>CP110841.1:22331391-32331391 GCA_028411795.1 Euphorbia peplus | reverse complement strand
TTTGGGTCTCACACCTTTAAAACTCGTCTACAATTTATTGAAAGCACACATTATTAATATAGTACAAACCGAGGAGAATTGGGAGAGGGCTTGAGCACTCACTATCACTTCATTGATGCCCATATGGAACTTTAGTTTTTAAGCACCTAAAGTTTATTTTAAGCTCCCTAGGCATAACAAAACATCCATCAATAAACCCTGGACTCATCAACGTCCTTGAAAATATTCTAGTGGTTTAGTCCTTCATCAGTGTAATCTGTGTTATTGCCTGAAACCATTTAACAGAAAGTTGTCTTCTTAATGTGAAGATCAACGGCCGCTGCCAACCAGTTAGAGCAAGCCGGTTTCAAGAACATAGCATGTATAACATCAGGCCTTCAATCTGTAAAACCAGGTTCATTTCCTTTTCTTCTTCTTTTTCAAGTCATATTTGTGCTCTAGGCCAAAGTTAAAAAAAAAAAGGGGGGTTGTTTGTGCAGGAACTTTTGATTCAGAAGGTCCAACAGAATTGCAAAACGCCGGTAAAGGTGGTTTGCAAGAAGTTCAAGGGAAAATCTCAGCAGTTCTTGGAACTGTACTCATCTGTACGTTTATAGACCCGATTTGATCGCAATGGCATTTTTTTTTCTTATAATAAAAGATTTCTGATATATCCTAGTTAACAATGAATGTAGGTGCATATTTATTCATTACCTTCTTTCCGGACCAAGCCGAGAAGCTGCTTGCACTGGTTCCTGCCGGATAAATCTACCTGCCTGTTTTTATTAGCTCAAAAGAGGTTTTTGTAGGGCAAGTTTTCAGGAGGCTTCTCTGTAAATTGAGATTTGAAATCATAAAATCATTAATGGTTATGGTTTATAAGTAAGAAGGTTCATCTCCAAATGCTAATTAAGTACAATACTAACCACATTGTTTTGCTTTCAAGATAAAAAGGTCATGTAAGTATCTGCTAGAATCGGGTTTCAACACTTTCGCTTAACCAAAATGCTCGTCTTTACTCACCGGTTAATTCTCAAAATTGATATATGAAATCACGTGGATGATAAATCAATGGCATTGTTTAAACCTCAACCTACATAATGGCAACTTACTATTCATGTAGATCGATATTTCATCAAATTTATGTAGCGACAAAACAAATTCTACCAAGCCAGTTACATTACATCACACCCATTGTGATACAAAAGACATGTTTTTTGTAATTGTACCATCCAGTTACCAGATTCAAGCCCGGAAAACAGATCATTGAAAGCGACATAGCTTTGTCAGCAAAAATGTCGTTTACCACTTTTTTACTATACAGTAATTATAAATATAGAGATATAGAATCCATTTCAAAATTTCCATCATATGCAATTACATGAAAGATGCTATGATATCTCATTACACGGTCACTTCTTATATTCTAATTCCACTTCAATTCAAAGAAGAAATCCATGCCAGAGAATGACATAGAATATAGACAACCAATGAGGAAAACCCGGAAAAAATGAACTAAAAAAATTATCCAACATTTCAGGAAGGAGAAACTAAAAAAAAGAACAAAAAGAGGTAAATTCACAGATTGCGAACCTAAGTTAACAAATACTACAGCAAGATTTTTTTTTCCTTTCCAAAAAATATTACAGTGAGATTAGCGTGACCAATGTATTCTGTGCACCACTGTCATCGGACAATGTGTTCGATTCCGAAGTACATAGGGATGATTTTCAGCTGCCTCTAGTGCTATCGAAATGAATGGAGCTGTAATGATAAATATCACCAGAAAGCCTACTGGTATCATCTCTTTTATGACCTGCATTCCCCAATCATCATTAATCACCTTGTAGGCAGTAAAGCTGACGGATATTCCCTGAAGCTGTATACAACCAACCAATAAGTAGTTAATATACAAATAATTAACTAAAATAACAACTAGAATGTCGCGACGTGTATGCACAAAATTCTAGAGGTTTATGCATTCATGGCATAGTAGAAAAACAAATAAAATAGCAACGTGGTTTGAATGAGACGTAGCAATAAGCCCTCACAACTTGGCAGAGTAAATGATAGACTGGCATGAACTCTCATCTACTTCTTTTAATTGAGCTCCTTAGTATGGAATCCAAAAAAAAAAAAAAGCTCAAAAACGAATTCACAATAGAAAGAGGAAGGCCTTAAGAGAGCAACATTTGTCAAAACACCTTCAAAGAGCAGAAATAAGAAAAATATTTTAAAACTAGCACTCAATCATACTGACAATACAAGGACGGGTTTACAAGCATCACCAAAATAAAATTAAACTTGATTTTATTAACTAACGTCCTCCAAAGTAGACACCATGATAGAGCAACCAAATCTATCCAAACAAACTTGCATCAGATTATCCTGAATCGTGTATGTACTACCATATCTATTCTCTCTTGCCATAATGAACAACTCCATTCCTGGAACATCCAGATTCTAGCTAAACTACCCGTGCAACAAATATAAAATATTACAGAAGCAACAAATATAGCGATGACTTGATATATATCATGATAATTTTCATAAGGTATACTATTCACAACTTGGGAGGTGTTGGGGGTCTTGATGAGAAACATTGTATTCCAGTATATGTACCAAAAGATAGAAATGGAACAGTTTGACTCTAATGAGATGGGGAAATAGCCAAAACTCCAAACAAAATAATGACACTCGGAAATTATTAAACAACAGTTGTTGTCATGAGAAACTACAGCCACATCAAATAACTCTGTTTCTCCTAATTTCCTCGTCTCAACATTTTCCCAACAGTGAACAGATTGGGGTAAGTTGCTCTGCTCAGAACAGAGGCTCATATTTTCATCACATCAATGACACTCTCAACATGTTTAGGATTGCATATGCTATCATAACTGAAAATTACTGTGGAGATTATGAATATTACCATATAACCAGTCCTTGAATAATAGATGCAGTGCACTAGAAAGTTCCCGTTTGCGATTTTCTTCCAGGGGAGCTTCCTTCAATAACTGCTTTATCTCCCCCAAATTCTTTAGCTGATATATGCAATCAAAATAAATTAACCATGTCATGACACTCAAAGAATTATTCCCATGACAACAAAATGCAAATCATAATCGACAACAACAGATATGCGAACTTATATACTGTACAGTATACAGCTTGAATCCTCTATTTTAACCAGAGCGGCATACATTTCTCTCATGAGATGACATGTAGGCTTCTGGCAATGGAAATGGGTTATCTTTTGTCGATCCAGAAGATTCACCAGTAATCCAGTTTGGAATCTGTGCATCAAGGAACAGAAATGAAAAGTTATTACATAATATACCAAACGAAAGGATGAGAGAATGCAGGGTCAATCTCCTTATGCTCTTTGTAAGAAGCATATAACCATGAAGAACTAAAAGAACTGGGAAAAGCTAAAAAGCAGGTAGCAGGGATAAATCAAACTTAAGGGTCGTTTTAGACTTTGGAAATGGAATGTGGTGGAATTGGTAAGACTATTAATTTATTCTGTTAGGTTCAGTCATGAATTGGAATCTAATTCCCTTTAATACCCTTCTTTTAATGATCGGAATTGGTATGAAATAAAATATAAATTATTAAATAATTATTTATTATTACAATTATAACTTTAATAAAAATTATATAAATGCAAATTCACTTTCAATATATAGCAGAATCAGATAATAAGAATTTTTGAAAATAATTTTTTATACGAATAAAGAGGAATTTTGAAAACTAGTTGGTTAGTCATGAAGGCTAAATTGAAGTGAAGAGCTTTAAAAATGTACATCATATTATACTTTCTTCCATATGACTGAAATGGATTTTGGAAAAAAAAAAAAAAGTAGATCATGTGTGGTTATTGATGCACGTGAAGAATGGATAAATGAGGGAATCAATTTGATTGGTGGGTGAAGGAGGGGAATCAGTGAATCCCTTATTTAAGGGAATGAGAATCCCATTCCCATTGTAATATTAGTTAGCCAAATATCAGCAAAGGGAATGATCCATCCACATTCCTGTTTCCGTTCTGTACTCTCTTTATCTCCAAACAAAGATCCCCTTGTTTGATTGCAAACAAAAAAACTGAGACACTTTCAAGCACACCACCACAGCCAATAACTCTCACCAAAATAGGATAAAAAAATAACATACCAGAAAATTTGTTAATTGGTCAGGGTCCAAGCGTGAAGCCGACTCAGCTTGAACATCAGAGACACCTGCAGGATGTGACAATGAATCATGTGGATCAACCACTCCCAAGGCCAAGGGATCATCCCATCTGTTGATAGTTGAAACAACTCCCACTTCAGCCATGTGCTCTTCCAACTCTGAGTAATATGTATTATAAGGTGCCACCTGTTTGCAATGAAGAAGTTTATAAACATTCTTAAACTTGCACATTTCCAAACAACATCACCCTCATTCATTTGACAAGTTTCATTAAGCTTAATATGATATTATGAGCAATTGGATGTTCCAGACAAAACCAAACACTTTAAATGATTAGCCTGTCAACAGCAGCTCTGATAATCAACATAACATTTAAAAAACACAGGGTTGGCAAATGGTTTAGCAGATTGCTAGAGGATGATAAGTCATATTTAATTCTCCACGAATTACACTCACCTGCAGCTTATGATTATCACCAACCATGAGCGGTCGCTGGTTAACCCCCAGAAAGAACATACACTCACGACAATTGGCAATACAGACTCGCTTCGCTGCTGTAATCACATGAACGCGTTCACAATGTTCAATTCTAACAGCCTGCATAAAAAAGAGCAGAAAAGTGGATAAGCAATGCCATGATACCCATTCCTATTTACAAAAGAGAGAAAAAAAGAACAAACTCAACATTTTATTTAACCTCCAATAAGCAGCATGGTTAAATTCTTGAGAGAGGAAAGAAACAGAAAATGAGGAAGATGTATCCATTCAGTTAAAATCTAAAATCTTAACATGAAACCAGCTACGAGGAAACAGTATACTGAACAAATTGAAACAAATAGAATTAAAAGATAAAACAAAACAACTTATTTCAAAAATATGTTAATTTATTGGCAAGAGTTTTCTGTTTATGTGGAAAATATTCCAAAAAAACTGACATATAATAGTAACAAAAAGGTATAGATAACTCTAAACAAGTTTCATACAGTCATCAAACAAAAGTATGACAGCACTCTCCCACACTTTATGTTCCTTACTGAAACAAGTCTGCAGTGTGTTGCTTAGTTACTTCAAGAGTAAATCTAATTCTACTGACCATACGAGAGAAACCAAAACTACAAATGAAGTCTTTTTCTTAGAACATTCTACATTACGTAGATACATGTGCACTACTCCAAACAAACTTTAAGGAAGAATATGAGATAGTATATCCTTTCATAATCAGTAGACAGGTTCCAAAAGACATAATGTCGAGTAAACAGGCTGGTATGATACTTATGTCAGACTCCTAGAGTATCAGGTAAGTATATTCGTAATGTTCATCAGAAGTTTAATTAAAAGGAAAAAGGAACAATAGTTAATATGTGAAAGATCGTTCCTTGTCCCAATCCTTACTCTATTGCACTACATTCAAATATAGATGTCGCAATATATTAAGGATTGTATCCATTTTACCCAGATGGTTTGATAGAAAACTGCCCAGCCAAATTGTAGGAATATTCTAGAATGGAGGGAGCTGTAAGGAAAGTCAGTCATGATGTGCTGGGAAGGGGTATCTCTGGCCAAGAACAGTAGTGTTTACGGGAAGAGAGATCAGTATGGCTTGTACAAATTGTTTGGAATTCGTTTGACAATATTAAGTGAAGGCTCTAATTAACTGAGAAGAACTATCTATCAAACTCTCTATTTCAATGTGTCTGTAGCATGGCTTTCTATCAGGTTTCAAACATATTTGCATATGCATATCAGATACACAAAGACAAAATTGACTACAGATTGACATATGGAATGAAACCATAAAATAAGCAAAAACTGGCTATTACCTTGCCAACGGCCCCAAGAACTATTGTAGTGTCAGAGGATCCATAAACAGTCGCATATCTCAAGGGTGCTAAGATGTAAATGACAGAATCGTGACAATTCAAAACCTGCAATATAAGATATTGTCAAAGTAACAGAAAAGAGAAAAAACAAAGAAAGAAATTTGTAAAAGAATACATTCTGTAAATACAAACTTTCCCTAATATAAACAAATGTCATCTCTTTTTCAAGATCAAAAAATCAACAAAATGGAATGCTCACGGAAACAATGAACAGGAAAACTAATAAGAACTGCTTTTTGCTTAGAGATGAGAAGCTTGGCATTGAGCTCACTTGATCAGGTATGACATATGCCAACCGCCTAAGGTTCACACATATATGATATATGAAAGCTCATTTTAATTTTAATCCACTTTTGGACAGACATGCAAAAGCTTTGTGATTCAAACATTTTCTAAAAATTGTACACAAGCCAATGACTACCGGATTGCATATAGCACTATTCTTAACCTATGTGACTGTAAACATTTATCAGCAGAAAGATCATTCCTGTCAAACAATACTCGACGTCATTAAAACATGCCGTATGTACAGACTAATCAAAAGTTCAATGTGGTTTCTTTTGCCTATAGTCACAATAAAACACCTGAAAGAAAGAAACCTTAAATCTCTTATAATTTAGACTATTTTCAAATGACTTATTCCTAAAAGCTTTTTTCCATTGTTAATATTTAGAAAACCATGCTTCTACCAAAAATCACAAATATCAAAAGGTAAACCAGTAAACTTGTTAAAAGACTCTTCTTCATGTCGCCATCAACATGTGGAAACAGTAGGCTAACTCCAACTTCAGGTGTGGGAACAACAAAATGCATCATAGTGAATATCCAAAAAGAATTTAACTCAGGCAATTAATAGGTCATATTGACACATCATTCATGTCAGAACTGATAAACAGAAATAAATTCAGATATCAAATCAACAAATTTAAATTACTACAAAAATTCTTGCCCGATGGCTTGTGCAGTATCCAAAAGGTCCAAGAATTTCCTAACATCCAAAAACTTTGAAGATAAAATATGCTTTTTTATGTGATAATTAAAGCCGATAGCAGTTTCTGGTTGTACATTCAGCTTTTAGGTTCCATAAATTCTAGTGAACGCAATTTCAAGAATAATAAAATCTTATGTTATCTTTAACCACAACAGCAGACAAAAGATGTGTTGTTCCCAACTCACCTTTACAGAAGAGCCTTTAAGATCTGATGCTTGCTTTACATATGAAGATTTAGAGATCCCCTCAATAAAACAAGATCCTCTGGCAGTTGGTGAGGCTTTAATTGAACTTGTACAGGCATCAGCCATGGCAACATCCTGATCAGATGCACTCGATGGTCCATTTTCTTTTGCAGAAATTCTTTCAGTGATATGTTCCAAAGCTGAGGCTATATTTTGTGAAATCCAATCGTGGACTTGTGCAGCAGGAACAGGAACCGCAGGCATGTCGGGATCCGAATTGGCAAAAAATGGAGCACCTTGACTTAATGGAACTCCTTCGGCTGTCTTATCACCAAATTGAATCAGAAGTCCAAGGTGTTCGAATCCTTCCACTGTCAAAACCTAAAAAAAGTGTGATTAACATTGAAGTTAGGACAAAGATGAAGAACATAACAACAAGCGTAAAAACAATTCAGACACGACCACAGAGACAGTTACTACTGTTTTTAGATAAACCTTCACAAGTTAAAAGGTTCATAAAATGCGAAAATGCTAAAGTATCATTCGCCTAAAATGTTTATCATTGTGAACCAAGAAAAAGATAGCTACTATGAAATGCAAATCCAAAATCATCAATTTTCTTGAGCAAACAAGTTGACATACTTTGCCTTAAACTTGTAACATTTCCAATTATGTTAACAAATCCAATGTAAATATTTCCTATGATGAAAATATTTCCAATTATGTCAACAAGTCCAATGTAAAACTAGTAATCAGAAAGGTCTACACATAAAACAAGATACTTCAGGTGATCCACTCAGCTCTTTTTCATATTTTCAGGTAAATTAAGAAAATTGATGAAAGCATATCTGGCATATACAGAAACATTAAAAAGCACAACCCATCTCAACCAAACTTTAATGGGCAATCCATCCCACATAGGCCAGCTGCAATTTTTCTGCCTCAGGACTAATAAAACCCTGCAAGACTTGAGGAGGAAGTTTCCATGAATAAAAACCTCCGCCGGATAACAAATGGAGAGAAATAATATAAAGAGTTCTCTGCTAAATAACACTGGAGAGAACAATACAAGAAAAAGGATAAAAGAAGAGGCAATACTTTTTTCCTTGAAGCTCACTTGTTTATTTTCATTTTCAAAATAAAATTGGTATAGCAACCAAAAAGTACAGAGTAAGGAAATGATTGCACAAACCAGAGACTCTTCTCCTTCTCCTTCCACTGGCTCAGCCAAAAGAGAGAGAATATTAGCCATGTGCTTTTGCAAATAGGATAACTGATGAGCCTCTTCATCAGCCTGTGATGGCATGAATCGACGGCTGTTGCTACGTACAAGCTGCAACATAACAGGACACTCCGCATCAGTAACATTCAATCTAACTAAATTACTCTATAAAAAAAACTATCAGAAAAACAATAAGTGCAAGGACTTTAAGAGTTTCCTAAATACATTTGCATCACACAGAAGCAAAATTACTGAAAGGATATTACAAATAAGCATTACCAAACCATTATTAAATATTAAAATCTACAAAATGCAACCTGCAAGGTGGCAATACAATGACCCACCCACAATATACAAAATTTTCATCAGAAAGAATCAAACAAATGATAATTGCGCCCACTGCTAAAAAAAAAGGTGCCTAGGTAAAGAAAACCTCATCACATCTGACCCAAAAGAACACTAAGAAAAAAAAATTGCAATGATTTAGAAGTTAAGAACATACTGCATATACATTTACAACTTTCTTAATAACAAAAAAGGACTTTATTCTACATTTTACTTCTATTAATTGCTCATAAATACTAGTTGAAAGGCCATGCCTTTTGCAGAATTAAGTTATTAATATAACAGTTAACACCATATAAGTTAATATTCAAAACTGTTCTATGCCATCATGGCATAAAAATACGAAATAAATAATCACCTGATTCGGATGCTTATAAGTAAAGAAAATGAGTGGTAACAATAGCAAGATTACACTAGAAAACAAACTTAATTCGCTATTCTGCATGAGAGCAAGAATCTATGTGAAACTTAAACTTTTACACTTGTAAACAGCAATTATTAATTAAAATAGAAAGTCAATCGTCAGAGTATCTAAAGGTCTTTCCTGTTCAATCAAACACTTGTTAAAACTGAAATAGTTTGGTTGGCACATTAGAAAAATAAATGAGCACAACCAATGATGGAAAATACACTATTTAAGAAGCTTTCCCTTCGTTTTGAACTTAACATATATATTTTGATTCAATCTTCCAACATAAGAGTATTTCCAGAGTGTTTGGGAACAGCTTATAGAACTTAGATAATCCAACCACTCTCAACCCCATCTTATATAAGTCCCATAAACATCTCCTCTATGCATACAATGAATCAATTCAATTAAAATAATGCATCACCGATAACCCGACCTTTAATTTTACAACACAGAGTAAGAAAACGACTCGATCAGCAACAATTGGAGTGACAATGTGATTATCAATCAACCTAGACTCTAATCTACACAAAACACATCAAATAATTGTCTCATTCCCGATAAAAACGCCTCTAATCTCCACAAAACACAAAATTCCACTCCACACAACAGGAAAACCTACCAATTACAATACAAACACACAAAATCACCACAGAATTCATACAATTCAACCTCAAAATACCTGAAGAGGCGACAACGCGGACAAATACCCATCGAAGGCAGACGTGGAGGGCCAAACATCAGCAACAGAAGCAGAATCCTTATGAGTCCTGGGCAACAACCTCTTATACGACTGAATATACAAAAAGAGAATCAGATCATACAAATCAGCTCCGACATCATCAATCTCTGCGGGAGCCGCCTTCGCGAGAGGATCCACATCGGAGTGAAGAACAGAGGCCAGCGTATCAATCACGAGGCGCGCATGGTCGGCGGAGATCTGAAGCGATTCCGCGAGAATCGCAGAGTTAATTCGAGGATGCGACGCGAGCTTCTGACGGAGCTGCGTCAGGGTTTGGGTCGGGTCGGGGAATATGAGCTTAGGGATTGGGAGGAGCCCGTGCTCGAACGGCTCGCGGCGAGGATGGATTAGGGAGGATGGAGGTGGATTCGGGTCGGGTTGAAGAGGCGGAGGTGTGGAGGAGGGTGGTGACGTGGACGGCGGAGGTTCGACGGAGTCCGTCATCGGAAAAGATGAAATGTAAAAGATGTGAGAGAGAGGTTTCTATTTTTGTACAGATCTTTGAGTGGAAAAGATGAATGGCGTTTTGATGGAGAAGGAAGGAGGGGAGTGAAGGAGTTATTGTTCGGTGTGAGTGGGTGTATGGGAGTGGAGATGTGGCGGATGGTGATTGGGTGGGAGTTTGGAAGATTAATGGATTTCGGGTTTGACTCGTGTTAAGGTAGTTACGGCAAAATGTGGACTATATATACTCTTTGAATGTATTATTGTGTTGAGATTTTATTGCTTAATGACTTAAAGAACCATAGCCACTATACACATACACTCCCCCGACCCAGTCATACAAAAATACTTAGTTTTGAACAAATGACTAACCAGAGTGTGAGGATGAGTAATAAACTTTCACCCTTATTTTCCCAACAAAGACAAATTAAATTTTCTCAGGTCTCGAAAACTCAAACCGCCACGATTCTTCTGCACACATAACTTGAACCAACTAGTCCAATGGATATTACGTCGTCCATTCGCTTTCGAACCATATCAAAACGAATTCGTCATCTTCTGAAGATTATCACAAAGTGATTTCAGAATAAGAAAAGTACTCATACAGAAGGTGAGGAGAGGCTGAGCCACCGACTTAAGAAGCACATCCTTACCAACAGAAGAGAGAAATCGAAAGCTCCGAGATTGGAACCACTTACGAAGCCGGTCCTTGAGAAAATTAAAAACCCTTACCAATGAGAAAATGAAGGTCAAGATTCTGACCAATATCAAGAGGATCCGAGACCTATAAGATTTGATGAATATTCCCCTTCATACCTTCACCCATGTTTTTACTAAGGAAAATGCCTGATTTGAGGAGATTAACAGACTGCCAGAGGCAAGCTCATACTGCTTCAAGATGTCCACGTTCGCAACGCACTCAGATAAATTTTCCCAAAAAAGTAAGAAACTATCATTTGCAAAAAAATAAACGAGAGATACTATGAGCCTTACACACCCGACACCCATTTAAATGACCCTATAACTCAGCCTGCGAGATTAATTGAGACAACACCTCCGCACATAAGATAAATAAATATCGCGATAACAGATCACCCTCCCCCAGACCCCGACCCGACATTATCAGCCCAATCCTGTTTAACGAAACCGAGTACAACACTATCGACATGCATAACATCATCCAATCAATCTGACACTCGATAAACCCCATACGGCTCACAACCGCAGTAAGAAAACCCCAGTTCACCATGTCATAAGCTTTACTAATGTCAATTTTCAGTGCAACCTCTCCCTCACTAACACTATTGTTTTTATTCATGTAATGAATTGACTCGAAAGTGATCTACACACTATCAATTACAGATCTCCCTAAAACAAAAGTTGACTGACTTTCATAAATAACCTTCGGGAGGACAAGTTTCAATCAATTAGCCAAGACCTTCGCAGTCAGTTTATACAACACATTACATCGAGAAATAACACGTAACTCCGTCATAAGAACTGAATTATCAACCTTAGGAATAAGAACAATAATAGTGTCGTTCAGATTTGCAAGAAACTATCGCCGCTCTAACCAACCAATACAAGCTTTAAAAATCTCTTCTCTAATCTCTTCCAAAAAATGTTGGTAAAACCTCAGATTCAAGCCATCTAGGCCTGAAGACTTATCCAGCTGCATCTAGAACATGGCTTCTTTGAATTCGTCTAAAGAAAAAGGAGCTGAAAGGCTCTCATTCATCTCCTCGGTAACCACTTATTAGAGCACATCGACACTATCATAGGATTGTAACATTGTTGGTTCAAATAACGTCTTAAAGTAAGAATTAACGATCGAACTCATTTAATCCAAGTTCCCACATTTCACATTTTGATCATCGAATAACTTGTTAATGGTATTGAATTTCTTTTGAGCCGAGACATAAGCATGGAAAAACTTCGAATTACGATCACCTCCCTTTAACCAGAAGGATTTCGCTCTTTGCTTCCAGTACACCTCTAAAGTACGTCCAATCAAAATCGGGTCCACTGAATCAACAACCGAGCCAACAACTTGTTACATGCCGAAATATCTCTCAAAAATCTACCTCTATGGTTTTGACCCCACACTACCATATTGGCCCTACGCCCGTTTAATTTCTAAACCACATAAACTGCATGAGCACTCCGCCACTGGTTACGCACGAGCTTCACAAACTCATCATATAACAACTAAGCCTCCTCGAAACGAAAATACCGACGGGCCTCCCGAATCGGTACCGCACACTCCAAGAAATTATGTGAATGATCAGAATAGCCAACCGTAAGATTCATAAGACTATGATTAGGGAACTGATCACCCCACGCTACATAATCGAAGCACATGTCCAACTTCTCAAGAATCCACTGATCAGTTTCACACTCCCGTTCCCACGTAAAACGAGCACCCCTCAATTTTAATCCAAAACCTAAAGCCAAAATAACATCGGCAAACTTCTCCATTAACGCTTGAGGATACGGTGCACCTCCCATCTTATACGTTGAGTCTAACAAACAATTGATATCCCCAATAACCACCCAATGAATGATGAAAATTCCCGCCATCCGATGCAACAACTGCCATGACCCAAAATGGCAAGCCCTAAATGAAAAATCGTAAAAACCAATAACTCTCCAACTACCTGACACCCAATCATTTATTTGGATCTCTATACGATGATCCGAATAAGTTAACACATCCACATTAAACTCATGGTCTCCACAATATTCTACCTCAGACATCCTCCGATTCACCGCCGACAATACAACGGGTGAAGTTGGGAAAACATCCATGGTCAATTACATCCATTTTAACACCCAAGCCCACTACCATGCATATATTGTTCACTCTGGCCCAAATCCATCACCATTGGGCCGCGCGACCTTAAAATGCGTCGTACATGTATTGGGTCCATATATCACTTATAAGTTCCAGCTCTCTCTTCTCTATTTTCGATGTGGGATTTAGTTCATTCTTGTCCCCATCGCCATCCCTTAAGGCTGCTCCTTGTACATGTCTTCCTACCCCGGTGCCACCCTCTCCGGGCCGGGTCGTTACAAGCCCACCAGCTTCCGTCAGGTTTGTCCCTGAACCACACATCGTACGTAGAGAGTCGGCTATGATACCACTTGTAACACCTAGGCTCAATACCATGCAGATATTGTCCGCTCTGGCCCAAATCCGTCACCATTGGGCCGCACGGCTTTAAAACGCGTTGTACATGTATTGGGTCCTCATATTACTTATAAGTCTCAGCTCTCTCCTTTCTATTTTCGATGTGGGATTCAGTTCATTTTTGTCCCTATCGTCGTCCCTTAAGGTCGGTCCTTGTACAGGTCTTCCTACCCGGCGCCACACTCGTCGAACCGGGTCGTTACATGCATAATCCTCCAACTGTTAGAAATGAAACTACAGTGCCACAAAACTTCAATTCTTAACACAAAACCCATTCAACTTTGAATAACATTCCATCCATAGTCATTTTGACCGGAATCCGACAAATAAACTCATTGGAAATGTTTTGTCACATCCATATCATGTAATATTTTCACGTGGAGTGTTTTTTTAAAATGTTGATAAACTATGAAAGTGAGAAGTCGACAAGTATATTGATAAATTGTTGCATATTTAGTTTAAAAAAACTAATTATAGAGCATATTTTTTAAAATTTATCTTCTTTAATGGTGAAAAGGTCATGTGATTTGATTACCACGTGAAAACAATATGTGATTTAGCTATCGCATGAATTTTCCGGTGAGTTTATTTGCCGGATTTCGGTCAAAAGGATTATGGATAAAATGTTATTGAAAGATTGATAATTTTTGTGTCAAACACTGAAGTTTTATGCCATTGTTTTTTCATTTCTTATAGTTGAAGGATAATGAATGTAATTAACTCAAGATACTATGAAATGTTTTTATGGAATGTTTACGTGGATCTTTTATGATGATGGTGGATGGGTATGGGGTTTTCAATTGCTAGCTTTTCAGTTCGTGGTCTTGCTGAGTTCTTCAATTTGTTATGTAAATTTTTTTCTATTTTCTTTCTTTTTGAAACTACTTATAATTATTAAGATTTAATGTTTTTTGTTTAAATTATAGAATTCTACACCCTACAACACATGGGTAATCTACTAGTTACTCCTTATAAATTATGGTTACAAATACGGTAATATACACAATTATTTAGAGATTAAGTGAAATCTTTCCTATTGAATATAGGATTCTCATAATTAGTTTTGTCACGGGAAAGAAATCTCATTTAAGAATATTGACAAATATTAATCAACCACATTAAAATGCAATTAATTCCAAAATATGCAAACATCTTTGAACTCAAAATTACGCATTAAGTCATCATGAAAAGGTAGTCTTGTATGCTGAAATTTCATTTTCACAACCTACAAAAAGTTGAGCCACCAACGTCAAGGGCAAGGGCAATGTTGGGAATCCAATGACAAAATTTTGAAGGCTTAATAAGTAGGAATCCTTTGAAGTTTGATAAAATACCAATCAGCTCCTCTAGTTTAAAAACATATTATTCATTCGAATTGATCAAATCATACAAGTACTGGTGTATTTAAAAGCATTAAACACTCAACGGTTAGAATGAGTTTGGAAATTATTGGAAACTAATCAAATTTTAGGTGTAGGCAATGGTTACTTTGTTTTACCTTTATTTTATTTGTACTTTGTCATATTTACCATTAAATTGGTTTTCAACTCATGATCTAATGATGGACAAAATAAAATAATGCTTACTTTGTGAAAAACAAAGTAACCATAGAATTTTCTCAAATTTTAAGCATTTTAAGAGTCCAATTAATTCAACCAATAAAACTTTTAAATTTTAAAATAATAAATGGAATGATTAATTTATAATAAAAATATCTCTATATTATATATTTTTAATAAATAATATAATTTTTTTCATATGTAACAATTATTTCGTCGTGTTAATTCAATTAAGATGGTTATTTTACAGTTTAATTGTATAACAAAAAGTGATAATTGTTTATCGGCCAATAAAAAATCTTCAAATAAAATTATAAATATCTAAATAATTTACTTAAAGAAAACTCTTGAATAAATCTATATAGTGTGCTTAATTTGGATAGAATTTTTCACTCTTACTTTTAAAAAAAACTGGATTAATTGAGAAATTCTAACAAACTCGTGTAATAGTATTTTAACATATTTTATTTTCTTATTAGTTAAATTATTTGTTTATAAATTTTAAATATTGAATGCATCCGTTGTTAAATGATAAATTTGTAACATTCTGTGATTTATGGGGTTAATAGTTTATATTTTAAAGGCAAAAAGCATATTTAGGCTCCTGATCAATTTAAATTTTCTTGATTAAGCCCTTGATCATTTAAATAGATAGATTAGGCCCTTGATCAATAATTTTTGATTTCTTTAAACCCTTTTTGGATGTCTCAGTCATATAAATCTGTTAAATGCCACGTCACCCGCCCCATATACCGCCACATCACATATATTTTTCCTAACAACATGTCACATCATCCCTCAACTAATTTTATATCACATTAATCTCTCAACTAATTTAACCTTAATGCCCAAAAAGCCCTAAATAAATACTCAAAAAAAATTGATGAAGGTTTTTTTGAGATTCAATTTTTTTTTTAAGGATTAATGTGATATAAAATTATGTGAGGGATGACGTGGCATTTTGTTAGGAAAAATATATGTGATGCGGCGGTATATGTGGCGGGTGACGTAGCATTTAACCGACTTATATAACTGAGACATCCAAAAAGGGTGTAAAGAAATCAAAAATCATTGATCAAGGGCCTAATCTATCTATTTAAATGATCAAGGGCTTAATCAAGAAAAATTGAATTGATCAAGGGCGTAAATATGCTTTTTTCCTATTTTAAATAAGTGGAGGGCTAATGATATATTTATCCATTTATTTAAGTTATCTCTCAGCGGTTGAGTTTCCCACCGCCTCCGCCGCTTGGAAGAAGCAGAGCACGGTGGTAGTGGCACGTGCAACACACGCTCGAGCATGGCCCCCACTATCCTCCTCCGTCCTACTGTATAGACGCTCTGAGACAAAAAAGCAACAGAGAGAAAATATAAAAAAAGAAAAGCTAGTGAGAGAAAATGGAGGAGGTTCTGTGTCATTCTTTCAGATTCATCCCATAAAAATAAAAATCACTAAAGCAAAAAAGCACAGACATACCCTTCTCTCTCTCTCTCATCACTTTTTATTATATTTTCATTTACTTTCTCTCTCCCTCCTTCATCTTCTTCATGTTCCTTTTGGTTTTCTTTACTCTTTAGAGAGTGTGTTTTGCTTGGTTTTAATGGTGTTAGGGTTGTTTTCGTCTCTTTAAAACTCACTTTTGGATCTTCTTCTTCTTCTTCAAGTAGTTATTTTATCTGGGTTTTGTTCAGGTAATCGATTCATACTTGTTTTAACTGTTTATGTTTAGTGTTTCTTGTAATGTGGATGTTTTTGGTTTTATTTCTTTAAGGTTGTTTTTCTGTTTGGTTCTCGAGAAAATCTGAGGACAAGAAAATGGGTAACTCTTTTTAGAATCTTAAACTCTGTTTCAGTGATATTTGTTAAGAAATAATGGAAGGTTGTAGTTTTCTTGTCACTTTCCTGCATTTTCTCGGTAGCCAAACATAAGTTTACGATACCCTTTTGACGATTGATTCTGTTTTTGGGATCTGATTTGGTTAATCGTGTGTTCGTTCTCTTTTTTCAGGATTCAACCGTCCAGATCTGAGGATTCTCGAAGTTAACCTTCTGGTAGGTTTTCTGGATTCTATCTAAAGTAGATGATAGGGGTATTTTCGTATTTTCGGGTCAGTTATCAGTGTCAGTTTGGTCTTCTTACATGCTTTATTTAAATACTTTTATTGAATATTTGGATTTCCTTCCTATTTTAAAGCTTCCCCCAAATTTAGGTTTCTTCTGCATTATAACGGCTAATGAGATTTTTTTGTTCCTTTTCTTCAGGGTTTCTGAAAATCTGTTAAGTTATTGCAACTGTTGGGGTTTCCGTTAACCACCCGGAAACATGATGCCGCGGCCGCCCCCCGAGGATTATGTATTGAAGGAGACGAATCCCCATCTCGGTGGGGGAAAGGTGACGGGTGATAAGCTTACTAGCACCTATGACTTGGTGGAACAAATGCAGTATCTTTACGTCCGGGTTGTGAAGGCGAAGGAGTTGCCCGGGAAAGATGTCACGGGAAGTTGTGATCCTTATGTTGAAGTTAAGCTTGGGAACTACAAGGGTACCACACGGCATTTTGAGAAGAAGAGCAATCCCGAGTGGAGCCAGGTGTTTGCGTTTTCTAAGGATAGAATTCAGGCCTCGGTGCTTGAGGTGACGGTGAAAGATAAGGACTTTGTTAAGGATGATTTCATGGGCCGTGTGTTTTTTGATTTGAATGAGGTACCGAAACGGGTGCCACCGGATAGTCCCTTGGCGCCGCAGTGGTATAGGTTGGAGGATAGGAAGGGAGATAAAGTTAAGGGTGAGTTGATGTTGGCGGTATGGATGGGTACGCAGGCGGATGAGGCTTTTCCTGAAGCGTGGCATTCTGATGCGGCTTCTGTTAGTGGAATGGATAGTCTTGCTAATATGCGATCGAAGGTGTATCTGTCCCCGAAACTGTGGTATTTGAGGGTTAACGTCATTGAAGCTCAAGATTTGCAACCGACGGATAAAGGCCGGTATCCTGAAGTGTTTGTGAAGGCTATCCTGGGAAATCAAGCGTTGAGAACGAGGATTTCTGCTAGTAGAAGTATTAATCCGATGTGGAATGAGGACCTTATGTTTGTGGCTGCAGAACCATTCGAGGAGCATTTGATCTTGAGTGTGGAAGATAGAGTTGCACCCAACAAGGATGAAGTATTGGGGCGATGTGCAATTCATTTGCAGCATCTGGACAGGAGGCTCGATCACAGACCTGTTAATACTAGGTGGTTTAATCTGGAGAAACATGTTATTGTAGACGGGGAGAAAAAGAAGGAAATCAAGTTTGCTAGCAGGATTCACATGAGAGTCTGTCTGGAGGGTGGTTATCATGTTTTGGATGAATCTACGCACTATAGCAGCGATCTTCGCCCTACAGCCAAACAGCTGTGGAAGCAGAGCATAGGGGTACTTGAATTGGGAATTCTCAATGCAACGGGATTGATGCCCATGAAGACAAAGGATGGTCGGGGAACAACTGATGCCTACTGTGTGGCGAAGTATGGTCAAAAGTGGATTCGTACGCGTACAATTATTGACAGCTTCACTCCCAAATGGAATGAGCAATATACTTGGGAAGTTTTCGATCCCTGTACTGTACTAACCATTGGGGTGTATGATAATTGTCATTTGCATGGAGGGGACAAGGCTGCAGCAGCTAAAGATGCAAGGATTGGGAAGGTCAGGATTCGTCTTTCCACCCTGGAAACAGATCGAGTTTACACTCACTCTTATCCGCTCCTAGTCCTGCATCCTAATGGTGTCAAGAAGATGGGAGAAATTCATTTGGCAGTTCGTTTTAATTGCTCTTCCTTGTTGAACATGATGCACATGTACTCGCAGCCTTTATTGCCAAAGATGCACTATCTTCATCCACTTACTGTCAGCCAGCTCGATAGTCTAAGACACCAGGCCACTCAGATCGTGTCAATGAGGCTGAGCCGTGCAGAGCCACCATTAAGAAAGGAGGTTGTCGAATACATGCTAGATGTGGGGTCTCACATGTGGAGCATGAGAAGAAGCAAAGCTAACTTCTTTAGAATCATGGGGGTGTTGAGTGGGTTGATCGCAGTTGGAAAATGGTTTGATCAGATTTGCAATTGGAAAAACCCCATCACGACAGTGCTGATTCACATACTGTTTATTATACTTGTGCTGTACCCAGAACTTATCTTGCCCACAATCTTCTTATATCTTTTCCTGATTGGTGTGTGGTACTATAGATGGAGACCAAGACATCCTCCTCACATGGATACCCGCTTATCACATGCAGAGAATGCCCATCCAGATGAACTGGACGAGGAGTTCGATACATTCCCAACTTCACGGCCTTCAGATATAGTAAGAATGAGATATGATCGGTTGAGAAGCATTGCAGGGAGGATTCAGACTGTAGTTGGGGATTTAGCAACTCAAGGGGAGAGGTTGCAGTCTCTGCTGAGCTGGCGAGACCCAAGGGCCACAGCTCTGTTTGTCATATTCTGTTTGCTAGCTGCTGTTATCCTGTATGTTACTCCTTTCCAAGTTGTGGCTCTTCTGTCTGGAATTTACGTGTTGAGACACCCCAGGTTTCGTCACAGGCTTCCTTCGGTGCCTCTGAATTTCTTCCGACGGTTGCCAGCAAGAACTGATTGCATGTTGTAAACAAAAAGGCGGGTTTATCTGCGATTCTGCTTATGTCTCTAGTAGGCAAACAAGATAGGTAATGGAGTTTGTTTTCTATATTTATCAGCAGTTGTTGGGTCTCTGCTATGTGTAACCTTCCTCTGAAGGTAGTAGATTTTGTGGATTTTCGGGTCATTTTATGTTATTTGATAGAATTCTGTTTTGAGTTTTTGAGTTCATGGTAATCAATCTGCTCTCAGTTGTAATTTTGTAGGTTGTGATTGGAATTTAACATTTTCTGATCCATGCATAAGTACATCTATTGTGGATTTGCCCTTTTCCGACTATTTGGATAGAAATTGGCTAGCTCTAAGTTTATATGTACTTTATTAGTCATGGTTGAAGATTTTAATTTTGATGAGGTTTTGGTTAATTAACATAAAAACTAGCTTGATAGAGCTTCGATCATTGGAACTGAAAAAACTGCAGCTTTTGGCCTGATTAGATACCGACAACAAGAACTATACTGTCGTCGTTTGTTGATTATGTTCTCCATCTTGCTTGAGCATGTTCTATAGTAGGGGTGTCATGTTCCGGTTTCAGACTTTTGAGGTTAATGGCAAAATGTGTTGTGTTTCATACTTTTACATACGACATAAATGTTACAACAATGATTAAAACATGTTTATTGGATGTTTCTTTAAGTCATGCTCCATGTTTAGATGCTAGTTACTAGTTTTATTGCATTTTATTACGAGATTTCTTCGATATTCTCATGATTTACTTGTTTGTGAATAGTTTGTTGTGATTAAAGTAAAGCTTATGTAGAGGAGCTTTGTCTGGTATTCAACAGCAGTTTTTTTGACTCTTATTTGTTTAGAATATGTTCATTGATACTTGGAATTTTTTGGGGTAGTGTAGGTTTGTGGGGTGGGGGACCTTATCTTGTTCTGCCTATTTCCCAAATTTTCTCTTGCTTTACAGCCTGTAAACTAGCTTTTTTTACTGTTCTTTTTTCTTCTTCTTTGTCCCTTTCCCTCTTTCCCACCCCATAGGTTAAAGATGAGAATGATATATTTACATATGGCATTGTGGCTATTTTATCTGTCCTATGGTGGCCTTTTCTATATTTGGCTACTTAGTGTCGAAAAATTTAATTATAACCTGTCCATTAAATCTGAGATGAGAGAAGATAAATTCCTGTAGTGTTCTTCAGGTATTTGAGTCGTTAAAAGTTTCAAGTCATAGTGTTTGATGTTAGTAAATGCCATAAACCACCGATTGGAAAGGGCAATTGAAGGGTGTTCAGTCAATTCTGGAGCTCTTAAATGTGTTGTTTTGAAAAGAAAAAAGAAATAGTCTAATTAGTAATTAGTATGTCTTATCGATGGTGGTTGTTTACTTGTCAAAATCAAAGCTACTTTATTGGATGGAAGTGTAAACCTGTCATTTAAGAAGTTAAGCTAGTTTGTCCATATGTTATGAATAATGATGTTTATTTTTATTGACTTGCATTGTTTGAGTGTACTTTGAAAAAAAAAGCATAGGAAACAATAAGATCTTGCTTAAATGCGAGGACTACACTTGAATCGAAATGACAAAAATGAGTATTCAAGAGCAAAATCATACAGGTTTTAAGTAACAGCAGGAAGAAAATTCTTGATTCTCACACTCTTTATATTTCCAAATTCTCTCTCTCTAAATATTCATTACGTATGTCACGTCATTGTATTATGTATGAGCAAGAACATTATGTACATGTGCAACCAAGTTAACAAAGCTCCATTGATTAGAAACAAGGGGTTTGTTAGTAATGTTTCGTATTGGTTGAACTTACAGATATAGGGTGGGATTTTCTTTCTTTTTGGGACCATTTACTTAGTTGGTAAACTTTAATTGAAGCATATATAGATTTAATGAATCAAAAAGGTTATTCCCTATATTTCTTTATGAATGTGAATATGAATATGACGGAGAATCTCCAATATAAATACTTGTGCTTTTCCTATGTCACATTTATTGCAGCATAGGACCCATATATACATGGCTCTTTATATTTATCAATTTTGTCAAAATGGTGTCCGTATTTATCTTTTTAATAAAATAAGAATTGTGTTTAAGTCCGTTACCCAGTGGAAAAATCACTAACGGTGTTAAATGTGTTAATGTGGCAAGGCGTTTTTGTCTAAATTTATTTGTAAATTCTTAAAAAAATCATGGGTCTACAACTTTGAAGTGTCAAAATGAGTTTCTTACATTATAAAAAATAAATTAGGACTCAAATTACTTTGTGTCACGTCATCAAACTTAACACTGTTAGTGACTTTTTCACCTATTGGGTAACGACGCTAAACGCAATCATTGCTTTGTCAAAAAAATAAACACAAACACCATTTTGTCAAAATTGATAAACACATGGTTCTTTTTTAGAAAATTACCCTTATTTTTAAAACTTAGGAAAAGAATCAATAAAAATATTAATTTAAGTTATAACATGTTAAATGGTACCATTTTAGATCCAACATTTAGAAAATGACATCAATTTAAGTTCAACATTTGAAGAATTGGTAAAAAATTTGACATGTCGTAGATATGCAGCTCGCTGAGATGATTTTTCTGGTTCTGCATAAGTTGCAGATACTTAAGGTAATATAATTGACAGAGCAAGTTGGAGCATCAAATTTTGTTTCTAAATTCTAGACTAGTATCATTTTATGAACGTTGAATTTAAATTTGTACCATTTTATATGTTAGTTGTAAATTGATATTTTTAAAACAATTTTAGGCATTTTTTAAGTTAAACGCTATTTTACTATGACAAACTATTTGAAGTCCTAGAGAAAAAATTACATGGAATAAAGAACCCAAAGTATATTATTTTGAGACATAATCCAGCCTATCATCAAAAAAAAAAAAAGAGACATAATCCAGCCCAGACAGTTTTAGTACATAGCTACGAGAAAAGTATAATTTGGGCCCAAAATAAAGTCCAGCCTAATTCAATTTTTCCTAGTTGGGTGTATTCTTGAGATCAGAAACAACCCTATACAAAAATTGTTTTGATAAAACACAAAACAAAACTGGCACATGTATTGAAAAAGAATTACCGATCCATATTTCAGTATGGACATATGTTATAGCATATATACTAATCAACTTATTCTGTTTTTATTTTTAATTTAACATCTATTCCTTTCGACCAAAATATTTATTTTAGCGAAAGCAAAACCAACATTTCGGTACAAAATGCTAAAAGTTTTTCGATACGTATATCCCTGATACTGATTATTTGTGGAGTGGTTTGAATGAATATTATTTGTTATTTATGACTTTATGGGAGATTTGATGTCAATGTAATTCTCATTATTTGGAGGATTCGATTTTCCCACCTACGGTGGCGGTTAAGATTTGCACTAAGTTCCTCCATCAATTTCATGAGGTCGCTCTTGGGAATACATCCTCGGGTAGAGGTCCAATTCAACGCCGGTGAACTGCTATAGAGAAGGGGTGACTGAAATTGAATATTGGCAAGGTGTGTAAGGCGGATCGAGATCGGATTGGCTTCGAGGGAGTTCTACGCGATCATGGGATGGTTTCGTGTTTTGCTTATTCCAACTTCAAAATTGGCTACTTTACTCCTGCCATGGGCGTAGCGTCGAGTCTTGAGAGGGTGCTACATGTTACTCGTGGCCATGCTTGGTCTTACATGGAAGTTGAATTGGATGCTGAGGTTATCGTTCGGGTTTTTCACTTTTCCTCCCTGATCTTTCGCTGTTTGAGGTTGATTTGAAGTCGCGTAGGTAATGAGTTGTCAAATGTAGTGATATATTTATTGTTTTAATAATAGGTCAAAGTTGCTCATTCATTAGCTAGTAATAATTTAAGTTGGACTACAACTCTGTTTGGTGAGATGAACTAACTTTATTAAGTGTTTTTACCGTTGATGTATCAATACTCATTTATAACATCTTTCGATACGGCGTTATCTTAAGTTTTATCATGATTCTCTAAAAGTAAATATAAAACTGTAAAAATGTTATAAAACAAAATATTAACAGAATCAAAGTTCTTAAAAGTAAAATAAAATAAAATTTCTTAAAAAAAGAAGAACAAATACAGTAGTGACATTGTTCTGAATAATCAATTTCTCAAAACAAATGAATGACATCAGTCTGATATAATTGTTTTTCAGAAAATTCAAAATTATTCGGTTGCCGGATAATGGGTCGGGCTCCAGATCTAATGGGCGGCAAAATACATCCTTGATAAGCCACATGTCCTATCATTCTTATCCATACCCACAATTGCCTTCCAATCCAACGTTCCACATCAGACCTTGAAAACCAATCTACGGCTACGAACTAACCAATCAAATAATATCTTTGATTTTTTTTGAAAAATAAAAAAGCAGAAACATTTAATGCTTTTCTTTTACTTAATTAACTATGCACAGTCCACGCGTGAAAGCAAGATAAATACCCTCTTCTTTTATTTATATAATTAATTAATGTTGTAGAGTATTTAAATTGTGGGTGAATGAGCTATTAGAGGCATTATGTTAAAAATTTCATATATATTTTGGTTTTACTTCGGTCAATTATTCACGCATTATATGTAGTTTAGTCCATTTATGTCATTAAAAATTATTGTATTTTTACTTAACGAATTTAAAAAAAGTAGTTCTATATTCTTTTTGTAAAAAAAGAAACTTTCATTTTCTTTATTAAGTGGGTTGCAAATAATATTTATTTCTTTGAAAAATATTTTTAATTATTACTCAAAATGAGTGATTTTTACAACCTCTCATTCACTTGTGGTTTAGTCATTTTAATTTGAAAACATAACAAATTTCTTTAAGATGTGGTTATAAGAAATTTTGAAAAAGATATCTACAATTTAAATTCTTTATGAAATAATTGCAACTCGATACAAATTATTTGTAAGAATTAAACTAGTTTAGTATAAAATTTTTTAAAAAATGCTTTTAACTTTTTTTTATATGAAAAAAAATCCACTATTTGAGAATTTTGATTCTATAAACATTAATTTCTCTCCTCAACAAATAATTTCAAAATAAAACAAAATTAATCATAATAATGTTTGTTGCAGTATTTTTTAATACCAATTTTATAAATTTTTTCATGAGTGGACACTTTTATAAGTTAAAGTTAAAAATATTCATTTTCGAGAAATTTTTTGGAAAAAAAAATAAAACCTATTTTTCTTTTAATAATATAAGGGTTTTTTTCTTTGATGGTTTTCCCTTTTTTAAAATTAATATTCCAGGGATTGTTTATACTGAACATGGGCAAGTTCGTCATACTAAATTGTCCTGAAAGACACAAATTTCAAAATCTGGATCATCCAATTTTTAAACCTTTTGCTAAATGGGACCCGACCGTCAGAAAAATCGCCAGCCTGTACTCCACTCAGATCTACGCTGCGCCAATCCTCCTATCTCCACCCCATCGCCGCCATACACGGCGGAACAAATCACCTGAAACGTATTTTTAAAAAAATAAGCAAAAGTATCTTCAATTACCAATATTGACTTGATAAATTAATAGAAATAGACAAAAAGCAGACCCCACCAATTACCCCACTCAAAAGACGAAACTACCCTTCCATTTACAATACCATCTTACCTAATTATTTCTCCCTCACTTGGACACACATGTACAAAATTAGCCTTTCTCTCTCTAGAAACATTATTTTTTCCTGTGTTATTAAATAAAAACCCTCTTTCTCTCTCATCATCTTCATCTTCTTCCTCATCTTTCACAGCTTTCTTTCACTCTCTAATCATGGACCCACCTTTCCAACCCCAACTTCAACCCCAAACCCAACCGTCCTTCTTCCCTTTTCCGACCACCGCAATCTCCGCCGCCGCCGTCCACACCGCCGCTCCTGTTCTAACTCCAGCTCAAATCTCACCGGAAGTTGCTCAGAACCATGTTAACGCTTTTCCGACGGCTACCCAGACGTTGAATCATCCTTCTTATACTGATGTAAGTTCAGAACTTGAAAAAAATTGAATTTTTTTGGGGTAAAGTTGTAATTTTTTTTGTTGGGTAGATGATTTATGCAGCGATAACGGCGTTAAAGGAACGTGACGGCTCGAGTAAGAGAGCTATAGCGAAGTATATTGAGAGGGCGTTCACGGGGTTACCGCCGACGCACTCGGCGTTGCTGACTCATCATCTTAAACGGCTCAAAAACTCTGGCCTTTTGGTTATGGTGAAGAAATCTTATATGATGCCTAGATCTGAATTAACGGTTGATAACGGCGGTGTGATAACGGCGTCAGCTGCTCCGGTTGATCCTTATCCTGCTGGTGATGTTGCCGCCGTCACGGCGGCGTCTTCTCCTACTGGGCCGAAAAGAGGCCGGGGCAGGCCTCCGAAGCCCAAACCCGAATTTTCTCAATCTGACCTAGTTTTTGCTCCGCAGCCCAATGATGTTACTGTTACAGCCCCTCTTCCACCTCCGATGGAGAATTCTGATGCGGTGATGGTTCCGGTTGGTCTTTCGATTTCTACTCAGCCCAACATTGCTCCGATTTTCACCGATTCGGGTAATAATGTCCCCAACTCTGGTGCTGATTTGGGTAGGCGTCGTCCGGGGCGTCCCAAGAAGTTTTCGGGGCAGTCTGGTGCGCTCGCGGTGGTGAATACTTCGGGGAAGAGAAGAGGGAGGCCGCCGAAGGGTATGATGCAAATTGGGGTTAAGAAGAGTCCCGGAAGACCTAGGAAGCCGAAATCTGTGGCGGTTAATGGTGTTAAGAAAAACCCTAAGAGGTTGCCGAAATCTGTTGTTGTTCCTTATGCACCTGCTGCGGCTGCTGCTGTTCATAATTCGTCACCGAAACCTAGGGGACGCCCGAGGAAAGGTGCTGCATTGACTACTGCTCCGGTTGCTGTCAGTGTTGCTTTGGCCCTTCCTGCTAAGCGGCAAGGGAGGCCCCCGAAAGTTGCTGGGATTGGTCAGCCTAAGATGCGCGGAAGGCCTGTTGGCCGTCCTAAGAAGGTTAGTGCATTTGTCTAATTTTATAGATATTGCCATATTGATATATTATGTGGTTATTTTTGTTTTGAAGATATGAAATGAAATGGTTGTTGATAAATAAATATTGGTGATTGTTCTAGAATGATGTCTTAAATAATGTTTGTCTCCCTACCTCCTATATTGTGGGAAATAAAAAGGGGATTTTGTGTGTTTTATAAAGAAGAATCTAAGTGGATAAATTTGATTCAATGTGCATTATTTGGAATTTATTTTCAGTTTATATATGTGTCGCACCTTTTTCTTTTGACATGATTTATGTTTTATGTGTTTTAGATATGCTGACACTCAAAAAGGAAAGAAAAGTTCATGTAAAATGGGTACTTTCATTGTTCAAAATATGGAGTTATCTTGCATATGTGGAAGATAAATTGATATTAGTAATATTCTGGTTTGATATGGAGTAATGTGACAAATAAAATGGGAAATTTTATAGCAAATGGTTTTGAAATTGTTAGCTGTGTCTTTGGAAAAAAAGTATGAAATTTTCCGTTTTTGAGTAATTCTTGTTTCAAGTGAATCACTTCTTCTAATTACGTTCAAACATTGTGTGTTAGTGTTTCTAATCTAATTTGGTTGCATTTGAATGTAAATTTTCAACTATTGTACTTCTATTTCTATTCAGTTGGTTTTTATTCTAATTCTTCTGTATGAATTTTCTATTTTTGTAACTAGAATGCAAACATGTCGTGGTCTCAATCTCAATCGCAAGCTGATGCATATGGCGACCTTAAGAGAAAGTTTGAAATATTTGTAAGTCTAAAAATTCTACTTTTCCCTCAAATTGAACATGCTCGTCCTTTTGCAACTATGTTTCATTTACGGTAATAATTTCATGGTTGCAGCAATCAAGAGTGAAGCAAGCTGTTAGCTTATTAAGGCCAACACTCAACAGTGAAACAGCAATCACAGCAATAGCTGCAATACAAGACTTGGAAGAAATTGCTACGTTGGATCTTAACGCACCGTTGAGGGAGGAAGCTCCGTTATCACAGCTGCCACAACCGCAACTTCAACAGCCACTAGGACAGGGAACGGTGGTCCAGAATTAGGAAAATTGGAGAGATGACGATATTTAATTGGAGTGTTGAAACAGGTTCGTTGTGACGGCGATGAAGGAACTGTAAGAAAGTATTCTAACCATTTTAGAAGAGCGAAAAACAAAAACCTTGTAAAGAGAATCAAGGACAGACTAATTGTTGTGGATGTGAAGAAGATGTTGAGGATGTAGTTTGATATTTAAACAACAGTTCAGTGGTGGGATCACACCATTTATTCTGTTTTTGTCTGTACTAAATTCAATGTTTCATTATATTTCAGAACATTTTAGCAACAGCTTGAATTTCTTGAACTTTAGTAGCAGGTTATTGTGTAATCATTAATTAATTTGGTTCAGTAGAATTTTATGGCTTTTGTAGTTGCAGAAAAGCAGGTTAATCTTCGTTTGTTGTTTGATTTTGGTTTACAGAATCAATTGCTGGTGGATGTTTCGAATTCAATCCGAAAATCTTTTGTATTTGTTGAGGTCATGGATATCTAATGGAATGATTTTGATAACTCATGTTCTTAGGCTACTAATTTAGTTTCTTGGATGTGTATATATTATTATTATTATTATTATTATTATTATTATTATTATTATAAGCCGTATTTAAATGTATATTGAGGTTTCTAAAATCTACTGCATCCTTTCATTGTTAAATTTTATGTACAACTCTTGTATCCTGAATTTATACGTATTTATAATTTGTTTGATATGTTGAGCAAGTATGAAATTGCGTATTCATGACTTCATATAATTATTTTTGTTACAGAACAGTTGAGGTAGGAGTAGGCCTATTCAATCCCAAGGTCGGGGCAAAAAATGGATTTCGATTGCCTATCAAAGAACTCGAACTATAAACTTTTTATTTCACATTAACTTATATTTGGACTTCTTGAACTTGCAAGTCTGAATATTAGTAACACGTGTATTTAACACATTTTTTTGCTGATGCTGATAGTGATATGATGAGAGTGCGATGTTGGTTTTGAAGTTCTTCAGATCAGCAAACAAGTGTCTCTAAGCTTACAAATATAAGCTTGCCACCAAATTAGATAAAAATGGATCATACATATTGTTACATTTAAGAGAGGAAAGATAATAATCGTTGATTTAGTGTATTTTCAAGTTGGATTTCCAGGTTCGCATTATGCGAACACGATGAACTTGGATTTATCGCATTATGCGAACACGATGAACTTGGATTTATCCTGCAACTTCAAAGCAAAGTTCCAAAGGATTGTTTTTGTGGTTCATGGTTTTGTTTGTTGAGTTATGCATTTGTTTCATGCAAAGCAAATGCTGTTGTTTTACATTCACGTATTTCAACATACTTGCTTTTGTTTTCCATTGGTCACCCCACATAATCAAACATATATCATGTTCGATGGACATGCTCAAATTAGAACCAACTGCAGTTCGTGTTTGAATTAGAATACGAGTATAAAAGAGTCAACGTGAACCAACTTGGATTTTGATAGACTCTCAAGACAGACTTTTTGCATTTAGAATAAGAGGCCATGTTACCTTTGAAAGCCAAAGTTCTCCAAATATAACATATTAGGGTTCGCCTTGAGTGAAATACGAATCCAACATGCCTTCATTTACAAAAAGAGCTCATTTTAATTCAAAAGTTCCAAAATATTAACTTTAAATATGTGGAGCTAAGATAAAATTATCAAAATACACACTTATGAGCGAATTGAAATTGAATTTGTAGAAGATGATTGAATATTGGAGTTCAATGCATTCAACTAAACTTGGACTGTACTACTATTTAATAATTGTTTACTATATAGAACATATTTTATTTGGCTTTACCTATCACATAAAGCTATTGAGTTGAATAAATGACATGAAAACCTCTTAATTCAAAAGATCAAAAGTTCAAATCTTGATAATACCATTTGTTGTTGAATTACAACATAGAGATAGAGTTACATACATTATACAATTTAAGCTGATTGATGACATCTGTGCAGACCAATTGATCGCCCGAATTTGAGTCGGCCCTATCACATTTTGACTAAAATTGTTTAGCTAAAGCCCACCCCAACCTTTTAGATTAAAATAAAACAACCCAATCTACATAAATGCGTCTAAAAGCCAGTATAGATAAAAGAATTTACACCATTTTATTTTTTGAAAAAAAGATAATAATCATCCATTAAATAAAAAACAAGTACATCTCAGTAGGAGTAATTAACAAATTATAATTAAGAAATACATTAGAAAAACTTGAATCTTCATCTTCAATATCATAAACCGTAATGTGACAAAGCTTGAAATTGTTTTTGATATTACCACGAGAAACAAACTATCAATGGTCGACTTTATAAAAAAGAACTTACATTTTATATTAAAGATTTAATGTATAAAAGTATAAATCTATAAATTAAGATTAGTAAGTCGTGTCACTCATCAAGTAATATTTTGGCGGTTATTATATTCCACTAAGGAATTTGAGCTCATAGGTTCAAATTCCATGATTGTAAAAAGCGCATGAAAAATAAATAAATTAGTAACTGGTGCCAAAATGGTCTATATGCTATTTCATAAAACCCAAATCAGCCTAAAAAATTAAACGGGCTTTAGTGGGCTTTGCTAGTACTGGGTCTAAATTAATTTTTCTTTTTCAAGCCCATGGACAGTCTACATCTACATGACAAGTGTGATGTAATAATACTAGTTTTGTTTTTAATCAGTCTACCTAGTTATTGGCTAATTAACCTTTTTAAATAATCAGTTACTTATATGATATATCACATAATATTCTTTTATATCAATTGTGGAAAATTTAAATTCTATGAATTTATTTAAATTGTAATTTTAACAAATCATAGAATAAGTCTATTATATCTTTTTCTTTTGATAAATTTATAAGAAGCATGATTCGAATTTTGAACTTTTCACTCACACATTGTTGAGTGTACCAATTGTACTAAACTCTATTATATTTTTAATAAACTTCAAGAGTAATAGATATATATTTTGCATGCAAGAATATGCATTATTGGAATTTCTTTACTATTGATGGATTTTTGACAGTATTATATAATATAATTAAATAATACTTAGTTGATCCACATGCTAATTAATTTTCCATAGTCAACCAAAAATGGAATATAAAATGGTGAACATAAAATAGATAACAAGGGAAATTTAAATCAGTTAAGATGCTAATGAAAGGAATTAATTAATAATGCATAAGTCCAATGAATTTGATCACCATATACTGTTTTTCAATCATTTTCATTCTCACTATAATATTTATTTATTGCTACAAAATCAATTATTACTTGAAAGTAAACCATATTAAATTAAAGTTTAACATCTATTTTTTTTCCCCTTGTAAGGGTTTTTTGTTTCCAAAGGAAAAGAAGAAGAAGATATCCTGGATTCTTTTTCTTCTTATTTTCTGCAAAATTTAGTAGACCCACCATTTTCGGGTTCTCCATCCATAATTCCTCTCTTATCCATATTTTTTTTTGTTACTCAATGAAAAAACTTTGCATTTTTTTCTTTATTCAAACAATGTCAACTGAGATTAGAACCCAATAACAAATTATTAGGTTCGTTTAGCTCCTTATCCACACTTTTAATAGGAAAAAGAAAACAAATGCTCAACGCCACATGGTGATCACTTCGCAGTGAGACATGTCAATAAAAGTCGTTTATTACCCACACAGATTGATTGGAAATCATTAAGAAGACTTTAAGACATTGATTCAACTAAAAGTTTAAATTGAATTGGTGGATGCCTTTAGAAATGTGTACAACATAAACTCAAATTACTATGAGTTTTTTTGAAGGAAACTCATATTACTATGAGTTAAATTTAATAAACAAATGCTCTTAAGGGGATGGCCTCACGACAATCATGTATTTATTGTTGAACGATTCAGAACCTTGGGGAAGGTGAGAGGGGACAAAAAAATATATTTAAACTTTAGTCCATCCAAACCTTTCAAGAAAAAAAGAAATTTAATAAACAAATTAAATGAGATTGCTAGGATTCGAATTCACAACCTCTTGATTATCAAGAATCTACTAAATAAAGTAAACTGATAGATTAAATGTTTTATATTAAATATCAATAGAAAATAATAAAAATATAACTGATTTTATTGATATACAATGAATATATGCTGGCCATAAACTGCTAAAATTGATATGACTTTTGCTGCTAATTATTCACACTCTTTAACAAATATTACTACTTTTGGATATAGCCCTACTACTAAATTATACAGAATAATTAACAAATTGAATATATTATATGCTACTTTTAATTGATAATTTTGTCATCTTAGATAATTTAAAACACATACATATATATACATATATGTGTTGGGTAACCTACCCTAAATTAATTCTACAAAGGATTAAGCAATATATATGGATTAGAATTGAATTAATGGAGTTGGAGTAGTGTTACTCTGCTATCTACAGTTAAGGTTCAACTAATTATATATCTACAGCCCTTAAATTTATAAAAATCTATGATTATAATAATACATTATTAATCAATTTTAGATATAATATCAATGCATGTCTTCTAGGGCGACTACACAATACCAACATCCTATATTAAGAAAACAATCCTAATTATACACAAGTCCTATTGGTAGGTTTGACTTTAAAAATCAAAATATTTAACAACAAATAATTTGGGTCAATGACACGTGTCTTACCAAACAATATTCAGATGTTGGTGAATGTATTCACCTTTGCTACATAATTTAAAACAAGAGCTTTAATAAATATGAACTTTAGATATTAAATCGCAAATATGGTAATTTTCGGGTGCCAAAATGTAATATATTAATAAGAACGGTGAGACTAAAATGTTAATGGAATAAAAGTTAATGATTTTATAATACATTTTTCACAACACGATAACTAAACAATGTATCATCAATTAAAATTTGAGGACTTTAAAAGTGTTTACTCGTAAACTAAAAGAAAAAGCTTATTGGGAAAATAATATTATTGCCGCCAACTATAAGAATAATCTCTGAATAATTGTTATATAAAAGTTTGATCTCAAGTGCTGAGAGTCTTTATTGCACCAACATCTATATAGAAAAAACCTCCAATTATTATACAAACACACTTCAATTTCAAATATATTTCTGTATAGAAATTTTGCTGTATATCTAACTAACGTAAATTTTTTTATCCGAGAACGATATATTTGTTGTGGACCTGGAATGGTCCTCAGACCCGTCAATATGCATCCCATTTGTATGAAAGTCAATAGTAATTTCGCCCAATTTGCGTACAGCTAGGATTAAACAGGAATAGATGAATTGTTTTTTCTTTAAGATATTGCAATAACGATTAATTCTAATTGGCGAAACAAAAATTTAAAACCTTTTGTTTCTCCCAAAAGCCTTAATGATATTTTCTACCTTCAAAGCTCAAGGATGACACTAGCATGATGTAAGTGAGAAAGTAAAGTAACAGTAGACAAAGGGATAAAACTGAAAGAAAATAAAAGTAAATAAGATGTTATAAATCATCTGTTTAATTAGTTATATATATGCATGTCTCTATCTCCAATCTCTATTGCCCTCTTGTGTACGGTCAAAATTAGTAAATTGTTTAGTCGATTTGTTCATAGGAATAAAGTTCAATGTGGGGTATGGGAATAGCCACAAGGATGAGTACATTTTATTTATTAGATATGATGTATCTTAAGTCAGATATGCCGATCCTATTAGCTTTGCGGAGTTTATTAATGGTTTTAGACTTAACAACGAGGTTCATATATATGCCTTGACATTAAATTGGTTTGAGAGTTGATCCTGCACCCTAGACGAGTTTATGGGAATTGAATTTGTAGCAGAAAATATAGAGCCACGCTATTGTATACTGATCACACAATGTTGTATCAAATTGCTTTGGGAGGGAGGAGATGCAACATTTTAACGAATTGTGCTATGGATTGAGGGAATTGTATATAAGAGTCTATTTATAGATTGTGATGCTGCATTTGGGGAGAATGCCATTGCTGCAAGGGTCGGTTAGTAGCTCGTGATTCTGAGGATGAAGCCATAATTGGTTCGGCCGATATCACTATTTCTCAATATGATTCTGTTCAAGTAGCTCAACTTCATACTATCCTTGAGGGTCCTTTTTTTTTTTTCCCTTGCTAGTTTCTCCCGAGACATGCCTTGAATGTGATGCTAAAGTTGTGGTAAATATTATCCAAAGTTCTTCTCTTTTGTATATGTATAACATTGATAAATTTCTTTATTTGTTTAGATCGTGTTTTATTTTGGCTTTTAAAAGAGGAGGGAGGGGAATACGGTCGCATTGTTCGATTGGAGTTTGACCACTTGTTTGTAAGGATGATTTTATTGCCGATTAATTATGCATCACGTTCTTAAATAGACAGAAAATAAACTTTGTTTAGTATGAGCATGGATTAATTTAGCATCATGGTTAGGAAAAATATACAATCAACAACAATAACTTTTGCCAAAAGATTTCCGCCAATGTGACAGCTTAGAATTTTTTTTCTTTGAATAGAAAATTATTGGTATTATTATCAATTTATTTCTGGAATACATATTTTTTTTCTGAAATTGGAGTACATAAATTAGTCATCTAGACTAGAGTCAATCAGTGTTTTCACATCTATTTTAGCACAAACCTCCATTTTTTCCCCACTAACTAAAGTTTCAAGTCAAGTTGTAATATTAGGACTCTTTCTAGAACTTTGTCCTGATTATAACAAGTGTAAACTTTAAAAAACATGTGATTTAATATTTTGACCTATGCAGTAAATTTATAATTTATTTATACAATTTACAAATTTAAGAATTTGCTAATTATCAGAAAAAGTGCACTGGAGTCAAAGATGCTAGAGATACTCGGATAATCGAGGTGTTTTGACGTTTAATCAGAGATAAGTCGGGATACTATTTTGAGAACAAGTTGAATTTAGAGTGTTTAGTTAGTCGGTTAAAATTGAATACTCGATTTTGTAGATGTCCAGATGGACTTTATTTACAACAACAGAGAAAAGATTAAACATTTATACGTCAAAACTATTTCCTTAGCTCTCTTTATGAACCCTTCGTACATTAACGATGAATATTAGTAAGATTTTGTTCTTTTTATCTTATCGGTAATTTTGTTTCAGTAATTTAGTTCAGTTCAATAATCTTCTTTTAAGTAAATGCATTTCGATCTAATAATTTTTAATTCAATAAATTTCAAGTATAAACAATAAATTTAAGTCGAGAGGAAAAGGGGTTGGTGATGTGATGCTCCATGGAGAAGAAAATGTTGGGCAGTGCCCACACAAGAAGAGATTTTTTTATTAAATTGAAGATATTAAGCTTTTAATAATTTTTATGAATTTGGAGTTAGCAATAAGCATGCAATCCTTATTCCATGAGTAGCTGGAAACTGGATTTGGAACAACAGAACGCCACCTGTGTAACTGTGTTTCATTTCCTTTTTCTATCCTATTCATGAATTAATCTTTTTAAACAAATTTATCAGATTAAATATTCTACTATAAATTGGGTGAATCAATAAATATGTGATAATTGTGTCTTCTTTTCCTTCCATAAATTATATTTTCTAATAAGATATCATTCAACTTATTTTTCATTAGTCGAATTTAATGTACTTTCGCTCGTATTAGAATTTCTCATGACCGGCTGGAACACATCTCCAAGGCCTCACTATGAGAAGTAGGACACTAATATAACACGTGTGTTATAATCCACTTTACTCTTTTTGTATTGTCTACTTGACACCTGAACATTTTTAGATTTTTCTTTTTTAAAAATTAAACTGTAGTATCAAAATATATATTTTCTTTTTAGAAAATCAAAATATTTTTAGTGAATTGATATATGGAACTTGAAACATGTCAAGTGACTTAATACTTGGAAAAATCATAATTAATGATTATACATGCCTAAAATGTTGCAAATCAATGATTATAAATATAACAAATATGTATTTTCGTAATATTTTTTGGATAAAATATAGTAAGGACAAATGGTCACATGTATAAGGATGGTGGTCCACTTGGTGAATCCTTGTACCTCAACACGTCATTAATACTGTATTTGGGGTCTACATGTAGACTAGTGAATGTCTCTCTACAGCTAATTAATTGACAGGTTCGGGTTTGAATATATTAATGACTACAACCTTATAAATTTTAGGAGAACCACATCACTCTGTGTGTGGATTCACCTAATGAAATTAGAAGTATTCTATTTCATTGAATGATGATTTTTTTAAAGAAAAATGAGTTAAAAATATCACATGTTTATCATTGAGTCTATTAAATTGAGATTATAATTATATTTCACTAATTTTAAACTACTATTTACATATCCAAGAGTACATGGTAATAAACTTTTATGTTAGGAGAACTTATGTAATATGGTATTAGTGCCTCTGTAATTGTGTCGTGCAGGTTTCAAGTATGTATAAAAGATATTGTTAGCCTTAATAACTATCAGTTCGAACTTTTAGTTCGTCAATTAAGTAACACCAACAAAAAGGCTCGAAATTTTCATATCATGTCTAGTAAAATGAAACCGCTGTTTCACTCTCATTATATATGAAGAGACCACAACTTTCATGTGAGATAAAAAATTAAGGCAATTAAACCATATTCGTCTAACATTAATCTACCACGAAATACCAGTGATGTGACTCCTAATGAAAGAGACCACAAAAGTTTGTGGCCAATCACATTGAGTCCAAAGCTTGTGCTTGTTAGGAATGAGTCGGTCATTAATATAAAAGATGGTGACATTAACTATCAGCTTGCTCTTAGTTTAAGGTCCACAATATATTTTATTTCTAATTTTCAATAGTGGAAGGAGAGGCACCCCACGGAAAACCCTTAATTAGCCGTTCTGAAAAGACGTCCTACACCTACAACACCAGGAGCTCCAATAGTTAAGCCATTTGTATTAACTTTTCACCAACCCGAAAGAGTTGCTCTTCAAACCAAGTTTGTGACCGAGGTGTCTGTGATGGCGGAGAGGCATGACCAAGCTCGTGAAAAATGTCCATTGGATCCAATCATTAAACACAGTACCTCTAGAGATAGAGCCAACCTCTTTAGTTAGTTTCCCAAGCAAGAGAGGGATGTTGTAGATGCTCGAGTGCAAGTTGACTTGATTATTGTTAACATATTAATTGCTAAAATACATGATCTTTTAATTACAGAGGTGGTTGTAATACCATGTCAAGAAATTAATTAAATCAAAAAATGTTCAACGAAATATTTTATATTCATTTTTGACAAGAAGTACACATTTTCATGGGTTAAGTATCCATCCGGTCTGTTCACACTTACATTCTATGCCCACGGTCAAATTCAACTTAGTTTAGATTCATTAAAATCCGTATCGTTTTTGGATAAAAATTTAGAATTATAAGTAATTAAAATTGGCTTGACTGATAAACGTCTCTAATTATCGCTTAAACTAAAATTTGTATGTTGACTAAATTTGGGATTAAATTTTTTAAAATGAATTCTGATTGTTGGAGCACACTTAAATTAAGAAAAACCTAGGTTGGGCTTAGGCTTAGTATATTTAGACAAAGTCAGTCAGATGTGACATGAACTTGGCCAACCCAATCTGTGAACATGGCTGGGTATAAGTGAAGTGACACACTTAAGGTTAGGTTCCAAAATTAAATTTCTAGTAAGAAATATTTCCTCAAAGGTATGATGCATACTCTATATATGAAGGTGCAATATATAGATATAATATGATAATATACGTATGTTTATGATTTTTTTAACAAATGTTTGTGGTTAAGTTTTATTATTAGTATATGTCAAATTTGGTCGGTTGTATTTTCTCTATTTTGCATAAGAAATTTTGCTCACTATACGGACTAGTTAGTTTATCAATAAGTCATTACAATATACCATAGCTTATATACTAATTTTTAAATAATTTGAATAAGATTGCGTATTTTTCTTCCAAGACATTGTGACGTACTAGCTTATAGCTAGGAGTTTTTATTTTTCTTGAGGACTTGGAAGCATTATAACACTCAGCAATTTTTATAGAGTTCTGGTCTCAAAGGATGTCACACATTAATGTTCATATGTAATTTTTTAAAGTATGCAAGCAAAACTAACTAGTTTCAACTTTGAAGTGTAGATAAAGGACATATGGAGTTTAGAATTCTTACCTCTTATGCTTTAACCCCATAATACATTCGCGTAAATGAGTGTGTCAAAGATAATATATAAATCATAATTGGGCTTAATTTTCAGCTCGACTTTTAGTTTAATCAGTTCTTTAACATAATATTAGAGTTGTGCGACCAATTGTCCTATGTTTTGCACACTTCAAGCCCAAAAGAATTTGTGTGAGGAGAAGGTGTGCATAGATTAATATATAAACCATAATTGAGTTTTAACTATACTCGACTTTTTAGTTCAATCAATTCAGGATCTCTGCGACTAACATGTCTTGAATTCGAGTCCTGACATTATTGAACTAAAAACACATGGTGGGATAAACTCGTAATGTGCGCGCTTCTAGCCCACGAGGCATCTACATTCGTATACGGATGTGTATCAAAAATTAATATTAAAAATGTCGTTAGATGTTAACTATCAGGTTAAGCTTTTAGTTCAATCAAAACTAAGACGTTTATTCAATAAAGGTTGATTGAAAAGAAATATTATTTATGAAAAAGTTGTAAGAATCAAGTTTCTTTTACGTAGGACTTGAAAATCTTAATACTTCATTTGTGGATTCAATTTAATATATTGATATGATGAACTTGTATTGTACACATTGAGTTGTTGGTTCACTAAAGTTCTAATACCACGAAACACTTTGATTTCAACTAAAGACTTTCATTGAGAATGGTTTAAGTTATTATAGATGCAGATGCCATTTACAACAAAAGCTACTTGAATTTAAAATCATTTTGACAGCTTCAAATAACCGGACCTCCGTATCAATTTCATGGTGCAAAAGCTTTTGGGTTACAGAAATTAATGTGTTAAAAGAAAAAAGATTGACCTCTTCCTTTCTGTGCCTTGGCTATTTCTTATTCTGGCTTGATTGTAGATGATACACATTCTATACATTTTCGTGATTCTTTCCAAACTCATGTACAAATAATTTTGTCAAACATTATGTGAATTTTGTTGGTTTATGTAACAACTTTGATCTAATTAAAACTATCCATATATTATCCATTTTAATTAAAGTCTCTCTTTTTGCCTTCACAATTTTTAAACACGTGCACATTACTAATATTTTCTCATCCTCATTTAAGGTTTTCTTCTCAAGACTCCCAACTATATTTATGCCATTAAGATCCGATTGTTAAAAGTCCACTAGCTTACACATATTCCATTTCCGGTTTGATAAAAAAAATTGTAATCAATATTATGGAACAGGAACCATGAGACACTTGACATCATCTTCAAGCACACATAAAAACTTGGACTCTTGACAGCATTTTAACCTTCAAGACAAAAGGAATTACCTCTCGATTACGTGAACCAATCAACATTTGAGCAACGTGCATTGGGCATGCCAAGGAACTTCTAAGTTATTTTTCTTTAATTGTCCTCGAACCAGTTACAGAATGCCAAATGACTAGCACAAGCATTTGGAAAAAAGATAGGAGCACCATATGATGTGTCTTTACTATTCACCATCCTCTTAACTGTTGTCTTTTCTTCTCCTTCGTCACTTGACTTGATTATCAGAAAGGGATCCTATAAATCGCCCATTTTCTCGTATTTGCAAGATCAAAATCTTGCCTAAACCCCTCAAAATTCAAGATACATTTCTTCTACCGGTATTAGTAACACTATGATCAACATACTATATAGATAGTGTGCGACATTGATCAAAATCTCATCCATGTGCTTTTCGATTTTAAAATGTGTCTACATGTATTAGAAATTACTTTACTAATATACACTCCAATTTTTGTCTCCATTCTTGGTACGAGAATCAGTCTAATCTTGATCTTGTACAATATTTGTCTTTCGGGTGAAAAAGAAGGTAAAAGAAGAAAGTAAAAACAAGATGAATGTGAAAATGAAGAAAATAGAAGTAAAACGCAAAGGAACAGCCGCCTCACTGTCTACGTGTAGGTTTGCATGAAAATGTCAACAGTGAAGTTCTAAAACACCCAAGGGTACATCCGTCAATACCAATATATTTTATGAAACATTGACAAGAAATCAAAAAGCGGTTTTCACAGACCATCTAGAGCGGTTTTGTTAAGGTCTTCTGGTATTTTTTATTATATAGTTTCTCTTAAATAAAATTAATAGAAGAGAAAAAATTGAACTGAATTTCCTAAAGACCGCTTTATCTGAATAAATAAATTAAGGTTGCATACAAAAGTCAGTCTGATTTATAGATTAGAGAGAGAGAAAAAGGAAGAAAAAAATAAATACAAGTTTGTCTTTTTATTTCTTTGCATTCAATTCTTTTTTCTTCTCTTGAAATTAGCAAAAAATACCCCAAAGCGGTTATGCCATTAATGGATTATTTTGAAGCTCAGTTTGAGAAGAATTGAGCAATTTGGAGAAGAAAAAGCTTGAAGAAGAAGAGTCTTAATTTCAATGGCTACTAATAAGATTATGAATCAATTAGAACAACAACAACAGCACAATCAAATACAAGATCATCATCATCTTAATCATCATAATAATAATCATAATCATCAGCAAATACAAGAGCAGCATCATCAGCATCATCATCAACATCAGCAGATCCCATATGGAATGATGCAATCATCATCATCATCCTCAATCCCTGGGAGCTTCATGTATTTAATTTTCAAAATCCAATTAGATTCATTTCTTTTCTTGCACTTCTTCTTAAGCTATGCTATATATATATATATTTAGCTACTTTTTTTTTTTTGTTTTTTTTATACTTATGCTTTGTTTGGTTTGGTGTGCTCAAGCAGAAGCAAAGATGGTGGAGCTTATGATTTGGGAGAATTGGATCAAGCTCTTTTTCTTTATCTTGATGGACAAGACCCTTCTTCTATTCAAGACCAAAGAAGTTAGTTTTTTCTCAGTCTTCTTCTCCTTCTTCTTGATTCTTGGCAAGATTTTACTTATGTCTTCTACTTCTATCCAAGATCAAAGAAGCTAGTTTTTTCTTAGTCTTCTTCTCCTTCTTCTTCATTCTTGAATTTTTGATTCTTGGTTTTGAAAGATTTTGCTTATGTTTTCTACTTCTATTCAAGACTAAAGAAGTTAGTTTATTCTTAGTCTTCTTCTTCTTGATTCTTAATTCATGGTCCTTGATTTTATAAGATTTTACTTATGTTTTCTACTTCTATTCAAGGATCAAAGAAGTAAAGAGTAACCATTTGAAGTTTAACCTCGTAATTTTTTTATCTTAATCTCAAACACAAGGAGTTAGTTAATTTCACAACTCATTCTTGTTCTTGGTGTTCTTGATTGTTGATCCTTGTTTTTGTGAGTTTGTTTTACCTTTTTGTCTTCGACTTGTGTTCAAGACCAAAGAAGTTAGTTAATCTCAAAACAACTCTCGCTTCATCTTGATTTTTGATTCTTGATTTTGTGAGTTTTTTCTTTTACTTTTGTGATTCTGTTGGAGATTCTCTGGGGTTCACAGGAAAAGCATGTTCTGAAACAAAATCTGCTCTCTGGTAGTACTTTTTCTTTGACCAGATCCTTGCACCTGAAACAAAAACCACAGAGAGAGGACAGATTTTATTATCTTTACTCTTATTATTCAAAAAAAGAAAAGAACAATTCCAAATCTTCCCCATTTGAAAAAAAATAAAGAAAATGTTTGTTGGTCTCTTTTAGAATTAAATAATTATGGTTTCTTGTTGTTTGAAGCTTGGACCATGACATGTAACAGACACAAAATTCATAAATTCTTTTTCTACAAAACAAAAAATTGTACGAATTATAGGGCATGGGTTAATTTTCTTCAACTTTTCTACCCCTTTGTTCTTCATTTTTCAGCTATAATTTCATGCTTATAATCATTATTTTGACTGTCTTCGCTCTCTTTATAATAAGAAACTCTATGTGCAGATAATTCTGGAATGAGACCTCCAACTCTCAATATTTTCCCTTCTCAGCCTATGCACGTAGTTGAGCCATCATCAGCAAAGGTAGATTTTAATTTAATTTGTTACGAAAAAGATTTTAATTTAATTTAAATGAAATTAAATATAATTAAACCGTTAATGACTACTTAATATTCTTTTTGTTTTCTTGCTCTTTGAGTTTTTGATTAATAAAAACCTAACTCGGATTTTATAATTTAATCTATAGCTAATTTATTAATTTATTAATTAATCTGTTAATGGGTTTGTTTGGATTTGGTAGAATAATACAACTCCAACTCCAGCTACTACTAGTGGTTCAAAGAGACCATCAGAGCCGCCGTCCATGGAGTTATTAGCCACTGCTCGAAATGTTGTTGCTGCTGCTGCTACAGCCGGACCCGAGCCTCCAAAATCTATCAAGGTACGAGCAATTTTATTATGACCTCAGTTAATTACACTTGAATGAAATGGATCCATCTCCTTTTTTTATTAATCGGATCCATTGTATTCGGTCTAAGATAATAGCATTTTTATAGAAAAAATCTACATAATTAAAAATTAGTAGACTTAGCAATACTTATATTATTAGCTACCAAACCCTTCTCCTATTTCTTTCTATTAATTTATGTACTATAAATTATAGATTGAGTGAGATTCTGTATTTTTATGTTTACAAATTGTATTATAAAAATGTGGCAGCGTGAAGGAAACCGTAAGGGTCCAACAACTTCAAGTTCGGAGCATGAAGGACCTAAAACACCAGACCCTAAGGTAATAATAATAATTTTTATTATTATTCTCACAATTATTCTGGGTCCGGGTTGAAGGTGTTGTTCTGGGGTACCGAACTAGTTGGGATGTTCGGCCTTTTCTTCTTTCTCGTCTTCCCTATTTTTACACAAAAAACTATCAATTTCTACTAATTTTGATTAGTTTCTACTTAATTAATTCAATTATAATTTCTTCACAGACATTGAGGAGACTTGCTCAAAATAGAGAAGCAGCCAGGAAAAGCAGGCTAAGGAAAAAGGTCCGTTTTCATGTCTGTCCAAATTGATTTTATCATTTTTATGTTATATCTAAATAATGGGTTCTTTTTATTTTTCTTATTTTTGTAATCATAGGCATATGTTCAGCAATTAGAGTCAAGTAGGATTAGGCTGACTCAACTTGAACAAGAGCTTCAAAGAGCCAGATCCCAAGTAAGTTCTTCAAATATTTGTTACATCAATGCTGATCAACTTCAACATAATTAATTATATATCCCTTGGGCTCTCGAGTGCTCGGTTTTGGTTAGGGCGTGCCAACATAATTGGAATGTCCGTCCTCTACTGCTCCATGCTCCCTTCTTTTATTCAATAAATTATATATCCTTAAAAAAAAGTTTTAGCAATGTAATTAACCTAGTAATTAATGTAATTAGGGAATGTTCTTCGGGGGTGGTGGTGGCGGTTTATTGCCTGGAGATCAAGGGCTTCCAGTAGGTATAGCAAACATCAGTTCAGGTATTCTCTTCTAACATTACATTTTAGTTGGGAAAGGAGATAACTTAATTAAAGTGTCTAAACAATCTAGAATAACCGACTAATGGAACATTTATTACGGGTTGTAGATGCTGCGGTGTTTGACATGGAGTATGCAAGATGGGTGGAAGAGCACCACAGGATAACATGTGAGCTAAGAGCAGCCGTACAGGAGCATCTACCTGAGAATGAGCTGAGGCTGTTTGTGGATAATTGCTTAGGTCATTATGATGAAGTAATGAATCTGAAAGGAATGGTGGCCAAATCGGACGTATTCCATCTGGTTTCTGGCATGTGGAAGACTCCCGCCGAACGTTGTTTCTTGTGGATGGGTGGCTTCCGGCCTTCTGAGCTCATCAAGGTACCCTACCCTCTCATTTCCCCCAACTACTATGTTAATATCTTCCAAATATCTATAATTCAACTGCACCACTTGCAAATATGTACAATCATTTTATCTGTCAAAAAATAATTATAAAATATGTGTTTGAGTTTAACTATCAGTTTAGACCGGGGGTTCAATCAACTCCTTGACATGTTATCAAAACCTCTACGCCCAAGCAGTCTTAAGTTCGAATCCCAACAATCTCATTATTTGATGGAATTATGGACGTGTCTTTCTAGGATCCCAAATGATCTAGACCAAAAGTCCATTACTACGGATAATATTTTGGTGAAAGCATATTGAGGACTCTCATTATTTCAATTTGGGTGCATCATCCTCATGGTCTTTTATTTTTAACACATAAGATCATTGGTTTTTTTGGTAACATTGAATGCATGTTTTCCAAATTACTTAATCTTTAACGTCAAATTTAGTAAATAAAAAGCGTTAATGATTTCATATACATTTGAAATTATAATTTTTACGGTTAGAAAAAATATTATTTACAATTTCTCTATAACGACATTAAACAAAACAAAAAAAGTTGCTTTCAAACTATGAAGTATACAATATTTAAATGTAGATGAAATAAATAACATAATGTTCACCGATTTTATGTTTAAATGTGATTTTTCTAGTCATCAAGGATTTAACATGACAAAAATAGAGGTCCTTGGTGTGTTGAAATGTATGATTGAAAGCTCAATGCACCAAAACCAGAAATCTCAGCATTCTGAGCATGTTTTATCCCCACTTATATGATCTAGAGATCCAATCTAGTAAGAAAATGTATTTATTTTTCATGTGCATTTGGTTTAGATGATCTAATTATTTGGATAGTGAAATAATCAGAATAATATGATAAATAGGAAGTTATGATTATTGCATGGGTGTAAAATTGTCGGTAACGTTAAATAATAGAAAGATGAATTAAGGCAAAGAAATGAAGAGAAAAATATGAAACCCCAAAAGAGATAAAAATCATTGAGTGACGAGTGATTCCGTGAAAGTTTCTCCAAAAGGGTGGAGTTAGGTGTCAATCCTATAAAGTTCATGTCCCTTAATCCTTCTTATATATTATCATCTTCCATTACAAAGATAAGATAGAACTGCACGGGTTTTTTCTTCTTTTATTACTAATTATTTATGATTTTGTTTTCATTTTCATCCCTTCTTTTGGTTTTTAGCCAATTATTACACCCAAGTTAATTACTGTGTAACAATAAAATTGATACAAATGAAGCCCTCGGATAAGTCTCGGTCACTAAGTTTTAATGCGTCAGGTTCCTCATGTGACATGGATTGGATAGAGCAAATTATATCATTATTTATAGGTAAAACATGTGTGCTAATTGTCTATCTAGGTGGGCCCTTCCATCGGGCACCACATTCGAGCACTCCTATCGATTGTCTTGTTCAGAAGGATGTGTTGTTGAGAAGGAATGTTGACAACCGCTTTGGGTTGTCTTGTTGTTTCGGTTGGTCAATCAGGTTGTGACCGACATGTTCGGCAACAATACCTATGACACAGTAGATGTAATTTACCCACAAGTCTATTGAGCGTGGTCCAAGATCTCATAATCCTCATCACCATATTTTCGAATATTAACTATGTGTTAGTATTCAAACTCTAGATTATTTGGTCTAACAAACTTGATAACATATCAAAAATTCATTAAACCCAAAATTTTAAACTAATAATTAAGTTCTATAGTTTTTATAATGATTTTTGACATCACCTAATGTTGATTGTTTTGTTTTGTAGATAATAGTGAGCCAGATAGAGCCATTATCAGAGCAACAAATATTAGGAATATGTGGATTACAACAATCAACACAAGAGGCAGAAGATGCTTTATCACAAGGACTTGAAGCTCTAAATCAATCTTTATCGGATACTATAGCTTCCGATTCATTGAGCTGCCCTCCTAACATGGCTAACTACATGGGTCAAATGGCCGTGGCTATGAACAAGCTATCCACACTCGAAGGTTTCGTTAGACAGGTACGGTTATATAGTTTGTGTATTCAATTACTCGGTTCGAGACTATTTTACATTTTTTTTAACGTGTTTTCTTAAAGTTGGTTTAAATTAAATACCAATAAATTGAACTAAAATGGGGCCTAAGAGCAGGAATCAGTTCTTATTTAGGTCAGGAAACCTACCCCAAAAACATGAACTGCTCCATGTGGTGGCTGGATGGTACATATTTATACTATGGACAAATTAATACATATTAAGGAAAAACTTTATTTTATATCATCCAAATATCAGTGCACCTTGTTAGGTTTTGCATGAATTTAGAATGTTACCCTATTACACCATTGTCTCTATCTACCTACTTTATATCTATAAACATATAAGAAAATTTCTAACTTAAAGCTTGGTTATTTAAGTCTTAATTGGGAAAATTTCTGTTAATGACCTTGGATAGGACCATTTAGATTGTAATACGAGCGTCAATGTCCTTGTGAGTGGTTCACCACCAATCCAACCAGGGTCATAATAGAATTTTTTGTTAAATAGATTTTTCCAAGTTGTTGTCAGTGCCAAGATTAAAGGCTATTCGAGAGGATTTGAGTACCCACTGATATTGGAATGCTCACCCAAATTTTCATATTTTTTCTATAAAACCACTCGAAAAATACCTCGATCATCGTGTTAGTAAATTCTGAATCCGCTTTTAGTCACTATTACAAGTTTTGATATTAATTATGGAAAAAAGTGACAATTTGTTTCTAGAATAGGTCAAAGGTGTGAGGTTAAGTGTGAAGATGCAAGCCAAGAATAGAACACCATGCTTAATTAGTGACAACAAGAGGATATTTACTAATACCAAATGTGCATAAGTGGACCCGCAACAAGTAATTAAATAAGCATCAACATCTTGGAAAACATTAAATTGATAAAGCCCATGTTTTATGATGTCACATTCGTAACCGTTTGACTTAAAAAGGACAAATGCCAATTCACTCTCCATAACTTACTTTCTTTTTGACACTTCCAAAACATCACCCTCTACAAATATTTTAAAAAATAACACTAGTTTAAAAATTAGGTGTTAGTCCGGCGGTTAAAGTTCAATGAAAATTAATCAAAAAAATAATTAGAGATATATCGAATTTTTTGAATGACTAACTAATTTAGGCAAATTAAATCATTTATTTAGCTTTAGGCGGTTGGCTAGTCTAGATGATCTTCGTTTAGAAGAGTGATAGTATTGTTTATCAAAATAAACTTTAATTAATCACCAAATCAATTTGATTAGTTGAATGTTTCTAGTAAAATTGAGCTAAATGTCAATGATTAAGGAGGTGAAAATATAATTTCTGCCTACATGATTTGAATTAGGTTCTAAGGGTTGAAAATTAGTACGACAAATGAGGAATTATAAAAAGGATTAGGGATTAATACAAATTCCTAATGGGAGTAATTCTAGTGAAAAGTCTTGGTAATCATAGAAATTGATTTTATTTGTCTATGTTTATTTTTGTCGACATTCATGAACATTACTATCTATGGAATATCTTAATAAATCAAGAAGGATGAGTTGAAATTGATATATTAGCATTGGATTATATATAAGGTCCAAATTTGTTAGTTTTATAATCTTTATGTGTAGAAATTAATACACACAAAAAATGTAGAAGTTTATTGATAGTGAGACCTCTAGTGTACACATAGCTAGTATTTATTTTACACAGAATTAGAAGAAAACAAAGCACATCTCCTTTTCAACAAAATTTCTATCTTTAACCAATTCCTTGAAAAGTCATGGTAGATAACTTTTTAAAGTCAATTATCAAACCCTTAAAGCTAGATTATTCTCAATGTTGATGCTAAAAGTCAATCAATCATGTTTAATATATTATTTTCACACATGCAAGGTGTTAGAGATCTGAATAAGAACAAAAGATTGTTTAAGTTTTACCTATCGGTTCAAATTTTTAAGTCAATATATAATTAATATGGTATAATGAGTTTATATATTGAACACACTTCTAATTTAAGCGATATTTTTAGTTTCAAAACTGATACATTGTGCAAATTATAAATGGTGAGTACTATAAATGGAAATTTATGATACAAGATTAGAAATTTTGTAGATGATACAATCTCTCATTTCCACATTTTGAAATTATAATTAAGATAACGGGCCATTTGTAAATTCGAGACAAGAATAAGTGGTTTGTATTAGTTGAGCAAAAGTTGAGCAAAAATAAATGATTTTTTTGTTACCTTGATACATTTGTAACGTTTAAAAGTCCGGGACGTAGTTAAAGTTTTTCGACAAGTTGGGGTTTACATATGTATAAGCCTTTATTTAATATAACAAAGTTTATTAGATTTAATTGACAGCTATTTTTTTAAGAATATTAAAAGAGAAAAATATGAAAACTTACAGGCGGATAATCTGAGGCATCAAACCCTACATCGGCTGCATCAAGTATTGACAACCCGGCAAGCAGCACGGTGTTTTCTGGCGATTGCCGAGTATTTCCACCGTCTCCGAGCACTCAGCTCTCTCTGGTTAGCTCGTCCACGTCAGGAGTAATCTTATAATTCATAGAATAGCTGCAGTCTCTCTATATACGTACGTTATAATAGAAAGAAAAAAGAAAGAAAAACCCTAGAATAGTTCTCTCTCTCTCTCTATATATATATATTGAAATAGCCACTTTCTATTTAAATGTTTCTTTTAGTTTTTCTATGGAAGAAAATTTAAATTATGCCTCTTTCATTTCATTATATTCCTATCTTTCTACAGGGATCAATATAAAAGAGATACATATAGATGGATTTAGAATTTTTTTAAAACGTTGTTCTGTAACCACTTGGTTTGGGTTGGTGATGTCGGGGTTAGAAAATTCTGTACAATTTGGATGATTGGGGCTTATATGCGAGATGTGTATTCAATGCATGCATGTTTTAAAACCGCACAATTGTGACAGATTTGAGCCAGCCGGACAATATTTGCATAGTATTGGGTGTAGGAATGTTTCTTTTGTTTCTTGGGGTTTTTTAGGATTAATTGAGAGATTTCCAAAGAGGCTTTAGGGGCTTGGTGAAGAGGAGGAGGAAGAAGAAGAAGGGTATTGAAAACTGAAATTGGGGGTTGTTTGTTTGGAGATAGGGAGAAAGACAAATTAAGGGAAAATAAATTTGTTATAGAGATAGAGAGAGAAAGGAGAATTAGGGGCAGGTGTTGAATTTTTGAAATTTTTTATTATATTTTTTAAACTTAAAACGTTTCACTTGGATTAATTGGGTGCATGCATTGCTTTTCATCTAATTAGTAACTACACATTTTGATTTTTAGCTTTATTTATTTACATGGCTGTTTAATTTTTAGTCTTGGGGATTGGAAATGTCAGTCCTCTTTAAACATTCGGGTTTTTAATTATCAAATAACATCCAAATGATCTCAAAATGAAAAAGTATATTCTGAAATTCATAAATTGTCATTTTGAGGTGCTAGTTGAAGTTTAACGGTCAATATGGTACAAAGTATTAAAGTTCAATGACTTTTATGTTAAGTTTAAAAGTTTATGATCATACACCATTAAAATGATTATATTTTTTAGTGCCCTCAATTTTAGTTTCCTATTCGAAATATATGTGAATGTAAGTGCCAGTTGAGTTTGTGGAGAAAATCTCACATTCGATATCACTAAATAGTCCATAAATAATGAAAAGCTTCAATCCTAAACAAGTTTAGAATAAGAGTGTCTCAGTGAGACTCTGTTTTTATAATTGAATTGAACTAAATTGAAGTACATTTACTAAAAGGAAATTACTGAACTGAAATGAAATGAATTGCTAATAATGCATATAGAACAAGGATTGAGAGAGAGAGAGAGAGAGAGAGAGAGAGAGAGAGAGAGAGAGAGAGAGTATATCGAAAACATTTACGAGAATAGAGAAAAAAAAGACATGTAATTTGTAAAATGACGCAACATCAAGTAGATGACACCTCAACTTGTGCCCTGACTTGTTGGTAACTTGCTATTACAAATTATTGGCACAACTTTTGGTAGTACTCAATCTTCACCGACATATATAGAGTTGATGAGAAGTGAGAATGTAAGTCAAGATATTATTGTTCCCCAGTATGAAGCAGTAAATTGAGTTGAAAATTTCCGAATTTAAGTCAATCCTCAATTTGTCAAGTAAAGGATGTGTAATGAAGGTACCACACTAAACAACATCGACAAGAAATATTGACTAGCATAGTGTTGATGAGAAGTGAGTACACGTATAATACACTTTTTCCAATTGAGAATGTAAGTAGAGATGATGTTATTCTCTTAATCTAAAGTATTCAATTAATTGAGTTCATAAATTCCAAATCTACAATCTTGATCTATAGTAAGCGGATACAAGCTTATCAAGACTTTGCCATCCTTTTGTCTCAACAGTTAATCTATTGAACATATTATTCTAAAGAAACGCTAGAATCCAACAGAACACATAATGGTCTATTTTCTTTCAAGCATCACACATTGGATTCTAGTTAGGTTACCGAAATAAGAGGTAACAAGAATCAAGAAAGCAACTAAACGGTTCTCGTGGTATTGATTATAGTATTTCGTTTGAAACGAGAATATCTCCACAATAATCCAAATACGAATACCAGTTTAAAACTTATCTCATGTAAGCTAGAATCCATCAAGAAAATTCGCAATAACATAAATGGATCACTACAATCTCATAAAATTGATCGTGAAGTACTTAGGTTAATGTTAATTAATCAAGACATGAAAACATGATCTATCAACTAAAGTGGACTTGAAAGATAGAAAGAGAGAGTGACGCGGAAAATAATGCAAGAAAGGAGAAATTTATCTTAATTACGCTATTTAAGAATTCTCTATCATTGCTTAGGGTTAGGAGTTGGTAGCTATCATCCGTCTTTTAAGATGGGCTTGGCCCAAATATCATTACAAGTATACTATTATTCGGTCCATTTCCCGAACAATGCCAACATTTTGAATCATTTCTTAGATTATTAATTAGGATTTTGGTTTGAGGGAAAATGGAATAAGTAGTAGTTATGAAAGGTCTCTAATGGTTGATATTTAGTGAAAGTTTATCTATAAAGTTGGCTCGTAATTTTTGAGAAATCCATCATTGTGGTCAATGTGATATTGATAACAATTACTATATTTTTTGTGTATATATATTTTAACTGGGATATGTACAAGCTTTAATTAGAATCTTGAACATGGATTGATGTCCCATATTTATACATATCTTTAAAAAGTCAACAATTATATACCTCAATTGTTTTCCGAGCAGGTATACATGTTTGTTCGAATACTTCAATCGAGTCCTAGCTATCTAATTACTTTAAAAGTCATTTCGAATTAAAAAATTTGTTTGAATTCTAATAAAAAAGTTGAAATCGAGAATAAATGTTTTTCCCGTAAAAATGGTTTTGCATATTTGTATTCTCTATAATAGTGACACGTGATGGTGGCATTATAAAAGGGTGCCACTCTAGGAAATAGGGAGATTCTTCTTATAATAAAAAATAGAAACAAAGTCAACCTCCTCTTGTTATAAGTTAAAGCATTATTTTTTAATTTAATTTTTAGGATCAAATCTGAATATCCAAACAATTACAATATTCATCAATGTTGTAAAATGAAGAGTGTCTCGCTACTTAAGCTTCACTTAGTTGCTTAAAATTGAAAATCTGATATGAACCGATCGATCGGGTAGGTGCTCTAAATCTAATTTATTCCTGATAACTTTTCGATTAGTCTCTAAAAGATCTCAGCCACTCAACTAGCACCTAGCAACTTTTACTCATGTATTGAATTTTTATATTACATATATTCTTACACCAAGTTTTCTACTATCCCATATAGCTTCCACCTTCGAGCTACTAGGGGTTTAGTAGCTTGTGTTAATTTTGAAGAATGAACCCGGAGTTTTTCTACTACACCTCAATCTACCAAAAGTTACTTTTAAAGCAGTGGCTTACTCTTAGATCTTGGCATTTAGTTTTTGACAACATTCTAAGTGAATGGTATATCTAGGTTTGAAAAGTGCATAATGCGAGCCTATTTTACGTTGATATAAATTTCATAAGCAGATGGATTGACGGGATTCCAAAAGAATAGAGTGTTAAAAATCAGTGAACTTAAAATAACTTTTGTATTAATTTCTGAAAATATCCATAAAATAAATAGAATGATGATAAATTAGTAAGATTGAAGATCTAGAAAGGGAAAGGGGGGGAGAAAGAATGTCTGTTGTTTTGCTTCTCATTAATTAGGTGGGTTCACAATTAGATTTTATGAGATTTATTTACTAAATAAAAGTTTGATATATCACTTGTATGATGTCAGAAAGAACGTTGTTGAAAAAATGAAATATCAAGCTGGGCCCTGGCCTTAATCTTTATTGGGCCTTATGGAGACATAATCATAACCCGGCCCGACACCCCACCCAGTAAAGGTTTAATAGTTAATAGTATAGTATTCCATTACAAGTATAAAAGCCCAATTCCTTGTTTTAACCGTTGATGCATAATCCCATTTTCTTTCTAAGCTTAAAAATCTATATAAAATTGTTTTGGTATATCATACTTTTCCCTTTACAAATTGGAGTCTTTGCCAATTAAATTTCTCTATGAATTGATTTACAATCTCAACTACTCTGGCCTGATATAACTTTTATTCAATCATTTACAAAATTATTATTTCATAATTTATACTTCCTTCTAATTTTTCTGGAATTAATTTCGCATATTCATAAAAGTTTTATAACTTCTATTCATATTTACTTTACAAGGGCCTACGTTCTTTATCTCGCCTAGGGCCTCAAACTATCTCGAGCCGACCCTGCCTTATGATAATAGTGATGATGTTCTTAAATGTTGTTCAACTTGTAGCCATGCACTTGAGACGTGTAAATGAAAATAGAAAGATATTTCCTCCTATAGCTCTTGTTAAGTATCAAGGTATCGCATAAGTATCAAAATATTGATAAATTTTATCAAATTTTTGAAAAAGGATATCTTGGAAGTCATAAACATGTCATGTATTATGGTTATAAAGAGGATACATTGGAAATTAGTATATATCTTTATAAATAAATAAATAAAAGCTATCACTTAAAGTTCAATTATATTTTTGTTTACCTTTGTAAGCATTTTGGCATCGGAAAAAATATCACCCTCAACGTGGCATCATCAAGACCCTCTCTTTATTTAGGTTTCCACACAAAGTTGATCGCTTAAAAAGAATTTCTCTCTTCCTCTAATGTTACTTTCCTACATTTATAGACATGATTTTTATTAGTGTGTCGACTTTATTCTTGAATCCCTTTTAACTTGTTGTGTTTATCAAAGTCTAGTTATGGAAGTGAAAATGAAAATTGGAAAATGAGAGTTCTTGGGCAAGTAGTGGATAGTTACATTTGAACTAAAATTTTACCCCTTTCGGAAAAAGAAACACAAAGTTTACCATTACAAAAAGTAATATGAAAGTTTTTGAAAATAGCACAAAGTAAGGATGTCTAAATAATAATGCATGTCATATAATTGCAATTTCAATCATTTAAGCAACAGGTGTGGTGAAAGCTATTCGCGTATACGTATCTATCAGCACGGCTATATAAATGTAAATAAAACTTATTCATCTTCTTCACCTGTCAAAAAACCTATCTTCTTTTCTTTCTTCTCTTAAGCTTTCTTTATTTCTAGAGTTTCAGGAATGAGAAGTGGGAATGAGAAGTCCGGATTTGAGGAAAGAAAAGTCCACGTTGTTTCATTTCAGTTCAATTCAGTTCAGGAATTTTCAGAAATTTCACTTCAACAAATAATGCACGTGAGTTTAGTAAGTTTCATTTAAGTTCAATTCAATTTATTTCAGTTCAATTTTTTTTCTGGTCATAATAGAATAGGGCCAAAGTAACAGTGGAGGAGATTATTAGTCTAATCCTCCATGGAATATATGTATGTCATTTTAAGCTAGTTTATAGTATAGGAGTTTAATGGATTATTAATTTAAGCAAGATAAGTTATTTTCCAAACTTACAAGAGTCAATCTGATTATTTTCAAAACTCTGTAATTAATTATGACTAATTAATTAGTCTCTAAAATTATGTGCAGATTTGTATATGAGCATCAAGGATGGAGACTTTTTACTGGAATGTGGTTGCAAGCAGGGATCTGGCGACGCTCTTCATGATAAATATGGACCCTTATGTAGGTCCAAGTGTTTGTCATATCGAGGTTTTAGTTCAATCAGTTTTTATGATGCTCAAGGTCACCAACTCAGGTGTTGGAATTCTACCATAAGTTAGTAACTTTGCGCATATAGGAGGTTTTTGGACTTTCTCCTGGGATTTATCATACTTGCACGTCCACATTTAGAGTGGTACAAAAGACTTCATAAAGTTCCTGATGCTCGTTTCATATCTAGGCACACGGTTTACCAATATGTGTTGGCGTTCGTTGCCACTGCAATACCTATTTCTGGGTAAGTTTCAACGGATTAGTATCTTCTGAAGTTGAAAACTGGTAAATTTCGTCAAGTTGTAATAATCACAACCATGAATTACAAATCAGTGGTTGAGATTTAGTTATTTCAATATATAAAACTTCAATCTTTTTGATAGACAATTTCTCCTATTTGTGAATGGCCTCTAATTTGTAAAGACTTGTCTATACTTTCTAGTTAATGAATTTTATTGGTTATAAATAGAATTGTGACTCAAATTACTATTATTATTTTAGTTGTAGCTGTAATCAAGTTCTATTGTATTATTATTTTTCTAATGAATTAGTTTGGCTTTTATAAGGGATGACCGTTGATATGAATTCCGACAGAATATAAGAAATGGTAAATGTATGTATTGAAGTAAGCATAATCATATCCCAAAACAGAACGACAAAAAACATTAAAAAAATCTCTAATTTTAAAGCATGCTATCAGCTCTAGATGGTAATCTTCTGAAAAAGTTGCTAGGAACTGATGGCAACTTGCTCCGGAATCTAGGATGCCTTAGCCAAAATATCCCTGATATCAAGGCAATCATCCGAAAAGGTGTTATGTAAAGCACAACAGCTGCAATGAAGCAGAATATAACGAACAGGCTCGTCGCCCTCGGGTCTCTCCAGCTTAGTAGAGACTGAAATCTCTCCCCTTGAGTTGCAATGTCTCCCACCACGGTTTGAATCCTTCCCGCAACGCTTCTGAGCCGGTCATACCTCATACGTGCTACATCTTGCTGTTTCGATGTGGGGAAAGTGTCAAACTCCTCGTCTAGTTCATCAGGGTGAACTACTTCTGCACATGATAGTTTGATATCCATGTGAGGAGGGTGCCTTGATCGGAACCGAAAGTTCCATATCCCGATCAAGAACATGTAGAGGAATATTGTTGGCAGAATCAGTTCCGGGTAGCAAATCAGTATGAAGAACAGAACATGTACTAGGATTGTAGTAACTGGATTCTTCCATTGACATACTTCACCGAGCCATTTACTCATCGTAATAGCACCCGAAAAGAGTGAGACAATTCGGAAGAAATTCGCTTTGCTTCTTCTCATACTCCACATGTGAGAATCTACATCTAGCATATACTCCACGACCTCTTTCCTGAGCGGTGGTTCTGCTCGACCAAGCCTCACTGCCACTATTTTCATGGCTTGGTATCTCAAACTGTCGAGTTGATTCACGGTGAACGGATGCAAGTAATGCATTTTCGGTAGTAATGGGTGGCCATAGAGGTATATCATATTGGCCAAAGATAGACAGGTGAATCGAACGGCTAGTTGCAACTCTCCCATCTTTTTCAATCCAGATGGTTGTAGAACAAGCAGCGGATACGAGTTTGTATAAATTCGATCGGTTTCGAGCGTGGATAGTCGAATTCTTACCTTTCCGATTCGGGAGTCACCCTTAGTTCCATCACCACCACCTAAATGGTTGTTGTCGAAAACGCCAAGTGTGATCACCGTGCAAGGATCGTAAATCTCCCATGTATATTGCTCATTCCACTTGGGACTGAAGCTGTCAATGATTGTTCGAGTCCTCACCCACTTCAGACCATACTTGGCTACACAATAAGCATCAGTGATTCCTTTACCATCGTTCTTTTTCATCGGTTGAAGCCCTTGTGCACTTAGTATTCCCACCTCTAGGATACCAATAGGATTCTTCCATAGTTGCCTAGCTGTTGGCCGTTGATCGCTTATGTACATCGTTGATTCATCTAGTACGTGATAAGCACCCTCTAGACAAACTCTCAAATGAACTCTGCTTGAAAACTTGAGTTCATGCCTTTTGTCTCCTTCAAGCGCTCCAAACCCGAACTTTTCGAGGTTGAACCACTTAGAATGAACCGGCCTGTGATCTAGTCGCCTCTCGAAGATGTGAAGAGGCACAATTAACCTCCCCATAACTTCGTCTTTCGCAGATGTTACCTTGTTTTCCACGGTAAGTACTAGCTGCTCCTCGAAAGGCTCTGCTGCAACAAAGATGAGATCTTCATTCCACAACGGATTGTTGGTTCGAGTTGGGCACAGTTTGGTTTTGAGAACCTGGTTTCCAACTTGAGCCTTAACAAAAGCCTGAGGTGCTTCACCTTTTTCGTGTGGCTCAACATCATGAGCTTCAATTACATTCACTCTAAGATACCATAGTTTTGGGGATACATAAACTTTTGATCTAACACTGTAAACGCCTTCCCCTTTAACAGATGCAGCATCTGAATGCCAAGCCTCCGGAAAAGCTTCATCGGCTTGTGTTCCCATCCAAACCGCAACCATTACCTCTCCTTTCACTTTGGTATCCCCGTTCCTATCCTCTAACCTATACCATTGAGGTGCTAAAGGGCTATCCGGAGGAACCCTTGTCGGGACTTCATTCATATCAAACACTACTTTCCCAACATATTCATCTCTTCCTAACATCTCTCGATCCCGAACGAAGACTTCAACCATTGAAGATTGAAGCTTGTCCTTGGAGAAAGCGAACACCTGCTTCCACTCGGGGTTCGTTTTCTTCTCAAAGTGCCTTGTTGTTCCTTTGTAATTCCCAACCTTCACTTCTACATACGGATCAATGTTCCCCGTTATAGGATTCGGGGGAAGATCTTTGGCTTTCACAACCCGGACATACAGATAAAACATCTGCTCAACAAGATCGTAAGTACTTGTAGCTCTATCACTACTAATCCATCCACCTCCACCGCGTGTTCCTCCATGTGGCCATCGTTCCCCAAGCTGAGGCTTCGTGTCCTTCAAGTTGAAATCTTCTTTATTAGAAGCCATTGCTAAAGTTCAACACACCCGATAAACTTGCTAGATTTAAGTGCAGAGTGAAGTCTGGTTTCTGAAGGCAATATTCAGAAAAGAGTTGAAATGATATTGCATCTCCTGAGGCATATCATAAGAGCATCTGCCAACTCCATTACCAGCTTGACATCGGCTTTTCGGTGAATTTAAGCAGCCGAGGAATCTTCATTATCGATACAAAAGAAAGTGACAAGCACATTACAAGAGAAGTGTAACAGGGAAGGTATGTACTTTGTTCTTTCTTTGAAAGTTTAAAGATTAAATTGAAATTGAAATGGTCCATAATTAACCCTTTTTAGAGAACAAATTTAGCCTTTTTAGACTTTTAAACATTCAGATTCTTTGCTTAGTTTGATTCTTTGCTTAGTTTATTTCTCCAACAGGTAATTTATTCTGCATTTTACAAGTACATAACATATGTTTGACATTGCTTATTTAATCTATTTCTTTCAAAAAATAAACACCAAAGTCCAAAAGCACATTAGTGGTAAACTTGCCATATTTTAATCTGGGTTTCATATAGAATTAGAGTGTTTATGAGCAATGGGGAATCAAGGGTTGGAATAACAGGATTACCGATTTTACACTCATTGTATATAAAAAAAAATAAAATTGGAAGAAATAAATTTTTCATTGTAGCTTGTGCATTAAAGGAAGAATGACGAATTTTTGCGTCAAAAATTTCAGATTTTCAACGAAATTCTTCACACATGCTACTAAACTTAACTTCTTTTCAACAATATTTTAAAATTTCCAATAAACTTATAGTTGTAAATTTTTTATCTAATAAAATTTCACAAACTAGGGTCCCAAATCAATCACAGTAGGGATAGTTCTAAAGGATGCACAGACCCAAACCACCTCTTACGTGTGGTTTTAACGACTAGTAGATGCTCAAACCATGTCCCGACTCTCTAAATCCGCCCCAGAATGTGAAGAAAGGTAGACAGGAAAAGTTCATTGGAGAAAGCAAAAGGGAGGCATAAAGATGCTTTATCTAAAAATATTCTTCATCTTTATTCTCCCCTTAACTTTAATTTCTTTCTGTCATTATATATAAAATAGAGCTTGTTTAGTATTTTTTAAGAACATAGTCAAAAGAAAGCTTTGTTTGAGTGGCCATGGAATCATTGAGTGTGTTGTGCTATATTCTTTTCTTAATTGATAATTGATTTTGAACCATATGATCAATTATGAAATGTGTCTTTTGTACAGAAATTAGAGCATCTTTTGCTTTTACTGATGGAAATGTTTTATACTAAAAAGTAAAATTTAGAGGAAAATATGGGCTTACTACATCAAAATCTTGAACTTAAAAAAATTATATATATACATTGATTCCTTGAACTTACATGGTGATATGTCATTTATTGAACTTGCTTAAAATGATTTATATGTCACTTAAATTTGTCTAAAGTAATCTATTGACCACTCAAAATTGTTTAAATCGATATATTCACTTTTCAAAATTTGTGAAAGGTGATATATTTTGAAATTTCTTAACATTTCCTTTTATTTGTCATGTAGACTTAAAGATTTTGTTGTGTTATTTTAAACAAGTTTAAAAAGCTGACAAAACTATTTAAAAGTTTAAGGATTCAATCTGATTTTTTTTCTTTTTACTAAATTCAAGAAGTTTCTCATGTATTAAGCTAAATTATGGCAATAGTAATATGATAAGATGTAATTTTTCTTTTTCCAGGAAACTAATTTATGTATCTATGATTATAATGTCATTTTATGATTTGTGTCATCATTATTAAATTATGACTAGTAAAGACTAATGCTTTTTTTTAGAGGAAAAGATCAATGCTTTGGGGGATTGAAAAAAAAAATAGCTTTTAGATTTGTTTGGATGCTCAAGATTAGTAATGATCAGACTATTACAGCTTTAAGAAACGTATACACTTTTAACCTTAAATAAAAAGATGACATTTCTTTATCCCCAAAAAGAGAGAATGACCTTTCATATATTGAAGATTCGTATTAATTATGATTACTAGTGCCATCCATAGTTTTGACTGCATGGTAAATTAACATCAAGGTTTACTAATTTCATATATTGAAGATTCGTATTAATTATGATTACTAGTGCCATCCATAGTTTTGACTGCATGGTAAATTAACATCAAGGTTTACTATTTCTAAGATTTTATTATATTCACCTGTGAAAAAATCTTCGATAGTTTACATTTGGCAAAACACATATTTAAGCCCCTGAACTTTATCAGTTTTAAGGATTAGGCACTTGATCATTTATTTTTCCACATTAAACCCTTGATCATTTAATCCTTTATTGATTAAGCCCTTTTTCAACACCTCCATCCAAATTGAATCAAATCAAATAAAGAAAGAAATATAAGGGACCAAAACGAATATCTTTCACTAAACCTCCTCATTCTCTAGAACTCAACATGCGATCAACCTCCAAAAAAGATGATTATTCTACTGGAAAAAAGACACTTCTTAATCATATTATTCTCAAACATTGTACACTTATATCTCATGTTCATGTAGGATGTATTTACATGATCATATTATGTAAGGAAAAAAGCTTCGAAATATCGATTTAAAATTGTACTCTCAAGTCACATCTCATGAGTGGTCCAAAAGTTTCATCCGAATTTCCCAATTTAAGCAACTCTCTGCCCTTCTTCAACAATCAATTAACACCTTTTACTGAATAATGCAATTTAGTTTTCAATACTAGCAAAAACTATTGTTGTTGCAACTTTCATGAAAAAATTGCGTTTACAAAACAACTCAAAGGAAGAAGAATCACATATATCTTTAGCGTTGCATTGTTAATTTTACATGAGAAATATTCTGAATAATACTTACTTTAGTCCTTTATGTTGCTTTATTTATTTGATTTGGTTCAATTTGGATAAAGGTGCTAAAAAAGGGCTTGATCAACAAAGGATTAAATGATCAAGGGCTTAATGTGGAAAAATAAATGATCAAGAGCCTAATCCTTAAAACTGATAAAGTTCAGGGGCTTAAATATGTGTTTTGCCTTTACATTTTTTTTGGATGATTTCCATTAATTTTTATTTATCATGACCCATGATAGTAGCATCTCCACAAATATAGCATGGGCCGGTCTAATCCAGCCCACTGTGTTAATATTAATTTATCAATTTTGTTAAAAAAATTATAAATTTACATATCAATTTTTGTAGTGTTTTCTATAGTTACTTTGAAATAAGCACTACTTTATTTTTTTTATCACTATTGGATCACATCTCATACAACTAATCCAATAGTGATAATAGGTAAAATAATGATTACTTTGTAAAAAGTAAAGTAACCCTTTTTATATATTTTTTGTGAAAAGTTACATATCAAATCTATAATTTAAGTATAAATTTTAGGTGTAGTTTATAGTTACTTTATTTTATGTCTATTTTATTTTGTTCACCATTAGATTGGTTTTGACTCCATGATTTAATGGTGAACAAAACAAAGTAATGATTACTTTGAGAAAAATAAAATAAGCATAGAATTCCCCTAAATTTTTTATTTTTTTTACAAGTATAAAATTTATATTTTAGTAGTTAAATTATGGGATATTCTATGGTCACTTTGTTTTTCACAAAGTAACCATTACTTTGTTTTGTCAACCATTGGATCATGGGTTAAAAACTAATCCAATGGTGAAAAAGACAAAGTATAGACAAAGTAAGGGAAAAACAAAGTGACCATAGCCTACACCTAAATTATGGGGATATCATTCAGATATTCGTATAGAATTTTAGTTTTAAAGTCCGAGCTCATATAAATTGTCAATGGGCTGAAAGTTAAGCAACTTCAGATAAAGCAAGTTAGGCCCAGCCCAATTTTAGTTTCCTTGTACTTCTTTAGTACTGTAGGATAATGATGATAATATTTGAGTTTGAACATTTTTGAATCAGGAAGAGGGCATCAAGCCCCGTAAAAAAACAAAGATGAACATAGTAAAACTAAAATAGAACGACTGAAAATCATCAAATAAGATATTTGTCTCTTCAACCTTTTACACTTGCAAGCTAAAGATGGCTGCAACATCAATAACTGTCAAACAATCTATTTAAATTTTTAGTAAAATAAACATGAAATTATTTTCTTAATTAAAAGACTTTTGACTCTTATTTTGCATTGCTCTATAAATTGTCAGGACCATTCATGCTACTTAGCAGCTTGGAAGAGGGGCGCCACACAAGCACCGATTATGAAAATACGTGGAGTTATCAAATTTCTGCAACGTACCGCCCACCGGAATTTGACCACAAAGTCTATTATAACTCACATTAAACAACTGCAGTCCAAGTTTAGTCATCTCATCAGGAAGACTACCATAAATTTTATTGTGATTAAGATCCAGTAACCCCAAACCACCCGGAAAAACAACCTTGGACAGATCGAACTCGAACAAATTCCTCGAAACATCTATGCTGAAAGTAGTCTTATTGGGTCCAAACAACATAGAAGCATCCCCTTCAAGTTTGTTTCGTGACAAATCAATGGTATCGAAATCCATACCCCCTACAGATTTCGGAATTTCACCTGAAAGCTGATTATGAGACAGATAAAGAGAAGGCACTTTCCCTCGAAACGCCCCGAATGAGGCGGGTATAGTCCCTGTAAGCCTGTTCCTGTCTAAATGAAGAGCATCAAGATTTGGCAGTAAAGCAAGAGAGCTCGGAATTGATCCTGAAAGACCATTAAAAGCCAAATCCAGGAAGGTTAAATTCTTCAATTGGCTCAGAAATTCGGGTATGGGGCCTGTCAGGTTTAGCCAGCTGAGCCTGAGAAAGGTGAGACTTTTAAGCTTGGCAATGGTGGGTTGAATTGGGCCTGTAACATTTGTTAGCTTGTGGAATTGGAGCATCTTCAGATAAGGTAAATCCCCGACGGCAGGGGGAATTTGGCCGGAAAGTTCACCCGCGAAGATCGTGAGGGAGATGATACGGTGAGTGATGGGATCACAGTCAACCTGATACCAGGAGCAGCAATCGGTGTCTGGTACCCAAGAGGCGAGAAGGTATGGATTTCCGAAGTCTTTTTTGATTTGGACAAGGGCTTTTTTATCCTGAGGATTGCATTTTTCTGAGAGGGCAAAAGTGGAAAGCAGAGTGGAAAATAGGAGGTATAGGATAAGGTTTTTCATTTCTGGAAGTGGAAAGTTGGAAGGATTAAGGAAAATAAAGTAAGATGACATTGAAAAATAAAGAACTGTGGAATTGATTTATAGGGATGCAATGCAATGATTTGTTGAGGTGAAGATGACGCAGGATATGATGAAATAAATATACAAGTTGTCTGAAAATTGGAAGAAAAGTCAAACCTATGTTATTATGTTAATTAGCAACCCCCTATGTTGCTCACTACCCAGATCAGATTGGTCAAATCTATGAAAGTCGTGTTATCTATTCTTTAAACTATTGCAGTAAAAATTATCAAACTAAAACAAAATAAATAGTAATTTGATTGACCGTAAACTGAATTTGCTCCATATAAGTTGATTTTTTTGTAAAATAGCGAATGTAACTTAAGAATGTGCCATTGATCATTAAATCTACCTCAATTTCTCTAGTTGAGACTCGTCATATTTTATAGGTAATTGTTTTTTCTTAGGAGGAATACGCTAAAACTTAAATTTAATATCTACTTAAGTGATTTGAAACTTTCTAAAACACTTAAAAATATTAAACCTAAACTTTTATGTGTGCCACTCCTAAAAAAGGTTACCTTCTCACTAAAAAGAAAAACATTGAAAAGATTAGTGTCTGTGGATCGAGTAGCCGCGTAAATGCGAAGATTGGTCAAAATTGGAGGATTTAATGCATAATCAAATCAATGAGCTGTATGGTACATGAAATAAAGTCGACCGAGTTTTCATTCCAACATATATTTAATTTAATAAATACCCTTTATATTAAGAGACCTTCACCAGTCATCACCTCACTTCTTCTCATGCTTACAATTACAAATCTAAATGATAATGACATTGTCTAATCTAATATCCATATTTTGTTTAAGTGTTATGTTAACGTTTACTATAGTAAATTGATAATAGAATCTCAGTCATATAGATGCATTTGGTGGAGATGGTCTTTCTGCACAATCTCCAAGTATCGGAAGTAATAATTATATGACTGACAGTGTAAATTAGAGCGTAGAATTCTACTACGAAAATTTAAATTAGTATCATTTCATAAACGTTGAATCTAAATTGATACTAATTTAGTCGCTAGACATAAATTGTTACTTGTCCAAAAACTTTAAGTTGTTTTCATACTTTATCTCTGATAAATCATCATCAAATATGTAATCTGACACGGATAACGCGAAAGAAACCTAATATAGTCATTTTTAAAAAGATAATCCTCTTAAAACTACAAGAATTCACAATACGTGAAACATCAAAACATTTATGAGATGGCTTGAAACCTGAAATAATTAAATGTAAGTTTAAGGAGACCGACAATTTCACTCTGATGCTCAAGTTGGAAGAGAATAATGGTAAAGGCGCTCTTTAGTTGAAGATAAAAGTGAATATTGAGCATACCCTTTTGAAAGATGATCCCTTACCTTATATAAGAGTTTGGAAGGTGCTCTAGACTCGTGTCAGCTGGTAAGTGATCACACGTATATTAATAGTTAGAAATTTTTCTAGAATATTACGTGTACTGCATGTGTTGAGCACATGCCCAACGTAGGATGGTGATGTGTCCTTAGTGATGATATTTATGGACATAGTTTGTTTAAGGACATCCTCATGAGAGGAGCGATGATCCTTAGTTAGGAGATTATGCCACATGTTTGTGGCCGTGGTTTCCTAAATATCAACATTAAAACTATATTCCTTTTCCACTGTCCATGATCTTTCAAGATCCATACGTGGTTGGCAGAGTTGGATATACTCTTCGAGTCCATGAATGGGCAATGTAGCCTAGTGAGATTCAACTTGAAATTTGTGAACTTGGTGAGGAATAGATTTTAGCGATTTGTCAAGTAATAATAACTTGATAAATAGAGACTAGAACCTTAGGAGGAAATATAGATGTTGATATTTGAGAAATGGACATATGAAAACTACCACAACTAGAGAAAATATCCAAAGCACTGGAATGAAATAAGTTGAACTGTATTGAATTATAGACCGAATGTTTAATGAATTTTGTTGAATTTGTTAAACTGAATACACTGAACTAGAAAAAAATGAACCTTAAAATGTGCTGAATATGAATAAGAATGAACAGAGCATAAATTTAAAACATTCGAAAGGCTAAACTTTCTTTCTCTATTTTTTAGAGAGATAAGTTAGCGATAATTTTATATATGATTTATCACTTTAGTCCATTTAAAAAAACTTATGAATTACGATTACATTAAATAATAAAAATGGTCGTTAACATCTACACCTCATGTGCGTCGAATCAATGATTTCAACTAAAACTTTGGTGTTTATGCTTTGTTGATCAAGGATTGCAAAACTTTGTTGAAGTGAAATTGGAATGTCAGAGCGGTTCATACTTCTAGGAAACGGAATCAAACAGCTGATTGGGTGCCAAATTTCGTAAAACTTTATTCTTTGAGTTGTCACGAGAGTATCATGTCGTTTGCATGCCTTCAAAATCTCATTTTTTGTTGATATGTGTGGTTTGAAAATCCCGCGTTTGTTACTTTTTCTTCACATTTTTCCTGCTTTTCGGAATCTTTTATCATAAGTATAGATTTATATTATTTATTATTATTTATAATTCAATTACTATTCCTAAATAAGAAGAACAATAATCTCATCACAGCACATGCAATTTCCATGTTGAAATGATTTTTATCGTGCCGCATGACCCACCTATTCTGTATTACTCTCATAATGGGTGTGTACGAATAGTCATGCACAAAAAGGAAAAATTAAATAACTTCTTCCTTTTTCTGATTTTAGGTATTGTGACTAGCTTCTCTTTTTTTTTTCAATTACAGGAACTACATACCTACTTACCAATTGAATGATAGTAATTTGACATGAAAAAAACCCTTCATTTATGTCTTTTAACATTGATTTTTCACCCATTCAAAACCTGCCTAATCTGTGCAAAGAAGAGGACTTTGATTCTTTTCTATGTGTTTGGGGATGTTAATGGGTCGAATACTTGTATATATGTAGTGTCATTCTTATACATTTACTCGTTTATTTTGAAATTATCTGTACCCGTCCATTTCCCTAACGGATAACATTTTTGAAATCTCATACTCTTATCCGTTTGGATAGCATGTACTCAATGATACACTCACCCGTTTATAAATAAGATATGATAATAAATTACAAATTAAACAATACACATAATTTGAAGGAATCATCCATAAATAATCTATACACAAACTTAATAAAAATTTTCAAACAATCTAAATTAGTTCAAATTAAAAAATAAAAAAATATTAAGCTAATGGCATAAGATTTTTGGTTCGAATCATACTATGTATATTGTCTAAATATATTTCTTTGAATGAAACGGAACGCGTAACGACATTACCGTTGCGCGGATACTGAGTACTAAGTACCCCATGAAGTAATTTCATGCTTGTCTTATACCTGTTAAATCAGGGGTAGCCCCATTAAGGACGGATAGTGTGGTAGGGTGCCCATTGACATTATCCATATGTGTATTTTGGTGTTTGAAGAGAAATTTTTTGTGTCCATTTTAATTGTACATATTTCTCCTAGGATACCCTGTTGCTTCTGCTTTATTTAAACAAGGACACTTTCTTATTCTGAGAATAAAATGTCCTTGCCTTGCCATCATATTATAACCTCACAGTGTCTTATTAACTTCTACAGCAAGTAAATACGTCCTTTGCTTCTACTTTTGTTTGAATTTGAAATTTGTATATCTATTTCATCATGTACTGACTCATCTTCCTTACACAAACTAAGATAAATTGCACCATGGCACTGAACTTTAATATTTTCATCTTATTGGCACAAAATTTCAAAACCTTAACATAAAAATTTGTATTACACTTAAATGTTATCTGACATTAAACTTCAATTAACAATTCAAATAACCGTCGACAAAAAGACAAAATTTAGTAGTTGATGATATTTCAAAGCAACTTTAATTCTTCAAATTTTTTGTTTTTAGATAATTTATGTGTTGTTAAGTTAGAAGAGAGAAAATAATTGTTTAGCCAAAAATTGTGTGATGATGGAAATAAAAAACGTGTTTCCATGGTTACAACTAAATTTTATTCATCAACCATTTATTTTGAGAACATCAAATGTCATTTTAACATGTTAATTGATATTTAATTTAATGATCATATTATTGACAAATATAAAGTTGAGTGACTTTTATGTTATGTTTTGAAGTAGAGCGACCTCATATTGTGAAAATAAGTAAAGTTCAGTAGCCGTAAATGTGATTTACCTCAAACTAATCACAGCTTTGTGTTTTCCTCTATAAATCAATCCCACTTTTGCTCTTTCATCTTAAACTTGATTCTTGCAAATTTCAAGTTCTTGAAATGAAGACACTTATCCTATGCTTCCTAATTTCCACTCTCCTTTCCACTTTTGCCCTCTCAGAAAAATGCAATCCTCAGGATAAAAAAGCTCTGCTTCAAATCAAGAAAGACTTTGGAAATCCATACCTTCTTGCCTCTTGGAAATCAGAGGAAGATTGCTGCACCTGGTATCAGGTTAAGTGTGATTCTACATCTCACCGTATCGTCTCCCTCACCATTTTCGCGGGCGAACTCTTCGGAAAAATTCCTCCTGCCGTCGGGGATTTACCTTATCTACAAACCCTGGAATTTCACAAGCTAACAAATGTTACAGGCCCTATACAACCCACCATTGCCAAGCTGAAAAGTCTCACATTTCTCAGCCTCAGCTGGTTAAGCTTGACCGGTCCTATACCCGAGTTTCTTGGCACACTCAAGAAATTAACGTTCCTGGAATTGTCTTTTAACAGTCTTTCAGGATCTATTCCAAGCTCTCTTGCTTTACTGCCAAATCTTGATGGTCTTTATTTGGACAGGAACAAGCTTACAGGAAGTATTCCCACCTCGTTCGGTGCCTTTCGAGGCAAGGTGCCTTCTATTCATCTGTCACATAATCAACTCTCAGGTAAAATTCCGAAATCTTTAGGCAATTTAAACTTCTCTACCCTTGATTTCTCTCGAAACAAACTTGAAGGCGATGCTTCTATGTTGTTTGGACCCCATAAAACTACTGACCACATAGACCTTTCAAGGAACTTGTTGGAGTTTGATCTGTCAAAGGTTGTGTTCTCGGCCAATTTAGGAGTCTTGGATCTCAATCACAACAAAATTTATGGTAGTCTTCCTAAGGAATTGGCTAAACTGATCAGTCTGCAGCGCTTTAATGTGAGTTACAATAGACTTTGTGGCCGAGTTCCTGTGGGGGGTGCACTACAGAAGTTCGAATCCTCGGCGTATTTTCATAACCAGTGCTTGTGTGGCAGCCCTCTTCCAAACTGCAAGTAGTGGGATCGGTCCTGAAATTTTATGTTTGTTCATGTTTTAGTCATCTTTAGCTTCTCAGTGCACAATGTTCAAAAGTGCAATGCTGGTGGCTAGTGTTTTTCTAATTATGTATGTGATTTTAATCTCACATTTCTGCAAAAATGTAATGGCATTTGAAATATTAATGCAAATGTGTTTTCATGTCGGGTTTGTTTGGTTTAACTCAATTGACACTAACCCGATAAATTTACACAATAAGAACAAGACACTCACTTGATACTTGTCATACCTAGCCATTGACTAAAAAATCGCATATCCAAAGATACAAACTTTGGTAAAGTTAACACGACTGTGACACGAAACAGTAACTGTTCATCATTCCTCCCATCCAGCATAAAGCAAGTGTAATTTGCAATAACTACAAGAAAAAAAGACGTGGTCATCTACGGAAATATCCACAGTGATTGCTGAAAATCCATAGGGCATTGTCATCTTAATGTATCTCTACAGACACGTGTTTGTAGGAGATACGCATTATGCAAGGAGAATTCTCGTCAAATATTTGAATTTATTAGTTTACATAGAGAGAAGATATATTCTTAATTGCTGAAGGATCAACAAGAACTTAATATCAAGGATCAACTGATCAGATTTCAATATACATCATCACATTAATTCTATATTCAGAGTTCATAATACTATCATAATTAGCATTTAGAGACATCCAAACAAATTTGTATGCATCTCACTCAGATACTGTGTTCTTTTCCTCATCCAAACAAATCATTGTCAAGCAATCACACTTTTATGTGAACCACTATAAAATGTCAGGACGTCACATGGGACATTATATTATATTGTTCGTTCATGTGTCATGTTATGTGTGCATGGGATTAATAATTTCACAATACATCATATATTTAGGATTTAGATTCATAATTTACAGTTTTTCAATTTAAATGGTGATAAAATTGAGCTTCATAGGCAATGTTATGTTACATTTACAAACTCTGCTTTATATCATATAAAAACATACAGCTCATTCATTTGATATTAAATCCTACTTTTTGACCAGTCTTACATTTTGGCGGCCACTTGACAGAACACTTATCTATGGTGGTCACTGGACAGGGCCCAACGCATGCATGCACCTATGTTTTATTTTAAAATGTTGGATTTTTATGTATTTATCAATTATTTGATAATATTTATTTCCGAACTTTTAAAATTCATAAAATCACTAAAACAAAATTTGACACAATAAGATATTGTAGAATACATTTATTTCATTAGAAAAAACCTAAACATATGTGAAACAACAATTTGATCGAAAAAATGTTTATATAATTAAATTGTCGATCAAAATCAATTTTATTTCCACTTAACCGAAAATTTATAAATTAAAAATATAAATTCATATGATGTATTGTAAAACTATTAATCCCATGAACGTGAACCGTATAATATAACTTCTTATGATACACCCTGTCTAGTGAACATTTAGAGTGGTTTGACTTTTCTTTGAATTTCAAACAACTTATATATGCATATTCCATGCACCGTATTTCATCACATACTGCGTCATCTTCCTCCCCTATAAATCCATCACATTTTTCTCATTTTTCATTATCATTTCACTTCATTTTGTTTAATTCTCCCAATTTCCCATTTTCAGAAATGAAGAACCTTATCCTATACCTCCTCATTTCCACTCAAATTTCCTTTTTTGCCTTCTCAGAAATCTGTAATCCTCAAGATAAAAAAGTTCTGCTTCAAATAAAAAAAGACTTTGGAAATCCATACCTTCTTGCCTCTTGGAAATCAGATACAGATTGCTGCTCCGAGTGGTATCAGGTTGAATGCGGCTCAACCAACCACCGTATCATCTCCCTCACCATTTTCGCGGGAGAACTTTCCGGCCAAATTCCTCCTTCTGTTGGTGATTTGCCTTATCTTCAGAATCTTGAATTCCACAAGCTAACTAATGTTACTGGCCAGATACAACCCGCCATTGCTAAGCTTAAGAGTCTCACATCCCTCAGGCTTAGCTGGTTAAACCTGACAGGCCCGGTACCGGAATTTCTCAGCCAATTGAGGAATTTAACCTTCCTGGATTTGGCTTTTAATGGTCTGTCAGGATCAATTCCAAGCTCTCTTGCTTTACTGCCAAATCTTGATGCTATTCATTTGGACAGGAACAGGCTTACAGGGACTATACCTGCCTCGTTCGGAGCGTTTCGAGGCAATGTGCCTTCTCTTTATCTGTCACATAATCAACTTTCAGGTGAAATTCCGAAATCCTTAGGCAATTTGGACTTCTCTGTCATTGATTTCTCTCGAAATAAACTTGAAGGCGATGCTTCTATGTTGTTTGGACCTAATAAAACTACTCAAGTCATAGATCTTTCGAGGAATTTATTAGAGTTTGATCTCTCAAAGGTTGTTTTCCCAGCTGACTTCGGGTCGTTGGATCTTAATCACAACAAAATTTATGGTAGTATTCCTGATGAGATGACTAAACTCAGACTGCAGTTCTTTAATGTGAGTTACAACAGACTTTGTGGCCAAATTCCGGTGGGCGGTGCATTGCAGAACTTTGATTATTCCACGTATTTTCACAACCGGTGCTTGTGTGGAACCCCTCTTCCAAGCTGCAAGTAAGCATAGCATCCGGACGCTATCCATGTTTCAGTCATCTTTAGCTTCTCTGTACACAATGTTCAAATGTATGCAATTTTAAACTCACATTTCTGCAAAATTGTAATAGAGAATCAAATATTGAAGTCCTTGTAATATAGAACAAATCGATTCACAACGATTAAAACAACATGAAACAACATTTACCGGTAACAAGAACAACATAGAGTGCCAAGGCTGAATAATTTGGTAAACAAAACAGAGAAAACTGATTTGCCTCATATAATTTGGTAACTATGATATTATTCTTAAATTTCTCAAAGATCAGCTCAAATTGTTAAATGAAAGCCAAAGTTGTGTCCCTAGTATTTGCAACCAATAGATAGGATCAGGTGAGACAATGTCAGTATGGAGAGACTTTTTTTAGTGTGAGACAATTAAAAAGTGGTGGCATTTTTGAAATTTTAAAAACATGAAGGGGCATTATTGGAGGAAAGAGGAGGTGATGTCAGCTCTGATGTCACATCTGGAGAGAGAAAATGTTTTTATTATTTTATTTAAAATGCATTTTCCCGCTCTTTCCGAACTCATTTTTCAAAAAAAATCATACCACTAAACTCATATTAATTAGGCGGTCATTTTGAGATCTATTGTTGTTATTTATAGACGATTTTTATTTTTTTTATTTTTGTTCCAAATTGGATACTCGGTTGTTCCAGCAGAATACTACAATTGTTCCACCATACTACTACATTTGTTCCAGCAGAATATTTTCATTAATTTTTTTTAAATGCACTCTGGGAGTGTAAAAAAATGTAATATTCTGGTGGAACAATTGGAGTAGTCCGGTGGAACAATTGAAGTAGTCCGGTGGAACAACCATAAAAAAATAAATAAAAAAAATCGTCTATAAATAACAAAAATGGATCTCAAAATGACCGCCTAATTAATACGAGTTCACTGGTATAATTTTTTTTGAAAAATGAATTCGGAAAGAGCGGGAAAATGCATTTTAAAGAAAATAATTAAAACTCTTTCTCTCTCCAGAGGTGACATCACCTCCTCTTCCTTCTCTTCAATTCACGCATGAGGGGTGTTCCTTTAATTACAAGTTTGCCAGCTTCTCCTATTGAATTACATTAATACCCCTCCCTTGTCTCACCATAAAAACTAGTCTCATCCTAAATAATTGTCTCATTTGAACTTGACTCTCGCAACCAATAACTCTTTCATTTATAATCTAAACGTTTGAGAATTTCAATCAATTTTAAAAACAAAATAAATGCATCCGGGCCTAGTCACGCAGGCCTATAACCCAAAGTGGGGGTATTGAAGTGTTGGGCCCAGCCTATTTAATCTAACCCAAAAAAATTAATTGGTCCGCCTTTTATTGTCCAAATGCACAAATTACCAAAGAGATTTATATGTTAGCAGTAAAAGTGATATTGGTTGGTACTTGGTAGAGGTAGAAGTATTTTTTGGTATTAGTACATATATAGTGTTTTAAATTTGTCTCAAAATTTCAATTATCTCCCAAACTTTTTAAGATTACAAAAATAACATCTTATACTTGTCTAAAAGTTACGGATAAACCCTTTCAATAACAAACAAAAAAAACCCTAAATCTGAATTCAAAACCGAAAACGAACCAAAACATATATATCACAGATGTAGCCTAAAAACACTATAACTAGGCCCTAAACTTTGGAATTTGGGCAAAAAACAACACAGTATATAATTGCATAGCAATTAGTCTTCATCATTGGCCCATTTTCAAATTAAATAAGGTCTGAATTTACTGAAGGGAAATGTGATCATATTTCTCCAAATATTTCCAAGTCAACTTCTCACTTAATCAAATATAGATGTTTTATGGTTAAAAAATAATACAGAGCTGTGATTAGTTTCAAACTTTTGTGATTTGTTTCTATCGTGGGAATTTGAACTAGTATTCTGCTGAGACTGAGCTTCTTTGAAAAGTCATAGCAAGACTTATTTATGCTTCAAAAATATTAAATTTGACTCGAGTCTTACATTTGGAGCCATAAGTCTTCCCTTAGAGTTCCAAAAAAAATTGTACTCATCATGGGGACCAAATTTTATGAACTTGTGAGCATATTGTTCGTAGCATTTTTGTGCATGGTGATGGATATTGCATCTGCAGTATCAAATGTTCAGTGCATCAATAGCGAAAGACAAGCTCTTCTAACATTGAAGGAAGGATTTACTAGTCCTTCATTCCGTTTCTCGTCATGGATGCCTGATGAAGATTGCTGTAGATGGAGAGGAGTCCGTTGCAGCAACACCACAGGCCGTGTCATCTCCCTTGATCTTCGTTCCAACGAATCTTCTCTGCAACTGCAAGGTGAGTTGAAGGATTCTTTGGTTGACTTGTCATACTTGACTTATCTTGACTTGAGCTTCAATGATTTCTACCAAATGCAAATTCCTGAGTTTCTTGGTTCATTGTCTAACTTGGAATACCTCAATCTATCTCATGCAAATTTCAAGGGTTCCATTCCTTATCATATTGGAAATATCTCGCGCTTGGTTTCCCTTGATATGAGTGGAAACGGCTATTCTTTGAAAGCGAATGATCTTAATTGGCTTTATGGTCTTTCTTCTTTGAAGTTTCTTGATTTGGGCGGGGTTGATCTTAGCAGTTCTCAGAATTGGTTAGATGCAATCAATATGCTTCCTTCTCTTACCGAGTTACGTTTATTTGCATGTAAACTTAACAACCTCCCTCAATCTCTGCCATTTGTGAACTTTACTTCTTTAAAGATGCTTGATCTTTCATTTAACAATCTCAAGGGAGAAATACCCGACTGGTTATTTGACATAGGCAATTCTCTTGAGTACCTAATTCTGAAAAGAAATAATTTACTATATGGTTCCATTTCGGAAGCTTTTTGCAGCATGACTTCACTGGTTAAACTCGACCTGTCAGAGAATAATCTTGTCGGTCCTATACCGACATGTCTTGGTAGGAAAAATCAGCCTGGAAAGGATTCATATTTGAGGGAATTGAATCTTTCTCACAATAATCTGAATGGAACTTTATCAGAAGTTCTTCCCTACCTTTCAAAATTGAATGTCCTTGATGTTTCCTGGAATTCCTTTGTCGGTGTTGTTTCCGAAGCTCATTTATTGAACTTCAGCTATTTGCGGATACTAGACTTTTCGGGGAATAATTTAAGTCTGAATGTTCGATCAGACTGGCTTCCTCCGTTTCAGCTCGAGAGCATAGGCCTGCATTCTTGCCAACTCGGGCCAGTTTTTCCACAATGGCTACGTACCCAAAAGAACTTTTCTTCCATTGACATGGCAGGTTGTAGAATTTCCGATGTTGTGCCTGATTGGTTTTGGGATCTTCCTTCACGGATTAGGCTTGTGAATCTTTCTTCCAACAGCCTGAGAGGAATCATTCCAGATATTTCATCCAAACACAAACTTTCAGCTATAGATTGTCGTTCGAATAAATTTTCGGGTCCTCTTCCTCTTCTCCCGCCCCACATGAGTACAGTGGTTCTAGCCAATAATTCCTTTTCAGGATCAATCTTCCACTTATGTGACACTATCAAGGAAAATAATTCGTTGAAATATTTGGATTTGTCTCAAAACCTTTTGTCAGGACAGATTCCGGACTGTTGGACTTATGGAAAAGATTTGATTATCTTAAATCTAGCAAGCAATAACCTGTCTGGAAAAATACCCGAGTCGCTTGGGAATCTTGTACACCTCAACACATTGAGATTGGATGATAACTATCTCACTGGTGTAATTCCTTCATCCTTAATGAACTGCACAAGTTTGTTTGTTCTTGATCTTGGAGAAAACATGCTATCTGGAGCTATACCTGACTGGATTGGAGGATATTTGTCAAACTTGATGATTCTCATCTTGCGTTCAAATTCTTTCAATGGGCATATTCCTCTGGAGCTTTGTCGACTGGAATCTCTGAAAATCTTGGATCTCTCTTCAAATCATTTATCAGGAGAAATCCCACGGTGTATGGATAATTTGAAAGCCATGGTTGAGGAGGGAAGTGTACGCTCTTATATATATGATCCTTATTCTGCATACACAGAGTATTCAAATTTGATAGTGAAAAGGCGTAGTGGGCGTTACGCGAGTATTCTCGTATATGTAAAGTTAATAGATTTATCATCAAATAATCTAACAGGAGAAATTCCTCAGGGAGTTACAAGACTAGCTGGATTGCTTTTCTTAAATCTTTCAAGGAATAGTTTGATGGGGACTATCCCGCGCAACATAGGTGATTTGAGATTCATGGAGTCTCTTGATTTATCATGGAATCGGCTTTCATGTGACATTCCAGCCAGTGCTATTCATATGGTTTTTCTATCAGTTTTAGATTTGTCACATAACAAGTTGTCAGGACCTATTCCCAACGTTGGACAGTTCGATTACTTTAATGCAACAACATATTTAGAGAACAAGAACCTTTGTGGACTTCCCCTTGCAAACAATTGCTCCGAAAATGCATCAGACATGGATCCAAATTGTACCCATGAGAACTTGGAAGGAAACAACATAAGCGAGATAGCAGAAGATGAGCATAGATTTGAGTTACCTTCCCTCTACATCAGTGTGGGCCTTGGCTTCATTGTAGGATTTTGGGGAATTTGGGCACCTTTACTCATCAAAACTTCTTGGAGGCATGCGTATTTTCGTTTTATCAACAGTATGATCGACCAGATTTATGTTCTTATAGTGGTTTATGCAGCCAGGATACAGAGGAAATTCCATATCCGCAAAGACTGAAGTGAAGAAATGTCGCAAGGTTTATTTATTTGCTCTACTCCTCTGGATGTTATCACTTGTGGTACACTGGGAGTATTCTAGAAACTTTCTAGTATATAGTTATTAGTTAGCATCTTGGTTTTCTTAATTTGTAACAATTGAGAGTAAAATAAATGACAATTAATGAACTTGAAGCTGCATTTTCGTTTGTCATGTTGAACTCCTGATTCCTCAAGTACAAGTTTAGCTTCTCAGTCCACAAGGTTCAAAATTGCAATAAAAAGTGAAATATTAATGCCAATGGATTGACGCGATTATGCTAAACTTTCTTCAGGTTGGGTTTGTATTAACTCATTGGATATTAATCCGATAATTGACACAACAAGAACAAGGCACTAAGCTAACAATAGCCGTCCCTAGCAAGCAGTATCTAGACTGAGCAAAGAATTTCATATCCAAAGATAAAAACTTTGGTAGAGTTAACATGAATGTGCCACAAAACCTTAGCAGTTATTGTCCATCATTCTTCCCCATCCAGCACAAAGCAAGTGTTAATTTCCAATCACTACAAGAAAAAAAGCGTGATCACCAACAGAAATATCGTATTGATGGCTGAAAAACCATAGGCCATTATCATCTTCGTGTATTTCTAGTGACACGTGTCTGTAGGCGATATGTAGTGTTATGAAAGTCTGTTTGAGGATCCTCGTCAAACATTTGGATTTCTCCTATAAACTTCTGATGGAGATTATATTTTTGTAGTTTTGAAAAATGAAAATCTAGATTAACAAATTATATGTAAATTTACCTTTTACATTTTTCAGATGTCTAGAACTCGTACCAAACTAGCTACAAACTAATCTTCTATCTTATTTTCTCCATATGAAGGTAATACAGGTACCACAAGAAATTATTTTCAATCTTTCTTACTTTGATTAAAATGAAAAATCTAAAAAACAGATATAAACTCATAATTTATATTGAAGTCCTGGAAATATAGAACAAATCAATTTGCAATGATTAAAACTACATGAAGCAACATGTACAGCAAACAAGTACACCATACATTGCCAATAAGGTATTCCCAAGGCTGAATAATTTGGTAAGCAAAACAGAGAAAACTGATTTGCCTCATATAATTTTGTAACTATGATACTATTCTTAATTACTTAATATCAACAAGAACTATATATCAAGGATCAACTAAGATAACAATTTCCATCATCGCATCAATTTTAAGGGCATATTAGACCATCTGCATTTTCAAGAGTATTATTTATGGTTATTCATTGTTGATTTCTGCTAGTTCTAACAAGTTTGCTTTTGATTGAATGAAGCTGAGCTACCACATCATCGATTTTCGTCCGTGCTTCAGGTATCTCCATTGAGCAAGCAACTCCAATTCTGAATATTTGAAACAAACATTCCTGAAGTCTTTCATTGCTTGTTCCGCAGTTCTGAAGAAGAGTAGGATATGCTATCTCTGCCACTTGGTGAGGAAATGCTATTGTGGCGTACTTGTGAAGGCTCAGATCCTCTTTAAACATGTCATCTGTAGGCCTTTTCCCTGTGAACAACTCTAATATTAGGATTCCGTAGCTGTAGACATCGCCATATGTTGACAAGTTTCTTCCTATGCCGTATTCTGCAAATTCAGAAAAAATGTATATATTAATGGTTTCTCAAGCAGTATGGATGAGGAAGGAACATTAGATATCTTCACTTTACCTGGAGGAGCATAACCAATGGTACCTCGAACCCCGATTGAGCTTGACTGGTTGATAGAAACACTGTTGGTGTTTTCTGAAAGAATCTTTGCTAAGCCAAAGTCACCCAAATACCCATTCATATCATTGTCAAGAAGAACATTGCTCGGCTTGATGTCACAATGGATGATTGATGTTCTGCATTGATGATGAAGGTAGTCGATTGCTGAAGCTACATCAACGGCAATATCAAGCCTTTGAAGAAGAGTTAAGCTTCTTGGTTGTTCATCTGCTTCTTCTGTAGTACGATTTGGATGCAACCGTTCGTCGAGGCTTCCATTAACCATGTACTCATAAATCAAAGCCTTGAAATCATTTCCTTGATAATCGACACCAGAGCATGCACTGAGTACCTTAACGATGTTTCGATGCCTTATGTTCCTCAACACCTCGCATTCTGCTAAGAAACTGTTGGAAGCTTTACCATGAAGGAGATTCAACACCTTAACAGCAATTGTCATTCTGTGCTCATCAAGAATTCCTTTATAAACACGTCCAAAGTTACCGATACCAATCAGATTTGTCGTGGAAAATCCATTAGTAGCCCTTAGGAGACTTTGGTAAGATACATTCAAAAGCGAATTCAGATGAGAGTCAAAATTAGGCTCTTCCTTTTTCTTTCTCAAACAGAAAAGGACAGCAAAACTAATTACAAATGTTATACCGAATATTGCACAGACTGAAGAGATTACTATCCTGAAAAAAAGGCTCATTTTCTTCTTTGGATTAGCAATGTTGCATCTCGGTAGCTGAAACTCGGGTATACCCCCACAGAGCTTACTATTCCCCATGAGCAATGTCGCACTTGCGTTCTTGAAGCATCCTTCCATTGGTACAATCCCTTCAAAATTGTTATAGGATAAATTTAAAGAGTCCAAGAAGCGAAAATCCTGCAAAAACTCTGGAATATCCCCTGATATATCATTATGAGAAAGATCCAAACCACGAAGACCTCGTAAAGAACTCAACGAGGAAGGAATGGATCCTTGAAAGAAATTTCCTTGCAAGGCCAAGACTTCAAGTCTTATGCAACCTCCAAGACTATCAGGAATTCTTCCGGACAACAAGTTATCTGATATACCCAATTCTCCTAAATTTTTCAGGTTCCCTACTTCGATGGGAATAGGACCAGTGAAGTAATTTGCAGACAAGTCTACAAAGAGTGACAAGGATGAGAGACCGATCACTTGTGGGGGTATGGTTCCATTGAGATTATTTAGGGAAAGATCTAACATCAACAGATTCCGACATTCAGCTAAACTTGAAGGTATGCTTCCTTGAATTTTATTATCGGACAAACTCAGCTCAAGCAACAAAGTCAGATTTCCAAAAGAAAATGGAATACTTCCAGAAATTTTGTTTGTGGATAACGTTACAACCTTCAACAAACGTAATTTACCGATATCAATCGGAATATGACCGGAGAGCTGATTATTAAACATATCAAGCCTCTGCAGGTTGACAAAATTGGATATTCCTGATGGAATTCTTCCTGATATTTTATTGTCAGATATTTGGAATTCAGAGAGGGTGGTTGAGAAGTTGCCGATGGATTCAGGTAAAACACCTGAGAAGTTGTTGTCGAATATTTCCACTTGCCATAAGTCTGTTGAGTTGATCAAGGATGAGAGAAAATTAAGGTCATTAGCACCCGAATTCCCGAGATCATTGTAGCCAAGACCTAGTACTTGAAGCCTGTGCAGAAAACCAAGGGAAGGTACTGTTCCAGCTAACATATTTTCTCCCATTATGAGCCAAACTAAATTTGTGGCATTGGAAAACGAAGAAGGAATCGGTCCGGTAAACAGGTTTTGTGCAATGGCAAAAACCTTGAGATTATGAAGAGTGATACCTAAGTTGGAAGGCAGCTTCCCTCCAATGCGGTTTTGCACCACGCTGAAAGTTATTAAAGATGAGAGATTGCAGATGGAAAGAGGGAGTGTTCCAGACAAATTATTTGCATCGATAGACAAAATTTGAAGTTGACTCAGCTGGCCTAAAGTATCAGGAATTTGTCCAGAAAATGAATTTTCAGGTGCTGATAGTACTTCAAGAGAAGAAAGATTTCCTAGAGAAGAAGGAATGTTTCCTGAGAAGAAGTTTTTCTGCATAGAAAGAATTCGGAGGTTCGACAATATGCCGAATTCCTCTGGAATTTCTCCTTCCAGCTGATTGAAAGCAACATTAATATGTTGGAGCTTAGAACAGGCAGATATATTAGGAGGAATGGTGCCAAGAAATGAATTATTTGCCAGCTTTAGTGTTCGTAATCTAAACAACCTGCTGATTTCGGAAGGTATTTCGTTGGTGAAACTATTGTTCAAGAGATTGAGGTCTCTAAGGAAACTCAAGTTACCGATATAAGGTGATACGGACCCTGCAAGTTGGAGACTCCGCAAGTTCAACGCGGTGACTCTCTGATGACTGCGGCTGCAATTAACACCATACCATTGACAGAAGTGGACATTTCCGTCCCAAGTTGACATTATGGAGAGTGGATCTTGTGTTATTCTGGCCTTGAAATCAAGTAAGGCTAAGTGATCCGTATGGTTTTTATTGATTGAACAATATACCAAGTTAAAGAGAAGTTCTAGAGTTTTGGCATACAAACACAGTAAACCGATTCTTGAATTCATTTTATTTTGTGGTGAAGAAAGGGTAGAAATTGCAAGAATCTCAAAACCGAATAGTGAGGTTCAATCCGGTGGTGGAATTAATCAAAGTGATCTCAATCTCATCTTAAGTAAGGGTGTTGAACTTGGAAAGAGCTAGACAATGTTCCTGTTCCTAATGGAGGGAGTCAGTGAAGTAGACAATTCACAATATGAGAACTACTGATGTAGACAATTCACTATCTAGGATTGTAGGAAGGGGTGAGGACCATTAACTGTGACCTATATCCTATCAGAATTATCTCAATGAGGATACGTGTGGTGTCAACCCGAAAAAGATGTAGACAATTGATCACTTGATGGTGATACTAGTACCATAGTGAGGTCTTGGTCTTGCCTAAACTAGTAAGTTAGAAAGGAATACTACTGTGCAGTTTTATGGTGATATTGGAAGACTTGGAAGTCAAGAACTAATAAGTTGACTCTAGGAATTTTCTAATTATTTTTCATCCAATAAAAGACTTGTTGACTTCTGTGTTCTGTTAATGTTTATTCTTGTAGAGAAACAATAATCAAAGGATCAGAAGAGTATCGAGCTAGGTAATGTGGGTTGGAATCATCATGAGTCAACTTTCTTAAGTGGCTCCGTGTTTGAGCGCTCGAGCTAGAAAACTACCCTATCAAGTCCAGACATGTGGAGACTGTGTGCTCTCTGGTTGATCGATATGCTCAAATGGGATTATATTACGTGGTGAGTGACTCTCCAAATCACCATTAGATCAAAGATATTTTCAATCCAATGGTAATTTCTCCTTAATTATAGACCATTACATTGAAATATCTTTGATCTAATAGTGACTCTCCAAATTAATTTGAAAAGTCAGTCACCACTTGAATGTCATTGATTAAATATAACATATTTTATCATGTTTGTGCTCACGTGGCAAAAATTCATCACTACCGCTTACATGACTTGATATTGAGTCACATCCAACAATACGCACAAAAAGGCAACATTTGAAAAGTAAAATAAGCCGAGTGAAAAAATTACAAATACAAAAGAAAGTAAACTATTAACTATCGAGCCATAAATCAAATAAACATAAAACATTAGTGTTAAATAATGTCATTTCATACAGAGGCAAACAAATTAAAACTGCACATGTCTAGTTAACATTGTGATTGACAGTAGTTGACATCATTTACTTCGTTTTACTTTTTCTTTCATTTTTCAAACAACTTGTATATGAAAATTTCATCACATACTACGTCATCTTCCTTACACAACCAAATCATTGCTTTGCTTTATCACCCTATAAATCAATGACACGTATGCTTCTTCTTTCTTTATCATTTATATCTTACTTCAGTTGTCTGATTCTTGCATCCCACAATATGAATATGAAGAACCTCATTTTTTACCTCCTCATTTCCACTCTCTTCTCCTTTTCCCACTCAGAATTCTGTAATCCTCAAGATAAGAAAGTTCTGCTTTAAATCAAGCAACACTTCGGAAATCCATTCCTGTCTTGGAGATCCGACACTGAATGTTGCTCCAATAATGGCTGGTACGGTGTTGACTGTGACTCTACCACTCATCGCGTTATCTCACTCGCCATTTTCGCCATCCACCTCTCAGGCCAAATTCCTCCTGCTGTTGGGGAGTTGCCTTATCTTCAGTCCCTTCAGTTCCACAAACTAACAAATGTTACAGGTCCAATTCAACCCGCCATTGCTAAGCTTAAAAGTCTCACCTTTCTCAGGCTCAGCTGGTTAAACTTGACTGGTTCAATACCGGAATTACTTGGCCAACTCAAGAATTTAACATTCCTGTACTTGGCTTTTAATGGTCTTTCAGGATCGATTCCAAGCTCTCTTGCTTTACTGCCAAATCTTGATGCTATTCATTTGGACAGGAACAAGCTTACCGGAACTATACCTGCCTCGTTTGGTGCATTCCGAGGCACAGTGCCTTCTCTTTATCTGTCACACAATCAACTTTCAGGTGAAATCCCGAAATCTTGGTAATATGGATTTATTTGCTCTTGATTTCTCCCGAAACAAACTTGAAGGTGATGCTTCTATGTTGTTTGGACCCAATAAAACTAACCATAGACCTTTCGAGGAATTTGTTGGAATTTGATTTGTCAAAGGTTGTTTTGCCGGCCGATTTGGCATTCTTGGACTTTAATCACAACAAAATTTATGGTAGTCTTCCTGATGAAATGACTAAACTCAGCCTGCAGCTTTTTAATGTGAGTTACAACATGCTTTGTGGCCAAATTCCAGAGGGTGGTATGCTGCAGAAATTCGATTACTCCACGTATTTTCACAATCGGTGCTTGTGTGGCACCCCTCTTCCAAGCTGCAAGTAGAGGGCTAGCATCCTGACGATATTCGTGCTTTAGTAATCTGTAGCTTCTCGGTGAACAAGGATGAGAAAGAGACATGGAGGTGGCCAGAATTTTTCTCATAATGTATAATGTATGCAATTTCAAACTCGTATGTATCATTCCATCAAATCAGTAACGTTTTACCATTTAGAGCAACAAAACACAAAGAAATGAGATCATTGTATTTGAGATCACCCGAGAAAAGGGTATTCGATTCACAAAACACCCCTTGTTCCTCACTGGAGGGGTGTTGTTAACATATCAGTTATGTTACATTTATAAATTACAAGTTTATTAAGAGTTACCGCTGAAGAAATTACCGAATAAAAAAATGGCAGTCATCTTCTTTGTATGTCAAACTATTGTGCTTGTGGTTCCTTCCACTCTACTCTGTTAAGCCCATCGACAATTGCCTTACGAAATTCATCATTATGCAGAAGAAACGACGAGACATGCCCACCAGTGACCCATCTCACCTCTGATCCTGGCCAAGCCTTTTGCAGTTCCAAAACTGAATGTTTCGGTATGTAACCGTCATCCTATATTTCAATATCCAAATTCCGTAAGTTTCTGAAGCAAAACTTCTGTAAATGAATCACATGGAAATACTAAGATATATTTACTTACAGTTGCAGCCACAAATATGACAGCATTTGGATTCTTGGGAATGGGAAAGCGTGTGACATCTGTGAGAGACAATACATTTCGCATCCGTTCTTTCACTTCCTCAATAGTAACTGTAGTCTCGTGTGCTGCAAGATCCTCCCTAAGTGCCTCCCATGCCGTTCCGTACCTTAATATACCCTCACAGAATGCCACGACGGCCGAATGTGGCGAGAGAAAAGGGAATGTTGCAACAGGTGTAGGGTGTAATGCTCCAACCATAGCAGCATGAACTCCCCCTAGATTCAACGACATCAAGTTTTGAAATACATAAGAAAGAAATATTATACATCCTTGAAGTTTTTCTTTTTTTCAATTTATGGTGCATGGAAAGATAGGTAGAAGTTTGAACACTGGGAGAAAATGTTCTTACCCATGCTAAGTCCACAAACACCCACCTTGCCGTATCCTTCCTCATGGTCTAGCCAATGTAGAAGACTACGTGTCTCCTCAATCGTTGCTCTACCTAATAAAAGCAAGTCACTGACGCACAAAAGTTTTGAACCACGTTGCAGCATAGGGCGTCTTTGTCCATAAAAAGGGCTGCAATACATTTTTACATAGATCAAATGTCCATATACAAGAAACAAAACCAAATAAAATCATCATCTTCCAGAAGTAGCTAATAGCACAAAGATTAAGTCTAACCTCTCCAGCACCATGGTTGCAATGTTTTCCTTCAACAGTGGCCCACCAAGACGTAACCTGCGTTCAAATGAATGGTCCCCAGTGCCTGAAAAAAGGATCTAAAACATATCATTCAAACCAGCAAAGTGATATGTATCAGATTTGCAACTGGTATTAGTGCAAAACTCAAACTTCCACCCCAAATTCAAATCCAATTTTGCAGAAGATGACAATATATTCAGTATGAGAAGGCAAATGAATCAACTTTGACTATGCAGGTCAGAGGACTACTTAAAGGCAGAACACATCTGGTAAGATAGGAAAATGAATGTTTTGCTAAATGAATGCCAATCAAACAAACCAGAGGCACAAGTCACTAGCCAAGTTATATAATACCCTTTGCAGAGAATGTCTAAAAGACAATCCAACAGAACAAAGATTTGAACTTTAGCTTCCGAAGCCGAACCTCAGTAAACAATGGATGCAAGGATTAAGTTGAAACACAGCAGATTGCATGAAATAAACCTACAGCAGAACCTGCTAACAAGGCTGATTTTGAAACTGCTAGGTAATGTAAAACAAAAAAAAGTTCAGCTAAATGCATCACGACCCTCTTACGCTGCCACAAATCAACCGAGGCCACAGGGGTCCTAATTGGTTTTTAAACGCAAGTTCAGACTGCCCTGATACATTGAGCAAAATAGTTACTTCACAATCTTTTCCATTAACATGAAACCACCCCAAATAGATTCCTTATCCAAAATTCTCTACCAGAAAAACCTAAAATCCTAATGCAAACTTTAAAATAAATGAAGATTAAGATGGGAGATCATGTAAATACTATCATATCAAACTCAAAGCAGATAGACTAACATGAAACCACACAAATTAAACACCCTATCCAAATTCTCAATCAGAAATTCAACAAACTAAAGTTCTAATCCAATCCTAAAACTATCACATCAAATTCAAGTAAATACATTAGATTTTACCTGCAAGATGAACCACACAAGCCATATTCCGAGGAGAAACATTTCTCGGGGCAAGAAAAGCAACTCGTGCAGTATGACTTTCAGGAGGCAATGCACTCAAAAGCTGCTCATCACAAGGAGTTCTAAAAACCCCTTCTCTCAAACAAGCATTCTTGCTCTCCCAAACCGTTTTCCAACTAGGCTGTACCAAGCTCGGTGGCCAATTCTGACCTTCAATTTCAGGGAACAACTGCTTGATTAATCTCTCCAAAAGCTCAAGCCTCGACCCTCCCCAACCTCTGGAGAAGAACGGCGGACTGATCTTGCTTCTGTGCATAAACGCCCCATAGATATGGTCAACAACATAATGAAGCATTCCTATATTGACTGTCACCATTGGTTCAAGATTGGGGATTTTGATATGGGTTGTTAAAATTGAGACAAACCCAGATGATAATGTGCAATGAATTGAAAAATTAGCAAAGATTCCAAGCAAAAGCCGCCAATTTTAGATCAAAATCAAGGGATTTTGGGGATTTTGATCCGGTTTGTTAAATTCGAGCCAAACCCAGATGAAAATTTACAATGAATTGAATAACTAACAAGGATTTGAAGCAAAAGCCGCCAATTTCAAATCAAAATCATGGAATTTTGAAAGATTTTCAATGGAAAATTGTGAAAAATAGGTCTAAAAATTCTAATCTAAGAGGGAATCAAGGGAATATCCAAAATATGTAAACGAGACGCGAAGAAAAGGGAGGAAGATGAGTTGGGGATGTGAGGAACACAAAAAAATTAAGGATTTTATTTGTATTTTATTTAAAAAGAGACAGTGACACAGTGGATAAGGGTCCCACGTGCGAGACCAAACCTGGTTTTCTTCGCCGTTTGTTTGTTTGGTAGCTTGATGGTCCAGTTTTATCTTAATTATTTAGTACAACTTTAGACATCCTTATCCTTTCACTCTTTTTTTTTAATTTATGTCATTAATTTTATTGGAAGTGGGATGTAGGTCTGTAAATGTAAAATGAGCTGAGTAAAAAATTTTGGTGTTAATAAATTCAGATATAAATTATTAAAAATGATTTAGTAAAAGATCATTAAAAATTTTGAAAAATAAAAAAGGAAAAAAGATTGACTCGGTTACTGCTTCACTATACACAACACATGTATTTATAAGGTAACACGAACACCCTAATAGATGCAGAAAATCGAAAAAAACGTTGTATGAGCTACATTTAACAATTTCTATCTAAAATTATGGTTGGGGTGGATACGGTTCCCTGTAGATGTGTGTGTGAGAGAGAGATAGATTCTCATTCCGAACCATCACCCTGTCCGCCCTTTTAGAGAGATTTTTTCTCATCCCCACCTTCATAGAGAAATTAATAAAAAATATTCATCTAACTGGGACGAATCACCTAATAGATGAGAAAATCTTCTTCCAACTTGCAACTATACATGCCTCTCTAGCTTGGCCTCAACCGTCAATTTTGCGCTCTCTACTTCTTCTTTTTCCACCTCAACTCGATCTACCAATACTGTCGTGTCAAAATGTGATGAGGACACTCTGGCAAGAGGACCAGGTCGCATATAGCACAGCAAAAGTAAATTATCGTATTCCACAGAGAATAAAAACGATCCACAGTTGTTCTAATGTTAAAGTACAGTCAACTTTCAATTGGGTAACCAGTAAATGAGAGATTTTTACACTAATTCTAACAGTGAACAGTAATAACGAGCAACTAAAACTGAGATGACTAAATTAAGCAAGAATGAACTCCAATCATTTAAAGAACAGGCAGAGGCACAACCAGAACAGGCAAAAGTAATTGTTCTCTCTCTCTAACATACATGAAGTCTTGATTTCATAGATTTAGGGTCTCTTTCCTCTTCAGCACACTCAAGTCAGAAGGTCACTTCCTTGAGATCTATAGATGCATGATATCCGCGGTTTACTTCTAGCATACATCTAAGCATTAGGCATGGGAAAACATTATATATCAAAAGATTATAAACCCCTAACATGTTAAGCTTAGGTCTGAGACATAACATGCATTAAATGGTAGATCCGCTTCATAACTTCGGAGGTATCCTAATTAATCCACTGACTACTAAGGTTAGCAAAGCCTTAGATGCAATATTTCTCCATTTAATAACCAACAAGCATTTTCATGTTAAAAGAAAGAGAGGAATGAACTTACTTTCACCAGCTCTTAGGCTGGCCTTAGCCTGTAAACAGATTACTCACTCATCTCTCTGGTTGTTCTCACAATAAATTCCGTAGACTTTAAAGCAAACATTAAAGGAGAAGATGAATAAATGCAGTAGATTGAGGCTGGAATAAATTCCCAGAAGAGTTCCAAACTTGAATACAGGAAGAGAGAAGGAAGAACTACTAATAAAATTACCACTTCTCTCTCTAAAAACTAAAGTTACAAAATAAAAGTTAACTACTACAAATCTCTATGCTTCCACTCACTCTGATCTTTCCCCTTTATCTTCCCTAAACAATCACTTTCGCCGAAGGTCAGACCCTCTTGGAAATTGGAGAAGAAAATAAACGGACCAGATCAAAGCAAGTACAAGGGAAGGTACAAAAGGTGAACAGTGACTCAACTGTTCTCTTACAGAAAAAGCAATAAAGTAAAAGTGCTTTCTTCTCCTCTCATTTCACTTCACACCAAGCTTACACTCAACAAGTCAACCCATACTCTACAGCTCCACTTGCCAAACTTCAACTTTTCTCAAAATAGTTTGCTGACAAAAATACCCTTTACGAAAATCCTTCACCAGGACAGCCGAAACAAGGCTGGAGAGCAGCCAGAAGTGCTTGTTCTCTACAAACAGAACAATCTGCACAAACCTTCAATAAATATCCCAATTAAGCACAAATCTCCTTCTTTTAGGTCCATATGTGATGAAATATACCCATAAAACATGAGCACATTCTGGACTCATCAAATACTTTCTTCTTCTATTCTTCATCTCGCTCATAACAATGTTTGTCTGCCTCAACAACTTAATCAATATGCTCCATTTCTCCATCCTCAAAAACTCCACTCCTTGGTCTAAATCCCTCTTTCTTCTCTTAAGGTTCTATAAAATCTTCTTTAACTTCTCAAAAGCAACAAATTTTCTATCATACATACCCAACACCCGTTTTTCTTTGATAATACCCTAAAACACTCGTGACAATTATTGAACAAGAGAATAAAAAATAAGGAAATAAAAGTTATATCGACCAAATACAAGTGACCATTCATTCAATAATTAGAAACATTCTAAGCCAAAAATCATTTCAGTGTACTACTTTCCATTCCCTTTCATGGGATCAACTTTTCTTTTGCCAGTTCAAAAGCTAACAAGTTGAGGCTTATGTTTTAGCAACCTTCAAAGTCACAGATAAAATCAAGATAATCATCCAACTTTTGCTTCAACAACGTCATTAACTGAAAAAAATTTCTAGTTCAAGTGAACACTCTTCTGTGTAGAGCTCTCCTTCTCTAATTTCCTCATTCCCTTAAGAGTAGAACCATCCTCTTCTTTATAACCATCTCTTTTAGGACTACCTCAATTGGACCTCCAAATTTTGATCTATTCGTCTATAGTTTATGTCCATCCACATTTTAACATTTTTCATCACATCCGTCCTCACTGTCATTTCCTTCAATCGGAACACTTCTTTTGCGCTTCAAAGATGAATTCCTCTTGATCTAGCTCAAAAATTTTACATAGATAAACTTCAACCACAAGATCTTCCTTTTTGATAGATTCATGGATTGTACTATTTTGTAGAGTCAATGGTGACACATGCTACAACCTCTTGGTGTGACATGTGTATAACTAAAATCAGTCAAATTTATGGTTAAAAGGAGAGGCACTAATTTTTTTACAATCGGGTCAACCAACAAGTCATATTAGAACTCAACATCAAGCATCTTATTGATTCCTTACGACCAAACCTTTTGAGGTCATTTAAGTGCAACACCCTAATATTAATCTTTTTCCAAAGATACCATTCCAAAACCTCAACATGGATGGTTACCAAATGATCTCGGGCCCAAACTTTTGGTCACTCCAATAAAGGCACCCTTAATGGATTTTTTTCGAATCTTTCGTATTACTTTCATGATTCGCTAATAGGTCGGGGAGATTGACACAATTCACCGATTAGCTGATCGGGCAGATTAACTTCGCCCATGAGTTAATTTAATGTTTAGGTTGAACTGATCTGCTAGACAATTTAATGATGGGCGGAGGCCCATTATTGTCATATTGGGGCCCCAAGAGGGTTCAATCGATAACTTTGGATCTTATCATGTTCCATTATAAACATTACTTGAAATACATTTATGACATGTGACCGTGTGAATCTCATAAGCAGATCGATCCTATGCTACAACCTTGTAAGTTCCTATGTCCGTGGTTTGACACTCCATGTTAGTGACTGGTGAAAACACCATCACTTGTCCAAGTCGTAACCCTCTAAACATGGCACGGTTAATTGTGAACGAATACTCTATCAAGTTAATACATTACAAGAGAAAGATAACTAAATAGATTATTGCCTTACTAATAATGAAAATTACTTTACACGATCTAGGACAAAGGTATACACTAATTGAGTGATCTCGAGAAAATGCTTGTTTTTTTGTTTGCCAAGGTGTTCTGATCATAGAAGATTCTAGACGAATTTTGAGTTAGTCTTTGGACGACAAAACAATTTTTCCTAATCATCTTAGCTCGTTCTTGACTTAATATCTTATTGTGTTTAAGAGCTTTTAGTTTTCTAATATGAACAAATTGAAAATATTCGGGGCCGTTTAGAATTTTATTTTGATTATTATTGCTTTAGATATTTATTTCCTTAATGAGAATTTATTTTCTATTTAAAAACGTTTTATTATAATCGTCTGAATCTGATTTTTTTTGGTAATCGTTTAAATCTAACTTGTTTATTGTTTTATTTTTCTTAGATTAATTTAGTTTTTCTTTATATTTTTCATAGCTAAATATGTATCTAAATTTTGAATTTTGTTAAAGAAATTAATCAAATACAAGTTTTTTTCCTATACTATGAGAATGTTATTTTTTTTTTTCAATAATTTTTTTTGTTTATTTAATTGGTTTTCAAACATTATATTGGATGCTGACTAACTCAGTTCCGAGAGAATATTTTGGTAGAGTATAGTATCAAGCTCCATTCTAATGATGGTAGTGAGACTTCGAACTGTGGTCCTTTCCGTAGCTCAACCCACCCTTTACCACTGTGCTACTAATCATTGGCTTTCAATAACTTAATTGTTTATGTGTTGTTTTCGTATTTCAAAAATTTGAATTCAATGAAAATTTATTTTTGATAAATTCAATGCCAAAATAAATTGTAAATGATGTATATTTATGAAATTTTTACATAGATGTATAATTCAAATAGGATGTCTCAAAGTGTTGCTTCTAGTTCATTTCATTCCACCTTTTGTTGTTTCTTTTTCAAATGTCTATATTTTCTTTTTAAATGTATATTATTATCCATAATTTGAACATGATTTTTGTCATATTTTTATTAATGAAAAGATTAATTATATATTTTTGATAAATTTTATTCTAATCATCTCAACTTGTTTCTGACTTAATTATTTAGCAAGTATCTTATTTTGTCTAAGAGTTTTTAGTCCGCTAATATGAACAAATTGAAAATGTTCCGGCCGTTTAGAATTCTATTTTAGTTATTATTGCTCTAGATATTTATTTCCTTAATAGGAGAATTTATTTTCTATTTAAGACGTTTTATTGTAATCGTCTGAATCTGAATGGTTTTGGTAACCGTTTAAATCTAACTTGTTTATCGTTTTATTTTTTTAGATTAGTTTAGTTTTTCTTTATGTTTTTCAGACTTAATCATGTGTAACTAAGCTTTGAATTCTTCTAAAAGATAAATAAAATACAAGTTTTCTTTCGCCTATAACGAAAATGTTGTTTTGTTTCAATAATTTGATTGTTTATGCGTTGTTTCGTATTTTAAAAGTTTGATTTCAATTAAAATTTATTTTCATTTAATTTTCGCATAATAATTTTTTTAGTTTTTTATTTTGTAATATATTATAAAATTTCTATATTTTTAATAATTAATAATTTGATTTTTCTATCTATTATTTTAGATTTGTAATCGTTGTATTTTTGCATGCACAAACAAACATAACAATTGAAATAATAGAATCACAAATTATTTTGTGTTATTTGGTATGAAAATATAAATATCTTGAGAATTAGAATAGGATTTTATAATATATATGTTTTAATATTTAAAACCTATTTCCCACAATTTTTCTAGTTTATTTGGACATTAGGTACAAAATAAGCCGGGACATACCTGATGTTTGATGTACCCAATCATGGAATGCCATTTCAACAGTTAAATGAAAGTTCAAAGTAGAGCAATGTACTTGATCACCACCCATGATGATTGACTTTCATGTCGGGTGAATTTAGGTTGAATTTCCTTCGAATTTGACCTCATTAGACACAAATTATTTCAAAACGCAGATTTTATTTCCATAATATTTCAGCCAATAGAAATCCGCCACCCATCAATTGGTGTCAGCATTTAACTTTTTAATTGACAATAACACCCCTAAGTGGGTAAATATGTCAGATACGAATTTGACGTGGCAGAAAATTCATGGTGGATTAAAAAGTATTTAACACAGCTACAGAATATTCAAATATCATATATTTTTGCATTTAAATATTTCACCAGGTCTCAAATAACTATCTTTCTTTTAGAAAAGTATCTTTCTTATGATTATAAATTTCCTGTTTATTATACAATGTTTTAATTGTTAATGATGTTTTATTTATCAATTTTTTCTTAATTTATCTTCAACAAATTCTAAATGTAAAAAGATATTTTTAAAGCAAACCGATAATCGTTCCGAGATAGAGAATAACTCGTAGCTCAATATTAGAAAATTATGGTTTGATTTCTAACTTTTGGTAAAGTGAGGAATTGTTGTTAATAAAAACAATTCTGATTTTTCTATTACAAACAGTTTTAGTTCAGACTTAATAAAAAGTAAAATCAAAATATTTTACAAGAGAAAAACTGGAAGTAAATAAATTTATTTTAGGATTAATTACATATTAGTGCTATATAGTTTCATATTTTTTCAGATAGATCCTTATATTTTATTCAAAAAGAATTGTGAAATAAATTATTTATAGAATTAAGAAAATGGTCAATAATAATGACTAAGACGAGACATTTTTATCAAAATTATTTTCAGACATTTCAACCAGTTTATAATCAAATCAGAATCAATTCATTACTTCTGCAAATAATTGATATTACAGTCATTTTTTTGTTAAAAATCAAACCATAAAAATGTATCGGTAAAAAAGTGAAACCACAAGGAACTAACATGTAATTAACCTATTATTCTATTAAATTAATCCATGCTTTATTGCTATTTTTTTTAAAAATCAATATTTTAGTGTGAAAAACCTTTAATTTGTTGATTATAAATAATCTAAAGACGTTTGAAATATTTTTAATAATCTTTTGTATTTTTCAAAGAAAGAAAGAAAGAAAGCATAGAAATTGGAGAAGGAAGAAGAAGAAACTCTCTCCTTCCTTTTCTTTCTCTCTCTATTTCCCTGCAAAAGTTTCTTCTCTCTTTCTTTCTTTCTTTCTTTGTTTCTCTCTCTAGAGAAAAAGAAAACATTTTGAAGAAGTTCAAATTTAGGAATTCCTAGTCAATCTATATATACATACATAGATTTTGTATATGTAGATCTATAACAACAACAACTTCTTGTCTTCACTTTCATAGCTGCCTGCAACTTAAGTGAAGTGGTAAGATTCTCTTCTCTTCTATTACAACCTTAAAAAAAAAAAAAACCATTCTTTGCTTCTTTAATTTGTACTTTCAATCACCCTCTTGTCTGTTCTCTCTCTCTCTCTACCTCTAGCTTTCTCTCTCTATATTCATCTTGGTTTTGATTGATTATAGGAGACAAGATCTTTGTGTTCTGTATTCTATTTCATCTGTAAAAAAAACCCATTTGGATTCTGATTCAAAGACCAGATCTTTTTAGTTCATGTTGATCTGCTCATTCTGTGATTATTTGTAGGTTTGTTTCTGTTAAATACCTAATTAGGTCTTTTATCAATTTAATCTGTGTTTTCCAATCTTTGATTAGGGTTTTTGATTGGAAAACCATGTTGTTTGAGTTTTGATTAGAGAGTCAACTGTGGAGTATAAGATGAAAAAATTAGTTGTTACATTTTGATTTAGAAACTGTTGTTAGATTTTTCCTCTTTTTGATGATTGTTAGCCCTTGAAGAGAAGGGTATTTTAGAGTATAGGTATGGTGGGTTATACTCTTTTTGGTTGTAAAATTTATAGGACAAGAAAAACACTACTGAAAGCAAGCTATTTTTAGGGTTTCTTTCTTGTAAAATCTAAGAGAAGTAATCTGTTACTCTGTGTTCTTTCATATTGCTTAGCTGGATTTTGATTTACTCTCAAGTGTGTCCTCTAGTGATTTTTGATATTGCTTGGCTGCAGAGTTGTTTTCTTTATTGTCTATATTTGGTACTGCTGTTTTTTCAGTCTAGAAACCTCCAAGTGCAAGGCTTATCATTTCCTTTTCTTGCATGTTTCTTGCTGTGGAGACGAAATCAGTCTGTTGTGCACTTGTGCTTATTGTGTGACTTTTGTACTTCTATTAGGGGTCGTGGTTTCGGGTGATCGTGTCAAATTTGTGTTGCGTTGTATGCATGCTCCATATGTTTGTATGTGATATGAATGCGAGAAAAATAATTATCATGTTGTGTTAGTCGGGCTGTCTTTGTAAATTGTGTTAGAAATTGACACCCGTAAGTTCAAGATGTTTGTTCTTTGTTTTTTTCTGGTAATTAGTCTTTTGGTGTTCCTTTGTCTAGTTGTACAAAATTGCATCACTTGACTCGTGTGTCTCTAGGTTTGTTCTAATGGGTTTGATTTTCAATTTCAGATGATTTTTTGGCTTATAAAAGCATGTGCTGCAGATTGAGGACTTGAAACGTTCACCATCTCCAACACTGCCTCTAATTTCCTTCGAAGAAAATAGAACCACCAAAGAAGATATGAATCACTTGACTATCCAGACTGAAGACGCTTTTGCAAGCTTGCTTGAGCTTGCAGCTAACAATGACGTTCCGGCATTTAAAAGATCGATCGAGGGCGATCCATCTTGTGTTGACGAGATTGGGCTGTGGTATGGTCGTAAAAAAGGCTCCAAGCAGATGGTTAATGAACACAGAACCCCTTTGATGGTTGCTGCTATGTATGGCAGTATTGATGTTATAAAGCTGATTCTTTCTCTGTCTGATGCGGATGTCAATCGTGCTTGCGGCCTAGATCAGAGCACTGCCCTTCATTGTGCTTCCTCGGGTGGGGCAGTTAATGTTGTGGATGTAGTCAAACTACTTCTAGCTGCAGGCGCAGATCCTAACTTGATAGATGCAAATGGCGATCGTCCCATTGATGTCATTGTTGTTCCACCGAGGCTTCCGATTGTGAAAATGTCACTTGAAGAACTTCTGTCCATTGAAGGTTCCATTGTTGAGCCAAGCTTGAGAGTTCCAGCGACTAGGTTGAATTCAAATTCTCCACCACACTCACCTTCGTTGGAGAATGGCTCTCCGCTTGCACCTGAATCCCCAGGGCAGCGAAAGATGAATGATGCCCCTTTGTTCTCCGGATCAGAGAAAAAAGAATACCCAATGGATCCATCTCTGCCTGACATAAAAAACAGTATCTACTCCACCGATGAATTCCGGATGTACTCATTCAAAGTGCGCCCTTGTTCACGTGCCTACTCCCATGACTGGACGGAGTGCCCCTTTGTCCACCCAGGGGAGAATGCCCGGAGAAGGGATCCAAGGAAGTTCCATTACAGCTGTGTTCCGTGTCCGGATTTTCGGAAAGGTGCTTGCCGGAGAGGAGATATGTGTGAGTATGCTCACGGGGTTTTCGAGTGCTGGCTTCATCCAGCTCAGTACCGGACCCGGCTTTGCAAAGATGGTACAAGTTGTGCAAGAAGAGTTTGCTTCTTTGCACACACTATGGAGGAGTTGCGTCCGCTATATGTATCCACGGGTTCAGCTGTTCCTTCGCCTCGTTCGAACGCTTCAGGCGCTACTGCCATGGATTTTGCTGCTGCCATGAATCTCTTGCCGGGTTCTCCTTCATCAGTTTCTGTTATGTCACCAACACCATTTACTCCACCATTATCTCCATCTGGCGGTGGGATGTCCCATAATTCTGTGCCCTGGCCCCAACCGAATGTCCCAGCCTTGCATTTACCCGGAAGCAATATTCAGTCTAGTCGGTTGAGATCTTCTCTGAATGCAAGGGATATTCAATTTGATGAGTATAGTATGATGCCTGATTTTGATGTGCAGCAGCAGCAGCTCCTTAATGAATTATCCTCTCTGACCCACAATAACAACTCCCTGAACCGTTCGGGGCGTTTTAAATCCCTTAATCCTTCCAATCTGGATGATCTCTTTTCCCAAGAAGGTGCATCTCCTCGGTATGGCGATCCTACATTAGCTTCAGCAGTGTTTTCCCCGAGCCACAAGTCTGCAGTTCTCAATCAATTCCAGCAGCAGCAAACTATGTTGTCCCCAATCAACACGAGCTTTTCTCCTAAGAATGTTGACCACACTCTGTTGCAGGCCTATAACTCCGGCAGGATGTCACCTCGGAATATGGAACCTATCTCTCCGATGAGTGCTCGGATGGCTATGATGGTTCAACGTGAGAAGCAGCAATTCCGTAGTCTCAGTTCTCGAGAACTCGGGTCCAACTCCGCTGCTGCCATTGTTGGCTCTCCAGTAAATTCCTGGTCAAAATGGGGTTCTCCAAACGGGAAACCGGACTGGAATGACATTGCGGATGAGCTTGGTAAGCTTCGCCGGTCAAATTCTTTTGAGCTTGGTAACGGGGAGGAACCTGATCTCTCGTGGGTTCAATCTCTCGTTAAAGAATCACCCACAGACATGAAAGAGAAGTTAGGCATTCCCATTCCCGTCTCCAATGGTTTCGGAACTAATGGTTCGATGACCGAGAATTCAAAGGTGAACTCGCAAATCGAATCAATGGATCCTGTGGTAGGAGCCTGGATTGAGCAATTGCAGATTGATCAACTCGTGGCTCAGCAAAACTGAAACGTATTCAATTTTTTTCAGGTCCGGAGGTAGTGAAACACAGGTCAGGTTTTGGTAAATACTTTCAGATTTTGTAAGATTTTGTTGTGAGATTGTGTTCAAGGTAACAGTAACAGCAAGATGCAAGCAGGGGAAGTTCAAAAACACATTCATTTTCTTCCACCATTTCTTCTTATTACAGCAGAAGTTAGAGAGAGACAAAAAAAGGGTGAGACAACAACTGGGTTGAAATCAAAATTATCATTCCCAGGCTCTACAAGATATATATAAATTTTCTTCGAAATTTCGAGTTTTAGATTTGGTATTATTGTCATTTTTTTTAACCTTGAAACAATATGAGGCTAAGTTACAATGTAAAAGTAACTGATTGCTATGTGTAATGACCCATTATATTCACTTTGGCCTTCATCAATTAGGGGGCTATAAGACTAATGAAAAACACTAGTTTTCTTCTAGTCTTTCTTTCCTGTCTGTTGTCTACAATGTTTCTTGGAGCAGAGAAGAGAAGAGGTGTAATTTAGGGATATAATAAAGTTTTAAGGATCATTCTTGATATTATTTTCGTATTCTTTTCATCTTATGGACTTCTTTTCTTAGTGGAGTTGGAACCTCATCTTTGGATCCCAAATCTTAGTTGTAGATTTGAGAATTTGTGTGAAAATATGTTTATCAGATGCATCTTTTTTTTAGCCTTTCTGTTTTTGCAGATTCTTCTATCTTTTAAATAGTGCAGATTATATGTTTTTCATTCGAAATTGTTTAAAATTACACAAGAAACTCCAAAACTGAGAAATCTAAGTGCTATGTAGCAGAGTAATGACACCTGGAGCGCTCAAGTTCACTAGGTCGCTTCTGAGCAAGTTTAGGAAGTTAATATGTCACTCTAACTGAGTTCGGTGAGCCAATGGATCAATTATAAGCAAGTTAATGGGGTTAATATCAGAGGTAGCGAGTTATTTTAGAGTTGAGTGAACCAAGTGAAAATTGCTTGTCTCTTGGATTTGTTTTGAACTTTCTTTTATTGAGTTTTCTTACTAAGAACTAAAGTTTAAATCTTTTTCTATTTTATCATGTTGGTCCTTGTCAACAAATATATTTTTTATTATCTCCATTCATTTTTTAATAGGGAAAAAACAAAGGAAAAGAAAACAAGACATAGAAAAGGAACTAGTGCATGATGAGAAAGGCATAAAGTAGAAAACAAAACTAGGAAACAAGAAAAGCAAAAGAAAATGGGGGAAAAAATATATCATGTTTAAGAGCAAAGTGGCCAAAATACTCTCTCATATTTGGATGTAGATTTTGATGGTGACTTTTTTGGAAGTTTTGTTTCTTTTGTTTGTTGGAATTTCTAATTCCATTCCAAAGAGTTAGAAGTCAGCATATGCTTCTGTTGTTAATTAATTTCCTCCAAATATAAAGTAAACATGTCAAGAGGTGATGCATCTTACATTATAAAAAGATGGGCTTTTTTAGTTGCTTGGATTAGGTCTTCTATAATTAAATGTAAGAATTGTTTAATCTGCCTTCATTCGATTAATTAAATTGTGTAGGTATGATTTTATTTAGTTTGTTTCTTAAATTAGAATAAGAAATTGATAAGTTTCTCTTTAAATGAATGAAAGTAAGAAAAAAACTTTTATTTTTAGCTTTTTATGAGAAATTTGAATGGTGAATCACAACCAACGCATATTCTGTCTATCCAGATGATGATATGTCTTATCAACTGGTTACATTCCAACATTCAGGTATATTAGTTTAGTCTCGGCTCATCACAACTTTATTGTGTAAGCAATTTTTTTTATTTGCGTCAAAGTTTTGTAGTTTATGCTTTTGAGTACAATATTTGAATGTAATCGGATCTGATGCTGTTTGAAAGTTAAGATACTCAGAGGCTGGATTAAATTTGTAAATTGATGTAATAATTTATCAGCTGCTAACAAATTATATGTTTCTCCATATGGAAGTAGCAAAAATAACCAAACTACAAAAAATATTTTGTTCTTGTGATTATATGTCTTACTTTTATGTTTCACATATCATTGTAATGAATAAGTGATTATATGTCTTACTTTTATGTTTCACATATCATTGTAATGAATAACATGTGTAAAAATTACTACCTTATAAATTTTTAGTCAAAACATATACATGTATGTCCTCAAACTTTAACTATACATTTCTTAAGCTTTTTCTAAGCATTTTTTTTATAGCAAAACACAAAATGCCTAGGTATAAATGAGCAATCAAACTGTTAAAAAATAAAGATTGTAGGAGTTGGTTGGTTGGTGGGGGGTTGGTATGTTATGGTGTTAGCCATTGACCTAACCTCTATTTTTGGCAACCAAATTCATAAATATCCTCCCATAAGGAGACCTATAGTCATTTATTCAATCACCTTGGTTTCCATATATATTATCTTCCATCAATCCTCCCCACGGGGAAAAAATTTAAATTCTTTGTCTATTTTTATGTTTTTATACTTGTAATAAATTTTTTAATTAATTTCATCTGGAAGAAGGGTTGAGAATGCAACATATAGAGGCCCAATCCAAAGGATTAGGCCCAACCCAGGACAAGGAATTGAAATTCAGCTTGATAAATGTTGGTTTCAAATTACATTATTTTATATATGAACCCCAAATTCACTTGTCTCTATGATGGGTGACATAATGTATTATGATACATGACACGATCTTAGCGGTTGCACAGCCACACTCGCTAACACCCTATAAAACATATTGCTAGATTTATCCACATTGCTTACTTGATTATCAAAATAACTTCACAAATGTGAAAACCCCTTAAGTTGGAGGTGTAGGCTATGGTCACTTTGTTTTTCCCTTACTTTGTCTATACTTTGTACTTTTCACCATTGGATTAGTTTTTAACCCATGATCCAATGGTTGACAAAACAAAGTAATGGTTACTTTGTGAAAAACAAAGTGACCATAGAATATCCCTAAGTTGGAGGAGCATAAGCATAATTTTCCCTATCCTTCTTCCTAGATTCAGCCCAAAAGTATGAGAAATTCTATGGTGGGCCTGGTCACAGGCCCAGGCCCACCATAGAATTTCTCCATATAAATAAGGAAATATATTAAAATATATAGCGACGAACAATGATGAATACAAATTGTTCAAGTTTGAGATTGGTACAAATTAGAATTGGAGATAGATCATAAATAATATAGCGACGAACAAGGACAATTAGCGTCAATAATGAGTACAAATTGTTCATTTTTGTACCAATAGCGACGCAAAGGACAATTAGCGACAATAATGAGTACAAATTGTTCATTTTTGTACTAAAGGCGACGAAACAAGACAACTAGCGACAATGGTGTGAGTACAAATTGTTCATTTTTGTACCAATAGCGACGAAAAAGATTGCAACTTCTCCACGAAATTAAAAAGCTGGAAATGGATCAAGCCTAGTCACAGGAACACAAATCAAAGGATTAGCCCTAGGCAATGTAAGCCCAATCCCCTCTTCCATATCAACCCTCCCATTAACCTTCCAATCAAAGCACTGAATCATCGCCCCAACGGTCGTCTGAATCATTAGCAACGCCAACGACGTTCCAGGACACCCTCTTCTCCCACTCCCAAACGGCAGTAAATGAAAATGCTGCCCCCTCACATCCATCTGACTCTTACCCTTTTCTCCGTCACCTATTATGAACCTTTCAGGACGAAATTCAAGTGGATTTTCCCAGTAATTCGGGTCCCGGCCGAGGGACCAGACGTTCACGTAGAGGGTTGTTCGAGCTGGGATTTCGTAGTTTTTGATTGTGCAGTGTTCTGTTGATTGGCGGACGATTAGGGGTCCTGTCGGGTGGAGTCTGAGAGTTTCTTTGATGATTGATTGGAGATAAGGGAGGTTTGGGATGTCTGATTCTTGGATGATTCTGTTTTTGCCTACTGTTGTATCGATTTCTTGTCTTGCTTTGTTCATGATGTTTGGGTTGTTGATTAGTTCTGATAATGCCCATTCTGTTGTGATTGCTGATGTGTCTGTTCCTGCTGCGAATATGTCCTGTGTTTGTGTTGCCATGGATGAAAAGTTAGTATTTTCGATATTTCTGTTTATTATGCTCAAAAATTTTAGTTAATGATGCTCAATTTCTGAACTTGGCATGATCCGTTTGACATCATTATCATGTATTTATGTCGGATAAATTACACCTATGATCACTCAACTTTGAACTTACTTTTTGTATGGTCTCGAAACTTAAATACCGAACATAAGTATCTCAATACTATGCCCTGTACTTGTATAAAGTTCTCAATACCGAGCAGGCAAGTCTCACTAATAGAGCTGATTGAAATGATAGATTAGCAATTTCAAGAATTGACCTTTTGGTTTTGAGATCGTTTAGAGATCGTTTAGGTGCTCGATGTTTAAGAGAAAACTCTGAAAATGTGTTTTCCATGAGTAATGTAGTTCTAAGCAACGTTAATTCTTGAAATTTTCTGTTTTGAGGCCATCAACAATCATTTTGAGGTCATTCATATTCACTGCCAGGTTTGAAGTTTAGTGGCGATAAAGAAAGTAAAAGTTGAGAGGCCTTAGATGTAATTCACCACATTTATATCATATATAATATGTGGAATATATTGATCACGTAACACCGTTAACCCACTTAATTGTTAGTAGTGTGAGCTAACTTAGCTAAGAAGATCAAAAGCAGATAATAGTAAATAGTGATAAACTTAGTCTGTGATGCTGAGACATTACCAGGATGAAGGATTTGATGTTTTCTTTGGTTAATTTCATTTCAGACTTCTCGTCTGCTGCAATATCGAGTAAAATGTCAAGTACATCTTTCACTGAATCTGCTTCACCTCTTTCCTTGTTCATCTTTCTTGCATCTTCATGTTCTGCTATGATTCTCTCCATCATTGCATCAAACTTATCACGAATCTCCTTAAGCTTTCCTTTAAACCCCTGCACATCTATGTTCTTGCAAAACCAAATAAAATCCGACAGATTAAACTTCCCTGTAATCTCCGCCACGTCATGCACCATCTTCCTTACCTCATCTGCTTCATCTTCCTTATCTGAACACCTTTGGCTCATTGTCATTCGAGATACTACATTATTAGTTACCCTTATTAACTGCGCGCCAACATTAACAGACTCACCCCCATCCGCCTTTTTCAGCATAAGCTGCAAGAATCTCCTTATCTCTTCGTGCCTGACAGGGAGGAGCTGGTCTAGTGTTCGACCTCCGAGAATTTCGGTCATGCAAAGTTTCTTCATGTACTTCCAATAAGGTCCATAAGGTGCAAAGGAGAAATCACTTGAACCATATGTAAGGTAATCGAGAGCAGCTGAATTTGGACGATCTAAGAAAGAAGTTTCATGAGTTTTTAGGAACTCTTTCGCCATTTCGGGTGAAGAAACAACAACACATGGAACAGAACCAAGGTATAGCTGGATTAAGGGTCCATATTTGAGTGAAAGCTTGTGAAAAGCTTGGTGAGGTATTGGTGCAATGAGATGGAGGTGTCCAATGATTGGCAGGGCTAATGGACCTGGTGGAAGATTAGGTTTCGCACGAAATTTGTTTATTATTGCTCTCATCACGATCACGGAGACTACCCATATGAGGAAAAGAACCACTAGTTCCCGGACATCAGCCATGCTTGATGCTTCAATCTTTGTGTATTAGTATAGAGTATAAGGTAATGTATATATAGAGCTGTTTATACAACGAAAGCGCTTTCTTTTTTGTTAGAAGTTATGTTTGGTGCTGGGTGAAAAGGGTGCAAATGAGATTCCAAGGACGGCAAGCAAGTATACTGAATGATCAATGATTGAATACATAGAAAAAATTGATTGATTCTTTGTGACTTTTTCTTCAGAACTTGCTGTTTTTTGTGATATTTTCTTACAGACATTTTAGTATACCCAAAATAGAAGCTTCACATGATAGTTGAAAAAATTTATACATATTTTGATTGTTGACTGGTTGCATTTAATACATAAAATAGTGCATACCTTCTGTATACAACATTGCTGCAAATTGGGGTAAAAATTACACCCATGACCGTCAACTTTTCTCTTACTTCCATTATGGCCCTTGAACTTCAAGTACATTGATTATGTCCCATGAACTTTGTGCTTCACTAATATAATGACCTTTTTTACTGATGAAGTTGTTTTCTTACCACATTTCTCATGGAACCACTGTTTTCGATTTTCCAAATGATTTTTGTTGCTTTATCTATCTAAATAACACTTTCTCTTATGTATCAAAACAACACATAGATGGTCTAAAAATCCAAAAGATCAAGAATTAAATTTGCTTAGAATTTCATCTCCACAACTTTACAATGAAGTATTAAGTGCTATTTGGAGTGGTCACTATACGGTGTCAGTATGTCAGTAAAATGCACAATTTAAGGGCCATAATGTCGAGTTTTGAAGTTTAGAAGCCATAATGGAAGTAAATGGAAAGTTGAGGGGTCATGAGTGTGATTTATCTCAGTAATTGTGATAGAATATACAGTAAAGATAATGACTTTTTGTGTTGGATTTCTGTTAATTGTCAAATGTTGCATTTCCTCAAAATTGTGGGGCAAAGTGTTGAAAGAAAGTTGTGTCCCACTTGATATAAGGACAGCTTCATCTGTTTGTTTCTAATTGTGTTGTTTTGTTAAATTGTTTATGTGTTTAAGTAACATCATAGTACACTATATCCATATTTTAAACACCAGTGGACGGCGGTTGGTTAGATCAAAGCTGAAAGTGACTTCTTAACCTTACTTTGAGGATACATTACATTCAGAAGATGAGTAAGAATAAGGTTGCAGGCCACCTTGAGCTCGAGATAACGACATCGTTTTGTATGTTTCCTGTAAGAGTTTTCAGGGGCAGTACAGGTAATGTTTTTCTATTCTTTTGTCAGCATCTTTATACATTTATTCAATTCATACCATCCTTGTTTTGGCTATATCTGTTTATCTTATGTTGGCTATATACTTTTGTAATTCATTTGTTATGATTAAACATAAATCATTAATTGCTATGATTAAACTTGTTTAGTGGTTCTTATTTATCAATTCCCTCCTCAAACATGATTTAGCAGAACTTCATTTTGGAAAAGAAATGAAGTGCCGATGGAATGATATCTTGGAGAGTTAGTAAGAAATAGATTCTAGAAGTTAAAAAGGCATTGTGATCAATTTCCATAACCGGGTTCGTTAGAAAGAGAGAATTGAAGTTTGCTTATTTTAAAACTCACAGTAGCAACTTGAGATGTACAAAATAGATTAACCATCTTCTTGAATCCAGGGACAGATTTAGTCGGGATCAAGCGGGGTTCTCAGCACCCACTGGTTGCTGAAGAACTCCATCAAACCTTTCTATGGAGTTTTTTTATTTATTTAGTAAATCCTAAATAACCGTGATAAGATTCACAAAAGTGAAATGCACCTAGCCACAGGGATACAGACTAGAGGGTTAGCTCTAGGAAGGGTAAGCCCCGGTCCCTCTTCCATGTCAACAGTATCATTCTCCCCGTGACCTACCTTCCATTCAAAGCACTGGACTAAAGCAGCTAGAGTCGCTGGAACGAATCTTAGTGCAAATGAAGCACCGGGGCAGCTTCTTCTCCCCGTCCCAAACGGCAAGAGATGAAAATGCTGCCCCCTCACATCAAGCATATTACTCTTCACAATCCACTCTTCACAAGTAAACCTTTCCGGCCTAAACTCAAGTGGGTTTTCCCAATGGTTCGGGTCCCTGCCGAGTGACCAGATGTTAACAAACAGTCTGGTCTTAGCTGGGATCGTATAGCCATCGATCGTACAATCTTCATATGCTTCTCTCACAATTAACGGACCTGTAGGATGAAGCCTGAGTATTTCCTTCACTATAGCTTGCATGTATGGAAGATTCGCTACATCTGACTCTTGTACTAGTCTGTCCTTACCAACAACTGTGTCAATCTCGAGTCTGGCTTTCTCCATCACGTCTGGATGGTTGATAAGCTCTGCTAGCCCCCATTCTACTGTTATGGAAGATGTATCTGTTCCAGCACCAAACATGTTCTGTGAAATTGAAAATTGTCACATTTTCTTTTAATATATTCATACTAGTTCAAAATTTCTACCATAATTTAGTACGGCTTTTGTTATGTGATTTTGATGTATTTCTTAATTGATTTTTATATGCATAATAGATAACAAACTCACCATGATGAATGCTTTGACATTTTCTCTGGTTAATCTCCTTTCTGCATTCTCATCTTCATAGATATCAAGCAATATATCAAGCAAATCCTTCTCTGTATCGGTCGAGTCACTCATTTCCTTCTTAATTCTCCTAGCATCTTCATGCTCCTTTATAATCCTTTCCATCATATCATCATAGATATCTCGAGCATCCTTCAACCTTTTCCCGAACCCCTGCAGATCCAAATGCTTGCAGAACCAAATCGTATCCGACAAATTAAACTTTGCACCTAACTCATTCAGCTCTTTCACCAGCATTCTCACCTCACCAGCTCTATCTTTTTCACCAGAACATCTCGTTCTGAGCATCATTCTTGATATCATGTTATTCGTTAGTTTCATAAGTTCTTCTCCAACATTAACTTGTGCTTTTGTTTCAGCTTTACTCAGCACTACCTTCAAAAACCGCGTTGTCTCTTCCTGTCGAATGGGGAGGAACTGATCTAATGTTCTACTGCCTAGCAGCTCGGTCATACAAAGTTTCTTCATGAACTTCCAATGCGGTCCATAAGGTACTGTAACAAAGTCAGCTGAACCATAGGTAAGATAATCAAGATTGGCTACTTTGGGCCGGTTCAGGAAATTGGATTCGTTATGCTTCAGAATCTCTTCTGCCATTTCCGGAGTGGAAGCTAGAACACAAGGTTTTGAGCCAATGAAGAAGTATACTAGAGGTCCATAACGGTTCGACATCTTGTGAAAGGCATGGGGAAGGACTGGACTGAGTAGGTGCATATGTCCTATGATTGGCAGAGCTCTAGGGCTCGGTGGAAGGCGAAGGCGATTGTTTTGAGCTTTGGCATAGATGATTATAAGTGAAAGGATTGAAGCTATAAGCAAAGGTAAAGCATAATCATTGATTTCAGGCATACTTGAATTTGTAAAAAATTTGTAGCTTTTTAAAGATGCTTTATACAATAATAATGTACTAATGTGAATGATATAGATCAACATATACTAATATCCACATCGTAGACAATTTTGCCCTTTTTATTTCAATTTTTAGTTTTTAGTTTTTTGTATTATACTTAAGTCTTGATTTTGAACTATAGTACATGTTATTCTGTAACTGATAGCTTAATCATTAGAAGAAAAATGTTTTCTTTGATTGTACAATGTGGACCACTTGGCTTAATTATTCATTATAAGACAAGTGATCGCTTAGATTAATATAACAAGGACCACTAAGCGTAGACATTTATACTAATTAAATCCTCAAGTTGTACATGTTTTATTTAATCCTTAGGTGACACCATCATGTAATATACTCTAATTTATTTAATAGTTTTTTGCATTACTTTATTGTTTTTTCCTTCAGCATCAATGCAATCATAATTTGATTTCATTTTTATTTGAATATACATATGTACGATTAATCTTCTTTTATTTCAAAATTAATAAGATGATTGAGCTTATCAAATGATACAACCTGGATACTAGGTTGTTAGTTATCTAATTAGGAGTCTTTTTATTATTAATATTATAGGAGTAGTTTTATTGTTTTAGAAGTATTAGGTCTCTAATGTCCTATTGAATTAGTATTTCCTTATTAGTAGAATTAGGTTTATAGGTTTGCTATTTAAAGGCTTACGAGGTATGTAATCAATCAGTCAATCAATTCAGAAGTTAATAATATCTCTTTTTGCGCTAACTAGAAAAGCGACTGGTGTTTTAGGTCGTTTCCACCCCAAAACGATCCCTCTTGATCGATTCCCAAGATAGGGTCGTATCATCAAATATGGACCATCTCAAGTGGTCCATATATATGAAGGTTACATTTCAATTTGTTGTAATTATTTTTTGCCAATCCAAAAAATTGTTCTTGGGAATTAGAGATATTCTTTGTTTTTTGCCCAAGGGATATATATTTTCTGGTTCTCTTTCTGATATGTTCTTTAATCAAATGTGTAAGTTTTATCTTCTTTTTTAATTTTTCTAGAAGGAAATTATTTGATTTATTTAGGTTATATAAAGTGATTCTGTAAAACCTAAAGGGATATTCTATGGTCACTTTGTTTTTCACAAAGTAACCTAAATAGCATGAATAGATATCCAATTGTATTTGAAAACGGAATATTGAGTGGCAAGCAGCGTAACATTCGTTGAGGTTTGTAGTCCGCTCTTTCATTGAATGTGATCTATGTATTCTTATATACATTTTTACATATACAAAAGAGTAGAAAAGAAATTATGGTTTAACCAATTTGTAAATATAGTTTAGTGGACGATCACAAAGTCTTATAATCTTTAAAATTTGATATGATATAAATTCTGTTTTAAGAACACATAAATAAATAAAAACATGTTTTAAATAATAATAATAACAGAAAATGACATTCCATAAGAAAAAAAAATTACATGATTTTTTTCTTAATTTATTTTAAGTATACCTAACTTAGGAAAACTATATGGTTACTTTATTTTTTTACAAAGTAATTATTGTTTTGTTTTGTATTTTTTAAATAAAGGCTGAGGAGCGGGGGCTAACTAAGGCAAGGAATTCCAACTAGGTTGGCACCCCAAAGCACAAAGCCGCACACCGAAACTCAAAATATATTAAAAGAAGAAAGAATACAAAAGATCAAGTAAACCGATACAAGACTCGTCCGCTGAAATTATCAGCAAAAAAACTAGTACAAAAAGAAGGAAAATTATCCCACCAAACTAAATCTAAAGAAAGACGACCAAAGTTAGCAAGGGCATCCGCGACTTGGTTGCCTTCTCGATAGATATGAGAAACAAAGACTTGCATAGACGACAAAATGTGAAGGCATTCTAGCCATTCGTGTCTAATAATCCAAGGGACTATGTTGCATTTAGACTTAAGAAGATAAACTACATAAGTGGAGTCACTCTCAATCCAAAGTCAAACCCAACCCTTCCGATGAGCATAATGAATTGCAAAAATGGCAGCTTTTGAGCTCTGCAATGTGTGCAAAAGAACAATCAAATGGGAAGGCAAAACTACCAATAGAATAGCCATTTGAATCTCGAAATATCCCTCCACATCCCGACGGGCCTTGCGATTCCAACACGGAAGCATCGGTATTAACTTTCCACCAACCTCTAGGGGGGGTTAACCATTTGACGTGACGAATACGGGGAGCTCGATGAAGCCGTGGTTGAAGACCCAACGAATCTAAAATGCCAATCTCAACTGTGGAATTCCAAATTGTTCCAATATTTAACTTGTCACCATGTCGAATTAGAGGCCAAAGACGACGAAAGCATAAATGGATATTCGGGTGCTCTCCTTCAAAGATACAACGATTTCGGGAAAACCAAAGGACCCAAACTCCATGAACTATTGCACCATTCCAAAATTATTTTGTTTTGTATACCATTGAATGATTGTAGAGAAACTAATCCAATAGTTACTAAAACAATAGTAGAATTATGATTGAGATCTACAATTAAAATGGATAGAGATATGATTTTAGTATATCCATTTTATTACTACATCCATAGATATACGGGTTATAGAGTTTATGAATATTTCACTTGTGTGACTATAAGAACCAAGTGCAAAAAATGCTAACCCATTAGATTACATACAAATTAATGGATCAGTTCATTAATTTCGACAAAATTATTTAGCTTTCTAATTTTATAATGTGATATATTAACCCATTATACTTATATTGTTTTTGTAGCCTTTGTACTAATAGACATATCTTGAATTTTGGAGACTTTATACTAATAAATCCTTGTTTTTTTAAGTCAAATAATTCATATTCTTCATTTTTTCCCCCATTGATTTACAAGTGAAGTTTTATTATTTACTTATTTATTTCTTTAAAATCAAAAGAAAAGTTTTATTATTTATTTCATTACTAACAAACATGAAGTACGACATTAAAAACTTTGAAAATTAAATTATTGATCAATTATGTTATGATTAGGTACGTAAATTAATAACAAAATCATTTGGATTTGTATATGACTTACCAGCTACCATAGGAAGAAGATGACATCTTAGTTTAAGAAACATATCTCATGGACCTATATCAAAATTTTCTAACTTTTTTCATTTATTTATGTTACATAATTTAAAGAACAAAACGAAAAAGACCTCTCTGAATTGTCTATTAAATTCCGTAAATTTTTTCCATAAAAAGGCATCAAATTAATAAAGCTATATAATCAAAGAACCCTCAGAACTTTTTTCTAAAAAATGCCTATAAACGACATGTCGTATTACCCTCTCTTTCTAATATGGTTCACCACTGCCCTTCTAGTCCATTACCTGATAAAAAAATGGCTAAAATCTCCGACGGAATTGACCACCCCACCCAGCCCGCCCGCGTTACCTCTGATCGGCCACCTCCACCTGATCACCGCTGTCCTCCCCACCTCATTCCAACGCCTAGCTCGCCAATACGGTCCGCTGATCGAAATCCAACTAGGAGCATCAAAATGTGTAGTCGTCTCCAATGCCAACGTCGCTAAAGAAATATTCAAAACACACGATTTCAATTTTGCATCCAGGCCCGAATTCGGGTCATCGGAGCACTTCATCTACCGCGGATCACGGTTTGTAACCGCTCAGTATGGGGATTACTGGCGGTTCATGAAGAAAATCAGCATGACAAGGCTCCTCGGAAACTCCCAATTGATCAAATTTAGCGACACTATAGACGACGAAAAAGTGAAATTAGTGGAACGCGTCGCGAAATTGGCCGAAACCAGGGGATTGTGTGATTTATCGTCAGAATTTACTACGCTGACGAACAACACGATTTGTAGAATGGCGATGAGTACAAGATGTTCTGGAACTGGTAGCGACAGCGAGGAGATTAAGGGTTTGGTTAAGACATGTTTGGAGCTTGCTGGGAAGTTAAGTATTGGTGACAGTTTGGGGCCTTTTAAGGTTCTTGATTTTTCAGGTACTATTTTCTTAAAAAAAGTTTTTGAAATTACGTTTACAATTAATAACAAAGAAAAATTATTTCGGGTGTGGTTTCAACTCATAAACTCGCTAGTCATAACAGATTCTCTCATACACTAGGTTAAGACATTCACTGCTTGATTTTTATTTTTATTTTTCAGGTACTGGTAAGAAGCTTGGCGGGGCACTAAAGAAGTACGATAAATTGGTGGAGAGGATAATTAAGGAGCATGAAGATAAGGGTGTTAATGGAGGAGATAAGGAAGATTTAATGGATATAATGTTGGAGATTTATAATGATCCAAATGCTGAACTCAGGTTGACCAAGAAGGACATCAAGTCCTTCTTCCTGGTATGTTTTTACTTATTTACTAATTACTTTTATAAACTTGCAACTCATACATAATTAAACTTGGTATTACGTAGACAAGGCAATTCTATGGTTTGTATCGTGTTCGTATCATGTCAATTTCGGATTAGTTTTATAATTCCTCAACTCGAAACTCAAACAATAAAATTTGGTGTCGTGTATTTACTTTTGCCACCTCTATTCTTCTGAACTTATCCTGGAACCTATTACATAACCTTAATAATTTTGGATTTTATACTTAATGAATTGATTATGGGATGATCCAATAGGATTTATTCTTTGCGGGGACGGACACGTCATCATCAGCAATGCAATGGGCAATGGGAGAGCTAATAAACAACCCAAGAACATTCAATAAACTCAGAGACGAAATCAATTCAGTGGTTGGTCAAACCAGATTAGTCAACGAATCAGACGTCCCAAATCTACCTTACCTAAGATCAGTCCTACGTGAAACCTTGCGCCTCCACCCATCAGCACCGTTAATCATCAGAGAAAGTCAACAAGACTGCAAAGTCAACGGCTCACTAGTCAAAGCCAAAACAAGAGTTCTTGTCAACGTTTTTGCAGTGATGAGAGATCCTGAGATTTGGAGTCACCCTGATGAGTTCATTCCTGAAAGATTCATGGAAGATTCTGAGGAGAAAATCGGAGAGCATCAAATGGAATTTAAGGGTCAGAATTTCAGGTATTTGCCATTTGGAAGTGGAAGAAGAAGCTGTCCTGGAGCTTCATTGGCTATGATGGTTATGCATTCTGCTGTCGGAGCTTTGGTTCAGTCTTTTGATTGGAAACTTCAGGGTGATGCTAGTAGGGTTGATTTGAGGATTGGGTCCGGTTTTGCTTCTGAAATGGCTAAGCCTCTTGTGTGTTATCCTATAAAACATAACGATCTTTCTTAGTCGAATATTATGAATAACGTGTGTGATCTTTCTTAAGTGTTTCGTTTGTTTCTGAATTTGTTTAATGCGTCATGATTATATAAGTTTAGAGCCGGGGTTAATGGACTCGTTGGATTAAGTTTAAAAGATTCTGATGCAATAAACTTTAAATGAAATTAGCTTTGGTTATGTGGTTGGGTGATGATTGTTGATGTAATAGCTAATTGTGTTTTTAAATTAAGAGCGTTTTTAATTTCGTCACAATATTGTAAGTGTATATATGTGAGTTTATTATATTGAAATGGACCTTATAAAGATTTGAACTCTATTAAAAAAGATTTTGGTAAATTGATCTCTGCATTGTGATTATAGTTTTAGGACAAAATTACTTAATTTGAATTTTGAACTCTTTTGTTATGAATAATGTTGACAAAACGATAGCAGGAAACCACAATAGCGCAGTCAAGTAACAATATTGATACACACATATTTATTAATAAAATACGGTTTAATAGGAATTTGATCTAATGGTTCACGATTAACTGGGTCGATTTAATCCGGTTAGTTATTAAAGGTTTTAATTTCTAACACCAACTGAATTGGAATAGCGACTACATCCGATGGAGCCATTAATCCAACCGCTTAGTTTTTAAAGGGTTTTTTAAGTCTCTCTCTACCTTTAAATGGGGGCCCTAGGATCTCCATGTGTGGCTGAGATCTTAGGAACTCCACACATGAAGTTCCTTGGAACTCTAGAGGATCTCTAGCCGTTTTTTAAAGCTTCATAGACAAAGTGCTAAAAGAACTCGTATATCAGCCAATACAACCATAGTTTACCACCAAGCAACGTGCTAGCTGGGGGTGTTTGAATTCCAGAGTTCTTGGGATTCTTGCAGCTAATCAAATGTTAATTGATCCACTAATTAAGGCTTAAATAACGTTAACCTAGCTACTTAACCATGTTCTTCTTCACTTTCTACTACATTTCATTGGTTGTTTTATAAAGTCAATTAATGTTATCTAATACCAAGTATGACCATTTATATTTTTAACCTTGAACCTGATTAATGTGTACCTTTTCTTAGATAAGAACACATGCAGTCTGTGTAATTAAGGAACATTTCTTTGGTTAAGTTGTTAGTATATACAATCACCCACATGCATGCACTTAATCAATAACTATCATACAGTCTAGTCTTGGGATTAACAAATTTGCCCCTAATGTTTGAGGGGGAGAACATACTTTCCCTAACAACATACGAAACTGTTGAAATTTATTTCTAACATTTTCAATTATGGTCAATTTTATTCATGGCATAAAAAATATGGACGTAATTGTTACCGTAAAACCGTAACTTGAATCCACGTAAGCCAAGCTTCCTGAAAAATAGCAAACGTTAGCCTAAAGGAGGCCGCTGATCGGCGACCCCTCTCCGATGCTAAAGTCAGTAGAGAACTTGTGATCGGAAAGTAATTAACTCAGAGCTTGAGTCAGAATAATGTACCTTAGATTGTAGAAAATCCCATGTATTTATAGTAGTGTATCTTGTATTCGAATCCTAGTGGTATTAGGACATACCATAAATCCCGCCTAATTAGGCTCATAACCATAATCCTAATTAGCTTGAACTCTCCTAATCAGACTAGGAGACTGGTTTCGTAATACAATCTACGTGGAAGAAGGATTCTCCCAGTCTTGACTATTCAACGCAAACCGAATGTGGCAATATTAAACATTCCCATTGGGCCACGTGTCATATTTAATATTACGTGATAACAGAAGCCCCCCCAAAAGGATAAACAAGTTCCTTTAGGGCTTATGTCTCAAAATACCTCCAAACTTTTAATTTAAACAAAGCCCAACTGGCAAGCCCATGCAACAAAATATGGCTGTTGAGCCCAGAAGCTTTGGACATCAAGTCCAACCACTTCTCACGCACGCTTCACTCAAACCCCCACACTTGTAAACAGGCGTGGTCTCAGACTTTAAACTCCCTCCAATTACACGAAAGGGTTTTGTAATTCAAAATACCATTTCTCCTATAAATAGCAGAGGAAAACCCTTCACCTTTACGCTTTCAATCTTCAAAAATTCTCCCAGCAAACTCTTCTCCGGATTTCTGCAAAGTGTAAGTAATCCTTAATCCTCCTTCTATTTCATTCCACATTCGTTATGGCCTCCTCATCGCTAAATCTCACTTCCTCGGACGAAACTACCCAAAGCTCAGATCTAGATTTACATCACCGACGTCGCCAAACCATTATGGATTGGTCCGAAGACGAACTAACCCCAACCAGAGCACAAAACCCGAAGCCAAGAACCACGCATAACGCAAACCCTAGGAACCCTAATCCTCCGATTCAAATGCCAAACCGTGCGCCACACCCTCAACAGGGTCTCTGGACCACAGCCCTACCTCACGAAGCGACCAAGATCAACACAATTGAGGCGCTCCGTGAGTTGAAAAAGAAATTCCCTTGCCTCAAAGATTTCGACTGTGCGGTCCCCACGCCCGAAGATAGGATGTTTAAGGGAAAAATCCACAAGGTGGCTGTTCTCGAGAGGCATCTTGACTATGGGATGAGGTTTCCTTTTCCCGAGGTGGTAAATGACATTCTCAACGAGTTCAATCTCTGCCCTGCACAGATCGTTCCCAACTCGTGGGTCGAGATGCTTGCGCTTGTGCGTGTATGCCAAGATCTCGGTGTTCTGCTTACCGGGAACCTCTTCAAATATCTCAGGACTCCGATCAAGGCGTTAAAACATCCGTGCGTCTCATTCAAAGAAGTCCACGAACCCAAAGGCTTAGTTGGTGGCAAACCTTCATCGCACAGCGGCCATCGATCACGATGGATCTGGGTCGGACCTTCGATGGCAACCTTCGATGGCCCTGGAGGATTGATTTTAATGAATTTCCTACTGATCCGAGCACATGGAGAAACCCTACAAAGAATGTGATCCTTAACGAAGAGGAGCAATGCTCTCTTCAGAAACTCCAAAAATACAAACCTCCCACTCCCATCTCCCTCGAGCGATTTTTGACTCGTTATCGAGGCAACATGCCTATCGCCGCGGTGGGAGAAGACGGAACCATTTTTTATTACCCTGCTCCCGAAGTTAACCGGGCTCATCTCGGGGAGCCCATTTCTCTTCCAAAAAACCCTTGTAAGCTTTCTTGATTTTAACTATGAATTTGTTATTTGCAGGCATTTTATCATGGCCCCTAAGTTATCTTACAAACAACGCCTTGCAGCTGCCCGACTAAAGGCCTTAGAAGGCGAAAAACAAGCTCCTTCTGTCCTCGTTTCCCCAAAAGGTCCTCGGGCCACGACCAAGAAAGTCCGAGCTTCATCAATTGGCCACAATGCTATCTCCGAGGACCGCGAGCCCGAGGTGGCACCAATCGAGGAGACGCAAGTTCCCGAGCCTCAATCACAGGACGAGGGCCCTGGTAATTCTATCGAACCTTGGAAAAAACCTCTTTGCACCTCTCGATTTTAATAAGCTAATTTTTCGTAATTTCTATGTAGAAATCCAAAACATCTCATCGGAGGTCGACCCCGAGGCTCAAGATCCCGAGGTCCTAGTTTCCGATGCCCCTGAAATCCAAAACCTCGAACACCAAGAGGTCCCAAAACAAGCTCGTTCGAAGAGGAAAGCTCCCTCCATCTCCGTCGACACCTCGATTCTCGAGGATGGAAACGCCATGGAGACCGAGAATCCTGACGGTCCCCATGCTAAACGTGTCCGAGAGATCGAGGGCACGAGCTCACCAACGCATCCATCGGCCTGGGATCCAAATTGGCATCCTTATACCAACTGTCCCGAGATAACGAATGTCAAGGGAAGGGTACCACCTGAGGCCTCGTTGGATGGCTACGAGAGATATAAACTTTATAATGTAAGCTTCTCTATCCCTTCCTTTGACACTAAGACTTTTGTATAGCCCTAACTATTCGATATTGAATCAGTTCTGGTCGGAGCGCTTTCCTCGAGTTTCTCTCAGCGTCCCTGCCATTGCGGAAGACGTCGCTCAAGCCTGCCTCGTTCCCGAGGAGGTTAAACTCGCCGAGAAGCTAACCGACGAGGAGTTGGCAAAACTTGTACACGTCAGACAGGCTAAGGTGACGATCTTAGTTGTAACCTTCGCATCGCTTCTTTGAATTGTTTTAAACCGTTTTCTCATCTCTTTTTTTTTTTTTTCTTTTACCTTTACAGGCCATGGCTGCAACGGAGATCATGTCCTACCGTTTTCTCCAGAAATCTGCATCTCTCGAAGATTACCGTCACAAGTGGGCGGTAGTTTCCGATAAACTTGATACGGCCGAGGACGCTCTGAGTGCTCAAACGAAAATCCTGCAATCTGCTCAACACATTGGTCGTGAAAAAACCTTTGAGTGTGAGAGATTGAAGGTTGAATGTATTCAACTGAACAAAGCCCTCGGGGCCTCGCGGGAACGAGTTCTGGAGCTCGAGGATGAGATGCAGTCGCAGTGGTATGACTCCTGTTTTGCCCTAGCCAGTCTTCATCAGGGTGCGCGAGCCCAACTTGCTTTGGAGAAAATCGACCAGGCGACCTGGAGGGCTCGAGGACGGGAGGTAACTCAAAAGCTTCGATCTCAACTCGAAGCTTCCGAGAGGGCCAAACAAGACCAGGTTGCTGCTCACGAGGAAGCTATTGCAAAAATGGAGGAGAACGAGATATGGCGTATGTCCAGATTCAAAACTCGTTTCGTTCAGTCCATTAGAGAACGATTTCCTGACATCTCCTTGGAGGATCTCAAATTCTTTGTGAATGTGAATCCTCCCGAGGACGATGAAGAAGCAGATGCTGTCCTCGATGATACCTTTCCCGAGCCTGACTCACCCAAGGAAGGGATCCCTGTTGAACCAATATCCGCGGTTGAATCCGTAGAATAGTTTTTCTCTTTATCTTTTGTAATCATTATTTTAATGAAATGTCACAACTTTATCGTATCCTGCCTTTTACATATACCATGTGTGCAAGTTTATTTAAAGTCGTACTTAATAAATTATATATTTTTCTTATTTGAACTTTGATTGTTCGCAGCCCTCGTAGTAGCCCCCCCTTTGCTGTCTGGTCGGGCTAACTCTTGTAGGGTGGATTCTTACCACGACGTTCTTAGATTTGGTTTTAATCGAAGCCTTCTAGCATGCATAAGCTTGATTTTAAAATATAACCAAATTGTCCAGTGTTGAATACTTAGAACAAAACTTTCGAAATAAGACAAGCGCTTCATAATGAGTTTCGTAAAATCCGAGCATTTTTCATTAGCAAATAATTCCTAAGTAATATCTGAATTAAATGTCATTGATGAAAACGATGCCTCGAGGGCCTTTATTTGAAAAAACTCCTAAGCTGAATTCTGAGTTTATACATAGTCAAAAGCAGAAAAAATGAGAACTAAAAATAATACTTTCTAAGAGAGACTGCATTCCAAGTCCTCGAAACCTCAGTGCCATCAAGATGCTGTAAACGGTAAGTGTGTGTTCCGACGCATTCTATGATCCGAAATGGTCCTTCCCACTTAATGCCCAGTTTACCTTTGCCTTGTCTCGAGCTTGATGCTGCTGTACTACGGAGAACGAAATCCCCTTTGAAAAATTGCCTTGGTCGTACACCTTTATCATAGATCCTTTTTGTTCTAGTTTTATACGCCTCGATCCGAGCAAGTGCCATTTCCCTTTTTTCCTCGAGGTCATCCAAGTTATCTCGCAAGTTTAGTTCATTCCATTCTTCAGTATAATGAAGAACCCGTGTACTTGGTACCTTAATCTCGACCGGAATAAAGGCTTCTGTCCCATAAGTTAACGAGAAAGGGGTTTCTCCAGTAGCTGTCTTTGGGGTTGTTCGGTACGACCACAGAACATGATACAGCTCTTCGACCCAATTTGTTAACTTCTCGAGGTGAGTTAAACGCCTTTTGATTCCTTCCATGATCGTTCGATTAGTCCTCTCGGTCATTCCATTCGTTTTACCATCTCGTGATACTTTTTCATTCGAGCATGTTTGGTTTCCCAAGAATTTCTTATCTGATTGGTTGCTAACCCCGAATCACTCTTAATGATGGCCTTGTCTGCCCTGATTAGTCTAACTAAACGCAGCCCGAGCAATATTGCCTCGTACTCCGCAGCATTATTTGAGGAATCAAAGCCCAAAGTTGCAGCGTGCCTGAACACCAAACCATCCGGACTTTTGCAAAAAACTCCAATCCCAGATTGGCTCTTATTAGCACTCCCATCGACGAAGATTTCCCAAGTATTTAATACTGGCTCAATTTCTTCTTCAGGTGGAACCTCGATCAAAAAATCAGCTAGAACTTGAGCTTTTTTGGACGGCCTTGGCTCGAATCTTACATCGAACTCTGTGAGTTTTATGGACCATTCCGTCAGTCTCCCCGAGGCCTCAGGTCGTGAAAGAATTTTCCTGAGTGGGGTGTCCGTACGAACTATGATGGTATAACTCAAGAAATAGTGTCTTAACTTTTGAGCAGCAACATATACCCCGAAAGCCAGTTTTTCCATTTTAGGGTATCTTGATTCTGCCCCTCGAAGAACTCTGCTTATATAATAAACTGGATATTGGATTTTTCCTTCCTCTTCTTCTCGAATTAGCACCATACCAATGCATTCTTCTCCGACACTTATGTATAAATACAAATTTTCTCCTTTCACCGGCTGACTTAAGAGAGGTGGAGAGGATAGAAACTGCTTGAGATCTTCGAATGAAGTTTGACACTCATCAGTCCACACAAAGTCCTTTACCCCTTTGAGACTTTTGTAAAAAGGCATGCATCGTTTGGCGGAATAAGATATAAAACGACCTAAAGCATTGATCTTACCGTTTAAAACCTGCACCTCGCGAACGCTCTTTGGTGGCTGAAGATCGATAATAGCTTTGATTTTATCTGGGTTCGCCTCGATGCCTCGTTTAGAAATCATGAAACCCAAAAACTTGCCAGAATTAATCCCAAAGGTACATTTTTCAGGATTAAGCTTTAGATTATATTCCCTCAAAATCCTAAAAACCACCTCGAGATCACGAGCATGCTCTTCTGCTTTCTTACTTTTTACTATCATATCGTCCACATAAATTTCGACGTTCTTACCAATGTGCTCTTTGAACATCTTGTTGACTAATCTCTGATAGGTGGCTCCAGCATTCTTCAAACCAAAAGGCATTACCTGATAACAATAGGTGCCTTCTGGTGTGATAAAACTCGTTTTTTCCATGTCTTTTTCTGCTAGTGGTATTTGATGAAAACCTTCCTTTGCATCGAGGAAGGAATATACCTCGTACCCAGCCGTCGAATCCACCAGCATGTCAATACATGGCAAAGGATAGAAATCCTTAGGGCAAGCTTTATTTAAGTCGGAAAAATCGACACACATTCTCCATTTTCCATTTGCCTTTTTGACCAAGACCACATTTGAAATCCACTGTGGGTAGTGAACTTCCTTTATCCTTCCGAACTCAAGCAACTTTTCAACCTCGCTCTTAATAAACTGCTGCCTCTCCGCCCCTTGATTTCTCTTTTTCTGTTTCACAGGAGTGTATTCTGGGTCAATGTCTAGCGTGTGCTCCATGACCTCACGAGAAACTCCTATGATATCTTCCGATGTCCAAGCAAAGACATCTTTATTATTCTCGAGTGTTGCGATAACGGTCGTTTTTGAATTCTCTTGCAACTCTGCTGAGATTTGTACCACCTTTCCTTTTTCCAAAGTCACAGCCTCAATTGCATCAACTGGTTCACCACGCTCCTTAACCTCCTCAACCAAAATACTTTCTTGAGGAACTATTTCCAACGAGGTCATATAAGTATGCCTCGCAACCGATTGGCTACCAAGAGCGACTGCCATTCCCCGCTCTGTCGGGATCATCCAAGCTAAGTAATAAAGGGATATTGCACCCCGGCTACCTGAGATCAACGGCCTGCCTATTATCAAATTATAAGCAATTGGCGTGTCAATTACTAGAAAATCAGTAATGGTTCTCCATTTGTTCGTGGTATTCCCTATTTCGACCTCGAGCTGGGTTTCACCCAACAGAAGTACGGGATGTCCACTAATTCCGACTAAAGGTGAGGCGGAAGGTGTCAAACGTTCCTGATCCAAGCCGAGGGCTTCGAAAGCCTTCCTCGTGATGATATTGACCGAGCTTCCTGTATCTAGCAAAGCCCTTCGAACGGTAAAACCTTCCACCTGCATATCGATAACCAACGCATCATCATGTGGATCACTTGGACGACCCTTCAAGGACCCGAAGTCAAAATTTTTTGAAATCTGGTCGATTCGCACCCGCTCGGAAAAATCCCGTTTCCTTTTAACATTCCTGTCAATGGGAGAACCTCCCATTATCATATTAATAACACCACGAGGAGTCTTCGTTCCCTCTCTATCTGGGAATTGATCTTTATATTTCTCAAAAAGGCTTTTCAATTTCCCTTTAGCGGCCAATTTGTCCAACTCCTTTGCCAGTTGTTCACAATCCTCTGTATCATGACCCTGTAATTTGTGGAAAGCGCAATACTTGCCATTAAATTTTGGCTTCCCACCTTTGGGTGGATACCTAATTTGCTCCTTTTGTTCTTCAACCCACATAAGAACCTGAGCTCGAGGTGCTGGCAATGGGATGCGATCTCTTTTGTCAAAAGGCTTTCTTGGAACCTCACGAGTCCGTTCCCATCTGTCTGTGCTTCGACCACTGCCTCGATCTCTTTCTTGTACCTCGGATTTGATCGCTTTTCCTCTCCTCGTGGGATCATCTTGGTGCTCATCCCACACTACAAACGATTTCGCCATGCTCATCAAAGTATGAAAGTCGTCCGGTCGCTCAGTCATAAGCTTCATCTGAAGATCCCGATTTCGGCAATTTTCCGCTAGTGTCTTTCGTGCCGAGGATACGATCAAAGGTTCAACCTTTAAAGCCACATTATTAAAATTGTGCAAGTATGATTCTAAGGTCTCGTTTTCTCCTCGTCGTACCCTTATCAGGTCATCGACCGTCTTCTTCTCTGGTATTGCCGTGACAAAATGTGCTTTGAAGGATTCTGAAAGCTGATTCCAGCTCCTGATTGAACCTGTAGGGAGACAATCGTACCATTGTGCTGCTGTTTCTTTCAAAGTTGTTGGAAATAACTTACACATAAGTGCCTCGTTAACTGGACTTGCAAGAAGCGCCCTTCCAAAACTCTTAACGTGCATTACAGGATCGGAATCCCCACAGTACCTATCGAAGTTTGGATACTTGAAATTGTTCGGGTAAGGAGCCGCCAGGATCTTAGCACAGAGTGGACTGTCTTTATCCTGTATAGGTCCTTCCTCGCCCCGCAAAGGTTCATCGGAGTAATCCCGATCCCGATTTCTCCTCATGTGCCTCCTCCGTTCTCTGGAGCCCAAATCCCTAGTTTCCGTTGCCTCATCACGCTCCTTAAGAGCTTTTGCAATTCCTTCGGCTAAACTCTTATTGAACGTATCGACAAGCCTTTTATGTTTACGTTTGAGTTCCTCAACCTCAGAATTATCTCTTCGAGACCTCCGATGTTTAGGATCCCTACTTCCCGAGGAGCTCCTTGAAGATGCTGATCTATCCTCGTAAGACAGTTTCCTTACAGTCCCTGGTGAGACTTTTCTTGCTTGTGACTTAATACGAGGCTTGTGCCTCGGAGGAGTGGGAGATCGCTCCACAGATCTTCCTCGAACTGGAGTTTTCTCACGATCCGCGGTTCGAGTTCTTCCAGCTGAAGATGCTGTATAACTTCTTGAACGCCCCGAATTCCGAGATCGTTTTACACCCCGAATTTCGCTTCGTGGTCGATCTGGGGGAATTCGTTTGCTCAAATCCTCCAATTGTTGTTGCAAACGATCTATGGTTGTTCTGTCATTAATTGTCCTAACCGCCACCTCGGCAGCGACCCTATCCATCCATTTTCTTTGATCTGGATCAGCAGTTCCTGACCATTCGAACATCCGGTGTAATGCAACTTCTTCGTCCAGAGCCATTGTGTCTTCCTCATGATCCATGTTTTCTTCTTGAGCATTAGTGACCTGATTTTCTTCTAAAATCACCATGTTCTTTGATAGAATCTTTTAAAGATTCCACGCTCACCGCACCAATTTGTTACCGTAAAACCGTAACTTGAATCCACGTAAGCCAAGCTTCCTGAAAAATAGCAAACGTTAGCCTAAAGGAGGCCGCTGATCGGCGACCCCTCTCTGATGCTAAAGTCAGTAGAGAACTTGTGATCGGAAAGTAATTAACTCAGAGCTTGAGTCAGAATAATGTACCTTAGATTGTAGAAAATCCCATGTATTTATAGTAGTGTATCTTGTATTCGAATCCTAGTGGTATTAGGACATACCATAAATCCCGCCTAATTAGGCTCATAACCATAATCCTAATTAGCTTGAACTCTCCTAATCAGACTAGGAGACTGGTTTCGTAATACAATCTACGTGGAAGAAGGATTCTCCCAGTCTTGACTATTCAACGCAAACCGAATGTGGCAATATTAAACATTCCCATTGGGCCACGTGTCATATTTAATATTACGTGATAACAGTAATGTTTGACAATTATTTGATTATCATATCAGATTTTTCAAAAAAAAGTAAATTGAATTCTTACGTTGGTTGTTTGCAAATGTATCACTAATAGAATAAATATTTTAGCCACTTTGGTACAATTAAATAACAGTCAATTCAGTTCATTCAATTTTTCACTAACACAAGAGTAAAACTAATCACGATTGAAAATGTTAGGGGTAAATTTGCACTATCTTGCACATTGGGGAGCAAATTTGTACTTCCGTTAAATATTAGTAGCAACTTTGGTATTTATCCATATAGTCTATAAATTTTCACATTGTCAGGAAAAATTCCGAAATCCATTGCCCTTGGCAACATAACCATGTATACAAGTGACAACACAATTTTCTACTTCCTCCTTAGCCTCTCATTCATCTCCATATTTTTCATCCGTTTCTTAATCAAAAGTTACCTAAACCCTAGCTCAGAAACCCGACTTCCACCAAGTCCGCCATCGCTCCCCTTCATCGGCCACCTCCATCTTGTCGGTGCTGCATTTCCAACATCATTTCAAACCCTAGCTCGTCGTTACGGACCACTCATGACACTTCACATCGGCTCATCAACCTTCATTGTCGCTTCAACTAAATCTGTCGCTAAACAAATCTTTAACACCCACGACCTTAACTTTGCCTCTAGATTTGAAACCGGTCCAGCGGATTACAACATATACAAAGGCAAAGGCTTTATCACCAGTCCATACAGTGAGTATTGGCGTTTCATGAGAAAACTATGCGTGACCGAATTATTCGGAGGAGGTCAATTCAATCGGTTCAAGAACATTCGAGAAAACGAGATTACAAATTTGATTAAATCGTTAATGAAGCTAGCGGAAAAAGGATTAAGTTGTGATTTGAATGTGGAGTTTGAGAGTTTTGCTAATAATGTGATTTGTAAGATGACTATGAGTAAGAGATTTTTGAACAATGATGAAGAAGCTAAGAAGATGAGGAAATTAGTAGCTCAAATTATGGATAGAGGAGCTAAATTAGGGGTTAGTGAAGTTTTTGGGATTTTGAAAAAAGTAGATGTTTTTGGACATGGAAAAAAGCTTAAAGATGCACTTTTGGAGTATGATGAGGCTATTGAGAAGATAATTAAGGATTATGAAGATGATTATTATGATAATAATGGTGGAGATCAAGATCAAGATAAAGATGTGATGCATATTTTGTTGGAGACTTGCAGAGATCCAAATGCTCAAGTGGAGTTGACTAGACCTCATATCAAATATTTTATTCTAGTAAGTATTTTTATTTTTTTCACAATAAGAATATAACATTGCTAGCTCTATTAAATTTCTAGATATAACTATTCAAAAAATCCTACAATTTTGCATATTTTTTTACTAAATCTCAATTTTGAGATCTTGAATTGCTTGAAATTAGGTCAAACATTACATTGTATACCAATCTTTGATTAATCGAGTTTTATGGGATTAATCACGATATAGGAACTATTTATGGCAAGCATTGACACCGAATCAGCAGCAATACAATGGACAATGGCAGAACTAATCAACCATCCAACGGTTCTCAACAAGCTTCGGCTCGAGATCAACTCAGTCGTCAACTCCGACCGATTAGTCAATGAATCAGACTCTCCGAATCTTCCTTACCTACGAGCCGTAGTCAAGGAATCTCTAAGATTACACCCACCAGTACCCTTAATACACAGAGAATGCATCAAAGACTGCAAAATAAATGGTTATGATGTAAAATCCAACTCCAGATTGCTGGTCAATGCCTATGCTATAATGCGTGATCCCGACACGTGGCGTGATCCTGACCAATATATTCCGGAGAGGTTTATGGAGTTTGACCAAAATAAGGGTATACATGAATTTAGTTATATTCCATTTGGAGGAGGAAGAAGAGGTTGTGTCGGGACTACACACGCTCACGCGCTCATGTATGCGAGTGTTGGAGCATTAGTTCAATGCTTTGATTGGAGAGTGAAAGATGGCGACAAAATAGATATAAGTGTCGCTAATGGCTTTTCGGGAACTATGGCTCCTCCTCTTTTGTGTTATCCTATTACTCATTTGAATCCTTTCTAACTTTATATATGTAATAATCCGGTTAGATGCATTATTCGTCATTAAAGTTTAATGGTTATTTCAAAATAGTCATTCAACTTTAAATTTATTTTAATCAAATCATTCTAATAAAATAACCCGGCAAGAATGTCTCATGATTTCTTAGCAGTTTCGGCATTTTTATAAGTTGTAGCAGATCTTAGCCTATCGAAATCAATAAAGCATACATAGCTTTACCAGTCTTGATCAGGCCCGTGATTAGGGAGTGCAACAAGCGCTACAGAATAGGACCCAAAAGTATTGGGGCCCTATTTCTTTAATTGCACTCTAATTTTATCTGGTTTAATAAAAAAAGAAAGATGATCTACTTTAGGCCCAAAATGTAGTGGAAAAATAAAGCCTATTGGGTACCTTTGCTAATTTATTTAGAGCCTCAAACTCAAGACTTTTTTACAATTCTAAAATCCACCTTCTCCTTATGTTAGATTATTTTGATTAGAAATTGTGTTAAGTCTTACCAAAAAAAGAAATTGTGTTAAGATGTTCTTATCATTATAAAATTATTTTAAAAAACAATTGTTACAACAAAGTATGATAGTTATGCAAAAGATTTAAAAATGTCTAGGGCCTAATTTTTATAATTAGCGCAGGATTCCAAAAATATTTAAGGCTGACTTGTTCTTGACCTTCCACTTTTTAAGGTCATATTTTTCATATAGGAAGTGTTGTTTCATTCCATCCAACGATTTTCCCTCAAATCTTGTCCAAGTAGATAAAATTGCATACTGGTTACTCCAACTGTTATAGGTATTGTTATTGAGTTTTTCGAGAGTGATTATCGAGGTAGCAATGTGAATCTATTATGAAATATGTTGTGCTTAGCTATTTCATGACTAACTCCATAAGTATGTTGTGTGCTTTAGCTTGTATTAAGTTTAAGATTTGACAGGTATGTAAAACAACTAAAATGAAATTAATCATAAGCAATTATAAGCAAGTGCATATTATATGTTGAATGTGATGATTAAACAGCTAAAAATTGAAATTAATCATAAGCAATTATAAGTGGGAACCTCGTGGTCCTTTTATATTATTGGGACATGAAATCAATGTTACAGATTAGGTCATTTCATAATGGCGCTTTATCTACATGCATATGCATGTTGCCTAAATGTCTACATATTTAAAATAGCTATTATTTTCTTAAAATAAAGTAAAGTTTAAAGATGTCCATTCAATTATATAGAGCCTTCATTTAGTGTTGCTCATGTGGTTGTTTGATAATTCATTAAAGGACCTGTCAAATCATTTTATATTGAGTTGGAGCATTATTTCCTCTTGACCTATAAGAAATATTATTTTCTTACAGTGGTAACTATAATTTGGTAGTAAATATCTTCCCAGATATCAAAATAAATCAAATGTGAAGCAATTAGAACTGATAGATTGGATGTTCAAGGAAGAGATAAGACTGAAATGTAACAGATTAAAATTCAACCAATTAGAGAACTGATGCTCATATATCATATATGAAGTACAGTAAAAACTACAATGTCAATAACACCAGAAATTTACCTCTTGGAGGCTGAAACTACCCTATATTTACATGGAATCCAAAATTCTACAACTCAATTACCCTACAATTCCAATTCATCCTTCAAAAGAATGAAGGTAACATGAAAGATTCAACTAAAATGTTGAGGACCATACCCTACAACTGAATTAATCCTTAACAAGAATCAAGGGAACATTAAAAAAAAAGGATAGCAACCTAACAACTTCTCTTTTGACCTTCAGTAAGTAGGGTATCTTACTGTCAAAATATCCTATTTCTCTCATGAAGAAGTGAAAGGCTATTCGATATAGTATAGTATACTATCAAGAAACTTGAGAGAGCCCGATTTCTCTGCAATTCAATTTCAATACTCTCCTACATCATCAGCAGATGATCCATCTAAAAGCACATGTATTCACCAGTAGATGATCCACCCCTCTTGCTTCATCAGAAGATGAAATTCCGGTCCATATCTCCCTACCCCTCCTAGCTACTATTTGTCATTCTAGAAATAGAAATAATCAGTTACCGAAATGACATGAGGGTACGGACCTTTCTTTCTCTTTCAGCCTTCTTAGCGCCTTTAGTCCTTGTTAGTTTCTTCAACTCCTGCATTACTTCTTTCTCGACTTTCTCAATTGAGTTCAAGAGCTTCTTTTGAGGTGTTAAAAACTCTGAACCTTCTTCTGAGGCTTCATTAGCATGAGCAAGGAGTATCTTTGACACGTTTTTCACACTAGGAGGACAGCGCTTCACTGCAGTTCGTGGAGCTGGAGTCTTCATATTGTTATTGTGCTCAAGATGAGCACTTGATGATGATGCAGAGGAGTTGGCAGCCTCATAACCACGGGGCATTGGGGTCTCAGTTTCTTGGGCCCTGCTTCCTCCCAAAAGTGCCCTTCTCCTTTCATACGCCTGATCATATAATAATTTTGAAATTATGATAAATAGTTAAAGAGCACACTACCATACTTGTTCAGAATGCATTCTATCTTAACAGAACTTGAAAGGTAAGAAAAACATTGGCACTCGACCAAATAGCTGTTCTTTTTTCCCAGACCAGTTTTGGAAGGAGCGGGGGTGTTTGGTTAATTGGTGAGAGGGAGAAACCTCATCCTTTAAACTAGCTTTCGGGGTGAGAAAGCTCAACAACACCCAACAATAGCATTGTTGGAAATGCCATGTGACAGACCGAAACTCGAGACTGGAGACTGACGGTCATTTAGGTTAGATTCTCAAGTTGAGCATCACTCACTGAGTAAAGCCATGACACCCGTTTGGTATGGACTCTGCAATAGCATCTAATAAAAAAAATTCAAAACTAGAACAAGTTTATAAAACAACAATCTAAGCATACAAATTAAACAAGGGAACGCAAAGATAATGCAAATCTAAGCACTAACAGAGAAATAAGAACTTAAAAAGAATTCACATGGGATAAAATTAGAATCACGAGCAATCAAGGGATATATCACAACAAAATAACATTCTTTCATAATCCTCAACAAAGGACTATGCATACACAACAACAACAACAAAACCTTAATCCCAAAATGAACTATGCATAGATTTCTCGAGCCAGAACATATGCAATCAACTCATAGACACACTACAATAGAATTTAAGGTTAGAAATTAAGGCCTTAAAAATTACAGAAGCATCTCACAAAAAACTATTCATTTAAACTACACAACTTTATTAGCAATAAGCAAAGTTTAGTGAACTTCTAATTGTTGAGCAAAGTTTAGTGAACTTCTAATTGTTGCAAATTACAATTATTCCTTGGTTCAGACAGTTCATAGTACTCAAAATGGAATCAAGTGCAATTTTGAGAAATTAAGCATTGTATAAAACTTTCAGCATCGCCATTCAAAACAACCCGAGGCGGACTAGAACAAACACAAAATTAGTACATGTACGTAAGCATTTAAGTTCATCAGAGGTATCTAAACTGTTTTATCTTCCATGGAGTAGTTACCCACACATTAAAGAAAACCCAACCAACATGCTGAACCAAGAATTCTTTCTATAGAAATATCGAACCACGACTGAATTGAGTGAACAACTACAACAGGAACGTGATCAAATCGAAAGATTCATAAAACATTGTTTCGATCAAATAAATAGGACTGGATCAAACTTTGTGCTTTCGCCACGAAAGACTTGTATCCATCAAACATAATCAAGATAAAGTATAACTAATTACTCGAATCTTCCCTAACCCCAGTGTAAAAGAAACCCTAAGTATGCAACTCAATCACGACACATAAATAATCAAACACAATAAGAACACCATTAACAAGACTGAAGAAAACAAAGATTACCCTAACAATGGTAGTGATGTCGCGAAGAGGAACTCTTGGGTACCGATAAGGTAAAGCTCTATTGGAGCCCCGACCCCTTCTATTCCCGCTGCTGCCTCTAGCTGGCGTTCCAAACATATTCCGGCCTCTATCAACTTGGACTCTTGGAGTACCTAAACCCCCTCTTCCACGGCCAAGACTAACCGTGTCAATTGGCCGACTAATCAGAGGATTCGAACCAATTTCTTGGTCCGGGTCACGGTAAACCCCAACAGTACCCACCAGTCTAGGAACAAACAAATCATCTATTTCAACGGGCCTCGACAATCTGTCTCTCGATTCTGCCATCTCGTATCGTTGTCAACTGCTTTGGAACACGTAAAAGAATCATTAGAACAAGAAAGAATTGAAATCTTGAAATGTATGTTAAATTAAAATATAGTAACAGATAAGAAAATAGAGGATCGGGATGTAAAATAGAGGGATGAAAAAGAGATTTTTACCGTCGGATTGAGAGTTGATCGGAAAATGAAGCGCTGCAGATAAGGGGATAGAGGAGAAAGAAGAAGGGTACTTTTGGATATAGCAGAAATGGGCAAATTTTTCAAATCAATATTTGGGCGGTATTATAGCTCAAATATGGGTGGCACGTGCGGAATTCCAAATTCGAATTTTATGGAACATGCGCTACTTCGTCATTTTGTTTTTGTTTTCCTTTCATTCTTACAGGTGAAATTGGACCTTAAAAGGTACCATGATCATTAAAGAGACTATATAATTATAGTTATAGGTGAACACTGTCGGAATGATGATGTTAACGCTACGTTCATATTAACATCACGTCACATTATTAATGAGAAAAAATTGGTCACGCAATAGGTACGTGTCACTCGCACGACTATCGTGTGTCTTTCATGCGAGTGATCGAAATTATTTTATCACATTGCAAGCAAGTGAGTGATGTATGGTTGCAACGTAACTAACTTTTATTATTTGACTCTCATATCAAATCTTTCAAAAAGTAAGGTAGTAATTACGTAATGTTAGACGTCATTATTATAAGATCATTTAACAAGTATTGTAGTTTCCAAATCATTGTCCTAGTTCATCTCTTATCCTTTTTAGTAGTGTGGCTTGTCATCAACATAATTGCATATGGAAGACCACCATGCATAAGAAACATATAGTATGCAATGCAAAAAATTAGAAGTCGTATTTTACAAAGTAAAGTAATGATTTTAAATAAATTAAATGTATATTGTCATTTTATGAAAAAGTTTATGGTTTTAAAGGAAGCTTTGCGAGAAAAGTTTGAGTAGAATTAAATCTGTTTTGTTGCATAACGTTATTTTAGCTCATATAAAAAGACTGATAATAAGTAAATTTTGATGCCCGTCCATGTCGTTCTTCAATTTGGCATTCTTTCTTCCTCAAATGAATATCTAACTTCTTCATCCACTTGTTGAATCTCTTGAAATAACCTTTAGTTTCGGCTGTCAATTTATATTTGGTCACCTATGGAGTACTCATCAAATCAGATCATGTAATTAAGAACTTTGAGGCCGATACATAAGATTTAAATGAGATTTCTCAATACTTGAATGTGTGATTCCATAATATAAACCAAGTAAATAGTTTTCAAAACTGACGAAAAGAAAACGAAAACTAGTTGGCTGATTGTAAACCAATCTGCTACTTTGCAGGAACACTTCTAGGGGGATCCGGAGGAAGTTTGAACACACATTGATTGTCGGAAAACTCCATTGAATCTTTGTATCGGTCTCCAATTTTTCAGTATACGGATAGACACCCAAGAAAAAAATCAACTACGTCCTCGGGAGTATCTTTCTTTCGATACTTTATGATGATATCATATCGCTCAACATATGGACAGCCTTACCCTATCATCCAACAAAATTTTGTAACCCATTTTCTAAAGGAATATATATATGAAGTTGTTCAAAACAACGAAGCCTACAAGAAGAAGAAGAAGAAGAACAAAGGAATAAAAGAAAATACAAATTTTAAGATTGAAATGAAAATGCTAGCAACAACCTCCTTTCTTAGGGATCTGTTCATTACCAGGAACTATGATCCTTGTTCCCTTTAAAAGGCCTGCAGTCCCATTAGCATCTACATCATCAACATTAAGACTTTTCTTACTGATTACACGATATATCTCTGTTAATATTGTCAAAAATGCTGTTTCGACGTTGGTGGCTTCGAGTGCTGATGTCTCCATGAAGAACAAGTTTTCTCTTTGGGCGAATTCCTGAGCATCTTCTACCGGAACAGCTCGAAGACTTCCTAAGTCACTCTTGTTGCCTATTAGCATGATTACAATGTTCTTGTCTGCGTGTCCCCGCAATTCCTCTAACCACCTTGACATGTGATCGAATGATTGGCGTTTCGTCATGTCATATACTAACATTGCACCTACCGCTCCTCGGTAGTATGCACTTGTCACTGCCCTGTACCTGAAAATCAAATGAATTATATGTGCTATTAATTGGAAAAACAGTCCAAGAATAACATATGTGAACTACTCTTGTTTGAATATATTGAAGGGTACAATACTGTTTCTCTGGTTTTGATTCAAGCTAACAAGATTATTTATTATACACAAGTATGACCACAGTTCTTAAATACTTATTGCACGTACTGCTTTAAGCGTATCCATTGGCAAGTGATAAGAAGTTGGCGTACGCGTATGCATACGTTTTCTCTTCTTAGACATGGTACAACAATTTCAATAAAAGCAGCAATAGTGTTTTATGTCAAGAAGAGCAAAGCGACATATGTTACGGATGATGATATTGTTTAACAGGGTCTAAAGGAAAAACACAATCAAGGTTTTTATCTTCAGGAGTTTATATATACACAATACACAAAAGAAACAAACAAAAAAGAGTGTCTTAGGAGACAATGCCATGTTATGCAACTCAGAATCCTTTGAACAAAGCAATAGGAACGAATTACGTAGAATCGAATCATTCAAGAAATTCATATAAGCTAATCTGGATCTTCCATACCACGGCTGAACAAGATACATATCTCAATTGAAATCGATGAAACGGTACCTTTCTTGGCCGGCGGTATCCCATATTTGGGCCTTAACGGTCTTGTTATCGATAGAAAGCGTTTTGGTTTGGAATTCAACACCAATGGTAGCTTTGGAATCCAAACAGAATTCATTTCTAGAAAATCTAGCTAAAAGCTGAGATTTCCCCACGGCAGAATCCCCAATCAATACAACTTTAAATACATAATCAATCTTCTGACTATAATCTACATAATTTGACATTTTTCAATACCAAAACCAATAATCAAATCTCGCATCTAAATTTTAATTAACATATATACATTCCAATTCAGGTGAATCAAAACATGCGGGGTAGGAAAAACAATATGGAATTGAAGGAATTTTGCATATGCAAATCGTGATTCTGGAATTTTTGATTTGTTTTTCAATTGCATGGGAATGAGAGATGAAGAACGCGCAGGCCAGTTTGGGCCCCACTCATTGTTTGTTATTTTATAGTTATTCCTGCTTCGGGATTGGGTTTGAAAAGCCTGGGCTCTATCCGGCCCAACCAATTACCGGACAATGGGTCACTAATTCTTATGCTCCGAACAAAATATGAGGTCATGAGTCCGAATTTCATTATTGATAAATGTGAAACTCTTCAAAAAAAAAAAAATAGGATATATTTTCAAAAATAAAATTAATTAACAGTATGATCATTTCACATATATTTAACATATAAAGTTTCTCAAAAAATTAAATAATGACGGATTATTAATTTGAATTTTAATATTTGTTTTGAGAGTAATGAGAAATGTTATTGAGATTTCAATCAACCCTAACATTAAAGCACCTCCAATACATATTTGAGCAAAAATATTTACATATTTCCAAAAAAAATTCAGATTGATCGTAGTTTGTAAATAACAAATACCCAGTTCCAAATATGTTTTACAAATCTTTCATATGTAGAATTGGAACCTAAATGAAAACAAAGAACTGAAGCTCATTTCATTTGACCTATAAAAATCTAACACCAAGAATTTGATTTTGCACTACATATAAAGAAAATAAAAAAGAATTAAACTCAGCTAAGAAATTGAGGAACTAATCCTCCAACCTTACAAGGTGCCCGAAATCATCTCTAGCAAGGGATGATTCTGGCGACCAAGACCTCATGGATAATTTTATTTTATATCTTTTCTTTTCGTAATAGATTTATCATTGTTCATTTTGTTATCCGTTTGTGTCCTATAGTGATTGATGATGTCAAATATCTACAAAAAATAAATACATACCTTGCAAGAAATGGAAAGAAAAAAGGCCAATTAAAAAGCTGAAAACAAGAATATATCCTGTACATATATTCTTTCTAACTTTATTTCATTTCAGGTATATATTGTGTTATTGGAAGCAAGCTTTTTTTAGCTTCCACATTATAATTTTGCAAATTTAAAAATTCTACCAAACTTTATAATAAAAAAAGAAGAAGAAATACATATTTCTTCCTACATTACTTACTTCATTACCCTACATAAACATTACAACAACAACAACTACTACTATATATTAATTAATTAATTTCCTATCCATTTTTATTTATAATCTGTACTTCAAACCATTTGGTTTTCCATTATCTTCTGCTTACTCAAACACTTGCACCTCGCTTTGTTCTCACTTAGTATCTGCACCCAACATTAAAAAAACAAAACATTTAAAAAAACATAATAAAAAATTGAAATTAAAAAATTAAAAATTGATTTTTGATCCATACCTTGTACTCTCTTTGAAGATCTTTAATGTAATCAACAGCTAAGTCTAACATGTCTGCAGTGTTTGTTTGCTGCAAAAAAAACAAGAACACCATTCAATTATCAGGTCATGCTCATTGTCATGCTTAGAACATCTGCATAAGATGAACAAACTCTACCTTGTCCATATTGGGGACAAGCTCTTGTAGTTTCCGCATTCTTTCGCTTATCCGGGTTCTTCTCAACTACAAAATTCATGATCAATAACATTGTTGATCGAATTCCTTAACACTTACTAACAGTATGAGTATGACATCCAGAAGATATTTCAGAACGAAAAATATGCGAATGAAGTAACAATTAATGGATACAATGTGCAAAAATCGTACTCTTTCTGCGATACTTCGAGGATGCGTAGCACAACCACGCTTAGCCCTGATTTTACAAGGAACAGAATCTTGTAAATTGAGCAACTTTTCCATGGCCATCATATCAACAGATGTCTTTGGCAAGCTCAAGTGATGTGACAACAAATTAAGGCGATTCCCGAGTTCTCCATTCTGAATGATCATAAAACAAAATCTGTCTTGATGAGAATTCGAACAACTCAAACATCTATAAGACTTGAAACTAATACCTGATGTGGATTAGGATATAGCTTTCCGCTATTATCTACATCTCTTTTCATGCCATTGAAGTTGTCAGAAAAATTTGATTCATTCCAAGAACCATATGATGAGATATTGCTGCCATAAAATCGATCGGTGATACTGCCATTTCCGAGCTTCCCGCTATCGGGGCTTGCAATATCCATGCTGATTTCGTTTCCGATTTCTGCAATCTGTGATAGCATGCTCACGGATGAAGGTAACCTTTGTGGGAAGCTAAGTTGAGTCTTCAATCTTGGAGGTACATTTCCGTTAGTAACATTCGCCTCGCCATAGGTCCCCGACATACCCTTGATGCTGGCATATTCTGCAATTTACCAGGAGATGTTCATTCTTTGCCAAGGATGATATTATAATCTGTGTCTTGATTCAATTATAAAATTAAGGTTCAAAAAGCAAACTATCTAATCATATTACAACTTAAAATAATTCCTCAAATGCATAAGTCCTAATCAACACATCCCTATTTCTTTATTCGGGTCAACAGCAAATGGTTCACTATAGAACTTCTCGGTTTTACAGGGAACACAGATTCGAGTGTAATTTTACTATATGCTTGACATACAGTCACATTTTATCCAACAAAATGTTAAGACTGTGGCTTGTTGCACTACCCCGTCAAGTGTATAGTAAAGGGTGTATAGTAAAATTTCTAGAGGGACTTGAACTCGAGGTCGAGACTCCCACCACAATAACACAAAATCAAATACCAAACACACACTATCAAACATTTTACTCAACTTATATAGCTCAAGAAAACAAATAAATTGCACAACAACAACAAATCCTTAGTCCCGGTATGATTCGGGGTCGGCTAAAATTAATTGCACAAATCAAGAAAATTAATGCTTAATAACATCTGATTTTTCAAGAACGAGAGAGCAAGAAAAATACCAACCATCTTGAACAGAGATGTTCCCAAAAAGTCCAGCAGGAGAGCTATTCTGTCTAGCAAGGTTCGAATCAACCCTCTTGGGTTGGTCACCCTGACTCACCCCAACCGAACCAATCAAACCATAACCCGACCCATCCATAGCTGAAGAACCAGCAACTCTTGGATAATGAGGAGGCAAACCAGAATAGAACTCACTCATCTTATTAACTCCAGATTTATCTTCCAACTCATGAATCAAGCTCAAGTCACTTGCAACTCCACCAATATCATTAAAACTAGCCAGAAATGAACTCGGGGCGGACCGAAATCTCAGCAACCCAGAGCTCAAATTACTACTAGAATCCATTAAAAAAAACTTCTCTGTTTTTTTATTTTTTGTCACTGATTTTATGCTTATGGAACTATTGCACGTACCTTAATAATAGTAACAGAAAAATAAATTCTGAGAATAAAAATTCTGGGAATATCTTCGCATCACTATCAAATTGGGAAAATTTGAAAAATTTCTATTCTTTGTGCTTATTTTTTAAGCATAGTAAAGATAAGATCTTGAAGAAGAAGCAATTCAAGAAAAAGGTCAAGACCTTTAAGGGAACATAAAATATCTCTGAAACCCTAATCAGGAAATTCAGAATAAACTCTAAATTGAGAGAATCAGAAGAAGATTATCAAATATTTGAAAAGCAAAAAAGATGAGATTTTTTTTGTGAGCAGAGTTTTTATTCTTATTAAAAAACAAAAGACGGGTTACGAAAAAGCTCAGACATCCCAACTAAATTGACACCATCATAGCGGTTGATTTGATTTGATTTTCAGAGCACCGAAAACAAGGAAGATCATGGAGCTTTTTCTTTTCCTTCTTCTTCTTGAATCTATGGTTATGAGAAAAGAAAGATGGAGACAATGGAAAAGTACAAACTCCAATCAATTTTTTTCTTTCATTCAATGTTATGATGATGTATATCTCTATACACAGACACTTTATTTTGTTTTTTCTATTTTGGTTTTTTGATGACGAAAATGCCCTTGCTTTTTGGTGTTTGTCTTTCCATTTTGGTATGAAGATGTTTATTTAAGGAAACATGTGACTTAGCTAATGGGGATAATGACTCATTTATGGTAAGAAATTTAAAGAAACAAAATAATTCTCTGTTCCTTGGGAGTGATTAGAAAGGAAATTATGTGGAGTTAAAGTGAAGTTTGGTGAAGACATGTTAAATAAGGGATGAGGTTTAAATGTTTACTTAATTGTTTTGTAGAAACCTTAGTATTTTTAGTACATGAAATAAAATAAGTAGAAAATTAGTGAAAAAGTTGATAAGAAATTAGTTGTCTACCAATTTTTGTTGATGGGTAAAGTTGGATGGAACTTCTTATTTTCAAAATCAATCTAATTAACTAGCATTTTATTTACATAGAACTCAAGTTAGGTTGAGTCACGCTACATAAATAAGGAAATAATTTTCAAATTGAGTAGGATCCAAATCGTTTGAAAAGCAAAATGGAAATGGTAGAATTATTTTATTTCATTTTTTTGAGATAAATAAAAAATTATTCATGAGTTGTAAGTTGATTACAAAAATGGATTAAAAATTGATGATGGATACATTGAGAGAAATAAATTAGTTTTAATTTAGTAAAATATAATTTTAATGGTTTAGACAAAATTATCTCTTTTTAAGCATAGACTAAATTAACTTTGTTTTAGAAAATTAGTTCATAATCAAATTATAATATAAATTGTAATGGAAAACATGCATATTAATGTAAAGTAAATTGTTAAATATAATTAACAAACTATAAATTTTATAAACGAGTGGAATTTGTGTAAACTTTTGCAGTTTCAACTTGAATTTAGCCATATATTCAATATGTGTGTTCAAAACCTAACTCATGTAAGGTGGTTTGACGACCGAGAAGACTAATAATAGACTTATAAAAAAAAGTCTAATCAAGACATACAATGGTATATCTTGAATTAAATTCACATTAGCATTTTATTAAAAAAAAATGCACTATTTTTTTTAAAACATATTACGTTTGAGGTAAAATTAGATGCAGAATCAATAAACTTCATTTTTTCTAAGCGTAGTGTCACTAAACTTTTAAATAAAAGTTATTAGTTTTATACTTCAACATTATACACACGCTAAATTTCAATCAAAACATAATTAAAATGATTTTATAATGTTAAATTAGAAAATTTTAATAGTTAGATATTATTTTAAACAACTTTGAATTTCTCAATCTTCTTTTTACTTGAGTAAGAAGAAGAACATATATTTATCAGAATGGCCAGAAGCATCGCTATAAACAGAGTTCCAAATTACACTAGCTAGGACAGTCTTCTATCAACATAATTGGAGATGGTAAACTCTTTGTCCACCTAACAAGTTCATGTGCAACCTTGTTACCCTCTCGACAAGTAAAATTAAAATTACATGACCAAAATTAGCTTGTAAGAGATAAAATATCACAAGTAAAAAAACCGTAAAGAGGAATGAGGTAAAACTCCATTAATAAGGGTATCAATTACTATCTTTGCATCCAACTCCATTCGAATAGTATAAAAAGCGACACAATCACTTAATGAGATAAAACTTCACCAATAAGAGTGTCAATTTCTTTACGGGTGCGATCATACCAGCACTAATGCACCGGATCTCATCAGAACTCCGAAGTTAAACGTGCTTGGGCGAGAGTAGTACTAAAATGAGTGACCTCCTAAGAAGTTCTCGTGTTGCACCTTCAAACCTTTTTACTAGATGATGGGGTTAATGACCCATGCCATGATAAAGTTACCAAAAAAAAATTTCTTTAACCTTCTTAATATATGTTCATTTAAATGTACTTTAATTTATTATATGATATAGAAAGTAAATAATTTATTTGATGATATTATGAGTTTGTACAATTTTATTTCGACAATTGCTAGTGACGTTTATGTTACAAACCTACTTTCTAATTCTAGACATTTTTCTTATATAATTACCTAATCTAACACGATAATTTAATTAAAATATGATGTCACGGTTATAAATATCCACCGAAGCACTGGATACGTAATATATTTAACATTTTTTATTTTTATTTTGTTTAAAGTAATTCATTTAACATTTAAAAATGGAAACGAAGAATAAAAAATGTTAGACAGAGTTAGCATTGGGAAGTGTTTCCCCCCTCGAAGCATCGGCCTGGATAAGGACACATAATTACTAGTATTATTATTTTTAACTTTTTAATGAAAATAATTATTTTTTTGAGGAAAGTTAGTGAAAATAATTTTAGTATAATATTAAGAACGGTAAATGGTAAATTACGAAAGAAAACTATATGATGTGGTGTGATGACCCAAGCTGAGTTTCTAGTCCATATCCATATATGTGCATGCCCATTACCTTATACATTTCGAGCTTTTTTATTTCCGATATCTATGAATGCTATACAGAGCATAATCATAAGTTCTTGGAGGATTGCTCAGTGTCATATCTATCAAAGAGCTCGACTCAAAGAGATTTGATACTCGTCACATTCAGAACTCACTACGCATTTACAACTGAATCACTTTATTCTATATGAATATTATATGCGTAATAAGTATATAAGCATCTCGTTCTTAGCTTTAGTAAAACTACTTTAAGACTTAATTTGATGTGACTGGCAAAGTGTTCAAAGGCGTAACTAGAGAGTGTTATGAGGGCCCGCCCCCTCTGCATGTTATAACTTCAATCCACCAAGATCATTGAAAAATATATAACTACAGGTATAAAATCATTCTCATTCCTTTTAGGTGTGGGATTTTTATATTAGCCATTGTGAAGAGGAAACTTAAAATAATAATCGAATTTAAGAAGATTACATTAATAAAAATATTCTCCAAAAAATATTCTCCTATCTCCTGTCACTTCTCGCATTGAAGGTGAATGACTGAACTACTCTTGGACGACTTGACATTGTTTTTCTAGCTAGAAAAATATCTAATAAATGTAAAACTAATTCCTGAAAAGCTCAAAACCACGTACGTAACTGTTTTCAGGAATAACTATAATTTTTTTAATTTCTAGAAAAAGCACACAAATTATTAATATTGATATTTTTATTAAAACAATACTAATTTCCAATGTAATCAAACAGTCCTCATCTTTTTCATGCTTTCCCCTAACTACATTTTCTCTAATTACACTTTCCTCCATATTAACTATTTATCCTGATAACAAAATCAAACTAGCCTTAACAGGAGTAATTTCTTGGAGTCCATTTGTTTTCTCCCCATCGGCCATAATTTCCTTTTATTAAGAATAAATTTATTAGACATATGATTTCATTGAAAAAAATTCTTTTATCTTTGAGAATATTATTAAGAATAGTTTTTGTCCCATACAAAAAGTGAGTGATGACAATTTATTCCAAACTAAACAAGCACAAACTATAAGAACAAAATTTGATGATTCCTCTGATGCATTTTAACAAATAATACATATGTATGATCGAGATCGATGGTTACATCAATGGATAAAACGAAATGGTGCTACTTTTATTTTTTTATTATACCGTATAAACTTATCTAGCTCTTGCTATCCAAATTAAATATCGAATAATAACTTTTATTCAAGAAAGTGAGAGACATTGCTTTCATTATTTCATTCTGACTTCATTTCTCATGATTTTATTTTATTTGGAATCTTCAAAATTTGAAGTCAATCCTTAAGATTTAAGTGTTTGACTTAAAAAGAGTAAAACTGATAAAAAAAAATCACTTTTTATCCTACTTTTTTTACCAACATAAATATGACAAAATAATCTGAACGAGAAACATGCCAAAAATAGAAAAACCAATTTAAGAGAATCCGATTTTGATCCGATTTAAGAGAATCCAATGATTAAAGACATAACCATATAACATGCACTGATATGCAGTCCAATTTTTATTTTTTTACAGCCACTAGTTTTTGAAAATACAAGTTAACCGCCTTTAGTTTTTCTTTATTCTAAAAAAAAAAAAAACAAACCAAAACTTTGAGTTTCTATTTTCTTTTCTCTTTGGCCTGCCATTTTCCTCATCCAGTGACGGATCTAAATGTACTAACAATACATTTTTTTTATGTAAACTTTATATTATTTTGGTATTTCTGCATATAAATTAATGTTCATATACAATTTTCATAAATTTTATAAAAAATTTCAATAACAAATGGATGCTTAAGCCCCCACTAATTTCTCTTTAAAATAAAAGTTACAAAAATTATAGGTCGTCATTTCCTTTCTTGTATTATTTTTCTGAATTCCTTACTGTTAACCGAACATCCAAATTGAAAAGTTGTCAAACAATATACACGTTATGCATACATACTCCAAATTTTCAAACAACTAATTAAAACATCAATATATGCCTCACAAAAAAAGAACATCATTATATTTATAAGTTTAGGTCAAGGTTCTTTTAATGGTGTAGGCTATGGTCACTTTGTTTTTCCCTTACTTTGCCTACACTTTGTCTTTTTTACCATTGGATTAGCTTTTAACCCATGATCCAATGGTTGACAAAACAAAGTAATGGTTACTTTGTGAAAAACAAAGTGACCATAGAATATCCCTCTTTTAATAGTACTACTTTTATGTTAAAAAATGACAGTTAATTAAATTAAGTTAAAAATTGGATGTGTGAAGGGTAAAAATTATAGCTGAATCGTGAGATTGAGACATATCTAGTCCGTGATTAAGTTAAAAATTACAGTTAATTAAATAGTGTGGTCCCAAAATAATTCCCACATGGTGTCTATGATAAAAGGGTAAAAGGATGTGTGAAGGGAAACAAGAGCACGTGACTTAGCATTTTCATGCACTTCTGCTTTCCATTTTAAGCAACCCACAATTTTTTCATAGATTTTTTAGGGATTCAAGGCCAAATAATTATTGTTGTGACCATTTGATGCACTTTATAAATGTGTTAAACATTTTGAATATCAATCCTTTCTAAAATTTCCTAACCATAAAATTAGGAGTTATATGTTGTAGTTTACCTAAAAAGCATAGTGATTTTTTCAAACAAAGAGGATTATACGGTGCAATCAAAGATATGCAAATGAATACTTTAAAAGTTAGGGATATAAATTTGCACCCTAAACAATAACTTATTTTTGTTGAGGTAGAGGCCGGGAATGCTTGAAACTGTTTGTGACGCAACGACGAGAAACACATTTCACCAACGATCGGCCTCATAATATTTTACTTTTAGAATGACTTTCATCAATTTTGCATGGGATACTAGACACAAACCTTCTATCCTACCATTAAATAAAAAATATCAAAAAGAAGACAAATGATATTCTCACATAAGAAAAAACAACTATCATCCATATAAAGAAAAATTTCTCTCAAAAAAAGAAAAAGAAAAATCACAACAACAGAATGCAAATAAAAGATAAATTAGATCTATTTAACAACGATCTTGATATTTAAGAAAATCTATTAAAGTCTAATAACAGTGGACAAATCCGACTTAACCTTGACCATCATTGCTAACATGGATGTTAGTTTTTTCTTAAATAATTTCTTTTTTTAAGAGTATTGCACATGAAAGTTAAAGAGTATGGAATCTATCCAACAGAAGTGCTGAATCAGAGTTAATAGGTGGAGTTAATCTAGAGTTGAGAAACACACTCTTGACACGTATACAAACAATAAAGTTAATCAATGCAATCAATTATTATTATCATTTGGATAACACATAGTAATACAATACATAGTTACACTTACACACGATTATCAATATCACATTTGGCAGCAAAAGATACATGATTCATACGTTTATTGATACAGTTGTTTACCGACCAAATTACTCGTTAGAAATATATGAATAAACTATAATTTATATAGAGAACAATATAAGATGTCAATTTTAGTCATATAATTATTACGAAACAATGAATTTTGTTAATATATACGCTCAAGTTGAAATATAGTCAAGTTGATAAGATATATAAGAAAATACAATCTTAATTATGAAAGAGTGCAAGTTAAAAATAATAATTTTACTTATAAAATAATAGTTTAGTGAAAATAATAAGGTAAGCTTACAAATGAATTGTATAAATTTACTACGTTTTTAAAAGAAGTGTTGAAATACAAATAAAATGCAAGGTCTAACAAAATAATAAGGTAAGCTTACAAATGAATTGTATAAATTTATTAGTCAACCTTTCAATCTCATTGGAATAGCTAGTGTTAATTAACCAATTTTCTGAAACTCTTTGGATCCACTTAGGTCCAAAAGCAATGTTCCATTTACATTTTTATATCAAAAAGTGGGCTGAATGATTTTTAATTGGGTTTCAACCCAACTCATCGTAACATTTCTGTAACTGTTTCAACAGGCTTGCCAATAGCTATTCACTTCAAGGTTTTTGTTAGATTGACAATTTTGCACCCCAATACTCATTTATTGATATATCTCGCTTTTGACAATTTTGCACCTGGAATTTTTATTGTTAAATTTTTTTGCCCAAATCTCAAAACCGTTTGAATCGGTTTTCAAAACTGTTTCTATCATGGTTCAGACAGTTATCAAAATCGTTTGGGCAAAAAAAAAAATTCTCTTAACAAAATTATTTAAATTTGAACTTTCATTACGTCGTCAACTAAAAAGAATCTGTCGTTGTCTCTTTCCAGAGTATTTTCCTCCCTCGACATTGTCAATTTTTACTTTTTGGTTTAAAATTATGAAAAAATCTATATTTTTAGTTGAGAGGAAATGAAAATTTTGAATTAAAAGTTTTAAAACCATACAAACATTAAAATGGTAAATTGGTTACAAGTGAGCTATATTTTTCCAAAACTGACTTGTAAAATAGCTTTTGACTTCAACATTAATTCGGTCCAAGGCATTCCTACATATTAGGGTAATTTTCAAAAAAATCCATGTGATTACCAATTTTGTCAAAAATGTGTTTGTGTTTATTTTTTTTGACAAAATGATGATTGTGTTTATCATTGTTACTCAAAAGGTGGAAAAACCATTAACGGTGTTAAATGTGATGATGTGGCTATGGATTTTTGGTCTTTATTTATTTATTGATAAATTTCTTAAACATTAATGTGTTTACAACTTTAAAGTGTGAGAAATGAATTTTTTATATTATAACCCGTAAAAAACACAAAACCCAATATTTGTCCTATGATATCTATAGCTTCATCATTATTCAACTAATGAGTTGCATATAATCAAAATAAAAAGTAAAAACAAAGGTTGATTTCATATTAGTGCTATGTGATTTCTCTTTTTTTTTCTTTTCCTTTTAAATGATGAGTATATGCTTTGTTTTTTTAGCATAAAGAATTACTGTAAAGTGCATTATTTGCATAATTAAGAAAATGATCAATCCACTCCTTCTAAGTTCCTTAACGACAACTTCATCATTTTTTATTTCTAAATGCTAATAAATTCTTAAGTTGAATTGAAGGCTAGTCTTTAGTTGTTATTCTAAAATGGGCCGCTATGTGACTGATAAGTTTTGAACTTAAGCCCAACAGGTCTTAAGGTTAGGGTTGTATATAGTAAAAACTAGAATTTTGTTCAAAATTACAAGATTTTGTAAAATATCCCTAACGGCAAAAAGAGATGCCACGAACATTTATTGTTATTCCCTTACAATATTGAGTCCATTCTCTTAGCCTTTTTCAATAAAGAAGTAAGAACATCACTGTATTTGACCTTTTTCTGGAGAAATCACTAACAAAATACCCCGTCGTTTCATGACTTAACCAATTTAAAACATCCTAAATAACCGTTCAAACGCCCAATTTAAAGTACTGCATGACTTCTTTTGCTTGGAGCGTCTTTCTTTCATACGCCTGTCAAATTTATATCATAACATCAAACTGATATGAAATAAAAACAAAGCATAGATTTAATAAAAAAAAAAAAGACACCGGCTGGAGGTGGAAGAGCACCCTACATTTACAAGACATGGCTGAGGCAATAATAAAATTGCCAATCTAAGCAGCTGCAAACATAACTTTACATCACCCATCCTTTCTTCCTTCATTGCAATTTAATACGATCTAGACTTTCCGACACTGTTCTCATCCTAGGTCGCAATTCCGGGTCTAACTCGGCGCAATTCAAAGCAATATGAAACACAGCAATCACTTGTTTCTTCGCATGAACCTCACCCAACAACACAGGGTCTATGATCTCCGACAAAGGCTGCTCTTCTCGAAACGCCTTCCTCACTACACTCTCTAATCCTTTCTCATTGTTTTCAGGTCTTGCATCAGGTAATCGACCGGTTAAAAGTTCCATCAATATGATTCCAAACGAGTACACATCACATCTCTGCCTCAACTTGCTGCTCTGCGCTCGAGCCTCCGGTGCTAAGTACATATTGATGGGAGGACCTGAAAGTTTAGATGTCACAATGGTTTGGTTCAAGTACTGGTGTTTGGATGCCGAAGTTGTGAGTTTGGAAGTAGTGGAGACGAGACGGGTGAGGCCGAAACTTGAAATGTGTGGCTGGAGTTCATCGTCGAGGAGGATTTTTGTTGATTTTAAGTTGCCGTGGATATACTTTCTGGGGCTGCATTCATGTATGTACATTAAACCCCTTGCAGTTCCTTGAGCAATTTTTAACCTTGCTGCCCATGATAATGGTGGCAATGCATTTGATGGTCCTCCTGCAATTATTAATATGAAATTAGAAAATGAGAAAACAAATGTGGCATTTTAATATCTTTTTATGTTCCTTCGAAGATGTAAAGTAATGAAAAGGTTAAGTTTTTCTCATTGTAGTTCTAATTGGTAAAGAATCAATGAAATTTAAAAGTTTAAAAGACAAGTAAAAATCCAATAATACTTTCATAATTTCTAAACTAACTAGTCGTGCATGCAAATGCCCTTATACTTACTTGGGCTATGGGAAAATCCCTGTGTCGTGTCGAGATTTCCCCGAACCATTGGCTAACCAAAGAAAACCGAAGGGATCGTTCCCTTGTTAATATTTCATGTAGTCCTACTAATAGTATAGCAGCCTATGGCTGAATCTAAGCCAATAACCGTAAACAACTTTCAAATGCCCTCATGGCTCATACTGCACTGGATCTGGCAGCCCCATGGTATCCCCATACGGCTTCCTTTGGAGACATTTGTCCCAAGGTCACATGCTGCATTCTAGTCACCAGTTGACTCGGGTGAACCACTTAAACCTAGTGGGGGTAGCGGACATTCTATGCCTGCACAACCTTGGTCCCCTATAATAGTGCTATACCAACTATAGGTTTGAGTGTAACAACCATTGATATGCTTCATTCATTGCTCTTTATTGAAGCCTACTTGGACGTTTGCTAATGTCGGGTCCAATTAGCTTACGGCCAACCAGAGACAAATTCAGAACGTCTCAGTTCGGAACACTAAAAAATGTTTATGTATAAAGCTTTATTTTTTAGAGGAAAGGCACAAAAGGAAATTCATTTCAACACCCATGGTCATACGCATTTAAGTAACCATATCTGTGAACCCGGGATCCGACACCAGAGCCACTGCCTATGACACTAAGCCAAAACCTATTATTTTCAAAAATCAGCTAGTGATTAATGAAATTGGGTCATCTAAATCATTGTGAAGATTCAGATTTAACACTAATGAAACCATTATGATCAATTAAACCAACAAGAATTGAGTGTACCTGTCCTTCCCAGTGGTCCATTGATGACCAACATTACTCAGGGTCCTTTGCATTTACTTTTTTGCCTAAAATTTTAGATCTTTATTTCATTTGAGGACCACAATTTTTTTGTTATCATCTCTTTAATGGGTAATCATTTTTGTCCTAGATGAAACCAAATAAGACGCACACTATAGTTCTTTCTAGGAATAAAAACAAACACCACACATATCCCAATAATTTCCTGTGACAAACTCAAGTCAAATTCAAAAAACATTAGCCGTAGAATTTAGAAACAAACATAATTCCCAAGTACTTTCATAGTATAAGTAATCAATTCAATTTCATTAACTTTCTGCAAAGACAAAATCGTGAAAGTTTAGAGTATTTCTAAAATGTGCTGCTGTTTAAAAATATAACAAACAACGTATTGATACGAGAACAACTAAAAATATAAAGATATAACTATAATTAAGAGAATATGTATTTCGGGACAGTAAATATTACCGTGCAGCGCCGTATATAAGCTCCCATTCCGAATAAAATCACAGATGAGCAGCTTCTCATCATTAGCATAATAATAAGCTCGCAGCCGCACGATATTAGGATGGTGGACCCTCTCAATAGTCTCCACCTCAGCTTCAAACTCCTTCAACCTCCACGTGGCATCTCCTTCATTCAGTCTCCTCACAGCAACAACTGTAGGCGGCACCGTAGCAGATCCTCTCCCGCCTACAACCACTTTATACACTATTCCACTTCTACCCTTTCCGACCACGTACGCAGATGCCCTTAACAAATCCTCTAGTTCCAAACTAAATCCTTCATCCATCACTACGAATTTACCCTTTTGCCCCTCCTCCTCCATCACATCTTTGATGCTGCCAGTGCTAGTGCTCACTACTACATTCTCTTCTTTTCCCGTTTTGCCCTTTTCACCGGATTCCCCCCATTTCCGCCGGAACAACCACACAGACACCGATACAGCTCCGATCACCACCGAAACACCTGAGATCAACGGAACTGCCACCGACCCATTTTTCGCCCTCTGCTTAATGTCACCCTCAGAAAAATTCCCAGTGTTAGCGTCTCTAGGATCCTCAGGATTCTCCGGGCTCTCGTTAGTCGTAACATTAACAGCCTCCGGACACGGAGTTTGCAACGGAAACCCACATAAGCTTGGATTTCCGGCGAATGCAGTCGGACCTTGATTCACCAATGACCCAACTAACGGAACTTTCCCGGTGAGGTTATTATGCCTCAAATCTAAACTAACCAACACCGGAAAATCCCCGAAAGACTCAGGAATTTCACCGGAGAATGAATTGCAAGATAAATTGAGAGTTCCAGTGAGGCTTTTGAGGTCAGTGAGGAACTCCGGGAGTGAGCCATTGATCAAATTGGAAGATAAATCCAAGTGGGTCAAGGATTTAAGAGATGTAATCTCCGGTGGGATGGGGCCAGTGAGGGAGTTATGGGATAGATCAAGGAAGCGGAGATTGGTGGATTTGAAGAGATGGGAAGGGATGGTGTTGGAGAAATTGTTGTGGGAAAGAGTGAGTCGGGTTAACGAGTCGAGGAGACCGAGTTCAGAAGGGAGGTAACCGGTTAGGGTTTTGTTAGGGAGGAAGAGGGAGACGACCCGGTGGTTAACGCAGTTGACACCGAGCCAGTGGCAAGGGGTTGGGTCGGAATCGGACCAGGAGGATAGAATTCGAGTTGGGTCGGATGTGATGGCGGATTTGAGAGAAAGCAGAGCTAGTCCATCTGGGGTTAGACATGAGGAGAAATGGAAAATTAGGAGGAGGGTTAGTGAAGTGATGTGGAGAGAGTAATTGGGTTGCATTTTGATTAAATTGAAGCAACGAGAAGTTGCAGAAGAGGATGAAGAAGAAGAAGAAGAAGATGGAAAGTGAGAGATTTGGGGGATATGAGTTTGAACTGAGTTTGAGAGAATCGAGGGGATGGATGGATGGTTATGCAAAATTTGAATTTTTGTGACTGTTGTGACTGACACTGTTTAATTAATATTAGTATTAAACATTCAGAGAGAGGTTTTAGATAGTTTTGCACAGGGGAACAAGTGTGATTTATCATCAACATTCAAAAAGTAGTTCCATTTCAGCTTAACCTCCAAATTTTATATTCATATTATAAACTTAAATTTCATGTTTTTCTAAATATTACAATTAATTGAGTCTCAATGACAAAATTCAACGTGTGTTATATATACGTAACATAACATAATGAGTTGTCTCTTTTCATATAATAAGCATATATCGAAACTAATATGAGTGATAGGATAGGATGGAACTTCTAATTTTACTATCGAGTTTTAAATTGGTATCATTTTATAAACGTTAAAAATTATCATTTTATACGTTAGCCCTAATTGATACTTTTGTAAACACATTAGGCCTATTTTAGTATGTTATCTTTACAAAAAACAATTCATGATATACTTTGCCTTTTTTTTATTTATAGAAATATAGTTTTATTGCGGTTTTGTTGTATGTCGTTAAATTGCGCTTTTATAATTCCGTAATAGTGCATCATTCATCCATATTCCATCACCATATGTTATATTCAATACTCGCGTTGGAACGTGTGCTTATAAACTTACAAAAATTGAAAATAACCTCAAGCATGTGGTGAAAAATGTTTTTGCAAGAATCATCAAAAGACAAGAGTGAGAAATTGACGATTTAATAGCAAGATTGCAATGATCCATTATCGATGAATTAAAAAAACTGCATTGCCACTTTGAACCTCAACTCGGATGCTCCGCCACCATCTAGTGTTCCATTAACCTAAATATTAACCACTTTGGTTAACCTCTATACCAACTTTTTGCCCGCTTCATCAAGGTGGATTTTTCGATCTTTGATTGAAGTGACTTGGAATATTGGTTTTTGCTTTGATCCATTTTTCTAGAATGATAAAACGCACTTGGATTCTAGATTAATGTTAGCTTCTTTGCATCTCAATAGAAGAGCTTTAGAGTGGATTACTAGCTAGGTTGTAAACTTGAGCTTCCTTTTAGAGCCATTGTGCATCTAGTCTTTCAAATCTTGCAGCAAAAAATGAGGGTATCTAATTAGTTTAAAGCAACACCAATTTCTCCAATAATTAATTTACAATGAGAAACCTCCGGTCCATGTACCTGTTATGGAAAGGAGGATGGTGAAACGAGGTAACCAAGCACCTATTATACAATGGTCTAACCATCCGGTTGAATAAGCTAGATGAAAATTTGCATTTGACATTTAGAAGCTGTCAAAATTTCATGTTATTGAAGCTTGAGGCCAAGGCCTTAAGCATGATAGATTGTATTTTGTTATTTTTATTATGTGTTGTATGCAGTTACGTTCACGTTGTAATTTTATGATTTCCGAAGACATATGTATGTGTCGATACATGTTATTCTATTTTGTTTGTTTTCATTTGAGAATTAGATTTGAATATTAAAAGAAAAATCACATGAAAATTCATTATCTATCTCGTTAATCTCTAAATTTGTCACTAATCTCAGCTCTGGCTATGAGTAATATACGAGAAATCTTGCTCGGTTGATCCTCTAACATAACGCAACTTTTCTACATGTGAATTCAATTTCTTTTGGATATAAAGTACATAAAATTACATAGGGTAAATAAATGCTGAAAATATGGACGAAGCTGAAATTAATGAGGAAAACCTTAGCATGTGTTAGGTTGCACGTTATGATTACAAGTTGTTATTGACTTTCATTTTTGTTACAAAGTCTTGTAGATTCAGAAGCAAATATGAAATAGGATGAAAGAATATAACAATATGTATAGTTTTAAGACATATCTTTGAGTTGACTACCACAATGAGAGAATAATAGTAGTTGGTTGCTATCTGAAATTCACATGTTTGTAATAATAACCATGTTGGTTTTTTTTTTTTTAGAAAGTAACAGTAATATTCAATTGGTGAGTTAATTTGGAGAGTCACCATTAGATCAACTCATTTTTCAATCTAATGGTCTATAATCATTGAGAAATCACCATTAGATTGAAAAAGGAGTTGATCTAATGGTGACTCTCCAAATTAATTTGAAGAGTCACTCACCAATTGATTGGGACTGTAGAAAGTAATATTAAGAATGTTAAATGTGATGATTCATAACTTAATATTACATGCTACTCCATAACTTAATGCAGTAACTTATAGTAACGTTTCATAGACGAGCTTTTAATTTGCTGGATTTTGAGTTGCAAATGATTAAAAATAGAGAAAGAAATTGACTTAAAAGAAAGTAAAAATGATAAAAGAGCATATATAGGTAGGGACAATAATGTAAATGCAACTTTATTCAATATCTTTGGTGGCAGAGTATCCATTAAACAAAGAGCATGCAGACATGCTGGTGAAATGGTGAGTATGCTTTTGAGCTTTTCAGATTCCACTACCTTTACCAAGGTCATTTTTGTCCATTTCACAATTTTTTAAATTTGGAAAAAAAACATAAGAAAGCGATTACTTGTTTTTGTTTTTTTAGTAAAAATTGTATGGTCCAATCATATACTCATGTGTACTAGCTAATTAATTAGAGAATATATGCTCTTAGCTTAATTAAAAAAGTAAATACAATTTGGATTCTCAATTTATTTAGGTGGTGGTGGTCCTTCCTTGCTAATAAATGCGAAATACAAACAAAATTAAGATCATACCAGCAAAAGTAAAAAATTTAATAAATATGATCTAGGACTAATTATTCTAGAAAATGTGCAGAAGCATCTCCTAGAGGCTTTTTGTGCAGAATGTTGAATTTGGGCTAATTCATAGCCCAAACAGGTGCTCCATTGCCCTACTACGCTCACCGGTAGTGGAGGGAGACTATTTATGTTCTAACTTGATTTCAAAGTTCTTTATAATGATTCATTTTAGCCCGTTGTTGCACACCAATGGATTAACAGACCTAAGGCAGCTTTCGGCAAGCATTCATACTGATAATTCTGAGGGTCATTCTAACTGAATACTAGATTGAGCTTCGGTGGGGTACTATTCTCGGTCTATTAGTTAAATCGAGATATTTTCCTTTCCGAGACTATGCATATTGCAGAAGCTTTATGGCTGATTGAGACCTTCAAATTTCATCCATATTATTACGGATGTGAACTCTCAGTCCATTGTTTCAGCTCTTAATTATCCCTATCATGTAACAACTATAAAAAAAATTATGAGTAGGCTGTAAATTTAGATGTAAACATGTAAGCATCCGTGCTACAAAAAAGTTTACAAGGATAACTATAAATAATTAGTAGATTTTGTATATATCCGGCTAAAGAAGTTCACTTCTCAAATTGGCATTACCGAGCTAATTAATCAGACCCTTTTTCGGGGCAGAATTCGTTATGAATGCTTTCAGCCATATCAGATGTAGCACACGTGCATTATTATTCAAAAAGTAATGCGGACTTGTGTACAATTTCAACTAACAAAATACAGATAGGTATTAAATTAAGCTCATCACGTCCCACAAAAAGGAAAAAGTTGAAGAGTAATTGAAAAGCTCGTATATCATTTCTACCATCCAAAGCTTAGATAAGGTATAGGGACATTATATGTAATACAATATCTCATAGTTCATTTGTAAATTGGCACAAATCTATTAATGCTCATCGATATCGATCAAAACAGTCATTAGAGTTTAGATTTGGTACCTTTCCTTCCAGGAATTTGGAGTGCATCATAATGACCAGAACCGTGATAAAGAACTCTTACCGGATTGCGGTTCCCATATTCTTGACCATACTCGGCAATGGATATAAGCCCACCAGCATTCTGGTCATACATGTATACAGTGATTGGCATCCTGCACTTATCACCGTTAGTTATTCCTTTCATTACTATTGTTCACTATAATGCCATTAGAGAAAGCGTGAGAGAGAGAGAGAGAGAGAGAGAGAATTACTTCAAAACGTGCGAAGCCATGAACAACTCAGGCTCACCACCCCACACATGCGGCTTCCTCATATGTGCCACATACGTGTCAAAATCACCTTCTACAAACCTGTGAAGTTACATTATCAAATGTATAACTAGTATAAGAAAGTGCAACAATTTTTCTTTTTCTTACCATTCTGTCTCCTCCCTCCTCTTGATAAACTCGTCCGCAACCTGACCAAAAGAGCAAACAAATAGAAGTCAGAGAAGTTAAAGTTGAAATGAAAACTATAATCCCTTGTTTGAAACATTAACATTGATGGACTTTGGAGAAAATCGGTTCTGTTTCTTACAATAATCATAGTATAGAAGAACTCAAATCAGATGATCAAATCATTTTCTTGAGAAAATAAAGCCATTTGAAAGAATTGTAAATCATGACAGTTTTCTAATTGAATTCATTTCTAGTAAGAATTTTATTCCAAATAATGCAGGAGAATGCGTGAAATTGGAAAATAGAGAGACACGGATCGATACAACAAAACAATGAGAAAGCGCTATTTAGTATAAACGCAAATATCACTTTTCAACACACAAATTTTCACTGACATCGAATTTTACTTTCAAAAAATCTAAGGAAAGAGCGTAAGGAAATACTCTAGCACGCAAGTTATCAGCTAAATCTCTCTGAAGATTTTCACTTGGAGCTGCTTTCCCAGCTCGTAAACAAGCCCCGTGTGATACTGACCGGAATAAACATCTTCCATCTCCAGGAATTCCTAACAGACATGAAAAAGAAGTAAATATATTAAATCAAGAGAGCAAATCGCTAATCTTTAACTAACTGTATTTACTCCTTCATCAGTCCTCACCTATAACGGAATAATCAGTGTACACTTTTTTCCCGTGCGAGAATCTAACATACGGTAAATCAGAATCATCATCCTCATTTTTCCTCTCTGCAGCTACTTCAGCATGAGCATGAGTTGGCTCAGAACTTGAATGGCAAACCAAGAGACCTAAAATTAAGCCAGCCGAGGCATATTCGCGGGACCAAGATACAGATCCCAAATTACCCTTTAATTTGGAGTGCATTCCTCGTTTGGACAACGAGAATCTCATATTGAGATTCTGACATTGCAGTGAAATATTTAAACGACGCTTCAAAGAACTTCTAGAGTTAAATAAACCTTTCACAGTAAGTGACTGACAACTCGCATTGTTCTTGCTGGAACGAGAGCAACTTGTATTTAATGTCCGAATAGACGGACTAGACAATGCTTTTGAAACAAATATGCAACTATAATTTTCGCTGGAACGCGCAAAGAAACAACATGAAGTGGATTGTCTAGTGGACACCAAATTCAAAACTGTGCTGCCCATATGTTGAACATTTCCCCTCAGGTACATTTCTTGCACATCTGTTGATTAATATTGAAGCATAAAAATCAAATTATCATACTGGTGTAGGCCGAGGCAGAAGCATAGAACGAGAAATTTATCATTCATTAAATGAAGATATCAGGCACAGGAATATAAAATATAGAAACATATAAAAACATTATCAGAAAATACAGGGGCTAAAGACAGAAATCAAAATGGAAAGACTAGCATAATACAGAACTTCATCCCGTCTTTAATGTATTTAGACGTGAATATTCAACAGTGATGCTCACATCCATTTACATTCATGATCAGTTGAATCCTTTCCCTCCCAGTTCAAGCGTTATGAATTAGCTACTAACCTTGTTATAGTTATGCACTCACATATTACTCCAAATCATTCACATAATAATGCAAATATAACTTCATGTGCCAATTCTATAAGCACAAGCAGGGGTGCAGGCCCCCGAACCATGCCTATTTAGGGTGATTTTCTGTTGAAACTACCCCTACAATAAGTCGTTCTGGCACCCCGGTTTCAAAAAATTGCAAGAAAAGTTTTCGATGCTAATCAGAAATCTGTAAAATAGTGTCAAAAATAGGTAAAATTTCGTTAAAAATCTGAAATTTTGCATCGAAAATCCGCAATTTTCTTCAAAAAAAACGTATATTTTTCCCCTTTTCCACAAAATGCATAAGTTACAATGGAAATTTCAACTGTGAGAAAAAAAAAATCTTATCCGGGGGTAAAATCCCCCACTAACATTTCAACCCTAGATTCGCCATTTAGCATAAGGTATGAATCCTATAAATTAAGCTCTAGAATAGCAGACATTTAAGCAATTAGCAATCAAATTAGTACATGTATCTAATGTAATTGACTGATAAATTTCATAGGTGTAGGATAGATCTAACGAGCTTCATGATCATTACAGTAAATCCTAGAACAGAAAGATTCCCAGTAAATATCTGAAAATGTTATATCAAAAAGTAACAAAACAGCCATGAACTGAACCCCCAAAAGTACAACTAAAATATAAAAAAAAATGATTCAATTAGGTAAAAATGAAGCTTATTGAGTACAAATGTTAGAACCTTAATGAGTAGAAATGTTAGAAATGAGGCCAGCACAGCAACAACCAAAATGAAGTAGTTATGTCAAAGTAACAACATTTAATTTTTCTCAAGACAAGAAAAAGAAAACCCAGAAATTAGAAAATTCCAGTAGAGTCTAGAAGCAAAGAATAATACCTGAATTAGCATTCAATTAAATTGTTTAAGAAGCATTTCATTCCATCTTCATCTTCATCTTCATCTTCATCTTTGTCTCAATTTTTGCTGAACAAATAGGTGAAATGGGCCGCCTTTTGGGCTACAATTCAGCCCACCCTCAATGAATGAGCTCACCCAGTATAACATAATCTTTTAAATTGAGAAAATTAGATATAACAAATTAGTTGCATAGAAAAATTTCAGAGTGAATACAAATGTCACGATCTAACGATTCTTGTTCCTTGATCTCGGGTCGTCGGGCTCCTCTTGTGAGTTGGGTTGGGCCCTTGAACACACAATGATGATCGAGCAATACATTTTAGAGGGAGAATGTGTGTGTAAAGAGTCATTATACCATTATTAAATGTGTTTTGGATATTTATAGGCAATTTGTATGCCAGCTGTAAAGCCAAAATAGCCTTACTGGAAATATGGTCAGATGTCCAAGTGATCGGGCACCAACATAGTTGGGTTGATATCCTTTTGTGGGATGCTTCATGGTGCTTAAGACTTATAATGGAGTTGATATTTGTCAGACATATGTTCGAGCCCATTGAATCGTTGGTCATTATTGGGCTTGGCATAGTCCAAGCTCATAAACTCAAAGGAGAAAATTTGATAAAATCTTAAAATGCAATAGGAGAAAAGCTGAAAAGTTGATAAATTAGTTAGGATTAAAGTTTATAAAATAACATCAATTTACTCCCAACGTTTATAAAACAGTATAACACCCATCTTTCTTCCCCACGTTTAGTAATACCAAATGCATTAGAACTGGTAATTCCAACCAAAAAACAATATGGAGACGTTGGAGGAGAAGAGAAAGACATGGCGTAAAACACCTCATCGCAAGCTGGAAGTTCTATCTTATGTCATGTGAATGGATTAAAGAAAAAATAGGCATAATAATTATCATCCCTAGGACAGATGCTACATAACAGCAATCAACCAAATTTGGAGTCTTGAATGTAGAAACCAGATAATTCCGTAAAATTCATGGTGAAAATATGATGGGATGGTAAAATTTACATGAAGACTCATTCAATATCATTAAGCAAGGGTATTCCGGAGCAAGAGGATCGGTTAGAGCATATTTGAAAAAGGCTTAGCTTAGATAGACCTGATTAAGAATCGGAATAAATATTGAGGACATATATTTGAAGATAGGGGTAAATATTATATAGGTATTAAGGGCTATGACTGGACACAGTTACTAAATTTATTCATTTTGATCAAATATTTAAGTAAAATGATCTTGAATTTAACTATGATATTGACTTGGTTGGACTGAATTTGGTCTAATTTGGTCGAAAACAGTTACAAATGTAAATTACTTTTTTTTAATATTTGATATAAGATTGAATCGCATTGATCCGTGTCCAGCCCTAAAATTTATTTGCCAAATTAAGCTTGAGCAGTTTCTACCTATTCCACCGACTTCTATTTATATTTTGGTTTTTGATAGGTATTGAGGACATACTGTATATTTGAATGTGTAGCTTCGGGGTAAATATTGTATAGGTATTGAGGACATACTGTATATTTGAATGTGTAGCTTTCATACGGGCAATTATGTAAAAATTTATTCGTCAAATTAATCCTGAGCAGTTTCTACCTATTTCGTCCACCGACTTCAATTTATATTTTGGTTTTTGATTTATTTTTGGGTTTGTGTCGTGTCAAAATGTGAGAGGACACTCTAGCAAGAGGACCAGGTCGCATATAGCACAGCAAAAGTAAATTATCGTATTCCACAGAGAATAAAAACGATTCACAGTTGTTCTATTGTTAAAGCACAGTCAACTTTCAGTTGGGTAACAAGTAAATAAGAGATTTTTACACTAATTCTAACAGTGAACAGTAATAACGAGCAACTAGAACTGAGATGACTAAAATAAACAAGAATGAACTCCAATCACTTAAAGAACAGGCAGAGGCACAACCAGAACAGGCAAAAGTAATTGTTCTCTCTCTCTAACATACATGAAGTCTTGATTTCATAGATTTAGGGTCTCTTTCCTCTTCAGCACACTCAAGTCAGAAGGTCACTTCCTTGAGATCTATAGATGCATGATATCCGCGGTTTACTTCTAGCATACATCTAAGCATTAGGCAAAGGAAAACATTATATATCAAAAGATTATAAACCCCTAACATGTTAAGCTTAGGTCTGAGACATAACATGAATTAAATGGTAGATCCGCTTCATAACTTCGGAGGTATCCTAATTAATCCACTGAATACTAAGGTTAGCAAAGCCTTAGATGCAATATTTCTCCATTTAATAACCAACAAGCATTTTCATGTCAAAAGAAAGAGAGAAACGAACTTACTTTCACCAGCTCTTAGGCTGGCCTTAGCCTGTAAACAGACTACTCACTCATCTCCCTGGTTGTTCTCACAATAAATTCCGTAGACTTTAAACCAAACATTAAAGGAGAAGATGAATAAATGCAGTAGATTGAGGCTGGAATAAATTCCCAGAAGAGCTTCAAACTTGAATACAGGAAGAGAGAAGGAAGAACTACAACTACTACTTCTCTCTCTAAACTAAAAGTACAACAAAAGTTAACTACTACAATCTCTATGCTTCCACTCACTTTGATCCTTCCCCTTTATCTTCCCCAAACAACCACTTTCGCCAAAGGTCAGACCCTCTTGGAAATGGAGAAGAAAATAAACGGACCGGATCAAAGCAAGTACAAAGGAAGGTACAAAAGGTGAACAGTGACTCAACTGTTCTCTTACAGAAAAGCAAATAAAGTAAAAGCAATCTTTTCTCCTTCTTCAGACACTTCACACCATGCCTAAACAGCAAGTCAGCCCATGCTTTAGCTCCACTAGCCAAACTTCAACTTTTCTCAAAATAAATTGCTGACAGAAATACCCTTCACGAAAATCCTTCACCAGGACAGCTGAAATAAGGCTGAAGAACAGCCAGAAGCGCTTGTTCTCTATAAACAGAACAATCTGCACAAGCCTTCAATAAATATCCCAATTAAGCACAAATCTCCTTCTTTTAGGTCCAAACTTGATAAAATATACCCATAACACATGAGCACATTCTGGACTCATCAGTTTGTAAAAATTTACGCGTGTACAATTGTTTGTAAACAATTTTAATGGGCTAATAAATCTGTTTAGTTTCGGGTTAGGCATGAATTCTAGATATATTTGAAACAAACATAATATCTGATTTTAAGATTCAAAACCATATTCAATCGGTCACTTTTTATTCAGAACCCAAGTGAATTATAATTTTAAAGTTTATAAATATAATTTTGGAGAATTTTTAATGTCTAAAAGGGTAATACCCGAATAAATTTTTTTATGAAGGTATACGGGAGACTTTAGAATTTGAATAGATACCTGAATAAAAAGATTTATAACCAGATAAATGTTAATTTTTTATCTATTTTTTGAAAGGAAAATGAACTAATAGGAGCTATTGCTTGTAGCACACAAGATCTTGAAATCCAACAAAATTCGGTATAATCCTTAAATCCATGTGAAAGATTTTATCGTATTTTCAATATAGAAGATCGGAGCTTTTCAAAGACTTTGACTTGTCCAGTTGCACGTGAAAATTCTATATGCCATTGGATTATAACTAACGGATCACATCCAATATAATACTTCCAATTGTTTTTTTACTAGAATATTTGGGGAGCTTTTCAAATATGTTTTGGTTTTTATCGTTAATTTTATCTTTCGAAGTTGTAGAAACAGACTCATGATAACCATGTTTTTCTTTCAATTACGCTAAAAAAAAGGCTAATGAATTTTATTTCCATGCTCTGGTGCATTAATTAATTAGCCTATGATTCTCAATAAAGTGAATTTCGCAACCAAAACAATCAATTTAATATCTGGATAAAAGAACATCAATTTAATCTCAATATGACGAAATTGTTTAACTTATAACATTGTCTAATGACATCTGATAATAAGTTAATAACTAATTCCGTACTAAGCCTACCAAAACTTGCGAGAGTATGTGGAAACAGACATGAAGCTAGGCCCAACACAAGCTTGCCTTTTAAGTTGGGCTTTAAATTTATAAAAATAAAAGGCCCAACTAGCCAATTTACTATATTTTGCACTATGTATGTACTTTATAGTAAATACTTGCCTAGTTAGGACCCCAACCTAAATATGTCCTTTAGGACCGATTTTTACTGAACTAACAATTATTGAATTTGTAGTGCATTTTACAGAAAGAAAATTTTATGGATCTGAAATTACGGATAAGGCGTAAAGCACATGGCTTTAGGCTAAACTGAAGATTTGATTTATTAGCATGAGCCCGAACGAATTGGCAGCTCACTAAAATGAGCATGAACGGATTGATTAAGTACAGCAATCTCCTTCTTGGTCTTCATGTTCAGCACATCAAGGAAATTTTCTAAATTTTCTCCTTCTCCCAGCTGCATCCACAACAATTAGTTACAGCTATAGTTATTAAACATGGCACACAAAGGCGTAAAAGGGATCCAACTATGTTGCAAGGAAACTCTTTTTCAGTAATCAAATACTAAATGAGATTCGAGTATCCATAATCTTCATCATAAATTCTAGCATGAAATAAACCCAAATCAACCTGAAGTTGCCTTCTTTACTATTTTGTAGCCAAATCCTTGATCTAACAAATGATACAGAAGTTCAACAAGGAATTCTGTAATAGCTCATATCAACCGTGGGAAAAGAAAATTGCTAACCTGTACAAGAATGAATCGTGTTAATGCCTCAACTTTAAGACCTCAGTGCACTATTCCTTGAACAGTTGGAAAACGAGTATCATCCCAACCATCGACTTTTCCATTTTCTACAAACCAGTGAAGATTGCGCTTGCTGACAAGTGTATATACCATATTCATCCAGCTGAACTCGTATATGTGAACCTTCCTTACTCCCAAATCCTCTCAAATCCGGTGATATTGAGCATTTTGATCATGGTATTCCGAGGATCGAAGTGCATGAGTAATCCCTTCAATAGATAGCATCAACACAGGGACAAGCAAAATCATATGTAGGATATATGTTGTACTTGGACCCGATTCTATGGCGAGGAACGGATTTACAACAATAGTTGACTGGACCTCGAAGAGATTTGTTCGGGTATTTTATGTCCAACTTCCCACGAAGACAGCACTGTAAACCCCTTTTGGATCACGCAATCATTTCCATCCATAATTTCTGATTCTCCTCCACACATTCCTACATTTTGATTCGATACCATCCCTCCGTTCTTTCTGCATCTGCTCACGAGGTGTGTCATCGATATAAACTTTACCCTGTCCGATAAGCTCTTTACCTTTTTTCATCAATTCATCGAAGTAATCTGATGTATGTGTAACTCTTCTATTGTTTATCCCGAGTGTCTCAATATCTTTCTGAAGTAATCTTAATTCATTTTGCTTTCTATTGTTGCTGATCTTTCAACCACATAGCTTCAAAGTCGAAAGGGGTGGTACTGTTTGAGGATAGTGAATCAGTGTCGAGTAACAGAGGAAGATGATTAGATACAACACATGCAAAGGCTTTAAGCCTTTATAGTGTATAAGGCTGGTGTTGTTTTTGGCATGCTTGAATAACAAACTTCCATCATCATCTTACTATTCTCTCGCATTCATATCTGGGTATTTTTCTCATTACTATATTAGAATATAATGTTTTGCCTTTGTATTTAACTAGCCTTTTCACGGGATGAAATTTGAAAACGCGGAAACCATTTTGATCTTTCACTCTTTGTTCTGCATTATTTGGAATTAAATCCTTGCCAGAAAGTAATTCTATTATAAGATCAAAACCAAACAAATTATAAGAGAAATTAACAGTAAATAACAATAACGGTATTTTTATTAAGAATATTTATATAGATAGATACAATAACTCTAATATGTATACAAACAAATAATGAATCTCACACCCCAAAATTTATCACGCAGCCAATATAATATGAATCAAAATTCAACAAAAATAAATAAATAAATACTAAAACATGATTAATGTTTAATCAGACCCATAAGAGAAACTAGAAGAGAAACACCAACAACAGCACCAGAAACCGGCAATGAGAAGCCAGCTCCGGCATCGGGTCCAGGAGCAGGAGCTGGAGCTTCCTGAGCAGAAACCGCGGCGAAAGCAGCTAGCACAAGAACAAGTAAAAACGCCTTGGAGATAATGCTAAGTTGGGCCATTGCTTCTAATTGAATTTCAATAAACAAGTTTAAGAGTGAGAGAGATAATTTTTGGGTCTGTTTTGTTTGATTAGTAGTAGGAAAGAAAACAGAGGATGTGAGTGTAGTTTAATATTTAGAGAGGAGGAAGAATGATATTTATAGAGGCATGCATATGATATGAGTATTTTTAAAATGGAAGATTGAAGTTGAAATGTGGTGGTAACGTTCGTTTAACGGTAACATGAAAACATGGTGTGTTGTTGGATTTTTTGTGGTTTACGTGTAAAGGTAAGCAAGTGGTTTGAAAAGGTTAGTCGGTGGACGGCGCCGTAATTTGTCTTCACGCGCTGCGAGGCCACCTGGCAGTATAATGTTGGTGGACTGGGTCTTTAGGGCCCAACTTATTTACCCTTGAGCTAAATTATTTCCAACATCCATCACTCCATAAATAAAATAAAATAAACATGACTTTTCATTTGGTATAAATAAAAGATTTATGTAAATGTTAAGTTTCTACGAGCGGTTCTATTAACTAGAGTTAGGTCATGTTCTTTTGTACTTATTAGAACTTATTTTAAGTTCAGTTCAATAACATTCAGTTCAGTTCAGTAACATTCAATTCAGTTCAGCATCGTTCAGTTCAGATTTTTTCAGTCCAAAATAAAGGGCCCTTATAATAACATTCTCACACTATAAACAACATTCTAGTTAATAATAATTATTTATGTCTTTCTAGAATTTTGAAGAGAGCTAATAATATTATAAGCGTAATTTATTGTCTTAAACAATGACTCTCATTTTACTTCTTAATTTTTGGGTAGCTTATAAGCAACTTTAGATACAAAATCGAACTTAGTACAAATTTTTCATTCTCATAATGATAGATAAAATTGGGACATATGTAATCTCATAAGTCCATCATTAATACATTGTATGATTCTTTGGAGCATTGATCACACTGCCTTAATATTGACATTCTTCTCCTTCCCATGACTTTTGCTACAAATTTATTTTGGTGGATGCTTGTTAGTCTAGTTTATGACTTTTGCTACAAATTTATTTTGGTGGATGCTTGTTAGTCTAGTTTATTAGTTATTGAATTTCAATGATATTTATGTCAAAGATTGAGGTTCACAATCATGATGTTAAGTTCAAACGTAATTTACCTTGCATTCATATGAACTTTTTGGATTAAGATATGAAATAATAATAATTTTTTGTATACTTACTATAGTTTGTTATTTTATTTTTATTAATTTATAATCTGAATTAACTTCATACTATAATTTAGTTGATTTTTCAAGTAATGGACTGAGTAATTACACGTAAAATGTATAATGTCAAAATTTAAGGCATAGAGTGCATAGACACAGTCAAGGACAGTTTTTCCAACCTTTTCCTATACAATTTTTTCAACGTTAGGTTGATGAAATTTGAAAATAAGATTAAGAAAAAACCAAAAATTATATGATTATACATAGTCATCGACATATATTCTTCTGAAGTTCACATATTGTTTTCACATGTATCAAATAATTTATTTTAACTATTTTCTTCTACCATAAGAAATTAATTTTCACACGCTATTCTCTTTTGCCAAACATCCAAATTCTTCACCAATAAATTTTGAACAAAGTCATACTATTTGGTATATAATTTTTAGTTTTACAGTTAAAATTGTTGATTTATAATATATAATAACCTAACAACTAATAAATTCTATGTGAAAGTTTATTAGAAACTAAGGCATTGTTCTTTATGTTCGAATTAAACTAAACTGAATTGTCTGAAATCTGTTAAATGCTTAATAAAATTTGATGTCATGAATTTATTAAACTGAATTTAATTTTGTTTAATTTAAACTATAAAGAACGGTGTCTAGCTAACTATAAAATGATATGGCATAATTTTATCCAACTATTTCACTTTTTACAAGTCATCATCAAACACGATAGTACGTGAATTTACTAGCTCTCCACATGATAAGAATGATATAATATTAATCTATGAATATTAGTGAATAAATCCTCTTGTTATGCATTCATTTTTATTGAGGGGTTGAAACAAAAGAAGCTAAAATGGGCCCAATTAACAGATTGCACATCTTAAAGTATGTTGGGCCTAACTCTGTCATCCAAACTCTATGGGCTTATTCAAACTGCCATGAAAACTAAGAGACATAGATCCATACACCCATAATGAAAAATTGAAAACTAGTAACTATTGATTTCTATCCACATTATTATTTCCTATACTAAGCTATGTCAATGAACAATTTAACATCGTCACAACTCCGATCTAGGTTTCTCTCTTTTCATTAGTCAAATTTGTTACACTTGAAGTTCTCGAACCATAGAGGATTTAAATTCACCATTGAACCTTATAACGATATGCTGGGAAAAAAACATTGACCTATATTAAAAGAGAACAAGCTTTTTATTTATTGATAGCAATCATAATATTCGTATTAAAATACAATGTACTACTAATTAAAATAACAAAATCCATCAAAAAAAATTAAGATTTTACAAACACAAAGCAATAGCAGCATACACATACCATTTCTCAGCCTCTTTGTCTCTCTTTACAAATATTTATTTACTTATTCTTCTCCAATAAAGGAGACAAAAGAATGTATGTATTGATATTATACTATATGCAAAATTCTACAAACTAGTGCAAGAAATTAAATGCAAAAAGAGTTAGAATGATAGAAAACAATGTAACAGCCACAGAAATCGGAGAAGCGAAGGCGGCTCCGGTGTCCATTGCCGGGTTTGGAGAGATATCCTGAGCTATAACTCCACAAGTACAGAATATGAATGCCAGAGCTAGCAACAAAATGTGTCCAAAGAGTGTCATTTGCTTCATTATTGAAAAAATAGTAATATATTGTTGGAGAGGATGATAGTTTGAAATAAAAATGGGGTATGAACTTGGTAATTTATGTAGAACTGAATTTATAGGACACTAAGGCTTTCAAATAACAATCAATTTTAATTAATTAATGTTTGAAATCCAACTATTAATGAATTGATTGTAAAACTTATTAAAATGCACGGTCAAACATCAAATTTAAGTTGAAATGTCCCCTCAACAACCAAAAAATAGAAATCTACTAGAGAAAATTGGTTGATGTATCCTTGGACTAAAAGAAATACTAGCTAGATATAAAAACGAAATTCAAATCACGAATTGATTAGGAAGACATTTGAAATTAGTTAACTTGCATTTCAATCTACTTCTTCTTTTCTTTTTAAACGTCCATTTGCTTATTCACTTTATTCATCAATGGAAAAATGTAGGTTCGTTTGGTTTTGTAGTTGTTTTTTTATTTCTTGTTCTCTCTAACAATAAATACATAATATTTGTAAGTTTTTTTAAAAGAAAAAAGGTTGGATTTGATGCTTTTTGAAACTTAGACCCAACATTATAACACAGATAAAATACCAAGTCAGACACCGATCCAATCGATATGTGAACTCATTATCACCATTGATCATGTAGCATGTTAGCCCGATCTCATGGATTGCCTAAATGAGCTAATGTTGGTCCTATACGCAAGTCCTCATAAATTTACGCACTCTCTAGTGTAATCCTAGTTTAACCATCGGAATATTAATCGAACTGAACATGTGCATCAAGTCCCACTAGACAATTTATAGTGAAATTTGCAGATTGTTAACTAATAAGAGCTAAATTTTAACGAAACGCAGACTCAAAATTCAAAACTTTTTAAATAGAAGATGGATTGTTATACCACTGGACCAACTCTTATTGGTGCAAAGAAAATCATAATTATTAATTACCTTAATATAATTAAGGTGATATGTCAAAAAGATAAGGTGGGAGGTCTACTTAAATGATGCTATAAATAATAATGAGAAAGAAGGTAAAAATGGTTTGTTATGATAACATAGGAAACAAAAATAGAAAATCGTCTAAAGTTGATGGCTTGTAGTTTAAGAATAAAATACAAATTTAGTTTTATTAGTATTATTTATTATTTTGAATGGTTAAAATTACAGTGAAATTGATTAATATTATTTCAAATTAAGATGCTCTCTTCATTTATTCTGAAATTTTTGCATTAATGTTATGTTATATTTCAAAAGTAGTGCGAGTGTGTTCCTTAATTTGTTTTACTGTGGTGTTACGCATGTTAGGTTCAAGGCCCAGATCCAATCCAATGGTAAATTCGAGGAAAAGTTCCTGGCCCAGTTGTTATAGGATATATAAGATTTTATTTTTTTTGATGCTATATATAAGATTTTGGGAAATTCTATGGTCACTTCGTTTTTTACAAAGTAACCATTACTTTGTTTTGTCCACCATTAGATCATGGGGTGAAAAGTGATCTAATGGTGAATAAAACAAAGTACAAACAAAGTAACTCAAAAACAAAGTCACCATAGCCTACACCTAAGATTTTTATTCATATGTTGGAATAAGATTAAAACTTTATCAATTTTCACTATTTATTTCTATGATATAACATATAAATATTACCCATAAGTGGATTATATTTTAAATCAAAATTTAATATAATAGTTCAATATAGTATTTTTCCTATCAATTAGCAATTAACAATTAATATGGACCGTAAGAAACTTGGCATGCACTTAAATAAGTGGGTTCAATCTTCTTCTTTTTATACACACAAAACTTATTTTGTAAATTGGATATTTTTGTTCATTTTTTGATAGAAGGTGGAGTCCAATACAATATCATTAAGTTAAATTAGAATGAATTAAGGTTTTAAGAAACTGAATTAGGGTTGCTTTCTTGATTGCTTAAACACTTTGAGTCGTTTAAATTAGATTTCAAGTTTGAGTCTTAGTATATGTAAAAAAAATTTAGAAAGGTACGAAAGTAGACTAAAGTCAAATATATTTTTTTTCCTCCTAACAATATGGAACTAGATAGTCTATAGTCTAGTCTATTTCCTTCTGATTTTCAAAAAACATTAGCTACCTAAAGTTAGGTCACCCTTTTAATGCGACTCGAATAACAATGAAAAAAATAAGTTTTGACTAGACAATGTGATTAATTTTTTAGAGATAAATAATATAGTACTTAGCAGCTACAAAATAGTAATTATATATTAATGGAAAAATAAATTTTCAGATTTCAATTTTTTTTTTAAAAGAAAGGCCTAAAAATTCTTATAGATGAGGATTTTGTCAACTTGAGAAATACATGAAATGTGGGAAAGAAATAGCAACATACCTTAGATTCAGTTGGAAATATACAAGGGGGTATGCTTAAATTAAGGAAATCTAAAGCTAAAATATTTCTAAACCACAAAATCAATCTCTTCCAATCCTAAAATAAACCATCAATCTTTCATATAAATACTCATCATTGCCAACCTTTTCTTAAGACCTGCAAATAAAGAAGATCATATTTCAAGAAATCCCAAAACACCAAAAATAAAATAAAACAATAATAAAATAAAACCCTTTCTTCATTTACAAGGCAGGTCTAACATTCATTCTATCTTATATTTTCATCATGGACAGCAAGAAGATAATCATTGCTCTCATTGTTGTCATCGCGGTCTCCATGAACCACGCCTTGGCAGCTACCGAAGCAGCTACCATGAAGCCCACAGATAAGACCACTGCCACCGCTGCTGGTGCCACCGCTGCTGAGGCTACTGAAGCTCCTACTGAGGCTCCTGCTGAGGCTGCTACTACTGAAACTACTATTACTACTTCTGCTGAAGGCCCTGATGCTTCCGCCCCATCTCCCGGTCCTAGCAGTGGGGCAGCCGCCACTTCTCCATTCGTCGGGCTCGCTCTTGTGTCTTTCTTTGCATACTATTTGCACTGAGTTGAGTATGATGGAAGGTAGATAACTAATAATATGAAGTAGATTAAAAAAACAAAAATTAAAGGAGGACCTAAAACATGCGATGACTATTTTGTATCTGATTTCTTTGGATTTTTTTCATTTTGTCCTTTGAATATATATTTTTTTTCTGTTTATTTTTTTTTTCCATTTAAGGAAAAATAATCATGTTGTTAATTATTAGCTTATTTCAATATTTATCGTACATGTTATACCCTGAATTACGAGGTATATACCTCACCGGAAGGTCTCTTTTGAATATACAAATTAATTAACATGTAATCTGTTAAAGTGAAAGTTATTATTATATGAGCATTTCTTTTTTCCTGTATACTGACAGAGCTGCTTAAATGGAGTTGCCTAAAGAGTGTCTACAGCTCGAGTCGATTGATCGTATCAAAACAGGCATTTGTTAAGATGTTCATATTTACTCCTAACATTTCCAAAGCAACAGTTTTCTTTTTCCCTGCATAACAACAAATTTGAAAAATGTATTTACTACTTGACTGCACATCGAACTTTCCAAACAAGTTCATCGATAAATTGAAGCACAAGTTTGGAAGTTCCAAAGCTTTTGTCAAATAACAGGATAAAATAACGGTAAATTTGTCTGCACAATGAAAATCATGCTTAAAGAATCTGTATAATATTTAGTAGCACACTACTTGTATCTTCTTAGAACAATAACAGTATGATTAAGAACATAATGAAAAGCAATTAGGAGTTCATTCGAATACAGAGCTACAAGTTAAAAGTATATGAAACAATCTTTGAAACATGTTTATAGGTTGAAATCTTTCAATCAAACAACAATCAGGATGGAAAAGATATTTTATCTCAACACTAGATACATACATTTTTTTTTTTCTCACAATAAAAAAAATAAATTAGCAGTAAAATCACCTGAAGATTTTAGGTCCCTTCATTGAATTTGTGATGAGACATGAGACTTTTTGTCAACCAAATTGCTGTTTCTCTAGATGAGACCATTTCTTCACCAAATGGCTTTAGAACACCAGAGAGCTCATCAATTTTGTCCTGTTTAAGTAATCGTGCGCAGAGCTCGAGCAATGATTCTAAAGCATCAGCCCTTTGCTGGCCAGGATTCTCCCAATCGTTCTTCGTCTCTTCAGCATGCATTGCAGCAATAGTATCAAGTATTGACATGTTAATTGCTGCCCGGTTTCTTTTATGGGCATCGTCTTTCTCTGCTGGCATCGGCGAATTATTTTGATCTACCTTTGCCTCAATCTCTTCTTTAAATGGAGGTACATCATTACTTCCGGAAGATATGCAGTCAATGTGAGTGCTTTCTGTGTACACATCAGGGCTTTGAGGTTTATGTACAGAGCATTCCGGCTCAACATAAGGTTCGTTTATGGTTGATGGCAAGTTTGTATCATTGTTTGAATCATCTATATTCGAACAGTTTTTTGCATATGCTTCTAATTTCACGAATTCCCTTGTTGAAACATCCACTTCCATTACTTGATCTTCTTTGACAACTTTCTGGCTACTTAAGGCTGGTCCGGGTTCATCCTTCCGAAGAACAATTTCGAGATCAATGTCTTGGGACTGTTGATAATGCTCAGAGGTCGGCACTGCTTCATGTATATTCTCCGAGGTAAACTTGATACCAACAGTGTCCTTTAGTAGAAGAGTGCCAGTATCAGCTTGCTTATCTCCATTGCAAACACTGGTTTCCGAGTCGGTGGAACTGTCTTTTGGACCAGTCAAAGAATCTGATGTTTCCACTGTATTATGGATAATACGGCCAACCCTTATGCTGTCGATGTCTTCCGTTGTAGATGCTGATGTCGGTATGTCAATACGAGGTAGATTGCTTTGTTCTGCATTGCTGTTTCTTGCAGATGGACGATCCATTTCTGGACGTTTTCTAGGTGTAGATTCCGCATCCCTGTTCTCATTGCTACCAGTAGACTTTCCAGATAGCGACTTTCTCCTAGTTTTCTCCTTTGAATCGTTAATGGGCTTTATTGGAAGAAACACGGAAGAAGCATTTTGGCATCGAAATAGATATGGTTTCAAATGGCTATGCCTCAGTAACTCTGCAGCCTAAAGATTAATATTAGGAGGTATGAGAACCAATATTGTACCGAAATAAATTAGATTATAACTATGGGTCAGTAGAACTCACTGTTGGTCTGTGTTCCGGGCTCTTCCTTAGCATGCTCTTAATAAGTTGTTTCCTACAACATGGAATTCAATGCACACACAACTAAGTGAAGAAGATATCAACATGGAACTAAAACAGATAAGCATCAAGAACAGACAAGAAACTCACAGTGAAGCGGAATAGATGATCGGGAGAGGAGAAATGGTGGATCTGTTTATTTTATTGATTAATCCGGCCATATCCTGTTTGAGTTGTTTATTTAGATATGGTACTCAAGTTTCAAATAAAGATTCTCAAATTTCATTAACAGAGTGAATTATAGGTAAAAAGAATCCAGGGCCCTTGATCTTTCTGATTTTGGCAGATTGAGCCCCCTAATCTTTCATTTCAAGTTTCAACATATTAATCCTTTGATCTTTTGATCGGGGGTTTTGATCCACCAAAATCAGATTGATCAAGGGGCTTCGGATGCTTTTTTGCCTGACGTTTAGCTCCTTCATTAGAAGCTCAAGAATTTAACGTAAAGTGTAAACAAGGGTTGTACTCACAGGAGCTCTAAATGCTGGTTGCTGTGCAGCAATTTCAAACATACAGCAGCCTGTAACAGAAGATGGATGTCATTACTCCTGCATTTCTAAAGAAGAAGTAAAATAACGCAACACTTCCAGATTCCTTACCAAGTGACCATATGTCAGATTTGTAGCCATATGGTATATCTGCTAGGAGTTCGGGACACATGTACTTAGGAGTGCCGACAACCTGATAACAAAGGGCATGGAAGCAGTTCAAATAGAGCTCGTATACGACTTGCAATATATGAAAACATAAGTTGGGTGTGGCAAGGGGAAACATATAAAATTTCATACCGAAGAAGCGAGGTCCTCTGTGTTGAGCAGCTTTGCAAGTCCAAAGTCTCCTGTTCAATTTATATAAGGTAAAACATTCTTAGAAAACATGTAGACAATGCAGTAAAACCTGATGAAAAAAGTCCTTCTAGTTTACAGTTTTTTTGCCTTCATACCTAGGCGAACGTCATTTTCCTTTGTAAGAAATATGTTGGATAACTGAAATTCAAAAAGGTTATATCAGAAGCAGAAAAACTCACAAGCTTCTCCTGATTACTTAAATGGAACATATAAATGTACCTTAAGATCTCTGTGAAGGACACGGTTAGAATGTAGGTAATCCACAGCAAGCAACAACTGAGTTAGCCATTTGCAGAGCCTCTGAGACGCAAAACATGGTAACTATGTTGGTAATTAGCACAGAACACTACTCAAGCATCTACGAAAAAAGATTTTACCTCCTCTGGGATAAATATGCCTCTAGCCTTCTTTATAATCCCAGCCCTAACAAAGGAAAACAAGTAAAGGAAAAGAAAGTTCAATTCGTTTTTCTTAACAACCTTTGTATCCTTTATAAAACACTCCAATTGTCTTTGATTAAACTACGGCTACAAAAGTCAGAAACTAATTAGACTTGGCTCTGCCAAATTTCCTACTAGTAATTTCAGCCTAGGGTCATGCGTATTTGGCTCTAGCCCTTTAACACTATCTTTAAAGTACAGATAAGGAATGTTCTCCACACTGTAAGATGTATTCTGTCATTTTTAAGCATGACCATACAGAAATACTGACGAATATAGCTAAGTATATTTAAGAATAACAATTCACAGTTACTTACATGTCTCCACCTTCACAGTAACCTGTTACTATGCATACACAATTTCCCTGCAGAGCAAAGACGTACAAACAATTACAGCTTTTCATTAGACAAAGTAGCAGGGTCTGCTTCAAGCCAATGACATCTCAAAGGCACTAAGTACTAATATGTTATGCATCTGAACGCAAATAAACAACGAATTTACCTTGTCCACCCAAGAATCTTTGTAGTCAACGATATATGGGTTATTGAGTTTTGCAATCAACTCCATCTACAACACAGACACAACCGTTTCTTTAAAGCAAAGCAAGATCACATTTTTAACCATATAAACCTGAAAACAAATTATGACTTTTCAAGAGGGAAGAACACCCTCATGAGTTGTAATTCCTCACTTAAGTGGACATGACAAAGTTTAACTTGAAGGATGCTCGGTCTTGAAGCTAGAACTCAAAACAGAATTTTCACAATTTAGACATCAAATAAAGTCTATAAAAGATCGTTGTGCACAGAGTAATTATGGTTGAACCATAGTTATTAAAGGCACAAGGCTCAGGCGGACGAATGAGAAACACAAGGTGCACGGGTCAATTACTAAATCATATCCAATCATCCATAAATATAATCTTAGTCATAAAATGCATGGAAAATAGTCGAATTAACTACCAACGATGATTCCATAATAATAGTAAAAATTATGAACGACTAGACTTCAACCAAATCCTATGTTAATTAAGTAATAGTTTAATAACTACTTTTCATCAAATCTAAAGTCTCCATTTTTAACATTTTAAAATGGAGCAGCATTTCTTTGTGTTGTTTTTTGGCTATTTCTGCCGTCGAAATTACCTTTCTTTTAGCATTTATTTCTTTTTGTTCTAATTTTATTTCAGCCATAAACCATATAGATAGTGAGACTAAAACATCCTATCTTTAACTTGGAATCCTGAAAAACACCGCTTAGCTTCTAAATTTGCGCCTAGGCATGCCTCCAGTAAGGCGCTATGTTCAAAGAGGTACACACAGGCACGCACCTATTGAACAAAGACCGCGCCTTCTGTATTCTCAGAAGGCCATGCTTGGATCCTAGGACCTTTGATAACTATGGGTTAAACTATTGCACATGATCAATAATTCAGTTACCAAATTTTCTGTCTTGAATAATCAGCATGTGTTGTCATGGTTTGAAAAACCTATTCTAAATAATTGAGGCAGCAGATAAGATGCTGATGCATATGAATACAAAATAAGTGAAATCATAAACCAGCATTTCATGGAAGTATCTTATCCAATTCTTTCTTTTATCCCACAGGAACAAAATTACATCTCTCAGAATATTTTCTTGTTATAGAAATAGAAAAGATAATAACCTCTTGATGAGCTGTGCGTTTGAACTTCTCAGTCTGCTTAGCCAGGCGAATCTTCTTCAAAACATACCTAAAACATCATGGCACAACAACATTAAAAAAAACAATTAAAAAATAAAACATGCAAATCAGTTAAGTTGTTGTTGAAGACCATGATAGCTAGCTGACAAAACATCATGCCGACACAAATGCCATCCATCCATCCACCCCCAAAATGCAATTTCATCTTTAGCAAAGACAACAAAACCTTAGTCCTGGGCTCGACTAACATGAACTATCATAATAAACCGTGAAAATCAAGATACATAAATTCTCTCTCTCCACTCCGTCCTACCCACTAATCAATTATAAATTTGAGTTTAATCATATCATTAAAACAAAAACAAACAGCAAAAATCAGTTAAATCTAAATCTACAAATTGAGAAATTCAGCTGAGAAGATCCAGAAAGATATGAACTTTTCTTACTTGGTATTCTCAGTTTTATGAAGAACAAGAAAAGCAGAACCAAAAGCTCCTCTTCCAATCTGCTCTATAACTTCATAATCCTCCATCTTAGACTTCACTTCAGAACTACTTGCCTTAATGACCTTAAAGACCAGAACTTTGGAGGAGGAATGAGAAATAGAGAGGTTAGAAGAGCCCAAATCTCAAATCTCTGAAAAGGGTAAGAAAGAATCTGGGTTTTGAAGGTTGTTTAGAGGGAAAGCAAGAAAGGATGGGAGAAATGAGTAAGGAGAATGTTGAAGTAAACCCTTATAGAAAGTAGAGTAAAGCTACTACATTCCCATCATCATTATTATTATGAGCTTTCATTTCATTTCAACAGAGAGAATGAGGTGCAAGGACAAAGTCAACTTAATTGACTATTTATCAAGATAAATGAAGACATAAGTTTGAGAGAGTTTGAGATTTTGAGGTAAAAGAGATTAGTATTTTGTAATGAGTATCATTGTTTTAAATGGAGTATCCCTTGACCGTGTAGGTCCCGCATACGCTAAGACTCCGACTAAATCGATCACATCGTCTAAATATCAAAATTCGATTTATCTTTAATTAATGTCCGAATATATCTCGATAAGACTTCGAAATTACTCAGGGTCTAGTTTTCTTAATACACTGATGAGTGTAGTTGATAATTTCACCAAGTAGAGCTATAGAAATGGAGTGAAAGTGAGTGAAATAAAAGGAAAGAGATTGCTTGGATTTACAGAATAAGGAAAGAGCTATATAGATAAGAGAATGTTCGAAGCATGTTGTTGTGAGGTCACGGTCTTTATAAACTTCATCCGAATTTAATTTATTTATTCTCAATGGGTGTTTTTCTTATGAAAATTCATTTGTTTAGAGGCAATAGTTAAGTTACAGGATCAAATATGATCTGGTTGTATTTCAATTAGCACTTTTATTAATATGTGAGTGAAAAGTTCAGAGTTTGAATTTTGCTCTCTATAATTTATCAAAAAGAAGTTGTAGCGCAAAATCATGAACTCCTAAATTAACTTAAAGCGGCATAATTGAGTACCTAAAGTATAATAATGGATTTTAATAAAATACTAAAGTATCATTTTATATAAATGGCTTAATTGGTGTCAAGCTCCTAAACTTGGCAAACTTGTGCAACTAGTTCCCTTAACTTTGAAATGTAACAAATTAGTGCTTAAAGTAGGCTAATTGTAACACATAACCCCAAATTTCAAAATGTTATGATCTATAAACGAATGTCATGTATATGTACTTTCAGCATCATTAATAACAGCTCACACTACTTGATACATTTGATTATTACCATCATTTGCTACATCTACCAAAATTTGTCCACTATAAATTTCCTTAAAACAACCATCTAACCCAATAAATCTTTCACATCTCCTTTTCAATCATTTCCTTAAAGCACTAAAACAAATATAATCATTTCACATTCTCTTACAGATCATAACATTTTGAAATTTGAGTTTGCAATTAGCCTACTTTAGGAGGTAATTTGTTACATTTCAAAGTTGAGGGGACTTGTTGCACAAATTTGTCAAATTTAGGAGACATGACACCAATTAAGCCCATATAAATTTAATGAGACTTTTATACAAATTCAATGAAAGGGTATACGAATTCAATTAGTCATTCTTAATCAATTGAAGTCGTCAAATATATCATTTTAAACTATACAATATGTATATTCAAAAAGTGAATATGATTTCCTCATGTATTAAGCTAAAGCTAAAAAAAATATTAAAGATGTGCTCTTGGACTATTTTTGACATTTGATTAAAATAGAATTAAGGTCTTTTCAAACTAATGATGATTAAAAATCAAGCGACTTGGCATAATTTTGATAGATATGTTAAGATAAGAGTATAATTATAAGATTTTAATGGATTTTGTTATTTATTTGTGAAAATCTGAAGAGATTTTCTTTAAATAATAATCAGAATCAGATAGGGTGAAAACCAAAAAGAATCAGATAGGGTATTAAACACAATTTCAGATTCATAATAGCATTTGGCAGTTCCTTTCGGGCAAAAAAAATAGTATTAGCATTAATTCCAGTAAGTTTCACAACGTTTTTGTTGGTTATGATCAGTTTGGCTGGTATATATTTATGGAGAATTTATCATAGCTATAGTGTTCTTTTGCACGAATAATAACCACAGATTTTACATAAACTAACAAATTACTACAATTTTTGACAAAATAATACGTTTGGAATATTAATTATATATAATATTAACTGTTATTTTTACAATTAATGTTCCTGCTGTAAGAACAACACAAAGTCCATTCACTAATTGTTGCTAATATTACCATCCTAAACAATATTCATAATATAAAAGTTTATAGACCATAATGTTTATAACAATTTAATTTAAGGTAATGGATATATTTTAATTATTTAAGAACATCATGATGGATTGTAAACATTAGATTAGAGAGCAAAAGCATTTTATGATTATCATACTTTAGCACAATTAGGTGTGATGATGGGTTTTTGAAATGCTTTTCTTGGGCCATAATAATGAGAACTTAATTAGTAAAATAAGACTATTTGGAGAGGGTAGATGTCTGTCACTATTTAAACAAAGCCAAATTTGTGACCGACTCTTTTGAATTTTCATTGATGCTGAGGCTGGGCTGCCTGGTGGACCAACCTCAAGTACAATTCTTCTTCATTACTCAACTTATTCACAAACACTAATTAGGATTTTGACCCTAAATTTGTAAAGTATCTCGGTAATAGATCGAGTATTTAATTTGCTAAGTTAGATACCCGAATTTATATTAAACAAATAAAGTTTTAAACAAATGTCGTCTTGCTACTTAGGCTATTTCAAGATGCTCAAAATTAAGAACCTAATTTGGACTGACTAAACTGTTTAAACGTACAAAATTTGATTGTTTGGCTTGTTATTACACCAAAAGTGAGTTATTATCTATATTTGCTTAAAGTAATCTAATCGCGTCATATTTGTTCAAATCTTTTCTTCTTTTGTCATGCAAATATAGAAGTATTAATATATCAATTTAAACAAACTCAATAATTAACAATACATTTTATAAGTTTAGTGGACCAATTGAATTTTAGGCAAAGTTTAGGGACTCACTGATGCATTAATCATCATAATTATCTACAAACTTTTAAAATTGATATGCACAAAGAAAGAAATGGTTGTTAAACTCCCAAATATTTAATTAACATGCAAAAGAATTAATTCCGAACCACTCAATTATATTAGCTTTAATGAGAAATTAAAAAAGGGTTTAATGTCATTATAGAGTGGGTAATGGAGATGGTTGTCCCCAAGTATGAAAAGGAATAAATAAATCCTCGTGCAAAGAATCAAAGAAAGAAAGGAGTCAAAATGGCACCCACTAAATCAAACAATATCCAAATAAAAGCATGAAAATATAAATTGAGGTTGGTTTTGGTCCCTACAACTCAATATGTTTGATCATCCCCACCCATATATATTTTTTGGAAAGCCATCCTTCTTTGTCCATTCACATATTACCCTTTTTTTCCTTTTCAAATTTATTTGTATTTTTCATGTAAAATTTATCCATTTTGATCTTAATAGAGTCTCACTTTCCCACTATTTACAAATTAGAATTGGTTTCATTTTGCACTCCTTTTTACTTAGCTCCTCCATATATTCATCGTCATCATTTAGAACTACTTTTCGCTCAAAATTCCACCTCACAACAAATAACGGGTCAGCTAGCAGCCAATTAAGATAAAACTACAAATCTGCATATATATAGAAAAGAACTACAAATCTGAAGAACATAGGTTACTCTTCAATTCCTTCAGAGCCCAATACTCATGTCAGGCCCACATATGGATAATGGGTATTGGTTTCTATACTCGATACCCATTTTCCATTGCCTCAAGCAACCGTATTAGACCCTAAGGGGGAATCTCATGCCCTTAACAAATAGCATCGTTCATCCCATGCCTGTCTCGTATCTTTTTAAATCAAATACAAAGAGTCCATTAGGACCAAGTAATGTCGGGCATCCATTGCCATCCCTATGCGTAGAATATACATAACATTTTAAGTGAAAGATAGAGCAAAGGTTGTTAAATATACTAATTCATATTCAAACTTGGAGCAACAAAATAGTGTAAATTTTTAGCATAAACAGACCTTAAACCTGTGCAAGTTGCAACAATTAGACTCACCTGCACACACAGGCAGGCAAACACACTATTAACAAACAAAAAGGTCCTTGAGCCATATACTATCACGAAACAAGTTTACTTTCTCTTTAATTTCCTGGATGCCTTCCCGCTCTCTAATTTCTTCTGTATAGCTTCAAATTCTTCTTCTGAGGGTTCGGCAGTTGCATGACTAGTATTGCCACCATACTTGGACACCATCGACGAGAACATGGACTCAAACTGGTTTTTTCTCTCGCTTCGTCGTTGAGATATAATGGCAAGTAGGTCTCCTTCAGATTGTTTGTTTGATCTGTCAAAAATACATAGGAAGGTCATAATACAAGTTCACAAAAAATATGGTCAATAAATGTTTTGAGGATATAAATGTAGATCTCAGCAAACACTCACTTTGCCTTCCTTTTTAAAGGGCTCGTAGGAGGTCGTTTTTTCGATACTTGCTTAGCCCATTTCTGGTAAACTTTGGTTTCCTTCAGTTCTCCTGTGAGAATAATAACGAGCTTCCGTAAAAAAAAGTGCAACATAAAGTAAAATGATCACAGAAAAACTAAGATAACAATCAAATTTGAAATGTTCTAAATCGTATATCTAAAAACCTCTAATCAGGAAAAGAAATCAGACTCGAAACTTTGAAACTATATAGACCAAATATTTACAAAAGAACTAGAAAAAACTTTTACCTGCAGATATTGCCTCATCCAACACATCCTTGAATCGATGTGAATCAAGCTTGGCATCAGAACAAAGCATCGAGCAAAAAAGTCTGGCAAGCAAAAACTATAATTATACAAGCAAAGCCTAAAGGAACAAAAAAATAACAGGTATGTTATAGTGCATACCTGTTCATGTTACCCTTATATTTCTTATAGAGATCAATTAAATCCTTCTTCTCAGAATCAGACCCCCTATAATTTGCTTCAAACTCTTCGATGTCGGCTTCAGTTACCTGAAATGATTTGTGATTCTCAGCTCAAGGAAATGGAACAAAAACTAATATATCAAATCGGGATAACTACGGTAATTAATACCTTCTTGTACATGGCTCTGAAATACTCTCTCAAATTTTGCACAACATCCCCTGCAAGATCCTGGGCAACAAATATAAACAAATTTATCAGTGAACCTACCGCATCTAAAATGAAATAGAAATCTAAAACTCATATTGCAGAATGGGCACAAAATAGAATCCTGTCTTTCCTTTCCAATGCTTATTGTGGAAGGAAAGCAACTCCGTTGTGACACAACATCCTATGATCCTGGACACTAGCAATTTAAACGAGTAAATCTATGTACAACTTACAGCATCATCAATGCAACCAGTCTGATCGTAGACAGCCCTTTTTTCCTCATCACCGAGAATCGATATCACCTTTTGTAATTGCTGAAAATTTTCTTTGGCGTCCTATTTGGAAGACCAAACAAAAGGTCATAAGCAGAAAAACAGACTTAGAGAGAAGAACCAACAAAATATAAAATTACCTCATCATCAGGATTTTTGTCCGGGTGTAGCCGCAAAGCCAATTTATGGTATGCTTTCTTTATTTCTTGTTGAGATGCTGTCCTCTCAACACCAAGTACCTGCAAGAAATGGCTGTTATATGATAAAGCTTGCTACCTCACAATTGTCAATGTAATGACACATGTACTATATGAGCCTAAGCCGTGAAAAAAGGAAACATGGCAAACCATCCATAACACAATATTATGAAACAACTATCGCCTATATAAAGCAGGACATTGAGTCAAATTCATGGTCTAGCGTCAAGGATCTTGGCATGGAAAGAGAAGTCCCACAAGGAAAAAAATCATGAGAACTCAGCCTAATGAAACTCATGCATTACAATATGCAAGATGAAAACACAAGATCCTCCTACCTATTAGTTATCATGCGGAGAACATTTTAGTCTCAAAATGAAACCAGACATAGAGCAGCATGAAATAGAAACATGATCCGTGTTTTCAATCAAATCATTTAAGATATAACTTCCTTCCTTACCATTTAGCATACATTAACTACATTTCCATGATTCTTAAATTTTTATCTATTCCTGCCCACTCCAAGTTTATAATTACAATCCCAACAATCTACAATCCGAAACAAACAATTTCAGATGAAGGTCTATCTATTTCCGGCGTTTCCTTTTCTTCACTGGGTTTCATGGTCTTTCTGATGTGTAGAGGTAGCTACAAGTCCAAATTCTCAGGATTACAATTTACAATAAGGCACCTACCATCTTGAGACAATTGACTTTCACCTTATTAAACAGAAAATTTTGGAGAAAAATCTAAATGTAAGCAGTTGTATTAGAAATGCATCGAAAATTCAAGCACCAGATCACTTGGACACAAGCTCAAAAAACATAGTAGTTGCAAAAGAGAATGGCCATCGGTATAATTTAGAAGACATATATAGACTCAATCATATCACATGAATGGTACTTCACAATCGGTTAACAAATTCACAAAAGAGGTGAATACAACTTATTGTTCGGGATTCGATTACGCCTACTGAATACTTCACAATCGGTTAACACATTCACAATGTCAACAACACCTACTGACACTTTCTGAAAGAAGAAATATTCTAAGCAGCATTAAACCAGACACATAAAATCGAGGGTTTGTTCATAATACAATTTAAGTACTATTTTATTACCTCATATAAATTCATATCATTTTCAGAAGATGACGTATAATTATCTTGATGTTCGTCGTCTTCCATTTCAACTTGTTCGTCTTCTTCTATTTCTTCTTCTTCAACAGCAACCCTAGATTTCTTTTTCCTTCCCATTTCGAAAATATTAGTGTAAGTGAAGACTGAAATTAGGGTTTGAATACCCAAAATAAATCCCAAATATCAATTGCTGATAATATTAGGGATTTTGATTTCCCGCCTCTTTCCCCCAATTTTCCCGCCGTCTTCATCTCGTGTGCCGTGTTATCGTGTGCGTGTGCGTAGATTTTAAGTTCATGTTGGGCTTTTAATTTGGGCCTTCCTTGCCCATTGGGCTTTAAACAAAACACACTAGTAGAGTTGATGTATACTCTTCATTGATAATATATCTCACATATATTTTGCTATTATTTGTCGGTTTAAATTTTTACTAGATTGTTACCCGTGCAAAACCAAATTTTTTATTTAGTGTGGGTACATTTCAAATTTTTATTAATCTGTAGAAAAATAGAATTTCCAGCATCACTTGGTATGCACTAAAGAAATTTGTTACACAAACGATTTATATATCAATGAGTAAACAAATTTGTCACTAAAATTAACTTTTATATCATAACATCAATATCAGAGACAGAAACCATAGACATCATAAGAAGCTCAACTTCGTGAACCAAATACTCAAAACTAACAAAATAAATCTTATTATGACTCCAATAAAGGGAAAATATATTAAATTGAATGTATCATGTTGGTCACCATCCAATGAAATGTAGAATTTTGAGACGCATTTAGATAAGGTAGAATCTTTGAGAAGTTGCGATCCTTCATATTGAAAACACGGAAAAACCTTTCGTTATCCTGAAAGAAGTATACCGAGTTCTTTTAGAATGTTGAATCTTTCTGTGCATTGCAAATAATACTTAGTATGCAAATGAATTTGAAAACAAAGTAACATCATTTGATGTCAAGAAAAAAGTGATTAATTTACTTGATAGACCATTTTCTTCATTAGCGATCCTGCTAATGATACTAATGATACATCACTAAAGTAAAACTGAGAATAAATGCTAATGTTTGGGCGTGTCCCTACTTTTGCTGAAAGTTATGTTAATTTTGTAAGTTTATCATTATTGTTCTTCTTTATAGTAACTTTCTTCATTGCAATAAGTGAATTTTGATAATACCATCAACTTTCACTTACTAACACAATAATAAATCATAGTGTGGCCTCTTCTCTCAAAAATATACTACAATTACCCATGATTTTAGTTCTATTTAGTTTTTGCCCTCTCTCCCACGCATAAATTATTAGTTAATCAAGAACAAAACAAATACTTTATAGTTGTTATTATTTTAATTAAACAAGTCATTTTCTTGGATGCTTAAAGACCTTTTTGTTTGATTCAATTGTAGAGTTGACTATTGTCAATATAATTGAGAACATGCAGACAAAGGAACTTTTAGGTACCAACAAAACTACTTATGAAATTCCATAACATAAAGTTTAATTTATACCCTTTAAAAGTTGAAACATCTTATTCACATTCCAACCCTTAAATACTTCACTGTATGCCAAGCAATTTTATTTTCGTTAGAGCCCATAATCAAATTAAACTACTTTTTAGAAACAAAAGGTTTTTATCAAATTAAATCAAATTTTGATGGCTGATGTTATCATTTGAAAATATGACATTGTTGGCTTTGGTTATGCTCAACAATAACTTGTTGATTTTGTACATGGTAAATTGAAATATTGACTTGAGAGGGTGCAATAAAACAATATTGTTATTTATTAGTTTTGGTAACTTTTGAATCTCATTTATTCCGTGACAAGTTGGCAATAAATACCTTTTTTTGTTCAATTTGGTGAAAACTTGAGTCACTAATATCTACCTAGTTCCATGTCGAAATGTCAACATTAACCGACAAGTCTAATTTTACTTAAAAATATACTAATTAAAGTGCAAAACAAATGTCTACATACTTTCATTAAAACAAATTGAACAGTTTAATCGCATCGTGTCCGAATGCATACATCCAATGCAGTGCATCTGGCCATTCTTGGATCCATTGGCTTACAAATGGTTCTTTTATTTATTTATTTTTACTTGAAGAAAACAAAAATAAACAACCATTAACGTTGCTCTTACTTAGCCAACATCCGTGAAGAAATTTATTGGGTAAGGCAAAAGAAGAGAGAATCAAACTTTTCACAATTTAACAAATAGTGACTTCAATCAGAGGAAGCAATAATGGACTGTCCTGCAACTTTTCAGAGTGCTGTAATTAAGTAAAAATAATTAAGAAAGTCCATGTAAATGTAAAGTCAACTAATGAGAGAAGGTGTGTTATATAATATTCCTTAGCTTTCTTACCAATAATAATATACATTCTCTTTTTCTTTTTTCAATGATAGATATCACCTTGTTTCACATTACACCATTGTATCACCAAAATAATTATTTACATAAATAATTTGTTTGATTTTTATCTCTTACTTATCTTATGTAATTAAATCTAAAGAGCTTTAAACTTATCCTCTTTTTTTTACTCGATGAATTTATAAAACATTTCGATCATTTTTTCAGCTGTTTAAAGTCATCTACTAACCACTTGAATTTATTTAAAGCGGTTTCTGTTCACTTATTAATATCGTTATGCCTAAGAATCTTTTACTAACTTTATGAAGTCAAAGATAAAAATTCATTTGTGTTTCCATATTTCCAAACAAATCATTCTATTTTTTAACTATAGCGAAAAAGAATGAAGTACTAAATCAACTTCAACTACTAACTATAGCCTCAAATTTGCACTCTTAACCAAAAAAAAAACATTCATTCTATTATTATTTTTAAAGTATAAATGGCAAAGCATAGTACGTATAGTTGAGTTAATTTAAATTGAATATCCAAACATGGGCTTGAGCTGTGATCGGGAGTTTTGAGTAGGTACGTTAGATTTTAGTGTCAGTGGTTCGTCCAGAGAAGATCTAGACGGTTGATGAGCGGTAAAAGCGGGAGATATTAAAAGGGTATAATCAGAGGATAGAGAGATTTCCAAATCTAATGTACTGTACATGGATATTGACTATATGCAAAAAGGGGTAAAGTTTTGAAGTATTAAAATTTGATAAAATTAAGAAACGGCGTCGTAGAGAATAGTTGAGTTTGAGATAGTAGGTAAGGGAGTGTTTGTCTGATTGCATACGGAGACAGTCTCATCACGAGAATCCTTTGCTCGAATTGATTACTTTTGTCGGTCTCCTTTTTATTTTTTGTTTGTTTGGATCTGACTTTAGAAATCATTTCTCGTCACTTTTTCATTTTTTAATATTGTGACATACATAAATAAGCAAGTAAAAAACCAAGCAACTGTCCATTATTTACCTTGAAATCTTTGTAGAGAAAAAAACATTTGCTATTAACGGTAAATTGAGAGGTCTAACAAAAGCAATCTCCCATGAACTTTCGTGAATCAAGCAATACATCATCATCAATATCATTAATAACAACCTCAATATCTTCTTCATTTGTAAGCTTTAGTTGTTTTCACTTTTGTTTGAACATGTCATCCATCATTCAAGAACAAAGCAAACAAAAGCAATAACCAGTAAAAGAGTAGAAATTTTGTCGAAATCAGATTATATGGCCAACATAAACCTTCCTAGGAAACATTAGGTGAAAGAACATAACGGTAAAATAGTAAAGGTAACTGATTATCTCTTGACATTAGAAGTATCTATCTCAATAAATCAATTTGCAGTAAAAGTTTAAAATCATACTTAAAATAGAACATCTCCAAACATGAGCTTCGCATATGGTTTTAACCTTAAAAAATAAATTATATCTCTATACATATACGAAGTGTTGGTATCAGTTGATGCTATAAGCTCATATTGACCTCTTGGATTCGTCCATTTTTTTTATTAATCTAAAAAGTAATATGATTTTTTAATTTTATCCTAAGCAATAAACTATACATTTTTCTTGAGAGAAGTAATAAACTATAGTACTTTTATCTTCTCACGAGAAGAAAGACCTATAATATTGTCATGGCAGAAAATTCCAATTTTGGATTATGCTTGAGAAAATGCCATCAAAAGAACCGAAAATAAAAGGTAAAAGAATGAATAAAAATGAAAAGTTCATTTGCTTTTCTTATAATTACTTTATGGGAAAAGTCAAAAACTAGTTGTTTTTAGGAAAAGATTTATTATAATGAAGAGCGATTTTGCAATACATACTCTTTATTATATCTTGAATAATTCACTATGAATTCGTTTCTTATTATATTTTTAAAATGCATCATAATTCAAAAACGCTCTATTTTGACTAATAAATACATGATAAATATACTTATTTTTCTATTATTTTCGAGTAAAATGATTTGTTTCTCAATTTTTATTGACAGAGTGGATGCAACCGTTCCAATATTAGAAATTCTCTGTTTTTATCAACTCTCACTCCACTTCACTTCACTCAAGCTTTTGTCTCTCCATCAATGGCTTCTCCAATTTACTTCCTTCTCTCCATCACCTTTCCCACCCTCTTCTTCCTCACTTCTTCTTCTTCTTTACCTGAATCTGACATTCTCCTCTCCTTCAAATCCTCCATTGAAGACCCTCAAAACTCTCTTTCAACATGGTCTTCAAACTCAAATCTCCATTACTGTAACTGGACAGGAATCAACTGTTCTTCTCCAAATTCACTCACTGTTACTTCAATCAATCTTCAAAGTTTGAATCTTTCTGGTGAAATCTCTTCATCTATATGTGAATTAAACAGTTTAAATGTTCTTAATCTTGCTGATAATCTCTTTAATCAGCCTATCCCTCTTCATCTTTCTCAATGTACTTCTTTGGTCACTTTGAACCTCAGTAATAATCTCATTTGGGGGACAATCCCTGAACAGATTTCTGGGTTTGGATCTTTGAGAGTTGTTGATTTTAGTAGGAATCATATTGAGGGGAAGATTCCAGATTCTATTGGGTCTTTGGTGAATCTTCAAGTTGTCAACTTTGGGAGTAATTTACTTTCAGGTAATGTTCCTTCTGGTTTTGGGAATCTTAGTGAGATTCTTGTTCTTGATTTGTCACAAAATGCATATTTGGTGAGTGAAATCCCTAGTGAAATTGGAAATCTTGAGAAGCTTGAGGAGCTTTTGTTGCAAAGTTCTGGTTTTTATGGTGAAATTCCTGATTCTTTTGTGGGTTTGAAAAGTTTAGCTGTTTTGGACATGTCACAGAACAATCTAAGTGGAGTTGTCCCTCCAAAATTAGGGTCTTCACTTAGGAATTTAGTGTCTTTTGATGTGTCACAGAACAAGCTTTCCGGGTCATACCCGAATGGTATATGTAGTTCTCAAGGGCTTAAAAATATTGCTTTGCATACTAATTTTTTCAGTGGGTCAATACCTGGTTCAGTTCAAGAATGCTTGAATCTTGAGAGGTTTCAAGTTCAGAACAATGAGTTTTCTGGTGATTTTCCTGATGGGGTTTGGTCATTAGGTAAAATTAAGCTGATTAGAGCTGAGAATAATCGGTTTTCGGGTAATATACCGGATTCAATATCGATGGCTACTCAGTTAGAGCAAGTTCAGATTGATAATAACAGCTTTACTAGTAACATTCCTCATGGTCTTGGTATGGTTAAGGGACTTTATAGGTTTTCGGCATCTCTTAATGGTTTTGATGGTAAATTGCCTCCTAATTTTTGTGATTCTCCGGTTATGAGTATCATAAATCTGTCTCATAATTCCCTTTCGGGTCAAATTCCCGAGCTGAAGAAGTGTCGGAAATTGGTCTCGTTGTCTTTGGCAGACAATGGTTTCACTGGTGAAATCCCTTCTTCGCTTGCTGATTTGCCCGTGCTTACTTACCTTGATCTGTCCGATAACAAACTCACCGGTTCTGTTCCACAAGGACTTCAAAACCTCAAACTTGCACTTTTCAATGTATCGTTTAACCAACTTTCCGGTAGAGTTCCTCCTGCACTGATCTCTGGCCTCCCTGCCTCATTCTTGGAAGGAAACCCCGGCCTTTGTGGTCCAGGATTGGCTAATTCCTGCTCCGAAGAGCTGCCGAGACACCATCACTCGGTTGGGCTGAGTCCAATGGCATGTGCACTTATCTCTATAGCATTTGGGGTTGGAATATTGCTAATTGCTGCTGGCTTTTTTGTGTTTCATCGATCATCGAAGCAGAAATCTCAAGAGGGCGGGTGGCGCTCCGTGTTTTTCTATCCCCTTAGAGTAACTGAGCATGATTTGATTATGGCAATGAATGAGAAAACTGCTGTAGGAAGCGGTGGAGCATTTGGTAGAGTATACATTATAAGTTTACCAAGTGGAGAACTTGTTGCTGTAAAGAAGATAGTCAATATTGGGAGCCAAACTTCGAAAACATTAAAGGCTGAGATTAAGACATTAGCCAAGATCAGGCACAAGAACATAGTTAAAGTTCTTGGTTATTGTCATTCGGACGAAGCGATCTTTCTCATTTATGAATACTTGCATAAAGGGAGCTTGGGAGATCTGATTGGGAAACCCGATAATGATGTATTACAATGGAGTGTTAGACTCCGGATTGCCATTGGTGTTGCTCAAGGATTAGCATATCTTCACAAGGATTATGCCCCACGTTTACTCCACCGAAACATCAAGTCTAAAAATATCCTTCTCGATATGGATTTCGAGCCAAAGCTTACCGATTTTGCTTTTGATCGAATTGTGGGAGATGCTGCATTCCGATCTACTATTGCCTCCGAATGTGCAGACTCCTGTTACAATGCTCCAGGTATGCGTCCTCACCTTGTATTTTAATCTGAACCTTTTGCTTTCTTTTTCACAAATGTGATATTTTTTCAGAAAAGCATTAACATGTTTGATTACTTGGGATTGCAGAAGTTGGATATCATAAGAAAGCAACTGAGCAAATGGATGTATACAGCTATGGTGTTGTGCTTCTTGAGCTCATAACGGGGCGACAAGCTGAGCAAGCAGAACCAGCTGAATCTCTTGATATTGTGAAGTGGGTTAGGAGGAAAATCAACATAAACAATGGAGCAGTACAAGTTCTAGATCCTAAAGTATCGAACGGTTTTCAGCAAGAGATGTTAGGAGCTCTAGACATTGCAATTCGATGCACGTCTGTGATGCCAGAAAAAAGACCGTCAATGGTTGAAGTTGTAAGAGGACTTCTTTGTCTAACCTCGATTTCTCAGTTTCCACGCCCCAGCTTATCAACTGCAGAGGCGAATTCCTGTACTCTTCCAGTTTAAATTCTAGAGTAAATTCTTTTCTTTCTTTCTTTCTTCTTTCTTTCTTTCTTTCTTTCTTTCTTTGAGTTTCACTTGATTTTCACATATTTGAGGTTGTTTGAGGAAAGAAAAAGAAATGCTTGTATGGAGTTATCTCATGTATGCTCTGGGGTTGAATGTTATGTGGATAGCCAATCTCATGTAAATTTAATTCTTAGGTGAACTTGTTTTTGCATATAGATATATATATATATATATATATATATATATATCTATTGGATAAATGGCTCTCATCTTCATTTGTCACTTGAAAATAGTTCAACTTGGAGAGCTGGTATACGTATCTTTTATGTGTATAGAAAAGATAGTTTATATCGGTTGAGGTTGAGTTTGAGATTTGATTTTCAATTCAGAATTCGCTCGAAGCCTTGGTCTATGCGAATTCTTCAATTGCTAAGAGGTGTTTCTTATTTTACATTGAAGAAAAGAAGGATGAGCGAAGGACGAATCAGTGTAGATTTTCTCAATTAATCTAAAATGGTGCCTCAAAAACCTCGTGGCAATTTCTAACTGGTCACAATTTCTAAGTTTAAGCTAACAATGAAGAACTTCAGTCAATAACTGATGCTGGAAAAGGGTGGTTTATGGTGTGTCTATATAGGGTCTATCAAGAGCACGGAGGACCTGAATAAAAGTCAAAGTTGTTGTCAAACAACTTGTTAAAAGAGGGATACATGGACACAAAGTGGACGTTCTTGGCACGAAGGAGCATACAGTTCTTGTTAAATTAGCCCGCTATTGTGCTGATGACACAAGCAGTACCCTCTTCGACCAACTCAGAAGCATACTATTATGGTCGAATGTCTGATCCGGAATGCCAAAAATTGCCCCAAGATGAGGGAGGAGTTGCAAATGGTGAATCGCAGTGAGATGGTTTGTTAGAGAAGGAAAGTCGTGTGCACATAATCACTGTAGGATTCAAACTCTCGTTGATATATCATGTATTTGCTAGGGTTAAATTTAAAATTTACTTCAGGAGTAATCATCCCTCAAAATGTGAACGTTGGTCTTTGAATGGATAGTCACATGTTGGAGGACGATGAAGTGGGAAAGATATTGTGGGATCGTTCCGAATTGAGAAGCAACCTTTTAAGGTCATGGCTAACATCCAAGGTCCTAGTGTGACTGTTGATTTGACGGTAGCTAGAGTTCAAATTTTCCGAGCTGGCTGAGGCAAAGGGAGCATATATGCAAGAACTGTTAAGTCTTCTTTTTGATAAGCAGAGGAAAAAGGTCTATGACTCGAGTCATTTGAGTTCTATCGAATTTTCATGCAAATGCAACAATACAATCGTTAAATTTCTTCATGTGAGTATGTTAGAACAAATTTTTTATGTCAATACCGAGATGCAATCTCAAACTCAAAGGTTGTGCAATTTTTGCAATACCAACACTTCCACAACCACAATATCAACTTAAGACCTTCACTAGAAATAGAAAAGTGACCAAATTCCATCAACATCCATATGAGATCAGAATGATACATACTGCAAGGATGAGCATAAGTTTTGCAGATTACAAAGTCTATAGGAGTAGCGATAGGCAATTTTGGAAAGTTTCAGAGTGTGTGGCAAGTTCAGTTCAATGCATTCATACAATTTTGAGTAGACATGTTCAAGAGCCCGTTGGCTCGTCCAACACCCGCCCAAACTCGCTTTTTAAAAATAAGGCTTGGACATTCACATACATTCATAAGCTTGACCCGGCCAAGCTTGCATAGATCCGAATATAAAATAAATTGGGTTGAAATTTGCCTAAAAATTTGAACCCGGCTCAGCCCGAACTAATATAAACAATTAACTAAAATAATAAATTATACAAGATACATCTATAATTATTTTTATGTTTTAAGTTCATACACATATTTTAAAAAAGAAAGTATCTAACACATTCTTGGAAGGAAGTTTTTACGCTCGGTATGAAAAGGTAAATTAAAAACTACATGTTGAAATATTATATAAAATTACGAAATTATATGTTTGTGGAAATCTCTTTTAGCCATATAATTTATTCGAGAAGAGTCTATTTATGTTAGTTGTTGTGTACTTTGTTCGGTCTTCTACGGATGTTCCCGTTCCCTCGGCAGGCTTTTTTCTCAGACTTGGACTTCTGTACCAAAGGAACCCACTGAGCAACTGGTGGCACAGGTACTACTTGAACCATCTTCGGTTTATGTGGGAAGTTTGGCACCTTCCCGTACATGGCCAATTGGTTGAGTTGTAGCCTTGTGCTTTGGAAGCGCATCCGCTGCCACTTCTCGCTATTAGCTTGCTGTCTCTTCATCTTCCTCATTTTGCTGCTCCTTCTTGTAGGCTGGACTTTGTTGGAGAGGTGTTGTCCTATCCTAGCAGTTCGGTTGCCATCAGTAAGCCTTTTTCCTGCTATCTCCCCAGCGCAGGAAGTTCTTTTCTTGACCTAAGAACTGTTCCATATCTAAGGCCACTTGGAAAGCATGTTCCACACCTTAGTCTTTGCTTTACTAAAGTTATTGCCCTCGCTCTTGAAAGCGGTATGGCAGCTAGACAGTAGCGGGATGGCGCCGGTATAGTTTTATGATTTTTATAGGACTTAGTTTTATAAAATTCTATTTTTAATCATCTAATTACATAAAGCTTGGGCAGGGTGCGTTGTATGAGATTTAAAGTTTTGAACGGGTTAAGCCCAGCCCGAGCTTATAATTTCAAAAATCATGGGTTTTATTGGTTTGAACATAGGATGTTATTGCTCGATCCGGCTAAACTCGGCCCGATCCAGCTCATAAGCATGTCTATTCTTGGGGATAAGAATACTCTGAAAGAGGGTAGGTAGTATCACAACTATTAAGGAAATGTATTTAGTAATTACTTTATAATTAAAGTTTTTAAGTAATTGTTATTTACGCTTTATTAATTCGTCAAAGAATTAGACAGTAAAATTACTGTATGTTTGTATATCAACATTATATGTCCTATATTAGGAGTTAGAATTAGACAGTTGTAATATGTTGTTGCTAGGGCTGACTAAGCCCGACATGATCTAGCCCATGAATATGTCTATTCTTGGGGACAATAATGTTCTGGAATGGGGTAGGTATCACGACTATTAAAAAAAGATATTAAGTAATTATTTAATAATTAGAGTTATAAATGAATTGTTATAATCGCTTTATAAGTTCGTCTAACAATTAGACAACTGTATTATGTTGCCACATCGGCCTTATTTGTCCTATATTAGGACTTAGGAGTCATGTATTGTAAGCGATTATCAGAATTATATGAATTAAGTTATCCTCTCTCATTCTCATCTCTTCTTTGTTTCTTTATGTTTCCTTTCGTTGCCTAATTTCTCCTATCTTCTTCTACTTGCTCATCGCTAATCTCTAAACCTATTCAATTTCTTAAAGTCGGAAATCAAATTCCTGATAGCTTCTCCTGCATAGAATGAGTTTAACACACATATTTGTTGATTATTTCGATTCGGTGTGTGTTTGTAGATAAAATGAATTAAGGTGAGTGAATATATTATTTCTATTTATAGCTAAAAATAGACACTTTTATGTATATCTCTCCGTTTATATTTCATGTTTGTTTCTTTTTGAATTTGTTTTTGAGAAAAATAGTGAGTTTCTTAAAAAAAAAAAGAAAAAAAAAAACTTTAATTGTGAAATTAATGTGTGAAACAAAATATGGATATGTTTAGATGTTGGGTAATCACATTTTCTCTAATGGTTTCTATATATGATGTACGAGTAAATATATTATTACATGTAATCGTATTTAAATTCTAATGCTACCTTTTCAAGTGAAGGATGGAAGTCAAACAATTTCTTTGAATTTTACTTTTATTTGTTTGTAAAGGCATAAACAAATAAAATTAGAATCTAAGAAATTATTTGGCTTTCATCTTCACGTGAAAAAATTGCATTAAAATTAAATACCAATGCACACATATGGCAATAATATATTCACTCATATTTTATATATGGAAAAAAAAAACTAAAAGAAATGCGATTATACAATATTAAACATATTGTTACATTCTTTCACACATTAATTTCTCTATTGGAATTTTCTTCTTTTGTTGTTAAGAAATTCACTGGTCTTCTCGAAAACAAATTCATAAAGGAAAACAAAAAACAAATGAATAAACTTGGAGGTAATCATAAAAGTGTCTATATTTAGCTATAAATGACAATAATATATTCACTCAACTTATTTCATGTTATTCATAAATACAGACCGAATACACTTTTTATCAGATGATTTGTCTAGTAGGCAATCATTTCGGTTTTTTTTCCTATGTTTTGTACTTTTCCTTTCTCTTCAATAACTTTCAAATATTGATGTGTTTTTTTTAGTGCCAATCTGATTGGGATAATTGTTCTTAAAGAGTCACTTTACTTAGTTTAGTTACAAAAAATTCACAAAGAGAAACAGAAAGATGAAATATATAAATTGAGAGATACCCATTTTGTTTTGTTTTCTTATAATTGAATAAAACTTCTAGTTGTTATATTTGTTAGATTTAAAGATTTCTCGTCTAGTTGGAGTACGCTTTGTTTTCTCCTTTTTTTGGAGAGCGTATTTTGTCTCCGTTTGTCAGAATGTTTGTTTATCTTCTATTATGGACGTCATTAGGTTCTCTTTCATGAAAATATAGAAAAGGTCTACCACTACATAGATCTGATTTATTGAAAGATTATGAAAGTCATTATTTTTTAAAATAGCAAACCATGAACATTATTTTCTAATTTATCCATATTTAATAACTAGCTAAAAATAGGCACGGGACTCGTATCTCATTTTATTAGTTTGAGTTTTGTTTCCATTTATGAATTATTGTTTTGAGAAACCTAATGAATTTCTTACCAAAAATAGGAAACGATTCAGATTTTGAAAAGTAAAAATAAAATCTGAGCATCATTCTTCACGTGAAAGAGGTAGCATGGTGCTTAGATTTTATTTTTCCTTTACAAAATCTGAAGCTTTTCCTATTTTTGGTAAGAAATTCATTAGGTTTCTCAAAAAAATTAATTCATAAATGGAAACAAAACTCAAACAAATAAAATGAGGTACGAGTCAAATGCCTATTTTTAGCTACTTATTAAATATGGATAAGTTAAAAAATAATTTTCGTGGTTTGCTCATTTTGCAAATAGATGTCTGCGGTTTTTTTAACCCATATTTTAATTCTCATGCTACCTCTCTCACGTGAAGAATGATGCTTAGATTTTATTTTTCCTTTTTAAAATCTGAATTTTCGGTAAGAAATTTATTAGGTTTCACAAAAAAATAATTCATAAATGGAAACAAAATTCAAACAAATAAAATGAGGTACGAGTCAAGTGCCTATTTTTAGCTAGTTATTAAATATTGATAAGTTAAAAAATAATGTTCGTGTGGTTTTCTTAACCCATATTTTAATTCTCATGCTACCTCTTTCACGTGGAGAATAATGCTTAGATTTTATTTTACTTTTCAAAATCTGAAACTTTTCATATTTTTGGTAAGAAATTCATTAGATTTTTCAAAAAATTAATTCATAAATGAAAACAAAACTCAAACAAATAAAATGAGATACCAGTCAAGTGTCTATTTTTAACTAGTTATTAAATATAGATAAGTTAAAAAATAATGTTCGTGTTTTGTTCATTTAGCAAATAGATGTCTGCGGTTTTCTTCACCCATATTTTAATTCTCATGCTACCTCTTTCACGTGAAGAATGATGCTTAGGTTTTATTTTTTCTTTTCAAAATCGGAAGCTTTTCCTATTTTTGGTAAGAAATTCATTAGGTTTCTCAAAAAAATAATTCATAAATGGAAACAAAACTTGGACAAATAAAATGAGATACGAGTCAAGTGGCTATTTTTAGCTAGTTATTAAATAGGGATAAGTTAAAAAATAATTTTCGCGGTTTGCTCATTTTGCAAATAGAGATCTATGGTTTGACATCTTGCAAACAAAAGCATGTGGTATGAAGTTTTTTGCAGAATAAAGTATCCGAAATTATAATTTTACGTTTTAATGGCAACAAAGCGCATTTTGTATTTTTGAAGAAATATTGCATTTACACATCGATAAAATATATCTATTGATGACATTTCTTACTTTCAAATGGAAATCATAGATCATGTTACGGACGATTTACGTTCTTTTATTATTTGACGATTACGGATTAAATTAATGTTTATTTCCATTTTACAAATCTGAAATTCGTTCTAGACATCCATATTTTGTCAATGTATAAATTCGAGTTATTTAAAAGATAAAAATATCACCAGAACTCAATAATGTTATTGTTGGTACTCAATTTTGTAAAAATATTCATACCACATACCCCTATTTGCAAACAAAATCATAGCACATACTTTTATTTGCAAATTGTTAAATTACATAACTCTACTTCAAATAAACGACAATCATTATCTTTAAACTTTTCCCTATTAAATGAATACGATTAAAGATAATAACTCTTAAAAATGTATTCTACCTCCTTAAAAAAAAACCTTTTAAAGTTGCGCGACTTTAATTATAAATTTAAACTGGAGCCATACAAAATCCTCAAATTATTAAGTTACCGATATTTTTTTCTCAAATTATTAAGTTAGCGATATTTATTTTATTTGTGTCGTAGCAATAGTATCTAAAAACTCCAATTTAAATAAAACAATTGTCCGGTATTATATAATAGTATAACACACAATTATTATTAGTTACATAGCCCATTTTATATAAGTTAAAAATTCAATCTTTTGATAGCTTTCTGGTGATTAATGTTATTTTGTGGGTGTTTTTTTCTTATATATAAAAAACATAATAAATTCATATAAAATTTTAATAAGCTTCTTACAACCAATGAGTAGAGCTGGGCACGGATCATGCGATTCAATCTTGGATCAAATATTAAAAGAAACATATTCACATTTGTAACTGTTTTTGACCGACTTCAGTCAAACCAAGACAATAATATAGTTAAATTTAGGGTCATTTTACTTAAATATTTCATCAAAATGAATAAATTTAGTATCCGTGTCCAACCCTACCAATGAGTGCTCAACTCACCCCTCAGTCTTCCTTGTGTCTATTCCTATATATACATTATGTGGTTTCCTAAATTTTCTATAATTGTCTTCCTTATTGAGAGATTTTGCTAGCTCATTTCTTGAACATTTGTAGGTGGAATTCTTATTTAATTTTTTAGTAAGAGAACTTTGAATTTCTTTGTAGAGATTAAACTTTATTGATTGAATCTTAAAATTGTTGCATATGCTACAACTATCATCAGAAGGATACATCAAGAATTCAACAACTATCTCAAAAATATAGGTAACAATGAAATTATGAAGCTTCGATTTTTATCATATTCGTGTCAATTTGGGCATACAAACTTTATAAGAGGTTGATTAATCACATGTTTAATTTGGGTCTAGATTGTGTTTTGTTGTTATAGGTGTGCCGATCTAGTTAAGATGTTTTTGTTTCGTGACCTATTTAGCTTCTCATCCTTATTCAAAAAATCAGCTTATTCCTTCATATCATGATTTTTTTTGTTTTTCTTAGTGATTAATTTAACTATTTTTTGGTATAATAGTCTTGAAATGAGACCAATTCATTGCAAATCTAATATTACCGTTAGATTTGATATGGTACAATTTTTTTAAAAGAATTAATTTAAAGCCGTTGCGCGCCAAATTTATTATCATAAACGTTCTCTAGTTCTATTTTTCTAATCACCCAGAATCAAATTTTGTTAACTCAACGTAAATCCTTTCACCGTTATTTGTTCCTTTTTTCTCTTCATTTTATTATTTTTAGATTTAAAAGTAGAGTCTTTTGCGCGCCATATATTTAGGCGCGCCAAAACGTTTTCAGTTCTATTTATTCAAATTTAAAGTCTTTTGCTTGCCAAATTTATTATAACCATTGTATATATTTTATATTCTTTTAATAAGTAAGAAAAAATATATTAACTGAATTCAAATATTTAATATTTAATAACTCCTAGTGCTTTGATATGAAAGATATGAGTGTAAGGAAAATATAAAAGTAGATTTGAAACAAGCATTTAGATTACTCAAATCTGGGTACATACATCAAACTATTCATTCATTCATTTTTATCGTCTCTTCTACACTTTTTAAGTCTAGTTTAAATGACATGAGACAATGTTTAATTCAAAAACGATTTTAATTCGTAGATATTTTATATTGAATATTGAATAACTACTGATTAAGATATACATCTTATTAACAGGTGATAATTATGCCTTCTTTAACCAAACAAAGGAGGCTGTTACCAAAAACCAATCAAATGATGCAAAATCCGCGATCAATTAGATCAATTAGTGCTAAATATGTACCAGCATCAATTTATGGAAAATCCTCGAAATATTTGGGAGTTCACAAGTTAGTCTTTTTTTATTTTCTGATAACTTATTCAAATTTATTATTTTAAAAAAGTCTCTTAAGTTTTATACAAATGCAGGGTCATGGACAAAGAAGCATACATAGCTACTGCTTATCTCATTTCAAAGCAAGCCCCAGGAAGTAATTAAACATGTCTTTCACACTACTTTATAACTACGAAAATCGTTTTTATCGGTTTTGGAAATACTTCTCATTAATGATGCTATATATTTTTGTTTCTAATTGCAGCTTATCTTGGTGAGTTAAGTGCCAAAATGAAGTGATCAATCAGGTAAAAAGGTTTCAATGACTAATTATGATAATAACGCAATGATTTCGGGTTAAACAGGAACATTTGTCAAAGAAGAAGATGCAGCTAGAGCTTATGATTTGGTTTCTATCAAGCTGGGTTTCCCTCCTAAGCGTCTAAACTTTCCGGTATCAGATTACTGTTACTTGGTAGATTAAGCCATGTGTTTGACGAATCGACCATTTATATTTTGTTTACTATTTTTGTAGATTGAGGACTACACCAAGCCAATGAATAACTTGACAAAGATGAGTCTTGAAGAACTAATATCCTTTATTAGAAAGTCGAGCATTACCTTAGCAAAAGGCAAATCACCTCGGTTTTACGGAGTCTTCAGGTATAAGAATTATTAATCTTATCTCAATCACTTCATGCTGATATATAGACAAGATCTCTGAAACAGGTTTGGACAGACCGGGAAATGGCAAGCACGGATAGAATTAGCTGGAAAAGAACACACTTTTGGATTGTTCGGTCAGTTATTATAATCATAATTTTTGCGTTATATGAATTTATATAGTGTTAACTTATGCTCATTTTGTACTTTTTGGATTGTTCGGTCAGTTATTATAATCATAATTTTTGCGTTATATGAATTTATATAGTAATAACGTACGCCCTTTTTGTAATAAAGAAACCGAAGAGGCAGCTGCAGTAGCTTATGACATGGCGTGCATTCGGGAAAAGGGTTACCAAGCAGTCACTAACTATAGCTTAAGGTGTTATGATGTCAAATCCATCTTCAGTGAAAACAAATTCCAGCAGCAAGCAATGAATGCAATCAAACTTCAGCACCAAGCAACCGAGATGCAAGCAATGAATGCCATGAAAGTCTGGCAGAAAGCAACGGACATGCAAGCAATCGAGGCTCGAAAAATTCAGAAACAAGCAATGGATTTCGAAGCAAGCAGGCGTTTGGCATTCCAGAAGCAGCAGCAGCAGCAACCTGAAGATGATCCACTACTCGCATTAACTTTAGCGACCAGAAACACGAACCTGACAAAGCCTATAGCGTGTCGCCGACGTCTAGAATGTGAAAACCAAGGAACAGAAGGGTTAAGACGCTACTTTGTGGCCTGGGCTCTTAAAACAACTAGAGAAGAGCTGGCAAGTGGATCAAGCAAGAAGTTTAACCATGGAAAATTCAGCCCTTTCTGCTCTTACCAAGAGATGAAACAATCCAAAGAAAGACCGAAGCCATTTGATTTATTCGGACCACCGGATAAAGGCTACTATGTGCCACCTTTTGAGGAGTGGTTGGGAGGATTGGGATCTAAACATGGAAATTCTGGTGTTTTGAGGCATTACAAAAATGATCAGGAGATGAAAGGAAAGGCAAAAGTGGGTTATGATGTTTGAAAATTGATCTGATACTTGGTCCAAGTTAAAAGATAACCTACCTCCATGGATGCAAGACATTATCTTTCTTTTAATATCATATCATATCTAGTTGTGATTTAAGTGACAGTTGAAACTTTATGGCTCTAGTATTTCAATCTTAATTCAGACATTTTCAACATCTTTTTAATTGAGCTTTTTTTTTTATTATTTTTGAAGAATTTACTTGAGCTATTTTGGTTCACCAGAGTTTTGAAATACAAAAATTGGTCTACTCGTCCACGTCCAATGGACCCGACTTGGACAAGAGAAAAGAGTTGGCCCGGTCTACTAATTCTAGAACGGGTTTAGGATAAAATAACATGAGCAAACTTGGCCCGGTCCTGGCCTTCCCTAACATGAGCAGGTTGGGCTTTAGCTAAGAATTTAAGATGTAAGCCCAACCCAACCGGCTCTTGACCCGGTAAATATCCAGATACTTGTTCATTCTTCCTTGGTTTTGCATTAACATAATAACATGTGATAATAATCTACAAAACTGAATTACTCATTGTATGAACTGCACTGCATTTGGCTCTGATAGTGTACAGAATCTGAATTGAAACTGCTCTTGCATTTTAAAATGCAAACTGAGATACAAAATTACAAACTAAAATGCCACTTACAAAAATGAAATAATGATGATTCACTTCTATTTGCTTTTCAAACCATGCTACTCGACAAGAAGATTTGCCTAGTGTACACGAAATCTGAAAACGGACATTTGTTCTATGTTTTCACTGATTATTTCCTTCACAATTCACTTTCTTTCCTCTTTCTTTGTATATACTTGAAATTTTTCAAAAATATACATAACATATATACAGACAAATCACTCACGTTCCTGCAGACCAAACCTCGCGAAGGAGTTTGTACCTTTCATTTGCCAGTTTTGGACTTATATTTTCCGTGTGCTTTCCATCTCCATTAGGTTGAATAGTTGCTGATGATTGTGATTTTTCAATTAAAGATAGGAGAGGAGAATCTAATTCTTCTAGTTCTTCATCGCTAGTATATCCTTTCCTTTGTACGAGCGACACATCTAGTGATAGCTGAGATCTTGCTCCTGCCTCTGTAACCTTTTCAGCCACATCGGCAGAGGAAGGTGTATTGTACACAACTGTAGCAGCCACATATGGGAAGCTTCTTGTTGAATCTCCGAGAAATCTTCGCTCCACAAGGCTCTGAATAAAAGGAAAAGTTCGCTTAATAGTGCACGAGTTCTTTAAAGTAAAAAATATTTCTTTCAAGAAATACCATTTCACTAATTGGCATAACAAATTGAAAGTAAGCAAAATTATACCTCAGCATTGAGAGCCTCTAATACGTCTCCAGGGACAGCATCCGGACAGAACTCATCAGGAGTGAAGTTGCAAAGAATCCGCTTAACTAATGAGAGATCGATTGATGGACACACCTTTAAAACTCGAAGAGGAAAAATATCAGCAAACCAGAAACTAACCAACTTAAGATAAAGCACAAAAACATTCATGTGGATGTTGCTATGATTATAAATCCAACCTCTTTTCTGATTGTTCGATCTATAACCATGTCTTTTGGAAGCATCAAAAGATCACTTAATTCGTTAAGAAGGTAGAAGGCTTTAGATTGACCGTTGAACTTTTTGACGTCATCTCTGTCGTGCTTATCTTCTTCCACGGGATCATCAGCATCCAATCCAAACATATCAGTAAGCAATCTGGACCAGGTACCAACCTGCATAGACAGTAAATTTCTCAGGTTTTAGAACAGGAAAAATTAGCAAATTGTCTCCAAAATTGCTCAAACGTTGACCATTTCCAGTGGCATCTTTTTCTGGTTATTGTACACCATTCTAACAGATAAATACAAGCATTTAAATCATAAAAATATTAGCTTTTCCAAGAATATGGAGACAAATAATGCCGGTAGAGTGTGTTTGCTTGTAGGCAATGTGAATAACGTACTGAATTTTTCAATTGTGCACCAGAACCAAAGCTCAAGTCCCCAGCTGGAATAGGCAGAACCTTTGAATCTACGATAGGATCTGATACTGGGTCAGTTGGGATCTCCTGTGCTGACTCACGAAGAATAGCATTAAACATTGCCACATCTAATCGAGCAACACACTGCCCCATAACCTGATCAACAAAAGAAAGACCTGATAAGAAATCTAAACTAGCAAAGAACTACTTATGAAATAAAGATACTGATGATTCAAGATCAAGAACTAATAAGAAAGATACATACCAGTCTTGCTATGACGGGTAGGCATCCACAGTCATGTCCTCCTGCTCTAACAGGACAAAGTCGTTGAGAGGCATCTCGAAAAGCATTCTTCCATAGGTTTATAGACAAGCTTCCCTGCTGCTGATTGCCCAGGGCCGGTCCTGACAACCTTCCAAATGATTTGTTGGAGGACAAAGCCCCAGTTGGAGATTGCATGTGTGGAGTCAAAGCCTGAAAATATAGCAGAAAAACACTTCATGTATTAATTTCAGGTAATAAATTTAACCATGAAAACTATAATTTTAAGAAGAAACCCTGGTGATATATATGAAGTTGTTCTTACCTGCCACCACACTGACTCTACTATTCGGGAAAATATCCAACTCTCAACTTTTTCTAATGCATTTATGTAGGTTCCAGTTTCTTGCCAATCGTCAGCAAACTGCAAAAAGCCATTTACATGTTTGCTGCCTGAACCATGCTTTGATTTCATAGCGGAAAACTTCCCTTCAGTTTTCTTGCTTCCCCTATTGGTCTCGGCGTATTTTGCAAGGGGACTTGACTGGTTTGAAATGCCAAATGCCTGAGCAATAATTTCCCTCAGCAAAATAGTGTTGGACAACCAGAAGCTCAACCTGCACAAGCCGAACAAATATTAATTTTGTCTGCGAAAATAAGAATCTAATATTTTAAGAAAAACACATTATCATCACTTGCCTTGGAACATCGTTACCGCAAGATTTGGAAATCAAAACAAGTCCTGACACGGTATTTTTAGCAATGGTACCACGCCTATCTTGACTCCAATACTTGCAAGCATAAATGTAGAGTCTAGAAAGGCGCCGTGCAGGAGTGTGGACCTTATGTGCTGAGCTGCCATGCTCAGGTATTACAGAATACAGTGAAATTTCAAGAGCAGCAACTTCTCTGAGCTCCTCTTCAAGCTTCCCTATTCTCATTTCCATCTCTTCAATTTTTTGATTTAAAGCCGCATCGCCCTCATGTTCACCATTCTCTTCAGCATTAGCAGTTGCATTGTCACTTGCAGTGCTCTGAGTGCCATTTGAGGCCTCATCCAAAACATCTGTTTCTTTTAAATCTTCAACAGCTAGCTTTTCATCAGCACCATCAGAAGACTCGGATGAAGGCTTACTAGGGACTCTCATTTCTTTGAAATTTTTATCCAGGGAATCTATACTAGCAACTCTAGACGGCCCCTTATTTGGTTTCACAGGTTTCCTAGGGGTGCCGTTTACAGCTTTAAGAGGAGACTTACTAGTTCCAGAATCAGATTTCACTCTCGAAATACGAGAATTATCTAAGGACTTCTTATTGTTAACACTCTTAGGCACTCTTTGAACTCTATCTAATTTCTCATCATCAGCTGTCAAAGAATCACCTTGAGATGATACTGAATCTTTTACCGTATCAGTATCTGAATCTTCTTCCTTTCCCAGCTTAGGCTCTTTATCTAAGTCACTCAAAAGATCATCAATATTCTCATTATTAGTCACTTTCTCAACCATGGCATTGGCCTTTGGATCTCGAGGTGCCTCCTCAAAACTGTTGACGTTATCATCCACATAATGTATGACCAAGTTTTCATAAACTTCAGAGTGCTCTGAGCCCGTGTTCAAATCACTTACCAAAACACCAGAATCTGGTTTGGCACGCAAGGGTTTGGATTCAGTTTCCCTCCCAATCGGATTAGGCTTGCGGTCTCTCTTTTCAGTTTTCGCTGAGCGTTTTGATGGGGTGTTGTTTGGAGTCCTCCTTTTGTCAGTCTCTTTCATTCTTAAGTTGTTTCAGCTCTTCCAATAAAATCAAATCAACAACCAAGCTGTTTAGGGAAAAAAGTATTAATACCGTCATGATCTAGAGATCAACTTCACAAAATTCAAATTTAGATGCACTATATACCATCTTGCACCTACTTTTCAAGTGGGAAGTTCCTCAATTTCCAACAAGGGAGAACAAACTTATTCTGACCTTTCCTCTGTTATTCAAAGTATACTAAGAGCAGATCTGCAATCAATAAGAGACGAAAATCCAATCGTCAAGCGCTCAAACATAACCAAGATCAATGAAATGGAAGGAACTACAATATTTGACAATTAATATATTGTAGCAAGCAAATACTTCAAGGCTATAATCAAACTGGCACGAAGTATCTATTTGTAGAAATGAAATTCAAAGAACACGGATACGAAATGAAAGCATAAAAAATCCGATCCCTATAAATAGAATAAAATCCGCGGGAATATATCATATAGGGACGAAGATAAACAGAATAAAACAGTCAACAGCGTAAAGAAAAGAAAAACAGTCAAACAACATTATAAAAAAACACTCAAGAAAATATCCGATCAACCTTCATTTCACAAAATCAAAACTTAAATCAGAATATTAAAATCAAACATACACTCGGAATCCGATTGAGCATTACAAAATCAGAAGAAGAAGAAGAAGAAGAAGAAGAAGAAGAAAAAACAAGAAATAAGCTTAAAGATATAACTGATTTTGGAAAAAGAAACCGCCAATGCCGAAAATTGAGATAGCAGAAAGCGAAAACAAACAGAAGAAAACAAGATCTAGTCATACAAAGTTCAACTGCTCCGATACGTAAATGCAGCATGTTTCGTTTGGAGTAGTCAATTCTTCAAATAGCAGTTTCTAAAACAGAGAGAAGCAAAACGACAAAATTAGTAATAAATGAACTCACTTACTTTCAAAACTATGATGATGATGATTGATTAGTCTTTTTCTTTCTTCTTTCTTTCTTTGTTGAGAATTAATGGCAGTGGAGATTGCGGGAAAGATGATGGGATTTAAATCAATGGTAGTGCAGTGTAGTGTAGTGGTGGATGAAACTGTCACCGGAGTAAGCTGTCGGTGGAGAGTATTTGACCGGGTATAGCCGGTGGATGGCTGACGCGTTATGTTTAAGTTTTTTTATGGGTATACCTAAACTGCCATCGTTGTCTCTAAAGAATTACCAGATTGTCATTTTGTGGGATCTACAAAATTAAATTAAGTATTAAACTCTTTTCACTCTTGGTGGTTTTCAAGTCGTAATCTATGTAGCTTAAGGGCTTTTTTATTCATATCTTACTTTTTTATTTGCCTTTTATCATCCTCACTTCTCTTCTATTTATCCATTTTGGTTACTTTATTTTTCAAAAATTAATATCTTAATCGTTTAGTTCATTATTTAAAAGTATATCTATTGGCTTCTTATTTAATGAAAACAATCTTTCATCCGGTGTTAAGTACGCACAATAATATTGCCTTCTCATATGACACGTGATATTTGATTAAAAACTATAAGATTGTGTCATCTTTTAACATAAACAAACTAAAATGATCTCAATGTTCAAAATGAGTTAAATGAACTTTACAATTAACTTCACATACATATGTTCATATGCGAAGTCAATACGTGTGACTAATACTAGAGACACAACATATATAATTTTAAATAGTTTAGAGTGTAAATAGATTGTCCCTTTCTTTCGAAAAAAAAATTAATCGAATTAGACAAAATTTAGAGTGTTGAGTTTGAATTAGTTCTTTTTATTTCAATACATTCTCTCCTTCGTCTACTTACATAATTAAAAGCAGTAATAAAAGTGAATGTTTAAGAAAAGAAAACTCAATAAAAATAAAAATAGTGTTAGTTGTTTTATTTGTGTGAAAAAGTATTTTAAAATTTATAATTTTATTACTGGTCTCTTCGCGTACATGTTGATGAGATTCAATTGATAATTATTTGAGAAATTAAATTTTGTTCATCTTGAACTCTAACCAATTGATAGCTTTTATGACTATTAAAGAGCTGATCAAACAAATAAAAGATTACAAAATATGCTAAGATTAATAATACAATCCATCTAGAAGATAAAAAAATCCAATCCCTTCAAATCACAATCATAAAATTCTTTATGATGTTATAAAAAACTTATAAAGACAATATATTCTTCACGTGTTAATTTCAGTCACGTGTTCAATTTAGTAAAACTCCATCGTTTTACATAACAGATTTTTATTCAGTTTTGCCAGCTGGCTTTATTCTTTTTTGGTTATTGTTGTTGCTTTTCAAACGGTATTATATATCTGTTCTATGCTCTGTTTTCTTCCTTAATGAATATCACAAATATCTTCTCCAAATACTCTTAATCCTCTCAAATTATCAACATGTAATATAGTTATAATTTTAGCTATCAGTTAAAAAATAATTATACATCAGCTAACTAATTAAAGCAAAACTTTTGAGAACCCAAATTTAATAATTTTGGAATGAAAAAGGAAGGGAAAACACAAAATTACTATTCCATTTCATTCTTTTTCTTCAAGTTCAAACTTAACTAATCTCAATTGAATCAATACAATCATAACACAAAAATACACAGGATTACTGTGCGCTCTTTCAAATCTAACGGTGAATCTTATTTGACATACTAAATATATGAATGACAAAATTTACAATCAAAAGCATTTTAGGTTAATTAATTATCCTAACTTCTCTCGAAAATCATTAACTACTCCTCTAAGCCCCTTGGTGGATTCATAATCTCTGCAAAATAGTGACCAACAAAATATATTAGCTATGATAATGAGAAAAATTAAACAGCTACATGCGATTTGAATAAAAGAATAATTGGTATTCCATTGCAATTTCAAAACTATAGGAGATTAGAATCTAATATATAATGTAAATAGCTGGAAAATTAGGAGTACGAATCAAGCAAAAAGAGAAATAGCCTAGCACAATTCGTTCATTGCGGTTTGCTGTATCAAATTCCAACTCACGGTATATCTCTCTCTGGATCAAAAGATCTTCTCTGCCATTTCTATTTCTTTAAGTTCTTCAATCTTGATCTAAATGTACAGAATCCAACTCACGGTATATCTATCTTCTCTGCGATTTCTATTTCCTTAATTTCTTCAATCTTGATCTAAATGTACAGAATCCAACTCACGGTATATCTCTCTCTGGATCAAAAGATCTTCTCTGCCATTTCCTATTTCTTTAATTTCTTCAATCTTGATCTAAATGTACAGAAATGACAAAGAACAGAGCTAACGTGAAAGGGATTGGGGAGCGTTTCCTGGAGAAGGGGTCGAGCAATATGACAAAACTGGTGGAAGAACGCAACAAGAAGCAGGTAAAAAATTTTAGTAAAATTTATCCTAATTAAACTATCTTTTAACGATATTGTAAATTAAACAGGTACAAGAAAAGAAAAAGATGAAGCAGGAGGAAGTGAATAGGAAGATTAAAGAGGAGAAAGAGAAGGAGCTTAAGGAACACGGCAAAAAGTATGATATGTTCTTCAAGCTGGTTTCTAACTGTTCACTTTCTTTACTTTACAGAGTTAGTATACTTGATATTATAGAAAGTAACTATTAGCTGCGGGGACTCACTCTTAAATTGAGTTAGCTTGTTGAATCATTTAGTCTATTTGGATATTACTAAAAGTAATAAAGATTCCCGTAGAGAAGACTAGTAGGTTAGGTTGCCACAGGGCATAGTTAGCCCTTAGCCCACCGTAAGAGGAGGAAGACTTCGTTTATCAGCAGGATGGTGACAAAACTGACTTTCACGTAAGAGTGAATTCTGCATGTATTTAACACAAGGTTATCGGTGACAAGTGTTTTATTTAACACCTTTGTCTCGGTCTTAGCATTTCTAGCTTTTACCCTACATTGGTGGCCACATATCTGCCCGGTACAAATAGGTTCTGTAGCTATGGGTTCCGGATCTCCGTCTAGCTCTTGTTTTAGCTAGGTTACAAAATGGTGACCACAAGGTTCGGGGCTAAAAGGTGTAGAATGGTGGCTATAGAAATAGGCGTAGAAAGCAAAGCTGCAACCTTCGGCAGATTCAAACGCATAATAGGCAGGCTGAGAAGTCAAGAGCTGGCAATAGGAATAGTAAGCTAGCAACCCATTACCTAGGACTATGTAATTTGGTTTGTTACAGAAATCCTTGCTCTAGCAACTCTAAACCCTTGCTTACGATATATCCTGGGTGCTTACTTGCTATAGAACCGGGTAGGTTTCGTTGATTGCCTCAACTATAACTGAAAGGGAATGACAGAGTAAAAGAATGAAACAGGAAGGCAAGCTAGGAGACCAAGCACTCTACTCAATAACGTCTTATAACGTAGAAGAATCCACTTTCTCTCCCCTACTCTAATCTCCATTCTTTCGTCATACTCAAAACATGTTTTCGTCATGACTTCTATCATTATTAATCGAGTTTTGCTCTTATTTTTAAATTTCAGGTGACGTTTTCCAAGGAAGTTATGAAGAGCTCCAAAGAGGTATTTCGATGGGAGTTTATGACAGGTTGAACAACTTTAGCTCTAGCTTTGCTATTTTCATTTTGATGTACAGCAATAAATTAGGTACTTGATATGTGAATGTGCAATTGCAGTATGAGAATTGCTTGAAGACAAACAGACTTAGACTACCAAATTTCTAGAAATCAATGAGAATTTCACGAGAAATAAACTCATATGCATGCCTTAAAAGGTAGTTTCTTTAAGTTTCCAATTATGCAACAATTTCCTTATTAATATTTTCTGGGTGCGAGTATATAATTTCTGGTTTTTACTTTGTATAAAATTTGTAATAGTTTACATGCATGAGTTGTAACCAGTAGTTTTTTCTTTATGGAGTATAAAATTTACATGGCATTGTGCTCCTCCTCTCGATCACTTTACTCCTTAAGTTTAATGGACGACCTATTTGCTACCTAAACTATATATCTAAAAGCGTATCTATTGGAACCATGTTTTAAGTATGACGAAAACAATTTTTGACGTAGTGTTAGGTACGCGCCATAATATTGGCTTCGCATACGACATGTGCCATTTAAATGAAAACTATAAGGTCGTATCATCATTTAACAAAAAAATAAATAAAAATGCCCTTAATATTAGAAAGGAAAGGAGTTAAATGAACAACTTACAATTCACATCCACGTATGTCTATTTTCATGTGAAGTCAATATGCTAGCGCGTTCCTCGTTCCTCACATCACGTATGTTCATATTTTCTTATCACCCTGGCCCTATCACCTCCCACTGCCAATATAATTAACCAAATTATATTTGTCATATGAATGTTGTACAAAGGTGGATCGTAGGTAGAAAGCGTAATAAAAATTAAAGGCTCAAAACTTTACAATGAAAATTGGTACATAAACATATAGTTAATAGAATTAAATGGAGTTCATAAAAAAAATAGAATTAAATGGAGAAGAAAATTAAATCTTGGTCATTTGATATTCAAGATGTAGATCTGTGAAAATAAGAGCACATAACATACACATAGCATGGGAAGATGTGAATTGTGTCAAGAAAACAACATATGAGCACCCACCCACCAATAGAATTAACCAAATCAAATTGTAGTCATATGAATGTAGTTCAAAGGTAGATCTGAGGTATAAAATGTCAATAAAATTGAAGAATCAAAACTATGCAATGAAACTTGGCACATAAACATATAGTTAATTGAATTAAATGGAGAAGAAAGTTAAATCTTGGTCATTTGATATTCAAGAGTTAGATCTGTAAAAATAAGAGAGCACATAACATATACATACCGTGGGGAGATGTAAATTGTGTTAAGTAAACAGCATATGAGTACCCACCCACCAATAGAATTAACCAAATCAAATTGTTGCCATATAAATGTTGTTCAAAGGTAGATCTGAGGTATAAAATGTTAAAAGTTTGAAGGGAGCAAAACTTTACAATAAAAATTGGCATATGAACAACATATATCACCACCCACCCCACCAATAGAATTAAGCACTAAAATTAAATCTTGGTCAACAATTATGGATAGAAGAAAATAATGGAAATAAATACCATGGGAAGATGTAAATTGGGTGAATTGTGTTGTGTTATGAAAACAAATGAGCAGCCACCGAACCACCAGCCAATAGAATTATTAGGATAATAGAGAGAGAGATAGCACCACCACCGTGTTATGATATGCACAAGGTAAGGTTAGGTTGACAATAACAATAAGAAGAAGAAGAAGAAGAGAAGATGAATAGAATTAGAATTATTAGAGAGAGAGAGAGATGGGGAAAAGTTAAACAACACATGATGTTGTATCTGACACAAACTGAACTATTCAATCTAAATAATGTATTAAACAAAACTTCTTTTCTATTTATTTTTTATATTCACACGCTATCTCCATACACTAATATGCTAGGTTTTCTTTTTTCCATTATTAATAATTCAACCTTATCACCAACCCCCACTACCCACCATTAATTTCTTTCTTTATTTATTGCTCCGTGATTTTTTCAAAAAAATTTAAATCGTCTCCTTTATTTCTCGTTTTTTAATTTACTTGCCCAATTTGTATCTTGATTACTTTAACCAAACCTTTGCATTATTATATAAATAAATAAAATTAAATTGCAATTCATATTGATCCTTTAATTACCGTTTACTAAAAGTTCAGATGCTCTTTAAAAAAAATAAGAAACAGAAAAAAGATATTTCTTTTACAAGTATTGGGTTAGTCCTAATAACTATTGCTATTTCTTTGAATTCTTTTTTTTAACTTAATTCTTTGCAAATTAGGAATGTACATCTGTATTCTTTTGTATTCAAATTGGTCAAATATCTTTACCTTGTTCATGCCTAAATCATAGGCTAAAGTTAAACTCTTGTATACATCCCAACGATATCCCATGAATGAAGGCAACCAAAGATATTCATTTAATCATTTCTAATTTACAAGTTTAAAACCGTTTTTGACTTTGGTTATTAATCAGAAGTAGAATAGTTTTGTACTCGGTTGACAAATTACTGATTATATATGATAATATCATTTATAAGTGTTTGTTCAGGGGGATGAAATTAGATTTTTAGGAATAAGTTTAATTTTTTTGCTAAGCTATTGTTTGTTTGAGAATGGAGAGGGAAGATGGAAAAATAAATTCTCTTTCACGATCTCTAAATTTTGCACCTAGATAGTGAATATGACAAATTAATTAAAAAACAAAATAATAATAATTACTTTGTTCATTACCATTTTAGTCACATACTAATTAGCTTTTATCAAATATACCTAATTTAAATAGTTTTTTTATCTTAAAGGTTGTAACAACTAATTTAAGTAAAGATAATAAAATTTTTTATATTAACATTAGGGGATATTTTATGGTCACTTTGTTTTTCACAAAGTAACCATTACTTTGTTTTGTCAACCATTGGATCATGAGTTAAAAACTAATCCAATGGTGAAAAAGACAAAGTATAGACAAAGTAAGAGAAAAACAAAGTGACTATAGCCTACACCAAACATTAGTTACTTTTTTTAATATTTTCATTCACCTTTTTTTAATTTTTTTATTAACCTTAAAAAGACAAATGAGTGCATACATATTCCAAAAAGAAAAAGTTCATTAGTTTTACCCTAAACCAACCCTAGCCTAGTCTCCTCTTCTTCTTTTTTCATTTACTTATTGGGTAATTTTTTTCTGCGAAAAATTATCGAACTAAATTTTTATTTTCTACTCCATTACTTATTATTCAATTATATTATACCTTATCTCACCTAACGAGAAATCAAAAAATTCTATCTTACTTCACCTGCCAGCCAGCCTGTCCACTTTGGATTATACACCTAAAAAATGCTAAAATTCCTAATAATTCATCAAAGGTTGTTTAGTTTAGGATATACATGTAATGCTTTCACCGGTTAAGGAACAGTTGACTTCGGTTAATGGATAACTGAAGTTCAATTTTCAATTTTTGTATCACCGAACTCCACCAATTATTCCATTAAAAAATTAAAAGCTGATGCATGTGGGGGCCGTGTTCCTGATGGGGAGGTAGGGACTCTGACATTGGTTCTTCAATAGCCGAAGATTGCACTTCGGTTTTTGAAGAACCGAAGTCAGGCATAGAGAGCAGTTGGCCCCTTTTGTTGGTCTCTTTTTCCTATGCTCCTCTGTCTTTTTTCCCTTTAATCAACAAATTATACATTTGAAATTTGATTCTGGGATGAGTATAAAAGATTGAGTTTGTAATTGAAGAGCTAAGATGGAGTTTCGTGTTCTCTTTTGGGTGTTTTTGGTATTTACTGGTTGGGTACAGTGGAGGAGTGTTTTTGATTTCATTTAGGAATAACAAAAAGAAAGTGAATGACCTCTGAACCCAATTTTTTAATTTTTCCAATTGTTAGCTTGCTTTGCTTCACCTTCATGGAAATTCTAGTGGGTTTTGTTGGCTCTATCTTACCATGAATTCATCTCCCCACCATACTGGTAGTGCTCAGTTTCTCTATTGAACCAAGTCATAGAGTTCGGTTGTTGAATAATTGATGTCATACATGTCTTGTAGTTTTAATATTTTTATTGAGACTTCGGTAATTCATTTACCGAAAAGCATACTTCGATTATCCATTAACCGAAGTCAACTCTTCTAACCAGTCAAAGCATTAATTTAGTGTATATCTTAAACCAAACAACCTTTGATGAATTATTAGAGATTTTAACATTTTTTAGATGCATAATCCATTCACTTTAATATTTCTACTTGACCGTTTGATCTACTATGCCTCTTCCTTTTCTTCTTTTCCAAATTGACTTTTTCTGCTATAAAACAAATTACCATTAATAACATATAAATTCTCAATAAAATAAAGTGATTTATAGAAGAATTTCTTTTTAATACGAAGATAATTGTGCTTTTTTTGGTGGGTTGTTTGCTAACTATTTAATCAACATTAGTTTTATTTATTTATATTTAATAATAAATAAATAAAAATATAACTAATTTCAAAAACAAAATCATCGAATTGTTACTGGAATTGACCAACTCATCAATCAAAAACAATCCATAATAAAATACTATTTTGAGGCATTCAGCTTACTGGAATTTGAGGCTTTCCAAAAGCCGCTGAAAATGCAATTCGCCCTGGAGATTCAACTCGAAAACTAAAATTGGAGAGGGAATGGAGCAGTAGGAAAACAAACGATTTGGAGATCGGTTCAATGAAATAAATTACAGACTAGGGAAAAGAGAGAAACAAGCCGATCAAAGTAAAATAACTAATTACCGTAAAAAAACAAAGATATTATTGAAAATTTATGTTCACCAATCAAATTGTTGGTGAGAAGCAGGAGTAACAAACGGCATAGTTTCAATCCACGCACAATTTACCCATTGCTTTACATTCCAAGGACTTCCACTAATATAATCCCTAAGAAAAGACGTATACTTTTTAGTATCGAGACAATAAGGGACATACATTTGGTTGTTTAGAATTTTTGGAAAATAAATCTTATTACTTGATGCTTTCACTGGGGCTGGTTTGAGCATGGATGATGTTTTACTAACAAATAGCATTGTATTCCTCAAAGCTTCAATAGGCATCCATTGTCGCTTTGATTCATTCATCTTTGATACGTATACTTTTTGCTCATCAGAGAATACTATTACAACTGACAATTCTGCTTCATTTTCCACCAAGTATGTTGCCTCCACCAATGAACTCCTCCAAGGAAAGGGAGTACCAATAGACTTCGTGACCTTTTGTTTGAGATCAAATACTAATATATTACTATCATCTCCAATAGCATAACAACGGTTTCCACAAAGTACAAGATGTGAACAAGATACATATTCTTCCGCGATCTTAAACGTCCCATAAAATTCCCAATTTTCTTCCCCGCGATTAGTAATAGCAAATCTACCATCCCACGTCATTCCAATTACAAAACAATTCGAAGATGTTGGAGGAGAAGAGAATGACATGCTGTAAAACCACTTCATGCAATAAGGAAGCGGTATCTTCTGTCTTGTGAATGGATTAAAGAAAAAATAAGAAGAATAGTCTTCCACATAATAAGTTTTTGATAAAAGCAACCAACCGAACTTGGAAAATCGAATATAGGAACCGGATAATTCAGGGAAATCCATAGTGAAAACGTGACTAGGATGAAAAAATTTACATAAACTCCCCTTCAACGTGATTAAGCAAGGGTATTCTCGAGCGAGTGGTTTCAGTGGAGGATCAAGTAGAGATTTTCTAATAAGAAAAGCTATTCGATTAACATCCAAAGAATCATTCCAAGATTTGCAGACACTCGGAATTACAGCTAGAGCACCAACATCTCCTCCTCTGAACACATGTAAAGATATTGTACTCAACAATTCGGGCAAAAGTTGAGACCACGCTGATGTAACATGCTCGTCCTCATCTTGTTTTTTTTGTTCCATCATGTTATAATAATCTGCGGAGAGCCAAAAGAATTAATCATATATTCATCAAAAATTGCACAGGGAAATAATATGAATTAACTTAATTACGTACCTTCTACAAATTTATTCTTCTTTTTCGGTTTTCTCTCTTCGGAAACACAGACACACACACACATATATATATACATACAAATTAACATTAATATATATATACTCAGTGTCCTATTGTTATTTGGATTAATATATATATTCATCAAAAATTGCACTGCAGTTTCCTACTGTTATTTGGATTAATATATATTACTCACCTTCCTAAGTAGAATTCCTTGGTACCATCCTAATCAGCAAAAGGAATTGTGATTTCCTAATTAACTAGAAAATCCTAAGCAAAATAGGACAAGTATGATTGTATCCTAATTAGAAAACAAAAGAGGAAAAGCACTATAAAAATAATAAAAGAAGATGTATTTTCTTCTGTACGTTAATCTTAACGTTATTCTATTTCTGCTTCCAGGGAAAGAAGGAAAAAAAAAAAAAAAAACTCTAATCTATTTTCTCCTCTTCCTAAGCTCAATTCAATCTTCGCAGGTAATTTTATCTTTACTCTACTAATCTCTTACTGTGTTTGCTTAATTAAATTACTTAATCGTACAAATATACTAATTAACATGTTTTTGCTCACGAACAGATTATGGAAACATCGAAAGAAGCATCGTATCCTTGGTTACTTATTCAAGATGCTAAGGACAACCGTAAACTAGTTTATTATGATCTATCCAAAAGAGAATATCATAAGAAAACGATTCATCAGATGGAGAATAGAAAAATATGCAGTTGCTTTTATGGATGGTTTATCCTCAAAGATGTTGCATTGGAAGATTATTTTCTGTTTAATCCTATCAATTTGGAAACGATTAAACTCCCACCATTACCAAACAAAGCTGCGTTAGACAGCTACCTTTTTTTGTCTCCAACTCATTCAAATTGTCATGTCATCTTTTTCGATGAAAATAATAACAATATCTTCTTTTGCAAACCTAGAGATGAAAAGTTCATCCAACGTGAGCTAGAAGGTTTTAAGGGATTTACAATGATAGGTGAAAAGGGGTATGGTTGTTTATTAGACAATGGACGTCGCTATTTTGCTGCCATCACATTTGAGGCGTCTCAAATTCAGATTGAGCACTTACCGATAGATGATGTTCGTATGGATACACACTCTTACTATGGTGACATTGGTTTCAAAGAATTTTTAGTAGAAGCATGTGGTGAGCTCCTATTAGTATGCCCGTTGTACTTGTGTGGTTGGGAACTATATGATATTGTGGTATTTAAGGTAGATCCTAAAGAAGAGAAGTGGGTGGAAATTGAAAATATTGAATCTTCAACAATATTTATTTCAAAATCAAGAAGTGCTATTGCTTGCAAAGTACACGATTCGTCGATCCAAAAGAATTCAGTTTACATCTTCAATCAAAATGAAAGATTTTTTCATGTTTTCGATATCGAAGATAATAGTTTTTCAATGACGTTACCTTGTCCTGCTGCAGCTCAAAGTTCTCTATTCCAATGGATGATAACTGATGGATCGCATCCTATTTAATATTTCCTCGTGTATTTGTATGTTTGTTTGATTTTTCACAATCATTTGCTATTATCATGAATTCATTTACGATTCACAACTACTCTTACTAGTCTAATACATTCGCGAAAGACATCAATTAACACATATATCAAAAACCAATCAAAATATGAAGCAAACAAAATCTAGATTCTTAGTTTAAGACTCTCTATCAACTTAACCGGAGCTCAAACTCAAATGCATCTAATTCCAAGCATCAATCAAACTTAAAAATAGAAGCCTGACAATTTCAATGCCCTAAACAAATTAAAAGGTAAGAGTATGAGATTTGAATAATTGACTCATTAAGGTAATGAGACATGTATATGTAGTACTAAACTTAACCTCAACTGAATAAGGATTCAGAAAAAGCAATACACGTTAGTACTCTATCTGCTAACAAACTAAATTTGTGGAAATCACATTGTTTGACAAGATGTTTTAATACGCATTGGGTGTTACAAAGAACTGAAGAATAAAAAGTTATGTTTTTTAGATTTGTAGTTTTTGATTCTTTTATGCCTCTGCCCTCATGTCATGTCTCCCATTTGGTAAATTTGAAGAACAATGCCCAATTTTTCACCATTTGTAGAGTCAAGAGACGAGCTTTTTGAGCAGCTTATTAACTTGGTTGGGAAGATGATATGGTTTTGGGTAAATTTGGGGTCAATTTGTCTAAAGATTTGATTAGTTTTACCAAGGGTTTTGATTATTTTGAAGGAGTTTGATTATTTTGATTGTTTGATGGAAATTTCAGAGAAAGAAATCAGAATCTTTGATAATATTTGGGTAAGATTTGTTTCATTATCTGGTAATATCTTTCCTCCATTTATGTTTATGTAAAAGGAAACCAAAATTAAAAATATCTTTCTCTGCTTTTGGTCAAAATCCTTCTCTCTCTTTTTTCTCTCATCATTTCAATCATTCCTAGATCTGCAAGAATTGAAATGTATAAGAAGTAACACGAAATTCACAATGAAGAGTGAGTATTTTTATTTTATTTTTAAGACAAACGAAGAGTGAGTATATAACCAAATATATACAACTTAAATTATTTCAGTAGGGACTTATATGCAATTTTACATCATTATTTTCAACAATAATTGAAAAGTAGGGAGCTATAAGCATTTTTATCGATTATTATGCAAAATAATAATGTTCATGAGACATCATTCTCTTCAACAGCTAGAGATGATCTCCACCCTCACTTCAGCTATTCATTAACTAAACTCACCTGCTTCGGTCATTGAATTACCAAGTCAACGACTCCGTCAACTTGTGGCTTACATGGCATACTCTTTGGGTTTTGGCTCAGCGAAATTAAGAGTTCGGTTTTTCGATAACTAAAGTCAACATATTATTAACTGGTCAAAGCATTAGTTTGGTAAATATATTTAACCAAGCACTTTTAGTTGAATAATCTATAAAGCGTGCATTTTTATGGGACATAATCTAATAAATATGTTCAAGTCATCACTCTAAATGTTTACTTGTATCTTAATCCGAGCAGCCAGCCAGAGATGTTATTGGACCTATGTCCAAAACTATAGAATCTCTGTCTCCCCTGCTGCAAAAGTTCACCTATGCTAAAGCCAGTGGTATAGACAATGTTGAAGCTGATCCAACTGATAAACCTTACCACACAACTTAAGTCCACCTGAATCCTGAGAATGGAAGCCACATATTCATACACGTTGAAGCACGGGGAGAGTCTGTCTCATTTAGCTGATGGATGCACTGCAAGATTCTGAGAATCTTAACTTTTGTGTGCTTCTACTGCAAGCATTTCGACTGAAACACCATTTTTGCTTAGTTTTGTTGAACGATGTAATATAGCTTCAATTTTGGAAGTTCTTCCTTGAGAACTCAAAACTGTTTGGGTCCTTTGGGATATGACATAAACTTGCATGAGAAAAACCAAAGGAAATTGTACTACTCCCTCAGAAATTCTGTCAAACACAAGTTGAGAAAATTTACGTTTGCTCTATCTATCCGAGCCTCAATATCTGCCTGCACAGATCTAATTTTTTGCATCATTAGATTTAGCAATGTCTCTTTTGCTTTATCAGAAACTCTCATTATTATTAGGATCAACCATTAACTGAACATTGTATGTGAAATATTTTCCTACACACTCAGATATGGCTTAATACATATTTCTACACCTAAACTCGTTGCTTTTATTTTTTATTTCTTTTGGCTTGTTGTATCCCGAACTTATAGTTCAGACTATCCCAGTCCTGAACTCATCAACATTAAACCTGTCTGGCCCCTTTTTTAGTGATTATGTAGACTTTGAAGTGTCGAGTATACTACTGAATCAAACATTTGCCGAATAATCTTTCATATCGTGTGAATAAACAAGGTTGCTGGAAGTCTAAAATAATAGATTCAAATATAAGTTAAGATGTCAAACAACAAATTTGAGTGCGTAATGATGTATTAAGGCCTCAAATACCGTGTGCTATTAAAGTGGGTTGTATGTGTGCGCTTGCGTTGCTGACTCGAGAAAAGCCAGTGTGTTTCCCCACCGATATGACTCTCATACTTGACAAACTTAGGTTAATGGCAGTAATATCTCATCATGTTTTCTGATCAGCACACTATTTCTCTGAACATGCTGCAGGACCGACATGAAATACATTGAAATAAAACGAACTTAACTGAGATCATCTGTAAAACTAGTGCCTATAATAAGGTCCACTACAAGATATTTTTGATGTTGAGACATTCCGAGTTAAATGGGAGGTGATATTTTTATTTGTATTATATCCTATGGGCTTCAGCTTACAGCAACTGTGTAATACAATGATGAATCCCCTTCTATCGTGATAGTGACATTCTTGGCACAAGAAAAAAAAGTTTTAGGAGTTCATGCACTAACACCGCTGTTCAATAAGGTATTTATTTCACCAATTATATTCACAGGTCTTTCGTTGAACATGGTTGAAAGCGTACTCTCGCAAAGACACTCAAGCTCCCTTGTTTTCCGAAGTGCTGCCTCCTGGAATCGAAATAGTATTTTCTCAACGAATCTTTCCTGAAATTCATCGTAATAAAGCACCCCCGTTATTCTCCACATATAAAGTGCATATAATACTTTAAGAATGTGGAACAAGCGTCAAAGATATGTATGAAATCAAAAGACACCACCATAAGCTAACTTATGAAGGAATATATCGTTCCTAGTAAAATCTTCAATCTCAGCTTAAGCACATAATGATGCATACTCTTGAAATTTTACAGTGTGGTGCACACAAACAATTGAATATCATTTATCATAAGTGCAGAGAAATCTGACGATTTAACAAATAAGAAATGACATAAAAGCCCCCCTACTACAAATATAAAAGGAAATTCACATTCAAATTGAAAATAGAATTACCAACAAGTAAGAAAATATTGACAGCAACAATAGTGTATAAATCAAACCAGTACTGAAATGCAATAAATAAGGCCATACCTCATACAAGTTGATCAACGGGTGTCAGGACAACCACCCCAATCTTATATCTGTGTAGGAAATTAATTTTTCAAGAGAGGAAGGATAAAGATGAAGACCAAGTTAAGTGTACCATCAATATATCGGATGATTCATTTGAGAGCTGATATGTGTTGTGTTTTAGGATCGTGGATGAATAAGCAGACTTGTTGAACTGCATAACAGATGTCCGGTCTGGTAAGAGTTAGATACTGCAAAGCACCCGCAAGCTGGCGATATTCTGTAGGATTATGATAGGGATTGCCAAAAGAGAGACTAAGTTTGGATTTTGAATCAACTGGAGTGGAGGTTGGTTTACTGGATCAAATACCGGCACGTTCACTTATTTCTTGAGCATATTTCTTTTGAGAAAGAAAGAGACCACCAGAATGACGAGTTACAGAAATTCCCAAAACATAACTGAGTTGACCGAGGTCTTTCATTGTAAATTCAGCACTGAGACTTGTCAAAATTGACTGTCAAAGCTTGTCTGAGGAGGCTGTAAGAATAATATCATCAACATAAAGGAGAATGTAGGAAATATCAGAGCCTCATCTATAAATAAAAAAAACGAATTATCAGATAAGCTATGAGTGAACCCCAAAGCGACTGCAAAGTAAGCAAACCACTCTTATACCATAATATTCTGCCTTGCATTGTTCATAGATACAGATTTATACTTATGATTATGCTAATATTAAATTCAAAATATTAACCTGATTTGCACATATATGGTAACAATTGATTACAAATAATCATGTAAACAATATTCTAATTCTGATAATCTCATGGAATGCGATGCATAGGTTGGGTACTCGAAACATTGAGCGGCAAAGGGAGGTAGTTATGCTATATAAATGGATGCCAGATGAAAATCATGTTAAGCCCAGCAGTGAAACATTGTTGGCTGTTCTATCTAGCTGCAGCCATAAAGCAATGGTCAAGCCCCATGAACAAGAGCAGTAAATACTTATATAAAATAGCATCAGATTCTAAACCACAAACTTATATCTTCTAGATGGTATGAATTCTTATGACCTAAATGAAACAATAAGGAAAAATAATTACATTGCTTGCATAATCTGCTTTTATTGACATTCTCATTGGCAAATACATAATTTCTGGCAAAATGAAAAGAAGTACTAAATTGGATGTGACCCATTTGTCATAACCCAATGACATATCGAACCTTGAGCTGCAATCGAACAAGGTAATGTCTTTGAAAAACTATGATCTTCAATATTGAAAATACGATAAAATCTTTCAATAGGATTTGAGAAGTATATTGAATTCTTTTCGACTTCCAGATCTTGTGTGCTACAGGCAACAGCTCCTTTAAATGTTGAAATAAATATTGTTGAAGATCCGATATTTTCAATTTCCATCCACTTCTTTTTTTCAGATTCCCACTTATAAAGCATGACATCATATATTTCACGACCACACAAGTTTAATGGACATACTAATACGAGCTCACTACATATTTCTACTAAATATTCTCGTAGACAATAGCAACCATAGTAAAACCTTCGAAAATCACTGTTTTCTGGCAACCGATTGATATGGATCTGAGACCCCTCAAATGATATGGCAGCATAATAACTACCTTGGTTGTCCAATATGCAACAATAGCCTTTTTCACCCAACATTGTAAATCCCTCAAAACCTTTTTGCTTTTGTTGCATGAATTTCTCATCTTTAGGTTTGCAAAAGAACAATGTGTTACTATTTTTATTGAAAAATATAACACGGCAATTTGGATTTGTTGGCGACAAATACAGATGGCAATTTGGATATGTTGACAACAAATGCAGATTGATGTCTAACGTAACATCTTTTGGTAAAGGCGGAAGTGTAATAATTTCTGAAGTGATAGGATGAAATAGGCAATAATCATTCAACTCAACATCTTTCAAGATAAACCATCCTTGAGAACAATAACATATTCTTTTGTTCTCAAGAAAAGAAATTGATTTCTTGTAATATCTATTTCCCGATATATCACAATATAATAGCATGTTGTATTCAATTGTATCTTGTATAATAAGCCAAGGATACATTGGAGCTTCCTTCAATATTTCCATGTCTACCTTTAATCTGTTTACGAATGAAAACATGTTTATTAGTACGAGTATACATTCTGTAGTTTCACAAATATATAAATTAATAGAAAGTTTTAATATATAAATAAAAAGATTAGTCAAATAACATTATGTATGCATAGAAACCAAAAGCTACAACAGATCCTAGGATTTTGGAGGTCCACGAGCAAAGTAGCAGATAGAGGCCCTTAATAAATACGTACAATGAATGTAGAGATAATAATTTATATTCATGCACCATTTAAAACATATACTTTCCAGTAAATATTTATACTCAAAAAATAGTACTAAAAATATCTAAGACTCGTAATATTTATACAATAAAAGGGTTCAAAGTGTTTGGAGGCCTTACAATAGAGGCAACTATGTACAACTTTTATCATAATTAAACTCAAAAAAGTATAAGACTCATTATATGAACAAATTCAAATTCAAATTCAAACAAAGAATTCCACACAATCGCCAATTTCATTTATTTGAATAATTTTATAAAAAAAGTTTCGAAAACATAGGTCCCTCTCTATCTCAGGGCCCCGGTTAGGGACGAAAAAACATTTAATTTAATTTTACGTACCTGGCGAATGAAAAATTACCCAAATACGAAAAGAGGAGCAATGAAGCAAATCTAAGTAGTCGTTTTAGACTGTATATGAAAATACAATCGTCCATTAAAAAGACTTTTTATAGAGTGTTATTCTTTTTCTGATTAATTACGAAAAGTTAATCACTCCTTTCAGAAAAAGGACTCATTGTCTGATGTGGATTAGAATTACTTGCTGTTTAATTTAATCAAATTTAAAATAGGAGAATATATGTGAGTAGCAAAAGGAATAGGAATAGAACCGTGGTATTTTATTTTTTGACAACAATAGCACTGTGTATATATATATACACACATGATTCCTACTAAAATAGAGAGCAACAGGAGAAAATTTAGAAGTGAGTATTCCTTGAAAAAATTTCAAGAACAAACGGATCGATACAAGTAAGTTAATTTATATAGATTCTGCAATTAATTTTTATAGCTCTCTAAATTTTTTATTTTTGCAGATTATTGAAAAATGTACGAAATCAAACAAGAGTACGATGATGATGAGGAGAGTCGATGGTCTCATCTTTTGCCGGAATTATTAAGCCAAATATCTTCACGAGCTTTCCAGGTTGGCGTTGTTGATGTTATTCCAAGTGTTTGCAAATCTTGGAATAATTTAATTGATATTAAGTACACAACTACTCTCATCAGGAAATTTCTACCCGATCCTCCACTAACTCCACTCGCTAATGAATACCGTTGCTTGATGACATTGAGAGGGAGTTCATGTAAATTTTACCATCCTAATCACATATTCACTATGGATTTTCCTGAACTATCGGGTTCCTACATTCAATTCTCCAAATTAGGCTGGTTACTTTTGTGTAGCATTTGTTCCAGTGACGATTCTTATACCTATTTTGAGAAGATAGACCTTCCAACATGCGATAAAGTGTTTTTTGGCATGTCTTTCTCTTCTCCTCCAACTTCCCCTCATTGTTTTGTGATTGGAATCACGCGGAATAATGCATTTGGTATTATCGTACGTGGTGAAGAAAAGTGGTCATTTTATGAATCCTTTAATATTGTTGGTCAATTCAAGCCTTATTCTCATCTTACAATTTGTGGAGATTGTTGTTATGCTATTGGACATCGAAGCAAAATCTTAGTATTTGATTTGAAACATAAGTCCACAAAATTTATTGGTAATCCTCTCTATAAAGATAATTCATCGGTGGGTTTTGAAGCACAATTCTTAGTCAAAGACGGAACAAAGCTGTTATCTGTAATGGTACCATGGGAAGAGCAAAACATACTTATTGAAAAGATCACTCCATTGAAGCGAGAATGGTCATCTGTTGAAACTTTAAATAATAAGATGTTATTTGTTAGTGACACATCATCCATGCTCAAACTAGCTCCGTTAAAAGCGAGAAGTAATAAGATTTATTTTCCCAAGATTTACAACAATGACACATTCGTTCCTTACTGTCTTGCTACCAGAAAGTATATTTCGTTATTTGGTGAGTCTGATTATTCTAAGAAGAGCCCCTGGAATTCAACCGCGAAGATAAAGCAATGGTCAAATTGTACTTGGATTGAAACTAAGCCATTTGCATTTGCTTGTAACCAACAAACGGATTGGTGATAATAATAATAATAAATAATAATGATAATAATAATAATAAATAAATTCAGTGTTGAATTCAGTGTTTTTTTTGTTGTCAATTTCTTATTTCAATCTCATTAGTCTTGATTCATGTAGTATTTCTTGATATAAAAGTTCATCTAACGTGAGCTAGAAGGTTTTACGGGATTTACAATGATAGGTGAAAAGGGGTATGGTTGTTTATTAGACAATGGACATCGTTATTTTGCTGCCATCACATTTGAGGCGTCTCAAATTCAGATTGAGCACTTACCGATAGATGATGTCCGTATGGATACACACTCTTACTATGGTGACATTGATTTCAAAGAATATTTAGTAGAAGCATGTGGTGAGCTCCTATTAGTATGCCCGTTGTACCGTTGTACTTGTGTGGTTGGGAACTATATGATATTGCAGTATTTAAGGTAGATCCTAAAGAAGAGAAGTGGATGGAAATTGAAAATATTGCATCTTCAACAATATTTATTTCAACATCACGAAGTGCTATTGCTTGCAAAGTATACGATTTGTCAATCCAAAAGAATTCAGTTTACATCTTCAATTAAAATGAAAGATTTTTTCATGTTTTCGATATCGAAGATAATAGTCTTTCAAAGACGTTACCTTGTCCTCCTGCGACCTGCAGCTCAAAGTTCTCTATTCCAATTGATGATGACTGATGGATCGCATCCTATTTAATATTTCCTCGTGTATTTGTATGTTTGTTTGATTTTTGACAATCATTTGCTATTATCATGAATTCATACAATCCACAACTACTCTTACTAGTCTAATACATTCGCGAAAGACACCAATTAACACATATATCAAAAACCAACCAATATATGAAGCAAACAAAATCTAGATTCTTAGTTTAAGACTCTCTATCAACTTAACCGGAGCTTAAACTCAAATGCATCTAATTCCAAGCATCAATCAAACTTAAAAATAGAAGCTTGACAATTTCAATGCCCTAAACAAGTTAAGCAAGTTTCATCATACTTATATTACAGTCACCTAAGTTCAATTTGCAAACAAACTCGCAGTAACATAGTTTTACTCTGGAGCATGTGAACTATATGTCTACCAAAACATGGCTCAATTGCTGATATGGTAATATGGTATGGTAATGGAGGCTCTCTTTGTTCTAAAATTTAAACAAAATGAGGATAGACATCAAACAGAAAACAACCTCAAGTTTTAAGGCAGTTTAATTGATATGTCACTGTCAACATCCTAATACTATTCTTTTGAAATGTTTAAGCTAACTTGATTGCAACAACATGACCAAGTTAGTCATCATTATAAATTAAACCTAAGATTCATCGTAAAATCTGATGGTCATAAGTATAATTTAACTTGCTCTAATCTACTACATGGACCAAAGCATTCTAGAAGAACCAAAGGGGTGAAGAGTTAGAGTGATTAACAAGAGGTTTTGGGAAATAGGTCTGTGGTAAGCCAGTAATCATCTAGCTGTACTCTGAAGTAGAGGCAATTCAGGTAGGAATCTTATAACGAAGGATCTGCTCGTCGAAGTGATCACAATCCAATTTTAGGTTCGTCACAGGGTCCTGAGTGACTCAGCTCATTCCATTCTAGTTTCTCTCACTGCTATTGAAATAAACCTCATACACATGAAACTCAATCTACTAGAAACTAAAAAGTATTCAAGGATCACAAAATCAGTACATCAACATAGGAACTCACACCCGCAGCAATCTCCGAAACAAATCAACAACAATGCATATCAAGCATCAGCAACCATCACCGCACACGAACATACATACCCGAAAGCTACCAATTTTACCATATATCAAAACTCAATCAACATATGCAGCAAATTAAAATTCAGTGTTCTTTTCTCAAGAGTCAATGCATCACAATCAAATCGAAACAAGGAAACTGAACCTCGTCGGAACTTATAACATGATGAACATCCAAATTAACAACTAAAAATAACATGTTCAGGCAATCAAGCTCCATCTAAGAACTCAATTTAAACATAGTCATAATCCTTTTATTGAACTACAAAATATCAACAGCTCGTAAACTCACAGAAATACCGGTCTGGTCCGGTCTGTTACGATCCAATCGATCTCATCATTCTAATCGGAATCACCGGAACCAGAGAGCCCTAATTTCTCAGCCTCGAGACGTTCAAGAGCCTTCTGATGAGCCCAGGTCTCGATGGTGAGATCAGGCTTAGCATTCAATCCGACGCCGAGGATGACAATGGTGAGGAAGCTGGTGACGTAGCAAGGAAGCTCCCAATCCTCCCACTTCCGAGATTGCCCTGCCGGGAGAGGAGTCCGATTGAATAGGTATCCCTTCGGCTTCTCTTCGTGCCCCGCAGATGTCCACCGGCTTGGTCCTGCGGCGGCGCCGCCGCGTGTGCGGAGGGAGGAGGAGATGCGCTGGCGGAGCATGGTGGATGCCGTCGTGAATGGTTGAGGTGCCGGCATAGTGTTTGGGAGGAGGTGTTTGGACTCAGCTTTTTTTTTGTAGGTAGGAAATCAAAGGAAGGTGAAAAACTGCGTCGTTTTAAATAGATTGCTTTGCATATGACACGTTTCTTTTTCTTTCAAATACATCTTGATTTTAAACCCCTGAAATTTGGATTTGAAACTATTTATATCAAGAATGTTAGAATTAATGGTTTACCCCCGATTAAGATTCATAAAATACGTCTAGACTCTACAAGGGTTTAGCCGGACCGGTTCGGGTTGAGCCTAATCGGTTTTTTTTATGTAGTTATCTTGTTTAAGTTCAATTAAGTCGACCAAATTCGTACAATGTTTATATCATACTCAGTTTGATGGAAGTTAGTTTCTATATCTACATTATACATGAAAGATTTCAATAAAATATAATAAAAAAAAAATGAAAAATGGAATGTGATTCATAAAATACATTTAAAGCACTTACATATATATGTTACTAACATAAACGATTTTATTTTTAAAGGGAGAAAAAATAATGAGCTTTTGTACATCTCAATAATGTTAATACAACATTATGAAACTCGGGACAAGAGTGAAAACGAGCCAACTTTGCAAAAAACATGAGCCACCTTTTAGCTTGTCGCCGAACAAATTAGATTGAGAAACGTCCGTTTTTGAGAAGGAGAACCCCACACTTAGAAATGAGATCACCAAATTCAGAAGCATCTTCCAAACAGCAAGAGATAGTATCACAACTACGAGCTTCGCATTAGATTCAAAAATAACGTCTTGCAACCCCAAACTTTCGACCCATTCCATTGCTAATAACAAAATCCTAGCCTCACCTTCCTTAACACCATGGAGCCCGTCACCGCCGTCATCCTAAGCACCAACAAAACTTCCATCCGAATCGCGCAACACTGCTGCATACCCAACCAGACCTGCTTCTCCAAAAAATGCAGCATTGGTATTACATTTCAACGTACCAATTGGAGGTCAATGCCACTGAACTAAGCAGGAAGGCCTAGAGGACATTGTTGTCAGAATTGAAACATTCCCAGCTGCCTTGAGAGCTTCAGCTTTCTGCCAAGATTCCAGTATATCTCGAGCAATAAACACGATCTGAGAAGCTGTTGTACAATGGTGCTGCCAAAGACGTTCATTACGAGCCCTCCAAATACTCCACAAGCACATTAGAATCTTACACCCAATTGAATTTGAAAAAGATGACAGCATTATAACATATTCGGATACGTCTTTCTTGCTCTTCAACCCACATTCTTCAAAGGCATAAACAAACATTTATCTGATTAGGAATTCCCCAAAAGATCACCAGTAATCACCACAAGAACAAACTCCACCAACAATATGATGGAACCTGCTTTTATCCCTTATTGAAACATGTCTTCCATAAACCTCTGATATAAACTTAGCAAAATTGTGACAATCAACACATATTCTAAGGTTTTTTATCACACGAATCGGGGATTTCGGAGGACTAGCAATCAGACCGAAAGTCAAAGCAAATTTCTCACTATGCCCCAAAAGTATCTTCTCCTTCTGCTCCTCATCCACATCATACAATACACAGCTCAAATCAGGAACATATCCACATTCCTTGAACTTCACTAATACTTCCCTTATCTTTGATCTTATCTCCTCCTGTCTTGGATGCTCCCGTTCGCTTGCGTGAAATGTGTGCATTGTTTGATCAAGTTCTATCCAGCTTCTTCCTGGCTCCTTCATCACAGCCTTATCCGTCATTAGTTTACGTAGTTTCCTCACTTCTTCCCATCTCCCAGCAGAAGCGTATAGGTGCGAAAGGATCACATAGTTTCCAGCGTTTTCGGGTTCTATTTGAAGTAGCTGTTGACCGACAAATGTACCTATCTCGATCTTCGAGTGAACTCTGCAAGCACCTAAAAGTGAACCCCAAATGGCTGCAGTTGGTTCCGAAGGCATCTTTTTTATAAACTCAAAAGCCTCTTCAACTCGCCCTGCTCGTCCAAGCAAGTCCACAACACATCCGTAATGTTCTTTCTCCGGTTTGACCCCGTAGTTTCCTTTCAACATCTCATCAAAGAACTTGAGCCCTTTATCTTCCATTCCACCATGACTGCAACCAGACAAAACAGCCAATAATGTTACACTATCCGGTTTAACTTTATTTTCTTCTCTCATCAATTTATATAGCTCAACAACTTGGCTTCCCATCCCATGCTTCGAGTACCCGACGAGCATCGCGTTCCATGAGATAACCGTTCGTTCAGGCATGGTGTCAAAGATCCTTCTAGAATAATCAAGGTTACCACATTTTGAGTACATGTCTATCAAAGAATTCTGAAGAACAACAAAGAAGGGCAATTGACATCTAAGAACATGGTTGTGAACTTGTTTTCCATGATCTAATGCAGCAAGTCCAGATAACGCGGTTAACAAACTAGCGTAAGTAACATAATTTGAACTCATTCCTTCTCGTTGCAACCTCCGGAATAGTTCTAATGCATCCTCATCAAGACCTAATTGGGCATAAGCTGAAATTATTGCGGTGCAAGATACAACATCCCTTTCTGGTAAGCTCTCAAAAACATCCCGAGCTTCGTGGATTCTGCCTGCTTTGGCATACATGTCAAGAAGTGAGCTCCCGACGAATATATGAGATTCACAATTATACTTAACTAAGAGAGAGTGAATTTGCCTTCCTAGCTCACACCCAGGAGCACCAACACAAGAAGTTAGTACAGTAGCAAATGTGAACTCGTTTGGCTCTGTACCTGCACAAATTGTTAGTATATATCAATAACACAAACTTAAGACCACAAGGACTATCCAAAGAGGGAAAGTATCAAATGGGATGAAATAAAGATTTCTGATTGAATCAAACTTATTTATCGCAAATACAATTGCTCCTATCGATTTCAGAGAAGTGCATATTCAAACGAAAATATATAAACGTAACCTATGGTTATTGAATGACAGTGAATTTAGTCTCCATATTATAAAATAATGTAATCGTAAGCCTAACTATTACCAATTAGTGTGATTTCATGCCTAAGTGATGAAAAATGAGGCCTTTTTTATTACTATTTCATGTGTAATTTCATCACTCTGAATGTTCTATTAATGAAAAAAACAACATTTTGTTTTTGTCGACTGGACTTGAAATTGCACTGATCAGTAAATGTTGGACTTAAAAGATTTCATTTTCACATTGCATCTAATCCCGGGGGGCGGGAAAGAAAAGGACCGCCTTTGAAAAGAAAAAAGGAACTCACTTAACTCACTAGGCCTCCGGAACAAAGGTGATTCCGTTCATGCTTTAGACGATCTGTCAATACTTCTCTTCTATTAGAAAGGCGAACCTATAGGCCAGTTTCAGCGCGTTTTGAAAAGCACTCCGGTTATTTTGAATTGAAAACGCCCCTAAGGACCAGGTAAAGACGGAAAATTTTATCAATAACCATATAGTATCATATAGTTAGACTTAAAACGTTGCACAGTTCTTCACATTGCATCTAAATCCGTTCTTCATAAATAACCATATAGCGAAAAAACATACGTGCTAGAATGTAATAATGTACCTGATCTCAACATCTCAACAAAAAGATTCAAACTTTCTTTGCGAAACCCTCTCTGAGCATACCCCGAAATCAAAGCAGTCCAAGAAATGACATTTCTCTCGAGCATTTCATCGAACACATACCTCGCATCACCCAAAAAACCACACTTGTTATACAAAACAATCAACCTGTTTCTGAGATAAACAGGTGGAAAATAAAGGGTTTTGATCATATGGGAATGGACCCTTTGGCCTTCTCTATAAGCCTTGATATTAACACACTCGTTAAGGAGAGTGTTGTAGCCATTGAATAGCATTTGAGGTCCTTCAATGGCCATTTGTAATAAGGCTTGATGAAGGAAGCCTTGGGAGCATAGTGAGGTTAAAGTCTGGTTTTGTATTGGCGGGAAGGAGGAGAAAGATGATTGGAAGGTAAGTTTGTTGAGTATGGGATGAGATAGGTGTTTTCTTTTTGTGTACAACTTAAATGACATGATTTTGAAATTTGATGTTCGGCTTCTTGCATGTAGAAGTTAAGGTGGTAATTCTTGCACATGTTCCTTCAATTTTCTAACCTTTTAAGTCCACTTTCTCTCAACTGAAGTTTTTTACATATGTCAAAATTTGAGAGACATGAGACTTAACCCGTCAAATCAATCTTAATTGGTACGAATTACAAAGTTTTTAATTTCTAAATATGTTACAAAAATTGTATATTTTATTTCTTTTACAAAATTTATCTATTTTTAGATCACAACAGTATTCTAAATGAGATGAGGATGAGTCCATAGAAAGCTTTTTAAATTCGTCTTAAATCACACGGTATCTTAGATAGGCCTCAATTATCAGAATCACTTTTATGTTTATACCACATTCAAATTAGTTGTTCATACTAAAAATGCCTAATAGAGTGTTAAAGTGTTGGCTAAAATGGTAGCTTTGTGTGAGAGTGAGATTGGTACTCCCAAACTACTATTAAAGAATGAGAATGTCTCAACAATGCCACGTTTTTAAGACTATATTTGAGACTAATGTTCTTTTTTTTCTTATATCAAATGGAGGTTAAGTATCCGTTTAATTCTACATTTCTATAGTTTTTTTTGGTCAATCAGCAAGAACATTTGCATTTGTTGAGATTGAGCAACATTGCAGCTATTTTGAAACAAAAATCAATTAACATCTACGAGCTACTAGACCTATTTACGGGCCAAAATACTTGTTTGATCCAAAACTAATGGGCCTTCTAAACAAAACATAGATTGCATTAGACTTAGCCCAAACTGGACAAAGTCCTCCTATTTTTTAAGTGGGCATGGATTTCATGAAAACTAATCCATTCAATGCCTCCTATTAAATGTTAATTCCTAAACTTATATATGAAAAGTAAAAAATTCTTTTTTAATTTTGCATAAATTGACTATAAATTAGGCTGGAATTGGATTATGTAAATGGACACTCATACCGTAGCTCAACAATACAAAAGACACAAGTGCAAGAAAACTCACATGAAAAACATTGGTTAGGCAACTAACGCGTTCAAAATTGGCCAAAACTGCATTACAATGTCTAGAACTTTCTAGGGACGCACCCAAACCGCCTGAAAAGGGTCAACAATCAACTTTTTCAAGATTTTCCTTATCTTTAAATTATAACCACACCTTTGATCGGTTTCGTTAGTATAAATAGGGGCTACCAAAGCTATGCTTATGTAAAGCTACTGTTCAAGTGTGTTTGTAACTTGACTCCATCAATACTAGTATTGTTTCAAAGACCGTCCTAAGTGTTGTTCCAAAGATCCGATTAGGCATACTTAGTCAACTTTTGATAACAAGCGTCTAGCTGCCGCATAAAACTTCAGGGGAAGGGAAATAAGCTCTTGCACACTTCAGTAGAGTCCACAAATGATCTATAATTCCATAGAAAGGCATCTATTTATACAAATTAAAAAAAAAAATCCAAATAATTGTGAATTTGATTTCAATAAAGTAAAATCTCACCCAGATCTCTGAATCCAACAAATTCATTGTTTATATACGCCAGAATGGAAATTTAAAAGGGAAATGTTATTTACAGTGGAAGGCCTGAAATCCAGAGGATTATCCCACTGCTCTTGTTCAGTACGAGCCCATCTCATATTTACATTCTCAACTTCAAATCCTTCAATATGTTCCATGATTATCCCAGCTGCACTATGATTTACTAAACCCTGGCAACCCGGTCTATAATCTACCATTCCTCCCACATATTTCGTCCATCTTCGGTACGTGAAATTCATGTTAATGAATCTCAAGTTACTTAACAAGCCACCTTTAGAACCTGATAAGAAGACACCATTTTCAGCATTTGCTGTTATGTTGATGAAAAGTAGATTTGATATGGATCCCTCTTTTGCTTTCGAGTCCCTTGGGCAGGTTGTCACATATATAGGCTCGGCTCTTCCCCACCATGATGGATCGTAGTATCTTGTGGTAATATTTATATTTGAGAAAGTTACATCACTCACATTTCCTGCACAAGTTCATGAACAATTTATAAGCTAAACAAGGCGAGTTAACAAAGAACACGGTTCATATTTGCAAAAGAATTTGACATCATTCAGGGCTATTGCCACAGTATATTTAGAAGCTAATCATATCAACAAGAAACAACTTCATAATCATTGTATTAAGATATAAGTTGTTCTGATAATAGTCACCTAAGTGTCTAGTTTTTACACTTGATATTTTAGGCACATGTACTGTTGACTAAGGATAGATAATAAGAGTAGACAGGCTTTAACTTTTCTATTGTTGTTCTGTTCTTTCTTTTATTATGACAAAAGACATCGAATTGGCGTATTTTACAATTGCTTTGGTGACCTTATTTCCTATTTATGCAAGTTGAGATATTCATAGTCAAACAAATTAATCAACTATGAATCTTCTCACTAATAATATACTATCTTTCAAATGTAAATCCTTGTGAAAACGGAAACCTAGAGAAACCATGTTAATATATTTTTAAGAATGCTCACAGTTTCTCGAAGTTATATAATCACTATGTAAGTTTCTTTCTGATCTTAATTGCTGCCTAAGTGAAGACTGAAGATTTTACTTCAACAGAAATCAGTTTTGAAGGAATATGACGTTACCTCCATCACGTATCTGGAAACCGAGCCCTCTGTGAGAATCAACAATAGTGATGTTGTCAAATACCAGACCTTTAAAATCAAACCAACTAGCACTCCCAAACTTGATCGCTGAAGATTTTGTTCGAATCCAACAGTCTGTTGCAGTCAAATTATAAAGAGGGCCAGTATATGTCTTTGGGCAGATAGCATCATCTCCTGTATCAATATGGCATCTTGTAATGACCGTATTATTCGAATCCTCTATATCAATCCCATCATTGTTAGGTGTATTGAAGTCCCCGTATATTGACATATCATGGATATCGACATTATGGCACCGGACTATGTGCAAGCTGCAACAATGCAATCTGCACATCAGATGTATCCAACAGTAAACATAATTTGTAAAAAATGAAAACGACTGAAACAATATAATTGACTAGTAACAAAGAGAAAAAAACTCAAAACAGTTTATCTATCTTAATAAAAGATAAGTTAATCAATTGACCCATTCACAATATTTGACTGGCCAAATAGGCGACCGGAGACAGAAAATTTAAATCATCCATTGCTTATTACGTTTCAACACTAAAAGTTGATGGCTGGTGTTAAATTTAAACAATTGAAGTACAGAATCCCCCTGTTTCCTTCTAGTTTTGAATAGTAAATCACTTTCACCCGTCAGGAACAAATTATTGTCAAACTACCCTCTTTACTCTATCAAACCTTAACCCTTCTATTCTTAAATCCAGGACAACCTACAAACAGTTTACAATGAAACTTACAGATTGACTACTTAAGAGAGCTAAATCGATCAACTTCTTACCAACCGGAACAACCCTAGATGGTGTACAACCTTTATCAACATCTTGTCCCTATGTTAATCTCTCTAAAATGGTCTTTTCTTTTAACTTCATTTACAAATCTTTCTCAGTATTAAGTTCTTCCAACCATATTTTAACCGGTACAGGGATTTGATTGGTTGAATTCACAAAAGGAAACTTATCTACAATAAAGTTTCATAGAAAATGGAAAACATCAGGGCCTTAATGACTGAAGAAATTGTAGGTTGAGGTTGATGATGTAGGCGCAGCTATATCCATTATTAAGTAAAAATCCAAACTTCACTTCTCAGTGGTCCATTCCATCGCACCTATTCGTTCTTCATCACTATTCAATCTATTCCCTTATGACAGGTTTTCTCCCCACCAAGTTTCTAAATTGTATGTCACAAGATATCATCATAGAGAGACCAAGTAAAGCAAAATATATAAGTGAGACATTTTCCAAGGTTACTTGCAAGAAAGAGCAATATAGTTTTCAACTATAAATTGATAAAGAAATAAAGATGATAATAACAGGAAAACTAAAAAAAATGAATGAATCAAAAGAGAAATGGGAAAACATGAATTCATAAAGGCTCTGACATAATGGTCCCTTCCCCCTATCTACCTCTATCTTTTAAGTTGGCAGTGGAAAAATGCCATCTAAATCTAAACAAGCTGGCCTTCCAAGTACGTGGACCTACCCTATCCTTTTGCAGGTCCCCAATCAGTTTAGGAGCCGTGTCAATCTTGTCCTCCAAAAAAAGGTACTAAAGTATATAACTAGATAAGCAAAATTTAGCAAGTGAACATATATAGCAGAAGCATTGCGTCTTGGCTACCATCTTATCTAGCAGGAAAATATCCAGACAGGGTTGTACTGGGTTCGAGCATCCACGAGTCGCTGGAAAACTCCATTACACGGTTGTGTAGAGCTTGAACTTTTAGAGTTACGGTACCTAACGAAATTTCAATTGAGCAGCCATCGCCTATGTTGCAGGACAACAGAAAACGTTATTTCTAAAACACAACCTTCATGGCATAGGCTATGTTGCTCGAATACAAGCACAAAATGCAAAAACATTACTAAACAGTAGTTTTCTTGCAACATATGCCATCAGCATTGAAGTACACCTATAGGATCCATCAATGTCACTAGTTCGATTTCCGTTATTGTAGTTGGAGTCCAGATAATTTCTCTAGCCCTAAGGTGAAAATACCTCTAACCCCTAAACTTTTCTCTAGCTTTTCAATGATTCCGTCTTCTACTCTACTTTGAATCCTGATTAATTTCATGAATACAATTCTATATTCCCCTTCAAACAATCATAACAGTATAGAAATCAAATACCAATAAACACATCTCAATCTCATCCTCAACAAAACAAGAATTTCACTATCCAGTCCCTAAAAATTCAATAATAGGTCTAATGAATTTTACTGAATTTACTGAGCTAAACTAAATTGAATTATTGACCGAATGTATAATGAATTTTACTGTCTTAACTGAACTATGGCGGGATGTCTAACAAATTTTACTAAGTTTACTGAGCTAAATTATTATTGAATGTAAAATGAACTGACTGAACTGAAAGTTAAAAAGAACATATTTTTACTGAATTGAAGTCAAAAAGAGCAGCGCCATACTCACCACCAATAGGCGGGTTCCCGTAACTGGATATTCGAAACCCGAACATTCCTACAACCGATAAACCCAACCAATCTGGGCCTACACTCATCACCCAAACACGCACCAGTCCGATTCCAACTAACCATAACATTCTTAACCTCACTAAACCTCCTCACAAACTTCAACCCTTGACCATCCACCACACCGCCGCCCGTGATCCCAACATCAGTAGCATTTTCCGCCAACACGACATACCACCGGTTAAATTCCTGAGCATAGTCATCGATCTTAGTGCCGCCTCGTAAAGTAGCGCCTTCCTGGATGTGGAGTGTGATGTTTGACTTGAGGTGGATGGTGGCGGTTAGGTAGGTTCCTGGGGGGAAGGTGACGTGGCAGGGGGTGGTGGAGGGACAGGTGTTGATTGCTGATTGGATTGAGAGAGTGTCGTAGTGGAGGCCGTCTGCTTTGGCGCCGAAATCGACGACGGAGAGAGTTGTGGGTTTGGGGGGGAGTTGGATGATAGATGATGAGGATAGGGAGGATTGGAGGAGATGGTGGAGGATTAGGAGTGGGATTAAATTCTTCATTTATGTTCTTTTTTTCTGGCTAGTTGTTCGTTGTTTTGAGTTCAGCTGTTCAGGTTGGAAGTTCGTTGAAACTATAATAGGAACAAGCTCTAATCAAGATTAAGATAATTAATTTATTTATTTATTTATTTATGTAATCATGTACTATCATAAGGTCAACTTATATCACTGTTTTACATTTAGGATGTTTTGATTGCCTTGCCTCCGTTTTGACACTTTCAAAATGGAGAATTTTACTTAAATGATTACTTTGGATGTTCAAAATTCCGATTAGTGTTTATTTATATATTTTTGGTCAAGTATGTACACAAATGTGGAGTGTTTGGCCTCAATTTACTGTTTTAAACGATTGACGCCTTCACTGTTTAGGTTCTATCTAGGCACTTAAAATGAAGACTCTAACTAGATCGATCCGATCGTGTAGATGTAAAAAATTCGACCAATCTCAAACTAAGCTTTGAATATATCCTGACTTGACTCCAAAAGTGCTCAATTATCTTACTAGAATCTAGCAATTTACACTGCCTCAAATACAACCTTCTTATAAACCCATAACAAAAAATATAGGCAAAAAGCACAATTTGACCACTGATCTTTTCAAAATTTGTGCATTTGGTCACTCGCCTATGTATTTATACACTGTATTTATGATTTATGATTGATGGAAAAGAAATTGTTAGAAACGTATTCTTAAAAAGTTTGGAGTTTGAACTTCACTCTAATGTTAAGCTACTACTTTAGTTTGCACTCTTTTTATTAGGTCTCGATGATATCGAGCATTAGTCTACATATAGTACGGGTTTAAAGATGTTTTCCAGACTTAAAACTCATACAAGATGGTGCATAATTTATAAAAAAATGATTGATAAAAAAATTAGAATTAGTTAATGATTGATGGATTTTGAAATGGCTAGTGTATCAAGTAAAGAAGCAAACAAGTTTAACAATTATGTTTGAAATAAATTTATTTTCCACAATGCATAACAATGAAATGTTTAATAGATTTAACTTCAAATTTTTTTCAAAAAAAATAAATAAAATTTAACTTCATTACTTGTGGTAAACTCATGAAAATATTTTCCTTTAGTCCAATTGGAACACAAGATTGAAGTCCGACTCGCAAATCTTATAAAGTGTACATATTAGATTCATTTACTTAATCACAAATTAGTTTCTCACAGTTAAATTTCATTTACAGCATAAAAAGAAACCAATGGATCATGATGGCAGAATTGAAGAAAGAAGGGCCGAAGAGGGTCCATGATGGGAAGATGAACAGAATTAGCATAAGCTTAATTGGTCAAGGGATGGATCATGAATCTTCTACAGTTCGAATCAATCAATCAAATCAACTCACACGTCGAGTATTATCGATTGAATGACTCTTAAAGTTAGTATATTATAAAATAAATACATATATCATATCATCTTTTATATGATTCTACTATAACATTACTATCAAATATCATATCATATTATATATATGAATAACACATTGGAATTTCTCAATTCTCATCTCCAGCTGTGAGAATTTCCGGGTTTCCCCTGATCAAATCATTAACAGAACATGCGGAAACCCAAGATGAATGATGTCGACTCGACGCCTAATCGCTAATATTTGATTGGTTGGATATATACATGCTATTGATGGATCTTCATTCTTCCTTCAAGGTTCCATTTTCAGTTGATTTGAGTGAAGAGATGCTGCGTCAAAAACCGATAATTTCCAGTCAGTCTCAAGTTTTAACTTTATATTCATTTTCATGGCTCCCAAAAACATGTGTATAGCATAGCGTTTGCATATGATAGATAATCTACCTGAATTAGCCGAGGAGTCATAACTCAAAAGGGAGTGTTCTGGAGTAATGAAGTTGTAGCCGTCTTCTTCTCGTCCCCAAACAGGCGGATGAAAGGTATCCATGTGCCATTGTTGTTGATAATGTTGTTGTCTGTTTCCGTTAACTTGGACTTCTGGCCACATTAGAGGTGAAACCATGCTGTGGACATTACTGTCCATTAGAGATCCATTCTACAAGGTTAAAAAAAGGATAAATGAGTATCAACACCAAGTATAGAATGTAATTCACGGGCACTAACTAGCTAATCTAATCAGGGAGATACTGAAATATTTGTATCGATCATCAATGGCTACAAGTGAAAGCGATAAATTCCTTGCATTCACCAATCACAACATGACACAAACACCCAATAGGAGTCAATTACAAATTCATGGTTCAAATGCAAATCCCTAGAATATTGGCACCGAAAATGTTTCAAGTAGATGCAAACTGAGCAATCTCTCACAGGGCAAAGCCAATCAGCATTCATCTAGACCATCGGAAATTTTTAGAACACAGGAAAAAACAAATCAATCATACTTATACTTCATCATACAACAGATATGTGCAATTCTACTTACTTCTGCTGCCAACAAGCTGTCAATATTGAAATCAATTCTTGGGTTAACTGCGGCAAGTCTCATCGATAAGAACTGCAACCACAAAAAATTGAGCAGAATTAGACTTTTTGGCATTTGTCATGACGACTCGTGATATTACAAGCAAAAACAATATTGATGAAATTGGCTGTAAAATTCTGTAAAATTATCACTTCCAAGTTACATCCCATCATTCCTAATGTACAGCTGCATCACATATGGAACAGAAACACCTGCCTCTTTCTCCAAGTGATTAGCAGCCACGCCTTTCAATAAGTGGCTCGATAATATTGATCATAACCCCCCCACTCCCCACAATCCCAACCCAAGAAAATCTGAGATTCTCTTCAGTTCAAGAAATTTAATTAAATTAATTTAGTGACTAAGATATGCAAGCCTCACCTCAACTTGGCGTTGTAGTGATTGTACATGGTTGATGATTTCATCCAATACCAAAGCTGTTCCAGAAATCTGCATACCAAGATAACCGTTCCTTAGCAATCAGACAGAGAGAGAATCGTACGATAAAATACAGGTTGTGGCAATTCCTTGTCCAAGAGAATACGATGAGCCAACTACTTATACAACATGACATTGTTTGATGAGAAAGGGAATGAGCATAACTTTTGACTTCAGACAATACTAAAATTCACTGAAACTTAGAAACAGCAATTTGGAGGCCTTGTATTTCCATGCATTAAATCGTTTAAATTTAAGAACAGTTTCCATGAAATTCTGTTTCCAAATTGTTTAAATTGGACACCACAAACTTCAGAGATATGTGACGGGGTGAAAGAAGGAGAGTTCTCCAGAGAACCTTTAAGATTAAACAATAGAAATGGAACAAATGATTATTCAATATCTCTCAAACTGGGACCCATAAGTAGTTCATATAAAGTTCTTACATAATATATTATTTTGAGTAAAGGGACAAAGATAGAATACTATGAAAGCCATGTCTGGTTTTAAACACTAGCTGTTTCTGCAATTTACATAAATTCAGGCGGCCACCAAACAAATTAGAAAAACATATGCAGAGTCCTAGTGTTTTGAATTACTCAACCAATCAAAGTCAATGCATAACAAAAGCAAATTTAACTACACAACAACTGATATTAATAGCATTCCATAACAATTGGTATTAATAGCACCTAACAGCTCCACCTACATGCTTCAAAAAATTTGTAAAAACTATAAATGGTGGTCCCAAAAGGAAAAGACTAATTACTGATTTCTAATTTTGGTTTTGGCAGGGAACACTTTCCACAGAAGTAATTAATACAATATTAATAACAAGTCTGTGAGTTCGTGTATTCTCTTTGCTAAAGTAAGGACCAAGGACATGATGCAGGCAAGGATCAGATTTATGATCGCAATCGATCGGAGTTAATCTGCATATTGAAGCACTACATATTGATCCTTAGCAGTTAGGTCTAGGAAGTGAATTATGAATCTGCTTGAGTAAGTTTCTTATTGTTTCTTGGACATTTTCATTGTCACTGACAGATACCAAACTTGCAAGAGAAGTTGGTATCACACACCTTTCCAACTGAGATAAGAATTTTCTTGTCCACTGCATGGGTCCCCAGACATTTGATCTAACACAGACATTGTAACAAATGTTTCAAAGGACATCCAGCTAGCATTTCCCCACAAATAAAATCTCATGACATTAAACCAAGATCGGTATTCTAGTCATTTTTAGAGACACTAGGCTGAATATCAAGCTTACAATGATTTATTATTCCAGACCAGACAATATGTAGAACAACCAAGCATCCCATCTAGTAATCCCATACTAATCCAACTCATTGGTGGGTGCTTAATTGTAGTTTTTTTGACGTCTTCACCCTAAAAATATGAAGTTCCACACATGGCTTCAATGGAGCTTTCTAACAACCAGTGGTTGCTCAAAGCCCCTTCTGAACCCCCTAGATGCATCACTGTCTCGAGGCATCAAAGATTTCTAATTTTTGTACCAAGTTGGAACTTAACATCGGTACCCTTGATCAGGTTTAGAAGATCCACCATCAAAATCTAAAATTCTAGCAACACAATAACAATAACAGGAAGAAAAGTTCAAAACTTCAAATGACAAAACTAACCTCAAAAAGGTGATTATATGCTAAACAAAGTTTCAACATCAGAAATTAAAAATAAACAAAGGGAATTACGAGATTGCCACCAAGACACTCCACTCAACACTTTTTCTTGGTAGAAAAGCAAAGCTCCCTTTTTTGTGAAAAAGGTGAAAATGACAGAACCGTTAATTAATCCACATAATCCAAACATATAATTGCAACTTTTTAGTGATAATTTAGTACAATACCTGATACCACTATAATAATCCCCTTAAAAAATACTATCAATCCAATGATTAATTAATCAATTACCTAAGTGTCAACTAACCTTGTTGCATCCTGGGACCAGCTCTTGAAGCAGCTTCATCCTTGCATTGATCTTCTCTCTCCTTGCCTTAACAAAAAAATTCAAAAAACAACTCAATTCATGTCAAAGTAGGCTTCTTGAATTAAGTCAACAATAATTGAAAATCAGACTATTACTTAAGACATTAATCAGGAGATTAGATTAGATTAGATTACTCTTTCTGCTAAGCTATGGTTATCCGTGGCTTGTCCGCGACGAGCACGAACATGGACGTAAGGAAGCTTCTCAGCATCTTCAGAGTTGTCATTAGCAGAACTTTTATTCTTCTTTGTTGAGCTTTTACCCTGCAAAATCATCACTTTGGTAAATTAATCAACAGCTAATAAAACGCTACTTAATTAACCCAAATTAGAACAACTGAAACCCTAATTTTATCAAACCTTCTTTTCTCGCTCCTTTCTCTTGGCAGGCCGATGATTATTAGCGCCGTTCTCCACCGGAGTCATCGGATCAGAACCTAATTGTAATGACTCGGCCTCCGTTGGTTCACACTTGACGGCCTTGTCGAGATTCGCGCTTGAATTCGACGGCACGGAGCTCGTCTCCGGCGAACCATCGCCGGCGAAGACAGAGAATCTCGCAGCTCGGTCAATTAAGGCAGTGTTAGTAGGAAACGTCAAATTGGAAGCATTGAAGTCCGGCTGCAGCTGAAGGAGCGGCTCGACAGTAGTTTTGAGAGTTAAATCCGGCGAATGGAGAAGCTCCATAGCCTGATTAGGCGGCAATTCGAGAAGCGCGGTGAAAGAGTTGCCATTCTCGGGCGGCGGAGATATTAAATGCTGAATGTCATCCCCAAATTGAAGAGACTCTAGTATAGTGTCATCAGCTAGAGCTCCCGGGACTCTAGATCTAGCTGCACCTCCAAATTGTTGCTCCATAGCGGGCATAAATTCGGTCAAATTCAGTCAAAAACAATCGTCCCTCTAATTTAGGGATATGATAAATTAGGTATCGAGCAAAAATTGTGTATAAAAGGAGATTAGTGATCAGGAATTTGAAGTGAAGGGAAAGCAACGGGTATGTGGATTTTGATTATATGTGATTTTTTTTAGTGAGAGAAAGTGTGGGGTTTTTTTTAGAGAGAGAGAGAGGTGAGGGAGACTTCACTTCGCTTTGTGTACAGTTGGGTGAGATAAAAGGCAAAAAGGTTGACTGGTGCCCACATTAAAAGAAATTTACAGCCAATCAACCAACACCAAGGTCAAAAAGTTAAAAATATAAGTAAATGCATTTTAAATTACTACTACTATCTTGTATGACATCATCAAATTTCCGCATGGTTAAAACTAAAATATACAAGGTGTCCCTCGTATTATTACCAAGTAGAATATGGCTTTGTCCCTTTTTCTTTCTAAAAAAGAGGTCGGATGATTCGGGTAAAATGAAAAATTAAGTCGAGAACTAAATAACCCTATCAAGAAAGTGAGCAATCCGGTTTGTTGATCTTCTCGAAAGTAAAATGCAAAAAGAATTGTAAGAAAATTTTGTAGCCGTCTAGTGAAATGATAGTAAATAAGTTCACATGAATAGTAAAGTAAAAATATGAATTAAAGCATATGAGCCGTCTCAAAATTAATTGAATAGGTTTCGGGTTTCTTCAACTAATTGAAGGCATTTCTAAAGCCTAACACTCCAACCATAAGAACGTTGGAAAGGTTGGGGAGATGGATGGAATGTGCACATAAGACGATACCATTTTCGCCCTTAGTGGTGTGTCAAATACATATGGTAGAAAAGAGTTTGCTAAGCAAATTGCATCAAAGTTGCATTTGGCACACTTCATGGACATGGCCATCTAAGTGGAAGAATCATTGTGCGGAGCCGCTTAGAGTAAATAATGTGTACTTCCTAGATTGAAAAGATTCCAAAGATCATTTTTCCTAGATTGAAAAGATTTCAAAGATCATTTTTTCTGCACTAAAGAGGTGCAATTTTAGATTGATTGACTAAAACTCCTAAATCTAAGGATCAAATTAGTACCTAAAATTTATGTTTGGTAAATTAATCCCACAAGTAAAAGTTATGAGTAATACCTTAGTGTGATATGAACATAAAATGTTTACAATTAAGAGTAATGAGGTATCGAGATAATTAATTGTGTTGTGAGTCTCCTCATGTATCTGGAAAGATCTCTAAGAAGTAAGAGCACACTCATTTTATAAAAGAGTTTGAACGTAAAAAATCTGATTTTGTCCATGGTGATTTAGGGGATTGCCAAATATAGAGTTTGCATTTTGTTGGGCTTTTCATAATCTTGGGCCATTTTTAGAGTCTTGGCCCATATTTACTCATCACAAGTCGTACTAGCAACTTTGTTTATGAAATGTCTCTTCTTCTTCTTTTCATTTTCTTTTTTTAAAAAGAAAACTAAAAGTGATTTCATATACGTAAATAGTTTAATGCTTGGTGTGCTAGTTTTGTTTGAAGATTGATTTATATTTTTCCTTTGAAGATTTATTATTTTATCCATAGACATTTTGTTAGGTGTGCTAGTTTTGATTTCTTTATGGCTTGACAATCCTCCTATATAACCAGGATTTTTATTACAAGCGTAAAACATGAAAAAAATAATTATAGTAACCAAAATGATACTTAACTTAACTATAAAAAGATAATAATCTTAAAGTATCTGAATTTTTACATAACTTAGTCCCCTATTTTGAAAAATATGATTTTAGGTTCATATCTTCTATCATAATTAATTTTTTGGTCTTTTTTGTCTATTTATTTTCTTTACAAAGTTGTAACCGTTATATTTCAACATGAATATGTAGATGATACGTAATAGAATCATAGAATCATTTTGTATGGCAATATAAATGTCTAAAAGTTAAAATATGTTACGCAAAATCTAAAAAATAGACAAAAAAAAATACCAAAAGATTAATTAGAAAAATTTAAAAATGTGTTTTTCTGAAACAATGAGATGAAAGCAATATCTATTATATGAAATCTTAAAGACTTTATAGACTTTGCCTCACCATTGTAAAAAAAAAAAAAAAAAGAATTTAAAATTATTTATCCTTGAAAAAAATACAAAACTACATGATAGTAAAAAATAAATTTATAGGACCATGGCTACCTTGAGCCACCATATATAGCTTGGATGATTGGATCCAAGAATAAATTTGCCAGATTTTGAAAAGAGAGGCTAGAGTATATTCTTTTGGACCTTCTAATTTTCCAACTTCTAAGGTTATCTGGTACTGATTTTGGTGAAATTAGAAACCAATAATTTAATTGATAATAACATCAACAACAATGATGTTAGGTGCAAATTGGGACAAATCTACTTGTTTAGTTGCTAGGAACAAGTAGGGAAAAGAAAACGATTAGTGTGATAGATATATACCAGATTTCAACCTAGTATAAGTTTATCGATATCCAATTAAACGTCTTTCTTTTTCTATGGTCTATTATATGATAACATTTGTATGAAATTCAAGAATTTTTCAACTAATATGGGTCATGTGGATCGTAAATTAACATTTTTGTTAACTTTTCAATAGTTTCTATTTTACATGCTAGTTTAACATTATTTTCTCAAGCCTTAAATTCCGCTTTCACAACTTTTTTTTATTATCTAAAAATAGCATTTTGATAAATGTAAAGTTGTTTTCTTTGAAAACTGTGAAAATTTAAAACACTATTTAATAAATGTAATTGTTGTTATTTTTTATAATCCGGAAAAACTGATTTTTGGAAATGTTATACAGTTTGTATCTTTTTGGGAAATCTAACTTTCCCATCCTATAATTAAATTGAGCAAAGCTTGTCAATTCCAAACTTTTATTGATGCACTTCCATATGTATTATCCAACTAGCAATATTGTAAATTATGACAAGTTGACAATTTTAAAACTGTTAAGTTATCATCTTATTAATTAAGTTTCATATTTCATCAATTATGATAGTCAATTAACGGACTTCATCAAATAATAGACAAAAAGGGTAGGACTAAATAATAAAATTTTGATAGATTAGGGGCATAATAATACTTTTACGTCTAACCAATTATTATAAAGTTAGTAGTTCAAAGATGGTGAGATTGAGGCACCCTACCCATTGTCCAAGCAATTGAACTTTCTAAAGCTTTTTAATTGAAGCCATGGATGGACCATTCTGCTTTGCTGTCAATTTTTAGACTTATTACTTTCTTTATTTTATTGCAAATTTATACTATAAGCAATGATTAAAATTTAGATAATCAAAATAATGACATTCAGTTTGATTATTACCTTCAATTTTTAATTCAAATGATTTCTTGAAATGACATTGGAGCTTCTTGAACCAAACAATTCATAATTTGAATTTTGTCCATCCTGATTGTTTCAAAATATAGTACATATTTCAAGCTCAATGCGTATTTGCATAATGAAGCGTGAACAGATATTAGTATAAAAAAAATATTTTTGTTGCAAGTGTCATAAAGGAGCTATTTTGTATATACTTTGTATTATAAATTGATACTACAAAGATACTGCTGTATTGGTAATTTTGTTTTTATTGATATTTTTGCTAAAATTCCATGTTGAGGGACTTGGATTGGACCACATCTATAACACTGATGGGTTGAAAGTCTGGTTTGCCCCTAGTGGATAAATGGGCTTCTTGTGTGTTAAGAATAATGGGCCTTGCTGATGGCTACAAATTGAAGAAAACAAAGTTTAGGTTTTTTTCAAAAGTTGGATAAACTTTCCCCAATAAATATCAAGAGTTTCCACTAATTCTTTTCTTTGTCATATATAAAGTTTAGAAACTACAGTCTTCGACGACGGAAGTTTACAGATTATTTATCAATAAAAACTTAGATTTACAACAAAACGAATATTTGAACCTCCAACATTTTAAATAGAATATCAATGTTTACCACTTGAATAAATCCCTATCGATAAAGGAAATCTTTAATAAATTGCAAAGAAAATAAAATAAAAAATACGAATACATAAGAAAGTTGATATATCTCATATATGTTATTAATGGTGTAGGCTATGGTCACTTTGTTTTTTCCTTACTTTGTCTATACTTTGTCTTTTTCACCATTGGATTAGTGTTTAACCCATAATCCAATAGTTGACAAAACAAAGTAATGGTTACTTTATGAAAAACAGAGTGACCATAAAATATCCCGTTATTAATTAGCTATAAATTGTATTAAATTCCTAAAACCTGTCATTTTAGAAATGTAAAAAAATGAAGATGCAAAATTCCTTTAATATAAATTCGGATCACACGAGATTTTCTTTAAACAACAAAATCCATATGATGAAGACTAATAAGAGAATATACACTTGTTCATGTGGGCCTTTAGCAGCGTGCGATCCACGTGATCTTCACCCTTTGCTTCATTTTCTTTTACCTATTATATATAGTATTTTTATTATTAAAAATGTGTATTTTTGTGTAAGAATTTACGAGCTGTGGAAACTCGAATGAATAGTCAGCATATCCTTCTTGCATCAAAAAATGCAAATTAGAATTGGGAGTTCTACTTAGAGTCTATCCTTCACCATCGGAATCTTAAAATTAAGTATTATTGTTACGCACTATTTTAAATTAAGGACGCTTTAATCGTTTAGACTCTGTTTAAAGTTAAATTAGAGACTTCAATTGGACTGAGCAGACCGCCAAGCTCATAATCCGATTAGTTGCAGACAAATCTCCGAATATATCCAAAGGTCCTCAACCACCTATCATACTAGTATCTAGCACTTCTTAATACACTGTTATGGAATCAATTAACTCTATTTGGGTAAGTTCATCATATGTCGTCTTTAGTGATAACCGTCAATTTTCCTCCGATGTGTAAAGGACTTGGACTATTGTGGAAAAACCAAGTTGGGTTCGACCGTGGGACATGTGGCAATCAAGTTAGTATGTGTTTGAGAGAGGGGTATGTACAAATATGTTTTGTTATCTTACCTTAAAGGGGTGTTTATAGTCTTTCATGACATGTTTGTTATAAGTGACATCTTTCCCCTTTTATTGTTTTCTTCTTTAAGAAGAAAACAAAGGTTGCCTCAAGATTCTATTTGTATGAAGATACGACAAATATACTGAGTTATTGTCATCCTTGAACTTTATTCCACTACTTTTAGATATATCCCTTGCACGTGAACGAATCACTTTAATGACATTCTCGTAAGCGTGTACCCAAGCGTCATCGTGGTATATATGCAATAGAAGGCCTTAGCATATCTTTTACCCTTGGTATGTTGTTGGGACCTTTTCACGGGCATTTGGACATGTTTGAGGTTTTAGGCTTGGTGGAAACACATATACTTGCATTAGAGATATCCATTTCCACTTTTACCTCGTTGATGAGACCAAATGCGAATTTAGGTGTCATCTCTAAATAATCGTAAGTATTTTAACTTTCATAAATTTATAATGTTTTTTTTCTTTATGAAATTATAATTTTAAGATGTGGTGAGTAGAATTTGAAATGGGGATAAGGGTATTATGAAAATGAATAGGAAAGATAGCAAAAAGAGGTCATTTTCTAACGCAAATCAAGTCAAGTTGCATGGATGAAGTGAACATCACAATTCCAAAAGCCATATTTTGAAACAGAGGATTCGGCTGATATATCCAGACAATATATGCTTATCTCCTTTATGAATACTTGTTTTAAAATTATTAGTTCATAGCTCCAACAAACTAATAATATGCCCTCCTTAAATACTACATCATGATGAAAAAGAAAAATAAGAAATACATATCATTTAAATTTGATATATCATCAAACAACAAAATTCATACAAAAAAAAAAACATATAATCCCAATCTTTGGGTTTATTAAAATTTAATACGATAATATGAGGCTTTCTTGTCCCTAAGATTATTCTCCTTTAATTGCAATGACTAATCTCTTTATTAAACATAATTTGCCGAAAACAATTTATCCAATATAATATGTTTAGCTCAATTATTGTTTTTCTAGCTTTAATGTGTAATGTTACTCAAGGAAATAATAATTTCCAATGGGCCTAATGGGGAGCTTCCTCCCTTGCACAACCATCAATCATGACTAGGTTGAAGTCTTGAAAGTCTCGTTAGCTATTTCAGATTAGTCATGACTTCAGAGAATCTCTCTCTGCCGCAAGATCAAACATCTTATTTTGTAATCCTTTTCGGATTAAAGTTTCACCAAAACATGAATATTCTAGGTTAATCGACCTACTTAAGAAATCTTAATCAAGTCATTAACCAATTAGGACTAGGGCTCCTTTCTCCTTCAATAAATACACAAATTTATTCATATATACCTCAAGATACGTTCACTTTACATTCAATCTTAATCTTTCACTGACTTAAGTATTGAAATGGAGTCGGCCATCTCCTTACGTTTTCTATCTTGTATGAGACTGGTTGCCTACGTGGATAACCAACTAGGACTAGGGCTCCTTTCTCCTCCAATAAACACGCAAATTTGTTCATATATACCTCAAAATACGTTCACTTTACATTCAATCTTAATCTTTCACTGACTTAAGTATTGAAATGGAGTCGGCTCTCTCCTTACATTTTCTATCTTGTATGAGACTTGTTGTCTACGTGGATAACAAGCTCAGATTACATTGTAGCAGTTATCATTTAAGCCAATGAAACATTAACATCATGTAATTTATTAATTATATTTTATTTAGTTAACTATTTATAAAATATTATTGGCTCTGAATAAAAATTCAAAATACCAAAAAAAAACTATAAGGACTGATTTATTAATTCTAAATGCTTAAATATATGACAAATTGTCAGATTATTAATTCGATTATAGATGACGTACATTATTTTATATGTTCCGGTACAATCAACATAATAGAGATAAAATTGGATAGGTGAGCGAAGGAGAAACCAACATATAAAGCATTATTTGGCCCCTAGTTTAAATATTGATGTCTGACCATTAACCTATTAATATGAAGCATTTAGTCCCTTGTATATTTAAAATTTGTTTTTTTATCTCTTAATCTCTATTTGATAACATTTAGTTCATATTCGAGTACAAAATTAGTAAACCGTCTGAGAATTCAAGACTCTATCATGAAGTTATATTTCAATGCTCAATACTCGTTGAAAAGAGAACTGAAAACAGTATGATTATTTTGATAAATAAATTCTTGAGGCTTTTTTAGTCCCATTTGTCCCTGGAAAACAAAGACAGAAGTTTATAAATCGTAATCAATGCTAAATATCTATTTAAGTAAAGGTTGTTTTCTCTTAATTCTTGATAATTAGTGACGTAATGTAAATAGCTCAAAAAATGAGATTAAGAAAGCAAGATTTTCAAGAACAAAAAGATAAGAGGGAAAAGAACATATGTGATAAAAGTGATATAATATTTAAAAAATAAAAGGTTCAACATAAATTTAAAGGTTATGTCTCTAGTGATAGCAACAACTTATAATATGGCATTAAATGTTTGGATGTGCTTAATATTGAATATTCAATAATGATGAGAACATCATTTCACAACCTAACACATCTTAATTGTTAATGGAAATCAACTCCTAAGAGATATCTCACTTTGTGTCTCTTTAATTACATAAAATTGTACCATGAATCGGTTACAATGAATTTAGTTAACAAAGAAATAAGAAGTATACTCAATTAATGGACTGATTACAATATTTCATCTCTTTTTATGTGTCGCATCCAATCCATGACATACATAATGTTAAATGTTCCGTATTGTTAATTTAGATCCTTAAATATAGAAAGCAATCATATTTTTTTAAAGTGGCTTTTGGGGTTGGTTAAACTTTGCTAAGACGGTAACATAGCCCATGGTTAAGCAGTGTGAGAGCCTCCGCCGGATTGGCATCACGCACCAAAAGAATTGGGCGTGAGGGGAGCATGTTAAATGTGCCACATAACTTGGGAAGCCATATGACTTCTTAAATATAGATAACAATTTTATTCCCTTAAGATGTCTTTTGAGGTTAGCTAGGATTAATTTGCTGAGACATACTTCTTAAATATTAACCCTATTAACTTAGGTTATGGTAGGCAAAAATGATGTTTATAATAAATAGAGTGAGAGACATGTAAGGAGGGTCTTGTATACATTTCTGCATTTCTGAATGTGTATTATTCATCAATTAAAAATTGATTTGAGTGGTTAAAGGTGTTTGTTCATTTAAGTTAGATTTCAGATTTGAATTATAATATATGCAACAAATTTTAATTGCAAGAATGCTACCTAAAAGTGATTAATGAGTGTCAAACCGAAAAATTGGCAAATTATCACAAAGGAAAGAATGTAAATTAGACAAGCTAAATGGAATCGACCACTTGACATGGAAAACCTTTAGAAATATGTAACCATGGACCTATTTTCTTTCCCAATATTTAGACTAAAAATTTGAGAAAAATGTAGACAAAGAGATTACCCACAAACCCGACCCATTATGTATCTATCTGCAGCATTCAATTATTGCATTTGAGAAAAAGTAGAGGAGTTTTTATGACATATGAATGCCAAATGCATTGTGCCATAACAAGAGAGACCTATGAGTTAAGGGAGGGCATTCTTTGCTCACCCAAATTTAAATGACATAATGTAGCCAAATTTGCCATAAATATTAAAAATATCATATGTATTAATTGGTACATATATTACTGAATTGACTTTGTTTTAAAAAAATAATGCACAGAAAATAAGTTAATTTCGAAAAACTCAGATTACAAAATCTCTAAATCCTTATGCAACGTTTATTTGGAGATATGAGATGGGGAGATGGGGAGGAGGGAGATGGGATAAATGTAGTTTGTTTTGTGGGATGGAGGAGGGAGATGAAAAAATAATTTCATCTCATCCCACAAATTCTAAAATTCGTTTGAAGTTAGAAATTATGTTCCTACACTGCAAAAATGGGGATGCGAAAGGAGTGTTAATGATATAGAAAAGACTAAGTAGAACTTGTAGAATATAAATAATTCCAACCATATTCCTTAAGCAACAAAACCCAAATCGTCTCCCTCTTTTCCCATTTCTGCATTTTTTTTTTTATATCATCATTTGGAAAAATCCTCGTAGCCAAGCATGACCCATCTTCTCTCCTTTTGGAATGAAAAACCCTAATACTTGAGTCATCGTTATTACACTATCCTCTTTTCCTGTCGCCGCTCCTGCCACCATGGCTGGATTGGCATCTCCACTAGACACTGATATTTTGGAATATGAATGAAAGAAATCGTATTGGGCTCCAACCCTCGTCATAGATAATTAATTTGGGTTTTCCCAAAATGCCCTGAACAGCTTTCAGGCTTGAGAACATTTATTATTTCACGGTTGCTAAAACTTTACTCAACCAATATCAATACTTTTAAATAAACACCATGTTCGTTAAAAGAAATAAATAAACACTATATGGGTGCTCTAAGATGTCTCCCGCTTTAAAAAGCACTTTAGTAAGTTTTCTATTTGCTTATCAATGTTTTTCCTCGTAGCAGCTCCCGATACCAAACCGGCGCTAACTAATATATTTGATCGACTTTTGCGTTGATATTAGTCTGGTTGCTAGGAAGCCCCTAAAATTATAGAGCAATAAAATCACGACGTTTAAACAAGTGTCGAAGTTTCCCGCAAAAGCTTCATACTTGATAACAACTACTAGCACCTCCCTCCATGCCACCGCCAATCATTTCCTGCGAAAACTTTATATTTGACAACCTGCGTGAAACTTTATACTATTCAAAATGCTCAATTTATTTTCATCAACCTATCGATCTTAGATGCTCTCATTATCATGTCTCAAATCCATTTATCTCTATATAGAACTTTGTAATTTCTTTTTCAGTGATAAATGTCATCATTAATCTATGCAATAATAACTCACAATAAATCCTAAAATTCTCCTAAATAAATGATGTAATTATTATAAGTAAAAATATTTTAGAATACGAATGAAAGAAATCCTATTGGAGTCCAACCCTAGTTATAATAAATAGTTAATATGGGTTTCCCAAAAAAGTCCTGAACAGAGATAATCTGAGAAATAGCAAACAGGTAGATCCAACGGTCAGATATTGTCGCACAGGTGGAGCCAAGCACCAATCAGAAGAATGGACCATAAAAACTTATTATAAGCCAGAAACTAGAGAATCGTGGCCTCTAAGACAACTGCAGTCAAATCAATGGCCAGAAAATGACCCAACATCTCAGGTGGGGTCACCCCCACATATCAAGTGGTTATAAATTTCCCATCGGAAAACTTGATATTTGTGGGGTCCACGGTCCTTTATGATGTTTCCTCTTCTAATGGGTCCTACCTTTTCGTTTTCAATTTTTTTTTAAAATTAGATTGTAATTGATATAATAATTATGCAAAGAAAATAAGGGCAGCTGTTGTCAAGGTGCCCTACAGTATGTCGGGTCTGTCCAGCTGTCGGGTATAGGACCCTTTGATGTAGAGATAATATGCCACTCTTTTCATTTTCCCTACCCTTCACTTCTACGCCTGCCTTGCCAGATTTTTTAATTTCTAAATACTTTTAAGGATCAAAATGACCTTCTAGAATCAATTTAAATTCTGGGTGGTAAATGTCAGAGTATGGCTATTATTTGTGTTCATGCCGTATCGATTTTCTTTTCAAATCAATTACCTTATTAATTGAAATAAACAATTGTATCCTGACTTGACTATGCAAATTTAATTGTTCGTCAAAAAAATGTGAATTTAGTCGGATTAGTGTCTTCTTTCTCATGATGAGTATAAAAAAACGACAAATTGACTATAAACCATAATACTACTACTAAATTAATTTGTTATGTTATTTTGAAATTAACGGATTAATCATTATCATTCAAAAAACCTACTAATATGTGAAATTCGTATAACGTATTCACAAGTCATACGTAACTGTGCTATGATTATTAAGGGCGGCTTATGAAAGTATAAGAGGGTTGGGTCTTATATGTTGATAATTTTAAATATTTATGTCATTTCGAAATTAGCCTGTAACCTTGATTTAATTAAAGAAAAAAAGAAAATTCACCTATCGAATTAAACATAAACACTATAACTTCGTGTCATGTGCCTATGATTTAGACACTCTTTCCCTAATTTAACCCAAATTTAGTTGGGACTAAACTAATATAGACGCTCAACTTTAACAAACATTTTGGCCCTTAATTCCAATTTTTAAATCTCCCAGGGAGAGATTCCCATGACTAGATTATTTTAAAACTGATTTTAACTCTTTCCAAAAAATTAAAATAAAATGCTATTACTTGTTTTTGTAGGATTTTACTATTGGTTGATCCTCAACTTTAAGAATTAAACTGATGTTTTAAATTGGATAATTCTAAATTGCTAAGTTATAAATTCAGGTCAATTTGGTTAGGTTGGGTTGGCTTCAAATAACATCAATCCAGTTGCCCAACTTGTAATAAAAAAAAAAATTGACAATCAATATCTTGAGGCCCAATGGGTTCTATGGACCATTTGGCAATTTGTACTTTCAATTGTTGGAGAAAAAGAAAGATTGATCATGTCAACTACACCTAAATTAATTACGTATTTCTACACTAAAATACATGTATATTATACTAACCACCAAACAATAGTTTAGTTTTTACTACGCCCAAAAGAAAGGGTGGAGATGTGAATTCAAATCCACAATCAACAAAATAGTGAAATTCTCTACTATGACATGAATAGGAAAGAAAAGGGACAACACAAATGAAGATGGAATAAAATGAGCTGCTTAACTACTCAAGATCATAGAGTTTGAACACGATGTTGTTTATGGAAATGGGTAGAGATCTATTTACATCAGGTGCTGGCAACCAGCGAGAGCATTTTTACCTTTAACGTTATCATACCGTCATTAATAGGGTTTACTATTTTTTCCGATTCAGATTTGAGGATAGAATTCCTTCAAAATCAACATAATATTAACTATTTTTGTATAAAATGTACATATATCACGGTGATGAGCTTGGATAAGATGCGACTCATATAATACCATCTAATATAACATGACGCACATATAGTGGAGCAAAATTAATGACTAAGAGGAGGGAGCTCATTAATGATGTCCAAAATTAGCTCAATTTGCTAACTTCAAGCCTGCGATTATACGATGAAAAGTAGTACTTTACCGCTAGGGAGGACCAATAAATGTTAGCAAAGCAAATACTATCAAAACAATATTAGTTCAAATAGGGCATTCTACCCAGCATCAAATACAGTGGAATACAAATCTAGAAATCGAGGTACTTGAATCATATTAAGTTCTTCCTATGGTAAGTTAATCTTCATCTAACTACCTAATGAATTATCAATCTCAGTCTACAAGTATTGTCTTCTCCATGAATGAAACTGAACACTATTCAAAACAAACCACACAAGTAACTGTTAGATGGTTCTGTATGCTAAAATTCACCTCCTTTCACAAGAATCAGGGAGTTTAATCCACTTGCACACTGCTCTTACTCCGTTGAAGATGTTGTATTGTCTATAAACATGAGTGTGTCACCAGTCCCCATCATCATCTGTTATCATGTAGACCGCACTCAGTATAAGCCTGCAAGGTATGATTACACTATTAGGAGACAGAGAGATGGAAAAAAAACCCTAAACTGTACTTCCAGAACAAAAGGAGCAAACACTCGGTTATTAAAATGCAAACCACAAGCGAAACAATACGATTACATGTCTTGAGATCAAAACCGGTACAGAGGATTCAATAGTAGCTATGTAGTTTGAGTTACTTGCCATATAAAATTGAGGTCATACAAAATAAACCAGAAAGAAGCAAAGACTCTCCTTTCCAAATATAAATATAATACTGCCTACAAGAGTCTTATAGCTCAAATCATTGGTATACATCTCTATAAGTTCTTCAAATCTATCTAATAACTGAAGGTTCGGACCATGCAGGACATATCATCATCATCATGGTTGATCTTGTAATACTATTCATAGCAACAACAACACTCATCTTTATTGATGGATAAAATACACAACATTTGCAAAATAAGGAGCTATACTACTCTGTCACTGGATTCTGTTCTTGGAGATACCGCATGTAGATTAGGTTTACACTAAAATAATGTCAAATATGCATCATGTAGTAGATAAAGTTCTCCATGTAATCCACACGTGGCTATGATACTATTCACTGGTGAGGCCAACTTGGGTACAGAATAGATACAAGAGTACGTGTTCAATTAGTCCTTACGCAGATCTAGTAATCAAATAAAATGATACCCTGCTAAACTGAAAGAAGCAAGTATCCTCCTTCCCGAATATATATAAATCTACAACTACCAACAAGCTACAGCATTCCTATTGCTCAAATCATTGTTAGATATTCCTAGAAGTCCTTCAGTTCTATATCCGGTACCTAAGAATCCAAACTATGCTAAATCTACAGACCATCATAAAGTTACTCCTAGTCCTAGTTGACTCATAACGCTACTGATAAGTAATAGCTAATCATGTTGTTAAAATAATATTCATATATGAGCTTGATCAAGGTAAATGGGAAATATATTCCCCTGAACTTTGCAGAGGGATCTTCATATCAGCATGACATGAGTAAAAATAAGAATCTAAAGAAACAAAAGCTTATTTCACTCTTATCATTTTATCAAAGATTCGCAGAGCATCTGAAACCTTCCAAGGTCTATAACGGGCAAACTGCATCATAACCATATATGTGAATAACACAGAAGTTTTCTTCTCTGCAATGCATATTTGGCATTTGTTTTTAAAGTGGATCTAATGAGGGAATATCTCCCACAGAGCATAATCCACTAACAGCTCAGTGTACCCTAAACTAGCTCTTCATTTTGCAATGGTTTTTGCCAAATCACAAATCCATCTCCAAATTTCCAGGTGTCCTACATTTTATGAACTTTTCAGCAATGAAGCATGATCATATTCATCCAGTGCAAAAATATTCCTACTTCTACAAATAAAAATTATTAACATAGTACACACACTCATCTAACAGTGTCAAATATTCTCCTCCGATACTTGTCAGTTGTCACCAACCCAAATACAGTTAGGTAAGGTATGAGATTTCTAGTTCAAAGGTGAGAACCACACAAAGAAAGATTGATTCCCTTTTATTGAAGAGAGGAAAAAACAAAAGAAACATGAATCATGTGAATAGCGGGTTTACGTTATGGAAGGCATGCATATGCAATATTAAGTAATACCTATTTTATACGATAAAAAAAGAAAGTATCAACTATTTCATTGAAACAAATTACTAGTTTAACTCAGTTCATCTCTAGTCCCTTTTTGGTTAGAATATACATTTTCTCCCCAATTTTGTGCTCTATCTTTTTACGTTTGATTTGGCTTGGTAAAAATTGGTAATCCGCCTGGTTTTTCACTTGACCTCATACTAGGTCTTAAAAGGAACAAAGACAAGTGTAGTTACACACTATGCGAAAACTTAAAAGCAATTATTCTACACAATTTTTATGGCAGGTAGAAACTGCAAGCAAACTTATGAAAAAACTGGTACCACTATCAAATTATTGCTTCAGAAGAAGTGAGATTTTTTCCCTTTTCATAATTCGGAAAACAGAAATGCAATAATTTGTGAAAGTATACATATATACACTATGAGAAAATCAAAAGGCATATATCAATGTCAGAATGTTACAACAAGATATAAACCTATAAACAAGCATAGAAAAAATCGGTGCCACTATCAAAAATATTGCTTGAGTACTAAATTAGTTTTCCCTTTTTCTTGATAATTTGGGAAACAGGACCTCAGCAATTTGTGAAAATTTCTACCTGTTCCAAAACAGTGAAAGGCTACATATCCAGATAGCTTAAGGAGAAATTTCTAAAATGTGACAAAAGGTGTGCGATAGTCTAAATCTTCATGGCTGTCAATTGATAAGCTCGCTGCAATAATTCTATACCACACAGTATGGAAAACCTTAATTAGATCACACAAACCGAAAGACAGTGTTGCACCAAAATATGGAGAGATTTACAAAGAAAAAGAAAATAGCTTACTAAGGAACCAGATTAATAATGTAGAAAAGGTGGAACGAACCTGAAAATTAGGATAGAGAAGAAGATCAAGTAGATGCCAAGCTTGATCATTCTCTGCTTCTTCTCAAAATTAAGATTTCTGAAAACTTCAGTGACATCAATAAGATGTTCTCGCTTCATAAACCTGTATTAGAAAAATGCAGTAAAAAATTCATGTGAGCAAAGAAATATCGTCTGATAATATATGCAGTATCATAATACGTCGACATCACTATTCCTTTATCCCAGTTATCCTTGTTGAAAAGTGAGATCGATACGATTCCAACACAGTTAACAATCTCATTGTTGACAATTGCAGCTGAATACAGCCACACTGTAAGTTAAACTTAGGAAGGTATCAAATGAAATTCATACACTTGTTAAGACATTATACTTTTACAAGACATCTTGCACGGGACAATATTGCATTCTGATGATTCTGTTATGCATTCTGGCCTCTATAATCATGTTTACCAACTTGTTACGAAAAATAAATATGGGAGAATCTAATAGTTACATCATTGCATGATAGCAAGTGAGGGGGACTGCAAAGAGAAACATCAGCCAATGTCCAGTTAACAGCAAAAGAATGGAGATAACCCCTTGCAAAATGAACTCAGGTAGAATCCACTTGTTAATGCAAGCTGTTGCTTCAAAGGGATTCATCTGATCAGCCTCCAGGTCTGTTAAGCATAAAAGCTGCAAAAAATTATCTACAGTATTTAGCCATGAGCATATATATATCAAGTACATAACGCAAAGCAGAATCTGCCTGCAATAGCTACTCTCTAAAGTTCGGTTGCTATATACAATGTACTTCCCATCATTGACGGTGGTTATTCACAAAGAAACTTTACTCTAGACAAGTGACAGTACAATGTCAGAATTGCACATATCAAGTTAAACAAGAATAACAACGAACAAACATAAGGAACGTATATTTTAGAGATAATGTTTCCCGTGTCGGGGCATTATAGGCTAAAGCGGATTAGAATAAATATCACTCAGTCACATAACTTATCCTCATAAATTGTTCTACACTAATAGAAACATATTCTAAACTGCATTCCGGAACAGCCATAGCTCAACATTTGATTAGACACGGAAATTGGAAGACCGATCTGCTATTCGAAAACGAGAGACTAGATAATAGCATATGTAGCTTAACCATAGATTTTCATTCCTTTGAGTACTCAACATGAAAGTTACGATCAGACAAAAAAGATAACCAAATACCTAAACCTAAAGAAATCTCCGAGCTCAGAAGTAAAAAAAGAGCAGTAACTTGAGAGATTTTACCTCATGAAAGACCATAGCTAGGAGGCCGAAATTTCCGAACAAGCAGATTAACCAGAACACCAGCTCCCACGCCATTTTCCGATGACTAAGATGAACCACGACGTCGGACTATAATTAGCACCGCCGCTGCGCCACAACGACGGCCAAACGCTGATACTTTTTTTTTTTCTAACGAATACACACCATTTTAGCCTAGAGTATATTTTTATTTTCTTATATAATTTTGTATTAATCGCACTAATTTTAATGAAGAAAGCGCATTAAGAGGGTAAATATCATCCATGCTCCTTCAAGTTTAGCACTACTTATATTGTAGCTCATAAACTTCTAAACTGACTGACAATTTTATAAATCAGGTTTACTGGGCATAAAGCGAGCCCAACGGGCTTTTACAAAGAAGTACTTAGCAGATGTTCAGCTTAACTTTTTGATATTCAGACAGGTTGATTTAGGCTTGATTTTAGACTCCACTTAAAATTCAAATTTTAAATTTAATATTGAAAAAACTAATGTTCTAAAAAAATTACAAATATTAAGTTAAAAAAATAATATAAAACTTTACTAAGACTTGGCAAATATTTTTTATATAAAACTCCAACGGGCTCTTAAAATTATTTTTCAGAATAGATCAAGCCATAATCAGGTTCAGTACAAATACCATGTGACATACTATGGACTATAGTTTTGATAAATTATACATGTACAACCATCCAATGGATGCTTTTTTATCCATATGGTTTAAAATTTAAACTTATACACAACGACTTATATGGTCTCCCGAAGTAGAGATTCAAAGTAAAATCATAAAGTGAGTTTATATACCGAAAAAAAAAAATTGTCAAATGAGAATGAATATACATACTATTGCAGTCCATATATAGTCCCATATTTCAATTTTAGCATAGAATATGTGAAATTAAATGACAATTCTTGTAATGACCGAGTGGTATAGACTCATCCAACCTTAATCAATGATCAGAGTTCAAACTGTCTCTAGCATAAAATTCTAATTTTAACCAGTTGTCTTATCCAATAAAGTGCTTAGAAATCAGCAAATAACAATGATTAGTATGAATGTGGACACGTCTTAAAGGTTCATTGCGGTTGTGCGATCCCTCCAAAATGACAACAATTGTTGTTTATTTGGTAATTGGAAATTACAATTTGAGTTTTAGGCTATAGCTTGGTGGGCAATATGAAATTAGTTGGGCCTTGAAGCCCATATAAGACCCAGTCCAGCGCCGACAACGCGTGGAGACAAAATAATATGTAGCCGTTGTTTTATTCAAAAAAGCAAAAGCATCATATCATGGATTGTTACCGTTAAACGAACGTTATGGGCCAGCTATTCCTTCTCCAGCACATTTCCACTTCTATCCACCCTTTTAAAATTTCACCCCTTCATCTATAAATGCTCACTCTTCTTCTTTCAAAACACATCAACTGCAAATATCACATCCTCTGTTTTCTTTTATTCTGCTAACTAAAGAAAACAGAGCCAAAATCTATCTTCTCAATCAAAAGAAGCAATGGCCCAAGTTAGCATCATCTCCAAGGCATTCTTACTTGTTCTTGTGCTAGCTGTTTTCACCGCGGTTTCTGCTCAGGAAGCTCCTGCACCCGCTCCTGGACCCGACGCTGGAGCTGGATTCTCTTTACCGGTTTCTGCTGCTCTTCTTGGTGTTTCTCTTCTGGTTTCTCTTATGAATCTGATCAAGCATTAGTTGGATTTTCTTGCATTTGGCTCGAGTGATAAATTTTGGGATGTGAAATTCTTTATTTGTTCTCTATTTATATATCATTGTAAATTTTTTTACAATATTATTATTATCTTTAATAATAACGATTTCTTAATTATTGTTTTCATGATGTTCTTTCGTTAATGTTGAATACATTTTACTTTGTAGTTATTTTGGTCATTTTATTAGCAGAAACTATTGAGGTTAAAGCTAAAGCGTAATATCAAATCCCGAGTAACAGAATAAACTATCGAAAGTATACAGTAAGGCATCAACATTTTATTATAATTTCTGATAAAAATGACAGCATCATTTTGACATGCTTAAGTATATTTTCAAGATGAATTTTAGAGAAACTAAGGGGATATAGGTGGTAAGATAATTAATTATCCAATAACAAAATGTTCTTCTTGGAATTAAAGAACGGAAAATTAAGGAGATACTAATATCTTTAAATGAATTAAGTACAAACCTACAATGTTGTAAACGAAGGCAACTCTGCCGTTCAAAATCAAGTAACCAATTCGTTTTGAGCTGCTCAAAACCCACTTACTCCGAATAGTTTATGGTCCGACTGTTTTCGGTTAGTTCTAAAAGGACGTCAACTGCTCGACTAACATATAATAACAATATGGAGTATGTTTTTATGTTATTATCTTTCTCGCAAGAAATATCTTCACTAGTAAGTTTTGTTCTTGGACATCAAATTAAAGAAACAGAATTTTATAATGAATATTTTGGTTGGTGAGGTATCAGATTCATAGGGACATGAGAAATAGAAAGCAAGCAAGCTAAGGTGGCAACAATAATTGAGCGAGCCGTATACTCTATTATGTGAGTTGTGGACCTACTAACTTATTTAGCCAGCGACCAATCCAAGTGTTCCAGAAATGCACCCGCCGACCCACTTCTCAATCACATGGCATGCCAAATTATAGCTTGCCTGTTCATGGATATATAAATTGTAGAATTAAAATTGTGTGGTAAACAACTAGTACATATTAGTAACATGAATACCATATGATGACGATAATGAACCTTAGGCTCAAAGGGCTCAAGCCCAACTAGAGAGATCATAGCAGGGAGAGTACCAAGTCATTCACTATTATAAACCCGACCTACTTGGGCCTACACCCACACCTAATTCGACTATGTCGATCCCAGTTCACTTGAGAGGAGCAGCCCGAGACTGCCTGAACATGCGACCTTATCCAACCACGTCGACCATAGGCTCGACTTTAGGGGGCACGTTTTACTCGAATGGGGAACCTGATAGGACCCATAAGAAATCTTATAAATAGTTGTTCCAAAAGGCTAAGAGCATGTAAAATTCTCTCTCTTTCTCTTTCTCTCACTACCTTCTTTCTTGTACTTAAAGGGGCTCACTTATGAAACCGCAAAAAAAAGGGGCTCACTTTGAAAAAAGACCATTCTATTTACAGCAGCAAGCATTTTTAGAAGAAAATTCAACAAATCTTTTCTACCAGTAATAAAATTGTCTGTAATTCTATAAATATTAAGATACACAGAATCTTTAATTTCAAATGGATCCTTATTTGACTATTGCTGAATTTGAAATTGCTTTCCATTATATTAGTGAATATTGCAGTAATATATATTAGTGAATATTGTAATTTATAAATATTGATACACATAATCTTTAAATTTTAGATACACAGGATCTTTGAATTCAAATGGATCCTTGTTCGATTGATACTGAATTTTAAATTATTCTTTCCATTTTTTTGTGCAAGCATGAATGATTAATATAAGAAGCAAATGGTGGATGAATTCATAGCATAAACAAGAATATAATGGCTTCCTTGTTAATCTTTTCATTAGTTTTATCGTTTGTGATTTCAAACACACTGTTGGCAGCCAAATTAGGAGGAAATGGGGTGATTTTGAAAGCCCCTCTGCTTCACTGGTCATCCCCTGAATCTCCCTATTATAAACCAAACGCCACGGCTAAAGAGTTAATGCAGGCGTCTGTACACGCTTCTCATGCTCGAGCCAAACACATCAGCAACAAAATATCAGGTGAATATAAAATAGAGTAACATGTATAGAGAAAAAGTTTATATCACTACTTATGATGGAAATACATGGGTTAAAGACTTAAATGTTATTTTTTTTTATAACTAATAAAGGTTCTTTTTTAACGGCATAACTAATAGAGATTATGTAGTCCGTAAATAGATATTCTTAAATTTCTCGTTGTGCGTGGTATGTCAACCAATCGATTTGAGGTAGAAGAATTCATATTAATACGAGTTATTTTTATTATGGTTTCATTATTTGGTACAGGTAAATATTCTGCAAAATGGGCAGTCTCGCCTATTAGTTGGATAGACGCTGAGTTCGTAATGAAATTTAGTGTGGGAACTCCACCAGTCGATACGTATGCAATTGCTGACACTGGTAGTGATCTTATCTGGTTACAATGTGGACCAAATTGTCCCAAGTGTTTCAAGCAAAGAATCCCTTATTTCGATCCAACCAAATCCACAACTTATAAAAGACTTCGATGCTTTGATCCTGACTGTAAAAGAGCACTCGGGCCGAATCAAAGCACATGCAAGTACTCAATGAATCCTTGCTCGTACCATGCAGGATATGTTGACGGAACTTACTCAGAAGGCATAGTAAGCGAAGACGCTTTCACATTCGTCGATAGTCTTGTACCATTTGGGAGTTACACAATCAAAGATGCTATTTTCGGGTGCGGTTTTAACAATAGTCAAGGCATTCCACGTAACGGGTATGAAGCTCCAGGAATTGTGGGTTTGAGTAGTGACCCTAGTTCACTTGTGTCCCAACTAACTTTGGGTCAGATGAAGTTGTTCTCATACTGTATAGCAAAAGAAAAGCAAAAAGGATCACCGAACGCTAAAATCGAAATTCGGTTCGGTTTAGCATCAAGTATTTCGGGCGATTCAACTGCATTAGCGCCTAATAAACATGGTTTATACTTCTTGAGAGATGTAGATGGACTTTATTCGGATGACATTAAAATAAAAGCACCTGAATGGGTTTTTCAGTACGTGGACGGAGGACCTGGAGGAGTAATGATTGATACTGGAGCTACTACTACCATATTTAACCATTTTATTGTGGAGGATTTAGTTATAGTGTTGAAAGATCAAATTCCGGCCACCGATCAAATCGACAAAAGCAAAATCGGGTTTAGTTTGTGTTACTCGGAAGAAGATTGGTTGAAGGTTGTGCTACCGGATATCGAGTTGAGGTTTAAGAACTCGAGAACAACTTATTGGTTCACGAAATATAATACTTGGATTTTAAATGGAGTAGGCCAATATTGTTTGGCATTTTTAAAATCAAATGGTATGTCTACAATCGGTATCACACAACAAAGAGGTATCAAATTTGGGTTTGATTTGGAAACTAGTACTGTTTCTTTTTGGATGACAAATAATTGTGCTCCCTCGTTTTAGTTTTACTAATCCTTAAATTTTATTCTCCTTTGTAGCATAGAACAAAACATTGTTCTAGTCCTGCTACTGTAATTTGCTGCTACATTAAGGCTCCTTGACCTAATAAATTTTCAATATTAGTTTGCTTGAATACTTAGATAATTGTTAAATCTATAGTTGGAATTGCCTAGTGACCTTCTAATGTTAGAGATTTGTAGTATTATATATTATTTAATATTGTAGTTCATATGACAAGAAGAAGGTTAAGTATTAAGATAATTAAATATGTGTATGCACATTTATTTTATATATATGTTGGGTCTAAGATGAGAGTCTTAAACTGAGTAGTGTTAGTTTTATAATGTATATCGTCAATTTTCTGAATTTACTTAAAATAATATGATTAGCTTTTTAAAGTTCACATGGCAAAACAATAGTGAATGTTGAAAAATTGTAAAATACACTACTTTATACAAATTCAATGCACTACTCCTTGTTCCTGTCATATGAACTACAATATTAAATAATATATAATACTGCAAATCTCTTTTGCTGTAATTTCTTGTATGGGTGCAATTCTATTATAGGCAGAAATAAGGGGCTGCCGGAAGTTGGGCCCAATCATGTACTGGGCTTGAACTAAACCCAAGATTTTATTTACATTAGCCCTTATTAACTCCATTTTGTCATAAATTTTTAGGTGTAGGCTATGGTCACTTTGTTTTTCCCTTACTTTGTCTACACTTTGTCTTTTTTACCATTGGATTAGCTTTTAACCCATGATCCAATGGTTGACAAAACAAAGTAATGGTTACTTTGTGAAAAACAAAGTGACCATAGAATATTCCCTATTTTTATCATATTTATATATATTTATTTATTATAAAATTTTAATTTAACATGCGTATATTGTCATAAAATAGTTTTTGTGATTTTAATTTGTCCTACATATCTTTTCATGTCGAAATAAAACATTTATAACATTTTTCAAAATAGAGAAATAAATAATATAAAATGGTGGAGCTCGGTGTTGTCGATGCGGTTATTGAGTTTGATGCATTAATGGTTTGCAATGTTACTAATAATCGAATAGTGGATCTTAGCGAGTTTGGAGACATTGTTCAACAACGCAAGGACCTCCTCTCTCTTCACAACAGTTTTTTGATCCGCTTCATTCAGAGATTAGCTAACGGCTTGCTCCCACTTGTGCGCGGTCATCCTGTTTTTATGCCACTTCTATATTCTTTGATATTATCTCAAATTTTGTTTGCTTTTGATGTTAAACTTTTGTTATGTTGAGCATGATTAATGTTTTTTTCCTTAGAAAAAAAAAATTCCATTTGAAACCCTACTTTTTAATGTAATGAAATAAAATATGTTCATACAAATAAAATAAAAATGCAGACACTACAAAATAATATTACACTCATGACCTCAACTTAGGATAAGTTTCTTTATAGCTACTTTCGTAAGCGGATAAATATCCCAAAACTATCTAAACTTTAGAAAAATATAATAGGGAAGCTTATCCAATAATTAATCTCAAAAACAATTACAACAATAAAAATATATAATTTCAATGAATGTAAAATTTTCATATATCACTTTAAACAAGTAAAGAATGAAAAATTTTAAAGCATTTTTGAAATACAATATTTTCTTAATTATCGTACTTAGAAAAAGCTCTAAATTTTTCGTTAGAAAAAACCGAAAATTCAATTAAAAGAAAACAAAAAATCAGCACTGTTATAAGAGATAGAAATATTTGTATAGATTAGGAGGGCCATGATATATTAAAGTGAAATAAATTAGCAAACCAAAAAATAAATAAAGCGGAGACGTCAACAAATAAATTAGTATGTCTATCCTATATATGAGTTGATACATTTATTTCAATATTTGGTAACATCATTATCATAAATCTATCTATCTATCTAATTTGTAAAATTGAAAGCTTATTTGGTAAAGTAAGTAGGAAAGAATAAAATAAAATGCTGCAACTATTCTTCGCCGTAGCCTTCTCGGCGGTACCATTGACTCTATACGTGCCGCCGATTCGATCTCTGAATATGTTCGTGGAGACACTGGAGGATTTGGTGCGACAGACTTCCATATATACCCTTAGGGCTTATCCTCGTCTTCGTCTCGGCATTTCTCGAATCTTCTCGAATCTTATTCGATTATCCAGGAGCCACAATTAAACCTACCTTCCTTCATCTCTCTGGTACACTTCCAGATTTACCCTTCCTCTATTTGTTCTTGTACTCTTTTTTTTTTTATGTCTATTCATCGTATTTTTTAGATATTATTGTATTTAGGGGTTTGTAATATACTCGGATTTTATTATAGGGGTTTGGTTTTGTACATGGAGTGTGAACATTTTGTATATCTTATATCATCATCATCATCAATTGTAATTTTACCCTCCACTTTATTTGTTGGAAGCATCTTTGGTTGTGTGATTTTGCTTTTCAATGCTTCCTGCTATTGTTCTTGTTCTTGACTATGTTACACCAACACTTCTCCTTACTAGCGTACGTGTACCTGTATCCATGTCCGATAACTGTCTCTATCTGTGTCTGTTTCCATTTTAAGGCTATTTTATCAAACTTATGTTTCAATATAGGTTCTTCATGATGTGTTTATTTAAATTCTGCTTTCAGTAGGTACTTTCGGATTCATTAGCTGAAGCTACACATAGTTTACACTACTGTTTTCAACAAATAGCGCCTTCACACTGATCAGACCGCCGCCTAGGTGCTCAAAATCCGACTTATGCCCGAATATACCCCGACTAGGCTTCGAAAGGTCTTAGCTGCTAGCGCCTAGCGCTTTTTAATACACTAGTGTACACAAACAAATTTCTTAATTCTGATTCAGTTTTTACTGGTCACTCACTCAAATATATGTAATTCAATTTCAGAAGAATAGAAATTTTAGCCAATAATCTGGACTAGTTCTTATGGAGATTAGATTAGAGAATGGCATGAAGTTTTGTATATCTTATGTGTCATTAATCGTGTAGTATTTCTTTTGATTCTGGTAATTTTCCCTGGAGTTGATTGGTTGGTTTATCATATTGTAGTAAAAGACGCTAGGTGCTAGATGGGAAGCGGAGGTCCTTTGAGGACTAATCGGGAATTAATCGGGGACCTATCAGAGATAAGTCGTATTTCTAATGCCTAGGTGGATTTAGGCGCCGAAGTCGGTAGGCAGGGCTTAGCCTGGCCTTGCTTCCAATGCAACAGTGGATATGTTGTGCCTAAGTATCTTTGATTGTGATTTTGCTTCTGAATGGTTCTTGCAATTGTTCTTGATGATGTGGTTAATTTAAATTCTGCTTTCAGTATAGACTTCGGGATCCATTAGATGAAGCTAGACATAGTTTACACGAACAAATTTCTGAATTCTGATTTGGCTTTTACTGATCACTCACTCAAATATATGTAATTCAATTCAGAACAGTCTAGAAATTTTAGCCGGTACTTTAGACTTTGTTCTAAACCTCTAAGTTCTAACTCAGAAGTTTTGCAGTACAATGGCATGGAGATTAGACTAGAGAACAAAATAAGACTCAGGAATGATTTACAAAGGCATAATACATCCCAGGATCTGCATGCCATTCTACTGCATCCCATTATCATTTGCAATGCTTCTGATTTTGATTGATTCCGGATTCAGATAGCGACCAAGAAATAGGGGTTCGACTTTGGTAATAATTTTATATGATCTATATATTTCACATGATTATATTAAGTAAATGATAATCAGTCAAGCGTGTAAATTGTGTGTCGTGTTAGAAACTGACATTCATACATACAAATAACATTGCCAGCTGTGTGTAGGACAGAAAGTTGAGTAGTGGGAGATTATTAGGGAATTTGGCTAGATTCAGATATTACACGAGTAGAAAGGATAAGTTGAAGTTTGAGAAGTGATGATTCAGTTTGGCCCAACACATTAATTACTCCCCTTCTTTCTTATATTTATTATTTTGGAACTTGATTTCGTTTATTATCTTGAATATTGAACACAGGATTCTGCACTTAATTTGCATCTTGAACAATTGTAGATTAATTTGCAATTGTTCTAGATGATGGGGTCATTCCAATTCTCTTTTCAGAAGAGTCCAGAAATTTTAGCCTGTAATTTTGATTTAGTTCTAAGTTCTAACTCAGATGTGGTGCAGTAGAATGGGATGGAGGTTAGACTAGAGAACAAAATAAGACTCAGGAATGAGCTACAAAGACATAATACATCCCAGGATCTGCATTTTTCTTTATTATTATTATTTATATACAGTGCTTCTAATTTTGATTGATTCCGAATTCAGATGGTGACCAAGAAATAGGGATGTGAAAAAAACGGACTTTGGTAATCATGTTATATGATCTATATAGTTCACATGATTGTATGTGATGTAAATGATAATCGTGTCAAGTGTGTAAATTGTGTATTGTGTTAGAATTGACATTCATTCATACGAGGAACATTGCCAGTTATTGTCACCCTATTCCAATGCTTCTTAATGGGTAAATAAATTGCGTGTGTGGCCACAAAAAAATGGCTTAATATGTCAGTCAAGAAGTTGGTCCACAAAATTGATTCGTCTTCTAAACTTGCATGTTGTCTAGTTATCTCATTGAATTTACAATATGGCTGAGCAAAAGATTAACTTTGCCAAATCTTAGTTCAGTCTTAAACAATAGGAATCTTAATTGAGTATAGACTTGCGGACTTGAGTTGCTCTGCCTAGAAGTGTTTGGAGGCAACAACGGTCAAAACTATGGATAAGAAATTAAAAGCTTTGAGTGAGAAAGAACAACTTTCAGAACTTGAAGATGACGAGGTTATTACATTTTAATGACTAAGTGAATACAAATGTAGTCAACGTTGGGTCTTGTCCTTTCAACCTCAATCTTCTCCTGTGAGTTGGGTTGGGTTTTAAAGAAATTCTGACGAGAGATTAAATAATTGTACCATCATTGTTATAGTGGGGATATTTATAAAAATATACTTGACGACCTGTCATGATGTGAGTGTGGATCCTTCAACCTTTGTCAGGCACTGCACTGACCCTAACGTTCTATCTTCTCCGAATGTTTGTGAGACATTGGTTTTGTCTCTAAGTTTTGGAGGCTCCGGTGCTAAAAAGAATCTATTTTAGTCATCAATAGTTAATTTAATTTTTAAAAACTTAGTATTCATCCATTAGTGTTTTCAATTGCGGTTTTCAAAGTGTTTTGAATAAAAAAACACATACAAAGTAACTATCATTTTTTCAAGCCAAGATTTGGCTTGCTCAAGCTCGACTCATTCACGATTAGAGCTTCAAAATTGTGTTCAGGAATAGTTCATTTACAAATCGAGCCGTGCCGAATACCGAGCTTCTCTTTAAAAGCTCGGTTTATTTATAGCCTTATTTGTGAACATGTATTGTTGATCTATTTGCTAATTCTTCTTTCCATTATGGAAGTATTCTTGATCTTGAATGGCTAATGAAATTTATACAACTAAATAAATTGATTCTAACCAATTTCAGGAATGCGTTTTTCAACCGTGCAAATCAAAGCCACGGATTACTTAATATACCTTTACATATTTGTCATAACAATTTCAATAATCATGACATGAGATTCAGGAGAATGGAATCAACAATCTCACCAATAATAGCTGAAAAAAGCAAGAACAAGAGAAACGAATAATATAATTAGTATTCATCTTGCAATTAGTCATTATTGTCTCTTAAGTCTATTTGTTTTTGTACTAATTTTAGGGTTTTTCTAAAACAATTTAACTCATTACTTTGTCCATTATTACTATGGATAAGTGTGATGAAAATTAATGCAATGATGGAGGAGACAAAGTAACCTAAAAATCAAGTGATCATAGCCTTCACCTAGTTTTATGTTTACAATTGTGATCATGAATATTGTTTGACACTGTTAGTGTAGGAGAAATTCATAGTATTGTGTTCTAAAGCTTTAAGATGGAGAAGAAAAAAAATTAATACAATATCTAAAAATTTTTATTTTGAACACTCATCAAATAATGACTTAAAAGTTACTATCTTCTTAAAAATAAGTGTGGGATCTTGGGTTTGAATTCGAATCTAAAATCGACAAAAGTGAAATTTTCAAAAGAAAACATATCGAGCAAAAAAATTGTACATCCCGTGCATTACCCTGAAACTCATACTAAGTAAATCGAGCCAAATTTGGTAAAAATCAAATGAGAAAGAAAAGCAAGCAAGGTGGTAGTAAATAGTTTAGAGAGAAACAAATAAAATTGCATGAAACCAAATTTTGGAGAGGACTTGTAGATGTGCTTGATAGAATTAAATATAATTAGTGATGATTATGTTGAATTCAATTTGATTAAATTGATCATATTTCAACTGTAAGAGATCCAAAATCCTCATATTAATCGTTCTTCTTTACTCCGAAAGGCCATAAATAAGAGTCAACTTTACATAAACTACTTACACGAATATATAAAATAATATTAAATTATTGGGAGCAATGAAATTGTTTATTATTCATTAAATAATCACATGGCGTGTTACAAGTTTGATCCAATATTTTAGGGTCAAATGAACAACAACTAACCTTTGAGAAAGATGAATAAAGTATTCATTTGTTGGTTGGACTGCATAACGTGCCAACTAATGGACATCTAAAGTATGATATAGTGGTGCTTATATAAACCAAGAATTTTATTTTCAGAAATTAAGTACTGATTAGAAATAACAATTGAATTTTGTTATCATGGAAGCTAATTCAACGCTCAAAATCAGTGCTAATTCTTCAGTTATCCAATCATCCCAAGTTGAAGATAAAGAAATCGACATTTCAACATTTTCTCAAGAACAAAGCTGGCAAGTTTCACTAAATTTTCACCAATACGAAATTTTTTGGATCGACTCGTTTAGTCTAAAAGGGGTCATATTGTTTCAGAAAAACTTTGTACCTCAATCAAACGACGTCGTTCTTTGCACCCCTCCAAAGTCTGGAACGACATGGCTTAAGGCCTTGTGTTTCGCCATCTCGACAAGAACTCAATCTCCTAATTCTCTTCTTACTCAAAAAATGCCACATGATATAGTACCTTTTCAAGAAATGCTTTATTTACTTGGCCAAAATAGAGACATTCAAAATCCGTTAATTTCGACCCACGTCGCTTTCACTTCCTTGCCTAAGTCCATTCTCAATTCCAACACTACTAAAGTTATTTACTTGTGTAGGAATCCTAAAGATGTTCTTGTTTCGATGTGGCTCTTTTTCAAATCTATTCATAAATCAGATGATGCAAACATAATCCCGTTCCAAGAGGCGTATGAAAAGTTCTGCAATGGAGTTTCTTCTTATGGACCATATTGGGATCATGTGCTAGGATATTGGGAAGCAAGTTTAGAATTTCCGAACAAAGTATTGTTTTTGAAGTATGAAGATCTGAAGAATGATGCTTGCTTTTATGTGAAGAAAATGGCAGATTTTATGGACTCTCCTTTCACCGTTGATGAACAAAAACAAGGTACGGTGGAAAAGATTGTTCAGTTGTGTAGTTTCGAGAATTTGAGTAATTTAGAGGTGAATAAGAGTGTGAACACCAGCAACAAACTGGGTTTCAATATTGAAAACAATGAGTTCTTCAGAAAAGGAAAAATTGGTGACTGGAAGAACTATTTAACAAATGAAATGGCAGAAAAAATTGACCAAATTACCCGCGAGAAGCTTAGTGGCTCCGGGCTATATATTTGAAGAATTGAAGTTCATAGATATTTATATTTCACTTTTTTAGCCATAATTTTCATGTAGTTTTTCATATTGATGGTGGTTCTTTCTGTTTTTAATGTTTGTATATGTTGATTAAGTTTTATCCATACCTTGTTTTTGCCACGATATCTCAAAGCATGATTGCATAAAAGGAAAACTAAATTAAGTGAGTGAAGGATAAGTTGATCCTCGTTTTAGTAAGAGTTTTTAGTCGTTTAATATTGTGTTCGATTTGTAGTACATTCAACAAAAAAATAATTGAAAAAGAAACCATAAAGAGTGTCTCACCAACTTCAAATTGATTAATAAGATAACTTATCAAGTTTTAAGTCAACATATGAATGAGACATTTAACTATGCGATTAATTTTATTCTCAAGTTGCTCACGGTAGCAAGCTCAGATTGATTTTCCAATCATTGGTCATACTAAAAAGTTGTAGTCATACCTACCATGATCAAGTTGAGCCTTTCAAAATTACTCTTATTGTCAAAATATGTTCTTTGGGCTTAACTAAAGTAATAGTTCAATGGATATATTGAAATGATATTAAAGCTTCTGTAACTTCCCGATAAGGGCGTTCCAAGAGGAGTTTACCATACGTCCGCGCCCCTAAGGCTTCACCTTGTAATGTCTCTCCACTTGGCCCGTCAACTTGTTAAATGTAACTCATTTTGCCCTTTTTATGATGTGGCATGACTTTTTTTATTACCACTTTTATTATGTCATGTCAGTAAAAAGAGACAAAATGAGTCATATTTGACAAGTTGAGGAGGCTAAATGGAAAAAATCACAGGTTGAGGGGGCTGAGAGGTTGTCCCTTAAGTTAGCGTGACTAAGTGAAAAAATTGAACAACTTTAGAGGACCCGATAAGTATTATGCCTATTAGTAATAGTTATATTAAAAAAATTTATATTTGATTTTGTTTGTAGTTTTTCAATGTGCTTTTATTTTTATCTTTCTATTTGTTATTGAGCTCAGACCCATCCGCTTCATGAAAAATCATTTATTTGTTACATGTCTGATATGTAAATATGATTCTAGCTAATAACATACACATTTTATAATTTAAATTTAGACACGAATTTCTTTTTACTATAATAATTATTTGTCTAAAGCCTTTCAAAGACTAGAGACGAACCATCCGATCCTAAATTCAAGTTATAATAAGTTTATTTATCTCTTTCCGAAAGTCTAAAATTGAAATTTCTAATTCATATTCACCAAACAAATTTTATTGCATTCTTTGAACTCGTCAACTTACTTACCTGTCAACCTTATAACACAATTTAACTCTAGTGAAAGATATGATCAATATATGTCCAATATGCATATTTAACAAAATCTGGTTAACAATAAAATAAAATGTCATCAATTGGGGACCAGAGGAACGATGTGTATTTTAAAAATGTTTTACATTAGGATAATTAGATACCATTCATTCGATTAAAAAATGTACCTAAATGCCATACAATTACAATATAAAAAATGTATAATTTCTCAGAATTCTCGAAAATAAAATTAATTAAAATATAAAAAGAAATTATGAATAAAACATATAGTTTTGTTCAATAAATAAAATAATGAACAGTTTCTAGAGCAGTCAACACTTTGTACTTTATGTTTTATCAATAATTTCAATTAAGTAAATCTCGATAATACTAGTGAAACAACAGAAGAAACTAGTTTTGACACAGAAATATTTATTATTAATGTAAATGTAGGCTTACTCAATATTTTGTATAATCAAATCGATTCAACAACTAATTGAGAAGAATGCTACGTGTTTTAGATGTTAGAAAAGGGCCTAATATAAATGATGAAGATGAAGGGTGTAATAGTATCAGATAAAAAGATGAGGGACCAAAATCCAAAAGAAAATTGAAGACAAAGATTCACACGTGACTATAAATTTAGCCACATAAGATTACACGTGACAAGTATTTGGTATAAGTAAGTAGTAGAAATTAAAATTCATTCAAATAAAACCCTCTATCTTCCCTCTCTTTACTCACTCTACTACTTGCCGTAAAACCTCACTCCGGCCACCGCCACCGCCAGATCTGTCTCTTTCGCCGGCGCCACCTGTTCTACCTCTACCTGGTAATTTTATCGACCTTCAAATGGATTATCTGAAATCTGATTCGAAATGCTTAACGTAAATTAGGGTTTGAAATATTTGGTGATTTTGCAGGAACAAGTTTGATGGACGAGGACGAACATAGTAGGTCAGCTTTGAAGCTTGCGTGGCTTGGGGTCATTGAGTATGTAGCAAGCTTGCAAGAAGTTGATCCTTCACTTTTACATGGTATTTCTTTAACATTCCAAAATACTTGCATCAATATAATTCTTTTTCTACGATTAGCAAGATTTACGCTCGTGAAGTTGATTTGGATGTTATGCATCTCAATGACAATTTCTTTGGTTTCTATTTTGATTTGATTTGAACCTACAAGTATAAGGTTTCTTGTGCTTTTGTTTCTATTAGGTTTGATTGCTGAGGCTCCAGTATTTCCTGAGGATTTGAGAAAAGACACGAGGGAAATGGTTGCATTGAGATGTTTGGAGGATTTGTTTGGTTCCATGAATGAAGGTCAGAGTAATATTCCTTCTGCATCAAAGCCGAAATTCACATTTGACATGTCTAACAGTTGTGAAGATGTGCTTCTGTCCACACTGAAAGAGGTAATTCTTTTTTGTTTTTACTCTGATCTACAAAAAATTTGGTCTTTTAAGAAAAACAGGTTCAAATTTTTCTTTACAACCAGATTGTTAATGTTTGTTATTGCTAAGATGTTAAGGCCATGGTTTCTATATTTTCAGACAGCAATTACAGATTTGAGGACTGGACCTGATCTGCTGAAGAGGGATATGCAATCTTTTCTTGTGCACAAAAGGACTACTATGCCAAAATGCTCTTTGGAAATTGTAATCTCTTGATTTCTCTACTTTAGTCTTGTGCAATTTTTGTGAAAGGTTATATTCCTCATTTGTTAATTGATGTTGCTTTTTACATACAGCTGAAAGATGAACTTCTTGAAGGCGTGCATCCATGTACTGCGTCCTTGATAGCATGTAGTGGTCTTGTGCGCAAAGATGAAGATAATGTTCGACTCTCTACAGATTGCTTTCAACAGAATGTTTGCTGCAGAGATGGCAATATTGGGACCAGCAGTTCCCTACTTATGGCACAAGAAGGGAGCACTGTTTCCTTGCCACTTGAAGATGGTGATTCTCATCATCAGAATTTGTTACCCATGAAAAGGAATGGAAATGTTGTGGGTGATTTTTCAAAAGACCCAGATGATGTTTGTGATGGTGATCTCCATTTAAATGTCAAGAGGTTTAAGTGCAATGTTTCAAGTGCTAATAAAGCTGTAGAACATAGTTTAAGTCCCCATTTTGATGACGAGTTTGTAGAAGAATCTTTCAAAAGGATAGTTGAAACTACAGAGAAAGAATGTCTGCATGCTGAAAGACAATGTCGAGAAGATTTGGGTGAATGCATGCCATCAGAAGGTGGTCATGAAAAGTTTGTTGCTACAAATAGGATTGTTAGGGGTGCTAATTCAGACGCTATCTATGAAATTGAGCATAATCAATGTGACAATGCCGATAGTGCCACCAAAATGCCACAGCATTCATTTAAGGATGGGCCCTGCCAAGATATCATAGAAGGTGAAGTCATTGGGGAAGAAAGTAGAAATGGCACATCCTTGGGGAGAGTACTGCAAAAAGTATCTGCTGATGATAGTAGGGATAAAAGTAATTGCCGCAATCAGCAAAAATCACCAATTGATATTTCCTCGAATGGATTCCATAAAGAGATTAGTGTCGACAATTCCGAAGGCAGTGCTGAACGTCTTTATGAGGAAGAAGACTCATCAAATGATGGACATGAACATAGTCATGAGAATGTTGATGTTGCCATGGAGAGAAGTCAATTCTTGAGCTCTCACTGCACTTTAAGCCATGTTTCCCTTTCTAACTGTGCAGAACTAAGTCATTGTGTAAAATGCAGCAAAGGTGACCAGTTGTTGGTTTGTAATGCTGTTGATTGTCCTATGGCAGTTCATGAGAAGTGCTTAGGTTGTATGCCAAGATTTGATAAGAAGGGAAACTTTTACTGCCCACATTGTGCATATTCCTATGCTATCTCCAAATACACGGATGCTAAAGCAAGAGCTGCTTCAGCAAAGAAGGAACTAGCTCGATTTGTTCATAAATCTCATGACAGGTCACTTGGGAAAGAACATCAGAATGTGAAACAGAAACAGAAAGTGGAAGAATCTGAACGAACAAATGGAAGACATCATAATGACCAACTTGAGAAAAGAAAACTGGCCAACAAATCTGAAGAGCGTATTATATCATGTGCTTCCCCGAGTTTAATGCAAAGAGAAGAAGACCCAAATATAGTTTATGGGATAAGTTCCATTTCTCCTGCAGAAAAAGAACGTGATAGGATGCCTCAAGAGCAGCTATCTGCGAGGGGACCTGAAGGACAAGACTCTGCTTCTTCTGATCCCAAATTCAACATTGCTAACCGACCATGCAGAGGCAAAGATATTCTCTTAAACGAAAAAGAAGGTGAAGGAGAAATTCAGAAGGAAGAAGTTTGGAAACAAAGTAATGATTTGTTACAGAAGTCTGTTAATGACGTCAACAGTGATCAAAAAACTACCAACGATAAGTCTAAGAAAGATAATGTCTTCAGTGATGCCATAAGGTCACATTTACAGAACATAAAAAAGCAACAGTAAGTTTTCAGTTACTTCGTAGCTCAAAATTATCTATGGGTTATTTCCGTATTTTGCATATTGTTGCTTTCGGGAGTACAATAATTCTGTTTTGCATCTTTTAATGTATTATAAACTGAATTCATGATCAATCTCTTTCTTTTTTTTTGTGTTTATGAAAGAGAGAATAAAAATGGATTACCTGTTGAACCAAGTTCGCATATACTGATTTGAGAGTGCTAGAACCTTAGTTTTACTAAGAAGCAACCTAAAAATTTATGAAATTTCTATTTCGATATGCAGTGTTCAGCCAGAAAACAATCGGTGGATCAAGCCAAACAGAGTACCATGGACAGCTGAGGAGGAAGAGATGCTCAAGGTACATAATCATAATGGAGTGAATAGTTATAACTGGACCTGCCTTTATGTCTAATTCATTTTATTGCTTTAGTATCCAATTAAAGACAAAATATGAATCTTTAAATACACATGCTCGTTGGAGTTTTTATACGAATATGTAGATTTACTTGAAAATCATAGATCTTTTTTAGCAGTATTTTTGTTTAGTGCTAGAGAACAAAACAGTTGCGGCATCAATAAATAAATTTTCTTTCTATTTTTATTTGTTTATAATGCTAATTAATGTATTCTACATATTTTCTTTTAACATTGAAAATGAAATCAGTTGGGAGAGAAAAAAGTGGATTTGATGTGTCATTAATCTGTGTCATGAGAAATTAAAATGATATTCTAAAAGATTATTGTGCATGTCCATCGAACTATTATACTTTTCTTCTAGTTTTCTTTTCAGATGTATAATTGATTACTCCTTTTTTGTGTCACAGGAGGGGGTGAAGAAATTTTCACGTATGGGTGAGAGAATTCCATGGACACAAATCTTGGATTATGGTAATTCGGTATTTTTAAGCCGACGTTCTGCTCTACAACTTAAAGATAAATGGCGGAATATGGAAAGGAAGTCCTAATTTGAAATATTGGTCTTGTCTTCTCAAGGAAAAAGTTTAACACACTGATATTGGTTTCATGATTACTTGCTGGAATCTCTGGTTTGAAGAGGTAAATAAAACTAAAATTCGTATTTTGCTATTCTATTTTATTTGAGATATTCTATATTTGGTTTTCGTCCTGTTTAGGATGAGTTCATTATGTTCTTTTTTTTCTTTATATTCATTCATATGAGGTGGATAGTTGACGTACTGTTTTGTCAGAGATTATTTATGGTTTTATTTGTTTATTTAATTTTTCTCTCTCACCTTTGTCTTTTGCCATGCGTTTAGAATTTACTTTTTCCTATTTTACTCTTTAAAATACATTCCACTCCAGTGAGGTCATGGGTTCAAATCCCATGATTGTAGAAAGTGAATGCTAAAAAAAAATAAAAAATTCTTACTCCTTTTGTCGTTTTGGGAGTTCGTTTTGTCCAGATATTATGAATTTTGCACCACATGTTTATATGCGAGTAGGCTTGTCCAAATAAGTAGAATGCTTCCATATTTTTACAGCTAAGAAATCCTTTTCCTTTTCCCTTTTATTATTAATCTTTTTCCCTATCGTCTAAGCTTCCTGAAAAATGGAATTGCAAAATTGAGTATTCATTTAACTATGTTTCAGTAAATTGTGTATTACTTGGTGATACAGTTTGGAAAGCAAATAAACATGAGCATTAACCTGGAATTTTAAACAAAATGGTGAAAATTCATCCCAATTTTTTTTCTTTCCTTTTTTGTTTGCATATTCTCTTCTTTTCTTGGTTATTAGATTAGTCTTGGTCCTTTAACTTTACTTGCTTGATTTTGTTTGTTTCAAGCAAACTATCCTTGGTATGCCTCGGCTCTTTTTCTATGAATATTTTTGATTTGTTTGAGATTGGTTAGTTGGTTTTTTTTTGTGTACCTTACATTTGGGGTTATTTCTGGTAGAATGTCTCTGTATTTTTCTATGAGTATTTTTGCTCTTTCCTTTTTCTCACTACTATGCTTCTATGTCATATATACATCTCACTTTCTTCTTTATTTACTACAGTTTTGTTTTACTTTTCAGTTGAGTTGTTTAACGAATTTAGGCAACCAAGTTGATCTGCTTGAGTATGATTATCCTATACTGGTTCTCGGTTTGAATTCTATTTTATTTATTCGTACTACCTTACTTGGCAAACTGGTATATGAATAAAGATCAAACTTTTGTTCAATTTCATTTTGCAACATGCAAGTAAAATGAACTTGATAATGGAATTCTTGTATAATTTAAGGAATTACTGCAACCTTTTTCGTTTGAATTATCTTAAATTGACCTATTTTATGCTAACTCGTCAAACATTTCACACTGTTTATGCCTCCCTTTTTCCAGCCAATTGAAGACTTGAAGTCTACCTCAAGGTTTCCAAATCCAGGTACTGCAATTAAGGCCATGGAATTAGTTGTCGGAAGCTGCAACTTTGACTTGAGCTCCAGGAGATCCAAAAAACTGCTTGGCCTCAGATAAGTTTTGGTGTCTTGCCGGGAATCCTGCTGTGGGAACTGGTGACACATAAGACTGTTATGATATAGGAGCGGTGCGCTTACTCTTGATTTTGGGCTGTAAGGTTTGATTCTATTCCAGCTTTGACGAAAATACTCTTCAATATTCAGTGAGTTAAAAGATCCCCATTTTGTTAACAGTAAAAATACGTTAACACGTGTCTATACATTTATTACTCCCTAGGAATAATAAGAAGTATGTGAATCAACATGTACTGATAAGTTGCCGAAAAAATACGTTAACACGTGTCTTTAATCTCTTGCATTTTCTCATGACTTGAGCATCCTTTTTTCATTCAGTTTCTTCTTTCTTGATCTCCGTGTCTTTAGTTACGGTTGAATACTAGTTCAAGCCCTAGCGAAATAGCCTCTTTCAAGTATTATTTTTTCTTTCATAACTCTGTTAGATATTATATTATTTTGGCTTTCATTGTGTTTTCATTTGTTATGAAACTTCGGTTGGTTGCTTATGTTTTCCAACTTTTCTTCTACATGCTTTTCTTTGGTGTATTTCGATGTATCTAACTGTTACTTTCTTGCAGATGTCCGTAATACAGTTTTGATACTCACTCAGCTCCACTAAAGTCTGTTACCAGAACTCCACTGTCATTTTGATTGGGAAAGAGTGTTCAACTGGCGAATATATCTTATACTTTTAGGGATAGACTCGGGAATCTTTCAACCTTGAAGAGGTTCTAAAGCCTTGTTGATTTCGATTTGGTTGAGTTGAGAAGATTGCAATTCCTGCTATAGTTAGTGCCTACGCTATTATTTACTATGACGGAGGAGTTTAGATTAAAATATTGGAAACTCAGTAATCAGCTTCTAATGTATTCATGTTTCATGCTCCTATTTGTACTTTGTAGGGTAGATAGTGTGCCTATTTTGAAATGTCTTCATGTAAAGTAACTCGGAATAAGTAAAAGAAAAAATTTACGAAAAGATTTTATTACTTTCAGTTCTATGAATACTTAATCTAAATGTTGCTCCAATCAAAAGATAAAGCTTTCTTTAATTGCTTTTGTTTAGTTGTGGTATAGTGACCAACAAGCAAGTTCATATAACCTTACTCAAAAACTTGTAGTTCATATAATCTCATTAATTTTAGTTGATTGGGCTGAGGTTTTTCTTTTTTCACAACCTTTTGATAATATTAACAAGAAACAATCATCTTTTTAAATTTTTTAATAACTGCATAGATTAAAATAGTACAAGAGAAAAAGTAATTTTTAGACTTGTAAGCACATAGATTTTTTTAGGATTAAATATTTATTTATACTTTGTGGTTCAAAATTTTAACTTTTGCCTCCTATGGTATGATTTGGTAACATTTGCTCCCTTTTGGTATCTAATTTTGTCATTTTTGCCTCATGATGGATGAAAATTAGATAACTTTTATTACATAATGTCTTTCCAAACTGCAAATTTGCTTAATTTGATGGCATGAATCTATATAAATATGATAATTGAACTGGTCGAGAAACTAAATTTTTCCATTTTTCATCTATCAGGGGGCAAATGCCACCAAATTGGATATCACAAAAGACGAATGTCACCAAATCATACCACAAAGGGCAAAAAATAAAATTTTGAGTACCACAAGAAGCAATTAAGTGTTTAATCTAAATTTTTTGAGAAAAGAGTGAAACGATATTGTCCGGAAGACATAAAATTATGAAAATATTGTCTCCATACAAAATTTACGGTGGAGCCTAAAACGAATTTTGGAACATATCAGATTATGCATATTGTGAAACTGAAAGGGTTAATGCTAGAGAACCTGAAGAGGGTCACGTGCAGAGCAAAACATGAACATAATTTAATTTAATATCATCTTCTATTATATAAGACTTGATAAAAAAAAGAAGTTCCCTCGGGAATCAGGGGAAGGTGAATTGTGAAAATGTGAATATTAGCAGGGCAACATGTGATATTTTTACATGCCTCGTGAATTTAGTAAAATGTTAATGTTCAATTAATCCATCGGTGGATTTTTCTTTCATATTCATATTTTTTAGAATCCAATGAAATACTCACCAATCCTCCTATCATGCCTACCTTTTTACTTCATTTTTTGTTCTATGATTTCTCATTTCATCCTAAATTTAATTTGTCATTTTCTTCCATAATATGACACATAAAATGTTCTTAAGGGAACCCCAGTTAAATTTTTATGTCCTTGTTTATTATCAAAACTGATTTCATAATTAACGATTTTGAAAGTAACAAACTCAACAATTGAATTATTGGGGAAGTGTTAGATATTATTACAATTGAGAAATTTACAATAATGTTTAACTTACGATTAAACTTCAGTGTTGAATATCGGACATGTTGTATATTTTTCCGGAGTTTTGCACCTTTTGTTAATTAAAGCAAAGCATTGGGCTGGGCACTTTATTGTTGTGAGTACGTGAAGTGGTGGGGTATTCTGAGATTCGGTGGACCGGCATGAATTCCAAAGTTCTTGAATTTCTATGCGAATCAAGATCGAGAAAAGGTAGTCAAGATGATCACCTAATAGAAAATTAAAATAAAACAAGTGCTTGGTCCATTAATTAGACAATATTTTTGTTATCAAACCGGACTAATTAAGTCTTAATATCTATTTAGAACCATTCGGAAAGAAAAAATTATTGTGAAAATTACTGTTTCTAGGTCCTTTTTCTAAGTATACACATCTCATTTTCTACAAACAACATTTTAAAATCCTTCAAAGTGAAAAGGTTAAAATTGAAGTGTATTTACTAAATTATTTTCATCAAATTCTAACATGTTATTATAGTGATCATCTAAATTAATAGCAAAAGAGATAGTACATAAAAGTGTCAGTTCATAGCGCTCGGTTTTGAAAATCAAAGTCATGGTGCAAATAAGAGTAAAGTTGAGAGACAATGGATCTAACTAATTTACCAATATAAATCCAAACAATAAGATTTACTTTGTTTCCTTTTTATTTTGGTATAAAAAATAAAGTAAAAATTCGTATAGGTATTCAAAATTCGACTTAACCCCAATTAGTTTCTCGAATTATCCCGGTTAGTCTAGAGTAGCTGACTATAAAGTAGAAATGTAAGTAAAACAAGTCAAATTAAACACAGAATAACGGTCACATGAGCATGAATATCAAACTAGGTAGTTTGATTCAAAAGTAAACGTGAAAACATTTAAAACCAAACTAAGTCCTACATATAAATATCCCGCGCCTTTCCACACCATTTTCATGCACTCTCTTATATCTCTAACTATTAAGTCAACAACACTCTCACTTGCTCTAATTCTTCCCAACTTTCTCCAATGGATAATTGCAGAAAATCACCATTAAAGCCGTGGAAAAAAGGTCCAACACGAGGCAAAGGCGGTCCTCAAAACGCCCTGTGTGAATACCGAGGAGTTCGCCAAAGAACTTGGGGCAAATGGGTTGCTGAAATCAGAGAACCCAAGAAACGGACCCGTCTCTGGTTAGGTTCTTTCTCTACTGCTGAAGAAGCTGCCTTGGCTTATGATCAAGCCGCTCTTAAATTGTATGGTCCTGATGCTTTTCTCAATCTTCCCCACCTCATCCATCATCATCGTCTGAATATGAATAATAATAAGTTCAAATGGGTTCCTTCCAGGAATTTCATCTCAATGTTTCCTCTAAATATCCATGCTCAACCTAGTGTTCATGTCATCCATCAGAGGCTTCAAGAGTTTAATAAGAAAAAGAATACTGTCATTATTGCTGATCAATCTTGTAACAATAATGAGGGTTCTTGTTCTTGTTCGTCTTCATCAGAATCAAGAACTGAACTTTTGGTTGTTTCTGATAAAACCAGTGTCGAAAAACCTGAGAAAGATGAGGTGGAGAAACCGCAGATTGATCTGAATGAGTTTCTTCAACAATTGGGCATACTGAAACCTGTGGAAAGCAATGGTACTGGTGATGAGATAGAGAGTAGTTGTGTGGTGCAAGAATCCTCATTGATGGATGATAGTCGCGATTTTGCAGCGTTAGCAGAGAAGAGTTTTAATTGGGATTCTTTGATGGAGCTTGAAGGAATGCATGATCAAAATCTAGGATTTGGAGGAGCTACCTTCCAAATTTATGATCATGTTCAAGAAGAACAGGCTTTTCCTGCTTCCATTTGGGACTTCTAGCTATTCTTCTACTTTATAATTGTAGTTTTGGTCATTTATACATATTATCTAGTGCAGTTTTTTTGTGTGTTTTTTTCTGTTAGATTTCAATGGATATAGGCATATAAATGTTTTTTATTGGCGGATTTAACTTTTGACTATGGGAGAGAGAGGATTTTATACAGGGAATCCGGTTCTTCAAGGACCTTTGTACAAAAATTGGCACGTAACAATAATGCAGGCGATATGTGTCAACTTTTGAATAGGGGTCCGTGAAAGACCGGATCTTTTGAAAAAGACTTGTTACCAGTTTTAGTACTAGCACTGGACTGATCTTTTATGCATGAGTTGATAATAAGAATTTACCACATTTTTTCACGTCATGTAATATCTATGGCTTAGATTTTGGTTAATTTAATGTTATATACTATCGTGAAAAAAAAAGAAAAAAGAAAAGCATATTTTTCCCACAGTTGACCACAATTAGAGAAGAGAATTTTAGGAGCCATCTATGGTATTATTCTTAGAATTAGCTTATCTTTATCTTTAACATGATTAGAATAAGTTGCTCAAATTATGATAGCCATTTTCAGATAAATTCCATAATACAGCATCAATCAATTCCTACCATTTGTACATGTTTTCGTAACAATAATTAGCTTTTACGAAGTAGTCTCGATTTCTCTTTAATTGGTTGGATATATTACTCAGGGAACGTGATAGAAATTCTCCAATTTGCATTATGAGGATTAACAAACAAAGACCGAACCTTTCATATGGTTCCTAGTAAGGCCGAGGTCAACCGTAGACTACCAAAACACAATAAGACGATGTTTTGATATTACATATCAAAGTTGCTGTCTAAATAAAGAGCAGTGGAGATCTGAGTTAAGCTAACTAGGCACAAAATAGTGAGAGCAATTTATATTCCCGTGATTCACCAAATTAAACTGGATAAATGGTGACTTTTTCATCCTGAAAATCTCAAATAGGATCTTTACCAATTCCTTCTAATTGATGGCCATTATGGTAAGCCATAACCACTTTTTTCCTTCATGTTTTAATGAGGGGTTCAAATCACACCTGTACATTAAAAAAATCAACATGTTTCCTACTTTCTGGTACACAATTCCATGCCTCATACTTCATGTCAAGAGAAAAAAACTTTACCTTGTTGACTACTTCTAATGAACAATCAATCTAGACACATATATCATAATGTCTTAAAATTACTAACAAGAGTCGTCCTGAATATTAAGAAGTTGATATCCCTGCTTGATATGTTTGATGATCAGTTCCTCGCTCAGTCAAAATTTAATCATACTGCCCTATGATTTACCATGACATTGAGAGCGAGTAGACTCACCCTTATCCATTTGAATTGCAAATGTTCTCTTTTAAGTCACTATCAAGCATTCACCAACATCTAAGGTCCAAATATTAATATCCCATAAAGCAAAATTGAAACCAGTTAGTTATGAATAAGATTTTTTCTGCTAGAATTACACCATTGGCAACATATCCTATAGCCAGGAGCTTAATGATCTCTTAAACAATATGCAAACAACTCTCCGGAGCAAATGCTTATCAGTTCTGATATTCTGAGGCACTCGCATACTCACCATGCTCCTCAAAATAATCGATTAATCGTTTCAAGAATCCATCACTACTCACCGTCTCGGTGTCACAGACAACGCAACAGTGTCTTCTTGCTCGTGTAACAGCCACATTCATTCTCCTATGGTCACTCAAAAAACCCACCTGCCAGAACAATTGTTAGTGCAAGATTTATGGCATCTAGATTCTCGCAGAAATGAGTAATGAACAAGAAAACTCCTATAATACCTCTTTCTTTGAGTTTGACCTAACCATTGAAATGATGATAGCTTCCTTCTCTCGGCCTTGGAAACCGTCAACTGTCGAGATTTCTACATCCTTAAGCTTGTCTTCATTGCTCCTCAGCATTCTCAGCAAAACAACCTGCAGTAAATGAAGATGCATTATATACAAAGAAAAACGATAGCCAAAATTTCATTTGTAAGGAGTCGTGAAGCACATATCACTGATGGTATTGCTAAACCATGCAAAAGTTTTATACCTGTGCTGCATAAGGGGTAATTAACCCGATATCAGAAGCCTGCACTCCACTTTCAACAAGTCTCTTTGCATGGGCCACAGCAACCTCAGCTTCTCCCTCGTTCAGTGTGCTATCTTCTTCATCTTTCTTTTCTTCCATATCACATCTGGATTATAACAGCATGAAGTAGTTAGGATCTATGTTCGTCCCTTAATACTTTACTGACAACTAAAATATTCTAGGAATCATCTGGATCTGTCACTCACTTTTGCTTCTAAGTTCTAACAATTAAAATTTTCATGGAAGGATCACGTTTGATTACAGTTTTACTTGCATCAAACTAACATTTGAGGAACTATTTCGGAAACAGAAGGCATTTTACGTAAATATACTACATCCACTATCGGGATGGAATTAAATACATACCCAGCAGTGTCTATTAGAAGAAGGGTTGATTCTGTGACAGAAGACTTCTTTACACCTTCAAGATCAAAGAGCATATGTGCAGCAACACTAGCATGGGCCTTGACCTGGAATAATCATGCAACACTTGAGAATAAAGAGCAAAATGCACATCCACTAACATATAACTTTTTAATCACCACAATGGAATCTAATTCCGAAAGCTTAGATATACAGTACCTTGCTATTGTAAAGTTCCTTGGACGACCAGTTCATAATAAGCTCATGCATGCGGTACTGAACAGTGAGCATAGATGTAACTTCATCTCCATACAAGTCAGCAAGACGTTCAAAGAGGGTTCTTCCTAAGCCTTTCTTCTCAGCCTCAACACTTTGGATGGTTGGAGGAAGCTGAAGATGATCTCCAGCAAGTATACACCTTGAACCCTGGAAGAAGAATGATCAAACCTCAGTAACAATCATGCTCGAAATTCTGAAGTCAATAATATCACCATTTTTACTGTTGCAAGACAGATAAATTTCATTACAAAACATAACAAGACAAGGAAGAGCATATACGGACAAACACACTATTTGTATCAATGCATCCTTCAAAAAACTTGTCCTTGTTATCAGCAAGGTAATTGTAAATAATTGCTTTCATTCCATATTATCTCAATATGTGTATATTCTTGTCTAACAAGTGTGCAAACTCATCTTATAAGAAGAACCAATAGTTCAGGAATTCATCTGTTAGGCTCAGGTAATAATCAAAGGTAAAAATAAGCTTTTCCAGATTCCCATGAATATATATGTTGTTCAGGTGTATGGAGCACATAATTACCTTCAATAATGCAATCCAGCAAGCTACCTCAAGTGCCTGAGCAGCTTCATCAATGATCACCAAATCAAAGGAAATATGGTCTAGCTTGTGAGATAATGCACCAGTCAAAGTTGTCAACACCACATTTGCATTTTTAATAACATCCGCCACAGCTAGCTGCTGCCTTTTGCGTTCTTCTTTTGAAAGAATCCTGAGCTCCCTCTGGATATCCCTCCGTGTGCCTTTGTCCTTGGTTTTTAACAACTTCCCATTTAGAGCCTGAAAATATTCAAAAAAAGGTATATTCAGAGGATGTAAGAAATTATATTCAATATGTAAGTGCAACTAAAGCTCGTTTTTCTTATTGAACTTCAGGGAAGGTAACCGTCACAGAAATTGATGCACATACATACAGGCAGGTAAGTACCAGCCTATCCAGCTTCTGGCTGTAGGCAAATGGCTCAATATTGGTGGCAATCTTTGCAAATGCAATTAGCATCTTAACAGTTACCATGCAGTGTTTGTTGTAAAGGACGATAGAGAAATTAAGAAAGTGAAAGAGAATCTTGATATTTCCTACATTTCAGGTGTTTAGCCAAGCAAGGACAGGGAAGTGGGAAAAAAAGAGAACAAAACAGCTCAGTCATTTCCTCTGAAAATGGAGAGAAATAGAAAATTCCAAATAATTTCTCTAACCTCTAATCAGCACACGTAAAAAACTTTATATAAGGGCATCTAATAGTTTATTTCATCTATTTTTATTACATCTTCTACAAGAAGTCCAAATGGCTACATGACACTAAGATTTCCTTTCTTTTCTTCTGAATGAAAACAGTAGAGAACCACATAAAGAATTTAGAAGAAATCGCTTAATTCAAAATTCAACTCGTAACCATTACAATGGAAGAACTACATTACATTATCCATTTTATCTTTAATTTATAACAAAATTGCAAGGACCAAACTGTGTTTTTCCCCGTTTGTGCAATTATGAGCTTGAATTAAGATATATTAAGTAAATAATCATTTTTTGTTTGGGAGGTTCTATTGTCATAGGGCTAAAATTAAGCACCCACTCTCTGACCCAAAAAAAAAAGAAAAAAAAAACAGAAATAGTAATGTAATCTGCAATGAGAATATAACATAAGAACTTGCTAGTGACGTTTCAGAGGTAAACTAGTAAGGTTTTAAGATGTCTTTCGACACCAATGAGCTTTAAATCATCGGTACTGAAGCAAATAACTAGATTATGATTGCAAGTGTGAACCCATTTCAGAGACCAATCAACCAAAAAAGGTTGCACTATTAGAGAAAACCAGGAGATCTGCAGAATAGTACTCGCTCTGTTTCATATTACATGTCTTTCTAGAGCAATTTTTTTGTTTCACAATACATGTCATTTTGATTCAATATTATGCAGATTAATTGGCTTTTACCAAATATACCCCTATTTAAATAGCCTTGTTTATCTTGGAAATCGTAAAAATAACTAAAGTAAGGGTAACAAAGTCTTTAATACTAGTTATAATTGTTTTTCTTAATCCTTGTGCATTAACCTTAAACGACATGAATCGTGAAACGGAGGGAGTATATTGCAAGGGAAAAAATTGTATTAAAGGCACAATTATGAAAGGCGGCCTCCATCCCACAACAATAGATTAGAGCTTATGCAAGAAAATCCAAACAAAAGAGTGGAACAGGCATTGATACAGGTTCAAGATGGTTTTTGTAACGCCTACCTTCATCTCCTTCCTTATGTCGTTTGCAAGTCCACTATTATCCCCCTTTAGAACCTAACAGCAAGAACAAAATACATTAAGAAAAATGATAACATGTATATAGTTAGTGAAGTTCTATTTAGAGAAGATAGTGAAGCATGAAAAAGTATCCCACTTAATTTGAAAGAGAAGCTGTCCAAAACAGAAAATCAAACAATCAGACTGACAAATAATAGCTCATTCAAATCAGCAGATTCAATAACGGGAATCTTTGTGAATTACGTCGATGCAAGAAAGGCTTTTGCAAGTATCCACGCCTGAGCACTTAGCAAGTACAGACTAGAAGTTGCTAGTCATATGATAAGCACTGAAGTCAAATAATTACTTACTCAAGAGTCAATTCCAATTACTTCTGAAAAAAAAAACGTGAATAAATATGTCCATACACGCTCACACAAGAAACACTTCAGATATTCATAGCATAGAGAGATGGTTAAGAAAAATATTTGCAGTTTGGATTCCCATTTATCAATCAGACCTCGTAAGGCAGTGAATACAAACATATGCAGAATAACGGTAGTATTATCACTAAGGTAAGAAAATTCACAAAATTTATGTTAAAAACTACCTTGATATACCTGTGCATCAAGTGCACTGTCCAATACTTGAGGAAGCAAACGAGCAGGGTGCCCCACTCTCACCAACTTTACTCTAAGCAAATTGAAAACAAAATGAAAGTTAAATGTTAATGTAAATCAAACAGAAAGAAGAGCTTTTGACTCGTATCTAAAAGTAGTCAAAGCACGTCAATATCAAATGGCAGCATATCAACAGGCTAACAGTCTAATAAGTACAAAGTTAAGCTTCCCTTAGAAGATCTATTATTTTTCAAACACTGGAAGAACTTTTTACTCATTAAGTGATCTAAATGAGTCATGATATAACAGCTTAACTAAGATTATAAGGAAACCTCTTATTGCATCAATGCTTGTTTACTGCATTCAATACCTGTGAGGAACAAGCCGCTCAACAATGTTGTCTACAGCAATATTTGAAGCAGCACAAGCAAGAATCTTTGATCCACGTTTCACTTCTTGTAATATGATTTCCACTACAGTTGTGGTTTTTCCAGTTCCAGGTGGTCCATGAAGCAAAAACACATCCTTTGATGACAAAGCCTTTGAAATTGCATCTTTCTTCACCGCGGGATTAAAAAATCATGACAAAAGCAAGAATTCAATCAATTGTCACATGAAGCTAGCAAATAGGTAAAACAAAAGAAAAACTTCGAATGCTTATGATAAAGATAAGAATTGAAGAACCCAACTTTATTTTAGAGAGAAACGTGACTTAAATTATTACTTTACAACCTACTGGTGATTTTAAAACAATTAAACAGTAAAAGAGGAACAAAATAACAAGCAACAATTAATTAGCAAAGCATCAAACACATGCATACCTGAGAATGATCAAGATTGGCGTTAAATGGAGTCAATGCAACACCCTTCTTTGTCATTGTTGGCTGTCTCTCTCCAAATAACACAGGAACTAAATCGGAAGCAGGGCCCTTCTGTACACCTTTGCTCAATTGAATTAAGGTCTCCTTCATCCTACGATATGTCACCTGAATAAGAAACCAACATCTTTTACAATCCTTGAATTTGATGACAGAATTGAACCCTGCATAGGTATTAAGATATCCTGACTACCACCAACTTAGGCCGTTACATCATGCAGATACATGTTAATAGAATGAACATCATTTAAACCATTTACCTCATTTGCCACTTTCTCCAAACGTAACGGACCATTTAAACCATCGTCTGGTACATCATCAAAAGCAACAGTTATAGAAGAGTCCTGTTGAAGAAGCATTGAAATCACCACCAAAAATCAAGATCAGATATATTTTAAGAAAACAAACAACATGATGCAGAGCTACAATGCCGAAATCACCTTCAATCGGTAGACCACGCCTTGGCCAAGAGCAGGGGACCCTAAATCAGCCTTATTTGGTTTCAAAACCACCACATCATGAGTACCAAACTGCATAAGAAAAACCCACCAAATATAAAGGAGTGGTACAAACAAAGGAAGTACAAAAAGTAGAAAATCTCACTAATTCTATTTAACCATATGATAATATAAAAGACTGCTGCAATAGATGTCTGACCTTGTGGGCAGGAAGAACATCCCCTTTGTTGGATTGAAATTCAAGAAGACTTTTTCCCATTAACCCTGTCTGTTGCCATAATAGAAACAAAACATTCAACTTAAAGATCCAGGAGGGAGACTCATCATATGTAGGTAATAAAGAACACACAACATTTCAGAAAGTCTGTGAATTCCTCCATTTAAGAAACTTATAAAAAATGTAACTTGGTTATCTTAGGTTAAAGTTCCCCCCTTTTTTCCATTTTTCATAGAAATGATTGTGAATCAGGGTATATAGTTAGTTGTGCACTACCAGGGGTGTATCGGGAGGGCCCTGGCTCCCCGACCATCGGAACCACACCGACCAAAGGTAGTTCCGGTACCCCATCCATTGAAACCATACCTACAATGAGTGCTTCGGCCCCCCGACATTCCTACTCTGGATTCACTGCTCTGAGTTGGATATCACATCAACAATGAAGCATACAAACTCATAAAAAAGAAGCACCTGGGCATCAACACACTTCAAATTGAGAATAGTGGAGCCTCTTTTCTGAGCATTATCCAAGTTTCTCAAAGCCCCTGAAGTGATAGAAGACGAAATCTCTGCATCCTGCACGATTTTTTTAACACAATTCAAAACATCATCACTAAAATAGAATGAAGAAATAATAATAATAATAATAAAAAAAAAGAAACCTTTTCCAAATCGATCAAAGGGGAGGTGAGGGACACGAATTCAGAGAGAGAGATGGCTGCTGATGATTTCTTCTTTGTCTTGTCTCGCTCCATTGATCAAGATGATGATGATGAGGATGATGATGATGGTGATGATGATGATGATGATGATGATGGTGATGATGATGGTGATGATGATGGGTTTTGCTTGATTGATGTTTGGCTTTTGAAAGTGAAAAAGGCTGCTGCTCTACTCAAAACAACTCCCTTTTTTCTGTTCTTCTTCTTTTTTTCGAGCTGAATGTACGCACAACTTATAAACAGCAAATCATCAAAAAAAAAAAAAAAACTGAATACATCTTTTAACCCCTTCAAGTTGTCTATAAACTACATTTGACCCCTTCAACTTAGAGTCGTTATAATTAACTCCCTCAGCTTGTAATTTTTAACAAATATTTCTCTCAACTTGCGTTTTTTTAACAACTAACCCCTTTGATTTTGACGTGTCACATTTTCATGTTGACGTGAAGCATGCCATATGGCACATAGAGAATGCTCCACGTCATCGTCAGGGGGTTAGTTGTTAAAAAAATGTAAGTTGAAGGGGTTAGTTGTTACGTTTCTAAGTTGAGGAGTCAAATACAATTTATAGACAACTTGAAGGGACTATAAATGTATTAAGAAAAAAAAAGAAAAAACTTATAAACGGCAATCATCTAACGGCGTTTCCTGTGGCAGAGGACGATCACGGAATGTGCAACGTGGAATAAAATAGTGAATAATTCACTATTATATTGTTAAAATGATTATAAAGTTTCCAAAGTAAATTACATCAATAGTACCCAGACTTTATCTCTGTTCACACTTTACTACCAAAACTTTATTTTTGTACAAACAAGTATCTCAATTATAAATGACTTCGCAATATAGTGCATTTATCCGGTAAGTGCTTGGTCAACCCCATTTTGACTAAATCTATATATCTATATAAAAGGGGAGCTTAAAAACTCTTCCCACAAGCATCCACCTCATCTTTTCATTAGGTGTCATCACCACAAAATTTCATATTTTTCATCTAAAAGATAAATAAAAAATAGTTTTAGCTATTAAATTTTTTATAATTATTAATAATTATTTAATAGTGGATACCCTCAAAGGAAGATAAAAGGTTTAGAAAAGACGGTTACTAAGTTTTATGACCATCAATAATTTTAGTCATTAATATAATTCATTGTGTTATTAAATAATTTAAAACGTTACAAAAAATATGACTTATATATAAAGAACTTTTGTTGTTTTCAAATTATAATAGCTTTTTCATCTTCATTATCCCTTAATTGCTCAAACTTTCTTTGAGATTTTATATGTCATATGTTAGTATATAGTTGTAGCTTTCCGCCATTACAATGATTCCACATAGCTTCAAATGACATGTATTCAAGCATATTTTGAAGAAAAAAAAATTCAATAAAGAGATTGATGATATTCCAAAATTAGAATTATATTGGGTAAGTAATTTCATTTTATTATGCTAACATTTTTTGTGCTTTTTTTTTTTCAGATCTATTTTACAAGGAAAGCAATGGAATTTAAAGGTCTTTAATTTAATTCACTTACAAATCACGATGTCTACCCTTCAATCAATTTTTTTTCCACACAAGTCTACTTTCAAATATTTGCCAAACTGTAATCAATATATTTTTCCGTTCTCATACTTGTATTTCTGTAATATTAGTCAATATGAAATGTCTTTTTAACCCATTAGCGAGTTATCTAACTTGAATAACTTGAATACATACATGATGTAATTCCATATTAATATTATTTTTTTATTATTCTTGAAAAATAATTTTAAGATAATTTTTGAGAATAAAAGAACATTATTCAATTGACTTTAATAGAAATTGTAAAATGATATATAAAAAAATAGTATAAATAATTATTTATACTTTTATGAATCTTAAATGAATCCGCGTGTTGCGCGGGGAAAATGATTAGTTTTAGCAAAAAAGTGAATCCACTATACACCCCCAAAACAGAAAAAAAGACTTAATAGCCCTTTTTATCTCCATCTTCAACGTACTCTCCCCAATCTCTCTTCCATCTTTGTCTATTATGTCTCGTTTATCTCCCGTTTTACTCCAATACTATGAAAATAAATGTACATGCTATGAGGTGACCAATCGAATAAGTGTTGATTTATAAGGAGTCAAATAATTAGTGGATTGATATGTGGAATTACAGATAATTATTTATCTCATCACAACTAATATTCTATATATATGCATGCATGTTCTCGAGTTGTCATGTTAGTAAAGGGGTGCGATTTGCCTGTAGTTTACGTGATCAACCATTTAGCTAGCCATATGGACTTCTTTTATATGTTAGTATATGTTATAAAGCTATAATAGACTTTTATGTTCGATGTTCAAGTTTGAAAGTTTTCATGTTGGTAATACTAAATTTGAGGGGGCATGATTATATTTTACTGGAACTCATCATAAAATGTGATCTTTCTGGGGATAAGAGGTTCAATTCAGTTCGTGCCGTAAATCTTGTTCTACTATTCATCATGGTTCTCAAAATCACAGCGATCAGCATATGAAGCAACAAGAACTTCAGTTTACTGAAACAATGACTTTTGTACATAATTTTCTGAAGCCAAAGTCTAGTAGGAAGTGTACGAAAACGTCGCACAAAAAATCCTAGGATTACCAAACCTATTTTTGGTGGTTTCACACACGGATATTTCCAGTGTGCTCCCTGCCCAAGTTTCTTTTGTCCTGTGTACAATTGCCATTGTCAATCCTTCATGGATTTCGTAATCTTTAGGGTGGTATTTTCTTTGAATGATGTATGCTGAATTGAAGTACAAATGCTTAGGCTTTGCTTTGCATTCTTTGAAATACCATGTACACTGTTAGATTACTGAATATTGTGTACAACATCGGCCTTATAGTAGTAATCAGCAATATGTATTATTTCATTTTCGGTTGTATTTTTTTTGTTTTTCTTACTAACTCTTTTCCCCTTAGCTAATGATTGTAGACTGGTACCGTGGGATGCTATTATTAGGGGAAATCGAATAAATGCATATAATACGGGAGGACAAGTGGCTGATCAAATGGAAGCGATGAAAAATTTAGAAGATACTACTTTACCTCCAGGAGACCGCAATAAATATGCCCTTAACAGAAAATACTACTGAGTTCACTAGGCATAAAATTATTTATGCAGGCAACTTTTATCATCTAAAGTATGCTTTTTTCTATCATTGCAAAATCTTCTAACTTATAAACTTATTTTCTTTCTAAAATGCATTCTCCCCTTTGTTGTTATGCAGGTTAAAGACATATAGGAAATTTTGTGGACATTAGGCTAGTGTCTGCTCGCTTATATTTATATGATTTACAGCAGCATGGACTTGGAGAAAAGAAAGCCCGACCTGATATTTTCTTTTTAGAGACTATTTTAGTGCCTCCAATCAAGTTCCGACCACCAACAAGGGAGTCGATTTTGTAAATACGCTTGGTGTCATAGAGCAACTAATGAAAATATTTTGATAATTTAGAATGGTGTTTTCATTAAAAATCATTCTAGTAGTAATTTTGGAAACCTTTCAGTGAAAAATATTGGATACTTAGAAGACAATATATAAAATGCCAGCTAGTTTCCATTCTCATGTATGTTTCAGTTTATTGCAAGTGATGCAGCATCCACATAAACAAACACAGTAGTTAGAAGATACTTAGGACTTAAGCATTCTATGAACAAACATAATGTTCGATAGCAAAACTGCCATGGGCGAACACGACTCGCGTCTGCTGGTGTGTTTTAATTTCTTCATACTCATGTATTCTTAGGTTGTGTAGAATGACTTGTTGAGAAATGGTTATGCTGAAAGTTATATGGACACACTTTTGCATATTTTTGTTATAGAAAATAATTATTCAGAGAGATTGAAATAATTATTTGGTTTATTGAAGACAAACGGAAATCTAATGCATGGATATATACTCTTTTGTTGGAAAAATAATAATTTAAAACTGCTCTTTATTTTTATTTTTCTTCTTTTTAAGAATCATAACAAAATGTTACCAAAAAAACAAAGAATCATAACAAAATAAATATAAAAAAGAAATATCCATCAGAATTCATTAGCTAAAAGAAAAAACTTCTTCCATGTTGCTCCTAAGAAGTATAGGTGAATGGCATAGTTTCGATCCACGTACAATTTAAAAATTGCTTCACATTAGCATTCCATGGGCTGTTACTAGCATAATCACCATCACCTAAAACCGAAATATACTTTCTGAAAGGAAGACAATAAGGAATAAATGTGTCATCTTTAAAGATTTTGGGAAAAAATATTTTATCATCATGTCGCCTTTACTGGGGATGGTTTGAGCATAGATGTTGTTTTACTAACAAATAGCATCTTGTTGCTTAAAGATTCGACAGGTAACCATTCTCGTTTTGATGGAGTCATCGTTCTAATATAAATGTTTTGCTCTTCACGGGACACCATTAGAACTAACAGTTTTTGACCATCTTCCACTGCAAATATCTAGTTTTAATATTGTCCATGGATGTACTTTCTCTATGTAAGGGATTACCAAGAAAACTTATGGACTTTTGTTTCACATCAAATACTAGTATTTTACATCCATCCCCAATAGCATAACAATACCCTCCACAAAGTGCAAGATGAGAATAAGGTCTGTATTGATCAACTTTAAGAGATTCATGAAACTCCCAATTATCTTCCCCACACCTCGTAATACCAATTTGAGTCGAAGACAATCCAATTACGAAACAATGAGAAGATGTTGGATGAGAAGAGAAACACGTACTAAAAAAAACCTTATTGCCAACCGGAAGGTCAATCTTTTGTCTTGTGAAAGGATTGAAAAAAAAATAAGTATGGGAACATTCATGACGATTATAATAGATGCTAGATTAAAGCAACCAACCGAATTTTGAGGATCGAATATAGAAACCGGATAACTCGGGAAAATCCACGGTGAAAACGTGGGTAGGATGGAAAAATTTGCACAAAGTCCCTTTAAATGGGATTAAACAAGGATATTAAGCTTAATGACTGTCCTTGGAGACTATGGATCCTTGAATCTCGTTTTAGTAGTCTTGCTTTTGTCTGACGTATAGAGCCCTTTGATTTATGCTGGTAACAGAATTCTCTTTGAACTTGCAAAATTGTATAAACTAACCCCGTAAAATCTCTCAATTGCAGCCAAAAGGTGGACTACACGCGCGACACGTGGCAACATGGCATAGGTTGTTGAAAAGTCAAATGACACATGTATAAAAAAAATTAATAAAATTTTAAAAATAAAAAATAAAAATTAAACAAAACTTAATTCTTCATTTTCTCTCTCTCGTTCTTCATTCTTTCATGTTCTTTATTTTTATTTAATTTTGTTTGGTGATCAAACAAATACATTCAAACTAAACAAAGAGAAAATTTGTCAAATTCAATTTACCGAGTTGTCAAACAAATACATTCAAACTCACCAGCAACAAATTATCAGATTCACTTGTTTCTTTTTCTTTTTCTTTTTTTTCTTCTTTTTCTTTTCATACGGGAAATCTTTCCAGATTTTGTTGGAAATCTGGAAAAATTTTGGATTTTCCAGATTCTGTACGAAATCTGGAATCCGTATAAAAAGAAAAAGAAGAAGAAAAAACAAGTATGAAGAAAAAAAAATGAAAATGAAGAACAAGAGAGAGAAAATGAAAAAAAATTTTATTATTTTTTCTAATTTTTTAATTGAATTTTTTTCGTTTTTCAACCCTTTCACGCGCCTCGTAAAGTTTGAATCTCACTTTCTGTGCCATGTCAGCAATTTGGGGTTAATTCATTCGATTTTGCAAGTTTAAAGGGATTTCTGTTACAATTGAAAGTTTAGAGTGTCACTTGTCAATTGGTCAAAGTTCACGGGTTATCACACTATTAAGTCTTTAATCAATGAAAAATCCATTGTACTCAACATATTGTCAGGTCCTCAGAATCTGGTTTGGTGACTCCAAGTCTTTCCTTTACAATGGCATCCTGCATAGTAACCGTCTTTAGCAGAACCAAAAGAAAACTAGAAAGATTTTCACCAATTGGTTTTCTAAACACAGCATGGAGTAACATTTAGTTTGGCGAAGGAAAAGAAAATAACACCACAGAATCACAAAATATTTTACTCTACCAACTGTTTCGTTACTTCTTGCCGTCCTCTATCCATGTCTTCGGTTTCTTCTTGCTGCCCTTGCTGCCTTACGTACTCGGAACCTGAATTAACGAAAAATTCGATACTTAGCCAACAATTCATAGGTATATAATGTCTTATGATTTTCTCTTTTTACCTCGCATCTTAAATAGCATTTTCAGCATCATGCATGGCCTCTTGAGCTCGCTTTCCTGCATCGTCATTAGTTTTGTCTCTCGTGGTTTTCTAAATGGGAAGAGAGATCAATAAGAGAAAACTTTGAACACACACAAAGTAATCATATTTTTCGATAACCTGTAACTGATATTTTTCGATAACCTGTAACTGATTCTATGACCTATATTTTTGACACAGATATTATGTAGCTGGGATGCAGGAGGACAAGGAAGACACCATAGCTTGGCTCCTATGTACACTATTGTGGTGCAGCTTCTGTTACTTGGTTTCACAAGAGAGATCAGTTATACGATAGAAAAATGTTCGAGATATGTACCTTGCATGTAACCATGTGTGCTGGCCATATTGTCTTACTACCGAAAAATATACTTCCTTTTTTGGTAATTGGGATTATGCTAGTCTAAGAGTTTGAGATGTAAAACAATGGACAAACTGCACATGGATTCAAACTAGGCCATTTAAACATAGTTCTTGTAACCAACAATTTGATTTTGGAAACAAAAACATTTAATTAAATATATTATATGGTTTGTTATATATGTTAAATAAATTTTATTTTTCTTTTGTTTGTAATGTGTATTTGTTTTGTTTGTAATGTGTATTTGTTTTTGTTTGTTAATTAATTATTAGGAGAAATTCCAGGTTATTAAGATTTGAAGGCTGCCGTTCATAAAAAAAACAAATAATAATAATAATAAAGATTTGCTAATTAACCACAACTATTGTTCTTTATGGTTAATTTTATTTTTTTTTTCATTTTTTTTTTTGAAAGATGATTAATTTTACTTGTTGATTTAATTCGTTAAAACTTACACCCAAATCGATAAAACTCACATATAAACACGGAACATTTTACTTAATAACATGGGAGATTTAAATATTCATTAAATAAATAAACACATATACATTATCCTCGCAAAACTTCATCTATACCTAGAAAAAGGAATGAAGAATTAAATTAGCGTCATTTAGAATAAGAATTTTGTTTTTGTTTAACTTTCATTTAGTATTTGATGGCACCATAGAAATGCACATATAGCACCGCAACTATAGAGGTCTTCTTTAATTATTTTTTATCTTGTATTTGTATGTGTTTATGAAGTCGGACGGAAACGGGGGAGAATATTAAGTTTGGTTTTAATGGAAAAGTTGCTCCCTTTGTCTCACACTTGGTATAGTTCTCTAAGACAACCATTTGATGTGTGTCTTCTCTGTTGTGAACACCAGTAAGTATGCGTTGCGACAATATATTGACATCCACTTGTTATCTCTTCTTTAATTGGCCTTTAAGCATTCTTGCGGTAGTCCAAAATCCTTCTTCCGATGACTAAGTCGTCTCCTCCATGGGTCGTTGTGCATCTTGTAGTGCAAAACCTTGTTATAAAACCATACTCAACAATCAACATGATTACTACAGTAAGCATAAAAGCTACAACAAATGGATTAGTAAGTTCAAATGTTTTAGCTTCCGTTTACCCCTCGAATCCAAAATAAAAAAATTTAGTATCGAATCTCTATATGCTCTTCATACTAACATCATACAGGAATAAACATGTGTACACCATTATTTCTGATGAATATGTATGTAGGTATTAACGCACTCTGACGCTCAATTCTTAAATTTCTACATGCTCTTTGAAAATGCACAATATGTTGCTCATTTATACCAAAAAATTCAATAAATATTCAACACGACACTAACCAACCTATTTTCAAGGGTTTTTATTTGTATGCGGTAGACTTTGATTATTTTTCAATGAATATTTTCCAAAAAGAAATTGTGGAAGGAAGTGTCAAACTCCGTAACTCTTCCCTAATGCAAAACCTATATTAGTCAACACTTCATCTAATTATTTGAAGGTAAAGAGTTGACTGTTTTGCTTGCCATTTGCAGCCTAGTACTGGAGTAAGACGAATGATAATAAAAAATGAAACAAATATTGCAATTTGAATGAACATTCAGCTCAGAGAAATGTGCACCTGTACAAATGTGGAGAAGACATCATCATCCATCAATTGTGACAACTCAGCAGCCCAATCCTCCTCACGGCCAAAAATAGTTTTTTGTCTATCCGCTTCAAGCAACATCGCATCGCGATATAAAAACCTCTGCCAGATTTTCTTTACATTTGACAGTCTAAATTCCTTTTCTGTCTCATTGAATGCCTGGACACCAATAAACATTGAAAGGTTAACTTTCAAATCCATGTGATCTGATATCTAAAACCAAAAACAATTACCCGAAGAATCTTTATCAAATTTGGAATTTCATCTTCATAGATTCGCACAGCAAAGCTCTCATAGTTTAGTACATTCTCATATGGCAAGAAGATCCCATCCTGACACAAGGAAACAAAAATCAGTAGTTGCTTATGCGTGGCTATGATCCTAGATTCGTATGCAAAGAAAACTGTATTGAGAAAACTAAAGGACGCAATCCTTAAATGAAAAGCACCATTTACTACCTCATTTCAGGAATCACGGTGAGACTAGTAAACCAACTGATCAAATAAAATATTTAAAATTTTCTAATTCTCAAGATGTTTAAATGACGTAGGATTCCCACCAGTTGATACCTTTTTATAGATCTGATTCACATGAATGTTATTTATCTTTTTTTTTTCTACCAACTGGTGATGATCTAACCTTCACTTTGTTCCAAGTGAGCTATAACTAGAGAAAGCAAGCATATCGACACCAAAGAAGACCGACATGCTATATATACTAGGCCCCCACGTAAAATTAACTGGTGCTAATGGCTCTAAAAGAAGCCATAGGGAAGAAAAACTAGCATGCCCAATATGATTAAAATTGCAAATGGGACGGGGAGGGAATGAGGACTACTTCTACCGTCCACATCCCCGTCTAGATGGGGAATCCCCATCCCCGTTTATAGATGGGGAAATTATCACCCTCGTCCCCATCTCCATAGGGGTTAAGATCTTCGTGGGATTCCCGTTCCCCCATTTCTAGAATTTCAAATAACTTTTTTTGCACATAATAAATTCTGCAAATACTATAAAAAGTTGTTCTAATTGTCGCACCCCAAACTGGAAACTCTAATAGGTTTCTATAAACAAACGAACCAACACGAGCTTTAAGCATTTTCAGGTCATGCAGAATTAGCCTACCTGAATAACCACTGGAATGCACCCTTGTAAAATACTATCTTCCATGCGACCACTCCAACCATCTCCAGGCAGTACTCCACAGAAAACGGAGCTGGCTATTTCATCATGATAGTTTTCAGAGCGCAACTGGGTCACAATCACATCTTCTGAATGTTGCTTTCCAAGTTTTCCATCATTGTTAGGGCTCGATCCAAACTCTTCTGCTAATTTCTGTCTGATTCCCATGCTATAACTGCATTAGTCATCCCAAAAACTATCAAATCGAATACAACATGCAATAATTGAGATGCATAACAATTTGTGAGAATACTTAGCCACCAATACAACACAACACTAAACACTGAAAGGTATTTATCAAACATTAAAAAGTTATTCATGGTCTCCAACACCTTAAGAAAAGAGAGGAGAGGATAAGACATATATACATGCCTAACTGTGGAACTTTGGGTAGGTTATCAATTTCTTCTGTTTACATGATTCGCCAAATTCCAAAAATCCCAAACAGATATCTATTTACTTACGTATCTTCTGGCCTTCCATTTGGATATGCTGGTCCAAGATTTCCATTGAAGTAGAATAACGTCTTTCGCATATCAAGAGACCTGAAAACCAGTAACTTAATGGCTTAGCCTCTATTCTGTGAATTTGAAAAGCTTACAGTATGTTCTTCCAGATAAAGAAGAGAAGAACATTCTTCTCTGTTCAACAGGAACTGAAAAAATAGGATAATGACCAAAAGGAAACAAACCTGGTCCAAAGTTTGCTCTTCAAGACACTGGCATCAGGTTGTTTCCAAGCAGGAAGCACAAGATCTTTATCAGGATCAAAGCATGGATGAGTGCCTCTTTTGTCAGAAGAAATCTCATTCCAGTTATCAGCCCAATAAGCTGTCGTTGAATGCTTATGCTTTGAATTGGTATTACCCCAGTGAACCAACATCATGCTATTCCATATCTCCTTCGGGGCATAGCAAGCACCTTCATCCCATGAAAAAAACTGCCTTCAGATACAGAGGTGGCATGATTAGCATAAACATGAAGATATTCAAGGTGCAAGCACAGTAGTATATACATCATTACATGCAATAAAGGAAACACTTGGTCACATCATACCCAGATATGGTCCCTTCCTAATGAGCGGTTCCAATAAGGGTAGTGCTCAACAATGTGAGTATATGCCTTTCTGTAGTACTCCAACGTTAGAGAGCTCCTCAAGCCCTTATGTTCCTGAATCCAGATGCAAACAGTAAGTATAATTTCATATTTTAGATGAAAGCATGTTTAACAGCTCCAGTAAGTATACCTCCATACTTAAGTGAGGAGCATCGTCAGCGCGTGTTATGATGCATGAATCAAGAACAGGAACAAAGAAATAGTCGGCTTCCTCACCATTTAATGTTCGAAATGGACTGGCCAAAATACTCTCATATAGTGCCATCTACAAGCATTGATTGGACAAATGAAATGAGAAAACATGTACTGAGCCACATTAACATTATATATGCTAACTTGGTGTCAATTAACAAACCTGTGCACCATACAAATGATCAGTCCAAAATGTTGCGTTCCTTTCATCATAGATTCTGCTTACACACTCAAACTTAAAATGTCGTCCCTGCAGTATACGATAAATGGCAAACATGAAAATTCAAATCCTAAGTAGATCAGGTAAGAAAACCAATATATTTTACCTCAAGAAGTAGACTATTGAAATCAGGAGGCAAATCATAAACGTATATAAGGGGCCTTTTTTTACTGACTGCAGCATTAAGATGGACAAGTTTTTTGTCATGATGCACAAGCTCAGGGAGATCAAGCTGTGCAGGTCTAAGCCATCGAGGCCACTCACTCACAGATGATAAAACAGAGGGGATACTGCAGTCTGTTCCATACCAGCCACTGTCACACTGAAAAATAATTTTAATGGAATCAGACAACATCAAAGAAAATATTGATATAAATTTGTCCAATTATTATGTCATTGTTAGCAAATTTCCAACTATGGGTACGAAGAATGGAGGATGTCACGTATGCAATACGATAAACTAATAAGTTTGCTAGATGAGTATTTTAAAGCTCCTCTTAAGGGCTCTTCCATACTAGAAACTACATGAGGCACAAATCAACACTTCTCTCACATAATTTGTTAGTACATAATTGGATTAATCAGATGAAAATTAGGCACCAGAAGCTTTTGAACAGACGTAATAGATCTAATGTAAAGCTTATGACTAGAAAAAGCTAGTTGAGGCAAACCTTATCAACAATGCAGTAGTCAATTTGTACGCACAATTCCAATAAAAAAACAAAGGATGTTGAACTTAATTTTCTAAATTTTCCTGCATGAGGATCCTCATCCATTCCAGCAGGTAAACGAGAATTTACCAGCTTTTCAACAGCTAAACTGGCAGGTTCTCAATCAGGTCATATTTTCGGAATTTCCTATCTCAGAGCAGCACCAGTTGTTTTGAAATAAAGGATAAAACCTACACAAGTAAATGCTATAGGCGAAGCATGTCTAGCCAGAACAAGGATGGTGAAGAATGTGTTTGAAAAATAACATAGGCTGATCCTATTAGCAATTCATATATCATTATGCCCCGTGAATTCCCAAAAGACTTCCTAGTCAACGAAAATCGCATGACATAGACAGGTCAAAAATATACCTTATGACCACGGAGGCATGGAGTATTACAACTGAAAAAGAATAATGACTCGGTCAAAATCATATAGCAATATTAGCAACTTTTAAAGACTTAAGTTAGTCAATTAGCACATAAAACAGTCATCACAAGGAACTCAATGCAATTAAATTGGGAAGAAACACAATTGCTTGCAGAAATTACATGTTATCTCGTCCTTTTTGGTTCCAATCCCTAACCTCTCTGTAGTAGTTCACTTCAGGGACCTCCAAATCATGTAAATTTGTACTTATAGTAGAAGAAAAAAATATATTACCTGACAAAATCCACCTCGGCAATATCCGTGTCCAGAGCATTGATTAATACAAGTACAATGCACAGGCACTTCACAAAATCGCCCAAAAAGGCCATCATATTTGCAGTCACATTCCTCTTTGAAATTGGACTTGGAAGCATATGCTTCCTCTGGATCCACATTACACCAACCTGGTATGCTTCTATTTGTTGTAAAAATATTATCCAGGTCAGCTTTTGCCCAGTCAGTCAACTTCGGAGCGCCAGGTTCAGAAGGTGAGCTTAAAATAGAATATAAGGAGTCATGATTCAAAAGTTTGCAAGGCATAGAAAAGTGATAAAAGTAAAGCTATTTTAGATCTCCATTCACTCACTTTATTTGGAATCCACAAGATTCTGCCGCAGGACGATTAGGGTACTTTGTGCCTTCTCCACAAAAGCACATTGCTCGTGTTGTATCACAATGTGCAGCACAAATGGAGACAACCCACCGCCCATATGGTAGCTCCGGTGTCTTGGGGAAGTTACATTCCAAGTGCAATCTCTCAGAGCAATCTTCCCCTGTTCCAACATCGATGAGAGGAGAATATTATTAAGTGTTTCTCATCGTTTTTGTTGCATACATTTATTCTATATACAGAATCAAAGCACAAATAATATTGAGCCATCAATTACTAGATAATATTGTTTTTCTTTTTTTACCTTGTAACCAGAAGTTACAAATCCATGTTTATAGAAAGGACGAGTAGTTTATTTCCATTCTGAAACCAGAATGAATACAGTACCAGACCCTTTCACTCCTATGAATATCATTTCCAGTTCAATGGAATATTTATGATAAGAAGAAAGTAGTTCTGATTATATTGATGTTCAGACACTGACGGCACCTTATCATAGTTCATGCTTAATATTTTTTCACAGAATCTGATAAGCCAGCAAGAGTGGAGGGAAAAGTATAAGAACAGAAAGGAGAAATGAAAAGGCTTACCACTGTATCCATGAAAGCACCGACACTTCCCCAGTTCACGGTTACAAACACCTTGGCCACTACAATGGTTTTTGCAGCTCCTGCCACCTATCATCTACCAACAGAATGGTTTAATACACATAAATAAAATCCAACACTGAATTAAAATTTGATATCAAAACAATTCCCGCGTGAAAGTTAGAAATATGAAAGAAAATTACACGATATCAAGTTCTCAATCAAGAATCCTTTTGATAATTCTTCATCTATGTGCATATGCCATGTAGAACATAGATTTCTGATGAATGAACATTGAATAGACAGTTGAATACCCAACAACTGGAAGCAAAAATCACTTATCATGTAAAGTAACCATTACCTCGACAACTTTCACTTCCTGAGTAATTGAATCACAACTAGAAAGCCACTGCCCAATCTCAGCTTTCCATGGTGCATTACGATAAACCACTGCCCTATGTGAGTCAGCTGGAAAGCGATGATCGAAAGCTACACTTGGAAAATTGTCCCAAACATGTTTAGTCCTCACGTTCTCTGGTTCAGTCATAAGACCAGACGAGTTCTGAACTTGACGAGCACTCATATAATCAAAAGAAGGCACGAGAGGGAACACAAATAGATGAACTACAGAAAGCAACGTCATTAGGGAAGCAATTGTGGCTACCAAAGACCACGAGCACTTCCATTTCTCAACGGACAACATTCTCGAAAAGCCTTCCCAGCAATAACCAAAATATTATCCCGCAAGATTATATAATCAATCTTTGACCCTTCTCAATCACTGTATATACACCAACAAAAGTGCTAACAAATTTCAGTACATGCATCACAATCAAAAATTAAATCCAAAAACAGAAAATTTCTAAATTGCATGACCCCAATATTTTCTTCTATACTAAGAAAGCAGCAATTCAGTGAATCCAAAGCTTAAAAAAAATTAAACTAAAATAAAATGTAATCACTTTTAAGGAAGCTGCTGAGATACTACAGATTTTATTGCATTACAAATGCTACTAACCAAATCTGAATGAAAAATCCCAAGAGGACATTCGCTCTGAATTTTCGCAGTGGCAAATCCAAAGTTGAAATTTCCGGGGGGGGGGGGGGGGGGGGGGGGGGACCCGGATATATAAAAAAAATTTCACTAAGAATTTTTTTTCTCCAGAGTGAAAATTTCTATTGTAACTTGTACATTTGTAGAAAAGAGGAAAAAAATGATAACTTTTCTGAAAAAATTGCAATCTTTTGATGAAAGCTACCCCTGGTTCAGTGAACAACATTCAAAATCTCAATTTGAAAAGCAAGAAAATCAGAGAAAATTACCCATTTCCATTAAAATGAAGACCCAAAAGAAGCATCATACAGATTCAAATCAAAATGGGAAAATTCCATGATATAAAGTTCCAAACTTTACCTGAATTGAGTCATTTTCTACAGCTCCTGCAGAAGAAGAAGCTTGACAATGCAGAGATTTGAGGAGCATGAGAGAGAAATGTAGAGACAGAGTGGAGTTTACCGAACAGGAAACAGAAGATTCCAAATCCAATATAATAAACCTTAATTAAACACGTCTGCTTCGGCACAGAAAAGGAAAGAGATGCCATTGTTGTCAATTGAAGCCGCCAGCTGACTGTAACTTTTGGACTAAAAATGAATATTCCAAAACTTCCCACCCCACCAATCATACATTGCCATTTATTATCATTCTTTTCCTTTTTGTCACATTTACTCCATTTATTGAATGTGTATACGACACGAAAACATTTTGCCGTCGAAATTTAAAACTCACATACGATCCAGTTTTTATACGAATGCATGATAAGATCCTAAAATATGAAGAATGCAAAGGGTACAAATATAACTCTAACTTTAATGTATTTTGACTTGACATGAACACGTTATGAAAATTAACATGTCGTTTTCGATTCAATCCTAAAATAATTATTACTTATTAGGTTCAACACAATCCATAAAAATAGATGTGTTATAAGGGTATGCGTCATTTTGTCACCTATACTCAAAACACTCATGAGTGGTTCCAATGGTTAGAAGGTTCAAACCCGACTATCTCTATTACGAGGACTATATAAACATGAAAATTTAAATGAGGTTCTAAATTATTATTTTTTGACATCATGAAGTTCTAGATGTTGATTTTCTAATATATAAATAAATTTTAATAATATTAAAGTTTAATAAATAAAAAATGTGAAATTATTAGAATATTTATTTATTTTTAGCTAAACTATCTACAAAATTAAATGTATCTAAAAATTTAGAAAAAGATTGTATTGAAGTAAGAATATGGTCTATACGTGAAATATTTCTTTTGTGTTTGGAACATGGAGCAGACAAAGTAGCACATAGGAAGGAAGGATATTAGATTCGTGATCTTATATTATTTAATGGTTAGATTTGAAAATAACTAAAAGAAATAAGGCTTTGTATTAGTCTCAATTCTTAATTAAAAACTAACATGGTTTTGTTGAGTTGGATTAGTTAACCTACTGAGTTAATAATTCATGTTAATTGTGGGAAATGAAAAAAATAAAAAATTATGTAGCGTCTTTTTCCTGTATAAAGTAGGGTAAAGAATATAAGTTTTCATGTTTTTTACATATTTTAAGTCCATTCAATTATTATAAAATTCCTACCAATCAACTCTTTAATTCTAATCTCTACGTATAAAAATCCAAGTGTACCTCTACTTCTATAAATTTAAAACTTATGTTTTAATTGTCATTCATTAAAAAAGAGCAAGCAATATCTGTTTTTATGTTTACCAATTTTCATAATATTTGTTGTACACATAATAAAAAATTTATCAATTAACATTTAAAAGAGTTTAATATTACTATATTGCCTTAATTAATGCCTTAAAATTATTCTATGAATTTCTAACAATTCATCACAAGGACAAAGATCATAAAAATTTATTTAATACTTCTTAAGAAATGTAAAACGTTAAATATGTAAAAATTTCTCCAAAACATCGTTAAGGGCAGGTCTCGATTTACAGTCCTAATATACATTGTAACACAACGATCCTATACTATACGTCCACTTTGGCTTAAATCCGTTATCACTGGATCACACGACTTTAAAACGCGTTATGCATATATTAAATTCACATATTACGCATATAAATGTTAACTCTCTCTTCTCTATTTCCAATCCATTTCAATTCCGTGTACGATCCCTTCGACCCGAACCGGGTGAAATTTATCAAAATTAGGCGAGTAAATGAAACCCAAATGAATATGAGGTGAAGTGAGATAGATAGACACAAGTCGAGAAATCAAAGGAAGGCCTTGTCCATCATCTTGCGCTCACACACTCTATCATCTTTCTCACCTTCTGAAACGAATTAGGAAATTTGGGTAACTCACAGCTCACCCAATCTGACACTCCATTCCACCTACCTACCCTTTTATCCCCTCATTAATAATCGATACTCCCAATACTTGTTTTTTCATATAATCCAAATATATCTTCTCGTTTACTACAACCTCTTTTTCTTCTTCTGCTTGAGCTTCTATTGAGCTCCTTCCTAGTTGTTTTTCTTCTGTTGGTGGCATGGCGATTGCTGCCGCAGTTGTCATCCTCCCCTTGGGGCTTCTCTTCTTCCTCTCCGGCTTAGTTATTAATCTCTTTCAGGTCAAGTTTCCCCCTTTTTCAATTTAGGGATTTTCAACTTCTGGGTTACTCTATTTTTATCTAATTTTTAGTTCTGTTTTGGTTTTTGGGGTTTTGTTTCAACTGGGTTTTGTACCCTTTATCTATTTAGGGACATGTTGAGCTTAAAGTTTGAGACTTGATCATACAGTTGGATATACGATCTAGTCTGAGCTATATTGTAATGGGTTCTGTACCCTTTATCTAGTTGGGGTAATGTTGAGCTTAGAGTTTGAGACTTGATCATACAGTTGGATATACAATCTAATCTGAGCTATATTATAATGAGTTCTGTACCCTTTATCTGTTTGGGGAAATTTTGAGCTTAAAGCTCGAGTCTTGATCATACAGTTGGATATACGGTCTAATCTGAGCTATATTATAATGGGTTTTGTACCCTTTATCTATTTGGGGAATGTTGAGCTTAAAGTTTGAGACATGATCATACAGTTGGATATACGGTGTAATCTGAGCTACATTGTAATGGGTTCTGTATCTATTTGGGGAAATTTTGAGCTTAAAGTTTGAGACTTGATCATACTGTTGGATATACGATCTAATCTAGTAAGCTATATCATAATGATGGATGGGTTTGTATTTCAGGCGACCTGCTTTGTCCTTATTCGGCCACTGTCAAAGAACACTTACAGAAAGATCAACAGAGCTTTAGCTGAGTTATTGTGGTTGGAACTCGTATGGATTGTCGATTGGTGGGCAGGAGTCAAGGTTTCAACTTCCTCTAAAACCCTCTTTGATTCATAGTATACCATGCTTCTTTTTCCGTCTTCGTGTCGTTTGACTATGATTTGAAGCATCGATTTACTACTGCTTTTAGCAAATTATTTGAATCGTCTCAACGTCATCCAGTTGAATCTTTTACTAAACACCTGACTTGAGGATGTGTTACAAACACCTAATAGATTAAGGGTGTGAACTTTGAGTCTAAATCTTAAAGCAAACGTATTTGCATTTTCTGTATTTTATGGATTTGTTGTTTACTTTTTCCATTTTTTGTATGTGTGTGATAATCTATTGACTTTGTTACTGTTTATTCTTATCTTTAATTGGTTCGTAGTGTCTTTTGGATCTGTCTTTTTATGCTCTCGAGTTAAAATGGTGAAGTTCAAAAGTATTCTAAAACTAAATTACAACTTGGGTCTTGGTTGATATATGTTCTATGAGCTGTATCGAGTCAGACTCGGTTGTGCTTGCACACTTGTTTAAAATAAATCCAACTACTTGTTTTGGGGCTAGTCAGACATCATTTAGTCAATTTCTCTCCCAATTTAAGTTCTTTGTGTGTAGGAGGACTCCAACCTGAGATCTTTGGCTAAGCAACACGAGGTCCTTAACTAGCCATCATATGCACCCATTCTCCTTTGTAGCATGTGTTGGGAATGTAATGCTTGTTTATCGCTTTTCCTTTCTAGTGAAGCAAGAGGAAACAATTTTGTGTTGAATTTGATCAATAAAGTTTGACAACATTTAAACTCATGACCAGTTGGAAATGAACATAATATGCTGCCAGCTAAACATGCATAGTGAATTTGAAGCCATCATGAGTTTATTTAATCCTGCAACTTTACCCCCTCATAGGTATTCATGTATTTGTTGGTCGGTCATTCTCTAGTTATTATGTTTGCAAGTTTGAAAATAATGCACTACCTTCAATGGACTGTAAAGTCTATTTTTGTAAGCAATTTTATATCATGGTAATTGTCAGATTTACTAGATGGGTGTAGTTGTCCCTCTACCTTACAAGCTCTTCTGCCTTCCTGTGTGTCTGACTCCCTTGCTCAAAATATATAATTTATTTTCTTTCCCTTTCTTTTGATATCTCCCTTACTCTATTTCTTCAGCACATGTCTATGCAAAATGTAGTTTTAGATCACACATTAGTGAAGAAAATAGTCAATAGTATGAAAGAAGTACCTTATGACGTTTGGGTTTTATGATTTCCATATTGAGGAATGTTAAATTTGCTCGTTTATGTATTTGCAGATCAAAGTCTTTGCAGATAAGGAGAGTTTGCAAATGATGGGTAAGGCAAAACTCTTAACCTGCATGCTTCTCTTTCATATGTGAAGGATAGATATTGGTCTTGTTTGGACATCTACTAGTGGCTTATTTATATGCTCATGACGTGAATTCTGCAGGTAAGGAGCATGCACTTGTTTTGGCGAACCACAGAAGTGATATTGATTGGCTTGTTGGATGGGTTTTGGCTCAGGTGCGTTGTTGATGTGTAGCACGTATACATTTCTATAAATGCAAACACAGGACTACCATAGACTGGATTTTCTATTCTCAATTTATGCAGAAATCATCAGCTTATAATCATCTACTTTGCATTTGTTACATTTGAATTTAAGTTTTGATGCCGTCTTAATTTCTTTATGTTATTGTGCGGCTTACAAATTCCTGATATCCTTTCGACAGCGGTCAGGATGCCTTGGTAATGCATTAGCGGTTATGAAGAAATCATCAAAAACCCTTCCGGTATGTCTCAAACTTGATGCTTTTGATGGCATTATTATTTGATAGAGAATCCATTTTTACCGATGTTCTCAGTTTTCAGCAGTAGAACTAGGTTTGGACTGCCAAAAAATGAAATGGATACATGCATCTGCAATGCAAATCAGATAAAATGTTTTTATCATAAGTGATGTTAAAGAAATATATTAGGTTAGATTTGTTTTCACCTGAAGTACTCTCGAAAATTGAGGGAAATTGTGATTACGTGTCATTGATTAGTGAAGATCCGATATTTGTTATTTCATTATGTAAACATCTGTAACTCTGTGGTTTTTGACGTTGCATGTATATTTTATGATGCTTTTATTTGTGTTTTCATTGGTATTTGGTAGACTCAACCTAAGAGCAATAGTAGGAGATGTATCTGAGTAAAATTAGATTACTTACCAGTATGACAGACCAATACCAGCAACTGCAAGCCATAGATCAATAACAACAATAAGGACAAAAGAAATACTAAGATAATGGTCTCGCTCAGAGAGAAACCAATTCCTCCTCCCAGGTTAGAAGCTGAGTCTCAAAATACAGAATACACAAAGTCCTATCTCCTCCCTGCCACTACTAACCTTAAACAGTATCTAGTTCTGTGTTAGAGTAACCACCAGGCAGCTCATGTATTAATTATTACGTTACCTGCTCTGGCATATGAATAAAAAATGATTGTCACTCGCAACCTGATGCAGGTAATAGGCTGGTCCATGTGGTTTTCTGAATACCTCTTCCTGGAAAGAAGTTGGGCCAAGGATGAAATCACACTTAAGGTATGAGCTCCTGACTTCGTTCTGGTAATACTGATGTTCGATGTGTGCTCATGTATATTGATATGTATGCTTTATTTTATTTTTTATTCACATTACAATATGCATATATGTATCTTTCTGGTTGCTCCTTGACACTGTTTCTAATTTCATGGAATTCTATCTACAGTCAGGTCTCCAACGGCTAAAGGACTTCCCCAGACCCTTTTGGTTGGCTCTTTTTGTCGAAGGAACTCGCTTTACCCAAGCAAAGCTTTTAGCTGCTCAGGAATATGCTGCATCAGCAGGATTGCCTGTTCCTAAAAATGTCTTGATTCCGCGTACTAAGGTCAAATCCTGGTGAACTTTTTCTCCTGTTCACTTGTCTTATTTTCTTAGTTGGAAATAAGTAAAAGAAAGAGATAAATTAATGGACAACAAATATGCATTTGATCAAAACATCTTGGATAAAACCCAGCTTTTAAATTGCTCTTATGATGACTTCGAAAATCTATTTGGTGTGGTTATATTGTCTTCAAACTAGTTGCTAAATTATTCACCGAACTTTATCAGCTAGGTGCAAGGCAATTCCTATTAAGTGATTCTTTCATTGTTTTGTATGACTTCACTTACTTCAGGCTATCAAGTTTCGTTTTGAAATATTTAGTCTTTATGATTTGATTAGTTTGATTTTGAAATTTGAGATTAGCCTTCTGCTTTGGGCAGGGCATTTGAGATTAATAGGATTTAATACATATATGCTATTAAGTTCGTTGTGTGTCCTTGTTTTTGCTGAACTGAATTGTTTTTAGATAAAAATGTATAAGGCACTATAATTTGGTGCAGTTGCCTTCTAGATTCCAGAGCTCTGCTTTTATTTGTGAAGTAGATTAACTAATGTGCCATATGACTTCGTTTCTTAAAGTTTCTATCATCCATGCTATGCATTCTTTTCTATGTTCTCAGTAAAGCAACCTGTGGCTTTAGTATTCAGATTTATCATCCACCTCTAATGCTAGGGTCTTCATTGCTTTCAGGGTTTTGTAGCAGCAGTAACTAATATGCGTTCATTCGTCCCAGCCATTTATGATATTACAGTTGCTATCCCTAAAAATTCTCCTCCACCAACAATGCTTAGACTATTCAAGGGGCAATCATCAGTGGTAAGTTCAGAGAATCTTGAGGTTTGTTCAACTACATGGAACAATTCACTTTGCGCGGCTTTGCAATTTGAAGTTAAAGTACACTTGTAACTTAGTTTTGCGTATTGAATTCCTGAATACATTAAATATTTGAATATTTATTGATTTTTGTGTGTTTGTGTGGGTGCATGTGAAAGCATGTCCATAAAGGGGTCATATCATTTGGCAAATCTTCTTAAAAAATTTGGACAGGCTATGTGATTTTGTAAGTACGATATATGGTTGCTTCATACTCTATTGTAATGATGCCATGTTGCTGTCATTCAGATCCATGTACATCTAGAACGGCATTTAATGAAGGATTTGCCTGAATCGGAGGAGGCTGTTGCACAGTGGTGTAGAGATCTATTTGTAGCCAAGGTACGCCTTGTGATGTTTGATTATTTAGCTTTTTAGTTGTATACATCTCTCATTTCTGAAACCAGACACTTGAAAATTATACGGCAACATGTTTGTGGACTTCATTAATTAATTAGTATGTTCAAGGCCCATGTCTAATGATTTGTCTTCCGCTCAACTAGTTCATCTAGCGTTTTCACCCCTGTGTTTATCTTAACAATTAGCTGTGTTTGTTTGGTAGGATCAATTATTGGACAAGCATAATGCGGAGGATACATTCAGTGACAAAGAATTGCAGGACATTGGCAGACCGTTGAAATCTCTTGTGGTAAGACACTAACTTCACTAAACAAACCGATCTTCTGCTTAGAACCTTTGGTTTTCCCGTGTATTGGGTGGTTGTAATAATAATAATAACTCATTATCCGTGCACGAACTAGGTTGTTACCACTTGGGCGTGCTTACTCATTTTCGGACTTCTTAAGTTCCTCCAATGGTCTTCTCTTCTGCATTCATGGAAGGGAATGGCATTCACAGCATCAGCCCTGGGCGTAGTTACTATTCTTATGCAGATATTGATTCGATTTTCTCAGTCAGAGCATTCAACCCCTGCCAAGGTTGCCCCTGCAAAACTCAAGAAGGAAAGTGAAGAACCTACAGAAAACAGACAAAGCAAGCAACAATGAGTGGCATTATGTTCATTAGGGCTCACGTACACAGGTGACCGGTGGTCATTTTTTTGTGAAAATACACATAATGCTTATCTGGCTTTACAACTGTGTTTTAATTTTAGACTAGCTCAGCCGTTATAATGTTTATTACGTAAATCGCATAGTTTATGTAATGCCTATAAGTTCGTTCATTATTGGCCGGTCAGTTAGGTTAATTAAGTAGATTGTATCAACAATGTGTGTATTAGTCCTCATATTAGGCTTTCACCCTCCTTTTGTTAAAAAAAGGCAACATTCTTGCTTACGGACTCCTTTTGAAGTTTAAGATAGATTTACTTTGTTCTAGCCTTATGTTTGGCAAAATCTAATATATACAATATACTGCGTAGTAATTATTCTTTTTCTAATGCTGTTATATGGAGCGATTTTTGGCTAATGTTATAAACTGAGACTCTTATATGGTCTCTACTTGGAGGTACTGTATTATTGGCTGTTCTCTACCCATCTATCTTTCCTCGTTTGAGGGGTGATGTTCGCGACATAGGTATAAGATTGTCCGATCAAATTGGGATTCGCTCTAACATGGACTAAATATTTCCATTTATCTTAAACGAGGACGGTTTGGAGGAACTTGCAACTGTGACCTTATTAGCAATAGCAAACAACAGGGCACGTATTTGGGCTAGATTTACTTTTTATCACATTCTAAAAGTCCTTGTTATTGATTTTGAACATTATGGATGTATTTTCAAAAATAAAATAGAACTTATGGGTATACTTGTAATTTTAGAAAAATGTTTTGAGGATTAGGGTAATAATTAATTTTCCTTTTCGGAAGTTGACCGACCTATTAGAGGGCCTGCATTACTACTTCTATATCAAGGATTCCTTTAGGATTGTAAAAAACAGTTCCAGTTCAATTAGAATTTGGATCATAGATGAACCTAAATAAATATCTCTTCTTGCGTAGAAAACACATATTTTTAACTGATCCATCTTTATTCAATGTCTAACAAAAAGCTTTGTAGAGGAAGGCCAAGAAAGATTAATTTTTCTTACGGAGGAAATAAAACGAAGAAACAGAAGACGAAGGAGGAAGAAAAAACTTATGTGGTCGCTCAATCGGATGATTGGACGAGTCTCGGGAATCTGCCTCAGTGGGGTCAAAACAAGAAAAAAAGAAGTAAAATTAGGGCGAAACTCATATCAGAAAAAGAAAATCAACCTTCAACGACATCCGATGATCTTATTCTTCATTCATTGACAATCTGTCAATTTGTGATTCCAGGGCCTATTCCTAATTTAGATGCTATTATTAATGACCATCAATTACTTTTTAATTTTTTTGAAGATATTCCTGAATTTTAGGGTTTTTTCTTTTGGAAACAAAGATTTAGGGATTTTTTGTTGTAAGTAACCGTGACATTAATGTGAATATACGAGGAAGAGTTTGAAAAATAAAAATAGAAATTGTAATTACAGTTTGAAAAATAAAAATAGAAATTGAATGATTACAATTCGAGAATAAGAGAACTATAGAAAATTGAGATTTCAAATCAAATAGTTGGAATAGCATAGAACTTGGATGTCCTTGCAATACGTAGAACTTTAATACTATTGCAATTTGCTTGCCTATAATTTTTCTTTTTAATAACTGTGTTTACATTAAATATGAAAGAAAACTCCCACATTTGATGTGATTCGAACCCATGATTTTCATGTTCATATGTATAGTCTTTAACCACTAGATCAAGACCTTCGCCACAATTTACTTGCCTATAAGTGAAACAAATTTTACAAAAATTTAAATCTAAAACATGACACTAAATAAAATCAAACCAAACTTCGACAGGTCCATATAGTTGGAATTCACATTAAGAACAATTATATTTCTTTCTTCATTTGATTTGATTTGATTCAATTTGGATGAAGGCATTAAAAAAGGTATGATCAATAAATGATTAAATGAGGAAAAATAAATGATTAGAGACCTGATCCTCAAAACCAGGGCTCAAATATGTGTTTCTTCAAATAAAATTTGATAGAATTTGAAAAATTTGGGTAGTTGAGTTAAAAACTAAAATGACACAATTTTTTATTTTTGGGTAATACCTAATAATTTATGCTATTTACCGATTCACATTCATAAATGGCCCATTAATCATGACATAGCTATAAATTAATAGTAACCCTTTGAATGACTTGGATGTATATAAATACTAAAGAACAAAAGATTTAAGTCCAATGAATTTGTCAAAAGTAGTTAATTGCTCTCAAACTTATAAAATACTATGTTGAGAAAGGATCATGTGTGACACTTATGTTATTGTGAGACAGATTTTTATTGTGTGACAAGGAGTGGCAATTGTGTAATTAAATGAAAAAGGATGGCATATTTTAAGGGGCATACACGTGTAAGGAAGGGAAGGGGGGTGATGATGTCAGCGCTGATGTCATCGCAGGAGAGAGAAAAGTCTTTTATTTCTTTTCTTTAAAATACATTTTCCCGATGATCCCGAACTCGGTTTTCGAAATTTTTTATACCGTTGGACTCGTATTAATTAGCCGGTCATTTTGAGATCCATTGTGGTCAAATAAAAACGACTTTTTCATTTTGGAATATTTGGTAATGACTTTTGGAAGATTTGGTAATGACTTTTGGAATATCAAGAAATTTGAAAAAAAATCGTTTTTATTTGAACACAATGGATCTCAAAATGACCGGCTAATTAATACGAATCCAAGGGTATAAAAATTTTCGAAAACCGAGTTCGGAATCATTGGGAAAATGTATTTTAAATATTAGTTGTCACACAATAAAAGTTGTCACACCTAAGGACATTGTCTCACTTGATCCTCCCCCATACTATGTTAACTCTTTGAATTTGGGTATAATAATAATAATAATTTTTATTCATCGGGAAAATAGTAGATTTTAATGAAAGTATTTAAAAAAAAAATAGAACAAAAAAATTATATGAGAGAAGTTTTATTATGCATTTTAAAAAACATAGATTGTAATATAGCAAAAGTAGATAGTTTATTAACTGTTTTAGCATATCAGCAGAAAATACGTTTCTGTTTAAACTGAAATGAAAAATTTAACCCAAAATTTTTAAATTCAATTCTTACTTTTACGAATAAAAAAGTAAACTTAAAAGTTTTAAATTTTTTTTGAGAACAAAAAACAAAGTGAAGAGTTATTCGCAGCCCACTTTTGGGTAAATACAGCCCACTTTTGACATTTTTGCCCCTCTCATAATTGTATCCGTTTTATAGATAAAAAACAAACTTTTTAATTTTCTCTTAGATTAAACAACATACTAATCTAAAATATTAACCTAAAAATTAAAAAGTGATAATGTCAGGGTCCTATACTCTAAAAAACGAACAACGATAATAAAAATTTGGAAAATTTTTTTTTCAATTTTTTTTTGCCTAAATGGTTTTGAAAACCGTTTCCACCATGGTAGAAATGGTTTTCAAAACCGATTCCACCATGGTTGAATCGGTTTTGAGAACCATTTGTACCATGGTAGAATCGGATCTCAAAACCGACTCCACCATGGTGAAAATGGTTTTGAAAACCGATTAGGCAAAAAAATATTTAGAAAAATTTAGGTTTTTTTTTTTGCCCAATCGGTTTTTGAAACCATTCCTACCATGGTTGAATCGGTTTTGAGATCCGATTCTACCATGGTACAAATGGTTCTCAAAACCGATTCTACCATGGTGGAAACGGTTTTCAAAACCGATTCCACCATGGCAGAAACGGTTTTCAAAACCGATTAGGCAAAAAAAATTTTAAAAAAAAATCTTCAAATATCGTTGTTCATTTTCGAAGTATTTGGTGTCCGACATTATTACTTTTCAAGTGTTAGGTTAATTATTTGAAAAAGTATGTTATTTTAGTTGATAGAAAATTTAACCAAAAAAAAGTAAAAGGGTAAAATTGTCAAAAGTAGACTGTATTTTTCCAAAAGTGGGTTGCGATTAACAACACCCAAAAACAAATCAGTCTTGATGTCACTTTTAATCAATATTTATTTTATCGGTTATTTTAAATAGCTACCCGAGACCCGTGTTATTTTAGGGCATAGCGTCAAATTTTTTTTTGCAGTAGCACCAAGTTACTTTTATTTTAAGCACAAAACATAAATTGTTGGTTGCGTACCGTTTGGTTTCAGACATAACATATTTTCCTAAAACCCTTGATAGACCCTAGCCCTCATCGGCGCTCCCTCCTCTTCCGCCGCCGTCGCCGTCTCCGCCTCACCGTATCTTTCTTTCTACAGATTCTCTTTGACTATTCAAGTAACGGCGTTTCATCCACCTTCATGGCATGCTCTGAGGTCCGTCCCCCACTGCCTTCTTTTCGGGTTTTCGCTAGCAGTAGTAGTAAAGATATGTGCTTTTTGTTGTTTCTTTGAACCCCAGTTTGATATTATTCATAGTTTACTTCAATTCAACATAGATTTTCAAAAGGGTAGGTATCAATTCGACATTCTGATTGATTTTAAGTTCAAGCTTCATACTTTTTCGTTACCCTTTCAGTAATTTTATACTTTGTTGATTGAGCTGAGACGCCGTGTTGCATAAAGAGAAACTCTTTTATTTAAAGTTTTCATCAAATGGTTCGTTTTCATACTAGCCAAAGCAGGGCCGGCTTGAGCCACTTTGAGATGAGATGCCAAATTTAGGCTTTGGGGCACTTTCAGGTTCTGGCCTTTTGAGATGTACAATCACCAATTGAATTTTTACTATCTTGTTTTCAATATTACGGTTCTAGTAATAGTGATGGAGCTCAATGTATAAAAAATAGTTGACACTAGTTTTGAATGAAACCATTGTTGTTGCGTAAATAGAGAAATTGTGAAGCAATTTGATAGCATAAATGTAAAATCATTGAGCACAAGTGTGATATATATATATATATATATATATATATAATATGTAGCTTCTTCGTTATCTGACTGTAAAACAATGGAAATGTTAGCCTTAATGGTATATTTCGTGAAGTGTCGTGTGTGAATATGCAGGATGGTGGTTTTTGTTGTTTTGATTTTAAGAAGTGCTTTGTGAATATCTAACCAAGTCCCAAGCCTATATGTATTGATATATATTAGACCATCTGCAAAACGAAAAGTGTAGGTTTTTTTTTGTTTCTAATAGAAGCTAGAATCGTACCCTTTTAAGTGTCGTGTCTTGTAAAGAAAAACTAACTATACATGGGGGCCCCAGGCCCTATGTGGCGGCGTTTGCTTCCTTAAAGGCAAGCCAACCCAGAAGCAAAGTGAAGTCCATGTATATATAAATTGATAGCTTCTTTTATCTCAATTCTATGCTTCTTTTGCAGTTCGTCTTTAATACACTGTATTTAATCCATTTTTGTGAATCTGTATTTTGTTGCAGGGTGCCACCGAGTCCATTGACTCCATATCTTTTAGTATATTTACAAAGGAAGAAGTTCAAAAGCTTAGTTGTAAACAGATCACGAATCCTAGATTGCTTGACAATTTGCGAAGGCCAGTACCTGGCGGACTGTATGATCCAGCTCTGGGGCCATTAAGTGACTCAATGTATATTTCTATTATATTTATACGTTTCAATGCAGATTTTTATTTTGGCTTCATTTTCAAGCTTACAATGATATCAAATCTATATAAATCTGATTATGAAACTTGAACTTCTAACTGAATGCAGCTTGACTTGCTAATACTGCTTGCCTGTTGATAACACTTGTTGTTAGACGATATTGGAAAATTTTCAAATGAGGTTGGAGGAATAGTAGTTGGTGGAACACTCATATTTTTTCTCCTAATTGTTTATTTTTACTTTCAGTGACCTGAAAGAATAAATAATACACACACACAATGTGATTCTGTATTGTGTCATAAATTGGTATTTTGTAGATCAAAGTCTCCGAGTATCGTTTAACCAAGTAATTTCATTAGTTGGCTAAGTTTCTTTTTCCTGACAGAGTTGGAATCTAGATGTGCACCATTTTTATATCTTTATGACTTGCCAAGTTTGGTACAGGTCTTTACTTTTGTGATGTCTTCTCTCTGGTTCGTAACTTTGCTTCAAGGTTTATAACATGCTTTCATTTTATTTTGATAGTGTTATTCCATTAGCTAAATCAAAATTAGTAATGAATTATCTTGAAAAGAATGGATACTAAATGTTTGTATTTAGAGTTTCACGGCCTTTTCTTTTAACTCGATTGATGTATTTATTCTTTACTTTAATGCAGTTGCCAGACATGTGGTCAGAAGTTAAATCTTTGTCCTGGTCATTGTGGCCATATCGATCTTGTTTATCCAGTTTACAATCCTTTGCTCTTTGGTTTTCTATACAAAGTGCTGCAAAAGACCTGTGTATTTTGTTTTCATTTTATGGCTGACAGTCGCGAGGTAATTTTACTTTTCTAAACTAAAATGAACAAGTTTTACGAGTTTGTATTTGCTGCTATTTGTGGCCATTTATTTTGGTAATGCTTATGTTTCTCTCTCATTGTTTTCATTCTCAAATACTATCAATTTGAAGGTTGAGAAATGTGTTAAACAACTGGAACTCATCGTAAAAGGTGATCTTGTTGGGGCCAAGAGGTTTGATTCAATGTCACTAAGTGAAGCTCTGCATTCAGAAGAGAGTGATGGGAGCCACGAATCTTCTTCTACTATTCATTCAGGTTCTCAAAATCACAGTGATGAGCATTTAAAGCTGCAAGATTGGACATCCCTTCAGTTCACTGAAGCAATGTCTGTTCTATATAATTTTCTGAAGCCGCCATCAACACCTAAGAAGTGTAAGAACTGCAAAGCAAATGTTCCACAAATTAAAAAACCTATCTTTGGATGGTTTCATACGGTATATTTTTAGTATACTCCCTATCCTAATTCTTCTTTTTTTGTTCTGTGTAAAATTGTCAATCCTCCTGTGGAAGATTTTGTCATTTAGTGTTAGTTTTAATCATGTTTACCTGTCTTGATTATTTGATTATTATAATCCATCATAACTTGGATTGGTACGAATTGTGCTTCACACCCAATTAACTTTATTGAATTTGATTTTTTATTCCCAAATTTTTAATTGATGCACCTGTGTTATTATAGAATCTTTGTCATCCGAGCAATCGATACATTTCTATTGTCCTTATATTAAATTATTGAATAAAGTATTCAGTTCATCTTGGTCGTCTGAGCAAAATTTTCCTATTGTCCTTATATTAGATCATTGAATTTTCAGATCACTGTACCGTTTTGAGAAACATTAGCATTGTTTGAAGTACTAAATCATCAATAATGTATTATTTCATGTTCGATAGTACTTTTATTCTTCTTGTACTTACTCGTTTCCCCTTGGTTAATGGTTGTAGGAGGTCTTGGGGAGTGCTTCTATCAGGGCAAATCTAATACAAGCACAAAATATGGAAGGGCAATTGACTGATGAAATGGAAGGGACGACAGATGTAGAAGATACAAATGAACCTCCAGGAAGGCATGATGAAAATGCAAAAAGAAAGAAGAATATAAGGGATGAAATGGCTCGTGAATTTGCTAAGAAGAAAAGTTATTCATCCAGGGAGCTTTTACCATCTGAGGTATGCTTGTTCCTATCTTTGGCAAATCTTCTGACTGTAAAATTATTTTGTATTAAATCTTCTTTAGTTTTTTTCTTTTGGTAAATGCAATTTCCCCTTTGTTGTTTTATGCAGGTTAAAAACATATTGGAAATTTTGTGGGGCAATGAGTCTAGTCTCTGCTCATTCATAAATAATCTTCAGCAGCATGACTTTGGAGAAAAGAAAGTAGGGCCTGCTATGTTCTTTTTAAATACTATTTTAGTGCCTCCAATCAAGTTTCGACCACCAACAAAGGGTGGGGATTCTGTAAGTACTTTGAGAAATTTGCGTCGACGAGCAACTATGTAAATATTTTGATTATTTAGAACTTTGTTTTCAATTAAATTAGTTTTTGTATAGTAATTTTGGTAACTTTAAGTGAACAATGTTGGACCTTGTGCTCATATAAGGAGACAACTATATGAAATGCTGCAGCAAGTTTCCATTCTCATCTATATGTATTGTAGGTGATGGAGCATCCTCATACCATCTTTTTAAGCAAGGTGCTGCAATGCAACTTATCTTTGGGAGATGTTCTCCTTAACAATGAAAAGTCAAAAGTAGTTAAAAAGTGGTTGGAACTTCAGCAATCTATAAACGTGCTGTTCGATAGCAAAACTGCCAAGGGTGATCACAACTCTTCTTCTTTGCTGCTATGTTTTAATTTCTTGATATTCATGTATTACTCTAGAATAACTTGTCAAGAAATGCTTATGGTGAAACTATTCGCATGTTGATCGACCTCTCATCTCCACCTATCTCCAAATTAAATTTATTGGGACAATGATTGTACACTTCGCATTAGGATTAGTTGGCTCATGGATTTAATTATGTTCTGGAATGGAAATTTTTTTTAATAAATGGTTAATGATCAACTGTCATTTGATTTCACATGTGATATGTATCTCCTTCCTCTATATGTTGTTATTATACATCACATGGTATTAACAGTCAAATACAATTAGGCACCAATATTTTTATAAATTAAGACACTTCAGCACTTGGTTCGACCATTCCTTCAAACTTGTTAATGTCTAGCTCTCTGAATTGCAAACCTTAAGCTCTTTAGTTTGAATCTAGTTGACTTGATTTCCATATCTGCCCATGCTCTAGGTTGCATTAGCAAGAAAATTTGCTTTATTTACTTTGTTGAGCAAGTTTTGAGAAGAATGTTTAATGTAGGTGAATTTCTTTGTTTTTTAGCTGCAGGAACTTTCTATCTAGAATCAAATTTTTTTATATGAATGCTAATGGGTCAGTAATTGCATATATAGAATTTTTGTTTTGGTTGTAGAGCAACATGGTGGTCTATAAAAAAAATAGCAACTTAACTCTGTATTCTTGTGCTTTATAGGTGCTGCATTGCGCCTTTAGCGTTTGAGCTTTATTTCCTTCATTATGGAAAACTCTTGACCCCCCACATCTTAACATATGGATGTTTTGTTTTACCAATTGAAAGTGAAGTATTTAACAAGACCTTTCTTTATATTGAGTTTTGAACAATAAATTAGCTCAGATCTTATTAGTTTCTTACCAACAAAGACCTTTTTAGTTTGCATTTTAGGTAGTTTTATCAGTTGTTGCTTGCTTTCAAATGCTTAGCATACAGACACGTTAAATTGTATAGATTTTGGTAAAACTAATCAATGGGCTACTGTTTTCGAGTGTAGGCCCTGGTTCAAAGGATGTCGGTCCTGGAATATGTCAATTACTTGAGAAGAAAGAAGGCCTATTTCGTCAGAAAATGATGGGGAAGAGGGTTAATTATGCATGTCGGTCTGTCATCTCACCAGATCCCTACTTAGCTGTTAATGAAATTGGAATTCCCCCATGTTTTGCAGTGAAGTTAACTTATCCTGAGGTAGGGTTTTATTGTGTATCAGTCCTTATTATTCTAATTCTTAATTTTATGTTTTATTTGGCTGACCAACTGGGGCTTATGGTTGCTGAGATTAGTTACTTGGTACTTCTTATTTATCTATGATCCGCAATAGATAATATCTGCTCTATGTAGTATTTTGTAGGATTATGATATGTGCTTTAAAATTTATTTCGAAGTTTATTGAAAGCTTTCTAGTGCTGCACCGTCTCTAATGTGGTTGTGTCGAATTCTTTGCCTAAATGCTCTATTATTTTTCTTATTGTTGTTTTCAACTATTTAAATATGGTGATTAGGGTCCATCTCTTTAGCAAAACTGATAGATATTTTGTATAGTACTGTGCTTTTTCAAGCTAATCTAAGCATCTTTTTGAGAACTACAGTGGGATTTTTGAATTAAAATAGATCTCTGACAAGTGACAACCTAAATGGGAGTCTTTCATAGGACAAATTAATGTGCTTTTGTTACTCGAAATATACTACAAACCAAGCAGAGAAATTAACTCAATGGGTCTTTTAATGATTTGATTATTGTTTTATTTTTCAGTTTTAGTATAGAGGCAAAAGTATTTTTTAATCCAGCATGGAGAAACCAAAGTCCACTGATCCGTAGAGTTCTGATTATTATACATACCTGGTCCTCTGTAATTGTCCATAAGGGCCTATGGAGCCATTGAACTTTCAAAACATGCTAGTCACCCCCTAAACCTCCCTACAGTTGAATCAATACTTGCCTATTTAGCAAAGATAATATTGCTATTAACAAGTGAGGTATACGTGCTAGTGATGTAGAACATAAAAGTCTATGATTTTCTGACCCTTTTATTTGTGTTTTTGCTCATGACGTTTGCAGAGAGTGACTCCATGGAATGTTACTAAGCTGAGGAATGCTGTGGTCAACGGATCTGAATGCCACCCTGGAGCTACCCATTATGTGGATAGGTTGTCCATTAACAAACTGCCAGCTTCCCGAAAAGCACGGATTTCCATATCACGTAAATTGCCTTCCTCAAAAGGAGGTGTAATACAATCTGGGAAGAGTCTTGATTGTGAATATGAAGGCAAGATCGTCTATCGCCATTTGCAAGATGGAGATATTGTTCTTGTCAATAGGCAGGTGCTTAACTATCTTTATCCCTTATACTAACCCTTTGCTCCATCTCTCCTTTCCTTGTCGCCGACTGCTGATCTTTGCCCTCTTTCTCTCCCATTAGTTTTTTTTCCCCTGGTGCTCTTGACTTGGCTTGTTTTTTATAATGCCTTCTTCATTAATCCTCTACCCATAAGGAAAAAAAAAATGAAGATAAGCATATTATATATATATGATGTTGTACCCTAGTTTTAATCTCAAGTTTTGCATGGCAGCCCACACTTCATAAACCAAGTATAATGGCTCATGTTGTTCGTGTGTTGAAGGGGGAGAAAACACTTCGCATGCACTATGCAAATTGCAGGTATGAGAAATTTTCTCGTGCTTGTATATTCATATTCACTAAATTATGTTGCTGTACATTTCTGGTTCAGCAAATGCATGCCTGGAATGTGCCCTTCTCTTTAAAATATTTCAGGATTACGATTCCTTCATAATGAAATACTTGTTTCGACACCAGTACATATAATGCTGATTTTGATGGTGATGAGATGAATGTTCATTTCCCGCAAGATGAAGTTTCTCGTGCTGAAGCTTACAACATTGTTAACGCAAATCACCAGTATGTCAGGCCTTCCAATGGCGAACCTCTTAGAGGCTTGATTCAGGTTTCAATATTTCATAATGAAAAGGGTTATGATTTTCTTGAAGCTTTTTTTTAATATGTAGTGTATGTTTCAGTGACACTTACATATTTTCTCTTAACATTTTATTAGGACCATATTATTAGTGCTGTACTCCTTACAAAAAGGGATACTTTTTTAAGCCAAGACGAATTCAGTCAACTGCTTTATAGTTCCGGGGTGTCTGCTTCTGCACGAACTTCTTTCCATGGAAGGGGTGGCCAGAAAGTTTTATGGTTACATTCTGAAGATGAAATTCAGACCATTCCTCCTGCAATATGGAAACCGAAACCGCTTTGGACAGGAAAACAGGTTAGAATTTGGCTGGAACATTTTCAATACAACAGGTCGAGATCCTTGTATCTTTTTATTAGCTCAATTGAAGCAAGGATATAACTGCTCAATGACATCGGACCCAATTCTGTTTCTTGAAGTTATGTGGTTGTTTATCATTATCCACTTGCCTTTTATATGTGTATGATTGTCGTTATTTCTCGTCAGGTCATTACTGCTTTGTTAACTCACGTTACCAGGGGCCACCCACCAGTTACCGTTGAAAAAGATGCTAAGATCCCTTATAATTTTTTCAAACGTGGCATGAATGAAGATGAGCTAAAGCAGTCTGAAGATGAAGTTAAAAGAAAGAAGTCTCACAAGGAGAAGCGTTCTAATGCTGAAGATGAGAAAAAGAAGTCTAATAAAGATGGTCCAAAAATGAAGGAGCCAGATGAAGAGAAGATGTTTGTTTTTAGGAATGAATTGGTTCGTGGTGTCATTGACAAGGCTCAATTTGGTGAATATGGTTTGGTACATACGGTTTATGAACTTTTCGGCCCAAATACAGCAGGCACTCTGCTTTCTGTATTCAGTCGGCTATTCACTGCTTATTTGCAGGTCAGGAGGCTTTCAATTGACATTTGTTCTTTACTTGTTGATATGTGTGTCAAGTTTTTGTTGCTATTGCTGATAATGTGATGGTTCAGATGCATGGATTTACTTGTGGAGTGGATGATCTTTTGATAATAAAAACTAATGACGGCAAGAGGAAGAAGCTACTAGAAAGCTGCGAAAAGAGTGGTGAAGCTGTTCATCGAAATTTCATTGGGATCAAGGATGTAAACATTAAGTTAGGTAGTGCTTTTACTTTTTGCCCCTCTTTCCTTTTCAGCTCTGCCTACCCTTTCAAATTCATAAGTCTTCTTATCTGATAAAGAAGAATACTAAGTAGGGAATAAGCTCGGTAGTGGTTGTGTCTGGTAGAGAGTGAACAACAAGGTAATAATATCAAGTTGCGGTTTGAGAATGTAAATTTCAAATATGTCAAAGATAATTGAATTCTCTGATCAATTTAGACTTAATTGGAAATGTAAACCTGAACTGCCTTTCTTTTGAACAACAATTTTGCTTTATACATGTATAATTGGACTTCTTTTCTCATCTTTGGAACAATGTTCTGAGGTAGGATATTATTGAGATGCTATTTTAATGATTATCTGATCGGATCGCTCATGATGATTTTATTTCATCTATGTTCATGTTACCAAAAAATTATTTGATATTTTAACAATGTCCTTGTGTTGTTCTTTAGACTGGAAGTTCTGTTAGGAGCATGACAAGTTTGCTTACATGTTTGATGAATGCATGTTTTTAAAGTGCTTCTGTAACAATCAACTGAATTGTCTGTACATTCATCCTTTGCTAAATTTCTGAGTTTGATTTGTGTGATGTCCCTTTGTTTTGTTGTTTACTTGTCTCATCGTGTTTATGATGGCATTTTTACATATATTGTGCAGAACCTATGGAATTTCGATTGAATATCGAAAAAATGGTGCGTAGCGATAAAGATTCTGCCTTGGCTTATTTGGATAGGCAGATGGGTAATGAGCTTAATACAAAAACAAGCTCGGAGGTCATCAACACGCTGTTGTCTGATGGGCTACTAAAACCATCAGGAAAGAATTGCATCTCTCTTATGACCACTTCTGGTGCTAAAGGTAGCAAGGTAAGTTTTTTGAATTCTGGTAGTCAGTAATCATAGTTGTACTATAATTGATTGATGGCGGGCCTCTTTTATGTCTATGATTGGTTTTTGTCGGTTTTTTTATGGCTTTAGTTTACGAGATTTGTGAAGGCCCAGTCCTGTACTATTGAGAATATCATGGTCCTGTAGTATTGAGAATAGCCTGATAGTTGATAGAGTGAACTTGTTCCCTGTATATATGGAAATTGGGGGTTTGAATACAATATTTTGAATTCATTGACTTAGCTTGATGATAGAATTATAAATGTTGCGGTGATGTTTTACCCCATAGTTCTTTTATAAGATTAAAGCTCATTGTTTCCGTAACAAAGCATTTGATGTAGCATGGGATCTGTATTTTTGAATTTAATTAGTTATTTTTTCAAGGGATCAGTGACTCAATTATCATTGCAGTGATTTGAGTATTGTGAAGTAAAAAATTCAAGCTAGGATAATCGGTCATTAATTGTAACTTGAGTAGCTGGGTTCTAATCATCTTGTTGATTGAGAGCCGTGAGCCATGAGCCATGAGCCATGAGCCATGAGCCATGAGCCATGGAGTTAAAGAGAGTAAGCCTAAAAAGTTTTAAAGAACAGAGGCCGTCTCTCCTTATCTAGATTAGGAGCCTGGCTCGTGAGATATAACTTTTGCATAGATCATAACTTATATCTTAAATTTTCTGTTGCTACGTATCTAATTCTGCGGCTGGACGGAATTCAACTTCTATGAATATTGTGCCTGTGAACTCCGTTTCTACTGTGCTTGACTTGCATAATAGGCTCATGGATTAGGTATTCGCATTGAACTTGGACATCGTTTCTTTGCAGCTCATGTAGCAATAACTAGACTTTCAAACTCACTCTGATGTACAGTTTCCTCCATACCTGAAAACTCTGCTCTCCATTTTTCAATCTTTGAACAGGTAAACTTCCAGCAAATTTCTTCTTTTCTGGGCCAACAAGAATTGGAAGGAAAAAGAGTCCCTAGAATGGTGTCTGGAAAGACGTTGCCCTGCTTTCATCCATGGGATTGGGAAGCTCGTTCTGGAGGCTATATTATTGATCGTTTTCTTACTGGTCTTCGGCCCCAAGAATATTATTTTCATTGCATGGCTGGCCGTGAAGGGTATGTACTCTTCAATGCTAAGTCATTCTCAGTTAAATAGATGTTTGATCTGGAAATATGGCGGGACCATATTGATTTTCTATTTCATGTTTGTTTCATTTGTAGTATGTAATCTGTGAAATTCACCTTGTGGAATATTTGGATCTTCATATGTTAGCAAGATCCATCTGCAACTAAACAACTAAATTGTTGGTTTTAGTCGTCAAATACACAACCTAGTTACTATGGATAAAAAATGTCACTTGTGGTAGCGCTTATATCATTCTAATCGTATACATTAGATTAGTAGTATATATATATGGATAATTAAAGAGAATGTTTATTGGAACAGTTAGCTAGAATTTTGCTTTTTAAAAAGCATATTATCAGAGGGTTCATAATGTTCATCGGTGAAACTTGTTTTCTACTTGATTTAGGAATTTGTTTTGGTTCTTCTCGTGAAAGGTTGATGTGACAACAACACATGATTTCTTCAAGTCACGATTATAACCACAAAATAAAAAAGGGTACATAATATATTAGTCTCTAAGTTATGAGGAACACTGTTTAGTCCCTATATTTTCCGAAATACACTACTACAGCATTGTGTTTTGCCAATATCAACTCTTTAGTGCCACCCGTTAAATTTTTTTGGAGAATCTCTTGGTCAAACTTCACCTTGAATCAATTGTGCTTATAATAAATCAGAATTCTGTGATTGCCCTAGCCATATTTAAAAAGTTTGACTAACATATTCTCTAAAAAAAATTAACGGGAGGGACTAAAGTGTTGATTTTCGCAAAACTCAGGGACTTAGTTGTGTATTTTGAAAAATACAGGGACTAAACAGTGTGTTTCGTCATAACTTAGGGACTAATAAATTACTTACCCAATAAAGAAAGGGATCCATATTCATTAAAAATTATCAATAAACATTTTGCAGTTACACTACTGGTTATAATCTACTGTATTCCTTATTGTTATCTTATGTTCTTTTTCTGTCATCTTGAGCTTGATTTTAATGGTCGTAACAAATTACTAATCTGTATATGCATATGTTGCATATTACATGAATGCTTGTAGTTGTATAGGACCTTATATTGTTTGGAGTGAGGTTTTGGGACCAGTCATTTGATTGTAGTATGTTGATCATGCAAAATATATGTTTTCCAGGCTTGTTGATACAGCAGTCAAAACTTCTCGAAGTGGATACCTACAGAGGTGCTTAATTAAAAATCTTGAATGTCTTAAAATTAGCTATGATCACACTGTTCGTGATTTTGATGGCTCAATTGTCCAATTTTACTATGGAGAAGACGGGGTCGATGTTCATAAGACAAGCTTTATCTCAAAATTTGAAGAGCTGGCAATGGTGAGATTTTTTTTAAATGGAAGTCCGAATGTAAAAAAGAAAAAGGACTATTTCTATAGATTGCAATGGAGTATTATTCTCGGAAGTTGGATTCTTATATAGGTTACTGGTATATGTTTATTTTGCAGAATCAAGCCATGATTTATGAAAGATGTGGCGGTCAGCTTGTGAAATTTGATGCTTATATTTCAGGATTGCCTAAAGCTCTTACTGATGAAGTGGACAAATTTTTTGATAATTTCTCACTAATGGGGCGAAAATCTTCTAATTTAGTTAGACGTGAGGATTTATTTAACTTAATGAAGCAAAAGTTCCTCTTGAGCCTTGCACAACCAGGAGAACCAGTTGGAGTGCTGGCTGCTCAGTCTGTGGGAGAACCATCAACACAGATGACGTGAGATTTCTTCCACGTCATTCTCATATTTGTTCTCCGTTAATCCTACACATCTTATTATTCAAGTCATGGTTACATTAAATTGTTCTTTCGTGGTCAAGTAATATTTGTTCATCTTAAATTTTTCACTGTGTTACAGGCTGAATACTTTCCATCTGGCTGGGAGAGGTGAAATGAATGTCACACTTGGAATCCCACGTCTTCAAGAGATCTTGATGACTGCTTCAAGTAATATTAGAACACCAATCATGACATGCCCTCTAATAGTGGGCAGAACAATGTAAGTTGCATAAAAACATACAGACTATCGTTCACCAGTCTCTTTATCTGCTATTGTACGTTCTGTTTTGTGTGTGCTTGAAAAATACCTTCATTAGTGTTTGAGAGCAGCACCTTAGTTTCAGTAGGTTTGGTTTAAGCTCTTTTTATTATTTGGTTAGACAGAATATATGAGAGGTATATGATGAAGACAATGTATAATGAAAATTTGCCATGTCCAGGGATGATGCTGAACATCTTGCTGATAGGTTTAAAAAGATAACTGTGGCAGACATAATAGAAACCATGGAAGTGTCTGTTGTCCCATTTGCTATTCTGGATACTGGCGTTTGCAGAATTTATAAGCTAAAAATAAAGCTATACAGACCTGCGCACTACCCAAAATCTGTTGATGTATCGGTTGAAGACTGGCAAGAGACGTTAGACGTTAGGTATGTAAGGGAGTTGGAAGATGATATTAAAATTCATATGAAACTGCTCAATAAAATTAATGGCATTAAAGATGAATCAAGAGCATCAGATTCAAAGGCTCCAGGAGAGGCAGATGAAGACAGTTCTGGTGATAGGTTGCAGAGGGAAGAAAATGATGAGGATAAAGACGATGATGATAATGAAGAGGCTGAGGATCTTGGCTTGGATGCACAGAAAAGAAAACTTCAAGCTTCAGATGAGATGGATTATGATGATGCCTCAGAGGAGGAGGAATTGATTGAAGGGGAGTCTACACGCCATGAACAGTCATCTGGATCTGAAAGCGAAATTGATCAAGTTGATAACGAGATTGAAATTAATAAGGATGCTACATTTGACGAGGAAGCTTCTGAAGGTTCACTGCCCACAAAGCCCTCCAAACTGAAAGGCAATAAAAGTGAAGCAACTGGTGCAAATCATTCTAAGGCCAAATCAAAGAAGAAACGAAAAACAAAAAGAATTCCCAAGGATGATGATAGAGCAATCTTTTGGGAAGCAAAAGATATGCAAGTTGAAGTCCACTTCAAATTCTACACTAATGAGCCTCATATTTTACTAGCTGAGGTATGCTTACATTTAGTCCTTTAGCCTTTCTTGCAGTTCTATTTGCTTGGCTTTACAGTGAAATACGTGATATCAAATAATTTAGGTCTTACAGAATAATATAATGGGTGAAGGAACTGATACATCTTAGATGTTTACATGAGATGAACTTTCTAGTTATCTAGCATGCTTCGAAATGTAATTGAAATGTTCATATTTTCTTTATACGTGTCAGTTTAGTCTCTGGTGTTATAATTCTCAGCTTTGAAGTCACTGAAATTGCCATGGGAAATGAGATTAAAATGCTTGTTTAATTTTTGTAGATTGCTCAGAAGACAGCCAAGAAGGTGTATATTCAGAATCCTGGCAAGATTGAACAATGTCGTGTGACGAGTTGCAAAGAAGGTCAAGTGATTTATTATGGGAAGGATGCCAAGGAAAGAGTAGATATGAAACCTCAAGAAAAAGAAAGCATTCCGGCACTACATACAACCGGTGTAGATTTCAATACTTTCTGGAAACTGAAAGATCGCTTGGATGTTAGGTACGTATATTCCAATAACATCCATGCTATGCTAACTACTTATGGAGTGGAAGCTGCCAGGGAAACTATCATTAGAGAGATAAACCACGTGTTCAAATCTTATGGTATATCCGTCAGTACTCGACACTTGTCTCTTATTGCTGATTATATGACCTTTTCTGGTGGTTATCGTCCAATGAGCCGTCTTGGAGGAATAAAAGAATCCACATCACCTCTTAGTAAAATGTCTTTCGAGACGGCCTCCAAATTCATTGTTGAGGCAGCTCTGCATGGTCAAACTGACGACATACAGACGCCATCGGCTAGGATATGTCTTGGATTGCCCGTGAAAGTGGGTACTGGCTCTTTCGATTTGATGCAAAAATTGGACATTTGATGTGGCATTTCATTTTTGTAGGTAACCCGATTGTGTCATACACATGCTCCGTCTCTTTTTGCCCCAAATATATATCATTCTACTCGCTTGTAATTTGGTATTTACATCTCCTTAGAGCTGGATATATCACATAACTTAAATTTGAGAGAAATGAAGAGTATTGTTTTGAAGTTGTAGTTAGAGTTCATCATTTCATTCACATAATTTAATATCTCGTGTTATCAAGTCACCACTGGATATTTCTAAACACAGATCGGCCCGAACTGTGCACAGCCCCAGACCGTCCTTTTAATGTTAATTATGCTAATTATTGGTTATTCTGATAGGATGAAATGAATGTGAATAAATAAAATGACAATAAAATTGTAGCACATATATCATTAGGATATGCTCCCCAGGAGATGGCAGCTAAAGAAGAGGATGATAAAATGTCAAGGGTATGATTTGAGTAATTAGTGAAAGAGAGAATGAAGCATGGAGATCAGTGGACCTCTAAAATGTTGTCTAGTGGAATATTATTTTGCTAGTTGATAATGAGGGGAAATTTGTAGGAGATTTCCTGTTCGATCTTTGACATGTGACATGTAACGTATGACCCATCAATTTTATGAGTCAAAAGTCATATGTCAAAGATTCAACATGGGATTCTAAGACTTTACTTGAGGACTTGGTTCCTCTATTGACTTTTCGAGTCTTAGAGGTTAATATTAGGCTTAGCAAGAGAAATCATTTTATTTTCCCTGTGTGAATTAAACATAATCGAACAACTCTTTGTTTGGTTTGATTTTGATCCTACTTTTTAAATGTTTTGGTTTGAATAAAACCGAATGAAGTGAATTGATCGTTTTAATAGTTTTCTCTTCTTTTCTTTCGAAATTTTATTCTTAGATGATTTTTCAACAAAAATAATAATTTAGTTTTGATTCAAACGACCGATCCAATTCGAAATTTCGGTTCAGACTGCACTTCAAATTCAATTCGGTTTGGTTCGGATGACAAGAATGTCTCTGATTCAATTCAGTTTTATAGGACCACACTCGGCCCCAAAATATGACAATATCAAAAAGGGAATGGTTTGAGAAAAATAACTGGCTCTATAGCATATTAAACTGAGCAAGCTAGCTATGTTGTTGAGGAAATAGTTGATGTAAAATTTTGCCATCATATAATCTCTACTTGGTTACCAAAAAAATATAATCTCTTCTCTACTTGGTATTCCTGATATGGATGTTGACAATTAATAATTCAATGGTATGTACCATTTTAAAAAAAAATAAAATAAGAAACTATTTTCTGTAATGTATTTAATCTTCATCTTATCTTAAAAGGACACAAAATTTTGTACCTAATAATTATAATATAATAATAGGATGATGATGCATAGCATAGAGTAGCCCCAGAAAACTGAAATGTCTCACTAATTAATTAACAATCCATTGTCATTTTGTGCCCATGAAATTCTTATTGTGTCATTTTATGATTAAATAAGGATAATTGTGACATCTTTGCACCCGATCTTGTGTGCAGGAATTCAAAGAATCAGTGTTGAACATACATGCTGACCTTACAATAATTAGGAATCATATAAACTAAAAAATTTGAACTCACAATCATATTAAAATAAATAAATTATAATCATTAGTACTATTATATGATGTTTCAAAAATTAAGTCCCACATGGAATAATTATGGGTATAAAAAAGGGGAAAGACATCAAATCAAACAAATGAAAGGAAAGGACATGTTATGATTTTGACTCTTCATAATTTGGAGAGGATTGCTTGCTTATTAATCTCATGATCTATATTTTAGATTCTCCAAAATTTGTTGTTTGGTTAGAACATTGAATTTCTGTCTCTTAAATTCGGTTTCGAAATTAATTTCTAGCACATATTAACAAATTATTGATTTGATATGTTTTATTAGTCACGACTTTCGGACCAATTAATCGAACTATATATCGTATTAGATTATGCAGGTATAAATTAGATAAAGTTGAATGTGAATGGATTTTTGGTCGGGTTGGGAAGGAAATAAATGAAAGAAGAGGGACATGATAAGAAAGAAGCAGAAGAGCAGACCCCTACCATGTAATTGCTGCATATTGCACTTTGTTTTTGCTTATCTTGTTCAGTTTATATTTATGATTATTGATAGCATACATGCTTTAGGCTCCGTTCCTTATGAGTGAATTTTTTTTAACTCGGTTAAACTGAAAATTATTGTACAACTTATAATTAGGAAACCATAACATTTTGAAGTCACCGCTGTATTTCTTTTATACTAAGTTATTCATTACATCAAATTATGAGAGAAGAAACAAATTGAGTTCTATGACTATCGCAAGAGCGAATTTGACTTTCACCTATCAAACAATGTAATCTTGAATCTTACGTCGACAAAATGATGCAACTTCAAAAAGTTGTGCAACTTTTAAACTTATTGAGTGTTCTAAAAAAGATTTTTACTAAAGATTGTTATAAGTTTAATGTGACTGTTGAGGACAATTATATGTCTTGCTTCTCTATATGAATAGGTTGATCCATCAAAGTTGCAATAAATAAGGGCCAAATCTACTCGTGCAAAAGAGCCACAAAACACAGCCAAGAAGGCAAACAAAGGGAAAACTAAAAAGCCACTATTTTATTCGTGCATGTTACATCAATTTACAATTAAACAACTGTATTGAGAGCATATTATATAGTTGAATTAAATTTGAAATTGCATATATAATTGAAAGTTTTTGTCATTGCTGAATTCATTATTTTAATTCCCTGTGGGTGTGGGTGTGGAGGATGTATCTATTAAATATTGCCATTATTATGTAAAATGTACGTACACAAGATATTTCCTATAAACTGAGATTTTCATGTGATAAGGTACTCAGTACCCCCCATTAGAATATTGTATAATAATAATCGTACTTCTATTTAATTCCAAGGACCAACCTCAATTTTTCATATCTGGCTAGCTCCTAGAAATATTATATGTTTCAGCAACTAATTATTTTTACTTGTGTTATGTAAAAAATTTAGATTCAAATATCAATTGTTTACATCTCAGTAATATTGCTCCATATTTATCAAACTACAATTGAGTTTTAGACATGTTTCAATTCAGAGAACATTGAGAACATATCACGGTCTCTTCCTCACACATCAGGTAAATGTTTGGTGATTATTGAGAACATATCACGGTCTCTCCTTTACACAACGGACTATTTACGTGCTTTAAGTTCCATATGTTCTTATCTGAAAAACTAGTTCAAAACATGAGATTTTCCCACAATTATCAACAAAACGGCCCATCTTTCGTGACTAGATATGTAGAATAAGTAATTATTAATGCATGTTACAGTTGATTAGATATGTAATTAGTAATTAAAGTAACTTGATAAAGAAATAATTAAAAAAAAAATGAATTGAAAATATGAAACATATGTAAAATAGATAGATGGCATAATTTGGGGTAAATATGGGGATCAGCAATATTAGAAGAGGCAGAAAAATGTCTGGAAATAGCACAACATGACATAGACATCAAAATTGCAAACCACACTCGTGCCATCTTGGAAATATAACCTACTTCATTTAATTAATTTATCAATTAATCAATTATTCTTTATTAATCAAGCATGGCATGCCATGGGATCTCTTCTTCTCTCTTTTATTTTTCTCTCCCTCTAGTCAACTTATCCAGCCACTTTTTTAATGTTATGTTTATTCAGTTTTCACATTCACTGATTGACTGAGATGCATGTAAAATCTCCTGAAATTCTAATTTAATTAAATAAATTACATTTACCCATAAGCTATCTTATAGTGCTTCACCCCATTGCATATTCTTACTGAATTTATGCTTACATGTTGGATTTGCTTTGAGATTTGTAATTTCCCAAATAGTTATACACCCTATAGTAGAGTTTAACCTACAGGCTTCGTGCTTGATGAAGATAATTTTTAGATGACAAAGACATTTGGTGCTAACCGTCAAAACGAAATACAAGGGGGAAAGAGGCCCCCGAGTGGGTTTCAAATTTATTTAATGCGGACGCTAATTCAGCAAGGACTCTAACACTAATTAACTATGACTCTGGTACCATGTTAATTAACAAACTGAACTTAAAGATCTAGTTGATAGTTAAAACCTAACATCATATTTTATATTAATTTCTAACATGTATAATTACATTGATCTAAAAACTATAGTTGTTTTTCTATTTTGCTACCCTTATTTACAAAAAGTCTCTTGTTCTTTATGTCTTACTAGTAATGGATTTCAGTTCAGTTCAATAATTTATTTTCAATAAATGTACTTCAGTTCAATTTATTTCAATTTAGTAAATTACATTTATAAAGAACATGACCTTAGATTGAGCCTAACTCGTCCAAAAAACACCTTAAAATGAGAGAATTGTTGCACAACCTAACTCATCCTTAAGACACCTTAAAAGGAGAGAATTAATTGTTGCATAATTATAAATGTTTCATTATTTATATAGCTAGCCAGCCAATGTGGGTACTTAACACACCCTTAAACTTAGAAATATACATTTAAAGCGTGAAGTTTCCAAAACTGAAAATTTGTAGGCGATGTCGGCTTTTAATACTCAAAGCTTAACTAACCCTAAAAATTAGGGTTAGGGTAGTAATGATTGTTATATACTTATAAATACTTCCTTGAGCAAGGAATACTTAACAAATCCAATCAAAATAAGTTAAATTATTTTGATAAGTTAAATTAAACTTGGAAAATTGTTGAGTGAAATGTAGGGTCAAAGTTCAACCTCCAAAACACTAATAGACAATGCACATGCACACATTACCAAGGCCCATTACATTACTTGCCATTTTGTTTTTCGCTTTAAGGAAAGTGAAATTTATTTATTTATTTATGAATTTCATAGCATTGTTAATATCAATTGTGTATATAGTACAAGTGAATGAGGAGATATAGATGACATATTTAAAAAAGCCTGAAATTAAGGTGAAACCATTTATTTTGTATGAACATAGTCCACATATTGCAGTGATAAAGAATACCAAGTCTCCACTTCATAAAAAAAATGGTCACATAATTTCTATCTTACAAATAATTATTTTCCTTGCCATACCCAAAAATAAAGTGACAAATTGGGTCCACTATATAGGGGAAAATTAAATTTATTTTTTCACTCTTTCATTCAAGTACTTTGTTTTTGTTTCAAGTTACATGCTAGATTTTGCTCTTTTCAGTATGGATTCGTAGGCCACATACATATACAATGTTATTTTTGTTTAGACTATTTCGTGGAATAATTAATTTCATCTTAATTCATATTAATATCAATGTACATTAACTACATCAAAGTCAATTTATAAATTGTCAAACCATGAATCAAGCATGAATGTTTATCTAAAGAAAATAAATGACGATTAACCATTAAAATAATAGATGTAAAAGAAAATATGTTATGTAAAAGTAAATTGATTCGATGTATTGGCATTTGAAAGAAAACTATATTTCCCTACTAACCTATCCAAAATATTGGTGTTGAATCTGTAGACGATCTAACTCTGATTAAAATTATGGGTTTTTTTATCCTCTCGACTATTGTTTGGTAATATTTGACTTTTAACTTATTAAAATTAGAATACTTTCAATTAATAATTTAATTTCTATATTTTTTTTAGAAAAAATTTGTACAATTGCGCTACATTTACATATTAAAAATATTTTCCATCCTAGTGTTGAATTCATGTCCTCCTTAATCATATATATGTAGAGTCTTAACTATTAGACTAAGAACTTCACCACAATTTCATTATCAATATTCATGAAAATTTCACTAAATTTAATAAGTGAGTGATAAGAACATGCAATTTTAAATAATGGCAAATTAGATAAAAGAAAAAACGGCTTAATAATTAATATATATGTAGCCTTGCTAACGTGTATGAAAATCTCATTTAACTGGATTTCCAAAAGCTATAACTGACTTATACTAGAAGTTAGAAATAATCTCTTATTTTTTGGTCAACTGTTACAAATAACTCTTTGTCTTTGTCTAAAAATTACAAATTACCCTTTATTCTTGTCTAATTACAAATTACCCTTTATTAATTGAAAGGTTGAAATGAAAGATATCATTTGCAAAACTTCCGACTCCAGATATCATAAGCTTAACACCTTGTCAAATTTTTTTTCTCCAAAGCTCGATCTGATAGCTAGTTAAACTCCAACAATATATTTTATATTAATTTTTTGCAGCAACTCTTGAAAATTCAGAAAAGCCGTTGTAAGTTTGGACAACTCGATGAGCTATATATTTTAATTTATGACAGGGTCCAGTATGAATAATAAAATGTCCAAGTCCAACAGTCCAAGTAGAGTTTGAAAGAAGAATATATACATGAAAATTAGAGAGGAAGCTTTTCCCACTATGGTAGACCCAAAACTGCATTGAATTAAAAGACATTTGACGTATTATTATAATTAAAGAACACAAAAGGTAAAAATAAAAATCCACAAGGAAAAGGCAGTCCCTTTGTCTTTTGGCTCTCAGAGAAAAAGGAAATGCCAAAGATGATTGCTATGACATCTTACTTTATAATATTAATATTAATATTAATAATAATAATATTTTAATGAATTATCAAATTATATTATTAACATGATTTTATGAAATACATTATACCAAAGCTTCAATTAAAAGACAAAAAGCATAATGACATGGACATTTCGTGTTTGCATGCAACTTTATTTCATTACCATCTTCACACCTAAATTTTGAGGTTTATATAGCAGTGTCTCTTCTTATATATGTTCTTTATTTTTAATTTTTACATAAAATTCTTGATAAAACTAAATAAAAGATATTGCGTTTATATTATTTCCTCGTTCGAAAATAAAAAATGTTTATATAATTTCTAACTCTTTTGAGGCCCAGTAACAAAAGTAGAGCTACCGTTTTCACAGGCCTAACTATATATAGAAGAAGTCTCTATTTTTATTGACACAAATCTTGTAAGGTATGGTAAATCTCGGTTCTGCTTGCAACTCTACTAAAAAAAATAAGAGCTACCAGTCAAAGTAAAATTGTGATTAAATAATAAAGAAAAACCTTTCATTTATTGTGATTCGAATTCATGACATTTCTGATCATAGGTAGAGTCTTTAACCACTAGGTTAAGACTTTCACCACTATATATGTTAACTATATTACTTGGTTAAGAATTTTGCAGAAGTCTAACGGCTAATTAAATAGGTAGCTATCTTATCTTAAATAGTTAAATAACGGCATACTTTATATATATGTTACACTTGTATCGTTTGTAAATAACTTTTCTTCTATTTCAATTTGTCTCTCAATTATTCTCTTTTATTTATTAATATACTAAGACAATGATTTGGTTTACGAAATAGTTCAATACGCAGGTTTTCTCCATAAAGAATGACTATTCTATGGAATAGTGATTCCAAAAGTGGAGAAACACCTATTTATGAACTAAATCTAGAAATAGTTATTCTTTATTTCACATTTTGTTAGAGTACATAAATACCCATTATATTTAATTATAAATTTGAAGAGCACATATAATAATAAGAAGTATTATTACAGTTCAAATGTTCTAAAACTCAACAAATAAAAAGAAAAATATTACTAAAATATAAAAAAGGTGAAGTCAATTTTATTTTTTAAAAAATATCAATATCAACTTTCTGTATAAGTTCTAACAATAACATTTTTTCCAAAAGTTTTAAATTATACCCTTTGTTGAAAGCATTTTTTTTCGAAAGCAATTTTCCGTGCTTTTTCAAAAAGTAATTTTCCGTTTATTAAATGCTATTTTTACTTGAAAAAGCTACTCTAAGCTTTTGGAAAAGTAATGTCTAACTGACTTTGACTTTAGTGTTAAGAGAAACACCATCTTATTCAAAATCTTGTGGTATGGTAGACATATGATATAGTTTGTGGTGTGGGGATAAGAAAATACAAAAAAGATAGAGTTGTGGGCGGGGTGATGCAATGGAGAAGATTTGTCTTTTGGTTTTGGGCTGGGTTGGGTTGGGGTTGGGTTTGCCCAAACCGACCAATTTACACTAACCGATACAAATGTTGGCCTTCTTTCACTACTTGCTTCCTCTTGTCTCTCCATATCCCATTTTATATCTTTTAATTTTTGTTTTCTTTCTTATACTAATATTATTATTGTACTGCACATATACACATTCTAATCTCAAACAAAATTTTCTGCTCGGGATGGGGCCAATCAATTTCCCATTTCACATGAGTTTCCTTACCAATTTTATTAATTAATTAAATAATCAGTGTACATTTTAAATATTCAAGCCAATTAAAGCTATCAACCTTTTATTGTTTAATATATTATACATACGGCAATTTTTGAAGTTCTAGTAGTCACTAAAGGATAAATAAATTAGGCCAAAATTGATCAACCTAAACAGATATTGTATGTATATAGAGGGACATACATCAAGATTAGTACCCGATCACATGCTTACGTCAATCTTCATATTAAATTTTTTTTTGGTAAAAATCTTATGAATTAATTAATTAATTTTCTTACTAGATAGTATAATAATGTAAACAATTAAATAGAGAAGCATATTGAATTTTATTGGTGAGTTATTCAAATTTGACTTAGATAGGCAGTTGGGGTACTACTAGCTAGGCCTTCTGTTCATAGGGTATAGTAGGGGCTGAATAAAACTATATGACAATTGTAAAATATAAAATCATTAGAAGAAATTAGTTAGTATATACTAAATAATAACTTAGATCCTATAAATTTTTCACTGAAAATGAACTAAAATAATAAATTTGCAAAACCAAACTCAACTAAATTAAATGCTACTTATAAATTAAATTATACTGAACTTCATCAAATTTAGATAAAAAAGATTTAACTAGCTAATTTAAAACACTTAAAATAATTAACAATTATGGAATTAAAGTTGTGTTTCAAACTAGTTTTTATTAAAAAGAATCAATCTGTAAGACGTCGTTAGGATGGTGGACATACTCATTCACCACGAACATACAAAAAATCTATTGTTCTAGCAAATCAATGAGCCACGGAGTTCTCTGAACGTTACTAGATTAATATTCTTATTATTAAGCATGATTAGAAAGTTAATTAAGAAGATGTTTAAATGTATAAAAACGTACATAAGATTGTTGTCGAGTAGTGTTTAAATAAGGAGGAGGAGAAGAGACATGCAACATGTGCATACTCACTCACGTGTGTCTTTTACTGTTTTACAAAAATTCGCACACACGCAAGAGAGAGAGAGAGAGAAGGGGTTGGTGTAATGTTATAGTTTTATTTAATGTGCACTAAATGAAACTTGCCATTTCTCCATACCCTTCAATCATTGATTCTCTCTATGTGTTTGATTTTTTAGCTACATTTTTTCTCTATCAATTTCTTCATATATTCTACTATACTTTCTTTTAATTAATCCGTGATTTTCATTTGGATTGAGCACGGATCATGTATATAATATATTAATCTATAGCCTAATGTACATGTAACCCCCTAAACTTACATTTTTTTTGTCATTTTACCCTCTCACATTAAGCAACATTCCTTTTACCTCACCAACTCTTCAGAAGTGGTACTATGTAACCCTTAAACTTGCATCTTTTGGTCATTTTACCTCATCACGTTAAAGGACTTCTTTTTTACCCCCTCAACTCTCCAAAAGTTATACTATGTGTCTTACATTTCTCAACTCAACGAAAAAAATGAGACTGTACAACACGCGCTACAATAGTTGAATTTTCATAGGACACGTGGCAATGAATTTGGACATGTCAGTATTTGTAATTAAATGGACAAAAACACCTTTGATTAACTTAAAAACACCTTAAATTTGGACATATCAACATTTGTAATTAAAAGGACAAAACATAAATATAATATTACAATAGATTATTGTAAATCATTATATATGCTCCCTATTGCATTTCTCTAAATTATATATTCCTACAATAGTATCATTTTTGGAGAGTTGAGAGGGTAAAAGGGAAGTTCCTTAAGATGATGAGGTAAAATGACCAAAAGATGCAAATTTAGGGGTTACGTAGTACCACTTTTAAAGAGTAGAGGGGATAAAAGGGATGTTCTTTAAATTGAGAGGGTAAAATGACTAAAAGATACAAGTTTAGAGAGTTACATGTGCATTAAGCCTCTAATAATGAGATTTGAAATTACAATGTTCAGTAAATGTTAGGTTTAGACTTACATTTCAGTAAAAATGCCGCATTGGTTAAACTCAGTTTCATATCATTTGGAAAGTTTGAATTTAGAATTAGAGTGTTGGATTCTGCATTGAACCTAGCTAATTTTAATAGATACATTTTTTGTTTATTTTCTAAATCATTTCTACACAATTTATAGAATGAAATGATTATAACCTTAACCTTTAATTATCAAATATAACATAGAGATTAAAAAATGGAAAAGTTGAAGGAAACTTTGCTTTGTGAATGATTGAACAGGTCTAAAGAAGTAATAAGAAAAAAATACAGAGATTTTTACATAATATCTGAACATAAGGTGAAACACCACAAAAGCAAAAATCACCAAAGTGTACAAAAAAGGATATAAATATGGTAAGCAAGAAGAATGATAATTAGGATATATTTAGGGAATCGAGGGGCATTTATGTGAATGTGATTATTCCAAAATGGTACAAATTAAAAATAAAGGGTCCAAAGAGAATTAATGAAGCAAACCTAATACATATACTAAAACGGCCTCCAACGGTATATTTCTGAGATACTCTCCCGTATTTTGCTTCCACATTAAGCTTCTCACAATATATATTACTACAGTAAAACCTCTATAAATTAATAATGTCGGGACCGGAATATTTCATTAATTTAGCGAGATATTATTATATCGATAAATTAATAATTTATTAATTTAAAGAGGTTTTACGTATGATTTTTAAATTGTCAAGTTCACTATACTAGTTAAAATGTATATTAGTCAGAGATGAAAAACCAAATTACAATAAATACTAGTTAGACGAATTTACATTCACAAATTAAATGAATTCGTCAAGTTCATTGTAAGCGGCAACAACTCTTCACAATTTTTTGTTGCTATATGAGAAGACAATGTCCAAACTCTTAAGTGCAATGAGGAGATTTAAAAATGAAATCAATGTAGATTTGAAATTCAAGAAAAAACAAATGAATATAGATTCATTTTTAACTAAACAATCTTAGAATTTTGAAGTGTACCACACATATATATAGAAGTTCATAGCAATTATTAATTTATAGTTTCGTTGGGACCAATATATATACACTGGGGTTTCAAAAAAGTTATTATCTTATTATTTTATCGATTGATGTTGAATTTTACACTGGTCCCAAGTTGGGACTGGACAAATTATTAGTTTTATCGAATTATTAATTTATCGAGTATTAATTTATAGAGGTTTTACTGTACTACATTCTTCCCCTCTTTTACTCTTACACCCACTATTTTACTTGGAATGTACTTAGGGGTTAGGTTGTTGAGCTTAGAGTTTAGCACTATACACGCTTCAATTGTATCACTCAGTTTCGGTATCATCTATATATCGTCCGGTCCGGTTCAAATCTATTACTTTGAGTTGCACGAACTTCAAACGCGTCATACATAAATTGTATCGACATCTTATTTATAAACCCTTTCGTTTCGAAATTAAATTCATTTGTCATTTTTTAGAATCGCTCGTACGAATCTTCTACCCCCAACGTTATCCATTCTAAATTGGATTATGTTTGTAGCGGTGAATATAGTTCTTATAAGCTACCAAAAATATATTTATGAATTTTATATTTTATTAATTTGAAGAATTCTTGATTCTTTTTTTAGAAAGAAGAACTCTTGATTTAAATGATGCACACTTTACAATTAATATCATATTCTTTGATTTGTTTATATGATTTTTTATTTTTTATAAAATAAGTATTAGACTTTGTCTTTTAACTGAATTGAATGTTACTTAAGTGAATTGGAATGAATTTATTGAACTAAACTAAATAATAAAAATAACTAGAAACAACTACCATTATAAAACTTATTACTTCATATGAAATACTATTTTATAACATTAAGTCGGCATCAAAAATCATATTCATTTCCATAATATTCTTTTATACATAAATATAAAATCATAAAATAATATATGGTGCACATTTTATGATAAAAAAAATACTATTGTTTTATACCATAGGTTAATGAAACAATAAATCAGATTAAAGAGAAAAGAAATTCTTGTTTTCACATATTGCCTTTAATGGTGTGTTGTGGAGAAGGCAGTAGGTAATATCATTTGAGTCATCTCTCTATCTCTCTCCCCACTCTCCACCATCCATAACCCTCTTCAGCCATCTTATACTCTCTCTCTCTCTCTCTCTCTATAAAAAGCATATCCCACCTCCAAAAAAGTTCCATCTTACTATTCATCTTTCTTTCTTTTCAGTTCATCCATGGCTGATCCTTACTCTAATTTCTTCACTGGCTGGTTCAAAATCAACAGTAACAACCATCATTTTCACCATTTCCCTCCTCCAAATCCTCCTTACTATGCTGTTAATCAAATTTACCCAAACAGACCTCCTTCTCCCCCTCTTAGAGAAGCCTTACCCCTTCTCAAACTAACCCCATGTGAGAAAGATGAAGAAAATCAAGAACATGAGAGTTGCACTGTTGGTACAAGAGATCAAGAAGATGGTGATGAAGAGAGTGTTACTGTTGCACTTCATATAGGATTGCCTAGCCCTAGTCCTGCTGAAATGGCTTCTGTATTACTTTCTTCTTCTGATCATAAAGATCATGGAGATGGTGATGATGATTCTAATTCACTTTATATCAATAATAGCCCTATAAACAGGCTTAATAAGGGTCAATATTGGATCCCTACACCTTCTCAGATTTTGATTGGTCCTACCCAGTTTTCTTGTCCTGTTTGCTGCAAGACCTTCAATAGATACAACAACATGCAGGTAAAAATAAAATCTCACTTCTTGATATTTTCTTGCCTTTTTCTTGGTCTTTTCTAGTGAGTTTTCTTGGATTGATTCTATTATGTGGGCATCAATTAATTAAAAAGGAAAAAGAAAGAAAGATTTGAGGGGGAGCTTTTCTTTTTGCATGGGTTTGAAGTAGTTCCAATAAATGAAATCTTGGATGCTGATCAAACTGAGAGTGGAAGTGAGATGAGAGTACCTTATATTATCTTAAAGTGATTGAACAACTCAGGCAATGTTCCTTATGTATGCCTTTACTAACTTTGAAGTTTGTGCCCTTATCTTTATAACATTATTCACTGTCTTTCCTGGTTTCTACTGAATTTCTTTGCAGAGAAAGAGACCATGATCCATCTTCTTTGTTGTCAATCATACTTCCCTAACACTTTTCTATCACTCACTATTATGATTTCATCACAACAGACACATCTAAGCCCCTAAATATATTCAAATCTCCCCTCTTTCTCCACACATGATGAATCTAAGAAATTTATTTAATTTTGTTAGTCCTTGTTCTTTTTTCCCTTTAATTATCTTCCCGATCTATCAAATTAAAGAGAAGATGGACTGGGTACAAAGAATTTAATCAATAAATTGAGAAATGTCTAGCATTTTATTGATTATTGCATTTTCACTAGTAATGCAAGAACATTTTGTATAATTTGTTCCAAGTTGCATATATTGTAAAGACATCCTACTAAAATCCTAGTCATTCTCTATCTATTTCATTTCTTCCATTAATATTCTCATCTCTTAAAGACAAAAAAAAGTATTTTGTTTTGGTTCGACCAGTAATCATATATGAGATAGCGAACTGCTTGTTGCTAAGATGTTCTATCCCAATATTTGTTAAGGAGTAGACCTTTATCTTCAATTTTTTCGTCTTCTCTATACTAGTTCTATCTTATAGACTAATCCATGTTTTTTTCTCTCTAAATGAACTCAAAAATATCTCTTTATTCTTGTTCTATTTCTTCATACTATTCAAATTAACAAATTGAGCAATTGTTTTGGATACATTTTACTCTGGTAAACTGCCAATTCGAGCAATTTTTTTATGATGCATAATCCTTTATCTTGATTAATCAATGTAATCTCCTAAATCTAGTAAATGGTCCATATATACTTTTGATAAACCTTAACTTTATCAACACACAACTTGCATATAAAAAAATCTATCTTGGGACAAAATGTTACAAGATAACAAAGATTTGAAGGTACAAATGAATCCTGCTTTTTACATAAGAGGTTAAAATGTTTCAAAAATGTCCCTTTAGTTGTGACTTGATACCACTTTTTTACATTATAATTTTAACCTTTCGAATATAAATTTGGCTATATATGTCAAGAAACCGATTAAAATAAAAGTTCAAGCAGACACAACGATATCTCTTATATTAATCACTGACATACGTATATTTTGCAGATGCATATGTGGGGGCATGGATCTCAGTATAGAAAAGGCCCGGAATCATTAAGAGGAACACAACCCACAGGAATGTTAAGACTACCTTGTTATTGTTGTGCACAAGGTTGTAGGAACAACATTGATCATCCAAGAGCAAAGCCACTCAAAGATTTTAGGACACTCCAAACACATTATAAAAGGAAACATGGGATTAAGCCTTTTATGTGTAGAAAATGCGGGAAGGCGTTTGCGGTGAGGGGAGATTGGAGAACACATGAGAAGAATTGTGGGAAGCTTTGGTATTGTATTTGTGGATCTGATTTTAAACATAAGAGATCACTTAAAGATCATATTAAAGCTTTTGGGAATGGTCATGCTGCTTATGGTGTTGATGGTTTTGAAGAAGATGATGATCCTGCTTCTGAAGTTGAGCAAGATCATGATGATTCCATGCAGTGAACTAAGGAGTAGAAGGTTATGATTAATTAATTAATTAGTTGATTAATTAATTAGTGGATTGTCTAGATATAGTTAAATTAATCTTTATGAGCTTTTCAAGAACTGATATATTATAAAATAGTCCAAGGCTTTTGAAGTAAGAAGTGTAATAAGCATCAATATTACTTGGAAGCCATATTATGTTCTTTATTTTCTTAAGTATTTTAGGATCCTAAGATCACATCTTGTTAGGATAATGAAGTTCCATGTAAATTCATTCTCATTGTAACTATTTTTTCTTCTTCCATCTTATTTTTCTTGTTATTTGTTAATTATTCATGGATCTTATCTATCACTTTAGGTTTATAGACTCAATGGTTGATTGACGATAGTATTTCTAAAACTTATGTTAGACCTTTAATAGGATGGATTATAACGTAACAGTCTAGCTCAATACCATATAATTATTGTATGTTATATGATTCAAATCTCGTTTTTTTGGATCTAACGGCTTTGAAACCTATCTAGATGTATGGTAAATTCACTTTACTAATACAGTTTGAACGGTTTCTCTCATATCTAGTGTAAGATTCAATTCATTTATGTCTCTAATTTCTTCCTTTAGGGCTATCCCTTACTCACATTTTCCATGCAATCCTGAACTGGCTCGTTACATTAGTTCAACCAAAAAGATAATTGATAAATTGAGGGTTTTTTTTTTTTTGACAATTTGATAAATTAGATGAAATAGGCAATGAAGAATGTAAAAGGAAACATAGATGGATAACAAGACATGTTTGATGAGAAAGTGATTGAGTGAGTGAGTATAATATGTTCCAAATGTAGTTGAGATAGGCTTTTCATCCTGCAAATGCCACAGCTTTTGCATATGATGCTTTAAAATAAAAAAAAGAAAAAGGTTAGTGGGAGAGATGTGTTTGTATTATTAATGAATGGAACATATACCCTTTGAGATTCATTGCTGCTTCAATTATTCAAAACAAAACTAATGATTTGCTTTTAGCATAGACAACCCATCTAATTAATGAAAAGCGTTCTAATAAATGCTTAATAACATCAATTAGGACAAATTACAAATCCATAAAACCATTCTTGTTTTGTACTCAAACATATACACCACAAGCTGCAGTTACTGTTAGCGTTCTTTGATGGACTATTCCAATTATAGAATCGAGTTTTGAGTTCAATCGATTTAATGACATGATATTAGAATTTCTGAGATCGAACGATCTTGAGTTGAAGTCCTAGCAACAACAATATTTGTTGAATTAATAAGCCAAATGGATATATGTTGATTTTAATAGGATATGTGTATATATGTTGAATTAACCAAATAGTCCCGCTCACATTAAAGTTTAGCTAAAAGTAGGTTTACTCACCCACAAGATCAGACAAACTACAAACCTCGATGAGGGTTTATAGTGAAATTTACATATTGCTTGTTAATAAGAGCTACCTCAAGCCTTTCAAGTAGAAAATAGAATGTCTTACCACTTAAACCAACTCTTACCACTTAAACTAACTCTTATTAGTACCGATCTTGTTTATCAGGGAGTGTATATATTTGTACTTTACTAAAAGAAAAATGATTATGAACATCTTTTTTCCTTGCCAAGGAAATTTAGAAAACCAAGAAAAAGGAGGATGATATGGATTGAGATCTCGTCTTTAGCTCTTTAACTTTAGAAATAATATAGTTGATAACTTTAAAAATGATGAATTTAGAGGGTAAATGAAAAACCAGAAGAGAAGATGAGAGAGTGGTGGGAAAGTTCCATTGGTAGGCCAAAATGGCAACAAATTCTGATGTCTGAAACAGTGTTTATATTCAGGATTCACTGTTCATTGAAACGACATATCAATGCCCTTTTCTTTGACCATATATCTCTCCTGCAAATTTGCTGCTCTACTTACTACACTATGCTTTACATTACATTTTGTACCTCCCTCCCACTCTTCTTACCTAGTCTATCCCGATATCCCATTCATAATTGCTATCATCATCCACAATTTAATTCATATCTAGCCAACTATATGTTGTCCTTTCCTTCTCTTACCAACCAACAACCAACAATTTGTTCTTTTACCAATCCAATTTGGACTCAAACTTTATCTAACCATTGACTTTAGAGCTAAAGACTATCAACGTGATCAACCAACTTTCGTTTACAACAATGACTTTGAAAATTACATAGGAAAAAAAGTGAATACGATTGTGTTCTTTTTTTTGAATTACACTAAATTGAAGTGAATTTATTATAGTAGATTTACTTGTTTGAATCTACCACACTGAATTGAATTTTAATAAAAGAAGAACAAGGCTAAAACTTATGTTATCAAAGTTTAATGTTAATACATATAAGACCGATAATTTGGTCTAAAAAGACATTCAACTCGTTGTAAGATGATAGTACATGTGGTATATACTTTATGACTTGCAACGGCTATGGTGGAAAGATGTTTCAATTCTGCAATGAATATTGTCATGACATATTTACGCAACCGGATGGGGGATAATTATCTATCAAATTGGTTGTTTTGTTATGTTGAGAATGACGCCTTTAATAGTGTTGAAGATGAAAGTATTTTATAGATTTTTCAATACTTGAGGTCTCGAAGAATTGATTTGTCATCTATCAGTACCTCAACAATTGTCTTCAAATAGTTATTTTTATCGGTACATATATGTAATGTGTAATTTTTGGTACTTTTTGTTAATACAACTGAAGTCTTTATATTGGATGTTTTGCTTATTTTATACTTGTAAAAAAAATTCACGAGGCCCCCAAGTTTAAATTCCTGGCTACACCACTGCATTAAATCCCAGAGAGCGTTCGTGCACTTCAACCAATAAGGATTTAACACTGCAATTAATTAATTAAGAATTTTTTCGTTAATTATGTATGGAAAATTCTACATCTCAAAATTACAATACTCTGAACAATAAACTCTAATCCTAAATCACAAACCCTAAATGTTAACTTATATAATGTGTAATCAAATTATTAATTCAGAATACAGATGACGTGGTACACTGCATATATTCTAAAATTTCTCGTTGAAACATATAGGACCGACTAGAACAAAATTTATAAGAAATAATTAAACCTCAAAATTAACTTCTGTAATTATGTCTCACTAGCCACCATTCCCCCTTCTTTTCACTTCACAGTATATATTTTCGTTTGCAAGTATTTACCACAAACCGTACGTAATCACTCGTTCCTTTTGCAGATGACTTGCACCTTTAACGGTAGAACTGTTGGTCATAAAAAAAAAAATCCACTTCTAAAACTGAAAATCAAGTATAAACCTTTGATTAAGGGAGCGGAGTCCCACTGTTCCCTTGCATAATATATACACTCTCACAAATTGCTTACATATGCACATACACATACACATACAATCACATATATAAAGTAAAGAAAAATTGTCCCACTTGGTGATAACCAACTAATGTTTAGTAAACATTAAACGTTCAATGTTCGAACCTTAAGAGAAGTAGTAAAAAGAAAGAATTAGAAACAAAAAAGAAAAGGTATAAAGTAAAGAAAATTAACAGTAAAACTTGCATGAATCCACATATAATATATTTATATGTATAACTTTTCCATTACAAGATGAGATCATTATATGGGTCCAATTTGAATTAAAAAGAATACTTTGGCATCTCTTTAAATAAAGGGAAAGATAGTTAAATTGAATAAAGAGAATTGTTGTCATCCTATAAACTATTAATTAAACATTCCATACACATTATTTTATTTTCTTTGTATAATTAAGGCCAGGATCGAGTACACAACATTACTTGCTTATAATTTTTAAAGTCTCTGTTTTTTTTTTAAATTTTCTTTTATGCTAATAAGAGTTGGTTTAAACAACAAATTACTTATCTTTTGCTCGAAAAGTTTGAAGTTTGAGTTTCAATTTTATTAAATTTAATTTTTATTGTAGGTAATTTATAAATTTCACCATAAACTTTCATCAATATTTATGGTTTACTATAATTTTGGAAGTGGACATATATCTACCTTAACCTAAAGTTTATGCGATAAAAAAGTTTCCTTTCATTAATTGAAATACATTAATGATTTAACATAATTCAGTTATGTTATACTGTTTGATGACCTTGATACATTAAGGAGACCACTATAGATGTATAATATATCCTCCGATATATAGAGAATATAAATCCATGTATGTGTTTTATATTCTCTCTTTTGTATTTATACTCCAACACAAAGGGGACACCCTTGTCTCCTGTGGCTCCATTCACTAGTTACCTTTTATTAATGCACAATTATTCAATAAATGTAATATCTAAACTCTTTTTTTTTTCCATATTATACACTTATTTGATTTAGTTTAAAAGGCTCTCATATTATATTAAGAAATTAATTATTTGATCCAAATGGATAAATGATGGATAATTATTATATATGAGTATCTCTCATAATATCATGTGATGGTATAACAGATAAAAAGGAAGGAGAAAATTTCAGTTTCATATGTCCATACATGTGTTGATAGCATGTATACTTTTTTTTCTTTTAAGTTTTATAAGATGATGATCCCACAATAGCAAAATGATTTATCAAAAAATAAAATAAAATACAATATGTATATTCCAGCCAAAAATCTAAACCAATAATTATAATAAAAAATGATTATTAAACCTTCATACCAAAAAGAAAATATCAAATGATTAATTTCAAAGAGAACAAGAAAATTATTTTAAAATTGAGGTTGGGCTTGATATTCTCAAAGTGTATTAGACAACTTTGTTACAAGGAGGACCCAATCAAGAAAAAGGAAAAGGAAAGAAAGGCAACATTAGTGTTGACCCATAATAACGTACTTTCAAAAGGAAAATACATATATTTATATGATCCAAATATTATAAAAATACATATAATTTAAGATGGTCCAAAAATCCTTTCCTCAAAAAAAAAAAAAAGATGGTCCAAAAATCCTTCTTTTGGACTATACCCAGAGATATGTATGATTCTTTGTTCAGTCAATATATAAAATATAAATATTACATTAATTATTTTGAATGCTATGACATAATCCTATAGCTGCTGTTTGATAAAATATTTTAATTTGATTGTGCTAAAGTGAGAGTGCTTTAATTAGTCTTCCTGGAGATTCTGCAAGTTGGAAGCTATTGGATATCTTTTTGTTTACATGAGAATATGGAGAGAAAAAAAAAACTTCAAGGAGAAGAAAGAGAGAATTGTTAAAATAAATAATTGAAATGAAAGAAATAAGAGCATATATCTGTAGGCTTTTCCTTCTTTCTGCTTAAAGTCAGAGAAAAGTCTTGTTTGACAAGTTCATGCCTATCAAATCAAAAAAGAAAATAATAGGTATAATCCTACAACTTTTACATATCAACCATAATTTCCGGAGATATAAAATATAAATTAAATTTTAACAATTTCGTGTATAAACTCATGTATAATCATGAAAACTCGAGTATGATATGATCTAATTCATAGAGATTCTAAAGTTAAAAGTAATTAAGAAACAGCCATAAAGCTAGAAGCCCATTTCAAAATGTATATTATGCACTCATTATAAACAAACCCCCACGGACAGAAACAAACCTTCATCATTATGGACTTAACTATTAATAAAAAGAAACTAACTATACGCTTTATAAAAAATAATATAAGTATATAACTATTTTATTTTATATGGTTATTTTAATTTTTTTATAAAATAATCGATACTTTATCCACTTTCGCCATTGAATAAGGGTTAAAGTTTAATCTAAAATGACGAAATCAAAATATTAATTTCTTCAAAATAACCATCATTTTGACCTATAATTATTATGGATTAATTAGAGTAGTTATTTGAAATAGATAAGTTGATTTTTATAGTTTTTTAATTGTCAGTTTATTATTCATATTAATACCATGTACTTCTATTTTTAATTGAATCAGTATATTTTTACTTCTTTTTATTTATACATGTTACGTCATACCCGCATTCATTCCGGTTCGATATTCCTTGATAAATCTGTTGTTATCTAAACTTTTATCGTAGAGAAAATTATATCAAATAAATTTGAGAAATTGGTAAAAGCGATTTCAAAAAATCAAACTATGATTAAAAGGATAAGGTAATGTCAAGTGATTCATGGCTAGTTGAGAAGGAATATGACTTTTGATTGTATCAGTATGTATGGTTACATCACTATATAAATTAATTAAGAAGTTAATTCGGATCCAATTCCTTAGTAGCACTATGGAAACATGAGAAGTGACAAAACATGTTATAAAAAAGAAAAAAAATTCAGTTTCCATGACGTGATATATTTATTTGTAGATTTTATTAACATGATGCAATGCAATAAGTAACATTTTCTGGTAAGTAGAGGGTGGAATAAATAAATTTTATTATATAAAATATTAATTGATGATGTGTCAAATGATATTAATAACGTTTATTTATGTTTTCTCAACGTTGAAAAAGTATATACATCTTTATCTTACAAATCATTAAAGCTACAAAAGTTTCATTTATATTGTTTATAAAAATAAACTTATAACATCTAGCTAATTCAGTTGAAATAACCTCAAGTTAGTTATGTTTAATACAACTTATTCGATAAATGAATAGTTATATTTTAAAATTTAACAATTTAATCTTAATAATTAAGTTGATGGTTAAGATTATAACATGACTAAAGCTCTGTTTTTTTTTTCTTTTACTTAAATTCAATAAAATTCAATTCAGTAGAATTTATTGACATTCAGTCAATATAATTTAGTTCATCAATTCAGTTTTTTTTTTTAAAAAAAGAAAAAAGAAAACATAACCTAACTTAAAAGAGTTCAACTTTATTGATAATTATATACTAATCCATATATAATATGTATTTTTTTTTTGTTTTTTGTTCCCTTTACCGAGTAAAACAGGAAAATCCTATTGGTGCAATGTTGCGACAAATTTTTTGACGCATTTTATAAATATTTTGCATAACGACACTTTTACACATGATGTAGATGTGTGTATAATACTGGAATGACAAAATTGTGACTATTGCATGTGACGCGACGTTTTGCTTACAATAATCATCCATTAATTTATAAAAGAAAGTATATTAATTCTCTACAAAAATGTAAATTAATTAGGGTAGAAGAAATAGAGGGAAAGAGAGGGGACACAGAAACCATGATTCATCCCTTAAATTGAGGAATAAGGCAGCAAAATCAGCATATTTTCCAGAGACGGAATTAAAACCTCACATAAGGACTAATTAAGACTCTGCTATTTACCTACTAATTTCATATAAATCTATAATATAGGGCAGTACCAAGAAGAAAATTTGGGAGTTAATATTATTATTTGATATTTATTCACTTAGTCTGTTTAAGATATTACATCTTAAAAAAATTCATCTTAGCTGTGAACATTTATATTTTTAACTTAAGCAATTTGAGACCTTTAATTATTAAACTCATTTGGATTAGCTTAAAAATCAGTATCTCAAACTAGCTAGTATTTCCTTAGTTTTTATAGTCAATATATAGGTACAATAATAAACTTAATATTCAATCACAAATTTAATATATCTAGAATGAAAAGAGCCTTTTATAATATTATCCTTACTATGAAGTCATTATAATGCTTGGACTACTTTTGACAAAGTTTTACCTTTTTCTCCTAGGTGAAAGTATTGAGTATCCAATCAATTTTGGGTTGGGTTAAATCTATCTAACAAAACAATTAGTTTCTATTGCCAATTAATAATACAATTTGGTATGTTTCTATTGCCAAAAATTATGGTATATATTGATACAATTATGTTTAAATTGTTGGATATTTGCATATAAATATAGTAATAGTATTGCCTTTTCATAAATGATTGTGCTATTTCAAAAATATTTAAAAATTTACCCACACTAGATTCTATTTATGTGTAATTTTGTTTTAAGAATATATAATTCCTTTTTCAGGCTTGAGTAAAAGGCAATATAATATCAGTCTTTCTCAATGTAACTTTGGGAAATCCAATCAAAATGTCAACTTTATTTAGTGTGGAAAAGACATTTTTAGTTCCAATGAATGAATCACAATTTTATGTTCCAACACATCACATACCAAATTCTTTATAGACACCATGTGGTCTGTCATTACACTATGTTTGTGTAGAAACCTACATTTTTAAGGGAAAAAAAGAAAGTAAAAACTTTTTGAAATTTCAAAAGATTGTATATGTTTGTGTAGCATACCAATATGAAAGGGACAGAAATTCATGTAGAATGTACTGATATTATCATTTTTTTAAAAAAATTAATCAATCTTATGAAAATGTGCATTAATTTCTTGATTGTAGGATCTTTTACTTTCTTGCTAAATAGTCATATTATTCTAAATCTAGGGAGATTTTGAAAATTGGGGTAAAATAATGTTTTTATACAAATGGGAAACACATTTACTTTATGGTTTTTGTGGTTTTCGGAGAAAGAGTTTTGTAGGAAAGTAGTCGGTGTGACAAAAGTTGACATTACAGTTAGGAGAAAAGATCTTACATATATAATGAATAACAAATGTGAAACCATTAATAGAACATATGTATCTGACTATATGTCATGGTATTTGCAGCCCTAAGTATTACATATATGAAAACCGTAAAAAGAAAATATACATAATATTGGCTGAAAGGTTCAGTCTTACCCATAGTATTAACGAGTATGAAGTTATAATGATAAGGTGATGGGGCTTAAAGTGTTTGTAGAAATGTAGTAATAGAGGCATGGAATTTGGAGGCCCATATAGTAGTAAGGTGAGAAGCCCATATTGTGATAAGTTAATTAAGGGGTCTTACATATTTAAGGTGAATGATTAATTTAAGACAACCAACGTAACGTTACATAGAATAGAATAGAATCCTTAATTATTGAAACTGAGAATCTTAACCACACAGATTCTCCGTGGCCCCCACTCAGAATCCTTTCTTCAACAGCCAATAACCGTCACCATAATTAATATTATTAATTCTTCAGCATCTTCTTCATTTCTCCAAAAATGGAGTCCCTTACTCTCACCCCAAATTTTAATTTCTTCCCAAAAGCATCATCATCATCATCATCATCATCATCATCATCACCATCATCAAAGTCATTAATTTCAAGCTTCACTAATAAGCCTAATCATACTATTTACCCTACATTGACTCTCACCGCTTCCCATCATTCCACTCTAAAAACCGAATCATCATCATCTCCAGATTCCATCGGAAAAACCCTTTTCACCTTCGCCGCTGCGGCTACTGCTTTATTTTCAGTTTGGTGTGATTCTCCGGCTTTTGCTGAGTCCTTAACGGTTGCTTTTCCCGTTTCCCGCGCTCGTGAGGTGATCCTTTGCTTTTTACTCAGTTGTTTAGTATGCTCTTCTTTGGGAGATTTAGTATACCTGGATTGTATGATTTTTCATCAAATTATTTGTCCGGAGTACAACGTCATCACTAGAAATCTTAGACGACAAATATTATATTATGAAATGAAGTAATACTTTTTCAGCTTTTGGATGATTTTCTATATATTAATTGAGTATTTAAGGGTTTATTAATTGTTAGGTAAATACAGTTCAAAGAACGCTTGTGGAAGCATGGGGTTTGATTAGAGAATCATTTGTTGATCCAACATTTAATCATCAAGGTATTTATAATGTTTCTCTGATTTTTACTTGTTGAGAGAATGTGTGTAATTTTAGAGTGTTGTTTTCTCATTTTTTGTTTGATTATGCAGATTGGGATTTGAAGTTGCAGCAAACTATGGTGGAAATGTTTCCCCTAAATTCAGCTGATGCTGCTTACACTAAAATTAGTGGAATGCTTTCGTCTCTCGGGGATCCCTTTACTCGGATTATCAGTCCAAAGGTTTGTTCAATCAATGAATCTGGTTTTGTGATGTAAATTGAAGCTTTTGATCACTTATTAAAGGGTGTGCCTGTTGGTTTCTTATTTCAGGAATATCAAAGTTTTAGAATTGGAAGCGACGGAAACTTGCAAGGAGTTGGAATATTTATAAATGTTGAACCAAAAACTGGTCATTTGGTGAGTGAATAATATGTATGAGATGTTGTTATCTCATTAGGTTTTGTTTCTCACCAAAATTCATAATTGGCAGGTTGTTCTGTCGTGTATAGATGGCAGCCCGGCTGCTCGTGCTGGCATACGCGAAGGAGATGAATTGATTGAGATTAATGGTATCCTTCCATTCATGTTTGATTCATTGTTTCTTCATAATATAAAAAATGCGATTTAGTTCACTCATGGTTTTAAATTATTTTCGTGCCCTACTCTTAATGCAATATCAGGGGAGAGACTTGATGGGATTGATAGTGAAGCAGCAGCGCGGAAGCTTAGAGGGCGTGCTGGAACATCTGTTTCAGTAAAAGTTCACAAGGTAATCATTTAATTCTCATTCTTATGCTGTAAAGTAAACGGCTAATTATATATGCATGTCGATTCCGTATATGTTGAGCAGTTACATTTTAGCAACTTGCTTTTGCATTATCAGTGAATTGAAGCATTTGTTCACGAACCTGTGTATGGTTTCACACTGGCGAAGATTGAACTGAACTTGTGTTTTACTATCTTTGAGCATGTTAAAAAGGTGAAACACGGACCGGAAATTTCCTCTGCCCCTACTGTACTTGAGCCTGGCAGTTGCGGTGGAGGAACTTTAGGGCACCTTTAGATAAATGCACCGGCTAACACAACTAATTGCTTAGCTTATATTTTTCCTTCTTTAGCTCGTTTTTTTCTAAGAAAGCTGAATTATAAATTTTCACTTTTACTTTTCTGTATCAGGCAGAAGATTCTACAAGCAATTCTAGTATTAGAGAGGTATTTAATCCTTCTTGACATATCATTCACATGTTTATTCGGGGATTCATATAAATACTTTTTTAATCCAATTATAGGTGAACTTGCCACGCGAGTATATAAAGCTATCGCCAATATCTAGCACCATTATCCCTCATCAAACACCAGATGGTCGTCAAACAAAGACTGGTTATGTGAAGCTTTCAAGTTTCTCTCAGGTGGACAAAGCGCTTATAAATACTTGCTTGATATGTGTTGTTCCAACTTCTAAGTATGAAAAATTTTGAATTTTGTTTTTCACAGAGTGCTGCCGTCGATATGGCAAATGCAATTACTGAATTGGAAACAGAAGGCGTGCAGTCGTACATTCTGGATCTGCGGAACAACCCCGTAGGTGTCCTATTTTCATCTTTTCTATTGCTCGTTACGTTCTCTAGTTACTTACTTTTGCTCGTTGTGTTCATCTTAAAGGGTGGTCTAGTAAAAGCAGGACTAGATGTAGCTCAAATGTGGTTAGATGGTGATGAGACTCTTGTGAACACAATTGATCGGGATGGAAATATGCTTCCTATCAACATGCAGAATGGCCGTGCTATAACACATGATCCGCTTGTTGTGCTTGTAAGATCTCACTTTTACTATTTTTTTCGGAATTTGAAGACATTGAGAAGCTCTTGAGGAAGCTGAAATGCTGCTTTTTGCTTTTTTGTTTTGTTATATGTTAAAAACAGATCAACGAGGGAAGTGCAAGCGCAAGTGAGATTTTAGCCGGTGCACTGCATGATAATGGGCGTGCTATCCTTGTCGGTCGCAAGACATTTGGTAAAGGGAAAATTCAGGTATATGCTTCTACGTTAATGTTTATTGTATCTTCCCGGAAAGGAGTCTAATTAACATAATATAATAAATACAGAGCGTCACAGAGCTAAATGATGGGTCTGCACTTTTTGTGACGGTTGCCAAGTATCTATCACCCGCACTCCATGACATAGATCAAGTTGGGATAATGCCCGATGTACAATGTACAACAGATATGTTGCTCAATTCACCGAAGGATTCATTCTCGAGAAATAACAACTCTGGTGATCCTTCTCTCGAAGCCGATACGTGCATTATGGTTGCGGAACATGAATTGGATATTCAAGAGTCTAGAGGTACTGCATCTTAGAATCTCAGTGTAAATTGGATGTATATATAGTGAATAGTGTACACGACTTGTATATTGACACTTTTCTGAAAAAAGTTGAGGATGTTTTCTTATTGAAAACATGTAATAGAGAAAGTTTAACTGGTTGATAATTTACTGTTGAGCTTACTTTCTACGAAGCTATTGACTTGAGTGGTTAAGAGCTTCAAACCCGCTTAAATTAGATGTTGAATTCGAGTGCTAGTGCACATGAAAAGACTTTAATTGGTGAATGATTCACGTAAAGAGTGATCGACGAGTCCCAAACCGGGAAATCAAATACATTATATCTAAATAAAATTCTATAAAGTTGCACTGACGTTAATTTCAGATCGAGCATTTGCAGAGAACATCAACATAAGCTACGAGATGTTATTTGTTAGTAAAACATCATCAATGCTCAAACCAGCTCCTACTGAGGCGGAAGGTAGCAAGATTTATTTACCTAAGATTCTAAATGACACTACTTTGTTTCTTATTGTCTTGCTACCAAAAAGTACATTCTTGACGATTATGCTAGCGGGTATCCTTGGAATGCAAATACGTAAAGCAATGGACAAACTGCACTTGCATCGAAACTATGCCGTTTTTACCGGACAACTGTAACCAACAAGTTAATTGGTGATCAAATGTTCCGAAATATATCTCTACATTATTCATTTTTGTCAATGTTATGTTTCTGAATTATTTATTATTATTAGATCAATTTAGATTCATCCTTGCCTAATTTATAACTATATCTCATGAAATTGAAAACATAATTAACCAAAAATCAATACACATATCTTATTTCGTAGGGCATATAATTATAAACATCATCACATTTAAGCAGTACATATGATCTAATGCAAAACCGACTCAGGACTAGCTTTTAAATAAATTATGGAAAGGGAACACAGTGATCTGTATACAAAAAAGAAACAGTATTAGCATCCAAATTATACCCAATTCTAATACCTTCTTGATCGGTTAAACCAATAATGGACATGCCAGTACTTTTGTAAATGGCCAAACAGTACTGATCTTTTCCGTTATCAATCCAAACATTGTCGCTTCTCAACAGAAAGCGTGTTCTCGAGTTCTTAAACCTAAACTCGATATCCGGTAACTCAACTTTCAACCAATCTTCTATCGAATAACACAAACTAAAATGGAAATTGATCTAGTTGATCCACCACCGGGAACTGGTCTTTCAAAGTCCATACAAGATTTTCAAGCATCAGGTGATGAAGCTCGGTATAAGTAGTTCCGGTGTCCATCAGTACCCCTCCAAGACCTCCATCTACATATTGGAAAACCCACTCTGGTCCTTGTATCTTAACCCCGTCAGAATACAACCCTTCTACATCTCGAAAGATGTATAAACCATTCTTATTGGGTGCTAATGGAGTTGAATCACCATCTGGAACACTTGCCGTTACCCCAAATTGTATTTGGATTTTTGCACCAAGTTTTCCTTTGTCTTTCGCAATACAATACGAGAACAACTTATCGTGACCCAAAGTCAACTGTGAGACGAGAGAACTCGGCTTGCTATTCAACCCGATAATACCCGGAGTACCGAATCCATCGAAAGGATTAGAATTATTAAACCCGCACCCGAAAATTCCATCTTTAATAGTGAAGTTCCCAAACCCTCCGATATCCTCGGGAAATGTGAAAACGTCTTCACTTACTATACCTTCCGTAGTAGATCCATCCACATAATGTAGGTCGTACCCACATTTTTGAAGACTGTATGTGCATTTATCATTTTGACCCTGAAGTGCCGCTACACAATCAGGGTCTCTACAGATGAGAGGTTTATAAGTCGTGGATTTGGTTGGGTCGAAATATGGGATTCTTTGCTCATAACAGTTAGGGCAAGGAGGGCCACACTGGAACCAAACAAGATGGCTAGCAGTGTCCGGGACTGCGTAGGTTTCAAATGGTGGAGTTCCCACGCTAATTTTCATTACGAACTCTGTGTCCCGGAAGATTATAGGAGAAACCGGCCATTTTCCGGAGTAATTTCCGGAGAGGATATTGTTAAGGTGATTGGATCTAGCACGGGAAGCACGGACAGATGCTTGGATTAGCTCTGCACGTGTGGCGTTTGGTCTGTAATAGGGAGATTCCGGGGATGACCAGTGAAGGAGAGGTGCTGTTAGAGTCAGCCCTTTTTTCTCTCCGCCTAACACGGTGTATGAAATCACGAATATTAACAACAGAGTTGCTGAAAATGAAGTCATTACGTGTTGTTTATGAATTATGAATTCATCCACAATCCACAACTTCTTATACAGTTACTACTACTTGAACAACTATGGAAAAGCATCTAATATATAGAATCTAAGATTCTACAAATAACTCTTATAATTCTAGATTCTTTGTATCTTTTATTTATGGAATTGCAGACAGTTGGAAAAGATATTTTATGATTGTTCTTCTAAAATTGCCTTTTCTACTTGATACCAAGATATTTGATATGATAATCATGCAATCTTTACTTTTACGGAAACAAAATTATCGACCACAAAATTTCCTTTTCTTTTAAAATTTTAATCAGGGATAGCTTTTCCTTTTCTAATTGTAACCAGTGGATTGAACCTGATGTATAAGGGAGATAACACATGGTATTTATTTCTAATGAATAAAACACTAAATATATGCAAAATCTACATTAATTTTTTTACAAGAATGATAATGAAAAAAATAACGAGTATCGTCATAGGAAAGTTTAGGAAAAAGTTAAACATGCCAGCAGGTTTTTGCATACCTTTTGCAGATCATGGGACATATCTGAAGATGATATGCTTGTGAGAGCTTGTCTTGCTTCCACCAATCCACCTGCTATGTTTCCTAAAATGGTTTCTTCGCTTCCCATAAGAGATGTCATTAGCTTTGCACCGCTCATTCTTTCCTAATACCCAATTCGAAGCCAATTATTCAGCAAGACTGGAACACAAACTCTATAAATCCATGCACTACTAGTAATAAACAATGAAACTGGTTCCGATACCTTCTCGGTTCCCTTTTGAAGAAATCTCAAGGAGATTCTAAGAAGGTCAGGTGAATAAGGAAGGACTGCACATTTTAAATGGTATACAGCTGAAAACAAAACTTGCACACAAGCAGCTCTAATCTCTGGATCAGTTATCATCTGCGCAAAGGAACAGAAAGAGATTAATTTTGTTTTTTCTTTACTGAACTCCAACTAATAATAAGCAAGAAGAGAGAGAGAGAGAGACCTCAGCAGAGGAAATCAGCTTCGGAATTGTTGTTTCAGCAAATGGTTTCTTGGCAGAGTCTGATATCTTCTGGCAAGCACTTATAAGAGAATTTGCCATACAAAGACGAAAAGAAAGAGGAAATGGTGTCTCTAATTCACAGTTTCCGTTACTTGATATCGAGACAGGAGATTCTTTATTATCATTTGTCAGTTGATGGACCACATAACCAAGGGTAGAGTCTTGAGATGATTGGAGAGCTTGCTGTTCAGCACATATCATCAATGCTAGACAGTCAATGCACCCGTGCTGTGCTTTCGAAACTAAACATGAAAGAAAAATAAAATTCTCAGCCATTGTATTCATAAGGAACTGTGGGAGTTATGAGCAAGAGAAGAATTTGTACCTTCATCCCCGTCTAATGATGGCCACAGAAGAATTTCTTGTATCGTTTTTCTTATTTGGTGAGTAACAGGATGAAAAGCTGAATCCCCACATCTAACCTTCGGAACATGAACATACTTGGAAATTAGATGCTTAAAATTGCAAATACCGAAAAAAATTCAACAGTTTGGCGTAAATCTAATAGTAACAGCAGAAGATATTTACCACGAGAGAAGTGCAAATAGAAAAGAGACAAGCTTTGATCTGCAGTATCTGGTGGGATTCGATAGCACACTCTAGTACTGAAGAAACAATTGGGAAAAGTATCTGGTGGAGAAGAACAAAGCAGGGGCATTGTTTAGGAATTAGTTCATAAAAACTACACTAAGGAATTAGTTCATTTTGAAATTAGCGCTTTAATACTAATGAATTGATTTTCATTATTGTTTAGGAATTTTCATCAGGACTATTTCGAAGTTATGTTATTCATATTCTATTTACTACTTGGAATTTTTCCTGATTTGAAGTTCCAAATCCTAGCTGTAGTGGATTTGTTATACTAGTTCGTTAAAATGGCAGGATTAAATATTGATTGGTCCTCCCAAAATTTCAAAGAAACACAGATTAACAGTCAACTTCCTTCCTAGTACCTTGGGATGAACGCGTCCACAGAGCTCAGCAGCAAGTTTTCGCACATCTTCAAATTCATGCTTACTAAGAGCCCTGTAATAAAATAAATAAAACTGAATCATTAAATAATTGTTCATGTAACTCAATAATGAAGAGTGTTATGCTTAAGAATTAACCTCTGTAGAAGGAATGAAGCAACACATTCATCAACAATTTCAATTTCTCCATATTCTGAAACTGCCACAACAAATACAGAAAAGACATCAATAACATACCAGTAATAGAGAAAGATGAATCATGAAAATCAAACAGCTCCTCAACAATAAAGCAGCACAAATTATAGACTCATGCAACTTAGTGTTATGAAAAGAATGAAGGATAGAAAGAGACTTAAGTCACAAAAACAACACACCTTGAGTAATATTGTCAGTGGTAGGTTCACCATACATGATATGCAAATTTGGGTCACTAAAAACTTTCAGTGGAAGTAGCCGAACTATAAGTAATGGAGAAAGCCGTTCAAATAATAACTGTTTCATTTTCACTGAATCCTCACTCGTGATGGATCTGCTCTCCCATCCAGAAATTAAGTCTTTACTGATCCTGATGAAAGCAAAAGACAAATGGTTTATCAATATGAAAAGTGTTTCTGAAAATTAAAAGAGAATCCTAAACAGTTAATAAATAGCAACATGTTGATGAAAGTAGAAAATTCCAACAAATTTGATGTGAAAGAAGGCAAATAATGAATCTAAAACCAATAGGTATTTTATTCAAAGAAATTGAAGTGCAGATACTTAATGAGGTCGGTACTGACCTTTTTTGTGTTTTCATATGCAATAGAACATGAGAGAGTAATGTATCAGCAGCTCCTTCCAAGTGATCACTTATGCAGCTCAGAAATCGAATAATAGTGGCATTTTCTGGCTCAGCAAACATCTTATCTATCAGGGGGCCAACCAAGGAGTTCCAATTTTGAACCTATAAATTTCATAAAACCCAACATGATGAAGTTATAAATCTATGCTGAAGCACAGCCCAGGAATGATCCCTTTCACCAAGCAGAAAAATACGAAGAGGCGCAAAAAAGCCAAAATGAATTATCTCAGACCTACCTTTCTAGTTTGATACCACATCCTCGTATACTATAACCCATCCCATGCCCGCACAAATTCCCGGTATAACTGACTATAACTAGGATATCAGCATGTCTCTCTTATCCCTTAAGTGCCCTTAAATCTCATATACTATTATCTATCACATTCTCAATTAGTGGCTGAAATGGGGATCCTGAAATTAGAGAACTTCCCAACATTGACTCTCATTTCTGTTCATTGCATTAAAAACAGAAAAATTTAAAGCAAATACAGAGAACCCGTTTCACTTATTCTGAGGACAATGCAATCAAAATTTTATTACTTCAAGAACTCAATTAGAAAAAGATAGAAATAAAGTTCACTTTCATCAAAAAGCAGACAAGATGCAAGAACATTAATGAAGATGTAGACAAGGTTGCATATGTAAACAAAAAAAAAAAAGTGCAATTCAGTGCAGCTTCAACGCTGTCTAGTTAATCAAAATATAATTTTACAATACATCATATCCAAGTAAAAGCAGCTAGAGAACATACACTTTTGGACCACTCTGGAATTAACTTGAATACCCGCTCAATAGCCCCTTTAGATCCTGCAACAATTTAAGAAATGATGATATCATATGCAAATCAATTGTCTTTTACAGAGAAACTCACTGAAATAGAATGCACATAAAAATTTCCAGATACTAGGAATTACATCAAGGATAAAGAGGAAGAACTCAAATACTTGGGTTCATTCAAGACAAATTTAAAAAGGTTCAAGAAAGAAAACTCCTTTTTTTTATCTTTATTATTTTTTTTGCAAGTTTTTTAAAGATGGGAAAAAATCACAAAAAGCATGTCCCTGCAGAAAATAAACCAACAAATGATAGCAATCTTCTGGCTAAAGTCTCCAGCAAACAGGATTTGTTTGGATTCATAGGTAGAAATGGGGGTGCATTGGATAAGGTCTTCAGCTTATAGAATAACAGCACCTACATCAAACTTATGCATGCTCAGCCAACATGAGTCTAGCTAGAACCTAGATGCTAAAGCACTACAACATCACTTTTGTATGGCATAACATGTTTAGCATTTTAACTCGTCTAGACTTAAAAATATGCATGAGTTCAACATGTCAAGGCTTAGAGAGTACCAAAGTATGCCCCATAATATATATACTTCGATAAGTTCTCTTTGTTAATATGTAATTTGGTTATTTTGTGATGCAAAGTGGAAAGATAAGAAATCCTCATCCAGTTGGCATATCATATAGGGTGCAGAGATCTCATAATGATAAGAGGTTTTCACAATGTCATAGTGTCATAGCAGAGAGATATGCACCTTTGCTTTCAGTATTACATAAATGATCAAGGCTAGGGCTGAGGTTGCTGCAAGAAGAAAAGACAAGCAATAGATTAAAATTCAGCTTATTATAATTCATAACCAGAATCCATATGCACAACTGAAGAAAAGGGATTGAAATAAATACCTAAGGCAGTCAAGCACCATACATATAACTTCAGGTTTCTGGTTGTTATATTTGAGCATTGCAGTAAAGGTAGAACACGCATATAACTGAACTTCATCTGAGGAGCAAATAAGGTAAACTAACGCAGGCAAAACAGATGACGGATCTGCAGAAAGAAGAAAATAAATTAGAAATGCGACATCATTCGAAACACGAATGTCACGAGAATAAGATGTACGGAACACGGATTTACGACTAGTCAAGATCCCATCATTCGCTCAATTACCAATATTGCAAAGAGGGAAAAGGCCTAGTGAAAAACGCAATAAAAGATGTAACAGAAGTTATTAGCTATGTAACATGAATATGAGCATAAATACATATGAACCCTTTACAAATCACTAGAAAGTTTTGATAGAGATATAACAGGCAACCAACCCACAGATAAACAGAAAGAGTTGTTTATGTTGATTCTCCAATCATGGACAATAATAGTAAAGAGAAAAAGAAACAAGCTATGCAGACACACAACACCATGGGGAAAAGATTCCACGTCTCGTAAGCTAATGCAGCCAAGAAGCAAAGAGCATACCATCCTAACTCTATTAAGACCGCCGTGTCCCTTTAAAAGCTAACAACTATAGCTACACAGATTCTCCATGTGGCAAGTGTCAATAATAAGCTTCTTTTTCATCATTACAACACTGATTCAAGAGCTAATACAAGTGCTGAACCAAGCATTCATTTTCTCAAACAAAAGTCTCCTGAAGTTTTCAGATTAATACCAAAAAGGATTTTTTATTTTTTTTATTGCTATTATGCAGAGAACACCTCAGTTCAGCACAAAAGAATTACTGCCACTACCATATGATATTAATCTTTACTGTGACACATATTTTCATCTCACAAAGAAAAACAAGCATTCCTAAAATACAGTAAGCCTACCAATTTTCTCTTCAGATAAGCCAATTAGGGAATATCCATGAACAAATTGTGAGCTTCAATCAAATAGCATGGATTTTCTCTAAATTATTTAAATCCATAAATAATATTTACAGTGTGCTTATATAACTGAAGATGAAAAGTAAACTGTCAAGGCAAACCTATCACTGAAAGCAAGTTAGATGCTTGTTGACAGATTGCTAGTTGTTCATCATTGAGGCATTCTAGCAATTGGTTTGTTATATCTTGCCTGCAATCATCATATCAGCGAAGGTTGGAAAAGCCAAAGATGTGAACGTAAAAGAAACATTTATGAAATACTACAGTTACTTAGCTCTTATACCATGCAAAATGGGAAAGCTTCTTCGTTGAGGTTGATGACATGTGAACCAACTGAGATACCACATCAATAGCATTCCTTCTCTGCTGAGCATTTCCAGTAGCAAGGCGTTTAAGAACTTCTTTCAGACAACTGTCGTTTGTAGTTCTAATAAAACATTTTCGTGTCAAGTTTGAACTCCCCAATAATAGAACATATAAAATAACTTAAGCTACCAAACTATTTCTAAGTCAACAGAATAGAAAGAATACATGGAGCAATATTCTGATACGAGCATAACAGCAGCTCGAGCTACGCCATCCTGCTCGTCTAAAAGGCTAAGCAACAAAGGTAATACAGTATCAGTTTGTCTATTGTCTGGATCGCAATCTCCAGCTGAGCAATTTGGTCTAAATATAACTTCCTTAAATATGCTAACAGCCCCAGCTATCACATCCTCATCAGCAGAGCGAAGCTTCAGTGAAAAAAAACAAAAAGAAAATACAAGAATGTGAGAAAGGACATAGAGTATAGCTAAATGAAAATATGGAATTGGGTTCTACAGATATGTATACAGAAAATTTAATATTTGTATGCAAAACGGATGAATGGGTGAATAATTATGCAACTGTAGAATTAATACAGTAAACAGAATACAATCATTCAACCATCTCAGATGTGCATGATGTTTGACTTTCAAAGTTTTGTAAAGATTCAGAAAGAGCTTCCAAAATCTGGTAACCACCGGTCATTTAATATACCATGATCACATGGGGGTAATATATCAAATATATATTCATCCTACATCAAAAGTACCATTTTTCTAAGTAAACGACTCTAAATATTACAATTCATAACAAAAATTACAGACAAGGTGGACTCAACGTATTTGACAGGCCAAATTTCCAAGTCTTGCCAAGCTATTGACAGTGCAGGAGTACAAAATTAGGTTGTTTTATATTGCAAGCATACACCCAACATTCATCAATCGCGCGTATGGCTTCTTTACTATTACATGTCCTAAACCATTATTCACACATAATATAGCTAAGATTACAGGAACCACCACCACAAGCTGTCTGGACAACAATCTCTAATTAGGATTAGCTATTCTGTTCAGTCCAAAGACACGACTTTTTTAACCAGTTATGACACATAATTAATTCAGCCTAATCTAGCGCAAAGGTGCAGTCTATAACAGTTTATTGGCAAGAAAGATCTAGCGAGAACTTGCATATTCTATGTAAATGAACTGGTCAATGTCAAAGCATTCAACAAGTATATAGTGAAGTTCTGCAAAAATATGGACAAAATTATTTAATGACTTCAAGGATGTCTACCTGTGATAAGAGGATACGTGATATCTGCATACCGTATTCTGACATTATGCTTTCAAATTTATTGCTGCCAAAACGTCCCAAAAGTAGGCATACACAGTTGAGGAAAAACTTTATAGTCTCCGCACCAGCATTCTTGTTCTCTATCTGACCCTCAGCTTGACTCTCTATATAATACTGCAAATCCACCATTACTTTATCAACACCTTACATGCTAAGTTGTTTGGAGTACAGAAAACACAGATGCACAGGAACTTACGAGAAAGTACAATGTTTATGGCAAGGAAGCAACAGAAATTATGTCCATTTGCTACTGTTAAAATTAAACAAGCTCCCCAATCCCCTTCGCACATAGAGCAGGAAAAAGGCTGTGTATTTCAACAACTTACACATAAACCCAACATTTCATAATTAACCTAGACTGATGCAATGTCCTTACCTTACCCAGTCATGTGTGGAAAAAGTTATTTGTTAGAGACAATTCAAAATTAACTTACATTTATATATCCCCTCAAACTAAAAAGACAACGAACCAGTCAATTCAGATCTCCCATCTACTAAAGGAATCTATCAACATGAAAATCATTGAAGTGGACAACAAAAAGGGAGAAAAAGCAAAGAAAAGTTCCAAATCTTCAAATGTTGAGCACTATCGAAGAGAAGCATGTAATATAAGACAAGGCACATGTGTTTCTATCTCTGTCATGTGTGTAATATCCACAAAATTGTCTAAAATTCTATAAGAGTTTGAAAGTCCAACTCAGAAAGCAAAAATAATCAAAAGAAATGCAAATGTTCTCAAAAAAACACATCAAGTAATTGTTTAGCAAACAAAGAAATGTAGTGAAAGCGAAAAAAGTTTTCACTTTCCAGGTTACAATATAGACTTGTTAGAAAAGTGAAAACCTCATCGATATGCTTATGTATACCATAAACTCAGATAAGAATGTGATGCACATTTTGCCACTCAACCAAGCAAAGAGGTTATTCTTATCATTTCATGTGTACTTATCTGCTACCAGCAACTACGCACAAAGCTTATCTTAGTTTTGTGGACTTCAATCCTAAGGGTCTCTGTCATATTGTTTAAAGCAAGATCCAAATAATCTAAGAACAAGTTCAGATCTTTATTACCAGTTAAAATACATAAAGATAAATCTAAAAACTATCAAGTAAATTACAAGCTTAACCTGGATGCCAGATATGTACTGGTCTAGCAGTTCTTTCCAATGCCGAGTAAATTTACGATCTTCCAAATGCAACAAGTTGCTGTAATGCTTCCAACAAGAGGAGAGAAGAAAGGCTCCTGTTCTAGGCATGCTCACACCTGTTCTCTATAAAAGGGAGAATAAAATAACGACATTGCATAAAAGTAGGACATAAGCAGATGCAGATTGTAAAATTGCTGGAAGTGCACGGTATCTACAAGACCTACCGCATCCTGAATGTAACTATGGTGCCCTTTTATCTCCCTCAGCCATTTAAGCACTTGCTCCGCTCCTTTAGCATGTAAAGGCCTACTTTTTCTACTCCACTGCACATGTTAGATTCATTAAGGAAGAGAACAAGTTTTATATTAGTACCAATTCTGAGTGTTATTGGAATGGATGGAATGTGAAGTAACTACCTATAACCAGATGAGGTTCAGATCAAGTATCTACTCTGAAAAATACTTTCTAGAGTCAAAGACAAGTATTTGTTAACAGGTGAATGTTCTAAAGGAAATTTCCAAGTTATTTGCAGGTGTTACAAAGACTAATAACGCCTATCAAACTATTATGAAAATAGTTACCTTTCCAAAAAGAAAGAGAGGCACACAAGAAATTCAATAAGTTTAATTTTCAATAGTTTAGCGTGTTCCAACATGTGAATAGAGAAATTTGAGTCGATGAATAAAATTAAATAAACGCTGAATCAACATATATTCACATCATATTGAAAATTTGTCAGGCCAAAGGGCCAACAGTTCAGAAAAACAGGCCACCAGACAAAAAATGCTCTGTTATCTAATGGCAGTAACAGAGATCTATGCTAAAAGAAAAAGAATAATCACACAGAAAAAAGCACACATGATTTTAAAAGTCTGTATAGGACATTAAAACAACACAGTGGAAGATGGTTTCATGGAGAACATACGGCAATGAGTCTCTGCAATAGAGTTGATAATTCCTCAACCAAGTTCCAAAGCAAGCTTGTTCCGTCAAAGTTTGAACCATCAAATGTTACACAAGCTGGTTTCACTTTCTTCTCTTCAACTGCAGTAAAGAAAATACTACCAGACTTATTTAATGAATTTGGCTCCAAAGACTTTGGCTTCCGGCTCAAAGCTCCAGCCTTTTTTGTTAGTGCTTCACTAATAGACAAGATACAATCAGCAGCGGATACTGATAGGCGAGAGGGAAATTCGAATCCTTCCTGCAGAGTGCTACAAATGCAACCAATCAAATTGAATACGTGTTCAACTTTCCCGGAAACTTGAGAAGCTAAATATGCGACATCGATAAACACAAACTACAATATATAAATATTGGCAATCGTGTAAAACCAAGTGGCAAATGCACATCCTACAGAATCAACTGTTTGGTTTACAGCAATCAAATTTGTAGAAATGCTGACATGAACATCCAATTAGTTCTCAAGATATGCATTTGCCTGCATATCACTGATTAATTTCTTGAAAAGAAGAGTGAAATTAGCCATGAGTATATGCAAGCAACTCAATCTAACCACCTAAGATTAGGTACAGGGACATCATTATAAATATATCTAAATACCTACTCTTTAAGTACTCAGCATTGCATGTCCAAAAGAATGTAGATAGGTTTTCCATAATGATAATTTTTCAATGTTCTAAAACAAACCAATTTCTATATTATGATGTCACCAGCTAATGAATTCACCCGTTAGACACTAGTAACTCTCTATATAACCACAGTAAATGCATAAAGTGCCAGAACAAATTAAAACTTCGCTCAACAGGAAAAATAAATGCCTACCTTCCCTCACATACTATGCGTGTCAACTTCGGGACATATGAACAAAATATCTTCAACAAGGAATTGTAATTGTCCCTTATCCCTGACAAAAAAGGCAAAAAAACAATTTAACAATCACATCAATCTGAAGACAACACAAAAGTCCAGCGCGAAAACGGAGAAAACAGTTAAAATTGAAAGACAAAAATCATATCAACACTCTCTTACCATTAAGACTGTATTGATCCACAAAACTCTCATACTCCACCACATTACGCACAAGAACACACCATCCCAGCGCTACATACCGATCACTTTTTCTCGCAATGACCTCACCGAGATTTCTAGCAACACATTCGAACAGAACTTCATCTTGAAACAGCCAGTTCACAAGTACCACACACTGCCCACCATGCTTTGTGTCTTTCGTCCTCAACGACTATAAATCCCTAAATTATCAGCATTTTCACCATAACAATAAACGAAAAACCGCGAAATAAGAAAGTAAGAGCAGGACTGACATGTTGAAGGATGGGAATGAGGATATCATCCAGATTCTGGTCTCGTTCCGCGGCGTCTTTGACGAATTTGTGGAGAAGCCAAAGAGAATCGTCTAAGGAACCGAGGGAAGGTCTTTTGGTAGTGAGGCGCGAAATGGAGTCGGGAAGCTTTTTGGCGCGGGAAGCGAGCAGAGTAGCTATGGCTCTGCCGATACTCACCGAAACCATCGAGTCTACTGAATTTGATGACATTGAATCTGATTTCCATATCTGCGCTTCTTCTTGCTCCATCCAGACTCGTGAGAAATTTGAATTTCAACTATCAAAATTGAGACTTTAAGAATGTTAGGGCATTGTAGAACAAAACAAGTAAAGCTCTAACTGAAAACGGTGTCGTTTCACTCTGGCTCCTTTAAACCTAGAGTCTCTCTCCCGCCAAATCCCCATAGTCAGGAACTGCAAAATTCGATCCTATGATTCAAGCTCCACAAAGAAGCCTAGAGACATCAAAAGCAAGTCTCTCGAGGATCATAAAGAAGCTCGTGATCGAACCCGAGTCGGAACGAGTCATAAACCCCCCGAAAAACCCCATCAATCAATCATCTTCCTTCATTCAAAACTCGAATTCCCCCCAATTCTCCTTTGAAGAGAAATACAGACACATTTGTGATCTTCTTCTATCTCAAACCCGCTCTCGATCTCTTCCAAGCGGTCTCCGCCTTCACGCTCACATTATCAAATCCGGCTTCAATGGAATCCCTCTTGTCTTTCACAATCTCATCAATTTCTATTCCAAGAATCAACTCCCTCTTCTTTCTCTCAGAGTGTTTGAGGAGTCCGAGCCGCGGTCAGCTACTACGTGGAGCTCGGTTATAGCTTCGTTAGCTCAAAATGAGCTTCCTGGTCTTGCAATTGACTACTTTCGTAAAATGCTTGTTCAGAATGTCCAGCCTGATGATCATATCTTGCCCAGTGTTTTTAAAGCTTCTGCGATTTTGGGTAGGTCAGATATCGGGAAGTCTGTTCATGGTTTTGTTATTAAGATCGCGTTCGACTTTGATGTGTTCGTGGCGAGTTCTATGATTGATATGTATGCCAAGTGCGGGGAGATATGTAACGCGAGGAACGTGTTTGATCAAATGCCTGACAGAAATATTGTTTCTTGGAGCGGGATGATTTACGGGTATGCTCAGATGGGCGAAAATGAGGAGGCTTTGAGGCTTTTTAAAGAAGCTTTGTTTCAGGGTCTGGATGTTAATGATTTTACGTTTTCAAGTGTTATTAGGGTGTGTGGTAATTCGACGTCGCTTGAACTAGGTAGGCAGATACACGGGTTGTGCTTGAAAACAAGCTTTGATTCGTCAAGTTTTGTTGGGAGTTCTTTGATTTCGTTGTATTCGAGTTGCGGTGTGATTGAAGAAGCTTCTAGAGTTTTTGATGAAGTGCCAATTAAGAATCTTGGGATGTGGAATGCTATATTGATTGCTTGTGCTCGACATGCACATACCAAGGAAGCATTTGGTTGGTTTGAGAAAATGAAAAATGCTGCGATGAGACCGAATTACATCACATTTCTAGGTCTGCTTTATGCTTGTAGTCACGCGGGGTTAATTGATAAAGGAAGACAATATTTCGAGCTCATGAAAAAGTACGGAATTGAGCCAGGGGCTCAGCATTATTCTACCTTGGTGGACTTGCTTGGTCGGGCTGGGAGATTGCAGGAAGCACTTGAAGTTATTAAAGGCATGTCCACAAAGCCAACAGAATCAGTATGGGGAGCATTTTTAACAGGGTGCCGCCTTCATGGAGACACAGACTTGGCAGCTTATGCAGCTGATAAGGTCTTTGAGTTGGGTAATGTAAGTTCTGGCATGAATGTGATGTTATCTAATGCTTATGCAGCTGCTGGAAGATACGAGGACGCAGCCAGAGCTAGAAAGATGCTTAGGGACCATGGTGTGAAAAAGGAGACGGGGTTGAGTTGGATTGAGGAAAGTAACAGAGTTCATACATTTGCTGCAGGTGATAGATCTCATGAGAAAATGAGAGAAATTTATCAAAAATTGGAGGAACTAGAAGAGGATATGGTGAGAGCAGGTTACGTTGCGGACACGAGTTTTGTTCTGCAAAAAGTGGATGGTGAAGAGAAAAGGCGAGCAATTCGGTATCATAGTGAAAGATTAGCCATTGCTTATGGGCTGATTGCCATCCCGGATAACAGACCAATAAGGGTTATGAAGAACTTGCGTGTATGTGGTGATTGTCATACTGCTATAAAGTTCATGTCCCAGTGTTGTAGAAGAGTAATAATTGTGAGAGATAATAACAGGTTTCATCGGTTTGAAGATGGGAAATGCTCATGTGGAGACTATTGGTGACTGAAATACGAGCTTTGCTTAGCCTGACTACAACCTTATCAATCTGATATGAAACTTGGCAGGCGGATCAAGAAAGAATGTTTCTTTTTCGCTTCCACAACCTGCATTGCCTTGTCATTGAACATGGTTTTCTTTTTACAGCAGAAGAAGATTCTAAGATTAGTTCTTTTGATTTACTTATGAGTTGATTCAGTATATCTATTAGATTAGATTTAGAAGTGAACTTAAATTAAGTTACAAAATTATGTCTTTCTATGGGGGAAAAGAGTCTTAGATTCTTTCTGATATTTAATTTATTTTTTTTCTATTATTTAACAAAATTTTCTGAATTTACTGTGGGAAGTTTGATTGACAATATGTAACTGTAATTTATAAGCTAGGGAATAAGTGGAGTTATGCAAATGGAAATATATAGCTCTGATTTTGAAACTTCACTAGTTTGTGTTTGTTACCAAGGATGAATAAAACTAACACGATCACGAATTTTTAAAAGACTATACTCATATAGCACCCAGAAAAGCACCATTGTGCCCTGCACTACAAAATTTACACCTCTCAAAATATTTAAATCTCTTCTAAACTTTAACACTTTGAAATCTTTAATCAAGTCCGATATATGTTGTTTTCACCTCCACCAATATAAACATTTCACTCTAACAAAGGCGTAAACACTACATACGCGTCTGCAAACGAAAAAGCCCCACCATAGGGTGAGGCCTTAGTGGAAAGGCACGCCTCACCGTATGATGGGCGTATTTCTTGGATGTCCAATATGGTAAAGGACGAACTTGTGTTTTTTTATTTTCCGGATATACTGACAGATGACAGTTTCCTGAGTATTTCAAAGCTGCCGTCGGTGATCATGAGATCCGTTGAACAACTCATATTGACTATGGGAAGGGGATTCTATAGTATTCAAATATTTGATTGTGCTATAGATTTAGTGGGGAAACCTATCATAATTGCTCACATTTTTAAAGCTAGTCAAAGAAGAGGTCTATTTGGAGATACTGTTGATCACACTTTCAATGTTCCTTTCAAATTAGAGGGATTTCAAACATGGATAGCAAATAAACGAGCCGTTGGATTGAACATCATCAAATTGAGATCAGAGGATTTTATGAGAGATAAGCAGGTTGCTGTCATAGCCCGATCAAATAATGGAGTAGTAGAAGAAATCATTACGGTTAAGTTCATAATGGAGAGAGCAGACGACCCAAGTTATCAAGTCATGTAGGAAATGCACAAAAGAGTAGTGGATAAGAGTCGTAAGCATAGCCCAGAAACATTAGCCCAATATGAGAAGATGTTTGGCCCAAGAAGATCAAGTTTATTAATAGATGATCTCAACAAAGAAGGAGTCCAAGCCCATAATTTAAAAGATCAAGATCCATTTTCCTAGATGGTGACGTAAGCAATGACAAAGCAAAAAATAAGATAAGTGATGAGAAAAATGAAAAAGACATGTGGCAATGAAATAGATGATGTCAATATATAAATCTCCACGTGTTAGATAAAAGGTGTCAAAATGTAAACTTTCAAGTGTTGGCAAGATGAGAAGCATGAGAGCATAAGAAGAAGAAGTGAACATGTATCATAGTACATAATTTTGTGTACCATATGAAATAATGTATAATATCTAATTTTATTTTTTTTTTTAATATAAGAAGAGTTGTATCTTATGTAAATATTGAAGTTTGGTTGCAATAAAAAACTACTTTTTGTTTTTTTATTTTCCGGAAATACTAATAATGTGTGTTAAGGTAAATAAAAAAGGTGTGACACACGAAAGTAAATAAAAAAATAAAGCTACTAAAAGTAAACGTATTCACCACGCTGATATTATCTTGCTTTAAAAACCCCATCGGATAGTATCATCCAGCAAATTACGTCCGGCGAGATTAAATTTAGGGTTATAGTAATGGGTTTGACGAATTTCATACTGACGGTGGCCGGTGTGAGCGCCGTGGTACTTCTGTTGAGGAGCGATGTAAAGCAATCAGCAACCATATTCAGGCGCAACATCAAGCAAATCCGTGAATGGGTTGAAGCTGAATCCACCGCTGCTTCCAAGTATTACTTTCTCTTTTTTCATTCTTAATTCAATTTCTTTATTGGGGTTTCAATTATTTATGCGTTCTTCAATATGCCAATTTGGTTGCCTTTATTTTATATTTTTGCAACATCACTAAGTTAGAAATTTAAAATGGACTATGTAATGAACTGTTTTGTGCCTTCTGTTTTTTTATGGTTGGAATTTGTAGGAACCGTGGGGGTAAATTTGCAGCTGTTAATTACGAAGTTTTGTTACATTAGAAGTTTGTATGAACTCTGCAATTGGATGTCAAAATGAGTACTTACAAATAACCATTGTGGTTATTGTTATATACTATTTCGTCTCCTAAATCGATTGGACAAAACAAATTCATGTCATTGTATCATTCTCAAACTTCTTTCAAGCATCCAACAGTATAATGAAGTTCTTTCCATTTGCATTCGAAGGCTCGGGGTTCAGTTTTAACACTGTTAAGGAATCAAATTGAATATTTTGAATGATAGCATAGTTTTAATCAATTTGGTTGTGTCTTGTTTATTGACTACCTTCTCTAGCATGAAGAGCGTAAATGCTGCTCTCTCATCATTAAAATTCCTATTTTTCATCCGTTATGCTTTTCACCAGTCTGCTTATGAATGATATTTGCTCAAGTTTTGATTGTAAGTTGATTCTTATGAACACTAACATGTGATTAACGTAATCTTATTCAGGGCAGAGAAGGCAAAACCGAAAGAACTGGAGACAAAGGTTCCTGAAAAGGACCACCCCAAAGAGGACAAACATTAATGCCTATATGACAAGAGATTTTGGTCCCTTTTTTTGGATGAAGATTTGATGCTTTAATAATAATAATAATAATAGATTTGGTTAATAGTGTCTAGGAATTATGCATATCGAATTTTCTTAAATTGTTTAGTTTCAGCCACAAGATGTGGTCTTTCGTAAAAACAGAATTATACGTGAGTTTGTGAAGGAGTAGATGTTTTGCCTTGTACGGGACTAATAGACAAGTAAGTGCATTTAAGGTTTTAATTTTGACCATGGAGTCCAAATTTTTCAAATGCTATATAGCATTGTATGCGGTTGTCAGCGCTTAGCATCTATGCTGTAGAGAAGATAATTCAAGAAAATCTTCTTTAACGAAACTAAAACACTTATTTTAGTTGCTTATCTTTGCTGCATATAACTCTTTCATTAGCATCCGTCATATACCCACATTTGTAACATAAAGTTTTATTCAAAATGTACATTGCATTATCTAGAATGAAGGTCACCAGCTGCTGCCCACAGTTGATTTGGGGGGTAGTGAGATTATCCTGAAATCCTGGATGTTTTTACCTCTATAACGAATTCCTTTTGCTGTTTTTATCTATTGATCACAAGATTAGTATTCATATAGATTTTTTGTATATTATCTTACCAAGGGAATGAATTGTTGTGATGGGGAAATCTGCCAAATACATCTTAGCTGGTGGAAATGGTGCTCTTAATTGCTTTTCCATTTACTTTTTAACAAGACAATGACAGCAGGTGATACATCGTAGGACAAGGCAAACTCAAGATATTGAATGTGGGATGTGCTCTACATTTGTAGGGTTATTTGTGGGCAAATAGTGGCTTATAAAGCTCATTTGTCCGATTAAAGGTCCACTGGTATGCAGGGGTTTGTTGTTTACTTAAAAGTCATTCACTACTTCTGCTTCACTTTGAAGTTTAAACTGCAATCATTGAACGCTTCAATGCTCTTAGTTGTGGATGTCTTGAATTTCAGGACTTCATTAAACTAGTGAAGAACCCATGATCTAACTGAATGGCTATTCAGTAGTTATTCCTTCGAATCTCTCAGGTTGAGGTCCGGGAAATATGTCCCCATAGCCTCTAAAATATAGTGCTACAAATATTGTGTCTTCTGAATTCTATTTCTGGACATAAAAGTCGAGTTTTATATTATTGTCATATTGAAGTGCACACTGAAGGTACAACTTTACATTTTATGAGCTCAAGTAATCAAACATGAGTCTGAACTGGGCTTAAAGGGGGAGAACAGACATAGAGTGTTGACATAGGGCGTTGATGCATTCATGGCCCGGATCTATTGGCCACTATTATTAGAATGTGACAATTTATAATATTCTCTTTACACCAATTGTTTTCCAATGAAATCTTCTCTCTTTTTTTCATTGTTCCGGTGCGTCACACATGTTCCACAGTAAAATTTCTGATCCACGTCTACTCGAATCATTTGGGTCTAGTGCATTTACGGTCGTCTATATATGTCATCAATAATATTTTTCACAAGCTAACATGATTGGCTGTAAATGGGTTTTAAAGATTGACTGAAACCATTGTATATGATACGGTTTTTAATAGCATCTTGAATTTGATTTTTCTGGTAGTCAAGCCAACTTTATTTCATACAATTTATAAAATAAAATTTATTCCGATTGGTCTCTCGTGTGGAAATGTTCTTCAATTTGATATTTTTAATGCTTTTGCCACGGTGACCTTATATATATTACTCAACTCATGGGTTTTTTGACCATTATTAGTAGAATGTTATCTATAAGCTGCGCAAAGCTTTTTTAAATTGAAACCAATGTGCCATAAAACTTGATTACTACTTTATATTGTGTTCTTTGGCTTTGTTGGACCCAAAACCTATCATTCCTTATTCGGGCTCTACCGCAATTTATTTACGTTGACACCTTGTTATTTACATGTAATGGCTACTCCTTGGCGGCTATCTTAAAGTAATCTTTACAATTCTCGACTTACAAAGGTCGCTTTTATTTTTGGAACTGAAGCATCTCAGAGTCCAATTAATCTTTTTAATCAATCCAAGTATTGCAAGGCTAGTATGAACAAAACCAGTAAGCCAGTATGTCTCAATGAATAAAAGTTGGACTCCATTCTCATAGAGTTTGGAGTTAGCTTGAGCTTTCCTAGCTATTCATTTAACAATCGAACTTGCAACCAAAATGCATGCTCTTTGTGGGGATCGATCCGGGGAGCCTTGCTATTATTGGAGAGAAACAAGAGTGTTGTGAATGGTAGCTAAATGGGTTTGATAAATCTCAAGGGTTAATGGGTCACACTCACTTATATATCATTCACCAATCTCATTTTCTTTCCATCTGAAATTCAACACATTAACTCGCATCTCAACACTTTCGGTGAGAACTAATGTTGGATTCTCATATAGCATTTATCTGCTCAAGTGAAAATACATGCATGTAAAAATAAAATAAACAAAATAATGAATAAAAAATTTGCAACCTCTAATTAATGAGTGCAAAACAAGAACCAAAAGGAGACCATGCGCACCTCTACTGTGCTTCCATGCATGTTTATATATATAAACTAAAATAAAGATATTTAACAAACTTAACTTATTCCCCTCATGTCTATATAAGGCTTAATTAACAATATATTAAGGCTTAATTAACAGCTAAGGTAGCTATATTTCTTTATATGATTAATTTAGTTGAAAGATGTATATGTATATCATATTTTAAGGGTAGCTATATAGTGGTGTATCTCAGAAAGGAGTGTAAATTTGCATCTGCTTCAAGATGTGATCAAAATTGTCTGTAGGGGTGTGAATAGGATGAGAATGAGTTCCTTCGTAAGTCGTCACTACTACTCCTTCGTCTTTCGTTAGCCTTTGAACTTGCTTCTTCACATTGCATCCTTGATGCGTGCATCGGTAATAGCTCCTGCATTTACAAAAGTAATCCATTTAACTCATTTATCTACGCATAAAGTTTCTATTGGAAATTTTGATAAAAAACAAACTTAACAGGAATTTTGAATTGCAGAATTGAAATTCAAACAAAATAATCTAATGCATGTATTGTCATATTAATATAAGAGATGTCATCTGATCTCAACTATAAGTTTAAGTTTTTGGTTCAATCTATACCTTGTTGACATGGCATCAATTAGAGTTTCTATGACCAAACGATTATGAGTCCGGGTGTTGACAACCTCATTTATTGATGAATCAAAAGCACATGATGGGATAAATGTTTGTTGTAAACTCTTCAAATGCAAGGAACATTCACGTGAGGAGGTATGCCATAAATTAATATAAGAAATATCGTTAACCTTAACTATGAACTTAACCTTTTAGTTTAATATGTTCTTTTACATCTATCAATTCTGCTTTCCAACTAGTTAATTACACACGTAGAATTTTATTTACCACATGTTTTGTTGTTTCTCGGTTGAACTTGTAGAATCAAAATCCGAGCTTCGTTCTATGTGATAATTCTATCCAAACTGACTCACATTCTATTGATATCCTGATAGATGGCACCAAATTAATTATACGTACAATACAAAAACCAATATTTCAAATCAAATAGATTATAGTCTCCTTTTTCTCAAAAAAAAAAGAAAAAGGATTATAGAATGTTTTAAGCCTTAAATGAAGCATTGCATGTTGATGCAGGTGTATTAGACATAAGGAAAACTAAATAGTCCTAAACTCCATAATATTAGTGCACCTATATCTTTGTTTATGCATCTTAAATATGTCATAAGCGGACAGTTAAGACTCAAGACTAATCCTTTCAATTTAGTTCAGTCCAATTTAGCCAAGTTTACTAAAATTCACTTTGCATTTAATCTATTCAACAAATTCAGTACAGATTAGCTACAAATTAGTTCAATTCTGTCATAAAGAACAAGGCTCTATTCAAGTCTGGTAAATTGTTTCGAGAAGATAAAACTCAGCATATCAATTTTAATCATAATTATTTATTCCTAATTCCATTATATAAACCCTACCTGAATGGCTAAGTTGTAGCTTAATTACATTACTATATGTGCTTAATAGTATCTTAATTAATGCACCAATAAATATATGCTATTTGGTCTTATTCATACTATTGCATTGAATGATCAAAAAGCAAACTTAATTTCTCTTCAAAGTGGTAGATTTTACATAATCAGATTGTATGTAATAATTTTTGAAATAATTTCTTCCAGTACAAAAGTAGTTTAAGCTAATAAGCAAGTTTATAAATAACTTTTATTTATTATTAATTTCTGGAATCTTGACTAAAAAATCCTTTGTCTTCCTCTTTTGATACCACAGCAGAAGATATCAGTAGAGATTAGAGCTGTTTAATCCAAGATATTACCATTCTCGTACTATTAGAAAGTGTTAGATTAAATGATGTTGTTCGGTTAAGGTTGAATAGTATCAGAAATTTTGTGATCAAGTGATCGAGATTTGAGTTCTAGCAGCCCTCATTTGTGATTAAATCTAACACATGGTAAAGTGGGCATATGGTGTATACACTTCAATTCTAGATGGCGTTCGTGAGCGAAGGTGCATATTAAAAATATATTGTTAAACCTTAACTATGAGCTCAAGCACAAAATGAAAATAGAGACATACCTAGGGAATTTGTTGTTCTTGACAGCTTTTTGGCCGTACTTCCTCCAACGATAACCATCATCAAGAATATCAACTTGGCTTCTTGTCTGAAAAGCATATCTTGCTTTTCTTATCTTCTTTTGATCTCCTTTCTTTGTTGTCCCCTTATTATTCATTTGCTGATGATGATCATCACTTGATTCAACTTCCATGCTTGCACTTTCAGAGCTAATCATCTGATCATTATTATCATTATTATTTGGTAATAATATTGAAGATGGATCATTATAAATGTTGTTATTCAAACCCAAGAAATTATGATGATCCCCAGCTTCAAAATTATTGGTCATGAGTACTGAGGACATAGAAGAAAGATCTGTTTCTGAATATGGAAATAACATTTGAAACTTTTCCATGGATGACTCAAAGCAATCAAGCAAGAAGAAGAAGATAACTAAGAAAGAGGTGGAAGCTCTAAAGCAAAGGAAGTCGGTCAAAATATATAAATGGAAGAGGCGGCTTATTCAATATTAAATACACCAATTTCTTTCTGTAAAAAAAAATACAACATTAATTTCTTCAATAATAATAGTAAATAATAATAATAATAACAATAATAATAATAATATGCTAAAGTATTAAGGTACAAATTTAGTCATGGTCATTGTTTCTCAAATTTGATTTATCTGATTTTTCTTTTTTTTACAAAAGAAAGTTTTAGTTGCAACACGAAAACTTTCCAAACAGTCACCTATCTTAATACTACTTTAACCTATGTATTTTTAGAATTAAGATGAGATCCAATAAATAAATATTGGTATAATTGCATCAGAATTCAGCTGAATTTAATGGTTAACAATTAGTTAGTTATGCAATAAGTTAGCTTATTATTAGTTCTTATCTTAACTGATTTAACTAATTGCTTAAGTATAAACTTGGTAAATTTTAAATGATTGTCAATCGATACAAAAGAACTAATTTATCTACTAGTGTTTAATTTATATGAATATTTTAATCTTTTAATTGAAACAATTTGTAAAACTTTCAAAATTAACGGTTTGAGCTCAATCACCTTCTCAAAATATGATATATTGGATTTTTTTCTAGTTAAACCCTTTCAAATGATTAAAACCTTTAATTTTGCACCAAAAATCTATTTGGATAACATGGCCAAGAGCGTAAACATATAAATCAGCTCCATTTTATCGTTTATTAACAGTGCAATTTCAAACATCAAGTGAAAATGAGTATATTAACAAAAGATAGTTATTTTAGACTTTGTTAAATAATTAAAATTAGTATAGTAAAAGACGTTAGGCACTAGCTCGACGGTCGAAATTCTCTGAGTACTGATCGAGATTAGTTGGAAAAATTATTCAGGAATAAGTTGGATTTTGAGCACCTATAAGAGGGATAATGTGGCATGCAATCCAAATCGAATATTTAATCGGTTAGACATCTTTTGTTTACAACAGTAATTAGAATGATAATTGATCAAGTGCGGCATTACATATAAAAAATCAATATTTTAATAAATGAAATTTGAAATTGTACAATCTAATAAATGTTACACCTAAAATCTAAATTCACTCTCATCCATAATAGTCAGAGCAAAATTTATACATAACCCGTAAAAGAATTAAGAAGAAGAAAGATATTTTATTTTACTTTTTGGTTGAAAACAAAAAGGAGTGGTGAGAAAATCCAAAATTAACATGGAGAAAAAGAAAGGGAATAATAATAATAAATTAAATTTACAATAAAAGCTTTAGCAGATGGATTAGGAAAAGTAGGGTGTGGAAATTGGAGGCGGCTTCATCATTCTGAATATGACATTACCAGTAATTAAGTTTAATTAATATGGATTTTACTGGTCATTAGACTAGTAATAGTACACCATTACAATTACAATTAGGAGAATTGCTATAAACGAAGGCCGGCTAGCCGTTAAGGCTCCACTTAGGTGCTCAAAATTGATAATTCGATTGGACTGTTTAGACCCGTAATTAGGCGCTTAAAATCGGATGTGTCCAACTCGTATTTAGAAGCTCCTGACCATCCGACTAGCACCTAACTGCTTTTACTACACAGATTATATGTGTGGCACCGGGTTGAAATTTCTTATTTCCTATCTATAACGATGGAGATGAAGAGCTTCTGTAAGAGTCGCTCGTGAGATAGGGATGTAGGATATTTTTATCCTTCAATGTTGAAATAGGGAGACAAGGAGTATTATCTTTCAATGTTGGCCAAAAATGAAAATTGAAGTTTTGTATAAGTTTAAGGTTCTTCATGTTTTATGAGTTACTCAATTTAGTTCAGTAATTTTCAGTAATTTCATTTTTGTGAATGCACTTTAATTCAGTTTAGTAATTTTCATCAGTTCAATTTTTTCAATCATAACAAACAGAACCTAACTTTACAAATACCTTTCGGATTTTGATAGGATCTTGTGTTTAAGATTTATCCTCTTACAAAAGGACACAATTTGTATAAGTTTACCTTGAACATAAATGTTGATTTAAACATTCTTTATGTCCACCAAGAAAAATACATTGTTTTTTATGACTTAAATTTATGAATCATTTTGAACTAAACTGAAAATTACTAAGCTGAAGTGCATTTACTGAAGAGAATTATTGAAATTACTGAACTTAGCTAATATAGACTAGACTAAATTTACTAAATTGAAATTACTGATATGGCATAGTGAACATAGTTTTATTAAATTTAAGATGTTATTACATTTTTTCTTCTTTTATAAATGAGATTTCATGTTAATTGTGAGATCCGAACAACAATGGTAAGAACAAAAATCCGGAAAATCCTTAATAAGAACTTTTATTTTAGCTTGATCCTCACCCTTGTGTGTTGCCATCCCTAAGTACGTAGGATGGAAAATTTGATGGAATTTATAATTTTCTTCATAACTAGTAGTGGTTTAGTTTTGTCTCGTCAGTAAATTTCCATGAAGCTGCACAACTATAAATCCCTCGTGGTGCATGTATTTGCCTTAATTTCGTTTTTTAAAAGCAAATCATTTCATCCACAGACATCTTTTAAAAGTAACCGGCCATAATCATCTCATAATAAATATAAATATAGGACAATATTATTATTGTTTTTTCATTTTAACTATTCCATCTATCTCAAATAAGATCATATTTTTTATGATTTATCAGTTGTTTATTTCAGTTCAGTTTTCTAAATGCACTTTAATTCGATAATAGTTGTTTTTTATGACTCAAATTTAGTAAACTGAAAATTAGATTGAACTGAACTTATCTGAAATGCATTTACTCAAGGGAAATTACAGAACTGAAATTACAAAAAAAATGTATAAATAATAGGGGCTCATAAAAAGCATGGCCTAAGTGTACTTTAAAGTTTCTGAACAAAGCCAATAAAATATCAAGATTGATTTATCTGTTACAAAATCAGATAATAATTGGAGTGTACAAACTTTAAGAGTTTTCAAAACTCCATAGGAAAAAATAACGAAAAGAAACTAATAAAGTAAAGACAATGTATGAGTGGGAAGACCATGATTTGAATCCTCCTCTTAACAATTTATTTAAAAAAAAAAAAAAAAAGTATGACAATTTAGTGAGACAATAAAATTGGCCCATGAAGATTGAAAAAAAAAACATGTTATATAAATAGTAAATTCATATCATTACAAATTGCTAGTATATAGGTTAATAGATTCAAATCAATCACGTTTCAAATGATAAATTTGTGTATTTACAAATCTCAACCATATATAATCTTTATTAACATAAACACTATTGACGTTTTCATGAAGAAAAATTATTAAACCTAAGAAAAGATGGAGGAAATATTAAAAGACACCAACCCGAGAAAACAAAATCTATTGTAGACTCGTAAAAGGGTTGTCTTTACGTTAATGCTTCATACAATTTCTCGTTGATATATAGTTATAGAAATCAATTATATACTTTTTACTCAATATAAATAATGATAATAATAATATATTTTATTAGCTTATTAGAAAATAATGAGGTAAGAGATCAAAAAAAAAATAAAAAATAATGAGGTACTAGTATTTGAGGGAAAGAGAAGAACATTTGGATTTGAATTTGGAATAATCGTGTCAAAAAAAAGAAAAAAAGGAAAAATTGATGTTAGGTCCGCGGCAGCCCTTTCTTCTTCTTCAGAATTTTGAAAAGCAACCATTATTTTTCTCAAATATTATCATTAAGTCCAGTCCAAGTCTAAATAAATAAATAAATTTATATAAAAAAAGTAAATAAATAAATAAAATTTGGCACTGATGACATATTAATTTCAAATACGCTTTGAATCTTCAAATAAGCACCGATCTCATCCTTGTCTTGTCTCCTTCAAACTCTAATTCCCCACTCAAACATGTTTATTTTAATTAATTAATACAAGGGTAACTACAAATCTAGCTAAATTTTAGACAGACATTTACATTTGTAGTCCACATTACTTTACGTTTACAAATTAGAGATTTTTAAGGTACGATTTTGCCTCTCTGCCTTATAATTTTCTCATATCTTTGCCTCATTTCTATTCGTTTCTCATTAAACCATTATTTTTCCTCCTTTTAAATGACGATGATAACAACGGTAAAGGACAATTAACATATCTGAAAAACGAAAGCAAAAATGAGAACATCGAAACAAACAAAAAGTACAACTATCTCTTCTCTCCCTTTTTCAATTGTCCACTTAATTTGTAGAGCTCATTAATGTGATGCTCATTGTTGTTGTGTCGTTGTGTCTATCGTACTTTTGCGGTGCTCGTAGTGATTGTCGTTGTTGTGCATATCATGTTATGTCCTCGTGCTTGTAATGTCAAAATGGCTAGGAGAGTATTTTCATCCAAAATGATTGAAAGCTAAATTTGTAAATGTAAAATATAGTGATCTGCATATATAAAAGTCACTTAAAAAATTGGGCTAAACTTATAATTAACCCATTAATACATGCATATACCCACGTGTTATTCATTTGATTATATCATAATCGTATAATTAAATTAAGAGGAAAATAAGTTAAACCTTTTATATGATAGATTTAGCATTCATGCATGTCGTTTTGGTCCAATCCAACCAACTACGGGACCTTCTCGATTGTTTAGTTAGTAGATAATTCAATTTAATGACACAAGTGGTAACTCCAATCCATGGTCAATGGAAAAGTTTACGTATCTTTCGTTTGTGAAAACACACATTTTTCGCCTTATGAGATGATGCACTTCATGGTTCGTCAGAATGATTTCCAAAAGTATAAAGCTGGAGATTTATATGACACGTGAAGATTAATGGACGGTACTTACGTTGATCTTATAGCGAAATTGAAGAATAATATCAATGATGGCAACAACAACAACAACAACAAGAAACAATGGGCCATTGGACCATTACAAATGCTAAATATCAGCAGTGAAAAAAGAACAAAGAGTGAAGATAATTGCTTGAAATGGCTGGATAAACAAAAACCAAACTCGGAGATCTATGTTTCCTTCGGAACCACTTGCATCGTTGTCTGATGAACAAATTAGAGAGTTAGCAAGTGGGCTAGAGGCAAGCAAGGTGAAGTTCATATGGGTATTGAGAGAAGCATACAGAGGAGATATTTTCACAGGAACAGAGAGAAGACATGAGCTCCCAGAAGGTTTTGAAGAGAGAGTAGAAGGAACGGGAGTGTTGATGAGAGAGTGGGCACCCCAAATTGACATCTTGAGGCACCCGTCAACAAGTGGACTGGAACTCATGTATGGAGAGCATAGCCACGGGAGTGCCATTAGCAACATGGGCAATGCATTCAGCCTCAAAATGCGGTGTTGATAACAGAATTGCTTAAAATTTGCGTGTTTGTCAAAGAATGGGAATCCAGGATGACACTGTCGATGTGTTGATCCTTTAAGAATGTTGTAAGGAGATTGATGATAGCAGAAGAAGGGAAGCAGATCAGAGAAAGGGCTCGAGAACTGGGTGAGAAGGCCCGAAAGTCTGCAGCAGAAGGCGGAAACTCTCGGGTAGAACTGGATTCCTTCATTGCTCATCTTACTAGATGAACTTGTTTGTACTATAAATGTGATTGAGGGTGTTTCAGCAGTGAAATTAAATATAGTTCCTCAATTATCATACTCACAAACTAATCAATAATATATAGATTTGACTAATCAATAAATATAATGGCATACTTATCTAACACTCATCTCAATTCACAGTATTTCACTACAAAAGAACTGTATGCTTCTCTGCAGAGTAAAGAGAAATTCAAAGAAGCTTGACGACACAATAAAAAAGAAATAAACAAAGTAAAGTCAAGCAACTTGTTTATTTGTTCAAAAGTTTTCATAGTCAGCTTGGTTATGAACATAATTAATGAGTTGGTTCTTACAAAACTCCATGCACCTGATTAGCTGAGTTATTCACAAGTAGAGTTCATTAACAAATTAACAAGTCTTTCCTGGTGGAATGGTTTGTTTTAATTGAGCTACTCACGAACATGATTCTCATCAACTTTCTAACCAGAGTATGGACAATTCGACTACTGTTAATAGAGATAAACAAAAGTAATAGAATGTAAACTACCAAACAAAGTTAAATTTTAACTTTTATTTCCGTCATTTTCCATCATTTACCTTTCCGTTTCGTAACTTCTGTTAAGCTCATCTAACTTCCATCCCTCTCCAACTCTCAGACAACGGCTATGGAAAAGCAAAATCAGAAAGGGATTAATCAGGTGAGAAAGTTCCCTCCAACCAACTGAAAAAACAATCAGAGAATATAAAACTTCCTTGAATTGATCAAAGTTAAGTAGAGAAGCATAACACCAATTAGTGACTTTAGCATGAACTTCAAGAAAAACCAATTTTAATTATAAAATAGACACCGCGTCTGGTGGGTCGGAGCCTAACAGCATAGGCATGCACTCTAACTATAACTGATATGATCATATAGTATTCATATTACGAATAAAGCAATTATAACATTCTACTAAGTTAACTTCATCTTGATATTTGGGAACAGCATGACGCTTCCATTCTATTATCAACATCTTTGCTCATCAAGACATCTCAGGACTACCTCAAATTTTTTGTCTTGGCATCAAGTTCAAATTTTCGATCATTATATCATCCACCCAACAGAAAGAATAAAAATGACCAAAAAAAACCCCCCCAGCTGTATCGTGATGCCATGCTTGGAAATATTATCCAGTTGAATAAAATGTTTAGCGAGTCGGATAAAAATGGAAATGATCACATAACCTACCATAAAGGATTATAGTAGCCTGATCTATCCAACACACTAGATCCAACTTATGGAGGGTAGTTAAGGAAATGGAGAACAAACTTCTATTGATAAAATGACACGATTGAAATTCTTAAGATGCTGGTTCTACAGAGAATGCAGAAAGGTATGTTTTTAATGGGATCTCCGTGTTTACTACAATTTTTGCCTCATGGGAAGTTATTGGAAAGCCTTCCCAATCCCACTTAAAAGTTGAAGTACCCAAAAAGCTTCCATCTTTGGAAGGTTGCTCCACTTTTGAGATGATGAACTTCATGGCTCGTCAGAATGATTTCCAAAAGTATAAAGCTGGAGATTTATACAACATTTAATAAAAGTGGGCTCCATTTATCTGAGCATTTCCAACCCTTGGATGGGTGACTGATCAGTCAATGACCAGCGGAAGGGGACTGTATTTGGGAATGTCTAATTCATGCTTCAATCGAAGTTATACATCCTCACCTTTCGTCAAGAAAACTTGAAGATACTTCAACATGAAACATATCTTCTAAGAAAGGCCGTTAATGGGTTGTGACACTGTTTTCAAGACCTCCGCGGAGGGAATTTCCCTACGAGAATACTTGATACCCTACATACAAGTTGCGATCTTTTATAACAAGAATTTCAGACATGTGTTTTCCTTCATGCATCATAACATCAACAGATCTTTCAGATATGGTTGTATGGGTATTATAGTATATTTGGGAATGTTTAGTTCATGTTTTAATCAAAGTTAATTGTCCTCGTCTTTCATCAAGAAACTTTTTAATGAATGTATTAAATAAAAGTGAGATAGGATGAGTTAGTTGGTTCGTACCTTTGGATCAGCAAAAAATGGTTGTGGAATTGGAAGATCTTCTCCTTGATATCTAGAGAGTTTGGACCCAAATTTCAGAATTTCAGGACACCCTCGGACTTCCAAACTTTTGAACTTTGGCCCCTTGAGTGTATGAGATCCTTCGTACAAACTCCTCATTTCTTTTAAATTCACAAGTCGAAGTAAGGTTAACTGAGGAAAGTTAAAAGCATAATTTCCTTTGCAAGTATAATTTCCACACCACATGTTCTTACATCAAGTCGGTTAAGTTGGAGAAGGCCAGAAGCTATAGATGCCAGAAATACATATTTCAGATCCTCACGGTCACAAACATCAACTGATCGCAGATTTTGGAAAGTGGAAGTTCCAGTTACATCCTCACTCCATATACGCTTCAATGACGGTAGTTTCAATATCTCTAAACCTTGCAGAGAAAATGTTGATTCTACCCCTTCATACTGATATATCTCTTCAACTCCACCGCAATCACCTGTAAAAAGTTTCTGTAATCTCTGGAATCTTCTACAAACATTTGAAGGAAAAACGATTGATAACTTTCAGCAGCTACGAAAATGAAGCATCAGCTATGAATTGGTAGTTCCATAAATATCAAAAGCCACCCATTTCATTCACAGTCATTATCTCCAGCTTGGAGAAAGAAGCCTGCAATATTAGAGTTCTACATAGAATTTATTATAACTTCCCAAAAACACTAAGTGAATTAACATTTTTCGGCAAATAATTGATTAGTTGATGAGGTTTTTTGTCATACAATAGTCAGTCCTCAGAAATATTTGGCAGCAGATATGAATAATAGGAAACCATTCATAAGAACATATTCCATTGAAAAACCTATGATGTAATAGCTTTGAACATCCAAAAAAAGCAAGAGACACAATAAGCATATGAAATTGATCGAAACAGCAAGTATAACGGTTAACGAATGACAACCTTAATAGCTTTGAACATCCAAAAAAAGCAAGAGACACAATAAGCATATGAAATTGATCGAAACAGCAAGTATAACGGTTAACGAATGACAACCTTGAAATAAAAAGTTCTTTTAAGTGCTTCAAATCCGCTTAAAGCATGGCGTTTTCCTACTTTTGATGTTACCATTCCTGCAACAAATTCATTCTTTTGTATGGGATAGAAGGGAAATCCAATGCCTCTAAATCTCCCTCCCATCCATTTAGAAAAGAGGGTTATCCTCTAAAAGTTGATACTAGAGGTACCAAGCAATGTACAGATAAATCTAGTTTAAGGAACTTGTCTCACGTCAGAAGGCATTCAAAATTTCTTACTAGCAACCTCACTCTCACGGACACAACTAAATGAGCAAATTAGCAGATAATGTTATCAACTAAAAGGCTAAGTAAACCAGAATTGGTGTTTGGACCTCAATGAATCATCAGCCTCGTTGCTTGAAACAAATGGAAATGCTCTGTTAACTCCCTACACATTGACATGGCCACATAATTGCAATCATGAGTTCTAAAGTGCAGTTTTAAAAACATGTAGGCAAAGCTCCAACAATAGGAAAATCATTCAAATTAATTAATTAACTTCAACCTCTCAAAGTACGATAGCTTTCAAATCAAAAAGAGTACTTTATGCTTAAAGTTAAAAGAGCTGATCGCTTTCAAATCAAAAAGAGTACTTTATGCTTAAAGTTAAAAGAGCTGATCGAAGTCGTGAATACAATTCAACACGAGATTCTGACAAATTTTCCATTTTATGCTCCTTTGGAGGACAAGCACCCTTTCTATTTTCTCCTTTGCCACTTTTTTCTTTCCCTCGAGTGCGTTCAGCCTCGGTTATTAGCACCTGCAAATGTGATTTAATATTGTTTTGGTTTTCAACAATATTATTATGTCAGAACTTGGAAGCACGATAAAAGTTTATCAATGCATTCCAATCTCCATTCCATCAGTTTAGAAAAGTGAAACTCTTAAATGGATAGCAGGTTATCCTCTAGTATCACTTATTAGAGGTCCTAACCAATGTACAGATAAATCTGTTTTAAAGAACTAGTCTCATGCCAGAAGGCATCCAAAGTTTCTTTTTAGCAACCTCAGTTTCACAGGCAATAGGTTTCAAATGGAAGACGAGAATATGTACATAGCTATAGTTGATTATGCAACACAAGTTGGTGCACCAAACGACATACCAAGCACCTGCTGAGCATTTAAGCTCTTTTTGGGGTCATGCTCCAGCATCTGCCAAACAGGGAAATGACCAGTTCATGTTTCAATGTATTCTCATCTTTCAACAAAATTAAAATCATGGGATACTTCAAAGAGACACGATTCTTTCAGATATGGACTATATGTGTATTATACACGGTTAAAGTTCATGATCTAATCAAAGCATCTTCACCGAGAAAATTTAGAACCAACAAATACGTCAACATAAAACAAATCGGTCATATATGGGTTTATATATTTATTAATCGAAGTTATCCTCATATTTTGTCAAGAAAATTATAATCAACGGGCAATTCAAAATGAAACAAATCTTTCAGAAAAAAGACATATATATACTATATAGTGTTATGTATTTATCAGTTCATGTATACGTAAAATTATCCTCGTCTTTCATCTAGTAAAATATAATCACCTGATACTTCCACCTGAAACAGCTTTTCAAAGAACAGGTCAGTACCGTTTGAAAACTAGATCAGAAAACAAAGAATTTGAAACAATAATCAAAGCTCATAGAGCATTTAACTAGCACCCCCTTCAATATAATTCACCGACATACATGTAGTTCGTTTTCGAGGTGTCTGAATGTATGTAGCTTAAGCAATGCTTGCAAGCATATGAAGCAATGTTGATTCTGATCCAGGCAAGTATTCTGTAAATATCTAAAAGATTTCCAGTTCAAAAAGATTTGCTTATAATGTTCATGCTCTTTCTAATCAACACTCCTTGATTTCAATTTGCTACCATTGAGAGAGCGACAATATAATGCTAGTATACACTGAGTATGCTAGTATACACTGAGTTGGGGAGGGACACTTTTCAGATATGGGGGAGGGACACTTTTCAGATATGGGGGAGGGACATTTTTCAAGTTTCAACCGAAGTTGTCAACTTTCAATTTCAGATATAGGTGAGGGACACTTTTCAGATATGGAGGAGGGACATTTTTCAAGTTTCAACCAAAGTTATCAACTTTCTCAGATATGGGGGAGGGACATTTTTCAAGTTTCAACCGAAGTTATCAACTTTCAATTTCAAATATGGGGGAGGGACACTTTTCAGATATGGGGGAGGGACATTTTCAAGTTTCAACCGAAGTTGTCAACTTTCGAAGTTATCAACTTTCAATTTCAGATATGGGGGAGGGACACTTTTCAGATGTGGGGAGGGACATTTTTCAAGTTTCAACCAAAGTTATCAACTTTCAATTTCAGATATGGGGGAGGGACACTTTTCCGATATGGGGGAGGGACATTTTTCAAGTTTCAACCGAAGTTATCAACTTTCAATTTTAGATATGGGGGAGGGACACTTTTCAGATATGGGGAAGGGACATTTTTCAAGTTTCAACCGAAGTTGTCAACTTTCAATTTCAGATATGGGGGAGGGACACTTTTCATATATGGGGGAGGGACATTTTTCAAGTTTCAACCGAAGTTGTTAACTTTCAATTTCAGATATGGGGGAGGGACACTTTTCATATATGGGGGATGGACATTTTTCAAGTTTCAACAGTTATCAACTTTCAATTTCAGATATGGGGGAGGGACACTTTTCAAGTTTCAACCGAAGTTGTCAACTTTCAATTTTAGATATTGGGGGAGGGACACTTTTCAAGTTTCAACCGAAGTTATCAACTTTCAGTTTCAGATATGGGGGAGGGACACTTTTCAAGTTTCAACCGAAGTTATCAACTTTCAGTTTCAGATATGGGGGAGGGACACTTTTCAAGTTTCAACCAAAGTTATCAAAGTTATCAACTTTCAATTTCAGATATGGGGGAGGGACACTTTTCAGATATGGGGGAGGGACACTTTTCAACCGAAGTTATCAACTTTCAACTTCAGATATGAGAGAGCGACAATATAATGCTAGTATATACTGAGTTAGGGAGGGACAATTTTCATATTTCAATTGCACTCATCCGAAGTAAATTAGAATTACGGGATAGCTCAACATGAAATAGAAATTCAGAGACGAACAATACATTGTAGTATATACTGTATTAGGGAGAGACTGTTTTCAATTCCAATAGAAATTACCCTCATTTTTCATTAAGCAAATCAGAATCGCGGGACAGCTCAACATGAAACAGATACTCAGAGACGGTGCAATATAATTTAGCACATTCTGAGAGTTAGGGGAAGGACTCTTTTCAAATTTAAGATATGGGGGAGGGACACTTTTCAAGTTTCAACCGTTATTCAGGAGGGACTGTTATCAAGTTTCAATCAAACTTATCCTCATCCTTCTTCATAAAGTAAACTAGAATCACGGGATAGTTCATGAAACAGATATTCAGAGGCAGACATAATTCAAACTATCCTAATCCTTCATCAAGTAAATTAGGATACTTGAAAATAAAAAACAAATCAGGCAAATTTTAAAAAATAAGAACCCATAGGAATCAACAAATTAATCCCCCAAGATTTAGGTAACCATAGGATTCCAGCAAGTTTTTCAACCGACAATAATTTGGCAAAGTAAATATCCCAAACCCGTCATTTATCCAAACCTTAAAATCATTCGCAACAAAAATCAGAGCACATTCGATACGACAATAGATACAATGCTCAGTAAGTACGTACCATGAAAAGCATTCAACAAAGTAATCACACAAGATTCAGGTCCTACGTTATTAGGAACCATAGGATTCCGGCAAGTTTTCCGACCGACAATAATTTCGCAATGCAAATATCCGACATCTATCCAACCCTTCGCAACAAAATCAGATCGCAAGAATAATAGATCAAAACCCTAAATACGATGCTCAGTAATAACGTACCATGAAAAAGCACGATTTAATCTTCATCGCATCTTTGATTTCACCGACGAGATTACAGAAGCAGAAGATTGAATTCTGTAACCCTAAAATCACTTTCGTTGCAGCATCTCTCAAATAGACAAGTCGAAAGTTGCCGGGAAAAAATAAAGGCGCTGCTGTATTTATAAGGGTAAAAATAATGATGTCGGTGAGCTTAACCGTCTTTATTTTGACGTTAATTTAAAGCAACCTCATTAATTATTTTTTTAAAAACGCAATCTTATTGATAATATTAATTTTATTTTTTTTTAAAGCAATTAGATTAGTACTACTTACATACTAACTACCTTAAAATTATAGTTTCTAAATTCTAATACATAGAGCTTAAACTATTAAATACTTGGAAAAAAATTTGGTTAATTTCAATACACAAATTTAATTATAAAGTGTATGTTTCGATCCTTTAACTAAAATTAATATACGATTAATTTTAAGAAATTTATATGTAATAAAAACAATGGGTCAAATATCGAGATTATAAGAGTAATTCTTACGACGGATCCAAAAACAATAAATTATAAGTTATTAAATATATATTTAACCTAGCTGGAGAATTAGTTCATCGACTTCTCTCTCAATTCGAAACATTATCATATAAATTATAATGTAATCCTTATATTTCAATATTGAACAACAAAACTAACAAAATGAGATTTGTAAATCAATCAACAATACAAATTTGATTTGGAAGATATAAAATCTGCAAAACAACCAATAGCATCAAATGTAATGAATAATCAATTACACAAAGAATGTGAAATATTGGAGGGTGCTTTTTATGGTTACTTTGAAGTAACCACTACTTTGTTTTTTTCACCATTGAATCACATTTCATTCCACTAATTCAATGGTGATAATGACAAAATAATAGTTACTTATTTAATAAAAAATAAAGTAATCATAAAAAAAACACCTATCAAAAGTAAAGATCCATTTATCATATTATTCATCGCTTGGAATAAACTCTGTAATTTTCTCTTACATTTTATCCAAACTCCATTACCAAAACAAAAGAAATTGTAACAAAAATAGCTAGACACGGAGAGAAATTGCATCCTAACCAATTAAACGTGCTCGTTCAAAAAAAAAACCAATTAAACGTGACAAAATAATAAAATAAATACGAGGCAAATTGTGATTTTAAAAAATTAAATAAAAATAACGGGTATATTTCTTTGGTTACTTGGATGAACTATGTCCTAACACCAAGACTATTAACTGTTGAAAGGCTAAGGCCGAAAGTTCAGAACTAATTTATTGGGCTAAGTTAAGCCCATGATATATGGTCCATTAACCTACCTTTTACATAGGTAATATAAATGTAATGGCCTCTATAGTACGAAAGAAAATCAGTGTATGAAAGAAATGCAATATTTTTCATAATTAATATTAGAATTAAATACATGGAAAAGGTGCATAGTTTTTAATGGTTTTACTTTTTGAAAATCATAGATGTATGTATGATTTAATAACCTTAGATATTATAATTCCAGAACAAATGAAGAAGCAACATTTCAATTCCAAATTGCTTGCAAAACTTAATTTCCTTATAGTATTATGATGGAACACCTTCATTAAATTTAATTTAATTACCAAGACATTTTCCAAAATATAAAATTGAAGTTGATTTGTATGTTTTGTGATGTCAATGAAATAAGCAATAGTGCAACTAACACCAAAAATATCTCAAAATATAATTCGTTGTTTTCAGATAATTTTTCAATCCATATATCTATGAGAAACGTATATGTAAGACATTGGGATGGTGTTTTTTGTTCCTCAAGTATTTTATAGGATGATTTATTCATATTATACAGTTTTATAATAATGAGAATTGTCCGAAAATTTCCTTTAAGAAGAAAAAGGAATTGTACGAAAATTTCTATGATGTAGACAAATCCTAAAAAATTGCCAAGTCCACTTTGAAATAAAGAAAGATTGTGATACTTGTAAGTTGTACCTAAAGAAGATGTAGACAAGACAAATCCTAATAAATTGTCATCGCACTAGCATCCTAACTTGAGATTATTTAAACTAAATTAATTTTTTAAGACGACTTAATTTAATAATAGGTAAACTCTCAAAATCTAAATAAAAAAAATATCAAATATTAAAAGCGTTTTTGTCCTGCCCAGATCAACTGGAAATTTTATCAACATATAATTTGCTTTCCCTGTCTACTTTTCTTGGAATATTCCTTTCTTGTTTTCGCTTTCTAGTTTTCTTGGAATTATACGTTTCTGGGATTTTAATCTTTTTTTCTTATATTTTTAAATATATTTGCACGTGCACATGGTATAAGAGGTAAAGTTAAAATGAAGCTATATTAAATTGTTATTTACTGATAGGTGAATGACATTACAAGACATAAAATCAAACAAAAAAACCGTAACTGTGTGGATACTAGGTAAAATAATTAGACCTTGTTATACAGATTGATGGAGCAGCTAGGATTCATAATTATGATCCCCTTACCATTTTAACAACCATCACCATATACCAGAACAAATTAATTAAGTTACATGAAAGAACGCATTCGGGGCCTTGACAGAGATTGGCCCCCATCAACAAATATAGTTGTACCAGTCATGAACCGTGACCCGTCACTGATCAAGTAAATAACCGACGATGCTAAGTCGTTTTTCGCGTCCAACCATCTCTCTATCGGTGACGCCTCCTTCACCAGCTTCTCTGCTCTTTCCTTTCCTATTGACATTGGGAATTCATCTTCCACCTGCAACCCCCGCGCGATTGCATTCACCCTGATTTTGTATTTCCCCAGTTCCATTGCTGAATGCTGCAAAAACAAACACTTCATTATATGCGTTCTCTTCGGTCATAACCGGTTTTGAAAATATACTAATATGACACATTTTACTTACTCTAGCTAATTGCTGAATTCCAGCAGAACATGAACCGAATGCAGCACCACCCGGATAAATCCCTCGCTCAGCACCAATGATAGACGACAGGAAGATTATAGAACCTCCTGAACCGTTGTCGCGCATTCTTCTTCCAACGGACTTTAGCAGAAACCATGGAGCCATTAAGTTTATTCTCATTATCTTTTTGAACTCATCTTCTGCTAACTCTAGAGGGTCTCGCATTTTTCCTGTTACACACGTAATTTTTTTTATAAATTTCACATCTTATCTTACATTCAAGTTATGTACTATGTAGACCAAATTTAGTGTTCTCAAATGACATTTAATCTGAAGAAATTACACCGGCGAAAACTAGAATAATTAAAAATGCAGCAGATCATATCAGAATGGAGAAGGGTACAATAAATTCATGCCCATTAGGCCATTACTATTACCCTGTAACATGCCTACCTATTCACATACAATCTGATTATGGTGGATGCAAAAATTAATATCTTCACCAAGTCCCTGTACAGGGTTTTTTTTAAGCATAGCATGTTGAACAAGATCCACAAATATTTTCTAAAACGAGAGCCGCCTAAACCCTATTTACACGCTCAAAATCAAGAATTCGTTTTGGACCAATTGGACCATTTACGCTTGTCTAGGCACTCAAATTTGTCCCGACTAGTCTCCAACTAGTACTCAAAGGTCCATGATCATCGTAACAGTGCCCGACGACCATTAGTACACTAGGCATTTATAAACAAGTATGGTCACAAAGTATGAAATCATTTGGCCAATATCAAAATGGTGTTATGACAAGGCTTATAGGTAACATAAGTTAAGTCTGTAAAACATGTGCGGAACGTAGCTCTGGTCCAGCAGTGGGACATTTGTGAACAAGACTATTAAGTGCCCACCAAGAACATATGAAGCAAAAAATATCTAGTACCTAGATATACTATGTTAACCCCATCATAAAGTGTTCGGTTCCACAAATTAAAGATTAAAAAAAATAGAACTTTAAAATTACCCTTGTTTTCTTAGCAATATCTCCCTCAATACTCTTCTTTATTTCCTCTATTTTCTTCTTGACCCCTTGACCAAAACATTGGAAGTAATTTACCTTCTTTTTTCCTCACAGTCTCTTCCTCTATTTCCTTCTTCCCCTTTTGACTAGAACAAGAAGTGATTTACCCTCTTATACTCTCAAGTTTCCTAATAATCAAGGTCAACAATATGGACAATCCTCATTCTTTCCCTTTTTCTCAGCTTAATACAAAATTGCACTCCTAATTAAACTTGTCATGTTGTACGATTTGGCACTTTAAACTTATACTTGGAAGTCGGATCTATCACACACCTAATAAACTTTCAAGTTCCGAACATCCAACACTCTTATTTATTGATTTGGAAGATTTCAAAAGTGACATGTAATTCACAACCGAGTCAAACTTTTACCTAAACAAGTTGTGTGTCATGTCATCAAATAAGTGCATACAATGTTCAAAATTGACAAGTTTAAGTGTGTAATAGATCCACATATAAGTTCAGGGTGTCAAATCGTAAAAAGAGACAAATTGAACAGGACATAACTATTTTAAAGCATGGGGATTTCAATTTACAAGAACAGGACTATTTTATTAGACATGTTTGCTGATTTCTGTATAAAGAAACAACAAACATCTAAACCTTCAATCTAATACAACAGCCTTGCAATTGATAGATCATTTACCCAGTCATTTCCAAATTCTGGTCAATTTAGACTAGGATACTTGAATATACCAATTTCAAGAGCTGACTTTTCAATCCCCTGAATCCAAAAACTTTGAATAAAATATTACACATAGGTAGTTAAAATCTGAATCTGAATAACCACCAGTAATTCGCAAGGAACAAAAAGAGGAACAGTATCTGAATATAATATTCAGTTCACAAAGAGCAAAAAAGATACCTAGTACAACCAACTAACACATATTATAATCTCCACTTAATTAGTCCTCAAACAACCAAACAACAGTGAAACAACAACATTTTAGTCTCCAAATAACTTGGTTCCGTGAACCATTACGGTGAAATTCAAGCCGCGTCATCGACATAAATTCTCTCACGTCACTTTGTTCTATCCACCATAATATATTCCTCAATTCTTAATAGATTCATATCAATAAGTTTGTTTAGGCTTTCCCCCGCTCTAATCGTTTCCTCTCTTTAGCCTTTATTTTGGAGTTGGGAGATTAATGTAGGTTAGAGTTAGAGAAAGATAACAAAAGTAATGAAACGGAAAAGGAAGTGACGGAAATAAAAGTTTAAAGTTAACTTTGCTTGTTTGGAAGTTTGTAGAATTGATCCGAGGTGAATAGATTTAAATTAGTTAAACTTTAACCCTACTTTGGAGGTTTGGAGATTCAAATTTCGAGGTTAATATAAACTCTAATTAACTTTCATTTAATCTCTAGAAAAACTACCAAACAAAGTTAACTCAAAAGTTTACGTTACATTACACCCGTTAACCTCGAGCTTAGCAATTTTTTCAGCTTCCTAACAGACGCATCACTTAAAACAAATTGAAAAAATAGAAAACAGAGTCAAGGAAAAACATACCTTCATATGCATAGCAATGGACAAAAGCATGAAAGTTTCCCACAATCTGGGAAGCCTTATTGACAGCTTCATCAAAAACTCCTTCCCTTTCATCCTCCATATCCACTCCTACAATCTCCACCGGCGACACTGAACTATTAATCTTGTCGCGAAAATTCCTTAGGCGCTTCTCATCTCCCATCAAAACCAACCTAATTAATCATTGGTTCCCAAACAAATCAATAATAATTCTAATAGCATAACCAAATTTAATCTCTGTGTGTAAAATAATGAACTGAAAATAAAAGAATATTAACCTGCATCGACGATTGAGCAAATGTATGGCGATGTAGAGAGAAATATCGTCACCATTAGAGGTGAGTAAAACGTTCTTTAATGAATTTTCCATAGATGAAATGAAAATTTTCAAGGGTGGAGAAGATAGAAATGAATGAATGAAAACAATAGAACAGAGTGAAAATGAAAGTTGCCTGTACTTCTGCTGTATATATAGGCAGGAACAGAGCGAGTTAATTTAATTGTTGCCAGGAAAATAATAAAGGCTAAATTTTAAACAGCTATAGTGTATTTTCATCTTACAAAAACTTATGTGCACAACTAAATGATTGTAATTTGTATTGTTTAAAGATTTAAGAAAATCGTTTGATCAAAAAAAAAAAGATTTAAGAAAATCGATTTTATTAATGTAAGCGAAAATAATTTTTGTCCAAAATTTTTTTTATGGCATTTGAACTTAACTCTTATATAATTGTTTAAAGGTTTGAAAAAGTATTTGGAAAAAATGTATTCTTATTTACGTTAACAAATTGATTATTTCTTTAATTTAGCAAACAATACTCAAAAAAACTAATTTAAAATTAATTAAAAAATAAATGACACGCTGGCAGTATGTGTTACTTTGCCTACTGTCTGCTTCTTCCTTTGCCTATTTATTTCGTTTTTTAATATGTAATGCTCACACTAGGTAGTTAATGTTAATTTATTGTAATAGGCAAGCATACTAAGTACATATATTTTTATATTTATGAGTCACATGTTATGTCTTTCATGAAAAAATCAGGTTTCAATATTCCAAATTCATATAACATAGATTAGAACTAATGTTATCATTCTGCCGGGGAATTAAGGAAGTCTCAGTTCTAAATTAGGATGATCTGGATTAACTCAAAAATTGAAGGTCCAATCATGACTTAATGACTCTGGTTTTTAAATATTCCAATACAATGATTTAAAGATTCAGATAATAATATTTACGTAACAATTAAAATCTTTCAAAATTATATGTAAGAAATTGAAATAAAAGTAAAAAGTAAGTAAATGACGATTAAAAACGTGTATATGTGGGAGTTCAACCTCTAGAGGCAATACACATGATGACTCTCTTTTTTTTAAATCAATACACATGGTGACTTTCTAATGTCATTAATTGTCCAATAGTAGGCATGGTTTACCTCGGTTAAGACCAAATAAACGAGAATTAAGAGTCTCTAACATATGTTCACGAGTCCATAACTTCCATTTCTTCAAATGAATTGAAGAGTCAAGATCCCATCAACCGATCCTCTCCAGTTTGACCACAACGGAAGAGGATTCAAATCCTAAATTTTTGGTTATACTCTTTTTCTTTTTACATATATTTATAATCTTGATATCATTAATGTAAGGTTTTACTATATACATGAATATTTCCAAAAAGTGAGACAATATATTAACTATATTAAATAGCTCATATAGATATAATAATAAAAAAAGATAGAAAAAAAGGTATGGAAATGTAAAAGATGTGATGATTTTGGTGGTTAAAGTAGCGATAGTGTTTGAAGGAATGAGAGAGATATATTTTGATGGGAATGGGCTGCTCTTTGAAACAAAAGAAGCTTCAAATATGGACGACCTTCCTCTACTTGTTTCTCTGGGCTACCACTTGGCCTTTTTAAAATATTACCACTTTATTATTCTTTTTTATTTTATTATGGAACTCTATTTAAATATTAGGTTAACGAATTGCGCTGTGCGCGTGAATGTTTGTTACAATTTTATTTATTTTTCTTTCTTAAAAAAGAAAGGAATTTATTTTTTTCCTTAAATTACATTATTTAGAAAATAAACAAATAAGAGTTCAATTAAAATTATTTTGTTTTTCCAAAAAAAAGAAGAAGAGTTAATTACCAAACTCGCCAAGTTGAGATGTTCATTTACATTTTAGACCTATTTAATACAAGTTACCCAACATGTTCTTTGTAAAGAAAATTGCTAAGCAGAAAGAAAATTTGTGTACTTTCAAAAAAATAAAGAAAATTTGTGTAGAAATGGGGTTGAAAACATAAACAGAACTATCAAATAATGAAAAATACTCTTCGCATACAAGTTACCCATTTCCGAGAAGGAGATTTTTGGCAATCCATCATAAAAAGAGCCTATGTAATAACATGCCTAGAAATGAGGTTAAAATTTTAAATTGATCCTTCAAATGGGATCATTCTGATAATTACATTGTCAATATTATTAGTGAAGACCTCAAAATATAAAGTTATAACAATTAATTACATTGTAAGCAATTTTAATTCTTCTGCTTTTTAATTTTGATATCGTTTTAGTATGATTCGACGAGGAGAGAGAAATTAATGTTTAGGAAAAACAAGTTATTCCACCAAAAAAAAAGCAAGCTATCCAAATAATGATTTCAAAGAGTCCAAAGCAATTTTAAATAGAAAACGTGGTACTAAACAATTTTTTATTTTTATAAAAATTTGTTTCGAAATTGTTTTTTTTAACTTGTTTTGAAATTGTTAACAGTCATTTTTATTAAGTCAAACTTAAACTTCTCATTCTTAAAAAAAGTTTACTGCAAAGATTAATTTTGGACAAAAACATCCAATTTCTTTCAAAATTCATCTAACAGAACGTTTTTTTTTCTACAAAAATTTATCTAAAAGTAGTCTACGCACTCGCAAGATTAGAGCAAACCACATATCTCGTTGAGCGTTTGACAGTAAAATTTACATATCACCTATTAATAAAAATTAAATTTTGACACAAACTCAAGTTTCATAACTTTCAAATTAATGATGAAATATTTTACATGGACCAAACGGTTATTGGTACAAGTTATTTTTAGTTTACTCTAAACCAAAATATGCATGGGATTTAAGAGGTTAACTTTTATATTTTAATAATATTTAAGTGAAATGAAAAGAAAAGTACGGCTTCTAACTACCATATGAGCAATGAGAACATAAGGCAAAAGGCATGAGGTGGTCAAAGTCTAATGATATTCATGCACAATACAAAGAAATTCAAAGTTTCAATTCAATTCCTGATTTTTTCATAATCCTTCAATTCTCCACTTCTCACTTAACTCCTATTCTATTCTTGAATTGACTCACCTCAATATTCATTATTTTTTCTTTTTCTTTTGTTTTTGCAATCTTTGTTTTCATAAATGAATTCCTATTCTGTAATATGGTGTTTTATTCAAATTTTGCAATCGGAATGACACTAAATCTAAATCTAAATAATTTGTTAAAAAAAATCAAATATGATTAGATTCAACTATATACCTATTTTAATATAATTTAGTTTGTACATTTTAAAGAAATGTTTTTTGCTTAGTGTCTAGTTTGATTCCTTATTCCCAACTAACTTCATATGATATATGATTACTTCAAATCCATTTTCTAAATCTTCTGAAAAGACTTTGATTTCTCTCAACCAAACTCTAATTTTGAAAAGTTCCTCTCATCATTTAGATTTTGGAATTTTTTCCGGCTTTTAGTCGAAAGATAACATTGTGTTGTTATTTTTTTTTATTACTTTGAATAAAAATTACGATAATCTATTAGTAATTTCTTTTTTATTTAATATTTCTTGTTCGTTCTCTTTATACCAGAGGTATTTATCTCCATTAGGTGATTGTGGTTCGTCTCACCGTATGGAGATGTCGTTTGCTCCCCTATATAAAGGTGTTTCCATGTTTTATCTCATGGAAGACAAAAAAAAACTTTTGCTACTATCAAATAGAGCTATTGATTGACGGCGAACTTCGCGGGAACGTCTTGTTTGAGTCATCACGAGAGTGTCGTGCGGCCTGCAGTCCTTAGAATCTCCTTCTAGATGATACATGTGGTTGTAGCTTCTTTCGACAAATTTGTTTGTCGTAATTTTGCTGATTTGTTTTATCTACTCTTTTTCTTTTGTTGTTTTCTCGGTTTGTTATCAATCATTATTTTCCTAAATCTTCTGAATTTGAAAATTAAAACATATTACAAAAAATAAAAATACATTATAACAAGTTGTTAAAATAAAATTATAAAAACTTATATATTACAAGTACAATCGATGAGTACGTTGATATGGCTATTATGTGTTCTATATGTAAATATTTGATCTGAATCTGATATCTCAATTTTGTATATAATCCATTCGAAACACAATTAGTTCAATTTAAGAATTGATTTAGATGAGAATTTACAGGAATTGAGTATTCATTGATATTTTAAAAATATTGAAAAATTTATAAAAAAGATATATATATATATATATATATATATATATATATATATAAATGGTGTAGGCTATGGTCACTTTCTTTTTCCTTTATTTTGTTTGTACTTTGTCATATCCACCATTAGATTAGGTTTTGACTCATGATCTAATGGTGCACAAAACAAAGTAATAGTTACTTTGTGAAAAACAAAGTGATCCTAGAATTTCCCTATATAAATATAAAGCTTTCATTTTATACGAAAAAACACCAAAATATATAAATATAAATTTAAAATTAAAATCAACCACTATCAATAAATTTTAGATCCATAATCAGTTTAGCGGTTATTTGTTAGGTGAGTTATAATACATGCTTAGTTGAATTATAATAAATTGTGAAAGTACTGTTTGAAGATATATAAAATGGCCCATATAAATCTACAGCATGTGAGTAATGGCCCAACATTAGATAGGAATTTCCTAGAAAAATCTCAGAAATAGTCAACAAAATTTCAGATCAACAAACATTCTCAAGTCAAGTTGACTTTTCTTGAGGGGACTTTCATTTGCACTTTCCACGTTTCAAAGAAAGAAGCTGCCAAATTCTTTCACATCGTAAAAAACACAAAAAAAAATAAAATAAAATTGCTTGATATAGATTGATACGAGACTTCTTTTATTCCTATATGATGAATGACGCCTCTTCGAAGTTGGTGGAAAATTAATATAGATGTTTCGATTCTAAATTCATAAGGTTCAACGAGGTATGGAAATTCAGGATTCTAACGGGTACTTCACTAATAGTTTTGCTTCCTTTTTTCTTTACTCTTTTGCTCATATTGCTTAATTAAATGCAACCATTTTCGCTATTAAAATTGCTCATGGAAAAAGTTGGATTGCAACTTTCGCTTTAAAATGACTCTATGTATGTCATGTCACTCATTAAGTTAAGAAGTTCAATGGTTTCGTGGATTGTTCGAAAGGAAAGGCTTAAATGTCTTCATCTAATAAATTCTATGAACTCCTTTGTCACTCATATTTAACGCGAAGGAAATAAGGTTGCGGATGCCCTTTCTAATTATAGTCGTAATTTTTCATGATTAAAATGGTGGGAGTCTTTTCCTTCTTTTTGCACTTGTGTTTTTGTTAATAACTTCAATAGACGTGTCATGTATGGTTTTACTTAATTTTTTGTTCTTTCAATAATATTTTGAGTTCCAGCATGCGACTTTGTGCTTCAGAGTGCCAACCTAATTGGAATTTCGTGTCTTTGTCGTTCGCGGTCCTCAGTGTTTATTTAATAAAGCAGTGAAGCCTAAAACTCCTGTAAATTATAGAAACAAATAAACAGCACAAACAACACCCTAATTGGAGTTTTATTAAGGATGGAGAATTACTTAACTAGATTATAATTCTTGACTATTTCACTGATTTCTATTTTATTGGGCTTGCAGACTTGTATTGACCCTTATAACACCGTTATGGACAAAGCCCCTGATGTGTTTTATTATGGGTTAACTTAATAAGGCCCATGTTTTCTCATGGACTATAATATAGTCTTTCTGTTTCTATAGGCATTTAATTATCTCTCAATTCAATGTTTGACCGACGTTCACTTTGTGTCTAGGTACTAGTTTGAAAGATTATTGAAAATTTGGTACTTACATGAGCAAAAATTGATTTTAGATATCAATTTGAGAAACAACTTATAGTTTGAAAATCAATAGTGTAATTTATCCTCCTCTTTTAACTATACATTAAATTTTCTATATTTACCAATTTTTATAAGTGACGTATTCTCCTGTTTTAAACAAATTAAGTCAGTATAACGAGAAATTACTAATTCATTATTTACTTATAACCTTGCTTGGGCACCACGATTCTCTTATTTTGGTACCAGTAACCGGAGTCTATTTTTCTTTTAATGCAATTCGTTTTTAAGTAATGCGCATTTTCTCTTTTCGTAAAATAACAAAACATTCAATATCCCGTTTTGATTGTTTGTTATTGTATAATCAACTAGACAAATACCTAAAAACTTATTTATATCCAATAAATTAAAGGGAAGCGTGTGAAAGGCTCGAATGCATGATTCCTTTTGGTTGGTAATGAAGAAATGTACGTCGACCTATCTACTTATATTCGTATTTCATACTTATATGATTGGTGAAAGAAAATAATAATAATATTTTAAAAAACAATTTCCAAAAATTCACTTTCCTTTTCAATATTGATAAATAGTACAGTGTCTTCTTATTTAGCTTTTGGTTGGACTTGCAGAGCATGGTCCAGTGCTACTTAATTATTAGATGCTTCTTTTAATCATATATAAATCAATGATTATTTGGTTCACATCTATGCAAATTGTCTCAATCAGTCACAAATTCAGGGAAAATTAGAGATAGACTTGAAATACCGCTGGAAAATGTTAAAAAGCTTATGAAAGTTTAATACAAAACTTTAGTTTATATACAACAACATAATAAATAATATAAATTTAACACAAAAACCATCCTATTTGTCGGTTCTAAATCTATCATTGGTCTCAATCTTTATAATATTTAACTCAAAAATGTAAAATGAAGCAAAATTTCATAAATTAACAATTAATTAAGTCGAAATATATTCAAATATAATGAAATTAATTAACTTTACTATATTCTATGCTTAAAAATACACTTTACTATATTATACAAATAAACAAATTTAACGAAATAGATACAAATTTAAATTTATAAATTGATTATATAATAATTTAAAATCAGGTGAAAATATCAATTAATTGTAGTTTAATTGATACATGTGCGAGTGCAGGAACATACTACTGTGACAAAAAAAATTAAAAATAAAAACAGGTGAAAGTATGTATGTATTTGAGTGATGGGTATGAAGAGTTCAAAAGTCAATTTAGATTTTTTGATTAAAACAAAAGTCAATTTATTTAAATAAAAGGACTTGGTGGTATGGTGGACTTGAGGTAGGAATAAACGATATTCTGGGGACTTATTCGACAATATATAAATATACAACCGTAAAAACTAATTTAAATCCCACTTAAAGGACTTTTCCAACTTGTTAGGGAGGACCACGAATCGTACATTTAATTATGGGGAATTATTGGTTGTGGTCCTTTTTTTCTTTCTTTTCTTCCAGAATCTCTTTTCATACATGAAAAATTCAAAATAATAATTTAATTTATTTTCATATCCATAAAATACATTCTTTTTTTGTTAATCACATATATCTTTATGAGATAATTTTGATCGAAACTTAGTTGCAGTTAATATCCTCATTACTCATTGTGTATATATTTGGTGGAGATTGAATCTGATTCTTTTTCTATAAGTTTAGTCTAAGCTACAACTCATAGATAAAATGTATTTTCTTTTATACATATATAGATGAGTTCATATGAGTTGCTCGCTTAGGGATATCTTATGGGAAAGCATAAACATAATTAAACTTTTTTATGAATCTTGAAGGAAACCAATAAGGTCCTATTCTTTTCGACTAAATATTGTTGAACTGAAGTTAAAAAAAAAAACATAATCTAAGTAGATCTTTGTTAGGAAATAATGAATCCACTTGTGTTTTAATCAAACAATTTAAAAAAAGGTAAATAAATATGCAACATAAAGACTTACATTGTTCAACCATTTGTGCCTACTCTCACGAGAGAATGATGAGTTTTAGTGTTGTAAACAATAGAAGCCAAATACAAATTATAGTATAGATTATGAAAGCTCACTAACCCCACCGAATTCTAAGAATTTTGTGCATAAGTGCTTTCCAAATTGTGTATTGTATCAATGTTTTACAACTCATTTCAACTTTATCTCAAACAACACAATGAATATCCATATTTGTAGCCTCTGAAGGCTTGCCCAACAACTCACAACAATGTGCATAAGTTATTTCGATGTTCATACACAAAGCTTGTGTGCATGGCTTCCTTACTGGAGTGTGTATGTCTACTTCAATGGTGTATTTCTATCTCAAAGGTGTGCATTTTTGGAGAATGCCTAGTCCCAAGACGTCTAATTTAAGAGAGTGATCTTAATCATTAGGCAACAATATTATGTTAATCGAGCTCTCTTTGTGCGAGCTAATTGAACAAAAGTATTCAAGATCAATGATTTGCTCACATTTGACATGTTTATGACCCGTTGAGTGAAACCGTGGGGTAGCAAGACATAGATCAAAATTATATATACCTAACTAGTTATCGCTGTGGAAACGATGGACAATCTAACAGCTAGTATGTGCCTTGATTATGATAGAATGTCATCCTGTTGTGGACCTTTGTCGAATTAGGGGCGCTAGGGTTCACAAGGCAGTGAGCTCTAAATGGTCAACAATGAGTGCACCACATGGTCATAATAAAGTCATTGGTTGAATTCGTGTAAATCTCATATGATGTTTGGATAATTCAGGTTTCGCTTTGATTGATGGACAAACAAGCTTGTGACTCGGTATTTAATACATGTCAATTGAGCTGGCTCTAGATTGTGCATGGTCCTAATTAATGTGTAGCAAACAAGAATTACAAAGTCTCCTTACAAGAGATTAGATATTATTGACTTGATGGATGCAACGAAAAAACGAGCGCAGGCTGAATGAGGCAATTGGCTAAGTTGCTCATTCGCCTCTTCAATTAACTCGGAGAGCAAGAGAAATCAAATGTTGATAGAATGACTTAACCATGCCTTGTGTTTGGACTTGATATCATATTAGAAAGGATCTCTACGAGATTAACTATAAGGTTTAAGCATAATAAAACATAAAGTGACCACCATAGCATATGGGACAAACGTCAAACCAACCATATAGTCTCATAGCCCATACTAGGCAGCTAGGGCCTACGGGATCGCATAAAGAAACGATGAATATGTTTACTAAACCAATAGCTATAAGAGTCGGTTTTTGTTTTTTCGAGATAAACCGACAGTTCTTCTAGTATTGTCTAAATTTTACTATGCTATATTGGACTCTTCCATGAAATTTGAGGTTTTGAAGTTTTAGATTAGTATAAACTTGAGTTCTTTTGAGTTATTCAATAAAACTCAGTTTATTTCGGATCACAAGTCTAATACAAACTCATTATACTTGAAGAAGTGTAGATATAAGTTAAAGTTAGAAACATTATCTATCTGCAAATACATATATGTGATGTAAGACCAATCAAAATCCACAATCTTATCCACCAAGAAAGAAAGCAAAGCAGAAGCTCCTGTTGACTCTAGCCTATACTCTCTGCAGCCATGCATGTGTATATAATTTTAATAATATAGTTTGATGCCACAAGAAAACAATGACAGGCAGGGAGTAATTAATTATTATTACGTAAAAGTGTGCCCATGCATATACTTACAAAATTGGAGCTTATTATAGCTAGTTGAATCCCATTGGAAGGCTGTTTTTATTTTTACATCTATCAAACTAAAATCCCAAACTCAAATTCCAACAAACTGAACCAAATTTGAAAGCTGTAAAGCTTTTACAAATATTAGCCTCCCTTTAACTTCTTGGTCTTTTCCTCTGCAACTGGTGGCCAAAGATTTCACTTCTGACACTACCTAGTTATATAAATCTTACTTTTTCATTCATTCATTGTTTCCTTTGTTTTTCAATTTTGACCTCTTAATCATAATAGAATTAATACATGTAATTGAAAAAGTATATTAGCTTTCTAAATTTATATAATATTTCATTTGCTTCCTAAACTTGCTTAAATGGGTATAGTTAACTCATTAAATTTATGTGAATTTTGACACATTTTGAGAAAAGTTCGTGAAGAAGGTTGAGTGAGTGGAATGAGGGAGAGCGACTCGATCGGAAAAAATAGTTGCAAAGAATAACCAATTTGAACAAATTTGGAAAAATCGAATATACTTTAAGCAAATTCAAAATGAGCTAATGAAATATTTTATATGTGAGGAAGTCAATATACTTGTTGAGCCAAGTTCAAAAAAAATATTACATATCAACTTCAAATTTTTTTAGAGGGAAAGCAATATCTCGACCAAGACTTTTTTATTTTTTCTACTAAAATATGAATTGAATTAAATTGAAATTATTGATTAAAATACATTTATTGAATTAAAAAAAAATGGACCCGTTACTTCACAGCGATAACAAACATACAAATCTAGCTTTTCATAATCTTGATTGATGTAGCTATCATGTTTTTAATTGTTATATATGGTTGCTATTCTTATCATTACACATGCTTAGTTAATTAATCCAAAACAAGTAATTTGCACAAGAGTCCAAGGATTGAAAAGGAAGGACCAAATAAAGTAGTAATGGATCTTTCTATCTTTTGCATCTTGATTTTTATCCTCACACTTTTTCAAGTTCTGTTGCTTTCTTCCACAGCCATCCGCTTTTGGCATAATGGATATATAGCTTTTTTATTTTATCTTATTTATAATGTAATAATTAACGTTGTAAACTAAGGCTGCTTTGACTCGCTCTGAACTTAAATTAAGTATCAATTTGAATTAAATACTGATAAGTTATAAAATAAATAAAACCTAAATTTATTTAAGCACTCAAAATTTGTCTTATCTATTAATAATTCTCAATTTAAACCGTTAGTCATTTAACTAACGCTCGACATCTTTTATAACACTTATACTTTACAAAGCTATTACTATTTGTCAAGTCATGTCAGCAGTCCACCCAATTGATCAACATACAATATTTTCGAATAAAATATTTAGAAACCCAATTTGTTATCCAACATATCATGATGATAAAAAATCAAGAGTTATTAGAGAATAATATTTGAATTAGATCCATACTTTTTTGGATAGGATTCCATCCAGTCAAATTGGGTTGAATTCCTAATATTCTGATTAACTTTTTAAACGTCGGTGAATTTTGTTTATCATAATGTTTTACAATTGGTGATCTTGTTCTTCCACTTCTACAATTAATTGCATTGAAAGAATATATATGGTGCTCCATTGTATATATTACTTTAATTGCTAACCAGTGGACATAGCTAGTGCTTAATCTAGAGAAAAGATTAAACAATTCAAGAACTCTTATCGTATATTTTGTCAAAATCAGTATCATAGAATTACGGAGACAAGCTTTAATTAATATACCCGATAGAAATTACAAAACTGTCGATTCTGGAAAATTACTAGGAACAAATGGTTTAAAAATTTAAAATACTGAATCAGTTTAACCATTTAATCAGATACTAAATCCTAGATATAATGATTCAATCCTAGATATAAAAAAGAAAGTGTCAATAAAATAATTGGATTAAAAGTTTTAAACTAAATTCCAATAACATCTTTTATAATAATTTATAAAATGCAATAACAATTAAAATATTTGGTGGAGAGTTTTATTTTTAAGTAAAATTGCTTTGATTAAAAAATAAATATAACAGATCTACATGTTCTTTTATTTGGTTTTTATCTTTTACATATTTGATTTAAGTTTAGATTAATTTCTGACCGTTGGCTTAAAACATTAAATGATGAGAAGAAAAAATAGATCTATGTAAATAGGTACGTTGAAGGAAAAGATGAGAGTGCGTAGATTGAATTTCATAATGGTTTTTTTTCTTTAAAATATTGAAAGAGAATGTTCAAGTTACCTAGTGCATTTTGCGGAAAGAACACTCAAAATATTGTTATCCTATGATATGAGAATCTAAGTCTTCACGATTTGGTGTAATAAATTATCTTACTATGAAGCCTGCATAATATGAACTTATCTTACTATGTAAAGATTCGAACCATTTAGTTTTAGGAATTTTGATATCATGTCAATGAAGCGTTTGTACCTCGAAAATATATAAGAAATCTTGTAAAATGATTAAAAAATTTAAATGAGCAAGTTTAGAAATATGGAAAAAGGCAGAATGGGAAACAGAAAGAGGATGAGATTGGGTGGGGTTTCCATTGTAAAGATTGTGCCAAGACTTAAGTCTGTAAATATTTTGTCATAGATAAGGCTTTGTGGTTCCAAACAAAACTCGTCATACAATTACAAAATATGCCATTCTTTAGACTTCACATCTATGCATATATGGTATCTTAGATTCTCCCAACTGTATCCCACCATCTTTACTTCTCCACTCCACTATATAAACCCCCCATTTCAATCCCATTCTTACACCATCCTAAATCAAACTACATAGTTAAGAAGAAGATGTCTTCGAGCTTCCAAGCATCAAGAAACTCAGGGAGTTCGTCATGGACAACACGAGAAAATAAGTTGTTCGAAAAGGCTCTCGCTTTGTACGACAAGGACACCCCTGACCGATGGCATAACATTGCCAAGGCCATTGGTGGTAACAAGTCCGCCGAGGAAGTTAAAACTCACTATCTTATTCTTATCGAAGATGTTCGCCACATCGAGTCCGGTCGTGTTCCTTTTCCCAACTATAAGTCCCCTTCCAACTAATAACTTCTATTCATTTTCTTCCTGGTACATACATACCCCTTCAATCAGACTCTTTATTTACTTTCGATAAAATCACTCACACAACTTAAGTGCCAATTTTATTTTATTTTTGGAAATCCCTTTCTTATGCTTATTTGCAATGTAACCATCAGTATATTCTAAAATAAAAACTAGCCTAACTTACATTATTTATTGTATACGGATTTCAACAAGTGTATACAATAAAATGTTTCTTGAAGATTAATTAACATACACTAAAAGTAGGGCTGGACACGGATTCTTATGTTTCAATTTGTATCAAATATTAAAAGAAAAATATTCACATTTGTAACTGTTTTTTACCCAATGATATTAGATCGAATTCAGTCAATTCAAACCAATAATTTAGCTAAACACGTGATATTTTACTTAAATATTTGATCGAAATAGACTAATTTGGTATCCGTGTTTAGTCCTAATGCAAAGAATCTGCATGGTGACCCAGAGAATAAAGTCCTAGATAAATATATACCAATATGTTTGAATCTCTCCGTCTACTTAATAAAAAGTAGCTCTAAAAGAATGGAAAAAAGGTGACAAGATATACTATATGATAAGGCAATCGGCATCCCAACTATATGGAACAAGTTCTCCAATCCTGCCTTTATTTTTTAACCATTGAATTATTAACATAGGGTCCCAAAATATACAGCTTGGCAGATGGGACCGTGAATTATTATTTGTTGTTTTATTTATAAAATTTAAAATTAATTTGCTTAATTCAAAATTTTATTTTGCATGGCTACATAATTTTATATATTTTCTTGACAAACCATGTATTTTATGAGCTAATTTAGTGCTGTTGTTTTTCAGGAGTCTGAGAGCAATAAGTATCAGAAGCTGCTGCAGTAGTAGAATCAAGTTTGAGGGTTATCAGTTAAATTAGTTATGATCTATATTATTTGTCTTGTAGACAAACTTTTATCCATTCTAATTAATTAATATTAGTTAATCTATCTATCTTTATTAATTAATTATTGTAGTACTAGTACTACTTTAATGACTCTGTCTCATTGTATTGTTTTTGACCCAATTTATTCCAGATTTGGGACTCTCTTCTGAATATCACAATTAGAATCTATACTATTTAAGAATTGAATCAGGAAAAAAAATCAAATAAATTTAATATGTAAAATAAAAAGAAAACATGGTAATTGATTTTAAAATATTGAAGAATATTTCACCAAAACAATGTGTAATGTCTCTAAAATTTACCAATGTTCATTCATGTAATTTACTCTCTAGTACTTACTAGAGACCGTGTCCAATATGTCCTAATAAATTCAGGTCACTGCTAGGGGGACGGAGTTATATAAAATTGGAGCTAAAAAAAAAATACCGTCAATATTGAAAATGCATTCTACTAACTATAAATAAAGAGTTGCTATTTCATTCAAAATCGTACGGTACAGATTATTGCATTTACCAAATGTTTTTGTTTAACCAAAATAAACATAGAAAAGACAGTTCACAATCTGTTTATCTTTAAATAATTCATTCGAAAACCATATGCCTTTTCACAGCCTACTTGAAAAATAGATAGAAAATATTTACCTTCCAATTATATTTTGGTGCTATTGATATTTTCTTGGGTAAATTATATGGGATTAGTCTCATTAGGCAAAACGTTTTCATTAGTATTGATTTTACTATTATTTTTTAAACGCAATTGTTCAATTTTAAATTCTATACAACTCATGTAGATCCACAATGTTGGTATATATAAAATATGATTTAATACATTTGAAACCTACATTATAATAACTCATGGCATTTGAATCTTACAGTATATAATTAGTAACATTTGATCTATGTACAAATATCAAAAATTAAGATGTCATGGAAGATAAATGTTACCAGTTTATAGGACATAAATAAAATGACACAAATTAAGATATAACATGAAACTAAGTCATGTATGGTGTAATTTGCTTTAAATGTGTTGTTAGATCTAAAAAGGTTCCAATAGAATTCTCATTCATTCTTATTCTTATGAAGGCCCACTTCTTCAACAACTTGCCCTTAGTGGGCTTAGTACTTCGGGCAGCCTAATTTGAGCTCTAAAACTCTTATCAGTACCAATATAATTACCTAATAATACTATCTATTCTTCTTTCCAACGTTGGTGTTGCGGTTGCTGTTAGCTGTTGCGGTTAGATGTTGCGGTTAGCTGTTGCTGTTTGTTGTTGCTGTTTGCTAATAGTTGTTGGATAATTAGTGTTTGGAAGAATTATAAAAACAGTTGCTGTTGACATGTGAAAAGACTTATACGGATATACTATTTACCAATATAAATTAATAATAATATAAATTAAAAAAATAAGTTGGGGTAGTTTTGTCAAAGTCTACTTGTGGTTTAAAATACAAACTAGCGTTTCACGAAAAGCTCAAAATTGGAGCTTTTCACGAAACGCTCCGTTTTGGTTCCAAAACTCTAAATGCTGTAGTTCCAAAAATATAACCAAACACCTATTTGTGAGCATATTGGAACAAAAATGCAATATGCTCCTACGAAACGCTATATGCTCCCACGAAACGCTTTACCAAACGGGGCCCAAATCTGCACCAACACACCTTGAGTAATTCAAACCTATTAACTTTTTCAATCATAGAAAGAACCTCTAAATAAATTTGCACTCATTCTATTGATATAATTCATCCTGAAAAATAGAGGAAAGAATTTTCTTGAGTTGCTTATTAAAGGTGAATGGTCGCTCTAATTGAGCAAGATGTCCTGCCTTTTCTATGCTTTGCAAACTTGCTTTTCCTCCTAATTGCCTGCATCAAAATAACATTTCAATTGTTGATTACTATTTTTTGTTGAAATTAAATTAAAATCTCATTATGATGAAGATGACATACTTTTCCAAGTTGCGAGCTGCATCCATTGGGAATATTTCGTCATTCTCTCCCCATAAAAGATAAAACTTCTGCAGTATAGTATATAATCCACCAAATTTGACCATCTTTATTTTTTCATATAAAATCAGGTTTGGCATAATTGATTAAAATGATAATGATTAATAGATAACTTACATATCTAATTGATATTTTTTTTCCAAAGGATATCTAATTGATTTTTTAAAAAATAGAGTCCCACAACTGAACTACAATGCTTTGTTCATTTATTTTTATCTTTTCAGAATGATTTGAATGGACAATTAATTGGACCTATGTTTATGAAATAATAAAAGGGGTACAATTTATGGGCTGAAAATTATTGTTCATTAAATGCTCTCAGGGAGGGAGTTGCTTGATTAGAGTAGTCTACTTTCTTCACCCAAAATAAAAAATAAAAAATAGTCCAATTACAAGAAAATATTACTTATAAAACATTAATTCTAACATTACAGTTCAAGCTGTGTGTATGATGTGCTTAATAGATACAAATGATTATTTAGTTTTAAACTGTAGTTATTTATTTAGAGCTCAACTCAAATCAATTGTTGTTCTGCACAGCAAAACAAAGATAAGTTTGGGTTTAACACTTAATGGACTTGAATTTATGTTTTCCGGGGCTGTTTGGGCCCAAATTCTAGTGGGTTGAATTTGGGTATAATCGGTGGATAAACTTTTGTTTATTTGTTTCTTCACTTTTTGTAAACGAACGCGTCTGGCTCCCATGCTTTGCTTAGGCACTTATTTCGAGACCGATTAGATTGCTTAGCTACCTAGTTGATCAAAATCTGACTTGTCTGCACTAGTCCTTAACTAGTTATTAAGGTCTCTAACCGCCTAACGTCTTTTATTATACTACTTGTTTTTGAGTTTTTTTGGTTAATTCTACTCCCACTCATATAGTGACTTACGTCAACAATATCTAAATTTGATCATGTTTCATATTTTAATATTTAGACTTCACTTTTGTAAAGAAAATACTCCAATTTTGAAAGACTTGACATTATGGTACCTACTATTTTGAATGGAGGATGTATGACTTTCAAAATTTCGAATCTAACTTGGACCCTTAAACACTTAAAATCGGATTAGAGTTTCATGATTAGCCTCCAACCGATTGACTAATACCTACCATATTTTGTTACACTGTAAATATTTCATAGTTTCAAAAGCTACATGTTTAGCAGTAGTGCTCCAATAATTCCAAATTAAAAATAAAGAAAAAGATCAATGTTAGTAGAAATGTAAAGAACACAGGAAACAAAGATTAATACTAATTTAAATTGACCTGAGACAGAGAGAAAGTTGGGATTTTGAAGTCCTTGTCCCTTGTGATCAATGCCTCCGCAAGTTCACCTCTCTCCTTACGGTTCTCAGACATTATCTACAAATTTATTTTTAAGAAATAATGATAAATAAATAAATAACAAACATCTTTTTTTTTATAACATAAATAACAAACATCTGTTAACCACATAGATTTTCTTTAGAAATTTATCTAAAATAAAATTAAACTTTCATGACCCAATCAATAATTATTATTGACCCTTATACATGAAAAAGCTATCAAATACAAGAAAATTAATGGTATGTCTATCAAATAAGTATTACTATAATTAATGGTATGTCCATCATTTTATTTTTTCTTCGCAAGGTATTCCGCCGACACTAATGCACATCTCGTTTGCTTCTTTATGAGTGAGACTGTTATTGATTACGAAAATTCTTTCCATTTAAAAAGGTGAAATTTTAGACTCTAGACTTTTGACTAAAGGGATGAAGAGTTATTATCATTCCACCATTATTTGGTGTTTATATGTCTCATATCACTAATTTACTTTATAGAGTCTTATCAATGAAAATTATTGGTATGCGCCATATTATTATTGTTCCATATAACTAAATTTCTACCTTATTCTTGGTTATTGAAATGCATAGCATTTTTATTTTGAAAACCGAAAAATGATTTGCTAAGAGTAAACAAATCCATTTAATTACCTCTAATACACTAGTGAAGAAAATGTGTGGCAGCCATGGAACCTTATAGGTGAGAACATGGAAGCTTTTTTTGACATCTTCAACGGTATAAGGAATCAAAAGTTGTGACAAAGAAGAGAACCCAATTCTCTTCATTACACCACAACAGTATGTCTCTCTCATAGCAAGATCCGATCCGCTAACGATCATTGACTTAACCAAACCCGGAAACATCTCAGCCATTTTGAACCCGGTAAGCCCACCATAGCTCAAACAAACCAGCACACACTTGTCCACCCCAAGTTTCTCCAGACTTTTGGCCACGCATTCGGCTTGGAACTCGAGTGACCGGTTGGGTTTATCGGTGGTCGAACCGCCGAAGAAGAGGAAACTAGGAACATAAATAGAGTAGGTTTTTGCTAAAGCGAATACCTGGAATTGCCATTGTTGAATACCGGCTGAACCGAACCCATGAAGAAACACTAGTGTCGGTTTGGTTTTTACGGGTTGGGTTGGAAGCCAGAAGTGGATGGTTGTGCCTGGTTCGACCTCTACTTCTTGGGTTTTCATGCCTGATAGCATTAGGAGTCTTTGTAATATGGACATGTATATTTCTAGGGCCTTCGCCATTTTCTATGTTGTTCTTTTTTCTTTTAATGATAGATCTACATTCACTAACTATATATATATAAACATTTAATTTAATTTGTATGAAAACAAAAAATATATTTTATTTAAATGGAGGTAGGTTGAACTTCATGGATAGACACTTTATTATGTTCTTATTGTGTTTATACTCTTCTTTAAAAAAAAAATTTGAATTAAATACTAATGAGTGAAATAAATTTACTGAAATTAGTTTGTTGAATCGGATTGAATAACGTTGAAATGAATTAATTTAGTAAAATTAAGTGAAAAAAATAATAAACTAAGTAAATATTGTGAAACATTATAAATAATATAATATATAAGTCAATGTTCAATTTTTGAGGTAGGTAAAGTCAATAAGTGTTTTTATATTGTATTTGCTCACGTGTTAAAATCTTATCCAAGTGCTATAGATAGCAATTGAGAGGCTCCATATTTTGTAACTCACTAATAGAGATAATCTTAGAGATGTGGAAATATGGCAAGAATATCTGATATTGTAAGAGTATATACAAGTGTGGCCACCAAACTCTAGAAAACATAATTACATATATATCACATATATATAGTATCTATCATTCTCCAATCTGTTCAAAAACTAAAAGCCATATTTAGCACAATAAGTTAATTGCAACCAAAACCATTAAAGTGGATAAAATGTGTCCATCATGTTAGTAGTATAGGGATAAACAACCAAACAAAAATTGTGGAAAGAACTCACTATATGATAAACTTAAATTTTATTTTTTATAAGTAAACTGCATTGATATGAATTTACTGAAATTGAATTAATGTGTAGTGAAATCTTGCTAAATTTAAACAATAGAAAAGATAAGTGATACTCAAAAGTCAACATTATAGTAAAACAATTGTCAAAATATATTTAATTTTTTTGATAAATGAGATAAAATTGGTACACGTTTACAAATTTACACATTTTATAGAGATAAGTAATCATAAGGTTTTTATCTACCTACCCGCCCGCAGTTTATATGCATAATAAATATTTGAGAGCTTGAATTTGTTGGCAGTTGTTGCTTTTAATTTATAAAACTGAATTAATTGATGTACTACTACGAAAATACAAGTGGTCGTGATAGATCTAGTTCCCACTCCTGTCTTCCCGGAGAGCTTACGTGCCAAGTTTCAGACCAGTTACAATAGTCACTAGAAACATGACTTCCATTAAACATTCCGACTTCACAATATAAAGCTTAACTTTAATCAATAATAATAGGCAAAAATAAATACCCTCTATCATAAAAAATAATAATAATAATGAAAACAGGCCATGAAATAGAAAACGGAGAGCCCAATAGTCTGGCCATCTGAGAAACCTAATGGGTATTTGTCTTTGGTCAAATTGGGAATAATTTATCATCATTTTGTGGTTTTCTCATTCAGTTTTTTATTTAATTTCCATACATTTTGATTAAGTATCCCAAGATAATATGATAGTTATCTTATACGTATCTCATTATTTAGTATGGTGGAAGATTTAAGCGGATTATTGTCTTCGTATATTTTCAGTAAACTTCTTGCACGTTGTGTTCGTTGTGATTTCACATATTTTCTTTGTTAATTTGTCCAGAAGTTTCACTCGAATAAACCAAATATAAACAATAAAAATTTATTTCACATCATGTTGTTACACATCTAACAATCTTAAGTTCTATTGAAAAAAACTACATCAGAACTCATACACACATAAAAGTACCTTCATCATACTACAACTTAACTTGAAAATGACCGGAAGTTTTCCAAATAATCCATTGAAGCCATAACCCGCTGGATTCGCTTCCATAGAAACAGGATTCCCATGCGATGCACCAACCCAAGAAAGTTTACTATATGTGTAACACACTCCAAAACAACTGATATAAGCATAACAAGTAGTCGATTACATAGTTTGCCTACAATTTACTACCACTATAAAAAGAAAAAACCGAAAAAAGTAAAATCAATTTGGCAAGAACATGTGCCGTTATATATTTGGTGTATAAGATTGACAAAAAAGAACACATCAATAATCGTAGAAAGCTAAAATATAAATATTGTTGCTATTAATAAATATTTGTGTCCATCATGCATCCTCTAACACAGAGGAAAGAATTTTCTTGAGTTGCTTATTATAGGCAAAGGGTCGCTCTAAGTGAACTGTATGCCCTGCCTTTTTTATGCATTGCAGTTCTGCTTTTCCTTTTAGTTGCCTGCATCATCAATATTCCAATTCATTCATTAATTATTTATTATACAAATATTTTCATTAAAATTTTAAATCTATTGATGAGTATGAGAATCACATACTTTTCCAAGTTGCGAGCTACATCCATTGGGAAAAGTTCATCATTCTCTCCCCATAAAAGGTGAATCTTCTGCAATATAAGACCATCAAACATTAGATTGTGATTTTGAGCTTTAACTATCAGTATAAATTGGTAGTTCAATCGATTCTTGATATAGTATCAAAATTTCTATGATCAAATGGTAGTTTGAGTCCTGACCATTTACAAAAAAATGTCGCCGACTTGTAATTATTAGTTCAATTTGTTCTTTGAAATAGGCAAAATGTCTACAAACTTTTTTTAAAGTATATAAATGTAATTAACTACAGTTTCACTTATACATATCGGACTCCGGTACTTGGCAAATTTGCCTCTAACATTATTGGGAAGGAGCATATTTTCCTCTAACGTAAGAAATTGTGTAAATTTATTCATGGCATTTCAATCCAGTTCAATTTTAACTCCACCTAAAAGAAAATTTGAACTTTGATAGTTATATAAATATCACGTTGCACCTTTAAAATATCAATTATATATTAGGCAGTTAAGAGTTACTAACATAGTTCCAAAAACATGCCAAAATGTAGCTCATATTCAATAATTTTAACAAACGCTGAAACGCATCATATAAATTAAAAAAATGTAAAAGCACAGAATAAATAATATCTTCACCTGAGAGAAATATGGGATTTTGAAGTCCTTATCTTTTGTGATCAATGCCTCCAGAAGCTCAGCTCTCTCCTTGCTGTTATCAGTCATTATCTACAAATAATTTCATGATCCCATCTCATTATTTTGTTGGATTATGTTTGTGGTTTCTATATTTAACCTATTAAATCCATCATTTATGTGTTACAGTACGGTTGTGATAACTAGAAAATTAAATTTTAAAAAACTCATGTTATCCACATTCCAAATTTGTATTTTTAAACGTTCAAAATTAAGTTTAATGAGTAACTAATTAATGTTTGAGATTATAACTGGACCTCTCGAATTTAATATTACCTTAAATACACTAGTGAAAAAAATGTCAGGCAACCAAGGAAGCTGGCATGCAACAATGTCGAACGTTTTTCGGACATCTTCAACCGTACGAGGAATCAAAAGTTCGGACCAAGAAGAGATCTCCAGTCTCTTCAATGCATCAGAACTCATACTCTCAGTCAACGCCATAACCGAGCAACTTGCAACCATTGACTTAACCAAATCAGGAAACATCTCAGCCATTTTGAACCCAACCATTCCTCCATAGCTCAACCCAACCAAAACGCACTTATCCACCCCGAGTTTCTTGAGACTCTTGGCCACACATTCGGCTTGAAACTCGGGTGAGCGGTCTGGTTTATCGGTGGTTGAACCGCCGAAAAAGAGGAAGTCCGGCACGTAAACGGCATAAGTTGTGGCTAATGAGAGGACCTGAAATTGCCATTGTTGAATACCAGTTGAACCAAAACCATGAAGAAAAACAACGGCTGGTTTGGTTTTTAAGGTTCGGTTTGGAAGCCAGAAGTGGATGGTTGTGCCTGGTTCGACCTCTACTTGTTGGGTTTTCATTCCTGATAGTTTCAGGAGTTTTTCTAATCCAGACATGTATAAATCTAAGGCCTTTACCATTTTTGCTCAATTCTTTTGTTGTTGTTTTTTTCTAATTAACTCTACATTCTCTAGCTATAGATATTTTAATTTATAGAAAAGAATGTTATCAAGGGGAGTTGGGATAAGTTGAACAATTTTTGTATGCAATAATTCGGTTTGTATGTTTGTTTTCTGGTGAAATTTAATGAATTATGACCTACTTTCATAATTTTATTGTGTATATATATTACCATTTAACAAATTAAAACTGTTTGTAGCATTCCAAAAACGTGTTATGCCTTTTTCTAATTGAGATTTCACATTTGCTATGTAGCACCGTACGTCCAATTTGAGAAGACTATTAAAAAAGAGATTGAGATATGATATTAGCAACCACCAATCAAAGATATACGATTATGGTTTGTCGGTCTAATTTTGAAATTATAGCTATGATAGTTTTGGCTCTATTCGAAATTCAATCCAATACATTGAAATCTATGTTATAAAAATTATGCTAAAGGACACAAAGAAACGTTATTTCAAATAAACATAGTAATACTAGAAGAAAAATAAGTATATTTTGGAAATCTCCTGCAATAGGTCGTGTGGAACAATATTGTTTGTTAGAACTTGAAGCCAGTGCCTTAGATTAAAATGCCATGCGGATCAACCCGAGTCCTCAAATTTGGAGTAACTTGGCTAATTCGCAGACATTAAGCATGTGCGGCAGAGCTAAGTCGCATGTGTGGAGATGTCTATTGTTGAGATCATGTCAAAGTACTGAAGATCGAGACAAATTATTAGATCGGCAGGGCGACTGTAAAAAAGGCAACATTAAGGGGGACAAACACACTTCCTCCCAATAGAGACGTCAGAGGACTTCTGGCCAATAAACAGACGACATGGAAGCACTAAACTTGGAACACCATCCCTAAAATAACCACATACTACCACTAAGGTAAGGTAAACACTTGATGTCTTATTATATATAAGACACAAATATATCTCCTTCAAACAAAGAGGGATCAATGGGAGAAATTATATTGCACTACTGAAGTGCGCACTAGTTTAACTATAAATTAAAATTGATAATTTTTTATTGTATATATACAGTAAATAACACGAATATCAACCGTTTTATACGTGTATTTTTAAGAGCATCATACTCTAAAAACACTCGAATTATTATTTTTCGATCGACGGTCAATAATCTCCTCTAACTTGCCATTCTTCTATTTAAGGTCACCAAATAAGGCATTCTGGAAAATTCACACTTTGCGGACATTATAAATAAAACGAAAACGTGTAAATATTAAAAATATAGAACTACAATATGAATATTGAAAATATAATAAGAAAAAGTCAGACAATTTTTATTCTACATATGATCACAACAAAGTGCAAAAAAATAGACTAACTAGAATTAAATTAACATCAAATTAAAAAGTATAAGCTAAATTTAAAATTTCAATTATAGAGTCTGTATAATTATAATTTTGCAATGAGATTTTGTTTGCTGGTAAAAACGGTTAGTTTCCTATTTTCAATATTACAAATATGCGCCTCGAACTGTTTCCCATCGATTTTCTAAAAGCTTGTTTTTCAAAACAGATAAAAGAATGTAAAACCTACTAAAGAAAAGCTTATGTGCAACATATGTTGTAACTTTTGACATCTCAAATAGAATCAAATTATTAGCTTCGTATATGAATAACGTGGTAGAAGATACGTCCGCATTATTTGTCTAACAATAAAAAATTAGCTTATGAAACCAAAGATTAATAAGTGGGCCGAAAAGATGATGTTTCATCTATTCACGACCATGAATAATTAATTAGGAAGACATTAAAATGTTTCACACAACCATTCAACTACAAATACATTAAAATTTGTAAAAGCAACAAATGACAACGTCTACCCACATATTCAAGCTCTCAAATTAATATGCAATTGCCGGTAGATTTCATATCAACATCAAATTAAATTAGTACTCCATAATACACTGTATAGTTTCAAGGTGAAAGTTCTTATAATTTAATTTGAGTATTTACATTATATAAATGTATTCAAGAATATATTTATAAACTTTTTTAATTAAATAGTATTTTTTTTCCTTTTTATTATACCCTAGATAGATTCGTATCAACTCGTCGTCTTTAGGTGATTTCATTACGTTTTAATCTCCACCCTTAAATTTTAATCTAATGGTGATTGACCAAATTGTACTTCTTTTTAGATAGGAACGAAAACTTATTGTATTTTCGTTAGTTTAGTTGTTACATAATAATAATAATAATAATAATAATAATATTAATAATAATACCTATCAAGCAATGTCTTGGTGGTTATTACATTCCATTAAGCAGTATGAGGCCATGAGTAATCTCATAATTGTAAAAGGATGAACACTCAATTAATGATTGTAGGAAAACTGATCTAATGGTTATTAAAACAAAGTGTACTAAATCATAGCTTGTATTTGTTGTTATATGAACAAATGAGCTGCTAAACAAGCCGAGGTTGATCAAGATTTTGAGTCGAGCTCAATTTTAGTCGATCCAAGTTACAGCTGGCCAAAGTTCGGCTCGGCTCGGGTTGTTTACAGATATAGCCTATATCCATAATGGGCCTGTATGAAAGCCCATTCCAAATAAGTAAGAGCAAGAGTAGTGCTTCAATAGTCCATTGCATATTTGTTAATGGGCATTTGAAAGCGCCTCACAAACAAGAGATAGTAATGGTTCAATAGTCCGTGACAAGCTTATTTGTAATGACATGTTTCTGACGAGTACGTGTTCTAATTCCTCAATTTTTTTCAATCCTAATGACTGTTTTTAAGTTGTGAGAATACTATTGTAGTTATTATAATTAATTGTTTTTAGCACTATATTAATAAAAGATCATTTTACATCAGAATACCATAAGAACAAAATAATTCGGAGTTGAATTCCAGAAGGACGGATTAGGAAAAAGAAAAGAACTTCTACATAATATATCAATTACCCTATTGGCCGTGAGAGGAATGAAAGATATATGACAAGAGGAAAAACGTTTGGCGAACATACGACACATCTCCATTATCAATCTTGATAAACAACAAATTGGTGTGTAAAATATATTTAATTGATTGATTTGTATTGATATACAATGAGAGGTATTTATAGTACCCTAAGAGCATTTTGGGTTTACATGAATTAGGTAGTAAATCAATATACTCCTATACATGAAACTAACTAAATAGGACTAAGAATATTCCTAAGTATATACAAATTCATTAATGCTAATATTCCCGTGCAAACAGATGCGCGAAGAGACCATAAGACGAGTGTGAAGCATCTGAAAACAACTTGAGGCAAGAGGTTTAGTCAGAATGTCAGCAACTTGATCATCCGTTGAAATGAATCGAACCGCAAGAAAACCAGAGGAGTGCCAAATGTTTTCACCAACGTAGGAGATGTAGCCATGGGCGTTTGACAAGGCTTGCTATAAAGCAGATAGCACGCTCTAAATTGGAAAAGCGGTCCACTACACTTATAGCATCCAGCTCAACTATGATATTTAATAAACCCAATGATAACACCCAACTCAAAGCGCGCCACTTCAAACCAGCTGCTTCAACTAAGTAAGAACTCCATTTATCACATGTAAACTTCGATTGGCATGCCACAATTCTGCCAAGAGAGTCCCGGCAAACATGCCCAAAATCCATCTGATTCCTGTCGCGATCAACAGCCACATCGATGTTGATTTTAATTACCCTGATTGGAGGAAGGGACCACCTGGAAACCCGAGCCGAGCATAACGCGTTGTTGCTGTTATTCGCCTTGCTGCAGCTCTGAAAATCTTGTAAAAACACCAAGCTTTGTTGCATAAGAATCCTATAGCAGGTTGCAGTTTACCATTCCAAAGCTTTTTCATTCCTTTGGCACCAATGCTCTACATTATTAACCATATTTTCTCTTTAAAATCAGTAGCTATACCCGAGATAAAGAGGGATGAGATCCATTTCGAGAAAATTTTCGAAGCTTAGAGCAGCAACATTCAAACCAATTCCTTGCCAACACTTTATATCGGACTGACCATCCGAGAATAAATGGAAATTATGCTCACCATAACAACCACATAGCGCACAAATATGTTCAACATTAATCCCTTTGAGATATAATTTCTCTCTATTTGGTAAGAAATTGTTGTAAAGCCTCCACATAAAGTTCTTAACTTTAGGCGGAATGTTGAGCGACCACATCGACGTCCAATCTCCAGCCAATTCCGTGACAGAAGGACCAAATAAATGTTTCAACGCTACCTGGTATCAGCTGTTTTTTCATTCAAAATCAACCAAATTTGATCTAAGACAGATAAATTTTACAAGTCTCAAACCACGCACTGGCTAATAATTCGATACCAGTTATAAAACTTTATGAAGGATTTAACTGAATAAATAATTTTTATTTAAACCATATACAAACTTGCATACAAGATGTTCAATTGATCTTTCATGTCAAAGTTTGCATTTAACATTTTCACTCGGACTTAATTTTTCTTTTGAGCAGCTCTAAGTCTAACACTCTCACACACTAAGCTTTAAATCGATTAAAGAAACAACAAACAGATCGGCTAAAGAAACATCATTAATTAAATTGATCACCCTCTCTACAAATAGACATAAAACTAACTACTTTTGCTAGACAATGAATCTCTAAGTTCTCTGAACATTTAACAAAAGAGACTGCAACATAATCGAGCTCTTGTAACAAGACGAACACTCCGAGATAACATCATAGAGATGACAAATGATGGACTTCTTGAACTACCACATAAAAATTATATTTGTAATCAATTATATCTGACGGTTACTTGAATATAATCCATTATTACTTTGATCCTCCCCATATTGAAGTCCTTTATAAGAAAACAATTAGAAAAGAATGAGTATATTATTGTGAAATGTAGAAGGAAAAGCTCTAAAATAATATGATTTGCATAAAAAAATTGTTAGATTGTTCTTTTTTTTTCTTTTTTTTTTTTTAGGAAAAAATTGTTAGATTGTTAGATGTTATTGTTGAATAAGATAACCAAACACTATAAATTTGTCTACTTGAAAAAAGATAAAAAATAAGAAATAAGCATTTCAAGTTTTGCTATATACTACTACATCACAACGTTTTTTTAGATAACAAGCAGATCAGAATCAAATAAGATATCTATGTGGGTTTCTCATGGATTCCTAAGGCTAGCAGGAATGAAACCTCAACTAGTCGAAATTGAGACACACACAGTTATGCACTTCTGGGTCCTGACCCGAACCAGATCCGACAAACCAGCTGTTGTGTTTCTAAGCCTGATTATGGACTTTGGTTTGATGAACCTCCTCCTTTTTTTTCTGTAATGTTTTATTCTCTGAATTATAAATTTCCTTTCTTTCGAAATAATTTTTGTTTTGAAGAAGTCTCAGAACACAAAAATCAGAAACAAGCAAATCCAAAATGGCTAGGAGGCACATCACATTAATCAAAGTTAATCAAAGCTTTGAAAGAGGCAAGTCTCCGGCCCATATTTGAATTGAGTCCGTTTGATTAAATGGTTGATAAAACCTTTCATTGGTGTATTGGTTTTCGGTACTGAAAATTTATGATACTATTTAGTCGATATGGGCGGATTAATTTCCTGCTAACTCTGTGTTATAATAAGTCGATATGGGCATGCTTTTATTGGTTGTAAGATAACCCATACCCCCAAAATTAAGAATAGAAATCTCACTATATTTAAATTATATTGAAAATCACAAGTATTTAAATTGTTTAATTTTTTTGCTTTAAACAAACTTTATAAACCACAACACCATTATGGCTGGATTTCAATAGCAGCAGGTAACTTTTTGCCCATATATATGCTAGTTTCAAAATCATTGCGAAAAACATGTACTGTGTAACACAGTTTACTGCCCTTGAGTTCATAAACAAAAACGTACATTTAAATTTTTCAAACCTTATATAAAAGGTAAATATTTCTTTTTTTGCTATAAGCATCACAACCTTTTTTGGTGGAGAGAAGAAAGAAAATCAATTAAGATGATGAACCTCTTGGAAATATCCATTTGGTTTTTGCATGGACTCCTAAGGCTAGTAGGGATGAAACCTCAATTAGTAGAAATTGAGGCAGGCACAGTTATGCACTACTGGCTCCCATCCCGAACCCGTTCCAACAAACCAGCTCTTGTGTTTCTCCACGGCTTTGGCGTTGCCGGAGCTCTCACTTGGCCAATTCAAGTGCTCACTCTGTCGAGAACCTATGAAGTTTACGTTCCGGACCTCATCTTCTTCGGGAACTCAACCACTGATAAACTCGACCGGTCACTGGAGTTTCAAGCCCAATGCGTAGCCAAAAGTCTGAAGAAACTTGGGGTAGAGAAATGTATAGTTGTTGGGTCGACCTATGGAGGAATGGTTGGGTTCAAAATGGGTGAGATGTATCCTGATTTGGTCAAGTCAATGGTTGTAAGTGGCTCAGTTCTGGCGTTGACCGAGAGTCTTAGCTCAGAACGGATGAATAAAATCGGGTTCTCTTCTTGGTCGGGTTTTTTTATTCCTCGTACAGTTACTGATCTCCAAAAAGTGTCTGAGATTTCTTCCTACAAGATGCCATGGTATGCTAACTTTGTTTCTCAAGGTCTTTTGAAGGTAATTATATGGAGAAGGTTCATCATATTATTTTATGTTAGCCCACCTTCAATTATTTTGGGACTAAGACTTTATTGTTCTTGTTTCAAGATCATGGCCGTAAACAGGAAAGAGACGGCTGAGCTTCTTGAGGCATTGATTGTCAAGGATACTGATTTTCGTATTCCTGAGTTTTCACAAGTAGAATCTTTCATCTCATATTTATTTGTTTACTTTTACTTTGTGGATTTAGATCTTTCAGTTCAATAATTTCCTTCACTAAAATGCACTTCAATTTAATTCAGTTCAGTTCAATTCTATCAATTCGGTTTAGTTGAATTGGAAAATGAAACATAATCTATTGTTGTATATCGCAGGAGAAAATACATCTAATATGGGGGGAGAATGATAGAATTTTCAACCTTGAAATTGCTCAAAAGGTGAAAGAGTAAGTTCATCAAAATGAGAAGTTTGACGTTCAAATCTCACTTAATAATTATTAAGAATTAAAAGATTTAACATTTTTTTTTTAATTAAAAGCGGATGACAGACGGAATGTCCAATTTCTTTCTATTAAGGAAATAAAACTGATTGCAGGCAGCTAAATGGAAGAGGAACGCTTCATATCATAAAGAAGGCAGGACATACAGTTGTACTGGAGAGGCCATTTGCCTATAATTTCCTTCTCAAGAAAATTCTTCCCTCTATTTGTGAGGATTAGATGAACATATATCAAAAAAATAAAATAAATCGTTTTCTAGTATAAACAATAATAAGATATATGTGTTTACACTTTTCATTCTGTTGCACGTGTGTAATAAGCTGTTGCAGGCCTCCATGATATTATGCTTGCGGATAAATGTGAGATTGGCAAATCTCGAGCTATATTTGTTTGTAGTTACGTTATTTTAGTTTTTTGTTTTCCCCTTTTTTTCTCTACCTCCTTTTGTTCTCGGGGTGTAGCCCCTTCCTCTTCACATAAAAAAAAAATTATTTTTTCAAGTGTAAGTTATAATTACATTACCATGTAATATACATTCATAATCACTGAACTTTAAAACATAACATAATAGCCATGAATGTAATTTACCTCATGTTACCTTATTAACTTTATTCATATTCATGGAGGTTAAAATGCACAATTGGTTGCTAAAGTTGGGGTTGTTTTTCTCGTGTTTTTCTAGACCAATAGTATTGAATCAACAAACGAAATTTTACTAAAATGAATTTTAAGATTTTCTCGAATTTCGATCAAATATCATTTAACTAGTCTAGTTACTTAATTGAGATTGTTGAGTTATATTTATTCCACATAAACACGATTAACCTATAATTTTATTTTATTTAGATTAACATATAGTTTTTATGTTACATTATTTGTTATGCAAATTAGTAATAAGAAGAAAAGAGGTTATAGGAGAAAAAGAAAATATAAAAAGAATGATAAAATATCATTAATTTGAAACTTTTTTGATTAAATTGTTTAACATGCCAAACGCCTAAGCAAGCTGAAAAGTAGACCAAGTCTAGAAACTAGGCATTCTCAACTTTATGAACCTATTTTCAGAATTGTCATAGACAAAGAGCAACGAGCATGAATTTTGCAAAGGAGCCAGCAAAAGCACAAATCCAATTCCGAAAAATAACAATGGAAGACAAGTTCAGGTTTGAATTTTAGAAATGCATGATCAGATTTTGTTCAAGGAACTAAAGTGAAAGTGCATGTTTAAAAAAGTTCCAAAAATTGTTATTTTGAAAAATTGAAAGGATAGTGTAATGATCGATGTGATACCAAAATAAATTTAATTCTTAAATCTTTCTATTTCAATAAACTCAACAGTAAAAAAATGACAATCTTAGCATGAAAGTTCTTTGTTTTGTCAACAGTACTACGTAGGGACTCAGTTCCTTTTTTGCACTATATATAAGATCCACAAAAATTATTTATGAATCAGCTGAACTGCAAGATTATATTTGGAATTTGTCCAATAAAATATCCAAATTAATAAAACTGAAAAACAATTTATCAAACGGAACTTTATTATTCTTTTGGAAATTATAATTAAAGAAATTGATGGTGAAAGTGTTAGCTTAATGGTTAAATGCTCTGCCTATAATCATAGAGGTCATGAGTTTGAATCACATCAGAAACGTGAGGTTTTCTTTTGTTATTTAATGTAAGTAAAATTGCACGCTTTAAAAAAAACAAAAAATTAAAGAGATTGAAATAGTTTAAAATAATCAGTATATACACTATTGTGAAATGTAGAAGGAAAAGCTCTTAAATAATATTATTTGCATAAAAATATTGGTTAGATGTTATTGTTGTATAAGATAACCAAACACTATAAATTTGTCTCCTTTGAAAAAAAATAAGAAATAAGAAATAAACATTTCAAGTTTTGCTATATACTACATCACAAAGTTTTTTTTAATTAACAAGCTAGATCAAAATCAAATAAGATGGTGAACCTCTTGGAAATATCCATGTGGGTTTCTCATGGATTCCTAAAACTAGCAGGAATGAAACCTCAACTAGTCGAAATTGAGACAGGCACAGTTATGCACTTCTGGGTCCCGACCCGAACCCGATCCGACAAACCTGCTGTTATCTTTCTCCACGGCTTTGGCATTGCCGGGATTCTGACTTGGCTAATTCAGGTGCTTTTTCTAGCCAGATCTTATGCAGTTTACGTGCCAGACTTCCTCTTCTTCGGGGACTCAACCACCGATAAACCAGACCGGTCACCGGAGTTTCAAGCCGAATGTGTAGCCAAAAGTCTGAAGAAACTTGGGGTGAAGAAATGTATATTGGTTGGTTTGAGCTACGGAGGAATGGTTGGGTTCAAAATGGCTGAAATGTATCCTGATCTTGTTAAGTCAATGGTTATAAGTGGCTCGGTTATGGCGTTGACCGAGAGCATTAGTTCAGATGGGTTGAGGAGAATTGGGTTGTCTTCTTGGTCGGAACTTTTGATTCCTCGTACACTTGAAGATCTCCGAAAATCGTCTGAGATTACTGCCTACAAGATGCCATGGCATGTTCAATTCATTTCTGAAGGTCTTTTGAAGGTAAGCTTATGGAGTAATTAATTAACATTATACTAGTTAATCATTTGGTTAATTTATTAGCTTATGGAGTAATTAATTAACATTATACTAATTAATTTATTTATTTACTGTATGCAGATGTTGTCCGAAAACAGGAAGGAGAGAGTTGAACTTCTTGAGGCATTGATCACCAAGGACACAGATTTTACCATTCCTCATTTTTCACAAGTTAGAATTTTAGTTTCTTCTCATTTTTATTTTTATTTTTTGGATTTAGAACCGACCAAACTAAAAGCTCTAGCTTTAATTAAGGTTAACGACATCTTTTATATTAATCTCTGGCAGAAGTTCACTCAAATTATTTATAATGATTTACATCTTATTTGTTTACAAAATTAATTTTTAGAATTTAACTATTAAATTTAATCATTAATTTTGAAAATACTTTTGATTAATATTTAGAATCAATAGCAATTATTTATTTTAACTTCTAAAATTTCTCTATTAAAAAATTTAATGATACTTTCCAGTACATATTTTTTTAGTTACAAGTGGAAATATATATTATCGATCAAGAGCAATTTTACCAGTTAAATTGGCAAGTTAGGTGAAGTTTAAACATCATCTAACAGTACATATATTCCATTTTGTGTTGTGCATATTAGTTGCATATCATGGATTAAAAATACTACAAGTTTTCCAGCCATCTCAATTAATTATGAATTACTCCCTCCGTTTCATAATGTTTGACGTTTTGGAGAAAATAATTTTTCCAAAATGTTTGACGTTTTACACTTCCCAAGAAGCATTAAATGAACTTTTTCTAATTTTGCCCTTATGATGATTGGGTAGGAATTTGTAGAGTCACTTTAAGCATTAATTATTAGGGGTAATATGGTCATATCATACTCCTTTTAGTGCTAATTATTGAGTTTCTTAATATGTGTGTAGAAACCTTAAACGACAAATATTATGAAACGGAGGGAGTATATTGCTAAAAAATAGTAGAGTTTTCCTGAAAATAATGTCTTTTGTTTAAAATTATAATTAAAAACATGGAAATATCTATTATATGAAAATTCATAAATGCCAATGAAATAATTTATATAATTGTATATTGGTATTGCAGAAGAAGATGCATCTATTGTGGGGAGAGAATGATAGAATTTTCAACATGGAAAATGCTGAAAACTTGAAACAGTAAGTTGATCTAATTAATAATGAATTGGATTGGAGAAAAGAGAGTTGGTACACCAAAACTTAGGTGCATCTATTAATTAGTCAAATACAATATATTGATTGCAGGCAACTAAATGGAAGAGCAACACTGCATATAATAGAAAAGGCAGGACATACTGTTGGAATGGAGAGGCCATTTTACTATACTACCCTTCTCAGCAACATTCTTTCCTCTATTTGTGACAATTAATTAGATGAACATTTATGAAAATAATTCTTCATTTCGTGGTGGAAGCGTTAGTCGGGCTTCGCGCCGTTTCGAGTTTCCATCCTCTCCATCATGCTCGTAAACATTGCTGACGAATGCTTATCAGCCCGATGGCTCATGTAGGATTAGAGGACATGGCCGGCTTTCTTTATAAATTGATTTTTAGTCATTTTCGAGTTATTAGAAGTCACATTTTCTTCTCATTTTTAAGAGCTTTTCTTCTCCCCTTCAATTTACTTTCATTAAAATTATATCATTTAGTATTCTCACACATATCTCTATAGATAAATTTAATATTTGGATAAATTTAAGTAAATAAAAATCATCATGAAAAATATTGTTATAGAGGATACAATTTAAAAGAATAGAATAAGTATTTCTTTAGAGATATTCTAAAACATAATAAATTTTGTTATTTATATCTCGTCGGTAATTAACTTCAGTTCAATTTAATTCAGTAATTTTTCTTCATTTATCTTTCACTAAATAGTAAATACACATCAACTGAGTCATAAAGAATTAAAAGAACAAAATCATATACTCAATTTTTAAATTCTCCTAAAAAATAGTAGTGATTGTGTTCCATTCACAACAAAAATGATGCAATCAAATTTTTAAGTACTTAAAAATTCTACCCAAAAATGGAACCATTTTGCTTAGGTGGAGAAGTTCTTATTTAGGAGGCAATATTTGGAGGAGAGCTTGGATCCAAATTCAAACACGTCATTATTCATTATTAGTACGTGGCACTTACTTAAATTTGGAATAAGACATGCGTTTCAGTTTGGTTTTAAAATTAAAATCTTACTAAACATATTCAATTATTCAATCTCAAAATTAAAATCTTACTATACTTTCAATTATTCAATCAGCTGTACTGAGATTATGATATACACGTGTTTGTTGTGTAGGATAAGACTTTTCTTCTCCATTCGGATAAAACGTCGATTCCATATCATTAACTATTATTGGTTACATGTTAATTACTTGTTGATGCTAATTAATACACACCAACAAAGTTTGTGAGCTTAAATAATTATAATTTAATGATAAGAAATAAAACCCTAACCGTTAGATTCATTATCCAAATTTTGGAGTTTTCTTCAAACTTTTTAAACTCTTCTTTACTTGTATAAGTTTTTTATTGCTTTTGAATATTAAAAAAACATAGTGAGTATTAGTGTTTTTTTATATCTAAGTTTTTGTATGTTCTTCGAGAAAATATTTATCTTTGTATAGGTAGTTGTACTTTTTTTCTCCTTGTATGAAAAATTGATGTGTCTCTCGTTATGAGTGTTTACTTCATATTTTATTTTGTGGAACGATTTTAATGTTATCGTAAAGAGTTGTTGATTAGAGATGACGAATTTCGTAAAACCTTTTTAATACTCATATCGCTTAAAAAAGTTATTTTAGTTTTTTTTTTTATAACAAAAGTTTTTTCTAGTTAATACATATGATTCACTAGTCATATATGTTACTTTGTTTTTTTTAGTGTTTTTATTTTCTAATTTTGCGGGAGTTTGTAACTTAATTCTCTTTATTTTATAAAATAAAACAAAAAGTAATTTTAATTGTGTGATGCGCTTAGAAATTTTGATGACTATTGACAACTACTAGTCTCAATACTATAAAAAGCACCAAAGTTCTTAGAAGAATTATTAGAAGACACGGAAGTTAATCAGTCAATTAAATTAAGATGGTGAATATCTTAGAAATAGCTATGTCTGTATCGCATGGGTTGCTGAAGCTAGCAGGGATGAAAACTCAGGAAGTGGAAATCGAAGAAGGGACGATTATGCACTTCTGGGTCCCGACCCGGACCCGAACCACCTCCAAGAAACCTGCTGTTGTGTTTCTCCATTGTTTTGGCCTTACCGGGATTCTCACTTGGCAATTTCAGGTAAGAGTCGGAGTTATCAAGACCAATCGGTTAAGTAACAAAGTCAATTGATTGTTTTTATTAAAAGTTTAAACTGATAGTTAAAGACCTATTGACATTTTTTATATTAATATCCTCACGCAAATGCTTCATGAGTTTGAACTATGCCAACTTCTTCATTCATTCCATCATATGTTTGTAATCTCCAATAATGAGTTTGAAGGCATGCACAATACAAGTTCATTCATCATATGTTTTCAATCTTCAATAATAAGTTTGAAGCGTGCATATATTTTAAATCACTGATAAATGAGATTATCATAACTTGAATTCAAGACTATATCATATCAATTGAATGTTTGAACTAAAAGTTTAAACTGATAGTCAAAGTTTATTGACATCTTTTATAGCATCAAAATTTAATATGACATGTAAAAATGTGAGAGAGTTAAAAGGTTTACCATGAGAGAATAATAGAATATCTCTTCAAAAAAATTTTGAATATCTCGTTAAGTTGATGTTATATTTGAATTAGGCACGTCAATTCTTAAGTTTTTAACCCAATCCAAAAATTTACTAATCAGTTTGATGTTAATCAAAGAACAACTCGATCCAAAAATATACTTGTCAGTTTCATAATTTTATGTCGCCCCAACTTTTAGGTTCTTCTTTTGGCAAGAAGTTATGACGTATACGTGCCGGACTTGCTCTTCTTCGGAGACTCAACCACCGATAAACCTGATCGGTCACCTGAGTTTCAAGCCGAATGCGTAGCAAAAAGTCTGAAGAAACTTGGGGTAGAGAAGTGTATAGTAGTTGGATTGAGCTATGGAGGAATGGTCGGGTTCAAAATGGCACAATTGTATCCTGATTTGGTGAAGTCAATAGTACTAAGTTGCACAGTTGTGGCATTTACTGAGAGTGTTAGTTCAGATGGGTTGAAAAGACTTGGGTTCTCTTCTTGGCCGGAACTTTTGATTCCTCGTACGGTTAAAGATGCCCGAAAAACATTTGAAATAACTACCTATAAGCTTCCATGGTATGCTAGCTTTATTGGTAAAGGCCTTTTGAAGGTAATTTATTAATTAAAATAAAATTATGTTTGATTAATTACTTGATCATTTATTTAATAAGGTTGATTATATACTCAATAGAAATGATTTTGCAGATCATGTCCGCAAACAGGAAAGAGAGAGAGGAACTTCTTGACGCAGTGATCACCAAGGACAAAGATTTTAGCATTCCTCATTTTTCACAAGTTAGAATTTTCATTCTCGTTTTTATTTCTATTTGTTTTGACCATTGTTGTTAAATTATAAAAGAATTACAAATACAACTAATTTTCTCGTGACGTCAATTTTTATTTTTAGGAGTACCATTTTGTTCAAAGTTACATTTTAAAAATTGGAAAAACCCAAAATATTTAATTTCATAATTCCAATAAAATCATCTATTATTGTATTTGCATATTGCAGAAGGTACATCTGTTATGGGGAGAAAATGATAGAATTTTCAACATTGAAATTTCTCACAAGTAAGTTTATTTAATTAAAATATTTAGCTTTTCCATTGATAAATTAACTTTTTTATGACATAATGAAATGAAAAACTAATTGCAGGCAACTAAATGGAAGGGCAACAATGCATCTCGTAAAAAAGGCAGGACATATGGTTACAATAGAGCGACCATTTTCCTATAATACCCTTCTCAAGAAGATTCTTTCCTCCATTTGTGAGGATTAGAAGGACACCATTAATGGAAATTAATATCTAAGAATAAAGGATGAATGGCCAATTTGGATTAAAAATAATGTTTGTGGTTTACTCAATTTGTAAACAAAAAGTATGTGGTATGATTAATTTTTTTACAAAATAAGATATCATAAATTACAACTTTATGTTTTAATGGTTAGACAGTACATTTTGTATTTTTTTAGAAAGATTACATTTATATATCGATAAAATATAACCTGCAATGGCATCGCATACCCTCAAGTCGAAATCATAAACTATATTATGGGTGTTTTTACGTTTTTTTCAAATTGAAGTATTTATGAACTAATTTGATGTTTAAGTTCATTTTATAAATCCGCAATTCGATTCGGGGGATCATATTATGTCAATATATGGTTATAAGTTGTTTAACATATAAAAATATCACCAAAACTCAATAATGTGATTTCAAATACAGTGTTTTGTAAAAATATTCATACCGCATACTTCTATTTGCAAAGTAATTTATACCACATACCTTTGTTTGTAAATTGTTAAACCACAAACCCCTATATAAAAATTGAGTAAACTACAAGCATTATTTTTAAAGCAATGCTAAAAACAACAACAACAAAAACTATCAATTTGTTTTTAGAAAAATATAAATAATACACTTGTGTTTCTTTCGAATATTAGGACATGTATTTACACAATAGAACGCCATTCTTTTTTTATCTGAAAAGTTGATTAAGTGACATTTCATATCGTGTTAGTATCTCTTGCAATTTCTAGACCATATATTGGTTAATATTGAATGATAAGGGGGATTTCATATGACCTGATTGTGGTGTCGGGCTCTTCCTTGTTTAGGTTGAACTTTCTGATCACTCTGAAAATCAAGTCAATAAGAGGATATATAGAGAGAGATTTGTGTAACTGAATAAGCTTTTATTGCGTTGAAGGTGTTTATAGGTGAGAGTAGCTCGGATTATTTTGACGAAGATGGTGGGCCAATTAGCACCAAATGTTTGCAGTGTTGGGCCAGTGGTGTTATATGTTGCCCATTCCAGGGTAAACATCTTGGGTCAGCTTGTTTGTGTTGATTTAACTCTGTATAGTGTAAACTTGAATGGAACTCGTAGATTTTAGCTTAAATCACACGATGCTCATCAATATCCAATTGACTATCCATCAGTTTTATGTTAAAATTTACTACTTTTGATGATAATCGCTGATATAATATGTATAAAATTAAAATTTACTCTTTTCAACAATGTCAATGGTGATTCTGACATCGTCAATATCCAAAAAATTTACAAAATGTAAATTATAAAACTCAACTAGAAATGTCAAATACGGTGTAAATACATGGGCTATTTGGGAATAGGTCCAAAATAACTATAAATGCAACAATAGTGACCTTGCTCCAAATGGATCAAGTACATTCAATATTGTAAATAAATGGAACCATTAACCAATAACTAATTCCGTCCTCATCTTTAAAATTAATTTCAGCACGTGCGTAGGGTTTTTTCTTTTGTAGAAAGTACGTAGATTGTATTTCAATCAATCATGAAGCAATGTTAATAATTAGACAATCATTATAAAATAAAGCGTGAGAAAACATATGCATCTGGAATGCTCTTATGCTCACCACTTGAGCATTTGGATTCACTTAAAACGGTGTCGTCAGGTTCTTACAGAACATTACCAATTTTAAGATTACATATATGCGACTTGGTTGGTTTTTATGAAAAAATTTAGAATACATCCAGCTTACCACTATAATTATAACGATAAACAGATTGGATTGGAATGAATTGTGCTTGCTTTGTATTGATTTCTGATATGATTATACACAAAATACAACTTGATTATGGACTGTGATTTTAGCCTAAATAAGATTTGACAATATCTATTATTGGTTCTGTGCACACTATAATTGCCTTACTTACAAGATAAGTTTACCAAGTATGACTAATCTAATATACCCTTGAGGCGAAATAAACGGAGGTTCTCTAACGTTTGAGACTCATGCGAAAGTCATCAAATAACTGAATAGGAAGACCTTTGTTAAGATTATTTGCAATTTGGTATCCAGATGGAACACGAAGGACCCGTACTAGGCCTTAAGCTACTATTCTTAGGGGTGGCAATGGGGCGGGGAATACCCATGCCCAATAGGTCCCGCCCCATTAGGGTCGGGGAATACCCATTACCCATCATTATAGGGTCGGGGATGGTAAGAAAAAGTATTCCGTTTTCCGGGGATGGGTCGGAGATGGTAATAGCTATTCCCGCCCCATGGGGATCCCCAACCCATTACCGTTAGGCTAACCCATGGGGATATCCATGGGTATACCCATTAATATATATTTTTTGTAATTATAGATATATATTGTTATGTAAGTTCTCAAAATATCCTAATTAGACATTTAAATTTAATTATTTTAATATGTTAAATAAATCTAATTAGGCAATCAACTAGTAAAATAAAACCCTATTAATCAACGCAAACTTTTTTTGTTTTGGAACGGGCAAACTTTATGTTTATTTAATATTTCAATTAGATATTTATTTTTGTTCGGATATTTTATTGTTATATGTTTTAATAATTATTTTTGTTATGAATGATTTTGTTTTATTTATTGTATGATATTTAAAAAAAATATATATTTACGGAATCGAATACGTTTGATATTGGTTTTATTAAATTACAAAATGGGTCGGGTATCCCCATGGATATAACCGTTACCCATTGGGGCGGGGATTGGGATGATTTTATCCCTATTTCTCTTAATGGGTCGGGGATGGGGAATCCCCATTTATAATGGGGATGGGGATGGAATAGCTCGCCCCATCCCCTACCCGCCCCATTGCCATCCCTAACTATTCTAGAGCAAAGTGAATGTCCATTTTTATTTTTCAATGTTGAACTGAATTTTTGGAATGATAGATAATAACACTGACATTTTCACATATATTGAAATTACTAATAAGCACATATATAATGAAAACACATTTTACTAATAAGCTCCGTAATTTCTCCACCTTCATTATGAGATTCAATCCCTCACCATTTATTAGTCATACAATACTTACTCGTACATGAGATGATTCAAGAAACCTACAGTTCATTATTAAATAACTTTTCTAAAATTTGTCATTAAATTTTTTGATTGATTTTATTAAAACCGAAAATTTCATCCATATGATATGGATAACCGTTAAATAAACAAAAAATATGAGCAGTTCCACTTAGTTTTAAAATCCAATTCCCCCTAATTGACATCAACAATATTGTTATCACCAATTCATGATTGGTTCAAGTTGGACCGTGCCCTAAGAAGAGAAAAACCTTACTGAAAATTGAATGTCTATACCATTCTTAGTTGGGTAACCAAATACAAGCCCTGTTATCAAACTGTCGACCCTCACATTCTCTAGTAACAAGTAAAAAAGTCAATCCAACCAACTCTTTCCGTCCTACCAAACATAATACTAATATCTATCACAAATACAAACAAAAATCTACAAAAACAGACTCAATGCATAACAAATAAGAATAACAGGGCAGGAGGAATACTACTAGATCAAAGGACATCAGAGATATGGAAAACTTATGAATCAGAGATATTAAGTTTCAGAGACATGATTGAAGTAGAAACCATGTACCACATCACATGTCACAAAGCCAAGGGGACAGCATATTTTAGTCTACCCACTCCATGAATCAGAGGTAACCGATAATTCATAATCAGTAATTCAGCTTTTCATATAAAAAGAAACCGTATCCATCAACAAGTTGAACATAAAATCAAGCTAAGGTCTTACTACATATGTAATAAGGCTGTCATCATGGCCAACAAATAGCTTAATCCAAATTAACAAAATTTGTCACTCTCGACATTTTAACAGTGTTCAAAGGGGAGCAAGCAAACAAGCTCAATCATTGGCGAAGTTCAGTCTTCTTCTTTTGCCAAAGCCTGTCGAGGGCACTGTCAGCATCACCCTGCAACATTTTATTTACAAACACTCAGCACTCATTTCACATCACTATCTTTTTTTTGCATTGCATTAATATATCATACATAATCATCATTTTTACTGCATTCATATATCATATTAAATCTAGTAAAACACAGAAGATCACACAAAGTATTATGCAAATATACTAAGTAATTATTTGGCAATCCGTAAGCAAGAATAAGAATCAGCATTATGGGTTCCAATTCGTAGAGTAATTTGATGCCATTTAATGGCATCTTCACTTGCTAAAAAGTTACAACTTATCAATCCAGCTAGTTAGTATCTCCACTTCAGGCTTACATTTTAGTTGGCATAGTGTGAAACATTTACAATATCATCCCATATACACTCAAAACCCGCTGCACATAAGATATAATGAGGGCATTGCCAGCCCATTTCTCTCTTTCCCATCTAACAAGATTGATTCTTGGTATTCCTCTCAACCCTCTATTTTCTAGTCAAACACAAATAATCTCTAGACTTTTCCTTCCCATATACCTTAATTAGTGATCTATTTCTTTTCACAAATAATAACCTAACAATGTAAGCACCTAGTTTCTAACAAATAATAACAAGCAGCAATTCACACCCCAGTGTCAGCTAGAATTGACATGATCACGTATACCAGTTTCGGACAGTAGAAAAAAGGGAAAAGACCAATTGCACATCTCCCGCCACACAATTAGGCATGGATTGTGGAATCTCTAATAGCAACCACTAGGGCCGCAAATGACTCAGGGCACAAGATTATAAGGACAATTTGTAATGTTAATGCCAGGGAGCCAACAAGTAAATTCAACATCAAATTACCATCCTCTTCTATACTTGCTATCAAACTCAATCCCAAATTAAACAATACAAAACAAATCAATTGAAGAAAAAAAATTCAAAATTGTGTTCTTTCAAATCTTTATTTAGTTTTTCACACCTATACTTATCCCAATCAAATAAGAAAACCAGTATACACATGACAATATATTAGCCAATAAACAACAAACCTTTAATGGTAAAAAAAATACATTCCGTACTCAAATATGCAAAGAAGTTATAAAGCATCATTTTTTATCACTGACATTCACGCTTAAAATTAAGTAACAATGCCATAAGTAGCAAAAGGTCGGCATTTATAAATATCTCAGCAGATTGCACCAAAACTGAAATCATGATCAAACATTGGAGAATTCCTTTAATCGTCCTAAGCTTTGATATGATGTAAAAACATGTGATTTAACAGCCAAGTGAACTCCAAACCAATCTGAGCAACATCTAAAATAATCAAGTTTATTAACTAGCTCGTGAGCGACGGTTCATCATAAGACAGTCCATCCTTGGTAACAATTATACCATTCATAGACCAGCAAATACTAAGCAGAATGAGAAAATCAATTGTACCTGAGCACGGACGAAGCCGCAGAGAGCAAAGGTCGAGAATTGACCGGTGTAGTGGCCGTTGGCATCCAAATGCCCGACATTGATCTGCACGGAAGCATGATCTTTCGAGGTGATGAGCCTGTTAGTCGCCGAGCTGCAATAAAAAAATAAATGAGTTAAAGATTGCATTCCTGTATGTATTATTGAAAGATGATAAACAAAAACGTCGTCGTGTCATACCATTTCCTTGGGATGTAGAGATCCATGTTCTGTCCTTCTTCGTTCTGCATCTTGAGAATTCTTAGCTCAAAATCACCTGTTTCAACAAATCAAAATCAAAATCAAAATCAAAATTAGCACTCTTAGAAACCCTAACCCTAACCCTAATCCTAACACAGAGAGATGAGATTGATTGATTACCAGAGGAAGCAAACGGCGGCGAGGGAAGGATGTGATGTGAGCTCAAGAGTTTCTACGACTAAATGTTTGCGGCAATATCAATATATACTCTTCAAAACCCTACCTCTATTTCTAAACCAAATTTACCTTCATGTCCTCTTACTGCCAATTTACCACCTAACTCCTTCTACTCTTTTACTTATTCATTTCTTTCTTTCTTATTCCCAACATGGCGGGATTTATATGTCGACAATCCACGGCTATAGGGGCGTCGAACTAGGCACTTCCGACCGGATAATTTTGTGGCGGATCAGATGAAATATAGTATTTTTAAAACGAAAATTTTATTTCAGTTACAATTTTATTTCAGATGAATAAAATGAGATGTGTATTATAATCTTACGTAATTTCGTCTTAAGGTTACCATAGGCATTTTAAAAATAGTCCAGCATGGATTTGTAATTAGGGCTTGGATACATATGGATTGAGTTAGGCTTCAGAATAGATGTCAAAGCCCAACACGATTGCATGAACCCGCAAAATAATTAGGCCTGTTCTGGACCTGACCATGAAAGAAAGTAAAATACAGTACAAAAATGGGACGAATTGAAAGCAAATCTAAAGTGATAATCTCAACATCTTTTTTTTTTTTGGACGAAAGTGATTGATCTTAATTGAAACATACTTTATGCAATTTTTTGTGGTCATGTAAATCTGCTTAATCCATTTTTTTTTTGTGAATCTGATGATTCGATTTGACCAATTTTATTTTATTTTTTAAATATAAAAATTAAACGCTTTTTGAATAATCTTTTTTTTCTCAATTAAGATTTTAGTTGTACAATTTTATACTTCATTGGCAGTATAGTACAGTGATATGTCACTAACATGTTCAATTCACTAGATTTGTCAAAAATATATTATCATGTAATAGTGGAGTTAATGTAATGTATGTATATGTTGCTCATGACTATATATGATGCAATCATGCCAAATTGATTCATTAATGTAAGATGTGACTATAATATTTCAAAGTAAAATTAGGAAAAAAACACATTATCATTTTTCTATATGTAGATCATTTGAAGTTTGAAAAGGCAAAGGGAAAAAATAAAGATAGATATGATTACAAGATGTTATTTTTCATGTGTGTAGAATCTAAATTAATCTTTGTTGCAGATGGTCAAAAGTATGACACTTTCTGAAACCTACATGTGATTTATAAAATTATCAATGTTTCTAGATAACATTCATAATTTAATAATTTGGGGTTCATTAAAAAAAGAAAGAAGGATTTAATAATTTGGGTAATGATCTAGATGGGGAAAGTTTGGAGTCTGACCATAGCACATAATAAATTACAAATAGCCTCCTAAACTTTTATCTTTATTTACATTATTTCCAATAAACTTCATAACTTTATAACTCTTGTAATTATATTTTACCAACATAATGGATTTTTACAGTAGATTAAGAAAATCACTCGAACAACCTCCAACACTCGTATAGTTTAGTAATCCTAACACGGGGCAGCATCGATTTTACAATACAGTACTATCTCTATGTTGTTAGCAGTAAATATACAGAAGAAGACCACATCATCATACATCAGGCTGCAGATTCTAATCCAAAAACTCAAATTATAACACACAAACTTGATCTATTATGAGCAGTTGCATAAGGATTGGTTAAAAATTAGGAAACAAGACCAAAATGAAGTTCATTTTTGCTTCTTTTAAGGATCGACTGCTTTTATTCATAACGATTGAGAAAAACATCAGGAAAAGAAATAGAAGACACCAAATTCTGATATTCAGACTGCTGCATTTGACATCAATATATCGAAAGCATTCCAGTGAAATAACAGAGATTCAACAATGTTTCAACTCGAATTCTTCATGCTTGAACAATTTATGAGACACAACGAAATGCAAGATGAAATCACACAAGATCTCACCCAGTAAAGTAAATAAAAAAAATCAAATATAAACAGGCCAGAACACAATGACTGAGTAATTGGCTGTCTCAAAAATTGCAGTACCCTTCTCGAAATTGAGTCTCCAACCAAATTTTTAAGCAAACTACACATCTAATTTAACCGGGTACCTGTCAATGCAATCATCCCATGGATTGTTAGTAGCCGGCTTAACATTCCTCAGAGCTTGCCACACCGCACTGTTACACTTAAAACCGCTTCCAAACGCAATCTGCCACACGCGATTTCCCTTCCGCATCCTTCCCTTAGCTTCCATATAAGCCAACTCATACCAAATCGAGCTCGATGAAGTGTTCCCAAATCGATGCAAAGTCATCCTCGATGCCTCAACATGCACAGGCAGAAGTTGAAGATTCTTCTCAAGCTCATCAATCACAGCTCTTCCCCCAGCATGTATACAGAAATGCTCAAAAGCAAGCTTAAAATCCGGAATATACGGCTTCACCTTAGCATTAAACAACTTCTTAGCAACCAAAGTTGCAAAGAACAAAAGCTGCTCACTTATCGGAAGAACCAAAGGACCTAAAGTAGTAATATTAGTCTTAAGTGCACCACCAGCAATAGCCATCAAATCTTTCGACAATGAAACCCCAACTTTCCCAACATCATCCTGTTCCTGATAAACACACCTAAACGCCTTATCATCCGCCCCACGATGAGTCCTAACGACATGAACAAGCTTATACTTGGCCCGCCTCTTATCAACCGACTTATTAGACAACAAAACCGCAGAACCCCCAACCCGAAACAAACAATTGGGTATCAACATGGATTTCTTATTCCCGAAATACCAATTCTGAGTAATGTTTTCAGTACTAACAACAACAGCATACGTATTCCGATGAATCCTTAACAAATCTTTGGCTAAATCAATAGCAATAACACCAGCACTACATCCCATTCCACCTAAATTAAAACTCAAAATATTCCCTCTCAACTTATACTTATTAATAATCATAGCAGACAAAGACGGTGTGGGATTAAACAAACTACAATTAACAACAAGAATACCAATATCCTTAGCTTTAATATTAGTATTCTTAAACAGATCATCCAATGCACCAAACATAACCTGTTCCGCCTCATCTCGGGCAGCAGCCATCGAGGGTCGGGGAGGGATGGAATGCATAGCTTCGGGAGCATAAGTTTCCTCCCCGAGCCCCGATCTTTCGAGAATCTTCCTCTGAAACTCCAATGATGAGTCATCGAAATCTCCAGTTAGTCGCGAATGGTCCATGAATTGTTGGTACTTGACTTTGAGATGCGCGGGGGGTTTATAACATGCGTAATCGACAAGGTAAACGGGTCGGGGACGGCTCATGATGTAAACGGTGGATCCGAATACGAGGAAGACGGAGCAAACGACGACGCTTAGGAGATTGTATTGAAGTTGAATCCATAACTGACGGACGTCATCGGGATTTAATTGGGATGCCTCCACGAAGATAACGGCGATTAACGGGATTAAACAGAGGGTTAATAAGTGGGTCATGAGGTAATGATAACCTAGTTTCACGTATTTGAGATTCACACTCTGGAGGAAATCGGGTAATCGCCGGGAGGTGTTGATCTGGACGCCGGCGCCGGCGGAAGATTCCGGTTGAGAGCTCATTTTGATGAGTGGAAAGACAAGATCGGTGTAATAAATAGAGGGAGATGTACGGATGAATTGAGGTAGGTGGAGTTTGATACAACTGTAAGAAAGAACAGTGATGTCGTTGTCTTAAAAGGGTAATTATGGAAAAGTATGGAGGAACACGTACGTCATTAATGGAGAGGAGATTGAGAAGGTGGAAGAGAGAGATTGGGAGATGGATTGAGGAAGAAGATGATGATGAAATGGGTCGGGTCGGGTAATCGGACCTCTCCCTTTGTTTCCTCCCTCTATCTCTCTCTATGCCTTTCTCTCTCTTCTTTGGGTCTCTCAAATCTTCCTTCCTATGGATTTGATGTGATTTATTTATTTCAAATTTCTATTTTATTGGGAAGATTGTATATGTAATTTTTATTCCGTGTATGATAAGAATTCATTGAAATTCACACCAATTTTAGTATAGTTTACAACGGTACCAAACTTGAAAAATATAAAATAATTATACAAATATTATTACTTATTTTAGAATAATAATTAGACAAGTTGATCCTAATGTTTTTTTTATAAAGAAAATACCATCTACGTTGTCTTTACATTGTAAACTCTTAAGTAATTTTAAATCTAAATAACGTTTCATAAGATCATGTTGGATCCAAACTATAAATTTTAAAAATATTGAGTTTTCAATTGTATTCAAAGCCGAATGAGGATACACTAGGCCAGCAGCCAAAGAGTTGGTAGAGATCAAATACATAAAGCTGACTTTATTCATATTTATTTACATATATTCATTTATATGATGTAATCGGTTAAAATAATAATTTTTACTACCTAAAATGAACCGTTTTAGTCCTTTCGAAAAAAGAAAGTATCGTTTTAGCCCAAATAAATATAAAATGCTAAAGGGATTGATAAAAACAGAAATATTCTAATCAAAGCTGTCAGAAATTGAACTTTCATTTTTTTGTTTGCAGAAATTGAACTTTCATTAAGTCTAGAAATGATATTTGTATTCAATAGGGTCAAATGTGAAGGGAATTAATAAAAATTAGATAATGAAGGTTATAATGTAGAGCGGTGATGACAATTATGAGAATATTATTCTTTTCACAAATTAATGATATTACAGTTAATACTACTTAATAAATAAAACAAATCGCCTAACACTTAAACTAAGACCTTAAACATTTCGTAGTATTATTACAATACATACTTGTGTTAATGATGAGAGTACTATTCTATAGATTAAGCGTTATTAAAGTTATTCATCTAAATAATTAAGTTTTTCCTCTTTACTGAACAAATTTTTTATTAAAAATTAAAACAAATATGACGATTAAATAAAATTGGAAAATATGTCACAGCGACCACACCTTGGAATAAATATGTATGCTATAATGAGAAGTATAGGATTAGAGATGGAGACCACCACCATCCTCCATTTATTCAACCCTCAAACCAATTCATTTTCATTTATCCCATTTCGTGGACTTTGACCAATCCTACATTAAATGGGGAGTATAGGATAAGCATCACTGTAACTTGTAAATAAATTAAAAAAAGATCACTCTAACTTGTAAGAGTTTAACTATTTTTATATTGTATAGTCTTTTTTTCAAAAAAATATAATTTAAATTCAGTATAAAAATAAACGATATAGACTCAATCATAAATATTAAGGATTTAATTATAAGTTTAGCTTGATAAAAAAGTATTACATGATTTTATTTTTTTACAAACCAAGTATTATACTATTTTATTCAAAAAAAGTATTATACTACTAGTATTGTTTTCTAGTGAGATAATTATTAAATTTTCTTCTAAAATTTACCTTTTAAATTATGTACAGTCGATGATTAGCCTTATAAAAACGATACATAAACATTATAATTATTTTCTATTAATACCAGCAGTAGTATATGTTTAAAATAATTAAAATGACACAAGATATTCTATTAAATGTTGGCTTAATTGGTACCAAACTCCTAAACTTAATAAACTTATGCAACTAGTTTCTCAAATTTGAAATGTAACAAATTATCCTTAAAATAGGTTAATTGCAACATAAAGTAAACTAATCACAATATTTATTGAGTTTGAGCTGCAATATCTATTTTAACATCATTGAAAGTTATCGATCCACTCCTTCGAATATCCAATTTCTTTCTATTTCGATTTTGATCCATCACTTCGTTCATAAATGGAAGAATCAATTATTTCGATTTAGAGAAGAAGATAATGGAAGAGCAATTAATTTTATTCAACAAAATGTCACGTGTCCTTGAGTGCATTTCATCTACTCTTTTAGAAAAATATTTTAAAATTTAAAATTATATGTTGCAATTAGTCTATTTTAAAGGATAATTTATTACATTTAAAAGGTAGAAAGGCTAGTGCATAAATTTATCAAGTTTAAGGTTCTTTTGACACCTATTAAATGTTTCATGTGCTTACTTTTGAAAAAGAAACAAAACTGATGAGGTATAATTGAAATAAAGTGTAATAAATGTGATTATTTTATACATAATGATTAAAAGGACGATGGTGGATTATATGGTTGCATTGACTCCCTCACTAATTATTAATTAACTGCCCAACGGGAATATTGCCAGCTCATTTTTTATCCTCCGTGATCCCACCACTGTTTTTTTTATTTTTGGTTTTGCTATTTCCACGTATCGAGTTTCCCATGATAAATCAAAAGATTTTATTAAGAATTTTATAGCAAAATATTGAAATGAAAAAATAATTAAAACAAAGAACAATGAAGTTACTAGTCCTCAACAGATTTTTATTCGGGATTTGGAGTGTTTATGTTTATGGATTCAAGCTAAGGCGTTGAAGTCGGATCACCATTGATCCGTTTAATGTTGTTGGCGTTGCACCATGAGTGACTTGTTCGTTGTGGCATCCTCCTCCGTGTGGAATGGTTTATTGTAATGTGGACGTTAGTTTTTTCTTCGAGGAGTAGCAAACTGGAGCTGTGCAGTTTTATGGTCGGATTCGGGTGCTTTTTTGGGTGCTCGAACTAGCTATGTTGTTGGAGTGTTAGATGTAGCTCTTGCGGTTCTTAATGCTCTTCAGTGGTTGATTGAACAAAGGGTTAACAGACCTATGGTGGAATCGGATTCCATATATAGTGGTGGTCTCGGCAATTCATAGTTGCAATTCTGATGTCAGGGAGTTCGGAGATCTCATCTCTCAATGCAAGGCACTTCAAAAGTCTAAAGGTTATTCGATCTATTTTGTTGATCGATTAGCTAACGGTTTAGCCGATGCATTTGCTCGGTCTTCTTGTTTTCATGTTAATTCATCTTTTTTTGATATTATTCCGGATGAGATTCGTCATTCTCTATTATCCGTTTGCTCTATTGAGACTCATTAATGTATTTTGATTTTTGTTTTAAAAAACAAATAAACTAAAATTATAATACAATTTTTTTTTGAAAAAGACAGACAAACTGGGTTAGTTGATTAGAAGTTCAATGCAGTCATAATTATTTGACGAAGCTTAATCAACTATTTTTATTTTTTTGTTAAAGATGAGGAACCTTTTTACTTTTATTTTTTTACTTTTGCAATTATTTATTTTATATTCAAGTTTAATCATTGTCACTTTACAACTAATATTCAACTATTGTACTATTGCCTTTTCAATTCTCTCCTTTTATTGCACTGAGGTTTGATATTAAAATTTTCTGGTAAATTACAAAACTTACTCAATTGGAAGATAACTAGATACTTCAGGTATGTTTCCATGGTGCATTCCGCAATTAAAAAACACACTTCGTACCCTAGTTGTTGCAAAAATAATAATTATGCACACACTTATTCTGTAAAAGAAAAATCCTAACACTAATTAGTATTTGAGTCAAGAACAAAAAAAAGTTGGACAACATGAAGTAACACATTCACAATTATTGAATTGACAAAAACAATTTTGTTACATATATTGATTGATTAATTTGCGAGGTTTCATAATGAACTTAAGAAATCACACGGTTTCATTTTTTTTTTCATGGTTTATTTTCGCGAACCAATTACTGCTTTCGAAATAATGATATTTTGGACATTAGTGGTGAAAGTTAGAAAAATTATATCATTTGACAACATGTTTTAAAATGAGTCCAAAAATATAAATGAGGTTTCTTTTTAGGCATTATTACGTCGTATTATTACTCCATAATGCACTCGTTCTAGACACTTTCTTAAAATGTTCAAACCAAAATTAATTTCATCATTTAAATATTACCAGTGATTATCAATTCAATTATACTTTTCTTCTTGTTTCAAGTTATTCCCCTTGAAATCCACAGTAAGTGTCTACTTTATTTATGGTTGGACATGGTTTATTCACCTCCGTAAGAGGTTTGTCAATGAGGATTGAGGTAGTAAAATAGGCCTAAATGATTCAACATCATAATTTAGGTTATTCACAATCCAAGTAAGAATTATGGACTGATATTATATATAATGAGCCCAAGTTAATTATAGAAAAAAGCCCAAACGTGCTACTCAAGCCAAAAAAATAAATAAAGTACAACTTTGTAAAAAAGCAAGAAACAAGATCCTGTTTTCCAAAACCCAGGCGGTTCTTTCCTGGAGTCGGACAAATTTTTCTTCCCGAGTTGTGATCCAGGTACGATTTTTTTTTATATGGAACCTACTTATATGTTTATTTTCAGTTCTAATTATCAGATGAATATCTCAATTCAACTGTATAAATTTTGGTATAGCGCACGTGTTAGTTGATAAGTTATGATTGCTTAGCTTGTGTTATTGGACATTTTTTTGTGGGTTATTTACGTGTTTATTGTGTTAATTTGTCTGATTTTTTTTTTATTGTTTTACTTGATTTGGGTTACTTTTTTAATCTACACAATACGTTCGATATAACGACTAATGAATCTATATGTGAAAAAAAAAATAGAAGTGTGCGGAACAGCCCTTAGATTTACACACTCCTTTCCTCATCGTTTTCTTCCTTAGCCGCCATTGGTCATCGGATTTGCATCCATCGTCGTTCTTCTTCCACCTTCGCCGGTCACTCTTCTCCCCGTCTTCATCGTCGGTCAGTTCCTTCGTTCTTCTTCTTCTTCTTCTTCTTCTTCTTCTTCTAGCTCTGCTTAATACGATTGATTATGTTTTCCATAAGACTGTATTTTCTGACAAGATTTATCGCTAATTACATCTATATAATTTGATCTTATACATCTTAATCCATTATTCTTCACTTGTTTATCTTCAAATTTCACTGCACCTCAATATTGGTTGTCTATGCTAAATAATTGACTGTCAAAAATTTGTATATAAAAGATTGTTTAAATCAAAACAGAGCAAGATATACACAATAACTCTGAGGAATTCAGATAGGCAGGCGGGTAAAGTATGGCTGGCCAATTCTTTCTGTTGAGTATAACATGTCTGTTATGGCTAGTTGGCAACTGCAGACATTTTATTAGCTATTAGATAGAGAGAAGATGACGGAGAGCGTAACTTCGTGTGGGAATTTCGATTTAGTCTTAGTTCAGTATTTAAGTGTACACTTCTACACAACTATCTCTGGATTTTCTATTTCTAGAAACATAAGCTTAGATTCTCAAATGATCAACAATATAGAACAAATTGAACCTATATCCAACACATTTCTCAACATTCAGGAATACCAACATAAGCTTAGATTTTCTATCTACAAATAGGAAAAGTATAAACGCGAACATGGACACACAGCCTACTGAAAGGAGTGTCCGTGCGACATAGGTAGCAACAGTTGAGAATAAATACAAGTCTATTTGAACAAATGCCTGTTTGTTAGCATATGTAATGAAGAGCCTTAGATGATATAGAAATATAAATACCACAAATATACAGTCATAATGGTTTGTTTGAAATTAGCTAGAAGTATAGTTCCCGTATTGTATATAGTTTGCCCCACGTGTTAATTTCTCTGGATCCGTCGCTGATTCTATGTTCAAGATTATGTTATGAAGCTCTCAGTTTCAATTGAAAATTAGTTGAGGATTTAACCAATGAACTAACACTCAAGTGCTATGATCCTTCATGGCTGTTTGGTCAGACAGAACTGCTATTGCCTGATGGGAACACTAACCCCAAGTCTGGTAGCCTTTTGAAAAACAAAATATGATACAATCTGCCAATTTATCCGGATCGGGAACAAATTGGACGTGCTTTCACTTAATGAAATGAGAGTTTAAAACCTGATAATAATTGGATCATTACGTGAAATTCATCTTAATATAGGAAGTTTGATTCTAAACTAATTGTTGTTTGTATAACTTGGAATAGGAGACAGGTCTTGTGTTGTGGCAAGTTAGTTCTCAAGGAAAGTAAATTTAGTGTCCATTGATGTCACCATAACCAATGACCGAGGCCACGAGCTAAACACGTAACCTCGGTCAGTGGTTATGTGGATATCATCCATTGTAGCGCTATAGTTGTTGATTGCTATTATTTCTGCTGCTTTTCACCATCATTAATTGTAACAGAGAACTTTGACCTAACGATTTTATTCACATTTCGAAATGTATTCATGTATATACCAGAAAATTTCTGAGATGGAGGCTCAAAGTAGCGAACAGAAGAAACAGGCATCACCTGCTGTCGCTTCGTGCCGTAAGAAGAAGAGTGAGGAGGCTACTTTTCTTGAGGATGTAAAAGATCACATTGATGAATTCATTCATGCTTCTATGGATGAACACAAGAGTTGCTTTAAAAAGACTGTACAAAAGGTTGTAATTCTACCTTGCAAATTCTATTAGTTTACATCTCTTTTCATTCCTATTGGCTTCTAACATGATGACTCGGGTTACAATTTCAGATGTTTGGAATGTCTAAGATTGTTGCAGAGAGGAATGCTGAAGCTAAAGAAGTTGAAAGTTCTCTGCCTCTTCGCAGTGTTGTGTCAGACTAGAATAACTTTCTCAGTTAAGTATAATTAACATCTAATCTTCAAGCTATAGCTTCTTGTGCTTACAGAATCAGATTTTTGTTGTAGAACACCACTCCTATAGTCTTAATGCGATAATAATTTTAGTTCAAGCCAGTAATTCATGAATGAGAGCAGGATGAAGTATTTCGTGAACTGAATGAAGATATTGATATTACTTTAAAACATTTGTGATTTTTCTTTTGCTTTATAGATTCAGATCATGCCCAATCTATATATAAAAACTCTCTAGCTGATATTGAATTGAGTTCTGCTTGATATAAATTATTGGAAGTAAGTGATTTATTTGTAAGGATAGGCTACTTGATGTCAAATTCAACAATCTATATCTATAAGACTATATTTATTGCAGTAGTGTATGTTGTGAGAATGATTTAGTAGTTGAACTAACACTTACCTACCATCACAGAAAACTAAATTCAGTATCCTCCCTAAATTAATAGTATTTCCAACTCGAGTTAGCGATAAACTAATGGTGACTTTGTGAAATACAACAGGGGATTAACGGTAATGACCATATACTTGTAATTGTTCTTACAAGGTTTCGAAATTTTTGTCTCGATGAATCAGTTAATGTTCCTTTTCTTGTATAAGCTTAATCTCTGCCGATTCAGCCTAATATTATATCAATATGTTCAATTTCTGAGAGTTGTGTGAGTATTTTTGTTGCTTGTCAAAACGAATCAAGTTTTTTGTAAAAGAAAAACGAATTAAGTTGCCAGGAAGAAATAGAATGTTTCAGTTCAATTTGATAACATGTAAAAAATCTCACTGCATTTTACATGTTCAAGATATGGGTTGGTTAATCTGATTTTTGGTTGGAATCTAGTAGCTATGTGCTACTGCTTCACAAGAGTACTTATAGTATCATATAATAACATTGTTATTTGAAAAGATTGATAGCACTCGTTTCTTCACACAATCTTATTTGCTCTTGAGTTGCATCAACAAAAATGTGGACAATGTAGTTTTTTTTTTTATTATTTATAACTTATTTGATCAAATTGTGCTTGCTAAAAATACAGTCAGCATTTCATTAAACACAGATAGTCGGATCATAAACTTCCATTCAATTTACCTCAAAAAGGCAATTTTTTTAATAAAAGGCTGGTTAACGAAGGGGAGGTTGTGCTAATCTTAACTAGCTTGGCGTGAGCAACAAATAACCTCAAAACACTCAAATTAGATAATAGATTAAAAAAAAGTCATATATAAATAAAAACCAAACAAAAAATAAAACAAAAAACTAAATAATGCGAAACCATTCAGTTTTAGAGCTAACACTAAAAGCAAATTGAGCATAGAAACTAGGAAAAATATGCCATCATTTATCCTAGGAGCTTGAAGTCGTGTACTTAGCAAGGCAATAAGTAGTGGTATTTCCCTCTCTAAAGATGGCGTAAATTTTACTTCGTTTTTCCTTCAAGAGACATAATCTAATGAGCCAACTTGACGAAGTTCCCAATGAACCATAGTTGATCGGATTTGCAAAAAATGAATAACGTAGCCAAATTGGAAGTGGAGGATCATCTTTTTCCTTTTTCTTTTTTGTTATAAAAAGTTTAACGAAATGGTGAGTTAATTTCAGTACAAGGTTAGAAGAATCTTTAAGGCCATAAAAAGATTTACGAGTTATCTTACATATGACTTCACTCATGGAGACTCTAATAATAGCAGTGAGAATCGAACCTAGGTGGTCAATTAATAAAAGTCATTTCTTTATTGTTAAGCTTACTTTCATGGACACATGAGAAATTGTCTACTACTGATATATAATATTACTTAATCTGTATATAGCTAATTAAGCAATGTAGAATACTCAACACATCTCTTCATGTTTAGAATTGAACAACTAGAACGTGAAGTTTACATATGAATGGCCTAGTAATGAGTGTTCCAATATCATCTTTAACTTAAAATGAGATGATCGTGTCACACTTATAAATAAAATATTTTTAGATTACCTTTATAGCTTGATTATATTAAAAAATTAACATGAATCAAATGTGAATTTTGACTATAAATCCTAACTTTGTTGTTTCTTTTTTACGCGACACATTAGTAGTAGGTAATGTTATTCAGTATTCACTATAGATTTAACATATAGTAGAATTTCATTAATAGTGAGTATTATTTGGGCTTGAATTTGTAGTTGTTTGTTCTAATTATAGTTGAGATGCTGTAGACAACTTGTCTTTGTTCCATACTTTTATTCAAAATTACTAGTGAGTGTAGTTTACACATATGATTAATTATTACTCGAAGCAGCAAACACGGCTTATCTATAGCATAAATAAATTTCCTCATTTAGTGAAATCTTGGGGTTATGTGCACTTATTTAGCTTTTCAAAGAGATTCCATTAACAAATTCTACTCTATAATTAGAAAATTCTTTTGAGCTTAATTATTAAAATGTAAGGTCGTTATCTTATTCTTTAAATTGTCTCTCGAATTGACGCATGCTCCACGTTCAGGGGCAACTCAGACAATTTAAAATACATAAACCTATGAAATATACATATTCAACCAATTATATTGGAGTTACATGCTGATAGTAAAAGAGTATTAATTTTTTAAGAATTTACATGTTAATATATTTATATAATGTTTTTCATCCAATTTGTTAACACTAAAAACAAAAGTACTAAAACTAAAAATATGAATATTAAATGTACGTATAATGCTGGAAATAATAGTAAAAACAAATCGATAGTATTTGAGGCAGTCTGGCACAGAAAGAGTTAACGACAAAACACACAAAAGCACAAAAAAATTGACATCAAAACGATAAGGGGAGGAGATGAAAGAAGAAGGAAACTTGGGGGTTGTTTTATTACCAAATATTGATAACCAACATTAATAGAGTTTGAAGTTTTTTAATCAAATAAAAACATCACTTAAAATGTTAAGTTGACGATTGTCATTTTAGTAATATTCTAGAGTTATGATAACCAAAAAATGTATAAGTTTCAAAATAATTTTTCCCTTGCTGCTAGTGAGTCAATTCATATACAAAATGATATATAGTTTTACTCTTAACATTACAAGTAAGCCCAATTCTCCTTACTTATATATAAATGTGTTACTAATATTTAAAACTTTATAAATGAGAAGTTATATAATCGTTAATGTTTCCTAGGTTGTGTGGCTACGAGAGCTTCTTCGATGCACCGAGAATCCTAAAAACAAGAGAAAATAGCGATATGGAGGGGACCATTAATATGCGATCTCTCTCCAACGATCAAGTTAGTCAAGTGAGAGAAGAAAAAGGAAAAGGCGATTGCTTATATAATGTGAGAGATAAATAGTAAAGTTACACTATTCAACCAATAGTTCATTCATTTTATAGCATTTTGATGTGTACTCTAAACACATGATAATTGATTACTGGACTGAACTAGTTAAACGGGTGGTGAAATTGTCCAAAAAGCTATCCAACACACGGTGCACGCGGTTCAAAACTTTGGTCCACGTGTCTAAGTTGTTACTCTTCTGTATCTCGAATGTGGAGATGCCACCACATGATCGGCTATCCTTTCTCACTTAAAGATGATGCCAAATATCCTCTTGTTTACTCGTCATGATATCAATAGGCAAGGATAAAATTCATGTTGTTTGAACTGTTCGTACCTTAGGAGTTGGGAAAATTTGGACCTTTTATATACTTATAAACTTCAATATTCATGTATTTTTATTTTGTAAAGTGGAGAATATTCAAATAATCTTTTTAACTTCAAATTCCAAAAGAAATAGAATATGTCTATGTAAATGAGATTCAGTCAACCAAATAGCGGATGAGATAATAATAAAGAAAAAAGAAAATAGAAATAAGATAGTAGCAAGTGGAATTTGTTAGATAGTCTATAGTTTGTCCAATAGTACTTTCGGCATGCATGTTTTTAAATTTCATTTTGTATAGTATCTTTTCTTTTTTCGAAAAGGTTATTTTCCATAGTATCTGAAAAATCAGAAAAAAGAATCTCATTTCTGTTTGGTCATTTTATTTTGTGTTATATTTAATTTTTTGACAACCGTGTTATATTTATTAAATAGAAGAAGTTTCATATCACTTGAATAATTTTCGCTAGTAGTCTGTAATCACACTCGATGATTGACAAAAGAAGATTCTATTACTTTTACTTGTATACAACTTAATAAAATAACAACTCATTTATGAGAATAAAATAACAACTTTATTATGTTAAAAAGTAATTAAAATACGAAGATTATGTCAGAGAAAAAAACACATATAGATTTTTACGTTCAAAAACAGAAAAAGTGTATCGTTATCATTTTAAGTTTTATCTGATTTGAACACAACATAAAAAGGTTACTACATGAAAACAAAATTCAGTATTTGTGTAATATTTCTGAATACTAACACATTTTACTTCATATTTTATCATCCTAGCTTCCTCAATCTCGGCAGCAGCTGCTGTATTTCAGCCACCTTCAAGTTCCCCAATCGATAAGTATAGATTCTTTTCATTGAGGATATGGAATTTTCTTTTTTTGAAATTGATTTTATTGCTTTGTTCATCTAAATAAACAGGTCCACATAGATTTCATATATGGGTTCAAAAATTCCAATTTTCAACTTTTGAGGAGTATCATAATTTTAATATATGGTTACTTTGTTTTTAATAAAGCAATACACTGTTTTGTTTATTATTACAATTAAAAGAATGAAATGAAAGTTGATCTAATAATGAAGGAGATAAAGTAACAAAAAAAATTATGTAACCATAACTTCACTCTAATATTAATACTATTCAATGATTTATTTGCATTTTTGTTTGTTTTGATTTTATTTCTAATCAAATAATCTCTTTTATTTTATAGAAACTTCTAATCAAATACTTTAACACTATGGCATGTTCTTTATAACTGAACTGAACTGAATTGAATTGCGATAACTTGACGAAAAATAATAAACTACGATAAATTATTGATAATCCATTTACAATTTGGTTGTAAACAAATTGAATTGAATTGAAGTACATTTGTCGAAGGAAATTGATGAACTACAATAAATTACTGATAAGACATAAAAAAACAAAGTCTAAAAAATAAAAAAGCAGAACTGGAAATAAATAAAATAAAAAAACAAAACATATAATATTTTATTGCAGAATCCAAATAATACATCATAGATACTCGGTGAATTAATCACGCGAGGAAGGAAGAATCACATGCAAGATTCTCCTAAATTAATTTTTGTACAATTATGTGCTTATAATTATAATAATTAAGCACATCAGTGAAATAATTAAACATATAGACAATTAACAAAAATAATGAAAAATAAATACAGCGAATCATTACTGACTACTGATTATTGAGATAGGGTTTAGTAGATATTAATTAATGCTAAACACTGGAGAATAAATAGAGATAGTCACAGCATGATTCTCCAGATTGAGCTGCAAATTTTTCAGCCTGCATATATTCAAAATAAAATCAGACCACAAATAATAATTTAAAGCGCTAAAAAATATTTGCTAATTATAAAATGTTGATATTTTATTACCTTCTCTCAAAATGTTTTATTATCTGGAGTGTAATATGTCATTAAATTATGGATATGGCAAACAATGAAGAAGTTTCAATATTTCTTACGGTCCATGTGATGTAATTTGGAAAACCTTTGTGAGAAATGAGAATATGATCAATAAGCATTTGGTTAATCTTTTCTCCTTTCCATATCCTTTTCAAAATCTCAACACCACCCATTTCCTGGATGCTCATCTCGACAAAATTTTGTTCTTATTAAGTACTTAAGCTCTTTTTTTTAGGAAAAGGAAGTGGACCACAAGTAGAAAAAAAATGTTATATACTATATAGAAAACATTTTGAGTTAAAATAAGGTCGGCAGATTAAGTAAAAGGACACTCCGATAGACGAATCAAACATAAATAAGAAAAAGAGTGAGAAAAATATAAGTGTAAGTTTGGTTTCTTTTGAATTTTCATTCCAAACAGTTGAATAAAACTGCTTATGGTGCTATATAGCTATTTCTGAATAAAAATCAAAACTTGTATCGTTATAAACGATAATAAACAATAAACAACTAATAACAACACGAAATAGTTGATACTTGAACGCACAAATCCCACTGTTTTAATATAAGATGGAAAATGTGCATTAAATAATTAATTACCTGTAGTCCTATAATTAGGGTAGGGACATTGGCCAGACTCAATATAGGTGATGTCCTGAACAAGAAGGTCATAATGCCTTTTAACTTCTTCGGCAGTCTTGGTGCCAACAGCTCGAGCCACATTGACCCAACGGTCGGGAGTGTCCTTGTCATAGACAGCCAAGGCCCTTTCGAAGGCTTTGTTCTGCTGAGCGGTCCACGAACTAGACCCTCGGGAAGACATTGAGCTTGATGCCATATCCGATAAAAGATTTTTGAACAAATGGCTACACAGAAAAGAAAGGAGAAGTTTTGGAAGTGAAGAAATTATGTTTGTTATGGTTGTGCAGAAGAGGTGGCATATTGCTCCCTTTTTATAGCCAGAAGTTTTGGGCCCATTTTGAAAATATGAAATCTTTGTAATATTAGAATTTCAATGATTTGTCTCCTCATGAACCACACAAATATTTTTCATAATAGAAAGAATATATAGAATCAGTATCTTGGATCGACATCTTCCAATTAAGTAAATTACACCAACACACGCCCAAAGAATAAGCTGTATGATTTTTCCAATTTATTTATATTTATCAAACACAGGGTGGGAAAGGGAAGAGGGAGAAGCTCGGACATTCTGATTAGATCAACACTTTCGAAACATAATCCAAAAAACTCCAATCCAAAGTATTATTAAGGCAAGAAAAAGAGAAGAGTAATTACAAAGTTAAGAAATGATTGGTTAACTAAAAACTCAAGCATATAATTAAAGCTAATGACATTTTATATATTAATTAATCTCTGACACGGTTTCTCACTTGAATGCCTCTTGGATTGAGTTTAGGACCTGTCGATCGCACAATTGAACTTAAAACTCGAGCTGATAGTTAATGTCAACAACATCTATTAAATTAATCTCTAACACACCTCCTCAAACAAATATCCCTTGGCTTGAATAGTGCGCACTCAAGTTCATCTCAAATGTGGTTTTTGAATCACAGAAAAAACTATTTTATTGTTTGTTATTTTCTCATTTCTTTTAATGATATGTAAAACTTCAACTTGTTTTAAGGGTAATGGTGTAGTAGACATGTCTAATTGAAAAGTCTTGATAAACCAGTGGCGAATCCAAGGTTAGGATGTCGGGAGGCTGATTTAACATCCATGTACAAAAAAATTATGTGCAAAAATTTTCATTGTAACTCTCGCATTCTCTCAAAAAGAGGGAGGAAATGATTTTCTTTTATGAAAATTGTAGATTTTCGGGAAATTTGTTAGATTTCTTACTAAATTTAAGATATTTCCAACGATTTTCGAAAAAAAATTTAAAATTTTCTCAAAATCTATCATATTTTTGATAATATCTTATAGATTTTGATCGAATTAATCATCGGAAATCAGCCCTGAACAAATATGATGATTTAAATGAAAATTTGTTTAACAGAAGGGTAAAATTGTATAGTATAGGAGTGTTTTTAAATTATTATTTTTTAATATGGTGTTAGCCGATGTGGATCTAAGTGGTGAATGACAGCAACCAATAGTATGTGCCACATTATCATTCTGTTAATTAAAGGCTTAATTGAAAGGTCTTGACAAACCCAAGAATTTAATTAATCACATAGAAGCAAAGTTGTATAACGCGATATAACACAATGATATTAACCTATTTTTTTTAATGATGATATTAACCCTTTTTTAAGCTATGAATTACAATAACATTAACCTTTATAACCTATGAATAACCCAATGTACCCTTGTTTAGATAAGGAAATCATATAGTTGAGCAAAAACAAAGATTTGTAGTATATAATAACCAGAACAATGGTACGTATGGTGGTAGGTAAAGGTTGCATTATATCTAAAGTAATAGGAACCACCAATCGAAAGTCCAACTGAAAAACTGTGAAAAAAAGATTAGAGAAAAAAACAAAGTTAAAAATCAGAAAGGGTAAGCTTTGTGAAACTGCAAGGATTTTATGCAGATCACTCTTTTCCTGTTATATTCCTCTAATGACAGCTACATTTCTTGTTATGGTGGGGTCTCTTCAATATTATTTTTACCTTACCACACCTTCTTTTTACTATTTACCATTCACGTGTACATCAAATCCATGCTTTATCTTGTACAAAAGATTTTTCTGCAGCAAAATAATTAAGAGTATTCATTAGGATAGGAAGAGAGTAATTTTGCGTTCAATATGTACAAAATGTCCTGAACAAGCTGCCCAAAAAACATCCGTACAATGATTTTATATTTATCTTTTTAGTTATTATGTTCTCCAAAGAAAAAAAAAGGTGACATAATCTATTGATCTTGTTGGGTCCTTTTTTTATAATTAGAAATCTTCTTCTCTGTGTTTCTATTGCTCTCTCTCTTCAATTATTATTTCATCCTTTTATCCACATCTCAATACTTAGTACTTTTTGGCTATCTTCTTTATATTTCTCATGCAAACTCATTTTAAGATGTATATAGCAAAAAGTGGGGTTTTTATTTTCCAAAATGTACATATTAATCTTAATTTTTTTTATTTAATACTACAAATCATTCCATGTAGGATGCATGTTTGTTTAATTAATATTTACAATCATAATTGTTTAGCTAGTACTAAAAATTTAATTTGATTTAGCTTGGTCCCCTCCACTCTCACATACTCATGTGAAGATGAATGCTTAAGGTTAAAGACATATCTCTTGTTGAACAAAACTCTTTGTTGGGGTACAAGAATAGCAATAGAAGTGATTAGGATTACCACTCAACACAATCTCTTTGTTGGAGGAATCTGCAAAAGCCTTTTGCTGCAGGGGAAGCTTTGAGTCTTGTGAATGAATATATTATGGACACGACATGAAACTAAAAAAAACATTTTTTATATTAATTTTTGACATATCTCTTACACTAATACTCCTTGGCGTGAAGCACACACAATCCAGGCCCAAGATATCATGTGTTTTTAGTTCAACAAATATTGAGATTGCCGAATTCAAACTTAGGACCTTTCGATCATAGAGACTATGATACCGTGTTATATAACTGATTGAAACAAAAGCTCGAGCTGATAGTTGAAGCTAACAACATTTTTTATATTAATCTCTGATTAGTTTCAAATTTTGTCAAGTGTATCATGTTCAATACATCTCAACAATTAATCACAAAATCAATTGGATTTATAGTGCAAGTCCATTGGAAGAAGATTTATAAACGATGCATGCATAATCAACATAGAACCAAATTAACAGAAAAACTAAAAAAATAATCAAAGTACATGCTATATATTATTGAAGAATCCTTCTATGAGTAATCAAGAAGGGATGGGATTGAAGAAATTGTACAGACTAAAGAACCTTAAAGCATGCAAAAGTAAAAAACATGGACATGGACATGATTATGAATGGCTCTTTCATGGAACCAATAGGAGTTCAAAGCATACTTCATGTAATACAAATTCCAGGACAACTGCCAGCTGGTTCGTTCACTCTCTTTCAGAAACACTGTCTTGATAATCATGTGTCAAACTTTTCTGAACAGTGAAGGCTTTGAGGTTGTTAAGCTTTTACTTTTTGCTTTTTTTTTTTTTCATATGTCAACCTTTTCTTTAAGTTTTGTGTTTTATTGTTAGAGTTAATTTAGTCCAAATTGAAGTGAATTAAACGCAAAAAGCCATAAATAAGTCCTGGTAATGTTCTTTTGATTGTAATCATCCCACTAGTTTTGAGATTGTCTTCTTAATCAACTGTTTGTCTTTAGTTATGCTTATATTTAGCGACCTCCTGAAATAGATTGTGTCATTGAGAAGAAAGTGATTTGAAGAGATTCTCCCTGATTTCATGTTAACAATTAGAATGGAATTTAGGTAGTGATTTTAAGGAATCTTGAATGAATCTGGGTTCACAAGTGTGATTTATTGTTAATTATGAGTGTAATTATTGGCTCATTTGATGCTATATGGAATATCATACACATTGATATGACTAAGATATATTATATCTCTATATAATTTGTGTCTCTAATCATATCATATTATATATAGTATCTAGATATTACATTAATTTGTTTAAAATTGTACACGTGGAAAAGAATAAACTGAAGAATGTATATTGCTTTAGAATGAGAATGAGCTTGAGCTTATGCCTCAGTTTGCTGAGGCTCATAATATGCTTCAGGAGTTAGGGAGTCTTCTTTTGATGGCTAAATTAGATATTGAAAGGTACATGAAGGAGGCTTCTATGTTTGAGATTAATGTATAGGTGAGTGTCAAGCTGAGGAGTCCATTTTATTTTTGGAGAATTTGCTGTTGTATGATTTGAATTTACAATGTCTATAGTTATTATAAAGAGATTTAGGATGTTCATCTATATCATCACCTAAAGTAAGTGTAAGAGAATTACATTGCTCTTGTATTCTTTTGAAGAAACATAATCTTACATATCCTGGAATTAGGGAAAACCTATCTTATTTTACAGGAGGCAGCTGCTTTTCTCAAAACTGGAGGGGGCACATGCAGAATCTGATCGGCTATGTCTATTGTGTGTACAACATGATTAAGGTATCATTCTCATTGGGCTGGATGACATTTCAAACTATTCTTGAATAAATTCTTTCACTATATACATTATTGTTGTACGATAATATTATTTTAGTGATTGCTTTTCATGGAATAAGAAAACTTAACCGGATCACCCCCTTTTATACCTGCAATGTTTTTTTCATTTACCCCTCAATTTCTTTCCTGGACAGGAAAAGCTCTGATTTGTTTGTAAGTGTATGTGTTCCTTCCAATTTTCCCTTATCAACTACTTGGTGAATCTAAAACTTCCTGCATTTTTTTTTTGACTGAGGAAACAATTTAGCTATTCCTTGATTTGAACCTCTGAAATCTTCAAGTATGAATAAGAAGTGACTAAACATGTACTTGTTTGTGCAATCTTTACAAACCATTTTTTCAAGCAGGTAATTTCTGTCCCTCAATAATTCCTTCCGACAATGCCTGATTTTGTGTGTCTTATTATTTCAGATCCTTAAACCATTTAAGCTATGTCCTGTATTTGTTTTTGAGATAATACTGTTTTTCAGGCTGGCTTAGTAGATCCTGTGACAATGAATATTAGAAATAAATATTTGTATGCTCTTTTGCTTACATTTTCAGTTGAGCCTTGCTCATTGTGTTGAAAAATGCACTTATGTCCACTTAGGATCACATTTTGTATACTTTAGAACCCTTCTATGCTGCTAAAAGATTAAGTTTCTACACTTGTTTGATCAACATTAATGTTTGGATATGATTACCACATCTCTTGCACATGCCTGTAAGCATATATCTACTAATTCATTTTGACACATAACTCATTCTATCAATATTCTTAGAAGACTTCACTAAACTGATCTGTAATTACTTCAACATCCTGATATATCTTTTCTCTTGTGCAGTTCAACAACTTGCATGGATATTGCTACTGATGTTATGAGGCAAGGTTTCAGTTATTTGTTGTTATTATGGTGATGTTAGCAATGACTATGTTGCTGAATTGAAGCAAGGCAGGAACTTGAATGTGTTAGTAGGTTTAGGATGCTTTGTTTTGTTAACTAGTTAAGGTGACTTGATATCAATTTTCTAGGAAATGTCGTCTGTAACAAATTTCAGGGTTTCTATATATTTGTGAAAACCATTGTAATAGCACAATTTTATTTATGGATATTTTTTTTTCGGTTTCAATCTAGTATTTATGGATATGTTAATGGGTAGAGTTTCCTTCAATTCAAATGTTTCTTTATTAAACTAACAACTGTCCCCAATCATTAATTAATGGGGATGATGATCGTCAACTAAAATGGGGACAAAAGTCATCTCCTTTGCATTGGACAAAAGTCGTCCCTTTTATGTGCAGACGAAAAATCGTCCCTAAAGAATGAGCACAAGAGTCGTCTCCTTTCTACCAGAGGACAAAAGTCATCCTTAAAAGAATGTGGACGATACTCGTGCCTAAGAATAGGGACAACAGTTGTCCCTATTGTTAGAGACGACATTCGTCCCCTATTACAGGGACGACATTATCTTTTTGTCCCCTATAGAATTGGGTACGCTCGTCTAGGGGTCAAAATATGGGGACGATCAAAATTGTTCTCATTAACATAGAGGACAGTTTTTATTACTTTTAGAGACAATTTTTCCCTGTTCCCAAAAGTTAATTTTTTTGTAGTGCAGATTTCTCATCCTGAATTTTTTTCCTTGGCCACGAATATTCAGACTCATCTGCTTAAATTTTCAGATGTTTTTAATCCCAAAAACCTTCTGTTTATTTCCTTCATAATCAAAAGAATGTTATGGACTCACTTCTAGGGGTTAACAAAATTTCAAAGGGATAGATTACTTTGATCCTAAGATTGTTGAAGTCGTGGCTCTTCGAATGTGTTAAGATTTTGTTCGTTATAAATTAGACATCTCTGTGTTTTATGCTCCGAGATTAGCTAATAATTAAGGTTAATCGGTATGCCTTGTTTGTTGCTAATAATTACGTTTTATGCATTTTCCATCTAGTTGGTTAGTGGATGCTGTGTACTGTAATTTCTTTAATAGTTAAGCTGTCCTTCTTAAAAAATTAAAATATGAATAAACATTCAAATTATAACAATAAAATAATTACTAAATAATTAAAACATATCTGTTTTTTTTTACTGAAATAAATTGTTAAGATTTATTTATTTATTTATTATTCTTATTAAGAAAAACATGATTCGTGTCTTTCATATTTTTCGAAAGAAGAATACAGCTACAGACTGTGTTCTAGCTTTTGGTTTGAGGACATGCAAAAAACATAGATGGCACTCTTTTCCTTCTTTTAGTCCTAACGACTTTAATAAGACAAAGTATTATGTAACGATTTGGTTGATAATGCTTAGTTAATTTTTGTTGTTTTTTTCATAAAAATATTGGTTTAATAGCTAAGCTAATAATAGTAAACAATGGATGCAATTTTGGACATTGATTTGTGTTTCATTATCATTTGGTTAAATTTAGCATGCATTCCAAATTTACTGGTGATTTGGATAATACATGCAAGTTGGTCCTAGATTGTATAATTTTTCGCTGTAGAAATGTTTGTTTGTTTTCTTATTATTTAGAAATATGCATGTTCGTCAAAGATTTTGTAGCTTATCTACATTCAGATAATTGGATTTTGGTTAATGAAATAGAACTCATGTTCCAGAGTTTCAGGGTAATATTTGTCGGTAACTTAGAGATGAGATGATGACAATATATTCAAACATAATCTCTGCGTTCAGACTAATATTGCCCAACCCAATTTCAATAATGTAAATAGATCCTTTATATTGTGGGGCTACCTACCCACCCTATTCACTACTTTATATTCAGTTAATTACCAGTTTACCGTATCACATTCATTTTTTCTTGTAGATATATAATTACCATCATTACCCAATAATAAAAAAAAGGAAAATTTTAAAAAAAATCTCATGGTTTTCAATTTTTACAAATAAAAGTCTGTGGTTTCAGTGTTTGCAAATAAAGGTACGAGGTTTCATTCCGTTAGCAAAATTCCTTTAGCAAATAAAGGTACGGTCACTAACAACGTTTACTTTTGCTAACGTGGCACTTTGACCATAATTTGACCGAAGGGTAATTTCGTCATTAAAAAAATAAAAAAAATAAAAGTAAAAGAAAATGTTTGTGGTTTGATCTTTTTGCAAATAACAGCCCGTGGTTTGATATTTTATTGAAGAAGAGGTATGAGGTTTGATTTAATTACCAAATACGTTTTTAGACTAATTTATACATTAAAAATTACCAACAAATATTCTTGTAAAAAACAAAAAACAATTTTTCTTAAAATCAAACCTCGTACATCTTTTTTAATAAATTATCAAACCACGTGCTATTATTTGCAAAAAAATCAAACCACAAACATTTTATTTTACTTTTACTTTTTTTATTTTTTTAATGACGAAATTACCCTTTGGTCAAATTGTGGTCAAAGTGCCACGTCAGCAAAAATAAATGGTGTTAGTGACCGTACCCTTTTTTGCTAACGGAATAAAACCTCGTACCTTTATTTACATACGTTGAAACCACAGACCTTTATTTGCAAAAGTTGGAAACCACGAGCATTTTTTTAAAACTTTTCCCTAAAAAAAAACTCCCTTCCGTTCCACACAAATATACACATGATTTTCAAGTGATCAATAAAAATTCTAATCTTCAGCAAATATACACATAATTGAATTTCTCATAATATACTTAAAAAGGTAAATTAAATTACTCCAAAAAATTGCAACACTCCATAGTTATATAAGATTGAACTAGTTGTGCGTTTGCCATTATAAGATATTGGGTAAATGATTTAAAGTTTCTGAATGTTTAATCCATTATTTTAAAACACTTTATGAGATCTTTATTTTTTGCCATAATTATTCTTTTGGTTCTTTTTGTCCATTTTTTAGATTTTTAACGTAACATATTTTAACTTTCAATACAGCTATACTGCCATACAAAATGATTCTCCGATTATGTTATCTCATGTGTGCATATTCATGCCGAAAATAACAGTTACAACTTAAAAAGAAATAGATAGAAGAACCAAGAGTTAATTATGACAAAAAATAATGGCCTTATAATGTGTTTTTCAAAATAGTAGAATTAAACAGTGTGTTAAGTAAAAAGTTGAGGACCTTTCAAGATAGCCAAAACCACTTTTATTAGGGGTGGTTCTGTATTTCCAATCTGTTAAAACTACCCTTAAAGTGACTGGTTTTGGCTCTCATAGTTTGAGAAATTTATAGTAAAGGATGATTTTTAACATTAAATCCGTTGCAAACTTATAAAATAATGTAGAAAATATGTTAAATATCATTTTAAATCTAAAAAATTATCCTAAAATTTGCTATTTTTTGTAAAAAAAAAAAGAAAGAAAAAAGACATAATGCTTAAGCTACAATGAAAAATCCCAAAAGAAATTGCAAATTTTCTTTTATAAATCGGTGTAAAGTTTCCCTCCCCGCCCAACGTATGTCAATCAAATGAGAAAAAGTCATCTCCATCCTCAATCCCGTGGATATTTTGGATTTCATAGGATCATTATCCCCATTTCTTAAATTTTAATTACAAATTTTTGCATACAAACACTAATTCAGTTTTTTTTTTTTTTTGAAAGAAAACACTAATTCAGTTATTATTATTATTATTTTCCCTATAAACAAAGCTGCGACCATACAATTTTAATACCATACATGGATTATCTCAAGAGATTAAAGGAAACTAAAAATATCTGCATATGGCTTGCATTAAAAAAAATTAATAAATAAATTTGAAAGAAAAAAGAAAATTAGAGAATTAAAATAAGGCGGTGGTGGTGTAATAGATACCATGGATTTAGGGGTGCAAGTTGGTTATAGAGACTACAGTTGGCCCAAGCTAGGTGTATAGGATGGGCAAAACGGTGACGGATTATGTGGTTGTTGTAAGTTGTGTGGTATGGTCAATTCAGTTGTCCAAGAATCACATAACCGCCTTCTCCAAAATGGAATATATTTTCATAGTGCACCAAAAAATAGTATACTACTAAATGTGGTCAAGAAATGGTATGTCCCATTTTTTTGTTTTTGTCTCCTGGAAATCATTACGAGATTTTACCAACTTTTTGCTTCTCAACCCTTTCTTATGTTTCATTTTTCCTTTTTTGCCACTTGTGTATCACTCACTTCCACCCTTCAAAATATGAATTTCCTACTATTCTACCCATTGTTTGAGAAATTCTATTATGTACCACGTATGATGAATTTTAGTCAATGGAAATGAGATGAATCACAACTTATTCAAAAATTATTGGTGCTAAAAAAAAGATACGCATTTATCAAGTTTTTACTGATTGGACCGATTTTACAAGATTTATATATAAAAATATTCATTTTAGAGTTTGGTTTTGAGTCTCTGCTTATCCTAATGTAGAAAGAGAACTTTAGTTATAGAGGAAAAAATTAACACGATCTAAAATTACCATTTCAATTTTATGTTTTTTTATAACCATCGTCAAATCAACTTTGATATCAATTGAAACATATAGCACATTACATTTTAATTTTGGACTTCAATCTGAGAGTTGATTAATTATAATAAAAGAAAGATAAAATAAAGTAATTTAGGACAAATTTAGAAACAAAAAAGATTCAGTAGTTGCAATTGTATATAGGAATAGTTTTGATGTCAATATTGGAAAGAATTTTTCCTTAAAATAACCTAAAACGACCTTTAGTTGAGGATCTTATTAATTGGGTCCAGTTGTACAGCTAGCTAAGCTAAGATGTTGTTATCAGAATCCTTTGGCAATGTAAACTCTTACTTTATAGATTTAAATGTGATATCGATAGATATGGAGAAGTGGAAGAAAACAAGATAAAATTAGGAGTCATGGTCATAGAATATATAAGGCCACAAGCAAATTGGGGATCGCGGTGATGATTAGTTGAGAGTTACAAGACCCACTTTCTAGGAATCTTTTTGGCCACCCTACCCTAATCTCTATCTATTCCTTATCCTTCCTTTTCTATCTTTTAATCTATTTTGATTTCGGAAATGGATTATGTTTTTTTAATTTTTTGGAGAATGCTTTTCCAACTTAACATACTCAATATGTTTGAGAAGGATGATTACCTAAACTAAAAGTTTAAGTTGATAATTTAGATTTTGTTCTTATGCCTTATTAGTAATTTATTTAAGTTTAGTTTAGTAGTATTCAGTTTAGTTAGTAATTTCTCTTCAGTAAATGCATTTCATTTCATTTCAATTCAGTTCAATTCAAAAGAACAAAACCTTGGACGTAATGACATTTTTTATACTAATTTTTGAGACAATATTTATATGTGAATGCCTTTTTAACTTAAAGCGTACATAACACGGTTCATCCCACCAAAAGTTTTAAATTTTCCAATTAATGAAGTTGTCAGGACTCCGACTCAAAACTTTTCGGTTGGAGAGGCCTTTGATATCATTTATTGGTGAATTCAATACACATTGTGGAATGAGCCTGTCCAAGAGCCATTCGTGTAAGAGTATGTTCGAGATTAGTATGAAAGATGTCGTTCAAGATTAGTATCAGCTTGAGTTTTTAGTTCAATCGATGAAAAAGGAGGTATTATTGAATTTGTTATAATGCACATAATATTATCTATCTTCAAGTTGTGTATCAATTAAAATCTCCACTTATTTTTGAAGATATAATATATTACCATGCTATATTGATAAAAATAAAATAATAAATAAAATATTATCATGTCATTCTATTGAAAGAATCTATTAATAAGAAGTTAATAAATTCTTGGAAAAGGAGGGATATGTTGCGATGTGAAGGAATATGCATAAAGAAAAATTATAAAATGCTAATTGTGCGACTGAGATATGTAGAACAATTTGATAAACAAGATGTGTTTGGTTCCATTTTCTCTTTCAAATGTGATATATATTTAATTTCAATTCTACGAAGTAGCTATTAAAAGTTTAATTTGATAGTTATCAACGACATCTTTTATATTAAGCTTTAATACATACTCTCACGTGAATGCTTTTTGGACTTAAAGCGTGCACAAACCAAACTTATTTTACTTTGTGTTTTCAATTCACCAATAAATTGAGTTGTCTAAACTACGAATTCAATCTTTCAATTGCTAAGACTCTAATATCTTGTCAAAAAATCAATCGACATCTTTTATTTTAATCAACCGAAGCTTCTAATTAAATCTATAAATCCACATATTATAACATTCTCTAAAATTTGATAATGCATATGTGGTGCTTGTACGTGTACTTAGGATAAGATAATGCATAGTGATGTTCATATAAAGATTATTGGTCCAATTGAAATAGTCACAAAAGATCATTGAACCAATGAAAATTTCAACAACTTGTTAAAAAGATCAGAAGAAGAATATTAATTAATTGAAAGAAATGTTTAGTCGATAATGAAATTTGAGATAAGGAGAAAAATAAAAGAGGCGTTAGTAAGATTGGATCCAACAAAATACCAATACGTACATTTGATGTCTTGTTAGTACGTACAACCTTTTTGGTGTACAAAGAAAGAATCCAAGATTTGTAAGATTCACTCTTTAGAAAGACACCAAAGCTATTAGCTGAGAGTCAAAGCTAAACCTTTTGTCTTTATTCTTCCCTCCAAAAAGCCACCTTATCAATTTCCCTTGTGATGTTGAGATGAAATATATGAGTACAGAAATTATACATCAGAAAAGAATACAGAAAACTTTGTGAGTTATAAACCATAAAGCTCATCAAATGATAGGATTTCTCGAATGCAATTCCGATAAGGATAACACAAACGCTTTGTATGAAGACCCAAGGTCATTAATAACCGCATGAACAAGAAAATTATAGGAGGCCAATTGATCAAAAATTTGTTAAATGCATTAGCTATTTAATTTTAAATTTATTATAAACTACTGAAATAGAGTATTTCTCATATTAATGAATGAAAGAGCTTCCGAAATCTATAATCATATTCATATAGACAGAGTTGACTATACTTCCATTACTTCCGAATTAATAAATTTAGGGATATGTTCTAAAATAGATCTAATGTTTGTACAAAAGTATCAAAATAATCGTAACGTGTAAATTGATATGAATTTAAGCTCAACGTTTAGAAAATGGTACTTTTTCGAACTCGGTATTGGAGTTTGATGCTCTGACTTACACTGTCAGTCGTATTACTTTCAATATATACTTACTATGCGAAAGAAGACAAATCATCATCTTTATAAATTGTATATGAATGATCAATCCCATTTCCGGCCTTTGGATTGGTGACTGATCAAATTTAACTTGATCAATCATTGATTGGGAAAATGAAACTATATGAATGATATGTCGAATGTATTATTGAACCTTAAATTGATATACCCTTTAATAAACATTTAGCCTAAATTGACACTAGTCTAGTTTAATAAATTTTTGTATAAACGGGCAGCTCTATTTTGATAGTATCCCACAAATATATTATTGATCAGGATAGTTAGATAGAGGCTTTTTGTTTACTACAGTATTATAATTACAGAGACAACAATAATTGCATTGACATATGCAATATATATTGAAAAAGAAAAATCCACCGTGAAAGATGGAAAATGGCCGGACATGATAACATGTTTTTCAAATAAAAATATGCAGAATAATAAATATATTACATGACATACTGATTCTACTCTATCATATAAATGTTACGTCAAGAACTTGAACAATCAAAGATTTATTTTTAAAGAGAAAAAGTCTTACAATTAGGTGAGGACCATTATTCATTAATCTTAATCTGAATTGTTGTGGATGCCTTAGTTAAATTATATATGGATTAGCCATTGATGCTACAAACAATTTTGAAAGTATAGCAGATGATATTGTGAAGAGATGCAGAGGATTGCCTGTTTTAATTTTAAGGCAGCTTCTAATTTAAAAATTGAATGGATTTGAAAAAGCTGCAATTGAGTTGATTCTTTCAACATTAGAGTATAAATTAACTTTTGGAAATCCATCACCAATAATTTATTCTAACAAAAGTATTTTGGTTCTTCAATTTCGAACGATGTTCATTCAAGTTTTGAATTTGTTCTTTCATGACTTGTGAGACAAAAATCATCGAATTTCAGTTTTTATTAGTATAGTCATACAACTTGCTTTTATTTTTTTATTTTTTTGAGTTTAACTTGCTTTTATTTTTTTAATAATGTAACTCTCATTTGTTTCACAAAAATCATTAAATTTCATTTTTTATTAGTATATTCATTCAACCTAGCTTTTTTATATATATATATATATATATAGGGGAGGGATCAAGTGAGAACACCTTCATATGTTAGAATACTTTTATATGTGAGAACACATCAAAATTACGTAGTTTTATTAATAATAGAGGACCAAAAAGGAAATTTGTCTCTTCATATTCATTGTTACGCATGAGAGAGGAGAGAGAAATGTGGTGCTGTTGACTTTTCATTTAAATTTATTTTTATTTAAAAACATTTTCCCGACTTTTCCAAACTCCGATTTGACGATTATCATACCGTTGGACTCGTGTCGTCTAGATGTTTATTTTAAGATCCATGATGCTTATGTAAAAACAATTTTTTAAAATTTTGAACACGCATAACAATTTTAAGTTTTTATACATGTTTTAAATTTTATTGCTGCTGTAAATATGAATTTTAAGTTCTTGAACATGCAGGTTATTTTTTTTAGCATACGTTTTAAGTTTTTGAAAATATGAAGTATTTTTTTGAACATAATTTTTAAGTTTTTAAACATGTGTCAATTGATAGTTTTGATGGAAAAATAATAATATTAGTATAATGTTTCATGAAATTATCTAGTTTTAGTGATAATATGTTAAAATTAAAGATCGAAACATGAAAAAATTATACAATTTTAGTAATGATATTAGTTTTTTTAACATTTTAACAATGAAAAAGTGCAAATTAACTACAATTAACACTCATGCTCAAAATTACAGCACATATGTTCAAATTATTAAAACATCTACTTTACCTAACAACAATGGTACTCAAAATAAGCGTCTCGTCAAAACAAATCCAACGGTATAAAAAAATTTCAAATCAGAGTTCGAGAAATTCGGAAAAAATGATTTAAACATAATGAAATAAACAATAATTAAAAAAAGTACAAATTTCTCTCTCCTGCTCTTAAATCCCATACGTGTCAATTAAAAAAAAATGACAAATCCCCCTTTTAACTCTATCTCATTACTAAAATTACGTAGTTTTGGAGGTGTTCTCACATATAAAGTGTTCTCGCATATGGAAGGTGTTCTCACTTGATCCTTCCTATATATATATATATATCAAATGTCACTCCAATCAGTTTAATGTGATAACTTAAATTACTAATGAGCATATAAGATATATGACATTTATCTAAGCTCAAGAAGTTTTTTTTTCTTTTTTTGATAGACAGCTCAAGAAGTTGAATTGACTTTATTAGAAGAAAATGAAGTTGGTTTTTATAATAAACCACAAACTACTGTTGCAATTCATCCAAATTTAGGTAGGTTCATTTGTTTCCATGTTTAACCTTCTCTTCCTTAAAAATAAAAATAAAAAATGTTTAACCTTCTCAATATGACAATGTTAGACTCTATTTTTACCGAACTCATGAACTGAAATTTATTGAACTGAGCTAAACTAAACTAAACGAAATTATTAGCTTAATGAATTTGGACAATAACTCGGAAATGGTTCAAATAGGTTAGTTGTATTTTTTTTTTAAAGAAAAAAACTAAACCCATCATTTAATTTAAGAAGTAGCATTAGTTCACCCTTGTCAAAAAAAGTAGCATTAATTCACCAAACGAAGAAAAAGAGTAGGGAAACGAGTAAAATACATATATAATTCAAGTTTAATTTGATGAAGAATGAAGTCTTTTTATATGAAGTCAACGTCGTTTTATGTAAGTAGCCAGCCCAGCAAGGCGATGAACATGGCCATAAATTGTTTAACTAATGAAATATTATTAATTTAGTAAAATAATTAACAATGTATGCAGCTGTACTAATTTTTCATATAAATGGTTATCAAAAAAAATAAAAAAATTTCATGTAAACTAAAGGCCAAAAGGCATTCAATTAGCAACTGCATTCATAGATTCAGTCCAGAGAGAGTTTGTCATCTGCTCAACAAAAAAGTTAGATCAGATTTAAATTCATTCATCAGTCTATGAAGTGCAAATGCAGAAATTAAGGTAAGCTTTTTAATTAAATATTAATGGTATATAAAATTGGGTTTTAATTTAATTCGCCTCTCAAATAAGCTCTATATGTAATTTTCTGATCTCTACATACATATATAGATGAGACGCCAATCAATCCATCATGTTCTTTGCTGACATTTGATTTCTGTACATTCTTCAAGCAAAACACCTTATTTCCTCCTATTCATCGGATCTCATCATAACAAAAAGGTAAGCTAGCTATCTTCTTTTTAATCTTGTGGGTTATTATGTGGTTTTCCTTCTAACACTTTCTACTCATTTTGACTTTATGTCTTGTTCTTTGAGATTGAAATTTACTGAACTAAATTGATTTGAAGTGCATTTCTAGAAAGAAAATTACTGAACTGGAACTACTGATAAGTCATAAAGAACAAACTCTTAGACCTTCTCCAACTATATAGCCAAATTAAGACATGATTTGCTAATTTTGGTGATGTTCTTTTTCAGTGAAAGCCAAAATGTATAGTTAATTTTTGGTGATTTGAACAGTAAATATTCAACTTTTAGACAAAGTTCAATATATATATATATGCTGTTAAGTGTTGTTGCTTACTGTTAAATGCTAGCTATTATTGCTAACTGATAGTGTTAACTAACAACTTCTTCTTTTTTCACTCTAAGTACTTTTAGAAAAGGACAATTTGCAATGAAAAATAATGGAAAAGAGTAAAGAGATTCCATAAAAAAAAAAAAAAACAGAAAATAAATGTAAAAGAGCTAAACAAAAGTCAAAGGAAAAACAACGTGTGAGTGTGTGCTTTGAAAACAACGTGTGAGTGTGTGAGTGGAGAGTGAATTTGCTATAATTGGTACACTACTCATCAATATCAATGCGCGAGTTGGAAAAATATACAATTTATCAAAAAATAAAAAAAATTCAACTTTTAATCACTGAAATTATGGACAGAGCCAACCCAAAACTTGGAAGGCTGGAGACCGACCAGCACCATCCATGCGATGGGGTGTTACAACTCCAGTCAGCCCCTTTAAATTTGTATATATGTTTTGTAAGCTCAGATGAAAATTTTATTTAAAATTAACGTGTAGTGAATATCATAAAGGAGTGAAGTTATGTACAATATAGATAATGAGTTCGACCCTTTATGTTGTAGTAGTTTTATATTGTTTGTATCCTTTTTCTTATAATAAAGCCTCTTGGATAGAATCTATCTATATAGAAAAAAAAAAAAACATGACACAAATTACTCAAATACCCTCATTTAATGTTATTATTAATTTAACATATAATTAATTTATGTTTAAATTTCCCATAATAATAATGATTATCTCAATTCCTAAACACTTTGACAATATTAATAGTTATTAATTAAACTAAATGAAAAAAATATATATTTATAAGCTAAATGCATTAGTAGCATAACCTTCGACTTTTTCTATTTTTATGTTAAAAACCAATAACTAAAAATGAAAATCTTTCCGAGAACAAAAGAGAAAAAGAAATAGCACAAATCAACAAATGAAAATGACACAAATATATTAAATAGACTGAATTTTTATTTAATTAAATATTTTTAAGCCAAATTTTTCATTGTCATTACATGATTCAGTACATCATGATACTATTTTCTTCTTTCCTCAAACGGCAAAATCTGATGTTGAGGTTGAACTATCAATCACAATCACCGGAGCAACTTTTTTACTGAACTGACTTGAAAAAAACTGAATTGAATTATTGACTGAATGTGTGTTAAACTTACTAAATTTACTGAACTTAACTTAACTTAATTTTACTGAATTTAAATAAAAAGAACAGGGCCTAAGGTCATGTTTTTTTCGACTTAATTTAGTAAAATTCAGTTCAGTTCAATAAATTTAATAAAATCATAACATGTTCAGTCAATAATTCAGTTCAATTTAGTTTTTTTCAGTTCAGGGTTTTTTTAAGTTCTTTTCAACTTAATCATAACACATTTAGTAAAATTTAGGGTTTTGTTACGGTCTTTTAGGGTTTTTTAAGTTCTAAAGTACATAGATAGTCTTACATGTTAGAGAGTTAAGTGTTAATCATCCTAAGGGAATGCATTTACTTTGTGATAGCATGTCAATCGACAATTTACATTGCTAAATTTTTTATTACACCAAATTAGGTTCCCACACGTGTTCAATTGGTGGATATTTTCACAAAAGCACTCGGACGTATACAGTTTGAGTTTCTAATGCTAGTTGGGCATTTGTTATCTCCATACTCCAACTTAATAGTAGGAGATAATTTTTCATTAATAGATCAAATATATATATATATTAACATTTTAGTTTAAGAAATAAATTAAAATTAATTTTTTTATTATAAGTGAAGTAATAATTTTAATAAGAAAACATATTATTGCTTTTTAAAAAAACATATCATTGAATTGAATTAAAAAGCAAAATAAATTTAGAACTTATATGGAGAATGAGTGAAGAAAAAAAAATGGATAGCAACATTTTCAAACCAAGTAATTAAATTAACTATTTTTTTTCCTTATTTTTATTTATGATCATAATTAATTTTTTTGTGAAAAAAATATAATAGTTAATCTAATTAGCAATTCCCAACACATGCACACATTTTAAAATCATGAATCATACCACCAAATAATACACATTGTTCTAGGTGATTTTATTAGTTTATTAAATAGGTGAAAGTTCCAATAAACAAATAAAAAATAGAAAAATGATATAAAAGACATTACATGTGACAAAAATCTAATTCTATCCATTCTATCTATGAATTTTCTATCCATTTAGCATCATCCATAATTATAATTATGATTATTACAAATAATGAAATTTTTTAAGAAGTTTGACTTTTTTTTCTTGATGACTGGCCATTTTTTGAAAGGTGTATTATTGGCATGTTTTGATTTTACAATGTTTGAAATGAGAATTAATTAATATAAGCATTCCTCAGAAATGGGTGACAGTCTGACAGTAAAATACTTAACCATTTTTTTTGTCAGAGCTCATCATCTTCCCAAAGGCATGCCATGGGTTTGCATACTGATGGAAAGGAAGGGAATCAAAATTCATATGATTAACAAGTAGGAATAGAGCAACAGAAGAAATTAAGGTAAGATCCATCTATATTCTTCTTTTAAACATTTTATTAGTATTTTACACTAGGATTTTATATTTCCAAAATTACAGTGCCATCCTAAGGGGAATATCCATGTCCATTTTCTCTAGGGTCGGAGATGAGAATGAAAGTTGTGCCACTTCTTGGAGATGGGTCAGAAATGGCAGTGGCTATTTCTAATTTGTATGGGGTGAATTAAGGGCTACTTTGTCATTACGTTCTCAACTGCCAAAAGCAGTTTTCCAAAGTTAAAGGGTAAATACAAAACTGATTTTTTTGGAGAAAATTAGGAAAGCAATGAAGTTGTAGTTTTTGCTATAACCATGGTTAGAACTTATACAGAAAACTGTTACGAATATTATTTCATCAAAATAGTCGTAACTTTCAATATATTTTAATAAATACATATTTTTTATATTTATTTCATGCATTTTAAAACGTATTTACTCTACTTATTTTTTTATATATGTTAAGCCGGATCAGATAATTTGTTATAGTTCCAACTCGTCTCATAATAGTGTGCCATTAACAGAAATTTGTATTTTGGGCCTGGGCCAGTGAACAGAGAGACAGATAAAGTTGATGGGCTTAATTGTGGGTTTTGTTTGTGTATATCGTATAGTAAATTGTTGCAACTTGTAAATTTATATGGCTGTTAGACCTTAGACTCTCTAACTTTTATTGCAAGTGAGCTAATATCAATTCATCATTGTTGTTTCTAATTATTAGTTTTTATATCAAATGCAGGTAGGAGGAGCTATCAAAATGGCAGAGCTTGCAATTGGATTTGGAGCCGAAGTTATCGACACAGGTGTATCCAGAGCAGCTGATGCGGTAGTTGATTCGCTCTGGCGTCAAATATGCTACGTGTGGAACTACAAAAGCAACATTGAGGAGCTGAATAAACAACTTAACATTTTGAAAAACAAAATGAAGAGCTTGCAACACGAAATGGAAGATGCTGAAAGAAATGGAAAAGGAATTGAAGATGAGGTGACCAATTGGTTGGAGACAGCACGTGATGCTGTTGAGGTAGCTGAGAAGATCATTCAAGACCATAACAATGCCAACAATAACTGTTTTATGGGTTTTTGTCCTAACTTGAAGACTCGTTACCGGTTCAGCAGAGAAGCCACGAAACAAACACCTGTCTTTGCTCTAGTTCGAGAAGAAAGGAACTCCATCTCTAGCATTTCCTACGTTCTGGATATACAGAATTTACAGGCTCCAAAAAACTATGAGGCCTTAGACACAAGAACTGATGTTTTGAACAATATTTTGATGGCTTTGAAGAATGTTGACTTGCGTTTGATTGGAGTTTATGGACCACCAGGTGTTGGGAAAACCACCCTAGCTACGCAACATCTTGTTGATGAAGTCAAACGAGTTGGAGATTTTCAAGTGGTGGCTTGGGCAAGTGTGACTCAACATGGTAAAGTGGAAAGCATTCAAGGACACCTTGCGGCATGGTTGGGTCTTAAGTTAGACATTGACTCTCAAGCAGCAAGGGCAAGACGTTTATTTGACCGTCTAAAAAAGGAGGAGAAAGTTCTTGTAATTCTTGATGACATTTGGAAAGAAATCACACTGGAGGAGATAGGAATTCCTAATGACAAAGATAGTAAAGGATGCAAAGTATTCATGACTTCCAGACACCGTCGTGTATTGTCAGCCATGGGTGTAAAAGAACCGTTTGTCCTTATGAATTTGCAGGAGGATGAGGCATGGCAACTCTTCCAGACTAAATTGGGTGACACTTTACATTCTGACTTGCAACCTATAGCTTTTGAAGTCTCAAAAAGATGTGCAGGCTTGCCAGGGTTAATCACCGCAGTCGCAACGTCATTGAGAAATCAGGAGTTGTGCGTGTGGAAGGATTCTTTGGAAGGGCTGAAGCAATTTGATCATAAAGAAATTGATGATAAAGTTAACTCGGCTCTTAAGTTAAGCTACGATTTTTTACAACACGAAGCCAAGTCACTGTTCTTACTATGTGGTCAAAATGGAGCGCACAACATCAACATCAAGTATTTGTTGAAATATGGTCTTGGTTTGGGTATTTTTGGAAAGTGCGAGACAGTAGAAATAACAAGAAACAGGTTAGATACCTTGCTCATTTCTCTTAAAGGCTCATGCTTGTTGCTAGAATCTGGTAATAAAGATGGACTACTCCAAATGCATGATCTTGTCCACCATTTTGCCATCACAACTGCATCCAAGGATAAGCCTGTCATCACCAGCAATACAATGAGCGATTGCCCAGAAGATGATATACTGGAAAACTGCGTAGCAATGGTGTTGACGGATGGAAAAATTCCGCATTTTCCCAGACAGTTGAATTGCCGCAAACTCGAGTTCTTTCTGCTGAAAAATGGGGATTCATCGCTCGAAATTGGAGACAATTTTTTTGAAGTCATGAAAGGGCTTAAAGTTTTGAATCTGACTAATGCATCTTTTTTGTCATTGCCTTCCTCATTTCTATTCCTGAAGGATCTTCAAACGTTATGTTTGGATTCTTGTGTCTTAGAAGATGTAACTCTTGTTGGAGAGCTTAAGAAACTACAGGTTCTTAGCTTTGTAAACTGTACCATCACTTGTTTGCCAGGAGAAATGTTAAGATTGAGAATTATTCTCAAATGTTTTCAATGGTTTAATGTATCTTTTTTGTATGTGTGTTATGTGTATGTATGTTGAATAAAACTAGGAGACTTCTAGAGTGTCTAGTAGTCAATGATGTGTTGTAATTCTGTAATCTTTTAGGGAGTAAAAGGTAAATTGTTGTAGTGTGTGGGTGACAGCTACTGCAGCTGTGTTTTTTGTATTGTACTGAACTTATATTCAGCAGTTCAATGAAAAATTGCAGATGAGTTTACCAAAACAATGTTCTTCCATCTCTCTCTATTTGCATAGTTATTATCTATTCTCATTTTCTATCTATCTATACTACAACATAAAATCTGTAAAAGGAAGTTGCAGATTAAGGTTTATTCACTTACAAGTGGTATCAGAGCTCATCTTCTCAAGGGACCTGTGAAGATCAAGAATTGCAGCAAGAGTTTGATCAATGTCATCAATTCAACCAGCTCCTCAATTCAATGGGGAGAACTACCACATATGGGCCTTCAAGATGCAGGCATATCTAGAATCTCTTGGTCTTTGGGAGGTGATCAATGACGATAGAGATCCGCAACCGTTAGGGAACAACCCGACATTGAATCAAATCAAATTGCATGAAGAGCTTAAGCAAAGAAAGCCCAAAGCTCTTACAGCCATTCATTCTGCAATTTCAGATGTGGTCTTTCACAAGATCATGAGTATAAGGTCACCAAAGGAAGCATGGGAGAGATTGAAGGAAGAATATGAAGGCAATGAAAGAGTAAAAACTGTCAGATTGTTTACTCTAATAAGGGAGTTTGATATGTTAAAGATGAAGGAGGATGAGTCAATCTCAGAATATTCTTCAAGATTGATGAGCTTGGTAAACAAAATCAAGCTTTTAGATTCAAACTTTCCAGATTCAAGAGTGAAGGAGAAGATTATGATAAGCCTTCCATCAAAATTTGAATCAAAGATTTCTGCAATTGAAGAGTTTTGTGATGTAAAAACTTTATCAATTTCTGAAATCGTAAGCAAGTTTCAAGCTTTTGAAGATAGAATTAATATGAGAGATGGAAGCACCATGGAGGGAGCTTATCAAGCAAATTCCAAAGTCAAGCAGTACAAGAGAGATGGGAAGAAGCCCATGACTGAAAGTTCAGACAAAGGACAGCGGGTGTATGGTTCAAAGGATCGGGTGAAGAAAGGTGGTTTTCCTCCTTGCAAACACTGTCACAGAGCTAACCATAAGGAGGAGGATTGTTGGTTCAAAGGGAAGCCTCCTGTACAATGTCGAAATTGTAAGAAACTGGGCCATATTGAAAGAAATTGCAGGCAGAAGAAGCAGCAAGAAAACACTAATCAAAACAGATTCCATCAAGCAGCAAATGCCACAGGTGAAGAAGAGGAATTAGACTCAACATCCAGCCTTTTCTTGGTGTCACAATCAAGCTCATCAGACGATCGTTCGTGGATAATTGATAGTGGTTGCACAAGTCACATGGTCAAAGATGAAGATGCTTTTTATAAGCTAGACAAAGATATCAAGATCAGAGTCAGATTGGGCAATGGGCAATTAGTGGAGGCTGGTGGAAAGGGTTCAGTAGCAGTGAAGACCAATCAAGGCACCAAATACATTCATCAGGTACTTTATGTGCCATCACTTGCTCATAATTTGTTGAGCGTCCCACAAATGCTCAAAAATGGCTACTCATTGGTGTTCGAATATAACACATGTTCTATTTATGATGATAATGGTGCATTGTTGGTAAAAATACCCATGGTGGATAGGTGTTTCAAGTTGAATTGGCCTGTGGTAATTGAGAGTGTGAATTTAGCTAGCCTTGATGATTCAAGACTTTGGCATTGTAGATTTGGCCACTCAAATTATAATGCCTTAGTCAAATTAAACAAAGAAGGGCTGGTTAGAAATCTGCCTGAAATTAAAAACCCGGAAGAAGTGTGTTCATCTTGTCAGTTCGGGAAACAACATAGGCTGCCATTTCCAGCCTCGTCGTCATGGAGAGCAAAATTCAAGCTTGAACTTGTTCACAGTGATGTTTGTGGCCCTATGAACACCGAATCCTTGAACAAAAACAAATATTTTGTAGTATTTGTTGATGATTATACAAGGATGACGTGGATCTATTTTATAAGGAACAAGTCTCAAGTATTTGAAGTGTTCAAGAGGTTCAAGAATTCAGTTGAAACTCAAACTGGGTGCAAGCTAAGAGCCTTGAGAACTGATAATGGAGGCGAATACAATTCAACGGAGTTCAAAAATTTTTGTTCAGCTGAAGGGATTAATCATCAACTTACAGTTGCATACTCTCCGGAGCAAAATGGCGTGGCTGAGCGCAAAAACAGATCTGTGGTTGAAATGGTGAGATGCTTATTAGCGGAGAAGAAGTTGCCGAATCAGTTCTGGGCAGAGGCAGCTCATACAGCGGTGTATTTGCTCAATCGGTTACCAACAACAACAATAGAGAACATGACACCAATTGAAGTTTGGAGTGAGATTAAACCATCAGTGAAGCATATGAAGGTGTTCGGTTCGTGTTGCTATATTCATATTCCTGCAGCAAAAAGATTTAAGCTTGATGCTAAATCAAAGATTGGTATCTTTCTCGGATATGCATCCCAATCAAAGGGATACAGAATCTTTGATGTCCAAGATGAAAAAGTGGTGATATGCAGAGATGTTACGGTGGATGAGCAATCATATTGGGATTGGAATCTTAAGAAAATCAAGCATTGCAGGGACAATGGCGTGGTGGCTGATTCGGTAGAAATGCCCGATAATGAAGACATAAGCAAAATCGAGAGCAATGGCGAAGACGAACCTTTGAATCAAAGAACAAGGAAGCTGTCTGATATCTATGAGAGCTGTAATTTTGCTCAATCAGATCCTGGAAGCTTTGAAGAGGCATCTAAAGATCCTAGGTGGGTTAAAGCTATGGATGAAGAACTAAATATGATCAAGAAGAATGGCACATGGAGCTTGGTTCAGAAACCTCAAGGAAGGGCTGTTATAGGGCTTAAATGGATTTACAGAACCAAAGTTAATCCAGATGGGTCCATTAACAAGCTCAAGGCGCGACTAGTAGTGAAGGGTTATGCTCAAAAATCAGGCCTTGATTTTACTGAAACATTTGCTCCAGTAGCAAGGCACGATACCATCAGATTTCTTGTTGCTCTAGCCGCTCAAAATGGTTGGAAGATCTATCATCTTGATGTGAAGTCGGCATTTCTTAATGGTGAGCTCAAGGAGGAGATTTTTGTGGAACAGCCACATGGGTATGAAGTTCCAGACTCTGAAAATATGGTGTACAAGCTACATAAGGCGCTCTATGGATTGAAGCAAGCCCCTAGAGCATGGTACAGCAAGCTTGATTCGCATTTGCAGCATTGTGGTTTTACCAAAAGTGAAACAGAAGCCACTCTTTACACAAAAAGAAATGAAGCTGGAAATTTACTAATAGTTTCCGTTTATGTGGATGATCTTCTAATTACTGGGAGTGATGAAAATGCAATTCAGCAATTTAAAGCTCAAATGGAATCTGAATTTGAAATGTCAGATTTGGGTCTTATGCATTATTTTTTGGGGATGGAGATTGATCAAAAAGCTGAAGGAATCTTCATGTCTCAACAAAGATATGCTCAACAATTGCTCAAAAAGTTTAAAATGGAGAATTGCAAATCAGTAGCCACTCCAATGGTTTGCAATAAGAAGATTTCAAAAGAAAATGAAGGTGAAAAAGCTGATCTTTTTGTGTATCGAAGTCTCATTGGCAGCCTATTGTATTTGACACACACAAGACCAGATATAATGTTTCCGGTGAGCTTACTGTCAAGATTTCTACATGATCCTTGTCTCGCTCACTTTCAACACGCCAAAAGAATTCTGAGGTACATAAAGGCGACAATTGACTATGGTATTTGGTTCAAGGCTGCTGAAAATGGAGGTTTGCTAGGCTATTCGGACAGTGACTGGGCTGGAAATTTTAAAGATAGCAAAAGCACCTCTGGTTATGTGTTCTCACTTGGAAATGGTGTATTCTCATGGTGTTCAAAGAAGCAAAAAGTTGTTGCTCAGTCCACTGCTGAAGCAGAATATATTTCTGCTGCAAATGCTGCTAATAATGTGATTTGGATCAGAAAATTACTTGCTGATGTTGGAATGACTCAAGATGTAGCTACTACAATCATGGTAGACAACAAGTCCGCCATATGCTTAGCTGAAAATCCAGTATTTCATGACAGCTCTAAGCATATTCGTGTGAAGTATCATGTGTTGAGGCAATATGAAGCTGATGGTGAAGTGAAGCTGAAGTACTGTCCTACTGAAGATCAAGTAGCAGACATCATGACAAAGGCATTGGACAAAGGGAGTTTTGAAAAGCTGAGAGCAATGATGGGAGTATTTGGGAAAAATTCTCAAGGAGGAGAATGTTAAGATTGAGAATTATTCTCAAATGTTTTCAATGGTTTAATGTATCTTTTTTGTATGTGTGTTATGTGTATGTATGTTGAATAAAACTAGGAGACTTCTAGAGTGTCTAGTAGTCAATGATGTGTTGTAATTCTGTAATCTTTTAGGGAGTAAAAGGTAAATTGTTGTAGTGTGTGGGTGACAGCTACTGCAGCTGTGTTTTTTGTATTGTACTGAACTTATATTCAGCAGTTCAATGAAAAATTGCAGATGAGTTTACCAAAACAATGTTCTTCCATCTCTCTCTATTTGCATAGTTATTATCTATTCTCATTTTCTATCTATCTATACTACAACATAAAATCTGTAAAAGGAAGTTGCAGATTAAGGTTTATTCACTTACAAGAAATAGGTAATTTGACTCATTTGAAACTTCTAGATGTGAAGGACTGCTCGAGCCTGGAAGTGATCGAGCCAAATGTACTTTCAAAGTTGACCGGATTGGAAGAATTGTACATGGAAAACAGCTTTGTAAAATGGGAGAAAATTGAATCAAGCAATGGTAAGAGAGTGAATGCCAACTTGACTGAATTGGAGCATTTATCAAAGCTTGTCACTGTGAACATGCATATTCTGGATTCGGAAATGTTGCCGGAAGATCTAGAATTGGGAAACAAATTTGAACATTTTAAAGTACTAATTGGAGAGGAGTGGGATTGGAATGTTGATTATGAAACTTCAAGAACCTTAAAGCTGAAGCTTAATACAAGCAATCATTTGGAAAGGGTCAAAGGTTTCTTGATGAGAACTGAAGATTTGTATCTCGGCCTCTTGAATGGTGTGGACAGTGTTCTTGACAACTTGGATGGGGCGGGTTTTCCTCACTTGAAACATCTCCTCCTTCAGAACAGTCAAGATATCAGGTATATCATTGGCTGGAGATGGATGGGCCATGTCACTGCTTTCCCGAAATTGGAGTCCTTAGTTTTGAACAATTTGAAGAAATTGGAGATGATTAGTACAGCTCCACTAAACATGAGGTACTTTGGCAGTTTAAGAAGGATAAAAGTGGGGAGCTGCAGGTTATTGAGAAATCTCTTTTCCTTCTCCATGTTAAAAGGTCTTCAAAAGCTAGAAGAATTGGATGTCAGTAGCTGCAAAATTATCAAATCGATTGTTGCAGATGGCGCCGATGACGATGGCGTAGGGGGTGCAATTACGTTGGAACAACTACAGACACTAACGTTGGATCATCTCCCCCAATTTGCAAGCTTCACCGCCCAAGTGCAAAGAATGCAAAAGCCAACAATAGCAAGTGGGGAGATCATTTCAGCAGATGAGCTTGAAACTCCCTCGGGGATTTTTAATGATAAGGTACCATAGTTATCTTGTGAATGCTGATTTTCTCAGCATTGCCATTTATAGTATGCAATTCAAAGAAATTAAAATTTCATCATGTATATTTAGAAAAGGCTTGAAAATTTCACCATTGGCTCATGTAAATTCAAAGAAATTCAAATTTCTTATGAACTTATGACATAGAAAAATTTATTGACTGATTCTTTTTCCTTTTTTTACCAATAACACATTTAAGCATTCTTACTTCAGAGATGAATTTCCATGAGTTAGTGTCTGTTATGCCCTTATATTTCCTTCTAATAATTATTGATTTTACTTTGTTGTTTGCAAAGTATTTTGACTTTCTGGTAGAATAAGACAGAGATTGTGTTTTTTATTGTGATTGCAGATTGAATTTCCCAATTTGATGAATCTGATGTTGCTATCGACTGGCGTGAAGAATATATGGTCCAACCAAGTTACAGATGTATCACCATGGACTAGAAACTTGACAAGCTTGATCGTGGACGGCTGTTGGAATTTAAGCTATATATTTACATCATCCATGGTAAAATATCTTGCACAGTTGAAAAAGCTTGAGATAAGCAACTGCAGTTCCTTGAGAGAAGTAGTAGCTACAGAAGAACTAGAAGAAGAAATTTTGTTCCTAGAACTAGACCTTTTAAAGCTTAAACGGCTTCCAAAAATGGAGAGGTTTTGCTCTGGGAAGTTAATTGAGTGTCCTCTGTTGAGGGTTTTACAAGTTGAGAGTTGCCCTAATTTACATACATTTATCTCTAGTTCTATACGGACTGATGTGGGTGTCACGGCTCTCTTTGATGAAAAGGTAATTTATTTTGTTTCACAAATTTTGAGCTATCCTTGTGGTTTCTGTTTTTTCAACCATGTAATATCCACATATCAATCATTTTCGTAATAATGAGATTCGTGTGTTTTAGGTTTCATTTCCTAAGTTGGAGGAATTGCAAATATTCCGCATGCATAGACTGGGGATGATATGGAAAAATGAATTCCTAGCAGCTGGTTCCTTTGAGAAATTGCAAGTGTTGAAGGTCAAATATGCCAAAGAGCTGTTACAATTATTTCCAACAAATATGTTTATACGAGGATTAAGCAATCTAGAGACTGTGGTTGTGAAACATTGTGACTTAATGGAACAAGTGTTTGATATGGAAGGTCTGATGCAGTCAAAAGAAAGACTTTTTCCATCATTAAGAACTTTGAACATCCAAAAGATGCAAATGTTGAAGCGTGTCTGGAAAGGAGTTATTGATAGAAATGGAATGGAGACTCTATCCTGGAACAGCTTGTGTTCAGTGACTGCTTGGAATTGTGATAGTTTAAAGAGTTTGTTTCCATCTTCAATAGCTATTAATCTTCTACAACTTGAAGACCTCAGCATAAGTTATTGTCCAATGTTAGAGGAAGTTGTTGATTGGGGGCTAGAAACATCTCCAACCTTCAGTTTTCCTAAGCTAAACTTCCTTTCTTTATGGAGATTGGATGAATTGAGAAATTTCTATCCTGAAGCTCATACTTTACGCTGCCCCGTGCTGGTAACCTTGTGGATGCATAGATGTCCAAAACTGGTGCCTTTTGCTTTAGAAACGGATGTGAAGAGCACAACCGGAGTCCAACCCCTTTTCTCTTTCACACAGGTATATATGGTTTTCCCAAAATAACTGTTTTTTTAAAAGCAAAAGCAGGGGATGGGGAGGAGAATGGTGAAAGATCCTGACTAGGTCAGCATCCTACTCACAAACTTTGAAAGCCCAAACCCAAAAAATTCAATTAAAAATATAAATACTTCATTATTTATAATACTTGTTCTGAGAATGTAGTTTATTGATTTCCTAAAAATTATATTTAGAAAAGAGATGAACAATTACTATGTAAATATAATAAGAATCTAATTTCCAAATCCAACATCTTTGTATATACCAGTATTAAAGACAAAAATAGATTAGTGTATTTCTGGTTTAGTTAATTTTTGGTCTTGATATATAATATTGTGACATTTTCTATATGGAGCCCCTGATCTTAGGCAGAGTAATATTATATTCAGTAATTGACGTAGGAAATATATTATTTCAATTCCTAAGAATTGTCATGCATTTTTTTTAAAGTACAATGTTTTGATTATGTATTATTTAACATAAATGATTTCTTTTGAGATAAAAAAACATCTTAGTATGGTCACCCACATTCTATATTATTATAATATCTTGTACATGTTCGTTGTCGTGGATATTGATATTGATTCACTGATATTAACAGCTGGTACCCAACTTGAAGAAAATGTCGTTGAGTTACACGGAGGCCACAATGATAAATCAAGGTCACGTACATAGACAGCTCTTTCACCGATTAGAAGAACTTGAACTCGAATGCTTCCATGACCAATCATCATACCTTCCTTTTGACCTCCTCCGAAGATTTAAAAATATGAAACATCTGCACTTGATCTGCAGTGATTTTGAACAGCTTTTCCCATGTGGCCTTGCTAGTGATGATCAAAATGTAGGAATTCTTACTCAGATACGACTCCTAAAATTGGATTTTCTAACTAAGCTGAGACGTATGTGGAATCAAGATTCCCAGCATAAACAAGTTCTTCAAAATCTTGAAACTCTTCAAGTTTATAGTTGCAATGAATTAGTCAGTATACTACCATCTTTTGCGTCTTTCCAGTGTCTTCAAACATTGGAGGTGCAAGAGTGTGATGGACTGATGAACTTATTTGAATCTAGAGCTGCAAATGGTTTGGTGCATCTCAGAACCCTGAGCATAAAAAAATGCAATATGGTGACGGAAATCATAGCAACCGAGGGAGATGAAACACAAAATGAGGTTACTCTCAGCAAATTGGAAAGCCTAAGACTTGATTGTTTGAAAAACATCATTTGCTTTAGTTTTGCAAATTGCCCAATGAAATTCCCATCCTTGACGGAGGTAATTGTAACACAATGCCCCAAGATGAAATTTTTCTCTCTGGGAAACGTGTACACGCCAAAGCTAAAGAAAGTATATGTAACACAAGAAAGTGACGAATGGCGCTGGGTTGGGGATTTTAACTCTACTATAAAGCAACTGTACGTGGAGATGGTAAGTTGTGATTGATAGGCTCCCATTCTCTTGCAATTTGTTTATTTTATGTGTTGCTTTAGGTTGATATACCTTTTTTTTCCTGATCTAAAACTGATAAAACATTAATTTCAAGTAGCATAACTAACTTTACATTTACCTTCTTATAGGCTGGCTTCGACAGCATACGACATTTGAAACTCTCTGAATTTCCTGAGTTGAAGGAGAAATGGCTTGCTCAACTTCCAGTTGAGTTCTTTCATAAACTGACTTCATTGGTGGTGGATGATTGTTCATTCTCGTCAGTTGCTATTCCATCTAAACTAGCATCTTTCCTGATTGCTATGGAAAAACTGGAGATAAGAAATTGTGCTTTATTAGAAGAATTATATGATTTGGAATGGTCAAATGCTAACACAAGCTCTGGATATTTGTCCAACTTAAAAGAGTTTCAGTTGATTGATTTACCGAAGTTGAGGCATGTGTGGGATGAGATTCCTACAGATATGTTTGACGTCAAGAAGCTCACATTGTTAAAACTCCACAATTGCAGCAGTTTGAGAAGCATATTAACTCCTACCATGTGCTTGGGCCTTGTAAAACTTAAAACCTTACAGGTCACAAGTTGCCAGATGCTCGAAGAGATTATCGCTTCACCTGCATCAAAAGATAGGATTACTGGTCCTTCTGTCATATTTCCTTTATTGGAATGTATTATTTTCAAGGATTTGCCAAACATGACTAGATTTTACTTGGGAATTGGTTTTGTAGAATGTCCGTGCTTGAAAGAGATCACAACAACTGGTTGTCCTCAACTAGATATTGGCAATGCAAGCGTTGAGTCAAAGGTTGCTCATTTATTTAATTATCATAAATTTACATGAAGTCTTTTGTAAAATTGCAAACTATCTTATTGGACTAAACATTTTCTCCACAGCTTGTTTATTTTCCTCACCTGAAGGACTTGAAACTATCGTCAATTGACATTCAGAATATATGGAATTGCCAAAGTTTGACAAGCTTGATAATAGATGGTCTTAGGAATTTGAAATATCTGTTTCCATCATCGGCAGCTAAAAGTCTCGTGCATCTCAAAGTGGTGGAGATTTCATATTGTAGCATGCTTGAACAAGTGATAGCCATGGAAGTACAAGAAGAACAGACGATGAGACTGCAAAAATTAGATTTTCTGAAGCTCAAAGATCTTCCAAAACTCACACAGTTCAGCATCTGTAGTATGCTTGAATTCCCTTCCTTGAAAGAGCTGCAAATTGAAAACTGTCCTCAACTGATGGCTTTTTTGGCATTTGGCGCTGATTACTTACGTTCAGACGTGGAACCCAACAATGAACTCCAATTAACAACTCCTGCTCTCTTTGATGAAAAGGTACGTGGTCTTTGTCCTTTTTTTAGTTTCTTAACTGTGGGGGTTCTATGTTCCAATTAACAACTCCTGCCATTGAATTTCCCTAAGTTGATTTAAATAGACAACGCCTCTAGAAGAACTGCAGCTCACAAACTTATTATTCTTCAATCTTGCTTGTGAGGCTCTAAGATTCCTCAGATTCCGCAGGAACTGCCAAATTTGAAAAATAAAACCCATCACAACATTCATCATACTTGTTCTTTCATTACTATATAACTCAATAATACTAAATGATATTCAAATTTCTGTCAATCAAAGTAGACTGTCACTATCCTTTAAAAAGCAGAATTTAAATTTAGTTAATTTTGTAGATAATCAACAAAAACATTTCTCTAAAGTCAACCTGCTATATCCATCCATATGCAAGTGGTATTTCTAATTAAATCGCCACAAATTTGCATAGAGTACACAATAATGCAGAAAATCCATTATGCTAAGTAACTTCCCAACAGTAATCTAGTGCATAACCAGGAGAGCCAAGTTCAATGAGAGCCTCTAATTACTATAAATATTCGCATACACGCACATACATGATATATATAAATATACAGTTGATATATATCAAACACAAGAAAACATTCGTCATAAAATAAGATCTATTTGGCATTGTTATGTTGGACAAATGTTATGCCATTTTTATGTTGGATTGATGTTATGGCCTTTTCATGGCGGCAGCTCAACCATAGTTATTAAAGTCAAATACCGATCTGGGCTTTAAGATAATATCAGCATCCAACTGATCGTCCAGCCAGGAGTCAATGAAATCCAGTTGGTCCTCTTAAACTAACAAGTATCATGAAAGCATCCAAGTTCATAAAATATATTGTTGCATAAATTGAATGCTTTTTCGCTTAGCTCACATAATCTATGCTCTTTAATGATCCAAGCACATGAATACTTAAAAAACATTTTTCCAATTATCCGATGAGGAAGGAATGTCAAGTATCATCACCGGAATTTTAGTTAGACCAACAGAGATTAGAGAGACACTAAATGTGGAGAGAGATGAGAGTCAATGTAAGGAGATAAAGTAAAAAGACCATCTTCATATACTGGACATATATTTGGTCTCACATTTTATAGCTATCTTATGTTCATCATTAATATAGTATAATCAATAATGCAGGTTGCATTCCCCAACTTGGAGACAATGCAAGTTATGAAAATGGATAATTTGAGGATGATTTGGAGTGGCCATCTCCATTCAGATTCCTTTAGCAAATTGCAAGTACTGAAGGTGGAAAACAATGAACAATTAATGGAAATTTTCCCGCATCATATATTGGCAAGACTCCAAAATCTCACAGATTTAGTCATAAAGAATTGTCCTTCACTAGAAGAGGTGTTTGATATCCACGGGCTGATTAATGCAAGAGAAACGGAAAGAGTAACAATTCAGTTGAAAATATTAGATATCCGAAACCTGCTGAATCTAAGGTGTGTATGGAATGAGGATCCAAAAGGAGTTGTCTCGTTTGATGAACTAAGCTCAATGCATGTTTGGACTTGTCCAAATCTAAACAATCTCTTTCCACTTTCAATTGCTAAAGGCCTACAACAACTTGAACTCCTTAATTTGGACAGCTGTGGGGTTGTGGAACTGGTTACTAAAGATAAAGAAGCGGTTGAAGAGGTTCCTAAGTTTGTGTTTCCTCGTCTTAAGAGGTTGGATCTTTGGAGACTAGAAAAGCTTGAGTTTTTCTTTCGAGGAATTCACACCTTCAACTGCCCACTGCTGGAAAAGTTGAGTGTTTATGAATGTGACAAATTGGAGGTTTTCACGGAAACAATTACGAATCCATTAGAAACTCAAATGGACAAATCACTATTCTCATTCTCAAAGGTACACCCTCCATCTTGTCTTTCTTCCTTCTTCTTTTATAACAAATTACAAAAATGCTGTAGATTTATTTTCGACTAGTTAGCAACAAATGGAAATGAGTTTTATGATTGAGCCGCTTCAACTTTCAGGATTTTAAGGATAGCGTTCATAATCATTTATTTTTCTAGATTAAGCCTTCACACACATTAATTCACTCACAAATGGTTCCCTTAGCTGGACCATTAGTGAATGACTCATTGCGTGTAAAAACTAAAGCTCATGGGTTATAGGTTTTTGCCAATAATAATAGAATATGAGCATGAATTGAAGAGACTCGTATCAATTATAAGTTGACTAATATAAGATGCTTGTATATGTTAACTTGTACAATTCTAGATTCATTAAAATATTATGGCTTAAACACAAATTCATGGTTTTTGTATTCTTTTCATTTTAATTTGTTTAATCGTTGAGCATTTAGAAGGGCTTGCTTATGTGTTATGCCAAATTTTATTGTACTGGTAGCTAAAAAGAAAAGGTTTGAGGAAACATTTAGAAGTCATCGAGACATAATTGTGCACCATCTCCTGCTGTTGATAGAACACAAACTTTTTTTTTTTTCTTTGTTTCTTTTTCAGATCATCCCTACCTTGGAAGATGTATCCTTGACAAGCAAGGATGCCGTGATGATAAAAGAAAGCAAGTTACCACATACTCATTTTCACAAACTTAAGCTGGTTGAGCTAAATTGCTTTCATACTGAATCAGAGACCTTTCCTTCTGATCTGCTTAAGTTGTTCCATAACATGGAATCACTTTATGTAAGGTGTAGTGATTTCAAGGAACTGTTTTCCGGTGAAGGACTTGAGAAAGCTCTTCAAACTCTAGAGTCGCTGACCGTAGTGCTTTGTGGCAGTTTGATTAGTTTGGCACCACTTGCAGCTTCCTTCCAGAACTTAACTAGTTTAGATGTAAGCAATTGTAAAGGATTGGTTAGATTGATGGGATTCTCAACAGCAAGAAGCCTGGTGCAACTCCAAAAAGTGAGTATAACAAATTGTGGCGAGTTGTCAGAAATTGTTTCGAATGAGGAATCAGACAATGAATCAAAAGAGAAAATCGTCTTCAGTAGATTACAGAGCTTGGAGCTAAATGATTTGCAAAGCCTCGTAAGCTTCTGCTCAGCAGAATGTAGCTTCGAATTCCCCTCTATGACACAAGTAATTGTAAGCCTTTGTCCCAACTTCAAGATTTTCACAAAAGGAGTCTCGACCACACCAAACCTCAAAGGGGTACAACTTTCAGAAGCAGACAAAGAGCATTGGACTGGGAATCTTAATACCACCGTAAAACAACTCAATCAGATGATGGTAAGTTGTGACAGATAAGCTTGAACTCAATCTCTTACAACTTGTGAAATCAATATAAATTTCCTTTTTTTTCTTATCTAAAATTTGATGAAACATTGATTTGAAATTGTATTAGCTAACCATACATGATTTTCTTACAGGCTGGCTTCGACGGCATGCAAAACTTGGAACTCTCTAAATTTCCCGAGTTGAAGGAGAAATGGTTGTGCATGCAGCAAGAAGTTGAGGTCTTTTATAAACTGACTTCATTAGTGGTGGATGACTGTGCATTCCAGTGGGTTGCTATTCCATCCAATCTACTACCTGTCCTGATTGCGTTGGAAAAACTTGAGATAAAAAATTGTGATTTATTAGAAGAATTATTTGATTTGGAATGGACAAATGCTGATAGTAGCTTTGGATATTTGTCCAACTTAAAAGAGTTTCAGTTGATTGATCTACCGAAGTTGAGGCATGTGTGGGATAAGATTCCTAAAGATATGTTGTACGTGAAGAATCTCACATGGTTGAAATTCCACAATTGCAGCAGTTTGAGAAACATATTAACTCATAGATTGTGCTTGGGCCTTGAACAACTCAAAACCTTACAGGTCATAAGTTGTCAGATGGTTAAAGAGATCATCACTCCACCTGCATCAATAGATAGAACTGCTGCTGCTACTATCATATTTCCTTCGTTGGAATGCATTATTTTCGATGATTTGCCCAACATAATTAGTTTCTACTCTGGAATTGGTTTTGTGGAATGTCCTTGCTTGGAAGAGGTCACAATAGCTCGTTGTCCACAATTAAGTATCACCAATACAGTTGCAGCTAAATCAAAGGTTACTCATTTTTTAAATTAATAAACTATGTCAAGCGTTTTTTTTTATTGCAATATCACAATTCCCCGTAAAGTTGAAAAATCCATGATTAGACTAATATCTTTTCTCCACAGGTTATTAATTTTCCTTACCTGGAAGACATGAAACCATCATCAATTGACATTAACAAGATATGGAATTGCCAAAGTTTGACGAGCTTGATGATAGATGGTCTCAAGGATTTGAAATGTCTGATTTCATCAACGGTAGCTAAAAGTCTTGTATATCTCAAAAAAGTGGAGATTTCAAACTGTGGGACGCTAGAACAAGTAATAGCCTTGGAAGTACAGGGAGGACAAATGTTAAGACTGCCAAAACTGGAACTACTAAAGCTCGAAAATCTTCCAAAACTTGTGCAGTTTTGCACTTGTGAGATGCTTGAATGTGCTTCCTTGAAAGAGTTTCACATTGAAAACTGTCCTCAAGTAACGGCATTTATTGCCGACCCAACAAGTTCAAACGTTGAACCCAATAGTGAACTCCAAACAACAACCCCTGCTCTCTTTGATGAGAAGGTGCTCAATGTCTTTTGTATTTTTCCCAAAATGTCTTTTTTATTTATACATTATTTCATGGAAATATCAATTGATATGCAGGAAATAATGTTGTCATATTTCGTTGCAGTGATTTTTCTTCTCTGCTCTAGTTTGGTCTTACATTTTATAGTTATTTAATATAATAAGATTAATAACACAGGTTGCATTCCCCAACTTGGAGCAAATGGAACTTATCAAAATGGATAGCTTGAGGATGATTTGGGGCAGCCGTCTTCGTTCAGATTCCTTTAGCAAATTGGAAGTATTGAAGGTGGAAAACAATGAACAATTAAAGGAAATTTTCCCGCATGACATATTGGCAAGAGTCCAAAATCTCACGGATTTAGTCATAAAGAATTGTCCTTCACTAGAAGAGGTGTTTGATATCCACGGGCTGATTAATGCAAGAGAAATGGAAAGAGTAACAATTCAGTTGAAAATATTAGATATCCGAAACCTGCTGAATCTAAGGTGTGTATGGAATGAGGATCCAAAAGGAGTTGTCTCGTTTGATGAACTAAGCTCAATGCATGTTTGGACTTGTCCAAATCTAAACAATCTCTTTCCACTTTCAATTGCTAAAGGCCTACAACAACTTGAACTCCTTAATTTGGACAGCTGTGGGGTTGTGGAACTGGTTACTAAAGATAAAGAAGCGGTGGAAGAGGTTCCTAAGTTTGTGTTTCCTCGTCTTAAGAGGTTGGATCTTTGGAGACTAGAAAAGCTTGAGTTTTTCTTTCGAGGAATTCACACCTTCAACTGCCCACTGCTGGAAAAGTTGAGTGTTTATGAATGTGACAAATTGGAGGTTTTCACGGAAACAATTACGAATCCATTAGAAACTCAAATGGACAAATCACTATTCTCATTCTCAAAGGTACACCCTCCATCTTGTCTTTCTTCCTTCTTCTTTTTAACAAATTACAAAAATGCTGTAGATTTATTTTCGACTAGTTAGCAACAAATGGAAATGAGTTTTATGATTGAGCCGCTTCAACTTTCAGGATTTTAAGGATAGCGTTCATAATCATTTATTTTTCTAGATTAAGCCTTCACACACATTAATTCACTCACAAATGGTTCCCTTAGCTGGACCATTAGTGAATGACTCATTGCGTGTAAAAACTAAAGCTCATGGGTTATAGGTTTTTGCCAATAATAATAGAATATGAGCATGAATTGAAGAGACTCGTATCAATTATAAGTTGACTAATATAAGATGCTTGTATATGTTAACTTGTACAATTCTAGATTCATTAAAATATTATGGCTTAAACACAAATTCATGGTTTTTGTATTCTTTTCATTTTAATTTGTTGAATCGTTGAGCATTTAGAATGGCTTGCTTATGTGTTATGCCAAATTTTATTGTACTGGTAGCTAAAAAGAAAAGGTTTGAGGAAACATTTAGAAGTCATCGAGACATAATTGTGCACCATCTCCTGCTGTTGATAGAACACGAACTTTTTTTTTTTGTTCGTTTGTTTTTCAGATCATCCTTAACTTGGAAGATGTATCCTTGACAAGCAAGGATGCCGTGATGATAAAAGAAAGCAAGTTCCCGCATACTCATTTTCACAAACTTAAGCTGGTTGAGCTAAATTGCTTTCATACTGAATCAGAGACCTTTCCTTCTGATCTGCTTAAGTTGTTCCATAATATGGAATCACTTTATGTAAGATGTAGTAATTTCAAGGAACTGTTTCCCGGTGAAGGACTTGAGAACGCTCTTCAAACTCTGGAGTTTTTGACAGTAGAGCTTTGTGGCAGTTTGATTAGTTTGGCACCACTTGCAGCTTCCTTCCAGAACTTAACTAGTTTATATGTAAGCAATTGTAAAGGATTGGTTAGATTGATGGGATTCTCAACAGCAAGAAGCCTGGTGCAACTCCAAAAAGTGAGTATAACAAATTGTGGCGTTTTGTCAGAAATTGTTTCGAATGAGGAATCAGACAATGAATCAAAAGAGAAAATCGTCTTCAGTAGATTACAGAGCTTGGAGCTAAATGATTTGCAAAGCCTCGTAAGCTTCTGCTCAGCCGAATGTAGCTTCGAATTCCCCTCTATGACACAAGTAATTGTAAGCCTTTGTCCCAACTTCAAGATTTTCACAAAAGGAGTCTCGACCACACCAAACCTCAAAGGGGTACAACTTTCAGAAGCAGACAAAGAGCATTGGACTGGGAATCTTAATACCACCGTAAAACAACTCTATCTGATGATGGTAAGTTGTGACAGATAAGCATCAACTCAATCTCTTACAACTTGTGAAATCAATATAAATTTCCTTTTTTTTTCTTATCTAAAATTGATGAAACATTGATTTGAAATTGTATTAGCTAACAATACATGATTTTCTCACAGGCTGGCTTCGACGGCATGCATAACTTGGAACTCTCTAAATTTCCTGAGTTGAAGGAGAAATGGTTGTGCATGCAGCAAGAAGTTGAGGTCTTTTATAAACTGACTTCATTAGTGGTGGATGACTGTGCATTCCAGTCGGTTGCTATTCCGTCCAATCTACTGCCTGTCCTGAATGCGTTGGAAATACTTGAGATAAAAAATTGTGATTTATTAGAAGAATTGTTTGATTTGGAATGGCGAAATGTTGATAGAAGCTTTGGATATTTGTCCAACTTAAAAGAGTTTCAGTTGATTGATCTACCGAAGTTGAGGCATGTGTGGCATAAGATTCCTAAAGATTTCTTGGATGTGAAAAACATCACATTCTTGAAATTCCATAATTGCAGCAGTTTGAGAAACATATTAACTCCTATAATGTGTTTGGGCCTCGTGCAACTCAAAAACTTACAAGTCACAAGTTGTCAGATGCTTGAAGAGATTATCGCTCCACCTTTAACAAAAGATAGTACTACTGGTCTTACTGTCGTATTTCCTTCTTTGGAATGGATTATTTTCAAGGATTTGCCAAACTTAACTGGTTTCTACTCTGGAACTGATTCTGTTGAGTGTGCTTGCTTGAAAGAGTTTACCGTAGCTGGTTGTCCGCAACTAGATATCGGCAATGCAATAAATGAGTCAAAGGTCAGTCCTTTTGTTTAAAAATAACCTAAATGAGTTCATTTTGTATATTATTGAATTATCATAATTACCAGTAAAATTGAAAAATCTGATTAGACTAAACGTTTTCTCCACAGGTTGGCATTCAGAAGATATGGAATTGCCAAAGTATGACAAGCTTGATGATAGACGGTGTTAGGAATTTGAATTTTTTGTTTTCATCATCTTTTGCTGAAAGTCTCGTACATCTCAAAAAGATAGAGATTTCAAACTGTGGGATGTTGGAACAAGTAATAGCCATGGACAGACAGGAAGAACAAGTAGTGAGACTGCTAAAAATAGAATTGCTGAAGCTCAAAGATCTTCCAAAACTCGAACAATTCAGCACCTGTAATATGCTTGAATGCCCTTCCTTGAAAGAGCTGCAAATTGAAAATTGTCCTCAACTAATGGCATTTGTCTCCGATTTCACAAGTTCAAATGGGGAACCCCAACCGACCAATTCTGCTCTCTTTGATGAAAAGGTGGTCCCTGTCACACTAACTGTCCTTTTTATGTTGATGTTTTCTTAGTTTCTTTTCTTATTTATTTTCCCAAATAAATACCTTTTTTTTTTTCATTTATATATATTGTTCCATAAAAAATCAATTAATGAATCTGAAGGTGATAAGATTATCTCCATACTGAGACCTTGCTGTGGTATTTCTTTGAATTGATTATTCTTCTCATCTCTGATTTGGTCTCACATTTTCTAGCTATTTTATATTCTTATTAATATATTAATAACGTAGGATCAATATTCCAGGTTGCATTCCCCAACTTGGAGAAAATGCAAGTTATGCATATGGATAATTTGAGGATGGTTTGGAGCAGCCAGCTGTATTCAGATTCCTTTCGAAAACTGGAAGTGTTGAAGGTGGAATATCATAAACAGCTAATGGAAATATTTCCGCATTATATATTGGCAAGACTCCAAAATCTCAAGGATTTGGTCATAAAGAATTGTGATTTACTTGAAGAGGTGTTCGATATCCATGGGATAATAAATGCAAACAAAATCGGAAGTGTAACAAGTCAGTTGAAAACGTTGGACATCCAAAACTTGCTGAATTTAAGGTGTGTATGGAATGAGGATCCAAAAGGAGTAGTCTCGTTTGACGAACTAAGGGTAGTGTATGCTTTTCATTGTCCTGGTCTGAAAAGTCTGTTCCCATTTTCAATAGCTAAGAACCTACACAAACTTGAATACGTTAGTTTGACAAAGTGTGGGCTTGTGGAACTCGTTACAGAAGAAAAAGTAGCAGTAGAAGAACCTCATGAGCTTGAGTTTCCTCTGCTTAAGGAGCTCAACCTTTGGTATCTAGAAAATCTGGAGTGTTTCTCTCGAGGAATTCATACCTTGAACTGCCCTGCACTGAAGAGATTGAGTGTGTTCCGATGTGGCAAATTGGAAGTTTTCTCTCAGGGTCCAGAAGAAACACAGATCCAGAAATCACTTTTCTCATTTTCAAAGGTAGACAACATCTTGTCATTTCTTATTTTTGTAACAACTACAAAGGTTTTTACTTTTTCACTCCAAAACTTTACCTAAAGGTTTTCAGGACTTGTCTAGTTTTATACACAAGTTACAAGAGACATCAATTTAATGAGTTTTCATCTAGGCATAATGTGTGGACATTTTTATGCTCAACTTTGATGGAATATGAAGTTGATGAACGTGCTTTTGCTTGATTGTTTTCTCAGATGATCTCCAACTTGGAACATGTGTCGTTGACGAGCAAGGATGCCGTGATGATAAAGGAAAGCCAGTTCCCACCTCAACTTTTTGACAAACTTAAGGCTGTTGAACTACATAGCTTTAAAAGTGAAGTGGAGGCGTCTCCTTCAGATCTGCTCAAGTTGTTCCACAATTTGAAAAAACTTTATGTGAGGTCTAGTATGTTCAAGGAATTGTTCCATCGTGAAGGACTAAACCAAGCTCCTCAAACTCTTGAGTTTTTGCGTGTTCACAATTGTCGAAACTTGATTAACTTAGCACCATTTGAAGCTTCCTTAGAGAACCTAACGGATTTGGAAGTAATTAATTGCAAGGGATTGATTACCTTGATGGGACACTCAACCGCAAGAAGCATGTTGCATCTCAAAAAAATGAGTATAATAAATTGTGGCAAGGTGTCAGAAATTGTTTCGAATGAGGAGCCGGACGATGAGTCCAAAGAGGAGATCATCTTCACAAGATTGGAGAGCTTGGAACTGAAAGATTTGCAAAGCCTTGTAAGCTTCTGCTCTGTAGAATGCAACTTTAAATTCCCTTCTTTGACGCAAGTCATTGTCAGCAAATGTCCCAACATCAAGTTTTTCTCAAAACAAGTCTCGACTACACCAAAGCTAAAGAGGGTTCAACTTTCAGAAGCAGACCAAGGGCATTGGCACGGCAATCTAAATATGACTATAAAAGAACTCTATCTGGAGATAGTAAGTTGTGACCTATAAGCGCTCCCATGCAATGTCTTGGAATTTATTGTTCATGTCCTGCTTTAAATTGATGTACCTTTTTTTTGTTTTCTTATCTCTGGAGATTATATCAAATTGCATTAACTTACTTCACATTATCTTCTTAAAGGTTGGTTTTGACGGCATGCAAAGTTTGAAACTCTCTGAATTTCCTGAGTTGAAGGAGCAATGGCTTTCTCAACATCCAGTTAGTATCTTTTATAAACTTACTTCGTTAGCGGTAGATGACTGTGCATTCCAGTCGGTTGCTGTTCCATCCAATCTACTACCTGCCCTGACTGCTTTGGAAAAACTTGAGATAAAAAATTGTGATTTATTAGAAGAATTATTTGATGGGGAATTGCCAAATGCTAATAAAAGCTTTGGGTATCTGTCCAACTTAAAAGAGTTTAAGTTGATTGATCTGCCGAAGTTGAGGCATGTGTGGGATGAGATTCCTAAAGAATTCTTGGATGTCAAGAACATCACATTCTTGAAATTCCATAATTGCAGCAGTTTGAGAAACATATTAACTCCTACAATGTGTTTGGCCCTTGTGCAACTCAAAAACTTACAAGTCACAAGTTGTCAGATGCTTGAAGAGATTATCGCTCCACCTTCAACAAAAGATAGTACTACTGGTCCTACTGTCGTATTTCCTTCTTTGGAATGCATTATTTTCAAGGATTTGCCAAACTTAACTGGTTTCTACTCTGGAACTGGTTCTGTTCAGTATGCTTGCTTGAAAGAGATTACCGTGGTTGGTTGTCCGCAACTAGATATTAGCAATGCAATAAATGAGTCAGAGGTCAGTCATTTTGTAGAGAAATAATCTAAATGAGTTTTTTGTATATTATTGAATTATCATAATTCCCAGTAAAATTAAGAAATCCGAAAACGTTTTCTCCACAGGTTGGCATTCAGAAGATATGGAATTGCCAAAGTTTGACAAGCTTGATGATAGATGGTGTCAGGAATTTGAATTTTCTGTTTTCATCATCTTTTGCTGAAAGTCTCGTACATCTCAAAAAGATAGAGATTTTAAACTGTGGGATGTTAGAACAAGTAATAGCCATGGACAGACAGGAAGAACAAGTAGTGAGACTGCTAAAAATAGAATTGTTGAAGCTCAAAGATCTTCCAAAACTCGAACAATTCAGCACCTGTAATATGCTTGAATGCCCTTCCTTGAAAGAGCTGCAAATTGAAAATTGTCCTCAACTAATGGCATTTGTCTCCGATTTCACAAGTTCAAATGGGGAACCCCAACCGACCAATTCTGCTCTCTTTGATGAAAAGGTAGTCCCTGTCACACTAACTGTCCTTTTTATGTTTATGTTTTCTTAGTTTCTTTTCATATATATTTTCCCAAATAAATACCTTTTTTCATTTATTATATTGTTCCATAAAAAATCAATTAATGAATCTGAAGGTAATAAGATTATCTCCATATGACACCTTGCCGTGCTATTTCTTTGAATTGATTTTTTGTCTCATCTCTGATTTGGTCTCACATTTTCTAGCTATTGTATTTTCTTTATTAATATATTAATAACGTAGGATCAATATTCCAGGTTGCATTCCCCAACTTGGAGAAAATGCAAGTTATGCATATGGATAATTTGAGGATGATTTGGAGCAGCCAGCTGTATTCAGATTCCTTTCTAAAACTGGAAGTGTTGAAGGTGGAATATCATAAACAGCTAATGGAAATATTTCCACGTAATATATTGGCGAGACTCCAAAATCTCAAGGATTTGGTCATAAAGAATTGTGATTTACTAGAAGAGGTGTTTGATATCCATGGGATAGTAAATGCAAACGAAATCGGGAGCGTAACAAGTCAGTTGAAAAGGGTGGATATCAAAAATTTGCTGAATTTAAGGTGTGTATGGAATGAGGATCCAAAAGGAGTAGTCTCGTTTGACGAACTAAGGGTAGTGTATGTTTTTCATTGTCCTGGTCTGAAAAGTCTCTTCCCATTTTCCATAGCTAAGAACCTAAACAAACTTGAATACCTTTATTTGGAAAAGAGTGGGCTTGTGGAACTCGTTGCAGAAGAGGAAGTAGCAGTAGAAGAAGCTCGTGAGTTTGAGTTTCCGCTGCTTAAGGAGCTCGACCTTTGGTATCTAGAAAATCTGGAGTGTTTCTCTCGAGGAATTCATACCTTGGACTGCCCTGCACTGAAGAGATTGAGTGTGTTTCGCTGTGGCAAATTGGAGGTTTTCTCTCAGGGTCCAGAAGAAACACAGATCCAGAAATCACTTTTCTCATTTTCAAAGGTAGACAACATCTTGTCATTTCTTATTTTTGTAACAAACTACAAAAGGTTCTTACTTTTTCACTTCAAAACTTTGACAAAAGGTTTTCAGGACTTGTCTAGTTTTATACACAAGTTACAAAAGACATTAAATTTAATAGGTTTTCATCTGGGCATAATGTGTGGACATTTTTATGCTCAACTTTGATGGAATATGAAGTTGATGAACGTGCTTTTGCTTGATTGTTTTTTCAGATGATCTCCAACTTGGAACATGTGTCGTTGACAAGCAAGGATGCCGTGATGATAAAGGAAAGCCAGTTCCCACCTCAACTTTTTGACAAACTTAAGGCTGTTGAACTACATAGCTTTAAAAGTGAAGTGGAGACGTCTCCTTCTGATCTGCTTAAGTTGTTCCATAATTTGAAAAAGCTTTATGTGAGGTCTAGTATGTTCAAGGAACTGTTCCATCGTGAAGGACTAAACCAAGCTCCTCAAACTCTTGAGTTTTTGCGTGTTCACAATTGTCGAAACTTGATTAACTTAGCACCATTTGAAGCTTCCTTAGAGAACCTAACGGATTTGGAAGTAATTAATTGCAAGGGATTGATCACCTTGATGGGACACTCAACCGCAAGAAGCATGTTGCGTCTCAAAAAAATGAGTATAATAAATTGTGGCAAGGTGTCAGAAATTGTTTCAAATGAGGAGTCGGACGATGAGTCCAAAGAGGAGATCATCTTCACAAGATTGGAGAGCTTGGAACTGAAAGATTTGCAAAGCCTTGTAAGCTTCTGCTCTGTTGAATGCAACTTTAAATTTCCTTCTTTGACGCAAGTCATTGTCAGCAAATGTCCCAACATCAAGTTTTTCTCAAAACAAGTCTCGACTACACCAAAGCTAAAGAGGGTTCAACTTTCAGAAGCAGACCAAGGGCATTGGCACGGCAATCTCAATGCCACCATGCAGCAGTTATTCGATGAGAGTCATTGAACTCCATAATAGCCTTTTTCATTTGAAGAATCAGTAGCATTGCAAATTTGTGGAATGCACTCAATTATTCTTATTATTGTGAAACAATTTACTGCTCCAAACTCGGTCCATAGCCTGATTTCATATTGTGGAGTACTCGACTTCTCCATATGCTAAAAAGTTGTTATCTGGATGGCCATCTCATGCGCTCATTCTAGATTTCAAGCTCTTTAGACTTTATTTGTTTGAACCTATTATGTTTGTTGTATTATCAGAAATACTGTTGGGTTAATTTGTTCAATTTAAATCGCAGTTGATGTTTGTTTTCATTAAATTTCTTGCATCGGTTGAAAAATTCTCTGGTCTCCTTATTATATCTTTTCAATTGGACGTGTATTTGCAGACTCATGGGTATTCAACAATGTCTGTTTTCCATTTATATCAGAACAAAACAGCGATACTAAACATGATACCAGACTTTCTTTGCTACATATATTTAGTATTTGATTTTTTACATTGGACAAATGCTTTTGAGACTCCTATTTACGTCACTAATCACATGTAATCAGTCCACATGGAAAAGTAGTCTACTTGTCTGTCATTTGCACATTTTTTGGTTGCTTACACACTATTCATAAGAAAAATAGCTTCATTATCGATCTTGAAAATGCATTGTGTAGTCTACAAAAATCTTTTTAAGATTGTCACTTTTATGTGTAAAATTTACATCTCACGTTTCTGTATAGGCATATTCCCGCATTACAACTTGGCCAAGTCCGGTGTTGATGATTTTTTTACTCCGGACTCAAACGGTTATCTCTTAACCCCAATGCCTAGCAGTAGCATTACCTTTCCTCAGTCATCCTTCTACTTCTCCAAGCCTTCTTTACACACTCCATGTCCCATTCCGGCCTTCCGAAGCCCCCCGTGTGTCTTATCCATGGACCATCATCGTCATCAGCTTCTTTGTTTGTAATCATCAATGACTTCCTTGAAACGACAATCTCTCGAATCCGACAAGGAAGGAAGTGCTAATCAAATCAGTTGGCACAACAATTCCAATTTATGACAGATCTTGTTTTGATTTTCGTAATAGATTTTGTGTAGATTAATCGGAGCATTGCTCGATTCTTGTGGGGTACGCTGCCTGACTCCCACTCTTGGAATCACTTTCCTAAATGCATAGGTACTTGTTAATAATGGATGCAGTAGTCAGCTTCTTGAATTTATTTTTAGTAACAAAAAGTTTAGACCTCGACGAAGGTTTACAATGGAGTTTACAGATTGTCTACCAATAAGAGCTAAATTTTGAGTCATCTGTAGAATCAACAGTTGCATACCAATATCACAATTTCAAATAAGCTTAAAATTTTCTTATAGAGATTCCTACTTGATAGTCTTCCTACAGTTTCCAATTTGTCCAAGAAAGTGAAATCTCCTTCCCTTGCTGCAAGTGTCTTCCAAAACAACCTATTTTTGGCCTCCCTTTAAAACAGTGTTGCATTCCTCCAAGCGACTCTGACTCTTCCTACTGAGTTTTGGAAATGTTCACCTCTTTCAGACATCTCATTCAACAATCTAAGCCCAGACCACATTGGAAATTGTAGCGAATGCCTTCCATCAGTTTCAGGAATGCATTTCAATATGCTGAAATTCTTTCTCGGTCCAGACCACCTCGAGGTTGGATTGAGTTCAAACCACTCGAGGTTGGATTGAGTTCAAACCATAACATCTCGGTAGCTGCAAGCGGCCCTATGCACGTATTCATGAGGTTAACATCTCGGTAGCTGCAAGCGGCCCTATGCACATATTCATGAGGTTATGTTTATCCGTGTCCATGCAACATAGACAAGTAAAATCTAGCTCTTACAAATGGTGTTGCTTTTGGGATTACATTTTCCCAAACGATATGCTTCAAGGGGATTGAATGAGGTTATGATAAGCTTTTCGAGCAGCTACCATATTGATCAAAGCAATTGAAGATGATGGATCCATAATTATATACAATTACACAATGCAATCCAGTCCCTAGCTGAAAATCTGTAATATCTTAATCTAAAAACCATTCATGATTTGATTTTTACTTGTTTTAGAATCAATTGCATAAGCAAACGATCAGGAACGAACTATCTATCAAAAAGATTGAGACGTGATGGCGAACAGAGATCTATATTATAACGAACAAACATAACAAGTATCCATCGATCAAAAATGAATTACACTTCAATCAAGGAAACAGACTCATAACCATATCACAAGAACTACTAAATCATCACTTCAACAGCCAAAAACCAAATCAAACACAACCAGACTTTTAGACACCTAACAAAGCAACCTTAACTCCTCCAGTTTCCACCATCAGATCCACCGCCACCACCTCTCGAGTACCGGGATCCACCATCACCACCATAACCACGTCCGCCTCCACCATAACCACCACCTCCATATCCCCCACCTCCACTCCCATAACCACCACCACCACCTCCACGGCTATAACCACCACCACCACCTCCATATCCACCTTCCCTACGTCCTCCGCCTCCATATCCTCCACCACCACGGTATCCACCGCCACCTCCACCACCACTTCCTCGAGACTGAGCTTCGTTAACAGTGATATTACGTCCATCGAGCTCATGTCCATTCATCCCCTCAATCGCATCCCTCATAGATTTCTCGTTATTGAAGGTAACGAATCCAAACCCCCGGGATCTGCCAGTCTCCCGATCATTAATGATCTGCAACACGAAAACAAATCAGATCTAGGTCAAAACATTCAAGGATGTATTAGAAATTCAAATCGATCGATCTTCGCCCCAGGGATTGAAGATGAACGTACCGATTAGAGATTAGTAACACTTAAAAGTAACAGTAACAGTAACAGATTATAGTAACACAAACAGATCACAGAGTGGAGTCGGGTCGGGTCAGATCCGATCTCTGCGACGACAAACGGACCTTCGATTCGATAATCTCGCCGAAAGGACTAAAGGCTTCCTGAAGGGATTCATCGGTGGTGACCCAGGCAAGGCCGCCGACGAAGCACCGGTACTCAACATCAGCCATTCAATTGAAATTAGAACAATCGGAACCCTAGAAAGATTTCAAAGGACAATAGAGAATGAGCAAAAAAGTAAGAGCCGGAGCACCAATTTATAGGCGGTGGATGTGCTTGGATGATTGGTTATAGAGTTAAAAGTTATCCGGATTCAGAGTAATGGGATGGGCTTTAAGGCTCGCCCATATGAGAGAGTATATATAGGGCCGTAAATAAACCGAGCTTAGTGAAAAGCTTGATGTTCAGCTTGATAAAAGCTCGATTTGGCTCGGCTTAGTTTGTAATTTATACACACAATTTTGAAGCTCAAAACGTAAGCGAACTGAATTTGAGTAAGCTAAAATTCGGTTCAAATACTTGCAAGCAAGCTCGATTATGATGTTTATATTGTTTTATGCAATTTTATTAATAATATTGTTTATAATTTAATTTAAATTTAAATTTTTTAAAATTTAATAGATTTACAGTGAAGTAAATTAAGTAAGAACGTTTTTTTTATTGAGATTTAAGAAAATGAAGTAAAATATATGAGTCTCAATTTTATATATTGACAAGCGCTAGTATTTGACTAGTCTCGAGTACTTATTGAGCTGACTCTTTATTAGGTCCAAAATTTTATTAAAATTGTTAAATATTAAGTTAAGTTCATTTTTATATACTTTGAAGCATGAAATTGTTATATAAAACCTAGCTTGTGAGCGGCTCGCCTAAACAAGAGTTTAAAGTCGAACTTGTGAAAATCTCAAGGGACCAAAATTCGGCTCATATACAAGTCTAAGGAAATAGGCGGGTTATCCGGAACAAGGATAAGGAAGAAGTAGGTGATTGGGGATATTGGGAGATATTCGGGGATAAAGTATGTTTGTGTGCGGGTTTTAAGTTGGTAAAGCGTGATATACAAACGGAGTGGGGTACATTCTAGATGGATGGATGGATAGACTCTAGAGAGACAGATTCTTGTTATGGGTCTATCAAAATATCTACTTTTTTTAGTCCCAGATGGAGTATGTAAATTCCAGTTTGCTCCCTCATCAAATAGAATATCCAATTTGCTGTGATTCTATTTCTTTTCTTTTTTGGGAAAAACTTTATTAGATTTGTACAATTATGTCCCTGATCTACTACATAACTTCAGTTTCAAAACTCTATTTTATAAAGTTACATAATTTAGTTGTATGTTATTGATATTTTCATTAATACAGTAATATTAATGAACTTAACAAAAATTTAATACTAAACTTTTAGAGATGAGTTTCAAACGAGCCATTTTTAATGGGCTATTGATTTTGTTGAAAGTGCTACGTGTCACAGAAATACATTTTAGCTACGCCAAATTCGTGTGTGTCAAGACTTCTTCAAGTCCACAACCAGTCAACCCATAACCTAGGAGTCTATCTTCTATAGTCGTTCCATCAACTCATCTCGTCAATCAGTGATGTGTTTCTAGCATATGGAAAGAGTGGTGCAGGGGCAGTTACCAAGCGTGATGACGGTATCTTATAAGCTGTCCCGAGTTGCTTTTTTAGATGGTGTCCATAGTGCCAAAGTGGTGGAGGCGTTGGAGTTGCATAGAAGTATCGAATGGGTTTTGGCGCTGCAACTTAAGTTTGAGTTTGAATCGGATGTGGTGATAGTAGTGGATGATCTTAGGGCTCCGGTTCATACCTCACAGAGTATGGATACATTATAAGGGATTGACAATATTTGTTACGTGATAAACCAATTTTTTTCTGTGTCGTTTATTGTCAGAACCGCGAATGAGGTTGCACATTCTATAGCGCATAATGCTCTTTCTCAATTGAATCCGTTTATTTCTTTTTGCTCTTCCTAATTGTCTTTCTAGAACTTTACGTAACGACTTATTTCATTACCAAAAGTTTTTTTTATGTAGAATAGAAACAATAGGAGAAAATCTTTTACAATATATTATTATATCATATCAATATCATTATGTTATATTATTGGTGAAAGCTATAAGTATTTTGATTTTTATTTTACTTTGTTTTCAGTAATAATTACTTTATCTTTTAGAAAGTAAACATAGAAAAAAGAAATATATGAAGTTTAATAAGGCCGGGCTATCCATTATTTTGAATCTGTAAATAGGCCCATAGCTTTGATTTTAAAGGCCCACCATTCGTTGTGTTTGACCAGAAATATAAAGTAGAAAAGGGCCAGTTGTAATCATCAAATATATAACATTGGTCCACTTGATTTACTTCCACCCCAGTCAATCACCCCCTAAATTCCAGTATCTGGGCCTTGGCCCAAATTTATATTTCACAAAGAGTTGCTTTTTCAGAACAAAATTTAAGTATTCTTTTTTAATATAACAAAATTCATTAAGTGTTGGTGTAGGCTATGGTGACTTTGTTTTTGAGTTACTTTGTTTGTACTTTGCTTTATTCACCATGAGATCACTTTTCACCCCATGATCTAATGGTGGACAAAACAAAGTAATGGTTACTTTGTCAAAAACAAAGTGACCATAAAATTTCCCTGTGTTTATTTATTTTTTTTAAAGAAAGAATGATATATTATTAAATCAAAATAAGTAGACTATAGGGAAAACTAAAGGGTACATACAATTACTCGCCTCGATTCACAAAATTAAGAATATTTCTAGCTAAGTATATTTCTCTAAATTATATTAAGAATATGCTTCCAATGGGCTAATAATCTATATTTTATCATTGATTTTTCACCTTTTTCTCCTTGATTATTTCATCTCAGTCTCGTCTTCTGTTACTTTTAATTTTTCATAATAAAAATAAATTATATCTCAAACACCAATTTTGTAAAAAACTCAAATCGGGAAAAAAATAAAAATTTTCACATATATTTTTATTATTTGTATTGTTTTTTTTTCTGTCGCCTCTTATAATTTGTGGATTCATCACTACTTATAGTCGTGTCTAACCTTTTTCTTATTTGGCATCAACGTTTTAGCCTAACAATTTAACAAAAGAACAATTATATTATTTCTTTTAAGAACAATGTTTATTTATCTTAATTATTACCAATGAAGTGCATTATGAAGTGTTCAAAGTCAGAGTTAGTAATCTACAATTATCTTTCTTTTTTTCATTCTCTTTTGACTATTGCTACTTCGTTAAGCGTATAATTAAATCAATTATGTTGCTATTTTTTGGATAATCTTAATGAAGTGGAATTTTTCTTGAAAGCAATTTTTACCCTAATTTATCTATGTACTTCCCTTCATTTGGAATTTTTTTTGAGTCAATGTGACAACAAAATGTTATATCGCATGCCTTCTTTTTTGCTTTTTTTTCTGTTTTTTTTTTTTGTATAAATTTGACAATCCCTCTCAACAAATAGGCACGTAGCCGTTTGACTGGATTTCATTCACATATTAAACTAAAAAGCAATAATCATTCATAAAACAAATAATAAACAAATTTATTTTGACAATTAGTTTCTCAAACTTTGCGACAAGTGTAAGTTGTGGTGTTCTTTTTTTTCCACTAAATATACAGTTAGGTTCGGATACATTTTCTGTATATACAGAAAAATGATTTCTTTTTGGCACTTAGTATCCTTTTTAACATTGATTTAAGGAGAAGGAAGTAGAAAATTTAAAAAATGTTTAACAAGTACATATAAAAATTCTAAAAATTCTAAAAGTTAAAAAAATAAAAATGTGTATTTATTAAATTATATTGAAATTTATAGTTATTTTAACAAAAAAAAGTCCATATTAAATTTCTAAAAGAGTTCATTTTTCTTTTAAAAAATTACATTTTGTTAATCTTAAAATTTGAGGATGTTTTTAGAGCCTAATAAAGTAATGTCAAACTAAGAATGTAAATGGGGCGGAGTGGAGTAGGGATTGCATTTGTAATCCATGTCCCAAAAATTTACGGGAAATTCTCATCCTTACCCTGTGACTTAAATTAGGATTTTTTTTCATTCATGTCTCGTTGGAATCCCCATTTCCATGGAGATTCTCCGCATATATATGGGTCCCTATTGGGAATAGAGAATCTTCATCCAGTTGATATCCCTATGTTAAACTAACTCTATATATGAAGGGATCCTTCAATTTAAATATAAAAATTATATTCAACTTAAGAAAGAAAAGAAAACACATATTATAAATCTAGAGATAGGTTCATGTGAGACAAAGACATTATGGAGAGACTTTTTTTAGTGTGAGACAATTAAAAAGTGGTGGCAATTTTGAAATTTTAAAAATATGGAGGGGCATTATTGAGGTGATGTCATCGCTGATGTCAGCGCTGATGTCAAATCTGGAGAGAGAAAAAGTTTTTATTATTTTATTTAAAATGCATTTTCCCGCTCTTTCCAAACTCATTTTTCAAAAAAAATTATACCACTGAACTCGTATTAATTAGGCGGTCATTTTGAGATCCATTGTTGTTATTTATAGACGATTTTTATTTTTTTTATTTTTGTTCCAAGTCGGATACTTGGTTGTTCCAACAGAATACTACATTTGTTCCACCAGACAACTCCAATTGTTCCAGCAAAATATTTTCATTATTTTTTTTAAATGCACTCTGGGAGTGTAAAAAAATGTAGTATTCTGTTGGAACAATTAGAGTAGTCCGGTGGAACAATTAGAGTAGTCCGGTGGAACAATTATAAAAAAATAAAAATCGTCTATAAATAACAAAAATGGATCTCAAAATGACCACCTAATTAATACGAGTTCACTGGTATGATTTTTTTTGAAAAATGAGTTCGGAAAGAGCGGGAAAATACATTTTAAATAAAATAATTAAAACTATTTCTCTCTCCAGAGGTGACATCAGCGGTGACATCAGCGCTGACATCACCTCCTCTTCCTTCCCTTCAATTCACGCATGAGGGGTGTTCATTTAATTACAAGTTTGCCACCTTCCCCTATTGAATTACAAAAATACCCTTTGTCTCATCATAAAAACTAGTCTCATCCTAAACCCTTGTCTCATTTGAACTTGACTCTATAAATCTATTACATAAATTCAACAAATGTTATAACAATGATATAATATATATTTACTTTTTCAAAAAAATCATGCACTTTTTGTAACAAACAGTTTAGCTGAGTGTAGCCTTACCTTCTGGCAAGATCAGGGCAAACTACAGACCTCGATGAAAATTTACAGTGAAATTTACAAATTATCTATCAGTAAAAGCTAAATTTTGACGAAGCGGAGACCCGCCGCTCTCAAATCTTTCAAGTAGAAGATGAAGTGCATTAACATAATACATTTAATTGTAAATAAGAAAGAAAAACTTTTAAATATCTATAATGAATACGACCAAATTGCATAATTTTACTCCTAACTTATCTCTATTTTACTTCACATGTACCAATAATGTAATATCTAATAATTCTTGCAATTTGATATAAGTATAATCATGAAATAAACCTAACATTCTCCAACTTCTAACCATGATTAAGAAGATATTTTTTCATCCTAAGGTTTAATTTTACTTATTTAGTTATTCAAGTGCCTCACTTATTGGAATAGTTGAATCTTATTATTGCAAGGTAAAATATTTTGATATACACAACTAATAGAACTGACACGTTTCACATCACTTTAAGAAATCGGAAATCTAAAAATGAGAAATTCAAATGTGTACTTCATAGAATTATAAATGTATGATTTAAATGACAAACATAACAAGTATTGACTACAATATATTAAATCAAATAATTATATTATATTTATATCTATACACATCACAGATCACATGACTAATTAAGATATTAATTACAAATAACATGATGATCACTATAGTGCCAACACACATTTCATAATCACATCCTAATCATCAGTATGTACATGGTCAAGTACAGGAATAAGCCCATAATTAAGGATTAAATTGTAACTTTACGGTTAACCACACATGCTTAATTATTGATAGCCAACTGCCAAATCATAATATTCTCATTACTTTCTGTCCATTGAAAATGTAAATTAAAGTAGTAGTAACTGTTATTGTTTGTGGTGAATTAATAACTTAATCTACCAAACTGGGAATCTTAAAGATAGGTCAAGTGGGATCTTGGACCATATTTTATTTTGCTAGTAATAATTGTTCTCATTTTACTTTGCTGGCACACCAAGAAATTGTGGCCTTTATCAAGGGTTTAAACTTTTTACTTATTGAACTGTAACTCGGGATCAGGAGACGTTTGTTTTACTACTTTTCAACTACTTTTTGCCTTTTGTTTATAAACAAGAGATATTTAAGTGTTTGGTTAGGAAAAAAACATCTCATTTTCATGTTTGACAAGGAAACAAGTGATTTTTCTAAAAAGCAGTATTCAACTGCTTTTCCAACTCCCTCTCTACGTTTATTTATTTTGTCTCTTAAATACCCCTAAACACTTCACGTTAAAAAAAATCAATCTCTCTTCTAAGCTTTAGCGTTTTTTCTGTTGCTCTCTAAGCTTTGACGTTTTTTTTTTATCTTAATATCACACTTATTAAGCAATATTTTTTTACATAACCTCATTTACCAATTTAAATTTCAATGTAAAATACTTACGTTTTGCAATTTTTATTTCATTATTTTTCGATTTATGTTCACTTTAGAATTAAATTTATTTAGTGGTTTAAAACATGTACATTTGAGTCATTTTACATACTAACAGCAAAAATCAATTACAAAATTGTCAAACACTTATCTTGAAACAGGAAACAACAAAGAGAAAATCGGAACATGAAACAGGAACAGAAAACATGAAACAGAAAACAGGAACAAGAAACAGGAACAAGTGCACCAAACGGACCTTAAATGTTTAGTGTTAAATTCAAATTTTTGAACAAGTTTTTGTTATAAGCTATATGTGGTGATTTTATACGTGATTTCTTATTAAATAAAATTTTGGGAGCTTCTCATTGAAATTTTTCAATGGAGATTGTTGGATTCTCATTGAATATTTAGTTTTCAAATTATATATTGATTGTTGGAGATAATTATATTCTATTATCTCTGAATATTCAAGAACTTCAAATATTCAAAATTTCAGATTAGTTGTAACTAAGTTATATGTGTAAGTCACACTTAGGATTTAGTCTCGATATAACTCTCAACTGTAATTATAAATACGTTTTACTTGTTTTTTGTAGCACAACTGAGACTAATAAAATTTACCCCATCTCAAATATTTATCTCTCAGATTTATTCAAACACGAATAACTTAAAATAACTTTTAGCATGTGGACTTTCAAAAGTCAGAGACAAACCTACTCGTGATGCTATCAACTTTTTAGGTCCTATTTTTACTTAATTTTAAATCACTTTTTTCTTTTTAATTTTATGTAGAGATCTTAGGACATTTTAACATTATGAATCCAAAAGGCTATCAGATTTCAAAACCTCATTGAATATTTTTTTTCCTTTTTAAATAAAATTACTAGAACATATAAACAATGCAAGTAAGCTAAATATATCATATGGATATGAAAGAATCTTCCACAATATGGTTAATGAATCTAAAAGATTACTTAGAAAAATACCATTCACATCCACGTTAAAAAAGAAAAAGAATCTACAAAGTTACATGAAAAAATGTTGAATTATTTATCTCTATTTTTTTTTGGAGGAAGAAATTATTTATCTCTATTTTGTTTTACTTTTAGGCGAAACACAATAAATAGAAATTTACCAAAGAAAAGACCATCTGTCTAGAGCAGCTGTCGTCCGTGCCCCAACTATTGCTTGCAACTGTTTGACCACATGAATATTTTGAGGGCTATAATGGTAATTTCCAATTTACTATTAAAGTCGTAATTCAATTTTCATTCTTTCATCCTCTTGGACGTTTGTAGCTTTTGACTCCTTTTTTTATTTTTATTTAAAGAAAAAGAAGATAAGTACTAAATTAGAGAAATGTTGATCACTACTTTACAAATGAACATTAATTAAGTTATGAAATAGTTTAACTATAGTTTGATTTAAGGGCACTAGTTATGTCAATATTTTATGGGTGAAAATAAAATTATATTTAGTTAATAATTTTGAGACCATAATCCTTTCAAAAGAAAAAAGTATTGAGACCATAATTATATTTGGTAGATGACATTCATATATTTGAAATCACTTTTTTATATATACATATTAAGATATCTGAGTATGAAAAACTGTTAAAAAATTTATTTAAAATGTGAAAAGGAATATAATTTCAATGCAGATATAACATAGATGGAATAGATGGAATGAGTAATGTTTGGTTATACATTCATATCTAATTAAATAGCTAATGAAATAATGTATTTAAAGAAAAGATTAGATTATTAATTCATCAAATATTTTTTTATTTGGCAAAATTAATTCATCAAATCTGAGTGATCAAAAGCCGTATTCTTGCCTTTTTCTACAGCGAAAATGCAATTTGCTAATGGAAATCTTTCAAAATAACAATAAAACAATCTTAATGAGAATTAATGGAAACAAATTTCACTGGAAAAACATAATAAAATATATTTGAATTATAATTTACATGTTGAACCTTTAAAGTTTAAAACTATTAAAATCCTAACGAATATGGACACCAAGTTACTCACTACCTACTATTATTAGACATTTTGTTTATGTCTTCAGCAAGGTAAAAAATAAATTAATGAGCAAAATAGTAACATTTTAGATAAATAGTAACCTAATTGTGCATTAAGACTAATTATCTTCAAAGTATGATAAACACATTCATAACAAAAAACTAATTTATTATAAAGATAAAAAAATTATTATGAACAAATATTTTTAATTAATTAAGGTTGATTTGAGTAGTTAAAGGCTTCAAGCCGCTTAAGTGTAATTTTAAATTTAAGCTCTAATATACTTAGAAAACTTTAATTGGTAGAGAATACACCTAAAAAGGTGCCTGATACACCTCTACCCAAAAAATCAAATTTATAAAAAAAGAAAAAAATATTCCGAAAAAAAATTAAAATGCCAAATATAAAATCAGGAACAATCAAGTAATTAAATAAGAAGATTTGACAACTTATTACCTTTTTAGAAAAAGAAAGAAAAAGAGCTTAAATGAGAGACAGATCTTTTACAGCCCAGAAATTAAATTCTTACATTAGTCCACTCTTTAAAATCTTTCCTCAATCAAACATTAAAATTCAACCTTTAAATTTATTAATTAATCTTCTTTCTTCAAATCATTACAGTCCCGAGCAAGAAGAAGATGGTGAAGAAGAAGGTGTTCTATAGTAGAGTATAGTATAGTATAAAAAATTATTATTATCATTACAAGTAGTGGGGTTGGTTGCTTAGCTGGCAAGCGCCGGGATAACCGGAGGTCAAACCTCCACCACCACTGGAGCTCCGGCAAGCGGTGGTGCTCCGGTCCCAGCTGCGACTCGGTCATACCCAATTCAAAAAGATAGTAAATTTTATATTTTTATGAAATGTCAGCGCTCAAGAACTCAAATCAAAATCAAAATCAAAACCCTTTTGTTTTTCAAGCACCCTTTTGCCTTTCTTTTCTACTATAGTCTTTTCTTGACCACCATCATCACCACCCACTTCATCTTCTCCATCCATCCATCTCTCTCTGTTCATCTTATTTGGAAACTTTTTTTTATTTGAGTTTTATTCTCTCTCTCCAATATTATTTAACTAATTCGTTATTTGGGTATTTTTTTTATTCATTTGCCAACTGAAATCATGCTCAGACAGAGTAGGTAAAAGACAGAGAGAGAAACAGGGGTTTGATTTTTGAGTTTCAGATTGGTCAACTACATTCAAAGGTTAGAGCTTTTTCTATCCCCCCCTTCTTCTTGTCCTATTTTTTTGGGGTTTAGGAGAAATTAGAGAAGATGGGTTGATTTTTGCAGAAGAAAAACTACATTTGATATGAAGAAGAGAAGATTTGAATCAGTTTAAAAAACCATGGTGGATCACTGTACTGGAAGTCTAGCATTTGCTTTTCTACTACTGTTCTTGAAATTTCAGCTGGCATTTCTTCAGCAAACGGAGAGGATTTCGCTCGTTGAACGGGATGCTTTGCTTCAACTTAGATCTTCTTTGGGTATTAGAAGCAGAGAATGGCCAAGGAAAGCTAATCCCTGCTTGAATTGGAGGGGGGTTTCATGTTTCAATGGAAGTGTATCCGGGATTAACATTTCCGGTTTTCGGAGGACGAGAATTGGTGCTCGGAATCCTCAATTCTCTGTTGATTCGCTGGCGAATTTAACCCGGTTGAGGTCCTTCAACGCTTCGAGGTTTCTTCTTCCCGGTTCGATTCCTGATTTGTTTGGTCAATCACTTGGTTCACTTCAAGTTCTTGATCTTAGTTTTTGTTCCATACGTAATGCTATTCCTTCCAGTTTAGGGAATTTGACTAGTTTGATTATTCTTTACTTGAATGGTAATAGTTTAGCGGGTTCGGTTCCTTCTAGTTTAAGTCAATTGGTGTTGCTTACGGTTCTTGATTTCTCTCAGAATTCGCTTACGGGATCTATTCCTGAGAGTTTTTCTTCCCTTGTGAATCTCACTAGTTTTGATATTTCTTCCAATTTCTTATCTGGGTCGATTCCTACTGGCATTGGGATGCTTGTGAGGCTTCAGTATTTGAATCTTTCGAGCAACCAATTGTCGTCTTCGATACCTGTTGAGCTCAGTGACCTTGGTAACTTGGTTGACCTTGATCTCAGCTTCAATTCATTGTCTGGGTCAGTGCCTGCTGACTTGAGAAAGTTGAGGAGTTTGAGACGAATGCTGTTTGGGAATAACGCGTTTGCCGGGTCTTTGCCTAATTTGTTTCTTTCTACGAGTCAATTGCAGATTGTTGTTCTGAAGGATAATGGTTTCTCCGGTGCTGTCCCGAGTGGGCTGTGGACGGTGCCCGGATTGGGGATTCTTGATATTTCTGGCAACAATTTTACTAGTGTCCTGCCTAATTCTCCATTCGATGCAAATGCCACTACTGCAGAACTGAACATATCTGGCAATTTGTTTTATGGGAATCTTACATCTATACTGAGAAGGTTCAGTTTAGCTGATCTGGCTGGTAACTATTTCGAAGGCACGGTTCCAGATTATCTGCCTCGCAATGGTTCTCTTGTTAGAAATTGTCTCCAACATGTATCAAATCAAAGAAGTTTGCTGGAGTGTACATCATTTTATGCTGAAAGGGGGCTGACTTTTGACAATTTTGGACTCCCCAATTCCACACAACCACCTTCGGAATCTCCTGCAAAAGATGATGATGATAAGAACAAAAGAAGAGTTATTATATTGGCTAGCGTTCTGGGTGGTGTCGGGCTTATTATCCTTTTATTATTGCTTTTACTGCTGCTACTTTGCATCAGGAAGAGAAAGGGCACTGCAAATCAGAGAGAGGTTGCAGCTGGGACAGTTCCTTCCGGGAGCAGTACACAGCCTCCTCAAGTAGCGATCAATTTTTCAAGTCTCGGAGACACATTCACGTATCAGCAACTGCTTCAAGCAACTGGTGACTTCAATGATTTGAACCTCATCAAACATGGCCACTCAGGAGATCTCTATAAGGGTACCCTAGAAAATGGGATATTTGTAGTTATAAAAAGAGTAGATTTGCAGTCCGTCAAAAAGGAGGCGTACTTGCAGGAATTGGACTTTTTCAGTAAAGTTTTACATCCGAGATTAATTTCGCTCTTAGGACACTGCTTAGAGAAGGAGAATGAGAAGTTCCTGGTGTATAAATTTATGCCAAATGGGGATATGTCAAGTTCATTGTATAGGAAAACCAGCTCAGAAGATGATAGTTTGCAGTCACTAGATTGGATAACGCGTTTGAAAATTGCAACAGGAGCAGCAGAAGGACTATGTTATCTCCATCACGAATGTTCGCCACCCCTTGTACACAGGTAAAGTCTTTCTATTATCACAAGTTGTTTCTTTTCTAGGATATGTTATCCGATCTGCTTATTCTATTCCTACAATTTACGTTTTGACTGTCCTTTTGCCACTGGCTCTGAAACATTATGTCCTTTTGACGAAATTATTCGCACAAACATAGTTCCATCACTGGAATGTTTCAATCTTTGTATAGTCTTATGAAGTCCATCAGTGTATAAAGTGACAAACTGATGTAGTAACTCAGTACTATGCGGCGTTGTTTAATTAGACTCAAAACTCGGCATTGCAAGCTATAACAACTTTGTTACGTCAGGTTTTGATCTGAAGTCATAACTGTTCTTTTGCTGTGAAGCTAATAGCTAGAATTGCATCAACCATGGGTCAGAATTTGTAAACTAAACTCCAGACTTGGTGATTCTGGTGGCAATGGATAAGCTAGTTGAACTGGATATCCAAGAAGTAATGGCGAAAACATCGGTTGTGCTGTTCTAATAGGAATTCTTTGTTTCTCTAAATATTGTTGTTTTTTGTTTTTCTTTGGGTGGGTAGGGGGTTGCTGATCCAAAACTTTTTGAGTTGCAATTTGTTATATGTTGCATGGAAACAGACACCGGGAAACCTTATTCCCAAGAAAAAAACATAGTTAGAAAATGTAATCAAACGGACACGGAGACGCCACTAAAGAGGAGTTCCCGTGCCACATAGATTTTGTTATGTGCTTAATTGGCTTATGTTGTAAAAACTCGGGCCATTGGGACCTCTTGCTGAATTTTTGTCATTTGGTTCTTTTGACAGAGATGTCCAAGCAAGCAGCATCATGCTTGATGACAAATTTGAAGTTCGTCTCGGAAGCCTAAGTGAGGTTTGTCCTCAAGAAGGAGATACTCATCAAAGCAGGATTACCAGATTGCTACGGTTGCCACAGTAAGTGGTCAATTGAACTTTTATCAATCCTGGATACTCTGAGATCTGTCCTTGCCACATTTAGCATCATGTTTAATGTGTTATTTGTTAATTACATGAATATTTAGTCTTGCTTTTACTTGTTCAGTAGCATACTATATAGTTTTGGAGTAGGTGGATTTGGTCTCCTCTCTTAATAGATCCGATTTGGTTGCTTATGAATATGATGAATGATGTTAACATTAGTTCACCTGGCACATAGAATTTTCTTTGTTCTTGGAATGGTTGACGATTTCTATCTTGGTGTCATCAGTGACAAGAGGATTATTTTGTGCTTTGGGTTTCTTCCGTGATGAAATATCTTGTAATTGTTTAATTAAGTTCTAATACTTGTGAGCATTTTTTATATTCTTCTGCTGATGTTTTGCATATTAGATTAAAAGCCTGAGCTTAGATCATATGTATTTGATGCTTTTGAAATGGATAATCATTATTCAATTGCAGATTTTATTGACTTCTTCCACTTTATTTATGGTACATTGTATATGGTGATCTCTTTTGTACTAAATCAATATTATAATAGCATTTGCGAAATGATTTTTGCTTATTCAAGGTTTAATTATGGTTTTTCTTTTAAATTATGTGCAGGTCATCGGAACCGAGCACTTCTGGTACGTAAATATATCGTAACTTGGCTCTACATTGATTTATTTAACTGCAGTAGCTGCATGTTGATTTGATAGTTCTTATTCTCAAACCTAAGTAGCCATATATTGACAAGTTTTCACGTCCTATTTGGTCGCGTGTGTTCATCTAGATGCTTTTGTTCGAGTGATATCAATTCTTGCATATTTGTCATCACCTAGATATTTCTTCTTAAGCAGAATTTTTTTATTTGTTCGGTGAGCAGTCTTCGGACTTTGTTTGAGTTGAAATGAGAAAAGAAATTGTTAAAAGCTTGAGAATTTTTTGTTTGCTCAAGGTCAAGGGCTTGTAATTGTAATGATATTCGTTTCTGCTTGAACATGATCAGGTTCAGCAACAGCATCATGTGCCTACGATGTCTACTGCTTGGGGAAGGTTTTACTTGAGCTGGTAACCGGAAAGCTTGGAATCAGCTCATCTAGTGAAGCCCAACTGAAAGACTGGCTAGAACAGATGCTACCGTACATCAGTATTTACGACAAGGAACTTGTAACAAAAATTGTGGATCCATCTTTGATCATTGACGAAGATTTGTTAGAAGAAGTGTGGGCAATGACTATCGTCGCCAGGTCTTGCCTTAACCCGAAGCCTTCAAGGCGGCCTCCAATGAGATACATCCTCAAGGCTCTAGAAAATCCATTAAAGGTTGTACGAGAAGAAAACTCAAGTTCAGCTAGGCTTAGAACGACATCTTCGAGAGGATCGTGGAACGCTGCTTTATTCGGTAGTTGGCGTAGTTCATCTGATGTTGCCGTCATTCCTGCAGGCTCCAGTTCCAAGCCTGAAGGAGCAAGTAGTTTTAAACATTCGGGAACTTCAAATTCACAGGGAAGCGGCCAAAATGGCAATGGTGGAGGTGATCATTCGTCCTCGCATAGGCGGTATTCCAGAGAGATCTTCCCCGAACCAGCGGACGAGCAAGACATAGGGAGACATGGTCAGGAGTAGCAGGCAGAGAGAGTGATTTTTGTTGATTCTTTGTTAATAACATAGCAGCAGGCTTCCCATTACAGTGCTTGCTTGTGGATGCCGCATGTACTACTGCCCTTAGCTTCGGTGGTCGGGTTTTGTGGAGATGTTGTCGGTCCGAGGAGAGGCAGCGGTGTTAGGTTGTGGTTAGGGAAGATTTTTTTAAGAAAATGGGGAGCTTATTATTTATTTGAAAAAGCTATTTTGGTCTGTAATTGATCTTTATTCCTTTCTTTTTACAATGTAAAGTTTCAACCTTTTTTTCATTTCATAATTAGATCTTCATTTCCCCAAAAAGGAAGACAGGAAATTTATAACGAACAATCAAAAAGATACTCGGGAAATATCACTTAATTTATTTTATATTATTTTCAGATCCCGAATATCACTATTTAATTCATTTACTAGTAATATTCTTTTGGGTCATTTACTAATATAAAACTCTGATATAAAAATAGACTAAGATCAATGACGACCTCAACTATTAAAAGTAAGGTAATGTTACCAATTGAGTACCCGGAATGGAGTGAAATAATTATTACCATTCTTGATTCATCTTTAAAAATGTGATTAGTTTTCATCTCCATCCCTACTTGGTAAAAATAAATAATTGAAATATCTCGATTCTATTGAGGCGATATTTAATGGATACGTGTATTATTTGCTTCATTAACATTAGTAAAAATATTCCATGGAGACGGTATCTAATGATACGAGTATTACTTGTTTCATTGACATTTCTAAGAAAAGTCTTGGCTGTAAACAATTGAGTTGAGAGTGTAATAATATTTACGCATAAAATAGTTTATGTTCACAAGGAAAAAGGAAAAGCTTAATAACATGTTTCGAAGATGTTCAAAAATTTCAAGAATCTCGTGAACTTTCAAAAGTTAAAAATGACATGTATTCTTATCCAAAAGTAACATATGATCTTCTATTCTTGTCTTATCACTCTCTGTAGCTTAATAATTTTAAAATTGACGGTATCAAAAAGTGTAAACTACAAATTGTATCAACTTTTAATTTTTTGATTTACGCCATTTCAATTTAAATATTTTGATACCATTAATTTTGAAATCAAATAGCTATTGAGATCAATTGTATAAACAATAGAGCGGTGATCTAGTTATTGAAAAGTTAGACAAGCTGTTGAAATTTAGATAAATTCATGAAAAAATTAGATTATCTTAATGGAAATAAGAAAAAAATATAGAGAAAAAGAGGTCCTACCGAGATTTGAACTCGGGTTACTGGATTCAGAGTCCAATGTCCTGACCACTAGACCATAGGACCATTGTTGATATTTTTACTATTTACCTTTTATGACCCTTTCTTTATCCAAAATGGCGCCATTTTATCTATTTCGCCATATCTTACACTCTGCAATAACAGAAAAAAAAAACAAAACAAAAAACAGCATGCTCTACTATCCCCACCACCTCCGCCTCCATCCTCCCGTTAACCACCGTCATTTCACCATCTCCGGCCACCAAAATCCCTCGAATCCTCAACCTCCGGCCGCCGCTCCCTCCCCAATCCGCCGCACCCACAATTCAAAATCCAGCACCTTCCTCCAGCGCCACCTAAAGCAACAACCTCCCCAACCCCACAATGAAGAAAACCCAGAAGACAGATTCCATCCCGCCATCTCCCCTGCTGAAAAAGTCAAGCTTTTGGAAATGGCACTTGTCACCAAGAAACGTATCCCTCAATTTCCAGGTTCCATTGTTCCTATTTCATCTTCCAATTCTGCCCCTCTGCAATCCCTGTTTACCGACGGAGAGGATGAAGAAATGATTATGAAGGCGCTCGAGATACGCAGGAAAGTTACTGCTGAGATATTTAAGGAGTGTATGATGAGGAAGGGTAAATTTGGGATTACTTATTCTACTAATTTGGTTGTTAGGTCTGGTGACTTTATGGATTTTGTTATGATTAAAGCTGCCAACTTGAAGAGGTTGTCGGAGTTTCAAGATTCCGGTTTTAAAGTTAGAGCTAAGACTGTTATTGAAGAATTGGAAGTTGTGCCTCTTATCAGGTAGTTGTTGTCGTTTTAACTGATTGAATAAAAAGCTCGAGTTAAGATGTTTCGGGACCTTTCGATTGCAGAGTTAGAGCTCATACTTTAGCCTGTTATAGAATGAACATGTTGAATAATAACAGAAACGGACACCAGAAACTTTATTTGTCAAATAGTTGTAGCTAGATAACCTCAATGGAAATAGAAACGGATATGGAATGTGGAAAATGCTAGTGAGGTAGAGTTTATGTGCAATGTAGGTTTGAAGTTTATATGGTTTAATTTGATTTCGTTTTGATTATCATGTAGGTGGCTGAAACATAATAGGGTATCATACCCTAAGATTGCTAAGGTTCTGTGTAATTCAAGAGGAGATATAAAGTCGATCATACGAGTGGTTGAGTGGTTGAAGTCCATCCATGTGAAGGGGGATTTTCTTGGCTCTGCACTTATAAAAGCAGGAGATAATATTTTAGAACGGAGTAACGAAGAACTAGATGATATCGTGGAGTATTTAGAGAGAAATGGAGTAAGGAGGGAGTGGATGGGCTATGTAATGAGTAGGTGTCCTCATTTACTGTCTTATACTTTGGATGATGTGAAAGCTAGGGTGAAGTTCTACTTTGATATGGGTATGAATGAGAAGGATTTTGGCACGATGGTTTTCGATTATCCTAGGGCTCTTGGATACTTTACCCTGGAAGAGATGAATCAGAAGGTGAGCGATTCAATCTTTAATCTCACTATTGTATGATTCAGACGTCCCATTGCTTCTTGAAATTCCGACAAAATGACGTTCTCCATCGTGAATATGTTGTATTGTCTTTTGGAACAAAGATATTATGTTCTTATTTGTCCAGGTTAGTTATCTGAAAGAGTTCGGGCTCAATACCGAAGAAGTTGGGAAGTTGCTAGCATTTAAACCACAATTGATAGCTTGTGGTATTGCGGAAAGGTGGATGCCTCTTGTTAAGTATCTTTACTACCTTGGGATTTCGAAAGATGGTATGAGGAGAATGCTTACCATTAAGCCAATGGTTTTCTGTGTTGATTTTGAACAGACTATAGTGCCAAAGGTTAGCAAGAGCATCACTTCTTACCGTTGATAGGAGATGGATTTTTTTTTGCTCTCATGATAGGCGGTGATGATATTTTGTTTTTGTTTTTGAAGGTACGGTTTTTCAAGGACATAGGTGTCAGAGAAGACGCTATTGGCAACATGCTTGTAAAGTTTCCTCCTTTATTAACATACAGCTTGACCAGGAAAATCCGGCCTGTGGTTTGTTCTTTTTCTTAGCCATCTTAGCGATTCTGCTTCCTTTCATATCCTGCATAAAGTTGTTAAATTATTATTTGTTTTTAGATGAAGAGTAGAAGTTCTGAAATTGGAGTTTGATGCAGGTGATATTCTTGATGACAAAAGCTGGCGTGAACGAGAGAGCAATCGGAAAGGTGATAGCTTTGGGACCGGAGCTTCTGGGATGCAGCATAGTTCATAAGCTTGACATTAGTGTGAAGTATTTTCTCTCACTTGGCATACGCCTTCATCTGTTGGGTGAGATGATTGCTGATTTTCCATTGCTACTCCGATACAACATAGATCTCCTTCGTCCAAAGTATCGTTACTTGAGGAGAAGCATGGTCCGTCCTGTGAAAGATCTAATTGAGTTTCCAAGGTGAACAAGTAGCTTTATGGAGATCTTTTCCATTTCCAGAACTACAACTGCGATGGAAAATACCGATTAGGCTGAGTATTTACCAGTGTTGTTCAGTATGACTCTTTCTTATGTTTTCTTCCTGAAATTGACACTTGACTGGTGAAATCATTTGCAGGTTCTTCAGCTATTCTCTTGAGGGACGGATAATTCCAAGGCACAAAGTTATGGTAGAGAATCATGTTAATTTTAAACTTAGATACATGCTGTCCTGCAGTGATGAACAGTTTAAAAAGATGGTTGAGGCGGCTGTGGAAAGGCGCCGGAAATTTGAATCTGGCATCATGGATGTCACTCTGTCTGATGAAATGGGAGCCAATGACTTTTCTGAAGAGAAGCAAGTTTTTGAACCCAATGCTACTGTTGATACCTGTTCTCAAGAAGCTGACGGTACTTTAGAAGATGATGAACTAGGACAATTTTCTGATAATTTAGATGATTTATACCTTAATTAGGATGTTATTGGTAAATTATATTGGAAATACAGCACGACAAAATTTAGCTGCTGCAAGTGTATATATGCATTGTGCTTTTCTTTCTTTTCAATACATATTATTTTTATAGTATAAAGATGAACCACAACTACTACAGTGTTTTCAAATTGGATTTCAGTTTTTTTACAAAATTGTCATTTTTATTTTGTAGCGGATGTCTGAGAAAATAACAAAAATATATTATTGCAACGGACAAATCGTCGCTAATGGAACATAATTGTTTAAGTGGCGATAAAATGGCTTATTTTGCAATAAATTTCGTCGTGTAAAATGTCAATCGCGACAAAATGGCCTGTTTTGCAATAAAATGCGCCGTGTAAAACGTCATTCGACAAAATGGTTTATTCTGCAATAACATTCGTCGTGTAAATATCATTCGCGACAAATTCCATATTTTGAAAATTCGTCGTGTAAAACATCATTCGCGACATATTCCACATTTTGAAAATTCGTCGTGTAAAATTTAAATCGCGACAAAAATGAAAACATTTCGTCGTGTACAACATCATTAGCGACAACATTGAAAAACGTTCGTCGTGTAAAATGTCATTCGCGACAAATTTGTAAACTATCGTCGTAAAAATTTCTTTCGCAACAAAATGCCTTTCTTTGCAATAAATTTCGTCGTCTTAAATTTCATTCGCGTCAAAACTGGTTATCTTAAAAAAATTTCGTCGTGTAAAATATCATTTCGCGACAAAATGGCTTATTTAGCATTAAATTGCGTCGTGTAAAATGTTTGATCATTCGCGACAAGATGGCTTATTTCGTTCAAATGCGTCGTATACCATAATATGCGACCAATTTAACACTGAATTAGCGTCAAATTTTTTGTAAGTGATGCTTATCCTCAAAAGTTTGTGCTACTACTAAATATTTTGGATAGAGACCGAGTTTTTGACTGAGCTTGTGCGTTTCGTTTGGGCTCCATCACGTTTAACTAAATTTATACGACCTTAGACATGGTATTTGGTTCCATGTCGTCGCTAATTATGAGCTTTTAGGCTTAAGTTTTCGTCGCTAATTATGAGTTCTTAGGCTTCAAGTTCTGAACTTTTTGGTTTAAGAAGTTCATAAATCATGTGAAATCAGGGTTGCAGTTCTTAACTTCTTGGTTTAAGAAGTTCTTAAATCGTGTGAAATCAGTATTTGGTTCGATATCGTCACTGTTTTAGTAATTTATGTCAATTGAGACGAATTTTGGTTCTAGCTCCGTTGCTAACATAAATCATCATGGTGAACCATCGTGGATTTTCAAAACCTGCTAACATAAATCATCGTAGTGAACCGCCATATTTTTCTTTACTTTTTGATAGACTCATTCACGCTCAATCATCCTTTTCCAAAACTGCTTAGGCCGTATGACATGAACCAAAATGGCAGAATACACAAATAAAAAATAAAAAAATTTGAAATTTTTATGTTTGCTATTCCCAAGAAACCATTAAAGTTGTGAAGCTCTGTGTTTGCAACCTAAGAATTATGCTTCTTGCATTTGCAGAAACAAGCTTAGTCACAAAAATGGCAAATATGTAAGCAAAGTAATTACACACAGTAAGCATCTTTGTCAACATAAATAAAAGGATAAATATTAAAAAGATTAAAGCTACACTATCTGCTGCTTTGTTGCCTCCATTCTCTCCAACAAACCCGAAATCTCAGCTTGCATTCTTAGCTTCATGTTGTAGTAATCGCAATGCGAGTTCTCCAATATATACCTTCAGTTCATCCAATTTCTTTCTCCGCATTTCTTCCTCTCTTGCAAACATAGTTTCACCAGCTTTCCTGTATATTCTTCTTCCAGCTTCTCTGACTTGGCCCGAATCATTCTTTGGTAACCTTCTGCCTCCCTCTGTGCTTCATCTGCCTTGCTCTGAAACATTCTTGCTTCAGCCTCTTTGATACGCACTATGCTTTCTAAGCTGTCAAGTCCGTCTTTCTTTGATAAATTTCCAAACTGAAAATCATCTTCAATCTTCAAGTCACCAAGAAGGGCATCTTTTAGGTCATTTCTGTGATCATTCGATAGCGATAGTGAGCCATGGCGTCCAGCAGCAGAGCTCATGTTGTACATAGAATATTTTGGAGGAAGAGATGTGGCTGGTGGTACGGGTACCACATCCTTTCTAAGAGTAGTTTCAGTTGGCATCAGTTCTTTAGCAGATACCGTAGAAGAAGTAGGAATCTCCAGAATACTGTCTGGATCTAAAAGGAGAAAAAACAAATTCAAAAGACGAGCAAAAGTAAGAATCCCATGTGCATATATGATGGATGCATTGCTTGGAAAAAAATGGCCGAGGGCATCAATCTCGGCATCCTAGCCATTCATGCAGAAATAACAGAGTTGTATCTATGAGCCCATAAAACAAGTACCTGAACTAAATTATCTTTATAAGCATTTATTGCCATCGTTTCCAGATCAACTTCGCCTAAATAATACATGTATAAAATGATATTTTCCGGTGGTTAATCGATTTCAGCAACTTGAAAACCCAAAAACACTTCAGAGACGGACAATTATTTCGTGCTTTACATTTACAGCATATGAATTATTTGAAGATTATATTGTAGCACATCAAATACTGGAAATCGGGTTAGTATCGGTTCTAGGTTTACATTTTCTAGTAAGATATATGAACAAAAACTCACCATAAGGTGAAGGTATAGAATCGTGCAATGTGAACAATTTTGAACACCATTTTCAGCATATGCAACATAAGTTAATTCTCGTTTAATTTGGTTCCATGTTTACATCACTTAACGTGCAACTTTAGTTATATGGTTATTGGGAGGACCCTCAACAAGATGTAAGTGAGAATTGGGATGTTTCCATTGCACATCGGAGGATAATTCACTCGGAAAAAAGCGTAATCGACAACTATCAAAACACAAGGGATAATTAACTCAAAATGCAGCATTTTACAGTTTCTAATAAATTAGTATTGAGAAGATTACATTGGGGTATACCCATAAGATGAGATCACAAAATGATTGATGCCACAAGAATGGAGTCACCAGAAATTAACTGAATTCAATTTCTTCTAATATCACCAGAAATAATAATGGGGAACAAAAAAAAAAGTTGGGCAGTCTACTGAATTCCAATTAGACATAGAGGATTTTTCTTCATGAGACTCAGATCCACCTGAAATCACAATAAAATTAGAGAGTCAATCATCAAGGAAGATAGCATGGTTCGGCACCAAATACAGCACAGTTTGAAAGGGTACCTTATGTCCAAACAGATCCCGAATATTATCAATTCCATACAATATCATCGTCGGTCTGGTTCAAACGAAAAAATTGTTAGATTTTCTCACAATAATTTCTTTTTCTTTTGAATTTGAAAGTACAATCTATTAAGAATGTTGAAAGCTGCTTACCTTTCAAGGGAAAGTCCCCAAGCAAGAACATTAACATCTTCTGGGAATCCCATGGGACGTAACATTTCAGGTCTGAACATCCCAGAATTTCCAATCTCCACCCATTTCCCGAACCCTTCATGATAGCTGATACATATTCACGGATATGTTCAAATTACTTTTATGCATCTTCAATATATCTACAATGGAGGCATATTTTTATACGTACCTGAAAATCTCCATGCTAGGTTCAGTATATGGATTATAAGCAGGCTTGAAACGTAGTTTGGACATCCCTGAAACAAACATGTGGTTGTAGATGCTAGATTATTCTGGTACGAGTCATCAACTATAATTGTGTCTTCACACTATTAATTAACACATCAAACATAAACATCGGATTTTTTATGATATACCAAGCTAACGATGTGTGTTTCCTAAGGTGTCAATGGACCACTTAACAACAATTAACATTTGATGTTCTTGTGTTGTATTCTTGGTCAACAGAGAATAGTTAAAGGAAAGGGCATTGAAGTGTTTAAAATAATGTATGTTTCTGTAGCACAATTATTACCCAATCGTGAAAAGAAGTCCTCTAGAATACCAATCAAGTGGCTCAATGTAAGACCCCGATCACATACCACACCTGAAACCAAACATAGGAGAGGTTACGGAAATGGATCAACAAATCTCAACTTCAGGAACAACACTTAATTCATAAGAGGAAGACTGAACTCAACCGCACTGTAGTGTATAACCCAATAATTCCTACCAATCACTGTGATGCCGGCTTACCTATGAACAGGTTATTGGTTTCGGCAAAAACTCACAGCTACTATGCCAAGATCAAAGTTTGTCATGATGTATATGATGCTTAATGACAGACAAACTTGCCTTGATAAACAAACAAGCAAACCCACCCCAAATGCAAAACCAAATCCAGATGTTATTTTGTCAAGTTACGTATACCTTCTATTTGATGAAACTCTGCTAGATGAGTGCGATCTACTGCTTCATTTCTGAAAACACGATCAATAGAGAAGTACCTCTTGGGGATAAAAGGTTCCAGTTTTGATTGCTATCAAGAACAGAATAACTAGTCAATAGATCTCCGGTAAGCCTAAAACCAGGAAGTGAAGGCATTTAATAAAAGAATCAGAGACGTGTTTTCTTTGGGAGGTGGAAGAGCTGTGATTTAGATTACATTTTAAAAAAGATAGCATAGACATCAACTTGAAACTAGATGCATGAATTCGAGATAGTATAGGTGTGCAGATTTCATTCTCGAGAAAGAGAGGTAAAACAACAGAATGTGTCGAAAGCAAACTGAATTTCTTTGTTTGCTCTTAGAAGCACAGCGAACCAAGTAAATAAAACCAGTTTTGTGACCTATCAAGGGGCATATTTGCAGCAAAAGAAAGAAAAATAGAGCATATCACAGAAAAATGATTACAGTGCTCAAAGTGCAACAAAACCTGTGCTAGTGCATACAGCATCCGAGTAGAAATTGCTGTTGTATGAGTTCGTAGAAGGTTTTTGTTTGCTTCATCTCTTTTCCAATCATAATTATATCTGCCAGCACAGACAGAATATAATTCTGAGAATTATGCATATTACATATTAGATCTACATAAAATATCCTCATCACCATACCCTCTTGATCCATATCCCCCAGATTCGTGGATTTCCTTCACTCGCTCAACATAATCTTCTGGTAGTTGGCTCGTAATTGAAGGAACTACATAGACAAACAATTGGAATAAACAAAAGAAATAACAGAGATACAGAAAAGGGAAAGGATTCTTAACAAACCTTTCATGAAGAATGTATCATGTGAATCACGGGCAGGATGTTGTTGTGGCTGGAACAATGCATCAAAATTCCAGAAGCTGAAATGAAAACAAGATCATGAATAATAAAAAAAATATGGAGAGAAAACAACACAGCTGCAGTTGCTTCCACACACACACCCAAAAATTTGTGTATAACACAGTTCAAGCTCAAACAACTTTTCATAATAATAATTGTTATTATTACAATAACAAGAATAAACACTTTCTTTTAATGTACATGCTATAATGCTAGACAGGAAGTAACAAGGTAAAGTTCAATATGCTAAACCTATCAATAGAAGCTACAATTAACCATGAAGATGAAACATCAGTATCAAAGAGGATGCCAAGACAAGCTACCTGCTCTCAACATATCTATTTGTGGGCATTTCCTCAAAGCTGTGCAGCAGAACAACACAAAGATGTCAAACTTCGAAACTTCAATACATGGTGCAAGTAAAAGTAAGAGGACAAAAAGCAAGTCTCACTTTAGTTGACGAAATATGTCCTTCAGTCGATCTTTCACCTAGAAAAGAAAAAGAGAAATATATAAGCAAAGCATCAAATGAACATTTCTCCACTAGCTTGTTAAACAGGTTAAGCTGAAAAAAAAAATAGAAAAGGATGTTAATGATGAAGTAATTTTAGAAGCTATATATGATCATAAATGATACCAAACACTAACATAATACGCAATTCTGTCAAATGAACCATCTCTCACCACCAACCATGTTCATGTACTCACAAAAAGGTGAACATGTTCAAATTAAATAACTTGTGAATGCAGGACAAAAACTTCTACACCATTCAAAGAAACCAAAATCACATAGTAATCCTCCTGAACGAATAGTAATTTGAACTTTTATTATGTTTTTAATTGTATGATGATAATGCTTTCTTCAACAGAGAAAACAGAGGCTCTTCTTCAGTTAATGGAAGAAGTTGATGAAATCAGTTAATGGAAGAGGCTCTTCTTCAGCCAAATTAACCAAATCAAAACCTAAACCAGACCTAAAACTCAGAGCAGCATACAAAAGCAAATTGCTACAGATTTTATGGGAACTGCCAGTATTTGGCTAGGGTCAATGATGATTCATATAACAAAGACATATCCAATCTTGAAGCAATACTTAAGTTAAACCAACATATCATATATAGATCATTTGCTAACTAGGAATTATAAGTTAACAATAATAACATCAATGTGCCTTCAAGCAATCCAGGAGAAAAGTAAAGCCAAGTCTATATTTATCATGCACACTACAGAGAAAACAGAGTTGCGCTAACTTGACAATTTATCTGCAACAACACGATTATGACTTCAAACATATGCTTCATTTTTCTCCTAAATACCAATACTGAATACTTCTCAGTGAATTGTGGATAAACAAACAATATAATGTTATTTCATCATAAGTAGGTTAACAAGTAACTAACGAAAATGAAGGATTTATACTTGCCTTGTTGAGTGGATGAAGGTGACCACATTCTGGTGGAGGACCTTTAGCATTGAAATTATATTCCTTAAACTCCAATTCCTTCCAATCACCTCTACAACATCAGAGAAATTTGTCAAAATGGTTAGTTGCATGGGTGAAATCTATTCCCACAAAAAGCAGAATTATGCGAATGAACACATTTTTTTAGGGCCACCAAGTTTGCAGTTGTTACTGACCATAGCCACTCAACATACTTATAATTTCTTTAGAATCTAAAAATAAAAGAAACTAGATCAGATATGCATGTCCACTCAGCTTAGGAGTAAAATTTAGTATGATTACTTATAGGAATGAACCTCATAGAAGTATTTGACCTCTATGCATATGGAGTACGAGCTTAGACCAAGAAAAGAACAAATCAAAATAGGCACCTATGCTACAATATCTTGCCTCAATTGGCCTTCACTATAAAGGCATAAATCCAAGCCAGTTCAAGACAATATTTGGCATGAAAAACTGTTCATAAGGCAACTACTCCCTCTAGCATGCTGTAATCCTATGTGCTACAAATAGATCAATGTTTGTATGCATAATGTAAGGGAATCGTCTTATTGTGTAAAATATGTAAACCAATATATAACTAAGGCTTACTTTATTACTACCCCAACCAATAATGGTAAAACCCACATATTACACGTTTTCGCTTCACAGATCCAGTAAATTAAGCAAGTGCGAGATCACAAATTAGGAGAGCAAATAAAACAGGAAAGCAAGTAAATGATATACCTTTGTAGATTTTCGCGAGTCAAATCAGTTGCAGGTTTCTTTCTTATTGGTGCATAATTAGGACCTTTTCTCACTGAGTAACCTTTCCACGTCCTAGATAAGATCACAGGCATGATTTGTAAATACCAAGAGGTGTTAAACAATAAATTATTTACAACCGCACATATATAAATACACATATTGGATACTATAAAGCATATCAAATTATCATCCTTAACTGCAAAACAATAAGCTTCCTTGCTTTGAGAGAGTTGATACTGTCTTTGTCCAATTCCTGAAATTACAAAAAGAAAAAATTAAAGATCAAAACAGATACTTCAAATGACAAATAAAATATGAATAAAATGCATAATGGACTAAACATCAGGCCTGGTAAGTTCTGGATTAAATGCAGAAGAATTCAAGATATTTCATCAATTATGTTATTAGATGGTGTAAAAGGATTTAGAGAGAAAGTTGAGGGGATGATGACTAGAACTCTTTCATGAATTGCCAAGGGGACTGGTGCAGATTTTAATTTTGTTTATCATAATATAAGCTTGATAGTTAATTTACTTTTTGATAGCACATCTTGATTAGAGTCCTTGGGAATGAAAGTCTGTCAAGAAGGGCATTGGTACAGCTATAATCCACTTTCTTACTTCTTATTCATATATGTTTTTCCATCTTGGCAGGTCTCTCGACTGAATTGGAGTGATGAATGAAGTTTAAGAAATTGCCTTTGGAGGAGATGATAAAATACCCTTTTTTTAAAAAAAATTCAGTTTAAAGGATATGCTTATGGAAGCCTTTCTAACCATTAGGCATATTTGTTCTACATAAAATAGCACCTTTTTGCTGCATTAATAAACATAGCTTCAACATTAGGTGGATGTGCGTTCATTTATTATTACTTGGATGATTGGCATTAGGCACCTAAAATCGTTGCAATTGGGAAAGAAAAGGGATAAAACGATTCTTCACACAGTACCCTCCACTCTGGTCTACCAACCATACAACTACAACGCCCCAAAACACGAAGCAACATCACCTATAACTTAGAGCTGGAAAGATCACTAAACATTTGAAGTACTAACCTGTCCGTCTTGAATCTTTAAAAGCAGGTCCTTCACTTTGTCTACCACATGTGGAACCTATAGTGAAACAGAAATGTAAGGAGACAAATGCAGAGATTCCACAAACTCATATTCTAATGTATTATCAAATTAAAACATATCATAGATAAGAAAGTACATAGTGTATGTTTTCTTAACAAAAAAAAACGATAATATTGACCTATAAAATGCCGGAGTCTAAATTAGACTAGAAGATACACCATTCAATTTTGATCAATTGCATGCACAATAAGCTGATATGAACTTTAGTTAAAGGCATCTCATACGAAGTACAGATAAAAATCCAGCAGAAAAGTTTGAGATTATTTTACCTTCCTGGATATTTGCTTTCCCATTTCCACCCATTTATTCTTTCCAGCCTGTGAGCACCCTATTTTGAAAACTGCAGGGTCAAGTTTTTTCTGCACCAATACATAATTTCACCGACAAGGTTACGTACACAAAACAACATACTACAGAAAGCAAAAGACAATAAAACAGCAAATATTTTAACAGAACAACATATCAAATTTCTACATCCATCCTGATTCTTATGCTGAAATATACAGATAATCAGAAATTAAAAACAACACATTTAAATCCGTTAATGCATTGCAGGTTCATGTTAAAAATAGCGTAGAAACTACAAAAAACAGCAAAAAAAAACCTGCAACTCATCCTTAGTGATGCTACCCTCTGCAGGTACAGCCAAAAACAGCTTCATTTCAGGCGATCCTTCGGCCGCATACTTTTTACCTTCCTCGGTAAGCACCCATGACTCTCTCTTGATATCCTGGCATGTGAACAAATGTCGCTAAGTCAATACAAGTTCAGCATACTCTATTGACTCAATCAGGATCCAAAATTGACCAGTCAGCACAGCAATTATCATTCCAATCGATATAAATTAATAGAGTTGAAAATATACTAATTGGAGCTTAATTTTAGTAAAGCTGAGAAGTAAGCATATGGAGGGATAGATAATGTTGTAGAAAGTGTTACCTGAACATTGACGAAGCCGAAACCGAAGAGGCTTTTGACGACATTGACGATCTCGGTGTGGTCAATTCTACTATCGGCGGCGAACTGGCCGGAGTCAGAGATTTCATCGTGGTTTTGTAAGTAGCTTAAGATCGCCTCTTCGGCCATTTTGTGAATTGGTCTTGTTCGTGTTTCAACGTAGCCACCACAGCTCCCGCTCTGTTGCTGGATCACTCTTGTAGGGTAAGCTCAATTTAGTCTGGGCTGTGGACTCTTTTTTGGCCTTTTGGACCCTTATTTTTTGTGTTTCTCTTAGTCCCTTATTCTCTATATGGTCGCTTCGAGTCTTGTCGGACATTCTTTAAATGAAAATTATATTTCATATTCTCGCTCTCACATTTAATTATGTTTCGGCCAATACTGAAATATCTTTTGAACTTTAACTGTGTAATGAGAATTAATCTGAATGTATATGGATGTAAATTGACTCCTAGAGTCGGAACCCATCAAGGTTACAATGTGCTTACGGAACAAAAAAATTAACAGATCTACCAAATACTTAATTTATCGTACGAGCTCCATAGTAGCTTTATTGCTTTTGTTCATCATTCGGCAAATCAAGTAGCACATGTGTTGGATACGAGTGTTGTTAATTCTTTATCTCGGAAAAAGTATTTTTCTTTATAGCTTGTTAGCTTTTGCTTCTTAGTATATATATTTGCGTTTCAAAATAAAAATGAGACAAAACAGTTACACGTAGTTTGGAACCATAACACCTACAGCAAATGAATCGATTGAATTCTTTATCAAATTAGTTTATTTATCTAAAGATCTAAATGAAGATAGAAATACAATTAGTTTCCAGAAACAAAAAAAAAGAGAGAAATACAATCAAATGACATCAAATTTAAAATTTCCAAAAATAGCTGCAATGCATACAAATATATTTTAGAATCACGAACAGAAAATTCTTACATTCGAATAAAAAACAATTGATACAAGTTCATTAGCTTCCCCTTATTATCCATGCCCAAGTTTGCAGTATGCAACAAACTTGAATATGTACACAATGAATGCACGAGAATCCAGTGGATGCTGGTCTGGTAATACCTTTCAAAATACTGTCGATAATTCCGAACACCAAATAGAGGCATCAATTAAACCCCCAAATGCTTCAATATGCTCTTACCATCAAACAATCAACAGCAAGTCTTGATCCTTGTACTATATAACCCGTCAATTTTGAGTATTAACAAGAACCGCAAATTTAACAAGAAACAATTGGGAATTACAAAACTTTTAATACAATTCTTCAAGATCTATAACAGATCTTTTATTTGTAATGTGAAAGAAAACCTTTGCGCTAACTAACAAAAAGCAATCAACGGTAGAGGCTCTCAGACCTCAAGTTTTCTGCAATCTCAGTTTCCCAACGGTCCCCATTCTCCAGTAACTTCTCTTTATCATACAGAAGTTCCTGCAACATATACAAATATTATAGAACAATTTTCTTATTAGGAATTTGTAAACTAGCAGAATAGGCTAATAGTAGTACTGCTACTAACCTCATGAGTCTCTGTTGCAAATTCAAAATTTGGTCCCTCGACAATTGCATCAACAGGGCAAGCCTCTTGGCAAAATCCACAGTAGATGCATTTTGTCATGTCAATATCATATCTGCAAGATCAAACTTGTGCATGAGAGAGAGAGAGAGAGAGAGAGAGAGAGAGAGAGAGAGAGAGAGCAGCAAAACAAAACTTCTTACCTAGTTGTCCTACGGCTTCCATCTTCCCGTTCCTCTGCCTCTATAGTGATGGCTTGTGCAGGACATACCTGCAAAAGAGCGAGCACCATTAAATAAGCACAACATATGACTATTTAGGCATCATACAACGACAAGTCATATCAAGCAAAGATATTCAGAGGGTATAAATGTGAAAAGCATGATAACGTGCGGCTAAACTAGAACTGTACCTTAATAGGTAACACGAATAGAACACAATTACAAACATCAATACAATTTGGAAAACCAACTTTCGTATAGGTAAATGGTTCCAAATTATAAATAGTATTCATTATATGTGACCCAGTTAACTGGTTTTCTTTACTACCATAAGAAGTTAAACAGAAAACTTAAAACTTAATATGTCTGAAATCATATGCATCTCTAGAAATTTGACAAGTTCGAATGGAACTGGGAACTATCATATCGCATGGTTTACTTCTTAAAAGCATTGTTGGAGTAAAAAGCCAAGTAGAGATAAATATGACTAAATCTCATTTCTCACAGCTTCACAGAGTTTGCAAGCAATGCAGCGTTCCTCTCCAGTTGGATATCTTCGAAGTGCATGCTCCCCACGGAACCGGGGACTCAAAGGACCCTTCTCAAATGGGTAATTGATCTGCAACACAGAAAATATTGTCAACGTGATCACCCGTCAATATAGTGTCACAATGTAAGTAGTCCAATGAGCATCTAATTTATCAATGACTTACAGTAACTTTCTTTTCAAAGAAATACTTGAGTGTTAAACCCAAACCACGAACCATTTCAGTGAGGAACAGAGTATTAATGCTTCGCTCAAAAACTGAAAGTAGAAATAAGTATCAGAAACTACTCAATATATGAGGTAGGAAATGATGTTGGGCAATATAAGATATATGCTTCAGAAAAAAAATTACTGGAACTCCAATCCTTGGACATCTCCTTAGAAAGTTGCTCTCTTTCTACATCCTCTGCACTCAGCAAACAAGAAAGAAATACACAAAGATAAATACAGCAGTCCAGTACAAAGCAAAACAATATAAGTAAGAATTTAGGAAAAAACTAAAACAAAGATTCTTAGTACATCCAACATTCAATCCTGTCCCTTCCTTTCGACGACAATGACATAATGTGCAATTGTCAGGACATAGTGCTTGATATGATATTCAGTCTTACTACAACTATAAACAAGCATCTTTTTTTACATTCCACCTATGTTGCATAAACACGGAAAACGGACACGGACACGTATATACGAAACCTAAAACTTCATAGAATACCCTATAAAAAGAAACAAAAAGGAAATGGACTGGGACACAGATACACCGACTACTAACCGGAGTGTCCGTGCAACATATACCGCAATTATTTCGAACCCTCCTCCCCCTACCAATCAGTCGGGGATCACTTGTCAAATTAAAAGACAAAATCTTCTTGTTTTACTAAAAATTTGATATTTATCAACCATTCATTTTTATTTTTATTTTTTGACAACATATAAACCATTCATTTAAACTTGGATTTTTTTCTTATATAATATAAAATGTAATCTCTAATTCTTAGAATGATAAAAACTAATCAGTATATTATAATCCGTGTTAGTACGGATCTAAACTGTAAAAAAATGAATATAGGAAGAAGGGAAAAAGATAAAGCATAAACGCTTATACCCTTCATCATGTTACAATAAAACTTCTACATAATAATACTCACAGGACCAGACTATATGTATAATAATTGGAGAATATTACTAAATAGTATTTGTATAACAATTGGTAGGTTATTCTTATAAAGAGTATTCCTAGGTAGAGGTTTTACTCTATAACCTTTTCATATATTTTCTCATAAAATCTACAGAATGGAGCCAAATATTGTAAAATCAGAAAAGCAGACCTAGTTTGGTGGAATATGAATGTGCACTAGGTCGCATCACATGTTGGTCTGAAGCCTGCAATACTTGCCTTGACACAGCCTGAAAAGAAACCACAGTTATAACAGTATACTATGCAACATCAAGAATTAATAAAAGAGAGAAAATTGCAATGAAGAAACCATCAAGCAAAACGACCATGATAGAAAAAAGAAAATTTAAGAATGATCGTTATTTAGGAAAAAGAATAACATAAGCATAGCAAAAGCAATTGTGTTAGGCCAACTGCAGTAATACCTATAGGTTCTTAAATAAAATATGAGAAAGTCCAATCATAAAAGTTAATACTGCTATCAGTACACAAATCCAAATAGATAACCCGAGGAATATCAAACATCTTATCCAGTAAGAGAATGGTTACAATCACCTTCAACCTTAGTGAAATGCTTTCCTTATTTCTCACACACAAGCACAGAAAGTAAAGGGGGCAAAAGATTATTAGAGAACATAACTCAGCATGACCGTAACCAGAAGTATCGAGGTTGTAAACTTGTAGTTGCACCTCTAAGTCTAACATCTTAGAGCTTGTTTGGTTCGCGAAATAGGCAAAAAATAGAATAACTAATTCCTTTTCTATTTCTATTCCTAAGTTTGGTTGTTTTTTTCTTTAGGGAATAGTCATTCCTACTCCTATCAAGGTTAATGTACATAATTAGCTATTAGTCGTTAGCTTATCTCATCAACTAAAACACATATATAGATATTCTTAAGGAATACATAATCTATTCCTTCATATTCTATATCATGGAATAGCTATTCCATTCCATTCTATTCTATCCCACAAACCAATCGCCACCCGTAGTAATCATCCAAATTAAAGAAAAGCTGAAGGAAGACAACATCTCCATCCCCCAACCTACAGAAGTAACTCCGCAAAGATAAAACTATGACTAGTAATCAAGCATTTCATTTTGCTAAAGAAGAATACACAGCAGTGCACTCAAGAACCACAAATCCATAAAAAAAAAATACTTTCAATTACTACAACTAATCGGTTCCAGGCTCATCAGGTCAATGTATATCCTCCCCAAATCAAGTTTGCAGCCTAAGTTCAAATGCTTCGTCTCAACAAAATGTTCAATTCATATTCTATCGATATCAAATTTCATGAAGACACGACAACTTCATTTGTAATCCGAACAATTTCAATTCCACCAAGCAATCCAGAACATACAGATCACACCATCAGGTAAATGTAAAAACTGAAAATCATACAGAAGAAATGAAAACAAAGAAGGAATATCACAATCGAGTTGTAGAGAGTAACAGCTTTAATCATCAAACTTAAACTTGCATAGATTACAACATTGCGTAAGGCTCACAGAGACAGCGAGCAGAGAAAAATAGGGCAAAATGCGGCTTACAAACTGACGAGCGCGAAGCGCCGAGAGAGATTGACGAGCTAAGATCGCAGCCATCGGTGTGCTGTCGAAGACGATCGTGAGCGTCTCCTGCGCGTGCTATCTCAGAGAATCAGAAATTACTAAAACCGCCTGAGAAATTGGGGATTTGTTTTAGCTGGCGGTGACAGTCGTCGACGGCATTAATTTTACTCTGATGCGTGTTTCTTCTAAACGATGCGTTTTGAGACGGTCCTCCGGTCCTGGGCTGGGCTGGACTGGACTGAGACCCATTTTCATTGGCCTAAGCAATTCAATGGACGATATTTCTCCAAATGTTGTCCTAAATTATGTTTATCTGTCATTGATTCAACACGATGGATATGTTCTTTCTTCTACGTACTTCAATACTCTTCGAGACATTCATGCATGCATTTGTAATCCAAAAAATGGATTTCTCGTTTCGTGCGGATAGTTGGAGAATTAGGGTTGGTTGAGGTGTTAAAATTTATCTTGGATAATGCGAGGCGTAAAAGGATTCATAACAAAAAGCTTCCTTTCTTCATCCTTATTTACCACACCTTCAATGGCTCAAGATTTGAACCAAGAAATTCAGGACATTTATCGTACCCTTCCAAAAATACTTGAGGGTACTTCCTTTGAGTTGTCTTTATATCAAAGTTTCTAGTGTTCGACTGGAATGTCTCCCATTTGCGGTGTTATTTCCTTCTATAAGTATTTTCAAGCTAAAGACAAGGATATTATTGTTGCCTCCAGTTCTAAGACCGAAACTACGTGGATTAAAGCCTTGATCTTTTACATTGTTAACCGAACCCGTTATGCTCCTTTCAATACCCCTTTGCTTACTTCGAACTCTCATGTCTTGTTCCCTTTATCGACTTCCATCTCTTCGCCTAGAATGAACTTCCGAATCTTTCCACCATTCCATCTCCTCGGCTTTTTGGCATGCACACCCCTTATTCAGGAGTACCAGACTCTATTAAGCAGTCTGACTGTAAAATTATTTATGTATGTCGTAACCCTTTTGACACTGTAGTCTTTCTCTTCCATTTCATCTTTACATTTACACACGAACATGATTCTCAATTGGCGTTTGAGAAGTTTATCTATGAGTTCTTTAGAGAAATAAGCGTGTTCGAACCCTACCGGGATCATGTGTTAGGATATTGGAAGACAAACTTGGAGAGACCCGATAAGATATTGTTTCTTAAGTATGAGGACATGAAGAAAGATACTGCTCCATGCTTGAAGAGAATAGCTGAATTTCTTGGACACCCGTTTTCGAAAGAGGAAGACAAAAACAACGGGATTGAACAAATTACAAAACTGTGTAGTTTGAGAACATTGAAGGTTTTGGAGGTGAATAAGAGCGGAACATTACTTCATCCAATTTATTTTACGACAACCCAACAAGGTAGTTCATGCTTTAACATAACCGGCTCGATCTTATTCTTTTCATATATATTTTTGTTGAAGCTTCGAGTTTTATTTTGCTTGTTATGTTAAACTTTTGTCTTATTAAAGCTCGCTAATGTTTCACTAGTTCATGAAAGTTTCAAGTGTTCTGGGCCCATTCTAAAGTTCATTAATTGTCTTGGGCTAAGCCCACAGATGCAAACCAGCCCGAGTATTAGGATTTTTAAGAGTAAACGGTGTCGTTTTTCAAGATTTATCGGCTCAAACATAGGGCTTAAGCGAAGTTTTTCATGAGGTGAGGTCAGTAGTCTCTGTTTCATCTCCGAAATGGCCTCCTTGTGTAGATCAGCTCTAATGGCAGGGACAAGATCCCTAGCAGCTCGGTCTAGAACCGTAACCATAAAATCTCTACTAGCTGAATCCAGTTCCTCTTCAACACGATCTATCCACAGCGCTTCTAGGTAAAATCACCACTCATTCATCATATATAATAATTGTATTCAAATTGCCTACGTGTCCGAGAGCGATGAGCGACTGTTTTTATTGATTGTTTAAAATAGGTTACAGAATATAAGTATATATATATATATATATAGAGAGAGTAACACTAAGCCACTTAAGATATTATGAGCCATATCTAACAAATTGAAATGCTTAACGGTTGAAAATTGTGTGTGCTTTTATGTCTATCAATTGAGAATTAGTTCTGTTTTGTAGGGTTTTATCTGTTTTAGGGAGCGTGGACTCGTTGTTGCCGCTCCACAGTGCGACTGCTAATGCTCGGCTCAGGTCCTGCATTGCGGTGGATTCGTCTTGCTGGAGCTCGCTTTCGCAAGGTAATTGTTTTTAAAACCTGGAATTTTTTTCGGCGCCTGTGTATACTGTTTGTATAGAGGAATTAATTGTTGTTTGTTTATTTCGTGTTGTGCAATGAATTGTTTGAATGTTTAACTGTTCTTCTCGTTCTGGTTTGCTAGTGGATTTTGTTCAGTGAATCGACACTAGTGTTATTAGCTTGTGCTCTTGGAGAGTCATTAGGTTAGTGCACTTCTGGCTTTCACTTTATTAAATGCTCAGTCCACAATATTGCTCGGAACAAAAAAGATTGTTATTTCGCTTAACATGCTTATCCGAGGGGATCGATTTGACATGCGAAAACTTCTGAGGACGTTATAGAACAAGACTTTGCTAGTTTATGAGCTTACTTGGAAATAAGTTAATATTTTGTCAACATTTCATGTAAAAAATTTAGAAAAAGAAATCTCAGGGCCTTGCGGTTCGAGTAGTTGTTTTTTATTTTAGTGAAGACTGCAGAAATGAATTACTTCTGTATATATAATATACACACGTACACATATTGATTACTTCATGCATTTGTGGATTTTGCTTTATTTTCCACTCATCTTTCAGTGACCGTCATCACTGACACTTATTTTTTCTACTTCTTGCAATAGGATTTGCAACGCCATTGTGACAGCATGCTGAACCTTTTAACGGATGTTTAAGGAAAATAAATCTTTTGAAGCTTTGTTTTCAGTTTCCTTATAATGTAACATGAAGCATATCGAGCTACTTTGACCAAATATACCTTGTTTTTTATCTTTAGCTCCCAACTTGTGTCTTTTGCATGGGAATTTATTCTTCATGCTGATATTTTTTGGTTTATTGGGATTATAATGCTTTTTTACCCCTTAATGTTTGTTGGAATTTCAAGTGGTTTGGCACTACAGTAATGTTTACGCCAGAATGTGAGTTGATAAACATATACGCAGGAAGGAATTCAACTAAGGATTTGATAAATATTTATGCCCCGTAAACTATTAGTCAACTAAGGATTAAGAAATCCTGGATCAGATGTCTTAGTTTTAGTCATACTGTAACTTTTAGCATCCAATAAAGGGTTTTTCAATATTAGATATTGAAGACTTGTGAAACTAGAAGATGGAACTTGGACTGCTAATATGTTTTTGAAACTGAAATTCTTGTCCTAATGTAGTTGGATTTTGGATCCTGATACAGAGTGCACCCTACCCATTGAAGAATGGATTGGGTCTTGAGTGCCTCTATGTCAAAGGAAATGTATTGTAGGCTTTCATTTTGAAATGCCGGAACAAGATCATGAAATTGTCGCTTCTCGAAATGATTTGTTGTTGTATTTTTAAAGTTTGGTTTGCTGCTTGGCACAGTCTGTACATGTTTGAGAATTGTTGTCCTTTTAAGAAAATGCTTCAGCATTGTTAAGAAACTAATTTCTGCAATTGCTTCCTATGACATTGAGGGCCTCAAATTTTAAAGTTTAGTAGGCATGTTAATGATTGAAAAGTTAGGTCTCTTTGATTAAGTTTTTCGAGTCTCAGTCAGAAAATGCTTCATAGCAGACAATAACTGCTCATTTTGTTATGTCCCCTTCGGAACTTTGCTTAATTTTGTGTGCTTCAGTTTCCTCTTTGAAATGTTTCTAAGTTTACCAAATTTCATTAGCAAATACTTAAACTTTCTCTAGTGACTGATTCTCTTCCATCTTTTATTCATTGGCATCTCTAGATTGTGCGGTTCCCCGGTGACAGATTTCGGTCATTGCAAAACATATCTGGGTTGCATTTCAGCTGTCTTTTTCTCCGCTAATGCTGGTTCTTCCACCTCAGTAAAATTTCACATTGAGTATTTGCTTCACATTTATTCTTTCAACTGCATGAACAACATGCACACTCATTCTCTTGATTTCAACTGTCCTTTGGCCCTTTTTTTACAAGTTAAGTGGAAAATGTGATATGTTTTCCTTTCTGTGACAAATCAATATGCATACGTTTGGTCAAGCAGATAATTGTATTTCTTGTTACAAACACATTAAATGCCTGCTGTATATGGTTTCTTTTTGAAGCACCTTATCTACTTCCAGAAATACTTAGAATGCCATATATGCACGTTACATAGATAGGAACAAATTATGAGATACTAATAAAATCACCTTATTTTTTGCCTGCTGCTATTGTCCAACAAATTATGGGTCCATTATGGGCTCACTGCTACTTTTTTGGGAATTCTATTGAATTTGACAAGTTTCTTACCCAGTAATGTTTATGCTTTTAGCAGTCTTCCCTTTGACTGAAGCATGTCAGCTTATCTGATGCCTGGCATGGCCATTCTTTTTCTGTTTCATTCAAAAGTGACTCTGGTCTTATTGATTTATTTCTTATCACGATAGGCTATTCTTCTTCGTTAGAGATTGTCTGGTATGAGGTAACCAAATGGTGATTTTGTTACAATCTTTCGTTGCATAGTTTTAGGGTTAATCACACTAGTCCTATAGGGTATCAGAAATGCAATACCAACATTTTAAAACTTCGTTTATTATAACCATATCTATTCTGGTATAAAAAACTGCCATTCAGTAGTCCTTTTGTCCTGATTCCGGCAATAACAGTCATCTGTAATGAAGTATGTAGTTAACATGTAACTTTATTATTGCTACTTTGTCAAGTAAAGTTATAAAAATATAACTTGTTCATATCTCTTATCTCTTAAGGGATATGGTTGAGGGTTTAAATTATTGGAAAATGATTATATAATTTGTAAATACAAAAAGTGTATATATAATATAAAAATCATGTAGACATACCAGGTAAAAAGATGGGGGGTGATGGTTGACCTTAGCTTTATCTATTATTGCTTACAAAACCATAGATGACTGTCAAAGGTTTTGATTGCTCCCTGATTTTGACATGTTTGCTTTCTAATGTCACGAGAAAAGCTGCAGGATAAAATATCCAAGTTTACGTGTAACTTTTATTTATAAATCTTCTAGTCAATGTTTGTTTAGCAATTTGATGATAAAGCACAACAGAACTTCATAAAATGCTAGCTGTTGTGATTTTTTGGTTGCTATCATTTTCTTTTTCTTTTTTTGGTTGCATATTTGCTAACAATTTTACCTTTTAATTTGGCTCCTAAACTTAGCTTATTGGATCGATTGGCCTAAAATGATTTTTAGGCCTCAATTTGGTTATTCACTTTGGCATTTATTCAGATTTGCCACAAAATTATATCATTTTGTATCAGTTTGACGGTTCAATATACCTTAATTATTTCAGGGTCAATTTACTTTATACGCCTTATTTACATATAATTTGAGGATGTGTTGACTTGATAATATAGCACATGCGGACTTGATGGTGTCTCAACCCTTGTTTATCAAGTTTTCTATTTGTTAACATTTGAAAGCAATTGCACTTTTAAGGTCAGTGAGTCTTGAGGATTCACTGGAAATTAGTCGGTGAAAAATCGGATTTTGAGCGGCTACGTGAGTCCATCTGGTTTAGACAGTCCAAATTGAATATTCAATTTTGAGACATCCAAGTGGATTTCGTTTGCCACATTATTCGGAACTACTTTTTTTTCAAAACCAAATTCAGATATAACCTTAGAATCTGGCGGAAGTAAGAGTGTGAGACTAAGAAACTGGATCAGTTGATTCCAACAATCTCTTGTAAAATATTTTGGATATTTTCTTAAAATTGTTTGAACTCCAAAAAAGTACTACATAGTGGTTACGTAGGACCATATATTATAAAGGAAACCTTAATCTATTTATATTACGGATTAGGTGCTAGTTGAACCCTTGCAAACAATCCGTCCTTTTCAAAATAAAATAAAATTAGGATACTAGAATAAATAAAAAATATTTTCTCAATCTTTCTAGCTACTTCCACTAATCTGTGGCTCCAAACCCTGATTAGACATAATAAAAATCTGACCAAAATAAATATCTGACCGACCACCACCCTTTCTAATAATAAAATAAAGCAATGTTACAACAATCTCAACTAACAATGAAGTTTTCGTGTAGTTCCCACCCTCTGTATAAAAAGGAAGTTTCTACAATTTATGCATGAGAAACATGATTGCGCTACATAAAAAGGATCAGGAAAATTCCAGTAGATTGCTTATGATAATACTGTGGTGATTATTATGATTATTTAAACTGTTTTTTATTGTTCTAATTAAACTGGCTTATTGTTTAATTATTTTGCTGTTCTCTCATTTGTGTTTTTTTTCCAGAACTTTTTCGTTATATTAAAAGATAACAAAGTAAAGATAGAATTAGATGGCCTTTTAACTTGCCGGCATAGTAGAATTAGATGGCCTTTTAACTTGCCGGCATAGTTAGTTGTTATAATTATTGTTCTATGAAAAATTAATTGGCAAGTTATAAATTTAAAAAATGGGGTTCGTAGTACTGATATAGTATCATCAAAAGCTCAATGTTTTTTTATGCAATAATTGTGTGATTCTTTATTAGTTTACTGAATATTGAGCTGTATATGCCGGCATAAGTTGTCAATCCGGGATGAGAAATTTTCTGAAATGTGTCAATAGGGGTCTTGGTATCACGTGATCATCTGAGAACATCCCGATTATGAAAATATTTAATCAAATTTTGGGCACATTTTTCATACAATGGACATACTATATTTCACAACAAAAAATATGATATCTTAATAGAGTAGTTCCAAGTTTTGGTTTCAAATTTCTTAAAATATAATGTTATATATATTATCTTGTAGTGGGTTTTTTCTGAGTGAAAACAGAATATGAAGTGTAGCACAGCTGTTGGCATGTGAAGTCTGAATAAGGATTGGATGATAACTTTTTGTTTTATATTTCCAAATTCCAAACATTTTATAGGATGCAACTTGAACATAAGTATAATTAAATTTTGTTATTCTTAACTTTTGTAGGACCTATACATACATTGATATGTCAATTTAGTTCCTGGTAATTAAAAAAAAGTTGGGACAATTTAATGAATGGAGTTTTCAATTACTGTAAATTCAAACATTTCAAATCTCAACAAGAAAGTAATATTGTGAAATTGCAATGCTTTGATTCAGTCTAAAATTTGATAAAAGCCTATATTTCACTAAAATAAAAAGAAAAGGCAATTTGAATCCATGAGGAAGCATGTATTTTTAATTGAAGAGATAATTGTACTCATTAAGGGCCCGTTTATCTATTTGCTCATGTGTAGTCGATTCTTCCAATAGGAAGATATCCGACTGATGTCAAATCTAAACTCCGAGTCTCTCTTTTATATTACTTTGGGTTTGAAAACCTTAGCTCCCTTAAACTTTTCAACAAATCTTATGTTCGGCATGTGAATTGAAATTTATTGTTTTCATAATTTAACACAACATATTATTTAAAATTGTAAATGTTACATTATTATCATTATTTATTCTAATTAGTAATTATGGATTTTGATTGTTTTATTAATAAATGAATACCTATTTTATCAAAAAAATAAAAATGAATACCTAAATTTTTAAAACTAGTTTTAATTGAAAAGTGTCCTTTTTCTTGACGAAAATACAAGCATATCCTTAGATATAGGTAATCTAAATGAATATTATAACAATCTTAATTCATAATATACCTATGCCTATGCTAATCTAATCCGAATCCGAGTGAAATACAATTGACTTTTTTTCTATATAAAGATAAAAATTCATAAATGATAACCTAATAATAGAATAATAATTATTATTATAGCCAAAAAGCTTGATCGGAGTCGTTAATCTCCCAATGTCCTACTAATCCAACGGTTCAAAATAAGATTAAAAATAAAAATGCAATCACACACATGAAGTCCTTTTCAATTCCATTGGTCTTAGAAACCTGGTTTTGCTTGGATAAGAATATCAGATTGATTGATCATACACAATTTACACCCTGACCCACTTCACCTATCATTCAATCCTCCAATATATTTTCTAGAATTGATTTATTTTCCTCTTTTTTCAACCATTAAATTGAAATTTAATCAATAATCAAGAAAAAATTAAAATCAAAATCTTGATCTGTCATCTTCTTCTTGATTGAAGAAGAGTCATCAGTAAGCAGAGACCTCAAATTTGATAAGTGGAGGGTCCCCAATTAAGAGTTTTTGTGGTGAGTTTTGATATTAGGTGTAAATCTTGTTTTGTTTTGTTTTGATTATTATTACGCACAACATATACATACACACCGAGGAAGAAAAAATTGTCTGAACATATGACACGTGTTATTATGTATTCTTCTATTACAAATTTCTTGGAATCCTAAGGTTGTTTTTATTTCTTCATTTTTCAGGGGATTTAATCTTCACATATTCTCTTAACTATCTGGTATGTAGTTCTTCCTTTTTTCAATATAAATTTACATTCTTTTCTTTAATTAAATACCTGGGTTTGTGTCTGATTTCTGTAATCTTAGTTCATAAATTTACAGACTGTTCTTTTTAGTGTTCTTTATTGATTTACTGTTGAGTGAGAGAAAAAAAAAAGAATGTGGCATTTATGGGGATTTTTGCAATTTGTTTCCCCATCTTCTTATCACTTTATCTTTTCTGTTATATCTTGTTCCCTTTCTTAAATCTTTTGCTTCTTATCATCTACTTATTTCTCAGATTTCAGTCTCTAATTTTAGTTCTTGATTTTTCTTGTATCAATTTCTCTCAAAATTTCAATTAGATTTCTTGATTCTTTAATTTGGATTAATTTGATAGTGTATACATCAAATTCTCTTTGATTTAGTGATTGAATTGTTTCGAATTCGATCTTTTGATCTATCTGCAGGTTCTTTAGGGATGGATTCATTATCAAATTTGAGTGATTAAGTGGTAGGATTGGTCATGGAGAATTCATATGTTGCATACAATGGAAATGGGGTTCTTGAAAATGGTCATAAAGTAGTTAAAAGGAACATTTCATCCCAACAAGTATCATTACCATGGCTTGATGTTAAAGTTTTTTATGTTCGGGTTAGTAAATGCGAGATCGATGATTCCACACCCGAAAACCTTACAGTAAACCACATACCTTTACACCCGGATACACTTCTTGAAGTTAATGGTACTAGAATTTCTGTTAACTCGGACGGACCTTCGATCCTTCTTAGGCGGGATAGGTTGGATAAGAAGTCGGAAGAAACTACATTTGTTAGCACTGATCGTGTAAGGGTTACTGGGGGCATGAAGTTTGAGGTGTTCGATAAGGATGTACTTGTTTTATCTGGTGTTATTGAACCGTGTAATAGCAATGGTTTTTCTGGTGAATCGAGAAACCATGGTCAGAAATGGGGGATGAATTGTGAGTCGGATATAAGTTTAGGCACGAGCTTCCTAAAGGGTAAACAACATACGAGTCCCGAGTCAGCTTCACCTATAGTGGAGGTGTATGTTGCTGGATCCTTCTCAGGCAATCCAATTATCTTGACTAAGACTCTGCAGTTGAGCTTCCGTAAAAAGCAAAGGAGGAAAGGAATGCTGAATTCTATACCGGAATATGAGGATGCTGGACGAACAAACTATGAGCCTTCCCCGACTTCTTTGCAGGTATATCTTTGTTCAAATTTTGGAATTGCAATGCTTAGAATTTCTTTTATCTTTTCTAAACAATGCTTTTACATTCTTGTTAGAATTGGACATAAAATGCTTTGTTCAATTGAAATAAGTTCACCTGAGTTTGAGATGCAAACTTCATTTTAGACGCTTGAATCTTTTTGAAGGATTATTGCCATCTTCTTAAGATTTTCGGTATAAGTTTCTGATGTCTCTGAGATTTATAATGCATGAGTAAGAGTTTGTCCTCCCGAGACTCTTAGATGCAAACTTCATTTAAAAGTTTGAATCATATCAATGGATTAACTGCATTTTATTAAGACAAAACTACGGGTGGTTTGTTAATAACTTGCGCCTGTGTGTGATATAAGTTTGCAGAAAACTTTCATCACATTCTGCTCTAATTTTCACTCAAATACAGTTGTCAGGATACTCAAATCACAAGCCAGATTATGAAGACTACAACCACTTGTACTCAGGAAGAGAGTACTTAGAAGGAGAAGATGGGGAACTCTCGTGGTTCAACGCTGGTGTTAGAGTGGGTGTTGGTATTGGGTTAAGCGTGTGTCTTGGAGTCGGGATCGGTGCGGGATTGCTAGTTCAGGCGTATCAAGGCACCGCACGCAACTTCAGAAGACGATTGCTATAGTAAAGAGTTGTTGATCCTTATACATTTCTGTGAATGCAAGTGAAGATTGGGGGGGTTCGTGACAAATTTTGATTGTGAATAAGGGCATAATTGCGGGTAATGTACATTTACATGTACTAATTAGACAGACAGCTTAAATTTCTGTTCTTGTTCTTTGATTTGGTGTCCAACGTGTTCATAGGACTTAACACATGATCATATAATTAGTGTAAACTGACCAGTGTGGACTTGCCTTTTTTTCTGTTATAAACGAGTGTTCTTGACATTTCGCTATCGAAGACAGCATTTTGTATAAGAATTGACTTCAATTGTTGCCATTGTCCGTTTTATTCTATGGCTATGTGAATGCATCTGTTATTTTCTCTTTTGCCATGGGGCAGGGTTCTTCCGTTTCAATCATGGATGCGGAATGTGGGAGTGTGGGAGTGGTCCTTCATGGTTGGGGATAAAATAAGGATTTCCTGTTACGGCTTGGGGTAGGGAATCCCGGAATGGTCCTCCATGCTTTGGGACAAAACGCTGATAGGGAATACCCGTCATGGTCTATGAATATGCAAAGTGTTTTATTTTGTGAAACAAAAAAGAATCAAGTGGATAAGCCCATATATAATGTAGCCCACTAATAAGTAAACTGCAATTTTATTTTTATTTTTTTTGGTACATTGTAAACTGCAATTTTTAGGTGAGACCTCTATGTTTAATTTTCAAATTATGTTGTGTTTAATATATTTCTCAACCTGGGTGTTTTGTTCCCTTTCAGAAAAAAAAAAGAAAAAGAAACCTCGGAGTCTTGTTCAATTTGTAATATACCCAAGCCTAATAAGGGCCCATTGAGTATTTCAAATCAAAGGCAACCTCATAAGATCAAAAGGTCATCCAGTTCCAGACACTCACAAGGGTCATCAGCCCCCTAACCAACCACGTTGGACACAATGACGGACAAATAACGATTATTAACGATGGGATTCGGTCCCGAGTTACATATAAATACCACTTCTACAATAAATGATGGAAACGAATTCTCACTCTCAAGACATAATTGTTTCACCCTTTATCTCTCTAAAACTCATACTAACTTGACAATGGGAGTGTGCTCATGAGCCGTGCCCGCGTATTCATAGGAGGACGATTGCAACCCATTAGCCCATCTCAATCTACTAATTTAAAAACCACTTTATCATTACCCATTACGATCGTATATAAACGTCTTGTATTAACTAATTTATGTAATAGATTATCTAATTTGTGCTCTCTTACCTCAACCTTACCCTTAAATTTTCGCTGCTTCAAAAATTAGAGTCATGAATTTTAATTTTTATATTATTGAGCTAAAGTTGTTAGTAGAAAGCTCAATATGTGAAAGTACGGTACGAAAATTTAATCTTTTAGAGGATATTGCGGAACATTTGGAAACTTAATGATGCATTCTGAAAAATGTAAGTAGACATCAGGCAAACAAGAAATTTAGAACTCTCCGCGAGTAAGTTAATAGGATCAGTGTGTCTCAGAAACTAGAATTCCAATCTTAACTATTTAATTAATTTCTGCATAATTGAGCATGTCTGAGTATTTTCTACAAAAAAAAAAAATTAAAAAAAATTGAGGATACTACATAACATAGTCTCATTCCTTAATTGATGTGTAGGGGTGGCCGTGAAATCAAGACCCGGTCATTTGGAATAAAAGCATTGATCCGAAACATGTATGTTGTTCTTGCTGATGAAAGTAGCTATTTGGAAAGAAGTTCAGCAGAAACGCGAGATTCCTAAATGTTGATTTTCATAGCCCATAAAGTGTTTTTGCTTCTACACTCTACTGGTTGCGGATTGTCAGAATCGATTTTCTTTTTCAGTAGGAACCCATTTGTGATTCCAGAATTGTTCATCAAATTGTCAATAATGTAAAGCTTCAATTGATCTTTAGAGATAAATAAGTACTCGCAACAGGGGGGTATTAATTAGGAACTTTGGTCTTGAGACAAGACCTGTGTAGTTTACAGTTTTTCTGAGATGGTTGTAAGCATTCTAGTTTTATTTTCGATGGAAAGATTCTTAACCTTTTTCAAATTAGTTTTAAAGATGCTCCATAAACCTCCCTCCCGCATAATATTAGGAGAACCTCCCATGCAAACCCAAAAACGAGTTAATTAAACAAAACCAAGACGATAATGGTGATCAATATAAGCAACACCATAAAAGAAGAGCAGCAGTGCTCCATACCACTCATGTATACAGGCAAAGGCAACCAACCAGGCTCGAGAGAAAAGAACGAGCACCCAGATGTGCTCCTACTACAGAATCAACTTTATATACAAACTAATAAACATCTGACTCATATATACAGAAGAGAAAAGGAAAAGAAAACACAACATTTGCCACTAAATCTCCCCTACCTCGACTAAGAAGTGGGAGAAATCTGCATTTTTCTAAGAGCTGTTCCTCCATGAGGATTGCATTGCCCTGCGGAACCAGGTATTGAAAGCACTTACCAAATGAGGGCAATCTTCAACATTTCGAGTTGAGAAACTAAGGCACTGCTGTAACAACTCTTGGGCCTCGGGCATCGGTAGTGTGGAGATGATGCGTAGGAATGTTTCTTCCAGTTCCATATACATTGATTTATGACCAGGTGACATTGGCGATAAATTGTCTTTGCATACTATCAGAACTGGAAGCCAGTCCTTTACAAGTCTCATCCTCACCTGCAAACAAATTCTTCATGTTAATCATTTACTACTGGTAAAAGAGTATCAAACATGTGCTCCAATAACTCCAGTTCTACACCATAGCTTCCGAAATCATTTACGCACAAATCACAATTTGAAGGTTAGGAGCTTTCCTGTATAAGAAATTACAGATCATGAACACTAAAATCAAACTCCAGAAACTGTAAAGGATATGAGTTGCTTTTGAATTGAACAAACAAACCCATCAAAATTGGGCCTTGAAACAACCATACTGCCAAGAAATCTTCTGACTGGTGGATTTCTTCAAATATTCACAGGGAAGTTGGGGAGAGAGTGGCCTTTAGGAGGTATCTGTGATATCATACTCTGTTAACTAGGTAACCTAGAACACAAAAGAACTAGGCTTCCTCTAATTAGTAAAGGGAGGGAAAAGAACATAGTTCAGAGCAACTTCAATTAGTTCCAATCCTCCAAATATAGGGTACGAGTCATAGAAATTCCGTGTTTGGGTTGAATTTTAATTCACCGTGCTGGTCAGACAGGCAGATGCCCCCTATCCGCTGTTTAGGCAGGCAGATATGCTCCTTATATGCGACGAACCGTATTTTTCCAGCACAATCTTCATTAACCGAATGCTCGTATTGTTGCTTGCAACAGCCTGCATGTCCCACTTTTTATTAGTTTGGATCCAGCAACCATCAACATCTCTCCCTCGGATTTTCAATTTCCTTCTCTGGTTTGCGTCTCTAACCGTACTTATGTATCCATACACTCAATATCCAGGATAATGTTATTCCCTCCATCATTAATAAAGTTGATTCTTCATTCTACATTTCTTAACTTTCAAAACCGAGGTAAGCTTTATTTGTTTTGCTTCTCTCTTCTTTGACCTTTATGATTCTTGTAATTTACTAGAAGTGGGAGCATGATTCAACACTAAATTTGCATTGTTTCTGCTGAATACATGCATAGGCTTCAACACCTATAAGGCAAACGGACACGCTCCACATCAATCTGCCTAACCAGCAGATAGTGGGCACTAGCCAGAGAATCTCTGCCAACTAATTTGAGCTATGGAGTCAGCCAATTTAATTGGCGGACACATTAGATTGGAGAATTAAATTCAACTTAAACACGGAATTTCTTTCATCTCTACCATATATGTGTAGATAAAATCAAAATACACCCAAATGTGTCATTTTCCTCAATTCCAAACTCTTTAGTAGAATCCAAATACTTAATATATTTCTCTGCCAACAGAGCGCCACTGAAGTTTCCCATGTTCTCAAATAGAAACTAATAGATTACACAAGGAACAACTAATGTAATAACACAATTGTTATCTACATCATCAAATACTTAATATATTAACAGATTAGCTACCTAGTCTTATTCATCTGAACATTCTCCATCTTTGTCTACGCAACTCAGTAGCTATTGCCTAGGAGCCATCTAATCAACACAGGGAAACTTCCAATTCATTTTGATTATAATTATATATGAACCTAATAGGCATTCCAGATATGGGAACTATATCCTTATACTAGCTGACATCTATAATTCAACCCAAGCATTCCTAGAAACAACAACGAATGAAAATTCTATTTCAAGTAGTTCAAGCTTCTAACACATTAGCAATTATATTGACATTAATTAGGGGTATGTTACAAACAATACCTGTCTAGCAGCCAAAATAGTCCCGTTAGCAACAGCATGGGCAAGCTTAGACGTGCAACGAACCACAACAGCAGGAAGACCCGGAACAATATTCCTCCAAGCATCATCCCTAAACGCCCGCTGCAAATTAGCCGTAAAAGAAGCTTGCTCACTCCACTCCTTCACAGCATTATCCGCAACTCTAAGCTCAATCATCCTCTCCACCAACCACAACAAATGCTTCCCATTCGTCAACGCCGTATGCAAATGCAGCCTCTGAATCGCCTCTGTCTCGTTATGATCCCCTCTAAAATCAGGACTCGAGTACTCCTCCAACGACTCCTTCACAATCTTCAAACTCCCTTGAAAAGCCCTCTCCAAAACCCTCCTAGCAGACTCCCTAGACGAAAACTCCCTCAACAACTTTGCCACAAACGCCTTCACAAACGCCATATTCTGATGGTTATGAATCGCGGATAAAATCAGACCGTGCAGCATTTCCTCACACGAATCATCTTTCCCGGGCAAAAGGCGAGCCAATAGCTCCTCGGATTCCTCCTGGCTCAACAGAGGAACTAACGTAATCACACGTTTCTCCTCCTCCTCAGTCCACGGGACCGCTTCCAGGAACTTAACACAAACCTTAACACAATCCTCAAACAATAACTCCAATGCCACCGGTAGAACATCAAGAGCCATCGATACAGAGTTAATCACGGTACTAAAATCATCAGTATACAATAGTTCAAGCACGGTTAACCGCATTTCAACAGCGCCACGTATAGGCGGAACACCTAATTTTAGCGACAGGAATTTCTTTCCGTCAGTAATCAAATCAGCATTGCTAGATTCAATACCGGAGTTATGTTTCCAACGGTCGGATAATAGAGCGGAGAAATATTTAGCGCGATTGAGAACCTGAGAATGGAGATAGATCTGGACGTCGGAAGTTTCGTCGGTAAAGGTGACGGACTCATCGGCGTCAAAGAAGTCGAAAAAGTGAGCGGTAGGATCGAGAAATATCCGGAGGATGACATCGGCGGTGTTAGGATCGTTGAAGGCGGAGGTGGTTGCGGCGGAGGACGAGGATGAGAGGATGGGATGAGAGGATGTGCGGCGGAGCTTCGGCGGTGTTAGGGATATAGTTTTGTTTGAGGAATCGACGGAGAGGTAAGGGGTGTTTGTCACGCGCTGCCGTTTCTTTGGGTGTAGAGGCATCATCGGCGGTTAAAGGATTCTGGAACAACGGAGGATGTATTTGATGGAGGATTAGAATGAAGATAAGAGTTTAAGTTTTGGTGTTGATGTTTTTGACAGGTGGCGGGAATGTTTAGCGAGTAGGTTGTTATTTTGTAGCAATAGCGAGTGTTCTTTAGATAATTACTAGATTTGGATTTCTTTTTGAAAAATTTGTGAATTTGAGATTAGACTTGGGCATGGGCCGCTTGAGCTCCCCAGGCCCATACCCATTTAAGTGGGCTTTGGCTTACAAAATTTATGACATGTCCGACTCAGTTCGAGTTCGAGCAAGCTCGCTTAAAACTGGACCGGGTTTGAGTTTAGGAATATTTTTAATGGATCACCCCGGTCCGGCCCTTTTGCTTTATATATTTTTAGAATTATTTTGTATATAATATAAAATTATTTATAGTTAATTTCAAATAAGTGTTTTGTGGTTCTGCGTTTTTGCTACTAAAGGACTGTGGTTTACCTTTGAGGAAATGAAGGATTGTGGTTTACATTGTTTGCAGAATTAAGAAAATGGTCGATTTTGTTGACGTTAATGAGGACATTTTTTGCCTAAATATTTTTTCAAACCTTTGATCGGTTATGTAAGAGCTAAGGTCAAAGGTCATAAAATATTTTTGGATAAAAACAATCTTCGTTCACGTCAATAAAATTGATCATTTCCTTAATTCTACAAACAATGCAAACCACAGTCTTTTTATTTGCTCAAAGGCAAATCACAGTCCTTTATTTGCAAAAACGCAAAACCACAAAACAATTATTTATTAAAAATATAAATACATGTTTATTAGATTAGTTGGTGAAACTTTTTATATTTTCACATTTATATTTCATATTTTATCTTCAAATTGTTAAGAGTACATATTATTATAAGTTGCTTAAATAAGATATGAGCTTAGACTGACATGCTTGGAATTTCAATTTTAAACTCGAACCCAAGCCCGGCCCAATCCCATGCCGATGTTCGTCAAACAATAGTTTAGTGGTTACGCTATAAAGAAAATAAGAAGTGTGAGACTTTGTGTTTAAAATCAAAATCGTCAAAGGTGTACTTAATTCTAAAAAAATGTTATATTCTTCTCTACTGTAGTAATAATAACTTTGGTATCGAAGTATCTCCAAACAATCAATCTCAACATTGCCTCCTTTTCACTATCAAAGGAAAAGGATTTAAGTTATCAAATTTTGAAGTGTCAAAATGGAAACTCACTAGCCTATCTATGAACTTTTTCTAAATAAAATGATAGTGCCTAGAGAGGAGCTGAATTGAGTTTAACTTAATATAATGAGCCTCCTTCATTGAATGTATTCCTTTCCAAATAATTCCAAGCACTAATCCTCATCAATTTCTTCATTTAATATTTAATACTCCACTTTTATGCCATGACCCTACCCCCTTCAATTTTTAATTTATTTATATGTGTATTTATGTATGATAAATTATAGTAACATAATATTAACAGGATGCTGAATTACTTATGTACTTAATTTGATTCAATCCTACCATAATGTCATGCAATTGTTTTCTACATATTTTATTTGTTAAACTATCTGCCTTATTGAATGATTGTAAAATATCTAGTGAGCCATTACTGTGTTGAGATTAAATATATAATTAATCCTTTGTTTAGAGAAAAAAGAAAAAACTTAATCCAACTTATAGTAAAAAGAAGTATATCCTACTATTTTAATTTAGATAGGCATTATATTTAAACTTAACAGAAAAATCACAATGAATATTCTTCTATTTCACAATGCATCGGTAACATTTAGTTAAAAGGTTAGTTGAAAGGTTTTCCATAAAAAAAGTGTAGAAAAACTTATTTATGTGAGTTGTTGGATATAATTAGAGTTTAAAATAAAAAACCTGAAAATTATTTTTGAAAAATATAAATAATTTAATGTATACCAAACATTAAACGTGAAATGAAAGGGGAAAGTTCTTTAAGTGATTAATGATGAGTTTTGAATGTTATTACCCTACCTCTCAACTCAAGGTCCTTATGATGTAGGTCAGTATTTATTTGTGACTCTAATTAGTTAGTACTCCAAATTAGGATATTATCATGTACCCTTTGAGGATATTAAACTAAAAAAGGACCAATTTTGCAACAATTTATAAAATGCCAATTGCTGGTAGTAATGTCCTATATATATATGCTCATCAGAATTTGGAGTTGCATTTCTTTGTTTTGATCATTTACACCTCAACTCTCGCAAGAGGCAAGACAATCCTCATTAGTAGAGAAATTGAGTTTTGATACGCTTATGCTTGCGCGGCAGGAAATTAACGAACTTTGCTCACGAGCTACTTATTACGCTAACTTATTATTAAATTCAAACATATCTAATTATTAGATGTTGATTATATTACTAACCTATGAGTACATATCTAGTTCTGATTTTTGAATATACAATCAAAACTAAATTTGTGCATGAGGTTTAGGCCATGTTTGTTTTATATATATTTTTTCAGTAATTGATATTCAGTTCAGTTCAGTAAATGCACTTCAATTCAATTCAGTTCAGTCATAAAGAACAAAGTTTTACAATGAAGTATGTTTATGAGCTTATTCATAAGTCGATTCATAAATCTATAATAAAGCTTGCTTTGGAGCCGAGTTTCTCCATGCTCGAGCTTGAATTGCCTATGTTAAGGCTCAAAATCATGCGCTCAATCCATTTATTGATTGAGCCGAACATGCACAAGTTGTTTTATCGAGCTACTGAGCTGCCCAACCTATTTACAACCCTATTTTAGAGTTTGAATAGTTGGTGAAAAGTGATTTACAAAAGACTATCTACACAAGTAGTTATCAGAATGATATTTGCAATTAGCTAAGATTTATGGACAAATTTACACAAAAATAGCTAATCAAATATATAGACTAAATAAAAAGGAAATCATCTAGCTATCAATTGATTCCAGATTTTGAAACAATTGACAAACTAACAATTCGGTTAAAATTTTGTTGGACTGTCAACAAGTAATTAATCTCAATCTTTTACATATTGAAACGTCATTTAAAAAAAAAATACTTTAAATCGTGCACGCCTAGCTCTACTATCATCATCTTAATTAATTGTGATTAATTTTCATAATGTTCATCTATATTGAGAAGAAGTTCTGAAACTCTGTTTCAGAAATATAAATATAACCTGGAATTTCCTCGCATTTCTTAGCAGGATTGCTAAATATAAACATATTAACTTAGTAACTATTAAAAGCAATTTTTTTTAATAGATGACACGTAATTCTTATCAAGAGTTAGTTACAATCAAGACTCTCCATTTAGTGGAAAAACTTACAATATATAATTTTGTATGTAGAAGAAATTTCCTGTCTTACTGAAAAAAAAATTCAAATAAGAGCAGCGTCTCTCAAAATCAAGACAAATCATGAATCTCAATTGAATATTTGCAAATTATATATCAATTAAGGCTAAGTTTTAACTGAATGGAGAATTTAATCTCAAAACTTATTAAACATCTCACACTGACTAAATGTATATAGGTAAAAAAATTTTTATAAGTGATGATAATCATCTTCCTTCAAAATGCCTTTTAAGGATGAGTTGTCTAATAAAAAAAAATTGGACAATGATTGATATCAACTCCTTATCATTTGGGAAAAAAAATACTCTTAACATTTTATATAGTACTGATTTTATGTAGCTGAGAATCGAATTATATATAAAATATAAAAGTCGGAACACCCTCGACTATCTACAATCATCCTGATCAGAGGTGGTTTCAATTGCCCGGCGAAGGTGGAAGGCAATGTTACATGTGCAAAAGTACCCCTATCAAACAATTATAGAAATCCGTAACACTAATAGATGGGGCGCGTTATTTTGTTTTCTTTTATACTATTGTACTTTTAGTTGATGAATTTTTTATCTCTCCTCCATCCTCTTTGACCAACGGGAGATAATTGCAAAATTTGTTCTTAAACCTTACATAACATCTTCCTTCCTAACCTCTCCAAACCCTTCATCGAATTCAAGCCCGATAATATAAACATATTATGCTTTAAACATTGTTTAAGCAAACAATAATCTTCAATCGGAAGGGGATTTGACAGAAGAATAATTAGGTGGCAGGTTAATTACATTACATTGACATTCACCTTCAATCTTGCTAGTTTATTAACATCACAATTGACTTGCAATCAACAAATCAGTTAGTTCATGATCTTATAAATTATTATTATCATTATTTTTTTGGTTACAATATTATTATTAATATTAATATATATGTTGTACGTCCAAAAATTGTGGTCTAAGAAATATAGGTTTGATTGGTCATGGTCTATAAAAGTTTGTTGAAAGTGTAAATTGTAATCCAATCAAACTCCAGATTGAAGATTCTGTATCCTTATTTACTTGTCATATTTTAACCACAGATTACAAGAATATATATTAAGGAACTTGTATACCAAGGTTATATATTTATTTGTTTGTTTTCTGTCACAATTATTTATTTTATTCTTTTGATTGGGAGTTTAGATCTAATTTTGATGTATGATAAATAAATTCTCAATAAAATACATTGTTTACTTATAGCTCTTACATTTGTATAATAAAACATTAATATCGGCTAATTAATAACCTTAGATAGATTCTAACTCATCTCCAATAGTCACTTTTGAATTGAGAGGAATGTCAGGCACTTACTCATATAGTTAGCTAATGCGAAGTACTTAACATCTTTCACATCGAGAATATACTTCTGGAGCGTGATGTTTGCAGCACTAACAATAGTTTTCCCAACATTTGATACAATATAAAATTACCCCTACTCATTCCCAAAATGTATTTTAAAAGGAGAAGTTGGTCGCACACTATAAATATTTCATTACTTTATATATAACTAGTCGACGTTAGATACTTAACGTATAATATTATTAACACGTTAAACACATTTATTACAACATACTAACCATCCAACAGCTTCATGGTAACAAAAGCAATTTCCCCTTTATGGTGATTAAAAATTTTCAGAATTCTAATCTCTTCTAGAATAAATACGTACATCTTAAATCATGATAATTATATGCATAAAAATATTTCAATAATCTGGTAGATATTGTACGTAAAAAGATCATTTTATTAAGGATATTTTATTTTGGAGTTCTTATGCAAATTAATGAGTTCACATGGGGTGTAAATGTTGTTCTGACCAACAATCCATATATGACTACTGTAAATCCTTATTGGAAATTGAAGAGTTAATTTGAAATCGATCAACTTGGTGTTTTGAGATTAAGTCGGAATTTTAATAGTACACAATTTAGTTTCATTTTATAATAATACATAATTTACACATGTTTATATCACATAATTGATACAAAATTATGATACTCTTGGCTTTTGGATAATTAGACCGCACATCTTCAAAAACACTTGTTAACAATTAGCAAGTTTTGTCAAATATTCCATAAGTTTCGTTTAGGAGATGTGCATACAAATTAAAATGTAACAATATAACTATAATAACAAAAAGACTACATTACCTTTGTTCCCGAATAAACAACTACATTACCTTTTTCTTTACGTTACATGCATGCCATTATTTACTTCTGTCCATTACATAGATTAGTTAGGGTTAAATGTTAACACACTTAAAAGAAGAAGAAGAGAAAATTAGAGAACTATAAGCTAATAAATAATTTATGGGTTCAATTATCTATGAATGATATAAAGTAAATAAACAAATCGATTTGCTTATACTATAGTTAAAAACATCAGAAATTCTCATTTTGTGGTCAGAATATAATAGTATCACCTAGCATGCATATAAATGGCCTAGTTGGAGGAAAAGAAATAGTGGAATTATATGGATATGGAGAATTTCCAAAATATTAGTTAAGTTCAAAAAATTAAATCCTTTCGAAAAAAAAAAAAGTTCAAAAAATTAAATAATATGGAAAAGAAATAGCGGAATTATATGGATATGGAGAATTAAATTTTGACTTTTTATTTTACAGCATTTATTTCCTAATAGATTGTCATGTTTCACTAATTTTTTTGTTAAATTTATTATATCCGATCTCTAGTAGAAATACACTTGACACGACGATTATATGAAAATGTTTAAGCTACAAAGGGTTAATTGGTGTCAAGCCCTTTAAACTTTGTAAACTTGTGCAATTGGCACCATCAACTTTGAAATGTAACAAACTACCTCCTAAAGTAGACTAATTGTAATTTATAACCCCAAATTTCAAAATGTTATGATCCGAAAGAGGAGGTGAAATGATTATATTTGTTTTAGTGCTTTAAGGGAAGGATTTAAAAGGGGATGTAGAAGATTTATTAGGTTAGATGGTTGTTTTCTTAAGGTAATTTGTAAAGCACAAATTTAGGTAGTCGTGGCAAAAGATGGTAATAATCAAAATAAATCCAGTAGAATGGGCTGTTATTATTGATGCCGAAAGTACACATACATGACATGATTTCTAGATCATAACATTTTGAAATTAGGAGTTCTGTGTTACAATTAGCCTACTTTAAAGAGTAATTTGTTACATTTCAAAGTTGGGGGATTTTTCCCACCAATTCAGCCAACTACAAATGATATTATTTTAAAAAATGCATGCAAAAATAGCATAAAAAAATAATATGCAAAATTGTGAACTTATGACAAAATTGTTTATTTGAAGTTTCAACTTTGTATGTAGTAAATCAAGTGTAGAAGCAAAAATTGAAGCCAGCATTTAGAAAGTTCAGTGGCAACTTTGTAATAGAGTCCAAACACCAGACCCAAATTATAAAAACTCGGAACTCAATGTTAAAACATTTTTAACTTGTCTTCTTCTCATCCTACTTCTTGTTTTCTTTGTATCCGTTGAGACCCTCACTCTCATTTCTTCCTTCCACTCTTCCATTCTCCCATTTCCCTCAACTTTTCTCACCAACCAAACACATTTTCTCGCCGGAAACCACCACCCATGTCGTCTTCCGGCGACTCCTCCGCCGACAACACCACCTCTACTACAACCGATTCCTTAACACACAAACTCACTTCAACAACATCGTTCCTCAATCTAAAACTCTACGTCATAATCCCAATTATATCCCTATGTACCATCTTACTCTTCCTTCTTATTTTCCTCTGCATCCGTTACCGCACCTCAAGTCGCCGGAGAAAACTGAGCAAGAAACGTAGCTCCGGTCTGATCCCGTTGGTTTCCAAAGAGATTTTAGAAATTAAAGCTTTGGATCGGAACGAGGGCAAAATGGGAAATGTGGAGGTTATCAAAGAGGAAATTGAGATTAAGATTGAAGATGTTAAGATCGGAGTGGAAGGGAAGACTAAAACGACGTCCAAGAAGAAGAGCGGGGGTAGTGATGACGCGTCATGTAGTGCGAGTAGTGACGTGTCTTCCGTCGAGAATATAGGGTGGGGCCGGTGGTACAGCTTGAAGGAGCTGGAAGTTGCCACGTGTGGATTCGCGGAGGAGAATGTGATCGGAGAAGGTGGATACGGTGTCGTTTTTAGAGGTGTTTTGGAGGATGGTTCTGTAGTTGCTGTTAAGAATCTGATGAACAACAAGTAAGTCGGACTCTCGTTAATTGAATTTTCTCTCGATTAAAGTTTGTTACGTATGTCAAAATTTAAACTCGAGACTTAATTTATGCGTCTTCAGAGCATTAACCATTCAAGCTATGTTAATTTAAAATTCTTTCTCAGTTTGTTTATCGAGAGAATGATTATTTTTCTCGAGAAAATCGTGACTTTAGCTGTCTAAATCCAAACCTTCTTTTTAATTCGGCTTTTTTATTTTTAAAATGTCAAATTGTCAATGTTTAATAATACAAGTAAGCAAGTAACGATCTGAATAGATATGGTGTGTGTCCCGCTGTCGGTGACAGATGGGGTTTTGCAATTCAGTAGTTAAGTAAAAGTAGAATTTTACGTTGTTCTTTTGTTCTTTTTCTTTAGTTCTTTTTCATTTTTTTTACCATTTATCCTTACTTTTTCTATCTTTAAATATTTCTTTTTCTTTTTAATATTACCTGCAAATCCTGTTTCATGATTTTAAAACTAGGTGTCAAAATGTAGAAAATAGAATCAAATCCAAGTTTATTCACCAATTCAAAGTTGTTAATATTTCATAATTGTCCAAAATATAATCAATTTAAATATATTAAAAATTTGATAAATTTAGCAAAATTGTTAAATATTATTGCTTCCGCGATTGGAATGAATCGATTCTGTTACAAACAACGTTTATAGATCGGGTGCAATAAACTTAACCATTGAAAATTGAGCAGCACAATTTGCATCTTTTGTTGATCGGATCCACTGTAGCCGGTTTATAGTAAAATTTCTCCTGTTTTTGACCCTTAAATAACTGGATTTAGTGCTTTAACTTGGATTATAGAGTAGTTATTTATTATAATGAATTATATTCATAATGAACATTAATAATTCAAAAGTAACTGAATAATTAGGATGCTGATATTCGAAAGGCTGTAAAATTGCAGGGGACAGGCAGAGAAGGAGTTCAGGGTGGAAGTGGAAGCTATTGGAAAAGTAAGGCATAAAAATTTGGTGGGGCTAATAGGATATTGTGCAGAAGGAGCCCGGAGGATGCTTGTTTATGAATATGTTGATAATGGCAATTTGGAGCAATGGTTACATGGTGAGGTAGGCCCTATTAGCCCCCTAACTTGGGACATCCGCATGAAGGTCGCCATTGGAACCGCAAAAGGGTACACTTTTCTTCTTTCATTTCCTTCAATTTGGTCCAAGCCCAAACACGGTAGAACCAGAAGAGACTTTAAACAAGTTGATATGTGTATTAGTACTTCAAGCAAGTTCAGGGGTTAATAGAGCATTTTAAGTAACTTGGATGGGGTAAATAAACTACTTGAGGAAAATGAGAGACTTAATAGCTCAATTTGAGCAAGTTGAGGAGCTAAATAGTGCATTTTTAAAATATTCGAGGACGATTAACTTGTTTCGACAAGTACAAAAGACTAGAGATACTACACCAAGTCCAGCCTTTATTCCTTGGAGGATACGACTTTAAAACGAACAGTGTGTTGAAAACGTAATTATTAAATATAGCCCAATTACTCTGATTCTATTTTCGATGTGAGATCGAGTTCATACTTGACATATTAACATCACTAGAGCTGCTCTTTACTCAAGCCTTCAATCCGGAAGCCATCCCTTTCAAGACTAGCTAATACATTGGTGCGGAGAGTTTGCTCTTATACAAATTACCACATAGAAGTTGTGGACTTAAAGCTCAAAACCATTCATTTGGCCTTGTGGCTTTACGCGCTTTTACTAATAAGCTCAATCAGTGCTTTCCATTTACAATGTGAAATTCAGTTTGATCGCACCCAACCGACATCCTTTAATCAGCCTAGAGTCAACTCGTTGCTCTATGAACTCTGCCATTCAATTTTTTCCTTGTTTTTGTACAGATATACAACTTTTTATTTTGGTGAAATACTTACACAACTTTGATGAAACTTGATAATGCTGTTCTGATAATTTCATGAAACTTCATCTCAATTTCTTTTTTTTTTATCTATTTTTCTCTTGCTTCTTTTTTATTTCCTAAGCTGTTACAATTCCTATCTGTTCTTCAGGCTGGCCTATTTGCATGAAGGTCTAGAACCTAAAGTTGTACACCGTGACGTGAAATCCAGCAATATACTTCTGGATAAAAAATGGAATGCAAAAGTCTCAGATTTTGGCCTGGCCAAGCTTTTAGGTTCTGAAGCAAGCTATGTCACAACACGTGTTATGGGAACATTTGGGTCAGTACTCTCTCAAATTCCTGAACCAAGTTTCAATAGTGTTCACATCATGACTAACTCATAGTCCATTGCCATTTTGATCCAGATATGTTTCTCCCGATTATGCAAGCACCGGTATGCTCAATGAAGGCAGCGATGTGTACAGTTTTGGTATTCTTCTTATGGAGATGATAACTGGAAGAAGCCCAATTGATTACTCTAGGCCAGCCGGAGAGGTATTATTGCTCGGAGTTTCTATTGTTTTTCAGATATTATAGAGACACGGTTACTAAAAAATGTTTCTGTTTCAGATGAATTTGGTTGACTGGTTTAAAGGAATGGTAGCTAGTCGACGAGGAGAAGAGGTTTTAGATCCTTTAATAAGAGTTCAACCGCCTTCAAGATCTCTCAAACGAGCCTTACTGGTTTGTCTCCGATGTATAGATCTTGATTCCTGTAAACGACCAAAGATGGGCCAAGTTGTTCATATGCTGGAGGCAGATGACTTCCCTTTTCGTGCTGTAAGTCTTTGTCTTTGGAAATTATGTCCGTTTTGCAGTTAACAAATAAACTGACATTCTTTTTCTTAATTTTCTGTAGGAAGCTAGATCAATTAAAGAGAAAGATCTTCCTCCTTCTCATGCACCCATTTCGAACAAAGTTGAAAACAAATATGCAGGAGGCAACGATTTAGAAAGATCAAGGCGAAGGTGATTGTATAAGTATGAAGAAGAACAATTTTCAGAATTCGAATTTATTTTGCATCAGAAAATGTTCAATGTGCATATGTTACATTCACCTATCTTTTGATACCTACATTTTGCTGATACATTGTAGTAGATTGATCATATAGTATAAAAATGAGCCTTGTAAATAACAGATTCATATCTGCATATGTGAGATTTCAGATTGATTGTCATAATATAAGCATTTAGGACTGTAAACATATCTTTCACATAAATCATTTACAGTGTCAGCGACATTTATCTTTTTGTGTTCGGAGTTTAACCACAGTCAAAGCTTTATCCCTTTCGATGCGGGTATGTTTGGTGCGACCAAACCGAAGAGCTCTATTTGGCATTGCCAATTAAATCATACTTGTCTTCGAAATCAGGCTGCAGGAACTCTTGTCTTTGAAGACATTGTGGAAGTTACCAAAATGATTTGAGCAGTCAGACACACATGTTATAACTTTGCTTATAGTAGAAGTTGTACGAGTATATTACGCACACAGTCCTTGAACTTTATATTTACTTTAATTATAGTCATGAACTTTGTAATTTACTAACATAATGGTCCGGTCTTAGTGGAGATGGATTCAATAAGAACCTCATTTTAATCAATTGTAGAAGGTTATTAGGTCAATGAAGTATAAAATTCAGATCAAATGTTTAGTTTCCAGGTTTATGGCCGAAAAATAAAAGTTAAGGTAAAACCAGCTTAATAAAAGACACAAGGTGCTAATCGGAACTAGTCAAATTTTAGGCCTTTAAACAGTCCGGTTAGTCCAAAACATATTTTCAATTTTAAGCGTCTAAAATAGCGCCTAAACAATTAGGCGGCCTTCGATTAAAACGACGGATAAAATCAAGGGACCATGAATGTAATTAATCCGAAAGAGATGGCTGGTTTTTAAAGACATGAAGAAAAGGTGAAAAGAACCCTCGACAATGGAGCCAATTCCCATATTTTCAAATAAATTGGTGTCATGAAAATTTGGAGTATGATAATAAATGGTAGTTGCTGGAGCGTGCAGTCCTATAATTTACCCATTCCTTTTTCACAAGTGATATAAATATAAGGTCAGTTGAGTAGTGTGCATGTCACGTGCAAGCAAACTGCATCAACAAAATTGCAATTGGTGTTGCTGTCTTTGCATGGCATGCTGACATAATTTCTACATTCGAGACCTATAAATAAACAGATTGCATTTATTTTTACATGAAGGTCTTTTTTGTTTTATTCTTACTTTTTAATTACAGTACAACCAACTTCAACATCCATATCAGATCCACATCTGTCAAAACAACAATAACATCATAAGTGAAGTACAAGCAACTGCCTTTGTATAACATGGGATGGGCATTTTTTGATGAATGTAAGGCATAATGCATATCCGAGTTGCTTGAATTTGGCAAGAAAAAAATTATATGTAAAATAAAGCTATACGACTGAAGTCTTTGATAAATTAGTTGAATTTTATATAATATTTTTTAATATTAAACTAATTCAATTATACAATAACTGTAAAGATCTCAACTGTTACAAACTATTCATGTAAATCATAAGGTAAATTATTTGAAAAAAATATGTGGCTATAACGATTTGAAAAAAAAAAATACATGTGATTTGTAATGTTCACATTTAGTTCTTATAATTACAATATTTCTCAAATAATTCTCTAAATGCATAAAAAAGTAATTAAGCCCATTCAATATAAAACAAAACTTTTAAATATATAAAAAATTTACATATAATTCATAAAATAAAACAGCTAACTCAACAAATTTTAATTCAAATTTTACGTATTTCTATAATATGTATTTACGGTGAATTGTATTTCTCCTTTTCATGTAAATTGAACACAATTTCATCTTTAACTTTACAAAATACATGCACTACATATGATCACTTGTAAATATGGTTAGAGTTCGTTAAAGTAACTTGGAATCCGATACCAAATAACAACTAATTTTTCTTAAAGAAGCTAGTAATACAAGCTTGAATTCGGCTAATTTTCAATCCGTCCATTCAAGTTTTGTATAACTAATTTATATGGAATTCTCAGTTAAATATTACAATAATAATAATAATTATTATTATTATCACCACGCCTATTATATTCGTCATTTCAAGTAATACTTCTAACAATTCTTACATTGTGTAAATATTAAAATTGAGTCTTAGTTTTGGAATAGTTTTGGGCCCAAACATTAATTTAGAAGCCTAGATAGGTGGTGAAGTTGTAGTGGTGGATTAATGGATTTAATAAGAAGAATTTAAGTATATTTTATTTGTTTAGAAACAACATAAAATCCGCTGTAGCAAAACTTAAAACAGTTTGGGTTGTTTGCGCCCTTGGACTTCCGTCAACTAATGCATTCCCGGGTTCGATTCCCGGCAGTGGAACTCCTTTTGTAATTCAAGTAACAGTTATTTTATTTTCTTTTTTCTTGTGAAAAAGGGATTTAATTAGTTATTTTTACAACTGCATATAATCTATAGGTGGTGGATCAAATTTTAGAGGCTTTAATGCTGAAATATTCTATGGTGGTGGATCAAAATCCGAAAATGAATAATAAGATCAACATAATTTTATTATTTGAGATGTGAATATAAAAGATAAAGTTGTACCATTGTCATCCTCTCATTCATAAATTCTACAATATTAAGTTTGAAATAGTAGAAGAAATCTTTTATGAACGGAAGTCTCGAGATGGTATATAAATATCCCAAATTTCATCATTGCTGCCTATTTCAAGAAAGGCCTCACGGAGAAAGCAGAAGCGCTAATTGATAGGGCAATATCAAAAGGAGGGAAACCGAATACTTGGACATGATATTGTTTGGTTAAAAGTTACCTTGAGAATGAGCAACCCGATAAAGCTGTTGAAATGATGAAGAAAACAATTTTGAATTTTAAATCTGGATGGAAGCCAAACATGGCACTTGTTCAAGTGTGTTTTGAGTACTTGAAAAGAGTAGGGGACAATGAGCAAATAGAAGAATTTGCGTACTTAGTTCAGGTTTTAAATATTGCTTCTTTCGATTAACTTAACAAGAATTAGTATTGTCGATGACTAGTTAAGCTACGTAAGTTAGATAAACTTGATTAAGTTATTTTCTTTAGTTTTCTAAATTTTACTGGGATTGCATATGAGGTTTGTTGTTTGTGATTTGGTAAGTTATTTCATTACCATCTGTTTTCTCCTGAAATACAAGGAACAAAATGAGGACTATGACAACTATGGATGAAGGTAAGCATTTTTTGAAAAATAAATTCAAATATCAATACTAAGTCTATTATTACATATAATTTTCTATTAAGGCGCCGAACAAGAGGACGCTTTGTCCCCTTAAATGTTCATAATTTGTGCAAAGAGATCAAGTGAGTTGATGCAGGCAAAGGAAAGACAAAATCTATGGCATGGTTGTAGGATTATCACAAGGGCTCCAATTGTTAGCCATTTGTTTTTCGCTGACAATTGTTTCTTGTTCTTTCGAGCTTCTACAAATGAACGTGGGAGGTGAAAAGTGTTCTCATGGAGTATGAACTTGCTTATGGAAAAGTTGTTAACTATAGAAATCAACTATTATTTTTTGTTGAAATGTGGAGGATGAGACTTGTAGGTATATCTGTCAAGTTTCTGTTCTGAAGGTAGCAGAAACGCATACTGAGTTAAAATAAACCTGAGTCTCAGAGTTTAGACTAATTTTGGGCCCAAAAGTTTAATTAGAAGCCTAGGTAGGTGGTGAAATTTGCAGCGGTGGTCTAATGGACTTCCTAAAAAATGTTTTTAAGAAGAATTCAATATACATCACGCTATAACGGTGGATAAAAACCAGAACGACGAACAATAAGATGAATATTATCCGATTTTTCGATATAAAGATTAAAGTTGTACAATTGTTATTTTTACATTTATAAGGTACACTAGAGAAAGAATCAGGTGTGACACTTATGTTATTGTGAGACTGATTTTTATTGTGTGACAAGAGGTGACAATTGTGTAATTAAATGAAAAAGGATGACATATTTTGAGGGGCATACACGTGGAAGGAAGGGGAAGAGGCTGATGATGTTAGCGCTGATGTCATCGCAGGAGAGAGAAAACTCATTTATTTCTTTTCTTTAAAATACATTTTTCCGATGATCCCGAACTCGGTTTTCGAAAATTTTTATACCGTTGGACTCGTATTAATTAGCGGTCATTTTGAGATCCATTGTGGTCAAATAAAAACGATTTTTTCATTTTAGAATATTTGGTAATGACTTTTGGAAGATTTGGTAATTACTTTTGGAATATCAAGAAATTTGAAAAGAAACCGTTTTTATTTGAACACAATGGATCTCAAAATGACCGGCTAATTAATACGAATCCAACAGTATAAAAATTTTCGAAAATCGGATTCGGGATCATCGAAAAAATATATTTTAAATATAAGTTGTCACACCTAAGGACCTTGTCTCACTTGATCCTCCCCCAGGTACACTGTATAAATATCATTTCACAGCTTCTCTATTTGCAATAATCACATTGTAATTTACATTTTTAGCTCCATATTTATTTGAGAAACAAACATTTTTTTCCCAAGTCCACGAAAATACTGGAGCCGCTCATTTATTTGGATCCAAACATTATATTCAAATCCTAGCTAAGTGGTATATAGTAGATGTCACAATTATACATATAATCCGACAATAAAACATGAACCCTATAAAATTTAATGGTTTGGTGTTTTGTTTAAGCTTACGGTGAGTTATGTTATTATAAACAAATACATGTAATTTGCTGTAAAAAAAAAACAAATACATGTAATTTATACGTATTCTTTTTTCTTGAGAACAAATTATACGTACGTATTCTTGATATAATGTCTATATGGCTGTTTTCTTTAGCTACTTCAATGAGCATTCTAATAACAAAATTGATGCTTTAAAAAGTTTAAAAAGAAGAATTGATAAGAATTTATTAAATGTGCTTTGTCATAACATATTAAAACATTACTAGTTTCACTCACCCAGACAAAAAAATTAATAAATCACAATTGAATTGCGATCTATATATTCATAAATTTTTTAAAGGAAAATATTATGACAACTGAATTGCAATCTATAAATTTAACTCGACAACATAACAATTACAATAAATTTAGATTTTTTATATATACCCTTATGTATGCGCCATTGAAAGAACCACAATGCGAAAATGTTATGATTTACATAATACTCTAACTTGTATTCTTAATCCAGCTCACACGAATCGAGATAGAGATGATGAACTTAGATATTTAACAAGTTAAATAAATTTGTAAAGAGTTTTATAAAAGTAACCCGCCAAAAAGTCGAAAATTACATAAATAGACCCAAAAATCTGACTCTCCCCCCTTTTTCTTCCGCTTTCGGCGAATATAACAGCTTAATAATAAATCATTCTCCCTTCAAATCCACACTTATCATTTTCTCTTCTTCAGATCTATCTGCACCACACGAACACACATACATACATATCAACACCGCGACGTCGCTCGGCGATTAAGCCATGGAGGAGCAGCTGATATGCAGATTGGAATCTGCGGTGGCGCGATTGGAGGCCATGTCTACATTGGGGATCACATCGCGTGATACGCTCGACTTTTCCGGCGGTGATTCCACCGCAGCATCATCGGATCCGGCGATCCTCGCGTTCGATGATCTCATGACGGAGTATTTCGGTAAGGTTTCTAGTTCTGCTGTCAAGATTGGAGGTCCCGTTTTGGATGTTACGAGGATTCTCGAAGAAGCTTTCCGTGCTCTTAAAGAGCTTCTTATTAAGGCTAAGCAGAGTCAGGTAGTGGATTTTTTGGTTTAGGTTTTCGTTTCCGGTGTATGGATTTTTGTTATTGAGGTTTGATTGTAATGTAGTGATTATTGTTCATGAATTGCCGTATACTCGGTCTAATTTAGGTTATAAGCTATGTTGCACGGACACAGAAAATGGACAGGGACACGGATACAGGAAACGTTCTGTTTAAACTATAAGCTTCGTAGGATAGCCTACAAATAGAAACAAAATGAAATGGACACGGATGCGAGAGCTACTAAATGAAGTGTCCATGCAACATAGCCTGCCTCACTAGATCATGAAGCATGTATAATTTATGGGATATCTGTACTATTTAGGTGGATTCCACATTATAATGCGGCTTTGGTGCTTTTCGCAATTTGACATCCATGGTGAAAGATGAGTAATCTATGTTTTTGAGATGCGGAGATTTGCTTTGACACACAAGTAACTTTGCCTTCGTTTTTAATTTTGATTAGAACTTTTGAGAATTGTAAATGCAAAGTCGTGTCATATTACCTTATGTTTTTCGATGTATGGCATTGACGAAGTCTTGCACTTTCCACATCAAAATCCACAGCTGCAAATTAATGTTCTAGTTATTCCGCAAGAAAGATGAAGTATTACAGCGCCGAAGTAGAAACTAAGTGTGGGCGTTTGGTGTTAAATTTGATTTTCATTTTTTGTGATCATTGTACAAACTGAAGTTTGATGATATTAATCTTTTTAATTTTGATGGTGCAGAAACCTGATGTTGCAAGGCTTGGTGAATTTCTCAAGCCATTGAATGATGTGATAATGAAAGCAAATGCAATGACAGAGGGGAAGAGATCTGATTTTTTTAACCACTTGAAGTCTGCTGCAGACAGCCTGACAGCTTTGGCATGGATTGCTTATACAGGAAAAGATTGTGGTAAGCAAATTTTGCAGTTAATTTTTATATTCCAAGGGTAGCATTTAATTCTTGAATTTATAGTTTTAACTTGGACGGATTTTTCCTGTTTTCTTAGGTATGAGCATGCCCATCGCACATGTTGAAGAAAGTTGGCAAATGGCTGAATTTTACAATAATAAGGTACCATAATTTTACTTTAGTAAGCTGTTATCTAGTGCATATATGTTTTAGCATTTAATCGTAAGCAGCTATGACTGAGTAAATAAGCATTCTTCTGAGTCTTTTCCTTTATTCTTTGAAGTTTCTATTTCTATCAAATCTAGCATGCTATGTGAAATCTTTAAACAGCTAATGCCTATCTTGATATTGCCTTCTCTGAACTAGGAATACTAAAGAAGGGTTGAGCTTTGTTTTCTGTTGATCTTGATTAAAGTTAATTTTGATATTCTAAAACTGAAACTGGTTAAGGTTCATGTGGCACATTAAGATTTCTGTTTCCATGCTATTTACTTATTGGACTAATGTTTGTTTATTGTTGCTGACACTGTCTATTGCAACATTCAGATTCTTGTAGAGTACAGAAGCAAAGACCCAAATCATGTTGAGTGGGCCAAAGCTGTGAAGGAGCTTTATCTACCAGGTTTGAGGGACTATGTTAAGAGTCATTTCCCCTTGGGTCTGACATGGGGTACTGCTGCTAAAGCACCAACTTCCGTTTCATCTAGAGGTCCACCAAGTACTCCCCTTGCTCCTCCTCCTCCTCCATCAGCTTCTCTCTTCAGTGCTGAATCATCTAAACCTTCATCATCGAAACCAAAAGTAGGGATGTCTGCTGTTTTCCAAGAAATAAACTCAAAGTCTGTGACTGCAGGTAGATTTGTTTCCGGAGTAAACAAAATCCTTCTGTTTTGCCCACAGACGAGATTGTGTGGTGTGATGTTCTGATGTCCCTTGTTTCCTAGGTCTTAAAAAGGTCACGAGTGATATGAAGACCAAGAATCGTGCTGATAGAACTGGTGTTGTGGGTGCTAGTGGAAAGGAAGGGCATACTGCTTCGCCTTCCTATTCCAAGTCTGGACCTCCTAAATTTGAGCTTCAAATGGGTCGCAAGTAAGGATTCTCCATCTTTATATTTGGTTTAATCTCCTTTTGAGCTGTGGAATTGATGTATGATTTTGCTTGTGTTTACCTATGTTTTCTTACAGATGGGTTGTTGAGAATCAAATTGGAAGAAAGAATTTAGTAATTGAAGACTGTGATGCAAAACAGTCTGTGTATATCTTTGGATGCAAAGATTCTGTTCTACAGATTCAGGGTAACCTTTCGATGTCTAATGAGCATGTTTAATTTTCCTTTCTCCAACTACTCTAACCATATATTAACATGTTTGTCGAACTCTAAACTTCCGCGGTAGAAGTATTTAAATTGAACTGAAAACTATGCATTGGAGGCGACAACCTAATATGGAGAAATAAACATGAAACAGAAGGCATTGCTTGTTCTAAAATATAGAAATACCCTAAACAGCTCTAGTAAATTATAGAATTACGCTTATGAAAAGATAATTTTAAGAGGCCCTTTCGTCCAAGATGGGCAAGCACTCAGCTTCATTTATGCCTGCAACCTAATTATGATTTTGACAATTTCCAGGGAAAGTGAACAATATAACAGTTGACAAATGCACAAAGATGGGAGTTGTATTTGAGGTTAGTATGGAATATCTAAATAGATGAAAAAAATATATGGAAATGGAAGTGCATTGCTGATGTGGCAGACCTGACTTGCTGATAACTCATCGGAAAACTATAACTTGATATACAGGATGTTGTGGCTGCTTGTGAGATTGTAAATTGCAGTGGCGTTGAGGTGCAATGCCAGGTATGTATCTATTTGAGTTATTATGCAGCACCCCTTAATATGCCTAGGAGATGATGCATCTAGGTTCTAGGATATCAAATCATATATGGTTATTGCTATTGATGATTCTCCAATAAACAGGAAAATTTTCTTAGCTTGCGGAATACTGGTGTTAGATCTAAAAAACTAATGCTGTATTACAGGGTTCAGCTCCAACAATATCTGTGGACAACACATCGGGCTGCCAATTATATTTGAGCCAGTATTCTTTGGAATCATCTATAACCACAGCCAAGTCTAGTGAGATCAATGTTCTGGTACCTGGTGCACAGCCTAATGGGGATTTGGTAAGTACCAAATTCTGTACCTTAACTTGTAAACTATCTTGTTACTCATCTACTTTCCCCTTCTATAAGACAGTGGAGTTATAAAATTCATATTATTTATTTTCAAGTATTTCTTCTTATTACTTTTTCACTACTGAACATTCCGTTGAGAAAGTTTACAAGTACAATGTTTCTAAATATTGAAAGATGCCTAGGTGCATTAGTACCCTTGGGAGTGCACCTGAGTGTAGAAATCATGCATGCTAATGTAGGCATATATGTAGATGATGTCCACTCAAAACATGAATGATATTTTGGATTAGAATATGAGATTTAATACCTGCAACTTCTGTCATTTTGCTCTTGCAAAATGAGAGATCTCAATGTTTGAAATATATGTTTGGGGTGTTCATCTGAGGCATTCAACCATGCAGAGAACAGCATATCCTCTGATAGAGTGAACGCCATCTTTTACTATGCATGTCATCTAGACTCTAGAGGGACTAATCTTGAAATTTAAGAGGTTAGAATTAGATAGATGATTTTCTAACCCATTTCTTGTTTGAATATAACTCATCTTTAGCATCTCTGAGCAAATGGGATGCTTCTGCCTTGTGTGAATGTGCTGTCCTTGCTGGTTGGTCTTTTAACTCGTGAAATCCAAAATAGATGTTAAATACTTGCTGGTTGGTCTTTTAACATTTCTGGACTGGGGCCAGTTAGTGAATTAGTCTACTGTGAACTCCTAAATTTTGGTCATATGCTATCCTTTTAAGTGTCTTGCATGCCACATTCAGCTATACGACATCTTGGTTTCTCACATGCGCACTTTCCATATCGAGTCTTGTGCATATTATATGGAAACTGTAGCCATGAACATTTTTTATGGCTGCAAATGAGCGGAGTCAAACCCCGCATTAGTAACATAAGCTTTACTGATCAGTGTAATAAATTCTAAATTTCATGCTCTAGCATCACATATTAATGAAATCTAAATTATGAAATACACTCTAGCATAGAATAGGCTTAACTTATCAACGAAATGAACTTAAAATTCATATTCTGGCATCATTCATCATCAAGATAGATAAATTTTGAATTTGACAAGGCTTTACTCACTTATTGATAGATAATCTCAAGTAAATTGATGTATTATGCAATTGCAGTTTTCAAATGATATGCAATATATGACTGTTCTTTTGCAGGTGGAGCATGCCTTGCCACAACAGTATATTCACGCTTATAAGGATGGTCGCTTCGAAACTACCCCTGTCTCTCATTCTGGTGGTTAATCGAGTTCTTTTGCCCCCAACCAGGTTACCCTTTTTTTAGCTTTCTAGAATGGCAGGCCGGCTTCAAGTTATCCATATTTTTAATTCCTTGATTCAATTTTCTGTTAATATATGGTTGCTTTGGCAATATTTATGCTATTGATTATATTCTCATTATTTCTTGGGTGTAATCAATAATCTGAAATTTTTTGCTTGAATTTGTTGTTGTTTTTGTTTCTAGATGTCCGTCCTGCTGTTAATATTGACTGTGATTGTGTTGTAATCGGATCAGAACTAAGTTTTGAATTGCTCTTGGTTTATGAAAAGGTTTATGAAAAGCTTTTTTGCGTCCTCTTATCCTCTAATGTTATTGAATATCGATGAAGCTACATGAACTTATCCGTTCTTGATCGTTTGAACTTGTGAGTTGATGTCCAGTTTGAAATTTAAATAGGACCTCTCGTTGTGCACGCACACAAGAAAGAAAATTCGAATGTTTGCTATTCACACAACACTTGGCTTTCATTCATTATGTTTTGAGTGAGCTATAAGCCCCAAATTGGTTCGCATTTATCCTTGGTAGTTCAGAAATGCAAGTGATTTAGCATTATGCCCATCTCTAGTGCCAATAAGTGGTTATATTTTGAAGATTTAGAACATCCTAGAATTTGAATATAGCGATTGTGTGAAATGTGCTTCCTTTGGAAAGCCTAAGCACTTTTTTGCAACCATCAAACTTTTGTTCTTTAAAAGCTTACAAAATTTTCACCATAAGTATAAGCTAAATTGAACCGTTAGTGAGGGTTCTATTGTGTGTAGAAAAACAAAAGGGTTAATGTTTCTTTTTTAAAGATCATCAACATAATCATGAAAAAACAGAAAGGCCTAGGACATAATCATTAACAGTAGAATTTGGTTTCTTCTTAGAAATAAAGATCGAATTACTGATCAACTGGTTCTATAAGCTTGGTTGGAGTATGATAACTCATCGTGGAATATAAAAATCCGAGAGGGTTGAATTAAAGAAAAATTAACGGATCTTTAAGAGCTTGGTGGCCAGAACCTAAATTTTCTTAAGAGATGCGAGTGATTGGAACCATCATAATAGGAGTGGTTTTGGCAGGCGGAGGCTTGGCTCCTAGGCAACCTCTAGCTATGCCCATAACAGCTCCAAAAGTAGATATGATAATACAGCATGTAAGATGGTTACATATTGCAGCATGTTAGTGGTTAATTACATATTGTTCCTTCTCTATTTAATTCAAATTGCATAACATTTTCTAAATCTGAAAATGAATGAATCATATATTATTCAGCTCTTAAGAAAGACAGTTGAATTTGTTGTTGTATTTGTGTGAAAGCAAATAAATAGGTAAATAAAAAAGCAGAGAAAGGGCAGGTGGGACCTCTGAAAGCAAGTTTTTGGAGAAGGAAAAGAATTTATGCTTTCCAAGTTATATAACCCTTTTTCATCTATTTATATGGATTGTCTCTTCACTGAAATTTCTTTCCCACTAATTTAAAAAAGAAAAACCAATTTAAGTCTTTCATAATTGAAATAAATTTGACTGCTTTCACCAATTAAGCTAATCTTCATCCTGATTAACCAGGAAGCTTCAAGGTTTCTAATTTTTTATCCAAACTTGTTTTTTATTTGAGAACAAAAAATTAACAATTTAAAATAAAATTGTATTAATATACTTAATTAGACTAACATTTTTAATTTATTTTCCAATTATGTACGTTCCATATAGAATAATGTTAACATTTCTGTAAGTGTTTCTTTTGCAGAAACAAGTTTACATAAGCTAATTACGAAGCTTTTTATTTAAGATAATCTATGCCACAAAAAAGTTTAAATGTTTTACCAGTTGAAAAACACTTATGATTCATAAAAATTAATTATGAAAAAATTTATTTAGAAAGAAATCTTAAAGTAATCACAATGTATTAAAGTCTTTATAAACGTAAAGCCGACGTTAGTAGTAATCACAAGGTAGTTTCTCTCAGGGTATACTAACAATTTAACACCTCAAATGATGTCACAAAGAAAGAAAAATAATCAAATGATAAATTAATAATCAGCACATGGACTGAACTAGATTTCATACTACTTTTATTATTATATACATGAATCTGATTCCAACTAAATACTTAATAATTATCCTCAAGACTTAAAAATTACAAAAAATAATTAAATATTTGCTGAAAATCTTTAGAAAAAAAATAAAATAAAATTAGAAGACTTGAAGTCTCCTTTATTTAACTCTCGTTACCGTTAGTTTATACTTAACTCCACTAGTACAACATCTTTCCACTTCCTCTTCCCATTTACATCATCCTCCCCTTCCAAATTCAAGAAAAAAAGAAAAGCACCAAGAATCTCAAGAACACAAGCTAAACGATGACGTTTTCATCACTGCCAATCTTTCTCTTCCTCTGTTTCCTCTTCCTTCTTTGCTCCAACTTCGCCAGTAAGTTCTCCTTTCTCTTCATATTCGCAAAACGACGGCGTTTATTCTTTAATTTCATAATTGAGCTTTTCTAATTCTTTGATTTCCTATTCAGGTTCGCAGTCTTTTCTTGGAATCAACTACGGATTAGTCGCCGACAACCTCCCGGCGCCGGCGGCCACCGCAAAGCTTTTGCAATCTACGGCGGTTCAGAAAGTCAGACTGTACGGAGCCGATCCCGGAGTACTTAAATCTTTCGCTAATACTAAAATCGGAATCGTCATCGGAGCTGCTAATGGCGATATTCCGGCACTCGCTTCCGATCCTAACGCCGCTATTCAGTGGATCAATGCCAATGTCTTCCCTTTTTACCCCGCTACCAATATAATCCTCATCACCATTGGCAATGAGGTTAGAATAATTCATTGTTGTAAACGAAGTCCGTCCAGTCAATTAAGACTCAGTTTAAGTCGACTATTTTATTTGGACCAATTTGAGTGACTAAATTTGTCTAGTCGTTCAAATTCCGACTTATTCCGAATAATTATAATCTATGATAGACGGACACTTTTTTTTACTTACTGCGTACCCATATCTGTGTTCGACACTTATCCGATAACATTTCTGACATCATTTTTAGGCAATTTAATGTAAATTATGTCTAGAAATAACGTTTTCTGTGTCCGTAACAGGTATTGCTTTCGGGAGATCAGAATCTGATATCGCAGCTGTTACCAGCGATGAAAAATATGGCAAATGCGCTTAACTCGGCGTCACTGGGTGGCAAGATTAAGGTCTCTACCGTACATTCTATGGCGATCTTATCTCAGTCCGACCCGCCGTCAACCGGGTTATTTAACCCGGCTTATCAAGATACGATGAAGGGACTATTGCAGTTTCAGAAAGATAACGGGTCGCCTCTTGCTGTTAATCCATACCCGTTTTTCGCATACCAGAGTGACCCGAGACCTGAAACGTTGGCGTTTTGCTTGTTTCAGCCAAACTCGGGTCGGGTTGACTCCGGGAATGGGATTGTGTACATGAACATGTTTGACGCGCAGGTATGTAACGTTTAGAAGATGCTTGTGTCATAATAATTAATTAATGGGGGAAGAAAAAGAAAGGAAAAAGAACATACTTGTGTCATACGTTAGAAAATAGTTATGTTTTCTTTGGTAACAAAGGCTGACTTGTGACTTTCTTTCTTCTCAAGTCTCTTTATATTCCTTTTTTTTTGTTGTTCAGACAAATTAGTTAAGGGATTTTTCTCGGGTGCCAAATTATTTTGATAACTTATTTATCGAATTAATTAGTTACATATATATATTTGAGTGTGAAATCGTCACACCATTTACGTAAAAAAATGCTTTCGGACGGTTGAAAATAGAAATTTTGATGTTAATGAACAAACTTTTAAGGGATTTGAGCCTGAAGCGCATGCTATACACGGTTTTTTTTAGAAAAATAAATTGTTATGCCTATTGCCCATTTTACTACCTTTTATGCCCATCTGTATTAGAATTTCACTTCAAGGGAATTGGATTAGGTGTTATTATTGGTTGTATTGAATATTTTGGAATTTTCTCAAATAAGACGTATTGTTATGAGTCACATTCCAATTGATAATAATTGCATAGAAGTGATAATGGCCATCCATCTTTATTTGAGATAATGGGCCAGCAAGTAGGTCATATTGTCTTATATATGCTGTAGTTTCATTTATTTACCTGAAATTTCCAGTAATAATCAAATCAAAATGCATGATTAATTTCTAAAGTGCACCCAATTGCTAATTGATAATTTCTAAAGTGCACGCAATTGCTAATTGAAAAAACAATAAACTATATTGGGAAGTAAATTTTACATGTTTTCTTATTAATGAGTACTATATTGATGTGACTTATTTTGCCTTGTGACAAGCTGGCCGACCTAGTTAAGGGTGAGAGAAAATTGAAAACAAAACCAACTTTTGTTGTTTTAGGGACCACCATGTTCTTGTGAATTTATTAATCTCTTTGAGTAATTTCAATAGTCTTTTTTTCTTTACAATTACAAACAGTTGATATTTAATTACTAAGTGAATTCCACTAAGTTATTCAAAATGAATGATATCTTTATTAGGGTGTCAAAAGCGTTTTGGTGTCGTATTCGTGCTATGTGATCTATACATTTCACATTGTTATTTATGATATAAAATAACGGATAGGGAAATGCTAATCTTGTCAAACAAATGGTTTTATAAATTGTATAGTCGTGTGAAAATTTGATTGATAAAGTGTGAGTAATCTTGATCTGTTGATATAGGTGGATGCTGTTCGGTCGGCTTTGAATGCAATGGGATTCAAGGATGTTGAGATAATGGTTGCTGAAACTGGTTGGCCTTACAAAGGAGACGGCAATGAAGTCGGGCCAAGTATTGAGAATGCAAGAGCTTATAATGGCAATTTGATTGCTCATCTTAGATCACTTGTGGGAACCCCTTTAATGCCTGGAAAATCTGTTGACACTTACCTATTTGCTATCTATGATGAGGATTTGAAACCCGGTCCTTCTTCCGAAAGAGCTTTCGGCCTCTTCAAACCTGACCTTTCTATGACTTATGATATCGGTCTCTCTAAGAACATTGTGGTAAGTCAAATCTCGTTTTCAACAGATGATTTTTCTGAAAATATCATGTCTTGTGGACCTGAATTGTGGCATTGTGATCAATCAGACTCCATCAAGCCCGAAAACTCCAGCATCGCCATCTGGGAAACCAACAACGTCACCGGGGTGGTGTGTGCCTAAGGCAGGCGTTCCTGATGTTCAGTTGCAGGCGAGTCTTGACTATGCTTGTGGTCAAGGCATAGATTGCGGCCCAATTCAACCGGGGGGTGCCTGTTTTGAACCGAACACTCTGCAATCACATGCTGCTTATGCCATGAATGTCTACTACCAAAGTTCTGCTAAGAATCCTTGGGATTGTGATTTCTCACAGACAGCTTCGCTCTCATCGAACAATCCCAGTAATCTTTATTCGAACTTAAGCTTCTTTATCATCATCGTTATTGTGCATTTTCCGAAATGAGACAGTGGCATCTTTAATTAGACTTGTTCACGGGTTTGGGAGCCTGTCCGTCCTGTCTAGGCCTATCATGCAGCAAGTCGGACTTGATCATGCATTTATTATGTCCAAGTCCGAGCCAGTTTATTGTGTGCTTGGCTTGAGATTACCTTTAAATCACTCTCGATCCGGCTTTTATCGTTTGTTTTTTATATTCATTTTTGTGATTGACTACTCTAATGTTCTGTCTGTTGTAGGTTATAACAACTGCATCTATCCGGGAGGAAGCAGCTGAAATGCAAGAGAGGAAGAAGGTGTGAATAGTTAAACAAAATTAAGATGATTCATAGTTATAACTTACTGTATAGTCCTCGTTTGATTTATCTGTTCATACATTCATATCGATCGAGCTAGATATCGCTTAAAATGGCTTGTTTTGTTGAGATCAGTAGTTTGGTGCTTTAAGCATCTCAATTTTTTTATTATGATATGTTTAGGATATAATTAAGTTGCCATTTTCTCATGGATAAAATTTCAAGTTCAATATAGATTTGTTCTTCTTTTCATTTTTGAAATGTTCTTTATGAAATATTGCCCTTGTATCCGCACATCGTTACTTCATAGTATTTTGGGAACTGCATACCTGAAACAGAGAACAGAAAATGAAGACCTTGTCGTGTACATTCTATAGTCTTGAAAACAATTACCGGTCAGCTGTGGTTACAGTTGCAAATGGAATGAGAACTATTTGTCCTTGTCTAGATGGAGAATGTTCCTAACCACATATTGTTATCATTCATATTACTTTGAGAACTACATATTTGAAACAGAGAACAGAAAATGAAGACCTTGTCGTGTACATTCTATCGTATTGAAAACGATTACCGGTTAGCTGTGATTAGTGTTGCAAATGGAATGAGCTCTCTTTGTCCTTGTCTAGATGAAGAATGTTCCTCTCCATTCCTTTATATGAAAAAAACAATATACTTCTTCTTTCCGTCCTTATGGGATTAAGGATCCATGGGGATTCTCATTCCTCATTTTTCAATGTAGTTTAAACTTTTATAACTGAAAGAGAACATACTTTCGGTGTATAGTAAAATTTCTCCTCTTTCACACACTTCCAGTATGTAGTAATCTTCATACTCCAAACATGATTTATAAATATATTCAGACTTCTTAATTGTGCAAGCATTGTGCACAAATAAGAGTAAAAAGTTCCAGACATAGAAGGTTTTCGTAGTTAAATATTTATCTATCAATAAATTGATGATATAAATGTTACTCTCAGTTTTGGATTATGAGCCCAAACATTTAATTAGAAGCCTTATAGAGGGGATTAATAGACTTCGTAATCCTTTATTTGTTAAACGCAAACAACAAAACAAATCCGCTGTAGCAAAAATAATTGAGAGAATATGCAATATGGTTCCCCGGTTCCAATGCATTCCCGGGTTCGATTCTCGGCGGCCAAATTTTGTCAAGGAATATCTTCTATTTTTTCTCGGGTAAAAAGAATTTAATTAACTGTCCTGACATATAGAGAAGTCAAAACTATCTTTAGAGAAACCTCGAAACTTCTCTATCCATAGAACTTGAAGCGAACCCATTAATATTGACCTTTAATCATCCTGGATTCGAAGTTTCCAAATACGGCATCTGTCCCATATATATGTGTAGAAATGAGTTTGTACGCTGAACAAGAAAACATTAAATGCAATTAATATTTTACTTATTTGTCCTCATTTAACGAAATGTTTTAATGAAGAAAATTATTTAACGCATTTCATATCTAATACTCTAAATCATAATAAATAGAGATAAATTAATCAAAATGATAGTTGATCTATAGTTTTATCACAATTTATAATCTGTAAAAGTTGATTATTTTACACATATTTATATAACGAAAGAGAGCCAATCCTGTAATTCTAGAGCACGAGAAGGTAGAGCGATAATTCCAATCTTTGGAAGAACATGGAAATGGGTCATGTTGCTACAGAATTTTAATTGTATCCAAATTCTAAACATGAAAAACAAAATGGAGTATTATAAATTAAATTAAGATTTTTGTATTGTGCCTAAAGCAGCAGTACTTTTTGTTCATCAACTTTTCCGTATGGTGATTCTTAATTCGAAAGAAAACATGGCATGCAGATTCCAAAGACCACTAATAATATAGTGCCACTTCACATTTAACAAAATTCTCCAAAAACTCCCTTCTCTAGGTTAAGCGCCACGTCACATTTTTTGGACACAATGCTATAATTGCTACCACTTATGGATTGCTGCGTATCTAGTCTTCTCCGAGTCAAGGGTAATTAAAGAATTGGTTATCACAATATTATGGGATCCCAAATTTCAAAGCGCTTCCAAATAAAAGTTAGGGTTACGAAGTAGGCCGTCTAAACTTCAATAATTAGCTACTTAAGATTCAAAATTCGATTAGTTAACATAGTCTATCTTTTGAAATCCTAACCAAGTCAGTCAAAAAAATTTGATCGTCCAACTGACATTTAAAGCTTTTACGAGTGATTAATTTTTTGCAAGAGATTATTTATTTTGATTAGGTTGTTCCACACCCCAATATAAGCAGACTTTCACCACCCAACATGAGAGAATATCAACTTTTAGAATGTTTGAATTCTTTCAACGAATTTTTAAACTATTAGAACACTTGGAATAGCCTCTTGCGCATAAACTACAAAAAGAAAAAAAAAAACACAAATAGTATGAGACATTAGTAAACATTGGTCACATGATTTAAAAAGATACAAATTAGGATTATGTGTATCAGTTTTTAGTAAACAAGACCTACAAATGTTAACAATATTAAAAGAAAAGTTAAATCGGGTATTTTCACCTTTCATTTGATTAGATGAGTTTTTCGGTTTTTTATTGTATTTTAACACATAAATTCTTGTTCACAAATCAAATATTGTTTCTTTTAAGCTACAAAGGTAACAGCGAACCGTATAGTTTTTTTTTCCTATTTTACACTTCTTTTAAAGTTGTTTGATCAAGACAAAATAACCGACAAAATGTTCATGTTTTGGACGATAAATGTCTAAAATCACTACTATTCACGCAATGTTAAACTTAAACCAATGTTGATCCACTAGAATCAAAAACAAATATGGAAAGAAAATAAAAATCTGAAGAACGAAATTTTATTATAATCCTGGTCCAATGCACCTGAGCAATAAACATGAAACACTTATACATTTTATTTTTGTACAACAATCATCTTCCACCAATTAAGTAGTACACTTCCCTAATTTCACTTGTCAGTTAAGAATTTCTCACTCTAATCATCACTAAAACAACAACAAAACTAGAACTAACTAAAAATAGAAAATCATCAAACTTAAAACCATGCAGGTTTATTTATTAGTAATCAACCCATTTTAGAAAAAATCTTCCCATTCCAAAAATAAATCCCAGATGATAACTATTCAATCAAACAATGTAATCAAGCAACTAGAGTTCATTAAAACCTTTCCATATAAAACAACTCAGATATTTAATTTTCCATATACAAACCACATAAAATATGAACATAATGCAAACTCAAATTAGATTCAAATGGGCCAACCCTACAGCATTTCATTCATTCATAAATTTCATGGTTATGGAGATTCATCATCATCACATTCTTAGAGAAAACATCAAAAACTAACTAGAAAACACTAATCAAAACCAAACTAATCACCATAATACCCACTTACCCACCACTCTAATCCCCGAAAATAACCTCATAATCGACCCTTTCTTCCACGATTTCTCGATCGCCTAACGATCAAACGGACCATGAGGCTGAAGCTGCTTGCACAACCCAAGATACGTCAAATAAAGCACCCGATCTTTCGCCCCAGTACGATGATTCTCAGTATGCTTACAAAAATACTTCAACTGATCAAGTGTACAGCACCCCAACATCTGCCCCAGCAGCAAAAACAGCCAATTAATCGACTTCTTCTTCTCCGATATCACGGGCTTCACAGAGTTCTCCTGCTCACAAAACTTACACGTAGGCAAAACCGGACTTATCCATACACTGGGAGCTCTATCGTGCATAGCTTCCTTGTTATTCGCAATGTAAGACCCGACTTCCATAAACTTCTCCCTCAGATTAAACCACATCTCATACTGTTTCTCACATCTCTTACACTGGACTAACCCCGTTATCTTCTCGATCTTCCGCGCCGTTAACTCCTCCAGACTATGCACCGTCGCCCTCTTGTTTGTAGCCCAAGGAAACGGCGGCGTTAGGGTTTTATCCGTCGGGGGAGTGATTTTCCGTCCGTTAGATCTAGGACGCCGGTTAGTGTAATCTCTACGTGCAGGTTGAGAATCCACGGGTGAAACCAGCGGAGGAGGATTAGGATTAGGATTAGGGTTAAGGTTAGGAGTAGTAATGATGTTACCGGCTACCGGGAGAGGTCTGAAGAGGGTAGGGGAAGGAATTAGGGTTTCAGATTGGAGATTTTGAGGGATAAACTCGGCTTCCGGTGGGACCAGGAGAGGACATGGGTGATGGAAGTTAGGGGTTTCATGTGTGTTGTAAGAGAGTTTTAGAGAGAGGAAATCACTGTCGTCGGCGTGGCTGATTTTGTTGAGATGTAAGTCGTCGGAGGCAGCGTTGGTGCTTTTGCGCTTTCGCTGGTTATCCCGGTCGCCGGTAATCATGGTGTTAGGGTTTTGGGAAGAAGATGGTGGAGGAGGGAGGTGGGTAGTTATAGTTAAGAGTGATTTATTATGGAGATGATAACTACTATTAAATAACTGAAAAGATAATGGGAGAATGTAGTATTTGTAATTGATATGATATCTAATTTGAATATACAGATTTCCGATGGAATTTCTGATTTTCTTAATTATTTTTATGAAATGAAATGGGTATTATGGTTTTTTCAAAATTGTCGTATCTGGGTATTTTATTTTCCACTGTTATTCTTTCATGGTGGTAATTTCGACTGGAATTTAGTGTGCGCATGCCTAATTTAACGTTCCGATTCTCCTGCATCTTGCTTTGTTGCTGAGTTGCACTACATAACTATTGTAAAAATTGGTGGGAAATTCTTGATGGACCGATTTTATACCACATATATATATAAAAAATTTATTTTTTATTTAATAAAAAGCTTAGTTAAATGTAGGTCTAAAATCTAATATAGATTGAAGAGAATAAGACGATCGAAACCAGTACTAATAGGATAGTTCTAGCGTTATGGATTGTCAGGTTAATTACGTTAAAAATTGATACATATAATTTTCTAATGAAAAAATTAATTTTGAAAGAGTTTTTGTTTATCAACAGAAAAGAAAAAACCCTTGCATCTTCACCATTCTTTCATTGATTTCTTTTTTTCTTCAAAGAACATCTTTAAAGTTCTATACTTCAAATGATTGGTCAAATTTTTTTATTTTCTTTAGAAAACAGAAAATGATACTCCATTAAAGCTAATTTACAATATTTTTTGTTTAAGGAGATTAGGTACTATCTCTTACTTTATTCCCCTATTTTTAAGTTGTGAAATCCTAGGAGGAAGAAACTTGCATCTCTTAGAATTCTACGCAGTGTCCAATACAAGCAACGAACGATACACAATTAATTACATAAACATAATTAATATTTTTTATATATGTAGTAATAGCTTTAATTAAAGCTCTATTCCACATATGCAAAATCTGAAATAGCAACATTTGGCTTATATCGTAAATTGGTACAACATTTGAATCCTTTGATTTGTTAATTTTTTCATTTGATTCATATTTGATGTGATATTTAGGCCCCGTTTGGTAAAGCGTTTCGTGGGAGCATATAGCGTTTCGTAGGAGCATATTGCATTTTTGTTCCAATATGCTCACAAATAGGTGTTTGGTTATATTTTTGGAACTACAGCATTTAGAGTTTTGGAACCAAAACGGAGCGTTTCGTGAAAAGCTCCAATTTGGAGCTTTTCGTGAAACGCTAGTTTGTATTTTAAACCACAAGTAGACTTTGACAAAACTACCCCAACTTATTTTTTTAATTTATATTATTATTAATTTATATTGGTAAATAGTATACCCGTATAAGTCTTTTCACATGTCAACAGCAACTGTTTTTATAATTCTTCCAAACACTAATTATCCAACAACTATTAGCAAACAGCAACAACAAACAGCAACAGCTAACCGCAACAGCTAACCGCAACATCTAACCGCAACAGCTAACAACAACCGCAACACCAAACGGAGCCTTAGTCTTTGTCAACATGTTATCTCTTTTTATCCATCTTAAATTCAAATGCTAAATGTTACAAGCTGTCAAATGTAAAAAATTATGATGCTACAGTATCAAATGTTATGAAATCATTCTATACGAGCTAAATATCAACATTTTGAATATTATAGTACGCTAAACAATATTGTAACATTATATTGGATAGAATCAGCAAAAAACACAAGTGATTGAATCTAAACTTGAAAGTGGACATTCCTACCCTCACTCAAGAGTCCACAGTCCACACACTTTCATTAATGGATATTGAATATTTGATGATATTGCCATGCATGCGTGGCATAACTTAAGTCAATGTTGGAAAAGGGCAACCAATTAATAACAAAATTTATAGGCATAATACATATAGGGAAAAGTTTAAAAAAAATGCTCGTGGTTTCCGACTTTTGCAAATGAAGGTCTGTGGTTTCAGTGTTTGCAAATAAAGGTACGAGGTTTCATTCCGTTAGCAAATAAAGGTACGGTCACTAACACCGTTTATTTTCGGTGACGTGGCACTTTGACCGCCGTTTGACCAAAGAGTAATTTTGTCATTAAAAAAAATAAAAAAAATAAAAGTAAAAAAAAAATGTTTGTGGTTTGATTTTTTTGCAAACAACAGCCCGTGGTTTGATATTTTATTTAAAAAGAGGTACGAGCTTTGATTTAATTACCAAAACAACAAATTAAAAACTACCAACAAATATTATTGCAAAAAACAAAACAACAAATTTTCTTATAATGTTTTCGGGTATTTTCTTATAAATCATCAACAAAATTATAATTCAAAGTTGACCCATTTATACCAAATCTTAATTTTAATGAAAATAAATCATCAACAAAATTATAATTCAAAATAATAAATTGATTATAAGGTCAATGAAGTTTCAATATTTATGTTTCAATGTTAATATTTGTTGTTTTGTTTTTTACAAGAATATTTGTTGGTAGTTTTTAATTTATAAATTAGTCTAAAACCGTATTTGGTAATTAAATCAAACCTCGTACCTCTTTTTTAATAAAATATCAAACCACGGGCTGTTATTTGCAAAAAAATCAAACCACAAACATTTTTTTTTACTTTTATTTTTTTTAATGACGAAATTACCCTTTGGTCAAACGGCGGTCAAAGTGCCACATCACCGAAAATAAACGGTGTTAGTGACCGTACCTTTATTTGCTAACGGAATGAAACCTCGTACCTTTATTTGCAAACACTGAAACCACAGACCTTCATTTGCAAAAGTTGAAAACCACGAGCATTTTTTTAAAACTTTTCCCATACATATATCACCTTCATTTTGCTGGTCCACCCTCTAAACTTTAAAATGGTTCTTTAATCTTTATATTTGGGCCAAGCTATACAACTAATTTCATGCACTTTATTTTGTCACTTGACCCCTAACATTTAGAATCATTCAGTGAATCTCTTATACTTGGGCTAAGCCATATAACTAACCTCAAAAAGATGGCATAGCATCTACATGACATTTCACGTGAAACTTAACAATGTTAGAGCGCGTGAAACTTTTAAAAAATTGTTTTCTTGGGTTACCCTTACTCTAGGAAGTTTTGAGTATAGTAGGTTCACTACACAAGAACTTGGACAATCACCTACTTATCTCTCATTGTTCTTCATCTCCTCGACTCTGTAATGGAAAGACCTATATTTAGACATTTCAATATTATCGTTGTAATTGAGGTGGAATTTTGAGGATTTTTTTATTGATTTTGAACAAAGGTTTCTGAGAATTTTGTGCACGCTCTAATTATTAAATTACACATGTAACACCGTGTATGTTTCACATTATATGAGATTATATAGATAGTTTGGCTCAAGTATAAGGAGTGCAATAACCATTTTAAAGTTAATAAGGTAAACTGTCAAAACAGACCAAATACATGAGAATAATTATATTGACTAAGTATAGGAACAATTTTAAAAGCTACTGGAAGAACAAGATTGTTTCTCATATTCTATTTCGGATTTTTGTAGTTACCAATTTAAATAAATTTGTTTGTGGATTAGACCAACGCGTCCGCTGTAGCAAAACACTTACATGAGAAGATTTATTTGTGGATCAGTGGTCTTGGTATTTGGCAATCCTGGTTCGAATAGAGGCATCGGAATTTTTTTCAATTTTGTCTCTTTCTTTTTTTCTGTTTGGGTAAATTGGATTTACTCGATTTATTTTTTTAAAATAAAAAATATATGTTTTTAATAAGTTTTTAAATAAAATATTTAAAATTTAAAATACAAATTACCGTTTCGTGAAAATCTCCGAAACGCTTCATTTTATTTCCAAAAAGCTAGATGTTGTAGTTTAAATACTTTAACCAAACACCTATATATCACCATATTGGAATAAAAATGTTATATGCTCCCACGAAACGCTATACCAAACATGCCTAAAGAGTAACTTCTTAATAGAAACCACTGTGTTTATTACCATTATTACTAAAAAAACTTTGAAAACGTATTAGCGGTGTTAAATGTGATGATATGCAAAAAGTTTTCGATCTTAATTTATTTGATGAATTCCTAAAACATTCATGTTTTTACAGTTTAAGTGTAAAAAATGAGCTTTTTATAATATAACCAATAAATTAAGACTAAAATACCCATTGACACGTTATCACATCTAACAGAAATAAACAAAATGTTTTTTTTTTTTTTTTTTTCAGCAAACTAAACACATAAATAAGGTAATTTTTTAAGAAATTACGCAAACAACTGCACACAAGAAAAAGGAAAAAATAGAAAATGAAAACCCCCGATTTGAACAGCAATGTCCCCAATATCTGTGGGGGTGTGGTTTTGACATCCCGGACAGTGTTCCTTATTTCCCACACTCTTCCTAAACCTCTTTGGTGAATTCCCTGGCTATAACGATTGGGAAAGGGACATATAGTCACCGCTGGTCTCTCATCCTCTTGCTTTCTTCTCTTGGGACTCGCTGCTGTTCTCACTCTCAAAACCCCCAAAAAGGAGACCCGTCTGAGACCAGTTCACGGATCGCTCGCCAGCTCAGCTCGACCTGACGTAACTACACCTCAAGCATCACGTAGCTAGATCGCGCATTCAAATCTTCAAACTTCCACCTCATATAGTTCTCAATTCCCACTTTTCCATTTCCCTACCCTTCTGCTCAGGTTACCTTGTTTCTTTTTTATTTATTCACTTTCAAATTAGGGTTTAACTAATTCAGATTCTGTTTTCTTTTTCTTTTCTTCTATCTATCCGTTGTCATATGCTTGGATGAACTTACGAAGATTTGACAACTTCTGTTTTAGCCTTTTGTTTGTTCGTAAATCCTCTGCTCTGGTTTATCTGCTTGCTTATAATTACTGCAATGTCGGTCATACGCTGACCGAGATTGCTTTACTATGTCCTATAATATGTTCTTCTCAACTGAATTAAGATTCTAATCAGAAATTTTCTGTTATTTTGTTTACTTCTGATACGTACCCGAGGCTTTGCCCCATAATTTCACTCTTTCGAATGTGTATGAGATTTCGAAGCTAAGAGTATGAAAATAGACACCTAAGTTCTTTACCGATCATAGTTGAATAAATCCGCCTTTCATTCAGTACTGCTACAACTGGCCGGGAAAGGGTGAATTAGCTTTACAAGGCCGAGAAAGATAGCGATCAAATTCTGATTCTTTCTTTTTCTATTGATCCTTTTCCAATCGAGATGTATGGGGTACCTTAGTTGACTTAAACTACTTCTTACTAAACGTAATGTAAAGGTTGACTACTACTAAGCATGGAACCGAATCATTTGTTTACTTCGGATACGTAATTCATCGGATACACGGATTTTTTTAGCTTTTTCTGTGTCTTCTTGGATTTAAGTTCATGCAATAATTAACAAGTATTGGTTTGCTTTGTCTTATAGGAGCACAAGTAGATGGCGTCACTCAAAATAGTAGATTCTCTAAACAAATTTTGTTAGATACAATTATTTCCAAGGCTCGATTGTTTGATTTGTTTAACAGAGCACAAGTTGTCTGTGATGGACAACATCGTTGACTCTTTAAACAACGCATATCAAGATTTTGTAGCTTCAGCAGCTAGTGTACTTGAGGCCAAGGATGCTGCTGTTGCTCAGAAAACACAAGCCACAGATACCGCATTGGAAAATTTTAAGCAGAAGTGGGAGCTGTTTAGGGTGGCATGTGATCAAGCGGAGGAGTTTGTTGAATCAGTGAAGCAAAGGATAGGATCGGAATGTTTAGTAGATGAGGCCACAGGATCGTCTACGGGGAAGTCTACAACAGGCCTTCCACCTATTAGTGCTGTGCGCTTGGAGCAGATGAGTAAAGCTGTACGATGGCTTGTTATAGAGCTACAGCACGGTTCGGGAGCAGCTGGAGGTGCAGCAGCAGCTGCCGCACATGCTCACTCTTCTGCTCCTTTTGATGCTCGGTTTACTGAGGATGCTCCTCAATAGGTTAGTCTGTGTTTACAAATTTTGTTTGCAATGCTTTGTTGTTATAAATTTGTTTGACCACATAAGATTGATCAAAGATTTGCAATAATAGTTAGCTTTTGCAGTTGCACTCGAAATCCCATTTCATTTATTCCTTATCCTCTACTGAGATAATGTTTTTCCAGAGGTGCTACCTTTCTAAGTTCAATCAGTTTTTTGGAACTGTAGTTAACTTATATTTCATATGGGCAGTTGCATAAGAAATTCTGTGCTATGCCTTTGGTCTGTCAGTACTAAGTGAGAACATACCAAGTAACCCGATACATGTGATGCATCATTTAAGTTAGGTCTCTAATGATCTAGACCATACTAATGATGGGAGTGTTTATGGCCTCTTGGGACGTGTTTGGTCGGAAGAACTATTGCTATTTTTCTTGGATTCACCGGAATTTCGGTCTTAAGAAGCGTGATAGTTGAAAGGATATTCTTACTAGGGAATTGATTTCAGTATATTTTAGGTTTTCTTTATCATGAGATGTATGATTCTAGTATGGTACCAAATATTTGACATTCTCAACCTTTGTTATGCATGCATTTCAATTAGAAAAAGGAAAGAAAAAGGATGAAACAAACCACTTGAACTCAAAATTCTTTTTTTCTCCTTTATTTTTCTTCTAGTGTCCCACCTGAAAATTTACAGAGAATCTCAAATAGATGTAAAACAAAAATTTCTCGTTTTGTATTTAGATACTTATTTCATGATTGAATGATTCAAATAATTTATGAAACAGTAATTTGTTCAATTTTCTTACAAGGTCACCTCAAAATTTTCCCTTTTTGCCCTTTTTTATTTGATGATGCTAGGTACTTTAGTTCTGCATTGCTGTCACTTGAATCTTCAGAGATTTATTGTTATACTTTTCTTGCTACCATTTTGTGTTCCTTTAGCATTTGTTTCGCATAATGCATCTGTTTTTTTTTTCAACTGAATAGTGTAACGTATATTGAACTTATCTCTTAAAAACTTGAAAAAGTTTTCTCAAATCTGATGCAAGTACAATTTTCTTGTCCAATTATAACTTATGCAGCTCAATGATTTCCATGATGGATGCAACTTATCAGGGAAATATGTGTTTTTCTTGTTATTCGAAGTAGTCTTTCAACTTGAATTGATGCCTATTGTGGATTTGTTTCAGAATGTTAGGTGTACTTTGGCGGCAGCTGTAATTGATACAAATTTTATGAAGAATCGGGTGAGTGCTGGGTACCCGCAAAACATGTATCCATTGTCATTTCCAAGTTTGATCACCTTGTTAGATATTTAGGACATCTATATGTACTTGAAGTTGGAACACTGCTATGGGAAAATTCCAGTTTCTGTATTTCTGAGTAATAAATACTAAATAGTGGAGCTGCAATTAGATTAAAATATGAATTAGGTTGGTGAAATTTTGCATAGAAACATTCTCTTTTAAATTACATTTTAACCTATCTTTACATGTGCTACCTATGCCGAAACTTCAAAAACGAAATTTTGAATTATTTCATTTGTATTTAGTATGTCTAACAGTTAGTATATAGTATGTCTTGGCAGTAATCGATTAATGATCACATGAGGATAAAAATATATTTGTACTTTTAGTCCACCTTCCTACTTTTTTTCTTTAAAATTTTCGTAATTATTTTTTAATATTTGTTTATCATCTCTCATTGAAAAATTACAAACTCAAAATGTTCCGTTTAGATTTTACAAATTTGATCATCTTTTAATGAACAGACACAAACCAAAATAATAATAAAAAAAGAGGATAGTTCAATATCTTTCTTTTTCTTTGAATTGTTTTGTTTATCTTCACTGTTGGTATTATATTTTTAACCATTTCCAATTTTGTCCAATTATTTGAACTTTTTTAATATTTGTTTATTATATGTTAACTTTGTGTAAAATAACTGAAAAAAAGAGTTAGCTCCTTTCGAGATTGATGCGTTGGATTGTTACGATACTTGTGAAAAAATTGTTCGCATTACTAAACATTTTATTATAACTCCCCCAATGCTCACCAATATACTAAATGGTTTAAGATAGTTTTAATCAACTTTAATTGATAGTGCAACATAAAAAAAAAAAAAACATCTTTAAATAATTTTGAAGTCCCCAAGTCCAAACTTAAAATTTCCTCACTCGAGTGAGCAAACTAAATACAACACTGAAGCACAATGATGCCAACGAGTGCCATGCACATGACAATCTTCTTAACGCTTGCAAAATCCATGAGATTATATTCCATTCCAAAGGTTTATTATATAAAAATCACCGAGCAATATAATAGTTTGAGAATCTGGACAAATAAAAGCAACATGGAACACTAGGGATGGCAACGGGTAGGGTACCCGCGGGTAGTGCCCTTCCCATACCCGTACCCATTAATTTTGGTATTTCCCGTACCCGTCCTATACCCTAACGGGTACACTTTTGCAATTCCATACCCTTACCCGTGTAAATAGCGGGTACCCACGGATATCCACGGGTATCCATATCCGTTCATGCATAATATAGGTAACCATATTTTTTTTAAAAAAAAAAACATCTAATCCATACATAAATTTAAAAATAATTCCAAATCATTTAATAATGAATTTATTTGCAATGGGCTGAACCAAATAATGGGCCATTATTATAAACCTAAACAAATTTTATTGAGTTATATATATATTATGTATATTTTTTAATGAGACGAGACGGGTACGGGAGCCATTATTATAAACCTAAACAAATTTTATTGAGTTATATATATATTATGTATATTTTTTAATGAGACGGGACGGGTACGGGTACCCATTACCCATTACCCTCAAATATATCACGGGTAACGGGTACCCTAGGGGGTAATCCCATACCCGTCCCGTACCCGTCACGGGTAGTGTTTTAAATCCCATCCCCGTCCCATACCCTTAGACCGGGTATGGGTAAACCCATTAGGGGCGGGTAGTGCCGGGTACCCACGGGTTGGGTACCCATTGCCATCCCTAGGGAACACCCATTATTATGTATGATACAATCCACCCCCATTTTGTTCCCAAATGAGAATTCTCTAATTATGATCTCTTTGTTACTTTCATTTTCCATTCTATTACGTCCTCTAACTCTTACCACACAAATCTTCAACTCCTAAACAAAAGTTTTGATGCAAAGTTGAACAATTATATTTGTTCAAAATAATTTATTTTTTTTCTTTTTAAAGATATCACTAGTGAAAAAGTGATAATACTCTTTCATTTTACTAATGGCGAAACTAACCTTTTTCTAAAGCTTAACGTTTAATTTGTCCTCTGAACTCCTATTAAAACGCCACTTGATCCCTTCATCTATATAAAGAACCGAATTGACCCCTTAAGTCATTAAAAGTTGTACATTTCAATCCTTATCTACAACATAACCAGTCTCAACTTGGTGTGTGTCAAAGGCTCGCGCCACTTATAACAAAAAATGAACTTAAATGAATAAAAAGAACACTTTAAAACCTGAAATAGAAAAAATAAAAAATTATGGGCCAAAAATAAATAAAAAAAAAAGTAACAGAAGTTGAGGTACCTATTGCAAACATCTTGTTTCTCCACCGTTTTGCCTTGTGGTTTCTCTTGTTCCCTGTACACAATTCCCTCCAGCGCCACCACCGATCTCCTCCATCGATTTCCACCATTCTCGGATCTCATCGCCGCTGCAACTCATAACTCCAGCGATCATGAGGTCTCTCAATTTCTGTCTCTTTTAAAACAAACACTCAAATGAACCCATATAAAGATAACATGTATTTCCCTCTCTATCGGCTTATTCACCGCTTGGAGGTTTAGAAAGCAGCAACCTAACGAGATCTTCTCTGAGTAAAGATCGGCGTAGTTGCTCATAATCTACTCCGGCTCTGGGTGAAACAACCACTGCGACTGTGGAGCTCTTCAAACTTGATCAACAACTCATCAATTTTCCAGAAAACAAAAAATAAAGGTAATTGATTTACTTATCATCCTAATATTGCATTGCCCTCAATTCTATCTAATCTATTCATTTATTTCAAATTTAAAAAATACAAATTGGAGAAAATTATGAACAAGACCTCTAATGGAGTTGAGAAGAACAAAAATTGGGAAAGAGGACAACAAAATTGAATTTTTTGGATTAGTAGATGGTGCAAGAATTTACTGACATTGTAAAAAGAATTGTGTTTTTGATTGTCTTTGAAATAAAATATTACTGAATTTGAAGAGATTTTTTTTCATGTGACAAAAGAGGAAGATGGTGTTTTTGAATGGAATAAGAAGAATAGCGACTAAACTGATATTTTGTTGGGTTTTTTGATTTTTAGATGTTACATGCTCCATTTTTTCTCGCTCCTCCAAGTCACCTAACACGTCAGTAATTAAGGGTTAAAAAGTACCACTTTTAATGACTAAAAGGAGGCAATACGAACGTTTATATAGATGAGGGGTCAAGTGACGTTTTAGGCGTCAAATTGAGCATTAAGCCTTTTTCTAAACCCAATTGCTGGAACAGATACATAAAATAAGCAAAATAATAAAAAAAAGTAAACTGCTTCAATAATTAACTTTTTTTCTCGTTGCCTTTTTCATTTTAATCATATGAAATATTTTCCTTTTTAACAACTCCTTTCTTCTGTGATTAGGAGTTCTGGGTGCTTCATAAACCCTCATGAGCTCTAAAAATTTCTTGATTAATTTCTTAATTTGACTTGTTTAATTGCATTGTTTCTTTCATTAGAGAGGAATGGATGAGACAATTGTAACTCAGAGAGCTCCCTCTCGGATTAATCAGGTCTCTTCTTCAGCTTTTTTGCTGTTAATTTGAGTTTATTATGTTAATTTGCACTAGCAATTCGATAATTATGTTTCAGAATTAGGTGCTTCTATTTCCTTTATTAGTTCATTTTCAATAGTGCTTTCTCAACTAATGATTAGGAGTTACATGTATTCACGATTGAGAATAAGACAAGGGAAAATCGATTCAAAAAGATTGAATTATGAGGGATCGAGGAAAATATGGTGGTAGATACGATGGAGTGCCGGGAGAGATTTTCCCAGTTCATTATGATGGTTAATGTTAGCCGTCTTCGAATCATTTTGGGACTAAGGCTTTGTTGTTGCTGTTATTGCGTCTTATTTTCTGTAAATTTTAATAGATAATTTGCAGATTAAGTCTGTTAATTGAGAATTATTTGTTGTATATGCCTAACTTAATTGAGGAGGGAGAATATGCTTGTTGATGAGGAAATTGTGATTTGTTATTGATGCCGTATTAAGTTTTTAAGGTCTATGCAGATATGTGATGGTGGTCTTCGATTTCTGTGGCTTTTTGTTCATCTTATCATCAGCATTTGCAATCATATATATGGGTTTGTTAAGTTGATTGAAAGTTATATGATCTCGACTGGAGTACTGAGACGATACAAAACGTTTGATGTTACCAAGCTCAAGTACCTCGCTGTCGTGGTAGAAAGCAAGGATGCTCATAAACTTTTCGACGTTCTTCAGCTTTTGAAGTGGCTGGAAGCTATTGGTGTCAAACATCTATGCCTCTATGATTCTGAAGGTAAGGATTTAGGATACCAAACACATATGAAGTCTGATGAGGATTAGTGCTCTCTATTTCTGACACGACAATACAATTTTAAAGAGATAACATGTTGACACGATCATCATTTCTACCATATATAATTATGTAGAATATGTAGATCGCTTGACATGCTTATGACACAATAGCCTATTTTGTCACCTCAAATAGGAACGTTCTTTCATTAGCTCACATAGTTCTGTTATTTTTTATTACTGTTAAAGACTGATGTTTTGAACTCTTGATAAAATTGAATGGGTTTTTTCTATCCTCTAGGAGTTCTGAAGAAATCCAAGAAATTTATTGTACAGAACTTGAAAAACGCCATGTTGTTTGAGGTAACATTTTCTATCTTTATGATAGTGCTTATATCTTTCAATTTAGTGGTCATGAACAAATTATTTTACTCATGTAGGACGCTCTTGATTGGTAATTTTGGCAGATAGATTTCAGTAAATGCTTTTTTTGAGGTGTGATTAAACGAAGAAGTTTGTATTGATAAAAGAAACCATTTGATTTACTCGAGTAGGAAAGACAGAAAACCTTTGCAATTCCATTTTAATCTTCAATATGTGTGCATCTTTTTTTCGTATGCTTTCTCCCTCTTCTTTCTTTTCAGTGCTCATACGAAACTATGTGATAGAAGCATCATTTGAGTATTTGAGTTGAGTTATTTCAGTGGACATGAGCAGCAATACCTGACTTCTCGCTGAACTTACTGTTTGGTGTTGCAGGAAACAGTTGATAGCAAATTTCCTCCAAACAAGAAATGTATGGTTCTGGAATTTGCTTCTATTTCTGACGGAAAGGAAGCAATAACCAAGGCAGCTAACCTACTCTTTATGAAATATTTGAAATCACATAACAATGGCGTACAACCGGACGAGCAATTCTTTACAGAAGCTCAGTTGGATGAGGCTGTCAAAGATTTAGGTTCATTTTAATTCTCAATTTGTTTGCATAATAGAAGAAAATGATAACTTTTTGAATACTTTTTTTTTTTTTTTATGAAAACTTTTTGAATACTGATTTTAAACATTGACATTCTTGTACTATTAGGTCACAGGGGGCCAGAACCTGATCTTCTATTAGTTTATGGTCCTGTAAGATGTCACCTAGGTTTTCCAGCATGGAGACTTCGATATACAGAGATAGTGTAAGTGTTCTAACTCAATGAAATGGCTGATTCGGAGAGCGCGGAAAATACTCCAATGATCAATTAAAGTTCATTAGATCGTTATGTGAATTCTTCAGCGGAAAAATATGTTGTATTAATGTCACTGCTAGGTGACGAGTCGATGAAATCCAGATTATAATTAGTTTTTAATTGTTATTCAATCTTCTTGAAGTCGAAATTACATATAGTGGTAGAAAAACAGGATAAGAAAATTGAGGCTTGACTCATTTTTCGTTAACCAGATTATGTTTAATCACTAAATGCCAGTAATCCCCATTCAACGTACCATATGCTGTCCTGGTTTAAGTCCTTAATGAATGCTTAAACTATTTGCTGCAATTTCTTCATTTTGTTCATCCAAAGAGCCTGAGAATGTAATATTTGAGGAGCTGCAACTTCACTCTGCACAACATATTCGCTGTGCTCGGCCTAAAATATTACCTGTTTTGTTGTTGCAGGCACATGGGACCCTTGAAGTCGAGGAAATATGGCGCGCTAATAAAGGCCATATACAAGTTCACAACAGTGCGCCAAAACTATGGTAAGCTTTTATCATTATTATTTCTATGATTATTGTTCTTTTGCATTATTGAGCTAACTACCGAGTACGAGTACCGAGAAAGTGTAGCTTTCAGAAGTTCAGTAATCATTTTAAAACCTTTGTAAAGTGCATCTACCTTTGTTGGGTTCATAAGACACCTAATGATCATGTAATTATAACAGTCAATAATAGAATTTAAATTTGTGCTTTTTTACAGGTCAATGAACTTGTTCTATGGAAATTGTAAAAGAACTGGTGGTGTGTGAGATGTTGGGGTAAAAATCCGAACCAGTTAGATTTGTTGTCATATTAGAATAAGATTTTCCATCTTTCTCCTCCTTTAAAATGTATCTGGTGAACTTATGATGTAATACAAAATATAATTTAATGCAATTTTTATTTTTGGTTTGCTACAAGGTGTACATGGTCTTCTGAAGAATTCTAATTAGTCTGCTAAAATTGGTTAATCTTACTAATTCGGATTGTCGGTCTATATTTTGGTTGGTTAAGCAAATAACTTGGATAGAAAATAATTTATGTTCTTCAATTATTCACTTTATGAAATTTAAAGTAAATCATGAATTATGAGTCTCATGATTGAATATCAATGAATAAAAGCATTTAAATGAATAAATTTAAATGTTCAATAAAAACAATTCACTAATTTATTGAAAGATTGTCTACAGAAAGCGAAACTGAAAAAAATTGTTAATGTTCATACTAAATACTAGTTCCTCAAAATCATTTAATCATGCAACTTTTTTCTTTCTCCAATGGACATAAAATTGGATAAATCATCTATCCCGGTTAGTACACTTGATAGTCCAAAGAAGGTTTCAAATAATTTGGAATCTTGTTTATTGTATCCTTCCTTTTCTGGGTGAATATGTGATTACAATTGGCATCGACGTGAAGGACGTAATTTCACAACAAAATATTCTGAATACCCAATACTCAAACACTAGTCAACGATCTAATCTGAGAAATTGCTTGTTCAGTATTCAGTTTCCAGTATGCCATCGATGAGCCCGAACTCCATAGCCTGCAATCCAACACAGGAACCACATTCTTATTATTAACAATTGCATACAGTTACTACTCAAATAGAAGTGAAAATGGTAAGCTTGCAGGTTTAGTATTCACTAGCAAATTCTATCAATTTTAATGGAATTTTAATCATATATATTACCCAATTCAACAAATTTAGAAATGCAGATCGCCAACAAATTTTTATGGGATTCATTTCTACCCTACAACTCTTATTAAATCATTGCTAAATTAGTGTTCCGCGGCTGATTTCTCAATTCATTTTTCTATATTTTATCCTTGATATCCAAAGATTTTAGTTCCCCTCAAGAAAACTGATGCTAGAGATTCATGATTCCAGAAATAGAGAAAAATGAGTCAAGTAAGTTCACGTACCTCTGAGGTAGATAAGAAACGGTCCCTCTCAGTATATACTTGGACTTTCTCAAGAGGCTGGCCAGTAAATATAGAGTACATTTTATCGATTTTCTGCACAAGCGTATGCGTAAGCGTATATTAAGTATTTGATGTAGATATAGAACCACAGTACGTATTATGGACTGAGATTGCAATTACATCAACAAAAAAGGCGTAAATTTTCAACAGTTCCAACCAAACAGAAACAGTTCATTGATTAATCTCACTTGACAGAGAATGCAATTAGACTAAATGAGAAAAGAGACTGACATGGCGAGATTGAACTGCTTCATTTACTTGGCGTCTCACGTCCTCGACATGGCCCTACAAGAAAAAATCTGTAGATTAACATTACTGTTCATTCACAAATAAGTAGACTAACTCATGTGGTACAAGAAGACAATAATTCCTGAACCATCTTATGTTATACAACATCAATTTTAATCCTGGATAGTAGACATCCAGCACTTCCAAGGTTGCATTGAGCCGAATGAAATGGCAGATTTCAGTTCAAACAACCATATCTAAAACATACTAAGACATGCTAGCCAAATGAGATTATTGAAACCATTACAGAATAATTTACAACTCGACTAACAAGAAAAGGGAGCACTTGTAGTAAGTTATGGCAGGAAGCAAAATATTGACATCACACCAGCAATTATTTTTTCAAAAAAGTTAATTAATTTGGAAGTAGATGTTACCCCACAACCACCCTGCGGCTGATGAATCATAATGCGTGCATTCGGCATTGCATATCGCATTCCCTTCTCTCCAGCAGAAAGAAGAAGTGCTCCTTGGCTTGCAGCTACTCCAAAACATACGGTGCCAACTTTTGGCTTTATCTGAGAATGTTGTGAGTTGTTAATTCTCGCAGCACAAGAATAGAAGAGAAAATAAGAGTAATGGAACTTATGCAGATTGGAAATAAAATGTGCAGACAGAACAGTTTAATCAGAAACTAGCTGTTAAGTGACTGTGACAACGCATGCTTTCAAGGTTCATATAGAATTTAGTGACATGATAACAAACGAAACAGCTTATCTTCAATTAATTATGAAGCATGATTATGTCATTTCTAAAAGGGAAGATAGATCACAGTCATAACTAAGATAAGGCGGCTTGCAACTAGGGTTTTAACCACCTCTTGTAGGCTCATCATCTATTAAAGAGTTGTCTAATATGTCAAACTTATCCAATACTAAGAAACAATAGAAGAAATAAAGATGGAGTAACAAGTTAAATTATAAAATTACCCACGACATGCAATCATAAATTGCCAACACCGCGTATGTGCTTCCACCTGGGCAGTTCAGATACATCTGACAAGATCCAGAGCACAGTTGTAAACATGAAATGCAACATTTAGTTCCAGGAGCTCTTCATAAGCTGATTAAGTGGAAAAGAAAGGAGCAAAAGAACATAAACTGCACCAGAATATCTGCGTTCTCATCAACAGTGGCTAGGGTTACTAGCTGGGAAATAACTCTCTGAGCCACCTGTGAATTGATTGGCTGCCCAATGAAGATTATGCGATTCCTAAATAACACAGATGAAAGATCCAAAGGTCCTCCTGGAGTCATCACTGCAGGCATAATGGGTGGATTTCCCTTTTTGGCTTCTATTGTAACATACCTGTACACAAGAGGGAACGTGACAAACACAAACTAATTCATGATGAATCATCAGAAAACAACAATGACATCCCTGCAATATGCCAACTTAACATATCTGCAATTCTTTCATTTCGTTCCATGTCCCCCATTACATACAATCCGAGTTTGCTAGTCTGTCTAGAAATTAGTTCAAAGAAAAATTAACCAAAACATATAAATACTTTGGAATTAATTACTACATGGAAGCATATTGTAGAAAGCATATTCTTATTAAAAAAAAACATGGATCCTCCATGCTGATAAAGGATACTTCTGTTCAGTTACATCATTGGAGTTGATTTTGTACATGAATATTGAATAGTGACTAGATTGAATTTCAATTTCAATCAATCTACTTGATCTTGTACGAGGAGAAACACACTTTGCAGAAAAAACTACCTTTTACCAGTGACAAAATTAATTCCCTACCTAACCTGCTCTCCCCCTTTTCTAGCTCTCAAGTCCAAAAAAACTCACATTTATGTTTACATACATATATTTGTATCTTCATTGAAAAAACAAATTTGTGTATTGTAACCTTGGTCCCCACAGAAAAATTTCTCTGGCATTGTCATAGTAGAAGTGCAGACCAAAGTAATTTACCAAATTCGACAAAGAGCTTTAATGCTGAGAAGCACTACTATCCTATCAAAAGGCTTATTTTAGTACTGAGATTTTATGTTATCATTCTGTTTCACCAAGTGAAGCTTTCAAATACTTAATCAACAGATTCAAAAAATTTAACCACAAATTTAATACATAGGCATCATACATATAGTACGTAAAATTTCAGCCTCTAATCTGCAAAGGAATCGCATGTAAAGAATTTGAATAGAAAAGGAAACCTTCTTTTTCCACATATATAGTTTCTGTGCAACAATTCTGATTAAAATGAAAGTTGCAATCCCACTAATATAACATCGGTACTTCTAAAACTTTTACATCCAAGGGTAGAGTGAAATTTAACTCATCTTGACAGTTTCAAATCAGCAATGGAATATTTCCCTCATCAAACAAAAAGTTATTCTCAGCGGCATGAACAAGGAAAGCATTTGCTAGCAAGTGTAACCGAGTCAGTATCAATTCTATGAAAAGCCTTTTACAGGATGGTGCTAATTATACATCTAAAATGTGTCGGTACATTTCATCTTTAAATCTTTAAGCAGTATATTAAAAAAGAAATAGATATAAACAATAAAACAATCTACATAAGTACTGCAAAAAAAGAACAAGGAGACGAAATCAATAAAACCATCAAAATAAGTACTCAAAGAAGAAAAAGGAAGGAAAGGAAGAAACTGTGGAACTAAAGATGGTGGTATCCTCTCAAAGTGGGTCAACAGGATACAATTTACGAAGATATCAAACACATATAATTTCATAGAGTCCTGGACTTCCAAGTTTGGACAAGGGTTAACTTCGCCCAATTTAAACCAGTAAATATTTAAGCCAAAATCTCTTTGCTTAAGGAATAAAAAGTCCTTATGAGAAGGGGGAAAAATGATGTAATTTATTCTAGCTGAACCATGCCAATATTTTAGTGTGAATATGGATGTGTTTTTTCACCATGCCAATGGATAAATAAGCAAATTTTCCATAGCTGTTTCAAAAATCAAGTAATAAATCATATAGTAGAGAATTCTTGTGATTGTTAATATTATTTTGATGGAAACCATGGCCTTATTTACATATTACCAATTCCACAATAAACCCTTTCTCCGGAAAAACAATTTATTCACAGAATGAGCATCTATATGTAAAGGGGATTGAAATATACGAGAGCAAAAGGTGAAAGTAGAAACCTTTGATCAGCATTAAGGGAGTCCTTCTCATTAATTCTCAGAGGCAACCCCGGAGTTTTACTTGATAATCCTGAAATTCAAAACGCAACAGTTCACAGTAATTCAGCTATACACACGACTACATGTCCCTAATTCTGTATAGCATTGCATTTAGCTCAAAGAACACAACAATGTTCAGAAATAAGCACACATTCACACAATTCTACACACTGAGAGTTTGACTATAGAAAATCAATAATCAACTAATAGACGGCGAGAAGACATGAAAAACTGTTAATTATCACCCCCATAAGACGCCCATAAGCAATGAATAACAAGTTGAACAATTTAATTCAGCTAAAAATGAAAGTAGAATCCAATAACATTAAAACCTCTCTCAATTGTTATAGAAATAGTCCGGTCCGAAGTGTATTAGTACATAGAGGTTTTACTGTAACATCATCATTCCCAACCCGGGCAAATAAGTAATTACATAAAGAATCAGAAAAAACTAGCTTAAATTCATAAAAATTAAAAATTGAAGACATTACCATTATTTGAGAAGTCGCTATAAGGACCGGGCAACGATGAAATAGTAAAATTGGCCGAATTTCTACTGCAGAGAATGGATAAAAGTGAGAAGAAATTAAGAATAGAAAGTAAATATTTGATGAAGTATGTATATACCTGGAAGATAAGGAAGGGTTTTTGGGGCGGGAAGAGATTGAAGATAAGCTAAGAGGCGTTGAAATCGACGATGCTACCATTTTTAAGAGACTCTTTCGCCTTCCTCGGAGCTCACCTGCAGCTTAACCACGACTGTTACAATCTTCTATTCTGTAATAGCTACTTTGGGCCCTGGCCCATTCTGATGGCCTGGGTAAATTGAGGTCCGGCCCAAGCATGTTATATTTTTTTTTTTTTTTTATATTATTACGAAAATCAAATCAACTCATTACAAGAAACGTCGGGAAGTACAGATAACCACTTAACCTAATAAATACGAATATAAAAATTACTAGCAAGTAAAGAAGGGATAATATTCTGTCTTTTTACAAAAAATAATGATTGTTGTCTAGTTTGAAAATAGTTATTCTAGATGGCCTGGCATCTAAGTGTCAAAAAATTTTGACACTCCTCACGTGCTTTTATGAAGATACTCTTATTTTTATGTATGTAAATTCTAAAGGTCTAAGGGTATAATTATGCAAAATAATTACTGTAATGTCACTATAGCATCAAGACTTTTTGACACTCAAAACAGCTTTTAGCACTATACATTAACAACAGGCTGGATTGACCTCAGTTTCAGTATTTTAGGCAGAGAAACTCTTGCATCCAAACAAACGGACCTTTATATCTGAATAAAGATAATTTACACTTTTGTGCCTGATTATGGAGTGTTAGGGTAAATAAATTATTTAGCCCTACATTTTTTTATTAGATACTATTCGGTCCTTCTATTTTTCAAATTATACTATGGCCACAACCTAAGTTCATGCACAAATACATGCCTTTTCTTTTCTTTGGTGAGCTTTGGAGTTACTGAAAATACTCCAAACTCATTAGTATAAAAAGGCATGTAGCGATGCACTTTTAGGGTCTTTTACATATGTCATCTGTGTGCAATTGAGTTCCTAATTAATACTAACATAGATTGTACCATAAAGGCTATAGTCATTTTATTTTCTATTTACTTTGTTTGTATTGTGTTTCATCTACCACTAGACTAATTTTTACTTCATAATAATGGTTATTTTGTACAAAAAACAAAGTAACACACAAAATTTTCCTCATAATTATTATAATTATGAAATATGATACTTTAATTACAACAAGATTCGATTCCGTTACATCATCATAATATATCAAACAAAACAAACATAATAAAGACATAATTTTATTCAAGTGTGTATTCTAATTACAACACACATATAATTAAGGTAGCTGCATATGTAGTAAATAAATTCAAATTTTGCGAGTTGAATCTTCGACCCTTTGTTTAATTACTTCTGAGTAATAACGGTAACATCTGGGCTTTCTTCAAAGTCTTTACCTCCATCTCTGATGGATGACTTAAGATCACCGTTAGTGTATATAGTGACATCCGGTGATCCTGTTTCATCACAACTCTTCATTTTTTTGAGGTTTGAAAGAGATTTGAGATCATCGTTAACATATATAGTGACATCAGGTGAACCTGTTTCACCGAGATTCTTTGTTGTTTTGAAGTTCGAGAGAGATTTGAGATCACTATTAACATATATAGTAACATCAGGTGAACTTGTTTCATCAAAATTCTTCGATTTTTGCATGGTAGTTCCTTTCCAGTATTCACCCACATCTTTTCTTGCACCAATGATACTAGTTGTCTACTTGCAGAATAATAATACATATTAGTAAAACCTCCATACTACTTTTCTACGTGAAAAATGTACATAATATTAATTGCAAATAAAATAAACCATATACAAAACAATTGGTGAACATACGAATTGTTTATTTGTCAAAAAAAATTAACGATCCTTTCAAATTTCTTTGTATTTTTACTAATTGATCTACCATAATGTTAGTATATATCTTTTTACTATTCTACGTCAACAAATGATAAAAGAAAAATACATAAAAACTACATATACGCTAACTAAAAAGAACAATAGTTTTCGAAGATGGCCTCATTAATAGCTAATAGAAACAAGTAATCGAATAGTTGAACCAAATAAACCCTTAAGTAAAATGAACGTGGAATTTAAGTTGAAAAAAGTTGAAAATTATTAGTTGCTATAAAGAAGAAATGCATACCAAAAGAAAAGAGAAGATGGTGATGAAAGCCAAATGCGAGGAGGATCCCATGTTTATTTTTCCTTAAAGAGGTATATTAGAAAAAATAATAATGACCCAACACCCAATTTTCCCTATCTATATATAGGAAGAAAAGATACTTGTGTATGCAAAGAAAAATATATAAATAACGTGCTCAAGCAACACAAGGCCGGCTACCCAAAATTAAATCTCCAACCTTACTGTCAAAATAAGAAATTATCTCCAACCTTAGTCCATAATTAGATAATACAATAAAAAAATAAATGAACCCACCTCCATTTTATGGGTGTTTTATATTCTATTTTTTGAAAATATGGAAGGGTTTTTTTTTTATCATTTAGAACTGTTGATTGGATGATGAAATTTACAGAAATTTCTTGAATCATATGTCTCTAAGATTTTTTCCTAAATGATAGATGTGGTTCGTGTGCGTATGTCGTAGTTTTGTTGCTTTATTTTTTCAGTTTTTTTTTCTTGTTTTCTTATGCTTGTAACCCCTTCTTGTTACAAACAAAAAAAAGTTAGACGCAATATGAGTTGTTTTATCCTTAATCTAGGATAGAAAGATACTCGTAGATCCAATCAACTAGATGTAGAGTGTGTTTATATCTCCCATTCTTCAAAGCAGACAATTTGGTGTTTAGTTAGAAACTAGAAAAATCTGTTTTCTGTTTTTTTAAGTAGAAATAATTGTTTTCTGACATTTTCAAGAAGTAGCGAAATACAAGTCTTTTCTATATAAAAGCACTGCGAATTTTTATTTTCCTCTGTTGTCCTCCAATAGTTCAATCGATAAAAAAAAGTTTCATTTTTCATATTAGACCATGTTCTTATGACTGGATTGAACTGAATTGAACCAAATTGCATTTATGGAAGAAAAATTACTGAAATGAAATGAAATGAATTGAATTGAATTGAACTGAACTACTGATAAGGCATAAAGAACATGGTTTTACTGATTTACGTATTAATAACAATAATTATAACAAGAAGCAACAAAAAGAAACAGCAAACATGAAAGAACAACAACAAAAAATCGCAACAATTGTACCAAAAGGGCGCATATAATTCCTCACAGTTTTGAACACAAGAACACCAAACTTAAAAATAGCTTGAGATGCATTGTTAATACTGTAAGAGATTATTTCCAAGTCAATCTGAAAATGAACATCTTAAGCTGCAACCCAATCACCCATTAGATTGGATTCCAACACAACAAACTCGACTTTGAACTTAAATGTTTTTAATGTTTTTGATATATGCAATTTTTCAGAGTTGCATATGCAAACATCAAATACTATAGATAAATAAATATGAAAATATTAAAAAGTCAGTTTTACAATGCTTTTCCACGCCGTAATAAATCCATCTATTTCAGCTTCTCCACTTATAAGCAATTTGGTAAATGCTGAGTGATTTTCAAAACTGGCCCTAAATCTAATACCAAGATTTTTGTAATTACTTCTAGTTTTTGATAATAATGATGTTGATTTGTTCAACAAATAATATTTCTTTTTTCCTAACACAACAATTAAGTACCATCTACCACCAATTATATATTCTCATCCTTAAATGATTAGAAACAATAGGCATAAATAATTAAATAAAGTGTCATGACTCTCTCTCTATATATAATTTGGTTTTTTTATTAACAGATGTCATCTATGGGCTTCAATGGGTTAAAATGTAGATGACTATGTGGTGGGTCTTTAGACACGTGATTTGCCGGGCCCTATGCCTTTGACAATTAATTACATTATTCAAGTCCATATTAGCCCGTATTATATTTACATCGGGCCTCTTCGGGCTGGCCTTACTTATAAAATTTATTGAAAAGAGTAAAATATTTTTCCAAATTTCTTATAACTATTACCACCCTTTTCATCCATCTAAATCACCATCGTCGCCGCTCAACGATGCAGATCGGGTGGTCATCGGCCATCAAATTATGGTAATTGGTTGTCAGAATCTGGTCATTGAGTTCCGGTTGCCAAATTTCAATACTGTAATCATATGTTGCCGATGTTCGGAATGATATATAATCTATTTTATTTTCATGCATACAAAAATTTCGGCAAACAAATGGGATCATGAACAAAAAAAAAACTTATTATATTACACATAAATTCAACCATCAAGCATGACTGCATAAAATTTATAAGCTCAATATGTACAAAATTAGCAACTTAATTAACTAATCCATCAAATTAGCCTCTAAAGGCACCCAAATTACATTATCAGAAGGCAAAAAATGACAAACAGAAGACCCTGGTTTAACCTTAAGCAATCGAAATGACACATGATTAACATCCCACATGGAAGTATCCATATGACATATAGCTGCTGCTTCTATTTTTTCATTATTTTCACCCCTCAAATTTACCTCAAACACCCTATTCCCACCTTGTTTTCTACTGTGACAATAGTAAACCACATATGGATATGGCATTACATGGCAACTTATCATCATCTTTTTTACCATTATCTCCCTAGGCTTCTCCGTTATTACATACTTCTGCACCTCCTTGTTGACTTTTTTGTGATCATAATTTGAAGTCAACGCTTTGAACGGCGAATCCAATCCGAACGTGACACGTACGAAATCGAGCATGGATTCTAAACTGGTGACACAAAGCTTTGTTTCTTGTTTGATTTTTGGGTCTGTTTCACATTGGGTTAGAGTGTATTTTATAGCTTTAGCTTGAGGGGTGTTTTGGGGAAATGAGAAGAGTTTGAGGAGGTAAGGGATGTTTTTTGATGAGAAGGGGATTGATTTTGATTCTTTTCTTGGGAGTAAATGAGGTGAATTTGATGATTTGGTTTTGTTTGGGAAATAAATTGGGATTTCTTTTCCTATTTTTAGATCATTTATTGTGAAAAATACTTTGAGGGATGGATCCATATTCGAAGCCATATGATCTCCGTCTGAGTGATTAATTATTCTCCTGCAATTCAAGCCTCTAAAAGACTGCAAAATAAGTTAGAGAAAACTAATTAAAGATACATTAAATAATTCATTGAACTAAAAAGTTCGAGCTGAAAGTTAAGAGACTGTGACATTTTCTATATGAAGTGTGAATATCACATGATTTTTTCATCGTAGAGGCTCTGATATCATGTCAATTAACTGATTGAACTAAAAACTCGAACAATTAGTTCAATCGATTAATTGACAAGATTCATGTTGATGAGGAAAACAAATTAATTTAATAGAGAATAGGATAGGAAAAATTAATTACCAGAAGCAGAAGAAAATTGCACAGGATGATTTTACAGGGAGGAAAATGGAGAACCATCTCTCTCTAATTTTTCTTGTGCAAGGTGTTGAATTTTTCTGAAATGAGAGAGGAGTTGTAGATAAAAGGTAGAATGATTATTATTTTTATAGCACTTGGGAAATTATTATTGAGTACTTCATTTTAATTGATTATTTCTAAATGTAGCTGGTTGAGGCTGAGCTGAGCATAGATCATATAAGATATTGGTATGTCGGAGTCAACTTTTCTTGAACTTAGATTTATTGAAAAAAAATATATAGTCTAGATACATCAAGGATATATACTTAGTTAACTTTAAAATAATTTATTAAAATTTTGAAGTTTGATTAATTACAATCTTTTTTTCTTTACAATGATTAATTACTATCTATTGTTATGTGAGAAAGATTTGAAAAACTGAAGTTCGTATCACTTAATTTAAGTTTAAAAAGGTTAGTTAATTTAATTTTTTTTATTCAAATTTAAGGAATCGTAACTCATTAAATTGCTTTATTCAGTTTAAAATATGTTGAAGCCTAATTAGTCTACATAGGAATATTATATTTAGTGTTTATAAGAATGTTTGTATAGTTTATTATTTGGCCTAATTAGGCTTGTATTCTAGTTATGGTAGGAAAGGATTTCCTTGTTTGTGTAGGACTCTTTGTAAACTATATATACGTACATTGTGAATAAGAATTGAGAGGCCGAATTTACCGCAGAAATTTAACATGGTATCAGAGTCAGGTTTAAGATCCTAAATACCTAGCTTCCGCTAATTGGATGTCGGCCTCCCAAAGGAAGAAGAAGAAGAAGAAGAAGAAGAAGAAGAAGAGAAGAAGAAGAAGAAAAATCTTTTCTTAGTTATTTCATTCGAACCCTAAACCCTAATTCTCTTCCCTTTGAATTTTTTTTTGAAACCTCCATGAGAGACTATTGGATCGGAAACCTTCGTGAGAGTTCATGAGGTTTAGAATTGAACTAAACAACTTTACGAGTTTGTGAGGTGAGTTTAGTTGGAAGAAAAGCCTTTTTACAAGTGTTTGTGAATAGCTATTGGACAGAAAACCTTCGTGAGTGTTCATGAGGGCGGAATTGAACTAAACACCTTTACAAGAATTGTGAGGTGCTATTAGTTGGAAAAGACCCTTTTACAAGAGTTTGTGAATGGGCAATTGAACCGGAAACCTTTGCAATAGTTTTGTGAAGGATGAACAGATTGTGTCAAGATCGTAATGAAGAAGAAGTTTTTTTTTTTTTATATGATCGACAACATGGTTTGTTGAAATTTGAAATTTTATTCTGTATCGTCCAAGTCAGACGTTCGGGATCCTCACCTCTGACTTGAGGGAGGGTATTGAGATATTGATGATATTATGAGAATGATATCATGTGGTGTTAGAAGTCTAGCATTGTGAGACACAAATATGGAAAAGAAAAGATTAAAGAAAAGATTCAAGACAGTTTACCGAAAAAAACAGGAGCAAAAGAAGGTTGCTTGAAGATAAGTATTATTTTTAGAGAAAATACAATTTGAGTTTTTGAAGCGCAAGTTGGACATTTGTGATTTGCACCCTCCAACTTGAGGGAGGGTGTTGAAGCCTAATTAGTCTACATAGGAATATTATATTTAGAGTTTATAGGAATATTTGTATAGTTTATTATTTAGCCTAATTAGGCTTGTATTCTAGTTATGGTAGGAAAGGTTTTCATTGTTTGTGTAGGACTTTTTGTAAACTATATATACGTACGTTGTGAATGAGAATTGAGAGGCCGAATTTACCGCAAAAATTTAACAAAATATAATGACTTTAGTAAATTCAAACTTTAAGTAAATTTAAAGTATCAATAAATAATTTTAATTGTGATTTAAAAACTAATGAATAATCTATGGCTTACTCAAGTGTCTTTTGTGTTTTTAATTTCATCGTTTCGAGTCTTCGAATACTCTCAATCCTTTGGTCCATAATGTGTTGATATCACGTTAAAAAACTGAAGGTGCTAATACTGAAAAACAACTTGTCATATTAAGAAGACTTGAAAGCTGGGTGAGTTTTCGAATGATATTCAGCTGCTAATTACAGCAGAAAAAAAAAAGCATCCGTATAAATTATATTAGGTGTAGGCTATGGTCACTTTGTTTTTCTCTTACTTTGTCTTTTTTACCATTGGATTAATTTTTAATCCATGATCCAATGGTTGACAAAACAAAATAATGGTTACTTTGTGAAAAACAAAGTGACCATAAAATATCCCATTATATTATTATTGAGGCATGAGTGAAGGTCATTTGGCCTTATTATTTTAATTCCACGTCTATAAACTTTTTCTCTAGATGCTTAATTGATATTTATAAAATTAATTTTATTAAACTAATTTATCAAAAGTCAAAACTATATAAATATATTTTCCAGAACTGGTTTCTAGTCTAGATATTAAATAATTAGATCAATTGTACTGGATCCTTTCTTGATTACTGAAATAGTTCTGTATTAATATAAAAATTAATCACATTATACTAATAATAATCTGCAGCAGCTGTATACAGTACAACATGTCAGTATACTACATATTGTTGTCACTGGGTTGTTAACTAACATGACTAACAATACTGTCAGAGAACTTCTGATCTAATTAATTTATAATCTATTCTTAAAAAAAGTCAGGCTGTATTTGTAAGCTTAACTGGACTTAAATCATAATATTAGCCTTCAATATTATTCTATAATAAAAAATATAAAAAAAATATTGATCTCTTAGAAAGTTTTAAAAATTATTTTATTTTTTTTCAAAAGTTACAAATGTTTTCTTTTATTGCCTTCTTAATGACACTGTAATTCTAAAAGCGATGGTATTAAAAGTTGCAAACTCTAAACGGTTCAAAATTTTCTATTTCCAATTTCATAATTTTGCATTACCTATATAGTGAACATATTTATATACTATAAATTTTGAAATTAAGAGTTTATTAAGAGCTATTACATAATAATAGAATGTTATATAAATACAATTTTTCAATAAGAATAAATAGGTTATTTATAATCGTTAAAAAAAATTTATTTTTTTGAAATATTTTTTTATGATGAGGAACTGTACTAAACCCCTTCGCGGGTTTGTAAGCTTATACCCTGGAGAAGCTAGCCTCCGTAACCCCAATGCGGGTTTTCCACTTCACACGGGCTATAACAAAGGCTTTCAAAGCAGTCCAGCATCGAACTTGAGACATGTTGTGTGCCTTTTCCACCTTATCTGCTCCTTTGACCATCTGAGCTACCCATAGTAGATTTTTTTTTTCTTGAAATATTTAAAAAGAATAAATCCCAACAGAAACATAAGTATTACAAAAGAAACATATAAATATAATATAGGTGCGGGATGGGGATTTAAGTGAAATTGTGTATTTTCTTTTTTATTATTTTTCAAAAGAAATTGCACTTATAAGTTGGCATTACTTTTTGCCGTAAAAATGGAAAGTGAGAAATCATGAGTGTGCCAATTTCCTTCAAGTTCAACTAAGCATATATATGGGGTAGATAAAAAAAGTGAGTGAAAGATACGGAGAAGTGGATTTTGAAATTTATGCATACAATATTGTCAACATCCATCATCTAAATAATTCTAGGCCATTATCTTCTCTCATTTCCTTTCTATACTAGTACTTATCATTTGAAAGGAAGCACAAAATTGATAGCTCTCCTATATATTCCAACCTTTTCATTTCTAGTTGACGATTAAATAGTTGTGGCATTGAGGGTTGCAAATAGGGCATGACTAATATATTTTAGATTTCTCGATTTGAGACTCGTCGCACACTCTTCAAATGATATCTCTTAATTAAATCTATATGTGTACACTTAAGACATGAACTCGGGGATAACAACTAGAGACTCTTAATCACTATAATTAATCTTTTTTTTGAAAAAATAAAAATTTGTGCAATTGCACGTATATTAAATAACAAAGGACAACCTTCCGTATCTAGTGTGATTCAACCCCATAACCTTTATGATCATAGGTAAAATGTTTAACCACTATGCTAACACCTTTACCAACACTTTAATCAATCTTAATTAATTAGTTTGAATTCAAAAAATTAAAATCATAATTTAAGTTTGAATAACATCTTATATGTTAATTTATATATATGGGGTAGTTTGGGGGTGAAGATATGTGGTTACTCCACCCTCTGCCACTAACTAGTTAATACTCTCTGTTTCATAATATTTGTCGTTTAAGAAAAATGTACACAGATTAAAAATTGCAATTGTTGATGTTTTTTGTAAATAAAATTACTCTTGTAACCTATTTATTTAAGAAAAGAAGTGGCTCATAATATCAACATCAATGAAAGCATTTGATGAATAATTTTTTGAAAGAAAAATGATAGCCAATCACTTGCATGAGATAAGCTTGAAAGTCTTTTTTGAAGAACTAAAATAGAAGTGAGAGGCGTGGAGAACGATTTAGTGGTTGTTTGGTATACATAAATTTATGTAGACAATATAAATTTTCATGATTTTCTGATTTGGCTAGTTGTTTGGTTGACAGAAAGTTGAGAAAATAGATGAATTCAAAATTCCTTAGGAAATTGAAATACTCACATAATGTGGGAAATAAATCATCCACCTCCCTTAGTCATTCAAAATTCATGAAAAGTGCAAATTCCTTAATGTCAACTAAACACATTAAAACTCTTTCATAGGAAGTATATTAGGAAAATATTTTCCTATGAAATGAAACTTCACACAGGTATACATTATATTCTCATGTATACCAAACGACCTCTTAAAAAATGGGCATAAAAAGAAATAGAGCAATAAATTAAATACTCATTGGAAATATCAAAACGTCAAATGTAATGGGAAAGTACAGAGAGTTTTCAAAATACAAGAACCAAACAGTGAGTTTTAACAAAAGTTATGAACTAATAAATCCTTTGCCAAAAAAATAAAAACCCTTTAAACGTCAATTAAAAAGGACAGAGAGAGTATTAGCTTTTGTTGGTTTTGTATTGTTCTTTCAGTAAATAAATAAATAGTGGTGCCAAGCTTTTGACTCAATTCCTAATGGTAATGAATGATAAGACCAAATTCAAAAAGATTTGATATATTAAATTGTAGATATGTTGAGTAGTGGTATATCAACTTTCAACAAGTTCAAATTATGCATGCCATTGATTACATGAATTACTAGAACTATACCCAACTAAAGTTGTAGTGGTTTCTACCATACATTTTGAAAAGCAAAATTTTCTGACTTTGACATGTTTTGATCAACGCCAACATTTTCATTTGTGTTTTTTCTAAAAGAAATTAATTTTCCCTAGCCTCTCTTTTTTTCCCCTTCCACTTACTTCAATCATAGACCTCATTTAGTGCCTTCTTTATATTATATAGTTTTTTCTAATTAGACTTCCTTTAGTGCTATTGCATGTGCTCCAAAGATTCTCTATTCTTCCATGCATATTGATTAAAAAAATATCCATAAAATGAAAATAGATATGACTTGGCCTACTAAAAAGAAATTTGATTTTTCATGTTCATTGTCGGTTTTTAGTAGTACTTTTTTTTTAACAAAATCATTTCTATACAAAAATGTCGTCTAACTTTTCAAATATTATAAAACGTCGAAAATTGTATATATTATTTTCTCCAAAGAAAAATAAAAAAAAATCAGTTATCTAGTGGTGCGAAATCTATAATTTGTTTTTAACTTTCCCTAGGTTTGTGTATTTTTGTTTGTGGAAAATGTTAAACTTTTTTTAAGTAATGATAATTGCCAATGCATATAGAGAACAAAGTTAGTATCAATCAGTTGGAAGTTGACTTTAGCATATGAGATACCCATGCAAATCAAATGTTCTTTTTTCTATCTACATGAATAAATTAAGAAGTAAGACGCCGGAGATCCATGTGTTTATTCCTATATTAATTATTCAGAAAAAGAAAATGTAAAGTGGAGAAAAATAAAATGAAACAATAAAACGCTGTACATATAGTTATCATGACACACATATAAGAGTTTTTTTGTTCTTAATCTAAGGCCGATATCAATAACTATTCTATGTTATAGATGATTTGCTTCTCTATAAGGCGAATAAAATTCTTTTCATTCACAAAAGTGGAATGAAACTTTGGCCACTTGATTAAGGGTGGCATAGGCTTTACCACTCGACTAGAACCCCATGGTTTATGAACACATAAAAATCTTGAAATTTTACTCAAAAGTTAATCAATACAATATTAATTAAGTTACAAAAATATTCAATACAATTAGCTTGGAACTCATATACAATAATGTAACTCAATTTGACATAAGATCTTACTGAACTAATTAAAAGACCAAATAAATATGATGATACTTAAAAGTAAAAAAAAGAAATTAAAAAATAAATAATATCCAGATAGCTCAAATATAGTATGATTCTGTTTTTTTTATGTCTTATCAGTATTTAATTTTAGTTTGATTCAATAATTTCACTTCAATAATTGCACTTTAATATAGTTCGATCCAATAACTTTTAGTTCAATTTAGTTTTTTTTCAGTCATAAAAGACAGGGTCATTCTAACGTCGGATCAATAAAGTAATGAGACATAAGTTTATCATCTAAGCTTTATAAATTAGGGCGTGACATTTATTTTTTTAAGTCAAGACTTTCTATAATAAATTAACTAAAAATATGTAATCAATAAGGCTTTTTTTTTTTTTTGCTTAATTTCAGCAAAATTCAATTCAATTTAGTTTCATTCAGTTCACTTAAGCCAAAATCAACAAACTTTCTTCTTTATTCAGCCAAATTCAGTCAATTCAGTTTAGTTCAGTTTCATTTAATTTAATTCAATTCAGTTTAGTTTAGTTCAACCATAAAAAATGGAAACTAAATTATAATTTTTTTTTATTAATTGACATCAATGCATGACATATAGTAAAATCATTTACTGAAATTAAAAAGAAAATCATATGACAGACGTATTATAATTTCTCCTAGAGTTAATATACCTCTACAACTTAAAACAACTAAACTCAAATATTAAGCTATTCTAGTAGTTTATATATCAAATCTGAATAGTACAATACATACGGCTTACAAGTCAACTATGTTAAAAATATAGTCTAACACACTTATCTCACACGTACATATAGCATCATATATTATCTGTAATTAATAATTGTGTCTGGTGACACGGTATAAATAATAATATTCCAATTCAAATGATTATAAAATGCAATATTTGAAGATGGAGAATGGCCAATATGGAAAATGTATGGTTTAATTAATTAGTAGGATGAAAAAGATAAGAGAGACTAAAGAATAGTGAAAAAATGCTAGTAGTAGTACTTAATTGGTGGGCACAGGGGGCGTTGACTATGAGAAAAGATTAAATTAATTAAATATAGAAAAGAGACAATTTAGGAGGTTGAATCATAGCTAGGTAGCAGCCAAAAGAAATAAAAGGATAGGTTGGCACACTTTTCACTAAAGTCAACTTTGAATGTGGATCTAAAAATATAAATATTTTTATTTTTGTGAAAGGAAATATAATATGTTTACAGTGTTTAAAAAAAACAAAATACCTGTAAATTTTAGTTTAATACTTTCTTTCTTATGAATATCTTTCTTTTCTTAAAAGTAATAGGCTATATTTATGTTGAAGTAAGAAAATAAAAAGAAAAAACAAAGTAGACAAGGTATTATTAATTTGAAATCGAACAAATATGACTCTATGATATCAACTATTAACAAATAATACTCAAAAAGATTAACAATATTAGAAATAATAAATCAAGGAGAATTTTTAGCCTTTTATTTTTTAGAAAATGAACTTTTTATCTTTTATTTCTACACAACATCATAATTACAAATTAATAATTTAAAAAATTTATCCTCAATCACGTCACATACATAAATATAATATGTTTAAAAAAAAAAAAACCATACAATGTGTTTGACAAAAACTTTCTAGCCAGACCGAATAGCAATAATGAATTTTTTTAAAAGCTCTTTTATTTTATTAATAACATAAATATTTGAATCAACGTACGACTCGTCTCGTTTATCATATATATCAATCGCGTTGATTTGTTTATAACTCTTACCCAGTGTAATCCAAATTAGTTATAAGTTTCGCAAAACGTGTTATCTTTCGTACGAGTCATTTTCACAATCTATAGGAGCTCAATAAAATAAAATGTGGTTTGATCTTAATACAAAGTTAAGGATTACAGTACAATGGAAATAATATAAGTACAAAAAAAGTATATAATATATGCACACTTGTATAATTAAAAAGTTCCAAGTCAACGACAAAGAATGGGAAATGAGATCTATAATTAATTATATTATTTCGTAAAAACGAATTAATTAACTTAATGCTAATTTGGATTTTACTTCTAAGATGGTACTAGAGTTTCATGAATAATATAGGAGCTACTATTGGTGAAACACTAGCTGGACAACACCAACTTGATATTACTTTTTCCAAATTTATTTTATTTAGGCTAATTACAAAACTGACTTATTTTGAAAAAGCATTTACATATGTAAAGTTTCTACTACTTTTTGGTTTTTTTGTAATAATGGAAAATAAATAAGATAGGAGAAAGAAAATAAAAAGAAACCAGCTACACTAAGTAGCAATCAAGCGGGAGAGAGCAACTCTTATATGTAGTCTTTTTTCAACATATCCAGGATATCATGGGGAGCTTAAGGCAAAAACACCAGCCCAGTTGGGAGCTCCGTAGCTTTCTTTGCGAGAAAATCTGCACAACGGTTCCCTTCTCTGTAGATGTGAGAAACTTTGGAAACGTCAAACTGCCCAAGTAACAGTTGAATACTTCGAATAAGAGAACGAGAGGGGTGATGGAGTTGCCAAGGACTGTTGATTAAAGAAACCACCTATGCACAGTCAGACTCAGCTTCTATGAACTTAACTCCATGGTTAATCGCAATTTGAAGCCCGGAGAGAAGGCCCCTTAATTCGGCGTAAAAGGAATTACCTTTCCCGATGTTGTGCAAGAAACCGCAAATCCATGAGCCTTGGCCATCTCTCACAGTGTCACCAGCTGCAATTTTATTCGAATCTCTACAATGTGTGCCATCTGAATTCAGTTTCCAAGCCATGCTGGATGGTTTGGTCCACCCAATCAATCTTTCTTCTTTTGAGGTTTGAACACGCCCGACAACGAGATTGTCCCAACACTTCTTATTATCAATAATACACATACGAATCAGTTCACTTTTGTTATAAGGAATGATGAAATCTGGTTGAAATAACTCTTTATTCCGCCACTCCCAAGGCAAAGTAATGGTGATAACAAAAGTAACATGCCAATTCTCTATACTGAAGGCATCGACTGGTTTAGTGAGACATCTCTCATACCAATTATCATCTTCCATTTGAAAGAAAGTCGAGATGAGGCGTTAGAATAATGTCTTTCCATGTTTCTACCACTTTTACCATACTAGCAAAGACAAAATTGTCCTCACTTTTTTCGTAACTATAACTTCTTCATCTCATTACTAAAACATAAATTATGAAATAGTCCCACTTTCACAATCATTTGGGTACGATTTTTGAGATGTTTTTGCACGATTCAAGACGGCTGCGAATTTCGGCTACGAATTAAAGCTTCGTTGAATAGGTAAATTGAAGAACGATTTTGAAGGATTATACGATGTGTTTGTTATTTTGTATTGTAATTTAAGGACCTTTTAGTAATTTTACCTTTTATGTTATTGGATGGCTCCTTACACGTGCCATTTTATTTGTTGTTTTTGCTCTGTTATTTTTAGTCATTAGAGGCTCTTTTTTAGTTAATGAGATTTCCAACTTCCTCTCTCTATTTGTTGTTTTATCTCTTTAGAATTATATGTTTAAAAAAATCAAAGTTAATTAGTCATTTATGTGATTCAGTGTAATTGTTCTTACAAGTTAGACTTTAAATGATGAAAACAAGTTATTGATGTATATATGTCTAAGGCTGTGTTTGGTATTGCTTTTGCAGAAAGCTACAGCAGCTTTTGACCCAAAAGCAGGTCTTACACTGTTTGGTAAAGATCAAAAACAGCTTTTTCTGACAGTGCTTTTTGGTTAAAAGCAGGCACCCCCATGCTTTTGAAAAAAGCTGATTTCTCAGCTTTTACGGATAACAATTAATTTTAAAATTTGGACAACAATATTCAATGCATATTACAACCATAACTCCTTATAAAAGACTTGAAAAAAAATTTAGTCCTATATTTGTATATTAATCACTATTAAGTTTCTCTATTTTCAAAAATTGATAAAGAAAACCCTTAAAAATTGAAAATTAATATTAGAAATTTCGTTACATAATTTATGTTTTATTATGTCTTAAACCACTAATTGACATATTTCAAAACATTATTTACTAAGTAGTTATCAAACTGATTTTACTTCAACCACATATTTTTACTTTTCATTTTACCAAACAGTCTTCTGCTTTTTCCAAAAGCGCAATTTCAAAACATTATTTACTAAGTAGTTATCAAACTGATTTTACTTCAACCACATATTTTTACTTTTCATTTTACCAAACAGTCTTCTGCTTTTTCCAAAAGCGCTTTTTTAAACAACACTTTTCCCCACAGCTACAGCTGTTTTCAACAGCAATCCCAAACTAAGCCTAAATCGTAGAATTTACGAACATAAAGTTAACTTGATCCGAAAATAATGGCTAGCTTGTCGTGTTTATAGTCAACATGACACCAGGGCTACAAGTTATGTATCGCGTTCTTGTCTCGTTGGCTCATACACTACAAGTCTTGTTGCGTTAACTGAAATGCTTCAAGTTATTTATTGTGTTCTTGTATTTTGATTGTAATACTACAAGTAACTAAAAAAGTTGAACGGTTTCACGATTTTTATTTTAGAAAGAAAATGAGAAAGTGAAGTTATAGTTACGAAAAATTTGAGAACAATTTTGCCCAAAAGATAAATATGCTAGTTGCTGTAGGCTATGATCACTTTGTTTTTGCTCTACTTTGTTTGTATTTTGTCTTATCCACCATTAGATTAGCTTTTAACCCATGATCTAATGGTGGACAAAACAAAGTAATGGTTACTTTGTGAAAAACAAAGTGACCATAGAATTTCCCATGCTAGTTTGGTAAAGATAATAGAAACTCCACAAAATATGTAAATAGCCTATCAAAATGGGCCAATTTTATTATTAGCCTTATTTTATTTTCTAAAGTTAATTAATAAATTAAGTAAATTATTTGCCGATGGATCTCTCCCCACCGACGATGAGGCAACTTTTGACTTTTTGTGGTGTATTCTTCGGAGCCATCGATTGAGTTGACTCCTCGCAAAACTAGCCTTTTAAATATAATATTCTGTAGAATTTAGACGAAACAAATTTTATTTTATTTTATTTTAAATTTGAATTTCTTCAATATGGATCGTAAGCCAAAAAATTATTATATATATGCAATTGCACTTGGCCTATAAATGAAGAAGAGAGTGAACAGAACAGAACACCAAATTACAAATAAAACGACATCATGAAGCCCACATTTTGTTTCTTCCTCATCTTCTCTCTATTTTTGGTGAGTAAAAATTAACACACTTCCAAAAATTTAATTATTTTACTATTATACAACTGTTAAATTAATCTCATGCTATATAGATTTTAGTAAAAGATTAGTAGTATTAATATATTGTTTTTACAGCTTGTGAACCTTAACCATGCAAGAAATGTACCAGAAGATTACTGGAAGAAGATGGTGAAAAATCAACCGATGCCGGAATCAATCAAAGGTCTGTATATTGAGGATTCAGAAGCAGTAAAAAACAGTCAGTTTGCTAAGGATTTTGATACCAGGTCCATCGCGGTCATTTACCGGAGCCAGGATAGTGAAGATAAGATGAAACAAGACAAGTCATCTGTTCATAATTGATTAATTAGTCAATTAAGCATATATTTTATACACAGTAAGTAATTAATTATTGGGTAGAAAAAGAAATGGATGATTGATCTTCAGGCCAGGGCTGATCAGGTGTGTGTTTGTAAAATATATGATTAAGTATACGTTTATGTTTTCAAGTTTTGGTTTTGGTTTTGGTTTTTTACTTTGTTTAGAATCTCTTTTATGTTGATTTTTAGACATCCCAACAAAATTAATAGAGGGATTTAGAGTAGAAAAGCTCTAGTAGTTCTTCTTTTTGTTGCCACTTTATTTCATCTTATGTTAAATTGTTATTTTATTTTTCCCAACTTTATACAAGTGTTTGTTTATGATCCAAAATAATTCAATAGCTTTTTGAAAACAAAATCAAGTAAAGCTGTCTATAACTTCTATAGTTGTAGAACCCGGGTACCAAATATAAAATCAACTGCTCTGTTTAAAAGGTATTATATTCGTCGATCAAAACACATAACTATATACCAATACTCTAAATCTAAGCATGCGAATTTACTATTTAAACTAATGACTTCGAGAAAACATTGTATTTATTCTCATTAGAGAGTTGCAGTTTGAAACTTCAATTTCATAGATCGTGATGACACAAACATCAAAAAACTCGCTCTTCACATACCGTGTGATATTAAACTTGACTCATTTGTCTTTTTATGGAAAAAAGCATCATAACAACAGTAAAGGAGACAAAACAACACTCGTAAGATATGAGTAAAAACTCCAAATAAATAATCAAAACTAACATGGTAGAAGAAACAAAAATTTTGCTCAATAAAAACTAACATGGTCATAGTCCATAGATAGTTTCAATAGGATATGAAAATTTCATACATTGATCTTTACTGAAATTAGCTTATGTAATAAATGAATAAAGAAATAATATTCAGTATCAATCCACAACACAGGCTGCTGACTCCAATGCTCTCTAGTGCAAAATTGTCCCATGTAAATCCAGAACAACTTATCCGATCAAAATTTAAGGATAATTTCATTTAGTCCTTCAAAAATAGCCAAACTTAAGGGTCATTAAGGTTTCAGTGTATATTCCATCTTCTCTCCATGGCATAACATAAATGTCTCAAACAAATTGCAGCAGTCAATGGATTCTCGTCAACTGCAACGAAATTCAACTGTGTTAAATTGCATACCAATCAACTTTTACCAAGTAAAAAAATGAAATATCGACTCAAAACTATTTAAACTTCATCGGAAGAGTTTCTTCATCTTACAAGCACTCAATCGATTCTAACAAACTTAATGATACCCAATCGGGTGAGAGACTCGCCTAAATTAAAAATGAACATCAAAGAAGTGGGTCGTTCATAACACATAGCAGATCACTAATGAGGTTCCGTATGTCAACAGAGAGCCCTTTGCTAGCGTATCTAACTTCTACATGATCGAGTATTTAAGCCATTTATCATCAATGTATTCCAATCCCGCATTTATCTCTCGTTATAGAGTTGCACATATGCACAGGTATTCAGCTTGTTTCCAAGTCCCAAATGATTAATGATGCAGATAACTACAACAGTTTTCGCTATGCATCTCTCGTTAAACCTCGATCCCAATAATCAGTTCATAGTTTTTATACTTTTCATAATAATGAAAGTCAGCGTTAAGTAGAAAGACATATAACCTGATATAAGATCGTCAGTATAGTCACTGTCAATTTTACCATGAGCCATTGCACCGACCTGAGTAACAAAGATCTGAATGTCATTCTGTAATGATTTACAAACGGATAGCACAAAGAAGATAGAAGAATCCATACCACAAAAACAAGGTCTTCATCATGGTTGATGGCATTCACATAATCTCTCAACTCAACTGCCTTCTTTGAGCTATACGAAAGACCTAGTAGCCAGAGTCTTATCTTAGAGAAATAGATAAAAGAACTCAAAATCTCGTCTAATGTAATATCACAAAAGGCTTACCTATCTTACGGGAGTTGACGGGTAAATATTGCGTCACTGGGTTCTCAACCAAACGCAATAGTTTTCCACCTTTACCCTTTGCTTTGATACTTAACTTCTGCAATAGCTCAGCTATAATTTTTATCAATAAGTACTGCAACTCGGTATAGTACGATAAAAAAAATAGATGCAAGATATTGAAAGTATCAAGGGTCTGTATCATGATGGAGTGAACTATAATCTGAAGCTAACTTTGTGGCGTGCATAGTACAGGATTCCTAAAAATGTGTTGAAATTCAAGCAACAGCTACGAACTTTTTATGACAATAAATCAGAAACCTAGCACTCATTATATACATTGACAGTTTTCCACTACTGAAAAATCATATGCACGTGTTAGCAATCTGATATAAGTTAACATTGGTCAAGTGAAGAAGTCAAAACACGACAACAGACAGATAAACAAACTCACCCATCATACTACAAAACATTCCCAAGTTCCCTGGTATTTTAGCATTTGGTTCAACCTTAATCAGAATCCCTTCATCAGTTTTAATGTATACTGCCTTCAATCTACCAGCCATACGAAGTCGGCTACCCATAATTTGACAAAGTGCCTGAATCAAGGATAACATATACATCAATTAGTTGATCTTTTGCAATATTAATTTCAAAAGGGCCAAATTTTACTTGCATATTTTGACAAAGTGCCTGAATCAAGGATATAACATATACATAAAACTATTTTCCTTTGTGTTTTGCTAGCAAAGAAAACGAAGCCAAGACAAAAGCAAAACAACCTAAAGAAGGACCAAGTTCAAGCACAAAAAAAGTGATGACTAATCTGTTGGAAAATATTTTTCCTTTCAGTTTCGCGTGTGATAATCGACTCTATAGATCCAGGTATAGCAAAAAACAGAACCTCTTACGGCTTCCATGCACAACAGGCATATCCAACTTTCTAGCTTATAACATAATTGATACGAAAAAAATTTGATTTGTAAGCAAGAACAGAGATTAGACTTTAATTTATTTCACCATATGTCCTTATGGCAAGACCAGGAACCTCATTCGTCCAAGATGCCAGCAGGTATCCACGTCATACAATCGTGACCATGTACGTGTTTACCATATTAGCTGACAAGGATGTTATGGGCAAAAAATAAATGTAACTAGAAAATTTACTCTCTCCACCTCTACGTCATAAAGAGCTTCTCTCGCTCGCTCTCTCGCTTTGTTTAAAATACATTAACCTCTATCTTGAAAACCAGATGTTCTTAGATACTTATTGAATAAACCTAATCTAAAAACAAGTTAAGTACACTTGGCACACAAGTTGTGTTTATTTTGAATAGGTTTTTCATTAGCAAAAGAACTACGAGACAGCAAACGTCAAGACACCACCAAGATTTTCAAAGTATTGCCGATATACTACAATTGAGCTTCTTAAAAGTAGGACTACACAGGTAACAAAAGCACCTACTAACCTCATGAACTATGTCAGGTCTGTAATTGTAGGGATTCATTTTCTTTTTCCGCATAGAAGTAGCATGTTCATTTGGATTTAGAATCTGGACCTTCTGCAAAGGAAAGTTATTGGCGATCGTGTTAAGAAATTGAGCAAAGATTATATACCAAACAAACAGAATATAGGTTTCCCCAATCATACCACCTAGAGTAAACAAAATCAATAATAGCTTACTCTTCCAACAGAAGCAATGGTCAAAGAAGCTTTCTCAAGAACAAAGATAACCCCGGATTTTGAGCTTTTAACGGAAGGGGCTATAGGGATCCCAGGCAGCTCAGTCATTTCATCTTCATTGTTTCCTTTGTGACGTTTTAATGGACGAATTTCTTTTTCCAACTCAAGTTCCGTGTTCTCCTCTTCTTTTCTAATGACTTCCTCATTTGTTGAATCAGACACTTGCATTGAGCAGGCATGTGGCAACTTCCTCCCCATTTTTTTTTTCCTTTTCAATCCTATACACATATGTCGTATATTATAGTAAAACATGCAGATCGTCGACGAAAATAAGAGCAAAGCTATCGTATCGAGTGATCAAAATTATATAAACAAATACCTTGAATTCAATGTGCTACTCTGGTTTTCTCCTTACATGCTCCACGAAAAAGAGTGCAAGTCACAACAGCACTGCAGCTTGAAATAGACAACATATGCGAAGATTACTCTTTCGACCAAGAGAGAATATAAAGCCACATAAACAAAATTATTTTAAAAGATATCAGCTCTTAAGTAGCAGCAAGACAGTTGTTACATCATATATATGAGTTCACGTGAAAGCAGCATACTCATTTAGAATCAATAAGAATATTCTCCATCCGTAGTTTTTCGGGACAAGGGAGGCTGCTGACCCCCCTTGTAGTTCCACCCCTGTTGGCTATGAATAACACAACTTTGATAAGGGAAGATGCACAGTAAGGTACACAAAGCTTACCCAAAATCAGTGATAGTCTTCACTACTGGAATGGAACCAAAAAAACTGAAAACCAAAGTTTCCACTTTGCTAACCTAACTAAAATTCTGGTATGGTTCTGTTAGTTTGGTTATGCCCATTAACAAGTGTCATCTTTGGCTTGAGCTCCTTTTTTTTATTCATTGAGTTACTAATAAAATCACTGGCATTAATCAATCTACAACTAGAATCATAACATTAAATCACAATCTACAAATCAAAATAAAATCACATCATAATCCGTAACAGAATGTAGTACCAACACGAGTCACGATCGCATCAGACAATATGAAATAACAAGAATTATTTCTTCCATGTAAAAAGTAGCACATTCTAGATAGATGCTAACTCTAAAGAAGCTAAAATCTCACATCCTAAGCAGTGATAATTCATAAGTTGACAGATTAATGCAAAGAGCTAACCTAAATTGCAGTGGTTAGCTGGACGTGACTACAACTGATGGTGTTGTGATGAATGAGAAAAAATAAAGAGAACGGCTAGGGCTAAAACCTATTTATACATAACGGTTAAACTATGAATTCGTTTTTTTGATAAATAATATTTTTTGGTGAAGAGAAGGGGCTAGGCCTCAAAAACGAAAAGAAAGACATGTTCACTCTTGGTCTGAAATAAAATAGAATAAACTATTCCATGTAACTTGGAATATTTTTTGAGTCAAATTTGATGAAGGAATGGGAACCAACTTAGCGATATTCATATTTGGGCTTTCTTGGGCCTAATAGCCGCTTAGGGAAAGTCCCTTTGGGCCATCCCTTACTTTTTTTAACATGAGTTTTCATTCTATAGTTATAACTGTAAACAATATTGAGACAGGAAATCCGCCATTGCCTATACTATGAATCGAATACAAGACCTTAACTTAAAAGATTAGAGGTCATCTAAACTCAAACCGAATTATATGTATAATGCATAGATTCCAATTATGCAAGCTGAATTTGTTGACACTTTTTATTCAAATACTTAAAGTATTACACATACATAGAAATAGGCATATATAGCTGATATATAAAATCAAAGGAGCTGCATATAATACATAAATTCCCAATTTCGCAAGCTGAATCTGTCATTTACTATGAATCTTGGTTTTCTTCACAATCATTAACAAATACTCCCCTTCAGTTGGCTGGTTTGAGTTCACTGTTAACATATATAGTTGCATCAGGTGTTTTTGTTTCATCAAAATTCTTTAAATTTTTGAGACTTGATAGCGATTTGGGATCGTTGTTAATATATATAGTGGCATCAGGTAATTCTGATTCATCAAAGTTCTTTGACTTCCTGATGATGTTGGCATGATCACCATTAACATATATAGTGGCGTCCGGTGATTGATCCATTTCAGCATAATTCTTCAATTTTTCGAGTTTGGATAGAGATTCGAGACCACCGTTAACGTATATAGTTGCATCTGAAAATCTTGTTTCATCAAAAGAATTTAACTTTTGAAGCTTGGACAAAGAGTTGAGATCACTGTTGACATATATAGTAGCATCAGGTGATTCTGTTTCATCAAAATTGTTTGATCTTTTAAGGTTGGACAAAGATTTGAGATCAGCATTAACATATATGGTTGCATCAGGTGATCCTGCATCATCAAAATTCTCTAAAATTTTGAGGTTGGATGGAGATTTGAGATCACCATTAACATATATTGTGGCGTCAGGTGATCCCGTTTCATCAAAATTCTTCAATATTTCAAGGTTGAGATTTTCAGAAGTGTGACACTTGACTAAGTTTGCAGTTTGTGGTATGCTCTCATCTTCTCTAATTCCGTTCCAATATTCACCACTATCTTTCCTTGCAGTGATTATCCTAGATGTCTGTTTACACAACATATAATGATTATATAATTAATAAACATTTCATAATAATTCCTTCTCAAAAAAAAACATTTCATAATAATAATTACTATAAAGAAAAATAGTCTAATTAAGGTGTAGGCTATGGTCACTTTGTTTTTTCCATACTTTGTCTATACTTTGTCTTTATCACCATTGAATTAATTTTTAACCCATGATCCAATGGTTGACAAAACAAAGTAATGGTTACTTTGTGAAAAACAAAGTGACCATAAAATGTCCTCTAATTAAACACCCAATAAGCAATAGATGAGTAAAACAATAAAAAAAATTGTTCACTTGGAGACTAAACATGTGTGGATGGTGTTAACAATGAGTTTTGACAACTAAACTAAAATACACTAATATTTCTTTGATTGAATCTAACTCTTACTCAAAATGCACAATAAAAAAAAGAAAATTATCATCCACTTATAAATATTTTTATTACTTGTATAACTAGTCATGAAATGGAAAAAAATATATAAAGAAATTCTTACCAAGAGAAGAGAGTAGAGGGCGATGAAACTCAAGTAAGAGGATCCCATGTTTCTTTTAATTACCTTAAAATAAAAACTAATACTAAAATGATTACTCATCTGCTACTTCTCCTTCTATATATAGACAGACATACAGGAAAATAAAAAAAATTAAATAAACAGAAAAAGGACCCATACTCATGAAAGAAAAAAAAAATCATGTGTTTATGATAGATATAGTAAACGGCTAGTAGAATCTATTATCGTATCGAATCTTAAGTTGTAATCCCGAATCTAAAAGTTTAATAATGCAAAACGGACGCAATACCGATTGAAATATTTAAATATTGGATATTGGATTACATATCATCGATGTTTCTTTTTCTTCAAGTGTATATAATTAAAATATATTATTTGAGTTAATTTTATTTTGAATTAAAGTGTATTTATTGAAGAAAAGTTATTAAATTAAATTGAATATAGAAATAAATTACTGACAAAGTATAAGGAATCGGACCTAAGATTGCTATTATCGTCTGAATAGAATTCTTTGTTGATACATATTTTTAATTAAGTATATATTTGTAACTGTTTATTATTCAATATGAGAGTATGTAAAAATGTGAAACTTTTACATACGAGAATGCTAAAATCGGAGAACAAAGTAATTCTTCCGTTACATTGAGAACAAAAACGAATCCAAAACTAAAAGTAAAAAAACCAATGTCGCACGATCGATCTTCTGACTTAACTCTAACATTTCTTATCTTAGGCCCTTACCTCTATATTTCGAGAAATTTTAGAGCGTTCTTGGAGTACATATATATATACTCCGTTAGTTATAAATATCACTTTATTCTTTTTATTATACCCTAAATAGCCTCCGTCTCACCCCATTATCCTTTATATTTTCAAAGAGCATTATACTTATACTCAGTGGTTGTTTGGTATACATGAATTTATATAGGCAATGGAAATTCCCATGATTTTCTAATTTGGCTAGTTGTTTGGTTGACATAAAATTGAGAAAATGGGGGAAGTCACAATTCATGGGAATTTCAAATTCCCACATAATGTAGGAAATTAATCACCCAACCCCCCCTTGGTCATTCAAAATTCATGTGAATTTCAAATTCCCACGCGTCAACCAAACACATTAAAGGTATTCCATAGGAATTACACTAGAGAAATAATTTTCTATGAATTGGAACTTTCCACGGGAATTGAATTCCCATGTATACCAAACGACCTCTCAGAGAGCACTTTAGAATTTCTCCAACTTTATGGTATTTCTTTTAGGCATTTGAATCAAGATTCCTCCAATAGCGTTTCAAAACAAAAACTACTCCTTTTCTTGGAGAAGTCATAAAATTAAAAGATTACAAAAGTTGAGCTATTTTAATTGTAGGGAAATTGAGGAGTCTTGCGCACACGGAAAAATTGTGAAAGAGTCCATATATAATGAGCTTGACAATACATGTAGCCTAAGACCTTAAGGCTAATGGGTTCTCACCACATTATAAACCATTCACAATTTTCTTAAACTTCCAATGTAGGATTCTCCACTCCAACTAATTTAACTCGCACTTATATTTTCCCTTAAGTGCGAGTCTCTTCCACATTGCTTCCCCTTAACCGGAAATTCTACCGCATCTCCCAGAGTTCTTCACTCACTCTTCTTTCCACATGGGACTACCGACCATGGGAGTATCACTTTTTCTGCGTCAACCCAAGCCTAACCTTCGGCTCTGATACCACATTGCTGGGGAATTGCAGAGCCTTGCGCACACATGAGAACTTGTGAATGAGTCCACAATGGGTATGACACCACATGTAGGTTTTAGGTTAATGGATCTCACCACATTATAAACCATTCACAATTCTTTTAAACTTTCGATGTGAGATTCTCCACTCCAACTAACTCACACTTATATTTTCAAAATTAGTTAGGTTTGCATGTTTGGCTTTGTGCTCGAAGTGCCAACCTATTTGAGATATCCGATGTTCATCGTTCCTCATCCTCTGCTAGTATTCAGGTGAGCTAATCACGAAACACATACTTGTTGTGCATAGATTATTATTATTAAAATGGCAGTAGCCACCAAAAGCTGGAAATTACAATGCAAAACATATGGATTCCATACATTATTACATATAGTACATAGATTACAACATAGTAAATAATTACTTAATTAACTAACTTGAACTAATTATTAAACTATAGGAACATAAACAAGAACATCAGCTCTAAAGAAATGGCACACAGGCGAAGCTCCGGGTTGAGTCCGAAGAACCCGAAACGAAGCATGATCTTTACTCCATTCAGAAGTATCCATATGACAAATAGCCATAGCTTCAACTCTTCCTCCACTATCGCCTCCTAATGATACCTTAAACAACTTATTCTCGCTCTTCTGGCTATGACAATAGAACACTCTATATGGATATGGTAGTGTATGGCAAGCCACCATATTCGTAACCCGAATCTCCTCAGGCTCTGATAAGATTGTATAATTATCTAAGTTAACACCCGGTTTTTGGATATGTTTAGTTTGTAACACTCTGAATTTTGTTTGTAATCCAAAGGTGTCATGTACAAAATCATGTGTGGATTCTAAAGAAGTTGCACAAGTTTTTGTTTCTCCTTTTATAGGTTTGATTACACATTGTTGAAGTGTATTTTTCATGGCTTTGGCTTGTGGAGAAACTGGTGAAAATGAGAAGAAATTAAGGAGATAATCAAGGTTATTGTATGAAAAAGGTATTAGATTAGCTTCATTTTGGGATAATAACGGAGCTGGATTTTTCATAGGAAAATAAACTGGGATTTTATTCCCTAATTTAAGATCATTTAATGTGAAAAATACTAGAGAAGAAGGGTCTAAATGATCCATCATATGATGATTTGATATCTCCTTATGATCCATGCTTGGAAGCTTCAAAACGCTGCCGTTTTCTTCAGCCATCATCTCTCTTGAAGCTCTTCCATTTCCATTACAAGCATACTGCAAGTTAATTTGCTTTATTTAATTAGAGTAAGAATTAAATTTTGAATAATGATCTGTTAAAAGAAAAGAAAAAAAGCATAATGATACAATTAAATAAATTACCAGAACAAGAAGGAGAAGGAAGATCTTGGAAGCAAATTGTATTGTAGTAGCCATCTTTCTTGAAATTTAATTGTATCTATCTCTAAGTCCTTGATGATTAAAATGCAGACTTGAATTTGATATATAGTAATAACAATAAAAAAATATTTCAGCTATTTAAATCTCAATTATAATTTATAATTTTGGTGACATGGAGGAAGAATCTAAGGGACCCAGGAAAAATAGAAATATGAAAGAAAAGGAACACAATAATTATCAATAAACTCTTTGTAGAGTGTTAATTAAACCGCACACATCATCAAAAACGAAATCTTGTAGGCTTGCAGATGTTACAATATACTCATAATGACATGAGAAACATATTAATGTATAATTCGTCATCTAATTAGTTATTTTTTAACTTTGTTTTAAAAAAGAGAAAAACAAATGAAGAAACATTAGTAAACTAATATGTCTCAATCATTATATTGGGGTACGTTTGTGCAAATAATTATATAAGAACATCCAAAACATGATATAATGAAGGCGGGACAGATATATCAATCAAGGTGGATTGCAATCAAATAAATTGTTATTTTATGTATAAATTTTTTTTAATAATTTGAAGCCACGATGTTAATAAGTTATGAAATGTATGTTACATGTTTAAAGGATTAATTCATAAACTTCGTCTAAAATTGTATTGTTATAAATTGTATTTGTTTAATTTTTATTAATAATTATTTAGTTTTAAAATTCTAGGTATCAAAACGTAAAAATCATTTGATTTCGTATATTGATGGATAGAAATAATACCATATGCAATTTATGGATGAGAAGCTACGGGTAACCTGCAAGACAACAATAGGTTATGTTTTCCATCAAAAAGAAAATCAAAATAGGTTATGCTTGGGGTTGCTTGGCGAGTCTACTCTGATGCCTAAGTTTGTGAACAGTTCAGATGGTGGAAATAATTTGAATGGACTTTATAAATAGCTATGGAACTCAACAAAAAATGGAGATTAAGTATGTTATCGTTATGTAATTTTACCATAATGTTAATTACGTATGTTATCACAGACTTATAGAGGGTGATACCCTGTTATGAAATTATTTAATGGAAAGTCAAATAATTTTGAAGATATCTTTCCTGTAGAGAGGTTGATCTATTTGAGAATCAATAGAGATATCTTTCATATATAGAGATTGTCTCTGTTTGGAAATGAATTGCTTTACTTAAAATGAGAGTCGTATCAGTGATGTGATACATCGTGGGACTTTAAATCATGTCACGTATCCTTGTTTATTTTTTACAGTTAGAAAGCCCAACATAGAATGAAGGAACATGTCAAACTTTAAACAGAACACAGTTAGGAGAAAAAACTACAAGCTTTAGCCCATGTACAATCTTATGAGGTATTGGAGAAGATTAACAGGATACCTTACAGGTTTAAACTTTGGTGTCAACCATCAGTTAATCAGATTTTAAGGATTTTATTTTGAGAATTAATGTAAGTACATGGTTATTATTATTAATTTGAATTTATTCTAGAATCTATCCTTTCCCTGCCAATTTCTGGTTCTTATCTTGTTCCCATTCTTGGCAAAAATCCAGGTGAGGTGATAGCATAAGCTTATAAAGTGATAGATAAGATACATGATTGTGTTTTAGTTATTATTTCTCACAATAATGATTCCACTTTTGCGATTCTCTTAGATTCGCATATCTATACATACAGGTCATTTTCTTGTTTTTTTTGTAAATACGAATGGTTTTCCAGCATTTTGATAATTGATACTAATAATTTAAGTGAATCACTATTCGTCGACGTATTTTTTACACCATCAATGACAATTTTGCTACTTTCGCACTTAACTCCTCTCACTTTTTTTTTTTCAAATTTCCTCCGATTATGTCCCTTAAAAATACATGTTTCATAGATTATTCAACTAAAAGTGTTAAACTTGATTTCTACTATAACCAAAAGTAGAGCAACCAAACTCTGGCCGCTATCAATTTTTTTTCTTTTCTTGTTCAGGTTTTGAGGTTTTAGGCTGGAAGATAAACCCATTTTTCGCTTTATTTTGCTTTCGCTTTTTCGAATAAATTTTTTATATCATCTTTTGTTATGGTTAGATTGATAGTTTTTTTGTTTGTCCACCTTTATCAGTGGTTTTGGTATCTCCACTTATGAGTGGTATTATTTTGTCCACTTTTATGAGTGGTTATCATATTTTCTTAGAAGATTGGTTCCCTTGATGAAAGTTCTTTCTATTCCGGAAGCACTTAATTGGTTCACAATAAATGGTTGGTCTGATGTTCAAGTTGAAGTAGACTCTTATATTCTGGTTCAATCAATGGCTCACACACTAGAGATTTTTACGTTTTATGTTGTCATGGTCAAATATTGTAGGTTTATGCATAAAGATCTTTCTAACAGTTATTTAGATTATGTTAAGAGATCTATCTATGTAATGACGCTTATTTTGTCCAAATCAATATTTTATAATGATCTTCGAAGTTTTCTTATTTAACCTATTTCTTTTTGTTGTCAAAAGAAAAAACTGAAAGTGTTTGGTTAAAAATAATTACCAAACTAATATTTTGCCCGGTTAATAATATGTTGACTTGGGCTATTGAAAAATTGAACTCTCAACATCTTTGGGTGATGTTGAGGGACTGTGAACATTTTGCATGGGTCCATTTTATTATTCTGTTTTGCCCTTCCCTCTATATATAGAAAATAAGTCATTGGCTCATAGCATCCTTAGTTTTGTACTGGCTGGACTTATTAAGGGAAAAGAAAAAAATGGCCTCCCCTTCAGTTTATATCGTCCTCATCTCACTTCTTTTGGTAAGCATCTTTCATCTTTTTTTTTTTAAAAGTCAAATATATATAATCTTTGATGTCTTATTAATGGTTACAATTTCTTTAGAAAATTTGTACTTAAAACTCACATTATCCAAAATGATATGAGTTTCAAATAGCAGGATATATTTACTTTTGTGTTTATATTAAAATACTATAATGACAGTCTAAAATTAAAGTTGAGGATTTAAGTTTTATTTATTGCAATAATTGTATTATATCTTGATTTAGATGATCGATCGATTTATATGGCCTATCACGTTTTTTATTTAATTGGAAAATAAGTCTTTAACTTGATCATCTAATGAATACCTAGTAAAATAGATATGGAAAGCAATATTAAGGTTATTGCTGACACTTTCATCTGTGAGCAGGGAGCATGCACCATCGCTGCAAGAAAAGACGTTGGTGAATATTGGAAAGATACTTCAAAACAGGATAATATTGTTCCACAAACTGTAGCTTTGAAGACCGATTGTCACAATTCTGAAATTCACAATAATGTCAAGAATTTGAACAATTTTGATCATGATAATACCTTAAATGAAGATAACATGAAAGAGAAGTTTGTTAAGGACTTTGAAGACACTCCTAATGTATCTATTTACAAGCCTAATTACGAGGATAATACCCTTCTTGAGAAAAAGAAGTTTGTGAAAGACTTTGAAGACACTCCTAATGTTTCTATTTACAAGTCTTAAAGCATCTCCAACCCCTATTCATATAGGTGACAAGGATTTTGAAAGCCAAGACATGGATGTTTATTGTTAAGAGAACTTCTCTCAAAAATATGGTGCTTGTATGCCTATGTATACGAGCTCTCTACCTAATGCTTAAGTTTGTATTTTGTATGTGATAATTAACTATGTTCAATAAATAAAAATTATTTAATATCCCAATTGTGTTTAATCAAGTTTTGCAGTGTGTATATGTAATAATCAACTTTGTATCGAAATTTGAATAAAATACCAATATTTTATAGACTAGTCTCGTAAATTGTTCTATTGTTACTATTATCATTTTCTCGATCGAAAGAATATCTTCACTTTTAAAAAGGAAAATATATAATTGAATAAATTAGATATATCTCAACTAAAATAGATTATAAAATTAGAAAATTTATTTTAACCACCAAACAGTTCATAGTTACGCATTTCAAAGAGAAGTCCTTAGATTGGATTTAACTCATCCTTCAAAAAACATTTTGAATGAAAAGAAAGTCACCACTTACAAATATTTTATCACTCATGTGACTAGCCATGATGGATACTTAAAACACCCCTCACATCTAGGAATATACACCTGGAGCGTGAAGTATACGCATAGGTGTCTTCAGGGGGAGTTCACCTAGGCGGTCGCCTAGTGCCTCATCGATTTTGGGGCCTCTAAATTACTAATATATAGTAATACTAATTATACTAAAGTGATGGAAAGATTATAGTTATGATAATTTGTTTATAATTAATTTCGTTTGTATGATTTTTATAATTAATTTCGTTGCATAAAGCCTTTAGCGTGAATATTTATTTTACTAGACAATTATACTTAGGGCCTCCAAAATACTGGAGACGGTCTTGAGTATACATGTTTCGACATATGAAGGTGCGCGCTAATAATGAGCTTTGCAACATGGAAGATTTAGTACCAACTTAGATTGGGTTTGACCCATCCTAAAAGACATCTTAAAAAGAAAAGGATTGTCACTAATTATAATTATTTCGTCTCTTATAAATATTTTTTTTTTTTTGGTAACAAAAAGTTTAGCTAAGGGTAGGCTGTTGCGGGTCTTTGTGACTTTACTAGCAAGTATACTAGGTCAGACAGTAGAAGTGGAAGCATACAAGTGTCGATCCCACAGGGAGTAAGTTAAGTGTATTAGAGATTTACAGAGGAACAGCTTGTTCTTGTTCAGAACAGATTGTTTCATTCAGTTTTGAGGTTGTTTGTAATTGTCACAGTTTGAAAACAGAATTTTAAAGGTTGTAATTCAATGATTTGGGAAAGGCAAGCCTGGTACAGTACTAACCAGCAATTGCATGTATGTTAATCCTTAATTTTAGATGAATGTTAAGTGAATTGAGTCAAGGTTTCTACTATGCACCTCACTTTGAGTCAACGGTCGTATTTTCCCAAAGATTCTAAGATGTACTAACACTTAAAACGTCTTCCAAGTGGGTTCTTTCTTGCATCAACTCGAGTAGCATTCCAATAAACATGAAAACCCTTGATACTAAGACCAATCGCGTCCCCGTAACCATGATCTTGCATGCATAATGATACTAAGTGAAGATAAACCGATCCCTCGTGAACTATCAACACTAAAATGGGAAGCTGATATCATTAAGCACTCAATTGTGAAAATAACATTCATTAAACATTGGACAAACACACATACATTGCCGGTGTTGACTGACCGGACTTGACTAAAGAGAACTACTCACTCATCATGTTGAGTGGTAGCCTCAAAAACAAAAGAACAACTAACACTAAACACTTTCGTGACTTAGAGATAGATAGAGAAGATGACTGAGTATGGGATTCCTCCCTAAACATGTCTCCCAACCCAGTATTTAAAGATTCAAAGTGCACAAAACAACAAAAACCTAAGTTATGCCACTAACACACAAGAACAGACTGTTCTGAAATAAAATAATATAAAGTCAAAGATGCTTGAGTTGTTTGATGAATTTCTGAGTCAATAATGGTCTCCAAGGCAGATTTTTCTCCACACCAATCTCTTCTCACGGTCATCTCCCTCTCTCTCCATCACATGCATGGCTCTCTACTCCAAGTTGGTTGTTTCTGCTGCCTTTTGGCTGTTTCTGCATGCATTTTTGGCCTTTTCTTCTCAAAATGATGTCATGCTTGTGTCAACTTCCACTACCTACATTTTAACCATAATCAGCAATTATAATACTCAAAAACACTTAGCTTAGGCTGAATTAAGTCAATAATAGGTGCTAAAATATAGTGTTTTATGGAGTCAATATTCAGCACATCATAGGCCTATTCACTCGCAAGGCCAGGGCAAACCATAAACCTCGATGAGGGTTTACAGTGGAGTTTACAGATTGCCTACCAGTATTTCGTCTCTTATAAATACTTAACAATGTTAAAGTGAACCTTAAGAATTTTTATATGTTATTTCCATTTTCTTACCCTGATATTTCTTTTTCGCATTTTTGCACTTGGTAAATTCTTAAGAATTTTCAGTATTCTTACCTTCATTATATTCTTTTAGTATTTAAATTGTATTTTTTTCATTTTTATTCCACCAATCAAATGACATTTAAATTTTATTATACGGCCTAATTGCCCTTAATTGCCCACAAAATTAAATCCACTCCAAATTTGGCTATTGCCAGACACAAAAATTCACACGACTCTTCAACACAACTGTTCACATTTACCGTGGAAACAATAAATTCACATCTGCTCAAAACAATCTCACAGAAATGACGAACATCTTCTTCACTCCTTAGACCCCAAAACCCTCGACTAAAATCCATCCCATGGAAGACAAACCAGCGACCACCGCAGCTACGGCGGGCGCCTCCTCACCGGCGTCAGCCGAGCCGATCTCTTCCCGGCGCCGTGCCGGAAGCCACAAGAGGAAAGCACACGCCCTATCATCATCCATTTCTTCATCTACGCCGTCAAAACGGCTCACGCGCGAGAAAGCTTCGATCTCTCACTCTCCGATCCATAACGGCGGTCCGTTAACTAGAGCGCGTCAGAGCCCTAACAATTTGGCGGCGTCAGCTGGATTTAAGGTTCAGGAGAAGGTGGCTTTGGCGGTGGCGGAATCCGCCACGGTGAAAGCTGCGAGGGAGGAGTTGATTAGGTTGGAGGAGTTGAAGGCAGAGTTTGAGGCGGAGTTTGAGGTTGTTAGATCTCGGAAAGCGAATGCTCATGTTGTGCCTAACCATTGTGGTGAGTTTATGTGTTCGAAGCAGCTCAAATTCCGTTGTCTGTTGTTTCAAAGTTGTTAAATTGTTTACTTTTGGTTGCTAGGAAGTGTAATTGTGGTAGTTTAGTATGTTGCGGACTCCGGTTTAATTGAAGTAAGTTTAATTTGAACTACATTGTTTCCATTTATGAGCTTTTATGTTGTACGGACGTGGCGCGTGGATCCGTGTCATTGTCTCTGTCCATTTCAGTTTACTTTCTATTTGTAGGCTATTCTATGAAGATTATGTTTTAGAGATAATGTTTCCCCTGTCCATGTCCGTGCAACATAGATGAACTTTTTCCTTTTACGATGTCTTGCAAAACTGCTATAATTTAATGGTTTTTCGCTATGTGGAATAATTTGAGACACGAAGTTCGTTTCTCTTCTTATGGTTGTTTGATAACACCCTCTCATTGTCTGTTGTGAACGTAATTTCTTTCTTGGTCTGTGTCCATTTCGTTTTACTTTCTATTTGTAGGCTATTCTATGAAGGTTATATTTTAGAGATAATGTTTTCAGTATCTGTGTCCGTGTCTATTTTCCGAGTCTGTGCAACATAGATGAACTTTTTCCTTTTGTGCTGTCTTAGGGGAACTGCTGTACTTGTGCATTTTGATGGTACGCGAGTGAATTTTAGTTGCGTTGTAGCTAAGTTCTTGAATGCGGGGGTTTTGTATGAAAAGTTCTGGTTCTCGGCAGTGTGGGATAATTTGAGACACGAAGTTCGTTTCTTTTCTTATGGTTGTTTGATAACGCCCTTTCATTGACTGTTGTGAATATAATTTCTTTCTTGGTCTGTTCAATCAGTTTGCATAGTTAACCGAGGGTTCAGAATTTTGTGTTGACCAATGCATTTGTAAATTTAGTCTTTTGATTTTGTTTGCTATCTTCTCTAGTATGGTTGCCGAATCCAGTTCAATTTGAGCAAGTTAAATTTGAACTTCATTTTTTCCATTTATGAACTCCTAGTTGCACGGACGCTCTGTTTAGTAGCGCGTGTATCCGTGTCCTTGCCTATGTCCATTTTGGTTTACTTTCTATTTGTAGGATATTCTATGAAGTTATGTTTTAGAGATAATGTTTCCCCTATATGTGTTCGTGCCACGTAGATGAATTTTTTCCTTTTATGCTGTCTTGCGAAACTGCTGTAATTGTGCATTTTGGTGGTACGCGAGTGGCTTTTAGTCGCGTTGTAGTTAAATTTTTTGAATGTGGGAGGGTTTTTGTTTGAAAATTTGGATTTCGGCAATGTGGAATAATTTGAGACACGAAGTTCATTTCTGTTCTTATGGTTGTTTGATAACACTCTTTCGTTGCCTGTTGTAAACATAATTTCTTTCTTGGTCTGTTCAATCAGTTTGTATAGTTAACCGAGGGTTCAGAATTTTGTGTTGATCAATGCATTTGTAGACAGATTTAGTCTTTTGATTTTTATTTGCTATCTTCTCTGTTGTACGGGGGAAGTATTTGGTTCTAACTCGGTGCCTCATACGAGGTGACTGGCTTCACTTTAGGTTGTTTCACATTAGGACTCTTCAGCAGAAGAAGATACTTCCAAAGACCCCGTTCTCTAAAATTTTGTTTGAGAACTCCTTCTTTCATGCATTTAATTGGCTTTGCAATTTAACTTTCCCAAGCTCCAGTTCTGTAAACATTGGTCTTAAAGCAAGGTGGCAATTTTTTTAAGCAATTATCTGAACTCTTACATAATTAGGTTTATGTTGCTTTAATTCATCCAGGTTGGTTTTCATGGACAAAAATCCACCCCCTTGAGGAGCGAACATTGCCTTCATTCTTTAATGGGAAGTCCCAAATTCGAACTCCAGATACATATATGGAGATACGCAACTGGATTGTGAAAAAATTTCACAAAAATCCAGATGTGAAGGTTGAGTTGAAAGATGTTTCAGAGCTTGAAGTCGCAGATGTAGATGCAAGACAAGAGGTGCTAGAGTTCCTGGACTACTGGGGACTGATTAATTTCCACCCATTTCCACAAATAGATTCCGCTGCCAATAATGATGATCATGGAGAGGCAGAGAAGGAGTTGTTACTTGAAAAATTGTTTCGCTTTGAAAACGTTCAACCATCAACACCTCTTGTTTCAAAACCAAACCTTTCAACTCCAGTCATGGTATCTAGGTTATTTCCCGAGTCTTCAATTGCAGAAGAATTGCTGAGGCCTGAGGGACCATCAGTTGAGTATCACTGTAATTCTTGTTCAGCTGATTGCTCTCGCAAGCGTTACCATTGCCAGAAGCAGGTTTGTACTTTCCTGGAACTTATCTGTTACTTGCTTTAGAAGAAAGATGAACTACTCTGCAGGCTTGTTGCCTTGTAATAGATTGCCCTACTTTTTCAGCACTTTGATGAAGAGTGTTGTCTGGTCAAGCTCACACATTATTTAAATGCTAAATATTCTTGCTAGCACCTAGCAGTGATTTTGAAATGTAGAAGTCTCCTTTTCCATTAGTACCAATTTATGGGCATTAAAGGGATGGAAATATTTGTCAAACAAGGTTTTGGAATTTGGCTTATTTTGTGATATTAGATGTGGGCTATTGCATTCTGTTATATGTAGAAGATGAAATGCCATGCTTCCCAGCTCACTTCCAACTTACTGGCATTGATAGTAGGGTGGTGATAAACAAAAATTGTGTATAAGTGAGTAGGAGTTCATGATCGAATGTGTAAGTTTGTCACTATTTCATTTTCACCGTGTTCTTCATATCTGACTATGTTCTTGTTCGACAGGCAGATTATGATTTATGTGCTAATTGCTTTAGCAATCGGAAGTTTGCCTCGAACATGTCTTCATCAGATTTTATTCTCATGGAGCCTGCTGAGGCTCCTGGTCTAAGTGGTGGAAAATGGACGGATCAGGAGACCCTTCTCCTCCTTGAAGCACTAGAACTATATAAAGAAAATTGGAATGAGATTGCAGAGCATGTTGCTACCAAAACCAAAGCTCAATGTATATTGCACTTTCTCCAGATGCCAATTGAGGATGTCTTTTTTGATGAAGATAGTGATTTAGTTGCCCCTCCCAAAGAAGCCACAGATCTGCCGGCATTGACTGAGGACACATCAGTAGTTCCTAGAGACGGGACAGAAATAAGTGAGGATAAAACTACTGCTAAGGAGGATCAACCTCACTCTTCTCAAGTGGCTCCCAACCTAGAAGATGGAAGTGATGCTCATCAGGAAAGTGTAAAACCTGACAATTCTGGTCCAGCAATAACTGACGAGGAGACTTTCAAAAATAATAATGAAGTAAAGGCTGCTCAAGAAGCAAGTGAAAAACTTGCACTTAAAGCACTTGCAGAAGCATTTGAAGGTGCTGGATATCTTTCTACTCCTGAAAACAAGCTTTCATTTGCTGAAGTTGGAAACCCAGTAATGGCTTTGGTAAGTGAGCTTGTATTCTGCTGAAAATGGGTACATTTTGTTTTTGGTGCATCTTGAAATATGCCAAGTAAAGAAAGACATAAAAGTTTCTATTGCAGGTTTTCTATTTCACATTTAGAGTTGTGTTGAATAATTAGTGAACAGAAAGAACTAAGTTTCTTCTGATATGTTTCAAAATACTAATACAAAGCAAACTATTATCTACATTTTTTTTTTATCTTTCGACCTCTGCACACATGGTTCAAAATGAAGATTGGCAAAATCTTCCCTTCTTGTCTTCCACATACCTCTCTTCTTGCTTGTATGCCTTTTCGAAGGTGTGAAGGGTGGGCAGCAGCTATAAAACTGACCCCCAGATCTGCAAGCAGTAAACCCATTCGTTTCCATATCATCTGTAAAATGTAGCTTGTATCTTTGTATTCATATGTCATCACGTTCCTTTGCAGGCAGCATTTTTGGGAAATCTGGTGGGAAGTGATGTTGCTGCTGCTTCGGCATTTAGCTCTTTGAAATCCTTGAACAGTGATTCCCCTGGCATGCTGCTGGCAACAAGGCACTGCTTTCTTTTGGAAGATCCACCAGATGAACAGAAGGAACCAGCTGGACTTGATGGGTACATGAGGCTCTCTCTTTTTTTATTATTGGGTCAATATGTGTATTTGTGTCTTACTTGACAAGGAATATGCAGCAGCACCATTGAAATGGCGCAAGATGCTCCAAAAGATAACCAAGAAAGCCAAACCCAGAAAGGAGATGACTCGACCTCAGTTTTGGATGGAGGAGATGTATCAAAGGACCATTATAGCAAGAAAGATGAAAATTCTACTCCAGATAAAAATGGGCAACCAAACTCGTCAAATGATGATGCCATTGAGAAAGTGAATGCAGTAAATGAAGTAGGTGTTGCTATTACTACTGAGGAAGTCAAACCTAGTAAGTTGGATGAGTCCATTGAACCAGACCTGCAAAAGAACCCCAAATCACGCACTCCAAGAGAATCGAAGGACAAGTCCTCCCCGTCTGAGTGTGCACCAAGGTCTGTAGGGGCAGAAGAATCTTCCAAAACCATTGATTCTCAGCTTACAGATGCCTCCATGGATGTGAATATGGTCCCTGATTCGATATCTTCACAAAATATTGAAGCTTGTGAACCAGTGGCATCTGTTTCAGTTGAGGAGCCCTCCCAAGCGGCCAATGCATCAAAAGATGCAGTTGACAATGTGTCCAATCCTGTGCCAGCAGAGAAGAATGAGGAACAGAAACCAGACCACTCTCCGCCTACTGAACAAGATGTAGACATGATGCCTCCGCAGCCTTCAGAATCGAAAGAGCCTCAGGAATCAGTTGCACCAGATCTACCGGTTGAAAATGGAGCAACTAAAGGTCTCTTCTCTCTCAATCTTTGAGCATGGGGTATAGGGGAGTATAAAGTTAATAGTGTTGATGAAACTTGGAATACTACATCCAAGAGATTTAATCTGTTTGGTGTGTAGTATGAATTATGTGATTAAAGCATTCTCCTGTCACAGGATTGATATAACCTCACTTGATTCAAGATTCTTAGTCTGGTTTTCTTCTCCTCCGCCCCCCCAATTACTTTAAGTCCGCTTATTCTCATTATTGTTTGCAGCTGAAGGCTTAAAAGATGATAAGAATGAGAAGCCTGATTCTAAGAATCTCAAACATGATCATCCCATTGATAAAGTAAAGCGTGCTGCACTTTCTGCACTGTCAGCAGCCGCGGTAAAGGCAAAAGTTCTTGCAAACCAGGAAGAAGAGCAAATTCGACAACTTGCTGCGTCATTAGTAGAAAAACAGGTATGTTCATATGCTGTTATTTAACCTTGATAAAAAAATTGGACATCTCTGATAGATATGTTGTTGCAGTTGCATAAACTCGAAACGAAGGTAGCTTTCTTCAATGAAATGGATCATCTAATAATGAGGGTCAGGGAGCAACTTGACAGGTCAAGGCAAAAGCTTTATCATGAGAGAGCACAGATAATCGCAGCCAGACTTGGATTGCCACCATCCTCATCTAGACCGATGCCACCATCATTACCGAGCAGCAGAATTGCAACGAGCGTTGCAAATGCAATTCCAAGGCCTCCTATGAGCATACCTTCCCAAAAACAACCAGTTTCAAGACCTATGGGAACAATTCCTCCTACTAACCCTTCCAACCCCTTTGTCTCAACAGCTACAGCAGGAAATCCAGTTGGGCCTTCTGGTCAGGAGACAAAGTAGGCTTTCCTCAAGAGGCATGTGAATAGACCACAGTTTTATCTATTTTTTGCATACCAGCCAGCATCCACCATTTTGCCAAGTGAGTTTCCTTTGCTGTGCTTGTTATTCTGAATCGTTACAAACTTTTGAGGTGCTTTTGTGAACTTGAAATTCACAACCTGATTACAACCTTAGTTTTGTTTATGTAGTAATTATAAAACTAAGTCAAGGGTATCAAAGGCGCACTTCTGGCTAAAAAGGTGCTAGAGGGCTCTAGGTATGTCACCTTAGAAGCCAAAAGGCGGGCTCTGTTCAAGAGGCTTATGCTTGAGTTTGCCTTTGTGAGCCTAGCGCCTTGCCATAGGTGCAAATTTATTTCATGCATTTTATGACTAATTTGAATAATTGGATGATATGCTTTAGTAAAGTTAGTTGTTATTTATGACTTAGTTTATTATTTTCTCACGTTACTGCACCTGCTGTCATTCAGTCCTGTGCATGAGCTTGTGCCCAGAATTCAGCACCCCCTTGCGGCCTAGTGCGCCTTTCACCTTTAATAACTATTGGATATGGTGTGAAAATGTTCAAGGGGGAAATATTGAAATATGAGAAAGTAGAGAACTGAATCTGAAATGTTGCTTGTGTGAGCTCCCGTTGTCCCGGGATAGCTTTAAGAGCATGAATGTTTAGTTTCCAATCAGAATATCCCGATCTTGGCTTTGTTAACTAAACAACCCGGAAAGTATGTTTAAAGTCAAAGACATGGTGTTTCTGCTAATATATCTTCTTTAACCATACATCTATTCCTTCAAGCTCAGGTATTATCAGTCTCTTCAAAGTCAAAATGGGTAAAAATGATGAACCAGAGTCTGCTACATAATGGATGTCTTACAAATTTCTAATATTGTTTTTTCTTTTTATCTTAGCGTAAGGTCCATTAGTATGGAAAGGTGAAAAAAAGTAGAGTGTCAGTTATTTGTTCCTTTCAAAGCCAAATTCTTGAAATTAGTTTTTAGTTCTAGGCATATCAAATTCAGTCGTTAGACTCAAGCAAGCTATGCTTGAATTACATTATCTGAACCAAATATGTAAGTGGTGTGGAGTCCAATGTTTCATTTCAAAGAGCTATCAATCTAAATGCATTTTTGTATCATCTTTTCTGGATGGTGAATTACATTATCTCGTCCAGGCAGATTCCAATGTAGTCTAAAATCTGCGATTTAATGTATTTAATTACTTCAATGGCTTCTCTGAATGTTGTTTTTCTCCAAATAAATTATTTGGTTGCCGTATAACCAGCTGCTTCTCTTCATAGAGTATAGAATTAAGTCCTGACATGAATCTCTGATGTAAGTTCCTTTTTGAATCCAGTTGATATCCCTACAAGTTCGGTTCTTGAGGCACAATTTTAACTCAAGCATCAAGATCAGTAATCTGAAGAAGTGTGTAATGCACATGTAGCTGGTAAATTATTAGAGAAGGAAATAGCCAGGCATCTTCGAAAATGAAGTGTTGGTCATGGAGGTGGAATTGAGCTATGCACTATACGGTGATGAAATCTAACTAATGCCTTGCAATGCTGCTGATGGTTTCCATCTTTGTGAGATTGTCTGTGTTGTAGAATGTAGTGTTGTTTAGTCTGTAATGATCCACAGTATTTATTTGTTGCTGCTCCAAGATTGTAGACTAGCAGTTGTAAGCAAAGGCATATTTGGTTAACAAAAAAAGAAAGGGGAAAATAAGAGACTTGGCTCTACCTTTCTTCTTTCTTTGTTTTTTTTTTTTATCTTGGGAAGTATATTATACAATGATAGTAACGAAAGTTGGAACTATAATCAACATGTCTAATGGCATCCTTAACACATTACGTATGGTGCAAAACATGTTCATGGAAGAGTGCGTGTTCGTTGCTTGCTCGGTTGCCTAGTGATGTCAAAATGGTCATTGTGCCATGATTTATATATTTATTTGACATAATTTTATACAAATGCATGATGGGTGATTTTAAGAAATTCTACAAGTAATATTGTTCTTAATAAAAAATGAACTGTCATGAGGCCTATTCGAACAATGATAGCAAGTAGAGTTTTCCTAGTTCGAATTCATAAGATGGATGGTGGAGTTGTGTTTATTGGTAAACATACTGTTCAAATCTAAATAGGGGAAAACTACAATTTACTCCGAAATGTAATGACCTTGACTCAGAATGTTCGAATTATGGAAGTGGAGGATTCGAAGTTAAGCTCTATGGACGAACTAAAAAACATAATAGAAATTTGAAGCCAAAAACATTATTATAGTCGAGACTTTGCGAACAATGACAGTATAGTGTACCTAGAAAAGAACTCAAACACAACTGAACAAATTAAAGCAAGTTTTTACAGAATTTGTTTCCCACAAACACTAATGTACACTATAACCTCTTACATATCAATAAGAATGGTTAACACAAATGGTGCAAAACATTTTTATAACACTTGTAAACATATCACCGACGACTGATGAGTCAAACCAAACCCATGCTTAGCATTCACATCCAGTTGACCTAGGCTGACTGCTCGTACCTCCAACATCTATGGTGTCTGGCAAGTATCTGCACAACACAAAATTACCACCGGAGTGCAACACCAAGCAATATTAGTTTCATTGCATTGATTAAAAAAAAAGCATCCATAATTGGTAAAATAAAAGTTTAACTGTTCTCATTCAGTCAAAGTTCTATTATACGTCTTCAAAGTGATATAAGATAACTTTTAGAACTAAAACATGCAATAGTATCAACTATTAAGACATTCCTGAGATATATAGATGAAATTAACAATACAACATTCTAACTATATATCGCGAAAAGAATAATCGTAAAGCAAAACAACTTACATCTCCTCCTCCTCCCCACTCTTCAAGGCATTCTTTGCTATGCACTGGAAAGCTTCTTCGACATTAATGCCTTCTTTAGCAGAGGTCTCAAAGTATGGTATATTACCTTTCGAGGCACACCAAGCTCGTGCCTTCTTTTCTGAAACCTGCATTTTAAAATCAGTGGTACATGTAAGAATATGCATAGACATGCATCTAAGTCTTACCCCAAGCAATTTAATATACATACCACTCTGCTATTTCCACCATCCACATCAACCTTATTTCCAAGGACAACAAATGGGAAATTCTCTGGATCTGAAGGACTTGCCTGTAGATAGGAAAATTTCCAGATGCAAAATCATTAATAACTGCCTAGAACATGGATTCTATTCAATAACTTTGCATTTGTAGACTGAAAGCAAGTACCTGAATAAGGAACTCCTCCCTCCAGTTATTAAGGTTATCGAATGATTTCATTGAATTAACATCATATACAAGAACACAGCAATCAGCACCACGGTAAAAAGCAACACCGAGGCTTTGGAATCTTTCCTGGCCAGCTGTATCCCAAATCTGTAAAAGTAAAAGACAGCTAAAAATTTAGATACAGGCATACAGCAACTAGCAGAATGGCAACAGCATGAAATTGCATATTCGGAAAGCCATAGTAATTCAAAGTACCATCGGGAGGCTGTGAATCATCTACATTCTATATTATTACAAAATCCAGTTAAATTCACAACATGAACTAACATTAGCTGATTCATGAACTAACACCAGTAGCTGATTTCACACTGGACTGCCTCTTAAGTATCATAAAAAAAAAAAAAAGAGAGCATATGAACAGAAATATAAAAATACAACAGACATATTTCTTTACTGTCTTAAAGTAATATAATGACCCATGTGAAATGGTACAAGTAAAATGTCAAAATATTAACTTGTCTTACAGAACTATCAACTATCAATAACCAACAAAGAAAAAGACATCAGGGAAATGAAAGGACTACTACCATCTATCAATGACCAGCAAATCCCATAATGGGTTGGAATTTCATAAGCATATCTTGATCACATTAAATGTATATGTAACATTTCAAGAGGAAATATCATATAATCTTTGATGAAAGATAAAACAAACTAACATTTAGAAAATATTACTCCGAGTAGGCAGAAGATACATATACAAAAAATTCATTATCCAACAGTATAAAAAGTTATAATGGCTGCTTAAGGAACATGTCGATAGCAGTACCTTCATAATATTTGATAGTTCTAATGGCCTACATTTTATTATTTGAGGTGAATTATTATAATGATCTCAAAAAGTCTTCAACATAAAAGAGCCAATGCAAAATTATTAAGACATTATTAGACTATAAAGAGAAATTTTAGGCAAATGATTGTTTTCTCATTCACTCTAGTTCATTGTAGGATCATCTGAAGATCTAATAAAAGAATGACATTTTTAATAACCTTCATTCATCTAAGTTAAGTTGGTCTTCTACTGCCCTTCTTAATTATATCCAACTCCATCATGGTTCAACTAAACTTCAAAATGATGTCTAAATGACAGTAAGATACAAACAGATTCCGAAAGACATATTATAGGAGGAGGCAACAAAATTATGCAAGGGATGATGCGGCAATCTTCCCTAAAATGTTCTGAATTCATACGTCTAGGCACACCTCTCTAACCTCAACAAATTCAATTTATAAATTTCATAGCAAACATGTACAGTCAATAGAAGTTTTACAATAGGACTATGGAAATGAAAGATCTGTACCAGAAAAGTGCACCAAAACTAGAACCACCTACAGTAATTGCATGCCCTATTGTGATTAGAGTACACAAAGAAATACTACAAACCTGTAGAGTGAATAGCCTATCTTCAAACTGCACTTCTTTAGTCAAGAAATCAGCTCCAATTGTTGCCTTGTATTGATTGCTAAACTTCTTATTTACATATCTAGAATAAAAGTTAAGCCAAACAACAAGTAAAAGAAAAAAGGGCACCACTTTAACTAATTCAAGCAAGACATATTTCCACCTAAATGAAACAATTATAAACCTCATAACCATAGTCAATAACTGAAGGATACTGATTCATCAAAGAGGTCTTCCCCACCCTGCAAATACAAATTACAAACAATTAGCTGAAACTCTACTAAGAAGTCATCCTCAGTTCATCATGATAAACAATACGCAAACAATCATTAGTCCAAATCATACACAATGTTACTTGACCAATTGAACTAAAAGCTCAAGCTGATAGTCAAGACTAACAACATCTTTTATATTAATCTCGGTCATGTGTTTGTTATTCAACAAATATTGCAGAAACTGATATTATGTTAGTTAACCGAGTGAACAAAAAGCTCGAGTTATTACCGCAGAGACTGATACTGATATAATGTTATTTAACCGATTGAAACAAAAGCTCAAGCGGATAGTTAAGACTAACAACATCTGCTATTATGTTAATTAACCGATTGAGCCAAAAGGTCGAGTTGCTAGTCAAGGCTAACAACATTTTTTATATTAACGTTTCAAGCTCGAGCTGATATAGTTAATGCTAACAACATCTTTTATATTAATCTCTGATAATTCGCATCAAAATGAACGAAAAACTCAATTAAATCACCAGATTTACGTTCCTAGAGAAAAATCACATCCTAAAATTAGAAATCGAGCATCCGCCGCTAAATTGGAGCTAAGCAATTCCACAATCCGATCAAAACTTCACAGGATCTCGAAAGATCCGCCGAATCTACCAAAAAAAGAAAAAAACTAAACATTCATGAATAGGAATAACTGACCCGCTGTCGCCGAGGATGATGACCTTCAAAAGAGTTCTCCGACGGGAAGGCATATCGGAAAAGCAAATCCGATCGATTTGAAAATTTTTTTGAATCGGAGAAGGAGAGTGAATTTGCGGATTTGCCCTTTTGTGATCGTCTTTTTATTTTTCTGTTAGATTCTTCTACTGGCTGCTACGAGACGAAGACGAGCTGTTGGATTTTCTTTTTTTTCTTGAGAAAGTCGGGGGGGCCTTTAGTGAAAAGCTGGTACTGATCTGTAATTTTGATATGAATATTCCTATTTTTGAAAATAAATTCTTATTTCGGGTGGAGTTCTGGAGTGACTGGTAGGTGACGTGAATGGCTAATTATTGATTTATGTGTTAAAATAATACATCTTTGTAATAATATGAGAGAAATAAGGGCTCTCAGTCCAGAATTTGATACTCTGTTGTAAAAGGGAAAGAATTTTTATGATTATCAGTTTTCACTTAATGACGTGCAAATTACTACGAAAAAAATTAGTTATTGCAGTTAGTAGAGAATATATTACTGGATTAAAAGATAAAAAGAATGAGGAAAAGTTACGAGATTGATTGATGGATCACCATTTTAAGACCAAGTTATTTTGAGTTAAGAAATTAGTTATTGCAGTTAGTAGAGAATATATTACTGGACTAAAAGATAAAAAGAATGAGGAAAAGTTACGAGATTGATTGATGGATCACCATTTTAAGATCAAGTTATTTTGAGTTTAGTTCTTTTTTCTTTTCAATTTAATTTCAACTCAGTTCAAAATGCGTTCAAGCACGAATTTGATATATGTAACTATTTACACTTGTTCATAAACCATTATCATTACAGAGTCAAGTTCAAATGAGACAAGGGTTTAGGATGAGACTAGTTTTTATGATGAGACAAGGGGTATTTTTGTAATTCAATAGGGAAAGGTGGCAAACTTGTAATTAAATGAACACCCCTCATGCGTGAATTGAAGGGAAGGAAGAGGAGGTGATGTCAGCGCTGATGTCACCTCAGGAGAGAGAAATAGTTTTAATTATTTTATTTAAAATGCCTTTTCCCGCTCTTTCCAAACTCATTTTTCAAAAAAAATTATACCAGTGAACTCGTATTAATTAGGTGGTCATTTTGAGATCTATTTTTGTTATTTATAGACGATTTTTATTTTATTTTTATTTTTTTATAATTGTTCCACCGGACTACTCTAATTGTTCCAACAGAATACTACATTTTTTTACACTCCCAGAGTGCATTTAAAAAAAAATAATGAAAATATTTTGCTGGAACAATTGGAGTAGTCTGATAGAACAAATGTAGTATTCTGTTGGAACAACCAAGTATCCGACTTGGAACAAAAATAAAAAAAAATAAAAATCGTCTATAAATAACAACAATGGATCTCAAAATGACCGCCTAATTAATACGAGTTCAGTGGTATAATTTTTTTGGAAAAATGAGTTCAAAAAGAGCGGGAAAATGCATTTTAAATAAAATAATAAAAACTTTTTCTCTCTCCAGATGTGACATCAGGGATGACATCACCTCAATAATGTCCCTTCATATTTTTAAAATTTCAAAATTGCCACCACTTTTTAATTGTCTCACACTAGAAAAAGTCTCTCCATAATAGCTTTGTCTCACATTAACCTATCTCTATCATTATATATGTATGCATATTTTTATTCTCCTATAATTTTAAAGAATACAAATATTTTTTCTTGTATTTTATATAATTATTATTATTTATTATTATTCAGTAGGAAATTCTCACACTTGCGGGCCCAGTTTATACAAAAATATATTTATACATAGCCGTAGCTACATAGCATGATTACCCCACTCAAATTAAAAAAATTGTATATATTTTTATATGTAAAATAATTTAAATTCATATTTACACTAAAATTAAATGTTCTGAACCTATTTAACAACAAATTATGACCCAATCAATGATAAATTCGACTGATCCACTTATATAGTTTTGTGTTCTCTAGGGTTAAAATATTAGTTCATAATGCAGTTTTTTTTGTTACCCAATGAAGGTAGTTTATCAACCTTTTTCAGTTCATTGTTAATTCATGCTTAACTTTACTTAAAGGAAAAAATTGACTTTTTATAAACTTGGAGCTCTTTTGGGTATTGTTATTTTTGAATGTTTGCCTTAATGCATAACATTTGATTAACTTTTTTTATTGGACGGTAGAAACATTTTATTTTTTGATAATGAAAAGTTTAATTATAGTAGTTTTATCCATTTGCAAGTAGGTTTATTCACATTATATTTAATATATATGTTTTTTTTAATACAGAGAGGTTACAAACTCGAAACCGAATAAGAAAAAAGAACAGAAAGAAACAAAAATATAGGATTTGTTAGGTTTGATCCTAGATGTAAGCTCTTTCCTCTCTTTCCCTCCCATGATCCTATATGTAAGCTCCTTCATCTCTCTCTCCTACTCCCATCATCTTTCTCTTTCTCTTCTTTCTACTCTTTAGGTGGTTCTCTCTCTTTGGCTCAATCGCTAACCTATCCCACATTTTACCCTCTCCCCATTATGCACTTTCTGTTTCTTCTCTAATTTCCTCTTTTGGGTAAATTTTTCATTTTTATCTTTGTCTTTGTTTTTTTAACCCATTCTTCATTGCTAACTCTCCCAAGGGTAGATAGTTTTGGTTTTCTGAAAAAAAAAAAAAAAAAAAAAAAGGAAAAACGCTTCCGGGTAGTCTAATATTTGCCTAATTCTGTATATTTTATTTTGATTATTCTATCACATTTCTCTACTTCACGTGCATTTTTTGCTGTTTACGTTGCATGTGCTATATGGTGATGATGATCAGGGCCTCTAGGAGGGCCTGGGGGACCCCGGCCCCTGAACCACCAGGGATGGTTTTGGTTCCCCATCCATTAAAATCACCATGCAATGAGTTGTTCCTGCTCTCCAACTTGCAACATTTACTAGTATTGTCTGATATTGGTAAAATAGCGAAAAGCTTACGTCGAAAATTTATAATTTTCGTCAAAAAGTCCTTGCTTCTTTTTTTTTTCTCTTTTCGACAAAATGTATGAGCTACGATAGAAAATTTTCACACCAAGAGAAAAGAATAAAATTCTTGCGGATTTTTTTTTTATATATACTAGGTGTAAACCGGGCCCCTGACATTCAACACTGGATTCGACATTGATGATAATGATAAATTATGATAGATGAAGTCATTGTTTTCAATCATATATGTCTAAGGGTCTGGATGTAGGATTTGTTATTGTCTGGGTTAAGATTGTGAAAAGTTGAATGGTAAATGTGTAGGATGGGTAGGGTTAAGCTAAAGATCAAGAAGTTGGAGAACATAAATGGCCGTCAAGCGACCTATGGCAAAAGGAAACATGGCATTATGAAGAAGGCTAAGGAGTTGTCTATTCTGTGTGACATAGATATTGTCCTTCTCATGTTCTCTCCAAGCGGCAAACCATCAATATGCAAAGGAATGCGGAGGTATATGTTCCAGTACATGCTTTTTTATTCTTTCCATTCATATGCATTTTGACCCTTTTGAATGAAAAGCAAGAGCGGACATCCCAACGAGGTTGACACCTCTGGACAAACGCCCCTTAACCCGACTATATGCATTTGAACCACTGAATTTTCTGTCAATTTTGTTTTTCTTTTGATAGGAGCATAGTGTGGTTGATTTGTCATATGACTTCTGAAGCACATATATATTTGTTTCTGCTTAGTGCATTTGGTTATTTTCATCATCTTATTAACAATTTTGTTAAAAGGAAAGTTTTCTTATTGTTTTGTGTAATTCTAGCAGCATGGAAGAAGTAATTGCAAAATTTGCTCAATTAACGGCTCAAGAACGGGCAAAGAGGTAAAACTATATATGCTTGATTTTTAGTCATTTAGTATTGTAGTTCTGACGAATCAAAATGTAATACTTATTTCATTTGATTTCAACAGGAAGTTAGAATGCCTTGAAGTAAGTCCTTACAATCATTTTCCATTAAATTCGTGACTTCCTTTCACTTATCACTTGGATGCACGGGTGCATTGCACCGGGACTATACCAGAATTTCTCTTTCTTCATTCAATTATTATTGCTAACGTGACTTTTTGTTCTATTTGAGAGTCTAGGCACTTAAAAAAACTTTCAAGAAGTTGGATCATGACGTTAACATACCCGAATTTCTAGGCTCAAGGTAAATAGTTAGTGCAATACATTGTAAAATAGCTTAATTGGGGATTGTATGTTGTGAAGTATATGTGCTAAACACTTCGTTATTTTGTTTTTTTTTTTGTTTCTTTTCAGTTCTCAAACAGTAGAGGTATGGACTCCAACTGTAATGACATTACAAATCTTGAAACTCCTAGCTTAAGCTGGTTACATGTTTTACATGTTTGAAATTGCATTGATCAGGATCTGACGAACCAGTCAAGGTTACTGCAAAATCAACTTTCTGAAGCGCATAAGAGACTGAGGTGAACATGAACCAATTTTTTTTTCCTGTTTTGCATAATTAGTCTCTTTTGTTGTTTCATACATGAACTGCAACTTAACATAATCAAACTACTACCCCATACTAATCTGAAAATTTCTTTGACTTTCTCCAGCTGTTGGACGAATCCGGATAAGGTCAATAGCATGGAACATCTATGGCAACTGGAAAATTCAATCAGGGAATCTCTTAATCAAATTCAAGCTCATAAGGTATGGCAATCATTTGTGTCATGATAACTTTGATTAAGCGAATTTAAGTTTGTTTGTTTTTAGTGAGGAGTACACTATAATATGCTTCTTGAACACATATGTAAACAATACATGAGTATAAAGATATGCTCTGTTCAGATGAATTTACTGTCTGAAAGTCCAAGCATCTTTTTTTATATGTATAGATTTTGATTATATACCAAAGTGAAAAATAAAGTGCATTGCTGTAATATTTTCTTGTTTTTGAATTAACAAGATCCAAAGCACAAATTTGGAACCGGGGGATACTAATTTACCATTATTGCAACCATATGTACTAACAATTTGGAGTTGTTATTGCCAGGAATATCTCGGAAAACAGCAATTCATGTCACTAGAATGTAATAATCAGGTACGGAGGAAGTCAATTATTTTTCACAATGACTTAACCCTGTTTCGCATTAGAAGATAGTGTCTAAGATGAGCATTATTTGCAGTTCCAAAATGGCATGCATGTACCTTTCAGAATGGCTTCTGAACAGCAGCCGCCGCCTATGTCTTGGATTACTAATAATGACACTCAACCGATTGTGTTACAAGAGGATCCAAATCTACTTCCTCACAGGTGAGTAGGCCTTTGAAACAAGTTTTTTTTTAATATCAAAAGAGACGTTATTCTTATATAGAGGTTTTACCATATGAAGAAAGAACATTGACTTTTATGAAGCGTTCTCTCTCTTTTGTGTGAGTGCGACTACTTAGAAAATTTGGCATTTTAGATAGAGGGATCTTGTCATATATTTCTCAACCTAACAAATCAATGTTTTTCCCTTATAGGGATGTGGAATGTTCTGCAAGTTCCTCCTTCGGCAGTTATTCTGGTTACTTCGGCACAGGAAAAAGTTCCGAGCTTTCTAATTCTAGTCAAGAAACAAGTGTGAATGGTATTCTTAACGAATTAAACGGAAACGCATCACTGAGGCTGCAGATACCTGGGAATTATCCTTACATGCCATATAATCTCAATTTTGTGAACCAATCAGCAGCCGAGCTGAACCAACAAGAAAGCCCTGTGGATTTTCCTGTGAATGGAAGTTTTGAAACCTCTAAAGCTGGTTATGACACCACCCCTGGTAGTTGGGCTTCTTCATCAGGACCATGTGGCATTACCATGTTCGATGAACATTTGTTTTCCCGGGTTAGTTCAACCATATTCTTTTGGGTTCATTGCATTATTGTTTTTTTTGTTTCTGCATATCTTTCCATCATATGTTTGTGGTATTTGTGCATCTAAATGCCCGAACAGAACCTTTGGCCTTAAATCTTGTAATCTATTATGCAGTCTGATCTGTCTAGGAAACATGAGCCAAACATAAAACATCCTCTTATCTAGCACAATGGTACACATCAGTATAATATTGGCCCGACTTGCGAATTTGCAATATATGACCCAAAGCATTGTTGCTTACTCTATTTTGATCATTGTTTAGATTCAAATATGAATATCAGCTTTCCACTGTAGATTCGGACACCACGATCATATAGGAATGATCTTACAATGTGCCATATGTTTCTCATGTTGCTTCACTGTTATCTTTTGAGCTAATGAGCACTTTTAAACTTTGTTTCGGAAAGAAACCAAGGCCAAACATAAAATCTCTTACCTAGCACAACGCTATACAACAGCATAATATTGACCCGACTTGCAAATTTGCAATACATGATACAAAGCATTATTGCTTACTCTATTATGATTTCAGTGTTATCTTTATAACTAATGAGCACTTTTAAACTCTGTTTCCGACAGCAACCAAACTGAAGTTTCAAGAACAATGATGACATTGATCCACTGATAAAGTTGCATCCCCCGAACGATGCTGCTGAATTTGCGATTGGGTTTTTTAGCCATTGCAAATATGAGCTGCAGCCTTTATACGAAAAAAATATATATAAATATAAAATATATATGCAAGTATGGCATGAAAACACGATATGAAATTCCCCGGTGTTGGTGAATTGTTAGAAAAAGAAATGGTGCCAAGGCTATATCTGAAATGAAGAGGGCATTGCTTTTGGTCATATTATAGTTTCTTCTTCTTCTGTATATGAACTATATATTATACATAAATAGTATTATAGGTTTTGCCAATTGTTTTGATTTTTTGGTGACAAGGTTACTTAATCCATCCTTGTCCTTCTTCAATGTGTCCTGAGCTGTAAATTGAAAACCATTTAATATATATATATAGAAAATAATCATATAGAAATTGTTGTTTACTTGTAGCTTAATCTTTTTGTAACTGAGAGCAGCTTAAAGAAAAACTCCAAAAAGACCATCTCTAATTTTTTTATTTTTCCTTTTTTTCCCTCCAATCTACAACTCTTTTTTTTTTTGCATTAAAAAATATTCTCTATTTTATTTTATTTCATCTATCACGTTTATTAATATAATAATTAAATTTACATAACTTTTTCTTTTTCATATTTTTGGAATTTATGCTAAAAATAAAATACAGTTACAATTTATATAAAAAATAAAATATAGTTAAAATAATTTAAAATCAAAAAGTTATATTAAATAGGGAAAATTCTAAAAAAAACTTATGTCGAATTGTCACAATGAATGTGGTTTGTTTCGTGACTAAAAAGTGATTAGCAGTTGTTCTTGTTTCTTCTTTAAATATTCTTTTAAATTAACACTGTTAAAATGATTGTTGGCGACCATAAGAATGAAACAGAAATCATGAATTGATGATATTACAAGCAAGTTTAGTTCTTGCACTTTTTAATTTCAGGGTCATTAAAGTTGATTGATGATGAAAGAAAGTGAATGTTTGGAAAAAGAAAACTTAAAAATATTAATTCTAGAAAATTAAAATATATGGTTTTATTTTATCGTAAATTTTAAATTTTCTACTTTTAGCCGTATAAAAATACCAAAGTAAATGATATTTATTTTTGACAAACCGAACAATTCTTTTTATTTTTTTTTTTGGTGAAACGGAGGGGTTGGAACCCCGGACAAGAAAAAAGAAGGAAAAGAAAAGAAAACGAACTCAAAAAACAAAGCTAACTACATACGGACTCGACGTGAGGAGCTCGAGCCACATGTGTCAGCTAAGAGGAGGTCCTGGAGGCCTGCAGGCGGCACATCACACTCGTGGTGTCCCAAGGAACAAGTTCCTGCGAAATTCGCCATCCAATCTGCCGCTTTGTTCCCTTCAAGAAAAGTGTGAACAAATTTGACATCCCAACTCTGATTTAACAACATCTTGCAACCTTCTATAAGCCAAGCATATCTGTGAATACTGTTATCCCGGTCAGAAACTAACTGAACTACAACTTGAGAATCTACTTCCATGACAACCTTTCTGAACCCTTTTCTCCAGGCAAGCTCGAGACCATAATAAACTCCCCATAGCTCAGCCAAAGTAGCTGAACAAATCCCCAAATTACAAAGAAAACCACCTTGCCAATGCCCAACCTCATCCCGAATTAAACCTCCAGCTAAAGCCAACCCCGGATTTCCTTTACTTGCGCCGTCACTATTGACTTTCATCCACCCAACATCTGGATGTTTCCATGAAATTAAGATGGTTTGATAAATAGCAGTACCCAAAATCTTAGAATCTACAAAGACTTTTTTCATCTCAGTAGCTTTAACAATAATAAACTCAGCTTTATCATCACACTTTAATCCTGGAGAAAAAATAGAATCATTCCGCCATCTCCATAACCACCAACAAATTACCGCAAAGAGAATCGGCCACTCGATAGACCTCCAAGAAAAATTCACTGTTATATTTCCATTAATCCACCCCTTCAAATTAACCCCATAAAAAACTTGAGACCAATTACTCGGTAAAAAATAATTCCAAACCAGCCTTGCCATGAAACAATCCCGAAGAATGTGGAGAGTAGTTTCAGTAGCAGTGCAAGAAGGGCACTGATCAGTGGCGCTGATATGACGTTTCTTACGGTTAGCATTAGAGAGGATAGCATCGTGCATAACCGTCCAAAGAAAAATTTTAATTCGCTCTGTGACTTGCAAACACCAAATGTTGTTCCAATTTCGCTCATCTACGCTCCCATTCGAAATAGAAGACAGCTTACAAGTGAAATTATAAGCTGATTTTACACTAAAAGCACCTGAAGGAGTTTCATTCCAGTACCAGCCGTCTCCCTCAAGACCATCCGGGCTCAAAACATACGACGAAAGCTTAAGTAAAACTGATGCCGGAATTAAATTTTGAAGCCGAGACCAATCCCATCCCGGGTTACCACTCCAATAGCTACGAACCGAAAGGGACAGCTCCGCCTCAGAAATAGTCCCAATAGCAACCTCAGATAAGCAAATATCATCAGCCCACTTTTGCTTCCAAAACAGCGTCTCATTCCCCGATCGAACTGTTCGACTAAGGCCCTGCTTCAGAATGATAGCACCCAACACAATGCACTTCCATATATGACTTTGAGGATTTTTCACAAGAAACATATCAAACAATTCTTTTTATAGTCATGAAACAAACCACTTTCGTGAGTGCTTTTGATGTGTGACTGAGTAACGTGTTTCCGTACATCAAAGTCACTCAAACTCTTATGTTGAAGAATGGTTTGGCTTACTACAATGTATGCTACTCCTCATATCTCTTCTCCACCATCTGCTTCTTGCTCTCAAGATCTTCACATTCCTAACTATAGTAAAATGAATCCAAGTCAGCAACAAGTCTCACTGGCTCTGAAAGAATGACGTACCAACCGAATGGCCATTTGCTCGAGATTTAAACCACCCTATAACTTGGTTAGCTTCGATGATGAAATTTGGACTAAAAAAAGATAACAATTAAACTAAATCAACTAACATGAGCTTACTTGGGTTGTTTACCGACACACGACAATCTTCGGAGATGTGGCATTCTCATGTGGAATCTCTTGATCACTTGTTCGTGGATTGTTCGTTTGGCGCAGGTTATTTGGCAAAGCATCTCGGCTTTATTCGAGAGAAGAGAAGTATTGCTTTTTATGTTCATTTTAATGAGCTTTTTATTAAGCTTAGTACTTATCGATTTAGGACACAGATTAAGGTTTTATTGCAAGGGGCTGTTATCAATGCGATTTGGGTTATTTGACGCTCCAGAAATCAGTGTCTTTTTGAGGAAGTGCGCAGCCGAGAATTTTCCATTCTCTTCAATAGCTTTGGGCACTTTTCCAGGGGGGCGACAACTTTTCTCGGGGTTTTGTTGGAACTCAGTTGGTTTGAGTTTGGTATTCTGGACACTCTTAACTTAGATCCGCGTCTTAGGAGGACCCCCGAGGATCATCCAGGTTCGGTGGTTAACTCCCTCTTCAAGTTGGTGGAAAGTTAACACTGATGCCTCTGTGGTCAGATTTAATGGATCAACGGGATGTGGTGGGATCTTTCGCAGTTCTAGCTACTAGTTGTTCCGTGGGTTGTTTTGCTTTCCCTTTGGACTGTTCTTTTGTTTTTTTGGCTAAGCTTCATGCAGCAATTCATGCGATTAAAACGGCTTCGGATAGGGGTAGGCCAAAGCTTTTGGTTGAATGTGACTCGACTTATGTCGTTTATATTCTCAAGTCTCGTTGCACCTTAATTCCCTGGAGTACTCGACATGGCATTTTGGCCAATCATTATTTCAACAGGATCTCCGTTTTACTCCTCTAATAATCACTATTAGTAAATATACCATATTCTTAAACTTGAGGCCAATCATTTGGTTTATTTGGCCAAATTCAAGAGATACGCCTCACATTCAATACAATTCGGTTAGATTAATACAAATAAACAACAAATTCCAATGTATAGTCAATCAAATACATAAATTTTATAAGAACACCATCAATAAAAACAATAAGAATGAGAAAAATGCAATATTCATACCATCCCTTCTTAAAAATTTCAATACATTAAATTGTTAACGCAAGCTAGCTATATTATAAGCCTAAACAATATATAAAAAGGGTGGATCTTGAAAGACCTCCCTCCAAGCCATACATACGACTTTCATCGAATACAGCTTTCCACAGAATTCTATATGTATCTATGAGATCGAGTATGAAATTCTGTTCACTCACTGAAAGTTAGCTAGAATGCACTTATGGCTGACTAGCTAGCTAGTTCGGAAGAAAAGTGATTAACAATTCTAATTGTAGCCATATATTGTGGAACCAAATTATATGTTTCAAGGATTGTGTCTTCTGTTAGGTCCCTTGGGTGCCTCTTCACTGCTTGAAGAGGATGGATTGAGTCCGTATTCGCTAGTGTGACCATATTCGCTGCTCGGATATTCGGTACTGTCCATTACCACCTTCCTGAACTTCTTCATATCAGCAGTGTATGTCGAATTTGAATTCTCGTAATCAGAACTGCCTGAAGTTGTGCTGAATGTTAAATTATGACCCGGTTTCACCCCCTCGTCTAGCTGGTCTAGTGTGGCGTCGCCTTCTAGTGCCCGAACAATCTGTTTCATGGAAAAAAAAAGATATTACTAACAACCTTGCTAGTTATCTGAGGCAAAACTAGAACTAAATACCAATGATCTTTGAACCCAACAACTCTCCCTCTTGAAGAGGGTTATTAGTAGTATACAGGGGCGGAGGCAGAGAGGGGCCGGGCTGGGGGGTTTTGGCCCCTCCTAATTGCCAGAACCGCCCCTATTAGTGATCGTTCGAGGCATCTATGCCTCTTGAAGGTTGGAATTTGGGCCCCTAAACTCAAAAAAAAATATGCTCTATGTGAAAATTCCCTTCAATATTCGGGAGTAGTTAGGCGATACAAAATGAGGATAAAAAGAGTACGTACTTGACTCATCTTAGGCCTTCGTCGGGCAGAATGCCGAATGGATGCACCAGCAGAAGCCACCATGCGAGCTAACTCAGCCGAATCAAAGTTTCCTTCTAAAAGAGGATCAACCAATTCTCTGAAGTTCCCACTCTCCACAGCACTTGAACATAGAGGTCTAGCCTGCAATATTCATTAATTTACCATTTCAATCTCTTTTTTTACTTCATTCATTCAACATTTTTAAAGAAGTTTTTTGGAGTTAAAAAATGCACACCCAATCTACTAGACTCTCATCCATATCGGCACTCAAATCCACCGGTCGCCGTCCAGTTATCAGTTCTAATAACATCACACCAAAGGAGAAAACATCCGATTTTTCTGTGAGCTTCCCACTTGATGCATACTCAGGAGCCAGGTACCTGATTTCAAGATCAAACTTTTTTACTTCTTCATCTCATTAAATAAGATTACCTATTAAAATTTAGTGAATTAAAACTGCCTGAAGAAAAAGAAAATTAGTCAAAATCATATGGTATTGCTATGAGAGTAGCTTAGACTAATTCAGATTCGAATAGCATAAGGCTTTTTACGGGTGAAGCTATCCCACATTAAGTAAATAACAAGGGCATTCTCATCAATATAGTTGAATAATTAAGATGATCTATAGTAATTTAATTAATTGGACCTCTAGTCCCTATGGTTAGTGTAATTTTATGAAAATAGCTAGTTTGGAAATCTTCTTACCCAAAAGTTCCCATGACACGAGTGGACACATGAGTATTATTGTCTTCAGATAGCTTAGCCAACCCAAAATCTGCCACCTAATCAAATATTAACATTTAATCAGAACACATGTTTTAACTGTTAAACTTGTCCTGAAATTAGAGGTACGAATAATTAGACAAAAGCATAAATTCATTTGTAACTTTTAGGCAAAAAGATTTATTTTTTTTATGTATACAAAATTTGTTTATAACTTCTTCAAGAGATAGTTGAGATTTCTGAAAAAAAAATCACTGTATAAAAAAGCCAAAATAAACTATACATAGAAATTTATAAAGGTTCTTTATATATACCTTAGCTTCAAAGTTGAAATCAAGCAAAATATTTGCAGTTTTAATGTCTCGGTGAATGATGCGTGGATGGCCTGCAAACATGATCACATATTTAAGAATATTTTACTAATAATTATTTTATAATTATTTTACTAATAATCTTAATTAATTAATTAACCTAAGTTTGAAGATATACATAATTAAGAGAGTCTAGAGTGTCTGAGAGTACGGTGTTGTTTAAAAATACAAAATGGATTCATATGGAAAGAAGCACTCTAGAATCTCAGATTGTACATATAAATAACTTACAATCTTCATGTAGATAAGCAAGTCCTTTGGCCGATCCCAGGGCAATCTTGATCCTAGTTGACCAATCCATAACTGGCCGACCTTTTCCTGCATATATATATAAAAAATATAGAATAAATAAAAGAACAAGAAGATAAATTAAATGTCAAATTAATATTAACTATAATGGAGCATAAACTATAAACTCGAGCTTTTGGTTGAAACGGTTAAGTAGCATTAGTAAAATAAAGGGATAGCAAAAATGTATGAGAATATGAAAATTACCATGAAGGTGAAACTCGAGGGTGGAATTCGGTAAAAACTCGTAAACAAGAAGCCTTTGACCGCCCGCGATGCAATAACCAACAAGAGAGACAAGATGTCGATGATGAACACGGCTAATAATCTCAACTTCAGCTTGAAATTCACGGTCTCCTTGACCGCTACCAGCTTTAAGACTTTTAACTGCAATCTCTTTCCCATTTGGCAACACCCCTTTGTGCACATACCCGAAACCGCCTTGGCCTAATAGGTTAGACTGCGCAAACCCATTTGTAGCCAAGGCTAGCTCATCATAGTTGAAGCTACTATGTGTGAATCCTAGAGCCACTGATGGATGAGGTGGTGGCAATGCTGGACCATGTGGCCCTGAATAGGTGGAGCTCATTTCGCTACTATTTAATACCATTCCAGTTGCAGCCATATGTTGTGGCGGAGGTGGTGGCGGGGATGGCCAAGCTCCATATGTACCCGGTGGTGGAGGTAATCCACCACCCATTTTGTCTGTGTTATATTGATTACTATTCTGCCAATTATTAGTGTTATGCATTGGAGTGTTGTAATAGTTTTCACCTGAAAATTGCCATAATTAATTAGCGTTTGATCATATTTATATCATGAAGGTTAAATTACAGATAAAAGTCCAATAAAAAAAGGGCATTAGTAATTTTTATTATTATCTATAAAAAAAACTAAAATATTGATATAATGTTCATTTATCCATCAATTTAATGCGAACATAAGATAAGCTGGCATTTTTGTTAAAATTAAGATGGCAAAATGAAAGCTGGCTCAGAATTTATTCAATAGCTAGATAAAATTCAAAAAAAGATGTCTTTATAGTTTTTCTGATATATTGAAACCTTTCTTGAACTTAAAACGTATGCAATACGTATTCAACTTATCATGTATTAAAATCCGATTAATGAATTAAGAAAAAGAGAGTGCACGTACCATTGGGTGGAGGGGGCTCATTGTAATAACCATAATCTACTCTTTTCTTTTTCTTTTTTGTACAACAAAAGCATATAAACATCCCTAGAAGTATCAATGCTACCACCCCAGCTGCAATTCCAATTGCAATGGGTACGATGTTTGCTTCAATTCCACTTCTAGACGAGGTTGATCCGGATGCCAATGGTGGTGGTGGTGGTGAACGCCTTGAACGAGATGACGATGGCGGTGGTGGTGGTGAAAAACTTCCACCATTGCTACTACCATTACTACTTTTTGGTGGTGGAGGTGGCGATCTATTACTTGAGGAAGAAGGCGGTGGTGGTGAAGATTTTGAGTTATCACCAGATGGTGGTGGGGGCGGGGAAGATTTTGGTGGTGGCGGTGAAGAGTTTGAGTTATCACTCGAGGGCGGTGGTGGTGATTTGTTATCTGATGGTGGAGGAGGCGGAGATGAAGAATCGTCAGAAGGAGGTGTTGGTGATGAGGATGAAGGAGGTGGCGGTGAAGATGAAGAATCGTCGGACGATGGTGGAGGTGGTGATGAATTTGATGATGATGGAGGAGGAGGAGAAGATTCTGAATTACCTGGCGGTGGGGGGGAAGACATGATAGGAGCTTCCGGCGGATATTGCCCTTAACGTGCCGGAAAGACCCCACCGCTCCTCCAAGTAATCACTCTTTATACCTAATTTACAATACAAACTTGTGAGAAACCACATTATATACAACAATGATGAATGATCATCAAGGGTTAACTGAAGACATATTAAGCATGCTTTTTAAGAAAAAATATGTCTAATCCAAACACAATGCTAGGGCAAGCATGATTTATAAAGAACAAGAAAAATTCCAGTTCATTTCCATTCTAACTCTTTATTGATTTTATAAATCTTAATGAATACTTATAATAAAAACTTCGAGATTTGAATAAAAAACGCAAAATATATATCAAAAAGCTATGATTTTTTATTATGTATAGAATTAAAGAAACAAGTGAATATGGAAAATACGGGAGAAAAGAAAGATAAAATTACCTATTGAGAAGGGTTAATTTGATTGATTCTCAAATGGTGGAAAGTAAAAAAACGAGACAATAATAGTTAGGTGAAGAAAGAAGGAGAAAGCTTCTATTACCCCACAAAACAAAAATACTTCCGACAATTTTGGATAATTTCTTATTTTTAAGATGATTTTTTATCTGTTTTCTCTACTTTTATGCTACGCCCTTTGCATACAACAATGCTTCCTATTCAAATATTTAGTTGTCATTTTCAGTAGTAATAATAATAATTAATATTCTAAGTCTAAATCATTTAAAGTTAACCATTAATTATGAAATTAATAATTGAGATCAAATTATTTTATATTTGAGATTTAGTTGTTAAATTGATAATCTTTAACTTTTTTATTGCACTCAGAGGAAATTCAAACTAACAAACCATCTTGAATCATAATTGAAAACAGAACGAAGTAAAAAAACAAAAATTAAATTGATTGAGGCGGATGATAGGAACTTACACTGTAGAGGTTAACATATAAAGCATAATTGAGCATTTACAGCGAGCTTAAGTTTTTAATATAAATGGTTCCTTAACATGTATTAAAACCAAGTCTGTTAAAAAAAATACCAATTTGACTTCTATCTTATCTTCATCTGAAATTAAGGAGGCTACGTTTGACATGGATGGCAGCAGCGCCCGGGGTCCATATGGTATGAAAGATACGAGGGAATATATTTTTTTAATTGGCAAATCAACAACAATTAAAATGGTGAGTTTCACATCCTCACATATGATACATGTACTTTTTATAAATATTTTTGGGATCGTGCTAAACTATATTGTATTTCATTGAGGCAAGTTTAGGCAGAATAGTGTCCCTTGCAACATGTTGCTTGATTTTTTATTTCTTCCAAATCCTCTCAAAAGCCGCATTGTATCTGATCCATTTTTGTGGCATGTGTTGAGTGGAGGTCACTCACACAGTTTTGTTTTATAATGGCATTGTTGGTAAGGTGCTTGGTGATATTATACATACACCTCCGGCGTTCAAGGTCTAAACATATTCATCAATTTGTTGATGTAGTTCTGGAGTGATTTGGAAGGCATAAAGCTGGGCAACAAATGTGTTCATAGAAGTCTTCGGTTCTCGAGAATACCTCTCGTGAACATATATGTTGCGATATAACAAAGGGATATGGGAGATTGGTCACGTGGTTGATTTGAATCCATGTTAACCGTACAACATGATATCGTGAAAAGTCATTGATGATTTCTCTAGTAGTAAACGTGCAAGGAATGAGCAAACATCGATCTTATGAGGGGCCATTGGGAAATGATCTCATTTTGACGGTCAAGTTAGAGATGAAAGGAAGATAAGAACGGCTTAATGAATAGAAACATGAATAATAAAAGTTGTCTTATTGAGCTAGGATAGCGTCAGTTTATAATAAGTTGAGGTATGCCCTAAACAGGTGGCAGGTTGTTACTGAGTGTATTAGTAGTGACGGTTAGAGCAAATGTGTTAGGCTTGATACACTTCTCATGTTTTGATTGGTCTATATGTAAATTTAATAATGAGTTGTATGTTCAACTTCATGAATTTTGAGAGGTGACAAAGAAATTTTTAGTTTTCACAAAGATAATATATTTTTTTAGTCAAGGTACACAAACTTTTATTTTTATATATTTTGTTTGTTTGTTTTTTTCATATTTTTTTATGAAACACTTGGAGATCCGTTAAAATGTGTGCTCAAAATATTTCATTGACTAAAGGATTTTGAGCCTAATATTTCTCCTTCTATCTTTATTTGTTTTAGCTCAATTATGATTGATGCTCTATTTTTTTTTTCTTTGTTTACAGAAGGAGAAGGTGAAAGAACTTTATCTTTAGAGAATGGTATGTCCGGATCACCTTTTTGTTGAAGTTAAATTCATGAAAATGTATATATATATATATATATATATATATATATATATATATATATATATATATATATATATATATATATATATATATATATATATATATGCTTAGTGTTCAGGGGTGCCGAGCTAGTCGGGTTGTCTAGCTTTTGTTGCTCCTCCACCTCTGCTTTTTATTCAGAAAAAGAAAATAATATATATAAATGTTTTCTATCATCAATGTATAATGCGCATTCAAGTATTTTGAAGCACACTAAGGTAAAAAAGATCAACTCTAATTTCCTATTAAGAAAAATATAAGCTTATATTCACATGCATGTTCTCATGTTTATGAAGACCAAGTTTGGGGTTCTTGTTTTTTTGTGTCTTTATCGCAAAAAGTTAAGACTCGGTACACATGTTTACTAGAGATTTTGTTCATAGATATTCAGATGTACAATTAAAAAAAACTTTCAGTTAGCATACATGGTTTTATGCTCTCTCTTTTAAGCTATAGAAATTAAGTAATTTTGTGGTTACATTTAGATCATATTAATTATAATGGAAGATTTAACATATATGTTTGTTTATAGATTCATTTTGTCCTACTGATCAGTCGTCAAGGAAAAGTGAGATTGACAAAATGGTATTCTCCATACTCCCAAAAAGAAAGATCTAAGGTAATTAATTAAGTATTTTCAGAAGAGTTCCCAATATAATAACATCAGTTTAATCAGCTTATAATTATACTATATTAAGTAATGAATTGAATTTGTGGTAATTAATTAGGTGATTCGCGAGCTAAGTGCAGTGGTGATAAATCGGGGGCCAAAACTCTGTAACTTTGTGGAGTGGAAAGGATCTAAAGTCGTTTATAGAAGGTAAGCACACTAATTTGGTAGGTTTTAATGTTTTACGCAACAAAGCGAACTTTCAGTTATGTCTGTATGCACAATTTGTGCATGTTTGAATATTTAATGAAACATTGCGTTAGAGATAATTAATGTTTATGAAGAATTATTTAATTCATTACAGGTATGCGGGGCTGTATTTTTGCATGTGCATCGACCAGAGTGATAATGAACTAGAAGTTCTTGACATCATTCACCATTATGTTGAGATCTTGGATCGTTATTTTGGCAGTGTAAATATGCATAATTCTGTTTTTAGAGTTAATTTCATATTAGTGTTTGTGATTTTACTATTAATGCATGGAGAAATTTTAAAATACTCTTGAAGTACGGATGACGTGGTACTCCGGACTAATAATTCGATGATACGTTGTACATGTTAGTATCTAAGGTCGACGATTTAGGGTCTATGGTTTAGTTTTTAGGGCTAAAGTTTTTATTTTAGGGTTCTAGAATTTTATATAAATTATTAACTAAAAAATAATTTTTTAATTAATTACACGTTGTCAAAATCTTATTGATTGATGTAATAAATGTCAATCATTTATTGATTTGGAGTACCACGTCATCGTGCTCCTAAAATATACTATTCATATTAGACTTTGTGATTATTTTTTTTAGCAAAAAAGAAGCCTACATGTAGAAGGGAATTTTTGCCCAAAATAATACTTTTGACTTTTGATAAAATAAATCCGAACGTAACTAATCAAATTTGTAAAACTTTAAACATAATTGATTATTTTCTTATTTCTGTAAATTATTCATTCATGTCTTCTTCTTTTTCTCAAAAATAAATCACAAAAAACTCATTTACAAAAAATATTAAAATCACAAAACACTAATATAAAATTATCCTTTTTCAATTTCATAATTTTGTGTCTTCTCAAATATATGCAATACTTTGTTTACAAAATTTTGGAAATTCAACCAATGCACTTGAAGGTAATAAAATATTCATTTATAGCTAATAAGCTTATACATTAACAACTTCTTTATAGTTAGCCTAAAAAAATAATATTGTCTCACTGAATTTATAAACTACCTCAATAGCGTCGTAAACTTGCTTAAAGTAATCTATTGATCATTTGTATATTTAAAATGACATATTCACCTTTTAAAGTTGATTAGACTAATAAAGTGGTATATTTTAAAACTTGTCAAGGTCAAATATATTTTAGCAATATGGACTAACGAAGTTAGAAAGAGACTCTTTGAGTTCAGAAAACCAATATACTTTGGATCGGGTTCAAAAAAGGTTCTTGATACATTAAGCTCTTATGTGCGAAAATATGGGATTTTTTTTATAGTCCTTTCCTTTTTCATTTATTAAGCTGACTTTTTTGCAATCAATATGTTTGTTTATACAGGTTTGTGAGCTTGACTTGATCTTCAATTTTCACAAGGTAATATGAATATAAACAGAACTCATTAAGGAGTTATTGTGATGGAAATCTTAATGATATAAAAAAGAACAGGCTTATTATATACTGGATGAGATACTGATTGCCGGTGAGCTTCAGGAATCAAGCAAGAGAACAGTAATGCGGCTAATGTCTGCACATGTACGTGTATATTAGTTTCGGTAGAGTGTGTATGTTTGGGGATGAACGTATTTAGTTTCCACGTATAAAACTATATAATCTCAATCTTAATATTTGTTAGACTGTGTAATATAAGGCTCGTTAATAGATGGCGATTTTTTCACTAATAAAATATGTGCAACTTTAAGTTTTATTGGGTGATCAAACAACTTGAAATTAGATGGTAATGAGAACTTCAAATTGCACAAAAAAACCATCGTGTTTTCAATTAATCTTGAAATTGCACTGTTTCATATATTTTAGTTTTGAGATTATATTGTTTTATATGTGGAAGTTAAATTGATTTTTTCTCGGTTTTATCTTTTATTATCCGTAATTTTGTCGCCAATTGAATGCAGGATTCGTTGGTGGAAATGGCTAAGGAGCAGGCTACTTCTATCAGCAATATTATTGCTCAAGTCACTAAGTAGCTACCTAGTTAGTTAGGTCATTTAACTTAGTTGATTGTTAGAGTTGTGTTCTAAAAACAATTGTTTTAGAATGCCCTTTTTTATGAAATAATGTTTTGACTAATGATTTATGGTAAAAAGCATCTTCAGATTCTCGATCTTTTGATTTTCGGTTTATTGAGCTGTTGATCATTTAAATTTTTGCCATGTTAAACCTTCTATTAACAGACTTAATGGAGATGAATTTGTGAGATTATTTCAATCAATGGAGACATGTGGCTTAATATGGAATTGAAAAGAAAGGCATCATTTTTATTATTCGATACTTTTTAAAGGAAATATATATGAACCTCTAGTAGTTTTTCTATTTTTCCGGTGAAGGTTTCTTTGAATTTTCAAAAATTAAACTAAATTCTTAAGGAAAAGAAAAATTTTACTAAAGTTGTCGAGAAAGTTTAGATGCACACAAAAGGTTATAAGAAAATTTTAGATGGGCACAACAAATTGATCAGCACAAGCTTTAATACTTTGCATATAATCGGTGTTGGTGCGAATTTCTTTAGAAATACGATTGAATTGATCTTTAAGCTGTTTGATGTGGCCCCCTGCTTGGTTTGGTATATGTTTGTGTGAGAAGATCCTAGACGTTCTTAATGGTTTTAACCTATAAAACCAAAGGAATAAGCGATGAAGAAAGTGTGCCAATAAGAGCAACAAACAATATTTGGTCTTGCCTATTCCAAACAAAGCAGTGCTGGACTAGGCTGCTTTGTATCACTCATAGTGATGTTGGGAGAGGGAGGAGGATGAGTGTCGTCAACTAATTTGTACATATCGTGGCCAATAAAAATGGCTTGAATCTGCATCTTCCAAGAAAAGTAATTGGTAGAGGTTAATTGAATGGCGCCTTGTATGTTTATAAAGGTAAAGGGTTTGGCTGGATCATCTTGATTTGGAATTTGAGAGTAGGAATTAGAATCTACCATGGGTGAGGAGTGAGGGGAGGAGGGAGTTTTTTTGAAGAGGCAAAGAGGATCGAAGAGCTCTGGTACCATATAGAGATTACAACCCTAAGAATACTAAATAGATAAGTTAGAGTCGGTTTACAAGATCATTTACAGCTCAATTATATAAAGATAAATAAAGAGATATTCATAAAGGTAGAATATCTTAACATATGTTAATCCTTATCACACGTGGTCGGCCAAGATAAGAGACCAATTTTGCGAATTAAGGAAACGAAGGTGGAGCGAGGTAGGGGTTTAGTAACAACATCTGCAAGCTTCTCACGGGCAAAATGATAGTCCAAAGCAAGATGCTTCATCTTTGCGTGGAAAACAAGATTGGAACAAACATAAGTTGCTCCTGCATTGTCACAATATATCATGGGGGTAGCGGACGAAGTTAAACTCAATTCTTGAAACAAATTGCGCAACCAAAGTATTGAGCTAGCAACAACTCAATATAATCAATCTCAGCCTTTTGAATAAAGCCTTTTGCAACAAGTCGAGTTTTATACTTCTCAACTTCTTCATTGACATTCTTCTTCACTTTGAAAATCCACTTCAGCATATTTGATTTTGGGCTTTTAAATTGCGATCCACAAATCTTCAAACTTAATGAGCAAATAACATTCAAACAATATGAGCGCTACTCATTTCCACATAGTTCTATCTAAAGGTGCTCATAGAGAGAAATTAAAAGAACAATCTTGAAAAAATAACAAAAACTTAAAACTTCTCAATAGAAAGACATTCTTAAAACTCTTCAACATGAGACAAACTCAATACCACAATCTAACTTATAGAAGAAAAAACCGTAAATAGAAAGAAGATAAAGAAATCCAGCTGAATGAAAAGTTTTAGATGAGAGGGATGACGACGGCCATAAACTTTAAACCCTACTATGCAAAAGCTTTAATTAAGAGATATTCTGTTCTTAAGATAAAATTATTTATATCAGAAAAGGATACATTAGTGTAATGTGTTTTTTTAGAAAATTTAAATGCATAACCAAATATGAATATAGCAGCAATTTGGATCCCAAATTAAAAGCCCAAAATCAAATGTATTTTTTAAGGCCCAAACTTAATTAAAACTTCAAAGAGTTAAAATCAATAATTTAAAATCAATAATTTAAATTTTCAAACTAAAACAAATATAATCAATTAATCGGTAAAAGTAAAATTCTAAAAAACAAACAAAAATCTATCTCTTTAAAAAAAGAAGGGAAATTCTATAGTCACTTTGTTTTTTTATAAAGTAATCATTACTTTGTTTTGTTGATCATTAAATTATGGGGTGAAAAATGATCTAATGGTAAGTAAAACAAAGTAGAAACAAAGTAAATCAAAAACAAAGTAACCATAGTCTACACCATAAAAGAAATGTCGATTAAATTAATAAAAATTATTTGGTTACTTTTTTCTTAAATTTTAAGTCATATCAAATGGTTATAATTGTTGATTTTAAAACATCATTTATTAATTATGACTTTTTCCTTATAGTTTAAAGATTTTTGGACTTTATAGTTTATGGTCGTGTTTAACAATTAATTCAAGAAAAATTAGCGATTTAACACTTTTAGAGAATTTAATCAACCATCATTTTTCCCTTATTTCAGAATTTTTTTTTTATTTTTCCCTACTAAAAAGACACCTGACGTGGCAACATGTGAGTGGGTGACCTCTGTAATAGTGTGCATCATAACATAAAATGGTAACACTAACACATCGCACAAAAAAATAAAAGAAGTTCGAAAATCAGATCTCTCGTCCTCCAAATTTCACCCCCTGCGATTACGAAAATTACGGGGAAGAAGAAGAAGAAGAAGATAGTAAGATAGCGAGAGACTACACGGCGGCATAGAGATTCCGATTTCTGCATCTATACACACCTCAGATCTTCAGATTTACAGTAGCGCTTAGCAATGGCTCAGCCTCTCATAAAGAAAGATGACGACCGTGACGATGAAGGTATTCATCTTACGGCGATCCGATGTCGTTTCGTTTTGTTGAATTTCAGGCACAATTTGCGGATTCGTAGATTTGCCGGTGTTAGATCAGTTGTTAGCTTCTAGATCTGTTTAATTTCTCATTTTTGAAGACTCTAGGTTATTTGATTCATCGGAACTGGTGAAATTATGTAGAGGTTGTGTGATTGTTTTAGTTAATTAGGTTTAGTTTTAGCTGATCTGATCACTGTTCTCATCATATGCAATCGTTGGAAGTGGCAAATGTCGATTTGGATATTTCTGTTTTTGTGCAAATCTCCTGGCATTTAGGTTATATAATGTCGATTGTTTGGCGATTTCTGATTATTAGCTCTTCAAATGCATGCTGCTGCTGTTGTTGCAATTGCTTTTTTGGCAAATTTATTTGTAAAACAACTTAATATTTCATTGTTAAGTGTCTTTTAGTGGTTCATTTGATACATTGGAACTTGTGAAATTATGTAGAGGTTGCGCCGTTGTTTTAGTTAATTAGGTCTAGTTTTAGCTGATCTGATCACTATCGTTGGAAAATCTCCTGCCATTTAGTTTATATAATGGCGACTGTTTGGCGACTTGTGATTTTTAGTTCTTCATACATGCTACTGCTGTTGTTGCCATTGCTTTTTAGGCAAATGTATTTTGTTAAATAATGTAATATTTCATTGTTAAGTGTCTTTGAGTGGTCCATTTGATCCATCGGAACTTGTGAAATTATGTAGAGGTTGTACCATTGTTTTAGTTAATTAGGTGTAGTTTTAGCTGATCTGATCACTGTTCTCATCATATGTAATCGTTGGAATTGGCATAAGCTTTCTAATGAATAATGTCGATTTGGATATTTTATGTGCAAATTACCTCATATTAGTTTATATAATGGCGACTGTTTGGCGATTTGTGATTTTGTAGTTCTTCACATGCATGTTGCTGCTGTTGTTGTTTAACCCGTGCCATTGCTTTTTAGGCAAATTTAATTGTTGAACTATGTAATATTCCATTGTTAAGTGGCTTTGAGTGGTAATTTCTGGTTGGCGCTTTTCTCTTTGTTTTGGTACATTGGCTGATTTGGATTGTTTTGTTGATGTCGTTATCGTAGATTTTGTAGTGATGCATTGCAATATCATGTGTATTGATATTCATATCTTACTTTGAAGGAAAGGCTGCTAACATGCATGATTTTTTATGTTCATTTTTGAAATAAGGATAGCTTACTGTCAATAAATTACTGATAACATGCATAATTTTGTAATGTCTATTTTTATAGCGGAGTATTCTCCTTATTTGGGGATCGAGAAGGGTGCTGTTCTTCAGGAAGCCAGAGTTTTCAATGATCCTCAGCTTGATCCAAGAAAATGCTCTCAGGTCTCTCTTTCTTTCTCTCTTTTTTTTATTGCCTCTGTCTCTGCTACAGTTTGTCTAACGTCCCTCTGCCTATCCGTAGAAAGAGAGTGGGCAAGTGCAAAATATACAATTTGTTTGCTTATGATTTAGTTTGCTGTTTTGCTTGCAGGTTATCACAAAGCTTCTGTATCTTTTGAACCAAGGAGACTCATTCACCAAGGTCAATTTATCTTTTATTGAGCTTATATTGTAATTACCTCATGGGGCATACATTAATGCTTTTATAAAATTACTATCACATATTTTATTTATAATCTAACCTTGTGTAAATTATGTGTTTATGAATTGTTGTTACAGGTTGAAGCCACAGAAGTTTTCTTTGCTGTGACAAAACTCTTTCAGTCAAAAGATATAGGTTTGAGGAGAATGGTCTATTTGATGATTAAGGAATTATCTCCATCATCAGATGAGGTTATACATTGTGCTTTAATAGTCATTGCTTATTTTTAAGTTATAAGAACTTGTTGTGCGTAAGACTATCGATACTGACTCATCATGTTCATTTCTAAAGGTTATCATCGTCACAAGCTCCCTTATGAAGGACATGAATAGCAAGACTGATATGTACCGTGCAAATGCTATTCGTGTACTTTGCCGGATAACAGATGGTACCTTACTAACCCAGATTGAGCGGTATTTGAAGCAAGCTATTGTTGACAAGAATCCTGTGGTTGCTAGTGCAGCCTTGGTTAGTGGGATCCACTTGCTCCAGGTAAAGACTGAAGTCTTTTAGATTTTGTTTTTAAAGGTACTTGATTTGATTATATGTGTCAATTGCTTTAACAGACCAATCCAGAGATAGTTAAAAGGTGGAGTAATGAGGTTCAGGAGGCTGTGCAGTCAAGAGCTGCCCTTGTACAATTTCATGCGCTGGGTTTGCTCCATCAGGTGTGATGAAGTTTTCATTTATGCTTAAGTTGCAATGTTATTGTCTGTTGCCAACTACTGGCCATGAGAGATTTTTACTGATATTTTCTGTATTTGTATTGCAAACTCTTTGTAAGCATTTTGATAACTTGTGGCATCATCTTAATACTTCTCATTAACTGTTTGTGACCGTGCGATGTCTGAATTTCTCATTATACGTCTTCTATTAAATGTTAGCACCTGCTGTTTTTCTGTTACAAACTACCAGTGTTTTTATGTTCCGCTAAGTTTGTTTGTTTGTTTAGGGTGATTTTCATTTCCTTTTCCTCTCCTTTTGTCTACTGACATAATTGTTGCTTTCTATCTTAATTTGTAATCTTAGTTATGTTTCTCTTAGGTAGCATATTATGGTACATATAACTGGTTTTTGTTTCCAAAATATTTGATATACAATTATTCATGTGCCAATTGTGATTTTCATATCTGGTAAAGTTTGTATTGCTGCTGATCACGAGGTTAGAAGGTGATTGCTGGAGATGTTGCTTTCACTTATGTTCTTATTTTGTGCAACAGCTGACTTTGAAACTGCATTTTATGATGGCTTCATTGCCTGCTATATAGGTGGAATGGTTGCTAGGAGGCTGTTCCAGTGTTTGTCTGTGGATTTCAATGGATAAATGGGCTAAGTATGTTTGCAATTTTTTAATTTGCAGATACGGCAGAATGATCGTCTAGCTGTCAGCAAGTTAGTTACCAGTTTGACCAGGGGAACTGTTCGCTCGCCACTGGCCCAGTGCCTTTTGATACGTTATACTAGTCAGGTGGGTTTTATGTTTGAAAGAATGTTTTTGCTTTTCTGCAAATCTTATTATGCAGCTGTCGTTACAAGTTTGTTATATACAGGTTATCCGGGAGTCTGCTGCTAACACACAAACAGGAGACCGTCCTTTCTATGATTTTCTGGAGGGTTGTCTGCGCCATAAGGCTGAGATGGTGATTTTTGAGGCTGCCCGAGCTATAACTGAGCTTAGTGGTGTGACTAGCCGAGAATTGACTCCAGCAATAACTGTTCTCCAGCTCTTTTTGAGTTCTTCCAAACCTGTGCTGAGATTTGCAGCTGTCCGCACTTTGAACAAGGTTGGCTTGATTTCTTTAATAGAGGCTGTATTTCTTAATTTATCTTGGGTTGTATGAATGCTGCTTGTCGGGGAAATGCTTATGTGGGTCAATGGTGATGGTTTCTTTTGCAAGTTTGAAGAAGTTGAAGGATTACATACTAAGCACTGAAGCTTTGTTGATTTTCAGGTAGCCATGACTCATCCGATGGCTGTCACTAACTGCAACATTGATATGGAGAGTTTAATTTCTGACCAGAACAGAAGTATTGCTACACTTGCAATCACAACACTCCTTAAGACCGGGAATGAATCAAGCGTGGATCGCCTCATGAAACAGATAACAAATTTCATGTCTGATATTGCTGATGAGTTCAAAATTGTTGTGGTGGAAGCCATAAGGTCATTGTGTTTAAAGTTTCCCTTGAAGTACAGATCACTGTGAGTATTTTCTGCATTGCTTTGTTATTCTAGATGTGATTAGCTCACATAAACTAATCTTCTTTCCCTGTGTTTTAAGGATGAATTTCTTAAGCAACATCCTCCGAGAAGAAGGTGGATTTGAGTATAAAAAAGCAATTGTAGATTCCATAGTCATCCTCATCCGAGATATTCCTGATGCGAAAGAAAGTGGGCTGCTGCATTTGTGTGAATTCATTGAAGATTGTGAATTCACATATCTTTCAACACAGGTAACATTTTTTAATAATTTAGGCTCGCTTTTTGCAATTGTTTTTTTTTAGTTGGTGATATATGTTTGTTAATCTCCTCTTTTTCCTCGAATTAGATACTCCATTTTCTGGGTATTGAAGGGCCAAAGACCTCAGACCCCAGCAAATATATACGTTACATCTACAACCGTGTTCATCTTGAAAATGCAACTGTTCGAGCTGCAGCTGTGAGCACAATGGCAAAATTTGGTGCTTTGGTGGATGCACTGAAGGTGTGCCACATATCTTTGGATGATATACACTTCAATTACTCTTGGTGATTTATTGACTACTGACTATTGTTGTTTTTTTTTTTCCTTTGTTCTCTTCTAGCCACGAATTTTTGTTCTGTTGAGACGCTGTGTCTTTGACAGCGATGATGAGGTGAGTTTTTTGTGGCGATGAAAGTCCGTGTATGCTTCCCCTCTCTATATATTATATATATAAATGTATGCCTATTCTTGTATTATTGTTAAGATTTATCTGTCTTGACATGTTTTACAGGTTCGTGATAGGGCAACTCTTTATCTTAATACACTTGGAGGTGATGGTGAAGTTGTTGAAACTGAGAAGGAGGTGCAAGATTTTCTCTTTGGTCCACTGGATGTTCCCCTAGTTAATCTGGAGACCAGTTTGAAAAATTATGTAAGTCTCTGCCTACTGTTACAAACTTATGATTGTGTTGGCCAAACTGGCTGTATGAATATGTGATTATAATTACAGCTTCAATTACTGCTTTGCATATGAAATCAATGTTAATACAGTTAACTACAATATTTAATTAGTGGCTAATGCTCAAGGCTTGAGAAATGTAGTGAAGAAAAATCCTTGAATGATCTCCAATTCCATATTTTAGGGCCATCAATAGTCTATACTTGACCATTTAGTTGTCACATTGAGCTTATTCAGCACGTGTCAAAATACTTTATATACTCCTCTCTAAAACACGAAAGGCCTGCGAGATCTTCATCTCACTCACATAATGGAAATATTGGCTCACAACAATGTCATTCTTTTAACTTAGACCTAACTCATAACCGATTCTTGATATAGCTTGACATCAAGATCCAGTTAATGCATGGTGGTTTAGGAGAAGCATCAATTGTTTTTAAGAATGTTATCAATACTTTCATAGTCGGAGAAGTAGGAACATCCATATTATTTCCATGTATGTATTGACATTGTAACATTGCATGTGTGAATTGTTGTTACAGGAGGCCTCAGAAGAGCCTTTTGATATTTACTCTGTGCCAAGGGAAGTTAAATCTCAACCACTTGCTGAGAAGAAAGCCCCAGGGAAGAAGCCAACTGGAATTTCTGCTCTTCCAGCTGGTCCCGCATCTACCGTTGATGCTTATGAAAGGCTACTTTCCTCCATCCCAGAGTTCTCAAGCTTTGGGAAGCTTTTCAAGGTTTTTAATCAAAATTTCTATTGTTATTATTATTATTATTGTATTTAGATTCTTATGTTACAGTTTGTATTGATGAACTCTGTGAGCTGATTTTACGTTCTGTTCTGTATTTTTTTTAATACAACAGTCTTCAGCACCTGTGGAGCTTACAGAAGCAGAGACAGAATATGCTGTTAATGTTGTCAAGCACATTTTTGATGGTCATGTCGTGTTCCAGTATAACTGCACTAACACAATACCAGAACAATTACTGGAAAATGTAATGACCAATTTTTAGACATAAACAAGTTCCTATTTAGCAAGGCAAATATGCATGGGACATACTTACAGTATTTCCAACTGTTGGCAGGTCATTGTTGTGGTAGATGCTTCAGAAGCGGAGGATTTTGCAGAGGTGGCATCCAAGCCTTTAAGAGCTCTTCCTTATGATACACCTGGACAAACTTTTGTGGCATTTGAGAAGCCAGAGGGCCCAGCAGTTGGAAAGTTTTCAAATATGTTGAGATTCATTGTTAAGGAGGTATGTTCTTTTTCTTCCTTTCTTGTTGCTGTGAAGTCTTTGCATTTACTCTTCCGAACAATATGATTTGGACATTAATTAATTTGGACATTTCTTGTGGAATGATTACCTAAAAACTGGTTGATGCACAATTCTGGGTTCATTTTTTGAAGCAAACTTTTACCTGTGCTTGTAATGGTAGTGTAAATTAGATGGACCTCGTGAAAACTTCTTATCAAAATATACTGGTAGAAATGCTTGGAAACTTATCATTCTGTTAGCATCTGCATGATTGGTTGCGTGCTTCAGGTTGATCCAACCACAGGTGACGCAGATGATGATGGTGTGGAGGATGAATACCAACTTGAGGACCTGGAGGTTACTTCAGCTGATTTCATGAAGAAAGTTGGGATGCCCAATTTCAGAAACGAATGGGAAAAAATGGGCCCTGATTTTGAGCTAGTAGACGAGTATGGCCTTGGCCCAAGAGAGAGTTTGAGCGAAGCTGTTAGTGCTGTCATCAGCCTTCTTGGGATGCAACCCTGCGAGGTAAGTTGTTGACATTCTACTAGATTGTTTCATGTTTTAACCTCTGAGGATGTGGAAATAGGCTTTTACAAATTGATGCGTGTATCAAGAACATGTACTATTATATCTGATCATCGCTCCAATATTTTGATCAATTGGCATTCATTGTGAAATCGTTTAAACAATCCAAATGATTTCTTTCTATTATCATCTTTTGCGCTTCAAATCAAGTTGTACTTGTGTGCCATTTATGAGAATAATGTGTTGTTTAGTTCTGATGCTCACGTTCCATTGTGTATCTCCAGGGTACAGAGGTGGTTCCAAACAATTCAAGGTCACATTCATGCCTACTATCTGGTGTTTTTATCGGCAACGTGAAAGTTCTTGTACGGTTGCAATTTGGAATAGATGGTCCAAAGGAAGTTGCAATGAAACTGGCTGTCAGATCAGAGGATGAATCAGTTAGTGATGCCATCCATGAGATTGTAGCGAGCGGCTAAGTGGTCCATCTCTATCCGGTAATAGTCCATTCTTTGTTATACTTCTAGTTCCGGCTGGTGTTTCTTTTCATGGAATGAGATCAGAGGCTGTTAGCTACAAGCAGATAATACTTGTTATAGGAAGAATCTGTATGTGTTTTTGGACTTGGAGCCTGCTGCTAGCTTGCCCGAGTAATTTTCATTTAATACTCTTTGTAACATCCAACATATCAAGTCCAGAGGACATTAATTTTTTGTTCCAATTATTTTTATCATATTGTTTCTTAAATGTGGTATTAAGTATAGGGTTGTGTCAAAGCTTGTTTGATATTGGATTACTTTCTGAAATTTAATTATCAAATTTGAATTTTGAGGCATTGACCTCGTTTTTGCATCTAAGGATTGTGAAAATATATGGTAATATACTTGGTGATGCTAGATTTCCAACTTAACTCGCTAGCATTCGATGTCATATATAGGTACATTATCGACTATTTATAGTTAATTTTTTTTCTTTTAGCTCATGTAGTTCGACAAAATGCAATTTTTATCATCAAATGGCAGTTATAGGCAGTCCAGTAAACTCAATTCTTCTATTTCAAGCTAAGCAATCGAATCCATCTTTCGTATGTGTTGATGTTGTCTTTTATCTCTAGCAAATCGTTACTTAAATATGTTGACCTTAATTTCTCACATTTTTTCAAACTCATGCTTCTAATTTTAGTTGTCTTTTTTGAAACATAAAATTTAGTTTGCTTTTGTTTTTTCAACAAGCAAGTCCTGTGCATAAAAGTTGAAAAACTTGATTCAAAAAACCAAGCCGGACACAAAAAGCGGTAGAGCTCAAAAATGCATTTTACACAAGTTCTATACAGTAACAGTAGTAAACTCTTAACAAAGACATGCACTATCATTACGACTTAGAATTTGGATAACGTGCACGGGCAAAGTTCCAATCACCTACTTTTTGTAATACATAATTAGAGCAATATGAATTATGGTGTTTCTTCACATGGGGCTTTCTGAGAATACATTGAATCTGCCATGGAACCATCATGCAAACGTGGGGAAGCAGGGTATCCATGAAGCCTTCTGTGAAGATAATATTCGTCGGTTTTTGTCCTTAGATTACCTTCCTATGGCCGCCGAATGCCCAGATCTGAGATCAAAGCACCGATATATCGGGTAAGTTAACCTAAAGTTAAAGATTCACAAAATAAAATAGGTAGAGGAATTTGAGTACTTGCATTATTTTTCATAGAAACTAAAAACATGAAAGGGTTGTTTAGCTACTTCCCAGCATGGGAGTATCACATGAGTCTTTGAAACTAATCTAATCCCCAAACCTAGACTTAATTCATAAGATTGATAAGAAGCTACCCACACTAGGCCAAATAATTTTATTGACGCCCCAAGCTTTAAAGATGTCTCATTAGCCTCAACTTGCTTAAACTGACATTATTAATCCTTTAAGTTCTATATGGCAAAGCAAAATGCAGATTTAAACAAGTTGAAGGAGCGTATCACTTTAACCAAGGTCAGAGGCATGATAGATCATGCTAAGCAAGTTCAGCCTAAAGGGCAATGAATCACTGAGCAAGTTTAGAAGGCTTATGAGACATTTCCAAAGTTCAAAGGCTCGGTCGATTATTTGGTCAAGTAAGAGGGGCCTCGTCTATGAGCCCGCAACCTAATACTCATGGCATGAAGATAATATGTTTGGTCTAGACATATTCATGCACTTCCCAAGAACGATTCTTTTGAAAAATTAATATGTAGGCAAATCATCACTCATCATTGTTCTTGTTGGTTGAATTTAGCAAATGTGCAGTTGCCCTTAGGGTCAAAATTCCTAGCACGACTTGTGCTAGGTGAAATCCCCACCCAATTGTACTATATCTATAGTTTGATGGAGACAAAATAGGAATTCCTTGCCTGCCAGAATTTGTAAGTAAGAGAAAATCTTAAAATTGGAAGAGCAAATCTCAAGGCTGTGGGCTTAACAATCCTAAAATAACAACTAGCGAAATGGTTGATATTGCATAAACTGTATTGGGAGGAAACCAAGCTTATATTGAGGGAATAAATCTGCTCGAATCATGGTACTGAATGAAAAATGGAGCGACTTATTTTCAGACTAACCTTTAGGTTGGTATCATAACTTCCTGTACACAAGGCACTACCGTCTGCTGACAAGCCCAAACAACTTATCCTGCTTTCATGTGAATTCTGCAGAGCTCCCAAGTCCAAAACACGCTGCAAATTATTGAAATTGCAATCATAATTCAAGTCAACCAATCCATTTCACTTATGATGAGACACAACTGATGCAAAATGGCTATCCATCGGAAGAAATTTTGAGCATAAATTTTACAGGCAAGCCGCGACACAGATAATTGACAGTTTTGACCACTTAATAGCAAGTTAGTTTCCTCTCAAGAAGAAAAGCTAGATTTGAAGCCTTTAGATGGCACAGTTCTTGCAATCATTATAATACACATTAACCACACTTATAGTGGGGGATATATGAGGTGCTCGTGCAGTTATTTTCCAGAACTTTACACCCCCCCACATAAATTTAAGTACTCCCACCAACACGAAAAAAGTGAATCTGCAGGAAATCTGAAAGGTATATGATGGGCAATCTTCTCCTATCTATTCATGTAGCAAATGGTGCATATAATTAGAAACTAACAGCAACACCACAATGTAGAACCTAGAAAATGGCATGAACAGAACAAAAAGAAAATTCAAATCCTGCAGAACTTAGAGACAAATCTTATGCATTGCTTTGCAGTAATCTGTATAATATACCTGAGCCAATAAGGTATCCCAAACATAGCAAGACCCATTTGAATATGCAGCAAAGAGAAGTCTTCCAGATATAGAGAATGCCATAGAGGTCACTTGCTGAACCTCATTGTCGTTACGCTCTTGGTATACCTGGAGTTGGTGCCCGGTCCTAATATCAAACAACCTACAAGTCCCATCGTCTGAGCCTGTTCCAAATCTATTGCCATCTGGGAAGAACTTTACAGTATTAACATCTCCCTCGTGCCCATGAAAAGTTCGTACAGCTCGACTTGCAACACGTGTGTCCCACAATCGTGCAGTTGAGTCACATGAACCAGATACAAAAGTTCTCGAGCTTGATCCATTGATTGAGATACTGAAATGCAGAATATAATAGTATTTTAGTAATAGCCTTCAAGAAAGTACATTTCCTCATTAACTGTTTCTGCGGCTTCACTTTAATATAAAATCACTTGCCATATTATTGTATGGGTTGTTATAATGTTGTCCAATTCTCAATATCAATGAAATATATGTGAAAAGGAACTTAAAAAATCTAAATGATCTTGAGATCAAAAGATGAAATATTAGGTTACAGGAGGCAAACTCCTTTGAACATATATGACCATTGGCCCTTCAATTAGAAACTTCAGTAACTCAAAGACTCTGGAACATTTATGTTATTCATACTCAAGTTAACTCTAGAATCTAATAGAAAAAGATTTCATTCAAAATAAGATTTCATAGAGAGGATGACAGAATAAGTCTGAAGTTCTAAAACTTTAAGTAACATACCTTAGCACATCAGCTGTGTGTCCAGACTGAAATTCTCCTCCAAACACAGAAGTTCGAAGGCCAGTTGTAATGTCCCACAGAACACAAGTCTGATCACCGGAACTTGTAATCAGATGTGTGTCCTCGTCTGGTACATACTGACAGGAGGAAATATAACCCTTGTGTCCACTGAGCATTTTTGATACTGGTATATTCCCATCCTTATCAGTTGGTGAGTTCAGATTGAAAATTGAACAAACGCTATCAAGACCACCACAAGCAACAGATTGGCCAGTTGGAGAGAAGGCACAAGTCATGACCCACGCACAAGGCAGCTTTATGGCATGAGTTTTTTGACTTGTTAGAGCATTCCAAACTATCAACCGCCCATCCTGGGATGCACTAACAATTCGATTCTTTTCAGCAGTCCAATCCAATGAATACACCTGCCAGTTTCTAAAAGATTCAGATTCATTTTCATGGTAAGCAATGATTTCATCTACAGTTATTTTGACACGGTTCCTTGAAGGTGTAATTAATTAAAGTATCAAAATTAACTTCACACAACTCAAGTCATGTAGATATTACAACATAATTATAATTTCTTCTAAAATATATTTATTCTTTTTTTCTAAAAAGATATTATTTTTCATTCTGATGAATGCACCTGCAAATTTCTGAACGATTCAGATTTCATTTTCATACAATGAATGATCCATCTCAAGTTTGGTTGTTTTTTTCACATGGTATCTTGAAGGTTGATATCAAAATTACTTTACTACATTCATGAGGGATGCCAAAAATGATAGTTCTAATTCCATATAAAATTGGATTTTCAAGTTTTCTTTATTTGTTTTTATTCAAAAGATACCAATAATAAAGAGCCCGAGTGAGGTAATTAATGACAATACTTCTGTCGCACAACCAAACAATAAATAAAAGCCACTGAACTAAGAATCCAGCTATTCAGATACAGATAGGCACTATTTTAGTTGTGCCCATGTGCTTTCAAGCATGACAGAACCCGAATGAGCTATGATGAAATAAATAGCATAGGGATTGAACTTCCGCAAAAGAATGATGAATAATAAAAAATCAATCAGTAGCAAAAACATAGTCGAATCCAGTATGGTTAACCTAAGACTGCCACGAAACAATGGCCGAGTGAAAGCAGAAACTTAGTATGAATAAATCAGAAAGTAAATGTACAAAGGGACACAGCAGGAGGAGGAGAAATACATCAGTAAAATACAATAAGGCTCAGGGACTTGTCCAATTCTCCAGATGCAAGGTACCAAATAGGTTGAGGCAGTTGGAAATGACAAAGTACAATTTAACTCCTAAACTTATACACAACGGGCAATTTGTTTTTGCTTGACCCATTCAGTCTGGCTCTCCATTTGATTCATTGAACTGAACACTGTATAGTACTAAATTGAGCAGCAAGTTGCACTGAATCAGTAGAAAAACAAAATAAAGAGTGACCTAGCTAAATAGCATACCAAGAAACATACTAAAAAAGGCTAAGTAACTACATATTTACTTATTAGCTAACACACACGAAAAACTGAGCCACTGTTTGTGGCTACTCTAAGAATCATGCTGATCAAAGATGGATGTTAACTATTAGTATCAATTGAGTAAAGTTTAAGAGCAAAAAGTAACCGTTTTATGTTTACAATTTAAGATGTAAAACATTGTGATTGATAGTCTCCTCAAAAGAGAAATGCACTTCACGAGAAAAAAGTTTCATGCTTGTTGATAAACTCCAAATGAGTTACCACGTTTTATTTCTTCAAATAAAGATGCTGACGAGTGTAACTAAAAATACCCCTACATACTTTCGAGTTGGTTCCAAAAGACAAGTCTGCATTCCTGGACGCTTCTCACTTGATTTTTTTTTTCTTTTTTTCTCTTTTCTTTATAGTTTCTTTTTAGTTGTGTTTGTTTTTTGTTTTCTTTTGCATTTTTTGGGTTTGGGTTCGTCTCCATCCCCCGCTTTTAATTAAAAAGATGCTGACGAGTGTCTCAAAATTATCATAATATCTAGAGATGAGTACTTTGTCACAAAACTTATCACAATATCTAGAGACGAGCACTTATTATGTTCTCTATCAACTGTAAAGAGTACTAAAGGACCTAATCCTACAGGCCTTTGACACATCTCAGTTCATGATATAATTACTTGAGCACTTCCAGTGACATTTCTACATAAAACAAGGCTAGAGAGGATACCCATGCTTCCTTCCTACACAAGACATAGGTCATGCTCACTTTCTCTAACTAGTCTTATCCATGATCATTCTGAAGCACCAGGCAACCAAGATACCACAAGGACACAAATGTTGTACTGTCCAGTTGCTAGTGACCATAAGAAAGGTACCGAGTTCCATTAAACTGGAGAAACATTTAGATCACATTCCATTTCTACCTTCTTTCTGACATCAACTCCCTCTACTTTGAGTGTGTTATGCATCAGGAGTGCATCCTAAAGAACCCTTGATAGAATTAAGGGGCCGTTATCAGTACAATATTGGCGACGATACCTTTTTTGGAAGGAAGTTCCTTGTTTATAGTCTTCGCCATTTACTTCGACAATGTATCCCCAATTAAATAAAGCTACTCTCTCTCTCTCTCCCTCTCTCCCCAACTGGATCCCAAATTCAACTCTTTTCTCTCTGCTCTAGCTTGGTTGGATTGGAAGGAAACAACTGGTTGACGACGCCCACCTTGATCAGATAATTATCTCAGTAAAGGAGACCATACAAAAAGATCCTGATACGCATCGCTGCTGTCTTTTACCGGTGGTTTGCCTCGATCCAAAGAGTACACAGCCATCATCTACCATGCTTCTCACACACCGTTTATCCAAATGCTGTCATGTTATCCCTCTCAAACATCGATACACATCTCGCATAATTGCTGAGTTGTTTGGAAAGAAGGCGGTCTGTCTTCATGGTTTCCCACACTCTATTATCAGTGACAGGGATCCAGTTTTCATGAGTAAATTTTGGCAAGAGCTCTTGAAATTACAAGGTAACTCATGTGCACTTTAGTTCCTCCTATCACCCCAAAAGTGACGAACAAGCCAAGGTTGTTAATCGATGTTTGGAATCCTATCTCCACTGAGTCGCTGCTGATCAGCCGTGGTTTTGGCATACTTGGGCCTGAGTTTTCTTATCCAATACGTCCTTTCATGGAACTAACGGGAGTCACGACTACTCATTTTGAAATAGTTCATTGATGTTCCGGCCTCCTACTATTCAGTCTCACTCAAGTTCAATTTAGAATTCCAAAGCATATAACGTCCTCCCAAAAGACTAGTTCGTTCTACCTTACTATTTAACTGAAAATACACTATATCCAAAAAGAGAAGGACATCAGCAACACTTTATACACATTTCCCCCAATTTCCCCCAATTTCCCCCAATTTCCCCCTTTCCCTTCCTCAGTTATGTATTCAACCACAAATTTCAGCGAATCGCTTGAATGCCTTTCAGACTATGTTGCACAGATACTCTTGTTAGTAGCTGGCGTATCCGTATCCGTGCCCATTTCGTTTTTGTTTCTATTTGTAGGCTAGTTTATGAATGTTGTATACACAACATTTCTTGTATCCGTGTCCGTGCAACATATCTTTCAAATAAAATGCCAGAAAGTAACAAGAACCTAGAACAACAACTACTACTCTATCGACCAAACATCTAAACATGTAAATTCTGGAAAAATTCATATAGAACAAATTGAATAGTAGTAATTATTTACCTTTCCAGTATGTCCTTGAAGAGTCCTGCAGCACACCAGATCGGTGGTTCCAAAGCTCACCGGAGACTTCCCCTGCGCCTTAGCATATCCCGCAACTGCCACAACCTCAATCAGATCTCATAAAAAGAAAAATCAACTCGAAAACGAACACAAATATCGAAATCACAAGAAAAACAGCATCAAGAAAACCGTAATCGGTAAAGCAAAAAAATACCGTCAGTGTCCAGAAGCAAACGGCGTTTCTGCTTCAACCGTTCTCTAAGAGTATTCACCGTCTCCGTCGCAGTGACGTGACGCGCCTTGAGCTCCGCAACCGACATTTCTCACAGTTCGCGAAACGAGAAACAAAGAGGCGAGCGAGCTAAACGGCAGACATTTCTTCCGATTCCGTTTTCAACCGCCGTGATCACGGTGTGCAACGGAAGGAGAGCGTAAAGTTCGGATAAGGAGGCGGTGGTTGAGAATTGAAAGGGAAACGGAATCGGATTCTCCGATTGACGGAGATGAGACGGCGGAGGACGGAGGAGGAAAGGGAGATGGAGATGGAGATGGTGGTTTTTGAAAAGGTCTGATGAGAAACATTTTTTTTAGCAGAGTTAACTGACGGAAGGAAAGGTGAGAGACTGAATTGACTGACGCCGCCGGGTCCACCACTTCCCACGTGTCAACTATGTTGATCTGTCTTTTGGAGCTTGACACGCTAATGTTTTTACTTAATCAAACTAAATAAAAATATTCCGATGCCGGGAAAGATTAGTGTAGCTAATGGGATTTTAAATAAAAATAAATAAAAACATTGTAGCAAATGGGAGAAGTGCCACAAAAAATATTCCGATGCCGGGAATCGAACCCGGGTCCCCTGGGTGAAAGCCAGATATCCTAACCGCTGGACGACATCGGATTTTAATTATTTTTGTTCTCTTTCTCTACTATAATTTAAAGACAAAAAATAAGTCATACAATTTATTTTAACCAGATGGTTAAGGTCAATGTAATGTGGATTGCTAATTTATTTATTTATTGTTTTTGAGACAAATGTGGATTGCTAATTTCTAACATTGGTTTGTGAAATCATTAAAAAACCCACTTAAACATTCTAAATACACAAATATTATTGATTTCGGCACTCTGTCCAATCTCGGTGGAGATTGAAAACAACCAAAAGGCTCCTTGTTAGGTTATGACTTTATTCATAGGCGACATTTCCATTTGAAAGTTTTAAGAATCGTTAAAAGTGATTTCAGATACAATTTTATCAAAAAGTTCTATTAGAATTCACATAAAAAATGTGTAATTCGTTGTTTTAATTCATTTGGCGGCCAAGTTTGAAGATTAAAAAAGGTTTTCTCTAAGTCCCTTTCTTACCTAAGTACAAGGCTCATGTCTTCAGTGTCTTCATAAATTGCTTTGTTCGGACAAAATGTTCATTCCAGGGTCATTGATACGCAACAAGGGTAAGCTTCTAAGGATATTTACCAAATTAATAATTGTTAAGATACAAATCTTGCTCTATAGTTCTTGCGGAAAATTTGTTTAGACTCCATGTATGTAACCGTTCTATGTTTGCACTAGCGTTTTGTAGACGGAACAATCTGAGATTCCATCAACGGTTGATCCAATTGAAGTCGATTTTCCATTTATTTGGTTCCATATATGTTCCACTTTAAGGTAAACATTTAATTCTACATCTCTAAGTATGCGAAGTTAGCACCCACATTTGGTTTTATACATTTGGTTTTATGTGAACACTAGTGGAGAGCTTAGGTGGTGTAAACATGACACTAATTTAATGAGAAATAATTTTTTGCTCTGACGTTTGCTTAGCCATGGCGCACCGATCCACGCAAGAAACTACCTTGATGCACATAACATAGCAAGAGCACAAGTTGGTGTGGCGAACATAACATGGGATGCAACAGTTGCGACATATGCTCAAAACTATGCTAATTCAATGATTGGAAGTTGCAACCTTGTGCATTCCAATGGACCGTACGGGGAGAATTTAGCCAAAGGCAGCAGTAGCTCATTTAGTGGCACTGCTGCAGTTAACTTATGGGTGCAAGAGAAACAATACTACAACTACACGTCAAATTCATGCATAGGAGGAAACCAATGCTTGCATTATACTCAAGTAGTTTGGTGTAACTCAGTTCGACTGCCAGGGTTCGATGTGACAACGGCTGGAGGTTCATCACTTGCAACTATGATACTCCTGGAAACTATGTCGGACAGAAACCCTATTAAGCAGCAAATTTACTAGTGATATAATTAACATATTATCAGCATAAACTTATCTTAAAATCAGTCTATTGTATAAGCATAATTACAAAAACAGAGCAAGTACTAATCTTTCTCTGGAAGTAATGTTTCTTCAGGCTTAACGCCTTGTTTAATGTTTTTTCTTTAGCAATGAACACATTTAACAGAATATTAAGATTTGACAATGTTTATCCATTCTGTAGTAATACTTCATGTATGCAGCAACTGAAAACTTTTTTGAGGGGTAGAATTGATCAATATCAATTTTACCTGTATTAAATTCCATCTATGTCGCCTCTAATGGAAGTTGCTCAAAAACTGTTGCAGAAAAGTTTAATTCAAGATAACTTTAATAATTAGAATAAAATTGCATATTCTCAAAGACTTCAGTGCCAAAAACACATATATAACAGTGAAAACCGAAGTTTTACAATACCTAGAAGAAGAATCCACTACATCTCAACAATTTTTGGCCGCTTTTTTGACTCATTCGTTCCAACAGCTTGACTTGAGTCATCTTTGGCAGAATTAGATGTTTTATGTTTCAAAATTTTGTCTTCATCATCACTATCAATATTACTATCATTGTCTGCTTCATCATTCTCATCATCATCACTTGTGGCTTCTGATTCTGATTCACTGCTGTCAGAATTGAGAGGAACCAACGGTTGCCCAATGCTTACAGCAGATTCAGCCACAGCTACAGCTTCAGGAGTATGAAGATCCGCAACACCAAGCATCAAATCCTATAGTTAAGATGCATCAAATATTAAATTATAATCCCACATAACCATGCCAGAAACCTGAGGAGAGATACAGAGAGGTTCATCTACCATTTCAATGACTTCAGATTCCATTCCAGTGAGCTCCTCAATATCATATTTTTTAGCGTTATCCTACAATTATATAAATAAAACAATTGTTTACGTAAAACCAAAACTCCTAAGAAAAAGGTCAGTGTTTTAAGATGTCCGAATAAAAATCTCAACTACAAAAATACATACTTTGGATTCTTGCTCCAACTGTTTGTTAGCTTCAGACATGATTCCTAAGAAATCTTTTACTTTCCCCAGAACTGCAACTATAAAATGTTAGATACGACTGAAAATGCCAAGATTAATATAGCTGAAAGTGCAAGATTGACTCCAAAATTTTGAAACTGATTACATGTGATGAAGATTTTGAACAAATGATTGAATTGCAATCCACCTGAGCTATTAGTTATAAATAGACATCCTGCTTCTCTATGGCATTTTCAGGTGTTTCTCATTGATTTGAAAGAAGCGCCCGTGTTTAAACAAGAAAAGAAAAACAATGCACGGGAAAAGTAGATTATATGAAGAACCAAATTTTTTAAGAAAATAAAAGAAGTATAAGCAGGTGCAGGTCCAAACTATAGGATTCCTCATGGCCAAACGTTATCCTAACATACATTATCAGTTCCTGCAACTAACAGTTAAAAAGAAAATTTTCCCTATTTAGGTTCAACTATTGAGCGGTTGAAAGAATCAATACCTAAAATATAACAGAGTAAGGCAAAACCGTAGCCAACAATTTCAGTTTTCTTACAATTCAAGTGTAACCCATTACAAAGTCATCTTACATTCAAAAGATGCTAAATCAGCTACTGCGTGAGAGGAAAAAAGAGGCAAACACGAAGAGCCATCAAATGGCTAATAACTAAAGTTAATAAATTTATTTGATCCAAAGATCTATCATGATGAGCAAACTTCCACTAGATCAGCTGGTATGCACAATCAAAATAAACCCTAGTTGAGCACTAAACCCACCACTTACGTGTTAAACATTAGACACCCAAATTATCGAGATAAAAAATTTAGTTAATAGGACATCCAATAAACAAAAGTAGCCTTACAGACTAAAAACTAGGGATAAAAAATGTTCAAGGACAATGCTTGCATGACAGGCATTGTCATAATTCAAGCTTCTAGCCGATATATGAAGATCAATGGTGGCAACTGAAGATACTTTAGAGCACTATAACTTATTAAGAAACACATGAAAACAATAAGACGGTATATGTAAACACTAACTGACAGATTTCGACCACTACACACATTGAAACCGATGGCAAACCTAACCCATAAGCAGATGGATTATGACAACAGTGAAAAGATTCAAGTTCCCAAAATGGCACTATCTAGATGAAATACACAAGTTACAGTAAAATCAATTCATATGTCAGCTGCTCATCCTTCATGTGTGGGATAAGGGTTTTAGGAAAGTGATTATTGACTATTGAGATGGACTCGGAAGCTATTGTGTCTATGGTTCAGAGCTGAATTTTGGACCGTCATCCGCTAAGATGGCTGATCAGAAAATGTAAGGAGTTTAGGCACACAGGGATTGGGAAGTGAAGTTCTTGCATAGTTAACGTGAAGGTAACCAAGCAGCAGACTGGAGGGCGAATTTCGCAAGTTACTCAACTAAAATGAATACTACTGAACTGAATACTAATAAGGCATAAAAAACAGGGCGTAATCAATGTATACTCGTGTTGAGAACTCCGATAACAGAAACTATAACAAAGAAAAATACTTTCTTTGCACTAAAGCTAAGAACTTCAAAATTATCAATTTAAACCAAATAATAAACAAGCTTAACAAAAAGAAAACAGAAATTAGAAAGAGAAATAATCACCTTGGCTTTTGGCAACATTGGTGGTGATTGGTTTTCCGTCGGGACGGGGTCTTTTTGAATTGGATGCACAGTCCTTGTTGCAGATAAGAAGGATGGATTCTACAATTACATACAACAAAAATAAATAAGATAGATTATAAATGTTAAGATACAAAAGAATAGAATAATGATACTTAACCAATTGAACTAAATGGGAGGAGTGAAGATACCAAGAGCAGAGGTGGGGGTCTTGTGTTCTAAATCCAAAAGCTCTCTGCTTGCACTCCCCATTTTTAAACCTAGAAAGAAATTCAACAACAAACTCTGCAATCAATATAGAAAAACTTGCTAGCTGATGGAACCAATTCCGACAATAGAGAACAGAAATTATTTTGGATTCCAACTTCGGAGGCAGAAGAACGGCGGACGTGTGGTGGAGATAGACAAAGGAAGAAGAAGAAGTCTTCAGTTTAAACCGCACCATGCAGTATTATCGTGAACTGATATACGGTTATCTTACCTGCAAATGTTAGGTCATTGCATAAGTTTATAAGTTTGCTGTTCTAATAGTATTTAATTAATATAAATCTTGTCTTATAATTAATATTTAAATCTCCTGATTATACATATCACACCTTGTGCATATTTTTTTTAAGGGTGTGCATCGGTGCCGGTTTAAACTGCAAACCGAACCAAATTACAATAAATTTTGATTTTCGGTTCAGTTTTTTTACATTTTGGTTTGGACTCGATTTGTGTTTTCTAAGATATTTGGTATTCGGTTCGGTTCGGTTCGGTTTTAGAAAAAACACCGAAAAAGTTAAACCGAACCGATTATTAAACTTTTCCATAAATCATGATACATAACCGTTCATATTAGTATTTACCTTCATCTTTCCCCTTTAAAAAAAAGACCTATCATTTTTCTATTTGAAATTACTTGTCCTAATTTAAGATTTCTCGTACTTATGAATGATATATAATATGCAAATTAGTTGAAAAATACAATTTTTTAAAATTTATTCACTAATTCGGTTTAAAATCGAACCGAACCGATTTTTTCGGTGTCGGTTTAAGCACTTATTCGGTTTAAGATTTTAGTACTAATTCGGTATTCGGTTCGGTTCGGTTTTGTACTGATGCACATCCCTAAAAGAAGATAAGTGTAAAAGCCCTAACTTAAACCTTCTATACTATTTACCCTTTTTCGCAACATTTGTAAAACTACACTCGTGCCCTCTCAATTTACCTCATTGGTCCTTCAATATTATGATTTAGTGGTTATTATGCTAAAAATAAAGTGATCTCTTAACTTCGAATCTCAAGATTAAAAAATGTAAACGTCTAAAAGAAAATGTACAATCTTTTAAACTTTAACGCCTTCAAAAATAAATTTTTCGAAAAATAATTATCAACTTTGATATAAAAGTTTATAGGATTAATTTTAAATAATTACTATGTGGTTTCACAGTTTTGTAAATAAAGGAGGATTGTGGTTTACTTTTGAGCAAAATAAAAGACTGTGTTTTGCATTATATGCAGAATTAAGAAAATAATTCATTTTATTGGCATAAATGAGGACATGTTTTACTCAAATGTTTTTCTGACCTTTGAGCTTAATTTTAACTTTACTCGTCAAAGGTCAGAAAAACAATTCGGATATAAAATATTAACTTTTACGTCAACAAAATCGACCATTTTTTAAATTTTACAAACAATGCAAATAACAGTTTTTCTTTTTACTCAAAACCAAATTATAACTCGTGATTTACAAAATTACAAACGAAAGACTTAATTGAAATTAACTCTAAGTTTTTTTCAAACAGAGACTCAATTTTAATATAAAAGTCTATCATTAATGTAAATATTATTGCCCAAAATGAAAAAGAATTTTAAATTTTAGAATCTCGATTTTCTTTTTAATCTTCATTCTTTAAGATTGTTATTTTAAACAATCATTTTTTATTTAAAGAACAATCATTTTTTCTATTGTAATTTTTTCTTTTTTTTTAGTTTTTTCTATTGTAGTTATATTTTCTTTTTCTTTGTAACATTTTCTTTTTACTTTTCCAAAATACACTAAATTGTTTTTTATTTTCAAATATTTATCATATTACTAAAAGAAAAAAAAAAAACAACCGTTGAAGCCCGAGTGGCCGACTTTGACGTAAATGGGAGGGAGAGAAAGAAATGGCGCGCCCGCGCGAACGGTCTAAACCAATAAAACCAAGAGGGAAATGCAAAGAATGATATTCAACCGTCGTTAAAATAGCAGAATTCAAAAATAGAAAAAGGAACGAAAACAAAGATGAGAGAACACAGCCGAAACAAATGGCATCACCATCTTCAACTCAAACTTCCACCACCAGTTCTCCCGGTAAACCCTAATATATATCCTCGCATTTTCAACTTTTACATTCCTATTTCTCGTTTTTCTCTCAGATGCCGCATATGGAGGCGTTAATGGAACTATGTGACCTCGTGGCGCAGAAGCCCGACCGGTTTTCGGAGAAAATCGGTTGGATTTGCAACCGGTGTCCGCAACCGGAGTCTATGTTCTCCGGATCGCCTAGGCTTTCGCGGTCGCAGCTCAATGCTGTACTCGCTGTGGCTCGGTTTCTATCTAAATGTGCTGACTCCATTGATCACAGGCCGGAAGATATTGTTGTTGAGTTCTTCCGCGCGATTCCTTCATCGTTTACTCAGTCGTTTTGGCCTAGATCGTATAATGTAGACTTGATCTCTTCGTTTTTCGTTGATTTCTTAGGTTATGTGTCGAAAGCAGCGGAGTTGTCAGAGGATTTTTCCTCTGAGATCGCCGGTGTTGTTGGTGAAGTTGTTATGACTGCTATTGAGAAAAATGCTAATGATAATTCAGCTATTTCCAGGGCCTTTTTGCTGGCTTTAGCTCAGAATTTCCCGCCGATTGAACAGGCTGATGCGGAGAAACTTGTGGCTTGTCTTCTTGATCAGGTTGAGATGCCCTCACAGGCACCAGGGTCTCCTAGCAGACGGACTGGTCAAAATTCTGAAACATCGTCGTCTCATAATTATAATCCCAGCATTGGAAGCGATTTGAACCTATCTTCGAATGCCAGTATTATGTCTTCAATGTCGGGGATGCTAAATGGTAGCAGTTTAATGAATTTCGGGTATAATGATGGAGGTGGGGGTTTGTTCAGGCAACAAGTAGCTTCCTTTGAGGAAGAGACTGTGGAGGCAATGGAGAAGCAGGCGATTGCATTTAAAATAGTTGCACATGTCTTGGATCATGTGAAAATTGACAATGAGCTGTTAATGAGGTTGAGATCAATTGCAAAAAAGCAGCTACAATCTTTATCTGCATTCCTCAAGGTAAATGTACCAATATTTGTTAGCCAAAATGTTGTTGCACCTGTCTTTTGTCTTTTGTTTTAGTTTTAATTATACTGAATTACTGAAAAAACTAGAACACGTTGAAGTCAAGGACATGAAGTAAGTTTGTGCTGAGTCTTTTTATTGTGATACACGTATTGTATAGTGTCTAAAGTGACCATCTTCAATAAAAGGTTATCGATTCAATGTTGTTTACATGGGTATAAGCTGCATGGGTATGGACCTCAATAGTTCATTTGATAGGGAGTAGCTAAAAGTTGGCTATTGAGGAAAGAGTATTGAAACATGAAGGGAATGGGCTTATGGTTTTTAGGCATCCTATTTGTGCTCCTGGAAAGATAATCTTTTGTCTTTAATTGCAGTATGGGAACCTAAAAAGAAAATATGTTTGAAAACTTCCTATTTGGGCAGATAAGGAAGCGAGACTGGACTGACCAAGGTCAACTTTTGAAATCTAGAGTCGACGCCAAACTTTCTGTTTACCAAGCTGCAGCAAGGATGAAACTTAAGAGTATTGCATCTATAGATACAGAGGGGAAAGCTTCCAAGAGGTTGGTGCTTGAGACTCTCACGTTAATGATAGATGCTGCAGAAGCATGTTTGATATCTGTGTGGCGGAAGTTGAGAATTTGTGAAGAGCTGTTCAGTTCTCTTCTTATGGGCTCTGCTCACATTGCTGTCACTAAAGGAGGTCAGCCACTGCGTGTTTTGCTTATTCGTCTCAAAGCTATCGTTCTGACTGCATGTGCACAGGTTTTCTATATGAATAAATTTTTAATTATACATATTCAGTATCAGCCCAGTCACCCCTCTATGATCTTTATTGTTGTTAAAAATGTTGATCTTGACAGGCAGACAGTTGTGGCACTGGCCAGGGATCCATGTTTCAGAGTGTCATGAATACTAGTTGTCAGATTATTGAATCTGGATGGGCCAAAGACCGATCTCCTGTTGACACATTTATCATGGGATTAGCCACTAGCATACGGGAGCGAAATGATTTTGATGAACAGGTTGTTTAATAGAACTTAACTCCAGTGCATTTATAATGATATATCTACAGTTATAGTAAAGTTGTATGATTGAGAGAATTCTTCGAGTTGTATGTGAATGAAACAAGGAATTTGTGCTTCAAGCGTATGGTGTCGGTATCTTTAGATTTTTGTTGATAGGAACTGCCTTAACTTTTCTCATGAATTATATTTCTACTTTTCACATTAGTCCAATGTTATTCAGTCTAGTGATTAACTACATCAACTTTTTGTTCTTAGTAATTAGTAGAGCTAGGTTTTAGTAATTAATTCAGGCAGTCTTTTCACCACTAACTTATACATAATTTCAATCTCTTGATGTTGCCTAACTTGTGTTTACATTTATGCTTACAAATAATGCTACTTTTAGGCTGACAAGGAAAAGCAAGGAGTTCCTGCTGTGCAGCTTAGTGTTATACGTCTCTTAGCAGATCTAACTGTTGCTGTTAACAAGCCTGAAGTGGTTGACATGATACTGCCACTGTTCGTTGAAAGCTTAGAAGAGGGTGATGCTTCAGCTCCTGGTTTATTGCGACTCAGAGTATGAAATCTTTCTCTTCAGAGCTTGATTTTGCTGATTATAATATCCTCTCCTTGTAACCCATTTTTCTCTTGCTGGCATTGGCATTGCCATCGCAGGTGGTAATATTCCACCAATTACTTCTTTGATTTTGGGGCATTTTTTTCTGATCTTTTATACCTTAATTTCATTGCAGCTTCTTGATGCTGTATCTCGCATAGCTACTTTAGGCTTTGAGAAGTCCTATCGTGAGACTGTCGTGCTCTTGACAAGAAGTTATTTGAGTAAATCTGGTGCAGGATCGGCTGAAAGTTCAGAAGCTACTACAGAACGTGTTGAGGTATGTTTTGATATTTGCTTTTGTTGTGTATTAGTCCTTTTTACTTGATAATTTTCTTGTGACATTTTTCTCACTCTTTCAAACATATGTTAGACTCTCCCTGCAGGATTTCTTTCAATTGCTAGTGGCCTCAAAAATATGAAATTGCGTTCAGACTTCCGTCATCGTTTGCTTTCTTTGTGCTCGGATGTAGGCCTGGCTGCTGAACCCAAAAGTGGAAGGTACATAGTATTTCATCGCAACCATCTCTAGTTTTGTGTTCTTGTGATCAGTTTGTTATCATCACTGCATTTTCTGCTTGATTATATTTTATATTTATGAACTGTTCAGGAGTGGAGCAGATTTTCTGGGACCTCTTCTTCCTGCTGTTGCTGAAATATGCTCTGATTTTGATCCTACTGTAGATGTCGAACCATCTCTTTTGAAGTTATTCCGAAACCTGTGGTTCTATGTTGCTTTGTTTGGGCTGGCACCTCCTATACAGGCAACTCAACAACCATCAAAGTCGATTTCAACTGCATTGAGTAATGCGGCAAGCACGGGTGCAATTTCTCTTCAAGCTGTGGTTGGACCATACATGTGGAATGTACAATGGTCTGCTTCTGTTAAACGGATTGCACAAGGGACTCCTCCTCTTGTAAGTTACTGTGAATAGCTCTTTGATAATTGAAGATTTTGACTTCGTATCTTTTGTTTCCTAAACAACATAATCTAATCTTAGAAGGTAGCATCATATTTGTGGAAGCAATTTAATATTACCAGAGGCCATGGTTCTATTGGAACATGTTTCAGTGTATCTTGTCCCAACATATTCTGGTTTGGAGATGTCATATTACTTGCTTTAGTTAAACTGGTATTATTTGCTTATTTCTTTTGTTTAACAGTGTCCCACCCATCAATTTGGGTATTTGAAACAATTCTTTTGAACATGCCTTTTATCCCTGCCTAATTCTGTATAAAATTCTCAAGCTCATGTCTGACCAACTTTTTGTTGAAAGAAAGCGGTGTTTTAGTATGGTTGTGAGGTACCGGTTGACTTTGAGTGATCTGTACTGCAAGTCAGTTTATTACAATTTTATATACTTGGAAAGAATTAGCTTTTGTTGTTGTTGTTGTTGTTGTTGTATCCACGATGATGAAGAAAAAAAGGGGAAAGCAGCTAACAGCAATTTTGTTGATTTGAGATTATACTACTCACATGCAAATTAGTTAACTGCTGCTTCCTTTTGAGTTCGAAAGAAGTCCACATCCATGCATTTCATTGTGGTGTTTCTGGTTCCAACTCAATGAATTTATATTCCACAAATGTGGCAGTAAATCAGCAGCCAAAAGGCAAGAGTCTGCAGAAGGATTATTATTCCTGTTTCCTTTTGGAATATAAATTGTGTGAAAGATTAATCTTGTAATAGTTTTACAGTCATAGTAAAAAGTCACGATGAGTAAAAGTTAATTTGACCCCTGGTGCTTTCGGAATTAAAAAGGTCCGAAATTTGAAGGGAGTTGCCTTTTTGCTAATGACAACATTGAACTTATACACTGAATTTAATATGTCTACAATAATGATTGTGCAACTCTTGAACAACTCTTATTTGGGCTGATAATTGATTTTATGGAATGTCATGACTTGTTTTTCTCTGCATTGGCATTGTCAACCTAGGCTAAATGCATGCTGCCTCAGTAGTCAGTACCTAAATAAATTTATTCTCATTCATACGTAGTTATTAATGTTAACTTTTTGGACAATTAACACAGTAAATTTCATCACCAGGTTGTCAGCTCAGTAAAATGGCTTGAAGATGAGCTGGAACTTAATGCCCTCCATAACCCTGGAAGCCGTCAAGGGAGTGGTAATGATAAAGTAGCTGCAAACCAAAGAGCTGCTCTATCAGCTGCCTTAGGTGCACGAGTTGACAATGCAGCAATGAACACAATTTCTGGTTGGTCATCTTTGTACTGTGTTCTGTTATTGAATGTTTGCTCTTCATTTTTCATTGACTTGGATTTGTGTTTCTTCTTTTTGTAATCATTTCACTTTTTTCTTTTCAACAAAACTTTCTTCTTGAAATCGAAAAGAATGGGAAAATAATATTCTAAATTGATTCAATGAAATATACAACATAACATATATACACACATCAAGAATTCTATAGAAGGTAAGCGACATAAATCCTAACTAATGCTATTTGCAACCGTTATGGTGTGGCACCTGATTACAGACATGAACGTCGTAATTTACACGATTCTATAATAGGACTTCCTATCTAATATTTTTCTGTAACAATTCTGCAATCTAAAAGAATTATTATCTAAAAGAATTTTTCTCGTCTTATTAATTAGTTGATAGGGTGAATCTTGGTGCAGCGGCAAGGTTGCTCTTAGTAACCGAGAGATTCTAGGTTAACGAAGGAAATAATCTCCCATATACAAAGTTGGGTGAAAATTGGATATTACTTATGAGCCTCTGCTACTCTTGTAATTGGATGCTTTGGCATTGGGGACTCCTTTTTGTAATTCACTGGTTGCTTGAGTTAATTCTTCTTTTGTATCTTTTCCTCCTAGTGTTCTGTATAATTTGTTAGTTTTCCTGTATATTTGATGCTTAAGAATCCTACTTCTCATTTTTATGACAGGTGTTAAGGCAACTTATCTTCTTGCTGTAGCCTTTTTGGAAATAATTCGATTCAACAATAATGGTGGCATTCTTAATGGTGATACTGATTTGACGGCTTCGAGAAGTGCCTTCAGTTGTGTCTTTGAGTACCTAAAAACTCCTAATCTTTTGCCAGCTGTATTCCAGTGTTTGAAGGCTCTTATCCACAGGGCATTTGAAGAAGCAGTTATTTGGCTGGTATTTAGCAATGATCTCTCTTTTGTTGTCTTTTTTCATGTCAATCCAGTGAACATTAAGTTGTTAACACTGAGCAGATGGGACTTTTATATTTTGACTATCTTTGCCTTCAGATTTCTATCCTGAAATACAGTTGATTTTTGCAATTAATTATGCTCATCTTTATTTCCTTGTTTTACGTACCTTGGTATTTGGTTCAAAATCGTTCCAATCAGCATGCTCCTTCATATCTACAGGTCTTGCTTTTTAATTTTTCTAGTAAAAGAGCTCGTTCAAGTCTTTCACCAAGAGTGTTGCATCTCTCATGTGTACTCTTTGTGCATAAATGCTGTCATCAGGTTATTTTTGGGATGCCTAGATGTATAAGAGTTTTTAGAATGCCTCATGATTTAGCCCTACATGAATTGTAGCTTAGGGGTTATTTCTTAAGTTGTTTTCTGGTGCAAAAGTAGAAAACACTCAGTAGAAGTGCAAAACAAATGTTAGAGACTAAAAAAGTGATTATTATATTATATACAGTTCCTCAGAGTTAGCCTCTGATAATCTGCCATTGACATTGTTAAATAGCTGAAGATTCTCAAGGGTTAATTTTTTTTTAAAAACCCAGGCGTTTGGGGTTCTAAGACTTGGTGGGTTGTGGTATTTTTTTGTGACAAAATGGTACTTGTCATTTTCAATATTAGCAAAAAGGATTTTTTAGTAACCATGTTAAAATCAAAACTAATTTTTGTCTAAACACTTATGTCGGTCTAGGTATTTCTTTTCGCTATTTTTACGGATATACTGAATAACTTCAAGCAGCCATTTTCACTGGAAATATTTTCAGATTGAGAGAAACAATGGATTTCATCTGGACTGTTACTTCAAAATTTATCTTCTCGTATGCTGTTCTTTTTTTTTTTCTAAATGCATCATATGACAAAACATTGATTGGAAAAAAGGGTTTCTGCCATGTCATCAACCTCAATGGATCTCCAAAAAGTTTCCTCCAACTTTAACTGTGTTACTAAAAAGTACTTTTTCTTTACATCTAAAACCTCAATGTGCCATTTGCTCATAAAAAAATACCAATCTTCAAAGTGTCAAAACCTGAAACCACAAGGTTTCTTTTTTAACTTATCCCTATTCTTTATTGGTGTCATATTTTCTATACTTTTTTCTTATCAGCATTTTGCACCTAATAACTATGGTAGGTGCATCTTTCCTTACTATGCACTATTTTCATTTTCCTGTGTCATTTTATAGTGAATTGATATACTATAAATATCCTATAGGAAATTAAATGTCCAAAGACTGGTAGAAGAAGATAATTTGAGATTATAACGATGACCAATTGGAGTTCCTATATTAATAATTTATTGTTCTGTAGATCGTGGTTTGAAGGTGTTCCTTCCCTTGGTTCATTGTAATTTCTCTCCTCTCTTTCTGTGCCTTTTAACGTCCTTGTTGCCTGAATTTCATTGGTGCCATTTTCTGGGTTCAGGAAGGCAGATTAAGCGAAACTGGAAAAGGAGCTGACATCAGGGATGCCACTCTATCTGCTCATACTAGTTTTCTCATTAAAAGCTTGTCACAGAGGGAGGAACCAATCCGAGATATTGCTGTAAACCTGTTGACACAACTTAGAGATAAGTTTCCACAGGTGAAGTTGTTTGTACTGTTTGATGCTTTATTGATTAGTTTCATAGTGGAATGATAATGATGCACGGTCACTTATTATTTAAATGAAACAAATGGAACCGCATATATGCAGGTTTTGTGGAATTCATCTTGCTTTGATGCCCTGCTATTTTCAGTTCATAATGATTCTTCTCCTGCTGTTGTTAATGATCCTGCCTGGCAAGTTACAGTCCGTTCTTTATACCAAAGAATTTTGAGAGAATGGATCAGTATATCACTTTCACATGCCCCATGCACTAGTCAGGGTCTACTTCAGGTTAGTTGCATGATGTACTTGTTATTTGAATCCAGAATAAGGTGATTGAGGTTAAATATTTGGTTTGCTTTTTTTTTTTTTTTTAAAATAAAAAATTTCGCAATTTCGCTTACATTAAATAACAAAGAAAACTCCGTTCCCTGGAGATGTTCTCAAACTGGCAAATTACAAGCAGTTTGCATCTCCTGCTTTAGGCCTTTTAAACAGACCTACTAAAATTATGATTTACTCTCATACTTTTCCGATACATAAGACAGTGAGGGTGCAATTCTATCTTCGGTACTTGAGGGCTTGGTAAAGTAAATTAGAAAATTCAGATATATAATACTACATTCAATTCCATTTCAATTACCATCTGAACCTTTGTCAGACCTGCCCAAAGGAGTTAATAGTTAAACATTCTTTTTTCAAATGTACTTTTTACCTCTACTGGGAACCTGCTTCATCATTAACAATTGAACATGGTTCGAATAAATTACCTGAAACAATTAAAAAAGAATAGTAATAATAGCTCTCTTACGTGATACCTCTCAACTTAAAAAGTTTTTCTTGATTATTTACTTAGTTAATTATAATTGCCATCATAGAGAAATTACATTATTTATTATTATTATTATTACTACTATTATTATTATTATTATTATATATCATTATTGTATTGTTAAATTTTACATTTTTTTTTGTTTCACATACCGTAGGAAAAAATTTGCAAAGCAAATACATGGCAGAGAGCACAACCTAGTACTGATGTGGTATCTCTTTTAACTGAGATACGGATCGGCACGGGTAAAAATGAATGGACTGGCCTGCGGACAGCTAATATACCTGCAGTCATGGCTGCAGCTGCTGCTGCATCAGGAGCAAACTTGAAATTGACAGATGCGTTTAATTTGGAAGTACTCAGTACTGGTATAGTCAGTGCAACAGTTAAGAGCAATCATGCTGGGGAAATTGCTGGCATGAGAAGGTTGTATAGCAGCATTGGTGGATTTCAACCAGGTAACACTCCAAGTGTTGGTGGTGGTCTCCAGAGGTTAATTACTGGAGCCTTTGCTCAGCCTCCAAAAGCTGAGGATGATTCATTTAATGAGATTTTACTAAATAAGTTTGTGCATCTTCTTCAACAATTTGTTAGCACCGCGGAGAAAGGCGGGGAAGTGGAAAAGTCACAGTTTCGTGATATTTGTTCCCAGGCAGTTGCATTGCTACTCTCAAATCTGGTACGAAAATTGTAATCTGCTCTTCCCTTTTGATTTGCTAACTTAAAATATGGAGACCATTCTTCTTGGCTCTGATTTTTCTTTTTGCTCAGGTATCTGATCCAAAATCGAATGTAGAGGGGTTTTCTCAACTTCTACGTCTCCTTTGCTGGTGTCCGGCTTACATTTCTACACCAGATGCAATGGAAACTGGTGTTTTCATTTGGACTTGGTTGGTATCCGCTGCACCCCAATTGGGATCTCTCATTCTTGCTGAGCTTGTTGATGCATGGTTGTGGACAATTGATACAAAACGTGGGCTCTTTGCATCTGAGGTAAGGTATTCTGGACCTGCTGCAAAATTGAGGCCTCAGCTTGCTCCTGGGGAACCAGAAATTCCACCTGAAGTAGATCCTGTCGAGCAAATAATGGCACATAGACTATGGCTTGGATTTTTCATTGATCGCTTTGAGGTTAGAAATACTGAGTTGTTGATAGTGTCTATCTTTCTCAACTGTGGATTGCATTTATTTGTTTATTTTATTTTATTTTAAGTATTTCATTTTTCTGTTTAGATAGTAGAATGCACTGATGCAGCAGGACAATCATCTTCTCATTCATTATTTTGTGTTTGCATGAGTAAAATATCACACTTTTAGTAGCAATTGACATTGGAACTTCAGTAGTAGCTTTGGTTTTATGTATAAATGCTGATTGATTGTAGTCTGTGTGCTGTGATTGCCATGATCTGTTTTATGTTTGAATAATTAATGTTATTTTGGATTTCTTTTTCTCATCAAAGGAAAATGCTGACTATGTAACTAATTTGACCTTGGACCACAATTTTTAACACCTTAAACAACATCACAAACAAATCAATGAATCATCATAAATGCAAGTAAAGAAAATATATATTGCCTTGTGTGCTACATCACTAACATATCATCAATAAGTTGATTCTCGCCTTGCAACTTGTGAATCTGTATGTTCCACAACCAAAGTGGTTATAATTGCCACAAAATGATTGTTGTTATAGTAGTTTTGATGTCGAATTCCCAAGAATAATAAGCACTAGGAATTTTTGTTAGGTTAGATCAGCATCTGACAATGGTGATATAATTACATTCATTGTTTGGTGGTGGGGTGGTGCATTGGTTTTGAAGTAGGTTGCATATGCTTAATGGTTACGTGTGCAAGTATTGCCCAGGGTACTATTTATATAAGCATTTATGTAATTGTATATTTCTTAAAGGCGCGTAAGGCTCCAGGCGTACAGGGCATTAGGCCGAGCTCAACTTGACAACAAGGCACCCCTTTGTGTGCCTGATAATGGTTATAAGAGGTGCACCATGAGACTTTATATGTCACATGAGTGTTTTTTGGATTTTTAGGGTTTTAATCTCCACCATCTGATAAGATGCAATTAATATTAAAAAAACAACATAAAGAAGAAGAAAGGAAGACTTTGAATAGATGAAAATACACAACGGGAAATTGATTGTGTAGATGAGTACTCTGAGGATCAAATACTTGGAGAAGAACTTGATTCATTGGGTATGAGAAGAGTTATTGTGATGAGAAATGATGAATGAATCTGGAGGCTTTTGATGAGAAGTAGCTATTAATGAACTTTGGATTTATTGTTTAGTTGAATACTTGAACTTTAGAGTATGAGTTCTATTGCATATTAGAATTTATGATTGAGAATATTGTGATGATTTAGTATTTATTGCAGTTTGATTTTAAATATGGTTTCTTATATTTTAAATTATATACTTTTAGATCCCCTTTCAAGTGCGGGCTTGCACGGTGCACTAAGGCTCTAGGATCTCTTTTACCTTAGTGCGCCTTTAAGGACTTCGTATACTTGTACGTTTGTATATCTACTACCTTATGTGTGCAATCTATTTACTTGATATTATGGTTCTTATATGTAAAGGTAATTCATCACAACAGTGTTGAGCAACTCTTGCTTCTTGGCCGATTGTTACAAGGGACCATGAAAATGCCATGGAATTTTTCGCGCCATCCTGCAGCTACTGGTACATTTTTTACTTGCATGCTTCTCGGGCTCAAGTTCTGCTCATGCCAATGCAGTGGGAAGCTAGAGGCTTTTAAATCAGGGATGCAGTTACTGGAGGACCGAGTTTACAGGTGATGATTGTCTATAACTTTCTTCCTAGAGTTCTGCTACAGGTTGTTTTTTGAGATGTTTTGATTTTTTACCATGCTTGGAGTACCGCGAAGTAAAAAAGAAAGCTTTATTTTATACTTAAAGGTCATTCAGAATATACTAGAAAAAAGGAAAGGAAGATCAGTATTCATTACTATAAGTCATTGTCAAATGGGAGGGTCAATATCCATAACCCGGAGGAATCTACTGTGCTGAGAAATCTTTATAGATTCATTACTGCTAGTCATTGTCAAGTCGATCTTTCAGAAGGTGGTCCAATGGAGAACAAATCCTCTTGACTTGTTTCCGAAAGATGACACTTTTTCTTTCCTTTTTATAGTTTTGTATGACTGTGATCTCCTTACCCGCACATTTACCTTTACGTAGCACAATAGAGAGATCAGTGTCATGTTGAGAGAACCCTCAAAATATTAATTATGAAGAGTTACAGGTATTTATACATAGAATAGGTATTAGACCTGTTTATAGCTATCACTATTCAAGAGAAGTGAAAATGGTAGTTCTGAAACCCTACCTATACTATAAGTACTTTCTGAATATCCCACAAATGGACATCTAAATGTGCTTACATGATGAGAATCTTCTGAAGAAAGATTCTTCGAGATCTTTAGGATGGAAACCTATATGCTGCAGAACATGTGAACCAATATCTGATGCAATTTCTATGATAGAATGTTTGTGTACTTTTGCATATGAGAATTGAAAGTGGTTGATACTTGCAGGACCTGTTTGGGCTGGTTTGCTTTTGAGCCGGAATATTATGACTTCAACAGTATCAATTTTGCACAAAGCGAGGTTCAGTCTGTCTCTATATTTGTACAGTATCTTTCTAACGAGAAAATAGATGGTGATGCAAAAGGACGAGGTCAAGAGAGTGGAAGTACTGAAATGGTAAGGCAATTAATTTTGCAGTTATGGATTTGCACATGAATGTGCTCCAGAGTTGATTTTCTCACTTTGCCGTACATGTACAACTATATTTATTTAGCCCTAGAATATTTTACGGCAATGCTACTTAAATTAGAGACTAGAGAATGTATCATTGGATTAGCATTATCAGCAAGCAGGAGTCCCTTTTAAATTAAATAAAAACAATATCAAATCAGGGATCAGTTTAGGGTCATTCGAAATGTACAGAAGTTTGAAAACATATGCAGCTTGGCTCTTCTGGTTCATTGATAGGTTAAAGTTATTGCAGACTGATCAATATCACCCTGTGTGGGGCCAAATGGATAACTATGTTCTGGGAAGAGAAAATCGGAAGCAGCTGCTTTCGATGTTATGCCAACATGAGGCTGATAGGCTTGCAGTTTGGGCGCAACCCACCAACACAAAGTAAATATGCATTTTATGCTTAAATTCATAATTTTTATGCTTACAATCTAGAGATGATAATATGCACACATGTCATGGTTGATTCACACTTTCTCTGAGCAAAGAAATGCTCTCTCGTCATCTCTCCCTCTCCTTCAAATGAGTGAAGAAGGTACTTGTATATGCTGAAGATCATTTTGTCTTCCTATTTGTTCTCAGGGCTCGACCTAGATTTAGGCCAGACAAATGGAATGAATATGCTAGGACTGCTTTCTCTGTGGATCCTCGCATTGCCTTGTCTCTGTCCTCAAGGTTCCCAGCAAATGCTCCTTTGAAGACTGAAGTAACTAATCTCGTTCAGGTACGTCTTCCATATGATTTTCATCAAAATCGTACATTTAGTAGCTACTCAGCTACTAAGCACTATCTAACTTTTCTCTTCAACTCATTTTCTCTTGATGGCTTCATTTGGCTAATTTAGTACTCCCTCCGTTTCATAATGTTTGACGTTGGAGAAAATATTTTTTCCAAAATATTTGACGTTTTACACTTTCCAAGAAGCATTAAATGAACTTTTTCCAACTGTGCCTTAATTATTAGGGGTAGTATGGTCAAATCATACTCTTTTTAGTGCTAATTAATGAGTTTCTTAATATGTGTGTAGAAACCTTAAACGACAAATATTATGAAACAGAGGGAGTAATATCTAATTTGACTAAAACTCTTTAGTAATATAATAGTAGTAGCAGTAATAGTAATTTTAATAATAATAATAACGACATAAACTTTCCCTATGTTTTCTATGTTTATTCTTAGTTTGCATATGTTTCTGAGCCAGCCTTTCTTTCCTGTCTGGTTTTGAACCAACCGGAAAATCAGTAGGTCTCCTCTAGAAGGGCATTCCAGCTTCAGAGGCGTTTTCTTCATATTTAATGTAATTTGTGTGCATAACCAACACATGACAAATAAAGAAGTTGACGGACTACAAGTTGTTTTAGTAAATAGCTGGCACACAAATCAAAAGAGATATGTATACTGCTGTATTTCTTAGGTCTTTTTCCCATTTAAAAAAAATCTTCAAATTGTTTGGATTTGGTTTGTGGTTGATTTCCTTTTTAACATAAATTTTGCGTCTACTTAAAAATTTATTTTGAACGACACTTTTATACTTCGATTATAAGGTGAAGGAACAAATGCTTCATACTTGAAAGGCTTAACACGTAAAAACAGACTTCATTTGGCATGATTTCTATTATGTGGTCTAGGTCAGGAAAGGCACTTGTGCTCAATGATAATCGCTTCCATTTGCTTTTTGGAATGATATCAGTAGTTGGCGTAGCTCTTGCAGTCTGCACTATTTCCTAAATTCGCCTTTTGAATTCAGAAAGAATTGCGAGAAATAAAAATGCCATATCTTTTCTTGTTGCTATTAATATATTCTGATGCATGTTTCTGCTTCTTAATGTCATCAAGGGATGCCAGACTCTCTTTTTTGTACTAATCTTGCTTGCTACTTAATTGTATCTTATTGGAATTTCGTGTTGCAGTCACACATTTTGGAGATCCGCTGCATACCTGAAGCATTGCCATACTTTGTCACCCCAAAAGCTGTTGATGAAAACTCGGTGCTTTTGCAACAACTGCCACACTGGGCTGCGTGTTCAATCACACAGGCTCTTGAGTTCCTTACTCCTCAATATAAGGGTCATGCTCGTGTCATGGCTTATGTTCTGAGGGTCTTAGAGTCTTATCCTCCAGAGCGAGTGACCTTTTTCATGCCTCAGTTAGTGCAGTCTCTTAGATATGATGATCAGGTGGGTTATCTAAGTTTATCTAATGCAGATTCTAATATTTATACTCATCCTACCCAAAGCTGCTGTTCGGTTGAGTTAAACCTTATTATTTTCTAGTTATTGGTAGATGTTACTTAACCAATTGAAAGAAAAGCTTGAGCTGATAGCTTTGACACACCCCCTCACGCAAATCTTGAAGTGTGCACAACACAGGCCCAACCCACATTTGTTTTTAATTCAATAAATATTGAGGTTGTCAAGAACCGAAATCAAAGACCTTTCTATCCCAGAGGCTCTGACACCATGTTACTTAACCGATTGAACCAAAAGCTCTAGCCGATAGTTAAGGCTAACATTTTTTATATTAACCTCTGAGAGTAAAGAACTTTGTCAGGTTAAGCGAGATCCTCCCATAATTTTAGTTTTAGTTGTGAGACAATGGCAAGCCAACTTGAAAATGACTTGTTGATGTTGGGCATTGCAGTAAAGAACATACTATTGTCACTGTTGGCTACTAGGCCACATTGCTTAAGACGATGCAGGTCAGTCATTGGAGAAGCAGTCATTTTCAAACTTAACTTGCTCAGGGTTCTATGACATCACTACACTACCAATGCGACCCTGGAAATCCAAGTTAGATTTGGTCATTAGGTTCTAGGTGGTTTTTTCAACATATTCAACTTACCAAAATGATATATCAGAATTACATTATTGTTTCTGCTACAGGGCACTACAAAGCTTCAAGTGTATCCTAACATGATTAAATCTATGTTCCAATGGTCTTGCAGAGGTTGGTTGAAGGATATTTGCTCAGAGCAGCTCAGAGAAGTGATTTGTTTGCCCATATTCTCATATGGCATCTACAGGTGTGGGAAATTTCATTTCAGTACGTGATAGATATGGCTATACTTAGGATATTATCTAATGTAGTAGGGGAATTTACATTCTTTTCTCTCTTATCTTGATTAATATAGATAGTGCTTATGAATTGCAGGGTGAGACTGATGAACCAGAATCCGGAAAAGATACAGCTGCCGTAAAGGTACTATTATATGGTTATTAAGCTGCGATTTGCCTCTTCTTTTTTACCGGAACCCTAAATCCTTATTTCATTACATCAAGCCCTTGAATCCATACCCCTATTGACAGTGCGATAGCGAGTGGACTACATATAACAGTACATGGCGCATGCCACTCTAATTAAGAAAAAAGATGCTGATTATGAGAGATAAACTAAGTTTGTGAAAATTTCTTTTCGGTTTACCTCTTCTGACTTCTCACCTGTCTATTTCCCTTTTTATAAAGTGTGAAATGTGGCCTAAATATGAAAAATTAAAGTTCTAGGCTTAGTATTGCATATTTTAACAAGGGTAAATAATTACAAGGTCCCTATGTCTCGTCTAATTTTAGTCAAAGGTAAATAATTACAAGGTCCTTATGTTTTTACTTAACATACTGGTTAAGGTCCTTAAATTTTAAGTTAATAAACAATTTAGCCCCTTTGTTTGTTTTTTTATATGAAGACCACTAGATAATGAACAAAATAACTTGTCTTTTTTAGTTTTTGTAGTATATATATCTACCGAAATTCCTATGCTTTTTTTTATTATAAAAAAAACATTATGTGTTCTATTAATTTTGTTTCTTATCATTTTTCTTTATTCTCTAATAATATATTCAAAATAGCATTCAATCTCATTATGGGTTTGTGTTTAAAAAAAAAAAGAAAAAAACTTTTCAAGGTATTTTTTGATAATCTTTTTCAAAAATTATAATTTTATTCATTTCATCCCGTAAAATTTATTAGAGATAAAAAAAGAAGTGACTTTCACAATTTATATATAATCCTACTCTTGTTGTGTTAATTGTAACAATATTTTTCATTCATTTTTTAAACCATAAGTCTTATGCTACTAAATTAAATTTTTATGTATAGTTGTATAAAAGTTAATAAGTCAATTACTTAATGTTGGAGAGATTATGATTTTGTAGGAATAAAGATAAAAACATAAAATAGGAAAAACAGTTGTTTAATGATTAAACATAAAATACATGGTATTCTAAATGTTATTTAGTCTGATTTGACAATTGACTCAAATATAAGAACTAAAGAGTTGACAAAAATAAAAATTGACTCCATAATTATTTTTAAAAACACAAGGCCTGACTAGTGTGTTAGGTAAAAGCACGAGGACCTTATAATTATTTATTTGAACGAAAATATTTTCAAATTACTTACAATGTTCTAAACACAAGGCCTGACTAGTAATAATTTTTATTTGTTATGAAATAATTATTACTTATCATTGTTCATGTGAATGCTTTACATGCTACCAATACCAAATACGAGTTGATAAAATTATGGATTTTTTTATCTCGTATTAATAATTATCAATATTCACACATAGAAGTGATGTTATTTCAGACTAATTCCTTCCAAGAGCTGTTACCAGTTGTCCGGCAACGAATTATTGATGGTTTCAGTCCCAAGGCTCTCGACTTGTTTCAAAGGGAATTCGACTTCTTTGATAAAATCACATCTATTTCTGGTGTTCTCTATCCGGTTCCTAAGGAAGAGCGTCGAGCTGGTATCCGGAGGTATACTTTTAAGATATTAAGCTTTTACCTTTCTTGTTTACGCTTCGTATATTGCTGGTGAAAGTCATATGGACTTAATTCAACAGGGAGTTGGAGAAAATTGAAATGCAGGGAGAGGACCTTTATTTACCTACTGCTCCCAACAGGCTTGTCAAGGGTATTAGAGTCGACAGTGGTATACCCTTACAGTCAGCAGCTAAAGTCCCTATAATGGTCACATTTAATGTGGCTGACCGGGAAGGGGATCCAAATGACATCATTCCCCAGGGTTGCATTTTCAAGGTAAATGAAGTTTAGATTGATAATTTTTATGCTTTAAAGTAAAGATAGGGACGAGGTCGTACAAAACAGAAAGTTGTAGAATCGTTGAGCTTCTTGTGTGGAGTGGACATATGTGACAAACTGTAAAATTTGAGTCCACATATCCAACACACAACGCTCAGAGATTAGGACATACACAGAGAATGAAAGGTATAAACCAGGACACGAACAGTTGAACATTTTGACCTATTAATGATTTTAATTGTTAGATGTCGTACCTAATGTATTCTCTTGTTGTATGGTGCCAGACTAGTATGCCCCATGATGTTCTAATTGTGAACTAAAATGGAATCTCATAAACTTCTCTTCACCCAAAACTTCCTAGAGAGATGATTTATTTCTTTTATCAATTGTACTTTTCATAGTTTGGAAACCTAAAGTTCAGTATTTAAATTTTTACTTCTGATATAAGTTCTGTTGTTTAATGGATGCTTCCTTCTCTAAGGTTGGAGATGATTGTCGACAAGATGTTCTTGCCCTTCAAGTGATATCGCTTCTTAGAGACATATTTGAAGCAGTTGGAATCAATCTCTATGTGTGTCCTTATGGAGTTCTTCCAACTGGCCCTGAGAGGGGTATCATTGAGGTCTGTTTTTTGTACAGCCATTCTTTCAACTCAAATGTGTTTTTATCTGGACGACATTCGCTGATAATACTTATTTATATGACATGTGCTCTATGTGTGTCGTTTATTTTCATCAACCTGCATTGTGTTAGATTGTTTGCTTACGTTCTTCTTGTAATCAATTATCTAGCTTGTATTCCTACATTTGAGTTCTTGAGAGTGAAAAAGGGAGTTTGCAAGGAGAATTCCTGAGTTGCAGATGGTCTTTTTTGTTTGAGAAATTTCTGGTTGGAATTTTGCGTAGATAACTGAAATTGTTGCCTATTAGACAGAGTGACTTGTCAAAGTCTGTCATTTGACTGTCTTTTTGAAACTTCAACCTCATGTTTCTGCAAATCATTGAAAGAACATATAGCTATTTTCTTTTTTTTTTTTAGGTGTTTCGAAGTTGAAGTTTGTCCTATTCACTTCTTAATGTTACGGTGAAAACAACAAATTTAAAGCTACGATATGGTACCTTGCATCCTAGCTTGTTTAGCAACAAAGTTGAATTTTTACTGCATATCTAGTTTTTACTCATGCCAAGAAAATCGATCCTTGTGGGGAGTTGATCTTCAATAGCTGGATTTTGTATTCCGGTAATATGGCATAAACAAAAATCATATGCAATTAGCGAAGCTTGAATATACTGTTAACACATAATAGAAGAAATGGAATGCAAATACATATATTAGGATATAAATTTTCTAGTTCGTTTATCACAGATACATAATTGACAAAATTATATCATGTATGCCTGAAATTGAATTGGAGATTCCCAAAAATAAAGTAAGCTGATGGCTGACATGATCAAGTTTGATCAGTTAACTAACATGGTATCAGAGTTTGTGCGATTGAAAGGTTCTGAATTTGATTCTTGGCAACCTCAATATTTGTTGAATTAAAAACACATGGTGGTAACACATGGTGGGTTGGGCCTGTGTTGTGCATGCTTCAAGCCCAAGGGGCATTCGTGTGGGAGGATGTGTTAGAGATTAATATAAAAGATGTTGTTAGCCTTAACTATCAGCCCGAACTTTTGGTTCAATTTGTTAAGTAATAGTTACTAAGCTACCTTTTATTTTTACAGGTTGTTGCTAACTCCCGGAGCAGAAGTCAGATGGGTGAAACAACAGATGGTGGTTTGCTTGAGATTTTTCAACAGGATTTTGGACCAGTAGGATCTCCTAGTTTTGAAGCTGCACGTGAGAACTTCCTCATTAGCAGTGCTGGTTATGCTGTTGCAAGTCTCTTGCTTCAGCCCAAGGATAGACACAATGGGAATCTTCTTTTTGATAAGTACGACATACTTTGATCATTTTATTTATTTTCTTATTTCATATATTCTCTTGCAATGGGCGGATAGATATTTTAGTTAGTGCATTTCATCATAAACATATTTCATAAACAAAAACTTGAACAGACATTCCAAACATCAGTTTTTTGGTCTATTGCTTAATTTTCGAATATTTGAGGAACTGTATTTGACTTGAACATTTGGGTATACAGTGTGGGAAGGCTTGTTCATATTGATTTTGGTTTCATCTTTGAAATATCTCCTGGTAATAATATGAAGTTTGAGAACGCACACTTCAAACTGAGCCACGAGATGACTCAATTACTAGATCCATCCGGAGCTATGAGGAGTGAAATCTGGTTGAGATTCCTAAGGTAATATTTGTGATGCATTTCCTATCCCAGCCTCCTTTCATTATTATGTAAAAATACTGTGAAACTGATGTTGGGTTCTCTCTATAGCTTATGCGTCAAGGGATACCTGGTAGCCCGGCGTTACATGGATGGAATAATAAGCACTGTGCAGTTAATGTTAGACAGTGGATTGCCTTGCTTTAGCCGGGGTGATGCAATCACCAACCTCCGGAAGAGATTTCATCCGGAGATGACAGAGCGTGAAGCAGCCAATTTCATGATCGTGAAAGTGTGTTGTGATTCCTATAACAAGTGGAGCACTGCCGGGTATGACTTGATACAATATCTACAACAAGGTATTGAGAAGTGAATGAGAATGAATCTTTGAGTTAAGCTGAATATAATTGTAAATCTCTGTTTGTAATTTTGTAAATTTGCAATTTTGTAAAGTAGTCTTACATTACATGTAATCATTTTCCGTGGGATTCCACCTTAGAAAAGTGAGTGTTTATGTCAAAATTAGCGGCATTTATGTATCACTTACTATCATTTGTAATCTAGTGTGGGTTTCCCATTGAGGTTTTGTAAAAGTTCCATATTAATTTACCCTTTTTTTGTTGTTATTATTGAAATCCAAAGTTACTAGAGAAAGTAATCCAAAGTTCATTATCCAGATTTTATTATTTGGGAATTTGAGAATGCAAGGTGCTAATACCCTTTGGTATACATGATTTGGTAATGGAACCCCCATATTCACGAAGTATCCATCCAGTATTGACACAGTTTAGTGTGCATATTTTTTTTCCAATGGTTTTTGTGTGTATTTTGGCCACTTGAGCCAATAACTTCATTTGTAGGAGCGAGTCCGGAAGGAGGAATTGCTACCTTGATTTAGGGTTTTCTTTTAAACAAAGGATAAGCAGTGATTCCATCAACATTCCCTCACCAAATGTTGAAGTAATTAGCACAATTTTGATCCTACCAGAATGAGTGTAATGAAAGGTAGTTGATATCACATAATATGGATCCCATTGAAATGAGTTGACTTATGACAAGAAAGGTTTACACTGAGAGGTTTTAGGATTTTCGACATGCGTGTCATGTGTTAGATTTATACACTTTAGACATGATGTGGATTGCCTTATCGTTTCAAATTCAATCACCTCAATTTTCAATTTAATCCGGTTCAATTTTTCAATATTAGTTTGCCGGTCGATTCCAATTCACAATCGGTGAATAACATTTATCCATAATAAACATAACCAAATCAGATATTGGTTTGCCGGTCGATTCCAATTCACAACCAGTGAATAACATTTATCCATAATAAATATAACCAAATGTACATTGTCGGTTCGTGGTTGAACCATTTTAAATCGGCTAGTTAGGTCCAGTCTTTGGAATATCGATTTTTACCTTTGAGATCCAAAGACACCGTCTCAAGGTCAACTCTAGGTTGCTTCCGAGCTCCCATCGTACCAAGGAGTGTGTAGGGCTGGACTCCTTATGAGCCAGGCTATACTTTTTTACAAGCCCCAATGGGCCTAAATCCAAACGCTACATTAAATTTAAGCCCAATAACACATAATAATTTTTATTTTTTAAGGAAATTTTGAATTTTAATTAATATGATATAAATAATGAAAATTACAATTGAAGGCTGAGTGGTTGACGTTGACGGAAAAATTAAATGAAAGAGAAAAAAAGAATCCAAGACAGGCGCGAGATCGGTCTAACCAAGAAAACAAAAATGGAAAAAACACAGAAGAAAAATCAATCATCTTCTTCTCCATCAATACCTAAATAGCAAAATTCAAAAAATAGAAAACAAATCAAAGGAAACAGATGCTACCACTAGCTCTGTCTCATTCTCCACTTCACAACGATATATTTTTCCTCTCCGTAGCCCTAATATTCCCCCTCGCATTTTGAATTCTACATTCAAAACCCTAGATTCCACAATGGAGGCGTTAACGGAGCTATGTGACCTCATCGCGCAGAATCCTGACCAATTCTCCGAGAAGATTACGTGGATTTGCAACCGATGTCCGTCGCCGGAGTCTATGTTCGCTGGATCGCCTAGGGTTTCGCGTTCCCAGCTCAATGCTGTTCTCGCGGTGGCGCGGTTTGTTTCTAAATGTTGTGACTATGATGATCACAGGCCGGAAGATATTGTTGTTGAGTTTCTCCGTGCGATTCCGTCGTCGTTAACCGAATCGTTTTGGCCTCAGTCGTATAATGTTGAGTCGATCTCGATATTTTTTGTTGATTTTTTAGGTTATGTGTCGAAAGCCGCTGAGTTGTCGCCGGATTTTTCATGTGAGGTTGCTGGTGTTGTTGGTGATGTCGTTGTGGCTGCTATTGATAAGAATGCTAGTGAGAATTCAGCTATTTCCAGGGCGTTTTTGCTGGCTTTGACTCAGAATTTCCCTCCGATTGAACAGTCGGATGCGGAGAAACTGGTGGCTTGTCTTCTTGATCAGTTTGACATGCCCTTACAGGTACCGGCTTCTCCTAGCGAGCGAATGGGGATACATTCGGAGACATCCTCGTCTCAGAGTTCACCGTTGAGTAAAATGAACAATCAGAATTATAACCACAGCAATGGAATTTCGAGTCCCATGAGCCATGCCTCAGGATCGTCTAATGCCAGTGTGGCATCTTCAATGTCGATGATGCTAAACGGTAGCAATGTTGTGAATTTTGGGTTTAATGATGGAGGTGGGGGTTTGTTCAGGCAACAAGTAGCTTCCTTTGAGGAAGAGACTGTGGAGTCGATGGAGAAGCAGGCGATTGCGTTTAAAATAGTTGCACATGTCTTGGATCATGTGAAAATTGATAACGAGCTGTTAATGAGGTTGAGATCAATTGCAAAGAAGCAGCTACAGTCTCTATCTGCATTTCTCAAGGTAAATGTACCACTTTTGTTTTCCAAAAGTTTGCTGCGCCTGTCTTCTATTTGATTAAGTTATGGCCTCAGTAAATTTGCGTTGACTCTTTCATATGTGAATACATATCTTATAGTGTGTGAAAATTAACATCTTCAATAAAAGGTTAACCATTCAGTGATATTAACATGGGTATGAACCTCATAGTGTATTTGATAGTGAGTAGCTAAAAAGTTGGCTATTGATGAAAGAGTATTGAAAGGAATGGGGTTTATGGCCTTAAGATATCCTATTCGTACTCTTGGAAAGATACACATTAGTTTAGATATGTCTGCCTGTCTTTTATTGCAGTATGGGAATCTGAAAAGAAATTAGTAATTATGTTTGATAACTTCATATTTGAGCAGATAAGGAAGCGAGACTGGACTGATCAAGGTCAACTTTTGAAATCTAGAGTCAACGCAAAACTTTCTGTTTATCAAGCTGCAGCAAGGATGAACCTTAAGAGTATTGCATCCATAGATACAGAGGTGAAAGCTTCCAAAAGGTTGGTGCTTGAGACTCTCACATTAATGATAGATGCTGCGGAAGCATGCTTGATTTCTGTGTGGCGGAAGTTGAGAATTTGTGAAGAGCTGTTCAGTTCTCTCCTTATGGGCTCTGCTCACATTGCTGTCACTAAAGGAGGTCAGCCATTGCGCGTTTTGCTTATTCGTCTCAAAGCTATCGTTCTGACTGCATGTGCACAGGTATCTTAATATGAACAATTTTAATTATATATCTAGAATATCAGCCCGATCACTCACTATGATTTTCGTTGTTGTTAATCTTGATTTTGACAGGCAGACAGTTGGGGCACTGGCCAGGGATCCATGTTTGAGAGTGTCATGAATACTAGTTGTCAGATAATTGAATCTGGATGGGCCAAAGACCGATCTCCTGTTGACACATTTATCATGGGACTAGCCACTAGCATACGGGAGCGAAATGACTTTGATGAACAGGTTGTTTACTAGGACTTAACTCCACTTCATTATATCTACAGTTATGCTACGCATGTATGATTGAGGGAATTCTTCGAGCTATATGTGAATTAACTTAGAAATCTGTGGTTATTGTGTAGACGATGGTGTCAATATGTTTAATTTTTTTTCTTCTTAATTAGAGCTGCATTAACTTTTCTCATAAAGTACTTTTCTTCTGTCCTATATTCAGGAAAGATCATGTACTTTAATACGAATTTTATTTTTAAGTCTAGTGATTAACTATTTGTTTTAGTGCTAAGTTATCAGTAGAGCTAACTTTTAGTCACTAAATCAGGCAGCCATTTCACCAGTAACTTATACATAATTTCTGTCTTTTAACTGTTGCCTATTTTGTGTATACATTTATGCTTACAAATGTTGCTACTTTTAGGTTGACAAAGAAAAGAAAGGAGTTCCTACTGCGCAGCTTAATGTTATACAACTTTTAGCTGATCTAACTGTTGCGGTTAACAAGCCTGAAGTGGTAGACATGATACTGCCACTTTTCATTGAAAGTTTAGAAGATGGTGACGCTTCAACTCCGGGTTTATTGCGACTCCGAGTATGAAATCTTTCTCTTTAGAGCTCGACTTTGCTGAATATAATTCCATGTCCTTATTACCTGAATTGCTTCTTCAATTTTGGGGCATTTTTCTGACCTTTTCTACTATAACTTACTGCAGCTTCTTGATGCTGTATCTCGTATAGCTAGTTTAGGTTTTGAGAAGTCCTATCGTGAGACTGTTGTGGTCATGACGAGATGTTATTTGAGTAAACTATCTGGTGTTGGGTCTGCTGAAAGTAAAACGTTGGCTTCAGAAGCTACTTCAGAACGTGTTGAGGTGTGTTTTGTAAATTTGCATTAGTTGTACATACTCCTTTTTACTTGACATTTTTATCTTGCGACATGCTGCTCACTCTTTCGAAATATGCTAGACTCTCCCTGCAGGATTTCTTTTAATTGCTAATGGCCTTACAAATGTGAGATTACGCTCAGACTATCGTCATCGTTTGCTTTCTTTGTGCTCAGATGTAGGCCTGGCTGCTGAACCCAAAAGTGGAAGGTACAGAGTAGTTCATTGCAACCATCTCTAGTTTGGTGTTCTTCTTCTGATCAGTTTGTTGTCATCACTGCATTTTCTGCTCAGAAATATTTTATCTAATAATTCAACTGTGCAGGAGTGGAGCGGATTTTTTGGGACCTCTGCTTCCTGCTGTTGCTGAAATATGCTCTGATTTTGATCCTACTGTAGATGTTGAACCAGCTCTTTTGAAGTTATTCCGAAATTTGTGGTTCTATGTTGCTTTGTTTGGGTTGGCACCTCCTATACAGGCAACTCAACAACCTTCGAAGTCAGTTTCAACTACATTGAGTAGTGTGGGAAGCACGGGGGCAGTTGCTCTTCAAGCAGTGGCTGGACCGTATATGTGGAACCTACAATGGTCTGCTGCTGTTAAACGCATTGCACAAGGGACTCCTCCTCTTGTAAGTTGATTGTGAATGGTTCTTTGGTAGTTTGGGTGTCTCATTAGAGTATTTAAGGTCTATGCTTTGTAGGTTTTCCTTCATATCTTTAGTTCGTAAGCAAGATCAACTAATTTTAGAAGTTGTCATCACTTGTGTGGGATATTTCATATTACCCGAGGCAACGGTTCTACTGAAACATGTTTCCATGTTACTATCCCTAGGTTTTTTTCTTCATCATTGCCTCAACATTTTCTGATTGGAGTTGTCATATTACTTGCTTATTTTCTTATGTGTAACATTGTCTTACCCATCAATTTGGGTATTGAAACAAATTATTGGGGCATGCTTTTCTTTGCTGTTTTAATTATCTTTCTATATAAAATTCTTAAGCTCATTCGGGATCAACTTCTTATTGAAAGAAAGTGCAATCTGACTGATTACTTGGTTTCTTTATGTTCAAGTTACACATGTTCTAGAAATTCTATTGAATGTGATCGGACAGAGATACTAATTTGAAATTGAACATAAATGTTATTGGGTTGTTCAATATAAACCTAATTGCTCATGACATTGGGGAACATCGAAAATGATTGATGTTCAAGTGGTATAATGCAGAAACAATATAAACCTATTTGTGTTCTTATAATGTATGAATAACATGATTTTTCAGAAGGATTGTTATTCCTGTTTCCAAAGTGTGTGGAAGATTAATCTTGTTATAGTTTGCAGTTATATTTGAAATTCATGATGAGTGAAATTTGATTTGATCCTTGGCAGTTGCAGAATTGAATATGGTCAGAAATTTGAAGTGAATTGCCTATTTGCTGCTAATTAAAACTTGAACGCATATTTGGATAGGCACCTGATTTAGTATGTCTACAATATTTGCTGTTTAATTCTTGTACATCTCTCCTTTGGGCTGATAACGGATAGATGGAATGTAATGTTTTTTTTTTCTCTGAATGAGCATTGTGAACGTAGGCTAAATGCGTGGTACCTCAGAACCTAAATAAATTCATTCAAAAATTCATATGTAGTTATGATGCTAACATTTCAGAGAATTGACACGGTATATTTCATCACCAGGTTGTTAGCTCAGTAAAATGGCTGGAAGATGAGCTGGAACTCAATGCCCTCTATAACCCTGGAAGCCGTCAAGGGAGTGGCAATGACAAAGTAGCCGCGAATCAAAGGGCTGCTCTTTCAGCAGCCTTAGGTGCACGAGTTGACAATGCAGCAATGAACACAATTTCTGGTTGGTCATCTTTGTACTATGTTCTGTTATATAATATCTGCTCCGGTTTTTTTTTTGTTGATCAGGGTTTCTTTTTCTTCTCTTTGTAATCTTTTTCACTTTTCATACTCAACAACACTTTCTTCTGTTATCTAAAAGAATGCTTTTTCTTTTTTTCTGTTTTATTAATTAATCGAGTTGATGAACCTTGGGGCAGCAGTAAGGTTGCTCTTTGTGACTAAGAGATCCCAGGTTAGAAAATAATTTCCCATATAACAAGTGGAGAGAAATTTGCATATTACTTATGAGCCTCTGCTACTCTTGTTATTGGGAGCTTTTTGCACTGGGGACTCCTTTTTGTAATTGGCTGTTTGCTTGAGTTAATTCTTGTTTGCTTTAGCTACCTAAAACAGTTGTTTCCGCTGTAATTTTTCCTCCTAGTAATCTGGATAAGCTTTTTGTTAGTTTCCCTGTATATTTGAAGCTTGAGCATGCTGCTTCTCAATTTTATATGACAGGTGTGAAGGCAACTTATCTTCTTGCTGTAGCCTTTTTGGAAATAATACGATTCAGCAATAATGGTGGCATTCTTAATGGTGGCACTGAGTTGACGGCTTCAAGGAGTGCCTTCAGTTGTGTCTTTGAGTACCTAAAAACTCCAAATCTGATTCCAGCTGTCTTCCAATGTTTGAAGGCTATTGTCCATAGGGCATTTGAAGCAGCAGTTTCATGGCTGGTAGTTAGCAATGATCTCTCTTTGCTGTCTTTTCCATGTCAATGCAGTGAACGTTGAGTTATTGACCCTGGACAAAAGCAGCTTCTATATAATTATGTTTGCCTTCAATTTTCAATTCTGAAATACAGTCTATCTTTGTTTGTGTTTGCAATTGATTCTGCTTTTCTTCATTTCCGTATTTACATACTTTCATATTTGGTTCATAATCTGTCCAATTAGCATGCTCCTTGATATCCACTATTCTTGCTTTCTGAATTTTTCTAGTAAAAACGTACACTGAAGTCGTTCACCAAGAGTGTTGTATCTCTCCTGTGTATTTTTGTGCATAAATGTAGTACATTGAACTCGTAAACGGATTATCTTTGGGATGTCTAGAGGTTAAAGAAGAGTCTTTAGAATGCCTCATGCATCGTAGCTTAGGTAGTTTGATTGTCACAGAATCATTTGAACCAAAAGCTTAAGTTGATAGTTAAGGTCCAAGAAAGCTTTTATTATTATCTTTGACGTACCCTTGCACGCATATGCCTCCGGGCTTGAAGCATGTACGTCATTACAACATAGACCCATCTTTCATTCTACCAACAAATGGAGTTGTCAGGATTCGAACCTTTGACCACTAGGTCTAAGAGGCTCTGATACTATGTCAAGGAACTCAATAAACCAAATGCTTAAGTTATTAGCTGAATAGCTTATGTTATTATCTCTGACAAAGATATTTTGAAATTTACCATGACCAATTGCACTTACTGTATCAATGATTTATTGTTCTCGACTTCTCATAGTCATTAGTTTGAAGGTGTGCCTTTCCTTGATTCGTGGTGGTCTCTTCCCTTTCTTTTTATGCGTTTTAGCCATCCTTCTTGCTATTTGAATTTCATTGGTACAATTTTCTGGGTTCAGGAAGGTAGATCAAGTGAAACTGGCAAAGAAGCTGACATCAGAGATTCAACTTTATCCGCTCATACTTGTTTTCTCATTAAAACCTTGTCACAGAGGGAGGAGCATGTCCGGGATGTTTCTACAAACCTGTTGACGCAACTTAGAGATAAGTTTCCCCAGGTGAAGTTGTTTTGCTATACTGTTTTATACTTTATTCATTAGTTTCATATTGAAGACTTGAGGTTATAATGATGCACGATCACTTATAATTTAAATGAAACAAATGGAACTGCATATATGCAGGTTTTGTGGAATTCTTCTTGCTTAGATGCCCTGCTATTCTCAGTTCATAATGATTCATCTCCTGCTGTTGTTAATGATCCTGCCTGGATAGTTACAGTCCGTTCTTTGTACCAAAGAATTTTGAGAGAATGGATCAGTATATCACTTTCATATGCCCCATGTACCAGTCAGGGTCTACTTCAGGTTAGTTGCATGATTTACTTGTTATCTGAATGCAGAATAACATGACTGAGGTCCAATACCTGGTTTACTCATTATTAGGAATTTCAAAACTGAATGTATTAACTTTTGGATTTAACCTCTCATGCTTTTCAGATACAGAAAACAGTGAGGGCGCAATTCTAACTTCGGTTCTTTGAGGTCTTTGTAAAGTAAATATAAAAACTAAATTTTTTGTACTACCTCCAATTCCAATTCAGTTACTATCAGTGGTGAACCTTTGTCATGTCTGCCCAAGGAAGGAGTTAACGATTAAACATTTTTGTTTCAAATTTATTTTTAACCTCCAGAAAGATCTACTCGATCATTAACAGTTTAACATTCTTTCAAGGAAACTACCTGGTAGTATTTTAAGAAGAACTTTAATTGTACTCATACATGAGACCTCTCAACTTACATCGTGTTCTGCTCCTATTTTCCTAAACTGCAGTGTAACGGTTTTGTTGATTCTATAGTTGAATTATGATTGCCATCATAGAGAAATTACTTTTTTTTGTTAATATCATTGTACTGATCAGTTTTATAAATGTTTTTGTTTCACATATCATAGGAGAAACTTAGCAAAGCAAACACATGGCAGAGAGCACAACCTACTACTGATGTGGTATCTCTTTTAACTGAGATACGGATTGGCACGGGTAAGAATGATTGGACTGGCCTACGAACAGCTGATATACCTGCAGTCATGGCTGCAGCTGCTGCTGCATCAGGAGCAAACTTGAAATTGACAGATGCGTTTAATTTGGAAGTACTCAGTACTGGTATAGTAAGTGCAACAGTTAAGAGCAATCATGCGGGAGAAATTGCTGGCATGAGAAGGTTGTATAGCAGCATTGGTGGATTTCAACTGGGTAACGCTCCAAATGTTGGTGGTGGTCTCCAGAGATTAATTACTGGAGCCTTTTCTCAACCTCCAAAAGTCGAGGATGATTCATTTAATAAGATTTTACTTAATAAGTTCGTGCATCTTCTTCAACAATTTGTTAGCACCGCGGAGAAAGGTGGGGAAGTGGACAAGTCACAGTTTCGTGATATTTGTTCCCAGGCAGCTGCATTACTCCTCGCAAATCTGGTAAGAAAATTTAAACTTTCCTCCCCGTTTGATTTGCTTGTGTAAAAAATAAAATATGGAGGCCATTCTTCTCCACTCTGATTTTTTCGTTTTGTCCAGGCGTCTGATCCAAAGTCGAACATAGAGGGGTTTGCTCAACTTCTCCGTCTTCTTTGCTGGTGTCCAGCTTATATTTCTACACCAGATGCAATGGAAATTGGTGTTTTCATTTGGACTTGGTTGGTATCTGCTGCACCCCAATTGGGATCTCTCATTCTTGCTGAGCTTGTTGATGCATGGTTATGGACAATAGATACAAAACGTGGGCTCTTTGCATCTGATGTGAGGTATGCTGGACCTGCTGCAAAATTGAGGCCTCATCTTGCTCCTGGGGAACCACAAATTCCACCTGAAGTAGATCCTGTCGAGCAAATAATGGCACATAGACTATGGCTTGGATTTTTCCTTGATCGCTTTGAGGTTAGCAATTATTGGGTTATTGGTAGTGTCTCTCTTTCTCAACTGTGTAGTGCAATTATTATTTTTACTATTTTGTTCATTTATGTTTAAAGATTAGGATGTACTCATGTAGCTGGACAATGCATCTTCTCTTTCGTTCTTATGTATTTACTGGTATTTTTTGGTGGTTTACATTCTTACAGGTAATTCATCACAATAGTGTTGAGCAACTCTTGCTTCTTGGCCGATTGTTGCAAGGGACCATGAAAATACCGTGGAACTTTTCACGCCATCCTGCAGCTACTGGTACTTTTTTTACTTGCATGCTTTTCGGGCTCAAGTTCTGCTCATGCCAAAGCAGTGGGAAGTTGGAGGCTTTTAAATCAGGTCTTCAGTTGCTGGAAGACAGAGTGTACAGGTGAAGCTGATTGACTATAACTTTCTTCCTACTGTTCTGCTGCATGTTGTCTTTTGATATAGTTTTGATTTTTTTAAGGGCAAATGATTTATTAGTCCCTGACTTTCGTCAAAACTCACTGTTCGGTCCTCATATTTTGAAAAACTCACTACAAAGTTCTCATCTTTTGTCATAATTAACTCTTTAGTCCTTTTTGTCCATTTTTCAGATTTTAAACATAATATATTTTAACTTTCAAGACATCCGTAGTGCAATACAAAATGACAAAATTTAAAGGACAGAAGGACCAAAGAGTTAATTATAACAAAATATGAGGACCTTGTAGTGAATTTCAAAATATGAGATCAAACAGTGAGTTTTGACAAAAGTTGGAGACTAATAAATCATTTGCCCTTTTTTTGACCATGCTTGAGCTATTGCAAAGTGAAAGAAGAAAGCCTTTTTCATATAAAGTGTGGAGTTATTTTCAGTACTACTATATTTTCAAGGGAAGGTGAAATTGGGAGTTTTGGGACCCTACACATTTTATAGGATACTTCCTTAATAGCCCACAAACGGTTGATTACATGTGCTTACAGGATGGGAATTTTTATTATTTTCTGAAGAAAGATTCCTTGAGATCTTTAGAGTGGACTTATCTGTTGCAGAACATGTGAACAAATATGTGATGCAATTTATATGATACAATATTTGTATACTTTTGCATATGAGAATTGAATGTGGTTGATACATATTGCAGGACCTGTTTGGGCTGGTTTGCTTTTGAGCCGGAATATTATGACACCAACAGTATGAATTTTGCACAAAGCGAGGCTCAGTCTGTCTCTATATTTGTACAGTATCTTGCCAACAAGAGAATAGTTGGTGATGCAAAAGGACGAGGTCAAGAGAATGGAAGTTCGTTGAGTGAAATGGTAATACAATTATATTTACGGTGTACAGATTTACACATGAATGTGTTTCAGAGTTTATCTGCTCACTAGGAAACTAATACTATCATAATATTTTTCAAAGTAGGAATCAGTTCCGGACATTCATAATGTAAAGAAGTTTGGAAAGAGTATTCTGTTTGGTTCTTCTGGTTCATTAATATGCTTAAATTATTACAGAATGATCAATATCACCCTGTGTGGGGCCAACTGGATAACTATGTTCTGGGAAGAGAAAATCGGAAGCAGCTGCTTTTGATGTTATGCCAACATGAGGCTGATAGGCTTGCAGTTTGGGCGCAACCCACCAACTTAAAGTAATTTTGGATTTTACTATTGCTTAATTTCATAATGTTTTATTCTTCTTTAAAGATGATAATGTGCATACACATGCACAAACTCATAGTTGCTTTGCACTTGCTCAGAGAACAAAGAAATGCTCTCTCATCATCTTTCCCTATCCTTCAAAAGGGTGAAAGATACTTATAAATGAAGGTCATTAAGGTCATTTTTTCTTTCTTTATATTCTCAGGGCTCGACCTAGATCCAGGCCAGACAAATGGAATGTGTATGCCAGGACTGCTTTCTCTGTTGATCCTCGTATTGCGTTGTCACTGTGCTCAAGGTTCCCTGCAAATGTTTCTTTGAAGGAAGAAGTAACTCATCTTGTTCAGGTATGTCTTCCAAATATTTTTTGCCGTGAACAAATCTTGCAATATCTGTTTCCTGTTGCTCTTGGCATGTTTCCGATGTTTCTGCTTCTTAATGTCATGAATGGATCCCAGACTCTATTTTATGTACCAATTTTACCTATTACTTTATTGTATCTTATTTGAATTCTGTGTGTTGCAGTCACATATTTTGGAGATCCGCTGCATACCTGAAGCATTGCCATATTTTGTCAGCCCAAAAGCTGTTGAAGAAAACTCTGTGCTTTTGCAACAACTGCCACACTGGGCTCCTTGTTCAATTACGCAGGCTCTTGGGTTCCTCACTCCTCAATACAAGGGTCATGCCCGTGTCATGGCTTATGTTCTTAGGGTCTTAGAATCTTACCCTCCAGAGCGAGTGACCTTTTTCATGCCTCAGTTAGTGCAGTCTCTAAGACATGATGATGGGGTGGGTTATCTAAGTTTATCTAGTGCAAGTTCTATTCTTTATTACTAATCATACCTTTTGCAAAGTTACTGTTCTGTTCATTTGAAGTTGGTTATGTTTCTACTTAACAAAGCTTCAAGTGCATCCTAACATATTGGAATTTATGTCACCGTGATCTTACAGAAGTTGGTCGAAGGATATTTGCTCAGAGCGGCTCAGAGAAGTGATATATTTGCCCATATTCTCATATGGCATCTACAGGTGTGGGAATTTTCATACAAGTACACGAATGAAATGTCTCAGCTTATAGCATATTAGCTAATGCTGTAGGGGAAATTTGCATAGTCTTCTATTCTTTTTATCATGATTATGATTAATATAGGCAGTGTTTATAAATTACAGGGTGAGACTGCTGAACTGGAATCAGGAAAAGATACTCCCTCTGTAAAGGTACAGAATCATGACTACTAAGCCCCTGCAATTTGCTGCTTTTTTTTAATTAGGACCTTAAATATTTATTTCGGTATATTAAGCCCCTATTGACAGTGTCGGCTAGTGGACTAATGTTAAATGGCACATGCCACTCTAATTAAGAGAAAGGATGTTGACTACGAGAGAGAAACTAAGTTTGTGAAATTTAATGGAAATGAATATGCAAATTGGATGTTTTGGCTGTACTTTCATCTGAATTCGTTCTTCCTTCTGTAAATTCTCTCTCTAGAAGTTTTACCCACTTTCCGGTTTTAAGTCTTCGTCTTTCCCTGTCTATCTCGGTTTTCTCTAATTAAGTTTTTTTCTCTCTCCTTTATAGTGCACATGTTTAAAAGAGTCATATCAACTGAACATAATCGGTACTCAAATTTAATACCTAAAGCTTGGAAAAGCCTAACAGTGGATTTTCATGGGAAAATAGTTAGGATGAGCACTACCTTCGCATTTTCTCTTATGGCCACTTGTCACGATGATGCCTTAGTTACCTTTTTTAACACATTTTTCTGACAAATACTCTTTGCCATTGCAAAACATGCACTGAAAGTATATTTTTAAAATTGAAAAGATTTCTCCATAAAATATTAGCGAAATAACCGATATAGCATTCTGAATTGCAACTCAACCTATTCTTTACTTTTTCCTTCCTAATCTCTTTCTCAGTGTAAAAAAAATGAAATAATAAAAAACTATGTTGAGCTTGGTTGGCATGAAGAAATTTAGGGGAAGGAAAAGAGAAATTTATTTACATGACAAAGAAGGGTATACAGGGTGTTCACTCGTGTTTAGCAGAAAATCTCAAATTTGTCAAAAGTATCTCATAGGTGGGCGGAGTCAAATGTAAGTGTGTCAAATCTAGTTTCTAAAAAAATGAGGACTTTCTAGTGTAATTGATCTAATGTCAAGGAGGAATATGACAAGGAACTTATGGGCTAAATCTTTGCCTGAGGCATGTAAAAAAGCAAGGTTCTGTTCCAATATGATTTAATAATTTTGGACTAGAACTGTTATTTAAGCTTCCACTTTTTTTTATATATATAAAGGTTAAGCATTCCTATTGGTGGTGGATTTTAATGTTCTCTGAGCTCTTTTATTTATCATGGGCAGAATGTTCACTTTTGTTTAAAAATTGACGGTTATACATCATCGAATCCTTGTCAAACTTGGGAGCGATTTTCCTTCTCTTTTTCATTGAAAGCAAAAACTAGAAAATGGTCATGACAGCCAATAAAAAGCTGACCACAATGACAGTAAAGCATCATCAACTCAGAATGCTTCCATATCCATGTGTATTTATTCTGCAAGCTACCATGATCTTTTATCAATTTAGTTTATGACGAGCCGTGTCCATATATTCCCAGGGCCTTTCATTATCTGGTTTGTATAATAGAATACGCTGCATCATTGCTTGTTTATACATAATTTTAAAACAATTGTGTTATGCTATTCTTTAATTTTGTTGTGAGAATGGTAATGTAAAACATGGCATAAGTCATTACATACTACTTTACTGTTCTGTACGTACATTTCCTGCAATTTAAACAGATGCCTCTACACCCAAATCTGGATATGTTTACTCAAACAATGTTTTTCGTACATCATTTAACATTGTTTGTGCTAAAGCCCTCACGGTTGGATATGGTTGCTTTGCACATGCTAGGGTGTGTATGCATAGGTTTATAGATCCTCCTATGTTATATCCCATTCAGTGCCTAATAACTATGCATATAAATGTTGTGTTTCAGAATGGTTCCTTCCAAGCACTGTTACCACTTGTGCGGCAACATATTATTGATGGTTTCAGTCCCAAGGCCCTTGACTTGTTTGAAAGGGAATTTGACTTCTTTGATAAAGTCACGTCCATTTCTGGTAAACTCTATCCAATTCCTAAGGAAGAACGTCGAGCTGGTATTCGGAGGTACACTTTTAAGGTGTTAAGTTTTACGCTTTCTTGCTTATCGTTATGTATTTCTGTTGAAATCGTATGGACATGATACAACAGGGAGTTGGAGAAAATTCAAATGCAGGGTGAGGACCTTTATTTACCTACTGCTCACAACAAGCTTGTCAGGGGTATTAGGGTTGACAGTGGTATACCATTACAGTCGGCAGCTAAAGTCCCTATAATGGTCACATTTAATGTGGTTGACCGGAATGGGGATCCAAAAGACATTGTTCCCCAGGCTTGCATTTTTAAGGTAAATTAATTTTCGATTGATAATTTTCATTCTTTAAAACGAGGGAGTAAAAAACCGAAAATTGTATGATCCTCTTGTGACTATGTGACAAACTTTAAAACTTGAGGCCGTATATCCACCCAAAGCACTTGAAGATTAGGGTATTAACAGTGAATGGAAGATATAAATCAGGACACAAACAGTTGAACTTGTCTACCTATTAATTTCAATTGTTAGATGGCCCTCTTTAGTATTCTCTTGTCGAATGGTGCCAGAGTGGTATCTGCCAGAATGCCCTAATTGTGAACTAAATTGAATCTCATAAACTTATCTTCAACCGTAATGTACTGAAGAGTGATTTATTTCATTTATCAATTGTATTTTCGTAGTTTGGCAACCTAAAATTGAGAATTTAAATTCAGACTTTCTGATATAACTTTTGTTCTTTAATTGATGCTTCATTCTCTAAGGTTGGAGATGATTGTCGACAAGACGTTCTTGCCCTTCAAGTGATATCACTTCTTAGAGACATATTTGAGTCAGTTGGACTCAATCTCTATGTGTTTCCTTATGGAGTTCTTCCAACTGGCCCAGAGAGGGGTATTATTGAGGTCAGTTTTTTATGCAGCCATTCCTTCAATTGAGTGTGCTTGTGTCTAGACAAAATTTACTGCTAGTACGGATCTTTACGTGAACTATGAATATGATATGACATGTGCACTAGGTGCCATTTGTTTTCAACAGCCTGCATTACATTAGATTGTCTGGTTAGATTTCTTCTTGTAATCAATTATCTATAGCTTGTAGAATTTGAGTTCTTCGGTGTGAAAAAGAGTCTGTGAGGATAATTCTGGAGTTGCATGTGATCGTTTTTTTGTTCAGAAATTTCTGTTTGGAATTTTGCTCAGAAGCTAAATCTTTTGCGTAATAGACAAAGTGGGTCTATCATTCGATTACCTGTTATAAACATTTTTTTGCATACCTAGTTTTCTATTCAGGCCAAGTAAAATCCTTTCACACAGGGAGTTGATCATAAGTTACTTGATTCTGTATTCCAGAAATATACAAAAAAACAAAAGTCGTATGTATTTAGCTGCATATGAATATATTGTCGATTCATTTTGGAAAAAACCCTTATATATTAGGAGATAAAATTCCCTTATTCGTTTCATCACGATTGACACAGATATAATATGCTCTCATATGTGCCTGAAATTGAACTGGAGATTCCAAAAATAAGCTGATGGATGGCTTGTCTCCTAAATAATCTCTATGAACTGGATAATCTGTTATATATTATAGATATCTTCCTTTTTGTTACTAGCTACCTTCATTTCTACAGGTTGTGCCTAACACCCGGAGCAGAAGTCAGATGGGTGAAACAACAGATGGTGGTCTATATGAGATTTTTCAACAGGATTTTGGACCTGTAGGATCTCCTAGTTTTGAAGCTGCACGGGAGAACTTCCTCATTAGCAGTGCTGGTTATGCTGTTGCAAGTCTCTTGCTTCAGCCCAAGGATAGACACAACGGGAATCTTCTTTTTGACAAGTATGACACACGTTGACCTCTATCCTTTTTCCTTATTTTTTATATTCTGACTTGCAATTTAGTTAATGCATTTCATCATTAATATATGTCATGGATGAAAATAAGAATAGACATGCCAAACATCGTTTGTCTACTGCTCAATTCAATTTTCAATGCTTCTCTTAGAATTTTGGAACTTTTGAGGGCCTAGTATTGACTGCAACACGTCTTTACAGTGTGGGGAGGCTTGTTCATATTGATTTTGGTTTCATCTTTGAAATATCTCCTGGTAATAATTTGAACTTTGAGAATGCACACTTCAAGCTGAGCCATGAGATGACTCAATTACTAGATCCATCTGGAGCTATGAGGAGTGAAATCTGGTTTAGATTCCTAAGGTAATACGTGTGATGCATTTTCCTATCTGTGCCTCCTTAATGTGTAAAAGTACTGTGCAACTGACGTTGGATTCTCTCTCTCTCTCTCTCTCTCTCTCTCTCTCTCTCTCTCTCTCTCTCTCTCTCTCTCTCTCTCTCTCAACTATAGCTTATGCGTCAAGGGGTACCTGGCAGCTCGGCGTTACATGGATGGAATAATCAACACCGTGGAGTTGATGTTAGACAGTGGATTACCTTGCTTTAGCAGGGGTGACGCAATCGCCAACCTCCGCAGGAGATTTCGTCCTGAGTTGTCAGAGCGTGAAGCAGCCAATTTCATGATCATAGAAGTGTGTGGTGATGCCTATAACAAGTGGAGCACTCTTGGGTATGACTTGATACAATATCTGCAACAAGGTATTGAGAAGTGAATGAGAATGAATCTTAGAGCTCAGCTGAATATAAATTGTAAATAATTGTTTGTATTTCTGTACGTCTCTCTTAAGTCTTATTTTACCTGTAATTTTTTTTCCATGGAATCTCCACCCTAGAAAACTGAGTGTTAAGTTAAAAACATTGTAAAAAACCCGGCACCTATTGTTCCTTGTATTTGTAATCTAGTGGTGGGATTCCCATTGAGGTTTTGGTAAATGTAAATATTCTTTTTCTTTTTCTTAAATCCAAAGTTGCTTCAGAGAGTGGTAAACTGGAGAAATATACCAGTTAAAAGCTTAGTATTCTTGGGTTAATCGATCACATGATGGCAGTCTCTGCCCTAAGCTAGAGCTAATTCAAGCTTCTTAAGTCCAAAAACTAAATATTTGCTGTCCTGAACTAGTCTAAAATATTTGATTGGCCTCTTGAACTATTCAAGTGTTTAGATAGCCTCTTAAACTTACTAAAAACATTTAGATATCACTTTGTACTTGCATAAGATGTTCTCAATTGATCTTTCCAACTAAAATAAATGTAATGCATCCAGATGGAGTAATATACACAAAAGAAAAGTTCAAAGGAGTTCAAAAGTTTCTTTAGTTGATGTGTTACACTATCATAAGGCAATCTATTTTGTTTTTTTAAACTAAGATCAATCACTTAAGAATGTTTTATTAAGTATAATGAGAGTATCCAAACTTTTTGTACAATTATGTCAGACTATTTGAGCATCTTTAACAAGTTCATGAAATCGTAGATCTATTAAAGCACTTGTAAAATTAGCCAGCAAGTTTTATTTGACAAGTTCAAGTCAAATAATTTATTAAACCAACAGCAAAATCATCATCTGAAAAAAACCACAATTCCCTTCATTTTTCTTATTCTTTTTGAAGCTTGAGTGAAGTCAACTAGTAACAAAACAATGACTTTCTACAGCAAAACAGACATCAAAGTTAGCTAAATTTCAAAGAACCCAACTGGTCTATTACACGTCAATTCCAAAGGACTGGGAAATTTTATTTTATTTTTTAAGACTTGGGCGAAATGCTTGACAAAGTAACATATTTCTCTATAAATAGATACAAAGAGAACATATTTTACTGAATATAAATATTTTTATTGTTTTTTTGAAGTGAACAAGAAGGGGAATACGAAGAAGAAGACAGAGGAGAATCACATGTTGACAATCTTTCCTTTTCTAGTTTCCTCTCAGAATTAGAAGAAGATTGTTTTTTTTTTTATCTAAAATTGTCCATCAAATTTTTATCTACTAAAGGAAAGCAGTAAATTAGAGAAAATACCACTGTTAAAAGCTCCAAGTAGTATGCTTACGTTAATGAATCACATGTTGGCAATCTCGAAGCTAAACTAGATCTTAATTCAAGCTTCTTAAAATCATATGAACTAGTTAAGCATGTTCATGTGACCTAACAATTGGGAGTAGTTGTATGTGCAAAACTCCGTGGATATAAACATTGTTTTGTTAGCTTTTTGTACTTGTTTAAAGTAGCCTAGCTAATTAACTCCTTAAAAATCACGTGGCATAATCGTGGATTTTGACGAATCATAAACATACAACTAGCTGAAGGAGCAAATGTATTCGTATGTTAGCAAGTTTGAGAGACGGATATGTCGTTTTAAATAAATTTAAGTTACAATTATATAATTCACTTTACATAAGCTCATGGATCTAGTGAGACACTATGTAAGTTTAGAGAATCATTCTATTTTTTCGAACCAATTACAAGGAGATACTCGTATATTTTGAGCCTTGTATAAACAATATAATCACATTTTCTTAAATTCCACCTTTGCAAATTGTTCATTTCAATGAGAATTGGTTCAAATAATAAGTTTTCTTTTCTTTAGTAAAAATAATTTGTAAATCCTACTATAAATCCATTGTTTCATTTGATGGAATAGATTTATCCTTGCCTAAAAAATTTATAATGAAAAACATCCATTCGAGAAATAAGATTTCTTTTTTCATCAATACAATTAGAGGTTTGTTGTAAGATTTGACATATACTACATTCTTAAAAATTTGAGTGGTATATATATATCATTATGGAAAGTGAACTGCAATCATATGTTATGCATGTGACAAAAGGACCATACAACAGCTGGTTCTAAAATGGTTGATCCATCTCAGGTAAACTAGATCAATTTTTTACAATGTCTAGCTAGTTCACATGTTCTTCAAATTATTTAAACAGAAACCCAACCAAGCAGTGGTTCTTGAAATGTGGAAATAGCTATTTAATAGTTTAAATTAATTACATGTTTATTTATGAGGAGACAATTCTGTAATTAAAAATTATTATTTTTTGTTTGATCTGTAAAAATATGAGAAAGAGATGGGTAAGGTGGATGGAGAAGTGTCACCTACCCAGTTTAATTTCCTTTTATAAATGAAAATTAGGTGTGGTATAAAAACAATAAGAGAGGATTGTCAGATGGGTGTACATTAAATTGGGGGAATGGACCATTTCTCCTAGATTCAAGACAATTATCACATGCTTGCTTGCTCTCCATCTCCTATGTTATTGTTAACATGAGTAAAATTCAGTTTACTTGAGTTTTATTTTTTTCTTTTCAGTTTGACTCAATTCAACACAATTTAATAAATTTACTTTTTCATTTAATCAATTCAGTTCAGTTCAGGCATAAAGAATGGAACCTAAGTCTTTCTCTAAACATTTTAGAACAAAAAAAAAGAGTTTAAATTTAATTCACCAGAATTAAATGGGTTGAATTTTGGAACGTAAAGAGAGTTTAGAAAAACAAATTAAAAGATAGAAATGATGGGTTAGCAAAAGAGTTATTTGCTACAAAATATAAAAGAGTATAGTACTAAACAGCCGCCATTATAGAAAATGGTAATATGATCTCATCTTTGATTTTAAAGAAAAGGAAATAGAGATGGGAATCATTGACTAAATTTGCCTTTTTATGTATCATGTTTTCTTCCAACTATATGGAAACTGGAAAGATATCAAACCCCATCTAAATTCAATTAATATATGCCCACACGAAATTAATTAGTTCTTTTAATTATTTATCTCCACCGTTATCTCACACCTCAAAATACAGGTGTAGGCTATGGTCACTTTCTTTTTTGTTTACTTTGTTTTCACTTTGTTTTATTTACCATTAGATTGGATTTTACCCCATGATCTAATGGTGGATAAAACAAAGTAATGGTTACTTTGTAAAAAACAAAGTAACCATAGAATTTCCCTAAAATACAATTTACATTTCATATAAGTGTGATTTAAGTTTTTCTGTTATTTCGGCCGTCCTTTTAACTTGTTTAAAAGATAAGTATTTGATTTTATCAAAAAAAATAAAATAAGTATTTGATTTCGAATCTTTTCCAAATAACTTAATTGACTTCATAAACTTTAATTTTTATCTTAATAGACTTTTCAATTTATTTAAATTTATTTAATTAATATTTTATCTGATGAAGCATCAAACATGCAAAAAAAACATCGTGCAAGTTAACGTGTTTCGATCGAATTACATCATATATCATTTTTCTTAAAAAGTTTAACATTTGACATCATATTAAATTATATTTAATATAATGTTATATGCAATATGATATGAGATATTTTAAAAGTTTAGATATTAACATGTAAAGTACATTGTTTTTTTCTATAGGTACTTTGTGATGACGATACTCAAAATACAGCTCACTAGGCCATTCTACAAGCCCATAAACACCCAACTCAACAGAGCCCACCAAAACGCATAGTCGTGCGCGTGGCTAGGCGTAGCTCGACATGGTCAACCCCGTGGAGACTGTTCGCGATGGCACAACGGAATTCATGTCCGACTCGACCCACTAGTCGCACCTGTAGGCCATCCGACCGACCTAATCGACCGATATCTCGACCCATACGGGTTACATACAAAAACCTCTATAAATAGATTAACCAACTTAATGGCTAGGTATCTCTTTTTCTCTCTCTTTAACTTATTCTCTCTAAAAAATCCCCCTTACTTTACTCTTTGTAATGGGCTCACTTTAATCCAAACTTGCCATCACTTTATTTTTTATAAATTAATCATCACTTTATCCATTATCACCATTATAGTGGGTAAAATCTAATCTAACGTTGATAAAAATAAAATAAAAATTACTTCAAAGTAATCATAAAAAGCAAAGCACCAAACAAATTAGTAATTTACAAGTACTTATATTCCAATATATTATGTTAATGTGCCTTCTAGCTTTGTAACATCTTTGAAACGTTAGGTTTAATTTAAACCATTTAAGATATGACATTATCTTCTAAGTAAAAGTCTAATCCTATTATCCCATATTAATAACTGAGTTTTTCTCCTTAAAAAGATATTATTGATCACGCTTAGCGATATTTTGCTAGATTCATCCACTCATATATATCACACAAAGACAAATGGCTTTGTATTTTGTTTACAAAGAAATGAATGAATTTTACTCATGGGATTAATTAATTATTTTTTGAAAGAAATGTTAATTAATGAGGTTCATTTTCCACGAATTGAATGATTAAAAGATGAGTAGGACACACATCGACTTTGACTTGTGTTTCAACAAATTATCAGTGATAAGTCAATTGTAGTATTTTTTTTTTTGTGATTTCGGATTATACTTCTATAACTAAGCACAAAATACATTAAAATTAAAAAGAAAATAAACATTTTAATATTTAGGAATTGAGAAATTCAGTAAAACCGTCATATTAAGACCGAACTCTTCATATAATAACTGGAAGATACTAAATAGAATTTGGAATAATAAAAATTTCCAACACTTAAAAATTAACTATTTATATAATAATTGAAAAATTATTTTTAAATAAAACATTTTTATATAGAAATTTTACTATTGTAAGGCTGAATTTGAAACCACAAACCACTTATCATTATTTACTTTGGTTTAGATTTCGTTATTTTAGAAAAATAAATTGAGTATTAATTAGATATTTGAACTGATTAAGTAAGTTAAATTAGTTCATGAGGTCATCATTTTCATATATTTGAGAGAGAAAAAAAGCACTTCTATAAAATGATTAGCATTACTGTTACTAAAATAATCACAGCCAGTTGAACTCATCTCCACAACCCCAAAAGAAGGCATTAGTTGAAAATCTACTCCATATCTTTTCCAATTATAAAAATAAAATAAAATTTCTCTTCTTTAACCTATCCATCCTCTCTAAAAAAAACAGCTCGACACATATATTAACATTTAATCTTTTCTCAAAAATTTAATCAACTATAAAGTTCTAAAAGTTATATGTTTTTTTCAGTAATTTTAACATGGTCTATGACTGACCAAATTAATTTGGTCAGTCACATTTAATTATCGTGAGATCTGTGTGATTATACAAATTTAACGGTGACTGACCAAATTAACTTGATCAGTCATGGACCATGTGAAAATTACTCATGTTTTTTATTTTTCAATTTTAAAAATAACGGGTAGCTTCTTATGTATAAGTTATATATATTTGGTTTATAAGTTTACACTTATAATTTATATATTTAAATGATGTCAATTTTAAAATTAAGATATTGAGAAAAACTCAATAAAAATAGAAACCTGATATAAATTTTAGAAAGTACGGTAAACAATTTCGAAAATTTTAAGAGGCAATTATATCCTTCAAAAACTATTAAAGAGTAGAAAATCACCTTTCTTTTTTTGTACTAATTGTATTTCATTTAATATTTAAAGCATGTCCTTGCCATTTTACTGAATATAAATATTTTTATTGTTTTTTTGAAGGGAATATAAATATCTATTATTTACTAGTAATAAATATAAATCTATCCAAAATTTGAGGGAAACAAATATTTTTAGGAATGGGCCAAACAATGCCATTTAAGGGAAACATTTGAAACTAAAATTTATATCTCTTTTCCCTTAGCTGTATTTAATACTTTGTTTTCTTCATCATCCTTCATACATACATAATTTCATGCATATTGCAAATATTAATACTCCAGAAAAGCCTAATCTAACATTAAAACCCAAGTAATTTACCAAAATACCTTTCTATCTATCAAATCAAATAGCTAATAGTAGCCGCTTGATTAGCCGTAACAGCCGTATGAGCCATCTGAATATCCTTTTCAGCTTGAGTCCGCTTATCCCTTCTCAAATTCTCATCCTTCAATGCTTTCCTCCACGAGAAGAAATGACCAAAAAGGACCTCCATATCCTCCAGTGACCTCCCCTGCGTCTCCGGCATACACGTAAAGAAAAAAGTAAAAGCCACAATCGCCACCGCCGCGAATAGGAAAAACGCGCCGCCTATAGTAATCGCCTTGTATAACGATATAAACGTGGTCGAAATTACCCCGCTTGTCACTCTATTCACCGCCACCCCCATACTGGCGCCCTGCGCGCGTAGCCTCAACGGAAATATTTCTGAGCTGTATACCCATGTAATGGGCCCCATACCGATGGAGAAAAATGCCACGTAAGCTAACACCATTGCTATACTTAACGCCACTGCCCACGTCAGCTTTTCGTGACTTTGATCAATCATGGTCAACGCAAATCCAAGGGTGGTTAATGACAATATCATCCCTGCTACACTACTTAAAAGCAACGGACGCCGTCCGATTTTGTCTAACAAAAACGTAGCCACTAAGATGAACACCGTTTTCACAAATCCAACGGCTACCGTGGCGAGTAATTTGTCGTTGTCCGATTTAATCCCGGCTTTTTCAAATATTCTCGGGCTGTATAAAACGACGGCGTCTATACCGGACGCCTGTTGAAAAAAGTGGATTCCGATTGCGCAGACTAAGATATGACGGACAGCTGGCGTTGGGCTGATTAGTAATTCTCGCCATACGCCTTGGCCTTGGGAGGCTTTTTTTACTTGAACGACGTCGTCGTTGCAGTCTTGTGGGATGCCGGCGGCTTCTTTGATGTCGGCTAATCTGGCTTGAGCTTCTTCTTTGGAATCGGAGGTTCTGTCCAGGACCTTTTTGGCGTCGCCGAGCCGACCTTGTAGGACGAGCCAACGAGGGGATTCCGGCATTAGGAGAACGATTGTGGCGAGGAAAACTGACGGGACAGCGCCGATTCCGAGCATGAAGCGCCAGCCTAAGTGAGCCGGGAGCTTGGAGAAGCCGTAGTTTGATACGTAGCCGAACATGATTCCAGCGTTGATAAACACCTGTCATATAGTTAAACTTGATTTGTTAAACATTTTAAACCTCTAACTTTTCATTACTAAATTGAAATTTTGTAATAAAATATGGAATTTCTGGACTTAATTTTACTGTTAGAAATGATGTTTTTTTTAAATGTGCTATAGAAATTAAGTAAGTAAAATTTATAATTTTATCCAATAAATAAAACTGATAGACTAATGATTCTTTGTGAGAAATAAATCATGAAGAAAGTAAATATGGAAAAATTACAGAACAAGATGGCTTTAGAAAATGTCTTTATAGTATTCACACTTTAATTTTTTGATTTTGAAATCCAAATCTGTTAGTATTATGACTTTTGTAGTAACAAATGACCTATTAAATTAGTAAAACAGGAAGTTCAGAAATTACTATAAAATTGTAATATTTAGAGTAGTTAAATTAGTAAAAGTATATATTCCACCAAAAAAAGGTAAAAGTATTTATGACATCAATTAATGGATCAATGGAAAAGTTAAAAAAGTGCTTAATTACGTTGTAATAATGAATATTCTTTATTCCAAAACTGGAAAAAGGCAGTATAAATTTGGATAAAATCTTCATAAATATGGAAACGGATATTAAAAAGTGGAAACATTTTTTAAATTTAGAAACTATACGTACTTCAGGGAAGGAAGTCAGGAACCCCCGAGAAGACGCCGGAGAAACTTCAGCTGTGTAAACCGGAGCTATCATAAGAGCATAACCGACGCCGATTCCGGCGACGAATCTTCCAACCATAAGGAAAGCATAACTGGTAGCAAATCCCATGAGAAGTGCCCCGACAAAGAAAATAGCTCCGGCAACAACGATTGTGTAACGGCGACCAATCCAGTCAGAAGTCCGGCCAGCTGCGGCGGAGCCCACGAGTGAGTATAGGTTGAGTGTTCCAATTAGAACTTCTACTTGTACGTCGGAGAGCTTGAACTCGTCTTTTATGTAAATTGCAGCTCCACTCATCACTCCGATATCTATCAAATTAAAACATTGTTATTTAACCGATTCAACTAAAAGTTCGAGATATATATGTTTTATATTAATCTATAACAAATACAATAATAATTACCCAATTATTAAAACAAACATATACTAAATAATTATTTTTTTCTTTTATTAAGCTTCCGAATTTAGTTAAAATGACTTATTGAGTTACAAATTCATACAAACGATCTGTTGAGTTCTGAACTTGTAGTTTAAAGCAATGTTATCGCGGCTTAGTATTAGTAGAGGCGACTATATCACATTAAACAAGTTCAGAACTATCGTTTGTTTAGTCAAATTTCATGATACGAGTGAGAGAAAAACGGGTTTGAAATGAAGAAGATAGAGAACTGACCATAACCAAGTAAGATGGAGGTCATAGAAGCCAAAAAGGCACAAACAAAAGCAAACTTGTTTCTACCGGGTTTTTTAGGGGCATCAAAATCTGCAATTCTAAGTTTATCATTGTTAACTGGAGCTTGAGCAGGAGCCGGAGCTTGAGCTGGAGGAAGAGAAGCCATGTGATGATCTCTCTTAAGTAGCTCAAAGCTAGTATGAAAAATTAAAGAGTAGTAGAAAGATTAAGGAACATGAAATTTGTGAAGATTAAAGAGAGAAGAGAAAGTTGGGTTGGAGTTGGGGGTTGCAGAGCTTTCTATGAAGGTGGTGCTTCTTATATAGACCATAAAGTGTATCCTGTGATGTAATTATTTCGTAATTTGATCCTTTTTATTTGTAAGAATATTCATTTAAATATGGGAAAATTCATCTTAAGGTACTTGGTCTTTCTCATTTTAATGAATTGTACCTCAGTTTTCATTTTAACACCGTAACATTTTAATCACTTTTAATGTATTATAATAATAAAGATCATGAAGATACATTTGCCTTTAAATATTCATGCACATTGTTTAGGATCGCGTCCTTTTATATGGCCTGTTAACTTGCTCATCCGTTTTATACCAAGTGCATCGTTTTTTTTATTGTGAGATCTTTATCACAAACTAACATTTTCTGTTTGTCATGAATTAAATATTTATTATTCAGCGATTTCATTTATGTATATAAATTTTTATTTTCTGTACTTTAGATTATTACTAGGTTAATTTTATATTAGTACCTTATAGTTTTGAGTTTTTGTAGAATAAGTCTATATGATTTGTTTTTGAGCAAAAATATGACTGTAAACTGCTGGTTGCAGAATTACTGTTCGGATGAAATGTATAAGGACATTTGTATGAAATTTTTTTCCAGATCTATGACCGGCTAGGTCGGGATTTAGGATCAAAAGTTAACAAAAAAAAATGGAAAAAAATATACTCTAGTACACTTCAGCAGAGCGACCATTTCCTCAATTCCACAATCAATACATTTTACAATCTTTTTTTTCTCATAAACAAACTACAAAAATTTATTTATAGAAGTGTGAAGTCATAGACCATGATATGAAATTAATTCATTAAGGTAAAACATATTTTACCATATTAAACTGGCATCTTATATGATAAATATTTCTTCCTAATTTCATAGAGGGAGACACAATTTAACATATTTAAAAAAACGGCTTGCCAGTCAAAAATGGTACTCGAGCTTTAGAAGTAAACCAAATGATGTGATGCATATTATTTATTAATTAATGCCGTGATTCATATTAGTTAATTAATTAATTCCGTGATACATAGTTAGTTAAGTGCTTAATAAGGATTATAGTCTATAGATCTATATCCATTGGTTGGGACTTTTATGCGTTTATTCCATTTTCTATCCAACCAATTTTTTTTGCTTAACCTATCCAATCAATTTTTAGTTGTTCTTTTCAGTCTAAAATATAATATTAAAAATGTTAAAGTTTTCTTTTTAAAAAATCAATTCATATTCTAAAAACTTTAAAATTTTTTCTATAAAGAAAACAAACATGAGTATAGAAGATCGGAAGCAACAAGAATGTAGGTGGATGCATAAATAGTCTTTAAAAGCCCGAGTTAACTAATGAGCTGTATCATTCCCTAAACGTTTAAGGAATTATACAAAACAATATCATTTAATATAAGAAGAGCTTATATGATCATTAAATTTGCAAAATACAAATTATTAAACTCAAACCATTTAAGAATACTACTCACAAGTATGAGATTTATAAGGAATATTTTGGTGTTTCTTGCTCCTATTGAGAGTGTGTCATGTGTCACTATACCACATGACACAATCCTATAATGAAGAGCGAAAAAGAAGCACTAGGAGCCTTAAAAATTTTCCACAAACGCAAGGTGGTCACATTCAAAATTACTATAGGCAATTAATATTTTGAAATTGATTGAAAACTTTTAATGATTGATCATCTATCTAGAATTATTTATATAAATTTAACATTAAGTAACAAAAATTATATCGTTTTAAGCGGATTGAAAGATTTTATTAACCAACCAAATTAACTTTATTCAAATATATATTCAACCCTTAACTTTTTTATATATTAAAGACTAGTTGATATTCTTTTTACTCACTGTAGTTGTTATTACCTTTTTTTTTTTTTTTTCTCTCAAGACAAGTTGTTATTACTTTTAGTAGATAGTTTGTAGCCTTGAAAAAGAACGATTGACCACTAAAATTCTTTTCATTCTAAAGACGAGGTTGGAATCCTTTCTTTGTTGGTATTATTGGCGATACTTTGCCTCCTTTTTTTGCATAGACTAAAATTTAGGGTAAATTCAAAATGATAAAAGTAAAATCTTTGTTGTTATAAAAATTGTCAACAAAAATTAGATGTAGTTTGTCTCATAACAAAATCATGACCATGATTATTTTTTGCCAAAGAAAGCATCTTTTATTTACATACCATAAAAATGACTTTTAACGATTTAAAATAAAAACTTAAAGTTGTTTAGCACATCAACTATTATAGAACCATATTTTTATTTTTTTTTGTTTTTCATTCGGTTTCCGAACCCACGCTAGACCGACTAATCCGAATTCGAGGCGGGTTCAAGAATTATGGTATTTAAGCCTCTCTCAGTCGTCGTTGTGGAGATCGATCCGCAAACCTCCCTACCAACCGCAGCTCCATACTACTGCTGCGCCAACTAATGATTGATATTATTTTCCTATTAGAACCACTGTTTTTCAAAATTCTCTTTGAACATTTAATTTCTTAGAACATTATCAATTTTTGAACTTTTATTATGTTAGAGGTTCCTAACAGTTATTTTTATAGTATCTAAGTAAAAGATTATTTTTTATTTTGACAAAATATAGAACTCATATTTATATTTTTATCATAAAACAAAACACAATCATCTTGTTAACCATTTTTGTAAACCACAAATTTTTCTGAAATTTACCTGAAAAAAAAGCTGAACTTAATATAGCAGTTACTGGAAACCCACACTTTAGTTTCTCCTGATGAAATAGGATTTTTCTTAATGTACTCATATTTCTATGTTGTCTCAATGGAAAATGACAAATTAAGGTTGCTGGTTTCTTTTTTAATTATCAGAAAGAAATAATGTGATGAGCAGCCGATTGATTAGCAAACAGTAAGATTCTCTCATGATTATTTTAATTATCTGATCAAACAGTTGTTCTAATTAATACAAAATTATTTACTTACTTTAAATATGAGTTTTTGATAAATTGGAAGAGTTTGAGTTCCAATGTGAGACTTTGGCTAAATGATTATATAGTCCTTATAGTTTTACAAAATTATCCCTGCAATATTTAAAGAACAAAATTATGCATTAATATATGTTTTTTTAACCTTCATTTATTTGCTAGTATAAATATGATTTAATGTATAAGAACAAAGGTCAAGTTTTGTCGGCAGAAAGCTGGGTAGAAGCAGCAGCTATAATGCCAAGTAAAATATGCATCCAAGTTGCGTGGTAGGTGTGGACAGTTTGATTAAACAAATACACACCAATTGCTCCCTCTCTAATAATTAGTGAATAGTAACATATACATCTGAATAGTGCTATCTTTAATTAATATTTTGAACTAATTAATGAATTTCAAATTAATGGACCTGATCTCAATTTTTATCTTGTGTTTTCATGTTCAAATCCGATTACACACGATCCACTGGAATTTTGTGAGACTCTTGTTTTTCTTTTTATTTATTATGTATTCATTACTTATTGTTATTATTATAATATTATTTTAGTACATCCTTAAAGTGAGAGTTATATCTTTAAACATTCTTTATTTTCTCAAAATGAAAATCGAACGCTGAATCTTTAGTTAATGGATAGTCTCTTGCACTAACTTCTGGTTCTATTGTTATTGTAATCAAAGCACTAGTATAAAGATGAATTTTTTTGATAACAGTATAAAGATGATGTATTGGAGGCTTTTTTTTCTGAGGGATTAAGGTAACCTCTTGGCCAATCAGGCTCCAGCTTATAATATTTAATCCCTCAAAACAAATAAGTGGGAGAAATATCTGAAAAAAAATTGTCCCCAAAAAGTGATATTAAGCTGAGATCTTTCAATTTAAGTGGGATAATCAAGTCGTTACATACTTTTTTGAATGGGAAGTTGTTACATACTTGATAAGAAGAATATTTGTGAGTGATGAACAATATCAAAGCTTAGATCTTTCAAATTCTTTACTAATGATAGTTTCTTCTACTAAAATAATATAATAATTAAAACTCTGCAACAGGATTTTCTTTATAGTTCAATTTGCATATTCTTGTTTTCAAAAAAATAAAAATAAAAATTTGCATCTTCATAATAGAGTAAGTTATGCTCATGAGCATTGAACTTTAAGATATGATAAATAGCTATTATTATTTTTATTTTTTTAGAAAATAGGTACTAAATTTCAAAAGTAACATGAACTTAGTTCGATATTGACTACTTTAATAATACATAAAACTGATGTAAAAATATGCTAAACACTTTTTGTTTTTCAAGTCTTTCCTTTTGGAGTGATTTAGATTTTTTTTTATTAGGTGAGAAAAAACTGAATGTTTAAATAGAGGAAACTCTAATGATGATAATATTGTAAAATAAAAAATATGATTAAACGGTAAATGTGTTGCTATTAACAATTTACTTCTCATCAATGGTCATCATGATATATGAATTAAAGTCTAGTAACTACAACATTAGAAGATTAATTCAATTCAGTGATTTTTTTTTTATATATTACTACGTTTTAGTGATATTGTTTTATCTTAAAAAAAATTTGTATGTAATATATTTAAAGTTTGATGTCCGTGAGTTTAATCTACAAATTCCTAACTTTACATATATATTTTCAAAGCTAAAGAAATTTATGTAATTCCCAATTAGTCCAAAAAAGTGGAGCGAGTGATATCAATGTTTACTAAATTTTAGAATTGGGGGGGGTCAACAACGACGGTGTGATCTATAGAAACAAAGATATGTAATTGTGAGAATAAGATGACCCCATTATCATTCTTCTCCTTTTAAGTTCTATTATATGTTATCATTATTATCAACTATACTACAACTTGCAATTTTTCTCCCCACAATAATGGAAGAAAAGAGAGATGATTACGAATTCTTATTCTCTATTTGAGGTGAAAATGTATAAAATACTTGATTTTTCTAGCAAGTTGAATGAATTAATTTAAAATACACGCTTTTAAATGGGAAAATAAATTGATTTCTACTTGAAAACTAATTAACAAGTAAACTATAAGCTTGCTCCAAAGGAATTGCAAAGATCAGGAATGGAGCTTTAATCGGCAAAATAGCATGAGTTCTTAGTTTCGATTCAATTTGGCTTCGCGTGATTCGTTCACGTTTTCTAGCAAACTCAAGGCTATCGAGATTGACTTTCAAATTCTTGGTTTTAGTATTCAATTGAAGGAGTTTAACTAGCTTATGCAGGCGCTATGCATGCATGGATGATTGGGGACTGAACCGAGCTCAATTTTTGGACTTTAGAGGGGATTGATTCTAAATGTGGCGCAACGGTTCCTCATTTCGAAGAGGGACTAGGGCGGTTGATTGAAAAATTGAAATTACTTCACGTTGATGAGAATTGTCTAATCTTTCGCCCTTTCGGCATCGGTTTGGGTCGGGGTTTTGCAACCTCGTGAGAAGTGAAGGAGTTTGACAATTGCATTTGGTACCCGATAAGTAATGTCACTTTTATGATAAGTTGTTTTACTCTTGGATGTTCCTAGTTCCAATTCGTTCCCCATGCTTTTGTTTGATTTGGCACCCGTGAATTCCTTCTTTGCACTCGTTTGGATTTGAGGAGACTTAGCAACTCCCGCAAGTAAATCATGAGTACTAAGCATGGTTTAGATCATACTTAACTAAACCCGATCGTATGTAGTACATGATCAAATGCCTGCTAGGGAAAGAATAAAGTGGTAAAAGTAAAACCCTCCCCATCTAGACAACATATATAGCAGCTTTGGGTGTAAGAATTCAATACATGAGAGTTTCACGATGACCACTAATAACTTACCTGACCACGTGTCCCCGCAATTAATCATCCAAAGCTCACTGCCTTAAGAACCCTAATGCCCTTGATTGGACACACAACCAGTTAACAACATGATGAAACACTCACAATCAAGGCACATACTAGCCTTTAGGTTGCTCATCATTTCCAACACCCTGTTCCATTCAAGTGGCCATCAATATGCCAAACAGTCATTAGATATCATTTATCGTTAATTAATACCCCGTTTGCATTAGCTTGCATCAGAGAGCTTGATCAACAGATTCATGTCTAATGATTAGGGCTACTATTATAATTGCGGCCTCCCGGGCTAGTGCACACTCCAACATATATCTTGTAAACGGCTAGAGATCCTCTAGAGTTCCAAGGAACTCCATGTGTGGAGTTCCTAAGATCTCAGCCACACAATAAGATCCTAGGATCCTCATTTAAAGGTAGAGAGAGAAAAAGGTGTTTTGTTTAATTAAAGAGGGCCCTAGGATCTTATTGTGTGGCTGAGATCTTAGGAACTCCACACATGGAGTTCCTTGGAACTTTAGAGGATCTCTAGCCCAAACTCCACATGCATAATTGAACATGAAGACTTCACATCATGTATATAATCTAAAAAACCCTTAGTGATTATTTTAGTTTCAAAGCTTAATACATCAACAACACCTTTAGCTTAGCATAGAAAAATAGATTAAATCATTGTCTCATAACCTAGCTCTCTAAAGTTGTTTTTCATGATTTATTGGTCACTTAAATTTGTTTAAAGTGATACGTAATTAACCTTTAAACTTGTTTAAACTAATATATTCATCCATTGAACTTGCTCAAAATTATTTTTAGGGAAAGGTACAAGTAAAATCTTTGTGGTTTCATTGATTTACAAATAGAGGAATGTGGTTTCATTGTTTGCAAAAAGAAGCACGTGGTTTACAAAATTGACAAGTAAAGGTATTTGACCGAAGGTGTTAGTCTTTGATCACATGTTATATTGACTTTGATGATGTGACATGTTAACTTGTTGACTTTGATAGTGTGACATTAATAAAATATTATTTTTTGATGGCACATGTCATGTTAACTTGATGATATGGATGGTTGATTTGATGTTGTAGCAAATGTTGTTAGTCAATTTCTTTTATTTGTCAATTTTGTAAACCACATGCATCATTCACATTCATCTATTTACAAAGCATTGAAATCACATAGATTTTATTTGTATTTTTCCCTTATTTTTTTCTGCCACGTGAATATAAGGAGTTAACTAGACCCAAATTAGAGAGCAAACAAAATATACTCTATGAATTCATAACATTTGCTTTTCAAGCCAAATTGAAAGAATTCATTATCCATTCAACCCAATTTTAAAAACCGTGTTCAAACAACATATATGTAAAATATTGTATCAATGATGATAACAAACATATACTATATTACTGCGTTTCCCTCACTCATTAACATTTAATATTTAAGAGACGGATTACATATCCATCAGTAATGACTCATCATATAATAAGCTGAATTATGCATATACAATTCATCCATTTCATTATTATATATCATGCATTTGTTTAGTAATTACAATTTGTTTTGACATAACCGAAGTTTGCGGTTCAAATAAGGCGTGGCAAAAGAATTTGAATTTTAAATGCTATAAAAATAAAAAAATTCAAATTAAAATAAATTTATTTACTCGTTGAATATTCTCTATGTTTAGACTGAATCATTTTAATTCTGTCTTTTTCTCAAGAAATATGGATATGTTTTGTTTTGGACTCAATTGAGTATACAAATTTGACTAATTACAGTGTATAGTAAATTCAAAACAATAGCATCATCACATTGAAAATGATCATATGATAGAGCTGTTTTATTATTTCATTAAAATTATCAAAAAAAAAATAAATTTATTTTATTTTATTTTTAAAATATAAATTATGGCCAATCTTTGACTTAAAAGAGTCAATAATTTGACAAGGAAGATGTGTCCATGTGATCATCAATGGACAACTTGGCCTTGAACTACTTAATAATATTCAACTGTTAATATCTTCCAACTTATACATGTTGTGTTATTAAAATAATAATCTAATTAACATCAAGGATAAGGACAATCTCCGGATTATAAATTTAATTTATAAAATATTATATAGTTTTATATAAAATTTTAAAATATGTTAAATGAATATGGGAACATGAATCAACAGTGAGACTATTATTTAATTTTAGTCATAAAAGTTTAATTACAATTTATGTTCAGGGCAACTTCTGTTTGATTATAAATCCGTCTTTCATTATAAAAACATTTGGTTTGGTCGTACCTAAAGAATATTTGGATAGATCAATTCATGTACAGCTTACATTGCGTCCACGTAAATGGCTTCAATTACATTAATTTGTTGATTGGTCATAAATTAGTAAGAGTTATTCTATTATGATCATGTGGTTTTAACTGGTGAAGGTTTTATTCCGTTTTATTAAGCTTAATTATAAGGTGTCAAAAGATTCTAATTGTATGATACTTCAAGAATGGATCATAAAAAAAAAACATTTGAAGATTGATTGCAATATTGTAGCTTTGATATACCTATCATAACATTTAAAAGGTGGAATTAAAAGGTGCCACGGCTAAAAGTATTACTACTAGTTTTGGGTGTGATATTAATATATGATGGATCAATCGTTGGTTGACGTAGTGGTAGCATGAGGCTGCGCTTGGTAGGGAGGTCTACAGATTGATTCCCCACAACGACGATTTGGAGGGGTTTAAATACCATAATCCTTGGACCCGCTCCAAATTTGGATTAGTCGGTTTAATGTAGTTTGGAAACCGAATGGAAAACCAAAAATATATGATGGAACGATTGCTAAATCACTGGCAAAATTAGTTATATACATATGAAAAATTATTTATCTAAAAATATGAATTTGTACAATTTCTTGTAGAATGTGTCATTAGATCCTGTGTTTTTTTACAAAAAATTTCATAACTAGACTGAATTAAATTTTTTATAATTAACATTTATCGAACTTAACTAAAATTTACTGAAATGAGCTAAATTGAAATTTATTGAATTTTAAATAAAACAAACTTCCACCTTAGTATATTTCAATGTTGTTAATAGTTTATATCAAGATTTCTTTTTTTCTTTTCTTTTTTTTATTAATCATACTAAAAGTTTAGTTATATAAAAGTGGATCTAAATTTATCTTCCTATGACAAACCATATATTTTTATCATCTTAAGAAAAGAAAAACTTGTTTTGTTTTTTTTTTTTTGACAAGGCGGTTCAAGTAACAGTAAAGGAAACTGAAATGAACATTGACCCGAAAGACCAGTGAAGCAAAGCTGTTAGATATCTTTGTTTATTAGTATTTATCGAGTATAATAATTCAACTTGTACTTAAAAAATTAAATGGAACATTATAGTGACTAATAGTGACTACTGGAATGTTGTCAAAAAAAAAATAGTGACTACTGGAATTAACTGGGGTTTGGGACTTCAAGTAGTTGATGTCATGTCTCACTAGTCGTTTAAATCAAATTTTAAAATACCATACTTTAATTGAAAGAAAATTCATTTAAAACATGTCTCACAAACTCTAAATTGAGGAATCGACAAAATTTATAAACAAAATAAAATAATTAACTAAATTTAAGCTTTGTTCTTTTTGACTATTTCACCAAAATTGAGTTCAAATCGATTCAATTTAGTCCAGTTCGACCAAATTTAACAAAAAAATTATAAAATATAAAATTATAGATTTTAACAAAGCTATCCCCTTTACAATTTTGTATGCATAGTGTCAATACAGAAAGGAAGTGTTAAATTTTCAGAAAAAGTGAGCCCGATACAATTTTGTATGTATAGTTTAAATACAAAAAGAAAGTGTTAAATTTTATTTACAGTTCAAAAAAGTTATAAATTTGATTTAAATATGGTTAAATTATGCCACATCGCCACTTTTTATTGCTTAACTTGCTGTAGAAAGTTATAAGTTCTACTTTGTCCGATCATATTAAGTTTAGGTATTTTTCTTTTATGCAAAAATGAAATTTAAGTACCAAAATGTGTCATAAAATATAGTTTGAACACCATTAATGTATTTTACCCGAATTTTATGCGACATTACTATACAATGACATTGCATGTTCAAAATTGATAAATTTAATTTTGTAATATAAAAAGTTCAAGGTACCTAAAACTGAAACCTGACAAGCTTATGTGTGTAATTATGCATTTGAAATGTGTATTAATGTTTATCCTACAATTAAAATCCTACCTTAATGAGAATGAGGCATTATAAGTAGAGCTGTAATATTCCCTTAATAAGAGTCAAGCTTACAAAACAAAATGACCCCACGTGCATTTAAAGAGCCGGACCCCTCAGTTTCTGTTAATTAAAGTCAACTCACGTGCCGTTGAATTTAGCCTTAAAATGTTTTTCTTCTTTGAATAAATATTCTTCAATTTTATGGATAATTAATTAGCACGAAAATGGCTATTACAGTTAAACCTCGATAAAGTAATATTCGATAAAGTAATAACTTCGTTTAAGTAATAAATTTCGTCGGTCTCAATTTGGGCTAATGTCGTAAAGTAATATTCTCGCTAAAAGCATATGATAATAAAAAATTTGAAAGTCCTGAAGGACCCAAATAATATGTAAAGTAATAATTCTAGAATTATACGTATATATAATATGTATGAGTTACAAAATTCAAATTTTTTTAAATATAAATATATAATATCTTGTTTCTTCTTTTCACCAAGCTAAAATTAACATCATCACTGACTTTATGTAAAACATAAATAACTCTTGGTATGTTTTGCTCGTGTTGTAACAAGTAATTGTTCAAAGTGTTGATTGCTTGAACTGCTTACTTTGATGACAATCTTGAGATGACATTGCTATCGCCTGGTTCAAGATCTGTCTTTCACCAATGTTCATTACCGACTCAAAAATTTGTTCATCCGTATGTGATTCTATTGCTATTGTCCGGTTTAGGACTAGTCTCTTCATCAGTGTTCATTATCGATAAAGTAATAAATTCGATAAAGTAATATTTTTTTCCCGATCCCAATAATATTACTTTAAAGAGGTTTAACTGTACCTAATTGTCATCTTCATTTTTCTAAAAATTGTTTTGGGTAAATTTCGTAAACTCCCGAATCAATGATTATAGTCTGTTTTTTAGTAAAGTGATTGTGGTTTTTGGTTTTTTTGAAAAATAAGAACTTTTTATTTGGATATTGGAAAAATATGATTAACGACAATTTTAAAAATGAATTTTTTTTAAAATTTATTTTTTAAACAATTTTATTAATTATTTTAATTTTTAATTTTAAGGTTATTTCATTAATCATTCTCGCTCTACTCTCGTTCTTTGGAGAGTTAATTTTTCCATTTCTCACCTTATAGAGAAAAATAAATGGAATTCTTGGTTACTGTTGGGGCAATTCCTATATAGACAAATAATACATGCCTCATCTGTAACATTTTACTCCCAAAACAATTTGGTTTACTGGGGTGAATAAGAAGATTTTAAATTGAGCTGAAAATAACTTATCTCAGATCACACACATTGTAGCAGGTCAATAATTACTTTGACGTCTCTCTTAACAAAGTCTAACTAACCTCAAGAAGCACATTGAGTAAATATGATTCTTGCTATATTATTTAAGGAGCCATTTAACTTCAGAAATTAGCAATGTAGAACATTCAACACGTCCCCTTCACGCTCAATTCATTAGGTGTGTGACTCCATTGCGGTGGGAGCTCCCAACATTGATCAATCATAGCTCTGATACCATATTTATAAAGTCTAAGTAACTCTAAAAGGCACCTTAAGTGAATAAGATTACTTGCTATATTTAAAATGACATCTTACTATCTAAATTAACAATGTGCAACATTCAACAATATCTTTCCAAATGATTTAGGACTAGTTTGATTCCCGACCATGCTATAATTGTTCTGGTAGAAAACTCATTGAATTAGTGCAAGTATGACTAAGGGCAATGAATGCGTAGTATCTCAACATGCGTGTACTACCCAACCCAACAAATGAAAAGGCCAGATTTCATGAAAGGGATCCTTCCATGCCCAATTCATAAACACAATTTCACCAAGAATTCAACAATGATTTTCCAAGAAAATATAGAAAATCTGAAATCCAAAAACCCTCAGCCTCACAATGTTCAATCATAAGTCCCTTCTATTTTTTTTTCTAAAACTGATCTCATATAATCGACCCAACTAAATTCCAAAAGCTTGAGGGGTCACTCCATGCCTAAAAGTCTTTTCTCTTCTACCTTTTCTTTTCTTTTCTCTTCTCTTCTCTTTCTCTTAGGGGTTGGAAACTTGAGTTGGACTCTTATTATAGGGGAGTATACCACCAAACTCGTTAAGATATTGAATCAGTTCGACCATTTAATTATAGTTTGAATTCTATAAATAAAAATGTAACATGATTAAATTATTTAGTGAGGAGATGTTATTGCATCATTTGAACTAAAACCGTGAGTAAGCAAAGTTACGTAAGGTTTAAAAATGACTTTAATCATCTTTTAAATGCATCTGTTGCGTGACTAACTTTTGACTTGAAGCAAATATATGTAATACGAACACTATTATCATTATGCGGTAAATTTCATTAATTAATAAAGGAGATTACCACGATTCGAACTCTTGACTCCTTGATTTAAGAGACCAAAATATCATGTCACTGTCATATGCAGCTAATTCAACTGAAACTTTAAGCGAATATATAATTAAAGTTCAACATACTAATCTCCAAATACTCATGAATGTGAATGCCCTAAGAACTTAAAGCGTATAAAACAAATTTTCATCTTATCACGTGCTTTTAGTCTACCAATTAATATTGCTGCCTAGATTTGAAGTTTCAACCATTTGATTTAAGAAGTTCTAACACCATGTCAATAATCATTTGAACTACAAACTCAGTCACATGCATAGCTATGTTAGAGATCTTTATTTATTTATTAACAATTGTGCTTACATTAAATATGAAAGAAAATCCTCACCCATAATGTAATTCGAACACATAACCTCCCTAGTCATAGCTAATGCTAGAGAATAGCTTCTACTAATATCTCTAGAAACATCGTCAAGTGAATACCCTACCATATCTATTAAAAGAAAGCTAGGATTGAAAACCTCGAACACTTGATTTAAGAGCCTCTAATAGCTAGATGAAGCAAGTTTAGAAAACGTATATGATTTAATTAGAATGCATTAATATCTTTTATATTAATCTCATTTAAGTGAAAAGATAAAATTATTAGTTAAAATGGAAAACAACTTAGTTATGATCTTTGAGTTGATTGTTTTTTTTCCATCCCAATAGAAAATAATATGTATTAGTCTTGATTGTGGAGTTTAGATTATGTATAGTCTAGATCAAAACTTATATGGGGACCATTGCAATGAAAGAGATAACCAATTAACTTCATACTTACAATAATACATGCAATAAGAAGAAAATAAATAAAATGGATGCATGTCTTTGGATTTTCATTGTAGAATTTAAGAAATGAGAATCTCCAAAATATTTGTAGCGACTTGCAAATGAGTCCTTACACTAAAACAAATAGGTGTCAATGAAAGGATGTGCTTGACAAAAAGGATGGATTGGAGAATGCCAGATTGATATTCCACTATATATGGCTTCCATGCTAATCTTTTTTACATTTTTGTGTTTCATTTTGTAACCATATATGTTCTCTCAAAACAATTAGTATTGGAAGCATGTATAAATAACCATAACATCCTTATACAAAAAGTGAAAAGTTAAGATAAAAATGTTATTTTTGTCGCAACTTAATATAAAAGATGTAAGTCGAGGTTTTAAATTAATCGGGTTAATTAACATGATATTAGAGTTTTTGTGATCAAAATGCCATGAGATCCAATCCTGACACCCTCAATATTTGTTGAATTAAAAACATATGGTGGGATAAGTCTTATTGTGTCAGAAATTAATATATAAAAAATATTTGAGCCTTAAGTATAATCTCGAGCTTTTAGTTCAATCGGTTAATTGACAACTAATATTATATATCTTTACTTTAATAGATTTCTTGACATGAAAAATGTTAACTTTTGAATTTCACTAATAGTTTCTTGACATGATATAAACATTTTAAATCAAATGGTCCGAGGTATGACTCTCACAATCTTGTTTTATTGATTAAATTATTATATATGATAAGATGGATCGATACATGCTTCAAATCAAGAAATATTGGTATGCAAAGTATGTCAAATATCATTATTATTGTATCTGATAATGAAATTTTAATAGCCAATTGATGAGGGTCATGTTCTTTATGACTGAACTGAAGTGAACTTAACTGAATTGAAGTGCATTTACTGAAAGGAAATTACTGAACTTAACTGAATACTACTGAACTTAACTGAAATATATTACTGATAAGGCATAAAGAACAAGGCCTAATGTAGGTTGCATTCATTAGTCATCCATTCGATGTTTGTTCCTTGTTTAGGGAAAAACAATGATCTCTCCTCTGATATGTAGCAATTATTTAGGCCTGAAACACAGAAGTTTGACTTTATCTTTATGTCGATCTCAAGAAATAATTCTTAACTCATTGTATTTTATAAATCCAGATTCTTTGCCCATACCTAAGACTTTTCATTTCATTATTGACAAATGAAATTCTCCATTTTTCAGGCTTATACATGTGGAAAAACATTGTACACTCTAAACATAAGTTGCAATTTTTTTTTTTAGAGTTTACATTTGTCATTCTTGGACTTTGAATTTAAGACCTTACGCTTTATTTTAAAAGATAATAACCACTAACCAATAAAGTACATTTTAAATATGGCTACATTGTTTATTAGAAAACATATCATGATTAATATGGAGATGATAATTTGTAACTAGCTAATTGATAAGACAAATATATTTCCAATTCAGGTATGTGATAATTACAATATTTATGTTGTCTTTGTTGTTTGAATAAAGAGGTAAGGAGATCATATCGCATGTGACAATTACAAAATTGTCGTATATTCATATTCCAATATGATTTTGGATTTACACAAATACAAATATGTGGCCAATCTAATATGATAGAAAGGACCAATCCTCTTTAATCATTACTGTGCATAATCTAAAAAATGACAATGCCAATTTTCCTTCACTTTCTAATAATTATAAATAAAATATGAATAAAACGCTCTCTTGAAAACTTATCAAAAATTAGTACGAAAAGTTATTCAGATATAAGTCGAATTTTAAACGCTCTAATCGATCTAAAGTAATTAAATATTCGATTTTAAGTGTCTAGATGGAATCTAGATGGTTAGGCGATCTTCGTTAAAACAATAATATGTAAGAGTTATAGAAAGAAAAGAAAATAATATTTATAAGAAAAAGAAAATCGAAAATTTTATGAGAAAAATATGAAATTTGGTTGGAGATGCTTGTTCTTATAAAATTTAGATTGGAGTTTTCATGTTAACTTACCTTCAAATTTGTTTAATTAAGATTAATACTTGTTTGACATTTTAGAAAAAAAAAAAAAAAACCTTGCCAGGTGGATGAAAAAAAAGTACTAGTATGATTTATTTATTTTTACTTTCTTGAAGAAATGTTTTTTATTTTTTTCTGAAAAATATACAACAATTAATAAAATATGGAACGTGCTACACGTGCTAGTGGATGCCATATGTTTTTATTCAAATTTAAAGTTTAATATCTTCCCAATAATGGTGGACAAAATAGATTGCATACTGAAAACACTAATGGCTAGGTTGGGATCAATTATTTGTTTTACATAATAAAAAATGAAATGTCATACCCATATATAAAAAACTTGTGAGGTTTTTTTCACTTTTTTTTGTTTCATTTTTTTGTTTTTGATTTCACATGTAAATGATCAATTATTTTACTTATGTGAATGCCAAATGCCATAAGATGAAATTTAGATTGACTATTAAATTTGTTGTTAGCCTAATTTAAAAAGCCTAAGATGTAACGAAAGCAAACAATAGTAATAGTGGATAGGTGAAAACAAATTGAAGAATAATAATATGAAATTTCTTGATTTAATTATCATATGTAGCAGTGGGCAAATTTTGTAGAAATGAATAAGAATAATAAATTCGTAGAAAAATGGGTGGGCTGCCCACCCAATGTGGGCCTATATTTCAGCCCAATTGGGTAATTTTCAAACACCGGGTCCTCCATGTCAAAAAACAGCCTCCATACAGATGTTGACAGGTGTACTCCACGTCATGAACTGAAAATGTTTTGAGTGAATTTTCAATAGCAGTCATCTTCGTCGTTGAAACTCACCGCCGTCGTATGGAAGACGCTGCGCTCAGGAGATTGGATTGTCTTTCTCGTCACTTTTTTTTACCTGTTGAACTCAATTCTAATCTTTACCAGGTTCGAATCTCTCTCTCTCTCTCTCTCTTTCCATTTTTACCGCTGTTTCTAGAATGTATTACTGCATATATGCTCGATTGTTTTACTTTTTGTTCATTGATGTTTTTGAAGGGCTTGGTAAAAGGTGGCCAAGGAAATAATGAGGTGGCGGACCCGGTAGTTATTGGAGGCATGGTGTTGGATATTCATGCTACTCCTTCAGTTCCTACTAATCCTAGAACTACTTCTCCGGGGAAGGTCTCTTCTTCTGTAATTTATCGGCTCGACAGAAAATGTATAGCTTCAGCTCAATATCCTGATTGAGCTGGGAGATGGGAGCGAGCAATGCTCGTAGTTTGTTCTGTTCCTTAACGAATAACTCATTAATTATGTCCACGAGTGAGCTATTGAGTAAATCTATATGATTGACATTATACACTTGAAACCTACAAACCTCAAGTTCAAACAGAACCACATAGTTTCACATTTCTATCTTCATAGAAATACTAGCATTAGAACATTATCGAACCAGCTTGCTCACGAGCCTATTCATGCAAAATCATAATCGAACTTGTTTATGAGTTTGTTCATTAACCTATATTCCAGCATGTTCAGGAGCTTCCTAGCTGAATTTCGTGGTGCTGAAGCTCATAATATTTTATGAATCGAGCCTCTAAATCGTCCTCAAGCTCGGTTCCTCTATAAATTGAGCCGAACGGACTCATGATTGTTGAGCAGCTCATTTACAGCCCTACTTATGGTCATATGTGGATCAAACCTCAATAAACACTGTTTAATGCATCAAGTAGTCTGTTGAATTATTTGATTTTTTGAGCATGCTAATGCTTATGTCTTGTGTTCCCTTATACGGCGTTCAGATGTAGAAGGACAAGGTTTTATAGTGTAATTATCTGCTTTCAGGTCAAATATGAACTTGGAGGTGTAGCTAGGAATATTGCTGAGTGCATGTCCAAGCTTGGAACTAATCCTTACATGATAAGTTCCTTAGGCACTGACATGGCTGGTAATTTCCTTTCCCTTTTCGAGTTTTTCGAGAATAAATAAGACCAATGCTACTCTTCATCCCCCCATTTCTTGCACGTCATACTAATGACACCAACAACATTTTCTCTTTTAATCTGAACAGATTGTTAGCTGTTTGGAATTCCATTCTTTGGAAGTGGAGACACTTATGTTGCTAATTAGCTTTGAACTTAATGCTTATGCTCAATAATTATAGTCTGTTTATTTCATTTAATATATAAAAGTTATTTACTTACCTCCATATTCCTTTAAGCGAGCAAGTTTCCACTTCTCATCCTTGTAAGAATCATTGTGGTTGATGATGAATGTATGTAATTGTACACCATATTATGGGGTTAACTGTTGAGTTCACTACTACCTTAACGTATCAGAATTAGATAACAAATGCAACTTCTTTTGGGACTGAGAATTTTTAGTTCTTGCGTATAACAGGAAACTTGCTTTTGGAGCACTGGAATGCTTTTGGGCTATCCACAGAAGGTTGAATTTTTATATTATGACCATAAGTTACCTGTAGGTACTATACTTGCTTGTAGCACTTGGTTTTGTTTTGTGCTATGCTTCCTAATTGTTCATGTTTTACTTTAAAATCTAACTTGGCTTGCCACTTTATGAAGCTGTATGCTTGGTCTAGGAGAGCTGCTACGACCGCATATTGATCCTTAAAGCCATAATAAGCCAAATGAATGCATTAAACCTTGGATCAATTTTGCTCCTAGGATATAGTTCCTACAGCATTTCAAATAATGTCAGATTGAGGAATGATCAAATCTGCCTAAAATGATGTAGGGTCCGGTTCATTTATGACCGATTTGAGAGGATGTTTAAGACTTGGAACTGTTATTTTGTCTCTTTCTCTATCAGATCCTCGAGGTCCCTACTAAGGGCCTTTTTCACCCACCAGCCTTCACTTACCGGCTTGACCAAGAGGATTCAGTACCATTCGGAAGAGAGTTGGATCAGCTTGGTTAATCGATCATTTTGTAAAATAATATTGAAATAGTTGATTTCCTGTTTCACCATGATTGAAATAGGATTTTACTGAATTTGGTCTATGTAATTGGTATCACCCCTACCGTCTTTGTTGAGGAACACTTATGGCTTAAACTTTTTCATGTTAACGGTTGTCTTATATAGGGGAAGTCCCTATCTTTGTAATTGGTAACATCTGCTATTTTCTTGTTTCCTGTGTTGAGACTGTACCGTCTTTCTATTGTTATAACATGGAATGGACTAGAATTTTAAATCGTTGGCCTTTCTAGCATTTGTAGGTGAAAATTGAATCTTTCAGAAGTTCTTGTCATTATTTTCCATTCTTATTCTTTGGCAATCAAATATGACATGAATAAAGAGGTTAATCATTATTTGTGGTTTAGGCATTCAGAAACACGAAGGTATCAGAACGCCTGTCATTACCAACGTATTTGACACCCATGGAGAGGTGCTAGCTGGTGTTGCAGATGTGGAAGCAGTTGTAAGTTAATACTGAAACATTCATGCTTACACACTTCATTTGATTGAGACTTTGTGGTTCTCAAGAATAATTCTACTTTTAGGAATCAATATGATAATCTATCATATGCTGACTTTGTCCCAGGAAAAATTTCTAACACCTCAGTGGATTTTGCAATTCGAGCGCAACATTTCTTCTTCTTCAGTGTTGTTGGTTGATGCAAATCTCAGTCTACATGCTTTAGAAGCTTCTTGTCAAGGTACTTGGAACATATCTATCTCTCGCTTCCTCTCTGTGTGTGCAACTGTGCATGTTTTCTGTAGTTATGAAAATTTTCAAATTTGATGCTAGTCACAATCTGTCCCTCCAATCTTTTTCACCTTTTGTCAGCTTTATCCTCCTCTCTCTCTCTCTCTCTCTCTGCGTTCCTTTTGCTAATTAACTTCTGATTTTTTACTCAGTCGCAAGAAAATACAACATTCCAGTTTGGTTTGAGCCTGTTTCAGTTGCAAAATCCGCTAGGATTGCCTCAGTTGTCAACGATGTGAGTGCTCTTTCCCACGTCTCAGGACCCATTTTTAAGGAAACAAAGAGTGTTCTTTAAGATGTTTATTTTGGTTTTACTTGTTCGGGTAATAATGCTATGTATATGCAACATGCCAAGTATGTTCAAAATTAGAGATAATGTCATTTATTGTTACTTGGTAATTATGATGTATCATATCCCTTTGGATACTGGAGGGATTTAAAACTTTGTAGAATTAAGTATGGACAACATTGCTGCCTTCAGTTACATGGTAATAAAATATCCGAGCTAGCAAAATCATATCAATCTTTATCTTACATCGCATTGTCCTCTTATATCATTTTGCAGTATTGGGGTTATATTTCCTTTTAGCATCTTCCCATCAGTATAATTAGTTAGGGGAACTGGAAAATAGCTTTCTTCATCCATTTTTGTACTCCATTTGATGTTGAGATTGCTACAGGTAACTTTTGTTTCACCAAATGAAGACGAGCTTATTGCGATGACGAATGCTTTGTCCGGTGCAAATATATTTCATCCAATCAAAAGTAAAGGTGGTATACATTGTTCAACAGAGTCTTTATTCGAAATGTTAAAACCTGCCATTCTGGTTTTGCTCGAGAAGGGTATCGAGACAGTTGTTGTAACTCTTGGTGCGGATGGGGTATTTTTATGTTCTAAAGAGCCAAGCATCACGAGAATGAGTCTGAAAAGAACAAAAAGACATGGATTTAGTAGACAGTTATATGAAACCATAGCATCAAGTTGTCATTCAAGTAATTTTTCCAGTGTACGAATGAAGGGGAATTCTCATATTTTTTCTGTACATTTCCCTTCCGTTCCTGCATCAGTGGTGAGGCTTACAGGTGCTGGTGACTGCTTGGTCGGTGGAACACTTGCTTCTCTTTGTTCAGGCTTAGATCTTATGCAGAGTGTGGCTGTTGGAATTTCAGTAGCCAAAAGCGCTGTTGAAGCAGAGACCAATGTGCCTTCAGCATTTAGTTTGGCGTCGATCACAGGTACGCCAAAACAGAACTCAGCTTAAATAGAAGCAATGCTATATAAGTTCCTCAATTGAAGGAAAAGATTAGGACACTGAAATTAAAATCATGTCACTCCTGTAAATAACGCGCACCATGCAAAACTATTATATACTAACTACTTTCTCTCTCCTCTATAACTAACTACTACCATGGTCCAAACCGTCTCCCTCTAATTCCCAAATTTACCTTCACTCAGCATTAGCATATTCTCTATCTGTGCCGGCAACTTTTGATTCATTATCATCAAAGTCAAGTCTGTGAACATTGGAGATATGTGTTGTAAGTGTATGGAACTACGTTTTGCATTGTGACCTGAATGCTATGTGAACACAATAATATGAATGCCTTTGAGATATATGTAAGAAATTAAGTACAATTTAACGATACATATATTCACGTGTGACCTGGATCTCAAAAGTGTTTAGATAAATTCACATGTGCCTGGAATCTTTACAGTTCTAGCAGGTCCTTATTTGATATAATTCTCTGCTAACAGTGTTTTATATCATTTGTTTTCTGCAGAAGACGCAAGACTCGTATACTCGTCTGCCAAACTATTGGTCAATCATGAGTTGCTCTAATCCAATTTATCGATGTCCATTAAAACTACCACTTGAGAAATATGTACAGAAGCGTTGCACTTGTCAATTCGCGACGTAGGATCTACTAATGCACACAGAGATAGAGTTATTACTTCACTGAGAAACTTTCCTTGACCCTTTAAACAGATTTTGGAGTAATTCCTCATGAAATCCATTATTTTGGAAGAAATTAAACAAGAGTTTCTAAAGAAAATAAAGCTATGTTGAAGTTGTTTATTATAGGAGAATTATATTTGAATACCAAATGATGCGTTAAAGTTGTGGAATATGATAAATGATAGCTGAGTTGGTTGTTTTCATAGCTTGACATTGAAATTATTATGCAACCATTTCAGGCAATATTGAACAAACGAGCAAAGCTCAAATGCATTTTCTTTAGCTTTTGGACACTATGAGGTACTAGATGTAGGCAAAGAAAAAGATGGGGAGATTGAGTTCAAATTGAAGGATAAATCCATAACTGTGTCAAATACTAACTTCTATGTGTAAGCTTTGTCTACCGTTTCCCGATTCAGACCTCAAGTACGACGAAAAGGGAGGTTAAGGAGAGTTGTCTGCAATGGATTCCAAGAAAGATGAGAGATGACGAAAATAGAGGTTGAGGAGAGTTGTCTGCAATGGATTCCAAGAAATTGGGCCTAATGACGATGACCAAAAAAAGCAATTGGGCCTAATGTAAAATATTGAGAAAATGGAAAAAAGATTGGCTTCGCCCGGGCTCGAACCGGGGACCTTCAGTGTGTTAGACTGACGTGATAACCAACTACACCACGAAACCTTACTTGTCTATCCTCAAATAAAGTCAATATATTAATTGAAACAAAAAAACAGTTATAGCACGATGCATTAGTTTGCAACATTCTACAATTCTTCTTCTTCCTTGCATTGCAGAAGAATAGATTTTGGCGTTGATGGCGTTTCCAGGCGAGGTATTCTCAAGTTTGATGTTTCTCTTATTGTTATTACTATGATTTTTAGATTCGTACTATAATTTATTTGGATTTACATGTGAAACTCAGTTTTCTTTTTTCTATATAGGTTGGTTTGCAAATGCTTCTTTACCCCCTTAACTCCAACGTCGTCGTCCGTACAGCATGGTAGGGCCTCTCATCTTTTTTCTCTGTCAAATATGGTAGGAGTGGAGGGAGATGATTTATATATTATTCATGTTAGCCGATCCCGAGGTTTTGTTTCTATGATTCTGCATTTTCTTATTCCTTATTTTATGGTGTGAGATTGTGTTTCAAGATTGCTGGAGAAATTTGTGTTGGTAATAAATTAATATTCTCAATCTATTTCATTAAAACAAACTTTATTTCATATGCTGAATCCACGAAACCGGGAAGTTATATAATGTACTATTTTGTATGGTGATTGGCTGAATAACTAATTTATGTATCCTGCCCAGCTGTACTGTGGGAATTGTTTTGCCTGTTTATTCTACATTCAAGGCCATTGAGACCAAAGATGAAGTGGAACAACGAAGATGGCTTCTTTATTGGGCAGGTTAGTGTTTATTTTAAGCTACTTTCTATTGAATTACTGCAGATATGATGTTCAAGTTTCATTTCTTCTTTGAGGTTAATATTACTGTCTCTCCTTTAATCTGCCAAGTTGTCTGCAAAGGTCTCTACTTTCCTTTTATGTGCTGATGGAATAAACTCTTCTGGTAATTACATGATCTAATAATGCATATCCCATATTCTTTTTAGCTACTCAACAAGCTGAGCTTTTGGTAACAATTAGTTTTCGACCATATATACAAGATTTGGAGGCTTAGACTTGTTTTCAGATTGGCTGAGAATGGAGATTTAATAACCATTTGTTTTGATATATGTCTTTTTGTTGGAGGGGGGTAAGGTGGTATGCTAGATTCTGTCTATGGCTCTATGATTTCCTGTGGCGTGGAAATTAAATGGTTTTATTGTGTTTCTACGTGCCTTGATATACTTCATAATGACCTCATTTCATTTGCAGCTTATGGAACTTTCAGTGTTGCAGAAGTCTTTACAGATAAAACTCTTTCATGGTATGCTGTATCCTTACTACTCTTTTCTTGTAATTGAGATGAATTGCTCCTATCCCTTAGCCAACAGATCTAGTGATTTATCTCGCATCGTCATCGATTTTAAAAGTTGTCTGTGTGTGCAGTTATGCAATCTGTTGTTTAGGATTGTGGTGTTTATTCTACTCTATTGTCCAAGTATTGTTTAGTAAATTATGAAATCCCATGTACGTGTCTAAGCCTTTGTTTATTTTGATGTGTTTTTTTTTAAACGTGTTTTCTTTACTTCCATGTGATTATTTGTAATGATAATATGCAATGCACTAAAGAAGGTTGAAAGGTGCAGATATTACCTGTAAGAAAAAAGGCGATTTATTTGTGTTCCTTGTCTGTCACTTTTTTTCTTTCTGTATGGAATACAATGGTTACAAGAGGAAGAACACTTACGTTTTGGTCAAAACAAATTTGCAACATTGTCTTTGATGAAATAGATGTTGAAAAAAATATATATATTTAGACACCTGCTGTATAATATATTTATTATCAAACAACTCTATATTAAAAAAAATTCCGGCCAGAAGGGGAAAACAGGGGAAGTTTAGATCTTTGTATTGGGAATTGCAGGGTGACATGACAGGTTTCAAAGTGATAGCAATAAATTGGATCTGGTTTCTTTCTTGTAATCCCTGTTAATTAATTGGGTGAGGCGCTTCTTCTACACCAGATTGTTTGTAAACTGCTTGTGACAATTTTCTAGACCTCCTTTCGTGTTTCTAAGACCTTATTTTTACCAGATCGAACTTGCCGCCATGGCTGTCTTTCGTGCTTCTTAAATCCCATTGAATTTCCATGGCTGAGATGGTTGAGTTTCTTATTTTTCGGGGTCGTGGTTTTTCCCAGTGGAATGAGAAAATTGAAGCATGAGAGTGTTTGAGAATCTAATATTGTTCCTTTTCTGTGTGAGACAGTTCTGTTTATAATTCCCTATTATGTTGGCATTTTGCTGATGAAATTAGCTCTAAAGAAGCTTAATTTCTTTTTTTCATTAGGTTTCCTTTATACTATCATGTGAAGTTAGCATTTCTTGTTTGGCTACAACTTCCTTCGCTCAATGTAAGATTTTCCTTTCTTTTTTGTCCTTTTATGCATTACATTTTTCAACGATTTTAATTCTGTTTGTACTCTATGTTGAAAAACTTCATCTAAGTAGCATGAGTTCAATGGTTATTGTGTGACAGGGAGCCAGGCAATTGTACATGAACCAACTACGCCCATTCTTATTGAGACATCAAGCAAGATTTGATCAAATTACGGAGCTTCTGAATCTTCAAGCGGTAAATACTGTTTAATCATTACGTTAAAAGTTATCATTAAGTGTTATTTTTCTTTCTGTTCATGGTAATTGTGGACACAACAACAAGGCTCACAGCTAGGGATGCAAATGTTTTGGCTAGAAGAGAATTCCACATGTTTTCCAATGTTTGATAATTTATAATTAGTTACACGTATATACGATCCTCATGCCATTCCGTATGCAGCATTAGGTTTTGGAGTTCTAATTGTAATTCAGGTTGTGTGATGGATTGTTGAATTGCAGGAGAAATTTGTTAGTTCACATCAAGCGGAATTCAAATTTGCAAAGGCAATTTTTCTAAAAGTTCTGGCCTCAGGTATGGATCTGGAATTATCATTTGCAAATTCAGTGCATTAAATTTTGATTTCCTGAATAAATTTCTAAACTCCGTTCTATGCCCAAGTTACTGTCAAATATCATCTGTTGGTGTGACTAAACTTTAAGATCCATTCCTGCACATTATTTCCATAAATTTCTCTCAGTTCTTTCGCAACTTATACTATGTTTACTGTGCACAGTGCACCATATGGCTCAGGATTTGATCCACCCAGGGCAAAGACAACCAACTGGTCCGTTTCAGGGCCCTGCAAGACGAATTCGAGATTCACAATCTGATGAAGAAGACTGAGGGCCTTTATACTAATGAGCATAACTAGGATATGTCAGTTACCAGAGATGTATTTTGTGTATAGGTACGCTTAACATCCTTCCATCTGGTCTGGATTATAGAAATGGAAGGCCAGAGCTGTAAATTTTTAGATCAACTCGTTAGTTGTTTGATAAATTGATATAATGTGATGATTTTTTGTTTTGCACAGTACAAAGCCTAATTTTGCAATCTTTTTTCTCAGTGTTGTTTGAGTTGTTTTGTTCTCAGTAGAAGTTTTTCTTTTTTTTGTTTCTTTCTGTTGAAATGAAAGATTCCTTTTATCATATTGTGTATTTATGGTTAAATTAATTAGGTAGGCCTTTTGTTTTGATACGGTGCCTTATTTTTGGATAGAAATCGATTTTTAGCAAAACTTAAATCATATTCCGCCTGAAGTTTGAGATAGACACATTTCATAGATGGACAAAAGTATATATAAGCGTATGTTTCAGTTAATACAAAGTAAACTTTATCTTCTTATTTTAGTAGATGAAAAACTTTAGTATGGAGTGCAAAGTAGCTATTAGAATATACTTTGTATATTTCATAACCCAAATAGGGTATATATACAACATAATTACAATGAGTCAACCAAAGCTTATGGAAACATAATCAATCAACATAAATACAGAAATATACAAAGTATATTCTAATAGTAGCAAAACAAATTAAAATTTTGCTGATAAACTTTTATGAGCTTGTAGCGATTCACTATTTTAATGGAGTCAATGTGATTCCAATTATGCGGTGAAGCATTGCTCCTTAGAAGTTCTTTGGGAGTTAAGCTTATTAGTTTGTCTCAAGGTTCGGGATAATGTGTGGTGACTTCTCATACTTTTCGGAAAGGTTATAACGCTTTGAAAATTTGGGTTATTTTTTATTTCATTGCTTTGGTAGGATATATCCCTCGATGTCTATGTACAACATATGTAGAATAATTTCAGTTTGTTAAAGTTCACATGATTTACACATGTTAGAAAAATAACACTAAACTTTTTATACCAAATTTAAAGAGATTTTATTCTCAAAAATCTATTTTAATCTTGTATAATTAAATGACAAACACATAAATAAAAAAATTTAAGTTTTTTTAATAAAATTAAAACTGATTCATTTTATTAATACAGATTGATAAAATTGTAATTTGCCGAACAATAGTTTAGTAGTTACTACATTCATGAAAAGGATGTGATTCTAAGTTCAAATCTCAAAATTGACTTTAGAAATTCATAAAATTTTCTCCTTTTATAATGCAAATAATTTTGAGCAGGAAAATAAAAAATAAAAGAAACAAATAATTTGGTAGAAAAACAAGAACGGATGCATAATTAAATGACAACAGGTTAATATAGTATTAAAAAAATAAAATTCATGTGTGTAGTGTTTGAGTATTGGGTGAATGTGGTGGTTGATAAGAAGAAGTGCTCCCGTAAAGTGAATGAATCTTGATCTTGATGTTGAGTCCTGAAACTTGATTGACATAAACATCAAATCAAATTACATTTAGAATCAGGCATGATGATGATTTTGAGCTGAAAAAGATTGAATCGAAAACAAGGATGATGATCGGGCGCAGAGACGGTTTGATGAGAAGCAGCAATCACTCATCAGTTCGCAAATCAAGAATCGGAATCGCCATTGCTATCGGGATAACCCTGGGTTGCATCTGCGCCTTCTTTTTTCCTCATGGCTTTTACTTTTCTCAACGCCATTCCATCTCCCAGGTTCCTATATTTCAATCCAATTCTATCAATTTAGAAACATTATTATGTGTATAATATTATTCTCTGCTTACTTTTCGATCAGATACTTATATGGCTCATTTAATTCCTGCAATTGGTTTCAAATTTGGATATTTTGTGTCTTAATTCTATAGATTTCACTGAAGAATTGATTTCTTTTGTTTTGGTTGGTCCATGAATTTTATGAATTTACCAGTAGTTAATACATTCCTAAAATTAGAAACTTTTGGTGATTTGGGTCAGAGTGTGTTGATTAGAAATGATGATTCTAGGTATTTTTTTTAGCAGGCGGTTTCGGTATCAACGTCTTGTGAGTCGTCTGAGAAGTTGAATATGTTGAAATCAGAATTTTCAGAAGCATCGCAGAAAAATGCTGAGTTGAAGAAACAAGTTAGAGAATTGACAGAAAAACTCAGATTAACTGAACAGGGTAAAGATCAAGCACAGGAACAAGTTGTGGTGTTAGGGGAGCAACATAAAGCGGGGTCTTTTGGCACTGTTAAGGGTTTAAGAACGAGTCCAACTGTTCTCCCAGACGAATCTGTTAACCCGAGATTGGCAAAGATACTAGAGGAAGTTGCCATCCATAAAGAGATTATAGTTGCTTTGGCAAATTCAAATGTGAAAAGCATGTTGGAGGTTTGGTTTACTAGCATCAAGAAAGTCGGTATACCCAATTATTTGGTTGTTGCTTTGGATGATGAGATCGATAACTTTTGCGAAGCAAATGATGTTCCGGTTTACAAGAGAGATCCGGATGAGAAGGTTGATTCAATAGGAAAGACCGGAGGCAACCATGCTGTTTCGGGATTGAAGTTTCGGATATTGAGGGAGTTTTTGCAGCTCGGGTACAGTGTTCTTCTCTCGGATGTTGATATTGTGTATTTGCAGAACCCTTTCGATTATCTATATCGGGATTCAGATGTAGAATCTATGACAGATGGGCATAACAATGCTACAGCTTATGGTTTTGATGATGTGTTTGACGAGCCGGCTATGGGTTGGGCTAGATATGCTCATACAATGAGAATTTGGGTTTACAACTCGGGTTTTTTTTACATTAGGCCAACAATTCCATCGATCGAGCTTCTCGATCGTGTAGCCTATCGGCTAGCTCATGAAGAAGCTTGGGACCAGGCAGTTTTCAATGAGGAACTATTTTACCCTTCACATGCTTCTTATACCGGTCTTCACGCCTCGAGGAGAACTATGGATATCTATCTCTTCATGAACAGCAAAGTCCTGTTCAAGACTGTGAGGAAAGATGCTAACTTGAGCAAGATCAAGCCTGTAATTATTCATGTAAATTACCATCCCGATAAGCTTCCACGGATGAAAGCAGTCGTGGAATTCTACGTCAATGGCAAGCAAGATGCACTGAAACCGTTTCCTGATGGATCAGACTGGTAGAATTCGTTTCTGCTTACATGAAGAAGGTCGAATACACACTTCCTGCTTAATGGCTTCAAACACATTCTAGACGAGTAGTGAATGATTCAGAAGATAGGGTAAGCCCAAACGAATTGACATCTTCGAACTAAAATTTTAGCTGCTTTTAAGGCCGGATCTTCTCTGCATATTTTGCCTCTTGTATGTGGGAATGTTTAGTTTTGCTTATTATGCTTGCCTGAAACCTCACAACACCGTGTACCAGAATTTTGTTTTTTTCATGAACTTGTGTTATAACGGATCAAATATTTTTCGAATTCATCTTGTTGGATGCTGGAAAAAAGGTCTCATAAAATGAATATACTGCATGCAGCTGATTCAAAGATGGATATAATTAAAGCTACAGAGTGATCTTCCTGATTACAATGTAATATATATTTTAAGCAGCACTACCAAAAAAAAATTTCAAAAGTTATTTCAAGAGTTTTATATTTGGTTTAGTCCAATCGGTTCTTTAACAATCAATTTCCAACTACAGAACCAAATGTGATTAATCCCTAGTCATCGTACTCATTGCCTTTTTTGCAGCTCGCTTTTGTTGTTATAAAGTTGTGCAATATATAACGACTGAACAACTAGTGGATATAGACACGTGGTAAGGCGGATGAGGCATTAGGTAGTCAGTCCAGTTTGTATGTCGTGCTAATAATTTGATGTAACGTACTGTATTTTAGGGTCTGCAGTTTACTAATAATTTGATGTTTATGTATATGGCATCATACTTTTCTCACTTTTCATTATGAGTATGTATTTCCTTTTAGACAACCTTAACTTTATAGACTATATACCCTTTAAAGCAATTATTGGTTTAATTAATTTGATTTGCAGAATAAACTTTACCAAAAGAAGTAATAACTTTAATTATTATGTGTATAGTATACCTTTAGTGTAAATTTAAATTAATTATCAAAAGACATTATATAATGTTAATATCATTCTAGAAGATCAACGAGGTTTTATCTTTTTGCTGTTTTTTTTACAAATTTTCTTTGAAGAGAAAACAATTAATAATACTAAACTAAGATTATCTATGACAACATTTTGTAACGCGTTTTTCATAAAATTATGGTTATGATTCAATATATTGTGGAGTTTCGGTGTGTCGAAGCCCCATAGCTGATGACCTCAATGGTAAGGGCGGCAATTGTTGTCAACCTAATACAATTGATCTAATCGTATTGATGTTGTAATTTGTTCGTACAACACATTTAAGTCTATTAGAAAAGTCTAACATCAATCTCAAAAAGAGTCATGGAAAAAAAATAAATATAAACACCACTAATGTATTAGATAATTATTTAGAGTGTTTTCAACGATAATAATACATCTTTATATTTATTCTCTATTGACTCAATACTTTTATATATTCGTTTTTTTCATTAAATCTTTCAACTCAAAGAATAAACTTGTTAGGCTTGTAAAACAACATGAAACAATTATACATTTAAGTAATACTTGTATGTAAATGATTTTCGAACAAAAGTTTCGTAATTGACAATTAAAATGACAAAAATAAATTCCCCTTATGTTTTAATGAATCCTGAATCTAGATTGAGGAAATAAATGACACATGTGGTGGCACCTCTGGATGCATAGTTGTCAATTTCCACTTATATAAAAATTGACAAATCAAAACTTTAGAAAGATGTTAAGCACCAAGACACGTGGGAGATCCCATGTTTTGTTTTTTTGACGGAATCCCATGTTTTGTTGTAACTTATAAATACTGACAAATATAATAATACACCAAATGCAACTTACAAAACATACCAAAACTATAATTACTCACCTAACAGACAAATCAAGATACTCCAACCCATTTTCAATTTCACATTTTTTGTCTTAATAACTTATAATTTTCTAACCAATATTAGCTTGTGTGGTTAAAAGTCTCAAAATTGATTCTGAAATTTGAGTTTTAATGTATGTAAAAAATTTAGTTGAAAGAAAATTCATCTAAAATAGGCCAAATAAATCTCAAACCCAAATACCAGACTAAACTCATCAAAAATATTAAAAGTTCTATGTTTTTTCTCCAAATATTATAATGGCCAAAATTTGAGTTCAATTATTAGGTGCATTTATAACTTTACTATGTTTTTATGTTCATAGAGGATATATATTTCTTTTTCATAATCATATCTCACAATTTTAGACTTCTAGCATCACATGATATTATTCTCATAATATCATAAATATCTCAACAAACATTATAAAATATCAAGGTTTCATCTTTTAAGTGTTAACTTATTCAGATTCGTGTCATATTTTCGAGTCACAAGTGGTAAAATATATCAAAGTAATCTTCAAGTATTAACTTAGTCAAGCTTTTAGCGTATTCGTGTCTTGTTTTTAGATTGAGCGGTAAAATTTATAAAAATTTAAGCACAAGTGTTTTGATGTCATTTAATTAAAAAATAATTAAAATGAATTGAATTAAATGCTCATTAACTGAATAGAGATAATAAAATCAAATTCAAAACAACATGCAATAATAATACTATTAATAAGGTCAAAATTAAGCTGTGATAGCGGTAACTTATAGAGTAACCTAAGCACAATAGTAAAAAAAAAAACAAACTACTTTAACTACTTGTCCAAATGTTTTCCATTTATGTTAAAATTAACTTAACAGAAACTGTTTTTGGGTTGGGTTGGCATCAAATATCATGCCAAAGAGGGTAAGTTTAAATTTTTTTTATACAATATCAACAAGAAAGTACTGAAGGTTTTTAATTTTTATTTAAAAAAAGGGGGATATTAAAATTATCATTAAAAGAAAGTAATTGGGAGTCCAATTTCCAAAAGCAAAGTGAGACAGTCAACAAGAATGGAGTCCAATCTTCTTTTTTACCTTTAGCAGTAAAATGAAATAATTAAAAAACATAAAAAAAGATGTTCTCTTTCCTCATTGGATTTCCAAGAAAGGACAGTAGTTTCTGTGCTCCTCCAGCTTTCATTTTTGTCAGTCCCTAAAAGAAAACTATGGAGGAGCCTCTTCCTCTCCCTCCATCTTTCCCTTGACCAAATAAAGATGGCATCTTTATCATGCCGTTCTCTTCTCCCCTCCAATGCTTCTTCATTTTTCTACCTATTCAGGTTTCTGGGTCTCTCTCATTTTCACTTTTCTTTAATGGGTTATGCTTTGTTTTGTAAAATATCTCCTCCATTTCTAGATTTTTGTTTTGGGTTTCTGTTGTTTTTTTTTTTTTTTTGTAAAAACAGTTCCTTTTGTTTCCCCAATTTGTGTTTGCATTGTAAAAATGGTTCCTTGTTCTTGTTTTGACCATGTGTTTGCATTTCTTGATCTGTTTTTGCTCAATGTATGCTCAATTTACTTGTAGTTTTTATTGTCTTGTTGAGAGTAATAGATAATGGTTGATGTTAGCCGACCCCGAATCATTTCGGGACTAAGGCCTTGTTGTTGTTGTTTTGAATGTTATATTCAGCTTGATCTGCTTGTTTTAGATGTAGAAATGTCGTTTTCTTTGCTGAAATGCACAGCTGATCCAGTTGTAGATATATATTTTTTGACTTTATGCTATCAGTTTCCTCAACTTTGTATGTTGACTTTTCTTTAGTAAATAAATTCCTGAAATTAGCTGTGGGGGATCTGGAATATGGTTAACTGGGTTAATCAACTTCTCAAAGTCTAATTGCTTTGAATGTGAAATTTTTGTGTTGGTCTTTCTATCTATGTAGTGTTTGCTGACTTTTTTAGCTTCCTGTTTATCCAAAAGATAGTATAGATAATTACTTGCCTCATGCAATTTGTCACATTTATTAAGCTACTTTCTTCTCTGTTTTAGACCAATTTTACTGAATACCGTTTTTAAACGTTGTGTATCGTACCGAGCATTTTCTTATGGATTATGCAAGTGAAACCTATGCATTTGCTATTTGCTGATACTTAGAGGTGATTTTAATTGGTTATGGTTGTCCAAAGCTGAGAGACAGAAGTTAATCCATGACCATGCTTAAAATAGATTATGCAATTTGGTAATTAACAGGAAGTAAAATCGGGGGGCTAAATGAGTCTAAGCGAAGTACTTAAGAAAACAGGTCAACTAGCTCAATGTAGATGAATATACAAGGGATAATAGATTGTCCAGATATTGAGCTCTATTTTCAACTAGATAAATGATGGTCTACATAAGAAATTCTTTCAAAAAATTTATTTTATAAGATAGTGTGGTGTCCATATGGTGTATGTCAAATCATTTTAGATATTTCATTTTCAGTGGAGTGGCAATGCATTATTGATAGAATAAGACATAGAACAGCCATCTCTTGTTAGACTTACCTGATTTTAGAATGTAAATGACCCCAATAAACCAGATAACATATGTCAAAATAATGTGAATCTTCGGATTATAGTCAGGTTCTCGACATATATTCCTTACGTCGAGTAATTGATTTTAGTCTTGTATTTGCAGGTTATAACTAGGTAAGCTCCTGCTTTTCACCCATAAACATGAAAACTAGACCAAGCAATGGGTGGAACTCAGTGATGCCTGTTTGTTTTCGGAGCAAATCAAGCACCCGGTTTTGCATTTTCCCAAAAGTTAAATCAGCAGGATACAATCCCGGAAACTCACCTGTCTACCTCAATGTCTACGACCTCACAACCGCTAACGGTTATGTCTGCTGGGCTGGCTTTGGAATCTTTCACTCTGGAGTTGAAGGTGAGCTTTCATTTCTGTACTCTTCTTAATCTTATCGTAATCACTTCGACTATTTTTTTCCTGAACGATGCGATTGATTTTAGTTAATGCTTGTAGTTCACGGGGTAGAATATGCATTCGGGGCCCATGACTACCCCTCGACCGGTGTCTTTGAGGTTGAACCACGACAGTGTCCTGGATTCAAGTTTAGGAAGTCAATATTCATGGGCACCACATGCTTGGACCCGTTCCAGATTAGAGAGTTCATGGAACGCGAATCTGGAAACTACTATGGTGATACCTATCATTTGATTGTCAAGAACTGCAACCATTTTTCCGAGGATATATGCCACAAACTGACCGGGAATTCAGTACCGAAATGGGTAAATCGTCTTGCAAGAATAGGTACCTTGAGCACTGATTTTATTGTATAGTTATACAATAAGTAGTAGTTTTCGCTAATGTATTTGCTCTGTTTTAGGCTCACTTTGCAATTGCATACTTCCGGAGTCCCTTAAGTCCACAACCGTACGTCACAATTCTAATTTCCAAGAATGTGATAATGAGAAGAAGAGACTAAGAAGCGGGTTCAGCTGCTGGTCATCAATCTCAATGCCTCAAAAGGAATTATCTTTATCTTCATTGTTTCTACATTCTCATTACAAAGGCTGCCTGCCCCCATGGGAACTAAAAAGATCTCGAAAAGGCACATCAAAGGAGGGATAAATCCGTAAATATCTGCTAAATTCTGTTTCGCAGTTCAATTCCAGCAAATGGGAAATATCAAGGTTTTCGATGGCTTCTCAAAAGTAATAAGCCTGTACAAGTCTTTATGCTTGCAAATTTCAGCTTCTCATCTTGTTGTGACTGAGCCGCGTAATTCAGTGAAAAGTGTATTCTAATTTTGTGCATTTGTGTTACAGAGCTGGAGAAGACAGAAGCCATTTCTTTGGCTTGAAGATATTTCTTTCTAGAAATACATCACTTAGTAGTTCAGATTCTGGCATGTTTTGTAATTTTACTGTTAATTGGGATGAAATCTGTGGCTATTGCTTGAGAAAATATGATATGAATTCAGTAAAACTGAAATTTTTGTTCTTTCCTTGCATCAAACTAAGAATGTCATAAATGTTTACTAATATGAAAACGTGTGGCTATTACTTGGTAGTTCAGATGTCATAAACGTTTACCTGTATATAAGTTTGTTTATAGTATGACAAAAAGCTATATGAAAATGAATTTAAAAAACCACTATGTTATGCTCATGAATGGAAGATTAACAGCTTAATATAGTGTCTTGGAAAATATCTTATGAGATATTTAGTGACAATTTAACAGAGTGAGCAGACAAAATATCTTGTGAGATCTTCAACTACAGCTCAACATATGGAACAAAGAGAATCCAAGAATTATTTAGTTGACAATTTTAGTTGAGACCTAAACATAGTAAACAAACCAAACTTGCCAGTCAAGACACCGGAAAACAACTCAACATAGTAGGTTATGCAAACGACATGTCGAGACCAGTAGCGTGTATTGCAGGCGCTACTGGTCACAAGGGACGAGTGATCCACATATTAACCATAAGCTAGTGATTGGATAGAGGATTGAACTCAAAACACAAAAAAATAAACAGCGCCGATCAACTAATCATACATGGAATAACATTAGAAACTTAACTTTTCCTACAATGGCATGTCATGTACTCTCTAGAGACTGCAATTCGCTTAATTCCAAATCAAAACGCCCCAAATTGAAAAATCAGAGTCTCTTTTGTAATCCGTGTTCCGTTTTTGCGAAATAATCTCCAAAAGTATGTTTTTATGCATAATTAAAGACGAATTTAATACAAAGATTCATTATTAGCATGCAAAAACTTGGTATGCACACGGATTAAAATATAGACACCAGAGTAAGATGTTAGACATCACCCCTAATAAATCTGTATTTAGGGAAATTTTACTATACCTGTATTTATTTATTTTGAAAGGATTTATTTATTTTTCTTCTATCCATAGATAATTCTTTTCCTGCTGTCATTTGTCAGTCAAACTAATATAAAAAAATCAACATTCAACTTTAAAAAAGAGAATGTTCCCATTTACCCATAGATTCCGATAATCAAGACCATAACAACGACGTCGTAATATCCCTACCTTTCCCAAAAAAGAATACTTTTACGGACCATAAACATCCCAGAAGAAGAAACAGCTAATTAATGGCAAAAAAGTAAAGTCAACACCTTCAAAAATCAGTTTTAACTGTTTCAGGTAGTGAAACAGAACACATACTTACCATTTCCATGAACTACCTATCCTTCTCTATTTTCTGAAAAACTCAACTTCGGTATAAGTCAAAAAAACGGACATCCTAACTAGGTTGCCACTCCCGAACAGACAACTCAACTTCTTTTGATTCTTGATTAGTTTTCAAGAATTCAATCCAAAACCCATATTGAATCTTGATATGGGCAAAGGTGGAGGATGTGTTCCAAGCAAGAAAAAACTACCAGTAAACGATCAAGATCCTCCACTTCCATCATCAACTTCGCCAGTTGCTCGAGAAATCACAACAACAATCACTCAAATCAACGAGACCCCAACTCAAATAGTTCAAAATCAGAGAATCTTCATCATCTTTTACTCGATGTACGGGCACGTGGAGGTGTTAGCAAGGAGGATGAAGAAGGGCGTGGATTCGATTGACGGAGTTGAAGGGGTTTTGTACAGAGTTCCAGAGACGTTGCCAGTGGATGTTTTGGAGCAGATGAGAGTGCCTAAGAAGGAGAATGGAAATGAGGGTGTTGTTCCTGTGGTGTCTGTTGATGAATTGGTTAATGCTGATGGGTTTTTGTTTGGGTTTCCTACGAGGTTTGGGTCTATGGCGGCTCAGATGAAGGCGTTTTTTGATTCTACGGATGAGTTGTGGATTGACCAGAAGCTTGCTGGAGTTCCTGCTGGGTTTTTTGTTAGTACTGGTACTCAAGGAGGCGGACAAGAGACTACTGCGTAAGTTTGCTTATGTTTATGGAATTTTTGTTTCTGAGTTTGCTAGTGATGTTTTTGGATTTCATGCCTTTTGATAGAACAAAATGGAAGTAGATTGAGCATATATGTTAAGGCAAGATTACAATGTAAGACTCGGCCAACCGAATAGCATGTATATATTGTCTGTTTAAGCATAAATGTTGTTCCTTAGGCCTCACGATTTTAAAATATGTCTAGATGTATTTTAAGCATACTGCTCGATCACTGCATCTCTTTTTCCAACATTAAATTCAATTGATTCCTGCCCCATCCTAGAGGGTATCTTCACCTTGCTCAAAACATTCCACCCTAGCTAGTGTCACCCCCACAGAACCAGACTGTTAAGTAAAAATGCTTCTAACCCGTTATATACTGTAGGGAGCTATTGTCGATGAATATTGTCATTCTGATTTCTGGCAATATTTTCTTGCTTGAATAGTCTCTGAATTGCTGCTGAATGAAGTGGGAGGTACGCGAGAGGAGAGGTAGATTGACAAAAACATCAGACTACAATTTATCCATTTCAGAAGTTTAACATGTTAACCCAAATTATATATTCAGTTTTTGGTTTTTTACATTCTCTTTCATGTCTTAATGGATAACATTTGGAATCAGAAACGGTACCTTTGATAGCATATACTGCTTGCAAAGTGTCGATATGCTCGTCGTTCTAGTATGAAGTGTTCGGATACAATTAGTTTTCATGGTTGTCTATTGGCTTTAAGCTGTAATTTGTTTTCATTTTCATTGATTACAAAAGTGTTTGAAGTGCTTGAACTTTAGGGTGCCTGAAAACCTCGAACCAATTAATCAAACCTAATGACGAAAAGGAAGTGTTTGAAGTGCTGATCTTTGCTCTCTTCCAGCTCTTTCTTATGCATTACTGTTTTCTGTGTTTTCCCTAAATTGCTTGTCAACCTTGGCAGAGGCAGGATATGCTTACTGAATGATAATACAAGTTAGCAGGCTAATAAGATTATGTTTCAATGAGTATTTTGGCTGCTCTGCTTTACAAGATCCGCGTTTTCTACAATTGTTAGCTATATTGTTAGCATTATGGTGTTTTGTCCGGAATATCTATTTTCGTAATATTGCAAAACAATTGGCAATTTGTTTGGAGCATCTGAAGTAGTTAGTGTTGTAATTAGAATTGAGTGTTACTTGTGTTTTAATTTTAATGAAAAGTATTTTTAGATGCAAGTATGCAACTATTAGCTTCATATGATTATATAAACTTTACTGTCAGACATTCAATAGATTATTGAATTTACATTCCACGACTTAATGCTAATCTTGACAATATTTCAATAGTGAATAGCAGCAAAAGAGCTTCATAGTTAATAGGAGTTTTTCTTGCATGTTGCTTAGATTGAAAACTAATTTGTGTGCAGATGGACAGCAATCACCCAGTTAGCCCACCACGGAATGCTGTATGTTCCCATCGGTTACACGTTCGGAGCTGGGATGTTTAGAATTGATTCCATAAGAGGAGGGTCTCCATACGGTGCTGGAGTCTTTTCAGGAGATGGATCAAGGCAGCCCACGGATACAGAGCTGGCTCTCGCCGAGCATCAGGGGAAATACATGGCTACCGTTGTCAAGAGATTTGCAAAACCTCCCTCATCTTTACATGGTAACAACCATAGCTAATGCTGGGAAAACCAACATTCATTTACATAATACGCTACCATTGATTTTTGTCAAGGTTTTATCTTTGTTGTGAATGCTTTTTGTATAGCTTAACCAAAGAGGTTTCTGATTTTGTATTTTTAGTGCTTCAATTGTTACAGGTTCTTGGTTTTTCTCTCTTTGTTGCACCATTTGATATTTTTATATGGTTTGAAATTGTAATTTGATTTTGTGTAGTTGCTTTTACATGTAAAGTGTAATTTGTAAACCATTGGATCATTATGCGTCTTGACATGAATTAACCGGATGAGGCTGGATTGCTTTTCTCGAATGTAACGACAGTCTATTTACATATGTTTTTACTGTTCATGAAAAGTTGCAGTGTGAGATAAGTAGATGGTGAATTTGTTGTCACAATAAACAACCACGGCAACTGATTGAGACAGTTCCGGATATTAAAGAATGTATGTGAGCCATTGTACTTCTGAGGATGTTATTAAATAAACTAATTAATCAAAATTCAATCCTAATCCTACTATAGTAAGTAGGACAGTCACGAACTATAAATAAGCCATTTTCTCTTAATTAATTTCACTACCCATCCAAAAGTAGAAAATTAAGAATTACATGTCAAACTCAACACAACCTCTCCAACCCCTTCCCCCTGGACTCCATCTTCTTGCATCCATTACGATGGAGTCACTGCAGCCTCCACCGTCCCGTAAACTCATGACTCGTCTCCGGGTCGTCCAGAAAAATCCCGAAGAACCAAAATCAGATGGTACTGTGAAAGATTCAAAAGAGAAGTCTAATTGGCCAAAGGAAAGTAATCTTGAAGTTGTAGAAGAAATACCACAAGAGAAGAGAGTAAGGAGGAATCTTGAAAAGGCGGTCATGGTGCCGAAGAAGAAAAAAGCTGAGAGGTTCCGGATTTCTCTAACTAAGGATGAGATTGAAGAGGATATTATGTTAATTACAGGAGCTAAATCAGTAATTAACAGACCAAAGAAGATGAAATCAAAAGTCGTTAAGAGGAATATTGATACGTGTTTTCCTGGTTTAATGTTGTGTCATATTAATCCTAATTCTTACAATCTTCGTGAAAAAGAGGGTTAAAAACTCGTAGATTTAATTTCTTCCTGTAATGAATTTTTGTTTTTAGTTTAGTTTAGTTCATCTTATTTTGTAATTTCATCTTTTAGTTTAGTTCATCTTATTTTGCAAGTTTAATGTTTAATTTTCAAGTGAATAGTGATAATAATTATGGTTTACTGAATTCGTAAACTGAGTTTCTTGGTTTAAAAATGTACAAATTGGTTGGTAAATAATTGTCTGTGTGATTTGTACCAACCTGTGATTTGTACCAAACAGTGACATGTTTAATCTGATAGACTAAATATTCAACATTAGAGTTGTTATTCGCAATAGAAAAATTATTGTATTTCTGTTTCTGCTAGCCTAAATAGTAAATACCCAACATTTGCTATAATTTCTCACTAGTTCTTATAAATTATCATAGGATTTGATTCACCTTCAATATTATTCTGGATATTTATCAATAATAAAACTACCTTGAGTATAATTTTACAAGGTTTACACTTCCATTAGAAGAGCAAAATTTATTAGTTATAATGCATAAACCGATTTCGGGTTGACGCACACCAAAGTCTCCAGAACAAATTTAAGAGCATTTGATTAACAAAATCAATGACGGATCCAATCATAGCAGCACTAATATACCAAATCCATCCGAACAAAATCAACGATTGGGCGCAAATGAAAATATGTATGGCGAGTTACTAATAAACGCCTTTCGGAATTTAAAAAAAAAAAGGCATTATCAGCGAAACTTCCATCTTTAATTTAGGCCTCCCATGAATCAGAAAAGCACAATGTCTCAGCTTTCCTGGGATTATGAAGGCCATTAATCAAACGGCTTAGTATAACAAAAATGAAATTAAGAGCAGCAATGCTAATTAGAGATGCTTAATTAAAATCATGGCTGCGCTGAGCTTCTTCATCTCTTCTCTTTTGTGATGTATAGTATCTCATATTCATGTATTTATAGCTAGGGCACTTGTTCTCACGCAGCTAGGGCTTTCACATAACTCGGCTGGGCCTCAGCTGGGCCTCACATAATTTGAAAATTTTACTAAGCGAAACACTTCTTTCTTTTAAAAACGATGAATAATTTAACACTTCACGTAAAAAGTTGAATTTTAGTATCGATCATTTCAGAAGTTTAATAGCCTCAAAATGAAAATATTTCACAAATTTCTTATACAAGTAACATATAAAAAAATCTTTATTTGTATTTTACAAACACTCAACATAATAAGATATGAAAGTTTCATAGCTTAAAGAAACTTAATTAAATATATATATATATATATATATATATATATATATATATATATATATATATTTTCAATATATTAAGCTAAATATTATATTTTAGCTCATGAAGTTGGCTAGTATGATAAATTTAGTTCAAAATCAAGTTTGAATATCAATTTTGAGTTTAGAGTTCAATCAATTTGGTACATGTCAATTTCTCATGTAGACATTGGATTATTTTTATTTTGAATAAAAGTTAAGAGGTCCAATTGATACTCATACTTAATTATGGACTAAATTGATTTTACAAATCAACTTCAATGGCCAAATTGATCATTAATCCCCAATAATTAATAGCAAACTTCTTCTTTCTGACTAAAGAAGCGACCAGATGGACCATCATTAGGTAAGAGAGCTAAAATCACAGGATATTCGGAAGCTTCTTTGATGCTCTGTATTCCTACGTTGAAAGTCAAATCCGTTTTGACATAGCCAGGACATACACTATTTATCTGAAAATTTTGAAATTTCTTAGCCTGAATCCGTGTATAAGCATTCAAAGTTGCTTTTGATAGTATGTAAGCAGAGCATGAACCTGACCATCCTTTGTTTTTTAGTGAACATTCTTTGAAATCTTTTAAATATTGATTTAGAACCTCATCAATCTTCTCTTCAGAAAGCTTCTCGTCATTATTCAACACCTCCTTAGCCCATTCATTTGGTACATTCTAAAACAAGTCGTAAAGAAAATAATGAGCTAGAAAGTGAAATTATGTACTTGGAGTAACTCTAATTCAAATTTGCAATGAGCAGTTATTTCCTACAGTGTATAGTGCAAAAGGTAGTGTACATATGCTTTGTTTCTTGTTGTATATTGTAGAATAAAGCCATATATAAAATACATATTCTAGTGGCTGCAGCAATCTAATTTTATCTTATATTCTTACTATATAATCTAAATTAGGTTGTGTAGGTGATGAGACTTACCTCCAACTTGCCACCTAAGGATGAAATATTCACAATCTTAGGTGAATCAGATAATTGCAGTAGAGGAATGAGTGCCTCAGTCATCCTCTTAGCACCATAATAATTTGTGGTAACACATTGTTCAGCTAACTCATATGTTTCAGTTGTTATTTCACCCCAATTGATTTGTTCGAGTTCCTTCATTAAGCAAATAAATCATCATACTTGTTGTATATGCGAAATTTAACTTAAAAGTTTATTTAATAATTAAAGAGCTAAATAATAGTTTTTATATTCATCTTACAACTGAAAACAGATGCATGAGATATTCTAGTATATTAATTTTGATAAAGCTTAAAAGAAAGTAATTCTTGACCTTGGTGTAGTGTGGCAAAACAGCAAAGTTTGTTATCATCAATTTTTTTTTTTCCATCTGGTTTCCGAACCACATGGGGCCAACTAATCCGGGTTCAGGACGGGTCCAAAGATTATGGTATTTAAACTCCTTCCAGTGTAGTGTGGGAAACAACAAAGTTTGTTATCATTAATTGATCATACGTTTTACAACCGTTTTTAGGTGCTTAATATATTCAAAATTTTATCATTTGACTAATAACTTATTTTTCAATTACATTTAGCTCATAATTTATCCAAAATTTTGTTATTTGGAATCTGACATAACATTTCGTCATATTTAGCGTTGATCTAATCCCACTTAATGAAATTTCACCAAATTTGAATGAAAAATTTGACTAAACTATTATCTTTATCCTCCTGACACGTCACATATAATATTTTTTCTTGTAAACAAGTAATTAGATTGAAAAAAACAAAAAGCAAATCCCTAAGCTAAAATCTATTCAGTCCAATTGCCCTAAATATCACCATATATATATTTATCTCAAATCCATCCAAATTAAGTGAAATTTCATTTTTAATTGGGATAGATCAAGGCCAAATAACAAAAAAAATTAGACAAGTCAAAGGCCAAATATCATCAATTAATAAGTCAATGCCACATCACAAAATTAGAGTAGACTAGATATCAAATCATGCTTAAGCAAATATGCTAACTCTAACTTACTTTGTTCTGAACATACATTCTTAAAGCGTCGCCATCAAGTATAACTCCGGAAACTCCTGCATTGTTTACCTGTACCAGGAACCAAAGCATTATACTTTTTCTTTTTACAAGGAAAGGTTAATGCCAAATAGATTTTCTTAAAGAAACACATATGCAAACCGATCATCACGAAAGGAGCAATGGCGAATAAGGAGTGAAATGGGTTAGATTTAGATAATATTTAATTAGTACCAAGATATCGAGCTTTCCGAATTGCTTTGTGATGAAATCTACAAGAGTAGTAATACTGGCGGGATCAGAGACATCAAGTTGATGAAAAACCACATAATCGGAGAGACTGGATTCTTTGAGTTTTTGAACAGCTTCAAAGCCTCTCTTCTCATCTCTCGCCGTTAAAATCACCATAATCCCTTTAGAGGCGAGGTTTTCGCAAACTCCAAACCCTATCCCCTTGTTAGCTCCCGTAACCACAGCATACCTAAAACATAAAACAAGAAGAAGCACTAATTTGAATATGCTCAAAAGTAATGAAAAATAAGCATTTATATATACCTCTTATTCTCTTTTTCCATTGATGATTAGCTTTTATTCTGGAGCTGAATATCAATCAAGCTCTATTAATCAGTTTTACACAAAAGAGCTAGAAAAAGTGACCAATATATGTAACGAGATGTACGGTGTATTTTGATTTTTTTATACATTCGTCAACGATCCGAAAGTAATATCATACGTACTGCTATATATACAGATGTATACCATGTGCCAAACTTAGATGATAAATTACTTCACACAATATTATTTCATTTTATTCTTGGTACACTTAACACACAATATTATATATACAATATTCTACATTCATGATTCAAAAAGTCAAACAAAAAAATGTAATTTTGCATAAGTTTACAATATCTTGTGCTTTTAGACATTTTTTTTTTATTCAGGGTAGAACATATTACTCGCTTATAGAGAGATTTTAGTATATTTTTGGAACACGATGATGTGGTATTCCAATCCAATGAATAGTAGATATGTGTCTTATTAACCAATAAGATTTTGACAATGTGTAATTAATTAAAATGTAATTCTTAGTTAATTATTTATATAAAATTCTAGATTCAAAAATAAAAACCCTAGACCCTAAATGATGAACCCTAGATACTAACCGATATGACGTGTCATCGAATTATAGGTCCGAAGTACCACGTCACCCGTACTCCAGAAATATTCTAAAATTTCTACTCGTTTATAATCAATGTTTTTCTTTTAAATTTTTTCAAAATTACATCATCATATTTATTGTGTTAAAAGTAGAATATACATTTACAAAATAGGATACATCATTAATCTTCCGTAAGTGTTTACGAACATATTTGAACAGAAAAATATGTTTAGCGAAAAATTGGGTGTAACATGAAATGTTGGAGAAATTTTAAAATACTAGAGTACAGATGACGTGGTAATTCGGACTAATAATTCAATGATACATTACTTATGTTAATATTTAAAGTTGATGATTTAGGGTCTATTGGTTTAGTTTTTAGGGTCTAGAATTTTATATAAATTATTAACTTAAAATAAATTTTAAATTAATTACACGTTGTCAAAATTTTATTGGTTGATATAACATATGTCAATCATTTATTGGTTTGGAGTACTACGTCATCGTACTTCAGTAATATACTAAAATCTCTCGAAATGTTAATAACAAATCTGCAAATGTTTCTAAAAAAAAAAAAGCAAAAAAACTCCAAATGTTCGAAACACCATCAGAGAAAAAAAATAAAAATAAAATCTAATTATGCAATCTCATTTTATTGAATTAAAATCCTTTGAAGATATAACAAGATGTACTGCTTTTATTTTTTCCCCTTTTCAATTCATAAAGTAACTAGCTTATACCTATATAAATTTACGAGTTATGCAAGATTCATTCATTGTGTATTTACAGAGATGAGAATGGGAGTGTTAGCAGTCATAATTATGATTATGTTAATAAGCAATTGTTCAGGAGAAACAATATTGAAGGGAAGATATTCCAAAAAACAATGCCTTGATGATTGTCTAAAAGATTGCGGTTCTATTACTGAAGGATGCTTCGCCCAATGTGGAATTTTGTGTTCTTTTGTTCCTCCCATGAAGAAATCAGCTCCTCCTAATCCTGTTCATCATGAACCTGTCTAACTAATTTCAATTATCTTATCAAAAAGGCTTAATACACAAAAAACCCCTTAAACTTGGTCAAATGTTGCAACTGTCCCTCCGAACTTTCAATTGTAACAAATTACCCCCTGAACTTGGCAAATCGTAACAAATTACCCCCTGAACTTGGCAAATCATAACAAATTACCTCCAATGATGCATAAATTTTTAAACACCTTATAAGATCATTCCATGTGGCATTTTGACTTTTCAAACACCCTATAGAATCATGACACGTGGCACTTTGACTTTTCAAATATCAAATAAGGGCATGACACGTGGCATTTGACTTTTGAAACTCAAAATATGGAGTTATTTGTTACAATTTGCCAAGTTTGAGGGGTAATTTGTTACAATTAAAAGTTCGGGGGGACAGTTGCAACATTTGACCAAGTTTAGGGGGTTTTTTGTGTATTAAGCCTATCAAAAATAATAATACCATAATAAAGGTTTTATCTTAATCTTAATCCGCTTCTCAATTTAATGCTTTATTTTTTTATAACTGTATAAATTTCATTCAACTAGCCGGACGAAACATCGCAAAATAGTAACGATTAAATAAAGCTTGGGGCTTCATCTAACCTTACATCCACTTTTAAGAGCTTAGCACTCCATCTAACTAATTCATATGCTACTTTATTACAATTTCTTGCAACAAAAACAAACTTAACTTGATCAAACAAACTTAACTTCGTTTTATCTTATTGAGCCCTACTCATTCTCAAAACACATTTTCAAATAATAGATTTGTCACACGTTTATAAACGTTTCATTATCTGCATAGCTAGTCAATGTCCTTAACACATCTCTCTCACGCCAAAAATACTATGTCTAGAGTGTTGAATTTGCATGACTGGACATTTGTGCGGGTGGCAACTATAGGCTTCTCGACATTGGACGAATAGACTTTAAAAATAAAATCGAATCTAACTCATTCCTAAAATGCACCTCCAAAAAAGAAGATTCTCATACACTTATAATCATTAGTCATATGCTAACCAATATGAGATACTTACCATTTTAAGAATCCATTACCTTTAACATCACATATTAATGTTAGTTAAAACAACATGTTCTCCTTAATTAAAAAAAAAAGAAAAGCATATCCAAATTTCTTTCGAGAAAAAAAAACAACAAATGCAATTATGTCTTTCCAATTTTATTATCTAAAAGTTAATGGACACACAAATGCCACAAACTCTCAAATAGAAATGAGAGATATTGTCATCGCTAGTAGAGCTGTAAACGAGCCGAGTCGAGTCGAAGTTTGACTTGCTCAAGTTCGGCTCATTAATTAGAATATCATCAAGCTCGAGCTTACTTGGAGTCTCAAATTCATGTTCAAGCTTGGCTCAATTAAAAGCTCGCATCTTCACGAGCCATTCATGAGCTTATTCGAGCCTAAAAAGTTTTAAATGGATGAGCCAAAAAAACAGCTAGGCTAGTAGATTTTGCTTTTAGCAAAATTAGAGCTTAAGCCCAGCTCACTTAGGAATGCAAATTATCACAAGCCCACAACAAGAGGATGGCTAGTAGATTTTGCTTTAAGCAAAATTAGAGCTTAAGCTAAGCTCAGTTAGCAATGCAAATTATCACAAGCCCACCGAAAGAGGATGCATTATTCAGCCCTATATTTATTGTATTTTGTCTCGCTGCTCACTTGACATGTAAGCATTGTGGAATTGTAAAATGAGATGCATTTTTCACTAGTTTAATACTCATGGCAAATCAAATTTTAACTTTTTTTCGGAAAGAAAAAGTTTACCTAAGGGTAGGTTTACTCACTCGCAAGGTCAGGACAAACCACAGACCTCGATAAGGGTTTACAGCAGTTCTTCACTACTCGCATTTAAAGGGCGGAAATCATTGAACCTTTGTTGAGTTTACAGATTGCCTACCTATAAGAGCTAATTTTGACGAAACGGGGACTCGAACCTCAAATCTTTCAAGTAGAAAATGGAATTCCTTACCACTTGGACCAACTCTTATTAGGGTAAATCAAATTTTATTGATGAGCTTCTTTTTCCGTATGCTACTGCTCTCACTCTAAGTAGACTTTATAAATATATATATTTTCCAAAAGTCTAATATCAATTTTATTCATTAAAAAATAGACATAAATAGTTTTTTTCTTTGAAAACAGACATAAATAGTTAACAATTAAATCTCATGATTTACAAATTTATCCTTTAGTCTTCTCAAAGTAAGGGCAGAGCGGTGATTGCATGACATTGCAGTTTGCATCAGAAATGACATGGTTTGGTTAGATAAAAAAGCTGAGAGAGTGGGACTCATGTCTCTCCTAGCGTTCTAATCCGCTAATCACAGACTTGTATCTCTCTGTCTCTCTTGGTTACTCATCAAAATATGTCTGTGAGAATTTTTGCATGGAGAAAGCATGCATTCATTTGCAGTCTATAAAAGCTACTTCCTGTGCTCTTCCAATTTTTAATATCCTTATATTTTTTTGAATATGTCTTATGATTTTTGGTTTTTACTGTGTTTGAAATTTATAATAAAAATGTGTATGCATATGAGTCATCACGAGATCATTTTTTAGTTGAGTAGTTTATCAATCATGCAAGTTGGAGATCAGTTATTTCCAAACTAACTAGGTCTCTGCACTCATTTTATCAGATGGGATTTTCTAAGCATGATGTTTTTGTTGGAATGTCAATTGCTTCCAAATTTATGATTGACATTTTCATTTTTATCAACATCTTAAACTTTTTCTTGCTTGCTTCATGATTATACTCTCAAAACTCTACGAGTTATAATTAATCCGTTCACATCACAAAGGACAAAATGATACATAATGATAATGTTTTGCTTGGGAAGTTTAATATGCCATATCAATAGCTCTATATTTTAGAAACAGAGATATTTTAGAATATATCTTACAACATGTTTTCCTTAGATTCTAATTCCAACTAAACAGTTGCTTTATTTCTATATTGTAGGCATCATAAATTGCTGATTTGAGGAAATATTGTTGTGGTACTAGCTCAAGTGTTTGCAGTAACATGATTTATTCTTTTTCTTTTTCGAGATTGAGTATGTGTTTTTCAGGCTTTATATTAATAGGTGACTAAGCTTGCAATCTGTTTTTAATGTGTAATTTATTGGGATCTTAATTTGCTAAGATCATTCAGTATTTAAACAAATTCATGGATACAAAAGCTAAAAGGAGTCATTCTTTGTTTGTATTTTCCTATTTGTGTTCGGATCCTCAAAATTTATCATGGATTTGCATTCCGAACTCTGGTTTTCTTGCCCTACTTTCTCAATTAGTAATTTAAGGATATCGTATTTTAATATTCTGATCTGTTTTTTATACTGTTATTAGTTACTGGAGTTAGTTTGATATATATGTGTAATGTTGGCAGCATCTGATTTGGTAATGGTTTCTTCTATAATTTCCATTAGCTTTTGATTATATATTTTGAAAAATGAATTAGAAATATGATGTTCTTATTTTGATTTTTTTTCATAAATATTCTTGAAAAAAATTCTTTATCAACAAGAAAATGTGATATCAAAATTATGTGAAAACTGAAAGCTAAATCTGAAATGCAAGTTGGGTTTAGGTGCAAGTTTTTCCTATTTCTTTTACTATTATTACGTATGAAGTTTTTCCTATGTTGATTCTCTATTTTACATGTCTGAAGACCAATTATGATGAATGCTCATGTTTTATCCATGTTCGTCCATGCTCTAAATGGTGATGTTGCTCAATCTTTTGCATTTTTCTTTTTCCTTTTTGTTTCTTTTTGTCACAGAGTTTGATTTTTTTTCCTATCCTGTTACCAGAGATTACAAGGAATGCTCATACACACAGGGACGAATTCAGGATCTTTATCTAGTGGGGGCAAACTATATATATATATAATAAAAATACATAAAAACTGATAACGATTATTTATTAATAAATAGTATAAATTAATATTTTCCAGTTCTTAAAATTTTCTATTCAATGTCTATAATCAGTCGAAGTTGACAGTTTTTGTTGAAGTAATGCAAGCTTGAAGAGTTTCTTGAAGATTAAAGTCAACTTGACAGTCAACAACAGTGAGCTGGAATTCTGTTAGATTTTGTTATCAAGAATCTGTTAGGAATCTGTTCTTAGCGGGAAAGCTTTTACTTGTAACCGTTTTCTGTTTTCTGCAATTCTCCATTTGTCAATTACTTTCCTCTTGTATATATGTTTGTATCTTGTTCATTTGTAATCACAACTTGAGAATCAATACAATTTTCTCTCTAAACTTTCCTTAAACGATCCTGGTTATAGTTTTAACCTAAATTTTTCAGTTTTGCTGACAATGAGAACCAATTGGTCCAATTTTTACGAAAAAAAACTACTCTGTATATTTAAAATTTGGCAATATAATTATATATATATTTATAGAAAAAAAAACATTAGATAGTACATAGAAAAGAAATGATGATAAAACCATTGTTAAAGAGCTAAAATTTAGTGGGACTTAGTCCCTCTCCATTTTATATTTAATATTTACTCGAACATTAGTTATTCAAGTGTTATCTTTACTGGTTTGCTTAGTCTGCAACTTTTCAGTCATTTTTAAAAATATATCAGAGTTGGATTAAATGCGCTGTGTTTGGAGGCGCCAAATTGATTGTGATATTTTGCCTCTCGTACCCAACTTTCATTAGAAAATAATAATGCTAGAGGGGTTATTTAGAATACCTAATTGATTAAGTTTTTTTTTACAGTATTTAAGTTGATAAATATGCTAAATTATTTATTATTATTAATTTGTCAAAAAAAAAAATTTAAGGAAAATTGTTGAGGAGCCAAATAATTATAAAAAAGGAGAGCTGTAAAATCACGTGATAAAAGCATGCAAAGGATTATTAAAACGGTGTCGTGCCTTGCTAATAAAACGGTGTCGTTTGTTTTATAAAAACATGGTAAACTAAACCCTAAAACCAACCCATTCTTCACCCTTCATCTTTATGTAAACCCAGAACTTCTAAGCAGCAAAAACTATGGGGGCACTCCACCAAACTCTTAAACATATCAATGGAGGTTCAAAAAAATTCTAGAACTCAGTGGGGGCACGTGCCACCAGTGCCCCCACTGTAAATTCGTCCCAGCATATATAAAACTTAAACATTAAGGAGATAGAAAAATTCTGTATAGAAAATAGTGATTTAGAAAGGGTAAATTATTCATTTTATTTATCTAATTAATGATTTATTTGTTTTGATAAACAACTTTAAAAGACATATAAAAAAGAATGAAAAGAGTAATTTCTTCATTACTAAAATGATGTCTCATGAAGCTCAGTGCTAGACCTGTATATGGGTTGGGCTGGGTCGGGCTCGGGTCGGGCCATATTGAGTCTATGAATAAAAGCTCTTACCCAGGCCCAACCCAGCCCGTACTAAATATGCTTTGGGTTCGGATTGGGCCGGGTTAGATTAAAAATCCTCAATCTCAAGCCCAGCCCAAGCCCGCCCATATTAATAATATCAATTTAAAAAACATCAATAAATATATTTACAGTGTATTACAAATTAACAATACCACTTAATAAATTAAAACTTATTGAGAGAGAGAACTAAAAAGTTCAAATGCAAACTTAATTTTTCACAAAACGAGAAGGAATGGTGGCGTTGTTGTATATGTTTTGTTTTAGCTTTTATTATGGAGATTGTCGCACTATGTTTCATATTTATAAATTAAACTTTTTATTTTCAATAATAATAAAATATATGTTTTATTAGAAATTTCATAGTAAAAAATAACAATCTATGCATGTGTTGCGGATCGGGTCGGGTTGACATGGGCTTTCGTAATAAATCCCAAGCCCAACTCATAAATGGTCGGGTTTTTTCGGACTTGGGCCGGATCGGACTAAAGATAAAGTTACACTGACCAAGCCCATCCCATTATATGCGGGCCTGGACGGATTGGACGGGCCATGGGGTTCGTGAACAGGTTTACTCAATACCGTAGTTAAAGTGCCCCTCCCAAAAATTTAGTTTATCGTAAAAATTTGAATTATTATTTTTTATTTATGTATAAATGGCTAGTTTTTAGTGTTATAGTTAATGATTTAATTCAATTCTCCCAAAAAAGAAATGATTTAATTCAATCACATTTCGGAGGCCATAATTGAAAACGCCGACTAATAAATATTTAAATTATGGGAAATTCTATGGTCACTTTGTTTTTGACAAAGTAACCATTACTTTGTTTTTTCCACCATTAGATCATGGGGTGAAAAGTGATCTAATGGTGAATAAAGCAAAGTACAAACAAAGTAACTCAAAAACAAAGTCACCATAGCCTGCACCTTAAATTTAAAGTTATATTAAGTAGTGATAATTATTTAAAATTTAGCATATAAGCCTTCAAAAATAAAAGACAAATTTATTCACGCTGATATAAATAGTGAATAAATTCATAAAGATAATTATTCAGAAAAATAAAAAGATGTGAATATATGTTACACGTCTTTAATAAGTTTTTTTTATAAAAAAATAATATAAAATAAGATAGGAACGAGCACCTTAATCTTACATGCATACATTTCAATCTTTTATATATGGCTATTTGCTTCATAATTATCCCACATTTATAATTTCATGATAATTATATTACCATACTCACTTATATTTTCCTTTCTCTTTTTACACAGTATCTATCCATAAATGATCATTTTTCTTCATATATAATTACTCAAGTTTAGGACACATACATAGAATTTACTGATATGTGTAATCTAATTTTCCAAATCTTTTTCCTCATTCTTCCAAAATAATTAAGGGGAAAAATTTAAAAATAATATTTGTGATTTACTCAATTTTCAATTAGAGGTATATGGTTTAACAGTTTGCAAATAGAGGTATGGATATGATATTTTTTTGAAAACAAATGTATGTGGTATATACAAAACAAATAACCCAAAATCACAATATTGATTTCTAATGATATTTTTATCTTTTAAATGACTTATATCTATATATTGACACCATATTAATCGTCCAAATCAAATTGCAGATTTGTAAAATGGATTTAAATATTAATTTAGTTCGTAAACCGTCAAATTATAAGAGAACGCAAAACGTCGGTAATATGGTTTATAATTTCGATTTGAGAGTGTGTAATGTAATTAAAGGATATGTTTTATCGATATGTAAACGTAAACTTTCGTAAAAGATACAAAATGTATATCATTAAAACGTAAAGTTGTAGTTTTGGATATCTTATTTTGCAAAAAAAATCATACCACATACTTTCGTTTGCAAACTGTGAAACTCTAAACCTTTATTTATAAATTAAGCAAACTACGAGCATTATTTTTAAATTTATCCCTAGTTTAAATACAGTGTACGTATTCATATACAACCAGTAAAAGAAATTTATTTAAGGCACACAAAATCTTCTTTTCCGCTTTTCCTTAAGTATTTTTTGAACATATAGCAGATTAAAAATCTTCACTAAAAATCAGTACTTTATTTTATTTTCTTTTATGTTAAAAATCGGTACTTTATTAATAAACAGTTTCCGTACATTTTGTATATTTCGCGACAATATTTTAAGAAGTCTTTTATTCTTGTAAAATGTTTAGTTTACATGCAATGATAGATTGAAAAACTAACGTGATGATAGTTCATATTTATAATTAATGTATATGGCTCTCAAACTCTTAGTAATTGTTAAGGTGTTATAACCTATCGATCTAGATTTTATTTTTGGGAAATTAGGTTAAGTAGTTCGTACGTTGAGAATCTTGTACAATTGGTAAAATTGGAGATTAGTTCTCACATTCTTAGGGAAGATAAAGTATAGTGAATGCTCTAGCAAATGTATGATCACCAATGTTATAGACTGACAGTACTCTATTGCTTAATATTGTTAACATTAAAAGTATTTTTGAACCTTTTTTCAAGAAAAAAATAATAATAGAAAGAACTTGAAATGTATAATTTTATAAATTAAAATCATAAAAAGTAAGTACATTAAAAAATTTAATTTAAATTTTCGATACATATATAATTCAACAAATTTGGAAACAAGATATATGAAAATAAGAACAATGAATCGAATACCAAAGGAGAAATCCCGAAATTTTAATGGCATATGATCTTGTGAGCTCTATAAATATGCTCCCACACCAGAAACATGTTCCATAAATTTTCAAGACCCTAAGCTTTTTCAAATCTTCTTCTTCTTTTTCTTTCTCTTTCTGTTAGTAAAATTAATTTGCATTCAAAAACCAAAGTACTATACCACCCAACAAGGTACATTGTTATTCTTTACATAGTGTCTCAGTCATCTTTTTAAGCACTCTCTGCATTATAATAAATTGTTGCATTCAACCTCATGTTCGTTGGTTGGAGTTGTTAGGAGCTCATAATTCTCGTTGATCACCATCTCAGGTTTGGATCTTTTGAATGGAAAAGAATAATCATTGTGGGAGTTTTACTATTTCTCGGATAGAAATTATAATTAGAACTCGGTGTTATAAGAAAGCGATGCATTTTCCTGATTAAAGAAAAAAAGCCAAATGTCACACTCTATGGGAGTTATTTCAAGGACCATGTTTTTCAATGTAAAAATCCACTTTAGAGGTTTCTCTCGACTCGAATCAATAAAAAAAAATATATATGTATTTTTAGCCAATTAAATCCTCATATATAGGTGTTGAGATGTCTAGCGGCCACACTCTTTTCTCCCGGATTTTATTAAAAGTACACGGTGCTCGCAATAATTTCCCCGTTTCTACATATTATTATAACTAACATACATTTTTTTTAATTAAAATCTCAAATACCATCATCATATTGAAAAGTTCAGAACTTAATTACTAGAATGTAAACCAACATTAAAATAATATCTGTTCAAGTTCATATTACAAATCCAAGCTTATGAAAAAGTAACTTTATACAGTTTGCATTGGCATTCACAGGCTATACTTTTAGTACAACATGGAATTTGGAATCAGCTCAATGGTTACCACAAGACCATTTCCCATTCTTTCTCCGCTTCCTTCAACAATCAAGAGGTCCTCCTTCAGAATTATGGCTTCTCAATATCGATCCTCTCGCTCTCCGGTGTAAGTATATATATATATATACATATATATATTTAATATACACTGATACACATCAGTGACTGAATTTCGTATGCACCGTTAGATCTAGGTTTGTTTAAATAATACTATGGTAGAGATTAAAATCATCGTAAGGTTTTCATTAGATTAAATAAACCAAAGATCTAACGACCGTGATTCATGAATAGGTTGGAGAGGCCATCGTCAATTTCAGAACTTGAGTTCAAAAGTGAAAGGTATACGTATATACAATATACAACGTTATAAATATTTTTCTTCCATATGATATGATTATCATTTGTTCACATTAAAATAATCGTGTTATATTATCTACAGTATCAAGAGGATCTTAAATGGAGATGGTGAAGGCAAACCCGAGATGGCTAAGCAAAAGACTGTGTTTATAATGGGAGCAACAGCAACCGGAAAATCAAGACTGTCCGTGGATTTAGCGACGAACATTGAGGCTGAAATTATCAATAGCGACAAAATTCAGGTCTACAAAGGGCTAGATATAGTGACAAACAAAATACGGGAAGACGAGCGCAACGGAATCCCTCATCATTTGCTAGGATTCATGGATCCTGAAGCGGACTTCACTGTTTCCGATTTCTGCACTCATGTTCACAAAGCAATGGATCGGATCATAAAACAAAACGGTCGGGTGCCTATAATCGTTGGCGGATCCAACAACTACATAAGAGAACTTGTGGAGAATCCGTCGTATAATTTTCGCAACAACTTCGAAAGTTTGTTTTTATGGGTGGATGTTGATGTGAAGGTCCTATACGAGAGGGTAGAGAAAAGAGTGGATGAAATGGTGGAAGCCGGACTCGTTGAAGAAGTAAGATCCATGGTTGCACCCGGGTCAGATTACACCCGGGGTGTGTGGAGAGCAATAGGGGTACCCGAGATGGACGTTTTTCTTTATGCGGAGAAATCAAACTATGCGGACGAAATGACAAAGGAAATTTTACTAGACCATGCAATTTCAAGGATTAAGGAGAATACATGTCAGCTAGTGGATAGTCAACTGAGAAAGATTAAGAGAATGATGTATGAATTGGGATGGAAAATACATAGAGTTGATGCAACTTGTGTAGCACAATATAGTGGAAGAGAGGCAGAGGAGGCATGGAAGAGTCGTGTTTTGGAACCGAGTTTGGATATCGTTAGCGATTTTCTTCGAGCCTAGTTGATAAATTTTGGTTTAGACCAGATGTATTGCCGAGGTTTATTACTAATGGTATAATAATCTATTAATAAGGTTTTGTTTAGTTTATGTCCTATCCATCAGTTGGTTATTCGTTTTTCTATTTTTTTTTAATAGAGTTTGTACTTTGGTTGTACTTGCCCACATTGTGATCATGTCATTAGCTATATGATTTCAAGAGATTCTATCTTCATCACAAAAAATTTGTCTATAGATTCTATAACATAAACGGTTGATTATGAAATATGAATTCTATATCTTAAAATATATGGCGTTGTTATCAAATATTTGGCTATCAAATATTTGGCTTGATGCGTAGTAATATCATAATGTTCCTCAGAATAGTAAGATATTACTCATTCTTATAAGGACACATAATCTAGGTTGAATTCTATTTTTCAATTTATAAATCGATTTGGTAAGGCTATTTTGGTAATGCAATTGGGTTTTATAAATTACAAAACAAACATAAAAAGTAGCATAAGCTTTGAAAAGAAATAGTGCAGGTGGATGGAAAAGAAATAAAACATTAAAATTCTAAAATGAATTAATACATATATAAATATAAACTATTTTTTTATAGAAAAATAATAATTTAAGGAGGCCATGGCTTTCTCCTACCCTCGAGAAATGCTATGATGGGTCTGGTCTACCACGTGACACTGGCTCCTACTTCTTACCAAGTTCGTCAATGGATGTTGATAAATTAATGTGTGCAAGAAGTGGTGCATGATTAGTTGAATGTATTGTTAGTATTGTGGCTTAACTACCCTGTTAACCCTTAAAGTTAACAATTTTTTTCAATTTAACCTCTTATGTTCTTCACTTCCCATTTTAACCCCTCAACTCTAAAAAACAGGTCACTTTAACCCTTTTCGACACATGACCAGTTGCACCTAAGGAGAGTGTAATACACTCTCTGGTAAAATATCGTTTTGACCCTTGATACTTTTTTTCTTTTTCTTTTCGGTCCCTCATTCTTTTTCTCCTTCTTCTTCTTTTTTTTTCCAAATCCTTCTTTCCAGAATTCTGGAAATTCTCCAGGTATCTAGAAATTTCCAGATTTCAAATTTCTGGAATTTTTCCAAAAATCTGGAAAGTTCCAGAATTCTGGAATTTCTGGAAAAATTCTAGAAATTTCCAAATTTATAGAATTCTGGAAATTTCCAGAATATTCCAAAATTCTTGATTTTTCCAGAAATTCCAGAATTATGGAATTCCAGAAATCTAGAAATTTCTGGAATTTTTTCAGAAATCTGGAAATTTTCAAAAATCTGGAAATTTCCATATTTCTGAAAAAATTCCAGAAATTTCCAAATTTCTAATTCCAGAAATTTCCAGATTTCTGGAATTCCAGAATTTCCAGAAATCTGGAAAAATTTGGAAATGAAAAAAAAAAGAGAGAAAGAAGAAGAAGAATAATAATAATAATAATAATAATAATAATAATAATAATAAGAAGAAGAAGAGATGAAAAAGAAAGAAAAATAAAATTTAGGAGCCATTTTGTAATTTACAAAAATGGAAAAGTTTCAAATTTGCCCCTCCACTCTCTTGCTCTTGCCACGTAGGCGTCAGATTTTGCCACATAGGCGCCACATATGACTAAGGGGTTAAAGTGACCTGTTGTTTTGAGTTGAGGGGTTAAAATGGGAAGCGAAGAACATAAAAGGTTAAACTGAAAAAAGTTGCCAACTTTAGGGGTTAGCATGGTAGTTAAGCCTTAGTATTGTAGATTTTCTTGTCTAAACAAAAATTGGTCACTAAAGGAAGGTTAGGTTTAATTGTTAAGAGAAAACCTAAAATGGGCATCTTTTTAACAACTGTCTATATGAACAAAATACATGCATCACATGTCATCATAATAATATTATTATTATTATTATTATTATTATTATTATAAACAACCAATTTATACTTTTCAAAAAATATTAATATCAAATTCTCAAAAAATAAAAATTTTTGTAATGTTTTGCATATTGATAATGAAAGTTGGAAATTGTGAAGCATTTCAAGAGAACATACTCCTTTAGTCACAAAAAGAAGAGTCCATATTTTTACTATGCTTAAATTATAGCTGAGTGAAAAGCCCTAGTTGAATGCACATTTTTTATTTTTTTTTTGAAGCAAGACATTTGGTTTGATGTAGCTAGCTAGTTATTGAATTTGAGTAGCAATTGTAGTGATGAAAATTGTACACATTTGTGTGAATTCAAGAGTGTGTTGCTCACATTTTTAAGTCAGTCGTCCATGTGTGAAGCCAATTATAACAACTGCAGTCTTCGACAATTGGTCCCTACAACATCTAGGCAATGGACCTCTTTGTTTCTAGAAAAAATTATTACATGTACCTTTCAATGAAAAGTGAGACCCCCTATACTTACCAAAATTAAGTACACTTTCTAATCAACTATTTTGTACTCAATACTCGTCAACCAATTACGGGAGTACAATATCTACCCTATTGCCAACACTGTTAGCTTATGCGCTCAAAATCTAGTTTTCGACTTGGATCGACTTGACTACTTTTTGTGTCAACTAGGCGCTCAAAATTCGACTTATTCCTGATTAGTCCTTAAATGACCTCAGCTATCGTCTAGCGTTTTTTACTACACTGTTATTACCACACACAACTATGTCACAAAACGAAATTGGAAACAACCACAACATATAAAGACAGGTTTGCAATTCGAGTTCAAACTTGGTCAAAATTTAGCTCTTATTAATAGATCATTTAAATATACCACTGTGACCTCCATTAAGGTCTGTCGTTTGCTGTGATCGTAATAGTAGATAGACTTACATTTACCTAGAATTTAACTTCTCTACAAACTTAGAGCGTTTTTAGAAGTACTTTTTAGGAACTCCAACTATTAAAAAGGCAAAAAATGAAAACTTTATTATGGTTCCAATCAATTCGTTTGTGACCATTCAAGTAGTAGAATATATGAGGCAATCACGCCCACGGCTGATTCCATCAATATGGTGCATACGAAAATTTGCATGTAATATATAAGTTCAACTTGATGAGTTCACCAAATTATAAAATTAGTGGAAGTTAATTTGGGGATAGGGCCTAATACCTTGTAGAAGATATAAGGCAATATATATCTTGGTTTGATATATAGTACACTACATGCATCCATAACAAAACAGCTAGAACTCCTAAATTGTGTGGAGAACTATATTACCTAAACAATTAAGACAAGTCATACAAGGAAAACACAATTTTCAATATACAAAACTACATTCTAGAATACGAAAAATGTACAGTTGTTTCCTATACAAGGAAAGCCCAATCAACGGCCGAATGCATTTGCATTAATCAGATACATCTCAAAAAAAAAAAAAAACATTAATCGAATACATTTGCATTAATCAGATACATTTGCGTTAATCAGATACATCTCAAATGTATAAAGGCAACTTCTTTTTTTTTTCTGAAAGAATTAAAGGCAACTTATTTACTAGCTCATTTGCATATATGGGCTGCTTGGCCTACGGGAAACATTTGTTGATTTTATGAATAAACTTTGTAGTTGAAGCCTATAAGAATTTATTAGGCCCAAACTATAGGTTCCCTTCAGTTGTTCAAATTGGTCTTTTAACCCGTAAATTTGAAAGATATTCTATTAGCCACTCAAATTTATATCGAGTGAGAGATGGTCCAGATGGGTGAAATGTGGAATGTCTACCCAAACCCGCTCATCACATAGATAGAGTAAACATTTCTAAGTATGATTAAATTTTACTTCATCAAAATAGAAAATTTAACAAACTACTAATATAATTTAACTCACACATAACTAATAGTTATATCATATCTTCTATGTAATCTAACAAAATTGCATTAAATTAAGATAAACAATCTATCAGTTGTGAGATTAATGACCATGGGGATAACCCGTTAGTACACAAATAAATACATTGAAGTGTATATAATGAATTTGCTCAAGAGCTTAATTATGTACTTTGATTTTTGCTTGAATGCTAATGTTCAAGTGTCTTCAATCTTCTAATTGAGACTTTTTATATATGACTTCTTTAAGGTAATCGTTACATTTCCATCTTGAATTTCAAATTTTCAATCCTTCTCTTAGACGTAGCAGGTTACTGTTGCTTATATGCAAGTTACCGTTACCTTCCTATTTACAAATGTGTTTTTAATTTAACTTTAGTTTTGTGTTTTTTATGATTAAAATTTAATGAACTAAACTGAAGACAACTGGACGGAATATTATTGAACTAAACTAAATTGAAATATATTTACTAAACTAAATTGAAGTGCATTTACTAACTAAACTGAAGTAACATGAATACTAATAAACGAAATGCCAACTCATTAGCTTGCCGCCCTGCAACAATCTTTTGTTAGAAAATAAATACTTAATTTGCACAAGTAATTATAAGTAAATTCTAAATCATAACAATATGAGACTAACACAATTGAAGTGATTTGCCAACTAAGATCATGAAATTAATCAACGACACTCCGTTTTTTTTTTCCACACACCACGTGTCTGAGGTATAAACAAAAAGCAACGACGCGTTAGGAAGCACGTGACGAGGAGAATGAGGTGGTGACGTGGCGTGGAATGATTTTGAAACATCTGAAAGGCGGCAGCCAATAGAAAACGTACACTTGTCAACCGCGTGATGCAGCTATCACCTTGATAACTACTTGCTTTGCTTCTGCTTCGGCTTTTGCTGTTACTTGCAAGTCTCTTCCTCGATAACACCCTTCCATTTTCCCTGTATTTACTAATTGTGCCATTATTATTCCATAATTACTACCTAGATTTCTAATGAAACTACTTAATTATTTAAACTATTCACGCAAGTAAATTCGGCCAAGTTTGGCAGTTATATTATTTTTCTTTAAACCACAAAAATTAACCAAAAGAATAATTTAGTTCCTTTAACTTTTTTTTAATTTTTTTTTCTAATTCTTTACCTAATTATCTCAGTAATATCACATTCCAAACTTTTAGTTTTGTTAGAGTAAAATAGGAATTAATACAAAACAACAATTGTCTCTTGATATGTCCAAAATTTCAATGTTTGCATATTGATTTGTCCAAAGTGTTTTGACATATTTGTTACTGCACTTGGTAGCATTTGCATCAATCCGGGTCAAATCTCAACTAGCATGTAGTTGAGATTTTATGTGTTCGATTTAATATCCGGGAAAATGTACACTAAGTAACATATCAAAAGGAAAAAAACAAACAATTTGAGTAGATTAAAGGGTGAATGTAATTAAATGATAGATAAGAGGAGAAAAATTTAGTATTTTTTGGATAAATTAATTACCAAATAGTGATTTATTAAGCTAATGAGAAATTGATGAAGTAGATACATGCATGACGTTATGTAAATGTTTTCATAAATTGTGGAATGTATTAAGTTAAAGAAGTGCCAAACTTGTTAATTACTTGGAATGATTAAAATGAAAAAGAAAATAACAAAAAGAAAAAGAAAAAGAGATCCAGTAACCACAAATCTTGAGGAGTACAATAATTAAAAGTGTAATTTCATGAAATATATTAAATTTAATTTAATGTCTTGGCTCACAAGTCAACATTCTCATCATTATGTATATAAATGCATCTCATAAAGAGCTCCAACCTTCAAAAATTCCATTTTCTTTCCTCACAATTTCAAGACCAACACCATCTACATAATTAACCAGGTATGTACCTTTTTCATTCAACCTTCCTTTCTATATAAATTTTCTTCATAATAGTAGATCATATGTATACACATTCTGTTTATAAGTGTATTATGAGTTCATCCATGAAAACCCAAATTAGTGCACCTCTTTTTTTCTTTCCAACAAGATGAGGTTGATGATAGTTTGTAAATTAATAATTTAATTCATTCAATCACCAATTGCAGCTAAATTTTTTGTTAGCTTGTTTGTGAAATCCCAAAAAAAAAAAAGTGATGATTTTATACCAATATATGTATAATTGAGGAGAGATTAAAGAGAAGTGGGTAGACTGGTGTTCCAGTTAAATTTAGGGTGTTTAATTAGCTGATAAAGATAACTGAATTCTAGAAAAAAGGAATGCATTTTGCTGAAACAAGATATATATATCGAAGAAATTTTTGGCCATATTTGAATCACAATTATCTGTGAATTAATCAGAACAAAATTATGCCTGTACAAACATAGAAACAAGACATCTTTTTAATTAAATGGAGAAAGTCTAGAATATTTTCAATGTAAAAGGGGGTTTAAAGGACTGTTGTTAGGGTTTTTAGGATATATAATAATTGAAAACATGTTATTATATATATCTAAGAGGATCATGTATATGCTTTAAAAGTATTGTAGAAATTTTTCTTCAAATGTGTAAAAGAATTCTGCAAAAATTTATATGATAATGGCTAAAAAACTGCATTTCTCATAAATAATTCTGAACTAATTAGCTTCATATGAAAAATACTAATGTGTTGTTTAATGTGTTTCAGTTTATCAGTTGTTAATTACTTATAACAAACCTTATTTTATTTTATTTTTTATGAGCAAGCATGAGATTTTAGTGTGTTAAAAGATTGTTGATTATTGGTCGACGAAAAACCCGTTGAATACTCGTCCACATCAATTACCAAATAATGAAAACTCTCAAATAAAAGATTTACACTCACAATTTTTCTTTCCTTTTTAAAGCAACAGTTCATTTCTCTGTTGGCTTTTTTTTGCCAACATCGGCAAAAAAAGTTTAAACACGTGATTTTGCACTTTTATAATTTTAAAAGATGTAAATTTTTTATTGTAAATTACGCGTTATTCTATTAACAAAAAAATTAGTCTCCTTTAACAAGAATAAACTACAATTCTCTATTTGAAAGTATGTAAACTCATATGATTTATTTTTTGAAATTTATCTTTAATAGTATTAATAAAAAAAATTATTATTTTAGTAAAGTGTGAAATTTCAATATTCATTTTGACAAAAATGGGATAGAAGTTGTTTTCTTACATTGTTCAAAAATCATTGTAACAAAACTTATCCAATCAGTTAGATATAAGAAAATATAAGAATGAAAATAATAGCATAAGTGGGCAAAAGCAAATGATTATAAAAGTAGGCCGGTCGGTGCTTTCCCTAATTAATGAGTACTCACCAAATTACCCAATTATGTCTTCTTCCTCTTAATCACACTTTTATCTCTCACTTCCATCCATTAGCAATTTTATTTCTCTCTAACTCTAATCCATTTATTTCACAAAAAAAATATAGAAATTTTAAAGAAGATTTGAGGTTCGAGTTTCCAATCTTATTAATAAGCAATTTATAAGTTTCACCGTAAACTCTCATAAAAGTCTGTAATTTGATTTGACACTGCGAGTGGTAGACTAGCTATAACTTTTATTTACATAAAAAAACTTGATTTGTGAAAAATAAAACGTTGCTTCCCGCGTTTTCCATGCTCATAAATGCAATGCGTGCAAGCTTTGCTCAAACCCCTTAATGCTTCACCCCCTCCCTCCCTCCCTCCCCCATAACGGTTTTAATTGTCTTTAAGCTTCTTCCTTCTTCTTTCACCTCTCATTCTCCATTTCTTTATTCCCCTTCTTCCTTCCTCCTCAAGATTTCCACCACCTTTTAGTTTCATCCGTTACGTGCTAACCCGAAATAATCTTTTTTGTGTTTTAAGAAGCTATGGGGAATCACACCAGCAAGAAGCAACCCGAAGGAACATCGCCATCCGTAATCAACATTCACAACAATTTGCATTACACGTCTGAGTTGAGTTCTTATGAGGCAGCGTGTCGTCTTGATGAGGGCTTGAAGGAGTTTGATACGAGTCTTCAAGCTCGGACGAACCATGTTATCAATACTCTTGCGGTTGGGGTTGAGGTACGGGCGCTTTCGTTTGATTCGTTGAAGGAGGTGACCGAGTGTTTGTTGGAGATGAATCAGGAGGTTGTTAAGGTTATTCTTGAGTGTAAGCAAGATATATGGAAGAATCAGGAGTTGTTTGAGCTTGTTGAGGAGTATTTTGAGAATAGTTTGCAGACGCTTGATTTTTGTACTGCGTTGGAGAAGTGTTTGAAGCGTGCTCGTGATACCCAGTTGTTTATTCTTGTGGCGTTGCAGCAGTTTGAGGAGGAGAATGAGGCGGGGGAGAGTAAGTATGTGAAGACGTTGGAAGGGTTGAAGAATTTTAGGTCCGCGGGGGATCCTTTTACCGAGGAGTTTTTCCAGATTTTTCAGTCGGTTTATAGGCAACAGATGATGATGCTTGAAAAGCTGCAGCTACGGAAGAATAAACTTGATAAGAAACTTAAGTACATTCATGCTTGGAGGAAGGTTTCCGGGATCATATTTGTGGCTACATTTGCTTCTGTGTTGATATGCTCGGTTGTTGCAGCAGCTATGGCTGCACCTCCCGTTGCAGCTGCTCTTGCTGCTGCAACATCGATTCCGTTGGGGTCAATGGGGAAATGGATCGATTCGCTTTGGCAGAATTACGAAAATGCAATGAAAGGACAGAAAGAGTTGATTAGCACAATGCAAGTGGGAACTTATATTGCCATAAAGGATATGGACAGTATCCGGGTACTAATCGATCGACTAGAAATAGATATTGAAGCTCTAATGAGAAATGCAGAGTTTGCAATTGAGGAAAATGCTGTGAAAATTGGGATCGAAGAAATCAAAAAGAAACTGGAAGCGTTTATGAAGCACATTGAAGATTTAGGAACACAAGCAGATAACTGCAGTCGCGATATACGACGAGCGAGGACTGTGGTTCTGCAAAGGATCATCAAACATCCGATCAACTGAATCTGTTTGGACAGCAAGCACAAAGTAATTCTTTAGTTTCCATTTTGATTAACTGTTCATTTGTTTATTATTGTAATTATTTATAAATACATAATAGCGTTGCACATTTGTATTAAATGTTAAGTTACCTTTTAATCATCGGATTAGTGCCATCATGATTGACTACTAGGTTGATTTGTTTCTGATCTAACAGTACTGAATTCAATATTCTGGAATTTGAGTTCTCTATCGATGCAAGTGCTCTGATTCAAAATTGCAGCATTATCACTAGGAAAATGAGCTTATAATTGAATTTTACTTTCCCCCTTTTGTAATCTTGGTGCAAACTCTCAATAGACAGAATAACTGATAACAAGCATGAAGTTCGTTCTGTTAGATCGGGTTCATCAACGAAATTATCACAAATGTAAAACAGTTGACACACCGAATAAGGCATGGAATCCGTACTTCTAAGCCAAATAATTATTGGAAACTAATATAATAGTAACCTGTGCTTGGAATACAAGTCAAGCACTGAAAATTCCTGTATGTTGCTTAAATGTTATGCATATTTGATAGGCTACAACTTAGCAAATGCCAGAGATGATTGACAGAAATAACTTAACATAAGTGGAATTCTAGAGTTCTAGCAAATGGATGAGATTTATTTCTAATTAGAAGCATTTTGTACAACAATGAAACTACACAGAAGATTGTTCGTATTTCGTACGGTCTTCTAGAATATCATAATCATAAAAAGCTACATATTTAAAGAACAAAATCATATGGCTGGTAAGCCAAAGAAACTAAAATTATTTGCTACATGGAATTCGCAGCAATATATCTTTTAAAACCTACTGCTAGCGTTCCGAAAACTAACAAGTGGCATTGGACGGAAATTGTAATAGGTTGCATATGCCAGATAACAACACACTAAAGACACATAAATTCTGAACCAAATTGAGGAGAAAAAAGTGAAGAACGTACATGAGCCAATCAACAGTGTTACAGCCATGAAATTTACAAGGCACTTCAGTGTTGACAGGTCCCCTTCTGTGCCTTCATGAGGGAAATGACCCTGTGAATAGAACTTAGAAAGTAATTGGTCCTTTAGTTGAAATGTATTCATCAACCAAGAACCAACTTCATCTTCAGAGGTTGGGATTCTGTTGAGAGCTATTCGCCTAATATGAATATGAACTTCAGAAGGATTCACGCCAAATACATTGTCCAGTAAAGTTGGGCAGCACGGTTTGTAGCCAATGGTCACATCATAAACTGCAATAAGTAGATGCAAATTACAGTAAGAAAAGTCGAGCACGTAATATAACAAGCTCAAATTCAACAAAGTATTTCATTAATGGAAGTTTCAGTAATCAAGTAGACTCATCCTTACTCCAATGTTTCTTAATGAATATGAGGAACCACATGAATAGGACTTCTTGTTACGCACCTACAAGGCTATAAGTACCTTCCCAAACTTACAATTGTATACACTAGTTACAGATTGCCAACATAGGCTTGCAGATTGTTACATATGTTCGTTGACTCTTCAACAAACTTAACAACACTTATTTGACTATTCAACAGCTCCAAAAGACTAGTTAAGAGACTTGGTCATCTTTTTAGGAATTGACTCCATAACTCCATAAAGCTTCATCTGGCTTCATTATAAGCATTCAGTTGCTTCACTTAATTTCTAATCTATCGCTTTTCGTCAATCCCATGTTTCCTCTTGAGTTTCCAAAGAAAACTATGTCAATGTTATAAAAATCATTATTATAGCCAAGAGAAAATAACCAAGATTTATATTACATATTGTTTCTCTTACCATAGAACCATCTGTGTACAAGAAATGCCTTCATCAAAAGGATAAATTCAAACTTAAAAAGCATAGATGAACAACTACAAACTCTATTAATGGCATTAACTATCAAGCATGTTAAAAAAGAATGACCTGCATCCAAAGAATCCCTCAGATCTTCCAAGCAGGCAAAAAAGCCCTTTGTTTTTGGGATGAGCACATGGTTCAGGACTGGTAATCCATTATCAACTGCATATTGTTTACTCCGTATGCACTTTTTCTCACTGTAAAACCAATAAAAAAAAGGAGAGAAATGGAAAAATGTTATTTGCATAACAAATATAATAAGGAACAAAAGAAATTTACTAGAGACTGAAATTTATATGCTATTTGACAACAGACTCTCCCGAAGCAGAAAGAAGCAAAGAAAAAGAACAAAGAAGGAAAACACTTACGTGAAATCAGTTCCTTCTGGGAATAGAGCAAGCCAGAGGGGATCCTTGGGATCCTTAAAACTTGAAAGCATTTGGCGCATGTTTGATTCATCAACGTCCCACTTCCTCTCAACTGAAATGAACTCCAAAATATGGAACCCCCATCCAAATACAGGTAATTTCATCAGACTGCTCTTGAGAACATACTTTATGTATCCTAAACGTCCCTTTCGCCATGCAAGGTCCCACAGGTACATCCAATCAACTTCAGTTCTGTGGTTTGCAATTAGCAAAACGCGTTCCTTTGGAGGAACAGTTTCACCAGAAAAAATGACCTTGGTTTTGTTTATCTTTTCAAATAGAGAAGGCCACAAAGCTAGCCAAGCACCAAAAAAGAAGGATGTTGCTTTCCTACTGTAATGTAAACTAAAAGGTCGAAGTACGACAGCACCCATAAAACCAAAATAAACTAGCATCATAAATGCTGTTATTAACAGCATCACTAAACAAATAATACCCCTTATCATCCTTATTGGGGTTAAAGTGCTCTTTGCTTTTCCATCACAGGAATCAATAGCTTCTCGGATTTCCATGTGCTAATAAATCTGAGTAATACAGCTGCAGTAAGATTATTGCTGATAACTTTCACTGGTAGAATTGCTAACTTTAACTAGTAGATAACTTTGCAAAGCTAGTAGCTACCATAAGATGGAGCATACAAGCTATGTGTGCTCTCCACAACACAAAACAGTGACTCACTGTGGTAAAACAAAAACCTACAAAGAAACAATTATCAATTAATGCAGCAGCAAATCAACAGAACAAAGTATCTATCGAAAGATGTAGCGGTGCTGCCAAATGAATCACATGCCGCTTCACGATTATATGTAAACTTACAACAAAGTAAACACAGAACCATGGTAAGATAGAAAAGACTAATCAACATGTGTACAGGGTTGACCAGTCCAATGTAGCTAAGATCAACAGAAAAGCCAAGAGGCATAACATTTATGCTCTGAAAAGAAATGATCTTTCAGTTAGTTCAATAAAATCCCCAATAAGTTCTTTCCTCCCGTGATCTCGCTGCAAAGTACTACAAGGTCTCATACCGAACTTAATGTACAATGATAATAAATCAAACATTAACTTTATAGTCAGATTTACAAATCCGTTGGTATTTTGACCAACAAGGAATCTTGCCAGAAGCAATTAAAGCAGAGAAAGTACTAATCTTTTCCCCTGTTCACTAGGATGGAATATATTTCTTGCCTGACTAAATTAGTTAATTTATTATAACTTAATAAATTATCTCCAACACCAAATATAAAATACAATAAGAAAGTACATTTCTTATGTCAAACAAATTCCAAATTCAAACACACAATTAAATATAGCATAAACAAAAATGCATACCATTTCTTATGAATAAATATATTACACAACCTGCTATTTATACTAAAAGTTAAATTACAAACAACAGTGTAACCTACGCGTCAGGGATTAATTATATAAACTATAACCGAGTACTAACCATCACCTCGAGCTTTTAGTTCAGTCAGTTACGTAAAACGGTATTGTATATAAACCATAACTGATTCTCAGCTATCGGCTAGAGCTTTTAGTCCAATAAGTTAAATAACATCGTATGATATGTAAATCATAGCTGACTAAGCTCGAGCTTTTAGTTCAATCAGTTAAGTAAAATGTTATCGTATATAAACCATAACTAAGCTGAGACTTAACTATCAGCTCGAGCTTTTAGTTCAATCAGTTAAATAACACAACGGATCTGAAGTTGAGTTTGGGGTTTTTAAGGTTATAAATGTAGAATGTGATTAAAACAAAGAAGAAAGATAGTATATTTGGGTGCAAGAAAAAAGAAAAAAGGAGTGGGAAGAGGTAAATAAGTAATGGAAGTACCTGGAATGGATAATTTAAGGAAGGAAGAAAGCCATTTTGCATTTCAAAAAGGTCTGACTGCGCTTCTGCTACTGTGTTGTGTTTGTGGTGATCAAATGAAACACTATGGAGATGGTGACACAATGGAGCTTCTTTGTTATTTTAATTACGTAACTGCCACTCCCTCTTTTTCTTTTTCTTAGGAAAAAGTACACTTTTATTCACGTGATTACTATTAATTAGGTGGGAAAATAGTTACATATCCCTTACCGATTAGTGCAAGTTTTAATTGGCCTTCTTTTTCTGAAAAAAAGGTGTTTTTTTTTAAAATTATAACACTTTTAATACCTCCTTAATATGTTTAGATCACATTACGTAAATTTTATAAAATTAGATTTGAGAAAAAAACACCGTTCATTTGGAAAGCTTGCATAATTGTTTTCACTCTTTCAATTAACTTTTCTTTCATTCATTCCTTCCTTCTTGCTTTATGTTTTTCCTCTTTTTTTTTTTCTACCGTGACTCTTTCATTCTTTATGTTTATCCAATATAACCGAACGAAAGCATCCAGCGGCGACGGGAAGCAAACAATGACAATGGCGGGTAAGAGAAGAACAACAACGACAACAACTGTGGATTTCATTGATCGACGACAACTAAAACAATAATTGGTAGGAGAAGGAAGTGACAAAAAATGAAGAAAGGATTGAGAAGAAACAATAAATCTAGTTTATGTTTTTCTGTCGTGTGGCGCTATCGTGTAGCACAACAACATGATAAGATTTATAAAACTTTCATGTTGTAGAGTTGTCGCGATGTTGTGCAAATTCAAAGTTTAAGCGAATTATGTAATGAGTTTTCATGTGAAAGAAATTGAGTTGAGCGTTATATTACAACAATTAGATCAAAATGAGGATAAACGAGATGAAGAAGAATAGTTGAGAAATTGATGGAACAATGACAGAGATCTCACCATTAAAGACGTTATGACTAAGCTTTTTGAACTTCTAAAGATGAATGATATGAATCGAAAGCAACGTGTTTTGTGCGTTGATTGGAAAGAGAGGAGGATGAAGAAGGATGAACTTCTAGATGAGAAAAACAAAGGGTGAATTCCGAAATCGTGGTTATTCTTTATCGAAAGTAAAGACGGTAATTGTATTAGTCTTCCTAGAAAATCAAATTTTTTCTCTTTTTTCAAAGGAATCAAACTTTCTTTTAATGAGCTGAAAATAAAAAAAATTCAAAGAAATTATTGTTATTAATTATACGTTAGTTTTTTCTCCCTTCACCATCCAACATTTAAATAATCTCAAAAAAATATAAAGACTTAAAAATTTAAATTTCTTAAAACACTTATATATCTTGAATTATATAAAACCGTTATAATAAATTTAATAATATCAGAAGTTCACTTAAGAAGCAAGTCAGAATAATAATCTCTTTGAAAAAATACGTTTATATTTTAAAAATCACCCCTAAAACCCTTCTTCTTCTTCTTCTTCTTCTTCTTCAGAATCTAGAGAAGTGGTGCTATGGAGATGGAAATTGATTTCCAGGAATACAAATTGAGCTCCGAACTTCGAGGCCACGATGATGACGTCAGATCTTTTTCCCCTTCCGCCGATCCTTTTCTTTTTTACTCTTATCTGTTTATATTCTATGTAATTACTCAGAATATAATAAAGATCATACACACACGTATTCGACAATTTCAATCGGATTTTGAGTATATATGACGCCATTAGTCACTTAAATTACGGTTCTAGAATGCATTTTACTATCATATCAACTTATTTTACAGTTAACAGTAGTTTACAACTTATTCTCATACCTAGGTTACTTGTATGCACATTTGAATCGACGTGTGTTGCGTTTATCAATTACTTCCTTAGATTATGCTACATTTTCCTTCGACCGCCTGTTGCTTGCGTAATGACCTAGGAATTTGGGTATAGGCTGTAGAATTCGTGTAATTTGATTGATTTTAGTAATGTATGTTGAAATTTCGATAATGTTTTAATATTAGGTTCGTGGCGTATGCGTATGTGGTGATGCTGGGATTGCTACTTCTTCGAGAGATCGTACTGTGAGGTTATGGTCGCTTGAGTCACCAGAGAAGCACAAGTATGCTTCACAGAAGATTTTGTTAGGGCATACGAGTTTTGTGGGACCGTTGGCCTGGATTCCACCAAATGAAGTGTATCCAGAGGGTGGGATTGTATCTGGCGGCATGGACACGCTTGTTTTGGTTTGGAATTTAAGTACTGGAGAGAAGGTTCAGACTCTGAAGGGCCATCAGTATCAAGTCACAGGCATTGCGTTAGATAATGACGACATTCTGTCATCTTCTGCAGATTGGTGAGCTAAAAAAAAATTCTATATTTTTTTGTATGTTTGTAGTCCGATATGAATGTCCTTAACTATTTTATTGGTATCGGATTTTATGCTGCTCCCTTGTTTAAAGATAAAGAGTTTGTTTTTATAGGAATTGATGCACCTACATCTGTATTTGTGTGTCATACACATGTGGATGCTTTCAATTATTAGATCAAAATATCTTACAATGTGGGAAGCTTGTATGTAAGTTCTTGTTCTGTACATTTGGTATCAGTTTCACAACTTTGTATCCACGTGATTTTTGTTAACCTTCTTAGTTGGATTCAATCTAGCCGATTTCATCTGAAATCTTGGTGCTCTCTCTAGCAATCTACTTTTTGTGAAGCCTCGGGGCACAATAGCAATTAATAGCCTGTAAACACAATATTTGTGGGGAATTCTATCCTTTTCCCAGGTGCAGTTTATATGGCATGCAGTAATAATTTATTTCCATATGTTACTTGCATATTCTCTTGTTCCAAGAAAAGCCTTCCACAACAAAATAAAAGAATTATAATAATGAATAAATAAATGAAATTCAGAAAAGCAAACAGCAAGCAGTACTGACCAGGAGAGTATTTCAACTTGGTGTAAATATTAGTAATGATTTACTTGCATATTCTCGTATTGCATCTTGTTTAACATCTAACATTGATGCCCATGCTGTCATTTATCAGTGGAACTGTGTTTAGCATTTCCACACTGATTTTTTTTTGTAAAACTGAAGGATCTTCCATATTCATTTTGGCTAACTGATATCTGCTGACAGCAGAAAACTGTTTTATTTTGGCTTAGAGGACTGAATAATTCATCTATTTGATAATTCCTCTCATTTTCCTCATGGTTTTCTTTGTTTCAGCACTTTGAAACGATGGAGAATGGGCCAGGCAGTTGAGTCATGGGAGGCTCATAAATCAGCTATTCAGGCAATTATAAAGCTTTCATCAGGCGAGCTTGTTACAGGTATGTTTTCAACATGATGAACATATTTTCTTTAAGCCTGTTAGCTGAAATATCTTGGCAAGGTGCAAACTGTTCTTATTATTTCTTTTGGCATGCAAGTTACTGATTTCTGACCATCTTTATGATCTTGATGAATGAAGTATAGAATCAGAGAATGGTTGCACATTCTGCAAGTTTGTTTTACATGATGTTGAATTTTGAGGTGATCTTTGCATGTAAATTGAGAACCAAAAGTCGAAACTTGTAACACTTAACAGTATTAGTGATGCTTTATGCTATTGGCTGGTCACATTGTTAGTAAGTGTGCATCCTATAACATAATAGGACTCTAGAACATGGTGTGAAGATCTTCAAGCTTCTCAAAGTCATTTGTTCTTATCCTTGTCCAGCACTTAACCTTGAGGGAAACCTTCAATCTTTCCTTTTTGGCATTGTATTTTGAAGTATTTGATATGTGTTCACCTATGTGTGGACTAATTAAGGTGTTCGTTTTTCTGTAAATGTCTTTTCTTTCAAATTAGTTTTACCTTATGACCAAATAGATTGAGGTTACGGCTGCTTGTTGCATTATGAATCTGATTTCTATCACAAAATCCAGGTTCAAGTGACACAACTTTAAAACTTTGGAAAGGAAGGACATGCTTGCATACTTTTGTAGGGCACACAGGTAAGAAATTGTTTCTATTTTGATCCTGTGGAATTGATTTACTGATTCAATGTAGATTTATAAGAATCATGAAATTATGTTAGTATATCTAGTAGTAGGGTGAGAAGAAAAGGCTACAAGAAATTATGCTTGTTTGGGTCTTTAGAGAGTTAGGCTCTGCTCTTTCAGTAGAGAGGGAATTTCAATATTTGTGTTGGGGTTGAGTTCATCTCTGCTCATATGCTATCTTTTTCTCGTCTTCAATTTTTTATTTTTTTTGGATCTAGTTCTTGTCTTCAATTTTAGAGAGTTTTCTTAATCAAGCATTCTTTGTATATTTGTTTTCTTGTTTACATCAATCCGTTGTGTAAGAATTATATATATTATTATGGAGAATCAATACCTTCAATGGAAACCGTTGCACCCAATTGATGATATTGATAATTCGTACAAGCCGTTGGACTCACATAGTGAATGATGAATGCTTTACTCTTAAATGTTGTTAAAAATAACTTTAAATGTCTGCCTGGAGATATTGGTTTTTGGGGTATGGAAGCTAGCTTGTTAAGGCTTACTTAAATTCATATGAGCATAGGAAGATATGCAATCATATTTGCTTATTTCTTTGAACTATATGTTTAAAACATCAAATTTGATTGTGACACTGCAGATACTGTTCGAGGTTTGGCAGAAATGCATGGACTGGGTGTACTTTCTGCATCGCATGATGGGTTAGTTATTTGTTTCACTTTTTTGCACTTTTATAGTTCGGGGCTTTCTGTTTCGTTGTTGATTTCTTCTTGTAGTTTTACGTTCTTAGTGTGGATGAATGAGAACTTTTGTCTATTTGTCAAGAATATATCTTACTGTTGCTAGCTAGAGTCCTTAGTATAGTTGCTTAATTTTGTTTAGGAAATCTAGAACTGAATCCTGCTTATCTACATCTTAGAAGTTGGGATCCCTCTCATATAGCTTTGCCATCTTGGCAGCTTGCGCCTTGAAAAAAACGGAAGAACACTATGATCTTGGGTTCTGATTTTCTATATTTATTTTGTTGTCCTCATTTACCTCTGCATCTTATTGTCACTAATGTTGTCTCCATTGCAACAGTTCAATCAGATTATGGGCACAAAGTGGCCAAGTATTGCTGGAGATGGTTGGCCATACTTCCATTGTCTATTCAGTCCATTCACATCCGTCTGGACTTGTTGTTAGTGGTAGTGAAGATTGTTCAGCAAAGATATGGAAAGGTAGTTGTTAATTGTGACTTCAAAATACTTAAAGAGAATTATTTCAATAGAATGACCTGAACATCATTTATAATTATTTACATGGGAAATCATTTTCATGTTGCAGATGGAGTTTGTGTTCAAACTTTAGAGCATCCAGGTTGTGTTTGGGATGCAAAGTTCTTACAAAATGGTGACATTGTGACAGCTTGTTCAGATGGTGTTGCACGCATTTGGACATCAAATCTCGACAGGGTGGCAGATCCGCTAGATATTGAGTCATATGTTTCCCAACTTTCTCAATACAAGCTAAGCAGGTATTACCTAAATTCTTCTATCAGAATGTTACTTGACACACTTGCATTTTTCATTGCAAAAAACATATCTTCAATCAGGATTAGCTTTACTCTTAGATGAGTATGATACTTGATACATATACTTCTCTATGCTAATTTATATTATCACTACCATGCATATTATATGCACTAATGTATACATGCTTGGACACTTGTTCTTACATTGGATGTTCACATCTATTAAGTTTGAGCACTTACATTTGTAGCTAGGTTTGAATTTTGCTTGCTAATGTCAATTTTTCATGTACAAGGTTTTTTTAGATTTTTTTATATGGAAAATCATCTGAGGTTTATGTTATATGGCTGTTGATTCACAATTAGATTAGCATGAAAGTAATGTTTTTTCTTTCCACTAGTTCTTATAGTTTGATGTAATATGTTATCTATATCAGGAAAAAAGTTGGAGGACTGCAACTGGACGAATTACCAGGGATAGATGCTTTACAAATTCCAGGTGTAATTTTAATTATGACTAATTATTTAGAGATTAATTTCATAGTTATAATGAGGGTAGTATGCTGGTCAATGAATATCGGTTACATGCATTATGCATAGTTCTTTAAGGCGCAAGGCGCACTATGGCGCAAGGGGGTCCTGGTCAGATACCAACAATAAAAACCACAAAATGCATGGGCTAAATGTGTCCATGGCGTGCGCCTTGTTTCCAAGTCAAGGCACATCAAGGCGCACAATGACGCGTGCCTGGCTGACTGCGCCCGCCGTTGACTAACCAAGGCGCAAAGCCTGGAGCCTTGGCCAAGGCACGCCTTTAATAACTATGGTTACATGTATAAACAGCGGTTGACAAACATAAACTATAGGATCACAGAATGATACTTTATTGCTCACCAGGATGCAATACAATACTGCTTTTGGCACAGTTCCACCTTTTTATCCGTAATGGATATCGGACATGCATTTGCTCCTTCTTTTTAATGCAAACTGTTAACCATATATTATAATCAGGTACCACTGATGGTCAGACTAAAATTGTCAGAGAAGGAGATAATGGTGTAGCATATTCATGGAACTTGAGAGAACAAAAGTGGGATAAAGTAAGAATCGGCTTATTATATTTATGATAGTCAGTCTTTCTCAGTTTTTTATTTTTTTATTTCAGTTTTATCGCTTTGTGTTTATTTTCCTATGTGGCCTTTTTGTATATAATTTCATTTCAATGCTACATAACATGGTATAAAATATATCTGTTGTAAGTAATTTTGGTTTCCCATTGTTTTACTGCTAACCATCTTTCATAACTTTGCATGTGTAAAGCTTGAAGGTTCACCCTTGGAAAGCATACAGTTTAAGTTGTAGCGTATTTCAATTTTAGAAGTACAAGCAAAACATTGTCGTTCACAATATAAAGGAAGCAGATCTCCGTTTTTTATTCAATATGCCATGCTCTTCTTTGGCCCTTTTTTGGTGTAATCATAGTAAAGAACTGCTATTGCTTCTGCTGTAAGATTTTTGGATATTTGGCCAGAGGCGCATAACTTAGTGATTAATGACTGGCTTGAGAAAATCTGTTACGCTATGTGAGAAAGGCTGAGGCAATAACCCTTTCCACCATATGCATGTTTCTATTAGAGACCTAGCTATAACCGAAAAACATTCTGACTTTTTTTTTACATTAAGATCTACAGATCCTGTGCCTGTTTTGACATTAAAGTTTCAGTGCATGACCAGAAAGAAGTGGATATGCATGTCTTGAAGATGAATTATGAGTTTCATAAACTGTAGAAAATAGAATAAGATGATAAGCAAAACTAACAAGTATTTTCATGCCTTAATAATGTAACGAGATCTTCTGTATGCAAGGATGTTTAATACTGTATTTGATATTTAATATTCCCGGGGGTAGTAAGCTGAAGTCATAGTTTTGCGTCTTGTCTCACGTCACTGAAAAGTAAGGAGTTCGATATACTTCATAGGAAGACAAGTTACCATAGAGGTTTGTGGTAATGAAATGCCATCTCATTTTGCCTTCATCCTTTTTTGAATTCTTTTCAAGTCTCTGTGGGACTGCTAATTTCATGGTTAATTTTCTTCCATATTTAGATTGGTGAAGTTGTTGATGGACCTGATGATGGCGTGAAACGACCTGTTCTTGATGGATCTGAATATGATTATGGTTTGTATCGGAGGCTTCAATTTTTTTCCTGGTCTTGACTGATTTGGCTCATATATGTGAAGTTAACTAGTTATAATTTGTTACTCAGTATTTGATGTCGATATTGGAGATGGCGAGCCTATTCGGAAGCTTCCCTATAACAGATCAGGTTATTTTAGCAAATTCTGTGTTTCCCATTTTTTGATGGTTGTGATTTAATGTCAGGCTTCTTTGCCTTGATAATTTTTTTCGTTCATTTACTTTTTAGTTCTGGAAAAATAAAAAATTTGGGAAATGAAATCAAGCATAAGAGGACGTTTCTTAAATATCATTCGCGTTTAAGTTATAAGCTTTGTGGCTGGTTGAGCTTCACATTGTGTTCAATTCCTTGTTAAAAGTTTGATATTCTTTGACTGTTAGGTTTAACTCAAAGGCTCAAAGGTAGATACAGCACTGTTTTTAGCTAGCACGTGACATTGTTCTTGTAAGCAATATATAGGAAAGTAGCAGATGACAAGAGCATGGATATTTTATTATAAACCTAGCATTATCCTGGACTTGTGTGGTCTAAGGCTAACTTTATTCATGACTGACTGTGATGCTGGGAAACCTTAAACCAATAGTGTTCTCCATAATGGAATACACAAATGGAATGGAAACCAGTGAGATATGTACTGGTAGCAAATCCAGAAATTGAATGAATTGGAAACATGCATTCTAATGTTTCCTACTTAGTAAAGCGGTGTCAATTGCTGCAACTTGAATTTGATTTTGAGTTTTTAAATTTCTAATCTTAAAAGAACTGAAAAATCTTATGTTATTCCCTATAAAAGCATTTCCTTTGATGCTAAAGTACATGATATTCCTTTAGCATTTTCTTAGTTTGACTTTCTTGATTGCTTGCTGCAAATAAACCTGTGTTTAGTTTCTTCCTTGATTAATGGTAATGTAAAGGTTGTATTTTTCTTTCAGATAATCCTTATGATACTGCTGATAAGTGGCTACTCAAAGAGAATCTTCCTCTTGCCTATCGTCAACAAATCGTAGAGTTCATACTCCAAAATTCTGGACAAGGGGGCATTACCCTTGATTCATCATTTCGTGACCCATTCACTGGAGGTAAGTTTAGTTACTTTCTTGTACTATGAGCCTATGTTGCAAATGTTGTATGTAATTTTAAGAAGTCTTAAACTTGCTGCATGGCTTTCTCTTTTGTGTTACATCTCAGCAAATGCCTATGTACCTGGGCAGCCTTCCAACACCTCTGGTATGCATCTGTTGACTGAAAATTACTTTAATTTTTTTATAGCATTTTTGCTAGTGAGTTTTGGCTGAAGTAGTCGATGGTTGAGATGGCACTAACATGTCTTGTTCATGAAACAGTTGCTTCAACAAAGCCTACTTTCAAGCATATACCCAAGGTATGACCATACTCTTGTTTGTTCTTTCTATGTTGTACCATCTGTGTGCATATTTTGTTTTGTTTTGATAAAATACTTGGAAATTAGAATCATATACGCACGTACGGAGGTCCAATAATTTTGTTATTGTTTATGCCTTATGTATAGATTTGCATTCCTATCCCCTTTTCCCTTAAGTTTCTTATCCTTATATGCACTCAAACTTAAACCTAATTTTTGTTGTTTGACATTTAATGTATTTTGTTATGCAGCACTATCTTATGCTTTCTCACAAATGTTTTCTTAGATTTTGCTGAGAGGTCAGCTCTATAGCCTTCTGCATTCAGAACTTTTCCTTTCAAAATAGATGTGGAATTTATTAGACGGGGTAGTTATGAACTTGATAGTGTGTAGAATGCAAATATAGGTCCCCAAGATGCGAATTTCATTTGTAGAAACTTTAGAAAGAGCATGCGGCATTTTTGACTTTTTGGTTACTTTCTTCGGCTGTCTTAAAATTTATTAATGCTGGGATGCGTTAATTCGAATTGTATTGTATTGTTACTGCTCTTTGTTTCTTATCCATCTATAATTTTGGTTAATTTGATTTCAGAAAGGAATGCTGATTTTTGATGTGGCACAATTTGATGGGATCCTGAAAAAGTTAACAGAGTTCAACGTCGCTCTGCTATCTGATCCAGTAGGATGTTCTCTAATTGTATTTTTTTTCTTTCTATGGTTCACCAATTTGACTTTTTCTTGTATAATTCGTTAATTAGATAGTTTTTCTTCTTAATTCTTGAAGGATCAAAAGAGCTTGGCTTTGTCAGAATCTGATGTATCCAAAGTTGGTGCAGTCATTAAAATCTTAAAGGACACTTCACATTACCATGTTACTAAATTCACTGATACAGACATTCATGTACTGGTGACATTGCTAAAATCCTGGCCAGTGGCAATGATATTTCCAGGTCAGTGCGCAGATATGCATAAATTTCATAGATTTTTTATCTCTAAACTTTTCTCGTCTTTGACTTTTTGCGGTACTTTATGTTGCTGTTGCTATTATTATTATGATATATTTTACACCTTTGAATACACGGGATCCAAAGACATCGAATTAGCAATTCTCTTGAGCAGTTGTTACTGACCGTGTAGGAAAACTATATGCATCTTACTGCTGATGTGTTTCAGCTATATATAATATAATATATATATATATATATATATTTATTTATTTATTTATTTATTTTTGTGAACCTATCTTTCAGCCTAGGGAAAGAATATTTAAGAATATGGACAGTTATTGATATATCAGAAGGGTAATTTCTTACAACCAATATTTATGGAATTCATGCAGCCATTGACATCCTGAGGATGATTGTTTTGCATCCGCATGGAGCAAGTGTACTTGTAAAACATCTTGAAGATGAAAGCGGTATGGTGATATATCCACTGTCCTTCTCTTTGTAGCAACGAGTAAATATGTGACTATTATTTGGAGACAAAGAATCCAAAACAAATCTATAATTTTATGAAAATTTCGCTTACTATTTGGTTTTATTTTCTTTTGTAAATTTGAAATTTTATTTCCTTGTGGACATGCCATCAGACACACTTGTGGAGTTGATTAAGAAAATTACTACGAATTCTCCGCTACCATCAAACCTTTTAACTAGCATCCGTCTGGTGACCAACTTATTCAAGAATTCATGTTTCCACAGCTGGTTATTGAGGCATCGTAGTGAGGTAACTTGTACTGTTTCTTTTCCAAGGTCAGAGATTTTTTATTCCATGTGTTGGCTTTGAAGTAGTTACATATATTAATAAACCAAAGACTATGCAATTTTTCATGGTGAGCAAATCTTGGTTCGCGGAATAGGCAAGGAATAGCTAGGAATAGAATAGCTATTCCTTGCCTATTCCTATGTTTGGTTGGATTTTTCAAACACGTAATAGTTATTCCACGGAATAGCTATTCCAAAAGTGGATGAATAGTTATTTCTTAATTGAAGGAAGAAATAGTAATTTCAAACATATGAATTTATATTCCTAACAAATTTCTATTTTATCTATTCATATTCTATTCCATGGAATGGCTATTCCATTCCATTCTATTACATGAACCAAACGGTAATGTTTTCAATCATATATAATTGATATGTTGCTAATCTTTACAGATTATTGATGTATTTTCAAGTTGTTATTCATCACCAAACAAGAATTTGCAGCTGTCTTATTCTACTATGATACTCAAGTAAGCATTTTCTAAATTTCTCATATTTCATATGCAAACAAGTTTATACATGAGTTCTAAACAATACGGTTTCGTAACTCAATGCAGTTTCAATCAACATCATTTTCCCTCTTTTGAGCCATTATTTGTTTATTTTGCAGTTATGCTGTGTTATTAATTGAAAAGAAGGAACAAGAAGGTCAATCTCAAGTTCTTTCAGTGGCTCTTGAGGTATACTCGATTATTTCCAATATTTGCTAAACAAAATGCTTTGTGTATCTGTTTCTTATATGTTACCTTAAGACTGCCAACAATGTGATGAATGGATAATATTTTTGCCTGCATCTTAATGAATCATTGCACACTCCATTTAAGATTTGAAGGAGGGAATCATATTAATCGATTCTAACCATCTTGATGTTATGATTTCCACAGATTGCAGAAGAGGAAAAGCTAGAGGTTGATACAAAATTCCGGGCTTTAGTTGCTATTGGATCATTGGTATGTGTTAAATCGAGTCTAGAAGGGGTACTTGAAAGTTAGTATTTTTTGTAGAGGGATAATAGTTATAAAACAAAGAGTAGTTATTAACAAAAACTTTAGAAGAGCAGCAAACTTGTATAAGGTGCAAAAAGTAAAGCCATGTTCTTTTTGGCCGAAAAAAAACTGAACTAAAAAAAGCAGAAACAAGCTGAATTGAATTGAATTACTGGGCTGAATGTCTATTGAATTTTGCTGAATTTTCTGATCTGAGCTGAACTGAAATGTGCTGAATATTAGTAAAAAAAAAAACATGGCCTAACTCTGTGCGTTAGAGGCTACATTCATTTTGGATATATTTGGGTGTTCTGTAATTTTTTCGCTCTTCTTCCTATTACAGATGCTTGATGGTCTGGTGAAACAAACTGCTTTAGATTTTGATGTCAAGAACATTGCCAAAACAGCCAAGGCATCTAGAGACACCAAGGTTGCCGAGGTTGGAGCTGATATTGAATTGCTAACAAAACAGAACTGATCTCATAATTCCTAAGTAAGTTTCTCAACTATCTGATATTGAAATGAGTTGTGATCGAAGTTGGCTGCATTTCTGCGTTGTTAAGCATCTCCTCAAAATGGGATTGTTGACGGTCTATGTAAATCAGTTATCTTTTCCAGTATGGTATTAATTTGTAATCTTATGTTGATTTGCAGGTCTGGAGCAATAGAAGGGAGTATCGAAAGAATACGTAACAGCTTGAATGAAGAAAATCCAATTGCTATGAACAGATGTGTTATTGGAAAAAGAGTTGATCATGTGGGATGGGACAATGCTTGAACTTTTGCATCTTTCAGGGTTATGACGGTTAATGTAGTCAAGACTTGTAAAGGCGGCAAGAAAAAGAAAAAAGTAACCTGCCATTGAATTGAATCTTGCATTTGTATCATATCTACATAGCCTTTGAAAATGGATTATGACATTCACCAATTTAATTGATTTTAGATTTTAGCTCCTGTTATAGATGTTTATCTATTGGGCTTGTGACTTAACTTTTATGGGCCAATTAATTTAGCTGCTTCAGCTTATTAGCTGATCTGGTTAAGGTGTAATCTGAAGCCTCGCTCACAAAAAATGAGTTTGTATTAACAAATGGTGCAATTTCAAACCTCATTGGTGGTTAGAACATGAAATTGTATATGGATAAAGAAAAAAAAAGCTAAAGTTTTTCCCATCAATGAGGTTGAAACTGCAACATCTGATAAATGTTAAGCTTAAAATTACACTATTCTGTACATGAAGGTAACCCGCATTCTCTCAATAATGTTCGGGACAAATTTCAAGTGACCATATGGTTCATATTTGTTTTTTTTTTTCTCTCTTATAGAGATAGTACAATAAGAGGTGAGGTGCACACTCCACATCGATCCGACTGGATTGACTTGACAATAACATGAAATTCAATCCGATGCGAATGATCTTGAAAATCATGGAATATTATGATAGGAATTTATAAAGTGCGTAATATGCACATCAATAAAACTGTAAATCTATGTACAAGTGGTATAATTAAACCAATTAATTAATTATCCAAGCAAAAAACAACATAATTACTTCCATTTTGCATAGAATCTTTGGTCACTCCACATTAACATTTTATTCAATTTAATCCTGACATTCCTCTCCTTCAAATGTAAATGCCTAGGCACTATCCTCTTCCTCAAACTAAACCCAAAATACTGAGGAAACTCTTTCAATTCTACCATACTCCTCTCCATGTCCTCCAACAAATACTCAAGCTTAGGCCTCAAATTATTCTCAACACTATACCTAAACATAGCAGGAACTCTTGCACTAAAAATCACAGCCTCTTCATAAGAAAACCCAACACTCTTCAAAAACTTCATCTTTGATTCCAGTTTCGTCACCCGTGTGTTCAACAAAAAAGCATTTGATTTACTTGGCACATTCAGCTTAGGTATCCCCAATTGGTTAAGGTAATCAAGGGTAGGTTCAAGGCAGTATTCAACATCCGAGAACATGAGCTGAGGGCAGTGAATGATGAAACTTATAGAATCTTGAGGTGAACATTGTAAATCAGTGGCTAAGAAGTGGAAAAGAGGGTCAATATCAAGTTCATAGGAGAGTAATTGAGGGCATAGGGAGATGAGTCTTGAGAAATCGGGGTCTCGAAAACCCTTTGATTTGAAGAGATTGATGGTGGAGATGATGTGGGAGATGGATTCTGAGGAGGGTTTAGAGTTGGGGTGAAGAACACCTATGGCTTTGAGGTACCTGAGATTTTCTTGGTTTGTTGTATGGAATTTGAGGTAGTATGGAGGGTTTGAAGTGAGACTATTGTAGGATTTGTTTTGGGGTTTGGATGGGGAGTAGGATGAGATAGATGGAAGAGATAGAGAGTGAAGCATTGCTTTCTTCTTCTTGTTTTGGGTGTGTTCTTGAATGGAGTTAAGTTTGTGTGGTTGCTATTTTTGAATTTTAGGAAAAGATATGGGAGTTTTCTAAATGTAATATCTGTATAATTTTTGGATTTTCTGTCCCAAACTTTTGAAGTATATTTGAGGAGAAATTTTATGATGGACCCGGTCCACTATTCGACAATGGATCCATCCAATCGTGTTTAAATACATATATTAAATGTTAAAATACTATTGAACGGATCTATTGCCACGTGAAGAGCCTGATCCGTAGTAGAATTTCTCATATTTGAAACATACCAAAATCATTTTAACTTATTTAAAATGACAAATTATCTTTAAAAACTTGGTTTCAGTTTTAACATATTTATCATAATCTCTTGCTTACAAATATATTTATCATAAAGGCTACATGCATTTTTATGACAAAAAAATAAATATAAAATTTAGTTTACAATTAAAAAAATTAAAAAAGTGCAGAGTCTTGATCTACTTTGAGTAAAAATTTTGCGGTTTGAGTCCTCACTTCGTCAAAATTTAGCTCTTATTGGTAGGCAATTTTACTGTAAACGCTCATTGAGGTCTGTAGTTTGTCCTGGTTTTGCGAATGGGTAGGGCCTCGCTTAGTTAAACTTTTTGTAACAAAAATAAAAGGAAAAAAGAAAAGGGCTAAATTCATCAAAATCATAATGTGTAAGGACCTGACAATGCTTTTTTACTAAATAAATTTGATATTTTGAGTAGTAATATGTTTTTCTGACAAAAAATATCCTCATTTTGGATAATCAAATAACTTAAGTTTAACAGACACTCCTCTATCATCAACTACCAGAAAAGAAAACCACAGAAACAGCTCCAAAAAAAACTCAAACTCCATTAATGGGGATTCTGAATCCCACAAAACCCCCAACTCATTTCCATCCTCTCATTCACTCCATCAAATTAAACCCTCAAAGATACTTCCTTTACAGCAGAAAGTTCCTCTCTTTAACTGTAAGTTGCAAGCTTAAAAGCTCCCAAGACATCAAGAACAAGGACAAAAATGTTTCAAGAAAGATTCTTTTATCAAATTCAGCACCACCCGTGTCCGAAAAGACTGGTTCTGATAATGGGGAGGTTCCGGGGAAAGCAATGGGAGGTGGTGGAGCATTGGGAAAGTTTGTGAAGAGAATTTCAAGAAAGGGTTTGACTGTTTTGTCCAATTTGCCTCTTGCTATTGGAGAAATGTTGGCCATTGCTGGCCTTATGGCTGTGGGTATGTTTTGTCATTTACTTTGCTTTATTTCATGCTTTATGGGCTGATTATAGTATTCATTTCAGAACTTTCATGTCCCAAAGAAAGAAAGAAAGATTACTTCTTTATGTTTAGAGCTGAGATTATATGTAACAATCTGGAACAGTACGATTTAGATATTGTCCGTTTTGACGTAAATCTTGATTCTTGGACTTCATGCCTTTAAAATGTGTACATTTATTGGAAACAATATAGCTCATTTGTAACAACTCAGTCAGGAATGGTGCCTTCAGAGTAGAATGCCCCAGAAATGTACTGAAATCTCCATCAGAAATGGAGAGAGAGTGACTAGGGTGTACCAATAACGAATGTTTTTAATACAAGCCATAACACCTAAGATAATATCTACATAGTATCGGAATTGACTGTTAAATAGTCACTCTGATTCTATTTCCGATATGGAGCTCAGTTCATTCCCTTCGTCGTCATAGAGATGTCTTCAAAATCAGTGTCATGGGTAAATCAGTTGAGTTTTAGTGTAATAGGAATACCAAAGAATTAGACATGAAATCTGCACTCTTGAGCTAAGGAAATGTGTTTGAATTGGAATGACAAAGAACTATGTATTATTTTCGGGTTTTAAAGAATCGCTTCTTCTCTATGCCTCTATAGGTACTTTGATTGATCAAGGGGAGAGTCCAGGATACTATGCCCAAAGATTCCCGGAAGAGAATCCTCTTTTAGGATTCTTCACTTGGAGATGGATTCTGACCCTTGGATTTGATCACATGTTCTCATCTCCTATTTTCTTGGGAATGCTGGTTCTATTAGGGTCATCTCTTATGGCTTGCACTTACACTACACAGATCCCTCTCGTTAAAGTCGCGAGAAGGTATGAATTTTCGATTTGTTGCAAACAAAATTCTTTAATTGCCAGCAATGAGTTTTATTTTTACCTATGTCTGTATGCAGATGGAAATTTTTACACTCGGCTGACGCTATACGTAAGCAGGAATTCTCGGACTCTTTACCCAGTGCTTCCATTCAAGATCTCGGCGTTATTCTGATGGGAGCTGGATATGAGGTAATAGTTGTTCATTGTGACAAGTTCGATTGTCGAATTTATGTGGTTAACTAATATGACCTTAACATTATTATAGGTGTTCCTGAAAGGACCGTCTCTATATGCATTTAAAGGGCTGGCTGGTCGGTTCGCTCCTATTGGAGTACATCTAGCAATGTTGCTTATTATGGCTGGTGGAACTCTTACAGCTACTTCAAGCTTCAGAGGCTCAGTAACTGTGCCACAGGGGTTGAATTTCGTTGTCGGAGATGTATTAACTCCAGCCGGTTTTCTATCTACACCTACTGAAGCTTTCAATACGGAGGTTCATGTCAACAAATTCTACATGGAGTACTATGATAGTGGCGAGGTAAATGTTTATAGCAGCATCTTCTTCAGTTAACATATTTTTTTGACTTTATTGTTTCTCCTTGTAGGTTTCACAGTTTTACAGTGATCTTTCGCTATTTGACTTTGACGGGAAGGAGGTGTTCAGGAAAACAATTAATGTGAACAATCCTCTACGGTATGGTGGGATCACCATATACCAGACAGACTGGAGCCTTTCTGCTTTGCAGGTTCTAAAGAATGACGAAGGACCGTTCAATTTGGCTATGGCACCTCTTAAGATCAATGGTGACAAGAAACTTTACGGGACTTTCTTACCAGTTGGTGATGCTGATTCTCCTAATGTCAAGGGAATGTATGTTTTTTCCCTTCATCATCTGCATCCTAGATAGCTAAGATTATACGTTTTTGAGTTTCGTAGCTTTGATGAATATGAATGAAATGATTGTTCCGTGAAGCTAGAATGCATATTATGCTCTATATTTGTTTTAACTTTCTGGTTTGTACTTGTAGATCGTTTCTTGCTCGTGATCTACAATCCATTGTCATATACGATCAAGAAGGGAAATTTGTTGGAATTCGAAGACCCAACTCTAAGCTTCCGATTGATATAGACGGAACAAGAATAGTTATTGAAGATGCAATTGGAAGTACTGGTCTTGAATTAAAGGTAAAGATACAAACTTTTGAACGAACTGTAGCACTTTTGACTCGGAGCTCACTATTGTCCTTACTCAGACTGATCCAGGAGTGCCGGTCGTGTATGCTGGATTTGGTTCTTTAATGTTGACAACTTGCATCAGTTACTTATCTCATTCGCAGGTGAAAATAAAAACCCTTTTATAGATAGATAATTCTGCTAACTTTATCATAAAGCTATCATTTTTATAGTCTTCATCGTCTTGTTTATTAATGATTTGGAGTAGCTCGTGATTTTTTCTTCATTGTTGTAATTTCACCAAAGATATGGGCATTGCAAGATGGAAGTTCAGTGAGAGTTGGAGGAAAGACGAACCGGGCGAAGGGAGTGTTTGAAGACGAGATAAATCGCCTGCTCGATAATCTTCCTGAGATAGTTGAATCGGATATTAGAAGTGGCTAGTTTTACTAGTTGAAAAGATTTTTGGGGGATCAAACCGTTCAGATTCAGTTCTGTACGTTCATAGATTACACGACAAGGGCACAATGCTCGGTGCACAGGCTATTACATTCAAGCATTTTGGTATGCTTTCTGAATGTAAATTTACTGCTAGAGAATGATCAAATTGTATATTGTGCTTATAATTCCTTGTACAATTATATCCTCTCTCTTCTGTATAATGAGGGGTTCATAGTTTATACCATTATTATTTAAATGAAAATGTATCTTTTTGTTTTAGTGATTTTAATATTAATTGCAAAATTGGTAAATTGCTGACAGACAGACAGTAGATTCGAATTAAGAAAAATGTTTTTTTTTTTAAATACTGTTCAATAGCTCTTCAAAAGTACTCCATTGTGCTTGGAAGGAGAGACTTGTCGGTATATGCAAGAATGGTATTTAAGATGTTCAAGTAAAACAAATATTGAGCAACTAGAAAAATACATATTTTTTTTTCTAATTGCTGGATCCACCACCTCTTGTGAAATATTAAAATCAGTTAATATTATGTAGTACACATTATTTGCAATCCATTACAAATAATAATAAATAATAATAATAATGATGGTACTGGACTTTGATTCGTAAAAGAAAACTGATTAACCCTCTCATATTATTAACCTTCTGAATTCATTTTGGATGTCTTCTCGAATATTGGCTTCTGAACTTGGTTAAAGTGATATCTGCTCGACTTACTCAAGTAAGGGTTAAGTAAATTTGTAAAAATAATGAGAAATCTTTATAATTTAGGGTCAAACTGATTTTTCAGACCAAATTTAATTATTTTATATTTATTTATTTATTGTTGTTGCTTAACGACTTTATTCTCATAGTCATCAACCTATCTATCTGAAATGTTGTTATTTTCAAAAGAAAAACCTATCTAAAACAATGATAACCATGATTTCAATGAGTGCTTTTGAACAACTACCCAATAAAAGAAAAGGAAAATAATATTTGACTTCCCCATGTTTTTCCCCCATACAGTCAGTCTAATAGGTACAGAAAGAAGTTAGAAGCAAATGCCAAATTGTATTATTTTAAAACAAATGTTTGTATGCAAACTTTGACCATCCTTGGATCATGAAAATTTCTGAGAAAGAGTTGAAAGATGAAGAAAATTCAATTGAAACATCACTTGAATATGGATGGAGTTGGGATATAATTAAGAAGAGAGTTTTTATAATAAGTGAATGAGATTCATTTGCTCGTTCTTGTTACCTCGCCTTTTATTAAAAAATACAGTTAGTGAATAAGAATTATATGAATCTTCCAATGGAGGAAAAAGCTTCTTCTTCTTCTTCTTCTTCTTCATGTTCAGTTCAAGAAAAAGCTTTTGGGGTAGAAATGAAGCAAGAAAATCAAGAAAAGATGATACAGAAAACATGGGTTGAATCAAAGATGATGTGGCAAATAGCAGCTCCTGCTATGCTTACTGCTGTCACTCAGTTCTCACTTGGATTTGTCACTTCTGCTTATGTTGGTCATCTTGGTGAACTTGAGCTTGCTGCTGTTTCTATTGTTCAGAATGTTATTGAAGGCTTTGTCTATGGTGTCATGGTAAGCAATTTATGTCTCGTGTCCGTTTGATTCTCCTTTTTTCTAGTTCTGTTTCGAATACAAGTGTTCGGTTAGGGATGTGGATAATCTATGAGAAGTTTTCTAGATATCACAGAGATCATCCTTCTAGTGTATGAGATAAGACTGAAAAAAGAGGATCAAATGTGGGGCCGGCGACCTGCAACTCCACTCTAATGTTAGTTATGTTTTGAGGAGGGAGAACTAAATTAGAGAGGTTTAGTTTTAGTGTGTCAAGATACCTTGTTGTGTGGCCATTTCATTCTTTTATAGGATACAAGGGGCAGTTTCGGGGCATAGTTGGGTTTCATGTCCTAGCTAGTGTCGCTGACATGTATAGGAATGTAGGAGAGAATGCATCTTCTGGAGGGGAACGTCGGGGTTTAGCCTGCACCGACTGTTTTGAGTAAGCATGCTCCTTCCATTGATCTACATATCTGGATGGTTATATGTCATGATTAGGCTTGATCCATCCATCCGCCTTTTTCCCCAAGATGGAACCACATGTCTAGTGTTGTTTATTTGCTAATTATCCGTTAGGATTTGAGAAACAATCGTTGCTTGCTATTTTAGCTACCAGTAACAACAAAGAAACAGTAAACAACTAACTAAGCACAGAGTTAGATTGGGTATGATAAGCGTAGAATTTATCTATACCACAATCTTGAAATTGTGATAAAAAAACCGTTTTTTATCCCTTATTTGCTGTGGAAAAAGAAATGAACTGTTTGTATGTTGCGTGTATTAGCTAGGAATGGGAAGTGCCCTGGAGACACTGTGTGGACAAGCCGTAGGAGCCGGACAAATTAACATGCTTGGAATCTATATGCAAAGATCATGGATTATCACTGCAATTACTTCCTTATTCTTATTGCCTGTGTACGTATTCGCTTCGCCTATTTTAAAACTCCTCCGTCAAGATAAAGAAATCTCAGAACTCGCTGGAAAGTACGCAAAATGGATAGTTCCTCAACTGTATGCTTATTCCATAAATTTCCCAATTCAGAAGTTTCTTCAAGCACAGAGCAAAGTGTGGGTTATGACAATCATTTCTGTGGTAGCTCTTGCATTCCATGTTGTACTTAATTGGTTGCTTGTCGAGAAGCTCGATCATGGCCTACTTGGTGCTGCCATTGCAGGGAACATTTCATGGTGCCTTATGGTTTTGGCTCATATCGTTTATGTAGTCTCAGGTTATTTTCCTGAGGCCTGGACTGGCTTGTCTTTTGCAGCTTTTAAGTCCTTAGCTGGTTTTGCTAAGCTCTCACTTGCATCAGCTGTAATGTTATGGTTAGTACTGCTTCAACTTCGAGTTTTGACGCTTATGGTTTGCATAGGAAGTTATCTTTTGCCTTATTTATGCTCAGGACTTGATTGAATTTCTTGTGTTGATGATCACAGCTTGGAGGTATGGTACTATACAGCTGTTATTCTTATGGTAGGATGGTTACCTAATCCGGAAATCGCAGTAGATGCCATTTCAATATGGTAATAGCCTGCCCCTATCTTTTCGGATTTAATGATTTTTTCTATATTATTTTAACTCATATTTCCTTGCTAATTGCAGCATGAATCTTCAGTTATGGACTTTGATGATTGCTATCGGGTTCAATGCAGCAGTAAGGTTAGTTCATTCGACATTGACATATAAACTTACTGCTGAAACACTTGCCAAAATAGTCATCTTGAGAGTCACCGAAACCGAATCTGATTAATTCAATATCTACAAGAAAGAATAACAGTTATATATTGGGTGCAGTGTACGAGTGTCGAATGAGCTCGGAGCAAGAAATCCAAAAGCAGCAAAATTCTCAGTAATGGTGACTCTTATAACTTCCACGATACTCGGAGCTCTATTCGCAGCCATTGTTGTGGCAACCAAGAATGAGTTTCCAAAAGTATTCACTGGAAACGAAGTGGTGATGAAAGAGGCTTCAAAGCTTGCTTACTTTCTGGCAGCAACAATTTTCCTCAGCAGCATCCTGCCTGTGCTCCACGGTAATCCAATTTGACCTGAATTGATACTTTTTTTTCAATTCTTTGTCTCATAATCTGATATTAGTGGTGCTACATGAAAAATGCAGGGGTAGCAGTAGGCGCGGGTTGGCAGATGTCGGTTGCATTGATAAATATAGGGTGTTATTACATCATAGGACTTCCTATAGGAGCTGTTCTGGGTTACAAATTTGACCTTGGTGTAAAGGGCATATGGACAGGAATGTTATCCGGCTCTGTGCTTCAAATTTTCATTCTGCTTTATATCATTCATCGGACCAACTGGAGCAAAGAAGTAAGTTTGCGTTTTCATTTTCGAGCGGATATCTTTAGACATTTGGAATAGTAGGATTGATGGATTTACATAATAATGCAGGCTACAGAAGCCAGAGAGCGCATAAGAACTTGGGGTGGCTCTCCTCAGCCTCAGCAAACATCATTAGAACACAACGCGAATGAGTGATTGATGTATTGCAGCAACTCGATAAGACCATTAACTTTTAGCAATGCAGAACATATGTTCTTCTTCTTGGTTATGTATCAAGAGAAGGTTGAGGTCTTCAAGTTTATAGGGAAAGAGTTTATGTTTCTGTCTGTGCGTATTCAAAAGTGAACAGCGCCAACGACAGTTGCACGGGGTAGAACATTCTTTTCTTCTTTTAAAATGGTATATAAATTCAGGAGATGATAAGAAACTATCTATAGTACAATGAAATTTGAATTCTTGGTACTATTTTGCTCAAAAATAGGGGTGTGAAAATATGTTGTTACGTCATAATCGATGTTATATGATGTCTCAAACGGAACGTATCAACCAGATTATCTTTGTAAATCGTGTTGTAGCATAAAAAACTGACAGTTCTACTCAAAAGTCTTACTAGAAACTGTTGAACTTTTGTCTATGTTGGGAGTTGTGATTTCAGTTTTTTTTTCTTTCTTTGTTGTTTGTTTGAGAAAAGGCCTCTTGCTAATAGAACAAGTTACGTCATACATTGGGTTCAATACGAGGAACAAGTGAGGAAGGACAAGCTTCTAAGAAAACCTGAGGAGAAGAGAAGTTTGAGCCTCTCTTAGCAAGCAAGTGAGCTGAAAAATTAGCTTCTCTTCTTCATAAACAAAAGACAACTCTCTAAAACATCAAAACAAGGTGTTTATTTCCGCTAAAAGGTCAGCCATCAGGAAATTGGTCTTTGAGTGGCTCTTGATAACACCGATGACCAATTTTGAGATCATCTCATTGATCCGGAAGTGGTCTAGAGCAATGCGCATTCCTTTATAGACTGCAAGAAGTTCCGCAAACTCTGGACTAACACACAGATTCTAGGGATCCTTGTGCTTTGCTAGGAATACACTCTCGGTCCAGCTCCATCATTTCTGGCCATAAATTGAGTTCCTAATGTACCAGAGGAGTCAGAGGATAATGCAAACAGCCTAGCTTCCACAGCTTTCAATATCGAAAACATGGTCTGAATCCAATCACTGAACCTTCTCCCGCCGCAATTGTAACCTTTTAGAGGCAGGCCACGACACTTCCATGACTGTTTTATGCCTTTACAGTCCGTAAGAAAGTGCAAAACGGTTTCCTCAATACAATTGCAATTTGAACAGACCTTAGCAGGTCTCATATTCTGGTTTCAGGATTGCTTCTGCCGTCCTCGAGGATTCTTCATGCTTTAAGCCAGCCAGTTGCAAGGATTCTTCATGCTTGATGTTTAAAGTAATACGGATTTCAACTTACCGCAATCTCCTTTTGTGCTACCACATTAATTTAAAAAAACTCATAAAACATCCTTAAAGTGTAGGGACAATCGGTTTCGTACACCAAATTTAAGTACTCATGCATTTCAACCATTTTTTTTGGTCTTTTGTTGTTTCAGTACTTCATTCTCTTAATATATCCACCTATGTTCTAAAATGTTGTACTTTAAAAGGATACAATTGTTTAAAACCAGGACAATCATTATTTTTAATTAGTGGTTTGGAACAATTATTTAGCAAAAAGAAAAAGGAAAAAATTATTGACTGCCGCATTTCAGAAAGAGTTGAAAGTGTTATGCGTCCAGCCCATATTTGAGGCCCATTATCCAAACTTGGTGAGCAAGTTTACTTCTCCAACAAGTTATTGGAAACAGTGTTTGTCCTATAATACATTGGGAGAAGTGCTAGAGCAAGAAGGAGGAACGAGGAGAGCAATACACCACGTACATTTTCTGCACATTTTTAGCTAGCCCCACGAGAAATCAGATTTCTTCCAATCACTTTTTTGTGATTTTCGGACACAGCTTTTTTGACATCTTGATCTTCATTTTGTGCGGTGCAGATTTGTTTCTGAGGTCTAGAAAGGGCTCGGATAGGGGGCTGTATACTGCTGAGATCTCTTATTTGTTGTTGTTGGTGGGTTGTAACCTTGTGTAACACATTGTTGGGTTTGCTTTGTTCCCATTTTATAATAAGAGAAGTATAGAGTGGATTCCTCAAATGTCTCGTAGTTTTTATTCTTTACATCGGAGAGGTTTTCCATGTATAAATCCCGTGTTGATTGATTGAGGTTTAGATTATATCTTTGTGGTTATCTTTTGCTGTTTTGATATTGGATCTAGATTCCTTTGGATTTGAGAGAAGATCTTAGGATATTGTCATTATATATTTCGCGTATTGTTTTGAGGTTTTGTTGTATTCAGTAAAAAAGCTTCTTCTTCTTGTTCAGTTCAGGAAAAAAGCTTTTCGGATAGAAATGAGGCAAGAAAATATGATTCAGAAAACATGGATTGAATCAAAGATGATGTGGCGAATAGCAGCTCCCGCAATGCTTACTGAAATTTCTCAGTTTTTAATTGGATTTGTGACTAGTGCATATGTTGGTCATCTTGGTGAACTTGAGCTTGCTGCTGTTTCCGTTGTTCAGAATGTCATTCACGACTTTGCCTTCGGAGTCAAGGTAATGTATTGGTTTAAAACTCAGTATTCGTCTGATTCTCCTTCTCGTACAGGGGCGGACACAGCCTGGAGCTTGGGGGGCCGAAGCCCCACCGACTCCGGCGAAATTGCTGAGAGAAATACTGTTCCGCCCCTAGGGTTGGGCTCGACACTGATATTCTGTTTTAAATGGGCCTTTTTAAATGGGTTGGGCTAGACACTAAATTTCTTTTTTAAATGGACACTAATATAATTTAACTTAATTTCTTAAATTAATTTGTGTGTATATAATTTAGCTTTAATTTCTTATATACACATAGATTAATTCTCAAAAAAAATAAATATACACATAGATTAAAAAAAAAATTCGACTAAATTAGCCCCTCAGTTTTAAATCCTGGTTCCGCCACTGTTCTCGTAGTTCCTTTTTTGCTGTTTTGGGCCTAAGTAGAATATTAGAATTGAACATGGGAAACGTTGAGAACGATAAGAGTAACATTGGTCTTTTCCAATAATCTTGAAATTCGGAACAAGTTGTATCCCTTATTATCTGTGGAAAATGAAATGAACTGTTTGTATGTTGTGTGCATTAGCTAGGAATGGGAAGTGCCCTGGAGACACTATGTGGACAAGCAGTAGGAGCCGGACAACTTAACATGCTTGGAATCTATATGCAAAGATCATGGATTATCACTGCAATTACTTCCTTATTCTTATTGCCTGTGTACGTATTCGCTTCGCCTATTTTAAAACTCCTCCGTCAAGATAAAGAAATCTCAGAACTCGCTGGAAAGTACACGAAATGGATAATTCCTCAACTGTGTGCCTATTCCATAAATTTCCCAATTCAGAAGTTTCTTCAAGCACAAAGTAAACTATGGGTTATGACAATCATTTCAGTACTAGCCCTTGCATTTAACGTGCTATTGAATTGGGTGCTTGTCGTGAAGCTCGATCATGGCCTACTCGGTGCTGCCATTGCAGAGAACATTTCGTGGTGCCTGATGGTTTTGGCTCATATCATTTATGTAGTCTCTGGTTCTTTTCCTGAGGCATGGACTGGTTTTTCTTTCACAGCTTTTAAGTCTTTAGCTGGTTTTGCAAAGCTCTCACTTGCATCCGCTGTAATGCTGTGGTTATTACTTCCTCAACTTCACTTCACTTTTCGTAATAAGTTGTCTTTCGCGAATTTATGCTCAGGAATTGACTGAATTTCTTGCGCTGATGATTACAGCCTAGAGTTATGGTACTATACAGCTGTTATTCTTATGGTAGGATGGTTACATAATCCGAAAATTGCAGTAGATGCCGTTTCAATATGGTAATAGCCTTGCCCTATTCTTTTCATTCAGATTTAATGAATCTTGCTATATTATTGTTCTAATTACTTTCTGGCTAATTTCAGCATGAATCTTCAACTGTGTATTCTGATGATCACTATCGGGTTCAATGCAGCAATAAGGTCAGTTCATTCTATATTGGCATATAACAGTTACTGCTCAAACACTTGCCGAAATACTCATCTTCGATTTGATTCCCAGTAATTTCACCTTAACCGAGTCTGATTGACCAACTAGACTAGAAAGAATAATGGTTATATTGGGTGCAGCGTGCGAGTATCCAATGAGCTGGGAGCAGGAAAATCCAAAAGCAGCAAAATTCTCAGTAACGGTGACTCTTATAACTTCCATGATACTCGGAGCTATAGTTGCAACAGTAATCATGGCAACCAAGAATGAGTTTCCCAAAGTATTCACTGGAAAAGAAGTGGTGATAGAGGAGGCTTCAAAGCTTGCTTACTCTCTGGCAGCAATAATTTTCCTCGGCAGCATCCTACCTGTGCTCCATGGTAATCTCATTAGACCCGAATCGAGACTTTTTCGTCAATTTTCTGTCAAGTTATAGTCTGAATTTGTGGTAATATATGAAAAATACAGGTGTAGCAGTAGGCGCTGGTTGGCAGATGTCTGTTGCATTGATAAATACAGGGTGTTATTACATCATAGGACTTCCAATTGGAGCTGTTCTGGGCTACAAATTTGACCTTGGTGTCAAGGGCATATGGACAGGAATGCTGTCCGGTACTGTTCTTCAAATATTCATTCTGTTTTTCATCATTCACCGGACCAACTGGAACAAAGAAGTAAGTCTGCACTTTATTTTATGAGGGAATATCCCGAGACATTTAAAATAATAGGATTGATTAAATTACATAATATTGCAGGCTGAACAAGCCAAAGAACAGATAAGAACTTGGGGTGGCTCTCGACATCTTCAACAAACTCTATTAGAACACACCACGAACTTGTGATATATGTATTGCAGAAACTAGATAAGACTACAACTTTAGCAATGCAGAACATCTATTCCTCTACTTGGTTTATGTATCATAAAAAGGTCTTCAAATTTATAGGTAAGAGTTTACGTTTCTGTCCCGTGTGCGTACTAAGATGTAGAGTATAAACGCTGTTAGAGTTCTGTTGTAATTGGCGGGAAGATAAACAGAAACCGCTGTAAAATAGTGTCTGCCAATTTTTACAAGGAGGATATACTCTTGAAATTTACTGTATACATACTTCAACTTAAGCCATGAAAGATTGTTATTATTTCAACATAAAAAATGGTAAGAAAGGAAGGAATACATCTTTTGACTACTAATTTCTATTTTCGAGACATAATTTACGCACCAGTGTAGAAGACTATAAAATTATATTCCATCCGGATCATCTGCGTTTAGAGATTCCAATGCATGATCCATCAAATTCAGCTCTTAAAACCACAACCTTTATATTATCAACAATATTATTTCTGGTACAAGTAATGGTACAACATAGATCCTTCAGAGACTTGTTAATTTTACACTCTTCTATAATCTAACTGGCACAGCTGATTATGAAACACAATGATAACTTAAGCCAGTTGCAAGGACTCTTCGTGCTTGATGTTGAATACCCTGACAAGCGCATCTTCGACAACCTGAAGAGAATCAACGAAAAACAGATTAGTTCTAGGCATTTACTACTATGTGTTACATAGCACAGCTTGCCACTTCACATGGCCTTGGTTAAAGTTTAAAGAAAAGAGACACAGGAATAGATGGAGTACCTTGTCTGGAGTAGAAGCACCGGATGTTACACCGATTGTGATGGGACCTTCCGGTAGGAAGTTCTCTTTCTCAACCAGTTCCCCATGCTACGTAAATAATACAAATCAAATAATGAGGACAGAGTTTGAAACCGAACTGGTTAAAGAAAAGCATTAGCACGTCAACTTACATTCAACTTATAAGCTATTTTGTTTCCTGGGCCAATTCTCTGTTCACTGTCAATCCAATATGAAGGAATGCCACGGAGCTCAGCAATTTCTTGGAGGTGTGAAGTGTTGCTCGAGTTCCATCCACCGACAACTAGAATAAGATCCACCTTCTCCTCCACCAATTTAAACATAGCATCTTGTCTCTCCTGTTAAATGCACAAACAATATTGTACTTAGAACATGAAACAACAGCAACTGAACAAAAATCTATTTTCTTATAATCAACACAAAGATACAGCCAGACTAGGGAGGATAATTACTTGAGTAGCATCACAAATGGTGTTGAAGCTAATAAAGTGATCATTAACATTTCCGACACCGTATTTCTGCATCATGGTCTTCTCCGCCAATTTTCCTGAAAGCGAGAACAAAAAAGTGAGTACAACAAACATATACAGAAATGATAAAATGACATAGCTCAATCAAAAAATTACCAATGGCTTCTGTCTCTCCCTTAAGCATTGTCGTCTGATTTGCGACACCAACTTTAACCAAGTCAACATCTGGATCAAACCCTTTGGAAATGGCCTTTTCAAATTTCTGCAAGCAATACAACAATTAACCCCAAATCTGCAGAGCACCCAAATGTATTAGTTAAAATCAATTGGAATGAAAAGATTTACCTTAAGAAATTCCTCTCTGGTCGAGCTAGATCCGTCAAGTTGACCACCTAGAATGTAATCACAAACATATGTTGCCTGCACAAAATAGTGACTCATTATATTCTTGTGTGTTCTGGAAGAATAAATGCAGGCCCTATAAGCAATAATAACACATAAACCGTTAGATCCATACCTCTGTCATATTCTTCACGATGATATACTTCCCCGCGAAAGAAGCAGTAGCTATAGTTTCCTCATGAGAATATTTACCATGAATTATTGAAGTGTAGTCTCCCTTCTTGTGCTTCTCAACGGAATTCCAGACCTTCAAAGTTTCAAAAGCTCCATATCAACAACACATATAAAAGATCAAAACTGGACCGTTTATGTATAGAATTTACAGATAGATACCTTAGATACCCAAGGGCAAGTAGTATCAACAATTTGAACTTTTTTCTCGCTCAGAGTCAACATCTCATCCACTGCAGCTCCAAAAGCAGGCAAAATCACAACATCGCCTTGGTTCACAACTTCAAACTGCTTTGTACCTTCCTCAACAGGAATTTCTACAACTTTCATCTCTTCCAAACGCTGCCATAAACAAGATCAACCATTTTAGCAACAGATATATCAAAGGAAGTAATTGCAGACTAGCAAAGCTTCATAAACTAAACAGCTGTTCCAAGAAAAACAATCAAACAGTAATCATATATAGGCTGAACAAAAACCCAAAAACACTTGAAAGTCAACTTTAAAATCAAAATCCCTAGATAATGATCCAAATTATTATTTTTTAATAACAACTGTTAACAAGGAATGACCAAGGCCGAAAATCCCAATTAGGTTGGCACTGGCACCCCCGGACAATGCCAGACACTCGAAGCCAAATAAAAAATCAGGTGGAAAAAGTTTGGGGTGCAACATGAGGACTTCCCAGGAGGTCAGCCATTTTAGTGTTACGATTGAACATAGTTAAAGCCAACAACAGCTATTTAATAAAAAAAAGTACTTCCCAGGAGGTCACCCATCTTAAAACTATTCCAACCCGAGCACGTTCAAGTTCGGAGTTCTGATGGAACCGATGCAATATAGTGGTGGTATGATCACACCCACATGATCCAAAGCAAAAATAAAATTCTTATCCAACAAAATCCAAACTTTAACAAACCTTATTAACAGTAGGATTATGAATAATCTCATTAGTAATCCAGATCTTCTCATCAGGAAACTGTTTTCTGGCTTCATAAGCAATCTGAACAGCACGCTCAACACCCCAACAAAACCCATAAGACTCAGCTAATTTCACAGTAACACCACCCCATGTATACTGATTCCCATTTTCCTTGAGGGTCTTAATAATATCACCTGCAAATTCAAATGACCCCCAAAAGATCAGAATCCATAAAATCAAAATTAAGAGAATTAAGACATAAAAATCAGAAATTACTTGTGTATTCTTGACTCATAAGCTCTAAAGTTTCCTTCTTTCGACCAAACCCTCTGCGATTATAGTTGTCGCTTCGGGTGAGGTTATGTCGGAAGACCTTGGCGTCAAAATCAGAGTCAACGGAGATGGAAGATGAAGCAGAATCGTCGGGGGGAGAAGATGAGCATCGGATTGAAATGGGTTTTCGAGTAAAGGAAGGGAGGGGGTTTTGGCGGGAAAAGATGCCGGAACGGAGAGACACGTGGCTGAATTGCACGGAGATTGCCATGGTTGTCCGGAGAAATTAAGGTGAAGTGAAGAGAATAGAAGAAGCTAAGCTAAGCTCTGTTATGTTCTAAAAGGACACTTTATATTTATTTATTTATGAGATGGGTTTTATTGTGTCTTTTTCTTTTTAAATATGTGATTTATATTTATTTATTTTAAAGAATTTGTAAATAATTGAAACATGTAAAGAAAGAATTTGTGGATTTAATTTAATTATGAGGAATGTTTTGGCATTTTGTAAGGAAGAATCAGGGCAGAGATATGAGAGTATAATAAGTATGTATATTCTAAAGTTACATTGACATGGCTGGCTGGCTGGGTTTAATATTTTTTGACTAGTAATATTATTAATGTGATAAAGTCTCAATTGGTGAGCGCAATTTGATCATGCATACTTAGACTAAGTTATTTTTATAATATTTTTATTTTATAAATCTTTGAATGTAATGTATTGGGTGGGGTGCTATTTGGAACACAAGAATAATATTCTAATCTATTTCCTTGAGGTATCTAAGTTTAAGAATGTTTGCATAGTGTTTGAGGAAGAGTATTTATTTATTACTTTATGTGAAATCCAATTTTACAAAGAAAAAATGATATTTACATTTAAGGTTTAGTATTGTTTTTAGCTTAAACAGACTATCCTTCTAAAATACATTAGCAATTTCTTTCTTTTACTTGATAAATAATAATAATAAACAAAGTAAATAATTTAATAGCTTATAAAATATGACGAAACATATTTTTTTTTTCATTTTTCCTTAAGTGCTTTCTATGGTTACTTTGAAGGAACTTCTACTTTGTTTTTATCCCCATTGGATCACATCTCATACCACTAATCTAATGGTAATAATGAGCAAAGTAATGGTTACTTTGTTTTTTACAAAGTAACCATGGAAAAAAAAACAGTTTAATCTCCTTATCTATTTAAATTATTAATATGTTTGTTACATAATATGTGCAAATTACAATTTTGATACATTAACTTTTATATATATACATTCTAATTCATAAAATTTATGTTTACACTATAAATTATTATTTTAAATATCAAAATATAATTTATTTATTTTTTAAAATTATTCTTAGTAGAGAGAGAAAAAGTTATGAACTACACATGAAGTTTAAAAGCTTTTATTAAAAAATTATGTATATTTTGTAACGCTCACTTTGTTTTTAAATGTTAGTCGCTTTTGTAAAAATATGAGAAATTAAGATATAATTAATTATAAAATATAAAATATTAATATATCCTTCTATTAATTTCTCTAACTTGTTTCCTTAAAACTCTATAAACATATAGGCATAATTGCGAACACTAACTATTATGCCCATAAATGACAAAAACTACCAACATTTATGAAAAAAAATCACTTCTACAAAACGACTAACATTTATATACGAAAGGAGTATTAATAAAATTTGATTTTTGTATTTAAAACAATAAATTAAGTAAAAAATAATCTTAAATATAAATTGTAAACATGTTAAAATTTAAGTATCAAAATTTAATATTCTACAAATAATTAAAAGTAAATCAGTAATTTAAATATATCAAAATTAAAAGTAAATCAGTAATTTAAATATATCAAAGAACTAAATGATTGAATATGACAAATATTAAAACACCATAACATTATTGAAAATACTAATACTATTAACATATACAGGGATTATTAATATATTTACTCTATTAATAATAACAACATAAGATATTCTAATATAAAAATAAAAATAAAAATACTACTAATATTTTGTTAATCGAAGGTAGTGATATTTTATTTGTAAATATCTTTGAATTTAACGTAGGAGTCCTTTATTGACCAACTATTTTCTTGACCGAAGTCTAATAATAATTTAGGTGGCCACTAAAGTCCTCCGTGGCTGCAGACTATATTCATATTTTATTTTGTTAAATTACTTGCCATTCAATGGTTAAATAACTTTCAATTCTCTATGCTCGATCGAGATATAGAGTTGGATTCCCCTCAAAAAAAAAGAAAGAGATATAGAGTTGGATTGATGTAATATGCAAACAAGAGTCAAATTCAAATGAGACAAGAGTTTAGGATGAAACTAGTTTTTATGATGAGACAAGGGATATTTTTGTAATTCAATAGGGGAAGGTGACAAACTTGTAATTAAATGAACACCCCTCATGCGTGAATTGAAGGGAAGGAAGAGGAGGTGATGTCAGCGCTGATGTCACCGCTGATGTCACATCTGGAGAGAGAAATAGTTTTAATTATTTTATTTAAAATGCATTTTCCCGCTCTTTCCGAACTCATTTTTCAAAAAAAATTATACCAGTGAACTCGTATTAATTAGGTGGTCATTTTGAGATCCATTTTTGTTATTTATAGACGATTTTTATTTTTTTTTATTTTTTTATAATTGTTCCACCGGACTACTCTAATTGTTCTAACAGAATACTACATTTTTTTACACTCCCAGAGTGCATTTAAAAAAAAATAATGAAAATATTTTGCTGGAACAATTAGAGTTGTCTGGTGGAACAAATGTAGTATTCTGTTGGCACAACCAAGTATCCGACTTGGAACAAAAATAAAAAAAAATAAAAATTGTCTATAAATAACAACAATGGATCTCAAAATGACCGCCTAATTAATACGAATTCAGTGGTATAATTTTTTTTGAAAAATGAGTTCGGAAATAGCGGGAAAATGCATTTTAAATAAAATAATAAAAACTTTTTCTCTCTCCAAATGTGACATCAGCGTTGGCATCAGAGATAACATCACCTCAATAATGCCCCTCCATGTTTTTAAAATTTCAAAATTGCCACCACTTTTTAATTGTCTCACACTAAAAGAAATCTCTTCATAATGACTTCGTCTCACATGAACCTATCTCATGCAAACAAATTGCAAATTTTGGGTTTTTGGAAAATTATAATTGACCTCTAGTATGATTGTTTTATAAATTCATTTATTTGTGCAAGCTTGACTTGAAAATTATTTAATGGTGCTGAGAGTAGAATAAAAGTAAAATAAAGCAACTAACAATATTTGATGGTTGAAATATTTTTAGCTAAAAAAAGAGCCCAAGGGAAAAAACGATTTAGAGACATTAACAATAGCATTGGACTCCAATATTGGAGTCCATTGTCTCTGGCCATGGCTATTCAAAGTATGAATCACATTTCAATTATATTTTTGGATTGATACATACATATCCTCTTAAACTTATCTAAAAACTACAATTAACCCTTAAACTTCTAAAAGATATAAATAACTCTTTAAATTTGTCTAAAAGTTACAAGTAACTCCTTATTCGTGTCCAACTATTACAAATGATCCCTTATTCATGTTCGAAAGTAACAAATGACCCCCTATTCTTGTCTAATTGATATGAGTAACCCTTTATAAAACATTGCTCGTATCTAAATATAAAAACGATAAATGATATCATTTTTGAAATTTTCGATTCCATGTATCATTAGTTTACCCCTATATTATGCATCATCCACAATTTGCACGTTTTAATACCGTCAATTTGAAATTAGGGGGTTATTTGTTATTTTTGGACAAATTTAACGATTTTTTTTGTATCTTTTGAAAGTTTAGAAGGACAACTGCAGTTTTGGAACGAGTTTAAGAGGCTATATATGTATTAAGACTATATTTTGCAAATTTTACCGATGGTATATCCATCAATGTTTGAATGATAAGTCTAAAATTTGAATTTGGAATTTTACAAATTCATAAAAAGGTCGAAAAGTTTTAATAAAAAAATGATCATAATGTATAAAAAAATTAATCACTAATTGTTTATCAATATAGTACAAATGAAAAACAAAAGAGGAGAAAATATAAAACACACAAATAATACATTATATATAAAAAATGTAAAAAAAGAAAAGAATATAATGCACGATAAAAATATAGAATACATGAAAAACATATAATACGAGAAAAATGTAAAATAAAGAAAAACGTAAAGAAAATACAGAATAAATGGAAAACGCATAATACAGAAAAATACAGAATAAATTCAAAAAATTGGTACTTAGAATAAGTTGAGAGAAACCACAAGCATATACCAGTTAAAAATGGACAGCACATAAGTTTATATCACTTCCTCAATAGTGCAAAAATAAAAAAAAAACACAATTCTTTATTTCCTCAAAAAAAAAACCAACCACAACAACTTGGCTATAGAAAAAATTGAAACCCAATAACACTAATAGAAAATCAACCTTAATCTTCAACCAAAACCTTTATTTGAACAATTATCTATATAATTAGAACAATTTTAGAAAGGGAAAAATGGATGGAAATTCAAATTAGTAGTAGCCACCAACAAGACATTGTAATGGCTTAACCATGGGGCCGACATATCCACATAAGTGGAGGGAACACCACAACTCCAAACCCCAAAATCCACTTTTTGTTCCTCCATTCTTCTTCTTAACACTAACAAAACACACTAACCATCCAACCATTCATTAACCAAATTTAACTTCATTACAATGGAAAGTTGCTCTCTTCCTTCATCAACTGTACCCACTTCCTTCACCAAGACTCAACTTCTTGATAAAGCTTCTTTACATGGCCAAGTCCTCAGATTTCCTATTTGTAACAAGAACCCATTTGCTAGAAAGCTCAAATTTATTGATATCAGAGCTCAATCCTCAGGTGCATTACTACACATTGTGTGTTTTTTGTTCTCCATTTGATCAAAATGTTATATTTTTCAGTTTTTTTCATTGGGGTATCTTGTGATTTTCATTCTTGGATTGTTTTGGTTATGATCTTCTTCTTTCTGAGTATATGGGTTTTCTTGCAATTGAAATGTCTTTTATTAGGATAGTTTTGTTAAAGTAAGGTAATTGCATCAGTGTAAAATCCTTAATTGAACTGAATGGACTTAAGTAACAATGGCAATGGAGTCCTGTTGATGAGGGGGGCAGGTATTCAAGCACTGTGGACCTGTGGTACTGTCAAATATTGTAACAAATGAATAATTTTTCTGGATTTTGTATTTGTATTAGATGATTTTCCCCTAAAATATTAAGTTGCATTGTATTTCAAGATTGAAGCTTTTGTTTTTGGTGACAAGATTGAAGCTTTGTCATTGTACTAAATCTCTTATTTTATGTGCAATTAATGTGCAAGGCATTACTAAATTCAGCTCAGCGGCAGTTGAAGCGATTCCAGAGGATACAAATGTGAAAGATGATAATGTTGCATTTGTTGCTGGTGCTACTGGTAAAGTTGGCTCCCGAACTGTGAGGTAATTTCTACTTCTCTATTCTTATGCGATGCCTGGTTTTTAATGTTTAATGGAATTGACTGTTTTTTACCTTGATTCAGGGAGCTAATCAAACTAGGATTTCAAGTCCGTGCTGGTGTCAGGAGCGCGCAGAGAGCACAAACTCTTGTGCAGGTACAATGCTATGTCATGAAAAGCAACATTTCTTTTTGGTACCAAGCTATTCATGTACTGAAGAACATATCATCTGCAGAGCGTTAAGCAAATGAAGCTTGATGACGGTGAAGAATTTCAGCGTAAGATATTATGTAGTGAATTCTGAATGTTAATTTGTTGAGAACTGATGAGGTTTGGAATAGAAGATAACAGCTTTTCTTTGTTCTTTAGCCCAGCTGTAGAGAAGCTTGAACTTGTAGAATGTGACCTAGAGAAACCAAGTCAGATTGTACCAGCATTAGGCAATGCATCTATTGTTTTCTGCTGCATTGGGGCCAGTGAGAAGGAGGTGTTTGACATTTCGGGACCTTATCGAATAGATTATATGGCTACCAAAAACCTTATTGATGCAGGTAAACGAGACATTACACTAGCACGATCCATGTCATTGTCATACAGTGTGCTAAGTCTCCCTTTTTCCATGTGCAGCATCTGTTGCGAAAGTAAAACACTTCTTTATGGTTTCATCACTGGGAACAAACAAAGTAGGATTTCCGGCTGCTATTCTCAAGTAATTTTCCGTTATCCAATAGGGAAGGATAGTTGTAATTTCTATTTGCGTTAACATGAGTGACAAGTATTATTAACATTGGGTCGCCTTTTGTTGTACAGTTTGTTTTGGGGTGTCCTGATTTGGAAGAGGAAAGCAGAAGAAGCACTCATCGCTAGTGGTATCCCATACACTGTAAGTACTTCCATCATCACCTGCAGATATTCTTTTTTCTTTTCTTATAATGCATAGCTTCTACATCTCTTCTTAATCAAGTAGTTTCATCTTGATCACTTCAAAGTGCTTTTCAGATAGTGAGACCTGGAGGAATGGAGCGGCCAACTGATGCCTTCAAGGAAACTCATAATCTAACCCTTTCAGTGGAGGATACTTTATTTGGTGGCCTGGTTTCTAATCTTCAGGTATTTCTTATATTACAAATTTCAAGACTTTGCTTAAAGGCTTCAAACATACTCTAGCCGACAACAAGAAATGATCCGAACTTTAGTCTTCGGGTACAATAAATGAAAAGAAAAACGAACTGCTGTCCCTACAGCACATGATTTCTGCATCTCTTTCTGGAGAGTAATACATGTTGGAGCTATTACTAGTCAACATGAGTCATCAATCAAAATTCTGTGCTACTTTCTTTTGGTTCTAATTCCTTATTGAGTTTGAACTTTGAAGACTCCATATGTTTATAGAAGAGTATCATATGTTTACAGGAGCTATTGTAACGTTTTGTTGGAAGTTAAGCTTTCCAGTTTTTCTTTCATTTCGTTAACTTTCTGTTGATTATAGCTATGGAGTCATGCTTTTCTATTTTGTGTGTGTATTGAGTTTATCATGTTTGTTAAATAGACCTATTTGCATTCCTATTTTTACAGATCGCTGAACTCTTGGCCTTCATGGCTAAAAATCGTGAGCTTTCATACTGCAAAGTAGTGGAAGTAATTGCAGAGACAACAGCACCACTCACTCCCATGGATAAACTCCTTCAAAAAATACCATCTCAACGAGCTCCACCAAAGGTGACTGAAACTCCATCCACTTCTCCCTCAAAGAATGAGAAAAAACAATTCCACAAGTGACATTTTTTATTTTTACTTTTGAACATTTCTTGTGTGCTTCTCAGGAACCAGTAGCAGAAGAGAGGGTCGAGCCTTCTACTCCTCAGAAAGTTGTAACTGAGCCTCCGAGTCCAAGCCCTCCCATTGAGAAGGAAGCTGAGCAACCAAAAGCTGTGGTAACAAGGCCACTCTCCCCGTATACAGCGTAGGGCCGATCTTCCTTACTATCTTGTTGTCCAACGTTGTGCTTTTGTTGTTCTCTCTTGACACTTGAGTTTTTCTTATCTCAACAGCTATGAGGATTTGAAGCCACCTACATCCCCTTGTCCAACCCAAGTTACTGGTCTGAAAGAAAGTGGGACTCCCTTAGATACAACGCCAAAGCCTGATACAGTAGATACACAAACAAGCTCATCGGTATCTTCTATTCCTGAGACGATACCATCCCCGATAGAACCAAAGAAACAAAGACCTCTTTCTCCTTACGCAGCGTAAGCCTTTTTCTCAGTGCTTTCCTTTCAGTTTCTCTACCAAATTTTGCTTTCGAAAAAATCATTTTGATATATTTCTGGTAGTTATGAGGATTTAAAGCCTCCTACGTCCCCATGCCCTACACCAAGTGGTCCCAAGGAAGTACGCCTTGACGTCCCAGCAGCAGTAGAAGAAGTTGAATCACCAGTAGCTGGAGGCAATGTAGTAACAGTAACATATAGTTTTGGTTCTGAGAACAATACTCCTCCAGGTTTGGCTTCAAGCCATTCTCCCTACATGGCGTAAGTATATCACTTTTCAAACTACTATAAGATAATAGCTGTATTTCTTCCCAGAAAAGAAAAAAAAAAAAAAAACTGAAGTAGATGGTTCTCTGTATCTTGTTTTTTTTATATGCTGTTCTTGTACATAATCTAATTCTAGGTGCAAATTTGATAGTTATTACCTGTCTCTTCCAATTTAAAGCTCGTTACTTTTTCAGATACGATGATCTAAAACCACCAACTTCACCATCTCCTACTGCACCGGTAATATTGCCTTCAGTATCTGCAGTGAATGAAGGACCTAAAGAAGGCAACAGTACACCTCCAACTTCACCAAGTCATGAGCAAGAAGAGGAAGCACCAAAGCAAAGGCCACTTTCACCTTATGCCATGTAAGCTTGGTTCCTTATACATTGTGCTCTTTCTTTTTCCATGAGAAGGATTAAAATTACACCCTTTTGAGTGTTTCTCCATTCCTTTTGAAAACAAGGTATGAAGACTTGAAGCCTCCATCATCTCCTTGCCCGACACAAAGTTGATATAGAACTGAAAAAGCTCCCACCAAGAAGAATAAAAGAGAGAAAAGTGATATGCATTTGAAAGGCAATCCTCAATCACTTGCAATTCAACTTGAGACCTTGCTCAGTTGGCCTTGTAATATATGAAGAGGCTGGCTGCTGCTGCTGATCATGCCGGAGTCTGTTTCATAAATATATATTGTTGCTACTCAATTTTTTAACAAGTATTTTTGTTCTTGTTTTTGTTTATTTGGCACTAACTGGTGCTGCTATTGAAGATGTAAACCACTGCAACCTCACATTGTATTTGAGTTGGAAAATTTCAAGTTCTTTTTTTATCTACTCAATTCTAGCGGGTGTATTATTGACGGTTTTCTCATTTTCTGTATCGGTTTTGTTCTTACTTTATTAGTTTATGCTTATGATACGTATCATTCTCATCAAACCCTATGATAAATAAGCAAAAGATCCAATGCTTTCTTGTGAAAAGTTTCAAACTTTCCAGTTTCCCCTCTGTTTACCTGTCGAAAAATAGGGCTACTATCAGTTGAGCTGACCTTTGGTCTACTCATGTTCAATTTGACAGAAAATTATCGAGTTCAAATCGAGCTTTGGCCTGTCCATGATTGATGAGCTCAAGCCAAACTTAAGAGTTTGGTTCGAGTTCAAATTAATTATTGAGCTCCAGCCGAGCTTTTGTTAACTCATGCATAATGAGCTCAACGCAGCTTCCGTTTGGTTCATTGTGAAAAAATTTTGATCGTCGGCAGTTAGCTCGGCTTATTCATAAACCGAGCCAGATATATCCAGCCGGACGGACGCTCAACCACTCATGAGGGGCTCGGCTCATTTGAAGACTATACAAAGATATGCTCAATTATGGGGAATAAAATTGATTTTGAAGCCTACTAGCCAACCCCTTTGTTTCTAGGATGGGCTTCGGCTTTATGGGTATTTTGTTGACCCAAGCCCTTAAGAAAATATGAAGAGGGTTTAGGGTTTTGGTAATCCAATTTTGAAAACTGTCAAGTGGAGAAGATGAATCAAACCTCAAAAGACAAGGACGATGTAGCTCCCTCTTCTGTTCTTGAATACCTCGATCCCAACTATTGGTAACCAATGATTTCTTCTCACTATTCCATCTTTTTGGGGATTAAATTTGTGTCCTTTGAAGTAATTTGAAGCCATTGTATGTGTAGGAATGAGAGATTCTCAAAAGAGGAACATTATGAATGGTTCAAAGACTATTCTCATTTTCGCCATCTCATTCGATCCCATATCAGCCCCGACTCATCGGTAATCACTCTGTTCTTTATGTTTCGATACTTAAAGCTCTCAAATTTATCAGTTTCTTGCATATGTTTATTTGAAGTTGTTAACTTTTATGTTGTTTGAGTGTATCCGCACTCTGAGAAACTTGTCGAGCATCTGAAAATGGTTTTTCCAATACATAGTGATGATAGAGTTTGATGGTGAAGGTGTTGGAGCTTGGCTGTGGGAACTCCCAGTTGTGTGATCATATGTATGATGACGGAATTACTGATATTACCTGCATTGATTTGTCTAAGATCGCCGTGGAGAAGATGCAGCAACGGTTATCCGCCAAGGGTTATAAAGGTGCATTTTCTTTGTGTTTAATGGTAGTTCTATGCTTGTCTTGTCATACTGTCTGCTTCTTAATTGCCCAATTGTTTCGAATTTCAAAATTGTGACAATATTGATTGTTGAACATGTCATTTCCGAATAAAGAGGGGTAGTGATGTTTCAAGTAAGAGGATTTAGTATTCAAATTTGTTACCAATGAGTTGTAGCTCACAAATCATAATGCATATACCACACCAAGTGAAGTGTTGAAATTTTCTATTCGATGCCTGTATTCAATTCTTTATCTGCAATTGAAAATAAACTTGGCTGGCTAGTAGCATCGAAGAGAAACTTCTCCAAACGCAAGAAATCTAGAACAAGAAACAGAATACACAAAGAAGATATAGGATTAGATCCAAGTAAACGGACTACTCTATAGTCTAAACAAACTCAAAAAAACAAGCAAACGCAAATTAAAAATCAATGCCAAAGCAAAGCCAGTGAACGATCTGTTTTTCCTGGAGAGACCCACAATACCAAATGAATAATCACAAAGCTACCTTTCTCCTTCCATACAACATCTATATATACTACTACTAAAGCCCTGATCTAACCGATCATAACTAGGATACCCACGTGTCCTGTTATTCATTTATTGCTCTTAATGTACATTTTCTATCAGTCATAACCTTTCAATTTCTATACTAATTGCGTGCTAGTCTATTATCCTAATATTAAATAAGTTAGAAGCATCTTAAGACATCAAGAAGAAATTTTCTTACAACATGGGGTTATAATGCATATTTTTAGTGGATAAGTAGATTAATATGCTGACCTCTTTATCTAGTTTTATTGTGCATGAAAGTCTTAATAAGTATTGGTTTCTAGGTGTAAGTTATAAAAATGAAGTTCAAGTCCACTTAGTAAGACTTTTCGTTTTCTTTTTCCTCAGAAATAAAGGTGGTGGAAGCCGACATGCTAAATCTGCCCTTTAGCAATGAGTCTTTTGATGTCGTTGTTGAGAAAGGAACCATGGTAAGCTAGAATACATCTATTTTTATAACGTTTTTCGCTCTTTGATGTGCAAGAGTGATTAGTGAGACACAAATATGCATATATATCCATGCTTATTTCCTCTCCTATACTTGAAAGGATGTACTGTTTGTCAACAGTGGTGATCCATGGAATCCAAAACCTGCAACTGTGACTCAGGTCAACGCAATGCTTACTAACGTCCACCGCGTTCTAAAACCAGACGGTATATTCATCTCAATTTCATTTGGCCAGGTGAAGCATCACTCCTTTTTTCCCTTACATTGTTTTCATCAGCACTATCCTCAGTGATTGAACATCCTTATTCTGCAGCCACACTTCAGGCGCCCATTATTTGATGCTCCGGAATTAACATGGTCTGTTGAGTGGAGTACCTTTGGCGACGGATTCCATTATTTCTTTTATATCTTGAAGAAGGTGAGCACCAATATTTGTAATCTTCAATGGGATTAATTGTGTTTTAATGTTTCTTAAAACCACGTTTGAACTTATTTTTCAGGGAAAGAGGTCACTGAATGACAAGGAGACGAGCAAAAAGGTCGAGTTGCCAACAATAAATATGTTTCAAGATGAATTAGAGGGTGAAGATTTTATATTTCGAACGAAGTTTGATGATGATGAAGATGATGTTCATTAAAAAGGGTGTTTCAGTTGTAATATTGTCTTTGTTGGATCAAACTTTGGCTCCAATTATCAAATGAAATTGGTAGGCTAACTTGTAATTTGGAAAATTGTATTTTGATTCTTTATGTAAGTTGGAAACTTTGAATTGTAATTATTTGAGATTTTATTAAATCAAAGGCAGTTTATACTTCTGATTTACCTCTTAAGAATATGCAAAGACTGATTTAATTTGTGCCAATTTCTTTAGGCAAGGGATGAGTCAATGGTTAGGAAAAATAAAAAATAAAAGATGGGGAAAACTTTATAAACGCTAGAAGGAGGGGTCGAACCTCCGACCTTGTGGTTAACAGCCACACGCTCTAACCAACTGAGCTATTCCAGCTTGTGAGTCTTTTAATTATTAGTACTATCAACACTACTATTCTCTAAAACTGGTCAAAACATCTAGTTTCAGCTCAAACCGTTTTTTGTCAAACGGAGCCTTAAACGTTTTGTTTAAAATTGTGTTGTTTTGCAAGTGTGTTACAAATGTTTTATTTAAGCTTGTGTTGTTTTATATGTGAAGGCCAAATTTGCTTTTCCTCCGTACTTTGAAACTAAATTTGTACATTAACGCTAATTACACATATAATTCAATTCAAACGTGTTCCTTAAAGGTAAATTGTGTCGATGATCATTGAAATATGGGAGGCAAATTTCAAATAGGTCACAAAATTCATTTTGTTCTAATAAGACCCTGTTGTTTTTGGTTGAAAAAAATTGAACGAGAAAAAGCTGAACTAAACTCAGTTATTGGCTGAAGGTGTAATGAACTTTTACTAAATTTGTTAAAACTAAAAAAAAACTAAATTGAACTGTGATAAATATATATATATATATAAAAAAAAAAAAAAAACTCAGAGTTAAGATCAATAAATTTTTTCTACCAATAAATTCATTCTTTAAAAAATATTCAAATACTAAATTGGTATATTAAATGCACTTTTTAACTTCTCATCTGTGCATATGATCTCGTATACCATTTTTGGCTATATTCTTTTCTTACCCTAAATTTATGTATTAAATGCGCTGTTAACCTCTTATCTGTAGATCTGATCTTATACCATGTAATTTATCTAGTAAATGCGCTTTTAAACTCTCATTTTGTAGATCACGATCTATAGTGTTTAATTATTAGTTTGTGTAGATAATGTTGTTTGATAACTATTTGACATCTCTTAAAATTAGTTTATTACATGAGTCTCAGCTTCAATATATGTACCAACTCCCTTTATAAAACTGCAAATATAACATTATTTCATAAACTTTTCCTATGTTATTTTCGTCAAAATTTAACATACTTTCAACACGATTTTACAAATAATGGAAATTAGCTTTTACTAGTGATTTTTTTCAAATCAGGAGACCCAAAACAACTCGTTGAAGAGATGGTTTCAATAGACGAGGGATCAAAAACACCCCTGATAAGAGTGGTTCTGAGATATGAGAAGGTCGGGGCCTCATAGGTCCCCTCATATACGCTCATGCTTATCTCTTTTACGTACCATAGTTGATTTTGAAAAAAATGTCCCTATACAACCTTGATAAATTGGTTGGTTTGAGCTTTGATTCCATGTCTAACTTATCTTCTTATCTTGACGGGAATGATATTTTATTTTATTTTATTAGGCTTACGTTTTTTGCTTCTCTACTTAAAAACTTTTTGATCAATTGAAAAGTGTAATAATATTTCAGTTTAAACTAACTAAAAAGCAAGTCGATTCCTCCCTAAAACGATCCCGAAAACACTTTCAAAACAATAAAAAAGAAAACCTTTTAAAATGAAAAAAAAACACAAATACGCATGATGTGGTATTAAGGAGGCCACCCCCCACCATCGCATTTCTCAACCAATTACTTTCCAAAGATTAACCATTCCACGGCCCCACACTTATTCCCCAGAAACGCCATCGTTCCATCCAAAACGCTACCGTTTGACCCCAAAACCCCCCCCTTTAAATCAATATAAAACAGCAACCAAAATACATATTCGTCAATTTCCGATTTCTCTTTCAACCCTCTCTAAATGCTTCCCTTATAAGCATCATCTTCTTCACCCTATCTTCGCCGGCAACCTCGATCTCGCCGGTAAATTCCCCGATCACCGCTCCGATTCCCTCATCGTAACCCTAATTATCATATCCCTCGATTTCAATTTTAGGTGTGTATATATATACACGATTGAATAATTTATGTGGATGGAGGATTATGGAGGGAGTGACGATGAGTACTATTACTCCGATGATCGTGATTCTCTCGACGGTATCGAGAATGAGGATTCCGCTTTGCATTGGGTTCCTCCTAAGGGTACCAGTACAAAGGTTCGATCTTTATGCTTCTTGCCGCAATTGGGGTTTTTGTTGATCGTAATTGTGCTTGTTTAGGGTTAGGGTTGATGTCAATATGGTCCGGTGGAGCGGAAATTGCTCGTTTTCGACTTAGTTTTGTGCTCGTGTGGAGCTGAATTGCTTGTTTTCTGCTTAAATTTGAAATCTTTTTGGAAGTTTTCATATTTGGTTTATTACTCAAATCTTTGAATTTCAAAATCCCCAATTTGTCGGTTTGTTTCTTTAATGCTTCGCTTGGTTTTTCAGCATTTAGTTTCTTGTATATATTTATTAGGTTTAATGTACTATTCGACAGACAAGTTAATCTGTAGGAAGCATATGCAAATATGTACTAGGTGCTCAAAAGAGATTAAGATTGTTTGATTGTTTGTGTTGTTCTTGCAGATAATAACTAGAGCATCACTCTTGGCAGCTCAGGTAAGTAGAAAAGGCTTTCAAGTTTCGTTTTTGTTCTCGTTCGATAAGTGTCTTTCTGCTTTCTTGATAATTTTGGGTTTTGTGGATGCAGAGGGAAGATTTGCGCAGAGTAATGGAGCTGCTATCACTAAGAGAACATCATGCGAGGACCTTGTTGATACATTACCGCTGGGATGTAGAAAGGCTGTTGGCTGTGTTTGTTGAGAAAGGGAAATCACACCTGTTCTCGCAAGCAGGTGTTACCTTGGTAGACAAACTTGATATGGATTCACGACTGTCTTCGTCTTCCACAATATCATGTGATATATGCATGGAGGATGTATCTGCTGCTAAGGCTACGAGAATGGACTGTGGCCATTGCTTTTGCAATGACTGTAAGCACTCTGTTTAAGTAGTTATGTTGCCTTTGCCCTCTGTAACAGTGGGTTTGACTTTTGATATCTTACCACCAATTAGAGGCTTTAAAGAATTTGACACGAGTATCAATAACTGAGCAATTGTGTCACGTAGAATGTAAACTGTTGTCCTTGTAATCCATTGTTTTGTCTTACTGTATTGTTCTTGTTCATGTTACACACTGAAAAATGTATGTGTATTTGGCACTCCAAGTGATACATGTAAAAATACTAATGGTTTAAACTGGTTTGTATATTTATATTCCATGTTTCTCTGAAACAGAACATATTTTTCTAATTGGATTTGCATTGTTTTTTTTTTTTTTTCAAAGGTTGGACAGAGCACTTTATTGTGAAGATAAATGAGGGTCAGAGCAGGCGCATCCGGTGCATGGCACACAAATGTAATGCAATTTGTGATGAATCTGCCATCAGAAAACTCGTTAGTAAAAGGCATCCTGATTTAGCTGAGAAATTCGATCGTTTTCTTCTCGAATCATACATTGAAGACAATAAAATGGTTAAGTGGTGCCCGAGCACTCCCCACTGTGGAAATGCTATTCGAGTTGAGGAAGATGAGTGTTGTGAGGTAGAATGCTCTTGTGGTGCACAGTTTTGCTTCAGTTGCTTATGTGAAACACACTCTCCTTGCTCATGTTCGATGTGGGCACTCTGGAGCAAGAAATGCCGAGATGAATCCGAAACAGTTAATTGGATCACGGTTCATACAAAGCCTTGTCCTAAGTGTCACAAACCCGTTGAAAAGAATGGTGGCTGCAACCTTGTGAGCTGTATTTGTGGTCAAGCATTTTGGTGAGATTGCTTTACACTCCTGTCCATTATGAGGCTACTTATCCATGTTCTAAAAAAATATCTGTTAAGCTTGTTTGGCAATTGTTTCCGAAGTGGCTCAGCTAATCCCATTTTCATTTTGTCAAATTCAGATTTCTTTCGCTGCATATAACATTGTCATGCGGACTCCTTCCGTCCTTTGCTCTCTATTTATATTCCATTACTACAGAATACATATTCTTATATTTGCTACTAGATGCATATGCATATCTATACCTTTCACCCCTTTGATCAAAACGGAGGAGTGAAAGGAACTTTAATGATTTGTATGTTCCCATTTCACGAAGAATCTGACTTGATGTTGACTGCTGTTTCACATACTGGGATAATTGTGCCTTGATTTCATATGGTTGTGTGCAAATTATGCTAAAGATAATCTTCCGCAAATGGTGCTTTGACGTAATATATATGTTGTTTCATTTCCTGCAAATCATGTATTTTTAATCCTTCTCCTTTACTGTAAATGTCTTCCATTGACATTCTCTCTCTCTCTCTCCTGCTCTTTTTTTTTCCATGCAGTTGGCTCTGTGGTGGAGCTACTGGCAGAGATCATACATGGTCAAGAATATCTGGTCACAGTTGTGGTCGATATAAAGAAGACAAAGAACAACAGACAGAAAGGGCAAAACGAGATCTCTATCGGTACATGCACTACCACAATCGCTACAAGGCTCATACAGATTCTTTTAAGCTTGAAAGTAAACTCAAGGAGACAATCCTGGAGAAGGTGTCAATTTCAGAAGAGAGAGAGTCTAGACTCAGAGATTTCAGCTGGGTAACTAATGGACTCCTCAGGCTTTTCAGATCCAGACGGGTTCTTTCATATTCATATCCATTTGCTTTTTATATGTTTGGTGAAGAGCTGTTCAAGGACGAGATGACATCGGAGGAAAGGGAAATTAAGCAAAATTTATTTGAAGATCAGCAACAGCAGCTTGAGTCAAATGTTGAAAAGCTATCCAAGTTCCTAGAGGAGCCCTTTGATCAGTATACTGACGATAAAGTTATGGAGATAAGGATGCAAGTCATTAATCTATCTACCATCACTGATAGTCTTTGTAAGAAAATGTGAGTAACTTTTTAGAAAAGCTATTAGTGGTTGTGGGGCTTCTGAAATTTTTATAAACTAACGAATTCACTTGCAGGTACGAGTGCATAGAAGGTGATTTGTTGGGTTCTCTTCAGCTTGGTACCCACAATATAGCACCCTACAGGTCAAAAGGCATTGAGAAGGCATCTGAGCTTTCTTGCTGGAGCAATAAAGTCAATCCCAGTGATAATTTTCTAGCTTCAGATGATACCCGTGGTAATTCCAACAGTTCTTTCTCTGTCAGCGCTGTTAGAAATAGTTTTGGATTTTGGAATTTTCTCTCTTTTCTACTTGAAAAAATCAAGAGAACATCTCTCCACTGACAAAATGCTTTGTAGGTGGGGCAAAGAAAAGGGATAGACCTTCGGGGTCTAGGAGTTCAGATGAGATTGGGTGTTCGTCTCAGAAACAAGTTAAAAAAGGTGGAGGCTTTTTTGATCTGAACTTGCCAGCGGAGATGATTGATAGGAACTGAATAAAAGAACATAGAGACATATAAAAAGTACAAAAGTGTATAGCTCTAATTCAAGGCGCTTGCCCCCCTTGTTGGTGGAATTTGATCATTTGTGGATTAAGCACCAAGTGCTTTGCCCATTTGCTCTTCGGAGGAGGAGTATTTTGTTGCTTGATGGGATATCCTTAAAGGTATAAAAGTGTTCCCCACTGAACACCCAGTGTTTTTCGTTTTTGGTCTTGTAAATAACCGTTAATTGGGGTTTGGTGGGAAACTGATATATGTAAGCTTTCTCTAGCTGGGGGGAGGACTTGGGCTACACCTTACTTGACATAATTTTTCGGACTCATATTAATTTAATGGTGAACGCTTGTTGGCATGCTGTCTTATTTTCTTTATTTTTTTTTGGCTTACCCGCCCGTTTAACGATCATAGATGCAGATTTGAGGAAGGTCATATACGTTTACTTGCATGCGCCTATTCAAATGGGAGCTCAGAGAGTTTTCTTTCCATTAGGGGTGAGTAGTTTGCGGTTGTGAAAAGAAAGAACGTTCTTGCATGGAGTTGTGCATCATGCGTTGAACTTTATGGAGATAGATTCATATGAAATATGGTGCAAGCTATGGAAACATTTGTGTTTCAAATTCTGCTGTTGAGTTAAGTTAGGAGTCCCTTTTTTTAGTTTGGAGATTGTCGTTTAGTTACTTCCAGGTGCTCATAACTCTTACTGAAAGCTGCTCATCGTTTAGAGTTGAAATGTAACATAAATAAGGTCACATGCTTCGTAAGTTGTGATGATCTGAAAAATTTATGTTATCACTTTTAGGGTTCATGGCTGTAAATGAGCTCATGAGATACTAAGTATTCAACCAGGTAAAAGTTCGATTGTTTTCGTCATGACTTGTGAAGTTATTAATAAGTTGATATTGAGCAAAATTTGTAAATGAGTTAAGCTTGAGCATGGCAAAGCGTGGCTCGAAAACTCACGTGCAAGTTCTATTAGAAAGTTTATGAAATAAATTTTAGCTTTGTAGGTTTCAAAATTAGACTGTAGTTCTTGAACATTTAAACTCTTTTTCATTTGCTATTAGGTGAGCTCGTTAGCAAACACAGTAAATGATCAATAGATGAACTAATCCTCAGTAGCTTGATTTTTCATTCACAAAATTTGGTCATAAGCTTGCTTATAAACACAATCAAGGAGAAGATATTCACCAAAGTTCGTGATCATGAATAACGATGTCCGCGAGCGACTCAAGATCGGACAATTTCCTTGATTGATTGAGAAGCTTGGCTCGAGCTCGAGTTGGTTTATTTTCTAGCAATCGGTTTCTGCTTGTTTATAGCCCCTAACCTTAGAACGGTTTGACTGGACTGGCACAGTATAGGCCCTATACATGGATTGGGCCGTGGGCTTAATTATTCATACTCCGCCTCACAAAGTGTTGTAAAGTTCTACCTCATGATGAGCATGTTATATGATTATGTATTATACATTTAGATAAAAATTTAGGACATGCATATTCATTCATGGTTTTTGTTTTGATTTGTCGGTATACAATTTTTTTTGTTGGAGACGGCAATTTTTTCTAACTAAGAAGACTCCAAAAACCAAGAATTGATGCTTTTCGTTTTGGCTGCTATCTATTTTATTATGTTGGCAGTTTCAAATTATTTGATGAGGTTTTCTTGGAACAAACTCAAAAATTCATAGGATCCTGCACTCATGTCTCCATACCTCATAAAACTAATCAACTCATTGTTTTTTTCCTTATAATATACTCTTGGAACTGCTAATTAAGAACACTCCAGAATCCAAAACTGCTAACTCCTCCTAAATTAAATGCAAATTGAAATAGTAAAATAATACTCATAATAATATAATGTATTTTTCTCTGTTGGTGTTGTTATATATGCAGTCAGAGTTGAGACTTTCTTGGAAGTTAACCTTCTATTGGGTCTGATTTGATCTTTTTTTTTATTAACACACCGAATTTCAAAATCAGAGAGAAACCATTTTCGTTAAAAAAAAAAAAAAAAAAACAAGTAAATCAAATGGCTAAAATTTGCACAAAATCAGATGAGCATTGAAGTTAGCAAAATCTATGTTTTTATGGGTTAAAGAAAAGCATTAATAAATGTAAATCATGAAATTGAAATAATCAAACTAGGATGTCTGTTTCAAAATTTATGAACAACCAAGCTATTTCATTGTTTGTAGAGCTGCTGCATTGGTAGATCTAACATCCATGTGATACCAAACCATATCCTTTGGCCAATTAATGTGAATCCACATCCGGTGTTGAGATCAAACTAAAGTATTGAGGAGCAAGAAGAACCCTTGAATCTGTGAGGATAGCTATAAAAAGGTTCTGCCTTTAATTAGGTGGCAAGGCACGTCATCTCCAATATGCTATTTATTTTAACTCTAAAACACTTTAGATTGTCGTCTGACTTTAACATCAGAGTGGCTTTGCCGATATCTTTTGTTGTTCTTATATATCATGCTATGAAAAAATTTCAAGAAGATATTGGAGTACGTGATGTAGGTATATTATTTGTATATAGATAGTCCATATCTATATATGAAATACTCCATCCAGTTCAGAATATATATTGCTTAAAAAAATAAAAAATTGGTCAAAATATATATCGTTTTGATTTAATCAATGTATATTAATTAATTTTTACCACAAATGTGCTTATATAAATTGATTTTTAGTTTTGAAAATAGATAAAATGTAATTAATGCAAGGGTAACAAACGATTTTGTTTCCATTTTTCTATCTCATTTTCTATCACTTTCACATAAAGTGAATTGTATTTATTAAAAATAATATATTATGTGGATCATTTTAATTCTGTACACAAAAAATATAATTTTATGTGAGAGGGATAGAAGAAACAACATAAAAATGTGGATAGAAGATTCCAACTCGTAACAAAGCCTTTTTAATTAAAATTAAATGTTCCTTAATTTTTCTGTTTAATCTTGAAAGACATATATTTTAAACTGAAGGAAGTATATATATGTTATACATTTAATGGATACAAGATATGAGGTGGAACCCGTGTAAAAATAAATTTACGAGCATGTCTGTAAGTTCCTTCTCAACTTTGATGCTTCACTTGCTCAATTTTGAGGTTTCATATTATATAAAGATTCATTATATCTATTTCAATTTGACATCAATTTCTAATTTAATAATTTTTTCATCTTCTTCCATACTATTATAATATCACTTGTGATGATCCAAATTAGAAACTTCTTGAGATCTAACTTATGGTCAAACAATCAGCTTCTAATTTATATTTTTATTTCCTAATTTCCTTCTTTCAAAGAAACAATTATAATATTACATTCATCTCAATTGGCATGAGGTTTCTTATCAACTATACATCTCCCATTTTATTTTACTTTACCTCAACTAATATTAAACTGTAACAAAAAAATTTAATATTAAACAAGTGGTGTATAATAATTCCCTAAACAATATTTTTTCTACAAAAGAAATGTAAAATAATTTAAATAAAAAATTCGCAATAAAAAATAAAATGTGCTAAGACTTTGATATGTGCTATTCCATCAATATGTTTTCATAACAAAAAAATATTGATATTAGGGGTATTTTAAACTCTTGACCTAAATTAATATTGACATTGAATTATTGAAATGGAAATTAGATTAGCACATCATCCAAAAAGTATAGAAAAGGCAATAGGCTTTCTCATATTTTCCATTTTACTTGTTTGACTATAGTGGACAAGAGGAATTTTAATTAAAGTTAAAATTGTAATGTAATGTAAGTAGGCATAAGTTAGCCCACAAAAACAGAAAAATAAGAAATGAAAGGCACAAAACAATTTAATTTGTAGTAATATTGATTGATTGATGTGCTTTTGACCTATTGGCTTTCAGCCCTTTTGAGGCTCCAAACTTTATCTTTTCTTTTCCTAAATGCTTCCCTTCCTTTTGGTTTTTATAAACCACAATCATGCACCCTTTCAATCATCATTCCATACTAATCTTATTTAAGGATATATTAGTGTTCTAAATAAAAGCCATATGGAGCGTTTTACAACGTTTTGGCGCACAAAATTAAAACTTTGCACAAAATTAAAACTTTGCACAAAATTAAATATCCATCCCAATTTTTTCCGTCTAGGCTCTTTGGACAAGGCTCTTCAACCATTTTTTGGCCCCATACGCATCGTCTGAACTACTTTAGGGCGTCTAAGATATTGTATCATCGTTTTTGAGTTGTTCTACTGCTATTCTTTCTCTTTTATTTCTTAATAACAATGACATTGTAATTCAATAGTGTTGTTGGTACATTTTAAAAAAGATAGAACTTGGAACATTAACAACTTATATTAAGCTGATTGAGTAGAACTTGAAGCTTTCATACGTACAAGTGTCAACCTAGTCGAGATGTCCGACTTCAACTCGCCCAAATACACAGTAGTATGAAATAGAGAGTCAATCAGCTGACCATCTTGTATGTTGTCCGTTTCCCCCTTTTTGCACAGTTGATTACAACTTTATGAGCATCAAAACACTCACTCTTGATTCAAGAAGACACGAGTCCATTTGGTTCTTTTGATGCAACAGTCGTATAAAGCCCACCATTGCCTAAAGCCACCTTCAAAACTGCATTTGCTTTCTTAGACAAGTGACTAGTCAAACAACAACCTTTTATTTTTAACCTCTCTCTCTCACTATATAATACATATCCATGCATGTCACTTGATCATATAAACTGTTTGCTTCTTGTCCTAAAGACAAAAATCATTTTTGGTGTTTTCACTTTTCTTACATACAACCCCTCAGACATTTTTTTGCTCAATTTTGAATTTGTGGTTCATCTTTTGATGAAATGAGGAACCCATTTGTGTGAGTGAGTTGTCATATTTTATGCTCATAAACCAAAGGGTTTTTATTCTGTTAGACTTAAATGTTTTTTGGATGTTTGCTATATGTAGTGTATTTTTATCTGTCATTACCTTATGGTGCTATTTGGGATTGCATTTAATGCCATTTCAGTGAAATTTCAACTGTGGGGTCTTCTACCCTATTAGACAAAGGTTTTGCCTTTTTGCATGAAGAAAAAAGGCGGGCATTGGGTGCTTCAACTTTCATGCCATTTAGCTTGTTTCAACTTGGAGTTTCAAGCCATAGACGTTCTTATAGGTCTCTTTTTTTCATTCTTTTTGTACTGCTACTCATTACTTTTCTTACTAATTCAAGCTTTTAACTGGGAAAAGGGTACTAATAATTTTGTGTCCTAACTTGTTTCATTTCGAAAAGATCATAACTTTGCTCGATGATTTGCCTCTATGACCATGATTTAGCTAATGCTTTATGAACTGAAGTTTTGTTTTTGTTTCAGTGTATTGGTAAATGCAAAATTAATACTTATCAAAGCCAACTTAGATGTTATATATGTGATATGAATGATGAATCAGAACAGATAGGTGTGTTTTACTGCCAATTCAGTGACCATTGATCCATTTTCTTCCATTTGCAGTGATCCCTTTCAAAGAAAAGTGGCAGAAAACCGAACAAATAGCGTCTTTGAAGGGTGTAATCACCTTAAATTGGTAAGAATTTTAGTAATTTGTTATCATCCATGTCTCGTACATTTTTGACAAAACTGAGCCATTTATGTGTTAATCCCTTTTCTTAGAAGAAAATGGGACAGCTTGATGAATGGGTTGAAGCTAAACAGAGACAACTTCCTAAAACGCGGCTTCAAGATTCTTTGAAAGCAGAGGTGAACATCTCACTTATATATCTCTTTCAATTTTCTTTCACTATGGATTCTTGAAGGGCTTCAATCTAGTTGTTCTACTCAGTTCTCCAGATACTATGTTGTTGTTATTATTTCCTGAAACTTTACTCTCTTTGCAGATCCTAGAGCTCCAAGACAAATTACAGGATCAGTTTGTAGTCCGTCGCGAATTAGAGAAGGCAATGAGTTGCAGCAGGAGCCTTTCTTATGATACCATGAACAATGATTCAGTTCCTAAGGTAATTCTTGTTCCTCAAATATCAAAAACTAAGTTATGTGCAGCCAAACATATCTAGATGATTTTATCAGTTGTAGTTCCTCCTTTGCATACATAATTCCAGCACTAGAACTGATTTTCAAAACCGCCTAAATTTTCAGGCTGCCAAGGAACTAATTAAGGATATTGCGGTGTTAGAATTGGAAGTGGTGTGTTTGGAACGGTATCTCCTATCTCTGTATCGAAAAACGTTTGATCAACAAGTGTCATCTCAACCATCTATAGATAAAAGATTGCAAAGGAATTCAACTACGCAGAAACGGCAGCTTCCAGTAGTCAATTCACAAGATAGCATGACACATGAAGGCAATAAAGTTATTCAGTCAAGTCAACCTAAGCAATCCGATGAAACTTGTGGAAGAGAAGAAGATCTGTTGGATTCTAGTATCCACAGATGTTACTCCTCGCTATCTCATCGTTCACCTGCAACTTCTTCCTTGAAATCTATAGTTAATGCTGTAGATTCGTACCATTCCCTTCCATTGTCAATGCTAGAGGTAATAACTTGGTTAAGCTAATGTTTCGTTCTATTTTTAACTTGCACTAATTAGTAAATTCCGGTCTCTTCAGCATGTTCAAAAGGATAATTCAAGCAGCATCAGTCTGGCAGAACATCTTGGGACCTCTATTAGTAACCCTGTTATAGAGACTCCAAACTTGCTTTCGGAAGAAATGATCAGGTGCATCTCAGCCATATACTGTGAACTAGCAGATCCACCATTGTTAGATCATGACTGTCCTTCCTCTCCTGCTTCATTCTCTTCATCGCTGAATGAATTTCCCGAACAAGGCCAGACTGAGATGTGGAGCCCTCAGCAGGGGAACTTTTCGTCCTTCAATTCATCTCTCGACAATCCTTTCCACATTGCAGAGTCTAAGGAATTCAGTGGACCTTACTGCACAATGGCAGAGGTGCAAAGTATTCGTAGAGACGGTCAAAAACTAAAAGATATACAACATATGCTAAAAGATTTCAGGTGAGCCTTATCTCTACGCACACGAGATTTAGGAACCTGTTTCTTTCTTCCAAATAGAAATGGAGTTGAAAAGGAAAAAGTTACTTAATTGCAGGTCACTTGTCTCCCAATTGGAAGAAGTTGACCCGAGAAAACTGAAGCATGAGGAAAAGCTGGCGTTTTGGATCAATGTACATAACTCCCTAGTGATGCATGTAAAGTTCTACATCTTAGAAGTTCTCGAGATGCTCATTCTGTCTTAAATCTTGTTTATTAGCTTTTGTGTTTCTAACTGATGAAAACCTTTTGAATTGCTCTAAAGGCATTTTTGGTTTATGGGACTCCACAAAATAATATGAAAAGAACATCTTTGATTCTCAAGGTGAGCAAAAGTTTCCCGAATTCTTCCCCAGAATAAAATGTTACAAGTATATCATCATCATCAGCTGCTCTTTTCTGTCTCAGGCAGCGTATATTGTTGGGGGTCATACTGTGAACATAGATATGATCCAGAGTTCTATTCTGAGGTGTCGGTTGTTTCGTCCTGGACAAGTAATTTCTATATCCTACATCTGCCTTTTGAACTGAGAAATCTTCATTATAATTCCAACAAATTCAGTTTTTAACTTTTACCATATTATAAGATTCAATGCACTTTGATGGGAAATTTAAGATATTTATTCTGTCATGGTGCTGAGTTTGTATGCATCTGATTGTAGTGGCTACGAATACTATTTCCTTGGAAACCAAAATTCAAGACCAGAGATCCAAGAAAAGCCTATGCTATTGATCATCCCGAACCTCGCCTTTATTTTGCGCTTTCTGCAGGAAGTTTTTCAGATCCTGCGGTATGTTTATATCGAACATGGTTTTCCTTTTCAAGATAGTTATTTCAATCTGTTCTAGTTGTTACTCGATAGGACTAAGCTAACCGAACTTCTTATTCATTAGGTTCGAGCATACAGTCCGAAGCGAGTGTTTGAGGATCTGGAATCAGCAAAAGAAGAGTACATTCAATCAACCGTAACTGTAAATAAAGAAAAGAAACTCCATCTACCGAAACTTGTGGAGTCATATGCCAAAGAAGTAGATCTATGTCCTGCCGGTTTGATGGATATGATAGAACATCTACTGCCTAGCTCTGTGAGGAATAGCATTCTGCAATTTAAACAAAGAAAGGTCAGCAAGAGCATTGAGTGGATTCCTCATAACTTCACGTTCCGCTATCTGCTTTCAAAAGAATTAGCCTGATTGAAGGAGTACTTTTAATCCTTGAGAAATTCTTATATACTTCTGCTAGCATGACCATGCGGAATGAAAGGGGAATCATAACTAGACTTTTCCGATCGATCGACTAGTCGTGAAGTTGATTTTGGATGATCAGATAAGCTCAAGATTACTGAGCTATTATTGAGCTTTGGTACTCGATTTGGAAAGGTGTCATTATAACTTATAAGAATAATGTCTGGTCAGTTGATCTAGCTCTTATAAGAAATGAGTTTGTATGATGATCATCTTAAGGCAATAAGGTCGTGATTCGGCTGTCATTCCCAATGGTCTTGCCTACAATTTTCGTTCAGTTTTCATGTCTGTTTGATCAGTAGTATACCAGTTGCAACCAATTTGTGTAAAAGTAGTGTATTCTGTAATTGTTTGTATCAGGAAAATGGTATTTATAATCATAATTTTTTGGTATTTGTTTACATCTGCTGTTTAATTTTAGAACATGAGTCTTCCTATTTTTCACAGACTTCATTTCCCACTGAGAGAGCTATTTGAGTCTCATGGTTTTAGGATGTTTAGAGCAACTCCATCGTAGTTCCTCAAAGTACCATTCGGTCAAATTTGGACCTTGATAACGATCTCTTCCTTCCAACGCGGTAACATGACTCCTTACAATTTTGACCATCCATTTGTCTCCCTACAATTAACGAGCGAAGTATTGTCCCAAATTCAAATCATTAAAACACATTTATAATATTGAATTTACCTTCCAATATAACTCAATAACTTTCTCATTGTTTTCGATATAAGATTCAATTTATTCATCGTCTTGTGTTAATATTTTTGAATCAGTCTTTTTTTTATCACACTAGTTTTTTTTTTTTTTTTTTGATTTGATATACAAATAAAATGCTTATAAGAGAGTTGCTAATCTTCATTGTTGTAAATGAAAGACAGCTTGATCGCTCATAATCTGATTTATCTCCAAATAATTTCTTGACTAATCCCCAATTGAGAAAAAGCATCCCATCACTTAAATGTATAGGAAGAGGAAAAACAGATCATCTATAAAGTCTGAACCACATATTTCCTCTATTATTTTCAAAGAAAGATGTAAACTTTAATTGGTTAATAGGCCTTTGAAAGAGAAAAGAAAGAAAAAGAAGTTAGATTGGGGTGAGATAGATAGATAGATGTCAATCGAAATAAAACAGTGAGAGAAAGAGATATTTCTATCTGCTAAGACTTAACCACAATCACTTATACAACACAAGCCCAACTTTAGAAACCCCTCTCTTTTTGGCGCTTCTGTTTCATAATACAAACAAACAAACAAACCCTCAAAACCCATCACTGTTATGCCACCTCCAAGCCCAAAGTTGATACCTTTTTCCATTTTATGTAAACCCCAGAGAGAAAGATAGAGCACTATAGCCATGGAAGGAGAAGGGGTTGAGTTGGTACTTTCTAGAGCTGTTGAATTGAGGTTAAAAATCTCTAATTGTATCCATAAAGCTAGCAATGGTAATGGTAATGGCAATGGCAATGGCAACTTTGTGTCATCTGAACATAACAAGCTAGAAAAAGAGGGTCTTGAAGATGGTAAAGTTTTGAATGGAGTGAACCCTAATGATGGTTCACACAATGAAGCAGAAGATGAGGAAGATGAAGATGCAGATGCTGATGCAGAGAGACTTTTGCATATCCAGGATGCTCTTGAGTCCCTTGAGCACCAGCTCTCTAACTTGCAGGTTTTTCCCCAATTCTCAGTTTAGGTTTGTTTTTTTAAATAAAGGTGCAAACTTTGGCTTCTTTTGATTATCTTGCATATGTGAATCTATGTGTGGATGAGTGAGTTCTGACTTGTGATTTTCATTTGGTGACTAAGAAATCTTGGAAGAGGGTGATTGAGAGCGGTATGAGTTTATTAGGGATTGAGGTAAGTATGGTGGTAGATATAGGATGGAGTGGCGGGAGAGAATTTTTGTCGCCCACTCAACTTGAGTTTCAGGATTCTTTATGATGTTTCACGTTAGCCGACCCCGAATCATTTCGGGACTATGGTTTTGTTGTTGTTGTTGTTGACTACACTCAAATAAACTATTGAGAAATATGTGAGTGAGACCAATCATTTGCTTGCTTTTGTGTTGTAATTTTTGCCAATAATGTGAAATTATTGAAGAAATGATAATTTGAGGTTAGATATCCTTAAAGATTCCCTTTTTGTACCTAAACTGAAACTCTGAAAAGCACAAGCAGCAGAAAGAGTAGCTTAAATTTGATGTTCTGTTTGATTTTTGTATGGAAATAATAATTCTTTACTTCATCTGTTATACCGAGAAAAAGGGTCATGTATATGTTAATAAGTTTGAATTTTGTTTATTTGATTGATTGTTAAAACTCCAATTAGGATTCTTGTTTAGGAATAAATTAGTCAGTATTTGAGCATATAGAGAATTACGAATTTATGCAGTTTATATCTTGAATCAAGCTTGGAAGTTTCAATCATTTTGGGAATTTGAAGAATTGGCATCCAAATTTGTGTATGCATGCTTTTGTGGAATGACGTTAGCTTTAATGATCGTGGCCTCCTTGATGCTTCAAAATTTTTGTTCATAGGCAAAGTCTTTGAGTATGCTATGCTTGTGACTGTCGCTGAACTAGAGCTAGTGTCTAAATACCTTTGTTTTATCAAAAAACGAGTAACTGAGGATGCATGATCATTTGTCTTCACACTGAATTGATAAACTGACTTTCTTTCACTCCTTTAATCAAACAAAGAGACATCCTCTCTGACCATATTGTCTTGTCCTCACATGAATAGCATAATTATCCCACAGCTTGAAAATTTGTGATGGGAATGTCTTGGGCACCATGGATTCACGCCATTTTGCTATGCATTTTAAAAGCTAATCTAGCACTATAGGATGTATTTATGTGGATCATTTGCAGTTCAATTTTGATGTCTATTAAAAGGTCTGGATCTTCTGTTCTGTGTCGTATTTAAGTATCCACCTTTACCAAAGTATTACATGAGCTAATGAGAACATAGTCATTTTTTGTTGTTGTAGACCATATGTTTTACTTCTTCTGTTATAAAGTAAAAGTACTCTAATGATTGGTAATCTGCATCTTTCACTTGCTGTGAATCAAAAGTAGATGGTCATTGGTTCGAAGGTTTCTTGAATTTCGCATAAATTTATCGTTCCGAGTGATGTTGATTAGGCATTAGATGTTTGTTCCTCTGTTATTCCATCCAAAACTACCCTGCTTCCATGTGTGGGCAGGGTTAGATTGATAGTGCAGGGAGTGTGATTGTTTGTTTTGAGTCCATGCTTTTCATAAATATGGTACCGTGGATGTGAATGTACTAATTGTAAAGTAAGGACTGTTTCATTAGTTCTGTATGCTATGGCCAGGCTTTGCAGCAGCAGCAACGCTATGAAAGAGAAGTTGCCCTTAGTGAAATTGAACATAGCCGCAAGATGTTACTGGATAAACTAAAGGACTACAAAGGAGAAGATTTGGAAGTAATACAGGAAGCTTGTAGATTTGCCGGTGAAACAGTAGAGCATAACAATGATCTTTTACTTCCTCCGTATCCAAGTCGGCCTCCAGCATCATTAGTTATAGATAATCACTATCTCTCACACAAGTTTCTAAGAAATGGGGTAATCACTGCTGAAGCAAAGAAGGATCTGAATCATTCAAATAGCAAACCATCGAGTAAAGGGTTTGGACATTTCATTGGTGCTGCAGCCAAGACCATGATTACCCTTATCGGTGTGATATCGGTGCTGAGATTGTCTGGTTTCGGGCCTAAATTTGGGAAAGGAAGACTACCAATGAAGATTACGGAGTTGTTTCCGCAGCCAGCAAGTGAAGAGAAGAGCCGGAGCGAGTGCCCACCTGGGAGAGTTTTGGTGGTGGAAAATGGGGAAGCTCGTTGCGTTGTGAAAGAGAGGGTTGCTATTCCTTTCGCAACAGTAGTTTCAAAGCCAGATGTAGATTATGGATGTGGTTAATGTGGAATCTAGTTCCTATCTTCTTCTTCATCTTGCTTTTCACTTTTGTTTTAGGATTTTTGTTTTGTTAGATTCTTACCCTATTATATATATATGTATATCTTGTTTCTTAATATCCCTTTCAAAGGTTTTGTATCGATTGCCTAGATTATATGTGACAGTAAATAACTGCTGCAGCTGCATCCTTTTGGGAAGTTATAATGTTTTTCTGATCCTCAGCAGAGATTTCTGGGTTCTATTAATACTAGTTTTACTGCAACTGCTGACATTCATTATAAGAATTATGGGTCTAAAAATATTAAGTTGTATGCATTCATTTAATGGTTACGAGAGGATGCGGGTGATGGATAACGCGGAGTTGTACGGAACTATAATTTTTTTCTGCCCAAATGCACTTAAACAATATTGATAGAGTGTTTGTAGATTGCCAGAGATTCCTCCAAGTATCCATGTTCCGCCGCTGGTTTTATAACCCCGGTATGCTGCTATATTTGACTGATAAAGTAAAGGGCTTTCCATAATGATCTGCAATCTTCAAATTCAAATACCGTTTGTCTTGTTATATTAAATACAAATTGAAGCCCTCCCAGAATAAAATAGACGAAGTTGGCTGCATCTCACCTTCAAAGGTTAATATAAAATAATAATTAATTATGTGTACAGTCAAAGCAAAGTGTCTTTTGGACAAGTATAACTCAAGTTGGTGAAAGCTTTTTCTCAGCTCAGCTTCTGTATATCTATCCCTAGTAGTTTTCGACCTTCTTTCTTTCAAGTTATTGCTTTTACTCATGAATACTAACACTTTCAGATGTGAGAATACCATGATCCTCTCTCGTGGTCAGTTTTTTTACCATTTTCTTTCAATTTTTACTTAAGATTTTTCATTTTGTTTGATAACATTGATCATCTTCTCTGATGTAAAACAAATTACAGGTGGAGGCATCAACAAGTATGGCAATAGAGTAGCGCTAAACTATGGATTTAGTCAATCTTTTCGGTTGCCATCGTGGGTTAGCAGTAGCAGAGATGGATATATCCCTGGTTTTGTTTGCTCAACCTCAAACTCTAAATATGTCACTAGTAATTACTTTTCTTTTTCCCTCTTTATGAGATATTTGCCTTTACTGTTTTTCATTTTTCTTTCCCTTTTATGAGTAAATTACACTCTTGGCAAGTCTTTGAACTTTAAAATCGGATAATAAAGTTTTGAACTTTGATCTTCTATACACATTAAAGACCCTCAATCTTTGCTCACTCTAATAGCAGGTGATCTCAGTTATAAAGTTGATGGAAATGAAGTTCTAATAAGCAACAATAATTCTATAAATTTTTGGTTTTGAAATCATTTAGGACTTATTTGGATGATAGAGAAAAATCTGAACATTGGTGATTTGGAATATGAAAAGGTAGTTCTATTTTGAAGTCCAGGGACTGTAAGTAACCCGAAGTTGAGGGATCACGAGTATACTTTACCCTCATTTCCTCTAAACTATTCATAATATGACTTTTGTGCATATGCAAAGGTGTAGAGAAGAGTAGAAGACTGAAAGTGAGTGCCTTTACTGAAGAACAGGAAGCTCTAGTGGTCAAATCATGGAATTCAATGAAGAAAAATTCTGGTGACTTGGGTCTTAAGTTCTTCCTTAAGTAAATCATTCTCTATCGCCTTTTTGTCTTTTTTAATAATTGAATCGACTTGCTAGTTGATTTATGAAGTGATATTGAAATTTGGATTGATTGACTATGCAGAATCTTTGAAATTGCGCCGTCTGCAAAGAAACTATTCAAATTTCTTGAAGACTCAGAGGTTCCGGTGGAACAGAATCCGAAACTTAAACCTCATGCCATGACCGTCTTTGTAATGGTCAGTTCATAATTTCACATTAATCATCTTCTTATCATTTTCACTCTATTATCTTTGATTGAAAGATGAGACATTCTAATTCTATGTTGTGCAGACGTGTGAATCAGCGGTGCAGCTTCGAAAGGCGGGGAAAGTTACAGTGAAGGAGTCGAGTCTGAAAGATTTAGGAGCCACCCATTTCAAATATGGTGTAGTTGATGAACATTTTGAGGTTATAACTTACAATAAACTTCAACTTCATTTGGTAACTTTGAATTATGATATGATGAGTTGATGGTTGGTTTATACATTTCGAAGGTGACAAAGTTCGCATTGCTAGAAACAATAAAAGAAGCAGTGCCCGAAATGTGGTCAGCAGAGATGAAGAATGCTTGGGCTGAAGCTTATGATCAATTGGCTGCTGCTATTAAATCCCAAATGAAGCCTACTTCTTAAACTCTTTACAAGGAAAAGAGATGACTCTTATTTCAAGCTTCAATGTTTTTATGTATTAATCATAATAGACGGCCATTCCGCCATGTTGTTTTTATGTTATTGTGATTTTGTAAAGAAGTAATTAACTACTTTATCTACCAGTGGCATTTTTTTCTATCTAAAAAGCAACAGACAGTTTTTCCATCAATTTAACCAAACACTTTAAATCTCCTGTTTAGAATGAAAAAGTAAACAACAACTGAAAAAATGAGGAAACAAACAAGCAAATGTGGATCGGTCAAGGGAATACATCCCAATAATATACTACTACTAAAGATTTTTGAAATTGAAGCCGTTACATTGATAAAAAAAATAAAATTTCTTTTAAAGTTTATGTTTATAAAGTTTCTTAATGATGCAACTCCTTTTAATACGTTAAACAATAAAAGTGTGTCTCACCTTTATTTATTGTGTATTGCAAATTGAATGGGGTATCATCATTACATGAAAGTTATGGAGAGCTTTCATTAAAATAAAATAAATTATGGAGAACTCACCCTAGTAAGAAATGCCTCTCTCAGAAAGAAAAAAAAAACAAAAAGAATTAGAAGGAAAGTATAAGGCCTTGGTTGGGCCTACTATAATTTACTCAAGTTAGATTTAAAGCCCAAAAATAACAGTGATTGATCCATAAATTGATCAGCTTCTAAATCAACATTTTATAAATTTTATAGATAAACTAGAATTTTCATGTAAAAATTTAAATAATTAAACTATACATACCAAATAGTTACTTCGTGTATGTATATACACTCCTTTTTGGAAATTAGCTAATGATGAAGAATACCGTTTGATGTTAAATCTATGTAATTTGATTGAAACTAATATGTGATGTTTGATTATTTTTTTTTAAGTTCTTTTTTATTACTGTGTTTTAAACGATAGGAGTATGTTTTCAAAAAGGAAAATAGGAGTCTACTTAGTTATGTTTTCTTATTTCCTTTCCTTTTATTTACTACGTGTACATATTAATAAGAGCTAATTTGACAATACTTTAAACCGATCAAATAGATGTATTAGCTAGGCTTAAGAAACTATCACTAATAGCTACTTCGGACAAAAAATATATTAGTACGCATCTATTATATTGGCTATTAGAATTAATATAAAAGATCGAGAGGTAAAGTTTAAGAGTTGTAATTTATCCATAACTAATACCAACAATAAACAATAATGCACAAGAGTTGAAGTGAAGTTAGATAGTTTGATATGAGTGAAAATCAACGAAACGTGATATAGGATCACATCATGACTAGCCTCGTATAGTAAAAATTTACTTGTTATATTGAAATAAACATAATTAACTGGGATGAGATTCGTTGCAGACATAACACATGCACAAAAAGGTTTTTTTTTTTTTTAGTTATTACAGTTGGCATATCTATAATTTATTATAATATTATTATTTCCTTGTGTAAACTAACGGGAAATTCTATGGTCACTTTGTTTTGTACAAAGTAATCATTACTTTGTTTTGTCCACCATTAGATCATGGGGTGAAAAGTGATCTAATGATAAGTAAAGCAAAGTACAAACAAAGTAAATCAAAAATAAAATAACTATAGCCTACACCTAAACTAACTTATTTACTTCAAATTAAATTGAATTTCTTTCTTTATCTCATAGTATGTACACAATCCAGCAATTTTACATATTTCTTGATTGTTTTGCATCCCAAATATATTTTATCATCATCTATAAGGATCCTCCCCTTCACTTTTCTGCAATTATTGGTATGATATATTATATGCTATACAATTAACTAATGTTTATTTCTTTTTTTAACTGTCAAAGCACATTATACTCACAAAGAAACACAGAAATTTCATGTAAATATTATAATACATATAATAAAATACCTTTTGTTTTGGAGCTCCACTAATTAATTAACTTTTTATAAGATCAAGTTTATACGCCATTATCTTTCTTTACAAAAAATATATTACGACCTAATTCAAGCACATTTTTCAGACACTATGTTATTTTTATATTATCATATATGTTCACTACTTTTTAGCTTTATATATTATACTCTTTTGTTTTTTAGGTATAGCTGGAATCATAAATTATAGGGATAATTGTTTATAAATTCAATTTGGTTAAATTTAATTGTTGAAAGCATGTCTTGAATCTTAAATGGTATCTAAAATTAAGAAAAATATAGTACCGTATCTCTTCTGAATTTTAACTTGTGAATAAGAGAGTTGTGTAGTGTCAATTTATCAAATTAATGTAGATTTGTTTGTAGGTGCAACTTCATCACGTTCAGATTGGATTCAGTCTAGCTCGCTATATAAATATAAATATAAGTTTTGAAGACAAATTTCAAACTCAACCCCCATTTAATATATGTGTTAGAGTAAATTTGAATTAGATCTAACGAATCATTATAAGTATATATGCATATCCAAACTCAATAAAAGAGTATACGTTGTATCGTAATTACACCCAGCTGAATATATATGTATCAGTTTTGTGACATGTTATTCGAGAATAGTAGATTAATTGTAATTATCTAAAAATTGTGACCAAAAAAGTAGTTATCTAAAATATTATTCAACTAATTAAAAACACATGGTAGATTGGACATGTGTTGTACACGCTTCAAATCAAAAAGACACTCGTGTAAGAGAAGTGTGTCAAAAATTATTATAAAAGATGCGAATTTTAATTATCAACTCGAACTTTTAATTTAGTCGGTTAAGTAACATATATATTTTTGAAAACAATCGAAAAGATGGTTTTAAATAATTTCTCTTCCAATTTGTTTACTTCATATATTTCTTTTGATTAAAACTGAATATGTGTGAAAAGAGCATCACAGTTACATATATATACATAAAATAATATACATTATCATTATCATCATAACATTACAAAAGAAGAAGTTCCAATACTAAAGCTTACAGATAATGTTAATAATCATAAAATAAATGGAAGAAACTAATTCAATATTCCTATTGACGAATGAGGATGTCTAAAGTTGGACGTTACAATTAAATTACTACCTAATAGAGACCAAAAAAGTAAACGAAATGAATCTGCCTAGCTAATATAATCAAACAAAATCAGAAATGTATCACAATTTAATCTGCCGGCGACCCTGCCTCCCCGGCACATTCGCAGCAACGGGAGCTTCACAAAACCGGCGCTCCAACGACGTTGTTTTCGTATCCACCCCAACCGCAGCGCTAGCCTTGATAGCTAATGCGCACAATTCAGGCAAGGAGAGAAGGGAATGAGACTTAGAAAGAGGCATCAGAAAATAAATTTGACCAAGTTGGAGGTCTTCATCAGGAGACACGTGTGGCACGTGAGAGTTGACATACATAGTTTCTGAGTTGCAGAGGAAGCAATTAGGATTCTGGGAGAGTACGTGGCTAGCTTTGATTGGGTGGTGGAATTGTTGAAGTTTGCCATCTAAGTGTATGATTTTTGCAGTGGACTGCCAGTCTAGGCTCAGATTATTATTGCCCTTCCTGGGGTGGTTTGGTGATGCACAAGAATTGCCCATTTTCAGATTCTTTAATTTCTGAAGTGGGGTTTCGTCTCTCGGGTGCCTAGTCGGGGTCTCAGTTCTTCTCCTTCGCAGCTCCCTTTTTATTCGAGAAAGAGAAGGAGAGAAATGTTAGTAGTTTTATTTTTTGATTTGGGTTTGGGTATGAGATGTGTTATTATAGGGAGAGATTTGAGAAATGAAAGAATTGAGGAGGAAATGGGAATTGAATAGTGTATAATTTGAAAGAAAAGTGATGCCTGGCCAATAGATATAGTGAAAATGGGTCAATCTTTATATTTTAATAATTTAGATCTCTTTCTTTTTGACTAGCATCAGTGTTTTCCCATTATATATTCTTTACTGTAATCATTTTAGATTTATTCCCTCTTTGCTATATCCTTTTGTCCTTTTTTGTCATTATAGCATTTCAGGCTTTCTGATTACTAAAATTATATTTAGTGTAGGGATAAGATATAAATTTACCTATACACGTCTTCTTTTAAGTGAAAAATGTTAGATTCTATTCTCAATGATTTCAATATAATTTTTTTATTGAAATTCATATATAGCCACACGAGCTATTAAGAAACTATTTTGTTAAGTTAATTACTTCACTTTGTAGCTTAGTTTATCACATTGGTTTTGCAAGACATATATATAACACTGCTGTCAAGCTTTCTTGAGCTAAAATCTGTCTAGCTTAGATGAGTCTAACATATTTTGACAGTTGTTATCTCAATTGAAATTGCTCTAAGTTTGAACATTTATGGGTAAAATTAGTATGTTTTACATTAAGGGTATGATGTTGGTAATTTGTTCAAAAATTAATATTTGGAACCATGTAAGTAGAGTTCAGAATGTATAACTGTTTCCCTTTACGTTAAACATTTTTCTTAACATAGATAAACATTGAATTAAATGTATTAAAATTCTTAACATATAAAAAAAGATCCGATCCATGCACCACTGTAATAAAAGCTAGGTTAGGGATTAATGATAAGCTTAAATATGACAGTATAGACCAGCTGGACAATGATGAAGTGATACACATACTCTTATATAATTTCTGATGATGATGCATGACAATAGTTGATACTAAATAAATTTACTTTAATATTGTTAACGGCTATTCCTCCGTTCTCGAATGTATGTCGTTAAACAAATTAAAAAGTCCACAAATGTATATTGTTTTGTCATTTTTTTTATATTTTAACTTTTCGTTGTCTATATTGCTCCATTTGATTATGCAAAAAAAAAAGAATGTAAAAAAGAAAATAATTATTGAGATGTCCAAGTAAGATTAGTATTTTACACAAGATTTTTAAATTTTCATTTTTTAGCTTAAAAGACATACATTCGAGAATGAAGGGAGTATTTTGTAATTTTTCAAATACTTATATTTTTAAGAATTCATCAACTACAAAGTGAAATTTTGAAGGAAAAAAAAAATCCACAAACACCTTTTCTAACATTAATATGAATACAACTTTTTTTATTAAATAAACCCTTAAATTGTTAGAGATTAATATATAACTATAACCGAGCCTTAACAATCTAACTCGGAAATTTGTTTAAATTTGTTGAATAACATAAATGAACTATTTTGAGCAAAAGTAATAAAGGATTATGCAATTGCTGAGAAAGAGAGAGCAGGCAGATTAAGCCAAAATGAAAAATAAAGAGGGAAAACAAAACATGGCAGGATTGGTTGGAGGAAACCTGGAAGTGTCCCAAAGTGGAGTTCATCTGTACATATGATATATAGTTTGTTCCTTTTTTTTCTTTTTCACTTTCTGTTTTGGGGTCCATTTTAGGCATGGTCTTTTCTGTCTTCTTCTTCTCCTATGTCTTTCTTTCCACTTTCCCCACTTTCTTAATCATTCCGAGCGATAATACAAATGGAGGGTAAAAATGTGTTGGGATCTCACGACCTACATTACTCCGATGTCCGAATTAACAAAGTTTGAGAACATATAGAGTTCTAGGGTAGAACAGTGATTTACCTATGATCGACTTATTTAATGATTAAAAATATTGAACAATTTTGTTAAAAGTTTTGAATTGGTTCTACTTGAAATTTTCATCGATTTAAAGATCTTTTATGTTTTCCACCAAATATTAACGTATTATTTCTACTTCTAGTTTTTTTCTCATACGTGCTCCATTGATATGGAGCAATTTTCAAACACATTATTATATGTCTCTTTCTAAAAATAAAAACACGGTCCATAAATAATTGATATAAACAAAGATCTACACTATTTAATTTCATTAGAAAATAATTGATATAAACAAATTTAATTTGTACAATTATCAATCAATCCCGATCATAACGGAATTTCTAATCTTTCGAAAATAAAAAAACAGAATTTCTCAAAATGTACAACTACACTTCCATTACAAAATACCATATTAAAGTTACCATCTTACTCCTCCATAATAACAGTTAAATTCCGATGAAACTTACTCCTCCTCCGGCCACCACTCCTCCCTTTCCTCTTAACCTCCAATCCTTTTCCTCCACCGTCTCTACCACCCCTAACCGCCGTCCCTCGACCATCCAAATCCGCCGCCTTCTCATAATTACTAGAAACCATATTAGGATCTCCTAAAGTTCTGTTCTTTAAAGCCAAACTAGCCTTAACAGCCAAAGCAGCCATTGCCGGAGCTCTGAGAGGCTTGTCTAACCAAGTCAACGGTAGTGCAAAGTAAAGTTGACCAAGTTGAAGCACCTCGTCATCATCAACGGCTGAGATGTAATCATCATAATCCATGTCATCAGCTTTACATATGAAATAATTTCTGTTTAGTATCTCCGAAACCTTAACTGGGTTCCTAAATTCTTGGAGGTCACCATTTTCGAAGATGAGTTTTGTTGTCGGAACTGAAATTATTTGTGAGGTGTGATTACCCATGTTCTTTTAGAAAATTTGAGTTGATTAATTTGATGTGGTTAATTTGGTGTTTATATAGTTAATTAGGACTACTGTTTAATTGATGTGACTGGGTTAGCGTGTGATACAGTACTAATTAATTATAGAAGAATATATGAATGATTTTTTAGTATTATTTTTGGAGTTTAGTTGTTGGAAATTTCGTTGGTTGATCGAATTTCATACTCCGATTAGCATATTTGTGGTCAATAATAAAATTTGTTCAAACTTGAAACTTCTGTGCTTTCCAGTTATTCTACTTATTATAATAATCATGATTTGAGGGGACTCTGCATATGCCGCCCAAAAAATACCCATAAGAATTTTCTCATTGAGAATATTAATATTGATAATAGTGTTTAAAATGTAAAATAATAGATTTATCAAAAAACAATGTAAAATAATAGCCTGTTAAATCAAGACATGATATCACCGTTATATGTAATTCATTAAGCTTTTACACGTTTTCATATTTCTTTCAATGGATTTTAATTTTGAAGCTCTTCATTTAAGTTAAATTTGGAGTTTGTATAGGAAAATAAGATGTTTAGCAAATCTAACATTGATAATTGGATATATTAATGAAAAGAAATTCAATATTTTCAATATGTTATAGAATCTATTGAATCCATCAATATTGAGAAATTCAACTATATAGAGTAAACTCAACTGTAAAAAACGTATTGATAAATTTACTCTTACCATCGACAAAGTAAGAGCAATGTTTCTTCTAATGCTTGCAAAGCTTAGTCAAATTTAATATAACACCGTTTTTTTTGTAATTAGTTACATATCAACTAATTTTTAGAAAAGTATTATACGTATTTTGTAATTTCATTATAGAATTGAATGTTAGTAATTTTAATTGTCCACATAAAAAACACTGCATAATTTTATTTGAAATTATTCATGACGTGCAGTTGTATGTTAATTAATTTGTTACTAATGAACGATAAAATAACACAAAATGCATATTGCGGATTAAAATAGTAAGGATTGAAACTAGAAATTGATGAGTTATTTCTTGACTCAAATTAGCAACCTTAAAAGTAACACTGCACATTTTAAACTTTAAGAATAAAATTGCTTCTCATGCTCAATATTACTAATGTTTTTAAACCAAACTTATTAATAATATTGATCAACCTCCAACCGTTTAATCGCATAAGTGATTTTACACACAACTTATTAAAATTTACCGTTCAAACGCAACTATTCCTGGGAATTTTTTTTATTAATGTTGCAAGTAAAAACAATTTCAGCTGACCGTAGTCCACCAAGGTGCTGATCTCATGGTCATCATCAAATCAAATGATGATTATTATAATTGTGCCAGGTTTTGTCATCTTTATTTCTGCAATAACTGATGTTTGACCAATTACTGACTACTTCTTAAGTGTATGTTTTACAGTAACTAATATATTTATTATTAATCCATAACAAGATTTGATGACCCTAATTTTGGCATTATTTAAATACTCTTGTTTCCAAAATTTGTGGTCAACGACGTCAATGTTTTTTTTTTGTTTTGTTTGCAAATCTATAAATAATGTAAAATATAAAGCATATATATAAGACCATTTTTTATTATGCAGTTGTACTGCGTGAAATTTGCGGCAATTTTTTTTTTCAAAAAATAAAATATGGACTGAGATCTTTATGATCAGTCATGACATATAATTTTGGGAAAGGTCTTTTGTTTTGAAATTTTGATGATTACTAAACTTATATGATAAAATGTGGTCCTTTTATATTAGCAAATACAAAAAGAAATTAGAAAGAAATTTTTGTAGTTTTGTTGAAGTTGATGACATGGTGGAGGTAATCTTTTCGCCAATCTTCTCTTATGAAATACATATGTACTTTGGAAAAGAAAAGTGAATGGACAAAACAATAATCTCTAACTTTATAAAAAAATTTTCCTTAACATTGTTGCTAATTTTTAAATTTCTGTATACACTTCTGGGAATGTACGAGTTGTGGAAATTCAAAATGTCTACCATATTTTCAAAGTTTTGAAAGGATTCAATCCAAAAAAAATAAAATTTTGAAAGGATTGGGTTGCTATATCTCTGAAAGGGCCCAGGCAATAATTTTGTCCCTTAACTTCAGCCCAACAACCAATGCACAAAAACTTGATGAGTTGCTTTTGTTCTTTATTTTTATTTCATTTTGTTATAAATAAATTTAAGATTTTACGAGATGACTTATATATTACTCAGTTTATATGGATCACTTCTACAACAATAGAAAATGAAGTAATGTGACAATGTTGTTAGAATCGTGTACTTACAAATATCGATCATATGTTAAAAATCAAAATGTAAACTTTAGGTTAAAAATGGAGTTTTTTTTTTAACTTTTAACCCTAAATGGTTTTCTTTTTACTTTAAAAGGAAGGCAACAAATGATTTGAGCAATATATTAAGCATAACTTCATGGTTAGGCTCAAATTACATATCTTAAGTACTTAAAGAATCATAAAATTAATCAATAAAAATATAATATATACTGCATAGTAAATCTATAAAAAAAACTTCAAAAAATGTATAATAAATGTTAATTGCCAAAATGAAATCAACAAAACAAATCATAGAAAAGCATCCAATTGTTTTGAATTATGAGTAGGTTTTTATTCACATGAGAGTGGACGTGGAGACCTTTATCCATTTTGTCAAAAGAGCCCCAACAGAATACATTCCCTCCTATATTTATTAATTAATGCACAATAATTGAAACAATCACCAATCCTAAATTTTAGTTATTAAATCATTCGATTTCATTTCACCCCTCCACAGTGTCTCATCCTCGGGACATCAAAGAGCCAATAACTCCAGCAATAATAGTAGTCGGATCACCGAGCACCGCAGAAATAACAAACTGCATAGCTAAACCGGCCATCTCGCAACATTTCTGAACCTTCCCTTTACTCTTACTATGATTATGAGTTTGAAGAGTATTTTTCAAACTAGGAATCCTATTTTCCAATTTCCTACTATAATAATAATTATTACTATTATTACCATAACTATTATTAATATTCCTAGTAGTACTATAATTATTAAAACTACTAGACTTCCCAATATAAAGATCATACCAATTCTCCACCAACATATCCTTAACGCAAGCAACATGTAAATTATATTTCTTACAAGATGATCTGTAACTCCAACTTCTTCCTTTTCTTCCACATTTATGACATGTTGAACTCACCTTTCTATACAAGAAAAGCTTCACTTCACCATCATCAAGAATCATAGGCAATTTAGCACAACAAGGGTGAAGATCGAACCCACAATCTTTACAATGGTATACAAACCCGGTTATGTCTCTCTCACAGGCATTGCAAAACCGGGGCTTGTCCCCTGGCGGCCTTGATTGGAATTGGAAGGAGCATTTTGTGTAGAAAGGGTGCAATATGGTCGCCGACGGAATTGCACAATGCATGTGAAGGTCAAAGTCACACGACTTGCACGTGCATTTGTACCTTGACCCTATGCCTACTTCTTTGCATCCATCACATTTGAATGGGGATTCCGAGTAGTCGAATTTTAGAGAGTGTTGAGGATGGCTGAAGTGAGATATTTCAGTATATTTCATTTTCTTGAATAAAGAATTGAAATTCTTGTTTTTTTGCAGGGTTTGATAATGTGGATGAAGATGTGTATTTATAGATGGGATTTAGAGAGATTTAATGAGGGGGATTAGGAATGGTAGTTAATGAGGATTAGGATGTGGGATTGGCGTATGATTGAAGCCAAGAAAAGAATTATATGCTTGATGATATAATTTGGTGATTGTGGGAAGTGATGAGTGTGAATAGGAATCATATAGCTAGTTTTATGTGAAGGTTAGATGGGAAATTGGTAGACATGAAGCATATATTTGGGTTATGTCCAACTTAAGAATATATACCCTTTATTTGAAGCCTTTCTAGCTATATGTTTCTAAGAGATTCATTTAATCATGAATAAATTACATCTATAATCACTCAAGTTTAGCAATATCAATTAATATGTATATTGTTCAGCCCATAGAAAAAAAATATGTATATATTGTTCAATTTCAAACCTATAAAATTTTAAATCTTAATACTTTGGTCATAAGAGAAAAGTGAGTGTTCAAGGAGAAAGATTCAAATATAATGACTTGAAAAATTCGAAATATATTTTCAGGATAAAACAAGATCTTGAACAATTTTAATTCTTAGACCTTTCTAGTGTGTACAATTTGATAACGTTTATTTTCATTAGGATCCATATGATATAGGAAATGATATAAAATTAAGTGGCTTTTATGCCGGGTTTTAAACCCAAGTGCTGTAATGGGAAAATGTTGAATATGGAAAATGTTATGTACCATTGATCAAAGTTCGTAAATTATTTAGCTAGCACAAATAAGAGAAAAGTATAATAATAGCTTTCTAAACAATTAATATATGGATTGCTTGGAATATTTTCACTTAGGATTTGTGTAGAATATATTGTGGATCATATGAGATCAAATGATAATAAAAATAAACATAGGAATTTCGTGAGAATAATTAGTTACTTGGCGTCATTAAATTAAGCAATTGAAACTAAAGAGGAATAATTTCGGTATTAATTAATTCAGTAAATGACCTCTTCTTTTAGGATTGGAGAGGAATTTTAAATAAATTTTCTTTTAGGAAAAGAAATACGATATTAATATCCACCCTATGGAGGAGGGTAAAGAATAGATCTTCTAGAACAAATTCTTGTGTATATTATCCATGGAACTATTATCTAAGTACCAAATGGGTCATTTGCAAGATACAAATTCTTTAGTTATAATATCCATTCAAACTAATTTATATACCTTCAAGTTGAGAGTGCCTAAATTATACATATATAGGTGGCAAATTTTTCTTATGGAATCGATTCCCTGCTTAATTCAATTGAGTTTATTGCTTAAAGGAAAACTTTAGGGATAAGATGTGTTAAGGCTAGCTTTTCCTATAAAGCAATGAATAAACAAATATAACTTAAGATTTAATGTCAAGATAAACTACATAGATATATTCGAAATATGCTTTATTTAGGAGTTATGGTTAGTTATTGACGAGTAAGTGGAGATTTCTTCTAGGACTATGTGGTGTTGAGGTCGGAATTTGCTAGCGTGACTCAGTGGACCTGTTCGTCTATATATGTTGATATTTTGATGTGAAAGTTGTATATGTATATTGATTCTTTATCTTCCTTATAAGCTCCATTAATATCTCTAATTATATTTTTATGAGATTAAATTTATTTCTTCCATCACCATCACTTAAAGTTGTTCCTTGTACACGCCTTTGTATCATGGCATCATCCACTCCATATGTAGTCATTTGCAGTTGAAGGAGAAATTAAACATAAGGTTGAGAATAGAGCAAGTAGTATACGTGAGGTAATTGTCAAAAAGCCAATTGATAATTGGAAGTAGAATCATAATTGGCTTAATTCTAATTATTATGAATTTGATTCTTTCTGTTTTTTACTCGGTCATATTCATATCCGTAAGTTTTCTATATAGAAATACAATGATGGGCGTACGTATTTGTAGTTATTCTTCCTTCGATTCCCTATCCAATTATATTATGGTCTTTATAGTCCTGTAAAAGAAAAAGAAAAAGAAAATGTTGATATTTTCGTTAAAATACAATCATCAATCTCCTTTTTCTCATATAGCTATGCAAATTATTAAGTTCTTAGACTTGTAGACAATGTTTGGTTCATAAAATAGAATATATAGATATTTTTAAGGAGAATAGCACGTCTGAGTAGATCTAGAGGTAGGAGGAACGCTTAGTGCTCTTAAGTAGCGAGGGCCCAAAATTTCCTATTTTCCATTTTAATAACGTTGTTGTAAATGAATTTGGTAATTATTTTAAATTCTCCATGCGAATTTGAAGTCTTTTCTTATATAATACAGGTTTTACATTCTTTTAAAGGTAATTATGATAAAAAAAAAATTTATATGTTTTGGCTTAGTTGTAAATCTTTCATGTCACTTAATCTATAGAGTATGATTCTTAATATTATTTCTTACTTATACTTATCAAAGAATAAAGAATAGAATATGAAATAATAGAATAAATATGACTTATGAATAAGTATCACTGCTCTAAAAAAAAAATGGTAACTATTCTTATGTTTTGATTGATGAATGAATAACTAGTTTCGGTTGCTAGCCATGATTTTTGTAGAGAGAGTATAACAACGATGTTGACAGTCGCTTGTTCGCCGTCATTGCTCGATTCACTGTCAAACACAATTACTGTCGTTCGTTGATCTTCAACGTTCACAGTCACCATCATTAGGAGGATTAAGACGGAAAGATGAGATTGTAGAAGGAAAGGGAAAGAATGAAATGGAAATAATGAAAAGGAAAGAATGAAATGGGAAGAAGAATTTGAAAGAAGTCCAAAAGGGGTAAAATTGTTTAGATTTGTAACCTGTAACCGTAAAACAAAGTTGTCTAACCTTATTTCTTTCTGTTGAAAAAAGTTGACTTGAATTGAATTGAAAGAAAATTGAATGATCAACTAAATGTCTAATAAATTTTGTTGAATTGAATTAAACTAAACTAAACTGAAACTATTGAAATCAATTAAAATGCGAGGAATATAAGTAAAAAATAATAAAGCTTAAAAATGTTAAGACTCCTTTAAAAATAGGTTAGATTTGTAATTATCCCATATAGAATGCCCAGGCCTAGGTGATGACACATAAAGGAAGGAGAAGAATGTACACTAAACGACATCATTTTAGTTGAGTCCTCTTCTCGTCGTTCTTTTTTCTTAAAAATCTAATCTTTCTTCCTGAGGGCGACGGCGAATTCACCAGTATCCACTGTCAGTATCCAGATACAGGTTAGTTTATGTTATGTTGTTGTTCAATTTAGATTAAATTCCTAACCTTAATATTATCAAGCTTCTGCAAATTAGGAATTGTTGCTTCAATGTCTTTAATTTAAGGTTGTTGTCTTCAAATTCACTTCTTTTTTGTTTGTCTTAACTCTTATAATGTTGAGTTAATTTGGATTTATAGCTAATACTAATCAGCATACTAACAAGGCCTACAATCACCTCTTAGATACTAATATGTTACATTTACACTTTACTTTCTTAGTATATCTGCCTTTCTTTCGTGTCTGTATCGTTGTCTCTTTAAGCCTATTTTATGCAGGTTATGTTTTTAGAATTAATGTTTCTCGTCTCCGTGTTTTACGTATAGCTTTCGCTCAGTGTTAATCTAATAATACCAAAGTTTGTTGATTGCATCTTCTGTGTTGTTGTTCTATCATGTTCTTGATTGTAGCTCGTATTTGATTTAAGTGTATTCTTTTCATTTATTGTTAATGCATGTTAAAATCTTGTTTTAATTTACATTTTTATGGAAAAAAATTACTATTCTGTATAAAGCATGTTGTGTTATATATCTAATGTATTTTTTTGTTAAACAAAATTATGCAGATAGTTATCTGAATCTCCAAGAATCCAAATTGAATTGAACAGGAGCAGGTCTCTGAAGTGAACTGTTTTGGATGTTTTAGTTACATTTTCAAATCTCCAAACTCCAATTCTATAGTGGAGATTTCGAATTTCCGGTTGAACTGAACCATGCGCAGCCATACCAGGAATGGATAGATTCCACTACAAATGGCAAATCCCATCCTAAAGAGAATCATTCTCTTTCCACCAAAACGCATCAAGCCCCATTTTCTCTACTCTTTTTCATCTTCTGCCTTACCTCCAGCCTCTGATCAACCTCCTCTAGTCTGCTCTGTTGTTTCACTTCTCACCCACCATCGCTCGAAATCCCGATGGAGCTATCTTCGCTCACTCCTCTCATCATCCCCTAATGACCTCACTCCTGCCCACTTTTCCCTAATTGCTCTCCAATTAAAATCCAATCCTCATCTTGCCCTCCGCTTCTTCTTCTTCACTCTCCACAACTCTTTATGCTCTCACAATCTCCAATCCTACTCCACCATCATCCACATCCTTGCTCGTGCTCGCCTGAAGTCACACGCCCAGTCCATTATCCGGATTGCTCTCCGCTCTCCTGTGTTGCTCAATCATTCTGATTCTCCTTTCCAATTGTTTAAAGTTTTAACAAAAACATATAGGGAGTGCGATTCTGCCCCGTTTGTGTTTGACTTGTTGATAAAATCCTGTCTTGAGTCGAAAAAGATAGATGAGTCTATTGAAATTGTGAGGATGTTGAGTTCTCATGGGATTAGCCCACAAATCAATACATGTAATGATTTGGTTTCTTGTGTTTCGAAGTGTAAAGGGTCGCTCGCTGGTTATGGGATTTTCAGGGAGGTTTTCGGGTTGAGGGCTGATGAAACTGAGGGGGAGGGGAATAGGGTTCGAAGAGTTAGGCCTAATGTGCATAGTTTTAATAATTTGATGGTGGAGTTTTTCAAAGATGGTGAGTTGGAGATGGTTTTGGAGACTTGGGCTGAAATGGCGAGATTTGGGTGTGTTCCAAATGGGTATAGTTATAGCATCTTGATTGCTGTTTATTGTCAAGATGGGAAGATAAAAGAAGCTGAGAAATCATGGGATGAAATGAGAGTAAAAGGGATAAAGCCTGATGTTGTGGCTTATAATACTATCATTGGTGGGTTCTGCAAGACGGGGGAGATTGAGAAAGCTGAGGAATTTGTGAGAGAAATGGAATTTAGTGGAATTGATGGTACTTGTGTTACTTCCGTGCACTTGATTAATGGGTACTGTGGAGTTGGGGATATTGATTCGGCGATTCTTGTATATAAAGATATGTGTAGAAAGAATTTTAGTCCCGAAGTTACAACAATGAATGTATTGATCGGTGGGCTGTGTGTGAAGAAAAGAGTTTCTCAAGCAATGGAGATTATGAAGATTCCAGTAAAGAATGGTAGCTTTCATCCGAGCAAGAAGACTTATGAATTCTTGATAAAGGCATTGTGCGAGGATGGTAAAATGGAAGAAGCGTTGAAACTTCAGGCAAAGATGGTAGGCAAAGGGCATAAACCAGATTCAAAGATTTACGATTTCTTTATTGAAGGGTATATGAAGTTAAGTGATGAGCAAACGGTAGAAAGATTAAGGAAGGAAATGTGTGAAACTCAAAAGTAGCAGGGTGCTATTTGGCATGTCCGGACCTTGCTCCCCCAGTCATCTTAATCCTTTGGAAAGTTGGAAAATTTCGGGTATGTATATGTTTAGTTTAACAGTTACCTTTTTTTACGTGCTTGTTAGTGCCTATTTCAAGAATGAGTATGAATCAGATTTGCGTGTACTTTTCTCCTTGACAGGGCAACAGGTACATAAGAAAGCTTTTAACTGGATGGGCATTTTTCACTGTCATGTTACAAGGTAAATAACAATCTGTTGATGTTTGCATATCGTACTTGATAACATCTTATTGTTTTGAGTTATGTTTGTTCGACATAGCAATTTGAATTCTTTTAGCACATATATGGAGAGCAAGATAGGTGTAGCCATTGTCTGAAATGCTAGTAATTTTTCGGGCTTTGGTGGAAACACCCACTTGGGATGGAAAAATACTTATCTTGTGAGAAAGAAATTCTATTGGATTTGTTAAGATATAGAAACAAACTACTCTATTAATCTTCTGCAAGTTATACCAATAAAATCACATGGTTGGTCTCGAATAAAAATCATATTGTAAACCATTTGGCCGTAATGAACTAAGGTCCAAGGGATCCCTATATATCTCTTTTATATTGAGATTTCAGGTTGCCATTGCAGTGCTGAACTTGAAATTTTTTATTTTTTTTCCCTTTCCTATTAATCTTAATTTGGCCTTTTGGCTTTGCAGTTGAGCTGCAAATTTTAGGAAGAATAGTTTGTTAAACTGCTATAGTTAAACTTCTTTTGGCTTGAGATCTAATTCCAAGTCATCCTCAAATAACAGAAAATTCTTGTGAAAGAAGTCACAATGATGTCTGATTAGTAGTTTTTTCCTGAGAGAAGTTCCATCAAAATTTGAGACGAGAAACCAACAAGATCGTTCTCCTTATGTGTAAACACAATAGAGATAAAGTAGAGAAGTGAAGAATTTAAAACGGATTCTTTACGAGCTTATAAAACAGTTATGTATCTCATGCACTTTCTATGTATCAATTCTGTCTTTTTACAGAAATATAACTAAAACAGATTCTGATTGATTGCTGATCGGCTATATATTGTTATTTTATCCTTAATAGATTCAGCAGTAAGTGTGGAAAATTGTATCATGAGGAACCTGCACAAGAGCACAGATAGGAGGCGGCTTTTGGTGCTTTGCTGAATCGGAGAATTGAGCAAAAAAAGTTTCTTCAATCAAGTTAACTTGTAATCTTGTATCTCTTTCTATTATGTATAGGTCAATCTGTCCAAAACTGCAAACAATTTTGTAACTATTGTCCGAACCAAAAAAGAATCCTTTGTACGATAATGACAATCTTCAACACTAATATGAATAGTAGTATATTCACAGGGAGGGAAGTAACCAGAGATTGAAAAGAGAAGACGACATGGACAAAAACCAAGTCAAGAAAGCCATAGCAGCAGATACTTGATATCTGCTGCAAATGGTTGCAGGGCAATAGGATGCGCTCGAGTGAAGCAAGAGATCCACCACACTAGCTGTTGAACATGCTGCTGCTAGAGTAAGAGTTGACAAAACCTGCCATAAATACTCAATGAGTTTATAGAAAAACAGTTGCTGACAGTTGGGTTTGATTAGGCAAAAATCAGAGTTGGACTTACCCAATCTCCTATTATAATGATGATGAGTATTCCATGTTGCCTTATAGGGCATTTTACCAAAACAGAGTATCCATCAATGATTGCTAATGTGAAACTCCATGGGATTGCTAATCCCATCACTGTCACCAAATAGCTGCAAATCAAATATGGTTTGTAAAATTTAGGTGCATTTTATCCTTAAACGTCGGTCTTAAAAGAGCGTGAGTTTTATGTTTGAAACTGAAATTGTAGTAGTAGAAATATATAGGTATGTTGCACCAATGGTTACTTAAAACTTGGACAATTCTAGATTACAAGAGATAGTTTTACATTGTTTACATAAATTCACAAGTGCATTTCAAGGTCATTTTCAGACAAATGAAAAGCTTCGTCAATTTTTATATAAAAAAGAAAAGTTTCGTCAATTCAACTAGACAATACAAGTGTCACGGTCAATTTAACAAATGTAGAAATTGTACAAAACACATGGAGCTTATGCATTGAATTGAATTAAGCGTTCTATTCATCATTTTCTGCAGGAATTTCTCCTAAAAATACTCGAAGCGACTTTATTGATACAAAATATAAAGATGAGTTAATATTGATGCAACATGAGCCTTTGTGATCTAATTATAATATTATTTTTAACTTTTAAATAATTCTTATCGTGATTTACCCTGAAACAACTATTTTATATATATATATATATGATATTGTCAATGTCTTTTTCATGCATTATTGGGATCTTAAATACAAATAATACAAAGAAAATGAGAAATAAATTTTCATGATCATTGCTAAACAATTACTATATGTTCAAAAACATCAAAATCCTCCACTACTGCCATTTGCAGCCAATAAATCATAGCTATGTTGCACGGACATGGAAAAGGAAAATGAGCATATACACGAACACAAGAAACATTATTTTTAAAATATGATCTTCATAAAATAGCCTATAAATAGAAAACGGATTCGTAGGCTTCTAAAGTGTTGAAGAAAGAAAAAAATTACCAGAAAGCTGTGTAGTTATAAAATTGAGCACCAATAGACATGAAAAAGAGAGAAGCAGAAGAGAAAATAGTCTGTCCAAGTCTCAATGAAAAGCCAGCACTTGTCCCCACTGAGCCTGGTATATCATCCATTGCCATATTACTCTTCCTTAATCCTCATCATAACCACTATTTTAAATGAAGGAGGCTTTGACCGCTTAGGCGCTCCAAATGGAGGCTCCGGCTTGACCGATCAGACCGCTTATGTGCCTCAAAATCTGACCTTTTCTAACTTTTCTCTGCATATACGCCACGCCAACTAGGCTTTGAAGGTCTCCGGTCGCCCTACTAGCGTCTATCGCTTTTTAATACACTGATCATAACCCTTCAATTTTCAAGAATATCTAAATTCTAAAACTATATGAGTAGGGAATCAAGAACATGCCAATGATTTGGGTGACATTCTTGGCCTTTTCTTGACAAAGATTTTTAAGGGGGTAACAGGGAGAGATTAGGCTAATTATTCAGGTTTGGCAACAAAGATTTTATGTATCTTCTTGTCTTAATGTTTATGGGGGGAATGGATGGCACGTTTATGCACTAAACCTCAATTGAAAAAATCTTCTTGTGGCTGCAATTTGATTCAGGTTTTGAGAGTTGCTTTTCAACTTTCTTTCTTTCTTAACTCTTAATTTTATTTCTAAGTAATCTTTTTAGTTTTCTACATTAAAAGGTACAAGAGTAAATTACATCCCCGGCCCTTGAACTTTAGAATTTGAACTTATGGCGCCTGAACTTTACATTTTACCGACATAATTGTCTATTTTATGTTGATAAAGTAAAATAAATGAAAAATTCAAGAGTTAAAGTTGTTTAAAGCATGTTCGACTGAATTGAATCTTCAACTTTTCAATCAATGTTTTCATATCTTTCTCTATTTAAACGAATATTTTATTTTTCTTAACCAAACAACCTTTTTTAAAACATAAACCAAGCAACACTTAAGTGACATTAAAACCAAAAAAATTCAAGAGTTAAATTTGCATTGCATGTTATTTCCATAAACTCTATGTTGAAGAGTTGTCTAATATTGAAGTGATCATTTTTTACAATAATAACAGATATCGCTATGTTAGTAAAATTTGAAATTCAAGATACCATGATGTCAAGTTTTGAAACTCAAAGGATTGTCATGTTAGCAGGCGTAAAGCTCGAGGATCATGAGTGTAATTTATCCAAACATAAAATAGAAACAAGCTTGAGCATTCTATTTATGTGCAAATTAACAACTAAGCTTACCGAATTTGCTTATAAAATAATGTTGAAAGTATTTTTAAATAAGAGAAATTAGTATACCAAACGTATACTCTTATTTTAAGTATCAAATTATGTTTACTTGTGTATAATGCAACAGAAAATGCTAATAAATTTTTCTCTAAAACAAAAAGAAACTGCTAAGAAAATTCAATTCATGGTCTTGGAAATGCTATTGTTTTTAATTTTTCTTAGTATTTATTGCTCAGGGATCTAACTTCCATTTTTATGAACCTATAAATATTTGAGTAGCTTTGCATATTTGTTATTTAAGACGATGAGTGGAGTGAAAGAATTGTTATTTTTATTTTCTTTATAGTTTTTAATTGTTACAATTAAGTGGGAAAATGGTTAAGAAATAAAAAGATATGAATTGACTAGAAGAAAAGAATAAAGGTAAAAGGGTACTTGAAAAGAAGGGTAATGGAGTTGCCATGTGTTTATCGCATTAATTGTTAGTGGAAGGGGAGTAATTAACTAAGGGTGACTAGTATTGTATCTCATGAATATAATTTTTGACTGAGGGAAATCCATACTGCCTGAACCGCCTAAGTTCCGTTAAGGCGCTAAAAAAAATAAGAATCTAATTTGATTGATTTAATCACTCAGGACTCTCTAGGAACTCAAAATCCAATTTCTCTACTAATTTATGAAGATCTATAGCCGCCTAACTAAGAATTGGCATCTTTTACAACAATGTGAAAATCATTATTTATTTTCTTTAGACGAGAGCAAAGGAGAAAGTAGAAAACAATTGTTCACTTCTTATATCAAGTCTTGGCTGTGTCGGCAGGAAATCATAGAGATAGGATGAATGGGTGGTCCACTTTGCATTCTCCAAATCTAAATAATTTACTAATAAGATCCACATTAAGATAGTATTAATTTAACCAACCATTAAGAATGAACCCAATATTAATGTATTCTGAGGTACAATTCTGAAAATCATCCAAGTCCTATGGATAGAACATTATTGATTTATAACATTGACAAAGTTAAACCATGCTATGTATTGTGATAACAACTTTTCGAATCATAGTCCATCAATTTGCTAGTTATCACCAATTTCACTAGTTATCACCAAATTCGCCGGATAACTGAAACATAATCTTATTTGATTTTTATAGTGTAGAGGATTGTTAGTTTTCAACAATAAAATTTAAATTGTCAACAAGAAAACTAAGCAATCATTCAAGTACTATAGAAAAAATATTATTGATTTATAATCAAGTTAAACCATGCTATGTATTATTATAAAAGGCAATCTTGTATTTTACACAACTCCATAAATTGAAAACCATGCATTTCAGTTTACCAATCATTGATGTAGAGAATTCAACTCTTCAACATTCCAACAAAATGACATTGCAAATAAATTAAAAGAAACTGCCTACTGTCATATTAATTTCACATCTTCACATATAAGGGGAAAAGAGAAGAAAAAACAGAGAAGCTCGCAAACTCATCTCTGCATCCCTGTACCCACTGCATGACCAGAAAAAGATTTGTCAAACACAATATAAGATAATCCAAACTCAAACATTGTAAGCATGAAATGTAACGCATGTCGGTTTGAGTGTGCATTTATTCTAACAATATTTAAGAACTCGAAACACACAGAAGAAGAGAAATTCCAAGAGTAGAAGCAAACAATGGCACATATCTTCATCAATGCTGTTTATGTACAAGGTCATACTCCATTTCTATGTAGTGTAGATTTATAACTATTGCGACTCAAGATATTATTATACATCACCAAGCGTCCATTCCACCAAAAAGTCTCTTTAGTTCATAATAATCAACATGTAATATAAGAATTAAGAACAAATGATTGGTTGAAAATCCAACAGGAACATACACATCTTAATTATTATTCGGATAAGAATAGTAAATTAAAGGGAAAAAATTGAAGTCATAATTAAACTGACCAAGGATAAAAATGGCTATCGACAATTGATAATAAGATGAAACTAAAATTATTAATGTAAGTATTTGTTTGATCATAATATATATTGTTCTGAAATCTATCATGCAAAACATCACTAGAATATGGTTTCAATTTTCAAAACTGAAAGGTCTAAATCCAATTGCCAAGTTACATAAAACATGATGAACACAAAGAACATCACAAAATTACGCTTGCTAAAACCAGTACATCAGATACAAGTCATTCCTAATGATTATTTGGTTGGAAGATGAAAAACTGCTAGGAATCCATGTGTTTAGTAAGTTGACAATTCAACTAAGGGCATTAGATACTTCAGTTTAGACAGTGAGGTATCAGACAGTCACGACTCACAATTTCCTTTGGTTTATGGATCAGAAAACAAGCCATCATCCAGTTGCATTGACCTCAGAGTTCCTAGGCGATGCAACTCCTAAATCCCTTTTTCACATGTTATCCATAGTAAATATAGGCATGGTCTATGGGGCATCTGTGGGGGGGAATTTATTTTTTCTGGTTAACTACATGCCTACATTAACAAACTATTTACTAAATGGTAAACAAGAACATGAAAGCATACAATGAAAGAGGGAGTAATCTATATATAGATCATCCAAATCAGAAAGTGAACTAAAAAAGTGCGGAAAAAAAATTCAATGAAGAAAACATAAATTCTGTTCATTCAAGATGACTAGAGGAAACTGCAACAACGACAGTAATCATAAGTTGATGTGAGTATGTCTTATGCACATAATGGTATAGTAATTGATAAGAAAGGCAATTGACAAGTAAAGTGATTAGTTAGAGATAAAGGTTGAGAATGCAATGATATAAAAATGTCATAATGGTAACAAATGATGAGGAAAAAAAAGTTAGTAGAATCACAGTGCAGAAGGTGAGAATGAAAACAGAAATTTAGCGCTTAATAACGGAATTCAGAAATGAAATGGAAGGAAATTGGTATTGATTGTAGAGGAAAGCAAGGCGGAAGAAGATTGGAAGGTCTTTAAGGAGTAGAAGAGAATGAAATGTCCCATAAAATAGCAAAACATGTTATAGAATTGGATCCCAGTATCCTAGAAAGAAGTTAGGAGAAGGTGTATAAAATAGGATGTTATAGAATTTGATGTCAGTGGTTTATGGAGAATTCGTTCCGAGATCCCACAACAGATAATTATGACTTATTTGCTAAAAGCCCTATCCGCCATTGAACCGAATGGTAATAAATTGAAGTGAACAAGGCTAACTCGTAAAGGCAAGCATTTTGTTGTATTGAAATTTGAAAACATAAGCAACGAATGGGTAAATTCATGGATAAAAGAATCGAAATTGAGAATTGTAAATAAGGTTTAAAGGGTAGTAAGATAGGCACCTGGAAATCTAGAAGTCGAGGTTGAGTTGTTCTTGTTCCTTGGTGAGGAGATGGAGGAAGTAGGGAGTGACACGGACGACGGCGATCCAGACACCGAACATGGTGGCGTGTGTTTTAAGCTGCTTCAATGCTGTTTCTTTGTCTGGTTTCCGCATAAACATCCCTGGAAACATCCTTCGCGATTTGGCTGCCACTCTATTTCTAAAACCCTAGATTTTTATTTCGCCTTCTCTACTCTCTCTCTCTCTATAATACAGGCTTTTATATCCCACTCACGCACCTTCTATTTTAACCACCTCACCACACACTTTCTCTTCCACCTCACTTGTATTTTGCTTCTATTATCTCCCACCTTAATTTCATTTTTCCTATTTTAAAGTAATTTCTATATTAAAATTTAATTGAAAACATCATAGTCCATCTTCATCCTCCAACTTTAAATTTAAAGTAAGCTCAACTTCCGTTCATTTTTTGAGTTGAGGAATGAAGCACCATTGGAGTTATAAATAAGGATTATGCTTTATATATAAAGCACCATTGGAGATACTCTAAAGACTTTAAATCTAAGTTTGACAATTAAAAAATTTAACAACTAAAATAGTAGGGAACTAGATTGTTATCCTGTGCATAAACACGATTTGAATATAATCGCTATTTTATATGACTATATTTTTTTTATTGAAATTGTATCAATGAAAAAGTATGGTCGTATAAAATAAAAGAACAATAATAAAGTGAGAAGGGAGTTAAGTTACATGGATACTTCTCCTTCCTAGCGTATGTAGCCCGATTTGACAAAGAGCGGTTTGAGCCAAAACGAGAGGATTTGACCACTCAAATCTCTAATTGTGTGTTTGGTAGAATAAAGGCTTGAAATAGCTTTTTAGCCTTAAAAAGCCAATTTTCAAAAGCTCTTTTTATGAACTTTTTCCGTTAGCTTTTGAGCCAAAACGAGAGGATTTGACCATTCATATTTTCACTTGATTGTTATTATGTTTGCTCGTGTTGGTTGAAAGAAGGGAGTAGTTCGGACGAGGCTTTGTTTATCTGAATGGACACGAGTTAGTTCATTTTTGCAAAAACATTTTGGTACATTATAGTATGGAACTCCTCCCAATATTAATAGCTCGAACCATGATTTTTTTGTTGCTCAGTCCACCATTGAACTATTAGTTATGGTGTTAGGCTATGGTGACTTTGTTTTTGAGTGACTTTGTTTTTGAGTTACTTTGTTTGTACTTTGCTTTGTTTACCATTAGATCATTTTTCACCCCATGATCTAATGGTGGACAAAACAAAGTAATGGTTACTTTGTCAAAAACAAAGTGACCATAGAATTTCCCATTAGTTATTGGTTTGAAAATTTATTTTTTGAAAAAATTAAAAATAAAACAAAAAGATTAACAATAAATCTTTTTGAAAGGAAGATTAACAATAATTAATTATCCAAAAAGCCATCCAGCATCGTTCCATCTTCTCTCCCATTCACATCGTTTGAAAATCCCTCATGCAGCAAAATCAAACCCTAATCCACCAATCAAAATTCCAACCCAAACCCATTTCAAATGGCACCTCAAACTCGATCAATCTCGTCGAAGAGAAGCACCATTTCCATCTCCGATCACTCATCTAAACGACAAAAACAACTTCAACCACCATTTCCCCCTTCAAAATCCAGGTACACTTCTCGTTTTTTACCCGTAGAAATCCTCCCCGGAAGGATAGTTGATCTGGGTTTTTTCAACGAAGAAGGATTCAATTTCGGCAAATGGTTTAAAGATTTCAACTGGGTATCCAAAAAACAACATTTTTATCCTGAATTAGTGAGGATTTTTTATGAAAACTTATCTTATGATGCTGATAAGACTGTATTATATTCTGTTGTTAAGGGTAAAGAAATCAGATTGGATCAGAATGTTTTGGGGAAGATTCTTGGGATTGCTAATGTAGGGAATGGGGTTTATGATATGGGAAATTGGGTAGATGAAGATGTTGGTGTGGGTAGATTAGAAGCGTTGAGATTGGTTTTCGACAGGCCGGATTTAAGTGAAGTAACAAAGGCGAATTCATGTGATTTGAAGCTCGAAATGAGATTGTTGCATCAGATTGTAGTTCATGTAATAGTGCCTAGGAAGAGGAGTTTTAACTATGTTTCGGATTTGGATTTGGTTGTCATGTGGCATATTGTTAAGGAGAAGGCGTTTAATGTTCCGTTTGTGATGTTGAATCATATTGTTGCTTGTTCTGAGAAGAAAAATGGTTGCTTTCCGTATGGGATGATTCTTACTTCGGTTTTCGAGCATTGTGGAGTGTCCCTTGAGGGAGAGGAGAGTAGAGAATTGAAGGGTTGTAGTGTTTATAATGAGGTTACGTTGCGTAAAATGGGGTATGTGAAAACCGAGAGAGGATGGTGTCTTAAGAAGGATAAAGGTGTTGTTTGTCCTAGCTTGGTAACTGTATTTGATGTGAATGTTAGTGAAGCACAAGGTGATTCTATTGCATCTTCTGAATCAAATTCCAATCCAGTATCTGAAGATGGCAATAAAACTTCATCCCTTGCATCCTCTGCTGCCGAAACTCCGGAATTTGACTTAGCAGCAGAGTATCTACGGTCTACATGGGGAGATAAGCAGGCGAGTTTGGTTGCGAGTATTTTCCTTGTCTTAGAGAGCATGAAGGAGGACATGAGAAGCGTGACTTTGGGCACTAGGCATTTGAGAGGCCTAGTTACTCAACTAGGAAGCCAATGGCAACAAAAAAAAGCTGGAGATGTTTTTCTTCTCCTTGAAGTTATTATCGGAGATATGAGAAATTCGCGTTTCAAGATGGACACATTCGGAGGCAAGATCGATTGTTTGCAATCCCAACTAACTGAGTTTCTGAACATAAGGGAAGATTGGGGTCCAGATGATAAAGTAAACATAGAGTGGATGATTTCTGAAGCAGTTACTTTAAGAACAGAAAATCGAGATACCATTCATATCTACGAGACTATTCGTAGTGAAATCCAAGATGTATGGGATAGTTTATCGTCTAGGATGTGAATCGTGTGACGGGCTAATAATGGTTGCTTTGTAAGTAGTTTCAAATTTTGTATTCATTTATTTGTTTTTCCTCATTGTTTTGTTGATCACCTTGTTAGATGTTTTCTTCTAGCATATCTTTCATTGATATTGATATGCACAAGTGAACTTTCCTTGATTTAAACAAATTTTATTAGTTACTTCTAAGCTGCATTAGAGATAGGGGTTGTACATTACTTGGTTAAAACCGGATTATCTATCGTGCACAATTAATTTTGTTTGGTTTTTCCGTTTGATTTTGTGAAATATTTCGGTTTAGAATTGGTGTAGTTGTTAGTGTCTTTCTTGGATAAAAATGAAACGAGAAATTGAGCTTGTAAAGTTAGAAGATTGTAAACTCTTGTGCTAGTGTCAATTTTGTTGGGCGATATGCGAATAACGCTGCTTACTTTTTGGCTCAGGCTGCTTATTCTATGTGAGGTTGTATAGGGAGCTTGTCCTAGACCTTCTAATTTTATCGAGCATGATCTACACTTAAGAACTGCAACAAACATCTTACTGAGATTGGCCTAGTGAAGAAGGATTACATTACGAGTTTCAAATCATACTTAAAATTTCCCTTCCAAACACGTAACATACTTTTCCTTTCAAAATACGTGTGGAAATTAACAGAAACAATTTCCAATATTTGGATGACATGATTTATTATTTCACTAAAATTTGGAAATTTTGGAATTTGAACTTATATCAATTGCAATGTCCATAAGGTTTTCATATTGCACCACCAATTTTTAGTACAATAAGAATAAATTGCTGGAAACAGACTGTTGAAATAGTAGTAGAGTGACAAATTCTTTAAATACATTGATAATGAAGTTACTTCCTTGTGGTGTCTTTTATAATTTTAGTTGGTAAACTTGTTAGCTTTGAAATTAAAATAGTACAAGAGCTTTAAATTGAAAATGAGATGTCCCAATTGCAGAGGTATGAGGCTAAATAAAATAGGGCCCTTGGTTTGAAGTAGCAAATAGAGACTGCTAATAAATCAGTACATATAAAGTGTGATGTTGTAGCGGAAATCAATTATATTTTGACAGTTAATCGACTTAAGGTTATTCATATACAAGATGAGACATTAACTATTGAAATTTTATACACACTGAAAATTGCATCCAAAATCTTGATTAAAGTAGCTCGAATCAGTTGAATATCTCCTAGGATCTACTACATTAGTTGTAGTACGGCCCTAAAACAAAATAAAGGTTAAGTTAATGAAATTATATATAGTTAGTTAATTAATGAAACAATATTGGAATTTTCTCAAGAGTATGGAGCGACGAAAATGGGCTTCGAGATGGATAGTATAAACAAATGTGATATATGTGGGTGAAAAGAAGAAAGACAGCCCCAAAAAAAAACCATTAATAACAGAAATTCAAATCCATAACTACCCTTCCTTTTCTCCCTCTATAATTAACTTCCCTAATTAATAAGAGAGAGAACCCCTTCTGTTTAATAGTTGGCTGTTTCATATTACATTTAATGCCCTCATTAATGTCTCTCTTCCCCTCATTAACTCTCCCTCCCTTTCCCCGACCCCTCCCTCCACGTGTCCCTCCTACTATACCTCTCCGGTGACAGCAGCGCCTCCGGATCTCCACACCGTAACCTACTCGACGAGAATCCTCCTCCTGCCGCCCATGATCTCATCGGAGTACTCGCCGTTGACTTGCTCCTCCGTGATGATCCCGGTTGTCTCTCCGATAACGGAAAGAATAATCCTCCCTTCCGTCTAAACGGTGATTTCATTCCTCTGTAGTATCTGAACGAGAATACTCTTGATTTTGATACTGATCCGAACGGTGACGGTCTTTTGTTCCAGAAGCTTCCTCTCCGGTAACGGAATGGTGACGCCGTTGGTGGATCTAATGTTAACATTCTCTCTGACGTGCAGCTCCGTTCGAAACTGAATGAGTATGAACGTTTTAGTATAAATCTATCTTCTGATTGACTGTAATTGTTGAAATTGAAATTAAAATTGAAATTGTTGCTGTTTCGTCTCGGTGAAGCTTCTTCGATGATCTCAGGTTGAATTGCCGCCGCCTGCGGCAGTGGCGGCGGCGGCTCGAGAGTGAAGTTACGGAGGATAGACTCATCTAGGCTCGGCCGGATACGAGCTGCCATTAACGGAATAAACGGAGATTCCGAACGGAAAATTCTGGCGCGACAGAGCGGGCAATTCGCGTGAGATCTTAACCAGATATCAATACAATCGACGTGAAACGCGTGTGAGCAAACGGGGAGTGTACGGACGTAATCGTCATCTTCAAACTCTAGTAAACATACGGCACACTCTTTCCCGTTATTGATAGCTCCTTTGGTTGAGAGATTTTTGGCGGTGTAGATGAAGAGAGGAAGAGTTTTGATAACGGACTCGTCAAGTCCGTACGGTGAATATAAATGAAATCCTTCCGGAGAGTCAAACAACGGCGGAGGCGAGTCCAGGTCGCCGTTTGATGACGGAAGGTAGCGGCGGCGACGTCTACGCCACCTTCGCCACCGGTGGAGCAGACGGATGAGGTATCGAGAAATCAAACGTGAGTAGGTGATCACTAAAAACGCGGTGGCTACTACTACTACCATAGCTATTAACGTCGGACTGAAATCAACAGGAAGCTTCGAATTGGTTGAATTGACCGGCGGCGGCGGCGGCAGGTTTAGATTTTTGACAGTTTGTGTTGTTACTCCGGCGAGCGGCGAAGGCGATGGAGATGAAATCCAGTGGAGCTGCGCCGACGGCGAGGGAGAAGGAGAAGTGATGGCCATGTTGTAAAATGAGCGGTGAGTGATGATTTTATTTGAAGTGCGTTAATGGGGTATGGGGATACTTTGGTCATTTTGAGAGTTGGTTTAATATTCTTAAATGTAATGGTTGACTGAGAAGTTTCGACTGGTGGGGACTGTGAATGGATGCCACGTCAATGTTATTGAAATTAAGGGGAGTAATGGGTTTTTGTCGTGTGCAGGCGATGGTATTGGTGTGAAAAGTCATGCCGTTAATTAATTATCCACGTCAGAAATCTTGAAATTGGATTGCGTGGGAAAGTGGTGGCCCATTATTGCGGAGATACTTTACGATGGAGCTACCCGTATACTAATATTCACCTGTTGACTACCAACATAAAAAGGGCACAAGAGTTGACGTGGAAATGGAAACCGTCTACAACCATTTAGCACTGCGTGAAGTCTCCTAGAGTCTGCCTAGCACAAGTTCGCCTGGAACAACTTATGTCGCGCAATTTGAGAAAATTGAGACGGTATTGTAAAAACACCGTCTAAGCGTTTTCCAAACCGATTTTTACAACACTTATGCATTGTATTTAAAAGCTAGTTATTTATTTTAAGCAAATATATAAAGGGAAGTCAGATCAATTTTTCAATCAAAGTTTAGAGTACACGATAATATTTTAATTAGCTATCTACGGATATATTTTTCTTTAAAGCATTTCTTTATCTAAGTTATTTAATGACTTAATTAATTTAATATATATACCTTAACAATTGCAACAGAAGAAATACAAACTTTTGAATTCAAAATGACATCTAATATACCTTATGCAATTATTTAATTATATACATATAATTTTGTCAAAAAAAAAAGACAAATGATATCTATATAATCAATAAGGAAATAAAAACAATCATAACATTTAAATAGATATGGACATAGGCCTTTGGTACCTGCCCATCCCAGGCTCATTTGATCATGTCTGGGTACATGAAATTATTGTATGGTCCGATCCGGCCCAAGCCCATGGGATTAGCTTAGGTAGTATGTAATTTGTAATGGACCGGCCCGGCGGCTTATATAATTTAATATATATTATATAAATATTTTATATAAAATACAAAGTAGAACCTCTATATAGGAATACACTTAAGACTGGATTATTTTTATAACAATTGAGGTATTCCTATATGAAGGTTGGTACATCAAAGACTCGGTACTTGGGATCGAACTTTCGTATGACAATTGAGAAGTTTTCTTATATAGAGTATTCGTATGTAGAAATTTTACTGTAGTATGTAATTATTTACCATTGGATCAAATTTCCCACCTATTCATCTAATGGTAATAGTCACATAATAAATAAGTCACGTGCATCACATAAAGTTATAAAACGAAATTAAGACTAACGAATATTGAAACACTTTATTTCTAAAACATAAAATCGGTAATATAACCATGAAAAAAACTAAATAACAAGTCAAGAAATCAATATTCCTAACACATAAAATCTTGATTAATAGGAATATTAATCAGAATGGAAAATCTTTTTGTGGTGGTCTCTATGGCAGGCACAGGCAGCACAAGTAAGAGCAGCAGGTGCATTGCTAGCAATGAATTCCTGGCAGCCGTCGAGAGCGTGAAGTCCAATCTCAGCCGCTTGATTCTTTTCGCACTCTCCATATCTAACCACCGTTACTGTTGATGACTTTTCTACTTTTCCTCTTTGTTCTACTGCTGAGTTTTTCCTCATCTTAATTATTTTTCTTCTTCAAATCTATTTCTCTCAATTAATTAATTTAACTCATTCTCACCCTAATTAACCCTACGGCCCTATTTATAATCCCAATTACCACTATTATGGTAACTGCCAGTTTTCGATTTTATTACCTACTATAACTTCTCTTTTCAGTATTTTTTTTGTTTTTTTCCTCTTTAAAAAAAACTCTCTTTTAAAGTATGATTATGTCACTTTGAAGTAATTATTAGTTTGTCTTTATCACTGTTGGATCATATTCTCCACCATTTATCTATGGTAATAGTGTACAAAGTAATTGTTACTTTGTTAATAACAAACTAATCATAGAAAAACCCTTAAATTATTATTTTCATTGAAAATATAAATACATTCCATTAAAGAAAAAATACAGCAGCAAAACGAGGAAATGGTCTACATACGAATTCAGGATTGAAATTGGTACAAGATCCACAAAGAGAAGGAAAAAAACCCCGCATAAATGCCAATAATAATAACAATAAAAGAATAACACTAATTAAAAGGATAAAAACTAAAGATGATATACTTCTCGTAAATCCAAATCAATAGCAAAACAACTTCAATCCAATTTTCATCATCTAGAATCTTCCGAATAATTAGATTCGAGTTCTTTCTATTGCAACCATGTAGATTTAGTGATCTACCGATAAAATAAAATGCTTCTGCACTTGCTAAACCTGAAAAAAGTATAAATGACAGAAGTATAGATAGTAGAAGCAAATCGTACAAAAAAAGAAAATCATAGATAAAGAACAGAACGTTAAAGGTGTAGGATAAGTAAAATGGATGGGAGGATGAAAAAAGGAAAATAGGTTCTTCTTCCCCCTTAAACAAAGATCGCCTAAAGTTTCTTTTGATTAGGAGCGGCTAGGGTTTTCGATGAAGAGCCGGGGGATAATTCCCCTTTTAAATGTTATATTATAACTCCCTTTAAATTATATATAAGTTAATTCAACATTTTTTATAAGGTAAAGTACAAAAAGGGTCTTGTAGTTTGAGTCATTTGCAAACATGGTCATGCGGTTTCAAATTATACAAATAAAGGTATTGTGGTTTCCACTATTTGCAAACAAGGTCTCAAACTGTTGACATGTAAAAGAGATTGTGTTGCAGTTAAAGCTAGGAGTCATAAGAAGTATTTTTTAACTGTTATCTTTAAATATAAAACATATTTAGTGAATAGCTCCTTCAAAATTCATATTTTAACTGTTCAAAAGCAGTTTTTGGTATTTGTGACTCGTTGCAAAATTTATCACAAGTTGGTCAAGTTCAATATATCTCACTCATTAATTATAAAATTTGCAAATGAGATTTGATTTCTTTTAATAAATATTAGTTAAATATTTAAATTTACTAACAAATCTCGTCCATTAATTTTATAATTAATGATTGAGATTACAACTTTATCAACTTAATCTCATTTTAATTTGAGAGAATCTTAATACATTCTTGCATATGTAATTTTCAAATTAGTTCTTGCATATGTAATTTTCAAATTAGTCGAGTTATAAATAAAGGAAACTTATAAATTCATTCTTAATATATGAAAATAATTTTCTGCTTATATAAATGAATTTGATAGTTGGATTCATTTATTTTGACTTGGTGAATTTTGTCAAAAGTCTATATTCATTTCATCTTATTACAACAGTTGCCAAAAACTATATCCAAATTGAAGGTAATGACAAAGTAAATACAAGCCTGATCCTTTGTTACTAGAATAGAAAATTGGAGTCCCCTTCTGATTGAGCTGGTTCCTAAGAACACTACAACAATAAAATCAGTAAAAATTCAAAGAGAGAGATTGTAATTATATCTTTCATTATATTCTATATTAGATAAGTCAAAATTGGACAGAAAATGTTGAGAAATTAGTATAACAAAATGACAAAAGTATAATTGACAAAAAGACTACTATTATAGTGTATGGTTGGGGTGGCTGTCCAAATAAATGAAGGATAAGCTAATTGTTGGATCTTTTATAAGTAAACATTAATAATATATAGGGAAGTAATCTTTTATTTTTTATTTTTTTCGAGAAAGTACGGTTTTAATTGACAATAGAGAGATCATTGTGTAGCTTAAGAGTATGGTGGAATTATTACCCGAATCATCAACTGTTCTATCATCTTCAATTGAAAAAAAATGATCTTTAATATTATTACCTGAATAATTGTGTAATTTGTGCATTTTCACGATAAGGAGGCCATTTAAATAGGAATAAAGATTCTTAATGTTTGCTAAATCGACTCTTATCTAAATGAGGTAGGATTATGCAGAAATAGAAGAAATGCACATATGCTTTTATGTCAGGATATCAATATACCCTTGTTTCAGGACGGATCTAAGTTGCCGATGAACATGAAGAGAATGTGCAAAACCATACCTCAAGACATTGAGTGCTTAGGTTTGGAACTAGAATTTATTTGATTATGTTAAAGTACTTAAGTACTTTATGCTTCTATCTTTTAGTTTTTGAGAATTATACTTATATTTATTATTAACTCCTTAAAATTGTACTTCTGTTTCAATTTTATATCCTTAATTTATATATATATATATATATATATACACGCTTAATTTCAAAAATAAATCTATCAATCAAACTAACGTTTCTATTCTTTTTTATATATATATATATATATTTCATTGAGCAATTTTCGTAACACAGGCATGTTAACATCAACTATCAGAAGCATTCATTCATGGGTATATATATAGATATATCATCAGTATACACAAGTATACATCAATATATAAATATTTTCTGCCCAAAATAGCATATAAACCTAATTAAAACGACATTTATTAATACTAGTGTCGTCTGATCTTGATATTAGTTGACAAAAGCAAGCACTGAGATAGAATTCACAAATTGTCAAGATTTATGAATCAATAAATTAGGTCACCCATCAAGAACAACAAGAGTCAAGACCAATAATCAACTAATTAGTTATATTCTATACCTAGTAATTCATGTCTACCTATAATATCAATCATATATAAATAATCGATTTGTCAACATTAAATTTTTGTTGTTACACTCATAAAATTATATGCTATAAAATAACATGTTTTTACTATAGTTGTATTCTTCTAGGAAATTGTGTATTCACTTTGACATTACGAGTCCAACAAAATTAACTATCTTTTTATATTTTGAAACGTCTTATATTTACTATTTTAATCAACTTGTTTAAAGCAATTTATAATCTGCTGAGCAAAAAAGAGATTGTTCAATACATTGAAAATGCGTGGATTTTAAGCAAAGTTTAAAATAAGAGGGTACACAAATTACCGAGATCAAATTCAAAAGAACAATAGGTAATTATAAAAAAGTTTAAATTGCATCAGATTTTGCAATTTGATGCACTAACAATGCATTTATTGATTGATGATGTTTTTATATACTACTACTCCTCTATCCAAATTAGAATATAAACTTCCTTTCATAAAAAGGATTGTATTAGTATATTTTTTCAATTTTCCTAAGTATCATAATTGATGCGGAATATGAGCAATAAGATTTACGGTCCACTATATAGACTCCAACTTATCATTATATATTCCAGCCAAAGGCACTATATTAACCACTCACTTTAGTCGGTCAATTTTTGGAGTAGAGGTTAAGCTTGTTCACTCGACAATAATAGATCGTTCAGACACATCTTACGTGGAACCTATTCAGAATCTCATTTGAGCCTAAAAGAAAAAAAAAAGTCTCTCATCGAAGGAGATTAGGTTGAGGATCTTTCTCTCTTTTCAACTTATACTCACTCGCTGATCTCTCTAACGTCAATAAATTCACTTTGACATCAAAAAGTCAATACAGATAAAAAAGTCCAACCGGGTTCTTTAGCTAACTCCATCATCATTGTCACCGTACTCTATTGGAATTCTCCATATACACATTAGTAATTATTATACATATACCATTTTGAAAGAATAATGAAAGTAGCTAGGTAGATGTGGAAAAGCAAAGTATAAACTCATCTACCATAATAAATAAGGGTTGGCAAGTTACACTAGACTTTATAAACAAAACCAGTTTCCTTTCCTCAACACACTTTGATAAATTTAACACCGCGCCATTATTAACATCTACTAGTCTACTTACTATCTCTTTAATTAAATTGCTCACATTATACATATATATCTCATCTCCCCCTCCTCTATCCTATTTATTCACCAATTTATTGCTCCACCTTAACCTTCTTCTTCTTCTTCTCCATATTTTCTCTCACATCAAAGAACAAAATATCTCCTCACTAATCACTAAGCTATAGCTAAATTATAAGATCTTTGATTAAGAATAATGTCTCCATCAATGGAATATTTAGTCAAGGTTGAAGAACCAAGAGATGCAAGTGATGATGGGAAGCCATCAGCAGGGCCTGTTTACAGGTCCATTTATGCTAAAGATGCTCTTCTTGAGGTTCCTCATGAAATGAACTCTCCTTGGCAATTCTTTAGGTTCTTTTTCCTCTTATTTATGTTCTTAATTTTACTCATATTGTCTCCTTCATTGTTTATTATTATTCAGATCACTTAGTTTGAGGTTGTTCAGAAGTTTTTTAGATCGCCATTATATATTACGCTAGGAATTAAACTTGAAATCTTAAGTTAAGCGACTAGAGACCCTTTTGTAAGCTGAGTTTTAATTGGTCTTCAGTTTAGACTAAAAAAATAAAGATGATTAAATTTGGATTTGCCCAGAACGCATTTGTAAATTCAGATTATTTAATTTACAAAAGAAACCCAAAAAATAATTAGAAAAGAAGAAAAAGAAATGGCCCATGCAGGTCTCGAACCTGCGACCTTCGCGTTATTAGCACGACGCTCTAACCAGCTGAGCTAATAGGCCTGATTGTTAAGTGGAGTAATTAGCTTATACTAATCGTGTTTAACTTGTTAATTGCAGTGGTTCTGCTCTGAAGAATCCGAACAACAAAATGCTGGGAAAACGTGAGATCACAGATTCAAAGGTATACTTAAATAAAGTCTTCAACTTGTCAATGAAAAAACAAAATGCAATGCAATAAATGTTTGTTTAAAATTGAAGAAAATGAGATAAATTAATAAAAATATTGAGTTGTTTCGTCCTTTTAACATATTGGGCCTTTTGGGTTGCGAGTGTATCGGGGTGCCAACTTAGTTGGATCCTCGTCTCCTTATTATTCGTTAGCTTTCCGTTTTTATTAAAAAGTAATGAAATATAAAATGTTGCAGGTGGTGGGTCCATATGTTTGGGTGACCTATAAGCAGGTCTATGATTCTGCTGTTAAGATTGGTTCAGCTATCAGAAGCCTTGGCATTAATCCTGTAATTAGTCCTAATTTTAATCACTTAATAATTAGTTATCTCTAATGCTCTAATTTCTCACAAGTAATTGAAAAATTGATGAATGTACGTATTCATAGGGAGATCGATGCGGCATCTATGGTTCTAACAGCCCGGAATGGATCACTGCAATGGAGGTATTGGTCAAATTCAAGTAAATTGCATCGATATTCACTTAAGTTTTTACGTCATTTAATTAATTTTGTTTGTTTCGATACAATTACTAAACTATACCTTTAATTTCAATAAAGTAACTACGGGGAGTTTATGTGGTATGATTCATAGAAAGTATGTAAGGTTGACTTGGCACCGAAAAGAAGTGACTATATGTCCGACTTGTCAGCCAGAAAAGTCAACATGTGTAGTGTGATTGAAAATGACTTTATTAAAATAAAATGTGAAGGATGGTGAATTTGAAAGAAAATGTAGTTCGATGACCTTGTCGAAATAAACCCTTTAACTATCGTGACCATTGGTGTCTTTTGCATCGACGGATTCTGATTGATCTCTATTTTTTTTTCTCCTCAGGCTTGTAACAGTCAGGCTATTACTTATGTACCACTATATGACACCCTTGGTATGCATTATTTCTTACTTCAGTATCAAACTTAATTAAATTTTATAATACCTGAATTAACAATATATTGATTTGGTTTTACCATTTTGTAGGTCCTAATGCAGTGGAGTTTATCATAAATCATGCTGAAGTTTCATTAGCCTTTGTTCAAGAGACCAAGCTCTCTTCTGTACGTTACAAGAAATCATTTGATTCACATTTCGCTTCCAATCTCCGTTCTGTTTACTTAACGAATGCGGCATATATCTCTGCAGGTTCTAGCTTGCTTGCCAAACTGCAATTCATTCCTAAAAAGTAAGTTAACTCAACAGGCTATAAATTCTTATCTCTTCTTTGAAGTAGCGATAATTAGAGTGTCTTTTTCTTCTTTCGTTTCCAGCTATTGTTAGCTTTGGAAATGTTTCCGAAACACAAAAGAAGGAAGCTGAGGAACTGGGTGTTTCCTGCTTTTCTTGGAATGACTTTTCTCAATTGGTATGATTTCAAAATGATAATTTTAATGTCATGACTTGTTTCAAATTTAACATGCTCTCTGGATTCCTGCAGGGAAATTTACAATGTGAATTTCCCCCGAAAAAGAAGACAGACATCTGTACCATAATGTATACAAGTGGAACGACAGGGGAACCGAAAGGTGTTATTCTTACTAACGGGGCACTCATGGCTGAAGTGTTGTCGGTTGATCACATAATTTTTCTTACAGATAAAGTGGTAAGCAATGAACACATTTGAGTATATAAATCGCCTTTTGTTTCAGTTAGATATCAATGTACAATGTTGACATATTTCTGCTTTTCTGCAGGCTACGGAAGAAGATTCATATTTTTCTTTCCTGCCGTTGGCTCATATTTATGATCAAATAATCGAAACATATTGTATCTACAAAGGTGCTTCTGTGGGATTCTGGAGAGGGGTAAAGATCTCGAATAAGACTTCGCGTTCTTCTCTTGATTGATATGTTATTCCTTTATCAACTAAGTTTGTGTTGCATCTTCGATACAGGATATAAGATACTTGATCGAGGATGCTCAGGAGTTGAAGCCAACCATATTTTCTGGGGTTCCTAGAGTCTTCGACCGTATATATACTGGTATAATCAATTGAAGTAGCATTTCTCGATTTTTCATTCTTGCGGTTACTATAAACTATAAACCTTGTTCTTGAAGGTACAATGAGTAAAATTTCAGCTGGAGGTGCTTTGAGGAAGAGATTTTTCGATTTTGCTTACAACTAGTAAGTTGCATTGAATTGTTTGAGCTTCATTATAATGTTAGACAGATACTAATTCGGAATATGTCAACAGCAAACTGCAAAATTTAGAGAAGGGTCTGCCACAAGCACAAGCATCGCCACTCTTGGACAAGCTCGTCTTTGAAAAGGTTGGTTATCGGCTTATACTTCACGCCTACTTAAAGCTAGTGTTTATTGGACTGAAACATGCGTCATCTTTTGGCAGACAAAACAAGCACTGGGTGGTCGAGTTCGTATCTTGTTATCTGGTGCTGCGCCTTTGCCTCTTCATGTAGAGGAGTTTTTACGAGTCACCTCTGGCTCCACTTTATCACAAGGATACGGTATTATGCACTACTTTTCTTGCTTAAGCCTTCATTGTGACAATTGACTTCAACTGATATTCACATTTTAGTTTCGTGTCTTGAATAGGTTTAACCGAGAGTTGTGGAGGTTGTTTAACATCAATAGGTGATGTGTATCCCATGATTGGAACTGTTGGAGTCCCCATGACAACTATTGAAGTGAGGCTCGAATCTGTACCGGAGATGGGATATGATGCACTATCCGCTATCCCACGGGGAGAAATTTGCATCCGGGGAAATACATTATTTTCTGGTTACCACAAGAGAGATGATTTGACGAAGGAAGTCATTGTGGATGGATGGTTCCATACAGGTAACAAGAGAATTTCTCTATTCCCGAGCAATATTTGAAAATCTCAGTACTGAATATATTATCTTGAAAAGGTGACATCGGCGAATTGCAACCAAATGGATCAATGAAGATCATTGACAGGAAAAAGAACATATTTAAGCTATCCCAAGGTGAATATGTTGCAGTAGAGAGCCTCGAAAACTCGTATTCGGGATGCCCTCTTATAACATCGGTATGTTATAATTGACTGTTTGTGCAACTTTTTTTTTTTTTTTCTAAAACATAGTAGTTGGTTTATCGCTTACTCTTGTACAGATTTGGATCTACGGAAATAGCTTCGAGTCATTTCTTGTTGCTGTTGTTGTGCCCGAGAGACAGGCAATTGAGAATTGGGCAGCAAACAATAATGTGACTGGTGATTTTGAATCTTTGTGCCAAAATCTGAAGGCTAAGAAATATATCTTAGATGAACTAAATAGCACTGGTCAGAAAAACAAGGTATGTGACGTTTCAGCTCCGCGATTTGTGTTTCTTTTCTCTCGTTCACTAACATGGAAGAAAAACATCGGTGCACAGCTACGAGGATTTGAAATGTTAAAAGCGGTTCATTTGGAGCCTCGTCTATTTGACATGGAGAGAGAGATGGTAACTCCAACAATGAAACTCAAGAGGCCACAGTTACTCAAATATTATAAGGTACTTTCCGTTTCATCAAATTATTGTATTTTGAGGTGTGATAATGTGACATTTATTACGGATTGGAGAAGCGAGATATTGTATATTCTCATTTTGTTGGATTTTTTGTTCGGCAGGACCATGTCGATCAACTATACCGTGAAGCAAAGGAATCAAAGGCATGAGCGGAGTTATTTAAGCATGAAGACGACCGTAAGATTTGCAGAAATCTCCCCGGAATAGCTCCATTGACTCGACTTCCAGAAAGAGGGGGGAAAGTTTAGTTATGCCTTCAGCGGTTCTGTTTGTTAAACATAATCAATGTTCATAGATAGACAAAATTGAAGGGTCATATCCCTTAGCCTTGCATATGAATGATATATTTCTTTTTACTTTGTTACATATTTCAAATATTGTTTTCATTGTTCGAATGTGAAAGATTCTAGCCGCTAAAGTTAGATCTCAAGGTCAACCGACCATAATTGAAAGAGTCGTTTAAAGGGTGTTTGATCAACCTAAAACTTACCGATCAATTTCATTATAAATTATACAGAAAAGACAGTTCTTTTCTATTCTATTAGTATTCGATAGTATTACTTGGCGGTTATGAATATAGAAATTCGGAACTGATATAGAAATATTTTGAAAGCAGAAACCTCAGTAATGGTTGAACCGTAGTAAAAAGTCATAACAAAAAAAGTTTCCTTCACTCGTTTCCATAAATAAGTACTTAGAGATAAACGGACTTGTACTTTGGTCCCAAACTTGCTGAAAATCGTATCACAGATCATCATGGAATTTCTGGATTTTCTGAAGCATACTTCAAAAGCTTAATCAGCTGTGTATTTGTTATATCGGCAACAATAGAGTCGACCATTAACACGATCTTCACATACGAAACATTTTTATTAAAACAGGAAACAGTTACAAAAAGATTGTTGCAGGTTTGGCAATGGCAATACAAATAATCCGAATCACACAGCAACAATAACTGAACAAAATGCCAACGGGAAGTAAAAACACCGTCTGCTTAAATTTGTCTAAAGGATATCAAGAACCAAAGCCCAAGCCGGATAAACAAATAGGAGGACTATGCCAATGGTGTTTGATACCCCATTTGCTTTAGTAAATGCATTTCTGAACCCACCGGCTGCTCGGATGTGTTCTTGAAGCAAATAGCAAGCAATAGCAAGGCATATTGCGACACCTATCCAGTTAGTCCTTATCGTGGTCGCTATCAAACTGGGAGCCACCACCAAAAGAAGGATTAGAGAACCTGGCATGTCTAGCCAATCTGCAACAACCGATGTACATCAGCACTATGTTAGTGTACTAATGACCAGATAAGAGAGTGTGAGGCAATGAACGATCGAATGGACAGTATGAACGGACTACTCGCATAAACTTATATGTGAAATACGGACTGTAATTAAAGTTCTCAGCTGCGTAGATCTTGTTATATATAATGAGTATACCTGGGAAACGACTTGGGAAGAAAAGGCGGAGTACAACAGTAACAAGAGCAATCCACTTTCCAATCTCACCCCTGCTCAACACAACAGCTTAATATTTAAATAAATGCGGGGGAGGATCACAGTTAAACATACAAGCTACTTAGAAGACAGTTCTCACCTGAAAATGTTGAATATTAATGGTGGAAGACTGAAGAAAATGTAAGGGACTAATAAGCTGGTAAGAATGTTGGTTTTCCAGTTCGTCCGATCAATGATCAACAAATAACTGCAATATGAATCAATGAATATGTTAAGCAGAAGAGTGTAATCAACGGATAGATGCAGAACATGTCATTAACAGCACAAAATAAGTTCATAATCTTCAAAATTTTCCGAGATCAAGTACAAGATTCGTACTACTAAAGCAGACATACATTGCAGATCAACAACAACAGTTAACTTGCCAGGTTTCAGTTGTTCCAAATCGAAAACTGGCACGATATAAACGTTCCTAAACAGGTTACAATTCTACTAAGACAAGCATATCAAAAGGATTTGGTTCACATTCACAAGTTAATACTGTGCCACCACAAAAAGAAAGCTTTCTAGTTCTAGTTCTTGAACAACAAGACTCCATGTTAATCTCTTGTTCCTGAACAGAAGAGTACGGTAAACCGCCTTTCCCTATATGTATGTATATATACACACACACACACACACACACACACACACAGAGAGATCAATTTTACATATTTAGAGATACGACTTAATCTAGTACTTACAGTATTGTTACAGTTATTCTTGATATCCTATTACTGACTTAAGCATCGGACATGGGTCAGCGATCAACGACTCTAAGCCTAAATGGTTACCGTCTTGCAGCTTACCTGGGACTCTCTCAGCTCTTGGTCAAGCTCAGATCAGTTCACAGGATATCAATTAGTAACATAGAGACTCATCCTAGAAATGCTCATCTATGAACTTAAGCAAGCATGAAATCCAAATCTCATATATTATGCAGATAACTAGATTAATCCAAAATCCTAACTCAGTTTTTCAACTCAAGAAGAAAAATCAATGAAGAACATACACCAGAAGCAGTAATAAACAATGAAATCCACCAAGAAGCATGCCAATAAAACAGAAGTAAACACCATAGTTGATGAAAATATACAGAAGAAAAAAGAGAGATTAAAAGAAGGAATGCATACATAGCAGCAAAAGAAGCAACCCATTCAAGAAAAGAAGTTCCAAAACCCAATCCACCAAGTTTGATAGCATGATTGGCTAAATTCTTTGCTGCATTCTTCAAGTCTTGAAAATCAGAAGCTATCAAGTTACTGTTTTGCTGATCTGTTTTCATTCTTAAATAACTTTGCTTCCCCATACTCAATCAATCAAACTCTTTTCTTTTCTTTTGTGTTCTTGAATCTTGATCCAGACACTATGTTAACATTCAAGAAAATAAGTAAGTATTAATTATAGTATATAAGATTAAGTGGCAACAGGCTGTAGATTGTGACAAAAGATACTTGACTGTCCGGTAGTATCATATTGAGGTCGGTAGCAACTATTTAGTGTATTAATTAAAGATAAGATGACATGTGGAATGCTTAATTGCTCTTTCTATTTTTGTTAAACTATGCAATTTATGGACACTTGGCCTTTTGGTAATATAATCTTTTATATAATATCTTTCTATTTTGAAAAGGAAAGCAAGAAATTTTGTTATTCTTACCAGCTAATTGAAATTTGACACTTTGTTAGTTTTAATTTCTTCTAGATTGTTGTAATTTTCTCCTATAACATACGTATTGATTATTGATTATTGATTATTGATTATTGATTATCTAGTCCATCTCAAACACTCCCTTTGCCAAAAATAGAAGATATCCATTTAAAAATGTCTGATAGAGATCTTAGCTTCTCTTGATATTTTACTACTTAATGTTGTTAGTTATTTATTGGTTGGTGTTAAGACAAACTCACTCTAAAATGCACTCTCACTAACTTCTCGATTAAACTTTTCAAAATAACTATGGATAGTTGTTTCACAATTTGAAGAAAAAATGGGACAAAGAAGGGTGAAAGTGCCAAAATTTACGAAACAAGGAATCAAATGGATACTTATTAGACTAGCAATAATAAATACAAAACTAATCCGAATTTCACAATCAATAAAATTGAAATTTACAAAATCACAGAGTATTTATTTAAAGTTAACCTTTAAATCAATTATAAAATATATTTTTATTGATTAAAATATAATGTGATGCTAAGTTACAATCTCGACACATGAATAACATAATATATAATATCTATGTTACAATTTTTCGAAACACACTAACAACTAATCATGAACCAAGAAAATATGTTCCATATAGAAACTTTATGACTTATCAAAGAAATAAAACCGGAAAATGTAATAAGAAACATGTATTTAAATAAAGAATGTAATTAAGAGTTGGTTAATAATGCTAAATGATAATTGGGTACCCACCATTTTTTATTATTGGATGAGAATGATTTGGTATGGCCTACAACTTGTGGATGTTATTAAACTCGGTGACTCGACCTAGGCCCAATGGCATATCCTCTATTTTTCAGATTTTCTTTTATTACTAATACTAAATCAAATGATTTGAATAGTATACTTCATTTTCATTTGCCGACATCACATAAAAGTATTATTGTCTGAAGCTATTAAACTATCTATAATTAGCAATTTGCCGACATCGTATTTTTAGTGTGAACCTATGTATAATTAGCAAGTATTTATAAGTGCCGGAGCTTAACATTCATATATAGAATGTACAAATTTAAGTAGTTTGTCATATGTGTTAATGAGCTAAATCGAAATCGAACATGGTTTATTCCGGTCAAATAGAGTAGGTCCAATTATGCTTAAGCTCAAAGCTTGTATAGCATGAAATTTTTAGGCTTTGCTCAAGCTCGAGTTTAAAGTGTGTCAAGTCTAAATTTTTTAATTTGGTCTGAGTTTGAGAAAAGCTTGCAATTAAATTAATTCAAATGTATTTAAATGAATTATTTTAATACAGAGCACATAAATTTTTTAACAGTAATGTTCAAGTGGTCCTTGAATGTCCAAATTGAATTTGGACATTGACTATTAGATCTAACAATTTCGATTATATACACATTAAAAACTAAACCTTAGACACTAAAAACTAAACCCTAGACCCTAAATCATCGATCCTAGACACTAAAAACTAAACCCTAGACCCTAAATCATCGACCCTAGATGATGTGATACTCCGGACTAATAATTCGCATGTTAGTATCTAGGGTTGATGATTTAGGGTCTAGGGTTTAGTTTTTAGTGTCTAGGGTCGATGATTTAGGGTCTAGGATTTAATTTTTAGTGTCTAGGGTTTAGTTTTTAATGTGCATATAAACGAAATTGTTAAATTTAGAATCAATGGCCAAATTCAATTTGGACATTCAAATACCACTTGAACATTACTGATTTTTTAATGTGTCTTTTATCGGTCAAATCTTAAGTAAGAGTTCACAAGCAACTAAAGCTAATTATTATTATAAATTGAAATTCAGATATAATTGAATACATATTAAATGTCTTTTAAAAAATAAAATGAATGAAATATATGCAATAATAAAAATAATTGATATGTTTCCAAGCGTTCAAGCCGTATTAAATTTGGTTTTAATGAATATTTAACGAGCCATGTTCTGATAGTTTATGAGCTATCATGACTATTTATCACACCTGGACATGCAGTGACTAAAGGGTGGCGGATATACAGAAGAAAGGCAGTAAGAATACTATAATATCAACAAAGAAAATTAAGAGTGAAAAATTTAGGACCAAAATAAAGTTTATCTATTCAATTAGTAATTAATTAGTAACTCACTTATTTTATCGACTTTGTAAAAATGTAAAAATAGTGATATTTTATTCATTTGCCGAGATTTTCTCCACCGTTGTTTGATCAGAATGTAAGGAGGGAAGAAAGTCTTTATATGTAGTCTTAGTTTATCAGATTACCGATCAAAATTATCAACAGTGCAAAATATTTTTGTATAAAAATGGAGATTGCGGAAGAGAAGAACTGGCATTTTAACTAGATCGGCGCCGCAGAGACCAACCCTCCAAACTCAAACAACAGTGCTAGATTGTGATTGAGCTAGAAATTATATTAAAGAAATGAAGTTGGAACTATAGGGTTAAGAATGAGGAAATTACCTGAAGAGTCGGTTTCTTTTATGAGTAATTAAACACATTTTACCTTTAAAAAAAATTTAAACACATTTTAGAATTAGAATTTAGATTGAGAGGAGAAAATAAGTAAATGTGGGCTATCCTTTGCAGATGAAAGCCCATGTTTCGTATATCAGAGCCCAAGTTTTTCTGTCCAGATTGTGAGGCCCTTTATCTTTTATGTTTTGTTATATGAAGCCCATGATTGTTATTTGAATATTTGATCATTTTTTTTGGTTCAACCAAGATTTAAACTGTTATCTAACGATGGCATTCGGGCACTTTTTAAGTTATGCATTTGTTCTAACCCTATTGAAATTGGGGGAGGGCGATTGAGATATTATATATTCCAGCGACACTATGTAATCTTATCGTATATAGGAAGTTTTGTATTACAGTTTTGTTAGAGATAATAAAAAAACATGTTCTTGTATTTTAGCTGTTAGTCGAAATTGCTAGTTCAAATGATTTCTTGACAGGTTTTCATTCCTTGTGTTGTATATATACTAACATATTGTTAATAATATTCTAAGCTCCATTTAATCAGAATTTTTTTTATTTTAAGCTCCATATTCTTTACATCCAATTATATGTTTCCCATTAAAATCATAACAATACAGTAATGTGAAGGTAAATCTTGTAGGCGGGCGAGCTTTAGTTGACAGAGATGGCTTATGGATCACTGCAAGACCCGTCCATTTATGTGCGTACTCCGATGACAAAGTCCATTCAAATGTGATAGCTGAAATCATATTATTGAAAAGTGTGTGTGTGAGAAAAAGATTGTCTTTTTTCGAGATTTTTGGATAATTTTATGTGTGCTATACATCCTTTTTATTTAGCTTAGAGCGTGTATGATGAGTTTATGACTAACTGAGCACGTGCGCCCAACGGTAGGATCCAGTGTGTTTTCCATGTTAAATTGGGGGCGACAAGAGGGGCCTGGCTTGTCGGGTATAGCCCTCTTGCTTAGACACTGTTTGAGAAGATGTCAAGATGACATTTATGTATATAATACTTCTTTAGACAACTTGACCAACCTTAATTTTTAATTTGACAATTATTATTGGTGTCATGAATTTGTTTAATTTGCCTTGTACTATGATAAAACAATTTAATAAGCATCTGAAAATAAACTAATCTAGTATATTTTTTGCCCCTTTCTCGTGGAAATCAATAATGGCATTCCCACTTAATTAATTAGTTTGTTGTATAAGAAGAAATCAATTAAATAATTATGGTAACTTTTGTGAATCTACTTAGCCAAATAATCTGCAGACAGATTGCATTTTCTGTAGATATGACAAAATTTAACATCATAATAAGAAATCAAATATCTGCCTGTTTTTTCTTTCCTGATCTTTACCTAGAAAAGGATAATTATATGTGAAAAAAGAGAGAGATGATACTTTGTCCCTTTTTCTGAAAAAAATATAATAGTTGCTTGGCAATCAATAACAAAGCTACCCATTTACATGATATGATAGCTTTAGATTAATTATATTGCTTGCATGCATTTCATTAACATAATATTCATTATGTCGTTGATCATCTCAAAATGAAGAAGTTCTTTCAAGAATTAAAGTTGTTAAAATAAAAATTGTATTTTACATTCAACCATGCCTAGTTTTAGCTTCTCCAAATTATAATTTTTAAAACTTTCTTTCTCTAAACATTTTTTTCGCTCTCATAAAATCATCTAAACAATCTCAACACCAAAATGTTCAAGAATTAGAAAATCACTTCCATGAACCCCTAATACATTAGAGGGCTATCTACTATTAAAGCGTTCATTTTTATCACTACTAAAATAAGTTATTATATTAGTCAAACGTAAAGTTCAGACACTGTAATGTTAAATTTTGAAGTTTAAGAACCACCATATTAGTGAATGCAAAGTTTATGGCTCATAATAATGTACCATACACAAATGAAGCATAAGTGATGTTGCAAAGTAAAAAGTTTTTAAGCAAGAAAACTTTAATCAAATTTTGAATTGATTTGTTTTAATAGAGTCAATTGATTCTTTTTAAATCAAAATTGAGGCATCACATAATAATTAAATTTTAATGGGAAGATAGACCATATAATTTGAACAATTTTAAAGGAATTATCAAATTCATTCATACAAATATTGATTTAATCAGGGGTGGCTCAAACTCAAAAAAGTTCAAACCCATCATGATCTTTAACTTAGTTTAACCAAGATTTTCTGAAGAAAAAATCTGGAAAGATGGAAGATCAAAGTCAACTCGACATCTCAACTAGGTTGTCATCCCGACCGATCAAAGGCTTGTACTCTTAGTTAAAGAAGTAAAAGTCACTGATGGCGCCAATCCCACAGCCTTCCCAATCTCAGCCGTAAAGGTGTCATAACGCAAGAAGAGCTCAGCCAGCATAACTCTAGACAGGAGCACCACCAGATCTTTAGCCGGGCACTGTTTATTCTCAACTGTCGGGTCTGTAGTTTCCCGATCATTTGACCAATAAACATATTTCAACAGCTTCTCTCCTTCTTTTCCTACAAATCTACGGCTCACAAACTCCGTAGGATTATCGAAAACTCTAGGATCGTTTGTAGCGAATGGCTGATACCCGAATAACATTTCGCCTTTTTTGATTTCGTATGATGCGTCGTGGCTATTGATGATCATGTCTTCCTTAGCTGTAGCGTATTGGTACGGTACGGGAGGTTCTATTCTTAGAGCTTCATAGACCACGGATTTGGTCAAAGTCATCTTATCTAATGATTGGAATGTGATTCCGTTTTCTTCGTTAACGATGGTTCTGATTTCGTTGGCGAGTTCGGAGTGGAGCTTCTCTCCTGCTAGGGCAATGTATTTGATCAGTGTAGGGAAGAAGACTTTCATTCCTCCATATGCGTTGAAACCTGCATGAAACCATTTTTTTGGACGGATAGATCATTACAAGCAAGTTCATAAATTTACAAGTGCTCTCCAAATTTGTAGAGTTAATAAAATAATAAAAGTGATAAGAGATAAAGTCCAATTTCGCTCTTACCATTTTAACGAAGTACATATATTTACTCTTGCACATAAAATTGTGAAGATATATTTGTGTTTCACATTTGCAAGTAAGATTAATTTTACATTTACCTAACAAAACTCAATTGTTTACTGATATTTTATTGCTAAATATATCAGATGCTTCAAATATCAATTTCATCTACATATATTTACTATGTTACTGAATATGGTAGTAAAAAGGTTGTCAACATGTTATAAATAAAGATTGAAGCATATATGATAATTAAATAACAAATTAAATAAATATAAAAAATAACTCATCCACGGTTGGATAGAAATAAAAATGATCTCACGTAAATATTTGTAAATATTTGGAAATTTGAACCTTATGATAATCATATTAAACTATTTTCAATTTTAAAAGCAGAATTTAGAATTTAACAAAATCATTTAGAATTAAATAAATAAATATATAGAGGCTAGCTAGGGTCAATCTTATTCTTAATTACCTGCTAGAAACACAAGATTATGGCAAGCTTCATCTCTTTTGATACCATAAGTTTTCTCAGCTTCATCCAACAACCCACCACAATTCTCATACACAGCATTGTAAAGCTTATTATAGTCAGATTTTACCAACAAGAATGGTAATTTAACTGTATGAACCAAAAAATCATCTAAATACTTCAAAAGTTTCGGCAACCCTAAGGATGCAAGAGGAACAAGTTGTAAAAGCAGCCATGTATCCACAATCGAAGCTCCTTTCGTTCCGAGTTGCGTATCAGAGGGATTTTTATCACACAACAAATTAAACACAAAATCAAAAGCCATAGAGTCCGATAAAGACGAAAATGAAGCTTTTTTCGACGCAGAAATCTCGTCTTCAAGACTAATAAAAAGTTGTGACAAGCAATTTCGAAAGAGAGGAATGAAAGTATTATGTTTGGATGCAAGTACAGCAAGAAAGAACGATTTTAGTGATTTGTGATTCGGCTCAGAAGGATCAAGATAAGCACAAACGCGGTATCCGCCGGTGAAAGAGAGGGAAGGCAAGTAAGTTCCATCGAGAACGTTGCGTTTTTCGACTTTAGAGGTGTCAAAAAGGATTGGGAATGAGACGGAATCGAGAAGGGCAATGACTTTAGGGTTTCCCGAAATGAAAGGACCCGGAGGCATGTTGGTGCGGATAATGGTTGAATTGTATTGTTGGACTCGGGTTTTGAAGAATTCATCTTTGCCTTGGTTGTAAAAGTAGTCTAGACGATCTTTTATGGCACCAAAGAATGGGAAGCCATAGGTGCCTGGGATTGGCTTCAATGGAAGTTTTGAGGAAGAAGATGAAGACATTGTTAAGTTAATGATTAAATTTAATTGTTGGGGATTAGAATGGATTTGTTGACATAAGATGTTGTATATAAAGAAATTTAAAAAGCCTTTAGGGATTTTAAATGGTGGATTATGTTTATGTTTTTTTGACTCTCTAGGTATTATTCTATTACAATTTGCGTGTCAATATTATTAATTACTATAGTATGATTATAATATGTATTTTTGCATTTTTAAGAGTGCGTGTTTAATTTCATCAAATAATTTTGCAAAAGAATTTACCTTTTATGTAAGAGAATATTCAATTTACATGTTTTTCTTTTACTTGTATAAATTTAGTTAACTTCAGTTAAACAAATTCAACAAATTCATTTTAGTTAAGTTAAGTTCAGTATAGTGTTAAGTTTAGTTCAATTCAGTGATAAAAAAATATGAAAGCATTGCCAAATATTTGTTGACAATCTGAGATAACAAAACAAAATCATCAGAGAATTCTGCAGAGAAATCATTTATTTCTTACACAACTAGGTTTACATTTCAATAATAACTTTGGACCATATGATCCACTATAAGTAATAAACCGAAGGGCTTGCCATAGCCTCAGCCAAACAAGGAGTGAAACTGCCTTCAGTTTTTACAACCTTACGTTCAAACTTAGCCTCTATTCCTCCTGGACTAAATAACTGGAAGGGTAATAGATTATATGATATTTGTGTATATACCCCATTGTACTAACGAATACAGTCGTCACCATTCTTTACTAACTCCTTTTTATGCATGATTCGAGTAGTATCATCATGTCCCGACGGAACCCCTAACCATTGTCACCCCTATTTGTACACCTACAAATTGCAAGTGCGTTATTATTAAAATGAATTAGAAATATTGGCATAATGTAAACGGGTAATAGTTGAGCCAAATGCCGACTATTTGCTACTTTTTAATGCTATATAAGTTTCTTATATTGCACACTGTTGAAGTTTCTTTTAACCTTTTTAATATCATGTGTATATAAAACAAAAATATATTATTAGTTTAACATTTACTTTTCCTTTTGGATTTAATATAGCCGTACCTAATTATAATATATATTGTATTATAATTCACCTGCAATTCCTAAAGAATGTGTTCCATGCCCTTCTTAAACTATTCAAATGTCAACAGTTTAATTGCAAGTGTTTTAGCAAATAGTCTGCGAAAGAGTATATTTTTATTTAGCATATGATATGATTGTTCTGTTTTCTATAGGAGGAAAAATCTTCCTCACAAAAGGATTAAAGTTCTCCACATAAACTCCATACGTATACGGACAATTAGCTGTACAATATTGATATGTTCTTGTGATTTTTTACACCACATGCATAAACTCTTTATGCAATAAATTATTCAAACTAAACGTTTTTCCAATTTGTAGCATTAATATGGATACTTTATTTCAATTTAAACATATCTTATTGTCTAATCGGTCGAATTGATGTATATACATATTATTGTTTAACATCCACCGAAAAGTATGTAAAAGAAAACATAACTATTGCCGCAACTCTTGAAGATACCAAAACTTCCTTTTTTTATAAGTTGAAATTATAAGATGCGAGCTAACTATTTTTTGAAAATGTACCATGAATGTCTGCAAGAGATGCACTAAATTTTGTAAAGCTAGCCATATCTCCACGTTATTTTCCTCATGATACACTAACCAAATAAAAAATCCATGAAGTAAAATATTAATTCACCCTGGGTTAATTTTACATTACATTTGTGTATCCATGTCACCTACCTATATATAAAATCAAGAGGTGTAAATTGTTAAAAAAGAAATGAAATTAAAATACTTTTCTTCACTGTATGAAATTATGCAGAATCATAGCCATGGGACCCCAAATCAAAAGCAAATCAAGTTTAGTCTGAGACTATTTGCACATTTTAAAACAAAAAAATGTAGTTGTCAACAATATTTTTCCAATTATCAACTGATTTTAAATGCTTATTTAAAAATTGTTTCAGTATCCAATACTTTTTCCTCTAAGAACTTGTATAATTGTAGCACCGGCAAGATGATGATATTATATTAGTTTAAATTACACCTAACTTTCAGCGAGATTTTTAGGGAACTTAGCTGTTACAGTTTTTTAAGAGACAACATAAAATCTCCTGTGATGAACTGATGATAGTTGGAAAATTAAAACTATATGGAGTTCTGTTATATTAAATACAAACTGAAAAAGAGAATATTTTCGTTCCTCTTTTATGTCTACAGCTTTTTGTTATTTGAAGGGGAGGAGGTATTCTAAACTTGATTTCAAAGGGACCACATAGATTTGGGTCGTACCAAATAGTAATTCCATCCCAAAACCATAATATTACGGTTCAGATGATCTCATTAGAAACCGATAGTGCCAAGTACTTGCAGCATCCGCATTTATAGGCGAATTATCAAGGTTTTAGCCAAGTTCCACTCAGAACTAATCAACCACATTCCCAACGCTTCATTCTTAAAAATGACCAAACCAACATTAGCAGACTCCATTCAAAATACCGAATAAATATCCTCAACTCTTCATTGAAAAAAAGAATTACAATTTCTTCTAAAGTCTACTAAAATTATGCAGGATCTTCAGTTGACAAGAATCCAAACTAAAGTTCCATCATTTTCCCTATTTTAGAAATAAGTTTAGCCTGTGAACATAACTAATATACAGTTCAAAATAAATAACTCCAAAGGTGAGAAGGCCCCTCTCTGCAACTCTGCCAATCCAGTGTTCATTTCTCGTAATCTTAAATTCAAGGATTGGACACCACAGATTTCAAAATTGACTGAAAGGAGCTCCTAAAGACAGGCAGTGTGAAATAGGTAATAGCATTACCTCAGGTTGTCTGGTTAACAAAAGGCTAAAAGATTGACATATCTGGGGGTGGTCCGTACACAGTCTTCCAGGAATATGGGATAACCCATTTGCTATTCTCATCACCTGAAAGAAAACAAAAGCAGAAATCAGTAAGCCAGTTTGTGTGAATTCAACTGAATGATTGTCTGAGATCTTTCTGGATCAACTTCTGAGTTGCTACTTGGTTAAAGCATAAGCTCTAGAACTAAACTCACCATGGAAATGATCAGTACTGAACCCTGACAATTTGGATGCTGCTTCGGCCAAATGGAATGCATCACTTATGTTATCCCCTTCAGAACAGTAACATAATAAGCATGTGACCTTCAAGCCTTTTGCCTGATTCAGAGAGAAAAAGTCAAAAGCTACCTCTCTGTCCAAGGATACAAAATACTGTATTTATGGCCTAAAAATTACTCACACAAATTTGTATATCGTTTATCACAAAGCACATAAAAGTTGACCTCAGTTAGATTCAAGTGCTTAAATATGCTGCTTCTGACATATTTATCAAGAGAGACAAGGAACTTAAAAATAACACCCAAGTGATAAGTTGAAATACAAGTCGTGTTTAAATAAAAAATGCAGAATCAAACTTGAACACTGAAATAAAAGCCACTGCAGAGCATAATAGAATATGGTTGAAGATTAAAATTTTACTCATTATGTTATCACTGAATCAATACCTTCAAACAAGAAAAGAGAGCAGCAAAAGGAAGACTTGCATAGTAATCTTCTTCTTCTAGTTCATCTTCAAATGTGTCTTCCTCTACAGCTTTGCCTTCAGCCAAAGTGGTTAGATATTCCCACGACCTTTGTGAAGGGTTATATTCCTTCAGTTTCTTCCACCCAAGTTGTTCACAATGATCATCTGATCCATCATCATTGGTACTAGATAGATAATATGTCTGCATACCACTGAAGACAATAACCAAATGGAGAACATGATGAGAATGACTACACAGATCCAAACATGTATTCAGCATTCTAACTCTTTCCTCTTGTGCCACAGAAATCTCTCATATGGATGAATGTTATAATTCCTCAATGCTTTTAGTAAATTTCCTCAAGCGAAAATGCACGAGTAAGTTTACATTAATTATTTTCCAAGTTTAGTCGACCATTTCTACAGTAGAAAAAGATCAATGCAAAATGAGGAAGCCTGAGAAGTTTTTCATGAGCTTATCAGAACTATTAGAAATATTAAGAGTTAAGGCAGTATTTACACAAGTGCTCCACAATATGTCAATATGTACTTACAATCAGCACCAAACAAAGGCAAATAACAAGCTGACTAAGTAGCGGATTTTAACACTAACAATCCTTAAGTACCAAGTAATGATTTTAAAGAAACAGTTTGGAATACCTTGATGTGTCTATTCTTTGCAATCTTCCAAAATCTAAGGCAGATAGCACAATGACATGCTTTTTCCCAGTAGCAACAGCAAAATTTGCCAAATTCTTAGCAAATTCCACCATCATCCCCTGTTCAAAAAGTCCTCATCAATCACAAGTTATAAAATTGAAACCAAAATTGAGACAGATTAACTAAAAAGTCAAAAAATCTAACTTCAAATGCAAGGTTGTCTGAGAGTAATGAGATCCAGAAACATGATATCTCTCAAAGTCAGGACTTAAAAAAAAGAATCTGACATTCATGTTCCTGTCAAGTTCCACTAGCTTTCGAGGAAAATAATCATGTAGGCAAGAAACCTATCAAACCGATATTCAGTAGCTTTCGTTCTATCTAGTTAATTTGCAATGAGGTGCAGAAAAATTAGACAGGAGTTCCACTTAATGCATGCTATAATTAGACATCCTTGTTTTGGAGTTCGAGCACTATGAGCATTCTACTCTTTCCCACCTTAAAGTAATTTAATAGAGAGTGCAAGTTCCATTTCACAGAAATTTAAAAACTTTCAATAAATAACTCTTCTTTCCCCGTAAACTGTAACTTAACCGCATAACACATCAGAAGCGCAATTTTGCAACCTCACAATAATTGTTCTCTACATGATAAGAACTTAAGCGACCAATGTAACGAATAATCATGGAAATAATAAAGCCTTGGTGTTATTCCAAAAACAAAAACAATCCACCACGAAATCGGAAAACATTAGTGTCCATCAAATTAATTCTCACCTTAACTACTGGGGATCGTTGTTGTACAAGCGAAAGCGAGTTAGCAGGTGAATCATAAGCTGCAAAACATCAGTTAAATTACTAACTCAGTCCCCACAAAACAATGCAAAATCAGAAGTCAAATTGAAGAGATAGGACACGAGACCTTCGAGAGGGAGAACAAGGTCACCGGAAGGAAGAGGGCCATAAGCGTCATTTCCAACAGAAGGAAGAACGTAAGGATCATCCAAATAGCCGATCCTTTCTGCTTTTGTTGATGACACCAAAAGATCCACACCTAGCTGTCCCACATTTCCTATCGATAACGCTGGCTAAATAATTCATATAAATCGCCATTTTATAATCAGTGACGACAAACTCTACCTACCAACATTTACAGAGGAGAGTAAAACGGTGAGGGGTGAAAAGAGGTTACCAGAATTAGGGTAGAGCAATCTTCATGAACGTGCTTATCTTTTTCCAGAACGAATTCCATCTTGCTAGCTATGTCACAACTAAATCGATCAGATGAGATTCAGTTATGTAACTGCGCGGCTTCACCAACAAGACAGATCATCGGCCCATTTTTATCCACTTTTGGGCTACACTTATTGGCCCAATAAGCCCTTCCAAACTAAAATGAACTTGCCGCTCGTCTCAAATTCATTTCTTATGCCTTGTTCTTTATGGCTTAACTTCAACAAAATTTAATTTATTTAGTTCAGCAATTTCAATTCAGCAATTCTGTTCATTTCAGTTCGACCGTAAAAAAAAATAACCTTCCATGAAAATCAATGCACTTAAAATAGAGGAGAATAGCCAAAAATATCTTTTGATGAACCAATTTGATTAATAATTATAAGTAAATAAAAGCTTATATTATTATATCCACAACTTTAAGTTATTAAACTCGTGAAGTTTTAGGGTTTATTTCCATTTAAAAAAAAATACTTGTAAATGTTTTGTATGTAAATTAGGAACAATCTATAATAATTCTAAAGTACCGTATACGGTATTTCTTTAAAATATAAAAAATGATGGATTAATATAAAATTATTTACGGTATAATAATAAAAGGTTCATCCTATATATTAAGACGCTCTAAAAAATTTCGTAAACTAGATTATTTTCTTAAGATTGTACATGATTTAATTGACAGAAAATTAATAAGAATAGAAAAGAAGAAAAAAAAAACATGCAAAAGTTTACGAGAGTTTGTCCACTTTGACTAATATAAACAGTGAAACCTTACGTGGTTTGACCTAGTCTTCAATCATAGATTGGGCATATTTATCCTCCCGCTAGCTAGGTATAGGTTTAATTCGTGTAATTCTACTATAAATCCAGAGTATAATAAGCAAGACATATATAAATTGTTCACTTGAATTGTAATCTAATGAGTGCACTTATTTTATCTTTCAAACCAACCAAATTTGCGTCTCTTAGTTTTCTTTAATTTATTTTTTCTGCTCTTTTACATTTTCCTCAAGCTTTTCTCGTCAAATCTATATCTAGTAGTTTTGTTTTTCTTTTGTAGTTTTGTTGATTTAATTTTTCTGCTATTCTTCTTTTCATCTTTTGGGTTCACAACATCCTTATAATTACCATTAAAAAAACCAATCAAATTGATTAATTTATTACATTAATTTTATTTATTATACATTTTGTAAAAAGTAGAATTCAAACTCTAAATTTCTAATGAAAATATCCATCTAAAATTATAGAAAAGTTTTGGCTAAACTATGAGTAAGACATAATTTCATTATTAAATATAGTTGGATAAACTTAGAAATTGAATTGAAATAGTTCAAACGAATTTTATTGAATTTTGTTGAACTGAACTCAATTTTAACGAATAGAAAGTCATAAAGAACATAGCTTCACAAGACTTTTATTTATAGAGTGAGATATTTTATAAGTTATTGTTACTTAATCGATTGAACTAAAACCTCGAACTGCTAGTTAAATTAACAACACCTTTTGTTTTAATCTCTGACACATCTATCTCATGTGAATGATCGCAAAAGTTTGGATACTATGTATGTTACTTAATCGATTGAACTAAAAGTTCGAGTTTATAGTTTATAAGGCTAATAACATTGTTTATATCAATCTCTAATAGACTCAATCTAAAACCCGAGTTTGATAAAAAAATTCCCAAATAGATTATATAAAAATCAATTTCTGAAAAGCAAAAAATATTGAAATATAACAAAAATTGTGTGGAATGTTGGTTGAGCTGCTCCTCATAATAAAGAAAATAGAGGAGAAGAAGTGAGGGACAGAAAGAACGAAATAAGAAGATAGTGTGAAGCGATGGCGATGGCCACTTAATTATTATCACGAGACAATAAGGTCAAAACTCAAAAAACCAGGATCCAATGTACATTAAACTAGTGTTCACAGTAATTCTAAACGTCATGCAATCAAATATTAGTTTGAGAAACCTTAGAGCAAAGCACATTCTGGGAAATTGACACGTTATTCCACATCATAACATCACTGAGACTCATTATAATCCAATCTATCACTCACACTAGTCACCACACCACACATCAAATAAAATATCAAGCAAAGGGATGATAACGATTAATATAAAAAACGTTTGTTGAATGTTATAGTATATATATTTTTAGTTTAATTAGTTATTTGATATGGTATCCTCGATTATGTGGTTTTGAATTCGAGCCTTAAAAATTTAATCTATTATTAAATTAAAAATGCATGATATGATATGCTTGTGTCGTGCACCTCTCGAATCAAATGAGCATTTGTGTAAGAAACTATGTCAAAGATTAATGATATATACTTTATGCCTTAAATTTAACAAAATTCATTTCAATTCGACAAATTCAATTCAGTTCGGACATAAATTACAATGCATGATATAAAAGAGATCATTTGCAATTAACTATAACCTAAACCAATTGCCAAATATCCATGGAATCCATTATTTTTATTTCTTTTCTACAGAAAAGAACATTATAGTCTATATTATAAATAATTAAAGAAAAATATAAATTAATCTGGTGTACACCAACATGCAGAGATGATTGAAGATGATATTAATCAAGTAGTGAGCTAGGCAAGGAGATGAAGTCATGGCGAAAGAGAATTAAGTTGTCTGTTGTGATATGTTGTGTTTCTAGGAATGATGAAAAAGAGACATGTGGAAAGCACTAATAATGGTAGGCAAGCAGTTTAGGTATAATTCATGTATCGACATGCATGGGTTCACTCCTCTCAGATTCATTCTTGACTGCATTGTGCTAACATATATTGCCAAGTGTGCAACACTCATGCCTTGTTTAGGGTATGGTATGGTCTACCATCCCACTACTACCATATTCTGGAAAATTTCTTCTTCTTTCTTTCTTTTCTTCTTTTGGATATCTTCTGTAATCATCAACAATGAAAAAGCTTACTTTGTAAAATGTTGGGCCCCTTTGTCACCACATTTAGGATTTTTTTACTGTTTATTGTTGTTGCATTGAAGAGATTCGAGTAAAATTGTTGTATGGAAAAGCTGAAAATATCTGATATTTTGGCATTGTTTTTCGAGCTTTTTCATTTTTCAAACAAAATTAATGTTTGGTAAATGTCAAACTGCTTTCTGAGAAAGCTGGAAAAGCAGAGAAAGTTTTTTTCAGCAAAAGCTGGAATTTGTAAATTTTGATAAAAGAAGCCGTTAAAAGTTATACAGACAACTGATTTTGATATTTTCTACTAAAATAAGCTTAACATTCAATATATTTTAATAAATACATATTTTTTAATTTATTTTTTTGATTTTTTAGGACTTTTGAAATGTATTTATCAAACATTTTACAGCTTTTGACTGCTTTTCCTAACATCGATTGTTCTCTCCATAGCAATGCCAAACTTACCCTTAAAAGTCAAGAAATAAAAAATTAAAATATGACTATTTTAATAATAAAAATATATTAACAATAGTTTGGACTCTTGTTTTCCAAAAGTCATAAATTCCAAAAGCATCTTTTATCTGTGCTCTCAAAACTAGTGAATCAAACAAACTTTTATTTAAAACCAAAATAAAATGGTGGTGTTTGCTGTCATTAGAAAAGATAGAATTAGATTAGGGATAAGTATGTGATTAATTATATATAAAGATCATGGTATAATGAAGTGTTTTCTTATCAGTTGATTAGTGAGATGGTGGGTCAGTCTCTGAGTATCAATCTGTCTCTTGTGTAGATATGAAGGACTTGTGTTTTCTTAATTTCTAATTAATAAAAAAAAATAACCAAGTATAATATGTATTCAATTACTTGGAATTGTTTGAAATTCTTATTCCACTTTTTTATTAGCTTATTTAGTGCACGAACAGGAGATTTTTGTAGAAAAAAACAAGAGAAAAGGACGAGATGGTATTTGTATAGAAAGAAAGGGAAGGGATAATAGAATTTTACATATAGTGGGGTAGCATGCAACCATATTGGTTGAACTGGTTCAAGAGATCGAATGTTCCCAAGCACGTTTATCATTGTTTTTCAGTCGAGAAAAATACCTTTTCTTAGTAAAAAGCATGCTTCATTATAAATTCAAAATTACTAAAATAAACTGAATTGAAATGTATTTACTAAAATGGAATTATTGAATTGAACTAAACTAAAATTTATAAATTTTGGTGAACAAAGAATAGGGAATAAATTTTTACATAGACCACGACTCATAGTCAAGACTTGATTTAAACGGCTTAAGGTTATTACCACTCAAAAACCATGGTTATTAAAATTATTATTTTTGAGCTTATGGTTGTTAAAATTATTATTTTTTAATTTATGAAAATCAAATTACTAGCTCTTCAAAAAAAATAAAAAAATCTAACTATTAGTGTATCTATTTATTTACTAATAAGAGTTGGTTCAAGTGCTAAGACACTTCATCTTCTACTTGAATGATTTGTGATTCGAGTTTCCACTTCGTCATTAGCTCTTATTGATATGCAATTTGTAAACTCCACTATAAACTCTCATCGAGATTTGTGGTTTGCCTTGACTTTGCAAGTGGGTAGACATACCTTAGCTAAACTTCATATTAAAAATAAGTGTATTTATTTATTTTAAATATTATGAAAATTTGAATTGTTTATCCTAAAAGTAAAGTAACCAATAGTGACACATGGGACATCTGGACAACTAGCTAGATATGATCGGTACTTCAATTATGTACTTAATATAAATCCTGATGTAATTAATTCTATATGTTTACTAGAAATTTTTGTATGCTTCTTTTCTTTGTTTTTATAAATTATTGCATGTGTGTTTATATATCGATCCTTTGAATATTATAACATTAAAAATAGCAGTACCAAACTCAGGAATTGTAACTATAGGAAAGAAAAGTTTGCTTAATTTGAAACATCCACATTTATATACATTTAGGTCAAAGGATATACACAAGCTTGCCTCAATATATAGTCGTTAATCTAATGCAATCATTCATTATCGTGCGTATAACACAATATTAATAGTCAACAACAGCAAATATTTTGGCAGAAATGTATATCAATCTGTTTCAAGCTAATAGATACGTGTTCGGCAATGATTAATTTTGTTCTTTTTTTTTTACACTTTTCAATATTTTGCTTGTTAATGTGTCCTATTTGCTTACGTAATTTTTTGCTTAGATGGCCCAAAATTAGGAATGCACAGATTTAGCAGTTTATATAGTATCTTTTATAATCCCACCTTTATGTATTTTTCTACGTAAATAAATATAAAGATTTATGTATCTTTCTTGCCAATTCTTTACTTGTTTTTGTTATTGCTATTTTATATGGTAAGGATATTGAATTTAATTCAACTACCATTAAATTAAGTAACTTGTATCATCTATAAGTAACGTGTCCGATGATAAACAGACAAAAGTTAGAGTATTTATTTATTAATTGCAGAAATATTGTAATAAAGGATCAAAATGATCTGGGTTTTGTTTGTGTCAGTGATCTTGAAACAGATATAGTACTAAATAATTGATTATATATTATGACATCAGCTAAATATGTTTGATCAAATGAAACAGATAAAAGCTTTTGCACTTTGCAATATTCGAGGGTTATTGACCAAACTTATTAATATTAGAGGTGAAAATGTGCTCATGTGCTAATGCTAAGGGTTTTTTTAGAGTGATGAATCCAATTAATAAGTTTATGAAAGTTTGAATAATTAGGCCATGTTCTTTTTAACGTAAATTCAGTAAAATTTAATTAAGTTCAATTGAGTTAAATAGTATTCAGTTCAGCAAATAATTTCGGTAAATTCAATTCAATTTAGTTAGTATCTAGTTCGGTTCATTAGTATTCAGCTCAGTTTAGTTTAATGGTATTTAGTTAAGTTCAATTCAGACAAAAAGAACATGACCTTAAGCCATGTTCTTATTGAACAAAAAGAACATGACCTTAAGTCATGTTTTTTATTGTTGAACTTAACTGAATTTGTTGAATTCAAACAATAAAAAATAGGACCTTAAGCCATGTTTTTTTTATGTCTTATCAGTAATTTATTTTAGTTCAGCTCAATAATTTTCTTCAATAAATATACTTCAATTCAATTCAGTCATAAATAACATTGCTTTATTGATTAAATATTGAAGAACTCATAGCTATCAGTATTATATTAACAAATCTCAAACCAAATAATTCAGATATATACATCTAATAAAAAAAATAAAAATTATATCTTAAGTTGTTGGTACAAATTGTTCCAAACTCAACTTTCACTAGGTTAGCAAAATATGTATACGGTTTTAGACACGCGTCCCTAGTTCTTATTAAACTAATCTATCTTATAAGTAAATAATGATTTTATTATTAATTTCCAGCCATCTTTTTGACTTAATATGAGGATACGTTTAAACCTGTGCAAAATTAAAATTATCCTGTAGATTCGTGCATGTGGAGACAAATCTAATTTAAAGTTTAATTGGTTTAGAAATGTTGTAGGAATATGAAATTTTATCCTAACATGTGAATATGATATGATAATATGGATGGAGATCCCCCATATCTTAGATACACTGAAAGTCATCACCTAATTAATTAAGGTTTCAAACTACTGCGGTTTTGATCTTTTTCAATGTCTGCTAATATACATTCACTTAATATTTGAACAAAGGATTAAAATATGAAAGGTGGAGCTCCACGTATATTGATGATATCATGAACAAATCCAATATAAAATTAGTGCTAATTAAAGAGAGACAATTCTCCATTAAGCACAACATTCCAATTAATTTTATATGTTTTAGGCAAGTATATATTTTAAATCAACAATCCAACCATGAGTTTGTGGTGGGATCTTCTTTCTTAAATTAAAATCCGTAAACAAATTTAACATTCTATGAAATTTGAAATTAATAAACTTTTATTACGCTACTTGAAACACCACAATTTAAATAAAAGTTTTTATATATATATATTCTTCAAAGTCTTTGATAATGTGTTAGCTAAGTTCACTTTTTGCCATACTCAATAATACACATCTCACATTACGATCGATTGAACTTTTCTAATTCTTGCATATAGTTAATGAGATTTGACTTTGGAAAATCAACTTTCCTCCGAATGACAAAAATTAAACTACAAAATCCACAAAGTCTTTTCCTTTGAGAATGAGATTATAGGTATATAGTTAATAAATGTAATTACATCTATAAAGGGGGGGGGGGGGGGGGGGGGGGGGGGGGGGGGGGGGGCTAAAACTACTCATTCACCTGTTATCTACTCTTCCCTTCACTCTTGTAACGTTGTTTCTCTCCTCTTCACAGAAAAAATGTAGATCAATAAACTATGAAAAAGTAAATAAAATTACATATGATTTATTCAATTTATGCAGTCTCCTAATTTAAGACAATACTTGTTAAACTATGAGACTATCAGAGAAAACACATGAATCTTTTTATCTTCAAAGTTTAACTCAAAAATATTAAAAAGAAATAGAACAAAAAAACATAACTTTTTTGGTTTTTCCATCCGTTTCCCGAACCACATTGAGCCGATTCATCTGGATTTGAGGCGAGTCCAAGGATTATGATATTTAAATCCCTCTAAGCCGCCGTTGTGGGGGATCGATCTGCAGACCTCCCTACCAAGCGCATACTCATGCTACCAATGCGCCAACCAACGATTTGTAAAAAAAATATATCTAATATCATGAAAATAATATCTCTAAAACATATAATAATAGAAAAATAGAAAGATATATAAAAATTCACATATATGCTTCAATAAAATAAAAATAAATTTGAATAATTAATAATAATTAATTTGACTTTTTCAAAAAAATAATTAATTTGATTCATTAGCAAAATAATATAATAAAACGATAATATGTAAAATGTAGAAATTATATATCCGTCAAATGATCTAAATCAGTCAGACCGAGTACAATATGATTGTTGATCCAAATTTATCTAATTAAATAATTATGACTTTGTTCTTTTCGTTTTTTCTCGAAGAACTCGAGTAATTATGATAAAAAGTTAGATCAATCAATAAAATTTATGTTTGAGATTTCACTAATTAGTCCTCTCGATTTTTCTTTCATATCATTGTTATAAACAAATTAATTTGTACCTTTTAAACTCTGACTAGGCAATTAAAATTAAATACTAAATTTGTAGATATTAAATCGCTTGTATTTATGCTTTTTAAGTACTAAAAAATCAGACTAATTCAGTCCTGTTCTGAAATTAGAATGGTAATGAGTAATGACTATAGGAACAAATTTGAACCACGTGAATTTTTATGAAATGCTCCATATATTTGCATTTTATATTAGTATTTTAGTTTGGGCGTAGGCTATGATGACTTTGTTTTTGAGTTACTTTGCTTTATTCACCATTAGATCACTTTTCACTCCATGATTTAATGGTGGACAAAACAAAGTAATGGTTACTTTGTCAAAAACAAAGTGACCATAGAATTTCCGTTTAGTTTGTTATGGAAAATATAATATGTGGCAATTCCATCCAAAATAGGGCAACAGTCAGCCATCAGTGTAGCCGGAAACCAGGAGTATAATGATAATGATATGCCATAATGCTGACGTACGAAAACCAAACTGAACAGTTGTCATGTTACTATTGCAGAAACAAAAATCATCAAGTGCCACCTGGAACTGCTCAGCTAAGCCGTCAGACGTTAGTACGTGGCGGTTAAACCTTAAAACGTCGCTGTCGTCTACCGAACGGAAATATAGGTGGCAGTTCCGGAGCGCCGTTGACATTAGGAGGCGCGTGTAGTTATGAAAGAGCTTTATAGCCAACTTGAGAGAAGGCTAGCGTGTGGTTCACCAACTTTTGACCTTCTCTAACATTTTGACTTTATTTATTTTACATCTGACTTTTGTTTCTCAATTAATTTACGTACTTTTGGTAATAATTTAGTATACTCGCTCTCTAGAACATTACTATTCCGCAGCCATTTATTGAAATTTTGGACTTCTTATCATTTTCTATTAATTAATTTTCTCATGTTTCTAAATTTCCTTATTTTTTCCCGTGTTTCCTTTCATTTTGAAAGAATTTATAGCCATTATAATGCATATTTTTCATATTTTTAAATTGCTTAGTTGCGATATATAGTAAATCACACTTTCAATTAGTTGTTCCTACTCATCGCTAGTAATTTGTCCTTTACTAGGGATCGATTGAGATTAACAATTAGCGATTAAGTAAAGAGAACTTCTAAAAGAAGTAGTTTACAGTTTTTCTAACTGAGGGCGCTGAATTGGCAGTGAAAGACTTGCGGATAAGTTACCGGAAGAAGAAGGAATATGTGAATAATCGAAATAAGGCTTAAAGCCGGTTCCTTAGAAATGATTATTATCATTATAGAAGCCTCAAATAAGCCTTTTAATTTATTGTGACTTTTCAGTTGATGATGTTTTCACTAAATTATTAGTTGTAGCTATTAATTAAAGCTTAGCCACAATATATGTGAATCTTAACCAAATTAAGACTGATCTAGATATATTTAGTTGGCTTGTGCATTGATTAGTTATAATTAGTAAGTGTTGCATCATACACATGCATGTTGAAGTTTAATTAACAATTGTTGGTACACTTCCTAATTGTGGTAATTAACTATTATAAACTTCAGATTAGAGCTGGTTTTAATTAGTGTTTTAAAAAGCAACATATATATGAAAACGATATTTATACACATCAAATACTTTATATATTTGATCTGTTTTCTGTTATTATCTTAATTTGTTCCCCGAAAAGGATAAAAAGAAATAGTATATAAATATCCTAGGATTATTATATGTAGCGTATAATATTAGTTTCTATATAAAACAAGTAGCCAAATTAAACTAGCTTTATTATATGTAGCGTATAATATTAGTTTCTAAATTAGTTTCTAAATTAGTTTCTATATAATACTAGTGTATAATCAGTTGTAACATATAACAAAACAAATCCAATGGTGTGAATAATTAACTACATTATTATACAAAAATCACTTTCCCAAAATGTAAAATTGGATTTTTATACTCTATTTGATTGATTAAATTATTATTATTAGTTTAATCTGGTTCATAATACAACTAAGATATTGTATGTGTAACTACTGCTCACAATTATAAAGTGCCAACGGAAACTTAATGGACAAGTTTGTTAAGATTTTTTTTGGTAACGTTGAGATTTGTTTTTGATATTTTGTAATACCTTTTTTTTTTGTGCTATTGATGACCGGTTAGCAGCAAGATAAATTAGGAAAAAAAGTTCACTTTCCCCATTTTGTTCAATTCAATTATTTTCCATTATTAAAGTAAAAGTACTTTAAGTAGGGAAGCGCTATGCATGATTAACATACATGGTACGAGTTAATTTTAAGAAAATCACATGTAAGCCCCTGAATTTATTATTTTATTGTATGATGAGTCCCTCCGTTTTCTCAAAAATATCACATTAAACCCTTTCTTAACACTGAAAAGGGAATTAATGGCAGCTTTCGGGTGGATAATAATAATAATAATATAAGCTTTTGTTGAATAAATAAAACAGCTAAAAGATAAACCATTATGGAATTAAATTGGGAAACAAAAGTTGGACGGTAAAAGACTAATTCATTTAGTCCATATGGACTAGTATACATTCTACAGGACCTAACCCACAATGTTGAGTACATTAAGCAACCTATAACCATGCTCTAGCAAATGCCAAATAGGCCAAGTTAACCAAGATATGGCATCGTTTAGAGTAAAAGAAGAAATAAGATTTGGATACAACATTTGTTGCATGTTTGATTTTAAAACGGTGTGTGAACTTTGTACTCTTCAAACAATACATTTAACTTTTGAAATTATTGAACCCGGTTAAATATCTAGAAAATAGAAAGATAAATGAACTTGAAGACCGAACCAAATAAAACCGATTAACTTTTATAGATAAATATAAATATTTTAGGAGAACATTTAACCTTACGAGAGAAACCTAAATTAGTCTAGGCTCTGAATACAGTGTGGAATGGTGAAAATCAAAATTATTTACCAAGTCAAAGCCTTGACTATTGGAAAAATAGAGTTAAGAATAGTAAATGTGAAAAGTGAAAACACGTTCAAATTGTGTAACCACACTATATTTAACGTGTAAATTTTAAACGCCTACAAAAGCAAAGAACAAACAGCCACCTGCCATGCAATCACTATTTCCGTTATACTGATAAACTTTTCTGTTTCACCGGCACTCCCAGTTGTCCGGTTTCCAATCGTTACATCTTTCTACTACTTCCACGTGTCTCTTATCTTACCCTTAGATCACCAACCCGCTCTCTAATCCTCACATATATATACCCCATTTCTCTTCCCAAATCTTTTCAGTTTCTCCTCTCCATAATCTTAACTATCAATAATACATTTCCTTTCTTTCTCATCTTAGCCGACCTCGAATCATTTCGAAACATCTTCAACAATATTTTACCGTCCACGACGTATATGAAACAAGAAACATCATACGACGGTGCAATGGTTGCTGATCAAAGAACAACGTTATCTTCTCTCTTGTACACGGATCCCGTCATCTTCTCCAACGAAGAAAACAACTCTCCGTCTACCAAAAAATCCAGTCCTGATCATACTCCACCGTCCCAATACGGCAGTCCTCAATATAGTACTCCGGCGAGCGGCGAGGCGTCTCCGTATCTCATGTCATCTCCGTGGAGCCAGCCGTCTCCTTATTCAAAATCTCCATGGATATTCTCGTCTCCGGTAATCAAGCACAGCAGCAACGGATTAATCGGATCTATAGTACGAGAAGAAGGCCACGTGTACTCTCTCGCGGCTGCCGGAGATTTATTATACACCGGCTCCGATAGCAAAAACATCCGCGTTTGGAAGAATTTCAAGGAGTATACCGGATTTAAATCCAACAGTGGTTTAGTTAAAGCCATTGTTATCTACGGTGAAAAGATCTTCACCGGTCATCAAGACGGTAAGATCCGGATCTGGAAAGTTTCCTCTAACCATCACAGAAGAATCGGAACGTTACCGACGTTTAAAGAATACATAAAGAAATCCGTTAACCCGAAGAATTACGTGGAAGCTCGCCGTCACAGAAACGTTATCTTCATCAAGCATTACGACGCCGTTTCATGCTTAAGCTTGAACGAAGAACAAGGACTATTATACTCCGGATCCTGGGATAAAACGGTAAAAGTATGGCGGTTATCGGATTACAAATGCTTAGAATCCATCAACGCGCATTCCGACGCGATTAACGCCGTCGCTAATGGATTTGACTGCTTAGTTTTTACCGGCTCCGCTGACGGAACAGTAAAAATGTGGAGGAGGGAGCTGGACGGTAGTAAAACAAGGCATTGTTTGGTTCAAATTCTGTTACAACAAGAAAACGCGGTAACCGCCTTGGCGGTAAATAATGAGTCATCATTAATTTACTGCGGTTCATCAGACGGGTTAGTTAATTTTTGGGAGCGTGAGAAGCACTTGTCACACGGCGGCGTGCTCCGGGGCCACAACATGGCCGTCCTCTGCTTAGCGACGGCCGGAAACTTGGTGTTCAGCGGCTCCGCCGATAAAAGTATATGTGTATGGAAGCGGGAGGTCAGTGGGGCCCACGTGTGCTTGTCGGTATTGTCGGGTCATGGTGGTCCTGTAAAATGCTTAGCCGTTGAGGAAGATCTGGAGGAGGATGGTGATCATCATAAAGGAGATCAACGGTGGATAGTGTATAGCGGAAGTTTAGATAAGTCTGTTAAAGTGTGGCGCGTGTCTGATAACGCGCCGGAATGGCGGGAGTATAACTGTAATCAGTACCAGTCGCCTAGGGCTAGTATTTCTTCGCCGACCATGTTGCATAAAGGGCGGTAGATTAAATGATGGCGCGTGGAGATTGGGATGTGAGGAGCACGCGGAGCCACAGGGAGATAAATCGTTAGTACCGTTGAAAAAAGGGTACAGGGATGGTTTATGTGGTGAAAGGACCACATGATCATTACTCAAAATAAAAAATAGAAGAAGAAGAGCCACAAAGTGTTCATAATTTTATGCAATTATAGGATAAAAGTATTCAAAATATCCAGACTTTGCTAAAATTTAAATTGTGTTTCCCGGTGGATGAAGCAATGTTGACATTTCTGATTTCATCAATTGAGTTTATGCTTTATATGGCATATTTAGGATAGTGAAAAAACAAAAAAAAGATGGAAAAAAGAGTTAATTTATTATGTATATTTTGTTTGTTTTATGTTTATGAGGAGTTGTATAGTTATTTATGTTTTGTTTATTTTCTGCTGATTAAGGTTGTAATATCTTAGTTGAGAGAAGTGTACAAATATCTATAAAAATTATAAATTAGTTTTCACTAATGTTGTGCCTTTTATATGTTTACTTTGATGCATTTTTCAATTCATATATATGAAAAGATACAACGCCAAAGAAATTTACAAATGAATTGCACATGTGAAAAGTTTTTAAAAACATTGTGTATGTACAATTTAATTCGATATCTAATTCTGAATGTTTTTATTTGGATATCCGTTTAAATTCAAGATTATCAAGATCTACACTCAATCGTATACAAACATGTATCAAGACTGGTTTTTATGTTATGCTTATTACTTCGAGAGTTTAATGCTGACTCATGCAATGGTGGGTGTCGAAATTCCGAGGGTCTCTCATGGGAGACTTGGTTCTCAATCACATTACGTGCAAGACTAGATGAACTTCAGAGTGCAAGAAAGTACTCCAACGTATAGTCGGGCCTCTGGTGTCATGGATATGACAATCCTGCAATTCATAAATACACAAAACGTAACCTTTTTTGCTAACTAAACAAATTCAACCTAAGATCATTTTGATAAACCTTATATCTTTAGAGTCTCCAACCGATACAGAGTCGGGTTTGGAGATGTCTTAATGCATTTTAAATTTGGTGCCCTAGATGAACTAGTGATCATGGTTTCTCAACTACAGGTCAAAACCGTCCAATATTAATGTTAATATTAAGTTTTAGAAGGAAACAGAAACTAGAACGGTATGAGGGCGGCACATGCATTAATTACTATTGGATTTATGTTTTCTTAGCATTTAGCAAAGAGAATCAAAATCTAATTTCTTATAAATGGATCAGTTTCATGAATGATGCATCACCATTGATTAATCACAAGGAATAGAAGTAGAGAGTGATGTCTAATAATAATTGTGGTTTTGTGGAGGTGTACGAACCAAAGATATGAGAGATGAAAAAAGTTAAGAAACAGTTGTATGTATTATTCCAAATTCAGGGTACCATGTAGAACTTACCTATTACTCAAGCAATGTACGATAAGGAAACTAGATGCACCAATGCCATACAAATTACAAATCTTTTCAAGCCAATATGATTGTGCTGTCTCGAGTTAGATTACTAGAAAATTTTAATTGAAAAAAGAGTCACCTATAGGAATGTTTGAACAATCTCGAACCGAACAATAATAATGATAAGAAATACTACTTGTACTGCTACTCAAAAGTTGACATGCACACAAGATCACTGATTGATTTACATTTTACAAATTTCATATATGCTACGCGTATATACTAAGTTCATAAATTTTGAGTTCTTTACATGAGAAATAAAATAGTGTTCAATCATTTCAGGGCGACTAGTGAATGGTCAAGCCCCCAACTCTGCCCTTGAATCCGTCTTGTATACATTAATAATGATTTACTCTATTGACTATCAAAATAAGTACTAGACTTCTAAAATTATCCAACTTACTTTCACCAAAATATAACATTTTTTAGGATGTGAAATTTCTATCCTCTATCCATCTCATAGCAAAACAAGGTAAGCTTTCAGGTATCAATTTTGCAGCAGTTAAACCTGTTTAAATAATCAGTTTAAAGTAGCAAAGCTGACAACAATGATGAAATGAAGTTAATTAATTTGACAATTGAGAGGTTAATGGAGGTGAGAGTTAGAGGAGGTTAACGAGAGTAGCGGAACGGAAAGGGAAGTGACGGAAATAAAAGTTAAACGTTAACCTTGTTTGGGAGTTGTTGGAATTAAGTATGAGGTTAATGAATGTAAATTAGTTACAATTTTAACGTTACTCTCATTGACCCCCCGTTTTGGAGGTTAAGGTTTCGAGGTTAATAGAAGTAAAATGTTAACTCTCATTAACCTTCATTTTATCTTTTAAAAAGCTCTCAAACAAGGTTAATTAAAAAGTTTACGTTTCGTTACTATCGTTAACTTCCATTAACCTCCTCCCAAACAAAGGATAAGGGATGAAATCACTTAATTTTTGTGTGCAAATAGATGAAATCACTCTTTTTTATTTCTAAAAAGCTATTTTAAAGGGCTTCTTGAAAACAATGACAAAATACATAGGCTTCTTTTTTTGGTTTTCAGCATCCTGTATTTATTGGGCTTGTCTTCAAATTATTGATCCATTATGTTACTTCAGGGCTTTTACCATTTTAATATTGGGCTTCGTAACTTTTTTGGTGGGCTTCGTAAATACGAGCGATATACTATCCAATTACTTTTTTCTCAAATTATTTAATCTTTTATATTTTACAATTAGTAGTAAAGGATCTTTTTTTTTCAGTTTTACGTATTAATCACAAGAAGATAATAAAGTAGTGTTAAATGATTTTTTTTAAAAAATTGTAATTTTTTAAATAAATATTATTAAATTGAGCTTAAATTGTTACTGTTACCGAGAAATTGTAACTTGAATTCCACGTAAGCTGTGTTAACTGCAAGACAGAAAACGTTAGCCTAAAGGAGGCCGCTGACCGGCGACCCCTCTCCGATGCTAAAGTCAGTATGGAACTTGTGATCGGAAAAGTAACTAACTCAGAGCTTGAGTCAGAATAATGTACCTTAGATTGTAGTAAGTCCCATGTATTTATAGTGTTTTGATCATGTATCCTAATCCTAGTTGAACTAGGACTTTACTTGAATTACCCCTCTTTAGTCCGAGAATTATAATCCCAATTAGCTTGAATTATCCTAATTGGATTAGAAGACCTAAAGAGAAATACTTTCTTTGTAGGAGAAATATTCTCCTTACTTTGACTATTCAACGCACGCCTACGTGGACATTAAGACTATTCAACATAGTTTTAACCGTCCTACGTGGTTGAAAGCTAAATGACTATTGGTCCACGTGTCATACGAAATATTAGGTGATAACAGAAGCCCCCCCAAAAGGATAAACAAGCTCCTTTAGGACTTATACATCAACAATCTTTAAGTTACCAAACAATTTTCATGGCCCAGCTCACAGGCCCAAGTAGCAAGTTCGGCTGTCAGCCCATTAGCTTACCATCAAGACCAACCACCCAGATCGCACGCTGATTTCAAATTGCTACACTTGTCATCAAGCGTGGTCTCAAACTTAACTTCCCTCCAAGCAAGTGAAAGGGTTTTGCAATTCGAAAACTTCAAGTCTGTCTATAAATATCCACAGAAACCATTTCATCTCTTTACGCTTTCAAAATCCATAACTCTCTCAGCAAACTGCTTTCCAGATTTCTGCGAAGTGTAAGTAATCCTTAATTTTCCTTCTATTTTATTCCGAATTTGCTATCCGAAATGGCCTCTTCATCACAAAATCCTACTTCCTCGGGAGAAACTTCCCAAAACTCAGATCCAGAACTAAATCATCGTCGTCGCCAAACCATTATGGATTGGTCCGAAGAAGAATTAACCCCACCAAGACCACAAAATCAAAACCCTAGCACCACTCGAAGTACAAACCCTAGGAACCCTAACCCTCCGATCCAAATGCCAACACGTGCCCCACACCCTCAACAGGGTCTTTGGAAGACTGCCCTTCCTCACGAAGCGACCAAGATCAACACAATCGAGGCTCTCCGCGATTTGAAGAAGAAGTTCCCCTGCCTCAAGGATTTCGACTGTGCGGTCCCCACTCCCGAAGACAGGATGTTTAAGGGAAAAATCCACAAGGTGGCCGTTCTTGAGAGGCATCTGGAATATGGGATGAGGTTTCCTTTTCCCGAGGTGGTAAACGATATCCTCAACGAGTTCAACCTTTGCCCTGCACAGATTGTTCCCAACTCGTGGGTCGAGATGCTTGCGCTCGTACGGGTGTGCCAGGATCTCGGTGTTTTGTTAACCGGGAACCTCTTCAAATACCTCCGAACTCCTATCAAGGCTCAAAAACACCCGTGCGTCTCGTTCAAGGAGGTCCACGAGCCAAAGGGTTTAGTTGGTGGCAAACCCTCGTCGCACAGTGGTCATCGATCACGATGGGTCTGGGTTGGTCCTGAGGACGGCAACCTCCGATGGCCGTGGAGGATCGATTTCAATGAGTTTCCTACCGATCCGAGCACATGGAGGAGCCCTACAAAGACTGTGGTCCTCGACGAAGAGGAAAAATGCTCCCTCGAAAAACTCCAAAAATACAAACCTTCCAATCCCATCTCCCTCGAGCAATTTTTAACTCGTTATCGAGGCAACATGCCTGTTGCTACAGTGGGGGAGGATGGAACTATATTTTATTACCCTGCTCCCGAAGTTAATCGGGCTCATCTCGGGGAGCCCATTTCTCTTCCAAAGAATCCTTGTAAGCTTTCTCGATTTTAACTACCAACTTGTTATTTGCAGGCATTTTATCATGACTCCTAAGTTATCTTACAAACAACGCCTTGCAGCTGCCCGACTAAAGGCCCTAGAAGGTGATAAACCAGCTCCTTCTGTTCTCGTGCCCACAAAAGGTCCTCGGACCACGACCAAGAAGGTCCGAGCTTCATCAATTGGCAATATTGCCATCACTGAGGTTCGCGAGCCCGAGGGGACGCCATTAGAGGAAACGCACGTTCCCGAGCCTCAACAACAGAACGAGGACCCTGGTAACTCTCATTATTTTGAACGAGAACTCTTCATACCTCTTGTTCTGCTTGTTAGGCTAACCTTTATAATTTCTATGTAGAAATCCAAAACATCTCATCGGGAGAAGATCTCGAGACCCAAGATCCCGAGATCCCAGTTCCTAACGAACCCATAATCCAAAATCTTGAAAATCAAGGAGTCCCAATACAGGCTTGTTCGAAGAGGAAAGCTTCCTCCATTTCTATCGACGCCTCGAATCTCGAGGACGGTAATGCCATGGAGACCGAAAATCCTGAAGGTCCCCGTGCTAAACACGTTCGAGAGATCGAGGGCACGAGCTCACCTCCTCATCCCTCGACTTGGGACCCCAATTGGCACCCTTATACCAACTGCCCCGAGATGACGAGCGCCAAGGGAAGGGTGCCACCTGAGGCCTCGTTGGACGGCTACGAGAGATATTCTCTTTATAACGTAAGTCTCTTCACTTTGCCTCATCGCAACTAAGGTATGTTCATTGTTTTAACCGCTTGATCTTGAACAGTTCTGGTCGGAGCGCTTTCCCAAAGTTTCTCTCAGCGTCCCTGCGATTGCTGAAGATGTTGCTCAAGCCTGCCTCGTCCCCGAGGAGGTTAAACTTGCCGAGAAGTTAACTGACAAGGAGTTGGCCAAACTCGTACATGTCAGACAGGCTAAGGTAATGAACTTTTGTTAGTTATAATTTAAAAATAGTAAAATAACATTAAACTTTTGAAAAACATACGCATGCATAAATAATATTTCTCCCAAACCACCGCACCATTTGAAAATTCGCACCAAACAAATAAAAAAAAACCTTTGAAGCGCCAAATCCTCGTCAAAATTTCTTCTTGTCTCTTTCTCAGCGATTCATATTTCGTACTTGCTTAGCAATTTCCTTCAACGCGTTGACCAAGAAAAAAAAAAAACTATGCCCTCTTATTTTCTTCAACATGTCTCCACTTTCTTCCTTCTAGTCTCTTGCGTTTACCACTGTGACATGATGTTAAAACTCCCATTTATGTTTTAATTTAAGCTCCTAACCTCTATGTTCTTCTACCCTTTTCTCTTTTTTTCCATTCTTAGTAATTTCTTCTTTAGTTATAGTCCTGTAATTCACTTCAGTTTCAGCTTAATTTAAGGTTTTTTTTTGTTTGATATTGTTTCATTTCATTCATTCATTTGCAAGATTATTGGGTTTTGCTTGTGGGGTTTTGGAGTTGAGTGTTTTTGCTCAATTGGGTAATTGAATTTTAGTTATTCTTTTGATAGGATTCAAAAAGTCGGAACTTTTTGTTTTTTGTGGTATTTGCTCCAATGGGTTATTGAATTGTTGATTATTCTTTGGATAGCATTAAAAAAGTTTGGAACTTTTGGTTTCTTGTGGTATTGCCCCAATTGGGTTATTGAATTTTTAGTTGTTCTTTGACGGGGATTCAAAAGTTGGAACTTTTGGTTTTTTTGTGGTGTTTGGTCCATTGGGTCATTGAATTGTTGATAATCTTTGGATGGCATAAAAAAAGTTGGAATTTTTGGGATGGCTAGGATTCTGAGAAAAATTCTGCCTGTTGTGGCACCGACTCGAAAAGAAGAAGATGATGATGATGATTATTGCGAGTCATATTCTTACTCATTTGCTGTGGAATATACGGGGCCTCAAATATCTCGGGAGATTCCTCGGGCTATGCCTATTGATGTTAAACAGATTCCAGTTGCTGCCAAAGTTGCGTCTGATTCGCTGTTCGATGATGTATCATTGACTGTGATTGAACCTATAGTGAAGTCAAGATCATCGGAGAAGAGACCATTCAAATTGAAGAAACCCGAGGTAGTGTCTAATAGGATCTTGAATAGCAATGATGTGTCGTTTGAGATGTCGAATGAGGTTAGTGATGCGGTTTGTGTTAATGGTGATGAGAGCAGACACAATGTATCTGATAGAATAGAAAGTTCTAATGTGGGAGAAGTTGCGAATGGCGGGGACCAATGCAGTCCTAGGTTATCTGATAGACTACGAGGTTCTGACCGAATAGAGTCATTGAGAAGGTTGCAACTGCTGGAAGTATGTGATAGAAGTGGAGAAGATGAAATAGAATCTGAAAGAAGTTCATGTTCTGTTTCGTCGGAGCTGTTTTCGGGAAGAGAGGATGATTGTATTGAAGAAAGACCTCACCATGCCAAAAGGCCGTCAGCTGTAACTTTCTGTGACCCTGACTCGAGAGATGTAGTTGACGAAGAATCTGATCTATCTGATATTGACAGTGAAACCCCTGCAAGGCAAATGGCGGTTAGGCCTGGAAAGAAAGGGACATGCTATAAATGTATGAAGGGAAATAGGTTCATACCGAAGGAAATCTGCATTGTCTGTGGTGCAAAGTATTGTTATAATTGTGTGGTGAGAGCAATGGGATCAATGCCAGAAGGAAGAAAATGTGTAACTTGTATTGGTCAAAAGATTGATGAGACAAGGCGAAGGAACCTGGGGAAAAGTTCTCGAATGTTAAAGCTACTATTTCCTGGGATGGAAGTCGAAAGGATAATGAATGCCGAGAAATCATGTAAAGTAAATCAACTACCACCGGAGCTTGTTTATGTGAATTCTCAGCCCCTTTCTCAACAAGAGTTATCCCTATTGCAGAACTGTAATTTCCCACCGAAAAAGTTACAACCAGGATTCTATTGGTATGACAAAACATCCGGTTTATGGGGAAAGGTGAGATACCGAATTCTGATTTCTCTTTCTCTAGCATTTTTTTAGAAAACTTTTGTGGCACCACTTGATTTACTATTATGATGAACAGGAAGGACATAAGCCTTGGCAAATAATTACTCCTGAGTTGAATATTGGTGGTCGAATTAGTAGAGAAGCGAGCAATGGGAACACAAATGTTCAGATAAATAATCGCGAGATCACCAAACCAGAGCTCTTGATGCTGCAGGTTTGTTTTTTGTTTTCTTGATCGTATTATTTTTATTTACCACCTTTTAGACTTTTTGGTTGATACCGTCTGCTTAATTTCTGCAGTTATTAGGAGTCAAATGTGAAGGAGCAACTCATTTTTGGGTTAGTGCTGACGGATCATATCAGGAAGAGGGAATGAACAATGTAAAAGGGAAGATATGGGAAAAGGTATGTTGGCGGGTGAATTCGGTAGTTCTTCATTCAATCTAAAATAGCAATCTTGTTAGGGGAGTTATTTACTTGTTGCAACTTAATCATCTAGTTTTTCACAATAATGGGTTGGCTTTTTAATTTTTCAGAAAAGGGCGAAGTTGATTTGCATTGCGTTGTCTCTGCCGACACCTCCTGGTTCTGCCAGTCTCAACGACGAAGAAGCAAAAGTTGACGTCCAAAAAAGCCTTGACCAACAAACATTTTTCAAAATTTTTCTTGTTGGTTGTGGAAAATCTGGCACGAGTACCATTTTCAAACATGTAAGGAATTAGGCCCTGATACCTTTCTTTATATGTTCAACGCATGATAAATCTAGCTCATGTTCACGTATGTATTTGAACTATGCCTGCCACTTTTCTGATTAATTACGTCGAATGTTGTTTGCTTGTGAAAGCAATTCTAGGCACTGTAACAAATAGTTATGTGTGTGGGGTATCATAATGCAAAAGAGGGGTGCTAACATATTACAATATTTATTTAGCAATGAACATCATCTTATCATTAATATATGAAACAAATGTGGCTTATATCTTGATAATTATTTTTTTCTATATTCGAAGCTTCTTTCACTTAACCAAGATGTTAAACTAATTTAGATGCTTATTTCAGGCAAAGATTATATACAATGTTCCATTCTCTGAAGAGGAACGTCAAAAGATTAAATTCATGATTCAGTGTAATTTATATGGTTACCTTGGTATTCTGCTCGAGGGATGTGAAAGATTTGAAAAAGAAAGTCTGATAAAGAAGAGAAGACATCGATCTGACCCGTCTAGTTCTTCAGGTGAAAAGCAAAAGCTAGACACTTTTTTTCTCCTTTCCTTCTCTTTTGGCTAAAAGTTTGGTTGGTTTTTCTCTATAATAGCTGAAATGGTTTAATTGTAGCAGATAATGGTGATCAGATCGTTGCTAAAACAATCTTTTCCATCAACCCCAAGTTAAGACCTTTCGCAGATCGGCTTCTCCAGATCATGGTGTCTGGTAACTTGGAAATTGAATTTCCAACTTTAAGTCGTGAATATGGAACTTATGTGGCGGAGCTGTGGTACGATCCAGCAATTCAAGCCACGTATGACCGAAGAGATGAATTAGAATTGCTACCTAGAGTTGCAACATATTTCCTAGAAAGGGTACGATGATGCTCTTCTCCTTATTTGGTTTTCGTGCACGTTCTGTTGGACATCAATATTTAATTTCATCCTTCCATCTTTTTACTGCACATGTCAGTTTCTTGCATGTGGTTCAATAACTGAGAGATATCTTTCTACTCAGGCTGTTGAGGTTTCGAAGAACGACTATGAGCCTTCTGATATGGATATTTTGTATGCCGAAGGGATTACATCATCTAATGGACTTTCATCCATGGAGTTTTCGTTTAGCAACCCGCCTCAAGGCAGTAGTAGCAGCAACTGTGAGAACAATGAGCGAAATCTGCCATACAGGTTAGTGATATCCTTCTATGTTTATTTGTTATTAATTATTCTTGAAAATTGCCAGCTAAATGTATGGTTTGCAGGTACCAATTGATTAGAGCGAATCCAAAAGTTCTCGGAGGCAACTTCAAATGGCTAGAAATGTTCGAAGACGTTGACATGGTCGTATTTTGCGTTTCCTTAATTGACTACAATGAGTATATTCAAGACCGTAACGGAGTTCGGACTAACAAGATGATGGCAACCAAGAAGCTATTCGAAAGCATTGTCACACATCCAACGTTCGAAAACAAGAAGTTTCTTCTCATACTAAATAAATTTGATATACTAGAGGAAAAGCTCAAACATGTTCCTCTAACTCAATGCGAATGGTTTACGGACTTCAGACCGGTGTTGGGACATGATCCAAGTGTGTGCAGCAGCAGCGCGAGAAATACTAACACCCCGTTGGCTCACAGAGCGTTCCAATATGTAGCAGTAAAGTTCAAGAGATTGTTCACTTCGCTTACAGACAGGAAGCTTTTTGTTTCGCTGATTACGGCTTTGGAGCCCGATAATGTTGATGAAGCACTTAGATATGCGAGGGAGATTCTGGACTGGGAGGAAGCAGAGGAACCTATTGACGTATCTACAACCAGTATTGAAGCAAGCACATCTAGTCATTTTCAAGATCAAAGCTCTACAACTACTAATTAGTAGCTCATAGCAATGTTATAATTGCATCTACTCAATAAGGGCTAAGAAAATACTGCCCCAGTTGTATTTTTCTCTCCATTTTTTGGTAAATTATTCATTTCTTCTTTTTTTTTGTTTTTGTGTAAAATCACTTGTAGGAGAATAGAGTAACAATGGCGATTGCCGTTTTTCTGTAAAAAGATTAGCAATGCTGTAAACATAATGGTGTAGAAGTTCAGCTGTGATTGCAATGGATATAAGAAGTTGAAATCATGTTTCTTCAACTTTTCTTCTTGGAACAGGCAAGGTTTTTACCAGAGTAAATACGAAAACCATGCAGTTTGCGCCCGTTAAAAGAATTGTATAGTCTATAGCTTTGAACATAGATTCGCTAAAATCACAATTTGGACATCAAAAGCAATTGCATTCCAACTGTAACAATTACTAATCATAATGTATTCTATGAGTAAAACAAAAAATCACATATTCTGCAAAGGACTTGATTAGCATTGACTGAATGTGCTAAAATAGGAAGAGACAGTGCTATCTTTTCTACAACAGCTTTTACATTTTTACTTTAAACATCAAACAGGTAACTTATGAAGATCATATACGAAACAAATAACATATTTTTTGTCTGCATTTGTGATAAAAGATGAAGCATAACAGCTGGCTAGACCATGTTTGTTGTGATTGGCATATGAATTCTTTGATAAAATTTAAAAAACTGAAGTTGATTCTTGAAACAGAAAATTTTGCAGGTGGAAGAAAGAAAGCTGCAAAGTTTCAGGCCTGTAAAAGAATACAGTAATTAAGAATTGGGTAAAAGAGTAAATATTCTGAGAGTATCTCAGCTTCTGGTTACTTTATTATGTTAACTTAAAAGTAAATTAATTGTGCCAAACTAACAAGTTCTTCTACTGCTATTTAAAAAAGCATAAACTCTAAACTTGAGTTACTCAAAAAAACTTACCAAGTTGCTCAAAACTCAGAATTAAGTTGTAGAAAATGGCCTCTCAAAGTTCATCTCCAGCTATGGCGGAAGGGCCTTTTCGCCTCTTCTTCAAGATCATCCTCCAAGGACACAACTTAGTAAGAATTACATCATGTAATCAACTTCTTTTCTGCTTTAATTTGTTCAATTGACAAAAAAGGAGTCTTTTCTTTCAAAGTTTGAGACATACTTTGCATATTTTTTCAGAGGCTTCCTCTCAGATTTGTGAACACATATAGAAATGAACTTGGTGGTGTTGCTCAACTGACTGCATCGGATGGCCGGGTTTGGAAAATGAAAGTTAGAAGAGAAGGGAACCATATTTGGTTGGAGAATGGTTTTCCTGAGTTTGTCAAGTACTATTCGATTGGTTACGGACATTTGTTAACCTTCAAGTATAGGAGTTTTTCGAGTTTCGATGTCAATGTATGTGATAAAAGTGGCTGTGAGATTGAATACCCACCAAGAGAAGGTATTCTTTTTTCATGTTCTAGTTTTAAGTTGTAAATTTACTTAATTTTATTTTCCTGTGAATGGTAACAGAAGTTGAACAAGAGGTTGAAATAGTTGAAGAAACAGGAGAAGCATCAGACGCGTCTGTTCAGATTTTGGGGTCTTCTTCAGGACCGCGAAACTCACCCAAGAATCGTAGACAAGCTCCATCTGCTGATCAAGAGTACCAGAGAAAGGGGAAAAGGAAGGTGGAGACGAGTTTCTTGAACCGTGGTGCAACTTTGAAAGGAATAAAAACACAACCTAAGATTGGTATCCTTTTTCATATTTTCTGATCTTCATCTCACTTTTTGGTCCATAAATTTACCGTTATCTGTAATAAAATTATGCATATTTGATATCAGCTGAAGTTCAGAAACAGCAAAAAGCCATTGTCGGCAGACAATTCAAGGCCATATTATCGAAATTCTCCGAACAAACCAAGACTCTGGTTGAATTTGCAAAGAACATCAAGCTAAGAAATCCATCATTCTTGGTTATCATAATGCAAACTAACTTACGTTATGGTGTTCTGGTACGTGATATATAATTAATTTCCAATTTCTTCCCAACAAAAGATGTGCTAATATATGATTCACATTTCCTGTTGAATGTTCACAGTCCGTGCCTACAGTTACTGCAAACCGGTACATGAAAGGTTACAGCAAAATCAAGATTCAGAATGCCAATGCTGATGATGGAAGAGAATGGATGATTGAGAAGTTTTTATGGCAAGAAGGAAGCTTGCGCCTTAAGAAAGGGTTGCGTGAGTTTTACCGTGACAATTCTTTGGAGGAAGGAGATGTTTGTGTGTTTGAACTGGTTCGGAAGCCTGATGATGTTGTGCTCAAAGCTTCCATGTTTCATACTTATGCTCATTTAAATTTACTTGATTAATATTATGAATATCTTCCTGATTTTGATGATCAAAGGATGAGTAGGAAGTAGATAGCCTAGCTTGGCTTTTATTTGTTGAATTCAGAATTTAATTAAGGTGGATGATAAGTGATCTAATTTGTTAGTTATAATATTGTTTCACTTAGAGCTATAGATTACATATTCTAAAAGTATTATTTATCTCTGAGCCATAAAAAAAAATGCTTGCATTTCTCCCATAGATAAATTATAAAACTCCATCCATGAATGCAAACAACAAATCTAGAGTTGAACTTCTCATCATTAAACCCAAACCATGTGTAACCAGAATAAATAAAAACATACACATGGCACGATCCAATTCGCCCTCCACATATACAGTTAGCTTATAAGACTCGATCAACCAAGAATAATCTCTATCCTCATTAAAAGATTGCTAGAATTTCTTCAATTGTCTACAGATTAAGAAGTTATTTCTTATCAGCATTCTACCACGTAGCTTTCCTATTTCCGGAGTGCTACTTAGATACGGATATCCTTTTCACTCCTATAAATAAGGTACAGTCACAATATATCCATGGATGAATGTTAATGACAACATGTATATTCTAATATATGCTTCACTACGGCTATATTCTTTTTAGCTCTCGACTTGTTCAATCTCTAAGCTATCCTTAGCTTAAGTTTTCTGTTTCGCAGGTAACTAAGTTCAGTTCAGTTTAAGCTGTAACAAATTGGAAAAGAAAATTTTTTTCTTAAAAAAACACAAAATTTATGAAAAACCAGAGAATTATATTAAGTAATAATTACATGAATCTCCGAAAAAAGAAGGGAGAAAAAGAAACATATACATAAAGAAAATAAATATCACCAAGGAACAAAACGGTCCATAAGCATACAAACAGTAGCTTCAGACATAGAATTAGTGTCATTCATTAGAAGATTGTTAGCTTTTTCCATCTCAGCTTCTTCTTCAACAACACCTACTGTTCTTGCTTTGCCTTTGGAGGACACTAAAATCAATGGCCTTACTTTTTCTGTAAGCTTTGATATTTCTTTCACACATACCTCTACAATTCCTGACATTTTAACTTTATTTTCTCTTTCAGAATCTGAAAAATGCTCTCTTTTTTTTATGGAAGTGTAGAAAATACTTTTTTGTTTATGCATTTGAATGTGAAGATGTGGAGAGTTATTTATAGGAGGAAAATGATGATTGAAGCTGTGGGTTTTGAGAAACTACGTGTAGGAGTGGTTGCCCATAGATACTGTTGAAAATTGGCATATTTTTTTATAATATATTCTCTTTTGGAGGATATTCTAGGGACCCCTCCATCCTCTTTCCTATTATTGATATTTTCATATCATCAAAATATCAATGGGAACCAATGGTTTTGTTCAAACTTGGTTACACATGCCCTCAACTAGTCTTTCTTTTTAATTTAAATTTAGAGAATACAAATTAAAAAATAAAAATAAAACAATAATTGGTTTTGAGTATTGCCTGGTGAAGTGTGAACCTGATAGGCAGGTTACCGCGACCACGTACGGATACCTATGTTAGCGATGGAAATGACAAGGGCGTGACTTATGTAAAATAAGAAAGTAGAATATATCTTTTTGAAATGTTATTTCCTGCCTTGTATAAAAAAATTGGAGTATGTCTTAAACACGTGTTAATATGTGACGGCTCTAGAAATGATAGTTGTAATGAGAAATTTCGTAGAATATTTTCATGTGTCTAGCACGCATTCTTATGTATGATTGAAACACGTGTTCTTAAGTTTCTAAATATACAAAAGCAATTCTATTTTGTTGAAGTACCTTTGAGTTAGTTTGTTAACATGTATAATAGAGATTACAAAAGATATTTATCTTGTTTACTAGTAACAGATTAAAGCTTAAGGCATTGATTTGAAATATTTAAGCATATAGTTCTAATATGACGTATTAGGATAAGCAAAACATTGCATTGATTAATTATAAAAGAAAAAGGAAAACATAGGAAGACATTTTTATTTTTTTGACATAGGAAGACATTGCCACTTGTTTCTAATTATTTGTCCGTTGTGGCCTCCACCTTTTCAATTTTTTTTGGTAACCCTCCACCTTTTCAATTATTTGCCATATAAGTTAAATTTTAGTTGACTAAATTCATTGCTTCTTTTATTATTTGAGTATATTATATATATAAGAACATGTTTATACATCAAGACAGTTTGGCCGAGTGGTCTAAGGCGCCAGATTTAGGCTCTGGTCCGAAAGGGCGTGGGTTCAAATCCCACAGCTGTCACTTTGTCCTTTTTTCACATTACATTTTCCCATTTTATTTAATGTTCTGTGAATGTATATTATACTTTTCTTTAAATAAATAAATATAAGGATACAAAATAGGCGTATGATTTGTGTAAAAGTATCAAAATATAAGCAATAATGTATAAAATTGGACTAATTTAGGCTCAATATTAACTTGGTAATGGAATGAGACACTCTAACTTATGTTTTAGGTCATATTATTTACTATATATATTTTTGTGTGTGAAAACAAACAAATCATCTTCATCAATTGTGCATATATGACGTATCGAATTTTGCTAACGAAGCTAAACTTGATGCTTTTTTTTTTGGTAAATGTAGAGCTTAAATTGTTCCTATTTTCTAAACGTTGAGCCTAAATTGGTATCATTTTATATATTAAACTTATATTGATATTTTTGTTTCAATGTTAGACCTATTTTGGTACCTTATTTAAGAGATATCTGTTTTGTTATTTGGAAAAGTTCAAAAAACTATAATATATAAGTTGGGGATGTGTAAATCATATGAATCAAATTAAAGGATAAAATTAATCGTTTCTTGTTTTGAAAGGAAAATTAACCGTTTCTATAAAGAAAGAAAAAAAAAATATTAATCTAATTATCATCACTCGATGAGGGGGCTTATTTACACCTTGGAACTACGTTCTTCTTGGCCCAAATGGGAAAATGATTTATAGATGCTTTTATGGCCAGTTTGTTACCAAAATTCATATTCAGAACACTGATCCTTTATCCAAACCACTGCTTCAAACAAGCATATTCAAGCAAATAGCACCATCTTATTTCAAGCTATATATGTACACAACAACTTCATTAAACTTGCACACTCAAAATAACAAACAGAACATTCAAAGAACAAGACACAAAAATGAAAAATGCAAACTAGTGGGGCAAAAAAAGGAAGAAGAGAAGATTCTCTTCACATCAGGCACTAAAGTAGTCATTAATTATTGACAATGAAGCCTCAGAACATGACAATGTTGAAGTTGATTTGACTTTCATACTATGCACCAAACTACCCAAAGACTTGGGCAGCATGCTAGAAGAAGCCTCAGCTTGAGCCACATTGTTAGACTCATGGTTTGAGCCACTTGACCAAAGGGTCTGACCCTGTTCACGCAGCTTGGCTAACTCTTGTGTCCAAATATCAATAATAGCAGACATGACTTTGAGGACAAAATATCTAAGTAGAAAAATCTTGGAGTGAGTACAAAAAGGAAGAAGAAAGGAGTGGTAGATATTTGATGAGGCTAAGTTGAGTTGTATTTATACAAATTATAATTGAAGTTTTGGCAAGTGGTTTTTAATATTGGTTAACCCAAGGCGCACACTGTTCTTGTATTAATAAATTAAAACGAGTTGATTGATACCATGGGTCCGACTTTTGTGCCCACAACAAAAATCTAATACGTTTTCTACATTAGCTAATGGTTTTTTCTCCAATAATAGCATGCAATTAATTTTTTTACTTTTTTTTTTCTGATTTTATACATATTTTTTATATTAAGAATGATCCACACTTTAAACGAAAATCAATTAAGATCAAAATATTTAGTCAATAGAAAATTTTCTATAATTATTGAAACATATTCACGAAACCTTTTTAAAAAAATTATAATGAAAAAAAGACCAGAAACTGCCTTTTGCATATAAAAAAATATTTTACTTTCTTTGAATAGTGTGTTTTTTTTTTTTTAAAAAGTTATTCTCCATGAAACAAAGCTGAAACGTGAAATCAAAACAAATTTCAGCTTAAGCTAACATTTTTAACTAAATTTACTCTCAAACACTTTTATACTTCGAACATTTCATTAAAAGTAATCAGTTAATCACGAAACTCTAAGGAATCATAATTGATAAGATCATTCACCCCGAAAAAGTCCATTGTAAGGGATAACATTGATATTTTATACCCAATTTGTTCATCCTAAAGTGTGACAATGAGAATCCTAGTAGTAAAGCAATGGTTGTAGCAAGAATGAAAAGTTGCCAGGGTTTTCCGTTCTTAAAATCTATGCAGCACTGGAAAAGAAAACCATTAAATTCAAAAATAAAACGAACAAAAGAAAAAGTAGCATAGGCACTGTGGAAAAAGGTTACATGAAAGCTTAGAAGGCTTTATAGAAGGACGTATATTATCAGACATGAATTTCATGTAACATCAAAGGATTTCAAATTTTAAGAAGAAAGAATAACATTAGCATATTTCTCCATGAACTGAAGAATGGAGATGTTAGCGACCTGACCTATATGATTGTATGGCAACTCGTTCGAGAATGCGACTCCTCCTTTAACACATGTGATTCTGCTTTCACTTCTCATCAACACAACACTTTTTTATCGTGGCATGCTGAAGTTCGTCTAGGAAGGTAATCAGATTTTCACATCTTCAAGAAGCTGTCTCCAGAATGAAACTCTTGTAAATTGTAATGCTATATGCTCCTCACAAGTAGCCAGTCTGAACTTGCATACGTCACCACATAATTAAGGTTTAACATAGTTCATGCTCGCTTCGAGCGTTCCCTCTGCCCCCAGAAGTCACTGATTGATCATAGGAATAGTAAGATGGAAGCTCCTGCAGGCTGCAGCGGTTCGCGACTTTCTGATTGCCATAACTCAGAGAAGAGGGTTATAGGTCCTTCGGGAAATCAGTGAAGCCAATAGGATGGATCACTCTTTCGGGAAATAGGTCTAACACTTAATTCCCCAACAAGGAAAATGCTCCAGAGCTGACCATAGTCCAGCCATCCAATTTTATAAGCCGTTGCAACACAATGGCAAACACATTCAATCTTCATTACGTGCACAGACTTTATGTGTTTAAATCCATGGTGTCCAGCCTTCATACATATTGCACAGATTATCTACACTCATTGCTTGCTTAATCAGATAATCCACTTGCTCTGTAATACTGATTTCTCTGAGAAACGAAGACAGTTCAGTGATGATGGATTAGTAAAAGAAAATGCATCGCACTGTGAACATAGATTTATGAATGTAATAGATTACCTTCTTTCAGAAATATCTCGACCATCTATTTTCATCTCAACACGCCTTAGCACTGACACAGCATAAGGATTTTTACCTGCAGTGTCAGAGTACAGCAGTTCTTAAAAGTGTTTATATCATCAACATCAATTTCCCATGATTTAACGAGTAAAGATGCCCAAAATTGAGAGTTAACACACCATTAAGAACAAAGTTAAATTTTTGTAGCAAAAGAAAATGAAAGTAAGTTAAAAGGCACTACAAAATAACTTCATGAAAGTCAATTTGACATTACCTCTATCCACCCGGTTGCCAGAAAGTAAATTAGGTTGAACAGCTTCATGAGTTTCATCTTCAATCCTAACTTTGCTTGATAAGGATAAGTTGTCATCCTTATCCTCAGTTTTCAATTTGGAGTTTTCCCCATTCTGACTCTGAAAGGACTCGATGTGGACAGTCACAGTTTGATCTCTTGGAAAGACTGTAGAATCTAGGTGTTCATTTGAATCGCTGCAAGCTTCCAGTGCAATAAAATCACTACTGTTCATTCCGTCACTTTTAATCACTGATTGACCAGATACTGAGATTTCCTCGTGATGAATTTGAGAAGAATGACCAGAGTCTACATAATCTGTATTATACCCATGTGAAAATTGTTGCATTTCTTCTGTAGGATTACCTAATCTATCCAAAAGAGAAGCTTCAGCAGACATAGTTCCAGATTCTGAGCTGTGACTGTATACACTATCGGGTGGAGAAATCCATCCTTTATCTTGTGAAGGAAGTTCAATATCACCAAGGATTTCTATACTGCTCCCACTTTCCGATCTGGATAGGCTATCCCTCTCCTTTTTGTCAAATTCATCGCCCCCACTGTCAAGATCAGGCCTTGACAAACTAATTCCTTGTGATTTTACATCCTGGCTTTCTGCTAATCCTTCAAGAGCCTGCCGTAAGTTAAACAAGCACACACAGAGAGAGGAGGAAGATTATGTCTTTTGTTTTTAAGAAACGAGGGAGATTTTGATGTCAGTCATTATAAAAAATTATGGAAATACATCTATATTAAAAGAGAAAAAATTTGGCTTGATGATACATCAGGGCCCCCTGAACTTGGTCCAAAAAACCGATTACCCCCTAAACTTTAAGGATGTCCCCATGAACTTGCTTAAAGTGACATGATTATCCCCAAAATGTTACATGACACAGTAAGAGAAGATTTGGGCAAGTCAAAGAGCGAGTCATTTAAAGCAAGTTTAGGGAGCCAATAAGTCAGTTTATGCAAGATCAAGCAGCCGATAGATCACTTTAATCAAGTTCATGGAGCCAATCAATTTTTCGGGCCAAGTTCAAAAGGGACCCTGATGTATTAAGTTAAGCCAAATTTTTTTACCTTGTGGAGATTGCCAGCATGGAGACTTGCACTTCGTGCCAGCCTGATCAATATTGAATATAGTCCCTTAACAGACAACGTGACTGATGGTAACAGAGGTTTAAATGTCTGGATAGCCTCCCTAATTCTCAAACGATAAGATTGGTATATGGCTTGTCCATGGATTGGAGATACTTCCATCTTTGTCTCTGTTTCTCTAGTAATTGCATCTGTCATGGCAGTTACATCCTTTGACAATACTGATTCCAGTGGGAGAAGAATTGCATTTGCCTGCCCAAATTGGGAAAGAAAGGAAATAACACTATTGTGAATGTTGACATAAGTGGATCAGAGGTTTCATGGACATAAAAACGTATTGAATAATGAAATGATGCACCAAAATTTTTCGTACAAATAAACACAATGAGAAAGAAACTAAAGAACAAGCCATAGAACATGGAAACCTTGGAAAGATCCTGCATAAGAGAACGGTGCACTGCAGCAGCCTCCTTTCCCAAGGTATGAACGTCATGTAGATCTTCAGTTATCGCAAGAACCTAAAGAGAAGTGCACCATGTTTAATCACGCAAAAATGCCAGCATAAGAAGACATGAGAAATATTTTTGGTGACAAGACATGAGAAAGATTGAAGTACAAGGAAACAGAAAAAGAGAATCAACCAATAAAGAAAATAAGAAAATTCACTTGTTGAAGTAATTTAATAAATATAACTGGCATATGCTCAATTTGCAGTTCTATGCATCTCTTCAGAAATGCCCGACAAGAGGTAAGCATCAGAAGCAATTCCATACATGAGTCGGTGACTTCAGCAAAATTACCTCACCAAACTATCAAAGTTAGGACTAAGTGAGGTCACAGCTTGAATTTCATGGATCAAGCTAGGAGGGAAAGTATTTTACGTAATGAACACAATCAGCTTAAGACACTGCTATCATGCCAATGAAGCTTCATTATCTTTTAGAATATGTTTCTTGCTGTACAGAATGAAAAGGAGAACTGAAAAGGTAAAAGAAAAAGAGGTGCGGTAAACGCTGTAGGTGATAACAATACCTCATCAAGCATGGTACCGGATTCAGAAGTTAAAGCAGTTTGGCCCCTTGATACGCGGCCAAAAGCTGAGAGAGCAACACTTACTTCAGAAGCACAGTCTCTCATTGCAAGGACAGTGCTTTGTAAATCACCTACAACAGACAAAAATCAGCTAACCCAACTATCCACAAAATGCTACACGGGGCATAAGATCAAAAGTAAGATGTATTTGTTGAAATTTGCATTCTTGTCTTTACTACATGCCTTGTTTTACGAGTGATATTTTTTCCTTTTTATCTTCTTACAGTCTTAGAATTTAATTCTTTTTTGTTCGAGACATACAAGCCAGCACTAAGGCCTCTTTCCTTCAAAGTTGAGTGGTTATTTCCCATAGTATCAGTCTCCTTGAATAAAAAGTCAAGAATTAATTCGTGATGTGCTTATATTATTAATTGAACTTCATACAGCATACAATCTAATGACTGGTATCTATGCTGCATAACTGAGTAGCCTTTTTTCTTGTCAGGGCGTGTTTTGCTGTCATCAAGCATCAACTTTTAAGTCAAGTGATTCCTTGAAAGTATCTTTGTTTTTTCTTCTAGAATCTATAATGGGATCTCCTCCAAGGCTATTGTGAAATACATAGTGTCCTTCTAAATCATACAATGCATCATATGCTCATACACATTTTGGCTACAATGTTGATAAAAATAAACAAAAGGACATTGACCTGAAGCGGACTTTGCTTTAAGAGAGGCAGCACGTAGTTCATTAGTTGCAGAATAAAAACCATTTGATGCAGCTTCCATACTGCTCTGTGCAAGCTTCCATTCTTGCTCAGTGCCTATCACAAGCAAAAAACAATATATTCACAAACTATAATAAGCACCATTTACATATATTATAGGTAATATAATCATGAAAAGTGGGGACTCACGAGTGAACGAATGATAAGTAACCTCCAATTTTGTTAATGCATTCAAGTATGTTTGCTGCCATGTCCTGCCATCAGCACCAGTCCTCAAAGGATATGTTTCTCCTGGAATTCGAAATACCCCATCTCTTGATGCTTCGAACTCCAATATTGACATGCAAATCTTGACAATATCTGATGCCTTTTCTCGAGCTTCCCATAAGAACTTTCTTCGCTTCATCAGATGGTCGTGAAACTCAGGAGGAATTCCTGAAGTTCTATTAGACATATTTCCAGCAATATTGGAACTTGTTGGACCACCACAAGCCCATCCCATTGCTCGCTCAAGCTGCCCTTCCGCTACAATGGAATTTCGTTCACAAGCTTGGATACCATCCATGGACCTAGACATTTGTGTCATCGCAGATTGTATACCTTCAAGTAACTTGGGCCTGCTGAGATTTAAGATAATCGGATACAAATTGTCTTCATTACCAAGAAATCTTTGAAATGTTGCTCTGCTCTTATGTGAAGGGGTCAATGCATCATGCATCCATTCAAACTGTACAATTTCAAGGCTAGTCTTGTGAAGAGCCTCTTTGAGTTCATTTACCTGTCTCTTCATGATGGAAGCTGCAGATCTCACTGCTCGAGCAGTTTCATGTGCATTACAGCATTCCTGAAGCATAAGCTGAACCTTCCTGACAGCACTGGCTGTCTTTTTTAGTTGATCAGCAGAAAGATCCTTCATGCCCTCAACCAAAGGCTTCAGACGATCATTTTCTGTGTTCAACCAAGCCAAGAAAGTTGAAGCCACACGTCCCTTCAGGTATCTACCAATATGTTCTCGAAGTTGCGCTTCCAATTTCTTCTTTACAACATTAAAGAGTTGGTCGAATCCTAAATTCTGATCTACGGATGAAGCGGCATCATGTATGCATGAATCAAGAAAAGAATCGACAATGCACACTTTCCAAATGAAGAAAGAGTGGCTATTCAATAGGCCACCAAAGTTCCAGATGTATTCAGACATCAAGTAACCAGTACGCATAAAATCTGATAAAGTAGAAACCTCGTCTACAGGAGAAGCAACAGAACCACTGAATATTGACAATGCTTTGTCAACAGATTCCAATTCAGAGAAGGGTTTAATTAGTATGGCAAGCAATCCTTTGCTTCCTAAAACATGTGGCCCTCCTACCTCTTTGGTACTAATCAGAGACTCAAAAGAGGACTCAGAGGACAATAGAGCATTTCTAATGTCAGCTTCTTTCTTTATGAGAGAATAATTCCGGATCTCCCTCTCATTCCATGTTTGGTGGAGCTGGTCCAGCTGTGCCCTGCAAGCTTCTTCTTGGGAGGCAAGCTCTTCTGCCTCCTCCCAAGAGAGATGATCTCTACCCTTCAGTGAAGCTTCCTCGAGAGCCAGTTGTTGCTCAGTTATGAGGCCAACCTTCACAAAGTAGTTCTTTTCAAGTTCAACCAAGGATGCCTTCTCCAATTCAACCTCCAATAGCTGCTCCAATGCCATATCAACAGATCCCCTTATTTGTGAGATTGATCCAAATGCATCCATAACTTCTGACTTCATTGAAATGGCAGATCTCAATACATCCAACAAAACCACTTCAGTCATTTGCTCAATCAAATTCTTACAGGAAAGCAAAGAAGACTTAAATATGGAAGCCCAATTTTTTTCAGAATAATTGTTTAGATGGTCAACATCTGTATCTGCACCAGCTAAGTCCCAACCGATAAATTTCTGCAGTTCGGCAACAAACTCAGCCATAAGCACACATTTCTCTACCTGCTCTTCAAACTGAGAAAAGATAGTCCCAAATCTATCATTAAAATTTCTTCCCCCATCAGAATTATTGAATATGTCAATTGTCCCATGCTTAACTTCACTGTACAAGAAACTGACAGCCACATTTAAAATAGATAACACCTTCTCCTTGTCTTCCCCCACCTTAGACAACGTAGCATCCCTGTTAATATTATAGTGAACATCTTCTTTCTTCAGAAGACCAGCAGATTGCATGTACCGAATGAAAGTAGACATAAGACGATCCTTGGCTGTCGATTCTGTTTCTAACCGAATGGAGTTCTCTAGCTCAGAACTCTCTGCTTCAACATTCTCTATATCAATTGAATATTTCTCCACTTTATGGCAAAGATCATCGTGACTGTGTCTGACAGAATCAAGATTATCTCCATGTAACTTTGCAATAAGTTCAGCTGCCTGTCTTCTAGCAAGAGAGAGAGTATCAGAGGATTTGGCATTAGCAGAAAGCTGCAGGACCTGTGTCCAGCCATGTATTGAACTCGTAGGAAGATAGTTTAGAGGTAAAATCCTTTGCAGAGCCAAAGAATACACGTGAACTCCAGTTAGGGCAGAAGAGAATCCATGATCTAGTTCAGCAATGAGCTGAGAAACCTCCCTATCTATATCCTGGCATTGTACTTGTGTTGGCTCAGGAACTATGGTCAATGGAACTCCTGCTGCCTGAACAGCTGCAGTAAGAGACAGGGTATCAGCCATATTACTCAGCTTTATGCAGGTATTTATTTCTGGAAGTAAATTGCTCCTAAGAGCATCAAGTATATTTCCGTGCTGCTCCATCCACGTTGAAGCTTCTTGGGCCATCTCAACAACAAGTGCTTTTGCTTGTGCAAATTCTCGAGCGTGAATTTCAAATGATGCACGAGTTTTCTCTGAATTAGAAGTTGCTTCAGCAACTATTGACTTTGCAGATGTTTCTTGCTGAATGAGGCTGGATCTCTCTTGGTCAGCTCGGTAAAATACAGAAGATGCTAGCTCATATTGACCTAGGACATCAGCAAATCTCTGTAACACAAACTGTCTGTTAAAGAAAAGTTATAAAACAAGCTACAAATCTTCCAAGCTGCAAAAACGCTGTAGGCAGTAATCCTTCATACCTCAAGAGCAGATTCAACAGCAGGCAAGGTAGCCAACAGGAGATCATGATGTTCCTGATAATATTTGAACATATTAGACACTATTCATATGTCAACACAATATTCATTTGATGATTTAACAAAATCAGGACTGACAAACTACAAAAACAGAGTGCAGACACATTCTATTCACTTTAGCCATTTCAGTTTTGTCGACTTAACCAAGACTTGTGATATTGGTAAAAATTTGATCAATTTAGGGAGCGAGTGCAAACTGTCAAGGAACCAATTGAACTAAAAGCTTAAGCTTGGTAGCTAAGGCCCAAGGACATCTTTCATATTAAACTATGACACACCCTCTCATGCGAATGCCCCTTCACTTTGAAGCGTGCATAACACAAGCCCATCCTACCTTGTTATTCAATTCACTGATAAATGGGGTTGATGGACATCAGTAACCAAAATAAGAAATATCAGGTTGCATGAACTCAACAGACTTTGCACTTAAAATAAGAAGCTCAGTAAAGACAAAGAAAAAAAAATATTTTTTTCTAAAAGGAAAGAATACTCAAGAGTTGGTGGTTGATTACCTGCAATGGAACACGAATTTCTTGCACCCGAGATGCAAATAAACTCAAACTAACTGCCAATTCCATCCCCTTTCTTTCTTCGCCCCCAATTGCTGCATCATCATGAAAATCCCCCCGTGTCCATTCTACGAGCGGATCCCATACGAACACCTCTAGCAACATCAAAAGTGTGTCTTTGTTTTCTCTGAGAATGCCAATAATTGCTTCACAGCTTGCTCTGAAGGTTCCCTCTACTCCAGTCAATCCTAAAGCAGCCTCAATCATTTGAGTAAGGCGAAATGGAACAATTTCTGCAACCTTTAATCTTTGGCCTTTATCAAAGCAAATATTGTAATCAATATGTACAATATCCCCACTGCAGAAATCTACAAGAATGTTATCCAAATGCCTATCGCCAAGACCAAGAATGTGGCCCACCATACTCATGGCTGCAACACTGCTAGAATATCTACAAAATAAAGAATTAAATAAGATAATGGGATACATAAAAATTTGGAAAGCATTGCTACAGTATTTTAGAATCTAAGCCACTTAGTCCATCACTTAGAGATTGATGTAAAAGAAGTTGCTAGGCCTTAAATATCAACTTAAGTTTTTAGTTCGATTGGTTCCTTGTCATGATATCAGAGACTCTATGACCAAGTGTCGGGGTTTGAATCCTAGCAGTCCCCACTTGTTGATTAAACATAATACATGGTAAGGAGAGCCTGTGTTTACATGCTTCAAGCCTAAAGGGCATTCACTTGCGGGGGTGTGTAAGAGATTAATACAGAAGATGTTCTTGGGCTTTATGCTACAGATTTGCCTGTTTATTCTTTCATGCAATGCAGCAACTAGTTATTGTTATCATTGGCTAACATTTCATAAAGTTGGTCGAGTTAGGATGACAACAAACACGATTAATTTTTCAAATATTGACTACAAGATGGTAAAAAAATACTTCAAAGATGTAAATCTAGAAGATGTATCGTCGATAAGTGCACACACACACGCGCGCACACACACACACACACACACACACACACACACAGAGAGAGAGAGAGAGAGGACAAATAAGCAGTGAAACGTCTGAACATGTCTATAAATTCCTGTGAAATAGCATGAACCACTAAACAAGTGAAGCTTCAGGAGGAGGAAAATCTGTGCAATTTTCTTTCCTGGTTTATAGAAATTACCTTTTCAATTTTAAGCTGAATGCTTTGAACCCTTCACTAGCACACCATAGTTCTTGATGAAGTAGCTGTCTAGGAACCTCCTTCATCAAATCAAGAAGAACTTTACGCTTAACATCATGAGGCCAGTCTCTTCGTGAAATTACTCTCCTTATTCCTTTCTCTTTAAGTGCTGGTATGATTTTCCCATAGAACATATCACTTGGTCGAGGAAGAGGTGGAGGAACAGAACTCTTAGCATTTCCTGTACCAGTTGCCGAGAGCTGAGCTTGCTGGATACGGTTTTGCCAAGACTTAAAGACACTGTATATGCTTACCACATTCTCCACCCACTGAATAAGGCCAGCCTGGCCACTGATTGGAGTCACAGAATAATAGCGTATAGCAAGCAAATGCTTATGAGTTGCAGAAGACGAATGCATTAAGCCATTTATCGCTTGCAGAAGCTGCATAATTCTGGCATCAAGGCGCAGATCTTCTCGCCCTTTCAGCAGGTAAGTATACTTTTGACCATCAGAACCATGTATAGCCAGTTTCTTAGGCTTTGTCTTGGTTGACAAGATAGTCACTTGTTCAGAGAAAGAGGCAATTGTAACAATTCCCTGAAGAATTGTAGTCAGACCTCGGTCAGATTCCGCTAAAGTAACTTGCTTTTCAAGACCAGGCATTGGAACATCAGAAGATGATAACAAAGCGAGTTGTGGCGCAACTTCCCCCAGTGATATTGATGACTTCCTCTGGTATGATGCTAATGAAGCAGCAATCTCATCAAATGGCCTCCACACATCTCCAAGTGAAGTAGCAGAAGCTGGAGGAGTCTTGAAAGACAAAATGGCTGACTTTAGTCGCTCCCTATATTCCTCACAGAACCATACTTCATGAGGAGTTTCAGGTTTGCGTGAAGTTGAAGCTAGACGACGTTCCAAGGCCACCACAATGGGGGCCATCATGGCCGAGTATTTAGCAGCATTTATCTTATTCTTCTCACTCAGACTTAAAGTGGCATTCTCTGCTATTCGTGCAGCTTCATCTTTCAGCACACTTGTGCGCCTCATCACATCTGGAATAAAATTTTAGTCAGATCTCATAATGAAGCAGAAAAGGAAAATAAACGGTTAAATTCATTTTAGTGCTTTGTGGTTTCACTTTTTTGCAGATAAGTCCTTGTGGTTTGTTTTTAGACAAAAAGATGACTGTGAAATGCATTGTTTGCAGAGTCAAAGAAATAGTTAATTCTGCTGATGGTGGATGAGGGCATTTTTGTAAAAAAAAAAATCTGACCTCTGACCCCTAAACCCTAACCTAACCGGTCAAAGGTCTAAAAAAAATTGGACAAAAATGCCCTCGTCCACATCAGTAGAATTAACCATTCCCTCAATTCTGTTCAAACCTAAGTCATGCTCCTAAAAAAGACAAGATTAGAGATTTATCAATGATGCCAAAAGAAAAAGATAACTTCCAAAAACTATGCTCCCTATACATAACCTAGACCATATGAAGACTTGTAGTACCTAGAATGCAGTACCCAGGGTCCAACTGCGACATGGTGGTCCTTTCTAGATTGAGGTTTAGAAGATATAATATGTACATATCTTCTCAGATTATTGTATTATGTGAAGCAAAAGAGAGAGCACAACTTTCATGATTCTATTCCTGAAATACCTGCATGAAGATCTTGAAGTGTGCCGAGCCACAGTTCCTCCCAAAGAACAGTAACATTGCCAAGTTCATTTATCATGAGTTGAACATCCTGGATTAGTCTAGGATACAGATCTTTCTGCACGGAACAATATTGGTCTTAAAATTTCTCACAACCATCTGAATCTTCTCATGAGATCATGAAGACTCGTATGAATAAAACAATTAAGCAAACAAGGAGTCCATGAACAAAGTAAAATGTCAACCAAGCTTCAAATTTCATGGCATGTACCATGGTTTAAAGCTGTACTGAACTAACAAATGATGACCGTGTAAACAAAAGTTTTTGAATTGATCAATTCATGGCAATCCAACACCTTATGAGGTAATAGAACAATATAAATGATTCCATAACAAAAAAAATAGAAAGTTGGTACACTGGCTTGTAACTATTTCTGCTGAGCAGATCCATAATAAATAAAAAGTTCTTGTGTTTGTTCCAAAGAAAATGCAACAAAACCTAGGACATGGATGGGATACTTATTGTATGAGGTCTAAATAGTACTGGAGTAAACGCACATAATATATCAATATGAACATCAGCTATATTGTAATGGAAGGAGTGTGCAAAGAAAAAACGAAAACCTTAATCAAATTTTCATACATTTTATTTTAATTTGAATTAGAAATTTCCCATGCAAAACAAATGTAAGTCACCTGTATATCTGATCGTATGTATTAGCACAACACATTATGTACTATAGTAGAAATAATGACACAGGAGGAACAAAAACAATGAAAGATGTAAAACCATATATATTGATGACACCAATCATTTCTAGGCCTGGTACTCATTTCTTGTTACTGTAAAGCAGATTTTCCAAGCCAAAACCAACATAAAATCATGTTTAAAAATACCAACAATGGTAAATGTTTCAGAAGTAGCTGTACTATAAGTGCCTAAGTAGTAAGAACCATCTATTTCCAATCATCAAATCAGTAGAAAAGAAAAAGGTTAAAAGATGTATATAAAAAAATGCACAGCGATGAATAGAACTTCCATTACCAGGCATCCGAGGATGTGCTGAAGCTCCTCTGAGGAATTTTCATTAGCATTTATATCAACTAGAGTTGGGAAAACTACTGACCAAGGAGATTGCTTAGCTAACATCAACAATAAACCCTCCAACTGTTTCCGAACAAGTTGTTGAGGATGAGAACTTAAGCGAGCAAACAGCTGGGGAGTGATTTCCTACCAGAAGTAAAAGAACATGTCAACAATCAAACATATAAAGGAACTGCATTTCTGCCTATAGTTAGAAAGCTTCTGACCTGCCATGACAACAAAGGTATTTTGAAGAGAGTGGGTTCAATTGTATCTTTCAACTCAACACCATAATTAAGTAATATATGTAGTACATACAAGGTAGCCTTCAAAATATAGCTGCCAGTTTTTAGTTTCCCTAATTCACTTCCTGAGCCAGTTACCCGACGATCACAAAATTGCGTAGATGAATATGTAAGGTACTGCATGAAACCAAGAGCTGCACAGCCAAATAGATGCACTCGTCTTCTCCTCAAACACCACCAGACATTTACTAAATCGTCAACTGCAGGTGAAACATCTGTTTCTTCTAGGCCAGCCTTTCTATGTAGGAGCATATGCAACTGGGATGCAAGAGTAACAGAAAGGGAATCGCCACTGGAGTTTTCTGATCCAGGTGCTCCAGCTGCAGCTTCAATTATATCCACTACCTGCTGCACCAAAGACTCCACTTGATTCTTATTTCTTAAATGTTGCATGCTAACCGAAACTTTGAAGTCTTCCCCTTCACTGAGGAAAGAATCGCCGTCATCCTGAAATAGCTGTAAAAGCACAGAATGCACTCTGGCTCTCTCATCTTCATTCAACTTGAATCTTTCTGGTAGAACTTCTGGATAAAGTAGAAGAGAAAAAGAGCATGACTGGAGAACAGTTTCACGAGGAGCAAAGAGGGAGTCTCTGGCCTGACTGAAACACCATGAAGCATAGGACATCCATGATTTCCCCATTGTGGAGCACAGTTGTGTAGATGATTTTATAGCCGTACCCACAATTTCCTCAATAACAACACTCAAACTTGGTTTAAAAGACGAGTTCTCAACACTATCTGAGGGTCCACTGCCAAGCAAAGATACATCATCAACAATAAAATCTGCTTGCATCTTGTAGATGATACTCTCCATATTCAGGTCAAGATAGTCCCTTCTCAGCCAACCTGAAAGTTTCAGGCATGCCTTCGCCTTCAGAATATTATCATCTGAATCAGAAACGGATGCAGAAGTTACCATGTATGGACGGATAAATGACCAAAGATTTGTAAAAGCATCTTCAAACTTGTTCTCAGCATACATGAGAAGGATGTCCTCGTATTGCAAATTTGATGATAAAAAATCACAATATCTCTTCTCAGAACAACTCTGCACATGACCATGGAGATAGTTGTTCAGTCGGCTTGCTAACATTATGTTTTGCTGCTTACGAGCCAAGCTTGACAAACCCATGCAAAGTTTTAAAGTGATTGGAGAAGTTGGAACATTGGTTCGATAAACCCGGAGGATTTTTAACCACGTATTACAATCTTGATCAGATTTATTCATTACAGAGTGCACTGACTCGACATATGAACTTAATATTGATTGGTGTTGCTTGGGTTTCACCAACTCGCCCTTAAGCTTGTGGCATTCTTCAAAAACAAAGATGCAATGCAACTGACTAGCAAGGAGCCCTGTTTCTGTTAAAGAATCAAGTGGCAAAACAGACAATATTTCCTCCAGAATTGTCTTGGCCTTGTGTATTTCATTTGGCACTTTGTCCACCTTCCCTTCAAGTAGGAGCAGCATTGCCTGTAAAAGCATTTGCTCACTTCTCTGCAAGGCTAGTTTAGGGTCAAGTGTTAGCTCAGAGCTACTTTTAGGTGTCAAATCTAAGTATGCCCAAGCTCCTGGTAAATCACCCTCATCAAAGCGAGACAAGGCATGGATTGCATTGATTTCATTGCCAGTTGTAGTTAAAGCACCCGAATAGCTTCTTCCAGCATGTTTAGATCGAAGTGTTTGTAACTCTGATAACCAAGATTCTAGCGCTGTCCAATCAGATAAAGCAGTATAGCTTTCAATAATACGTGCAATAGCAAACTGCACACCATCAGAGCCCATAGAGCTGAGTGATTCCTCGTCCTGTAACAAGTGAATGAAGTAAGCAGCAGCTCTTTCATACTGGCCGTCTGCCTGATACACCAGACCAGTGATCCATGCAAAATGGCGAGATATTCTGCTCTGACTCTGAGACTGGTTCTCATCCACAAGCAAAGAAGCAAAAGTCATTCCAGCCCAATGTTGTAACCCAATCAAGGCTTGCGGTTCTTGACTCTTACACAAAGCCAGAGACATGTGTTGTAAAACTCTCAAAATGTCTCTATAAAATTTATCCCTTATAGCATGAAGATTCTCAGCTACCTGTGATCTGGCCTTGTCCTTCAAAGATGAAGCCATTAGGTTCTTGAGCTCCTGCAAACGTAGACCACAATACTGAATTGTAGCATCATGACATTGTAAGGCTAATCCAACATTCATCATTGGCTCACATATGCGAGAAAACCACTCCTCACAGACTTTCCTGTTCGCCCGAAAGAATAATGAACTCTGACGTGTAGCAGATGGCAAAATTGCTGATCCTTCATATGCATTGTACACACTCTTCTTTAAGGCCTCAACAAAATCCAGTAGCAACCTCATTGGCAACAAATGAGCACCAGAAGAACCAATTATACTTAGATTTCCATCATTCTGTTCAACATCAAGCTGTAGCACATGAGCAATGTCCAAAAGCATTCTTTCAAGTGCTGCAAATGTTTGGGTGGGCCCTCCAAGATTAGTCCGAAGTCGTGTTGTAATACAATATCTAGCTGCTTCATGTATAGCCCACCATGCACCAGCCAAATTGTTAACCGAACATATCCTTTCAAGAAGGTCATCATCCACTTTTATGTCTAACCATAGAACATTGGCTCCTAACTTCCCTGTTTCCTCAAGCTGTCCTACAATAAGTTGGTCCTTTGAACTTTGACGGCTATGAATCAGCCTTTGAATCCAAGAAGATAGTGGCAGTTTCCATCTTTGAGATATGTAACTCAAAACTGAAACAAGTTGCTGAGAATGAAGTTGCTGCCGCACCTGCTTCAGGGCAAATAGTTGCTTCCAGTGCAAATTAGAATTGTTACCCAGTACAAGCGCACTGGGCATAGATTTGATGAATGTTCCACACGCACGTAAACCACTCAAATACATTGTAGTAGGGACAAAATTGGAAAGCAGTTTAGCATATGCATTTTTTATCTCAATATCTGGATCACTAAGTTTTTCAAAAACCACTTGAGCTATGGGATAGAAAGACATGGGCTCTATGAGTCTTGCTTTCAGAAGCTCCTCCAAAACTAAAGCCACTTGAGATCTTACTTTTGGCTCCCTGTCAAATGCAACATCAAGCACTGAGAAAAGAAGGTTACCAACACTACCAATGTATCCAAATCCTTCGTAGAAAAGAGGATTTTCATTTGAATTCTCATAAATGGCGATAAGATTTTTAGACAAATTTTGGATCCATTCTAGGGCTGCTACCTTAACTGCTAGAGGGGAAAAAACATGTAAAGCTTTGATAAGAAACACACCATATTTCCTCAGATGCTCCGTTGTAACAACAGAATGTGCACCCTGAAAAGTTTTATTGCGGGCCTTTTCAAGAGAGCTCTCTGTAGAAGCTTTCTCATTATTTGGTTTCACTAAGCAGCACTTGCTCACAAATTCAACAGCAGTCAGCCTGTCCATTGTCTTGATAACATTGACTTGCAGCTCTAGATAGCCCTTAACTGGTAGGAGAAAAGGATCTAATTTCTCAGTAATAAAACAGGTCAATTCTTCTGATCTCTTAAGATAAATAGCAAGACAGTCTGGTTGTTTGATCAAATTGTTGATGCCATTGGATGAAACACAAGTCAATAGAACTTTCAAATCAAACTTCATTAATGCAAGCAATTCTGCTTTTGAATAGGATCTAGAACCAGTGACACTCCTAACCTCATCTCCAAGCTCTGAAGTTTTCTTTAACATATCCTTTAACAGCTCCAGCTCTTCCATTAAAACAGTCATAGCCCATTGAACAACTTCATCATTTCCATGTTGAAGCAAGAACACATAAGTGGCAGCAGAGCTTCCAGCCACTAAATGATTAGGATGCAGACGCAAATGAGATATTGGGGCATCAAATTGTATTACTTTCTTTACTGATGAAGGAAGGAGGCCAAGTTTTTGCAGAGATAATAACTGTAAATTAGTTTTTAACACCCCATGAACTTGAAAGGAGGATATTTTGTCAGCTCCAGTTTGGGTCGTGCTATTAGTTTCAAGGCTTTGAAATAAAATGTCAACTGCAAGAGGATAAAAAGTAGAAAATCTTTCACATAATATTTCTGCCAAAAGAGTCAAGCACTTCCAAGAGTCTCCAATCCATTTCGACCAACCAAATTTTTTTCCAACCAAAGATATACATCTCATCAACTGAGGAAGCATTTGACTAAGAGATTCACTAATTTTTTCAAGGAGATTCATTTCCAGCAATCCAGAAGCAGTGGACTGCAATACCATAGAAAAACAAGAAAGCAATGCCAGTAACCTTCGAAATTGGGGCGGGGTTCCGTAACTGACATCCTGCAACAATACATCCATATCACCCAAGAACTTGGACAACAACCCCAAAGAAAATTGCAAGTTTCCAACCCAATGTTTCTGAAATTGCAAAAAGCTATCCAAAATAACTCTTCTATCTGAGTCTGCAAGATCTGGTACGAGCACCCAGCCAAGAAGCACATCGACAATGTCAAGAAAATGAGGTTGAAAAATCCTAAAAAACTTCAAAGAAATCAAGGACAAAACAGTAAGAAGACGGTGTAATAAAGTCAAGGAGGTCCTTTCATCCTCCATGAGTTGTTGACATGCTTTGAGGATTGGTAAAACATATCTCTCAATCCCCATAACATCTCCAACACTGAGAAATTCACGGAGGGCTTCGACGGCCAGCTCTGTTGTCCCATCAGCAGCTGTAACATTGCTAAGCAATGGCAACGCCCAACCAATAAAAAGATCAACGAGACTTGCAAGCATAACATGGTTCTGCCGGATAGAGCAGAGCACAGCAGAGAGAGCCCCATATGCAGTAGCAGCAGCTTGCCTCACGGGATACGACCTGAATGAGAGTTTAATGAATAACTATATCGAACTCTAAGCTCCAAACAGTTAATTCCTCTTAGCAAGGACATGGTATGTTGTAAGAATGATAATGAGAAGTAGTGATTTCAAAGAGATATTTAGAATAAGGAAAAAGAAAGAAGTATACTTACTTGTCGTTGAGGAGGTTGGAGAAGCCTTGAGAAAGGAAAGAAGCAGAGTGAGAGACAAGGAGAGAGTTAGGAGGAAAAAGAATAGCGCGGTGGAGCGAGTTTATGGCTGCCACTCGAGAAGACCCATCTGAATCCGCAGCTGCTGAGGCGGTGCTGGGAGCTGCCGGAGTAGAAGAAGACGAAGACGAAGACGAAGAAGAAGTGTCTTTGGGGAGAGCAACATTGAGAAGAGCAGCGAGTTGTTGTTGTTGATGCTGAAGACCTTGCATCTTTCAAATCCCTTAAACCCTAACTATACCTCGAAGCGGGAATTCGAACCTCAAACCAGCAGTTTCTATTGCTTAATTTAATGTTGTTTTCTTTCTTCATTTTCATGGTTAGGCGATGAATGACGAGAGTCATTTTCAAGGTCTGCCTTTTATTTCTCTTTTCATATCGCTCACCTTTTACTTCTTCTCAAACAATCCTACTCTACTTATTGCACCTTATATTTCCTCATCTGGATTTCGATATTTCATTTGGCCTAAAGTCTATGTGGAGGAGTCCAAATGGCACAATCACAAACATATTCAATGGTTTCTTATTTATTTATTTATTCTAGCTTTTATGTTTTCAATTCTAATGTTTGTATATTTCATGTTTTCCTTTACATATGCCTGGAAATGAAATCATTGGGTGATCAGTTTGAAGTTTCGATTTCATCTTTCAATGACTTAATGATCATCTGGGCATTTTATGGCATGAGTAGTTTATGTGGTTATGTGCGTACAGGGTCTCCAGAGAGTTTTACTTGAACACAGAAGAATTTATTGATGCTGTTGCAGAGTGTTCAGCAGCAAAGCTTCAGGAACCTGCTGTTCTGTAAGCATACATTTAAAATATATAAACTTTTTCAAAATGAGGATGATTTTTTGCAGATAACATTTCATTAGTGCATTTATTCGTTTGTTGAACCAATATTAGTTTTCAACTCTCTGAATCCTCCAACTTCTTAACACAACAAACATTTTGTTTTTTAAGGGGCTTATCTGAATATAGGTTACAGGAAAGAATTGCATGCTGTATACCAATTTTTTATATATATCTTTTGGTTTTGGGGTGGACAATGTTTAATTTGCTTCAAGGAAGTAGCAAATCTGTTATTGAATGGTGTTTTTTTTTTATGACTTTGGGCCCAGCCTAAACAAGCTGGATTAGCCAACTTGATGAGTTGTAAGGTCATTTTAGTCACTAATGGACATTAAGTGTAGATGTACTTCTGCAGCAGGATTATAAAGTATGCAACTTACATTATTCAATCACATAATGTGAGGTTCAGTTCATACCTTAAACTATACAAACTGATTGTATGGAGTGTTATTTTTTCATGTAATCTGTGGTTTGTGAAAACCAATATGAATGATCATTCACTCGACTCGGCATTAAATCATTATCATTTTGGCGTTTTGAAGATGATGGAGCTGAAATACAATCAGCTTTAGCTGAGTGGACTGGACAGCGTACCGTGCCAAATGTTTTCAATGGAGGGAAGCACATCGGCGGCTGTGACTGTATGGATCTTCTTTTTTATTCTTCATCTTCTTGCTGGATATCTGATTACTTGCTAATCTTTGTCTTTGTTTACTTTTCTGCAGCAACTACAAACATGCATAAGCAAGGGAAGCTGGTTCCTCTGGTTACCGAAGCTGGAGCTATTATTGCTTCTTCCTCTTCATAGAATGAAATCGGATCTGTCGTTGGTTTGTTTTGAATTAAATGATAAGTGTATCTGAGTTTAGTTGAAGTTAAAGGCTGTTTAAAAATGCTTCAACTACTCCAATCATTTTGAATACATAGGTGTCTGTGTTGGATATTTTTCAATGAAAGTCTCAGTAAATTTGAATTCTTCAATGGTTAAACTATTCCTTGCCTGTTTTGGTGTAGATCTCACGCGCCTTTTTCAGATCATATGTGGAACAGTGCGAAGTAGCAGGGTGATAAATTTCGACATAATAATACGATTTATAAAGATAATATGATTGGCATGGTTGCCATTGTTTCATGAGTTACATCATGTATAAATAACCATATGAAACATACGCAACATAGATTTTAACACAGTACCAGATTGCGGTAGCAAGGTTTGTTCTGGAGAATTAAATGACTTGAGTGGAAAGGGGAAGTCGAATTCATATTTGCAGGCAGATAAAATTACTATTCAGATTAGAAGCTGCCGATTTAGAATTATAGAAAAATTCACAATGAAGAAAACGAAAGTGAGATTTTAAGTTGCATTAGAACAGATCAGCAGGTAATATTGTTGGAACAAAACTGCTGTGTTTGTTAAAATACTACTTGGTATTCCCAAATCTTGTTTATTAGTTTAATTTTATTTTATTTTTAAATTGCTTGATATCAAAGCTTTGTGTTCACAGCAGCACTAGGAAGAGTACATGTATGACAAGACAATCCAGGTGTTGTACATATTACAGCCTTGATGTGATACTTGAAGAGCATCTTTTAAGAAAGAAAAGCCATTGAGATTATTTTAGATTGTTTGACAAAAGAGAACACTGTAAAATGAGATTGCCATCAGTGTATTATTGTATATGAAAAGTATTGGACCATTAGATCCCGTTTGAAAGCTTATGCAACCTTATAGATATGACCAGACATTTCTTGATTCTTACTTCTGCTTTCTCATGTCCTATCTTTCAGAATCAAAGCCATGCTACCAGATGAGGAAGTAGTAAGAAGAAATGTAACAAGATTGAACTCGCATAAGAATGTTAAAATTTGAACAAATACACTTTCGTCACTTACAGTAGAAGAAAAAAATTACAAAATAGATCAATCATGACAAGCACTAAGGTTTGCTTTCTCTGACAAATTCAAGGTTTAGATAAATCCACCTTCCCTATAATGTAACTTCAAGTTTTCAACAGAAAATGCCACTCTATTTGGATATACACCCCTGTTAACTTGTTCATCATTTTGAACATCCAAATTTTGACAAACCAAGAAAATTCTCATATCATATATCACTTGAATGTAATATGAATTCTTAAGATTCCTCATTATATTGTTCAAGAAGTACAGGATACGTAAAATAATACATAAACGCTTCACAAGTAGCACAAATGGCAAGGAAATTTCTTTGTAACTACCAAGGGAATATGAACTCAAGAAGAATCACTTAGAGCTTCAAGTCGCTTAAGCAAGAGATCTTGAGTTCGAGACTCTAGTAGATTTTCATCAGCGAGGGTCACCTGTAGAGTCTTTGAGTAACCTCAAACCAACTACTCAAATGTACTAGGCCTGAAAATGATAATCTTACGACCTTCAGAAATAGGGTCTCTTTTGTTCAACTAAGTCGTTCATTGATGATAGATATTAATTGATTTTTCTTCCGACATATCTACAAGTAGATATTTTTCAATTCTAACTAAACACTTTAGTACCTGTTTAGCTCTCGTTTTTTACTCCACAAAGTAGAATAGAAGTGTATAGTTAGGATCGAGAAACAGTAGAGTAAAAGTGTTGGGTTTGTATTAACTTCCACCATCAATAAGCAGAGCAAAAAGCTATGAACAACTACAGATAAACCATAAGATGTGCCTCACAATCTTTAACTTCTTCAACATCTAGAAACCATGGGAAATAAAACACAATCCATTTCGAATCCATCCTCCCCATATCAATAATATGCCAAGAAAACATGAGATGTTCAACAACAAGCAGCTACATATCTAGGGGGAGGCACATTGAAAAATATCGAATAATCTATGAAAATTGTATACGAAACTTTAATTTATACGCAAACACTAAAAAAATATAAATTTAACATCAAAAGCATTGGCTATCGGTGAGTTGTAGATGCGCCACTAACAACAAGCATAATGGAAATACTAAAACATGGAATTTATCAACTCGAAAACCTAATAAATAATCAACTTGTATATATCCTTTTAATCCTCAAAACTACTACTACTACTACATCCCTAACCATAAAGTAGAATTGAAGAAAGTGAAGGTCAAAATCGTAAAATCTATAGAACTCCACAAAGATACCTGGAATTTAAGCGACGGCGATAGGGTGTTGTTTGGGCTGCATAGTCTGCTGGTTCTTCTTGGATTTATCATCGGCGAGGAAATCTTCGATGTTGTAAATAACAGTGATGTAAAGAGAGCAGCTAGGGCACCGAGCAATTTCTTCGCCGACACGGAGATCCTCCTTCGTGATCTGAAACAGGTCGCCGCACGGGCACGGATATGTGAAGGCTTGCAGCTCCTCGTTCCACGGCATATCCTCTATCTCTACATCGTCGTACGACATCGTTTCAACACTCCTCTCTACCAACGCCGCCTTTTCTTCTCGTTTATGTCTTTGCTTTCCTACGCAATCTGCTTATATGCTCATGGAAATATATATTGTCGGTTTGTTCATTGGCGCTTTGGGTTTTACAGATTTCTAAACTTACCCCACTTGTTTTTGTTTTACTTATTTCAGAGTACAAAAATAGATTTATGATAAATAGTTATTTATTATTATTATTTAACTGGTTTCGAACACCACATTAGATGCCGACTAATTCAATTTCGGAAGAACAGTTTGGTGGATTTTAGTATCAATCTCCCTTCCAATGACGATAGAGGGACTCGAACCGTGATCCTTTCCCTAGCTCATATTACCAACTACCGTTAAGTTATCAGTCATTGGTATGATAAATAGTTTATAATGAAATACATGAAGAATATGAAAGAATATATCTTATGATTATTTAATGACATTGACAAGTTGGATATAAATGGGCTCTAGTTGGAGATTTTTTTGGGAAGATTGGTTGGAATAATATGCTCTTCCTGAAAAATAGCAGGCTTAACAGTGAGAGATACTCGAATAATATTGTTGTGATAGTTTATATAGAAAATATAATACCTTGTCAAAATGTCGGCCTTAAGCATCGAGTATGGTTGAGAGAAGTGCTCGACAAGACCAAGCATTCTACATTTGTGAGAGTGGCATAGGACAATCGGGAGGAATGGGTAATTGTGCCCGAATGGGTCGAGTCCATGGGCGCGACCCGATAAGTGTTAGATGGGTTTCTAGTCTTCTACTGTTCAGATTTTGGGTTGAATAGATTTAAGTTGAGATCTCAATATCGTCATCAAAAGGTAATAGTATTTTTAAAGTAGTTATTTAGTAATTTTTTACTAGTACAAAATTCCAAACTCTCATAAAATAAGAATTTTAAATCTTAATTTAAAATTTAGTTTTACGACTACAACTATAATAAAAGAATTAAATATCTACTAATAATAGTTAACTAGTCTCGTAATATTAGGTATCTATTGATTAAGATTTACTTAAATAGTAAATATTTTCTTGTCAATTAAGTTAGATTTCGAATTCGAGCCTAGGACATGCTACTTTCACATAGGACTCATGGTAGGATTGATAAGTATGAAAAGTTAATTCCCAAGTCAAGCTCACTCGACCACTTCATGGACATATTCGATGAAGGCAAAAGGTAGGCCAAACACCAAATACATATCTACAAACACACAATTGATGAAAAGTACATATTTGGCTATATAAAATGAGCCAACAAGTCTTTAAATATGTATCGTTTTGATATCAATTCGAAAAAAATGGATAAAATTATAACATGAAATACTTTCGGGTTCAGTTTAGAATCTACTTATTTTGATATTAATTCAATTTTTCATGCCACATTAATAATATCCACTTTTACACTGGTTTGTATCCACTATGGCTGACGGAAGTTCAAGGCAACAAAAGAAGATAAACTTTAAAGGAAAAATTCATCTCTTTATGTGGATGGATAAACTACACTCACCTATCAATGTTAACAACAACTCATTATCTACGTATTTTCTTATACGTATCACATGATTTTAAGATTATACAACTGGCTAAATACGTTTTATTTGATTTAAGTAACCGAAATCATAAAAACAAATGAATTTTAATCTATTTATTGTCCCTTTTCCTTAAGTAAGACAAATACCTAGTAAGTATCTGTAATTTCTCAAAACTACATGTTTACCTTTGCAAATAGCCAAACCTCTAAGGCTTAATTTTCCACTTTTCCCAGTTTGTCACTCAATTTCACGTTGACTACTAGCCGTCGTCGTTTTGGTCTTCCTTTACACTCTATCATCGTCCCTATTCTGATCCCTAAAACCAACCATAGCAAAGATCCTCCTCCTTTCCGCCGGAAACTCATCCAATCCTCCTCCCTGAGCTTCAACCTCCGTTTTCCTCCACAATATGAAACGATTCCAAACCCTAATTCCTCAAATCCCCAAACCCAAAAACCCCATTCTCTCTACATTCAATCAACCATTTTCTTCAACCCCAATCTTCAATTCCGGCGACCCACATCCCGAAACCCTAATTTCAACCGACCCAAATAACCCATCACCAGAAATTACCCATCATACCCTTCTGAACTCAATTGAATCCTCTCAGTGGCATTCTATCAAACACCTTAACCTCACACCTTCCCTTATATCCACCACTCTATTGAGCCTCTACAAAAGACCTGATTTAGCCCTCCAGTTCGTAACCCACGTCGGGTTTAACCGTCTAGATATTGGAAACAAATGTATTGCTGTTGTAGTGGTCTCTCGCTCAACGTCCCCGAAACCCGCTGTAAAGCTCTTGAAGGAGATCATTGGGAGTGGCATTGGAGAGATAAGGGTTGTTTTCGATGAGCTGGTGACTGCCCGGGATGAGGTAGGTGGTGTGAGTACTATAGTTTTTGATTTGTTGATAAAGGGTTGTTGTGAACTTAAGAGGGGTGATTATGCATTTGAGTGTTTTGATATGATGAGGGAAAAGGGTATTGTTCCGAAGACGGAGACTTGTAATGATATGTTGAGTTTGTTTTTGAAGTTGAATCGGACACAGGCTGCATGGGTTTTGTATGCTGAGATGTTTAGGATAGGGGTTGATTCGAGTGTTTATACGTACAATATTATGATTAATGTTTTGTGTAAGGAAGGGAAGTTGAAGAAAGCTAAAGAATTTATTGGGCTCATGGAGAGTTTAGGGATTCAGCCGACTGTTGTTACGTATAATACTGTAATTCATGGGTATTGTTGGAGAGGGAGAGTTGAAGGTGCTCAAATGATTATTGATGTGATGAAGCAGAAAGGAATTAAACCTGATTCGTATACATATGGGTCGCTTATAAGTGGGATGTGCAAGGAAGGAAGACTTGATGAGGCATCTGGAATGCTTGAGAAAATGAAAGAAATTGGGTTGTTACCGAATGCTGTGACTTATAATACTTTGATTGATGGGTACTGCAACAAAGGGGATGTAGAGAAGGCTTTTCGCTTCAGGGAGGAGATGGTTACGAGAGGTATATTGCCTACTGTGTCTACTTATAATTTGTTGATTCATGCGTTGTTCATGGAAGCTAAGATAGATGAAGCTGAGAAGATGGTGAAAGAAATGGAAGATAAGGGGATGGTTCCGGATTCTATAACCTATAACATCTTGATTAATGGGTTTTGCAGATGTGGGAGTCCTAAGAGAGCATTTAGCTTCCATGATGAAATGGTTACTAAAGGGCTTCAGCCTACACTGGTAACTTACACATCGCTGATATATGTTTTGGGTAAACGTAACAGAATGCAAGAGGCCGATAGCCTATTTGAAAGGATAGTTTCTAAAGGTGTGGTTCCAGATCTTATTATGTTGAATGCCTTGATTGATGGGCACTGTGCTAATGGGAATATGGTTCGTGCATTTGCATTGTTAAAGGAGATGGATAGAAGGAAACTTGCTCCTGATGAAGTGACATTCAATACTTTAATGCGTGGGCGTTGTATGGAGGGGAAAGTTGAAGAAGCTCGTGAGCTTATCGAAGAGATGAAGAGAAGAGGAATTAAACCAGACCATATAAGTTACAATACCTTAATTAGTGGATATAGTAGGAAAGGTGATATGAAGGATGCTTTCCGTGTCAGAGACGAGATGTTGAGGGTAGGATTCGATCCTACCCTTCTGACTTATAATGCATTAATTCAAGGTTTATGCAAAATTCAGGAAGGGGATCTTGCTGAACAGCTCCTCAGGGAAATGGTTAGCAGAGGCATTACTCCTGACGATAGCACCTACATCTCCTTAATTGAGGGATTAGGGAAAGACGAAGCGTCTGCAGGAAATGCTGCTAGTTGAATATATTATCTTTTCATGGAGGGGCCTTGCTTTTTGTGATATTCACATGCTTCAGCTAGAGATTTTTGACAGGCTTGGAACAGCAACCTGCTGAATACATACACTTCAATAAGGTATCTACGTGTTGGAATGCTGGCCAGAGTTCATTCTGAGAAATACTTGAGATTTGGGCATGACATTGTTCATTGCAATGAGAATAACTTACTTTTTGTTTCTGGTTTCTTGCTTTGTTGTAAGGAGGCTGGAGCATGATTGAGTTCAGAACTTCCCAGGAGCCAGCATGGGACCAAATCAGTGATTTTATGAATCACAACAACACTGACTGCTAAAGGTGACACCTGCTGTTGGAGGTTTCTACTCCAAACTGGAAACAGATCAACTTCGTACAACTAATATTTAGAATTCTTTGTTCAGAAATGGAACTGGAACTGCCTATTCATGAACTGAAACTCAACCGCCTCCCAAATGGTGGTTAAGGTTCCTCTTTTGATCGGATTAGACATGCGTATTTGATCTGGTTCAGTTTGGTTTTGAACTGACCGCTACTTATAAGCGTACCCTGAGCTTCCCATTGTACATTATATGTAGCTTGATTTTATATAGAATGGCAATTTAATGTTTATGAAATGTAATAGACCTATTTTACTCCTTCAACACATTATGTAATACCTCATGTTCCCTTTTGTAGTTTTATTTATATCATGATACAGATTTAGACATGCTAAAAGACTGTACCTTATTTATTGTTACTTTTTGACTGAAGTATGGCAGAATTGCTACTTCTTGTTAGGTAGCCTTTTTAGTTTTCTCCCTTTATTTTAAAATGGGAGGCCAGGCTTCTAGTTGATTGGAGCTGTTATGATCTCCCTGACATTAATGTGTTTGAAACAGCGACTAGCTTCTTGATGCAACTAGGATTGCAGCACTTGTGTGGCTCCCTTTCAGCCTTGTTTTTCTGTCGTAGGTTTGATGCTCCATCGAATAAAGGAAGCTTAAATTGTCCAAATTGTATAGGGGCCTAATCCTTTAAAATCCCTGCTCTTGTTGGATTTAATGGATCCTTTCCTTCATCTAGGTGAAGTCTTTGTTTCTTCTTTGCATAACTTCATATTACTCGGATTTCTAGCAAATGTGAGTGACGCAATGCTGTATTATTGTGATTGTGATTGAAATCTTTTACCTATGTTCACATACTAGTAAGAAGCACTCCCGGAAAATGAAGGAAAAGGAAAAGGAGTGTTGCGAATCCAGGTGCCAGAAAAGTGGCTGATGTTCAACATATGGATTTGATTTCCTTTGCGTGAGGAGAATCTCTAACTATTCTTGCAGGTTTGGTATAATTTTTCCTTTTTCCAGTGCTATTGATCTTTTTAACTTTTCAAAGTGGAGTGTTGGACTCAAATTATTATGCAGATGTCATCTTTTGTAGACCACTAAAGTAGTGGAAATTTGGACTAGTAATATACCTAGAATCTTGTTATTACTGAACCTTATTATTGTTTTTGATCATTCCTAGAATTCAATTTCTTGAACAAGTGGAAACATCCTATTTGGCTATAGATAGTATACTTTATTATATAATGGACATATATCACTCTCCACTACACACAGAAACACCATGCACTCTTTCATGGGCTTGAAGAGTCGTGTGTTTTTGTATCTTATGCTTATTGGGTTTAATGGAAACTCAACCACAATAATTAACAAAAGAAATGAATTAATGATTATTGATTGTTATGGATGTTAGATTGTTAAGTTTCATCAATGGTTGCTAAATATATCAAAGCTGAATTTATCCTAAAAAATTGATTGATCCCTTGAACTTTCGAGATGTCTCATTAGCCCCCTACCCTTTCATAAAATGAGAAATTGGCTCCTTGAACTTACTACAAGTGACCTATTGACCCTCTGAACTTGTTTATTAGAGTGACGCATGAATTTGGTTAAAGTGATATGCCTTTCAACTTGTCAAACTCTTCCTTTTTTACACTGCCACATGGGATGAGTCATGTCATATTATGCAAGTCCAAAGAGCTAATGAGACGTCTTCAAGAGGCTAATCATGTCATCTTACACTTCGCATAAAATGACAAATTGACCTTTTGAACTTCAAGTTACCTATTGACCCCTTGAACTTACTTAGAATGACCCGTGAATTTCAACTTGCCAAAATCTTCCCTTTTTACACTGCCATGTAGCAATAGGAGATTAATCTTATTATATTAGGCAAGTTCAAAGAGCTAACGGGATATCATTAAAGTTCAGGAGGGTTGTTGTATTAAGCCTTGTTAACTTAATTACTTTGGTGCTCAACCGTGAGTGATTTATCAAGTAGATGAAGTGTCAAGAAACAGTTTGGCCTGCCAATATCCTCTTCCTTTATGGGGGTCCTATGTTTTTTGTTTTTGGTATCCCATTGTTTTGTATGTTGCTTGCAATTTTATTTGTGGAAACACATGCCACATGCACTAAGCTTTTGACAAAAATTGCTACACGTGCTTAAGCTACTCGATCTTTTTTGTCTTTTATATTTGCTTCAGGTATTTAAAAAAGCTTGGAACATTATCTTCACTCCTAGTGATAACAGAAGCTTTCATGGGTTCGTTTATAGGGCATTTTGTACCTGCTTTTGCTTTAATTTTGCTTGGATTATGGCATGCCATTAACACTATCAGAGCCTATTGCCTAAGGGGATCTGCTAACTTCACTCTGAAATTTTGGTACCCTTTTTATGGCTCTTTGTCTAGACTCAAGTACTTGGAGCTCATCTTCATCTTATCTTTCTCTGTCTTTGCAATTCTAGTTCAACTTTTAGACTATCCTATGTTCCACTTTGCTTTCAATCTTTCCAATTTCGAGCATGCAACCATGTTTCTTCATCTTGGCATATTTGCATGTTTCACCCTTTCTTCCGAGCTTACGGGTTCAACTCATATCCTTTCCGGTGTCAGTGGAATGCTTGTAGCCTCAGTTTTCGGTCAAGAGCTTTTCCTGCTACATTTCCACTCTACGGATCATGCTGGACTTGAAGGTCATTACCATTGGCTTTTGCAAGTTATAGTGTTTGTATCTCTTGTTTCCACCTTAGCTGCCACGAGTGTTCCGTCCAGTTTTCCTTTCGCTCTCGTTCTGGCAATCTCTGTTGTTTTCCAGGGATGTTGGTTTATGATTATGGGGTTTGTACTGTGGATTCCTGAATTTATACCTCAGGGTTGTGTTGCGCAGATTGGTGATGAGATGATTGGAGCTGTCACGTGTTCGTCTACTCATGCAGAGTTAAGGGCTAGGGCACTAGCTAACTTGCAATTCAGTTGGATATTAGCTGGAATTTTGTTGTTCATAGGGTGTGTTTGCTTGAAATTAACGAAAGGAAGCAGCGTGGAAGGTGATTCGTACGAGTATGAGAAAATTCAGAATGTGTCTATAGTCATTGATGGGTTAAAACCAGGTGATATTTGAGATGTTATATTATATAGAACAGAGCATGTATGTATCTATGTATAAAATTCCAATTGCCATAGCTGTTTTAAACTTGTTGTGGTCATTGCTTATAACATATGACTCATAACCATACTAGTAAGTTGTAAGAAACTACTTTGTTTCTTATGCTAATGCAACATAAACTGCTGTAGTTTTTTCTGCTAAACAGCAATTGGAATGGAATATATATGTAGTATAGCTGTATTTATCATTATCTGATGATATAGGCGGAGCCAGAACAAATTACTCGAGGGGTTCATCAATGAAAATATGCTACAATTTCTGATTTTTTTAAGATCAGGTATAGCGATGGATATTCCCATTGCTGATTCCATCTCGACGCCAATTTTTAGTGACAACGAGTAGTTTTATTTATTTTTCTTTAGTTGGAGGGTCAAACAAAATGTCCATTTCGGTTTGTTGGTTTCCTACTTGGATTTCAATTCATCATCTATGCCCAACTTAATTTCCTGTATTCTTTTTACTGGTACTATATACTCAAGTTTAGTTGTGTTTATTCAATCTGATAATGCTCCCTCAATTGAGAGAGGTCTTTTCAGCCATGGTTATTTCGTCATTTCCTTCAACATTTCTAAAGATTTTGCCTCGTCCCCGTTTCTTTTTAGCAATATGCGGGTTTTTTTAATATTAAGTCGTAAAATGTTTCTTCCAAAAGTTAAATATTATACAGGTCTATCTTCTGAAAATTTTATTTTCTTCAAAAGTTCAATAGAACTACTTGATGAAGATTGAAAAACTAATCTAGTAGCTATTTTAATAGCGAAATAATAAACGATATCAAAATTATTTTTGTTACAGCAAATAAGTTAACTTCTATTTGTTTTGTTATCAATTAGAGTTAACATATAATCATTCTTCTCTATGGATACTGGGATTAAGGCTGATGTTTTGTTATGTTATAAGGGAGTTTGATTTAAAATGGCTCTCTAATCATCAAAACACTAAATAAAAGTAAAAAACTAATGTAAGTAATAAAAATGCAAATATGATTTCTGGTGTACCTAAAGTTAATAAAGAGAAAAACTAATTTGACAGTCCATTCAAAAGATAAGTTAAAAGCAATAAACAATTTGGGAAATCCTAAAAATGTTGCTTTCTTATCCTTCACCCATCCGTCCACCACACTACAAAAAGGAAGATTAGACCCCAAATGATTAAGCTAAGTAAATGAAAAGCACCATCTAACTATTTATGCTATCAAACAAAATTTAGTACTACTTATTAGGTCATTTTTTACTTCATTTTACAATAGATACCTTTTAAGTATTTGATGCAGTTTTTATTTTCTTAATGAATATTATTTAGTTGTTGTACTGAGTCATAAGTTTCAAGCTTAATCTCTTCTATATGTATGAGAGTGTCAACCTATTGCCTCTTTTCATAATACCTTTCTCCTTTTATAAAGAAATGTTATTGTACTATAGTACTAGTATCCTTTTAGAAAAATTAAGAAGTAGAGCAATATCATAGAAACTATATATATAAATTCCTTAAACTAAAATCACAAAAGTCAGGTTATAGCTAGCTAAACTTCTACTTCTTGATCAACATGATATAATTTCTGATAAGTTACACAAAACTAAATATGAAAGATTGAAACTTTGAGAACAATGTTAGGCATAATCTGAATGAGTTCAAAAAGACAAACATCTCCTTCCTCCAAGCAATTCTCACCGTAAAACTCGGACCATCCATTTTGTAAGCGCAGGCTTCCACCTTTCCATAAAAAGTTGGTATCAATCATCCATTCATTTCCATCACGATCCTCGATTTTGATTTCATTATCAACCCCTTTCAGATACCTACACGCAAACCCTGATGGCACAAACTGCATAAGAAGTAGAGTTTAACAAATCATTAGGACATTGAACACATTCAGAATTTATACATACATGTATATATAGAGCTATAATAGGTAAGAAACATATACCATTCGAATGCCACGAATGGCGTTCTTGACAATGATAATCAGGAATGATGGATTTTTCGGGTTTGTATTCCTTGCTAATTCCACAGCTGCCTTGCTTTCTTGGGGCATTCTTGATAATGTAGCATCAAAGTGCCTACCCATATGGATTTCTGGTTTGCCTTCAATTCGTTCTGTCATTCGAATTCCACCTACATTTCAATTCAATCCACAATTTTAATAAGCATATGCAGTTGAGTCCAAAATGGAATGGAAAACAAAGGAAAATGAAGAAAAATACCAAATTTAGCTTGTGGTTTTCTTCTCTTGAATGCTTGGTTCAAAAAATTCATGTCCACCTTCCTTTTGCCTTTTCGGTCATGAGCAGATGGTGCATCACTTCGTCTCGTAGGAAGATCTCGATGTGCTGAAGTAGATCTCTTCCTCTTATATTGTTCTTTGCTTGAACTTGGAGATACATCCGAACCCAAAATCTCAACAGACTCTTCTTCTTTTATATCTTTAATAGTGTGCTTTTCTTTAACTCGGGGCACATGAAATCGATATTCGATTTCACAAGTAGTTTTGTCTAGTATACGAACACTGAAACAGGACATACCCTTGTACTTAAAGATCAAGAAATGTCCAACACGGATAGAGTAATACTTAAACATGTCATTCAAGCCAGCACCAAACATAATTGTCTCATCTTTTTCTTTTCTTAATTCGACTTTCCAAACATGACCATTCGGCACCATGATATTAGCTACACTCAATAATTCATCTCCGAATTTCTTCAAAAACTTCAGTGGAAGACTCTGCCAAAACGATTAAGAACATTAATCCCAAACCAAATTAAATCAACATATATATATATACACATTTACAAAATACAATTGTTCTTACGAGCTTCTTTTTGTCAAGTATTATGCTGAAGAATACTTTTCCGGTGTCTGCATACTGGGTCATGGTTAGTTTAATGTTAAGTCTGATAGAATGGAGTTCATGAAAAGGCTCTCTATATATATATAGTGGGATGGTTTATTTTCTAAAAAATGAAGTTGAATAATTATTATGAAGATCATGTTCCCAAAATGAAAATATTGACATTTGGATCATCATGATCATGGTTGAAAATGATGTAATTACCATTGGAATTGAGTGTTACGAAATTTTTGGTTGACTGGATTTTCAAACTCTCTAGACTATAACATGGTGGTCTTTATAAAATATAACTTTTTTTTTATTTTAAGACTTTAATGAAATCAATTTAATTAATGTTTATGTACATACATATTATATTATTTCTTTTCACAAATAACTCAATTACATTTTTTGAACCCACATTTTCTAAAATTGGAATCTTAGGCTTCATTTATTTTTAATTGAAATTGGAGGCGAACGGTTCTTGCCTTCTTGAATGCTGATTAGAAACCAGTATCCTGAATCCCAATTATAAAATTGCTTGATTTTTTTTATTAAATGTATCTCTTTTGAAGGCCTAAACGATCAAAAAGACCTTTGTTTATCCTTACGTACATTGTCAAGTTGCTGAGCGTCAGTTTAGCCGCTCACAAATTTGCACCCCGAGAGATGAATGCATATGGTTTTACCTCAAGATTTTGGATCTTTCTTTTTGTTTGATAAACAGATTTTGGCACACATATTGAATTACACTTATCATAGTAAATTTAAAAAGAAAAAAATAATTTGTTGTATAAAAGGAGCATCATCTTTCATGCTCAATGTGTTTACCTTTTACCCAATGGTTAATTTACATCACTCTTTAACTAGGAATTGACACAAAAACAGTAGCTGAAACTTGTTCAATAGACCTGCAATTTTCTATTCTATTTCAAGAATAGATATTAATTCATTCTTTTGACAATTTGTAAAAGTTATTGCCAAATTATATTAAGTAGTATAGCTGCTGATCTGACTCCTACTATTTTACTTTCAGAAACAAGATAATAGATACACATTTACTCTATCTTTTCCCTCTTCCTTTACCTTCAAGTCTTTAACCTTTGGGTATGGTGACTTTAGATTTTACAAGTCTCCTTTATTAAGGATTAGAAATCTATATCTTTATTGGGAATGTAAATTTTGTTTAGCATTTGGATATTTATATCTAAGAGAGATTATCATTGTACTAACATACCGAAAATAAAAATATGTAAAAGCCACAAGAACTGAATAGTTTCATTTACAAATAATATGGCAGTGCTTTATTAATTAGTTGGGGTAATCGTGCACAATTAAATTCAATTCGAAATCTTACGAGCAGGCTCAGTTTTGGTTTCGGGAACAAACTCATGGACAAGTTTATGGACAAATTTGATTATAGCGCTCTTAAACGAACTTTAGTTTTGTCTCTAAGTGTTGTGTTAGGAATATTACTTATGTCTAATAAATAGATAATTGAATTTAGCGATGTGAAGGTCAACAAACACAACAAACAAGAGTAATATATGAAGGTAGCGGTCGTGAGCAACTCTTTACTTATTCACGAGTTTTGCTCGTGAGCCATGTAATTAATGAGCTATTCACAAGTAATGTTCGTATATGCACATAACTAATGAACTGTTAATAAAAAACATAATTATTGAAAAGTTTAATACTGAAACCATATAATAATTAACAAATTACATCACAAAAATCATCCTAAATTCTGAATTCAACAAATTAAAGCCATGAATCCTATCTACTTCCTACTGTTCATTTTATCATCAAAATAAGCACTGATATAATGTTGTGATTAATAACAGAAATTTCAATCTAACAACAGAGTATGAAACATTGAAACTTTCAGCACTGGATCAGGCATCCAAACTAGCTCAAACTCACAAACATCTCCTTCCTCCAACGAGTTGTTACGATAAAACTCGCGCAAGCCTTTCTCGAGGCGCAAACTGTGTCGTGTCCAGAGCAACTTTCTGACGATCCATTCTCTTCCATCATCAGCATTCCTAATCTTGACTGTCCTATCCCCTTTCAGATGCCTATTTGCGAAAATTTTAGGCACAGACTGTGGAATATATATTTAACAGCAAATGCAAATAATTAGCACATGAAATAGGTGATTAATTTTTTGTTTGTGATCAGAAAGTGTTATTATGTGTTGCATACGTACCATAACATCATTACGGATGGCGTACTCCATTATGATTACCAAGAAGGATGGATTTTTTGGCTTCATATTCATTGCCGCCTTAACCAAAGACTTGGTTTTTTGGGAGGATTTCGATAATATGTCGTCGAATTTTTGGCCCAATACAATTTTATGCTGCCTTTTAACTCCAGCTGCTACCAAAATATGAATAATTGTATCATATATATAACAGTGAAAATGGATTAAAATGCAATATGAAAGACCGAAAAATATGAAGAAATTAAGATACCACGGTTCAAGCAACTCATGTCCATCTTCCTTTTCCCTTTACGGTTCTTGTCCGAGGTTTTCCGTGCTGAAGTCGACCCTAAAATCTCAACAGACTGTTCCGATTCTTCTTTTGATTCCACAATCTCTTCTTCTTCAACTTCTGTTACCATTTCAATTCATAGTCAGGAAATAAAATTGATATAAAACTACAACTTGGAAGACTTGGATATGAAAAACGAATACCTTTTCGTTGTCCGGCTTTACTTTTCTTGGAAGATTGACCTTGCTCAGGATTAATGGACTTATAAGGCGGATATTCAATCTCACAGCCACTTTTATCACATACATGGACACCGAAACTCGAAAAACTCTGATACTTGAAGGTTAACAAGTGTCCGTAAGCAATCGAATAATACTTGACAAACTCAGGAAAACCATTCTCCAAAAAAATATGGTTCTCTTCTCTTCGAACATTCAATTTCCAAACCTGGCCATCCGACACAGTTAGTTGAGCAACATCACCAAGCTCGTTCCCATATAGATTCACAAATCTGAGAGGAAGCCTCTGAAAAAAAGCAAAAAATATATCAGAAACTTTGAAATTGTTAATTGAACAAAGTAAAGCAGAAAAGAAGAGTATTGATCAACTTACTAAGTAGTTTCCTTGGAGAATGATCTTGAAGAAGAGTCGAAAAGGCCCTTCGGTGGTAGCTGGAGCTGCCATTTCTTCAGAGTTTTGAGAAACTTACAAAGTGTTTTTGAGAGTAACTCAGTTTGGCTTCATTGCACAGGTAGGTTTGTTTCTGCTCAATCTTTCCCTCTTTAACGGCTCTTTTTCACCCCCTTTTGTTTCAGCTATCTTTCTTTTACGGTTCTACTCTTATTTTTTACTTGACATGAAAATTTATCTACTTTAGTGTTGCAACTTTAGTCTGGGTTCTTGCAAATTTTGAGTTATCATTTGTTAATTAATTAATTGTACAAATTTATGTACTTTTCTATGTATTATTACTGCTTTTACTTAAAAAATAAATAAATGTATTATTTACAACAATGTTTGGTAATATGTCTTAAAAAGAATAAAAAATAAAATAATATTTGGTTGTATATGGATTCCACTCACTCAAATTGGCCAAACAAAATAAATTCATGGGCTCTCTCTAAAATAACCTAAACAATATTAATAATTTAAGTATACATTGCAAAACAAGAGAATTTGGACAAATCAATTAGATTAAAATTAATATCGCTCAATGGGTCAGCCTGCAGCTGGTTCAAGGGGCATTTTTAGGACTCCAAGGGGCTTCCCACGAGATTCTTTTGCTTTTCCGATTGAATCGTAATTTGCTTTTCTTGCATTGCAAATTGCTTGGCAGAAGAATTGACACCACTTGTGGTTAGAGTGTGATTCGATGTATGCATGAGATAGGATTGGTTGCTTTCGAATGTCTTTTGTCGTCTCTCATATGTACTAGGAGGGGAATGTTGATACCAACACATTTTCTCGGTTTGATATTTCAACTACGGAGATGAAATGATGGCACTCGGCTCCAATGTTTTACAAATAGTTTTATTTAGGATGGTTTTAATCACAATAGCGTGTTTGCTTTGTTTAGTTTCATATATTTTCTTTCAACTATTTGTATTTTGTGTTTTTCTAATCTCTTCTTATAAAAATAAAACAAAAAAATTATTCACACTTAAGGATTTTGTCTCTTATTTATCGCCCATTTCCAAATTTTTCTAGTTAACGATTATAAAGAAACCAAATTAAATTATTTTTCTCGAAGCGTAGAGAAAATTGCATTTGCTAAGTTTTTTTTTCTTTTTAAATTTTATGCCTTTTGGCCCCTGTTACATTAAAAATACAAAAAAAAAAAGACCAAAATTTTAATTATGGTAAAAACTGGAGAACTCATAATGTGTTTTTTTAAAATAGAAAGACTAAGTAGTGTATTAAGTGAAAATATGAGGACTTTACAATTATTTACCCAAACTAACTTTATGTTTTCTTAAACTTCATTTCAGAGTTAAGTGGATGCACCATAACCTATACGAGGAAGTACTGATAGCTGCACAAGTCAAAGGAATTGCCAACATGTTTTTGTTATATCAATTAATTAATAATATACATTAGAAATTGGGTGTTGGATTAGAAATAAATATAATTAATAATGATATAAATTCACATCAATATCCTTCCCAAAAAAAATAAAAAAAAAATTCACAACAATATCCAACAGATGCTAATGTGAAAATCTACTTGGAAAACTGAAACATAACAAATAGCAAAATAAAACATTACAGCCTCCTATTGAAATGTCACTTAATTTTTCAAATTCCTATTCCAAGCTTGCATGAATATTATAGCTTTAAGCATAAACTAGTTTGCGAAGGCCTTCGACAGTTTAATTAGAGCCTAACATTGATTATATATGAGAAATGAGAAATGTCATTGGCACAAAAACTGACATGAACATGGGTATAGGCATAATGCATTTCCTTTATTAGTGTAGATTGAGAATTGATTGTGTGGTTTAGATAGTTAAGGTATTAGATCAGTATAATCATTCACCTTGAGCTCGAAAATGTGAATACAATTTGTGAGTAAAATACTCGTTGAAATTGTTTTGACTCGTGAAAGAGTGGATTAATAATATGAATTATCGACCATCAGCCTAAATTATCAATTGTCATACAACTAGCAACAATAATAAAGACTTTGGTTCTTCGTGTGTGTTTTAAATCCAGATTATTTTGCACTATCACATAAAACTTAGGTAATTAATCATACAATTTAGGCTCAATGCATCAAAAACTCATTGAACTCAACCCAAAAAGCAGATTAGCTCAATTTTATTTTGTCATTTATTTTTGTGGTGAATTTGTACAACCTAGATGATCAAGAATCAAACAGGCAAAAAAGAATCAACATTTTTAGTATGCATAGTTCTAATAACATTAGTAACTTGCTCAATTTGATCTTGGCTTGAACATGCTGATAAAAGCACCTTAGCAGTTCTTCCATCTGGATGAACTCCATCATCAATCATCTCTTCAAATATTTCCAAACATTTCATATACAATTTCTTCCTCGAATATGCTCCTAACCGAGATGTCCACGTCACGACATCCGCTTTCAAATTCTTGCTCGGAAGTGATCGAAAAATACCTTCCATTTTCTCGAAAAAACCTCCCCGTCCATATATATTGATCAATATGTTGTAGGTGCTGATATCAGTTGTGTACGGTCCGTTTTCCATTGCAGATAAGACCTCCTCCATTTTTTCGTACTGGCCTAATCTTCCGTATAGGTTCAACATACTGTTGAGGACGAAAGTGTCCGGTTCGAGCCCTGATTCGTGCAGCTCGTTCACTATGTGTTCACATTTCGATACATTTCCGGCTTTTGAGTAGGCGGATAGAAGCAGCATGTGTGATTTCATTGTTGGGGTGATCCCGAGCCGTTTCATCTCTTCAAATACAGCTTGTGCATCTGAAATAGCATACAATGACTAATCCGAAAAGAAAGTAATGAAGTACGTAATTCGATTCACTCTTTACGTGACTGATGTCCCAACTAAGTTTTTTCTATACGCTAATAATCAAACTCGTGACAGATATAAAGAGTTGATCAAGTATTTTACCCTCGTGAAGACCAGCTCGTCCATAGGCATCTACCATGATGTTAAATGAAGCTCGATCGGGTTCGCATCCCATATGTTGCATCAACGAAAATATCTCAGCAGCTCCATGAGGAAAACCGGCACGACTGCAAAACAAAATAGTGATGTTAAAATAACATTTGCACTTGGGCAAAAATCAGATGGCTCTTGCTGAATTAGCAAGAACCAGTAGATTTTACCTATATGCCTCTAGGAGTGCATTATAAGCATAAACATCAGGTTCATAACCGTCTTCTTGCAGCAGCTCGAAAATTTCCTCAGCCTTCTCACAAAGTCCTTCCCGAGCAAATGCATTCATAAGAGCAGTGTACGTGCAGATATTCGGCTTAATCTTTTGACTCCTCATTTCATTAAACAGCTTATAGGCCATGTAAGATCGACTTTCCTGCATGCATCAAATGATTGTACCTTGAATTTCAGATACAAGGTGAACAGAAGTGGTCCGATTATCATCCTCTTCACTCACAAATATGTCCATATGCTTCCCATACGAGGTCTCGACCACATATAGAAGGAGGACCGAGCATAATTACCTTCCCGTGTAAATTGATTAATAAAGTGTAAGTATCAGTAGATGGTGGGCAGCAATTTTGTTTCATTCGCTGAAAGATCTCGACTGCTCTTCGAGAGTTTCCGCCCTTCATTAGCCCATCAATATAGGCATTGTATACAATGGCACCTACACAAAACAAGGGACCAAGCAAATTCACATCTTACACACACTTAACAATAAGTAACAGATACTTGTCACAGTGTTATCAATAGCCCGGAGGCGTACGCCTAAGCGCCCAGGTGAGACAAGGACTAGGACATACAGACGGACGGACAAGACACAATTTCGTGGAGCAATACAATTCTTGACGTACAGAAAGGTAATTGTGTAAAATCTATCACAATGTACCTCATCAAAGACGAAAATCATCAACAAACCAATGTGCAAATTATTTTAAGTGAATGTGAGATCAAATGAGAACATACTTGGGGGAAGGCCATTCTTTCGCATCTCGGCAAAGACGGCTTCAGCTTTATCATGCAAACCGGAGATGCAGTAAGCTTTAAGAAGAAGAGCATAGGTGTCTTCAGTAGGAGCACATCTAGCTTCAAGAAGTTCAAAGTATAAAGATTCAGCCTTCTTGAACTGTAATTTTTGGCCATACGAATCTATAAGTAGATTGAATATCATCACATCTGACTTGAAGCAGCTTCTGTATTGTATCCATTCACATATCTGCAGATTTTTTGACGCAAGAACGTCAGAAAGGTACAACCTCGGAAAATTAAGGTGCATTCATGTTACTCATGTCAAGAAACAAAGTTCAGGGACACATAATGTTGATAGAGCTATAGTTCAGGGACCATAGATGTATTTTACCTGTGATTCGAAAACATTTTAATCTTGAATTTTTTTACTCTAGATAGCAAGTTCCAGATAAGGTGGTTATGATCAAATTAGTCCAAAATGACACTCTTCAGTAATCTAAGTGTTATCGGACCAGTTATAAACCATTATGTTAATTGTTAACACATAATTTTTTGGACTGATTCGACTATGAGTACCGATATGCATGACTAAATTGCATCTAATGATTCGTTTTAGAACAAATTGACCATCCACATACCACTTTCTGGGAGATAGATGATTGGTGTGAGGAAATAAACATATGTAAATGACATCAATTGTTTCTCTGGGAGTATTATATGACATCTCCTATTTTGGAAGGAAAATCAATACCTATCGTCCACTAGCAACAACAAACCGTAAACAACAATAGCTGAACTAAACACGCACAAAACTTGGAAAAATAACAACTTCAAGGATCCATTAGTATGAGAACATTAATAAACCATTTCATGAGCTTTGAATCTAAAACTGCTAAACCCAATTTCTGAAAATTTCTTACAGCAACATTAAAAACAGAGAAAATACAGGATTCTTACCAACAAAACAGAAAGAAATTGGACACTGGAAAAGTGCCACGACCACCACATCAGCATATGTCAATTTTGACCATTAAGTTGACAAACATGTGGCAGCCAAATAGACGCAACATGGCTACCACGTGTCACCGAATTTAATGAAAGGTTGAATGATCATTTTGAAACAACTAAGAAAGTTCAAGGACCAACGTGCATTTAACCCTGTAACAAGCAGAAAGAAAAACGAACATTCTTACTTACCAACAAAAGCTGATCCCAAAGTTTATTCATTCTGAGTTTAACAGCAACATTAATAAGATCATCCCAATATTCATGAGTTGCAGGAAGAGAATCAAGAGCTGCCCAAACAGTTTTAGAATCCACTTTTTCCTTTTGTATGTAATCAAGAATCTCCTGAGCAGTTGAACTCAACACTGGGAATATTCCATCCACAAATCCAGATCCATATTTCCATCCTTGTCCCCTTAAAGATCCGCCTGCACAATTTACAATACCACGATTTACTGAGACAATCTAACGACACGATATCATATATAATACATATAGATCGTATAACACAACTTTGACACGATAACCCAAATTTGAAGTCGTAGATATAATCCATCAATGATAACATGTGAGTGAGTGTTATCATTTGGTCTGGCTTGTAAGTCTATATTCAACCTCTCCATCCAGACTGAATACGTGGATCCTCAAGATCATATAACACGAATTTGACTCGATAACAATCTTGCAAGCCGTAGACACAATTCATCAATGACAACATGAGTGTCATATTATCATCTGGTCTGGCTGGTAAGTCTATACGGAACCTCCCCATCCGGACTGAATATGAAATGTGGATCCTACTAATGATTCTATCCTATTCAAGATCATATAGCACGCATTTGACACGAAAACTCAAATTTGCAAGCATGAGACATAATTTATCTATGATAACATCTGAGTGTCATATTATCATCTGGTCTGGTTAGTAAGTCTATACGTAACCTCTCCATCTGGACTGAATATGTGATGTGGATCCTAAGGATGATTCTATCATATTCACGATCACATAACAGGATTTTGACACAATAGCCCGAATTTCATCAAGTTCCATGATTGAATGTGTAACAATTAATCTAACATTCATGAAAGACAGACAAAATATCAAACTTTGATCCCTCAACTTTGGCTTTTATTTCAGTTCAGTCCAAAATGATTTTTTTAAGTACCAATTTGGCCTCAAATTGAAATATATTGACTTAAAAAGAGTTCCACAAATGTCAAAACACCACCTACCATGTGTTTAACATTTGTTAAATTTGGACTATAAATAATGGAAAAATTCGATACTAAAGTTCATTTTGAGCCAAATCAACCCTTGAAAACAAGTTTATGACCCAAATTGCCCCTTCATCTAAGGCTCAATACATCAGAAGCTCTTAAACTTGACTCGACAAGCGGATTGGCTCCTTGAACTTATAAAGTGTCTCGTTAACTCCCTCAACTTACTTAAATTGCTCAATGTCCCACTTGAATTTGTTTAAAATAACATGTTTGCCTCCCAAACTTGTTAAAATTAATACATTCACTCCTTGAAGTTGTATAAAGTGGTATACTTTACAACTTCTCAAAATCCACTCATTTTCTTTTACATGGACTTAAGTAGCTAATTATGCAACTTTAAGCAAAACGTAACGAGACATTCTATAAGTTATGAGAATCAATCTACTTTCATACCGAATCCCATAGTTTTAAAAGGCGAAAGGCGACTCGAGGCGACAAGGTCAAAATATAGCCTCGAGGCGAGGCGATAGAAAGGCGAGAGCCTTTTGCACGTGAGGCGATGACAACATTAAAAAAACATAAATTCAATTTAACATAGTACAATAACACTAATACTCAAACTCAATAACAATAACAATAACTAATAGTTCAATAACAAGCTCCTAATGTCTAAATACTACCGATTACCAATCATCACTAACCAAGTTTCACAAGGAAGCTAATAATAGTCTAATCTTAAAGTAAAGCTAAATCAAAATAAGATATCAAGCATCATCATTATCACTATCATCATCTAAATCATCATCACTATCAAAAAAAGATAACCAAGTTTGTTTTCCGGCCATGGAGAATGTGGAGCTGCGGTGGAGTTTGGAGATTTAGGGTTAACTGCAAAAGGCGCCGCAGCCTCTCGCCATTTGAAGGCAGTTGGCCTCACCAGAAAAAACAAATTGAGCAAAGTAGATGAGTGAAATGCAATAAGGACCAAATGGAAAGGTTAAGAAAAGAAAAAGGAGCAATTTTGAAGGTACCAACATCGTTTTCTGGACAACTTCTTGCGTTTAAAGCTTCTCCATCTGCCATGTTTATCAATAAAAAGAGCATCTGGTTTGGAGGTGTTTGCTTTGCTGCATCTGAAGCCTCTTCTCTGTTCTACAAGTATAAAACTATTCACTTTGCATAAAACAATCAACCTGTCAAAATTAATTTCAATAAAAATCACAATTCAAACCCAAAATGCGGAACAAAATCAATTTGGATTTCGACTTACATCAACAAAATTATATGATGATGGCTTGATTTTGAGATTTTGGAAACAGTGGAGAGTGAGTGAGGAGAAAGATATTTTAAAAAGATGGAACCTTTAATTTTGTTTTATTTTGGTGGATAATGTAGACAAGGGTGAAAGATGAAGACAAATTAACTATCTCTTTTTTTCCTTAAGTTGTACAATATCTTCAATTATTAGCTTCATTTTTTTATAAAAGTAAATAAATTTTTTATTATTATTACTGTAGACCCCGTGCAATGCACGAATTGTCTTATATTTTTTTGAGAAAAATTAAATTATTTTTTCAAAAAGAAAATATAGAAATCAGGGAAATTCTATGGTCACTTTGTTTTTGACAAAGTAACCATTACTTTGTTTTGTCCACCATTAGATCATAGAGTGAAAAGTGGTCTAATGATGAATAAAGCAAAGTACAAACAAAGTAACTCAAAAACAAAGTCACCATAGCCTACACCTAGAAATCAATGTGCAAAACTTATTTAAAAAATGTATAAGAAAACTACATATATACAAAAATATTAACAAAATTTGAGTGAAGTTTTTTTTGGTTAAGGTCACATTTTTTATAACTGAACTAAATGAAACTGATTTTGTTGAATTGGCTGAATTTGCATGAATAAAAAATGAATTTCGCTAAATTTAGCTGAACTCGACTGAATGAATCTTATTAAAATTCAAACAGAAAAAAGATGTCTAAGTTATAAGAAAGCACAAATATTAAATGTTTAGACAATATAGTTTCATAAAATTATGTTTAGACAAATGATATTTTGTGTACGTAGAAATTAAGTAGAAGGCTAAAATGAAGAGTAGAAAATAGGAATATCATCATGCCTATTGTAGATAAACATTGACATTGATGGAATGGAGCTGGAAACGAATATCAAAGACCATAACCAAAATTTATTTAGAACTAAGTTTTTCAAATTAATTATTAGTATTTAGTAAAACACAATTTCTCTACACTTTCTATAATGATCCTTTTCATGATAGATTTCGAATATAATGAAATTACTAACATAATTAAATATGTAACAACAAATTATAATTATAATTTATTCTTTTTCTAAAGTGCGAGGGGAAATGGTGATAGCCCGCCCCTTATTATTAACATGTTTGATATAGAAGATAATATGCTAGTAAGTCCAACTACCGTAGTTAAAACCGAAGGTCTAATTGGGAGAATCTCCAACATTTATCTTGTTTTTGGTAACAGGACAGTGTGGTGTATGCTTAAGGACGGGATTGCCCCAACCATACTGCCAATTTTTATTGGCCATGCTAACTCCTATTAAGGAAGCAATGAGTAGGTAGAATATTGCTACACGGTCCATTTTTCTTTAGCAAAAATAATATGCAGCTCGGAAAATTCAAATCCGAGAAAGAATCACTCTTTAAGAAAGAATTTGATTGAAAAAATGCTTATGATGTGTTGATGGATGTGTACTTTTTATAGTGAAGGGAATGTGTAAATTTACCAAATTACTCCTTTTATGATAATAAATAATATAAGAAATTTCTACATATGGTAGATTCTAAACCATAAATTGGGTTGGTTTGATTAAGCAAGTTGTCCATTAGGCCTTCTTTCACCAATTTTTTTCAATGTTATTTTGATGAATGAGTCAATTATATGAACTAAATTAATTAATTTGTCTTTCAACTTCAATTAGGGTGTAAGAGTGCAATTATTTATGGAAAAATTGAAGGAAAAAAGTTCAACTAAAATTCTAGTAGTGAAAAGCATTCTGCTCTTTTCGTCACAATTTTGTTAGTTCCTATATTTGACTAAAATAAAGTAGTGCATTTCAACTAAATAAAAATGCTATTCTATTTTCGTGTTTCATGAAGAAATATGATGAGAAATAATTCTTTCAAAAATAAAATAAAAATGATGAGAAACATTTTTATATAAATTTTTTTATGTCTGCATATGTACGACGTTACAATGATAAAATCAATTGCAAAATTGTTGATCCTTGATTGGGGTACAGTTCCTTAAAAAAAATAAAAATTAGTGGTACAGTAAGATAGTAAAAGAAGAAAAAGTTATTGTTCTTAATCAATTGTATTCTATTTCTTCATTCCGTCATGAGTATGGTGTGATGTGTCTCCTTCAATCATTTGATATATTTTCTTTGATGATCGTGACAATCATGTTGTCCGGGTTTAGTTCAATCAAAACCATCTAAGCAATTATTCGTGGAGTGGAGGAGCATGTCATTAAAAAAAAAATCAAAACTTATATAGTTTTTGGCTGAAGATATGAAAATCTAAAGCCGAAATCAACTTACTTAAGGTAATCTATTAACTGCATATATTTTATTCATTAAAAATAGGATAGTAGAGAAGGGAGAAGTGCCCCCAAATATTCGAACTAGGTCGGCACCATTGGAAGATAAACCACTAACTCAATCTAAATATTTTTTAAAATAAAACAAAATGTCCAAAAGATTACAAAGAAAAAGAGAAACTAAATAAAGCAAAACTGGTCAACACAGAAGCAAAATCATCAGAAATAAAACTGCTATAGAAATTCCACCATGCCGAATCACTACAAGTCACCCCGTGTGGTCTATTATTCCCTATAGAGCTTGTGTAGAGAGTATATACCAAGATAGAAGCTAATCATTTCATTTTACGCAAATTTAGCAGAAAACGAAGTATTATATAAGTTCCGAATGTCGATCGATTTTCTTAGACAAATTCGTGATATATTAACCTATTATAATTTTATATAACCAAATCAACCAACCAATCAATGATAAACTAATTAATGTTTTACTCTCTTTTTTGAAGGAAAATAATGTTAATTAGTATTGGTGTATTGTTTGTCCTTTATATAAAAATAGAAACAAAAGCTCTAATAACTAGCATATACAGCTGCTCCTGAGAATATGATCTTATCCCTCTCCCTTCAATGAAAAATATACCTTATGGCTTTAACCTTCGGATATATATGGTGAGCTTTTTTTTATATAGATTTAACTAAAGGTTGGATTCCAAAATTTGAATCAACCTATTAAACTTTAGTTATCTAGTTATCTTGGTGTTTTTTTGTCTTTGTATATATAGAAATACAAGTAAAAACTCTAATAAGTGGCATAGCTTCAATGAAAAATATAGCTTTAAGGCATTAACCTTTGGATATACAGGTGCAGAGCCTTTTTGTAAATTTAATGAAATGTTGGACTTTGAAATTGTGATGAGTCAAATCTTATCATGTTTAGATCATAATCCATAATTGTGATTAGAGGTTATTTTGTTATCAAAGGAAAACAAATTGTAGTCTCCACTGTTCATAATAAATTCTGATTTCAGTAAAACTCAAATAGAGTTACATAAAATCCATAAGAAGTGAATACTTTTTCATAATGATTAACTAACTATATCACATATCTCCTTCAATTCCAAATTAAACAAAACCCAGACTATCTAATTCCTATTGATAATCACATATATGTCTCTCTTTAATGATCAGAATTAGTGTCAGAATCATCAACTTAACTAAACTTAAAACTTGTAAAACTTGAGGACAACATCAGGCACCCGAACCAGTTCAAAGACGCAAACATCTCCTCCCTTCAAATCGCTGTCATGGTAGAACTTCAGACACCCTTCAAGGACAAAGGGATTTTTATAATGGTATGACTTGCGGGTTATCCATTCTCTCCCATTATCAGCATTCTTAATTTTGACTTTAGTATGATCAAGTTTTAGATACTTCTTTGCAAAAACTGAAGGCACAGTCTGCAGAAAATTTAACAAAAGATTCAAATAATTATTAACAAATTAAAATGGAAATTAATTCAATTAAATATACAAGGTACATACCATAATATTGAAATTAATGTTACTCTTTTGGATGATAACCATGAAGGATGGATTAGTTAGCTTCGCATTCCTTGCAGCTTCCACCGAAGTCTTTGTTTTCTGGGAGAATTTTGATAATGTGTGCTTAAAGAATTGGCCCACAATGATTTCATCATCTTTATGAACCCATTCTGAACAATTTTATTATGCATATCAGTTGGGGCTCTAAATATGGATCAAGTAGCAATATATAAGATGAGAATATTATTTAAAGAATATATACCAACGTTTTTAATTTGGGAACTGCAAAAAATAATATGTGCGAGTTTCATGTTCTTCGACAACTCAGGCTGCCTATTCGCAGTCCTCGTGCCCAGCGAATTATTGAAATTGTTTGGAAATCTCCTTTGTCGGGATGGTTAAAGGTTAATACAGATGGTTCTGCTAGTGGTTCGCCAGGTCAAGCAGGAGCGGGTGGAATCTTTCGCACGTCACGTGGTTTCCCTAGGGGCTGTTTTGCTTTTTCGGTTGGCATAAATTATGCTTATATTGCAGAATTGCGGGCTGCAATTTATGCTATTCAGGTTGCTTGGAGGAGAGGTTGGCATCGTATATGGCTTGAGTGTGATTCTATTTATGTTGTTAATCTTTTCAGACAACGAACTACTTCAGTTCCCTGGGAGGTGCGTCAAGAATGGCTTCAATGTCTATTTCACATTTCTAGCATGCAATTTGTTGTTTCCCATATTTATCGCGAAGGTAACAAAGCTGCGGATGCTCTTGCTCGTTTCGGGCTCTCTGCATATGGAGTAAACTGGTGGAATTCGGCTCCTTCATTTTGCACGAGTTTTGTTAATGATGATTTTTGTGGTATTGAGCAATATCGATTTGTGATGTAATTTTATTTTCTTAAACATTTGTATTCTTTTCTCTCTTTAATATTATCGGGCCTAGCTTTGAGTTGAGGTTTCGGAGGTGCCAACCTAGTTGGGATGTCCGAGCCTCTCTTTCGCTAGCCTCCCGCCTTTCATTCAAAAAAAAAAAAAAAAAGAATATATACCAACGTTAGCGGATGGAAAAGCTCTCCTTGATCTTGATCTTTGAGGTGAATCTGAACCCAAAATCTCAACAGATTCATCTGTTTCTTCGTCATCAGACTCCAGATCTTCTACTTCTTCTCCTTGCCCTTCAGTATACTCTTCATCAGAAGACACTTCTTCTTCTTCTACTCCATCTTCTTCATTTTGTGGTGCAGCTATAGTATATTGAATTTCACAGGTAGTATTGTCAAATATACGAACACTGAAAGTGCCCGAGCCCATGTACTCAAAAACTAGAAGATGTCCATAACAAATAGAATAGTGTTGAAGGAACTCAGTCAAACCATCGTGAAACGTAACCTCATCATTTTCTTTAGTCAACTGGACTTGCCAAACATGACCATTAGGCACCACAAGTTTAGCTTCACTCGGTAGTTCATCTCCATATGCGGCCATAAACTGTGACGGAAGGCTCTGCCGATAAGATCAGAATGAACATCAGAAAAACACAAATCAAGAAAAAAAAGAACATTGCAAAACAAGAAGATCAAGCATAGAAGTAATAAAGTAAAGTGAATGATTAATTAGTATTAATTATTAATTACCATCTTGTTTTGTTGAAGAATGGTGGGAAGAATAATTCTGAAGAAGGCTTTACCAGAGCTTGCCATGGATGTGAGAAAAAGAGGGAGATGTTGAGTGAGAAAGCTGTTTTCAGAATGAGATGTTGTGTTGTGTAGATGATGGGATGTTTATAGATAGACAGATAGGGGCATGGGATAAGTAAGTTTACAAAGGATATGATTTTGGTTTTATTTGATGTGATTTCATCATCTTACTTTTTCATGCTGGTAAGCCCAACTACCGTAGTTAAAACCGAAGGTCCAATTGGAAGAGCCTCCAACATTTATCTTGTTTTCGGTAACAGGAACCATACTGCCAATTTTTATTGGCCATGCTAACTCCTATTAAGGAAGCAATGAGTAGATAGAATATTGCTACACTGTCCATTTTTCTTTAGCAAAAATAATATGCAGCTCGGAAAATTCAAATTCGAGAAAGAATCACTCTTTAAGAAAGAATTTGATTGAAAAAATGCTTATGACATGTTGATGGATGTGTTTAACTTTTTATAGTGAAGGGAATGTGTAAATTTACCAAATTACTCCTTTTATGATAATAAATAAATAATATAAAAGAGACCAGAGTTCAAATCCTGCTCTTTACAATTTATCAGAAAAAAATAATAGTGATTTTTTTATAGTTAAGCGATTTTATGGGATTCTGATTGGTGATCGTGCTCGTCGTCCATGGTCGCGTTTTGTTTGGCAAAGGTGGCTTCCTCCTTCTCGATCGATCCTAACTTGGAGAATCTTAAATGGTGCCATCCCGACCCATGACCGTTTGAACCGATGTGGTTTATTAATGGTTTCGCGTTGTTGTTTCTGCCTCCAGCATTCTGAAACCTTGGAGCATCTCTTTCTCTCATGCCCTTTTGCCGCTGGTCTCTAGAACTCGATCTCTAATCTTTTTGGCAGAAAAGTTCAAGCTTCTCAGACTTTTCTTCATTTGATTATGGATTTCTTCTATACATAGTGTTGTTTGGATTATATGGAGGATGCGCAATCAATGTATTTTCGAGGACATTCAACCTAATTTTCATCATGCACTCCGTCATGTTTGGAATTTCATTCGTGAAGTTAATTCTGGTTCGACTGGGACTGCTTGTAATTCTATTTCCGATTTCCTTGATGCAACTTCGAGTTGCTCATCGTCCCCCTCGTGCTCCCCGCATAGTTGAAGTAAGTTGGCGACCTCCCGACTCGGGTTGGATCAAGGTTAATACGGAAGGGTCTTGTAATGGTTGTCCGGGTCAAGCTGGTTCAGGAGGCATTTTTCGGACTTCCAGGGCCTTCCCTCGGGGGGCTTTTGCTTTTCCAATAGGGGTCTCTTTTGCTCATATCGCAGAGCTAAAGGCTGCGATCTATGCAATTCGTATTGCTTGGGAGCGTGGATGGCACAATCTTTGGTTAGAATGTGATTCGACCTATGTGGTTTCTCTTTTGCAGGCTCGTTCAACTAGAGTTCCTTGGGAAGTACATGTCGACTGGATGAAGGCTCTTTCTCATACTTCGTGCATGAATTTCAGAGTGTCCCATATCTTCAGAGAAGGAAACGTCGTTGCTGATGCTCTGGCAAAGTTTGGTAGTACTACTCGTAATCTTGTTTGGTGGGATTCCAACCCACAATTTTGTAATCGTTTTATTTTTGATGACTTTAGTCGGATCGATCGATCGATTCTCTTAGTTTGTATTATTTTTCTTTTTTATTCTTTCAATAAATTGGGCCTGGCTTTTCTCAATCTGTTCGAGGGTGCCAACCTAGTTGGAATGTCCGACTTCTGAGATTTGTCAGCTTCCCGCTCTTATTCAAAATAAATAGATAAATAATATAAGAAATTTCTACGTATGGTAGATTCTAAACCATAAATTGGGTTGGTTTGATTAAGCAAGTTGTCCATTAGGCCTTCTTTCACCAATTTTTTCAATGTTATTTTGATGAATGAGTCAACTTTCAACTTCAATTAGGGCGTAAGAGTGCAATTAATATGGAAAAATTGAAGGAAAAAAGGTCAACTAAAATTCTAGCAGTGAAAAGCATTCTGCTCTTTTTGTCACAATTTTGTTAGTTCCTATATTTGACTAAAATGAAGTAGTGCATTTCGACTGAATAAAAATGCTATTCTCGCGTTTCATGAAAAAAATACGATGAGAAATAATTCTTTCAAAAATGAAATAAAAATGATGAGAAACATTTTTTTTATATGTCTGCATATGTACGACGTTATAATGATTAAATCATGATTAAATTGGAATTGCTTATTTTATGTAGCTCAATACTCTTAATGTTAGACTTGGAAATTTGGATCAACCAAATTAATATAACCATGACTAAATCAGAATTCATAATAATCTGATTAGAGGTTAATTTGTCAAAGGGAAAGAAGATATGGTCCTAGTCAAACTTATAGGTAGTAAATTTTGATCTCATTAAACTAATATAGCCAAATAAGTGGATACTTTCATAATGAAACCATAAATCATTAACTAATTAAACCCAGGAATTGATATCTACTTCCTACTGTAATTTTCTCATTAATAACAGAAATTTAAATTAATCTAACAACTGAGTATGAAACGTTGAAACTTTTAGCACGGCATCAGGCACCCAAACCAGCTCAAACAGACAAACATCTCCTTCCTCCAAAGAGTTGTCACGATAAAACTCGCGCAAGCCTTTTCGGAGGCACAAACTGTGTCGCCTCCAGAGCAATTTTCCGACGATCCATTCTCTTTCATCATCAACATTCAAAATCTTGACTTTTATATGCCCTCTCAGATGCCTATTTGCAAAAGACTTAGGAACAAACTGTGGAATTATATTTAACAGCAAATGCAAATAATTAGCACATGAATATGGAGATTAATTTTTTGTTTGTGATCAGAAAGTAGAAATTAATTATGTATTACATACCAAAACATCATTACGGATGAGGTTCTTCATTATGATTACCATGAAGGATGGATTTTTTGGCTTCATTTTCATTGCCGCTTCAACCAAAGACTTGGTTTGTTGGGAGTATTTTGATAATGTGCTATCGAATTTCTGGCCCAATATGATTTTGTGCTGCCTTTTAACTTCAGCTGGGACCAAAATATGAATCATGAATGTATCATAAAAAACAGTAAAGAATATATAAGATGAGAATATTGTTTAAAGAATATATACCAACGTTAGCGGATGGAAAAGATCTCCTTGATCTTGATCTTGATCTTTGAGGTGAATCTGAACCCAAAATCTCAACAGATCCATCTGTTTCTTCGTCATCAGACTCCAAATCTTCTTCTTCTTCTCCTAGTCCTTCAGCATACTCTTCATCAGAAGACTCTTCTTCTCCCATTTCATCTTGTTCTTGCTCTTCTTCTTCTTCTTCTTCTTCTTCCACTCCATCTTCTTCATTTTGTGGTGCAGCTATAGTATATTGAATTTCACTGGTAGTATTGTCGAATATACGAACACTGAAAGTGCCCGAGCCCATGTACTCAAAAACTAGAAGATGTCCATAACAAATAAAGTAGTGTTGAAGGAACTCAGTCAAACCATGGCGAAACATAACCTCACCATTTTCTTTAGTCAACTGGACTTGCCAAACATGACCATTAGGCACCACAAGTTTGGCTTCACTCGGTAGTTCATCTCCATATGCGGCCATAAACTGTGACGGAAGAACCTGCCGATAAGATCAGAATGAACATCAGAAAAACACAAATCAAGAAAAAGAAGAACATTGCAATACAAGAAGATCAAGCATAGAAGTAATAAAGTAAAGTGAATGATTAATTAGTATTAATTATTAATTACCATCTTGTTTTGTTGAAGAATGGTGGGAAGAATAATTCTGAAGAAGGCTTTACCAGAGCTTGCCATGGATGTGAGAAAAAGAGGGAGATGTTGAGTGAGAAAGCTGTTTTCAAAATGAGATGTTGTGTTGTGTAGATGATGGGATGTTTATAGATAGATTGGGGCATGAGATAAGTAAGTTTACAAAGGATATGATTCTGGTTTTATTTGATGTGATTTCATCATCTTACTTTTTCAGAAACTTTATTTTTTGGGTTGCAGATCAGATTAATTTATGGACATTAATAAGAGACATCCTTTTTGGTGATTATGCCTGCAAACCCCAACACTTTAGTTTCCTATTTCTGGAAAGTTTTTCAACTTAATTAGTCCACTACTCTAACCAAGTTTCATTGAGAGTACCTTAAGATTTTAGTACTAAATATAAAACACTTTACATAGTTAAGGAGAAAAGGAGATAAAAGAAAAATTAAAGTTCAAATTAGTTACTTATGTCTTATATTTTAAAAGTTCCTTATATCTCTAAACTTATAATCTCATTAATGATGTTCTCGGTCTTTGTTTTGGGTTTAATACACCCGATCAATAGACATATAATATTCGTGCGCATTTTTTCCTTACAGCAATCATCTTCTAAAGAGGTGGTATGCTTCTTTGAGTTTATTAGTCATGTACGTTGCATAGGTCCACTATAGAAATTCTCCTAAATTTGTCAATTAAGTGCCTAATTTGTTACACAGTAATATTGAAATAAAATTCAATTGGGTTATTTTATGTTTTCATCAGCTCGGTTTTTGATGAATATTAAAAGCTTGGAGTACATAGTTGACTATTGCATTTTAATAATCCTTGTGATATAGTAACTGCAAATTTCTTGTAGATAAACTCTCCAAGCTGGGCTATCTACTTAATGCCCATCCTTTGATCATCAATCAAAATATTTGATATATATTTCAGTCAATGCTATGTCATTTAGATAATGCAATTTTATTTACAGATTATGAACTAAAAACCATACAAATGATGATTATTAACTGACAGAATATGGATGGCATTTGTTTTCTTTTTCAAGAATCCTCATTCATTGCTTAGAAAAGGACTGTAAGGCGTATTAAATTAGCAGCTGAATTGTGCACTACGAAACTCAATTCCAAACCTCGCAAGCAGGCTCGGGTTTAGGTTCGTAAACTCATGAGCACCTTAGTTAATGAATTTCCAGTCTTTTTGAAGTCTCTTTCATTTTATGTTATTAGCGTTGATGGAGAAAGAAAACACATTCATTTGAACCCTACTAGATCAGAATTCATAATGTTTTATCAAAGGAAAACAAAATATAGCCTTCTCTACTGTTCCTTGAATCAAAATCAATTAATGAAAATCTTTTGAAAATATAGACACAACTAGCCAGCTGCTACTTTAAAGTTAGATATGATATTTTACCTATTTGATGATTAAAGAAATGTCTGAAAAGCCTGTTCAGGAACTATGTCCTCTGGATAATGCGATTTTTTTTACTAATATAAACTTAAATAAAATATAAAATCCATAGGAACTGGATACTTACATAATGAAATCATAACTACTTATATCAAATGTCTATCTTAAATTAAACAAAAGCCAGACTATCTAATTCCTACTGATCATGATATCAAAAACAACATTTTTAATGTTCAGATTAGTCACACTATCATCAAATTAACTAAATTTAAAACTTGTAGAACTTAAGCATAACATGAGGCAACAGAACAAGTTCGAAGACACAAACATCTCCTGCCTTCAAACCGTTATCACTGTAGAACTTATGACACCTTTTTACAACATTGTGGGTTCCGTTAGGCCTAAATGACTTGTGGGTTATCCATTCTCTTCCATTATCAGCATTCTTAATCTTGAGTTCGGTATGAACACCTCTGAGATATTTCTTTGCAAAAGCACTAGGCACAGACTGCAGAAAACTCAACAACAGATTCAAATAATAGTTAGACATTAAAGTGTAAACTACTTTAATTAAACGTGTAAGGTACATACCACATTAGCGTTACGAATGCTAGTCTGGAGGATGATAACCATGAAGGATGGATTGGTTCGCTTCACATTCCTTGCAACTTCAACAGAAGTCCTGGTTTTCTGGGAGGATTGCCATAATTGTTTTTTAAAGGTGTAGCTCACAAAGATTTCTTCATCTTTTTCAACGTCAACTGGTACTGTATATGGATTTCTGAGCTTAGTGCCCTTTCTTGTCCCCGATTTTAATGAAAAAAACTGGTACCGAATATGCATAATTTTATTGTGTATAACAGTTAGGGCTCTAAATATGAACTAAAAAGCAATACATATGAAGATCAGAATGTAATAGAAATATACCAAAGTTCTCTGGTTTGAACCCAGAAACTCAATAGACTCGTCTTCTTCTTCTTGCTCTTCCTCTTGCTCTTCCTCTTCCTCTTGCTCTTCAACATATTCTTCATCAGAAGACTCTTCCTCTTCCTCTTGCTCTTCAACATATTCTTCATCAGAAGACTCTTCTTCTTCCATTTGACCTTGTTCATTTTGTGGAACAGGAAATAACAGATATTGAATTTCACAGGTAGTAGTGTCGAATAAAAGAACCGAAACCCAAGTAGTCGAATACCAAAAGATATCCATAGCAAATAGAGTAGTGTTGAATGAACTTATTCAAATCACCACTAAGCATAACCTCAGCATTTCCTTTAGTCAATTGGACTTGCCAAATATGACCATTAGGCAACATAAGTTTAGCTTCACCCGGTAGTTCATCACCAAATGTGCTCACAAACTGTGAAGGAAGAGCCTGCCAAAAAGATTAGAATGAACATCAGAAAAATACAAATCAAGAAAAAAAAAATAAACATATCAAAACAAGAAGATCAGGCATAAAAGTGAGAAAGTGATCATGATGAATTATATTAAAGTTATTACCAGCTTGTTTACTTGGAGAATGTTGGTAGGAATAACTGTGAAGAAGACTTTAGCTGAGCTTGCCATTGATGATGATGGATCTGCTGCTGGAAAAACAAGGAAGCTGGTTCGAAAATGTAAAATCTGAAAGCTGGTTTTTTGTTGATGGGATGTTTATAGATAGTAGGGGTAGGAGATGAGTGAGTTTACAAACAATTATTATATCTATTGCATTGCAGGGTCATATACTGATATGATTTCAAGTTGTTGCTTTTTCAGAATTTATATTTATTGAAAATGACCTCTGCCATGGACCAACAGATAAATGTTTAGCTTAATGGTCCTTTGGTAGGGGTGTAAAATCCTACTAGACCATTAAGTTGCCTTCTTTTTAGTTTTGTCAGCCAAAAGATTTACACCTCTCTTGGTTTAGATATTCTGCGGTTGCTTCTTTTTATTTTGATTTTATTCAATTTGATTAGATTTTAGACCATCCATGATGTTGTGAATAGTCATCTGACTATGGCAGGGGATTAACTCATTTTGTTGTTTTCAAGCCTTGTATAAACCTGAATTGCTTGTTTTATATAGCTCAATACTCTTAATGTTGGACTTGGAAATTTGGATCAACCAAATTAATATAATGATGACTAGATCAGAATTCATAATAATCTGATTAGATGTTCATTTGTCATCAAATGGAAAGAAGATACAGTCCTAGCTCTTATCCTCCGGAGGATGAGATTTTAGTCAAACTTATAGGTAGTAAATTTTGATCTCATTAAACTAATATAGCCAAAAGAAGTGGATACTTTCATAATGAAACCATAAATCATTAACTAATTAAACCCAGGAAATGATATCTACTTCCTACTGTAATTTTCTCATTAATAACAGAAATTTAAATTAATCTAACAACTGAGTATGAAACGTTGAAACTTTTAGCACGGCATCAAGCATCCAAACAAGCTCAAACAGACAAACATCTCCTTCCTCCAAAGAGTTGTCACGATAAAACTCGCGCAAGCCTTTCTGGAGGCACAAACTGTGTCGTATCCAGAGCAACTTTCCGACGATCCATTCTCTTCCATCATCAGCATTCCTAATCTTGACTGTCCTATGCCCTTTCATATGCCTATTTGCGAAAATTTTAGGCACAGACTGTGGAATATATATTTAACAGCAAATGCAAATAATTAATTAGCACATGAATATGGAGATTAATTTTTTGTTTGTGATCAGAAAGTAGAAATTAATTATGTATTACATACCATAACATCATTATGGATGAGGTTCTCCATTATGATTACCATGAAGGATGGATTTTTTGGCTTCATTTTCATTGCCGCTTCAACCAAAGACTTGGTTTTTTGGGAGTGTTTTGATAATGTGGTATAGAATTTCTGGCCCAATATGATTTTGTGCTGCCTTTTAACTTCAGCTGGGACCAAAATATGAATCATGAATGTATCATAAAAAACAATAAACATGGATCAAAAGAGCAATGCAAAAGATCGGAAAATAGGAAGAAATTAATATACCACGGTTCAAGCAACTCATGTCCATCTTCCTTTTCCCTTTACGGTTCTTGTCCGAGTTTTTCTGTGCGGAAGTATACCACAAAATCTCAACAGAGTGTTCCGATTCTTCTTCTGATTCCACAATCTCAACTTCTTCAACTTCTGTTACCATTTTAATTTAATGTCAGGAAATAAAAGTACAACTTGAAAGACTTGGATATGACAAAAAGAGTACCTTTTGGTCGTCCAGCTTTACCTCTCTTGGAAGATTGACCTTGCTCAGGATTAATCGGTTTATAAGACGGATATTCAATCTCACACCCACTTCTGTCACATATATTGACACTGAAGTTTGAAAAATTCTGATACTTGAAGGTTAACAAGTGTCCATAGCGAATTGTGTAGTGCTTGACAAACTCAGAAAACCCGTTCTCAAACCAAACATGATCTCCCTGTCTTCTAATTTCCATGTTCCAAACTCGGCCATCCGATACAGTGAGTTGAGCAACATCACCAAGCTCGTTCCTATACTGATTCACAAATCTGAGAGGAAGCCTCTGAAAAAGAGCAAAACATATATGTCAAACTTTGAGAAAAAAAAAAGACTCCATTTTTGTAAATTGAACAAAGTAAAGTAGAAAAGAAGAGGATTAGATGATGTAAATCTTACCAAGTTGTTTCCTTGGAGGATGATCTTGAAGAAGAGGCGAAAAGGCCCTTCCACCATAGCTTGAGGTGATCTTGAAGAAGCCATTTTCTAGAACTTAATTCTGAGTTATGAGTAACTTAGAATGTGTTTTTTAAGTAAATTAGTTTAGAGTTGATGCTTTTTTAAATAGCAGTTCAAGAACTTGTTGATTTGACACAATAATTAATTTACATTTTTAAATTGCACTCTTGACAGCCAGTAATTTTCCTTAAAAAGAAGTTGAAAAGATGCTATATTTCCTGATTATATCTTGTTCATCATTTTCTAACATAATAAAATAATCAGAACCCTGAGTGAAATCATTTTATTTAAGTAGTATAGATTTCATATTCATGTTAGTTTTGAAACTAATGAAAGATAGCTATTACTAAATTACCTCTTTCAAAACTAAATTACATAACCTATTATTTAGATTAGTATGAAAAGATGGTGTTGGGTTTTAAATATGAGCTTAATTTAAGCAGTGATATGGTATTAAAAAGCCTTTGCGGCAAGTGACACTGAGTCTGAGACACATCGTCATTTTGTATAGAATTAAAAACACATTGTAGAATATCGATTTGTTGTTATTTTTGTGGAAAAAAAAATATTGATTACATACACGATTAATCAGTTCTTGTTTGAATATTTGCATAAATTAGAACCTTTAAGTGATCCTCAACTGAGGTCTTGTGTTACATATAACTAGAACTTGAGACCTTTTAGTTAAAGGACTTGAAACTCTTACCATTCAAATTAATATTAAGAATAATTATGTATAGATATATAGTTGCAATCTGTTTTTGTCATCAAAATGAAAAATTCTACTGTAAATCAATGGACCTTTGGAAATACTCCCTACTAGAATTTACTTGGACTTGGATTTGTAATTTTAGTTTTGTGCTTCAATTTGAATTCCGGATTAGTGTACTTGAGTTGAGACTCTCAATGGTTTTTAATAGAGTAATCACAAAACAACATAATTTGATATCCTCACTCCATAGATAACTGATTTGAAATTCTAATTTCATTTAAAAAGGATGGTTAAAAAGTTGTTGTGTTGATGAGATGTTTATAGATAGATATAGGCTTAAGTGAGTTTACAAAGGATATATTCATTGCATTGGGGTTGTAAATTTTGTTTTTTTATTGATTTGATCTCATGATCTTACTTTTTCAGCAACTTTATTGGGTTTACTGAGGCGGTCATGAACCAACGGATAAACTGGTCAACTTAATTGTCCTTTGTTATAGATCTAAAAAGAAATAATGTTTTTTCAAAAAAAAAAAAGAAATAATGTAGGTAGGTAAATAGGTTACTTAGTTGCCTATTTTGGAAAGTTTTTCAACCTAATTACTCCACTCCTCTTACCAAGTTTCATTGACTACTCCTCATTCAGATGTGAGTATAATGTAGGTAACGATTTGGAAAAAACATGAATATATTAAACCCGGTTTAGCCAGCTACAAACCGGAGTTCTCTCTTGTCCAATCCAGGAACTAGTCTAAACACAACACAATTGTTATAAGCTTTCATTAATATTATATATGCCTAATTGTCTCAAATATCATAATATGAAAGAAAAATTTACACCCGAAAACAACTTGTTTCGCCCTCTCTACCACCTCAGAGAACCTAAATTCATCCCCACTCGATACATAATTTTGATTGATCACTTTAAATACAAGCTAATTTTGTCTGAATTGAGCTAAGTTTGATCGATTTCTATAGGTCATATAGGTATTTGATGCTACTCGTTTGGCGATTAATATTTTAAGTCATAGTAAAATTTGATCAATTTATGTACGCCACAGATTTGATCACCTTAACCAAGCTACTGCTAGTCAGTTTAACTGTGTTCTGAATTATTTGTACTCATCTATATATCTTCTTTTATTGGATTCATTTAGAGAATTATAAATTTAATTTATCATCCAATTTATATTTAAGAGATAATATCATGAAATTAGATATATTGTCAAGCCAAGACAACCCATACAGCTAAAATTTATATCATGATGGCAAGGTTTATCATTTAAAAATAGAGGAATTTCCAAAACAAACTTACTACAAATTAAAACCACAATAAGAGAATAATTTCAAACTGAAACCATACATTTAAAGTTCTGAATTCAACAAATAAATGTCAGGCTAGGCTATTGTCTTCTTCCTCCCAATCCCTTGATCATCAAAATCAGCATATTGATAATATTCTGACTAATCAAATAAATTCAATTGAGCATAAGTATGAAACATGGAAGCTTTGAGCACAACATCATTAGGCGTCCAAACCAGTTCAAACAGACAAACATCTCCTTCCCCCAAAGAGTTGTCACGGTAAAACTCACGCAACCCTTTTTCAAGGCGCAAGGTTGGTTCTCTCCAGCTGAACTTTTCAATCATCCATTTTTTTCCATCATTGCCATTGGAACTCTGAATCACGATGTTGCTATAACCTCTCATGTACTGATCTGCAAAAACTGTAGGCACGGACTGGGACATTCAACAGAAAATGTAGATCATATATTAGCACATGAAAATGGAAACTATTAATCTTTTGTTTTGAAGAAATTGGAAATCAAATATATATCACATACCAGAACATCATTACGTATGTTACTCATATTTATGATAACCAAGAATGACGGATTTCTTAGCTTGATGTTCTTTGCAAATTCAACCAAAGTCTTGGTTTTTTCCGAGGAGTTTGATAGTATGGTCTTGAATTTTTTGCCCGTAATGATTTTTTGATGTTTTCGAACTACACCTGGAGCCAAAATACGAATAACTTCATCACATATAACAATAAAAATGGATAAAAAAGCAAGATGAAGATCAGAAAATATGATAAAGGATACCAATCTTAGGTTGTGTTTTTATTCCCTTCAAAGCTGCACCGCGGTTCAAGAAACTTGTGTTCATATTCCTTTTCCCTTTTCTCTTGCATTCTTGATCAGAAGATGGAGTTTCTTTACGATACTTGGGCGGGTTTCGCTGTCCTGAAGAAGACCCCAAAATCTGAAGAGAAGCATCCGATTCTTCTTCTGATTCTTCCACTATTACAACCTCCTGTTCAATTTCTGTTACCATTCAGAAAAGCCAGGTCAGGAAAATGAAATTGAGTAAACTTACAGCTTGGAAGACTAGATCATGAAAAAATTGTACCTTCTCTAGGAGGATATTCAATCTCACATCCACTTTTATCGCATACATTGACATTAAAATTCGAAAAACTCCGATACTCGAAGGTTAACAAGTGTCGGTAGCCAATCGAATAGTATTTGACAAACTCAGGAAAACCATTCTCCAACCAAATATGGTTCCCTTCTCTTCTAACTTTCATTTTCCAAACCCGGCCATCCGATACAGTCAGTTGAGCAACGTTACCAAGTTCATGCCCATACTGATTCACAAATCTGGGAGGAAGCCTCTGAAAAAAACAAAAAATATATCTCAAAATTTGGAAAAAAAAAAGAAGACCTTTTTTTTCAATTAAACATATTAAAGCAGAAAAGAAGAGAATTAATCTACTTACTAAGTTGTTTCCCTGGAGGATGATCTTGAAGAAGAGACGAAAAGGCCCTTCTGCCATAGCTGGAGCTGATCTTTCAGAAGCCATTTTCTACAACTTAATTCTGAGTTATGAGTAATTCCGTAAGTGTTTTTTTAGTAACAAAGTTTAAAGTTTATGCTTTCTTAAATAATATCAGTAGAATAACTTGTTTGCCAAAATTAATTTACTATTAAGTTTGACAAGTTATTAATTTTCCTCAAAAAAATGTTGAAAAGGTAACTATTTCTAGACACTCTTGTTCATCATTTTGGAACATATTATAGTAACCAGAACCTGAAATACTCACAGAATATATATTTAGAAAATCATTTTGTTCTTTTACCCATTGTTAATTACTGTATTCTTTTACAGTGCCTGAAACTTAGTGTACAGCTTTCTGCCACCTGCAAAATTTTCTATTTAAGGAGTGAACTTCAATTTTCAAAACTTTTACAGCTGTTATGTTTTTTTTTTTTGTCATAAAGGAAGACAAAAGACAAGTAATTAACTTGTTTCACTTATGATCATCTTCATTACCTGTTTGATGATTAAAGTAAAAATTGAAAAGTTGCAGTAGAAAAGATAGCACTCTCTCTTCCTATTTTAGTACATTCAGTCAATGCTAATCAAGTCCTTTGCAGAATATGTGATTTTGTTTTGCTCATAGAAAATGCCATTGATTTGATGTCCAAATTGTGATTTTTCTGAATATTTTATTCACATATACACAATTGCAAAGATGATTCAATGGATAATTTGGTGAAAATCAGATTGGAATATTAATAATTAAGGAGAGTTTGAATAACTAAAGATTTTTTTTGTAAGGTTACTAGAGATATTTATGAAAATGACCTCTTTTAAAACGGATTAACCTGACGGTTTAATCAGTATAGGTAGCACTTCAACATTGAGTATCAAAATGACATTCTAAGAAAGTTTTAGAATCGTTTGTTGTTGCTTTTGTTATAAGTTTTAAAATTAGGTGCACGATTAAAGTGACTCGAGCTATGATGTACTTGGTGAAAATGGGGTTGGTCCATGTTCCTAGATTGTTCGGCAACATTGGTTGGCTTGTCTCAAATACATAATGAATATGTAGGTGGATGTCTCGCACATTTATCGTGAAGAGAATATGGTAGCTGGTGCTCTTGCATGTTTGGTGCCTCTACGGGTCTAGTTCGGTGGTGGGATACAACTTGAAACTCATACCACTTAAGTCAACTTTAATTATCATAATTATGCATAGCTACAATTGATTGAATTAGAATTTTAATTAAAGAAATAATGTAATTAGCATAATTTGTAAGTTTAGTTTTGTGCTTCAATTTTACAGAGTTACAAGTAATACACCAATCCGTAATTGCAGGGTGTAATGATAATCCTAATATTGTCCACTAGTCCTTAATTTCCATTGACCTTATGTTTCTACCCTTCTTGCAAATTTATGTACTTTTTCAATATATTATAAAGTAACAAAGCAATTAAATAAAGCCTGAATAAGACTATAAAGTCATCAATAATGAATCTATTACAAAATTCAGGAGCCGAGTTCCACCAAGTGACACCATCAGCTTGCGATCCGAACTGTGCTAACCAGTCTGCAGCTTAGTTTCCTTCATGGAATATATGAGACACAACAAAATGCAAAGTAGCCAATCTTCTCGCACCTCCCAAAACACGTTCCAACTTCTATCCCGAAAACCACGTCAGAAGAATAGCATTCGAGTCAAAGGTCGTGCCAACCTCTCCTCAAGCAACAGAAATAGCATACGTGACCATTCTTAGCAGGATAAGCAAAAGCAGTACCGAATGGAAACACGAAAGCTCCTCGAGGAAAACCTCTAGATCAACAGGGCATAAATTCTATTTTACTTTCTAAGTTTCCAATTTTTTCTCTAATCTATAGATTACGGCATTTAAACTTCTAAACTTAATTTTGATCTATATTTGTTATGTCAAGTATATTAGTCTATACATCAAATGAAATTAGGAGCTAAGTAGACATAATTAACAATGATATAAACCATTGCAATATCCACCACATGCTGATATGAATATCTAGCTATATATCACAAAATCTACTTTGAAAACTGATACATAAATCATAGCCAAATGAAATCTGAAATTATAGCTATTTCAAAAACTGCATTGCTCCCCTATTGTAATTTAGATTTTTTCAAATTTCTATTCCAAACATGCTTGAAATATTATAGCCTTAAACATAAATTTCTCAGAATTCATCAACTCAAACACACAAACATCTCCTAACTCCAAATTGTCATTGACAAAGCTAGACCATCCTTTTGTCAAAAGCAAGCCTCCGAGAGTTCTCTGCTCCATGCTGATCACAAAATCTTTTTGCCACTGTTTCTCATCCGAAATTTGCACCTTAATCTTGTTTCCGGTAATTTTGTGCCTATACTTTTCCACAAACGCAAGAGGCACATCCTACATATACAAGAACAATATTAAACTGAAAATGTAAGTCTAAAGGATTTATAGCATATTCATTAATATTTTTTTAATTAAAAGCAGAGAACTAGTGTAAGAGAAGTTGGACATCTTGACTACGTCGGCACTCCAGACAAAACCCGCAAACATGCAATTATAGCTTATTAATTTATACAACACCTCACCATTCTGCTTCGATCTCTATAATGGCTTGCTCGTGTTACAACCATGAAACCATGGTTTTTAGGCTTGTACTTTCTTGCTTCATTCAAAGCCCTCTTGCTCTCTGGTGACAACTTAGACTCTATCTCATCAAAATTTGACGCAACAAAGATTTCACTTTCTTGTCCCGAACCCAAACCTGAACGATCATTTCCTTTTTCTGTGGAAAAAAAGTCAATTCACATCATTTACACATCAATTTCATAATATCAGAAACAACATTAGAAATCATAACTTCCAGTTGCATTTGCATCACCTGAGTTGTTGTCCTGGTCGTCGCTGTCGCCTGTTAAATCCACAACTTCTTGAATCTTACATCTTTTGCCTTCACTTCCACACTCAAAATCTTTATTCTTTCCAGATGAATCAATCTCTGGATTCTTCAACTCGGAAGCAAATTCAAATTTTCTTTGTCTTGTTGCAAAACCAGAAGCATTAACATCTTCAGTACGAATTTCCGGTTGATGAGGCGGATAATTCATCTCACAACCGCTATTATCATGTATGATGACACTAAAATTAGACATACCCTTGTACTGAAAAGTTAATAGATATCCATGGCAAATTGAATAATGTTTTGCAAATTCATAAAACCCATTCTCAAACCAAATATGATCATCCTCATCTTTTTTAACTTTCACTTTCCAAATCTGGCCATCCAGCACAGTCAATTGAGCAACATCACCAAGCTCATTTCCATAATTCTTGACGAATTTCAATGGAATCCTCTGCACAAAACAGAAAAAACACAAACACAAACCCGGTGTTAATTTCAATTTGTATGATTTCTATTTGTAAAGATTTTGTAGTTCGAACATATTGAATCATAAAATTAGAAATACAATCCAACTAAAAAGCAATACAAACGTTAACTTCTTGATACAAAAAAGAGAGAGCAATATACATACAAGCTTCTTTTGTTCAATGAATGTTTGAAGAATGATCTTGAAAAATCGGCGATACAGCCCCATCTCCGGAGAATTTGTTACTGCCCTTGATTTCTACAATAGCTTTCAGTTACTTCCGATTGAAGTTCCTTCTTGTTTTAAAGCTTATGTTACTATATTTATACTACTTTATTATATTCTAATTATGATAGTCAACAACCATTTATTAATTGTGACTATTGGTAGTGGGAGTATGCATTGAAAATATATAAGAACTTGAAGGATTGATTTTAACTTTACTGTCGAAAATGTTTATTCCATTGAGTGGATTGATTTCGTTATTTGGTATTATGGTATTTTCAACCACAGCACTCCATACAATGCAATAAACCATAATATCATTTTACTTTTTTCTGAATACCAACAGAACTTTTATATATAATCATCTAAAATCGCAAATTCTTTGCTCAAACACTTGTATAGCGACTTCATCATCTTTGGAAATCTAAATCCAAAGAATTAAGCACAACATTTGAACAATTTTATTAAACAAACATACATTTAGCGACAAATTGAAATTCTCTTTAATCATTAATATTAACTAAATGACACCATGCATCTCCCCTTGTTATTTGTCGTCCACCAAACGATTCAATACCAACGACGAAGTTGTGGCATGACCATAAACTTCATAGTGCCGTTGTTGCAATGGAAGCCATTGCCTCCACCACAAGCAAAGAAGTAGGGTTGCCATTTCTCCAACTTGAACTCGAACCCCTTCTCACCCTGTGACTCATCGGCAAGCTTCAGAGCATTTGTCATGTTACAGCTTTGAAAACTCCACCAGTCTGATAGTAAGTATACACTATGAGGATGTATGTTGTTCTCGCTTGGTGGATCATACTTGAATACTGCAAGAATCGGCATATTTATCAAATTTTATTTTTTCTACATAGAAATTAAGTAGAAGGCTAAAATGAATAGTAGAAAATAGGAATATCATCATGCCTATTGTAGACAAATATTAACACTAATGTAGTGGAGCCAGAATAAAAATATCGAAGACCGTAAACACAATTTATTAAAACTAAGTTTTTCAAACTAATTATTAGTATCGCACAATTTCGCTACACTGACCGTAATGATTTCTCTCGTGATGGATTTCGAATATAATGAAATTACTATACGTAGCAACAAAATTGTAATTTCTAATTTATCTTTTCTCCCTAGACTCTGACGAGGAAGGGGTGACAGACTCTCCATACCTCCTCCCCCCTTGTCCCCGCCCCTTTATTATTAACATGTAGTAAACTTACCAAGAGTGTCGTTAATATAGAAGATACCATGCTGGTAAGCCCAACGACCATAATTAAAACCGAAAGTCCAATTGGAAGAGCCACCTACATTTATCTTGTTTTCGGTAACAGGACGGTGTGGGGTATGCTTAGGGGCGGGATTGCCCCAACCATACTGCCAATTTTTGTTGGCCATGCTAACTCCTACTAAGGAAGCAATGAGTAGATAGAATATTGCTACACGATCCATTTTTCTTTAGCAAAAATAATATGCAGCTCGGAAAATCTAAATCCGAGAAAGAATCACTCTTTAAGAAAGAATTTGATTGAAAAAATGTTTATGATGTGTTGATAAATGTGTTTACCATTTTATAGTGAAGGAAATGTGTAAGTTTACCAAATCACTCCTTTTATAATAATAAATAATATAAGAAATTTCTACATATGGTAGATTCTAAACCATAAATTGGGTTGGTTTTATTCATCAAGTCGTCCACTAGGCCGTCTTTCACCAATTTTTTCACTGTTATTCTGATGAATGAGTCAATTATATGAACTAATTAATTAATTAATTAATTCATGTGCATTTCAGCTTCAATTATGGTGTAAGAGTGCAATTGTTTATGGAAAACATGAAGGAAAATAAGGTCAACTAAAATTCTAGCAGTAAAAAGCTTTATCTTCTTTTTTTCACAATTGTGTTAAGTTCCTACATTTGACTAAAATGGAGTGGTGCGTTTCAACTGAATGAAAAGGGTATTCTATTTTCATGTTCCATTAAATAATATTATGAGAAACAATTTTCACCTATTATTTTTTTTTGTCTGCATATGTATGACCTAACGATGATCAAATCAATTGCAAAATTTTCCTCATACTATATCCTTAATAAGATATAGTATGATGAAATTTTTTAAGTCTTTTCTAGCTAGTGTGCAACTTGGCTTATTATGAATAATGTCAATGTCTCAAGACCATAGATGGAAACCGATTTGGATCCCTTATGCTTCAAACTTGGTTAAGTTGTGATGTAAACCGTCCTTTCAAAAATTCATGGTTTTAGTGGTGTCATCCAAAAAAATTTCTTTGATGATCTTTGTTAAGAAAACCTCACTAACCTCAAAAAGTATCTCAGAGGATAGAACTGTCTTGTATAATTAAGAAGCCACATTGCTTCCAAGTTAAATAATGTAGAACATTTAACACACTCTCACGCCCAAATTTGATATGTGCGTGACGTCAATTTAGCGGGGGCATCAAACATTGTTTAACCATGGAGTAGAAAACCTTCACATGATTAATAAACAAAATGAATAAGATAGAAATACCTTTACCTAAACTTTTCTCTACCAAACAAATAAACTGAATGATAGAAAAAGAAAAAAAAACATTAAAATTCAAAGCCCATGTAGCCTTGGGCTGAATATATGAAATGCAAAAGCCCAAAATAAACTCAGTAGTGAAATCCTTCCTCCAAAGGGTGCCTAATAACTACCTAATTACCTCATTAATCATCAAAACAGAAGCATTCAAACATATCAGTACTGTACTCATCAAGGAATCAGAAAAGAATGACAGCAGAAAAACAATCATCTAGCAAAAACTTTAAAAGCCATTATCTTAATCTTAACTTACCGTCTGTTTGGAGCCCCTCTTGCAGTGTATAATATTACTGCTAAGAGAAGTCCTATGATGGTTCTCGAATATGTGTTCCCTTAGTTATAAAGAGAGTATATATTCTAGAATTTCACTGCAGCCAAAGTAAACTCATGCACGACTTAAACCTAGATAGCAAATGTAACCAAACCTAACAGAACAGAATTATATAATGCATGGTCAGTTCGGTTTTGCATTCCCTATAGGAGTGTACTGAAGCCTTTTTTTCTCATTATCCATCAATTTCAAGCAATTTGAGTTTTGTCAGCTGTGTTCTCTAACACTAATTGAGAAATGATGAAACAAGATTGGATAGAAGTCTCAGTTCTAGTTCCATTGATGCCATAGACATATATACATTACTGCCGGAAAAATGGAAGAAAAAGAAAGCCTTAAATCTCCTTATACACTAGACAAAAAGATACATAAAAACTACAACATATCATTCTTCCAGCTAACAAATTAAGCATCAGCTTTGTCATTATTTCACTAACCTTCGTACTAGCTGTTATATATCACAAAAGGCATAAAGGAATGCTGGAAATTCTTGTTCAGTTTCTTGCCATCCTGCTGCTTTATTTGAGTTTTGAACTGCCGAAAAAAATCAAATTACACAAGATTGAATCTAAATTCTGATGAATCAAGTAAGCAGTTGTAGTATGAACGTTCACTACCTAAGAACGTTATTCCACTTCTTACCTTTAGATTCAATTCTCATGCTTAGCATCTTAAATTGCATTAAATATCGAAACTTTCAGAACGTCTTTGTCTTTCACCAGCTCAAAGACACAAACATCTCCTTCATTGAGATTATTGTCACTACAAAATGTGCTCCAACCCTGTCCCAAATCGCGACGTTTGGGTCCTCCATGGAGATGAACTTCCCATTTTCTTCCATCAGAAACTTGAAGGTTTATTTTACGATTACGAGCTTTTAGATACCTTACAAATCTCTTCGGCACATACTGCAAAAAAGAACGCAAGATTAGCCATACAACTAAGCTTATTTCAATGTCAAAATTGAAAAACTTCATTGCCATATCTAATAGAAAGTTTACCATGCTGTTTTGGTGTGCAGTTAACACGACCATAAAAGAAGGATTTTTAGGCATGTATGCCTTAGCAGCACATATTGCCCTTTCAGTCCTTGGGGTAGCCTTGATACGATTTAACCTGGTACTGGTAATAATTTCAGTTTCTTTGTCTTGACATTCGGCTGATAAATCAGTTTTACCTGAATTCCATAATTTGATATTTAGGGGAGGTATATATTGAAGAGAAAAGGCTCGAGAACAGCATCATATAGAAAGTGTAAAGATCTTACCAGATCTCAATGTCATTCTACTGGTTTTTTGTTCATCAAACAAAGGTTTTTCTATCTCCAAAATTTCGGGTTTCCCTTTGACGAGTTTCTTTCTTCTTGTTTCATTGGCATCGATGTCAATTTTCCCAACCAAGGGCTCCTGCTTGAGCCTTTTTTTACTCGTGCCAAGGTGTTCAGAATTCGGAATCGCCTTTGAAGCAGTACCTCTACTCGTTTTATTGTGTGTTTCACTTGAGTCTCTAGTAGCACTTGCATCGGAACATTTGCGTTTCAAAGAATGATCAGATCGTGTGGAAACTTTAGAATTCAACATCTCAGAAGGGATATCATCTTGCATTTCAATTTCATTTTCTATTGGACTGTTCTCATCAGAACTGGGGGCTTCTTCATCATTACACGGATACTCAATTTCGTATGCAGTTGTATCAAATATGGAAACATTGAAGCTGCAGGAACCTGTATATGCAAAGACAAGTAAGTGTCCATTGCAGATTGAGTGATGTTCTGCAAACTCTACCCAGCCATCATCGAACCATATATTATCTTCTGCTTTTGATACTCCAATTTTCCAAACACGGCCATTAGGGACAATGAGGTCAGCAACATCCGTAAGTTCATCCCCAAATCTTTTAACAAATTTAAATGGAATGTGCTGCATGAGGTTGAAGCAAGTTAGATTACTCCGTGTAATTGCAAATTATCCAATCAAATTAATTTAAGTACAAACATCCATATACATCATAATACATACATGGAGCATGTTATATATAGAGTAATACTCATATTCAAAATGCCTAACAAATCTCTGCAAACACAAATTGCCTCCTATATTTTGAAAAAGTTCTATTTACCTCTCAACCTGCTTAAGTGACAAAAGATGGTTGTTTAACGCACTTATAGTATATAACGCAAGACTTTGCTTGCTCTCCTCCGAGCCATCTTACTAAAGTTAAGGGATAGGATCTACGTTTTTCATCTGCTTGGAGCCTATCACTTCTTACCTTGAATCTTCTAAATTTCGTTTTTTCGCTGGTAAAAATGCTTCTTCTAGGACATCTTGTTGAATGTCCCAGATTCCTAAATTGGGAAGCTAAAAAGCTTTTGAAATATAGACAGCAATAGTTAGGCTTTGCTAAGATGGCATGAAAGCTATATTGGGGTCGCACCAAATGAAATAGGCGTGACGGGGGCAATGTCCCATACTGCTAACTTGGTTTGCTAAGACAAGTGAAGGATGCAAGTCAGTTGCGGGTGCTCGTTTTCTATCGAGTTGGGGTTCATCTTGGAATGCCTTTACCGGATTACCGGATTGATTGCACTAGTATTAGGACATCCCAACAAGGTTGGCACCTCGACTGGAGGCTAGACATATCATAGACTAATCAAAATATGAAATTCACACACACACACACTAGAAAGAAATAATGTACCAGTTTCTTTTGTTGGATAGTTTCATCAAGGATTATCTTGAAGAAATTACAAAGAGCTTCTTTATCCACACTACACGGTGACCGCCGGCGATTGTTCCGATCAGTGGGTTGCATTTCCCTCCGGCGAGCCATGAGGAGTTATTATTGTAAGGCTTCTTCTTCTTCAGTTACTTTTATCGGTCAAGGAAGGAAGATAATTAATGCAGTGCAGGCTTAGTTGGTAGGAAGAAAGAGTCTGCTCTATTATTGAAAACAGCAATGAGTTAGGACTACTAGCTACACTTGTTATTTCTGTCTAGATCAGTTCGGTTCGATTCAGTTCGGTTCAGTTCGATTCAGTTCGGTTTACTTCAGATGGTTGTAAACTTATTTCCAGTTATACTAGAAGGGTCATAAGACTGTTAACACTTCTAACCTAGAAAAACAAAAATACATTACTTTGTATATGTGGGTCTAAAATTGTAAGGGCACAACAAGTATATAATTTTACAATTATGGAAATGTCATTAAACCTTATATGATTATATCCAATGAATGTACTACAGTATAGATGAAGGATTTGGTTACTATGTTTTTAGATTAATTTATTTTTAATGTTATTGAATTGGTTTTCATAAAAGATAACCATAAAAGATAAAAGATTTTGATTTACTGATAAGTTATCAATACAAAATAGAAATGAAATATGACAGAACAAAATAACCATAAAACATTATTCTTATTTTGGGCATAAGAACCCATTTATACATGGGCTTTACTATAGCTGGATTCTTTACTTTTTACAGCTAAGTTGTGTTGATTGTCTATTCTGTTTTTAGCTCAACAAAATAGCTAATTCAGCACCTTTATACTAATGGCATTTTAATATGCATAGAAGTGTTGGTGTTTGTTGAAGATTTGATCACAAAATCTCAAAAATCTATTATCCAGAACTTTTTAGTAGTTAGAATAAAATAAGTTTAGATCTTGGAGTATTTAAAGTTTAAAATTATTATGTTTTAGTTGCTAATATTATGTGATTAGTTTTTTTGTAAGCCTATAAATAGGCATATATCATTCATAATGAATGTGCTTTTGCAGCATTGATGTGTCAATATATGAGTTCATATTTCTCTTTTAAAAACCAACAGTGTTCGATTCTCGTACGTTAACCACCAAGAAGTGTCTGAACTCCCTAGATTTCATGGTGTTTGTGTTGTTGTTAGGAGCCGATAGATAAATTAGCTTTTCCAAAATGGCCATCCATAGTTGTTCCTGAGTTCAAACTGAACACTTTCCATCCACTAGAATACATCAGTAAAGAAACGATACAGAGAAAAAAATACCCAGACAAGCTTTTAGACAGCTTTGTTCTCTGATACTCTTCAAGATCCGCAAAAGGAAGATCGAATACAAACTCCTAGTTCTGATCCCACTGTTGATAAACTTAAATACATTAGCCTGTTTGATTAATCTCCTGCTTATACATAGATACAAATAAAGTAATATAATGCTGGAGATCACTGATGAGTCTCCAGTCCTCAGCATGCTTTACATGAGCTGCAGCACAAAAAAAGTGAAACAAGTTAAGATTGAATCTATAATCTGGTTGTGTAAGTAGCTGAACAAGTATGACTCTTCACAACAAAACTTGGTCACCAGGCAACTTGTATTTCTAACTAATAACCAGAATAAACCAATCAAATGGGGGTAATGTAGAGTAAGTTTACCTGTAGATTCAACGCTCGTGCGTAACATCTTCAGATCCACGAAATATTGAAACTTCCAGCACCTCCTTGTTTTTCAGCAGCTCAAAGACGCAAATATCTCCAACTTTTAGATTATTAGCTGTATAAAATGCTCTGAATCCACCTCCAATGTCCCAACGACCACGTCCTCCTTCATAGAGACGAACTTCCCATTCCCTCCCATCAGAAACTTTGAGTTTCATATACTTATCAGCTCCACTTAGATACCCGGAAAAACTATTCGGAACATACTGCAATACAAAGCAGGATGAGCTACAGCTGAGCTAATTTCAATTGAAAAACTGAAAGACTTCATTATTGACATATCATATAAAGGCTTACCATTCTATTACTCTGAAAATTGTACTCACGCATCACAACCCTAAAATAAGGATTTTTAGGTATGTACTTGCTAGCAGCAACCATTGCCCTCTCAGTTTTGGGTGTAGTCTTGATACATTTGGACGTTCTTGTCATAACAATCTCTGTTTCTTTATCTTCAAATTCTGCTGATGATTCTGTTTCACCTGAACTTAACAAATTCAATATTTAGGATAACAATGAAGAGGAAAGGGTTTTGAGATCAGCATTTTGTGGAAAGACAATCCAAATACTGTGTGAAGATCTTACCAGATTTACATTTAACTCTACCAATTTCCTGTTTGATAGCCAACGGTTGATCAAACTTTGAAATTCTTTGTCGGCCTAGTTTTTCTCTTCTTTTTTCATTGTCATCAATGTCAATTATCTCAACCAATTGATTCACCTTTGGGCTGTTGTTCCTCGAGCTAAGATTTTCCAACTCTCGACCCACCATAGACACGCCATCTCTACCTCTCTTAATTTGAAGTTTCTGCTCCGTTTTAGAGGGTGATACACCGCAGTCTTTTTTACTTGCACTTGCATCAGAAAGTTTGGTTTTCAAAGAACTACTAGATGGAGACAGAATTACAGAACTCGGCATCTTAGAAGGGAGGCTATCATCTGGCATTTCAACCTCATTTCGTGGTACAAAAATCTCATCATAATTTGGGCCTTCATCATCACATGGATACTCAATTTCAGAAGCAGTTGCATCAAATATGAGAACATTGAAACTGCACAGCCCTCTATATCCAAAGAGTAGAAAATGTCCGTTGCCAATTGAATGATGTTCTGCAAAGTTTTGCCAGCCATCATCGAACCATATATTATTGCCTGCTTTTGATAGCCTCACTTTCCAAACACGGCCATTAGGGATAACCAAATCAACAACATCTGTAAGTTCAGCCCTAAACCTTTTAACAAATTTGTATGGAATCCGCTGCATGAGTTTCAATCAAGTCAAAAAAATGGTAGTAATTTAGGGATAAACATCCATTTATACATACTATACCTACAACATGCTATATATGTATTTCACCTCTCAGGCAAACTATACGAGTAAATTTGATTTCCAATTATTAACAAATCAAATCTTGTTTGTTCAATCGTATAAAAATCGTTCATTCAGTCACAATGTACATGGACGATTTGATCCTTGTTGAGAGCAAAATCATGTTAGCAAACTATCTCTACTGAACAAACTGAAGTCATCACTAATTTAAGTGACATTTAGCAGCGGAACGGATACGACTCTACTCAGAAATCAATCAAGAGGGATCGTTTTGGAGGGAAACGACCTAAAACACCAATTGGTTTTTTAGTTAGCACAAAGTGAAATATTATTAAACTTGTCAATTCTTAGCAATTAGATAACTTAATATTACTACTAAAACAAGAAAACTAGTTAAAATATAAAAAAGAGTCCTAATTAGACAAAGAACCAAACTCAACCCCAATTGAGCTCTGAAGCGTTCAATAAAAACCTAATTGATTTTTAAGTGAAAATGCAGCTTAACGGAATTCTAAACAGAAATTTGAACTCAGATTATCATGTTTAGTAAGTAAGAAAAAGAGGTAAATAGATTTGAGAATCACCAGCTTCTTTTCTTCCACTGTAGTAGAAAGGATTATCTTGTAGAAATGGAAAATAGATGCTCTATCTACCGCCGGCCGCCGATCATTCCCGACGCCGGGAGGATCTTTGCTCCGGCAACCCATATCAAAACCCCAAACTACCCACTGTTGACTGAAAGATCAATTATTAAAGGACTTTTGTTGACATTTTTGAGGGAAAACAGTATCAATGTCATCCTCGTGAAGGACACTAATTAGTTTTTAGTGTACAGTAATCTCAAAATTTATATTTTCGAAAAGCATCGTGAAATGTTTTACTCGTCAAAGTCTCTAAATTTCTTCATAGATTTGTTAAATTATTAAAAACCGTCTCTAAAAATGAGATAACCTGATATATTTTATTTATATAGTTTTTTAGCGTGCTTATTGTTTGTCTAGTTTTGATGGTAATATTGTCACCATCATGTTACACTACATAATGTGTTGAAACTATATTTGTTATATTGCATGCTCCTTTCATTTATGTGTTATAGTTAGTACTTAATGAGGCTTTTAGTGTATTAGGTAAATATTTGGAGATTGTATAACTATTTATCCAAAACAAATAATGCTTACAATATGTTTTCTATTATAATTTATACTTGTGGATAATTTAGATGTTGATGAATGCAACCCATTTTTTCTATCCCTAACTTGGAAAAAAGTCAATTTTACCTTTGGTGGGGAAAATGTGCCTTTAAAAAAGAAAAAACTATATTGTACATATGATATAAAAACACAAATTTTCAAAAAAAAAAAAAAAAAAAAACACAATGTGTATGATGTTAAGGAATTATTTATTTTCTTGAAATACAACACATATAATCGGCCATAATAAAGAAACACAATGCATGGGCTACCTACCTGCCTACCTACTTACATTTCAGAGATATATATACTGTCTCTCTTTCCATTTTCTCTGTATCTCTTCATTTTTCTTTTTGTTATTTCTCTCCCTTTTTCTTCTTCTTTAGTTTTCATTTCACTTCCGTTTTCTTTTTTGCCGAGTTCTGCTGTAACTTTAATACTTGTTGTGGATTTATGTTATGCACGCTTTAAAGGGTGTTCGTGTGAGGTGCTTTAAAGGGTGTTCGTGTGAGATGTGTGCTGGAGATTAATATAAAATATGTTGTTGGATTTTAACTATCAGCTCGAGTTTTTAGTTCAATCGGTTAATTAGTAACACTCAGGTACGCAATTTTCTCAGGAATAATCTATTGGACATAATTAATTAATATATAATTAGATTTATGAATATATGTTTGTTGTAACAGTTTGAAATGTTATTTGACAAGCTAGATATGAGATGTTGGGATTAAAGATAGCAGTAGGGAAGGCAAAGGTGATAGCAACAGTAATCAAAATAGGTGGAGGAATGCTTATGACATTCTACAGATCAGATGTTAAGATCGAAATTTGGTCCACAGATGTTAATCTTCTCAAACCAAACACATCACAGCAAAAGGGTCACGTTTCCAGCAATTATATTCTAGGCTTCATTCCAGAGTTCATGGCAAGCTCAGAAGTGATGCTGATACCAGCTAGTGCACACTGGACTATAACCATTGGGAAGAATGGCAAAAAAGCATCCATGTGAGCAACTCTCTCTGAAAACCATTTAGAGTACCACGTCATCCTATTCTAAAAATATACTAAAATCTCTCCTTTATTGAGTTTTTCTTTTTTTTTTTAAGAAACTAAACACACTCCAAGAAAGATATATATATGAATGAATGGTACCAAGAAATGGCCAACTCATATATAGTTATATTATAGTTGTCAAATGGAGAGTAAAGGAAAACTGAAAATCATATAGTTATATAGTTATATTACAGTTGCATTAGAGAGAGATGGTTTGATTAGTAACACTTGTGCTTTTGGATGGTGCGTTTTAGAAGTTCATATAGAGACATCTGTTTAGGCATTTTTTCTCCTTTTTTTATTTCCACAATCTTCTTATAAATAATAGTACATGATTTGGGAGAGATTTTAGAACGCTTTAGAAGTACGATATTTCGTTAATTATAAATAAAATTTTATGTTTTTTATTGTACTCCAAATAATCCCGTGTAAATCCATCATGCTTTATATTGTTGGAGTGTCTATATAATATTATAAATGAAAGCTTTGAAGCACCTACACGGTATTTTACTATTTTTCCTTTATATTTTTCCCTTTCTTTAGAGGTTCTCCATTCCATTAAGTTGAAGAGGAACGTAGCAGTAGACATGTTTGTAAAACTGATCCTTCAGAGACAAAAAGAAAATATTTCCACTACCAAACTGATGACACATATTGCTACTTAGAAAGTTAAGATTAATAACACATGCTCATCAACTGCTGGGTCTTGTTACTATTTCAAGCACAAAAGCCTAGAGATTCAACCATAACATTCTCAACAGAACTAAGCATCTAGCTTCGAAAGTGTGCCTTTTGACACCTTATATATCTGCTTGTTGGTTCAACATATTTCAACGAAAGACTTGAGAAAATGTATATTTCTGTATGTTTTTTGACATTTATTTCGACTCTGGTTGGTTTACAAAATATCGTTATAATCTTTTTCCACCAAGAGAAACGTCTTGCTTGAAGACAAGCCATGATATGCTGAAATCAATGCCAACATAAAAAAAAAATGGCGTTCTACAGATTGGAATCTGTGGAGGAATGCTTATGACATTCTACAGATCAGGTGTTGAGCTCAAAATTTGGTCTACTGATCGATGTTAATCTTCTCAAATCAAATACATCTAAGCAAAACGGTCACGTTTCCAGCAATTATATTCTAGGATTTGTTACTTCATTTCTCAACTGCATGCGTATGTTATGCATCTCTGGTTGATAATTCAGGTAAGAAACAACTTAACTTGTGGTTTTTCTTAGTGGGACAAAAGACATGAATACTACGAAAGCCCACATAAGGATCAAATTGTACAATAAGGTCTAATAAGGTAGAAAATTACATTTTCAGTGAACTAATCTTGTCTTCTTTTTTACTTAAGTTCAGTTCAATGTAACCGCCTCATTTTATGAATTTTGTTAACTGGACTCAAAATTGCTCCAATTTAAAAAACATCAAACTTAAAATTTTACCATTTTAGTTCATGATGAAAGGACAAGCACAAACTATGCATATGAATAAACAAAAAACATCTAACATACTAGTGATTGTCTTTCTAAGCATCTGCATAAAATTGAAATAACAGTTGATGATCAAAATGAAGGAAAGAAGCTGTTGCATCCAATAATTAAAAAACCCAACCTGTATTCAACTAAATAAGATGAATGGCACAAAAAAACTCACCCAGAATCTGTCATTTGCACAACACAAAATTCTACCGGGGCTGGAATCCTAATGGCTCAGTAAAAAAGATAAGATACGATATAATTCCAAGAGCATTGCTTACACGTACCCCGGCAATCGGCATGAAACTGTGGATTTATTAAATGCTTTCTCCAGTGAGGCAATCATGTTATGTGCAAACACCATTCGAGGTTTGGCCATGCTTACGATTAGAAACTTAACCTACCTACCAGCTCATCTACACGAAACATGTCTCAAGATCCTGAAAATAACCAAAATTCGTCATAAACGCATACCTGTACGCCAAAGGCAATACAGAATGTAACAAAAGTTTATACCATTTCGGTTGCTTTATCATATACATCCATTGCTATGTGAAGTAAATGTGTGAAGAACAAACAAGGTGTGCAATTTTAGTTATCCTTGAGAATCTTGGCAAATAAGAGATTGAGCATTTGTGTTTCTCATGCTTATCTCGGGTTAGGCTTAACTAATTCACCACTGGTAATTACAGATTTTGCGCTCGATTAGCTTATGCAAAAAAGAGTCAAAAGAGAATGAGTCCTTACTGAAGAAAGATTATTGCAAGTCAGGCATTAGCTGCTATCTCATCTTCAAGTACCCGAAATATGGTAACTTTCAAAACATCCTTCACATCAACCAGCTCAAAGACGCAAATATCTCCTTCCTCCAGTTTGTTTCCCCATACAAATTCTGTCCATCCCTTGCACAACTTAGCTTTTCCATTCCCACAAACACACCTCACAGACCATCGTTTTCCTTCAGATACCTCAAGTTTGATGAATTCTGAGAATGACGTCAAATACTTCCGAGCAAAGCCATTAGGGATGTGCTGCAAGAAAGAACCAGGAATCCAGGGTGACCATACAGCAAAGCCAAATGAGAACATTAAATCATCAAGTTAAAGGTCTCACCAGAAGGAATCCCCGGTATACATAAGATGGTCGCAAAATGACCTTGAAAAAGGGACTATCAGTCTTGTACATATCAGCAGCACGAATTGCTTTCTCTTTTTCTTCTTGTGTCACACTTCTCAATCTTCTTGTACAAGTTTCCGAAGCAATTCCTAGACAAGATACTCTGTCGAATTTCTGTCTGGTTCTTGGCTTAAGTTCATCTACATCTTGAATGTATTCGAAGATAAAGTAAAACATATAAAAATGCAGAAAAAAATAGGACATGTGAGATTGTAGGGCTTACGAGAATCAGTTCTCTGTCTTCTTCTTCTTCTGGTTACCCGTCCTGCTTCACCTAATATAGGCAAAACGACTTTACAAGGATCAGTTGTAAGAGCGCACTCATTGACTTTCACGTCTTCGTCCTTAGAATATCCAAAGTTTGCTTCTGCAGGCAGCTTCTCTCCTTCATGCTCGTACTCTCCAGATGAAGTCCTGTTAGATTGCATTGACGAGACAGGTGTATGGTATAGAGGGTCAGAACCAAACATTTCCATGGAGCCATCACCTTCTGCTTCTTGTTTCACTTGGGCCATCAGACATTGATTCTGCAAACTACCGGACGAATTACATGGATACCTTATCTCACGAACTGCCAAATCATATGCATGAACATGGAAGTTTGACTCCCCACCATATTTGAAAACAAGGAAATTGCCAACACGAATAGAGTAGTAGTCGATGAATTCATGCCAGCCGTTACTAAACCATAATTTGCCGTCAACTTTTTCCAGTTCGACTACCCATATACGGCCATTTGGTCCAGTGAGCGTAGCAATAGACGAGAGATCTTTCCCGTATTTCTTCACGAACTTTATTGGAATTTTCTGTAGGCCAAAAATCATATCAGTAGACCAACAATTCTCATTAATAATTGAGAGTTCTACACAACTGATTCATAACTAAAATTACAAAACCGAAAGGTCTATTTGTAGAAACATTTCTACATCTGCAAAGAAATATCCATTTGGGTCTATTGTAGCCATTCCAAGTAGATAATCAATCGAAGAAAAATGCTATTGAACAGTGAACAAACAGTATGAAAAATGGGGAAGGAAGATATATCAAACTGATGAAAACAGAACACCATTTCACTAGCTAAAAGACAACAAAAACAAACATTGAAGGAAAAAAAAACATCAGCTCGAAGCCCTCAAAACAGACGATCAGCAGTTAAAAATGATCTGAATGCAATAATTTAATTTCCTTTGCACATTCCCATTTCCCCTATAGAATTATTGATTTCCATAGCAACCAGTGGCAAATCCAGGGTTGGATTGTCACACGGGGGATTTTACATCTAGGTGTATAAAAAAAAAGTTGACAAGATTTTTTTTTCAGACTAAAAGTTTCTATGGTAGTTCATACATTTTGTCAGAAAAAAGGAAAAAAATACAATTTTTTTAACAAAAATATAGATTTTCAATGAAATTTTTTCAGATTTTCGAAGAAACTATAATATTTTGATTCTATTATATAAATTTGGGACAAATTTATTGTTGGAAATCTTCATTTACTAGAAAATTTCTCAAGCTGGGGGGCGGAACTATTCATTATGGGGGAGGTTTTAGTGGATGGGGGAACTGAAACCATGGTGGTTCCGGGAGCCGGGGCCCCTAGGACACCCCCTAGCTACGCCCCTGATAGTAACCAAACAAATTTTTAAACCCCGTGGTACATGTACATGTAGGTGTGAATGTGATGATCATCTGCACAAAATTAACCTACTGAGGGAAATGCAAATGTAAGCGTACATCAAAATTCTCCCAACTTTTTTTTCCCAGCAACCAAACACACTTGCAACTCGGGTGGAGAAATTCTAGAGTGCTCCCGGAGGAGTATGATGCTATTTGAAGGACGACAGGTTGATACAGGATCTATCTATTCAGATATACATTAAAAATATAAAACTATATTTATAACTAAATAAAATAAGGGTAAAATAATACCAGAATTTTCTCAGTAGCCAAACAGGTTAAGAAAATAAAAAAGCTTACCAGTTTGTTTTCTTGGAGAATGGAGGGAACCATGAGCTTGTAGAACATGCATGTTGTTGTAATTTGAATTTCAGATGAATTTGATCCGACTGCATTTGACATTCTTCTTCTTTTTCTATTTTCAGTTCATCAGAAAATAATGATTTTCGTTGCTATCTATGTACTTTTAATGTAAGTTTTTTTATGTATCTCTCACCCAATTGAGTCTTCTCACCAACTTTAAAATTCAGAAATGATATCGATCAATGTTGGTTTGAGTGATTATAACTAAGGCAGCGGAGAACTCAAGAGAGATATCTATAAATCTTAATTGAACGAGGGTTTCTGAAACCTACATAGTGAGTGAATAACAGAGAGGCGGCGGAGAACTCAATTCTTGAGATATCTATAAATCTTAATTTAAAGAGGGTTTCTGAAACCTACATAGAGAGTGAATGACCTTATAAGTAATCAAATAAACTTTTCAGAAAAATAATAGAGAGGCGGCAGAGAACTCAATTCTTGAGATATCTATAAATCTTAATTCAACGAGAGTTTCTAAAACCTAAATAGTGAGTAAATAACCTTATTAGTAATCAGATAAATTTTTCAGAAAAATAATAGAGAAGCGGCGGAAAACTCAATTCTTGAGATATCTATAAATCTTAATTTAACGACAGTTTCTAAAACCTAAATAGTAAGTGAATAACCTTATCAGTAATCAGATAAATGTTTCAAAAAAATAATAGAGATTCGTCGGTTCGAACCTATGTTCTCTCAAGTTATAAGAAAAGCTAAGATTAATAGGCATTTAGTCAATTGTTTTTTATGCATCTTTCTTCAAGATTCGCTTTCATTGTATTTAGTCTAATTATAGAAGTTCTCATTAAGAACGTACGTTTTAATTGTGTAAAATCTCGAATAGTTATGAGTTGAACAAGATATTTTTATTCAAAATGAGTGAAAATCTTAGGATAATCAAGAAATTTATTTAAAAATCTCTAAATTGCATTAAAATTTAATTAGACAAAATATCAAGTTACATAAAATAATTATGTGAAAGGATTTTTCTTTTTTTTGGTTACATGAAAGAATTTTTCTATTTACAAAGTAATCATTAGTTTGTCCATTATCACTATTCGATTAATGGAATGAAATGTGATGGAATGCTAAAAAAAGCAAAGTAGTGATTACTTTAAAGTAACCATAAAAAACACCTATATGAAAATCATAAAATTATATAGAAATTTACGAGACATTCACATGGTGCTCCACTATACAATGTTAATTACAATAAAAATTAAATTCATTTGAAAAGTTTGAACAAATATTATTATACACCCAATAAGGCTAGTTTGTAAATTTTGGAGACTGTAATGGTAAAACAAATATTGTAGTAAGCAATAGTTAAAATAATTTTTCAAAACTTAGGCATTTATCCGCTATAGTTTTTAATTAGAGGGCTTAAAATTTTATTGAAGACACATACAAAATCACTAGACTGTAACATCAAAACAAACATCTACCAAAAAAAAAAAACATCAAAACAAACAGTATATTTGATTAAAAAAAATTCAATTTAAAACTAAACACTCAAAAATTGCAAGGCTACGGCCGTGCACCCAATATCATGGCATTTGTATGTTTAGGTTAATAATTTAATATTGTGTTGCATTTTACTAATAACATATTAAAATCATATATAATTAACTAATTTTTGTATAAATCTTATTAGTTACATTTAATGTCTTATGGTTGAACGTTATAAATATATCACTAAGACTCTTACTATCGATTAAGGTTGATTTGAGTGATTAAGATATTAAGTGGTTGTTTGGTATATATGTATTTATGTAGGCAATAGAAATTTCTATTATTTTCTAATTTTGCTAGTTGTTTGGTTGACATGAAATTGAGAAAATGGGGACACTCAAAATTCATGGGAATTTCAAATAGTGATAATGGACAAATTAATGAGATTGATACGTATAATGGGAGAGTATGGATTTTGAAATTCCCATAAATTTTAAATGCCCTCAATTTCATGTCAACCAAACAACTGGCAAAATTAGAAAATCATGAAAAATTTTATTGCCTACATAAATACATGTATACCAAACAACCACTTAGATTATAACATTAAAATCTAACGGCTTCTATTCATATTAATCAAGTGGAACCCATCACGACTGATATCCACCAAATTTCACCCCACCCAATAGGAAAATGCAGGCAAAGTTCAGGACCTCAATTACCATAGGTAACATATATGGTAGATATACATGGAGAAAAGGGAAAAGAATTATAATAGTAAAACATCAACTAATTTTGCTTTCAGTCGTGCTATTCCATCAAAGCATGGAGAAATTTTAGAACTCTCTTAATTTATATGCTCCAATATGTGATATCAATGACGCCAATAAAATTTCACCGATTGTAATATTATTCATGTTAGGTATAATTTTAAAGATGAAATTACAATCGATAATTTATGATGCATTATTAATAGATAATTATACCGATATATAAAGCAAAAGCTAGAAGTATTCATCTAATTCTTGTTTCCTTTGCCACCATCATGTCCATAGTATTGCCCTTTGTGTTCATATCCTCCTTTGTTATACTCTTTCTTCCCATATGATCTTCCATAGTCCTTTCCTTTATTTTTCCCATATGATTCTCCGTAGCCATGCCCCTTATGCCCATATGATCCATAATTTCCTTCATATTTCCCCTTTTCATATCCTTTATGTCCGTATCCATCTGCAATAGTTATAAGCAAGAGAATTAGGATGGAGCTAATTAGGGAGTACCAAAAGCTTCGGGTCGCCGGCTCCAACCCTGAGGGCATGCAGCCCCCTCATATTGACTTACATTGATGTGGTTGTAGGATTATTCGAATATTTCGAGATGATTGGGTTACTGTAAATATTTAGTGTAAAAGATTATAAGCTCAAATTTCATAAAACTCATTTTTTCTAATTAACCATGTTACTATTTTAATTACTTTAAATAGCCATTGATGAACATATAAACAAACAAAATTAAAGATGTCAAATCCCTTTTATGTTGGACAGTTTATAATTTTAGCCTCCAATGTTCAAATGACATCTTTGGCGCGCTGGAAACAAAAAAGATAAAAAAACCTTACACAATTTTAACGGGTTAAAACTTTAAAAAATTGGTTGCCTAATTCGGAATAAGTTAGCTCCGTCAATGAAGAGAATGCAACTCATGTTGTAACAAGTTTAACATTGAACCTCAATTCTGTTCTCGCAAGCTCATTTTACATTGTCAACTCGGCTACAATCCGTAGCTATAGCTAGAAACTTTCGCTTTAAACTTATAAATATAAGAGAAAATAAGTTAGCCTCAACGTAATATTTACCTGTCATGCCAGTAGTCTCGCCAAGTTCACGAGATGCTGAGATCTCTGAGCAGATAACAAGAAAAACAGCAAGCAGAACACAAATCTTTGAGATAGCCATTTTAGATTTTTTTTACCAACACTAAATTAAATTTAAGTTATAACTTGCTCAAATGGATGATATGAAAATGAGATATGAGCTCCTCCATTTATAAGATTTTTGGGAGAGATAGGACAGGTATTAGGTACACTAGAATTTGTCTTTTTTTGGATCACATTTACATATTTCTTGTGTAACCTTGATTTATTTTGAGCAAAATTCATCCTCCAAATTTTTTCTAATTTTAAGTGTGAAAATACGATTAATGAAAATGACAAGTTGAACCAATTTTACTTTTATGCAATTTTACTTCACTGACCGGATCATGTGCCGGTTTACTTAGTTTTTACTTTTTTTTGTATCTTTCTTTTCTCTTGTTTAATATATTTGGGTTCGGAATTGCAGTTGTTTGTTTGAGAGGAACCAGTACAATGCTTCTTAATAATATAAAAGGCAGTGAAAAACATCATTTCTACAACTTATATCTTTTTAATTCTCTCCAAGTATCATAAATATCGGTCTTATTCACCTAGTCAATGACTGATTAAGTTTAAATGAGACTATCATAAATATCGCTTGCTTACTTTTTGAGGTTTTTTTATTGATTTAGTACCAGTATTACTTCCTTTTGATTAATGTAGCCTTTCCCTTATAAATTTGTTGGTTGATCAGAATACATATGAAATCAGTTAAAAGCTAAAATATTTCCCACCTTAAGAAACCTAAAAGTCCAAGTTCTAGAAAGTATGTGCAGAATTTCTAGGGAATAACTTAAATTTTCTTTAATTTGTAATTTATCCAAATTAACATGTTTCTTATTCTCTTTTCCTACTTCCATTTAAAGCTGAATGAGACTTAATACAAACTAATTATAATTAATCTCTCTATAACATAAAACAAACAAAAAAACTTCAAAAGAGCATAGGATACTCCCGAGTATATTACTACTAAAAAAAATCATAGGTAAAAAGTTGCTAGAGGAGTTGATTTTCTTCTTTCTTTTTGTTTTTTTTTTTTTTTGAAAATTTACTTGGAATTTGAACCCAAAACCTTACGCTTCTTTTTTGGGCATAGTAACACTTGGCGGCTAAGTAAGTTGTTTAAAATATAATAAAAAAAACTTATGTGTTTAAAACTACAACTTTTGTTAAGATTCTCGAGCTAAAGCATCAACAATAAAAACATTCCAATCAAGAGAACTAGATAGCCCGGTAAACAAATGCGTAGAATGATTCGCCAAATGTCTTGCACAAAAGAAAACATACCAAGGGAAAGGCGGGCTTACAATTTTGAATAAACGAGATAAGTCAAGCAATAAGAACCTATTCAAGTAAGAATTGATCTATATAAAATCATGCAAATACAGAGACATTTAAATTTGAATTGAATGAAGTAGGCAGTAGCTAAAAACAAATGTGTCCCCAGCATGGAAAAAACACAATTCCAGAACTAAAGCTTCAAGGCAAAGCCATAAGCATCAAAGTCAGTCAGTCGCTAATTCCCTATCTGGCTAACAAAATTGATAATCGCGTAAATAGGTCGTGTCAAATATGTCTTCTACATAATCTGTGTCATCGTGTTAGAAATTGATAGATAAACAACCAAACACTCAAGTCCAACATCAAAAGAAGCCATACTTTGTTTTCACACCATATTTACTATATATACAACGTCAACGAAATACCACAAACTTAGTAACTAATTCTGTCTTAGAATCTACAGCATGCTATCCATGATCAAACCCGGAAATGAGAATTTCAAACAAATTAATTAAACCTAAAATCTGTGGTTGTGGTCCAGTTAAATGTCACTTGATTGGACATTCTATTTACAGCCCTAGTAATGCCACGAAATCATCTACTCAAACATCTGGCAATGGATACTAGTTCTACTAGTTTGCTCTGTAGAATTATAAACATCAAAAGAACAATTGATTAAAACTAGAGCAATGACAATAACCCGATTGAAAAACAAACTTTCCTAATTCAGAAACATACCGGCCTGATTCTATCTGCTGATGTCATCAAGGTCAATTCATGCGCGGCATAGCATCATCTTGAACACGAAACACAGTAACTTTTAGCACAACATCCCTTGATTTCATCAGCTCAAAGATACAAACATCGCCTTCCCCCATATTATTCTCCAATGTGAATTCATACCACCCTTGGCTTAGTTTAGCTCTACCCCCTTTGTAAAGGCACCGGACAGGCCACTGCCTATCGGAAAACTGAAGTTTGATAAATCCACAAACCCCATTCAGATTCTTCTCAGCAAAGCAAGAAGGCAAATACTGCAAAGAAAAAAAACGAGTTGAATCTCGTGTTAAGCATATGGTCATTGTGTATAACAGAAAATTTACAACACTATAGTTAATGGCTCACCATAATGCAACCCCTGTATAGGTAAGACGGTCTTAGCACGACCCTGCAAAAAGGATTAATAGGCTCAAATGCTTTGGCTGCATTTATCGCTCTTTCTCTCTCTTCAGCTGTCACAGTTCGCTTTCTTGCTGAAGCACTTTCGTAAAATCTAAATTTCATATCAGCTTCGCTTTCTTGTTGGGTAGTTTGTGGAGTATCTGCAGAACAAATGTAGCAATAAATGACATATATATTCACTAGAAGATGATGAGAGGACAGGGCATAACTTTAATGAACTTACTAGGATCAACTTTTAGCTTTTTCCTTCCACGTTTTTTAGGTTTTGGTGTTTCGCCATCTGGACTGGAGAATTTGATATCAACTGGAGTAGGTTTTTGCTCGATTGGGTTAAACTGGACCTCAGCAGCCCGAGCAGTCTGATCAGCAGCATGTGAAATACTAGCACCTTTGGATGAGTGGACATTCCCTTCACCAGACCAATTCACGTAGTTAAGTTTAGACTCATTGAACAAATTCTGCAATGACGGAGGATTGCAGCTTTTCATATTTGTCATTTGATCAAGATGTTCATCATAAACCTTACTTTTCAAAGAATTAGGGGGCACAAAGCACGTAGACGAGGAGCTCACATTATCAACGAAGTCTTCATCTTCCATCTCCTCAAACGCAAGATATCTTCTACCAGTTAGAGTACTAGTTTGATAATTTATCTCAGAAGTAGACAAATTGAATATATGAACAGTGAAAACTGCATGTCCTTCGTATCTGAAGACAAGAAAGTATCCAACACGTATAGCGTAACGTTCCATAAATTCCGGCCATCCTTCATGAAACCAAAACTTGTCATCAGCTTTAATTAATCCCACAGGCCACACGGGACCTGCAGGAACACTGAGTCTCCCAAAAGCTGACAGGTCATGCCCATATCTTTTGACAAAAGTATCCGGGATCCTCTACAGGTAAAAATAAATAAACACATGATAAAAATAGTCATACTATGCTCCACCTTCTGATATTGCCAGTTTAGAAAGTCAAATCGTAAATGTTTGTATATTTATTACTAAACAGCTAACTAATGACACCGAATCCGAAGTGCATAGCTAAGCAGTTAGCTCACTTTTAAGTGAGAATAGATAATGAGAGCACTAAAGATTCAAACTTCATTAACAAAATCCCAGCAATGTTGAAGTTCAACAACAACAACAACAAAGCCTAGTCCCGAAATGATTCGGGTCAGCTAACATGAACCATCATAATGAATTGTGAAATCAAGTAAAACATTATAACATAACAGTTGTTGATTACTAACTGATCATCTGTGACTGAACAATCACCACAAAACGTCGAAATTAAAAATACCCTATATCTAAACTAGTATTAAATTACAATCTATGACAGAAATTAACCTCATTAGTCAGAAAAACAAGAATTACAAATTAACAAACAAAGCTAAAAGACCATATATAACCCTAAAAAATTGGGGCTTTTTACCAAAATGACTACAGAATCATACTAGAGAAAATAAAAACTACAAAATTGGGTACCCTTTTTACAGAATTACAAACCCATTTGATGAGAATCAGCAGGAAGATCAAGCATAAAAAAAAGAATAAGATAGAGGTAGAAAAGAAGAGGGTAAGAAAAAGGGTACCAGCTTCTTGTCTTTAATGGAATTGGGGAGAATAAGCTTGTGAAAATGGGGTCTAGTCATATTGGGGATTTAGGGTTTAAGAAAAGAGGAGGGAGGAAGGGGTCAATTGGATGTTTGATTTGAAAAGTCCCTCAAATTGAATTTCGAAAGAGAGAGTTTTCAGATCTATTTCTCTTCTCTTTCTTTCTTTTCTTCTTCACCTTCTTCTTCTCCCACTGGTTTTAGTCAAACAGTGTCCCCCTTTTAAAACCTTAAAATTTTTTAATATTAACCAAAACAAATACATATTGGGAAAAATTAAATGCTTAATTCCATACTAGTGCATATACTTTCACTTTTTTTCAGTTTTGTGTTGTGGTTTGTTTTTAATCAAAAAGATTGCTAAACTAATTACTTTTGGCCTAAATCATACTCAACCCTCTAGATTGGTCTATTTTAATCACTACGTCTCCCTTTTCCTACCGAACTTAAGTGACGACCTTAATTATTTAAAAGTGTATCTACTGGCCTCCTATTTTGAGCATGACAGAAATATTTTTAACTCGATGTTAGACACGTGCTAAAGTATTGATTTTGGTTACAAACTTTTGATTAATTAGGTTAAAGTTTGGAACCAAAGGTTGGAATTATTAACTTTTTAACAAAATATCTTAATACACGTCATCAAAATTGATTATTTCTTTAATTTTTCGATTACGTTCACAGTTTTTCCTAAAAAACAATTTACAAGGATCTATGCGTAAAAATATGAAACTAAAAAAGAGTAATATGAAATTAAGCAAAAAGAACAACTAAGAAAAAGTAGAAGTAGCTGTCTGTGAGTGACCCACCAGCTGAAATCGTAATCGGTGAGCTGAGTCGGACGGCCAACTCAGAATTTGAATTGGTTCCCTTTTTTTCTTCATCCTTTTAATTTTTTTCCTTTTTAAGGAAAATATTGGGCAATGATTAAAGGTGTGTTGGTACTTTTCTGTACTTTCTTAGTATGAATCCCATTATTTTCTTTCTCGCCCCTATTTATTGCTTGATTTTTCATTTTAAATTTCAACATTTAATATTTTTCATATATCAATAAAAAAAGATGTATATTTTTTGAAAAAAGTGTGACAACTACACTTAAACCTCTTTAAAGTAATACTCATGGGATCGGAAAAAAATATTACTTTACCGAATTTATTACTTTACCGATAATGAATACTGATGAAGAGACTAATTCTAAACCAGACAATAGCAATAGAATCACCTACGGATGAACAAATTTTTGAGTCGGTAAAGAACATTGGTGAAAGACTGATCTTGAACCAGACGATAGAAATGTCATCCCAAGCATGTCATCAAATAAAGTAGTTCAAGCAATCAACACTTTGAACAATTACTTGTTACAAGACGAGCAAAACATACCAAGAGTTATTTATGTTTTACGTAAAGTCAATGATGATGTTAATTTTAGTTTTGGTGGAAAGAATAAACAAGATATTATATATTCATATTTTTAAAAAATTGAATTTTGTGACTCATACATATTATATGTATATTTCTGAAATTATTACTTTACATATTACTTGGGCCCTTCAGGACTTTCTAATTTTTTATTATCTTATGCTTTTAACGAGAATATTACTTTACTACATTGGCCCAAGTTGGGACAGACGAAATTTATTACTTAAGCGAGTTTATTACTTTATTGAACATTACTTAACCGTGGTTTAACTGTATGTCAGATTGAATTAAATATAACAAAAAAGATTATTTATTTTTAAAAAAATTATTACATATAAAATGCATTTTTTATCATCTTGTCATGTTTTGGAATAATCGAACTAATCACATGACCCTTATTCACTATATTATAACCAACTTTGCTCACACATTGCATAACCAAAGAAACACATTTTTTCGAAAACCCCAGCCGAAGCATCAATATGGTGAAAGAAATTCTCCTCCACTTTATCATAAGCTTTTGATATATTCAACTTCGATATAATCTATCGTTTTAGGTATAAAATGTATTAATTTATCTTATGAATGTGTGTCATGACATGATTAATTTAGCAAAATATGTAATATTTTGTTTATAATTTCTTACAAATCATGTGGTTTGGGTATTACTATTTGCACTTAAAAGACTTTACTTGATTTGTAATGATAAGAAAGTGAATTTTGTAATCTGAGTTTCTTTATAATGTCATAATTGGAGTCCACGTAGGGTGTAGTGATATGTAAATCAATTCCATTTGCTAAATCAAACAAACTGTTAAGGTTTATATTTGGGATATAATTCCTTTCGTTCATAATTTATATGTTTTGGCATTTTATTTTATTTTTTTGAAAAAATATGTTTTGGCATTTAATTGTATTTCGATTGAGAGAAAAAATTTGCAATAAATTTCATGATAAGGGAATAAAATTGGATTTTGTATTGAATTAAGGAAATTACAGGTTGTTTTGGAGAAAAAAAGGGAAATTACAAATTCATATCGACGCCCAATTTTATGGAACAAGCCAAGTAATGGGCCAAATATATACAAGTGGATCTGCACTTGTGGTTTTAATTTTTTTTATATATAAAAGAGAGTTTGTGTTTTATAAAGTTAGTAAAAAAGAAGTTTTGACAAACAATGTTAGTTTTAATGACATGACCATGTTAACTTTAGATTGTACATTAAATTCATGGTGTATCAAAGGATAATAGTCAAATTTTCTACTTTATTAAAGTATATGTTCCTTTTTATTAAAAGTATCCTCAACTTGTAATTCAGTAAAACTATAATGATTTTATTTGTATTTTTTTCAAGTAGTTCTTTGTGAATAGTTGATATTGATATGCTATTTTCTCCCACAAATTTAATCCTTAAAAACAAAAGAAACTTTAAGACTTGGAGGAGTACCTCCTAACAAATTTTGGAGGACTAAATAAATAATTTGACACAAAATTAGACATATTAAAGTCCATCTTTGCCAAAAAGAGAAGATTTATGAAAGTTTAAATTGTAAGAGCATCTCCAAGGGGGTTCCCTAAATCACCATTTAGTTAAAATAGGGAGCATGATAGGGAGAATGCTTCTCCAACCATGTGAGGTGGCTGCCTAAATTTTTAGGGAGTGAATTTTGGTTCCTCAAATTTGAGGAGGATGAGAGGCTCCCTATTTAATTTTATACTAATATTATTTGTTTCTCTTCTCTCTCCTCTTTTCTTCATATCACATTAGTTTATATTAATTTTATAATTTTTTATTAATAAAATAATGAAATAGAGAGTGTGATAGGGAGTATGGTTGGAGCATACACAACAAATTTTAAGTTAAATTTGAAAATTTAATATTTTAATATTATTTTAGAGAGTATGATAGGGAGAAGGCTTGGAGATGCTCTAAGCTTGCAAAACTATCTTTTTATTTTATCGTACTATTCGAACCTTTTGTATTTTATATCACAAAAGCTTATAGGTTAATTCGAATTATAGTTGTCAAACATCAATACTTAAGGACAAGACTTTCCAACTCACTTATAAAATCTTTAATTAGTAACAAAAAATTTAAATAAAAAATTAGACAATTCACAAGTTACTACACGAAATTACACATTGGAGCTCAACAATCAATATCAATCTCTCTCAAAAAAAAAAAGAAAAATCTCAATACCATAGAATAAAAAGGTATTTAATAAAGAATTTTCTTAAGCAAAAAGAAATCCTTTTTAACTTTTTCGAATTCCAATGAATTAATTAATCATAATCTCCATATGGAAAATAACGTAAAAAAGATCCAACTACCTTGCCTACATAACCGTTTCCAGAAAGAAAAAGACTTAAGAAACACAAATTACTAGATTTGCTTTTTGCCCCCTCACATTATCTCATTTTTCATCTCTAATCATATCTCAAAATATAATATTTCATTCATCATCATCAATCTCTTACAAGGTATATATGTCATCTTTATAAGTTTTCTTGATTTTTCATTCATATAATACCAGCTGGGTTCATTTATTTTTCATATGTACATGTTCATGTAGATTACGTGAAAAATGGCGAAAAACAACACCACGAGATGGCGAACGATAATGACTAGGATTATGGTAATGATCATGATTGATAGAGTTGTTAAAGCAGTTGATACAAATGAAGTATTTAGCCCTTGCATTGATGCAAAAGTACAAAGACATGATGGTTTTACATTTGGGTTAGCATTTTCGAGCAAAGAGGCTTTCTTTTTAGACAATGTTCAGCTTTCGCCATGCGATAGCCGTCTTGCTTTACCTGCCAAACTATCGCAGCTTGCTCTTTTTCGGCCTAAAGTCGATGAGATTTCGCTCCTCACCGTCAATTCCACTGTATGTTCTTTTTCATGTCATGATTCTCATTTTTTCTTAATTGTTGTTATTGGGGTAAGATATGATGAATGTTATCAACGTGAGCAATTTTGAATTCTTGCATGAGGGGAGCCAACTTTTTACTGTTGGGTAAATTTTGATTATGTGTAAAAGACTATTTACCCGGGGTGCAAACGGGGTGGAGATTTATTATCTCTTATGGCACGAAGAATTCTCTATAAGAATTCCTGTGAGGGAGTAGGAATTTTTTTGTCTCAAGAATCGGATATGGGGGACGATGATAGATATCTACACCCCGTGGGAATCCTCCTTCTTAATCCTCGTGGGGATTCCTCGAAAAAACTCTTGGTATACCTCTTAGCACATTTAGTTTTTCGCTTAACAAAATCCGAAGAATAGAGTTGAGGTTTTGTAAAACAAAAAAAGATAAATTAGACAAAAGCAACCGTGGAATGGGAATCCCGTAGGGGCAGGAGTAAAAATTTTCCTGTTCAAGAAACAAGGAAGGGAATAGGGAATGTATTTCCCGCCCCGTTTACATCCTTACCTACCTAGGCAAAACTGATATTGTTTAATCATAAGCCGGTAAAAAATGTCATGTTATTCATACGTTGGGGATGCAACACCCACACATCAATGAAGGATGGACAGAGGTTATTCCCAACTGTTGGGGTCTACTCACCCTACCTTATCAGTGCATAGGTAAGAGTCCGGTTTTATGAGTTCCGCTACATGGGTTCGGCATTGTTTAATGTGCCATTCATTACTTGGATCCAAAATCGACCTAAGTTTTAAACGTTGAGAATAGAACTTTTCCATTTCTTACCATAGACGTATGTATATCAGCATTTTACGAAACAAGTTTGAGCTTTCCAAACTATGTTTTCAGGTTGCAAAGGGTCCATACATGGTAGCATTTGCTGGAAGGAAGTATGCAGCAAGATCACAACCTATTATGGTTGTTGACACTAATAATATGCTCATTACTAGTTTCACTCTGGTAAATATTTACAAATTTTGATTACTTCATTTTCTGTAATTTTGTAGATGATTTTTCTTACATTTATTTTTTACAGGTGCTGGAATTCCAGAAGGGTATACTTAATAACTTATACTGGAAGAATTTTGGATGTGATTCATGCCCTCAAGATTTTATTTGTTTGGATGGCAAAGAATGTGCAGTTCCAAGCTCCAAGTGCCGCAGCGTTGGAGGAACTGCAGACTGCGATATAGGAATACAAATAGCCTTTTCTGGCACCGACAAGAACTTTGAAGCGCTTAATACGTGGTATGAGGTTTCCAACCTCCGGCGATACTCTCTTTATGGATTATACTCAAACGTCCGTGACACTATCAATCAGTTTACTCAGCCCTTCTCACAAACCTGAAGTATACCTCCTATGTAACCATAAGGGGCTTAATATGTACAATTATAAAGATCAGGGAACTAGTCTACAAAATCGAAAAGAACTGAGACCTCAAAATGCCTTTTCCCTTCTTTTAACAAATTTCACAAAATATCATGTGACAAAACCTCCCTAACTATTACATTGCACCAAATGTAATTTTAAGGTGCAATCCAAAATACAGAATTTGTATGCGTTTATCTATTTTTATACATCTGCACAAAATTAGACTCCTATCTGGAGCCTTTGCCGATAAATACGGGAGTATTTATCTTCAGAATCATCAATTCTCAAGACAATGTAACATTTGGAAACAAACATACAGATTCAATTCAGTAACTTCCCATACGCAATCCTGCCTTCTTCACATTTTAAAGCATCGGTATTATCAACGTGCTCCATAGCACAATAGCGGGCACACTTGTTTCTCTTCTTCTTCCATCTGAGCTTTATTTGAAAAGGACAGTTCTCTTTTATCAGTCTCCAAGATTTCAACACCAGTGTCTTCCGGTTGAGTTGTAAGCTGCTCAGTATGAACTAAATAATGTGCCACGGATTTGAAACCCAGCTTTGAAACCTGAAAAAGGTATACCAAACTTAATCACTTCCTGCTCAACTCGTGATTACTGAAAACAATGTGTGTCTGTTTGAAGTTAAATAGATTAGGGCTACTACACCTTTCTGTAAATAGGACCTATAGGTGCCAATCCTTTTGCCTTTCGGCAACAGTAGCAGTTACAAATTCCACGACAAACAGGGCAAACCCAATAGGAATTCTTGTTGACTTCAACCGCATTCTCTCCATATCTGACATTGGAATAAATTTGACCTTGTTCACATTCACATATTCATGAAGACTGTATGTATATTGTGGCAATGTTCTGACCTCAAAATGAATTCTAATATTTTAACAAACTAGTTAATTTCGTGCCCCATAGAAGTTTCCATGTTCATGTTTGAAATGGTACTTCTAGTCAATCAAATCATATGCTTTACCTAAAGAGTTGATCAAGCAAAAACGTTGTCAGACCGATGCAATATTTTATGAAGCCCAGAATTACAATTTTACTGTATCAGTAAGCTGCATGAGAATTTGGAAGCATTCCTGCTACAAAGATTTATATTTCTTTCACTTCTTTCTGGAAAAGGAATGACTTGCACCAAGATATACTCAAAAGAAAAATGATCAGGATTGTTGTGATCTGTTTGCATATTGTCTTATTACAAGCAATTCATAGAGTTCTAGAAATCCAAATAACTATAACAAAATATTTCATGAATTATAAGGCTTTCAATGGGAATCTCCTTGAAGAAACTTTAGCATTTTGAACTAGTTTGCGCGAAGAAAATACCAACCATCCATTGGCAAACAAATACAAATACATATAAGCATGCTAAAATCCAAGAACAAACTAAAGGACAAGTTAAGTTAGTTTTCAAGATCACAAAAAATACCTGGTATATAAGCATCTTTCACAAAATTGAGCTCGGCAACCGCTACAATGGGTATGAAGCCTAAGAGTTTTATGCCTGCAAGAAAGGATGTCATGTCATCATCTCTAAGCATATATAGCTAGCGAAGCAGCCCAAATTAGGTAAAGAAGTGTCAACACAAAAGGTAAGTTCTTGTGAACATCATGAGAAGTCAACAACAGGCAAACAGTTGCACGTATCAGCATTATTCACATCCAATTCATACAAATTCCATCCCATGATATTTGCCAAAGCAAGAACTAAACAGACTGTAGTAGTCATCTTAACCACACGAGAATACGTTCCTAAGAAATCTATGCCCTCCTTTTGTGTATATATCCCTTAGCCATTAACCTGGTTTGTACATTTGTAAGGCACCCCATTTGTTGCTTACCGAGAGGCGATTCAAGTAATTTCCATGTATCGGTAAGCTCTAAAGCTTTCACCTTCGACCCAAGTTAAATAGTTCATTTAGGATAAGGACATTGATAATAAAAGCCACTAGAATTGTATGTCTTGAATAGCAACAAAGGCACTTAAATTCTGAATATCAAATTGCGTAAATTACAAGATTAAACAAGGAGAAAAGCAGCTTAATACTTGTATTGGTGGCATGATTGATCTTTCTCTGGGTCATATATTGTGGTGTGGAAATTAGAAACAGAATAGTCAACTGGATTCACACTCCTTAACCTGCAAACACAAACAACAACAACAACAACAACGACGACAACAAAGCCTTAGTCCCGAGACGGCTAACATGATGCATCATAAAGAACCGTGAAACTAAAATCGCGTCCGCCACTAACCTGGAAGAACGCCTGGGGGAGGCAGAGAGGGGTTTAGGAAGTTTGGGATTGGGGGAAGATTTGGGGGTTGGAGCAGTGCTAGATTTGAGGGTTAGAGATAGCTCTAAAATCCCTAATTTTTGCATTCGTTCATTGTTTTCTTTGATTCTTTGCTGCCTGAGCTGTTCATAGGAGGAGGTTTCTTCTGGTTTCTTCTGCTGTTCATGGTGAGAGCTGCTGAGGGATGTGGAGAGGGGCAAAGATTTAGGAAGCTTGACATTCGGATAACGTATAATGGTGGGAGCAGGGAGACATTTGAGGTTGAGAGGAAGGTCTAAAATCCCCAGTGTTTGCATTCTTTCGTCGTTCTTCGCTTTGATTCTGACATGTCAATGTACATCAAGAACAAGTCAACCGAATTTTCTTACTCACAACCTGAAATGACTAGCCATGGAAAAATATTACCAACAAAACAAAATTTCAAACGGGAAAGAATGATTACCTGGATGAACGCCTGAGGGAGGTAGAGAGGGGCAAAGGAGATTTAGGAAGTTTGACACTTTGAGAAGATTTGCGGGTTGGAGGAGCAGTGAGAGATTTGGGTTTCAGAGAAAGGTTGAAAATCCCCAATTTTTGCATTCTTTCATTATTCTCTTTGATTCTCCGCTCTCTAAGCTCCTCATAGGTGGAGCCATCTCTGGTCACTTTCTCCTCGTCAGCTCTCTTTCTCGGTCCCAACACCATTGTTGGATTCGTCATTCCTGGTCCGTTTTCATCACTCACTACTACTAGACTACATTCAAAGATTCAATTTCCAATTTTTTTCAGAGAAGTTCAGGAACATTGCAAAAGTGGTTATCAAGATAATATAAATTCATCAACCAACATAGTATTAGGCTATCAGCAGCATCCAACTAACATATGCATAAGAACTTAAGCAAAACTTGTCGAATATTCAAATAAGTATAAAAGTTAGTAAAAAACCACATGGATCATAAACCGAACAAGAAAGAGCAAATTTGGCTTTTTGACTGAAATATAGTAGCGGAAGTAAAAGGAAAGTTCTTGTAGACATCATGAGAAACCACAGCATGCAAATGGTTGAACATATTAGCTACATTTAAAACCTTAGGTACTGCTAGGTTTTCACACGCCGAAAGAATCATACATCATTCATTCACGAACAAAATGTCGCTTCCATATTAACAGACCAAAGTTTCCTAAAAGCTAGCATATCTTGAACTACAAAAAAGGCACATAGATTTTGAAAATCAAATTAGGAAAGTTTAAATGTCAGAACAGATTAAACTGCGGAAAAAAGCTTAATACCTGAATTGGTGACATGTTTCTCCTTTCTCTGGACAGTATATTGTAGTGTAGAAATCTGAAACAGAATAGTCAACTGGATTCACAGTCCTTAACCTACAAACATACACACACATGTCAGAGATTAATATAAAAAGAAGTTGTTATCCTTAACCATCAGCTCTAGCTTTTAGGCTTTGCTTGGATTGAAGTTTGACAAGGTTCATTTTCAATCGGTTACTTCTGTGACTGAAAGTTCCTGATTTCGAATCATGACAACCCCATTTATTAGTGGATTAAAAACACATGGCGGATGAGCCTGTGTTGTGCACGCTTCAAGCCAAAGTGGCATTCGCGTGAGGGGTGTATCAGAGATTAATATAAAAACATGTTGTTAGCCTTAAATATCAGCTTGAGCTTTTAGCTCAATCGGTTAGGTAACAACGCACAATTTTAAAACATATAGGTTAACTTGAGAAATGAAAGATATGTATGCAAGTAAAGAAAGACAAAAAGGGGTTCAAAAAACAAAATTTGAAGGGGAGAAAAAGAAAAATAACCTGGATGAACGCCTGGGGATTATAGAGAGGGCCAAATGAGATTTAGGAAGCTTGGCATTTGCAGAGGTTTTCGGGGTTGGACAAGTGCGAGATTTGAGGTCCAAAATCCCTAATTTTTGCAATCTTCCTTTGTTTTCTTTGATTCTGAACTGCCTGATCTGCTCATAGGAGGAGGAGGAGGAGGATTCTGGTTTGACATTGACATTGTCATCATCACCTCTCTTTCTTCGTCTCAGCACCATTGATGAGGGGTTAGGGTTTTAGGAGGCGGGAAAGGATTGCTGTCAGTATTTTTGAAATCTAACGGTACAAATTCCAATACCCAATAATATTAGTCAGCCTCCCATGCTCATCTAAATTTGGAAATTATATCTAGACCCTTAAATAAATAAAAAAAAAAAAAAAGATTGCACCCTTAAACCCTGAATTTTGTTTTTACTAACTTAATAGTCTTCTAATTTTGACATTATGATACCTAAATTTATAATTTATTAATATCTGAATGTTCTGATATTGGATAACCCTTCAATGTCGAGTTTTATGTAATCATATTTTAAGAAAATTTACTTCTTCAGCTTTTTTCTTTTGAGTTTATTCATATATTATTTTATTTTTTATTTAAAAATTTTACATTTGTCAATTTTATAATTCAAACTTAATACCTCATAATTTATTCAGAATAGATTATGAAAAACATAATTTTAACTAATATCTTACAATGGCTATATTGAACATAGTAAAATGTTTGAAAAAAATAATAATATTTTAAACAAATGGAAATTGTATGGTTACATTGTTTTTCATAAAGTAATCATGATTTTGTTTTGTCAACCATTGGGTCATGGGTTAAAAACTAATCTAATGGTGGATAAGACAAAGTATAAACAAAATAAGGAAAAAACAAAGTAACCATAGCTTACACCTTAAACAAATTAACTCTACAACTATATTTTCATTTTTAGGTTTGTTTAGTCATAAAAGATAAATGAAGAAAACACCATGGTATTAGGAAATGTTAAAGCATGATTTCATTATACTATACTATTTATCATTTTAGGTAATTTTTAGTTTTGAACTTTTTATTTTGATGTAGTTATTGTTTTACGTATTAGAAAAGACAAACTAATTGGCTTTTATATTGTATTTTGAAATTTCAATAGTCATACGGTGTAAATGAGTAAAATACTAGACTACAGAGTATAGACATATTAGGCATGAATGTAAATGATCCTAGCCAACAGTCTATTAGGCATGAATGTTTGAATTAAAAAAAAAAAAGAAAAAGAAAGATGCATTATGTGTATTATAGGCATGAATGTAAATGATCCTAGCCAACGGTCTATTACGAAGTAAGTTGAAATTGGCGGGGAAATGTAACCAACCCGATCTTAAGCTGCTATGAAATATATATTGTTTCTCATTTCACATGGTATCAAAAAATATCGGATCAAAGAGCATCCTTGATATAGAAATTTAAGATCTAGAGAGATTTATGTTTCAAATCAAATTTAGTAATCATCATAGGTTTGATATGTGCAGTTATAAGTGATTAAAATCTACTATGATCGTTACATTTAAAATGAAAGATGTTTTACTGAATTTTATATTTATAACCAAATGATTTGTTATGGGGTTAAATTGTGCAATTATAAGTAGACATATCCATGGCTTGGGCTGGACCGAATTTGGTCCGGGCCTACCGGACTTTTTTGAAGAAATATTTTGCTCAAATCCGTTCTAACCTGCTAGTAAATTAAGCAGGCTCGGGCCGGACTTGAGCTCGGGCTTCAAATCAAATCCCGAGCCCGTCCAAAAAAGCCCACTCCCATAAAAAAAAGAAGTACATAATGGTTTTTTATATATTAATTAATTTATTAAAGATCATTTCTAACCAAAATAAAATAAAGAAAACCACCCAAATAGAATTATATATGGTAAATAATTTAAGAAATAGTTGTGTTTGTAGTATATTTTATATTTATTAATAATATTTAATTTAAATATATATTATTTCGAGCCGGCCCGAGCCATATTAAACTCACACAATCCAAGCATGCTCATAAATTTGCAGGCTTTCTACGTGCTCGGGCGGGGCTGGACCTATGTACATTTTAAGTGTCCAAGCTTATTCATTTTGATGCAGGCCTGACGGGCCAGGCAAGTATCCAAGCCCATGGTCAGGTCTAACTATAAGTGATAAAAGACCTTAACATGATCATCATGGGCTTGATAATGTGTTAAATTTAAAGTATTAATCAATAAAATCAAAAAGATTAGAGATCTAAAAGTGTATGTCTATCATTTACATCTGTAAATTTCTTCAATATGAGAAAAGCTTTTAACAAATTCATGTTAACAAAAAACACCTCTAACTATTACAATTGCACCAAATGTAATTCCAAGGTGCACCCGAAAAAAAATCACTTGAGCATTTCTCCATTTTTCTAGAACAGCACAAATTTAACTCCTATCTGCTATCTGGAGACTCGGCTGATATGTATAAGAGCATTTATCTTCAGAATTATCAATTCTCAAAACAACCTGAAATCTGAAACCAACCAGCAACTTCAGTTCAGTAACTTCATACTTGCAATCTCGTCTTCTTCCTCTTTCTCCATACAACTTTCTTCAGACTCCGAAATTTCAACTCCAATGTCTTCTGGTTGAGTTTTAACCTGCTTGGTGTGAATTAAATAATGTGCTACAGATTTGAAGCACAGCCTTGTAACCTGAAATCGCATAAGAGTTAATGAGATAAATGTATAACACCTAAGTTTGCAGACACATTCATATGGTTGAGGGTAGTAAACCTTTTTACTAATGTGGCCAGTGGGTTCCCATCCTTTCGCCTTTCTGCAACGATTGCAGTTGCAAATTCCACGACAAACAGGGCAAATCCAACTTGCATTCTCCTTCACTTCAATCACATTCTCTCCATACCTGACATGGATCATATTGTTTTATACTATTATTATCCATTTGCCGTTTGTCTTGCTGGAAATACAAAATGTTAAAAATTCAAGACAAGAATTTTGACACATTAGAAGGATTAAGTATCCGCTTAAGAGCCCCTCAAAGAGACTTTATGATTGTGAGGTGCTTTACATGAAGTAAACACCAAATAATATATCGCCAGGAAAAGAGCACTTTATGATTGAAGGACAACTTAGTTCTCAAGATGAGAAAAATACCTCTTAAATAAGCAACTTCCACAAAAATGACCTTGGCCTGCTTTGCAAGTGCTGCAATGGGTGTGAAGCCCAATAAGTGTCTCCCTGCTAAAAAAAACAGTGTCATTTCTAGCATTTTTAGTGAAGCAGCTCCAGTCAGGTAAAGACCCGGTAAATCATCCAGATGAGCAATCAGATTCACGTATGACAAGTTGCTGAGCTTGAACATTTTAAAACATGAAATGATATTCGACCTGTCAAAATTAAAAACTGACGGCACAAATAATTAATCCACCCAAGGTTCTAGTATGGCAGCATTCGGATATCCTTCAAGAGCAGAGATATGCAACCAAGCTAAGGAATTGAATACCATATTAAATGGAGAACATGTAAAGATGTTTATCCCAAAATATACATAGGTAGGTGGAACAAAATTGCATCAAATGAACCAAATTGTGGATATAAAAGACAAAAAAAAAATTTGGTCATGGACAACTGCAAACATTAACTCATTGGAACTGAAGAACAACGCATTTAGATTTCACAAAAGTAAGTTGCACGTATAGAGCAAGTGTATAATAAAGTTCTGAATCCCGTATCCAGACAATAAGTGGGAATAAAATTACTGACTGAATGAAGTTGGAAACACAAAAGAAATTCGATTTACCATTTTTTCAGACACCTTCAGGAACAGCGGAAAAGTGGTTATCGAGATAACCAACAGTACTTCAAGCAAGTATTAGGCTAATAGTCACATCCATCCAAAATAAACTTAAGTTCTTCACAAAAGCTAGTCAAATATTCAGATAAGTTACAGAAATTCGAAAAACTCACAAGCATGAACCCAGCAAGGAAGAGCTAATACAGGTCATTCCCTTAGTTTCAATATCTATTTTCCTGAAATATGGCAGCTAATATAAAAGGTAATTTCTTGTAGACATCTGTAGAAGTCAGAGCATGCAAACAGTTGTACATATAACTTATAAGCTATATTTGAATCCATTTAAGCTATATCACAAGTAATTCATTCGGGCCCAAAATGTTGCTTCCAAATTAACGGAGTAAATTTTCCTTTAAAATAAGAACACTGAAAATAAAAGCCATACCATCAGTGTGTCTTGAAATAAAAACAAGGCACTTACATTTTCAAATAAAAAAAGGATAATATTAACCTTTAACATCAGTTTAGTACCTGCATTGATGACATGTTTCTCTTTTCTCTGGATGATATATTGTGTAGAAACTTGAATAATTAACTGGATTCATAGTCCTCAACCTAGAAGCCAGAAAATACCGGAAGCACAAAAAATTTCAAACATATAGCTTAACTCAAGAAATGATAGATATCTATGCAATTTACATTGCAGCGAAGAAAAGGCTGGAAAAGGAAGAAAAATGGTATTTTGGTTCCAAAGTCCTCAGTTTTCAATGTTAGAACGAATTTATAAGGAACCAACCAGAAAAGATGTACTTTTAAAGCTTAGTGACTGAGAGTCATAGAGAGTTGGCAACACATATGAGAGGAACCAATTAACGAAATGAAAATAATAAACTTTCTATCCAATCTCATAAAAGAATCCCATATTATTCAAGGCTTTTTATTATCCTTAATACTCTTTTCATCCTTCTATACAATGAAGGATGCATTTCGACCTTTAGAGTTATTAGTTACCAACAAGGACTTCAAAATTAACAATGACATCATGTCACTTGCGACTTTTAGTATTGGGAAAACATATACAAAAAAATTGCTCCAAATTTCCGGCAAGCAGCATATATATGAATATAACTCATCTTAAAAGCCAGTGAACAGTTTCTTCCAATTCTCAAGATAACGGAAGTCAATATAAATCATCATTGTCTCTTTCTGTGTGCTTCTTTCATGTAAACCTAATTGTCCTACTCCCAATCCAAAAGGACTAAGTCTCTCATTGTCCTACTCCCAATCCAAAAGGACTAAGTCTCTCATGGAAAAAGAGGACCAAGAAACAACATTTCAGAGGGAAAAGGGAAAATAACCTGGATGAACGCCTGGCAGAGGTAGAGAGGGCCAAAGATTCAGGAAGTGTGACATTTGGAGAACTTTTGGTGATTGGAGGAGAGTTGGACATTTCAAGAGTTTCCTGCCTGCAATAAAGATGACATCTTTAAGAATTTCTAATGAAGCATCCAAATAAAGTAAAGAACTGCCATGTACATCCAGATGACAAACTGTTGAGTTTCAGCATTTTTAGTCACAAAATAATTTTCATCATCTGAAAATAAAAACAGAAACTGGCTCCAAAAGCAATGAATCTGCCCAAGGTTCTAGCATGGAAGCATATGCATATCCTGCAAGAGCTACAATGCTAGAGAATCGAAAAACCCTATTGAACGAGAGCATGCAAAACATTCATATCTGAAAACATAAAGATAAGTGAAAGAAAATCGCAGCAAATGGACAAAATAGTGGATATGCCAGACAAGTTACACTGGTAAAAAAAAGTACATAGAAGTTACATAAGAATAAAAAGAAAGGCATTTTTCATTTTCAGAGCTTTTGGGAGATGATCGAGGAAAGGTTATGGATTCAGTGCAAATTGATAGAGTAAATTTTCCTTTAAAATAAGAACTGAATAATAACCATTAGAATATCTTGAATTGAGTACAAGGAAATCAAACTTTGAAAATAAACCTAAGAAAATTTTAACCATCAACAGCATATTAGACGAGGACAAAAACTGAAAACCTGCATTCATGGCATTTATCTCCTTTCTCTGGATCATATATGTGCTTCCCATCCTCCCTATATTCTTCATCCATTGACAAAGTCCAAGCTGACTTACAATCACCCAAAAGTTTCTTGTGACTTTCATCGTATATCTCTGGCTTAGAGCCTTCTTTTATCCGGATCTCTAAATCCTTGGAGGATTCTTTCTTTGGTCTGTTGAAGAAATTTGAATAGTTCACTGGATTTGCAGTCTTCAACCTGACAACCATAGAGTAACAAAACACTCAAAGCAATTCAGAAGCATATCTCTGTGGAATTGGAATTCAGCAAAAAAATGCAGCAAAGAAAGAAAGTTGATGTTTTGTGTTCACCACCACAGTTTTAAGGGGAAGTTTAATTTATCCATTTCTTTGTACATGAAAACAACAAGCGTCCAAGCTTAGTTAGTAAGGAACATAGACAAATGAAATGATAAACAGTTAACAAAATGAAGTTGAAACTTGCCAATCTCTCAAGAGAATCGCATACCATCCATGCCTCTCTTTTTTTATCAATCATAGTTATTATAATTTTCATTCGATACATTTACTCAAGGATCAAACTACACCATTTTCCCTTTATAGCAAGGGTTTACAAAATAGTAATAAGACAATAACATAATTTCACTTGACAATATTACGATCTCGAAGAACACGTCATAAACAAGATACTATTCTTCTAGTAGACCTAATTTCCCCCAAACTTAACCGGAATAACACAGGTCTACATGTGAGGGTCAGATGATAATAATATAAAAAATGCTGTTAACCTTAACTATGAGCACGAGGTTTTAGTTGAATGGGTTAAGTAAAGGATTACCTGGAAGAACGGCGGGCGGAGTGAGGGAGAGGCAAGGATTTAGGAAGTTCGGAGGGGTTTGGAGTGGTTTTGGGGGGTGGAGAAAGGAGAGATTTGAGGTGGAGAATGCCTAGGTTGAGCAATCTTTCATTGTTGGCTTTGATTCTCTGCTGCCTAAACTCTTCATAGGAGGCGATGGGGGTGACTCCGGCGTCTCTAACCATTGGTTTTTGGTTCGTCAATCTTACTAACCCTACACTTTCAAGTGAGAGTTTCTTCTTCTTCTTCTTCTCTACGAATTTCAAATTTTTTAGGAGTAAGGCGGGAATTGAATTTTTGTTCTGGCGGGAATACAATGAATGAGGTAGGCGCGTGTGATTGGACCGTCGTTTCGCTTTACTTTTTCAAATATCAGAATTGGGTGATTTACATCTATGCTTATTTAACTTTCTACTTATCATTTTCAGGGATTCTAACTTCAAAATAAACTCATGAATTTCAATCTCCATTATTGAAATATGGACGGTGGTTTCATTCATCAAACATCATAATTTTATATACATGTGGCCACCCTTATGCCAACTATGAATCACACCACTTGCTCACTCTTCACTATCTCTCTCATCAAACGCTCATAAATCACTCTCTAAAATCCCATTTTTAGCGACCAAGTGAAGAAAATGGAGGGAAAGGAAGAAGATGTTAGATTGGGAGCTAACAAGTACAGAGAAACTCAGCTGTTAGGGATGGCGGCTCAGAGCCATGATGATAAGGATTACACTGAGCCACCCCGGCGCCGCTTTTTGAGCCGAGTGAGCTGACTTCGTGGTCTTTTTACTGGGCGGGAATTGCTGAGTTTGTGGCGACGTTCTTGTTTTTGTATATCTCTGTTTTGACGGTAATGGGCGTCGTTAAAGAGCCTACTAAGTGTACAACAGTTGGAATTCAAGGGATTGCTTGGGCTTTTGGTGGCATGATTTTTGCTCTTGTTTACTGTACTGCTGCAATTTCAGATTCGTTCTTTTCTTCTAAATTTTCTTTCATTTTAAGTTTGTAGCGGATGTCTGAGAAAATAACAAAAATATATTATTGCAACGGACAAATCGTCGCTAATAGAACATAATTGTTCAAGTGGCGACAAAATGGCTTATTCTGCAATAAATTGCATCGTGTAAAATGTCATTCGCGACAAAATGGCTTATTTTGCTACAAAATTTCGTCCTGTAAAATGTCATTCGCGACAAAATGGTTATTTTGCAATAAATGTCGTCGTTTAAAGTATCATTCGCGACAAATTGCTTATTTGAAATTCGTCGTGTAAAATTTAATTCGCGACAAAAATGAAAAACTTTCGTCGTGTAAAATGTCATTCGCGACAAAAATCGAAAAGGTTTCGTCGTGTAAAATATCATTAGCGACAAAATTTGAAAAACTTTCGTCGTTAAATGTCGTTCGCGACAAAATGACTTTCTATGCAATACATTTCGTCGTCTAAAATTTCATTCGCGTCAAAATGGATTATTTTGAAAAAAATGTCGTCGTGTAAAATGTCATTTCGCGACAAAATAACTTATTTCGCATTAAAGTGCGTCGTTTAAATGTTTGATCATTCGCGACAAGATCGCTCATACAAAAGAAAGTCCTCCATTGTTAAAGTTTATTAACACAGTAACCTAGAATAATTTTAAACTTGGATACATCTAAGTATCTTAAGGCAATGCTCTAAGTGTATTTCTAATACTATTATAAATTCAGAAGTGTATTTTAAACTCAGAAGTGTATTTCTAATACTATTATAAATTTATCATTTTTCTGCGCCTTCAAAATTTCCAATTTTGTTCATGATGGAAATGGTCCTTCTAATCAATCATTTCATGTGAAAAAACTTGAAGAGTTGATTAAGGAAAAAATGTTATGAGAACCAACACAGTGACTTGTCAATCCACAATCATAATTTTACAGTATCAGTAAGCTGAGTGAGAATTCGGAAGCATTCATGCCATAAGGATTTATATATTTTTCATTTCTTGTTCAAATTAACATTTATATAGAGATAGCAGAGAAAGAAAATACTTTTTTCCCAGGAAAAGAATGACCCATCGCCATGATATACTTTTAGAATGATTTCAATGGAATCCTCCCTCAAGATGCTTTATGATTGTGTACTGCTTTGCTTGAAGCAAACATCGAATATCAAGACAAAGAAACACAAGAAAAGAGAGCACTGGTATTTAAGAACCAACTGAAGGACAACTTATAGTAAAATTTCCTGCAAATTTGTAGCAAGCAACAGATATCATCAAAGTGTGTTTATAATTCACCAATAAATGGAGTTGACAGGACACGAACTCAGGAGCTTTCGATAGCAGAGACCGTGTTAATTAACTTTTTGAACTAAAAGCTCGAGGCTGAGTTATGGTATATTAATGTGGAGGGAAAAAGAGGTGACCTGGATGAACGCCTGGGAGGGGTAGAATTAGGAGGAAGTTTGAGATTCCGACAAGTTTTGGACCACAACTACAGTAGTTTTCAACAGCAATCCCATAGCCATAGTAAGTATTTTATTATTATTATTATTATTATTTTAAGTAAAAGCGGGTAGCACGGTGAAACTGAACGACTTAATCCCAACTAGGTTGGGACCAAGACGAGACCGCAAGCCGATGATCGATATTATTAAAATCAAAATAGAAAAATACAAGAAAATATAATAAAAGCACCTAAAAAGAAATGAAAAAGAAAAGAATAAAGGAAAATATTATTTATTATTATTATTTAATGGTTGATTTGTTTCCTTAGAAAGTAATCCTGATTTTATTTTGTTTCATTTTGTTTTTTCTAAGGCTGTTCTCTTTTCCATTCATATTGATGTATATGGAATCAAACTAAGGTGATAAATATAAAATAAGCTTACTGTAAAAAACCATAGCTAACATCTTATAATTTTTATATGTGCAAAGATGACAATTTGAACTTAATTTGCTGAAAAATAAATTAAAATGAAACGTCAAGATGGTGTCTATTTTATTTTTATTTTTATTTTTTAAATGTTGAGGCATGGATATTCATCTAGGTAATAAATAAAGCCCTGACAATTCAGCTATAATGCACCAAACACCTACCAAAATCTTTAAACATGACTTGCATGAAAATCTTGCTTCTTAACTACTGTAATTATATTATACAACTCGCACACTTTAGAGCTTCACCTGGATATATCAAATAAAAATGATTTGCCTTCCATTAGCTTAACCTCAATTTCTTGTGTGTATATATATATATACACACACACAGCTATTCCAGTACATGCTTCATTGCAGCACTGAGAAGCTCGTATACTATCTCTAAATCTTACACATTCATTTGCATCTGTTCAAGAAAGAAAACGTAATGGGGAGTGAAGGAAGCGCACACGCAAGTTTCCCAAAGAAGGCCAACCCAGGCAAAGCTACTATTCTGGCTCTCGGAAAGGCATTTCCTCACCAGCTTGTCATGCAGGAATTCCTAGTTGATGGCTATTTCAGGAACACTAACTGTGATGACCCAGAACTCAAGCAAAAGCTAGCTAGACTGTGTAACTTTTACAACTTTTCTTTTCTCTTAAGTGCCATAACATTCAATCATTCGTGTTTTTTAAGTGCATGGATTAGTTTTAACTATTCTCCCAATTATAACTGTGCTTTTTCTTATGGCTGGTCGCAGGCAAGACAACCACCGTGAAAACAAGATATGTGGTCATGTCTGATGAAATATTGAACAAGTACCCAGAACTTGCCATTGAAGGCCTTCCTACAGTAAAGCAGCGCTTAGACATTTGTAATGATGCTGTAACAGAGATGGCTGTTGAAGCTTCGCAAGCTTGCATCAAGAATTGGGGCAGGTCTATATCTGGCATAACTCATTTGGTCTACGTTTCATCAAGTGAAGCTAGGTTACCCGGTGGTGATCTTTACCTTGCAAAAGGACTTGGACTAAGTCCCGAAACACAGCGTGTCATGCTGTATTTTGTAGGCTGCTCTGGAGGAGTGGCAGGTCTCCGAGTTGCAAAAGACATTGCTGAAAACAATCCTGGGAGTAGAGTTCTTCTTGCTACTTCTGAAACTACAATAATTGGGTTCAAACCACCAAGTGCTGAGAGACCGTACGATCTAGTTGGAGTTGCACTCTTTGGAGATGGTGCTGGAGCCATGATAATAGGCACTGATCCCATTCCAGAGAATGAAAGGCCACTCTTTGAACTTCACACAGCAATACAGAATTTCTTGCCTAACACTGAAAAGATAATAGATGGAAAACTGACAGAGGAGGGGATAAGCTTCAAGCTATCAAGGGAGCTTCCTAATATCATTGAAGATAACATAGAAGGGTTCTGCAAGAAGTTGATAGATGTTCGCGGACTAACTAACAAGGACTATAACAAATTGTTCTGGGCAGTTCATCCTGGCGGACCTGCAATATTGAACCGAATGGAAAAGCGCCTCGACTTGTCACCAGAGAAACTAAATGCTAGTAGACGAGCTCTGATGAACTATGGCAATGCAAGCAGTAATACAATCGTGTATGTGTTGGAGTACATGTTAGAAGATAGTTTGAAGATGGGGGATGCTGAGAATTGTGAATGGGGCTTGGTTCTCGCTTTTGGACCTGGAATTACCTTTGAGGGAATTCTTGCAAGGAACCTAATGGTCTAAATTTACTTTGATTTCTGCTGTAATAACTTCGGCCACCTATATCTCATTTTTTAATCACAAAAGTCTGTATCACTTTCATTGGCTGATAAAATCACGTTTCAGTAGCTGGAGTCTTTATCAATCTAATAAGTCATCATTTGATCAAATCAATTTCTATTTTTATCGGATAAAAGCTAAGGGTTTGCTTGGATGAAGGTTAGAGAAGGTTTAGTAAAGGGAGGGGAGGTAAGGGGAAAACAAAGCCTAACCCTAAATTTATCAGGAAACAGTAAACACTATAGTCTATACGAACTAACTAGACTAAGTACCCCATAATGTTTAGAATTCCATACCATTCACATAACTGTGAGGACTTAGATAAGTTCACCAAGGATGGACAATCCGTAAACACAAGAGATATAAAAAGGCATGGATATATAGTCTATAAACTTTGAAAGGATCAACACTGACAAAATAAGTTAATCCAATTATGATAATATCGTGTTAAAAAGACCCCCCTAACTGTACCAAATGCCAAAATTATACATATCAACAATGTATGAACTATGAAGCACAAACACATGATATCCATTTCTCAAAAAAATATAAAACTGCACAAAATTGGGGCTTAACTAGACGTCTAGACCTTCAGAATTTGGCATATCTCAAGCTAATTTCATGTTCCATTTTGACTAGACATTCGATTGAGTGAGTCCGTTCTTACGTGCCACTCTTGACTTCTTTCTGTTAGAAGCAACATTATCACTGTGTGTAGTGGCATCAGAGCAGCATATTTGTGTTTCCTCTTCTTCCATCTTAGCTTCAAGTTGCAGTTCTTTATTTGAAGAGGACAGTTCTCTTTCTTCAGAGTCTGAAATTGCAACAGCACCGGCTTCTGGTTGAGTTTTAGCCTGCCGGGTTTGAATCAGATAATGTGCTACGGATTTAAAGCCAAGCTGCGAAACCTGATAAGATATACCAAACTTAATCACTTCCTGCTCATCATGCTAATTTTATCTTTATCTTGTCGTTATGATGCATTGTTTAAGGAAGAAACCAGGAGGTATCTCATTGAAAGGTTCTAACCTTACTATAAATATAACCAGTGGGCTCCCATCCGTTCGCCTTTCGGCACCTACTGCAGTTGCAAATTCCTCGACAAACGGGGCAAACCCATTTTGGGTTCATGTTCACTTCAATCACACTCTCTCCATACCTGACATGGTAACAAATTTGACCTTATTCATTCATATACCAAGTATCCATAGGAAAAGAGTGCTAAAGTTTGAGAACCAATAAATACCTTGTATATAAGCAACCTCCACAAAATTGACCTTGGACTGTTTCGCAACTGCTACAACGGGTACGAAGCCCAAGAGTTTTCTGCCTGCAAGAGAGGACGGCATCTCTAAGCATTTTTAATGAAGCCCAAATAATTTAAAGAATTGCTAAGTACATCCAGATGACAAACCGCTGAATTTGAACATTTTAAATTACAATATAACTCATGTGAAAATTAAAATAAAGCTGGTTTGGAAATGATGAATCTACTCAAGGCTGTAGCATGGAAAAATTTGTATATCCTACAAGAGCTACCATGGTCAACTATTGAAACCCTGTTGAATGAGCACATACACACAAACATTTATATATAAAAAAGATTGGGGAAAGAAAATAGCACCAGATAGACCAAATGATGGATATAACAGACAAGTAAAACGGGTAAAGAAAAAAAGAAAAAGTTACATAGAAGTTATACGAGACGGAAAAGAAAGGGGTTTTGCATTTTGAGAGCTTTGGGAAGATGATCCAGAAAAGGTTATAAATCTAATGCAAAGTGATCAACAATGACTAGGAAATCCATTAATGTGCATATTTGTTTCTAGAAACCTAAAACGAGTCTAAATTACAGATATGTTAAACAAAAGACGAGTTTCCATTTCAAAAATCTCCAACATCATAGTTTTCATGAAGCATAAGTTTCCACCTAGTTAAGGTACAGATGGGTTTAGTACGTCAGTAGACTTTATAAGTACTTGGTTCAATTGCATAACTTTGTCCCAAATAGCCAATAAATTTTCCTCTAGGATAAGAACACATGAAGACCCCGAATCATTCTGGGATTAAGGCTTTGTCGTTGTTATAAGAACACATGAACTAACAGCCATTCAAATATCTTGAATTAAGAACAATGCAATGAAAAACAAAAGAGGAAAATTTCAACCTTCAGAAACTGATTAAATGAGGAAAAAAAACTAAACCTGCATTGATGGCATGATTCTCCTTTCTCTGGATCATATATGCGCTTTCCATCCTCCCTATATTCTTCATCCATTGACGAAGTCCAAGGTGTCTTACAATCACGGAGGAGCTTCTGATGACTTTGATCGTATATCTCTGGCTTAGAGCCTTGTTTTATCCGGATCTCTAAATCTTTAGACTTAGAGGATCCTTTGTTTGTTTTGGGGAAGAAATCTGAATAGTTCACTGGATTTGCAGTCTTCAATCTAACAACCATAAAGTAGTAATTTACTAAAACACTCAACAATTCTCAAGCATGTCATTGTGCAATTCGAATTTGGCAAAGAAAGAAAGTTGATGCTTTGGTTTCACCACCTCGGGTTTCCACGTTAAACGAGTTTAATATATTAGAACACCTAGGCGTTCAAAATCGAGAATCCTATGGGAGCACCTAGACGTGGGTAGTTATTGAAAATGAGACTTGTATCCCCACTGACATAAATAAGGCTATGAAAGTTGTCCTCGCTTTCCTTGTTTGAGATGTAAATTTGAAAGAGAAAAGCGAAAGTACCTACCTGGATGAACGGCGGGAGGAGTGAGGGAGGGGCAAAGATTTAGGAAGTTTCTTCTGCACATTTCGAGACGAGTTGGGGGGTGGAGGAAGGTGAGATTTGAGGTCTAAAATCCCTAATTTGACCATTCTTTCATTGTTGGCTTTGATTCTCTGCTTCCTGTACTCTTCATAGGCAGATCCTCCTCCTCCATTTTCGTCTTTCTTTCTTCGTTGAGACACCATTCTTACAAAACAAATGGAGGGAGGAGGGATTTCACATTTTCAGGAGGCGGGAATATAAATATAATAATACAATCAATCGCTATATCTCTATTTATACACTTTGTTTTAATATAAAATCTTAAAAACTTGTAAAGATAATATGAAAGCCGAATGTGTAAACATAAAGCTTTTCATCCAATAATTTATTTAATTTGTAATTTATATTTTGAGTAATTTCTTAAAAAGCTATTTGTGTATATCAATTTTGTCGAAATAGTGTTTGTGTTTATTTTTCTGACAAAATAATGATTGTGTTTATTTCCGTTACTCAAAAGGTGAAAAACTCATTAACAGTGTTAAATGTGATAACGTGACAAGAGGTATTTTGGTCTTAATTTATTACTTATGTTATAAAAAAAACTCAATTCCCACACTTAAAGTTGTAAACACATTTATATTATAGAATTTTACCAATAAATTAAGATTGAAAATCCTTTGCAGCACATCACATTTAACACTGTCAATGAGTTTTCCACTTTTTGGGTAACGTTCAATCCTCTTTTAGTCAAAAAGAAAAATACGTACACCATTTTGACAAGATCGGTAAACACAGTGATTCTTTAAAAAAACTACTCTTATATTTTTAATAATAATTTTATACAAGGCTGACATGTTCTAAATTTATCTGAACCCAAATCTGACCCACTTTTAAGCGGGCTTATGTCAAGTCGAACAATACATAAATTAAGTGTGTCCAAGTCTGATTGAATGCACATAGGCCTTAACTCACCATTCTTAATTTTATAAGAAAATAAAAATAAACATTTTCTTAATTTTATAACAATACAAACTACAATATTTTATTTAATCAAATATGAACTATAATTCCGTAAATCATTTATTTGAAATCTAACCTTTAATCTTTTGTAAGAATAACAAAATATTAATATGAATCTACACAGAAACCCAATTAGTTGTTAATCGTTTGCTTGTTTTTAATGAGGGACCTAAACTTTATGGGTTTCTTTGTAGTTGAATATTAAGCAAATCATGAAAGTAACAGCAAAGGTGTCAGATATCTGTGGGGTTGATTCGGTTGAGGTCGTTATATGAAAACTGCAGAGACTGTACCTAGTGTTTGATATGAATTGATTCTGTGGTGCAACAAAATCAGGCCATGGAAGATGCATGCCTCCTTTACATAATTACACTCACATACTTATTAGCCAAACACACCCTTCTTCATTTCCTCTATAACCCACCATTCATTCTCTCACTTGCTAACCATTTTTCAGAGCTAAGCATTTCGAAAAACACCCATATATCGATATGGCTCCCCGGAGAAGATCACAATACTTGAGTTCCCGCCAGGCCAAGGATGAGCCACTTGCACGGTTCGTCAAGATTGTTCTTGAATTCAACATTGATCACAGCATGCTTGTAATTATTCCTTCTCTTCTCCATTTTCTTTCTCATCTTTTCTTTTTTATGTTGTCTTCTGTTCTTGCTCTGTTTTGGGATTTCTATCTGGGTCTCTTTTGTTTTCAGTTTGCTGTTTTTCTTGACTGCCAAGGCTTTGATGTTACTAATTTTCATTGGTCATTTTAGCTCATACTGGAAAATCAGTTTTCGATCTTTGTTACGGTGTTGATTGCGATGTTATGTGACTCTGTTTCTTGCATTTGTACTCTGTTTCCAGCAGATACTATGTCTTTGGGACTCTGTTTCTCACGTTTATGTTTTGATTTTGTTCATTATTGTAAATTCCTTTTGAGAAAGATGAATGGTTTTCCTTGTTTTCTTCTTATGGTTGAAAACTGGATTTGACATCCTGAACTACAAATCTGCGATATGATTAATGTTCGTTAACTACTAATTTCTTCTTGACAGTTTGAATTAATAGTTGATGTACATTGTCTGGTTTCCTATTATGTAAACTCCTAAAACATGTTTGCTGCTCTTACTGGATCTGTTTACTGTCATTTCTGAGTTTACACTTGTATGTTGCTGTGGATTGCTACGAAAAATTTGACTTTTTGGGCTTAAACTTGAGGCGTTTTTTATTTTTACTGCAGAGACTTCCCCTGAGGTTCGTAGACAAATTCAGAAACAAGCTTTCTGGTGTGGCCAAACTTTATGTATCGGATGGCAGAGTTTGGAAAGTGGGGCTTCGAAGAGATGGCCAAAACATTTGGTTGCAGAATGGCTTTCAAGAATTTGTAACACACTATTCACTTTGCTTTGGAAATGTCTTACACTTTGAATACAAAGGTATGACTAATTTCGCCGTTTACGTGTTCGACTTGAGCAATTGTGAGAGTTCGTACCCGCCCCATGAGGTTATTGAAATTCCTGATTCCTCCCCACATCCAACTCCAAGCACAAGCAAAGGAAAAAAGAAAAAGGACATTCCTAGCAAGCTTTCCAAATATAGAAACGAGAGTGGCAACATTGTTTCTCCAAGACAATTCAAGTCTAAGAAGCCTCATTTCGAGGTTATTCTCAAGAAAATTAATTTCACACATTCTGTTGCGGTGAGCTATTTAACCAAATATACTACCCCTAATTAATAAATTAATGTTTGTTATCTTTTTGATGATATATTTAGTATTTTTCTTTTTGTTTATTACTACAGTATGTGCCCTCTAAATTTGGAAGGAAATATTTCCCGGGACCTATAGGTAGGAGAGAGTCAGTGGAGCTTGGGCTCGTTGATGGAAGGAAATGGAATGTGGCACTTAAAGGAAGAAAAAGTGGACGTGTGAATTTTGGAGGAGGATGGAAAGCATTTCAAGAGGAAAATCGCCTCAAAGTAAATGATGTTTGTGTCTTTGAGCTTCTAAAGAAGAACGAATTCAAAGTTCACCTCTTTATCGCTTTGTAGTTTTTATCGTTGGTGCTTGCATATGTTTCGTGTTTCTAGACCTCTGTTTATGAACTAGTTTATTAGCTATATTTATAGATATATTTAGTTTTTAAGGTATTGGTTTACTGTATTAAAATCCATCCACATATATGGTATGTATTGCTTTAATACGAATTAGCATGTATTAGTTCATTTTATAATGACCTACTGCACCAATCTGACTAATAAACAAAATATCATAGGTTATGTAACTATATCACACCCAAGCAGCATGAGGTTTCGATAATTGGAAATCCCATTTGATTCACGGTTAATAAGCGAGAACGGAAACTCAAAACAATAGAACAATGGATTGCAAAATCACCTGTTAAGAATAAACAAATGATATTACCTTCTATGTACATTATAATTTGAGCTTTGTACATTTTAAATACAGAAATTCTATAGGTGCTTCTGTACATTCCAAAAATATGCCATGTCTAGAAAATCAGCCTATGAAACGCATCCGATAGTCATGTCATTGGAACTCATGATCTGGTGAGGCCATGCTTCAAACTTCTGCTCAGGCTTTTGAGCTTTGTGATAATGCAATGCAATTCAATCAATCAAATATCTCAATATCATTAAGCTAAATAGCAAAATTGCTAGGAAGGAGCAGCACGAGTCTTCCCATGAATATCCAACAAAAGATCTTTGAGCTCAGGAAGAACTGATACCAGTACTAGTTCGAGTATGGCGTACGCAAGTTGCTTCATACAGATTGTAGACTGCAATTTAGATTTCCCAAGTTAATATATGATATAAAAGTACTTGAACTTAACATTATACTAGCACTGAAATCCAAATGAAAGGAGATTCGTTAAACATAACAAAATGATGATCTGGACAAATTTGACTAAATCATTAGTAATCCTCTTTTTATCCATGTCTCTATAAATTATGGTCAAATACCTATTTTCATGTCGTCATGTTCATTAACTTTTAGATGGTTTTTATTGTTGGACTTTAATTTAGTATAGTGTTGAGTTCAGGGACTTCTATGTCATGAAATAAAGTAGGGATCATTATGTTAACAGCGATATATAGTTCAAGGACCATGAATCTATTTTACCCATCTGTGCTGGTTGTACAGATTTATGTAGTCAATAAACCACCATGCATTCTCTATGTCTCTATAGAGATCAAAACAATGAAATATATTGAAGGACAAACCTGTGTGAAATAGAAAATATCCCTTGCACTGCGTTTGTACTGCTTGGCTCCAAGCAAGCTAACCATTGCAGTTGGAGCTCCATCTGAAAATGGAAAAGATTTGTACTTCAAATGTTATATAGAATCAAAATAATAAGTAGGGTAGAAAAAGGAAGGTAAAGTTTTATCCATAATCCGTCTAGGTTAAAATACTAACAATAATACCATGTTTAATATCTGAAATCTGTACAGAGATGCCAAATATATCAGCTAATAGAAATGCTTCGAGATGGTCCAAGTTACATTAGACAATCAGCCTAACATTGTAACAGTCCATTGTCCAAGTAACATAAGAGTTGATTTAAAAAGAAAAAAAGTCAAGGTAAAAATCTTTCAAAGGCATAACCTAACAAGATTACCTAACTGTTTTGACATGAAAATTGAACCTCTGAAATCTAGTCTTCTATGTGGGCAAGCGGTTCGATTTCACATGGAGCACCAATACAGCCACCACATGTATTTTGAAACAATATCTACTTTACTTGTTTCCAAAGTCTTTAAATTGTTAAATCTTATTTATGTTTTTGCAGGTTATAGGTGAAGAAAAGTTTCAAAATTGCTATTTTTTATACATTAGCAACTTGTGGCAACGGATAGTACACAAGTCAAAGCCGGCAACTTTAAACCCTGCTTGACATTGAACTTGGACCATCTCCAAAGGATTAAACATTTATTCTCACATAAAAAAATGCAGAAGAGTAAAACCACCTCAAGTTTGGATTAGAGTGCTTAAACCATACTTACCGAAGAGCATCTTTTTTATATCACTTGCTCTACGAGCAGCCTCAAGCTGCTCCTCAAAGGAACCTGAAACTTGTTTGTAGACTTTATTGGCTCCAAGTTGGTTCATTTGGAAAGGCACTGGATTCAGATTAGCATCATCACCTTTGCCTTGTCCAACCCTTACTCTTGTAAAGAATACACCATCAGGCCAGAGTATCTGAAAGTAGTCAATTATCATATGAAGCAACAATTGTGTTTCTCAATCAGCAGCATAAAAAGAAACATCTTAACACTTAATGTCAGTGTTATTAAAAGCACTAGGTGGCCGTAAGACAAAATATGTAAAATCACCACAATATGTAAAAGCACTATGCCTTATTTTATCAAAAATAGATTTAGCTTATTTTAACTAAAATGAACTTTTTAGACACCAAGTTATATATCCCTTAGCAAAAAAAAACCTTTTAATACTGAGGCTTCCTTTTGAAACGCACTTAAAATTCTAAAAGAATTAAGATATATTTACGACAAGCCTTTTCTTCGGCTAAAGCCTGCACTGAGGCACTTGCCTATCCAACCTATTAGTGGAAGCCCCTTATCTAGGGAGTTGCGAGGCATAGCGCCCTGCCTTACCTATCTCTGCTAACACAGAACCATCCTCAGAGCAGCAAGTAACATCAAGAAATTCAACTATCCTTGTAATAGACTTCAAGCAGACATAAACCAAGAATCTGACTAGTGATTAAACCAAGAATTTGAAAAGTGAATATAGATTCAGTCTTACATCTTGTAAATAACGAATTCCTTGAGCAACAATATCCTCTCTCCGCAGCAAGTAAATCTGCCTCAAAAGCAAATCATCAATAGCATCTTCCATTACCAACTGTAATATTTGCTTTGACATCCAAAAAACCTGTCTTCTGCACCAACCAATAGAAATAAATGTTAAATACAAACCTAAGTCAACATGAGAACAGCACGAATAGAAAGCCTGAGAATATAATAAAAAAAAGAGAAGAAACAATAAAACTGCAAAAATGGCTTGTGTAACCACAGAAAAGGTTAATATAATGTGTTACTGAGATGGCTGCACTAGACCAGAGGGAAAAAAAAACAATCAGCCCGTACTTGTCTTGACGAGCAGTGCTAGGCAGGACTCTCCAAGTCTTGAAAAAAAGATCAATTTAATTTTTCAAGAATTGATAATACAAAAAGTATGGCCACTGCTTCAAACCTTTAAATATCATTGCTAGATAAGAGTTGTAGCCATTTAGCCAAACTAACCAAATTATTTAACAAAATAGTGAAATCAAGTGCATGTGGATGTCAGTATGCCATTAGTTTCAAAAATTGGTGTAATATGGCATATGGAGGAAGAAGCAAGTACAGAGATTATGACACAGCAAACACTAATGCACTCATAAGAAGCTTCTTTATTATTTTACAGATTCAAGGGATAAAGCAGAGGAAGGTAAAAAATTCAATATCAAACACTTTGACTACATGATAAGCTAATCCACCAAATAGCAAGAAAGCAAAAAAGAAAGAAAGAAAAAACAGCTCACCTCAGCCAGCCTCGTCTGTTAAGCTGGAATATCTTATCAACAAGATTTAATAAAGGGAGGCTCACATTAGATGGAGTCCACTGCAACCAAAAAAATAAAAATATTATTGGATATTCCTTATGATGGTATAGGCACCCAAAAACAAAGAAAAAGAACAACCATCATCCAATTCAATCATCAATAATAGCTACTATCTTCAAATAATGGCAATTCTAGGATACACAACGAAGTTTGAGAAGGTGCAGAGTCCATAGCCAGCACAGCAACTCTTATCAAGCTAATCAGTCATATTTTACCAAGGTAACTTGACAATTGAGATTTCTAAAAGATTTTCCCTGGCATATAAATAGCCAATTATGCTTCTGCTTCCTAGATCTTTGACAAAAAGCATAGCTAGGATCTTTTCCACCTTTCTCCTCTATAGATTGTCAAGAAAAAGCTCACCTTTGCATCTAATAAATTGGATAATGTTGCCAATTGATAAAACAGTAGTGAAAGTGATTTATCAAATTCACAACGAACTAAATCTGTTAATGAATATTCAACGTTGGTTAAAATGGGGACCCAAACTTGAGATCCTGACTTAATTTTATTTTTTTTATTGCAATTTGCAATTGGATCTTTAGGCATTCCCGGTAATCTAGGTGGACAGTTTATCTTCCATGTCTCAATGGAAATTGTAAAACCAGAGAATTTAACCCAAACATATGATAACAAATATTAGATGCACTTGACATGGAATCTGGGCAGCTGCATTTGGCAAAATAAATGATCAAAACATACTTCAAAGACGATAGCAACATATCGTTTTATATAACTAAAAAATCCAGATAATCAGACCAAGCCTTGTAAGCTATATGGATAGCTTCACCATAGAAATAAAGATCATATGATTCATATTTGTTAGCAAGGTAACCAATAAAACCACTAACCAACCATATTATCAAACAAGTTGTAATGTGATTAAGGATAGACAAATTATCTAACAAGAGAGAGAGAGAGAGAGAGAGAGAGGAAAGAACCTCAGGTGGCATGCCAACAGGATCATCTATACGACTGGAGGTTGCTGTGGCAGAATTGGCTGCAGCAAAATCGCCCCGGTTAATCAACTCAGATTTCAGCTTTAGACCTTGTTTCCTTTCTGCATCCGAATTTCTTGACTCATCGTTATGCTTGATCACTCTAGGTGAAAAAAATTTGGCATTTAATTCATTATCTGAATGCCAACCACTAGTTTGTTGACTAGATCCTTCCACTGGCTTATGGCTCTCTTGCTGAAGGTTATCTTCGTTATCAGAAAAGCTGTTCATAGTTTCCTCTGTATCTTGTCTTAAAACAGGTTTATTCATCTCATCTGCATGCCAGGACAAGTTCCTGCTGTGAACTGAAGAATTAATTTCTTCAAGGGAAGAAGGTGAACCAGCAACTTTGCGAATTAAGCCATCGGAGACCCCTTTAAATTGGCGAACAATATCATCCACAGCATCATCAACATTAACTATTCAAGTAAAAAAAACAAAATCAACAATGGAGGAAGTGATTTGTAATTGACAAAAAAAAAAAAATTAAAAAAAAACATTTAGTAATAATTATTAACAAAACAATGAAAAGCCCACAATAAAGAAACAGCTTATCCACAAACAGAAATACAACATTATATTAGTAGCTCCGGGTCATGTGAGTTCCTCAACAGTCCAGGGAAAATACGGAGTCTTTGTATGTACATGCCAGAGAAGCAGATTACTGATCAACTAAATAATGCAAATTTGTTATCAGTTATCACTGAGCTTGTCTAGTTTTTTCCTTCTGTAATTTAGGCATTGGTGTTAAAGTAACTACTCGTAGCAGTCGGGCCTAATATTAACTTAAATGACCAGTAAGCCTTACTCCTACACTTTTTCTTCCTTTTTTCACTATATTCCCTAGCTAGTGTAGAGTTCTCAATCTCAACCAAAATGCCAACCCCCAATAAAAAGTAAGGTATAAAAAGGTTTGCATGCAAGCATGAACCTATTTTTGCATGCGTTGAGAAGTGAGAGATCAATCCAACATACTGAGGACAACATTCTAACAATCAGAACAGCTACAATGCTCATTAGACATCAGCCATCATCAAAGTTAATCCCATCCACATACATTCAAAAAAGGTGGAATTTTAATCATGTATCAGGCACCAACTTGATTGCTTGCAAACGTGCATTGAATCTTGATTTTAATGTGTTTAGAGATCTAATTTGATCTTGGGTAGTCTTTGGATATCACATGTTACAACCAATTTTGAACAAACAATTATGATAATAAGATCTCCACATACCAGCCAGCGTCTTCATCACCGAGGGAGATTTTCCAAAAGAATAATTCTACGAAAGTAAAAGAGAGAAGTTTAGGACTGCATTTCTGCTAGGAAAAAATGTAGAGAGAAAGGGAAAATGGCACACATTAAAGTAAAACCTACAGCAGTAGATAAAAATATTCTATAATTCAAACCTTCGAGGAAGCACTTAAGAAATCCCACACTTCATGCTGTTCAGCAACATTAGCTATAGAGAGAAGATCCTGAAAAATGCAACTCAATTGGAACAGCAGGAAAATGCATTTTGAAGAACAAAAATAGAGCAGGAATTGGACTGTACTTGTAGATATTTATCAAGGTGAATACAGCGTTGATGAACAAAGGCGTCCTCTGTGCTTGACGAAAATATCCTTTTGGGAGGCAAGTGCAAAGTGTAGTTAGGAATGTCCTTAAGATGCCGATGCAATCTCTCGAAATTCCTGTATCTGCAGAAAAAAAAATAAACTACAGGATCAGCACAAGAAAAATTTACTTATGCATAAATTGCAGAACTTTCACAAGAACTCTGTGAACATCTAGATATTCTAATTGGGGTAGTAGAAAAAAATTCCTAATCTCTCAAAGCTACATTATAAATAAATGAGAAAAGCACCTCCTTTTCACAAACCAAGTTCGGTTTTCTGCATCTGTCACCGCAATTGAATAAACTGCGAAAGATTTTGACCCGATTTTTTCAAAGTATGCTCCCATAACCTGTAGATGCATAGGCAAACAAGGAATCAATGATTAGATTAAGGCACAATATAAAACGATCAACGTATAATGATGTTTGAGCACTCAGAAGTAGCTCTAACTTTGAAATCTGCACAAGGACTAAAGTCCTGCCCATGTTTCATAGCATCAATCTCAATATGTGACGTTTAGTTATTGACACTAACCCGGCACTTCAGCTTTGGATCAGGAACATGAAGTCCCTCACTGTACAAGACAATATCTGAATCCCTCTTAAAAGCATGATCTTCACCAAGCCTACCAAAATCTGAGCCGTAGAACTCTGAAATAATGGTTCCTCTGCCATTTCCTGTAGGAGTCTTTTCACCAAGAGTCATCGTTTTCAGATCAGAAGTGCTGCTGGATCTCTTAAGCACACTTTTATTTTCATCAGCAGCTAGATGACTGGTGATGTCCAACCTGATGCCAGCTTTCTTATTCTCGAAAGAAAACTCCCCATCGTGTTGCCAAGTATTCTCATCACTCACAGAACTCAACACCCTGCCAAAATATTTACTGGTATCTGCATTGTTGGTTGCAGAACCCCTTGCAATGGGTTGCGGAACTCCTACTTTAAGTTTTTTAGCCTCTTTCTTTTTATAATTTCTTCCTTTTGTCCACATGTTTTCAAGATTTTCAGGAGTAAGAACTTCAGTTCGCCTCTGGTTTGCTGCTTCTAGAACCCGTGCCCAATCTGCAAGCCGTGTTTCAATAGCCTCTTGTTGGTTTGCATCAGAACCCGAGGAAGTTTCTCTCTGATTCTCGATCTTAGAGATCATATCAATTCCTTGAAGATTATTATTTTTGCTGATAACATCGTTCCTTTGACTATTTGGAGATGGATATGTCTTTGACAAATGATCAACACTTTGTCCACCACCGGAAGAAAGGCCACCAGTTACCTCAATAATGCTACCATCTTTAATGGCTACCAAAATGTATTCAATGATCTCATTGATATACCTGTTACATCAGGAGAACAAATTATATGTAAATGATTATCAAGAACACATTTGATCTAACTACAATTACATTATCAATTTTTCCTTCTCTCTCTCTCTACATGTCATGCATTAGCCAGAATAATGTCCTCCGCACAATGTTTGGACAATATAATATGACGACACAATTAGAAGGCCATCTTCTTGAGAAGATGACACTATTGGAAGAGATTGCAATTTGTCCAAACAACCAAAACTTGCAATCATTTAATGAGCTTGTCCAACCAAAAAAAAACTGGCCAATCAAGAAGTGAACTTTAGAGGACTTTAATCATTGAATGTTGAACAATGTGTTGTCTCGTGTTATGCGACATATATTGCAAGGTAGATTTCACAATTTGGAATCACCTTCTTAACGCTTTTAAAAGGCATAATGTGTGTCCAGAATCTTTGCATGCTTTTGCTAGTCTAAAATGAACGGTTTTTTTGGAACTATGCTGCTTGTTGAGCCAAGAACTCTTAGAAGGGTTTGTTTTAAGTGCCATCAAAATTGATTACAGAAGAATGCTTTTCCAGAATCTTTTTTGCAGTTTTATGTTGTCAGGCAGGTTGATTCATCAACTACCATGGTGTAATATCCCTCATTTATTTCTTCTCAACAAAAATCCTTTTCTTATGCATTTACTAATTGTTATCGTTACTGACTAGGTAACTTATTCAAATTAAGATAAAAGAGCAGTATAAAATCAGAATATTAGCTTTGCACCATCAGGCAAAGGGCGCAAGAGTAGCACACCCAGTATGGTCTACGGTGCAATTCAGATATTGAAGCAGAAACTAAGAGCAGAATCGAATACCTTCCTATAAATGCTTACTGCTCTAATACATTTAGGTCAAATAAATATAAAAATATCTACCTACAAAGACGAGGCTTAATTTATTCACAGTTGACTTTTCCACAAAGGAGAAGCATGATTATGCTTTCACATTTTAGGAAGAACCTATTGTAAGTCCAGCTATATAATTATGAACACAGATTTCACAGCTATCATTACAGTCAACCATCTAGCTGAGGATGCACTCAGCCACACACATCCGAGCTCCACACATACGCAACCCAAAAACAATAATACAAAAAACAATGTTCAAATGTTAGACAAACCGCAGATGTTATGACAAACTTCCATACTTTTAAGGTACAAATATCTCATAACTAGGTTAAGTTTCAAGCTTTAACAGCTGCATTTCCCTTTGTAGTTCACAGATATTGATTGGAACTATGATACCATATCATAAATAATGTATAGTTTACATTGATAAGACATCAGAGACACATCTAACATCTGTTAGATATGTTGTTATATTCCAAGAATATTATTTCATACTTAGAATAGGAAGGATGTGAGACAAAGCTGGACAAAACAAATATTCTAGTTTTGCTGAGTTGACCAAAATCAAATGTCTCACTCACGTACCATATCCCTCTGTCCTTAAGAGAATGTGTTTCTAGAAAAATACTTTTGTTTCGAGATGATTGTCATTTTAAGAAGAAGTAAGAGAATATTCATTAACATTTTCCAAATGTATTCTTGCATTTAATGTTGATTACAATATAATTAATAAAGTAATTCGTCTTACACAAATATTTATAGGATAGGGATGTTTTAGTAAGATAACACTAGTTAATGACTTTCTTAATCCATGAGCAAAAACCGTAAAAGACATCCTTTCAATGACAGAGGGAATAATTTCGATAACAAAAATGATTAAGGGAAGGCATAAAAGATCTGAAATTGAATGAAATTAAATATCTTACACAGGGCTTGCGAGATTCATAACAGGCTGCAATATCAAGCAAGTCACAAGCTCTCGAGCAATAGTTCGAACCAGGGGGCATTGAACTTCTTGAGGTCTTAGAACGACCGCTAAAATTCCACCTATGAGGCGCTGAAGAACCTTTATTAAACAAGAGAAAAAGAAATTAGACAAAGCTGATGCAAGGTTTAAAGATGAAGAAAAATAGATGAGAACTTCATGGCAGTTTCAAACACACCACTCACACCTTGTACTCACTCTCAGGAGATATCAATGCAGGATGAAGCTCTTTAGAAGCCATTAGGTGGTGCTTCAACCTTTCATCTCTCTCATCAGTTGACAGAGTGCTCATTACGTCAGCACCGATGTCAGCCAGATTTCGTCTAAACAGTTCCAAGTGATCTCCTACCAAATCAATTATATCCCTGCAATATTAGCATGTCATTGACTCTGATAGTTTGACGGCCCAGGTTATTTTGATAAATGGAGATTTAAAAGCGCATGTAAATTTGATTTTCTTCTTGAGAAAACTGTTTAGAAGAGCAAAAAGATATACCTTGTCAGAAGATCTACAAGGTTTATCTCCTTAACCCTTCCTGATATTTCGCCGATAGCATCCATAATTACTGAACGCATAAGCTCAGGCGCCTCCTTATCTGGTGTAATTTCTGAATACCATAAATCAACTACAAAATCCTTCAAAATTTTATCAATGAGCTCATTGATTGCAGCCTCCACCACAGGAGAATCAATTTTCCGTTTCCACCTTGGTGGGGGAAGTGCAGAAGAAAGGCGTGAGTCATTTACAGACAATTGTTTCTTCTCTAGATGAGATAAATAAGATTGTCGGCAGGCTCGTCGGTGTTTTTTCCAGCTGAACTCCACCTCGTTAGACAAAATGCGTAGCGCAGCAAGAAAAAGAATTGATATTGGTAGATTTATCCACATTGATGAACTTGTATCTACAATGAATAACAAAAAATACAGCCAGATCAATAACAAACACCACAAATAAATTTGATTTTTATGCCATCAACATAAGGTTTCCACATGCACATCATATTACATATATGTCCAGTAACTAATAAACTAAGAACTCCATTACTAAGCTGAACCAGAACAACAAAGCCCACACCATTTAACCTACTTCAAGAATAATCTTAATACATCCTGATAACACCGAGATTTGTACATGGGCCATATACGGCCCAGAAGGGGTCATAAATCCCAAAAACACATAGTAAAGCCCAAACAGATACAAAGCCATGACTCGCCCTTAGACCCCATTCGCCAAAGAACGGGCAACTCACCCAATGGGCGAACCACAACCAAATGGTACCCTCCCCTGGAGGGAAGATACCGCCAAATCGCGTTCCCACGAGGAAGGGACGGACAGGACACAATCATCCTAGTTGACATTACAAGGTACACAATTTACACGCCACATTCTTCTATTTCTTTTTACTTGCTTCTAAGGCTTTCTTTTCCCACTATCCTTACTAACTTGACCGTCGGAGTTCCCAAACACGGTGACTTTGTGCAGGTCCGATTATCGGAGAAGGAAGCTTGGAAATTGCAAGTTATCACATCCTTTTCAACTTGATGGAACATTTAAAACAAAAAAAACTCTCAACTCAGAAACTCAAACCCTACATTGCTACTTCTATCTTCTAGACGTGAAAGCAACTATCAAATCAGCAAAAGCAACGGGAATTACAGTTTCATCTGAATGTATATCCAAAGCTAACATAGCACCATAATTAGCTCACTCGAACCACATTATCAGCAAAAGAAAGCAGAAACAACTATCTATTACAAAGATACACATTAAAACTCTATATATAGTAATACACTTGGAGCCGGACTATTTGTATAACAATTGGCAGGTCATTACTAAATACAGCTCAGTACAATAAAGATTCTGACCGGACTATTTCTATAACAATTGGAAGGTTATTACTTAGTACATGTTGGTACAACAAAGATTCTCAACACTTGAGACCGGACTATTTGTATAACAATTAAGAGGTTATTACTAAACGGAGGCCGGTACAACAAAGATTCTCAACACGAACTATTTGTATAACAATTGAAAGGTTATTCCTAACAACCGAACATGAATTTCAGCTCAAATAATCAAAATGAAAACGAAATTCCGAAAAAACTTACGAGATAAGAAGTAAGTAACGGCAAAGATACAAAGAGCCCAATAAAGAATACGAACTTTAGCCTCTTCAATTAGATCCTGAATTTCCTCCATTAGGTTCATCTTTCCGTCTGCTAAACCCTAAATTCTCCGGCGGAAGGGAGGACGGACGGTGATCGCTCCGTCGTCTGATCTTTTGAGTACAAAAAAATTGGAGGCGATGATGAATTATGGATTTTGCTTTTCCAACAAAGTGTCTGGAAATTTGTTGAGTGTTTTATATTATTTAATTTTTTTTAATTAAAGTAGTATTCTTTTGGAATACAGATTGTTCACGTGGTACGCTGTCGTTTAATTATTTCCCACAACGTGTTGGGATTACTAGCTAGTCATATCATATGTTTCGGTTTATGTATATTGATGTCTTCGTCTATCTTTTAGTTGTTGACATGTCATCAAAATACATTGTTTTTTATTTATTTTTGGAATAGATTTTGATTTTCTAGAGGCGGTTTTTGTCTTCATACTTCATAAGCTTGCTTAATGACACTTGTGGTCCTTCAAGTATAGATTCTAGTTAAAATTAATGTTAAGCAGCCTTATGAAATTTGTAATAGTTTTATAAATATCTCATAAAATTGCAGGTAAAAGGCTTTTAATTTCACTTTCTTCAACTCAATTTCTCAAACCATTAGTTCTAATTTATTTTAACTTAGCATTAAAGTGTCAATAGAAATAAACATGTCTGACGACCAAATTTCATCAACTGGCAAAGTGATCATAATCTCGATTCAACCACTCAATTGTATACAAAATTCTTATTTTGTCATTACAATACAACCATTGCAGCATTGAATTTTGATTTAATAGTTATGAGGATAAAATAATGAAAGTAACCATAACTACCTTCATCAATATTACAGTATAGAGACAAAAGAAAAAGTCACACACTACAAATTTCAACCTAGTCAATTTATAAAAAATTTATTTTAATTTCTAATATCAACATTATTAAATTCTTATATCATTTTCAATCAATGTGTGAAATTGTATTATAGGTATTACTTTTTTTGTCTTTTAAGTTATTGATTTGACAAAAAATTGAGAAAAATGTTATAAGAAACCGAGTTATTCTATAGTTATTTTGCATAATAGTCTTTTATTTTTTTGTTAGGTCGCATACTGTGTTTTTTGTATCAGTTTCAACAAACATTACATAATTGAACATGCACAATATTGTTCTATTTCCTCATACTTATGAGAGAGCACCTTTTCAGATAATAAATTTGTTTTATTCTCTTCACACTTTGGCATATCAAGTTGTCTCCCTTAGCACCTAACAAAACTCATCGACTCCAACATATTTGTACCCATGTGAAGCTAAATCTTCCAAAGGTATTATATTAGCTCAAGCACTGACACACTAATTGATTAAAATTATTAATGTCGTAAAAAATGTTACCCTTTTGCTCCGTGCGGAGTGTGTACAACTCCATCTTCAGACACAGTCGCTGCCAACGACTTCGACAAGTAAGTGTCATCCAACTTTCTCCATAACTGTTTCAGAGATGACTCTTTCAACATAGTCATTTTAATTTGGAGAGCATGTGCTAACCAAAAAGTGTTGACATCCTTCATCTGATTTATACTCCAATCGGTATCCTTCATGCTGTCGGACTTCTCCTTTAGGCGACATCAAGACCCTACTGCACCAAATAGTCTTTGAATCGTACTCTGCCACATGAAGTTTTTCTTTCCATCAAAGAGCGGAACCTCATACTTGAAAGCTGCAGACGACATATTCCCCACAACTCGGCTTCTACTCTCCTTCTATTATACACTCGTTGGGCGCAACCTCAACTTTGATACACTTTGTTGAGGTTTGACACCAAAAGCACAACTATGCAAACTCAACCACGCCACCTACTAGACAACAAATGCACTGCTATGCACCACACAAAGAAAATAACAGAAGAAGAAAGCAATAAAAGCACATATAATGTTTTAGTGAGGAAACCTCTTCAACAAGAGTAAAACCACATGGCCCATATGCCTCTTAAAACTCTACTAAAAAAATTACAATGCTTGGACAGCCAAAATTGTATCAAAAAACCCTCGCTCTCTCACATTAGCCTAAAGCCCAAGTTACACCTCCTAGTTAACTACTTTTGAGTTGTGGATTACAAATCACTTAAGTTCAAACTTATTTATAAGGGGGATTCTGTTTTACATCTCTCTTTATAAGCAATGTGAGATTTCCACTTCCCTTTACAATGCTTTTAATCAATGTAAGATTTGGAGAGAAATCCTAATAGTGTTTTCATATTAGCTTAAATTATATAGAACCTTCAAAAATAGGTAATTTTTGTCTCAAATTCATAGCAACGTTCTCCTCATCAACATTTGACAAGTTTTCCACAGAGAATCCCAGCAACAAAATGCAATCACGGAGCACATGGACGAACAAACAACGCAAACACATACAGACGACGGAGAGGCTAACATACGAAACTCACACTTATCTTAATTTAGTGAAATTATTAGGCGAATGGAATACTCAAGTAAAGTTTGAAAAATAGGCTACTTTTTCCCACAACAATATTAAACGCACACTTTTCCATTTTCTTTATGGGCTAAGACTTTCTTAGTAATTTGGCCTCTCAACTGATTGGGCCTTCTCAGAAAGAATAGTACGTGGGCTTTAACATTTTGTGGCCTCATTGTATCATAGATGAATCCACTATGTGGGAACTTGCAATGTGGAAAGTAAATATAGAAATAGAAAATGTTAAGAAAAGCATTTAACTTTTGTTGTTCCCGCGAAATCAGCTTGTAAACGGTTGGCCAATCCGCTACCTGAAAACTCAAAAACCATGTTCCTCTACTTCCGTTTTCATCGATGAGAATTCCAAATAAACAAATCAAAATAATCAACGGCCCAAAACCCCACCTATTTAAATCATTGTTCACCTGTCTGTATCGTGAGGAACAAACAAAAGTTAATAGTAAAAAAATATCTAAAATTCGAACAAGATATTTATAATATCAATAAAAATCTTAATCTTATCCACTCTTATTGCGCTTTTTCTATTTCCTATATTATCCTCATCATCATTCATCATCATCCATCCTCACCATTCATAATCATAATTCTTGTGTGGTATAATCCTATTTTAGAGCTCTGTTTGGATACAATGATTAAGTCAATCCCTATTCAATCTGCATCTTCTTCTCCTTTGTTTATTGAATCCAAAAGAGTTGTTTCGACCGTCACTTGTTCGTCTTCAAATTCCGCTTCCTCGCCGCCGTTGCCGCCGACGAGGAGATCTTCTTTTATTCCGAAGCTTGAGCCGTTTAGCCGGACGAAGCTGGAGAGAGCCGTTAAGGCACCTCCGTTGATTCAGAAATCCGAGAATGAACTTTCTGGTAATGCATCTCTTTTCAGTTTCCTTTATCTAAATTATCTTACTTGTTTTTATGGACCTTTGTATTTCATTTACAAATTTATCGAGATTGATGATGTTTCATGTGATATTTTTGCAGATTATTGTTCAACGCTTGAAGGAGATGATTCTTATAGCTGCTGGAAGGCCTATTTCGAGCTCAAAGATTTCGAAGTAAGTTTAGCTTCGCCATATCTGTATCAGATTTGATCTTTTTGATGTTCCTAAATTTGTGGATTTTCGGCTAATAGTATATAATTACTCTTTTTGTCGCAAAAAGACACAGAAAGTCTGAAGACTTGTATGGATTTTCGAAATCATAACAGATAAATAACAACCTTATGGAATATGGATGTTATGTGAGAGATTAATACAATAGATGTCGTTGGCCTTAACTATCCGCGCTCAGTTAGTTGACATGATATCCGAGCCTCTACGACCGAAAGTGACAGAGTTTGAGTCCTAGGCCTTAACTATGAGCTTGTTTAGTTCAATCGGTTAATTCACAAAGAGGCTTACAATTTGTCAAATCTGAGTTAATCTTTGCATCATTGCTAAGAAACAGATTCATATGGTGCTCTGATCTTTTTGATTTTGGTTGATTGAGTTCTTTGATGCTTCTGATCTTTTATTTTTCTTAATTTAAGGTTCAAAATTTGTATTTAGAAACAGTTTTTATGTGCGGTGTGGCTATTCTTGAAACTGCGAAAACCGTTTTTGTAACTGTAAATTAATAGACTTGATGATTGAAAAAAAGATCTAGGCTCAATCATTGGTATTTTCAGGATGCTTTTTTACCATTAGGGAACTATGCGTGTACTCGATTTTTTACCATATTCGTTTGTTACAGAGTCAATCTCGTAAAGAGGATGTAGAAAGGCTGATTCTTCAAGCTGGAGGAGTGAAGTCATTGATCGGATGCTTACATGGAATTTCATCAATGCATAAAGTAACAAAAAATGGTTTTGGTTCCGTAGCACCTATGAGTATGGAGAAAGAAAAAGAGAGAGCATGTCCAATTCCAGATGGACTACCCAAATCCCAGGAGGAGCTTGATGAGGAAGAGAAAGCTAAAATGCCAGATTCACCGTTTACTAGATTACTCCGAAACAAAGGAACGTTTCCTGCCTGGTACTCTCCTGCTCCCGACCACGAAACAGATTGATAGATAAACTGTGTTATGAAGAGAGCTTGTTTCTTGTGAATATGATATCCATATATGTGACTTTTTATCTAGCTGTGGTGCAAAATTAATGCCACTAGACGAGAGATTTCAGTCTGTGTCTATATATATAATCGTTGGCTTTTGTTTTTCCACAGAGTTATATATCTACACAGCCAAATGACTCTGATATGTAATGTCTTAAATTTTTGCCACCCTTAATGAAAATGAACGTTTTGCTTGTAGTTATTTGTTTGGTTTCCTTAATCCCATCTCTATTATATCCCTCAAATTACCCTTCTTTTCTTTTAGTCATGTCAAACTATTAATCAAGCCTAATGTGCTCTGCTCTTATCTCAATACAATAATGTGATTTATCATTATATCCATATGCATAATTTTCAATTTGCTGTAAATTTCTTGCATTTTGGTTGTAATCATATTGGCAATTTTACATGTATTTTCTGGTTCGATGCAACTTTTGCACCCCAAACAAGGTTGCAACACAATAGAAAAATCCAGAAGTAATTCGTTCAGTCGTATTGGAGCATTTGCCTTGACTTGAAAGCTAGGGTAAACTAACTGCTCCAATTATTTGTCTATGAAAACAATTGCATAGTAATTAGCAATCCTAATCCTCCATTTGTTGAAGTATCTGAACTATTGTTTCCATGGAAGGTCTCTTTTTGGGATTATCTGAAAGACAATTCTCAGCTAATGCAATAATTTCTCTCATACTTTCTTTCGAATCACCCAATTTGGGGTCACATATGCCTCTTAATCCTTCCCTCTTTCTCTTTTCTATCACATATTCCCCCAAGTTAGTCACAATAGATCTCTTCCCTGTAATAAGCTCCAGTAACAGAATTCCAAAGCTGTAAACGTCAGACTTAGGTGTGAACATTTTTGGATAGTTTTGATTAGATGTTAGTTCAGGTGCAACTCTGCCTGGATTTCTTCTTATAATGGTCGCTGGAGCTACCAGGTACGGTGTTTCGTAGCCACTTAGGCAGGCTCTGCAGTCTGTTCTAATCAAGATATTGCTAGCTTTTATAACTCCACATACGATGGCATTGCCTTTCTTGGTAACATGGTTATGAAGAAAAGCTACTCCCTTTGCTACACATAGTGCTGCGTGCCTTCTAGTTTCCCAACTCAAAGGGGTAAATTGAATTCCTTCACTTCCTGTATCATAGCAGCTTAATTAAATGGAGATTGAATTGTTCAAAGTCGTCTTCTTCAATTGAAGAACATCAACCCTTATGAAATGATACATTTCAAACAAATGATAGATCAATAATAGAATTCAAATACGGCATGTATATGATGCAACCTGTCCTTTCAGTTTCCTTATTATAGCTCATTTTTATCTTTTCCTGTTTTACTCAGGTGATAGATATGAACTAGTTAGAATTGAGAAATAGCTACTCGAAACTAGTTTGGAAGAAGAATCCAACAATATCTACTAACTACTATCTACAATATGTTCTAGCATGATGTACATGTCTCTTTTGTAAGGTAATATAAAGAGAGACTTTGAAAAGTTCTGCTCGCTCTCTCATTTTCTCTCTTTATGCCATTCCTAACTTCACCATCGGAGTCTCCCTATTAGGGGACCGACCATTATCTTCTTCTCTGTAGGTTGATCACCATACTTGGATTGCAATGGAGCTCATCCAGTGATCTTAGCTTACTCAAAATAATTCATAGAATTAAACATAATCCGGGACTTACCATGTAGAAGTTCCTCAAGACTTCCTAAGCACAAATAGTCATAGACAAGAAAAGCTTCACCACCATACCAGAAACCCAACTGCAAAGGCAACAGATAAGCATTTCGAATTCCTCCAAAAAAATTAGTCCATAACTCAAAATTAATAGGATTAGTCAATCCTTGTCTAATTACTCGAACCGTAACGATGGAACCACAGTTAAGAATGACTTTATACAAAGTCCCTAAGGTACCTTCACCAAGCATAATCTTAGGAGATTGAGCTAGCTCTGTCGGATCATACTTTCTGACTATAACTTCATCTTCAAAGATCAACTTAATAGGAAGTGTTACCTTGACTTCTAGCAACGAAACTGGGGTTATATCCGATACTTTTCCTTCACTAGATCTAGATCTTGATTTTACTAGTTTGGTAATGATTGAAAGAAAAGACAATATAGGGTGTAGAAGACAACCTAGCTTGTTCATGTCTGGTTCAGAGAATTTCTTGCTTCTCTTAGCAGTTGGGATAATATTCAGTATAACATCTGGCTTTATAAGTGACAGTTGAATCTTTTCCCTTTTTTAATATTGCATATTGGAATTTCCACCAAAAACTTTGGATACATCATCTGTCTATTTTAGTGCTACAGTCCCTCCATGTTTGTTCTCTATGAATCTTGTGAAGAATAGCGACTCATTACAAATTAAAAGGAGTAAAATAGTTCAATTCTTTTAATCCTTGCAAAGATTTTAATCCGAATGAATCCCGTATTCGCTACGAGATACGGTTGACTGGTATGGGATGCTCTGAGTGCTCCCTGGAACAGGCTCTTAATTTTTTTTTAATTTTTTTTTTGATGTTTTATAGACAAAATAAAGGTCTACTTATGAGTCTGTACATACTTCTGAGAGTTTCAGGTCTTTTCCAGCGTTTAGTGGACACTCAAACGATTTTATCCCTCTGGGAAGTCACTACAAATTTATTTATAGTCATTGAGAGAGAACATATTTAATCTCCATGTAGAAAACAATGCAATATAAGTAGTATTTTATTTAAGCTTTTCGGAGCTGTGATTAGCTGATACATTGGAGAAACGTAGAAAGAATTAAAAAATAATGAATGGATTAGTATATCTATGCTACATTGAATACATATCAGAATCAAAGATGAGGTTTTGGAATAGCAGAGGCTCTTCTGAACAAGCTTGGTGAAGACCTGAGCCAAGATTGGCCACCAATAATATCCTTAGTTAAGAAAGGAGTTGCCTCCGCTTCGGATAAACTCTGTGACCATTCTACCCTTTTCGATCTATTTGCTCCTGGACCGTAACACTTGTACTCTCCATAGGTTACTTTGCTTGTAGCATTGACTTTGGATGGCCAAGTATCCCATCCGGCAGGAGCTATTGCAGAAGACATGTATGTTTGGGCAAACACTACTGTTGAAAATACACCCCATGGTCTGCCTAGATAGGCTCCTCCAGCTCCTGTCACTTTGCATCCTATGAAAATGAATCCTGTCTTTTGGTCGTCGAAATCCCTGTGTTGTGCTGTTATTGATCCATTGTTTTTTGATATCGAGTGTATATGACATTTCTGCAAAACATGCGTTCATATATTAGAATTTCATTGGAAAACATGTCTCGGGATTCTTCGTTGAGAATCTTCGTTCAGCAGTATTCAGTATAAAAAGAAAAGATTGGATATTTGATTAGGTAGTAACCTCAAAGAGGGAAGCAGCATTTCCACAAATGAAATCGGTAGCTCCTTCAATGTAACAATTGCTATAATAGTGTGATCCAGTGTCGTCTAGGAGAGTGTCTTGGTAAGAAAGGATCCTGCAGCCATAGAATGCTGCTCTGTCTCCTGATACCCTCAGCGCCACTGCTTTGTCTCCGCTTCCATATGTGTTCTGCCAAATTCGAATTCAAATTCAACAAAATTAAGAAAAACACAATAACAATATAGTAAAATACGCTAGGCAGTAGCCGGGCCGCCAAAGTAGTATCGAGAGATTATTCGGGGAAAATTCGGATTTCGAGCGTCTAGTCAGACTTAAGTGGTCTAATATGTCTAGCCAGATTATTGATTTTGAGCGCCTAGATAGACCCCGGGAGGTCTAACAGACGTTTACAACATTGGTTAATAATAATTTAATTTGTAGAAGAATTATATGTACCTGAATAGTAAGATATCTTCCAACAAAATCAGGAGCCAAGACAGAAAAAGTAGGAGACTCCATGATATTCCCTGCATCATTCCATGTTATTATGGTTTTTGAAGGGTCTTTCGTCCCACTTATTGTTATGAAGGGCTTATTAGCAGGAACTACAACCTTTTCCCTGTTTAATTAGTTAACCAACCAAATTAATTATACACGAATTATTGATTAACTCATAATTGTAGAAAAAGTAATTAAAACTATTAAACTAATTAAATTACCTGTAAGTTCCTGGCTTAACCCAAATAAAGATCAACTCAGAATTATTAGGTGGAACAGAATCAATAGCATCCTGTATTTTTGTAAAATCTCCTTTACCTGACTGATCTACCCTTATTAAAATTGCATTAGACAAGTCAACAGCTTCACAAATATGACTTAAAATGATCACAATTAAACCAAACATAATCTTCATTATTGTAGCTGCTGCACCCATTTCTGATTATATATTATGGACTAATTGAATTGAATTGGCAAGTTGATTAGTGATTTGAACTGTGTTTTTCTGACAATTTGTATGAAGTTTAGTTGTGTGTTTCATGTATTTATAGTGTGATTATAGTCTAGATTATGTTATTATTAATTGTTGATAAACAGGTCAATGAAATTGGTGGTCTGAAGCGAGATAAGTAGCCGTTTTCTTGCTACCTAAGTTCAAACTATGGTGGCTGTCTTAACGTAAGTATGCATGCAAATGGAAGATATCATTGAAAAACAATTAATTACTTGTGTATGAATAAAATCACTTAGAACTAATTATTAAATATATGAAGAGTAATGCATGTTAGTGTACAGTACGAGTAATAACGAGTTTTTTTTTTTTAGTTCTCTTTTTCATTGTTGTAAAGGAAGCTTTACTCGCTTGGCCCCTTTGACTTAATTTAAACATTCAAAATCGAGAATGTGGTTTGAACTGACTAGAACACTTAAAATTCAATTTGCACTTGACAGCTCTCCGATTAGTTCTTGAAGATCTCTGGCGATTCGACTAGCGACTAGTATCTTTTACTACATTGAAATTTCTAGATGAAATTAAACTTTTAACTCAATTGAAAACCTTCCTATGGTATCGGAATGACATAAACTCTTAAACTAAATAGACGAGAGTTTGGATTTTGACATCTTTATTTATTGATGAAATTTGAACACAAACAACAAGATGAATTTGTGTTGTATGTTTGAAGCTCAACAATTTGTGAAATCACAAGATTTTTTTTTTCAAAATTTACCTTTTACAATATTCAAATTTACGCTCTTTGAATATTTTTCTCAATAAATTAATCTGAAATCGTGGAAATCATAAAATGTGGCTGAGCATTCACTGTTCTGGAGTTTTGTTTTTCTTTATCCGAAAGATATCCAGAATTTGGATTAACAATTACAATCAAAGAAATAAAAGTAACAGAGCTGAATTGGTAGGCGATTAGATAAGAATTGTATACTCCAAGACATATATCCTACAAAATATGAGTGAATTAATTAGATTATAAGGTTACTCCAACACATATATCCTACAAAATGCAGAGCAAAGCATGAATATAAGACTCCTGCTCCATTTCTCTTTTATTTTAATTTGTCAAAATGCGTATGTTTAAACTTCAACCTTACCTTATCATAAAACTTATTATATTCGTAATGTCATATGCTTATATATTTTTATTTGTCATACATTTATACAAGTAAAATTATTAATTAATAAAGAAATAAACTAAAATATTTGTTTCAAATTGCATTAACAAAAGATGTAATGTGATTGGTCACAGTAGCTATGAAATATAACTCAATGGATAATGCAGCTTGAGTCTATAAAAGAGATCTCAAGTTGAATCTTCAGTAAATATATTTAGAAAGAAACTCCAATCATACGTTTAACTAGGTTTGAACAAAATTATTTCTACGAGAACACATGTGATTCGAATCAATAAATTATTATTGTCGTAGTTATTTCAAAAACTATACTAGAACATATTTAGTAGGAAATACTTATTATACATCTAGTACAATACCACATTATCCTTGCATTAAATCAATACTTTGATATTATACCGATGTGGAATTATCACTAAATGAGTGAGATAGAAGCTGATCTGACGATAAAAAAATAAAGTAACAAAAAATTAAAGTAACCATAACTTTTACTTACAAATGTGGAGCGGACCTAACTTAAAGGATGGAACAAGCAGAACCAGAGTCTAACAAGAAAAGCCCAGTTAAATGGGCTTGGACCGGGCTGATATGAAGGCCTATATTAAACAAGTCGTAGAGGAATTAATTTCCCTTTTTATCCGAAAAAAAAAGGAATATGTGGAAATTGAAAAGGATGAATCGACGGAACAGAAAGCGAAACGGTGTCGTGTGAAGCGACTGATTCCAGAAAACATAGGGCAAAATCTTGGATTACACGTCGAACCAGAGAAAATGAAATCTGAACTATTTTTTTCTTAAAGGTCGGTCCACTTCAAAAGACCTATCGATTTATTTCCCCCGTAATAATAATAATTAAAATCAACCTAATCATACATCGATCCAAATATTTATTTTCAGATTCATTCTTACTAATTTTATACAATGGAAGAAGATAACAAGAATCCACCGACTGAAGACGATAAGCTAAATCAACAATCAGAGTCTCCGCCGCCGCAAACTAAGAGTTCTAACGGCGGAGGATGGGGTGGGTGGGGTTTCTCTGTTCTATCAGATCTCCAGAAGGCCGCCGAAGAGATCTCCCGCAATGTACGTTACTCTTTAAGTACTAGAGCTTTGGGTTAGGGTTTTTTTAATTACTCAGATCCACCTTTCATTCTTCTTATCACTAGGTTTACTGAAAATGTCGTTATGGTTAGGGTAATTTTTCTACTTTGCTTTTTGATTTTCCTGTAATTGATTGTGATATGCAGGCTGCGGTTGTCGCTGAGAGGGCAGCCAAGAGTATTTCAGATATTCAAATTGCTGACGAGGATTCTGAATCTTCGAAGGGGGAGGACGAGCAAGGAGAAGATGCAAGTGATAAGGAAACTGAAGATGAGGATGATGACACCAAGCGGCGGAGATCTGCTTTAGATAAGTTGGAGAAAGCTAGTGAGGATTCATTGCTTGGCCAGGCAAGTTTTACATTTTGCATTTTATATGTGCCACATCAATGCAATGCTTGTACTCATTTGTTTTAAAATCAGATGTTCTCTAATTCTGTTTGCTTTGTGTTGTTATATTTTGTGAATTTCTTAGGGTTTAAAGGTTCTTGATCATTCTGTGGAGAATATTGCTTCGGGAGCTTGGCAAGCATTAGGAAATGCATGGAAAGGGGGTTCTGATTTTGTTCAAAAGTAAGTAGTGTTTTAATTGTGTCCATGAACGTTTTGATATTGAATATATTCTACAATTGACAGAGGATGATGTTCAAAATCTAATTTAAGTAGAACTTGTTATTCATGCTTTCTTATTAAGTTAATCTGTAGAACTAACTGGGACAAAGCAATATATGCTCATATGAGCAGTGAAAGGGGTAGTTCATTCTATTTTAAACCTACCCTAATGTTTTTGTGGAGTAAATGTATTGGCATTTTGTATGTCAGAAAATAGCGAACACCCTGCTATATGGTTGAGTGGACTAGTGAATGCAAACCAAACTAGTGCTTACCTGAATGAAACTTTGGCTCTTCAATTTAATGTTGAGAAGTTGAGAACTAAATGAATGGAGTGTGAGGGATAAAAACTATAGGAGTAGGATTATATTTGATCTAACGGTAAAAACAAATTATAGTCTTTTGCTACGTCCTAGGATGAGAATGAATTGCAAAATGTTGCCTCGATCTGTGTTTATTTCTTTTGGTTGGAGGAAAAAATGGATTTTTTACAATATGTTTACTTTAAGTGGAGAAGAGAGTATAGAAGAAAGCTATAGCCTTGTGGATGACCACTAGATTTTCCTCTTGCTTGCTTTGCTTTACAGTCTGGAGCTTTATCTGTAATCTGTATTTATTTTCTGATTTTTGGTTTGGTGTTCCCATGTGAGGTTCGCCCTCTGTGATTCTGCTGTACTGTCCTTTAACAATATAAAACCATGTAATATACTGGGAGTCCATTCCTGCTAGATTTGTTGTTTATTAGGATGATGCAATAAGAAAACCTTGCAGCGTTTAAACTTGCAAGCACATACAGAAAAAAAAAGATAGCTAAATTATTATTTCAGCTACTGCATGCCTGAAGGAACAGATAACTATGCTTTATGCACCATTCTTTTCACTTAAAAACATGAATAACTCGACTTGCTCACTGTTTTAAATTAGTTTTCTCATTTCTGCCCCCCCCTCTCTCTCTTGTCATCTAGGCTTGAGCATTCTGCTGTGAACCTTGCTGAATCAATTCAACATGGCAACGTACCAGGAGGAGGTGGTTCCGCACCATCCTTACTTGAGGTAAGCATGAATACCATAATGACATGTGACATTTTTGAGTTTTGCTATCTTCAATAAATCTTGCTACTTTATGTAGACTGGAAAAGCTTTTACTGCAAAGGGAATGCAAGTGCTTGAATATGTTGGTAAGGAGACCATGGAGTTGTTGATCACGGAGTCTGGCATTGAACTTGACAAAAAGTCTAAAGCATCTGAACGAGAAACTGATGAGGATCAGTTGCTTGAAGAAGTGACTTTTGATCGATGCTTCTATATTTATGGAGGTCCAGAACAGTTGGAGGTCTCTTTCTCATCTAATTTTCCTTCTTGAAATTGGCATGTAAGACTAGCGGCTAAACTGAAATTTGTGCATCTGTAATGTTGCAGGAGCTTGAGGCATTGTCCAGCCATTATGCTCTACTATTTAACCGAAGAAAAGCAAAATTATCACCAGAACAAAAATCTGTATACGAGGGAAAACTCAAACTTGTCCAACAAATTTTCGATTTAAGTGTTGAAATGAATGAGAATGGTGTGGAGTTGAACAAAGGTAAGGAGAAAGAGACTGGGACCGAGGGAAACAGTGATGAGATAAAAACTTTACACGATGCAAGTGTCAGCAAAGCTGCAGACATGGCTGCAGGGTAGGTTTTCTTTTACATGACATTTATGTTCTGCTTAGGAAGTTTTTAAGTATTGAGACATATTTTCATGATGAGAGATGTATGTGAAATAATTTTGTTGTTCCTAGCATTTCTAATCATGTTGCTCTTACATCATCAACTTAGCTTGTTTTAGTATTGAAATCTATAACAGTATCTGCAAAATTCAGGCCCCACTTTTAACGAATCAAACTAACATGTCAAAGTATAAATGGATTTGTATACTTGTTGAGAAAAAAATGTCATTTAATAGGATTTGGTGTATATAGTCAGTATGAAAAAAAAAACAAAAATCATAGTTGTCTTATTTCGTAGTGTATGTGTATATATGCTTTTGAGGTTACTAGTTAAGTTCTGTGAAATTAATGTGCAAATTGATAGTCTTAAAATTTGGTATATGCTTACTCAAATTCCGTGATATGTTAAATGTTATTCGTGTCTCTCATGTCAAGTACTAATTCAGTAGCTGATATGTTATCTAAGTTTGCTTCTTCATGGTCCATCTTCTTGGGTTTCAGCTTTTCCTTTCTTGTAGAATCTTGCTTTATCTGATGTTTCCAGTTAAGCTTTTAATGATATCTGCTTCGCTTTCAAAAGAATTCTAGGTATCAATTATTAAATTATATATTTCTTTTTGTTGCTAGGAATGAAAATATAATTTCTAATGAACAGGTTTAAGATTTGTGGATTCATTGCTTCCAGGGAGGTTTTACATTTGATTGTTGGTTTATGCCTTCAGTTCACCTTTTAAACTTGTCTTTCAGTTGTGGATATTTTCCTTTCAGTTTATTATTTTAGCTAATGATGGCATGTGGATGTGGGAAGTGGTTATGGATAGATAGATGTATGCATTAGCTAGACAGTGTAAAAAGTGGTGAACTCTGTTAACTGATGGCAATCAGCATGCTGTTTCATTTTTTGAACTTCTTTTGCTGCTGGCTATGCATAAAATTTTATTTTCCTTTGCAGGTTTACTAGCGCCTTGGCTGGACAAACTATAAATGACATAGTTCAAAGAACTGCTGGCAGACTAGAAACTATACATTCGGAGGGTGTCCACGTAAGAAATATATTGAATAATCTGAATTTCTAGAAACAACTAAATTCATTTACTTTTTGTTTACATTAATTATATCTTTCAGATGTGTAAACTGGTAATGGATGTGTTTGCAGAGGATTTCTGAAATGGGCTGTTTGGCTGTTTCCCAACTTCTGACACTTGGAAAATCTGTAATTTCCAATGCTAACAAAGTACAAGAAGAAAAAGAAGATACGGATGTTGAGAATATTGACTGGCCTGAGGATTCTGTTGACAAAGCCAAGGTAATCCGAATGAAGGCCCAGGCAATGGTCGGATATCTAGAAGCCGTTTCAAGCAGTTTCATCACAGGTTGGTTTGAAAACTCTTATTCATCTTATTGATACTACTTACATTAGCAGAATCATAACTGCATATAACTGCTGTACTGAGTAACTCCGAATTTCCAGACCTAATTCTTACTTCGTTTAGCAGGTTCATATCACTTGCTATATGTAAGGTTCTTGAAAAAAGTATAAAGTTTTATCTGATTGTTTATCCATGTCATGTTTGTGCAGGCATCTCTGATGTAGCCGAAGCTTATGTAGCGGCCATGAAGACTGCTACTGCTGCTGATTCACATGATGATCTTCCAAAAACATCAATCCAAGAGAAAGCCAATGCCTTCTCTGAACTTTTCCGCACTGATCAGACGACTGCAGTGAGTAAAATCCGGGATGGTTTGCAATGCCTCACATATGTAGTGATTTCCACATCTATACCTGCAGCTTGAATTATTTGACATGCTTACGGTACAATTCATATTTGTAAATACCTGTTTAACTTTAGGGTGGCGTCTCGATGTATTGAGTTGTTTTAGGTTTAGGTTATATCAATTTGTTATTTTAGCTCTTTAAAGATTCAATTTATGCTAGGATTGAATGGGAACATTACAGTTAGTTAAACAAAAGGATAAATGAAAAAGAATGGTGTTTGTTGTGTATGAGTGGATGCAATATTCTATTGGTTATTCGTTATTTTTGGCAAGGATTGATAGTGGAAATTACATAAAGTCGGGAGTCAAACCTCAAATTTTTTTTCTAGCAAAAGATGTCTTACAACTTGGATAAAGAAAATTTGAATGATGTTAATCCTTTTACACCTCAAAATAGTAGGCAATTTATTTTCTCCTTTTCACCACTTTTTTCAATAATTCTTATTTTAGTTTTCTATTGTATTTTGAGTATATCACGGAGATAAACTAAATCATACGACACAAGATAGAAGCTTCCACCTACCAACCAAATAAAAAAAATAAAGAAAACCCTGGCCTCATATTTCAAAGGGAAAATTTATTATTCTACCTACTCAATGTTCCATAATTTTGCATAATTAAACATTTTAAAAGATAGCAAGCACTAATCTTTTTTTTTTTTAATTCCATTAAAAAAAACAAAACAGAAGATACATGAACCACATTCAATGAACTTAATCAAAACCTTAATGTCAACATAAACAACTTATCCATTTCCATTAACTTGCAAAACTAAACATACTGCAATATAGAACAATCAAATATGGGAGATGTTGTTGTTGATCCATCTTTCATCCAAGAACCAGAACAGAGACCAGAACTCAAAACCATGGCTACCCCTATCAAAGAAGAAATCCCGGTCATCGATCTATCGTCTGAAACATCACAAGTAGTTTTCAAGATCAGACAAGCATGCAAGAAATATGGATTTTTTCAAGTGATAAACCATGGAGTTTCATCGGAGCTGAGACAAAACATGGAGAAAGTAGCCAAAGAGTTCTTTGATCAACCACTTGAAGAGAAAAGGAAAGTGAAGAGAAGTGAAGTTGATCCAATGGGGTTTTATGACAGTGAACATACTAAGAATGTTAGAGATTGGAAAGAGGTCTTTGATTACTTTGCTTTGGATCCTACTTTGATTCCGGCTTCTGATGATCCTGATGATCATCAGCTCAGGACTTTGACTAATCAATGGCCTCTATTTCCTCTGCAATTCAGGTATTTCAGTATTTTTCAGTTACTAGTTTGCCTTTAATCAGCTAACAATTACAGCCAAGTAACGGGAGGTAAAGAAATTTTAAACTAAGGTAGTAATAAAACTCGTACAATATGTTTCTTAATGGGTGGAGGTAAAACTGGAGCTAGAGGCAAAGGTACGAGAGTGTCAATCATCAGTAGTGAATACAAAAATCTGACACCAAGAGTGCAATTTCACGCATGTATAAAAATTCCCACGGTTTTTTTTAGAGATGGGGGACAGGCTGAACCTCTAATCGTTAAGAGATATGGAGACTAAAATCATTTCTGGCAGGGGTGATTCCAGCGTCCAGGCACCCTTGGCTCCGCCCCTGTCAATCACACTTTTAACCACATTGGAGATCACTCTTCTTTATAGGGATGGTTATGTCTCCATCTCCATCTTTATACGGGGGGTGCTGAGTACATCCATGTAGGTGAAAGTTAGAATAGTCCGATTTTTAGATGCCACTTATATCAATCTCCAGACATAGGTACGTAGGCCAAACCAAAATAAATTTTTACGGTGAAAAAAGTGAATATTTAACTTATATGCTTGCATATTAGGTAAAATTTGTTTTTTACACTATAAGCAGTCAAAGACTGAATTCATCATCCAAACTTTTACTATCTACACTACTATTATGCTAGAAGATTCAATAACATTAGGACCAAATTTAGATTGTAACTGTAGTTATAAAAATTTGTTCATAGACTCCCGAGTTATTAGTTCTGGTCCCGTCACTGATTCCATGGATTTTGAACAGGGAAGTATGCGAAGAATATACAAAACAAGTGGAAAAGTTGGCATTCAAACTGCTGGAATTGATATGTATGAGCTTAGGATTGGAAGGTAAAAGATTAGAAGGGAGTTTCAAGGATCAAATAAGCTTTTCAAGGCTGAATTACTATCCTCCATGTCCAGCTCCTCACCTAGCTTTAGGTGTGGGCAGACACAAAGATGGTGGTGCTTTAACTGTTCTTGCTCAAGATGATGTCGGTGGCCTCGAAATCTCCCGGAGATCCGACGGTGAATGGATTCCAGTCAAACCTATCCCCGATGCTTTCATCATCAATATCGGTAACTGTATGCAAGTATGGAGCAATGACCTATACTGGAGTGCAGAGCACAGGGTGGTTGTGAATTCAGAGAAAGAAAGATTTTCAATGCCATTTTTCTTTTTTCCTTCACATTATGTGCAAATCAAGCCACTTGAAGAGCTTCTGAGTGAAGAAAACCCTCCAAAATACAAGGAATTCAACTGGGGTAAATTTTTCGCATCGAGAAATCGGAGCGATTTTAAGAAACAAGAAGTTGAAAACGTTCAAATTGATCATTTTAAGGAATCTGATTAACTCTGTTTTTGCATTGCATGTCTGTCTTAATGTGGTTTCTACCTTCTAATAAAAGAATGCCATGCATGTCTGTCTTTTTTAATTAAGTTCGTTGATCTTTGTCTCTTGATGGTTAGTGTACAAGATATGAATTTGATGTTTTACTTGAGTTGTAGCAGTTACTTATTAGTTCCAACAACAGATTCCATTTTTATAGAAAATATAACAAAAAATAAAATAAAATAAAATAAATAAAAACGGTGTTCACAATTTTACGGTGTTCAACCGTTGCAACTAGTCGTTTCTATCAGCTCTTAACTATTGCAGTTACTGAGACATGTATGGATGGTGTACACTTTAATGTTAAGACAGCCTACAATTTATTTAATTAGACTTGCATTCCAAATGTCTCAACATACATAGGGGGTAAGTGACATGGAGCCGTTATGAGAACTCTCATTTCTATTAGCTTAATTAACTCATGAATAACAAATGTTTGATAAATGCATAATGAGTTGTTGTAGTTAAAATATCAAAAGAATGTTAAACATATGTTATGAATAAATAAAAATAATGATACAGATGAAAATGTTGCAAGCATGTTAACAAAAATAAGTTTAACCAATCGATGGTTGGCGCAGTGGTAGCATGCGGCTGCGCTTGGTAGGGAGGTTTGCGGATCGATCCCCCACAACCGCGACTGGGAGGGGTTTAAATACCATAATCCTTAGACCCGCCCCGAATCCGGATTAGTCGGTCCAATGTGGTTCGGAAACCGAATGAAAAACTAAAATAAGTTTAATAACATCACATATTTCTTAAACTTTCCCCTTTATTAAGTATGTACGATTTTCATCATGAAAAAAGAAAAAAAAGTAACAATGTACGCTTTAACTTTTGAAAATTATAAACTATTGTTTGTTGTACTTATCCAATGACTTTAAAATTACTCTAAATCAAAATTATTGATATCAATTTAATTTATTTTGTTATTAACTTTTAAGCTAAAATTTGATGGGTATTTAATTTACTAAATATAAATTTTAACTTTTTATGCAATAAAATAAACTGCAAACATCTAAATAAAAGTGAAATCCAAAAAATTAGTAGATATAAACGATAAAGATAAAAGTAAATGTGGGTTTCGAATGAATGATTAACTAAAAATAGAAAGTAAACGAGACAATGGATAAATAATAGATGAAAAATTTTAAAGTAGATAATTCAGTCAGTATTGATCATTTCAGACTAATTTGTTGTATGTTTCCTTACTAATGAATTAGCTAAATAAGACTATAACTAACTCCTAATCAAAAAATAACCTTGCCTTAGCGATTTGGAGATTTAAAGACTTAGCTATTGACAGCTTTATGATTTAGAAAAACCTAATTTAAGCCAACCAGTTCTCAACAATATTGATTAAAAAACCAAATTTAAATGAATAAGTAATTTCACACGTAATATTCAGAAGAAAAAAACCAAATTACTTATTTATGACGACAACTTTTATCATGTAAGCACAAATTTCACACGTCCATCCAAATGATCGTAATCGCTTTCTTACAAATTCCTAATATGAAACCACATCTTGTCCCGGTTCATTCCCGATAATGACAATCTCTCTTTTACACAAATTTTATTACTACTAAAATATTTTTTTGGATTTTTTGAACATTATTATTACAGTAGAAAAGAAAACACAAACAAATTAACAAAAGGCCACAAAATTATGATCATCATGGGAGAGGTAGATCCAGCCTTCATACAAGCAGAAGAACACAGGCCAAAGCTTGAAACAACAGAAGCCCAAGGAATACCCTTGATTGATCTCTCTCAATCTGATGATATTGATATAGTGAAGAAAGTTGGGGATGCATGCAGGGATTGGGGATTCTTCCAGGTGATCAACCATGGAGTTCCCTTGGAAAAAAGAGACAAAATATTCAAAGCATCAAAAGAGTTTTTTGGGCAGACATTGGAGGATAAAAACAAGGTAAGGAGAAGTGAAAAAGAAGTGATGGGTTATTATGACACTGAACATACTAAGAATGTTAGAGATTGGAAAGAGGTTTTTGATTTTACTGTGGATGTTCCAACTCTTTTTCCTTCTTCATATCTCCCTCATGATCAAGAGATTACTCATTTGTACAATCAATGGCCTCTCTACCCTCCTCACTTAAGGTAAAAAATATTTTACAAATAATTTGTGTAGTTAATTTTTTATGATAGCTTTAGCTTTTATTTGAGTACACTTTCAATCACGAACCCAATAATTACCTTGAAAAATTACAGTGGTTTAGTTAAATTTTTATCATCAACTTATATGAAGTAATCTTTGGCATGTCTACGGCTGTTTTCTTAGATGCATGTGAATTATTTTAGATATAATTGTGTGTAAATGACCCGTTACCACGATAGATAACGAGTCTTCACACATTTTAGGATGCACGGATAAATTGATCTTACTTGAGAATATTAGTGAACAAATTGTAACATTAGTAAGATTAATAGTAAATCTAACAATAACATTAACCAAAAACAATAGAGAGAAATTAAGATATTTCCCTCAGACGCGTCATATTGGCTTAGTTTTGATGGTAGCTGAGTCATTTTTCTAATAATCTTCGCGTTCATTTGACTAGAGTTTAAAATGGTATCATTGAATGTTGTGGCTTAGCTACAAATATTCAATCGTGCAAATTTTATGCTCCAGATGCTTAGCTCTTAGGATTATGTTAAGTATTTTGCATTGACTAGGTCACCTACATAGTGCTTACTAATTCTGATAAAAAAAACAGGGAAGACTGTGAAGAATATGCTAAAGAAATGGAAAGACTAGCCTTCTCATTAATGGAGCTTATAGGAAAGAGTCTAGGACTGAAACCAGACAGGTTCCATGGCTTCTTTAAGGATCAAACCTCCTTCATCAGGCTGAATCACTATCCACCATGTCCTGTTCCTCAACTGGCTCTTGGTGTTGGCCGACACAAAGATGCTGGTACCTTAACTGTCCTAGCCCAAGACGACGTGGGTGGACTCCAAGTCAAGCGAAAATCTGATGGCGTTTGGATTTTGGTTAAACCAATTCCTAATTCTTATATCATCAATGTTGGTGACATTGTGCAGGTATGCTTCTAGCCTTTGACAATCCTCTTTGTTGATAATAGTATCGTGATTAGAACCACCGGCTCATCCATGATGAAATTGAGATCACGTTATAATTAGTCCTAAAAGGTCCCTAGCTGCACGACTAGCGCCCAACGTATTTTACTACACTTAATGAACTTAGAATTAGGTAATTGTTGAGCAATTATTCCCGAGATTGTGAATAATTTGAATGCAGGTATGGAGCAATGATAGATATGAAAGTGTGGAGCACAGAGTGAAAGTGAATGGTGACAAGGAAAGATTTTCTATTCCATTCTTCTTCAATCCATCACACTACACCATGGTTCACCCTTTGGAGGAAATGACAAATGACCATGATAACCCTCCCAAGTATAAGCCTTACAATTGGGGCAAATTTCTGGTCACAAGAAAACTTAGTAATTTCAAGAAGCTTGATGTTGAGAATATCCAGATTTATCACTTCAAGAACTCTGAATTAGGTGACAAATTACAAGACTCATTGTCCATATCATAATTCATAATCCTTAATTAATAATCTCATTATCATATGAATAAATCAATTAGAGAAACTTGAGTAATGTTGCTTGTATCTTTTGTATATATATGTATGTATGAAACTCTGTAGTATACATTTCTGTTTGATTTTGCTGAGGTAGAAAACTCTAAGCTCACAATTTTATAATAGATGATGATGTGCGAAAAAATAACCCAAATCTCACATTGAAAATGGAGATGGATGTGACAAAGGATAAAATACTCGCGGATAATGCTAATCCCAAACTCTTAGACATTTTTTTTTAATTGTAGAAAATCGTCTTACTCTCATAAGTATACTTTTTTAAATTCATGTTCGTCCCATTTAAATCACACATTCACAGGTACATTTTTTGAGAATCAACATAAAATAAATTATTTATGAATCTAAAAAAAAGGATATAATGTCATAATGGTTATAAAGTTTTTGAAAGAATATCGATTTGATCACAACATATTGTTGATGTATTCATGATGCATACTAGGAAACATGTCAGCGTAATAGAATAAAATAGAATAGAATAGAATTGAATTGAGGAGGCTCTTGCTAGAACAAACATTGCGATTTAGGAGGTTACTAGAGGACTGAGGTCAAATACTCATCTCTTGTATTCTCAAGTTTCTGTCAATGTTTTGCTGCTCACGAAGAGCTAACCTATTTTATTTTTAGATAGTGTTTGATGAAAGTAAACAAAACCAAAATTTGGATGGATCATTAATTTAATTCACTAAAGGGAAACATTTGACTAGGATGACGATGGAAACAACGTGGATGGAAAGGGACAGAGAAAATGGAGTAGAATAATGATATAGACACCTTCATATGCTGACAACCTTTGTCATGTAAAAGTATAAACATCTAACAAACAAGCTCCAAAATGATGTTATAAATTAATAACGCCATGTAATTGTATATTAATCCTGACTGGATTCACATAAATTACTATACATATATAAAACCACAGACATTTACCATCTAAACCACCTCAATTTCAAACATCAAATCACCATGGGAGAGATTGTTGATCCCGCCTTTATACAAGCAGAAGAGCACAGGCCAAAACTTCAAGTCAATGGAGTCCAAGGGATACCCTTGATTGATCTCTCTGAATTTGATATTGTGAATAAAGTTGGAGATGCTTGCAGGGAATGGGGTTTCTTCCAGGTCATCAACCATGGAGTTCCTATTGAAAAGAGAGACAGTTTTTTCAATGCGTCGAGTGCGTTTTTTGGGCAGACGTTGGAGGAGAAAAACAAGGTTAGGAGAGATGAGAAGAGAGGTGTGGGATACTATGACACGGAGCATACTAAGAATGTAAGGGATTGGAAAGAGGTTTTTGATGTTTATGTGGAAAATCCAATGCTTGCTCCTTCTTCTCATGTCCCTAATGATATAGAGGTCACCCAGTATTACAATCAGTGGCCACCGTACCCTCCCCAACTAAGGTACCTAGCTAAATTTTCTTTTGACCAACTTTTTTTTATTGTATGCTTTTTTGTTGATTGTTATTTTACTAGAGTTCAGATTAGAAATACTTTTTGAGATGGATTTCAACTAGGTATAAGGTTGAAATTTGCACCCGTGACATCTTTTTAGGAAACAATATCGATATACCTCTAATGTACCTTCTCTGATTATTTTATTTTATGTAGAAGAAAAACTGTTATTTTATTGTTATCACATTCTTATTGATAAAAATTCTGCAAGTTTTTTTGTATTTCATCTTCTATAATTTTGAATGGAATTAAATAGGGAAGTGTGTGAAGAATATGGTAAAGAAATGGAAAGGCTAGGTTACACATTGCTGGAGCTTGTTGCAAAAAGTCTAGGATTGAAGGCAGATAAGTTTCATGGTTTCTTCAAAGACCAAACCAGCAGGATTAGACTGAACCACTATCCACCCTGCCCTGTTCCTGAGCTAGCCCTCGGCGTGGGTCGACACAAGGACGGTGGAGCCTTAACCATACTTGCTCAAGACGATGTAGGTGGACTCCAAGTCAAACGCAAATCTGATGGAGATTGGATATTCGTTAATCCAATTCCTAATTCTTATATAATCAATGTTGGTGACGCTCTTCAGGTACCCTTAATTTCTCTTATAGTTTCCACTAGTTAGTACTCTTCTTAACTCGATTCCTTGGATCATTGAATCAATGTGGAATTAGTTTTAATTATTTTTTGCAAAATGAAGGTCTGGAGCAATGATAAGTATGAGAGTGTGGAGCATAGGGTGATGTTGAATGGTGCGAAAGAAAGATTTTCCATTCCATTTTTCTTCGACCCGTCACACTACACTGTTGTCCAGCCTTTGGATGAACTAATTGATGACAAAAACCGTCCGAAATATAGGCCTTACAGCTGGGGTAAGTTTATGATGAATCGAAGGTATAGCAACTTCAAGAAGCTTGATGTTGAAAATCTCCAAACTTATCATTTCAAGATCAATAATTAGCTCCATGTTGTAAGGAATGAGAAATAAGGAGTACATTTGATGATAGAAAAACTCAGAAAAGAAGTTGGATAGATGTCATATATACGTATGTTTGATTTCCAAGCAAGACAATATCATGTGTATACAAATAAAATCGAATTTGCTGTGAAACACTATATGTATCAAATATGGACTTTTATTTACATGAATCTGACTTTCTGTTTATAATTTATTTATATTTTGAGTTTACACTGAAATAATAATGCTTTCTCATTGGAAAGTTAAACTAAAAAGAGTAAGTAGTTGCAATTCTTGAAGTCCTTAAGATTTTAATTACAAGTTAATTACCATAATAAGCGAAGTTCAGTACACTACGAGTGTGATTTACCCTTAATTTCTTATGTTTTGATGTGTTAATTTAATTATGACATAATTTGATTCAACAAATCCGAGTAGTCCATGGCCCAAACTTCATTCTCATGTCATGACTCGGAGGACACGGCACCTTCATATGGCGACAACCTTTGCCATGTCAGAATGCTTAGTTATATGAAACCAAATCCTGACTAGGTTCATTTCATTCAGTTACACACTACTACATCATACCTCAAACATTTTTAATCTTACTAACCAACTCCAATTCAATTATAATTTCAAACACCAATCATATGATCACCATGGAAGAGGTGGTTGATCCAGCCTTCATACAAGATGAAGAGCACAGGCCTAAACTCCATGCCACAGGAGCTCAAGGAATACCCTTAATTGATCTCTCTGAATTTGATGTTGTGAAAAAAGTTGGGGATGCATGCAGGGATTGGGGCTTTTTCCAGGTGATCAACCATGGAGTTCCTATTCAAAAGAGAGACAAATTTTTCGATGCGTCCAGAGAGTTTTTTAAGCAGCCATTGGAGGAGAAAAATAAGGTGAGGAGAGATGAGAAGAGAGCAGTGGGTTATTATGATACAGAACATACTAAAAATGTGAGAGATTGGAAAGAGGTGTTTGATGTTTTTGTGGAGGATCCCATGCTTGTCCCTTCTTCTCATCTTCCTCATCACACAGGGGTTACTCAGTGGCACAATCAATGGCCACAATACCCTCCACACCTCAGGTAAATACTCTAATATTTATTGATTGTTAAGAATATTTTATATCTAACTTCACAATCCAGTTTCTCTTACATTGATGCTTGAATTTGTTTAGTTTCTCTTTCATTTTGGTTTATATTGGATGGAGATGTTAAAAGGGGCTTGAAAATAAGGAATTCAATTATCAAGGGCTCAATGTTCAAAAATAAACGATCAGGGATCTAATCCTTTAAATCGTGAAAGTTCAGGGCTCAAGCATGAGTTTTGCCTAAAAAATTTAAAAGAATTTATCATGTGCAGAACAAGTTAAAAAAAAAAGCATAATATATCAGGAGCTCCTCCAATACTTGCTCATAATGTAAATTGACTCCCTAAATTTATAGAATATCTCATCTCTACTTACCGTTGCTTATAGTGACCATGAGTAGATTTTGACAAATTGCAAGATATACCAATATACCAACTTTATGCAAGTTCAAAACGTTGATACATCAGTGTACGTAAGTTTGGAAAGTTAGCATGCAATTTTAATTAACAAATTAATGCAAGTGGTCGATAACCAATCTGCTTTTTGTACAAGTTTAAGAGGCTCTAATGTATTAAGCTGCTTATCTCAAAGCTTGTATCTTGTTGCTTTAAAATGTTGGTAAATATAATTAGAATTGCTAAATGGACACTGATCAGGGAAGTGTGTGAAGAATATGGTAAAGAAATGGAAAAGCTAGCTTACACATTGCTAGAACTCATAGCAAAGAGTCTAGGATTACAAGCACACAGGTTTCATGGTTTCTTCAAAGACCAAACCAGCAGGATTAGGCTGAACCATTATCCACCATGTCCTGCTCCTCAGCTAGCCCTTGGCGTGGGTCGACACAAGGATGGTGGAGCCTTAACCATACTTGCTCAAGATGATGTCGGAGGACTCCAAGTCAAACGCAAATCCGATGGAGAATGGATTTTGGTTACTCCAATTCCTAACTCTTATATAATCAACGTTGGCGATGTTGTTCAGGTACCTTAGTTTCTCTTATATGTATTAAAGTATCATTAATCAAATTTGTTGTTTGATCAATAAACTTGAATTAACTGGATTGCCTCTGAGTTGTCTTGGATATCGGGTCTACCAACACCTTCAAGCCCTCACCCGGCTCCACCCCGAACCAAAGTTTAAAGCCCTTGTGTCTCTGCTCGAGCCAAATTTTTAAAGTTGCCAAATTTTGTGGATGCAGGTATGGAGCAATGATAGATACGAGAGCGTGGAGCATCGGGTAAAGTTGAACAGTGAGAAAGAACGATTTTCAATTCCATTTTTCTTCAACCCATCACACTACACTATGGTCCAGCCTTTGGGTGAACTTATTAATGATGACCGTAGCCCTCCGAAATATAGGCCTTATAGTTGGGGCAAATTTATGCTCAATCGTAGGAGAAGCAATTTCATGAAGCTTGATGTTGAAAATCTCCAAATATATCACTTCAAGAATTTTAAATGATGCTACAAAAACAATTAACTTCTTATTGCAAGTAACTGAAAAAGATGAACCGTAATTGATGATAGAAAAAGAAGTTGAATACATGTTTATATGTATCTTTGATTTCCAAGAAAGACAATGTGTATAAAAGTGAAATGTAATTTGTTGTGAAATATAGCATCAATTAGCCCTTTGATTCTTTAAATATAGAAAGCATGCATCATCTTTATTGATAGCGTGAGAATTAATCAAGATAAATTCAATAGCGTGGGAACTAATCAAGATATAATTCAACGGTTGTTTAAGCTCTACGTAATCTGCAATACAAAGGAAAGACTCTAACACCTAAGTTAACAAATGAACTCGGACAAACTTACACATAAATTTTTTTGTGAATTGAATAGCCAAAGTTGATTGCATATTGAATTGCCTTTAAAATGTGAAAATACATGTTTATTTATAAGATATCATATGAAATATTGTGTTAGAATACGTATTTATATTTATATAAAAATAATATGAATTTCGTTACATTTATAGGACTTGCCTAATAAGAAATAATTGATTAACTAGAATTTAGCCAATTTGTTTTATTTTATTTTATTTTTTACAAGTCTAATTTAAGAGTTCTTAAAAGTAATGACTGATATGCAGCGCCCATTAATTGGCTTCTCTTGTCGAATATGGGAGGATTCTATCATACGGTGTATGCTATGGTAACTTTGTGTTTGAGTTACTTTGTTTGTACTTTGTTTTATTCACCATTAGATCACTTTTCACCCCATGATCTAATGGTGGACAAAACAAAGTAATGGTTACTTTGTAAAAAACAAAGTGACCATAGAATTTCCCCTATCATATATTCTTGAATTAATTAATTAACATGCAAAAACAAAAAAGTGTAATCTTTCAAAAATTATACCAATAAATTAAAATAGATGTGGTTAAGAATTATCCTCAAAATTTTGTCAATTTGAAAAAGTCATTAATTAATTTAATGAATTTGATTTGCTTATATGAGTGTAGAAAGTAAAATTCTAAAATGAATAAACAATCATCAATGATCTATGAATACCTTTGCTTATAATTGTATGTTTATTGGCACATAATGGATATGGAATCCTTAATAATTAAAGTGAGCATATTCTCTCATTTAGAAAATTAAATTTTGTTGAGAAGTTTAACATTATGCACATCATGTTGGAACCAATTTCATATAATATATAGGTCAATAATTTTGCTCCACATTATCTTATTCTCTTATCTTCTTCCAGAATTAAAAATGTAATTTCAAGATTTGGAGGATCAAATATGATCAAATATATTTATTAACAATAATTTTGTATTGCACTAGAAGATTACTTATTAATATATTAATTCCACCATCTTTGGAAAAGAAAAGTGCATTTTCTATGCCTAGCGTTCAAAACGATAAATAATAAAAAACTAACATTTGAGAATAACTTATACGTTGGAGGTTTATTTTTCTTTGAATATACAAGACTTCGGTTTCTGTGAAAAATAGTTAATCTTTTTAGTTTTGAAGTTGTATTCTTATGATGTTTCATTGTGATAAATTCCTTAATTACTTCACTATTTATACTTTAGTTAGTATTTCTCGTTGAGACTAATTTATAATTGCTGTAAATTTAATCATTCTTATTTTCTTTCATTTTGATTTAGATTTGAACATTAATGGTTATCTAATTCCGAAATTAGAGTTTGGAGCGTTTAAATATATTAGTGGGTAAGGATATTTTAGGTACTAATATGTGTTAATATGTTGATTTTGATCGAAACTTGCGCTGACTAACGGAATTTGTAATTTAATATCACGACAGAAACTAAAATGTTAATTGAGACAAAGGTTAGAGACTAAATAGTAAGTTTTTAAAAACATAGAGACCAAACAATGAGTTTTTCAAAATATAAGGACTATTAAATGATTTATCCTATAATAAATTTGTTTCTTAATTAGTGTGAAAAACTCTAAAGATCTATATTTTGAGATGGATGGAGTTTTTGTTTTCACCATTCCATTATCTTGAAAATTCAAATCTAATTAATTATGATAATCATATCCCACAACTCAAAACATATTTCACACCTCAAAACTTCTCAAATTTTCAGTTAATTGGATTAGTAGTTTGACTGAAACTTACAAAATTTATACAATATTTTCCTGCATAATAACTATCAGGGCCGTTGTAAAAAAGTCATTCTATACATATATTAAAAAAAAGAAGAAGATGTTTACTATCCGTAACACAGAAAACGTGTCCAAGATTCAATTTTTTCGTTACCCCAACAATTTAGACATGAAAAACAAAAATCTAGATAACATAAGGAATGGATAAGATGAAAGGAAAATGCACGGACATGAAAATAAATATTAGCTTAAATAATCTATCAACAAGCCTTCTTCAAAATTAGATCCAAACAAACAAAATTCAATGGAGAAGAGAAACTAATTTGTTGAACAATATATATAGCAGGCTGATCTTATTACAATCTCAACAAAAAAATTACAGATAAAAAAATTTAAACTACAAAACTCCTGTGGTTATGTACAAATTACATACCCAAAAATGAAACTTTCATTTAGAAAACCGTAAAATTGCTTCCGCTAAATCATCGTGATAACTCCAATACGAACAATCAAGGAAGAAACCCGACAAAAGGAATAGAAGGAGAATATTGATGAACGGAATCGAGAGAATTCGAAGCCGAGTTTTGATGCATCACAGTTTCAATTGCTTCCGCTACGACAACTACGAACTCCACAGCCAATTTCACTAATGAAACACACATTTCGATTCTCTGAATCACCATTTCTATTTTTTTCTTTTCTTCTTGATTAACACTTTTTTTCTCCGCGTCCTCTTAAGTCCTTTCTATTTCTTTTTCTTTTCAATTCAACCCTTATTTATATGAGTACAACAAAAAAGGGGTTGAAGAAAGAATCAAGAAATGGATAGGAAAGTTAATAGAAAAAAAGAATGGCTTTTGGCTTTTGGTGCTTGCCAAGGGACATATTTATATTATTGGATCAAATTTAATATAATATCATTTGTCGAAACAATACAACGTTTCATTATTGGGACATGAATTTGGAATTGATGGGCCACTCTTAAATTAATTAATTAATTTTATTTTTTTGGAATTTCTTTGTTTGAGTTTATTTTCCTTGTTATAGAGATTATCTTAATTCTCCTAAATTAACCCAATAATTTAGTTCATGTACTTTAAGTACTAGTGGGTAATTTTTTAATTTAATTTCTAACTTGGCATGCATTTTGAGTTTATTTTATGGGGTGTATGTACTTTTATTAGTTTAATTAGTTCATGAACTTTATCACATATTTAATTCAAATTCATGCTTCAATTATTGTTTATTATAGTAATAGTAATTCATATTACGTATTCATGCATATCATGAATGAGTCATTAATTCAATATTTTACACATGTCAATTTTTTGATACATATATTACCCTGATTAGAATATTATAGTAACTAATTTTTTTTTGCATAGAAGTAACTAAACGTTTAATGTTACCTCTAATGAAAATGTATATTAATGGGATTTCTAATTATAAATTATTTTTTTAGTTATATATAACCTTGTTGGAAGATTCTTACCAAATAGACTTGGTATCTTAAAACAACATATGGTTTGAATGTTTAGCTATAACATAGAAGATAACTGAGATCAAATAGATTCAGAATTTCAAAATATATCATGTGTATCACATCGTCGGATCAATAGTATAATGACATGTTATATAGGTTAGCAAAAAACATCTAAAATTTATAATTTAGAGTTTATAATTTCTTTTTAAAACTTATGATCTTAATTTAATATTTGAACTTTTATAAAATTGTTAATCAATAAAGCAACAATAATGTATACTTCTTTTTCCTCCTTGTTTTAGGAAGAAACTCAGTTAAAAAGAAGACATATTCTTGGGCAAATTAAGAAAGAAGCATTTGACTTCTTTAAATGGGTTTAAAGCCACTTCACATATTAGATTTTGAACTGAAATGGTATCACTTTAGTTAATTTTAAAATATCATAATCCATGGTAAGCAAAATTTCAAAAATCAATAGGACATTTTACAAAATGTAAGGAATCTAACTTTTGTTAAGAAATACAAGGAATAATAAGATTATACAGTAAGCCTAATTTTTTTTATCTTTTTTTAAGTATGAGGATGGATAAAAGTTTATATTTTGTTTTTCATTCTACCTCCTTCAAGATTCGAATTTATAATATTAAATCGTAAATATTAGCTGATTACTATTTGGTCGCCCTTGGGGTACACTAAGCCTAACTAGAACCATATATAAAAGCATAAAAGATTTATCTTTTAGTTAGTGTCACTCCTATGATCCCATCTCATTGGATGCCACACCACATAAATAATGAAATGGATATCAAAACCCTGTTGAGAGTACATATAAATTTTTTGTTTTTCTAAAAACAATTGGGAGTATATAATTGAAATATTATTAGAGCAAGTGGTAGAATTTGGATAAGATTTTAATTTAAAATGTAGCTTCTTGTAAATAATTATATATATTTTGATGCCCTTTCTATCAACAGGCCGGGTAGCTGACAATAATATTATTTGGACTATTATTGGTTATGGGCTTAACTTGATTAGTGTCTAAAATTAATTTTTATTTTTTTTTCATAGAGTCTATAATTATTTTTATGTGTTATCTACATAGTCCTCTAAGCTTGCAGTATTATGATACTAAGAGAAATTATAAAATGTTTTTGGTGTTACGGTTAACATACTCTTTAATAATATGTAAAGTTAATAATTGTGTTTAGAAAATTTTAGAATATAAAAAAGAGTTTTTTTATGGTTACTTTATTAAAAGACTATGTCAAGTAGTATTACTATTGGATGAGAGATGAAAGTTAATTTATTAGCGTAGAAGATAAAGTAACGACAAAACCAAATAACTATAGCTTTCACCTATAATAAAAAGATATATACTAATTTTATATTAAAGAAACACATATACTAATCTAAATTTGGGTCGTGTTTTTAAATTTACCGGAAGTCAAAATTCTTTCACTAATGCATTTTGAATCCAAAATTGTTAATTGATCTAGTATCTTAGTGATGCAGTCACGGACCGTACTGAAAATTGAAATATTTGTCATTTAAATAAGTATGATTTAATGGCAAAGTTGTAATTTTGATTCAAATTAAACAATCGAGTTTTCGATCTCAATTTTTGTTGGAAACGGCTCAATGTTCATCAAATCTCATATATTGTTTGTAGCTGGCCAAATCCAATGTTTAGGACTTCCAAAATGCAATTTTTTTTTTCTTTTACGGGTATTCTATTGAATCAACAGGTTTTGAAGAATATTTAGCGATATTGACGTGTTAAATCAACTTTGTGCTTTACATCTTGCTGAGTTTTTCGAACGTGAACACATAATTGGTCCACAATTATTTTCAACACTATCACAACACTATCACCGAACAACATATAAAGAATGGTGGTTTGGTAGGTTAGTATTAAATGAACAGATTAAAAAATAAAGACAATTCGAGGTGTTTTATATAAAGTTAACTTTTAAATTTACCCGGCCCTCAATAGCCAAGAGCAGAGGAATTTTTAGATTCATCCTTTTCCAAATTCAAACAAGTAAGTAGATTGTCCTCTTCAATCTGATGACTCTATGCATGCATTTGTTTGTTTACAAGGTGTTTGATGAAATGCATGAACGAGTATAACTTTTCATCAGGGGGTGCCCCAGCAGCTGGAACAACCTCTATCAGGGGATGTTCGGCATCTGTGTGTCTCATGTCATGTTATTTTTCACTTAAATTCAGGAAAATTTCAGATCAGTTAATTGTTAAGTTCAATCAGCAGGACCTTAACAATTGGGCTTCGGCTTGAAAGATTGATGTTATCAATTCGTTCAACTTGGTATGAACTATAAAGTAGACTTTTGTTAGTGCAAATAGGGCCTTTCCGTAGAACGCCTCGAGTTAGGACTTTCTCCTCCTTGGCCAGCAAGGTATCTGACTCACTTGAATTCTGATACTGACCAGTTTCTTTATCTTGAAAACAAAGTCAGGCCTATATGGAGGATTCCTATGAGGCTACAATTAAGCGTATTGAGGCGACTGCACTAGCAATTAAAGCAAAAGACGATGCTTATGAAGAAGAGAAAAAGGCTTTGCAGGAGCTAGAAGAGCAACTTGCCAAGTCACGGGCTGAAATAGAGGAGATAGAGAAAGAAAGAGCTCAAATTGCAGCTGATCAAGCAAGGGATGACAAGGAACTTGAAGTTGTTTTAAAAATGCTGCAATCTCGGGGAGAACAAGTGGAAAAAATGGATAATGGAGATCGATGAGCTTAGGCCTAAGCGGACTGCCAGGATCGAGGCTTTGCGCAAATTATGTGCCATTGTTTTAAGCAGCCTGGAGTAGTACTATTAAGTATTTGTAAGGATTTAACTAGATGACTAGGCTGATACCTATGTTTTCTGGATGTGAAATGGATGAAATTCCAGACTACTTTGCTTAAGCATCTGTCTGCTTTCATCTTTATTCATGGACATTGAGGCCTATCATCTTATTGTTTGTGTTTGTGATTAAAATGAGGTCAACTATACTAGTACAGATACAACTTTTTTGAGCCAGGGGCATGCTTTGTTTGCAATTAATTATGTGGATATTTGTCCCATGAATTTTGGATCAGGCTTTTCCTATATTGGAGTGGTCTCCTAAACACATTTCGACGGTCAAGTTAGTGACGTTGTAGCAGATAAGTGCGAGTGAGAGAAAGAGTAATAAATGAGCATACATAACTCTTATTGGAGTAGTCCGTTGAGAGAAAATGACAGTAAGTGCCCTTAGTATAATCAGAGCTCGATGGTGTCTGATTGTTCCTTTCCTTATGCTGGCTTGTGCCACATGTATAAGATTCCAATAGGCTGTTTGGGCCTAGCAATGTATTTCTGTTGGGCTTAGGCCCTGATCAAGCACTTATGGTGTAGCTATCTTAAAAGGCCCTTCCGAGCTACAAATGAAATTTTGAGAGAATAGGTATTAATATGGTTTTTCAACATCTTCAAACTTAGCATCTAATTTGGCCTAATATGGCATCATTTACTGTATCAGTTAGGAATTAATAACAAGTTATTCATTCACAATTTGACCTCTCATCTTTCCAATTTCTTCAAGCACATTTTCTAATAAAGAACTTTAATCAAATTTCAACACACTTAGAGGGCTTAAGAGAATATGAATATGTACCACTCTTGCTGCGGATTTATTTTTCTCCCAACTCTTGTCTTAGGATTTATTTTTTTATAGCTAGTGGTACATAGATACTCATTGTCAATAATATGAATATGTACAAATTTTATGTATCAAGGACTCCTATGTGAAAAAAAGTTTTTCAATCATAAAAAAATCCAATTAACTGTTTCAATGTCAGTTGTGACAAATTTAAGACATTTTGTAAAAATTAAAATAAACTTTAGTAAAATTTTCGCCCTCTCTCAAGAATAATATGGATTTATCTTCCTAATGTTCAAGCTTGTAGATGCTAATGATTTTGGGTTTTGCACTCAAATCAAATCCAACAACTAAAGGTTTGTTTTTGTAAACTTGTGAACTGAAATTAATCCACCACAACTTGTATGTCGATCGGCAAAATAGTAGTTCATTCCTTTTTATTTTGTTATTTTCACCCACAAATGTTGACTTTCATGTGACAAATAGCTAGTGCATCCATCACTATATCCAAGCCTAGTGGGAAGGTGAGGTTCATTTGGCTCTTAAAAGATTCTTATCATGTTACACTAGGGTTAACTTAATTGTCCTAACATTTTTATATATTAGACTATTTAGTGAGATTTAAGAACAAAACATAGAGTTTTATTTCTTTTCTTGTTGAAAAATAAGCCTATCATTTTATGTACTTGTAGTCCACAGGACATCACAACCTCGTTGATTTTTATATTTTATTTTGAAAAGAAGCTCGTTCAACATTTATTTTTCTTATTATAACCACGTTGACTATCAAAGTCTTCAAGTCAAATAACAGGACATCACATCCTTAATTTCCACAGAACAAAAGCAGACAACAAAGTTGGACCTTCCTCTCACTTTCCAATCATTTCTTTCTCAAATTTTTATTTCAAATTCTATCAAAAAGTAACACAAAATAAGAATATATATTTTATTTGTTTGCTTTATTTCTTAGCACAATCCTCTTTCTCATACTCCAAACTACAATGTCAATGGCTAAATCAGGCTTGCTCATATCCATGTTCTTCATCATCTTCACCACTTCACTTTCATGTCCAGACTATCAAAAACAAGCCCTTCTCCAATTCAAATCCTTAATAATCAAAACCGTGGATGCTTCTCCCATTTCTGATTACTCTCTTTTCGGCTTCGATTCTTGGAATTCGAGCTCCGATTGTTGTCAATGGGAACTTGTAGGATGTAGTCAAAATCATTCAACAGTTACAGCTCTCTATTTCTACTCTCTAGTTTCATCTCAGGATCTATTATCAATCCCTTCTTCAGTTTTATCACCTCTTTTTCGTATTCGGACTTTGATGTTTCTCGATTTGTCCTCGAATCACATACTTGGTCAGATTCCATCAAACATGTTTTCTGACCTTACCAGGCTGTTTTATCTTGACCTGATGCTTAATAACTTTACGGGATCGATTCCTCCTCAGGTTTTTCAGTTGAAGTATCTTCAGTATCTCGATTTGAGTAGCAATGGCCTTACTGGTACACTAACTCGGGAAATTGCTTCTGCGAAAAACCTGAGGGTGTTGAAATTGGATTATAATTTGTTATCAGGAGATCTCCCTGAAGAATTTGGAAACTTGACAAGGTTACAGCAGTTGAGCATTCGTGGAAACGATATTGTTGGCCGGATTCCATCTTCAATTCTCTATCTGAAGGACATGCAGGTTCTTGATTTGAGGGACAATGGTTTAACAAAGGAGGTTCCGGATAGAATTGGTGATCTTGCTAACCTGACAACTCTGGCTTTGAGCAATAACAGAATAATCGGGGGAATACCGTCATCGATTAAGAAACTGAGAAGCCTGAAAGTTCTCAGGTTGCAAGATAACTTGCTCGGAGGAAAAATTCCGGCATGGTTGTTTGATATAAGCAGCCTCAAGGAACTGTTTCTTGGAAGGAATAATCTGACATGGGATAACAGTGTAAAGATAGTGCCGAAATGTATGTTAACACAGTTATCCTTAAAATCGTGTGCTCTAACAGGGAGAATCCCGGAGTGGCTTTCTAGTCAGAAGACTCTTAATGTCTTGGATTTGAGTGAAAACATGCTTGAAGGGTCGTTGCCTCGGTGGATAGCTCAAATTGAGTTCAGTGCTATTGTTCTTTCGGATAACAAGCTCACAGGTTTTCTTCCTCGGGGTCTGTTTGAATCTCAGAGTTTATCTGTTCTAGCATTGTCAAGGAACAATTTCTCTGGAGGATTGCCGGATAATATTGGAAACGCCAATTCAATTATGATTCTTATGCTGGCAGGAAACAGTTTCTCAGGGCAGATCCCGGAGTCTATATCTGAGATTTATCGCCTCATTCTATTGGACTTGTCAAATAATAAATTTTCAGGGAAAGTTCCAATCTTTGAACCTGATTCATTACTTGCTTATATTGATTTATCATTTAATGAGTTCTCAGGTGAAATTCCAATGACGTTTCCTGAAGAAACTATGATTCTTTCTCTTGGAAACAACAATTTCTCCGGCAGATTACCAAGGAATCTCACTAACATGAACAAGCTTCAACATCTTGATCTCCATGACAACAAAATTTCCGGTGAAATTCCAACATTTCTGTACCAGATTTCTTCTCTCCAAGTCCTTAGCTTGCGAAACAACTCACTCGAAGGTTCTATCCCCTTCAACATCTCGAGTCTCACTAGCCTTAGGATTCTTGATTTATCAAACAACAAACTTAATGGAGAAATTCCTACCAGGTTTGGCAATCTCAAGGGAATGACTGACACACCCGATACCTTTGCTTCCCTACCAGACATTTTCACCACTGATTTCGAGTTCAGTGATTTGGTAGTTAACTGGAAGAACTCGAAACAAGGTTTACCGAGCCACAACCTTGACATCTATTCCTTTCTAGACCTGTCAAACAACAAACTTTCAGGTGAAATCCCGACTTCAATTGGTCACTTAAGGGGTCTAAAGATACTGAATATTTCTAATAACCACCTTAAGGGAAGAATACCAGAAAGTTTTGGAGATTTAGAGAGCGTAGAAGGCCTGGATTTGTCACATAACAGATTATCCGGCTCTATTCCTCAGACATTATCAAAGTTGCAGCAACTTTCTACACTGGATTTGAGTAACAACAACCTCCGGGGTCAGATTCCAGTGGGAGGGCAAATGGATACAATGGATGATCTGAAGTTTTATGCCAACAACATTGGGTTATGTGGAATGCAGATTAAGGTTCTATGCCCAACAGATGAGACACCTTTACCTAAAGAGCCGGAAGAGCAGGAACCATGGTTTTCTTGGGAAAGTGTAGGTATCGGATATTCAATAGGCCTATTAGCATCAGTAACAATAATATTTTTCAGCGGACTGATTCAGTGGCTGCCACCTCGAAATATCCGTTACACAGGTAGGCGAAGAAGAGTTTAAAGTGAGTTTTGGAAATGTATTGTGTAGTAGTCATAATTCGACAGTATTTGGCTACATAGATAATATGGCTGCCAGAAAAAAACTGACAAAAGAAAATCATCATCTTTTTAGCAAGTACTACATAAACCAAGGGTATAAGAGGTTACAAATTCTAATACTTTTTATAGCAAGTTAAACAAAATCTACTTGTAACATGTATATTAGCAATTATCTTACACAACAGTTCTTCAAGTATGTGCCTACTTTTACATGGACACTTCTCCTTACTAGCATACTCATATCCATATCCGTATTCGATATGTGTCCGTGTCCGAGTCCATTTCCAATTTAACACTATATTATGAAGGTTATGTTTTAGAAATAATGTTTTCCAATATCCATGTCCAAGCAACATAGGTATGCGCGCATCCCAAGTTTTGAACTTAGAACTAAGCCATTGAGCTAAACAATAACTACAATCAATCAATCAACAACAAGTTCAATAAACAGAAGCTACAGCCTACACATTAACTGAAAAATCAATTTCAGTAAGTAGAGCTAACCTCGGTTACCCGACTAGCGTCTAGCGTCTTTTACTACACACAACAAACACATCTCTATCTAGTGTAGAAACTTACAAATTTCTCATCAACAATATCTTTTTGTGGTGGAGGCTAATGGGCTTAGTGGGTTGTTCCTGGGCTACTTTTTGATGGGCGTCCACTAGTCGGCCCATATTTCTCATCAACAATATGTTTCATAAGCAAAACAAAAATGAAAAGTTAAAATAACAAATATAGGTTATAGAATATATTTATCCAACATATATATAAAGTGAAATAACAAATATAGGTTATAAAATACTCCATCTTTGAACCATCTTCACGTACTCCGTCTCTGGAAGATAAGCATTGCATCTACTCCTCATCTTCTTGAAACGACCAATGAATTCATAAGCCCTTTCTCCTCCTTTATGGGTCAGTCTCGAAAGATCAGCAACACAAACTTCTAGTTGTGCTCTAAAGAACTGGGTATGGAATTGTCTCTCCATATCTTGCCATCCATGAATTGAGTTCCTAGGGAGAGTAGCATACCAAGTAAAGGTTGGTCTCGTCAAAGAAAGTTTGGGAAAAGTCTCATCTTGAGAAAGTTGAAATTAGGATAGTTAGCAAGTTCTCCACATTGGATCGTCAATCTTGCCACATGCTCCAAAGTTGACAAACCATCTTCTCCAAAGAACAAAGTGAAGTCAAGTACTCTGTATCCCCTTAGAAATTGATTCTCCGTGTCAATGGCATGAGGGTATGGCTTGTGGAACTCAGGACGGCCAACTTGACGAAGATTAGGCCCATATAGCTCTCGAACAGCTTCTCTCACCGCCTCCATGGTAAATTGCGGCACTTGTTGAGGAATGTCATGTTGAACGTATGACATATGATGAAATCCATTGTTCCTCCCATTTCCTTTAAAGTTGCCTCCAATATCCCCTGTATTAATCAAGTTACCACATGCCTCCTCATAATATAAAATAGCATGGGAGGCTGGATTTGTATGTGCAAAAATTTGGGGGATGCGTGGCTTACCAGTGTTCTCTCGGCATGCTGGAGAAGCGGCCTTAGACCCCACGGCGCCCTCGTCTCTCAATGGTGCAGCTAAGTATTTTTCTTCATATGCACTACATCCTTTGTTGGTGTCTGAGGAACCACCTTTGATAACTCCTGGTTCTGACAACTTCTGGAGTATTTGTCCATCTTCAGATCCATGTCACTCCTAAGAGCCTCCACATTCTTCTCAATGGAGATGAAGCGGTTCTCTAGGAAAGGTGAGTTCTGGATCTTAGTAGAAATCCATGATTCTCCTCTAGGGTTAGCATTCTTATCACCTTCCATTCGTCCCACTATCTTTGGATCATTTCTAGTCTTAATGATCTCCTCATCATCCAAACTTGACTCAGGATCTCTGATAACCTTATCTATTCTCTTTGACGGCATTGTGATTGGGTTCCACTAGGCGTGCCAATTTTCGTTTCGGCTCTTTTTAGTGGGGTGTGCGGGCTGCCAGAGATTTATAGTTTCTCAAACTATGGACTGAATTGCGCTACTTAACTTCTAAAAATCAAACGATTGCAAGGAATAAAGAGACCTAAAATTCCTGTGGGTTCTGGTAATCAAAACGATACCAATCCAAAGAGAATAGATGAACAAATAAAAATAAACTGGTAATGAAAGGAAATTGGTGAACTTGTATTGAATTGAATGAAAAGAATTACAATTAAGGAAATTTGAACATTGAAAATAAGGATTCTGATTTGCTAAAAAAATTGAAATTTTGCTAAGTTTGAAGTCTAAAAAGAAATTGCTAGAGTTTTGCTCTAGTTTGATTGGCGATTTTGTTGGGCTCCATCGATCTTTCTGATATTTATAGGCACTTGAAGTAACCGCTTGCTCCACTTGATCCACCTTCTGAGAAACTGCCCTCCACTAAGGGTGTGCATCGGTGCGGTTTAAACCGCAAACTGAACCGCAATAAATTTCGGTTTTTGGTTCGGTTTTTTATATTTCAGTTTGGACTCGGTTTGTATTTTCTAAGGTATTCGGTGTTCGGTTAAGGTTTTATAAAAAACACCGAAAAAGTTGAACCGAACCGATTATTAAACTTCTCCATAAATTATGATACATAACCGTTCATATCAATATTTATCTTCATCTTTCTCCTTTAAAAAAAACACATATCTTCTCCATAAATTATGATACATAACCGTTCATATCAAATTTTTCGGTTCGGTTTGGTGTCGGTTTAAGCACTTATTCAGTTTTCGTTCGGTTTAAGATTTTAGTACTAATTCGATATTTGGTTTATTCGGTTCGGTTCGGTTTTGTACCGATGCACACCCCTACTCTCCACTATCACGATCTTTGATAATTGACTGGATCGACTCATTGATTTTCCTGTTTACTGATTGGCTTAACAAAAACACACGCATCAAATAATAAATAGTCTTTTGGTTTACATTTCGGTGCACCAAATTTCTATAAGTTCCCCCAATACGCATTATTTCTCCCAGATGAAAAATGGAGTCTACCGTAGAAATCAAAAAACGAGACCATTTAATTATAACAATAGATAATAAGCCAAAAATAAAATATGTTTTAGTATCTATAAATACTAAACTAATTAAAAAAAATTCCTTTCAAAAAAAATTAATTAAAAAATTTAGGGTTAACTTCAAATAAGTACCTTGTGGTTTCGCAGTTTTACAAATAAAGCACTGTGCTTTACCTTTGAGCAAATAAATGACTGTGATTTGCATTGTTTGGATAATTAAAGAAATTATCGAGTTAGTTGACTTAAACGATGATATTTTTTGCCCAAAATGTTTTTCTGACAGCGTAACTCTAACTTGACTCGTCAAATGTTTTTCAATTAAAAAATATCACTTATTAAAAGTTAATCTTTGATTTTATGTTTCCATTCTAAACTAAAAAATCCCATTTTACATATCCTAAAAATATTGAATAACTGTGATGATGGTTAAATATATTTCAATTAAATTTTAATAAATATATATAAAGTTGGCAAGGGGCGGAACGAACACCATAAAAACCTAATTTAAAATTCGCTTAGCAGGAGCCAATGCAGACGGTATATCTAGTTTACTACTGACGGCAGTAGCTTCATCATCATTTTATGATTCATCATCATCATTTTAAGCTTGATTGGTAGATCTAATTTACTACTCACGACAATAGCTTCATCATCATCACATTAATTATCATTTTAAGCTTGATTGGTAGATCTAGTTTAGTGCTCACGACAATAGCTTCATCATCATTTTATGCTTCATCATCATCACATTAATTATCATTTTAAGCTTGATTGGTAGATCTAGTTTACTACTCAGGATGGTAGCTTCAGAGCGAGGCTGCATAGCTAGTGTTCAGTGAGCTATACTAAATAGCTTCAGGCTGGATTGAGAGAAGGTCAAGAGATCAAAAACAGAGTTTCATATGCACAATTTTTGTTGATTTCATTGCAGACGGTAGGAATGGCTAAGACAGGAGCAAAGGCAAAACGGGTCCTTGAAGCAAGATTGCGAGACGGCAGAGTCGGTGGTTTGAACAAATGGTCAACATGCTCAACCAAATTTGGAACAAGAATGGAATTTGAAGATCATAGGAATGCTTGCAAAGGTCGTGCTGATGCTGCCAAAAAGAAAAACATGCAGCAAATTGGGGAGGAGCGGCCAATTGGAGTGCAGGAGAAACCCAATGGAAAGAAGCCTAAACAGCAGAAAGGAGACTTTTTTGAATTTTTTTGCTTTCTTTTGGTTCTTCCCATCACCTTTCTGCTGTTTAGGCTTCTTTCCCTTAGTTTTTTTCTCCTCCACCCCAATTGGCTGCTCCTCCCCAATTTGCTGCATATTTTTCTTTTTGGCAGCATCACCACGACCTTTGCAAGCATTCCTATGATCTTCAAATTCCATTCTTGTTCCAAATTTGGTTGAGCATGTCGAGCATTTGTTCAAACCACCGACTCTGCCGTCTCGCAATCTTGCTTCAAGGACCCGTTTTGACTTTGCTCCTGTCTTGGCCATTCCTACCGTCTGCAATGAAATCAACAAAAATTGTGCGTATGAAACTCTATTTTTGAACAACTAAGCTAATAGCTCTTATTTCATTATACTAAATAGCTCCAGGCTGGATTGAAAGAACGTCAACTGATCAAAAATAGAGTTTCATACGCACAATTTTTGTTGATTTCATTGCAGACGGTAGGAATGACCAAGACAGGAGCAAAGTCAAAACGGGTCCTTGAAGCAAGATTGCGAGACGGCAGAGTCGGTGGTTTGAACAAATGCTCGACATGCTCAACCAAATTTGGAACAAGAATGGAATTTGAAGATCATAGGAATGCTTGCAAAGGTCGTGGTGATGCTGCCAAAATGAAAAATATGCAGCAAATTGGGGAGGAGCAGCCAATTGGGGTGGAGGAGAAAAAAACTAAGGGAAAGAAGCCTAAACAGCAGAAAGGTGATGGGAAGAACCAAAAGAAAGCAAAAAAATCCAAAAAAGAAGCAAAAAAATACAAAAAAGTCTCCTTTCTGCTGTTTAGGCTTCTTTCCATTGGGTTTCTCCTCCACCCTAATTGGCTGCTCCTCCCCAATTTGGGGCATATTTTTCTTTTTGGCAGCATCACCACGACCTTTGCAAGCATTCCTATGATCTTCAAATTCCATTCTTGTTCCAAATTTGGTTGAGCATGTCGAGCATTTGTTCAAACCACCGACTCTGCCGTCTCGCAATCTTCCTTCAAGGACCCGTTTTGACTTTGCTCCTGTCTTGGCCATTCCTACCGTCTGCAATGAAATCAACAAAAATTGTGCGTTTGAAACCCTATTTTTGATCACTTGATGTTCTTTCAATCCAGCCTGGAGCTATTTAGTATAATGAAATGAGAGCTATTAGCTTAGCTGTAGTTTAGCTAGGTGCAAGCTAGCTCTGAAGCTACTGCACTGAGTAGTAAACTAGATCTACCAATCAAGCTTAAAATGATAATTAATGTGATGATGAAGCATAAAATGATGATGAAGATATTGTTCTGGGTAGTAAACTAATCTACCAATCAAACTTAAAATGATGATGATGATTATGATGATTATGATGATGAAGCTACTGCCGTGAGTAGTAGTAAACTAGATCTACCAATCAAGCTTAAAATGATAATTAATTTGATGATGAAGCAGCTCACCTCCAATTACCGTCTGTTTGCTTTGGCTCCTCTAAGCGAATTTTTAATTAGGTTTTTATGGTGTTCGTTCCACCCCTTGGCCAACTTTATATATATTTATTAATATTTAATTAAAATATATTTAAGCATCATAGTTATTCAATATTTTTAGAATATGTAAAATGTGGGGAGAGATCAGGTGTGACAGGGTCATTTGGTGTGACAACTTTTATGGTGTGACAATGGGGACAATTTAGTAATTGATTAGGGAAATGTGGCAAGCTTGTAAATATATAGAAAAGCCTTACACGCATGAAAAAAGGGAGGAGGAGGAGGAGGGTGATGTCAGTGTTGATTTCATCTTGTTGTCTACCATATATGTATATGCAATTTTTTTCCTCTAGGTTGTGTTTCTCGTATTATGTTTTATATTCTAATATATCTTTAGATTACTACTTTTTAGTTATATTACCTAAAAATTGAACATATATTATAACTCATGCTCCATCTTGAATCAAAATATTGTATCCATCTCCAATCAAAATATCATAATATACAAGGAAGTATTAAAATGTGACTTTATAGCATGGGATTATATAGTTATACAGTGTTACAGTTGTGAATATAAAATTGAAAGCTAGTAAAGGTAAATTGTAACTAAAATGTTCATGCAATTATATCCAAAATATGGGAGAAAATATGCGAGATTGTCTATTTTTGTTGTTAAAGACAGGGACGGCCCTAAGCTCGACCTTTGCATACGTGTCCGAAAGGTGATTGAGTAAGTCCGGCAGCTATTTAAACCACTAAGTTTTCCGTCCCTCAACCTTACTTAATCAACCCTTTTTCACTTGGTTCTTTTCTTAGTTGTTTGTGCGTAGTAGGGCTGGGCACGTGTCCATGCAATCTTGAATTAAATATTGAGAGAAAAATATTCATATTTGTAACTGTTTTCGACCGAATTTGACTGAATTCAGTCAAACAAGTCAATAACATAGTTAAATTCAAGATCATTTTAACTAATCTCTATATATGCATTAACTCATACGGCCCGGATGGATATTAGGGCTCATACGACCCAGAAGGATATCATGGTAGGGGTGTGCTTATTTTTGAGGGATCGTTGGGAGGTTTTTCTGGAAGCAGAAAGATTATATAAACATTTTGAGAATTTGGGAACCGACATAAAAGCTTGGAGACATTGAATAAGGAGGAAACATTTTTTGCACATCATATCGAAAAGAGAAGTTGTCACCAAAAAAATTTACCCTTCTAATGACTTCATAATATAGTCGTTAATGTTATTCTTAAATCATTCCTAAACTGTTTCGGGTGTGGTAATATCATTGTGAAATGTCGGAATCTTCTCTCTCAAAATACAATTACTCCGTCACTTTTTGGACACATCAAGCTAATGAGTTAGCGCATAGTTTGCTCAATCAACCTGTTTTTCCACATTTTGTAACCATGTTAGGTAGTCTTTTATTCGATTGTGGCTTATTAATCTTTTTTTCCTTCGAAAAATTAAAGCAACCTTTGATTTATTTTGAAATACAATTTGGATGCTCTCCTATAACCACACTATATTTGAACCGGTGACTCTCCAAATTAACCATTAGATCAAAGATATTTTTCATTAGATTGACACCACTCGAATGAGACTGATTCATTTTTTTGATAAATGATAAGAAATTAAAGTGAACAATTAAACATAAGAGCCGAATAAGGGTAAGCAATCAAATAAATAATATAAAAATAGCCGTTGATGTTTGAAACCCAAATTCATTTAATTATTGATTCCCAACCCCGGCCCATTTCAAATCCCAAAACCGCGACATTTTCAAATCTATTTTCAATCTCAGCCGTTGATTCCCATCTCTCGCCTTTTCTAGTTTTCAAATTCTGAACTCTGAACATAAAAATTCTCATCCTCAAGCACATCTTCAAAAAGAGTGAGAGAAGAGAGGTAGAGAAAAAACATATGATTCCTGTAAATTTTTCAGTAAAAGCCGGGGTCGGGCAAAGTTGAAGCTGGACATCTCAACGAGGTTGGCACACCGGACAAACATAGTTGAAACTTGTTTCAGAAGTGACTCGAAATCTCCAGATTTTACTTTTCAGTTCCGCTTTCAGGTATGTTTTTAACTCAATTTCAGCTGCTGTAAGCTATAAGATCCTTACATTTATCGATATTTTTGTTCGATTTGACAATGTGTGTGTTTATCAGGATGTTGAGAGATTTCAAGTCCCTCCGCCGAGATTCAGGCAAACATACCGAAGAAATAGAGAATGTACCCCTAAATTCAAGAGATTCGTTATCGAGTCAAGCAAGCGCTGACTCATCTAGGCCTCCACTTCACACGATTCAAGATCCAGCTCATTCAGCTAACCCTCATTTTGAACAAGATGCTAAAATAGCTCGAACTAAGATCGAAAGAACCCCAACCAAACCCAAACCTAGCTCCGGTTTGCCTCTTCGTACTCCTGATAAGCATGGAGGATTGCCGTTCGTGGGAAAGAGACACGGTTGGGCTCAGAGGACTGAGCCTTGTTCGGCTACTAGTGAATTGCGCGATGAAGCGACTCGAGGAGGTGCGCCTAATTTGACTCCTAGGTCTACTAGGACAATGGGGAGAGCGAATTCAACTTGTTCTGATGCTAATTCTGCGCAAAATACACCAACTAAGAGCGTTTCTAAGCCGCCGAGTTATGGTGGGTTTAGGGGTAAGGGTGATGGGAGTAATGCTAGCTGTCGAGTTGGGAATTATGCTGCGCTGTATAGAGGAATTCCGGCTTCCGGTGGTTCAAGTACTACTGTTGTTAATAGTGTTGAAGTGCCTCATTTTGATCTCAAGGAGAATCCGTCGTTTTGGATGGATCATAATGTACAGGTATTTCTCGTATTTCCATATAATGTTTGGAATTTTTTTGTTATTTATGCGAGAACTTTGCGATTGCGAGACGAGTAACAATCAACTTAGCAAGCTGATGGTTGTTTGATTTGTTTTTAGGTTGTTATTCGCGTCCGTCCTCTAAATAGCATGGAGAAAGGCACCAATGGTTATAACAGGTGTTTGAAACAAGAAAGTGACCAGAGCATCACATGGATTGGGCAACCGGAAACACGCTTCACCTTTGACCATGTAGCATGTGAAACAGTAGATCAGGTATGCTTTTAAAGATGAAACGCTAATTTCACTAATTGTGCATTCTTTAAGGTGAGCATTGTTTGATCATTGTCATTTTGCAGGAGATGCTTTTTAGGGTGGCTTGTCTTCCGATGGTGGAGAATTGCTTGTCTGGATACAACAGCTGTATGTTCGCCTATGGTCAGGTAATCTTCTTAACATGGATTAATGTTTCCTCTTAACGGGAATTAGAAAGAAAGGTACGGAGGAATTTGCCAATGATCATATATGTGGTTCTTTTAGCTGCATTTCATAGCGGAGTAACCATGAGTTGTTCTGATAATGTTAATGATGCCACTATAGGAACAGTAACTGGAATAGGATCCATGCCTCTTTTATTTCATGCTATGTTTCTTGGCACTATTTTCTATAAAAAAACCCGTATACGGTTATATAAGCGTAATTTAACAGGGGAAATTTTTGTTGCAGACAGGAAGTGGCAAGACATACACAATGCTTGGTGAAATTAATGATTTAGAAGTCAAGCCCAGTACACATCGTGGAATGACACCAAGGATATTTGAGTTCTTATTTGCGAGGATTCAAGCAGTATGCCCTCTTTTCCTGATCTCGACTTTTATTTTAACCTCTTGTCATGCACTTATGTAGTGTTGTATATTAGAGCAGTACAAAAATTAAAGATTATATGTAAAATTTATTTTATGCTTATCCAGGAAGAAGAAAGCCGGAGGGATGAAAGGCTAAAATATTATTGCAAGTGTTCCTTCTTAGAGATTTACAATGAACAAATCACCGATCTCCTTGATCCCTCCTCCACGAATTTGCTTGTGAGTTTGACTATTTTGTAAGTGATAATAGCTTTGGATGTTTTGAAAGTTGTCTTACTGAAACTATTTTGTTGGATTATAGTTGAGGGAAGACACCAAGCAGGGTGTCTACGTAGAAAATCTCTCAGAATTTGAAGTTCATACTGTGAGCGACATTGTGAAGCTATTGACTCAGGTTACCCTTTTTCCATTTTTCTGTGTGAATGCACGAGTTCACTACAGCTCTCTCCACAAGTCCTTATTGACCCTCTGCCCTCTCATTACGCTTACATGATATGCTAACTTGCAACAAGTTTTTATTGACTAAAACTTCACTGAATGTAGGGGTCTCTAAATAGGAAAGTCGCAGCAACAAACATGAATAGAGAGAGCAGCCGGTCACACAGTGTTTTCACATGTGTAATTGAGAGCAGATGGGAAAAGGATTCCACAACTAACCTGAGGTTTGCTAGATTGAACCTAGTTGATCTTGCTGGTTCAGAAAGGTAGGAACATTACTTCAAAGTTTAGTGATACACAGGAAGTATATTCCCCTGAAAATATTATGAATTATGACATATAATATCAACTACAGGCAGAAAAGTTCAGGTGCTGAAGGTGACCGTCTCAAGGAAGCTGCAAACATTAACAAATCATTGTCCACTTTAGGGTACTGTAACCATTGTCGGATTTTTTGTTTTCCATTCCTTTCTCCTGTTCCAACGGTTTCAAAATAATTGATAAATCTACCATCACAGTCATGTAATTATGATACTAGTAGATGTGGCAAATGGGAGAACAAGACATATTCCTTATAGGGATTCAAGGTTGACCTTCCTTCTTCAGGTTGGTTCTATTCCTGGTTTCTCTCTTCTTCAGTATTGTGTCCTTTAATTGTGATGTAATATGATTATGCATGGTATTGTGCAGGATTCACTTGGTGGGAATTCAAAAACGATGATCATTGCTAATGTCAGCCCTTCTATTTGGTAGGTTCAAGTTCATTGCTCAAATTTGATTTGAATTGTTCAATTTCAATTGGTTAGACGTAGAATTTAGTTGATTTTAATTTAGAATGTGGGTTGATTAAATTGAATTTGACTCAACAATATACTGCTTCAGGGAAATTTCACTTAATTTAGGTGTCATGGACCATCATTTAATTATAATTAACTATATTACTAAGTTAACAATCTAAATCTGAACATGAACCTACATTTGGATTTTTGATTGCAAACATTTACCTTTGGCAGCTGCACAGCAGAAACATTAAATACATTAAAGTTTGCTCAGAGAGCAAAACTCATCCAGAATAATGTAAGTTAGAAGAAAAATTCTTACACTACTGTCATTATCCACCTTCATGGCATTGATCACTTTTACTTATTTATAAATTTTTTTTATTGTTGTATAGGCTGTGGTAAATGAAGATTCCACTGGGGATATAGTTGCTCTGCAACACCAGATACGGCTTCTAAAGGTGCGGTTTTAAATCTGAAAGATGTTTGATCACTACAACTATCTTAATTTTAATAAATCTGACAATTCTGTGATCATTTTAACTACATATATCAACAATCATAACTATAAGAACTAATTCATCTTTTTTTGTTGGAATAGGAGGAGCTCTCTCTCCTAAAACGTCAAAATGTCTCTAGGACTTTGTCGTTTGGTTCAACTATCAAAAATACAAATCAGTTACATGATGCTACTTGCACAGAGAACATGTACGAGACAGATGATCAGCAAGCTGAAGGGTTGCTTGAGTTTGAATCAAAAGGCATTGTTAGAATGTCGACTAAGCAGGTATAATTTCGAATTTTCATTCAAGTGTCTGGTATATATAGCAATGGCATCTATATAAAAGTAGTTCTCTTTATAAATGATTAACAACTATTAGAAGCATGTCCCTTTGGTGAAATGATGAGGCACCTTTGATCTTGAGATTACATGTGTATTTTATTGTCTTTAATTACAATGTAAAGAACTTGCAAAAGTTGCATCTTAATAAAATTGTTGTTGAGACAGTTAAAATCTCTGGAGACAACACTTGCTGGTGCATTGAGAAGAGAGCAGATGGCAGAGAATTGTATCAAGAAACTTGAAGCTGAAATTGAGCATTTGAACCGTCTGGTATTGTACTCTAACTTAACTTTTCTAAGAAAGTATTTTGTTGTGGTACTGATATTCTGTTCTTTCCCACCTTCTATGTTTCTTAAATTTCTGGCTGAGCTATCAAATGTTTGCTGAATATCAGGTTCGCCAAAGAGAAGATGGCACTAGGAGCTCAAAAATGATGCTCAGATTTCGGGAAGACAAAATTCATAGAATGGAGTCTCTGGTTGCTGGTTCCTTGCCTCAAGAGGCTTACTTGCTTGAAGAGAACAAAGCACTACAAGAAGAGGTGCATTTGCTTCAATCTAAAGTAGATACAAACCCTGAAGTAACTCGCTTTGCATTCGAGAATATAAGACTTTTGGAGCAACTCAGAAGGTAACTTCCCTACATCTTATATAAGTGAGGCCTTAGAAGCTGCACTTTTACTAATTTTTACCTTTTCACATATAGATATCAAGACTTCTATGAAGAAGGGGAAAGAGAGATACTCATGGAGGAAGTGTCCAAACTTCGTGAACAGGTTTGAATGAAATTAGATATAAAATTATAACTTTATTTTTGTTTGATTCGTTATACAGAAGCTGAGAAATAAAAGATGCCATGTGTTGTTGCAGCTGCTTCATCATTTTGATGGAAAACTAACACAGCATAACAGTCCAAATTTGAATGACCAACCTCAGGTGTGTATAGTATTGTCTTCTTTAATCTGAAAAAAAGTCATATCAACTTCTTCTTTAACTTCACATTCACCCAATGATATTCTCCTTTAGCTTTTCCTTTATGCAGTAATTTTGATGTAACCATGTCATTAGGTTTCTTTCCATTTCTTAATGGTGCCTTTTTCCCTTATTTTCTCAGGAAGTGCAGAACATCAATGATGAAGGCAATCCCCTCCATTTAGAGGTTGCTTACTATTTTGCTAAACAAAAGGGTCATTTTGTTTTGGTAGAAGTTTCTTAACGTGTGCTACTCACTCTGTATTTTTTTCAGTTGGAGAACACCCTGAATGAGTTAGAGGACTGCAGGAATAAACTAAATTCTTGCTTAGACGAGAACCAAAAACTGTGCAGGTAAGGAATTTCAGTCCTGTTTTCCTGTCTTTTGCATCCTGTTGAGTGTAGTCTGACTACCTTTACATATCTTATTCTTCCCTTATTGATGCACTTTTGGTTACCTCAATATTTCAGAGAAATAAATGACCTTAAGAACATTTTGGAAAGTCTCAAATCAACAAAACAATGTGCAGATGGTGACGTTAAAACCACCGAGGTATTTCAAAATATTACAGATGTGTGTGCAATTCAATTTAGCCTATGTGTATATAGGCTAAATCATAGGACAAAGTAATAATCCATATGTATATGAAGCTGGTTTCTCATCAGGATTTTCTCAATTTAATGTAGGCTCAAACTTCAGAACTTGGTTCACAGGAGGCAGTTCAAAATGAGTTGAAGAGCACTTATTCAGAGATGAAACATGCAGAAGAAATCCTGAATTTAGAGCTTGAAGTAGACATATATAAAACTGTTCTCAATGAAGGGAGATTATCCCGCAATGAGTTAGAGGAAAGAACAAAATGCTTGAGTAGAGAACTTGAGCTGGAAAGAGGAAGACTTATGCTTGTAAGCAAACAATATGAAGATACAATTCATGAACTGAAAGAAACAAAGTCAGTAATTGAAGCCCTTGAATCCGAGCAAGTTCTGGCAATAAATGGCATGGAAGACCTGAGGAAAAGTAACACCCATTATGTAGAACTTTTGAGCGAAAAAGAACTTGAGATAATAACTCTAAAAGAGCAACTCTCTAAAAGGGAGTTGAATGATTTCTCATCTACCCATTCAGTGGGCGAGGAGTCAATTTTGCCCAGGAAATTGAAGAGGATGCAAGATTCTCTCGAGAAGGCCAAGAGACTCAATATATGGTACCAAAATGATCGCACCTTTCAGGCAAACAATGTCGAAGAAATGGATGAAGTTCGTAGGCAGGCAGAAGCTGAAACTGCAGAGGTTATAGTCTGCATGCAGGAAGAACTTTCCATTCTACAGCAGCAGGTCCATGATTACCATTTGAAAGAGACGGACACTAAAAATGGTATGATGGTTCTGGAAGCTGAGATGAAGGAACTGCAAGGGCAGTTACACCTTCTAACTGAAGACAACCAAAACTTACATGAACAGCTAGAGGGTAAAGATGGAGAGCTCAGAAAATTATCTGAAGAATGGGAATTTTTGGTCTCGGAAATGTTGCAAGTTCTTGCAGATGGGGAAGAAGCACTTACAGATGCCTCTGATCAGATTGACCTTATATCCAGTTCATTCCCACATAAAAGAATTTGGATCTCTGAGCAGGTTAGTAGGTTAATACGAATCATCACTGAAAAGGAGTTGCTGATTGAAGAGCTTGGAAATTGTTTAGAGGATGCATACAATAAAAGAAGTGATGTGGATTGCATGCTTAAGTCTTTGAGAGGGGCAGCACTTGTGATCAATGAAGCACACCAGCAGGAGTGCTGTGAAAAGGAGGAAGAAATTACAATTTTGAAGTCTCTGTTGAAAGAGAAAACATCTACCATTGCAGAGCTGGAGGACAAGAAGAAGCTCGTAGAACAGCATGCTAGTAAAGCGGCAATTTGTGCAACTGTTGCATTTGTAATTGTGAGTAGGCTGTCAGAAATGAATACTGATAATCTCGATGAGTTGAAGTTCAAGGATGCCCAACTTAATGAGTCAACAGAAATTAACCAGAGAAAAGATGCACTTATCAAGGATCAGTCTACAGCTATTGAAGAGGCAGATGTAGAGAGTCAATCATTGAGATTGGAACTAGCTGTGCTGAAGGAAATGCATGCCGAACTTCAAGAAAAACTCTTTCTGGAGGAGGAACGTGCCAATGGTATGGGACTAAAGCTTGCGGCTCTTGAAGAGAGTGACATGTTGGAGACAAGAGAGAAACTAAATGAACTCAAGACTGGTGTATCCTCTCTCAGGTCATGCATGAGCATTTCTTCAAAGCATGAACACAGTACTGGCATAAACGAACGGGTAAGTTAATGCTCTTATTTTCTGATGGGTTGTTACCCTTAGTACAGGCAATTTTATCTTGCAATTATCTCCGGAAGGAGCAAGGTTTAACAATTATACCTGTACATTGTTGCAGACAGATGCTGAAGGGTACTCAAGTGGTGATGCCCCCAAATTTTCTCCTGAATCAGTAAAGAACTTAAATGCCACTTCATGTGGTAAAACATCTAAGGAATTAAAAAGAACTTCCAAGGATGTGTGTGATCGAGATGCTACTATTATACTTCTCAAAAACGAAATAGAATCTGCCCTTGAAAGCTTGAAAGAGGTTCAACAACAGATGGCTAAATTACATATGGAAAAGGAAGAAATACAGATATCAGAGAAACATAGTCAGCAGCGATTGAAATGCTTCACAACTGACATTCTTGCACTTCAGGAAGCTATGAGCATCTTAGATAACCAGTTTGAACTTAAATGGAGCAATCTCAATCAAAAGATACAGGCAAGTGAACGAAATATTCAAGAAGCCAAAACTGAATGGCGCCAAACGAAAGAGGTAACATGTTGCAAATTTTAGTTGTTGATTTCAAATTTGAGCTGTAACTTGCAGTTTGGGTTTATCCAAGATCAACATATTATTTCTGCTATCTATTCGAGTACTCTTTAGTGTCTCTCTGTATTAAATTTGTTTAAAATGATTGGATTTAATAACTCTCTAAATTTTCACATCACCTGGAAATGATGGTCCAGTTGGGTTTTGCACAATCAGTTTTGTTTTCCCTTTGCCCCAGTAAGATATGGTAGCACTATTAAATTCTAAGACAAATTAGTAATGATTTTCAATTACGTTTCTGCAGTTTCTTGAGATGGAAGTTGGTGATGCACAGCTAGTTGCAGCTCAGAAAACAGCAGAGGCTTCTTGTGTGTTTGCTAAATTTGAAGAGGCCCAAGATACCATGAGAGAAGCAGATATCATGATCAATGAACTAATGATAGCTAAAGAAACATTGAAACTTGATGTGGAAAGGCTGAAAGGAAAACAAACCGCTCTGGTGAATGATAGGAGTATGCTAACTGATGAGGTTAAGATCTTGCAATCTGTGAACTGTATCAAGGAACAGCAAGTTGAAGACCTTGAAAAGCAGTTTGGCATGAGCTTAATGGAAATAAATGATCTGGTTGTTGGGTTGGAGGGTATTATTGCTCAGTTCCAGTCTAGTTTTACTGAAGACTTCATGTCTCTGGTGAACGATTTTCAGTATATCAAGGGTCTCTTTTTGGACTCAGGAAATCTGGTGCGTTCCTGGCTTGAAGATATCTGGTCTGAGATTATAGTGAAGGATTGTGCTGTATCAGTGCTACATCTCTGTCACATGGGCATTTTGTTGGAAACTGTAACTGGGCTGAATGCAGAAAATGGTTTGCTTCAATATGGCTTGTGTGAATCGAACGCAAGTTTAGCTGATTTGAGGGAGCACAATTTTAAGTCAAATAGAGAGCTCCAAATGTGCAGAACTTTGAAGGGAAAACTACTAGTGGACATTAAGAGCAGTTATGATAGAGTATTGAGGAAAGAAGAGGAGACTGGGGAACTTACATCTAAGTTAACCAATTTTGATAAAAAGATATCTGACCTCGAGCAACAAGAGGAATTAATGTTACAAAGGTCCAACTATATGGGATCTCAACTGTCTCTTCTAATGAAGGATTTGGACTTTAGTAATAGAAATACTACTGAGTCCCTTTTCGATCAAGAAAAAAAGCTGAAAAGGAATGGAGAGCTTCTAAATTCTCAGTCGGAGCTTTTTATGGTAGATTCGTTCTCGAAAGACATCGAGTCACTTGTCCTGGTATCACAGCTTGAGGAGATGTCTCTGGATAGGGATGCGACTAATAGAGAATATACTAGTTGTGTTTCCATCCTTGAGATTTTGAAGGAGCAAATGATTCTTTTGATGGTAGATGGAGGAATGCAAGAAGAAGTTTCAGTTGTCAAGGATGCTGAGGTTGATCTTCTACAAAAAGAAGTTGAAAAAATGATAAATGATTTGAATGCCAGTGAAACAGCATTGCAAAGTTCTTCCAGTCATTTCTCTGCTGTTGATCAACAAAACCAGAAGTTGCAAAATGACATTAGCCTTTTGGAAACCTCAGTAAATACACTAAGAAGTGAGCTGGACAGTAAAAATGCAGAACTTGGCAGAATAAGATGCTGGGAAGAGGAAAATGAGGCACTTAGAGGTGAGGTCTTGAAGTTCAAGACAGAGAACAGCCTGGTTCTCAAGGATTTGGAAAATAAGAACTCTGAAATGCATTCGGCTTTAAGGAGTATGACACTATCTGATATGGAGGTACACAAGTTGCAGGACAGAATTTTGCACTTGGAGATTGATATGAGGATGAAAAATGCTGAAGTGGATGAACTCAGGCATTCTCAGTCTGTTGTCACGGCAGATTTAAGAACAAAATCCCAGGATCTGGAGTTACTTGTTGACAAAGTGAATAATACATCAGGAAAGGAGATTGTTCTTCTGAGAAATGAACTTGCGTCTTACAAGAAAGTTTTGCATGAAGCACTCACTAGGTTAATCATTGACAGTAAAAGATGTAGTGGTTCAGTGGAAAATGTGGGCACAACTGGTAATAATTTATTTAACTTGCTGGAGAAAGAAAGTCGAATTGTAGAGAAAATGTTCTACGAGATATGTGGGGCTGTGGATAGAACATCAGCATACATAGAGGAACTTGAGTGTTTAGAGTGTTGTGCTAAAGAGCTGGTATCTGAAAACATGAATCTCCAGACTGAGCTATTAAGGAAGGATGACATTCTGAAAGGATTGCAATTTGACCTAAGTTTGCTTCAGGAATCTGCATCTAATACCATGGATCAAAAGGATAAGGTTGAGAATATGATGGCCTTGTTAGAGGACTTGGAGGATGAGCTCGTCTTGAAATCAGAAGGGCTCGAAGAGGCAGTTGCTCGCAGTCAAACGCTTGAAGCTCAGCTGAAGGAGAAGATGGGAATTGTTTCTGCTCTTGAATTGAAGCTTGTAAAAGAAAGCGAATCTTTGAAAAAGTCTTCTTCTGAAAATCAAGAGCTGAGATCTCAAATTGGGGAAGTGTTAGCTGCAAAATCTTTTCTGGAAGAGGAGTTAACAGAAAAGAGGAATTTGGCAGAGAGCTTGGAAATAGAACTTTCGCAGATGGTTGATACTGTTGGCGAAATGAACAGGACAATAGAATCATTAAGGAATGACGTGGATGAACTAACTAGTGAAAGAGACGAGCTTTGCACGGAGATGCAAACTTTGAAAGAACAGATTGGTAATGCTCAGGCATGGGCTGAAGAAAATGAAGCTATTGCAATGGAGGCTCAAGAGGTAACTTCTCATTTATGTCCACATTGTAATCCCCTGAGCAACTTGAACATAAATAGCTTATTTTATTTCCTGAAAAATTAAACCCCATCGTCAAGAATCTACACTACTTTTTGATATGTGGTTGGGATGTATGTTGAAGTAATATAGATAAATTTGATTTTTGCACGTTCCTAATTCTGTTTTGTTAATTTAATGCCAGGTAGCTGAATCTAGGAAGATATATGCTGAAGAAAAGGAAGCAGAGGTGCAGCTACTGGAGAGGTCTATTGAAGAGCTAGAATGCACTGTAAATGCATTGGAAGACAAGGTAGGGTTTCTTAGAAGTTTGATCGAGTGACACGATCTTTATGTTTTTGTAAACCGTGTCTTGGGACTTGTTAGATATTCTTGAAGACTCAATCAATTATGTCAAAATAACTTATTTGTTCACATTTGTTAGGCTGACATTCTGAAAGAAGAAGCTGAAAGACAGAGACTGCAAAGGGAGGAGCTAGAGATGGAGCTTCAGTCTGTAAAGCATCAGATGCAAAATGTTAAAAGTCCAGACACTGATATGAAAAGGTTTACCTTGATTGCTTATTTCATTAGATTCACTCGCTGTCTTCTGTCTTAGATTCTGAGTATTACTTGAGATTAATTTCACACATTATTTTGTTTTCATCTGTAGGCATTTAGATGAGAAGGAGAAACAATATGATGAAGTCATGAAGCAATTACAAGATCTCGAGAAGAATTTAGCCGAGAAAGATGCAGAGGTGAAGTTGCGAAGTTCATTGTTACATGTTCACTGTTTATCTTCGTCAGTATTTGATGTTTATTCTTCTTTTACACTTTAACAGATTGTACAATGTAAGAACCATATATCTGAGTTAAATTTGCATGCTGAAGCTCAGGCCAGCGAGTATAAGCAGAAGGTAGGTCACGCTAAAGGATTTTATTGTGTTTATTTGCTCAAGTTCTTTCCTGACATACCAATTGGATAACAGTTTAAGGCTTTGGAAGTCATGGCCGAGCAAGTAAGACCTGAAGGCAATTTCTCCAGCATTGCAACTTCTTCATCAAACAAGCTGGAGAAAAATAGTGCAAAGTCCAGAGGGTCTGGTTCCCCTTTCAAGTGCATTGGTATAGGTTTGGCACAACAAATTAAATCAGAAAAGGATGAGGAGCTTACTTCTGCTAGGTTTCGCATCGAGGAGCTAGAATGTCTAGCAGCCAGTCGACAGAAGGAGGTTGACTTTACGAATCCAAATACAAATTCAGTTTTATATTGACATCACGCTTTTTCACACTGCTAGTATTTCCTTTTTCAGATATTTGCACTAAATGCAAGATTAGCTTCCGCGGAGAGCATGACTCATGATGTTATTCGAGATTTACTAGGAGTGAAGTTGGATATGACAAGTTTTATGGTAACACTTGCATTGATTACACTTTGTTGTTTGTATTTATCTCTCTCTGTCAGTCATATGTAAATTTGGAGAAGCAAATGCCGGGAAATATATGTTTCTATGCCAGTATACTTAACTTTCCCTATGGTTAATGGCAGTCACTATTGGATAACCAGCAACTGCAGAAGATAGCTGAGAAAGTTCAACTTAATAGCTCAGATCCTGAATCCAAGGTACTCTTTAGTCTGAAAAGGAAATTAAAATAGATTTCAAATGTTTTTTTTCTTAACGATTTTTTTTCCCAATACAGGCACAACAGGAAATTGTGAAGCTCAAACAGCAGCTCAATGGATTTATAGAGGAAAGGCGAGGGTAGGAATATTTTGCCACAACAAATTTTTATTTTTTTTTTATTTTAAATGGACAGAATATTGACGAAATTTGACATTTTATATTCCTAGATGGCTGGAGGAAATTGCTAGGAAACAAGCTGAAATGGTTGCAGCACAGATAGCATTGGAAAAACTTCGTCAAAGAGATCAGTTGCTTAAAACTGAAAATGAAATGTTGAAGGTTAATATTTAGGACTATTCCTTGGATTTTCAGTTTCAGTTATTAGAAGAAGCTAGCAATTCTTACTGAAAGTGATGGATGGCATAAAGATATTTTTTATTTACATGCTATAATCATCCAGATGGAGAATGCAAATAACAAGAAGAGAGCCATGGAACTTGAAGATGAAGTAAAGAAGCTGTCTGGGCAGCAAAATCTTCACCAGCGCATTCATCATCATGCAAAAATCAAGGCAAGAACTGTAACTCTAATTTATCAATTACATTTAAATATTGAAAATCTAGCCTTGCATCCTTGGCATCTGTAATTTCATTAGTTCATTCTTGTTACAACTCGTAATTCAAAGGTGGAGAAAATACCAAAAACCGAACCGGATAAAGAGCTAAACAAATCAAACCACAATTCAAAGGTGGAGCAGGAAGCTGAAATGGAAAATGAGCAGGAGGAAAAAGCTAGGAGATCCAGTCGACTTAGGAAACCTCCGGCTTGGCGTGATTCTTATGTTCTAGGATAGGCTATAGCACTTAGGTTGTTGTTATCTTTAGAAGTTTAATAAGATACGGCACTTGCTAGAAATATACAAGGTGTTTTTGTTTATTGTTTTCTGAATTTCGTAAAATGTGGAACTATTTTGATACAACAGGAAGAGAACAATATGCTTAAACTTCAGAATGATGACCTCACTGCTAAGTTGAAGCGCACAGAGATCATTCTTTCACGAGTAAAGGAAGAGCTTGCACATTATCGTACTTCCATTGGAAAAAGACCCCTCGTAGACTTCGATAAGGAACAACAATTGATGACCGAACTGAGGGTTAGTTATTGCAAATTAAGAATCCTGTTGTTCTTCCATAATTTGTAATATACGTTGATGACTTATCAAGTGTTGAATCTGTTACAGGAAATAGATGATGATAGGATGCAAATATCACAGAAGTTATTGAGCCTATGTACCAGCATTTTAAAGGTATGCCCATAACAACATGTTCTTTCGTTTTTCACTTCGAAAAGTCTCAATAGGATTGATAATCTTAGTTCATTTGAAAATTGCAGGCAGCTGGAATAACAAGACCCGAATCGAAGATAAGTCCTAGTGTTGCGGAAGAAGCACTTGATAAGATGAAAAACAGAATCTCTTCTCTCGAACGAGAATGCCAAGATCTGGCATTCAAGGTAAATAAAGTTAGCATTCGTAATGTTTCGATTACCATCCTTTCTTCTAAAGATTGGAAAAGAAAGTAAGAAAAAGCATCTACATTGTTTACAAATACAGAATAGGATCACGAAAGAGAAGATGAGACTGGGTGAGCTAATGCCTGAAGCATCATCGCCACCACGGATGAGCTCAAGGATGGATGAAAATCGCCAAACTCCGCCGAGAAGGAGCCAAACTCCTTTCTTTTCTGCTTTGGACAGATAGCCATGTTTCAAGCTTGGTTTGTTTGTTTTCATGTGTTGTTGGTGCTGAGGTTTTCTAGTGTGTCAAATCAAAAATCAGTAATTCATTTTCTCAATCTGTATAGTATCCTTGTTTTGCTTTTGCGTATAGTTTATTCCCCTTGTAAATAACCAAAAGCATTACAGTATATATTCAATTTCATAGCAATTCCAATTTTTAAGGTTGCGGTACATTGATTAGGGCCTATTAAGGCCCATAAACAATCATGATATGTTGTGATTAATGCAGGAGCCCAGTTAATCTCATAATCTCTAACCTATAAATGGTTAAAACCTTGATCTTTCAAATGGGATTACTCTTCCCTCTGGTACAAAAAATTTGGACATTTTAATTTAGTGATTGTTATTTAAGTATCATATTCATCTTTTTAAACATCAAATTATAACTAAAATATTTGTTTTTTCTAAAGCACAGTATAGGAACAACACTTACAAATCTCTTGAGAAGGTTTTATTCTTAGAAAACAAAATTCATCTGAGATTTGAAAGCCAATCCCATTATTTTCGTCAATGTAATAACCTGAAAAGTTCTTAAACTTGGTTTCATGATCATAAATATAAGAAATTTTTAAATTTGAAATTGGTTTCCAAACAAAAACTAAAGGAAATCAAAAAGAAAAAAGGGAGTTGCATCATATTAACTAGGTAATACAAATAGTAACAAGAGAATAAAACGGCCGAAAATAAATTGGGTGGAAGGAATTTAGTTAAACGTGAACTATTGAAATAATATTAAATTTTCTTCCCACTAACGAAACGGTTATAAGATTTTACAAAAATGATAAATGATGAAAGGTTGCTAACAGCCGTCGTTAATTTAGTGTGAAACGTGACGATATGCACAAATACTCTTAGGCTCCATTTGGTTCACAAATTACTGATTACGGTTTGATGTTACTGTTTATTGTCTAGAAAAACGGTTTGTCGTAGAAATATGCGGATTGTTTTATAATTTGACTATTTAGGACGGTACCATAGTTAGGAAATGTTTTGGTACTTTGTCTAGTATAGATATTGCGTCAGTCTTACCGCGAAATTTAACAGAAAACAAAGGGAGATAAGGAGATGGATTGATTCCAATTCCAGCAGCACAAAAACCCTCACTCTTAAAATCTAGGGTTTTGGGTCTCTTCTCTTTTACATCATCATCTTCTTCTTCTTCCTACTAAAACCATTGTAGCATCAGACAGTCCCTAATTTTACACTCTTTCCTTAGAAAAAATGACTAGTTGGGTGTCCAGCAGCAACAAAGGAGGGTCCTTGTGGAAGGTCAGCCATGATGATGATTTTTTAATTTAACTAACTTCTCCTTTTTCTCATCAATGATTCTAATAATTTAGAATGTGCATTTCATTGAATTCAGGATGATTTCAACTTCTCAAAGTTGCGAAAACGGAATGGTTGCAGCAGCCTCATTGTTGGAACATTGCCACCTAGAAGAAGAAGCCTAGTAATTTCAAATTCTAAGCAAGTCCGAGTCGCTCTTCTCGGTGCCAGTGGTTATACCGGTGCAGAGGTTTGTGCAATTTTTGAAAGATGAGGTTTTACCGAGCGAATCACTTCTTGAAAAGGAAATGCTATGATCAATTAGGATGACAGTTATTGGGTTGTCACTAAAATTTTAATGCAGTTAGGAAGTAAAGTTATGAAATTTGCAAGTTTTAGAGTGAAAATTGAAATTCCCTCGTATATTTTCAAATTGATGTTTGTATATGTTCATTTTATTTGTTAATAGGAATTACATTTTCTAAAACAAAACTTATGCTTACTGTTTCTTATCAGATTATTCGACTCCTTGCAAATCATCCCTACTTTGGTATTTCCGTTATGACTGCTGATAGAAATGCTGGCAAATCTATGGACTCTGTGTTTCCTCATTTAATCTCACAAAAGGTATCGGTGTGACTTGGATATGCAAGTGTTCTGTTGTATCTCTATATGTGTGATGATTCTTTCTTACATGGTTTGAATTTTAATTCACTTTTTTGTTTTTTGCAGGACCTACCAGTTCTGGTATCTACAGAAGATGCAAGTTTTGATGATGTAGATGCTGTCTTTTGTTGTTTGCCTCACGGAACCACACAAGTATCTTCTTGTTCATGATCTATTTAAAGATTTTAGCTTGGCATTCCATTACCTACTACATTGCTTTAAACCATAACTTGACTTTGTTAATCTGCACAATTGATTAGGTTTTTCTGATTTAAAACCCCGTGGCAAGTCATACATACATCCTTGTATATATAAATAACCATGTAGAATAGCATTATTCACAACTATTCTGAAACATTCCAATTATTAGTTGCAGCAGGAGCTAATTTCATTAAAATAACGTTCATCTTCGTCAATTAACCTTTTGCAAAATATCAGAGGGACTAACAACTGGACTATCATGCTGATCTTTCATTTTTGCATATGGAAAAGTCCCTCATCAAGGAAAGCATCTATGGAATTAAAAACGTCTATTTTTAAGACTATAAAGTTTGTATCCTTTTGTACTTAGTAGATAGCCAACAAAAACACACATCTCAGCTTTAGGGTCAAACTTAGTCTGTTTAGGTCATAGTTGAGTTGCATAGGCTAAAGAACCACAATTTTTAAGATTATTATTATTTGGACAGCTGAGAAGGACATTTCTCTTGTAATAGAGGTGTTGGCATAAGAAGGAAGAAGAAATCTGTTATTCAGAGAAAAGACAGAAACTGACTATCTTGTGTATGCTAGCTCTTTATATATACAGCTAACTAACATTGCACGTGTACAATACCACTTATACTTATTAAATAATAACCCTCATATTCGTTAATTAGTTACACAATTCCTAATAATAAATGTTCCTTTCTTCTTTTATGTGCTGCAGGAAATTATCAAGGGTCTTCCAAAGGGGTTAAAAATTGTAGATCTCTCTGCAGTAGGTTTTCAGCACCCTCGGTAGTTTGAATTGTTCAATTGTTCTATAACCAATAATTTGAAGTTTTAACGTTTTATCAGGACTTCCGGCTACGGGATATTTCAGAGTATGAAGAATGGTATGGACAACCACATAGAGCACCTGATTTGCAGGTAAGGTAACTCATAGCTATCCCCCTTTCGAGTACATAAACTCACATCAAATAGTTCTCAATATGAATAGAACTTTTAGATTTTACGACTAATCTGCTTTTGGAATGTAAAATATCAAGAGGAAGATGCTCTGGAATTATTTTTGTTTTCATCTCTTTTACATGGATTACCTTGAATGGTTGTCTTTGCTTCAAATTCATGAATTTATTCAGAACAAGTTGTTTTTATGTGAATTAGGGAGAAGCTGTATATGGTCTGACTGAGCTTTTCAGAGAAGAAGTAAAAAATGCACGCCTAGTTGCTAATCCTGGGTGCTATCCAACATCAGTTCAACTGCCTCTTGTTCCTTTGATAAAGGTTTGTTTGAAGTTTTCTCATATTTTCTCCTGTATAATTGAGTAGTTCACTATGTTCTGCTCTAGGTTAAGGTTTGTGGCTGGAAATTTTCTTCTCATAAAAATTTGATCTCGTAATTTACAATATTTGATTGCTATTTGGCTCTCATGTAATTACTCGGTTCTGTTCTCTTTGACTTGGTGAAGTATCAAGTCTCAAGTCCAGTTTGCTGGATTATGTTAAATGTCCTTGTGTTTCATTATTGAATTACTAATAGAAGAATCTAATTGTTGCAGGCTAATCTCATTGAATATAAAAATTTAATCATCGACTCAAAATCAGGTGTGAGCGGAGCAGGTTCGTGTTTCTCTTCATCTTTAAACTGGTGGTAAGTTATCATTGTTACTTGCTTCATTTTCTTCATTGTCTTACTTGCTGGTGCATTGTGCAGGACGTGGTGCCAAGGTGACGAATCTATACACTGAAATAACGGAAGGAATTATGTCCTATGGAGTTACACGGCATCGTCATGGTGATCACACAAACCGGGACTTGTCTATTAAAAATTTGAAACTCTCACACCAATCTTGTAATCTATAATCCTAATCATTTCATATTGCATTTTACTGAATTTGATTTTGATGTGCAGTTCCAGAGATTGAACAGGGACTATCCGATGCTGCAAAATCAAAAGTAACTGTTAGTTTTACCCCACACCTGATGCCAATGGTAAGATTTTTTTTGCCTGCTGTATGTAACTGATTTATTTTGTTTTCATACTTATAAAAGAAAGCATCTTTTGGTACCTTTTTGTTGTTTTTAGACCCGTGGGATGCAATCCACTATATATGTGGAAATGGCTTCAGGAGTGACAACTGAGGATTTGTACAAGCAATTGAAGGTTTCCTATGAGGTATGTTTAACTGTTAGACTCTTATTTCAATTCAAAAACATACCATGGGTTAAGGATGCAACTTTTTTCCTATACCTTTTGTATATCATTTCTTTTCTGACCAAGTGTTTGTTACTTTTTTCGTGTATTCAGAATGAAGAATTTGTCAAAATACTGGAGAAAGGTGTTATTCCTCGTACTCATGATGTTCGAGGTTCTAATTACTGTTATATAAATGTGTTTCCTGATCGAATCCCTGGAAGAGCAATTATTATATCAGTGGTATGTATCAGTTACTCCATTATTATGCTGAACTTAGTCTATTTCCACATTCTCACCATCTAACTCTTAAAATCTTGAGAATGGTGGTGGTGCAGATTGATAACCTTATGAAGGGAGCTTCAGGGCAAGCACTGCAGAATCTGAACATAATGATGGGATTTCCGGAAAATACAGGGCTTGGCTACCTGCCTCTGTTTCCATAACACCTAATAGTCATATTCCCCGTAAAACACGTAAGCATGTGTTGTCCTCTGATTCTGTATAACAAAGCATCTGTTTCGCTGTGCTGAATTATATGTCTAATTATTGTTAGACTTATTACGTTACTTCAATCGCTAATTGTCTTCAATGTTCTATTTTTTCGACAGAACTGTTTATGGGCTGCTGTGCTGTAGAGAGAGAGAGAGAGAGAGAGAGAGAGAGAGAGAGAGAGAGAGAGAGAGAGAGAGAGAGAGAGAGAGAGAGATGAGGTAGAAAGGGTCATTTACTTCACAGAATTTGTTTTTTGGTTGATGGTGAAAATGCGGTATCAAATGACGGACAATCTTGATGACAGCTTGTTTTTCTATTGGTTGCAAGGTTTTAGCGGAATTCTTTTAACTATAGTTTTGAATTTCTTGTATCAAGTGTATTTAGTTTTGAAAGACTTGTTTCAGGGAGTCTGTTTTTCATTCCTCTGACTCGAAGTAGTATCTTAGACCAATTCAAGTGACTGTTGCTGAAATTCCTGCATTTAGATACTTGGCAGCATGCTGATCTACTCGGATGGCTATTTATTTAATGATATGATGTTCATGTTGGAGATTGGGATGGGGATTCTCGCAAGACGGGAGGGTATTACTCATTCATGTCTCCGTCCTAATTTGGCGGTTAAAAAGTTAATCAGTGTACAGGGTTTCGTCTACTCATCATAAATTACTTCCTGAATATTTCTCTTCCTAGCGTTCTTGTTCTTGAATTATGCATATTAAAAAAAAGCTTTGTGAAGCGAATTCTTATAATTGGTGCATATGGAATGCTCAAACATTTTCAGTTTCTTCGGGATTTCAATTCATTCAACAAACTGTGCCGTTTTTAGGCTCTGCTTCTCAGTGTAATATGAGAGCAAATTCCATCTTTCCCACCATCCACAGAGATCAAAACTACACTTATAGCTTAAGCTTTCATCCATTCAAGAAAAACAGAGTTCAAGATAAAAGCATAAAGATTTTTGGTGTTCCAAACATAATTTTCACTACACATTTATTCTATACATGTTGGCTTTTATGTATGTTTTAGTTTAATTAGTTTTACAACAACATTAACTACTCGCTTTTATATTTTTTTAATATTATGAACTCTGAACTTTAATTGATGTCTCAAATTGACTATAGGTGACATGAAAAAAAAAAAAACAAGATTTGATAATATTTTATGAATTTTTAATTCTTCAAGATTTGTGTTCATGTCATCTAGATATTGTTTGGTTAGAGAAGAGAGAGAGTTTATGATTGAAAATAGAATAATGAATATGACGATTCTTGAACATAGAAAACATGATTGATGGTAAATATGATTTTTGAGGTCGTCAATAGTTATTTTGAGATAATATTTAATTTTTCAATGATCATAACGTTAATAAATGTATTATTATGTGGTTTTTAGCGAGCATAATAATACTGTGCAAATAAGTACAGTTCAACTATCATATATATAATTACAGTTCATAATATTAGGCATGTTTTCACATAGTTCATAAAATTTGGATGAAATGGTAAATTAATCTAGTGATCTCTCTTCCTTTTTCACCCACCATTTTATTAGACAAAAACAGCTTTACAATCTCCTGAACTTACTAAAACCATTCAGATAACTCTTATTGCATAGAAAGTTCATCTAGTATTTGAATAAACCAACTGTTCCTTTTAGTTGCAAGACATAAACTACATTCATTATGTATGATACATCCCTTAAATATAAAAGTTTGTGACTTTTTGGTTTTTTTTGGCGTACGTATTACTCTTTTCGAATTTTTTCAGTTTGAACAATTAGTTAAAAACGTTCCATTAAATATATATTTAAACATTAAGTATATATTTAAAAAATTTTAACAAGTTCAAAGAGCTATTTAAACACAGATAAACTTAAAAACTACATCGGCCAATAAAAAAAAAACTACATCTGCCAATCAAATTTTACTTTTTTATCTACTCTTCTCGAAGAGAAATTTGTGAGAGCCAACGAGAAATAATAAAAATGTGGAATAAAATAAACGCCAACGTGGCAGCTGATACATAAATACCCACGCCAAATCCATACACTCAGCAGCAGAAGATCAAAACCTTTAATTCTGCTTAAACCCCTCCCGTCTGAAACTGAAACCAAACTCAAACCCAGAAATCAAGATCTTATCTTTTCCTAAATTAAATTATGAATTCTGAAATTTAAATAAACCATTTTAATCTCATAAGATTATCGAATATGGCATCCTATTCATTATCTTCTTCCTCTCGTCTTCATACATCCACCCAATTGGCTCTCACCCACATTTCTCCTTCCAATCATCGACGCAAGGTACTTTTTTTTCTAGGGTTTTGTTTGGTTAATAATGAAAATAGACAACATTTCAGTTATGTATTTTAATTAGAGATTGGGGTTTTGAATTTTGATGTTTTTTATGCTTTCAGTAAGCTCTGAAACTAATGGTGTCAAAATGGGTTAGCGGGTCATAAACCTCTTTTATAATAGTGTGTAGTGTGCATTTATATGTTGTATGATAGAAATGACGAAAAAATGACAATCGTGTCAAAAGATTCGTGTGAGTAATTGACAGCACTATCTGAAACCCTTTGGTCTAATAATTGTGCACTATTACTTAATCTTATATGATAGGACTTAGGAGTGTCAAAATGGGTTTTTTTTTTTGTTATTATGGTTTTTATATATGATAAAAATGCAACAGAAATGATGATTGAGCCAAACGTGTCGTGTGAAGGGGTTTGTCTTTGTAAATTGTGTTATTGTATTCGTGTCTGAGGTTGATAGTCTTGTGAACTAATGTTTGACAAAATAGGTGTATCTATTTCTTCAAAATGATCATCGATGGTGTTTAGATCAAACAGAAGGTATATGCTGTTTTTTCGGTTTAACAGTCAAATAGCAATGGAATTAGGAGTTTATTAAAAGGTGTAGTTTTGTGCCGAAATTTGAATCTAACACATGTAGTGGTTAACCCATTCTTCACTATGCCTTACCTCTTCCTTTTAGCAGGTATTATCGCTAAATTATATACAGCACAAGAGCAATTTCAGTTGTAAAGGAATTGGGTTCAATGAAAAGTCTAGACTCAGCATCTCTTGTGCAATGAATATGACTGCCGGACAGTCCGGTGACCCAGAGAAGTTAAACTTTGAGCACCTTATGAACAAGGCGAGGAAATTATGGGACAGTTCTCCTCAGCCAGTTAAGAGCTTCCCTTGGAACAGAGCAATGGAGAACTTCATTCAACTTGTACTTGATCTCGCTGTGGCGGTTATCAAATACTTGTGTTTGCCGGTGCTGACAGTTACCTCTCTTAGCGAAATGTCATATAGTGCACATCACAAGAAGCTATTTTTTGTTCCTTTTCCACTCCTTATTGGTGTTGTTCTCGCTGGTGTCTTGCAAGAAACCATCTTGGAACTATCTCCACTTCTTAAGGTTATATTCCTATTAAATACACAACAGTTTAAGCAGAATACTTTTTCATATTGCTATTGTAGCTTATATTCCCGTTAAATTGGCAGGATGCAGAAGTTCCATGGCATCTGATATCAATTGCAGTATTTTTCACACTGATCAAACTTCCGGGTCCATATTACCCATTTTGGGGGCGAATATTCATTCCACATTTAGCAAATGGGGTGTTATGGAGAACTGCATGGTCAACAATTTTGTGGTCTAGAAGACCCAGAAAGGCGTCAGAGGAAAGTTCGCTCAACGAAGATGCCTGAGATTCTGAAACAAAAACACCTTAACTTCCTTAAGGTATGCAATTGTTTGCTGTTTTTTTTTTTTTTTTTTTGAGAGGAATTGTTTGCTATTTTTCGTTGTATGCATCTGCATCATTTTACTATGAAACAGTGTCTTTGGCTTACAATATTATTTAAGGGTTAGTTCTTAATTTCGTATGTGAATCATGAAAATTCTAGTTGGGCACGCAGCTGATCTTCACTTAATGTCACGTGTATCCTCTACTAGTTGATCTACTTTCATGCTTTTCATTAGCGAATCTTTTCTATGGGTGGGCAGAATGTCCTAAATTTCTGGAAATGTTTGTTTGAACTTGTAATTAGCGAAGCGCTGATTGAGTCTCAACCTTTCTTACAATTTTATTTATAAAATAACTTTTTGTGAGTTGCAATTGAACTGAAGCTACCTGAAACTAGTGTTATGCAACACCTGCTATTGTTGAATTATGAACTGAAATTTACTTCATCGTCTTAGCTGTTCACGACTTTGAAATTGCACTGATGCAAGTATGAAATGTTTTTCAGCATTTCTATATATCTAACTGTTATTTCATTTTCCTGTGGAAGAAGATTGAGTTTAAACATTCAACCGGAAATTGCTCATGTAGGAAGGTGATTTTACTGAAGATGCAGAATCCAGTCATCCGTGTATTTGATGTTGATGATGATGAAGTAGGAAGTAGAAGAAGAAAGGATGAGTGCCGTGTTCTTCCATATCATTACTGATCTTTAGCTGGAAATCAGTGTTTTTGTTCAGCAATAGAATCCATTGATTCTGCAAAAGTAGAGCTTTTAGGGGAGGTTTTATTGACTGTTGAAAGATATTGTTGTTATTTTTTCAAACTTTGATATGTTAATTCTAATGTACTAATATATAAACATTTCAAAAGCATAGCATCTAATTTGTTAAACGATCAGAAAAGGTTTCCAACAGTGTTTAGAAACTCTTTCTTTTTTTCTGTGGAATTCAATTGAATTGAATTTTATTAGTCAACTTTCTTGTTGTTCTAAGCATAAATTTGAAAGATAGCATGAATTTGTGTGAATTCAATTGAGAATAATAATTAGCAGAGGAGACTTTAGCTCAATTAGCAACTAAATATGTCATTAGCAAAATGATAGACAAGTGCATGCAAATTCAATTAAAGTAATACATATTCGTCAAGCTAAATAAAAGCTATCACTTTTCTAATAGTCGAACTAGAATGCCAAATTTGTCTTTCTACTTAACAAGAAAGAGGTGAACTTTGAACTCTTTCGCCTTATTCCTTAACAAGCTCGAAGATACAAACATCATTTTCCTTGAGGCGATTCTCCTCTTGAAACGCTTTCCATCCTCCTCCAAAGTTCACACGCATGCAACGTTCCACTTCCTTACATCAACGAGCTCAAGTTTCACTTCCTTTGAAATTCTATGGGCACATACTGTAATAACAACAAATAAAAAAATACACTAAATATATCACCAAAAAGATAACAAAATTAATTTATGAACTAGAAGTAGTATATTTTGTTAAATAAGCTGACCGCAATGGAATGTGTGAAATTGATTTTCATAAGCATAATCTGGAAATGAGGCTTCTTAGACTTGAAATGTCTCGGGGAAACAATGCCACTCAAGTTCCTATACTTGCAAAGCTTGCTAGAAAAGTCCTTTTTCTTTTTTCCTTTGGAGTTGGATGTGTCGGGGAATCAGGAATGTCAATAACGTCGTGGGGCGGGTATGAAATCTTATAGTTGCTTATGTCGAACACATTAACTGTGAAATTAGTCATACCCTTGTATTTAAACTGTAAGACATTTCCATAGCTCAATGAATAATATGCTGGAATTTCCTGGAAACCATTCTGCAACAAAATGTAATGATTAAACGGAGGCATGCATGCATATGGTGTTTTTGATGGGCTGATTTTGTGGCAGCACAAAATCAATTCATATCAAACTCTACGTACGTACACTTTCTGCAGTATCTCCTGCAATTTTCATACAACGACCTCAACTGGATCAATGCTCGGATATCTAACACGTGTCCAGTTAGTTTCATGATTAGTTTGTCCTTTTATGTAATTCTTATTTACTGCTACTGGTGTTTACTAATAAGATCAATTTCTCCATAATTAAATTTTATGCTCAAAGCCTGTCTCAGTTTTCACAAAGAGGAAAGATTGTAAATTTTTATTTTATTTTTTTTCAAAGGATGACAATCAAAGTTACATAAAAGAAATCATCGACTAAAGATCTGAACACGAAATGTTTGGCATTGCATGCCTTTTTCATGCTCATATTTTGGGCACAAAGGACTATTTGATGTTGACAAAAAAGTAAAAATAACTAACAGAAATATATTTTCTAACACGTAAAATTAAAGACATATCAACAACAACATTGCTTGGTGAGATTTCAGTTGAAACTAGGGTTGAATAGAACAAATCCAAATATTCAAAATACAAAAAATTGATCGGAACCAAACTGAATTACAAATACTAATTTGGTTCAGTTCCGTTCTATTCTTTCTACCTATCTAGTTTTCTATTTGATTCCATTCAATTAAAAGAACCTCTTAATTCGGTTTAGTCCTAATTGATTTGGTTTTTGAACCGAACGCTCACACGGGCCGGGCCAAGACTACTTAATAGAGGTTACACTATATATAGTTCAATTAGCAATCCAAATACTTTAACTATTTTTCCTATAAAAAAAATTAAAACATTGAAAATGATTGGTAAGAAGATAATGCACTACTAGTTCATTAATAAAACAAAACAGTGCCTAATTAATCCAGAAAAACCAACAAGAAAAGGCCTATTTTTCATTACAGAAACTAGTCCATAATTTTCTAATTAAGGGAATGTTACTAGAAATCAGTAATTAAACTAGAAAGCAATAAATAGATGAACTTTGAACACATTCTTCTTAATAAGCTCAAAAACACAAACATCTCCCTCTTTGAGCTTGTTATCCTCAAGAAAGATTTTCCAACCTCCTCCGAAAACCACACGTCCACATTTTTTCCGTTTGAGCGCCACATTCCATTTCCCATTACTGACTTGAACTTCAACGAACTCTCTTCGAGCTTCTGGTCCCGTGATATGTTGTACGTAGAAGTCTGTTGGCACATACTGTAATTAACAAATTAAATAGAAACAACAAGTTAGTATATATACAAACGTTCATGTAATCATAATTATTACATTTTGTTGAATAATCTTACCATAATGCCATGTGCGAAATTGTGATCTTTTAGCTTAACCTCAAAATGAGGCTTTTTAGACTTGAAATGTCTCGGAGAAAGAAAGCCATCCGAGTTCATATACCCGCGAGTCTCAACTCGTTGCTTCTTACGAATTTTCTCTTTGCATTCGGTTTTGATTTTGCTCGTGGTTGGACGTGGAGTAGAATCACAAACATCAATAGCATTTCGGACCGAATAAGTAATCTCACAGCACGTGGTGTCGAATATGCCAACGGTAAAACTCGACATGCCATTGTACTTGAAATGTAGGAAATATCCATGGCGAAGCAAATAGTATTTTGCAAATTCCTTGAACCCATCTTGAAGCAAGACATGTTCATCATCTCTCCCCATCTTCATCTTCCAAACTCGGCCATCGGGCACAGTGAGTTTTGCAACATCAGAAAGTTGAGACCCGTTTTCCAAGACGAACTTTGGTGGAAGGCACTGTAAGTTGAAAACTTTATGATGAGAAATTTGCATCAACAGAAAATTAAGAACAACTAAAGAAGTAAAATAGAGGAGTTAATTAAGAGTGTTAATTAAAGACATTACCAACATGTTTTCTTCAACATTAGCTTGAAGAACGACCTTGAAAAATCGCGGGTTTCGCTCATGATGATCCGCCATGAAGCTCTGAAATGGAAATGGAACAGAGAAGAGAATGTTGTTTATGCAATTTGTGAAAAAAGGAAGGAAGGCTCTCTTTGGCTTGGCTTGGATGGGTATAAATAAAATAAAACAGTTAGAGGGCATGCTTATTTGATTTCCTGATATTCATTTTTTGTAATTATTATGAAAAGTACAAAATCTGTTAAGATTCAGAAAAGTACTAAATCTGTTCATCAACAAAAAAAAAGAAAGCATTAAATCATTTATTTAATCTGATATTATTTAAAGGATTTTAGTTCCAATTACGTACCATCCCTACTAGTAGCAGTTTTGACCACCATCTTTAAGAAGTTTGGCCTTGAAATTTTTTAAATGCTGTGTAAAATTGGCCTCTTAGTTTCAAGTTTAAGTATTCGTGACAATGAATACAATTTTACACTTTAAATGTCAAAATAATCTGTTTTACCTCATAGCTAACAAGATAATTTCAACAGACTGATTTTATATATATCTAATTCTTAACACTAATCTTAATTAGTTAGAGCAAAATGTAAAGGAATAAGGATATTAATTACAAAGCCAGTTTGATTTGAACAAAAATATTACACAACTATATATAAAAAACATTCACGAAATCTGCCACGTTTCTGACTTTTTCTTTCAACACCTGTCCAAATCAAATCGGGGATTTGCATGAGGTTTACATGCTTTTGTTTTTGGGACCGTTAATTATTTTTTCAGTTGTATTTTCAATAATATTCTCTTCATATTTGACTAACACAAACAACCTCTTACATCAGTTTTTCGTTAAATTAATTAAAACAGTTCCATTTAAACATCTGGTTTGTATCTGTCTATTTTAATCATTTTCTAGTGAAACTTGTAGGATTTCATATTTGATTCTATCATTTTGGCAAAATGCAAATTTAGCTTTGACATATAAAATTGTTCAAATTTAGCGGTAATTTCCAAGCATGATCAATTTTGTCCATGTTTGACAAGAAATTGGAAACATGTTGATTTGATAATTATTTGATTATCATATCGAATCTTTTAAACAAATATGCTAATAACTTGAAGCGGTTTTGTAAACATTTCAACACCCGAGAAACAGATTATTTTTGTGATTATCATATATATTTGATAGACTTATAAGTTGTTAGCATTTTCATGAGTTTTTTTTTATATATACAAACTATGTCACAAGCAATGGAGGACCTGATAATGTTTGTTTCTTAAAATATGAGAACTAAATAGTATATTATGTAAAACTTATAGACTTTTAAAATTATTCACTCTTCTTTAAAACATAAATCTTCATATAAATTTCATATGAACTCAAAAATTCATAAATTTAATTGTGCAAAAACAATTTTATATTTGTAGTGTGACTGTGAATGAATTTTTAGACTATATTCAACACAGTTTACGAAAATCACAATAATTACATTTTACAACATACTATTGTGGTGATCAACGAAAATTGGTAGATGATACTTGTGGCAACCAAACGTTATTGCTTATATACCATGCATTTCTTTTCAAACTTCCTATAAAAAAAACATGTATTAAAAAAAGCTTATTTGTTAGTAGTTTTGTTTTTAGGACAAATTGAACTTGGGCCTTGGCTGTGCAAAGAGATCACCTAGCCACCTTAATCCTAGGAGCCTGAACAAGAAAGTATTAGATTGATATAATTGTTACTTTGCATAAGGTAATCTTGTAAATTCATTTAAATTTGCATCCCTGCAATTGTTTAAATTTGCATAAGGTAATCTTTTAAATTATTTAACTTTTTAACTGTGTCATTTGCATCCCTTCAATAATTTAATAGAATTGATTAAGGAATCTGATGTGAGAAAATCTGTGGATTTGTTTGGAGGTAGAACGATTAGAGAGGTGACTAGTGACCGATAGACCCGTTCAGATACGTGTCAATCACTGCGGTTAAGAGTCAAGTAAAAAAAAACCATGAGGTGTGTTATCTTGTTCTATTTATAAGATACAAATGGTAATGTGGAGATTACCTTTAAGTGTGTTATCTTGTTCGATTTATAAGATACAAATGGTAATTAGGAAACCGTCATCTAGGATGCTCTAATAGGGACTAGAGACACGCAATATTAATACGTTCTCCTGGTAGGACCATCTTTATATATTTCATTCTAACAATGTAGCGAATATTCCGGATAGGCAGTTACGTTGGCAGAAGCATTTGTCCACAAGTTCGGACGGTTATATATGTTTCATCATTAAAATGGTTCGGATCATGGATCTTTTGATGTGTATTGTTCATGTCTGAGATCAGGACGGCTGTTCTACGCTATTTCTTTGCGCTATCAGAATCTTTCAATTAGGAAACACAATTAAATAAAGAACGGCTCTCTTGCCCAGAGTTTGCACAGATAAAAAAAGGTAAATAACTGTACGGCGAATTAGCAAAATCAGCAAACAGAACACTAAGATTTCATCTGCTGTTATTATATATTTTCACTAGAGCGAATTCTGCATTCATTCAAGTATTGCTCTCTTGCCCAGAGTTTGCACAGAGCAAAAAGATACATAACTACAACCACCAATCAGCGAAATCAGCAAGCAAAAAAGTACGATCGATCATCTTTTGTTATTACATATTTTCACTAAAGCAAATTCTGCATTCATTCTAAGTATTGCTCTCTTCCCCAGTTCCTTCGGTTATTTCATTACTCTTCGAGCTAACTGCAGCTAATTCACTCACTTTAACCTTAGCTCCACAGCAGCCCTTTTTACCGTGTCTCTCAACTTCAACTTTTCTTGCAGACGCCTTCCCTATCTCCTCCTTCCTCTCCATAAATTCCGAATTCTCCTTCCAAATTTCTCCATTAGAATAAACCTCTTTTTTCCATATCGGAACAGATGCCTTCAACTCATCAATAACAAATTTACAAGCATCAAGAGCATCTGCACGATGAACAGCTGAAACTGCCACAAACACGCTAGTTTCTCCTACTGGTACACAGCCTAGGCGGTGTGCGACAGCAATCAAGTGAATGTTCCAAGATAATCTAGCAGAAGAACATAAGGATTTAATCTCACGTATTGCCATTGGTACATATGCTTCGTATCTTAGCTCCACAACTTCTTTTCCATCAAAGGTATCTCTCGTGGTGCCGGAAAATGTTGCTACTGCACCTGCCTGCGGAGCACTAACGTAGTTTATGAATCGAGCAAGATCGATAGGGTTATTATCTTCTAAGATTTCAACCAAATCTTTTTCCTGTTCTGCCATCTTTGTTCAGAAAATCTTCCTGGCAAAAAGGAGGATACGATATACACCACAGTTTTGCAATTCTGTTACTGTTAATCTGTCCAAAACATGCATACGTCATTGTACGTTTCGAAAAAGACATCCGTATAAATGTTTCCACTGAACTAGATACACCAAACTATCAATGAAATAACGGCATTCCAACTAAAAGAAAAAGAAAATCAGCAAGCTAACTACCCAATAACTTACAAACACTACACAAGAAAAGAAAGAATAATTAAGAAACTAAGTGAAAAAGACTAGCATAACGAAGTTGATTCCAAGTATCACGCAACCAGGTTGATTCCATACGTTACTTCTTTAAACATTGACAGAATCAGCTTAATTAATAGTGTTTGTTTGCGCGTTATGGATACGAATTCAAATTTCAGTTGCATTTCTTTATTCAATTAAACTTATCGGTCTAGAATCCTTACCTTCGGACTTAACAAATTCAAGCAAAGAAGCAGTTCAATACTCAAGTCTTAGGTTGTGCATAGAATTGGGTTGTTCTTCAGTTGTTGGGTAGTTTTTAATGCTTTTAGTCACTATCATAAGGTTTTTACTTGCAAAAACAATCAATTAACACCGGAAATCTTCTAAAATAAAGGATTTACTATCAAAATCTTCACCTATAGGGCTTCCCGGTGCGACCGCGGATTAGTCTAGCATTGTTACAAGGGTACAGCGTAGTCAGACCCAAAAAAAAAAATCAAAATCTTCAATAGCATCACCACAATAACACAACAAAGAAATAAAACTTTGGACATAGTGGAAATCATTAGGAGTCATAATCCAAAGAGAATAATAAAGAAAGCAACAGATGAAGCCGGAGATCATACTGAACTTACCGATCTAGACTGGCGGCGCCACCAGCAGGGGCGGACGGAGTGACGTGTTGGTCTGTGGTTAGGCGTGAAGCACTAGGGGTCTCGTTCTTGCCTTTGCGTTGTTTTATTTCTTTGTTATCCACTTGCGGACAAGTAATCTCATGCTCAAACTCCCACTTATGTTCAACTAATTTTTCTTTAATAGACTCAAGTTAGTTAAATATTGGGTAATTTCCAAAAAAAATTTCTGTGTTTATCAATTTTGTCAAAAAGATGTCTGTGTTTATTTTTTTGACAAAATGAGGATTGTGTTTATCTCCGTTAACCGAAAAGCGGAAAAGTCATTAACAGTGTTAAATGTGATGACGTGGCAAGGGGTATTTTGGTCTTTATTTATGGGTTATGATATAAAAAAGTCATTTCTCGCACTTTAAAGTTGTAAACACATGAATATTTAAGAAATTTAAGGGTTTTCGGTCTTTATTTATTCATAAATTTCTTAAACATCCATGTGTTTACAACTTTAAAGTGCGAGAAATGACTTTTTTATATCATAACCCATAAATAAAGACCAAAATACCCCTTGCCACGTCATCACATTTAACACCGTTAATGACTTTTCCGCTTTTTGGTTAACGGAGATAAACATAATCCTCATTTTGTCAAAAAAATAAACACAGACACCTTTTTGACAAAATTGATAAACACAGGGTTTTTTTTTGGAAATTACCCTTAAATATTTTAAAACATCTTTTCACTGTTGTATTAACATTTAACAACTTTTACCTACAATATAACGTACAAATATGTCTTACAATTATGCGTTAATCATGCGTTGAAAACTGAAAACTAATATTACACAAATCCTCAAAATGGAAATTGTTTACAAAAATTCTTAAAATGGCCATTAATTACCATAAAAATGAAATTTTCAAAAACTAAATTTGTTGCAAATGTAAACGATTTTAACTCTTTAACTTTTATAGCTTGAGATAATTTAAGTGTATTTTGTGAAAGAAGGAAAATAGACATTTAGAGGAAATGATAACTTAGAAAAATAACAAAGTTTTTTTACATAGTTAATGTGATTAGGTTACGGGGTGGTAGTGAAGTTTGAAAATTGATGCTGAGTGCAAATTACACGCGAAGACTAATTTTAGATAGATGCAAGTGCTACGATATCAAATCCGTAGAGAAACTTGATCCACGACCGATACAAAAACCCACAGATACAGATTTGTAAAACACGTAACCACTATTATTTTCTGACTTTATCCTAAAAAATTTGAAACTGCAGTAAAGCTTCAATGAAAATAGTAGATGGTCGACCCCTGCTAATTCAAAAAGGCCCTCAGTTCTTCGAGGAAGGGGAAAAACAGAGCCCAAAACATTTTTTTATATTATAACGTCAACTTTCACAACTTTTTATATCATATCATAAATGATATGAGTAATGCTCACATGGTCAATGATTGACCAAATACAATTTGGTCAATCACCGTTAGATCAAAATCTAAGGGTGGAGATTAAATACTAATGCAACCACCAAACTAATATCAACCTTTAGATTTTGATCTAACGGTGATTGACCAAATTGTATTTGGTCAATCATTGACCATGTGAGCACAACTGTATATGATATATCAATCTAATCTATACCAGCAAGTAATAAGCTATAACTAAGGTCAACAAGACTGAAAAGTTCCAACATCAAACATGCATCTAGATAAGGAAGACAAAATCCAATTGTGTTTACAGAGTAATTCTAATGTTGCTAGTATCAAATACAGATTACAACTATACAGAATACAGATAGATATATTCTTAATTTTATGGAGAGACGGGATCCAACAATTGTGTTGACAAAATTCGCAGGATCTCAATTAAAAAATTCTCTCATTTACGATCTTTGGCCATCATTTTTCCTATTTCATGAGCTGAGTTGAAAATCTCTGGTGTTGGTTGGTTGCACACAAAACACTTCTAGTTCTTCGTGTGGTGCTGCAAGTCAAAACAAAGGATCAAGGGTTACCTTGCAGAAAATAATTGGAAAAAGCAATGGCAAGTAATAATTCATAATATACCTCTACTCTACCCATTTGTAGGATCATATGCACTCGATTGCAGGAGGGACATTAAACTAAAAAGCACTTAAAAAGTTATGATTATGAAACGTATCCCCTATATAGTTTACCCAAAGTTACTAAGAAGCATCGGTTTTCTTTGAGAATGGCGAATACTTTTGAAGCTACCATATTCATTGGAAACCAATTAAATCCACCACAATGATCTTGATTAACCATGAATTACACAAAATGAAAGAAAAGGAAAAACAGAACATTGAAAGTTAACGCAAGTTCCTGCAGTGATATTTGGGAAAAACTTGCCTATGAAACTGGACCAAATTCAAAATAATCACCATCTAAGCTAGCATACAAAAAAAAAGATGTAAATCGCAGCTCAGAAAACGCTTTGCAACAATGACATATGAGACATTCACTCACTAGATGAGAAGACCTTGATGAAATCACGGTGTTAAGGAATTGGCACATCAACTTATTGTATAATGCTTTAAACATTGTAATAGATTCAAGAAATCTCCAACTTATAATACACAAGGTACTAATAGTCAAAGCACTAGCTATAAACACAAACAAAGATCCAAATAGAACCAAACAACACTCTAATCTAATCTTATCCCCAAGAATATTGGCAGATAACAAAATGGTAAATTTGAAATGAAGAATATAACATACAACAAATTGTAAACAAAAGAATTCATGGACATTCAAAAGACACAACAGGTAGCCTGGTAACAATTACTAACTCTAACTATTCAAATACAACTCAAAGAACAGAAAATCCTGAACTGGTTCATAAAATAAATCTAAACAAGCCTACAGGTACTCAAGCTTGCTTCTATATGGCAGGAAAAGGAAAATATTATAGGAACTATGTCAGTAGAGAATTCGGTTATGAAATAAGACGATTTTGCAGAGTTTCTCCCGGTATAATTCAATCCAGATCAAGAGTCCTACCAATTTCGGTTTCAATCTTTTACTGTGTAACTTTGAAATATGTAAATAACATATATCCAACTTATATAAGTATTGTACCTATTATTAAGTTGTAATTAAGATAACTTAGACCAAACATTTCCAACATCCAATACGCAGAGTATAAAGATGAAAAATAAATAAATAAATAAATAAAGGAGATAAATTCATTAGTTCTATCAAGTTCCATTTAGGTTACATGAAGGTTAGAGACCTCTATCACCCAACAACTATAAGACTCAAGCAATCAAGTTTTAATTTACGCGTAAATTCTTTCATCATATTCCAAATAAGTCATGAGCGAAATGTATCACTAACTACATAAAATAAATGAATAAAAACCTTCAAAACAATAGTGGATGGTTGCACCACCTTGGTGGAAACGTGATTTCATTTACTATCTTTGGCCATCCTTTTCCGTATCTCATGCGCCGTATTGAAAATGCCTTGCGTAGGCTGGTTGCAGACAAAGCACTTCTTGTTCTTCTTGTGGTGCTGGAAGTCAAAATGAAAGAAAACAGATTACTTCACAGAAAATTAATTGAAAAAACGAGATACGACAGAATGTAAGTTTCATCACAAATCGTACAAATAATAATGTTGCCTATTACCTTCAACGCGCAATGCTCGCAAAAGTAGTGCTTGCATTTTGTAACCACGGGATCCACAAATGATTGTCTACAAATAAAACATGCAAAGGGCAATCCATCGTCATCCTCACCTCCATCTCCATCTCCATCTCCATCACCTTCACCATCTTCGAGCTCTCTTAATGCCAAATTTCTTTTCCTTAACTTCTCCGCCTCATCCCACTCCTTCTCCATAAGCCAACCAGGCTTATAGTCACCTCGATCGTGCATGAATTTGCATGCATCTCCATACCCACAGTAGCCTGTTTCTTTGTAATCTTTGCATATGTCTGGCTGATAATCAAACCTAGCTGACACCCTAATGTGAGCAGATGCCCTAAGAGGACCATGAGATCCACCCGCCTTTTCACTTGATATCGTTTGCTCTCTGCGAAATCCAGCTTTATGATCGGTGTACCCATGAATTCCTTTATACAACTTTTGATCATCAGAGCTTGGTTTGTTACCCTTCAAAGCCTCATCTGCCTTCTTAAGAACTCTCTCACGGATGGCCCGAGCATCCCTTGAGTAGTCAGTCTCAGTTTCTAGCGTTGCTGTCGCCCTACTATCATGCTGAACTTGGACTTCCTTTGAAGACTCAAATTGAAATCGAGCTGATTCCGCACTGGAATCAGCGGGCATAGAACTCTTGGTAGGTCCACTCGAGAAGTAAAGCTTATTGTCATGCTTCGGGGCCTTTTTCTGACTGTTTAATAAAGAACTTTCATCTTTTGAATCTTCATCGTCATCTTCCTGGATATTTCTCTTCCTAATGTTCTTGTTCTTCAACGGCTTTCGGAAAAAATTGCACACTGCAAACACCAAAGAAATAAATTTTGTCAGAGCTGTAGTAATAACAAAGAAGAAGAGCAAGAATGAAGGGACAAACTGAAAAATAAGTTTTTCAAAAAATGCAAACAGAGACGAGAGTTTTAATAAGAGGATTTTACCTGTTTCAGGTTGTTGAGATCCTGAATCTGCCATATTAAAGATTTAGACAAGCTGTCCTGCAAAGCCACTAAATTTATAAATATATTTTTCAACAAAATACTAATTCGAATGTCAAAAACAAAAATAAGGAAAAACAAAACAATGCAGAAATAAAACAAAAGCAATAGTTGAAACAAAGCACAACAAAGAAAGTTATAAAAAACAAAATTAAAGGCTCAACACGTTGATGGCGCAACCGGAACCCTGGACGACCCAGGGCTCCAATACTTGGCAACAAAAGTTCACAACATCAGTATAAAAAATATCCAAAACCACAGAAAAAGTACCTAATTGAGGTTAATATGTCTTTCATTCAGCAAAAGCACATTAATTTTCCAAAACCCTAGTTGTCTTGTTAAATAAAGGATGTACTCAGAAATCAAAATCCTCAATAGCCATTGCCAAAATAGCACATTGAAGTGAAGCTTGAGAGAATTAAAAAGAGAGGCTGGAATTTGATGTAAACCCTAGAAATATATGATTGTATCACCAAGTAAAATAAGGAGAAAAGAACCCTAAAAACAGTCGTCAACTGAAATATGGGATATAAATCTAGCAACTGCAAATATGGGTTATAAATCTAGCAACTGCAAATTTTTTACCTCAATCGAACAACGCAAGGAGGAAGGTGAGAAGTTGAAGTTCCGATGCTTGCTCCGATCGACGGCGAAACTCTCAGCCGCCGGAGTTTCAATTTAACGCTTCGTTCGTGTCTCTGCAATATTTGCTAAATCGACCCCCTAACTTTTTTTCCTTTAATTCGTCCTTTTCTCCTTTTCTTTTCTTTAATTGCTAGACTTAGCCCCCTAATATTACCATTTTAGCCCTATTCCTATTCTCCATTTAATTTAAAAATATATTTATAAAAATCAAAAAAATTACGACATACACTAAATTCTCAATATGGAAATATGTTTGGGGCTAGAATATTTGTATAACAATTTGGAGGGTATACATATATAGAGTTTGGTACTCATAAAAAAAATCGACAACTAAAATTTATAAAAGATCAATATTATTGGTTACAAACGACATATGATTTAGTTTTTAACATATAGAAAATTAAAAGAGTTTATCTGAAAAATGATAAATATTTATAGTTACAAGTTAGACTTTGAATTCTAACTCATACATAATTTTAATAAAAATTTCAAATATATTATAAGTTTTGTTTAAATCTTTAATATATATAAGTTACGTATATAGTTATTCCTATATAAAGGCATAGTTTCTAATGGCAGACTTAAATAATGTATGACAATTACCATTTGAGAGGTTATTCTTATTTACAACCAGCCTAAGTTAAGATCGAATTTTTTTTTATAACAAAATAGACGTTGTTTCTACATAAAGTATTTTTATACAAAGGTTCTACTATAATAATTACTTTTGTTAAGTTTTTAATCTTCAAACTTTATAAGTGTTAAATATATTCATTACGAAATAGAAATAAATATAATTATATGTACACAAATAATAAAATTATTTCATAGCTTACCTCGAGCAATAGTTTATAGGTGTGTTCATAGTGAGCATAGCCACCACCGTTCCTTAACGATGTTTTTTTATTAATCTTTTTTATTTGTTTTGCTTGTTTCTGTCAAAAGAAAAATAATAATAAAATTAATAGATTAATATAGAGTAATCGGATATCTTCATGAATGGTTAAAGAATCAATCTAAAGTGAGGTTATTTGACATGATTTTTCTGCCCACTATGAAAAACTCAATACAATTAAATATTTAATCTTTTGGAATAAATTTTATTGAAAGTTATCTACATATTTACCTAATAAAATTCTTATACAATTTTCGGAATCTCTAATTTTGAAAAATTTTAAATTTTTGAGTGACAAATTCCTCCTTAATTTGTCAGTATTTATTAGTGTATTAAAAATATTTGGACGATAGTAAGTCAGTTGAGAACCTTTGAAACCTAACAAAGATATATTCATGAATTAGTTGAAGTTTTTACACCTACGTAGTCAGATCGGTCAAGTCGGAATCTCCATTTTGAACGCACAGGCTCAAGCGTCTATCCTTTTAAAAACAGTGGTTGTAAAATTAATTGAAAGGGTAGTTTTGTACTTTGATCCATTAAAATAAAAAGCCCAAAATGATAGTAGGTACCGGTTTCTAACTTAGATGGCGGCAGCGAGGGCATCAATTTAAGTTTTCCCCCTTCTCCTACACCATATTTTCTCCTGCTCCTCTTCACTCTTCACCGGCGCCGTTCAGACACTGAATTAGCGGCGGCGGACACCATGGGAGAACCAGAACTAGAAGGAGGAGACAACAAGGACTTCGCCGATGGTGGAAAGAGAAAGCTTGAAGGATTCGAACTCGCTAAACAGAAAGTCCTAGAAATCGCCAATCGTATTACCAATGACGCTGAAGCTAAACGCCCTAAACTCGAGCATACCACCCCCTCGTTCCCCGGTAATCTCGCCTTTGATTCCTTCAAATTCAATTCAAGCATTTACTGTTTTTTGCTTCAAGAATCTTAATTGAATACGTTTATCATTTCACACTGCCCCTCACCTGTATGTCAAGTAGAGTGCTTTATATCTATTTCTTCTAAACAGATACTGACACGAGTTAGGGATACTCTAGTAAGGAGAAGTTTCCGTGTAACGTAATTTACGACTATACATGAATAACATAGAATTCGAGAAAAACAGATAGGGACGCGGGTACTATAGTAAGGAGAAGCTTTTCGTGTAACCTAATTTACGACTGACTATCTCTTGAATTCATTCAATATGTACATTATTCATGTAAACAGATACGGACATGGGTACTCTAGTAAGGAGAAGTTTCCGTGTAACATAATTTACGACTGACTATCTCTTGAATTAGGTGTGAATATCTACGTTATTTCTTGTTCGTTTAAGACTGTTTGTAGATAAGTTTCTGCTATCTTAGTTTGTTATTCTACAAATATTTTCACTCATAATGTATAGATTATTGAAGAATTACTAATCAATCTATTTACTTTTTACTGTTTCATTAATGCCATAGTTCTGACCTTATGATTTCATGGTTAATTTTTGTTTCAGTTCCCTTCATACCGCAGTCAACCCAGTATCTCGGTTCACAAGGGATAAACAAGAGAATTACAATTCCCAATGGCAAGGTGTGACATTTTCTTGTGGTTGCATATACTGCAGATTGGATGGATGGACGGACGTCCTTGACTAACAGAAATTACTTATGTGATGCAGGTTGGAGTGGTTATAGGGAAAGGAGGAGAAACAATTAAACAGATTCAACAACAGTCAGGGGCTAAAGTCCAAATTACTAAGGATCAAGTTGCTGATCCCCATGCTCTTACAAGGGATGTAGAGTTGATTGGTTCTTCCGAACAAATTAGTAGGGCAGAAGAGCTCATCAATGATGTTATTTCTGAGGTATTCTTTTGTCCAAAACACTTTCATGCCTTAAAACCGTTTCGAAAATTGTTGTTCGTCTAAGTATGCCTTTTTTATTGATGGAGCAGGCTGATGCTGGGAGCTCTGCTTCATCTGCAGTTCATGGATTGAATGTAAAGCAATATGGTGGTGAACAATTTGCAGTGAAAGTTCCTAATGATAAGGTGAATCCAGTATTATATGTGAGCTTTGTTGCAAGTATAACAAAAATGTTAGACTATCTAATCTTACGTTGCTGATTGTCCTAGGTTTGGTTGCTCATTGGGAAGGGTGTTGAGTCTGTAAAAAGCATATGCAAAACAATGTCCGGCTGCTTTTTTCTAACTTTGTGCTACTGATTCTTGTAGGTGGGATTGCTCATTGGAAAGGGTGGTGAAACCATAAAGTATATGCAAAACAAATCAGGAGCTCGTATGCAGGTATGCATTGACAAAATCATTCGGAGTTATTATGCATGTTTGCTAGATCTGGTTTTCTAATGGTTTTATTTGAAAATTGATCTCTCTAACTATTTAGGACTTGTTTTATGGTAGAAACTGATGTGAGGTCAAATTAAGTTATGATACACTGACAAGTTTCAGTGGTAAATTGAACTCTACTTTTTTAGGAAATGTTTATGATGCTTTTGCCTTGCAACCTCCCTCCCTTACTTACCCCCCTGTTTTTTAGGACTGTCTGTCGGATTAGCAAATAAGAGTCCTAGACAGGGAAGTGGAAGAATTCTTGTCGGACTCAAAATAGTTTTATACAAATATGCAATTCTAACCAAGGAAAGATAATAACTCTAGAACCTTCAATTGCTCCTAAGATAACTCTATGTTGGTTGCATTGATCAATCAGTTAATGAAGCAGTAGAACCATTAGCTAAGGTAACACCAATGAAAGTAGAAGATTTAAAACCTGTCAAGTACTTGGACTGATCGCCATATGGTCTGTGGCACCTAACGACCCAGCAGTTAGAGAACATGGATCAATAAGCAATAGAGTTAACTATATCAGCTAATATCTTTATCACAGAAGATATAACAATTTGGGAACTTGTCAAATTCTGGCGCGTGAGACCCATGCACTGCTTTGATGACCTCCAAATTCTTTAGACAAGACGATTGACACTTGTCCTTCTGACCTGGCATTGAGAAAAGATGGGAAGGCTTAATAAAGATAAAGCAATTCTTCCAAACAGACACTAAATGGAACACCAAAGAAAAGAAAATTGAAAATAGAAATTCAGAAACTTAACTAGTCTCTAATAGCATGTAGGAAAAGAAGTGGAGGACTTCTTGTGTATTTCATTCAAAGGGAAGCAATACTGTTATACATATTTGAAATGCTGATTAATGAAAGATAATGACTTTAGAACCTCTAATTGCTCCTAAAATTACTCTATTTACAACTTTAGAACTGTGACAAGATCAAAGCATGATGGTGTAATTTGTTTCATAGCTTTAGTTGTATTGCTCCTTATTTTTCTTGTCTTATGTAGAGGGAAAAGTAGTGTGATTCTCTATGTTCTTGTAATTGTATATGCTGGTTCTTCTCCCAGCTATTTTACTCTACTTTCAAGACATTTGTAGTGATTTGCTCGAAATTCAGTTTTGCTATATGAATTTATTGAGGCTTCATCGGCGTGGTTGATGGAATATTACTTTTATGTTTAAACATCTCTTCTTGTTTTTTGCACAAAATGTGTTAATCAATTGCCTGTTTCTTCAGATAATTCCCCTTCACCTTCCTCCTGGTGACCCATCAACAGAGCGAACAGTATATATAAGTGGTTCAACAGAACAGATTGAGGCAGCCAAAGAGTTGGTTAACGATGTAGTTAGCGGCGTAAGTAGTTTTTTAATATCATTTTCTATTCTCACCTATTACTTTGTGCACTCCTATAAGATCAGTATTTGAAAGATCATGTGATTTTTCTTGCCATGATGCCAATTTGATTGAATTGTAGGTAGTATTACTATTACTTGGGTTCTTTAATTACTCCGTTTTAATTGCCATTCCTGTCTAATGTCCAATGGTGTTCTGCACTTTGTACCACAATTGGCAGTAGATTGTAAAATGCTCGGAATTAGCATGTAATAGCTAGAAAATCTTTACTCAACTTGGTATTGGAACACGTATTACAGTGGAAGTAAAGTAGGCATAAAATTTCATATGTTCTCGACTTCTCGGTAAAAGTTTGATGATTTAAGATTTATGTACAATTTTTGGTTGTGTTTCCGCATTTTTATTGGATTATTTCATTGGTCTTTCCGAGATATTTACGGGGTTACAACTTGGTTTTCCTGTAGAAACGAATCATAGATCCATCTGGGACCAGTGCTTATGCACAACCAGCATATGCCTCAGCAGGTAATTGGGCACAGCAAGCACAACCTCCTGTGCAGCAATATCCCCAATATGGATACGCACAATCTGGAAACCAACCTGCAGCTGCTTCATACTATGGAAACTATGGTCAGCAAGTATCTTGGGATCCATCAAATCAATCGACCATGTATCAAACACCTCAGATGACAGGATATGGTTATTACGGACAACCACCACAAATGGGATCAGCTCCTTTCGATCCTACCTATGGCTACAGTCAGCAGACACCAAACTATGCAGAAAACATCCCTACTCAGACTGAGCAGCAGAAACCATATGCTCAAGCAGATGGAACGATTCCCTCCCAGTCAAATGAAACAGCTTCGGGATATGCACCTTCAACATATGGTCAATCATACTGGACTGGACAACAGCAACCTCAAACGGGATACGATGTAGCTGCTTATGGAGGGCAGCCACCAGCCCAAGTTCCCCATTCAGCAATTTATGGACAAGCTGAGTATCCTCCTCAGCCATCTTCTGCGCCAGCAACTTATCCTCCTGCTTATGGACAATCACCGGTAGAGGCACAACCATCGAATAATGGTCACGCTGGTCACTCACAGTCATTGGGTTATGGAGCTGAAAGCCATGATGGTAATTTGAATCCAGGTCATGATGCAAAGCCTACCGAACAGGAAGATAAAGTTGAACCTGAAGAGAGTTAAAGTCCAATCTGCTTAACTGTTTGAATACAATCCCCTTTTTTTGCCATGTGTTCACGGCTGTTGCTTACATAAGAGTGCCTGTTTTGCGCTTGTAAATTGCGTTTTGTAGTAGAGGGATATGAAGTTGTAGGCTTAGAATTCGGAGAACTTGTCTGATATCTTCTAACTTTTCACATGAAAAGTTAGAACCATTTTGAAACTTGGGCATGGTAGAATGTGCTAGTTAACTAAAATACTTCAGCTTGAGATAATGTTTGGCATATTTGACCCTCTCCCCTGATCTTGTTTGAATACGAGGTAAATTCAGTGGCATTTGATTCATATGGCATGGCAGGTTCATTCAGAACAATTAACTATTTGCTCAGTTATGTGTTATGATTTGATCTGTTTTTTTTCTTACGAAGTTGCAAGTTTGATAAATAAATGGCAAGTTTTGTTGTGCAAAAAATTGTGAATCGTGATTGTTTAGTATTAATTATAATTAAACAGTAAATGAAAGATAGGTGGATCTGTGGCGCAATGGTAGCGCGTCTGACTCCAGATCAGAAGGTTGCGTGTTCGATTCACGTCAGGTTCAAATTCCACCTTTTTCCGCTTTTCTTTTTATAATCTGTTTGGTTCCATTCAAAAACAATTATATCTCCACCATGGGCCCTGGCCCTTGGGTTGCAAATTTTATTTTGTTTGTGGACATTTTTATTCAAGCAAATATATTCATGAATTTGTCTCGTTTGTTTCGTAAAAAATCAATATAAAATATGGGGAAATTCTATGGTCACTTTGTTTTTGATAAATTAACTATTACTTTGTTTTGTCCACCATTATCTGGGGTGAAAAGTGATCTAAAGGTGAATAAAGAAAATACAAACAAAGTAACTCAAAAACAAAGTCACCATAGCCTACACCTTAAATATATATTTTATAAGATAATGAATTCTTTCTTTCGAAAAAAAAAAGATAATGAACTTTTTTGTTAAGAAAATATGGAAAATGTTGAGGGTAACACATTTTCCTCAACCTCTTCAACCAACCACCACCTTCTTCAACCAATACGTGTTGTTGACCGTGGTTATATTCCATGAGTTACTTGAAACCTCCTTTGATAGTGGCTAGAAACTTCCGCATGTTGATGGATTTATTAAAAATATTATATTTTACAGTTTTACTGGTAACTTTGTTTTTAACAAAGTAACCATCACTTTGTCCATTATCACTATTGGATAAGTGGTGGAGATTTTGATCCAATGGTAATGATAACAAAGTAATGATTATTTCAAAGTAATCATAATGTACACCTATATTTTTAATTGAATACTTTGAAACATTAATTTTGTGTTAGTAAACAAATAAACAAATAAACAAATCTTTCTATATCTAATTTTTCTACACAAAAAATTCCGACAAACCAAAACTGAAAGTTTAACAAAACATTCAAACTTTTACTCAAAATTATCTGTTACTTTGAGTTTTATTTTGCAAATAATATTTGAGTCATTAAAACAATTATAGAACATTATCATTTAGGCTTTTTTCATGGGCAATTTTACAATTTCTGGAACATAATGATCGGATAAATTTATCATTCCATACGATGCTCCAGTTTCAAGCATGACATTATAATTTTTTCCCATTATCCAGTTGAAAGAAAAAAACATTTTGATATAGAAGCAATTCGTTAAGAGTTTTCATAAGCTCTAACATGCAAGCTTTCCTCATCTGAATTTTACTTGGCCATGAGAAATGTTAATTGTATCGCTCGCAAGGTAGCTCTCGGTCGAATTTAGTAGCTTCGGAGTTTTGACCTGATTTCCTTCTCTTTTGTCCTCTCCAAGCGAAAATGACATTTTGGACTTAGACTAGACAAAGTACAAAGGCTGCACATCCTTCATGTGCTGGAGATTAAATTATCGAAACAGATGATTGCCAGGCAATGACAGGACAGAAACACTCCTCTAACAGGCAGTTCTCAGCTGCCAAGAATGTGTGCTATACCGTGTGACCTTATTCACGTTCATGGGCGTATCATTCGATAATAACGTAGAGCAAGTGATGCAAATTAAATACAAAGACTACTAGGACTTTTATTACATTACAATAGTCCATATAAATACCACTGGGACGTGGCAAAAACATATTACACAAAAGATTAGATAGAAGCAAATCAATCCCATTTTTAAGCCAAGTGAAAATGTAATTTCAAGTTAAATTATAATGTGATTCATCTTCACATTGCATACACAATCTCTCCACTGCTATCCATGTCTAGTTCCGGATCACTCTCTAAATCGTCATCCATCTCATCATCAATGTCCAGGCTTCCTGTTAAATACTGATTCAGATTCCGAGCACCCGCTGCTGGTATTGTGGCTTCTGATATTATCTGCATTATCTCATCGTTGCTCTGCATCGGCTGATCTGGCTCCTCGTTCATCGCGTTTTCGTCCATAAGATCCGCTGGAAGATTCTTGAGAAACCACTCATGATTCTGAATCTCGGGAATGCTTATCCTCTGTTGCAGAAATGTTATTCACATGAGAAAATTTCTGATCTTTACCCAACTATTTTGGTATTTCCGCATACCAAAATAATCACATTTTCATGTATTGGGATCTTGTTAAGAGGGAGGAATCAAGAAGAACACACTGACCTGTGCAGGGTCAGCTACAAAAATTCTTGAGATGAGATGTCGGCACTCGGGAGATATATGAACATAATCAGGAATTGAGTATTGGACGTTCAAAATTCGCTGTAATAAACAATGAAATATGTTAATAAATAGATCATCAACGAGCATAAGGTATTAGTGTTGATAAGGATATAGAATATATATTACATGTATTGTCTTGCGGAAGTTTTTAGGCTCGTCCGGGTCCTCGAAAGGATAGGCTCCAACCAACATCACATATAAAGTAACCCCACAAGACCACACATCTGCAATCTGAACGATTTTACATAATATCAGTTCTGTAGCTATAATAGTTCAAACGAAATTTCTAACTAGAAACGGAGAGAACGATTTTATTACCTTGCCGTCATATTCCTTCTTAAGCAACACTTCTGGTGCTATATATGCAGGAGTTCCAACAGTAGATTTTGGTTGTGAATGAAGAACTGATGACTGTTGAAAGCATGAAACACACGAGAATAATATCAAGAATAATGACAACACATGCCAAACGAAAAGCAACATAAAATAACAGAATAAACAGAACGATGCAGTACATTAAATTAATGAACCCACATGAAGAGCAGAAAATTCCAAATACATGGCTTAGTCATCATGGAAAAATCTCCAAAATGTCGCCGAGCTATGCAAGAAATTCAAGACATAGCTATACAGATTATGTTTTAATAATTAAGAGCAAAAAAAACAAAGGACTATCGTACCTTGGAATAACCGAAGTCACAAATCTTGAGACGGGGTGCTGGACTTCCATCCAACAATGTATTCTCCAGTTTTAAGTCACGGTGGCATATTTGCTACGCGACGGAGCAAATGAAATTAAACAAACCATGTCATCTAACTATCCAAACGAGAACGTAATATCATTAGATTACTAACCATTGCATGACAGTAGCTCACTCCGGATATAAGTTGTTGGAAGAAGAATCGTGCCTGCATCATAAGCCAGAGAACAATAAGCAAAATCCAAGCACCAGTTAAATAATATCTGTGAAAATTTCTTCAATACAGACCTCATCTTCACTGAAGCGGCCTGCATTGCAAATGCGCTCAAAAAGCTCCCCACCGGATGCATACTCCATCACAATAGCCAGGTGAGTCGGTGTTAATATAACCTGTAAATGCATTATCAAACATAAGAATCAGAAGTCTTCCCCTGGGGAAAAAAGAAGTCCACGTAGCGGGAATTGACTAACCTCTTTAAATCTGACAATGTTAGGATGCCTCAATGACCTGTGGTTAATAATCTCCCTTTGTACATTTTCATCTATCTGTTACACATAAAAAGCAACATAAATAAATGGTCTTTGGAATTTTAAAAAGGGATCCATGGGAAACCATAACTCATTTCTAAATTCCATAAACAAGTATTTAAATCAATCCATTAGCAGTCATGTAGAAACTTGTAATTTTCAGAAGCAAAATTCAAATTCAAATTACATTTTCTATGTCATTCAGAATTTCTTGAACTTCTCAACTAATACTATGCTACAAACCAAATGGGCCAAATTCATATTTAAACAGATTGAGTATATAACATCCATTTCTCCACGGATATCACCGACCCCATAAGGCGGATACATCCTCCGCCGGCCCAACGGGCCAGATCCCTAAATTGGGCTTTCGGCTGTTGCCCCAATCAAGACTCCATAGAAAATGCCTGTAAAAGCAGATATGCTATTAAAAGCCTCTATGGCCCAAGAAGCCGGTATGGCGGAAGCCTCTCTTGAATGATTCCTTTGAGCTGGATCATTCTACCATAAGACAAGCCAACTAAAGAATTAGATAGACAGCAGATGTTGCATATGTTACCGTATCTCTGTATTAGAAGATCCGGAAGACACCGTTATTTCCTTACCCATGAAGGAAAGGGAAAAAGAGGAAGCACGTCATGAAGAGTATAAATAAAGGGTACTCACCAAGTAGGTTAACCACAATCATTTTCAATACCCATTTTGACTTTCTCTCTAAGTTTACTAACTTGATCATCGGAATCAACCTACCACATAGAGATTGGGCAAATATCAAGTAGTAGCTTAGACAACCAAGCATAACTCGTAAACATTTCAACAAGTTTTCCCCACCATAATCACCACCACAAACCAAAAGCAGAGATAAAAATCACGCCATTCATTTTGATCATAAACTAAAATGTTCCCTACTTTTGATACATTAAAATGAACAAGATAACCAAGAAAAAACATACATATTTAGCTCAAATAGCTCCTAAAGTCCACAGCCATGATCAATTAGTCCAAAGTTTGGACTAAATTGTCAAATATTAACAACTTCCGAGCTCAATTATTACTCAAAATCAATTTTGATTTGAGCTAAATTATTCGTTTAAGGGTCATTTTGACACTTAATTCCAAGCTAAATAGCAGTTAAGTTACTAAAATTATCTATTGTGAGCACACAACTTAATCATTAACCAGAAAATAACCAATGACTAGTAGCTCAGCAGTAACTGATGGGCTAAGACAACAGCACAGTTCGAGTCCACCACCAACATTGGGAGGTAGCTTGATACCGTAATCTACCAAACCGTTCTCGCGAAGCTTATAACCCGAAAATAAACTCAAAGTTTAAAACTTTAACTTAAAAAACATAAGATAAAGTTAAGGAAATAGAGAAAACACTAACCTTCTCACCTCTCTCAATATACTTAACAGCAACAAGTTGATCAGTCTGCTTATCTCTCATCAACCTTGCAACTCCAAAATTCCCAGACCCAATATCCCTTACAAGCTCATACCTATCACTATCATGCATAATAGGCATATCCATCCCTGGTCCAACGGTAACAGCTGATCGATCCATTCAAATTTCACCCCAAAAATAGCAAATTAAACCCTCAAATCAAGTCAAAATCACATTATCATCATCATCAACAACAAGACAGAACCGTGGCAAGATGTGAACCACTTGATGGGTAAAGGAAGAAAAAGAAAAAGACCCTTATAAAGATGAGCTTTCTTTTATGTGTATACCCTCGTGAAAACCTCACCCACCCATATGGGGGTTTTGATTTCTGACTTTGGGAGATTATTATAAGTTTTTTTATGGATAGTTGAGAAAGAGAAATATGGAGTTGCAGTGCAAGAAAGAAAGAAAAGGGAAGCTCGTGAAAGCTGCTTTTAACGCACTAATGAAATAATATCTGACAATAAAGATGCAAAATTTAGGAAGGGATGCTCAAAAAGAGGACAGATTTTATTAGTTTTATTACATTAACATGGCTTACCTTCTCAATATGGAAACCTAACATTCATTTTTAGTTACTATCTCTTCTGTTCTGCTTTTTCTTTCTCTGTTTTTTCTATTCCTTTCTTTTTTTTATTTAAAATACCACATCAAAAGTCGACTAATCCATTTCGAGAGAATATACGCTATCTTTGAATGTAGATGTTGGGACTCGGTCCATCGTGTAACATTGAGATTTCAAACAACTCTCATTGTATATTATTCTTTATCATATTTTAAATAAGCGAAAGATTTAGAGTGCTATTATAGTGCAGTAAATGAACCAAAAGATTGAGCTAATAGTTAAGACTTACAAAACATTTCCTATATTAATATCTAATACATTTCTTTATACAAATACCTCTTGAGCTTGAAACGTGCATAACACAAATTCATCATTAATATGTTTTTTAGTTCAACAAATATTGAGATTATCAAGAAGCAAACTCATTAAGTTTCCATAAATACCAAACTCATTCAGTATTACTATAAAATTTCTGCAGTCATTAATTTATTTTTTAAATGAAAACAAAATACTTTTTGGACAAAGGGGGAATTATTTGTCTCAAAGTCAGTGAAGGAGAAATGACTGAATTGCCCTTTCCCTTTATGTCAATGGATAAGGTTTCGCAGATAACGAGGGAACATTAATCAATTATTATTACTGTATGGTCCGGTCGTTGGTGCTTTCATCTTCTTGCCTTGATGTGGTCATTACTAATCTAAACTTTTCCTTTTATGTTCTCAATTAATTAAACTTTACTCGCAACATAACTACTTTTCCTTATAATTCCTCATAATTTCAAAAACTAATTCTACATGTAGTACAATAATGTAAAATATAGTAGCTTGCTAGGGATTGTTGGTCAAAACATGGAATTCTTTTACCCTTTCAATTTAGCTTTGAGCCTCAATTTATAACAACGTTTCTTTTGGCAAATATAACTGAAAAAACATACTATGATTTACCTTTTGCAGAAACGGTGATTAAAGTTTCTCACTTTAGTAAAATGATAACTTTTTAAGATTAGAATAATCAATAGAATCATCATTCACAATTTAATAAAAATCATATTCTAGAGTATGGTTAAACTATCCATTTTAGGTGTGAGAAATTGAATAATTAATTATACAACAAGAAAGAGCATCAATATCATAGCAACATTGGGGAACAAAGATGGACAAAATGGTCATTTGGCAGTGATCGTGAAGGTTTCTTAACTTTGTTTTATGGCCGGATTCTATTGATATTTTTAATTGATATATTTGTGTCATCAACATTTGAATAGAAAAAATATGTTTGGTATTTTTATTTTTATTTTATGTTTGGTATTTTTATGTACCAAATGAAAATTGGGTAGCTTCAAATTTACACAAATCAATCCAATTGGTAGCGACATACTACTGCTTTTCTTTGTCTTGATTTTTTTTATAAAAAACTATAAAAGAAATATATTTTGATAATAAATTTGAGTAGTAATTAAATATTTAATTCTTTATATTAGCGGTTACAGATATCTCTATCATTGTCGATTATTTAAGTATAAAAATAGTTTGTAAAGTATTTATTGATGACTGATATTGTCCACACAAATATTTTTTAGGGATGAAGTGTTTATCTTACTCTTGCTATTTAGCAAAATTGCATTAACAAACATAGTTAATGAAGTTTGTTTCGATCACTTAATCTAAAAGGTTTTGATACTTATACGAGCTATTTAACTTTAACTCTTAAGTTTAAAGTGGTAGATATAACTAAAAGTAAAAATTCCTTATCATTATGTTAGAGATTATAAAATTAATACGAACATTCAAAATTAAAAAATGTCAAACTATATTAAACAATTAACTTTTTACTTAAAACCGATCCAAAATATACCACACACTTCCGTAAATAAAATTTTAAAGATTTATGAATACCCGATTTGAACCGACCCGTAATCTCATTCATTGATCCTAAGGAACATACATAAAATGGAAACGTTGAAAGTGTTTGAGTTGGAATTTGGGTGAAAAAAAGGTAATGAAAATGTTGGGTGAATGAACAGAAATGATGGCATGAGGGGTAGTGATGACATTTAAGTAGTTAGAAATTAGGTAAGCTTTTTTGCTGACCAATGAATGCAAATTAAAACTACTATTTTTGGTAACATAAAATCTGCCCTTGGATTACGTGACTTTTATTTTGGTACCACACACTCTCCCATGACGCCATTCTCTCCTCTTCACCGTTAATTCAACTCCCTGCATTCTCCTTCATTTACTTGACACCTGTCACCTAAAATAACAGCTTACATCTTTCAATAATATTTTCCATTTTTATTTTTTAATATTAATTTCTTTACACACTCCCTTTCATCCTACATATATTTATCTAAAAACACATATTAAATAGATACCATTTTTGTCATGACTCCGTCCAAATTAACGGTAATATATAATCTATGCATAATATGTTTTAAAGCCGTGCGATTTAATGATGACTGATTTGGACCGAAACAGAATATCTCAATATTAAGCCAAAGTGTAACAATTTATCCATGTTTATAAATAATTCTCATTTTATGTGCAATCATGAACCCAAAATGATGAACAATATGGAGCAAAAAAATCTTCTCTCTCCAACAAATGATACAGATCGAAGTAAATATTAATACAATTTTATTTCGGTATTTTGAGTAATACATTATAAAATACTTAATATTCATTATATTCGATAATTAAATTAGATTTTTTTTGACGTCGATAATTTATAATTATACTTAAATGTTGGTCGTTTTTAAAAGTGAATTTTTTCATAAATGTTAGTGGTTTTTGTCATTTACGGTAATAAGGTTAGTATTTATCAATTATGACCGTATGCTTATAAAGTTTTAAGGAAATAAGTAACACAAGAGAAATTAAAATAAAAATACTTTAGTATTTTGTATGATATAAATAATGATATCTTAAATTTTTATATTTTACAAAAACGACTAACATTTAAAAACGGAAGAAGTGTTATTTTAAACACTAAAAATATGTTTTTTTGTTATTCATTTTTGTTTTTAAGAAATATATATTTCAGAGAGATAACTTAGATTACAATAAACTTTTTTTCACATCAACCTAAGCTCAAAATAAAGACCTGAAAGCTGCTAAGCAGTTTTTGCATATCGCTATATTAGATTATTAATAATGAACTCTCAAACCAAAAGCCATTCTAGTCATATATAATCTACTTTTCCACTTTAGTTATAATATGAAATTGTAGTACGTAGAAATGTAATCTTTTTCATTATTAAATATGTGGTTTTGATAAATAAAATATTTATATTTCTGTCATTAAACGCCTTTTGTTTTCTAATTATAAAGATATGAAAAGAAAATATATATGTTGAATGGATAAACATCAAAATTCAAAAGCTCTATCAAAACTTTTTAGAACAATACCTATATTAATTTACCTTATTGTGTACCTTTTACATGATGTACCTTAAAAGCTTAAAATCCTCATTTTTTTTATCATGCATGTATTCCCTATCCCACCAAGAATGTTGAGCACCCGATATTTGCTTAACTCTTTTTATTTATTTGATTATAATTACAATATCATGTCATGTAATTCCAAGTCAACAAGTAAATACATTTAAATCTCTCATGTAACTTTTTAAAAATAGAGTGATTCTACCATATGGTTAATAGCATGCTAACATAACATAATCTGATTGAAGTCAATATTAGCTCTGAGCAATCATATGACTACATAGAGTGATCTAAATAAGATTGTGTTAAATAGGTAGCTCCCAAATCATCACAACACAAAATTAACAGTGAAAGCGGACAACATACAAACTCAAACCCAAGCATACAAAGTCGATTGTCTGTGGAAGCAAATGACAACTAGGCCCGATATTCAGCCTCAACCGACAAGTGGAACCAAGAGATTAAATTAGGACAAACATAGACAAGATAACCGGATGTGGAATATCTTCTTTACATCATGTGTTTGTAAAGTCATAGTTCTTGATTCAAATAATATGAATTATAGAATAGTTAAAAAAGTTTTTACAAGAATCCAGATTTTGGGATAGCAAGAAATTTTTTGGGGTGATATTGGATAAATATCAAATTGGTCCAGAAATTAGCAGACAATGTCAAGTAGATCCACAGCAGAGGTTGTCTATCAATTGGTACATAATCACTATATTATCAGTTCAAGGTTATGTGATAAAAGTATAGCGGGCACTCGATTTATAGTAATAGATCTTAATTAAAGACAAGAGCTCAGAAAACTATCTAAGTCATAAAGAGGTTTTCTAAGAAGACTCGCCGATGATGTGGCATAACTAATCAGTTTTCAAACTGTTTCGTTTCCCGGCAAGGCAGCTTTTGCAGGAGACTCATCATCATCTTCAATCGGATCAAATACATTGCTTTCAAGGTTCTCACCATTAATACATCTGGACAATATATTATAAGCAAATGTTGACACATAACATTGCTCCTTTACCATCTTCCAAAGCTCTTCTGCTGCTTCCTTGTCTCCTTGACCTTTCAAACTCTTTAGACATGTCTCTAAAGTTTTAAGATTAGGCAACCGTCCTTGTTTGCGTGTTGAAATTGATTTCTTTATCGTATCTACTGCTTTCATTAACTGACCACTGAGTAGATATCCACCTGCCAAATGGTCCCATGATGTAGCATTAGGCTCCTCGCCTTTCTCGGTTATCTTCTTTAGATATCCCTCAGCCTTTACTAAGTCGCCCTTTTTCGAATAAGCATCGATCATCAAGTTTGGCACACGGATATCAAATTTATCCATCCCTGAATCCCATTCTTCAAATACATTCTCAGCACTATCCAAGTCATCCATTTTCACTAATGCTGTTATCATTGAAATATAGCCTTCATTTGAAAACCTCCCCATCTGCTTATACAGATCCCAAACCCGATAAACATCATCTTTACTCCCGGTAGCCGCATATGCAGTCAGGAGAGTTTCATATCCAAGTTTTCTTGATTTGCTGGGGATCAATTGCTCTGCTTTCCTAAATAACTCCAGACTTTTGTCAGTGCGGCCGGATTTTAGATAACCATGCCCTGCAGTTGAGTACGAATAGGAGTCTGTTTTAATAGAAGAGTTTGCTTCCATGTTTGTTAGAAGTTTCTCCATACCATCAAAGTCAGAGCATGCTACATAAGCTTGCAACCGGATGTTGTAAGTGTACGTATCCCATATGATACCCCTTTTCTCCATCTCCTGCTCCAAGATGTCTATTTTTTCATATCTACCCATCCGAGAATAAAGACCTAGCATTACATTGTAAGGTGATACATTTACACACCCCATATCCATTAAATTCTGCATGATGGCCTCTGCTTTTTCCAATTGTTTAGTTTTCGCGTAGCAGTTTAAAAGAGCAGCATAAACCTGGTAGCCTCTTGAACTTTCAGAGATGCTGTTAAAGTACTCCTCAGCTTTTGCCAACCCATGAACTTTCCCAATCAAATCCAGTTGAATTGCAACGTTTGTAGCTGAGAACGTATAGCCCCCTTCTCCAGTCATCCATTCTGATATCTAACATAAAAATGACTCAAGATCAGTGATCTCACTATATAAAGGATCCCCAAGTGGCTACAAAAAAACAAATCTTCCTTCTTGTATTTAAGAATCCATCATCAACTATAATTGGGGATACTAAATTGCATAGTTGAATTCACTACTTATAAACATAAAATATTAACTACGAGAAGGAAAGAGACTTCATAGTCCATAAAGTCCAAGCAACTTTACAACATTATCAGTTATAGAACTCCCAAGCACATTTCATTTTTCTCCATTCCCTGGTTTTAAAAACCAAACCTCTAGGAACTTAATTTGAATCCATTTAAAAATTTCAACATTATTCACTTGAAAAATCCTACCCCGCCCCTAGAACCACCCCTAGTAGGAGTGCTTTTGGTCCTCCCGTCCGTTGAAGCTACCCCTATACTATAATAAGTGGTTTCGACCACCCGCCTCCGGTTTTAAAAATTTACTAGAAAAAAGCTGATTTACGTTGAAAGTTCATCAAAAATCTGTAAAATAGTGTCAAAAATAGGTAAAATTTCGTTGAAAAGCTGCAAGTTTCTTAAAAAAAATTCTATTTTCTGAAATAATGCATACTTTTACAAGGGAAATTTTCACTCTTGAAAAAAAAACTCTAACCGGGTATAAAATCGCCCCTCTGACATTTCAATCCTAAATTCGCCAGTGAACTTGACAACACCAATTGCAAAACTCTCAAGCACATTTCAGTTTTCTTCAATCTAATTTAAACTTCTCTAGGAAGTTAATTTGGATCAATTTGAAGACATTATTTATTATTCACTTGAAAACTTAGCTTTTACAGGAAAATAAAATAATGCTACCGTTAGGCGCTGTTGTTTGTAACTGAATTGAAGTGAACTAAAGTAGTGAAGTGCAATTATTGAACTGAACTGAAATGAAATGAACTAGTGATAAGGCATAAAGAACAAAGGCTCTTAGATGTCAATAAGATGGATACCTGAAGGGCGTGTTCGTAGCGGCGGTACTTGTGAAGCTGGTCGATAAAGCTGCGCAGCTCATTTTTGCGAACCTTTCGTCCTTCTTGGAGCCATTGTTTGATAAGTGATGCCATAGAGACTGAAGAACCTCTCGCCGCGGTGATTCTATGCTGCAGAGAGTCCGATTGCGCCGTGGAAGAGAATGAGGAAGTTGATGCATTCGTCGAAATTAACAATCGTTGGCCGCGACGCCATAGATACGAACTTGATCGGAGAAGAAGATGATTCATCAAGGCTCTGGTGGTTTGATTCACTACGGTTTAACACTTTCTCCACTTCAATTCTCGTTTTTCGTTCATCAAATGACGAGGTTTAACTCATAACATTTCGTAACAACACTGAATATTTTGGCCCAAGTGTTTTGGGCCGTCTACAAAATAATTTAATTAGATGTCTTTCTAATTCAAATTTACTCATCAAATATTATTGTTTTAAAGGTTTTTCTATTATGTTGTTTTAGGAGTGGGGTGTAAATGAAACAATCCCTTAACAAGAAGATTGGTGTTCGGCTCGATTCGTAAACAAGATGTTCATTGATACAATTTTGGAACTGAATCATAAACGAGTCAAGTTTCAGCAAGCTAAAGCTAGACTCAAGAGCTCTGGAAATTACTCGTTAACAACTCAACAACAATTTAATAATATTATTTATAATTAAGTTTAATCTTTTAAAATTCAATAGATTTAACAATGTAGTAAAATAAAAAAAGAAACATCTCATTTTTTTTACTGAAGTTTAGGATAAAGAAGTAAATGATTCAACAATTTATTACAAAAGTTGAATTACATATTTGGCAAAGTAACAATAATTTGGTTAGCGTCCAACATCTATTGAGCTAACTCTTTATTAAGTTGAAATTTTTATTAAAATTGTTAAAATTCGAGCTGAATTCATTTTCAGATATCTTGATGCTTGTTAAGGAGTTCGTGAAAATGATATATGAGTTATCTCGTGAACAAACGAGCGAGTCTGAACAAGAATTTCGAGCTCGAACTAAGACTCAAGTTCGTGAAATTTCTAGTGAGCCAAGCCTAGGTAAGCCAAAACTTAGCTCGTTTACGGCCCTACTTAGGAGGCAATTTCTATATAGGAAGGATTCGATGTGTAGGTGGAAAAAAGACGAGCGGAAATAATTCAAGCAACTAATGTTTGCTAGTAATTTATAGGTGTTTTCGTAATTTTCACATCCATTTTCACAATTATTTTTATTTCACGAAGTTTTTATTAGGTGATTTTTTAATTTAGAATTCATATCAAACTGAAAATTTCCTTTAATAGTATGCAACTAATTTTAAGCAAATTTTGTTTAGTGGTGAATTTCTGAGATGGATTAAAATGAAGTTTCAATAATTAGAATTAACCGCGAAAAGTGAATTTTATCCAGTTGTAGAAGCTGAAAATAAAACATGAAAACGAACCCAAGTGAAACAAAAATGATGAGTTAACAAAACCCAGTAGTTGATCTCCCTGTCTTAAACCCGAGCCATGGTCGTCACGAAAGCTCCATACCTCTTCTCCTCTCTTCCCTCCTTCCCCTCCCTCACTCTCTCCTACCACCGCCGCCTCTTTCTTCACTCCTCCACCGGTAAAACACCACGCTCTATTTGCAATCTCAAGTGTCTCACTACTTCTACCGGACACGTGGCACGCGAACCGGTGTCTGAGAATGATAGGGAAGATTTTAGTTTCGACGGTGATTTGGGTTTGAGACACGTTGATGAATCCACTGTGGAGGTTAAGGCCTTGGAGGAGTTGCCCGAGCAATGGAGAAGGTCTAGATTGGCTTGGTTGTGTAAGCAGTTACCCGCGCATAAATCTGGGACCTTGCTCAGGATTTTGAATGGCCAGAAGAAATGGATGAGGCAGGATGATGCTACTTATCTTGTCGTTCATTGCTTGCGCGTTCGCGAAAACGAAGCTGCATTTAGGGTAATCAAATCTCTCATTTACTTGCTGCTTCAAATGCTAATTTAAACCTCCCCAATTGATTCGGGGGTGGCTAACATGAAACATTGGAATGAACCGTGATAACATAGTTTTATTTCGGATTAAACCACTTTTTAGTGCACTGATATATCAAAAGTGTTTGCAGTTGTCCTAACTCACGACATTGATCCTCAGACTCATTAAAAGTGTTTGCCTTTGCCCGCTGTAATCTTATAATGTGTGACATTGATCCTTAGTGTAGCACAGTCAGTCGCAGTTAGTCCAATTTAGACAGAAATTAGCGCGTATATCAGGTAGAAATGATTTCTGGTGTCACTTGAAATCGGGATTCAGGTTGTTATTGAGACTTAAATTTGACTTATGAAGCAAAGATCAAATGGTTATGCTTTGGCTTCAAAGCTGTGGCAACTTCATTTGGCTGGAATTCAGTAATTGTAGGAATAAACTGAAGGAAAAACATAGTTCTATTTAGGCTTAACCCTTTTAGTCCCCCAACCCGTCACATTGATCCTCAGATTTTCAGAAAATATTTGCCCGCTATAAACTTATAATGAGTGACATTGATCCTTAGTGTAGCACAATCAGTCGCATTTTGTCCAATTTAGACAGAAATTAGCGCGTATGTAAGGAAACTGGTTTGATGAGTACTACTCGTAAAGCAACTTTTGTTATATTTTCGACCTGCTTAGTTCCCTCAATTTTCATATTATATTTCACAGTTGAAAGCTACTTGTTTCTCCGCTTCTGCTACCTTGGAGGAAATTAATTTTTATCCACCCTATTTGCAAACATCTCATGCTTGATTTTACGGGCCTCCTTATGTTTGTGCTAATTTTCATCTAAGTTGGATCAAATGCAATTGATTACTATACATTAGGGAAGTAGAGGTCGCCAAATAACAGGTCAGGGCCAAATAATAGTTCAGGCCTTTTTTGGATCTTGATTCACTTTAATTGCTTTGCTTCTTAGGTATACAAATGGATGATGCAGCAGCACTGGTATAGATTTGATTTTGCTCTGGCTACAAAGCTAGCAGATTACTTAGGCAAGGAAAGAAAGTATGCAAAGTGCAGAGAGGTATTCGATAATATTATCAATCAGGGACGTGTTCCAAGTGAGTCCACTTTTCACATTTTGGTCATTTCATATCTTAGTGCACCAGATAATGGTTGTCTCGAGGAAGCATGTTCCATTTATAACCGTATGGTTCAGCTCGGAGGTTACCAGCCGCGACTCAGTTTGCACAATTCTCTTTTTAAAGCTCTTGTAACCAAACCAGGCGGATCTGCAAAGCAATATCTAAAGCAGGCTGAATTTATGTATCATAATTTAGCGACATCCGGACTTGAGATACAGAAGGATATTTATTGTGGCCTAATTTGGCTACATAGTTATCAGGACACAATAGATAAGGAAAGGATTTCATCGATAAGGGAAGAGATGAAGCAAGCAGGATTACGCGAGGATAAAGAAGTGCTCGTATCCATTTTGAGAGCATGTTCGAAGGATAGTGATGTGGAGGAAGCCAATAGAACTTGGTTCAAACTCCTCCAAATGGATGGAAATGTTCCGACTCAAGCTTTTGTATATATGATGGAGGTTTTTGCGAAGGTCGGTCATCATAATAAGTCGCTCGAGCTTTTCAGGGAAATGCAGGAGCATCTTGGTTCTGCTAGTGTTACAGCATATCATAAAATCGTGGAGATGTTATGTCAAGCTAAGGAGGTTGAATCTGCAGAATCGCTAGTCCAAGAGTTCACTAAGAGTGGTATGAAGCCCCTCATGCCATCTTTTATTGATCTAATGAGCATGTATCTCAATTTAGATATGCACGATAAACTGAAGTTGGCATTCTCGGCATGCCTTGAGAATTGCAGACCAAATCGGACTATCTACACTGTATACTTGGAGTCTTTGGTGAAAAGTGGTGATCTTGCTCTAGCTGAAGAGACCTTCAACCAGATGTGTGGTGACGGAGCTGTTGGTATTAACCCGAAATCATGCAATATTATTCTTGGAGGTTACCTCTCTTCCGGAGAATTTTTAAAAGCGGGAAAAATATACGATCTCATGTGTCGGAAGAAATATGACATTGAATCTTCATTGATTGAAAATCTTGATCATGTGCTCACATTGACCCGTAAAAAGGTTAAGAAGCCTCCGCGTCTCAAGCTAAGCAAAGATCAAAGAGAAGTTTTAGTCGGGTTGCTGTTAGGTGGTTTGCAAATTGAATTAGACGAAGATAGGAAGGAACACATGATTCTGTTCGAGTTAAACAAGAATTCTAACGCTCATTCTATTCTGAGGAGACATTTATATGATCATTACCATGAGTGGTTACATCCTTCCTGTAAAGTAACCGATGATACTGATGATATACCGTACAAATTTTCGACAATCAGACACTCTTATTTCAGTTTCTATGCAGAACAGTTTTGGCTGAAAGGTCGAGCCACGTTACCGAAGCTAATTCACCGGTGGTTGTCACCGCAAGTTCTTGCATACTGGTATATGTATGGCGGATACAGATCACCCTCCGGCGATATCTTGTTGAGGCTGAAAGGAAGTAGTGAGGGTGTGGAAAAGGTTGTTAAATCCTTGAAAGCAAAATCTCTGAATTGCAGAGTGAAGAGAAAGGGAAGAGTGTTTTGGATCGGGTTTCTGGGAAATGATTCTTTATGGTTCTGGAAAGTTGTTGAACCGTATATCTTAGACGATCTGAAAGACTTTCTAAAAGCAGGCGAGGGTAGTTTGGGAGAAACTCAGGATATGAATTTTGATAGTGATACTGATTTTGATGAAGTGGTATCTGAATACAGTGACATCGATAGTTGATAGAACTTTTTAGTCTGTTTCTGTACAATGTGATTGTGTCTCATAGAAATTGTTTTTCTCAATGATGAGCTAACAGTGATGAGAAGGATATGAGCTTGTTTTGGAGATAAATGCCTAATCTACAAAAATAAATATCCAGTGCTTGTAAAATTTTAGCCTACTTTAAAATTAAGTATGATATACCAATTGGCTTTAGCCGAACTGGTACACTCACCAATGTGTGAATGGGAAGTCCAGGTTCGAAGTCTGATCCTTACAAATTTATCAAAAAATATATAAATATAATGTGATTTTTGATAGATTGACTTAAATTTTACTAAATTATAGGTCATGGTACAAACTCTAATATTTTCACAAGGTATGTCTTGCCTTCAAGGCAGCCAGGCCAAGGAGGACCCAAAAAATTGTGAGGCCCATATATATGTTGCAAACTGTAATAAGCTAGAGCTAACCTAAAGGCCTAATCTGACTCTTACATGATCTAATTAGATATTTTGCATCTCAAAAATTAGATTCATCAAACTTGTAGTTTGAGATGAATCTATACATTTCTTTTTAATTGTGATAACATTTAAATTTGTCTTCATGTCATCAAGTAGATCTTATTTAGTAGAACACATACCTTATAGATCTTACTAGGTTGATTCGACATACTCATCAAAAAGCACTGTTCAAATATATAGAAATATAAAAGGTCTAAACTGTTGAATAAAAGAACGTTAGAGATTATATTCTTTTAAGCTTATCAGTATTCATTTTCAGTTTAGTTTTCATTTAAATAGACGGATGGACTAAACGGTTGAATATAAAAACCGTAAACCTTGTGATGTATTATTGAAAATACGAGAACTAAAAAGTGTGTTTTGGCAATGGTATAAAGACTATTTAATTATTTACACATTTATCATAATACAAGAACTGTTTTGACTGTTGCTTTAAACAATAAGACTAAACCGTTAAATATAATCAGTTATAAAATAAATAGTTAACTCACTTCAGTTTTTTTCTGCGAAAGAGTGCCTAAGCTTGCAGTTGCGCCACCGATACGATGTCGTTAAGAGATAGTACCAATTTTGATATTCCCAGAAATGCCCTTGTTACCAAACCAGTAGTCCACGAGGAGGGAGACGCCATTTCCGAGAAGAAAAACCAAAAAAATACTCCAAGAAGCTCAAATTTCGACAGCGGGAAATCATCGTCGCTAAAAATGATTCCCGACGCCGACATCTTGACTCGCCTTCACGAAATTCTCAAGAACTCCGACCTCGATACCGCCACCGCCGGCACTGTCCGCAAGCAGCTGGAAAATGATTTCGGCGCCGATTTATCCGACCGGAAAGCCTTTATTCGTACCCAAATCGACATTTATCTTGAAACCCTACGCAACAATCATCAAGATTCTCCAAATGAGGAACAAAACGACGACGGAGGCGATGAGGAAGATGACGTCGAAGAAACTGATACCAAACGGTAAAATTATATTACTGCTTAACAAATTCAAGATTTAGCATGTCTTTCTTGTTTCTTTTATGGCTGTTTCTTGCATATGCATGCGAATTTGATTTTCGATTTTGCTGCGATGGTTAGGAGAATGTAGGAAGTTTTTGTGTTAGGTGTAGTTAGATTGGATTGTCAATGCTCTCAAGTTTTCAATAGGAAATGTGAATTTCCAATGTGCTGGAATTTCGACGATAAACTAAAGAATAATATGATTGGATGAGCCCCGATGATGCAAAAGAATTAGTCAAGTTTGATCAAATTTGTAATACTAGATTACAGTAAAAAGAATGTTATTGGTGAAAGTAATATATTGAGTGATCTTTAAGAGACAGTTTGAAGTTTAAGGGTACTAATCTGCACTAATAGTTAAAGGCCCAACAGCTTCCACTTCCACTGGGACTTGACCTCATTGCCCTACGCTCGTTACTAAATACTAGGTTAACGAGCTCTTGCAGTTTCAGTTCCAGGTGAATAAACGAACTCATGTGGACTCTCCTAAGCCCGAGGACAATCTCTCAGATACACATTAGGATGTTGATCCGTTTTTATTTTCTTTGCTGATTTAGTTTAATGATGCTGGCTGGATTGCATAGACTGGACATATAGGAGCTTAGAATCTTTCTGGCTTTTGGATTATATGGTTCTTTTGTTCAAAAATCAGGTCTGGAAAGAAGGGAGAAAAAGAAGTGAAGAAAAGAGGAGGCGGCGGTGGTTTTACAAAGCTATGTAGCTTATCTCCGAAACTTCAAAACCTTGTTGGAGAGCCTCAGTTAGCTAGAACTCAGGTATGAGTTTCTATGGTGTACCTATTTTTTATAAATCTGCGGTGATTGATCATGGCGAGTTTTTGGACCTCGGGATTGTAATGTTGTGATTTGTTTGTTGTACTAGGTTGTGAAGAAAATGTGGGCCTACATCCGGGAAAAAAATTTGCAGGATCCAAAGGACAAGAGAGTGATAAAATGTGACGAACCACTGCGTGATCTTTTCCGTGTAAATTCCATTAATATGTTTCAAATGAATAAAGCCCTGTCCAAGCATATTTGGCCGTTAACTCCAGAAGCTGGTATTTTCTTTGTAAATTTCTCTTTCAAATTCTCTATATGGTTTCACTAGATGTGTGCTTAATTTTCATGTTTATCATTGCGACAATGTGTGTATAAGGTGTTCTATGTGTGCATGTCGGTACCCTTCTCTTCTCCACCTATGGTGTAACTTGAATGTTTGTATTTTGAGGAATCTGGTCAATCTTTATAACTATGGTCATGGAACCCAACAATACAAGTAGTTTGCCTGCATGATTTGAGATGTTTGGAGGTGATATTGCCTTTGTCTCCATGTGCATCTTATATTTATTTGTACTCTGAAGTGAGATACCCTAAATGCTACAGTTTATGGATTGGATTTCTACCAAAATATCACAACTTCAAATTCTTGTAGATTTAGGTTTAAGTTCTGTGGGGGAGGATGTCCTTTTTAGTGTAGCTTATCAATTGCTTTGAACAAATTATCGCGGTTATATCATTTACGACGGGTGGAAAACTACCCACTTGTGATTGTTTCTCAACACTGAACTGAATGATTGAGATTTGCAAATTCATATCAAACAACTTTTGGCGTGAAGTACTGAGCTTTTGGAAATTTCGTTGCGACTTTGAGCAAATTGTAGAACATATGATGATCAAGAATTCATTATGTTCGGTAACATCACTAGATGTTTATCATGTTGGTTATCTGAAACACCCCTCATTCTAAAAGTTTATATCCAGAAAAAAGAGATTCTCCATATGTAGCATCCCAAGTAGTAAAACTTAGTATTATTATTTGTGACAAAACCTAGAACTCTAAATATATGGATGTTAAGACTCTTTATCTTCTGTGCATTGTTTTCTTTAAAAGATTGAAAGGCAAACAGAAAGAAAGAAGATTAATTTTGAAGAAGACCCCACTTTTAATGAAGTAAATCTTCCTAGGCTAAAGTTTCTGAATTTTGAGTTTTGTTCCTCTGAGAGTATTCTCAAAGTTCTAATACGTTTCATATGTGAGGGATTTTTGCATGTTGTACCATGTTCATTTCTTTTTTTTTTTCCTTAAATGTTTACAGACAAATGTTTGGAAGACCACATTATTCTTAATGCACAACCTGATTAGCCTGCGTTTCTGCGTGTTTTCTCACTCTTTTCTTGGTTTGACACACTATTGTTTCCTACATATAAATGTTGGGAAAACTATTTTCGTGTACAGGAATCACCACCTGATTTATTGAAGTGGTGGGGCGTTGTCATATTTTTAGCATTTGCATTTTTCGTGACAAGATTCACAAAAATTCCTCTGAAGATTTCTCTCTTGGATTTACTTACTTTTCCTTTTCTTCTCATGACCTGTGCCTTTGCTCCCAGAAAAAACTTTGACATGGGGTTAATAATGCTTGGGTTAAGGTCAGTAAGTTAAAAAAAAGCCTTTGTGAAGAGAAACATGGAAGGGGGGGTATTGTTATACAAAACAATGTTTAGGGTTCATGCGTTCGCCGTTTTTCCCATAGTATTTTGAAGGTTATTATAAAGGGGAAAAGCATAAAATGAGCTAACAATTATGCTTAACAATCAAAAGAGTAACATTCCCAATTTTAAAGTCAGTATTTTGGAAGTGATTTTTCTCTTCCTATATGTTTTCTGGGTTTTCCAGTGACCCTTCTGCCCATTTCTTGGCTGCAATGTAATACTCTATTATTTCCTTTTTTGGCCAGTATTATGGACTACTTTAAGATGTTTATATTTTCTGCAATTTCAACTTCAACTACCACAAAAGGCATCCACATTGAACTTCCGCTTTATTTGTTTCCGGTATATTATAACCTTCTTTATTTGTTTTTATCTTAGAAGATATTCCTCTGAAATTGCATGGTACAGGTATTTGATTATTGTATTAACTAATGTCAATGTTGAGCATTCAGAAAATGAAACATTGAAGGTGAAAGCTGAAGATAGCGACGGTTCCATGTCAGAAGGAGATGATCCAGGGGTAAAAGAGGAAGAGAAAGAGGAAGAGGAAGAGGGGGAGGGGGAGGGAGAGGAAGAAGAGGAGGCGGGGAAAGATTGTAGTGACAGGAGCAAGAAAAAAGGGTGAGTTGCTCATGCTGTTCCTTCAAAGAGACAAAACTACTTTACTGAATATTGCTTATTGATGGTTAGCTATGTTTTTATTTCATATTTTTTAATATAACATCAACAATTTGTTGCCCTGTATATTCCTTGTTGAGAACAATGCAGTCGTGTATTTGTGGTTTTGCATGTTTTTTTATTGAGCTATTTTATCATTTATATTGGCCTTCCAACTTTCTTGTTTATATTTTTGTTCAGAATAATAATGTGGTGGTCTTGTGGTTTGCATATTTTTATTGAGCAATTTTGTCATTTATATTTGCAATTAATAGTAACTGGACTGGATGGTTTCAATTTTGGAATAACTGAATTGGAATATGAAATCCCTAGTTTTGAATTGTAAAGCTATTATGCTTAAAGGATTGCTGATCAAATATTTATACTTCCAAACGATACTCTCTTTTACAGTAAGTCTCCTAAGCCGGATAAAAATGTGAAGAAAAGAGGTGGTGGTGGCTTCAGTAAAGTATGTAGCCTTTCTCCCGAACTTCAAGTGGTCACTGGCGCACCTGAATTGGCCAGAACAGAGGTATATCATTATGCTTATTTTAATTTTTCTGATTCATTTAGATTTTTATGCTCCGTAACTGTTTTGAAATGGTTTATCTTATTGTTTATAGGTTGTGAAGAGAATTTGGGCCTATATTCGGGAGAAAAATTTACAAGATCCAAAAAATAAGAAAAGTATATTATGTGACGAGTCAATGCGTGCTGTTTTTCAAGTTGATTCCATCGATATGTTTCAAATGAACAAAGCACTTTCTGCTCACATATGGCCATTAAACAAGGAAGATGGTATGATATGAGCTTTTCTTTTTAAATTATTATACATCAAGGCCATATATGCAAACATTGGATGAAGAACCTTTGTTCACTAGATTCTCCTCTGCTAAGCGTTTGTCGAAATTTAAGTAGATTATAATTGAATTGTGATGGAATTGACCCCCCCCCCCCCCCCCCCCAGCTGAGTAGAATTGATTTTACTTGGAAACCTTAGGGGGAAACTTTTACTATTTTGTATGTTTGGAGTAAATTTGCACTTCCCCAAAAACAATAAGGTGCAAATTTGAACCTTATTCCTTAAATTTTGAAACATTACTCGTTGGGGAGTGAGTGCTCTTGTTTTGTTCCTAACGGAAAGATTGTTATTGTCTTTTGCTATCTTGTGAATAAAATGTCATAATTGGAGTTTATATCATATTGAGATGTTTTAAGCTTTGCTGTCCTGTGAAAGAAGTGATAAAGGTTTCCTCTAGGAAGAAGTAATGAGACTGTCTTCTTCCTCATCAGAATGCAAGACTTATTATGTCCAGTAATTTATGGTCTAATTAGCTATGGTGTTGCATATTACTGAGATTCTGACATACACAGTTCCTTTGCATCTAGTGATCTCTAGTTTATACAAGATTAGCACCTAGTTGTTATTCTTTAGTCTTAACCACAAACTGCTGAATTTTATAATAAAATAGGAATCAAGGGCAATAGAGGTACCAAATAATTGCCTTATGCTGAAATTTGTGATAGTTTCTGTTTGCTGAAGTTTTTGATGGCACTTACTGGGGATAATTTCTTTCTGCTATTGTATACTGTTGAAAGATGTCTCGCCAAGTTTTTCATTGCGTTTACAAAATCCACTTTAAGGTCCTTGAAGATTTTTTTTTTCTCTTCTGTTTTTTAGGTCCTGACAAATCATTAGAAGAGGACAGAAACTGTAAGCGAGAAAGAGAAGAAGGTGAGACCATCAATTTAAAGTCTGTATGTATTTAACTTTTTCTTTGTAAAATTTTCTCTTTTACCGAACCTTATATAGTTTCTGAAGTCAAATTGTCTGCTTATGTAAGAATGAAATACCCTTGCAAACTCTTAGTTATGAAATAATACTGATTCATGCTGTTCAGATTTAGATGAACCAAAGCAGAAAGAAAAACAGCAGAAGAACGGAGGTTCTAGTCTTCAAGCAAAATGATTTGCAGGTATGTCATCATCAGAACTCTACTGTGTTAGCACAATGGCTTATGTTACTTAGGTTAAAGTACTTGATGGTGAAAGGCCCATCTCATATTCATGTGACAGCAATGTGTCTCCATCAAAATAAACAAGCTGCACAAGAAAATTCTCAAGCACAATCTATTTAATTTGCTATTGGTTGTAATAAGGTTTGCTTAGGCTACTAAACAATAGTAAAAGTTATGGGCCATTAAACCTTAGAGCATATTTGAGCAGCCTAAAGATAAATGAGGGGGGAGAAGCAAAAATTGGGCAATGCCATAAAAATAGGAAAGAATGGGATTATTCAATTTCATGTGATTAACCACTGGGATATAAGCTTTACTACTTCAGGACATGGCTGCTTCTGTCCAAACATGGTCACTTATGGTTATCAGAAACTGTTTATTTGATCTTCATTTTACCATCTCTATGAGCATGCTGTTTTCTAGTTGCATGATATAGCATGTTTATTGATGAGATCTTTTATCGTGTTCATGATTCTAGAATTAATCATGTTGAGCCACCTATATGTATGTATGTCTCTTGCTAAATGATCTCTCATTCTTGTTGAAGGATCCATCTGGTAAGAGGAGAATCTTTTGTGATGAGAAGTTAAAAGATTTATTTCATATTGAGTCGTTCCATGGCTTCTCAGTCTCTAAGCTCCTGACGTCTCATTTCATCAACGCAGAACAGCGAGTTGCTTAATTGTACATAACAGCAAGCCCTTTGGAGGTGGCAATTTTGTTTGAGTTTCTAGTTTTTGAATATGCGCTGGCAGCCTGTATACTCTTTGTTTAGAAATGGAAATGTTTTTGAAGAAAATCTTCTTTTCTTTTGGCCATTTTTATCTTACCCTTATTTTCTTTTCTTTATATGTTATCATTTTGAAGTTGAGAGAAGTAAAGTAGGATTTCTCAGCGTATTACATGTTAATAGTAGCAATCAGAATCATCTCCTAGGCAAAGGGTAAAGCTAGATATGGAAGGTGGAAAAGCTAGCTTAACTTTATTGTGGTTTTAACTGGAAGGGTTATAGGGTCTTGTAAATTTTCATACTGCATATAGTTTTTCTTTTACAAATCGTTTGTTTCTCTCATGCGGAATGTGTTTTCATGTCTAACTGCCATTGGTGGTCTTTAACCAGAGTCATATTATACAAGAGTTGGATATTAACATGGTGTGACATGGAATGTTTATGTCACTCGTGAGAATTATAATACATTTTTCTTGGATGCAAAAATCATTTCATACGTTGGAAATACACTGATCATTATGCAAGCTCAAGAACTTTCCTAGTCAGGTAAGTAGAAGTTAAATTTGCAGGGAATTACCTAGACTTGTTTTGGCCTTTTATGGGCTCAGTTCCTTTTAATTTTGTTCTGGAGTGATGTATATTAATGTGCTCTCCAACAATTACATTTTCTCGATATTCAGGTGATATTACTGTTGGGGCTCCATTAGTCATATGTTGAAGTAATATATGTGCTTAGATGGGATAAAATGTTTCTTTGGTTCGCCCGTCATGTATCATTAGCATGTTGCTGTATGAAAACCAGCATACTGTGCAGTAGTGTGAAGTGTTTGTCTAAAAACGTTTTCTTCTGAATGTTCTGCTGCAACTTCAATCTACAAGTCAGAAAGCATACATTACATAAAAGGGGAACAAATTATATTGGTGATCTGAAAACTTTCGGTCCTGGATTTGAAAGCTTTTAACTGATTTCTTAGGTGATTTGCAGCACCTGTTGTAGGTTATCTGATTTATTATTTTGGTTTCTAATGGTTTACAGTTGCAATTAGGGATGATTAGGTTCTCCTTTAGTCAGGTTATGGGTTAGATAACAGAATGTGTTAACAGAGTAATTGATGTTGTTAGTAATCTATGAAGTCGATTCCACTTGCCAACCATGTAATACATATCGGAAAGGTTGAACTCTATCTTATGAACTTGCTTAACGGGAAATGATTAATCTAATATTGCTATATAGCAGCAAAATGGGAGATCCAGACTAACTAAGTTCAGGAATCTAATAGTTAATCGTAGGCAAGTTGAAATGTCTATACGCCATCATTAGTAAGTTCAGAGGGTAAAGACATCTCCGAAGATCAATGAACTCATAGCTTTTTTATCAAGTAGGCGAACCTGCACCTCTGGATGTATTTTGCCTACTTCACATATCTGAAATCGCTTTGTGCATGATTTGGTGAATAGAAAATCTAAATGCTGATATGGGATTATGTTCTGCAAGGACTGGAAATATAAGCCTGCTTATATTTTTCTGAAAATGTTGTTGTAAATTCATTATCATTATCCTTCTTCTTGCTTTCTTTGATGCTTTGCTCAAGTGCTCTTTTGATTCCACTATTTAGAAGTGATCAAGGCATAAATAGCAGCGGTAGTAGAAGTAAATTCAGTGTTAAAACGAAATCCACCAAGGTCATATTTCGAAGTTCAGAATTGAAAATTTAATTTGAATTGAGCGGACATTTGGGCATGTCTACAAATTTAAATCGGACTTATGTTCGTAAAATTTTCCAACTAAATTTTAAATTTTTTGACCACGGACTAACGTCTAACACCTTTTATTATATGGATATAACACTATTGATATTTGACTTTTTGGAGAAAAAAGTTTTTTAAAATATTTGACGTTTTACAATTTCTAAAAAGCATTAAACGAACTTTTTCAAACTTTGTTCTCATAATGATTAGCTAAAAATTTGTAGTGTCACTTTGTTAAATCCAACTCTTTTTAATAATATTTAATTAATTTTTTAATATGTGTAGAAATTTTAAACAACGAATATTATGAAACGGAACGGAACGAGTAATAAAGAACAGAGACAAGAAACGAGAAAAAAGGATGAAATTGAAAGGACAAATGAGAAAAGGAGGGATGTGAATGAATGAAAACATGGAAAGTTGTGTAGCGATCCGTAAAAGGGAGAATCTTTCTTAAGTGGGCCCCACACATATTCGATTTGTTTTTAAGTGTATCGCCGCGGCGAATTGATTCCTATTTCTCCCCATTTTATGATTCTCCACGTTGCCCCCACGCGCCTATTTGGGAATTCATCCAAATTTATGCAATTTTAAAGTTTGACCCCTTTCTTTTTCTTTTTATATATATTTATGCCCTCAGAATTCAAATATTGCAAGGACATCAGGAAATTGTAATTTGAATTTAACTCAACTTGGTCATTTTTTATTTTAATCATTTTGAAATGAGGATTTGGAAATAAACTAGTCAAGTTAAATAAAATGCAATTAATTCGGAAATTAAAAAAATAATAATAGAATTCATATTTTGAGTCATGACCCTTTTATTTGTTAGCCGTTAAGCCCATGTTTTTTCACATTAAATTCCTTTTAAACAATCTTTTGTAGTTTAATATATCTTAACTTTCTAAACCGGGTCAAACATTTCAATCTCTTCTTGAACTATTAAAAATTATGAATGTTTCATTGATGCTGTACATAAGTTATAGATCATCTGTATTTTTGCCTTATTCCTTACAAATCACTTTCTAAGTTCAAAATGATGTACCAAATATGTGATATATCAATTTTAAAAGTAGATGATTATTGATAGTAATTGGAAAAGAATATATATTTGAGAAATTTATAAGGAATTTGGGAAGAGAAGCAAATTAATTTATAAGCAATTAGACGATAATTTGACTTGATCTTGGGGTTAAGCTAATATAGTGGTTTCTACTCCAACTTCATAGTTTGAAAGGAGTTTTGAAAAAAGCGAGATGTAATAATTTAGTATGGGAATTTCCAAATTTTCTTTATGGATGTGATTGTAAAACACTATTATACAAGACTTAGCATTAGACTGTAGAAGATGCGCATGAACAAAGGGATAATATGACTTTCTCTACTAACTCATAATTATTCATTCGCTTGAAAGTTGAACATTTTATCAATGGTCTTTTTCAAATCCATTCATATATATCTTTTCTTTCTGTTTTCATAAATGGATAATTTATTTCCTCAATAACAATGGGATAAGAGTGTATATTGTTCAGATATTTAGTTTAGGCCCAATTTTATTCCAAAAGTATTCCAATGGGAAATGTCTAAATCAGCACTCAGGCTCAATATCATGTAAATTTTATCTTCTTTGGCATAAATCATGTACTGTTAGGTTGTATGACTTAAAAACGAGTCATACATGTATTAGATCCACATCTCATTTATAAGCATTAGTTGTCTCATCTCTTTTTCCTATGTGAAATTCAGCTCATTCATGTCTATATCGCATTCATTAGGGTAGCTCCTTGTACAAGTCTTCCTATTTCGGGCGCCACTCATCCAAATTGGTTCGTTAAAGGTCCACCAACTTCTAACTGGTTTGTCCTCGAACCACACATCGTACGTAGAGAGTCATCTTTTATACTATAATGTGACACCTAGGCTCAATAATATATAGATATTGTCCAAATATCAGTCACTATTATGGCACCCGACTTTAAAACGCGTCAGACATATATAACAGTTTAAATTACACGTGAATGTTAAATCTCTATTTTTCAATAACCATAAAGTTAAATGTATACCTTATAAAAAATAGCATTTAAGTGGTCAAAATTTTACAAGAGTGATATATATTTTAATTGGGGAAATCATGATAAGGGTCTTAAGAACTCAATCCAAAGAGTTGAAAAAATGAAGGGTAAAAGAAGAGAAAAAGCAAGAGGAGGAAAATGATGGTGTTAGAAGAGGGGGGCAAAGTAAGTGGAATCCTTGCAAGGACTATAAGCATGAACAAACAATAATGCTACTACTCAACAACTCCTAAAAAGTAGACAAAGACAACCCCAAACAAAACCCCATAAAATGACAACAAAATCCTTAAGAAATAAATTTTGGATACCCATCTAATCTCATCAATTATTTAGAAAGATTCCATCTTGACAAGGGGCAAAAGAAGAATAAAAGAAGACAAAAGATACCCTTAATAACAAGGTGTCACAAAAATGCCATGAACAAGAGACATTGTCATCACGTGAAAGATGCTTTATTTTACTTGTGTATGTCTTCTTCTATAGCCCTTATATAAGGTATCTTAATTTGCTCCTTCATTTCTATCAATTTTCTTTTTCTTACTCTCTTTTAATTTATTTCCATTCTATAAAATCTTTTTTATATAAAAAAAAACTTACTTTACTAGTGGATCAACCACTATATTGCTAAAGGTTTCGAGTCTTAACAAAATTTACTATGACCAATAAATGTATATGTCACAACAAAGTTCTTGTCCATTTGAAGAAAAATATTTTTGATCACAATTTATATAGTGCTCTAATATCGAAGTGGTTGAAAAAGATAGCCATTTTAATTAAAGTTCCAGAAGTACATGATTAAATGTACAATCACCAAAATTGATGTTGTACAAAACTTCAGAAGAAATTACTTTAAGAAACTATTTATTATCCCATGCATATAAATCTTTGCTATCAAGTGTGGTTATAATAAGTATGGATTTTGGCAATTTAATTATTTAGTGGAATTAAAGCACATGGTATAATGTGTTTGTATTGTCAATTAACACTACATGTGAGAGGTGTATCAAAATTAATATAAAAGATAGCGCTGGTTGCAGTTATATATTATCTTGAGTTGTTAGTAAGTTGTAGGACCATTTGGTTTCCAACAACTTAAAAGCAGTTTTCTTAGCTAAAAACAACGTTTGGTAAATGCATAAGTGTTTTCTGAAAAGACTGTTAAAGTAGAGAAAAACTGGTTTTAGGAAAAGCTAAAATTTATAGCTTTTGAATAAAACGATTGCGAACTCATTTTAAATGCTGATATTAATATTTTTTTATTAAAATAAGCTCAAACTTTTAATACGATTTAACAAATATATTTTATTCTCAATTTTTTTTTATTTTTTTTTTCTTCGCAAAACTTTTCTTTACAATAACTATTTCTCATTATTGTAGTTATATATACTTATGGATTAGTTTTTAATGGATATTGTTTTTCTATAAATATCTAAAATAATGTGTAAATTTATTGATATAGTATTAAATGAATATTAAATGAAAGTTAATTATATCATTCAATCTTAATTTAAAGGTTATCACTGTAATACCATGGATGAATATGATTTTATGAAGAAACGTAGGGATATTTTATGGTCACTTTGTTTTTCACAAAGTAACCATTACTTTGTTTTGTCAACTATTGGATCATGGGTTAGAAATCAATCCAATGATGAAAAAGACAAAGTATAGTCAAAGTAAGAGAAAAACAAAGTGACTATAGCCTACACCAGAAACGTATATAGAATTTTCATGTTGATTTTATTTTTGTTTTTTTAGTTGTTAAGTTGAATTAAATAATAAGAAAAAAGGGAGCATATACCCTTTTTTGGAAAATGTCAAGTAGTAGATAAGTATGAAACAAAATCGATAGTTAAAAAGATACCATTTATCTTGGATTCCTGAAATAAAAATTAGATGCTAGACTTCCTCAATCAAATTCAAATATAAATTAAGATTAGTTTGATTTTAGCCTCTCACTTGGTCAACCTACCCAACCCATCATCTCTCTAATTCCTATATCTTTTTCTCCTTTATTATTTCTATAATACTAGTATTATTTTTTATCTTTCCACAAAAACTATTAGTATTTATTAATATTGTTTAAATTGACCCAACCAAACTTTCTCTTACCAAAGAATCCTTCATAATATTTAATTTTCTTGGCTGCAATTCCATTCCATCATTACTTCGATTAAAGCTACCTTGAGAGAATCTAATTCTCTTTGACTCTTCTAACATTCGCCTAATATAATAATTTACTTTTAGGTATTGAAAGAATGCATTGTGCGACTGGGTAACTCTTTGCTGCACCAAAACCCCGTATGTGTCGAAATCATATCAAATACTCGACCATCCAATTATAAGATCTATCTTTACATATTTCATTAACTCATTATGTCAATCGCTTTATTATCATTCTGTCTTGAAAAGCTTCTTTATCTTTTGACTCTCGACATATTTAGATATATGTGCGCATTGTCCACCCGTAGCGTTTATAAGGCTTATACCTTATGAAGGCATTCGACTCTCTTAGCTATAGGGTGAATGCCCGCTTCCTAGTCCACGTTGAATTAGAGTGGATTGTTGACGACCTCAGACTCAGGGTGGCGGAGATCTTATGCTGAATATAAAATCATGACGCGCCTCTCCCCACATATGTCTTAACACTCTTTTTTTCTTATTTTATGATTAAACAGTAATATTGTTCCATTGGAGACTGCTCTTAAGTTATATACTATAACATCAAAATAAACGTTTACTCGTTATAAAATTCAATTTAACACTACATACTTAAACTTTTGAATCTCAAAAATTTTGGAGCCCTGTTTGTGGGGGGGCCTTTGCGCCCTCATCTACGTCCCTCAAGCAACTATACCTATATGATACAAAAATAAAAATTCAAATGAAACAAGAAAAGTGTGTAAAAAATAAAAATAATATTAATCGGTCAATTTAAGAATTAAAGAAAGCTATAATGCAACCATCTGATTGAGAAATTGAAAGGACATAATTATTGTATGGATTAAATGAATTTTTGGTAAAGATTCTCAAAAAGCAAAACTGAAAAATAAATAAATTACAACTCATAAGATTCTTGGAGTAGAAGCAAGCAAGCATCCGACATAACTAGTGAGATGGGAAGGCCCTTTCATTTTAGATCCAATCAAATAAAATCCCTTTCTCTATGGTTTATTTAATTTATATTTTTATTGCAAAATAGCTGCTACCTAATTAATTATTTCAGATTCTTTATTCTAGGAGAGATTTTTTAGAAAATATTACGGGCGGGAAACCCTCCACTCTACGGTGAGTGATCATTTTAAAGTAAACTAATAAAAAACCCCTTATAATTTCAGTAATTTTTACGGTTTATTTGTCAAAAATAAAAGTTATGGTTTTTTACTTTAAAAAAATTAAAGACATTTTCGATTGAGAATTTTAAAAATTAGAATTGTTTAATATCTTACTTACAATATAATCATATTTTTTTCATTTTTCAAAATCATAATTTTTTGATCTTTGTCTCTCTCCTTATTTTTAACGTGATCTAAATGATCTCAAAATAAAAAATTGAAGAATTAAAGTTTAAAATATCGATAGTTCTTGATATATGACATTTTTTAAGTCGTCAAACGTGATTTTAATTGTGAGAATAAAAAAAGTTACCATTTTACTAAAGTGAAATATCACTCTTTATTGTAACAAAAAGTAAACTACAACTCTATTATTCGAGAATAATTGAAACAACAATTATTTATTTATTTTGAAATTTATCTCTCATAAACAAACGTTAACACTAAATTCTTTTATGTAAAATAAAAAAATGATACTAAAACTAGAAATTATCAATTGATACAAACGTAAAAATGTCATTTTTAACACAACAAGGATATAATTTTACGAAATTACAAAGGTGAGTACTAAATGAACAAATTTGAAATAGATTAATAACTAAATAATGTTTTTTTATCTTTTATTAATATTGCATAATAGTATGAATTATAGTTAAACATGTTTTTTTAAATAAAATAAATAAATGCAAATATAATGTGAATGGAAATCAACATCAACCGAGATTCCTCATCTCTAAGCTTGATTTGAGTGATTATTTTCTATTTTATTTTATTTATGTTTATTTTGATTTTCATTTTTATTTTTCATAACAATAAAACATAAATATTTTAGACTACAAACAACCTATAATCCTAAAATATATAGAAATGAAGTTATTTAGAATCTTATTCAAAGAGAAAAGAAATACTAGTAAAAAATCTTTGTCCTTATTTCTCCTTTCAATAACAGTAATTGTTAATACTTTATAATATTATTAGACTTAAATATATATTTTCCAAAAAACTAAAAAGAGAATGGAACCCACATGAACCGAGATTCCTCATCTAAAGAAGAAAATAGAGGAATCGTGAACATTGGTTTTGGAGTTAGGTTAGGTGCAGGGGCGGACCCAGGATTTGGAGATCGGGGGGGCTAATTTTGGCTTTAGCGTAAATTTTTTTTTATATATGCGTGTATACAAAAATGAAGTAGAGTTGATAAAATTAGGAGAAACAAATTAATGATCTAATAAAAAATTGTTGATAAAATTATTAAAAATAGAAAGGAAAAACAAAAAAAAGTAGAGTTTTCGATCAAAATAACATTAAAAAACTAAAAATAGATGAAAAACATTAATAATGTTAGGGGAAAATATTGATGCAATTAATGTTAGGAGAAAAAAATTAGAAATTGATGAAAAACATTAATAATGTTAGGGGAAAAGAAATTGATGAAAAGCATTAATAATGTTGGAAAGAAAAAAAATGTAGATGATGGGATTTGAACCTTAGTCAACACATCTAAATACACCCCTTTTTACCAACTCTTCCACCCTTTCACTTCGTCTACCTTATCATCTTTATTTTTAATACACATTATTTTTGGGGGGCTAGCCCGAACATATCGGTATATTCCTAAGGGTTGTGCCGGAACTGAGGGGGGCTCGAGCCCACCCGAGCCCCCCCTGGGTCCGCCCCTGGTTAGGTGTTGAATTTTCAAAACTTAACCCAATCAAGCAATCACATGTAATATTTTCTGTCTTTTTCTTGAAAGGGAATCTCACTTCTTCTTTTCCCATCTATATTCTTCATATAAAATTTAATAAAACCATTCATATAGTAATTTCAATCCATAAGTTGTGTATGTGTTCATTGTATATTCTTCGTCTCATAAAATTGCAGTAGGGCGGGTGTTCACGTACTATATTTTTGCATAAACAAACTAAACTTCTTATATAGTTTTCAACGATCAAGAAGTACTCGTACCCAATTATCTATCCCTATCGATTCTTCTTAACTTTTATGCTAGACAACAAAGTTGAACGATAAAATCAAATAATCTTATAAACAATATAATTATTCAAAATTTGCATCTATCATAATGATGCATATGATTATTAAGAACCGAAATAAATCAACTGATTGACTAGATTCAGTCGAAACCATTTAGTATTCTTGTTTGGTTGAAGGTAACTTTTCTAAATTTTGAAAATTGAACCAAAACCGCTCAAAAACTTGGAAAAGGATCTTATGCAAATATTTTAAGGAAGATTCCTCTAAGTTTGTGTGAATTGTGGACCGTTGAGAAAAAATTTGCCTTGAATTAAGGTTTTGGAATAAGCAAAAGAACAAGCTATCTAATCCACAAATTAATTAACTAATCCATAGTGTATCAAAAGTAGTGATTCCCTTTTGAAATCGATAAGGAGGTCTTTCTTAAAAAAAGTTGTCAAGTAACCAAACAACATAGGAGATTCTTTACCAATAATGAAAAAACAAAACTCAACTATGTAGTAAAAGAAAATTTAGAAAGTAGAATTAAATAAGTTGATTAAGAATGGTTTAGAAACTATATTATTGGTTTAACCATTTTTTTAGTAGAGGCTCATTGCACAACTCTAACTAAATGACTGAATCCAATTACGTTGGTACCAGGCCGAGATAGAAAAGTGGAGAATCGAATTTTATTAATAATAAGAAGAAAAACAAAATAAACGAAAAAGAAAAAGTAACCCAAAATAACAATAAAAATAAAATAAAATTCGAGATGGTTGTCCTCCTCACCTCAATGGGACGTAGAAAGAATGAGCAAATGACCACCATTTCGAAGTTGTTTGATCAGGTATTGCAATTTTTGAGAGACAACTTGCAATAGCATTGCCTTCTCGTTAAATATGTTAAGCTTGCACCATATATTCTTAGTATATATAATTTATATCCTATCTACTTCGGTTTTTCAAAATAAATTTTTCTCTTAACAGTAAGAGCATATTAAATCTAGTTGTCTTTTATTTGACTGTGAGACATGTCATAAATGTAATGAGAAATTCAATTTTGAGGTAAGCCACTCGTTCAACAAATAGAATGCGGAGCATCATTTTCGTATTTTTTTATAAACTTGTTATAAAGTAGTTTTCGAACTTTTGACTCTTCACTCACGCATTAAGAAGTGTACCAATTGAGTTAGAACTAATTGGTGGAAAATCAATTTCTTAGTTATAATTATCTATATTTTGAGCTTATAATATATTATTGAAAAAATATAATTATTTTAGTTAATATTATTGAAAAAATATTGATATATTCTTTCTATTTAAAATTCCTTTTATTCATTACATATTTAAATTTCAAGTTGGCATTTTCCAAAAAAAAAATATTCCAGCACAAATAATCACTATTGAAAAAAAAAAATTACAATAGAAGATGTTATGGAATATTTTGTTTTTCTTTTGGGTAAAAGCACAATTTTTTTTCTATTTCTTATGATATCATGAGAGAGCACCACACCACAAGTATCTTTTAAAATGGATCTAAAATCTACCATCAATTGACATTAATGTTAATAGTATTTAAAACTCGTAGGACATAAATATAGTTTACTTCCATTTATGTAATATTTTACTTATTTTCTTTATGTATTTATAATCGGGAATTGACTTCATCTTTCATATATATTATTTTTCCATTAGGCGCATTAGAAAAAAGAATAGCTTTTCAAGAATCCCAAAAGGCAAAATTATGGTTAATAATAATAATAATAATAATAATAATAATAATAATAAATAAAATGAAATTGAACTGGACGTACGCAAGACAGGGAAAAGATTCCAATTTGTACAACTCGTCATGTCAATCAGTGAGTCTATAGTTTGCATATTCGTGACAATTAGGTAAATATAATGACCTGAAAAGAATATTAATTTTGTGAAATGTTAATAAGTTTAATATGCTTTTTCGACATCTTATATTAACCTTGACTCAATTTCAGAAAACATCTATATATAGAAAAGATTGCACACATTTATAAATGTTTCGGTCTCTATATCGCTATTCAGTGTGTAATACTATCACACTTCTAGCTCAAGTAAATATTTGGAGCGTAAAGTTTGCAAGTTTGGACATTTGCATGTGACGTCAATAATGAGTTTCCTAATATTGGATTAGTAGACTTTAATACAATTTGAGATTCGACTTAAGTCATCTCTAAAAAACACATTGAATTGCAGTGATGAATCTAAAACTCATTAGCAATGAGTGCTTTTTAATGCTAAATGTATATTTATTTTGTACTTGTGCATATAAAACTAATGTTCCTTACACATTACATTTTTCATAGATTTTTCAATATTTTTGCCAATTGGTGGGTGCTTAAGCCCATGCTGACTCCCTTAGATATGTCATTGACTTGAAGAAAGATGATAGCCACACACTGATAAATAATTCATTCTCATTAAGCTAGCCAATGTGGGATACTTCGCACACCCACACACGTCCAAAAATATACATCTAAAGCATGAAGTTTGTAGGACTGCACATCTTCAGGTGGCGCCAACAAAGGTTCCCAACATCAGATCCGGACTAGTAGGCTCTGATGCCATCTTAATCACATTCGGTCTAATTCGTCCCCAAAAGGCACTACTAAAAAAGAGGACTATTACATACAACTTCTCCATGAAACTAACCAATATGAGATATTTAACATACAACATATAAAATTTTCTACCCTACGATATATTATTTTTGTTTCATGAAAACATATATATATAATATTTTTGTTACAATATTTGCTAATGATTTATTATCGATCGACATTGTAAGCCGTCTAAAATGATAATATCTCATTTATGCACTCAAATATGTCCCAACTTTCTTTGTCTAGATACTTTAGGCATTATTAAGCCATTTGACCCTTTGTTAGCTGACGAGACATTTCCATTATTTACGTTAAATGTTTATTATTCGTTGTTCAGTTATTAATAATTGGTAAAATTATGACAAAATGTTAATAAATAAATTATAAAAGTAAATGGAAAATTTTCAAATGTAAATCTCGTGGATTTCTACTTACATCTTTTTAAATTTTTTTGTAAAATGTTAGCAAAACTATTTTTTCTTTTGTAGGTTTATATTATCCGTTTAGCCTTTGATGAACTCAAAGTAAAACTGAGCTATTCCTAAAAGCAATAAACTTCAAAGACATACAAAAAAGATAGGGTAAGAATTTATTAGCCCCTATTGTATACTCAAACACACTTTTTATTCTATCTGTTTTTAAGAATACATTATAAGATTTTTAATGTTTGTTATATTCAACAGTTTAGTTTTTGTGTCTAATTAGTAAAAGAATATTAGTCGAGCATTTAGTAAACGCAATAGAGCAATTGAAAAACTTGTTAAACAATAACCTACAATCTTTGACACTGACGTTAAATGATGAAGAAACCTCTAGCGGGCGAGGCATCGATTGCACAATTATAAAAGAATCTTATTCAACTTCAACATGACTCCAATTACGATCTTTAATTCATCTAAGAGCTCCTCGAACGAAAATAACTATGAAATCTGCCATTCCACTGCTCTTTACTCCTCCGTTCCATAATATTTGACGTTTTGAAAAGTTAATTTTGTCCCAAATTATTTGATGTTTTACATTTCTGAAAAACATTAAATTCATTTTTTTCAACTTTACTCTTATGATGAATGTCTAAAAGTTTGTGAAAGATTTTAAATATCAACTGCAGGAGATTAATATGGCAATGTTAAAGCAATTTTATACTAATTAATGAGTTTCTTAATATGTGTGTAGAAATCTCAAACGATAAATAATATGAATAAAAATTTTAGATCCTAAAAACTAAACCCTAGACTCCAAATCATCGACCCTAAATACTAACATATGTGACGTGTAATCGAATTATTAGTTTGAAATAACACGTCATCCGAACTACAAAAATATTTTAGAATTTCTCTATGAAACGAATGAATTATTTGAAAAATAGCAATGAAATCTTCTATTTTACTATTTCTTAGTTGGGGATTAAAATTTAGAGATCTCAACATTGAAACAAATGTAGAGATTAAACGCGTTAAATTAGTTTACCAAAAGAAAAAACGCGTAAAAGTAAAAAACCTTCCTAAAAAGATAAACATAAATTGTTAATAATCCGAGTCAACTCAGTTATCTGAATTGCAAAAAATAGATAACATATGCGAGGACCCGAAATTGATTTTTTAATATTAGCCTGAAAAAAACAGAATCTTCTTCTTCATCTTCCCTTTTATTATTAATATATTCCCATTCAAAAAAAAAAAGAATCATTTTCTTTTCATCTCTCTCACTTGAAAATTCCCTATATAAATATATATATATAGATCTCATCGTCTCTTCATCTCTCTCGTTTTCCATACACTTGAAAAACGGTGGCCGGAATCTGAGTTCCGAGATTCAAAAATGGGGTCTCTTCCGCCGCAGCTGAGCTTGGATTTTAGACAAACTAATTTGAATTTGGTCCCAAAAACTATCACTGATTTCATTAAGGATGTATCGATTGTCGATAATATCCCTGAAAAAGTTTCAAAACTCGACGGTTTTGTTAAAGGACTCGAGGATGAATTGAAGAAGATCGATGCATTTAAACGCGAGCTTCCTCTTTGTATGCTCCTCTTAAACGACGGTTCGTTTTCCGCCATTTTTAATTAATTAATTAATTAAACGTCACTATGTTTTATTCTTATAATTTATCTTCTTTAAAACCGTCAATGTGTTTTGTGTTTTTATGATTTATATGTTGTTTATAACTGTCAATGTGTTGTGTTCTTATGATTTATATTTGTTGTTCGATATGATTAGGTTTAGGTTTGATCTTGATTTGTGTTTAATTATTTCATCGGATTTATGTTTGATTTTGTTAGTGTTTTGAGGTAAAGAGATGATTAGGTAGTTGAGGATGCTGAAATTTGGGTGTTTGGTTGTTGCAGCGATTGAATGTTTGAAGGTGGAGTCGATGAAATGTGCAGCGGTATCCAATAGTAGACCGGTGTTAGAAGAATTCATTCCGTTGAAGAAAAACTGTAGAGATGATGACAATGATGATGATGAAGATCAGACGAATGTTCTTAGCAGAAAGGAAAAAGATTGTAGGGATAAGAAAAATTGGATGAGCTCTGTTCAGTTGTGGAACACTAATGATCACCTGCCTTCGACTAATTGTGTCGTTTATCCCAAACACAAAAAAGAATCTAAGGTATAGCATTGGAAGATAATTTGATGTTTCCTGTTGAAAAATGTAGGAAATTGACCTGATTTTTCGTTGTTTTTTGTGGACAGATAGCGAAAAAAGACGATGGATATGCAAATGAGGATGCATTTCATGCCTGTAAAAGCAGGAGTACAGCTAGAGCGTTTATGCCCTTCAAGAACTACCCTGGTTTCTCGAAAAAGGAGGACAGTAAGAATAGCAATGGGATTTGTATTAGGGAGGAATTGCCTGGTTCTGCTCCTGGTCTTTCTCTTTTGAGTTTAGCTCCAGGAGTCAAGAGCTTGAGGGAAGATTCTAGTTCTTCAGCTTCGGGGACTAGCTGTAGTAGAACTGTTTCGTCTTCTGCTCCAAATCCGCAACCAATTCCAAATTTACGAAATGGGTCTCAAGCACAGAGTAATAGGAAGCAGAGGAGGTGCTGGTCCCCAGAGTTGCATCGACGGTTTGTCAATGCTCTTCAACAACTTGGAGGTTCTCAATGTGAGTACTTTGATTTTTAAAATTGATTTAAATCTTCTGCATTCGTTGTCATCCTAGGTTTGTGTGGATATCTAAGATTATATTAGATGGTTCATGATTAAGTTTTGATTGGTCGTCAAAAAGATGGTGTTACCAGCTGCTTTGTAGCATAAGACTTGTGGTGGTGGATTTGATTGATCATTTTTGGATGCTTCTTTCGTGTTTTCGTCTTCTGTTCTGAAACACCTTAATTAAATACTCTAGTTTTCTATGCAGCTGCTACACCAAAGCAGATTAGGGAACTCATGCAAGTTGATGGCTTAACCAATGATGAAGTAAAAAGTCATTTACAAGTAAGTTCTCCATTTGATTTTACACGAAGCATGAGCAAAGACAGCATTTTGTTAACCAATTTACTCGGTTTATGTCATAAGTTAGAAATTGATTGAAGATCTTTCTTGTCATTGTAGAAATACCGTCTTCATACAAGAAGAATTCCACCAGCTTCAGCTCCATCTGCAAACCAATCCATTGTTTTGGGGGGTTTGTGGATGTCCCATGATCAGTTTCGGGACTCAAAGGCGACGAGTTCCCAGTCTAATTCCCCTCAAGGTCCGCTGCAGTTGGCAGCACAAACCGGAGGTGATATCATGGAAGATGACGATGATGCCAAGTCTGAAGGCTGTAGCTGGAAAAATCACATTCACAGATCAGGAAAAGAGGATGTATAGAGTGTTTCCACCATGAATTTTGCAGATATAAAGTATACATGGGAGGATTATATTATCATTTGAGGAACAAAAGTAAGAAAAAAATAAAATACAATAATAGTAATAATACTGAAAATTATATAATGGAGTTGGGGACCTTGAGAGTGAAAAATTTTGCAGGATTAGTTTTGCTTGTGTCTTGAAATTGAGTTTGTAATTTTACCGGATTATATAAGAATTTTAATAGCCATATATTATCATAATCATATACCCTTTATACCATTTGAGCCATTTTTAGTTTTACAACTCTTTTGTGCTAAACTTTTCCTTCCAATTTGAGGGAGGCTGGAAATAGTTGAAATTTATGAAATATCAAACCATTTCTTCAAGGAAGAAACACAAATATTATGAGAGCTAAAGAATTGTTGTGAAGATTCATATGCCTTGTATGTTCAGAAGTTTATTGTTTGCAGTTACAATATATTCTTATTAGTAACCGGAGGAGTCTATAAGTGCAACGAGTTGTTTTTTGAATTGCAACAAAACTTTATATGTACCATTTGGAGTAGAACATTAAAAACGAACTAGGAGCTACAAAAATGAGAACCAAATGACGTCCTCATCCTAAATGTTCTTTTGCCTTTTCAAAAGGGAATTGAACAGGAAATTAGAGATATTTCATTTCAGTATTGTTTGCAACAATTGATTTAGAAAAAGGCATCACTTTCTGTTTTAGTTTATTGTTATTATTAACTTTTTGTGGTAAGTAGGAATTTTTTTTCCTTCCAAAGAGATTTAGGCAGGAAAAAGTAACAGTTTTGTTTTCTTAAATATTAAAAGGGAGGTAAGTAAACTTGTTAATATCACATTTTCTGTTACCCTAAATTATTATATTATACTAATCCAAGATTAAATTATGTGAGAAGTAATTACTATTTTGGGTTTATTTTGTTAAGATCATGTGCATGATATGGCGTGGAAGAAAAGTCTAAAAAGTAATATTCCAACATGAGCCATGCTTTAGGAAAGTAAATTATCATTTAAAATAATCAAAGAAAATAATTGTTAATTAAAATAATAAAAATTAGTTGATCATTATTGTTATGGTTGTACAAGGCGACAACGCAAGATCCAGATTTTAATATTCCTTGCCTTTCTTGTGATTTTGTTCAATTTAAATTATCTTGTAAATAAATAGTGGTTTGTTTTCTTTATTTCCAAGATTGACAAACAAGTAGTTGGCATAAAAATAGTTTGAAACATTTTTGGAATCAGCATAAATAATCAAAGATGGAATCAGTAATTAAATATTTGTATAATACATGATTCTTTCTTATCAAAACATTTATTTAGTATGATTTATTTAGAAATTATTGTCTCAAGGTAATACTCTTTTACCAACAACAATAATAACATCAAAACAAACCCCAATTAATCCTAAATTTAGGTGATCAAATTAAGTTCATATATAATTTGCCATCTTAATTGAAGGTTATATGTTTAGGAAGCAAAAGTGTGACCAAAACTGATTATGACCTTAGACCTACATTGAGTTTAAAATACATATTTTCAATTATTTGACATTTAACTATCAATTAGAATGAAAAAAAGCATATATTGTTGGACAAACAAAATAGATATGTTGCCTATCATTTTGAGACAAAGATGGTGTGATTTTAACTATCAATCAATTAATAGCAAGCAATTAACAACACAAACATCTTAAAATAACAACAAAGAACTTGAGTAATAGTAATAGACTAATATCGAATAATTAACAGTAATAACTACTCCTAAAGTAACTTAATTAATTAAATTATCCAACCATAATTTTATTTATTTTTCAGAAAGAAAGGAAGAAATTAAAATGAAATGTGAATGTGTTGATTTATAGCTGCATGTTTAAATCTAGTTTTGACTATTTGAATACCTTTTTTGAGAAATCTTCTCCATGACTGCTTCTACATTAATTCTATAAACTAAGAATATAAAAAGATCAACAAAATATAATAATTCTAAACTTATGATTAACTTATCAAAACATATGATGTAATACTAGCTAACCCAAATTATGTGGTCCAATTCAGAATTAAATCTATAGTAATCTATAAAAGAAATCAGAACTAAATCTATAATAATCTCTTAAACAAACTATTAATTACTCATTTGTTAAAAAATTTAAATATTTTATCCTTTCACCTAACCTAGAAGTATCCCACTAATAAATAATAGTAAAATTCAATAAAATGTTATTATGTCTATCCATCCATGTTCATGACAAAACAATCACTCTCACAAACAAAATAATTTAGAGAATCTTAAGGACATTATATATAATGAAAGGAGCCCACATTTAATATTGGTAAGTGAAGAGTGAAAATGATGGAATCTCTCATTAATTAGGGTCCTAAATCAGGTTAGCAATCTTAATTAATTATTGATTAAAGGTGAGTTTTGATTAGATTTTGAAATCTAAGGATGTAATGAAAATATGTGTCGTAAAGCAGTGACAAGTCTAGAACTCACCGACACATAATACTTTTAAATTACATGAAATTTATATTTTTTATAGTATTTTTGCATATAAATTAAAGTTTTGTATACGATTTTTTAAAGATTTTGTAACATTACGGTACTTAAATTCTCACTAGCTTCTCTAAAACCTGTGTCTCTGCTCTGATTTGGAGTGGAGCAGCTAAGCAAGTAAGCATCATAGTTGTATCACATGCCGACTTTAGATTTAAAAATTTAATGGTATTAATTATGCAATTTGGTCCCACATTTAGAGCAATATTCCTATTGAAGATTCCTCTAAAGACCAGCCAGTTATGATTATTCCTCATTATATGTCTGTTATAATTGGGAAATAACTTTATTATTGATCAAAAGGCCAACCTATATAAATTTTGTATTTGTGAAAAGGCAAATTAGCTACTTCTTTTAATATCTTATCCTTTTTACTTTTTGTTTTCTCTAATCTTTTGCCTAAGATTTTGTTTAGGCTGCTGGTTAACCGACTTGAATAAACTCGCATCTTATTCATGTGTGATAATTGATCAAGTAAATCTAACGATTAGAAGAGATCACATAACCTGCAAAATAAAAGATATGTTAAGGCTCGAGAGTATCAATATGCAATCTCTTTCTGATACCTAAGTCGGAAAGAGATTACATTTAATTATTGAGCGTTTAATCTAAACAAATCCATTTATTAATTTTATTTCAACTGACATTAAGACTATTTTACTCCGACCAAGTTGTATCGTGATTGACAACTCGATTGGAAAAAGTATTACAAAACATGTGATGTTCTCATGAGTTTCGGTGATGCTACGATATTAGAGAATAAAGATTTACGTTGAAGGAAGAGCAACGCCATGAGAAAGGGACCCATACTTGAGAGGTAGAATGTTATGTTTAAATGTAAGTTGGATATTACAATCCCACATCGAAAGAACATGAGATGAATAAATGATATATTAATGAAAATGAACCGTTATCCTATTGCCTTGTGATGACTAGACGAAGTGGTTTTAGAGGGCTCCTTAAAGATATATTAGGAAGGGTGCGCTTTCGAATATTTCTTCAACGAGCTCCTAAAATCCTTCATCCAATCTCAAGCTTTTAAGTTGAATTTAATTTCAAGTACATGAAGTTTTTGTTTTAACTGTTTCCTTACAACAACAAGGCTGTCTAATTTCAAATGAGTTGTATTAGGATTGACAGTAAATTTTTGGAAAGGGTATTATAAAGCATGTGATCTTTGCACGACTTTTGGTGATGCCACGATATTAAAGAACAAAGTTTCACATTTAAGGAAAATCAAAGTCTCATGTGACAGAAGCTCACATCTGAGAGGTAGAATTGTGATCCCAGTGTGAGTGGGATGTTGCAATCCCACATCGAAAGAACATGTCATGAGTAAATAATATATAAGTGAAAATAATTCATTAATCTATCACCTTATAATTTGATTAGATGGAGTGGTTTTAGAGAGCTACTTAAAGATATGCTCGGCAGTGTTACAAGATTATTGACGACACTTTCCAGCATTTCTTTCACTAGCTCTTTAAAACCCTTCATCCAATCTTAAGGTTTTAGATTGACTATGATATGAAATTCATGAATCCGTTTGAGTTTTGGGAGCAACCGATTCCTTAGTTAAAAACTTTCTATATAAGAGATTTTGATTGATACGAGAACCACCCAAAGGAGTGCCTAATCAACACTAAACCAGATTAACTAAGTAAGATTTTTTATTTTGGTAAGAGCATTATCGAAAAAAGAAGAGAATCATTTGTAGCATTGCAAGGCAGACAATATGAGTTTTTTTTTTTTAAAGAGTTTCACTTTCCATCTATAAATGCAATAACTAAGTTGATAAGTTAGAAGAATTTAGTAAGATTTGATAAAAATGTGAGTGTTTTGACTGGTCAGGTATGGTATTGATGGTAGCATGGCTTATTGTGAATTATGGCACACCCATTTTGTAGGGCATTAGTCCTCACAAATTAGTAATATTTTCATTTTGGATTCTTCTAGAGATGACCCAAATAAACAAATGAATATCACTCCATTTGGGCCTAAACATAAAGCCCAGTAGTATGACTTCAATATTACTAGAGGAAATTTTTAATGGGCTTAGATCCAAATGCAAATATTGATGTTATAAAAAAAGAAAAATCATGTGGCAAAGAAAGCATAAAAGAAGAGGTCAAAAGCAACGGTCTAATGTAATAATAAGGAAAGAAGTCTCTATTTGGGCGCCAAAAATGTGGATTGAATATATTACAGTTACTACTCTTCAGGAAGAGAGATAACCCACTTATACAATCTTCTTCCTCCTCTCATTTTAATCCATCCCCATACTCCCTTCCCCATCTTTTCCTCCTTTCTACATTCCCCTCATGGCTCAAGAATCCCCCCTTCGAAAACTCGATGATCATGATGATCATCACATTCAACACCATCAAGAACACACCCCCTTGCCTCCTCAACAGATCATCGATACCTCGAAACCTCCTTCCATTCATGACATTACTACCACCACTAGTAGCAGTGCTAATGGTTTCCATAGTAGTAGTAATAATCATGGTGGTGGTGGTGGTGATGGGAATTCTTCGTTCAAGTTTAATGCTCAGGCACCTGAGTTTGTTCCAAGATCTCAGACCCCTACGTCTTCGTCTAGCCAGATGCCGATCTCGGGGTTCTTTTATCCTTGTTTTCATTATCTTGGAGCTACTGGTGGATCTGATTGGTTTTTTGTTGGAGATCAAGATCCTCATGCCTATTTGATCTCTAACCCTAATCTTGGGTTCCCGAATTCGGCTAATAAGACTACTCTTCTTACTGATGATCTTCGCCAAAAGATCCTTAAACAGGTTCCTGTTTTTTTACTTTGTTTCGTTTTCTTGTTTTGATTATGATACGCTATATAACAAGCTAAATAATCTGCTACGAGTCATAATCTGGTCGTAAAGAATTCTGCATGTAACAGATCGGATCAATGAAAATGAAGATGTATACTGTACCGCTTTATTGAGAAATGAATGTTGAGAAATAGGTTGTAAAATTGACATAGTTTTACTAGTAAGGTTTAATGGACCGAGATCATTTTTCTTAATTTGGAGGGGATTTGTGTTTTGCATATAGAATGAAGCCTTTGATCTTGGATCATGCTCGAATTTCCATCGGCTAATGATAGGTTTAGGAGATCATAAGTAGAAATTTTACGTGGATTTATACGGCTAATGATGTTTCCATGAGCATTGAATAATATTAACTATGATTTTACAGAGTTATTATGATTGTCTATTAATAATGATCTCTTATACTTAATAATGGTCTCTTTGATTATGCCTATTCTGTTTCGTGCATTTCTCTGATTGGACCTTTCTTATCCTTTGCGGATCAGACAAAAGCTTGTCCTGTTGCATTTGATTTAGCTTGTAAATTTGTTGAATCCAAAATCAGTTTAGGCATCTTATGTTCATTCCATCAATAGCAGTTTAGGCATCTTGTGTTCATTCCATCAACAGTAGAATTTTTATAATAGTATCTTTATAAGGTGTGGAAAATGAGACCGTGACGATCTCAAGTTCAGCGTAAAATTCTTTCTTTTGTTTCTATTCGAAACAGGTGGAGTATCAGTTTAGTGACATGAGTCTTCTTGCAAATGAATCCATGTCAAAACACATTAGTAAAGATCCTGAAGGATATGGTAAGGATCATTACGCACTCTTTTCGTTTAAAAATTTGCGTTAATTATACTTGTGCTGGAAATAGAATCCACTAATTAACATGTGTCTGGTTCACTACAGTACCCATATCTGTTATTGCTTCTACCAAGAAAATGAAGTCTCTTATTAACAATAACCAATTGCTCGCCCAAGCGCTTCAGTCCTCTACAAAACTTGTGAGTTTACCACTATGAAAGTTTCAATTTCTTCTCTCATTACTATTAAAACTGTAGCAATGGAATTAAAGCGATCGGTCTCATATACTAGTGGCCTCGGTTTTCATTGCTTTGAAGGTTGTAAGTGAGGATTGCAAGCGAGTTAAACGTCAAATCCCTTTTACTGAGAAAGATAGAGAAGAATTGCAGGTACTGTCTGAGAAAATAATGTATCTTATGGATGCATATAAGCTTATGTTAATGCCAATGTTATTTTTCGTTTCATGTTGCAGTCTCGTACTGTTGTTGTGGAGAATTTGCCTGAAGATCATTCACATCAAAATCTCGAGAAAATATTTGGTGTAGTTGGAAGGTTGATTATCTATTACTCATTTCTGTAATTTTTTAAGGTTTTCGTTGTATGTTAATGAAGAAATGTCGGTTTAATTCAGCATAAGAAGCATCAGAATATGCCATCCTCAGGAGCCGAATTCTTCACGCAGTACTAGAAGCGATTTCTTCATGAGCAACAAGGTATTCATCATGTTTGAAGTCCTATTGAAATGGTGAGAACATTTGGCTTTCATCGTCTTTACGTTCTTGTTTCCTCTGTCTTGAAGCTACATGCACTAGTGGAGTTCGAGAATCAGGAAACAGCAGAGAAAGCGGTATGTTATGATTAACAGAATGCTAAGATGTGTGGTTGGTTTGTTTCTATTTTGTTTAGATAAAGTGAAGCAAGAATCCTTCCACTTTTACAGGTAGAGAAATTGAACGACGAAAGGAATTGGAGGAAAGGACTCCGAGTTAGGGTGCTGCTGAGATGCTCGGTAAGATCAATAAATAAAGATTTATGCGCTCTTGATTAATGAATATATTCTTAATGAAAAACCTGTTTACAGCCAAAATCTGTTCTGAAGAGCAAAAAGTCGGAGTTCGATGGATTTTTGGACGATGAAGATATGACAACTCCTGAATCTGTTGAAGATTCTTCACACACAACCATTGCAGAAAATATTTCTGATAACAATGTAAGTAGATTTGGCATATATCACTGGCATATATTTATGTAGTTGAGTTTGTTTTGTATTCTTCAATAATTAGGTGGAAGAAAATTCGGGGTCATCGAAGAAGGGATGGGGAAAGGGAAGAGGAAAGGTACGAGGACGGGGGCAAACCCATGGGGGAAGAGGGCTGCTTTCTTCTTCTCCACAGGCTCTTAGTCCACAGTCTGAAGCATCTGCCAAACATGCCTTTAAGGGTCCAAGAATGCCTGATGGAACCCGAGGCTTCACCTTAGGTCGGGGCAAGCCACTAACCTCTCCGACTTTAGCTACTTCAATGCTCGAATAGATTTGTATTTCTTTATTTTTTTGATCTTTTGATTTCTTTTACTGTGGTTTTGTGACATCTAAACTCTCAATTCATTTATTTTTTACTGTTCATTATTTCAGAAATCGAACTCTTATTGCATTTCACGTTCTGGAGTTGAGATTTGATTAGATAACGAATATTAAATTTTCTCGCGGAATATCATATATGATCACTATAGTAAATTTAGGCTACAGGAGTTGCTTATTTCCATTGTTGTGAAACTCGGCTGTTTAACTGGACGGTTCAACTAGTGACCCGGGTTTAAAGCACACTATAAACTAGCTAGAAAACTGACGGATCAATCCCCGTTGGCTTGACGATTAAAGAATTTTATAAAAAATGAATATGGGATTTAAGTAGTGATAGCACTAACAGTATTCAAGTTGCTTTTTATCTGTAATAGTTTATCAAAATACAATCACGTTTTGGAATAGTATTTAGTAAATTCCTTGATGTGGCCAACTTGAGATTAGCACGTGTACTCCCACTGCTAAACAATAATCTAATTAGCACGTAAACCAAAATTAATTAAGTTGACTTAAGTGCCTAATTACAAATATATTATTTGTCAAATGTGAGATCCTAGTCATTTATTCATTTAACGAAAATAACAGATAATTAAAACTTAACAGGCTGATTATCAGAAAATGACACCAAACTAACTCTAAGTTGAAGTCATGGGCATCAGTTGCTTAATTAAATAGTGCCATATCTTTATAATGGCTTTGCCACTATCTAATTAAATTAGCCCAGATGTTCCATTGTTTTACCATATAAATATTCACACTCTGGAACAGAGACTCCATAACCAAAAAACAGAATCTACTCTTGAGTTTTTGCTCATATATAGATGGCTAACATTAAACTATTTCTAATAGTATGTTTATCTCCAATAATTGCGCTATTAGTGCCAGTTAATTCCCAGCTTGACTATGATTTCTATGCCAAAACATGTCCCCGTTTGCCGATGATTGTTAAATATGGAGTGTGGTCCGCTTTGATGAACGAATCAAGGATGGCCGCTTCACTTCTTCGCTTGCACTTTCATGATTGCTTTGTTAATGTACGTTTTTATAATTCTGCTCCCATTGTTCGGGGAGGAGTTCTATAATTGTAATCCATGAGAGGTCACTATAGGCTTAATTATACATATCTAAATAGATAGCTTAGACTCAGAAAAGAATCATTAAAAGAATTTGATTCATATCGTTTGCCATGTCATCAAATCAAGTTTGGTGTAGGACTAATAATATAAATTTGCAGGGTTGTGAAGCGTCGATACTTCTGGATGATACAAAAGCGTTCAAGGGAGAGAAGAATGCGCTTCCTAATCGCAACTCAGCGAGAGGCTACGAAGTCATTGACGCTATAAAAGAAGATGTCGAAAAAGCATGCCCTTCAACTGTTTCTTGTGCTGATATTTTGGCTCTTGCAGCCAGAGAAGCTGTCGTTTTGGTAACTAATTATTGTCGTTTGGTAACTAATTCACATGATATAATTAATGTTTTCCTAATTATATGTATTTTATATGGTTGTCTTATTCAGTCAGGAGGTCCATATTGGTCAGTTCCATTAGGGCGGCGAGACGGGGTAAAAGCAAGCCAAAAAGCAGCTAATGATAATTTACCTTCACCATTGGAGTCACTCCAAAATATTACTGCTAAGTTCACTGCTAATGGACTTGACTTGAAGGATGTTGTCGTCCTTTCAGGTACTTCCAATACATTGAGGTTGACTTGAGTCATAAGGACTTTTAGTCACTTAAACTATAAGGTCTCAGGTGCGGTTTCTAGTGTACAAATTCAATAAATATTAAGTACAAGAGATATCACCTATAAAAGTTGTCTAAACAACCAAGTATCTAAATAAAAATGTTTATAATTTGGGTTAAATCGATAACTTTTTCAGACCGAACTGGATGGTAACGTTGAATTTCATTATATGTTTGTTACTGCAGGAGCACACACATTAGGATTTGCACAATGTTTCACATTCAAAAGCAGATTGTTCAACTTCAAAGGAACTGGCAAACCTGATCCAACTCTAGATTCCTCAGCAGTTTCAAACTTGCAAAGCATGTGTCCTAACCAAGACTCATCAAATTCCAATCTTGCCCCTCTTGACTCACCTAGTGTTTACAAGTTTGACAATTCATATTATACAAACATAGTTAGCAACACTGCTCTTCTTGAATCTGATCAAGCTTTAATGACGGATACAACGGCTGCTGCTTTGGTGAATTCTTACAGCTCATATCCTTATGTTTTCTATAATGATTTTGGTGCATCAATGGTGAAGATGGGTAATCTTGGGGTACTTACTGGGAAAAAAGGGCAAATTAGGAAGAAATGTGGTGCTGTAAACTAAGTGTTAATTGCTATGTTATGATCATCTCTAATTGTGGGACTCGTGTAGTAATTTTAATTAAAATATATATATATAAAAAGTTAAATTGCTTACCAATAAAAGTTAAGTTTTGATGAAATGAAACTCAAATCTCAAACTTTTTAAGCAGAAAATGAGTATTCCTTACTACTTAGACCAACTCTTATCGATTATTCAACTACAATATAATTTATTTAAAAAACATTATATATATGCATAACGTACATAATATTGATAAATGGACGAGAAAGAACAATGACCTATAAAATGGAGATGACAAGATTCATCATTTACAAAATAATTTGATGTACTTAATTAACCAATTTTTGATCAAATAGGACGAGTATAATTGGTTTTGATTGTAAGGGATAAAATTGCACCATTTTTTATTAAAAGAAAGAAATTTTTTAACTTAAATTAGAAGAAAGTATATGCTAATAAATAGAAGTGGACATGTCCACTCTCCACAAACAGATAAAGAACTTATAATTGAGTTATTAAACATTATTTTTAATTTAAAGCGTATAATATATTCACCTTATCTCTTTAGATTATAAATATATCACTACAAGAAAATGTGTATCATTATTTAACATATGATCTATTGTAGAACCATTTTTCCTCTAATTTTGCTATAGAATTTTTTTTATCTTACTCATAAACACAATACAAACAACATAAAAACATATGTTATTAATTTCAAGTAATCATTTGAATTAGAAGCTTAAACTTACAGTTAAGTTCAAACGGCGTCTTTTATAATATGTGACACTTTTGTGCAAATGTCTATTCAGTTTGAAGTGTGGATACACATGCTCATCCTACTATTGACTAATTAATGAAATTGTCGGGATTAAATACCACTTCTAAAAGGCTCTAATATCATGTTAATAAATCAATAAAACTAAAATTTTAAGCTAATAGTCAAGGTTGAACGAGATCTTAATGCGACCATAGTCCAACTTTTGACAGAAAAAATAATCACATACACCAATCTAAAAAATAGAAAGTGAAATAGCATGCGTTATTTTGAAATTAACTCTAAATTGTAGAAAAAGTCTAAGAGAATTAAAAATGATTTCGATTAAAAGTGACAAATTGTACTATCAATAAACATTCAGAAACCCTCTATAATTTCTCCTCATTAACATATGCATACATAATGGCTTTGGGCGGCTTTTAAATCACGGTGCATCAAACACATACACATATATAAATACATGTAATGGCTTTGCCACTTTCTAAGCACAAGCTACACAACCAATGAACTATTTGAGTTCAATTCATGGCTATTAGGCTAAATTAACATCATTCATAATGGATTTGGCACTTCCTAATAGCTTAGCTCATCCGATGACCTCACCTGCAGCTTACAGTTTTTTTAGTATATAACTAGTCACTTGAACCCAAGACTTCGACAACCAAAACTCTAAAATCACATTCACATATGGCTAACACTAGAATATTTCCATACTTGTCTTCCATATTTTCAGTGTTGTTAATAGTGTCTTTATCTCCAATAATTGTACCATTTCCCTGTGCTAATGCTCAGCTTGATTATTATTATTATGTCGATACATGCCCTGAAATACGATCCGTTGTACAACAAGGTGTGTCGAGCGCTTTGAAGGATGACCCACGACTTGCTGCTTCTCTCCTTCGTCTGCACTTTCATGATTGCTTTGTTAATGTATGTATTATTATTTTTGATTCATTACCTACTTTTTATAATAAGTTTTTCTAATAATACCCTACAAAATGAATACACAAAATCTGTAAATTCAAAAATACGTGATAAATGTTTTCAAACATAATTTTGTTTAATATTACAGCTAATTTTTTAAAATATTACTACATAGCCTTTACATTAGATAAATAAATAAATTTTTCACTAACACTTCATGTAATTCGAATTCCACTTACTCAATTGTATGAAGAACTTAATCACTATACCAACGTTAGTTAAGAGCCAATAATTGAATATTGCTAAGCATATCTGTTTTCAAATCTCTAAAGTACCAATTTTTGGACACTTTGAAATTAGCTATATATACATGTGTGTGTCATAAGAATCAAATCAATTTGAAATCTTTATAAAAAGAAATGTCACATGCATGTGTAGGGTTGTGATGCATCGATACTTCTTAATGGTACAAAATCATTCAGAGGAGAAAAGAATGCACTTCCAAACCGCAACTCAGCAAGAGGGTATGAAGTCATTGACTCTATAAAAGCAGATGCTGAAAGAGTTTGCCCTTCTACTGTTTCTTGTGCTGATATTTTAGCTCTTGCTGCCAAAGAAGCTGTCGTCTTGGTAATTATTTATCATAAATAATTTTGACATAAACATTAATAATATGTTGGTTAATGATAATGGAATTAATTGTCACAGTCAAATGGACCAGAATGGCTAGTTGAATTAGGAAGGAGGGATGGAGTAACTTCATTTGAGAAGGCAGCCAATGAAAACTTGCCAGCACCATTTGACTCCTTACAAAATATTACTGCTCGATTCGTTTCCAAAGGCCTTAACTTGAAGGATGTTGTTGCTCTCTCAGGTTCTTCTTCTAAACAAACTTGTTTCGGTTTTGTGACTTGGTTACGGAGAAACTGTAAAAATCTTATTTCGAATATTAATGAAAGTTGAGTTCGATGACATAACATGTTAGCAAGACGTATTTAGGGGTGGGGCATGCAACCAACCACCTTTATCAGCGGTGGTTTCGGTCCCCCATATGGTGGAACCACCTACAAGTAGTGGTTCCGGCCTCCTCGAAATCAGAAATTTACTAGTAAAAAGTTAATTTTTGGTCATATTTTTATTAGAAATCTATCAAATTATGTCGAAAAATATTTTAAATTTTGTTAAAACCTGGAATTTTTGTCTATTTTTTCTCTTTTCAACAATATGCATAAGCTACGACAGAAGTTTTCAGTCGGAAAGTAATTTTTTCCTGTAGAAATTTTATTTATATACCTAGTTGTAAAATTGAGTCCTCCGACATTACGATCATGTATTCGCCACAACATGTTAGTTTATGGATTTTACTAACATGTTACAGTGGATGCTGACTTCTAATGACGTTGCATATTTACTCGATGTTTTGAAACATTATATTAGTCAACTTTCGTATCTTGTTAACAGTGTAAAATGAATACAGGGGCACACACAATCGGTTATGCACAATGCATCACATTCAAGAGAAGACTGTTTAGCTTCAAAGGAACTGGGAAACCCGATCCTTCACTGGATTCCGGGGCAGTTGCAGACTTACAAACCATGTGTCCGGACCAAGACTCCTCGAACACCGATCTTGTCACACTTGATGTTACAGACAGTGTTTACAAATTTGATAATTCATATTACAGCAACATTGTTAAAAACAATGGACTTCTTGAATCCGATCAAGCTTTGTTATCCGGGGATCCGGCTTCTGCTGCTTTGGTTAATTCTTATGCTTCATCTACAAAGGTTTTCTTCAGGGATTTCGCTGCATCTATGGGGAAGATGGGTAGTCTTGGGATACTCACTGGGAATCAGGGACAAATTAGGAAGAAATGCTGGTCTCTTAATTAACAATAACAATAACTAACTATAATTATTACTAATATATGTATGTTGGTAGAATAAGAGTGATGGAGGTTGTTGAATATCATATAGTGGAAGTTTAACTATTTAACCTTACTTAGTGGGATTTTGAGGTTAAGTAGTTTAATCTTCACTAGCTTTATTTAGTCTTTTCCAACCTCCATCAAAGCATATCCAAATGTTGGTTGTCAGTATAATGTATGTAGTTTCAGTTCATATGTAATATATCAATATCAATTAGTATATGTATAGTATGTATGCTTTGTACGATGTAATGCAATGTGATACAATCAAAGCTGTAATGTAATGCAATAGAATATTGTTTTCAATTACCATGTACTTCGGTTTGAAGGTGTTAAAGTGTAAATTGAACTTGTTCCATATAACATTGAGATTTCCCGAAAAATAAAAAAACATAAGCTAGGAGAGGCCATTAACCAGCGAGCCCATTTAAATGCTTAAACAAGTGGAGATTAAGACCGAAGATAAAGTAATTCAAGAATTCGAATGTGTAGCAAATTATAAATTATGTTACAACTACTTTTATTATATATCAACCTTAGCCTCAGGTTCTATTCCCGAATCATAGCTATCAATGGATTGCTAGAACTGTTCTGAAATCAATCTTTCAACTTGCATTTCTTTTCAAGACCTAGATGGAGTCAGGAACAATTCTAAGATATTTCAGTGTGTCATTAGACCCGTGAGACTCACAATCCCCGGTCCCATTCCGGGTTATTGTGTATCAATGTGAATGTGAAGGCATTTATGAAAGTCTTGCCAAGCTTGCTAGCTATACCTTTCTTCAATTCCCTTTTGGCTATTAGTATTTGAAAAGATAGATTTCCCTTTCCTAAAATTCTGCCAAAAACAAAAGAAAAGAAAAAGGAAGTTTTTTTCTTGGGTTTTGGTGCTTACTCGATAGTACAGAAGTTCCCATTTCCTCTGCCAAAAGCATTTTTTCTTTTTTGACCCAAAAATAACTAAAAAAAGAAACACTCCCTCTCTCTCTCTCTCTCTCTCTCTCTCTCTCTCTCTCTCTCTCTAATTCTTATCAACACTTCCATACTTACTTTTTTTTCTTTATCTACATTTCATTTTTAAACCATCAATCTTAAATATTCTCCACATCCCAACAAATTATTCTAATTTTTCACCAATCATTTCTCAAAAGCTGACCTTTATTGCACCACCATTTTCTAGCTACCTAATGTCTACTCCGGTAGACCAACCACCACCCACGGAGGTCGACCAACAAGCCACCCGTCACGGGTCGGTTGGACCCGTAATAGCAGTGGTAGCAGTGATTACTATCCTAGGAATCATAGCGGGTATGATAGGTCGGCTTTGTACGGGTCATAAGCTCATGGGTCATGGCCAGTATGATTTTGAAGGTTGGGTAGAGAGAAAATGTTCTTCTTGCATTGATGGTCGAATCAACCCACCTACAACCCGACCCGCTGAGATTCCGGTGGCCGAACCGGTTGTGGAAGATGGAGCTGCTGGAGCGCCGGTTGTAGAAAAACAAGAAAAGTCAGCAGCAAGTACGAGTGGATCTTGATTCTTGATTAGGATGGTAATTAATTAGTATATCAGTTTCTTGATTTGCTGATTATTTTTTCTTTATAAAATCTTATTGATTTATGATTTAGATAAAATTATATATCTTATTGGTATATAATTGGTTTCTTTAGTTTGTTGATTTTCGTTTCTCATAATTTTGATTAATTTGATTTTTGTAAGAGTTAGTTCTATGAGAAATAATAGCAAGTGCTAGACGTAATGACTTCTGACTTATGAGCAGGAATACAATAAAGGGAAGAATATGATGTTGTTCTTGCATATTTTAATTTCGTATACTAATGATATACATATATATTATTAAAATAATAGGCATTATCAACAAGAAAAAAAGAAGGTCATAATGCCCAAATAGATCCCCCTATTTGCATCATTTTTTTAGTCACCTTATCCTTAACATTGTTGGATTGATTTCATATAATTTTGCAGTTACTTTACAGAAAATATAAAGTCACCTATAAACTTATTTATGTGCTAATACAATAACCATAAGAAAAATTGTCTTCATTAGAGGATTGGGCTGCATTGGATTCTCTTAATCTATAATATTTTTTGGTTTAGGCATATAAGTATTATATATAAAGACATTTTTGTGTAAGACATTATTCACCTCTCCTTTTTTTAAAAAAAGACATTATTATTTACCTCTCAGGGTTTTCTTCCTTGTCTCTTTTCAGTTTGTCCTATTAATTAACTCAAATTATGTCTTTTTCTTTATTATAATTCATCTTAATTTGAAGTCCACATTGGCCAAAATTTTAGGGACAAACTGACCGCTAAGTCAAAATTAATATGGTCCAATCTGAAACTGAAAAATGCGAATCTCTTGAAAATTGTGGGAAGAAAGAATGTTTTTATTGAGATAATTAAATGTATAATAGGACTTTAAAATATAAGTTGTCAGGAATTCTGAAAAAGATAGCTGAGCAACTCATGAGGATAATAATTTAGAGCTGAGCGAGAGGAGATAATTAAGAGACTGGAGGGTATTCTTTTTTCCAATAATGTAGGTAGGGATTGATATCAATAATGTTAATCAAAATTATAGAGAAACGAAAATCCAATAAACAGTGAGTTTTTTTGTATTTATTGAGTTTTAAAGCATCTCTTACGGGTAGTTTTTTGTTATTATAGTTTGATTTGTCACCGCGACTTTTCAAACTCGACATTTTCCAGTTATAAAGTCTATAAACACTGAGCAATCAATTGTTCTAATTTTGAATTACTCTAGATGTTCTAATTTCTTTTTCATTAACTGGTCTTGTTCTTTGTCCTAACAATGGTTTATTTCAGCTCAGTAAATTTCACTTCAATAAATGCACATCAATTCAATTCAGTAACTTCTAGTCCAATGCAGTAATTTTCAGTCATAAAAAATCGGATCCAACCTAAAATTTATGCTAACCTTTTAGTATTAAGCATTTAGAATACTTAATCATCTTATCATATATTTGAAATTTCATTAATTTAATGAGATTGTGAGGATTTCAAACTCATGAATGCTTCAAAGGATCTACAATCATCTCAATAAATTATTTAACTAGAAATGAAGCAGCTATTTAAATGCCTCAACAATATATTATTAATTTTTTATTATTTATAATCATCTAACACGACTGCTATGTGAGAATTCACTAACTCCTAATATAACCAAAAATTAATTTAACATAATGTTTTGGCGACACTTAAATATCAAATGAAAAGTAAGATATTCACTAAATTATTGCACTTGCTTATTATTTTGGAATGGAGGTGATGGCGAAATTGAGATCTTGGCCATTAAGCCCACTAGGCTTACCAAGTTCACATCTATCCTATAATATCCTACAAAAAAAGGAAGGTAAAAAGGCTCTATACTCTCTCTCTCTCTCCATGCACTTTCTCTGTTCATATTTTATCTCTTTATGTTTCTCCTTTACTGACTTAAGCATTGGAGCGTCATTAAGGACGAACATGATTGGCAACATAGCTCCGGCAACCGGAACAGTAGCTCGACTACTCAAGCATACCCTAAAATATCCGCTTTATCATCCGGAGGTAGCATATGTTATTTTATAAAGAAAAATTGATAAATAAAAAATGTTAATGATCTTCAGATTAATTTGAGATTAATTTGGTAAAAAAATATTAAATTAGCAATCTTATAGACTTTTAAAATTTGACTATGATCCTTGACAACTGACAAGTTTATGGTCTGGACTGGTTTCATTGTTCATGGTATATGTTAAGTATGCATGCTATATTAGTAAGTTGTTACTAATTAATTTGATTGGGCCTAAATTAATTCTAAAAGTGGTATGGGCTTAAGATCCAATTAGGATGGAAAGGAACTCTATTCCCACTTCACGCCATAGTCCATAGCTGATTACTCCTTTCGTAAGGGTCACAATTTCTAATATGATTAAAAAAATATGCTATCTTTCATGGAAAAAAACACTACAAAATTATAGAGATAATTCGATTGATACGACCTTCTTGTCACTTGTCCCTTTCTAAATAGTCAGTTCACTTTGTAAACTTAGCGAATGATTGATTTTTTTAAAGCAAATAGAGAACGGGTTTGTTGAACCCCTTCCAATCTATTTATGATTATGAATACATTGTTGGTTGATAACAATGAGAATAGTGATGGACCTGGGTCCAATAGACATGGGTTCAAGATTAATAAACTTACGGTTATGTGTTTTGACGCTTATGGATGTTTAATCGAAATATTTTAAATCCTAAAGTTTTTAAGTTATGAATGTATGTTAAAGCCATTGTCTCATCTTGCATAGATTCTTCCATGATAATGAGTTTATATTAATTACTTGCTCTTCATCACATATAATTTATTTATTATTTATTGAGTAAGTAGAAAAAATAATACTACACACCTTATATATTTTATCATCATAATACTTTTGACTAACAGTTGAATGTCACTTTACTTTTCGATTAATAAGATATTTTATTTATTATAGTGCATGTGTTATTAAATTACTATCTCAATAGATTAGAGTAAAACGCCTCTTTTCAATCAGTCTAATAACTCAACAAGTTGCCATATATCTATAATGTAAATTAATTTCACTTGAAATGTAAAAGAATTGAACAAAAGATATTCAAAAAACTTCCAACAGTGGACTAATTACCGTGTCCCAAATAAAAAGAAGAACAAAGTCCAGTAACTCTGCAAAATAGGCCCATTGGATTCCAAAAGTAGCTAAGCATGTATTTATCGTCTGTATCTATAATTAGAATATTAAATTGAGATGAAAAATAAAAGTTTATGTTTTGAAATGAAAATAAGTTAAATTATAGGTAATCTTTTTGGAATAAAAGAAAAGAAGTTATCATTATCAAAAAATGTTGACAGATGTGTATAATAAGATAGGTGGCCCATTTATGATTGGTTATATTTTGAAAATCATCCAAACATAATTCCATGCTATTTACGTCAAAGTGGCACTATCAAAGGCCCTTCTGATTTCGATCCATTATTATTTACTTTCACCGACATAAATACAAATAATAATAATAATGACAATTTGGGATGTTTATAAGTTGAAAAATTTAATCCAAAAAAAAAAAAAAGTTGAAAATTGGGTGTGACATTCCATCGGCACTATACCATATTAGTTCAATGTTATAAAAGCTTAATTTAATAAAAGAAACTTAACTTTTTTTTTCCAAGTTAACAAATGTATTCTAGCTTAACATTCTTACAAAATTAGCATATTTCACAAAATATAATTGTTTTTACTTTCTTCATAACTAGATGTTCACTTTTTTATTTCATTTCTGAAACAAAAACTATGAAACACTTCCACTTTCTTAACATTTGGATATTATTTTAAGCGATTTTTGAGATATTTTTGTACGATTTCCAATGATTATAACATCCAACAACATAAGCTTCATTGTAATGGATGAATTGAAGAAGATGACAAAAACTAAGTTAATCCGTTCGTTACTTATGTAATGGGTAAATTAAATAAATACTCAAGCACCAAGACAACAATCATATTCATACAACAATCAATTTTAAGTACATATGTAAACTTTGTGTTCACGTTTATCTATATGTCAAGTTCAAATAAAAATAGTTTAGTTTCATTACATTTTGAAATCTTACAGCTTATAAAGCTAAGAATGTTATTGAAAATCTCATAATTCAGTCGAATTCCGCATTCTCAACACTTCTTGCGTTCAACTCCAATATTACAAATTCATATTTCAAAACGTATAGAATTGAACTTGTATAGTTTGAAGTTGTAGTAACGTTTTAAGAGCTAAAACTAAAATAATGAAAAGAAACGAAAGGCATTTTCCAATTATTTATCTAAAAGCCAAACTTACATACCAGATTTTATTTTCAAGAAATACAGATTTTTTTTATATATAATAATAACCCAACCATTTAATATAGGACGTGGATTGAACATACTATAAATTTATGTTTTTGAAGTATTGAAAATAAACCCAAGAAAAGCCAAAAGTGTACAAAAACATACGGAGCAAAAGAAATAAAATTAAATAAAATCCCACAAAACAATAAAAACATTTGTTTTGAAATCAGCAGACGCACGCACCCGCAAAAAGAGAAAGCATCACCAAACCGTAGCATTAACATCATAAATTAAATTCCCATTATTTAAATATTCATTTAAATTTACAGAAAGGGCAACTCTAGGGTTTTACCTTCCATTTCCCAAAAGAGGCCGACGGAAGAAGAAGAAGATGGGAAAGCCGAGATGTTTTATGGATATCAGTATAGGCGGGGAGCTAGAAGGAAGGATTGTTATAGAACTTTATAACGACGTCGTTCCCAAAACTGTTGAGAATTTCCGAGCTCTTTGCACCGGCGAGAAAGGCATCGGTCCTCATACCGGCGTTCCTCTTTATTACAAGGTCTCCTTTTTTTTATGCATGTTCTTTTTCTTTAGCGGCGATGATCTTAAGTACAGAGTATGATGTAGATATTTTCTTTCACTTCATTTTCGCGGTTTTCAACTACTTTTCTGAATACTCAGGGGCATTTTGGTCTTTTGGTTTCGTATCTTGTTTCCTTTATTTTCTCTGATCGTTTGACTTTAATCTGGAGTTTGTTATTCTATTCAACGACGAAATAGGATTCTGATGCTAGATTCAGGTTTCAATGACTACTTTCTTCGTCCTGATTTGTTAGATTTTGATTTTGATATTTCATTTTTTGTGAAATACAGTGACTAAATTACATATATAGGTAGCAAATGTTGTTTTTGCATGTGCTTTCCGTTGCTTTTCCTTCGCCGGCGACGATCTTGTGGTTGATATTTTAAGTTGTTCCTTGTCGAATCAGAGTACAGAGTACTTTTCTTGACATAGATGTTTTCTTTCACTTCATTTTCGGTTTTCAGTTAGTACTTTTGTGTATGCTCAGGGGCATTTAGGTCTTTTGGTTCGAATATTGTTTCTTGTGTTTTCTCTGATCGTTTGATTAGAATCTGGAGTTTGTTTTTCTATTCCACGACAAAATAGGATTCCGATGCTCGATTTAGATTTCTAAGAGTAATTTCTTTGGCCTGATTCTATATATTTCGATTTAAGTTTGGATTATTGATTATGAAATGAATTTGAAATGGAATATAGGTAGCAAATGTTGATCTTGTGGTTGATATTTTAAGTTGTTCGTTTTTGGATCGGAGTACTCTGTACTCTTCTTTGTATGATGTAGATATTTTCTTTCACTTCATTTTCGTGGTTTTTCGGTTAGTACTTTTCTCAATGCTCAGGGGCATTAAGGTCGTTTGGTTTCGAATCTTGTTTCCTGTATTTTCTTTGATCGTTTGATTGGAATTTGGAGTTTGTTATTGTATTCAACGATGATAGAGGATTCCAATGCTTGATGATGTAGATTTCGGGGAGTAGTTCTGATTCGTTAGATTTCGATTTTAGTTGGGATTCTTGATTATGAAATGAATTTGAAATGGAATATGGGTAGAAAATGCTGATTTGACCACAAATTTGTTTTGGATCTCAGGGATGTCGATTTCACCGTGTTGTCAAAGGTTTTATGGTGCAAGGAGGAGATATCTCTGCAGGAGATGGTACTGGTGGTGAATCAATTTATGGTTTGAAATTCGAGGATGAGAATTTTGAGGTTAAACATGAGAGGAAGGGGATGTTGTCGATGGCAAATTCAGGTCCTGATACTAATGGATCGCAGTTTTTCATTACGACGACCCGGACGTCCCATTTGGATGGGAAACATGTTGTGTTTGGGAAGGTTATTAAGGGAATGGGAGTTGTTCGGTCAATTGAGCATGTAGCGATGGGTGAGGGAGATGCTCCGGCTGTTGATGTTGAGATTGTGGATTGCGGGGAGATTCTTGAGGGGGCTGATGATGGGATATCCAATTTTTTTAAGGATGGTGATATGTATCCTGATTGGCCTGCTGACCTTGCTGATACTTCTGATGAACTTTCTTGGTGGATGGAAGCTATGGATTCGATCAAGGGTTTTGGAAATGAGAACTACAAGGTAATTGTTACGTTGCTGTCATTGAATTTGTCGTGTCTACTGGTAGAAATTGTCTGTTGTTAATTCTTAGGCGCAATTCCTCCGCTCATTTTTCTATGTCTTAGTATCAATATATTTATGTCAAGTATAAAGCTGTTATTTGTTTCAGAAACAAGACTATAAGATGGCTCTTAAAAAGTACCGCAAGGCTCTACGCTATTTGGACATCTGCTGGGAGAAAGATGGGATTGATGAAGGTGATTACCAACTTTTATATAATTGTTTTCTGCCTTGGTGATTGCTAATAACTGATTGTGCTTAAATTCAATAATTAATTTTTTCCCTGGGCTATATTACAGAAAAAAGCTCATCTCTGAGGAAGACGAAGTCGCAGATATTCACAAACAGTGCTGTAAGTTTCTTCATCATTTTCAAGATTGTTTTGAATTTTGATGAAATGATCTTATTATTAGAAAAAGGTAATCTTAGTCCACTGTGTGTGCGTGTATAGTGTCAGTGAGTGTGTGCAAGGGAACATTTGTAAAATTTGGCTGCACGAAAAAAACTGAACCGGGTATTAGTGTGACTGTGATCTAGATGTGACAAAACACACACTTCTCTTTAAGATAAACCACGTAGACAGTTAATAAAACAGTTAATAGATTATAAAGGCGATTTTATTCATAACTTTTGTAATATTTGCTTGTCTAATTCATTAATCTGGGAAGTTATCCACGTTTAATTTATAAATTTGAATAAAATTTAGTACTTCTCAGTTAGAGGCATATTGGGGAACTAAACATTATATACTTGCGTGAAAAGTAAGCTATAATTTAGTCACATGCAAAAGTAAATATGGACTCTCTTTGTGGAAGTGGCTATCTATTAATATCAAAAGTGGGTAAAACATACCCGGCAATAACAAACTCTGGGAAATATGCATCTGACAATAGAAAATCTGCATAGTTGTTTGCTATTTAAATACTGTTTTACCAAATTGCTGACTTTCTAGTTCTTGTTATAGGCTTGCAAGTTGAAGTTCGGGGATCTGAAAGGAGCGTTATTGGACACTGATTTTGCTATGCGTGAGGGAGAAAACAATGTCAAAGCTTTATTCCGCCAGGGACAGGTTAGCATCCAATGTTCCCTTCTTAATAAGGACTCTTGTAACTAGAGATAAATGATCTTGTACATGATTGGTCTGCCAGTTATCTATTGATTCATAAGTAATTGCAGCACCCTTCCTACACCCAAAAAGAGAAGAGTAGTTTTCTTTCCAATCAGCCTTTCTCCACCTTATGTATAGAAACTGCTGTTTTCCAAATATGGAAGTGCATCGTTATGGTGATTTCGGGTGCTAAGTTATTGTACTTTATGTTTCAGGCACACATGCTTCTTAATGATATTGATGCAGCTGTTGAAAGCTTCACGAAGGCGTTGGAGTTGGAACCAAATGATGGTTTGTCCTAACATATTAGATTCATCATTAATTGTTTAGAGAAATATGAACTAATTTAGGTCTTAAATCTACAAGTTTACATAAAGTCAGCTCTGATATCTGATGGCTTGTTTTTGGTATTTTAGCTGGAATAAAGAAAGAACTTGCAGCTGCTAGAAAGAGGGTATGTATATTAAGTGTAAGATATGTGACATTAAATGTTATTTGTGGGCACTGGGGATAAACATTTTTTTTTCCTTTGCAGATCAATAGTAGGCGTGATCTAGAGAGAAAGCAATATCAGAAGATGTTTCTATAGCATTTTTGGTGTCTACTGGTATGTAAATTACAATGCCAATGCTTTATAAGCGCCTTGAAGGCGTAATTCCGTTAAATGATCAAAAACTCTAAACGTCTCGTGTCATTTTGTAGTGGGGTGGATTCAACTGGTTCAGGCCTTTTTTGTTGCAAAATCTAGGACTTTGGAGTTAGTAATAAGGTATTGATTTTGACCTATTAGGTTTATTTCTCTGGCTTAATGAAAGCATTTTTTTTTTTTTCTTTTTTGAAAAATGGAACAATGTTTTACATGAATCTGCATGTGATAATTATGGTTTGATTACATGGACAATAATTTAAGTTTGGGTAAATTGAACCTTTTTTTGTACATTTGAAATTAGTAAATTAGAAACCGAAATAAATAGTTCATATTATAGTTAGTTGTCCATTAGAGAACATTCAAAGCATTGTCTTTCCTCAGAACACTATGTAGATATTTGAAAACTGAGTAATCTTTTCAATGATAATAGAGAATTTAATCATCTTTGATCGTCTAGTTGTCTGGATCTGTCAAATTGACCAAATCATTTTTAATGCGAGTCATTGATTATTTATGTATGTACTTGCAGGTTTTGTTAGAGGAGGATTAGCAAACTCAACTGTACAAATCGGAGGCTTGAACCAAATATGTAATAGAGATCTCTGTAGGTTTAGCAAAACTGATAGTTGGCTACTGGTGATTAATTGGATAGATATATGACCTTGTCTCTATTCATGAGAAATTGGGTATAAGATTGACGTTTTTTTGACTTAACCGGAACCTCTTTCTTGATTTTTAATGGACGAGTATCACTTTTTGCATGTCTCATATTTCATTGATATCATCATTTGCTTTCTGATTAGACGCTAATGAGCTCATTTTCTTGATGTTACATCAATTGTCAGATGTCATGAATATGCAAAATAAGTATCTGATGAGATGTTGCTTTTTGCTTACTACCGGTCTGGAATTGTCTGATTTATGATGGCTGTGGTTGATGAGGTGCTGCTTGTTACTGGTCCTATAAATTGTCATTTTTAATGAGAAATCCAGCCTCTACATAATATTGTTATCTGAAATTACATTTGAATCATGTTTCCTAGAGTACAACTGACCTAAGAAAAAAACATGTTTTAGGACACCTGTAATATTGTACAGAAAATAGTGCTATTCCACACAACATTGAAAACAGGCGGAATGAACTCGAATGAAATCTTTTGCAATATGCTACGAGTTATAATTGTCAACACCCAAGTCCCTCAAGGCATCTGTTGCAGCTTCCTTGCATGTTTGATGATTCTCTTTAGCCCGTCTCACTAATTTTTCAATGCCATGAGCTAGTAGGATTGTTCTGTAATGTAAATATGGTAAACAATTAGTTAAATGATTGTAGCTCATCTCTTCTCGGGAAAAAGAAAAGTCTAAAAACTTGCCTATTTTCTTGGTTTCTGGCAACAATATTTCTGATCATGAAGCAGGAGTTTCTCTGCAATAGTTGTGAAGAAGGATACTTCTGCATGGCCTGAATGGCGAGTTCTCCGGCTCCAGCTTCAACCGCTCTTGCTGCATTATCAGGGGCTCTCAAGCAGAGCACTGTTATAATAGGCATAACCTACATATTGATAAATATCAAATTATAATGACTGTCCATGAAGGCTAATATTACTCATCCAGATTTCGACATAGAAACATTGGACCATTTTGAACCTTAAATTTCTATAAGCAACAATCAAACGAAAATGTTTTATATGGTTATGCTGTCAATAAGCAAAACATAAAACCTGAGCATAATATTACGTGGACATAGTCATGATGAAAACACATGATGGATGAAAGGTTGCTACAAATTTCTACCTCTTGAAGAACCGAAGGATCATCAAATAATCTTGCTGAAAGTTGAATTAGCTTATCCAAGCCTCCTTTCTCTACGATTACGCTCTTATTTGAATCACTGCCTGCCAACTACTTGAACAAAAATGACATATCACTTGATAAGTAATGATACCCAGTGTTCAATAATTTATCAATATTTATTATTTAGGTAGTATATATTTCAAATAGTGGGAACCGGAACCTGGAAAACTGTGATTAGCTTATATTACGTCCTAGACTAACTTGGAGCAGACGGCAGATTTTAAACGTGATATGTAGGTTGCTAACAGGTAATGACATCTCATTAATAAAAGTAGAAAATCATAAAGTTTCTCTCATCTATTCTCACCCAAAAGAATAGAAAAGGAAGCAACTGGACTAAGTATAGCGAACGTAAACTTGTTCAGAGGCATATATTGGACGTTCCTTCTAAAAATAGGAAACAAACATGTTTCAACAGGCAGTTTCTCTTACTATACCTTGCATAACAATGCACAGCAAGTCTTGGCTACTGTCTTGTTGCCTTGTTCACCGCTGTCATTAATGCATTGGAGAACAGCATCTATTCCGCCTCTTTCAGCAATGGATTTACATATTTCATCCTGCAGTCAAGGGCACGAGAAGTTAATTAGAAAAGTGAACATGAAAATCTCCTAAGAAATAATAGTTGAATAATATCTGAGGGAAAAAACGATGGGTAAACATTTGTTTGGACACATGCTTAATTAAGTTCGTTGGAATGTGCTTAAAACATAACTTAAAGTTCTGATGTACCAGCGAAAGACATTTTCCCAATGCATGCCGGGATAAAAGTATGTGTGAATCCGGATCTCTCCAGCAAAAGAATAGAAAAGAAAAATTGTCTAATTTTTAATGCATCTGAGTGTAAAAGTCTTCAACATTCTAATTGAACTAATGTATTTTGAATGACATAGGAACTTCAGACAGGGGAATAATCCAACATGAGGCATACAATAGTAAAATTGAATAAGACTTCAGAAAAATCGCTAGAATAAAAACTGCAAATGTTAAAATTAGAACCAGGTTAACATTTTGACATATGAAATTTGAAAACTCACATTCACAGCAACAGCCTTCAAAGCAATGCAAGCTGAAACTAAACTGGGTGATGTAAGCCCTCCATGTAATGATTCCACAAGGGCTTCTGCAATTCCAATCTTTGCAAACCTTCGTGCATAACCATATACCTGGAATTTGAATACACATCAATTGTTAGGAATGATAATTTCTGCAAGCCACGACAAGCACACATTTGACAGCTGATCTGTAATTGTAACACAGGATTAGCTATGGTTCAAGATGTCAAAATATGCACGATATTGTGATAAAGCCATACACTTTTCCTGGAGGGTTAAAAGTTCATAGGCAATAAACTATTATTTTCTTGTAGATAAGGGTTTTATCAATATGTAAAATAACTTTGCTGAAGTCCTAATAAATTTCAATAATTAAAACAATGAAGGTATAGATCCAATATTCACATAATTATCAAGATACTATCTTTTCTTTCTTATCTTTTCTTTCTTATGTCAGTTTGTTTAAGACAAACTGATTAAGTATATGCTTGGTTACTTGTGTGAATACCTATTCTTAAATTGATGGAAACTGTTAACAACCTTTTATGTGAGATAAACAGAGGTTTTTTCAAGTATGGCCAGCAAAGCAACTCAAAAAACAGCTAAAATGACCAAAATAGTGCCACATTATTATTAAAATACGGAGTCTTGGTCTCTGGCTTTGTGATATTTATTTACTTTAAAACGAGCAATAACTTATTGAACTGTTATATTTATGATGTTAAATAAGGTTGCTATTTCTAATATTTATGCTAGCAAGTCTACGAAATAATCAGGGAGACTATCAAGAGATGAAAGATGTCCTTTTCTAAATAATTAATACTTAGGGATTTTCTTTCGGTCGAAGTCTCCATACCGTTTTTAAAAAGAATTTGAGAGCATGTGCTGACTGCTTTATCATTATTCAACTGCTCTCTAATTATTATTGAATGTTCCCAGTTCAGTTATGCATTCATCACGTTTACTATTTTTTAAATCTAATATTTGCTTACTTGAGAAGCCACAACCCGGTTATCATCAGGTGTTAACAGAACACGTATGGCGTCATATACACTTTGGACTCTGCCTTTACTCTGTGCATTCAGGACTTGCAATATAAGCTCATCAATCTTCAATTCCATGAACGACTCTTTTAAGACCTCATTGCCAGTTGCAGCAGCAGCAAGGACAGTAAATCCACAGTTTAAGATGTCTACGCTTTCACTTCCATCCTTTAAGATACTCGTCAAAATTGTTGGCCCATCACAGGAGCGAAATATTTCTGTACTTGAGACATCTGCAAATGACAACGATACATCACAAAAATGCCAATAAGAATGAATTTAATATGCCAGAAGTGCAATTCAAATATCAACATAAGAAGCACATTAGGCCAATACACGACTAATAATTACAATCAAGCTCACTTCGGTAAAGAGCTGGTAGAGAAGTTATGCGAGAAAGACACGAAAATAAATTATGGTTAAGTTGTCAAAATAACCGCATTACAGTGGACACCAGCATCAAAAAGTGAAGACTTTCTATCTTAGACAAATATCTCAAAAAGTCTCTGCGAAATCAACAATTATGTTAATCTCGACAGATGTCTCAACAACAACAAACCTGATTATGAATGAGGCTTGTATCTTCAACTTGTAGCTTTTACTTTTTACTAATCTAGATATAACTAACTGGCAATGCTGACAATAATTGTTACACACCCTATAGGAATCATTCCGCTTTTACAATTTCTACGCCCAAATGATTACTGCAATTTATCAGAAATGTCCAACGGATTCTGAAAAAAAGACTCCAGCTTAGTGGGAGCATCAGAACTATCTGTTTGACTAGATTAGCAGGACATACGTAAAGAGCCTAAAAACAAACAATCACATGACTAGTATTCCCTCTTGAATTGTACAGTTCATCAGTTTTAGGTCTTTAAATCAAAGAACATAAAGATAATTTATAAAGTAACATTATCAACTAAGATGTAATCTATAAATCCCTAAAGATTAAATAAAAACCTAAGGTAATACAGGCTAAGCTTGATCTGTTTTGATCAGTGCGAGCAATCGAAAAGAAACATGACCAGTCTATCCTAACCAACAAACACATCTCATCACATCATCCACGATCCACAATTCAACTCCAAACCCCGCGCATAAACTAAAAACAAAACAGAAACAATCAATAAACATAACCATACCATAAAGCAACAATGCCAACGTCTTCAAACCCGAAACAAGAACCTGTTCACACTCCGTCGATAGCTTACAACAAATAGAACAAACCAATTGCACTGCACCGTTCTTCACCGCTACAGCAGAATCACCAGATCCCTCACTACTACTACTACAACATACTTCACATAGCTTCTCAAACAAGCTCAAAATCTCACTACTAAATCTGTCGTTGGACTCCGACTCCGATTCCAGGTCCTTCAATCTATTCAAACAAAGGATCACCGGATTATCACCAGCATTGCCTTCCCCCGGGACACAGGTCACGATTCCTGCAAATGATAATCGAGTCAGCCTTAACTATGAGCTCGAGCTTTTGGTTAAGTAACAAAAAGCAGTTACCGGAGAGATCGACGCCTTGAAGAGTGAGGGCGTCAATGGCGTCTTGGAGGGCTTCGGTGGGATCCATGCCGAGGTCTTCCATGTTTTCCTTTACTAGCTCATCGAAAGCTTCCTGCGAGATCGCACGGCCAGTTTTGGCTGGCGGCCCCATCTTTTTCAGTGTAAAGAGTAGGACGACTGAGAGCAGAGCCGAGCAACAGAGCGGACAAATGGGGAAGAAGAAGAAGAAGATCTGATTTGAATTTTTATTTTCTACATACTAGTGTATAATATTCCATAAGTTTTTGGTTTTTCATGCAGTTTCTAAAGTCACATTAGACCGACTAATTTGAATTCGGTTATGTCTAATAATTGTGGTATTAAACTCATTTTAGTTGTCATTATGTGTTCGATCTGTAAACTTTTTTACCAAACGTAGCAACTAGATAAACAACTTGAGGTTTTAAACTTTCGTTTTCGAGTTTTTAAAAATTGGATGAAGATTAATAGAAATTATCATTTTACTTTCATTAAAATCCAATCCTAGACTTATAGCCAAAGCTAATCTTAGGAGCGTTAGAGTATCTCGGTTCGTATCCGAATATATTAATCTCTAAATCGAAAGTTAATGGAAGTGACATAAACTTTTTAATTTTCCCTCCGTTACTTCCATCGGCCTCTATTAACTCTCATCGTCATTAACCTTCCAATATTCAAAACAAAAAGTATAACAGTTTTAATCTATTTGCAAATACTTACCATGAGTATTTCCAACGAGTCAATTTTGAGTGTCTTTCAATTTAACAAATTCAATAAAAGAATTTAAAATTCATTCCAAAATTGAATTCGTTATTTTTTTTTTGTTTTTTCACTTCATTTAATAAAAGAATCAATAAAAAGCAAGAGGCCTACGTATTGAGCTAACTCGAGCTTTTTTTTGGTAACAGCTAACTCAAGCTTTAACATTTGAATGCTCTGTGAAAATTACCGGCATGCCGTTAAAAAAATTTAAAAAGGTCAAACCGAGATTGGGTTTAGATCATATTCACTACCAGCTCATTATAAAAATTATTTGTTCTGTGAAATACTATGAGCAACTTTTCTTTAAGTAAATGCAGGTGGTGTGAGAGAGCGACCTTAGTCATCTCAACTATAGGTTGGCACCAGCAGGAACCGGACGACCGCCAGAACTGAAAATAAATTAAACGGAAAAAAGAAGTGGTATACTTTGTAACAAGCAGAACAAGAAAAGCAAAAACTAAAATAAAAAACAGCCAAGGCAAAGAGCCTAAGTAACCAAGCGATGAAAAAAACAACATGTTAAGGAGGAAACGAATTCCATTGAAAAGATAGACACTGATGCTCCGAATTTGGCCAACGAATCAGCCACCTGATTCGCCTCCCTAAAGATGTGAATCAGCTGCCTCATTAGCATGAATAATTCTCAAACAATCAAGCCAATCTCGACGTAATTCCCAAGGAACCTCCGTTGATCGAGCTTGAAGAAGACGAACAATGTTTAAAGAGTCGCACTTAATCCATAAAGGAAACCAATTGTAAGTATCATCAGCTTGAATGGCATGGGTAACGGATCGAAGCTCCACAAAAAAAGCATTTCTATGGCCCAAAGGGAACGCGAAAGAAGCTTTCAGGAAACAACGACAGTTTCTGAAAATACCCCTGCTCCGGAGGAGTGAGTATAGCAGGACTCATCGGTGTTAACCTTAGTCCAGTCCATGGGAGGAGGAGACCAGCTCATAGAAATGAATTTAGGCGCTTTACGGGAAATGCCAGGAATGTTGAAGTTTCGAATTGAGGGGATAATCCAATTGTCTGTCCAAGAGCAAAGTTTCTAATCAGAACCAATAAGCCAGAGAGAATTATTTTGCACTGCTGGATAACACTCTTTAAACGAGAACCAAACTGACAAGGTAAAATGGCTGTCCGTTTTAAGAGCGAGGGAACAAAATTAGAGGATTGCAAGATCTGCCACCCATTTTTGTAAAACATGGCCATGTTCAGATGAAGTAAATTTCGAATTCTCAAGCCACCCTCTTTCACCGGTTTACAACAAGCATTCCAAGAAAAATAGACCAATTTTCGAGTATCAATATTTCCAGTCCAAAGAAAGTTGCGCATGGCATTGTGAATTTTGTTAATCAAGGAGCTAGGCCACTTATAAATAGCAAAGTGATGAAGGAATTAATTAAGGTGAGACGGCCAGCCATGGAAACAGAAGAGCCTTTCCATGGATAGAAGCGGGTGATTGTCTTGTTGGCAATTGGTTGGAGAAAACAACGGCAAGGAGCACCAATGAACGGAACACCGAAGTAAATAAAAGGAAGGCTCCCATGACTCATACCAAGCCAATTTTTGTAATTCATAAATCTTGAAGCTGAGGAATGAGATGAGATTTTAGCAAGTTCACTAAATGCGCTGAATGGTTTCCATAGAGCTGGAAGATTGAAGTAAATTCCCAAACGTTCTGTTTGGAGGCTTTGATAAAAAGAATCACACCATCTGCACATAAAAAGTGGGTAGGAAAATTGACACCCCGAAGGTATGAACAAGGCTTTAGATTGCTCTGTACGAAGAAGAAAAAGCCAGCTCAAAAAATCCTCAACAGTATTGAAAAGAAGAAGTAAAGAGGATCTCCTTGTCTAACCCCTCGTAAAACAAAAGAAATACCCTCTATCTCGGCCGTTAATGGCAATAGAAATCCTAGCTAAAGAAAAAATGTTTAGAATCCAATCACGGAACTGCAGGCTGAAATCCAAAGCTGAAAGAACCTCTAGAAGAAAATTCCAGTCTTTGGCGTCAAAGGCTTTGCAAATGTCAAATTACAGCGAGGTTTCCCCAAATCACCTCTGTTTAAGTAAATTAACACCCTTAGAAGGCCCAGAAATACAAACTGGAATCTCCTCCCCTGGATGAAGCCAAACCGGTTCGGAGAAACAATTTTGCTGGCAATAAAGCTAGTTTAGAAGCCATGATATTTGTAATAATCTTCAAACAAAAATTACTTAAAACAATCAGTCTATATTGATCAATCGTGATAGCTTGTTTGATCTTCGGAATGAGGACCATAATGTTAGAATTCCACCAGAAAAACTGAACAACAGAGCAAACATCACTACAAATGATATCCCAAAAAGATTTATAAAATTTCCAGCAAATCCATCAGGTCGGGGTGCGCTGCTAGAATCCATATAAAAAACAACCAATTTAATGTCATCAGACGAAGGAACAGCGCAAAGCATTATATTATCCGCATCAGAAACAACGTTGGCAATCACTTCGGATACAATATTAAGATATCGGGGCTGAGTGGATCCCGCAGAAAAAAGTTCAGAATAGTAAGAAATAACATGTTGCTCAATTTTAGACTCATTATCAGTAATAATACCGTCAATCTTTTGATAATACCGTCAATCAAAAGATGCTTGATACCTTGAGATGACTTCTTACGCATAAACTGCTGGTGGAAATTTTTTGAGTAGCAAGCCATTTGTTTGGAGCTCAAGCTCTAACGCTTCATGAGCGCTCAATTGAATCTGAATACCCCTCTTCCGAATTTCTGTTTTGAACCATCACTAACTCATTGCTTGTCGTCATTGAGGTACCTAAAACTATCTCTATTCCAGCTCCGCAGAATAGCTTTAAGACGCTTCAGCTTGAAACTAAGAAGCTGCATAGGAGGAATATTGGGATAGATATCGGTCCATGAAGAAGCAATAATTCCATATAGATCCACATGCGTCAGCCACAATGTTTGAAAACGGAATCTAGCAACTTTTGCATTAGAAAAAGAGTAAGTAAAAACCAAAGGAGCATGATCAGAATAATGTCAAGGAAGCGCGACACAAGCATGATCAGAATAATGTCAAGGACACAACGGATTGAATCCCAAAATTGAAAAATTGTAAGTTACTGAAGGCCCTATCCAATTTACTCTCAACATAGTCGTTCGATCTTCCATTTGTCCAAGTATACTTACAACCCGCGGAATTAACCTCTGATAGCTCGTTGTCATCAAGAAAAGTATTAAATTCTCAACAAGAAATATTCAGTGGAGTGCCCCCCGATTCCTCGTGACTCCCTCTAACAGGGTTGAAATCTCCCATAACGGTCCGTGGATTATTGTTGCAATAATCATGGAGACTGCTCCATAGGGTCCAGCATTGAGCGTAAGTGACGCTACCATAAACAAAGGTGAAATAGTGAGAACAATTGTTAATGACAACATTCACAAATATATTGCTCGTGGCAATCTACAACTGAGGCTCCAACTAGATCAGTAGAAAAGAAAAAACCCGATAGAAGACATTTTGAGTAACAAAGTTAAGCCAAGTCCTGCGCCAAAAAGATACCGGAATTGAATTGAACTGAACCATAGGCTCAGCCAAGCAGAGAATAGAAAGTTTATAAAGAGTGCAGCTGTTTCGCAAGCCCCAACTTCTATTTGTTCACGAACATATACTTTATTTATGAACTTCGCTCTCGAACAGCTTATTAATTTTGTTCATAAGCTTGTTTGCCAACTCTTTTGATAATTTTCGTAACCACTGTAATTTACCCATATATATACACACGCAAAATAGGATTACAATCCTATGCCAGTAGTTCAAATTTTGCCCAGGAGAGAAAATATTTGATTTCAATCCTAGGCAATCAGTTTGCCACTCGGGGCTCTAGATGAGTGAAAAGATTCCAGCTTGATCATTGTTCTTAGTGTTCATGGCCCCTCCGTTGCAATTCTACAGATATTGAAACTAATCTTTCAGAAACATGTTACATGTATATAGTAATGTGTTAAGGAATTACTACTATTGCATTTCAATATATTTCATCTAGTCGAGCAGAATGGATAATAAATTTTGCTGCTGATTACAAGTAGAACACAATAACAATACGCATACGCGTCAATCAATAGATTACTAGTAGTAAAAGAGGTGGTAAGAAAGATGAGCTTTCTCGTGAGGAAGCTACTTTCTCGCAGATGGTCTCAGCGGTAAGATTAAAGAGCCAACCGGCACTGTCATACATAACATGGCATTTACTTACATAGATTACCCCATTAATACAATATAGAGTTTCCAATTGGTAAATGGCTCCTCTATTTAATTAGTAGCTGTCCACATTGGTTTTGGGCCGAAGATAATAACCCAAACAGTTAACCAGCACCTGCAGTTTCGACAGAAATTAGAAACTGCATGATGCAGAGAATATTAATTTTAGTTCATGGTTTTAAAAGACAAATAAAGATGCAGATAATAATCTATAAATTTATCTCATCAGAAGTAGGGCAGTAAGCAGAATTAGCAGAGTAAATACTAATCACATAACAATCACTTTTAACCAAGCCAGATATCTGAGATAATGAACTAGAGCAAGCTGATAAAAGACCTCCATCAGTTTTATCGGTTAAGGAAACGACATAACACATGTAACTTATGAGTCATAATGCCAAATTTACAACATGCTCATACCTCCTTGTAGGTCCATCATCGTTGACAAGTACACGAGTCGCAATGTCAACATCAAGCTGCCATAAAAGAAATAATAAATACAGCACAAGGTTAAACAGAAACTGATTTAGATTCCATCAGCATGTTTAGTTGAAATCAATTCCTGCTGTAACTTTTCAAGAGCATAGTGACATTATACCTATATGCTTGAGTCATTCATAGAACACATGATTAGTAGAAATAGTTTTGGTTGTCACACCATTAAGTTCTATTGATTGGGACTGGTCCAAAGCCTTTTTTCGTTAAGAAAGATGGCGAATCAGTTCTTTCAAAATAGGCATAATCCAAATCCAACCCCATTCAGTAAATCTGTGACACTCCTTTGAGATAGGCATATTCCTTTAGAATGTAATGTAATGAAGACCACCATGAAATCAAAATTGGAATATAAAGGATTAAATTTTTGCTTTATTGTTCTTATGGCATGTTCCAGTGGAAACAAATCAATTGCCATAAAAAACATTCAATTTAAGAGAGATCCGACAATTTCCCATATTGAAATAAAAGACATTTAAACCCATTTTAATAATGAGAAACAGCAAAGCACTAGGCAAGAATATGAATTCAGCACACATTTCGGATGATACTTCAAAAGATTGTTAATGAGTAATGATGGTAAGTCGTATTCTATCTAACATGTCAGGATCTTCAACCTTGCGCCCACTATCACTAGCATAAAAGTAAAGTAGAGCAGAAATAGAGCTATTAAGAATGGCTAATGCAATAAGCTTGTATGCTTCCACGATATCAGTAGACTGGATTATATCCCAGCTTACGTAATTGTAAGGATTAACACAACAGACTAAAGCTGTTTCATCAGTTCTATTAATCATTTTCGTGTTTTCGCGGTATCCTCAAGAATTAAACTTATGAACACCTCCTCCTTGTCCATATCATTACTTTAGCATAAGGTTCTAGCCATACTCCCACATATAAAATCAGCTTTTTTCATTCAAGTTCCCGCATACACTAGAATGTAACCTAGCCCATATAACTTCCGCAAATTTTATTGATCACCCTTAACATGAACTAGAAAATAAAAACAGAATCCTGAACTTGATACTTCAAAATGAAACATATCTAAAAGATCAGTAGTAAATATAGCCAAGGGTTCCCAATGCCACAAAATTTTGAAAATCTTATGTTTTGGCAAATTAATCTCCGAAGGTCAATTTCATTGTTAGATCAACCTCAATTCAAGGTTCTAGCCTAAAAGAACAAAAACTTGTAAAGGGTCATTTGGAATGAAACTCATAGCTAATGTGATCCTCCATCAATCATATATTCTGAAGCCAAACTTGGATAACAGTGTGTTTAAACAGCACTCCTTATTCTATTATATATAGACCATGTTTCAGGCTGCTCAAACACGTAAACTCACGGATTATTACCTTTAAGTTATGCTATATAGCATTAGGGATTGGCTGTTTTCAAAACGTTTCCTCTTTTTTTTCTGCTTCCAGGCAACATAGGGCAACAAATCAAAGGTATCCTCATATTTTATCAAGAAACATAAAATCGAGAAAATGAAATCACAGGATACTTCTAAATGAAACATATCATAGATGGGCCATAGATGTATTATACATTAGGGACTGGCTATTTCAAGCCGTTTCTGTTTCCGCTTCTATGGAATCTTTCAGACATGGGCTAATCTGTGTATGTGTTGTTATATAATGTTAAGGAACGGCCATAAACTCGTGTTTCAATCAAGGTATTCGCATCTTTTACCGAGTAAAAGAGAATCACGGGACACCTATCAGATATTAAGTGTTTTCATCAAGTAAAGAAGAATCACGGGACACCTTTATATGAACCATATCAAATATTAAGTGATAGGGACTGGCTATTTCTAGCCGTTTTTTCTCCGCTTATTGTTTCTCCTTCCACGCAAAATAGGCAACAAGTATTGGTATCCTCATCTTTCATGAAGTAAACTAGAATCATAGGACACCTCTACATTAAACATATCCGAGACGGGCTATATATGGCATTATACAGTGTTAGGGACAACTAGTTTCGGTTTCGGATTCCAATTCCACGCAACATAGGCAACAAATGTTTCATATTAATTCCGCTTATTGTTTCTCCTTCCACGCAAAATAGGCAACAAGTATTGGTATCCTCATCTTTCATGAAGTAAACTAGAATCATAGGACACCTCTACATTAAACATATCTGAGACGGGCTATATATGGCATTATACAGTGTTAGGGACAACTAGTTTCGGTTTCCGATTCCACGCAACATAGGCAACAAATGTTTCATATTAATTCCGCTTATTGTTTCTCCTTCCACACAAAATAGGCAACAAGTATTGGTATCCTCATCTCTATATATGTCATTATAGAGTGTTAGGGACAAGTGTTAGGGACAAGCCGTTTCGGTTTCCGATTTCACACAACAAAGGCAACGAATATTTCAAATTAATTCCGCTTATTGTTTCTCTTTTCACACAAAATAGGCAACAAATATCAGTATCCTCATCTCTATAAATGGCATTATACAGTCTCTATATATGGCATTATAGAGTGTTAGGGACAAGTCATTTTGGTTTCCAATTTCACGCAACATAGGCAACAAATATTTCATATTAATTCCGCTTATTGTTTCTCCTTCCACGCAAGCTAGGCAACAAATATCGGTATCCTCATCTCTATATGGGCATTATAGAGCAAGCTAGGCAACAAATAACGGTATCCTCATCTCTATATGGGCATTATAGAGCAAGCTAGGCAACAAATATCGGTATCCTCATCTCTACATGGGCATTATAGAGCGGTAGGGACAAGCCGTATATCAGTACAGAATAATAGGCACCTCTGCATAAAACATATCCGAGACGGGGCTATACATGCATTATAAAGTGTTAGGGACAATCTGTTTTGGTTTCCGATTCCACAAAACATAGGCAACAAGAGTCAAATTCGAGGATACAGATGCCACACAAATTTTAAAATGCTACGATACAGCAAATTCAAATTGATAGCCGAAAGGTTAAATTTATAAGAAAAAAAATACATGTAACCAGAAACAGATCAACATCATAACACATTTGACGGCATCGGTACTAAATTTGGACATAAGAGAAACAGAGACAACAAAGACACGGAAAGATTATCAGTACCTTTTCGGCCCGAAAACTTCAACTTATTGATCTGGATTCGCATAGAAATTCAACATCGAGTTTTAAATACGAACCAACAGTCCTTCATCGGTCCTATCGTTACATTCCCAAACCCTATAGAGAAGATCAGATGTGAAGACACCGACTTCTGAATTCCACTGGTCCTCAGATGTGAGGACACCGACTTTTGAATTCCACAGGTCCTATCGTTACATGCTCAGATTCATCACTCAAGATGGCTATCAAACCATCTCGCATTTAGGGTTAGGGTTTTGGAGAACACCGACTTTTGGATTCCATCACCCTAAAACGAGATGTTGCAGCTATTTGTAGGAGACGTTGGAACTAACTAGCTTACAAATGGCGCAAAGTATTTATAGACAGCTGTTTTCGTGCGTTTTATTTTCTTTGGAAATGTAGTTTGCGCGTAGGCCCAAAATAAAGGCCCATGTATTTGTCGGTGGCTCAATGGAAGTCCAAAATTTTTATTTCTCAAACTTTTAAATCAAATTCTTAAAAAAAAAACAGATTCAACTAACTCAAAGAGAATAAAATTTGTAGCAATTGTTGGTTATCGCAGTGATAGCATGAAACTGTATTTGGTAAAAAGGTTTGCAGATTGATTCCTCGTAATGGCAATTGGAAATTATTTAAATACCATAATTTTTGGACTAATGTCATGAATTCGGATTAGTCGGCCCAGTGTGTTCTTGAAAACTGGATGAAAAAATAAAAATAAAAAAAGAGAATAGAAAAACCAACAAAAAAAGAGAATAAAATTTGTTACACAATTTACTATATGATATATGTCAAAAATATTCTACCATTTTTAATGTCTTTTTGGAATTAGCCATTTGATTAATTTAGCTATTGTCATATATTATTCGTTAGTCGTTGCTACTCGTCAAAATGTAATTCGTAAATATTATATGTTTAAAATAGTCATTTATAGTTTTTTACATATATTTACTTGGACTAAAATTACTTTTAAAAGAAAAAATAAAACTATAAAAAAGAGTGTGAAACACACATTTATGTACCCACTTATGAACGCATCTGTCAGTATTATACTATTATGTAATTTACATCCAAAGATTCATTCGTCCATTCAATGTAAGGAATGGTTGTGATGAAACATGATCTTGATAAAACTTACGATTGTATAAGTTAGCATTTTCTTCAGGATACTCTCGAAAGGTTTAATTTTAATCCAGACCACCTAAATCATATAGTGCATGACGCCAATATAACAGGGCTCTCACATTACTCAATAGTGACTCTGATACCATTTTAACAAAGCCTAACTAACTCTAAAAGGAACAGTAACTCTGATACCATTTTAACAAAGCCTAACTAACTCTAAAAGGAACATAAGGAACCTTAAGGGGATATGATTGCTTGCTACATTTAAGAATCCAATGTAGCCACATTACTCAGTAATGGCTATCATTTTAGCAAAACCTAACTAACTCCAAATGGCACCTTATGAGGATAGAATTGTTTATTATATTTAAGAAGTCAACGTAGCTTTCAAGTTAACAATGTGAGACATTCAACAAACCTGAAGAAGTTGTTGATTACAAGTCCAGTTTTTGCATCTTTTAGGAGAAATGAATATTCTTCATCGCTCTTTTAGTTCTTTCGATTGGGAAGTTATATCAAGGAATGTGTAATTTTTTCGGACTCCAACCAAGGATCTGGGCTTATTCAATTAAAAATAGACATGGCTGTCAAAGTATGGCTCCTAGAATATGAAAGCAGTACGCAGATAAACATCGGATTGAACAATAACAATGATAGGAAAATATCTCATTGAATGCCTAAAACATTACAAAAAAAGTTACAAAGATTATGAACTGCATTTTACCATCTGAAGATCCCTGTGCCCATCCTTATATTCAAAGACATAAATATCATGTTTTGACAATTCGAATTTACCTCCCTATCCAAAAATAAACAAGGGATTCTCTCAAAAGAAGAAATAAAGGGAAGTGATAGAGCTGGGTATCTGACTAAGAACTCCAGAATCCTTAGTTTTAAATAGTTAACAAAGTAAATATTATTAAATAATACATGAGAAACAAACAATAACACCTTGGATATGTCAATAGATCAATAGTAGTAACATTCTAAAAAAATATAGATCAATACTAGCAATGATATAACATCTTTAATTCTATTTTAGAATTTTTTTTATGGAAAAACATTAATAGAATAATATATTAAAATTAATTAGTGTATTCTCTTGAAATGAAATAATCTACTTAGTAAATATGCTTCAAATAACCAAAAGGGTGGAATGTTACACATTGGAATGGAAAAAGGCACATATTTTTCCTAATTGAAAAGGGTAGAAGATCATCAAACTTGTATCATGTCATGTAAAAAGTCATTTTCCCCCTTTTTTCTGTGGTAGTTACAAAGCACCAGGTATATTTTGTCAAAAAAGAAAGAAGGGTACTTTCCCTTACAATTATAAGCCTTCAACACCATGTTTCATTCAAGCTTTCAATACTCTTTCATTCCATCAATTCAGATTCTCGCTATGTACAGCCAGTTGCTGCTTAGTGCTTACAACAAACTTCTTCTATTAAACTTTTATATACAGAGAGAGCTGCAGATTCCTACAAACACACATCACAAGACTCCTCTACAAAATAAATCTACATCTCATCTCCACTCTATCAAAATATACGTTAGTCGGAACCGTGTTCAATTGCTTGGTGCATTTCTAGAAACTCATTCATCTAATAAAGGCTGAGCAGCAGCCAGATTCCTAACCCGTAGCGTGAGTCGCCTTCTCCTATATATGCCAACCAAACGCAGGACCAGGACAAGAGCAATAGCAGCATAATCAAACAGTCTTACTATTCCCAGGCCTCCTGTATTCAACATCCAACAGATCTAGGTCAGATTGGGCAGAGAAAGTAAAGCTATTCACCAGTATTTGATCTTCTTCTACCACAATTTTATCACACTTCAACATGAAATGTTAGCATCACAAGCACTTTCTTAGCTGCGTTTTTTTCTTTTGGGTACAAGGTCCTTCTAAATGTTAAATCAATTCACCCAGACATAGTTCTATTTAGTAAAAAACAAAACTAACAACGGCATCACCCAATATAACTGAACATGGTACAGTATAAATGACACAAAAGTTTGAACACCCAAAATCATAATTAGGATATTATGGATGCAGGAAGACATAGATCTATAAGTTCTTGTATACGGGTAACTTAGAGGCAACAACAATAAAAGAAAGCCTATACAAATAAATGTGATGGAAATATAAGTTCGGACTACAGGAAGCTCACCAGTAGGAATGAAGTTAAACGGAGTTGCAGCATATAAGACACTAAGCATCATCTGCAGAAGATCAGATACAATTAAAGCTATACCAGAAGAGAATTCAGGGATGCTGTTGAACTACCACAATACTGAAAACATTATTGGACTCCATTCTCGTGCCATACCCTTGAAAACTCACACTTTGTGGGACACTTAACAAGGAAGAACTTGTTATTACTGTCTTATGCAATTGATTTATCCAAGATCTGACTTTCAAAGGCCAACAAGTCTAGATTGGCATAACAAAATCTCGGTGAAAGAACTCAGCTAGAACCTGTGGAAAAACTTATACAATTTCGTTCATAAAAAGGAACTGAACTTACTGCACAAAGGCGCATTTCATGAAGGTAAGATTCAGGTCTATCAGGATCCATCATTTGGTGAAACATTCTCTTGATGAACAATGGTGACTCACGCACTTTCTGTCCAGAGGGATACATTGCAGACCCATCAGCAAAATACATTTAAGAGAAAAAAATGCATGCTAGGATTGTAATAGCTTCGTTTTCGGTTACTAAATGTTTTAGAAGGCACAAAATGGATACAATTCACAGACCATTATTTAAACTAAAGTTGTATTATATATAAATGATATTCTTTTCAGCAAAATACATAATTGATTTGATTGTTTCGGGGAAAACAGGGACCAACTGAAAAAGCAAAAGATTTAGGTGAAAAATCTTCAAAAAAGAAGATTGCAGAAAATCCATAAATTTTAATAAGCATGAAAAAGATATACATCAATGTATGAAGTATAAAATATTCATAATAAAGAAGCATATCATTCGGGAAAAAAACTCAATTATAGGACAACTATCAGCAAAGCAGAAAGAGTCAAGAGAGAGATCATATCACCTAACTTATGAAGAAAATAAAATTAAAAATCATCAAGCAGATCAACTTATAGCCATACCTGAACAAGGCCGAGCGCACCTCCAACAAAGAGACGATTGTACCTGTTAACAAGTTCCAAAACCTTGGTAACTTCTTCTTCTTTCCGGCTACATAATGACGCCTCCGGTGTCAGCTTGGTGATGCTAGAAGCACACATTGGACATTTGCAGGGCTTAGATGCAGCAGAATAATTCCAATATTGCAGAATGCAACTGCCTGGACAGGAATAAAACAATAAAAATCTGGGCAATCGCCACTCAAATCAGAGCTGAATAATACAAATACAGCATAATTCGTAAATAATCCGTAGTAATTAGAAATTAGCAAGGAATCAAACATACACATGAGAATAATTACATATATACTTAAATTTTCCAGAAGGAGATATCGGAGAATCTTATCTCCATTTACGTTTAAGCTACTTCGGGAAAGAGAATAATTTCTTGTAATTGAGAAGCAGGCAAAAGAAATGCAGGAAATATAAAACAGAATCACGCAAACCAACAGCCAAATTTACTCACTGACCAATCAAAATCCTTGAAATAACTATAATTTTCTCAACAACCAAAACAGAAATGTCAAAGCTAAAATCCCAAACATGAATTAATAAAGTAATAAAAGCAAAATGAGTAGCAAGAAAATGAAGAAACAAACCACAAAACCAGTGGTTGCAATTGGCTCTACACGCCACAGTGAACACACCGAAGCAGATAGGACACACATCGTCAGCTGGAGGTCCACCGTCACCGGCGGGGCTTCCTTCGATCTGCACCGTCATATTTCCAGCTGCACCGCCGTTTATATCAATATGTCCGTTGTCAATGCCAGAAGATTCTCCGGCAGCATTTGATTTAGGCAAGCGGAGGCCGGGGAATCTCAGACGCGCTCTCCAGGTTGATGTTTCTTCTTCCATTGATTTTTTAATTTTTCAACTCGAAATTTTTTTTATTTATGGGAATTAAATGTGACTTCAGACTTCAGGCTTGGGTAGGTGCGGTGTTTCCGGTTCGGTTCTTAGCCTACATTAACCCGGTTTGTTTGGTTTGATTTGTATTTTTGCTTTATTTCAGTCTTATCCAATGCCTCTGCATAAACGGAAACCAAATTCTTATAATTTATCGGCAAAATAATTTATTTTTTTATAAATGGCAAAAGAATTTTATAAATATATAATCTTACAAAAAATTTAATTTTTAATTGCATTAAACTTTTCTTTTGGCACATAAAGTTTAGTGAAGGGTTTAACTCTTTAATAACAAAAGTTGGTGTGATATGAATATAAAAATTTCATAATGATCATTTTCTTTTTTTGGAAGATTTCATAATAATCATTTAATTTACCTTGGAAATTTAAGTCAATATTTGTCGAGAACATTTTTCTATAAGTGGCATGACTACAAAAATTGTGTAAAATTATGTTTTAGGTTGTAACAAATATAATATTTATATGTTATTTAATACATATTATAAATATATAACTATTATACTTTAAAAAAATGTGTAGTCGAGTTAGAAGTTTCAAAAATAAATTGGAAAAAAAAAACTAATTAATTGAAAAATAATAATAATGAAAAATGAAAGTAAACTACTATGACTTATTACTTACAATAGAATATCTATCATTCAACAATTCGATGATGAATACAATAATAATAAATTTTATTAGCTACCCTTTCAATTTAAAATAAATTTTCTAAATATATATTGTGATTTTAATCCAAACTTTATAAGCAACTTGGAAAATTTTGAATATTTGATATTAATATAACCTTAATTGGGTGGACAAAATTTATGTATAGTAAGGTTGTTGAGTTTATTTATAAAAGATAAAGAAAAGGGTGTATAGACTTTTAGAAAAACGTCATAAAATTGACATTTTCAAGAAACTTGGATTAATATATAGTTGGATATTGAAAGATGCACACAAAATGGATTTTTGATGATCCAGTAACGGAATCAGACATTTTTGGTGATAGTGTGCGTCACGTGAACAAATAAACCGCCAAAACTAATATTTAATTGTTTAGAAAAAGGCTGTATTTATCCCGATCTCACAAATATAGTATAGTAAAACTGGGTTGCTGTTTTTTTTTTTCTGAATTATATTCCACTTATGTTTAAAATATCTCTTCCATAATTTTCTTTTTAATTTTGATATTTAAAATCTCTTAACAATTTATTTTTCAAGATTGAATTTTTAACATCAAAATCACACTTTTTGCTTTCAATCATGGACAAAAACACCAATAAAGTACGAAAAACAAACTCAAAAAACAGTTAAGTTGATGAAAAATTTCAAAAAGTGGATTGATTAGGGTTTGGAGGCCGTTTTTATAGAGAAACGGCCGAGTTGAAACGGTTTTGATGGCCATTTTTCAGAAAAAATAAAAAAATTCAACGTTTTTTCAGTGTTCGAATACCTCGTCTTCTAATGATTGATCATCACTGTTCCATTCCGGATTCGTTGGGTCATTCGACATCTCAAACTCTGAATTTTTAATGTTAGAGTTTCAAAATTAGGTTTTTTTATTTGAGAGCTTTCTATTTTTATCTTTTCTGACTTTGTTTATGGTAAAAAGGGAAAATTTGTCAAAGTGGGCTGTAGTTCGAAAAAATTGACCTCTAAATAGTGATACCCATAGTAAAATAGATTTAATGCTATTAATTCGTTTGGGTCAGACTTGTAAGATTTATATTGAAAGAATGAAGATACATAAATAGTCATTTCCATTATAGTTAAAAGGTTAAAAATATGGAAACATAAAAAAGATTGGAACAAAACAAAGAGTATATCATCTTATTAGAAACAAGGGATATTCTATGGTTACTTTGTTTTTCACAAAGTAACCATTACTTTGTTTTGTCAACCATTGGATCATGGGTTAAAAACTAATCCAATGGTGAAAAAGACAAAGTATAGACAAAGTAAGGGAAAAACAAAGTGACCATAGCCTACACCTAGAAACAAACAAAGATTAAACGAACATAAAGCACATATAAAAATGAAACTCCTTGCGATTATTGTTAAAAATGAAATCAATTATTCAGCAATTTCTCAATTAAATCCCGCAACGATACCGTGGCATGACAATAAACTTCATGGTGCCATTACTGCAATGGAAGCCGTTGCCTACACCACAAGCAAAGAAGTAGGGCTGCCATTTTGCCAACTTGTAATGGAACCCGTCCCCTGCGCCCTGCGTTTCATTGGCAAGCTTCACGGCATTTGTCAAGTTGCACTTCTGGTAACTCAAGAAATCCGGTATCAAGTACACGTTGTGAGGATGTGGGCTGCTCGGGCTTGGCGGATTATATTTGAATACTACAACAATCCATTTATACATGATCGATTAAATTATGTCCATCTACATGGTAGGCAAGCCAAAACTAAATATTCGGGTGTCATATTGACAAATTTATTTAAAGTCATAGATATTTTTGTACTCAATTCCATCATTGATGAGAAATTATTAGGACACGTACCGAGAGTATCGTTAACATGGAAGACACCTTGTTTGGAAGCCCAACGAGCGTAGTTAAATCCAAAAGTCCAGTTGGAAGAGCCCCCTACGATTATCTTGTTTTCGGTAACTTTGGGAAGCTTAGGTTTGCCCCAGCCATAGTGCCACCAATTTCCGTTGCCCATACTAACTCCTACTGAGGCAGCAATGAGTAAAACGAAAATTGCTACACGATGACCCATAATTCCTTTAACAAAAAAACAAAAATAATTAGATGGGAAAATCCGAAAAATGAAAAGGAAAATGCTTGTCAAATATGAGAAGATTTAATCTTAATCACCTCTGACTAAGGAAAATATACTATTGGATTGATTGTTAATTTGCTGGGTTGAAGAATGGGGTTATATAGAGAAAAGGGATGGGTGTGGAAACAAAATAGCCAAATTGTTCTTTTGTTATTATTATTATTATCTTAATTAGCTTTGATGATAGTTTAATGTGTGAACTTGCTATTGAATTTCAGTTCCTGCAAGTTGGGAGGTTTCCATATAACTAAGCAATATTCTTGCACTTTTTGTTTCAGTTTTAATTTCTGATGACTCGACGGATTCAAATTGATTAGTGGGCTAAATTATTACAAGACAAAATGAGCCTTTGAACTTTTTTGTTTTAAGAATTAGGTCTCTGATTTTTATTTTTTTACACATTAAGCCCTTACTTATTGAATTCCTAATTGATCAAACCCTTTTAACAACTCTTATCAAATTTGAACCAAAATGAATAGGGATAAAAGTATAAGGCACAATATATTTAATCCATGCACATTCTCGATTGCCTAATCACATACAAATCTCAAATTCACTTCTCCCCACTTGCGAAAATCTATTATAATCTAAAGTCATCCAACAAAAACCATACAATTAATTTCTTAATTTGTTACATGGAAACAAGAATTTCACAATCCAATTTTACTTATACTGATGCCTTAACTTTGTTTCTGTTTTGGTCCTTTATGTTGTATTATTCTTTCATTTAGTTCAAATTGGATGGTATGATAAAAATGGCTTGATAAATTAGTAATTCAATGATCAATTGAAGGGTCAATGTGAAAATATAAATCATCAGTGATCCAATCCTTAGAACCAAAAAAAATTCCAGGGCATAAATATGGGTTTTGTGTATTAAAACAATAAAAACGAATCAAAGCCCCTTAACTATGGATTTTAACCATTAAATATAGCAATACTAACGTTAATTTGGGTCAATCTACTGTTAAATGTCAATGGTTTTGCCTTATTTTGTACTGTAACTGTTTCAATTATTTGATTTTTGAGTAACCAATTTTGACCAAAACAAAATTAAAGCTAATAACTTCTTCAAGTTCAACCAAGTTGCTTCGAACTGTCCTGCACTTTTAATGTCCTATTGTCCTTGTTTTATTGCTTCTAACCCAATTTTGGCCTTCGGTGTCATATTCTATTTTTCTTCTTAAGACTTAGCACATTGTTCTTAAAAATAATATTTCTATATATCCCACAACTTAATGCTTAAAATAAATATTCTCAAAAGTTCTATAATTCTTTTTTTCTTAGAAGTAAATAAAAGGAAACTTTTAGGCTAATCTATGATTATTTTGTTAGTAACATATTGATTATTGAATGAATAAAATGAAAATTGATCTAATAGTTAGAGAAACAAAGTGACCAAAGAAAATTAATCAAAAAACAGTTTTGAGGCATCAATATTCGTGCGCCTCACCTTGTGGTGAGATTCAAAGTTCACGAGTCTTATTTCAGTTGTGTTTAAATAAAAAAATTTAAACAATTTTGTGTCTGTAAAAGCAACATAATCATTACAAAAGTTTTATTTTATTTTATTTTTTAGAAAAATGCGGAACTCATCCGGTTATTGTCCCACCATATGGTAGGTTACTCATGCGCCTCACCACATGGCGGGGCTCATGATCCATGAGCCTCAAAACACGGTGGGACTCATGATCCATGAGACCCACCGTGTGGTGGAGCGGTAACCGAGCCAATTTCTCATTCTTTTTATTTTTTCAAATTTTTTAAAGAGTAAAATGATCTTTTACTATGTCTTGTAGTAATTTATGGATGGATTTAGTAACACCTTCTTATATAAGGGCAGGCACGCAGACCCTGTTCCACCAAGTGAGCTAACGGGTCGTGACATGCCTAGATAATGGCCCAAGTCCATGGTCCACTCAATAGTTCCTTAGATTCATAGTTATTAATTTATTAGTGAAGCAATAATTAAATAGTTACCAAGAAAATAAAGTGTTCAATTTAGAATTATTTGGTAAACATACAAAATATACTCGATGAAAAACCAGAAATATATTCATGTCCAACAAAGCTTGGCATGGAATCAGTAAGAAATTAGTGTAATTAGTTGAGCAATGCCCTTTTTAAGGATCTTTTTAGCAACATCATTTATGCTTGAATTTGAGTATACTTGTACAAATCGCTTAGCCTTCTTATTTATCTGAAAAACAAGTATGAACCATTGTAACCAAAGTGCTAGTCCACAAACCATCTATTCTGCGAACCAAACAGTAATATGAAATATGAACTACTTTATGGACATTAATCCCGCTAACTAAAAATAATGACAGTGAATATTGTAACAGATAAAAACAACAGTCTAGCAATGGTTGTAACTACTAGTTACCAATAAGAGGGTTCACACTCGGGTCGGGCCAGTTTGTGGCACTTATACTATTTACGAAACGAGGGTGGATGCGAAAGAGATTACAATATAGGGGCGGTCAATAGAGATTTCTGCTACTCTGGTAGCAGACACTCTTTTCTGCTTCCTCGAGTAGTTGAAGATTTGAAAAAGAAATGTTGCCTGCATATTCATGTTTGTCCATTTTCCGACTAACGGACAAACAATCCACGATTCAAACATGCAGACACATGCATTGACTAGCCTAAACTGTATAGTATTATATATATGTCATGATCTTGTAATTAGTTTCTCTATATATACCACAAATAAACTAGTATTTTACTATTTATAATCAAAGATTTCGAAGGAGATAGCAACCTTTATGCAACTATAGTGACATCTCTTGCTAGATATCTTAGCTTTATGTATGTGAAAGGGCCGAAACCAAAATGATCACATGGCGTTCTTCAGAGAATCTCCGACACCCTGGAAGAAACAGTATGATAGTGCAAAATCAGCAATAAAGATACCTACAAGAGATATAACCACAGCCGAAGTTGTTGATTCTCCGACACCTTTGGCACCTCCTGAAGTAGTAACTCCCCAGGAACAACTCACAATTGATATGATGGCACCGAAAACCTGTGACTTTATCATCGCGCTAATTAGATCCCACGGTTTAAGCACTCGCTGTGCTGAATCTAATATGATGTTAATGCTGATTCCAAACACACCATCAGATAGTAAAGCACTAGATGCCATTCCGACCGTGAAGCACATCAATGTCAACAACGGTAGAGTAAGGCAAGAAGCAATCACTCTAGGAGTCACCAAATAGTCAACCGGATTTGTGCCGAGAACTCTCAATGTGTCTGTTTGCTCAGATACCTGCATCGTCCCCAACTCGGCTGCAAATGAACTCCCGATCCTCCCAGCAACAACTATAGATGTAACCACAGGACTCAGTTCCCTCGAAAAGGCGAGTGCTAATACGCCACCGACAGACCGTTGTAATCCTAGTTTTGTGAATTCCCTCACGAACTGAATGGTAAAAGCCATGCCTACGAATGCAGCGGTCAAGAGACAAACGCCTACGGACTTCGGTCCAACTCTCTCTAGTTGTTGAAGAGTGTTTCTCCAATGGACTTTACCCTTTAATATCCTGATAATTACTTGCCCTGCCGTGACAAACACTGCTAATCCCCTCCAAAGGTACCGAGGAGGCGACCATTGGCTCAACAATCTCCCCGCTTCAAAACTATATGCGTGATTTGTATTTGTTTCTTCATCTAACAAAGATACGGATGAATTGTCATCACTTGTATTAGGAACCACAAACAATTTGGTTTTTTGAGATACATGAGTTTGAGCTTCGCCAATGAATCTAAGCTGGCTTGAATGCAATGCTTTCATGTTCATGTTTGTGTTGTTCATGTTCCCATTTGGGTTGAAGGAGGTTTTTCTGCAATGTGTTCAACATTTAAAGCCCCGATTATACTTTGTTTTCTTCAAATTACGAAAACGGGGGAAAGTAAAAGCTAAAAGTGGAAGTGACTATAAGTGTGAAAGATTAAAAGCACAATTAATGTTCCCTTACCTGCTGGAAATGTATAAAACTGGATGAAGATGAGAAGCTGCCTGCATTTTCGTTATCACCTTTGATTTTCAGGACTAACTTTATTGGAGATGTTCGTAACGAAAAATATACAAAGCAACTGAAAAGGAGAGTGAGTAACTCTGCTCCAGAAACTGAGAGCAAATGAATCCACCTATATGGAATTGTCATAGAGGAGACTAAATTGAAATTAGCAGATTCATTTAACCGAAAACGGAGTTTCAATTTTAGGTGAAAGCTTAAAATTGACATGATTAGTGCATTTCGGTTATAAAGGCATTGTGTCACACGAATAGTTTTGCAACCAAGAACATATGACTAAAACAAAATCTGGAGTTGGATCTAATACATGTATAATGAGTTTTAAACTTTGCGGCCCAATAGCGACGCATTTGGGTCACAACATGCAATATATGCATGATATTGGTTATGGAAATTTACATCGTTAAAACATCAAATGCATTTTGTTTTACAGATGAATAAGTACATTGAGACTCTACCTTTTCCAGTAGTGGTGTAGTCACAGGATGTCAGAGTATTGGCGGCAAAAATTGACGAGACACGAGACCAAAGAGAGTGCTTGGCTGCGATTTGTTGACAAGTAAAAGGGAAAAAAAAGTTTCAAGGCTTCATATTGTAGAACTATGCCGTTTTGAAATAAAACCTATACTTTACTTTAATACCAGAATGAAGTTAGTAGATATATATTTTGTTACTTAAACTCCCCAAAAATATAGATAGGCCTCTGTTAATAAGATATGATTTATAGATTAAGTTGTGTTTGGCATGAAGTGTTTGTAACGGCAAGAGTAAATAATGCTTGATGAGATTTTTTTTCTAAAGGTACAAAGCATGCCTATTCAAAAAATTTATCATTCCACTCATGTGCTATAATTTTAGATATTTAAAGTTATAAGGTTTTATTATTCAAAGAAAGGGAATGCAATTTACCAAAAATGGTTGCTTGCCAAAGACCCCTAAATAGCACTCTTCCTAGCAACATGCACCGAAGATGTTCATCTAACTCTCACGAGATTAGGAAAAAAAACTGTGATTTTTCACGGTTGGTTATGATTTTTCAATAGTTTTTTTTTTATATGAAACCAACCAGTAGTATTAAGAATACAGTAACAATTAACTACAACCTACATTATTGGTTATTAAGTTGTATATTAAAAAAAATAAAAATAAAAAAATAATGTTGTGGCAATATTGAATTAATTAATTTACTCACATCTACATTTTAGTAAACAAAAAGTCATAATATTTTAAAAAAGTAATCCTCCGTTATTAAATGTTAGTCGTTTTTGTAACAATATGAGAAATTAAAATATCATTGATTATATCATACAAAATACTATTCTATGTTCTTATTACCATAAATGACAAAAACGATCAATATTTATAGAAAATTCACTTTCTAAAAACGACCAACATTTAAAAACAGAAGGATTAATACATCATTCATAATTGACTCACAACTACATTTTATTAGTCCTCTTAATGCTAATATGGGGATCCTGGAACCTTTTGTTCTTTTTTGCAATCGTATTTCCAATGCAACTTTTTCTTTCCTTATAATGGAATGTCTAAAGGCTTTTTCCAACCAAGTCGGGGTCTTTATTAGGCAATCTCATCTCACCTTAATTGTTGTTATTTGTGCGCAAGGTTTTACTGTATTGATTAGGAAATCAAACAAAGATAGGTTGATGTGGTATCGGGTGAGCACAAGACGCCCTATAAATACTTATCCTTTTTCGTAGGTGATTCTGTTATTTTCTTTTGAGCCACTCCGAGGAATGTCAACCTCCAAAGCATCTTGAAACAGTATGAAAAGGCTTTCTAGGCAATGTAAAAACTTCAACCAATCTTAAATTTGCTTCAACTTCAAAATATCATATTAACTCAAGGCTCGTATCCGGGAAATGTTAATACCTTGGCATGCCTACTACTATTAGCAAATTAAAAGATATATTTTCCAATGCATAAAGGATCTGCTTGCCAACATGGTGTGGAACGGTTCGTATCAAAAGCGAAGAAGAAAGTGTTAATTAAAGGAGTCACCCAAGTTATTCCTCAATACATGTGTTGTTTTATCCTTCCTACAACCTTTTGTGATGAGTTCCAATTGATGATTACCAACTATTTTTGGGGTAGAAACACATTAACAGACCTGATACCTTGTGTGCCAGTGTCTTCTGGGAGAAATTCTGAAACATAAAAACACTTGGGAACGTAAAGGTTGGCCCTCTAACAGTGTCGGGAAGCCGAAGCTATTTTAGGGAAAAAAGAGTGTAACATCCTCAGGCTAAATGGAGATAATCGGAAGCTTCCTTCCCAAATTCTAGATGCCTAAAACTTTAGGGAAGGTTGCAGGTTGGAGATGCCTAAAGTCATCCATTTAGATGCAAGTAATAAATATATTTGATATGATCAGAGTTTATCCAGCTTAATGATGCCTTTAATCAACTAGTTTATAGTTTTGAATCATTGTATTAGTTTTGAATCAAATGACAGGGTTGTATGAAATAGAGATGGAACAAAATATATATTACATACTTTACATGCAAGCCATAAACAAGAAATGGTATTACTATACTTAAATCCAAGTCAACTAAGATCATCATGAAGTACTGTGCACTGTAAAATAATTGAAGGGATAGCATAGGAATATGCTCTTCTAGTAATATTAGCATTACAAGAATCCATTTTTACACAGTGAATAAGAATTGCATAACTGTATCCAAAAGAGAAGCTACAACTCCTAATGAAATCGGAACTCAAAAACTCGATTCCTGTTCTTAATATCTTCATGTCTTCCTTCTTTTATTGCTGACATCAAAACAAGAACAGGCTACTTCATTTTTCCCCCTAAAGGAGAAGGGCGAGTTGCAAAATATAAAATCCAACAACTCTCAACTCAATCCGTGTTCTGAATCTTTTATATAACTGATATCATAGCAATAACAGGCTACTTAATTTTTATCATACATCAGTAACCAAAAGTTGATGAAAAAGAAACACCCCAATGGTTGGATCTCAGGGACTTAAATTATCTTCAATTTGTATAATTTTCAGATAGATAACGCAGTATTAACATCATTGATCCAGAATAGGGGTTAGAAAAAATACAACTTGACCAAGCAATAGAGTAGTGCTATAACAGCCATTGCATCAAAACAAAAGAAAAAAAGAAAAATCAGATGTCAAAACATTTTTCTCATCCGAATTTTATTAACTAAACGACATTGATTCGATCTAAACATGTTAATCTTACAAAGCATCTCAGAGTAAAAAATCCCCATGTCTTTCTTCATTCAAATCAAAGTGCAAGGATAACAATTTTAAGTGAACTCATCACTGATGCTCATAAGACAAACATAAAATAGTAACGAGAAGCCTCAGAAAGCCAGTCTAAAGTTGACATCAAAATAAATTCAGCCGGTAATTCCAACTAAACAAAAGAAATCATCATTAGCTTCTCATTACCCTTAAAATTAACAAATGTAATCGCCTTAATCGGCTCTGTGGATCGACTGAAATCACCTTCCACAGATTCCTATCAGGAGGCGAAACAATAAATTAATCTAGGGACAATGTAGCATCACCAGTCATTGCAACATGCTACCGGAGACGTGGCATCGGCCCTGAAATTCAATTAAGCAATTCAAATCAAGATTAAACTAGGATTAGATTAGAGCTCAGTGGAAGGAGAAGTCGTTAATAAATAGGGTTCACGGGGGACCGGAGTCCATCCACTACCCGTCACACGATCAAGTGTTTAACCTCATCATAGCAAATCCACATCCCAAACAAAAATTCTATAGATATAATTCATTTATCAAATAGTAAAACAAAGCGAAAATAAATTAAAGGCTTCAGTGTGTGTAACAATAAGATCATGGATAAATAAATTTATCTCACTGAAATCCGCTAAGATAATGAAATTATCATCATAAGCCTAAAATAAAAAGGGAAAGAAGAGTGCTCAGACAGCCAAGGGTTAATCGTCAATTTCTGAGAAGAAGAGTCTCAGATCAGAAACTCTAGTCCAATTAAATTGCTTCTTCACTGCACTTTTTCTTCCTCTGTATCTATTATCATCATAACAATGAAACTAAACCCTAATTTTTGGAGAATGAGATTGAGCTGATGAGTACTAAAGATTGGGGAAAGAGTTCATATATATAGCTGCGAAACTACTAGGTCATACCTTTCATTCCATTAAAGTTGGGCCGTGGGCCGTGTAGTTTCAAGCGGGAGCCAGATGGGCTTGGCCCAACTCTATTGCATAATTGGCTTTTTGTTCTCCTTTAGTACAAAAAATGCCAAAGTAATTTAGGAGTTGTTTGATAATGCATTAGGATAATAACAAAGCTCTAGTCCTGGATTGATTCGGAGTCGGCTAATATGAATCATCATAAATAATTGTAAAACTCATGTCGCGTTGATTTTTTAGTATCTACTAGATAGTTTCTTTTGATAATAGTAGGTGTTTTTTTTTTTGAATTTTATCAAACAACACATCATATGATGCCACAAAGTATATTACGTTTTAATTGTTGTCTAACTACCAACACAAAAAGTAGCCTAGTTCAATTGGTATAGTTTTGAAATTAGAGGTGCATGGTTATGAGTTTGGAACCTAAATCAGTGCTATTAAAAAAAAAATACCAACATAAAGTTTATTGTTGAATCTCAAGTTAAATTTAGTCAACACTTTCTTGGTACATCAGCTACATTGCAAGCTTTAAATTCAAAGAAACACAGACATTTGAACTATTTTATTAAACAATAACAACATATATTTAATGGCAAAATTGAAATTCCTTTTCAAGGTTAACTAGGCATCTTCCCTTGTTAATAGTCCATCAATTGATTTAGTATCAACGACGAAGTTGAGGCATGACCAAGAACTTCATAGTGCCATTGTTGCAATGGAAGCCATTTCCTCCACCACAAGCAAAGAAGTAGGCTTGCCATTTCTCCATCTTGTACTCGAACCCTTTCCCAACACCCTGTGATTCGTCGGCAAGCTTCAAAGCGTTTGTCATGTTACAGCTCTGGAAACTCCACCAGTCTGCTAGTAAGTACACACTGTGAGGATGAATGTTTTTCTTGCTTGGCTGGTCATACTTGAATACTGCAAGAAAAACAAAAGTGTATATTAAAATAACGCATAGCGGTAATTGTTGTCTATATGTTGTATCAAATCCGTGTCAAATTCTAAATATATATTGATAAGTCAATTTTTATTTCATTTTCTTCTTATACTCGGGCGGGTGCGTAGCAATAAACTTACTAAGAGTATCATTGATGTAAAATTTGCCATGTTTGGAAGCCCAACTGTTGTAGTTAAAACCGAAAGTCCAGTTAGAAGAGCCTCCTACGTTTATCTTGTGTTGAGTAGCTGGACGAGGTGGGGTATGCTTAGGGGCCGGACTGCCCGAACCATACTGCCAACTTTTGTTAGCCATGCTAACTCCAACTAAGGAAGCAATGAGTAGAAAAATTATAGCTACACGATCCATTCGACTAGAACAAAAATATGAGTTAGCAAGAGATTTTAATTCAGTATGAGAAAAATCACTCTTTGATTGAGAAATGTTTATGATGTGTTGATGGATGTGTTTAACTTTATATAGAGAAGGGAATGTGTGTAAATTTACCAAATTACTCTATTTTTATATTATAATAATAATAACAAAGGAAATTTCTACACAATAGATTCTAATTAACCATAATTGGGTTGGTTTACACAGTAATAATTAAGCAAGTCGTCCACTATACAGTCTTTCACCAATTTTTTCAATCTTATTCTGATGAATAAGTCAATTTATACTATTTATATGAATTTATTAATGCGTATTTGAACTTCATTTAGGGTGCAATGGTTTATGGCAAAATTGAAGGAAAATTTCTGCTATTCATTGAACAAACAAGTCACAAGTCAACTATGAATTTCTAGCTTAGTATATGTTATTATAATATAAACAGTAGAAAGCTTTCTGCTGATTTCCCCCATTGTCTTCAGTTCCTACATATTTGTGATTTGACTAAAATAAAATATGGTATGTGATGCCTGAAATTCAACAAGTAGCTAGTTGATGTCTGTATATGGTTGCATGACGTTATAATGATGATCAAATTAATGTCCAAATTGTTGATCTTAATTAGAGTTAAATAAGATATACTATGGAGTTAAAAGGTTTTTTTTTTTCCTTTGAGAATTAAAGGGTTTCTTTTTCAAGCAAAGGCTTTGGGATCATTATTTTGGGCTTTGATTGGAATAAGAGAGTGCTTTTAAATAGGCTTGCTGTTATAGAGCTCAATTTGCATGTCATTTATGGACGGAAGATGGACATAGAGAAATTCATTCATTGCTTCGATTAAAGTCTTGTTCTTCATAACTCAAAATTATTAAACTGAACTTAATTAAAGTACATTTTTTAAAATGAAATTACTAAAAATTATTGAAATGAAATATAAGTCATAAAAAACATAGTTTAAGTTGTTATAACAATAAATTTTTCATTATTTTAATTTAGGTTTCATTTATTTCCCTTTCCTTGTAACCTATAAATGGTAGTAAGGAGTACGAGATATATAATATCTAGGATTAGAATACTACAACAATCCATATATTTATCGACTTGGACTTATGTACAATTTTCTCAAACTTGTCTTGTTCTTTTTTTCCATATGTTATAGGGAGTTTTTCTTCATTAATCCCATGAATTGATCATTGAAGCATTCATGAGTACATTCTCTTTCACAAACAAATCTAAAATATTCTTTCATATAACACATACCTTTTTATTTGAGTTACAAAGTTTATTCTTTTTGAGAGGAGAATTAATTAACTCCAATCTTTTTTGCTTTTAGTTCTATTCAAATTGAAGTACTTTACTGAAATGTAGTTATTAGACTTTAAATTTAAGTCATAAAAAATGAGCGTAACCAAAATTACATTATCTTCAGAAGTTTGCAAGCTAAAAAAACTTTTTTTTTTGGGAAAATTAAGATGAGCGTGTTTGGAGGAGACAGTTGGGCTAGAGAAGCTCAACAGAGAAAGAGAAGAGTAGACGATGTCGTTTTGGAAAACCTGGATGGATCATCGTACAAGAAGCTCTCTTCTGGGAAATATCTATGTCTCCTCTGTCCCCACAATCCCGTTCTTGATTCCCCCCTCATGCTCTCTGTAAGCATTCTCAATTCTTGTTTTATTTTCATTATTATAGATCAAGGAAATATGATATTGTTAATCTTGTTCTGTTAGTATAGTCTATAAATATTCGATATATGAATAACCTCTCAATTGTTATACGAATAGTCCGATCCCAAGTGTTGATAATCTTTATTGTACCAACCTCTCTATTTAATCTTCAGTGGTGTCTTCCTCTGTTATAGCTGACTTGTTTTGATTATTTTTTCTGTTTTGATTGTGAAAATGTTGGTTCTGCAGGTACATTGCAAGGGATCCCGCCATATTGCTGCTGAGTCCAGGCTAAAAGAAAGAGAATTGGCCCGAGAAGCAGAATTAGATAAGAGATCATCGTTGGCTAATACTCACGTTCCCTCTGCTGATTCCACTAGTATTAACAAAAGAGTTAGGTTAGCTGTTAATAAACCGTTGATTCAGCAGACAAGGCTGGCTGCATCCGAGGTCCTTTATGGTAAAACCTCCGAGCAGAACTCTGGAAGCCGAAGCACAGTGACAGAATTGGGTGATAAACTTGTGACGAATATGACAAGTCCTCTAGTCCAAGCATATGATATGTCACTCATACAACCACCACCAGTGGATTTCCGAGCACGTAGAGAGCAAGAACTCAAGTTTATACAAGCTGGTTGGAAACGAGATGGTCATGGAAGATGGTACAAGGATGAGAATGTAAGTGATATTTCCAGCTTGATCATTCAAATAACTTTAGATGACTGATGAAATTTCCAGTTTTGGCTTCTGTGTGTCTAATTATGCTTGTAAATGCTTGCAGGTCGAATTTGACTCTGATGAAGAAGACCCAAACGTCTGTCTTTGTTAGAAATGGATGTTTTCATCGGCGCAATAAGATCAATTGATCCATGGATTGTGGTAACTTGAAATGCATTGTGCCTGCCTGGTATATCTGGCTTTCCAAAAACAAAAGGCTCGATCTTGCGTCATAGGTAGTGATTCGGGGGAGTGAAGAACTGAAGATAGATGACTTGAACTAAGTATGCGAGTATCTTAGATACTTAAATGGCAAAAGAAGGATAAGAATGTTACCATACTTGTTTCCGAGTTTTACTTGTACATGTTTCGTTTAGACAGTTGACGATGGCAATAACGCAAATGTATTCCTTTCACATCGGAAAACGCTGGAAAAGTTAAAGGTACGGGAGGTGGCAATATATGGAAGAGATTGCATTTTCAGTTTGGTAATTTTCAGGTATAAGCTGTTTACTTCCAGTGGAAATGGAGCATCTTTTGAGAAAGCCAAATCTAAAGCTATGCGACTATGTTCTACTCAATGTTGTGAAAAGCTCTTAAAGGGATGAGACCTCACCTTGTGAAGTGAGGGAGGGTAAAATGGAGTTTTAGAAAATAAAAAGACTTGTCAATTATTTTACTTTTCTTACTACCGGAACTAATTGTTTTTGTATGAAACTGGTTAGGATTGTGCTGGTTGAGTGTAATAAAAGACGTTAGGTGCTAGTTATGCGGTCGTGGACCTTTGAGAACTAGTCATGAAATTCGGTGGGAACAAGTTAGATTTTCAATGTCTTGGTGGTTCTGTCCGTCATTCCTAGTTTCCTATGACTCCCTGATTTCTTGTCTCTATTCTTTGGTTGAATATATTTTGGAGACTATATGTCTTTTCCCAACTCCCACCAATATTTCAACTTGGTCTTTGCTCTTTTTTTTTAACTTAGTAAAAATTTACTTAATTTTATCAGGCATTCAATCAGGAGTTCAGTTATGAACTGAAATGAAGAAAAGCTTACACTTCTCCCACTTTGTTATTTTACATAACTAAAATAAAAAGATAATTTGGAACATGAAAATTACTAGAGAAGAACAAAAAGAAAATAGAAGTTACAAAAAGCCCATGGGCTGTCCATGACCCAGACAAAACTGAAAATTTGAAGATGAATTTAGAAAAAAATATTGTACTCGAGAAAATGGAATGGACCATGTAAAAAGCAAGTGTCATTTTCAAACCGGCCAAAATCCTGAATCACAATAAACCTCAGAACTAGGAAACTAAAACTGCCTATGTGCTTGCTCACTAACCATACGATTCATTAATCCCAATTAATTATACTACTCATTGTCTCACTAAAAAATGACAATTATTTTGTTTGTTTTGTTTTTTTGAAAATTTGTTGTAAAGGTTGTTAGAATTAATAGATAATAAAGTTGGTTCTGGTTGGGTGTTTCCAGATTTTTATCATCTTTTCTAATCTTGTGTGCATTCATTTCCACCTTTAATTTGCTTCCATACTAATGTAATTTAAAAACATCATCTAGTACAGAGATTATAAAACGCTTTTGAAATACTTATTCTCTTAATTATAAATAGACATTTATATTCTTATTAGATTTTAAACAGTTCCCATATTAACTCATCATCTTTGCATTTTTAAGGAGTACCGTATATCAAAAGCGCTTTAAATTTTCTACATCTTGCTTCACAATGAACTTTATGGTTTTGGCAAAAAAAGAAAAAAGTTAATAAATGGTTTTGACAATTTATAAACACAAAAAATTTCCAAACCAAAATTTTATTTGTTGATAATTAGAGGCCAATTGCATAACATCAATTTTAACATAGGGAAAAAAACCTTATGTGCTTTTTAGAGACATTTTGGTGCAAAGAAAATCAACTTTTTTTTCAATTGATATTGATATTTTTGTTTTGATTATAATTCTCTTTGCATGTGAATTTAATGTCACGTCCATTAGATAAACCACACTTTATATTTAAAAAATAATGCATAATTTGACGAAAAATAATCATATTAACAGACTCAAATCAATATGTTTTGTGATATTTCTTTTTATCATGTAATCGAAAATTGACCTTCTTAACCAATTGACCTCCTTTTGCTAACAATTCGAGAACATGTAAAAATTCAAATCATACTCTTATATTTGCAAATGACAAAAATTATAAATTTTATACTTATTCTGTAAAAGTGTAGTATGCTTACCTTTTTACTTATAGCCACATAAAAATATTATAGAGTTAATGAATCTTGTGGTTTCACACTTTCACAAATAAGCTTTATATGTTTTGTTTTCGAGCAAAAATAAAGAATATCAAATGCATTTGTCCAATATCTTTTTTCAAATCTTTGACCACTTATGTAATATGGTAAAAGGTAAAAATTTATATTTTTTTACGAAAATATAATCCACATTAACATAATTGACTATTTTCTTAAATTTACAAGCAATTAATACATTTCAGATGCTATTTTTATTACATGAAACAAACCACAATTACTAATCTAAATTTTTTGAAACCAAAACCAATATTACATCAATAAAAAATATATATGCATAATTGCATGCATGTGGACAGAACAATGCACACATAAAATCTGAATGTTTATTGATTTGGTAGATGCATGTATGGATCTCAATAATTTATAATACAGGAGAAATTGTGGACTCGAACTAAAATAATGTGATCTTATGTATATATGTTCCGAACTATTGGAATATGCATATACACATTTGGTTGCCATGGCGTGGCGATTATATGGTGAGTTTGATCGTCATCAGTCACAATGAGAAGATGGATGAAAAATGTTTAAAGTGACCTTATTAAAACAAATGTAAACTTAATTATTTAATAAAAAAAGATTTTTATATCTTTTTAAAATATCTTTAACGAATGATAATATAATTTAAACTTATAGAAAAAATCAAAATATTCGCTATTTCATTTGAATTGGATTACGGTCTTGCAAAGTAAAGGTAGAAAGCTTATTGTGCTTTTATTGACCAAATTTTAAATTAAAATAATATAATATTATATTTTTCTTTAAGAAAATTAAGTATTAATATAAGATCAAGACTCAACTAAACCACTGATTAAGAAAAGAATAAATAAACCGCAGCCGCACACTACTGAACAAAATCCGTTTATGCATGGTTGTTCACCTAATTAGTTAATTATTAATTAATTATTTTCCTAAGTTTTTTAATTTTATATTGCAACGAAAGGATATTGTTTTGTTATCATACCCAAAATATATATATGCATGGGAGTAGTATGTAAATAAAATTTACTATTTAAGTATGGTCCCACTTTTAAATTTTAATACATGTTGTAAAATAGAAACAAATTAAACATGATAAGCAAGCGTTTACCTTAATTAATTATGGATGGAAATTTATTTTTTTGACAGAATTATGGATGGAAATTATTTATAAACAATAACTATCACTTTCATTTCAAAATAGTTGGTTGATGATTAAGCTAAGCAAATGCTATTTTAAGTTACTAAAATGAGACCCACAAACTATTACTTAGCATATTTTCTAGTATAAACAACCTTTTTTTTTTTGAAAAAAACAAATTAAATTACGCCAAATCAGCCAAAAGAATATTGCTAATAACTCGATACGTCTATTCTCCACGAACAGATACAGAATTAACAATTATTACAAAATAATGCAATGTTAAATTCGCTGAACGTTCGTCAAATTATAAACTTGACATATCACGTCATTCACATACATGTCAAACTTATAATAAAATCTCTCAAAATATATAAAAGTGATAATATGAGTTTTTTTTTTCTTTGACAATAATAATATGAGTTTTTTGCTGCTTTGGCTTAGCAAGTTTACTATATATTTTTTGATAATCATTTCTATAAAATTGAAGTGGTGTTAGATGAAGTTGTTCTACATTATTAGGACCACCTAATTTAATAATGCATTTGTCCTTGTTACCAAAAATAAATAAAAATTGGATCCATCTGATCTCATAATTATCAATCCCAAAAATACAGATAAAAAAGTATTTACAAATGGTAATAATTCTATTTTTTGAGATGTCTTTGGGACGAAAATTAGCTATAATTTTCATAAATAATATCCGTAAGTAGTTAGTTGATAAAAATGGAAACTAGTTAAAAAAAAAGCAAGTCACGTGCATATCCCGTGACATTTCACTCTCTACAGCTCATCTTCTCACTTTCAGCTTCTACTCTCATTATTATTCACTCTCAAATCTCTCTCTCCCTCTTCACATTCTCCGACGCAAATCGCCGCCGTCTCCTCCGCCGCACAATGTCATAACCAACCGCCATTTCCTATTCCTAACCCTAAAAATGGGGGCTTGCACATCAAAACCCCCAAAACCAAACCCTTTCGCCCCTCAAGATCAACCCCAAAACGATCACTCATCATCAGACCCATCCAAAACCCCCAAATCTCCACGAACACCTCTCCCTAACCCTAACCCTAAACAGTCTCCTTTCTTCCCATTCACTCCAAGCCCTGCTTATTTCTTCAAAAAATCTGTTCCTAGAGATTCCACGGCGGAGAATTCTAACTCTAACTCTTCCTCGACCCCGACGCCGTTACGGATCTTCAGGAAGCCGTTTGCTCCGCCGTCTCCCGCCAAACACATTAGAGCTGTGCTAAGGAGGCGGCAGCAAAAGAAGAAGAAGTCGGCGATTCCGGAGGAAGGGGAGGATGGTGGTGAGGATGATGTTGCTGGAGTTGAATTGGATAAGAGATTTGGGTTTTCTAAGGAGTTTAAGAGTAGGTTGGAGGTCGGGGAAGAGGTCGGTCGAGGACATTTTGGGTATACTTGTTCTGCCAAGTTTAAGAAAGGTGATCGGAAAGGTCTGCAAGTTGCCGTTAAAGTTATCCCCAAATCCAAGGTTCGTTTTTTAACCTTAATTTTGAAATTTGGTAATGTAATCTGATTTAGATATCTGGGTAGTTTTTTAATTTGCTTGTACTTATTTGTTTTGAGTGTTATGCTTATCTGTTTCTGCCATAGCTGGAAGCTCATTTTGTGGTTGAACATAATGGATAGGAACCAAAAGAACCCGACTTTAGTTTCACGGTTATTTATGATGGTTTATGCTAGCCGACCCCGAATCATTTTAGGACTAAAGCCATGTTCTTTATGGCTTATCAGTAGTTCATTTCATTTCAGTTCAGTAATTTCCCTTCAATTCAGTTCAATTCGGTCATTAAGAACAGGCCCTAAGGCTTTGTTGTAAGGGTGGGATTAATTAGTTTTGTATATACAAACAAAACCTTAAAGATTGGTTCTTTGAGTGTGATAGACAAGAAGGGACCGTCGTGTTTGTTTATCATTATTCTAATTCTTGCGGTCAAATGGAATAATTAAGCTAATGGCCCACCACAATCACCTTTGGGCTGTTTGGGTATTTAGGTTAACCCTCAATTTTGGGCCAGAATGGTGGAGCAATCTTTATGTTGGCCAGCAAATAAAAGTGGGTTACCTAAAAAGGAGCGGGAATTCCTGTTAAATTTTTCTAAAGTGCTGTTCTGATTACTTTTACTGTTGCCACTTTGAGATTTGGCAGTAGCCGTTAAAGAAAGGGGATAGATGGTTCTAATGGACCTGATAATTGAATAAAAGGGTCAATTCGCAGATATGGGGTTCTCTAGCTGGACCCACTATGAGTTTGATTGCTTACTCAATCAATCAAGTAATGCCCATCACCAGGATGGGTTTGTAGTTTGGAAGGAGGAAATAATTGATATTTTACTCATATCTATTGATGGAAATAATGGTTGACTAGTGCTTTTAACTTGTGTTCAAAGTTTGAAATAAATAACTCTACAGTAGCCCTAGAAAGTAAATGTCAGAATCAATTAGGTGATGACTAACGTTTGTTAACCAAGTATTTTTTTAATACCTTTTGGCGCATCTTGTTGAAAAGTTCCAATTTGTCACAAGTAAGATCCCTCGGTATAAGATTTTTTGGCTAGTGCTTTGATGGTGTGTTGGATACACTAATGCCTTTGCAGTTGGAGCTTAAGGGGGTCGTGTTGTATTTCTAGGATATTGGTGTTGCTCTCTCCAGTACTAGTTTAGCAATCAGCATTTGATTGTGTAATATGATATTGATGGGCAAACTTCATTTATGGCTTTTGAGATTCATTATCTCTACAAAACATTTTGGCTCCCTAAATTATAACTTTACACTTAATAAATACTTGAATTATGTATTCAATGTAGAAAACTTGATAGAATTCTGCCAAATTATGGTCAAAGCATATAAAACGGATCCTTTTAAGTTTCAACCGAGTTTATAGTTGTCATCAAATTACCTATGTCTGGAATTTAGTCATTTTTTGTTAATAAAGATATTCACAAGGTCTAATGATTGAATCGAATTTTTATTGTGTTTCTCTAAATGTGCTCTAACTGGATTCAGGCACAAATCAAAATGACTTGTGTAGGACATCTAGTTATGAGAAAATGGTCGAGATTTTGATTATCATGGGATTTCCTGTGAATTACCTAACATTCTTGATAAAAAGCAAGTTGGAGTAAGCTTGGAATATGGCCCGTTTCTGCTTTATTCACGCCATCGTTACTGGTTACTCCTTGAACATGGTTGGACAAGCTGGAGTAAGATCTTCCTTTGCAATTTTTCTTTGAATAACTTGCATCAAGTCTGGCAAAGGCTCCTTAAACCTATGCTCTTTCTCGGGCGAAGCCTTTGGGTCCGATTGGTGAATCAGCTTCTGCTCCAACTTGATTTTGATGACTTGGTTTTGTTGTCTGATAGTATAATGTCATACTACTACTATTATTATTGTTATTATTATTACTATTATTAATTTATTATTATTGTTATTATTAATTTATTATTATTATTATTATTATTATTATGTAAAAAGACTGCTGCATGACCTTGTTGTGAGGAACATGAGTCTGATCATGGAACCAAATTATACTTGGTATCCACAGGAGACTCTCTCTACTGACTTCCACGTCTGGATTGTGCAACGTTCTAAAGTTGCACTTGAATCGGTCTGAAGAATTTGGAAATAGTATAGCACTTTATTACATGGTAGATACTAGCATGCAGTCCTGTTTGTGAACGTTTTCTTCTGGTTTGTATCTAGATTTTCACCCTTATTATGAATGTTGTTATCTCTTTTGTTTTTTTGACCAGTTTATTGTTAGTGGTTTTATTTCCGATACGTCTCACATTATGAAAGCATCATCTCATTCTGATGTACTTTATGTTGCCAGATGACAACAGCTATTGCAGTTGAGGATGTGAGAAGAGAAGTGAAATTATTAAGGGCTTTGAAAGGACATAGCAATCTAGTACAATTCTATGATGCATTTGAAGACTTTGATAATGTCTACATAGTAATGGAGTAAGCTTGGAATTTTTTTATAATCATTTTTCCGTTCTATCCTTTCTATTTAGCTAGCAAAAAATTTAACTTCTGGATGGCTCATTGATCTTTGTTTGATTCCGAATATATAGGTTTATATATGGTGTTGCTTATGACCATTTGATTTGAGGACTTGAAATTAATTTGAAACTATAATGAGAATATAGAAAAATAACTTCATAACGAAAATTATCGGGACTTTTGTCTCAGTGTGTGATTGTTGTTGTATGACCCTTGGTATTTCATCATAAAGGATGTAATTTTTTCAACACTATTGAGAGGACAACTTTTTCTTGCAAGCTTTGTGATGTCATGGACTTCATGAAAGTTTCTATGAACTTTTCAGGTTATGTGAAGGAGGGGAGCTCCTAGATAGAATACTTTCAAGGTTATTAGTTGCTTCCTTGCAAGTTCTAAGTTCTATGTTATCTTATTATATGTCATTGCTGCTTTTGACCGGCTAATTTATTACTGAATTTAGGGGTGGGAAATATTCAGAAGATGATGCAAAGGCTGTCTTGGTGCAGATACTAAGTGTTGTTGCCTTTTGCCATCTTCAAGGTGTGGTACACCGAGATCTGAAACCAGAGGTGAAACGCATTCTTTTTTTTTTATTCTTCCTTCTTTTTAACTTTTTTCAGCAATAATATCCATGATTATATTTCTTGAAAGTAATGTAGAATAAAGAGGAGAAATATAAAGAGAATTAGGGAAAAGAAAAACAATTTGTACTCATCTAATGCATAGCTGCTTGGGAAAACCTACAATTGGGATAGATCTACTTGAATATGCTATCAAGCTCTAGAATTTCAAATTAATTCAGCGATTGTGCATGCTATATATAAATGAAGCGATTGATGTTTCTAGACCGAAATTATATGATATTAGTGGATTAGATTAAATGTGCAGGAAGCGATTTGGTGTTTTTTTAATGACTTATTATTTCCAAAGTAACGTGCAATGGGTATTTTGGCTAGAAAGTGGGGCACTCCGAACAAGAACTAGGCTAAGGCCATGGTCATTCTACAAAAACCTATTGTTAGTTGCTCCAACCATTTGGTTATTTGTCTTAGAGGCAACTAGCATATGCATAAAAGTTAAGAAAGTCAAGTTTAATGTTACTTGGACTTGAATCCCCACAATCTAACCTAAGGTTTGGGCTTAAAATAGGTTAGAGAGAAGGTTGAAAACAGTAGGGCCAAGGTCCAAAAGTCAATGGTCACTGCGAGTCAAACCTTCAAGATCAAATCATCAAGTAGAATTAAGCTCAAGAGAAATTGAACATCTCATACAATAACCCAAAGCATATAAACGCTTAAAGCACATAAACATCCATATATGTACTAATCTAAACCCTAACCACTCATTACAAGCAAGAAATATAATTGATAACCAAGAAAAGAACTATGTCATTGACTCATTGCATATAAAAAGGGAGATTTGGATTGACTTCATAACTGCAAAGCAGAGAGAGGAAAGAAGAAATGTAACCCTTGAACTTGAGTGAGATCTTGTAAGCATGGTTGACTTTCTTGAGTTCTCTGTGGTCTTCCACCTTGAATTTCTTCTATGGTTTGAGAGAAAACCAAATTCATGTTTTCGAGAGAGAAGTGGGTATTTATACTCCTTGTAGAGAGACATTAAATGCCCCATTTAGTCTGTTAATAGACCAGCTGAAATTCTCTGCCTCCAACATGAAAAGGCCTATGCAATTTAACAAAAAGCAAGCAGACTATTTCATGGACATGCTTCATCAGATGGATATGCTAATGACTTAAAGGGGCACGTTTAAAATAATTCCGGACTTAAAATGAGAATGTTTCTCTCATTTCCATTTGGACGTGCATTTAATATCTTCAGATGCACCATTTGTACTCAAATTTAGTACTATTGATCTTATATCTAAGCTGAAATCATTCAATATCCATAAGTAGGCTTTTTATTCATAAAAGTTATAAGTGTTGAAAGGGTGTATATGCTACATATAAGACACTAACTGCCATCAAATTATCGAACTCAATCGGTTCATGCTCCGCCTCTGATGTTTGCGATGCTTAAAAATGTATGTAGCTGCCGTACATGGTTCTGTTTTTGTTGTCTTAGGAGTGGCACCATTACTGAATGTTTGACAAAGGAAAATGACTTCTATCACCCTGATGATATGAACTTTTTAACATTATATCAATTGCGTAAGCAAAAGAAATGTCTACCATAAGGAATTGCTGCTGATGAGACTTTCTCCTTGTGTTAAATCTCTGGTTTACTGTCATTTATTCATAGTACACCCATTGACAGTAATCTAAATTATCTTTTCTTTTGTTCAGAACTTCCTATACACATCAAAGGATGAAAACTGTCATCTGAAAGTCATAGATTTTGGTTTATCAGATTATGTCAGACCAGGTTTGTCCTTTTTTGCAATATTGGTTGAGTTTTTACTTGGAGTTTTGTCATACTTGACTTTTGGGTCTTAGTTGCGTGTTTGAGATCTGAGGTAATTTACAGATGAAAGGCTTAACGACATTGTGGGTAGTGCGTATTATGTGGCACCTGAAGTCCTCCATAGATCTTATAGCACGGAAGCTGATGTGTGGAGTATAGGTGTTATAGCATATATTCTATTGTGTGGTAGTCGACCTTTTTGGGCTCGGAGCGAGTCAGGAATTTTTAGGGCAGTCTTGAAAGCGGATCCTGGTTTTGATGAAGCACCTTGGCCTTCTTTATCCCCAGAAGCAAAAGATTTTGTGAAACGTCTGCTAAACAAGGATCCTAGGAAACGAATGACAGCTGCTCAGGCTTTAAGTAAGTGCTTTTTCCTCGTTTATTTAGGTTTCACTCTCATCCTTCCGGATCACCATCAAAACATTTTATTTGCAGGTCATCCTTGGATACGTAACCACAGCAATGCTAAAGTACCTCTTGATATTTTTATTTTCAGACTCATGAAGCAATACATGCGCTCCTCATCTTTGCGTAAGGCTGCTTTACGGGTGTGTATACGTACTATGATGATAAATTACTAATATTAGTCTTGGTTTCGTCTTTGTTTATAGGACTTCACCTCACATTTTTATGCCTTGTAGATTTTGAAATTTCTGCTCACGCAAACAACTACTTTAAATTCCATATCATTGGATTGCATCTTTCTTATTTCTCAAATAGAAAGTTGATTATGATATAGATGTCATTTTTCCCAATCATTATGAACATTAAGCTTTTGATGCTTTCCTTATGATAATATGTCCGGTTTTTCGCTTTATCGTGCAGGCATTATCCAAGACATTGACAGTAGATGAACTCTATTATCTGAAGGAGCAGTTTGCATTGTTGGAGCCGAACAAAAATGGCAGTCTAATGTTGGAAAACTTTAGAGTGGTATGATCTCTCTCCTATTTTCTCTATTTCTGCTGTGGTTGAGAACCTGCATGTTATGCCACTCTGTTGGTTTATTGCAGGCCTTGACGAAAAATGCAACCGATGCAATGAAAGATTCACGGATTCCTGATTTTCTATCGTCGGTATGACTTATACTGCTTAGTGTTTATAAGCTGTTCCAATGCATTTTACCTACGTTTAATTTTTGTTGTTTCACAACGGCAGCTAAATGCACTTCAATACAGAAGAATGGATTTTGAGGAATTTTGTGCGGCTGCATTGAGCGTCCATCAGTTGGAAGCTCTTGATCGTTGGGAACAGCATGCTCGTTGTGCGTATGAACTTTTCGAGAAGGACGGAAACAGGGCTATTATGATTGAGGAGCTTGCTTCAGTAAGTTGGAATTTTGTTACTTCTTTGGCAATTGCAAATGCTCACGACATTTCTTATCTCCAACATATTAAATAAACACATAAATAACTCCTAGACAAGGTAATTTTCATCAGTTCATGAGATTTGACTGCCCATTATGCCTTAGACTAGGTCAGGTTTTTATCGTGCAATTTTTTGATTCAGCTTTCACCTATGTTGCACTTACACCCTGTTTTGTAGCTCGTGTATCTGTGTCCGTGTCCGTGTCCATTTCGTTTTTGTTTCTATTTGTAGACCTTTATGAAGGTTATATTTTAGAGAGAACGTTTCCCGCATCAGTGTCCATGTCCATTTTCCTGTCCATGCAACATAGGCTTTCGCTTTACTAACTTGTGAACCGAATCTCTAGTAGTACATCACAAAAAGATGAAGAAATTTAAGTTTAGAAATTTTTATCTTCTATGTTTCTCTGCTTTCGTGACTTTTTCATAGTTTAAATTGGCCTCTTTTGAGATTTGTATCTCCACTAAATGTCAACCTATTTATTTTGTGAAATATTTACGGTGACATCAGGAACTTGGGCTAGGCCCTGCAATTCCAGTTCATGCCGTTCTCAACGACTGGATAAGGCACACAGACGGGAAACTCAGCTTCCACGGGTTTGTCAAATTGTTGCACGGAATATCGAGTCGAACTGTTGCAAAGGTGGCATGAAGACAAGATATGTGGTTTTATTATATATTAGGAAGTGCCAAGTTTATTGTGGTTCTCGGCTGTACAGCAGCAAGATGCTTGGTGGGATTAATTTACTTTCAGGTAGGAAAATCGAAGTCCCTAGCTTCGTCTTAAATGGTTGTTTACACTCTACAGCCGCCTTCTCTTTGCAGGGGTAAGGTTTTATATGGTGATTGATTCTTAAAAGGTCTAGTGATTTTCAAAAGGTAGAAATATGATTGGCATTGTGTTGTAAAAATATGATGCTAATGCTTACCATTATTGATGCTGTATGTATACATATTTCATTTCTAATATCTCCGTGTTTATTTGGCTCAATTTCACCCATCCTTTTCAACTTGTTCACGTCAGCAATTTCTAGTTTGGAAGCTTTCTCTCATTTTAAAGCACTAGTCTTTTCACATTCCTAAAACATACCAGTTTGCCTATAAAGAAATGTTACTCAAAGATTGAACTAAAAGCTCGAGCAAAGCGTCTTAAGATCTTTTTATATAGGCTTGAAACATGTACAATACAACTCCATGTGCTTGAAGCTTGAAGTATGTATAGTATAAGCTTAATTCTTTTTGTTGAAGCATGCATAATACAAGCTTAATTCACTTTGTTGAGGTTGTCATGAACTAGAATTGAGGCTCGAGCGGGTTGGGCTAATGTAAAGAGAAGATGTGGTTGAGGCCGTTTGAAATTATAGGAACTTATTTGGATCATAAGTTACACTCTAAATTAAACCAAGAGGCTAATAAGTTACTAAATAAATACAGGTGACAAGGTTATCATTAGACACTGGGTTAGTTTAAAGGCTTAATCATCTATTCTTTACGGGGTTTTTTCTTTTTACAAAACTAGATCATTTAAAATAGGCTTTTAACGTATGTACGGATTTTTGCTTTATGTTTACAAATTGGCTTAATATACATGCAACCTCCTAAATTTGTATCTTTTGGTCATTTTACCCCCTCATTTAAAGGGACATCCCTTTTACCCCTTCAACTCTTCAAAAGTGATACTATGAAACCCCTAAACTTCCATCTTTTGGTCATTTACCCCTTCACTTTAAGGAAATTTCCTTTTACCTCCTCAACTCTCTAAAGGTGGTACTATGTGCCCTACATTTCTCAACTCAACGGAAAAAAGGAGATTGTACAACGACCATTGATTAACTTAAAAACATCTTAAATTTGAACATGTCAGCATTTGTAATTAAAAAAACGAAAACATAAACATAATATTTGGTCCTTATTGCATTTTTTAAATTATATAACTCCTACCATAATAGCATTTTTGGAGAGTTGAGAGGGTAAAATGAAAGTTTCTTAAGATGAGAGGGTAAAATGACAAAAAGATGCAAGTTTATGGGTAACATAGTACCAGTTTTGAAGAGTTGAGGGGGTAAAAGGAATGTCCCTTAATGTGAGGGGATAAAATGACCAAAAGATACAAGTTTAGGAGGTTACATGTGCATTAAGCCTAATTTAGAGTGTTCCAAGCTTCTAGATAAAAATGTCATTTCTTCTCAACGTTGTTCATTATTCTTTCTCTTCATCTCTAAAATTGAATCATTCTTATTTTTTTTTATCTCCTTCTCATTTCGATCAACGCATAGTGTAAGTCGTTTTCGATTCAACTTCAAAAGTTAAAAAAGCTCAGCCATGACATCTTTAGTGGTTAGACTTCTGTCATTGTTATCCAAATCACTCAATTCTTCTTTTCCATCTTGTCTTTGTTTGAAAATTTAGCCGTTTCTCTTCTTCATTCAACTCCTACTATTGCACTTTCACTCTTCTTCATTTGCATTTCCCTCTCCACCGTAATATATTTTTTTAATTTTAGCGATTATTGTCGTGTAGTGCTACTATAATATTTTTCTCCAAGATATCTCTCAAATATTCCTATTATTTGTAATATATAATCGAGACCCTTTTGGAAAACAACGAAGTTGAATTTAATCGACACCATTTATATGGTTTTTTTTTTTATCCAAATGATGAAAAATCTATGATTTGCGAGGTTTATTTATTATAAAATAATGCTCAGATCAATTGCTCTCGCATGAAAACTTATACCATAATCTGCTTAAACTTTGAATCAATATATCACCACAATGTGACAACATGACAATGCTGCAACATGAAAGTGTTGTCGCAATCGTGTTACATCGAAATAGAAAGACATTTGGGCCGGAGTCTTATCGTACCGTCGCGCTGTTGTGTTGGGTAGCTCAATAGCATGTGGAATTTTCACATGTCTTATTTCGTGAATTGATTTAGGATGAATCTGAACTTATGAACAATATTTGGGGTGGATTGGTAACAAATATTTATTCGGAATAAACCCTTCCTTAAACCTTTACACAACCCATCTTTCTTCTCCAGTTCTTCTTCTTCAACCATTCTCCACACTCTCTATTCTGGTAATCACATACAGTTCAATTTCCCGAAATGCCCCTCCCAAAGCCCCAAATTCCCCATTCTATCCTTTCTCCATCTTCCTCCGACATCCTTCTAGCAGCCAAAGCCCTAACCATCCTAAGAAGCCATCCTTACCACCTTAATACCATCTCTTCCGATTTTACCCCTGAAGCCACTTCCTGTCTCCTTCTCAAATCTCAACAAGACAAAGCCCTAACCCTAACCCTAGTCAATTGGGCTAAACCCCATCACTTCTTCAACCCTCTCAACAAATGCCTCGCCCTTCACATTTTAACCAAATTCAAGCTCTTCAAATGCGCCCAAGCTCTTGCCCAGGACCTCGCTGTCCAAACCCCCGATGATTCTGGTAGTTTCGTGTTCCAGTGCCTTAAAGATACTTACCATATGTGTGATTCTAGCTCCGCGGTTTTTGATTTAGTGGTAAAGTCTTATTCCCATTTGAATTTCACTGATAAGGCTTTGAATATTGTTAATTTAGCTAAAGTTGATGGCTTTATGCCCGGTGTGTTGTCCTATAATGCGATTATTGATTCGTTGATTCGGTGTAGGAAACCGACTAGGTTAGCTGAGCAAGTGTATAAGGAGATGATTGCTAATGGGATTTCTTTAAATGTGTTTAGTTATAATATTTTCATTAGGGGTTTTTGCGCAGCGGGGAATTTGGATATGGGTTTGAAGTTTTTTAATGAGATGGAGAAGAACGGGTGTTCGCCTAATGTGGTTACGTATAATACAGTACTAGATGGGTATTGTAAGTTGAAGAGAGTTGATGACGCGTTTGCTTTGTTGAAGGGTATGGTGTTGAAGGGTTTGGAGCCTAATTTGATCACGTTTAATGTGGTGATCAATGGACTTTGTAGAGAAGGAAGGATGAAGGAGTCGAGTGAGATTGTTGCAGAAATGAATCGGAGGGGCTATGTTCCGGATGAAGTGACTTATAATACACTTGTTAATGGACATTGCAAAGAGGGTAAATTTCATGAAGCCCTTGTTTTACATTCGGAGATGGTGAGTAATGGATTAACCCCCAATGTTATGACATATACTTCGTTGATAAATGGTATGTGTCAGGCTGGAAACATGAATCGAGCTGTGCAGTTTTTTGATCAGATGCATGTTAGAGGACTTTATCCAAATGCAAGAACATATACGACTTTAATTAATGGGTTTGCACGAAAAGGGTTCTTGGATGAGGCTTACCGGGTTTTGAATGAAATGACTAGTAGTGGATTCGTACCTTCAATTGTGACTTACAATGCACTTATTAATGGACACTGTGTTTTGGGGAGGATGGATGAGGCCATAGGGTTGTTACAGGACATGGTGGGCAAGGGGTTAGGTCCCGATGTTTATAGTTATAGTACAATTATTTCGGGGTTTTCTCGTAACCGGGAGTTGGGGAAGGCATTTCAAATGAAGTCGGAGATGGTTGAGAAGGGCATTTCTCCAGACTTGGTCACTTATTCAACACTTATCCAAGGTCTCTGTGAAGAGGGGAGTCTAACCGAAGCTTGTGAGCTGTTCCAAGAGATGATGAATCGGAGGCTGCAACCCGATGAATTTATTTACACAACTCTAATACATGCTTACTGTAAAGAAGGAAACTTGGTGAAGGCTCTTCAGTTGCACGATGAGATGATAGAGAAAGGCCACTTACCGGATGCAGTTACTTATAGCGTACTAATTAACGGGCTTGATAAACAGGCTCGGACAAAGGAAGCAAAAAGGCTTCTGCTTAAGTTGTTTTACGATGAATCTATTCCATCTGAGATAACATATAGTACACTGATAGAGAATAGCTGCAACATTGAATTTAAGGGTGTGCTAGCCCTTATGAAGGGTTTTTGCATGAAAGGTTTGATGGATGAAGCGGATAGAGTTTTTGAATCAGTTATTAAGAAAAACCACAGTCCGAATGAAGACGTATACAATGTCATTATACACGGTCATTGTAGAGGTGGAAATGTTCATAAGGCGTATGGCCTGTACAAGGAAATGGTTCGCTGTGGTTTCACGCCTCATACATTGACTATTCTTGCTCTGGTAAAAGCACTTTATACACAAGGGATGAATGAGCAGCTAAATGAGGTGATAGGAAACATATTGAGAAGCTGCAAGCTTAGTTACGCCGAACTTTCTAAAGTTCAAGTTGAAATAAACCAGAGAGAAGGGAATATGGATGGCGTTTTCAGAGTGCTTGCTGAAATGGCGAAGGATGGGATAATTCCTAGTGGGAGTTCTGGAAATGCTAGAGGGTAATCTGTTTCCTGGATTTTATTTATTCTGTCAATGTCCACTTGGCATATTTTGTGAAGCAGAGGATGTGATAAGGGCTAAAAGCGAACGGTTTTCACTTCCTCAAGACTCAAGCACTGGTAGTTCGCCATTTTGCTTCCATATCTTCCTGTGATTCGATGTTGGTGAGTTTCTCATCGTTTCGGAATTACCACATTTACCCTGATAAACAAAAAAGTTAATTTATTTAGCCATTGGACAGGCTTCTTTTTGCATCTCTGGTCAGTATATATGTCCATGAACGTTGATACTTCCGTGACATATGAAAGCTAAGGCTTTGCTCTCTTCTCTGTTATCTTAGCTCAAGCTGCTTCGACATGAAGATGGTAGGCCTTCGATCAAGTCAGATAAAAAGTCGGTTAAGGTGGTATTTCCAGGTTGGAATCCTATGCTAACAATGATCTTTTTTGTTTCCTCCTTTGCCTAATGTGTTATATTAGGCGAGAAGATGACTGTTGAAGGAATGCTTCTATCCAGCTTTTTTCTTGCAACTTGGTTCCAGGCTCCATCAGCATTCATCAGCCTCCCTTAATAAGGGACAATGCCTTCAATCCCCCTCATGTTAAATGTGCAGGCGAATTATTATTTTGTTATCGTACAAATTGTTTTAGCAAATAAGTTAAGGCTCAATTTGGCCATGCTCTTCCTGGGTTGTACTTGAAGTTCAACAATCTAATGTACCAAAAAATAAAACACAACTTGCATGATATAGCAAATTCGGAAAAAGCTAGAGGAAGATACTTTTATTCAGCTTTATTTATACGCATAAATATGAGTTCGTTCTATTTCTGCTGCTTGAAACGGTCATCTTTCTCAACTTCTCTTGATTTTGTGTTTTGTGCCTTGCATTTTCCCAAGTAACCTTTGATTTTATGTTCTCTGAATATTGCATTTTTTTTTTTGAAAGATGAATATTGCATTTCTGTTTCAAGCGATGAATGTGGATATTCACAATGAAATTGAAATTTGCGCATATAATTCTGGGAAAATAGCCAGCCATTGCCTACTAAATTTGATGGTAAGAAATAAAATTCGCAGTTGTTCTAGACATCTCTTCTCCAACCATTGAAAATCCGAACACCAAAACAACTCAAATAGGAGCGTATTGAACTCTCGTGAAATAATTTGAAAATAAACAAGCATTACATTCATTGTCTGTACAAAGAATTCCAGGATCCCCTTCAGAATGAATCAGCTATTCTCACAAAGAACATCTGAAAACTCATTAACCAACCATTCACTACCCGTTATGTCTACTTCCAAAAACTATATCTCATTGAAGATGTTGCATGCAACATCAACCAGATAACATGGGAAGCAGTTAGAAGATTTTAAATTCTCATATTATCAACACAGTTCATATGTATCTCATTGCCAGTTGACACAAGATCAAACTTGGCAGCAATTACCATATTCTGGTGTAGTAGGAAACACACTTGGAGAATTGTACCTACTCGTCAGCAATATCCTTAAAATTGAGCAAGTAAACACCATAAAACTCCTACAAGATGTATAAATTAGCGAGTTACTGAATGAATGCCCAAGAATTATGACATGCTCGCATTCACTGAACTACTGTTGACCATCCTTTCAATAGTTGGATGCATTCCAAGTCTTCAACACTGATCAAAATCAGAATCATAAAGGACCTTACAATTGAAAATATTGAAAATGATTTAAAAGAACCACAATATGGAGTGATTTGCATATGGCTTCTCCCCAACAATATAGCAGAAGTTGTAAAATGCAAATACATTTTGCTGCAAAATGAGGATACAGCAGGAACTCGGGAATACAGATAACACCATTAATTATTGACTTTAAAAGTGCAACAATCTTTGCAAACATCTTGAAGAATCCTTTAGATTCAAGTGGCTTCCTTTATGGTAATGCATCAATACACCTGAGACAAGTTAATTAACAAATATAGCAACAAAGAGGACCAATGATCAATTTGGACACGGCAATTAAGTTGCCAACCCCATCAAGAGAACGTTGAAGAAGTCACAAACTCATTTCGGGGAAAACAAAAATGACAACTCCAATGAGAGACCACTTCATATCGCAACTAAAAGGTAAAGCACAACAAAGATTTACTATAATCAAAAACTACCGGTAGAACATTCCTGCAGGGCTAGGCAGTAGCAATCCTACAAGGAATTCAGATTATCGTCTTGGTGCTCCAGAGAGTGATACGCTCTTATTAAAAGTTCAAAATTAGAAACTGTGAATTCAAATTTAGAAAAATCAATCAATAACGCAAAAACAATACACAACAGAAATGAAAATTTCATAATTGGATCTATTTAAAGAAACAGCTAGCACTCAATATAATCCGAATACCTCCCTTCTTTTCAGGATTCTATCTGATCAGAAAATTACATTCCAAGTTAGCTCCTCATCAAGTACAAACCATTGATTACATGTGAACTATACTAGTGCAAATCTCTACCACACTCGTACAAACAGGTCCATACAAAAATTTGCAAAAATATACTGAAAAATAATCTACCAAAGTTAGAATAGCTATAGATTTTACCCCTACAGTGAAATTGATGCTAGATACCTTCTTGAAAACATGTAACTATCTTGAAGAAAGCCTTTGGTGCAAATCCTCAGCTAATGCCTGCCTCAAACCATCTCCGACATAATGAAAAGACTTCTCACTCTCAAGCATCATTGCCGGACGCCCATTCTCATCTGGTTCCTTCCATAACTCCGGCTCAGGCTCCCTTGCAACCTGGCACATATTATGCAACACACAGCACGCAACAACCGTCTGCGGAACATGATTAAGACCCACATTCAAGTCCTGCAAGATTTTCCACCTTCCTTTCAACAACCCAATAGCCTCCACAACAACAGACCTTCCCTTCATCAGCATACCATCAAACAAATTCTGTGCCGGAGTTCCTGTCCCATTCGGTGAAAAGGGTGTCATCAAGAACGACAACAAAGGGTAACTCCAATCCCCAACTATATACGGCCTAACATGGTGACCCCTAACATTAATCACCTTCTCCCACACAACATCCCCCGAAACAAGCCTATTATACAACAAACTCTCCCTAAAATGCGAAGCATCATCAGTACTCCCAGGAGCCTTAACACACACATCCCAAAACACCTTCTTATGATCCGCCACAACTTGCAACAAAACGGACGGATACCCGTACCGACATTTATACAAATTTACCCCGCTCTGATCACTAGGCAACTTATGAACCTTAACCGGACTACCATCTACAGCACCACACATATTAGGCAAAGAAGTAATCTCTTCAAAAGCCTGAGTAGTCTCAATCAACCTACGTCTACTAATCGGAACCTTAATAAACTCAGGATAAAGCTTAGTAGCCAACAAACGGGTAACCATATTCGTAATCTTGGAAATCAAATAAGGCTCAAGAGAGTACCTACTAGCAACCATCTTAGCGGAATACCCATGAGCCAACCTGGAAAGCACCATAGCCACCGCGTAATCAGAAGGGAGAGAGAGGTTGGAGGCGGCAATATGGGGTTTGAGCTTATCAACAACAGTAGTGAAAACGGGGTAGGAAAGGCCGTAGAGGGCTCTCCATTGGGCATCGCGAAGAGGGGCTTCGAGGGACCAAATATGCTCGGTGGAGAGAGCGCGGAAGGTGGCGACGGAGTAAGCAGCATTGTCAGGAGGAGAGGGGTTGGGGGTTTTGGAATTGGGGGTTTTGGGTTTGGAGGAAGCGAGGAAGGAGAGGAGGGAAGCGAGGGTGAAGAAAAGGAGTGGGGCGGCGGAGGAGGAGGTGAGGAGGGAGGTGGGGGAAGAGGAAGATAAGGATGGGGATGAAATTGAGGAGGATGATGATGGGGATGAAGATGGGTCTAGGCTATTCTGGAGATGGAGGAGATTTGAGAGCATTAAGAGGAACGATTCATCCATGGTTTTGGAGAATTGGGGATTAGGGTTTGGAAAGATGGGATCTTGATTTGGGGGAGAGAGGAAGGGGATGATGGAAAGAATTAGCGACGGAAGTGAACGACGGCATGAGCTGAATGAAATGAAATGAAGTGAGTTAGTTCTCTTCTCAACTCTGAATTCTGCTGTACAATAAACCCAAAACCACCCCAAAATAGCTAACACAAATTAATCATATATACTGCTTTAATCGGGCAACTATAGAGATTCTTTGAAAACTAATTAAAAATTAATGGAAACTATTTGGAGATCAGTTGAATTTTATTTAAGCCTTTAGGTATGTTTAAGCGGTTAAGTCGGTTTTAATTAAATATTCGATATTAAGTGTTTAAACGAGTCTTAGGCATGCATGTTTACTGCGTGTTTTCTAATCTAGCTCGGCTTGGCTTGAACTCAAAGAATTTTTGATACAGAAAGGGTCGAGTCTGGACAAGAGTTTTTATTCACAAATCTGACGTGGGCCGCCTGGCCCAGCTCATGAAGAAGACTGAAAAGAAAGAGGAGAAAGGTGGAAAGTAGAAGGGCGGGTAAAAAATTAGGACGGTGAGCCAATAGATTTACTTACCTCGCAGCCCGGCACATAGAAATTCCCAGCTCGCCATTCTTTCAAAATTGGGGCAAAACACTTCTCTTTCTGAAGTTACACCAAATTAGGGTTTTTAATTTTCACAGAAATATATTCAAAACCCCAAATTGGATTCTGCTCTGCTCGATTCAACCCTATCAATCTTCCTCAACTCTCTGAATCTTTCGCCATGACTGAGGTTTCTTAATCTTTAATTAATTGCAATTATGTTATTCAACTTCATTTATCGCCTTCTAGATTAATTCTGTTATTGACTCTTGTTATTTTTTATCATCCTAGTATTGGGTTAGTCAAGGTAACAAATGGTGTGACTTCTGCAAAATCTACATATCTAATAATCCTTCCAGCATTCGCAACCATGAGCTCGGTCAACGCCATAAGGAAAGTGTCGCCAAACGCCTTGCTTCTATGCGAAAAGAGAATGCCGCCAAAGATAAGGAGCAAAAAGAAGCTGTCATTGCCTTTGAGCAAATTGAAGCTGTAAGTATTTTCAATTTATATAATTATGCCTGTCTCATTAACTGCAATGATTATAACCAACATGGGTAACAAAAGGGACAAGTTCAAAACTTTTCGTAGTTGTTCTTGTCTAGTTGATGTTATTTATAGCACTTGTTGTTATCATTTCGGGACTAAGGCTTTGTTGTTGTATTGTTATTTTCTTGCATATAGACTTATATTCTGCAATTTCTTTCCTTTACCTTTTTGTTTCACTATTGGACGTATAGATGTTGTAGTTGGGACTTCAAAATTCAGTCAGACTCGTGTTGACTATGTTTCTCAACAATAACAGAAATTCCTGGCTGCAAAGCTAATTCAGTATAGTGTTTGCAGTTTACACTAGAAGAAAGCTGATGTAATTTATTCAATAGTGGAAGGCAAAAGATAAATCTTTTCCAGTTTAAAGGTTTAATTTTCTGCCACATCTGCAATCCACAATTGTCATGTTTACCGTTGTAAAATCTTTCCTCAGGGGACTGTCAATAATGCAATTTAGTGTTTTCATTTATATAGACAGATTTTACAATTTTTGTATTATCAACTAAAGCTTAAATTGATCTCTTATCTTTTTTTCTGTTTTTAAAAATGTCTTGCAGAAAGCTAATCGTAGCTACCAAAAGGACGTAGCCAAACAGGAGGCAAGTAGTGAACATGCATTAACTGTTGACGAAGGCGGTGAAGAGGGTATGTATGAAATCCTGCTGTTCCCTGAGAAGCTAATGATATTTTTTTTTAAAATTTGATGTCTGTTTTGACAACGCATTCAAGATGCCATCAAAATTAGAATGAAACTGCATTCCTTTCTGAGGGCATTGCTTGACATCTGAACTTTCTTTTGTAGAATTAGATCTAGGATCAAGATAAATTGTGAAAGAAACTGTACTCAAATCATTGTTCATGTATTGTTTGAGTATTTTCTTTGTTATTAGTCAGACAGGCATGCGACAGTGCTATCAAATGAATTTTTAGCCTCACACACCTAGAAACTTGTTCAGGCTTGTCTAGCAGTAAGGCAGGTTAGGTTCAAGCCTAAGATTTCCGTGCAATTTCTTGCAGGAACATGGATATAATTTCTTTTGTAGAGGTATGGGAAATTGTGGAATAGTAACCATTCATTATAATTATTTAAGATGGTGACAAATAACATACTTAAGTGTTCATGGTGGGTTAAGACATTGTTTCTTCCAGTTGTATGTTTGTATTAGCAATCTTAGGAGGGTTGGAGTCTTTTACAGAAATGATTGGAACCTCGCTATATCTTTTGCACATAGACAACTTTGAATTTGTTCAAACACAGTTCAAATTCATACTTAGTATTTAAATGAGCCAACTCGGATTAATCATTTATCACCTTTTCTGGTTGGTTGTTTTATTTGGTCTAAACCTTCAGTTTTCAGTATTTGGGAGAGAATAATTTGCAGTCTTGCTTTATAATGGATAGAATCTAGCTAGCGATTTGACAGGATAAAACATAAATTTTGTTTGCATTTCCACATTGATTAATATATTATGTACTCCAAATTATTTGTTTTATACAATGTGTAATTAGTACTAACGGGTAATCTGTACTAATCGTGTTTTTAATTTTACATCCATTGGCTCATTCGTTCTAAAAACCCCATAAAACATTTCGCTTGTTTCGATTGTTTTACTATTCAAACTGATACAACTTTGAATGGTGACAGAGTGGGAGTATGACAAAGCTTCAGGCTATTACTACAATAAAAGCAACGGGTTACACTTCGATCCGAAATCAGGCTTCTATTATTCGGATGGTATAGGTAAAAAGACATACTGTTGGTTTATTAAATAATCTACTTTTCTTTTTTCTGACTGTTGAGTCATCCACTATAGATGGCTAGTGTTATGACGGCATGGAGGTTATGCAACAGGAAAATGGGTGACACAAGAAGAAGCATATGCATCAGTTGACGCTTTGTCAAATTCCAAACACAAAGGATCCAGTTTGAAAAAGCCAATGCTCTCAGCAAGTTTGAAAAAGGAAACCAAACTGGCTACTCAAAACGGCCCTCCACCTGGTCCAGTTGTTTCAGTTCCCTTAAATCCCATGAGATCTGTTAAAGGTGCGACTTCATCATTTGCTGTTAATAAGAGAAAGAGGCAGGATGAGAAGCCAAAGGTTATATCTGCAGATGAAAAAGCTGCTCTCAAAGCCAGGGAGGCTGCAAAGAAAAGAGTCGAAGAGAGGGAGAAACCCTTGCTTGGCCTTTACAAACGATGACTTGGAACACACCTCATAGAAGAGCTTTTGGTCCCTTGGTATGACCGGTAAGCTAAGTTCCTCCAGTGATTTATTAGACTATTAAATTTATTTATATTTGTTAATGTCGATAGCGAATTATTTGAAAGCATTGAATGCCCCTCAAAAGAGCCCTCTTCACATTATTCTGCCAATTTTAATCCATGAATTTAACAAATTTGAATCTTCGAATTTTTTGTCCAAACAATTTCAATTCATCCACTATCTGAATACTGGTTGGCCTCTGGCCAATTGGCACCGTCTACTGAAAAGAGGGTGAAGGTCCTGTATTCAAATACCAAGACCTTCAGTTCCCTCTCTCTCAAATATTTGTTAGGAAAAGAAGCGAGTGCTGAATTCCTTACTTTGAAATCCTGCCAGTTTATATGTTAGCATAAGTTGTTGTGGATGTACTTGAATATAATCCAATATTCTTTTTACTAGGAAACTACTTTCAGTAGCCAGTCGAAAAGTTCTAGTTCATGAGGTTACTGTGCATTTATCCTCTCCCCACTCTAGGCATTGACTACAAATCTTTAACCTTTTATTAATAGATTATCCATGTAAATAACCATTACTTAATTCTGACAGTAGGCACCTGACCTGATAACAATAGCCCGATCCAGGAGGACGATAGAGAGCATGTGCTTGATCAATCAACTCTCATAGGGTTTGTAATAAATCATGCTTGGCCACTATAGGCTGCTAGAAGACGACTATAGGGCGGCTGGCTAGTAGGGCTGCTAGGTTTCCTTAGTTTAAGGAGTGATTTTAGGAATGTGTTGTACATGTATGTGTATTCCCGTAAAAGTATGCATGTAGTCTTTTAGATTACATGGCGGTGACAGTAGCTTGGAGAGTGGGAATTTTCCTGGCAATTGCACTATACGTTTTTTATTGATTGTTACGTAGCACTGGTGTGCCTTCCATGCACTGTTACAGGCAAGGGCTTGCACTCAGCTGGATACTCATGAAGCTTAGAAAATTGTATGGTATTTGATGATGTGATTTCCTGAACTTCTTGATATACATGGTTGTGGACTCTAGACTTGGAAAATTGTATGGTATTTTATGTTGTGATTTCCTGGAACTTGTTCACATACATAGTTAATCACGTTCAATTAGACTTGTTGTTATATGCTTAATCTTTTGGTTTATTAAATATTATTCGGTGTTATTGCTTTCCAATGCCAATATAAGTAAGTGCACTCACGCCTATGTGTTGTGTATTTCACTACTATGGAATAAAATGATCTTGTCTGCCATATTGCCCATATCTGACCAGACTGGATTATATACTTGATAGTTGATTCAGTGCTAACTAATAACTCTTGGTAGGTTCATATTTGGTGGACTTACTGTGAAGAGATTTGTTATGCTAATCAGATTTTTTAATTACTAAAATGGGCCTCAATTGCTCTGTTTTAATTGCTTCATTTTTGTTTCCACAGGAAAAAGAAAAGAAAATGTCTGCTGCAGATTATAAATGGGTCAGCAAACTGCATACAGGGACAGTGCAAGGCTTTGATTCAGTATGTTGCATCATTGATCAAGACTAGATTCTATGAGAAAACGGTGAGCAAATACATTGTTGTAATATAATATGTACAATCGTGTTCACTCAACTTTACATATGCCATGTCATTCAACTGTAACTTTTCTTTACTATTATTATTTGTTCCTGACATTTTTTTTTCTTCTTTTTGGGAGGGGGTGTGTGTGTGTGTGTGTGTGTGTGGGGGGGGGGGGGGGGGGGGGGTTACAACTGTGATTAAAACCTTAGCTTCTAACTGTTTATGAGTTAGTTTCTCTTCTTTTTGTTCTGTTCAAAGTTTACCTCGCCCATGGTTTGTTTTGAAGAAATCTGAAGAGGCATGAGGTTAAATGCACAACACAATGGTCGTGAAACTTATGCAAATGTTTCACTATGGTCTTAAAAGATCAACTCATGCTAGAAATGTCACAATTCTTTTGTATTAATGCCATTAAAGTTGCTGTTGACTTTGTTGATCTTGATTTGAATTTGTGACTTTGAAAGGCACCAATTCAATCAACTTTTTTTAAGTCACTTTTTGCCTTAAAAGTATTGGCTTACATGATTGATTTATACACGGCATGCCGTTCTTATTTTTTTACATGGTCGGTGTGAGAGATGACATTTGAATTCAACTTCTGTGCTTTTATCGGCCTCAATTTGGAGTTTATGATTTTAATGGCACTAAAATAAAAGAATTGCGACTTTCTGGCAGAAAATTGGAACTTAACTACTTGCATGAGTCTGATGACCGCACGCATTAACTAGATGGCAAATGGAGTTTTTCAATGTTTGCATGAGTCCAATTACTGTTTACACATTAAGTAGATGACGTACGAAGTTTCTTACTGTTTGCATGAATCCAAATAGGGTTCATGCATTAATTTAATGTCCAATTACCGTTTATGCATTAAGTAGATGGCACATGTGGGTTAAATTCGTATATCTCGAAGGCGTAGTTTTTCTCTCTGCATTTATCCTCAACACAACGGTCTGCTATTCAGCAGATTTTTTGAGTTACTATTTGCATAATACAGGTATTCATTTACATGTCACATTTTTGTTGCTACTTGTGAATTAGATTGAGTAATTATGCAAAAGTTTACCATGCAACATGGAGATATTGTTAAGTGCATTCACATTTGGAACCTGTTTAAGTGCACATATAGAAAAACGTCAAAGACGTGCATTTTAGTTTGTATGGACTTGGTCTTTGGAAGTTAAAGTCATGAAAAAGGGCTGTAAAGGTAGACAGATTTTGACATTAAAGATGTTGTCTGTCTAGTTGCAGTTGCAGGCACTGATTGTTGACCACGTGGTGGTCCTTTATAGGCCTTTAGTTTTATATTTTTATTCACGTCATATGGTGGGCATTTTTCTCTTATGGAAATGGTCAATTCTTCATTTGGTTGGTTTGAGTTTAGGTTCTCATTATCCTTAAACAAAACAAGATCCCAGGTTCAATTGTTGTCTAGTTAAAAATAAGTATCAGTGTGTTTAGAAATATAGTATGTAATAGTTAAAAATAAGATAAAAATCTCATTAGAAAAATGATGAGAAACAGTTGAAAACCGTTCACCTGCATTATCTTAAAAGCTGCTGGCTCTTGGCTCTTGTTAGATGGTATGTGATAGAAATTGACAAAGAATGAAAAGTATTAGAAAACTCCTCAAACTCTTTACTCTCGTTTAGTTAATGTATATTAAGATGTAGGTCATGTTCTTTTTTACTGAAAAAAAAAATTGAATTGAAATAAATTAAATTTTACTGAGTTTACAAAGCCTTACCAATTGAACTAATTGAATTAATATAATCATGAATATTGAATTTGAGTTTTTGTATAAACTGAAGCTAGTCTCCCATTAAAAAGTTGTATTTTTTAGTTTTTTTGGTAGGGAATTTAAAAGTTATTATTGATTCAACGAGATGACAAAAAATGAAGTATCATTGGTCTTTGGAATTTGCATTTTAGTGATTTTAGGTCACAGCAGAAGATCTAACTACCACCACTAGGATTTCCTACTCATTATTGTATAGTAATTAACATTGACTGAGACCATGATCGAGATATGGCTATTCTAATTACAACTTATTACTCTATTTCTTTTTCTTTTTTTCTTCCTTTGCTTTTTATATTTGGACTAAATTATAGTTCCTTGGTTTCCTAATGCTTTCCATTCAAGCATGAAAATGTATTTATTTTATTTTCTTTATGGGGATAATGATCTGTAAAAAAAGATGGTCAAAAAAGTTAGTAATACTACTAATTAAGCCGATGAAGGAATTGACTCCATTGGTGAAAAGTTAATCTAGTAGATTGAAAGATACGCTTGAACTTGTTTTTCTTTATCATGCAATTAAGAGTGTTGAATTTTGATGGCTTAAGAAGAAGTGTCAAATTTATATATGCATGTTTTGCCACTTTTGAATTAGGATGCAGCAGACACCTCTATTCACCACTCAATTTGTCGTTAAGAAAGTTGATATTAACACATGTCATTTATATCTTATTAGTTATTGGTTTCAGTTTAGTTCAGTTCGATTCAGTAATCTCTTCAGTAAATATACTTTAATTCAATAACATTTAGTTCACTTAAAGAAATTTACCAACACTTTTAAGTTTTTTCTATAATGTATTTACCAGTATTTGTAAACTTTTTCAGTAACAAATTTCCCACGATACGTTCTCTTGTAACAAAGTCACACTAACCTTAATTAAAAGATAGAAAATGAAACAACATTGATTTAATTTGTACTAAGTTCAAGTCTCCGGGTGAGGCTGATATACTAAGTGTAAGTCTAAAGTCGATGAAAATATTTAATGAAACAGTACATATATTTAGAGTTTGTACTATTCTGAGAACCCTACAAAACCTTGACGCGGAGACTTGAACTTATGGAACTTGGTTCACATGAATTGTAGGCCAATCATCTTCTCAGAATCTGACAATGTTTAGTTAAAGTCATGGCTCGTATGTAGACTCCTACATATGATGGAAAATTCTAAGCATATATCACATAGAATACAAGGTTGTGGCGTTTTTTCCATTTCAGGACAATATATTATATGCTTCACACTTATACTTAAGTATTCGGTAGCAGAGTCAAACCATTAGAGTTACAATTTTGTTTGGGGACATTTGGGACATACATAAGTCAATGGTAATGGCATATCTAGAATTTACTGACGGGCCATGATGCTTTGTTAATTGATGTTTTCCATATCTACTGGTGGTGTTCAAACCTCCCTTACACAATAATGCAGGGAACAAATAATTCGTTATTTGGATAAATTTGATCCAATGACAAAGCTGTAATCTTTGTTAAATACGGACTTCCAGTTTTCTGCGTTTTAGGACCGCATTTTTGCTGAAAACGCCCCTAACAGTCAAAACTCATAGTTTCGACATGGCTTTCGCTTTGTGCCAGAACTTTTAGAGCCTCAAAACACAATTTTATGGTATTTTGGGCCAATTTACAATTTTCTTTTGTAGTTTTTTTTTCTTTCCTTTTCTGATTCAGATTAATATTGTTAATTTTTTTTTTCCTAAACTGGATTAGGATTATGTTCATCCTATACAAAGGCTTGATTTATGATTTTGATTATCAATAAATAATTATTTTGTTTTCATCCAATTGTCCTATATTCTCTTAAATTAACGAATTTTGAAAGTATTAGTATTGTGTGTACGTAATTAAGTATTATCTCTATATTCTTGTTTCAGAAAGTTGAACATAAGATTGCTTATTGAACCCGATCCAAAAGGGCAGAGCTTGGCATTCGCAGGAAAGAGATTGGATTCACAGAGACTAGTACCTGAGCAAACTTGATAGAATATCAAATCAGAAATGTTAGTATAAAGTATTGAGTTCAATTTTTTAAAAGAAAGTGGGATTCTTTACCAGTAAATTAATGTATATTAAGTTATAAAAAAATAAAAATAATTTTTAATGTATATTAAACCATCAGACTGGCTGACTTTAAGTCTATAAATGCATGAATAAGCTACAGATTACAATTATCTCAAAAAAAGCTACAAATTATAATAATCAAAATCCTTAATTATCATGATTATCACCAACAACTATGCATTTGTGGAGGATATATAAAGAGAGAAAACTAATATCCATTCAAGTGATATAATTATCATAAATATCATTGCCCTAATCATTGTTATGTACCACACAATTTTTGTTTTTCGTTTCTTTTTCGATTTTGGCATTTTGAAGTAATTTTCTATTTTTATCATTTGTTTTATATATAGGATCTATAGAACTTGATTTTAATGGGATTTTTTTTTCTCTTAAGAACCTGGAAAGAATAAAGTGCTTTAAGAAAGAAAGTAATGCACAATCATGAGGTTCCATATATCTTTAGTTACCATCTACATTAGTACTCTTTTAGTAAAGTTACAACATTTGTAAGCATGCTTGTAACTGGCTTTTTCCCTACATAACTAAAAGTGCCATAAAAAAGCACAACCATGTAAAATAGTTATCCAACTTATATAGTTCATTCATGGTTCGATAGTGTTGTGCTTATTCTAAAACTTTTACTATTACTATACAACTGATGTAATATATATGATCCATAAAAAATGAGAGCCAATATCATGAAAGATGATTGATGTTAAGAAATAAGTACACGCGTATTTGATCGGATGTTGGATGTTTGTACTAGGTGTATTGTATAATGTGTGGATTATTTCTAAGATGAAGAATAATCATTTTCCACTAATAATGAAAACGGTACAAAAGCAAATAGAGAACAAAAATAACTATATATTAAGATACCTGTAATTCTATACACCTAATTAAAACCTCTAATTTCCCTTTAATATTAATTATATCATAATTAAATTGACATTCTTTTGTCTCCCTGAAATTTGAGTTCGTACAAAATAAAGAACATAAAGGACACTAATTAGAGTTGTATTCCTCCTAATAATGCACATGAATAAAAGTTTACATGCTTTCACAGTTTTGAGAATTTCTTTCTATTCTTCATTTTGTAATTATACTGTGGATTTATTTTTATATTAGTGTATTGAGGTTTCACTTTTCGTTTGTTTTGCAAATGACTTATTGTAGTTTGTTTTTGAGTAAAAAATGACCGTGAAATACATTGTTTGCATAATTAAAAAAATTATAATTTTTACTAACATAGATGAGGTTGTGTTAACAAAGCCTAACTAACGTTAAAAGTACCTCAAAGCGATACGATTGCTTTTTGTATATTTAAAGAGTCATTAGGCATACCAAAAAGTATCCTCACGCCAATTTAGTGGAAGCTCCTATGATTGATCAACTATAGCTTTGATACTATGTAAACAAAGCTTAAATAACTTTTATAAAAAAACTTAAATATAATTGCTTTCTATATTTAAAGAGCTAATCATATAGCATCACAAGTTAATAATTAATGTGAGGGATTTAACAGGTTGTCCGCAAAAAAATTATGACCTTGACCCAAAATCCTAACCGAATCCTGAAAAGAAATATCGACAAAAATATATTCATCCAGATCAGTAAAATTGCCCATAACCTTAATTTTGTAAATATGATTTGACAAAATTTTTTTTTCAAAAACAAATCAACTCATCTGCAAAATTATAAAACCACCAAAACTAATACCAAATTAACCGTTATATTAGTTAGTCAGCATTGATGCTTACTTGTTGTTTGACAAAAGGGCAAAAATTAGGAGAAAAGAAATTTAATTACCTTTCAGACACTGTTAACAGACCGTGATAATTCCACAAAGTAATGATTGTGCTATGAAAAATCCCCTTTAAACCCATGTGTGCCTTTTCTTTTTGAGCTATGCCATTTGTGCTAATCATTCTCTTAACATTTAACTTTCCGGAGATTAAGCTGCTAATCTCTTTACATGATAATATAATATCAAATTAAACTAATTAATCCTCCTCACCCTCTTTACATTTATATATTTATGTGACAATGTATTGGCCATGTACATTAATGAATTCTTATTAGATGTACTACTATCTTTTAGGGGAAAAAAGGAATTGTACACCAACTTTAACTTAAGGGTTTTTATTTTTATTTTTATTTTTTTATAGACTTAGATGAAATTCAATTTATTTTAGTTTATTCGGAAAAATTCATTAAAAATTTATTCAATCTTTTAATTTAGTGTAGTGAGAAAAAAAAGAAGAAGCCAAAATTAAGTTTTTTTAGTTCAATTCTTGTTTAATTTATGCCAAAAAAGAGAGAATAAAACCTTCAATTAAGCACATAGTCGTATTCAAATGTATAAAATCATATATTTGTTCCTAAACTTTTTTTTTCCCAATGATGCACCTTTTCAAAACTGTCTTGAGTTGATTTGTGAGTGTAAAATCGGCAAAGAGAAAAAAGAAAGCTAGTGGTATATATCATATATAAACCAAACTGTGAAAGATGCATTTACAAATGTCACAACATAAATTTAACGAGGTACAAAATGGTTATAACTTGCATTTTGTTGGTATTTTACAGTCAACATTGTCGGTGCCAAACATATAAAACCAACATTCATTTATTATATTGTAAATATACTTGCAATATCATATGATTATTTAGATAAGCGCATACACTACAATTTGCTTGACCCTTTTGTTTTTTATTTTCCATGTAACATTTTGATTAAGCTAGCCGTTTTCTTTATTTTTCTTAATAAATTTGGGCTTAGTTTCAGTTTCGTATTTTAAAGGTGGCAACTTAGTTGGGATGTCCATACGTCTTCTTTATTGCTAGCTTTTCGCTTTTCATTAAAAAATGTCATATTCCAAATTTCTTAAATCAAACTATATATTTGAATCAAACGATTAAAACTTGAATCAAATCATTGACTATTTTTTAAAACCGAATTATACTGTTAGTGCAACTTTGAAGATCTTTCACTTCTAAATAAAATTAAGTAAATATATTCAAAATTCTAGAACCAATTAACCAAATATCAAAATGAAAAGATTTCAAGTTGAATTACATATTTCTAACCGAAAATTGTTCTGGTTTTGTTAGATTTTTAAATAACCAACAATCATTGATTTTTATTTAGAATTTTGAAATTGGACCGACGGATGTTACCTCTATATATCTACATATATCATACCACACAAATTAACAAGTGATACATGCGTAATTTTAAAGTTAATTTAATCCACTATGTATATTTCATTAACAAATATAAATATATAACAATTAACAATTGAAATAAATAAAAGAAAATCCTATATATTTTTAGGAGCACGATACTCCTTTAAAAACGCTCTAGAATTTCACGAATGAACGGATCAGTGAATTATAATTATCCACGTGTCAAAGAGCCAATGCCTCTGGAGATATCATGGTTAAACCCCAAGCAACCCAATAATCCATGTTTATAAGGCAAAACTGTCTTCCTCTTCATCTCCTCCGCCACAGCCCGGTTGGCCGTATAATGCAATTCATGAGCCGAAACCCGGCCTCTTCTCCTCGAAGAGCTCCCGACGCTGCTATCCGTTGACCGGAAACTTGAATTCTTTACATCCTCCGCCAGAACTTCCGATCTCTTAGACAACACTGTATATTTATTCAACTGATCTTTCCCAATTGCTCTTCCCTCCGACGCACTTCTGAATAACAGCAAATCCTTCAGCTTCCATTTCTTATAACCTTTCGACGAAAATGAAATTGCCGATAAAAAAGTAGATGCATAAGAGGGTTTTGTATTTGATATTTTTCCACTTCCACCATGATCATCATTAGAATTGTCAAATTCCTCATCGTGAATGAGATCGGAGACTCGAAAAGGCGATAAAGACCGGCTTCCTTTATGTATGTAATTCGGGGATTTTGAAGAACCGGAGGCGTTTCTTTCTCTTCCCCGGGGTCTTTCTTGATCTTGTTCTTGTTCTTGGTTGGTAGATTTTCTTGTTCTTGGTTCCGAACTATCTTTCTTGCTTGGATTTCTTGATCTTGGTGACCGTCCGGGTGAAGATACAGTGGAAGAATAGTATTCGGGAGGCGGTCTGAGTGGGCGAATTTTGCCACCATCAAATAATTCATCAGCAGATAAAGAAGCTCTATCTAACTGACCACTAAAGTCGAACTCGAAGTCATGATCATCATCAAGAAAATCAAAATCTTGGGAGCTATTTGTAGCATTTCTTGATCTTGAAGTAACTAGAGAAAAAGCAGAATTAGAAGGGTAAGAATCAAGATGAGAGTCCCTATAGAGATTGCCAAATCTTTGGGGGGTAGAAGGGGCAGTTATGTAAGGAGAAGAGCAGTTGCTGTCAAAGTTGAAGTCAAGAGGAACTGCAACTTCCATAGCCATGGGAGGGGAGAGAAATGAAAGGAGGACAAGAAGGTGGAATGGGATGTATTGAAGGGTTTATAGGGTAGGAGGGAGAGGAAAGAGGAAGGAAAATAGGAGATGGAAATTTTGATGTGATGAAATTTTGGGGTCATGGGATTTATGAGGATTTTAAAAGGGCGGCTTTTTATAAATCTTTATATCTTTTTCCATGCGTGTCTAACACATCTTACCATCACCCCCCTTGCTAGTAAAACCTTATGAAAACAATTTTTGTTTTTTGATAAATTTGATATTAAAGAAGTGTCAATTTGATTTTGACCTCCTTATCTTTTGATCTCTAGCCAATTTCATAGGCAAGACAAACCACATAACTCAATTAAAATTTACAGTAGAATTTACTGATTGCCTATCAATAAAAGCTAAACTTTAATAAAGTGTGAAAACTTGAACCACTCAAACCTTTTAACAGAAAATGTATCTTTATTACTTAGACTGACTCTTATTGGTTATAATCTCGTCTAACAACACTTGGTATGCATTTTTTTTTGTTTCTAGTAAGAGGTAGCTGGGGGATACAAAATGAACAATAAAAAATAAAAAAACTTATACTTTTAAAAAAATTAGAATTATAAAGAATAAAATTCCTAGATGATATTATTTTATGAGTGATAATTTTGAGAATATATAAATCATAAGAAAATGAAACTTCAACAGAAAATGAAAATTTTCATTTAACAGTATAGTATATAATACAGCCGTAGCCGTAGCTGCAACGCCATCAATTCGAGGGCATATGAAAAGAAAATAACTCATTTTCTATATATTAATGAATTTTGAAATTAGAACATTTATTAATATTAAAAGTAGATTTTAAATTGAATTGTTATGTAGATGAAGATAGATAAAACTGTGTGTAACAACATGCTATACATATACTTTCCATGCTTAAATTTCAAAATTTCTCTATAAGTTGATTGTGGTACAAGGTAATTTGGGAATGGCTTTTGGCATGAGCCGTGGGTCAAACAAAATAATATTTTAGCATCCACAGGGCATCACAAACTCCTACTATAAAGTTTTTCAGCTTTTGGTAGGATAAAAATAGCTAAAACCTTTAAACAAACACCCTACACAAAATATATTTCATATATAACGTTAATGGCCAGTTTAAATATATGTGTTTTGAATTTTGAAAATATTGAAATCTGATTCCATCAAATCAAATGAGGCATATTTCGTTATGAAAAGGGAAAGGAAAAAAAGAGAGTAACTATTTAAATTTAAAGATTTTGATAGTAATATGAAGTGGTGGTTGCTATAAGATTACAAAAGATTTTAAGTTGGTAATTATTATGATTATGGCTCTTTCGATAATTGTGATTGTTAATCTAAATTAACAGACGGTTACTTTCCTTTTTCACCTCTTCTTCACTACTTTGTCTCTTCTCATACACTTGGCATTGGCAATACATAATTAATAGTTATTTCTTACATTCTTCTAAAAAAACAATTATTCTTATCTAAGTTATTATGGTTCTCCTAAAAAAAAGAAAAGTCATTATGGTTATTTTTCACGAGTGATTACAATGCTTAATAATGGCTACTTATTAATTTGACCTTAACGCTACGTACTTGACAAATCCTAGATTTTTTGGGGTCTATACAAATTTAACAAGTTAGGTTAGTATGTAGGGTAAGCTAGAAATTTTTTTGACAAAAATCTCTCTTGTTCACCTTAACATAATTAATTATTTCGTTAATTTGAAACAATGCATTTTATTTTATAGTACTATTTTTACTTCAAAATAAACCATAAGGACACTAATAAAAAATTCATTTTTTAATCTTTAATAGTATTGTATAATTGTTGGGTGATAATAGGACTGAAATAGTTTATCTCAAGGTGCCGTATTTCTGCCTGTTTTCTGCTAGACGACACGATTTTTCATGTCGCTTGACATCCCTAGTTTTATATAATCCTGACCATAAAAGCAAACTTGTGTTGCTTCCTCTCTAGCTATATAACACTTGATCTTAATTAATTTAGTTAGATAATTATACTTTCTCGTGACTAACTTTGACATATATAGTTGATTCGTAATCGATAATAGATAATACATATATAGTTATGCTATTGAATTGAATGTGTTAGCAAAATGATAGAAGTCTACAAATGATATATTTTCTTTTACAGAATATTCTATTATCATCATTGTTCTTTTATTCTATAGCATATTAATTTGTTTAAATGGTGTCATTTTTCAAAATTATCGCCTATTCTAGATTGATGCTACATAATTAGTATTGGTCTTGGCAATGAGAAATCAAATAAGCATTATTTATTCTACATGCAACATTGATTTTCTTGAGAATACAAATTTGTAATTTTCTCATTATAATTTTATTTTCTTTCTAAGATAAAAGGTATGTTATATTGTAATTTTGGCTTAATAATTTCATGGCTCTTTGAATGTATACACAAACTTCAATTGCTAGTGAACTTTCAAAAGTTGTTCAATTATTGCCAATAACCTTTCATTTTTATTCAAAAGTTATAAATGACCCCTTATTCTTGTCTCATTAATTTAAGTAACCCTCTAATTTAAAATTGACAGCGTAATAATGTGAAAATGATAAATGATATCATTTACAAAATTTTCGATTCCTGATATCATAACCTTGCACCTATAGTATGCATTATCATAATCACGTTTTTATACATTAATTTTGAAATTAAGGGTTTTTATTACTTTTGATTAAGTATAAGAGATCATTTGTAAGTTAAGAGGTAACAGAAGTTTTGGAACAAATTAATTAGAAGGTTGTGAATGTATTGAATCTGTAATTTTCCTTTGTTTTTTTTAGCCTTTGGAGGAAAATTCGGAAAACAAATTCGGATTATATTACACATGTAATGTTTATTTTTTGGGAATACATGTAGGCTATGATCACTTTGTTTTTCCCTTACTTTGTCTATACTTTGTCTTTTTCATCATTGGATTAGTTTTTAACCCATGATCTAATGGTTGACAAAACAAAGTAATGGTTACTTTGTGAAAAACAAAGTGACCATAGAATATCCTTACACATATAATGTTTCTCACTCCATAATTACTAATTTATTTTACATTCGGATGACATTCATTTAAAAATCCATATGAATCTTCTGATACTCCATTGACTTCAGTTTTAATTTATAAAGTTTGACATTGGATTATGTATGCAATTTTTTTCCTTCTGGCATTTGTTTAACCCCTTTGATTTCTGAACAGTCGATTTTATCCAAATTTGTGTACATTATACTTTATATTAATATACACTAAAATTTAATTAACGTGTAATAAACTACTACAAATAATTCATTATTTATTAGAACAAATACCTATTCCATGTCCATCAAAAGTTTCTCTCTCGTATTTTTTTAGTTAGTAAATGACAATTTTTGGTGCAACATGATTAGTCTATATTTGACTTGTGCATAAATTGGAGTATTAGTGGGTTGTGTGTGATGAAATATGTGTTTTTGTGTTTCCATGGTTGACTGTAGTGAACAAATATCACACCAAATTAATGAATAAAGCAACCCAATTAACACACGTGATTTAATGTTTTCCCTTTTTCAATAAAATATATAATAATTAATTAGATGTCGGTTACTTTGTTTTTGACTTACTATTTTGTGTACTTTATTTTATTTACCATTAGATTATTTTTCATGCCATGATCTAATATTAGACAAAACAAAGTAATGATTACTTTATAAAATACAAAATAACCATAAATTTTTATTATAATATTTACCATAACTATATTACCACTAACTAAGGATATATGAGGCAAGACCTGAATTGCATTACATCGCCCGTAAAGAATTCATGTCCGCACAAACTAAACGGAGATAAAAGTGAAACCATTCCCAACGAACGGGGAATTGCTTCCTCTACAAGTATTTTGACCCGTCATAATTTATCAAATTCTTTTTATTATTTTTCTGTATACTTTTGTACTTTTTTTTTTAAATGACAAAAGAATGATATTCATATATATTATTTTATATAAAACTACGAGTGGTGTTTTGAGTTGTATGTCTATGGTTTAATTATGTTATATTAAATTATTTTATTTATATAAAAACAATATTCTTTATGGGTTTTTTTATGGTTACTTTGTCCACTACACCATTGGATGAGTGAGATAGAAATTCATCCAATAATAGAAGGGACAAAGTAACAACTAAAACAAAGTAACCATAATTTCTTTTACCATTTTTTTTATAAATTTATAAAAAAATATTCTTATTTTTTATTTAAAGCGGGAACAAATAGGAATAGATACGAGAATTTACAGGAAAGGGCATGCATAAGCATACCCACCCGTCCACGACTACCGAAACCAACATAAAACCAATCCCACTCGCCGGAGATGTAATTAAATCATCGGGTGGTATCAGGGAAGCCCCAACTTTTTTACAATATAATGTCAATGTCAATGATGTGTGTGGCTGTATATAGAAGGTGCATGCACGTAGGAGCATAGCCTTGATAAAATTTGATAACCATGTAGTTAAGTTGATTTTGTCCAATATTTTATTTAATTCATTCGGCTCCAAGACTTCTCCGTTATTATATGGCTTTTCTTTTTAACGATAATCATTGCGACCATCTTATCTGCAGCAATCAAATTTAAACAGCTACATACAATCATCATTAATATAATTTTAAACAAATTCTGAATAATCATTTTCTCTTAACTATGTCCATCTTCAATGTTCGTAACAGAAGATATCTGCTAGGTGTTAGTGAACCGGTGGACATACTTGAGAACCAATCAGGAGAATATTAGTCGAAAAATTATTCGAAGATAAGTCGGATTTTGAATACCTACACGTCAAATCAGTCCAAATTGGATGTTCTATTTTAAGTGTCTAAGTGAGACTTAAGATGCTTGACGGTCTTCATTTACAACAACATAATGTAATCCATCTTTTACATATATAATTAGCACTCTAAGGTTTCAAACTGATCAAATTCAGCATTAATTGGAATAACCATATTTTGCTTTAATTTTTTGTTTTAATATGTAATTTATCCGATTTTTCAGTTCAAGACTCGTTAAACACTCTTTATAGATAGTTTTCTTCAACTTAAAGTTTCTATATAAAATAAGACTTGAACTAAAAAGTAGTTTACGCTACTTGAAATCCTTAACTATTCAAATAGTACTATAAAGCGTTATTCTCTTTAGTAAATACAGAGTTTTATTTTATCCTTTTTGCTTGTGTCATTGATAATTGTACAAATTTTACCATATATATAATTCTGAGTATTTTACAATATAATAAGTGTAGTAGACATATAATAAGATTAGATACCGAACAAAACAAAATGAAATATATATTATTGATACCCTTGGGATTTAAATATAAACTTATTATAATTTGTTTTCTATTAATTTGACGTTGACAAACTAAACATTGTTTTTATAAATGACAATGTCAATCATAGTGCACTAATTAACTACCAATCCAAAGGTTATTATTATATGAAATGCATTCAACACATGGGTTTTGATTAAAAATTAAACCCATCGTTTGTTTAATTAACTTAGGTTTAACAATATGGAATCTTCTAACCACCATGCTTAATTAGCTCCTATAATTTCTAAGTGAATGTCGTCATGATCGTTATCTCTAATTTTCCTCACATATTAGGTTTGGTTTCATAAATATCATGATCAAGCAAGTAGAATCTTACCCTACCGAATATCATTAGAAATTCAATAAATTAAACGAGATTATTATGATACAGATGAAACCAAATTTATTTAGGACCCTTCATGACATGATTATTATTAATATTAATGCCAGCCAACATTTAAAATATTTACTTCTTCCAGTGTCTTTAGCCTTGGCAAAAGAAACACTTATCCTAATATTTGGTGCTGTCCAGCTATATATATATTGTAATGAAGCAATATACCAATTGATAGCTTTTCAACAAGTCATTCTCCTATTATCACAAACACCAAAAACAAATAAATAAATAAATAAATAAAGAAAGAAGTTTGGGTATTGAGGCCTAATGGCTCAAAAATATTGCACAAGGATAAGTTTGATTTTCTCTTTAGGAGATGATTGTGCTCTGCAATCATTGTATATATATAGAGTAAATTACATCAAACTTGTTATAACCATCACATTTACTTTTATTATGGTCTTAAACTTTAAAACTTAACATTATGATTGTTGAAATTTGCAGTTTTCAATTGGTATTTTTCTCTTTAACCAACTGTTTTCTCTCCCAACCGAACACCTAAATGACATTAAAAAAATAAAAGGTTCAAGCTTAAAGTTGCTTAAAAATACTATTCCCACCGATCTAAAATGAAGGCTTACATGCTATTGGCATGATCATCTTGATAAATAAATGACATTATATTAGTAAAATGCAAAGTTTAAAGACCATAATGTTCAATTTTGTGGTCTGAGAGGTCATAATTAAAGTTAGTGCAAAAGTTTAAGGACCATGGATTTACTGTTTTTTTATTTATAATGATGTACTTAAATAGTTGATCAGGGAGAGGCAGATGGTTCAATTAAAAAACAGAGATCCCACTAGTATCTTTTTCTTTCAGCTGGGGAAAATGGTGCAAGTATTGATTACATTTACTACAGTATAGTACAACTTCTATTAATAGTTCCACAAAAGGCAAAACAACATGTAACTTGCAAAGCTATTTCTTTTTCTTAAAATTTGTTAATAAATGCAAGCAAGTACCATCAGACAGCTGTTGTTCTGTGTCTATATTTTGACATCTTTGGTGCAAAAGAAAAAAGAAAACATTTAGTAGCTCTAAATAGCATATATGAAGTAAAGCATGCCACTCTATAGAATAAAAAAAATTAACTAGATGAATTGAATTAATGCAAGTAAAGTTTTGGTAAATGGAAGTACTTGAGCTAAAGTAACCAGCTGGGGCCGAATAGAGATAGACCCATCGAACATCATTGACGACTGGTTACTAAACATGGAGGCTCAAATATGCATCAAGTCAGTTCATCAATTATGTTTAAGGGCATACCTCGCAAGCCAGTAATAATCACTAGTCCCTCAGTGTAGCTAATCTGTACTTTCTTTGACTGAATCCTTTTTGCTGTTTGTTTCTACATAAGTAGCATCTCCATTTCGGGGTTATAGAGCCTCGGCCTTGCTACTTAGATCATTCAATTACCCTTGAATCAACTTCCACCCTTGACAAGGCCAAGTTTTTGTTGGAAGCTTTGTTTGTAATTGGCTTCAACCATCTAGCGGACAAAAAATCGAAGCCACATAAACTGCCATATAAGTAATGGCTTAACGATATGAAGTCTTCCTGCAGCATCGCCATGTCGCATCACTTGATCACTTGCAAACCTTTGAGCTCTTCCCTTATCAGAACCATCATTGTGACAAACAGACAGTTATATTAAAGCACAGGAAGCTGAACATATCAGGAGGGAACCATCAATCCCTATCTCATAAGGCTTTACCAATCCCCTAATAAGTCAACATTGAAAAACCGAGCGTAACCCTTCACAAGGATATTTGGGCACACAGCTACCGGGACGACAATATTTCAAGACATGCTATAGTATGAGAAACCTCAAATTGATAATGAAATAGCTAGCAGTATAACCAAAAGTAAATGATTGAAGGATTGATGTGTCCAGATATTTAATAGACCAAAAATTATCAAAAGTCTCAAGATGAAAAGTTACTATGGACGATTTGTTTCCAAGTTGATGTAACTGAAGAGATTAAAATGATGTCACTCTACATACTAAGATACCATAACTAATTTGCAATATCAGCCTACCATGGAAAAAGAAAAAATTATACAGAGGTGAAGTGACTCCAAAAGGAATCAACATTTAACACAACAAAAATTTTAAACATCACAAAGATCTATACACTCCTTTTATAATAGTAACAACAAAAGTTCATTGGAAAATGCAGATCATGTACACTAAAACAAGGACAAACTCATAAAACTTTCAAGAGCTGCACCTCAAATATCAGAGGCTCATTTGCATGGGACAGAAGGCTTCGTCGAGGACCAAACTACACAAAAAAAGAGAGGTTATAAGTAACGCAAATAAGGATAAAAAAGAACCAGTTGGATTCATTCAAGTTTCAAAGAAACATAAATTTATACCTCATCAGGGACAGGCCTCAAGTTTTCATTTATATATCCCACAGAAGGTGGTATCAGCGCTCTTCTCTTTCCTTCATAAAATGAACACAACAAAACGCATTTGATTAGTGAACTTTCAGGCAATAGCAGTTCAACCATGTCTTAACATAAACCATGTCAAGTATGGATTTCATATACCTCCAACCTTCATGCCTATTAAGACATCCTTCAAGCCCTTAATGGTCTGTCACAATGAAAAAGAAGCAATTCATGATTATAGCAAAAAGAAAAAATTGTTCTTTTTTCGGTTTTACAACTAAGGTCATTTTTTGGCCATTTTGACATGAGAAATCTAAATCTCTAAAATTTATGCATTTATGAATTAGTTTTAAATAGATCCTATCAGAAAAATACTACAACACAGATAACAAGTGATTACATCAAAATTCCTCCCATCTTTTCGACCCATTCAATTTGCAATAGTTGTGAGTGAGTGAACATAATTGAGGATGATATGCTGCCTCCAGTTTCTCTAGTGACAATAAAACACAATATCTCGAGCATATTTATTTTCTGACATAAAAATGTAATGACATTGAATAAAAGTACACCTTATAACTTTAATCAATTTCCCCTATCAACTTATAATCTGCAATATCATGTACGAGTTTGAAAGTTTGAGTCAGTGCTCAGAAGAACATCCATGAATTTCCAACCTACCCGGCTATCATCCAAAGGAAGTACAACAGGTGAGCTTTCCCCACTGAACTGATCCACTGTGCTGCACTTAAGAATTAATAGTTAGCATCCAGCATAGTATCCAATTGTGTTTTTCCATCATTTGCTAGAGGTTATAGTAGCCCTACATTACAAAATGCGTGAAAACAACAGATTACCTATGAACAAAATATCCATTTGAGCGGCGGCATACATAATTTACTTCAACAAGATCTCCTTCACGAGCTTCTGGACCTTCTCCTTCAACAATCTCTAGAAAGTAAAGTAAAATTTCAAGTTCTACATTCTGAGAACAAAATATCATTATTTTCAAAGAAACTTAATAACTTTAATACACAACAGATAGTTAGATGCTAAGTTCCAAACATGCTTTTCCAAAGACAACTGAAACAATGCTATCTGTTCATCCATTATAAACATTACCGTCACCAATATTTCTCGACAAGAAATTAATGCAAAATTAGTTAAGATTTCAATAATTTTCCACAATTCATGTAGATGAAACACATATTTAATTTCAAATCATGAACAAAGCTAACGCTACAATTTAACACAGCTAAACCTGATGGCTAGTACCTTGAATCCGTACCCCATTGCCAAGCTTCATAGTCCTGAATACTTCAAATTCCAAAACAAGAGTTCCAATAAATAAGGCTTATTAGAATGAGTAAAAGATGAAAGAAATTACCTGATAATTTCAGGCTCATTCATATCCGGAACGGGTGCAGCAAAGACAGGATTAACACTCACCACAATAGCACCGAATCCAACAAACTTCAACGCTAATCTTCTCGGAAATGTTCTGAATTTTAGCGAAGAAAATTCCTCATCCATTTCCATAGCCACACAACATCTCCTCCTCGTAAAGCTACAATATACAATAACTAGTCAAAATTTTACTACTAAGGCCATGTTATTGCTACCGAAGTGAACGGAAGTGCAGGGAAATTACTAAACTGAATTAAACTGAACGGAAATTACTGAATTAAAAAGAACCGAACTAAAACTATTGAACTGAAGCTAAACTGAACTGAACACTATTGACGTGAATGCTACTAAACTAAAATAATTATAGATAACTGGCAAAAAATCAGAAGCAAAATTGCAAAATATTCTCGTACAAAACTTACCTAGTAGATCCGAAAACCGAAGGAAAACGAATTTGCACCATTATGAATTTTCAGAATATGAAATGCAAAATACCCAAACCGTTGGTTAAACAACAAGATAATTGCCTTACCTATATAGTGGGCTTTTGGGCTATTTATAGTTGGGCTTAGTAAAGCCCACATTTGTTTTATTTTCTTTTGTCTGAGAATTAATATTATTACAAACCTGCCAGAAAGGCCTGAGAAAATATTAAAAATCTTTCAGCCGCTTCTTCTTCTGTTGCAACTGCGTGGGAACCAGATATCGACTCAAGGGTACCATCCTTTTCTCATTCTAATATGAAATCTGTATGATATGCAGATTTCCTAATTCTACTTTGATTTATATTTCATGTGATATTATAAATATACAGGAAACCTATCCCCGTTAACTCTCTTATTTGATTAATGAATACTATGGATTTGCTTAATTCTCCTTCTCTAAAGTCGCCTTTTCGTTCATCTTCTGATGAAAAACGAAAATATCAACGTATCTCGACTGACTTAACGCTTTCTTGCAGCTATCTGAACAAGAAGTGTAAACGGTCTCCGGGTAAGAATGTTTTCGTTGGTGCTGTTACTTTGTTCTATGATCATACTGATGTAGTTGCTTCGGCTACAAGAAATTTACTCGATGGAAGTTGCATGTACTCGGAAGTAAAGAAAGAAACGGGAGAAAAAGAGAGTGATGTTTCAACTGAGTTAAGTCTTTCTCTAGGTGAGAAATCAATCTCTAAAGATCATAAGAAGCAGGAAAAGCGGGCTAGGGTTTCGGATGAACTAAGTTTAAGCTTGAGTCTAAGTCTATATGATGAGTCTAGGGTTTTCTACGTAGAGCCAATACGCGCAGTCGTACCTTTTGATCAGGATGTGTGGAAGATTAAGAAGACTCTAAAAATTAGCGATTTAGAAGGCTTGTCGAGACTTCTAGTGCCAAAGGCATTGGTTGATGCACACATATTTCCATCTTTGCGGAAAGAACAAATCGAGAAGATTATGGCGGGAGAGGGAATTGAAGTTGCGATTTTTGATTGTGATGAACCAAGTAGCCATGACCTGGTTTTCAAAAGATGGTGTTCTTCAGATAGTTTTATTTTCCTTGGTGGATGGAAACGTGAGTTCGTCAACAGGAGGCATTTGAAGATAGGTGACACCATTGGTCTTTACTGGGATCAATTTCATTCAAGATTCAACTTTGCTGTACTTGGAAGATCACCTTAATTAATTAATCTGTCTATGTAGTTTTTTTTTTTTTTTTAGGATTAGGCTTCTTTAGGTATATTTTAATTACTTGTTTTTATATTTTTATTGCCCGATTGATTAAATGTTAAAACTGTATTCGGTGATCAATTTTGTTAATGTTGCAATTATTCAAAGTATATTACTTTAATGACCATAATAAATCTCCAAACTTTTTCCTATTATTAATGTTGCAATTATTCTAAGTATATTTACAAAATGTCTAGTTCAGAGACTCTGATATGCTTGCTCTTATATTTTTACTGGTACTGAATTTTAGATGCTGTGTTTGTAGTACTCAATTTACAACAAAATTTTAGTATCCATAATACAGTACACTGATGGGTTGCAAGCATATCAGAGTCTCTGAAGTTTCGAAATCTCCAAATAATTTCCATATATAAACTCACTTTTGAAGTTTTTGAATGATCATATATTATATCTCCAAATATTGTTTCAGTTAAGTAATAAATTTGTTTATTAAACTCATATGTATTGTTCGTGGTGTGGTAGTGCTATTGTTCATTCCTTAATAGAATGTCCGACGTTAGAACCTCACCTTCGAGAATGAATTCGTGGCTAGCTAACAGTCTCATTCATAGAGGTGCAAATCATCCATGAAAAGAATTAGTCACAGTGTGGATACCGTACAGAGCAAAATATTTAGAAATTCACTCCAACTAGTCATTCACATGACATCTTAACAAGTAACCATACTCGATATTATGAAAGAAGAGAGATGTTAGTACACTCCCGACGTACAGATAACGTGGTATGTCGAGTGTATTGTAAAGTTTCTTCATGAAAGAAATAAAAAGAGCTACGTCCATATTAAGAGAGCTTTTTAGTGTACACATGGTATAAGGATGATGCGGTACGCCGAAATGATAATTGGTTGACATGTATCACTTCGACTAATAAGATCTTTACACCATGTAATTAAATATCAATATATATTTCTATTAGAAAAAGAGTGAAAACAAAGTTGTGTATGGAAGGTATATACGTGGAATTCTAGAGAGCGATTATCTTTTATGTTCAGAAAACTTCCACATGGCAAACATTTAGTGGCTATCATAATCGTAACATGCATACCCAGATTCCAGTTGGATAAGCTTGTTCTGTTTCTGCTCTGCTTCCTCTGAAACTCTTTCTCCCACCATGTATCTTCATTTCTAATGGCATCAATTTCAAGCTCCCCAGATTGGTCCCTTCCTTCTATCCATTCTTACAAAAAACCCCACAACTTGTTCAATAAATCATGCAAGTCCTTCCCTTTTTCCTCCTTCTCTTTTCCCACCCTTTCCCCTTTTCAATCCAACTCTTCCTCTCCAATTTTGGAACAACATTCCACAAATTACCCTCTCATTCAATTGGATTTCAGACTCCAAGATTCCCAAGATTCTCAAGAATATCAAGAACCCGACTCGGAACGTATGAACAAATTCTTGTCAGGAATGCTTCAGGATCCAAGAACTGAAGCCATGGCTTATGAATACTACAAGAAAGCAACTCAGAATCAAGATTTTACACCAGAGAGTTCTATGTTAAAGCTTCTTCTTAGGTACTTGACGAAATCGAAAACTTGGGATTCGATTTTATCCATTTCTGATGATTTGAAGAAATACAATGTATTTCCTGATAGTTTTACTTGCTCAACACTTGTTAATTCTTGCATCAAAGCTAGGAAGTTCAGAGTTGTAGAATCTTTACTTGAAAATATCAAATCGAATCCTGAAATTTCTGTTCTGGCTTTTGAGGCAGCAATGATAGGGTATAATAAGCTACATTTGTATGGTAGAACGATTTCTGTGTATGAGAAAATGAAATCAGCTGGTGTTTTAATGGATTCGCGGTGTTATTTCCAGATTATGAAGGCGTATCAGAAAATTGGTGACGCGGATAAGGTTGTTTCGTTGTTTGATGAATTCGAAAGTCGAAAATTCCAACATCCTGCTCCGATTTTAGCCCAAATTTACCGGATATTATGTGAGTCGCTAGGGAAATCAGGGCGAGCGTTTGAAGCTCTCGAGTACTTTGGTGACATGAGAAAGAAAGGGATTCTAGGGGATTCTCGAATTTATGCCTCTTTGATATGCTCGTTCGTTAGTATTCGAGAGATTAACGTAGCTGAAGACTTATTGAAAGAAGCCGAAGGGAAGAAAATGTTGAGAGATCCCGAAATTTTCTTGAAGCTTGTGTTGGTCTATGTGGATGAAGGGAAGTTAGAGAAGACACTTGACATAGTTCAAGCAATGAAGAGAGCGAAATTGAAAGTATCTGACTGCATTTTCTGTGCTATAGTCAATGGTTTTTCGAGAAGGCGAGGGTTTCGTGCTGCAGTAAAAGTTTTCGAGGATTTGAGATCAGAGGGTTGTGAACCTGGACAAGTGACTTATGCGTCGATTATAAACGTGTATTATCGAACTGGATTGTATACGGAAGCTGAAAACATGTTCTTAGAAATGCAAGAAAAAGGGTTTAATAAATGTGTGGTAGCATATTCTAGCATAATAGGAATGTACGGTAAGATAGGCAGACCAAAAGACGCGATGAGGCTAGTAGCGAAAATGAAAGTAAATGGATGTGAACCAAATGTGTGGATATACAATGCTCTACTAGATATGCATGGAAGAGTGAAGAATTTGAGGCAAGTGGAGAAGTTATGGAAGGAGATGAAGAGAAGGAAAGTTGCAGCGGATAAGGTAACATATACGAGTGTAATCAATGCTTATAATAAGGCGGACGAGTTGGAGATTTGTATGAAGTATTATCACGAGTATAGAATGAATGGAGGTGAGATTGATAGGGCTATTGCAGGAATAATGGTTGGTGTTTTCTCAAAAATGGGTCGAATCGATGAGTTGTTGAAACTTCTGCAGGATATGAGAACAGAAGGGACACAGCTCGATCGAAGGCTTTACCAATCGGCTTATAATGCACTCAGGGATTCCGGGCTGCAAATGCAAGCTAATTGGTTGCAGGAAAGCTTTGAAGCAATGTAATTCAAGTCATTTTCTGCTGCATTTCGAGGTCAGATAAGTGTATATGTATCTGTTCTAACATTAGGCTTTCAATCTGAAATCGGCTGCTTACATGATTACTTATCTGCATTTCTCTCTTTTCTGCTCTTTAAATCTGTTCTGTTTGTATATAGATAATATATGTTTAAAAGATTTCAAACTCTCTAAAATTATCAAGAACATAATGTAATGTGCTGGGGCACTTTGAAAATGAGTGTAGTGGTAAAATAGTGGCAAACATGACAAGAAATCAGATTGAATTCACACATTTATGATACACACAGTTGTTGAGAATGGTATATAGAGTGTTGACTTATCTGATACTAGCTCTTGACACGACTCGAATCCGACTCACTTGCATCAATTCGCACCCTTACTATTAGAGTAGTTGTTTAATATTGTGACTTGAAAGCTCATCTCATTAGAAAGTTAAACAATTATTTATAACTAATCAAAAGTTGTAATGAATTTGAAATTCATTATACATTGATTGGATCATTGAAAGGGCAGAATTCAGTCGGCGACTCGTGGTTTTTCTGATCTGATTCATTACTTGAAATACTTTTATGGACCAAGAAAAACTCAAGGTCCCTAACATCTATATACATATAAGCACTGCTCCAAACTTTCAAATGCAATTATACCTAATCTAATCATCTTAAAGTCAAAAAAAATCAATACTATCAACAAAATGAGCTGTTGTACAAGAAAATATGGAAGTGTAAAGCCAAAGTAGGAAACTGTGAGTACCCCAAAGAAGAAGGAAGCTGAAGCTGTTCTGATACTACTCACTCAAGCAAGAATTGCCAGCAGTTGCTGTAGCTTTGAAAACTGAGGAAAATGTAGCAGTTAACAAGAAGCACGGGTGGCTGAGCCGATCAAGGTGAAGTTTGGAGGCATTGATAATCCCGGTAAATGCATGTGATGAAGTAGTTAGTTAATAAGATGGAAATGGTTTCTTTCTTTTGTGTGACACAGTATGATATTGCATATGTGCGGACTGATGATGGTCGTTTTATATTGATTTGAATACGAAAGAAACATAATTTCTTAATTTAAAATTTCGACAAGGCGATTTTAAGTATCAAAGAAGTCATCCTTTTAAAGAAACGAGCTCGCTAGTTGGATCAAAAAGACATATTCTTCTAATAGCGAGATGTATGAGTGTTTCCTAGTATTTTTATTTTTCTTTAACATTAAATTGATTAATAGTATCGCTAAAATTATTGTAAATCATGTAATCCAAAAATTTTGGAGTATGCCACTAGCAACAACAACCTCCGAAAAAAAATGCCAATTGCTGTTTAAGTTTTTTTATATATCTAAAAAGAAAAAGATTTTCCATTTTAAAGAAATGTAAAAGCATTTGGACATGAAAAAGTGTTTCTTAGCCATATTGAATATATTAAAACAGCAATACTCTCAAGAATATTAAATTAAGAAGCATAAGAAATTTAAGAAAATTAAAAAAAATCCGACCTACCGGATTCGAACCAGTGACCTAAGGATGGCTTTCAGGTTTTTGACCTACTACAGTCCTCCGCTCTACCAACTGAGCTAAGGTCGGCTATTGATTGGCTCTCTTTTATTAACTATATTATATATTAATCTCATAGTTACCAGTTTTTCAAATCTAGCACCTACATGCAGGATTTTTTGTTTGTTACACCATGAGGTTAAGACCTTCCTCTATATAAAGACTTTAAAATGAGTTTTGAATTAAAATAGTGTCCTGTTTGTTTTCAATTATACTCTTATCATTACGTAATACTTTGTTTATTTTTTGTATTTATCTCAGCCGTCAACTACTTGTATATATTAATTGTACGTGGTTACTTTATTGGTTTTTTCCATCTCAATTATACAGTGATGAAAATATTCTATAGAATAATTTTAGATTAAAATAAATTACCACGAGTAAGATAATAAAAACAAACTAGTCTTTGGCCCGTGCTATGCACGGATTGTGAGAGCATATTTTTTGAATTATTGTATTAACTTTATGAGAAATTTTATTATAATTCCAGGGACCCGAGCAATAAACATGTATCACTTGTATACATTTTTTTCTTTACACTAATCATTTTTCAATGGATGACATATTTCTCTAATTTCATATGCTCGGATATATTGCATCTCACAAATGGTAAAAAAAATTCAAATTTATTACTTTTTTTTTTTTACAGAAAGCAAATTTATTACTTAAATACCATACTATGGACAATATAAAATAAATTCAAAATGCACAATACATAAATACTACTCATATTATTGAACCTTTTTTTTTTTGACAAAACCATATTATTAAACTGAGAATTAGGTTGTCCTGAAACTTTTAAAGTAAAAAAGTTCAATTAACTACTTTTGAAATTAACTATTTGTGAATTGAATTTTAATATTGCATTTCTTATTGAACTATTTTTTATAAGTTAGTTAACTAAAATTACCCTTAAAATTCTTTTCTTATTTTTTTTTATAAATAAAACTTATTTCCTTATTAAAATTTGTTATCCTAGGATTAGATTCAAATTTTTTAATTAAACTGTTCGAATGCTAAAAAGAGTTCGTAAGTAACTGTATTATTATTATTAGCTTTCAAAAAAAAAAAACTATATTAACACAGCAAAAATAATGAGTACTTAAAAAAAATCAAAAGCAATATATATAAATAATAAAAATATAAATTTTTTAGCTCCTATTTAGAGTTATAGGAAAATACAGTCGCAATTTGACATTATATTGTTATAAACAACTTTAACCCGGATTTTTGAAATCTATGAGAACCTCTCAATACTGCAAAATTCAGGGGTATTTCAATTTAAGTAAGCAAGTTTATGTGGATATAATAAATAGAAAAATATACTAAGGTAAAACAATTTGATTATAGGAAAATCTTATATGAAAATGCATATTCGACATAACATGAGCAATAAAAAAATTGAAGTTTTTATAACTTTTTTTAAAAATGAAGCTGATTAGAGAGAGAATTTAGAAAATAAAAACATTTGAGTCAATCCATTCAAAATCTAATACTAATACATCAAATAACAAAACCATATTCATCAAATAGACACAATAAATACTTTGGCTCAATCAATATTAGATCCTCATATTCATCTATTAATTATCATTATGAGCTAATTTGAAGCAAGGAACAAAAAAAAAAGTTAGTAATATGTACAATTCAAAATTTGAAATAAAATTATGAAAGTATTAAATTTGAATTGCAATCTAAATAATTAAAAATATTACCATATTATGTATTTTTGTTTTTTTTTTAAATTAAGTAATTACCATATATACCAATTCGAATTAGTATTATTAATATATAGAATCCGTATTACAAAATAATACTATTTTTCAATTAGTAAATATAAATGGTATGATAAGGAAATGATAAAAAAAATTATAATTGTGAAAAATTGACATGTGGAAATTAAAGGAGTAAAAAAAAAAGAGTTTGACACCTCATCCTAATTGTTACACCTTTAATATATACAGATTCATCTATTTTTTTTTTCTCGAAGACATATAGATTCATCTATTAACTATTATTATGAGCTAATTTGAAGCAAAAAACAAAAAAATACTAATATGTAGAATTCAAAATTAAAAATAAAATTATGAAAGTATTAAATTTGAATTGCAATCTAAATAATTCAAAATATTACCATATTATGTATTTTTAAAAAAAATTAAGAAATTAAGAAATTACCATATACACTAATCCGAATTAGTATTATTAATATATAGAATCCGAATTAGGAAATAATATTATTTTTCAATTAGTAAAGTGTATCTAAATATTATGTTGAATATAAATATATGGTAATCCGAATTAATATTATTAATATATAGAATCTGAAATAAGGAAATAATACTGTTCTTCAATTAGTAAAGTGTATCTATATATAAATTATATGATAAGGAAATGATAAAAAATATTAAAATTGTAAGAAAATGACATGTAGAAATACACGGAGTAAAAAAATAGATTCAAAAATAAATGGGCTTGCCACCTCATCCTAATTGTTATTCCTTTATTTTTATCGTGTTCTTCAATTTTGATGTATTGTTTTAGAAATGAGTTTACAAAAATAATACAATTGACTAAAAGTGCTTTAATAAGCAATACATGTTTACTCAACCCATTTTTTCTAAAATACATAAATATAACTTTTATGAATAATATTAAAAATGAAAAATCAAATCACAGTCAAAAAAAACCAAAAATTATATGAAAATTTTGACAAATTTTTTTTATTAGAAATATATAAATCTTAATTGAAAAATAAGCACTTGATAATTCCAAAACAAAGGAAAATAAAATTAATAAGTAAACAAAATATGATTTTCTAGAAAAAATACATATTAATTGCGAAAATGAATGCCTAATTTGTTCCGAATTTTTGTATTGAAATATAATTGTTCCGAATTTAAGTTAAGGTAAAAATAATTGATTGCATAATTAATGGTAAGAAAAATCATATTAACTGAAAATTAAATATCTAATAATTTCAAAAGGCAATTAAGGTTTCTATTAATTTATGAGTCATTCATTATTATTTATATTTTGCCTTATTTCAAATTATTAATATGTAAACTATATCAATTTTTGATACTAATTGAAATATAAAATCGGAAATAGGAAAGTAAATCACGTAATTAAAATTTAAAATTGCAAAACAGGAAAGGAAATTATGACAATATTAATATTTGATTTCAATCTAAATTAATGGAAAAAATAAATCAAAAAATTGAGAATTTGACACGTAAGCAATTTTTGAGTGAAAAAAGGAGACGATGACACCTCATCGTAATTGTTACTCCTTTATATTATACATAGATTACAATTGGTCCTTATGGTTATTGAGTGGGTATAATTGATGTTTGGACTTGGCCTACTATGGGCCTGAGTTATATTGGACATGGCCTGTCTTATGTAGTATACATTTGCCTCATCGCTGATCATATATATGGTGGACTCAAGTGTATGGAGACTGTTTTAATACTTATCTCATTCATTCCGCCTATGCAGAGATTTAGCGTACATCCATATATATGGGTGACGTAATACACTGTACCAATAAATGATTGTCATGTATCACTTTAATTAATAAGATTTTTACGTTGTATGATTATATATTTATAAAATGTATGTTTTGTTGAGTATTTCACTAATCGATACAACTCACATGTAGTTGTTATCATAAATCTTTGATAATGAGTTGGAAAAAATTATTTAATTCTATGAGAATAATGGAGTAGTGAATCTTTTTTAATAGATTTGTAATTCTAATTATTCAAAAAAAGAAGAAAAGGAAAAGTAAAAAGAAGAATAAAGAAATTAAGAGACCTTTTTCTGAGTTTCTGTATATATAGCAGTAGTGTTACATTACTGAAACTTTTTGAGCAGAAGCAATTCATATGCTAACTAAGCAATCATGATTCATACAACTAGGCTGCCCTTTTTTCCCAAATTAACATGCATGCTTTCTCAGTAATTTCACTTTTTTCACTTCAAAAGACTTACTTTTTCAATAGGGAGCGCATTGACATGTGTTAATTTGTGTATATCTCTTAAAAACCACCAAATGGCTATTGATTGAATATAAAGAATAACAAAAATTTCTCCAAAAAATAGGATTGGAATTACATTGCAATTTGCATTACATTACATAAATGTTAATTTCATTACATTTACAGCATTATATAAGCACAGTTTTTCTATCTTCTTCATCTTTCTCTATTTATATAGCTAGTATTGTATTATATTTTATACCTTTATTGTTGAGATAGAAATATTATCAAGAGGAAATGGGAGGTTTAGAAAAAGTAGCGGTGATGTTGATCATTGCATTGGCATGCCATTGCCAGGCAACACTCACCTCTAATTTCTATGAAAAAACATGTCCAGAAGCTGTCACTACTATTCGAACCTCTGTTAAGATCGCCATTGCCCGAGAGCCACGAATGGCAGCCTCTCTCCTTCGTCTCCATTTTCACGATTGTTTTGTCCAGGTTATTACTTTATGCCCTTGATCCTCAACTCTAATTACACATAAACTTCTTACTATTTCGATATACTCTATATCCTTGATTGATATTTCAGGGTTGTGACGCCTCAATCTTGCTTGACGAGACTTCGTCTATAGATAGTGAAAAGATTGCAGTCCCAAATAATAATTCTGCTAGGGGTTTTGACGTAATAGAGAAAGCCAAATCTCAAGTGGAAAAAATATGTCCCGGAGTTGTTTCGTGTGCTGATATCATCGCTGTGGCGGCAAGGGATGCATCTCTATTTGTAAGTTCAAAATATATCTTTTGATCTTAATTTCTCAAATTGCCAAATGAACTGCAAATATAGACTCGGCATAACATGTTATCCTTCATCAAGTCATGATGATAATTTGGTAGGAAACATCTTAACATGTTGTTTATATAACATTTTAGACTCTAAAATATAAACTTAGAATCTATAATTTACTGCTTGATATTAAATTATTGACGTGATGCATTATATAACATAATGTATGTATTGAAACAAAAATAACAATATCAGGCCGGGGGTCCATCTTGGAGCGTAAAACTTGGAAGAAAGGATTCAAAAACCGCAAGTAGAAATCTAGCGAACACCGATCTTCCTAAGTTTACAGACAGCCTAGAAGTACTCAAATTCCGTTTTCAAAGGAAAGGTCTATCCGTTAGAGACATGGTTGCTTTGTCAGGTATACCAATTTCATTTTCTTTTTAACAACAATACTTCATGACCATAATTTTCATTATTAATAAACAAAGCCGATTTATTTGCAGGTGCTCATACACTAGGACAAGCTCAATGCTTTACATTTCGTGATAGGATTTATAACGAAACTAACATTGATGGTGAATTTTCCATCACTCACCGCCGCCGTTGTCCGGCTGGTGGCAGTGATGGGAACTTGGCTGCACTGGATTTGGTCACTCCGAATTCGTTTGACAACAATTATTTCAAGAATTTGGTGCAAAAGAAAGGACTTCTTCATTCCGATCAGATTCTTTTTAGTGGAGGTTCTACTGATAATATTGTGTTGGAATATAGTAAACATCGTGCTAAATTTTATTCGGATTTCAGCTCTGCCATGATTAAGATGGGAAATCTTATTAATCCATCTCCGGGAGAGATCAGGAGAATCTGTAGTGCTGTTAATTAGCAGTGTTTTTAATCTGTTCAAACTTTGTCATACTTTCGAATTTTTTCTTGAAATTTATTTATTTGAGAACATTAATTGTATAAAGATTTATGTGCTTTTCATTTTGATTGAATTCAGTTTTTTCTTTCAATTCTTTCTATTTAATTCAGCGAAAAATAAATGTTACATCATTTTTTTATTTATTTTTTTTTGATAACAAAATGTTACATCATCTAATAAAAGGAATTGTGTTCCATAAAATATAGGTAAATTTACTCCAGCCCGGGCCGTCCCAAGCCAAGCCAAGTTCATACAATTCTAGTGATGAAATTCTAAAAATAAAATAAAACAACTACAATCATTACAATTTACTACTTTAAACAATATTTTTTCAGTTTGTAACTAAAGTTTTGAGAAATTATAATTTGTGTCGAGCAATACCACATCATATTTTGATATAGCTAGGCCTTAATCACAAATCCTTAAACTACTTAAAATATTCACTATATAACATTTATAAGTTTTGGACGAACAAAACTAGAAAATCTCTCTCACATACGCAAATCCAAAACTAAAGTTAAACTCTCTCTGCAAAGCTAAATTAACAATAAAAGTCACTCTCTCTAAGCTTGATGGCTTTGAATTAGGTGTGTAATAAAAGTCACTATCTAGACTTGTTTGAATTCAAAAGCATCCACAACTTAATTAGATGCTACTAAAATATATTGCCTACTTGTTTTCTTTTTATTGTATAGAGACTCCTAATGTATTAACATTGATTTTTTATGAAAAAGCTTAATTTTCATTAAATTATGATTATTTTTACAAAATTAAGTAAAGAAAACAATTAATTCTATAGAATATTTATTATTACTAACTTACTATAGATTCTGATCAATATGTAATTAATATCAAATTTTAACCACATAACACCAATTTCCATGCATCTAAGCACCCTCATATTTTAATTCATTAATTTCTTCTTCTGAGTTCATTAAATTATTTATATTGATAATTAGCTGCATGCTTTAGAAAAGAGTAATACATTCAATCACAATTTGTATTAGGAGATTTAACGAAATCTCTTACTTATTTTTACTTGATGTAAAATCAAATTGATCAATAAAAAAAATTTAGAATCAAATAGAAAACTGATAAATAAATAAATCTAATAATTGGTTTTTAGAACAATTAACTTGGCTCTTAAACATTTCAACTGAGATATGAAAAATAATATAAGAAAATAAAGATAGAAATAGGTTTTGGTTTGCTTCTAAAACTAATGAATGTGAAACACGTTTTCAACTTAATTAATTTAGTTTCTCATATAAAAAAAAAAAACTTAATTAATTTAGGAAGCAGTTTGGATGAAGGGAATCTAGGATGCTATAAATATAAAATGTTTTTAATAGTAAATTAATACCTATAAATTCCAGCTTGATGGCCAGAAATACGACCAGGAAGCAAGCTTCCGGCATCCGTCCAAAGGAGTTGGTAAATTTTTTCTTTAATTTTTTTTCTCAGAGGAGTTAGGTAACTTTAGACTCCACGTTAATAAATAAATAATAATGAACAAAAAATTAAAATCAAATTTCTTTTTCGTTATTTACATTCGGTATCTAAACTTATATTTGACCAACCAATTTAGATTTGCGGCGAGATCAAAAATTATGGTAGTCAACATCTAAAAACATTTATGCGGTATTAATATATTTTAATATTTAATGAATATTTTTTTTTTGGTAACTTTAATGAATATTTATTGAAAAATTAGATTTCAATTGTTGGTTATATAATTAATGGTTAACGAACTTGATAAATTTGAGCATATATATCTAAACTTTAGGGGATCCAGATTTAAGAAAATAATGATTCTTTCTTCACAATTGAGTATTTGATTGCATAACTTTTCAAAATTTTTTTTTTCGTTGGGTATCTGAACCCAAAATATGTTTTTTAAGTTGGATTTTATAATTGACTGATAACAACCTCAACATTAAATTTTCAAAGAATTCATGTTAGTTAGTACTGCATTTACTATGAAAATATGTTTTTAGTTTTTGAAAATCATTATTTCAGAAATTTATTTCTCTAAGCATTTAAATTCTCTATACTCAACAAAACAATACCTAAATGCTATAAAAATGAAAAGTTATGTAATCACAAAAAAAACTTCACATATATATTTTTAAATATCGTGGGTTACGTAGATATCTTTTTCTATTATATTTATATAGCATGTTTTGTTTGATAATAGCATATTTTTCATATTATAAATATTAAATGTAAATTGTCAATTGGTTGTAACTCAATTGGTATATTTATAAATATGCGGGTAGAAGGCTGGGATTGGAATTTCACTCCTTACAAATTATATATATATATATATATATATATATATATATATATATATATATATATATATATAAATAATTAAATATGAAGTACTTGTTATTAGAACATAGATTATAACTGATATTCTTATTTGCAACCTTTTAGAAAACATAGATTGTAAACATAGGCGGCCTGGGAGAGCCACGATACCGACCGCCAAAATCATCTTTACTATTAGTGGTTTTCGACTACCAATTATTCCTGAAAGTTTGGATTCAACCTACTCAATCTTTTAAAATGGTGGGATTTTCTTTTTCATAAATGTAGATGTGAAATCGGATTTGAGTTTTTATATTCGTCGCTACTTATAAAATAAGAGAATTCTCAATTTGTTTTTTCTTCAATGAATTATTTGAACTTCTAAAAGTCTAAGGAAAGTATAGTCTCGTTATAAAAAGAAAAACATAATTTCCTATGACTACTAATTAATCATGAACCCTCTAGTTAATTAGACAAGTTTTAAGTAAAAAAGTATGAGCATGCATGCATATAATAGTCAGAAATCAGAATATATAACACAAGTCAAAGAGACAGGCTTCCCTTACTCAAATAATTATTCTTCTTTTTCTTGGTACCTTTCATTTAATTAATGTACGTTAAAATAATAAGTCGGAATTAAAACGAAGTAACCTTTCCCTTAATTATCTTATTAGAATAATCTGTTGGAATTAAAGCAGATGATCTCATCTTCATGACCATTCTTAAATGACAGAATCAATGATTAATTAGTTAATTAATCATTTTGAAATCCCTTCCAATAGTGGCTTGCTCCTCAACTTCTTCTATAAAATCTCATTCTGCTTTGCTTTATTTTTCATCTTCTCATTATCTCTCGATTTATAATTTTATCTTCTTTTGTTTTAGTTTCCAAAATTATTATTTCTTCACAATCAAAAGGATATATTTTATATAACATAAATATGGCAAAAACAGCTGTTCTTATAATGTTTATGTTTTTGCTACTCAACATCATGGCATGCCATGCAACGCTCACTTCTAACTATTACGAAAAATCATGTCCCAAAGCACTCTCTGCGATTCAAACTTCAATCAACACTGCGATTGCACGAGAACGAAGAATGGCTGCCTCACTCATTCGTCTCCATTTTCATGACTGCTTCGTTCAGGTTTATATATACTTCTCCTGGACACCGTATTAAATGGCTAAGTACTTTTATTTTTTTTAACATCAATGTTGGGTTTCATATATATATAGGGCTGTGACGCCTCAGTCTTGCTTGACGAGACTTCATCAATACAAAGTGAAAAGACTGCCACTCAAAATCTGAATTCAGTGAGGGGTTTTAATGTAATAGAGACAGCTAAATCTCAAGTGGAGAAGATATGTCCAGGAGTTGTTTCTTGTGCTGATATTCTCGCAGTCGCTGCAAGAGATGCCTCTGTATATGTAAGCAAATATAGTTTATATATTCTCCAAATGTCATTTTACTAATTACTTTAAGCAACAAGATCATTCCATTAAACACCTATAAGTTATTGGAGCACTTGTAAATGAATCTTGGAACCGTTATTGTTTCTTCATGTCATTTTACCAATTAATAGAATCAATAATTTTCATTACCAGGTGGGCGGTCCATCTTGGAGCGTAAAGCTTGGAAGAAAGGATTCGACAACTGCAAGTAGAAATCTCGCTACTGCCGACCTTCCTAAGTTTACAGACAGTGCAAGAGTACTTATCTTTCGCTTTGAAAGGAAAGGTCTGTCCGTTAGAGACATGGTTGCTCTGTCAGGTATGTCGAGTTTTTTTCTTAAGTTAATTTGTTTTTTGTTTTTAATATTTTATAAAATTCGACAAGCTTACCAATGATAATTAGTACTGCTTAGACTTCATTATCAGTAACCTTACAAAGTCGATTTTTTTTGCAGGTTCTCATACACTTGGGCAAGCTCAATGTGCAACGTTTCGAAATAGGATTTATAACGAAAGTAACATTGATGCTGGATTTGCCTCCACTCGCCGCCGCAGTTGTCCCTCAGTCGGAGGCGGAGGAAATTTGGCTGCACTTGATTTGGTCACTCCGAATTCGTTTGACAACAACTATTTCAAGAATTTAGTACAAAAGAAAGGACTTCTTCATTCTGATCAAATTCTTTTCAGTGGAGCTGGTTCTACGGATGATATTGTTCTTGAATATAGCGAAAATCGTGCCAAATTCAACTCTGATTTCAGCTCCGCCATGGTCAAGATGGGAAATCTTATTAATCCATCAGCTGGACAGATAAGGAAAATTTGCAGTGCTATTAACTAGCTGTCTATGTCTATCTCGGGCGTATAGTATTTTTTTTTAATCGGATGTATACATTCAACTTCTCATTGTCTGTCAAATTGTTTGGTATTAATTTACTTATCTCTGTACAATTAAGTGTACAAAGATTCATTGTGTCGTGCTGCAAGTTTTTGCTGTAATTTAATTATCTCTGCACAATTAAGTGTAAAGAGAATGTTATATGTTTTTATTCATTTGAATTTGTCGTCAATAAAGTAATTTTTTGTAGATGTTCTTAAAATTCTCTTCATAGAAAGAATTCAGTCACTTTCAAGTCCATTGGATTAGATATCTGGATGCTCTCAACGTTGATAGAATAATTAGGGGTGTTCGAAATTTTCATTGAACGAATGATATGAAATTTTTAAATAAAAGTGATGAAAAAAATGAATAAAGAAACAGAACCCTGTTAATATAAAAATATTATTTTTGTATAAATTAATTAAGTAATTAGAAAACCATTAACTGGTTACCAAAAAGAAAAACCATTAACTGTAAGCAATACCGTCTCGATTCATTAATTTATTCTTCATATTTTATTTTTTATTAATTTTTGTTTAAAGTTTATGCGATGAGATTTAAGTAATTTTTTGTTAAATGATTGTACTTAATTGAATAAAAATAAATAATTGGTTTCAGACCTTTTTTTTTTTGACCGGATTCTACATAGTTTTTTAAACATATTTTTAATTCAGAAACAAAAGAAATAGGAAAATTGAAAAAAATAAAATGAAAACTGTCATCAATCCAAATCCACCACGATGTCATCAATCCAAGCAAGGCAGATGGAACACTAAGGATCCAAGAAACTGGGTTTTGAGACCTAGAGTGCAAGCGTTCTTGCAGGTAAAAAAAAAAGAAAATGAGCCCAATAAGAGACCCAAAATAAGGTATATACACCAGATAGTAAGCGGATCTCTCTTTCCATATACCAGGACACTCGCTGAGCGAAGAGTCCATTTATAGAGGATTCGCCTATGGACGGGTCATTCTTCGTGAGGACTAAGAGATAAAAGATAAGAATGACAATAGAACAAAGTAACATGTAACCATATTTTCTTTCAAGTAAGATCTCAAAGAAACCATTAGTTTTTGGCTCACCAAAAAAAGAGCAAGAGGGGAAAGGTTCTCTTAGAACAAACACCAACACGTCATGAGAGACCATAACCCGTCAAGGATTCCTACCAAGGGAAGTTATCAAACCTTGTCTTGAATACTAATTTCCTCTCTTGAAAAGTGTACTAATTGCCAGAGGTTTCAATGCCGGACCCAACGTCGCCTTACATGGTGATCGAGAGGCAACAGAGGAATAGGACGTAGAAATAGATATTTGGCTTTTAAGTTACTGAAAATGCCAAATACTTTTTCAAGTTAATTGGCAATTTAGGAAGTAGTTGAATGGGGGGATCTAGCTAGGGTGCTATGTGGATTATAAACCACATTGATGTTTTGATAGTTCCACATAGAATTAATTCATAGAATATTTATGAACAAAAAAAATAAAAGTTTCTATTGCTACAAAAACAATTAAAAGGCTACTTGTGTTTCTTTACCAAGAAAAAAAAAATCTTTACCAAAAAAAAAAAAAAAAAGGCTACTTGTGTTTTGATAGTTCCACATAGAATTAGTACATAGAATTTGTATTGTTGATATCTTCTTTCACTGCAATTATATTATAACATATTCATGCTAAATATAACTTCGTTTATTAGTAACTTGTAGTGTACATATTACATTTCTATATTGGCTGCTGATAAAACAAGGATTATTTTATTTTTGGTGACAACTAAAAGTTGGAATGTTGTATTGTATCGATATAGATGTAAATTTTTAAATGACAAAAATTCATTTTGAACGATGTATATTTATAAACACAAACCTACCATAGAGATTTTTAAACCATATACTTGTGTTTATGAAATAGGGTATAAGCTACAAATATGAACGTTTTTATATTTTTTAGTTCCAATAAGTTATAATGTTTTAACTTCTCCAGGTCACTCATGACAAAAGATTAGTAATTATTACGTTTTTATAAGAAGTATTGGATCCGAATCCTAAGATCGATATAAGTGAAACTATTCAACGTAATTTCATGTCACAAACTCTCTGTTTAATAATAATATATCTCAAAAATTTAAGATGAAAGAGAAATTATAAGGTTCAATGAATAAGCAATTTTCTTAATAAATAAATTCAATTATTGAGTCGGATAGGTTAATTATTTAAAGAATTATTGTATCAAATTTTTAATCATAATAGTCTCTCACACCATTGTTGAATTCTGGTCTTTATGAGTTAGTTGTGGTGAGAATAACACAAGCCAAAAGGGTATATATTACATTCATGTTATATTGAATTTCAGAATTTAACAATATGATATCCGAACTTTGAACTTATTTTCATCTATAGACCTTTTACTATATGTCGCAAAAAAATTAAAATTGCTTAGACTGTTACAATCATGATTTTAATTTTATTTTTCTTAACAACTATTTTCACTCTCCTAATCAAAATATAGATGATTAAATAATATTAAAAAAATTAAGTTAAATTTTCTTACAAAGTTGAACTAATAGTTAAGATAAAACAACATGTTTTATATTATTCTTTAACAATTACAAAAGGCGAGATACAACACAATTGTAAGTGAAAAGTTTGGATACTATAATGTTAAATTTTGAAGGCAAAAATACTAAATCAAAATAAGTGCAAAGTTGAAGAATCACGATTGTATTTCACCCAAAGTCAAAGAGACAAAAAGACAAGCTTCCCCTACCAAAATCATTCTACTCATCATGCATTTAATTAGTGTAAGTTAAAATATTCTCTTTGAATTAAAAGGCAGCAACCTTTTTCCTTAACTATCTTGTTAAAATAATCTCTTGGAATTAAAACATGGATGATCTCTTCTCATCTCCATGACTATTCTTTAATGACAAAATCAATTTTAATTAATTAATTAACTAATCATTTTCAAAACACATGCATATATGCAATCACCAAATTTGAATAGTGGCTGCTCAATTTGCTCAGCTTTTTCTTCTATAAAAGCTGGTTCCTACCTTGCTTTATTTTTCATCTTCTTATTCTCTCAATTAATTCAATCTTTTCTTTGTTGCTTTCCAGAATTATATTTAAAGGGATATATATTATATAACATACATATATATATGGCAAAAGCAGCTGTCCTAATGTTTATGTTCTTGCTACTCAACATCATGGCATCCCATGCTGCGCTCACTTCTAATTACTATGAAAAATCATGTCCGAAAGCACTCTCTACTATTCGAACCTCAATTAACACAGCAATTGCACGAGAACGAAGAATGGCTGCCTCACTCATTCGCCTACATTTTCACGACTGCTTTGTTCAGGTTTATACATATACTTCTCCTAAAACACCGTATTAAATGGTTAAGTACTTTAATCTTAATAAATCAATGTTCGGTTCTATATAGGGTTGTGATGCATCGGTCTTACTTGACGAGACTGCAACAATACAAAGTGAAAAGACTGCCATTCAAAATGCAAATTCAGCAAGGGGTTTTGACGTAATAGAGAAAGCCAAATCTCAAGTGGAGAAGATTTGCCCTGGTGTTGTTTCCTGTGCTGATATTCTCGCTGTCGCTGCAAGAGATGCCTCTGTATATGTAAGCAAATATAATATATATCTTCTCCAAATGTAATTCTACTAATTAATAAATTAAGCATTCAGATTTTTCATCAAGATAATCCCATTAAACACATACAGTGTAAGAGTATTTAACTATGTCATTTTACAAATTAATTTACCATCTAGAATTTTCACTACTAGGTCGGCGGTCCATCTTGGAGTGTAAAGCTTGGAAGAAAGGATTCGACAACTGCAAATCGAAACCTTGCTACTTCCGACCTTCCTAAGTTTACAGACAGTGTAAGAGTACTTATCTTTCGCTTTGAAAGAAAAGGTTTGACGGCTAGAGACATGGTTGCCCTATCAGGTATGCCAATTTCTATTTTCCTTTTAACATTGCTAAAACAAATTCTACAGATCAGTTCTATTTAAAAATACAAAATCATCTTAGTCATTGCACTAGAATTTTGTTAATCAATAATTAAATTTTATGTAAAATGATATTCCCTCATCTATAACAAGTTATTTTTATGTTTCATACTGTTAGATGATTTTTCCATTATATTAAATTTCAGGTTTTGACTAATAAAATTCTAGAAAAAGAAATGCCGAGTTGATTTATAAAAAAAAAAAAAATCAGATATATTTTTAATAATATAATAACATACCATTGATTGACTTAAAGTTTTAGAAATTAATATTATTCTCCTATTTTTTGCAGGTTCTCATACACTAGGGCAAGCTCAATGTGTAACATTCCGCGGTAGGATTTATAATGAAACTAACATTGATGCTGGATTTGCCTCCACTCGTCGTCGCGGTTGTCCATCCGTTGGAGGCGAAGGAAATTTGGCTGCACTTGATTTGGTGACTCCAAATTCGTTTGATAACAATTATTTCAAGAATTTAGTACAAAAGAAAGGACTTCTTCATTCTGATCAGATTCTTTTCAGTGGCGGTTCTACGGATGATATTGTTCTTGAATATAGCAAAAATCGTGCGAAATTTTACTCTGATTTCGCCTCTGCCATGGTCAAGATGGGAAATCTTATTAATCCATCAGCTCGACAGATAAGGAAAATCTCCAATGTTGTTAATTAGTTCCCTGTGTATTGTATGGTCAAATTCTCAGTGTCTTCAAATTCTTTAGAATTAATTTGATTATCTCTGAACATTTAATTGTATAGAGATTCAGTGTGTTGTGTTGTAAGTTTTTGTTGATTTTACCCATTGTTTGATTCTTTCAATTTCATCAAGTGTAAAGTGAATGTTATATGTTTTCATGACATTGGAATTTTTTTGTCAATAAAGAAACTTTTGTGTGGATGTCCATTTTAGCTTCTCTTAGGCTTTTATTGTCACACACTTATAAATGTTTCATAATTCATATAGCTAACCAATGTGGAATACATAATAAGAATCACGGAACCCTTAAGCCCCTTAAAATCTCTACTATAAGACGCATACAACTTTTAGACCGATAAAAATTTCAAAACCATGTCACACTTACAAATCAAAACTCAAACTAGTTAACTAATTTCAATATTGTATGTTTCAGTATAAAGGCAATTTAGAAGGTGAATAACCCTTGAGAATCCCGGTTTTTGTAAATGTGGGATTTGGGGAGTTATCTCAAAGAGAACATAAAGAATTTTTAAAGCTTGGGGTAATTCGTATATAAACTTGAAATTATGCTTGGAAGTTTTAAACTTGATGGCTTTGAATGAGCTATGCAGATAATAGTACTCACTCTGTAAAACGTGTTTGAATTCAAAAGCATGTATCCAGACAGCCTATTTAAATCTTACTAGAATATTTGACTATTTGCTTCATTTTTTCTCTGGAAAGTTCATAAGGCCAAATTCAGGGAACACATTATTTAACTGATCAGTTATTTCATGTATTAAGCATTTTGGATATAATAATACATTTTCCATTCTAAAGTTAAGTAGTTTGTATAATGAGTTTCTAAATAATTCTGTCATATATTTGTATTTTTTTTTCATTTTCTAATTCGGTTTCCAAACCTACAGGACCGACTAATCCGGATTAGAGGCGAATTCAATGAACTTGGTATTTAAACCTCTTCCAGTCGCCGTTATGGAGAATCGATCCGCAGACCTCTCCTCATACTACCACTACGCCAACTAACGATTGGTTGTCATATATTTGTACTGAATTGAAATCAAATAGAAAACATTATATTTAAAAAAATTAACATGGTTTATCTTCTCAAACAAAAAAAAAAATGTAAATGGGTTTTTGGGATGTTTATTTGCGAAATGAACAACAATAATAAAACTGAATTGTAATGAGTCCAAAAATGTAAAGGTGGTGTTCAAATCTGTTTAATTAGTCACTCAGAATCCTATAAAAGACATAACTGCATAACAAATTTAACGGTGGTCTTCTAATCTGTTTAATTAGTCTCTCAGAATCCTGTAAAATAGCAACCCAGTTGGAAAAGACACTTGAAGAGGCAAACCTATCAAATAAATAAATATTTTCGCTCACACTTTAAATTAGAAACTCAAACGGCAGCCTCCACAATGTCATATCTGCCACTACCCCAGCATTACTGGTAAACAACCCGACATTCTGAACTTGAGATCGATAATTAGTTGCATAAACTAAGCTGTTTATAATAAAAGAAGGGCGGTCTTATATTTTTCGAGGTTCACCAAGTCCTGCTATCTATCTATTAGGTTTGGCTTGAAATACTAATACAAATTTCAAGCTCAGTAGAAATTATCATTGTTCTGTTCATCTATATTTAATAAATTAAATACATAAATTATTATAAGCCTAACAAAATTGTAGGATCATCTTCCCTCGCTAAATTTCCGGGGTCTCAAATCCCAAGGCATAACAGAAACCGCTTTTCCCCATGCCCATGTTTCCTTGAATCAATATTGCATAGAACTTAAACCTACTTGGATTTCCATTCTCATTAGTCATTAAAACCCAAAAGAAGCGAATTAGTCCACTGAATCATTATCTGTGCAGAACTTGCAAGTAACAGTCGGAACCGTCAAATGCAGGCAGCATTCAATTCTCTTTTCCAACCAAGCGAGTCTCTTTTCAAAACTGAGTACCCCATTATGCATATTCCGGATTTCAACCTCAGCCACCCGAGCACAAGCACGTAGTAAAATGTAATAATCTGCATGGGCTACATAACTCAGTGCACCTTCGTCCTTCCTCCTTGCGTAATGAAGGTAATCTAACTTCTTCACCTTCACTCTTGGCGGAATGTAATAAAACCTATCATTTTCCATATCTATTTTCAACTGTCTTATAGCTTTGTCTTTCTGTTTTTCATCCCCATCTTTATTCTTCTTCTGTGAATCCTTAGAAATGCAATGATTCTCCTCACTCATAACTGCATTATCCACACTCATGTCAGCAGATGGACTTTCAATCCGCTGCTCACAATCTTTCTCCTTTTCCACTGGATCTTTAACCGATCCATCATCATTCCTAGATCTCTTCCGGTTTAACGGACTGCTGGTTAGCATTCCTTTCACATTGGAGTCCTGATATCGAAGAACAACCAACAAGTTAGAATAAATATCAATACTTGCTTGGATATTGAAATTTGCATTTGCATCCATTGCTCACATGAGAAGAGGACCCAACTAAAACAAGCATCAATTAATATAAATTTGAGAAGTTAATATTGCGATTCAAATTTTTCTGACGAAATAAGACATTTGAAAATATCAAAAGCAAAGTGCTTAAGGCATGTCCGCCAAACGTTAATATAATAGTTCTATTAAACTGCTGCAAAAATATGAGACAGCGCAACAAATGATTTTTTTTATTATACCATTAATCAATCATCTAAGAACCTCATCACATTTGCCCAGAAACAAAAACCAATCTCCTATAAAGTTACACTCTTTCTCATTTTCCCTATGCACATCAAATGATTGATGAGCTGATGAACTTGGCCAAATGCATAGGCAGTTGATTATGTTCATTACATGCTTCTCGAAAAACATTTTACCTAAATAGCATTGAAGTTCCTCAAAGTTCAACTTTTTCTCCATTTACTTCATCAAAATGCTAGTATCAAATATTTGATTAAATATGTTCTTCGCACATATATATGCAGCAAATTCCAGCATAATCCTGTTATAATCCATAATTGTTAATTTCATCGATAATATAAGCTAGTAGTCAGCAACCGAATAATGATTAGCCAGACGTAAATACTGGATTAGAATCGTAAGTAGGCTGTATCTGCAAGACAATTGTAACCAACTGAACTGAGAAAAGAGAGGTTGCTGGCTTTAAAACTGGTCTGATGAATAAAACAACCATTTTTCTCTAGTCTCTTCTTCATTACCTCTTTCCATTATTTCTGTACTGATACTCTCCTAATTCCAATATCAAGATCCTACTAATTCAATGCTAGGCTAAGTTTAACCAATCATAGTTCATAACTGGAGGTATTAAAGCCACTACGGTTCAACAGGCATGGCTACGCCAATTGTGACCTTGGTTTAGAATATCTTTTGGAGATAACAATAAACGCCCATGACTGCTGAGAACTAGTGAAAGAGCTACACATCAATCTATGTTAGACATAAGGAATTCATCAAGAATCAAATCTCATTGAAACCTTGGAGAATGAAGAAGAACTGGAAAATAGATACAATTGAGAAGTAGAATCAAAATCAAAGAACCCTTCAACTATGCCTTCAAAAAGATGACCACTAACCAAAATAGATACAATTGAGAAGTAGAAGCAAAATCAAAGAACCCTAACCAAAATCTTATATTATTCTGAGATAGAAAGCCTCATTTCCTTTATAAATGCATCTGATTTCTTCCTTAAATTTGTATTGAGAAGATTTTTAGTGCACTTCTATTTTAAGCATTATCAAAAGCCAGATTATTCAAAAGTGCATACGGCATACCTGGTATTTAGACAAGTAGAAAGCTAGAACCATAATAGACTTTAGAGTAAGTAGTTTTTGTGCAAAATCGCATAATATTTTGACATAGGCATACAATTGAAATGAAGATCACAGAAGCATTCAGTTTATATATTAACCAACTTATTACCTTTGCATTCTGATAGAAATCCCACAACTTCTCTTTTAAAAATTCCTCAGTACGATCGACATGTGATGATTCTGATCCAGCAAAAACCACATCCTTGCAGTATTCAAGATACAATGGCAAGTCCTTTGTGAATTCTATAAGAACAAAAAAAGCAAAATAAAGACTGGTTAATTATGGCATAAAAGCATGTATAGTCAAGAATTCTAAATTTACAGCAGCCATTCTGAGCTTTAACGTAATTACCGCAGCTGACACCCATCTCCTTATATGTTGCTTCTAGCTGGTTCAACAAATCTGAAGAATCCAACTGAGATGTCCGTTCACAAGATGGAACTTTAAGGGCGTCTCTACTTGAATCATCCACCATCTTATCAAGGGGATAACCTGGAACATTCTCAGCAGCACCATGTGTTCTAGAGGTAGATGTGGATCGTAATTCATTTGTATGTTGAGAACTGGAAGGAGAGGAACCGCAATTTGACAAACTCCTTTCCCACACCCCAAAACCATTTATGTTATAGACAATTCTTATAGCAACAATCAATATTGACATTACACAGACACGGGAGGGAATTCTCAAATCACTTGCTGAAAACCATAAATCTGGGGGCATTGACCATTCATATATTCGGCAAGCATGTGAAAGAACTCGCTCGTCTGAAATGGAGAGTTTCTTAAGATAACGAGAAGCTATTCCATAAAAGTTCACCGGAGGTAAATGCAGACCTATAGACTCTGCAATTGTTGCTGCCATCGCCTCCAATCTCTGAACTGGAACTGTCTGCACAGGCCTAAACATTCGACTCAGGGTTATACAATAAGCTGGCGCCAATAAGGATTCAAAGTGTTTTCCAATTTCAACATGAGCAGCATAATACGGAAGTTTTCCTTCAAGTGCCCACTTCAGTATGTCAGTCAGCAAAATTGCTTCCCTAGCAACATGACAAGCCAAAAGTGAAATAGCTAGAGAACAAGGTAACGGAATTGTCTTCTGCAAATTCCTAAACAATATCATCACAGCACGCTGATACATCAACTTATCCCAAGGCTCATCCGAGTCACCTGCAGTCAGGCCAATACTTAAGATCACCAACATAAATTTATGAAAACAGAAACATCCAATTGAAACAATAACAAAAAGCTCCTCTTATAAACACAAGTAAAACCTCAACATAGTAATATACTTGGGACCGGACTATTTGTAGTTATTCGTATATAGAGTTTGGTACAACAAAGATTCTCAACACTTAGACCGACTATTTGTATAATAATTGGGAGTTGATTACTATATATAGAGGTTCTACTGCATACGATATTCACGGAGAACCTAAAGAATACAACTTTAATCAAATCCAATGTAGAATATCATAAAACTGCTAAAACCCTAATCAAAATTAGTATAATTTAGAGGCAGTAATGGCACACTAGAATCTTCAACTTTACCTAAAACCAAATTCTCCGCCCAATCATCCTGGAAAACCCCGGTATGGGCCAAAAACCGGAGCCAAATGGTGGAAGCAACCCCACAAATCAAGGGGTGAACATTAAATTTCTCAACAAGAGCTTCACATTGCATTTGAATCATCCATTGCATTCCCATGACATACCTAATTCTAACCTCCCGGTAATAATCCGCTGTCGATTCCCTCTGATAGGCGAAATCTTCGGGATCGGTAGGTCCGGTTGAGTCGAGAGGATCCACATTCTCTATCTTGATGGTATCCTGTTGGGTGAAGAGGCGGAGGAAGGATTGGGAATTAGGGTTAAGTTGGGGGGCTTGGGAGCGGGTATGACGGGGTATAGTCATGTCGGTAAGGAAGTAATCGTCGTCGCCGGTGACGATGTCTAATTGAGCACCGCAGCCTTCGCAGTAGTAGAACCCGTCGTCGGATTCTTCCCGGCCGCCGTGCCCGCAGACTCTGCAGCGGAGATCGTCTTGTCTGCTCCCCATCGGCGGTAGCGGTTAAGTCTTGGAAGGTGTTTCGAACATAGCCGCCAATTTTCAGTTCTGGAGCTCACGAATTTGTATTTAGGGCGCGCGTGTTTTAGGATAGATGGTGTAATTAAAGTTAGGTTGGAATTGGACCGTGTTACTTATGCATTATCGGTAATAGATTTCAATTCGATTTAATTTAATTCAGTATTATTCAGTTTAGTTTAGTGATTTTATTTCAATAAATGTACTTTAATCAATTCAATTTAATAATATTCAGTTTCGTTTGGTTTATTTTAGTAAATTTCAGTTTTAACAATAGAAGTCTAACGCCAACGCTAATGGTATCTCAAAAAAATATTGAGAACATCATTATTTGGTGAATACAACTAAAAACATTAAAATTTTGTTTAGATTGAACTTTGATGAGGTTTATTAAATTTAGGGGAGCAAAAGGAGATTATTAAAAAGATAAAAAACTTGTCAAGAAACATTATTTGTTTTTATATTTATTTTGAGCGAGGTTAAATGTTTTACGTTGAATAATTATAGAACTTCCAGATCTCACCGATTTGGTTGAACTAATTTGGACTTTAGAAATGATTTTCTAACTCTTATTTAGCCATCATTTAATCTTAATGAAAACTTACTTTTTGTTAAACACCTAGCCAAATAAGGTTATCCAGATAACATAAACATTGATCCAAAAGTAAACTCTAAATAATCAATTTAGTGTAGTAAGTGGACATATGATGGAACTAAATATTCATGTGTTATTATGTGGTTGCACAAAAAAACAAGTGTACCCAATTTCAAAAAAATATTTATATAAAATATGGACAAATTGAAAATAATTGCCTTTTCGTCGTTGGTTCATTCTCATTCCTTTGCGAAGTTGGTGGATTGCTCGCAATTGCAATTAGAACAAAGAACTTGAACTTTTGTACCCTCTGCGTGTACATTAATCACATAGATCAATGTAGAAAATTTTATGTATTTTGTCCCCATATTGCTATACATAGGGTAATCAATTCACATATTATTGAATGGGTCTAACTATCAAATTAGGCCTTATTATTTTATATATTTCACATATTATTATGTAGGATCCAATTGCCGGCTATAGAGAACTTCAGTCACAATTTCCATCGTAGAAAAGACAAATTAATAAAACGAAGAAATGTTACCAAAACAATAAAACGAAGAAATTGCAAACTAATTACAAATTATGGTTTGCTTAATTTGGTATTTGTTTGTACTATTTGCTCATTGACCACTTCTCATCTTAATATTAAATATATTTCTCTAACTAATACTATCATCACCATCTATATACAACTACATTAAATTAGAATTTAAATATAGAGATTAAAACATAATAAAATAACTTAAAGATAACGGGTTGATACAAGATTATATAGGATATAGTGAAAATACAAAAAAAAAAGCACTATTTATAATTAATTAAAGTAAAATAGGTAATTTGATTAGGATCTCCACCCTTAAATTCTAATCTAATGATGATTGAATAATTTTTTTTGATCAGTTATCGACTAGATAAACATCACTCCTAAATTATATACAAGTCATTTGTGGTATACATATGTTTTGCTAAAGGAAGAATGATGATTAGTACAAGTAATTTAGCATTTAGATTTATTTATTTTTTAAGTAATTGAACATTTCAAAATTTGAGTCGGTCAAAAGGGAGTGTAACTGCGTATATATGCCGAACATTTTTATCAAATAATAACAAGGTAAGCAGAAAATTACCTTTTAACATCGAATAAATTTATATGTATTTAACTTATGTGAAAAGTTCTTTACAAAAGATATGTGAAAAGTGAACTATTACTTTGAATAATGATAGAGATTAATATAAAAACTTTAACAGGTCTTTAAGTATAAATTTGAGTTTTTTGTTCAATCGATTTTTTGACATGATATAATAGCTACTGAGATCAAAACATTTTGAGTTCGAGTCGTAATAACTTTATTTATTGGTGAATTAATAACACATTGTAGGATGAGCTTTTGTTGCGAACATTTTTAGTCCAAGGACTATTCAAGTAAGAAAAATGTGTCAGAAACTAATATGAAAACCAGAATTAGGCTTTAACTTATTAGTTCGAACTAACTAGAGGAAACAAAGAGAAATAATATGCATTTCAGAATTGTTACTATATCAAAAGTAAAGCCGGCGAATATTATTAAGCTCACTAATTTTAATTTGAAAAAATGTGAATTAAAAGTAGGAGAAATTTTCAAATACATGCTAATCAAAACTTTGGTACCCAACAAGACAGACAAACATGTGATAATGACTTTATGCTTGGGAATTTTTTTTTACATATATAAGGTAGAGTAGGCCTGCTTCAAAAATAAACCAGCTTAGAGTTCATAATTGTTCAATTGCTCTCATTTCTCAACTCTTTTCTATTAAGTGCTCCAAAATCATAAGCATATATGATATGGCAACTTCAGCTAAATTTGGAGGTGTTGTAATGTTTATGTTAGTGTTGCTAAATATCATAGCAACCCAAGCTCATCTCTCTTCTAAGTACTATCAAAAATCATGTCCGAAAGCTCTATATGCTATCCGAACTTCAGTGAGAGCAGCCATTGTACACGAACGAAGAATGGCTGCCTCTCTCATTCGCTTGCATTTTCATGATTGCTTTGTTCAGGTATTAATTTTATTCAAACATTGTGTTACTCTTTTTCTTCGATTATTAATTATCATACAAATAAATATATGTGTTTGGTCTCGTGCATAATGAGAAAGAGCAGTTGTGACGTTTTCAATCATGTTGAAAGGTTCTCTTTGCTTGATTAATTGCTTAATGGAAATTTGGTCGTGTAGGGATGTGACGCCTCAATCTTGCTTAACGAGACTTCATCTGAAGACGGTGAAAAGACAGCACTTCCAAATAATTCTGTGAGGGGTTATGAGGTGATAGACAATGCAAAATCTAAAGTCGAGAAGATGTGCCCTGGAGTCGTTTCTTGTGCTGATATCATCGCCGTGGCTGCAAGAGATGCCTCTGTATTTGTAAGTTCAGAATAAATCAGTACCATTCATTAAGATTTCTACCATATTCCCGGATTTATACATCCGATCAGTCATATAAAACTTCATATAAGATGATTACATTGATTAGGATTTGAGAAACAAACATATATACAAGTAACATCAATTGATTCATCATATTTATTACGAAGGGAAATATTTGAGGATTTCTCGTCACAAATTGCCAATTCAGCCACTAATATAATTTGTAAAAATAACAATATCAGGCCGGGGGTCCATCTTGGAGCGTAAAGCTTGGAAGAAAGGATTCAAAAACCGCAAACAAAAATCTAACGTTCGTAGAACTTCCGAGCTTTTCAGACGGCTTACATTCACTTATATCTCGCTTTCAAAAGAAAGGTTTCACTGCAAGAGACATGGTTGCTTTGTCAGGTTTGAAATTTAGCTATCTCTAACTTAAGGACCAATTATTTTATGTCACAAATTCACAATATGCTAAAAATTAGCTTGAAAACCCGATTTGAGACTGGAAATTCGATCTCTACTTTACTTTTTTCTTATAGCTAGTGATATTTGAGTTTCTCCAAATTTCAGGTTCTCATACACTAGGACAAGCTCAATGCGGGACATTTCGTGAAAGGATATATAACGGAAGTGACATTGATGTTGGACTTGCAAAAACTCGCCGCCGGAATTGTCCTGCTACTTTTGGCCAGGGGGATAGAAATTTGGCTGCACTTGACTTGGTGACTCCAAATTCTTTTGATAACAAATATTTCAAGAATTTGATACAAAAGAAAGGGCTTCTTCATTCTGATCAGGTTCTTTTCAGTGGAGGTTCTACTGATAATATAGTGTTGGAGTATAGCAGAAATCAAAAGAAATTCTACTCGGATTTCGGCTCTGCAATGATCAAGATGGGAAATTTAATGAATCCTTCTCGGGGTGAGATAAGAAGAATTTGCAGTGCTGTTAACTAGTTTTCAGTCCAAAATGTTGTAACACCTTACTATATATCTTGAAAAATAACTCCTATCAAATGTTCATTAAAACAGAGAGCCATTTATCCGGGTTTTTTTTATCCGGTTAATTTCTCAATTCTTTCATCTGAGTGTAAAACCTATAGATATATTGATTGTATAAGCAATTATATTAAGTGAAGTTTTCCCAGTTGGTCAAATATCTTATTCTAGTCCAATGACTCGAAAGATGAAAAAAATTATGCATATACTACAGATTGATAAATTCTATAATGATCCCAGTCTAAGTGGATACATTAGTGTGTGCTTTTTCCTTATATCTAGTGTAACTTGGTGTTGCTCAAATGACAACTTCTTTTTCCTTATAAATGTATGCATCAGTGATGGATCCAGAAACTACGGGCAGCTGGTGCTTTTGATACTAAAGTTATATTTGATTTTGTACTTTTGCATATAATTTTAAGTTTCGTACATAATTTCCATAGATTTTTCAACATATTTCAACGACTTGGGGTGCTCAAGCACCCGCTAAATCCCCCTAGATACGTCCTTGAATGCATTACCACTGTTTATAACAAGCGTAGCTAATGACAAGTTTTCTAATTATTAACGATGCGTTTATGAAAAACAGCCTGCTAATGATGCGTAGCAAAAAAACCAACTTTTTACTAGTGTGTAATCAGATTTTCAATTAATGATTAGTGAATGAAGTGTTAGTTTATTACAAAAAGAAATTAGCAACTGAATCAAAGTGATGACAAGAAAAAGTTTAATTTGATATTGTAGAAAATCATATATGATCCCACGTAAAAATATATGCAAGATTAATATTTTTGACATAATCAATGGACTGCAAAAATTATATATTACATGAAAGACAAAAGAAATTTCTTATACACTTGGCTTTGAGATTAAATACAAAACAATGAAAAAAATGGAAGGAAAATGGAACAAGAAAATATCAACTAGTTGACAGCACTGCAGATTTTTCTAATTTGGTCAGCATTTGGATTGAGAAGATTTCCCATTTTGATCATTGCTGATCCAAAATCAGAGCTGAAAGTGGAAGGGCTCCTGCTATAATCCGACACGATACTATCTGTAGATCCGCCACTGAAAAGAATCTGATCTGATTCAAGAAGACCTTTCTTTTGAATTAGATTCTTGTAGTAGTTGTTGTCAAAAGAATCGGGCGTGACGAGATCAAGTGCAGCCAAGTTCGAATCACCGCCAGTCGTTGGACAAGCACGACGACGAGTGCTAGCAAAACCAGCATCAATATGGGATCCATTGGTGTAAATTCTATCCCGAAAAGTAACACATTGAGCTTGACCAAGAGTATGAGCGCCCGATAGAGCAACCATGTCCCTTGCATTTAATCCTTTATTTCCAAAGCGGGAAACGAGCCTGTCAAGCCCATCTTTAAAACTAGGCAGCTCGGTTTCTGCCAGGCTTTTGCTCGCGGTAGTTGAGTCTTTTCTTCCGAGCAATACGTTCCAAGAAGGTCCACCCACATAGGCAGAAGCATCACTTGCAGCAACAGCGAGAATATCAGCACATGATACAACTCCCGGACACACCTTCTCCACTTCGGTTTTTGCACTTTGGATAACGTTGTAACCTCTAGCAGAATTTTTATTAGGGAGAGCATTTTGTTCGCTATCAATGGATGAAGTTTCGTCTAGCAAAATTGAAGCGTCACAGCCCTGGACAAAGCAGTCATGGAAGTGGAGACGAATGAGAGAAGCAGCCATTCTTTTCTCTTTAGCGATGGCATTCCTGATTGAAGTTCGGATAGTGGGGAGTGCGTTCGGACACGATGTATCGTAAAAGGTGGAAGTGAGTTGAGCATGGCAGGATGCACTGCTAAAAAGCAGCACCAAAATTATAAACAGAGATGTTTTTGCAACCATTGTACTGTGTAATGAATTAAATTGTTTTCAACTAAAGTATGAATTGAAGCAAAAGAGAGAGAATTAGAATATTAGAGAGAAATGATTAAAGATGGAGAAGAATGGGGGAATGAGAATGAGCTTATATACATAAAAATGTCAACTTTATTATGCATGAATTAAGAATACGCGTAGGCTTAATTTTATTTTTTTATATAATTTGTCAATTTCTTGTGATGACTAAATCCTAGTCACCCACTTGCATGCGAGCTCTTTCTACGTACATATATATCTACGTGGATTTAATCCAGCTCATTATTTTTTATAATAATATTATGTTGTTTTATTTTGAATGCAAATTCAACCAATTATAGAACTATTCTAAATTTCATCTGGTCAATATTGAAGATGAGAAATTTTAAAATACTTCTGAAATACGGATGACGTGGTACTTCGGACTAATAATTTGATAACACGTTATATATGTTAGTATCTAGAGTCGATGATTTAAGGTTTAGTTTTTAGAGTTTAGGGTTTTTATTTTAGGGTCTAGAATTTTATATAATTATTAACTAAAAATAAATTTTTAATTAATTACACGTTGTCAAAATTTTATTGGTTGATGTAACATATGTCAATCATTTATTGGTTTGGAGTATCACGTCATCGTGCTCCAGGAATATACTAAAATCTCTACAATATTTATTTATAAGAGGGCGATTAATTAAAGCTTCTTTATATCATTAACGCGTAAGTTAACTTAGTAGGCAATGATGATAATTACTACCGAATTTACTAAAATTGTGTATAAATAATTCTTTTGGTAACATACAATGTTATTGTCAACTTAAAGACATGTCTCTCCTTCTAAAGACGTGGCCTAATAATAATCAGCTAATATTTACAGTTAAACTTTACTTAAAATAGGATGTAAAAAGAACAGGAACTTAAGAATTGAAATGCTTATAATTTGTGGGAGACATTATAACAATTCATGAAATTTAACTCTTATATCTAATTTATTTATCTTTATATATGTATACATATTTTGCATTCATGAGTTTATGGCAATGTTTTTAATTATTTATCAATAATTTCAGTTTTGTAATTTTCCTTTGCACTTCAATTTAATAATTTTTAGTTTGGTTTTGCTCGTTTAGATAATTTTCAGTTCAATAATTAAATTTGATTCATAAAGGACATTCATGTGAATGAGCTAGAGTACAAATATCGCGGAACTTAACTATCAATTTAAATTTGTAGTTCAATATTGGTTCCTCAATATGTTATTAGACCATTTGCAACTAAGTGGTCCTTTAGCAACCTCATTGCTTTTTGAAATTAGAAACACATAATAATAACTAAAAACACATAATAGAATAAAACCGTATCATATATGCACGTTTCAAAACCCAATGTGCATACACATAAAAAAAATGTGAACCTGATTAATATCAAGGATCTTGTTGAACCTTAACTGTATTCAATCTAAATTTTAAATTCAATTGATTGTTGAAAATATTATCCTATAATATCCCTGATGGAAAATAAAGCTAACGGAAGAAGTTCAAAGAAGTGGCGGTATATATAATTGAGAACTTTGCCGATTACTTTCTAGCCTAATTTTAGAGTTGTATTATTGCTATTTGACTTTGCATGGTCATACAAATAATAATAATAAAAAAATAAGAAATTTTCAATAAAGTAACATAAACATATAAAATGCTTTTCTTGAAAGTTCAAACATCATATCCGAAGCTCATGTGTTTAAATTATTGATGGTTGTTCCTCAAAATTAACCAGCTGGATTATTAGATTTGGTCATGAATAGTGGCTACTTAATTCTGTATTTAACATCTTTGTTTCATCTTAATTTTCATCATTATCATTTCTCATTTCTTTTCCTCTACTCTTCTTACTGAAAAATCATACAGTCCATTCATCAAAAGACTAAGCAAAATGAGAATTTCATCAAAAGCTTATGCAATTTTCATGTGTATGTTATTATGTCTAAACATAGCAATATCTCATGCTCAACTTACCTCAACATTTTATGAAAAAACATGTCCAAATGCTCTTAATACTATCAGAACTTCAATCAGAACAGCCATTGCTCGAGAGCGAAGAATGGCTGCTTCTCTCATTCGTCTCCACTTCCATGACTGCTTTGTTCAAGGCTGTGATGCCTCCGTTTTGCTAGACGCAACTTCATCCATTGATAGCGAACAAAATGCTCTACCTAATTTGGGTTCTGCTAGGGGTTATAACGTTATCCAAAGTGCCAAAACTGCCGTGGAGAAGATATGTCCTGGAGTTGTTTCTTGTGCTGATATTCTCGCAGTCGCCGCAAAAGATGCTTCTGCATATGTAAGTTGAGATATTCACATGTTAATCGGTCATTCTTAAACCCTGAAGTTTTGAAAAAAAAAATATTGTCAGAGAGACGCGAAAAAAAAAAATAAAACAATTTAAATTTTTACCATAAAAATAGCTTTTGTTATTATTTCTGATAGTCGACATTTATATCTCAGGTAGGTGGTCCGTCTTGGACAGTGAAGCTGGGAAGAAGAGATTCAACAACCGCAAGTAGAATTTTAGCCAATAGCGAACTGCCAAGTTTCAAAGACGGGCTTGACAGGCTCGTATCTAGTTTTAAAACTAAAGGATTAAATGCAAGAGACATGGTTGCTCTATCGGGTGCTCATACTTTAGGCCAAGCTCAATGCTTCACATTTCGTGATAGAATTTACACCAATGGTTCCCACGTTGATGCGGGGTTTGCTAGCACTCGTAGACGTCGTTGTCCTTCGGCTATAGGTAACAGTGACGCAAATTTGGCTGCACTTGATCTCGTCACACCCAATTCTTTTGACAACAATTATTTCAAGAATCTTATTCAAAAGAAAGGTCTTCTTGAATCAGATCAAATTCTTTTCAGTGGCGGTTCTACCGACAGCATTGTGTCGGAATATAGTAAAAATCCTAAATCTTTTAGCGCGGATTTCGCTTCTGCAATGATCAAAATGGGAGATATTAAACCTCTTACTGGAAAGGCTGGGCAGATAAGGAGGATTTGCAGTGCAGTCAACTAGATATGATAGGTTTTTATTTGCATGAATTAATTGTGTTCTTGAATTTGTACATGCTTCATAAATTATTATTTTCATTCTTTTAATTCATTAAGTGTAAAGCCAATACTGCTTGTTTAAATTAATATTTAATCTCATGCATTGTGAGTTCTATTTTATTGATGTAAGTTTTTCCACAAGTATAATTATAATCATTAGAAAAGTCTTGATCAATGATTTATTGTCATTTACATAAAGTCAGCTCCTCATCCTTTCCTCTCATTTGTTCAGCCGAATTCGGATTCTTCAATCACCGTAGAATTTCTCCAACATGAGAGATAAAAAAGAAAAGGTAAACATTAAATAAGATAAATGACAAATGGAATATAAAAAAGTGGAGGTAAAACGAGGGGAAAGCAAAGAAGAAATTCCATATTATGGAGGCACACCGTCAAACAAAAAATAAAAAATATTATGGAGGCACCATATGCCACTTAATTATATGTCGCTCGAGAAATTTTAAAACATGTCGGCATACCACGTTATTTATAAATTGTATATTGGATCAATAATTTGATAACACGTTATATATATTAACATTTAAAATTTATGATATAAGGTCTAAAATTTTTATTTTAAGATATATAATTTTACATAAATAATTAACTAAACAACACATAATTAATTGATTACACCTTGTTAAACTATTATTGGTTGAAATGACGTGTAATCAAATTATAAGTTTAGCATATCACGTTATCCTTATTGCCAGACATATAGTAAAATCTATCTCGGACGCTTACATGACATCAAATATTCTTAATATGTGCCACGTCAAGTTTTGATTCAAAAAGAGTTAAAAAAGTGACTTATTGTGTAAGTTCATACATTACTAAATATTTTATATTTTTATTTTTTTTATAACTTTTTTGGTTTTCCATCCGGTTTCCGAACCACATTAGGCCGACTAATCCGAATTCAGGACGGGTTCAAGAATTATGGTATTTAAACTCCTCCCAGTCGCGGTTGTGCTGATCGATCCGCACACTTCCCTACCAAACGCAACCTCATGCTACCACTGCGCCAACCATCGACTAATAATAGTTTTATGCGTAGAAAATATAAGAGCAATTAAAATATTACAACCCAGAAATACATAATAAGAGTTTTAATCATCATCCGAAATCGGCTTTATTTATCTTGATGAATTAGGTCATATTCTTCTTGCTTATATTCAGTAAAGTTTGGTTCAGTAAATTTAACAAAACTCATTAGATATTAAGTTAATAATTCAATTTTTTTAATTTTTTTTCAATTTTTTTTTCAGCAAAAATAAATATTAGATCTAAATGTGATGATAGTAGACAAATATCTTCCGAATTTTTTGAATTACAACTCGAAAGCACTATGATAAAGGGAAGAACGTTCTCATAAAGGGAAAAAACAAAAAATATCATATATAAAAGATAATCGATTGACATAATCTCGACAACAATTTATTCCAAAAATAAAACAAGAACAAAATAGAAGAGCGATTTATTTTTTGATTGAAAATTTCAAACTTGAATGAAGAAGAGTTGACATGGTGTAGTGTGTGGGATAATAATACTAAAATAAGGTAGCATTTCTACAAAAAAAATCTTTTACTTTTTATTATTATTTTCATTTTTACAAATTATTCAACTCGTTGTTATATTTGTATATAGAAAGAAAAAAAAGGGTGGGGAACGTTATTAAATTTGTCCGTTACCAATAAAATAATTTATTAGTCAATCCTGTTGCCGCTGCTCTAGAAAAATCTGTGAGAAAGTGACAGCGCGTTAGGGTACTAAGAATTGATGCAGACGTTTGAATCTATATTTTTCCCCCTATTATAAGGTTGACAACATTTATTTAATTATCTTTGGAAAATGAAAGTTTGACAAATTTTAAAGACTAATTATAAATATTTTAAATAATTTGATTATGATTATTATTTTATCCGGAGTGAAATATAACATAATTTAATGATAATAAGTAACCATATCTTTACCATATTATATATATTCATACAAATTTCAACTATTATTCATTTATTCTTTCAGTTTTGTTAAATTTATAACTCTTCACTTGGTATTTTATTAAAATTAAAATAGGTACAAGAATAAAGTTTTAATCCACTAAATAATAATATAGTCGTTATTTGAAGGCTCAAATCCTACAATCAACAAAAGTAAATTTCTCAATGAAAATAGGTACAAGAATAAAGTTTGTAATTGGTAACTGCATCAAACTTTCTTTTTTTTTTCATATTCAAATATTAATTCTAATAATTACACATACTACCCACCAAGCAATGCCTTGGTGGTTATTACATTCTACTAGGAAGTGTGAGGTCATGGGTTCAACTCATATGATTGTAGAAAGTGAACTCTCAAAAAAAAAATAATTACACATACTAAAGCTCACATTAAGTTGAGAATCGCTAACTCAACTAAAAACACATACATAACACATTTTATTTACTTTGATGTGTGACATTTTCTATACTAGCTAAATTAAGATTAACTTGAATAATTAGGAGTATTAAGTCGGTGAAATTAATTCTCGAATATAAAAATAAAATGAGTTGAGAGAATGTTAGGTGATAAAGTATTTTTTTTTTTAAAAGTTGGTAAAATGAGATGGTCTACTTCTCCTTGTAATTCTATTAGTATAAGGTGTTGATTGGTGTGCATCTATATTCTAACAAGTGACACACAGTTGGGATCAAACCCATTCAAATTATTAAAGAAAATAAAAAAGCAAGACAATTAAAATGGAAAACGTGTAAATAAAATAACTAAGATTAAGGCTATAGCAGAACGCTTTTGACCATAAAAAATGTTATAATTTGACATCAACTTTCCTATGCAAACTCCAATCGGCATTAGTACTGAACAAAATTGTGTAGCAATTAAAATTACCAGTTCATCATACACTTAAACGCGGTGGCCTTTAATTAATTCTTCTCTTATAAAAATAATCATAACTTTTGACCAGGTGAAAATAAATAGAATAGTTCTAATGAGTTGAATTTGCATTCAAAATATGCAAATAATGAGCTGGATTAATTCCACATAAGTATATAATATATGTACGTAGAAAGAGCATCCAAGTGGAGGGGGTGATTAGGATTTAGTCATCACAAGAAATTGACAAATTAAATAAATTAAGCCTACGCGTATTCCTTATTCATCCATGCATAATAAAGTTGACATTTTTATCTATATAAGCTTATTCTCATTCCCCATTCTTCTCCATCTTTAATCATTTCTCTCTACTCCTCTAATATTCTAATACTCTCTCTTTTGCTTCATTTCATACTTTAGTTGAAAACAATTTAATTCATCACTCAGTACAATGGTTGCAAAAACATCTCTGTTTATAATTTTGGTGCTGCTTTTTAGCAGTGCATCCTGCCATGCTCAACTCACTTCCACCTTTTACGATACATCTTGTCCGAATGCACTCCCCACTATCCGAACTTCAATCAGGAATGCCATCGCTAAAGAGAAAAGAATGGCTGCTTCTCTCATTCGTCTCCACTTCCATGACTGCTTCGTCCAGGGCTGTGACGCTTCAATTTTGCTAGACGAAACTTCATCCATTGATAGCGAACAAAATGCTCTCCCTAATAAAAATTCTGCTAGAGGTTACAACGTTATCCAAAGTGCAAAAACCGAAGTGGAGAAAGTATGTCCGGGAGTTGTTTCTTGTGCTGATATTCTCGCTGTCGCTGCAAGAGATGCTTCTGCCTACGTGGGTGGACCTTCTTGGAACGTATTGCTCGGAAGAAAAGACTCAACTACCGCGAGCAAAAGCCTGGCGGAAACCGAGCTGCCTAGTTTTAAAGACGGGCTTGACAGGCTTGTTTCCCGCTTTGGAAATAAAGGATTAAACGCACGGGACATGGTTGCTCTATCGGGCGCTCATACTCTTGGTCAAGCTCAATGTGTTACTTTCCGGGATAGAATTTACACCAATGGCTCCCATATTGATGCTGGTTTTGCTAGCACCCGTCGTCGTGGTTGTCCAGCCACTGGTGGGGACTCGAACTTGGCTGCACTTGATCTCGTCACGCCCAATTCTTTTGACAACAATTACTACAAGAATCTGATTCAAAAGAAAGGTCTTCTTGAATCGGATCAGATTCTTTTCAGTGGCGGCTCTACGGATAGTATTGTCACGGATTATAGCAGGAGCCCTTCCACTTTCAGCTCCGATTTCGGATCAGCAATGATCAAGATGGGAAATCTTATCAATCCAAATGCTGACCAAATCAGGAAGATCTGTAGTGCTGTCAACTAGTTGTTTATGTCTTCTGCCATTTATCTACCAATTTTTTTTCATTCTTTTTTTTTTTTTTTTATCTCAAGTGTATAAGAAAATTGTTTTGTTTTTGTTCGGTTGTTATTTGTAAATCATTTCATTATAAGTTTTAATTATGTCAAATGTTAAGCTTGTTGATATATAGTTCACACATGGGATCATATGATTTCTTTTTCTCACTAATCATCTCTTGGCATTGAAACAATCGCTAATAGTGTCCTTCCATTAACTTGTTAACTTTCTATTTGTAATAGATTTCAAAATCCCCTAAAATTGTTGGGAAAGTGCATAAATACCTTTATCCAAAGAAATGGTCAAACTACATCTTGAACGCTTTCAACGTGAACAACCCAGACAATGCCGGAATCAAGTTTTGACTTCTTGGGGAGCTAAAAAAATAAAAAAAATTCATTTGATATAAGCCGGACCAAGAAATTACTCATACCTAAGCCGAAACGACATTGTTTTGGTCTAAGCTGAGAAAAAAAGATACAAATTGACGCATTGAGGCGAGCCACCCTTTAAACTTCAAGTTTAAAAGGTGGTTCCCAACACATGAGGTGCACCTCCATTCCTGTGGCTATATCTCCACATATGGTCTTGTACAAGAAAGGAATCAACTTCGTCGTTTATTGCAGAATCTGTAATGGGCATGTGTAAAGACATTCATGACTTCATCTCATGTCCGGCTACGAAATTGGCCCCGTAAGGTCTTGATCTTGAACATCATTGGAATCGTCTTTTAGTGATCAATGTGATGTTATGGCTGCTGATTTGCTTGAAGAATCCGTCCAGAGAAGAAGCTGAGTTGGGGATTGTAGTTCTATGGTGCGGAATCTTCTCACAAGAGAAGGTACTTTACCATAATGCTCTTTTAATATTGTTCATAAAGAGGGTAATCAAATAGTTAGTTGTTTAGCTAAATGAGCAAATGATCTCATTGACCTTATTATACTTATAAAAGATGGGTACTTCTGGTTCTTATACTAATGAATTGTTTGCCTAAAACATTTGGATAAATATGGTCGTTGACTCATCAAAAATACCGCTGATTTAATAACGACAACGACTTAAATAAATTTTGTTTGTGTAAAAGTGAAATCAAAACCTTAGCAACAAAGTATTAATAACAAAGTTTTAAAATAGTTGATTAAAGAATAGATAATCCCTTACCCTTCCCTTTTTTAGTAACAACATAATCCTTTTCCTTTTTTAATAATAACATAATAAACAGGGAAAGTAGTTTGCTTTACGGGACAAGGTAGAAAATATATAAACTACACCACGTCAATTATACATAACAATAAGCAGTTTAATACCTCATTAATGGATAATGACACGTCATGATTATGAGTTACATGTAGACACCACGTCAATATACTCCCTACATCCTCATGGCATGATATGAAAAAACTCATTATGTGCAAATCATACAACTCCTAATTAACTTGTCTCTTGATTAAAACATTAGTAATTGGTGATAGGTCATCATTTGTTAACGGGACTTGAAATGCTAAACATTAGACATAGAATTGTATTGTTTTGTGCTTGGAGGTTAAACTCCCCATCCCCTAATAATCATAATCATAAGGCCAAATTTATACATATATCTTGTCCGTTCCTTTTCCGACAATGCAGAGAAGAGAACATCCCCAACAAGCTTAACTTAATTCTCTTTATGTCACCAACAGGGAAACAGAAAACATCTGAATTCAAGTATTCAATGCCAGCATCACACACATTCAAGTGGATAGCATTACACATTTTTAGTCAACACCAATTCCTACAATTCTTCAATTGGGTCAAACCAATTATTAATTTGTAGAAAGACAGGTGACTTTTGGAACCATAATAAAGCAAACCCCTTTAAATGGCCTCTTTTTCGGTTCAAGTCTAACTGCAAAACAGGGGAAAAAACACAAGCTCCTAAAAGATAATAACAATAGCATCAACAGCTCCAAGCTCTCCCTATCATTCATAAATTAACATAAAGCACAAATGCGAGCTCTGGAGCCAAAATGAGTCAAGCTGGAAACATAACAATTACACATAAACGCACTACAGAGCATATTTTGTTTGTTTTACATGAACATGTATTTCTTCAGGGCCATTTAACAATTAGAGTGATCAGAAATAGCCACGCTTTCATGAAATGGAAGCCTTAAATATACAGATGCCTTACAGAACGGATCAGTGACATACACCAGCAGATCACTAGTGAAATAACTTGAAACTCACATGCTTCCAGGAGCATCACTTCCTGGCTTACGATTCAGGTAGCGAATAACGGCATCTTCAACCCTGTTTCATTCACAAATTAAATTCATATGAGTTCTCTTGTTCTTCTGAAAAAACAATGCATTGAAAGGAAACAAATAGTACAAGACTTAAATGAATAAATGTACATCTGAAGTTCAGCTGTGCATCATTTCAAAACCAAACCGCAAAAACTGAAATACAAAATATTTCACACCGATCATGAACCAAATAACATCTATAACCAAACCAAAATATTTCACTTAGTGACTGCAATACACCAATCCATTCAAGATTCCGTTTCACCATAATCCCTATTCCCTACCTCAATTGTGGCTAACATCCAAAATATAATATACCATATAGCAACCAAATAACACGCTCAAGAACATACTCACTGTGAATTTTAGTATATTGGAAGTGATCTGAAGTGAGAAAGCAGTTATATTAACATAAATTGTTCTGCTACAAGTACTGATAAAAATAATAGAAACTAATGCATAAACTTAAGATGGGGAAGCATCTCTCTCCCCCTCTCAAGTTTCAGACGAGAATCTTAAAAAGGAAGATGTCCAGTACATCACAAAGTTCACTTATGCATCTTAATGGGAGCAACAGTACTGATAATGGGGTAATGAACAAAAAGAAATATTTCAAGAGAGAATAAACTGTGGCAAACATACCATGGTTGGTTGAAGAATTCTGATCGACGCTCTTTTTCTGCACTTCTGCTACGTTCTCCAGCCACGACCTTCAAATCCCTGCCTTGAGATTCAATCAAAGCATTAATAAACTCCACAGGTGATTGACTAAAACCAAGAAAGAATGCCCGCCTCCTTCGGTGCTCATGAATTTTTCTGATAGCACCACATATTGCTTCGTCACAGGTCTCAATCTCTTTGTTCTTCTCTGCATTAGCCAACAGGACGGACAATTCCCTCTGTATAGGGAAGGGTACATCAACCACCACATCATAGCATGCAGTTCCAGCTGGACTACTTCCCGAAAGCTTAACCTTGTGTTCCAAAACTATTGGTTGAGGAGGAAATAAATGCTGTGATATCTTCTGTGAAACCATGGTGAACTTCATTTTTGCTTCCCCAAATACTTTCTGAAGAGGCGGGTCACAATGGAAAAAAGAAGGGTCGTCTGGATTTTGCAGTTTCCTAGCCTTCACATAATGCCAGATTGCAGCTATAATCCTCGGTCGGGTGTCAACCTCTATACCAAGAACCTCCATCAAAGCTGGAGAGAGCTTAAATTTCTCAGGAACATAATTCATTTCCAAACGTATGGTAACTGTGAATTCTTTATCCCCCTTTCTCTTCACTTCAAAACCCTCATGAGGTGCTGGCGTCCGAGAATTCTCCCATACAATCATATGATTATCAGGATATAATCTCTGATCCAACATAATAGTAACTCTTTTGAAGAACGCTGAGAACTTTGGATACAAGGGATTTGAGTTCTGAGCTACTCCAGGCTGGTCAGGATCTATTCCATCTTCCAAGATTCTCCCCACAATCTTAAGAGTCCAAGTTGGAGGATCAGTATTCGGCTTCATGGGAATTGTTTTGATCTGATTGGAAAACGTATTAAAAACATAGATTCGAAGCGTCTTTTGAACGCAAGGAGGACTTTTGAGAGCTTCTTGAATATCAACCTTCTTTCTAGCTAAAGCAGAATCAACACGAGCCTCAAACTCAAGAAGCTGAGTATATAGAGCAGACTCAGGCAGAATTGCTGCAACTCTCTCATGTAACTGCTTCTCGGGGAGCTTCTGCTTCTTCCTACGAGCTGCAGCCGTAAGATCCATATTCTTCAATGGGGAAACCATGTTTTGCATAGGAACATTAGGAGGACGAACTGGCGGTTTTTGAGGCAGTCGCTTCATCAAGTTACTAGGAGTTTGGAACGAGGGCGACGATGAACCTAAATTAGCTAAGCCAGCATTCTGTGCTTGACTAAGAGACATCCCCTGTGCCTGCAACTGTGCTTGGAATTGAGCATGAGCTGCTTGAACCTGAGCAGCATGAGCCGCTTGGGCCTGTGCTTGCGCTTGTGCATGAACTTGCTGCGCTTTCAACTGTGCCTGAGCGGCCTGCGCTTGGGATAGCTGGAACTGACCCTGAAACCCAGACCCCATTTGTCCCTGGGATTGCGGTTGCGAAAATGCCGGGTTCATAGGCATTGATGAGTTGACCATCCCCACATTTCCAAATGGTGACGAAGATTGACCAAGGTTCTTCGAGTGATTATTATTATTATTATTATTAGTATTACTATTATTGTTATTATTATTATTATTCACAGACATAACTATAACTATATAACTATCACTATCAAACTACCTAATAAAATAGCAAAACCCCGACCTCGAACTATCAGACAACTCAATCAAACTGCATTCCTCCAAAATCCATTACCAAATCAGTTAACACCAAAACCCTAAAACCCAGCCCCAAGAAAGATAATGAAGAATGAAACCCCCGAAGCCGCCAATTTAGTTGGGAGAAAACAAAATGAAATGGGAATTAGAATCCCATTCCATCCAATTAGAATCTCAGGAACACTAAAATTAGGGATTAAAACAACCCTAAGGCTAACCTTAACTTATGCTGCTCCAATTGGCTTGTGCTGTTCAGAAACTCCCAAGTAAGACAACCTGCAGATCGGAAAAAATTAGAAAGCTGAAGAAGAGAAAATGAAAGAAAGAGGAAAAAGGAAGAAGAGGACATACCACAAGATGGAGCAAGCTCAGCTCTGAATTTTTTGAGAGACTGATACTGGAGAAGCCCTAGTTCTTGTTCTTGTTGACATTCAATTATTGGGCTTTGGGCCTGTAATCACAAAGCCCAATTCTCATCACCACCTACTTTTTATCATTAATCAGTTTAAATCTTTGTTTTAAACTTAAATGAACGATGCCTTTATCGCTTTGGCGCTCTAAATGGAGACGCCGACTAGATTAATCTAATTGTGTAGATACTCAAAATTCATCTAGTTTTTGAGTATAATGCAGCTAGGTTCCAAAGATGACACCCTACTAGTGTCTAGCGCTTTTTAATACATTGGTTTAAATAATTTCTTTTTTATTTACCGAAATAAAATTAATTTAATGTTGGATCAGAAATAACGAAATTACACTAAGAACTACTTACTCGTTCTAAAAAGAACAAATATCGAGCATGACAACATGCTTGGCAAGTGAATTAGCTTCCTTGTTGGTGGAATGAGTAATGAAAGTCAATTTGAAGTTCATGAAATGTGCAGTGAGATACTTACCCTGGTGGTAACACTCCCAAATTCCTTTTTTTAAAAAAAAAAACAAAAATTAGCCTTGGAGAACAAATTGTTGATAACGCATTTGTATCCAGTTCGATATGAAGGTTAGATAAGCCAAACTAGAACCATATTGCAACCGCTAGAGATTTTCTAGAGTTGAACTTCAAGTTGTGAAGCTCATCTAAAAGTGTCCATTAATGATATTAAAATGAAAATTTTTATGATTTATATATGACATAGTAGTCACATGAATGTCTCTTGAGTTTAAAGCATACACAACTCATATCTATCCAATTATGTGTTTTTAATTCACCAATCCTTTTCCAAAGGTGGTGTCGGAGACCAGAGGAGCTCAAGCATCCGAGCTAGTTCTCCCATTGGAAATATATGTACCATGTAAATTACAACCGCGATTATATATTATATAATATAATATAATTAATCCAATTATTTGAATGTACGGTATCCTACAATCACAACAAATGAAAAACCGGCTCTTAAAATAATGTGTTCTCATACCAACCCGAAAGTACATGAATATAAATAATTCTTAAATATATCCCGACTAGACTCCGAAAGATTTCAACTGCCAGCGGGTAGCTCTGTTTAATACAGTAATAGTAGTAATAATAATAATAATAATAATAATTAATCTCCTAAATGAGGATGAGTGAGTATTAATTAATTGTAGACAGATAAAATCAGAATTGCAAATCTACACATGCAATTTAAAAGAATAACCGATGGATGAATCTCCAATCATGAATATTAAGGTTGATTTATTTGTGTCATTAATTTTGATCTGCGGATATAAAAGATTGAATAGCAGTAGAAAGCTTGGTTACAGCCATAAGAAGACTGGACATGCCTTGCTTGTTCACTTCATTTCTTGTCTCTTCAATTTGAATCCTACGTTGTTCATACTCCATTACTTCTTGGTGTCTCTTCTCTTTCTTCTCTTCGCAGTTTCTAAGCGTTTGTGCTATGATGGAAGCGCTGCGTTTTATGCTTGCACCTATGTTTTTAACTTTCCTCCTTTTGGAACTACTGTCTACTTTCTGATCGTCACTTGATTCTGTCGCTGATGATTCCGTCCGTTCTTTAAAAATATGCATAAACAAACATATTATAGAACACATACATATATTTATAAGAAAATTATAGTGTTTTCTTGTATAAAAATAGCTATATATGTGGTGAATGTTGCATAAATGTTTTTAGATAGCAAAAGGTTTAGATAAGTGTACGCTAATTATCCACTCCCAAAGCCAAGCATGCAAACCACAGACAATAAAATTTACATAATATATATTTGTTTCTCATATAGTAGGAAATATTCTAAAATTGCTCAGCGACCAAACCGGTCTTGGATCATTCAAATATTGACACGTCCGCCTCTAAGCAGTCCAAACTCCAAAACAAGTCTGGACCATAGTAGAATTTTTGTTATAATAGGCATCGAATAATACTTGATTATCATTAATGTTGTAAACAAAGGTCGTCTAACCGCTTAAGCGTTGTTTAGGCCTACGTAAACATTCAAAAATCTAATTAGTCGTGGACTAGTCTTTGAAGGTCTCAATAGTCACCTGACTAGCTAACCTTTTTTACTATGCTGATTATCATTATATTACATTAGTAGATTCAAAATTAACGATTTATACTAACAATCAGACCCCATGAATTAAAACAAAATAAAGGGGGGTAATGTATTATTATTAAAGATGGAAAATGTATGTAAATTAAATAAAAAAAATAATAATAATGTAATGTGAAATGTGGAAGCAAAGTGGTGAATATGTAAGAATTAAAAAAGAGAATCCCATGGCATGAACTTTCTGAAGGGCCTATTATATAGTACTTTTTTCATGTACAACTGAAAAGATCAGTCTTCAACTATAGCATGTGGCCGTAGGCATACATTGCTGCCATTCCAACAGTAAAATTCAGGAATACCCTCATCATATTTTGACTTTTCTATTTAATTACTTACTAAGATTTTTCACATTATAGCTTATGTTGTTCAGCTTTTTAACTTTTTGACCATATCTTTTTTTACTGTGAATAATGGAAGGTAGCTGGGGATACTTTTATGGCATCTTTATTCATTTCAAAGAAAAAGAAAATCATATAGGAAAAGTTTTGAAGTGGTTCGTATGATTGTGTAGTTTGTAAAATTAGTGTTCAATTCTTTGCCTAAAAGTATGGGACTTCATAAATGCTAACATTTTTATACCAGTGGGTAATGATTCAATCCCACGGACAATAATTAATAGATTTGGATTTGTTCATATCTTTTGGAATTTGGATCTACTCAATTCATTTCATGCATGCATAATTAATTAGTTGGAGTATTATCATTAAAAAATATTTTCAACCAAGAATTCTACCCCAAGCCCTAAGAAAACTACACAATTATTTTAAAGAGATTAGATATTCAACTTATAAAATATCAAGGAATAGCTCTCATCGATTATATTTGTATTCTAATTAATATACATGTCTAAAGCATCTAAACATTAGCACATCAATACTATCTCGACCAAAAAATTTATAATGCTCCTAAAGTACTCCTTAATCATGTGCAAAAATATTGTTGTTAAAATTGTGTATATTCAAAAAAAAATTTGAAAGTTTTAAATTTGTAGTTTTTGAATTCGAATTAAAGACCTTACGCTTCATTTTGAAACATAATAACTATTAAATTATCGTTTGGTAGATAAAATATTCAATTGTTTGTTTTCTTAGAGTAATTTTCAATTGTTTTTAACAAATAGAATATCTACTTCAAAAAATATTCTAAAATTTATCTATGTAAACACAGAAATTCAAAATCAAAAACACTCCAATAAATTTAGTTTACGCGGCCCATTATATTAAGAAATTTTGTTATATAATATTTTGCACGAACTAATAATTTGACGTTATCCCATATATTATTCTAAGGTCAAGGTTTGTATTTTATGGTCCAAAAATTTTATATAATAAAAAATTGTGCGTAACTATAAAAAAAATCAATATTATGTAGCAAGGCATAAATTGTATTCCAATAAACAAGTTAAATTTTAAAAAATGTAAATATTTTGTCACTATATAGTTAGCCATAAATATATACTGAGTAAGGGTGAATAATATATTTCTCCTGTATAGTATGGAAGTATAAAAGAAAATAATAATGATATAAATAAATGTGGCAGAGATTTTGTTTTTCAAACCTGCAAGTTTGACCAAAAATAATTTTGATATATCCCAAAGGCATAACAAACAAAAAAGTTCTCATTTGGGTACTGACACTGACATTCTAACAATACATCCTACTCCTTCCAAATAATAATAATATTAATAAAATATCACTAAAGTACCTGATTCCACCGGCGTATCCATCCCACCTCCACTCTCCGGCACCCCTTCATCTCCGGCCACCGTAGGCGGTGGAAGAAGAAGTTGTTTCTGCACCGGCACCGCCGCCGGCAACTGTTGGATTACATTATTACTAAGAAACCTTCTCTGAACAACTTCATCAAGACCTTCAAAAATCTGAGGCAACATATTTGAAGGGAGATTATAGTACTTTCGTTGTTGTCTATCCATTGACCAGTACGACGGGAACTTATTTTCCGACGACTGACCACCTCCGCTTCCGTGATGGTGATCGGATCTTGATTGGTACTCGCGGATTTTTTTGTAGTCACGGAGGAGATTATCCCATTTGTCATTGCATTGGTTTTGGCTACGGAAACAGCCATGGTTCCAGCAGTAATTCTCCACCCATTTCCACCGGAGCTCGCCGGGTTTTGAGGCGGAGGAGGAGGATAAGATGGGTTTGGAGCGGCGCTCGTCGTCGAGTTTTTTGGCGGTGATGATGGTGAGTGTTTCTTGGAGAGTCCAGTTGCCTTTTCTGTATTCACGGTGGCCGGAGGTGGCGGAGAAGGGGAGGTGTGGTGGTGGTTGGGAGGAGGAGGAAGGAGGTTCGGACATAAGGGAACGACGGAGGAGAGGTGGTGGTGGCGGTGGTGGTGGTGGGGAAGAGAAGAATTATTTTGTAGTTTAGTTTGTCACAGAAACAGAGACAGGAGATTGGATTGTTTGATTTTGGATAACGGGTCCTTTTCTTCCTTTTTTTTATACTCCAAAGTCTTTTTTTTTCTTCAAATTTAGGCCACACGATCTAAGGTTTACCTTAAATAATACTCCTATAATTTAATTGAGAATATATGTAATTTAATGTTTAATTAAGAATCTTTACTTGTGTTCAAAACCTTACAAAACATTTCAAATGTAAAGAATTTGATAATTCCATTTGAGTTAAATACTACCAAAATGAAAATTTTCAAGTAAAACGTAAGTGTCGAATATGATTTTTGTTAATATATAGAATTGATAAATGATGGTCGTATAACAATTAATCTTTTTAGGCGTTGTTCTTTATAATAGAACTAACTATTACTAAAATGTATTATTAAACTGAATTGAATATTACTAAGTTGAATTGAATTTTAGTGAATTTAAATAAAAAGAAAACGTGACTTGAACTTGTCACTTTGTTGAAAATAAATAAATAGGTATAGTTATAGAATAACACTCAACATTTGGATGGCCATATTCAAGTTTCATTAACCCTCATTGTATCTCATGTTTACTTCATATTTTCTTTGTTGAATTTATAAACTTCAACTCTTATTTCTAGTTAGCCCTCAAATATCAATTATTTATTCCAAAATCAAGCAAAAAACCTTCAAAATTTAGTTCAAATCACAATTTCACTCTACAAAATTTAAGCATGGATCCCAACAAATATGTAAATCATTAATGAAACATTAACGCCATGTAATGTATTACTTATATATTTTAGTTAAATATTTATAGAAAATTGTTGGCTTTAAAATTAAAACTCTAAATATCAAAAAATAAAATTTAGGCACTAATTCATCAACTAAAATATATGATATGTCGTCGATTCATTAATTCGGTTTATGGATAACATTATAACATAGTATAAATTATAGGGTAATAGTAGGTAAAATGTGATGCGAGCTAATATTAAGAAGAGAAGAGAGTAGTAATTATTTAACTAGCTAGCGAAATGTAAGTAATTAATACACATGATGATTTGTTATTAAAAGAAAAGCAAGCAACAAAGTGTAATGAGGAACAAATCTCATTAAAAGTGAAAGATCCTGCCCGTACCATAAACCCTATTTTCTTTTCACTTATTATTCACACTCCTTTTGCATTATTAAAGACCATTTTCTTTCTGCTAGTGAAATCAAATCCCATGTTTAGCTACTTGATATTATGGTTACCACATCCCAGTATTCATGTCCACATATTGCTTCTATGACTTTTTAAGTGAAACAAGTATCGAATTACCTTTAATATATGCAAACGACTATAAATATTGCTTCTATGTTGTTTCTATTTGTCGATAAGCTTATTTAGAATAACCAATGTGACAATTAAATTACAATCAAACAGCACAAATGTGATTCATTGTCCATTGAAACGAATCCCCTACAAGAATGGAGAATACCACCCTAGTTTGACCCTACTCGAGTAATGGTACAAAACAAATAGTAAGCAAATAAGAGTGAAGTATCATGTTGCAATTTACAAGTAACATCAAATATATTCAAAAGATATATCCATATCTAGAATTTGAGATTTCTTAGGGAAAGGAATAAAACGTTAAAAAGAAGACTTTTTTATATAATAAATCACGGTTTAAGATTGTTGATAAAGTTGGAAAAATTGCTTTCAATAGTGAAAAAAGCAATGTCAAGCAGGTCCATTTAACGATTAAGATAACTAGTTGAAAAGAACTGAAGTCATTTATACTACATGACTATATCTACTAGAAAACAAAATGACTTCTTTGTCGCTATATATTATGCACAAATTGCTGTATAATCTTATACTGTATATTTAAAACTGAACATTCATATTTCAACCTGCAACTGAGATGAGCTAATTAAAACTTAAAATGAACAGAACCTCCATTTTAATAAATATCACTTCTTTTGCCAGTCACATGAAAACCAAAATATAAGGATTTGAAGTTCGAATCCAGCTCTCACATACGGAGGATTACAGGTATGCATAATCCTTACAATCTGCCTACCAACTGCGAAAAGCCCCCCAAATCCACAGTAATTTACATAACCCTTACAATCCACCAAAGAACTGCAAAAAGCCCCGCATATCCATTGCAAATTTACATAACACAATATAAATAAACGAGGTTTTATAGGAGATTCTGGACAAAAGCAAGAGAAAACATGGATGGAAGGATGGAAGTCAGCAACACAAAATTCAAACCCATTAAAAGTTTGAGTTTCATTCCCAAGCAACAGAGATCATAGAGCGGGCTAGGCCTGACTCTCCAAAGGTCATCTTTTTCCCGTAATCCAGACTCGTTGCTCCTGGGATAGCTTGTGTCAACCGAAATGGCTTTGCCCCCGTCTTTTCTACTTCAGAATAACAAAATGACCACAGCAGCTGCCGGAGAAAATTAGATTAGAAATTAAATTCCTAAATATATATTGGATCCGGGAAAAGAATCATGAAAAAATCATAAGCTCCCTTTACCTGGATTGGCTCTGTTTTAAGGAAATTTCTCTGAATCTTACGTCCATCTGGAAAACGAAGTCCAACCCTACAAATAAGACTCTTATCTCCTCGGGGTTCTTCAGGAAGCAATGGATATTCAGGTTTCTCGGTTGTGCATGTTTCTTCCTCCTTATCAGCAATACTTGAACCTGCGCTATCAGAAGCAGTTCTATTCAAGTCTTTCATTCCCTCCATTGAAGCAGCCAATGCTCGTTGAACTTCCTCATCTTCTTTGTTAGTTTCAACTGACAAAGAGAAACGAATGTCTTCAAAATGAAAATTTATTTACAAATTTATCTCTGCTATACAAGTGAAAATCAACGCAATTGTAGCTTACCCTTGTTTTTCTGTGGAGCTTGAGAACTTCCTCTAGGGCGTTTATGCGATACATGATGATCTCGTGGGCCACCATCCATGAATGGTACTAGATCCTATGATTGGAATCATGTTAACCCAAGTCCACAAACCAACAACTATTAAACTTGGAGACCCTTTTTCCAGAAAAATCTATGTTCTCATGATAATGCTAAGAAAGCACAAGAACCTAAAATGAACACGCACCTCTAGCAAACTCTCAGGTTGTACCATTCCACTCCATGCTCTCATCTTTTGTCCAGTTATAGGGTCAATGACAAGCACCACAGGAATCGAATCCAATTTGTAGTAGGTGCAAACTTTCCTGCCCTCACTGGCATCATCATATACCTGTATTTGCATTAAATTCACATAAATGGTGTACTTTTGGTGACTTTAATCACTGAGGTAAGCATATTTTGAACACCAACTCTCCCAAAAGAACTATAGATCTCAACTCATGGCATCAAGAGAAGTTAAAAGTCAAAAGTAATCACGACTCCAGCCACCTTTTCAAGGAAAAGAATAACATAATACAGTTCAAGTCTTCACAAGTAGATTTTTTTCCCAGATGTTTGGTGTAATCAGTTTCAGGCTCAGCAGCATTGCAAATTTTCTTCTACTTGGTCAAACAAATACACACAAAAAAAAAATAAAAAAAATATATAGATAAACATGAAACTGACCTGCCAAAAGATGAAATTCGTACTGACGGTTTGACCCACGGCTTCATTGGCCCATGTATCCCGATTAAGCTTCACAAGATAATGAATACATAATCAAAGAGAGAATAGAAATTTAATAAAAAAAAAGTACATGTCTGATACAATGGGAAGTTCCAAACTACCATATGAGAGCTAAATTCTGTTGCTGATTGTATATTGACCAGGAGCCATTTGTCTTGAACAGCGGCAGTTCCTTTTGCCTGGATTAATATAACCAAATATTTTCTTCCATCAACTGGGCTTAAATAAGTACAAAAAGATGAAAAAATTAGACAAAAGAAAAATGAAGAAATTTTCTAACCTTCTCAAAGGACCCATGGAACATCAGATGAAATGGAGGTCGATACAATGAAGCAAGATTATCTCTAGAAGTATCAGCAGTAGATGTAGTTCCTTGCTCTCCTTCCCAGACTGCAGGACGCTTCATTTCCTCGTCAAAGTTGCGAAATGCAATCAATGAACTTGCTTCCTGGGGTGGATATCCTACCCCCATCCTGGATGCACCACTAAGAGAACAAAAAGAAAGATACATTATATGCTTAAGAAAAAAGTGGAACAGAGTCGTCATGAATACATAGAAAATGTAGAAAAATAATTCCATGAAGACCCTTTCCCGCAGACAATAATAAGAAAAAAAAGTCCCAAAAACAAAAGTTTCACAGAGTCGCAGTTGAAGTTGCACTCAAATAACAGATGGAAATTACTGGGTCACCATTTCCCAAAATACAACCACCGAGGGTTAACAACAACTGCGAAGGCTGGCTATAAGAAACTAACTTACCAAAAAACATTACAGTTTTGACGAAAATTACATAGACAAATCATGTCTCTAGGTAAAAGCATTAAAACTAATTTCTACCCAGCTTCACATATACACAGACTGTAGAGAAACAACCACATGTTTTCCACTTTTGTCTGAGACGATAATCATTCAAACCTCAAAATGAGATTAAAAGACATTAGATACATGTCATGTCAGCATCAATAGTATTATTAATGTGTCTTATATGTCCTAATAAAATGTCTTATGTCCTTGCATATGCGCATGTTTGTCTTATATTGTCTGTGTACTTGGAACTTAACTGCCTGCCCCCACTTGGTAATTGTACATCAGTTTGTGTGTGGTTAGTGTGTGCACTATTATATTAAAAAGCTAAAAGAAATAAAATAAGTAGTATTTCCTATTAATAATTTCCAGAAATTAATTTAAAGAGATCGGAAGGTTCCCTCTAAATGAGCAATTAAGCCCTTAACTTCAAGAGATTTAAGGGTTCTGTCCTGAGGAACCCTCAAAATAACCAGAAAATCATAACTTTCCCAAAACTAGACCCCAGGACATAAAGAGCAGAAGTTACAGGGCAATCATGCACCTTACAGCATCAATTTGAGCCTTTTCTGGCAATGTAAAAGGAAGATGGAGATAATAAACATTTGATTCAAGCAAAACAGAAGGAATTGATCAACAAACACAAAGGTTTGGGGTGTATAAGGCTGCATCAAGGTTGGCTAATCCAGACCAAGGGTTGTAAGTATCAAACTAAGCATAATGAAGGAGAATCAAAATCTAATAAACAACTACAAACTGATTCCAACAAAGGAGAATTGAGATCTAATTGTGAACAAAAAATTTGAGCCTGCCTGAAATGGAGGACTCTACCCTTCTTATCGGGGTCTTCAAAACACGCAACCCACATAAGTGCAAAGTCATATCGCTGATAATCCCATGCTAAATCATCACCAGTGTTGTTAGTAAAAAAATACCGGCAATACATGGATATTCATTATTGAACTTCCAATACACAAACAGTAAGGAAAAAATATCTCATACAAGATAATGTTATGCAAACAGCTTTCTGCAATCACCATTGGCTACTATACAGAATATACTGTATAGTAGCCAACAGTTTCATCAATGTGTCTTATGTGTGCTAACTAAATTTCTTACATCCTTGCCTATCATATCTAATTTTTTTTGTGTATCTTGGAAAGTAACTGCCTGCCACTGTTGGGTAACTGTACGGAAGTTCCTACGTTGTGTATTATAGCAGCTGGTGTGTGGGTTCACACCTACCATTTAAAAGAAAGAAAAAAAAAACAATACTTCGAATTAAGAATTTCCATAAATTAGTTTCAAGAGATGGAAGGGTTCTGTCTAGCAAGAAATTAAACTAACCAGAAAAGCATATTTTTCAAAAACTAGATCCTAGGACCATAAGAATACATCTATAAACATGAAAACATAACTTAACAACAATAAATGAAGTTAAGTCCAAATTATTAAAATCGAAAGAGAAGGAAGACATACGCATAGAATATGGCATCATTATATAGAGTTTCCCTCACAACTGGCAAAGGAGCGCGCACTTCATCTCCAGCATCTTGTCCAACATTTCCATTTGCAGCTTGGAGATCGTTTGCACTGAATAAGCATGTGACAGCAGGCAACAACAAAGAAGTAAATCACCCCATCAGACTCCAGATCAGAAAAATACTCGACCAAAAGAATAAGAAACTAAAGATGATCGAACATACACAGAATTCGAATCTGGAAAGGGAGGAGGCATTTGTGGCGGTAGAGGGTGTGATGCAGAGGCTACCTGCCCACCTTCATTGCCTATATAGAACAACTGAAGAGCTTCCTCAAGCTTCCAATTAGTTGCCTGTTCAAAAACCACAACTTCTTACCATTAGCTAGTAAAGGAACAAACTTTATAGCTTACTTTTCACTCTATGTGACTTGTGCTAACAAATAACAGCATCAGTAGCACAAAATTAGAACATGGTCATCTTCAATTTCATATAATCACTCAAACAGAAAAACATTATTAAAATGATCTAAAAAAAAACAAGAAAAGCAAAGTAGAAAACCCTAATACCTGGAGGAACTGTCTAGCAGTATCGGGAGTTTGACCGACAGCGATCTCGAGAAAGGAAGAGACCATGCTTTGCTGATCATCAACTTCATCCATACTTAAATTCCTAAATTCAAAACCCTAATCGGAAATTCCACACAAAACTCACCTCATATTAGATTTTTTCGACAAGAAATTGCAGGATAGATTCTCACTTTTATAACTATCGCCTTGCTTCACAAACCATTACTTTGTTTTTGTTTTTCTTTCGCTGATATTATTTCTTGTTTATATAATATTAATTAAGTTTTTTAATCAACTTATTTCGATTGGAATTCTATAGGCATACCAATAAATCAAAAATTATATATATTGTTTTTAGTTGTACTGGATTGATAATAAAAAATAAGAATTTAGAGGTATACAATAAATTCAATAAAAAGAATACATCCAAATTTATTATGAAAAATAATTATATAACTATTATATTTTGGTTGGTAAAATTTGATCATTGAAATTTTAGTAACATTTTTTTTTCATGATAAACTATTTCATTTGGCTCTTTTAAAATAAAAAAAATATGTAAAATGATAAAGGAAGGAATCACATTATAGAATACATAATTCTTTCTACCATTAGAAGAAAGAAAAATATTATGAGACCATAAAAACACATAATTTTTTTAATTTTTCTTTAAATAGCAACAAAATATTGGTATTTCAATTTTAATCAACGTCGATATTTAGTATATACTCAGTTTGAAGTTATAAATATTTCAAATTAAAGTATTATATCAAGTGATGTTATTTAAGTAAAATAAAAACTCGTAAGCAAAATCTTTCATATTTCACTGGAAACTTACTCATTAACACGGTACTACAGTAGGCCTACAAGTATGATATATAATATTTTTAGGCCCACAAATATCAGTAGGCCCAAGTTGACTCAGGAAATGGACATCAGCCCAGCTGAAACATTTCCAATGAAAACTCCACACGAGTTTTTACCAAGGGTAAATAATTTTATAGTATAACCCGTTAAAATATATTGTTTAGTTCTTATATTTTTTTACAAAAAGCATTCCAATATATACCTTTTCAAATTCTCTTGGTTGGTGCCTTTTCGAATTTTCTGTCTCTTTGACAGTTATTTTATTCAAACAGTTCATAATTTCGATCAAATACAATGCTTTTTTATCTTTAAATCTGTCTTTTTGTCTTATCTTCATGATAAGTGTTAAGTTTTGATGGCGTTGCTTGTTCTCTTTTCATGACTTGCTCGAGTGAAAGTAAGACTGTTAAAAAATAATTTTTTTCCAAAATGACTCTTATATTTATTTCTTCTTCTTTCTTCTTCTTCTTCTTCTATTTAAAAACTAATTCCAGCTGGATTCTGGAAAACTTCAAAATTCCATTCGAAATATGAAAGTTATAGAATTCCAGCCCAATTTTTAGCCGAAATTTAGAAATTCTAGACTTCGGCTAGAATTATGTAATTTTCAAATTTCGGCTGAAATTTTGAAATTTTTCAAAATTCGGCCATGGGAAGAAGGAGAAAGAGAAAAAAGAAGAAGAAAGAAGATAAAGTAAGAAAAACTGAATTTCGAAGCATTTAACTTGTAACTTTTGGAAGGAGTAAATTTGTAATTGACGAATGTAGTATACTCTCCCGAAGTGAGACTGAGCATGCGCGTTGGAGTATGAACTTAAGGGAGCTAATAGGTGGTCTCCTAAGTTGGAGTTACTAAGTCAAAAAAGTGAACATTTAGAGAACGTCATAGATATTAAGCTCTATAAATATGTTGATAAGTATATTAATATTTGAGTTACAAACAATTTGTTGAACATTTTTTTTCGTTTAAAAAGAATAGTATTATGTCATATGAAAAAATTATGTGATTTGGCTACCTTTTGTAATGTTCGATGAAACTTTTCGATTAAAAGGATTATGGATGAAATATTTTTTACAATTCAATGATTTTTACATTAATATTACAATATTATTATTTTACTTAGATAGTTAAAGCATGATGACTGTAGTTAACCTTCATTTTCTTATACAATTCACGTAACTTTGTAAAGTTTCTTCCCTTTTTATACTTTTTTTTTTCAGAAAAACGTTTCGAATATGAGGTCTCAATTGTTTTACAATTGGAAATTTGTCAAGCTATTATTGGCTACTTACAAGACCTCCAATGTTGGTGGCATTTGTACGGCTGAATATACACTAAATATTTTATTTAAATTAGCTAAAAATGATTGAATAGTTATAATATTTCTTTCAAAAAAAAAGAATAATTATAATATTTTCTATATTAAAAACAGAGTAATATGAAAAGGGTGCAAGCCAATTATCATTAGGAACAATGCTGGACCTAAGTTTATATTTGTTTCTTATTTCAACATCAACTTTTTTTTTCCTTTTCATAATTTTAAAATAAATTGTCTATGTGGCCATTTGTAGTTGGATAAATACATGTATAGTATAGTATAGGCATGCGCATAAAATATTAGATATGGTTGCTTAATTGTGTAGTGGTGTGAGGAGATTTCTGGCAAAAATGTAAACTTAAAAAATGATTTTAAATTTTTCTTTCAAAAAAGGAAGTGATTTTAAATTTTAAAGAGAAGACCTTATAATTAATTATTGTATGATGTTATTGAGAAGCTTGAGGAAGGAACTTCTACAAAAAAAATAAAAATTGATTGTCTACAAGATAAGCTAAAGTGTTGGCGGGTGAATCATCATGATATTATACATATTTAAATTTCGAATCCTCCTCAACTTATCATAATAGTTGATGATCAATATATCTTCAAAGCATGTACTGTTCCATAAATGATCAAACTAATTTATTTGGAATGAATTAAGGTTTTAGTTTAGTGATTTACACTTTTTATAATTATGGAGATCATGAGTTCGAATCACATTCGGAGTATGTGTTGAACTAAAATCCACAGTATGAAGTTTGATGTTTAACGCTATAAATTATGGAATACCATATATTAGACTGATTACACGATCCAATTTAGTTTATGGGTTAGAGTCAAATATAATAAGTATATGGGTTTACATATGTATAGAAAGCCAATTGTAATTAACTAATTATACGATGGGTTGAATGATAACTGTAGAAAGTTTTTAATATAAATAGAGGGTTATGGTCTTTAGGGCAAGAACATTCAAAAATCTACAACCTCTTCTATCAAGAGTAGACATGCTAGTTTTTAGCCCTAGAAGATGTAAAATCAATCTATAGTCAGGTTTCGCTTTTGCTCAATCCGTTGGGCTTTTTTTTTAATCTCAATGAGTGAACATGAGCTAGGCTTTATGTTTATGTTTTATTCACATAAATCTAGTAGAGTGGGCTGAGAAATTTTTGTGCTTTTAGTTCAATCACTCGATTGACATGGTATTGGTTAGAGCATTTGTGATCGAAATCATGACTTCGAGTCCCAGCAATCTCATTTTGATAGTTTAAAATCACATGATGAGATGAATAAGTGTTGTGCATCCTTCAAATCAAAAAAGTATTCACGCGAAAGAGTGTATCATAAATTAATATATAAGTCGATTTTGAGTCTTTTTAACTATCAGTTTAAACTTGTAATTGAACCGATTTCTAGCTCCAACTTTTGGAGACTTTGTACCATCACCTTTGGCACGCTATTGCACCTGGTTATAACATATTGTACTTAGGTTTTATGCGGGACAAATGATTTTGAGGTAATAAGGATTAGGGTGTCAAAGTTGAACAAAAACAATCATATCAATGGAAAGTTTGGAGAAGAAGGCAGAAATCGTGTAGAATTTGCTCTCTTCAACAAGAGACAAAGGTAATTAAAGAGACAAATGTAATTAATTAATTAATAATAACTTAATAGAAGTGGAGAAATTAGGGAGAAGAGCCTGTGCATACTGAATTATAAATTTGGGGTCAACTTCAATCCTTTCTTTTTAATCTGTACCAATAAAATTAACATAAAATGGTTAAATTATATTTTATTTAACCTTTCCATGTGAAATTCATTTTAGGAAGATCAAATTCTAAAATAAGGTACTTTATAATAAAGAAGAACTATACACACATTAAACAAGAAAAGTTAGTTTTACAATTCTTCCGTTTTGTGATGATTTTGGTTCAGGACAACAATTTGATTTTGCTTGATTTTGGGGTTTTCCTTCTTGTATGAACATTTTCAATTTATTTTCGTGTTGGGACTGAGGTTGTTATGGTTGTCTCTCAACATTATTGAAATGTTTTGCTAATTTCCATCCTGAAATATTAATTTTACTTATATCATATTTGATTTTTCTAACATATGACGCATCATATTGCCGGTCTTACTAATTTGATAAGGTATGTTGATTTCATTGATATGACACATGGCTTAATAACGTTTCAATCACTTCATCAAGGTGAAAGCTATGGTTACTTTATTTTTTTGTTACTTTGTCTCATCCACCATTGAATCAACTTCCATCCCACTAATCCAATGGTAGTATGGAGCAAGTAGTGGGTTACTTTGTTAACAATAGAAAAACCCCTACATCAATATTATTAAATTGTATTTTTACAATTATTTTGCTAAATATGTGAAATACATTATTTGCAAAGAAAGAAATGAATACATTTTTCGGTCACAATATATACTTCGTTTATATCATTTTTCCGATGCAAGTTTCTTTCACGTTGTACCTATCTTTTGATCTCTCTTGAGCGGAAATTTTGTAACACCAGGGCTAATCATTTGCCACAAAGTTCACATCTACGCAAGTCCATTTAGGCAAGAACATATCGAGTCGTCATATAACTTTTCTTTCCATGTATATGGATGAGCCGACCATGGGAGCTTATCTAGTGCATCATCCCAAACCGAACCATCACCTCTGATATCAATATGATGGGAAAATCTCGATTAATAACGGAAGAAAACAATGCAAAATTAACTTTGTTTTTAATCTTTTCCCGACTCGAGTGAATTTATGAGGAAATTAATTAGTAGAGCAATAATCAAGACACAATAACACAATCACATATAAAATGACTGCCACACACCACGCACAACACACCATGCAGATGATATTTTTGCGTATGAAACCCCTCAAAGTTACACAAAATGTTATTTGTTTTACACACTTTTCCTGCAAGTTTGAATGGTATGTATTTAGGATGGTGGCTAGGAGCAAAATATCGAAATTAAACTCCAAAAAAGAAATTAAATTTGCATAAAACAATAATTTTTTATCTATTTTTGTTACTTGTGAATTCTAATTCTTTATTTTGCACGAAGCAAGGGATGGTGAAGTCATCAGTTCATATGAAAGTCGAATTAAGCATATCATATCACAGTTAAATTGAAATAGTTTTGTTATCTTGATAAGGATGGGTAGCTAGAAGCCATCCATTCAATTTCATCTATATCTTTTTGCTGCAATTGCACAGACCTAACAAAACCGACAATTCTAATACTTAAAAATATGTACTTTTTGAAATAATGTTATCAATCCAAAGAAGTAAAAAGCTAATTTAACAAAAAGATTAACATATTAATAAGATACAGCCGCCTATTCTATCCTATACATCTGCAATCAGTCCACTATTCCATGCTAAAACCTTTCACCTGAAGTTAAATCCACTGTTGTAAACAAAGAACACTTAGCCGCTTAAGTGCTCAAAATCGAAAAGTTCGATTCAAATCGATTAGACCAATTGAATCTGCCTAGACACTCGAAAATGTGCCCAACTAGTCTTTTAACTAATTTCCGGTTAGTCCCTAAAAGCTCAGCCGCATGAATAACACTTAGACGACTTTCATTACACTAGTTAAATCATGATAATTATGCTATAGTTAGCATATATTAATTCTTTAATTAGTCAATTAACATAAATCATATGGTTACAACAATTAATCAATTTATATTAGGCAGTTTTTACCTCGAGTTTAAGGTCAGTAGATGTATCTGTAGTTTAACATAAGGGAAAGCATCAATGTCATAAAGTAAATTTTTTTGATAACAAAATGTTTAGCTAAAGGTAGACTTATCCACCCGCAAGGCTATGGCAAACCACAAACCTTGATGAGGATTTATAGTGAATTATTTACAAATTGTCAATCAATAAGTACTAAATTTTAACAAAGTGGAAACTCGAATCGAAAATCTTTCAAAAGTCTTAGTCTTACTCTCGCATTAACTTATTATTGTTTCGTTACTGTCGAACTCATTCCATTTCAACTCTATATATAATGAATGGATAATGAGAAGGGTAACTAAATTACAACCAACGGCAATGAAGGTCTGAATTAGTGGGGATTGGGGAAAAGGTGCTAAATATAGTAGTTAATTAATTAAATAAATTCAAAGTGGAATTTGATGAAGAGTGCCACAATACAACACCCACCAACTTGACCATTTTCTTCATCCAATTATTTGCATAGGCCAAACTACCAATTGCTTTCAGTTCTAATTAAAAAATTGTTTTATTCTCATTTTATTAATTCTTTAAATTAATAATCTCGTCAAAACCACAGGTTGATGGCGAATGTCATGCGAGTCCTCGTGGTATTCTTATTTTCATTTTTTTTATTATGTGGTCCTATATTTATTCATGAGTCAATAGAAATTCTGTGATTAGATATAGAATTTACGTGGCTAAGGATTAGCTTAATTAAGGTTAGGATTTTTTTCTTCTAGATTTCTAAACAAAGTACGGTACCCAATTAAGTTATATGACAAGAATAATTATTTATTCTTTTTTTCTAATTTATCAGTACAGTCCTTGAATAAACTTGTGGATGAAAAAAGTCTTTACTTCTCATCGATAGTTCGGTCAAACAATATCATTTATATTAATGTTTGACACTACGTCCGAATGTTTTTAAGCTTTGAAGCGCACACACATATCCATTAATTTCACCTTGTGTATTTAATTTAGCAACAAACGGAGTTGCCAAAACTCGAACTTAAAACCTTCTGATCATGGAAGCTAGATATCATGTCAAAGAGTTGATTGGACTAAAAATTTAATAAAGCTTATAGTCAAGGCTCAATGACATCATGTTTTACATTAATCTCTGACACCCTTTAAAACGAATAATACTGATGAACCTCTATTGTTTTGATAAGTATAAAACTATTCAGAAAGCAAGCATCAAAAGGTAATGTATATATATTTGTGGCAAACTAAAATAATTCACTGAGTATTCTTTCTGTTAAATTTCTCATTTCCTCTTCTGAATTGTGTATTTATGCTTATGTATATATATTTGTGTATAATTTTCTGCCTGCTGAGTCTAACCTTAACTTATCCAGAAAATATAATTCAAAGCTTTGAAGGAAACAATTTGTTCGTGATGAAGTCTAAATAGACATAAGCATAAACTTAAACTCAAAAGCTAATTTACTTATGAAAAAACTAAAAGTTTAGATTTCGATCTTATATAGAAAGAAAATTTAAAAGCGCATAAATCCACCTCGAGGACTAAGTATATCTTATTTAGGGAGCAAGTTTCCGTGTCTAAGATAGTTGTAAAAATCTTAACCATGTCACTTTTTAAGCGAGTTCAATTTACACTTTGTCACTTAACTCACGATATATCTCCACTTTAGAAAGCTTGTTAATCTTAAGGCCAGAACTCTCCCTTGCTTTGCATCCCCTTCTCTAAAAATAATAATTGCCTACCATTTCAACCTTAGTGGAGTAATTCAGGTTGCATATTTTATTGTCTCCCATATTTATTAATTCTTCCATTTTCACACTATCATCTCCCATCTCTACACGTACGTCACCCCCAATACCCTCTTTATGCTTTTATCCTATTCTTCTCCTTTTTAACTTCTACAAATTTATCTATCACTCCCAAATTTGATTACCATTTCTTATAATATTCTTTTATATTCTCCTTATATTCCCACCCTTACAACTCAAAGAAAAGGAAAAAAAAACACATTCCAATATTCTTAGAAAGAGAGATATGGCTCAAGAATGCAGTGAGAGCTCGGTGGCAATTTCTCCGGTGACGCCTCCGGGAGGCGTCTGGTGGGATCTTCATTATCACCACCATGCAAGCTCTTTATCTTCTTGTTGGACTAGTAATGATCATAATCATAACAATACTCCTTGGCATCATCAACCAAACCCTAGCTCGAATTCTTCGTGTGAAGAAGATGTTTCAATGTCTGCGTCTTTCACTAATGCTTCCAATCACTCCGGCTTGACTGTTGATTCTGCGAGACGACTCATTGAACCGTCTGCTTCTTCTCCAAATGAGTTAATGGCTGAACATGCTTCTGATACTCAACTATGGAGCCATATTCTATTGTAAGTTATTCAATATATGTATATAATGAAATTTCTTTTTTTCTTAGGTGGACCAATATAGATATATAGTATATCCATTCATATATATAAATCTTGAATATTTTCTAGTAAGGTGAGTGGAAAGAGAATCTTTTGCTCCATGAAATTAAAACAAGAACAGTTTGCTAAAATGGCTAGTTGCACAGCACTATGATTTGTCACAAAATTAATGTAATAAGACTCTATTATATGCATTACAATAATTTCAATAAACATCAAAATAATCATTTTTACAATATCTAACTAGCTTTTGAGTTGCTAATTTGGTATAAACTTTCCTTTCAATTTAACGAAATTCTTTAGAATACTCCTTAATTATAGTACTCCTTAATCAAGTTTGATGCATAATAATCTTGCAGAGGGGTAGGAAGCAACGGAGAGCAGGAAAACAATCAAGATGTGGGAGAAAACTTACTTGAAGCACTATCATCTAAGAGCATCTCATCCGGGATCTTCGAACCTGCATGTGATTATTTGAAAAAACTCGATAGCAATTGGGAATTCACAAACAACCCATCATCATTAAACAACTTTGACAAGCACATGAATGGTTTTAGTACTAGTGATCATCATCATCAACATCATCACGGGTTGATCGAAAACGAAAGGATGACAAAGTTGTCAAATTTGGTCAGCAATTGGTCAATTGCCCCGCCTGATCCCGGACTAGTTAGTAACTGTGAATTTGACCCAATAACGTGCAACATATCATTGAATTCTTCCTTAAATCACTTCTCTCAGCCCCAAAATTTCAGTGATTCGGCCTCGTGCGCGACGGGGATTAATAGGGTTTCTGGTTTTTCGCATGGTTTGAAGGTGGAAAATGTGGAAAGACAAGGTGGGTATGGTATGAGGTCTTTTGATGGAAATTTAAATGGTGGTGGATATAATTTTGGGCTAAAGAATAGTAGCTCAGGTTTGGGAGATAACGGAAAAGGCTATTATGGAGTTGTTCCTGACGATAATAATAATAATAATACATGCACTGCTGCAAGAAATTTTAGAGATGGGATAAATTTTAATGTACGGCTTAATAAGCCCTTGATTGATGTTCATGGCCATAAACCTAGCTTTAAATCCTTGACCTTATCGGATTGCAGAAAGCAAGGGCTTCAATCTTCTCTACGGGTATGTTTTATTTGTGTGTCACAAGTTTTCATTTTTGATTGTGTTAGTGTAATTTTTTTGGTTACAAATTTTTTGGCTAAAGGTAGGCCTACCTAGAGTTGTCTAATTTAGTTATCTACGAGTATAACCTCAACTGTAAGAAACCACTACTAATGGCACCAACCTAGGGTTCGATTTTTCTTGCTCTTGTTGGAGTCTTACTGATCAAGGAGCTGCTAAATTACTATCTACAAACCAAAACAATACATTAAAATTAGATTTTAAGTCATTCATTTTAAGTTGATTTATTCATATACATCTAACATATATTCATTATAAACCTCCTTGCATATTAATAAACTTGGTGACACCAACAAATCAGTGTAAGAAAAATATCATTAATTCAGAAGTGGATGAGGCTGAAATTAGCCGTTGATGAGAATAAAAGTTCTAATTGAATAATGATTGCTGGAATGTTCATAATTCACCTAAGCATTTTACTTTCTGTTAGGTCAAAATAGTCTTATTAATTAATTATAAATCTTTTCTCTAAAGCATTCATTTTATAACATACGGGTGTCGTGTACAGCAGCCGACAGGAAGAGGACAGAGTATTACAGGTGAAGGAAAGAAGAAAAGATCAGATCATGACAATTCTGAGACTACAGTACTCAAAAAGCCAAAGCATGAGACTTCTACAGCTTCTTCTGTCAAGGTATTTCTATATTAATTATTCATAGAAAACAAATATATAAGCAAAATAATATAAATTATATGTAGATAATCACCTAGTTAAATTCCTCAGATCACTGTTGTAAATAAAGGCTGCTTTGCGGTTCATCAGACTTTGCTTAGGCGCTCAAAATTGAGAATTTGATTTAGTTTGATTATATTGTTTAGACTCGCTTAGGTGCTCAAAATCTGAGTTATCTCCAACTATAGTGCTCCAACTAAACTCTGATTAGTCCTCGAAGATCCTTGACCACCCAACTAGCACCCAACGTTTTACTACAATGACTGAGATTCATATGATTTGCAATTAAAGAATTCATGAATCAATTGCGGTTAAAAACAAAAATTACTTGTCTATTCAACTAATTTGCAAATTTCCGGAACTGATTGAACTAAACTTATATAGGATCATTCAGTCAAAAAACAGGTTGAAACAAATTCATCTGATAGTTAGGTACAAACTAAGTACGACATCTTTTATCGTTGAACCTTAACTATCACATCTTACCGTGTATTTTAAATTCAACAATAAATAAGATTGTCAAGACTCGAATTCTTCGTTCGCATGAACTTTAATTGTTAAATTTCATGTACAGATGCAAGCACCAAAAGTCAAGCTTGGAGACAGAATCACAGCCCTTCAACAAATTGTGTCGCCATTTGGAAAGGTAATCAATCTCAGTGGCCACTATCTATGGCTCTTTCCTTCTCTAAAATAATTATATACGGTCCTCCTTTAATATAATAATAAATATTACTTTAATTTGGCTAAGTACTTAGTTTTTTTTCTTTTTCATGATGATTATCTTATTTTTAATTTCAGACTGATACAGCCTCTGTGTTAATGGAAGCAATTCAATACATAAAGTTCTTGCAAGAACAAGTGCAGGTATTTTTTATTTTATTATATGATCAGATAAAACAACCGAAAGAAAAATTCAACACATATATTACTCGCACGTTGAATATGATTGATAATGATTGTGATGACTTTTCTAAAAAAAAAAAGTAGTTAAATAATTTATCAACATTAATGGAAGCAAAGAGGAGTGGTAGTTGTTAAATACTGTATTGCTAAAAGAACTAGAATACAAAAATTAAAAGAAGTGATATATGTCGTTAACTAAACTCCTGCTTTAGTTTTGCAATTAAATAAGACTGTGAAAGAAAAGCTAAATTAGAAAATATTATATATCATTATCGTAATCCAAAGTTAAAAGAGAAAAGTACTTTAAAACATCTTTTATCAACTCTAATTTTTCTTATGATGTGATTAATTTGTTGCAGCTGTTGAGTAATCCATACATGAAGAACAATGCTCACAAGGTAATTAAACTAGAAATTTTCTAATTAGCAAGATAATTAAAATCTAATTACTGGATGAAATATTGATTTTTTTTTGTTTTGGTGAAATTTCAGGATCCATGGGGGTTAGGATTGGAAAAGAAAGAGAAAGGGGACATGAAAGTTGATTTGAAGAGTAGAGGGCTATGCTTAGTTCCAATTTCATGCACACCTCAAGTTTATCATGAGAACACAGGATCAGATTACTGGACACCAACGTATAGAGGATGTTTGTATAGATGAAATCTTTAAATTTCACATAAATAAGTAATAACATAAGTTGGTGATGAGTTTTGTGCTTCTAGCAATCAATCAATGTGTAATTCACTTCATTGATTACAATTGTTATATATGTAAATTATGATCATCCACTTTAATCGAGATAGAATTAATGTTACAATATTCACAACTTCAAATAATTAATATAGAGTCTTGTGTACTAAATGTAATAGATAGATCATGTACAATATATTGCGTCTCATAGTTTTAAAACGAATCGCATGTATTAGGTACTCACTACTAATGAGTTGCATCCTTTGTATCAAGATCTGTATATGTAATATGAGATTTATTCCATTCATTATATCATCGTCGCCGTCATTCGTTAAGACGCTCAAATTGCTATATTCAACCATGCCCACTTTGGAGATTGGGTCATTACGCTAAAAATTCAAAGTATGTATTAGATTTCAAGACATGTCAATCTACTCCCAAACTTTTTTCCGCATTTCTTCTCCATCCAACTTATACCTAATAATTCAGAACTCTCAGAAAATAAATCAGAAAATAGGAGAAATCTTGTTTGAGTTAATTATGTGTAAGTTTTAATTATACCGATGACTGGTAATACCACTCTATAATAAAATTTGTATATTAGCATAAGCTTTTTAGCATAAGTTGTAATAACCACTCTCCCAAAAAGCTCTAGCTTTTCTTGAAAAATAATATTTCTAAAAAATAATAATGTAATCGATTTTTGGAAAAATCAGGAGAATTGTTTTTGATTTTTAAAAAGGGTTAAATGTACCGTTGATCACTTAATTTTGCTGGTTGTTTTAAAATGATCATTAAATTTCAATTTGTAATCCATAACATTTTTCAACTTTGAGTTTTATTTCAATTAAGTCGCTCTATCAACTTAAAAGTAAATAATAATAACAATGATAATGATAATAATAAAATATGTGATGGTCATGGCAATAAAAGTCAATTTTTTTACCATTGGCTTCAACAGTCACGTGGTAGCCACCTAAATGCCACGTATCCTAAAATTTTATTTAAGTTTTTTTAATAAAAGTTTATGCTATGTGGCATTTAGTATGTTTTTGTATCTCTAAAAGACAATTCCAAACCCACTCTTGTTAAAGACTATATTAATCTCACTAGCAATGTAGACTATAGTTAGTTTATTCTTAATTTACTTTGTCTCGTCCACTATTAGATCAAATCTTACTTCATAATATTAACGGAGAACAAAAAGTTATAGTATTTAAAATTTAGAAAGTTATAGTATTTAAAATTTAGATTTATATATGAAGCCCATATTGAAGGCCCAAGAGAGCATGGGCCTTAAAATGAGTCAATAAATGGATCCAACCCCAAAGGTGACATTACATACGTACCCCCCAACCTTCCATCCCCCCTTCAATTCCCTCCTTGATTTTCTGAAAATCCCAGCAAAACTTGCAATTCGCGCTTTGGAAGAAATCATGGTTTAAATTCCCATCTATGCCCCTCTAGCTCCCCCTTCCATCTCCTCCAATGAAGCGCACCTTCGAAGAAATCTCCGACGACGAGTGGTCCCACCACTCCTTCAAACCTTCCCGCGTCCTCAATCGCAAACTCAAACTTAAATCCGCCGCCTCTACCTCCACCTCCACCTCCACTCCTCCTCCCATCGAATCCTTCGCATTCAAAAAGTCCGACGATCTCTTCGATTGCGATTCCACCAGCGCCGAGGACTGCGTCGAGATTACTCCACCTCTTCATGACGATTTTGACGAGCTTCCCCCGCCTCTGCCACCTGGAAATCGTGCTCGGAGATTTGTAGTTGATGATGAGGAGGATGATGATGACGTGGAGGAGAGGACGGCCGCGCTGGAGAGTGATAAGGAGTTCGATGACGTCTATAATTTGGAGTCGAGTGATGAAGATTTTGAAGAGGAGGGATTTGTGTTTAAAGAGGATGATGTTGTAGGCAATGCGTTGCAGAAGTGTGCTAAGATTTCCGCCGAGCTTAAACGAGAGCTCTATGGCTCTGCTGGTACCTCGTGCGACCGCTATTCGGAGGTGGAGGATTTTGCAGTGAAAATCGTCACACAGGTACTTCTTTTAGTACTACTGATTGATTCTTGTGGTTTTGTGTTTTGAGCTCAGATTGTTTCTACTTGATTGCTGAAATTGAAAACCTTGCTATAAGATTGACACATCGGAAATAACAGACTACGCTCACGAATAATGCTTAAAACCTTCAAAGTTCTCCGCTTCATCATAAGATGGAGCTGGAATTTTTGTGGTTTGGTTATGGACTTTAGTTGTTGTGCATTTAAGTAATTATGTATGCTGTTGTGCTTTGTGTGTTTTCTCTTTGCCGAGTGAAGTGATAAACCAGTAATTGGAGTGTAAAATTTGTGTGCTTAAACAAAAGAACGAAAGAACTGAATTTAGGTAAACGAACCACAACTTGAAAAAGCTTCATTTTTGGGACCGTTTTAACTGTTGTCTTCTTCTTTGGTTAATCGTTTAGATGCTTAATTTTTTATTATCCTAAAGCAGTTGCATTTACTGAGTTATCAGGAGGTTCTCCCTAGCGAACCTTTTTCTGTTTGCCTTGCCTGTGGTGTATGTAGGAATGGACAAATTGAGACTCTGTCCAGTGATTGAGATGCAGTACTCTTTTTCTGTTTTGGGTTAGGCATTGAAAGTAGTTCGCTGGTTGAGGAATTACTGCAGGCATGAGAGAGAAGCTAATTAAGTTAGGATGCCCAATATTTTATTCTGTTCTTTCACTTAAGATTGGATTTGTTAGCTCAATTTGGCTATACAAACTGTATGCAGTTAGATATATCAATAGCCGAAAAGTGACCTTTCTTAGGTGGTTTATGTTGATTAGGTAGTGGAGATTTGACTTCAAATAAGCCGATTGACTGAATTAGGCTGAGTTGAAGTGCATTTTCGTCACATGCCTACACACTCATGGCTGTGTAACTGGTAAACTACAGATGTATTCACACTCACATGCGTGGCTATGCGTTCCCTGTGATATGGTCCCCTATGGTAAATAAGTCTGTGATTCATTACTATGATTTACTTGCGTGTAATTATCCAATAATATATGAGATTTCCCTATCGAATTAGGTCAAGAACTCCATTTTGAATTGAAATCCCTTTGGTTTTTGCAGAGTGATATTGCTGCAGCATGTGCAGTGGGAGATTTGAATTTCCAGCCTCTTCTCAAGCCATATCAGCTAGTTGGTGTGAACTTTCTTCTTCTTCTGTATCGCAAGGGCATCGGAGGAGGTAGCTCTCCTATATCTTTACTGTTCTGTTCTGTTTGATTGCCTTGATGAACCTTCCGTTAAATAATATAGCTATTTAAGATGGTTATGAAATATATTGACCAGTTAACTATTCTTTTGAAGCAGTCTACATTATTCTTGATTTTTTTTTCCCATATTAAGTTTTAAAGATCTAGGAGCAGGTATACTAATGACTTTTTTAGTAGATAAATAAGAGTTTCTGCACTTTATTAGCCTAAGGTGGTGTTTTTTGGGTGATGGATGAGGAAGAAGTTTATGGGAAAGTACAACTTATATAACTTTGATATAACGACTAAGGTAATGTCTGATAATTTATGTGAAAGAAGACCATACTTCGTTGCTGGTTCTCTAACCATGCAGCATTCAGCATTCTATCACTGTTGCAAACAATCTCAGGGGAATTACTTTTGTTCAAGTATAACAGTTTTAGGATCTGGGAACAAGTTCATGACAACATTTTTTGAGAAAATTTAATTTTAAAGCGAGTGCTAAGAAATCTTTGTATAGTGCTACAAATGAATGGCCATGAGTGATTCCATCATAGATTTCCATTGATACGTAAGTCTTATGTGTAGTTAGGAATTTGTTAATGAATAATGCTTTGGTTTCTGTTAAGTTTGAAAAGTTTCTTTTCACTTATTTGGTTATTCCTATAAATTTCACGAGAGTGTTTACTGTATTTGTGAGGAACTTGAATTTCTTGAAACCCTAAATTTCCAGGTTGTCCTGCCTACCAAACATTCTTATCCTTTTCGTCTCTGAAAGTGCTAAATATCGAATCTGTTTGCTTTATGGTTAAATAAAAATTCTATATATGGCAGCCTTTTGTTTTGTTCTCTTAACCCTAATGAAGATTTCCAACATGAAAAAATAAGCAAGGTTGAAACGTGACATACTGACATAAAGTTCTTACTTCTTATGAGGTCATTCATGTTTCCTCATTTATGCTATAAAACTACCAATATCTATCTCCCTCTCTTTGGTTTCACATATAAGACATGCATCTTATATATACAATATACTTGAAAAGACTGATACATAATATTGACTTTTACATATGGTATTATATGCAGCCATATTGGCTGACGAGATGGGGCTTGGAAAGACAATACAGGTAATTGGATATCCATTCTTTTCCCCCTTCATGGAAATTATGGTTAACCTTGTAACTGTTTTCAGAAAATAATGGTGATTTATGGAACAGGCCATCACATATTTAATGTTGCTGAAACACTTGCAAAATGACCCTGGTCCACATTTAATTGTATGCCCTGCTTCCCTATTGGAGAATTGGGAAAGGGAACTGAAGAAATGGTGTCCTTCATTCTCTGTACTCCAATATCATGGTGCTAATCGAGCTGCCTACTCAAAAGAATTGAGCTCTTTGGCAAAAGCTGGGATGCCACCTCCATTTAATGTGCTTCTTGTCTGTTACTCACTCTTTGAACGACACAGGTGTGCTATTTTGTTTGGGGGGAATAGGTCATTATGTTTATGCACTTTTTTTACGCTGACTTAGTTTTTGTAATTTATGAGCAGTGCTCAGCAGAAAGATGATCGTAAAATTCTGAAACGGTGGCAATGGAGCTGCGTTCTAATGGATGAGGCACATGCTATGAAGGATAAGACCAGCTATAGATGGAAAAACCTAATGTCAATTTCAAGAAGTGCTAACCAGCGTTTGATGCTAACGGGAACACCCCTGCAGAACGATTTGCATGTACTGTTACTCGTAGCCATTTTTGTAGTTTTTTTGGATGACTGACTTAAATATGTGTATCTTCATGCTTGCAAGAACATTTGCAGCCTTGTTGTGGCAATCTTAAATCAGAGGTCTTCTGATGTGAAAGAAGGCTTATGCTATTCAACACCTGAAACTAAGATATTGAAATTGAAATTTTTTGCGTGGCTTTTTTATATCGTAATGTAGTTTCTGTGAAGTGCATTTTTCTCTTGCAATCTGTTTGGGTATAAAATGGTTAAAAAAAATTCCATTAAATTTTGGCGTGAAGCAAGGTCATTTGGTTGATATTTTGATTTATGATCGCAGGAACTATGGTCGTTGCTGGAATTTATGATGCCTGATATTTTTGCTACTGAAGATGTAGACTTGAGAAAACTATTAAATGCAGAAGATAAAGATTTAATTGCCCGTATGAAGTCCATATTGGGACCATTCATCTTGAGGCGTTTGAAATCTGATGTAATGCAACAACTTGTCCCGAAGATACAACAGGTATGTTTGTTTACCACACACATTTTTAACTAATATGCTGTGATTTCCAGTTAGGCCCTGTTCTTTATGCCTTATCAGTAATTTATTTCAGTTCAGTAATTTTCCTTCAGTAAATGCACTTCAATTCAATTCAGTTCAGTTCGGTTCGGTCATAAAGAATAGGGCCTTACTGTCTTCATGGGATTCACAAACAAGAGATCCAACCATGCTAATGCAAATCTATAGCCTAAAGGACTTAGATAATGTTTTTACAGGTTGAATATGTTATAATGGAAAAGCAACAGGAAAGTGCTTATAATGAAGCAATAGAAGAATATCGAGCAGTTACAAGTGCTCGTATTGCAAAAGTTTCCACAATTGACTTGAATTCTATTTTTGGAATTATTCCTCGGCGGCAGATTTCAAATTATTTCGTTCAGTTCCGCAAGGTGCTATTATTGCTCATAACTAATGCTCATGTATTCCTACTCCTTTGTTCGTTGATATATTTCGTACTTTTATTTTTATTACTTCTCACAACTTTCATGCTCATTTCAGATAGCAAATCATCCATTATTGGTCAGACGAATTTACAGTGATGAAGATGTTGTTTATTATGCCAAAAAGTTGCATCCACTTGGTGCATTCGGTTTTGAATGTACCTTGGATAGAGTTATCGAGGAACTCAAAAGCTACAATGACTTCTCTATTCACCAGGTAATCTTTCTACTTTTGGGGGTTAGTTTGCGATTATCATTTTCAAGAAAGCTTTATATTCATCTCAGTTCTCTATTAGATTGATTAGTACATGATGCTCTGACCACTCTGCGCCTACTTTCAACCTGTTTACAGTAATAATCTAGGCTTCTTAACTGAAATTTCTTAGGCATCTCAACTTGGGTTTTTTAGGCTTAGCACTACTCATTAGCAACAGCCATATGAAGTTTTGTAGGCTTAAAATAATCTGAAGCCATTGAGACTTTAGACTCTTAACAAGTTGCACTTGTCAAAAGATTTCTGCTCCTTGAGATTACAAAAAAATTACACTGCATTGAAAATCAACTATGATTCAAATGAACATTAGGAAGAAAATTATAAGTTTCCTAAGGATGCTTGTATACAAATATAAAAAGCTACATCTATTCCTTTATGAACTAGATTTCCTGCTTAAAAGTCAAATGCCAAGAACACTAAGGTTTATCCACCTCGTCATCAAATATGTGCCACATAAGTTCTTAAGCATAGAACCGACTTTGGCGTGCCTTCTGTGAACTTCTTATGATTTTGCTTGGTAAATGAAGAACCATGATCAATACCTGTATTTGGGTCCAAATAGCTTCTATTTTCAACATAGTATTGTTCTAAAATTGATAACCCTTGGTATTTACGCGATATGATAGCTAAATGATGCTGCTGCTTCATCTATGTGTCTGGCTTGTTCAGAATGCATTTAATTCTTGAAATAAATGCCGCAAACCTTATTCTTGACGTTCTTGCTATTTAGCATATGAATGGAACTGTTGGAGTCCATATCATTTGTTATGTTGTAATATATCATTCACTTCCCTTTTGCCTTATTCTCAATGTGGCATGCTTTTTCCAATCTTTTGTCACGTTCAAAATTATCTGGATTGCCTATCTTTGTGATTTAACTATGTACTCGAAGCATCTGCATGAATCCCCTTTAGCAGCTGTTACAGGCCCCAGCTAACCAAATGGAATTGATATATACAAGGGAAATGGAATATACTGCCATGCATGAGCACTCTCCAGGATTTTATGCCTGTATTCATGCACATATTTTATTATGGGTGCATTTATGGTCCTAACTAATGTGATTTTTGCACTCAAAAGATATTCTTGAAGATTTCCTATGTATGCTTTCATCATTATTTGGTGAAGGTTTGATCTATTTGTGCTCCACATGCATTTCTTATTAAATTAAACGGTCAAAATGGTCTCTGCATCAGTTTAAATCTGGATTTTATTTGTTAGCCTGTAGATTGTTAATAGCACAACTCTTTGTTTTTTGGTTGCATAAGTATTTTTCTGATGGAGCTACATTTTACTACAGAAAGTGATTAATTATCTGTGAACCTGTTCAGTTACAACTCTGACAATAACCAGAATTCGATATTTACTGTTGTGAATAAATGGGATTAACTAAGGAAAGAGTTCATTTCTTGTCTATTGATCAATTCAGGTTTTAGTTTATCTATTTAGTTTCCTGTGCCAGAATTATGTGTTCAAACTTTGCATACTCCAACTTCTTGCAGCTTTTACTATATCATGGTGGTAAAGGCACTAAAGGAATCCTTTCGGACAAATATGTAATGCTTTCAGCAAAATGTCGGGTATGTATTGAGTAATTTCTCCCTGATGAATTGATTGACCTGTTTGAGCTATAATTTGAATGTACAAACATGGGATTCGCTGTGTAAGTTTTGTTTCTGTTGAATATTGCAGGCACTAGCTGAACTGCTTCCAGAATTGAAGAAGGATGGACACAGGGTTCTGATTTTCAGCCAATGGACTTCAATGCTTGATATCCTAGAATGGACTATGGATGTAATTGGCGTGACATATAGAAGACTCGACGGAAGGTATCCTCTATATTTAATTATGAATTTGATGGAATCTTATTATTTATGAGTCACGAATGAGGATTTCGGTTCACGAGTCGAATCTCATTTTCACAACTACGAGCCACTTTTTTTGTGTTGCTCTTTGCGATATTTTTTTCCCTCCAAATCCTTTTTCCTTTGTTTTTGTTTATTACTTTTTGTTATAATTTAATTTCAGCTGTATGTCATATATATAGGAAAGGGCTGTGATTAGAAACGCGGAGTTTGATTATTTTGATCTCTAGTGGTACATATGTTAGTCGCTGTTGAAGTTAGTTCTGTGTCTTCTTAGGTTTTGCTGAATAGCTCATTCATGACTTTTCCTATTTTTACATGTTAAGGTAAAAATAGTGGAATAGTTTAAAGAATGTGGCAATTTCCCCTTTCCTTCTGGATATTTGTTGTGCCTAAATTCTAATTCAACCAGAAAAAGTTTTCGGTCCATTTCCTGTTGTATGGAATCAAGTTGACAGTTTTCTCCTATTGTTTCTACATGACCTGGCTTCCTGCAGTCAATTGATAATAAAAATAATAATACTATTAATAATAATTATAATAATAGTGATGAATGTTACTGTTATCGTTACTATTTTCGATAGAACCAAAAAGCTTAATTTCTAACAAAACACAAGTCAGCCATGGGCCATTAGGACCAAGCTCTCCAATCCAAAGAAGTATCTACTCTACCCACGCTACTATACAGCTATTTCATCCTTGCAGTTTATGCAATCCTTTGAATTTGACTCTGGGCAATATAATCGTTTCTAGCTCTACAAATCTGACAAATGGTGTCAGCACAAGCTACTCTTCTTACTGCAGCTGCTAACATTGTTTCCCTATCATTTTCTCACCATCCAGTCATATAAGGAGCACTGCACCTTCCATTCTACGTCTGCTCTTAATCTCCTCCCAACTTAGTTTCTGAACATTGGAAGAAGGGACGGTGGACAGTTTCAAAAGCACTATTGCAGTAAACACAAAAGGAATCAGTCACAACTTTCCAACAAAACAATTCATCTTTAACTGCTAAACCATTATGAAGAGAAAGCCAAACGATAAAGCATGTTTTGGAACAGATCCTGTTTCCAGACCAATTTCCACCGTAAGAACCTGATAAATGTGAGACTAAAAACAGCAATTAATGGATAGAAAACTGTGCATAGCTGACTGCAACTTATAAGCTAAACAAGCAAAACCTTAGATGCGGGTAGGTCTCCGGCATGCAACATTACGGCTCTGAGCTTCAGAAATAATCTTTGCATCTATGTGCTATGTTAAATTATTATTTTTTCCTTATTTATTATTTTCTAATGCTTGCATGCTTAGCATCGTCAATAACTTATCCGTTGACATGTCTTTGAATAACAGTACTCAAGTGACAGAGAGACAAAACATAGTCGATGCTTTCAACAATGACACTTCTATATTTGCATGCTTGCTCTCTACTAGAGCTGGGGGACAGGGCTTGAACTTGACAGGAGCTGATACTGTTGTGATCCACGATATGGATTTTAACCCACAGATTGATCGACAAGCAGAAGATCGATGTCATCGGATTGGCCAAACAAAGCCTGTCACTGTATACAGGTGCGAAATAACCTGCCCTGTAAAAAACATGGGAGAAAAAGAAGCCGAAGAGCTAGTTCTTATATTGTCTTGTCCTTTTTTATAAGTGAATTGTGATGCTGCAGACGTGCATATATTTTACTGTGCTTAACTCTTTGCAGGCTAGTTACAAAGAGTACAGTTGATGAGAATGTTTATGAAATTGCAAAACGGAAGCTTATTTTAGATGCTGCCGTTCTAGAGTCCTCTGGAGTAGAGATGGATAATGAAGGTGAAAAATCAGAGAAGACAATGGGAGAGATATTATCATCACTTTTGATGACTAAGTAAGTATGCCGATTGTTTTTTAAATAGCCATAGTCAGTATTAGTCTAGGAAGACTATGGGACATCAAGGTATATGAATGAAAAGCAAAAGCAAAAGAAAATATTTACAATCGATCATCCATTCCTGAAAGGCGAAAGAACCCTTAAATTTCATCAAATTTGGGGTCTTGAGGGATTAATGTGGGTGTTCTTGGGGCAAAGGTTGGATAGGTTAGAAACTTAGAATTTTGCACTTGTAGCTAAAGTTAAAGATTAAATGGCAGCCTGCCCCAGCCCATGTAGAAGTATTATCTTAGCTATTGGATTAAACGCAATGAAGATCTTCTCTGTAGTATCTTAATTTCAAATACAAAATTGAAAACGTGCTAAACAAAATTGATTTTGCTGTAGAAAGCCAACTGCAGATGCTTGCTTGTTCAGTATGTTAGTTTCCATTAGTCTTGTCTGCTTTAGTAGTAGGACGCCGGATCCCAGTTATAGGATGCTCTCTTAGTGTGCAAATGCAAATACCTAATGGGGTAGCAGTGGTTAAAAATGGTTGTTTGAACCCCAAGGTTGAGAGTTTGATCCTTGGAGACGCACACTTGGAGAGACTTTTGGTCTTAACCATACCCGGGCATGGAACTGCAATGGCAATTACTCTTACAATGTTGTAACCAGAAAAGGTATGCAAATGCAATTGCAAATGATGGTAAGTAGATTACTTGTGAGCATTAGTTTGCACAAATTTAAATGTCAATGTCAATGTCAATGTCAAAGTAAATAGTGAGTATGACTGTCAAATGATTTGTTAGATCAAAGAGGAACGGATCTTCATTTTGGACTAGCCATGCACTATATTGCATTTCTCGGGATTCTAGGCACGTACTTTCTGTTATCACTATTGGAAGTTTCGAGTTTTCTTTCTAGGGTACCTTTATATTTGACAACCTTTTATTGGATGGCCCTTAATATCACGTGGTCTTTGACCCTTGTGTCTTTTCAATTAGTACTTGTTTCGTTGGCGGAATAAGCAAACGAAACAAGCAAGGAATATAATTGCTTTTTCTTATCTATTCCTATTCCTAGCTTTGATTGATTTTTTCTTTACTAAACAGTCATTCTATGAAATACAATCATCGTATGAAATAGCTTTTCTTATTCCTATCAAGATTAACATACAAAATTACCTATTATTTATCCATCATATTTCATAACCAAACATATGAATACATATTCTTAAATATTATTTATTCTATTCCATGAACCAAAAATAGATCTCGGGTGAAGGTTTTTGGTTGGCTGCCAATGACCATCCTTAAAAAGTGTTTTTGCTGCTTTAGCCATGCAATTTTATCTTTTACAGCACAATTTGCACTCCAACAGAGAAAGGAAGAGCCATTTTATTTTATTTTTTTCAACACCGGTCAAAATGTATATTTTGGGTTGGATAGCGAAGAAAGCCCATATACAAAATATCAGTCACGCATTTGAGTTGAGTTTATGGCTTTGTAATCAGTAGGTTCATATACCTAATGAGAAATTTTATAGTGGCTCGGGTCCGCTGTGTCAATTAACCTATCCATCCAATAGTGTTTAAACACATCTTTACTTTTCTTTTTTTTTTGTTAAATTAGCAGATTTTCTCTCTTTACATGCAAGTTCAAGAAAAAAAAAGAATATGTGGTAAAACGATTCTTGATTCAATGACTTCTAGAGAAATTAGATATCGAAATTGTGATGTGAATGCCATATTAACAAAACTTCACTTTGATTATCAAATTGATCGACACGTAACAACTATTTAGATGCCACGTGTCACCACTTTTTGTTGAAAAAAAATCTGCTATCTCCACTATTGAATTCCTTATTGTGTTCCTTTCATGTAAAATCAGTTTTTTTTTTGTGAGTGGAGTATGGAGTACCTACAAAATATTTTAATTAAAATAATTAAATATAATTTTATGTGAGAGAGACATGATAAGAGATACAATAGTGGGGACAACTGATTTTTTTTCCCTTTTTATTTAACTTTCAAATAATAATTAATGACATGTGGCAGCCATGTCACGGTCAAGTCAACGATCGAAGGTCATTTCATGCGCTGTTGACAACAGATGCTTTTGATGAGTAAATTTTTATCTTTTTGGTGCTTTTGCATATAAAATTAATGTCTCTTATATCATTTTATAGACTTTTCACCATTTTTCAACGATTAGTGGGTACTTAAGCTTCTTCTAGCTCCCCTTTGAATTCATCCTGTCACTATCTATATACTTGTATTAGAGTGCTTTTTTTTCATTTACCTGTGCAAAAAATTATATTTCCATAGAAAGTAGGGTTTTTCTCCAGGTAGTTGTCGCAAAAGCTCTCTAATTTAAGCTTGCATCCAAAAGGAAAAGACGAAAATGAAAAAATTTCAGTTAATTAGGGCTTTTCCTTGGTATTTATGTCCCCATCATTCACATGCTTCAAACTTTTAATTGTAATTAACCCCACCACCACTTCACATGTTGTTATGTTTTTGTGTTCTCCCCCTCTTCTATTATTTCTTCCAACTGTAATACAAAATTTTCATAATTTTTACTGTGCTGCGTTTTCTATATCTAGATCTTGATCTTGATTATGAGTTTCATCAATATTGTAACTTCAATCATGGTTAAACGGTATTAACTTAGTGAAAATACTTGTAGTTCAAACTGAAATAAAATAAAATATTAACACATTAATTCAGGTCATGTTCTTTAACTTGAATTCAGTAGAATTAAGTTCAATTGATCAGTTCAGTAAAATTTATTGGACACATCATCAATAATTCAACTTAATCGAATTCAGTTAGGTCAAAAAAAGAACAGAAACTCAGAAGTGCAAAGCAATTTGGCATTGCTAAGCATGCATGTCAAGAAATAAAAACAAAAACCCATATTGTGTTATCTTAAATGTTGTGGCTATATTTGTTTGGAAGAACTTAATAAGTTGTGACACTTAGGCAACTTCTTTATTTATATTCAATATATCATGTTTAGTATTTTTCAGTTCAGTTTAGCAGAGTCAGCAAAATTCATTAGACATTTTACCAATAAATTAGTTTATTTCAGTTCAGTTTAGTTCTTTCCAGTTAAGTCAAAAAGAACGCGTTAAAAAAATTGTAGTTTTTTGTTTTGAAATCAACTTTCCTTTCTCAATAGTTTTACATTTCCCGAATTATAGTTTAAACTATGAAAGCTGAAAAAAAGCTGATTTTAGCTTTTAATCTGACTCTTTACTTTCGATAGTTCTTTGGAATAAGTACCCACTTAAGGTGTAATTCCTGATAAATGTGTGTCATTACAATTTCAAGGAGGAATTACCATAGTTGAAACTAAACTGACCTCGGCTTTCAGGAAAAGAGACTGAAGCTTACCTCTATTTCACACTTTCGAACCCGGGATAAAAAGCTCATTCACGACCATATCTTTCGTCCCTTGCACACAATGTGACTCATACTAATATTTCCATTTGGAACCACGCACAGATCCTTCCGAACCTGGATATCAAATCCATTACCAACTCCCTTCACTACAATATCGATTTTTTTTTCTTTTACAGCAGTGCCATTTTATTGTTAATTTTTTAAATATATAAAAAATAAATCCTGAGATTTTGGGCATTAAATGTGAAGTCGGCTCGTGACAATTGAAAGGGAAATATAAGAATTTTATTAGATTCTGGTTTCCAATTTTCATTTCTGCCTCAAAGCATTAAATGCCTTCCTTACAACGCATCAGTTAATCTTATTTTTATTTTTATTTCTTATATTCCTTTTGTCATTTCTTATGGGACATGAATTATTCAAAGTTTGATGAGGTTTGTTCGAATGGAACAAATTCCGATCAATTCTGTTTTTTCCCCATAGGGTTAGGACTGAGAAAAGAATTTCAAAGACCCAAATATGATGGATACCTCAATCTCCATTTTTAATGCCCACATGACTTCATGCAAAAAATTTAGTGGAAATTTTCAAGATAATATATTTATACTTTCGGATTTTTATCTTTATTTTTCATAGAAAGAAGTATTCTTTTTTATAGCAAAAATAGTGTATTAAAAAAGGGAGGATAATTTCGAGATTGCGACTAGGTCGACGCTCTTGAAAGAAAAACCACCAACTCAATCCGATTATATGATTAACAAGAAAAGAAAAGTTTGAAAAGGTTACAAAGGAAAAAGAAACTAAGTAAAACGAAATTTGCTCAACTGAAACAAATCACACTGAGTTTGACTAAAATTTTGATTATTAACTTAAACATTTAATTCAATTAAATTCTTAATTAATATGTTAGCAGAGTTTCTGCGATCAAAAAGTTTTGAATTTATTACGTAAATAAAAAACATTGGCATCAGTAATTTTGAAGTGAGTCAATATAATTTATATTTGCATGGTCGGCAATAATATTAGAAAAAAGGAAAGGAGGGAGTTTTGTCCGTAACGGTGTCGTTATAGAGGATATGCCGGCAAAGGCACATCTGGTAGGGGAGTGGGCCCTACATTGATGTCATTCAGCCGTGGGCCTCTGGGAATCCTCACTAACCGCTAAATGCCTCTCCCTTTAGATAAACTTTGCCCCACCCTTCTTTTCTTTTTTTAATTCCACAATTATCACTATTAAATCTTCCTATAATCTATATAACTTTTCTTATATTTTTATTTCAATTTCGCACATTTACGGTTGTGTTATTTTTATATTCAACAATGAAAAAAGTTGAAAGTTCTTTTGAAGGTTTTATTTTAGAGTGTGGATTTTACAATGAAATTCAGTTAAATTTAAATCATCGAATTCATTCCAAATATAAAGTATAGGGATTTTATTAATTTGATGTTTCTTCTTCTCAACCCGACACCACTCATAAGCTACTCAATCCGACTTGAATTCCATATAATAGCAAAAGGTGATTAAATTTCGTCTAAACATATGAAATCTATGACATAAAATAATATATATTAAAAAGAAAATAAGACTAAAATACACGTGTATGACATTGGTTATTATGTATATTTCATTTCTTATTGCAAGGATAACTAACCTGGTTATGGTTATTATGTGTATCTCATTTCCTATTGCAAGGATAACTAACCCGCATGAGCTACTAGATCTCGAGTGAAATCATACACTGCCTTTGCAAAAGTCGTTCCAAGTATTCTATAATGCTGAGTTTATCAAACCAAGAGAGTGTCAAAATGCATATTTATTCAAATTCAAGTCTCTTTTTAATTAAACAAAACTTCGAGTCTTCAACCTATATATTTTTGCAAGAACACAAACAATTGATATAGAATGATGAAGAACATTACCTTACATTTAAAAAAGAATAATAATCTAAAAACATATATAATTGATATGCAACCTCTTTGAAGACTAGGAAGTGTTTTGTGCACCGTAATGGATACATGACTTGAAATTAGACATGTGACTAGATGAATGGACCCCACCCTTTTTGCTTCAATACATATTCACTTGATTAATAATTATTATACACACAGTACAACAGTACAGTAAAGACATTATAGGCTCTAATTAGATGCTAGGCGAGCGGGTTAAGTTCTTTAAAAATTAAGGTTGTTGTCTTTTCTTCATATGTTCTAAAAAATTTAGTCTAGTTTAGTAAATTTAACAAAATTATTAGTTATTCAGTTAATAACTCTTTTAAGTTCAATAAAAAAATAGAGCCCAATTGGAAGATAACTCGAAAAATTATTCAAAAATAAGTAAAATTTAAGTGTTTAAACAAGTTTAAACGATCAATTTCGTGACCATGGTAATTATAACAGAATAGGGCCTAATTGGGTGTACAATTAAATTTCTTGAATGGATCCAATATCCGGTTGTTATACAAAAGAATCAAAATTGACTTGATATGACCATGAAAAATCAAGCAAACGAGTCTCAATCAAAATATTTGACTCTTGGTAACAAATTAAATCAAAATTTAAATAATCAATCACATATTCCAATGGCCCACCTTCTTGTGAACAATGGGCCCACTATCAAGTGGGTTTTTTTCAGAAAATATATATATAGTCCCCTCAAGCAAGTTATGTATCTTAATTCCATAATTCAGACAATGAAATTTTTATACAATTATACATATATAATATGGTCCCATCTCTGTGTTATATGGCTTGGCACATGCAATATTTTTAAATTCAATTTTTTGAAATAAAAGAATTACAATGGCTAGATGTAGACAGAGGAAAGGGCAAGAGAATTGTTGGGCTTTACAAAACAACAAGAATGTCTCCTTCATAGTGAAATAACATAAAGAAGAAAGAAAAGAAGATTATTTATTTGGAAAGATTACAACTTTTGGGTGTTGGTTTACAACTATATCAAGGAAAATAATAATAGTTCATTTTTCTAAAATATTTGATTGGATTATAAATTTTCACATTGTTCCCGGTACTTTTTCTTTCAATAAAAGCTGAGGAAAGGATGAATTAATAATGTCTTTTTGATAAATTTCTTATACACCAGACAGAAAATCTTGCAGAAGACATAGGCCTCAATATGTGAGATCTTGAAAAAGTTTACTTAAATTTCGTTATTAAATCTTGAATCTATTTAAAAAACTTGATTGTCTTCCTTAATTTAAATATAATCTTGAGAATCTCTTTAACTTTTTGCTTAGAAGTTAGTCAAATGATCCATCATTAGGTTTATTCTGTTGAGTTTGTCTCTTACCTTAGTCGAATACGTTTTCTTGCATGTTTGCAGCATGTAACACTTTTGATGTTGCATTAAACCGAATGATCAATTCACTATATTTTAATCAAGTTGAAAGAGTTATATATGAAAACAACAAAAGAAGTTTAATGGGTCAATCAAACTTTTAATCAGATAGTGTAAGGAGATTATAGGAATATTCGGGGGGGGGGGGGGGGGGGGGGGGGGGGGGTTCGCGCATAGGGGGCACGTGCTCCCCTCGCTCCGAGAAAACGTAAAAAAAAATATATTTTTTTTCGGTGTGGAAAAAGTTAAATCCTTTATATAGATATATAATGTATGTTATATAATATATGTAAGGAACATTAGAAGGAGTCAGCAAAGATAGTGTTAGGATGTTAGGCTTTTAACATCTTAATTGAGAGGTCATAGATTCAAATCTCTATTCGCTCAATAATATTTTTTATTTCTCTCTTTCATTTCAACTTTTTTCTTTCTCTTATTACTATTATCATATTATTATTCTTTTTTTTACTATTTTTTCAAATTATTTTTTCTATTAATTTTATTTTTTCATTGCATTTAAATGTAAATTTATATATTTTTTCATTTTTTTTCTAATTCCATTATTTTGCGTCATTAATATTTTTTCAATATTGATTGATTTTGCTATTCTGAATGGAACTAGAGTCGTGTATCGTTAATTTTGGTATTATCTATGCAAAACTAGATATGCATGGCAAAAAAATATTTTTACTTCAAATTATGCCCAAATTTCGGAATTCGCCACTGGAAATAAAATAAAAATTCAGGAGATAAACTAATCTTTTAAAATTTTTTGTAGATAGAAGGTGATTAAGAAAAAAAATTAGTCTCAAATAAAATTTGCATGGAAACAAATTTTGAGGAAAAAGTGGTTGTTTGAAGCATTCTTGCTTTGCATCCACTTTATATGATTCTTTTCCTGATTTTTTTTCTCTTTCTGCTTTTTCACATGCAATTCAATTTCTTTTTGTCTTTCACTATATAGTTGCTCAGTTTCCTCTTCTTTATTTATATGTCATCATTTCCATGTAAGAAATGAAATTTCGTATTGTTTTTCTTTATTGCTCAAGAAGCTCAATCCTATTGAATTGTCATTTTACTGCCAAACTTGGTACTTGATCTATTTTAAACAGCCAATAAGAAATTGATGGGAACGTGGGGAAGAAAACAAGTATGTTGCTTTAATCTTTGAGATATGCTTACCAAGCACGTACCAATTAAAACACAATTATTAAATAATTAATTAATTGTGTATTTAATCCTTGAGATTTCAACATGAACTCTCAAAATATAACTCTGACTTTTTAACTTCTGAGAGAATTCAAAATGCATTTGTAAATATAGTCTAACAATTCATTCCCATTTCATATTTAATGTATTTATTAATCTTTAGAGTCCGTTCTTGATAATGTCGTCTATCTTATTACAATCAAAATCATAAAAGACATGAACAAAGAATGACAGCTTTTTTTTTTCCAAAGTTATAAATAAGAGGTGAAAACTTAAAACAAATATTTAACGTTTGTTAAGGCTTTTAAGCAATCCAGACTAGTTAGACACATTTTTTAGCTAGACAAGTTTTGATTGAGGCTTGTCGGGTGAATGGTTTTTGGTTCCCCCGAATTTACTTCATAATGCTTTGAATTTTGCTTCCTAAATATTGTTTTTCCTTTAAAAAAACAAGAAAGAAAGAAATTTATCTTGGGCTGAAATTGAGGTCAGATATTGCACAAAAATAATAACAGACCTTTGAAAAATGATATCACCCTTTTCTCTATGGGCTTTTTACAGAATCAAGATTAAAAAAGTTAAAAGAAACTGGTTAGACTATATATTACAGACCTTTGCAAAATGATAGGACACTTTATGGGCTTTTTTATATAAACATTTCCGATACTTTTTTTTGGTACAAACATTTCCGATACTAAAACAATCACAAAACTAATTTTCTAATTTTTAGACTAACAAATATATTAATATTTTTCTTTTGAGAAATTCATTTTTGTCCGATTGTGAAGTTCGAGCTCGCAACCTCATACTTCTTTTTGGAATGTACTAATTACTAGTCTATTTCTTGATCAAATATTTAGTTTTGGTTATAAGCTACATAATGAAATAGGACTTATGCTTGCCAATTTAACGGTCTCCGATCTCATGAGTATCGGAATTTTTCAATTGGTACTAATCTTGGGTTCGGTCCATCTTTTTTCAACAAATGATCCTGAAATAATTGACATGTCAATATCTGGCAGTTTGATAGAAAGGGCTCTATTAGGTTCGTTCAAGATATCAAGTGGCATACGTTAGTGAGGCGTTCTCGCCCTCTATTGACACTAGTCTCCATTGGACTCGTTTTTGAGCCTATGTGATCCCCTTGGTGAAGTCGAAATTGAAGTTATTGTCGAAGTAGACAAGTCATCGCAATTGGGAACCTTTGAGGCTATATAATATACCAGAGTAAAAAAATCTCTGTAAATTCAATTTCTTGGATGTAGTCGAAAAAATTCATGTCATCGACGTGTTTGCACTTTCCTTTCCCTATATATTATTTATTATTATTAGTTACAGGATTACAACTGAAATTTGAAATTATATGACTTGCAGAATTATTACTACTTAAGAAAAAAAAGTCGTTGGCTTTTTCTGATTCTCACGAAACCAAGTTGCTCAATTCATGAAATGACAATATATTGTCTTTATTTAGGCATCCTAGAATTCACAGTGGCATTCACACTTGCCAAAAGTATCCATATATGTTCCACTGAATTGTCTATTCTATGAGAATTAAGATCAAATTAATAATTTTTTCAACATCAAGAAATTGTCTGTTGTGAGCCTCACACATTTCCGAAGAAATTGGATAATACACAAATATTGCATATGTTAGCCGTATAATTTTAAAATATGCATGGGGTTCTTCGACAAGGTAAGGTTGGTCGTTGTTTTGGGATTATCCAAATTAATGATTCTATTTTTAAGAAAGTGAATATATCTAAAAGAAAAATGAGTTTCTCAATTTGTTTTCTTATCACTAATAAATGTTTACTCATACTGTTATTTACAATTAGTGATGATTCTCAGGGAGCTGATTTGACAACTAGGATATATAAATTCATAAGAGTTACTTTCTCACAACGAAAATTTTCAACAAAACTTAATATATTTCCGATTCATTTTACATATTTTCCAAGACTATTGCCTGAGCTTAACTTTACTTGTAAATTTTTCAAATCTAAAAGAGTCAAAACCATCCATTATAAGGGTGGTTTCAATAGACAAGGGGACCGAAACCATCCATGATATGAAAGTGGTTCGAAGGGCGGGGGCTGGTCCCTAATTTCCCTCTAAATACACCCCTGTATATAATGTCCTAAAAATAATTTACTGAATTGACTAAGAAAAATTAACGAATGGAAGCAACTTTTCTTTAATTCATGAAAAAAATGTATATTTTTTTATGCAAAGAAGCGCTCACAAAATCATGCAAGAAAAGAAAAGAAACAAAAAAGAACAACGAACGGGCAAGGACAAAACACCTGCAACCGTAACAAGATAGAAACTTAGTTAAGGATCATATTTCGGGGCCAAGAGATCCCACTAACATCATGCCAAAACTCCTTGTTAGCACTAGGACACCAATAAAATCACTTTAAAAAACTTTAAGCACCAATAGATCACTACAAGCAAGTTCAGGAAGCTGACGAGATACCTTCAAAGTTTAAGGAGCAAATCTACATTGTAACCAAGTTAAAGGAGCTTGTGATGTATTATGCCTATCTTATAGAATACAATTTATGGTAATTTTGATATTATAATTACTGTGACCACATTCTACAACCACTTGCTTAAACTGCATAATTTATTCTATATAATATAATTTTTGGTTATTTCATTGTTATAATTACTGTCACCGCGTTCTTTTATCTTATAGAATGGAATTATGGTAATTTCACTGTTATAATTACGGCCACCGCGTTTTACAACCACTTGCTTAAACTGCATAATTTCTTCTATATAATATAATTTTTGGTAATTTTGCTGTTATAATTACTGTCACCGCGTTCTACAACAACTTGCTTAAACTGCATAATTTATCTTATACAATGTATTTTTTGGTAATTTCGTTGTTATAATTACTGTCGCCGCGTTCTACAACCACTTTCTTAAACTACATAATTTATGTTATATAATGTAACTTATGGTAATTTCGCTGTTATAATTACTGCCACCACGTTCTACAACCACTTGCTTAACTGTATAATTTCTTCTATATAATATATTTTTTTGGTAATTTCGCTGTTATAATTACTGTCACCGCATTCTACAACCACTTGCTTAAACTGCATAATTTATATTATACAATGTATTTTAAGGTAATTTCTCTGTTATAAAAACTGCCACTGCATTCTACACTCAGTTGTTTAAACTATATAATTTATCTTATACGATGATTCATGGTACTTTCGCTGTTATAATTACTGCCACCGCATTCTACACCCACTTGTTTAAACTGTATAATTTATCTTATACAATGTAAATTATGATAATTCCGCTGTTATAATTACTACCTACACCCACTTGCTCAAACTACATAATTTATTCTATACAATGTAATTCATGGTAACTTCGTTGTTATAATTACTGTCACCGCATTCTACAACAACTTGCTTAAACTGCATAATTTATCTTATACAATGTAAATCATGGTAACTACGTTATTATAATTACCGTCACCGCATTCTACAACAACTTGCTTAAATTGCATAATTTATCTTATTCAATGTAATTCATGGTAACTTCGTTGTTATAATTACAGTCACCGCGTTCTACAACAACTTGCTTAAACTACATAACTTATCCTATACAATGTAATTCATGGTAACTTTGCTGTTATAAACTGTCACCGTGTTCTACAACCACTTGCTTATATTGCATAATTTATCTTATACAATGTAATTCATGGTAACTTTGCTGTTATAATTACTGTCACCGCGTTCCACAACCACTTGCTTAAATTGCATAATTTATATTGTAATTCATGATAATTTCGATGTTATAATTACTGCCACCACGTTCTACAATCACCTGCTTAAGTTGCATAATTTATCTTATGCAATGTAATTCATGGTAATTTCGATGTTATAATTATTGCTACCGCGTTCTACAACAACTTGCTTAAACTGCATAATTTATCCTATACAATGTAATTCATGGTAACTTCGATGTTATAATTATTGTCACTGCGTTCTACAACCACTTGCTTAAACTGCATAATTTATCATATACAATGCAAGTCATGGTAACTTTGCTGTTACAATTACTGTCACCGCGCTTTACAACCACTTGCTTAAATTGCATTATTTTATCTTATACATTGTAATTCATGGTAACTTCGATGTTATAATTACCGCCACCACATTCTAACCACTAGCTTAAACTGCATAGTGTATAATTATTGTCACCGCGTTCTACAACCACTTGCTTAAACTGCATAATTTATCTTATACAATGTAATTCATAGTAACTTCGATGTTATAATGATTGCCATCGTGTTTTTAACTACTTGCTTAAGCTGCATAATTTATCTTATACAATGCAATTTATGATATTTTGTTGTTATAATTACTGTCACAGTGTTCGACACCCACTTTTTTAAACTATATAATTTTTCTTATACAATGTAATTTATAGTAATTTCGATGTTATGATTACTGACACCGAATTCTTCACTTGTTTAATTTATCTTATACAATGTAATTTATGGTAATTTTGTTGTTATGGAGAAAATAGTATTTTCTACCCAAAAAAAAGGGAAAAGAGTATATAGCTACATTTCACTAAAGAGAAAATGGTATTTAGCTATTTGAATCTCAAAGCTAATTGCAAAAGATCCCAAAGATACTAATGTTGGTGTGAATTAAAATTTAAAATTTGTAGAAAAAGGACATCAACGGATCTTTTGTCTTTTAATTTATTTTATGAATCAATATCTCTCTTTCAAATCAATATAGTAAAATAAACATTTATATTAAATCTCCATTCCATGTAATATATGGCTCGAATTTGTAACATTTTTAATCATTAAAAAAAGTCATTTTTAAAAAAATAAAATTAATTAAAGATTCAATGTATATTTTTCTTTGTAAAAGTAAAAGTGAAGGTTAAACTTTTTTAAATTAAATCTAATTCACCTTCAAAATGTCTTTTGATTGAGATTTTCATCGCAAATAAATGTTTCATTTTTTATATAATTAGCTAAGGTGAGAATTTATTAAAGAAAGAGAAAAGGTTTTACCATTTCACCACACCGTACTTATAATTATATTTATAATTGTTTATTATTCCATGACTTAGGTTTGTAAAATTAAAATCTAGCAGTTTAGTGTCCAAAATCCGAAAAGATAAAGGAAACATGATATTGTTTGTCCTAAATTGAAGAATCAAAGAAATAAAAAGAAAATAAAACATTTGCCGCTTGGTTATATAAATTCATGATAAATCAATAAAAAGATTTACAGCTATGAAAATAAATTGATATAGTTTCTGGTTCATAATCATATGAGTAGCAATAAGAAAATAGTGAAAAAAAGGCAAAAAAATGACGAGGGAAAACGTTGTCGTATTGCTACAGAAGAAGAAGAGATGGGAAGAAAGGTTAGGTTAGGCCATTCTGTGAAGCCACGGTCAGGGTCAGGTGGCCCCTTATCACCGCCGCATACAGACACCATTTGGCTGCCTCAGTTACTGTCTGCAGCCTCCTTCTGTCAATTTTACATGTAACGGTAAATTAAGAAAACAAAATGTACTTGTCAAAACAGTAATTGGATTCATTTGTTTAAAATTATATAACTTTTAATAGTTATATCACTTCTTAAATATAAAAAGACAATTCTACCTTTTTAAATATAGAAGACAATTTTAGCTTTTTATATTACTTTTTGAAGTTAGTTAAGTCTTTGTTTATATAATATCAAAATCACGGTTAATTAATGTTGGAGGCCCTCGCTATATTAACGCAAAATGAATTGGGCATAGAAAATGTAACCCATTTTGAAAATTTAAGAACTCGTATGACTCCTTAATTATATAAGACAATCATATAAAATGTCCCCATTCAATTCTCCTTTTTTTAGGTAATTACTTTCTTAATGTACTTTTTGCGGTTAGTTAATTAAGTCTTTCTTTTCAACAATATTAACCATCCAAATTTGTTTATACTAGTATAATTTTCATTTTGTATGAAATGATATATTTTATATATTTTAAAATCTACTCTTGTTCTACAACGTGAAATTAAGGAAGTTAGTCATAGCATTTTAAGCAAGTTCAGAAAGAACACTCTATAAGTTCAAAGAAAACCAATATATTCTGGGGTCAAGTTCAAAGAGATTTGAGATTGACCTATTTGAGATTATTATAAAAGATGTCGTCAAGTCTTAACTATTAATTTAAATTTTTTAATTTAGACTGTTTCTTGACATGGTACCAGAACTTCTGCGACAAAACGTCATGAGTTCGATACCTGAAAATTTCATTTAATTTGCATTTATATGTTAAAGGATTTTAGCCCTCAAGTTAACGGATACTTTAACACTTAAGTTCTGAAAATATCCCAAAACAATAATAATTATAATTATAGTTATTATAATGATTAAATTTGATTATTATAATGAGTTATATTATATTATTATGATGGCCATGTATGTATGTGTTGTCTAATAGTCTCCATACATGGTAATAAATGATTGAGGAAGAAGAGAGAGCTAGGAAGTGATATTGGGGTGTATGGACATATGGATGTATTATAAAAACAACAACCAACTTCTCTGAAACAAGAAGAAGAGGAAGCAAGCAAGCAAGTATACGTCTAAAGATTACTTGTTTTCTTCTCTCTTTTTCTTTTTCTAATCCCTCCGGATTGTAGCTGTCTCTTTTTTATACTTTTCTCTTGGTTCTTTCTGGGTTTTATCTCTATCTTTCTTCTTGGTTCCTTCTGGGTTTGTTCTTCTTCTCACTCTTTCTTTATATACCACCTCCACTTATTCTTTTTCATTTTTCTTTCATCTTTTTCTAATGGAAATTCAGTCCAATTTTCAGAAATCTTTCTTTTCTTTTTCAGATGGCTGCTGCTTCTTCATCTTCATCTTTTTTCCGGGCTAGGGATGACAATAATCAACTCAACCAGCAGATTCTCCAGCACTCTTCATCCACAACAACAACTTCTTCCACAGCTCCAATCCAACCTCCTCCTAAGAAGAAGAGAAATCAACCTGGAAATCCAAGTAAGTATATATCCAAATCTTAATTCAAATAAAAGACCAGAGGCAAGAAGCTCAGACATCCCAATCAGGTCGGCACTCCAGAAACCTCAACAATAAACTAAGATTAATTTGAATTGTGGATTTTAATTTTATGCAGATCCAGATGCAGAGGTGATAGCACTATCTCCCAAGACATTGATGGCAACCAACAGGTTCATATGTGAGGTGTGCAACAAAGGGTTTCAAAGGGAGCAAAATCTACAGCTTCACAGAAGAGGACACAATCTGCCTTGGAAGCTAAAGCAGAAGACAACAAAAGAAGTGAAGAGGAAGGTTTATTTATGCCCTGAGCCCACTTGTGTTCACCATGACCCTTCTAGGGCACTTGGTGACCTTACAGGCATAAAAAAACACTATTCTAGAAAACATGGTGAGAAGAAATGGAAGTGTGAAAAATGTTCTAAGAGGTATGCTGTTCAATCTGATTGGAAAGCCCATTCTAAAACCTGTGGAACTAGAGAGTACAGATGTGACTGTGGCACCCTTTTCTCAAGGTAACTAATTCTAATTATTATTTTCATCATCATCATCATCATCATCATCTTCTTGTCTCTCTCTTTCTTTCTTTCTTTCTTCCTCCATAAAATTATAGTCATGGGTTTCAACAATTTCTTGTTTCTATGGATATGTCAATAAAACTATAATTGAAGGAATGATTTAAAGGTTGAAACTTTTTGATACCCAAAACAAAACAAACAAAAAGTTAGAAACTTTATCATATCAATTGTTTCATTTCACATATAAGATGGTTCAGTGTTACACGTTTAAACGGAAACCTTAATTATCAGTTTAAGCTTTTTATTCAATCCTGACTCACAAACTTTTGAGTTGTGACACTGTAGAGGGTAAAAGGGTTAGCGATTGTATCTTTTGTTTGGCATATCTGTGGAATGGAGGGGTTTTGATATGGCAGAAAGAAAGAGAGGGTGCATGTGAAATTAAGTCTGAGAAACTGCAAAGGTGTTGAGAGGTCTACATAGAAATGAAGAAGAAGAAAGAAAAAAAATGAAGAAAGTGTAGTGTAGTGTGTTTTCTTGGTAACAACGCCATTAGTCTTTTTATTTTTAGTTTGCTGAATTCACGTGTAGTTGTTAAGGGTGTCAGGGATATGATGAGTTGGATATTGTTGTTCTCTTCTGGGTTGGCTCTTTTCTTTCTTTCCTTGTATAGAGTTTTAGGGTTATATGCTCATTTAATTAACATTCTTTCTCTCTTATCTCTCTAATTAACTTACTAAATCTCCAATTCTCCATATCTATAGCTAGCCTTCTTCTTCTTCTTCTTCTTCTTCTTCTTCTTCTTCTTCTTCTTCAATGTCTCAGGGAAATTCTATTATGGTCTTGGTTCAATGAACCAGAATAATAGACTTGTGACAATTGTATATATCTTTTATAGCAATCATCACCTCATACTTCTTTAATTTCATCGGTCCATTGCAGCCTGACCACCATAGAAGTTATCCAGTTTCAGGCTAGAGGTATAGAGAGGAATGGGGTCTCTTACATTAATGGGGAGAGAGGAGAATGTTTGGATTTGGGTGTGGTGAGAATGTGGTCAAGATTCATAATTGCTGACTTTCACCATAATGGAAATTATTCCCTGTATAGAAAAGAGAGTTATTATTACAGTATTGATTGAAGCTATGTAGCTTTTGAGTTTCTGGTTTTTCATCAAACTAGTATGTTTTTCGTCTCTTCATTTACTCAACTCCCAGTTCTTGATTTGGTATTTTTCATTTCATCATTTCTTTTTAGTTTTCTTTATGTGGAAAAAGCTGTTTTATTTCTTACCCTAACAAAAGCTGGCCTTCTTTTTTTTTTTTTTTTTTTTAATTCTCTTTTGTCTGTTAAAAGTTTCAAACCTTTTTTGATACTAAAGTTGAATAACCCACTGCATTTCCATGAAGAAAATAAGAGTTGAATAAATAGACAATGGTCAATTACATATGTGTATTGAATCTCATACATGATTGAAATGTCTGTTTTTGACAATTCTAGCTTGAGATTCAATTAATTACAAAATGAAAGCTTGATTTAATTATTTCATAAATTAATAATTGAATGAAATTTAACTCTAAATCTTATTAATTATTAATAGTCTAGATTATAACATGATTTCTACCCAGTCCGGTTCTTAGCATATTCTTTTAATGTTCATATCATATTTTTCTTTGCATGTATTTTAAGAGAAATTCTATTATTAATACTCGAATGTATAGTAGAAAGTCAATCAATTTTCAAGGTCGGACGGCTAACATTTTATCTTCCTTGAATGTATAGTGTTCATGCTGTATTTTGATTGCTCGAATGTATTGTAGATATTCTGTGAATTTTCAAAGTGGGACCACTAACTTTTTATTTTTTCTCCATTGCATTTCTTCAGGCGTGACAGCTTCATAACACATAGGGCATTCTGTGATGCACTGGCTCAAGAAAGTGCAAGACATCCAACAAGCTTAGGAACACATCTGTATGGCAACAATCACATGAGTTTAGGTCTATCTCAAGTGGGTTCTCAAATTCCTTCAATGCAAGATCAGAATCACCCTTCTACTGATATGTTAAGGCTAGGAAGTGCCGGGGCACCAAAATTTGAACACATGATACCTTCTCCCAATTCTTCATCCATCCAAACAATGCCTTCATCCGCCTTCTTCCTCTCCGATGCAAACCAATCTCCATTTCCAAACACTAAGCATTTACATGGTCTAATGCAACTTCATGACAACAATTCGTCCCCGAACCCGAATCTCTTCAACCTTAGCTTCTTCTCAAATAATAACTCCACTTCTGATAACACCAACTCAGCTGGCTCGAGTTTCTTGAATCCTAACAACCCTTTCAACAATGGAAATTCCGGACAAGGGAACACTACTGGACTCTACGGAGATCATGTTAGTTCGGGTCTGTCCTCGCTTTACACCTCTTCTATTCAACAAGAAAACATAACTCCTCATATGTCTGCTACTGCATTGCTTCAGAAAGCTGCTCAAATGGGTTCAACTTCAAGTAGCACAAACAATTCTAGTTCATTACTAAGAGGCCTCGGAGGGGGTTCGAATAAGTCTGAAAGACCACCTCTCGTATCCCCTAACTACAGCAGTAGTTTTGGGGATCATCAAGGTCTAGGGACACAACTTGAAAGTGAAAACCAGCTGCAAGGATTGATGAACTCTCTTGCTCATGGAGGGGGGTCATCAATGTTCGGAGGTGGACACGGGCAAGATGGCAGCTTTGGCAGTTTTGGAGGCAGTGGAATATCGTTGGAGCAGCCTCAAAACGGCACGGGGTTTGATGAGGCGAAGTTGCATCAAAGTCTAGGGGTAAATATGGGAGAGAATGATAAATTGACATTGGATTTTCTAGGAGTTGGAGGAATGGTAAGAAACATAGGAGGAAGTGGAAGACAACAACATCAACATGGTATCAATATGAGTTCTTTGGATAGTGAAATAAAGTCATCAGCTCAACAGAATAAACCATTTTGAATTGAGAAGAAAACAAAGGAGGAACTTGTAGTTTTTTAGGTGTATTTTATGCATATGCATATGTATGTTTGAATTATATATGTAGGGAAAAATGCTACTTGGGGTTTTGTCTTTATTAGTGTTTTTTGTTGGAAGAATTTACCTCCACAGCTATTACTTTTCAACCTTTTTGAAACCTACTTTCTATTGTTTTTTTGTTGTTTCTTCTTTTAGTATTTTTACCATGAGAATTTAGGATTTAGTTGAGAAGGATCTTGGAATGGAGAAACACTAGTTAGAGTGAAAATGAATCTAGCTGAAACATTCTTTTCAACAATATATATAATATAATAATAATCTGATTGGGCAATTATTAGCTTGATGATATTGAAAAATTGACTCTTTGGTGTTAAGAATTAATTTAGTCAAATTCCGTATAAATAGAGTCTCACCAAATGTCAACAGAATTTTGTAGGTGAAATTGTTGATTTTTCGCGGTTATATATTGTCTTTTCTGTGCTTAATTATTTTCAAACCGGTTATAATAGATAAATCCTTTCATGTCGATACTCTTAGAGGTTGTATATTATGAAAGGCTAGAACATCATATATTATCTTTATCCAAAAATGTTAAGATTATCAGTCACCTGGTACTGATAAAACAAAAGCCAAAAAACAAAGAAAATTAATGCTGGTTTGGTGTTTAATTAATTGCTCTTTTGTTGTTTACTCCAAACAAACAATACATGTATTGAAAAATAAGTTGGATCGGGTACAGTATACTGTATTTTCTAGTGTATGTTCTTAAGTGTAATCTTAGGAGTTCGTATGGCGGTTGAGAATCTTCAAAGTTTATTCAGGGTGTATTCAGATATTAGCTAGGGTCTGATTGGATTTTGAGCACGTAGACAGTTAATAGTTCAGTCAAAGTCTTCATTTTGAGTATATAGACATGACCTGAATGATCAAGGCATCCTTCAAAATTTTTTTAATAATGTTTTTATCTCATTTTCCTTATTCATGACAAGGAGGGGTTAACCAAATAATCCTAATTAATATATATGGAAATTAGTAGAAAGATTATTTTTGGATAAAGTATAGAGATTTATGACAGAAATATTGAAGGTAAAATCAGTCTTATTGTACATGTCTAAAAAAAAAAAAAACCTTTATCCATATGTCTCGCCTAGGCGGTTATAGTTCATAATCTGATTTGTTAGATAAAAAAAATAAAATAAAATAAAATGTCATCGGATATTTAGCTGTTAAGTCGGGTTTAAGTTCAATTGATTTCTTAATATAATATTAAAGCATTTGCAATTGGTAGTCCTAAGTTCAAATTTAATTTTATTTATTGGTAAATTAAAAACACATGATGAGATGAACTTATATAATGTACGGTTCAAGTCCAAAAGGCATCCGCATGAAGCGCATGTCACAAATTAATATAAAAGATCTCATTGTGTCTTAACTATTATCTTAAAGTTTTAATTCAATTGATTTTTTGACACAATTAACCTGCTTGGACATGTTTAGATGCTCAAAATCATACTTGTTCCCAATTTATTAGCTCCCAACTAATTCTTGAAAGCTTTCAACCACTTTACTAAAGTGTTTAACGTCTTTTACTACATTGCTACTATATGAAAATCTAAATAATATTTACGGACAACAGTTAAACCATACTAAAACTCAACACTAAAAACATGGCAGCTAGCTTTTTTAATATTAGAAACAAAACTCAGTCTTCACAAAATTTGTGGTATGTTTTAACAAGTCCACCAGGTTATGAGTAGAGAATCTTATCCCTAACCTAACTACTTCACTACAGGATTGACAATTTCTCTATTTCTTTTTCAGAGTAGAAATATTTAAATAATATAATTTGACAACACCTGATTTATTTTATAATACATAAACAAATGGTTAAAAAGAATTTGTTGGGTCACCTAATACCTAACCCTAACATTAACAATAACAATGCTTAAATAAAAATCCCAAAAGTAATTGCAGGATTTGAGCTTCGTATTTAATAAGCAAGAAACAATAATACAATTTCATATTCTCCCAATTAGTAAAATACAAGTAAGTGGAAATTAATTGACTTATGTTCAAGAAAAGAAAGATGCACTGTAGCCCTAGGTGAGGGCCACGTTGTTAGAGTTAATTTCGTAAAGAAAAAAGAAAGATAAAAATGGGGTTTATAGGATTCTTTTGAAAGATTGTTGTGTGTGGCTATTTTGTTCAGGAAGGGACTGACACTGTGGTGCCCATTTTTATATTCTGTGCTGGATTTTTTCATTTTATTTTATTAAATTAACAAATGTTCGTTATTGCAATTATAGTGAAACTCATGTGCCAGCTTTGTCGTAAACCTTGTCTTTTCTTTCTTTCTTTGGAATCATCAGTCCGTGACTATAAAACTCTCATTTTTCTTTTTTTAATTTTTGAGTCCACTTCGTGTGTGTATATATATAAGATAATGTTGAAGATTTCAAGTATGAAATGTGAATCATTATATTGCATACAATTCTATTATTAGATCGACCTGACCATTCGCAATGATGAAGATAAATAATTTGGAAGTGAATAGTAACACTCATTGTTATTATTATTATTTTGATTATTCAGTAAGCGCTAATAGGCCTTTTTTAGTTGCGAGTCTTCTGAACTTATAAATGATACGCAGTACTAAATTTTATTAAATAATTATTTAATAGTAATTATCATTTTCTAGTGTTTGGTTTGATATTATTTCTTTTATAAACACAAAAATTGAGTATTATTCATAAACTGCTTAGAGTTGACTGCAAGCCTCGTGAACAAAATTAATGAATAGACTGAGGAATACTTTGTGAACAATATGCTTGGAGCCAAGCCCAAACATAAATTTGAACTCAAACCGAGCTAGAAGATCGACTCAATCTCTTCAATGTTTTGGCGAGCTAGAGCCTATTCAAAATGAATCCTATCAGACCTTCTTAATTTGCCCAGAAACCTGAATGATTGGTTATCTAATAACCAAGGCTTTTTTTCTCATTAAACGCTGAAAATCATTCTCATTGATAGTCAAATTTGGATTCTAATCATGCTATTTAAGTAAAAGTACGGGGCCTAAGAGAAATAATTGTTTCACATTTCTAATAATTAATACATTATCTCTGTAGTGTGTAGTTAGAATAGATTGTGAATTACTTTTTATCACAATAAATACTGAAGTTTCACATTTTTCTAGAAAAAAATACTTCTTCTATTTTTTATTAGTTGGGACATATTCATTTTTTAGTTGTTTTCAATTAGTTGGAACATTTCATTTTTTGGCAATTTTTTTTGAAAATGCACTTCTACCCTTAATTAACTCAATCCATGTACCTAAAATTACTTCTCTCTCTTACTTTTTAACTAATCCATCTACCTTTTTTTTTTCTTCTTAAAAAACATGTCATTTAGAAATGTCTCAACTATTAAAAAATGGAGGACTTTTTAGTTTGACTTTAAAAAACTCATGGTTAACTACCTTAAACTGAACAATTTTAAGAATTAAAGTTGTTTAATACCATAATTTCTATGAAACTACATTTTCAGTTTCTGAAAATTATCGTTTTTTTTTTAACTTTCTCTCTCTAACTGTTGATTTTATCTCTCTTCACCCTGAACCCTAACCCTAACCCTAAACCCTAACCCTAACCCTAACCTCTAAATGATCACAGAATAAAAAAAGTCGAAGAATTAAATCTTAGACTATCAATGTTTACTGGAATATATAATTTTTGAAGTCGAAGAGCGCTAATAAAAAGTGTCATCATTTTGCAAAAATTTTAAACCTTAATTTTTATTTTGACAAAAAGTAGACCACAATTGTTTCTCTAAAACTAAGTTAAACCACGGAATTTTTTTAAAACTTTATCCTTAGAAAAAGCAGGTAGCCTTACTATTGTAAAAGAAAAAAATAATTTGAAGTCTAGTAGAAGATATGTAATTTCAAACTTAGTCGCCTCAACAATGAAATCTTAAGTCTAGTGTTTATAAGAAGATGTGCAATTTGAACTCTCACTTTCAGTAATAAGACTTGAAATTGTGTCGTCTAGTAAATGTGAAGTTTTGTACATAGAGATTAAAATGAACATATACAAAGAGTTATACAAGTCACTTATATGTTTAATCAAGTAATTTTGGAGATTAATACTCCTATGTATAAAACAGACTATGTATCGGAATAGGTTTAATTTTGTTAAGAATTATGAATGGAGGCTCAACACATAAAATAACACCAATATTATGAAATAGTACAACTAATGATCTCCACAGCGCAATTCAATATTCTAACTTACTATTGTCAATCATATTATCGTCAATTATATTATATGCACGGGCAATTTTTGAGAGAAAAACATGCAAATAATCTTCGTTAAATCAGGTCAAAGGCAATGAGGGTTGATATATAATAATGTCATCATAAAATTATTTGTATATATAAAAAAATGAGAGAGAGAAAAAATTTGATGGTGTAGTAGTTGAAATTGGACATTACCTGTTCGTAGGTGAGGTCTCAATCTTACGGAAACACTATACAAAAGTGTACTCTATTCATCACTATATCTATTATCCAAAGATTCCCAAATTATTGTTCTTGAAAATCATCACGAGTTCATACTTATAAAATATTATCACCTATCCTACCTCTATATATATTATTTAGAATGCAACAAACTATATTCTCTGCTTAGCTCCACTTTTTAGTTAAAGCAGCTGGGTGAACCAAATGTTTTAAAGTTCAAGAATTGCTTTTATTATTATTCATCAATATACTCCTTACACACATATCTTTGTCTTTGATGTAACATGAGTCCATCTCACTATGAAATTAGATTTCGTAAATAAAAAAATATAGTTGCTAAGATTGAACTCATGAACACTTAGAAATTTGATATCATGTTAAGGTTAATGACATTTTTACAAGTGCTTTAATATCGCCTCATTTCACCTTCTTGTCATATATGGTGCTTTCATTCTTTGTTGATTCTTGTTCGACTACCATCTTGATCTTGCTATGTGCCTCTGAAAAAAATGTTCCTCTTATGGCTCGGGGCTCCATTATCCACCATGATTAAGGGCTTTAGTGCCATAAGTGAGGGAGAATGGAGCTCTGCAGTTGTTGTTCTTGGGGTTCGTATGGCAGTGATATCAGAGGTTTGACAACTTCATGATAAAGTTGAGCTACACTAGGAGCTTATATGATTGTTCCGGCTATTATAAAAAAGCTAGAAGATGATTATGTAATCTATCTAGTATTGTATATAAATGACATGTTGATAGCTACAAGGAAGAAGCATGACTTTCAGAAGTTTAAGGGTCTTCCTAGCGTTGAGTTTGAGATGAAAGATTTGGGTGCATCTCGATATTTTTTTGGGGAATAGAGACTTATAGGGATAGAAGCAAAAGGAAGCTCTTCTTATCACAAAAGGGCTATATTCAGAAGATTTTGTCAAGATTTGGCAATGTTTGCTGCAAAGCCTAAATACTTCTAGTGTTGCAGCTGCACATTTGTCTATGCTTTTGAACCTAAGTTTGCTGAAGAGAAGGAGTACATGTCTTGAGTAACCTATGCTAGTGCAATAGGAAGCTTGCCATATGTTATGGTATGCACTAGACCTGATCTTGCACAGTATATTATTGTTGTTAGTAGATATGGGTGATCCAGGCAAAGACCACTTGCAAGATGTGTAGATGATTTTTTTGGCACCAAAGACGTACATCTGATGTTTGGTCTCATTTATGAAGGTGATACATATTGTTTGGTGATAGGTTTTTCAAACTTTGACTATGCTAGAACATAAGTTGTAAAGGAGGGGATTTAGCTGAAAGGACTGGTTAGTGATCTCGGTCTAGATCATGATCAACTGATAGTATATTGTAATAGTTTGAGTGCAATATGTTCAACCAAGGATCAGGTTCATCATGAGAGGACAAAACATATAAATGTAAGATATCATTTTCTGAGAAGTGGGGAGAGAATCAAGGTGAAGAAGGTAGGCATTGCTGATAATCTTGTTGACATGTTTACCATGTTTGTTTCACAGAAAAAGTTTCAGAACTCTTTGGACTTACTAAACGTTAGAGATCACTAGTTGCCTCTGTGGGCAACTCTGCGACAAAGGGAGAAGTATGTTCATATGGCACTGTCATGAGTGTGTTTGTTATGCATGCTAGGAGGATTAAGGTCAAGATGGAAATTTATCGTAATGTGTGTGCCTAGTATTTCCTAATAGGTTTAGAATTGACTTTTCGTTTCCAAAATTTTTCGCTTTTTGTTTTTGTTTTTGAGAAATTCACTTTTTGTTGATTGTGAGATATGCACCCACAATCTCACATTCTTTTTTGGAATGTAATATCAAAGTGTATACAAATGAGCCCTTGCTTTAATCCACAATGGTTATGTGATGGTCAGCCACTCTTATGGTAAATTGGTTGAGTCTTGTGGATGCTCCGACGCCTAAGTAATACAATTCTATAGAGAGAGATTGAGATGACGTACCTTCATTTATTGTAGTGGGGTATTTATAGATGACTCTTTGAGAGAGCGTTATAGGATGGGCTCGTAACATAATTGACATGGGCGTCGGTGACCGATCAGCTCGAGCGGGTGGCAATGGCTTTCCCTTACTTGGGTGTACTTCATAATGAGTATTTGATGGGGTCAGTCGATCACTCGAGAGCAAAAATTGACTGAATCAAGGTTTGATTTGGCATGTTTATAGGGTTTGATGGGCTTGGCAACTTCAGTGAGCTTGATGGGCTTGGATCAGATTGTTATAATTCTTATCGAAATGTAATAATCATTAAACTATTATTTAAAGATTTATTTTACACATATAATTATACATAATTTCCTAATTAAATATTACAAAATATCAATGGCCCCTCCCTTCCTAGAACTATATATGTGGACAGTGAATCTCTCTTCAATCAATGTAATGTATGATATGATCGTATATAATATGCAAGTCATCCATCCGACATGGATATATATATGCATAAATTTTCCCAATAGTTTAATGAATATCCATTGGAATAATATGGACATCTCGTGGACTGCCTTATGCACCACGACACCAAATATATATATACCAATGAATGCACGTATAATTGATGTTTTGTGATCAGCTTGGTGGGCATACAAAAGGTGTTCTTAAGGACCCATATGTTTATATATATGCACGTTGGAAATGGTATCCAAAGTAATCAAAGAAAAACCAATTTGAATTTATGTTGTTATTTATGTGACTATCAGAAAATAATACAAACTTACTTCAATTATCAGTTTTTAATTCAATTTGATCATTATCAGAGACTTAAACTTTAGTGCAATTGGCTCATTAGCATAAACTTTTCACTTCATTTTTTTTTAATTCACATTAAATATTATAGACGGTATAATATTGCTGAAGCAAAATTCATCATTGATAAACACTAAAAGCATTCTAATTTGAATGTCAAGTAGGATTCTGTCAAAAGAATTATTTTCTAGAAAGTAAAACTTATGATTAAAATCAAATAATATTTTTCTAAATTATTGCTATCTCGCAGATATTGTTAGATTGTTTTCTTATTCAATGGTTACATAACGTATACATTCAAAAAAGAAGAAGAAAGAAGTAAATAGTTAACCACAATTAACTTCCCATTTTAGATCTGACACTTCCTATAACTATAGTAACCGTTATCTTTTCTCAGAACTCTAGTTTTTGGTTGGTGGTCATATCACCTTCATTTTTGTAATTCTTTTCTATTATATGATTTATCTAGGAGATAACAATTACTTTTTTTGTTAATTCTTGTATTCTTTTATTTTCTTAATAATAGTTGAGTTCTGATTTTTCTCTTTTCATTTGGAGAGTTTCGAGCTAGTTGGGATGTGCATTGTCCAGCTTTTCTTAAAAAAAAAAATTAGAAAAAAAAAGGAGAAACTGGGTTCCGTTAAAACTAATTAAAATGGCATATAATGATGGCATCCTGAGGTTTATATATATATATATATATATATATATATATATATATATATATATATATATATATATATATATATATATATATATATATGGAGAGGTTCAGGTGAGAACCAAGGTCCTATGTTAGAACCAACCCTAAAACCACTTGATCCCTGCTCGCCTCTTCTTTTCCTTCGATTTGAACGAAACCAGGAATCCATTATAGCCCAGGAAAGTCAGTCCGTCCGTCGCGGATGACGTTGCGCCACCTCTCTCCCTCCGACGCGCCACCGACACTCTTATTATCTCCGGTAGAATGTTTTGCCTCATGTTCAGAATTCAATTCTGAAGATACATGTTCATGATATTTGAACTCATGTTCAGAAGATACATGTTCAGGATATTAGAACTCATGTTCAAAATTCAATTCTAAATGAAGATATATACATGTTCAGGATATTAGAACGCATGTTCAGAATTGAATTCTGGTTCTCACCAAAAATTGGTTTTGACATATCAGGTGGTTTTCACATGACCATTCCCATATATATATATATATATCTCCATATGCCCATAAGCTTGGTATCTTCATCAAGAGGGGAAAAAGAACTCTAGTCTAAAGAAAATTTCGCATATGTATATGTTTAATGAAATATGAAAGCTTTCTATTTCACTGAAGCAACTAGAAAATAAAGAGAGAAAGAAAGCAACAAATGAATACCAGACAAGAAAATCTTGAAGCTAAACACTTCTAAATTAAAGAAAATGGAGAAAACTCTTAGGTACACTTGAGAGGGGGAGAAGAAGAAAAGTTACAACTTCAACAAAATTTTCTGTTGTCTGATATTTCAATTTCTGTGTCACTGCATGCATGATGACTCCATTGATTCATTCTTTTCATGGTATATGAGCCCTGTAAGTCCAGCACAAACTTGATAAATGAATTAATAAGGACTATTATTTGTTTTATTTTTATTATTATACTATAAATTGTTTGTGAAATTAATACACGATTAAGAGAATATATTCATAAACCAAGGTCTAATTTTCCTTCTTGTAATTTACCTTTACGAGAAATTTTAGTATGCTCCTGGAGCACGATAACGTGGTAGTCCAAACCAATCAATGGTTGACATATGTAACATCAACCAATAAGATTTTGACAATGTGTAATTAATTAAAAATTTATTTTTTGGTTAATAATTTATATAAAATTTTAGACCCTAAAATAAAAACCTTAGATCCTAAAAACTAAACCCTAAACCCTAAATCATCGACCCTAGATACTAACATATGTGACGTGTAATCGAATTATTAGTCCGGAGTACCACGTCATCCGTACTCCAGAAGTATTTTAAAATTTCTCTTTACGTCTAACCTAAAAAAATAATTTAAATTTGTATCAATGTTTTCAAAATGTGACATTCTCCTTTGGTCTTTTAACTACTTTTTATTTTAAAAGAAAAGTTTAGCTAAAGGTAGATTTACTCATCCCGAACAAATCACAATTTCAAGGGATGTGACTAGGTCAAACGGATGCCTAGACATCCTATTGGTAAAGAATATATAGAACTAAAAGTTTCATAAGCGAATAATTAAATCTTAATTATGGTTTTTATAATTTCTAACACAACTTTTTACGCGGAGAGTTTTTTGACTTGAAGCGTGCACAATACCACCACGTGCTTTAATTTACTAATAGATACCATTGTTATGACTCGAACTCGAGGCTTCTTGGTCTCAAAATCAACTAAAAGTAAAATCTTATAATTAAAATTCAATTAAAATTTTATATTAATCTTCAGACACCTATGCTCTTGCCCTACCTCTATCTTAGCCTATATAAGGATATTGTTTTATGAGTTTCATCACATGAATTAAATATAGCTCTATCTTAACCTGTATAAGAGTCTCGTTTTATGAGTTTTGTTAATATAGCTCGCATGTCATCAGAGCCCGAAAGAACTTAGACACAGTAACAAAATTCTGTTATATTTCGGGTATAAAAAATTAAGACTTTACATTTGACCTAATTATCCACTTCTTTTTATCTATTTGTTTAGTGGGATGAAAATAACAACTCTATATATGGAAGAAGTTAACAGTAATATTGACCAAATTTATGCTGGCATCAGTTTCTACAGTTCCAAAATGAATAATCTTTTCTATAGTAATAATTTTCATAATTGAAACCGTAGAAAGCTAGTGTCACAATAATACTTAATTATTACAGTATATTGTATGGTCCTGTCTTTTGGGAAGTGGTACAATTTTTCTGCTATCCACACTTATCTAGACTAGATATATACAGTAAAACCTCTATAAATTAATACTCGATAAATTAATAATTCGATAAAACTAATAATTTGTCCAGTCCCAACTTGGGACCAGTGTAAAATTCGACATCAATCGATAAAATAATAAGATAATAACTTTTTTAAAACCCCAGTGTATATATATTGGTCCCAACGAAACTATAAATTAATAATTGCTATAAACTTTTATATATACGTGTGATACACTTCAAAATTCTAAAATTGTTAGTAAAAAATGAATCAATATTTATTTGTTTTTTCTTGAATTTCAAATCCACGTTGATTTCATCTTTAAATCTTCTCATCGCACTTAAGAGTTGGAACATTGTCTTCTCATATATTAACAAAAAGTTGTGAAGAGTTGTTGCCGTTTACTATGAACTTGACAAATTCAATTAATTTGTGAATGTAAATTCATCTAACTAGTATATATTGTCATTTGGTTTTTCATCTCTGACTAATATACATTGTAACTAGTATATTAGACTTGAAAATTTTAAAGTCATACGTAAAACCTCTTTAAATTAATAAATTATTAATTTATCGATATAATAATATCTCGCTAAATTAATGAAATATCCCGGTCCCGACATTATTAATTTATAGAGGTTTTACTGTAGTAACATTTTAATCAAAATAAATCATGACTCAGCTGCAATCAACAGTGTTTTTACTTTCAAATTGTACAAAAAATAATCATTCTAAAAAACTGAATTATTAATTAATAGATTAGAAAAAAAAGGTACGAGTTTAATCATGGATAAATCTGCGAGAAGGGAAAAGACATTTTGTTTGAGCATCCTAAGACCAAAACTCGTGACTCTGTACATTGATTTTTACATATGTGCTATGTTAAAAGGTGAAAAACAAGATAAAAGATATAAAAACAAAAAGACAAGAAATAAAACAACCCCCTCCTGTCCCCATTCTAACAAGACATCACAAATTCCATATTTTTTTTTTAATTAACAACTCCAATTCAACAGTAAAAAGCATTCAAAAGGCACATTTACCTATAAATATTTTTTTAATTTTTCACTTTTTAATCATATAGTATATTAATCCAATCATTTAACACGTCACAGCAAAGCAGATAATAAATTAATTATGTTAAATTAAATTCATTTACGTACCTGTCTTTAGTTTTCTTCACTGAAAATTCCCACTTCCTCCAAAAGATTGACTTGTCGGCGCAGCCATATTTCTCTCTGAATCCAAGGAGGAACCGCCGCCACCTCCGCCGCCGGCCATATCTACGCCGCCCTGCTGTTGTTTCTCTCTTTGTGAAAAGCCTCCACTTATGGTTCTAACTATTTGACCAACCCCAAGAAAGTCTCTTGTCAATCTATCTGACCCTCCCATGCTTACATTCATACTTTGCGGCAACTTATTAGGTTCCTGACCCATGTTTTCGTATGGGTTTTCTTGTCCATGACCCGACCCGAAAATGGAAGAACCTCCTCCACTTGCAAATGAATTCATCAAGTCGTGGAGATTATTCTCATTTTCATTGAACATCCCACTAAAATTTGCTCCCACAACTGGAGCCCTATCCGATTTTATGCCGGTTGACGATGAGCTTCCAAAGCTTCTTAGTAATGAGGCACTGTTTGTGCTTGAAGATGAACCCATTTGGGCAGCCTTTTGAAGCAATGCCGTAGCAGACATGTGGGGGACTATATTGTCATTTTGCACTGAAGAATTGAAGAGAGATGGCACATTGGTAGTCATTTGATGATGTTGATGATTAGGGTCACTTATCATGTTGTTTGAGAATAAATTGGAGCCTTCGCCGGAGGCGCTCCCGCCATTTTGGTTGGCGAAATGATTTGACATTAGCATCCCGGGGGAGGGAAGGTTATTGGTGGTGGAGTTGGTGCTTGTGGAGGTGCTATTTGAGAGAAAGCTAAGGTTGAAAAGATTCGAACCGGAGGGCGGGTTAGGGTTTGTAGAGTTATGGTGGATATCAGCAAATTGCATTAGCCCGTGATGGAACGGTTTGTTCTGTAATAATCCTTGTTGAGTTTGATGTTCGTCATGATATGCCTGGTCCGAATCTTGCATGAAGAAAGCTGATGGTGGCATAGGCTGAGGCGGCCGGAATGGTGAAGTCATTGACGGTGGGAGAAGGTGGTCAAATTGACCTGTCCGGCCACCTCCCCCGAGACGTAAAAGATCATTAGATTGGTTATTGTGGTCTTGCATTTGAGCACCCACTTGAGATAAACCAATGTTCATGTTGCTACCTCCGTATAAATGGCTCCCAATTGTAGTGTTTAATGGAGGGTTCCTTGCACTTTCTTGAGCCAATGCATCACAAAAGGCTCTATGGGTGATAAAACTATCTCGCCTGCCACATAAATTAAGAAGCGAGTTTAGGTATGTAACATAAAACAAGTTATCCTATCATAATCTTGTTAGTAAATGTATATATTCCATATCACTATCCATTATACAAATAATAAATAAAAATAAAAGAAAATCTCGTCAAACTGTTCTCATGTCAGAAATTTATAATCCGGGATATATTAATAAATGTTGTATATGGCAAGTAGATTTGCGAAGTTACTGAATCTAGTGAAGTTTGACGAAACCAAAAGATGATTTATGTAACGGAAATTTTTACAATTGTCCAGATACATTTGCTTTTCGAAATCAAAATATGCTATAATATAATATCAAATTATAGAGAATGTTCAAAATTCTAAAACAATGTAAAATATGCTAATTTGGCTTTGGAAATCAGAATATGCTATTTCTATAACATCACATTATAAAGAATTGTAAAAATTGAACAAAAATGTAACATATACCAACTACATAATTGCACATGTGATGTTGTAAAGAAACTGTATCCCTTACATCCCCACAAAATATATAGTCCAAATAGATAAACTAAAGAAAATCATGACAATTTCCATGAATAGTACTCATAATCTATATGAAGATTTTCATGAATTATGCATCAATTTCAATTTATCATACATATAAACATTTCCTGTTGACATGTCCCATCTTAATTTAATTAGATCCCCCCGGAAAATATGGCTAATTATGTAAATTATGTACTATGGAGGGAGTTAAATTTTCAAGTAATGGTATATAAGTAGGCAAAAGAGCAAACAAGGTAGAGAAGAGAGTGAAAGCATGAAATTGAACTATATTTTGCAAAGAAGACACAGAAACATAATTATGGAGGGGTTGGTGAATCAAAATAATTAAGCAATCACCATTTCAAGAACTGGCCACACAATAAATGCAACTAGAGAATGTATTCAACATCATGAAAACCAGTCAATTTCATGACTTTGTATGCATTCTTTCTGACTTAAATGCTTCACAAAATTTAAATTTTAAGCCTCTCTTGAAAAATGCTTTCAGTTTCCATTATAGAACATTTTCCTAAACTGGAAACTGGCAGAATTTTAATCATCGCCACATTCGGTTAGAGCTAAGTGTTAAATTAAAAGATGCTATTGGATATTCACTATTAACTCAAGCTTTTGATTGTATTGGTTGAGTAACATGGTATCAGAGCCTCTGTGATAAAAAAAAAAAGAGTAAGTTTGATCAAGTAACAGAAAGAAGCTTTAGCCATGGCATGTCTAGAGAAGAAGAAGGAAGAAGAAGGAGAAGTTGGTTAGGGCCTACGTTAGATAATCACAAGTGGCCAAGCCATAAGAGAACAAACATGGCTATACCAACACGTGAATAGGGAAAAAAATAATAAAAGTAAACAATCAAAAAAAAGGGGCGGTGGTTCCGAGGTGAAATCAAAAAGATATTAAAAAGATGAACTGCTTTTCTTCTTCAATTTTTAAAAAATCATATGTAATTTTCATATACTGAAACCATGGCAGTTTCCGGAGATGGTTCACGTGGGAGCATATTTTGCTCTTTTTTTTCTTTCATCTCTAGCTACCAACACTGAAATTTCACAAGAGACGACCAACAAGGAAAGGATAACATTTTTCACAAGATACCCAATTAATAATAACCAAAAAAAATAAAAAAAATATCAAGACAATGCAAGGAATCTTTGTTCTTTAGCCTGAACAAAAACAGTCCAAGAACCAGTACTATTTTAATTGGAATCTTGGTTTTTCTTGATATATAGAAGAAAGAAGAAGAATTAAGAAGATTAAGAGTTAAGAATATTAAGAATGGTTACCTTGAAAAAAGAGTGCCACAGTCACATCTATACTCTCTAGTTCCACAGGTTTTAGAATGGGCTTTCCAATCAGATTGAACAGCATACCTCTTGGAACATTTTTCACACTTCCATTTCTTCTCACCATGTTTTCTAGAGTAGTGTTTTTTGATGCCAGTAAGGTCACCAAGAGCCCTAGATGGGTCATGGTGAACACAAGTGGGCTCAGGGCATAAATACACCTTCCTCTTCACTTCTTTTGTTGTCTTCTGCTTTAGCTTCCAAGGCAGGTTGTGTCCTCTTCTGTGCAGCTGTAGATTTTGCTCCCTTTGAAACCCTTTGTTGCATACCTCACATATGAACCTGTTTGTTGCCATTAGTGTCTTGGGAGATAGTGCTATCACTTCTGCATCTGGATCTGCTTATCAAAAACATCCCAAAAACACACTCATTATTACCAAATTTTACAAATTTCCATTGAATTTCACTCAATTTTATAGAATAAAATCCCGGGATGGGCGAAGTTGAAGCTGAACATCCCAACTACGTTGGCACCCCTAGACAGACAAACAACCACAAACACGAGTGCAAATATATTAAAAGATAGAAGAAAATAACATTGGTGGTACTTGCTTGGTGTGCCTGGTTGGTTTCTCTTTTTCTTCTGAGGAGGTGGAGGTGGGGCTGAAGATGAAGTTGGTGTTGAGGAATGTTGTTGTTTCATCATCTGATTTTGATCTTCATCCCTAATTCCAAAGAAAGGCACTGATGAAGATGAAGTATCCATCTTGTTTCTTGAAATTCTTGATTGTTGCTCTTGAAATTCTTGTTTCTTGTTCTTCTTCTTGTGCAATTCCTGAGATGAATTTATAATCTAAAAGAAGTTGGAAACAGCATAGTAGAAGCCCCACATGCAATTAAATCTTAACCAAAAAAGAGATTCAAGATTGGGAGGGAGTGGATTAAATGAGGAGCTTAAAAAAGGAAAAATTATCTGAGGAAGAAGAAGAAGAAGAAGAAATGAAGAAATGAAAAGAACACAAGGCCATGGAGGGTATAATGAGAAATAGATTCCTCTAAGACTGCCACTATTCCTTTTGTTTTAAATGCCAGATTTTGAACAAGTGAGGTTATACTGTGTTCCTCTTTTGATTTGGTGTCATGCACATATGCTAACACATAACACATAATTATTATTTTTTTGAAATAAATTATATTTCAGACATATATATTTCCCGGTTTTGCTCTATCTATTGAGTTTTCATGGTTAAAAATTGAATATTTTTTTGTTGGAAAAAATAGGAGTGAAATTAGAAAGGGAGGGGTAAAGTCGGTGGACCCAATCCATAGGCAAAAAACGACATGGGGTGAGAGGGGTGTGAAGAGAAGAGGTATACACCTTTCTTTTCTCTCTCATAATTCGTATCTTCTTCTCTTCACTTGCTGACAAACTCCCCTTCATCACTCCCTCTCATTGTGGACCTAGCTACCTCCTTAATTATTTCTTTTCACTCTCTTCATTTTCTTTATTATTTCCCTAACTAATTAATCAACTCAATTATCTCTTTCTTAGGGTTGAGATGGGTTAGATTAAGATATACTGTTTGGGCTTGATTTGAACTTTTAGTTCAAATCGGTTGAGCTAGTAAAATGATATCATAGTCTCTATGATTAAGTGGTACATTGTTCGAATCGTAGCAGTCATCATTTGTGATTAAATTTAACATGTGGTAAGGTGGAACTTTGTTCTACACACGTCAAACTAAGAGGGCATTTGTGTGTCGAGGTTTATTAAATTAAAATATGTTGTCAAATCTTAACTATCAGCTTGAGTTGTTAGTTTAATCGGTAAAATAATCAAGATGGATTTGAATTAAATTTAAAGATTTGAAGGTTCTAAAATTTCTAAGATCATGCACTAATGAAAGTTAATAGTGTAATTTGATTTTGTAATGACTTATCTAGAATGGATAGGTGTTGTTTAGAATGTTTGACAACTCTAAGGCCATGTTCTTTATAATTGAACTGAAGTCCATTTATTGAAGGAAAATCATTAAACTAAACTGATGTAAAATGAACTACTGATAAGGTATAAAGAACATGGCCTAAGTGATAAGTGATAGTAAGAGAATTTAAAATAAATTGAATATTACATCAAAATAAGAGAAGTGTGAAGTTTATTAGGAAGATGAACTTCTAATGTATGTGTAGGTTTTAATATTCTAAAATGTAACGATATTGAATTTGAGCCAAAAGCGATAATATCTACATGGTTTTGGATTACATGCTCAACGATTGGTTTGGGACGAGCCAAATGAAAGATAGCTACTCAGTCTAAAGTGGCAGCATCAGGGTAGAAGGTGTAAGTTATGACCAGGTCCAAAATGACAATGATGACATAAATAAATAAAATTGTACATCAAAAGAGAAAGACAATAATTTATATATAAGATGGAATTCTAATGTATGTAATTTTTTCTAAAGTTGTGAAGACAATAATTTATATCTACACTCTATCTGTGATTTAAAACGACATAACTGAGCGTTTGTAGTACATTCATTAGCAAACAAGTTAAAAAAATGTTAACAATGTTAAAATAGATGAGTCAGATAATGCATTTTTCACCTCTAATTTGATGAAATGGGTCTCTAGCTAGTCTATTATTTGAATATAACTAATTTTTACTTATAAATTAAGGATCTTAAATATTTCTGCACAGTCACGTCTCACATACAAAAATTGTCTTGAAAAGTTAAAATTTCGAATTTTGTATACATGTAAAATTGATTAAGGAAATTATTTCATGGACCGAATTTTTATGTTTACAAGTGATATAATCAGATATGTTTCTTTAATCTTTTGACTGAAATGTTATCTTTTTAAATATTGTTGACCTCATCACTTTGATTTCTAATATTTGGTAAACTCTCATTGATAAAAATTTCTAGAACGCTTTTGAAATACGGTACTCTTTTAATAATATATAGCACGACGCGGGATATTATTTGCATAAACTAGGGGGACTTTTTTCTTACTTCACTCTAATCTAATTATAAGTGTAAATTGTATGAATTTTCGCTTAAATTCAAGAGTTTTTGAAGTTTTGTGATTTGCCCTAAGTTGTAAAGGAGAATCATCTCTAGAATTCTACCTAGCTAGCTAATAAATCAACAGTACAATTTAGATTTGATCCTAAAAAAGATAATGAGTTAATTATTCGATCTAATTCTAAATTTTTTTATTCTGATCTACTTTAAATCCGTATTGAACCCTAGTTTTCCACTGATTCAAAAGGTGGTCGGACTTGTCTGGTCAGAAATTGGTAGTTTAATACCTGAGATTTGATTTCAAGGCTAACTTTATTTTACCTCTGGTTAAATTCGAAATTAAATAACGGAATATGTGTAAGAGTAAATTTTGTAGTTTACTTTATAAACAAAATATGTGGTATAATAATTTGCAAATAGAGATAGATATATGTGGTATGATTTTATTTTATTTTTTTGTAAAATAGGATATTCTAATTACATAGTACGTTTTAGTACAACAAAATACATTTTCTATATTTAAAGAAAACTTTATATTAACTTATCGACAAAACATAATCCATTATGACACAGCCACTCCCATATCGGAATCACAAATTATTAATGTAAGTATAATTGTGGAAAAAAATTTAAACTAAAAAATATTATCAGATCTTAACAATGTGATCATGGTATACTCTTTCTATAAATATATACATATCAAACACCACATCTCTCTATTTATAAATCCACAAAATATTAATTACAAGTCTTAAGCCTTGTTCCTTTTAGTTGAAAAAATATTAAACTAAACTGAATTATTGGTGCATGGTCAATAGATTTTGCTACGTTTTTGAATTAAACAAAAAAAATAAGGAACTCGAACTCAATTGCACTGTATATACAGATACTTAATACTTTTTTTCTTAAATAATTATCAGGAAGTTTAATGAATGACCAATCATAAGAAGACTAAAGTGACATGCAAAGGGGCAAAAACTGGTCAGCCAACACCTTGCTTGCCTATCTGGTTTGTTCGGTTACTTTTCAATCCAATCACATCACACTAGCTAGCTAAGACTGAATAAAAATTAATAATTATATTATATTATCATGAAGGGGTAGATTAGTCATTTTCTAACAAGTTGGAAAATCACAATCAAGGCCTAAGAAAAGACCTAATCCAACCACTGAGGATTAAAGAATTCCACTCTGAAGTTTAGGTTTATAGCTATAAATTATATAGGATTCATTGTTATATATATTACTTCTAATGTCACATACCCGTTATTTGAACTAAATGACAAGCCCCAATTGACCATAGATTTTATGGATATCATATACCATTTATAAAGTGAATTATAGGACTCACATAGTCAATAAAATCATCATATAATATTATATAAAGTGAATTCTCTGCTTTATGTGGGTTTTTTTTCTTAAGCTGTTTTTATATGATTAGGACAGTTTGCTATTTTCTTTTTTCCTTTTTGTTAAATTTCCTTTACCATGATTGACAGTTTTCATTCCTTCACGCTGCCAATTTATTTTCAGGAAAAAATAAGAAAAACGCAGTAATTTTTTTGAGTTGAGTTTTTGAGTATTCAATTTAGTTCAATTCAGTTCAATAAATGCATTTCAATCAGTTCAGTTTATTCATAAAGAACATGGTCTAAATTTATGTAAAAATGCAAAACTAAAAAGTTAATGTATTTGCGAAATTTACTTTTATTGATTAATTGTGATTTGAACCAACAACTGCATATTATTTTTTTTTAAAATATAATTATCATTAATCTTTATTGGGTATATAGTGTCAAAAAACAAATCTAACCAAATGTTTAATTAAGTTTATAGTTAGACCATGTTCTTTATGATAGAACTGGATTGAATTGAACTGAACTAACTGACTATCACTGAACTAAACTGAATTGAATTGCATTTACTGAAAGAAAATTACTGATCAACTGAACTGAAATAAATGACTGATAAGGTATAAAGAACAAGGCCTTAAGGATAAAAGCATCTTTTATATTAATATCTGACACCCTTTATGCGAAAGCTCATTAAGCTTGAAGCGCGTACAACACATGTCCTCTCACCATGTGTTTTTAATTCGCCAATAAATGCGGTTGCAAAACTCGAACTCAGGACCTTTCGGTCGTAGATGTTCGGATTACCATAATATAACACTCAAATCCAAACTATGCAGACATTGTCTGCTCTAACCCAAACGTTACTATTGAATTGCACGACTTTAAAATACATCAATCTTGTATTGGTTATACTTCTTACTTTTAAGCTCGAGTTCCCTCTCTATTTTCGGTGAGGAATATCATCTTGAGTCATTACATGTCTACCATCTAACTTTCACTTGGTTCGTCCTCCAATCATATATTATATATAGAGATTCGGCTTTGCTCAAGAAACATAACTCAAAGCTACAATAACGTTTATTATATTAATTTCTGATATATTGAACCTTAGCATATCAAAATAATAGATACGGAGCTTAATGCATTAAATTTACCATGACTAAGAGCTTTCAGGATACTTTTTTCTAATTTCCTGAAATAATAAGTATATATATAGCTATAGTTATCATACTTGTCATTCTCTTATAACAATGACAGCTTAACCATAACCATGCACTCCATTGTCATTCATGATCATGCTGAGCCTGTAATTTTATAATATTCAATATATATTCATATTTAATTTGTATATTAATTAATATTAATTTAAGTAGCTCGAAAATTAATATTATTAATCATGGAAGTTCCTGTTTGGAATATTGGAGATGCCTTAATTATTTTTTTTTTTTATTTGAACAACTTCAGTTCAGGGTTTAAATAATATGTACTACTCAACTGGTACATAATATATTAATACAATATATAATATTCCTCGAAATCTTATTCGCAAAAACATTCTGCTGTTTTTGCAAAGAGACAAATAAATTTTTATTCCAATGCAAGACAAGGAATTCTCAATTAACATATATATACACCTGCACACACATTTGTAATTGTTGTCTTAATTTAAGGGTTTTATGTTTGATGGCTAATTTCTAGACTATATGTCAGGTTAATCAATTGCATTTCAGGTCTTAATATGTCAGGTTATTAATTACTGAGTCCTAATTTACCTATTAAAATATAAGATTACCGTGTATATATACAGTATGAATAGTCACCGATTACGCTAAATAGTAAATACATAGTCCATCAAAGAATGACTTTCTAAATAATATAATTATTATTATTCAACATGTACCTCGCACTTAGGCTCTTAAAACCTCATGATCGCCTTGATTAATGCTCCACTTGAGAACTCCAACAACAACTAAGGGAATCGAACTCGGATGGAGAGTCCATAAGAGACACTTTCCATACAACGAGTCCAGTTTCATAGGCTCTGCATACAAGATTTTTCAATATCCAATTATTAATTATTGTTGTTATTTTGAATATGAATATATTGGCATGGAAGAGAGCATTAAAAGATATGAGAGAATGAATGAACAAAAATTCATCCTCATGGGCTTTGTTAATTAGATCTTCATAATGATTAGTTGAAAATTTTAGTTCAGTTGATCCTTGACATGAAATCTGAGCTTCTACTATACTTGTTCATGAGATTTACTTGTACATAGTCGAATAAATTTGTAATATATATGCTTGAAATTTAATGGTGATGAAGTGTGAGAATAATTAATATAAAAATCATGATTAGGTCGAAAAGACTCAGAATTTATAAAGATAAGTGTGTGAGATGGAGAGTGAGAGCAAGTGACAACACCAAATACTCAGTTGACGCCACCGTTTTAATGATGTCTGCTTCTCTTTTCAACAAAGTACGGCGGCTATGCCAATTCCATTTTTATTCTACTTCCTCTAAACTTTAATTAAATTAAATTCAAATATATTCTCCAATAACTAAACAATTTTACCAAAGAAAAGAAAAAAAGAATAAACAAATTAACCTAGTTTCAAAATGCCAATATTTACAACTATGCACTAAAATTTTAATATATTTAGAGTTGACATACTATTAAGCTTGGTAGTTTTTTTCGCAAACATTAAAAAAAGTGAAAGATTTATGCAATTATTAAGCCATTTGCTGATAGGAGATTAATGAAAGTTATCGGAAGTAATATAATGTAAGTTTTCATTTAATTTCATGTGAGAGTTTCTATAGTGAGTAGATGAAAGTTAATGGAGATTAACATTTTACATTCGTTAACTTTGAAACCTAAACTTCCAAATCGAAAATCAATGAAAATAACGTAATTTTTTAAACTAATTTACATCATTCACATTCATTAAATTTCATAAATCTTTAAATAAAGTTAATTAATATTTAACTTTCATTTTTATACTTTTCTTTCATTTTAGTTTCTTTCATTAATGCTTTCTAACTCTTACTTATATAAACATTTTAACTCTCAAACAAAAGCGGAGAAAGAAAAAAATTGGCATGTAAATTGGTCATTATTGTAACATGTTGGGCCATGGACTGGGCCTGTGTTTGCTATACCATGTTTGGATACTTTTAGAAAGAGAAAGTACAATCCTCCACATTGACCTCTAAACCGATCACCACTTCTACCAGCTACTTGCTATTACACTAAAAATATTGGATAAAGTTAAAAAAAACCAAATCTTTTCTTTTCACATTTTTTAAGAAAAGAAATGTGGTTTACTATAATTAAATTTTTTTTATATAATTTTATACTTTTTCTTTTTTAAAATTGTAAAACTTTATATAACGTCTTGAAAATGAAAATTTTCAAAAATTAAAGTTGTTTAATATCATGTTTACCATAAAATCACATTTACGGTTTTTGAAAATGATCATTGTTTACTATAAAATCACATTTACGGTTTTTGAAAATGATCATTTTTTAATCTTCATCTATCTAAACATCGACTTTCTCTCTCTGTCAAACTCCATATAAATGATCTCGAAATAAAAAGGTTGAAGAATTGAAGTTTCTTAAAACATCGGTATTTATTTGATTACGTCATTTTTGAAGTCATTGATGCTGATTTTAAAAAAGTGTGAAATCACTGTCCTTTTTTTTAGTAATAACAAACTACAATTCTTTTTTTGAAAAAAATTGAAACGAAATGAGTTTTTTTGAACTTTACCCAAAAATATTCTATTTAAATTGAAACCAAAACTCGTTAGATTAGTCTTTGCTTGCTTTTGTCTAATTTAAATGTTTACTGATTATCCTTTTTTACTAGAAAAAGATAGCAAGAACATATTAATATTACATAGACTGTGATTTGTAAAACTGAGATAAATTAGAGAACAAAGTACCTGTTCAAACATGTGCCGTTATATTGATTTTATAACAAATTTTCATTAACGTATAGCACTACAGATTCCACTTTTGAAGTTGAAAATTTTCGATTGTTAACTATTAGAAGACATTAACGTATGGTACTACAGATTCCACTTTCGAAGTTGGAAATTTTCGATTGTTAACTATTAAAATCTTCATCTTTGATGGCCAATCACTAGATTTTGCCGATGATAATTGTCGGTTTAAAGTAATGGGATAAAGTATTAAAATAAGAGTATTATTTTTACAAAATTATTAATTTTGACCAAATGTATAAAATTATATTAGTTTAGGCTTAAAGTTTATCAAATTATACCAATTTAAAACTTGGCTAATAAAATTTGATAATTTGATTTGCATGATCATTTATATTATTTCTAGGGCTTGTTTATTGTGCAAATTAATAAATCATCGGTATCCACCGCGTATACATGATGTATAAATTTTTGTTATTGAGATGTTTATTTGTACAATATTGTAAACTTTAAGTATAAATTAGAACTGTTTTATAAATGAAGCCCACAATAGATATTTTTGTGTGGCTTTAAATTTTTACAAATATTTTGTGTTTTTAGAAAAATAAATAATTTGTAAAATTAAAAAAATAGTTAATCACGCTGAAATATCTTTTATTTATTTTTTAATCTTTAATCCTTAATTCTAACCCGACCTGACCGGTATGAATCCTTTTGTCACAATATATAAAAAATAAAAATCATTTTCTTAATTTTTATTTAAAAAAATGTGAAAAACTAATTAATTGATTTTTGTGTCATTGAAATTGGATTTTGGTGATTACCACATCGGAAGTTTTGAGTAGGCGCAGCTCCACCGCTAATAAACGAAGGTATAAAGAATAGTATGAGTGTTTTGATGGTTGTAGACGACGATGCAGACACTTTGTTAGGTGTTTGCATTATACAATAATAAATATCTTGTTCCATGTCGACCGGAAGACAGCTTCCAGTTTTGACGAGCTTCACATCTGTGTCTCGCCTTGTTTATCCCAAACATCATCATGTCTTGTTCTATCCCGCTGCTCTTAATTTCAGTAACAAATTTAGTTTCACTTGTACCTGTAACCGCTCCCTTAGAGTTTCGATGTCTTTCCAAGACAGAGATGATAATGTCGCCACTTTCTTTGAGGATGATTCTCAGTTTGTTGAAGTCATTGGCGTCGGAAGCAGGAAGGACGCTGTTCTTGATTTCTGCTCTGATTCTCCTTTCGAGCTATCCTCATCCCTCCGATTCTGGTCATTTCCATATTCAAAATTCAGTTTCTTTCTTTTGCATTCTTGCTCTTATTCCGAGCTAATTAACTTTTTTGTTTGCAGGAATATTAATGCCGTAGATCCTTCCACCGTGGAATTACAAGGAAGACTGTTTCGACGAGGTACACTTTTCTCATTACATCTGCTTTGTGTCCCGATAATGTACCATTATATAGTTACATTATCAAGTTGTTCAATCACTATGATCCATGAAGAATGGAACTCTAAAAGATAGCGTCTTGCTTTCTATTTATCGGTGTCTTAAGTTATCTCCGCGTGTCTATTGTTTGTCACTGTGACCGCGGTTAGCTGATTTTGTGTAAACGTCTAGTTCTTCCGTATTCTATACGACATGGTTCAGGCTTGCAAACTAAAGCATCTATGTTGTTGGATAGTTTCAGGAAAGATACAATATTTAAGTAGGTCAGTTGAAAGCCATATTAGCTAGGAGAGATTCATATAACACCAAGGCTTTCTTTAGCCAATTATATGTTTGATAATTGCAGATGAAGCACGAATTTTTAAAATTCAGTCATTGGCTTTTTATCTCGAAAATGAGTGAAAATCTGACTGTATTATTCTACTATATGACTGATATTTTTCTTTTATTTTTTTCTTTAGATCTTAATCCAAGAATTCTTGAAGCTTCCCAGTTTCTGCAGTCATGTTCCCCGGCTATTATCATTGTTTGTACATTTCTTACCTATCATTCTTATATCATATATATGAACCATAATGTTGTCTTCTGCTGTAGGAGGAGTAAGTATTATTTATTAGAGGAACTTTTGTGAATAATGGTAAAAATCATATCTAGTTACAGAAAATCTACAATAAAGAGGAACCAATGGTCGCTAATAGGGTACAGGAATGAAAGTCTAAATTATGAAATCTACATTTTTGACATATCTACAGTAAATACTGTGATTTTCTGGATATATCTACTTGGATAATTTTTGACTAAATATTTTGTTCTGAACTAAGAAATGTAACTCCTATACATGTCGGGATGAACTCAAACACATTTAAGCATCCACGAACAAATGTTATGCTATTCAGATTTCATTTCATTTTATAGCCTCTGAAGGTAGCGACATAGAGTGAAAACTGCAAAATTTTGTATTACATTGCCTTCTGCTTGTTCTGGAATTATTCGACTTGATAACTTCCCATGCATATGTCATCAGATGGTGGAATTCTGATCTGTACCTCATTTTAGTTTTCCATGTGCAATGTGCTAGGTAGCTAGTGCAGGGTACGGCTTAGATCATGTGACAGCAATAGATCTACTTAAAACAATAAGATCGAGGAGGGGATTTGCTGTGGCTATCTTTCTGAGGCCCTTCAGCTTTGAAGGTCAAAGGCGCCAAGATGAGGTAGGCCATTTACTTGAGAAAGTTTGATTTGTAATGCTCCCTTCCTGCAACAAAGAAAGAACATAGCTGAAATGATAAAAGAAAATCTTTCTTGTCGATTCATCATGTACAACTCTCATCTGTAGCACAAATACAAATTGTTAGTTAGTCGCAGAGTGTTGCAATAGTTGGTTGGTTGGTTTGATCATGTTCAATAACTGCCAATTACTAAGGATTACTTTGGACCCATTTTTTGATAGTTGACGATAGTCTATTTTCTTTGGGAAGCTTCTGAGGAATTTTTATTCCATGCTTGTTCGGCTATTTTAATTATTTGAGTACTCCATGGTAAATCAAAAGAAGTAACTTTTGGTAATTGTAGGTTTGAGTGTGAGAGATACGACACACTTCGTTACACTTAGATTTCAGAATAAGATTACTTGCCTGGGTATTTCTCCTCTTGCAAGAAAAAATGTGCTGCAGTAAACTATACATTTGCTCGGGGATTTCTTCATGTTCATACATGTAGAACATCTAAAGCTGAATTCATATTGATTGATGATTGATGGCATAGTATTATTTAAGACTAACTTTTCTTTTTGAACTACTATATATTTGCGAAAAATTCTGGAAGAATTTGTTTTCATATTTCAATTAGTTACAAACGAAAGAATTAACTTCAGTTAGGACTTAGGAGTACAATCATGATAATATCACAGTATAAAAGGAGACAGTTTTACGCATTCCTAAACTCAATATTGCTAAACCTTAAATCCAAACCAGTGCAGCACCAGAATCTGTCTAAGCCCTTATAGAGATGGATTTCCTACAAAAGCGGCTGCACTTACGCTTAAAGTACTTGTCATATATGCTATTTCAGTAATTCACTTCTAATTCCTTAATTTGCTGCCTTGTTGATTAGAAAGTTCCTTTATCATTAAGAAAATTCACATGTTTGATTTTATTTTTAAAAGACTTGCATATCTTAATTGAGTTTTTGCCCCAAAATCGTAATTCTCATTCCAATCTGCAGATGAAAGATTTGATGGAAAAACTTCAAGCACATACAAATTTTTGGATAGGTGAGTATTGCATTATATTTTTCAAGAAATCATGATTCTGTCTGCTGTCATGTGAAAATGCTAGATATATTTGCAATCGTCGTCATCCCCTAGACTTTTCTCTCTCATAATTGGTGGAGATCCCAGGTAGATGGGCCATTTTTGTAGAATATTGTTAGAGAGGGACCATTTCAAAATGTCATGAGGATCCTAATGTATTGCAGCTGCTATATTGGTATAGGAAGGTTTTTTTTGCTTGGCAACCCCATTCGTACATGTATCTTTCAACAAAGTTAATATGTTTCCTATTCCAATTGGGAACATTTGATTTATCATGCCAGTTGAGGTTTTCTTCTAGGGGCTCCGGGCTTTTGCCGACAAGGGGTTTTGGTAGGTACTTTTTGCCTGTGGCTATGAGATGGTAGATCATTTAGGAAGGTAGGTTCAGTGATGATAGCTAGGATGAGAAGAAGTTACCATTTCACTCAAGCCCATTTTCAAGAAAATTTTATAGTAGAAAGCATTGTCTTAGAAGGTGTAGCTGAGAACCAATATCTTTTTTTTATTTTTTTCTCTATATCTCTTGTGCTGCATAGCATCTTCTTGCTAGGATTCCAAAGGCATATAGGATCTCTGGGACGTATATTAATCTGTTCGGAGTAATGGGTCATTAAGCTTGTATATTCTTTCTTGTGATTTTATGTGTTTCCTTCAATTGATTCATATTTGTACCATTGCTGTCAATACATGTTAGTTAAAAATTCAACTTTTTTTAAATTACGAATGGGGATTCTTGTGAGTACTGCCCGCTTGAGATGTAAAGGAGTATTGTGATTTGTCCACTGCAATAATTATTCGAAACACAAACGAATTCTTGTTTATCACTGTTTTCTGTTGAAGATTCTTCCTTCAATATGACAATATACAACCGGTAATTGTCTGTACTAGCAAAATAACAATCCTCTGTACAGATATTGACACTGACGCTCTGCTCAAGAAGGATCTAGTCACACTTGATGAGGCTTTGAAGACTGCAAATACCGCTGTTTTGCTGGCCATAAATACAATCTCAGTCCTCCTCTCAGTATGTATATCCTCTCTTCACTCTGATCTCAGAGTCCATATCATACTCACCCTGGATAAATAACTTATTGTTAGGATATTTTCAGAGCATGCACCAGAAACTAATTGACATGGAGGACAGTAATCCAAAAGAGCTCAAGTTGTCAGAGATTATGAAAGTAAGGGTTGATGGCTATCCCATTAATGCAAGTTAGTGATTTTCAATTTTCTTTTTCCTGAATGGCTTCATCTTCATCTTCTTTTTCTTTTTCTTTTTTTTCTCTTTTTCTTTCATTGAGGGTGTATTTTTTCCATTTCAACTTTCTTTCTACCATCTTAGCTTATTTTTACATCTTATAGAAATTATTTTTCTGAACTTGGTAACTGCATGAAAAAACTTAAAAATGTTCCTTCAGTCATTCCTGGGGTTATGTAGTGATGTCCTTTTTTCTTTTAAGCTTGTTGTTGACCACTTTTGAAAAATGCTGCTCGCTCAGATTCTAGAAAGCTACAAAGAAGCAAAAATTGGATTTGGAGCTGGTGATAGCATTAAAAGCTCAATTTCGAAAGCTCTCTATGATTGTCCCTTCATTGGTGTTACTGCAGAGGTATGGTAGTTTATGAGTTTCAGCAGTGAAATTTGCACTTACTGATTTAAAATAAATCACATTTCAGGCATCCTAGATTGCTTCCTTCTAATTTATTGTTCGGTCGTAAATAATTGTGTTTTATCATTCATCTCGTCGTTACCAAATAGCCACTTTTCCTTCTAATGTTTTACTTCTTTTGCTTGATGTTGACAGAGCTCAAATGGCGTCACTATATGCATCATTGCAAGTTCAGATTTTATTGAGAAATGCGATGTTGAAACATCTTTGCTCACTTTTCGTGAAACTGCAGAGTACAAGGGGAAAATTATTATTTCTACTGCTCATGAACCAAATTTGGATTCCAACACAATAGTGACAACAGTTGTTACTTTAGGGTAAGGGTCCGTGCTTGGAACATACAAATGCTAACTATTAAGTCTTTCTTTCATCTATTGGCATGTGCTGGTTGATTTATTACCCTAAATATGCACTGCACTTGCAGTAAGATTTTGGAGCAGCAACCATTTCTGGATTCATATGGTCACAACTTTTCTAATCCATTTTACTTTGTATCGAGGAAGTTTTGATATGTGATCATAAACCATAACCTCTGAATGTCAACAATGAGAGAATCTTTCTCTGGTGTGAAACATTATTGAAGTGATTGTGAAAGTTTAAGAAAGGCTATCTTGCATAGAGTTTCACGTCCTTTTTTATATTGTCCATTGCTTATCACATGTCATATGGTCTTTAATGTGCTTTCTGGCTGTATCTAGGGTTTACTAGGTCTCATAAGAAAACTTAGCCTTATATAAGTGACTAGAATGTGCTAATTTGAATTTTTAGATTTAATAAATCATTTCCCTGGTTTTCTTATATTTATGGTGCACTTTTTTTTATTTTGTTATTAACAGTTGTGATGAAGTACAGACTTCTGAGAAAAGTAGCTTGTTGTCCAGAATGGCATATCATTTTCCTTTTGTTAATAAACTTTTGAGGAGACACCATCAAGAATTGAATGATGATGATGTGATCAATGGACATAAAGATGCACAGGTTCCCATGACATCAAACTCCGCAGATTCTGACGCAATGGAGAGCAGTTCTATAGAAGATTTAGCTGGAAGTGTTGATGAAGATTTCGAGGAGCCTGAAAGATTAAGCAGCAATTACAATGACATTTATGGTTTGAGGTGTGGTTGCTACATTTAGCTTGCATTGCATTTGATGTAGTTTCCCCTACGAAGAATACCATTTCCATTTCAATCTTTGTTCATTTCTCTTCTTGTTTTACTATGCCAGGAATTACAATAATGGGTCTTATGAAAATGAGATTGACTTGTTAGATACCAAGACCGAGTCTTTGGATTTTTATGATCAGACTACTGAAGGTAGAACTTTAATATTATTCCCAATTATAGTTTAATTCAAATGATTTCTCTGTTCTTCTTGTACATTTTGAGAGGCATAACAAGTTAACAACACTTTCTCCCTTATACATTCTCAAACTGTATTCTGTAGAAGCTCCTGGTCTCCAAAGGGAGCAACTTGCTAGGTGGAACTTGGGACCAGGTTATCAGATTGCACAAGAATGGGCGAAAGAAAGGGCTGGAGATACTTCAATGCTAGATGATTTGAGCATCTTTCACCTACCAGTTGGTGTGAGACCTCCAGAAGGGTATAAAGAGGGTGTGAATATCTCCTACGCTTCTGAAATCCCAGAGTCAAATCCTGAGGATGTGGTCAAAGAACAAAAACATGCTAATTCCAGCATTGCATCTTTAGGTGCAGTGACTGACACTGGTTTTCTATTAGTAAGGGACTTCTATAATAATGCATCCATGATGTTAAAGGGTAAGCAATATGATGCCCCCAAGAAGCAAGGAGTTCTCTCTGTTCGAGCTGCATCTATGCTGGTAATCCACCATCTCTGTAATATTGTTTTTGCAATAGATGCACTCGGATAGTCTTGGTAATAGGCATAACTCTTGGACTTGAAGTGAATCTTATAAATTGTTCCATTCATTTCTAATGTTTCTCGTTTCGTTTACATCCTTCTCAGGTCTCAACTACATATTTCTTGATTGTCTAATTCCTTGCAGGAAGCTGAGCGAGATTCCCCCCAAAAGTGGAGTCCTATTATGGAGATGCAGTACAGAGGAGGGGTCTATAAAGGACGATGCCAAGGAGGGCTTCCTGAAGGGAAGGTACTAATCTTTAACACCTTTATGAGGTTCATCCTCATGTGGAGGATATCAATTCACTTAGTGGTCAAAGAAATTTAAAGGTCTCTAAGTGGGTCAATTTATTCAGGGTCGTCTCATCCTTGAAGATGGAAGCGTTTATGATGGTATCTGGCGTTATGGTAAAAGATCAGGTCCAGGTGCTTTCTACTTCAGCAATGGAGATGTCTTCCAAGGATCATGGAGGGATGATTTGATGCATGGCAAGGTTCGGTCTTCTTCTCCTGTTCCTTTTAACATGAGTAATAATTCTTGATGTAAAGACTAGCGAATAAAATTTGGCTTTATCCTTCCATGCTACATCATTCATATCTTGTTAGTGGCAGTGGTTATGTTTTTTTTTTCTATTCATAATAATTGATTCTAATTTTGAATGGCTGGCTCAAAAATGTTAAAAAGGTTGTCTCTGGTTGTGTAGGGTTGGTTCTATTTTCACACTGGAGACCGATGGTTTGCAAACTTTTGGAAGGGAAAAGCCAATGGTGAAAGCCGGTTCTATTCAAAATCTGGGGAAGTATTTTTCGGTCAGTTTCAAGATGGATGGCGAGATGGTCACTTCCTATGTATTGATGTTGAGGGAGCAAGGTTAGTATTTGTTTAACCATGATTGCTGCCTTTTTCTTCTTCCAAATTAGTGTCATGAGTCTTATGAGGGCAAAGGGAGATAAAATAAGGATAAAAGTTAAAGCACTCTGGTAAATATTCGAGAAAAAAGAACTATATAGAAATACGAGAATAAGATTTGTTTATTTTCACCGGTAAATATTCGAGAAAGTAGTCTTGGAGCCATATTAATCTGATGAATACTGGATATTTGTAGGTACATAGAGACATGGGAAGAGGGTGTTCTGATGAGCAGGAAGCAACTGGACTCGGAAAGTGATGCTGGATAAATATTGACAGATGATTTCTGTATCTTTCTTTCACATGTTTGTTGTATTGTATAGTATCCCTATCCATTTTTACATATTGATTGTTAATAGATGCCAAGGTGTTATAAAACTTGTCCCCATCCTCAATTCTTTTTTGTACCATGGATATGGACTATAAAGCAGAAGGTACCTAATTAGTAGTTGTTGTAAACCCTAGCAAGTATAGCTCACAATTCTGTAGGGTAGTACAATGCAATAATTGTAAACCCTAGCAAGTATAAATCACATTATCCATACTAGCACAATTATAAATGATTTCTTAGATTAAATTGCATCTTTTTGTAAATGTTTTTCTCGGTTCCATTCTGTTTTTAATTTTTTGTTGTTTTTTCTTAGATGGATAGATGAACTATTGATTAGGACAAAATTGAGAGTGAACGTCTAAATTATCTTTGTTTTAAAGAGATTCAAAAATTAATTAATTTATGAATCTTAATCTAATTGGTTTTTAGATAATGGACTAAATACGATCGCAAATCTTGAGGCAGTACTTTCCCATCGAGTTCGATTTACAATAACGTAAAGTCATAAACATGAGCTAGCTTCTCAAGAATCTGAGAAGTCTTTTTCCATTAGAAATGAGAAAATCTTCAAGTCCCATAGCAATGAGCTGCTCTTCAGTAAGCGTATGGTTGTTATAGTAAATTTGCTCTATCAAAAAGCTCCTGAACATTTCACATTCATCAGTCGTATGTAAATTTGTTAGGTGCCATCTACAATATCTTTCTAATCCTTCATAGTATGCCGGAAAAGACCCCAGGATCCCGGAATCCACCAAGTCGTTGAAGAGATTGATGGCTGTTGTGGTTTTCCAACATTCTTCTGCCTGCATAAAACCATATCTTCATATTAATACTCGAATCAAAGACCAATTTTCTCGAAATATGTTCAAGAAAGATGACGATCGTGTCAGTCGCGTTACCAGAGTTAACAATGTTGATTTATTCTCCCGGATGTACTTTCTTGATCTTAAATCAGCCTGTATATATTCTCATATTAGATCCCAGTAGTAACATCCATAATAGAATAGCAGTAGCAGTTGGGGTAGCAAATTCTGAGGTTAGTTTGTCAGAACGAAAAATATAATTGAGTTGTACAAATCAAGCTAATAGACTTTTAACCTGTCGTACTGATTCCGGCAAATGATAATTTCGTGTTAACTTGACAAGTTTGATTGCAGTATCTAGCGATATACGGTGACCAATTGAAACGTATATTTTCTCGTTAGAATCATAGGCTCCTCTTTTCGATCTCATAGCCTGTTGGAAAAACAACAAAACAATTGATTATGCAACTGAATGTTTCACTAACTATATTTGATGCTAATCAAGATCCAATATTAGTCTTACTGCTCCCAATAGATTCCCGGATTTTCCAGTAAGTTTGACGAAATCTTCACCACTTCTTGCTTTAGCTTGAAGAAGCTTTGTCACTTGATCCTCATCAAGACCATCCACATAATGCAGCTAAACACACATGAATCAGAAATTGCTGAAACATAAACGTACTAAGAAAAAAGAATAGGCATTACATAATTCCACATTGCTTAATTATAGAGAAGTCCGTCCAACTGTCCTTCTATACTTTGAAAATGACCTATTACCTTCTAAACTTTGTTAACGCGACTCATTTTGATCTCCTAAACTTTCTTACAATGATGTTAGTAGTCCCCTGAAGATCAATAGGTCTCTTTAAGCTAATAGGACGTTTCCAAAGTATAGGGAGGTTTTTCCGAACGAAATGCAGTGGGAGCTAAGCCAAATAGTATTATAGAAACTTACATTCTTTCCGATACCAATGGTAGGTAAATTAGCCATAACGCCTAGATGACATGCCAACCCAAAACCTATATGAATATGACAGCGACCTCAATTTGGTTTGAACAAAGTGACGGTTCTGTTTTGTCTCACATTCAAAACAGAAGATATGAAATCACATTGCTAAATAAATGTAATGAAAAGAAAGAGGAGATACATCGAGGATGAAGCTTTCCATTGCCATCTACCATGATCACCTATACCAGATCAAATTAAACATCAGACATTCAGAGAGACAAAAGACAACATGTATATATTCAAACAAACTAATAAGAAAGCACCTGTGGAAAAAAAGGATTTTGAGAGGTTTTCATCTTCTCAATGAGAGGTAAAAGTATTGGAACCTGCAATATTCAACACTATATTGTATGAAATAGAAATAGTGTAGATAAATAAGATGAACATATATATAATTAAACATCAGATCACCTCTCTGAAGGCGAGGAAGCCAGCTATGTAAGGGACTCGGAGACGGACAAGCGAGTAATCTTCATAAACAATTTGGAAAGTATGAAGATCCAAAACCACAAGTGATCCACAAGCAACTGAAGGGTCTTCTTTCAAGAAGCTCACATCCACACCTCCCACATACTTTATTATTTCTACTCCACATGAAGATGATGATGATGATGATGATGAAAGTTTCCACTGGAAATCATCATCTTCAATGAGTCTCTTTTTGAGAGAATGTTGAGTCCTGTCACAACCACAAAACCAAACCCAGATTATATTGTAGATCAAAATAAATGACTAGTATATTATTGAAAGAACATGCATACTCTAGCCAAGAAGGCAGCCTTGAATTAGATTCTGAGTTTGAGGATCCCCCACGCTGCTGCTGCATTTTTGGCTTTTGCACAAACTAGGAGTCAATGTTGGGTATAAGTGTTTGTTGGTCTTTTCATATTAGGAAACACAAGCCAAAAGACAAAGAGACTACTTGTTGCATACTTTGTTTAAAAACTATGTACTACTTTAATGTCACATCTTGGAGACCTTTAACTTTCCACCTATCTATCTGTCTATCTATTGGATCATTTCATTGGAAGATGCATCAATCTCTACTTCCTCTCCGATCAAGAAAACTTAATTTCCTGTATTCCATCAAAATCTGTTTCTTTTAATTTCATCCCTCAAGTTGAAACAAAGTATTCTAATAGCCCCTAACTTTCTTTCTTTTTTAAAAAAAGAAAAGAAAAGAAAAAAGGAACAAAAAACACCTTAAATCACTCTTGGGTTTTCCTAATTTTAAAATTAAACTTTTCAGCATATTAGTTTACTAGATCTTTTGTTTTGGTGGAGTCTTTTGTTTTGGAGGAGGGTTAAAACGCGGAGAAAAAGAGAAAGCAAAAACAATTCCATAAGAATAAAAAAAGTAGTTATAAAGTATTCTACTCAAGGAAGGCCCGTTATAATTTTGCAAGTGAATATTCTAAAGTCCCTTGCATAAAACATACCATATTCGTGATGGCTTAAAATGAGTGTTTAATAAAATTTATGCCATAATTATGATTTATATATTAATTTCTTACACTATTATTAGCAAATTCGTCCGTGTTAAGTAATTACCTTAAGCCATCTTAAAAGAGAGGGATACCGCACAATGCTAAAAATGTTCGGATATTATGCAATAAATAATGTAGCTGTGTTTCAATAAGTTTAAAGTCATTTTTCACAAGAATCTTTACATAATTTCTTTATGTGAAACATTCATTAAAACACATTTAAAATTGATTAACCACCTAAAGAATAATTATTGTCATAATACAAGCGCCTTACATGTGGCATAAACGCTTTACCGATGCACTGAGACAATTGGGTTTATGGGGATTCAAATCAGATACGTTTCTCTTTTTCAAGTATCATGATAATTTGGTTATCTTCTGCTTAATTCAATCCAGTTCAGTAGCATTCAGTTCGGTTCAATTCGGTCATAAAAAAGAAGACCTTACAGATGTGAATTGGACAGAGATAAAGAATTAGCAGCCCCAATAACTTGGGTATTTATACAAGTATCATGGTAAACATAATTAGACGTGTAAAGAGCATGACCTAAAATTATGAAAGTGTCAAAATGGTAAAAAAAATTTCTTCAAAAACTTAGAAGCCAAATTTTCTACTCCAATGATATGATATATGGCAAGAGCATCTCCAATGCTTAAAAGAAAAAAAAATATATAAAACTTTTCTATTTCTCTTTTTCTCTTTTTTGTTCTCCTCCAACCCACAACATATGAGGTTCATTGGAATCAAAATTTCAGAAAAATAGAGATTTGGGGCTTAAATTAGGGTGCATTGTAGATGGTGTGAAATGATAGTAGTTTGAAAAGGAATTAAAAAAAACGTGTTATGATTTCGAAAAAGCTGTGAAATTCAAATTATAAGTAGCTCAAAAATGGAATTGACATAGATAGATAGATAGATAGATATCCAAATGCATTATTTAGGGATCACATCCACCTAACCTAACCACCATCACATGTCACAGTATCTTTCTTTTTTTTTCCCTATATAAATTCCCAATCCTCCACCATTTTAACTCACCAAAACATACATCAATTTTCTCTCCACACAGATAATTCTCAGAGAAAACGAATTCTGAAAACACAATGACAGGAATATTCAAGTTACCAGGTTTGATTTTAGTAATGATGGTGGTGGCCACTGCCATGTCAGCGGAAGCAAAAACTTGTTATGAAGTACGTATTCGAATTTTATCTACATGTATGGATTATTTGAGGTATGGAGGTAATGTTCCAGCTAGGTGCTGCACTGCTATTACGGCCCTTAATGATGCTTCTGTAACCACAATGGACCGCAGGAAGACTTGCATTTGCTTAAAATGCGTCATCAGTCAGCTCGGTTCAGTTGAGGCTTCCAATCTTCCGGGTCTCCCCACAAAATGCGGAGTTTCCTTTCCCTACGAGATCAGCCCCGAAAACACTTGCGACAGGTAATATATATACTCTCTGATCATACTATGTCAAGAGACCAACTCTCAACTAACATTAATAGTTAAAACCCTACTGCATTTTGTTATATTAATTTCTGACCGTTTTAATGAACCTAGTGACAAAATCATTTTTAAATTATAACATTTGACATATATACTAGAAGAGTGGGGTTTTGAAATTACTGATATGTGGTCTGTGTTGAATTGCAGCGTCGAACTTTCTGCAGAGTCAATAATGGTTTAAAGATTTGGGAGAAATAAGGTGGGTTCTATTTCATCTGTCATTTGGAGAAGAGCGATGAAGATGGAGTACTGTTTGTTTATTTCTGTTTAAGAGTCTTTTGTTTGGTCTTAATTTGTTGTGTAATGATAGAGAGCCGAATAGCCCCTAGGGTTTCGGTTGGTCTAGATAGTTCTAGAATGGTATTGTAATTATGTTCTAAATAAGATTCGCACTACCATTCGATAACTGGATGGAAAAAAATAATTCCACCTTGTTTAGGAATTCTTATGTTACCAGTATTGACTGTGTTATATGTATATGTACATTCGTATCAATAATTAAGTCAATTCCTGAATCTAATATATATGTTTACCATGTAATTTGTTTATTTTTGTGTTTATGTTTTGTAATGGTACGTCTTTTTCAATCTTGTTCGGCTACACATTAGTGAGCACATTAAATTGTGCTCATTTACCATTGAATTTACTTTGCTATAATCCAATATTGTATAAATTGGCTAATAAATATATTACTTAATGAATTTAGTTTATTTTTTAAAATCTCAGTTATGCTAATTAATCCATATAAATAAAGAAACAAACACAATCAAGAGACGAAAAAATGTATTTCCTTTTAGATGATCTTCTTCGACCTCTCGTCGGTTCCATAATTTCCAAGCAGTCTTCTTCAAACCGTCGTTTGAAAAAACTAAAGTGATCTTTAAAATAATAATAAAAAAAAACATAAAAAAACGACAAGTTGATACAAATCTTATAATTTTCAGGCGGCCCATATAAAGGACGACGAGTTAATACGTGGGCTGTTAGGATATAATAAAAAAACATGAAACTCTATTTATAACCGACGAGATGTTCATGAAAATTCCATAATTTTTTCCGGCGACGGATTGGAGAAGACCGCCTGTAAATTTTGAAGATATTTTAGTATACTTTTGAAGTACGGATGACGTGATACTCCAAGTAATAAATAATTGGCATATGTACATCAACCAATAATAATTTTACGCGCATTTGTTGTGGGAAGAAGTATATGCAAATTGCAAGAACCATTTTTTTATACATAATTTATCAATTCACATCCTTACACATAATTATTCAGGATTACAAAGTAAATATTGATAATACATAATAATAATAATAATAATAATAATATATATATATATATATATATATATATATATATATATATATATATATATATATTGATGCACAATAATATTTATTGTCGGCTGCGTTGACTAATCTCTTTTGTAGGAGATATTTTAGTGTACTCTTGGAGTACGAATGACTGATACTCCGAGCCAATAAGTGGTTGGCATGTGTCAATCAAACAATAAGATTTTGACCACGTGTAATTAATTAAAAATATGCATTTTAGTTAATTATTTATATAAAATTATAGATCCTAAAAGAAAACAGTAGACGCTAAAAAATAAACCTTAGATTTTAAATCATAAACTCTAGATACTAACATATATGACGAGTCATCAAATTGTTAGCCTGAATACCACGTCATCCCTACGCCTAGAGTATTCTAAACTTTCTCCTTTTTTTAGATGATTTTCATCACCTTTATGGTTGGACTGCGAGCTACAAAAAAAAATTTCATTCCCAATAGTAAGGCCGTGTTTTTTTATGGCTTAATAATTTCAGTAAAATTCTGTTCAGTTTAGTTTAGCCAAATTTAACAAAAAAAAATCTTAATTCAGCAAAATTCAACCAATTCATTCAATTTAGTTCAATTTTATTTATTTCATTCCAATTCAGTTCAGTTCAGCCACAAAGAATGAGTCCTAAAACTCGAACCTTGGAACTTCAGACTTTCTAGATGTTGAGTAGGATAAACTGAAACAATTTTCTACATTTTGTCTAGTTGGTTGTAACTGTATTACTAAGATAATAAGTTTTTGAGCCACTTTGGTCTTTTCAATCATTTTTATCAGCGGTTCAGTTTACAAGTTAGTTTTTTAGCGTAGTGTGATTGTAAATGTGATTTGGATTATCTGGTATGCTCGAAATCGGAAAGCTTTTATGGGAGAACACTCTACTGTTGTTGGTTGCTTTCACCAGCTATGGCCTTTAGTCAGGGGTGCTGACTTGTTGAGTAGAGGAAATGTTTGGAACTCAATCGTCTCGGGTGGATGTGACGAAATACATACTTCAATTTTCATAATAAGCGGTTTCTTCTAATTTTTTGAGATGCAAAATCATTTATAACAACATTGGCACCAATGTTTCGTAACGTCTCATTCTCAATAGATAAAGTTACTAAGTCATTTCATTTTTCTTATAACGTTAATAATCTCATGCAAGTATATTTAATTAATTTAAGATTTGGAAAACCTTTTTTTAGCTGATATGCTACACTCACATGCACAGATAATAAAATTCTATAAGAAACTGAAATATTCGGATAACAATACACAATTTTCATAAATTGATTTGAAAATTGGAATAAAAGAATTTGACAAAAAATAAATAAATAAATAAAAAGAACTTAAACTAACTGAAGATTGAAGAATATGGAGAAGGAGGAGAAACTACTCATTAGACTTGGAGACTGCTTGAAGGGTCTGTTGCTTGAAGTAGAGAGAAATAGGATAAGAAAAATAATTTAAATTTTTTATAGGAAGAAATTGTTCACAGAAAAAAAAAAAAAAAAAAAAAAAGAAGGGCTTAAAAGTTTATATTAGGCTGGCCCAACTAGGAATTTATAGTAAACCAAAAACATAACATTAGGCCTTTTATATTAAATAGATCAGATATCTCTTGAAGCCCCCCATGTCTACGCCTACGGACTCCTGCCCTAGCCCAGGTCAATTGTTACCTAGAATTGAATTATTTAATTAGCTCATGCATTATGTATTTAGGTCACTCATTTTATCAAAATAATTGTAACAACCAAATATAACAGTTATTTAGTTAGCACTTACATTATCCATATTTGAATTATTAGTTAGTTGATGCTTATTTTTTTTAATAATTTTAAGCACTTTTGTTGTGAGGCTTCAAGAAAGGGTAAAAAATAGATGCAAGTTGCGACGAACTATCTTTTTATACCTAATTCATCATGTCCATCCCTACACATAATTACTTTCTTAATTGCAAAGTAAATATATGGATAATACATACTTTTTTCGTACTGGTATCCAGTGCTGACTGTAGTCAGATATTTTGCATCTCCATGACTATGATTGTTGCGCACCAAAATTCATTCATTTTCAAAAGTGAGGGTCGAACTCCGAACATTTAATTCAAGGAAAAAAAGTATTTACGACTCGAGCATAACAATGTGACTAATAATGCATAATATAAATTATATGTATATTATTATTGTGAAAAGATGCAAAGAACTAACTATTCATGAAAAATGCAGCCTTATTTACATTCATTCTTAGCTTATAAATAAATAAATAAGTTTAATCTTTTTTTTCAATACATCGTACAACTCTTAATTTTGTTGTAAACAAATATATTCAAATACTTCTATATGTTTATCCATTTTTAGTCTTTGTCTTTCCAATTTTTTGAATAATTCTTGGTTCCACTTTTTGCAACCTTCTAAATAAATTATTATTATTGTTAATAATATTATTATTAAATTATGAAAAATATAGAGACTACTAAATTATTTGCCCACTAATATAATACTAGTAATAATAATAATAATAATAATAATAATAATTGTAATTATAATAATGATGATATAAATTAATTTTTTCGAAAGCAATAGTGTGCATTATTAATATATTATTATTATGAAAAAGTTCAAAGAGTTCTCCATTAAACATGAAAATGCGGCCATATTTTCACTTTTTTTATCTTATAAATAAATGAGTTTGTTTTCAATACTCTCCACTAAAAAATTATCAGGTAAATTTTGTTATATAAAATTAAATCTTCAAATACTTCTTTATATCATCCATTAATTTTTGGTATTCTTTGGTTATACTATATATGTTTATTTATTATTGTTATTATTACCAATTGTTTGAATTAACAATTGAGGTGGCTCTCTATCCTTAAATAAATAGAGTTGAGTAAAGGATTTTCAGAAAAAAGAATTGAATAAAGGATTTATAGTTATTTTGCAGGTAAAAAAGAAGAATGGAAGGGAAGGTGATGATATTATGGATTTTGATAATAACATGCTCTTGGTGCAGTTCCATGTCTCGTCCGAGCTCTGATAAAAAGTTTCAATCACTTCTAAAAAATCAGGTTGATGCATCTGAAGTTATCAGCAAGATAAGTGGTCCAAATGCTTTTTGTTGGTCTATAGCATCCTATTTTGATTATGAAGTTCCAGTATACATAGATAACTGTGATCCTGAAAAATTTCCTAATATGCTATGGACTCTTAGAAGTGATGGAACACTTCGATCCTGTGATATATACTGTTTAAGTACTCCTCAAAATACTCCAGGATCATATTTAATTTTGGAAGAATGCATCGATACTGTTCCCAAAGATACAACCATTTGGGAATTGCGAGATGGACTAATTATGAATCCAGCAAGCGGACTAGTTGTAACAGCAGTTTCAGGAAGCAAGAAGACTTATCTCTCCCTCGAGAGTAACACGTTTTCGTCCTTCCAGACATGGCGGGTCAACAATAACACGCATCCAAGTTTGGTAACCATAATTGGGATGAACAGTTTATGCTTACAAGTAACTGGCAATGCAGTATGGGTGGAAGCATGTCACGAAGCCAAACTAGGCCAACAATGGTATACTTATCCAGATGGAACAATTAGGCCTCTACAAAATCAAAGTGAGTGCCTTACGTATAATATCGATAAACTAGTTGTCACTATGACATGTGGTCATGAACCATCTCGAGAACGTTGGTTGTTCACTCAAAGCGGCACCATTTTGAATGAAAAAGACAAAGTTGTTATAGATGTAAAAAGCTCTAGACCAAGTCTGAAGGAAATTATAGTTTATCGTGCTAATGGAGGTGCAAACCAGAGGTGGAGAACATTGGATTTTCCTATTTAATATGTAATTAAGAGAAAACTATAATAAGAATGTATATCAATGAAAACTAATCCAGGAGGGGGTTATATGTTGTTTTTATTTCATAACTAATATATGTTAAGTCTTGTTTGTGCTACCAACCTTATGTTCTTGTGTATTTAAATACCAATAAATAAAATCAGCGATTATGATTTGTTTTAATATAAGAAGGCTCTATGTTTTCTTTTTCAAAAATAAGCATTTTACATTGATATTATAAAATGACCTCGACAACATTAAAATTGAAAATTTCAAAAAGAAAAATCTAAAGTTGTTCAGTACATTATTTAGTATGAAATTATGTATTAATTTGATTTTTGAAAATCATCATTTTCGGTATTTTCTCTATCTAAATATCCACTTTCTCTGTTATCACCAAACAACACTTAAATGACATTAAAATTAAAAAGTGAAAGATTTAAGGTTTTTTAAAACATCATCAGTTTTTTAAATTTTTCATTGTTGAGGTCGTGACAGTTTAACAATGTTAAAGGTTAAGGATCTTTTTTTTTAAACAACCTCGATCATAATTTGACAATACCGGAGTCAGTGATTTGACAATATTGTGAAACCACATGATTTGACAAAAAATCTAAACTGAACTGAACATAACTAAATTTACTGAATGTCTATTAAATTTTGTTGAATTTGTTGTAACTTTACTGAACATTTTTACCGAGTTTAAGTCAAAATAAAAATCAGACCTTACTTTTACTATTTGTGACTGAATTAAGTCGATTAAAAACAGTTATGAGCTTGAGGAATTTTTTTTCAAGGGAAAAGGAGCAATTTGGTCATTTTGTACTGGAGTGTTAATGAGATGAACAAAAAATTGGTCAAACTTGCATGTAGACCAGTTATATGAGGTAAATAGAGAGTTAGTTGGGAGGTTAGATAGTTTGGATATGACATTTTAAGACAAAATTTTGTTTGAATATCACTTTGAAAAAATGGGTATAGTTTAGATATCGCTGGTGTAATTTACTCGGAATAACCATGTGAACTAAATTTCAGGCTTTTGGTCACTTTTTCTGTAGTTCTATAACATGTATTGAAAATTGTTTACAAATGTAAATAAACTTCTCAAATTGGGCGGCTTTTGTAATTTCACGATAATAATAATAATAATAATAATAATAATAATAATAATAATAATAATAATAAGCATTATTAATATATTATTATTGTGAAAGGTATGCATGTGGTATCATTAATGAATTCAGACCAATCGTTGGTTGACGCAGTGGTAATATAAGGTTGTGTTTGGTAGGAAAGTTTGCGGATTAATCCCTCACAACAACGACTAGAAAGAGTTTAAATACCATAATCCTTAAATTCACTCCAAATCCAAGTTAGCCAGTCCAAAGTGGGTCGAAAATGGGATTGAAAACCAAACAATAAATTCAGCTGACAAGAAAAATGTAGACTCATTTTTACTCTTCCCTTCGCTTATAAATAAACGAGTTTATTTTCAATATTCTCAGTACTTACGTTTTTAGGTACACCTCTTAATCTTGTTAAAGAAAAATATTCAAATGCTTCTTTATTCTATTCATTTCTAGTATTCTTAATTTTACTACATATTTGTTTATAAGTATTCAAATTTCATATTTTGCAGGTGATAGAAAAAGAATAATATGAAAGCAAAGGCGGTGTTATGGATTGCACTAATAACAGTTTGTTGGAGCGGTGCGATGTGTCATCAAACTTTTCAATCATTTTTAAGAAATCCAGTTGAAGTTAAAGTGTTTGGCGAATATGGAGTTTACACCAAGATAAGTGGTCCAAATGGAGGTTGTTTGTCTTCAGATACTGTTGAGGAAAGTAGACCTATCTTGGTTTCATGTCGTTATGAATTCTGGCCTCAAATGTATTGGAAATTTGAAACTGATGGCACATTTCGGTCTGGTAGTTTATGTTTAACTACTTCTCTAAACCTTGATCAGGGATCATTTTTAAAGATGCGCGACTGCAATGTAACTCCCCAAAATAGGACCATTTGGAACTTAGATGATGAAGTAATTATGAATTCAGCAAGCGGACTAGCTTTATCTGTAGATGGAGGATACCTTTTGAGTAATCCCACCCTCGAGACTAACTTATTCTTCCAACCACACTTCAATTATCAGATATTGAAGTGTGGTTGGAAGAATGTGAAAGCAACAACCTAGGACAACAATGGTTTCTCTATCCGGACGGAATCATAAGGCCTCAGCAAAATAAAAGAAAGTGCATTAGCTATGATAATCTTACCAATAGCACTATCATCCTTATGAATTGTAATATTGAACCCTCTAGAGAATGTTGGTTGTTCACTCAAAGAAATACCATTTTGAATGAAAAAGACAATGTTGTTATAGATGTAAAAAGCTCCAGACCAAGTCTCAAGGAAATTATAGTTTATCATGCTAATGGAGGTGCAAACCAGAGGTGGGAAACATTGGCTGTTCCTATTTAATATGTAGGAGAAAACTATAATAAGAATGTATACGAAGGAAACTAATCCATAAGGGGGAGATATATGTTGTTTTTATTTCATAAGTAATATATGCGGATTTTGTTTGGCTAGCTACCAATGTTCTTGTGTATGTAATACCAATAAATAAAATCAGCGATGATTTGTTTGTTTTGATAAGAAGGCTATGTAGTTTCATCATTTTGCAAATTCAGATACATGAATTTTGTTTACAAACAAATATATGACCGTCGTTAGTAAGTAAAGATTTTTCCACTAACACCATTAAGAAGTAATGACGTAGTACTTTGACTCAGTTTTGTCTTTAAATCTTTTAAATAGAGAAAAAAAGAAGAAAACAAATTTTATTCTAGATTTTCATATCTCTTTCTTTCCCTAACAAATCCAGAATCTCAATCCTCCATTAATGGTTATTTCGAACTAAGGGTTGATTAGCAATTACCCAATTGCAACATCTGATTGACCCAATTGGAAGCATGAATCACCCTTCAACTGTAGAATAGAGTGCCAGGTTTGATTTTCAGAGTGTAAATTCAAATGGGTGTTCTCTTGTGAATTCAAATTACTTGTTCCTCGACCAATCAAAGCGGAGAGTAATTCTGATGGTGGGTTTAATGGGCGGGCTTAGGATGAGCATTTTAGGTCAGAGTCCGGCCCTAGGCCTCCTCAAATTATTGTGGGCTTGAGTTAGACCGTACTAATGAAATGTCCGTTAAGTCCTGCTTGAGCCCAACTCATGCCTAGGTCAAATTGTAGAAGAGAAGTTTAATATTTATTACTTAATATAAATATAAGAAATTTAGGAGAGTGTAGGATTTCTATAGAAAATTGAGAGGGTAAATGTAATATTACGTCACTCTGACATCACCCTAGTATACATTTACGCATAAGAATACTTACAATTTTATTATACTAGTCAGAATGTGAATGGGAATGTTAGGATAATTAGAATAGGATTTCAAGTAAGAAAAGAAGAATGAAAATCCATATAAATCCTAGAGGGGGAACTCGGCCATACACTTGATTTTCGCCTCAACGCCCCAAGCAACCTCTGTAAAATCACGTAGCTCGTAGGCGTCTGATCTTCGTTATTTTTGGAATTTCAGATAAGGAATCTGAATCGCGAGATCTGAGGAATGACTCTCTTAGACGAGAATTTTGTTCAGTTCCTCGAGTCCGAGTGCCTCGTTGAATTCTCCGATCAGGTCTGTTCTCGAAATTAGATTCAATTTTTTTTTAGGGATTTGTTTGATTGATTGTTTTAATCGGTTGTTTCAGGAATCGGAGGAGGAGAGGTATGCCAAGAAGCCAACGAGTAAAGAGAGTAACATTTTTTGCAAAATTCCTTCTGAATTATTTCCTAACATTCTCAAATTCCTTTCTTCTCAGGTCACTGTTCTGTTACTTTTTTTTTCACTTATAATTTGTTCTCTTCATATCAAAAGTTTGAATCTTTTGTTGAAATAAATTGCAGGATCTCATGGCATGCTCTCTGGTGTGTAAATATCTTAGTTATGCAGCATCTGATGATTCCTTATGGCGTCGCTTGTTAGTACCTTTATCATTCAAATTTACATTGACATATAACGCTTTTCTATTGAAATTAAGGATCGTTTCATGCATCCAACATATTCACATTGCAATTTTATTTTTTTCCAGGTATTGTATGAGATGGGGTCTACTGCCCCCTTCTTCTAAGAGTTTATGTTCTTGGAAAAAGCTTTATATTCAGGTGATTTGGTATTGTTATCGTTTTTCATCCATGTTTCGCTTATATGCTTCCTGAATATATATAACTCAAGAAAAACTAAACTATTATAAATGTTAAATACTAGTTGAAGCTAGGTTGGTTGCAATAATCTTGAAGTTCTAGCTTATTTTGTTTGCAGCGTGATAAAGCTGACATGCTTATGCTTGTTTGGAACTGTCCACCTGAATTTAAAGAGTACTATATTCAAATGAATGCTTCAAAGAGAATTCAAGCTCCTCTTCCTTCACAGGTAATGAAGGCCTGTTGTAGATTTACATTGTTCTTAGTGATTTTTTTGAACTATTTTTGTAGTGTAAACACTGAATGTCTATCTCATATGGAAGTTCTATTTACATGCTAATGTATAGTCAACTGTGAATTCATTTGTGCTCATGATGATGTAGAGATTTGTTGTTGAGAGTGTTTGCATGTTGTAGAGCTTGTTCTTCACCTTTAGGTTCTCAGTTTTGTCTTTTTAGATGTACGTTTACCGCCAATATCAAATAGTTCTTAAAATACTCTTCTGAATTTAATAATGGTTAGTATTCTAAGCCCGTGTGGTCTGCCACTACATGTTATATTTCTAGATGTTGGTGAACACTTGGTGGATTGTTATACAGATTTTGGGCATTTCTCTATGTTTGTACCCCTCCATATTTAAGTTTGCTACATGGATAGTGTGCAAGGTTTTCGTGAATGTTTGATGGGTTTTTACTGATTGATTATTTTTTTGATGAGTTTTCGGCTGAAGGTGTTTGTTACTAGTTGGTCGTTCTCTTTTTAATTTTTACATGTGAACTTCAATATTATATTGGAGGACTTCTTTTTGACAATATCATATATGGTTATGATTTTAGCTTACAATTATACAGGATCTTCACTTGTAATTTTTTAGATATCCAGAAGAATGAAATTGAAGATATTAAGGGTTTGTGAAAAGATTTTGCTTTACCTTACTGTTGCAGCTCAATCAAAGTATTATGACCTCGTGAGATGGATAAAACCTAAGCTTTTATCTGTAATTATTATGGGTTAAGGATTTACATTGAGTCTCTTATGAAGGGTTAGATTGTAGGTCAGTATTATTGCAGTATAGGAATCTCTATCTCATGATATTCTGATGAGACGGTTAAAAGTTTAATAATCATAGTAGTTTTCACCTGGCTTTATAAAGAAGTGCAAGAAAAATGGCACATGTGATGTAAATCTTAATGATGAATATAATAAAGAGATATTCTTTAGTCGGCTTTTATAACTGACGGTTGAAGCATGCTATGATATGTAAGTCAAAAAAGTTGTCACGTATTGTTACAGTAGTTCATTAGTATCATGCCATTTGTCTTGCGTTTTTAATGCTTCAATATAAATTTTGACAATTGTTGCTTGATGCATTCAACAGTAGTATTGATCTTTTCATAGCTCCGATGTATATATATGGAACTTGTAGCCTGCACCACTACTGTTTACAGAGTACATTGCCTTGGAGGGTGACTTGACGTTGGTGCTTTAGTTCGATTTCTTGATGACAAATATTCAGTAGTTGATTTTAGCCTAGCATATGCAATAGTTAGTTCTCTGTATTTGATATTTGTACATGTGAAAATCGACATAAGTTATTTGACTGAATGTATTTCTGAAATTTTCCACATTTTTTTTATCTTTTTATTTTGTCAAGGTGAAAGATGACCTGATACTTCTTGACAAGAGTGTTGCTGATCAAGTGTCTATATGGAAAGCTAGCAGAGACCTAACCAATAAGGTGTTTGCTGACCATACTTTTTCCGGAAAAACATGTTCCGGAGAAACATGTTCCTATCACCAAATAGGAGATGTTTTTGTTTGCGAGAAGACTGGAAATGTTCACGGTAAGAGTTTCTTATGCTTATATATGCAATCTTTCTTTGTTTTGAGTTGCTGGTGCATAAATGTATGATCTTTATTTCCTTTTCCAGTGTGTGGCGATCCATGCAGAGAAGTCATATTTGACCGTGAATACAAACTTCTAGTCTGTACAATTTCTGGGCTGTGTTTCGGCAGTAGAGTGGGACCGGGAAAACAGGTTACTACTTTATCAAATAATAATTTGAGTATGGGGTGATACATGCAGAGAAGTCATAATAGACCCTGAAGGCGAACTTTTAGTCGGTACAGTTTCTGGGCTGTGTTTCGACAGAGTGTCACCGGGAAAAGAGGTTATTAATTTATCGAGTGTGTGTGGGCGATACATGCAGAGAAGTCATAATGGACCCTGAACACAAACTTCCAGTCTGTACAATTTCTGGGCTGTGTTTGGGCGGAAGAGTGGCACCAGGAAAACAGGTCACTAATTTATCAAATAATAATTTATCGCCTAAGACAAACTTTTAGTCTGTACAATTTCTGCGTTGTGTTTTGACAGTGTCACCAGGAAAAGAGGTTATTAATTTATCAAATATTAATTTATCGAGTGTGTGTGGTGATACATGCAGAGAAGTCCTGACATTTTAGTCTGTACAATTTCTGGGCTGTGTTTCGAAAGAGTTTATTCATTTAGCGAATGTAGGCCATGTTTGGCAAAGAGCTTATTAGAGGTTTTGACCAATATTAGAGGTTTGGATGGCTAATTTTATGAGCTTTTCAATTAGGGTATGTGAAATATGAAAGTAGTTATATATGTAATGGGTCTATAGCAAGTGGGTCATTCTTGTAAAAAACCCATTTTTCAAAAACAGATGGATAGGAAAAGTAAATAGTATTTGTTCTCTTTTTCCTTTTTCCCTAAACTGCACCACTTTTTGTTAACGAAACTTGTACATCCCTCAAAAGTTAGTAGGCTTTGCAGACGCAACTTTAAAGTAATTCTAGATATTTAACTAAACTTGTAACAACTAGATTCAATTTATTGTTCTATTAGAAGATCTAACTAGCTCTTAGGTTGATTTTAGTTTCCATCCAAGAACTTTAACAAGATTATATCTAACGGTAAGTATAAAAATTATTCGAATATTTAAATTTATTTATAAATAATGTTTAAAAAGAAAAATGTAAAAAATAAGTTGGTATGGACTTACATGCAAACATTGAACATATTACCGAGGTCCAAAGGCCCATTGGGCTTAGCTCCCATTCTGTCAATTTGAGCCCATGATTGTTTTTTAGTGTTGTAACAACTCTTGCTTGAATTCTACAACCCATATTAACATTATAATTAGCATTAATCAATTAAGTTTAATGCAATGATAGTACACCTAAGTTATCACTCTCTTTTTTTCGTTTTTCACTGTGAACTTATAGTCGAAAATTACATTCGACATCCTTATCTACTTATTTGATTGATTTCAAACTTTACATGACACATTAAACTCAAAATTCTGTCTAAAAATATCGTATGTCATTATCAACAACTAAGAGTTTCAGCGGCGCGGCCAAAATTTGATTATGCATTAATTACCATGAAGTCTTTGGATACGACTTGTTGGTATTCATCTTGTGGTGTAATATCCCAAAGTAGAGAACTGGAGCAGATGAGGCTAATGATCCAATCACAATATGAGGATATTTCATCCTAAACCATGGGGCAAGCACTGAAAAAAAAATAATTATAAATTCGATGATGCAGTAATTATAAATTCGGCAAGCGGACTAGCTTTATCTGTAGATGGAGGATACCTTTTGAGTAATCCCACCCTCGAGACTAACTTATTTTCCTCCTTCCAGACATGGGGAGTTGGCAATGACACGGACCCGAGTTTGGTAAACATAATTGGGATGAACAGTTTATGTTTACAATTATCAGATATTGAAGTGTGGTTGGAAGAATGTGAAAGCAACAACCTAGGACAACAATGGTTTCTCTATCCGGACGGAACCATAAGGCCTCAGCAAAATAAAAGAAAGTGTATTAGCTATGATAATCTTATCAATAGCACTATCGTCCTTATGAATTGTACTATTGAACCCTCTAGAGAACGTTGGTTGTTCACTCAAAGAAATACCATTTTGAATAAAAAAGACAATGTTGTTATAGATGTAAAAAGCTCTAGACCAAGTCTCAAGGAAATTATAGTTTATCGTGCTAATGGAGGTGCAAACCAGAGGTGGCACAATAAATTTGTAACTAGAGTAAGTAGAGATCGTACCTAAGGGATTACCTATGATTTATATTAAATTGACAACCAAGTTATTCTACTGTAAAAATAAATGGGGGGTTTTGAGTTTGATTGTTCGTAACTAAACTTAAAAAATCGCAATCGAATCGAAAATAACACAACAAAGATTAACTGATGAAAAGTAAATCAGGTGATTAAAACTCCGGTCAAGGGAAATTATCATCGGTAGGATTGTAATTTACAACTGATCATGGACAGTTAAGGTAGATCTATCGTAAAGATAGGATTGGTTATAGTTGTCGGCTCAGCACTCCCAACCTAATTCTTCTGTATTACTAGTATAATAAAATTTGTAACCACGGGTATTTTTTTTGAGAAAAACAAACCACATGTGCTGTTTTTGTAAAAACTTGAAACCACAGGAGTTGTTTTTGTACTTTACCCTTAAATTTATTAAATGAAAATTTTATTTTGTGAAAAAATAAAAGAATGTCTAATATTTCAGAATAGAGAACATTGTTCTAAAAATCGGCCGAGTTAACCGATTCATCCGCGATTAATCGGTAAAATTGAGAATATCGTACCATAAGTCGTTTTAAATCGGTCAACAGATTTATGACCGATTTAGAAATGATTTATGACCGATTCAGAAAAAAAAATTAGCCTAATTGAGAAAGAATTGGCCCAAATAAAAATGGCCCATATAATTTTTAAATAAATAATTAATTTTTAAAATAACAGAATAAAATAAAAATCCATAAAATACTCGGTACACAGACATTTTAAGCAGAAAAAAATTGAAAAAAAAAACCTAAAGTACTTGAAGATTATGAATTTGGAGAACAAGATATGGTTGAGTAAGAGCATCTAAATATGTCATGTTAATTTGTTGGTAATTGTTTTTTTGTAAAATATTAATGTAATAAACATCGAAATATTTATGTTTGTAGACATTTTGGTATATTTATTATTATCATTTTGGATAAAAATAGTTATTACTTTTAAGTAGTTTGGTCAATATTTCTTGTTTTCTAATGTGTATTTTTATGTTTTTTTAATAAATATTTATATAATTCATTTAAAATAATTAAAAAATAGAAAAATAGAAAACCGATTAATTCATCCTCGATTAATCTCCGATTTATCATTTAGTTCATTGGCCGCGCCGAGACCGCATAACGATTTTTAGAACACTGATAGAGAAAGTACATGTGCATTAATGTTGATATGTATTATTGTCATGAAAAGATGCAAAGAACCATCTATTAACACATACAAAATGCAGCCTCATTAACACTCATTCTTAGCTTATAAGTAAATGAATCTAAGTATTTTCAATACACCCTACTTCACCTTATCAGGTACAACTCTTAATTTTTTAATAAAAAAAATCCATAACTTCTATATATTTATCATTTTTAGTCTTCTTCTTTCAATTTTTTAGCAATCCTTCGTTTCAGTTTTAGCATTTCTATATTTATATTATTATTATTATTATTATTATTATTATTATTATTATTATTATTATTATTATTAGAGATGGTGACCAAATTACCCTTGAACTATGAATAGGGCAAGTTTACCCGCAATGTTTAATCAAAATCAATTTTGCTTCTTTATTGACGAACTGTGAAAGTACTTATTTTAAAATAAGAATTTCGATAAAACGAAACAGATTTCTATAATTTTGCATAGTTGTTTGTAACTATAATCTAATAAGTTTTTAGCTACTTTTTTTTTTCTACGGAAATTTTTAGTATATTTAGCTGGTGGTATTTTGACAATTTGTTTTAAACTATCAAAAGTCTCGGATTCAATATTTTGCGATCTCAATATTTGTTGAGTTAAAAACACACGGTGAATTGAGGCTGTGTTGTGCACGCTTCAATCTCAATGGTCATGATACTTGTGTTATTAATTAATGTAAAATATGTTGTTAGCCTTCACTATGAGCTCGAGCTTTTAAATCAATTAATGAATTTTCACTCAATCTTTTGCAGGTTATAGAAAAAGAAGAATATGGAAGGAAAGGCGATGTTATGGATTGTGATGATAACATGCTTTTGGTGCAGCTCAGTGTCTCATCAAACTTTTCATTCATTTTTAAAAAACCCAGCTGAAGCTGCAATTAAAACGCATGTCGCATATGGAGTTAGCACCAAGATAAGCGGTCCAGGTGGACTATGTTTGCAAGTAATTAATCATAAATTTAAGGGACCTTCAGTTGTCTTAAATTATTGTAGTTTTAACTGGCCTGGTATGTTCTGGACGTTTGAAACTGATGGAACAATTCAAACAATTGAATCTACGGCTTTCTGTTTAACTGCCTCTGTAAACTATAGTCAAGGATCCTTTTTATACATCGAAGAATGCAACTTATCTCCTCGAAATACAACCATTTGGGACTTAGCAGATGATGGAGTAATTACGAACCCGACAAGTAGACTAGTTTTAACTGCAAAACCAGGACCCTATGCACCTACTCCTGTACTTACCCTCGAGACTAACATATTTTCCTCCTACCAAACATGGCGTGTGGGCAACGACACAAACCCGAGTTTGGTATCCATAATTGGGATGAATACTTTATGTTTACAAGTATTAGATAATGTTGTATGGGTGGAAGAATGTGCAAGCAGCAACCTTGGACAACGATGGCTTCTCTATTCGGACGGAACCATAAGGCCTCAGCAAAATACAGCAGCCTGCATTAGCTATGATAGTGTTAGCAGTAACATTATCTCCGTTATGAATTGTGGGCTTCATCCGTCTAGTGAACGTTGGTTTTTCACTCAAAGCGGCACCATTCTGAATGAAAGAGACAATGTTGTTATGGATGTAGCACACTCTAACCCCAGTCTCAAGCAAAGAATAGTTTATGCTGCTCATGGAGGTGCTAATCAGAGGTGGGAAATATTGGCTCTTTCTAATTAATATATGATTAAGAGAAAACTATAATAAGAATGTATATGATGAAAACTAATCCAGGAGGGGGATATATATGTTGTTTTTATTTCCTAATATATGCGAGTCTTATTTGTGTTACCAACCTTAGTTATGTTCTTGTTACGTAAATTACCAACAAATAAAATAAGTTGAATTGTTTATACTGTTATATTTGAAGTTTTAATTTATGTTCCTCATCGGATTGCAATATTAATAGAAATTTAAAACTAATTAAGGCTTGTTTGAGATAATGAGACAGTACGTTCTAGCTAATTAGGTTCCAGATCAAGTTGAAAGGGCTTATTATTTATTGAATCTTAAAAGTAGAGATAGTAATTTCAAGTTTCGTGTTTATTGAATGTTAAAAGTAGAGATAGTAATTAAAAAAAAAAGTATGGTAACAAGTAAAAATACAGAGGCGAGGATCATGTTTACTTTTTGGTGGAACAAGAAGGCTAAAAGGCCCGAGAAAACAAAGCAAAGGAAAAACTAATGTGAACAAAGATTGAGCAAGAGTGTTAAGTGAACAATGCTTTCAATTTATGTTACCAGCATCTCTGATTAAAGGATCAGAAAGGTAAAAAGCCGAACAAGATTCTATAAACACCTCAAAAGGAAAAAATGAAACTAATATGTTGAAGATGGCATTGCTGAAGTTCATATAAACAGTAACATAATGTTGATGCAAATGTCTCTACTTTAAACATGAAGAAATTTATATAAAAAAATCATGTGAGTAGCTCCTTGACTTGACCGGGAGTACATAGTTTGGAGCGATTTATAATTTCTCGAGTGAGACCAGAACTTCCACTCGAATGCAGATTTATCTTAAAATTTCAAAGACTTGACAATTTAACCAACCATGGTGATTTTTGAACCAAATCTGAATATATGACATTACTGGGTTCTTGATTTTAGAGTTATTAATAATCATGATTTCAAAGGCTTCTAATTCTCAATACTAAGATAGGTATGATGAATATAATAGGCCAATCTATTGCTAGAGCTAAGTGCAACTGAACTAACTCAAACTAGATCAATGAATTCCCAAAAAAAACTAGTATAACAGTCAACTTTTGATATTTGTCGTATTATCAATCCATGAAGATTTTAGTACAATCAGAGTGTATTCGGAGCTGAAAGTTGAAGACGGCTTTTTCCCAAACTCTCTCGATGTGTCACCTCAAACTTGAAGTTCCAAACTGGACTTGCAGATTGAAATGCTTCACATTGAATGGGAACATTCAACTGAAGCCTCTTCATGATAAACTTCGTTACAATCTGTAAATGCAACACAGAAAACTAATATGAACAAAGAAGCTAATTTATAAGAGCAACAGTCTAACTAGCCATACAATAGAAGATACATTACTCAGTTCCAATACCCCAGATGAATAATCTGCCATTAAGTAAGTAGGGTCATCAACCCGTTAAGAAACGTGGCTAATGCAAATGACAGAATGACACAGTTTTTCAGAAGGTGAGTATCTTGAAAGTGGCAAGACACAAAAGAAACCAAATTTTGTGCTAAAGACCTGTGAGAAACTGAGCATCTATCTCCCATTGATCAAGAGTGCTTCCAAGAATTCAAATCTGGTGTGTATATTTCAAGAGATAGTAACTTCAATAGCAGTCGAGAGCAACAAGTTTTGTGATGGAGAAATGAGAATGTGCAGCTTTAAGATGTTTGTTTTACACCTCTATCATGTTTATAAGATAGCATGCTTCTGATGTATTCATTGAATGTATTTCTTATTTCCATACTCGCTTGTATGGTTATAAGTACATTTATAAAAGCATGGAACAAATCACTGATCATGTATCAAAACTCAAAATTTCACCTTTACATTTTCCTTGCAGGGATCAACAGCACCTCTATTTTATATCCATTACAATTATTCTTCTACTTCTAGGCTTCTAGCTGGACACTCCGACTCCCTTTAGGAGACTCATGATGATGGAGGGATTCAAGACTGAAATTCAGTTAGCACAAAAAAAAAAACCATTCAGGGGGTGAAGATAATAAAAAAACAAGAATAAAATGAGACAAGGTCAATACGTCCATCTAACCTGCAATTCTTTGGGACGCTCCAAGAAACTACCAATGAGGTTTTCATACTTGGTGGCAAGGACAGAAAATGTTTCCAGTCCTGAAGCATAATTTTAAGATCGTGAAGCTTGCTTTCCAATCCAAGACAGCAATTTGCATGCATCGTGCATACTAAATTTAGATCTTTACTAGGTTCACAAAGCCCTCCAAAGTATGCAGTGTCCAAGAATCTCATCTTCAACCCAAGATCCAGAATAAAGGTATCATTTTTAATTCTATTAAGAACTTCCTGATCATGATTTCTGGGAAATGTCTCCTTTGAAGAGTGCCAGAACTTGTAGAACTCTATTGAACGGTTATTGGACTTCACATAGGAAAATCCGCCATTGGGTTTGTTCTCTATACTGTCAGAACTTCCCGCAAAATGATCACATGCAATTTGGAAATCTGCATCTGAGTAGAACTGTGGAAAAGGATCCCTGAACCACATGACATCAGCATCCTGGAGGAGGAATAAAATTGGTATTGGATTTGCAGAATATCTCAAAAAAGTTTACTAACGTAAGGCGTTTTGCAGCATAGAAATACATCAACCTCAAACTACACCTAGGAATACGTGAAAGCTGCACACACACACAGAACCCTTTTAAGAGATTACCGTAAAAACGAAATTATACCCCATCTCAAGAATAGACCGTAAGAAGTCAATCCTTCTCCACATCATCTTCAAATAAGAAGAGGTCATAAAGTAAGCTTCCTTGCGAAAATCAATCCCATCAGTGACCAAAGCAAAACAATGATTATGCACTTCGGTGCAACGTGTATATGCCTTCTGATCCAATGCAATAATCACCAAATGATTTAAAAGACTCCGAGTGCCTTCCCCTATTCTAAAGCTTGCCAGGAACAGATCAATAACTGAATTTGGAGCTGCCCAAGCTTCATTCAGAGTAGTTAAAATAACAGTCTTATCTTCCATAGCTGCATCTTTCAGTACCATCTCAAGATTTTGCTCATTACTCGCCTACATCATCAACTATTACCAAAGTCAATATTCAAAGTTCAACCTAGGTACCTTAATATTTCACACAAACATATATGGAAACATTGCAAATGTGGAAGCAACCATTACACTGAAATAGGTAATATGTAATTACCTAAGTTCTTTAGAAGGAAATATAAGAAGACAATTGCTAACGTGCACTGAGATACAACTTTCTGTGAAATGATTGCGACAAATTAGATTAATGATTTCTCAGTTTGGAAGAATTAGATTAAAAAATTGGAGTAGCTGAATGGGGTCTTTCATGAATTCCCCAGACTTACAATATTGAGCCAAATTTACAAACTTGTAAAGCATTTTCTAGTTCATGTTATACTATTTTAGCAGAGACAGATAATAAAAGAGTGAAGCCAGAAATGTACTGTTTTGGGGAAAATAATTTCTGGATTTTGCATGGAGAAAGAAAAAAGGATGAAGATAGTGAAATTCTTGAAATAATGAAGAAATATGACATTCTTATTTTTTTTGTTGATCCAAAAAGCTATTAATAGATAATGCTTTCTATTTTTAGGGGATGTTGGTTAATATAATGTGTGATGTGGTTAAAGATACATGACATAAGTAGAATAATTTTCGCTACTCGAAGTCATTTGTGGATTTTTAGATCAAACATGATAACTAACCCTAAGGTTATTATGATACAAATGTTTGATTTATGGGCGAAGCAAGGCCTGTTATCTAGATGGGCTTGAATGCACTTCTTGGACCTTTTGGCTCGTTTGGGCCGTGCAAGGTCGAAGTATAAATCTCGATGTTATCACATGGGTATCATAATCTTGAAAAAAAATTGTTATCGAGAACTGAATTATTTAATTAGCTCATCCATTATGAATTGGGGAAAATATAAAAATAAACATTGTGATTTTTCGTCATTTTCAAACATAAAAGTTAACAAATAGGTACTGTGAGTTTACCTTTGTTACCAAACTAGGCAAAAATCAGTTAACACTATTAAAACAACAGGGATAAATTTGTCTTTTCATTTAATTACAATTTTTATAATTTGCTCTCCCACTAATCTTCCCTCTTTCATCAATTAATCAGTTCATCTCCACAAATTCATAACACTTGATGCACCAAAATTCAAATCATGATATTGATTGTGTCAAATCATGGCCCTGCCTTCAGGTCTACGATTTTCTAATGTCCTCAAATATATAATCAATATCCCAAAATTCGTTGCAGAGAGCTTTATTGTTCATTTCTTCTCTTCATTCTCCTTAGTTCCTCAATTGGCTAGAAAAAAAAATCACACATTTTATTCTTCATCGTGGTTTCTCATTTAACTGGCTATTAACTGTTGAGGTTTTGAAGCTATTTTTGATACAATGATCGAGTTAATTAATTTGTCAACTGATTAAGTTGAACAAAGAATTACTTAAGATTGATCGATTTTTCATTTAATTTACAAATAAGTGGGTGAGTGAGATGATAAAGATGTAAGAGAGACGTGAGGAAGGTGTGGAAAGACTGAGAGAGAGCGAGAGAGGTGAACTCTGTGAGGATGATAAAAGAAATTAAAAATACAAAAATACATCAATACCTTTGATCATTAACAGTGTTTTTCTTTTTGAGAATTCACTACAATTATGGAATTTAAACTCATGACCTCATCCTCCCTAGTGTAATTATTTATATGAATTCTTGATCATAATAAGAAATGAAGAAAATAGGAAATATACATTTATAACTAATGAATATAATAGAAAGTGGGTTGCTATTTACAACCACTTTTTCCCTAAATACCCTTGTCATAACTTCCTTCTTGATTTTAAAATTTTAAAACCTCTCGACAACCTTTTTTTTTTAAATTGAACTTTCTAACTTTAAAATTACACTTTTTGCTCTCGATTATGGACAAAAACACGAATAAAGTACGAAAACAAACTCAAAAATAGTTAATTTGATCAAAAATTCCAAAAAATTGTTTCTCCTTATGGGGAAACGGCCCCCATGGTCGTTTCACCTATGGGAGGCCGTTTTCCGAAAAAACAAAAAATTAAATATTGTTTTTAATATTCGAGTACCTCGTCCTCTAATGATTGATCGTCATTGTTCTATTTCAGATTCGTTGGGTCATTCGATATCTCAAATTCCAAATTTTTAATGTTCGAGTTAAAAAGTAGGCTGTAGATTTTTGCAATTTTATCTTTTGTGATTTTCTCCATAATGAAAAGGTCAAATTTATCAAAATAGACTGTAGTTTAGAAAAGGTGGGCTGTAAATAGTGATACCCTAATAGAAAACAATATCAGACTCTATAAACGTTATATTATGGGTATTTTTGTTTTTATAAGGCATTATAAATGTTTTTGTTAATTTGCATATATATATATATATATATATGTAGAGGAGGATCAAGTGAGAACACCTTTATATGCAAGAACACTTTTATATGTGAGAACACCTCAAAACTACGTAGTTTTATTAATGGTAGAGGATCAAAAGGGAAATTTGTCATTTTTTATTCATAGTTGCGTATGGAAGAAGAGAGAGAAATGTGATACTAATGACTTTTCATTTAATTTTATTTTTATTTAAAATCATTTTCCCGACTTTTCCAAACTCCGATTTTGACGATAATTATACCGTTGGACTCGTGTCGTCTAGAGATTCAATTTAAGATCCATGATGCTTATGTCAAAACAATTTTTTAAAATTTTGAACATAACATTTTTTAGTTTCCACTGCTGCTGTCACCAAGAATTTTAAGTTTTTGAACATGCAAGTTATTTTTTTGAGCATACGTTTTAAGTTTTTGAAAATATGAAGTATTTTTTTGAACATAATTTTTTAAGTTTTTAAACATGTGTCAATTGATAGTTTTGATGGGAAAAAATAATATTTGTATAATGTTTTGTGAGATTATGTAGTTTTAGTGATAGGGATATTCTATGGTCACTTTGTTTTTCACAAAGTAACCATTACTTTGTTTTGTCAACCATTGGATCATGGGTTAAAAACTAATTCAATGGTGAACAAGACAAAGTATAGACAAAGTAAGGGAAAAACAAAGTGATCATAGCCTACACCTTAGTGATAATACACGTTCAAATTAAGCATCAAAACATGAAAATTTATCCAATTTTAGTGATAATATTAGTTTTTTTAACATTTTAACAATGGAAAAAAATGCAAATTAACTACAATTAACACTCATGTTCAAAATTACAGTGCGTATGTTCAAATTATTAAAACGTCAACTTTACCTAACAACAATGGTACTCAAAATAAGCGTCTCGTCAAAACAAATCCAATGGTATAAAAAAAGTTCAAATCAGAGTTCGGGAAAGTTGGGAAAAATTATTTAAACAAAATGAAATAAACAATAATTAAAAAAATACTAGTTTCTCTCTCATACTCTTACCACCTCCCATACGAGAAATTTTAGAATACTCCTAGAGTATGGGTGACATGGTACTCCGGACCTATAATTCGAGGAGACGTCATATCGGTTAGTATCTAGGGTTCATCATTTAGGGTCTAGGGTTTATTTTTTGAGGTCTAGGGTTTTTATTTTTGGATCTAGAATTTTATATAAATAAATAACTAAGAATTACATTTTAATTAATTACAAATTGTCAAAATTTTATTGGTTAATGAGACACATGTCTACTATCCATTGGCTTGGAGTACCACGTCATCGTGCTCCAGGAATATACTAAAATTTCTCCCTCCCATACATGTCCATTAGAAAAAATGACAAATTTCTATTTTAACCCTCTCTTCTTAATAAAACTACGTAGTTTTAGAGGTGTTCTAACATACAAAGTGTCCTCGAATATGGAAGGTGTTTTCACCTGATCCTTTATAAATATATATATATATATATATATATATATATATATATATATATATATAGGATCAGGTGAGACAAGGTCATTATGGAAAGACTTTTTTTAGTGTGAGACAATTAAAAAGTGGTGGCATTTTTGAAATTTTAAAAACATGGAGGGGCATTATTGAAGGGAAGATGAGGTGATGTCAGCGCTGATGTCACATCTGGAGAGAGAAAAAGTTTTTATTATTTTATTTAAAATGCATTTTCTCGCTCTTTCCGAACTCATTTTTCAAAAAAAATTATACCACTGAACTCGTATTAATTAGGCGGTCATTTTGAGATCCATTGTTGTTATTTATAGACGATTTTTATTTTTTTTATTTTTGTTCCAAGTTGGATACTCGGTTGTTCCAACAGAATACTCCATTTGTTCCACCAGACTACTACATTTGTTCCAGGAGAATATTTTCATTATTTTTTTTAAATGCACTTTGGGAATGTAAAAAAATGTAGTATTCTGGTGGAACAACTATAGTATTATGTTGGAACAAAAATAAATCGTCTATAAACAACAAAAATGGATCTCAAAATGACCGCATAATTAATACGAGTCCACTAGTATAATTTTTTTTGAAAAATGAGTTTGGAAAGAGCGAGAAAATGCATTTTAAAGAAAATAATTAAAACTCTTTCTCTCTCCAAAGGTGACATCAGTGCTGACATCACCTCCTCTTTGTTGGCCCTAACAAGAACAGAATCACCTGGAGGGGGGTGAATAGGTGTCAAAGTTGAAAACTGAAAAATTCTAAGTTTTTTTGAGAAACTTATTTTTCAGAGTCAAATTTTCTCAGAGTCAGAAGCTAGCTTACAGAAGTTGCTTCTGAGGGAAATTCTGCCTAGACACAGTTAGACTGTTTTCAGCAACAGAAGTTCTGATTTGAGAACTTCTGGACAGTCTTCTGAACAAAAACAATGATACTTTAGAGAAAATCTGTTTCAGCACTAAATATAAGCAAGTACACAGAGGCAAAAATAACAAGTATAAGAGGGAGAAAGAGGTTCAGGAGATCCTGATTGAACAATTCGATTTATCCAAGTTCGCCACAGAAGTCCTGTGACTACGTCTTGTCCCCTGAGGTCGCAGCCTACAGAGATTTTATAAATCCACTATTCAGAACTTTTATGGCAAGTTCAGAAGCTCCTTTACATCAACAGAACTTAAGCTAATTTCTCACTTAGTTCTGACTAGCCTAAAAAGAGTTAAAGGATTTCCACCAGAACAAACAATACTCTGTTTTCTGGATTTCTCACCCAACTCTAATCTCAACTAGATTTCTCTCTTTAAATCTAACTGAATATCACAGACGATATCAGTTTACAAGATTCCTATTATGAACTTGTTTTTCTTCACTCTCTCACTTTAACTAAGACTATGCTAAGAAAGATTGAGAATGGAAAATGGTGCTCTGTTTTTCTTGTTAAAACAGTGCGTTGAGATTTTGCTCGATGATCACGCGTGTGTTGATGCAATGGAGCTTGGCTACTATTTATAGTGAATGAGGATGACCGTTGGTGAATTTGAATCTTCGAAAGAGATGACATCAGTTGTTGTAGCCGTTAATTTGTCAAGTCTTCAAACAGTCTTCAAACACTTTGATTCCGTTATCCTTGTTCTTTAACTAAATCCGGTAAGTGATTTGAAAATCAAAGATGAGGTTGACTGGAATCATTCTTCAATTGGATCAACAAAGGGTAGACAAGGAAATTCTGGTTTCTTTTGAACAGACAGGCGCGCTCCATCAAAACAGCTTTTTGAACTTTTGGCGCCTTGCATTAAATGCACTTGTCAGAGCATTAAATGCTATCCAGAACCCGTGACTAAGCTTTTGATCAAATTGTTAAAACTTCTGATTACAAAGAACTTCTGAGGAGAGCTTTAGCAGACTTCGGCTTCAGAGCGGAGTATCCAGCTTCTGAATCAATGAGACTCTGACTTCAGCAAACGGATCTTCTGAGTTCTTTTAGGCAATCCAGAAATGGTTCATTCAGCACCTGCTGAGTAACTTACACATAGACTAAGTAAACAAAAATATTAGTCAATAGTAAACTATATGTAAGGGAGTATTAAGTTTTCATCTTCTGAAACGTTTGGACATAATCAAAACACATAGGGTTCATCACTCTTCCTTCCCTTCAATTCACGCATGAGGGTGTTCATATAATTACAATTTTGCCACCTTCCCCTATTGAATTATAAAAATACCTATTGTCTCATCATAAAAACTAGTCTCATCCTAAACCATTGTCTCATTTGAACTTGACTATATATATATATATATATATATATATATATATATATATATATATTTATTCGAGAAGGAAATGAGTGACAATTTTAGGACACATTTATTGTGGGTTTCATAAATAGGTGCAAGTTGAAACATCTTTTTTATACCTAATTTATCATGCCTATCCCTATACATAATTAATATTTATGATTGTAAAGTAAATATGAATAATACATAGTATTTTATTTCTTATTATGGCAGACCGCAATGACTAATGTAAATATGAATCATGTATATCCCTATACATAATTAATATTTATGATTGCAAAGTAAATATGAATAATGCATAATATTTTATTTTTTATTATCTACTGCAAATCGCAATGACTAATTTCTTATGAAAGAAAGTTTGCATTTTATGGATGAAATTATTGGCCAAAGGGTCAAACCTTGAACTTTTGGTTTAGAAAAAAAGAATATTTATCATAATCACAAAATAATAATAAATACTATTGATTATTCCATCCGTTTTGAAATATTAAATGTTCTATTCTTTTTTATTTGTTCCAGATTATTATACGCTTTACTACATTTAACTGATTTTGTCTATTGTTTTTCCTTTATAACCCTTACCTTAAATATAGTTTTGTTAATTATATTTATTTAAATAAAGGATAAATTAGTCATTCTTATTATTAAATGAAAATTTTATTTTGTGAAAAAACAAAAGAATGTCTAATATTTCGGAATAGAGAACAATGTTCTAAAAATCGGCCGAGTTAACCAATTCATTGGCGATTAATCGGTAAAATTGAGAGTACCGATTTTCATAAATAAGTCGTTTGAAATCGGTCAACCGATTTATGACCGATTTAGAAAAAAAATTAGCCTATTTAAGAAAGAATTAGCCCAAATAATAATGGCCAATATAATTTTTAATAAATAATTAATTTTTAAAAATAACAAAATAAAATAAAAATCCTTAAAATACTCGGTACACAGACATTTTAAGCAGCAACAAATTGAAAAAAAAAACCTAAAGTACATGAAGATTATGAATTTGGAGAACAAGATATGGTTGAATAAGAATATGTAAATATGTGATGTTAATTTGTTGGTAATTGTTTTTTTTTGTAAAATATTAATATAATAAACATCGAAATATTTATGTTTGTAGACATTTTGGTATATTTATTATTATCATTTTGGACAAAAATAGTGATTACTTTTAAGTAGCTTGGTCAATATTTTTTATTTTCTAACATGGGTTTTTTTATGTTTTTTTAATAAATATTTATATAATTCATTAAAAATAATTAAAAAATAAAAAAATAGAAAACCGATTAATTCATCCCCGATTAGTCTCCGATTCATCATTTGGGTCATTGATCGCGTCGCGACCGCATAACGATTTCTAGAACACTGATAGAGAAAGTACATGTGCATTATTGTTGATATGTATTATTATCATGAAAAGATGCAAAGAACCATCTATTAACACATGCAAAATGCAGCCTCATTAACACTCATTCTTAGCTTATAAGTAAATGAATTTAAGTATTTTCAATACACCCTACTTCACCTTATCAGGTACAACTCTTAATTTTGTAATAAAAATTTCCATAACTTCTATATATTTATCATTTTTAGTCTTCTCCTTTCAATTTTTTAGCAATCCTTCGTTTCAGTTTTAGCATTTCTATATTTATATTTTATTATTATTGTTATTATTATTAGAGATGGTGACCAAATTGCCCTTGAACTATGAATAGGGCAAGTTTACCCGCAATGTTTAATCAAAATAAATTTTGCTTCTTTATTGAGGAACTGTGAAAGCACTGATTTTAAAATAAGAATTTCGATAAAACGAAACAGATTTCTATAATTTTGCCTAGTTGTTTGTAACTATAATCCAATAAGTTTTTAGCTACTTGTTTTTTTTTTCTACGGAAATATCAAAAGCCTTGGATTCGATATTTTGCGATGTCAATATTTGTTGAGTTAAAAACACACGGTGAATTGAGGCTGTATTGTGCACGCTTCAATTTCAATGGTCATAATACTAGTGTTATTAATTAATGTAAAAGATGTTGTTAGTATTCACTATGAACTCGAGCTTTTGATTCAATTAATGAATTTTCACTTAATCTTGCAGGTTATAGAAAAAGAAGAATATGGAAGGAAAGGCGTTGTTATGGATTGTGATGATAACATGCTTTTGGTGCAGCTCAATGTCTCATCAAACTTTTCAATCATTTTTAAGAAACCCAGCTGAAGCTACAATTAAAACGCAAGTCACATATGGAGTTAGCACCAAGATAAGCGGTCCAAGTGGAGAATGTTTGAAAGTAGTTAATCGTAAATTTAAGGGACCTTCAATTACCTTAAATAATTGTAGGTATAACTGGCCTGGTATGTTCTGGAAGTTTGAAACTGATGGAACAATTCAAACAATTGAATCTAAGGCTCTTTGTTTAACTGCCGATGTAAACTATACTCAAGGATCCTATTTATACATCGAAGAATGTAACTTATCTCCTCGAAATACGACCATTTGGGACTTAGCAGACGATGGAGTAATTACAAACCCGGCAAGCGGACTAGTTTTAACTGAAAAATCAGGACCCTATGGACCTCCTCCTGTACTTACCCTCGAGACTAACATATTTTCCTCTTACCAAACATGGCGTGTGGGCAACGACACAAATCCAAGTTTGGTATCCATAATTGGGATGAATACTTTATGTTTACAAGTATTAAATAATGTTGTATGGGTGGAAGAATGTGCAAGCAGCAACCTTGGACAACGATGGCTTCTCTATCCGGACGGAACCATAAGGCCTCAGCAAAATACAGAAACTTGCATTAGCTATGATAGTGTTAGCAGTAACATTATCTCCGTTATGTATTGTGGGCTTCATCCGTCTAGTGAACGTTGGTTTTTCACTCAAAGCGGCACCATTCTGAATAAAAGAGACAATGTTGTAATGGATGTAGCACGCTCTAAACCAAGTCTCAAGCGAATAATAGTTTATGCTGCTCATGGAGGTGCTAATCAGAGGTGGGAAATATTGCCTCTTCCTAATTAATATATGATTAAGAGAAAACTATAATAAGAATGTATATGATGAAAACTAATCCAGGAAGGGGATATATATGTTGTTTTTATTTCCTAATATATGTGAGTCCTATTTGTGTTACCAACCTTGGTTATGTTCTTGTTACGTAAATTACCAATGAATAAAATAAGTTTTAAGTTTATACTGTTACATTTGAAGTTTTAATTTATGTTCCTTATCGGATTGCAATATTAATAGAAATTTAAAACTAATTAAGGCTTGTTTGAGATAGTGAGACAGTACGCTCTATCTAAGTAGGTTTCGGATCAAGTTGGAAGGGCTTATTATTTATTGAATCTTAAAAGTAGAGAGAGTAATTTCAAGTTTCGTGTTAAAATGGATTACCTGATATATGCCTTCTATAAAATTTATCAATTATACAAATTTTCGATAATCAATTTTCGTGTAAGTCGTTTTTTTTTCATAAATTATCACCCATAATTAAGAAAAAAATGGTATAATAACAGGTAAAAATACAGAGGCGAGACATTCCCACTTAGGGATCATGTTTACTTTTTGGTGGAACAAGAAGGCTAAAAAGCCCTAGAAAACAAAGCAAAAGAAAAACTAGCTACACACTAATCTTCTTGTCGATCTTCCAAAGAGATCATCAAGGAGATACTCTGGAGGCCTGCATGAGGTACACCACACTCGAGATACTCAAGGCAGAGGAGCCTGCGAAATTCGCCATCCAGTCCACTGCTTGATTACCTTCTCTGGAAGTATGAACAAACCGTAAATCCCAATTCTCTCCCACTTAGAGGTCATGTTTACTTGCACCTTAATTACATTCCATCTAGTGTACCATACTTATCAAGTAGAAAAGAGAAAATAGATCCACATTTAGATCTGAAAACTTTGCTCTATATCATATACTAAGAGTACAATAAAAGACAAAACAAAAAAAAATTTGGTTGTATTGAATGAATTAACAAGAGTGGATGCCACTCCACTCTTTATATACAGAACTTTTAATTAAATAATGGACTCTCGCTAACCAACAACCCAGCTAGTCTAATTTACTAATTAGTCCTCTAACTTTACATAAGAAAAATCTCAATGAACTGATTCAATCTGCTCTATGCCTCGATAAGACTATCGAATATCCTTAGTTTATTGTGATAATGAAATGAATAATCTTTAGCTTTTAGGAGGAAAACCGCCTTGGTATTGAAATGAACTTTAGCATATTCAGCTATAAGCCATTTTGAGCTTCGCCACTCTTATCTTTCTGCCATATCACAAGTATTAGCAAAAAAGTAATTTACCAGCCGTTTATCAACGTTGCAGATTCAAATAAACTAAACAAGAAAAGGACTTACAAGTAAGAAGCTTCCTTTAGATTTGTTTCAAAATGTTCGACATTAAATCAGAACGTTAACTAAAAAACTACCAACTAATAATCAACTTCAGAAAATGTGATGAAGCAACGAACTATAACTTTTCCGAGGACAAAATATTTCAGTTTTATGGTATAGAACCCACTAAGTCATCAAAGGGATGATTACCAGTGGTGAAATTTGGTAGTCATCTGATACCAAATAAGGATAATCCACAACGACGAAAGTAATTTCATTAAACTAGAGACATTTGATATCCATCTAGCCAACCACAACAAATCTACAAGGGATGTTTAGGTAATAAAGAAGATTTGTTGTCAATATTAAACTTCAAGAGCTCATAAGCAGGATGAAATTATGAGTTTCCTAGAAGAATGTTAGTCCCTTCATCACTTGTTGATAGAGTAAGCATTAAGGAAATGGAATAAACTTTTTATATCATACAGTAACTTCTTCAATAAAATAATGTTCAACCTCACCTTATTCAACCTATTCAATGGTTCTAACATTTGTTGAGACTTCGTATATAATCCCTTGATCTTTTATCAGCCTGGAGAGAGCAATAGCACCATCATTAGTCCCAATGCTCTACCTTCCAACTTCAGATAATAAAAATAATGATAATGATATATGGAATAAGCATACTGAGACTAGCATTTCAAAATAATAAATAGCGATTTTGACGAGGAGTCCATTAGTCATCATCTTTTTATTGAATCTAAAGCATTCCGACACTATATAGTTGCATTGCACCTTTTAACATCACCTGACGAATAGGCTCAGGCACACGATATTTGCAAGTCATTTTGACAATTTTGACGGCAGTGTCAAGTGATATGCGATGACCAATTGAAATAAATATTGGCTTTATTGAACCCTCAGTTGATCTCATTGCCTGTTACAAAAACCCCAAAAGACGAAAGAAAGAAATAAAGGTTGTTAAGCAGCACTTAGCCAAACTTGTTGAATTAAGCACATGAACTTATTTGTCTACATTGAAGTGCTTATGCAATCTCTGTAGAAGCAGAAAAAGACAGTTTAAATCTCGTACCACACCATGTACACACCCAGAGCGTCCGATTAAAGTCATAAAGTCTTTGCCACTTCTTTCGCTGTCTAGAAGACATTTTCTGACTCTCTTTTCAGTAAGACCATCTATGCAATGCAGCTACGCATAATGAAATTAGATTTTTCATTAGTAATCAACAGAAACAGTAGGACAGAACCTAGCTTTTAGTAGTAGAAAGCGATTTTATAACGGAACTCACATTCTTCCCAATCCCAATTGTGGGAATACTTTTCAGAACACCAAGATGACAAGCTAAGCCAAAACCTAAAAGAACAAACTTCAGTCATACAAAGATTCCCCAAAAGCTACAACATTTGGTAAAAGCACTCCAGTCCTTACAAAATAATGATTAGAAAAGATGCTTACCTCGAGGATGAAGCATCCCGTTTCCATCAACCATTAGTAACTGCAAAACCATTTGCATAGCAATTAGAGAAGTTTATCAAGCGATAAAATTAAATCAACCTGCAACTGAATAACAAAAGTCACTTGCGGATAGTAAGGATTGTTATCATTTTTCATCTTTTCAAGAAGCTGTGAAAGAACCGGAGCCTGAAATACAAGAAGAATCAACTTGCGCTCTTTGAATTTGTATAAGTGTTTCTCAAAATGCATTCTTGTTTTGAGACGTGGAGTTAAGAGCTAATTACGACTGAGGGAGCAAACGAGACACCATACAAGTTGAGGAGGCAATGTAGTTTATATAATAAGAGTTATACCTCACGGAAGGCAAGGAAGCCGGCGATGTAAGGGACATGGAGAGTGACGTGAGCAGAATCATGGAGAGTGACGTGAGCAGAGTTATACCCTTGTCATAACTTCCTTCTTGATTTTAAAATTCTAAAACCTCTCGACAACCTTTTTTTAAAAATTGAACTTTCTAACTTTAAAATCACACTTTTTGCTCTCGATTATGGACAAAAACACGAATAAAGTACGAAAACAAACTCAAAAATAATTAATTTGATCAAAAATTCCAAAAAGTGGACATTTTTCGGTCATTGGAGGCCGTTTTTGGACAAAACGACCATTAGGGCCGTTTCTCCATAAGGAGAAACAGTTCCCTAGGCCGTTCCTCCATAGGAAGAAACGGCCTAGGAAGTTGTTTCTCCTTATGGGGAAACGGCCCCCATGGTCGTTTCACCTATGGGAGGCCGTTTTCTGAAAAAACAAAAAATTAAATATTGTTTTTAATATTCGAGTACCTCGTCCTCTAATGATTGATTGTCACTGTTCTATTTCAGATTCGTTGGGTCATTCGACATCTCAAATTCCGAATTTTTAATGTTCGAGTTAAAAAGTAGGCTGTAGATTTTCGCAATTTTATCTTTTGTGATTTCTCCATAATGAAAAGGTCAAATTTATCAAAATAGGTTGTAGTTTAGAAAAAGTGGGCTGTAAATAGTGATACCCTAATAGAAAACAATATCAGACTCTATAAACGTTATATTATGGGTATTTTTGTTTTTATAAGGCATTATAAATGTTTTTGTTAATTTGCATATATATATGTAGAGGATGGATCAAGTGAGAACACCTCTATATGCAAGAACACTTTTATATGTGAGAACACCTCAAAACTACGTAATTTTGTTAATAAAAGAGGACCAAAAGGGAAATTTGTCCCTTTTTATTCATAGTTGCGTATGGAAGAAGATAGAGAAATGTGATACTAATGACTTTTCATTTAATTTTATTTTTATTTAAAATCATTTTCCCGACTTTTTCAAACTCTGATTTTGACGATTATTATACCGTTGGACTCGTGTCGTCTAGAGACTCAATTTAAGACCCATGATGCTTATGTAAAAACGATTTTTTAAAATTTTGAACATGCGAAATATTTAGTTGAACATAACATTTTTTAGTTTCCACTGCTGCTGTCACCAAGACTTTTAAGTTTTTGAACATGCAAGTTATTTTTTTGAGCATACGTTTTATGTTTTTGAAAATATGAAGTATTTTTTTGAACATAATTTTTTAAGTTTTTAAACATGTGTCAATTGATAGTTTTGGTGGAGAAAAATAATATTTGTATAATGTTTTGTGAGATTATGTAGTTTTAGTGATAATACGTTCAAATTAAGCATCAAAACATGAAAATTTATCTAATTTTAGTGATAATATTAGTTTTTTTAACATTTTAACAATGAAAAAAATGCAAATTAACTACAATTAACACTCATGTTCAAAATTACAGCGCGTATGCTCAAATTATTAAAATGTTAACTTTACCTAACAACAATGGTACTCAAAATAAGCGTCTCGTCAAAACAAATCCAATGGTATAAAAAAAGTTCAAATCGGAGTTCGGGAAAGTCGGGAAAAATTATTTAAACAAAATGAAATAAACAATAATTAAAAAAGTACTAGTTTCTCTCTCATACTCTTACCACTCCCCGTACGTGTCCATTAGAAAAAGTGACAAATTTCTATTTTACCCCTCTCTTATTAATAAAACTACGTAGTTTTAGAGGTGTTCTCATATACAAAGTGTTCTCGAATATGAAAGATGTTCTCACCTGATCCTTTATTTATATATATATATATATATATATATATATATATATATATATATATATTTCTTGGAGAAGGAAATGAGTGACAATTTTAGGACACATTTATTGTGGGGTTTCATAAATAAGTGCAAGTTGAAACATTTTTTTATATCTAATTTATCATGCCTATCCATATACATACCTATCCATATACATAATTAATATTTATGATTGTAATGTAAATATGAATCATGCCTATCTCTTTACATAATTAATATTTATGATTGCAAAGTAAATATGAATAATGCATAATATTTTATTCCTTATTATCTACTGCAAACCGCAATGACTAATTTCTTATGAAGAAAGTTTGCATTTTATGGATGAAATTATTGGCCAAAGGGTCAAACCTTGAACTTTTTATTTTAGAGAAAAAGAATATTTACCATAATCACAAAATAATAATAAATACTATTGATTACTCCATTTGTTTTGAAATATTAAATGTTCTATTCTTTTTTATTTGTTCCAAATTATTATACGCTTTACTACATTTAACTGATTTTGTCTATTGTTTTTTCTTTCTAACCCTTACCTTATATATAGTTTTGTTAATTATACTTATTTAAATGAAGGATAAATTAGTCATTTTTATTATTAAATGAAAATTTTATTTTGTGAAAAAACAAAAGAATGTCTAATATTTCGGAATAGAGAACAATGTTCTAAAAATCGGCCGAGTTAACCGATTCATTGGCGATTAATCGGTAAAATTTAGAATACCGTACCAATTTTCGTAAATAAGTCGTTTTAAATCGGTCAACAGATTTATAACCGATTTAGAAAAAAAATTAGCCTATTTAAAAAAGAATTGGCGCAAATAAAAATGGCCCATATAATTTTTAATAAATAATTAATTTTTAAAAATAACAAAATAAAATAAAAATCCTTAAAATACTCGGCACACAGACATTTTAAGCAGCAACATATTGAAAAAAAAAACCTAAAGTACATGAAGATTATGAATTTGGAGAACAAGATATGGTTGAATAAGAATATATAAATATGTGATGTTAATTTGTTGATAATTGTTTTTTTTGTAAAATATTAATATAATAAACATCGGAATATTTATGTTTGTAGACATTTTGGTATATTTATTATTATTATTTTGGACAAAAATAGTTATTACTTTTAAGTAGTTTGGTCAATATTTTTTATTTTCTAACATGGATTTTTATGTTTTTTTAATAAATATTTATATAATTCATTTAAAATAATTAAAAAATAGAAAAATAGAAAACCGATTAATTCATCCCGATTAGTCTTCGATTCATCATTTGGGTCATTGATCGCGCCGCGGCCGCATAACAATTTTTAAAACACTGATAGAGAAAGTACATGTGCATTATTGTTGATATGTATTATTATCATGAAAAGATGCAAAGAACCATCTATTAACACATGCAAAATGCAGCCTCATTAACACTCATTCTTAGCTTATAAGTAAATGAATTTAAGTATTTTCAATACACCCTACTTCACCTTATCAGGTACAACTCTTAATTTTGTAATAAAAAATTTCCATAACTTCTATATATTTATCATTTTTAGTCTTCTCCTTTCAATTTTTTAGCAATCCTTCGTTTCAGTTTTAGCATTTCTATATTTATATTTTATTATTATTGTTATTATTATTAGAGATGGTGACCAAATTGCCCTTGAACTATGAATAGGGCAAGTTTACCCGCAATGTTTAATCAAAATAAATTTTGCTTCTTTATTGAGGAACTGTGAAAGCATTGATTTTAAAATAAGAATTTCGATAAAACGAAACAGATTTCTATAATTTTGCCTAGTTGTTTGTAACTATAATCCAATAAGTTTTTAGCTACTTGTTTTTTTTTTCTACGGAAATATCAAAAGCCTTGGATTCAATATTTTGCGATGTCAATATTTGTTGAGTTAAAAACACACGGCGAATTGAGGCTGTATTGTGCACGCTTCAATTTAATGGTCATAATACTAGTGTTATTAATTAATATAAAAGATGTTGTTAGTATTCACTATGAACTCGAGCTTTTGATTCAATTAATGAATTTTCACTTAATCTTGCAGGTTATAGAAAAAGAAGAATATGGAAGGAAAGACGATGTTATGGATTGTGATGATAACATGCTTTTGGTGCAGCTCAGTGTCTCATCAAACTTTTCAATCATTTTTAAGAAACCCAGCTGAAGCTGCAATTAAAACGCAAGTCACATATGGAGTTAGCACCAAGATAAGCGGTCCAAGTGGACAATGTTTGCAAGTAATTAATCGTAAATTTAAGGGACCTTCAATTGCCTTAAATAATTGTAGGTATAACTCGTCTGGTTTGTTCTGGAAGTTTGAAACTGATGGAACAATTCAAACAATTGAATCTAAGGCTCTCTGTTTAACTGCCGATGTAAACTATACTCAAGGATCCTATTTATACATCGAAGAATGTAACTTATCTCCTCGAAATACGACCATTTGGGACTTAGCAGATGATGGAGTAATTACAAACCCGACAAGCGGACTAGTTTTAACTGCAAAACCAGGACCCTATGGACCTCCTCCTGTACTTACCCTCGAGACTAACATATTTTCCTCCTACCAAACATGGCGTGTGGGCAACGACACAAATCCAAGTTTGGTATCCATAATTGGGATGAATACTTTATGTTTACAAGTATTAGATAATGTTGTATGGGTGGAAGAATGTGCAAGCAGCAACCTTGGACAACGATGGCTTCTCTATTCGGACGGAACCATAAGGCCTCAGCAAAATACAGAAACCTGCATTAGCTATGATAGTGTTAGCAGTAACATTATCTCCGTTATGTATTGTGGGCTTCATCCGTCTAGTGAACGTTGGTTTTTCACTCAAAGCGGCACCATTCTGAATAAAAGAGACAATGTTGTAATGGATGTAGCACGCTCTAAACCAAGTCTCAAGCGAATAATAGTTTATGCTGCTCATGGAGGTGCTAATCAGAGGTGGGAAATATTGCCTCTTCCTAATTAGTATATGATTAAGAGAAAACTATAATAAGAATGTATATGATGAAAACTAATCCAGGAGGGGGATATATATGTTGTTTTTATTTCCTACTATATGTGAGTCTTATTTGTGTTACCAACCTTAGTTATGTTCTTGTTACGTAAATTACCAATAAATAAAATAAGTTTAAGTTTATACTTTTACATTTGAAGTTTTAATTTATGTTCCTTGTTTTAATTAAGGCTTGTTTGAGATAGTGAGACAGTACCCTCTAGCTAATTAGGTTTCAGATCAAGTTGAAATAGAGATAGTAACTTCGAGTTTCGTGTTAAAATGGATTACCTGATATATGTCTTCTATAAAATTTGTAAATTATACAAATTTTCGATAAACAATTTTTGTGTCAGTCGTGTTTTTTTTTTCATAAATCGTCACCCATAATTAAAAAAAAGTATGGTAACAAGTAAAAATATAGAGGCGAGACATTCCCACTTAGGGATCATGTTTACATTTTAGTGGAACAAGAAGGCTAAAAGGCCCGAGAAAACAAAGCAAAGGAAAAACTAGCTACACACTAATCTTCTGGTCGATCTTCCAGAGATGTCGTCAAGGAGATACTCTGGAGGCCTGCAAGAGTCACACCACACTCGTGATAACCAGGACAAAGAAGCCTGCAAAATTCGCCTTCTAGTCCACTGCTTGATTACCTTCTCTAAAAGTATGAGCAAACCGTAAATTCCAATCTCTCCCACTTAAGGATCATGTATACTTGCACCTTAATTACATTCCATCTAGTGTATCATATTTATCAAGAAGAAAAGAGAAAATAGATCCACATTTAGATCTGAAAACTTAGCTCTATATCATATACTAAGTGTACAATAAAAAACAAAACAAAAAAATTGGTTGTATTGAATGAATTAACAAGAGTGGATGCCACTCCACTCTTTATATACAGAACTTTTAATTAAATAATGAACTCTCGCCAACCAACTACCTAGCTAGTCTAATTTACTAATTAGTCCTTTAACTTTACATAAGAAAAATCCCAATGAACTGATTCAATCTGCTCGATGCCTCGATAAGACTATCGGATATCCTTAGTTTCTTGTGATAATGAAATGAATGATCTTTAGCTTTTAGGAGAAAAACCGCCTCGGTATTGAAATGAACTTTAGCATATTTAGCTATAAGCCATTTTGAGCTTCGCCACTCTTATCTTCCTGCCATATCACAAGTATTAGCAAAAAAGTAATTTGCCAGCCGTCTATCAACGTTGCAGATTCAAATAAACCAAATAAGAAAAGGAAAATAATCAAACTTGTTACTTAACTTTCAAGTAAGAAGCTTCCTTCAGATTTGTTTCAAAATGTTCGATATTAAATCAGAACGTTAACTAAAAAACTACCAACTAATTATCAGCTTCAGAAAGTGTGATGAAGCAACGAACTATAACTTTTCCGAGGACAAAATATTTCAGTTTTATGGTACAGAACCCACTAAGTCATCAAACGGATGATTGCCAGTAGTGAAATTTAGTAGTCATGTGATACCAAATAAGGATCATCCACAATAACGAAAGTAATTTCATATTAAACTTCAAGAACTCATAAGCAGGATGCAATTGTGAGTTTCCTAGAAGAATGTTAGTCCCTTCATCACTTGTTGTTGATAGAGTAAACATTAAGGAAATGGAATAAACTTTTTATATTATACAGTAACTTCTTCAATAAAATAATGTTCAACCTCACCTTATTCAACTTATTCAATGGTTCTAACATTTGTTGAGACTTCGTATATAATCCCTTGATCTTTTATCAGCCTGGAGAGAGCAATAGCACCATCATTAGTCCCAATGCTCTACCTTCCAACTTCAGATAATAAAAATAATGATAATGATATATGGAATAAGCATACTGAGACTAGCATTTCAAAATAATAAATAGCGATTTTGACGAGGAGTCCATTAGTCATCATCTTTTTATTGAATCTAAAGCATTCCGGCACTATATAGTTGCATTGCACCTTTTAACATCACCTGACGAATAGGCTCAGGCACACGATATTTGCAAGTCATTTTGACAATTTTGACGGCAGTGTCAAGTGATATGCGATGACCAATTGAAATAAATATTGGCTTTATTGAACCCTCAGTTGATCTCATTGCCTGTTACAAAAACCCCAAAAGAGGAAAGAAAGAAATAAAGGTTGATAAGCAGCACTTAGCCAAACTTGTTGAATTAAGCACATGAACTTATTTGTCTACATTGAAGTGCTTATGCAATCTCTGTAGAAGCAGAAAAAGACAGTTTAAATCTCGTACCACACCATGTACACACCCAGAGCGTCCGGTTAAAGTCATAAAGTCTTTGCCACTTCTTTCGCTGTCTAGAAGACATTTTCTGACTCCCTTTTCAGTAAGACCATCTATGCAATGCAGCTACGCATAATGAAATTAGATATCAACACAAACAGTAGGACAGAACCTAGCTTTTAGTAGTAGAAAGCGATTTTATAACGGAACTCACATTCTTCCCAATCCCAATTGAGGGAATATTTTCCAGAACACCAAGATGACAAGCTAAGCCAAAACCTAAAAGAACAAACTTCAGTCTTACAAAGATTCCCAAAAGCTACAACATTTGGTAAAAGCACTCCAGTCCTTACATAATAATGATTAGAAAAGATGCTTACCTCGAGGATGAAGCATCCCGTTTCCATCAACCATTAGTAACTGCAAAGCCATTTACATAGCAATTAGAGAAGTTTATCAAGTGATAAAATTAAATCAACCTGCAACTGAATAACAAAAGTCACCTGCGGATAGTAAGGACTGTTATCGTTTTTCATCTTTTCAAGGAGCTGTGAAAGAACCGGAGCCTGAAATACAAGAAGAATCAACTCGCAACACACATATGAATGTCAATATTTTGAAAATCATTTACACTAAAAATGAGCTATTGTCCCCCAAACTTGTGTAAATTTATATATGCGCTCTTTGAATTTGTGTAAGTGTTTCTGAAAATGCATTCTTGTTTTGACAGGTGGAGTAAAGAGCTAATTACGACTGAGGGAGCAGACGAGGCAGCATACAAGTTGAGGAGGCAATGTAGTTTATATAATAAGAGTTATACCTCACGGAAGGCAAGGAAGCCGGCGATGTAAGGGACATGGAGAGTGACGTGAGCAGAATCATGGTAGACGACATTGGCAGTGTGAAAATCCAAAACTACGATGGTGCCACAAGCAACCGATTGGTCATCCTTGAAGCAGCTCACGTCGACTCCGCCGATATACTTTAATTCCGATGAGGGCGGCGGTCTCCAAGTAAAATCATCGTTGATTACCAATCTCTGCTTAAGCGAATGCTGAATCCTGCAGCAGAAATAGTCGTGATAGCAGGTGCGGAATTAAACATGTATAGGAGGAACGAATCATAACATACATACATACATACTGTTTCCATCTCTGCAAAATGTCTGCTTCGGATGATGAAGGTGCTTCTTCTTCTCCGCCCGACATTTAAACAGTTTACTCACTCAAGATGAAATTGGAATGGGAAGATAGTTTTTGGTGGTGATATCGAATTCATACTCGCACTCGTGTTTTATAAATTACTTCACCACCCAGACAGCTATTTGCATACACAAATGAAAAGCCCGTTAAGCCCAACAGAGGAACTCGGCCATACTCAGAATGAAAATGCGAATGCTTAGGCTTGTTTGGAACTATCCACCTGAATTTAAAGAGTACTATATTCAAATGATTGCTTCAAAGAGAATTCAAGCTCCACTTCTTTCACAGGTAATGAAGGCCTGTTGTAGATTTACATTGTTCTTAGTGATTTTTTTGAACTAGTGTAAACACTGAATGTCTATCTCATATGGAAGTTCTATTTACATGCTAATGCATAGTCAACTGTGAATTCATTTGTGCTCATGATGATGCAGAGATTTGTTGTCTTGTTGAGAGTGTTTGCATGTTGTAGAGCTTGTTCTTCACCTTTAGGTTCTCAGTTTTGTCTTTTTAGATGTACGTTTACCGCCAATATCAAATAGTTCTTAAAATACTCTTCTGAATTTAGTAATGGTTAGTATTCTAAGCCCGTTTGGTCTCCCACTACATGTTATATTTCTAGATGTTGGTGAACACTTGGTGGATTATTATACAGATTTTGGGCATTTCTCTTTGTTTGTACCCCTCCATATTTAAGTTTGCTACATGGATAGTGTGCAAGGTTTTCGTGAATGCTTGATGGGTTTTTACTGATTGATTATTTTATTTTATGAGTTTTCGGCTGAAGGTGTTTGTTACTAGTTGGTCGTTCTCTTTTTAATTTTTACATGTGAACTTCAATATTATATTGGAGGACTTCTTTTTGACAATTTTATATATGGTTATGATTTTAGCTTATAATGATACAAGATCTTCACTTGTAATTTTTTTGATATCCAGAAGAATGAAATTGAAGATATTAAGGTTTTATGAAAATGTTTTGCTTTACCTTACTGTTGCATGTTGTAGAACTTGTAGCCTGCACCCCTACTGTTTACAGAGTACATTGCCTTGGAGGTTGACTTGACGTTGTTGTTTTAGTTCGATTTCTTGATGACAGATATTTAATTGTTGATTATAGCCTAGCATATGCAATAGTTAGTGCTCTGTATTTGATATTTGTACATGTGAAAATCGACATAAGTTATTCGACTGAATGGATTTTTGAAATTTTCCACATTTTTTTTTTGTCTTTTTATTTTGTTAAGGTGAAAGATGACCTGATACTTCTTGACAAGACTGTTGTGATCAAGTATCTATATGGAAAGGTAGCAGAGGCCTAACCAATAGGGTGTTTCCTGACCATACTTTTTCCGGAAAAACATGTTCCTATCACTAAATAGGAGATGTTTTTGTTTGTGAGGAGACGGGAAATGTTCACAGTAAGAGTTTTTTATGTTTATATATGCAATCTTTTTTTGTTTTGAGTTGCTGGTGCATAAATGTATGATCTTTGTTTACTTTTCCAGTGTGTGGCGATACATGCAGAGAAGTCCATTATGACCCTCAAAACAAACTTCCACCAGTCTGTACAATTTATGGGAAGATAGTTTTTCCTAAGTGATATCGAATTCATACTCACACTTCTGTTTTATAAATTACTTGACCCTAGGCAGCTATTTCTATAGACCGATTTGACTGCTTAAGTGTAAATTCGACTATTTCCAATTAACCTTCGAATATATTCAGATTAAGTTTTAAAATGTTTTTAACAGTCTTACTAGTGCTTAGCAACTTTTAATACATTGGCTTTTTCTTGGCAATTTACCCAACCCGACTCAATATCTTAATTATATCATAGATTTCTTTTTCATATAATTATAATAGAGTTTTATTAAAGTATCTCTATAAATATATTTTGAAAATGTGCTCATTTTGTTTATCGTATTAAATCTAACTTATTTATTTGGAAAGAGTTCTGAAATTTTCACTTAATTTTACAAAATTACAAATATTATGAGATTTTCAATAAGAGTTTCTTTTAGACAAACAATAATTAGATCACTCCACAAGAAATTAGGAGGTGTGACTTGGTTGGCAATGCAGATAACTTTTGTTTTTCTTTCGGATGATGAACCTTAATTATGAATAAGCTTCGGGATAGAAATATCTTTGATGAAAATATGTAATCAATACCAACAAAAAATAACAATTGATCAAGAGTGTTAACTGTTAAGTGAACAATACTTTCAATTTATGTTACCAGCATCTCTGATTAAGGGATTGGAAAGATAAAAAGCAAACAAGATTCTATAAAGACATCAAAAGGAAAAAATGAAACTAATATGTTGAAGATGGCATTGCAGAAGTTCATATGAACAGTAACATAATGTTGATGCAAATGTCTCTACTTTAAACATGAAGAAATTTATATAAAAAATCATGTGCGTAGCTCCTTGACTTGACCGGGAGTACGTAGTTTGGAGCGATTTATAATTTCTCGAGTGAGACCAGAACTTCCACTCGAATGCAGATTTATCTTAAAATTTCAAAGACTTGACAATTTAACCAACCATGGTGATTTTTGAACCAAATCTGAATATATGACATTACTGGGTTCTTGATTTTAGAGTTAAATTTATGAATTTTGGATGCCTCGACACCGCATATAATTCTGATTTCTGACACTACCAGCAACTTGTAACCGCCACCAATCAGAAGAAGTTCGCAGCCAATTTTCCGGCCACATAAAAGTAATTGCTTCCTCATGCATACTTATTAGGATTCAGATGCTTAGAAAAGAGAACACATAATATAATTGTACAATTTTAGCAAAGGCTTCTAATTCTCAATACTAAGATAGGTATGATGAATATAATAGGCCAATCTATTGCTAGAGCTAAGTGCAACTGAACTAACTCAAACTAGATCAATGAATTCCCAAAAAAAACTAGTATAACAGTCAACTTTTGATATTTGTCATATTATCAATCCATGAAGATTTTAGTACAATCAGAGTGTATTCGGAGCTGAAAGTTGAAGACGGCTTTTTCCCAAACTCGCTCGATGTGTCACCTCAAACTTGAAGTTCCAAACTGGACTTGCAGATTGAAATGCTTCACATTGAATGGGAACATTCAACTGAAGCCTCTTCATGATAAACTTCGTTACAATCTGTAAATGCAACACAGAAAACTAATATGAACAAAGAAGCTAATTTATAAGAGCAACAGTCTAACTAGCCATACAATAGAAGATACATTACTCAGTTCCAATACCCCAGATGAATAATCTGCCATATTTTGTAGGGTCATCAACCCCTTAAGAAACGTGGCTAATGCAAATGACAGAATGACACAGTTTTTCAGAAGGTGAGTATCTTGAAAGTGGCAAGACACAAAAGAAACCAAATTTTGTGCTAAAGACCTGTGAGAAACTGAGCATCTATCTCCCATTGATCAAGAGTGCTTCCAAGAATTCAAATCTGGTGTGTATATTTCAAGAGATAGTAACTTCAATAGCAGTCGAGAGCAACAAGTTTTGTCATGGAGAAATGAGAATGTGCAGCTTTAAGATGTTTGTTTTACACCTCTATCATGTTTATAATATAACACTCTTCTGATGTATTCATTGAATGTATTTCTTATTTCTATACTTGCTTGTATGGTTATAAGTGCATTTATAAAAGCATGGAACACATCACTGATCATGCATCAAAACTCAAAATTTCACCTTTACCCTTTCCTTGCAGGGATCAACAGCACCTCTGTTTTATATCCATTACAATTATTCTTCTACTTCTAGCTAGACACTCGGACTCCCTTTAGGAGACTCGTGATGATGGAGGGATTCAAGACTGAAATTCAGTTAGCACAAAAAAAAAACCATTCAGGGGGTGAAGATAATAAAAAAACAAAGAATAAAATGAGACAAGGTCAATACGTCCATCTAACCTGCAATTCTTTGGGACGCTCCAAGAAACTACCAATGAGGTTTTCATACTTGGTGGCAAGGACAGAAAATGTTTCCAGTCCTGAAGCATAATTTTAAGATCGTGAAGCTTGCTTTCCAATCCAAGACAGCAATTTGCATGCATCGTGCATACTAAATTTAGATCTTTACTAGGTTCACAAAGCCCTCCAAAGTATGCAGTGTCCAAGAATCTCATCTTCAACCCAAGATCCAGAATAAAGGTATCATTTTTAATTCTATTAAGAACTTCCTGATCATGATTTCCGGGAAATGTCTCCTTTGAAGAGTGCCAGAACTTGTAAAACTCTATTGAACGGTTATTGGACTTCACGTAGGAAAATCCGCCATTGGGTTTGTTCTCTATACTGTCAGAACTTCCCGCAAAATGATCACATGCAATCTGGAAATCTGCATCTGAGTAGAACTGTGGAAAAGGATCCCTGAACCACATGACATCAGCATCCTGGAGGAGGAATAAAATTGGTATTGGATTTACAGAATATCTCAAAAAAGTTTACTAATGTAAGGCGTTTTGCAGCATAGAAATACATCAACCTCAAACTACACCTAGGAATACGTGAAAGCTGCACACACACACAGAACCCTTTTAAAATATCCAATCAACAATGCAAGTAAACACTGGTTACCAAAACTGTCCTCTCTCGGCTCTATAGGGGTGTTTGTGTAAAGAATAAGATATAATAAGAATTTGAATGCCTATATACGAAAGAAACAGTTATGTTTATGGCCATTGAAATAAAAAATTGTCTAGGGAAGAGAATTGACATAAGGTGCAATTCTATTTATGCTTCACATAACATATTACAGAAATAACAAAACCATAGAGATGAGCAGAGCTATATATGTATAAACAAGTCAGATAATATTATCATCAATGTCTGCAAATGAATTTAAGAGATTACCGTAAAAACGAAATTATACCCCATCTCAAGAATAGACCGTAAGAAGTCAATCCTTCTCCACATCATCTTCAAATAAGAAGAGGTCATAAAGTAAGCTTCCTTGCGAAAATCAATCCCATCAGTGACCAAAGCAAAACAATGATTATGCACTTCGGTGCAACGTGTATATGCCTTCTGATCCAATGCAATAATCACCAAATGATTTAAAAGACTCCGAGTGCCTTCCCCTATTCTAAAGCTTGCCAGGAACAGATCAATAACTGAATTTGGAGCTGCCCAAGCTTCATTCAGAGTAGTTAAAATAACAGTCTTATCTTCCATAGCTGCATCTTTCAGTACCATCTCAAGATTTTGCTCATTACTCGCCTACATCATCAACTATTACCAAAGTCAATATTCAAAGTTCAACCTAGGTACCTTAATATTTCACACAAACATATATGGAAACATTGCAAATGTGGAAGCAACCATTACACTGAAATAGGTAATATGTAATTACCTAAGTTCTTTAGAAGGAAATATAAGAAGACAATTGCTAACGTGCACTGAGATATATTCAGAAGAAGAGCATGTACTACAGTTAACCTAATCGTTTATTGAACTAATCAAGACAGTTTATTGCCAATTTTTCAAAATCCAAAGTTAAACAAACCTTGCGATTTCACACAAACCTACAAGGCAACATTCTAATGCGGAAGCAACCGCTCCATTTAAAATTTGCTTAGAGGGCTAATCACGCAAAATGAAGACGAAATCATCATCAAGAACGCACAAGAAGACAATTGTTAACATGTACCAACAACACATTCAAAGGCCGGAGATAAAAAGTGTGCACTGTGAACTAAATCATTCATTCAATTAAACAAGGAACTTCATCACCAATACCACTCGTGTTTCTCTCTTTCTGTACTAAACACAAAATAAAACTAAAGAAACAAAGATTAAAAGGATACTCGTACTCACACGAAACTAGCCAATTACACAAACATAAAGTAAGAAAATCATCATCATCAACAACTAAATACAAGAAGACAATTGCTAATACACGTCGTGATATTCAGAGGAAGAGCATAATATAAAATATGTTGTTAGCCTTAACTATCAGCTTGAGCTTTTTGAAAGATACTGAGTTCGTGCAAAGATATTGAAAAGTCGGCAAGATATTCAAATCGTTCATTCAATTAAACAAGAAAGTTGATATCCAATATCATTCGTGTTTCTATCTTTGAGTACTAAACGCGAACTAAAACAAAAGAAAGAAAGATGAAAGCATAATTACACACACAAAAGTAAGAAAATCATCATCATCATCATCAACAACAACTACACTACAAGACAGTTGCTAACACGCGTCGCGATATTCAGAGGAAGAGCATATTATCAGATATTAATATAAACGATGTTGTTAGCCTTAGCTATCAGCTCAAGATATTAAAAAGTCGAGAAGATATTAAAATCGTAGATTCAATTAAACAAGAAAGTTTAGTCGATCGACAGTCTCAGTTGAAAATGAAACTAAAGAAAGAAAAGATCAAAAGCATACTCACAGGAACAAGATCGGTGTCGGCGGCAGAGGGGAAAATGTGAGGGAAAGAGACAGGATAAACGGAGGGAAAAGAGAGGAAACGGAGGGAATCAGTAGCTCCGTAGAAAAGAAAACAAGAAATGGAGATGAAAGCGAAGAAAAGAAGGGCGCGTGGGATGGCGGAATCCGTGAAGAAACGGAAGTTAGAAGACATGATGGTGTGAGGTCGAGAACGGAGGAGCCTGGAGGTTGAGACTCTCCTCGAGGCGTGAAACCGGAACAAGGGTCCACCGCGATTCATGAGGGAGCATGGTTTTAGGTGACACTATAAATGAAATTGAAATTCAGTTACAGGGGGAGATCTTCATTATGAATTTGTTACGGATTTTGATTTACTTTCATTTTCAAACATCTTCTCTTGCTCTTCTTCTTTGCTTGCCTGTTGAATTTATGAAAAAGACCTTAAAACTCGGGGAACTATCTAAAACGGTAAAATTAACTTTTTAAATTCTTAATCTACTCACTTAATCAATTTTATACTCGTTAATAGTCTCTTCTTTCTCATAGTTTAACATAAGTAATAAATTAAATTAAACATACTTACGAATGTGATTAAACGGTTGTTACAGCTCATGTACTTACTGTTGCAGGCGCTCCATATGGCCGTTTCACCGCCAGTTTTGTAGTATTTAGCTACTTCCTAATTGGTCTTAACGGGGCGTTTGGCAAAAGTTGGGACTTAGGTGAGATTAGTTAAGTCTAAAAATTGAGATGGAGTAGTTGAGATTGGGTATTATTTTTAAGTTGGGCTTGAAGTATGTCCTTGTTTGTTTGAGAGTTTTTTGGAGATTAAATTTGAAGCCCAAAAATGGAAAGGACCCAATTACCCCTCTAATTCAAAACTAAAAATGAATAAACAAAATTACCCCTTCCCTCAACCGGCATAACCCATTCTTCGAAATAAAACGGTCGACCTCAGAACCACCATCTTCATCAAATCACCATCTTCATCAACGCTTGAAATTTGACCGCCTGAAATAGAATAAAAAACTCAATTTTTCAGGATCATCGAACTAAGGCAATTCGATGCAGTTCTATTTCTCAAAAGCGACAGTCGATTTTTGAGTCATAGAACTGCATCGAATTGTCTTAGTTCGATGATCCTGAAAAATTGAGTTTTTTTTTCTAAGTCCAGGGAGTCATCGAACTAAGGCAATTCGATGCAGTTCTATTTCTCAAAAGGGACAGTCCATTTTTGAGTAATAGAACTGCATCGAATTATCTTAGCTCGATGATTTTTGAAAATTGAGTTTATTTTTTCAAGTCCATGCAGTCATCGAACTACACAAATTATCTAAATGCGATGACTTATGGGAAATTAAGCCTTCCGATATACCATCGAACTATACAAATTCATCTTAATGCGATGGAAAATTTAACTCACGGGTTAACAACAACCATGAATGTATAACTTAGACATTGCCTGTAAATATACAATACATACAAAATATCAATGTCAATGACGTACCAAAGTAGATAGTTTACACGACATCATTGAAGTTTTGATTTAAATTGGTTAGTTTGTCCAGTTTCACCATTGTTTTAGTAGGTAATCAATGGTGAAGAGGACAAAGGACCAAAACACAAAATACTAACCAATCACAAACAAAAATAATGGTCTACACCATTTACACACCATTTACACCACACTACCTAATTGCCAAGCTCTTCTTCAACAAATATCAACTTTGCCTCGTCATCCGGCATGGAATAGAATGCATTAACTTTGTTAGGATCACTAAGTATGAGCCGGGTCGCCTTGATGACATCGCGTTTAGACAGCCCACCAAGTGCCGAAATGACGTGATACACATTCTTCGATCTTTTCTTCTCATCTAAAGTCATTTCAAACTCAAGCTCTTCATCAACAAATATCAATTTTGTGGATTGCTAGCAAAATTTCACCTGCAAAGTCTCATAAGCAGCCTCAATTCTCTGCTTAACAGTATCAACCTTGGCAAGTGTAGCTATAGCCCTCTGCCTAAACAGGACATCAAATTAATCGAAAACAGCTCAATTAAACCTAAATGAAATTCAAATTGCAGCATACGAGATAGATCTAATGCAAAATTGAAATCAACACAGCACATATTGAATATCGAGAGCTAACAACCTTCTTGAGTTTCTGAAGAATAGCAAAGCAGAGCGGAGGAGAGCAGCGGCGATTTCTTTGGAGATCGGCGAGAGAAGCGGCGAATTCTTTGGAGACCGACGAGATCGACGAGATGTTTGTCGAGCGATGAACATGGTGAACAGAGAGAGAGAGAGAATCATTTGGGGAAAATTTGGAGGTCGGAGCTCAATTTTGGATTGAGGGAGGAAGGGAGTAAATAAAGAACAGGGGACACAGAAGGGAATTGTTTAGATTGAGGGAGGGTTACTTAGACATTTCCAACCCAAATATTAATCTCACCTTGGGTCATAAAATAAGAACACCCCCCCCCTAGTCCATAAAATAAGGCCACATTTTGAGATTAGAAGTTAGCCCAAAAAATAAGACCCCCAAACAAACATGTCCATATCTATTTTTAAAGCTTAAAACAAAATAATCCCACCTAAGGACCCCAAACAAACACCCCGTAAGAGTGTTAACACTCTGGACCTATTTTCATAAAAAAAAAAAAACCTTTGCTGTGGAAAATTACAGGCATGTTTGATACTCGGACGGCCACTTAGCATTATCCACAAAAGCACATACAAAAATTAGGTAGTTGTATATTAAAGGAGGTAATCAGGGATTAACCAGCATCAAGCCGATAATTTTAAACTCACTTTGTTTTTCAAATTGCAATTTGAATGTATTAAAATGTTCCTCTTTAGCATTTTGTTATTCATTACTATAACATTCTAACATAAGTAAACATCAAACTTTGAGTTCAGGCTCAAGCAATTGAGCTACTCAAGTCGATCTCAAATTCAAACCAAATTTGCTCGTTAAAACTTGTAGATGGAATGCGTTACTACACGGATCATTCTCTCCTTAACATATAAATCAAATTTGCTCATAGGGATATATTTTTCCGGAAAAGAAAATGGGCTGGGCTATGGACCCATATAAGATAGGACCTAAAAACCCAAAACATGTCTTCCTTTTCCAAGTTGACAGACAAGGGTTTTGGATTCCGATGGCCGGAGAAGAAGAAAACGAGAAGAAAACAACGGAAGCCGGTGAATCAAAATCAGAGAATGGAATTGAAATTGAAGCTGATGCAGCAGCAGATAGGGAAGAGGTGAAAGAGAAGGAAGAAAAAGGAATGAAGCCATGGGAGCAGCACGCGGCTGTAATAAGCATACCTCGATTTGATTACAATGCTCCTTCTGCTCTTTCTAATCATTCTCACTCTGGTTTCCTCATTACTTGCTCTATCAGTTACGTTTCTTTTTCGCCCGCCTTTATATATTGCTAATCATTTTAGCTTACTGATATTTAATTTAAGTTGTCAAATTTTCATCAGAGAGGGAAAAGAGTGCCACTAAAGAAGCTATTTCCATCCTTGACAAGGTTTTTTCTCATTTCTCTACAAACATTATACTTCCATAATGTTACACCGACACTTCTCCTTACTAGCGTATCTGTACCTGTGTCCATGGCTGTTTTACGAAGGTTATGTTTTAGAAATAACATTTACCTACATACTGCTGAATATACAAGTGTTTCTCTTCTTGTTTGTAATTCAACATGGTCACATAGGGTTGTTGTCTTGCTGTGAAATTGATCGTTTCATTGTTGAAATTATGAGTTCAATTGGGTTTATATTCTTAACTCTTGAAGCTTTTTAAGTGTTTCTGCCTAACAGATAGCACAAGTTTGGAAATCCTCAGTTGATTAGAATTGAATGTTGCCCCTTGTGTATCCAAAATTTTATCTTTAACGGATATGATTTGGTGACATTTGCCCCTCGTGGTATCGAACTTGGTGACATTTTCCCCTTGATGGATGGAACATAGATAAATTCAGCTTCCTGATTAATTCAATTGCACATATCCAGAGATGCAGGACATCAAGTGAAGCAAGTCTGCAATCTGAGATGACATTGTATGATAGAGGTTTAATAATTTCCATCCTTTAGGAGGCTAATGTGACAAAAAAATCGGATACAATAGGAGGCAGATTTCACCAAATCATGCCACAAGTGGAAAAAGTGAAGATTTTGGATACTATAAGGAGAAAATAACCAAATAGGTGTTTCATCCATTAGAATTTGCACGTACAGTTTGTATATATATATGAAATTTGAGCATTTGTGACTTAACCTCAGCCCTTTAAGTTATCTAGGTGATTCTATGGAGGACAACCCCTCAATTAGCTTGAAACTTAGCAAACCCATATTGGAGAAGGTTTCCAAGCTTTAGGTTTTTCTGATGATTAACTGGAAAGCCTTTTAAGGATTTATAGTGGTCAGCTCATCATATATATCTGTCTTTTTCATTTCTTTGAAGGAGAATTAACCATCGAATTCATGAGAGCTCGAAATATCTATATTGTTTAAAGAAAAGGTTGTGTAATACGGCATTGTGCATTAGATGAGGATTAGAGAAAAATTGATTCTGTTCATTTAAATTTCACCTGAGCATCACAATCAGAATTAGGAATGTGGTTAGCTCCAATGTTGATTCGTGTATTTTGATGTGCTTTGTAGTATACTAGGTCCTGTGACTCCTGCGACAGCAAGACCTCTGAATGTACGGAAAGTTTTGATGCAAGTCAGGGAAACAAGAGAAGGAAAACATTGAAGGATGAAACAGGTGGATTAGATGATGAGGGTCTGAAAGGCGATAGCAGTAACGAGGATACAGGTAGTAAGTTCAGAAGCAAGGCTTTATTAGACTTTTAGTTATGAATTAGATGTTTGATTTTTCACATTTTATGACACGGCTTATTTTTCTTCATGATATATGGGAACTTAAAAGCGAATGATAGAACAGAAGAAACTGGTTTTTCTCTTTCATTGGTCAAGTTGACGAAAAGTGGATTGCTTCTACTGACCTGTGCTGGAAAAAACTCTCCCCACACCATAGATATTGTATCAGATATCTTTCAACGTCTGGAATCTGGAAATCTAAAGTCACCACAGTAAGTTGCAGGCATGGTTCTTATCTATTTTCGAATGCTATTTTATGCATTTAGAATTTAGAATTAATGGCACTGCAATATCTGATGTGCTTGGTCTTCGCTTTGTATGTTATGTATTCCATAATTCTTCTTCTGCTACAGCAAACCCATTAGTTACAAGTCCTTGCAATATCTATAATCAATCAGAGTTCCTTTTGTTTCCTTTAAGAATCTTAATTTTATATCTTCTGAAGCATCTTTTAGCATTTCATGGTGGGCGTGCCTACATTACAGCATTTCAACAGAACTGATCTAATTTCAATGATATTCTTCCCTAAATGTACATTTGTAGTTATTTTGCGTTAAATCTATTCGACTTCATTTATTCTTTGTATTTGTTTTAATATAATGAGTTTAAAATGTTGCTTCACTAGAACTGGCTGTTTGTATCAATATATGTAATATGGATTCGAACAACAATTCCTTGATGTAGGTGGTGTCATCGGATATTCCCCATTCAAGCCACTTGCCAACTGAATGAGAAGGAACTCCGATCAGTTGTATCAAAACTTGTTCTTCAATTCATGAATAACAAACAAGAAAAACTTGCACAGCCTCTAAAAGTAAGTGACTAGATTGTTAAACAGAATATTTATTACTCTATGATTGATTATATTGCAAATATATTTTCTTCTGTAGTTTGCAGTAGGATATAACAGAAGAGGTCTTGAAGAGACGCAGGGAAAGGCGGCAAAAAAAGCGTCAGTTGACTCAAATATATGTCCTCTGTTGGACCGAAACAAATGCTTTGAAATTGTGGCTTCTGCAGTTAAAGATGTTATATCGGATTCAGCTGTTGATCTCAAATCTCCCGAGGCAAGAGTTTTCCGCAGTTTTCCGATGTCAAAAATTCTACTGTTTTCTTTTATTATTCTGACAATGATGACAAATTGATCAGGTTTCAGTTCTAGTTGAGTTGCTGCCTCTATCTGGAGTGCCCAACGGATCATTGGTAGCTGCAGTCTCCGTTCTTCCCCAAAACCTCGTAAGCGTGAAGCCACGGCTCTGCATTAAACCAATGGTTTCTGATACCAACTTTAAGAATGCAAAGAGATGAAAGAATGTAAGCTTACTTTATAGTGCAGCCACCAACATTCCCATACAATTAATGGTGCTTCAGTTTGAGAAAAATGCATCAATCAATTTAGTCTTGGTGCATTTTCTTCCTCTCTTTTTTACCTTCATTGGTAAATTAACAGTTCTGTAAAACCTCGACTTATCAAATAAAAATTTATCCATACAAATTTAGCCAAACTGTTAGAAGTTTAACAAGTTTATTTATTTACTATCCAGATTGGTTGAGATTATCAATTTTAATAGGTCAATGGGTAGATGGGCTTATATACCCACATTAATTGGGTCTTAGTGGTTTTGTTTTGCTTGCTTTCATGTCTGTGTTCAAAATAGAAATTTGTTTTTTCCATTGAAATAGGACAGAAATTTTTATTGAACCCAGGGTGTCTCTTATTCATTTGAATTTTTTTCACTCCATGTCTAGATGGATTGCTAATGATAATGTTCAATTTAAAAGTTATTGTAAGCATTTCTTTCTGCTAATTTAAATTTTTGAGTAAGATAATAGATACAATTTTTAACCTATCATTTTCTTTCATAAATTGTAAATTAAAAAGTTGTAAAATATCTCATAAAAAGGTTCTAGATATTAGGGTCCCTCTCCCATTTTCGGCAGCCAAACCAATCCTTTACACGTGTAATGGGAAACCAAAATAATCATATTATTGTTAACCTTCTATATATATTTACAGTTTGTCAATAAAATTCAACTTAATCGAGTTTTTGTTATAGAGGGCATAACTCATGCTTGTTCTGAAAAAGGTGTAGATGGTTTTCTCATATTAATTAAGATTTTCACCTAGCTCAAAATATAATAAACGTGATTTTTTAGACATATCTATAAACTTAAATTTTTGGATTAGCTAGTTGCTTGATTGAGCTTAATTCAACAAGGCCAGCCAGTTCTCCCCACGTTGGTTCAACCCTGGTTCAATCTTGCAGCTCGCTAGCTTTCTTCGAATTCAACTTCCAACATAATAACCAACCGGTCATGTCAAAGCTCACTAGGAATAGAAACCATCAAAGTGCATGACATCAATTTACGATCTCTCCCGTTTAACCAACTATGCATTTTATAACATTCCAGTTTACGTATTTTTGTTAGAAATCAGTAAACTAAAGAAATATATGGATTGAACAAGAGCATTATTAATTGGTGCCAAGAATTGTTAACTGCCTTTGCTATTTCTACATATAACAGACATATATTGTAAAATCAATATTATTTTTTTGTTATAAAGATTTTAGTATTTGAGGGATAGCTCCAATGCAAGGACCAGGGAGTAAAACTAGTATTTTAGTTACCATAGAAAACAAGAGTTCTATAATAAATTAAGCTCAATTATGGAAAGATGGACTAAAATGTAAACCAAACTCGAATCAACCAATCAATAACTAGAAAAAAATAAATCATAAAAATTGGAGTACTAACTAAATAAAGAGATATTCAAATCCTACATAGAATAACAGCTAAAACATCCCCTCTACAACCCACAAAGAGCAATGGAAAGATCCAAATTAACGCCATGTTTGATAGAAGAACCAGAACAACCTTTCAAACTAGACCTGTAGCATGACGAAAAAGCTTCACTCATCTCACTCGTGGACGACCCGTTACTTCTCTGCCCCGTCGTTGGCAATGACAGCGATAACGACAATTCACAACCCTCTTCTCTTCCACTCACCTCGCCACCTCCACACTTCCTATCTTCCTCCTTCATAACCTGACATTAACCAAGAATTGAATTTTAATAATAAAAATAATAATAATAATAATAGTGGAAATTAATTAACATAAAAGTAAAGAGATTTAGAGAGTGTAAGGGTAATTTAAGAAGTTTGAATTCAAAGGGTCCTGTGTTGGATGAAGAGTGACACATATTGTTATTATTAGTGGTACCGTACAGGGGCAATAAATAGGGCAAGCCTAGTCTGAATTTTACAAATGCCCTTGCATTGTATGGTCCCCTCCCCTACAAAACAGTAAGTGGACCACAGAATGTAATAAGAGCAGCTAGGTCTGATGGGGGGTGGACTCTTTGGAAAATCTGCTGGTTCTTGTCTAAATCTAATTTTTCAAACTCAGCTTTAAAAGGGTAAATCTAAGGATTAATTTACATGACAACTATTTTGTACTATTACCCTCCTCAACTAATTTACATAAATAGGTATATGTTTGCCTCTTTTTCTTCTACAAATATGCAAAAACAACAGGCTTAATTCTATTTTCAAAACACAAACAACAGCCAACTATGTTGAAACTTTACCTAATTCACCCATAAATTAAGGACTTCAATGTACCTATAAACAGCTCTCAAGTCTTTGGAATAATGTCCAAATTTAGCACCCAAGTTTTAAAAAATTTATATTTACACTTAATGTATGAAATGTTAAATTTTTCAAAATATTATTTGAATTATTAATATAGTTACAAACAATATTCCAAAATGGTTAATAATGTCGTATCAAAATGGCAATAACTAAATCTTTCAGATTTGAGTTAATTGCAAAAAATTACCAACAGACGATAACGACGGACTGACCAAATTGTCTAAATTTTCAGCAAGATAGGGGCAAAATTAATCATGGGTAAAATTGTAATAATTCCCAAGTTATGTTTTAAATACGTATTTCCACGAAAACAATAACCGCAAATTTGGAGTTTAGTACTCAATTAGCATTGCAAATGGTGCGACGGAGATTGTTTCCCACATCCCCGTCCCCGCGTAGATAGAGAAGGGAAAGAAATTGTCTGTCATCCCATTGGAGAGATCTCAACTACCCATATATGAAAACCCTAGCCTCAAAGTGGGATACTTTACTCTGAACATTTGGAACTTAGAGCATGTTTAGGTAGGCCACTAGCCTATCAAAAGGAAAGAAACATCTACCTAAAACAGCCTAATTACCTATAGCTCTATAGCTGGATTAACTTGGTTGTCGCAAGAAAATTAAAACCAAACACTAAAATTGCACTCAAGCCCCAGTAACAATACAACAAAAACAAAGCCCTAGTCTCGAAGTGATTCAGAGACGTGTAACAAGAACCATTACAAAGAAGCGTTCCACTCAAACCCGAGTTGCGTGTTAAGAAAAAGTAGAGGGAGGAGAGGCTTTCCTTGTTGAGTGATAAAAATATTACCTGTAGAAGATGAGATTCTTGGACAGCAGCAGCATAATTCAAATTAGTAATGGTAGAAGAAATATCATGTGACAAAGACAATTCTTGAGGTTGTTGTTGAGTTTTAGCATGAAACTGTTCCCATCTGATCAAACCTCCTCCTCCACCATTGCCTTCTTTTATTCCCATATAATCATCATCAACAACACTGTACGGATTCTTGACTTGTGTATCATAAAATATTCTTTTTTGCAGCTTCTGATCACAAATTGAACTCTCTATTCTTGCTCTGCAAATACCCAAAAGAAAAACAAAAAGAACAAACTTTGTAAAAAAGAAAAGGAAAAAGATCATCCAAACAGTGCAAATCTTTTTTTGTTTTTATCTAGGACAAAGTACTCTCTTTTTTCATTATAAAAAAGAAAGAAAAGAAAAGCTAGGCTGACCTTTTAGAATAGACAAGATGGGAATCAGATTCTTCAACTCCTTCATCTACATCAAAAGATTGTCTTCTGGTTGAGTTTTTATCTGTCAAAAAACACACTAAACATTAACAACTTGAACAAGTAAACTAGCCTTTTTTTTTTCATCGTACATTTCTAGATGTGGGTTTCAATGAGTTGAAAGGTAAAGTAGTAAAAAAATGAAAAGGAAGTTCAGGTCAATGGCATTTAATTAACATGTAAATTGGGAAGTTAGAGGTTTCATAAAGAAATGCTAATATAGGAAGATCTGAAAGAGATTCAGATTTTATTCTGCTTTCATCTCTTTTGGCTATCTATCAGAAAATGAGAGATAATAAATGAAGTGATGTTCCAAAACTTAAGTAATTCCATGTCAATTTAATTTTTATTCTCAAACTGTGATGGATGATAGGATTTATGAAGAGCCATTAGAGGAAAGAAAGAATAACTCCCATGTCTGCCATTAATGCACTACATATTTACACAAATTTTGGAAAACATTTCTAAAATTTATACCTTGTTTTCCCAGATGATCACTTCTCATGCTTCTGTACATCTGATCAACAAAACAAAATCAACCCATTTCAGCAAATCAGAGTTTAACTGATTCGAAACAAAAAAGAAGTGAACTTGGTCATAAAAAAAACAACCTGGAGATGGCTCTTGACATGTGAAATGGTGAGTCCTTTGACATCCATTAACTGAAGAACAAGTTTAGGAGTGGCTTCTGCATAAATGAAGAAAAATCAAAATTAAACATTGTATATGCACAACACATAATTAGAAATATAAAGAATGGCGGGCTGATACAACATAACTATTAAAAATATAAAGTTATATTTTTAACTACGAATATGTACTCCGAGAGCTCTCTATTAGTAGATATGATTAGAAGCTTACTGTCTTGACCACCAAGCCTTTCAATGGCATGAACAAAGCAGTGATGAAGATCAGGAGTCCATCTCAAACGAGGTACTTTTGATCTTATATATTGCCTTACTGTACCATTTCTACCACAACTACCCATATTCTTCAACTCAAAATCCACCTTGTAAAAACTAAGTTTGAAGAAATGGGTTCTCTTGAAAAACACAGAAAGAAGAGAGAGGAAGAGGAAAAGGAAAAAGAAGAGTAAGATCACGAGAAAAGGAAGAGAGGGAGCTGTAAATTCCTGAAAATGTTTCTTCTATTCTCTAAAAAGCTCTCTTTATTTGCAGAGAGAGAGGCAGATAGGAGAGAATTAATTAATAGCAAACAGAAATAATTCAGAAGAAAAATCACGAGTTTCTGATAATTTCTTCCCCTAAAATCATTACATTTACCCCTATGCTATGCTTTTATATACAAGCCTCTATTTTACTATTATAATAATAATAAAAAGAAAACAAAAACATCAACCAACTGCTTTGCTTTGACCTTTGTTTCTTCTTTCGTTTATAAAAAATTAAAAATTGAAATTAGCCTATAATATGCCAAAACGTCGTCATGATCACAAAATGCCTATAAACAATTTTTTGATTATTTTTATTTCCAAATTCGAACAGTGTTTCTTCGGATATCCCTTTCCTTTTTGACTGTTTACTTATTCTAATTTACCATTTTGCCTTTGCTCTTTCCTTTCATTTACCATTATATCTCCTTTACTCTTTACTCAATAGGGTGGGGTCTATCAAGTTTAATCAACTATTTCAATAAAAATAGTGAATATATAAAAACTAAAACATAAACATAACATGTAAGCTATGGTCACTTTGTTTTTCCCTTACTTTGTCTATACTTTGTCTTTTTTACCATTGGATTAGTTTTTAACCCATGATCCAATGGTTGACAAAACAAAGTAATGGTTACTTTGTGAAAAACAAAGTGACCATAGAATATCCCTAAACATAAATAAACCCCCCATAAAATAGTGAATATATAAAATTTAATTTATCAATTTAGATATATATAAAAATGATATATTGGAACTTATACAGAATATATATTTATTCCGATAAAACTAGATCTCTACGGGATGATTCTTACCGTCTTTAATAGCTTGGAACCGAACTCTCAATCTATAAGAGATGCATATGCCCGGCACCCAAGAGTTGTTTTGGCAGCCGAGGGAGCCAGCGGCCCCCTACCTACGCCTTGCCGAAGGGAAGGTATTAGCAAATTGGGACAATTATACGTTTCTTTATATCCGTTAGTATATACGACATTTTGCAACATCTAAAAATAAGCGTAAGTGATTTGATTAATTGACTACCATCCTCTAAACAAGCCGTATAGATTTAATTAATGAACGAACAACAAAGTTTAAAACTAAATTAAAAAACGTTAACTATGTGACAGACATAAATTAAAGTTAAAGGAAAAAGTGGAAACATTATTCTTTTCTCTATCAAAATGTTATGGGATGGAAAAAAAAAATTAAAAAAATTATTTTCATTTTATCAATCAATTTAAACTTTCAGTTAAAAACTTAGTTTTGTATTAAAAACTTCTTAATAATGAATCATCCATTATTTAATCATTTGTATATATCAATTCTACAGACTTTATGTTTAAAATCTTCTCCCGGCGGGGGAACGTTACCTATTCTAATCTAAGCTAACCACAACAAGATCATATATTAGTTACAAATATGAGAGATCATATGCTTCCAAGGTGTTATATATTGTTAACCTTGGGCAACACAATTTCAAATTACAAAACTAAGTTTTCAAATCCTTAACATGCACATATTATTATAACATGTTAGGCCATTTTATTTTTTATATCTTATCAGTAATTCCAGTTGGTTCAGTCCACTAATTTTCTTTCAATAAATATACTTCAGTTCAATAATTTTCAGTTCAGTTCAGTAAATTTTAGTCATAAAGAACATAATTTTACACTAATTATTACCCAAAAAATCAAATCCGAATCACTTATTATTATGACATCTTTGACACTAATTAGCTAAATATCCAAATCTTAACAACCTCAATTATTATTAGGATTTTAACACATTTTAGGATAACTTTGTATTGTTTATACCTTATAAGTCAATATAAAAATCAATATAAAAAGGTCACTAGTATAAATGTATAGTTTATAAGCAGTGGCGTAGCCAGGAATACAAACTTAGAGACTTATGGAGCGCTTCTACGTACAGCAGCCACCAACAATGGGAGGACTTATTTCCGGCCACTCCTACTCCGGCCAAAAGCTACTCCGTCGTTGGGGAGCTCTAACCTACCCAAACATTAGGCTGGCTACGCCCCTGTTTATAAGGTGTTACACAATAAAATATAATAATTAAATATACATTAAGATAATAACGCATAGAGAAATAATTTCTATTACTAGCTTTTAAAAATTTATTTTCACTGCCATGAGTCGAATAACTGCTTCACTTCATAAAATATTTGATTTGGCTGCTGGTTTTGCTTTACTAAAAGAAAAGACGACATGAAAATACCTGAAATTTACGTTCATAATTACATATAAATTATATAAAAAGGTGGGAAATAAGTATAAAATATGTATATATTATATAGTAGTGTAACTTAAATTCCAAGAATGAAATAAATAAACACTTGTCCGATAAGTATTAGATCAATGTTAGGCAGGAAATACAGGGCACAAAGTCAAAACTCACCGTAATTTTTAATTTTATTTTTGAGGAGAAAAAAACTCACCATAAATTAATTAATTAAAATAACCCCTCCCTTCTTTGTTACTTTGCACTTGCATCACTTCACCTCAATGCTTCCAGTCTCTTCTCCTTCATCTTTTAGGCTTTTATATATATTTATCTATGTGTTTCTGCCAGGTTGTTTTATCCACAGCTTCATGAATTATCGTTCAGTTTTGAGAGTTCTGTACTCAATTCGTCTCAAATATATTATTTATTGTCATATTTATTTATTTATTTTATTTTTTGGGTAAATTACAAAACAAATTTTGTGATTACATTAATCCTGGTAAAATTGTAATTTTTATTTTTTAAGTTGATCCTTGGAATAATATGACATTCAAAATTTAAGTTTAACTTTGTAAAAAATGAATGTTAAACTATCTCAAAATCAATTTTTTCAAGAATTAAAGTTGTTTAGTATTATATGAATTATAGAAACATATTTCGATAGTTGGAAAATCACGATTTCAAAATTACTTTTTTATCTCCTCTCTAAACAATACTTAAAAAATATGAAAATTGAAAAGCGAAAGAATTACAGTTGTTTAGAACATTATTAATTCTTAGGATATGTCATTTATAAGGTCATTACTGATCATTTTAATGGCGTCATCAAAAAAAAACTTCTATGATGGACCGAATGCAATTGTTTAGACCAATAAAATTAGAGAAGGAGAACACTTGATTGAGAGATGATTAGTGTAAAGAAAAAAAGGTATAAAAATACCACATTTTTAATGTCCATTGAAACGAAAATATAATCGAATTTCTCGCCAAAAAAATCGCATTTTAAAAAGTTATATAACCACATTCATATGTTATATAATTAGGTCCGTGTTTTATGGCTGAATCGAACTGAATTTGAACTGAATGAAACTTAACTAAATTAAACTAAATTTGTTAAATTGGCTGGATTTGGTTGAATGAAAAAGAAAAATTTGCTAAATTTGGTTGAAACAATTGAATCGAACTGAATAAAATTTTACTGAAATTAAGCTAAAAATAGTATTACTTCAGTTTCTTTGCTTATGTATGCAAGTATATGTGTTTTATAATCAAATAAGTATATATTCAATAAGAGTTCGTCCAACTTATAAGACATTTCATTTTATACTTGAAAGATTTACAGTTTGAGTCTTTAATTTAACAAAATTTAACTTTTGTTGATAAACAATATGTTAATTTCATTATAAACATTAATTGAAGGCTGTAATTTGTTCTTAACTTTGTGAGTATATAACACTACTTTTAGCTAAACTTATATTAAAAAAATAAATATATAATTAATAGTGTATAACTTAGGCGTGGCCCATAGTATATGATAGAGTTCTGATTATAATAAATCACAGGGTTCACGTCAATACTTTATAAAGTCAACTATTTTCTAGCTAATAAACGCCACGAGAGCAAGAATTGGACCCACAACACAATTTTAGAAAGCACCTATAAGCAAATCTAACACCGTTAATTTTGATTACGATAAATATTTGAAGCATCTCCTGAAAACCAACGGTGAGATGGTGGGGAAGAATATCACGTTCACGTCAGTTGTTGGAATAATAGGATGGAATTCGAAATACGGGAATCAGAGAAAATGGAAATTTGTAATCTTTACCATCAAATCAATCACGTTTTAATTTCTTTATTTACCATTCATTATTTTAAAGAGAATTATAAATCATTTAAAAAAACGAATAATAAAAGTATACACATTTAAATTTATTTATAATGGTAGCTGAACTGAATCTGGCCATTTGAGATATTCGTATGAATAGAAGGAATACTATTTATCATCCTTTTTTTTTTACTAAAATATTTTTTTATAAACTTTTTTCTTTTACCAAATTCATGCTTAGGGATGGTGGGGGAGGGAGATTTAGAAGACACCTTGCATACAATGTCATCAAGACGCTAGACTATTTTTCATAGCTTAAATTTTTTATTTTAGAATAAATTTTACGTAAATAATTAACAATTAAATATTTTATTAATTTATTATACACTGTTAAATTTTTATTTCTAAAAATGTTGCATGAGATTACAAATTAAATGTATCGTATCATACGTATACTAAATGTATAATATAATATATCAAGAAAAATTGTTTTCTTGCTGAAATTGAAGTGACGAATGATATGTTAACCAAAACATTAATGAAGAAATTTGTAAAATTCTAGAAATGAGTTGCTTTTTATGATTGGTTCTTTTGAGTTTTGTTGCTTTTTTGCTTTTTACAAACTAATTATCTTTTTGCTGTTTCTTTTTTTTTTTCGGTACAATTAAGTATAACTCAGTTAAATTTAGTAAAATTTAGCAGGATTTATTTAATATTCAACTAAGTTGATAAATTCAGATGAACAAATTTAATTCAGTTTAATTCGATAATAAAAACTCTTTTTCTTTTTTCGAAGGAAGAGTTGGAAACTCTTGTTTATTAGAGAAGATTGGTTTTTATTTTGTGTGGTGAGAAAGAAAAATAGAAGGGAGAAAACAGTAATAATGTAGAGAATTAATGCAGAATAAGACAAAAAGAAAGGAAAAGGAATAGAATCATGATTGCACTAGGTAAAATAAAAAATAAAATAAAATAAAAAAAAGGGTGAAGACAGTTTGAGAAATGAGTTGAGAAAAAAAAGGGCCAATATCTAGGAAACAGGCTAGCTATGGCAAAGACAAAGAGCATTTACTAAAATGACAGTGATTGTACACTACTATCTCAAAGAATATCCTTCCTTTTTCAGAGAATTATCATTACTCTCTCTTCCTTCTCTTACTCTCCCCTCTCCCTTCTCTCTTTCTCACGCTCCCTCAATTATCTCATTGCCTATATTTATAATTTTACTACAAAAATAATATATCAACACTACACAACTCATTATATAAGTAGAACCCGTACGTTTCTTATACATTCTGATTGTTAAGTAATGTATCAATGTGTGTTGTATTTGATCTATATCGTTGCATCAATTTGCTATGTGACACGAAAACAGATGAAGAATCCGAAAGCACCACTCCACACGATGAGTCTAACATATAACAAATTAAATAAGAAAAAGTTTTAGTATGAAGAGATATATGTTTTGTTAGAGATTAGTATAACATGCATGTTGAGCCTTAACTCTATTGGCTCGAGTTTTTAGTTAAATCAAACAACATTGTATTAGTATTTATGTGATTGAAAGGTCTTGTATTTTAATTCTAACACCTCTATTTATCAGTGAATTACAAACATTTCGTGTGATGACTTGTAATATTGTGCACGCTTCAAAACTAAGGGACTACCGTGTGAAGAGAATGTCAGAGATTAATATAAAACATGTTGTTAAATTTAACTATTAACTCGAATTTTTGGTTCGATTGAATAAGTAGCTACAATAAATTGAGTTTTGGAATGTTTTTATTTCTATGTTAATCTCTTCCTTCTCATGAAATGAAGAGATCAATTCATGTTAATGATGGTGGATATAAATTTGGTATGATTTATTTGGAAGCAAGAAGTTGTGATCTGATGTAGGCAGGACTATTTGCTATAGGGTATGCTACAAGTACTGGTGTTGATGTGATTTTGATGTGATTAGACTTCAGCGTCTCAGCCCAAAATTATACTTGTTTTTTTTTAACCATTTTCTGGGGAAGCCTAATCTTTCTTCTACTAATGGATAAAAACTAGTATATTTTTCTCTGAAATAATTTATTTACTGTTATGATTTCACCTGCGTCTACAAACATATTGCAGTCCTCCATCAGAAAAAGTAATTTTTGATGCTGTACTTAATATAATTCATTGTTCTGTAAATCTTCATTACATATTTCACCTTTGATGTAAGATGTACAAATTTATAGTACAATTTAAGTCATAATGTCAAATGCCAAAACTAAAAAATATACTAAAACACATTATACATTTCATTCTGGGTGGATTGGTGGTTGTTCAAATTCCGCTCTTTACATATTTATATATAAAAATTACATTGAGCCAGTTTGCATGCGGAAATTTTGTGCAAAAAAAAAAGAGAAACATTTTAATAAATTTAGAAAACATTTAAGTTCGACTAACATTTTGTTAAAAAATTTGGAAACCTTTTGGCTCTTTAGATAATGCTTTTTCCAAATTTCTTAAACATGTCACGACCATCCCATCCATCCAAACCACCACTATCGCCGTCACTGAATTTTGAACATTGATGACTTGTCACCAAATTTCGATGACTAATCCTCGATCATTAGAGACCAAAATCCGACCTATTTTACTTTCATCAACAATATTATATGTTCTAAATCAAAAAATCGAAATTATTTTAAGCTCAAGATGAACACATTAAAATATTTTTCTACACAAATCTTTTAATTGCACAAAATTTTCAGACACAACATTTTTCGACCAATAAATGGGGCTTAACTAAAGAAGGAAAATAATACATTTATCTTAAGAACATAATGTCAAGGAATCAATTGAACTCAAAGCTCGAGTTGATAATTAAGGTAAATTAAGGTTTATAGATTATATCTCTAATTCTGCTCCTCACATAAATGTCTCATGGATTTAAAGCGTGCACTATACAGGTTCATCCCACGATATATTATTAATTGTCACGATCAAATGAGATTGTCAAGACTCAAACTCAAAACATTCCGATTACAGAAGCTCAGATACGGTATCACAAAATTACCAATTGAACTAAAAGTTTGGACTCATAGTTTAAATCCATTTATGATTGTATATTAATCCCAAACACATAATATTGAAAGAAATAGAGGGAATGATCGGGGTGGGAAGTGGGTATGATGAATGGTTGAAAAGTAGAAATTAAGGTACAAATTGGATTTTGTTAGAAAATCAAGAATTGAATGCGGCAAATTCACTTTGCTTTTGCCTTTTCCTTTTCCTTTTGCCTTTGCTCTGTTGTGCTGTCTTATCCCTCATTGTGTTCTTTGACTTGCCTAGCTTACAGGCACAGCCTCACCTCCTCTAGCTATAGTACTCACAACTCTCTAATTTGAACTTCCTTCTCATAAATTCCAAATTGTAATCGAACTAACACGACATTTCACGTGGGTGCCAATTAGAATAGAAGCGTACACAACACAAACTCATTTTAATATGTCAGACGTTCTTAGAGCATATAAAAAAATCAGTTTGCATAAAATAATTAAATTGACATTTAAGCTCGAAATACATCTTTTTATATTAATATTCAATTAAATTTTACATCTAAATTAATGATGTCAGAAAGTATTAATATAAATCATAAGTAGACCTTAACTATAATTGGATCTTAACTATAAGTTCGAGTTGTTAGTTCAATCGACTAAATAACAAATAATATAGTCCAAATTCACAAGGATAAGGCCAAGGTTGATGCATGCATGTGTACATTATTTGAACCGTATTTGGCAAATCATTCCTTCTCTATCTAGCTAGATTTTATACCAAAGCTAAAAATCTCTTATTAGATTTTATTTTCACGAGAATAGAGGGTCTCAAATAGATTAGAATGAGTAAACGTTATTAAATGATACCAAAATTAAATTGACCCTAAATAGAGACAGAAGAGAAATAAATAAAAAGAAAAAGAGAGAGTAGTGTAGTGTAGGGTGTGGGAGTGAGGCAATTATGACTATGAATATGATAGGGAATTGGCAGAGAGGAAGGAATGATGGAAATTCCTGGCACAATAGCAAAAAGAATAGAATAAAATTGAATCATTAATTTTCATTGGATGGTATATTATTAAAATAAAAAAAAGAATAGTCCAAAGCTATTAATAATTTATTACTATCTGAATAATGAGAAATTGGCAGCTGAAAAATCGTTTCACCTTTTGTTCCTTTCTATTCTTTTCTTTTGATAAACAGAAGAGAGGGCTTCGAGGACGCCGGTTGGGTGGGCAGGAAGGATAGGGTAGCCCTACAATATTATTTTAAGTTACTATTTTTATGGATATTTGTGATATTGGGATTTTGGAATATCTTCTTTCATCCCAATGCTGCTATTTTGCATGGTTCACTTCGATTTCCACATCCCTACTTTCCAAAACTTACAAAATTCACTTCAATCAATAATTCTATCTGCAATTTTACTTGATACAAGGCATGCTCTAACTAATCTGTTACAACCCAATTGATATCACCCTAGTGTTTGGATGAAAATTTCAAATTTCTAACCTTTCTTTTTACAATTTAGGGTAAATAATTTCTTAGCATGATTCATTTATGTCTTACATTGTTAACTTGAAAGCTATATTTACTTCTTAAATATAGCAAACAATTTTATCATTTTAAGGTGCATTTTGAGGTTAGTTAAGCTTGCTAAAAAGGTTAGCTAGTTTATTTTTAAATACTATTATAAGTTTCATTATCTTTTATTATAATTAACTGGTTGGTAATTCTGTTAAAAAATATGTAACTTTGAGATTTTGGTTTAAATAGACGAGACATAACAGAATTACAAATCATTTATATGTGAGTACAAATTTTCTAAAAGTTAAAATATCTCGAGTTAAAAATCTAAACAATAAACAAAAAGGACAAAAGAAATTAACTATAACAAAAAATGAAAACTCTATAATGTGTTTTCTAAAATAGGGCAAACCTGTCATTTCCCAACCCCTCCCACTCCTTCCAATCGGGACTTACTATATTTTACTTGAATTTTTCAAACCTAAACCCATAAAATTATCTGGCATAGACATTATTCTCAATAAATTTAAATCTTCTAGATATATTACAGGTATAGAAATCTTAATTTGGACATGTGATATATTGTAGTAGAGCATGTTATTTGATCTGATCAAAGCAAATTCTACCTAGTCCTTTTTGAATTATGCATGCAAGTCAAATATAATTTTTTTCTAACATATTTTTTCTTCTTTTTCAGTATTTATTGAGTTTGTCTCCTTAAAAAAATAAAATTAAATAAAAAATAATCAATTGAGTTTGCCAAAAAGGTATCAAATTATTGCAAGTTGACATTGTAAATTTTCAAATACTTATCATTTCAAACTCTACTTTTATTTTTGTTTTCTTTTTACAGTTTCATCATCACTTTGGAGAACAAAGGGTTTCTATACGCATGATATATATTACAGATAGTATTTCTTTTGATACCTTATTTTTATACGTATATAGACACGTTTTGACTAAACTTATACGTATATTAATTTGTACTGAATATTTTTGATGAATATGGTAATCATTTCATATATATAATCCTTGAGTACCCATGTGAGATGTTGAGCCAAACATGACCTGCCATTGAAATGAAGTTAATTTCACATGATTTCATTGCTCAATTTAATGCTAATTTCGTCAAATGTAAATTAATATTTATATGCCTAAGAAAGCACAATTAAGTCCATAAAATTTCCACATCAATCTTAACCTGGACTCAAGGTTGTCACCCACACACATATTCAATTATAGAAACCCTTGAAAGAGACGTTACATTAGAGACATAATATAGTTCTCCTAACACTTTTTAGCCCCATTATTACAATAATAACAGTAATTTGTGTTTATATATTCTCGATGTTATTCAAAAACTAACTGAACTAAAAATTTAAACCGATAGTTAAATTTTAAGACAAGAGTTATATAAATTTCACACAAATGCCTCTTGAATTTGAAGCGTGTACAACACAACTCCATTATATCACGTATTGTTAATTTCACAAATAAATGCAGTTATCAAGAATTAAACTCATGACCATATCGTCACTGAACCTTTGATATTATATCAAAAAACCAATCGAACTAAAAATTTCAACTGATAATTAAGACCAACAATTAGATTTTTGTATTAGTCTCTTTGACACTTCAACATTAATTTGATTAAAAGTTTATGAAACAATTTTATTAACAACAGTTGACACATCAAGTCACACTAATCATTTAACCCGTTTATTTATGAAATGTCGTTAAATGAAGTTATGACTACATCATTTTAAATATTGAGATTTGAATTGGTACAGTTTTGTTAGTAAAAATCAAATTAGTATATTAAAATAATCTTAAGAACCATTTGCTTCTTTATCCTTTATATAATTTGTATATACATCTCAAGTTTCCGCAATTAATTTACAAGCAATTAAAAATTTACTATACCTTAACTAGCGGCTTCATATAGTTCTATTGAACCAAAAGTTTAAGTTCATTACTGAAGCCTAATCATGTATAGTTTTTATATAGATCTCTTACACAGCTTCTCCATGATAGACGATGTGTTGGTGTAAAATATGTTTTGTGTATTGAATTGAATTGAAGAAGAGATTACACACATATATACATATTATCCTATGTACAACTAGGGTTTACACACGAAATAGGAAAGAATCAGAGTCCAACCTATACAAAGGAAACTAGCTTAAATAAGAAGAATAATCTGGAGTAAATGTTAACACTCTAATGAAAATTTTCTAAATTTAAAGCGTGTCCAACACGTACATATCTTATACCGTGTATACTTTACTAATTAATAGTCTTGGTATAATTGAAACACTAAACTATTTGATTTAAGAGCATCTTATGTCATTAACCAAAAACGGTTTTTCTTTTCATTGAGTAAATGATCATGCAAACCCTACACCAAAAGAATGAAAATAGCTTTGAAATAAGATGCATATGCCAGTGTTGGGCGGTTGAGAAAATTAAAAGAATAAATCATGATTGAATTTTTTTAATTATAATATAAGAAGTTTAGCTGTATTTAAATATTCTAGTGGTTTTTTCAATTCCACATGCTTGAATTGAAAGCTAGAAAAGAATTATGGAATGAGAAATATAAAAAAGATGATATAGTTGAAAAAATAAATTTTTTGGTGACCGTTGAAAAAATAAATTGATATATAGGGAATGAAGAAATGATTGAAGAAGCTGGTGTTGACTTTTTCAACCTCAAGGTATTTGATGAATTAGGTAGAAAGTTTGAATTATTGTGTTTGCTTTTTAATTGATTGATTGATGAAACAAATTTGTTGAATCGAACTCCAAATGGATAAATATATAACAATATGGAAACAAAAAATATTGGCTATATTTGCCCCATCATTATCTCCTTTCATTTTAATTATCATTATTATTGTCCTTTTTTTAACATAATTCTTCTTCAATTTTATAACAATGATTAAGGTATTCAAATCAATATTACATATTAGCATGATTCAAAAATTTTATTACGTTTCTCAACGAAAGTTTTGAACACCCCTATTATAGTTGTTTTTGTTATATCTATACATTTATTAGCATCAATACATTTAATGTGATTCTGAACTCAAATGTTGAATGTCCACATTGTTAACTTAAAAGTTAGATTAACTTTTTAAATATAGCAAATAATTTTGTTCTTTTAAGGTGCATTTTTGGGGTTAATTAGGTTTGCTACGATCAAGCACTTAGGTTCTCTTATTTTTGGTTTAAATTTAGAAAAACATATATGTTTTGTTCAGTCCTATTCAACAAAAATCCAGTACAACAACATTCAACAAATTCAGCTAATTCAACAAATTAAGTTCAATTTAGCCATAAGATCAAGGCTTAGTTTAAATTTAATACCCATATCAATAAACTAATTGAATTAGTTAAAGATTGAGTTCATAGTTTAGTTTTGATAACAGTTTGTGTTATAGTACAATCACTGTTTTAAATCAAGGTTTGCCTAAACACTCAAAATTGAGGATCCGATTTGGATTGCATGGACCCAACTAGACACTTAAAATTTGACTTGTTTCCGAATAGCTACTCTAACAATCCTTAAAAGTCTCCCGGTCACCTTGTGCCTAACGCATTTTTTTGCACTAAATATTTGATCAATGTGGAATAAAACACTTCTTTCTATCAATATTTATACTTCATTTAAAACAGGATATAATAGCGCACAAGATTATACAATCCAAAATAAGAACAAACATTTCAAAAAAATAAAATGAAATAACAGTCAAGATAAAACATGAATTTATCGTATTTTCTTGGTAATTTTCAGTAAAAATGAAGAATTGAAGTGGTTTTCAGTTGATTTGCAAAAGCACTAAAATTTCAAAAGAATTTTTAGTTAATGATTTTTCTGATAAATTTTTCCCAGACTTTTCATCAGTTCAAGATTCGTCAAACATCTCAAAGTTTTTTGCAACACTAAGTCTCGAACTCACCCGATTTAAGTTAAAACCTTTAATCACTTGAGGCAACTTTAATTAGGGATAATGGTGTGTTTTCCTTACTTGAGGTTAATAGATTATGATGGAAATTGACGTTTGAATGTTCAAAAAATTTCTTGAACTTATAAAATACCAAAGGACAAATTTCCTTGGTATAATGTCGTACATTGAACCATACAAGAATTGTTTTCAATTGGAATACTTCATTTACAACATTTTCAAAGACTTATTAAAAAAGGCTTAATTTGTGACCATTCAGAATTCCATCTATCTGTAATATGTCGGCGTGAGACAAAATTTGCTATAGAAAATTGAGTATGAGAATTTTGAGTTCAATATGACATTTTTCTCTCTATTTTATTTGGGATTTCATAAATAATTATTTAGTACCTAGCTAGAAGTCTTTTAATTAAGTTTTATGTTAGCTTGCTAGAAGTCTTGATTTATTTAACCGAGCTAGCTAGCTAGCTAGTTCTATTTATTAATGGTTGAAAAAATCTTACTTATATGCACATTTACACACACGAAAGAGAATGTAATTAAAGTTGAAATACCTAATTTTGTTGAATTTTGTTAACTTCACTTTATCTCTTAAAACTAAAAGAATTCCTCTAGGGCTTTTTTTAACTAGTCAAATTGAAATTCTGGACATATTTAACGTTTAGTGCATGAAATTCGACTAAACTTGAATTAGATTAGGTAATTTTTCTTTTATATATATAAACTTTGGCCCAACTCCACTTAGAAAAACGAAAGTAAAAAAGAGAAAAAGTTACTTGCTTATATGGTAGAAACTTACCTACTTAAAATATATTATTCCTTTCAATAGTTTGGTAAATACTGAATTGTGTATACGTTTTCAAGTATTAATATCCTCTCAAGTATTTAATTTATATACATAGATAATGAAATACTATATATTTGAAAAGGAGAGATTTTAAAGTACACTTGACGCACAGTGACGTGATACACTAAATCAACAAACAATTGTTATATATTAATTCAGTTAATGAGAATTTCGTATTATATACTCAACTAATAATATATAATTTTAGTTAATTACTCATATAAAATTATATATTTTAAAATAAAAATTTCAGAGATTAGAAAATGCTCCCTACCTCAAATTATAAATTTAAACTCCTAACATTTATGATATGTCATTAAATTATGAATTCGGGGTCGTAAAATATGTTTTGTAAGCTCACAATGATCATACCCAAATCTTTCTAAATTATTGAGAGAGAGAACTAAAATTGCCTCATTGTTGCATGGAAAAAGGTTGCAAAAAGGGAAAGAAAATATATTATATGTTTATGTTATAATCATACAGATGAATTAGACAGCACATTCTAAAAATGTGTAGGGAATTATATGATAATTGAAGAAAAAGACCCCACTAGTCTTGACTTCTTTTTTTATCCTCGAAGATTGGATTGGATTGGAATTAGGTGGTTGTTGAATATTACAACCTCGATTGATTACCTTTTATTTGTTTTTGTTTTTCATTGTCTTGGTCATGCACGTAAGAACAAATCATGCCAAATTATGAACAATTCTGCTACATTCTTTTCCCACTAATCACATTTTTATTTATTAAAACTCACTTCCACTTGTCTTACAAATCACATTAGCAAAAATACTTTTAATAAAGTAATACTCTCATGTTTTTTTATAGAGAGCTGGTTAGTCAGAATTGAGAGGTGAAAATGGTGCATGCATATCTCTATCGCGAGAGTAATAAAGTTGCACGTTGGTTGACGGATTTTAGAATAAGTTCTATTTTTGTAATACCATAAGATTGATATGTTTCTTACAAATATTCATGATATTCTCGCACTGGATAAGTGTGGTGTTGCTCTACCCCTGGGGTTGTAATTTATGTGTGAATCACGTTTGTTTATTAGAGATGGATTTACATTATCCAATGCATACATATTATATGCATTTCAAAATTCAGTTCTTAGAGTCGAACATTGAATCCAAATTTGTTGTTTTGCCCAGCAAAACCAATGTTCTCCACATTCCCAAGTGAAATTAAAAATAGATCATTCTCACCAAAAGGCAGAAACGCCTGCGGATTGTGGGCAAGCAAATTGACTCCAAACAAGTTTGGTATGAAAAGTTTGAATTAAATTAAATTAGGTACCATGACAACTGTCAACCTTCTTTCATACTCTGAAATCAGAGCCCCTTGAACATCAACAATCTCCAAATTAATAGTGATTTAGCCATTAATAAAAGCTATAGTATAATGACTTTACAAAATTACAAAATTTGATGTTTATGTTTTGAAACAGAATGAATTGCCAAATGGTTTTAGATTTCAAAAAGAATAGGCAATTAGCCCAATAAAAGGCCCAAGTAAAGCACTTTCCAGTGATAGTTCTTCTCAAGTATGAACTGAACTGGCCTGCTTAGTCTTAAAATTGACATTCTTCTCCATTATTATGCAATGTCTGACAAAGTTAACTTACCTATAGTTACTTTTGCTACAAGTACACATTTTGGGAAAGTAAACATTGTCCTAACACAAACGAACGAAGCAGTAAAATTTCAACAAACGTCGAAAACTACCACTTGTGAGAAAATGATTCTGCTCATTCACATTCTCCAGTTTTTTTAAATAGAGTATTGATTGCATATATTTTGGTCGGGTTTGGAGCAAGTTTTTATGCGCAACCATACGCGCTGAACTAATTTTTTTGCACTATAAACAATGAAGCGACTCCACTGCCTAGACCAAAAAAATTATAAAATTATTCATTGGAAAAGTTAAGGAAATGAAGGAAATAAACATGCTTTATAATTGACATATATCTACACTTGGCCAAAAAAGTGGAGACAAAAAGTACTATCCATGAGCTCCATTTGACCGGAGAAAAATAAGAAAAACTGGTTTATCGGACAATGATTAGCAAATTAGGTACCTTTCTTAAAGATCTTATTTGGCATGAATTCCAAGGGTTTACTTTTTTTCCTGTTAAAGTTCCGAACATAAATTGTACAGAAGCCTAAGACGCTAGATTGTCTCGAGCAACATATAAGCGAATGTAGGGTGAAGGGTGTTATGACATTCAGAAGACAGATGTAGTTTCTTATGCCCAGACCACAACTTACATTTCCAGCCCCCCTGAAAGTGGACGGTAACAAAGAACTAAACATGCTGTGTTTTCAGACAGCTTATATTGAGATATCCACAATTATGCATACGTAATCAACTTGTATTGTCTAAGCGAAAACAAACAGAGTATGGATTTTATTCCACAAACTTCAACACCATCAAAGACCAACAAAGTATCAGGAGTCTTAAATCTCTCTCCTCCTTAATAGTCTCAAATAAACTTTTCCCACCAATGACTGGCCTTAAACATTTGACAATACGTCTCTCACCACTACAAAACCTGCAAGTGCAATATAATTGAATCAATGCCATGCCAAAAACAAATAAGGTGCACCATGAAATTCATTTCTGCTGAAATTCATTCTCCAATACTCAACACTCAACACTCAACAATACAACTATCCTACTTAAGATAGGGATTCTTTTCTTCCTATTGGCAAGCATAAAACAGCCAACAGTATGCACAATTAACATTGTATAAAACAACAATCAAATACCCCTGAATATACAGTTCATACACCCAGTCCCGCAATTGGAAAGGGTAGAGAGAATAAAACACAGCTTGCTCCAATAAGAACACCATGTGACCAAATTATTGAATACTAAAGACACAAAGCAATTAATGTATTCAAAGTAGAAAAGTAGGAAGTTTCTACGATTCCTGTAAATCACTACAAACTCATTCAGAAATTACACACTCCAATGCTAGCATTCAGAAAAAACATATCAACCAGCCTGCCAACTGCTTCCCAAGTAAAGAGGAAAAAACAAACAAACAAACAAACACGAGGATTCGCAATTTCCCAGCGCAAACTCAGATCTCATCTCAATTACAGTGGAAGATATAGTGCCATATTTGAAGATAGCTTAGGAACTATAGTGCATTTTAGATTGAAAAAGAAGCGGAGAGGAAATGATGTCATGTTCTAACTTTGCTTTGATTGACCAAAAGGACAGAATTGTAAGTGAAGCTATTTATCCGTATGGCTGTTAGGAGAACGAAAGCAAACTTTGGGCAATCATAGTTAGTAAAAAACTGACATGGTGGCTCCAACAGCTTTTGTATTTCACTATTCTCAACCGTGCCATGGAGTAAACTTTTACAGAATTTCTAGCCCTATCTAATTCCCATGCACCATTACGATTTTAAAGCCATAAAATCTTATCATTTTATATGTTCAGTATTCATAGAAATAGAACTTAGAAAGTAAGAGACATGAGATGATGAAAAAGAATGCGATATATTTTGTTTTAGACATATTACTACTGATCAGGTGAGTGTGCCACAAATATATTCTTTTAATGGAGAGAAATAGAGGGGAACTAAACTGAAAACTATATGGATCATAGTTTGACATACAAAGGTTACTAGACCCAAACTATCATGTTAATTAGCATATAGGACTTAAATCAAATCCATCTCATTTTACAACAATGTAGTAACCATCTCAGCTCCTCTTCAAATCTTAAAGCCTTCAACACAAGTAAGTCAATACAAAAACAAATGCCTACCGTGGTTCTCCAAAATCATCATGATCTAATACAAAATAATATGTACTCCAAAGATTCAACATAAAAAATTAATTTCCACGGGCATTCATCAAATTTTCCCCAAAACTAACACCCAAAGATAGTTCTAGTTATCTCTGTAAGAGCTATTAGGCAAGCAAAAAAGCAAGATTTCGTTCGACAGACATAATCATAAATTACAAGCATAATCTTTCATCCCAGAAGACAAAAACCTAGCATTGAATCATGAAATTTGCAGCATCCATTCATCAATGATAAAGAAGCAAAATAAAGTTTCAAGTATGAATAATGGCAAAGCCTAACCATATATTCTTACACACAGCTAAAACATAATCAAACGCCTACTGACCAAACACAGAATAGGTTATCAATCAGTACTACATTAGCTCCACAATTACTCAATTCAGCAGACGCAATAACGAAATCATAAATTAACAAACCTAGGCCAGTCAATACAAAAGGTTCTCGAAAATAACTCAAATAACCTAACTTGAGATCCTATCCCAAAACAAAAACAGGATCACATAATTCTATCAAACAAAAGAAAATTGAAGAAAATGGAGGCGAAAAGGCTTACCGAAAAAGAAGAGAAAGACGGAATAGAGAAGATGCAGCTAAGCGTTGGCAGTTTTAGGGATGAGAGGGATAGGAGTGGCTTGTTTCTGAGCTTGTTTAAGTGCCTGCTCGTCACGGATCTTCTGCATCTTGAGCATACGCTCCATGACAAGTTCGTATTCGCACTTCTCGTAAGAGTGACGCTCATTCTCGCATTTCCAGGGCAGATAGAATTCCGCCTGCCGGCACTTGTTGAGCGGGATCAGCAGATGCGCGCACTGGTCTCTGTAGGGCATGGGTACCCTTGCCTCTACCATCTCTTCCTGCGTTGCTATCATCGGCTTCGATGAACCCTCCACTTCCATCTTTACCAATTTCAGACCTCTTTTCTCCCTACAATTTCACAGATCACCTCTCTATTCTTTCATAAACTGCAGCATTTTGTATTGATGTTGTAAGAATATAAATCATCTAAGGTCCAACACTCATTTATTCTTGGGCTTTTCCGTTTGGGCCAAATGTCCAAAAGACTCTGTTCATAAAGAGTTTGTTGGGCCGTCGATCCATAAACATATCTACTCTATTTTCATAAATACTGGGGTAAATTCCAAAAAATAATCCGTTATGGTTACTTTGTGTTACCCATTAAATGTAACTAGCTTCCACGTCGGTTAGAGTTTTCTGAAAAATAGCAAATGTTAACCTAAAAGGAGCCGATGCTAAACTCAGTACTAAACTTGACCGGAAAGAATAAATTCAGAGCCTGAGTTGTCTGATGAAAACGTACTTTGGAATGTCTAAATCTCATGTATTTATAGCGTGATGATTAGCCGTAATCCTAGTCAGTTTAGGACTAATCCAAGCGGTGATTCGTTTCCCATTTAGTCGGAGCTTATACCTATTACGAATAGGAGACTAACTAGGAGTAGAATCCTAGTAGGAGAGAGAATCTCTCAACTGGTTTGACTTGTCAACGCACATCTAAGTGGGATCTATGACCTTTTGACCAAGTCATTTAAGCCCACATGGCATTCGCGTTATTCCTCATTAGCCCACGTGTCGTGTAAAATATACGATGCTAAGTACACTTTGTTTTTAACATTTTTGGCTTGATTTATAAAAAAAATCAACAAAAATAAATAAAAAATATTTATTTTGTGATGAGTATTGTGAGAATCCATACTCTAAGTCTATTAAACTTTTCCTCAATCCTCACCTTCAGCCAAGTCCATCAGATGATCGTGTCATTTGGGCAACTCTATATGTATTTTGTACAAACACATTGTTATGGATAACCTTGCCTGAATGATTTGATGACACGATGCGTTGGCATCAAGCACCATGTCAGAAGCTTTGTGACGTGACTGGAGATCTCATGCATGTATTATGATAGTTTGGCATATTCTTGCCTATATAAATACTTCTACTACAATAAATAATTACACATTCACAAGATCCCTTTTGTACTTTCATCTACTTTGCTCTCCCTTTTTAGAATTATACCAACTTGGACACGTTAGAGTGTTAGAGCTTAGTCGACCTTCCATTGAAGGAGACCAGTGTCACCAAGACAATGACCGATCCAAGATTGAATGTCGTTTGTATTAATAGTGTCATTAATTTGTAAGAAATTAAAAATAAGTCAAAAGCATTATTTAGCCACTTACCTATTCAAAATTTGTTCATTTAACCACTGACGTTTTGTTTAGTCACATTTGGTCACCGACCTTTTGTAATTTGGTAATATTTGACCATTGATCTATTAATTTAGTGAAATTTCATCCTTCTTGGGTCAAAATTAAAAGGAGATTATTAAAATTACTCAAATCAAATAAGGAATTGAAAATAAAACCAAAAATTTATTAAATAATATAAATTTAAGAATGTCAATAAACATAATAAGAGTGAGAGTTTACCAAATTACAAAAGGTCGGTGGCCAAATATGACTAAATAAAACGTCAGTGGTCAAATGTACAACTTTTGGATAGGTCAATAGCCAAACACAAATTTTTGCCTAAAAATAACAATAAAACACCTTATTATAGAAAAATTTTAGTATACTCATGGAGCACGATGACGTGGTACTCCAAACCAATACATGATTGACATGTGTCACATTAACCAATAAGATTTTAACAAGGTGTAATTAACTAAAATGTATTTTTTAAGTTAATTATTTATATAAAATTCTAAATTTAAAAATAAAAACCCTAGATCCTAAAATATATACCCTAGACCCTAAATGATGAACTCTAAATATTAATTATTATAACGTATCATTGAATTATTGGTTCGAAGTACCACGTCAACCATACTCCAAAAGTATTCCAAAATTTCGTACCTTATTATAATAATAAATTGTATTAAATTTGCCGCAATAGATATTACATCCTTCTACCAATTTATCAAAATTTATATTTTTGGTTTTTTCTTTTCTTTTGTCATCCAGACACCTACTAGTACTAGGTATAGTATATATGTTGTTGAAGGTTAGATGATGCACCATAAAATATGAATTTAGTGAAGGAATGAAGAAAGCATGCAGATGTATAATGAGTAAACTAAAACCAATCAAAAAGGGCACCTCTTTTCTTAGTTTATTTTGATTAAGATTGAAAACAATTCCATTTTTGTTTTTTGACAATAAAATAATTCCATTATTAAATTCTTACACTTTCTCATCTTTTTATATATAGCATCTGAATATTGCTCTAGCTCTATATGAATCATCATATCCACCGGCTTAACCACGTTCTAATCAAGAAATAATGACGCCAGTTCGTACGGATGAAAACATCCATACGAGCTTATCCTGCTCAAAGAGGTTAGTTTCCATAACTCAATCAATGGGATGAGGTCAAATCCGGAGCTAACTTTTTTAGAAAAGTGAAGATATATGGTTAGATTTTATATGTTTTTAGGAGAAATTATAGATTACAGACAAGTTGGTGCAATTGGCACCACATAAATGAATATGGAGGTGCTGGGTACAATAGAAGTTCTATCATGGACCTAGTCAAAGAAAAATGAGCACATCATCTCATTGAAAAATAAATGGTGTCAAGAAACGATGTATAATTGTCATGTTTTCATTAGTCGAGATCTCATATTCTTGTCGGCTACCAAAATGATAGCAAACACATAATTGGAGGCTACCCAAGTGATGGATTTTGTTATTGTTTCAGGTTGATCGGCAAAGTAGCCGTCATAACCGGAGGAGCAAGAGGAATCGGAGCAGCCACAGCAAAACTATATGCACAAAACGGCGCACACGTCGTGATTGCTGATATCCTCGACGATGAAGGAATCACCCTAGCCGATTCAATCGGAGGCAAATACATTCACTGCGATGTATCTATTGAATCACACGTAGAATCAGCCGTCAACCTCGCACTAACATGGAAAGGAAAACTCGATATCATCTTCAACAACGCCGGAATTGGAGGCGAAGATGGAAGCATCACAAATCTCGACATGAACAAAGCCAAACACTTATTCTCCGTCAATATTAACGGAATCATCCACGGAATCAAACACGCCGCAAAGGCAATGATCAAGTCAGGTACTAATAGCCACTTAGGAGGGCATGTTAAATATTCCACATTATTAATTAAGAAGCTATGTAGTAATTATATTTATCATTTTTTTTCTTTTCATATAAGGTGGGAGGGTGAACTTATTCCAAATATATATTTTCTTCTCCTACCTCGTACAAGTTTCAAACTAGGAACGTTTAGCTGTAAACATTAACTAATTACCGTCAGGCCATTCCTTAGAGAAGTAATCATATTTAGTCTATCATTTCTATATATCATTACTACTTCCTTTACAGGTACTAACAACAGTGGATCCATCATATGTATGTCGAGCTCCGCGGGAATAATGGGAGGATTAGGGTCTCATCCGTACAGTTCTTCAAAAGGAGCGATTGTTGGATTGATGAAGAGCAGCGCGTGCGAGTTAGGAGTTCACGGGATCCGTGTGAACTGCATATCCCCGCACGGAGTGCCTACCGAGATGCTAGTGAGTGCTCATAGGAGGATTTTGGGGAAAGAGGATATGGAAGCTGAAGAGGTAAGGGAGATTGTGAAGGAGAGAGGAAGCCTGTTGAAGGGAAGATGTGCAAGTGTTGAAGATGTGGCAATGGCAGCTTTGTTTCTTGGGAGTGAAGAATCAGGGTTCATTACTTCTCATAATCTTGTTATTGATGGTGGTTTTACTTCTGCTAATGCTAATATGTCTTTTATTTACCAATAGTGTAAAAACTATCTCTCAACTTTAAATGTTACAAATGATCCTTTTTATTTATTTAAACGCTACAAATAAATTCCTATTTTCGTCTAACTATTGCAATTGATCCCTTATTCATGTCCAAAAGTTACAAATGACTTACATTTTTGTTTGATTGATTGCTTTCAATACTTCTTAACTAAAAATTGATTGTATCAAAAAGTGAAAATGATATCTATACCATCTTCAAATTTTTTAACTCTCAATATCATATGTTTGTATACTGTCTACTATCTATAATTTGTATGTTTTGATATCCCAATTTTAAAACAAGAGAGTTATTTAGTTTTTAGTTACATAAAGGGAGTTATTTATTACTTTTGATTAATTTGTAACTTAAGCAATTAAAGTTTTAGACAAGTTGAAATATTAGATCTATATTTAGGCAAATAATTTAAAAAATTTCTAAGTTTTCTCATAATACACTATTTATATAGAATATGAAATTATAATACACTAAACTAGAAATGTCTTAACAGGAGCTCTTTTAATATTTCTGCCTAGTTTGAATATCAATTGGACTTTATTTACGCCATCATTATACTACGAAAAGCTTTTTTAATATTCCTGCATAGTTTAAATGCCAATTGGACTTTATTTACACCATCATTATACTACAAAAATCATAGTTTACCATCGTGTTTCATTTTTATTATCTTTGGTAAGACTACCATGTTCTTTCATTATAAAGGAAAAATTAAAGAAAAAGTAAAATTGTTACTTTAAATAAAGAGAGCTAAATACATTAGTCTAGCTAGCAAGAATAATACAGAAATGGAGAAAAATATAAATGTATCAGTTTTTCTTAAAGTAGATTTTTCGGCATGATTAAAAAAGGTGTAGAAAAGGAAGACAATAAAGAGTTTCCTAAAACCAAAGAGTTCAATCATAGCTAAAAGATTTTATTTATTTTTCCTTATTCTCTCCCAAAATGTCTTGGTGATGTTTATTTATTTATTTTTAAAATAAATCTGAATTAAATTGTATTTAATTGATTGAGTAACTAATAAATTTTGTTGAATATATTAAATTTAAGTAAAAATAAAAAAAAACAAAACCTTAACCTTTTGAAGTTTGTGATCAATTAGGTTCTCATATCATGGAACAATTTAAAATCCAACAATTGAGTATAATAATATGATTTGGGTTATGGGTGAAATTATTAATTATTTCGAGTTGAATTGTCAAAATTGGCCTTTGCTTCTAACTTGAATTTCAATTAGCTCCTATCTTACAAGCATATAAATAAGTTGGTGGATCTCCTATACTCTCCACACTTTCCTTCCTCACACAACATTGATAACTTCTTAATTACATAGATACATACTTGTGTTACCAAAAAGTTAATATACATTCTCAGTCCCAGGCACCTCGTCAGTTTATTAAGTTGTTCGCTCTGGTATGTACTATTTTTAATTCTATTAATGTATTTTTAAGAATTTGGTTAATGTGCATTTTAGCCTAGCGTTTGAGACTCTATCTGCATATAATTGAAAATGTCGTAAAGAAACAGAGGAAGTCATAGGTTCATTTCTTTAAATATGTAACGAATGAAGCTATATAGTCTGTATTTTTTATTAAAATCATGAATGACACACATATATATTGCAGGCGAAACGACAACGGAAGCGAAGATGATGATGTGGGTTTTGCTAGCAACATGCTTTATGTGGAACTCCATGGCCAAGCCCTCATTTATAAGAACTCCAGTTGATGTTGAATTTAAATCTACTGAGTCCTACTCTCGGATTAGCGGTCCAAATGGATATTGTGTTGATGTAAAAGATGGAAATTACAGTAATGGAAACCCTGTAATCTTATGGCCCTGTAAATCTGGTCCAGATATTAACCAACTATGGACATTTCAAAGTGATGGTACAGTTCGATCAAACGGTATGTGTTTATCCAGTGACGGATATCATCAAGGCTCCAATGTTGTGATCTTTAATTGCAGATATGCAAACCTTTGGAGTTTAGGACAAGATGGCGAAGTTTTGAATTCAATTAGTGGACTAGTTTTAACTGCAATTTCAGGAACTGTTTGGACTCAACTCACTCTTCATGCAAGCATATCTTCCTCTTTTCAGACTTGGCGTGTTGGCAATGACACCAAGCCGAGGTTGGTCACTATAACCGGATATAAGGTATAATAGTCTCACATTCTCACATTTGTTAGATCGATGTTTGCTTTTTGTGTATTTCATTTAAGTTTTTTGTTTATTGAGATTAATCCACTATTTACTAGACTATCAGAATATGGCTAATATGCTTTTAATACTTTTATCGCAATTATATAAGATCCTCTTTAGAGTAAATTGGAGAAAGTATTGCAAAAAATGCATTGGTAATACTAGACGATATATACAAATAAATGTAATGAAAAATCTAAAACACAATGTATAATAAAGGAATAAGGTATCACAATAACCTCAAGGTTACTAAGAAAGTGCAATTTGACCCTACAAAAATAATATCAATCTTTTCTTTTTTATAGTATAAATATCAATCTTCCTAAGGTTATGAAAGATGTAACTGTAACAGAGCAATTGTTAAATAATTAACAGATTGCAACCATGTATTTGGCTAATGCATTAATTAGTATCTAGTTAGGTATGACATAAATAACAAATCCAATTTTAGATAATAATTTTACTTATAATTACCACCTTCACCAGGGTTTGTGCATGAAAGCAAAGAACGATGAAGTATGGGTAGAAGAATGCGAAAGCACCGGCGGAGGAGGAAAACGATGGCTTCTTTACCCAGACGGAACCATAAGACCCGAGAAGAACCCGAACGGGTGCCTTAGTTATGATAATCTTGTGGATAGAAGAATTGTCATCTTATTTTGTGGGCTTGCGCCATCTAGTCAACGTTGGTCATTCACTGGGAGTGGCACCATTTTGAATAAAAGATCGAACTTAGTGATGGATGTAAGAGGGTCTGATCCAAGTTTGAAGGAAATTATTGTCTATTCCCCTACTGGAAATCCTAATCAGAGGTGGAAACTAATCCCTCTTTCTCATGTGATATGAATACAGTTATGTATATGATTATTTTGTTTTTTTTACATTGTATTATGTGTTTTCAACGATTGGAATGAGTTGTATGAAATCAATGGTGATAAACAAAAGTAACCAACAAAAACAAAGTTACTGTTACTGTAGTCTGGAGGTGTTGTGTTTGATTTTAATGTTTGTGTCAAAAAAAAAAACAAAAACAAATATACAGCTTCAGTGTCCTAAACTGAGCCCCGGCATTACTTAATAAAAATTTATTCTATTACATGTGTTGTTGGATTTCGCTTCTTACATAATTAAGAAATTTAATGTTATTTGCAATTGACAAGAAAAAAGAAATAAAAACTATTATGACAATTATTTGTGGCATTTTTTTCTAATGGCAGTATGACAATTATTTTAAAAAGAAAGTACACCAATCATTTTCTAAAAAAATTATTACGTCTTTTTCTTCATAGTTCAAATTGGTTAATACACCATCTTCTTAATACAGAATTTTATCTAATTATTACTAAATAGTTGAATAGTTTCTTAATACAAATTTGAAAATGTATAACAAACAACATTCTGGCTGTAGATGCTATCAGCTAAAAATGTATACAGATTCTAAACAGGAATTTCATTGTTCGTTTGGACGCCTAAAAAACCAGATATAACAATTACCTAACTCTCAGCAAAATGGAGATGCTATCAGAAGCAACATAAACAAGATAAAGTAGATGTAGGATGTAGTATGGCTTGAACTAAATGGAGGGAATCAGTTGGTATTAATAGTGAAACAATAAAAATTAGTAATGCATACAGTTCTTACAAGAAAAAAGATAATATGGTTGGTTATAATTGAATAAACTTTGAATAAGCATGAGCCCATTGGACATACAACTAACAAAATTCCTCTCATTCTTAATCTTTCTGATTAAGAGGAACACACAGCAAAATATGTGCACCAACTCTAAATCTTAATGTTGAAGTAATCTTGATCAAAGTGATGCAATCTCACATACCCATCTTCTCCGCCACTCGAAAAACTACAAAATGAAAAGGGCAACATATAAAATAAAAGTATCCCTCCAACTTATAATGCAAAATCACACTTTAGATATTCATTAAAACGATGCATCTTTTGCTCTATATCAACAAACTCCAATGCTGAACTCTATGAATAGTTAGTTGCAAATTATGCAATGAATAGTTGAATACCATGTTTCAACTTTCACATCTACCTGAATGAAGTACGAAAATAGAGTTTTCCATATGAAAAATTGTTGAGAAAACCAGTAATCATCTTTTTTTTTATGCTTTACACATTCCAAAATTTGCTAAATCATGCATGCGAAAACATGACCAAAACATTTTGCGAAGCATAACATAAAAAAGGTAACAGTAAGATGTACCTTTTCCCGTCAGGGTTGAAAGCCAAAGCATTTATAGGTCCAAAATGGCCTTTCACACCTCCAATTTCTTCAAGAAGAATCTAAAACATGAAAGACAACGAATGTCAATATAAAAAGTTGCACATGTAGAAAGCACCATCATAAAAAGACATCATCATGAACATGAAAATTTTGACCTTGTCATAAAATTTGGCTTCAAACTTCCCAGCGCGATGGTCAGTGGTAGTGACAGCTGAAGCATCCTGACCACCTCCAAGAACAACCTGCAGAGCCAAAGGGTAAATTATGTCCTTGAAATTCTAGAGGACTACCCTATACACAGAGTATTAACAACTTAACAAGGAATAAATTCTAGGGGACTAACCTACACTTAGAGTACTTTGCACTAATTCACAATTATTGCACCAACTTATAATAATATCATGTTAAGCTAGACTTCAATAAAGATTTCTTCTAAGAATTATCTTTTCATTGTATAAAACCATCTCACCAACCTACTACTGAAATTGTGAAAAATATGTTTACTGAGACAAGTCATCAGACTCATCACGACATCAAACCAGATAATGCCAAATACCCAAACAGGTATACTATTTCTCGCATATTATACTAAAAGACAGAAAGAAAAGATGAGAGAAAACAGCCATCTGGGAACACAATTTCAAAAATTCACGATCAGCTGCCCTGTTCAGTAGCCAGATGTATAACAAAAACCCTACTACCACAGAAAATCAGAACTGAAGTCGAGAACAATCCAGCTTAACTTACATGATCAAGTAGTGGAGACATCGTAACAGCATTGACTGGACTTGCTGTCTTATAAGTCTTGATAAGAGTCAATGTTCTGGTGTCCCAAAGCTAAGAAGAGAAGAATAAATAACACATGAAGAGTCAATTGATGCCAATTAATATGAGAAATAATGAAACTAAAAACACAAACTGTCAGAGAGAAAACATATATCTTGATGTTTTACCTTAGCGGACTTATCTAAAGAACCAGTTAGGAAGTGTGAGCCATCAGAGTACTTCGAAAGTGATGTAATTGTCTTCTTATGCCCTACTTCCGGATCTGACTCTTTCAGAAGCTTTCCAGTCTGCAAGTTTGATTAAAGTGTACAACTTATTAAAACTTCAAACAAAATCAGCACAAAAATTTCACTGAAGTAAAAAAGTATTACAAAACAAAATCCAGAAGACAGGAGACAAAGGATAAATACAGAACATAAGAGACATTTGTATCCAAATGCACCAGCAAAAAGAAATGCTACAGTGCAACTAGATTTGGAGCACAAGGAGCTACCAAAAAAGTCAACCAAATATCATACTGTTCAGCCTTATGCTCGAATCCTTGGGACCAAACCTTCAGAGACTATAACTGAATACTCTTCAGGTAAATTAATCCATCCACCAGGAGATGTAACAAAATTATTTTCAATTGTTCTGTTTCCATATGAAACTAGCCTCAAAATCTCTAGAGGTAAGGACATGAGCTACAACTGTGTAGATTAATGTGATCATCACTGGTGACCAAATGAAATTTTCAGATTTCGGCCACTTCTCATGCAACCTCAGATATATATGCAGCAAATGCATCCATTTTAGCTACAGCAGAAAACCATTCATGACACTAAATTTCCTCTGCCACACGAAATCAATCAAAATCCTATAAAAAATTTCGTCCACCGAGAATAGGCAAAAATATCAGCTAGAATACAGTTTCTGTAGCTACCCTACATCACTTCAAGATTATGTTTGCTAATCCTACATAACTAAAGAATAAGTAAATACTAAAAAGGTAGTTACCTCCGCATCCCATATTCGAACAATAGCATCTTCTCCAGCACTTATGATAGTCCTGTTTAGAGGTCCCCAAACAGCTCTATTAATTCTTCCTAGTGGACCCTTCAGAACAAGCACAGATTCACCAGCCTCTACACATTATTAATAAATTTAGTCAAGTACATAACTCTAAATAAAAAACTTCTAGTACAAACAACAAAGGGAACCACATGAAGGAAGTAGGATCTGTATCAAAATACTGTAAAAATAAATGTATGAACCAAGGAATAGTTCTGCGTATCAGCATTGACGAAATAGCAGCAATGCAAAAAAATGACGGCTTCTGCTGTGCAACTGAAAGAGTTGAACACTATATATCTTATAAACCGTGTCATTTTTTTTTCCTCAAGAAACTTAGCTCAACCCCAGCTACAACTTGAAAAATAAAAATCAGGATTCCAAATCACTGAACTAATGTACATGAATTACATAATAACTTCTAAATCTACTAAACCCGGAAATCTCAAGTTCACTCAAACATTACAACAACAATTACAAAATCCGAAATCTTATTCATCCAAGGAAAGGAAGCTGTAGTCAATATGATTCAAAACCCAAATAAACCGGAACATTCAGAGGCTAGTTCAAGCAGGCTACACAAATTACACTTGACGTTCATGCAATTTTCAAATATGACTAAAGCACAAAGGTATTAGTTCATATCAACAAAATCTGTACAAAAATAACAACGACTACAAACACAAGTAGTTTGCAAGCAATCAGCTCCGATGATAATTGATAGGCATTATCAAAGAAGTTAAAATTGCCAGCTAAAACAAAAACAAAAACTTGCTTTGTCACGCTCAACCATCATCATGTGAAATGTAAGCACAACAGGAAAAGGGGCAGTTGAACTTACGGTCATCAGGATCGGTAGCAATGCGCTTGACATGAATAGCGGAGGGCAATTCCATAAACGGATCAGTAGTTATAACGGCAAGTCTATCTCCAGCAGACAAATCGACAGACTTGACAGGGGAATCAAAATTGAAAGAAAACAATTGAGTCCCGGTTTGAACATCCCACAGCTTGGCTGTCTGGTCCGCACTCCCAGTTAAAAGCCGCATGGAGTCCCCTATAATCAAAACAATATTATTGAAAGGTGGCTAAGATGAAAATAGGAATATAAATAAGCAAATTAAAAGCTGAGAAACTTGCTTGAGACATCGCAGGACCAAACGGCGCCGTTGTGGCCGCGATAGGTACCCAAACGCTCGCCGTTATCAGCGAACCAAACAGTGGGAGTGTGATCTTTGGCGCAGGAAAATAAGAGATCGCCTTCTCTGTTGTACTTTAAAAATGTTAAAGGCCTTTCGTGCCCTTTCATCAAAATTGGCCTCATCGTTGCAGATGTGTCTTCCGATCTGGAAGGAGGAGGATGTTCTTCTTCAGCTAGGGTTTTACAAAAAGATGGTAAGAGGAGGATTGGCAAACAAGGTTTGGCGGTTAGTTATTCTTTATATGGGCTTGGCCTATTTATTTTAGTAGGATGTAAAAATGGCTGAATTGAAATAATATTAACATATCCGCTGAATTCGACTAAATTTTTAAGAAACTTTATTAAATTTGGATGAATTAAATTTAATTAAATTGAACAGAACTGAATTATGCTAAATTGAACTTAACTAGTTAGTTATTTGTTTGGTAGTTCTGTTCCATTTTATTTATTTTCAAAACTTCAGTTTTTATTTAGTTTAATAAATTTAACAAAAAAAATTGAACATTCAACTAGTAGTTCAGTTTAGTTTAACAAATTTCAGTTTAGTTCAACCAAAAACAATAGAGTTTTTCTTCTAATTTTTGTCAGTTTCTTTTTCATACTTAATATAATTTTCGTGTTCAAGTTGTTTTGTTAAGTTTTTTCAATTTTCTTATTGTCTTTTTTATAGCCTTGATTCTGTTATTTTACGGTTTAGAATGGAATAGTGAAAGACAGGACCAAAGCATGTTTAGGCCGCCACCGCATACAACTTTTTGTATATAGTTATTTTGATTTTGAAAATTCAATCCAAATATAGTTTGCGTCTATTCTTGTTACAAAGTTAAAATGTACTCCGTAAATTTTATTTCCCAGTTCTCATTCTTTTTTTTCTTTTTGTTTGGATTTATATGGTATCTATGAAACAAAACTTATAGAATTGAAAAACTAACATCTACCCGAAGTTGTTTCAGTCTGACCTTTCTTTCAGATCTATAGCTTCGTAGATATATCAAATTCTTAATCTTGATCATTCATTTGCTACAATGCACGTACTAGATGGTTTCCCTTGCGAAGTGATTATTTTGTTTATGCAAAAATAATAGGAAGAAGCATAAAAACCAAAAGAAAATAAGCTGAAATGCTGAAACAAACGACCATAAAAGCAAAATAGAATTTGATATCCTTATTATCAAATTCATAAACGTAAAGGTTTCATGTGGAAAGCAAACTAACTAAAATATAATACAAGCACACTACGTTTTCTTTTATGTACAAAACCCTTGAAATGAAGCATAAATCAAGTAGACCGTCTCCTCGTAAAAATGCTAGGCGGCCTTCTTCTGTTTATACTTTTTAGCACAGACAATGTAGATCAGCATGTTCACAATGCTCAGTCCAGCTAAGAGCCAAAAGAAATAATCAAGATGACCCTCATTCAAGTTGTCTGGAATCCATCCCGGGTTTCCCCCCGCAGTCGTGAAATACATGACCATTGTTAGGATAAACGAACTCAGATAATTCCCCAAAGACGTTGTCAAAAGCGATAAAGCACTGCATAAACTTCTCATAGCATCTGGAGATTGCTCGTAAAAAAACTCAAGCTGTCCAATAAAAGTAAAAACCTCCGCTGCACCTATTAACCCATATTGTGGAATCTGCCAAAAGATGCTGAGTGGCACGGGAGAATCCAGCTCAGTCAAGCCAAGCTCTTTTGCGAGCTGGAGCCGCCTAATCTCAACCAAAGCTGCAGCAGTCATGGATAGAACTGAAATGACTAGTCCAATCCCCATCCTCTGTAACTCCGAAAAGCCCCTTTCTTTCCCTGTAAATTTCCTTGCAATTGGGACTATTATTCTATCATAGATTGGGACCCAGCAGATCACACTGATCACATCAAATGTTGATAATGAAGCAGGTGGGATGGCAAAAGAACCAACTTTTGTGTCCATTAGCATCCCTTGTTCCACAAACATGGTAGACATTTGGGCATACACGGCAGAGAAGACGATTCCTGTGGCCCAGATTGGGAACATGCGAAGCAAAATCTTTAGTTCCTCCACCTGTGTCACCGTGCAAACCCTCCATGGATCTGCTAATTCCCCACTTTTGGACTCGGATTCTGACATTACGGCAGCTTTATCAAGGAACCTGCAAAGAACAAAGTATTCTCAATAGCCATCTTGGAATGAATTCCTAAAACTTTTTCTTCGCTTTTTCTAGCAAACTACAGACAAAAGAACAAAGGAGAAGTGTAATTTCCACCCAAAACTTCACACACACGGACAAACAGGTGCAAACAATTTCTTCTGCGCAAATTTGGGAAAATGGGACACAGCCCCTTGACTCACACATATATCACATCTTTCATAATTGAAGCATTTTGACAGACCTTATAGCTGAAAGAATAAAATTAAACAAAAAACAGAAGGACTTTAACAAATAGGCATTTGAGAAATGTTTGGATTAGTAAAGAATTGTTTTCTTTCTTTTTTGTGTATAATTACATTATCTGGAAAAGAACATCTTGTCTTTATTCAGAAAGGATTCACTGCTAATATGTTTTGTGGAAAACGTGAAGGAGTTATCTGTCCAAGAACAGTTTAAGGTTCAGCCAAACTGCCGTGTTTAGGGTGTCAAAAACAAATTATTTTGGGGGTGTCTGTTCAAACTGGCTAACTCCAGGGTGGATTTTTACTGATGAAAGATCCTCATAAACTAATTTCCAAGGAAAAGTACGCAGTAATCAATCCAGCCCAAATTTTTTCCGAAACATAAATAGGCGTAAAAATAAATAGCAAGCTTATTCTCATGCCAAAGAAACAAAAAAGGCGATGGTTCAGAATTTAAAGCATATATAACTGAAGGGGATATAGAAAAACTTACTTCAACTCATCACTATGCTCCAACTTTCTACTTCCTTCAATGGCAGAGTCTTGTGTTTCAAATAGGAGACTGCTATCACTAGGGACCTTCACATTCCTCTTACGGAATGATGCAACCAAAACCTGACCCATTCTTGTGATAGGACTTCCGCCCGGTCTCTGAAATCTATAGAGTGGCGTTCCTGAAAAAAAACTCATAATGGCAATGGCCATAAACAATGCCGGAATTCCAAATCCTAGACCCCATCCAGCATTATCCTGAATATACACTAGTAAACTACTTGATATAAGTGCACCAATATTGATAGAAAAATAGAACCAGTTGAAGAAAGATCCCTTCTTCACCCTTTCCTTTGGATCGGTGTCATCAAACTGGTCGGCCCCAAAGGATGAGACACATGGCTTAATACCACCCGTACCAAGTGCAATCAGATACAGACCTAAAAAGAACACTCCATACTGAGCTGGGGTTGCAGGAGGACAAAGAGAGCCCTCACATTCAGCTGGCTTTAGTGCAGGAACTGATGCTGAGAGCGTCAAGGTACCCATGCCCTACACCATTCAAGAACACTCCAGTTAAAATTATACAACACACATCCAGACAGACAGCAACAATCAGCATAGACATTCAAAATCTAAAGAAAATTAGCATAAGATCTCCCTAGCCTATAAGAACTCAAAAAGTTGACATCATTAAAGAGATTTATAGGCTGATTATAGGATCACAACAACAAATTTTGATGTACTCCCACGAATCAATTTAAGTTTCCTCAGGAAAAGAAAGCTCACAAAAATACTGTAATATGCCAGGAAGTTAGTCTGATACCATACTTCTTCCTCATTATTCGTTTTGCCTGGTTATCACAACAACTACCATGCATCTCTTAGCATACAGCTAAAAAAAGTTCTATCAGATAATTCAGAATATGTTTTCTCATTCAGCAGCAAAGTTTTATACAAGAAATTCTTAATGCATTAAAAAACTAAATCCAACAAGTATTGCAATTCTTCTTTTTCCCTTTTCAGTAGTTCTTTATAAACAAAACAGCTTTTTGTAGTTTGCACAAATAAAAAACTTTTAGAATTGGTAAACTGTGACTACTTGAATTTAGAAGGAGACAAAACTTTAGAAAAATGCATTCGACTTCAGCCACTTGTTCCAGCACTCTATGAACTAAAAGCCAAAGGTCCACAGAGGACATTTATTTTTCGTTCAAATTAGGGGTGAAGCTGAATTTAGAAAGCAAATGCGAAATCAACAAGAAAATTGGAGGGTAATTTTAAGCAGAGAAAATTAAGTTAGAATAACTGGAAGTGAGAAAAAGTCATCAGCAGGTATTTCTCTGTCAGATTGAGAGATTTGAAGATGAGGGAAAAGTACAAGGTCAAGCAATTTCAACAAAGTACTAAACTCCAATGAGACCAAAATACAATACGAGAGAGAGAGAGAGAGAGAGAGAGAGAGAGAGAGAGAGAGAGAGAGAGAGAGAGAGAGAGGGAGAGAGAACATTACAATCAAGTAGATCGTGGAAAATGTAGCTATCGTCCAGTATCTTCCCCAATAAGCATCTGCCAGTACAGCTCCAAGGAGGGGTGTAATGTAGCAAGTGCCTGACCAGGTGGTAACATTTCTAGCTGCAGTAACATTCCCCTGATGCAGCTTAGTTGTAAGATATGTTACAAGATTTGTGGCAATTCCATAATATGCCAGACGTTCACAACATTCATTACCTGTATGTTATACATAAAAAGTCAAAAAAACAAACAAAAAAAAAGAATGACCAACAAATAGATAGCAGTTGCTAAGAATGATGATAGTACCCAAAATGAAGGGGCATGCTCTCCAATTTCCAGTGTTCTCCTTGAGGACCGGATTGCCTTTAAAGTCGACTGAGCCATCTCCAGTGTAAAGTCCATTGCTTTTGTTCTAAAAGACAATATTGGTTATAATATGCAAATAATTAGTTGAAGACCGTGCACAATCCAATGGTAATCAAGGCAACAACACACGAAACACAATAAAATAAATGAATTTCTAAGTATGGGCTCTAATAATGCCAGACCATCATGTGAAATCACAATTCATAAATTCACAAAAAATATGCACTCTTTCACTACTGCAAAGGACCGCCTTATGAGTGCAGAAATATGAAAATGACTGAGGCATTAAAACTTGGACAAGATACATGATGTGAGTGCCATCAAACTAATCTCTAAGCAAGTAACCAATCCCACATCCCATGTGCATTTTAAAATGTTCGAGCTCTCACGATTTTTCCCAGAGAAACAGATCATACTCATTTTGAAAGTAGCTAAGCGTCAAGCATGACCATCTAAACAGTTAGAAATTTGGCACACATCAACCACAAGAGAGATATGTATGAATGGCTTCTATGATGGAGCTAGTTAGGACATTGGGAGGCCAGCGTTTCCATAACTATGAAAAAAATTCCTAGGTATATTTTTAAATGCATATAGATGCAAAGAAAAGAAGTAGAGATTTTGTGACCCGGCCCCCTAGCTAGATATATGTTCTAGCACCAACACGGACGGTTTAATGAAGAAATAGAAGATAGAACTGAAGTAAAAGAAAAAATGACATAACAACTCTACCAGGAATCTCATCCAGATAAAAAAGGTTGCACTTAAAGCAGTTTAAAAAATGGCTAATATTTAAATGGCATCTATGTTAGAGTTTGAACCACGAATTTATATCCCTAAATACGACATACAGGTAACACCAAGTTAAAGTTAACAGAATATAAACACGATTCTAATAAACAATTTCAGTCTCTGACTGTCTGCGTTACTTGTAAAATTTGTGACTACCAACTGAAGTAAGCATGCCTTGATCATACAAATTACCAAGTTCAATATGTATATTGTTCATATCCTCTTATTCCAGACAAATAAGATTATGGAACTCTCCCAAGTCCAAAATGATAAAAATAATCAAAAGTTCGATACGTAAACCAATGTGAGCAATATTCACACGTATTAACGAAGAAGTTAAACAGGCCCTAGAAAGTATGAAACACCTCCTACTAAACAGTAAAGCCAAGTCAACCATTGTGCTTAGCCCAACCGAACACGGACAATTGTTTGTTTCGTATCAACGAAGAAGTTAACTGCCAGCAGCACTTAAACAGCAGCAATTCATGAACTATACAAAAAGCACAGCCATCGAATTAATTACACTGTTCATAAGCTCAAAAAGAAGAAACAGATTAAGAGTGCATACTAATAGTTCTGATCATCTCCAAATTGACAACTTCCCTAAAACTAAATCGGTACAACGTTCATAAAATGGGTAAAGAAGAAACCGGATCGCCTAAAGCCTCACCGAACCACTAAAATCATCAAAAGATGAAATACGAGCGGATTATGATCAGTGGCAGGTGATTGTTTTGTTATGAATTATGAAAAAAAACAAGGTGAATAAAAGCTCAATAAGCTCCAAAATTGATAAAAGATATGAGATCGTAAAGCAAAATAAGTCGAGAGAAAAGAGAGGTACCTCTATAGGTCCGTCCTCGAGAAGAGGGGTATTGTCTTCCACCGAACCCATTTTGGCTTATGAAGAAGAAACAAAGTGTAAATCAGAGAATGAATGGGGAAAGAAGAAGCAGATAAGGAACAACCTCCTACGTCCTACCCAACTAACTCAATTCAATTTAGATGACGTACAATACTTAATTTTCTTGAAATCTACACCTTTTTCTTTTCTTTTATTTATGTTACTTCAATTACCCAGGCCCTAAAGATTCTTTATATTATTATGCAAAAGATTCCATTTATAGTATATGTTTGAGCTTCAGCTACTGCAACCTCAATAGGCACATGAGGCCTTATTTGGTGGTTTGAGATGGGAATTCGATCCTAATGGGCTACTGGGCCTAATGTTATTCCACATTCCTCATTATTATCATTTCCATATTTACGGGCCTTCTTAATTGGATTAAGTTTTCTCACATTAATTCTTTAAAATTAATCTACATCAAAATTTTATCTGATGTGTCACCCAAGTGTTTATTTCGATGACTTTTATTTCCAAAATTCAAATAAAACAACAATATAAGAGATATAATGAGGTGGTCTAGAATCGAATCATGCTTCTCACAAATAATAATAATAATTAATAATAATAAAAATAAAGATATAACACAACCTTGAATTAATTTAAGGTAAAAAAAGAAAATTGAAGTTTTTTTAATATTGAATTTAAATCTCATAATTGGAGGAACTTGAGTGCATGCAATTAACCCCTCAATCTGCCCATATTTCTTTTATCCTGATCTACATATTCTTTGTTGTTCAATTAATTGAAAGAATTTCGTATAAAATTGTTCTCTTCCATATTCTTTTTTGAAATACTCAGTACAAAACTTATAAATCCTTACACATGTTCACATTTCACAAACATATGCAGAATGTCGTATATATGGGCTACTGTGCATATTGCTACTACTCGTCTGAAATTCCTATCTTTTGCAATTGGCTTAGTCTTGTTAAAGTATGTACCTAATACTTACTAGTGATATTTTATGATATAAAAATCATCTCAAAATTGAGTTTCAACTTTAAGATGTTGTTTGGTTCACGGAATAAAATAAAATGGAATAGAATGTTCATTTCATGCATGGAGTAGGATATGAATGAATTAAGTAGCTATTCTTTAAGAATATCTATTTGTATGTTTCGTTGATGGAATTATGGTAGTGAATAATAGCTAATTTTGTAGATTTATCTTTATAGGAATGAAATATCTATTATGTGGAATGATTGTAAAGAAAAAACCAATCAAAAGCTAAGAATAGGAATACCTATTTCGCTGAAATTCCGTGAACCAAATGAGCCATAATAATCATGTTGTAATATCAATTGTTAATAACACAATTAAAATTTTGGATTTACTTACAAACCCAATTAATGTTGTGAATAGGTAGCATCCGAGGATGTGCTTGCTAGCACAGTTTATTTGACCACTTTGTGGTCTCAATATGAACTAACTATTCAACTACCCTAATCAAATAATATCAAATTAATTAGATTAATATATGTGAACTACTTCGACAAGACTAATTAAATAATTAGCGAAGTCAGCACATGTAATGTTATAAACTCCATTAATTATTACTAATCTAATTTTGGAAGGCGAATTATAGAGGTTTTAAAAGGTCTTTTGAATATGATGCCAAAATTCCTTGCTAGTTATAGACTTGTATTCCTCCAGTGGCTTAATTTCAGACTTTTAATTTTGACCGTTTATAGAGCTTCTTTTATGACGAATATTCTTACGTGCAAATAAATAACAATTTGTTTTCCAAATGTAAATTTGGAATCCCACTTGACTAGAATAATTATGCGGAAAAAAGAATAACTAAATTATTATGCGGACAGAAAATATAAAAATAACTAAATTGACGCATCTATAAGTTGACCTTTAATTAATTAATTAATTACTTAATTAGTTAACTGTGAAATTTATGTCCTTAATCAATTGCCTTTGTGTTCAAGAAAAGTAATTTCAATGTTATTATTGTTTTGATAATAAAAAGTTTAGTTAAGAATAGGTCTGTCCATTCACAAGATCAGAGCAAACCATCGAACTTGATGAAGGTTTACAATGAAGTTTACATATTGTCTATCAATAAAAGCTAAATTTTGACGAAGTGAAAACTCGAACCGTAAACCTTCAAGCAGAAGATGGAGTGCCTTACCATTTGAACTAACTTTTATTGGTATTTCAATGTTGTTATTACCTAACTATCTTACTATTATAAGAAGTCAAGTAAAGGAATTAATTAATAAATCCGTGTTTTATGAATGTGTTACTTTCGTAATTTTTGTGGATTGAACTCATTTTTAATACATTAAGAATCTAATATTCCACAACTAATTAAGTGAAAACAAAAAAAGATGAAGGGTGTGGTGTCTTCAAACAAAAATTATTAACCTAATCTATTGGAATTGGAATAATCAATGACTTTAAGATGCTTTTTGCCAAAAATATAGTTGAATTAAGGATAAAATAATATTAACGTCGACAAATATAATCTATTTATCAAAGAATTTTATCTATCAACTTCATTCTCGAGTTGGTAATATTTGACAAATTATTCAATATATATTACAATTTAAAAGTAAAAATATAAGCTAAATTGTCAAATATTACAAACTTTCTATTCGGAAGATGGAATAATACAAAGTTAAGACTATAAATTGATAGATAAATTTTGATTTGATTAAATTGATTCTAACAGTCTAACTTTAACGGCTATTAGTTTTAATGGTTAATTCAAAAATAATCACTCTATTTTTTTTAATAACAGAAGTAATTACTCCATTCATTTACAGAACAAGTTGAAACAAAATATTCTTTCTGCTTTGGAGACGGTGGCGAATTTAGAAATTCATATAAGGGGACACGTTTTTAAGCAAACAATTTTTTGCTATGTACCTCTAGTTTTGCATAAAGAAATACCAAAATTAACGATACACGATTCTAGTTTCATTCAAAATAGCAAAATCAATCAATATTGAAAAAATATTAATGACGCAAAATAATGAAATTGGGAGAAAAAAAAAAGAAAAAATATGTAAATTTACATTTAAATTCAGGGATATTCTATGGTCTCTTTGTTTTTCACAAAGTAACCATTACTTTGTTTTGTCAACCATTGGATCATGTGTTAAAAACTAATCCAATGGTGAAAAAGACAAAGTATAGACAAAGTAAGGAAAAAACAAAGTGACCATAGCCTACACCTTAAATTCAAGGAAAAAATAAAATTATTAGTAAAAATAATTGAAAAAACAGTAAAAAGATAATAATAATAATAATAATAATAATATTGTGAAAGAAAAATTATAGGATGTAATGATACTAATGAGAGAAGAAAAAAGTTAAAATGAGAGAAAGAAATAAAAAGTATTAATAAGTAAATAGAGATTTGAACCCAAAATCTCCCAACTAAGATGAGAGAAGTCTAACATCCTAACACCTTCTCTGCTAACTTCTTATAACGTTCTCTACACACATTTTACATCTATATAAAACATTTAACGTTTTCCACACTGAAAAATAATAATTTCTTTTTGTTGCATTTTTTTCAGGGCAAGAGGAGCACATGCCCCTATGCCCTCCTTGGATCCGCCCCTGTTTGGGGAAAGCATATTTTGCATTTCAATGGGTAATATCTAATATCAGTGGGTTGCAAAACACAAAAGCAAACTCAAAATCTCCTTAAAAAAAGAAAAAGCAAAATCCAAAAGGAGACAACTCCTTTTAGTTATTTAATTGATTTCTAAATATCACATTAGATACTGGTTAATCTAATTTTGGAAGAACAATTTAATACTCGATAGTATTAAGCTTCATCTCAATAATAATAGTGAAACTCGATTTGTGGTCATTTTTCTAACTCAACACACCATTTACAGCTGAGCTACTAATCATTGGTAACCAGACAACTCCTTAGTGTAAATTAAAATGACCTCAGAGGTCGTTTGGTATACATGGGAATTTAATTTCCCAAGTGTAATTCCCATGAAATAGGTTTTGTGTGTTTGGTTGACATTAAGGAATTTGAAATTTCCATAAATTTTGAATGACCAAGAGAGGGGTTTGTGATTTATTTCCCATATTGTGTGGGAATTTGAAATTCCCATGAATTTTGAGTTCTTCCATTTTTTCAATTTTATGTCAACCAAACAACTAGCCAAATGGTCAATTTTGGTATTACACCGAACAACCACTCAGTAAAAGAGAGGTAAAAAGCAAATCAGGAATGCGTGTGGGGTCCTAAATTCATTAAATCAGACGGTTGGCTGACTTTTTCTTTACATCAAATAACATTTGTTGAATAAAAAGGTCAATTTTGGTATTACACCAAGTCTTAATTTTGTGTCTGCGATTTTCTATAACGCCCGTTGCTTCCCCGTTCTCACACACATATTCTTACAATCCCATTCAAATCTCAATTTGTTGACTATTCCCGAAACCACCCCTATAAATACCATACCCTTCACCCTTTCTCCAAAACATTCACATTCATTCTCATTTTATTCAAATTTGTTTTTCTTCATTCTACAAAAAAAACATGGTGCTATCAAAAATTGCTTCCCAATCCGATGTCTCGATTCATTCTACGTTTGCCTCTCGTTATGTTCGAGAATCACTTCCAAGGTACATAGTACTTAACTGTTAGCTGTTACATATAACTAACAGAAATTCGTAGATTTTTCGTAAGAATAATTGAAACATATTTTTGTAACTTTAAAACTATTGTTTGTATTAAAAGAGAACCAAACAAACACTAAACTAATACTGGTGTGCGGGTGCAGGTACAAAATGCCGGAGAACTCGATACCAAAAGAGGCGGCTTTTCAGATAATAAACGATGAGCTGATGCTGGATGGGAAGCCAAGGCTGAACTTGGCATCCTTTGTTACAACATGGATGGAGCCAGAATGTGACAAGCTTATTATGGATGCTATGAACAAGAATTATGTTGACATGGATGAATACCCTGTTACCACTGAGCTTCAGGTTACTGCTACATATTTTAATGTTTTAAATAGGATTTTTTTATGGGGAAAAAATGAATTTTCTTGTTTGGTCAAAATATTTAGTCGTGCAAACCACTTGTTTAAATAATTGAAAGGGTAAAAGGGTGTGTGGTCAATATATAGAATAGTCAGCTTTTTCATATACAACTTTTTAGCAGAACATTCTTCATTTTATTGGCATTTTGGAATTTATATTTTTAACAGTTAAGCAACTTTTTTTAAAAAATAAACTAGAAGAACTCTATTTCAAACTATTCAAAATATAATATTAAACAAATTTAATGAGCATTAGATGTTTAATAAATTGATATGACTAATACTAAATGGTCAAAAAATCTAATGTGTTTAAATAAAGTATCAGTTACTCTTTTGAAATCCGAACCATAACAGTCTATGATGTTTTTTTCCCAAGGTATAAAATTTGACTACGTAAAACAATTAAACAAATTGGTTAATGTGTGAAAAATGATGTGAACGTGCAGAATCGGTGTGTGAACATGATAGCTCATCTGTTTAACGCGCCACTCGGAGAATCAGAGGCTGCAGTGGGTGTAGGAACGGTTGGATCATCGGAGGCCATAATGCTGGCTGGCCTTGCTTTTAAGCGAAAGTGGCAGAACAAGCGAAAAGCTGAAGGCAAACCTTATGACAACCCGAACATTGTCACTGGTGCCAACGTTCAGGTATGCTGGGAGAAATTTGCTAGGTACTTTGAGGTAGAATTAAAGGAGGTGAAGCTAAGTGAAGGGTACTATGTAATGGACCCAGAAAAAGCTGTGGAGATGGTTGATGAAAATACTATTTGTGTTGCTGCCATTTTGGGGTCTACCCTTAACGGCGAATTTGAAGATGTCAAGCTTTTGAATGATCTTCTGGTTGAGAAGAACAAACTCACCGGGTAAGGAAACTACTTAAATAACACCAAATTAGTATAATAATAGATGTTAATTAGATGCTAATGGTGAGTGTTTTGACGATATTCGGACAGATGGGAAACTCCAATTCATGTAGATGCAGCAAGTGGTGGATTTATTGCTCCATTTTTGTGGCCGGAGCTCGAATGGGACTTCAGACTTCCATTGGTGAAAAGCATCAATGTCAGTGGCCACAAGTATGGGCTTGTCTATGCTGGTGTTGGCTGGAATATTTGGAGGAGCAAAGAGGATTTGCCTGATGAACTTATCTTCCATATTAACTATCTTGGAGCTGATCAACCCACCTTCACTCTCAATTTCTCCAAGGGTACGTATCATTTTCGCTTTCGGTAAAAGTCTGATCCAGTAACATGTACATATTGTCCTGTTTGACATCATAAATGCGACTTAGGGCCATATCGATATTAGTGTTGGACCAAACCGTTACACTTGCTTTATACTTTTTTTTCCTTTCTCTGAACTTGAGTTCTGTATTGATTCAGGTTCTAGCCAAATCATTGCTCAGTATTATCAACTCATTCGGCTCGGTCATGAGGTAATTATATCACTCCAAATAAGAGCAGAAAGTACCCAAAATTTGGATTTGCAGACAAAATTTTGCTAAAATATACAGAATATTTCGTCAGGATTTTCGTTGTTTACAGAATTTGTTAAATTTCTAGCTTCAGAATTAGAGACAGCCCTGATTCTGTATTCCAAAAAATAAAACTATTTTCTTACTAAATTGTGTGCACCCACACCAAGTTTCATGTTTTTTCTTACTGAATTTATGTGCATTGTCCTCAACTTTTCGGTTCTAGTTCCGTCATTCAATTATATTATTCACTACTCTGAAGAAGCAATCCTGACAAGAAATTACCTTTCATAATGAATTACAACAGGGATACAGAAATGTGATGGAAAACTGCCATGAAAATGCAATGGTTCTAAAAGAAGGCCTCGAAAAAACCGGAAGGTTCAACATAGTGTCAAAGGACATAGGAGTGCCACTAGTGGCATTTTCACTCAAAGATAGCAGCAGGCACACTGAGTTTGAAATAGCTGATCTGCTTCGCCGGTTTGGGTGGATTGTGCCAGCCTACACTATGCCAGCAGATGCTCAACATATCACAGTGCTGAGGGTTGTGATTCGGGAAGACTTTTCGCGCACTCTGGCTGAGCGACTCGTGCTTGATATCACAAAAGTGCTACATGAGTTAGATACTCTGCCTGCTAAAATCAATGCTAAGTTGAGTGTTGTGACTGAAGAGAATGGGAAGAATGGTAATGTGGTGAAGAAAACTGCTATTGAGACACAGAGGGAAATCACTACTTACTGGAAAAATTTTGTGATCAACAAGAAATCTAACAAGAATACTATTTGTTAGTCCGGAGCCTAATTGTTACAAGGCGATTTGTTTCATTTTTTGTTTATTTATATTTGGAATTTGCAGTTTAATTAATGTCATCATGAGTTCTGGTTGTAGTATTATGTACTAATTTGAAAGCTTAAAATAACATGGTTTGAGTTATTTTTACTTACATATCTGTATTCTTGTTTTTTTTTTTTAGAAATTTTAAATGTTAAAAACAAGAGGAAAAGAATATTTCCTTTGAAGAAAAATTGTTGTCTGAAATTCTCGATTCCTCTATTTATCTACCATAAGAGTGTTCAAACATGGATTGGTTGGATTATGTTTAGAATCCAATCCAATCCATGTCAAAATAATATAAAATGTATTGAATAGATTCGGTTTAAATGGATTATAATGGTTCTTTTACTGTTAGTTTCTCCAAGAGACTATCAACACTTTTCAAATACCTATGGATTAGATAGATTAAATGGATTATAGATGAATTATTACAATCCACCCAATAAACCTTTCATGGATTGGATGAGTTGAAATTGGGTGGATAATAATAATCCAACCAATTTTAAACACCCCTAATCAACCACATGTTTAAAACCATAATACATCTATCTTATAGTTTACTAGTTAACATTTAAAATTAACCAAAGTAAAGGTTAAAGGATGACGAACAAATATGCATATGTCACAACTTAGGCCTTTCAAATATAAACTGTGCAGAGTTTTGATGGGCCTATTTAGTTTTCCTTACTGGGCCCTCCCTAAAGCCTTAATTCCTTAAGGCCTTTAGCCCGAACTAACTCCAAATCTTCAATTTTGATTTCAACTTCGGGAGGTTACGCTCAATACATCTTCATCTATACAAAATCCATTCATATTATATCTAGAATAATTTATTGAGGTGGGCTTTTAGACTACATCTAATATGAGATCAAAATCTAAATTCATTACATTGGCTCACTCAAAATAAGGAAATTTTATAAGTAACCATTAATTTGTTTTATCCATCATTAGATTATGGAGTAAAATTTAATCTAATGATAAATAAAACAAAATATAAACAAAACAAATAGAAAATAAAGTAATTATAACCTACTTATCATTGAATTTTTGTATGAATTAATTTCGTAAATAAATTTCACCATCTTAATATTAAATAAATCATGTGATCTTTAAAATGTTACACTTTACATAAAGATTAAAAAAATTCGTTAAAAGTCTTGACTCTCAACTATTTTTATCAATAGTTTCAAGAGTTTGTTTGCATCTAAATCCACCTTCGTTTTCCTTAGCTTGAAAATACAAGTTCAGAGAACAAGATATTCTTTAATTGCATGATAGTGATTTTATTAATCTCGAGATTCTTATGTCATGTAGAAGAAATCAATATGGATTCCAATGAAATATATAGCTAATAAAAATACAATCAGACGTCTTTGCCTATATTTTCATTTGTGATGTTAAGAGAGTCATTCCTATTACAAAACACTGCCACACTTGCAAATAATTATAGAAAAATTGCATTCTATAGTCAATATTATATCTTGTCTAGCTGCTTGCGGATCTTTATTTGTAACTAATTACAAGGCGAGTTCTAACCTTATGGAGCGAAGTTCTAATCTAGCCAAGTTTAAATTATTTGTGAGCTATTATATAGTTGAATAACACACCTAACGAAATGAATTAGTTTTATTTGGGTATACATGTAATTTTATAAATGTTACGTCATTTATTACATATGCCTTGCGCAATTTGTCATATTCAAAAGGAAAAAGAAAAAGAAAGAGTGAAGCTTCATCATGTGCACCTCCCAAAGTTATAAGCATTCTAATTATCATATCCCATCCTAAACTTCTTTTCGTTCACACTCAATAAAATTTATATGTTTAATTCAATTCCAAGAAACAATAAGGCAGGAAAAGAAAATATAACGTGACAACAATTTCTGCAATCTTTTTGTCTCACAATTTATGCTTTAATTATTCATATAACTCTAATGATTGTAATTTGAGAACAAATTAAATGGCACTAATCGCATTTTTATCCACAACCAACCCACTAACAAAAGCATGAATTAATTTCTCAATTTTCATCCCTTTCATCATTGGTGAAGCATTTATATATACACATACTTAATTAGAAGTGACAAGAGGTAGAAACAATACAATAGAATGGTGTTGAAGATGAAGATGAGAGGTTGGATTGTGAGCATAATTATAGTATTAGTTGCTTCAAACACTCTATTCCGGAATGTACATGGTGCGGGAGAGTGCGGGAAGACTCCTATTAATTCAGCAGCAGCAAGCCTAAGTCCTTGCTTGAGCGCAGCTGGGAACGCCAAAGCAAGTGTGCCCCCGACTTGTTGCAGCAAAGTGGGTGCATTAATCAACACGGCCCCTAAATGCCTCTGTGCCGTACTCTTGTCTCCTTTGGCTAGCCAAGCTGGAATTAAGCCGGGAATTGCTATTACTATTCCTAAGCGATGCAACATCAAAAATAGACCCGTTGGAAAGAAGTGTGGAAGTAAGTATTGCTATAATCAATTATTTTATAAGACTGTTAATCAATTATATAAAAATAAGTATTAACTTTTTGAGAGTTGTAAAATTAATAAAACAAATTACTTGAGGTCAATTGGGTTAAAGTTTTTTTAAAACAATTATAGCAATTTAAGTAAAACTTCATATTTATTCATATTTACAAACTTTTGTAATTCCACAAATGTGAAAGTCACAAAAGTTATACATATATTTTCTAATATATCATTATAATAACATGCTTCTTTATCTTTTGCAGGGTACATTGTACCATGATACTACTGAGAATACTTTCAAAATACCAATAGAAAATAAGAAGAAATCCGGAGTGGATTTGCATAGGTTGTATGGTGCCAATGCGAAATATCATTTTAATGTCTTAATGTTCTTATATCAATTATGAAAGTTTATTTAATACAAGATTATCGGTTGCTTTTTCTTGTTGTTAACTTTTGTAAAGATTTTTAGTAGTTTATTATGGCAAAAAGCATCTTGAGGCCCACCCCTTAATTTTTTATTTAAATACATAAGCTCTTGACTTTTTATTTAAATACATAAGACTCTTGATCTTTTATTGTAGAATTGATTGTACATAATTAGTTTTGTTATCATTTCGTAAATTTAGGAATCTGTTATTGATTAAATTATGCATATAAAAACTCTTTGAACATTAATAGGGCCGACCCTGAGGGGTGAAACGAGGGGCGACCGCCCAAGGCCCAAGATTCAAGGGGGCCCGAAATATGGTATTTCCCTTAGTATATCTATATATAAAAACGAAAGTGTAATATGAGCAATATAAGATTTTGGCCCAGTTGGTTAGAGGGGAATGAGGACTGGGCTGAAGCGTGCACAAGCCTCCCTGAGGCACGAGTTCGAATCGCTCTGGTTCCATTTTGTAATTATAATTAAAACCTAATTCAGAATGTATTTTTGGACGTTTTTCCCTAATAATAAGAGCCAACCTCTTTCACGAATATACATCACTAATCTCTTCTATTATATAAAACCTATATTTTTGCGCATTTTTTCCTAATAATAACAGTCAATCTCTTTCAAGAATATACATCAGTAATCTCTTCTTTTATGATTCTTTATAACTGAATTTCCCTAATAATAAACACATACCTCTTTCCATTTATTATCTTTCTATTTTCCATTGAATGCTTCTATTCTGTCGTTGTTATAACTGTGAATTGTCGTTGTTATAACTGCGAATTGTATTTCGAGATTCTGATTCTTGGAGTGGGTATGTAATGCTCTTTTTTAATGGCTATAATTTATGATTATTTATTTCATGTATTGACTTTGAAATTTATTATGACTTCTAAGTTTTGAGATTTTGGTTTCTTCAATTTCTATTTTGATTGAATTCTAATTGATCGAATTTCATAAAATTGTTATCCAAATGTTGCAATTGCATATAGGATTGCTTTTCAAAGTTAAATCTAATAAAAAAAACTTACTTGAGATCATCAATATCTTTGGCTTGGCAATTTTATCTATCGAAAAAGAAATGATTGCAAACATTGATATCGATACTATTATTAATAATTTTGCATCTCGTAATGCCCGAAGAAAGAAACTTTTTTGATTATTTGCATATTTTCTTTCGAAAGATGATTTTATTGGATTGGAAAGTACGTCTGCAATGAAGAATGATTATGGAATAATGTTTAGAATACAAGAAAGTGGGACTTGCTAGAACAATTTCAATTTGTTAGTCTTATTTATTTTTGTTTTTCTTTTTGAATTGTACGTGTAACTAACGTTTTCGTTCTTTTGCTTTTTTTTCAATACAAGTTATGTTTAGATGTATTTAGAACTTTGTTAGGGCTGCCAACTTAGTAGGGATTAGGGCTGGGCACAGATCCCTGTGATTCAATCTTGAATCAAATATTGAAAGAAAAATATTCACATTTGTAACTGTTTTTGATCAAATTTGACCGAATTCAGTCTAACCAAGTCAATAGTATAGTTAAATTCAGATCATTTTACTTAAATATTTGATCAAAATGAATAAATGTAGTATTTGTGCCCAACACTAGGCCCAAATATTCCATCTCGACCCGGGCCTCTAAAATGTCAAGAACTACCCTGCACATAGTCATTAACTGGGGCATAATATCTGCAACGAACCTTCCATGAATTTTTGGTATCAAGATCTTGAATGTCGAGATCAACTCCTTCAATCATGTCGCCAAAGTAACCATGAAAATGGGGCTTGATGTAGACGTTAAAGTTGCTGGGAGATAGAGCCGGTCATCGAGTGCTACGTCTTTCTGCGTGAGTTTCATACAACGTTCTTCCTCTGTTAGATCATCATCTTCTAGTTTCTTGTATTTTAGATCAATGACAACAATGTTTCCAAACGGAACCTTCTCCTCTGGCCATTCAAAGAGACCCCATCCATCCTCATCAACGACATTAACATTTTGAAATGCACCCTCCGGCGCATCTTCCCTTGCCCGAATCGGAGGCCGGAATATCATCATCATCAGCGTATGGAACGAGTTGTGGAGGAAATACTAGAACAATTGGAGGATCTGGTTCGTCATCAACATAAGGAACAAGAATTGGAGGATCCATCCTGTTCCATAGAATCGAAAACGTTTATGAATTTTGAATTTAGGGATTTTTGGGTGAAAATCTTGATGTTTGAAACAGGGAGACCGTTGAATTTAGGAATTTTGGGGAGATTAAAATTAGTGAGACCGTTAAAGAAGTAAAGAGACGGGAGTCCAATTTAGGATAGTTAATTAAAATTAAGATAAAGTATGTTTATTTTGAGCAATATTATCAAATAAGGACATTGACTAAGTTTGACAAATTTTTTAACACCGTGTAACACAAACATATCTGCATAATCATTTGTTTATTTTTAATAAAATACTGGCCGGATGTAATCCTCAATCGAGGATATGGTAGACTTCATTTGTTTGTCCTGCCCCCAAATCCGATTCCTCAAACCTGCCACAGTTAACAAAATTTGTTTTTCATTGTTTTGAAACTCTCAATGCATCAGAGTCTTAAAAAAAATTAAGAGGCAAATACATGCTTTTGTCTACTTTTGTTTTTCGTCCTTTTATATATTTATACATTACACTTACAACAACTCCCACTTTCTTACTCATTCTTTTCTTTAAGTTTAAAGCATACACAACTCCTTTGGCCAAAAACGTCACTTTACTCCCTCAACTTTTGGAATGTTCTATTAGTTCTCTCAACTTATGAAAAGTAATACATTTTGCCCCTTTTTATCCATATTCAGTCTCCTACAAATTACAATTAATCTTTACAAAAATTACAAAATCGGTACTTTATTTTCTCTTAACTTTTCTTTTTGCATCTCCCTTTTCTTCTCTCTTTTTCTTCTTCTTCCATCCGAAATTTCAGAATACGGCCGCCGAAAATCCGGCAACTGGATTCTACAATTCCAAAATTTGGCGGCCAGGTTTCAATGGCCAAAATTTGGAATTCTAGAATCTGACAGCTGAATTTTGAAATTTTCGACAACTGTAGTCTGGAATTTCAAAATTTGGTCGTCGAAATGCTCTTTGATTTTTATTAATTTAAAGTAAAGAAAGAAAGAGAGAAAGAATATGGAGATGGAAAATTAAAAAAAATAAAATTAAAAGGTTTTTTTGATATTTTCCTTATGCTTTACACCCTTCCACTCTCTCGTTAATTTTATTATTTTTGCCACATCATCGCCACATAGGACATGAGGGGCTAAGTTCATCATTTTATACAAGTTGATAGGGCTAAGTGTATCACATTTTACAAATTAAGAGAGCTAATAGGACGTCCCAAAAGTTGGAAGTCAATGTAACTTTTTCGACTACATTTAGGGCTTGTATATGATTTAAGACTTTCTCTTACTTTTATTTGCTCTTAATTCTTGTTTTTTTTTAAAAATTTAGTCATATATTATATACTCTCTCAAATTTAAATACCTTATTAAAACATAATTCTTAAATTTATATAGCGTTGTATACTCTTCTTTTTTACATTTTGAAAGTGACTCATATACTTTCTTAAATTTAATACTTTCTCAAATAAAATATGGAAAATAATTTGATAATTCTTATGTTTTGGAGAAACTCACTGTTTTGTCCCTATTTTTTCAAACCTCACTACTTAGTAGTGGATTTTTAAAAATACGGATCCAAATAGTGAGTTTATGCAAAACATAGGAACTATTAAATTATTTGCCCAATAAAATATAAATGGTTCTCAAAAGAAAAAACGAAAAAATAAATATGTAATCTAATAAATTTAGCAATATATTATTAAAAATAATAAAACAATCATTCAACATAAAGAAATTATATTTTAATATTGAGATGTGCATTCAGATTAAGAGATCATGATCTTTTAAAAAAACAAATGCAACCTTAGTCATTTTCATCACTTTCCTTTCTTATTTTTCATCCTCAGTTCTTATAACACTCCCTCTCTTATGATGGAATTGAAGAGATGAAATGAGTTTCCATCTCCAACCCTCTCTTCCATCTCACAAACAAACATGAGATTATCTCATACCTTTTATTTCATTCTCATCACTTCTATGTCATCACTCTAAACAAACAACCCGTTAGCATACTTCAGATGACCATAGCCTATCTGCGGCTAAAAAGAAATAGACTTGGTATGTTTTTGTAATCTTGTAGAACATGGACCTAGTTTGTTTTTTTCTTTTCTTTTAACGTTAGTTTAATTATAAGATATGAAATTAAATTATGACTAGTTCGTTGCATTTTACCCCAAACATTAATTATTATATTAACATGGTGAAAGCTACTTATGTAATCCGTATGAGAATATGCCTAGAGAGTACAGTATATTTAATTTAATAAATGACACAAGAGCTGGCAAGAATTTCAGACAGTAATTAAGAATTGTCCTTTTTGAATCTTTCATATATATGATTAAAAAGAATGAGTGAATTTATGTAGAATTATAATTAGTAGAAGTTTATTCCTATGCCTTTTCATTGTCATTTCATGGATAGGTACTATTTCTATTTGCTTTGCCTATTTGTTGCCTCTACTTTGTACGTTTTTAACATTAATTTGCATTTTGGACCCCCTAATGATTATGCACTATACCGCCCAAAATCATTTCCACATACCTTATTGTATGAACCCGATTAGAAATAAAAATGAATCCATAAATGAAAACTATAGATAATATATTTGTTAAAAAAAGTTTAAATAGAAATGGGTTTAGCGAATCATTGGCAAGGAGAAAATGCATTTCAATTAGGTTGGCACTCCTACAAAGGTCCTGTTATTTTGAACTTATCAGCACTTATTTTAAGTTCAGTTCAGTTCAGCTTCATCATCATTATCGTCATTCTCCTCTCCCTGCAATTTCCAAACTTGGTGTGCTATAGCATTCCGCATGGCGTTTTTAATTTTTATTATTATATTTTAAATTTTTTTACTATAGTTTTTATTAAAAACTATTATTATTATTATTATTATATATTCAATTCAGTTTCAATATTTATTTTTCAGTTTTAGCAAAATTCAGTTCAGTTTAGCAGCATTCAGTTCAGTTCAGATTTTTTCAGTCCAAAAGAACGAGGCCTAAGAACCAACTATTTGACCAAAATATTATTAAAAAGCAAAGAAAAGAATACAAAGGTTTAAGAAAATATTTGTAAAATTTGTATATGTGCAAAAGAAAACCAAAATTTAAGCCAGGTGACAACAATACTAGAGCTCATAGATAAGTAGAAACTTTATTTCTAAACGGCATGTAATTAATCTTTATCGAGACTAACTATAATCCCGGTTAAATTTTTCATCTTTCTGCGGATGTATTTAATTTGAACTTAGAGATCTTTCTCTACAAACTCAACATCTGTTAACACTTTAATAACTATAAATTTCTTTAACTCTTATAGTTATGATCATTTTGCATGTTCAATAAATATAAGATGAGTGGATATAGTATCATAAAGTTTATTTTAATTGAAAGTGTTAGATGATAAGAAAAAATCATTCATATAATTTGATATATACTTGTAATTATAGGAATGAGTTAAACTGATCATAATAATCAGTTGTAAATATGAGACATTGCTTTTAATCATAATGAGTTGTAAGTATATTAGAATTTGAATTCAAAATCAAATCTAGAGAAACAATAGAAGCGCTGTAATATCTATTCCAAAAATAATTCCCCTTTCATAAATTGAGTTCATTATTATAGTTTCTGCATAAATTAGTTGCTTCACCAAATTAACAAAAATGTTACTAAAGCAACTGTCCATGGGCCTACACATGTTGTCCAGCCCACCTCAGCCCCCTCCATGGGCCTAAGCATGTTGAAAATATAATTATGTACTTGAAGGTCAAATTTGTATTTCCCAATATTCTCCAATCCATAATTACAAATTTTTGTAGACTTTTATCCATGTTATTTCTATAGGAGAATAAAATTAACACTTGCCAATAATCTTGAGGTTATTTTTATACCTTAACCAAAATTTAAATGCTTTAAAGTACTACTTGGCCCTTACCCTTAATCATCCAATCCCTTTTTAATTCAAATATTATTTTGTGATATTATTGATTTAACCAAAATAAGTGTTGTTACTTTCTTAATGTACTATTTGGTAACATTCATTTTCTCCACCAATTTTGATAGGGTAGATAAAATAAAATAACATATATAGTTGAGAGTAGATTTGTCCATGGGAATGTTAGGCCAGGACCCATCGATTTTTATGTAAAATTGCTTTGCCAAAGCCGAACACATAACATTGATAAGTTAGACATGCTAAGGCTTAAAAGAAAAAGAACCTAACTCTAACTCATATAAACACATCTAAAAAACAATACAAATTGTGTACTAAAATTAAATTAATATATAAAATTGTAAATAAATATTAATAACTTGGGTCGAATCAGACTAATTCATACTATTTTACGCAATCAAAATCCACCCAAAAAATGTGGCCTTTAGGAGTTGGGTCAAATTGAGCTTAAAAGTAAATTTTTCTTATCCAAGCTGGCTCTAAGTCTCAAGTCTTAACAACCTAAATAATCGTTTAATTGAAAACACAAAACTCGATGAGTTAGTATTGTGCACACTTCAAGTTTAAGTAAAATTCGTGTGAGTGAATATAATGCCAAAAAATAATATAAAAGGTGTCTTTAGAACTTAATTATGAGCTCAAGCCTTTAATTTTATCAATTAAGTAACATATATAATTTAGTTAGAGATTCTCCGGAGTTTAAATCAAATACACACCATTGAGTAATCTATTGAATGAAACCGAATTTCGAAAGAAAAGTGTCAAACTCGGGTGATCCTCCATAAGATTTGTTACCCTATGGTAGTAGTTTTAGGCACAAAACACCACACCATAAGACATATATGCCCATCAAAATCATCCATCCTTCTCTGCCGTAGGATACACAAACAACAAGGTACACACATATTTTAGACCATTCAAACTCCATGCAACAAAAGGTCTGATCCCTGTGGGTGGTCCCTTAATTGTGTCCCACTTTCACCAAATATATGAATCAATTCACACCTTCTTTATTCTGGGCCCCTCTCCAGCATGCAAAGAAATTGGACCCACGGCCCTAAAGAATTTGATATGACCCTATACTATTGGCCAAGTAAAGAAAAAGTTACTCAAAGATAAAAGGCCGAAAAAAAACACAATGACACACTTGATTTTTTCTTTTAAGATTTCTTCTTATATATGAAACTCTTAATTTTAATTTGAACATTTTAAATATGTAATCTTATAACTTTGTCATGTTACACACGATAACAAGAAAAATTCGTATTTTATTATAGAATTCCGTTAAATTACCATATTTCCCTTGCTTTGGAAATTTACATAATTTCTAACCGTTGCAAGGGTTCTAGCATGTGTAAAGATAGAAAATATTCAAAAACCTTATTTTAAAACTGTAGAAAAGATATAATTACGAAATTAATTGAAAGTCATTGACTTAATGCGATAGAAAGATTAAACTAATGCAATAATCTATCAGAATATCCAACTAATTTAGTAAACAACGACTTACGGAGATAAATAAAAAATTAAATGATTAGAAGTCGACATAAGCAAAAAAATCAATGCTTAATACACTAAGAAAATAAAAGATTAGGTAGGTTTTTGGCAAAGATAAAACGGTTGTTAATGCCAGCCGTATTATAGAATAGAACAGAAGAAAGAAAAGAAAGAAAAAGAAGGCAAGAAGGCTAAAAAGAAAGAAAGAAAAAGCTGAAATTTGAATTGTGTGTCCTAACAAAATCTTTGGTCCATATTTTGTAACCAAACCAAAACATGAACATGGTAATATCATTATCCTTTTGTAATTATTTGGCCCCCTTTACCTACATTATAATAAAGTCATATATGTGACCACATTTTTCATATCCCAATGCCCTCTTACTTTTTTTTTTTAATTTCAATTCCTTGTTTGCCGTTGACTGATCACTACTTCTAAATTTAATCATCTCATTTTCTTTTCTTTTCCACAACCCTCACATAAATACCACTCCTTACTCCCTTCATTTTGGTGCATATGACATTAATTGTCACACCAAACTTCTACTACTAGTTTTTTTTCTTTAATAAAAGTCGGGGACGGCCGAAGCTTAAACTTCTACTACTTACTATGGCCGAGCTTCAATCCTTGCCTTATACTTCCTGGGATCTCCAAAACCTTGGATTTCTCAACTCAGACATGTCTTTAGGTATATAATATATATGCTCATTTACGTCTTTTTTTTTTCTTCTTCTTCAACTAATTAACAGTTATGGTGTTCAATTGCATTGGCAGTTATGGATGGAACTTCTTCTTCCCCGTTTTTCTCATCTCTTCAATCTGATTTTTCTACTGGATATTTGGAAGACGCATTGCTCGAGTTTAATGAGCGTTCCAAACGAAGACGTTTCGTGATATGCAACAATGATGATGATGATCAAACTAAAATATCTAAAGATCTTGCTCAAGTAATAATACTTCAACATTTTGATTTGTGTTTTTCTTATGTAGGATTTTGTAACTTCTTTAATTTAATTTTGTGTTGATGTTGTGCAGAGCTATTGGAATGAAAACTGTGCCTGGGACATTAATTCCGACCCTGGGAATTTTAGTTGTATGAGCCACATTACTAGTGTTCCTGGAGTTTCAGGTAATTAGTTGTGTATACATAAGTAATTGTATAAGTTAAGAGAGATGAAAATTGTTTAATGCGGGTTGTCTCTGTAAATTGTGTAACCGAGTCAATGTATTTTGTTTAATGAACGTTCATAAGTGATTACAGATGAAATGATGAGCAGATCAACGAGCAATACGAGCGAGGAAGTAAATGCAATAACAGAAATAAAAACACCAGAAAATGAAGAAATATCAGTCCATGAAGCAACAACTATAGATTCCTCATCTTCATCCTACAAAGATACAGCCAAAACAAAGTCTATGTTTGACAAGGACACCCTACCTTATTCAGCTGCTGGTATTATTCTAATAAATATTCTTAAATATATCCAAAAGCATATATTGATTAATTAATTATATAAATGTAGTGAAATATCATGATTAATTGAGTTAATTTGTTAATGATGTATAGGTGATCAGGATAGGAAGAGAAAAAGGAGAGTGATAAAAAGGGTGGTGTACCCATTTGCACTGATCAAACCAGGAGGAATAGAAGGAGACATGACCATAAACGACATCAATCGAAGGATATTGATGCCGCCGACAAGACCGGTAAGACATCCGGTCGGAGACTTTGCATGCAGACCAATTGTGTCGGCTACCGGACCAGGGCTTTCGGGGAAAGCAGTTGTCGCTCTTACGAGAATCCACACTCAAGGGAGAGGCACTATTACCATTATTAGAACCAAAGGTTAAATTAATTTAGAACATAATTAAGTTTAAAATGTGTTTATAGGAGCGCTCTAGAATTTCTCTCTCGATCATGTTTACATTATGTATGTATTTGAATTGTATAGTAAAGAAAAGCTATTTCTGTTTTTTTGTTTTTACTTTTATGGTGCAGAGTTAGAGACAGTAACTGTCTTGTATGTATATGTGGTAAGGTAAATAGAGAGTTTGAGAGTTAAAGATAACAGAACCCAAGAAGAACATTTTTATGATCTGAAGTTCTGAACTCAAATAGAAGTGTATTTGGGAAAAAAGAATAAAGTGAAAAGAAAAAGAAAGTGAAAGCTTAAAAAAAACAAGATTCTAGCAAAAATGAAGAAGATCAGAATAGCAATATGAATTTGTCTGAGTGACAGAGACACCAGTTATTGGCATGCTAATGTTTTGTGTTATTCCTATTTGGCATTATTGTTTGGTACACACTAATTACTGCTCTCATGCATACTACTGCTACATTCACCTTTTCTTTAACTTGAGGTCATTTCTTTAGATCGAGTTTAAATTCACTGTTAGTTTTGATATCTTACCCTCATATCATCCCATTTTTGATTTCGGAATGAAAATATTTAAAGCGCTTCTGGGGTATGGTATTACTTGAAAATATAAAGCACGACGAGTGGATATAGAAGCTATTTAGAGTATATAATAAAAAAACATAAAACTCTGAATATAACTAAGGGAATGTCGTACTCCAAGAACGCTCTAAACTCTCTCGTTCGGAATAGGAACAAAACACTTCCGATTCTGGTTTGCGTTAATATTAATTTTGCCAAAATTGTTAGATTCGAAACTCCACGTATGAAGGAATCATTAAACTAAAAATTCTCATTTATAATTGGACTTAATAAGAGCCAAATAATAACTTTTTTATAAAAAAATTTAACAAGAAATGTTTCTTATACACAAGTAATGAACAACCATTTTGCCACAGAATCTTGCTAATTATCATTATTCAAAATCTTAACAACCGCTTTCTCATAGAATCTAATCATCATCTTCAAGCCATGAAGAACTCTCAAAAGGTAGCAAAACTCTATCATAAGCTTCTTCTTTTTTTTTTCTTTTTTTTCTCATACACAATAATTCAATTTTAAACAATATTTGTCCTACCAAAAAGAAAATTAAACAATTGTTAAAGAAAATATTTAAATTTATGCTTAGATGAACTGCTGCATTGAGTCAATAATTTGATGATATCACATTGTAGAGTCTAAAATTTATATTTTAAGATTCTAGATTTTATATTTTAAGGTTTAGAATATGAAATATTCACTCATTATATTATTGAATCAGTACAAAAATCATGTTGCATGTTTGATACAAACTTTCATTTTAATAGAAAGTGGACAAATAATCAATATAAGAATACAAAAGCATCAAATTATTTTGTTTTTCCTAATTAAAGAAAGGTTCATCATAGTTATTAGAATTTTGATGTTTTTTTTTTCTAATTAGAATTAGTTAAGTGATAACGCATCTTGTGCTTTAAGAATTTGATGTTTGAGTTTCCACTTCTTCAAAATGTAGCTCCTATTGATAAGGATCTGTAAATTCTACTGTAAAAGTATTTTGTTAGATTTGTGATTTGCATTTACTTTAGAAGCGAATAGGCTTATTCTTATCTAAACCTTTAATATAAAAGAATTTATGACATTTTTGTATTTCAAAAGGCAATGTATATATAAAGAAGAGTTTTTTTTTTTTTTGGTAAATTAAAGAAGAGCATATTAGTTTCTAGGAGGACAAAATTTATGATATATGTCGAAGTCAGTCATTGTATGTATTTGGTAATAGTGCTAGTTAGGGAGGACTTCCATCTCCAAACTTAATTTAGTCTTGAAAAGATTAATAGATAGCTAGGTAGGTTGCAAAAAGAGAGAAATAGGAGGTAAATAGGCAATTGTAGCTCCTAAAATCCATAGAATGCTTCAATGATTAGTCAAATATTAGTGCTAAATAATTTTACTACTCCACTTCAAATTATAATTACATACTGTCTGCAGAAGTGTCGTCTTGCACAGGTCAACACCCACCTTATTGAAAAGTCAGACAATATCAAACACATGGGACCCAATAATCAGACCCAACAACCCCAACTTGATTACAACCGTTGATTACCCTCTTAACTCAACCAATCAGGAACTAATCTGCTAATCGTGTGGTGTTGATTAGAGGTAGAATTACACTCATAATATAATCCACAGCTGGAAACCAAAAGTCCTTGCATTGGCATGTGCAGTGCAGGGTGCACCTACGTGGTTGAATTTTAATTAATTTGAGCATTATATTATATTTATACTATAAAGTAGGATGTGACGGAGAGTGATGAGATATTAGGGTTTTGTCTCTTTCTCACTGTAATCATCAATTTTTATTTCTAGTTTATTTTGTTTGAAGAAGCTTTTGACGTTTATTTGCATCTCCAATTATAGTTGTGTAGGTCCTTTTTAGATAACTTGCTCCTTGTCCCCTTAATTTAAATTTCAAATTATGCCTTGGTTTATAAACTCTGTTTTCCCTACAACTACACCATTAATCAAAAATATAATTCCACACCACCAAGTAATCAATCTAATTTATATATTATTTTCCTTTTCAAAGGAACGTAAAATTACATGTTAATTTTGTAGAAGATTAATATAACAAATGTTGTTGGTATTAATTAGTTTAAGTTTTTGGTTCAAACAATTCCTTAACATTATATCAGAGCCTTCGATTCGAGTTTACATCCCAACAATTCTATTTATTGATGAATTACACATTTAACTTTGAGTTCAAACAATTTCTTGATAAATTCCAATATATAATTGATTTAAATAAGCAAAGTCCTCAATATTGATCCTAATATTTTGAAATTTCCTTTTGGGAATTGTATTAGTAATTCTACGTTTGTCTATGAGGGTAAGCTCAACAGTAAAAAATACACTCTTATAAGCTTTCCTCTGCAAAAAATTTTGTCATGTTATTATTGTAATCGCCACAAATTGAACTATGTAAACTCATTTTGTAAGTTGGTGCCTTAAGAATTTCTCTATTCTTTATACAAGTTTAAGAAGATAATATATCTATATAAGAAAATTTAAGAGGCTATATTGATCATTTTAACCAAATTGAGATTTGCAATAAATCTCCTCAAGTTAAAAAGGTAACAAAATACTCTATATATTTAAAGAGTCAATGTATTTTGTTTGCCAAAGTTTAAGGACCTCTTGCTTAACCCTTATCTGAGGCTACATGAAATGTCATTATGGTGGAATAATACAGTTACCTTGATTATTAAATTGTATCACATCATAATTTCCTGGTGGCAAATCCAACTACAGCAATCATAAAATTGACCCCACGACGAAAGTGAATCTATTTCCATCTTCTTCTTCTTTTTCTTTGGGCATAAAAAAAATCATCACATTATATATAATAGAAATGTTTGAAATAAAACATCCATCTTAATCTGTGTTCGGCAGTCATTTCTTAATTATTTGAAGTGAAGAATATATATTCAATTCCATTCATATTTCGGTTTCCTCTAAATTAATCAAAAATATTAATTTCTACTTCTCCTATTTTACCCAAATAATTCGACCATGGGAATTTTTCAGTTTACAAGTGATTTAGTTAATTTATTTTTGTAGAATTTCCAATTCGTCTCCTTTTACACCTGCCATCACTTTTTGTCTTTACTAGCTAGGTAGGGAGAATAACTAGCACCATTTTGATTTACAAGGTCTACTACATAATATAGTAATAATATACACCATATATACTTTATTTTATTCTATAAAAGAGAGGAATAAAATAGAAAAAGAAAAACCTAGATACATGTGAGAATATCTTGCTTCAATTGCTTTTGGCTTTTCCAAATCCCAAATAAGGAGAATTTATTCTTTTATCCATTTTACATTTTTGGCTATTGGGATTTCCATCATAATTTTAATTAATACTTTAAGTTAAGTGCTGGCATATATTTAACAATAAATAAGTAAACATGACAAATCACCTCTTTTTCCTTGGTCATCCTAAGTGATGTCAAAAGGCCAATTGTGATGTCAGATATTTCCTTACTCAAATCCAGGCCTCTTAAGCCCATATTTGGGTCCAAGGAGCCCATCCACTTTGTACAATGGATTCTATGTAGAGCTTCTTCTTCTTTTCAATTGATGGGCTTAAATTTTATGAGGTTGGTACTTATTGATCCCAAGCAGCTAGATGAGCACTCAACTTGAGTCAAGCTTTTTTTGGAGCTGGATTCGAGCCTTCATCGAGGTCCCCAAATGAGTTGGACCGTGAACATCTTGCGAGCTTCTATTCAAACCAAGCTTGAACATGAATTTGAGCTCGAATCCGAGCTGGCCAAATCTTGAATCAACTCAGGTCGTTTATAGTCTTACAAGACCTGTTCCTTCCTTGCTCCTCTCACTTTCTCAACTTCACTTCAATTACGTTAAAATAATAAAAGTAAAAGAAACTAAAGAAAATAATTATAAGAAGGAACACAATAACTCACAAGAAACCATTTCTAAAAAGTTGTCAGGTTTTATTGTTCAAAACCCCACCATCTCCAAAATGGAGGACTTTTGACGCGCCTACGCGTACATGTGATGACACATCAAATCATGCGCATCAACGTCTTTCGTCCCACTCACTCTCCTAACCTTCTCTCTTGCTTTTTCTTCTCTTTTTCACTCCAACTTTTAATCAAATGTGTAACGGTTTTCAAAGTTACACCTAAAGTAACATTACCTAATGGCAAGTAAAGCTTTGCTTTGAAAGTAACAAATTTTTGAATATTTTACGATTCTTGTCCTCAAAAAATACATGTCCAGACAGAGGTATCTTATGGACATGTCAAAAACACTCTATAGACTACAAATATATAAGTTAAAAATATCTCCAAAAATCATGGGACATTAAAAAGAAAATGGCATGGCCAATTCATAAGATTATAATAGACAGATTGATCACATCTTTTTATTCTAATTAAAAATGAAAATATCTTTTGTGAGTCATCTAAGCAAGGAGACAAAAAATTGAACAATGGAGTGCATGGATATGAGTCAGGTGTGGTATTAATAAATTGGATAATTGATCCCCCAAGAGCATTATGTTTTACTAACGTTAACATCTAATCCAAATTAGATTTTGGTAGGCAAAGGACTCTTCATATATATATAAAATTCTAATTTAATCAAGATATTTACATTAACTATAATATAATTATCATGCATAAGTAATCATTTTGAGCATCTTTCTTCTTTGTATTTCATTATATGAAGTCCTATATAAGTTGTTTGGATAATCCACTTGGGTTTATATTACTTAAAGATCCAAGAAATCAAAACATGGGAATCAAGAAATTGAATCAAGCATCCTCCATCAAAATATTCAAGAATCAGAGGAAGAGAAGGAGGAATTATCATGTTGGTAGCTTAAGGCCTCAGGTTTATATCACAGATACTTCAAATTTCAAGATGCTTGTCCAAGGACTAACTGGAAATTATGCCTCCACAATTTCCTCTTCTTGTTCTTCACCTGCACAAAGCTCTCAAAACGATGTCGGAGTACTTAATCATGGAAACCATGGAACTTATTCCAATATGTCAGCTTGGATGAATCAAACAGGGGATGATGTATATGCAGATGTTATTGCATCCTTGCTTTTTGATTTTGAGGGTTACATGCACTCTAATTCTTCATTATTATTGTGTTAATTAGTCTGTAATTAGTACAGTGAAATTGGTAATCACAAATTAACAGCCCTATATATCCCCACTCTTCTCTATGTATACAGTGACAGATAAATATGATTTAATTATTAAGTATTCAACAACAGAAAAATTGTTGTATGGGTTCTACATAAAATGTTTAATCATTTTAAGTTTCTTACAATTATAGGAGTTCTCATCCAAGTCTATCGTGCGTAAACTTTTGATAGTTATTTCAAAATGATCTGGCCAAATTGTATGTTCATTTTTACAGATACAATTGTTGTTTTTAAATTTATAATATTAGTGAGTGAAATATGTTAGGAGATTCTAGAAATGGATGGAATATCTGAATAAAAAATCTACAACGTAACTCATAGGAAAAGACCTTAAAAATGATGTATTGAGCAGAAAAACCATAAAGATGGAAATACACCTTCTTCATTATTCTACCTCGTTCCAGCGTTGTCTAGCCAATCATGTGCTAATTAAAGTCATGTTTTTTTTGTTTAAATTTAATAATAAAATTCGGTTCAATCAAGTACATTCAACAAAATTTATTAATCATTCAATCAATAATTCAATTCAGTTTAATTAAAAAGAAATAAACCATAATTTCCATTAATCCTTTTCTCTGGCTATGAACTGGGTCTGGAGTAAGTTAATAACATTTTTTTTTCTCCACAATAGCAAATTAATAAGACTAATAGATAAATTCTGATGTGTACACGTATATGAGGAGCAAATAGAGTGTAAATGAATTGATTGATAAATTTTATATTCACAAAATTAAGTTGCTGTTGATGAAGCAAAGGCCACGTTAGCAAATAGATGGAGAGAGAACTCGGAGGGGGTACATAAATTCGGTAATACCGTTTATTTGTTCCAATTAATCATATTATATTATGTCCATTGACTTGTAATTTTAAATTTCTTTTACTTTAAATTTTTGGTACTTTAAATTGTTTTTATTAGTTAAGAGTTGGCGCTCCCGTACGCGTTTCCCTGTGGCTAATTGAAATCTTAACTTTTCTTAATTAAAATGCAAAGGTTTTATCAAAAAAAATGCAAAAATAAGGTCACTTTTAAAGAGTGGATATCTCAATTAAGTTGGTACTTGAATGAAGTTGAAATCCTAACCTTTTCTCTCATGTTTGGATCAGAAAATGGCACACATACACAGTAACACAGTTCAGTTGAAGGATAATGTAAGGTTACATGCATGCATGGTCCTTGAGATCTTAATTCTTGATTGTTAATTAGATCATTTACTTTTTGGGTCAAGTGATTTAGCTCTTTGCAGATTAATGCTTTCATCTCGGATGCATCACTGTTCATGTTATCCGCTAACTTTTAACAGTTGATGTTCAGAACCACTGATTCTGGGTTTTGTGCATTGTTGACACAGGAACTTGTAATTCCAATGTTATTTTCCAGTACTGACAAGAAATAGGTATTACAGTGGGAATATTCTTTTAACTCAACTATTTTATTGAAATGGATTAGGATCCAGTAAACAATCATTTTCTAAGGGAGTTATCCACTAATTTCAATGCTATTATTTTAAATGAGATACAAAAATTCATTTCATTGATCTTTTTGTTCTTCGTTTCAAGTCGTTGGGTATGTATTAAACATATTCTTGTTTTTGTTAAAATACATGATTTAGTTTAAAATGAAAATTTTTACATGCATTGAAGTTTAAGGATTTGATCTGGAAAAGATTATTAAGGAAAGTGTCAATAGACTCAATAGTACTCAATCTCTAAAAGCTAAAAGCTTAAGAGTTTTTTTAAAAGCTTAATAAGAGTTTAATAATGGCGTTTAGCCATTTTTGAGCTACATGTTTTGGAAGGATATATGAAGGAATACAGTAAAGCTGAGTTGGTGAGCTATGTAATGTGTTATCAATGTAAAAATATACTTTCATTTAATAGATTATTAATACTCGTCCTTTTTTTCGGTTGTACATGAGAGAACAAAAAGAACAAGCACTGCTTTATTCTTTCTTGACTCCCTCATCTCTCTCTCTTAAAAATTCAAATAAATCCATCACATGCACAGAGACGATGTAACTAGCTAGAATCAAAACTTGCATCAACTGAACAACAAACAACAGTACATACATAGTTAAAACAACCTGAAGAAAACAAAAAAAAAGATTACAACAATGGTCAACTATGACGACTGAACTTGTAGTTTCAAAACACAAACCAAAATTGGAGGCCTGAGAAAGTTACTAAACAAAAAAAACATAATCATTAATCACGTCTATAAAACCGAATAGTAAAAACAACTGGGTCTTCGAAAAAAGAACGGAACAGAAGATCCCATTAAATTATACTAATGTCATATCAATTATCATGAGGAAACACCATTGAAGATGGTGAACTCTGTTTCCCAAAACAGCAACCACTGATTAAAGAAACCGTTTTCCAGACAGCATTTTTCAGAACACGACCTCTTTTAGGAACCCATCGAGGAGCAACAGAGGCTGATTTGGAAGACAATGCAGGCTTTCTAAAAACGGAGTTCATTTTTTTTTTTTAAAAGAGAGAAATGAAATGAAATGAAGTGAGGAAAAAAGAGAGCCGACATGGGGTTTAAAATGGAAGTGTGGGAACCGCGTTACAATCGAGTAAGGCGTGTTTGATTGGTGTTTTAATTTTGAGTATAAGAAGAAGAGGAAGATGAGACTAGTTCTGATGTAGTAGTACTATAATTTTAGTTTCTAAAAAGGCCGAGGAGGAGGTGAAATAAATGAAAGTCAAATAAGATAGCTACTCTCTTTCTTTTCTTTTTCTTTTTCTTGCCTTCTATTTTTTTTCTGAATCAGTCCATGCCTTTTCCACACACGCTTTTGGCTGGTTCGGATACCATATTTCCACGTATTACTGATTTTTCTACTGTACTATATTCCATTATTTTTAGAAACAAAATTGAATATTCTTTGCATTTTATTTTCTTTCTTGCTATTATTTTTGTTATTTAAATATCATTTTTAAGGGATCATTATTATTATGTTGTAAAAAATGTATCCATAAATATTTTAAATTTTTCTCAATTGCTATTATAACGAGCTGGTTTAGGGTGGGTGATGTCGAAGTTGGAAGACATGTATAAAGAACAATTCTAAGGCATATGTCGATGGGGTAAAAATGAATTGAATCCTATACATAAAAAATATAGAAGAGTTAACTAAGTCTTATAAAGTGAAATATGAACGTAATACATGAATAATGCATTTTAAAACCGTGCAATTCAATGGTAACAGTTTAAGTCACCAGAGACAATATATATTTGCATGGTTAATTAGTTGAATTCAAAATCAAAATCAAACTCAAACTCAAACATTGAAACCAAATATAAGAGGATATGATTTTCTATTTAAAAAAGGTAGTTCTATGTGTTTGCACAATAAGTTCAGATAGGAACGAATTGTTACACCTTCTAAGGGTTTCATTTGTTCAACTCGTGCTAGGTGGCTTCGTCGTGAAACATGAATTATGTTTAAATTAGTTACTATTAATTCCACCTCTTTGTTCTTATTTAGGAGTTTTTAAATCGATTAAAGGATTAAAATATTTTCACAAAACAAAAGTTAAGGAACTTATAATATATTATTGGAAATTTAAAAACTAAACAATATTTTTCCGTCATGATAACTATTATATTATTTTGCTTTATTTTTCATGAATGAATTCACCTTTTAATAATAAAAAAGAAAGAGAGACTCCTCATAATGTTTTTTTCGGTATATATCTCAATATTTCCATCCCTACGGTTCCTTTGTTTGAGTTATTTTATTTTTACTTTATAACATTTATCATTAGATTAGTTTTTATTGGAAAAAACAAAATAATAGTTACTTTATACAAAACAAAGTAACCGTAAAATACCTATACACTTTAATGCATAGTGAAGAGCTATTCGCAGCCCACTTTTGGGTAAATACATCACACTTTTGACATTTTTGCCCCTCTCATAATTGTATCCGTTTTATAGACAAAAAACAAACTTTTTAATTTTCTCTTAGATTAAACAACATACTAATCTAAAATATTAACCTAAAACTTAAAAAGTGATAATGTCGGGGTCCTATACTCTAAAAAACGAACAACGATAATAAAAATTTAGAGAATTTTTTTTTGCCTAAATGGTTTTGAAAACCGTTTCCACCATGGTAGAAATGGTTTTCAAAACCGATTCCACTATGGTTGAATCGGTTTTGAGAACCATATGTACCATGGTAGAATCGGATCTCAAAACCGATTCCACCATGGTGAAAATGGTTTTGAAAACCGATTAGGTAAAAAAATATTTAGAAAAATTTAGGTTTTTTTTTTTGCCCAATCGGTTTTTGAAACCATTCCTACCATGGTCGAATCGGTTTTGAGATCCGATTCTACCATGGTGCAAATGGTTCTCAAAACCGATTCTACCATGGTGGAAACGGTTTTCAAAACTGATTAGGCAAAAAAAATTTTAAAAAAAAAATCTTCAAATATCATTGTTCATTTTCAAAGTATTTGGTGTCCGACATTATTACTTTTCAAGTGTTAAGTTAATTATTTGAAAAAGTATGTTATTTTAGTTGATAGAAAATTTAATCAAAAAAAAGTAAAAGGGTAAAATTGTCAAAAGTGGGTTGTATTTTCCCAAAAGTGGGCTGCGATTAACAACACCCTAATGCATATATGAATGAAAATGTAAAAAAAAAACTAAAAGCAAACGTGACTTTGAATGCAAATTCTATGTATATGGGATTGGGCTGTTTGGACTTGAGATATAAGTATGGGCTTTGGGCTTTTTGGAATTAGGCTTGGGTGGATTTATTTGAGAACCAGTTTTCTCAACATAAACCTAATTAAGGGGTATTTTGGTTGGGTTGAAAACGTTGCAAGTCGAGCTCCTACGCTGATAGTGGTCTTTGAAATCACTCGGATGCTCAAGTTTTAGTAATAGAGTTATTATGGCTATTCACATTATTACGTTCAATTTACCAACCACATATACTCTTTTGCGGGAATCGACACCGTCTTTTTAGAACAAAGTATTATTATGTTCAATTTGCCAACCACATATACTCTTTCGTGGGAATCGACACAGTCTTTTTGCGAAAACTTTGTCCGGGATAATATTTGTTTCTTGGAATAATATAGATTTACTTAATTATTGTTTCTCTTTATCTTTTTACATTTGCTTTGTAGCTTTTTGTTCTCTTTAATAAATTTGCGCATGGATATTTTTGGAGCTTCACTCAAAATGCCAATCTATTTAAGATGTCAAGCGACTTATTAATTTTTCTTATACACTCGACTTTTACAATTAAAAAGACACATATCTAGGGTGATTTTCATCAATTAAAATGTCTCATTTTTAATTACACCATATATTCATGACTTTCAATTAATTATATAGATAGAGAGAGGGGGTAATTTATACTTAAATTCAATTTGACCAATGCAAAATTTGAGTGACAGTGAAAGATTAGAGAGAGATTTTAGTATACTCCTGGAGTACGATGACGTGGTACTCCAAGCCAATAAATAGTAGACATGTGTCTCATTATTCAATAAAATTTTGACAATGTGTAATTAATTAAAATGTAATTCTTAGTTAATTATTTATATAAAATTCTAGATCCAAAAATAAAAACCCTAAACCCCAAAAAATAAACCCTAGACCCTAAATAATGAACCCTAAATACTAACCGATATGACGTGTCATCGAATTATAAGTCCGGAGTACCACGTCACCCGTACTCCAAGAGTATTCTAAAATTTCTCAAGATTAGAATGCAAATTAAAAGGCTGACTTTTTCTTATAGATTTTAGGAGAAACCAATTACCGGAGTTGCTGAAAAGATTAAGTCAAGGAGCAAAACTAATCTTTTTCAAGACTATAAAAAATAACTAAGCAGTACATGTTCAACAAAATATAGATCTTGTCCATCTTTTTAGCCAAGTTCCAGGTTACAATACAACTAGACTTTATGATGTTGAATTTTAATTAAATCTCATTTTCTCGATCATCAAATATTTTCATTTAATCATCAGACGTTCCTGAACTGAACATAATTAAAAAATAAATCTTGAAATTGTGAATAAACTAAAAAACATAGCAATTTTGATTTCTTTCATTACAACCCCTTCAATACTCCTATTGAACTTTGGAAATTAAATTGACAAAAAAATTCATTTCAGCCCGTAGGTAGCCAATTTGAGCTTTCCCCAATCTTTTTTACTGTCCTATTGTTTTTATTTTTTTCCCTCTTTGGCTAAGGGTAATTCTTTAGCTTCGAATCTTGTAAGTATCATTTTAGTTATACATCTCATTAATTTTGAGTCAGGTTCTATCAATAAAATGTCCGTTGGTAATAAGTAGTTTTTGTTCATAGCCGAACACAACACATGTGTAAAATAGTTTAAAAATAAATTTTCATGTAGTGACTCCATATTAAAAAATTCAAATTTTTTTATACTTTTTATATTCCTCAATTGCGTATTTACTGATTCAGCTAAACATCTTAATTAATTACGACTCACTAAGCAATTATCCTTTTCTATAATTAAGAAAAGGAGACCCCCTCTCGCTTTCAACTTTCACTGTACTCACCTTAATTATAAGTTAGTCTATATAAATAGCATTAAAAAATCATCAAAATAGCATTTTCAAAATTAGCAATATTTTAAAAGTCTTAAACACAAATATCACTTGACGACAAAAACATTAGTCTATTAATTAGTAATTAAAGTATCTCGTGGAACTCTGCACATAATTGAAATCTATGTTTTATATTGCAAAATCTTTTTTCTTTCTCCCACTCCACTTAGCCAACTTTGAATTTTCGGACTTAAAATGACTTTCTTAAAAACTAACTTTTGCTAAATGTTTCTTAGAAATTAGTTAATTACAATATATTCAGAGCCCGTTTTGACATTTTGGAGACCTTAAGGAGGACTACATGAAATAAAACCAATTAAATTTTTAAACAACTTTGAATGTTCGGCCTTAGGTTTACGTTTCTACAAAGTATAATTTTTGTTAAAATGTAATTTCTTAGTGGTAATTAGAATTGATGGGCTTCGTCATTTTGGAGAACTAACTAAATTTTTTAAAAAATCTGAGTACATGGTGAAGATGAAACATTTGTTCTTTCAAAAGATTATAATTAAATTTAAGGATCAATTACTTCCTTCATGGATGGTAAAAAACCTAACACCTTCCAAGTGAATTGTATCGCTACAATCAGAGTTAACTTTATCATTTTTGTACGCAAGATTAGTCTTTATTTTCTTTTTCTTTTGCTTCAATAATTATAAAGTTCATCAAAACCTTTTGGTGTACAAGACATACGAGACCAATGGCCTTTTTCTTGTGCCATCAAGGCAGATGCTAGTGGAGCAAATTGCTATAAATTTAAGCTATGTCTAATATTAAAAGAAAATAAGTAGAGGAAAGTTTTTTTTTTTCTTTTCGTAAACAAGTAGAGGAAGGTTGACCTGAAAAGTAAATAATAAGTTCCACCTATCAGTCGGATAAATTTTATGAGAATTTTCACTGGAACTGGCCAACTGGATTGACAATAATATACCAATATGATTGAATGAAAAAGAGTGAGAAAAGAAAGAGCAATAAATCTACCAAAAAGAAAAAGAAAAAGAAATGAAAAAGAAAAAAAATCATATTATATATATATATATATATGGGATATTCTATAGTCACTTTGTTTTTCACAAAGCAACCATTACTTTGTTTTTTCAACCATTGGATCATGGGTTAAAAGCTAATCCAATGGTGAAAAAGACAAAGTGTAAACAAAGTAAGGGAAAAACAAAGTGACCATAGCCTACACCATATATATATATATATTATATATATATATATATATATATATATATATATATATATATATATATATATATATATATATAGGGGAGGGATCAAGTGAGAACCCCTCAAAACTACGTAGTTTTGATAGTTAGTTAGTGTGTTTAATTAAAAAAAAAAACGAAATGAGGGCAGCAGGGTTCGAACCCACACCTCTCCACTCCCAAGCATTGATGCTTACCGCTAGGCCAACAACTTTAATTGATATAAGTGCAACGCACTCCTATATAAACCTTCATTACTTTCTGCCACCAAGCTACAATGTTTGTTGCCATTTTCTTAAAAAATGTTTTCCCGGCTATTCTGAACTTCGATTTCGAATATTTTTATATGGATGGACTCGTATTTACAAGGCGTTCATTTTAAGATCCATGATGCCCAGGTAAAAACGACGTTTTTAGATTTAGAACATACAGTTTCAATTTTGGAACATGCGGTCTGGTTTCATCTTTTTTTATAATACATTGTTTTATAATGCTATAAACCTTCTAAACCTTATATTTTGTATTCTAAAAGTTCAACATAATGTTTTAAAAAATATTGGTTGATATGAGCAACATATTTGCATTCTTATTTTATAATATATCGAATTGCGACTCATATTCTTTATTAAATTTTCATTATTATTGTTATTATTATCAAAAACATGTTCATTAGCTTTAGATAATACTATTTTTAAAAAATACAGGAAATTAATTGTAGAACATATGACTTTACGTTTTAGATTGTATGACTTAGTTTTTAGATATACGACATTTAGAACATAACAAACATCGTTTAGAACATTGCACTTAACTATTTCAAGAGCATTGTACTTCACTTTTCAAAACAAAGACTATTACTTTTCGAACACATGTAATATTATATAGAACACGAGCTATAAAATTTCGAACATATGTAACGTTATTTAGTAAACATGTACATTAGCTTTAAATTATGAGTCGCAAATTCGATATATCATAAAATAACAATGCAAAAATGTTACAGATATCAACTAATATCCTTTAGAACATTATGTTGAACTCTTAGAATACAATATACAAGGTTTAGAAGGTTTATAACATTATTTAAAACAACGGAATTAAAAAAGACGAAACCAGACCGCATGTTCTAAAATTAAAGCTGTATGTTCTAAAATTGAAAACGTCGTTTTTACCCGGGCTTCATGGATCTTAAAATGAGCGTCTTATCAATACGAGTTCATCCATATAAAAATATTCGAAATCGGAGTTCGGAATAAGCGGGAAAACATTTTTTAATAAAGAATAAACAAATGATGACTCATCACTATCCTCTTTTCTCTCTCCTGGATTTTTAATTAAAATAAAAGGGATAAATGCCCTTTAGTCCTTAATGAAACTACGTAGTTTAGGGGGGTTCTCACCTTAAGAACAGTTCTCGCATAAGCATAGGGGTTCTCACAAGAGCCTCTCCCTATATATATATATATATATATATATATTGATGGAAAAATAATATTATATATTGAGAGGGGACCAATGAATGAAATAGAAATCCGTATAAATTTCGCCTTTCTTATTATGTTACCAAATAAAGAAAAATAAATCTACCAAAAAAAAAATAAAAAATATAATAATATAATAAAAAAGTCAAAGATTCAAATAGTGATACATGCAGAGGTGACGACAGATGAAAAATTCAGTTATTATATATAGTTAGTTGGAGGATGCAAAAACCACACACAAATAAATCTCACTCGTGTTTCTTTCTCTCAGTCTACCTACCAAAACTACCTTATTCCGATCTTTCAATGAAAGACGACAATGCGGCGGCGGCGGCGATGACGGAGGTCATCGTGGATTCAAATGCCACTCACATTATTCCTTTATCGCCGCCTGATTCCCGGCCTAAGGTAAGATCGTAGCTCCATTTGAATCTGATTGGGTAAGTTGTGATTGAGATTCTGTTGTGCAGGAGGAGAAGAAGCGAGATACGTTGATGTTAGCGTACAAGACACTCGGAGTTGTTTTTGGAGGTCTTGTTACGTCTCCGTTGTATGTTTATCCTTCAATGCCCTTGAATTCTCCTACGGAGGAGGACTATTTAGGGATTTTTAGTATTATGTTTTGGACTCTTACTCTTATTGGCGTTGTTAAATATTCTTATTTAGCTCTCAAGGCTGATGATCACGGCGAAGGTTGTTTTCTTTTTCTTTTCTCTTGTTTTATGTTAGCCGATCCCTAATCATTTCGGAACTAAGACTTTATTGTTGTCGTTTTTTTTAGCTCAATTGTGGTTTTGTTTTTGTGTTTTTGGTCTCTTATAATGCGTGTGCTAATTTGTCTTGTCTATGTACAAAACAAAAATGAGGGGGAGACAGATAAGGGGCCATGTCTGTCCCCTTGAAATTAGAGTGACGCATATAGTGAATTTTGGCCATATTCACTTAAAGTTTATGTATTTCAAAGAGATTTCAGTTAATTTTTTTATTCGGCACACACATGTGATGGAAAAGTCCTCCTTTTATTAACTATTAGTACATAACAGAAAACAAGTTTGGATTTTTAATTAAAAATTGTTGAATGGACTTTTTTCTGTATATTATATGATTGAATACATCCCAAGCATGTGCATGAAACCAAAGAGTGTGGAAGTTTTATATGCACGACTAGTGTGAATCTAGAGGTATGTCTTCAAAAATTCATTTGCATGATTTTAAAAGATTTAAGCTTCATAGGGGTTACTCGATGACCTGGAACGAATGAGGGGGCTTGACACCGTCTAGCTGTTGGAAAACTCACCAAAACATTTGAATTAAGCATCTCTATGCATTGAAGCACCCTGTGATTTTATTTTGGATCTGTCACTGCTATTATTGATGGTTATTGTTTATGATCTAGACTTCGGATAAAATGACCACTGTTTTTGTTGTGTGAAAATGGTGTTTGAGAAGAGATTTTTTACCAACTATAACCAGTAAAACTTTTTGAATACGTTTGTGCTTCATTCATGGGATCCTGAAGTCAATTGTGGATGATGATTCTACAGGTGGAACATTTGCCTTGTACTCTTTGCTCTGTAGAAACATAAATATTGGAATCCTTTCTTCCAAACGTGAAGAACAAAATTCGAGTTTCCCTCGCTCTGCCTTGCACGAAGGGAATGTGAATAAATCTAGGCTTGGCAAATTTTTTGAAAGAAGTATAGTCGCTAGACGTTTGATACTTTTCATTGCTATGTTGGGAACATGTATGCTAATTGGGGATGGCATACTTACACCTGCAATCTCAGGTATGTCTGGCTTTTTCCAACGTTCTCTCTCTCTCTCTCTCTCTCTTTTTTTGTTTTGTGATAATATCTTTTTTATAAACTCTTTACACTTCATTTACAGTATTGTCTGCTATGGAAGGAGTAAGAGCACCCATACCTTCTATCAGCAAATGTAAGCATTCCTGCTGAACATATATTCGTGCAAGAAATATTGAGCAACATAAAAATTACTCTGATGAGATGTGTTTGTGTATGAAACTATTTTAACTATTTACTTTTATTATAGTTTCATATTTTAATGGCTTGTGTCAAATTCTAAAAAGAGTTCATCACTGTTTTGTGAATGATTTATCAAAGTAATACGTACCTAAATATACCCATCTTGGCTGTTCATTATTTTTGTGACCTGGATCATGTCAACTGGTTCGAATGAAGAACTAATGAATTACCGTTCATTTTGGTGTAGATTACACCTGGTTAGTTCAGAACACTTGCTTGTGTTTACATATACACCTTGACTTTCATTTGTTCAAAGTTTTCATGAATACCTTATTGGGGAAGGTCAGAATTTGCTGTGGCAAACAATAGATTTTGGGGACGACATAAGAAGGCTCAACCTCTTATTTCGTAAGAGAATAGCCTACTGGACTAGGAAGACTCTAGAAGAGGTATGTTGGAGGGTAGTTTGTTGTTGGCTATTCTCTATCAAACTTCCACAACTAAGATGTCTCTTTTGTTGTTAGCTATTATCTGTGATGCTTACCCTTGCTAGCAGCGAGTCTAATGTTCTGTATCCCAGGGTTATGTAAGAAGTTATATCGTGTCAAAATAAGTTCACATATAATCTGTTTTTAGTTATATATATATATATATATATATATATATATATATATATATATATATATATTTCACACATTAACCTTGTTATAAGTAGTAATTTATTGGTTTATCATGTCGCAGCTCTTGTCGAGGCTCTATCTGCAGCTGTTCTGGTTGTTCTGTTTCTGTTGCAGAAGTGTGGCACCTCCCGTGTAAGTTTTCTCTTTTCCCCAATCATGGGAATGTGGACCTTGTGTACCCCACTAGTGGGGATATATAGCATCATACAACATTACCCTTCCATTTTCAAAGCTCTGTCACCGCACTACATATATCGTTTCTTTTCAAGTAGCCAGAAAGAAGGTTGGGTTTTATTAGGAGGCACTATTCTCTGTATCACAGGTAAGCTTATTTTTTAAGCATCTAGAACTATACACTACCACTCTGGACTTTATTGTTATTTTATATAAAGGCATAAACTCTTAAGCGCAGTTGAAATTAACTAAAATTTACTGGGCATCTAAAGGGATGCTTTTGAACCATCCTGAAGGTAGATGTACACCCTGACACTTTAAGGTTGAATGAGAGAGTCCACATTCTGATTTTTGCAAATTGGAATTATTTATTGAATGGCCAAAGATCAAAATAGCCAGTTATTTTGTTTGAAGGGATCACAATTAAGACCTGTCGAGGTTGATTTATACTTCGTTTGTTTATGAGATATTGATAAGTGTGTAACTAAGTAGCATTAATATGATCTTTCACTTTAACTTTAGGTGTAAGAACTGAGAAATATGCCTGTGTTTGTTTATGCCAGGTTCTGAGGCAATGTTTGCAGATCTTGGTCATTTTAACCAGCGTTCTATTCAGGTCAACTATTCACTTTTCGATACCACTTCTGTTTATTTATTTTTAAATCTGTGGAAATCATGACTTCATCACACATTCTTTGCCAACAGATTGCTTTTCTGTTTGCAATATATCCGTCACTCGTTCTGACATATGCGGGGCAAACAGCATACCTTATCAAACACCCTAATGATTTTAATGATGGATTTTATAAGTTCATACCGAAAACAATATATTGGCCAATCTTTGTGATTTCCACATTGGCTGCCATTGTTGCAAGCCAGTCACTGATATCAGCCACATTTTCTGTGATCAAGCAATCTGTAGTGCTGGATTATTTCCCTCGGGTTAAGGTTGTACATACTTCTAATAACAAAGAAGGGGAAGTTTACTCCCCAGAAGTCAACTACATCCTTATGATTCTTTGTGTTGCAGTCATACTTATTTTTGGAGATGGAAAGGATATCGGAAATGCTTTTGGTTAGTAATCCCAACTCTCTATCTATTGCATTCAGTAGATAGCTAGATATTGCTTACAATTCTGTTTCAATATGTTACATGTTTGACGTGCCAGCCTATAATGCACTTATTTTCTTCAATTATGTAATATATGCACAAAACTCTTTGTCAAGGGCGAAATTTGCGAAAAACGGAAGTACAAAAGCTAAGTTCTAAATAACAATTTTATCACAATTAAATGTTAATAAATGTGTGCAACTTGCTTTCAGGTGTTGTTGTTAGTCTTGTAATGCTCATTACTACAATATTGCTGACACTAGTGATGATCATAATATGGAGGAGTCCCCCGTGGCTGGTTGCACTTTACTTCATCGTATTCTTTACAATGGAAGGCATATATGTCAGCGCAGTTTTAACTAAAATACCTGAGGGTGGATGGATTCCATTTGCCATATCGTTTATTCTTGCGTTCATAATGTTTGGTTGGTTCTATGGAAGGCAGAGGAAGATGGAATATGAGCTTACTCACAAGATAGACATGGAAAGACTTGAAATGCTATTATCGAATCCAGGAGTCCAAAGGGTTCCTGGATTGTGTTTCTTCTACACCAAAATTCAAGATGGACTGACTCCTATCCTTGGACATTATATCAAAAACATGAAATCTCTTCACAAAGTTACTATCTTTACCACACTTCGGTACCTATTAGTTCCCAAGGTGGCACCAAACGAGAGGATCGTTGTGAACAAATTGGGTCTGAAAGGAGTTTATGCGTGCGTGATTCAATATGGTTATGCCGATTCGCTAAATCTCGAAGGGGATGCCTTTGTAGGCCAAGTTACAGATAGCTTGCGAATGCATATTCAGAATGGTGGAGATTGTTTACCATGTGATTCTGAAGAGATTCAGGAAGAGATTTCTGCCTTCGAAGAGGCGAAGCTAGCGGGTATAGTTCATGTTCGAGGGAAGACGAGGTTTTATATAGGAAAGAACTGTAGTTGGTTCGATAGATTTATGCTTGCATTTTATGAAGTTTTACATAGTAATTGTAGGTCGGCACTGCCAGCTCTTGGGGTGTCACCACCACAAAGAATTGAGGTCGGAATGTTATATGAGGCTTGAATGAATTTACGTTTTTTTCACAGTTTATGAATTATTGCAGATCATCCGAAACACAATATGCATTTAGCATTCTTACGCTTGGCTGCAAACAAATTTAGATTGACGTCCAAGAATTGCAACTTTGTGATGTGTAGTTTTTCCATGTTTATCAGTGGAAAATGTTGGATTTGTTCTGAATTTTGTGAATGATGAGAGTAATGCACTTCTAATTACTCATAGATATGAAGTGACTTCAAGGTCAAACACAAGTAATTAGGCACTACAAAGTCAAACCTAGAAGATAAGTTGACGAATTGGAAGCTCGATTCCCTATCCTTAGCCAGCAGATAACACACTTCCACACAATTTGGGTTGTAGTTTTATGTTCTGGGAAAATGTAAATTGATATTTAATGTTTCGTTTTTTTAATATTGCTTATTGTTTTCCTTATCAGTTTTAAATGCAAAGTGGCAGCATGCCAGCAGCCACTTGAGATGCATTAGTTAGAGTGAAAGTTAGTGTTTCATGTATTGAGAATAAGATGAGAGCAAATTGATGTAAGATGAAGAGCAAATGATGTACAAGTTAGAAGACTTAGGGAATGACAAAGGATGAAATGATGAGTAGAAAAATGTCTAAGCAGATTTGGAGAAAGGATGACGAGTGATACTGAGTATGGAAAATATGGTAGTGAATAGGACAATGGAGAGGGAGAAAATTTACACCAAATTCACTATTTATAACAGTTCATGTTAGCCGATTCCAAATTATTTCAAGCCTAAGACTTTATTGTTGTATTTATATTTGTTGGTCAATTCCTCAACTCGTTTTTTGTAACATGAAAATTTAACCTCAAATTGAACAAAAACAACAGTTTCTGCAAACACTGATTAAGAAGATGCTTCCTGGCATTCCCTAGACATGAGGAGGCATTTGACTCGCAGCCCATCAAAGTAGAGATAGTAGCTAAATATCCATATCTATATAAAAACATAGTACCCTAGTTCAAATACACAGCCTCCTTTCAAAGGGGAACAAAGGGGCTTAAGCAGATACCTTTATTTTTTCTGTACACCTAGTTCACATATTTCCAGTGCCGAGGAAGACCACAATCCTTATACAAGATCCAATTTCCAACTGGCAAACCGTTTTTAAGAACCTTGACGGAAAGAAAGCCGGCTTGGCGAGTCAATTCTAACAATGTGTTCATCCTCACCACCAGATTCATCACTGGAATCATCTACTATTTGATAGTCATTTTTGTCTGCTGCATTTTGCTGCGTGGCTGCAGGATCTCTCCAAGTCAACTTTCTTACTGGTAGGCTCTTCCTTACAGTAGTAGATCCTTCTGATTTAACGGTAATCAGTGGATGGCCATTAAAGGATGCAGCTTTGGTGAATGGCATGCTACGTACTCGCTTGACTAGACTGCTAGAAGATTTATTCATACGTTGTTGCACATCAACCTAATGAAAAGAAAATTCAAAGTAACAATTTCAAATACAAAAAGAAATATACAATAGTAAAAATTTCTATTTGAGGATAATAGATTGACCGTACCATGCTGCCAAAGATGCTCAGCTGCATAGCTCTTGCAGACAAGTTGTTTGCTTTTCCATTTTCAATATCCTTTTCGTCTGACTTTGGCTTGTAGAAATTTTCAGGCCAACTCATCAGAGCGTGCTCTCTGCTTAGAGGCCGATGGGGATGATCACCTGTATGCCGCAAGAAAGATGAAGACTTTGAAAGAGCACTATCCGCTTCAAATGCTGCAATGTCAAAAATTATGACTCTTGCTCTTGTTTCAACTTGATACCAAAATCTTTGATACGTGAAACTGCCCGTCTTGGAACCTGCAATTATCAATATTAATGACACTTTTTATCTTTTACCTTTCATGCTTCACTACCAAAGACAAAGCTATAGGACAATAGGGTTACTTAAAATCAAGATCAGTACCATAAGAAAATTATACTTTGTTTCTGTACGTCAGGACCATGGTCTTAAAATTCAGATCTTTCAAAATAAAAAATTTCTGCACAAATTTTCCAATCCCAACCCAGTCTACTGCTATTTGTTGGACAAGGTCCTCTATCAGAGACTTTTAAACCAAGAGGTCTAAAGTTACTTCTTTTCAGAATTAAATTTTGAACATGAGGTAAAGAAAGCATGTGCAGTAGACACTCAAACGTAGAGTATATTGGCAGGAATACATCATAAATAATAAAAACTGTTATTGGACATCACCTATCAGCTTAAGCTCTGGGTTAAATGGTTCTATGACAGTTTTTTTTTTCTCTTCTCTCGGGCAAGCCAAATGACAAAATATAACATTTCAAATGATTGCAAAAGTGCATATATCAGAAAATTTGAAAGCCACATAATTAAAGACTCGAACAGTTCAGTGACCCCAACTTTATCCAAACCATTTATGTAAGGCAGGATTCAACACAAAACAAACTGCTACCACCTATAAACAATGCTAACTCTTTTGAATATCGTTTCATCACAAAATATTTACACCCACTCGTGTGTCAAGGAAGAGCAGAACAAGTGAATCCAGCTTTAAAACTGCAATATGAAAGGAAAAAAGTAAAATTATAATTCATATTTTTTTCAAGCCCACTATAATTACCTGTTCTTTGTTCATTTTCAGTGCTTGGACTTGCATGTGCATTTCCAAAACTCCGATTGCCATGTGGAGGCAAGAGTGCTGCAGGTGAAACAATAAATTCATCCTGGAAGCCATGGGCTTTTATGAACCCTTCTAATAAAAAGCCGACAGAATGATGAGGTACTTCTATGGTTTCTCCCCTTATATGTGTGGTCATCATTGACCTTTCTGCCACAAGAGTTCTCAGATCTTGCATTGACATTTTTTCAAATATTTGAGGAAGTAACAGTTTGGCAAGTATTATAGCACTTTCCTGGAAGAAAAACAAAGAAAAAGAATAGTGTTGAACATTAATTGCTACCTGATTCTGATATATTTTATCCAGTTTCAGCTTATTGTGACTAGAAACAGAAATAAATAATCCATGCTTTTAAATTAAAACATCAAAACGTTTACATCCAAGCACCGGAATCATCACAAGCAATTTGATAAACAGGAAATAAATATTCGTATGCACAAGTAACACGCGCATCATATATATTCAATATCACCTTTTTCTTTCATCTAAACTATGGAAAGATAAGGTGCTATAGTGAACTTTTGTTCACTTCATGGTGAAAAGATTCAGCTTTAGAAAAAGAAGTACAGCATTCTGTGATGATGCTTTGCTTTCCAGAGCCACTGAACTATTAGACTGTAACTCTTCTTAACATCACCTTTTAGGGCCTTTTCTTGAAATGTCTCAGTTAACAAAATTATATTTCTAATAAAAGAACTCAAATTGAGAAAAAGAAAAAAGAAAAATACCTGCCATAAGAAGGCCTCCACTGCAGGGTCAGACCGTAGGGCTGAAAATATTTTCTCGCTTTCAATGAAAAAACATAATACCAAAGATTCCGTTATCATGTCACATATATAAGGCTTTCCGACTAGAACTTCATATATCCCCAATGTACTCCCGTGTGTAAATGTTGGATGGAGAGAGTGCTTGTTCTTTATGCTGTTACTCTTCCACTGCACAAGACAATACATAATTACGAAACGCCCAAAAAGCAAACTGCATCTGATAATAGCTTAAAAAGTAAAAAGAGAGAAAGAAAGAGGCTTAATTCATGTATCCCCATCTTGCTCAATTACCTTGACAACACCGTTAGAAATGAGCCAAATGCCATTCGGTCTGGAGCCCTCTTTGTAAATTGGCATACCACGTGATTTCATTGTTCCCTTGTTAGAACCTTCTAGATGTTCACGTATTGTAGAAGGAAGTGCCCCCAATAGAGGATGGATACTAATCAAATCATTTATTTTGGGAATCTTCACTAGAGGAGGATTCCTTTGAAGCCTTTTCAAGTCGGTCTGCAATAAAGCAAAAGTATGAAGAGCAATACTTAGGCTGGAGGCTGCAGAACCATATTATAAAACACAAGTACCTGCACCGAATCATGAAGATGAAGCATCTCCTTTTCTTCCAAGAGTCCAACCTTCTCAAGATTTTGCACATAGTCACTTAAATGGTTCAACACTGAGTAAGTTACTTGTCTGGTTTTTACAACGCGCAGAACCTGAAAAAATAATTACATAGTTCATATTTCAACGTTAGCAATATTATGGCAATAGATGACGTGAAATTGCTCCAATCAAGTAAACGTAGAGACGAAAATAGGTACTCATATCATAGTTCAGATGGTTCTTAGCTAACTAACTCCAACCAGAATCCAGTTTATAACAACAAAATGCAGAAGCAGTTAAGTTTCAGAAACCTCTGGAAAAGAGACGCGAACTTCTTCCAGAAATTCTCTGGCTTCCTCTCCTTCTGCCTCACTTTCATTGATAACTATGAAAGCAATTTCAGTATCACCTAGAAGTGCAAGTGCATTTTTAGGTTAAACATTTTATAAAATAAAAAACAAGAGAATAAAATCAATATTTCTGAAACTAGAGAAAACTTTTCCCACCGACAGCTGTTGAAAGCATTACCAATAAATTCGTGCAGTTGCCTCCGCGCAATTCTGTGCGCACGTAGGAACGCAGCACAAATATAACATGCAGATTCCAATCTCCCTACAATGAAATAAGTAACCAGTTTTCGCGGGCAAATACTCGATTGAAGAAACCTGTAATAACTCGGGAATTGAACATTAGCCTTTAAGCCCTTCCAATCACAAAGAGGCCCGTGGGGAGCAAAGTCAATTGCTTCATCCACTGATTGCATCAAAATATTTGCAGTACTTTGTGTTATCCTTCCCTCATCAAGCATTTCCCAGTAGGCAGATTGTACACCTGTAGAAAAAATGTCTCCGAATCAGCACTTCAGTCCTTTATAGAAAGAGGAAGTTTTGAGCTCCAAAAGCAGCACATATTCAAAAGATGTGTAGTCTCACAAATGATTTAGCTGCTAATATCTGTTGAACTAAACATATATTATGCTGAAAATATCATTACACAGGTTAAAGCACTTATAGAAGTTAATACTGATTTTTGAAAATAACATACAGCAGTAATTGTGCGACATCCGTCCGTTACACTTACTCGAAGTCTTTCTTTATTGGTATGTATCTAGCCATTTTTTGTTATGATTGCTGTTACAGATACTAAAATATTGGTTCTGGTCTTAGCTTGCTTATCAGCTTAAGCATTTAGGTCGACCGTTTCTTCGACAGAGTATGGGAGTGACTGAGGAATCCTGGGAAATCCATTTATTAATTGGAATTTCAACACATACAGGCAAGTTCTTAACAATATCGTGCAACTAATACCTACATATGTACATACATTCATACATACATAAGTTTAAAGCTAGAACAAAAGGCAGTTTAAGTAGCCTATAATCTTATAATCTAACACAAATTTCAATAGAAAACAGGCCGATACAATCAGTTACAATTTACAAATCAGACAAACCATTTTGAAAGGAAATAGAGACAAATGCAAATCATTAATTGAGGGAAAAATTCAGACTATCTATGCATGTTAATAGTTCCTATTGAGATAATGGAGTAGCAAGGTAAATTTCCAATGTTATTTCAATTATTAACTTAAACTGCAGAAAACAACTGACTAACCATTTAGAAGGCGTATGCGAATATCTTTCAAACTGGTTGGGTCCAGATTACTTTCAGCTTCAGCTGCACTATGATCATGCAACCGTCCTTCTAAATTTTTTAAGCTTGTGATATATCTTTTAACAGTAGGCCAGTCAGCAGGTCCAAGTTCCTCATCATCTCCTAGATCACCAAAAGCCGCTAATGCTTTGTTCAGCATCTCATACTTTGTATATTTCAATATACGTATCTATTAGAAAGAGGCAGAAATCAACACCAGTATATGATCGAAAGAGAGAGTTTCATAAAAAGATAAAAATAGATTGAAGATACTGCCAATTTTCATCCATGAAAAAATTTTTCCATACCGCCATTGCATGCATATTTTCATAAACAAATTCCCTCAGAAAATTTCACCACGAGATTGCTTTCACATGATAAGCGTAGATGGCATTGCAGAAAACTTCTCATTGTGTAGACAAAACCAAACAGACCTAAAGGATGTTTTGACAAAGTAAATTTCTAGATGCAAACATAAACATCACCTTTGCAGCCGATAGCTTATCCATATCTAGAAGATGCAAAAGAAACTGAGTAGTGGATCCATTCACAATGAGCGTCAGAAACACAATTCCACCAGTGAAGAAAACAAACTGCAAAGATTAGGAAGAGAAAATAATTTAATTGATATCCGTGGATTATTATGAAACTCTAAAATATAATCTATTTTCCTACATGATTAGAAGAAGTTGGAGTTAGCATATATTTTTGCTAAGAAAATTGAACATTTAAAAACTTACCAAAGTTCCAGTTTCAGAACTGATATACGCCGAGTTGTCGCTAGTGCGCTAACACAAAGAAGTAAAATAATTAGAAGTGAAACACAAATTTATGCATAAATTGTTAATAGCTGTATTTATTATGTACAGCTGTTAATAGTGTTCCATAAATAGGTATTTACTTTTATTATTTCCTTGTGTACAAAAATTCCTTTTTCATATAAAATCCTTCATGTTCTATTCATGCAAGTAGAATGGGTGAGTAGGATAAAATAATAGTCCCATTCTGCCACAAATCTATGTGAGCTGACTCAAAATTATCAACAGAAATATAGTAGAAATTTCCCATTAAAATAAAAAGAGTTTTAGGTGGTTTTGGATGAATTTAATGGAAGAAGTAAAATCTATAGTCATTCTGAAAACATGTACCATTGGTTAGTGTTAGGAAGTATTTCCAATCATACCAGCGGACAACAGTCCACAGGCAAACTTGTTGATGGTTAAGTATGTTTCTAAACAACCAGGCTTGCACCAGTTAAATTGGCAAATATATTACGACTACTTATTTTAGCACAGTATTTATTTATTAATTAATATCATTTCATATCTAATAGAATTTTAATATAATTTTATATTTAATGTATAACTTGTTGGATAAACCTACTGACTTTCATACTTTAACTTCTAGGAAGGAGAATAATCTCAAGCTATGTATGTTAAAGGATTCTATTGCCTTACTTGCCTTAACTGATAGTGAGAGTGACAATGCAACAGCACCCCGTAAACCTGACCATATGAGAATAGCAGCTTCCTTCCAATCCAAACCATAACCAAGGTATTGCAAAAATGGATACAGTACCCCAACAACTATAGAGCGAGATAATAACACAAAAACATAAAGAAGAAAAAGATATCCCCAAGAATTTCCTGAAACAAAACAAAAAAGAAAGATAAGGTTTTTAGTGTTTATTTAGAGAGAAGTCACGCTATCATAAAACGGCGTCCTCACTTGAATAAGAGGAAAATGAAACTGATACTGTAGTTCCTGATTTTCTACATTTCAAGATCGTGTTCATGCTACTGTAACTAAAACATAACTTGAGCATCATTAACTGTCGCTGAAACTCGGAAGTTTAAATCTATAGATCAGAAAACCGCTAAAAATCCAATCTTCCATTAATTGTCAACTCAAAACTTTAATGACTCTATACTCATTCAGCATACCCGTGATGTGGCCTTCATTAGTTTACTTGTAAGCTAGGTTGCAAATTGATATATTCATTATTACTATTTAAAACCTAATCGATCTTAATTGGCTTAAATGATTGTTCTACAAACGAAACTTTAACCGATTGAGAACAACATAAACCACAGAATAACAAACCTTGAACTTCAAGTCTGTCCTAACAAAACTTCCCAATACAGACATGAAGTTTCCAGAATACTCTAAAAACACATGATATGGGCATTTGAGAAGTCATTAATACCTTGGTTATGAAAAATGTCATCATTTTCAAGAACACTTTCAGCTATAACAACACCACTGCAGCAAAATCAGTTCAATAAATCAGACAATGTAAATTCGTGCCATGAATTTCTTTCATGAGAAGACACAGCAAAAGACATCATGAGAAAAATATCTAGTGAAAAAAAAAGTTCATTTCCATATTTGTTTCAGCTTTGCTGCAAGAGCAAGTGTTGTTTGATGAAACCAAAAAGCAAGTGCTGAAAATATAACTGCTGGATATTATAAATGTTGAACCTATTAAATGATGTAATTATTTGATAAATCCTAAAAAATAAGTACTGAATAAGTGAACCTATTAAATGATATTAAGTTTTTATCATTGGTATTATTGAACTTAAAATTTTAAGTAAAATATCTTGACATACCAGAATAAGTAAATTTTAGCTTTATTGCATCTTATAAGCGGTTGAGGAATTACAATTATCAGATACACTTTTAAATAAGTGGTGAAGATATTCATTTTAAGTGACTTAATTGGTTATCAAACAAGACATAAGTTCCAAAATATAACTATTTTGGCTGAGTCAAGCAGAATATACATTAACTTTCTACTTTTTTAGACTCTCACCCACATAAATTTGAAATATTCTCATCAATTAAGCTTTCTGCCTTCACATGACTGAGAGCCTCTAATGTTGTTAAGCATCAACAGCTCAAGCTCATCTTTCTTTTTCTCTTTTTTGCTTAAATTCTTGAGCAAAATAAAATAAAATCTAAGAGACAGAAAACAGCTTTAACAGATTGAAGTGCAAGGAACATGAAAAGAACTTCCAAAGCAAAAATGCAAATGAGAAGATGGGCAATTCACGATGTAAGAGAGAAACAAAAATTAAGATACTTTATCTAAAAGGTTTTCCAATGCTAACAAATAAGGTTCATAAAATCCACCAACTTACATGCATTTTTACAGTTCCACAAACAGTGAAGCAATTAAGATGAAATTCCAGTTTCATCCAATATTATAATAAGAAACAAAAGCTTTACATATCATCTCAATTGGTGAGTTGATAAACATGCCTTTAGTTTTGTTTTTGTTTTTTTACCTGACGTATGTTAATTGTCTCAAGAACACCCAAGACTCAACAAGGATATGTCCATTAAATGTGCCCAAAGATTCAAATCTCAGCTTTAGTGGCAAAAGTTTCTTCTCAGATTTTCATGACCTTTACACATTCATGCATGTCTAATTTATCTTCTGTTTGTAGATCCGACAATTATCAGCTAAACTATGAGATGATTGACTCCTTACCTCAAGATGAAAATTAACGTATTTGCAATATATGCAACCATCTCCCTGGGAAACAAATTGCAAATTGATTAGAATTACATCCTTATTGAAATATTAAGTCAACACATGCATGGGCCCAAAAACAACAAAAAGCATCTCAGATACAATCTGCAGGAAACAAAACAATGGTGCACAGCTGGTGACAAGCTGTACAATTATGCCACTTCCACTATATATGGCCTAGCTGGAACTTTATTGAAACAAAATTAGCGGGAGGGTGTGCAACTAATAATAGAAAGGGGCATGAAAAAAAGCCAAAATCATGCTGATCTCAAACTTCCTTCTGCCCAGTTTATAAGCCTCTAAATCTATTCATCTGTCTGTTTTCTTCACAGCATGGTAGAGATTTTGTTATTTCCAGAACTCCAATAACATAAGATTAGTTATGAAATCCAAGGGAGATTTCGGTTTTCAACGGTTTCTTTACTATCCTCCCATGACTCAATTATGAAAGAGTAATTTGGCTACTTCATGGAAGAAGTTACACAAGGAAATTGCATTTCCTTTTAAATTCATATATCCCTACTGTACCATTCACTTGAATATTTTAAGCAAATTAATAAGAATGAAGGAGTTAAAATTTGTTTGAAGATACTCTAAGTATGGTTCTGCACATGTTAATTTCAATACCGTACACAGAAATGTCAGTTACCAAAATTTCTCAATTTTCCAATATGATAAGATAGTCTAGTTTTTCTGTGAAAGAAATGAAACCAAAAGTTTCCCTTCTTATGTTCCTATCTTACTATAGTCGTACAATATTTTACAGGTTACTTTCAACTTTATTGAAACTTTTTGTTCCTCTACATCCATTGAAATAAATAGCATCAGATTTACCAGAAGTGATGCAAACTCTTTTGACCTTCACCCTTGAAAGCAGTCCTAGCAGCTGCCGCATAAAACCTGTCCCATTTATATTTTATACTCATCATTAATAGCAATGAAAAGAAAAAACTAGTTTAAATAGTTTAACCATCATTTTTCCAAGTTGCAAAGACAATTTTGATATCTTATCAACTTACATTCCTAAAGTCATCACTGCTAAAACGCCAGAAAGATTAAGAGCTTCTTGTGCCTATCAAATAAAAAAGTTTGACAATTAAAGATTGCTGTGCACTTTAGAGGAAACATACTTTTAACAAATGAATTTTACCCTGGGATGCTACTATTACTATGGTTTGAAATGAATTCAGTAAAGGCTGTATGAAATACTTAATAATAAATTGCTCTACAGTTCTTCTCAAGCTCTTTTCTCTTCCCCTAATTCATTTTCCGAACGCAAAAACAGTAAAAGCACTTACCTACTGAAAATAGAAATTTCCAGAAGTCCAAAAGTGGAGTAAGACTTGTTTTCCAATTTCAATCAAATTTGACTGTAAGACAATTTTGTATTCTCAGCTGGTAAATACATTTCCTTCAACAATATCTAGAAAAATGGAATTCCACAAACAATTGCACTGCCTGGTTTTGCTTGTATGGGTTACACAAACTTACAAAAGACACATTGTAATTGCTCATTCATTTGAAATGTTGCAGAAATATAATCATGCAAGAATATATGAGTTTCTTTTGAATGTCACAAGTAACATTTTACTTTCGTCAATCATAGATAGTAAACAAACAAATAAAAGAGGCTTCCTTAGATATAGAGGGACGTACAACGAAATAAGCAATGTAGCTCACAGCAACTGTCAACGTAATCTCTATCACTGTGTCATTGAAAATAAAGCCCAACCACAGAACAGATGCAATTCCAAAAGCAAGGCCAATGCCTACACTGAACCAAGAAAAGAATCTCATAACCACAGAAAAGTGCCTTATTAATACTGACTAGTAGTTACTGAAACCTACGCTCCAAATGCAACTTGTGCCAAAAATTTGACAATCAACCCTGCACTAGAGCTCTCTCCAAGGACCATGCGGTAGAACAACTGGTAGACCACAATTGCTGTCCTGAACATATAAATTAAGTCCATTCAGAGAAGAAAGAATATATAAATAGCATGATATTCCCTCCATTTTTGAAAGGATGCCATATAAGGGTTTGGCACACCCCTTAAGAAAGTAATAAATTTGTCCTAGTTTTATTTTATTTTACTAATCTAGCCCTATTAAATGTAGTTATAAGTTTTTGGACTAATCAAAATTATCTTGAAAAATAACCATCATAATTACTCTACCAAAGTAGAGGTGCTATTTATGTATTTTATGAAAATATCATTTAATTTTTGTATAAAAATGGACTAAAATTATTTATGTATGAGAAATTGATGAGGGGTAATAAACATGGAAAAAATAAATAAATACCTTCTTGATTTTATAACATGACAACTTTTCAAAAATATAAAATATGTCATCATACGACATCCTTTCAAAAGCGGGGGGAGTAAGACCCAAGTCGTTTGGGAAACAAGATGACAACATATATTAGTTGGGTCCATCTTTCATATACTCAGATTCCCCAATCAACTAGAGTCATCAGATAAAAAAAGATCTAAAAAAACATAATACCCATCATTCATCAGGGACTCTCCTTCAATTATTGTGCTCAACTTTTTACTCGCGCCCAGATCTTTTAACAGAGCAACAACTGCGACAGGATCAGTAGCACTCAAAAGTCCCCCAAGTAACAATGATGTTTTCCAGCTCCAGTTATAAGGGAAAGTAAGCTGCAGTGGTGTGACTCAAGATTAAATTTTATAAAAACGGAAATATAGCTTAAACAGTAGCTTGTAAACTTGAGCAAACCTTTAGAGCAGATCCAAGACAAAATGTAGAGATCAAGACTCCTGGACCAGCAAGCAGAAGCATTTGTGCCATACATCTCTGTAGAAGAGTGGCAAAGGAGTTGTTCACTTAAAAGTGCAAGAAAACTCTAATTCTCCAACAAATATTTAGCATGAAGTTCTCAAGAGTTTAGAGGATAAAGATTAGCAGTCATTTTATCAAGGGCTTAAAACCGTGATGTCCTAATGAGTACTTAAGACATCAAAAGACAGAGAAAACAAATAACATAGAAACATCTTAGATATGCAAAGACAAAGCTAATGCAAAATAAAGTGTCGGATAATTATGAGAGCAATTCTGGGACCTTAACTATCAGCTTAAACTTTTAGTTCAATAGGTTCCTTAATGCTATTATAGTCTCTTAGACCAAGTGGTCAAGGGTTAGAATCTTGACAACCCCATGGTAAGATGGACTTGGGTTTTAAATGCTTCAAGCGGAAAGGGCATTCATGTGCGCTGGTGTGTCAAAGATAATTATGAAAGCTATAATTAGATCCGAACTATCAGCTTAAGCTTTTAGTTTAATTGATTCCTTAACATGAAGAACGTATGAAAACTGAGCATTCATTCACAGAAATAGCTTTCTTTATCTCCCACCAGAGGAGCACAACTCCCTTCTCTCATACCCCTTTACGCATCTTGCTTCTCTAGAAAGCACTGAATCAAGCACAAGTTAGCAGCTCTCAATATAATTAATGCATGTATAAAACCCTTAATGCTGCTACCTTCAAGCTTTTAGTAATCTGAGATAAGCATGGGCAATTCTCATTTCCTGCATCAAAAAATTAAGAAGCTAGGCGTTTGTTTGAAAGGGAGGTGACTAATGGATTTGGTAGCTTTCTAATCGACCATTTCTTACATTTTTTGGGACGGCACAGATGAGATAATAATCCAAATGGAAAGGGCTATCCTATCTTCCACGTAGAAGAATATGAGCAAGAAGTTTTAACACTTTTATGGCTGGTAAAATAAGCTCAAACTGTAGGTTTCTTTAAAGAACTTGCATATTTCTCGTTGCTTGATTAAAAGTAAAAAGGTGGCACAAGGAGATTGTGCAAAGAATCTAGTATTTCCACAGGAAATTCAGAATTTAACAACCATGTGACATATATGGACATATTCAACACCAAAGAGGGAGCTGAATAGACAATAATTCTCATAGATGCATACTGAAGAGCATGTGAACTTCTGTTAGAATTATATTGATTTTTACACATTTGTTCTTGTTGAGCAGGGACATGAAAGTCAGTTTCATAAAAATAGTTGTCATTGCCTCAAACAATGGAAAATTAGTTTTCTTGTGCTCTTTTCACCATGTCAGCTTATATATATGAACCACCATTTTTTAGCAAGATTCAAGCTTTATTTACCATGAGATAAAAATACATTATAGACAGGGGTTTCGGATATTGTTACAAGACCTTGTACCACCGAAAAGTGCCTTATTTATTTAGCATAAAATTAATTTGGTTGTCATTGTTACTTTGCTTCAATAAACAGACAGGTGCTTCTTGTGTTTTTCACTCATTAAAAGGTAATAAAAACTTGTCCTATAGAGTATTACTTAGAAATACAACTAGAATATGACTATAATGTATTTGTATGAGTTGTTCACAACTTTCTTGTGCAATCCAATAAATAGGTGACCAAGCTTTCCCCCCACCCTAGCAACTCTTAAACTCCTACCAGTGAAATTGAAATGTGTTGATTAGTCCAACAAACCAAATATCTAGGGTTAGAGTTAAACTAGAAGTCTAAAACACTAAACGAATGAGAGAAAATAAACCTTGATCTGGTGCATTTCCATTGAAAAGGAACTCTCAAAAAGAAGGGCAGGAAGGAAAACAGCCAATAGTAGATCAGGATCAATCTCCGCCCCTGCATGTTACAACAGCGTTTTTATTTTACAGTCAAACAAGTTTCATAAGCTAACATTGACAGAAGTCTCAAAAAACTTACAAATGCGGATGCTGTCCCCAAGCTTTCCCAATTTATGCTTTGTGCCATATTCTGCAAATAAATTTTATGTTTAATATCTTTGGTCAACCAAGTTGCCACAGAGTGCAAATGAACAAATATACTCAAACACATATGAACGCACAAAAACAATAAGCATTGGTTCCATTAATAAAGACATGAGTGAAGAAGCATCGAATAGATCTTAGCTTAATAGCAGATGTAGTGCCTGAGAAATCTCTCCAAAATGAGATGATGCATCAGAAAGAAAACAACAACTGATAAAAGCAATACAACCACCAAGAAGAGACCTATAAGAATATAGGCAAGGCAACCAAAAAGGGCTGGTCCAAGTGGCAACCAAAAAGGGTTGGTCCAAGTGGCAAGGCACTCCATCTTCTAAGGTTTGATGTTCGAGTCCCTGCTTCGTCAAAATTTAGCTCTTATTGGTAGACGATCTGTAAATCCCTCTGTAAAACTCTCATCGAGGTCGATGGTTTGTTCTGGCCTTGTGAGTGGGTAGACCTACCCTTAGCTAAACTTTTTGTTACCAGAAAAAAAAAAAAAAAAAAAGAATAAAGGCAAGGCCAAGAAATATATAAAGGTTGGTCTCACCCACGAGATGTTATATCCAGAACTAGGAAACTATGGCATGACACTCCATGAGCCAAGAGTGAACCAAAACCTAACCTATGTTCATCATAATTCAGCACCTCTAATGTCTCTTCTGAATTGTTACTTAACCTATTGAACTAAAAGGACGAGCTGATAGTTAAACCCCCAACAACATCTGAAGCTACAAGTAAAGACATGAGTTAAGCATGAGAGAGCCGCAGTTGACGGAGGAGTTGTATGTTGTCGAGGTCATAACACATCTGAAGCTCGAGATTAATATAAAAGATGTCGTAGAGCTTTTGGTTAAGTAACACATATAAACAGTAGTATTTGATAGTAGTATGGAATCTAGTTAGTGTGCATAAAAACAGTCATCAAAAGCATATATACATGTGTTATATTGGTAAATAAAGAAAAGAAAAGAAAAGCGAATGGAATGAGATACAGAAAGTTGGAAATAGTTAGAGGTGACCTAAGGAACCGAGAGCAATGCCGATGATAAGAAGAGCAACAGTGTAGGGAACTCTAGTACCGCGCAAGACATGCCTGCAAGCTATACCGAGCACCAAACTCAAGCCGAAGAAAAGGACGGCGTCAGCTGGCTCCGTTGACGAAGAAGAAGATTCCTCGGCCATAATCCTAAAGAGAAACTCAGCCTCTACTGCCGCATTATTAGCCATTGAATTTACAAAATGAAGATTAATTATCTAGTAGAAATAGAAATTGAGAGAGAGAGAGAGAGAGAGAGGTATCATGGAAGAACAAGTAAGACAAATATCAGAGGATGATGACGACGACGTTTCGCTGATCTCATGCTTGCCTATTGCTTCCTTCTCTACTCTTGACTACTCTTCATACTTCCTACTACACCTGGACCTCTACTGTGTCACCTAATTTTATTTTTTTATTTTTTTTTATTTTTGGATCTACTACTATTATTTTATGTTTTTTGGATATTATTTAACCATCTTAACAGTATTTTATTTTTCGGATGATTTCCCAATTGGACCTTATTTTTTCTAGCAATTGTTAGGTTTGAATTCATAAAATTATGACTGTTCCTAATGTTGATTATAGTAATTGTTCTTTTTTCTTTTTATGGCCGATTATAGTAATATTCTTATTGTATCTTTTATCCAATTCCTTTCCATTAATGTCAACTCAAACAACACTTTGTCCACGTCGTTTTAGCACCTTTGATAGTTGGATCAATTAGGTATTAGGTCATTTTTTGTTTTTCTTATTTCCAATTAATTCATTAAAAATTAACAAAATTTATTAGACATTTAAAAAATAATTTAATTCAATTCAATTTATCAAATTTAAAATAGAAAAAAGGGACATTAGTCTATGTCAATTTATTAGTTTTGGACTAGCCACTAAAAATAGTGATCACAAGATATTACCACAACGTAAATAAGATTTTTCAGTTCACACGTTTCGTTACAAATTTGCATTTCTTCGTTATCAAGCGTATTTTACAATATCTTTAATGGTATTCCTTCACTAGACATCTATATGAGTAAATTTAAAGGTTCTCTTTCTCATTACACTGTTTTTTGAATGCGGATCGGGATAGTAATAAGGATGATCACAAGTCTATTAATGGTTATGCTGTCTTTTTAGGTTCGTCTCTTTTGTCATGGACTTCTCTCAAGCAAAAGACGGTATCTCAACCGAGACTGAATATGGGTCAATTGCCACGATAATGTCTGAACTTAGGTGGATACGTATGCAGGAGATTTGGTTTCCTTTGTCCTCTCCCCCAATAATGTGGTATGATAATTTGAGTGCAGTGTATCTTACGGTGAATAATTTAAAGGTCCCCAACGTTTTACATAACACACTGTTTAATTCCATTATTTTGAAAAGTACACTATAAAGTTCTTATTTCTTTATCATAATTAATCATTTGGTCATTCTGTCTATTTTTTCTAGAGTCGTAACAGTTGTATTTTAGTATGAATATGCAGACAGAGCATAACAGATTCATATAATCATTTGGTATGATGGAATCGATGTCTTGAAAGTTAAAATATGTTACGTTAAAAATCTAAAAGATAGATAAAAATGACCAAAAAGTTATTTATGACAAAAGATAAGAACCTTATAATGTGTTTTTCTAAATACTGTGTTATGTAAAATGTCAAGAACCTTTAAATTATTCACCCTTTAGTCTTTAAAATTGATTTTGATGACCTAGCCAATTCTTTTTGCCATGCATTCATTGATGAATGTCGTGCAGTGACGGATCTAGGACTGATATATAGGGGATGCTCCACCAACAAGACCTTTTATTGGGGTTTGGGGTTGTTCAAATTATATCACATTAACAATAGCGATCATATGGTATTATATGAATATTCCTAGACTTATTTAGTTTGATACTGCATAAATTTTCGGAAGAATACCCAAGCTTAAAATCATTTAGTCTTTCTTTTTTAATCCTCCATATAAATAGCTAGTTTGCAGAAAAATTGCATCTCCGCTTATTTTAAAATGTTTAACTTTATTTTTTTTATCAAAATAATTTAGAAAACAAAGTAGTTGTAATAAGTGAGCTTGTTTTACTCTAACAAAACAAAGTGGGCTTTTTTTGACAGAAAATAAATTAACTTATAATAAACATCTAAAATCTAGTTATCTTCTTCCTTGAAGGTTTAACTCTATTCAACTCAATCACATTAACTGAACCGCGAAATTTCACCAGTTGCTGTCGTCATTCATTTTTGTCAATTTTTTCTTCCTCCTCGGTACTCTATAATAATTTATGGGTGCTAAATCGGTATGTTTTGGGTGCTTTTGTTAAAAAATTTAAAGGAAATTCAGAGCTCTAATGGAGTTTTACGGGTACCAATGGGTGCTCAAGCACCCCAAGACCCCATGGATCCCTCCCTGTTCACGCGTGAAGTCCACGCCTATACTTTTTATCGGGTTATGTGAAAAAATAGGTTTATGTGGTATGTTTTTATAGAGTTCAAAAATTTATGTGAAAAACAATATACTTTATGAGTCTAGTTGAAAATAAGTATCAACTTTAAAGGGTCTTAAGAGAAATTAACCCTTAAATAAGCTATTAAAAAATTGGCATCTTCCAATTAAATACAACGAATATTTAGTTTTTGTCTAGTTTGTTATCTTTGATCCATTTTGTTTTGATTTGGTAACATTTAAAATTTGTGGTATTTTAATTTGTTATGACATTTGTCTTCGGATATATGGACGGATATCAAATCTAATAGCAGATCACATGGATAAAATTAAATACCAAATAAAGCAAATGTTATCAAATTATACTAGATGTGATGCGACACAAATTAAAATAACATATGAGATAAATATCGCTACAGTTCTAAGGAAGAATGAAAATGATGTATATTAAGTTTTCACAGGTAAGTACAGAAAAATCAAAATGCATGTATATTAAAAGAGTTTGGACAAAAGTCAACTTTTTGCAACAAATTAAGGTTCTTTATCACTTGGAAACTAACAAGTATGAAACTTACAAGTATGCATTGCTAACCGAAATATAAGCAGAAAATGGATACTTAACTAATTTTTGTACATTCTAATTATTATTTTTATAAACTCGTAAGGTCATGATTTTTTTGGCTGAAATGAACTGATCTAAACTGAATTGAACTGAAATAAATTGAATTGAACTATTAGCTAAATGTGTAATAAATTTTGTTGAATTTGTTGTACAGAACTAAAAATGTTGAATTGAACTGAAATGTGTTGAATATACGTAAAAATTAACAGGGCTTAAGCAGCATGATTCGAACTCTAAACCTAAACAAACAATATCAGTTAAGATTGATTTGAGTAGTTAAAGACTTTTGAATCGCTTAAATTAATTTTGAATTTGACTTTTGGTATGTTGGAGAGAATTCAACTAACAGGTACTTAACAAGTCTTGTATCGAGAAATCGGCAATTTTATTGAAAAAAGAGAGAGTCGTGAATCAGCCCAATTTTGTTTCGTCAATGTCTCCTCGATTTGCATCCATCAAAGTCCACCCATACTCTTTTATGTCATGGAGATCATGCTTCAATAACCAATTAATTAGGTGCTCATCATTTCTTCTTCAACTTAATCTTTTTTTTTTAAACACTTCTTCAACTTAATTAATTAATTGTTCAGTCTCTCTCTCTCTATATATATGTCCTAATTTCATCTTTCATTTCACCATTTCCCAAAATCTCACAATTGTTACTTCTTTGGCTCCCATTTCTCTCATTTCTCCTATTTCCTATTATCTTTTTGGCTTTTTTGTTTTCAATTATACACATAATATTGTAGCTAGCTCTCTTCAAATAGAAAAGAAATTAATATGGACCCATTTATAAGGCAATTATTCCTTATATTACTCGTACTCCCATTTTTTATTATTTCTTCTTTGGGATCTTATAATTTTCCTTTAGAAGAAGAAACTAGTAGTATTTATAATAATGGGCAAAGAGGAAGCTTTTCTAAAATGGCTAGAACATTGGCAACTGCTCTTTCACCTTCACCTTTACCTTCACCTTCTCTGAAGGTTGTCAATGTTGATCATTTTGGAGCTAAAGCTCGTCGCGGAACCGATGATTCTCAGGTAGGTTTGAGTATTTTTTTTTTTTATTGTGAATAATTTGGTGAATGTAAGTGTGGATGTAATATTGGAAATGTTTGGTTGGAATTTTGGTTAGGCATTTGAGAAAGCATGGAAGGAGGCTTGTGCTTCTCAAACAAGTGTTACTTTAATTATTCCTAAGAAGAAGATTTACTATCTCAAACCTGTAACCTTTTCAGGTCCTTGTCAATCTGATATCGTTTTTAAGGTCCGTTCAATATCCATATATCCTTATTATCCTATGTCTAATTTTATTTTATTGGCAAAAAGCACTATTTAGCCACTGACCTTTCCAAAATTTGTGCATTTGGCCACTAAAAAAACTTAAGAAATAAATTACATTATCTGTGATTCAAATATAGACATATCTTTTTTAAATGACTAATTAATTGAATAGACATATTTCTATTCTTCTTCTCTCTTTTTCTTAACTAAATATGAGTAAATATTAATTTTCCAAGATACCTCAATTAATTTATAATGGAGTAATGAATTAATATTCTATTTGTTGGCAAATATATATTATAGATTCATGGAACAGTGAAAGCTTCAAATAAAATAGAGGATTATGGAGAAGAAAGAAGGCATTGGATAGTATTTGATAATGTACAAAATCTAAGAGTTAAAGGTGGTGGCAACATCAATGGCAATGGAAGGATTTGGTGGCAAAATTCTTGCAAAATCGACAAAACCAAGGTCCTTATTATTAATCACTTTCTTAATCCAGTCCTAAGTTTTAATTACGTTGTTTTATGTACTATACTAATTATGGTTATTATGTTTTTTTTTCTCTTGGCTAGCCTTGCAAACATGCACCAACAGTAAGTAATTCATCACCCTCTACTATTAAATTTTCTTCCATATTTTACTTGTGATTTTAGAGATTAATTATTGATCAATGTTGAATATATTGCAGGCTGTATCATTCTATGAATGCAAGAATCTGATAGTATCAAATCTATGGTTCCAAAATGCTCAACAAATGCACATCAACATTCAAAAATGTATGAATGTCAGAATTTTGAAGCTTAAAGTCACTGCTCCTGGGAATAGCCCTAATACTGATGGAATTCACGTCACTGCAACCCAAAATATTCGGATAAGAAAAAGCGTCATAAGAACAGGTATCTATAGGAAGTTTTTTGAAATATATAAATAAAATTACAAAGAGGTGACAGTTTCTTGCTTTTGGAGGGATCCCTAGTTTTCCAAGAATGTTTGAAAAACATGTTGTGGACAATATGTGTCTATTTTTATGTTGAAAGTTTTTGGAGGACCGGATTCCCTATACAAAATCTCTAATTTCTATTACAATTACGTGATTTACAGAAATAATCCAACTGACATGATTAGCATGTTTCTTATTGTTCTTTCATTTTTGACAATATAGTCCAAATTGTCACTCATGAGAACAATTTCAAAATTATGAATTAGATTAATTAATGAATATGTTTGTTTTTTTGGTTGAAGGTGATGATTGTATATCAATAGTAAGTGGGTCAAAAAATGTAGAAGCCACAGATATAAGTTGTGGACCAGGACATGGAATAAGGTGTGTTATTGTTGATAAATTAATTTCAAGTGTAGATCGCCAACTTCTTACCTAAATTAATTTCAACTATATATTTTCTACTCTTAATAAATTAATAAAATTTTGATGGAATTGCAGCATTGGTAGCTTAGGAGCAGATCATACTGAAGCTCAAGTTTCAAATGTGTTAGTTAATAGAGCAACATTTTCTGGCACCACTAATGGGGTTAGAATTAAGACTTGGCAGGTCTGTTTTTTTTTTTAATAATTAATTACTATTCCTGCCCAACTCCCACATTTCACAACTAATAATTTATATGGTTACTGTTTTTATTTTTCATATATATTACCAAATCATGTATTTGGAGAAAATATAAGGACTTAATTAGACTTTGATGTTTGACAAATTTCTTTTGAGTTTAATTATGCATAATAGTTGTTGAATTTAGTTATGTTCCCTAATCAACCCCCAAGCGCTGCAAATAGTGATCATGTTCACTTTGTTTTTAACAAAGTAACCATTACTTTGTTTTGTCCACCATTAGATCATGTGGTGAAAAGTGATCTAATGGTGAATAAAGCAAAGTACAAACAAAGTAACTCAAAAATAAAGTCACCATAGCCTACACCTCTGTTAGAACTCTGAAATTTAATTATGATACACTATTTTCTTTACATCAATGGACTTTTTTTTGAAAGGGTTCTCTCAATAGACATGATATATGAAACTTTTATAAAGGTTGCCAATTATATTTTATTTTTTCTTTCAGGGAGGTTCTGGATACGCCAAAAATATAATATTTGAAAACATATTAATGAAAAATGTGAGCAACCCTATTGTTGTCGATCAAAACTACTGTGATCAAGACGATCCATGTCCAGAACAGGTAACAACATATTATTTCCCCTATAAAAGAACAACATATTATTTCCTATATTATTATTATTATTATTATTCATGCATCATTATAATTTATTAAGAAAAATGATTGCAGAAATCAGCAGTGCAAGTAAGCAATATAATATACAGAAACATAAGAGGAACGAGTGCTTCAAAGGTGGCTATGAAATTTGATTGCAGTACAACATTTCCTTGTCAGACAATTAAGTTGCAAAACATAAAATTATCAAGTCAACAAGATCAAACTGCAGCTCAAGCTTCATGTATTAATGTTAATATGGCAAATTCAGCAAATGTTTCTCCTCAATGCTCTAACACTTAGATATACATCAGATATTAATAATTTAATTAATTTAATAGATTGATTAGTTCTCAATAATTTTTTTATGCATTTAATCTACCCATTTATATTCTCAAGAGATGCCCTTGTGTTGCTTCTGGAAAAAATAATTAGATTGTATATATGCTCTTCTACAGAAATAAAGTTGCAAGTTATATTTGTTAGGAATAGTTGTTTCTACTAGGAGGTGTTTGGTTCAAATTTCAGAATCGAAATTGAAACCGGAACAGGAATGTGACAAAATCGAAATTAGAATCACTATTTATATATTTGGCTTGCTTCAATCCTGAAATGGAATCATTATCCTATATTTTATATATATTTATTTTGATTTATATTAAAATAATTATATTAATAATTAAATATTCTTGGAGTCCCCCGGCTGCTGGTTCGCTGAAATTGAACGTGGATGCAGCGATAGATTTACAGGGGCAGCGAGCTGGTTTTGGCTGTGTTTTACGTGGTCCAGACGGAGGTTTTGTGGCTGCCTGCAATGGCCCGATTGCCTTCAGCGCAGATCCTTCCTTGGCGGAGGCGTTGTCAATTCGAGAAGCGTTGAGTTGGATCAAGGATTATGCTTGGATGAATGTTTTCGTTGAAACCGATTCGTTGAATGTTGTTCAATCAATGGCTCGACCATTAGAGGATTCGTCTCCTTATAATGTCATGGTCAAAGATTGCGTGTCTTTACTCAACGAGCTCCCACATAGCTCTATCTCGTTCATTCGTCGTGAAGCGAATATTGTTGCTCATTTATTAGCTAAAAACGTTTTAATTTCTTTTACTCGAGGTGAGTGGTTATCTGTACCTCCCGATTCTATTTGTACGGCGCTTTTGCCTTCTCCTTGATTCGTTTTTGGTTGTCAAAAAATAAAATAAAGTGTTTATATAATACATGTATGGATCGTGGAAGTGGTAGTAGTTGTGGTGAAAATAATGATTTATTTTTATTTTTCAATTATAGAAATGTACGCTAAGCCAAAATTAGTCTCCCTTCTTCAAATCCTGGGTCTCCCTACTTGGCATGCTACTATTTTCAATGTCTTTACTATCTTACTTTTTTTAATAATTTTCAAAAAAATTAAAAATTTTCTATAAAAAAAAAGAAAATTATTCCAAAGATAAAAGGGCATCAAATTTTTGTTCTCGAGAAAAATGACATAGTCACGGACTTAAATATTAAAACTGAAAACATACAAATTGTCGGTTACTGATCTCTGTCTTATGCTTTGTAACGTAGATGCTGATCTATTTTAAATTATCAAACTCTAATATTAAAAGCCAACAAGAACAAGTAACTTGGTAAGTCATGACTACGTAAGATCAGGTTTCATATTAAAAAAACATTAACATAAACTTCTCTGATGTTCTCAATTTCATCCCCAAGTTCCAACCCCAACAAATCTTGAACAAAACTCAAATTCATGTCACTGCAAATGGATTCTGATAATGAACACATTGTGATGTTACCATTCATGGCAATTGGCCATCTCATTCCTTTTCTTGCTTTAGCAAGAAAAATTCAAAGCACAAAAACTTTCACAATCACCATTGTTAACACTCCTCTCAACATCAAATACCTTGTCAATTCCACCATTGATTCACTAGAGCCTAACTTGAACTTTGTAGAGCTTCCTTTCACCGTCCCGGACGGCTCTGGCCTCCCACCGAACACTGAAAACATCGAAAACTTGCCTGTGGATCTAATTGTCAAGTTCTGTGAAGCTACAACGAGTCTTGAGATCCCATTTCAAGATTTTCTGAATGGTATTATAGCTAAAGAAGGCAAACCACCAGTTTGTGTAATATCAGATTTTATTTTCGGGTGGGCGAATGATGTGGCAAAGAGAGTTGGAACTGTTAATCTTAGTTTCTCTACTTGTGGTGCTTATGGTAGCTTGGCTTATTTTTCTTTATGGATGAATCTTCCTCACCGAGAAGTTGACGATTTTGGTGAGTTTCAGGTTCCGGGGTTTCCTGATAGTTACCGTTTCCATATCACTCAGTTGCATCGGTTTTTAAGAGATGCAGATGGTTCTGATGTTTGGTCCAAGTTTATGCAGCCACAGATTTCACTTTCTTTGCAATCTGCTGCATTGCTGTGTAATACGGTTGAGGAAATCGAGCCTCTCGGGTTGGATTTATTGAGGAATTATATAAAGATTCTTGTTTGGAGCGTTGGCCCTCTTCTTCCATCCGCAATGCTCAACAGTTCATCTGGAAAGTCTTCGATTTTAAGTGCTCAACGTGTCGGAAAAGAACCTGGGATTTCGACAGAGAAATGCCTTGATTGGCTTGATCTGCAAGACCCTTGTTCAGTTTTGTATGTCTCGTTCGGTTCACAGAATAGTATTAATCCTGCACAAATGATGGAATTAGCTACTGGTTTGGAGAAGAGCGGAAAGCCTTTCATTTGGGTTATAAGGCCGCCCATTGGTTTCGACAGGAAAGCCGAGTTCAGAGCAGAATGGTTACCAGAAGGATTTGAAGAGCGAATTAGTACTGCTAAACAAGGTCTGCTAGTGAGAAACTGGGGATCCCAATTGGAGATTTTGTCACATAAAGCAACAGGAGCGTTTCTTAGCCACTGTGGTTGGAATTCAGTAATGGAAAGCTTGAGTCAAGGCGTCCCGATGATCGGATGGCCATTAGGGGCCGAACAAACTTATAATTCCAAGATGCTAGTGGAAGAAATGGGTGTGAGTGTGGAGTTGGCAAGAGGGTTGCAGAGTAATATTTCATGGGAAGAAGTGAAGAGGTTGATCGAGATAGTGATGGATCGGAATGGTAAAGGAGAGGATATGAGGAGCAAAGCTATCGAAGCTGGGAAGCTGATTCAGGAATCAGTTAAAGAGAACGGTTCATCTGCTAGAGCATTGGATGATCTTGTAAGAATGCTTCATTCCACAAAACTTTAAGTTGAGTTAGAATCTGTTTTTGGTTATTATGACATCAACTGAATGAAATAACATTTTCGTCTTTTCTTCTAGGTAGATGCCCTTCCAATTAAGACTTTTTATTTACGCTATGAAACAAACTCTGAGATTTAGTGCTGTTTTGGTTCTTTTTGTGTAGCTTCTTTCAATTGTTTTCCTCCAATTTGTTTGGTTACCATTGATAAAGATACCTAATGAAGTTTTTCCAGTCAAACTCATTTGTAATTGTAAAGTCGGCAAACAAACTGTTACTAGACAAACTAAAAACACATATACAAAATTTTCAACCTTGTCAAATAGAACATATCAATCACTACAAAATTTTCAACCTTGTCAAATAGAACATATCAATCACTACAAAATTTTCAACCTTGTCAAATAGAACATATCAATCACTACAAAATTTTCAACCTTGTCAAATAGAACATATCAATCACATCGTTTAGTCTATACAGAGCTTCAAAACCAACCGTCATCGAGGAAGAAAAGAGAGAGATTTACAGATAGATTGTAGCAACAATGGCGACTAAAGATTACATTGTGATGTTACCATTTATGGGTCAAGGCCATCTCATTCCTATCCTTGACTTAGCAAAAAAACTCATCCATTTCAGAATCATAATTGCAAATACTCCACTAAACATCAATTATCTCCGTTCTGCAATCAATTCTTCTTCTTCTTTAACTACCAAAATCCGGTTTCTCGAGCTTCCTTTCTGCAGCACAGACCACGGTCTTCCACCAGGGACTGAAAATTCTGATAACCTCTCATCCGAGGAAGAAATTGGGAGACTAATTGCATCATCAGATACACTTAAAACCCCATTTCTTGAAGCTCTATATGATGTCAAAATTCAAGAAGACGGTCGTACACCTCTCTGCATAATCTCAGATGGATTTTTCGGCTGGGCTAATGATGTTGCTGAGATTATAGGAACTGTTAATCTCTCTTTCTCTGCTTCTGGTGCTTATGGATCTTTGGCTTATCTCTCAATTTGTCAGAATCTTCCTCATCTGAAAAGTGGTTCCAACGTGTTTTATGTTCCTGGATTTCCAAAACATTATCGTTTTCATTCAACTCAGATGGATCAGCTGTTCCGAGAAACAGATGGAACTGATCCGGGATACGAATTTATGGTGTCATTGCTTTCATCTACATTGAAATCTTATGGATGGTTATGCAATACAGTTGAAGAAATTGAACCCTTAGGATTGAAATGTTTGAGAGAATACACCAAGCTTCCCATATGGTCAATTGGGCCTCTTCTTCCTCCGGCTATGCTTTCTGATGACAGAAAAGTACCAAATCCGAGTCTCCGAGGAGTAGGGAAGAAACACGGAATTTCGACAGAGGAATGCTTAGAATGGCTTGACTTACAAAAAGTATGTTCTGTTTTATATGTGTCGTTTGGTTCGCAGAATAACATTAATCCTGAACAAATGATGGAATTAGCAACCGGGTTGGAAAACAGTGGCAGCCCGTTCATTTGGGTAATCCGTGCACCCGCAGGTTTCAACAGGAAATCTGAGTTTAGAGCAGAATGGTTACCAGAACGATTCGAGGAGCGAATTAGTACTACTAAACAAGGTCTGCTGGTAGGAAACTGGGCACCCCAGTTGGAAATTTTGTCACACGAATCAACAGGAGCGTTTCTGAGCCATTGCGGGTGGAATTCAGTAATGGAAAGCTTGAGTCAAGGCGTGCCAATAATCGGATGGCCCTTGGCCGCGGAGCAAGGTTATAATTCGAAAATGTTGGTGGAGGAAATGAGAGTAAGTGTGGAGCTGGGAAGAGGATTGGAGAGTAAGGTAGGATCGGAGCGGGTGAAGGATGTGGTGGAAATGGTGATGGATGTGGAAGGGCAAGGAGGAGAAATGAGGAAGAAAGCTATGGAAATTGGGAAGTTGATGAAAGATTCAGTGAAAGAGAAAGGTTCATCTGTTAATGCATTACATGATTTTGTAACCACTCTTTTGTCTAGGAAGGCATAATTGAATTTCTTTTGCTTCTTGTCTTGCCTTTTTTGGAAATCAACATATTTGTCTTTGATTTTTGTCTTAATCAGCTTTTGCATCCTTTTCAATTTCTTCCTAGGGATTCAATGGTATCATGATACACTTTGGTTCTGTCACAGCGAAAAAGCTAACAGTTGAATGTAGTTGGTGGTCTTTTTATTTGGGTATTTGGTCTCGTACAAAAATCTTGAGAATATGTGAAAATCTTCAAAAGGAAAGTCAATTGTATAATTCGCTTTGGTCATACAAAAACTACTGTCTTTTTATTCCGATATCCGGTCTAATTAATTTCAAAAATCTAATATTCGTCTTCGGTGTCATATTTGGTTAGTTCTAGATCTGCTGTTGTTTCAGTTAGTTTGAAACCTGCTAATCTATTCATTAGTATGTATATATAAGTATGCTATTGATATTTACAAATGTTACTGATATTTTTGGACCTAAAAAAGGTAAGAAGAAGGGGATAAAACTCAAAAGAATTAGGATATATACAACAAGATTATTAGTATGTATATATTTCATCAGATCATGAAAATTAACATAATGGAAGAATATTATCATAAGAGAAGAATAGATATCTTACCTTCTTCTTTTTTTCAAATATTAGTTACAATTTTCTTTTGTAGTGTTGTGGAACAATCTTAAAATTGATATATTAAGGACATAACTTTAAACTTTGCTTTTTAATAAAACCAAGATTTACTTTGCTTAGTTCTTTCAGGTTCCTTCACAAATAAGATACATAATTGTTGTGCTTTTTATATATAAGGAAGAGAAAGCATAAATGTTTGTTGAGATTGAACTAGAAAATGTTGGATTTACTTTTATATATCTCTTTTGTTTACATTCTAACATAAAATCATTAATTTCCTTTTCAAATGAAAGCGAGTTATAGATAACGAGAACCCGCTCTCTAATCTCAATTAAGTTGAAACTACAACTCTGCAAAAGCTTTAAGGAAGCAAGACTTGGCATTTTCTTCCCTTGTAAATATGAGATTACAAAAGAGTTATTATCCAAGATAGTTAATAAATAAATTCGATTCCCACGTAACCCAAACTGAGATTTAAAAAGAAATCAATACGTACATGGAATTGCTCTCAATCCAAGGAGGAAATCAATACATCCAAAGAGTAAACCAATACATCTCATCCGCCACTTTAATTAAGAGCATAAATCACACCTCTAGCTCAACAAAACAAAAATGTAAATCAAATATTTTCTTATTGTATTACTTGAATTATTTGTGAACTCTTTTACTTATTGTATTACTTGAATTATGTGTAAACTCTTTTATTTATATATAAAAACTATATTGCTCTTACACGGGAATTAGATGTTAAAAAGTTTCTATAATTAATTTGATAATGTGATTTTTTTTGACAGCATGTAATTTGTATAATTATTTTAAAATAACTATTATTTCTAAAAATTAGTGTTCCGAAATGGATGAAATAAAAAAGATAAAAATAAAACAAGGGCAGTGGAGTAGATCTAGTCTGTTGTAATTCATTTAATTCCAAGTTCTGCAGCGTCCTTCTAGAGATCTGCACACACAGAGAGAAGTCTGGTTGAGCAATGAAAGCTTAAGTATACCTTACTTGCATTCTTCCCTAAGCAATGCCCTTTTCTACTTAACCTATTTCCTCCTCCACAGATTTCTATTTTCAATTCAACCAATCGGAATGAATCTTCATAACGCCGTTACCATTCTCCTCCTCTCCCTTCTTATCTCCCACGTCACTTCCGACGGCTCCGATCACCGTTACAAGGACTCCGATTCTGTTCCTCTTTACGCCAATAAGGTCGGCCCCTTTCATAACCCCAGGTATATTCCAGATCTGTCCTTTTTTTCTGTTTCTACAATGTCTTCCAGATCTGTCCTTTTAGGTTTTCTGTTTTTTAAATTCGATATTATGATTCCAGATTCTCGATATAGATGCATCGTATCGTATCTTCATTTTTGTTTATTGAATTATTATCTGATTTTGCTTACTGTCTCATTTTTCAGTGAGACGTATCGCTATTATGATCTCCCCTTCTGTATTCCAGGTTTACTATCTCTATTTCAATTTTATTCTCTTCTCTTTTTAGGTTGTTACTATCTGTTATATCGGTCAACTAATCTTGACGTGCTGCAAAATAGCAAATGTAAGATAAGGAGGATGAGGGGCCGTTGACCCGCAACCCCTCTCCTGTCATTAAGAAAGAACCCAAGGAGTTGAGTATTGTGAACATACTTTGACCGACGTATGCTTATACCTGCCTTTCTATATGGATGATTAGGATCCTAGTCCTAGTCACTTTAGCACTGTTTAAGAACTACCACTTAAGGTCGGTCAAGAATATTAGAGAGAGGACCTTCTCCATTAGTGGAAGGTTTCCTATTCAACATAGGTCACTAAGTAGGAAGTAGAATCCACGTAGGAGCTTGAACCTCCTAGAAACTTTTGACGTCGCATGTACGACTATTTGACCAAGTGATGTAAGCTGACGTGGCTCAACCGATGATGCCTATTGGTCCATTGGACATTGTTAAATATAGCATGGTAATTTCACTATCAAACACTGAGATTTATATATATAAATATTCTTTTAATTGAGAAGCTACAAAGTTTTGAGTTTTGTATTCAAGTTGTTCTCTATCTAAAGATGTGTGATTTGTGTTGGATTATTTTGACATGTTTCGATTTATTGAAGCTCGGAATGAGCATATAGTATCAATTATTGAGCCTCTGGATTGAATTTCATTAAGATGTGAGGCAATTTTGTTATTTTTGTCCTTTTGATGATGGAGGGAATGTTAATGGCAGATCACTTGAAAGAGAAAAAAGAAGCACTTGGTGAGGTTTTGAATGGGGATCGTTTGGTTAGTGCTCCCTACAAGCTCAATTTTCGAGAAGATAAAGACACTGCAGTTGTTTGTCAGAAGAAACTTACTAAGGAAGAAGTTGCTAAGTTCCGATCTGCAGTTGACAAAGATTATTACTTTCAGATGTACTATGATGATTTGCCTATTTGGGGGTTCATTGGGAAGGCTGAGAAGGAAGGCAAAGATGATCCTAGTGAATATAAGTACTTCCTCTATAAGCACATCCAGTTCGATATCCTTTACAATAAGGACCGCGTGATTGAAATAAATACCCGGATGGATCCACATACGTTGTTGGATTTGACTGAGGACAAGGAAGTCGATGTGGAGTTCGTTTATACTGTGAAATGGAAGGAAACTGAAACTCCCTTTGAGAAGAGAATGGAGAAGTACTCACTGTCGTCTTCGTTGCCTCATCACCTGGAAATTCATTGGTTCTCGATTATAAACTCGTGTGTGACTGTACTTCTTTTGACTGGTTTTCTTGCTACCATTCTTATGCGTGTCCTAAAGAATGACTTTATGAGGTACGATTTCATTGAAATTTGGATATAGTTCATATTAATATTTATCATTGGGAATAGAAATTTACAATATTTATGTATCCCAGATATGCTCAAGATGAGGAAGCATCTGATGACCAGGAGGAGACTGGATGGAAATACATCCATGGTGATGTGTTTAGGTTCCCAAAGTACAAGTCTTTGTTTGCAGCTGCCCTTGGTTCTGGAACCCAGTTGTTCACTCTGTAAGCACCCATTAATATCTTCATTTGTAATGAATGACACTTACTGTATTATGCCACCTCTTTCGTATGTTTATCAGTGTCCATCTTGTGCTTCCAGAACTTTATTTATTTTCATGCTTGCTTTGGTTGGCGTGTTTTATCCCTACAATCGAGGAGCTCTTTTTACGGCACTGGTGGTCATATATGCACTTACTTCAGGAATTGCTGGATATATTGCTACCTCCTTCTATTGTCAACTTGAAGGAAAGAACTGGGTATGCTTTATAATGGTGTTTTTGGTTGCAAAGAACTGTGGTTGCTATTCAATGTGATTATTTCAAGAGGAGGATTCATCGAGTTGAATAAATCTCTGTTTTGTGATTTTACAGGTGAGGAATCTTTTGCTGACAGGATGCCTTTTCTGCGCTCCCTTGTTCCTCACTTTTTGCTTCCTCAACACTGTTGCCATTGCTTACAGTGCAACTGCTGCATTGCCTTTTGGTACCATTGTGGTAATAGTTCTCATCTGGACATTAGTAACATCACCCTTGCTTGTATTGGGTGGTATTGCTGGCAAAAATAGCAAGACTGAGTTTCAAGCCCCTTGCCGAACCACAAAATATCCTCGTGAGATACCACAATTGCCTTGGTACAGAAGTGCTCTGCCTCAGATGGCAATGGCTGGATTTTTACCTTTCAGTGCTATCTACATTGAGCTATATTACATATTCGCTAGCGTTTGGGGTCACAGGATTTACACCATCTACAGCATCCTTTTTATTGTCTTCATTATCCTTCTGATTGTCACAGCTTTTATAACTGTTGCTTTGACATACTTCCAACTTGCTGCTGAAGATCATGAATGGTGGTGGAGGTACACATGTCTTCCAGTTTTCTGTTTTCTATTATATTTTGCTTCGCTTCTTGATTATATCATCGATTTGGTAGTTCTTAATATAATCTTGTCTTATCCTATGCTAGAGTAACTGCCATTTGTTCTGATGCGTCATGCGTATTATGATCCCAATTCGTAGTTATTATGCTTCAAATTTAGCACAATTAACTGACCAGTCAATCACAGTTGGGTGTATTATGGATTACTATAATAGTAGTGCCTCAAAATGTTACTGCAGAAACAGAGCCGTAGATGAAGGGGTGCAAGGCACCCCCTTGTACAGGGCCTCAAGATTTTCGAGGCCCCAAAAACTTAGGTTCTTAATGTTAAATTGAAAATTCTTATGTATAAATAGGTTGTTTTTGGTGTTGTAGTTAATGATCTTTTATTCAATCACATTTCGGACGGAGGCCCCTAATTGAAATCTCCAATAAATGAGTACGTAACTTTAGAAAATTATATTAAGTAATGATGATATTTTAAATTTAGCACAGGGGGCCTCCAAAAGTGTAAGACGGGCCTGTGCAGAAAGAAATTCATTTAAACAACTGAATCCAAACTGATTAGGATATCATAGGTTGTGTATCAGTTGAATGCTGCAGAGGGAAATTTGAGTTTATACATGGATATGCAATTTGAGATTGTTCAGGTTATTTAAGTAAAGGTTTGAATCTCTAGAACATTATTCCATTATTGTTGATGGAGTTGAATCTTCTATATTGACATCCCTGTCTAATAATTGATATGGTGCCTGGATTTTATAATTCTACTTCCATTTTTAATTTGTTATGATCTATTTGAAACATGCTGCTGGAATAGGTTGTCGTTGTTGCTCTCCATTTGGTACGAGTTGTGATGTCCTAGATGTGCCATTTGTATTAAATGAAATGTTTTGATTGTTACAGGTCTTTTCTGTGTGGTGGATCAACTGGGTTGTTTATCTATGCCTACTGCTTGTATTACTACTACGCACGGTCAGATATGTCGGGCTTCATGCAAACCTCTTTCTTCTTCGGGTACATGGCTTGTGTATGCTATGGCTTTTTCCTGATGCTTGGCACAGTGGGCTTCCATGCTTCCCTGTTTTTTGTTCGCCACATATACAGATCGATTAAGTGTGAGTAGATATAGCATGACTGGTTCTTTGTATTTTGATTCTGCTAAATTGTATGAGAGCTAAGATGTAGGATTTTTGTTCTATAAGACCAATAAAGGCTAGGCTAAGACCTTGTATTAAATCAAATCAATCCGCTTGTCCTGGCCTTTCATATTACCATCCAACAGCCTTTTTAATCCGAATTTTTTTTTATGATATATGCTTTGTAGCGAACAAATGACTGATTTTATGTAATAGTTTCTGGTATAGCATCTGATACTTTCTGCTGTCTTTCAGATGTTTTTCATTTTCCATAGTTATATACACATTTCTTCTCTTGCCTCAAAATCAGCACATTCCTTAATTGTAAGGTAATGATTAGGTAGACTTTTGAACCTTCCGGATTTCGCAGAATTGCATTTTCTCAATGTTTTCTTGACTCGAGGGTAACATTTTCTAGACTCAAGTATGTGCAATTTTCTTCATCTTCCATTATTATTTGTGTAATTATATTTTTAGTTATGAATTTTCATATTGCATGCTGGATAAATAAATAAAAATCTAATTTGTGTCCGAGTAGGTGGAAAAATGAAATCTTAATGAAAATCCAACCTCATCCTCCCTAAAACTTATTATTAAAACATGTGAAGTGTACATCAATACTAAATTTGAAAGGAAAGATGCACCACTAGTGATTGTGATCCATATTGAGACATTTATTGTTGTTTAGATACATAAAAACAGGAATTAGGGGTGATAAAAGTTCATATTTCTGAATTAATCTCAAGAGTCAGGTCATTGACACCTAAAATGTTGGAAAATAGCACTCCTTTCCGTTGAGGGAGCTGGTTGATTTTGTTGGTGTCGTCCTTGGTTAGCGACCAGTCGAAAATCAAAAGGTTCTGGTTCATTCGGTCCTTGTTGAAACTTTTTGCAACAAAGCTCACCCCTTGTTCACACAACCATCTTAATGCAACCTTCAACAATTGTATTACATGTCATTCTCAAAGTTGAACTTTTCCATATTTTGCTTTTAATTAGAAATATTATTTAATTGAATCGAGGATCACACGTTTTATCTATTATATAAAAGGCACATAAATTGTCAAAGAAAATTGTTCTTTTTGTAATGCTTTATCTGACTCTTTCTTTAAGAAAAAATATTTAAATGGGATCTTGGCCAAGCAACTTTTTCTTTTAAAATAACAATATATCATAAATCTAGGAAATCCAATTTTTCTATCTTCAACAATGTTAATGTTGAACAATTTTAAATCCAAAAAATATGAGTCAGAGGTTGATTGTTGGGCTGTAACAATAATCCCCAAGTAGAGGCCAAGTTCAAAATTTTATAGACACAATTTTGAAACATGATACGCCAAGAGTATTCTATAATTTCTCTCACAAATGAAGAAGATATAGGACAAATATGAGTGAAATCATCCATCTAAAAGTGGTGTTTGGTAGTTAGAATGTGACGCCGATAGATTTAGGTAAAAAATTGTTTCGGATTAAAAACGTTAAGAACAAAATTGTTTGTAGAGAGGTGAGAGTAAATGTAAATGAAATATATACCTGAGCAGTGGTTTTTCCTCTTGCCTTAGCAATTTGTTCAAGAACATTACAATTCATAATTCTATTATCACCCCATTTAGTTCCATTTGCACCTAATGGAGAACAGGCTGTTATATGAATTCCCTTTTCATTGCACAACTCCTTCAATTTCTTCTGCTGCCAAACTGGGTTCATCTCCACCTGGATTCATTAATTAATTTCATAATCTTAAAATTAATTAGTTTATCATAATTATGGGACAACATATTGTACAGGAAATATTATAATGGCTAGACGGAATACTTGATTAACGGCAGGAGGAATTTTAGCGACGGATAGGAGTTTGAGGAGTTTGTTACAAGAGAAATTGCTGACACCAATAGCCTTTGTGAGGCCAAGATACTGACATTCTTCCATTCCTTCCCAAACTGATTGTATATCCAATGCTAAAATGTCTTCCCTCGCCGGAGGTAATGATCGGACTTCTTTGCCTAATTTTAATGGCCATTGTATTAGGTACAAGTCCAAGTATCCAGTTTAAGATTCCTACAACAAGCAAGGGAGCCAGATACAAATACTCGGGTCAATGAACGAAAACATGTTTGAAGTATTAGATTTTTTTCGGGACTAAGCATCAATGCGGTCGATAATTTCATCTCAAAATAGTAATCTTTTGAGGTAATAGCCACTGTAACAATTAATTATCTACGAAATTATACTTTTGACATATATGATCGATCTTATATTGGATTTATTATAAATAAAAGAACAGCTAAATTTGGATTTATTATAAATAAAAGAACAGCTAAATTTTGACAGAAGAGATTTTATTGTACACCCGGCATAGAAATAAAAAAGTACCTTAAACTCATTTGAATAGCAGGCACCTCCATATCCTTTTCAGCAAAGCTACTCCATAGCTTAGAAGTAATGAAAAGTTCATCTCTTGACTTAATTAGACCTTCATGTAAAGCTTGTGCTATGGCTTCCCCTAGAGGCGGCCCTGATCCATAGGCAAAGGCTGTGTCAAAGTGCCGGTATCCGGCTTTTATTGCTTCAATTATAGCAGCCTTTGTGGTTTCCGAGTCCGCGGGAGGATATGCCGATGTCCCCATTCCAATCACGGGCATCCTTTTTTCCGATGCTGAGTTTAGGATTACCTCTGGTATCACTGTTGCCATGGTTGCCTCTCTAAAAATTCTTCAACTTGTTTGCTATTGAGTAAAAAAAAATTTATTTTGAAAAAAGAACTATGGGGTTGACATTCATGACCGAGGGGAGTATTCTCTAATTTCTCAACATTCAGTCAGCCGCGTTAAAGTTTTCACATAAAATCCCATATAGAATTATAAAATAATTCCCTTAGTATACTCACATCTCAAAAACCATTATGAAAGTTAATTAAACAAACATATTAGTCCCACAAAGCATAATAAATTATAATGTCAGGATTGCTAAATCACTTACTTATGTATCCAAAATATTTTACTAGCGTTTTCTACTTAACTTATCCAAAATATTTGTTTGTGGCCTCTTGAAAAACATTAAATGATATTTTCTCTTAAACTATAGAGTGAGATCATAAATAGTGATACGATAATGCAGTATATTAGTAAATTTAAGTTAGAAGTCGAAGACCAATATTTTGAATAGGTAAATTGTGATACAACAAATCTTACCAAATAAAACCACCATCTTAGATAAACAAACATGCAAATAGTACAAGTGGAAATATATTTTACCAAATAATATGACAAGAATCTGAACTATTTTTACTGATACACTCGTAATTTGGAAAAAAAAAGTTCATATATTCATAACACAATAATTATAGTCATCATCATAATATAGCCCAAGTGGAAATAAAATCCGCAAACAAATATGAAGTTGTAACATAAGATCAAAGTTCTCCATCCCAAAGCTCCATGAGAGACTTGTAAGGTCCTTGCTCTGCCACTAAATATTCTGCTTTGCTACCTCTTTCTTGTGGAATTTGGTCTATCTTATCCAAATCTTCATCACTTAGCTCCCAATCAAATATCTTCAAGTTTTCTTTCATTCTTTCTTCATTTAAGCTCTTCACAGCTATGCTAACATTTTGCTGGTAAGCCCACCTCAAGCATACCTTTATTAAGTTTGACAACAACAAGGTTTAGATATATTATACACACATCACCGTAGTTTAGTGATAAGTAAAAAAATTAAGCTCGTGGACATAGTCATAGAGAAACTGTAAACTAATAAAACAAGAAACGTACACTTTCAAATATAGTTACTAACGTTTTTTTTTGTAATGATTAGATTTAAAATGATTAAAAAATATGTACCTGAGCAAGAGTCTTTCCTCTGGCAATGGCAATATCTTTCAAGACTTGACATTCCATAACTCGGTGAGTTCCCCACCGAGTTCCCTTTCCTCCCAACGGAGAATAAGCTGTTATATGAATTCCTTTTTCCTCACAGAATTTCCTCAGCTTCTTCTGCTGCCAACAAGGATTCATCTCCACCTAATTCATTCATTAATTGATTAATTATCATCTTACAACTCAATTAACAGAATTACAGACAGCTTAATTTAATCTAACCTGATTGACGGCCGGTGGAATTGTAGCAGTGGAAAGCAATTTCTGAATCTTAGCACAAGTGAAATTGCTGACTCCAATTGCTTTCGCGAGTCCAAGCATTTGACACTCTTCCATGGCTTTCCATACACCCTCAAAATCCATCAAAACGATGTCGTCAGGTTTTACAGGAATTGAAGATTCAGGCTTGAAACTAAGTGGAAAATGAATCAGATACAAATCAAGATATTCCATCCCAAGATTCCTGAGTGTTTTTCTGAGAGCAGGAAGCACAAGGTCAGAGTGAGCGTCAGACATGAAAAGCTTAGAGGTGATAAAGAGTTCATCGCGGGATCTGAGAAGGCCGAGCTCTAAAGCTTCAGAAATGGCATTTCCAAGAGGTTTCTCGGACTCGTAACACGCTGCCGTGTCGAAGTGTCTGTACCCAACTTTAATTGATTTGATGATTGCTTGTTTGGTAGCTCCTTCATCTGGACAATATGGAAATTCAGCTGTGCCAAGCCCGATCACTGGAATACTTATTTGGGAAATCTTCGGTATCATCATCTTCTCCATATCTGCTAATTCTTTAGTTTCTCAGAAACCGGAACACGAATTGGGATGACCACCTGATCACTAATTAATACCTAATTGAATTGACAAGATCAATCAAAACAAGGGAAAAGGTACAACCATAAGATCGTTTTGGGATAAAGCTACAATAATATGCCAAACGTTGGGAGTCTTAATTAATTTTATTTCTTTTAAAAAATATGAATTTATTTGTCATATCATATTATTTAAGAGGTTAATGTTCACATATTACATGACAAAACTCCTTTTAGGTCCGGCTTGTTTGCAAGAAAAATCTGCATTTTAAACTTTGTGAAAGGAAAAATAAAATATATTTTTTTTGTGGCTAAAATATAGAACAGTATTTTTAGTGTTTGCAACCATGTAATTTCAAATGTTATTGTGACGCTTAGTTGAAGTCGGTTTCCAATATTTTGCAACTTGCGAAATTGAGACACGTCAATTTCGGTTCGTAAGTGCATTAGAGACCAGTCTAGAGATGAGATAGCCGGTCTCTATTTTACGATTTTCTTGTTATTAATGATGAAAAAAAATTAATTTAGTTTATGAGTCGAGTTTCATTATGCTCAAACTTGACTCATTTATAAGATTAAGTGTCAGAATCATGCTCAAGTACTTCAACTCATTTATAAATCGGCCAACCGCAAGCAAGGATTTATTGAGCAAAACAAGTAGAACGTACAGTGGCAAATATCAGACGAGGAATGGTAACAGCTAATGGCGTACAACGGCGGTTGAAAGTGTTGACAATAGTGATTGACGATGGACGGCTGCAACTTACATTGGGGGCAAGAAAGGTTGGTGGATTGATTGTGCTATGTGGGGTGAATAAATTAAAACGTTATGGAAGTTTTTTCACTTTTTCCAAAAGAGTAAAACAATTTCTACACAAATGTATTCTGATAACTTTCATAATAATATTTCTGGTTGATTCCTTTTCATAAGCAAAAAATAGAATTGATTAGGCATAAGCAAATGTCACGTGGTTTTGCAAAGTAGCTCGTTTTGTTGCTCCGTTTAATCCCAATTTATAACCACTTGGATAAAATTGAAATACGAAATAAGTACTTAAATATTTATTGGAAGTTTTGTAACTTGCTTGAATATTCACCCATTCATATAACCACAGTAATAATTGTCCATCATAATATACAACAAGAAGTGGAAACAAATTTAGGGACTATAGGTATAAAAATTTAGAGCAAACAGCAAGTATTAGTTCATAATAACATTAGAGTTCTCCATCCCAAAGCTCCATGAGAGACTTGTAGGGACCTTGCTCTGTCACAAAAACTTCTATCTTGTTACCTCTTTCTTGTGGAATTTGGTCCATCTTATTTAAATCTTCATCACTTAGCTCCCAATCAAATATCTCCAAGTTTTCTTTCATTCTTTCTTCATTTAAGCTTTTTACTGCTATGCTTACATTTTGCTGGTAAACCCACCTCAAGCATACCTTCATTATATTTGACAACAACACACATCATATTATAGCTTATTTGTTCAATTAATTAGAAGAAAAAATATATATTTTTTAATGCGAGCAAAAAACATAGTGAGGCACAAAAATCATTATTCCTTTACACATAAAATATTATTTTAACATTAAACTCTGATAACCAAAACTATCATATTTCTAAACATAAAAAACCCGCCTAGTTAATAGAGTGTTATTCATAGCATCTCCATAAGAAATTTGTACTTTTTCAATAGTAGCGTTTTTGTATATGTGTGATATTCTGGCTATAAAAAACTTTAAAAACCTCTTGCAAACTATAAAAAGAATACGAAAGATTATATAACGAATGACACACTTTTACGTGCTTAAGTATTCATCAAAATCAGGAAAACCATGGAATTAAGATTTTTTTGCTAAAAGAATATTATACCTGAGCAAGAGTCTTGCCTTTGGCAATTGCAATATCTTTCAAGATTTGACATTCCATAACTCGATTAGTTCCCCACGGAGTTCCTTTTCCTCCCAACGGAGAATAAGCCGTTATATGAATACCCTTTTCATCACAATACGTCCTCAGGTTTTTCTGCTGCCAACACGGATTCATCTCCACCTATTTCATTAATTAATCATCTTACAATTCGATTAACATAATCACAGACAGGTTAATTTAATCTCAATTTCTAACCTGATTAACGGCCGGAGGAATTTTAGCAGTGGAAAGCAATTTCTGAATCTTAGCACAAGTAAAATTACTGACTCCAATTGATTTAGTGAGTCCAAGCATTTGACACTCTTCCATGGCTTTCCATACACCTTCCATATTCATTACAACTATTTCATCTTCTTTGATGGGGAATTGAGATCCAGGCTTCAAACTAACCGGAAAATGGATCAGATACAAATCGAGATACTCCAACCCAAGATTCCTGAGGGTGTTTTGTAAAGCAGGAAGAACAAGATCAGAGTGAGCGTCAGCCATGAAAAGCTTAGATGTAATGAAGAGTTCATTGCGGGATTCGATAAGGCCGACCTCTAAAGCTTCAGCAATGGCGTTTCCGAGAGGTTTTTCAGACTGGTAAAATGCTGCCGTGTCGAAGTGTGTGTAACCAACTTTAATTGATTTGATGATTGCTTGTTTGGTAGCTTCTTCATCTTCACAGAATGGAAATTCAGCTGTGCCAAGTCCTATCACTGGAATATTTATTTGGGAAATCTTTGGTATCTTCATCTTCATCTCCATCTTCCTTTCTTAATTTTTTTAGTTTCTCCAAAATCTCAACAATTTTTAAACTATATTGACAAGGGAAAACAACCCATGAAATCTTTCTTAGTTTTTATTTGGGATGAGAACAATAATATATGCCAAACTCTTGGGAGTCAAAAGTAAGCCAAACTTGATTTCATTTCTTTTTCAAAAAAAAGAATTATTACTAGCTAAGGCCTGTTTTTCTTGAATGAACAGAATAAAACTGCATTGTTGACTCTACGTTTACTGAAATTTATGAAATTTACTAAACTTAAGTACTCCATCCGTTCCATAGTATAAGGACTTTTGGCTTTTCTATTTTTTCCAAAATATAAGGCCTTTTGGCCATAAAAGGAATAATTATTTGAGGAATTTCCGTCACTACCCTTTTCATTTAAGGAATAATATGTTATTTGAGAGAATGATAGAGATATTTTCAGCATATTAAGTAGGAGTAAATTAGTATTTGCAGTGACATTCTTATTCTTACTCTAAATGGCAAAAAAGCCTTATATTATGATAAAAAGTCTTAAAGTTTAATGTTGAACTATCGTGTAGATTGTAGGCTCCGTTTGTTTAACAAATTTGGAGCAAATTTTATTATTTTTGTTGTATTTAATTACAATAGGGAAAAATAGTTCTATGTACTTTTATATATAACAGTGAAAAAAAGAAAAAGAAATCATATAATTTCTTTCAAAATGATAAGTAAATCATAATATAGCTATTGGATCTAGTCTCGCTATAGCTTGCCTTGTTTACAAATTCAGAGTCAGAATTATGCTCAAGCTCATTTGTTCACCTCAATTGTTAATACCTGATTTATTTCAACATCAGTCAAAACAAGGAAAAACAACTAATGCAAATTTTCTTATTTTCTTTATTTTGAGTGGGTTACAATACTATCCCCTTGCCGGCCAAAATTAATCCATGGTGCAAAATAGTTTTCGAAGGACATGTAATAGAATTGCAAGATGTAATTGAGCTAGCAAATTTACTTTTATATTAATCAACTATCACTTAATAATGAGGTTCAAAATTCAAGGTGGCATTGTTTAACTGATATAGACAATTATTTTACCAAGCCACTGCATGGACGAATTTAGGAGGAGCTACCGGAGCTTCAACACTTACCAGCCATTAGAAAATGTAGAAAAATATATAAAAATTGTGCATAAAACTTTAGTTCTACAGGCAAAAGGCACATAAAAGATATAAATTGAGCATCAAAAGCACTCATTATCAGTGAATTCTGAATTCGACATGGCTGCCCTTTAAACAATTTTTAGAAAGGTTTGGATTGTTGGCAACTCAAAATGGTCTTAAGAAAAAAGTAACCATAATTATACATAAGTAAATAAAAATTAAACGTATGATTATTCCCCATCCTCCGCTTTATTTAACATAGTAGTAGATATTAAAGTTCTCCATCCCAGAGCTCGATGAGAGACTTGTAGGGTCCTTGTTCCGTCACAAAATACTCAGATTTGTATCCTCTTTCTTGTGGAATTTGATCTATCTTTTTCAAATCTTCCCCACTTAGCTTCCAATCAAAGATTTCCAAGTTCTCCTTCATTCTTTCTTTATTAAAGCTTTTTACAGCAACACTCACATTTTGCTGGTAAACCCATCTCAAGCATACCTTCATTGAATGGCACATCACTAATGGTTAGAATATATTATTTCTGAAAATTGTTATTGTATTTCAAATTTATGGAAGAATATTAAAGCTTATAACACAAGGGAGAATGTATTGTTAATAAATAATAGAAATTCTTGTTTTAATTAAAAGTAAGTAGTAGTATTTACCTGAGCTATTGTCTTTCCTTTCTGAATGGCAATATCTTTTAATACTTGACATTCCATAACTCGGTTAGTTCCCCACGGAGTTCCTTTTCCTCCCAACGGAGAATAAGCCGTTATATGAATACCCTTTTCGTTACATAATTTCTTCAGCTTCTTTTGTTGCCAACACGGGTTCATTTCCACCTTAATTTATTCAACCACGGAAGCACAAACAAATACTTGAATTAGTGAATCAAATACATTAGAAATATTATAGAGTATTTTTTTATTAAGTGTCGAAAAAAATCAAATATTTGGTCGACTCTAAGTTTTAGATTTTGGATAAATTTATCTAGCATAAAATTGAACATTTTTCAAATAAGGAAAGGGATTCTCATTCTGCCATGCAAGCTAAATTGAATTATTGATCTAATGTCTTATAATTTATATTTTTGAATTTTTCATCCGGTTTCCGAACCCACTGAACCGACTAATCCGAATTCAGGGCGGGTCTAAGCATTATGGTATTTAAACCCCTCCCAGTCGCCGTTGTGAGAGGATCGATCCGCATACCTTCCTACCAAGCGCAACCACATACTACTACTGCGCCAACTGACTATTAATTGTCTTATAATTTATATTAAATTAAGACACTTTTGTAGCCATTTTCTCCGTGTTAAAGTCATGTTGTTCAACATATAAGAGTAGTGGGAAAGTAGTGAGGATTTGTGGGAAGTGGTTGGTAGTGAGTGGTTTATCAGTGCTGAAATACTATAAATAATAAAACTATTTCAATCTTCTTCATTTCAAAATCATAAACAACTCCAACTCAAAATCATAAACAACTCTGGAACAAAATAATAACACTATTTTAATCTTCTTTTAAGTATATTTCTCTTATTCTCTTGAAATTTCTTATTTTATTTTGATCCTAGAGTCTTTATACAATCACGGTTCTCTTATCAACGACATTATCCAAAAATCTAGTGAATTGTTACACAAAAAAATTAAAGTTTCCAAAATCATCTCTACTTTTCAGTTTTTCCATTCAATTTGTGTTAGCTTCAAGCTTTTCTCTTTTTCATCCAAGCACAGGATTGTTGCAAATCATTTATACTTTTTCTGTTTTATGTTATTTTTAATTTAAATTGATGCATTTCAAAATTATCAATAACATATAACTTTTTGCATTATCTAACCTGATTCACCGCAGGAAGAATTGTAGCTACCGAAAGCAATTTCCGAATCTTGGCGCAAGTAAAATTGCTGACTCCTATTGCTTTCGCGAGTCCAAGCATTCGACACTCTTCCATGGCTTTCCACACACCCTCCATATCCATCACAACTATTTCATCCGGTGTAAACGGGAATTTAGCTCCCGGCTTCAAACTCACCGGAAAATGAATCAGATACAGATCCAGATATTCCAACCCAAGGTTCCTCAGACTCTTCTTTAGAGCAGGAACAACAAGGTGCGGGTGAGCATCGCCAAGCAACAGCTTAGACGTGATGAATAGTTCACTGCGGGATTTGATAAGCCCGAGCTTCACAGCTTCATCAATGGCATCTCCGAGAGGTTTTTCAGATTGATAAACAGCAGCCGTGTCAAAATGTCTATAGCCAATTCGGATAGCGTGAATTACTGATTTTTTGACAGTTTGTTCATCTTCGCCGAATGGAAAATCAGCAGTGCCTAAACCTATCACTGGAATTTTGATGATTTCTCCACTTTTGCCTAGTTCTAACTTTGGTATTTCCATCTCCATTTTCTTCCATTGTTATGTTTTTTACAAAGCATATAATATAGGGAAGGCTCATCTCAATAGACTGAAATAGTTTTATTTTATTTGATACATCCAGTCAACTTGATATTAGATAAAATATGAGAGGTTTTTCTAAAAAAGAAAAAGATAAAATATGAGATCTGAGATCTTTCAATTTTATAATGTCAATCTCTCTTGGATTCATATACCTCACTCACGTTCAAAGTTCTGTGGGCGGTCTTCAACTTTAAAAAAGAAGAAACATTTAATAGTTTTTGTTTGTTCTTCAACCGGATAACCAAAATATTGATTTTATGATGTCTTCATGTTTTCCCACGTATTAAAAAAAAAAACAAATTGCGTACCACAAGTTGATAAAATATTATTCTTTTTTTTTCCACTTCAATTTTATTTTATTTTTAAAAGAACTACAATACAAAACTAATGTTGTTTAATACTATGGGATTTGGGATTTTTAACCACTAAACAATACTTTAGTGGTTATTACATTCCACTAAAAAGTGTGAAGTAATGAATTCAAATCTCATGTTTATAGAAAGTGAACATTCAAAAAATAATAATATGGAATTTTTATACAAAAATTACATGTACGTGCTTTCTCTTGTATTTTTAATTTTAACCCAATTTTGTTAGAAAAACGAAAAACACATTCAACATGAAACACTGATAAAACATAAAAACATGATAAAGCGAGAAAAAGAAAAGATAGACATGTAGATCAATGTTAATAATATAAATAGTAAATAAAGAAAATTAATAAAAGAACCGTTCGATGATTAAATTATTTAGTCAAATGATTTAAAATCTTAGCTCAGTTAAATTAAAGTTTTCATGAGTCATGTTTACATCGTTAACAGTAATTCTACAAAATAAGTGGTTAGATGATAATGAAGTTCAAACTGTTTTTGTGAAGGAAATTATGACGGCACATCAACAAATATTAAAATTTAATAAATTAAACTATGTTCTTTATAAAGTAAACTGAATTTGTTGAATTAAATGTATTTCTAATAAATTTTGATGAACTCAGTTTGTTAAACTAAACTGATCCAAATTAGGTTTATGGATACTATGAGGTAAATTTCCTGTGGTTGGAAAAAAATAGATCCATAAAAGAACAAAAGACGAGAGTTGGAAAGAGAACCTACTTACAAATATCAAAAATTCTACGGTACATTTCAGGGTACCGAAATGTACCGTAAGTTTATCCACTATTAATAAAAAATTTAAAATAAATTTAAAATTTTATCTTTTTGTCTTAAAACAGATTAATTCAAAAAATTTAAAAATAATATTAATTTCCACTACTCCTTCAGACGTGGGTGTATGACAATTCCTAATTTACCACAATTTAAAATTTTAAATTCTTTTTAATAAAATAATTCATAGCAAACTAAATTTAATTTAATCAAATAAAATTTATTTTCACATGAAGAACACCACATTGTAACCTATATAAAAAAACACTAAATTGTATAATCAAATCAAATCATTTTTCATCAAATATAATCGAATCTCCAAACTGTAAATATCTTTTTCCTTTTATTTTAAGATGCATCGAAAATGTCTTTTTTCTATTTCTTTTAGGATAAATGTATAAGAACGGCTTTAATGTTTTTGGGCATATAAAATAATGCAAATATAACCTTAACATTATTTATTTATTTGCGGTAACCTTAACATTATTTAAATGGTACTAATTTGACCCCGCTAAGAGAACTTGCCACATACACCGTTACTTTTTGTCACGTTAACGTAATCTGACCTAAAATTAAATAGGGTTCGAATCACAAGATCGACAAAAGTGAAACTCTCAAAAAATAAAAAATCCCTTAATTTGTTTAATAAGAAATAAATTTGGTTCTAGAATGATAAACTTATTACATTTTGTCGTAAAAATAATAGTATAAGAGTTAAGACTCTACCTATGATTAAGGGAATCACACACATCTTTTTTCTATTATTTTATGTAAGTGCAAACACAATTTTATTTTATCTTTTGAAGAGCTATGAAAATCTAAAAAGTCTTTCAATAATTTAAATCATCCAAAATAAAAACAAGGTTAGGGTTAGGGTTAGGGTTAGAGTTAAATGTAGTATCAAACCATGAGTCATTTCATAAAACAATTCGATCACCAACTATCAAAATATTCACTAGCAAAAATTAACAATTCATGTATTTAATTTGATTATATTAGTTTTTTTTCTATTGTTAACGATTTTTTTCAAAGAATTTTTATATGACGGATGATACAATTGGTTTGACACTAAAGTCGTGTTCTTGTTGCCCTAAAATTTAGTTTTGTTCAGTAGTATTCAATTCACTTCAACAAATTAACTTTGAAAATTCACTTGATTTCAATTCAGTTAACTCGGGTCAAATTGGTACCATTTGAATACGTTGAGATCAATATATTAATTTGATACCATTTAATACTTTAGGGTTAAATTGATAATTTTCAAAAAACATTAGGGTCATTTTGATACATTTTTCCAATAGGGTCAAATTGATAATTTGGTTATATTAGGCTTTGTCGTTGTCTACATAAATTCTGTAAAATTCAATTCAGTTCAATTTGGTTAATCAGTAAAATCCATTAAACATTCAATTCAATTCACATAGATTTAGTTTTTTTTTTCTTAAATTTTTTTATATGACAAAAGATACAATTGGTCTGACATTAATGCCTTAACTTTTTTAAATTTAGTTCAGTTCAACAAATTAACTTCAGTTCACTTAGTTAAGGTAAAATCAGTGTTTTAAAAGATGGACGCTTTGACTGCCTAGGCGCTCAAAATTGAGATTCTGACTTGACCGATTTGACCGCCTTGGTAAAAAAACTTCAACTAGTCATCGAGTATACCCCGCCTAGGTTCAGAAGATTCTCATCCGCCTTAGGAGCGCCTGACGATGGGTTGATACGGAGACTATTTAGGGTATAATAATAAACATTAGATTTTTTTCACACATGTCAAAAATTTATAGAGGGCATGAAAATGGAATAAAAAGTTTGGTATAGAAGATTTTCTTCCATTTTTAATACACTGGATAAAATTAGTACAATTTGAATAATATTTTATACATTACAGTCAAATTGATATTTTTTCCAAAAAATTTAGAATCAATTGATATCTTTATCTTTTTTTTTTTTTATCAAATTGTTTAGTAAATCCCAACTATTTTTTTATTTAGTTTCATGTGTTTCTGTGTTTTTTTCGAAAATTTTATTTTCATTGCCGAATATATGAGAGAAATAAATGTAGCATAAAAATTTATTGATATATTTGTTATAAAAGAATGTTTAAGAGATCGAGGAAGATCAATCACATAATATACAAAAGGCAAAAAAACACTATTTAGCCACTCATTTATCTAAAATTTGTGGATTTGGCTATTGACGTTTTATTTAGTCACATTTGGCCACTGACCTTTTGTAATTTGGTCATATTTAACTATTGATCTATCAATTTAGTGAAATTTCACCTTTTATGGATCAAAATTAAAAAGAGATTATAAAGTCAAACATTAATTGTTCTATTTCAAATAAGAAATTGAAAATAAAACCAAAAATTTGCTAAATACTACAAATGTAGGAATGTCAATGAACATAATAAGGGTGAGAATTTACCAAATTACAAAACGTTAGTGGCCAAATGTGACTAAATAAAACGCCAGTAGCCAAATGCACAAATTTTGGATAGGTCGTTGGTCAAATAATGTTTTTTGCCTATACAAAATATAATAGTTTCCAAGTGTCGAAATTATTAATTTTGCAACAATTATCACACACGACATATATTTTATTTATTAAATATCTATTTAATTTTTTGAATTTTTTTAGTTTTATTTTAAAATTAAATTAAATTGTGGATATACTTACGTACATTGCAATACATTGCAATTGTACGTCGAGTTTACAAATGACGTGGTACACCGGACCAATAAATAATTGCCATGAATTAGTCCGACCAATAAAAATTTTAAGCTTTAGTTTTTTTAGTTATTAATATAAAATTTTAAATTTTAAAATAAAAATCTTAGGTCCTGAAATTATAAACCTTAAATAATAATATTTACGATGTATCATTAAATTATGATCCGAATACGGAAGACATGGTATGCCAGATGAATTTAAAATTTTTTCTTATTTTAGTCATATTATATTAGAAAGATATGAGAGAGAGAGAGAATTGTAGAAGAAAAAAAATAAATTTGAAAATAAATGAACATAAAATTTTATTAAGATATTTGAAAGATTTATGAAGATTAATACATAGTATCTTTTCGAAAATGTTGTTTTATGGAGGAACTATCTTGTTTTAAAAAAAAAATAATATATATACGTGTATGTTGGTTTTTTTTATTACTAGAAGGTGTATTTTGTTTTTGTTAGAATATTTTTTTTTGAATTTTTTAAAATTTTATGAAAAATATATATTTTTTTTATTATAATTATTTTCATTACAAATATATAATTTTTATTACAAACTGGATAAAGTTATGGTACATTGCGGTACCTCGCAATGTACCGTAGAATCATCCTACAAATATATGTTATGGAGCAACCAGGCCAACTCCAAAACAAGCCCAAACTGCATTTAGAAATTTACCTTATAGAAATTTGAGCAAATGATTTATTAAGGATACTCTCCAGGGGTCTCAGGTTGAGTTTCTCTCTTTGTTCCGGTTTTCTACCCCGGGCACAACAGCCCTCGAAAGGGTTTTTTTTCCTGTCGCTTTTGATTTCCGGTCCCACTCGTTATTCGCCCAGCGATTTTGTCGAGAATTCCATTTTGGCTAGTTTAGTCAAAGAATTTCCGACAGTTGTCAGTCGGCTTGGGAGAGCTAGGGATTCCTATAAGGTTAGTGGTTCAAAAACAGACTTAGTCCGCGTTCGTTTATCGGATGGATGGGTGGTCAACAAGAGATACACAGTAATGGATTGTTAAGTATAATTATGATTTTTGCAATCCTCAATGCTAGACTTCGCGGCAGCTACGAACTAAGACGTTTCAGAATACGTTTTTCATTCTGTAAATGAGAGTGTTTACGAACTACAGAGATCGGGCACTAATCCGATCTGAATCTACCCGAGTAGTGGATTTGACATCAAAGTCTTTATTCGGGATGAGAAAAGTCTTATGGGTAAGGAAGGAAAGTAGTCTGAGTGGTGAATTTTCTGTTTGGTCTTCATATTTTGAAAACCTTATTATAAAGTATTCATATTTCATTATAATTAACTCTTTGGTCCTTCTGTCCATTGTGTTTAGATCCGTAAGTTTTATATTTCGGCAGACAAACATGATATAACAGAATCACAATGTCATATTATAGACATATTACAGTTCTCCATCCCAAAGCCGAAATAAAATAAGGCAAAACAAACATATTACAGTTCTCCATCCCAAAGGTCCATGAGAGATTTGTAGGGACCTTGCTCTGTCACAAAATGTTCTACTTTGCTCCCTCTTTCTTGTGGAATTTGATCTATCTTTTTCAAATCTTCCTCACTTAGCTTCCAATCAAATATCTCAATGTTCTCTCTCATTCTTTCTTTCTTTGAGCTTTTTACAGCAATGCTTACATTTTGCTCGTAAACCCACCTCATGCATACCTTAATCCAATTCACAACCACAATGTTTAGGCATATAAAGCCATTATCATTGTTGTCAAAAAGACTCCCATTACAAAGTTCATTTATGCAATAGTAGATTCTTCTTTTTGATCAATCAAAAACTTCTTCCTAAACTGTACAAGCTTCTTCCAAAGCATACGGCTTTCTGAGTGTAGATGATGATATTTATACAAATGAATCTTATATATCGTGTTTAGACATATAAAGACTCCCATTATTATAGTTCATATATGCAATTAATTAGAATAAATTATATATTTTTGAAATCTAATTGCAATTCTGTTCAAAAAAATAAATAATGTAATTGCAATTGTTTTATTCACTTTATATAGCAAAGACCCTTGTAGTGGAGATTAAGAGAATTGAACTATTTTTGTCTACTCAAAACTCTTTTTAACAGTGGATTTTGGAGCCGAGCTGAGTCTAGAAAGTTCCGCTAATTAACATTTCGGTTCGGATTATTTTATCAAGAAAATAATGATCAATAAAGAAGTATATTATTAGAGTGTAGTAAACTCTTTATTTTATTTTATTTTATTAAAAGCCATGGAAATAGCTTGGGTGAAAAGCTGGATATTCCGACTAGGTCGGCACTCCCAGCCAGAACCTCACAAACTAGACCCGAATATATTGAAAGAAGAAAAGAATACAAAAAAAGCCGATAAGAAGAGAGTTAAACAAAACAAAGCCCTTGAATTTGAGTAATTAAGAAGAATATTATACCTGAGCAAGAGTCTTCCCTCTAGCAATTGCGATATCTTTCAAGATTTGACATTCCATAACTCGATTAGTTCCCCACGGAGTTCCTTTTCCCCCCAACGGAGAGTATGCTGTTATATGAATTCCTTTTTCCTCACAGAATTGCCTCAGGTTTTTCTGCTGCCAACACGGGTTCATCTCCACCTATTTCATTATTTAATTGACTAATTATCAATTAATAAGATTAACATAATTATAGAACACGCTATCTAATATAACTTTTATCCGTCAGTTTTAAACATAAAACTCGATTAACATAATTTAATTTAATCTCAATTCCTAACCTGATTGACGGCAGGAGGAATTGTAGCAGTAGAAAGCAACTTGTCAATCTTAGCACAAGTGAAATTGCTGACTCCAATAGCTTTAGTGAGTCCAAGCATTTGACACTCTTCCATAGCTTTCCAAACACCCTCAAAATCCATCAAGACAATGTTGTCTGGTTTAACTGGGAAGGAAGTTCCCGGCTTTAAACTCACCGGAAAATGAATCAGATATAAATCAAGATACTCCAACCCAAGATTCTTGAGAGTGTTTTGCAAAGCAGGAAGAACACGCTCAGAATAAGCGTCGGCCATAAAAAGCTTAGATGTGATGAACAATTCATTGCGGGATTCGATAAGGCCGAGCTTCAGAGCTTCATCAATGGCGTCCCCCAGAGGTTTCTCAGACTGATAAATAGAAGCTGTGTCGAAATGTCGGTACCCGATTTGAATAGCGTTGATTACTGATTTTTTTACTGTTTGTTCATCTTCACCAAATGGAAAATCAGCAGTGCCTAATCCTATCACTGGAATTTTGATTTCTCCAGTTTTGCCTAATTTTATCTTTGGTATTTCCATTTTCGTGATTTTAGCTTTCAATAATTCTAAGGCTCTTTCAACTAAGTATGTCGTTGTTAAATGTCGAATTGATACGGAAGCTATTTAAGATAATAAAAGATATAATATATTTGAGAGAAATTTATGGACTTCTTACGTCCAGTGAATCATGATAATTGAGTTGGAAACTTTAACGGATAATTCAAAAAAAATAAAGAAAGGAAGATGAAATCACGAAAGGAAAACACAATAAATAGTTTTGTCTGGATTCATATTAAATGACAAAAACAATTCCCGAAATATTCATTGTGCTATGGTTTATATTCGACTGTTACGTGTGAAAATAAGAAAAGAATCCAGAGCCTTATTTATGAAACGTATTAAATTCTAGTTTCTTCTTTTTTTGAAAGGGAATTCTATTTTCTGTATTAGACAATCATTTTCAATTATCTGTTTTATTGGGTCCCATTTAATTCTTTATTTTTTTCTATTAAATTTTTTAATTAATTATTTCATTTTAAACTAATTGTCACAGTTTTGGTAACAAAAAAAAACTAATTATCACAATTTTATTTTATTTTATACAAAGAAGGGTTTAAAAAAAAAAAAGGCTAATTAACATTGATGATTCTTGATCAAAACACAACCAGTCACATTTTGTCATAACTCAGTTCTTACTATGAAGGGCACTCGAGCATCAAATGAAAGCATCAAAAGAGCTTTATTTATAAATTTATCGATCACTTTATTACTCTCTGTAATCCTTATTATCAGGTCCGTAGATTAGCAGTCCTATAACAAAGGTATTTTCGGGCTCAATTTGTTTTCATTGCATATACAACCTATTTAAATGGATAAAAATGAGAAATTAGGCCCACTTTTTTTTTAAGGGGCGTGTCTGTGTTTTAGATTAAGTTGGGTCTTCATTCTTTAAATTAAAGTTGGACCTTATTTAGCTTGTGAAATGTTTTGAACATTTTTAACAACATTAAAATCTACTGTCTTAATTCCAATCATAATTCATCTAATAGAGAAATTCTCAAACTTGGTTAGAACAATTTTTATTTAATATTGTTGAAAATATATGGGTCAAATTTAATGTTTATTACACGGCCCCATAAATACCCGAGAGACACCAAATAACACATATTAAGAACAAGGCAAAGTAAAAAAAAAAAAGGTAAAGTACAAAAAAATACTTATGTGGTTTGAGTCATTTGCAAACAGAATCATGTGGTTCAAATTGTACAAATAAGTATAGTTTGCATCATTTGCAAACAAGGTCCCAAACTATTAGCAAGTTTAAATATCTCAATTTAGTGTCTTAATTTACTCTTAAAGCATGCATTTAGTGTCTTGATTTACACACATTCTCACTCTCAGCGCATTAGTTTCATGAGTTCACCAATGGATCATAGTCTTATTTTAGGGGTTTCTAATCCAGGTTTTGATGAATCCTTGTCGGAGGAGGATCTTGACCTTGTTTCAAACTTCGGTGATTCCTCGTTCACATAGTACTGCAGAATTATAACCCACTATATATTATTGATGATATAATGGGTATTTATACTTAATACGCGAAAAGATCTAGAATAACATAATTACACATTGAGTACCTCATACTCTTAATTCTATCACTCTCCCTTAAGTTCATTAGGGGGCGAGCAAATGCTCAACTTGCTACGTAACAAGTGAAAGTGATCCTAAGGAAGAGGTTTGGTAGAAACATCAGCAATCTAATGTTGGCATACTGAACTTGAAGAAGCTGATTGGTAACTCAGTCACAAATAAAGAAGAAATCAACTTCAATACATTTGTTGCGATGATGAAACACCAGATTAAAAGTCAAGTATGTTGCCGAGAGATTATCGCACAAGAGGGGAGGTAGATGAGACTACCAAATACCAAACTCTTAGTGTAGGTCCCAAATACAAGATAAAATACTCTAGAGATGAGGTAAATAGAGTTATATTGCCAAATAAAAACTTTTAGAAATTTTCTAACTAAAAGCATTCAATAGTTAAACACTCAGGAACATACTTTTGACATTCAATATCAATGAGTTAGCATGAGTTTATTTAGTGGAGGTTCAGACGACTCATTTTCTACTGAATTGATTGCGAAAGAGCCAGATCAAGCCACACAAGAACTAACTCAACACTCAGGACTACGCTTGACACACTACGGTTCGACTCTTAGGAAAAAGCCAACGGTTCAATCTGATTCTAGGTCTTTTTTATTCAGGTATTCGGTCTGGTTCTAGAATCCCCATCACATTTACTCAGTAATTTTAGATAATTGAAAATCTCTAGAACTGTATCTATAAAAGTCAACGGTACAATTCGGTCTGATCCTAAAGTAAAAGTCAATTCAATGGTTGAATATAATTCTGGATCTTTTTTTCGAGTATTCGATTCAGTTCAAGAATCTTTGAAATTCACGCTCAATCCTACTTTGCACTAATGATCATTTGCAAAATTTAGGGAGCTATTGAGACGCTCGCTAAGTTTAAAGAACCAACCTATTTTTCTTTTCCAGCTTAAGGAACTATATCACAAATACTATGGTCTTAAATTGTTCCAAAATAACCATAGAAAGACTTACCAGAATTAGAATTACTTTTGTTATTAAATTTTATTTGTATTTTGGAAAAATAATTAAATTAGTTTTCTTTATGAGAATAGGATTAGATGTATACCCCTATATAAGGACTTGAAAATCAAACGTTGTTCCAATACAAGAAAATCCCAAGGGTTTGTTTCTCTCCTCCAAAACAACATGGAAGTGACTCCAGATTTTCTCCCCCAATGTTTCCGCGACTCGCTCTCTCCCGATCCGGAGCTCCGCCGTGCCGCCGAAGCTTATCTCACACAAGCATCGGAGCAACCTAACTATGCTCTCGCCGTCCTCCGGTCAGCGGCGGAACCTTGTCTTCCCGAGCACCTTCGTCAAGCTGCTGCTCTTAATTTCAAGAATCATCTTCATCGTCATTGGACCGCCATCCCCGAACCCGAAAAGCATCAGATCAAAGACTTGATCGTGAGTCTTATGCTATCCTCTCCTCCTCCTCGGGTACAGTCACACCTCAGTGTATCTATCTCTCTCATTGGCCAACATGATTTCCCCAAATCATGGCTTTCGTTGCTACCGGACCTCGTTGATCGCCTTAATACTGCTTTGAGTATCCATGATTACACTTCCATTAACCCTATTCTCCGTACAGTTAATTCTCTCTTCAAAAGATTTCGTAGCAACAACACAGTTGATCGCAATATAGATTTGAAGTATTGTTTTGACAACTTCTACACTCCGTTATTACACGTGTTTCTTAGCAATGCAGCTTTATTAGACTCCATTCTTAGCAATGCTGCATCTTTGTTAGACTCCGTTGCTACCATGAATCCGTTACTTCAGTCTCAGAGGTTATGTTGTAGGATTTTTTACTCGCTGAATAAGTGGCCTAGTATTTTCCAGGCTGATAGTAATGTCGATAAATGGATGCTCGAGTTTCACAAATATTTAACTACTAGTTATCCGCACGGTTTAGCTGTTGCTGTAGATAATCTCAGAATTGCTGTGTGTGAGAGTGTTACATTTTACATAGAGCTTAATCACGAGGATTTCAAGGGTTACGTTGGAGGTTTTGTCTCGGCTATTTGTAATTTGTTGGGGAATGTATCTCAACCCCAATCTCACCGACTAACTGTTACTGCCATTAAGTTTTTCACTGCAGATTCTTTTGCTGTGCTGCGTCCTCTGTTTGCAATTGATGGGGCTATCCCGCAGGTTTGTCAAAGTATTGTGATTTCTAGCGTGCGTTTGAGAGATGTTGATGAAGAGCTCTTTCACTTGAATTCCATTGAGTTTATTAGGACGGATATGGAGGAGAGTGATCGTGATACTCGGAGGGGAGTTGCCTGTAAATTGCTTCAACAGATAGCTGCACAGTATAAGATGCCTGCAATTGAATTTATTGCTCTTCAGGTACACAACTTGTTGAGCTCATACGCTGCAAATCCTGCAACAAATTGGAAGGACAAGGATTGTGCAGTTTATCTAGCTGTTTCTCTTGCAATTAAGACGATAGTGAATGGTTGTGTCACATATCGTTCTGATCTTGTCAATGTGGAGAACTTTTTCACACAAGTGATATTGCCGGAGTTGCAGAGTCAGGATGTTAATGGGTTTCCATTGCTTAAAGCAGCTGCTATCAGGTTCTTTACAGTGTTTAGGAGCCAGATACCGAAACCCCTTGTTATCCAGTTGCTACCGGATTTAGTTAGGTTTCTCCATGCTGAGTCAAATGTAGTGCGTTCTTATGCTGCAATTTCTGTAGAGAAGATGTTGCTGGTCAAGGATGAGGGGGGAGGACCACGGTATACTTCAGCAGATATAGCTCCTTTTGTTCAAGTTCTGTTGAATAATTTGTTCAATGCATTGAAGTTTCCAGAATCCGGGGAGAATCAATACATAATGAGATGTATTATGCGCGTTCTCAGAGTGGCCGAAATATCACCAGACATTCCAAAACCTTGCATGGATGGATTGGCCTCGATTCTCAATGAAGTTTGCAAAAATCCCAAGGATCGAATTTTTAACCATCATCTGTTTGAGTCGGTAGCTATTCTTGTAAGGCATGCATGTAAAAGGGATGTCTCTCTTGCACCAACATTTGAAATGAGCTTAATTCCCAGCTTTGAGATGATTTTAGTAAATGATTTGACTGAATTTTTTCCATATGCAATCCAGCTCTTGGCACAGCTTATTCAGTTGAGTATGTTAGCTTCTGGTACATGTAAGATAAACCTAAATGTCCAAACTCTTGTGCTGTTGCTTCGAGCTTTCCGTGAGAAAATACCCCAGGAGCTCAACCAAGAGGGGAGGCTGGTTGATAAAGTCCCAAACTTAAACTTATTGTTGGGCAGAATGACGTTAAATTAGCTGCAGTTTCCTTTATATACTAGGCTTATATGTTTTTGGATGATACAGCTGCTAGAAAATAGGAATTTTGGGAAAACACTCATAGCATTATTACCCTTCTCTCCCAAGATTCCCCTCGATGTTTGTTTTTTTTTTTATATAGATAATCAGTAATATCTTGAGCCAGCAAATCAAACAACATTACTACAGCATTGCAACACAGTTCCGATATTGTTCTGAGTAAATACCATTCTAACGAACTTTTAAATAGTTTCCATCATACCCAAAAGACGGGGCCAATGATAACTTTTTTTCATTGAATTCAAGGGGCAAAGTCATCCAAAAGAAGAAGAATAGACGGTTGTGTTTTATATTGTTTAGGCTTAAAAGAACTAATCTCTTACTGGATCAATATTAATATGGCATAAAAAGTTCAGAAATTAATGTGTCGGTTAAAATAGTTTAATATTGACAAAAATCAAACACTCTAAATCTAAGTTTTAGTTAAAAATGAAGGCAAAAAGCATCCTGAGGCTCCTGATCTTTCCCTTTTCGGTGCATTAAGTCCTTGATCTTTTATTTGGATACTTTAGGCATTTGATCTTTTATATTTGGTTATATCAAGTCCTCATCTAACAAAATTGGGTGATATGTTAACTTTCACAAATTAATAAGATTAAAATTAAAATATTGTTGCACAATTACAAATATAGCCCGTTTAGTAGGGTTCATTAATATACGTGAATCACTTTGCTTTCTACTTACATCTCTAGACAATATTGTCTTTTTAAATTTGACAATTATTTTCCCGCCTATTGGAATGTAGTAACTTCGCACCTTATTTCTCAAACGTTTCTCTTTGTCTCTCTCGAAATTAGTACTCTTTGTCTCTCAAGTTCATTTCTGCAATCGTTTCTTCTTCTTTGTCATCTTTGCTCTTCTTCTTTTTTCATCTTAGTTCTTCTCTTCAATTCCGGCCCCACAAATTAAGGCCAAATTTTTTATGACTGAAAATTACTGAAACACTTTTGCTGAAAAGAAATTATTGAACTGAAATGAACAATCGATAAGTACTAATAAGGCATAATGAACATGGTCAAACATCACTCATTAGATTTCATCAATGTTTTCATTCTCCTCGATTTCACTTTCGAAATGATTAGAAAATGAGCAAAACAACGACAATAACTAATGAATTTTTTTCATTTTTTAAAAAATTGTTGAATAATTTATTGAATATTCAATCAATTGTAATTAATTAGGTGACGCAATATTTCAATTGGTCTTATTAATTTGTGAAAGTTAACAAATCATCCAATTTTGTTAGACGAGGACTTGATAGAACCAAATATAAAAGATCAAGGGCCTAATGTATCCAAATAAAAGTTCAAAGACTTAATGCACCGAAACGAGAAAGATCAGGGGCCTCAGAATACTTTTTACCAAAAATGAATTAGTTAAGTTATGGATAGTAAAAATGAATTAGTTTAATGCTTAAAGTTATTGAGCCCCTCGGGTTGTGAAATCAAATCCCACGTATCTTTTAAAAATGCAGCGGGACATGTAATAGATATCGGGTACTGAGGGGGTAATCTCGTATTTGTTATGGGTATTTTTTATTATTATCACATACTCGTTTCATACCAATTTAAACAAAATACGGATTAGTGCTAGATATTCAGAGTTAACATATCTGTTATCATCTCTAAACAGAAAATTTAAGTGGACCTTACCCCTTACATAAAGCACTAATAATAATTAGTTCAAAGGATCAGTATTAGAACAAGCACTACAAGCATGCTTATGAGAGACTCCATTGCTAATCTATCATGCAATCTTGACGGGTTTGAAGAAGATTCTTCATGTCTTGGACGACACCACCATTCTCGAAAAATTTTGGCGAGGATGAATGAGAACTCCATACAAGGCCTTTTGTGTCAACCTTGAAACACAAATTTTGACAAGCAATTATCTCTAATATAATTAAACACAAATTTCATTATCAAATTTTGACAAGCAATTATCTTATACACAATAGAATATCAAAAGATTGTCCAAAAATATGATAATTAAACTAGAGATAGTTGATTGATAACTGAGTATCTCTAATATAATTATCCTTTTTTTTTGTACATAATATAATTATCCTATTCATGCAATTATCTCTAACTTTAGATACGATATTTTTCTCAGAATATCACTAAAATTCTTTTAAAAGAACAATGAATTAAATTCTTAAGAAATTAAATAAAAACAACTTGAAGAAGTAGTTCCATCATATATATGTAACAGAAAAAGGAAGGTAAAGGAATAGTAGGAAGAAAAAAATTTGGCAACAATAGTAGAAAAATTTGAAATGACATTTGGTTTGATCGGTGTCTAAACTATACGAATCTTCAAACACATAAATAGAAGGGAAAGGAAAAGAGACAAATTAGAGAAATTGGTGCTTTTGTTTTGAGGTTAAAACCAATCACTTGGATTCTGTTAAAATAAATTCCTTATCAATTAGTGGAATAAATATCATGTCAATGCCTAGAAATGGGACCTTGGCGTGCCATTCACAACAATTATTTTTCTTTTAAATTTCCTTTTCACTGTTTTTTCATTAAAAGTCTCATCATATAAACTATAAATAATAATTGACATACTAATATATATTACTTTCAACCTTAAACTCATAATATAAGGAGGATAAGGGAAGGCGGATTTATCTATTCAGCATATTTTTTTTTTTTTTTGTCTAATTTCAACTTTAATATTTCTAACATTGAGAAAATTCGTAAATTTAGACTCAAATAATAAAATTTGTGAGATGTAGTATTTGACAATTATTAGATCGGTTAACTTAGCCAATGATGATAAGAACAAATATACTAACATGTAAAATTAGAAAAACATAATATTTGTCTTTAAAATTGAAGGATATTAATGAAAATAATGATAAAAAATTAACTGAGGGACCATATATGGAATTTGCTCTAAATCGATGCGTGTTTTAATCTAATTTTTCTTTTTATGTTCCTTTATGGATGTACTATAAATGCTTTCATATATGGCTGTCTAAGTGGGATTTTGACTGAGAGATAATGTTGCTAATTTTAATCAATCATAAATGTAGAATATATATATAGTTGTATTGCATTTCAAAATTAGAAACATTTATAAGAAAACATCAAAAGGTACTATTAATCAATCACAAGTTTTGCTTCTAAAAAAAATAAAATCACAAGTTTTAATTAAAGTTTCACCAGATCAATAGCAAGATAATGTTGTGTGAGAAACGGGATGGAATGTAGTCATTACTCTGCCCGCTAATTACATCCCTAAAATAAAATTGTGCAAAAATATAACTAAAATTATCCAATAAGATATTGGTATTAAAGGTAGATATAGGTAGTTAATTAGGAACATGTGATACTTAGATAGATATATACTTTTAAGTAGGTTTATGTTCGGTTAATAAATTAAACAAAAAGTGGTCCCGGAAACCAGCTAAAAAGTCAAATCTTAAAGTGCAGTGAAATGAAGGATGATGCTCATAAGGGCAATGGGGATGAACAGTACAATGAATATAATCATATTGCTTAATTATATACACATAATAAAAATATACAAAGTAATAACAGGAAATTTAAGTTAATAGTAAGAAAGGAGCATAAGTGGTGAAGGAATCATGACATCCTATGGATCCCATTTGCAGATTTATAACAATGACTTATATTCCACTGGTTTCTCCCTTTTTGTTGGTCTCTTGTAATTATTATTTTTTATAAGGAAAGATTATTTATAGTTATATGTCACTAAATAAAACCAGGTTAATTTAGCAAAAACTAATTAGTAGTAGAGATGAATTGAACTTTACTTGACTTGATATCTCGACTTGAGAGGATGCAAATCACAAATTGTAAAAGTTTTTTAAACTTTTAGAAAACAAATTAGTTCCATAAACTTACAAAAAAAAGTCTCATTAATTCTTGAACTGACTTAAACTGATTTATTGGCTACTTAAATTTGTTGAAAATTACTCATTGGCTTTCTGGACTCAATTATATTGATATATTTACCCATTGAGCTTGCATAAAATGGTAGGTGTTATATTTTATCTACATTCGCTCGTGTTCCACCACTGAACTTAAAGGAGCCGTTTGGTTCATAGAATAGAATTGAATAGAATAGAATGGAATAGAATAGGTATTCCATGGAATAGATTAGAAATAGATATTCGCTAGGAATATAAATTCTTATGTTTGAAATAACTATTCCTTACTTCAATTAAGAAATAATTATCCATCCACTTTTGGAATAGCTCGTCGATTAAATATTACGTGTTTGAAAAATTCAACCAAACATAGGAATATGAATAGGCAAGGAATAGTTATTCTATTCCTTGCTATTCCGCGAACCAAACGGCACCAAAGGGTTATGTCACTTTAAGCAATTTTATTAAGCTAATAAGATACTCTATAAGTTTAGAGAGTTAATATAAATTTTTTTGACTAAGATCCTGTTTTTTATAGCTAAAAAAACTTAACTGACTGAAGTTTATTAAATTAAATTGAACTAAATTGAATTGAAGAGCATGTACTAAAGTAAAATTATACCGAATTTAATTAAAGTGAGAGATACTAAACTGAACAATACAGAATTTAAACTCTAAAAAATAAGGCCTAAGTATAAAAAGTTGTAATGTACGAAGTCAAAAGAAATAATATGAATAAAGTTGTGATAAAGAGAAAGAAATATGGAAAAAGCAATGATGAAGGGTCTAAAAAGAATAAGTTAACATTTGTAGTTAAAAAACATTCTCTTCTCCCACGCCATCCTCACATACACTCTCTCTTGGATCTCACACTCACTCTGCTCTCTCCAATCACCAAAACAAAAACAAAAACATAAACAAAAGCAGCCCATCTCATCTATCTTAAGATTAGACCCTGTCCTGTCTCTTTGTGGGTCACTTTCCCCCTTTGACTACATCACTCTCTTCCATTTCAAACCAAATTATACAATTTTTAGTTTTGTTTCTTTTACAAACTTATATATCCATACATATTTATACTATTTTAGAACACACTTGAAATATGGAACTTCTTAAAATATGGCAGGTTGATAAGAATGTTATTTAGAGTATAATAAAAAATATAAAATTTTGTTTGTAATAATATAAAGCACGATAGATTGATACTAGATTATTTAGATTATAATAAAAAACATAAAATTCTATTTATAACTAAGAGAGCAACGGCCCTAATAGCGTTTTAGAATCTTTTCATCAAACTTAACTTGTTTTTCTACTTTTGAATTTTGATATTCCTCCCCGTCTTCCCTCCCTCCTTTTTCCACTATATTAAAGTAAAGAAAGCATAGTCTCCTTTTGTAAAAGCCTTTTTTCTTCTCTTAGCAATCCTTGAACATCAACAACAAATTCTCATCATATTCACCACTATCTTTTCTTTTTCTTTTCTTCCCTCTCTCCCTCTTTCTTTACTTTCTTTATTCCTTTCACTGCATTTCTACTCCTTCCATTCTACTACTTCTTAATTCTAACTTCTCTGCTTTGTGTACACCTTTTTTCTTCAATGGAGGCCATCTCGGTTCCGATTTCCCATCATCTTCCACTTGTTCTTGTCTTTATGTTCCTGTTTCATGTTTCTCTAGCTGAACAAAGAGCTGTCACTTCCGTTAAAACAGATGCTGCTGCTCTGATTCAGTTCAAAAGGTTGATCGAAAACGATCCCAACGAGTTCTTGTCAGGATGGCAGCTAAAGAGAACCCCTTGTGTGTGGTATGGAGTTTCTTGCTCTCTTGGAAGAGTAACTCAGCTTGATCTTACATCCGCGAATCTTTCCGGGATTATATCTTTTGATCCTTTAGCTTCTCTTGATATGTTATCTGCCCTTAAATTATCATCCAATTTATTTGTTGTAAATTCCACTTCTTTGCTTCATCTCCCTTTTGGATTGCAGAATCTTGAATTGTCTTCTGCTGTTCTTGTAGGTAACTTTCCTGACAAGTTTTTCTCCAGGAATCCTAATCTTGTTTATGTCAATCTTTCTCATAATAATTTAACAGGTTATTTACCTGATGATCTCTTGTCGAGTTCCGATAAATTACAGGTCCTGGACCTTTCTTATAACAATTTTTCAGGGCCAATTTCTGACTTGAAAATTGAGAACCCTTGCAATTCCTTGTTGCAACTGGATTTGTCAGGAAATCATTTGGTAGATTCAATTCCTCCTTCGCTTTCAAATTGTACTAATCTGAAGAGTTTGAATTTTTCCTTCAATATGCTTACAGGAGATATTCCAAAATCTTTTGGTGAACTAACTAGTTTACAAAGATTTGATCTTTCTCATAATCATCTTACCGGTTGGATGCCTTCTGAATTAGGAAATGCTTGTGGATCACTTGTAGAGTTTAAGCTTTCTTTTAATAACGTTTCGGGTTCTATTCCTGAGTCTCTCTCTTCTTGTTCTTGGCTCAAAGTTCTTGATTTGTCCAACAATAAGTTATCAGGAGTTTTGCCGGATTCACTCCTTCAAAATCTTACCTCAATTGAGAGTTTGTTGTTGAGTTACAATCTCATCTCGGGTTCATTTCCTGCTTCAGTTTCATACTGCAAAAGTTTACGAGTTTTGGATCTTAGTTCGAACAAATTTTCTGGCACAATCCCACCTGATATATGTCCAGGTGCCGCTGCTCTTGAGGAGCTGCGAATGCCGGATAATCTGATTGTAGGAGAAATTCCTGCTCAATTGTCACAATGTTCCAACTTGAAGACTCTTGATTTTAGCATAAACTATCTAAATGGATCGATTCCAGCTGAACTCGGGCAGTTAGAAAATCTTGAGCAGTTTATAGCATGGTATAATGGCTTAGAAGGGAGCATTCCAGCGGAACTCGGGAATTGCAGAAACCTCAAGGATCTAATTCTCAATAACAATCATCTTAGCGGTAAACTTCCAGTTGAATTATTCAGTTGCAGCAATCTCGAATGGATATCTCTTACAAGCAATCAGATCACTGGCGAAGTCCCAAAGGAATTTGGGCTGTTGTCAAGGTTAGCTGTGCTGCAACTTGGAAATAACAGCTTGGCTGGAGAAATACCGACCGAGCTAGGAAATTGCAGCAGCTTAGTTTGGTTAGACCTTGGAAGTAATAGGCTCACAGGGGCAATCCCAGCTAGGCTCGGTCGGCAGCTCGGTGCGAAAGCATTAGGTGGAATTCCATCTGGGAACACTTTAGTGTTTGTGAGAAATGTGGGTAATTCGTGCCAAGGAGTCGGGGGCTTGCTTGAATTCGCGGGAATCAGATCCGAAAGATTGTTGCAAGTTCCAACACTCAAGACTTGTGATTTCACAAGGTTGTATACAGGGCCAGTCCTGAGTCTTTTCACACAGTATCAGACCTTGGAATATCTTGATCTTTCTTACAATCAGCTCCGTGGGAAAATTCCCGACGAAATCGGGGATATGATGGCTCTGCAAGTTCTTGTAATAGCAGGTAACCAGTTATCAGGAGAGATTCCTCCGTCACTCGGACAGCTAAAGAATTTGGGTGTTTTTGATGCATCTCATAACAGATTGCAGGGACAAATCCCGGATTCATTCTCGCAACTGTCTTTCTTGGTGCAAATTGACCTGTCGTATAACGAATTAACAGGCGAAATTCCTCAGAGAGGGCAGCTTAGCACGCTTCCAGCCACACAGTACGCTCACAATCCGGGTCTTTGTGGGGTTCCATTGCGCGAATGCCATGGAGGAAACGGGGCAGCAACGTCTAGTCCGGATTTGGGCCGACGAGATGGACGGAAGGCTGCCACATCATCATGGACTAATAGCATTGTTTTAGGGATTCTTATTTCGGTTGCTTCTTTGTGCATTCTGATAGTGTGGGCTATAGCGATGCGGATAAGGCATAGGGAGGCAGAGGAGGTGAAGATGCTGAATAGTTTGCAAGCATCTCGTGCTGCCACGACATGGAAGATTGAGAAAGAAAAAGAGCCGTTGAGCATCAATGTGGCTACCTTCCAAAGACAGCTAAGAAAGCTCAAGTTCTCGCAGCTCATCGATGCTACTAATGGCTTCTCTGCTGAGAGCCTTATCGGCTCAGGTGGATTTGGAGAAGTATTCAAGGCTACACTGAAGGACGGATCAAGTGTTGCTATCAAGAAGTTAATTCGGTTGAGCTGTCAAGGCGACCGAGAATTCATGGCTGAGATGGAAACTCTAGGGAAAATTAAGCACAGAAACCTTGTTCCTCTACTTGGCTACTGCAAAATAGGCGAGGAAAGACTATTGGTCTACGAATTCATGGAATATGGAAGTCTCGAAGAAATGCTCCACGGAAGAAGGACAAAAGATAGGAGAGTTCTGAGTTGGGACGAAAGGAAAAAGATCGCAAGAGGTGCAGCGAAAGGCCTATGTTTCCTCCACCATAACTGCATACCACACATCATTCATCGCGACATGAAGTCTAGCAACGTGTTACTCGACCACGACATGGAAGCAAGAGTTTCAGATTTTGGAATGGCAAGGCTGATAAGTGCACTTGACACGCATCTAAGCGTAAGCACACTAGCAGGCACTCCAGGATACGTCCCACCCGAGTACTACCAGAGTTTTAGGTGCACTGCTAAAGGAGATGTCTATTCATTTGGGGTAGTACTGCTAGAACTCCTCACTGGAAAAAGACCAACCGACAAGGATGATTTCGGGGACACGAACTTGGTGGGATGGGTGAAAATCAAAGTAAGAGAAGGGAAACAAATGGAAGTTATTGATCAAGAATTGTTATCAGTGAGTAAAGGAACTGATGAAGCTGAAGCTGAAGAAGTTAAAGAAATGGTTAGATATTTGGAGATAACATTGCAATGTGTGGATGACTTCCCGTCGAAACGGCCAAACATGTTGCAAGTTGTCGCATTGTTGCGAGAGCTCATGCCCGGATCAGGCAATGGAAGCAGCAACAGTGCTTAATTAAGGAAAAAAAAAAAGACTTGTAATGTATCAGAACATAGGAATTTTCAAGATTTGATGGCAAGTCTTCCTTCTTTTCTTCTTTTTTGAAAGAGTTTTTCTGTATCTAATTTGAAAATGTCTTCTATATGCTTTGTTGAGTAGTGCCTAAAGTAAAAGGAAGAGCATGCTTTTAGGCTCTTTTTTTTCCTTGTCCATGCATAGTATGTTATAGAATTGTAGCTCTGCAAATTCTTTAATCTAAGTTCTGAAATTCATATAGGTGAAATGTGTAAAGGTAATTTTAAGTCACATCTATGTTGAATATGATATATTTTGACCCAAATAGGGTCATGTCCCTTTACTTATTCAGTAGAAGAACAACATATATCTTATTGTTTCTTAATTGGAATTAAGGCTCAAAGAAAACAAAACAATATTAATGTAGTTTCCAGCTAAGTTATATGTTTGGGATTTGAATACAAACAATTGATCATCTATATATATCTTAAAAGGAGCAACAAAGTGTGCCACTTGGCAAAAGAAGAGAGTTTTAAGGCCTATGTGGCTTCATGAGAAGCTTTCTTGCCTAGGTGTAATTTTATTAGAATTTTGAAATTTTAAAAAAATCAAAAAAGAGATTGAGTTAATCAAAAAAGTAATATTAAAAAGAGATTGAGTTACGAATTTATTAATATCAAAATTTTGATTCATGATAATAAGTAAGATAAATATTGATTTAATTAATTAAGTAGTTCATTTGTTATAAGAATTTTGCTCAACTATAACATCTTATGGCTATTTATCTTAAGTAGTTTAGTTGATTTGATTAATTAAGTAGTTTAGTCTATATATAGATAAGCTATTTATTAATCAGTTTTTAGACTAACTTTAGGATAAAATAATACTCCTAGATTAATATTTACCCGCACTATGTGATGACGGAGAAACATACTAATTAATTAGATTATTTAAAAGTGGATTGTTGGCATAAGAGTTATTATTAACCATTTTAAGTATTATAATAAAATTATTAATATAAAAAAATTAAAATGGACGTGTTTTTATTTATATATATATATGGGGGAGGATCAAGTGAGACAAGGTCCTTAGGTGTGACAACTTTTATTGTGTGACAACTAATATTTCAAATACATTTTCTCAATGATTCCGAACTCGGTTTTCGAAAAATTTTATACCCTTGGATTCGTATTAATTAGCCGGTCATTTTGAGATCCATTGTGTTCAAATAAAAACGATTTTTTTTCAAATTTCTTGATATTCCAAAAGTCATTACCAAATCTTCCAAAAGTCATTACCAAATATTCCAAAATGAAAAAGTCGTTTTTATTTGACCACAATGGATCTCAAAATGACCGGCTAATTAATACGAGTCCAACGGTATAAAAATTTTCGAAAACCGAGTTCGGGATCATCGGGAAAATGTATTTTAAAGAAAATAAATAAAAGACTTTTCTCTCTCCTGCGATGACATCAGCGCTGACATCATCACCCCCTTCCCTTCCTTACACGTGTATGCCCCTTAAAATATACCATCCTTTTTCATTTAATTACACAATTGACACTCCTTGTCACACAATAAAAATCTGTCTCACAATAACATAAGTGTCATACATGATCCTTTCTCATATATCTATAGAGAGAATTTTTAGTTTTTTTATGATTATATATATATATAATTTTAAAGTAAGAGATTATCTTTAAAATTTATCATTTAATTGTAACTACACTAATTTTATCATGTAATAAATGATTCAAGTGATATTATGTTTAGTGTTTATCATTTAGTTTGATTCAAATTAGAAAACGAATTATCTTTTCTTTTTTAAATAACACATTGTTTTTAATAAATATTTTTAATTTCTTTCAAAATATAATTATCTTTAGTATTTATCTTTTAGTTTGATTTAAATTAAAATGCAAATTTATTTTTTATAAAGTATAATATTATCTCTAATATATTGTCTTTAACCTATCTGAAACGTTTAAAATATTATTTAAGTTAGAAATTAAATCTTAATAAGGTTCATGATAATAAGAAATAAGTAGATTATAAATATGAAAAACTGATTTTCCAAAATAGAATAATAAAAAACAACAATATTTTATAAAATCAAAATACACTCAACTTTACAATTGATCTATATAACGATATAAAGATATCGCGGGAAGTAACTAATGAAAGTAAAGCTAGAGAGATATGAATATAATTTTCTATCACAATAGTAAAGCTATGGGATAATATTAGAAAAAATAAGCTATGGGATAATATTAGAAAAAGTTATTGCTAGAGGATTTTTAGGTTATAATAACAAAAAACTCCTTTTATAATTAAGAGTTAACAAATTGTTTCTAGAGGCTTTTAAGGTATAATAAAAAAGTTCCATTATTAGGTCCACATCATTTGACATAATTAACTTTTTGGTCCTTTTTGTCTACTTTTAAATTTTTTAACGTAACGTATTTTAACTTTTAAAACATATACATTGTCATACAAAATAATTATATTATATCGTTTGCATGTTCATGCTGAAATTCAAAAGTTTTATAATCTCAAAAATTTTATTAATCTTATGTTATATTTATGTAAAACTATAGTTTTGTAACCGGCATATAATATATGTATATCTTGATAGTTTCTATTTAATAAGAAAATGTCGAAATTAAAATCGGATTTAATTTGTAGATATTAGGTACAACACATATTTAACTTAACTTTTTTTTTTTAATATTATAGAGTATAATAACACAATAGATTATATATATATATATATATCATAATTAATTTATATTTTAGATTTATTGTATAGTGCGGGTAAAAGTCTAGGTTATAATAATAATAATAATAGTAATAAAGACTATTAATAGTCATATATAAGCATAGGTCTTAATTATTTCTTATATTTTCAATAAAATGAGTATCTATCACATTGGAAATACAGTAATGTTCAAGTGGTCCTTGAATGTTCAAATTGAATTTAGACATTGACCCTAAATTTAACAATTTCGTTCATATGCACATTAAAAACTAAACCCTAGACACTAAAAACTAAACCCTAGACCCTAAATCATCGACCCTAGACACTAAAAACTAAACCCTAGACCCTAAATCATCGACCCTAGACACTAAAAACTAAACCCTAGACCCTAAATCATCAACCCTAGATACTAACATGTGACGTGTCATCGAATTATTAGTCCAGAGTATCACATCATCTAGGGTCGATGATTTAGGGTCTAGGGTTTAGTTTTTAGTGTCTAGGGTCGTTGATTTAGGGTCTAGGATTTAGTTTTTAGTGTTTAGGGTTTAGCTTTTAATGTGAATATAATCGAAATTGTTAAATCTAATGATCAATGTCCAAATTCAATTTGGACATTCAAGGACCACTTGAACATTACTCTTGGAAATATACAATATCATGAGTATATTAAAAATTATTTTATGGCATAATTTAAAAATAGAAACTATTTTATAACTAAAGTTTAACGAGTTGTTTTTAGGTACATTTTTAGGGTATAATAAAACAAATAAAAACTTTTTTTTCAAATAAAGTTAACGGGTTGTTGCTAGAGATTTTTAGTGTACAAGAAAAAGTAGAAACTGTTTTCTAATTAAGGATTATCGGGTAACTGTTAGCGGCTTATAGGTTATAATAATAATAATAATAATAATAATAATAATTCTTTTATAATTAAGAGTTCACGAGTTGTTTCTAGAGAGTTTTAAGGTATAATAAGAAAATTTCATTATTAGGCCAACCTTTTAACATATTTAACATAGATTAAGAAATAATTAATATGCACTTAAATTTATAAATTTACATAGTTTAATTCAGAAATAACTATTTCTTCTAAAATGTTTGGGTGGTAAAAAAATGTTCAAAAACACATAAAACAATATACAATATTATACAACATGAAATATATTGTTCCCGTGCATCGCGCGGGTCAGAATCTAGTTGGTTACTAAAGATGATAACATTTCCAAGTAAGTAGGGAATGCTTTTTCTTTCTTACTAACTACTACTAATTCATAAGAAAAAGTCACCAATTAATAGGATCAAAAGCACCTAAAGTAATTAAAATAGAGAGTTTAAATAGTTGATCAATAAAGTTAATTTTAAGACGATACAATCATTAAATTAATACATGTATGCGAAAATAATCTGTTGTCTTTTGGTTGGTGTCTGCAATATATCACATGAGCAGGATGATCTACACATGAAAAATAATGATTATTTTAGCGAATAAGATTAGAGATACAATAGATTATGTTGCACCAATCAAATAATTTGAGCCAAAAAAAACAGAGGTGCTATGGTAATGGACAGTTTATGTCATAGATAGAGGGAGTGAATAGGACTAATGTCATCGATCTCTTTTTGAACTTAAACTGATCGTTTCAGGATCTAAAATCTAGTAACTTCAAGAGCTGACTGATTCTGAAGTTGGTACCTAGTTGAAATGTCCGGGTTTCTCTTCCCTTGATTGTTACCTCGTCTTTCATTCAAAAAAAAAAAAAAGCTGTCTCCTTCTGATCAGAATTTATGCTTACCGGATTCGTTAATTTTATTTGCTCTACCAAATTTATCATTCCAAAATCAAAACTTGATGGCTTGCCATGTGTTGCCAAATGGGAAAATAATATCAAAAGGCCAGTATTTCCATTGATTATTTTCATCCCTTTTTATCCACCCAATCCATAATTAACCATACTTTTTAAGAAAAATGCATTATTTCTAACTCCAAATGCATTGATGAACCCTACTTGCAGAGCAATGAAGCTAAAAATTATATCACAAAATATAAATTGAATAAATTCCATATTTTATCTCATGAGTGACTGCTGTATTCCCTGAGCTGACTATTCAATTGACAGTTGTTTGCTGTGATATTACCCCAATTGTATCACATAGTATAAAATTAGGAAAATACAACTTGAAGCTGATTCTTTTTAAAAAAATAAAAAATGATATGATGATTAAATAAAGCATGCGAAATGGTTCGTCAAATGATGTGAGCTTGAAAAAAATTAAAGGTCTGATTAGGCAGCGTAATGATTCTCTATCTTGAAACTGGTGATCATGATTGTATCTTGCTCTTCTTATGATATCGTCAACACTAACCCTTATCTGTCAATAATATTACAGCTTGTTTCAAACATTATAATATGGGATTTGTTGAGATATCCCAACATACTTGTAACTGGCCTTTAGCAAATAAGATCTGAAAAAGTAAATAGTGTTAAAAAAAAGTTTACGGTTCATTTGATCTTGTATTCGAGGACATCAAAACTCTAACTGTTTTACATTTTAAATCATTGCCTATGAATTACCGATCTTGAAAATTTCTCTACAATCCCACTGCACATAAAAAAAAAAATGCTTTTAAAACATATAAATTCTTTACCTTTTGCAATTTATTATTAAAAGTAGGAAGTAGTTTGAGAAAGTTAAGTTAATAAAGAAGTTCATTGTTGATTGAGTTTTATGTTTATAAAAACAGACAATACTACATTGATCTTTTGATTTTAACTGCAACTTTGCATTTTTTTAATCACTATTAACCATTTTGGACTTTATTTGTTAAAGGCCAATACCACAAGCTCTCATTTCTATAGTTTTAAACCATGAGACATGATTTATAATTGGCACAAAATATTCGTGAAACATTCCCTAACTATATGAAAATCGATAGCAATATACTTCGTTTGCTAACATTTTTTAAAAAATTTACGAAAAGCAAATTAATAAAAGTCTCGCCAGTATGTCATTGGATATGACAATTTAGGTCTATTCTTGACCAAATCAATCCCAAAATTAACCACTTCTCTGCCCACATAAGAATAGATTAATGTTTCATAATAAGCTTTGAAATTAACGGACCAAAAATCGAATTGCCACATATGTTCAAATATGAAACAATTACTCAATGATATTGCATAGAAACAGAAATGGAAATCGACATTGTTACTTCGATACATTCAAGGAGTATTAAAGAAAGAAACAAATCAACAAACAAAGCCATTCATGCATATTGCCAAATGAGGATGTTCGATTGGCCTTTGTTCCACAGCCGTTTTAAACACTAGACTGAGACTTCAATAAAAACAAAATAATCAAAACACAATGTGCTAATTAAATAATGAGGCCAAAAAGTGCCGAAAGCAGAATAATAAATTTAGCAACAAAATTATAAAGGAATGAATGGGTATAAAATTGATACATAGATGTTAATTAACACAGAAAGCAAACCAACTTAATTACAGAAAAATGGCATCAAAGGGTGTGAGGATAGCTTGTGTAGGGCTGTGGTTGCTAACAATTGGGGCATGTGCTGCTTCTGTTGTTGTGTTGGTCACCAATAAATTTACTTCTCTCGACGGCTCCAAAACCAATTTCAAAAGTTTCGTCGCCTTTAGGTAATTTTATCATTTTTGCTTGTTACGAATTAATTCTAATACTTCTATTCTCACTATACATATTTAGATTTAGTTAAAAGATGGTTGATTAAAAAAAAGAAGAAGATGTAAATATGTTCTCAACGTTAATAAACTTTACCTGCTAAGAGTTAATGCAAATATGAGCTCAATTTCTTTTTGGTGTGTTTTCAGCTTTTACATAGAGCAAAAGATACAATATTAGCCCAGACTAAACAAAAGCTAACTCACTCCTATAATGATGGTTCTCAACTAGACATGTTCACGAGCTTGAATACTCATCATGCGCAGATCCTCCTATAAGTTGGATTAAGCCTAGCCCGACTAAATTAACAGTTGGATGAGTTAAGCATGTTTTGTTGAAAGCCCGCTGGGCCAAAACCTAGCCCACGTTCATGTTTATATTCTCAAAAGTCGTAACCCAAAGGTCGTTTATATCTCTTGGTTTAGGATTTCAGGTGTATTCTAAAGTTTCTCAAATTAGTAATGATTGGGTGAATGATTTCAGGTATGTTCTATCAACGGCTGCAATAGGATGTGCCTACGCATTTATCCAATTACCATTCGCAATATACTATGCTTATAAGGGCAAAAAGCTTATTCGCAACGACTGCCTTTCTACTTTTGACTTTTTAGGAGATAAGGTACATATATGTTCTCCATTTTACTTCTATTAATTCTCACATTTCTTGTAGCTAACTAAATTTTTTTTAGTAACAATGAGGGGTTATGAGCCCTGAAAAACTTACTCGTAAAAAATGTTGGTTAATTAAAATACGCAGATAGTAGTGCTGCTGATGGCAAGTGGAGTTGGAGCTGGTTTTGCAGTGTCATTTGAACTTAGAAAAGTAGTGAAGCAATTGGCAGAATTTTTCGCAGATGTTCCAGGCATTGATGAGGAGAAATCAAAGAACCTTAAATACTTAGACAAAATTAACATTGCAACTGCTCTTTTACTTGTTGCTTGCTTTAGCTTGGCTTTACTTTCTCTCTTTTCTTCCATCAACCGATCTACTTCAAATAGAGGCTTCTTCTTCAAATGATCCATCATATACTACTTATTTTTCATTATGTAATTTCATTTCATTTATTTTTATTGTGATTTTGCTATAACATTTGATTTGTAATTGTTTTTCTTTACACCAATAGTTTTTTAATAAAATGTTACGTATCTCATTTTTTTTATTGGGACGATTGCATCTGGTTCAATGTAAAAATTCGTACTTAGTAGACGAAGACTTAGGTGCTTTCAATAATGTGAAAATTTTAAAACGTTGGTTCCTTGGACTTATTACATATTGAGGTTTGTATTGTGTTCTCATGTTAAGAGTCATTAGCCTAATATTACTTAAACTTATTTCACCAAATAAAAGAATATTTCCATTTATGTAATTATATTTTATATAATAAAAATCTCAATAAATCTTATTTTATAGTTCTAATTTTCACAAAATAGATCAAGTAGGATATTAATTTACCTCCGCTTACAAGCTAGCTTGAAAAATGATAACTAGTTTCCAATTAGGATATCTTTATGGGACCTGAAAGCCCACTCGGCCTTGCCCAGGCCATCTTAGAAAGAAAGAAAAAGAACCAAGCTAATAATTCCTTTCTCCCTTGCTTTTAATATGTTTTTCTAGTAGAAAAAATTAGTATACAAACCTCAGAATGAAATTTGAGGAATTTAGAAAATTTAATATGTCAGAACTTAGAATATTTTTATTAGAACTTACCAAAAAGCTCTTGTTTCTTGTAAACAACTAAATTGTATGTGTGAAAGTATCATGAAGCAAAAGGTTTCGAAACAACTAAGATAAAATTTAATTGTTTAGTATATATTTTTATTTTGTGCAATACTTTGCATTAAGGTCAAATAAAATTTCCTCAATTATAATTTAGTACATCTTTATTTTTGTCCACATTTACCTCGTAGGATCCCCAATATGTGTGCAAGACAAAACTGCCTCTAATGGCAAAGCCTGGCTTGCAATTTCATTTGACAGTGACATCTTTGATTAATACAAAGAAATAGAAACAAAATTGGGTCTTTAATTTTCATTTTTTTTTGTTTAAACAAAATGGAGTTTTCATTAATGGTCTGTCATTTGAATCTTTCTCTAATGAATACAACTTTGGCCTTCTGATTTACAACTTCTGAGCATATTTAGGTAGGAGCTATTGGTGCTGTAAACTAAGAATAAAATTATTATAAAATTTAGTATTACGAATTATTATTATAAGTTTAGTAATTAGATGAATCGTATGCAAAAAAGACTTCTATATATTGGCTATATTAATTGGAGCGAAATGAGTACTATACTCTTGTTTCTCTTGGCAGGGTTAGGTGAATTTGGATTCCAAGTGTTGTATTAACTAGACCAAAAATGTATGCTAATGTGCCTAATATTGAAATGAGCTTAGATATAGATTGACACCAAATGCAAAGTCATATTAAAAAAGATAAGTTATCATGTTGCCAATCTACCAAATGTTAATTTTTTCTCGTAACCCAAATTCGTTTTGGTAATTTTTATACCAACCTGAGATGTCGAATACCAAATTAATTATCATAAATAAAATAAAATCTTTAATACGAAAATATTTATTATTATATTTTACGTTATGAGTTATTTTCAACAACATATTATAAATTTCTAAAAATATATATATTAATACGGTATAGTTTTGGATTTGGTAAGTTCACTGACGTGGTTGATAGCACTTTAGTCTTCTAATTACCCAATTACTGTCTAATACAATTCTGAATTTATGCAAAAAGGATCTCAACATAGTCTTCTTTTTTTTTTTTTCTCGAAATCAAACCATTTATGCAGAAAAAATAAAAAATCATATCACATAAGTTATATTTGAAATAAATCAGTCATATTTCCATAGTTCATTAATTAATTAATCAGCTGGCTATAATGTACAATTAGCAAAGCAGAGTCAACGATACTCTAATTAATTAACTAATTGATACCTTGTAAAAAGCAGTGGAAACTTCATAGCCCTATAAAATTCGTCTCATTCTTCGTTTTTGTTGATGAAAGAATACAAAATCATGCCCTTATAAGAAGAATCAAATGCTGAAAAACACAGTAAAAATATTCTGAAAAATAAAATAAAAAATGGGAGAAATGAAGTCAATGGAGTCCCCAAAAGTAGCACTAATCCTGAGAATAGTTACCCTCTTGTTGCTATTAGCATCTCTTGTAGTTCTTGCCACTGCTTCAGCCAAAGTCCCTCCTCTCAAATCAACAAAAACTACAACCACCTATAATGATTTATACTCCTACAGGTAATATATTAGGTTCATGTCAAAATGATGTCGTTTTTGCATTAACATGAAAAAATGATTTATCATGTATACAAACGGGGAGGAACCATCCCTCTAGAGGGTGGTTCTTAAACAGTCTGTACCGCGAGACTCCATTGTCCGTCCTCTACTTCTGCCTATATGAATGTATTATTAATCGAGTTTTAAGTGTTTGTTAATATTGATGCAGGCACTTACTATATGCAGCGGCCATAGGGTTGATATTCACAATTGTAGAGTTACTATTTTCAGTCTACCATGTAATCACCGGAAAACGCCTTGTCCAGAGTGTCGGTTTCCTCTTCTCTGATTTGTTATTGCATCAGGTTTGTTTATGAAGTTTTATACTTGAAGGCTTTATAACTATATGTTGATGAAATGGGGAAACATGGCTTATAACTATTTGTATGATGATATATTAATGTAGGCGATATTGGCAATAGTAGCAAGTGGAATAGGGGCAGGAATAGGAGCAACATATGATATAAAGACAAATTTGGATGATCTTGATGATATAAATAAAGCACTTGGAAGTGATTCCTTCTCTGAAATTCGATCAAAGCTTGATACTTTTTTTAACATGGGTTATGTTTCTGCTTCTCTGCTCCTCTTGGCTTTCCTTGCCCTTGCTGCTTCCTCTGTCCTCTCTGCTCTCGCCCTTTACAAGCGAGCCAAAACTTGAACACGGTTCACTTTTTTTTTTTTAAGTAAAAGCGGGAGAATGAAGAGGAGAATGAGTTCACTTACTACCTAACCTGGCTAAACAAGCCATGTCTTTGTCAAATCTCAAGTTGTGGTTTGATAGTTCAGAACGTTATATTAATGGATAGTTTGCAATCTTCTACCTCGTGTTTCTTTGTTGTTATTTATTTTGTATATGTTTTCAAAAATGATATCGAACCTTAATTAGTTTTTCAATTAACATGTCTTTTGACATTCCCTCTCATTCAACTTTTGAAGAGATAAGTATGCGCTCCTTCAGTTATACAAATCATTTGTATTTTACTATTATAGTCTAAAACCTTGTAACAACAACCCGATAATATTTAAACTTTAGGCCTGCTTGAGTTGGACTGGAGTTTTTTTGATATAAATCTCAATTTCAACTTCCAATTTATTTTAAGTTCAGCTTCAATTATTAACAAGTATGTCCAAACCCAATCCATTAAAAAGGACCTGGAAGGACTAGGCGGTGGCCGATAGGCTGTTGAACATACATTTATTTATAAAATTTATTTGCGAAGATTATTTTAAAATTTTTCCTTAATAGGTTTATAAGAATTTTTTTTAGAGAGAGGATGAGGATGAGACTAGTGATTTAGTATTTTTTTTTTTTTTTATCTTTATTCATCATTCAACTATTTATATGGAAGCTAGAGAATCGAAAATTTATGGCTATTTTTTATATATAAAAATATAAGAAAAAAATAGTGAATAATGTTAAGAAAAAAAAGCTATACCATAATTGTAAAAAAAAAAGAAAAAAAAAGCTATATCATAAGAAGTCACAGATTGAAATTGAAGTCTTCCACGAGGCCCAATAGCAATTTCGTTTGAGGCTCGAACACCACAGCCCAATAAGGGGAAGATGGCTTTGTTTTTGGGGAAGTTCCGTTACAGTGATTGGTTGGTTATTTTAGACTTTGTTTTCAATGCAATCACTATTTTTAATTAACTGTAATTTTCACTTGGTCAGTAAAACCGACAGTCACAATTTTAATATAATTATTTATAAAATCTAAGAACCAAAAATATTATCTCAATTACTTTTTTTCAAAATGTTCAATTTTTTTATTTTAATATTATTTGTTTGAAAAATTCTATCACGGATTTGCTCCATCATATATTCCTGGCTAATAAAGGTTCAACAATTATTAACTTTATTGTATTTACATTATTATTTTATAAATTTAATTAATAATACGTCTATTGGTTAGAGATTAGTGTTAGAGATTAGTGCCACATGATAAACTTGGTCCACAATAAAAATTCTCTCTTTAAGAACTATTTTTTAATAATAAAATGATGCAAATTGTTTCAAAAAATAAAATCGATACAAATTGATGATGTCATCGAGTTGGACGGTCGGTCCATTTTCATGATTCCTTAGACCCTTCTTGTGAAATGGATTGGCTTTTAAAAACACTATGATGATTACGCTAATAAATTTAAAATGAGAGAAAAATAGACAAAACTAGAAAGAGATATTATGTAAATGTACTATCATTTATCGTAGTGTGGAATATTTATAGGAAGGAACCTGCTAGTTTACCATGATGCAGACGTGAAGCTAGCATCTCGTAGGTCGGGCTATACCCAACTCTAGCATATTTCCTTCTTCACATGCACGTGAGATTAAGGGATGAACGGTGTTGTATACGTGTTTGGAGTGCATGCCTGAATTAACATGTGTGGGGCATGCATAGTCAGGGTGTTAGTTAAGAATGAGCCTATTGAACTTGGGCCTGAATTTTCATAATCCTCGTCATTTCTCATACAGATATTTTTTTTCTCCAATATCTACAACTTCAAAATTTTAAAATTGATAGTTATAATAGATAGTTAAATTATTAAGTAGGTCTATGGGCTTTGATTCTTCAAGGATGCTAAGGCCCTGTTCTTTTGGACTTATTAGAACTTATTTTAAGTTCAGTTCAGTTCAGCAACGTTCAGTTCAGTTCAGTTCAGCTCAGCAACATTTAATTTAATTTTCAGTGGCATTTAATTTAGTTCATTTCAGTAATATTCAGTTCAGTTCAGTTCAGTTCAATTCACCAACATTTAATTCGGTTCAGATTAATAAATTACAAATAAATATTTATTATTTATATATAATATGTTAATATTTTATTATAATTTTAACTAGTTGATCCAATTTGTTTGCAAAGTTGTTGGACGTAAGTAAATATTATTACCAATATATGTTACAATGTTCTATCACCTTAATAATTTATACTATATAAATTTGGATTTAATATTAAAAATTTCCAATTTTGGTTATATATTGTAATAAGAAATTCAAAAATCTTGTAACGGTGTTGTGTAGTATTAGGAGCAAATTAGCATCAATTAAAGAAATTCAAAAATCTTATAATAGTCAGTTATATAATATTAGGAGCAAATTAGTATCAACTGAAAAAAATTCAAAAATCTTGTAAAAGAAATTAAAATTAGCAAATAGAGCAAATTCAAAAATTCACAAATAGCATCATCTCATTCTATTTTTCTAATCATCTTCTACCATATGATCCGTAATCTCATCATTTTGTTCACCTTCATCATCATTATCGTCATCCAAACTAATATTATTATTATTTATTCAATTGAGTTTCAATATTTATTTTTCATTTTAGCAGAATTCAGTTCAGTTCAGTTTAGTTCAGATAAGTTCAGTTCAGTTCAGTTCAGCAACATTCAGTTCAGTTCAGTTCAGCATCGTTCAGTTCAGTTCAGATTTTTTCAGTCCAAAAGAACGGGGCCTAACTCGATTAGAATGTTCATATTTCTAAACTCTGAACTTTATTCAGAAAATTATTAAGCCTTAAATGTAACATTACATGGGTTAGAACCTTCCTTTAATTAGTTGTTTGGAGTTATCCACACGATAGTTATGATTAATTGAACATCAAGTGTGACCTTAAATTGCTAATTCAATACTAGTCACAACAAAACATATGGATCAATCACTACTTTTTTCCTGTTAATTCTTCCATATCCCACTTTGAAACTCTTGGGATACATTGCATATCATCATTTAATTTTCATCAGACTTTATAAAAAGCTTTAAAATTTTAGTTGGCAATAAGAAGTTAAAATTCCATTTGATTGCATTAAAAATTTAAAATTGTAAGATATAATGTCAACCTTTTTGGAGAAATGGCTTGTGAAAAATCCCAAAGACCAAAGCCCATATTCAAAGCAAAAATCTTCAAACCCCAAATTGGAAATTTTAGTGTTTTTACTTTAGAAGGGTAATGTGTAAAAAATAAAATTAAAAGCGTAGCCAAAATTACTCTTTAAGAACGAACATTCAAATTAAGTTGGCATTCTGAAAACAAAAAGCAAAACTATGACTCGAGATTATTTAAGAAAATAAGATATAATACAAAAGTTAACAAAATCTAAATCGTTCCTTTCCAGATAAATCACCTAAAGTAAAAGAATCACAAAATTTTGGATGGGATGATCTCCAACAAAAGAAATTGGCACTTTCGCGAAGAAAATAAAAATACAGTCGAACATTATTTATGTAGAAACTACGTTAACGTTTACATAGATCTTCAGTAACCAGATGAATTTATTCATCCATTGTTAGGTTTAATTTATTGAATCTAGATCTCCAAATGATTTTAGGCACATAAAATGAATAAAATTTAGATCTAACACTAGGTTTAGAAAATTTTAATGGGTCATTTTCCGTGTGAACACTAGTTATAAGAAAAACACTTCAAATCCAATGTATTTTTTAAAAATTTGGCTAGATTGGCGAAGTTGAAGTTACATCTCAACTATGTTAATCATTCACATAAAAGTCAGTAAAACAAAGGAATATTTATGTTCTATAATGTGTTTTCTACTATTTAGGCGATGTTCATTAAATTAACCAATGCAAAAATGGCAATTCAATCGCTATAATTAACAACTATTGCAATGGGGGCTAGACATTCATGTAAGATGAAGTTTTTGTTGCATAATAGTATTATAGAGACACAATTTCACAACCATTCATGTCATATTCTGTCTGTTAGCTAATTTTAAAATTTTCATAATTAATTAATAAAAGAGGGTTGTTTTCAAATAAAAAGAATTCCTAAAAGAAGGAAGAGTCCCATCATTTCAATTGAGAAGGGAGTAAGAAAGAAGGATAAGGATAGATTTGTCCATATTTATAAGTAAGTGATATGGATGTAGCTTTGTTAAGGTAGGGTATTTCCTTTCCATCTTTTCCTCTTGTTGGATTCCATGTGATGACATTTTCGCCTCCATCAATCAAGTTTAGGAGGAGGACGTTTTCATGTTCATTCAAGTTTAGGGTGTGTTCAATAACATTTGCTAAATTTCATTTTTGTTGAATAAAATTTGTTTTCTTCTTATTTTATTTTAGTAAACTCACTCTTGTAAGTTAATACATAAAATATAGATTAAATTATGAAACAACTCATATAATTTTCAACATTTGCATAAGGTCTCATGATTTAAAACAACACAAATAGGTCTGTAGTACTCACCTTTAACAAATAAGATTAAAAAATGTAGACAACGTTAAAAAAGATGAAATTTTTGTCAAGGTCAAAAGTTAAAGTGACATTGTTTATATGTCAATTAAAAAAAATCTCGATGGTTTACCATTTTAAATCAATCTCATATGTATTCAAAACTTATGATTTTTAAGTGTTTACAAGCAATTTTTTATAAGTGTGTGACGTGACTGCAAAATAAATAAATTATAGAGCCTTAATTTGTGAGTAGTAGTTTGTTTGTTGTATTCAAATAAACGACTATAAACTCATGCATCAAATAAAATGTAAAAAATAACAATAAGAATCAGACCTAAGTTCTCAAGATTGATAATCCCTTCAATATATCAACTAAGCAAAAAAATTCTTTTGCACCATATTTAGCTTTCACTAATAAATAAGTCAAGATGACGCTTTAATACAAACTGGCTTGGGCCGATTTTGGTCGACTAGGCGGCCAAAATTCTGTCCGAATCGGTGCAAATCGGTCAAAATTCTGTGAAAATTGACCAACTGAATTATACTGACCTAATAGGTTAAAGTCGGTTCAGTGAAGTGAATTTTGGCCCCTAGTCGATCCAGGCAACCAAAATTTACTACACTGATATTGGGTAACAATTGGACTTCTAGATTGCATCTTTATTTGTCGTAATCGTTTCAAGCTAGTGGTTCTAACTGCTACGAAAATGAATTCCGAAATTCTGCACTTTTCTCCCTTGGACAGTCTCATGAAAAAGACAATAACTTGAAATCTGAGAGTCACAATTTGGTGATGTTTGAGACAACATTTCTAACATCTTGTTCTTCATTTTAATCGGTGAAGATTTGATTTGGAAGTTTGGAAGAGATGTTCATATAGGGGGTTGTTTGTAGGAAGTGCATTTGTGGTATTTTCTACCTTTTGTAATCTCTTGTTGTTTCATGGTTGTTAGATTGTAAGCCCTTTGTATGAATTTCGTTGGGTTTGTTTTCCTAAAAGATTTTTCATGTATAAATCTTATGTTGTTGATTATGGTTTAGATTTCATCCTTCTAGTTATCGTTGAAGTTTTCAATTGAAATTGAATTGTGTTTTGCTTGATTGTTTGTGAGATTGATCCTTTTAATGTCGTTTTCTGTACTATGCGTCTTTTGAGGTTCTTCAATTGGTGCACGGTGTGCGTTTGACCTTTTTAGTTATGTTGCATATCGCTTATAAGTCGTTTCTTTTGTTTTAACATTAAAATCCCTATAGAAGGAAAATAACAAAAGTGCCATAGATACTAAAATTTTAGTGGGCAAAAAAGGAAGCTACATTAAAAGATGGGGAAGGAGTAGCACGTGGTCCCAATAGAAAGAGTAACAAAGGCAAAGCCAAAGGCAATGGAGAAAAAACTCAAAATCATTTTTATTTCAATTTGTTTGCTTTTCTAGCTTAGCTTTAGTTATCTCTAATTTAGAAAAGTCAATTATAATTTTGATTCATAAAAATAAAATAAAATGATTGAGATAGATAGATAGATATAAATGTATATTTAAAAGCATTAAGCAAGGTAGAAAAAGGAGTAAATGAAAAGAGTAGGTAGTGTTGTGTTTTTATATATGTTATGATAAAGTGTTTAGAAAATCAAAATAGAGAGAGAGAGGGATTGTGGATTTGATATTATGGAGAGATTGGGATTGTGTGTTGTTTATTTGGTGAGAGGGACGAGTGCCTGTCGATAAACCATTTCAACTGTGGCACTGAAAAACATGGCATTTTTATAGGCATTTAAAGGCGACACCATTTCCTTTGATTATGACATTCCCCTTTCCCTTCTCTTTCTTTCTATTTAACCCTTTCTCTTTTTTCTATTTTCAATTTATGGTCCCCCCCTTTTTATCATTTCTCACTGTTACTTTTTATTCTCATTCATTTAGGGTGATTTACATAAATTACCATCAACTTTAATCCTACTTTCCTAATGGCCTATCAACTTAAAACTTGATGAAAGCTTCTGCGAGTGAAAAGTTTTGCGTTCGAATCTTAGCAACTTCATTTATTAGTGAATTGAAAACACAAAATTGGATGAGCATGTGTTGTGCATGCTTCAAGTTCAAGAGATTCGGATGATGGAGTGTGTCAAATATTAACATAAAAAATTGTTGTTAGACCTTAACTATCGACTCGAGTTTTTACTTCAATCGGTTGAAAAACGGTGATTTAGTAAATCAAATAACTAAGGTTCAATGGAAAATGTGATTATAAATAATTTTAGGTTTTGAAAATTTCCAACTTGATACAAATTAAGTTTGACTTGAATGATGGTTAAGGGCTTGAAATTAAGTGAAGTCTTGAGTTTGAGTCATGATATACACAGTAAACTTTAATTAAAAAAGATTAATCCTAATTTGAGATTGTTTTTGCAATAATTTTGACTTGTTTAAGGCTAAATTGGGTTATTATGTCCGAAGGCCATATTTATCTAGTTATAAAGTTGGAAGCTATAGTAAATTTAAAATTTAGGGACTATGATGTAATTTACTCCAAAATTGTATCCATTTGTGATCTTGATTTTGAAACCTTAACCTTAATTAATGCAAATGGCTATATATCTGTAAATCAGCCAAGGGATAAAGCTGTATATGCATAGTTGACAGCTTCAATGTATATAGAATAGTTTCTTTTTAAAGTCAGCTCTATGTCTCTTATGATTACACTTTTTTGTTCACTTAATAATTACTATAATTTAAAACTTAACTCATTTCTAAAGCAAATATCTATTATTCCACACCAACGGTCACATGTCTAATGACAATTACCCTTTATCAAAATTAATTATTGTGTAAGATTAACCGACAATAGAATTTCCATTTTAGATTTACAAGTTATAATGTCGCTATTTGGATCATTAAATCAATGATCCAAAATTCCTGTTTCATAATGCAAGCACTCATGGTTAGTTCTAAGTAAATTACTTTTTCCCCTTAATATCTTGTAAAGTAAGTGTCTATGAGGGAGTAGTGATTAAAGAGGGGGATGGGAAAAAAAGGTCTCATAATAAAACTATTTGATTTCAAAAGTTAAATTGCTCATAAGTAAAAATTTAAAAGTAACTTCTTTTATTTATTTTTTATCACGTTTATACTCTCATTTTCACACTTACAAGCATGGTAAGAAATAAAAAGTTCATGTTGTAAAATGAACATCATAAGCTCAAGATGTTGAACTTGACATATTTCATGGCTCCAATCTCCGCCTCTATAAATGTAAATTACAGGGTGTCACTGATATTGCCAAAACGCCTGCATATCTCATAATGGATCTAATCTCCGCTTTTATGAATATATTTTTGTCATATGTCATATGCTAAAAGAATTAGTAATAAATAAAGTTACTTTTGAGTAAAACTCTTATGTAACGTTTAAGTTTATACTAATATACTGTTACAATTTATTGTTTTTTTTTCTTAAGTTGCACAATTGCACTTACAATTGGTAAAAAAAATAAATATAAATTTCATAATCCGAGTGTGCTTCAAACTTATGGTTCTCCAATTATAGAAAGAGTTGAATCACTAAGTTAATAGTTCCATCATTGCAATAAATTTGTTTTGTATAATTTCTAACAAAAACAAAAACATCAATATAAATATATTCAATAGATTAAAAGAAAAACACTCATGATGTTTTCTATGTACCAAGGAATATATCATTAGATGTTATTGTCTCTAATACAAGTAAGAAAGAGAAAAACAATGAAATTCAAATTAGGTTGTTTTGACTATAATTGAGTATGGGGTTTCATCGGTTTCTTTCTCCCGGAGAATCTTCAAAGTAAATAATGCACCACATGGACTATTATTATTAGGAAAAACCAATCATGGTGCCCCTTTTTCTTTTTAGAACAAATGAAGATATATATTTAGTGAAATTAATTACTACAATAAACACTTTCACCACTCCCATATTAATTAACATCACAACATTAATTAGTTAATTAATTAACAAAATTAAAGAAATACCTACAAGGAAATTTTAAACCAACAACCAAAAACAAATCAAAGATTTCCAAGGCTTCCCCTAAATATTATACTATATGCATATCCATCATTCGCATTCGCCTTCGGTGGTCGCTGAGGACATGTAACTCATGGCAAGTGAGGTCTCGTCGGCCATGGAAGCTATAGGTGGCGCGGGTGCTTGAAAATGATGCTTGCAAGCTTGGCAAGTGATTTGCAAAATGGTAGAACTGATTTTCTTTGTAGCTTGTTCTCTTAAAACATGCGCCTTTTCAAGTTCAGCTTGTGCTTGTTGCCTAATCCGTTTCGCATTTGCAAATTCAAGTTCAGCTATTTCGAGTTGTCGCTTTGCTTGTAGTCTAGCTTCTTCAGCATAGGCCTTTTCAGCCATAGCTAATCTCAATTGCTCAGTAGCAAACTCCTTCATTTTCGCTGCTTCAACACTCGGATTTAGCATATGATCATTCAAATTTTTCTCTCGATTTGCATCCAAACTACCCTGGTCTGATCCGATTGACAGTTTCAAATTAGTAGGACAATGCTCGTTGCGATTTTCGGATAATGGAATAGGAGCAGATGATGGAAGGAGTTGAAGTTCGAGATTGTGTTTATGTTGTTGATTTGAAGTTGAAGCATCGTTTCTATGCTCAGAAGGTGAGTATAAGAAAACAGGCTCAGTACTCGGCTTCCGAATAGGCATTCCGGGCAAAGGGGCCATCCCGAAATTGGCGTCGCTGGAAGGGCTAGTGCTTGAGGCTGTTCTAGAAGAGCAGGCCGGCTGTAATGCGTGTAATTCTGGCTGATTTCGCCTTACTGTACAAGCATCTTGGTGTTCAATAAAACTCTCAACCCTGCAGAAAAGCACATTTAATTAATTTGAAACATTCAAAGCCGGATGTTATATTATTAATTAATTAGTATCCGATTACGTTACTTAAATTGTTCACTATATTTATATATACAGTATATAGTCAGGTGAAGAAAGACAAATAATTAAGGAGCTTCCTCGTGTAGGGTTGAGAAGAAACATTGTGTTATTATATTTATATTGAAGAATTGAAGGATATATGCCTGGATTATGCTAACATTGGACAAGGTTTAATATACTAATTAATACTATATTAAATTAATTAACTTTTGTTCTTATTGGTATTTGACTAATTCAATATTGCTCATAGATATCCCATCAAATCAAAGTATTGATTATAGATTTAGGAAAAAAAACATATTTAATAATATCTATAAATTGATAAGGTAGTCTAGTGATTAATATATACACCACAACTAAGTTTTAGCTCGAGCTAATATTCAAGGTTCACTTATAATTTATATATTAATTTCTCATATCGATAATATCTTTTATATTAATCTCTCTAATAAATAATGTTTAACTTGAACTCTTCACTTGGTCTACAAGATTCTAGTACCATATAAAAAATCAGTAAATTAAATGCTTTAATCATAAAACAAGAGTGCTGAGAAAGCTTAGACATCTCGACAGACATTATATCTTTTGTATTAATCTCTACACTACAAATTAAACTAATTTCACTGATTCACCATATCATTATTGGATTTGTAATGTCTATCCAAAAATTCCATTTCGAAAACAGGGAATTAGATTGATTTTTGTATCTTAAAAAAATGAATGAAAAGGTAAAAAAACTTAGGGTTTAAGAAATAATTAATTAATGAGAAAGAAGAAAAAAGAACCTGGAGAAGACGCGGCCACAGTCGCAAGAATGGCCTCGAGTACCACAAGTTTTAAGATGAGCTTTATAATCAGATTGAACTGCATACCCTTTTGAACATTTTTCACAAACCCACTGTTTATGATTACTATGTTTTCTCCGAAAATGTTTCTTAATCCCCACGAGATCTCCTAATGCATGACAAGGATCATGGTGCAAGCAGCTGGGTTCCGGACATACATAAACCCTCTTTTTCACTTCTTGGTTTTCTCTTTTCAACAACTTCCATGGCACCTTATGCCTTCTCCTATGCATTTGAAGATTCTGGTCTCGTTGAAAGCCTTGGTTGCAGATCTCACACACATATCTATCCGATTCGAGTAGAGTCCGGGGAGATAAGGAGACAACCTCAGCATCTGGATCTACACAAACAAGAAAATATAATAATAAGAAGAAGAAAGACTTTTTAGTCGATGTGTCAACTTAGTTGAGATGTCCGTTCTTTACCGGGAGTTCCAGCGGGCTTTCGTTTCCGCTTGTTGGAGAGGCCATTGGTGTCGGGTGGAGAAGTGGAAGGAGAAGGAGAAGTGGAGTTGTGAAGCATGGATTTGGAGATTATATGTTGAAAGTGGTGAAGTGAAAGAAAGAAAAGAAAGAAATGAATTTTTGGGAGTAGTGGGGTTTACAGCTTTAGTGATACAAGAAAAAGGAGAAAAAAAAAACTAGAGAGAGAAAGAGAAAGGAACAAAGTTAGTAAAGTCAGAGAGAACGTGGAGAAACTAAAAGAAAAGAAAAGAAAAGAGAAGAAAAGAAATCAAAAGAAAAGCTTCCTCTTCTTTCTTTCTTGCTTTCTGAAATCAACTTTCTTTAAGCTTTTTAATTTTCTTTCTTTGTTTTGATTTCCAGGTTTATGCAGGTAAAGAAAGGGGGTCACTTTGCATAAAAAAGATGTCTTCTATATGAAGCAGTTTTATAGAGAGAGAAATTACAATTAGCTTGAAACTTAGAGCCCACACACGAGAGAGGAAGAGGGTAGGGGATTTGGACAAAAACAAAAAAACATGCTCTACACAACACAACAAAACAAACAGTCATTATTATTCATATCACACTGTAAAATTTGCATGAGTTAACAAGTGCAGCCCACACCTCCCTCCCTTCCACGTGACCTCTCTTCCTCCTCACATGACCTCTCCCTTCTCATTTTTACCTTCTCTCACCCAACCTCAAAACTAAATTAACTAAACAACATTCCATATTTTAAATTAAATTCAGTAAAATTTAATTCAATTAAGTAAAATTAACAAATTTCATTAAGCATTCCGCTAATAATTCGATTTAGTTTTCTTCGGTTTAGTTGTGTTCAATTTTCTTTAAGTGGAATGGATAACATAGACTTTTTACTTTCATATAGCTAAAGTTTACTTTGCTGTATCTTTGTCTTCATTAGGTTTGGCCCATCTCAACCTATGGGCTTTTGTTTTGATTCTTCATGCTCTTAAGTTTGTTTATACTGATGTTTGCTTTCTCTAACCTCTACATTCTCTTCTTCTTTTATTTTATGTTAAAAAAATAGAATTAAGGTAGCTCACAACTAGCTAATTGGGTAAGAGAGTTTGATAAATGATTGTTCTTCGGTTCTTTTGGAAGCTTTGTTTATATTGATATTCCTTCATCAGTTTAATTATCATCTCCTTCCTATTAAACAAAATTTCGGGTCACTTGATTTGGAAAAAAGAAAACATAAATCATGTATTTCCTTTTTCTTTTTGAAGTACACGAAGCTAGACCCACATCATTACATGCAATATATGATCATATGGTACACTTCTATAATTGGTTTATAAAAACAATTAAAATGAAGTTATTATAATTGGTAATCAACAACCATTGTATAAATTAGGGGTGAACTGATCTTTCCATTTAGGTATCTAAAAATATCAAAATAAAATAAAATTAGGTATCTAAAAATCTCCAGAAATTGTATTGATAATTCAACAATACAATTTAGTTTGTATCTTAGAAAAAAGTTAATGGTTCAATTCTATTTTGGATCTTTTTATTCGGGTGTTCGGTCCGGTTCTAAAATTTTCATCACATTTAATTAGTGATATTAGACGTTTGAAAATCTTCATAATTGTATGTATAAAAGTCAATGGTACAATTCAGTTTGATCCTATAGTAAAAATCTATGGTTGAATACAATTCTAAATCTCTTTTTTTCGACCTTTTGGTTAGGTTCAAAAAAATTTAGAATTTCATGCTCAGTCCTAAATTATGAATATGCCTAGCATAAACTGATGGATTTTTGTAAACTGGCGTTACTGAAATCTTTCATTTGTACATCAATAATTAGGAAATTAATATGAGACAATATGTTTTATTTTTATTTTTATGGGACAATATGTTAACATACATTGAATATCTTTGGTGAACTGAAACATGAATTAATATACAGAAAAGTAAGACAAATATATGTTAGATATTGTAAATGCATCTAAAAATTAAATAAATGCATTGGTGAACCCTTTCATGCTAACCAGCCAACCCTAACTTAAGAGAAGCTCTGAAATATGTCTGGGCTTGGTTTTGCATAAGTCATAAATACATGAAATTGCATATTTGGATTTCCTGTATATGTGATTGATTAAAAGCTAACGTACGGTATAATCCGATTCGGGTCTACGGAAAAAGAGTGAACGGCTCAATTTGGTTTTGAATCTTTTTATTCGGGTAGTCGATCTGGTTATAAAATCCCTAATCACATTTACAGAGTAATATTAGACATTTGGTGCGGTAAAAGGCAATAGTACAATTTCGGATTATTTTTTTCAGGTATTTGAATCGGTTCAGAAATCTCCAAGATTTACATTCACTCCTACATTATAAATATGCCTAGCATAAACTAATGGCATTTTGTAAACTGGCATTACTGAAATCTTTCATTTGTACATCAATAATTAGGAAATTAATATGAGACAATATGTTAACATACATTGAATATTTTTGGTGAACTGAAACATGAACTAATATACAGAAAAGTAAGACAAATATATGTTAGATATTGTAAATGTATCTAAAAAATTAAATAAATGCATTGGTGAACCCTCTCATGCTAACCAGCCAACTCTAACTTAAGAGAAGCTCTCAAATATGTCTGGGCTTGGTTTTGCTTAAGTCATAAATACATGAAATTGCATATTTGAATTTCCTGTATATGTGATTGATTGAAACTAGTACATTTCAGAGGAATGGTCAAGTACATATTTATTGCTCATTCATCATAATATTTCTGATATTAGAAAATTTAGAGACTTTAAATTGAGGCTCAGAAGTTGGGTTGTTTATTTATTTTCAGTTCTCTTATTGTAATATGATTAACATGCGACATATTATATAAATTCTAGGAAAAATGTGCAAAAATATCCCAAAATTTGGCACGTAGGAGTAATTTTCAAATAATTACATCTGAAATAATGCAATTTTATTTTTTATATTTTCAGATTTTATCAAATTGAGAAATAAGTTTGTTTGTGGTAACAAAATTCTTATGATGACATGAAAAAGAAATAAAAAAATCTGATGATAACACAATTACTTCTAGTATTGTCAGGTTTTGAGTTATTTTAAATGATTTTGAACCATTTAAAACATTTCTCATATTATTTTTTGGGTTTTACTATTCTTGGTCTAAAATTACTATTTGTCGTGCAAAAAGAAAAAAACTTTTTTGCCCCTTCACTTATTGGTAATTTTAGACGTTTCGGCACTCCCTCAACTCCAAAAAGTCATTTTCATAATTTAAAATTTTAGCACTCTAAAAGAGCCTAATCACCCTCCGAGGGTGCTTCGTGAAATCCTTTTGACATGCAAAGCGGAGCCCAAAGTAGAAAGCCATATTATATAGCTCAACAAATAAAATAGAACAAATATGAAAATTAAAAACAATTCCCCTGCCAGCCCCAACTCTCCTAAGGATTTCGAATTAGGCCACCTAGAGTACCCTTACAAGCACCATAGAGTTGAAAAATATATGATTTAAGTTTCCATGGGAAAATCTGTTTTGAAAGAAACCACATGATAGCTAATGAATGATATGTGCTTTTCTCCTTTTCATTAATAAAACACTAATTCTGCAAATAATATTGTTGCTTGGGAAGGACTCACTTATCATTATTATGATACACACTTATTAATTCATAAAATTAAAGCTAAAGTGTGAGAGAATCTATGCACCCTGTTTGTTTGTTTTTTAAATTTCAGCTAGATGTAGTTTAATTCAACAAATTTTCAAGTAAATACATTTCAATTCGGTATAAAATAGCAAATTTCAATTTTGTTCAATTCAGTAAACTTCAGTCAAAAAGAATTATAATAGAGCCTGTGTTTGAACTTAAATTAACTTTTGAGAACTAAAATTATTATAAACATTATATCTACAGTAATCACCGTACTCAATATCATAACTTCTATAAGCAGTTTCATATACATAGGTCTAATATAATAAAATTCAATTTGTATTTTTTTTTTTTTTAAAAAAAAACCTTCCACTCTGATGCACACTTATGATAATGAATCATTATAAATGTGTATCAATCCTCTCCATTCAATATGCATGTCTTTTGATGATGGATTAGATGAGATTTTATATGGTATCAAAGACTGCTGGTCCAATGCTGAAAAACTTGTTGATGTACCCGCAAATATTCAATCCTACAAACTTAGGCTCAATCTAAGAACAGTGATGTGCTTACTTGTTAGGAATATGCCAATGTAATAGCATAAACTTATATAATGAAAAGGAATTCCAATTAGATATTAAAGATAAAGTAGGTGGCCCGGAGATTAAAAAGAAGTTATATCATATTAGGTTAAAAGATATAATAGGAGACAATAAAGATTTGAAAGAGGGCATTGCTATTGGAGATGCCCTTACAAAGTTTTCTTTTTCTTTGTTTAGCTAGGTTATGGTTAGAGATGTCCATGCAAAATTTTCTTTTCTTATTAGAACATAGCTCTTGTAAGAAAGGTCTAAATGACAACAATAATATTGGATGCTGTTTCAACCGATGTATATTATTACAAACATAACAACAATTACAATACAAATTTGAGGAAGGAGAGGAATAAACCTGCCAAATTGAATAAATCCACATGTAATAAGTTGAAAGGAATATCACATAAACTTGAAGGGATCAACAGTCGTATGATTGAAGGTAAGCAAAAGACAAGAAACAAAAAATTGGTAATGTAATTTCAAGAACAGATAATAAGTGTCTCTCAATAATTTTCATGATGGCAAGCAATGGCCCCCTCCCCCTACCCTCTTCTTGCATTGAAACCTGAAGCCTTTGTCTGGTTTTGGCTTGTTTGTATCCAAGGATTATTAACTCAACCATACTTTGCATCTACTTATGACAAAAGGAAAACCCAACTTCGGATTTTTATATAGTTTGTTTGTGTCAGTAATAATAATAATAATGAAAACTTTACTTTAACCAACTTAGCTTTTGAGTTAGCTCTGTTCCTTGTGGTTGAACCGAACGAAGTTGAACAAAATTGAATCGACTGAACTGATTGAATTTGGCTGAATGAAGAAGGAATTTGGCTGAAATTTAACTGAATGAAATTGAATTGAACTGAATTTTGCTGAAATTAAACCAAAAAACAAAATCTTAGTGGTTCATTAATATGAGATATCAGAGTTTTCATTGAAGTATTACGCCAAATGATAGTAAATGTTGTCGTGTGCTTTATCTATCGGTAGAAGTTCTTGGATCAAATATTGGGTCCTTAATACCAAAATGTAATGTTAATAGATAAGGTCTAAAAACAATTTTATTCATTATAAGCTTTCGCATATGATGCTTCTTGATTTTGACACGTCGATGATTAAAGAAACTCTTTGTGTTAGAAATTTCATTTCATAATTAGGAGTTGCAAGGCTTTTAACTTGATCTCATATACTTAGTTTGAGAAGATATATTGTTATATTCGAACATCTCAACTCTTATTAGTTATTTCGCTCTATAAAATTAATATAACATATTAATTAATTAAACTTATGTTTTGCTGTAACCATTTTATTTTTACATTCATGACTGTAAAAATGAAAATAATAAGAAAAGTAGACTAGGTATATATCCATCTCCTCCTCCCCATCTCAGTCACAATGTGATGTTATAGGATTGATTTTGGTTCAGTTACTTTTAAGGCTGTATTGAAGATTTGTTTGTTTGTTTGTTTTATCTTACCCTTCATCGCAACTTTCATTTTTGTTTTTTTACAGATTTTATTTTTGTGTTTTTCTTTTTGTTCATGCTTTGTGAAAAGAAAAGAGATGCTGACAACTTGTTTGGTGGGTACTGTCAGCCTCCTCTGAAAAGCCAACGTGCCCTAACCCTCCTTGCTTAATCATTTTTTTCATTCAATAAAAAAAAGTTACTCTAAAGGATAAAAAAGTTAAAAGAAAGTTAAAGTAGAAATAAAAAAATAAAGTAAGACAAAAAATATAAGTGATAAAATCCTGGAAAGTCAATAAAGTGAACTTTAAAGTTTGGTCCATTACAGAGGCAAATATACCCACCCCTATATCACCCAGACTGCTATTTCTGAATTCTCTTTAATTAATTATTTGTTATATGTGGTACATTTAATTAACCGTAGGTCATTTCTATGCATTCTATAAAAGATCTTTCATGATTTTCGGATCAAAGAGATATGTATATTTTTAATTTTCTTGATTTTCTTTTAAATGAATGGGACCGTTACAATTGATCTAGTTTGTATGTTTCTTGGTTATGGTATTTATTTATCTGCTTAATTTTGTCCAACCACTAAATCCAAATTACATATTGATGAATCATTTTAGTTAGTGCTGTTTAGTCAACAAACAAAACAACTGGTCATTTCTGTCTCATAATTACTCTCAACCCTAAACTCAATTAATTTACTTTATATTTTCATTTATGCTATAACTCTTAAATAAATTATAGGTTTTTATATCATCATGACTGATCCAATAGTCTTAGTTACTCACTACCACCTAGAAAGAACAAAAACAAAATAAAATTATGAAGGAGTCGATCTAAAAGCCGCTTAACCTCTCTCATTTTGAGGGATTTTTAATTCGAGGAGTCCTGTAAACAATGGTGGATCCAAAAATTGACGAAAAAAGGGACAAATTTTAATGTAATTTTTTTTATTTACTAAATCGTGTAATTTCAAGTTATATTAAGATAGGACAATTTTCTTTTTTGATGTAAAAATGTGAAATTTGATTTTCTTTTTTGGGGGGCTGGTTCAGAGTATATTTTAATGGTATCTCTTTTATTTGCTACTCAAGATGTTAATTACAGAAAAAAAAAAATATAGCAGGTTGCGAGTTTCAGCAATTCATGTAATCCTAGTATTTGTTGTACGTTTATAAGTTAATTTTCAATGAAGAAAGAAAAACACAATTGGTTGATGATAAACGAAAACTGACAACAAGGATGGATTATGTATGGAAGATGTTACTCATGAAAGTCATTCCTCCAAATAATAATGGAATTTGAGATACATACTATTCAAATAAACATGGAAACATCATTTTGGAAAATTACATGACAAATTAATAATAGAATTAATGACAAAGTGGAACCAAGCGGGTGTCTTCGTTCACTGAGTTGGTAATATCGATCTCCTCGTAAGTGGGCTCAGTCTTGAAAAACTTACGACGATCATATCAGTAAAATTTTAGAGAGAGTAGAACAATAACAAAATAGAGAAATATTAGTATTAATATCATAGCATTTATTATGATGAAAGTATTTAAGGTGAGAACCCGTAAGACTACCCAATCAAGGACAATTGGCCAACGCTAATCGAATTGTCGGAGGTTATGGGATTGGGATAGAAGTCGGGCTCTCATCATGCTTGTATGTTGTCCTAAATGTCTGAGCTAAAACAAATGTCAAGCGTGTGAGTGGTATGACCGAAGGGATCAAATACTTTGCCTTATCAAATTGAGGTGGCTAATGATAATGGATCTTATGGGCTTGGGCCCTCATCAAGAGTTAATGTGTAAAGGTAAAATTAATAAGAGAAAGCACCTATCTTGAAATGACATCATTCATATATCAACTTGACATTGCTGAAATAATATTATATGCTCTTTTTCACAAATTTAGAGAAACATAAATTTTTGGTCTGTGTGAAGAGTTGCTGAAATAGATAGTGAATAGAAGAGTGATTCAAATTAAATTAGTAATTCACCCTTAGATTTACACTTTTACAATTATAGAATAGAGATTAAAGAAGGAGAATTCAAAAGTTAGAAGGGAGAAATTTTAGTCCGATTGACTTTTACAGAGAAGAAAGAAGAAAACTAAGAACATTTTTTGTACATAAATGAAATTAAATTTGCATTTTCTTCAACACCTCCGATTTATGCACAATTAACTAGGTTGGATCATGTCGGGCCTATCAAGAGTGATCCACGTAAGTTATTCAACATATATATGTCAGAGATTAATATAAAAGATTAAAGGCTCTAGCTTTTATTTCAATATCTTAAATAACACATATATTTAGATTTCTTTACTGTATATGAAGTTTAAGAATTGCAAAACATAAGATCATAACATACATGTTTTCTTTTTCCATTTTGAATATAATAAACTTTATAGTAATGGTGAATTTAGTCAATTGACTAATAATTTGAATACTTTAATTAAATCATTTATTTATTCATAAGTAATACTATAAGGAACTGCATAATATTAATAAGTTTCTGTAATATATTTTTGGATTTTAATCCTATATAGAATTAATTTAATTGATAATTTTAAGAGTGGACCGGACTAGAGCCATTCTTTTTGGCTTCTAAATTATCCTCAAAGTATATATATATATATATATATATATATATATATATTAGGGAAAAGTTTAAAAAAAATGCTCGTGGTTTCCAACTTTTGCAAATGAAGGTCTGTGGTTTCAGTGTTTGCAAATAAAGGTACGAGATTTCATTCCGTTAGCAAATAAAGGTACGGTCACTAACACCGTTTATTTTCGGTGACGTGGCACTTTGACCACAGTTTGACCAAAGGGTAATTTCGTCATTAATAAAAAATTAAAAAAAATAAAAGTAAAAAAAATGTTTGTGGTTTGGTTTTTTTGCAAATAAAAGTCCGTGGTTTGATATTTTATTAAAAAAAAGGTATGAAGTTTGATTTAATTAAAAAAAACAAATTAAAAATTATCAACAAATATTATTGAAAAAAACAAAATAACAAATTTTCTTATAATGTTTTCGGGTATTTTGAATTCATAGAATTTTCATGAATTTGGGTATTTTCTTTTTTTGAAGGAATTTTAATTTGTTTGAATGAACATTAATGAAAATTTGTTGTTTTGTTTTTTACAAGAATATTTGTTGGTAGTTTTTAATTTATAAATTAGTCTAAAACCGTATTTGGTAATTAAATCAAACCTCATACCTCTTTTTTAATAAAATATCAAACCACGGGCTGTTATTTGCAAAAAAATCAAACCACAAACATTTTTTTACTTTTATTTTTTTTATTTTTTTATTAATGACGAAATTACCCTTTGGTCAAACTGTGGTCAAAGTGCCACGTCACCGAAAATAAACGGTGTTAGTGACCGTACCTTTATTTGCTAACGGAATGAAACCTCGTACCTTTATTTGCAAACACTGAAACCACAGACCTTTATTTGCAAAAGTTGGAAACCACGAGCATTTTTTTTAAACTTTTCCCTATATATTAATCATTAGGTAAACAAATGCATAATTAATTAGGTGATTTATTCAGAGATAAAAAGAGAATAAAGGAAGATACAGACATATATTGGGATTTTTATTTTAGCAATAATGACATAAACAATGGATATACTTTTTTTAGTTTTTAGATTATGGAATTCCATCTCAATAGGAAAAAAAATACATCATTAAGTATCTTATATTAAAATTTGGGATAATACATTTTAGATTTGACTAAAATGGTAATTTGGAAGTTTAATTTTAGAAAGTGTCTGTTTAACTGTGAACTGGCTTATAATAATATGCTTAGTACTTAAATTTGTTTAAAAGTGATATATTAGTTACCCAAATTTGTTTAAAATATATTATCTCCTTAAACTTATAAAAAATAATATATTTTTTCATTTTGTCACTTCAAATAAATTTAGAGAGTGTTACCAAAGTAAGTTTAAAGAGCCAACTGTAAATTCCACTGTAAACCCTCATCGAAGTCTGAAGTTTGCCCTGACCTTGTGAGTGGGTAGGTCTACCCTTAGCTAAACTTTTCGTTACCAAAAAAGAGCCAACTAAACACTCTAAAAATTTAGAGAATCAATCTTTTTTTTTTACCCAATTTAAAAAGTTCTTGATATACTAAATATTTAAATTTTTAATATTTTAATTTAATATTTCACCTTAAAGTTAGAGATTTTTCTATGGTTACTTTGTTTTTAACAAAAATGTTAGATTAATGGTGGAGAATTTAATCCAATAGTGATAAGAGAAAAGTAATGATTACTTTAGTACCATATCATACCCCTAAAGTTATAATTCTTATATTTACAAACATTAAATTTTTTGAACATACATAACAATCAATTTGGAACATCAGAACAGGAGAATTACAAAACTGGATTATTTGGGAACCTATTTACATTTTTACACATATTTCATATTATGTTACCAAATTGCACAATAATGAACCAAACGCTTTAAAATAGCCTAGACATAATTTTAAACCTAGATGACATTCTTCTTCTCATCCCATCTTGCTTACATGCGAAACACGAACCCAAGTCTAACTTATTGTGTACAAAATGAGATCCTTCATCCTTTTGTTTAATGTTTACTCCTCTTTCCTTCAACTTCAACTTCAACTTCAATTAAGGGGAGTCTTTAAACACTCCATTCGAATTCCTTGATGAGAACTACTTTTGTTCAATGTTTGAGTCTCTTTCCTTCAACTTCAACTTCTATTGCTTCATTCTTTATGCACTTCAATTTCAAATTTATGCAAGGATATTGGGCTTGTGGGGTCGAACTACTTATGTATAGTGGACTCCTTAAAAAAGGCTCCCACAAACAAGTCAACAAGGTTAATAACAGAGAACGAGACAATAAAGTAACCAAAGGAGAGAGAGAGAGAGAGAGAGAGAGATTGTAACTATACCGTCATTTATTATAGAAGAGATATTTATAGATAAGAACTTGTCAAGATATCCCGATGTAGACGTGGAACCAATGATTGCAAGTTTGTTCAAATGGAGTCAGACTCTATGGTCGATTTGATGAGCAAGTAATCAACCTAGCTATCTAGGAGGTTGATGAACGTATGAGCCAGCCTGATATGTTTGATCATCCAGTCTAAAACATACCACACATGGTATGCTCTAATTGAGGTGACAGTTAAGAATGAATGTTTTGAGTTGAACCTGAATTTTCATAATCATCACGATTGTAAATTAGGGAGATGTAATGAACATGCATATAGATTAATATAAAGAAGAAGGAAACATGAAGATGTATTTTGTAAAGAAGTGAAATATAAAATTATGTGATAATGGTTATAGTATGTGCAGTGTAATGTTTGTTAGATGTGATAAAACAAAATTTGTGGAATGTTACAGCTTCAGATTGTATTTTCTCAAAAATCAGATTTGGTTGTCGGCAATTACATTATTATTATTTTCTTTCTGTATTTTTCTCTTCTTTTTATTTTTCCTTCCATCTTAATATTTCTTATCCATGATTCCATCTCCCTTGGGCCCAACTCAAACGGGTTCTATATTAATCTTAGGTCCCATAATGGAATTAGCAACAAGATATATGTATAAATTAAAGTAGCAAAATGACAAAAATATATATAATAAAATTAAACAATATATGATTTCAAAAAAAAAAATAATTAAACAATATATACTAGGTTCTTACTTATAGATAAAATGTTAAGAAATTGATTGTCTAAAAGTTAAAGCTCATAGCTAAATCATATTATTTTTTACCAAAATTTGTAGATTTTTTTTTAAGTGTAAGTAAAATAATTCCAAGAAAAAAGAAAAAAAAACTCTCCCAACACGAAATTTGGATTTAATACATTCCTCTTACAAAATCTTTTTAATAGTGGCAATATTGCAAACTTTGTTGCTGATGAGCTTATAGCGTGGGGAAAAGCTTCACCGGATTCGTTTTCTTTTTCTGATGTTGTCCCCTTTTTTCTTACTAGTTTCATTCATAAGGATTATAAACTTTAAATCCCTATTTCCATATACTACCTAACAAAATATAAAACAGTAGAATAATACGTGTTACCTCTTGTGTATTGATAAGGAGGTATATATACATGTATACAATTTTAGCCACTTGTATAACTGTATTACTTAAATGTCACAATATAACTATATTCTATCAAGCTCCCAAAATTTGAGTTGGAGTGAAACAAAGGCTCAATTATAAATAAATTTATACACACAAAGAAGAAACTCATCTTTGCCCAAAGGCTTAGTAAAGGCTTCGACAACATGCTCCATTGTGGGAATGTATTGAACATGCAACAATTTCTTAGACACACGGTCTCAAATGGAAAAGAAAAAGAAGGTAACTTCATATATATATATATATGTTTAGTTCGCTGATAAAAAATAGGGTTGGGCGTGAGATATGTAGTAAAGAGGTTGTAACATAATAATCTTGGAGGTTGTGACATTAGAAAACCAAGTTCCTTAAGAATTATCTCTGACGACCCAAGCTCAGAGGCACCAGTGGTGGCTAGAGGCAGGATACTCACCTTCAGTGTGGAGGATTGGGCAACTGAATGTTGTTTCTTCATGTAGGAGGTGTTGAGCACCTCAGCATAGGATTGAGAGTCATAATTTCCCTCCAATCTAAACCAAACGACAACATTTTGACTTTCTGTAAAAATATATTTAAAGATTAATCGCTACACTGAAATTACTCCACATTTTTCCAATGACAACAATAAAATATTATCATTGGTATATTGCACTTTGTATAATAAAAGACATGAGCAAATTTAGACCTCCTCCTACGGTAATATGAGAAAGAAGGCATCATGTAGGAAGTATAATAGGATAAGTTTAGTATCTATATTTTATGGTTACTTCTTTATGGTTACTTCAAGTAATCATTACTTAGTTTTTTTTATCACAGTTAGATCAAAACTATATCCCTCGTCTAACCATGAAAAATGGTTAAATTAATGGTTAGTATAAAAAAATCCCATAGTCTGTATGTACAAATTTAATTGACAATAAATATGTAATATTTATAAAAATGGGCTGACCCAGTCAGCCCAGGCTTTAACTCAACCGAACTGATTTCTGGGTGGCGGGTTTGGTCCGTAAAACATCTCTACAATATGTGTCTTTGAAACTTTTACCATATTTCATAAAATTTAATTATAAGTCTCTGTATGTGAAAATTATGAATATAAAAAAAAGAAGAAAGAGAATGACTATTTATTTAATTAATTAATTAATAATAATAATAAGCCAAATATCTTCTACAATTTTCCAAATGAATGAATACGTTTGGGCCTGTATAAAATTGTAGGTTTGCTCGTCAAGCCCATCAAAATGACCAATTACATACCTAATTTATTCATCAATAACGTATACTTGTTATTAAATCAATAAGTCTTGATAAAGAAATTAAAATAAATCAATAAGTCCATATGATTGAACACATATCATTTTATCAGATTCTGTTCATAAATTATTTTCCAACCATATAATTCAGGAATTTATGTTGTAAGTATATAAGAAAAAGTCAAAGATTTGACAACTCTTAAATGTTCATAAAATATACTAACATGTAATGTAATGTAACCCTCTCCACAAATTCTGCCCATTACAATTAATCATAAACTGAAGTAATTAATATAATTCAAACTTGACAGATAATTTTGAAAAAACTAATTTGGCCGGCCAGAAATTTCGTTACCCAAATCAAAGATTATAGAGAGCAAGTTATGCTCACAAATTTTTCTTAGGGGAAATTAAACAAAAAATCAATTCCTCCAGAGGGGAATGAATCTGTGGCAGAGAGCCTCTGGAGCCCTCAAAGACCGAAAAGCCTTATTAACGGCTAGCCTTTCCCAGCGATCATCTTACCGGAACCCCGATCTTGAATCGGCGGTCATTAAGGCCACGAGTCACAATGAGAACCATATAGATTACAGGAATGCCCAAAGAGTATTCGCGTGGATACGTGCGTCTCCAGTGAGCTTGAAGCCGCTAATGTGGGCTCTATGGGTCCGTATGGAAAAGACACAAAACTGGGTCGTCGCACTTAAAGGATTAATGTTAATGCACGGTGTTTTTTGTTGCAAAACACCTGCCGTTTTACGGATAAAAAAGCTTCCATTCGATTTGTCAAATTTCAAAAATGCGAGGGCTCAAGATAATATTTGGGGCTTTGAAGCTTTTATTCGGGCGTATTACACCTATTTAGATCGTAGATGGTCTTTGTTATATGCTCAAATCGTGCATTCGGAAGATCAGAGACTCGATCAACATCTTACTAAACTCGAAAATTTACAATCTTTGCTTGATATTCTTCTTCAAATCAAACCTTCCGGGAATTTCATGAGAGTTAATTTGATTCTCGAGGCAATGGATTGTGTTGTTATAGAAATATTCGATGTTCATAGCCGAATTTGCAATTGCATTGCTAACGTTTTGATTCGGATTTATCCGGCTAAAAAGGCAGAATCTTTAACGGGAATTAAGGTTCTTCAAAAGGCCTTGATTCAAAGTGAGGATCTTGTGGAGTACTTCGAATTTTGTAAAGAATTCGGGGTGTTTAACGCTACGGAAATTCCTCAGCTCCAAAAACTCCCCGAGGATGAAATTCGAGATCTTGAACGTATGCTTAGTAATGGTGTTGCAGAAAGAAAAAACGATGATCTTGAAAATGTTCACGATGAAAATGGAAAGGAGGAGGACAAGCAGATTGTAACAGTTGATCAAGAGAAGAGTAGAACAACGATGAAGACAGTGATAACGGAGAAATGGGAAGTTTTCGACGAAGAACATACGGATGATGATTACGAATTGGTGAAGATTGAAGAAGGATTGAATGATATATGTCATTTTAGGACAAGTTCAAACCCGTTTGAAACAAGTACAAATAATTATCTACCAATAGTTCCTGTATACAAGCATGATCATGATCAAATTCCAGATTTTATTACATTCTATTAGTTTGGTAATTATGCATGTGTTGATATTTGTGTCCCCTATTTCTTTGAGCTTCTTCATCAATGGATGCATTTTTTGTTTGAGAGGGAATATTATATTATGTTTTATTTCTTTCACTTGTTTTTCCTTTGTTGAATACATGACTAATACTTAGGATTAATTAATTAATTTGTGATTAAATGCTCGACATATGTTTATATCACTCTCAAACAAATCCATTTGATACTACAGTTAAACCTCTTTAAAGTAATACTCTTGGGACCGAAAAAAAATATTATTTTAACGAATTTATTACTTTATCGATAATGAACATTGATGAAGAGACTAGTCCTAAACCGGACAATAGCAATAGAATCACCTACGGATGAACAAATTTTTGAGTCTGTAATGAACATTGGTGAAAGACTGATCCTGACCCAGACGACAATAATGTCATCTCAAGTGTGTCATTAAAGAAAGCAGTTCAAGCAATCAATACTTTGAACAATTACTTGTTACAACACGAGCAAAACATACCAAGAGTTGTTTATGTTTTACGTAAAGTAAAGGATGATGTTAATTTTAGCTTTGGTGGAAAGAATAAACAAGACACTATATATTCATATTCTAAAAAAATTGAATTTTTTAACTCATAAATATTATATATATGTATAATTCTGAAATTATTACTTTACATATTACTTGGACCCTTCAGTACTTTCTAAATTTTTATTATCTTATGCTTTTAACGAGAATATTACTTTACTATATTGGCCCAAGTTGGGTCCGACGAAATTTATTACTTAAGCGAGGTTATTACTTTATCGAACATTACTTTACCGAGGTTTAACTGTAGTTACGTAAAAATATATAATAATAGGTGTAGGCTATGGTCACTTTGTTTTTCCCTTACTTTGTCTATACTTTGTCTTTTTCACCATTGGATTAGTTTTTAACCCATGATCTAATGGTTACTTTGTGAAAAACAAAGTGACCATAGAATATAATAATAATAATAATAATAATAATAATAATAATAATAGGCAGCTAAAACGGTTCATGGGCCAACAAAAAATGGCCAATGGACATACATGGGCTAGGACCAACTTTTCTTTTAAGGATATTCTTTCTTTCAAGGCTAGAGTCAATTTGTAATTTTCAGTTTTGCTCCAAACGATCATAACATGGATGGTTAGACCAAATGATCATCAAACTCTAATTATCTATCCAAATTTCTGATAATATTTGCACCATCATCTGTTAAAATCTAAAATCTGAACCAATATAAACGGCAAGTCAATACTTCCAATTTGGGATAATTTTGACAAGCTAGATGATATACAACAATACATCAACAAATATTTGACATAAGAAATATAGATTAACGTAATTCATCTGAAAAATTAAGACAGTAATCAAGCTCGCAAAAACCAGAGATCTATGTACTATAACATAACATTCACAAGTTTAAGAGAACCAATAACTTGCTAACCACATTTTTGGAGACTTCATCAATTTCAATAGATTGGAGAGATGTTTCCAAATAATAGATTAAGCGACAATGTAGTTCGGTAGAAAAATAACCTAGTAATGACAACAAAAATTTGGATAGATCAAGAATCCAGAACTGCTTTAGAGCCCCTCAACATAATTCATGAAACTTAACCTTGCTACCATTTGAACTTAACTAAGAAGCAAACATCAGTACACTATAAGTTACTCCAAATCAATGCAGCAAAATGTCCTCATAGCCAGCCAGCAGCCAAATGATTTTTTATCTGCCTTGAAAATAACCCAACAAACATATAATATACACAATCATCTGCAGAACTTCCTCCCTGCCAAAGCATATACAAAAAAATTGCACAGGTACCGAGAAATACGCATCTGGGATCATGGAGAAATTCCTCCAGATAAGTAATGAGATATATATGCAGAAGATGCCAATCTTACCAAGTCCATATTTTCTATAAGATTCTCATGATCCTACAGATATTAGAATCAGCTGCCTTCTCAAGTCGGATATCTCATAATACAATAACAAGAAGAGAGCACGATATAAACTGAAGCTCCTAAAACAGTCAGAAGCACAAATTAGAAATGAAATAAACAATGAATCAATGATATGATTAAATAAGCATCCATTTGCCAACATTTGAATGAGATTCATTTTCAAATAAATAAAAGATGTTAACAAAAATCGAAAAAATAATTCATCCATATCCTACATTCTGATGCCGAGAAGATACTAGTTGCTTTTATAACAACAAACAGGAATGAAAATTGAAAAAAAGATTCCGAAAGAAGACCAGTTGTCCGAATTTCAAAAACATGTTTGATATCTGTGAAGATTCATGAACTACAACGAACCAGATAGATGTCTGCAATAGGCCACAGATATATACAAGAGAAGCAGATCAATTGCAAATAGGAGTCCCACCACAGGCACCAACGTCGTACATCTACCTGATCGTGACAAACTTGTTGGTACCATGTTTCGCCCAGTGAGTCCTCAAATCAATTGGGTTACCAAAGTTGTAACCTTCAGCAGCAAGTTTCTCCAATACCTTCTTAAATGCACCCTGACTCATTTTCCTTCCAGCTATCCTTGCCCCACGCCTTTTAGTGCTCATCGGCAGGGGGTACATGGACACATTGGTCGTGCAACAAGCTGATTGCCATCCACCACAGCCCCATCGATAACACTGCTGTGGTGCTCCAGTACATGAGCACACTGGAATAGGTATACCAGAAATGTCCATATCAATACCGTTTATGACTACATCCATACTTTTTTTAGCAGGCTTAACCCGCTGAACTGCATTGTTACTATTATCTTTCGGCTTTCTGGGTTTTTTAGCCTTTGGAGTTTTTGGGGCACCCCCACTTTGTCTTTTCTTCATCTGGCTGCCTTCCTTGCTAACACTTGGCTGCTCCTCAGCCTTACACACCACCCTCTCATCCCTTGATGATGTAGGTGGGGGCAAAATTTGCAATGGATGAGCTGTTGATGTTTCTGGGAGAACAGCATAGTTAGGACTAGGGGGTAGCATATTCAAAATCTTCTCCCTCTGACTTATCCAACTGTCTCTCATATAGTTCATCGGAACAGGGGCATCCGAAACCACACAATCACGAGGATGAAAACCTCCAGTTGCACCAACCATTATGTTATTAGGATCACGCCCCGGTAAAAAATGTTTCGTGTCCCGATCTGCCATGCTCGACATGAGCTGCAGACCGAGATGTCCTTTAAAAGTTGGCTCATAATAGCCCCAATTGCGCATGTTCAACGCATCATCATCCATGAAACCTATAAAATTGTGCACAACAGAATACGAAAAAAATCACTTCTTTTTCTTCCAAATTAGTGTTTTGCAATGACACATTGGTGTTAACACAGCCTTAAAGATCGTCACAACACAAGCATTGACATATACACAAGGCATGAATCAAACTATATAATAGCCATTCCGAGTAACGCCTCAACTATTACAGATCCATTCAATTCCCAGCTCACATACAAATATATCAGTAAACAACGCATACACAAACACGAAATCCACAAAATGCCTATCCACACGTTCGACTACATGCTTACAAATACCAAATTAAGCTGGCTGCACAAACACAGGATCAAACCACATTCTTCACATCCACATTCACATCAAGAGCAAAACAGAATAAAATATGAAAATCCACCAAAGATTCAATTTTGATTACGCACCCAGATCCAAAATGAGAAATTTTTAAGATCCCATCAATGAAATCAAAATCAGAACAAAACCCATTAATGAAAACAAGTAAAAAATGATACCCAATTTCCAACATTGCCCTCCAGCACCAAATCAGAAACCCATAACCAGATCTACAATACCCAAAAACCATATTGAGGAACAAGGGTTTCAAAAACATTTGACTTGGGAAAAATCCCAGATCTCTAAAAACAGAAGCAAATCAAAAATTGAGAATGCTTGATTTAACCCTAAAAATGTAAGGTATATAAGGCAGGAAAATTAAGTATAAAATTCAAATATTTTAGAAAGAGAAAAGGAAAGAGAAAGAGAGAGAAGAGAGAGAAAACTTACTTGGATAGTAAACGGCTCTTTAGGGTTTTGCCCGTTCTGGAGAGAGAAAGAGAAAGATGAGATGAGAGAGGAGAGAGAAAATTTCTGGGAGAGAGAAAGACAGATTTGAGAATGGGAAAGAAAGCTAGAAAGATGAGAGATGAGAGAGGAGAGAGAAATTAAATAATGCCCTAAAATTTAGAGAGAGAAACTGACCTAAAAATGTGTATCTATCAAAGGAAGGAAATTTTATATATGTATTTTTTTATTTTTGTCAAACTTGAATATTAATAAGGGGAAGGAAAATCTATTTTTAAATTGGGAAATAGAAATGTGGGCAGGGCAGGGTCTTATCCTCTTTTATACTCTAAATCTATTTCTAAACTCAGAGCCCACAATGAAAATATAACAAATTAAAATCTTTTTTCTTTTTTCCACTTTTATTGACCTTTCTTGTTTTGCATTTGTCAAATATATATATTCTTTTGCTTTTTTTTTTTCTTAAATTTCACCAACCTATATTATCTATATTATTGTCTTTTACTACCAAATAAATTAAACTAATCATAAGTAATTTGTAGTATTTATTATGTATTTGATAATGGATATGAGGTATTCTTTTCTTTTGAAAGAGAATATGATTGAAAATATTTTTTTAATAAAGAAAAAAATATTACAAAATTAAATTCACTCAAACACACAAAGAAATTGAGACTAATACAAAACACCTCACTTTGGAAAATATGATTACAAATATTTATAGCTATAAGATGTCGGACATTATCCGCAGCAGTAGTATACAGACACTTTAAAATGATTTACCCTAATTATATTAATCAACTAACAACAACAATTATAGTTAATAATTGAACTAAATATGATCCACAAATTATGTAAATAAATTTTTTATCAGGGTAAGATACAAATTTAGCAATGTTAGGGTACAGAGACTCAGCCTGTAAAACATAATGCAATCTTAAATCTAACAGTAACACTTCGACTCAATATCATATAGATATTGCTTGTTTTAGGCCAAACATCTTCAACCTCACAACTTTAAAATGAGAGCATGCATATATAAAATGAATATCCACCTTATTAACAAGTCCTAGTCATTCCATCTCCAATAGTATGATTAAGCTCATTTACTCCCCCATCATGCATTATCATTCAAGATTGCTCGTTGCCCAAACATTCCTACTCCGAACGTGGTCGTAATAGACTCACTACCTTCCCCTCAATTCATCCTTGAACCAAGCATTTTATATAAAGAGTTGACTCTAGTATCAATTGTAACACTCATTGACGGATCTAGGAGGGAGCTAGTGAGAATTAAGCACTCAATGATTTTTGTAAAATGCTGAAAAATCTAAAGAAACTATGGACAATTTTTTTTAGTTTAGAATGTGAAATACACTCAAAACAATATAAATTTGGTATCAAAAACACCCGTTGTTATTGGTTCTAAATCCGTCACCGAACACTTTGCCTTAATGTTATGTAAATATTGTTTGTTTTTATACAAATTTAACATATTGGACCTTAAGACTTTAAATCACGTTTGTGTGAGTGAATATCCACACTATACTAATACACCTCAGTCATTCTTTCTCCACTTTCAATATATGATTTAGTTCATTCTTACCCACAAATCTTCATCCTTTGAAACCACTTTTTACTTAAACATTTGTACCCTGACGATAGTCACTTTTAACTAGGTCATTACAAGAAAAAAATCTTTTGTCCCGAACTTCCTATCCCATCTTTTTGTCTCCCTATAATGTTTTGACACGTGTCACAAAAGCCTAATCAGCTTAAATACTATTAACCTTAGTTAACACCCTTACAAATACATAATCTGTCCATCTCCTCTCCTTTTTTCTGTTACAAGCTTCCGTCTTCTCTAATTATATTGTCTTTTCTTCCTGTTCTCTCCCAATATCATCGAAGTATAAAGTCCTCTACCTCAGGAAGATTCTGCAGTTTGAAGCTCTGAGGCTCAATTTATCTTCTACAGAACCCACTCTTCGTTTACAAACAAAACTTAGAAAAGATGTGTATATTGGTACATGAGATTATAAAGCTCATTCATACATTACGTCAGTTAAAAAAAATAAAATGCTAGAGTGCTCTCGAAGTACTGTATTTCCTTGAGAATATAAAGCACGACGAGTTGATATGAGGAAATTAATTTAGGATATACGGGGCTATTGAGGGTCAATATAAAGCACGACGGGTTGATACATGACTTTTAGGATATAATAAAAAACATAAAACTCTATTTATAACTAAAACATTACCGTACTTTAAGAGTTAAACCATAATTAACTGGGGTTAACAATATTTAAATTGATTAAGTTTTTTTTTGACACATGTCAAAATTTTATAAAGGAATAAGCGAATGACATAGAAAGTCTGGCATAAAGGATTTTCTTCCGTCATTACGTTACAATTTGTCATTTGGTATCATTTAAAATCTAAGACAAAAAAATTTATGTGAAATTTAATAATTTAATCACCCTAAACTCTATACCTTTCAGTAGTATTATGACTACCAATAAGGTTTGAAAGTACATCTCCTATTAATGAAAAACAAAACCCATTTTTATCAATTAGTCTAAAATTGCACCAACTAGCGAAAAGGTATAAGATTGCATTTTCTATGTGGAGATTAAATTTATTTCCTCCAATATAAAGTTAAATTTGTACGTTATTTAGAAAATGAATCTGAATTAATGTGAGGATAAAAGGTCTTAAAATTTGAATTATTTGAACATTTTAGGAGACAAAGAAGAAATTCAAAAGTAACAAAGACGTGCATTAATCTATTGGAGAGATAATCTAATCAAGGTTTGTTAATTATGTTAGTCCTATTTTTAGCTTAAACATCAATTGCTTTAATTTTTCCTTTCTATTTTTTGTTCAACTTTCTCAAATAATTGAAGAAAATAAATAAATATCAACAAGTGAAGATTAGACTTCTCATAATAGGGCCAGGTCCTTTCATGTTATGCCTTCCAAGGCCCATAACCCCTTCCATGTTTTACATATTTTTTTTAAACAAAAACTCTTCCGATATTTAAGAGCAAATAATTACTCTCAAGTTTAATCTTGACGAACATTTTCGTAAATGTCACACTTTTTACTTATAAATGTCATATCCAACATAAACTGTTCTATTAAAATCACTCTAGAAAATAAAAATAGGAATACATTAAATTCGAACCCTTCAAAATTCACACCTAGGCGTTCAAGTGCTCGATCATATTCTTCCTCCGGCTAGTAGGAAAGGCAAGGCAGACGTTACCTCAAGCAAGACCACCAATTTTGACTAATGGTCTCCGATTGACAACGTCATTTTATAATGAATTTATGGAACAATTTTAACAAATCTTTAACACATATCGAACCAAACTCTACAGTCGCATTGGCTTGGAAACAATTGGAGGGCATATTTTAAGGCAATAAAACTCACATGCATTGTACTTGGAACAAGAATTCTCGAAAGTCAAGACGTGGGATTTCTTCAACACTTTCTCCTATAAGTCAATATATATGAAGTGTCTCTTGGATCAACTCTCTATCTCTAATGTCCCTGTCTCAAATGATCATTTAGTTATTTAATTAATCTTCGGTTTCACCGATGCATATGGTGTTTGAGTGTGACCTAGTTTCGAGAGGTTATAATTATGGTTGTAGCTCCGAACATTAGGGAATAATTTGTTGATTAGGCTCTCCTATGTTCACATGTTTATGACATGTTGAGTGAAACCGTCGGGTAATAAGGTATTGGTCTTAATTATCACTAGCTAGTCATTATTGTGGGAATGATGATGGATAACCTAAACAATAAGTATGTGCCTTGATTGTGATAGTGTTCCATTCTGTTGCTCATTGGTTTGTAAAATCAATAGCATTTGGGTTCATAAATCAATGAGCTATACGGGGACACCACGTGGTCATTTAAGTCATTGGTGGTTTTTGTGTAATTAATCTTATGTATTTTTTTGATAATATTTATCGTAAAGTGGTCTTGTACCTAATTAATTGTGTACATTGTGAAAATCAAGTAACAATTGACAAAGCACAAAATTGTGTTGCAATGATTTCTAGATGAGGTATATATATAAATCATTTACACAAATCACGAAATATTTCGAAGACATCACTTTAACCAGTTAATCAGCAAATAATATTAATGTAATTTTATAAAACAAGATTCAAGATTGATGCTTATCAATACTATGCAAATATTGAGCGGATAGAAATATTACGACGTCAAAATCCTTTCACTTATCAATTTCCTTCATGTGGGGAATGTTGGAAAAACTACTATTTCTGTTGTGATTGTTCTTTAACTTTAGTCTTGAAAATATAATGTGTGCAAGGCCGGCCCTGAGCCTAGGCCAGGGGTGCGCTGGCCTAGGGCCCAAAGCTTAAAGGGGCCCAAAAATATATAAATCCTTTTAATAGATATATGGATTATAAAAAGTTTTTCATGTTTATAATTTTGTATTAAAGTGAAAAGGGCCTATTATTTCGGACATTAAAAGCCCAACTGTTTTTTCTTAGGATTTTTTCGTTGATTATAGTAAAATAGATTAATGGGCCCCCTTAGTTTGGTAAATAAAAGGAAAATAGTCTAAAAATAAATTAATTCTTCCAATACAACATATTCTCATCTGTTCATCCTTTGCAGATTCTCATCTCTTCATTCGTTGCATCTTTTCATTCTTTATTTTTCTCTAGTACTAGTACTACTTTTTTCTATTTTTTTATTTTAATCATCACGAATGTTTCAGTTCCTTTTGAAATTTGCATATTCCATTTCTATTATTTCAATATCATATTTCTTGTTACCTTCCTCATTCTATTGAATTAAAAAATTATATAACCTGAAATATTGACGGCAATTTTTGTTAAAATTAACAATTTTAAGTGGGTGAATATGGGGACACTAAGTCGGGGACAACATTTTTTTGGGTGACATATTTAGTAAGTTAACTGAATCTTTGACAATTTTTCGATATAATTAAAATTTTCAACCTAATTCACGCTGGGTTAAATTAATTTTCTCAAATCTCTAACTTACAAATTGCAATAGTAATTTTTCTTGTGCGCATGTATTTTATTCCCTAGTGAAATATCATTTTGATTTACGGTAAAAATGATATTTGATGAGCGTAATAAGTTGTATCGTACGCTTAATGAGTTTTTTATTGTTTATTATTTATCTGAAAATATTTTAAATTTTTACGTGTAGTTTTATCGAAGGGCCCGAATATTTTATTTTTCCTAGGGCCTATAAATAGTCAGGACCGGCCCTGAATGTGTGGATGGAATTTTGAATAAGAAGTAATATGTTATTGTGTTTTACTCAATGATATCTTTCCGGACAATGTATTTATAAACTCAAAACGAAGAAATAATGAATGAGAAAGTGATGCTCAAACTCCAAAATAACTAGCGAGAAAGCTCTATCGTGCACAAATGGTGCAAATCAAGCTCCAATATGGACTTGCGAGACATCGGTCTGAGAATACTTTTTTGGCAAGCAAATATAAATTAGAATGATATGATGAAGAAACGAAGGGCGTGTAGAAAGTTAGGGACCATGCAGCTGCTCTTTTTGGGATGCATGCTTTCCGCTACCAACACCTTCCCTTCCTTTCATTCATTTCTTAGTTGCTTTCTAACTTTTCTTTTCCTCAAAACGGTGCAGTTTTCTTGGCTCAAGAACAGCTCATTCATTCATGCATGTCCCAATTGCAATATTATTATTATTGCTATGTTCTGCAAATCCAAGAAAAGTGGGGAGATTGCTAAGATTTTCAACTAGATTGCTACCTTCTTAAAAGCAAGAAAAGTGATAAAAGAAAGAAAGAATTGTGGTCTCTCACAAGAAAAGAAAAAAAAACAAAGATATGCATGGGACCCAAAGTATTATAATTTCATCCCGGATCTGTAAAAAAGTTTTCATTTTCTTCTTTACCTATTAATTTGTCGACATTCATTTTAGACTTATAAAAAATATATTTGTGTTGATACATTAATCTAGTATTATTAAGTGAACTCTCTGGTTGGTCGGCATGACAATACAATTTATTCAATTTAGACGAAATGTGTATGTAAGAAGACCCTGTCACTTGTTTGCATTTGATTACTGATAATCGCAACACCGATATTATAATAATGTTTCGTCAATGCACTTAGTTATTTTTATTTTCATGTAATATTTCACATCAGAATACTAATATTTTCTCCGTTTCGTTTTCGCTACCTAATCTACAATCATTTTCAACCACCATTCGACAAATCTCCTCTCACATGCGTGCTAATTTTCGTCTAAATTAGACCAAATGTGTTTAATTCTTATACATTACGGGTTAATATCAGTAGAATGATATTAGACCAAAAAAGTGCATTTTTTTGTAATTTTTGTTATAGTTTAAATAAGAGCCAAATAGGAGTTTTTAAGGTAAAAAAAAAGAAAGAGAAGGAATCTTTTGTTGGTGTTTTCACTGGAGAGGTGAACCCACTTGGCCACAAATCTTGATCACTGATGCTCCTTTTCATGCTTTCTTTTTCTTTTGTTTTCTTCCCTTTTCCTTTATATCTTTCCCTTCTCTCTTTCTCTAATATATTCAGACAAAGATTTTGTTTGTTTTCTTATGAATGAGTTAATCAACATTTCCATCTAACTCTCTCTATGGGTTTATATGATTTTGTGAGTCTCTTTTTTCCTTTTTATGCTTGTCATTCTAAAGTGTTTGTCATTCTAATTTCAGTATCAATTTTTTGTTGCCAGGAACCGAGAGAACGTGAAGTTTCATTAACGGAAGAAGAAGGTAGCAGAGAATTAATGGAAATGCAAGAGCAGCTTCATCATGGAGATGTTGAAAATGAAGTTGAGTTTTGGCCAGTTGAGCACCCAATGGAGCCACAGGATGAAGATCGCCCTGTCAAATGTCCTATTCCGACTTCTTCTTCTCTTATAGATGTATGTATGTTCATGTCACATTTCAAATGCATGTTACTTATACATCTCATTTCTTCCATATTCTTCTTCATGTCAATGTTAAAGAAAGATTCTATGTAGAGTGAAATTTCAAGCAAAATTATATGTTTACTGAAAGAATTTTCTGTAGCAACAAGAAAACAGTTTTCCAACGAGTTTTGAGGGTCGTTCCCGGTTCAGATCTAGTATAAACAGTGTACAATAATGTACCCTATAAAGCTCATAAGTCTCATTCTGTTTAAGTTGATAATTTATAGTTCCGTAACAAAAGCAACTTTTTTACATCTTGCAACCGAATGAGGTCCGTCTAAATAACATTTTTTCTAACAGAAATGCTAATGGAACTTTCTGCTGATTTAGCATTTTGAAGAACTGTAGAAAGAAAAAGGTAATTATAGAGGTAAGATGTTTTTATTGACATGTTAGAAAATATTTTGAAGGATGGAAGGATTGGTGAGGAGAGGTGTGCGGAAAGCTTGAAGAAAAGGGCAATGAAGAAAGAGGACATTGTAATTGCAGATGCAGAAGAGGTTCCTCGCCCTCGCCCCCGTCCTCGAGCAATGCGGAAAAGGCATCATACTCTTACAAATGGTAACCATACTATAATGCCTTCAACAAGAAGAACACCTTCCTTTTCTCCTCACAATGTCACCATCTTTCAAATGCTTCAACGGTTAGATGAGTTCGAGTCTTAGCAATAAATTTTGAATTCCAATCTTCCAAACCATGGAATGAGGGGACTTTCGGCTTCCTTACATTATGTACCTCCATTTGAGAAACAAAATCTTTGTTTAAGACTTCATATATATTGATATATCGTACTAGCATTTGGGAATATATGTTTTGTATAATATCATCATCCATTCTCAACATAAAAGAATTATTTTTCTAAGACAATGCTTGGCAATTTTCCTTTTTGCTTACGCGATAGGGAAAACATGTGTCCAAATGGTTCCTTAGCTCTTTATTGTTCACCATGTGTCCAAATGGTTACTTAGCTCTTTATTGTTCACTTTCAACTGAGAATAAAAGTGTTTTGCTTTCACTTCTAACACTAGAATAAAAGTGTTTGAAAATAGGATTGAGAAATAGTTGCTAGGCATTTTACGTGAAAATTTGGCTAACTTTTATCGGTCACCCATAATAACAAATCAGGACAAATCGGGCACAAGATGGTAGAGATGAAAAATCTTGAGTGAGATCACAGAAATTGAAGTTCAAAAAAATAGAGACAGCTTAGACCAAAAGCAGTTTCACGTTATAAAAAGAACAAAATTACAGTCATCTCCAATCATTACTTGTGGAACATTGTAACATCACACAGTAACATTTGACAAAAGCAAAATATTCTGTTTTGTAGACAGAAAATGGGAGACAGATGTCACGTTTTCACCTCCACATTTTCAAGAGCCAATCACAAAGCCAGGAGCAATAATTGAAGATCTCATTTTCAGTCTCTGATTGGTCCTATTTCAAATCATACTCAAAGAGAAACCATGACCACTATTTGCCAACTAAAATGGAATCACTTGAACAGCGATAAAGATAAATGAAAATAGTATGAGAATAATCATCTTTTTTTTAACAAAATAAAAGTTTTGGGTAGAAGTTTCTCTATCCTCTTGAGCCCGGAAAAGCTTTAAGCAAAAATCATGAGCGATGCATATCGCTCAAACAACAACAAAAATCAAACGTAGATGAGAATGTTACATGAGCCACTTCCTTATCTTCGAACTCATCCTCATAGGAGTTTACATGTGTTTGCATACCAACAAGAAGCTCCAGACTTCTTTTATGCCAATAAATTCCGTTAAGAGTTCGAGATTGATGAACAGCTTTTGCTCCCAATCAAAACTTTGACTCCAAGTTAAATCTTCTTCGGATAATAGACTCGAATAAAATCTGAACTTCAAATAACTAGAAACGCTTTTCACTCCAGCGCATTGAATGAAACAATGCGCGGGCCGATACACAAATATAGAAAGAACACTGAGACAGACAAGAGATGAGAAATCTTATTTCCTTTTCCATTTGTGACAAGTAATTCTACAATGCTACGGGATTACCGATTTCACTAAAATCTAGTTGGGGAAAATGATACTGAATGATCTTTATATCTTTGTATTTATCATTGTACAAGAGAGATACAATGGCCAACATCCATGACCCTTTCTGCATCGTATTGTTAGACTAGAAATGTACCTGCTAAACTGAATCCTTGTACGATCCCAGTCGATTTCAAGCTAACAATTGCACATCTTCATTCTACAAGTGAAATACAAAGGGCAACAGCCATGCCAAGTGTCAACGATATGATATGAACTGCTGAACTCTTAACTGTTGTGCTGCTGTTGTTCATTTCTGCAAGCACTCCGGCAACAGCAATGTATATGAACCCGCCTGCAGTAAATCCCTGCAGGAAAGATAAATAGCTTATGTTTGCCTCAAATTCTTACTGTAACAAAAATACACTTATTTAACGTAGAATGAATTGGGATGTCATCTCACCTCGATAAGAGATGATTGTCCTGGATCTTGTCCCCAGAGCAAAGCCTAAACAAAAGCAGCAGTCATTTTTAGTTTCTTTGTTGATCCCTTTTTTTTTTTCATAATGTCAGATTTGAGCATTGCAGAGATAGAACTCACCAATGCAGTTCCTGCCAGCGCCAACAATGCTGAGAGGAAATTGAAAAAGAGAGCTTTCGATGGGCTAAAACCAGACCTTATTAGAATGCCGAAATCTCCTATCTGCGCAGAAGTAAAACATATTGACTCATTTTTAATTAAATCGTAAAGAATAGATCCTTCAACTACTATTTCTGATCAAATGAAAAGAACAAAGAGCTCGTACCTCCTGAGGAAGCTCATGCGCAAGCAAAAATAAAGTTCTAGACCAGCCTCCAACAGATCCATAGAGCAGAAATGCACTTCCCAAAGCCATTCCGTCAGTAAAGTTGTGCTGCAAAAATCAAATGCATATTTCAGTATTTTGCATATCCAAGAAAGATACTGTTCAAGAATTAAATGAAAGCTTGATGAGATATTTAAAAACAATAAAAGGAACACATACGTACAACACCATCAGAAAACAAATTGAGATAACCGAACACCAGATTTGATGGTGCATGCACAGTTTCCTTTTTGTTCAATGTCTTGCTAGAATCAGAAGAGCAATCTTTAGCGTCAATTACTGATTTATCATCCTTGTCATCAACTGTAGTCTTCCTCTGCAAAATGCAAGTACATAACTGAGCTGCATAGGGAGTGCTAACCAAAGCTTGAAATAAATGGGATTGCTGCTACAATGCAATGGTAATGTTTCCTTGATGGATACACCAGATAAAGATTTAACGATCATTTGAATATCAAGGAAAAAGTATACTCAGAGCATTATTTGAAAATGACATCACCAAGCTCAGGCTGTTGCTGTGCGCTCCAAATTATTTACTTTTGATTTTGTCGATACTGCAAAACTTTTTTGTTTCTTTTTTTCTTTCCCACCAAACTTGGAAACTTGGCTATTAAAATAAATCGCCAATTTTGGTTTTCGCAGAATTTTATGCATAGTGCGTAGACCAGACTATCCTGCTAGAGCATCTCATGACTTGAACTATGCAATGACAAGAACCATAAGAAATGACTGCCAAAAGTTGCAAAAACCCCTTGTTCTGTGACATAAACTGGATATTTTATCTTCATTCCATGGGGATACTTCTTTACTTTATTTTTATATACTATGACATATAATTTTTTAATGTTTCTACATTTAATATATAAATAACACTTTCTAAACGACGATATGATAACTTTCAGCTTACCTTCCGAAGAAGAGATTCCTTTTCAGATGAAATATCTCCATTCAAAGAGTCGTCTAACTTTTCGTCTGAAGCTTTTTCTTCGGTTTTGTTGGAAGAATGGGACAGCACATCATTGGCACTATCATCATCATCTTTCAATTTCTTACTACTCTTGTGATGGTGATGGTGATGACCATGACCCCATGCATGAGTACCAGAAGAGTTAGCTTCAACATATCTGACCACCTTCTCAACAACAAGGAAAAGAACAATGCCAGCTGCAACGACCAATATACCAATAAATAATCATTCAAATTGCTGTAACATAATAATAAAACAAGATCGATAAGATTTAACAACCAGACATTGCTGCCAATCTCCACAATGCATCAAGATTAGACAACACATTGGGAAGCGTTACAGTACTCTTTCTCGCTATCTCTAACATAGCAATTATAAGATAGAAAATGTATGTTCCACCAATAATTTAAATAATAAAGTTCACTGACAGGAAAATTATGCAATGATAATAGATGGCCTGTCCCAAGAACCTCAACTTAAGTCAATAACAGTTCATGATAACAACAATCAATGAAAAATATTTGAGCTCCCCAGATTTCTTGATGCTTCAACTATAGGAGCAAACCATCTTTTGTGTGTGTGTGTTTTTTTGGTGTATATTAGTTACATAGTTGCATTGTTCTGCACTCCTTTACGTTGTTATCAATTTTCAGAAAATTGGGAGGCATGCAGAAGTCATATTTTGGAAACGTAAATAAAATAAGAAAGAAACACATAACATTCCAAGGCATGTTAAAACCAGAATATTCAGTAAGTTCTGTATCACCTAATAAGTTGCCTGGTAAACCATATGATCTCCTATGCTTAACCAAGCCAACAAATCAAATAATGTTAGCAGGAAAAATAGAAGACTATGAAAAACTAACATTCCAAGGCACTGGAAACCTACACAGGAAGTAAGCAGTACGAGATGTTAAATATAGATGACCAGAGAAAAAAAAAAACAAATTTGGGTCTCAGTTGTCAAAAATTCTGCTTAGGGAAACCCTACGGATATAAAATAATTCTAACACAGAAAAAAATGACATTCTGTTCAGCATCAATTGCGCATTTTAAAGGATTCCTAGCGGTAGCATAGCATCTACAACAAGATTAGAGTTCAGTGCATGACTATTATCAATTGCTTGCACATTTTAAAGGATATCTATATCACTGAAATTGCAGCAACAGATATCGTTTTGGCTGACAAACTAGGAAATGTCACAGATAACCACAAACTCCATGATGCTTGTTGGATAAACATTCTGAGCTTATCCCATTATATAGTTATTTTATCGCGCTCGTTTACTTTAACATTGAATTGTGAATGAGATACAAGTTGAACAGACTACTTTTAAAAGAATCTTCATAAAAGAATTAATGAGAAATACCCTCCTTTTTTCTCTCTCCAAACAACCAAAGAACAGTTCCAGAACCGAAAGCTGTTTCTTTCCTAAAAGTCTAAGGCATAAGGAAATTTAGATTCTTTTATGAACAATGAATGTTAGTGCCAGGTTATCTGCCCATGCATGGCAAATTGTCTTGTCTATAATTTAGGATTGATTGTATTGAATCTTACCCAATATCGACAATCCAACTGAAAGATCTTTCAAAGAATGGGCATGTGAATCATGAGAGTGGTCAGTGTCATGATCATGAGAATGGGAGTGCTCTCCACCTGTAAGGCATTATTTGACAATATATCTTCAGTTAACAGAGGAATCAAAATAACAACTGGAAATGCTGCTGCACTATAAATTACACTTATGCAAAGTCTGCTGAACCTTTCTTATGAAATATGTCAACTACATTTGGATTTGAATTATTTTTTGTCCATACTTCAAGGAACACACTTAACATACAATTCCTTGCTACAATTTCCAAAATATATATAAAGGGGAAAAAAAAGAGGGGTGATTCCCCTTCATTTTCAAGGCACCGGACATGAGGTTATTGCCCAATAATGACCATGAAAGCCAACTATATTAGGTTTCTAATGTTACAAGAGTCTGAACTAAGGTAAATATCCAGGAAACACAACTAAAAATGAAAGAACAGCAATTCGTCAAAATCATACCAAAGGCATGCGGTAACTGATGAAGGAAAGCGTCCCCTAGCATAGCTCCAGCCTATCAACAACCAAGACAAACCAGATCAAAATGAATGTAACCATAAATGTGTTCACATGAAAAGCAGAATCAACATGATATAAAGCTTCTTTAAAAGATAAGCTTTGGTTTACCCAAATGGTAAAATGATATGTTTCAATTTGACTACCGGAGTTTCTTATAAGAGAGAACGCATGAATAAGACATTTAAGCCAAACTGATTTGCACTGATCAAAGAATTCAACAGATGAAATGTTAGCCACAGAGCTTATGTACTATCACTCTCCTTCAAATCACAAAGAGTAGATGAAGCTAAGTAGTCATTTCATCTTAATTTAGACAAACACCATAAATTATGGTAAAAGACAAACTGTAACAAGTTCCTACCAGGGCCAGTCAAGTTCTGCAAAGATCCTGCATGCCATAGTAGGAGTTACAGGTTATCTTGAACTGAACATTTAAATTATCACAACTTCATAAATTCTGGGAATAATGATCAGTTACGGCCCAAATTGAACGTCACATCAAGTAAAGAAATACAAAGTTTAGCATTAGGATTTATCACATCAAGTATAAATAATGGAATCTAACAATGGTCACAACTAAAGTTCCAGATACTCAGTTGAGTTGACTCAGTAAAATTCATATCATATAAGGTGATAAAGAATTAAGAACAGCAAAAGTTTTAACAGAGACAGACATTGCATAACAGATAGTATATGTTTTCTATTCAAATCACATAAGAATTAATTAATCAGTAATTATGAAAGCAGAGTGCAGAGATCATACAAGATTCACAGATATTAACTACACAACAAGATATGCAAAAGTACAAGTGTGGTTAAAAAATCTTACCCCAAACAAAGCGAGTGAATCAACAAATGCCTTTGATGGTTTTCCTTGTACTGAACACCGAATAGGAAAAAGGAATCAGTTTTTGATATAACATGAAGAGACTAAATAAATAACTAAAAATTCACTTGGTGGAAGTAAACAACACCCAACTCAAGAAAAATGCCGAGAAGCATGTAATCAAGAGAAAATGAAAAATCCAACTCAAACCCAATTTCACAAATCCAGAGCTTAATTCAAGAAACTAAAACATACTGTGTTCTCATACACAGCCACTTACTAAATATGATTGGCAAGATGATGAGGCAGACAAGGGAAGCCAAACTCACCAAAAGTGAGCAGCCCAACGCATGTAACCAAAGACCTACAGGAAATAATAACGATCAGAAACATCAAAACTAATGTATTGAAGACCCCCATTAGATCCATCCAGGTGAACAGATATACAGTGTTTCTACCATCAACAAACCCAAAATTGAATTATAGATGCCAAGTTTAAGCAAGTCAACAGTGCAATGATAAACTGGAGGAACAGAAATCGCTAGTGTTTAAATGCCAATGCTTTAGCTGTGACAAAGGCATCAAATTTAGCTTTAGCTGGAATCCAACAAGCTATCTTCATCAGTTGTTATAGGAACTTGTATCAAATACAACAATGGGGATGTGAAGTGAAGCATAGGCTGTCCCCGTGACTAGGAAGGTAAGTAAAAGCACTAAAAATTTGGGAACAATTCAAATTGTTTGCAAATGAGGGTTCAGCAAAAGCTCAAATAACTGAATCGAATCATGAATTGTGTGTGGTAAGTTTAAGCGAATTGAGTCACTCACAGTGAAGCTCGAACCGTTTAATTGACATGAATCTTAAGCTCAATTACAATCTATCATCATTATAGTTACAAACTTTACAAGCTAAAAACTTGTCGATTGAACTTAAGCAAATGCTTGAATAACTCAATCGAATCAGGAAATTAGTTCCGACCCAACAAAATCGACACTGAATTGTGCTAAGACAAAGCCTAATCTATCGAGTTAGAAGCTCGAACCCTCGAATCGACAAGAATTTTAAGCTCAATTACAATGTAGTATCAGTAAAGTTACAAACTTTACAATCCAAAACTTCTCAATTGAACTTAAATAACGAAATATCAAAAAAATCATTTCCGGGTTAGAAAGAAACTGAACTGACCTAAGCCAGTGAGAGTCAAAGCATGGTCATGATCATGATGATGACCATGATCCTGATGGTGATGCAGGGGATAATTACTAAACCCATAAAGCTTCATATCCTCTTCTTCAGCCAATTCCTCCGGCAACTTAAACGGACTCCGCTGAATTTCAGGCTCATGATCATGATGATGAGAATGGTCATGTCCATGATTACATCCATGATGATGGTGATCATCATCATGAGAGAATCCACTAACGAAGCACAGATCTATGAAGAAGAATAGAAGAAGAAAGAAAACGAAGAAGGTTCTATTGGAAAAGAACATATTTTTAAGAATGGCGGCGGCGGCAGGTGCCTTGGATGGTGATGAACAGAACGGCGGCGAAAAATATTATGATGATGCCGATTATGATGCCGAAGGTGATTATATCCATTTTAATGACATCCTCTCTCTTTTATTTTTAGTGACAAAATTAATTAATTTTCTTGATTTTTTTTTAATTTGATTTTTGAGGAAAACGAGGAGAGATCTGCCGACAAAAAGAAGAAAGTAGCAGTTAGATAAGAGTTGAGTTTCAGTAGTACGAGTAAGTGAGTGAGTGAGTGAGTGGGTGCTGCGAGATGAAGTTCATAAATCGCTTATCCTATGTTTTTCTAATTCTTTTTCTTTTTTTTCTATATGAGTTTAGAATTTTTTTATTTTTTTTTTTATTGAAACCATATGAGTTTAGATTTAATCTTCTCAAGATTGAACGTTTTTAAGATAAAGAGTAGCCAATATCGGTGGATCATTCTTAATTGATTTTACTCTTTTAAGTCATTTTCTAAAAAAAAATATATATTTACTTGCTTATAAATCTCATGATCGATAGTAAATAGGGAGCTTGGTTGGAATTTCCTTACTCCAAGGTGTGGAGATTGTAAATTTATGGCTCACCTTGGTCATTTTATCAAATCTCACATTAAGAAGTGAAGAGAGGAGAAGTAGTTTTATAAGAAGCTTGTTATCGCATAATGGCAAATTATTCATTTGCTATATACTATAGGCTTTTGGGCTTGAGGCAAAATCACCCCATAACTTGTCTCTTTTAATATTTAAGGCTTAGTTCCTCTTTCTTTCTCAATCGTACGTTAGAGTGATAGCGTTCAGAGATGTAGTTGAAATCAGCCAAACTTCGTTGAGGTTGTGCTTTCTTTATCTTTATTTTATGCTTTAACTTTTAATTTGCTGGTTGTTTTCACAATACTAACTTCAAATACTTTACTTATGTTAGAATCATGAAAAGAATGATTAACAAATAAAAAGATAGGATGCAATAAAAAAAAGACATATTCAACATTTTTACCTACTCTTAGTAGTCAATACCGAACCGTTTCGTTCGGACTCTCTAAATTCTTAAATTGGTATTGAACCAAATCTCTCCAAAAAGGATTCAAACTTACGACGAGTCAGTTAAACAAGTGACTGTTCTACCACCGAGGTAGGAGCAATGGGATTAGATTTCATACGGTTCAATTTCCATCACAACTTCAAAACGTTATCATGTTATTAGTGTAAACATTGTTTATTTAATTTCAGTCTAAAATTAGAGAAGAAAGAAAAACAAAATGAGTTTGAAATCTTCAACGATTGAAAAATGTGTCACTTAAAGAGTGTCTAATTAACTTTCGAACCAAATATTCGAATTACTTAAAAAGAAGAAGTGAATTGTAAATTTAATAATGAGTTTGAAATCTTCAACGATTGAAAAATGTGTCATTTAAAGAGTGTCTAATTAACTTTCGGACCAAATATTCGAATTACTTGAAAAGAAGAAAGAAGAAGATAATTGTGAATTTAATTTTGGTTGAATGTTTGAATAGCGATAGAAAGCAAGTAAAGTGAAGCATGGGAAAGGAGTTTATAGAATACAAGTAGTAAATAGAAAAAGTAATAATGAGAATAAGTAGTTAGGCAAGAAAGGTTGCGTTCATATATGAAATTGAAAGCCTAAAAACATAATTAGCGGCTGAGCATAGAATTTGGCGGAAAATAAAAATTGATCAGAAAGATAGCTAGCAACATATGCATGGCTCCATTAATTTAATCACTAGATAACTAAAACCATACTGTATAACCGATAGATTTGCATGGGAATTTAATATTTAAAAAAATCATGCACATAGTGAGCAATCCCTATATTAACCTATAGATTTTGATAACCATTTGTGTTATGTCATCTTCCAATTTTATTTCTAGGCACTAAGTGTGTGACAAATTAAGTTTGTATAAGTTGTTAATGTTCCAATATTAATGGTTGATTTTGGGTTGTAATTATGTCACAATTAGAAGAGATTATTATGATGAGTAGCACTAGCAGCAGCAGTAGCAAGAAAAGGAAGAGAGGAGAGAAGGTTTTTAAGTTCAAGACATTTGGTGAAGATGTGGATTTTGAAGGGTCTAATTTTAAAGAAAATGTTAAATCACTTCTTGAATTTGGGTATTCAGAAACAAATGTGTCAAGTGGGATTCCAAGTTGGTCATTTCAGCTCGAAGTTAGCTGCAATCCTCCTTTTCATATCTTGTTGTTTGTTATTGAAGAGCCTATTCAGGCTTCTCTTCAACATCATTGCAAGCATTGTCTTTATGTTGGTGAAGTCTCTAATTTCCTTTCTTTCTTCTCTCTGTTTTTCTTTTCGTCTCTGTATGTTAAACGGCTCTTGTAACGCCCTATCTAGGTTCAGTTCTCGCTACTATTATTAAAATCCTCTTAAGTAGAACTGTATATAACACTTTACTTTTCCCGACAATGGATTGGAGATATATGTCCTCTCCTGAAATTTTACAAAAAAAGACAGTACTATGCGTGAGCATTATATGCCCCGTGCAATGAAGTTATGTCCTAAATTTTCAATATGGTATCAAAACTACTTAGTTCAATATTGAGTTATCCGCCATTTTGTTTTACAAACTTTACACTCTAGCTACCAATAACAATAAGAGCTAATGGTAGGCAAAATGTACGTAGCGTCTTGAACATAAGAGAAAAGAAGACAAATTGATTGTGCATCGAATAATATTATAGAACCGCTCGCAAGACGACACATCTAACAGTAGTGTATGTATCATTACCATAAGAATGGTCTAGAATAGTGTCTTGAACCATAAAGAAACTTTTGTACCATAAAACATTCGAATAAAAATTATCTTATTTATAGTAGTATTCCCCAAAAAGAATACATGAAACTACAATACATGATGTTAGGTATGATCTAGGTGTAGTATAATCTCTATTTTTCTCATCTAGTGTATGAAAAACATATCACATGCATTTAATTTATGGCTTTTTCTTCTCTAATGGAGTTGGAAATTCCTTGGAAAGCTCAGGCTGGGGTCACCATCTGATCTGCAATAAGAAGTATCATTTTGTGCTACCTTCAAAGGACACTGTGATTGCATTCTTAAACTGTGAAGGCAGCTTTGATGGGTCAATTTCAATGAAAGGTAAGTTCAATATTGTGGAACTTCAAGGCCATATGATGCATGGTGTCTTTCATTCTAATGGCTTTGGCCATTTGCTCTGTGTTAATGGAATGGAAGCTGGTTCCAACTTATCCGGACGACAAATCATCGAATTCTGGGACCGTTTATGCACTGGTTTACGAGCAAGGTTAACTCTCACCACATACTAAATTGATCTGTTTTCTCTGTATTGTGTATATGTATATGATATGATATGATTCTGAATTTGTAGGAAGGTGAGTCTAAATGACATTTCAATGAAGAGAAACATGGAACTGAGGCTAGTAAATGGTGTTGCATATGGCGAGCCATGGTTCGGACAATGGGGTTACAAATTCGAGCGAGGAAGCTACGGTGTAACCGAACCAATGTACCAGAAAGCCATAGGAACCATCCAAGCCATGCCATTATGTATAATAGCACACTATGTTGGCACTTCAAATCATGATCTTCAAGCCATTGTTTCAAGATATCAAACCATATCCGACTATTCCTTAGCAACTCTAGGCGATCTTTTTCGCTTCATGTTCGAGCTTAAAACACGCCTTCCTGAAGAAAGCTATGCCAATTCATACGCTACAGGAATAGTGATGGAACCAACCTGTAGATGGTCCGCGAAGAGAATTGAAATGGCTACTAGAGTCATTGTGGAAGCCTTAAAAACAGCTGAGCTAAGATGGGTTTCAAGGCAACAAGTTAGGGATGCTGCTCGGGCGTATATTGGCGATACAGGATTGCTAGATTTTGTACTCAAATCACTTGGAAACCGAATAGTTGGAAACTATTTAGTCCGCCGGAGCTTGAACCCTGTCACAAAGGTTCTCGAATACTGCTTGGAAGATGTCTCCAATGTATTTCCTGCCCAAGAAAGTTTGAACATTAATAACTCCAAGCTCAAGTGTAGATACAAGATTACAAGGTCTCAAATAATGAAAGACATGTACTACTTTTACAAGTACATTATCAAAGACCAAAGGCAGACAATCAACATGGGACTTGTTAGCGCGCTTCAAGCCGCTGCAAGGATAATTCTCGACACGAAATTCCTCGCCAAAGACTATAACACGCAACTGCCTTCAAAAGTCGAAATAGGCCTACAAGGGAGGTTAAAAGTTTATTGCACGGTCGTGTTGAAAAATAGCCAAGTAGTAACTAATGAAGGAATAAACAAGGCAATGCCACCGTTCGAGTGTATAACATTGAAAATCGATGCTACCTTTGACGAGCTGAAGCAACTAGTCGAAAAGAACTTCCGTGAGTTGTACTGGGGATTGAGAGGTCTCTCCGTTGAGTCTGTGCTGAACATGAACACAACAGGAGATGGTCGAGTTTTCGAAATGGTTGAGGCAGATCGGAAAATTGTGTTTGAAGGGAGCAGCAGCGTGAATGAGCTGATCTATGAAAATGGTTTAAGTAACAGAGTAATAGATTGCTCTTGTGGAACTAAAGATGATGATGGAGAAAGAATGGTGTCATGTGATATATGTGAAGTTTGGCAGCATACACGATGTGTTAGGATTCCAAATCATCAAGAAGTTCCTCATATTTTTCTGTGCAACAGATGTGAACATGAAATCATTATCACACCTTCTCTTCCTTAGTTTTTCCGCCGACAACAATGACTATTCCCTTTCGAAAATTCTAATTCTTAGTTTTTGTTTGTTATTCTGTGGATTCAAGCACTCTCAGGTGCCTCAACTTTACTAATTTAACGTATAGAACTATTAATCGTTTGTTTTATATAATTGAACCCTCTATTGCTCAATTACACTTTCTGACAAAAAATTCAATGTGCAATAACGATAATCATCAACATTCCCTGCTGTTAAATATGTTAAGAGACTTAAGAGATTTTGCTTTATTGGGAAAGAGAAGTAATAGAAGAAGCGGATAACATTTATTTCTTGTCAAATATAAAGAGCATCATGATATCTCCGAGATCCTACAATTTGTTCTGCAAATATACCAACATTTCCTAAAATGATTGCCCATTGATCTCACCGGACAACATTATATACACACACAAATCCCCACAAAAACTCCACCAAGATAACAAAAACATGGTCAGTGTACTGCTGCTATTAAAACTACCATGTTGGTTTTCTCCTATATTATGAAACAAAGATTAAGGTTAACAGGCACTTCCAAACTACTGTCTACCAGTGACTCCCGCCCTCCCGAGGAACTGATAGTCTTCAAAGCAATTAGCACCCAACTCCGTGTTCGCAAGTGTCAGTAACTGCTCCATTTACTCCTATAAAACCACAATCATTTACTAGTGTACATCCTTTTCTGATATTCACAAGGTTCCAAATTTCTACAATGCCACCTGTTAATTAAGCACATAAATTTATCACCATACTAATAAAGAGAATGAAGAACAAAAGGGCAAGTTAGGATTTTAAAAAACTTACTATTCGGATTTTTCTCTTTTGATTTAACTTTGAGGAGGAGAGCCTGGCTCAGAACCAACGGATGCAAAAGACATTGTTTCTTCTTTAGAAATGGCCACAAAGTTCAGTGGTGCTGTGGACAACCTTCTCATTTCCTTGAAGTATCCATTTTGACGTCCGGAGTATGATCTTGGTGTGAGGAGTTCAGGAGTTGCACCACCAACTGAGTTCCTGCGAGGTGTCGGAGGCATGGACCCATTTCCATTTGCACGACAACCGTTTGGTTTCCTAAAACTGTTGGTCTTTCGAGGACTGGGTTTAGAACCGTACATGGCTTCCTTCTCAGTTAAAAGCAGATCTTGGAGTTTCTTTTGGTCCTGTAAGGAATCAGAAATATGTATATTAGCAGCCATCCATTTACGTTACTAGGATGCAAAAAACAAATTTCAAAATTATTCTCATTGGATATTATCTCTTTTTGTTTACCTTGTATCTCTTTTTCTCTTCTTCTTTCTGATGTCTGGCAAGTTTATAATCATCCAAGATTGACACCAATCTTACCTGCAAACAATTAAAAAATAATACGTATAATTTGTGCAAACTAGATTCCATAGAAATGTCTGCTACAAATTCTGCAACAAAAATGAACAGCTCACCCCATCATAGAGAAACATCATCCTGTTCTCATGTTCCCATGCAAGAGTCCTGTTTATCAGATTGTCAACCATTCCTGGAAAGAGTACAGTATTGGCTCTGAGTTACACTGTCGACTAAATAATGAAACAAAGAAATATATCATCACTCGAATAGAAATACCTGGAATTTTGCCAACAGCAACTCGAGCCCGTTCTGCACGTTTAAGGTTAATGTGTGCACCTCTCCCAGCACTATATTTGTTGTTGTCCTGATATTAAAAAAGAAAGGTTTTAAGGATGACAAAGTTGATGTTCCGGGAATAAGTTGAGGCTTCTAAACTACTAAATATGATCCATTATTTGTCTTAAATTTAACTGCTTGCTATGCTCAAGAAATTATGCAGAGACGAGTCGATGCAAAAATGCCTTATTCGTAACAATTGCTAATACATTATAACTGAATCATTAATCCATAGACGTGCACAATGCTACATATCAAAAGGTGGACACGTGAATATATATATATATATATATATATATATATATATATATATATAGAGAGAGAGAGAGAGAGAGAGAGAGAGGATTATAGTTTCCAGCTTACTTGATTGTACTCTTCAAGCCAATTTTCCTCCTCGCAAACTGCAAGCCATCGATCAATCCTATCCATGACTTCTTTTCGGCTCACAGCTTCCTCTTTAGCTTTGACAATCTGTGCTTCAATGTTTGCCAAGAGCTCAGAAGGATCCACTAAACCTGAATAACAACATCAACGTTCATCATTCCATTGAGGGAACCATAAAATTTAGACAAAGAAGATTATCCATACCAGAATCTATCAATGCACTAGATTTCTCAACCGAAGTACTTGTATCAGGTTCAATATGGGTCATTCTGCATGTCTCTTCCAGTTCCGATCTCTTTTTTATAACGAGTTCTTTCATTCTGCTAGCTTTCAATTTAGTGAGTCTCTCTACTTCAGCTGATGCCTATCAGAAAAAAAAAATATTAGTAAATCAAAGCATCTACTTTCCATTTACAAAAAAAAACGGGGTGCAAAGGAACCTGCTCAATAATCTCTGTTGAAAGAACACCAGGCTCAGTGACCTCTGATTCTGACACTCCAAGAATAGAGGTTATTCTCGAGAAGCTGTTTTTTTCTTGTTTTGGTGAGTCCATCAAATTCCAAAGTTCAAATAATGATGCCACAATATCTTTCAGCTGGATTGTAAACAAGATTCTAATCAGCATGCAAAGAAAAATCAACACCAAAGCATAAAGGTTAGAAGTTACTACCTTCTGGATTCGAGCTTTTCTTTCTGACTTCAATTTGACAATGGCATGTTCTAGACCTTCCAGGGTGCTGTTGCTAATATTTGTTGATTGCTCTTGGTTCCCTCCATTCAGGCTCGGATGCACATTGCTAACAGTCTGGCCAAAATCTAACCCAAGCACCCCACACAGACAGTGCACTTCGTTCACACATTCAAAGACCTTGTTTAGACGATCAGACTGCCAGAGAAGAAAGCTTCCTCATGAATTAACAGATCAATTAATGAAATATCAATCTATCTTGGCGAGTATATGTAATGATTTCCATACCTTCTCTTTTTGAAGAGTGCGAAGATGCGTTTGATATTCATTAAGCTTTCTTACTGACAAATCATGCTCGTCAAGTGAGACAGAAGTCATCCACGTACTGTTTAGATTGGTGTATCCAGAAATCTCCCCAGAGATCTTCTCAATTTGTGTCTTCATATCTGCAAATTGCTTCATCCTTTCCTCTCTCTTCGTCCTCAGATCTTCTACCAAGGGTGAAACAGATGCAATTTTCTCTTTCAAGGAAGGTGCTCTCTTCTCTGTTTTAATCTAAAAATTTAATACCGGGAGTAAAGTGTACATGAGAAATGTATTCCAAGTGAAAACATGTGATCATAAACAGAGAAACTTAATCCACATTTTATGCTCTAGCGATAGAAATGTAAAATAATCAATGTGCGACCACTTTATAAACGTACATGAGACCTTAGAGTTGTATTTTTATTACATAATGATAAATTGCTAACAACCAGCACTCCATATAGCTTAGAAATGGCAACGTTAGCAGACAAACAGAAACATAGGACAAGCAACGGAGACCAAAATTAGTTGTTGCATGCCAGAGCAATTGCACAAACAAAATAACAAGAACTCGAATTTGAGTCCGATTGACCAAAAAGAACGCGTGCACAATAGTAGCATCAAAATTAGCTGCCATTTTGAATGCATACAGTTTTATAGAAGTAAATGAAGAAATAAGAGGGAATAAAACAAATGCAACAATCCTGATAATTTATTGCACAGAAACTCACGGGTGAATGAATATTAAGCTCCCCAAGGGCAGCCATCAGAGTTGCAAGTTCGGCTTCCTTGGCTGCAAGAGACTGATGAAGCCGTGCTTTAGCATTGGCTGCCTCCTCAACCTTTCTCCGATAAACTTCTAAGCATTCTCTCTCCAACTCCAACAGCATTCTGTCTTTATCTGCTTCAGTCTCACCAATGTCATTCCAAATTTGCTGCTCTCATGAAAACAAATTAACTCGGTTAAAACAAAAACACGAGTTGGATTCAGTTCCATATTATGACAGAAACATATAACATTTATAATGTTACCTAAACATCTAATTTGAATACAATATGCACGGACTGTACTTGAAATTCATAGAATAGATGATTGATACCCAATTATCATTCCCCATTGAAGTTTGCAATTATGGACAATATATTGACTAAATTACTATTTCACACATCATAAACTTCACAGCTAGTACATGACCAAATTCATCGAAAAAACTTCCATTGCATAAGAAACAAACTTGCATATAAATTTACAGCTACTAAAGCTGCATTAAAAATTGAAATAAGCCTGAAGAATATTCAAAGAACAGACGGACTCGAATCAAGAACATGGTAGAACTAACCAAAATCTAAAATCAGACATCATAATTCCACATTTATAAACACAAATAGAAAATTGCAAATACATAAATTTGACAAATCTAACAGATAGTTTCATTTACCAAGTCACAAAAGGATAACAAAATTAGCAACAGCACATCATGAGAAGAATCAAAACAAAACAGATTGTTACAAATGTAAGAACAAAGAAAATTTTCAAGCATGAGGTAAAAAAAAAAAAGTTACTGTGTCAACTGATAAAATAATAACAAAAGGAAGAGACTTTAATCATTAGAACAGATGAGTATTAATCCTAAAAAAGAAAACTAATTAAAAGCAGATATAGAAGAATTATTATGACAATAAAAAGAAGAAGCTGAACAATAAACTTTCTTAAACATCATCATGGATAGTGTAAAGCAAAATTTGCAAAGAAGCCACAAATTTCCTTTTCTGCCAAACATCAAAAGAACCCAAAATAGAAAGAAAGAGAAGAGAAGAGAAAGACCTCAAGCTCTCTGAGTAAAGCAGAGCAATTAGTGCTTGTACGCATACTGATGATATTAGGGCTCCCTATTGCCATCATTTCTGAAATTCTGTCTTCAAAGCAGAGCTCAAGACTTCAAAATCTCAAAATAGAAACCAAAAAACAGGGGAGATTGAAGAACAGAGGAAGAAAGAAAGTGGGTTTGAGCTAAAAAGTCAAAAAGAAAGCTAACATTGGTGGAAACAAGGTCAGGTTTTTCAGATCTGAAACCTCAAATAACACACCACCAAACCAAACCCTCTTCTTCTCTCTCCTTAATTATTCAGAAAGATTAGAGCTTTAATGAAAGTGGAAGAGACAGCTTAAGAGGGTAAAAAGTTGTTGAAGATGAAATAAGATCAAATGATTGGAAATTGAAAGAAAGAAAGAAAAAGATTTTTAAGTTATACAACAAAAACAGAGGACCCTCCAACCAAACTTCAAAAAAAAAACAGAGCTTTTGAAAACAAAAAAGCTTTAATGGAAGCTAGCAACTGACAGAAGAAGAAAGAGATCTGCGCACATTAGCATCCAAAATATTCATTTCATTTCATTTCATTTTCTTTTCTAGGGTTTCTCTTTCTCTTTCTCTTTCTCTTTTACAGTATAGCAAACCAGTGGGACTACACAGCACACTGCATAATCTAATTTCTATATTTAATATACAAGTATTATTTAAATAAATGTATTTTTACTTTTTTATTAGGGTAAATTACATCTATGGCCAATGAACTGTTCACATTTCACAATGTGGCCTTTATGTAATATAATAGCCACTTAACCATTGTGGTTACTATGGCTGTTAACCATGAATATTTACCTTTAACGTTTGTAAAATCCACATTTTTCTCGCATTTTTTTTAATGTCTCTAATTTACTCTTTCCTACTCTTTATTCCTATAAATACGTGCACAAATAAGTTTGCACAGTGAATAAGCAAACATTAAATATTATTAATGTTTTACTTATATACTTTCAATTATTGATGTATTGTTTTAATGAAAAACATTTAATATGTTCATATTAGTAACTTAAACCATGATAAATAGAGGTAAATTAGTAAAATGATGGTCAGTTGGTAGTTTGGTGTACATTTTATGAAAGATGAAAGTTATTTTGCACATATTTGTGGGATGAAGTACTAATTTATTTTCTCAATGCATAACATTTTAAGAATTAAAGGTGAAGAAAAATGTGACCTTTACGAAAATTAAAGGTAAAAAAAATTATGATCAACGGTCATGGTAGCCACAATATTAAAATTGTAATTCAGTGGTTATTTTGTTATATTTTTAAGTTTAGTGGTCATGCCATGTAAATAAGTAAAGTATAATGGCCATAAATGTATTTAACCGTTTTTATTAGTTGTGAAAGTAGGCAGACTACTCAGAATGACTAGCGTAGTGTACAAGCGCTTAAAACGCAGCGTTTTATGTGAGAACTTGCATGTAAGATGGCGCGTGAATTTCGGTTACTGACTCAAGTAGCTGTCTTCTTCTTCCTGAAGCTGAATAAACAGAAATTCTTTAATTTAGTTATTTTTTATTTTATTATTAAATTGTTTTCTTTATGTCTGGAAGTTTAAATTGAACTGATTTTTATGATAAATTAAATTGTGCAATTTCATGATGTAGTAGGGGTGGGTTGATAAAATTTAACCAATTAGCTAACATGGTGTTATTAATATTTTATGATTGGTCATTGACCTATTTTGAATATTGACATATGCATGTTATGTAACACCCAGAATTTATGGCTTGGTATAAAATTAAAAATCTAATTTATTTACTCATTAATGTGAGACAATCTACTAAGGTTACTCTTGGATAGTGTTAGATACTATGTCGGATGGAAAAAAATTTCAAAATAGTAGCTAATATATGATAGTTCACTTATTCTATTTAGGGCATTTTAGGCATTGTTTTCGCATCATAAAAATAGATTCCTCAATTTTTTTTCACTTGAAAGAATTGTTTGGTAAATACAAAATTGTTTTCCTTAAAAGATGCAGTGTTAGTAAAGTTAAAAGCATTGTATAGTAAATATAATGTTTTTCTTGTAAGTCATTTTTAGAGGGAAAATATAACTTTTAACAATAATAATATTAAACTAAACCACAATTTTAAAGCTGTCAAGCAATTGCAATGTCTTGGTGGTTATTACATTCCACTAGGGAGTGTGAGGTCATGGGTTCGAATCCCATGATTGTAGAAAGTAGAAGCTCAAAAAAAAAAAAAGTTGTCAAGCAATTCTCTAAGTTTTATTTTTTCTTCTCTGTATTGCTGAGAACATATATATGGATCGAACTTCCAAATAAATGTTGATCATGAACTAAAACTACAATTAGTATTAGATGATAATAGGACAGAGAGGAATAATCACTATCGATAAAGCAGAAATTAAGTGGTAGAAACTGTAATGATATTCTTTTCAAAAGTTAATGTAATGATCATAAGGAGGACCCAAATGTTGTTTTATTGCCTTAAGATTAGGGTAATTTGACTAATTCTATTGCTAACATAATACCATAATGGAGACATTTGGAGCAAATAAAATTGGCCCACCTCCCTATTAATGGTACATCTCATTAATTACTGTTTACTTTTCATTTGATCTTACTTTCAAAGGCATCTTCATACTTTCTACATTAACTTTCAAACAACATATAATTTGGAATGAGGAAAATGATATTAGTAATAACTAATAAGACTAAGAGCATACAAATTGTTATTACAGAAACAAGTTGCAAATACATCCTTAATTAACATTAGCCACTAAGAGCATATAAATTTCACTTGAACATTATGAGAGTACATCCTTAACAAATTGGTCGATTTTAGATATCAATTAAAAAAAAACAATTTCCCAATCACGGATCTTGTTATTTTCATTGTATCTATATGTTATGTTATCATCACTCATTAGTAATTAATAAGAAAACATACGTTATAAAAATAAAGTAAAATTAAATTAAATTTTTTTATATTCAAAAAATGTGTTAGACAAATATTTTGAAATTGCAGCAAGACGTAAGAAATTTTTTCAACCAACTAATGCAGTGTGGAATGTGGCAAGATACTTAATGACTTTAGGAATAGAATTACTATTTGCTCAAATTATTAGGATTACTTGTATACATATTCTTTTAATTTATTTTGGTTTTTTATTTGGTATCCGAACCCACACTGGGCTGACTAATTTGAATTTGGAGCGGGATCAAGGATTATAGTATTTAAACTTCTCTCAATCGTGGTTGTGGGGCATCGATCCGTAAACCTCACTAACAAGCGCAACCCCGTACTACCACTACGCTAACCAACGATAATATCTATTTAACATTATAATTAGGTGATCAATGGTTTAATTCTTGTTTCCCTTGTATATATCTTTCATATGTACATTATTAGTGATTGACATAAGAGCTACCAAATGTCAATAACATTATCTTAATTAAGTTGATAATTGTTAAGATAATGATGATTGGATGGGTGGATTAGGTTAGGTTATAGAATAAAGTATTTGTCAATAATACTTAGAATAATTGCCATTCATTATAGTTTATTAATTGTACAAATACCATTATACTGTAAATTTGCATGCAAGATGGAATGACAAAATATGGACCTACACACACAAACACATATTTTAATCATAACAATCATAGAAAGGAGATGCCAAAATTTGATTAAATTACTTTTAAGCAGGAAATTTCTTATGGTTTCCATTTATATCTTCTCTTTTTATTTTCTGTCTAATCCAACAACAGGGGTTTAATTACTTATAAAGCACTATGATTACTATTCCTCCCCACCAACTAATTATTAGGAGTAATTAACATCAACTAATTCTCTATCTCAGGAAAAAATATCAATTCTTTTCCTAACTTGATACCATAAATTAAATAAACTCAAACTCATTAATTAGTGTCTCTAAATCTGTAAGATAAAAGCAAGATGAAGGTAATTTAATTTCATAATAACAATAATAATCGGGAATTGTTGATACTTACCTGTCTAATATCTTTTTAAAGGATTAAAATCAATAGATGAGAAAATACTATAAAAATATACAAGATAGAAAGCTCATAGTAGTTCTTTTGCCTTTAATACATAAATGTTATTACTACAAAACATACTTTCAACTTTGTTCTAAAAAGTAATTTCAATTAGAAAAAATTGTAACTATTCTTTTAACAATGAAAATAATAATCACATTTTTTAATGGACTTAGTTCAGATTTTCGGTTTCCTTTTTTTTTTTAATAAATTTCAAATAGGTATTGGAGTATAATTTATAAACAAAAATAAAAATAAATAGGTAGTGGAGTGATTTGAGTCATAAATGGAAGAGTACATTTATTTCCTTAGTTATGACAAGTAGAACATAAAAGCAAATAATTATGGTACGCTTGCTATTTAAGAAAATATGAATGTGAAAGACATTCTCCGCAATATTCCACTGAGGCACATCCAAATGTTATTATGATTATTGTTATTCATTCTCTCCTATTAAGAAGATTTCAATTGAATTTATTTTTTGGTACATTAAAGTTTAGGAAGATGATAGATCTACATTCTCCAAGTTGAAGCAAATCACATATTTCAATTAAAGTTTATAGTGAAATTTACTGATTGTCTTAAATTTTGATGATGCAAGGATTCGAACCTCAAACCTTTCAGGCGGAGAATGAATGTTTTACCACTTAGACCAACTCTTATTAATTTTCAATTGAAACTCAATCAAATATAGTTGAACATACAACTAAAGAAATTCAATTGATTAGTGCTTGATTATCATATTAATTAGCTTAAATACAATGAGATTACACGCTGTAATTTTCATAGGGCAGTTCCTTAATTGAGAGGAATTAGTAGAAGACAGAAGTAGCTAATAAATTAAGGGTCTAATTAAGGCAGAAGACCATCAAATCAAAGGAATATAAATCTGGAAATTAGGAAAATTAATACAACCAATTTGCAGGTACAATGTCCACAAACACAAGTGAGAAAAGTCTCCAAGTACCAAACTCTTTCATTTATATCAGAGAAGAAGATAAGATAAATGGTTGTTGGTGAGATTAGAAAATTTGATGTGGTCTCCTTTTTCTTTTTGGGAAAGAAATTAGCCGACATAATTAATTGATATTTGTCCAAAAAATGTTAACAACAAATAGGTTGGTTAAGTTAAAATATCAATTAATGTGCCTAAACCATGATGATTAGTGAATTAAGACGAAAAGTAAGCATCATAGAGTAACTAAAATTTCACCATTTTGCATTAGCTATTCTGCCCCCTTCATTTACACTCAAGTAGATAAGTGATTATTTAGGTGATGGGCTTGAAAGTAATACTTTTTCTAAAGATAGCTACAAATATATTTTAATATATATGCTTGGTCGAATAAAAGTTGCTCGTGTGGTGGACCTTGTGAAAGAAGTGCATACAGGACGGTAAAGATTTGTGCAATAAAATATATTTTTATAATTGATAATACATAAATTAGAAGCATAAGACTCTGATCTTTTAGACATAATATATATGGCCCCAAATATACTAAAAAAGGAAACAAAAGGGAACCTCTATTCTTTAGATCACACATAAAAAGGACTCTTGTAAAATCTACTTACAAAAGTGCTATTACTTAACTTTAACAAACAATATAATTTCTACAATGGATGAATGGGGTTAATTATAAATTAAGCCTATCTGATCCATTTTTGTTTAATATTTACAAAAATAAATACTTTCAAGCCTTTTTTTGAACAAAATTGCCTTTATAGTGTTTGTAGTGTCCATCGTCATCGAGCTCATAGTGTTTGTAGTGCCTATAATGTCCATAGTGCATGTAGTAATCGCAATGTTCGTTTGTCCAAGCACAACACACTACAAAATACTACAAGGACATTTCTGTCCAAAATATTTAAAAGTGTCTAATTTTGCAAGTGTTCAAAATGAGTCCAAAATAGGCTAAATTTGTATTAACTCAAATGAATCATGGTTTGATTCAACTAGTGTTATTTTAATCAAAATGTTTTTAATTAATAGGAATCATCATCATCATCATCATCATCATCATCATCATCATCATCATCATCATCATCAAATAATCATACTTTGGATTGCAGTTGTATACAATTTCAAAGGAATAATCATAATCAAATAATCATACTTTGGATTGCACTTGTATGTAAGACAAGCATTCTATACGTTACAGTCAAGATACGAATTTATGGACATCAGCACTTGGCTTTTCCAAAATAATTTTCTCATCTTTTCTTTTCCTTCTCTCTAAAAAATAAAAAATTGTTACTGCTGTACAACAGCTGGAAAGAGCTTTCTGCTGATTAACTTAAACAAAGAAAGAAAAAGCTATCAGGTAGTGAAAAAAGATCTAAAGGATCCTAAAAATACAGAGGGACACATATGAACATGATCATGTGAGATTTTAAGTTGACCCAACCTCAATTATGAGTCTGGCCCTCTAAAATTAAATCATCCCAAGAGTTTTGTTTTTTCAATAATTCTATACGCTCTATTGCATCTTATAAATAAGGAAAGACATAATTTTATTTTATTTTTTCAAAGAAAAAGAAAAAAGGAACACTATATATTTGCATTTTACCTTTTTCTCAATGGAACCCCCACAAGGTCACAACAAAAAGATTGAGAAGAGGGGGAAAAAGTTGTAAGCTTATGTCCAAATTAGAAACTACAGTTAGCTGTGTGCTAGACCTGCCCCTGCCCCTGGCCTAACTAATCCTAATTAAGATAATATCAAACATAAATTCTGGAATTAATCAACAAGGTCCCAATCATCCATCTTTACCACAAATTTAGTCTTTATGTTCCTCTTTTATATGACAGATCAAACCTCATTAATATTCCAAATCCGGAAATTCAATTATTTCTCCTAGCTTCATCATATTAATGCTAGTAATGTTTAGAAGTGTTATTGAGCAAGAAATATGTACTTGTTTTTTTTAATAGAGTAGGAGAAATAAACCTTCAAAGGATGTTTTTCTTGATCTGCTTGTCATTGCTCCAACACATGCTTAAGAATGTTCCTCACAATCTCAACAATGTCCTCTTCTTTGAATGCGGTTGCAAAATTCACTGCATCCAACCACAATATTCTTTATATTAATGTTTTGTGCATTTGTTGGAGAATCTACCAGCAATCTTATACACAATCAATCTTATTCTTTTTAAAATGTAAATACACCATAACTATAGTATTGATGGCTACTAAAGATATTAAAATAGGTCACCACACGTGGGGTGCTAAAATATACTAATGTACTTTCCTCTAGCTTAGAAATGAGGTGAAAATGTAGTTAAAGATCTAAATATTTGTCTATAAAAAATAACAAATAAAAGATATTCAATGTGGACCCATATGTGATCATGATCTAGTAAAAATGTAAAAAGATTTAGCAATAAACAGCTGATTAGGCTTACCACACTCTGCTTCCACGAAACTCAAATATTAGAAAAGTTTGAATAGAGATTATGTTAGACAAAGGAATCTCTAGAATAAGACAGCAATTTAGGACAATGATTGTTCTGATCACCAAATTTGTGTATTATTTATATGTTAAAGTGTAAATATCGGAATTTCACATAATAACATGAAAGATGTACCATGATTGAGGGTTTAAATCCTCAAATACTAATATAAAGAATGTTCTTGAACTTTAATTATTAGTTGAAGTTTTTAGCCTAATTAGTTTCTTGACGAACTCTAAACTAGATTGACAATTTAGAAAAAAATAAAATAAAACAAAATTGACCAACAATATAGAACAAACAAAGGGACCAAACAATTAAGAGGGTTAGCCAGAAGTTGCATAATCATAGCATTTTGATATGGTAAGTGTACCAGAAAATAAGCAGAGAGAATAATAACTATTATTTAAAGTAGAAATACAGGAAAGCCTTAACAACTGGGTTGAGTAGATGCTAGTGCAAGAAGGGAATTAATCTTCCTTGAAAGCAAGAGAACCAAAAAAAAAAAAGGCTCTGGTGGGTCCAAGTATGAATCCCTGACTATTAAGATAATCTTGTTATTAGCATAAATTAATCAGAAATAGAGGTTTGTCTTCACTTCTCCATGACTAAAAACAAATATGCATAAACATTTCAGAGACAGCCTGTTTACAGAATCCCTTCAACCATCAGCACTAGCTCTAATCATTGAAGTCCATAGTATACCTTCTTATTGTTCATTATATTTCACTTCACCCATGCGGTTCTCTATAAGAGGCGTTTTTACCCCAATTCTTATACAAGCTAGCTATCGTATTAACTACTGACTACTGGTGGAGGGACATCTATACTACAGAAACAGCCAAAAGACTTTACCTAACCATTAAATAAAAAACGCCTCCTGTCAAGAAAGAGATCAATCATCCTTATATAAATGGGACCAGGACCAGCATTGGAATAAGTGGATCATGTAGATTCTATCCATGACCCGATCAGTTCTTATGGTGTCATGTATCTTAACTCATCATATGAAAGGCCTGACCTATAACGAATATTAATGTTTGCACTCCTCACACATGATATAGTAGTAACATTTGCTCATGATATATCAAAACCAATAAAATATGCACCAATTTAGACAAAACTAAGAGATATTGTCCACGTTGGTGTAAATTTTCCGGTTTTTTTGTAGGTCGTTGGATAAATGTTACAGAATCATAGGTCGGGATGCAAACAACATTTTTCATATGTAAAGAAATATTTTTCATCTTTGGTACAACATACTTGAGACTGTTCGATAGATGAGCAATTTGAATTACAAAAGAGACAAGAATGATTCTGAAAAATATAGAAGAAAATCAAAATAGTCAGCTGCTCAAGCCAAAAAAAATGTGATAAATAAAAAATAGTTTGCCTAGGAATAATCCAAATATATAATTATTTCAGTTCTAGTGTGACAGTAATCCCTACCACAACTATAAAATGTAGGACGCTTAAGATTTTAATTAGATTTACTAAAAAAAAAAAGATTTTAATTCAGATGTGCATCTTCTATTGAGTTGTACGTTGTCTAATAATGCTAAGCATGCTGACGCTCTATGGAAAACCACAAATGAATTAGATGGCTAGCACATAGTTCTAAAGACACCAGGGAAGATAAGTTTTCGATATGTATTCTCATATGACAACATGGTTCGCAACGTAAGAGGTCAACCCGAAGGAAAGAAACAGATTGGGGCCCTTAAATTGATTATGCTTATGCATTCCATAAACAGCTTGGAATCCATCAGGGCTGAAGAAAGAAAAGTAAAGACAAATGAAGGATTTATAGCAACTGAATAGTGAGAACAAGCTTCTAATTTGGTCATGTTATGAGTCAGCAGAGATTTGTGTAGATCATGTATAGATTACACACCATGGACCACATTACATAAATGAGTGTTATAATCAAGCATGGACCACAAAATCAGAGAAATATGGTCGGTGGCTAGTAGTCAATGTTTGTTATCCGTAAGATCACAGATGATTGTATGGAAGAAGGACAAGTACAAGGCAAGAAACTATAAATTGGTTTGCACTTCTAAGCAATAGGCTACGTAGGTCAATGAGTGCTCTAGTGTCAACAAATCTAGTACTTAGATAGATTAAGCCGTTACAATGAAATTCATGGGTGAATTCAATCCCTGGACTAGATTATAACTTCACCATGGAATGATGATCAAGATAAATCCATGCTTATAGCATCTCATTTTATTTTGAATAAAACTGGATAACTCATGGATCGTATTTATAGCACATCATTTTCCCACAAGGACGCTTTTGATGTGGTAGACACAACTTTTGAGCTCCAACAATGGAAATTGAGGCCCAAAACAAAACAAGCCCAGATCAACAAGGGTCTAACTTAAGTTGAAGCCCAAATCAAACAGAAACACAGTTAGATTATGATTATATAAGATCAACAATGTCAATTGCCAAGCTCACCATGATTAATCTATTGTCTGGAATCATTTGAAGACCAACATTGAGATATAAATATCCCATACTGTAAAAACTATGAGGATGCCTCACAATGATCAAAGTAATTGGTTTCAGACCGAATAGTAAAATCTAAAAAATAGAGGACCAGATTCAAGCCAGCTATGTGTCACGGGGTCAGAATTTCCGCCCAGAGGCAACACCCAGTGCAGCACCCTAGGACAGCAACATTTTCCCAAGATCAGCATTCTGTCTCCAAGCTGGCTTTCACCCCCCGAGCTTATCATGAGAAAATGTCACTGTCCTGGAGTGATGTACATGTGTTGCATCTATGCAAAAACTCTCACACCATGACAAATGGTGTGCATTCCAAGCCATTAATGAGAAATGAAATTAAGAGTAAGTATCAGAGTGAAAAGAAGAAAAAGTTAGTCAGAAGACGACTACATAGCTACAGAAGTAGTGTTTGGTTAAACCAAGGATCATTGCAACTAAACCACCTCAGACAAAATGGTCAAAACCTGTGGTTCTAACGAACTTCATAGTAGCAACCCCCTTTCTGTGGGTTATTGTCTCCTAATTGGATTCAAATTGTAGTTTTCCGACTTGTATGTATTCTATTAGGAAAGGACTTTATTTCCAGGCACAGGGCTGTAGATAGAGCTTCATTGAACAATGTAACTGATGATATAATTAACCAGTAATGATGCAAGAGAGATTTGGAAATCGTTGGTGTAGATCCCTTAGGCAAAGGGTTGAGAGTTGATCCGTACAATTTTGTAATTCTTCTTCGTCTTTGGTGTGAACATAGACACAATTGGCCAAACTCTAAAAATTCTCTTATTCTTGTAATGTGTATCCTATTCTACAACCTTATAGTCACTACATAAATGGTCCTCCAATTTTTCCAAACAGAGTTATTTCACACCAATTCCTCTGTGGATGGAACTTAGACAATTGATTCTGAAACTTTACGAGCTTCAACAAAATGGTATTCTAGCTAAACTAGACCTTTTCATTCTTGAAAAAATCCAACCACGGTGCCTAGCCTAGTTCATTTTCTGCCATTATTAATATCTCAGTTAACTGCACACCTTTTGCAGCAGCCACAGCGAACTATACATTAAGTTACATATATCTTTCCATATCATAAATAGCCGACTGATAATTATGGAGAACTATTTACTTACATGAAACAGCCTAGAACTTAAATAACTGAATAAAATTCATCTTATAAATTTGAATTAGTTGCTATAGTCCCAACTCCAAGACATTGAAGCCATATCCACTGAAGGTATCATAATTATTACTAAAAGTTATTGATTCGGCGGAATGAATGACAATCCCATATGATACAAATCTTTCCACCTGTAAATTACCGAGATTATGATCACGTGTTTGAAATAAGTAGACAATTTCCGCCTTTCTAACTTACAAGCAATCCCAACTCAATAACAAAGAGGATAGTATTGACACGTACGTTAAAGCAGGCAAGTAAACTGAGGCTAGAGTTGCAAGCTAGAAACATGGGACTCGAAACCTCTCGTAATCTCTTCAATGAACTGAGATTCTAAGACCAACGGCACACCTAATTTTTCTCAAGCAAAGGTTTTTAGTTATATAGTACAGATGCAAATAATGAATTCATAAATTTGTGCATTAAGTTGGATTGTAATAACCCTCGGATTGTAAAATGGGAGCCAAAACCAGAAGTCTAAATGTAAAAAAAGGTAAAGGTAAGGTTTTCATATAGCTTTTTGTTAAATAAAATTTCAAGGCAGCTGATGATTAAGCACCTTTTCACAATACACATGACATGATTAAAAGATGAACTGAACCTATCATTGTCCAAATACGACTGACAGGATATTTCATTCACATATGTAATCAACATCTAAGGAATGAAATGCAAGTAGATGGTAGATAGCTGAAAAAGAAAAAGCAATATGCTGCATGTGAGCTTGGAGTGCTTGCTTCCTATTGATGAAAGCTGACTAATAAACTTGAAATAAGTATCTGATACCTAGTAACCAGAAATGGAATCTGAAATCTATGTTTTTACTTGTATCTTATTTCATTCAAAGAAAGCACTAGGTTGTTTTGGATGCAAGAAATATGGGACCAAGATTAGGTAACAGTCTGTCATGATAAATTCATTGGCTTAGTCTGTTCATGTTAAAAATAAAAGAAAAAAAATAAAAACTCACAGAAAAGACATAAATGGAACAGGAAAGAAACAGAAAAAGCGAGCTTTGAAATGAATCTTACCCCAAGGAACAATAGGAAACTCCCATCTCTGTTTAGGGACTGAAATAACGTAAGAAGCAACCTGGAAAAGATTTTTTTTTCCTCAATTACATGTTGCAAATAGAATAAGAAACATATGTAAATTGCTAGCAAAAAAACAAAATTCGAAAAGACAGTAAAACATGCCAAGGTGGATGCAGCAAGAGCATGAGGAGAACTATAAAGGTCTGTCGTCTCCTCTTTTTCATAGAGAAGATCCATGATATCCATGCATGCCTCAAGGTCAACAAGTTCCCCAACTTTAGCTACTCCCCTGAAGACAAAGATGTAAAAAATCAAACAAACACTTCAGCTTGACGCCGTATGCTCATCTGTTTGAACAAGAATAAGTGACTTCAATCACTTACAAAGACAATTACCTAAACTGAGCTAGGAGATCTTCAAGGAACACGTAACTAATATTTCCCGCCCCAATTTCATAATTCAACACCTTCAAATTTAATAATCATCTGAATCGAAATGAAGTGGAGCAAGAAACCCCAACACCACAATGAAATTTACCTGCAAAAATGTCCTTTCCTAAAAAATAGCCTAATTAACAGCTTGATTAAAGGACAGATAGTGCAAAAAAGCACTAGCAGCACAGTTTTTTTAACCAACTTACTGCGTCCACGAAGTCTCCAGCAGTAAAATGTTGCTCCTTGATGCTTTTACTAGCCAAGGTCTTCAAACGTTGGACAGAAAGTGGACGAGAATCATGTATCTAAACCATACTGGCAAAGTTACTCACGTGCAACAGTTAACAAGGAATCAATAGTTTATAAATTATAACTAAAAGCATGATAACTTACTTTGCTGGAAATCCATATAGAAATAAGTGCAAATAACTGTAAATTGCTCTCTCTCATAGGTTGCAAAAGCCAGTTTTCTGTTTTTAATCTTCCGACGTATCTGTTCAGCAAAACGCAACGCGGTAATATCATTAAAAAAAAATCTAAAACCCTAGTCCAAGAGAAAAACATAAATCAACTGTTATAGGTTTGCATAATTGTTCAAACATATCATTATATATCATTCAAAATAAACCGTGAATTTACTTGCATTGTCATGACTTCAAGTATAAAAATCTCGATGATGCAAAAAAGTGTGAAGATCTCAGCAAGACAAGGTAATACTCTAGACTATAACTAAAAACAGGCACAATAGTTCCTAAATAAAATCAATTCGTAATATACGAGACTTAGCATTGTCTAGATTCGATACATAAGAACATCATACATGAAATAATCAATTAAAAAGTAATATTGATATGAATAAAAACATGAGAGATTAGAAATAGACATTCATAACTGAAAATACGAGAAGATGAGTAAAAATAAGAAGAGATGAAAGCAATACCGGGAAAGAGATGTAGCGAAGCGCTGCGCGAAGAGCGAGAGAGCAGTGTATTTGATGATAGGAGTAACTTGAAGCAGCTAAATAGTGTAAAAAGAGAAGAATCGATGAGAGGAAGGAAAATAGAAAGATAAAGCATATACAAAAGAGAAAGACACATACATCAACACATTCGATTAGAAATTGCAGAGATGGAAGCCGCAGATCGGAGAAGGACCGATCGTTCTTCCGCACCATCTTTTCACTTTCTCTGCAAATGTGGATTTTTTTGCGGGAGTTTTGAATTTCGCGTTGCAATTCTTCTTTTTCATATTTTCTGATTGCAACGTGGCACCATCATGCCCCTTCCTTTCAATTTAAATTCATTTCCAAAATATTTTTTCCAAAAAAAAATAAAATAAATGCAAAAACTACAATTTGCCTACTAACCGTTTTCAAATTTGTGTATCAAGCCTTTATCTTTTTATTTGGTCACATTTAGTTATTTATTTTTAGAATTTGGTAAAAAATTGCTATTTGGCCACTAATCTTTTTTAATAATCAGTATTAATTTAAGATGTCACCCAAGAGAATAACTAAAAACCATTCATGAGTCTCATTTATTAACATCAGAACATCAATCAAGAAATTTACGTCAAATGTTCCAAAGCTATGTTGTTGGCACTGTGAGCCACTTGAAGGTGTTAATCTAACAAGACTTGAAAGAATTTTATGCGAGACGTATGACAAGTGCACATTACATAAAAGCTATTGGATGAGATGCTTGAGGCCAAGGAGCATGGCATATGGTTGAGATACATGTAACAACTGAAAATAGAAGTCAAAAGATTAATAAGCTCGCCGAAGAGGTCAATAGAATCTCGAATAAGTGTGCTTAAACTTTGAATTCTCATATTGCTATAGAAAATCCAAGTGAGAATTCTTTTCAAGGACATCAATACATCTAGCTAGTCGAGAAGAGAAGAGAATGTGAGATTCAATAAGTAAAGAGATCGAAGAACCTCCGAAATGCAGCTCATTTCAAGTCTAATACACATTTTACTGATTAGAGATGACAGTCGCATGGAAAAATTTATTGCAAGTACTAATAGTTAGAGACACCATATACAATCTTACTTTGGGTTTAAGAATGTTAACAAAGGTATGTTTAAATTCTCCGAGAAAAATGAGAGCATGTTAATTAATTGATGAGGATCTATTTTCAGCTATCGCAATAATAAATGCAACATCCCTCAATATGTTGTCCATTAAACGTGATATACTGAGCAAAAGAAATTCTAAAGCGCTTTTAAAATATAATTTTCTGTTAATTATAATTATACCTTAAATAGTTCTAATTATATCAACCATCATCCCTTATATTTTACAATACTCCACAAACGGAATATCATTTTTCAGAGAAAACATCCTGAGCCAAAGAAAAAGGTGCCCATATATATATATCACCCAAAGACGAAGCAAATTTGGATATCAAAACTATAATTTCTTTTTTCAGATAAAAATATTTCCTATAGCATTTGCACTTGGTGCCGACCATGATGAACCATTGGCCGCAAGACATACTTTTATAGGCCCACTGACTAACTCATTGTCTCATTATTTATATTTTTCGCATTTTTAAGTTGATTATTCTCTTTGCTTAATTGGATCTTTATGCATCAACCTCCCCTAATCATTGGAATTAGTTGAATATAATTAAGCTCCATCCAAATTTCATGCGTGGGGGTTCCCATACAATCCCCCAATTAGGAGCATCTTATTGGCCTATTATATGTTTCTTTTTGCTTGATGACCTTAATTAAAGTTTTGGAACACAAGATACAAAGTTTAATTTATAATTTATCATTAATATCTGATTAATATCATATCTTATTTATAATCCACTGAAAATGAAGTATAAATAAGAACAACCCTCTTCCACAAAAAGACATGCATAATATACAAACCAACACTCCTGTACACTCATCATCAACTATTTATATAGTATATTGTTTTTTTTTCTCCATAGAAGCTTCCCTATAATTTTTTTCTTTTGTTTTAATAAAATATTATACAATATACTTAATTTTTCATAAGTGAAAGCTTAATCTGCTGTCATGGTATTGTGATTTTTCTGATGATTGTAGCTGTAACTTGCTTATGATTTGATCATCAAATCTTTCCGATAAGAAGAATTGTTGGAATCCTTTCAATGATTGAAGAACCTTAACTTCAGCTGAAAATATCGCCTTAACTGGTCTATGATCAGAAAAATTCACTTCACCTCTAGTATATAAATGTTGCTTCATTCCCTCTCCGTACCAAATAATCCGGTCGCACCTGTGTAAATTAAAAAATATGTTAATTGATTGGTTAAATGTATTACTTTTGGAATATTATATAATTTCTTATACAAATATACCATGCAGGAGCACGTCGTTTTTCAGTTTTTTTGCCTTGGATGCATCCGAAATATACATTTGAATTAGGCCAATATTTGTATGTGGGAGCAAATTTGATTGATTCTTCATGCCAACTTTCAAATGCTTGGCCATTCATGAGCTCTAGGATCAACTTTTACATAGATAAAAGAATAAAAGTTTAATTATGAACAAATTATATTTAATTGATGAATGAAATTAAAATGTACTATACATTATGTATATTTACCTGATCATTTTTGAGTAAGGCATCCCATTCTTCTTTCTCCACCAATTGTCTAATAGTTGCTTCCGGCAGTGAAATTCTGTAATTTAAATCTCCAAATAATATTACCCGGCTGAGGATAAAAACAGAAAAATTAGTTCACATCACTAAGATATGCTAAATTAATAATACTTTAAGACAATATTATAAGTTAATTCTACATTACATTTACGTATACCTATATATTAATTCAAGTTGTCATAGAGAATTTTGTAATTATTGATTAATTAAAAAGGGCAAGTTGGTATTTATAAATATTTTATTTACATGCCAAAACAATCGATGAGTTTACTATGACATTGAAATCATCTCTATCAGACAGACGGTTTAGTTAATTACCTACTATTTTCAATGGACCACCTTATTTTCAAATCTTGAACAACCACCCTCTATTTTTATATTAATACATAATTAATGTTATTCGTATAAAGGTCATTAGCATTACATTTCTAATTTATTTCGAATGAATAGCTTTTTTTTTTGTGTTGTACGCATTTTGGTGGGTCAACTTCAAAGTTAAAACAAGCATTACTATTGGCTGTATAAGCTCTTAATTTATTATTACCTAAAAATGTTTTTTACCCATGGTTAGTACGTACTAGTGAGACCAAGTGTTAATTAAATAAATAATTGATTGATTATGAAGGTTTATGTTAACATAATTAATAACAAGTTGATTTTGGACGGTTGCAAATTTCAACAATGATTATATGATAATATAAATATATAAATTATATTGACATACTCGTGATCTAAAATGTTTTCTGGCAAATCAAGTGAAGGTCCTCTAGGGAAACTTGTCCTTGACAAGATTTCAGCTACATCAGAATTTCTGTGTTTCTCATCTCCTTCTCTACCACCCGATGCAAGATGACTGCACACAAAGCAGAAGCTCGTCTGATGTAATCGAAATCTCACCGACACGGCGCCCTGCAAATTTTACAATAGAAATTGAAACAAATTTCTTAGAACAATAATCCATTATCATACATTGAGGATATGTGAATGATTCACTTGCTTATTATCATGAAAAAGTAAGAAGAAATTAAGTTTAGGCTTAATTATCAATTAAATTAATTTGAACAAGTTCAATCTGAAAATAGGCTAAGAGTACGATTGTTTAGGGTCCAAGGTTGAAACAAGCTCTCTCTCTATATATAAATTAAAAGTTAGTTACAATTGAACTAAAACTTTGAATTGATAATTAGAGCCAATAAAATCTTTTATATTAATCTCGAACACACTTGCTTCACACGAATGTCCCTTTAACTTGAAGCGCGCACAACACAAGATTATCCCACTATGTGTTTTTAATTCAACAATAAATGGAATTACCAACACTCAAACACAAAACCTTTCGATCACAAAGGTATTGACTTGATACCGTTTCAATTAACCGATTGAACTAAAAACTCGAAATTATAGTTAAAGCTCAATGACATCTTTTATATTAACTTTTGATATAAATGTAGCTCCATCGGGTTTAGAAGGGTAAAACTAATAATTGATGTTTCATGTCTAAAAGAAGCTCAAGATTTTAATTAAATTTTTTTAAGTACATTGCTATTTTTGTTATTATTATTATTAGGAGAGATTCTACATCTTCCAAAATACATGCATCCTTAATTATAGATATAACTTTATATTTTTTATAATACGTATAAATTTTTTTATACCAAGTTGTTGTTTTTTATATATTTTCAAGAAGCACCGTACTCTTTAAAAAGCGCTCTAGGTCATTATCCTTTAAAATTAACAGATTTCTTGTTATTATTGTGAAGTGCATGCAATGGATGCGCGTGCAGCCAATTAAAAAGGGAATATATGTACTAACTAATGAGAAATTATTGGTACTAATTAAAAAATAACGGTGGTTATAGATTCCTGCTTCAAAGAAAGATAAAAAATAACGGTGGTTATAGATTCTGTTTATTGAATTTAAGATTGATAGTATTTAATTTTTGTTATTGAATATAGAATAAAGAAAAACAAGATTGTATTGTATGTACCTTATTTCCAAGGCAACCCATGATGCCACAGCCAACACAAGAGACACTAGGATACTTAATGTAAGGACGAACATCACTTCGAACCCAAACTGAGATTAATATCCCCACCATTTGTTTGCTAATTATGCACCTATATTCTTGACCCATTCCACAGCTGCTTTCTATTGCACTTTCTTCTTCAATCTGATTCATTCTTTTTTCATCATTATTAATCATCGTCCTCTTCTTTCTGTTCAATGCTTTTCTGATTAGCGAATTCCATATCATCGATGTTTTCGTGTTCTCCGAACCCAGAACATTTGATGCCCTAAGCGGCACAATTTCTTGAAACCTACACACATACTAGATCATATCAGTATATAAACTGCATGTTACATAAAATATCAAATTTTTACATGGCAATTAGCATTTACCCGATAACATATATGTCACACATGTCCGGAGTACTGAGCCAATCCGAAATATCCAAATCCTCATTTGGTACGATCCCAGCAACATTCCACGTGCTAACAAAGACCCTTTATATTCATCGAAATTAATTAATATATATGAGAATGCAAGTGCATTAGACGATGAAGTTCATCGGTACTTAAATTAACACGAAAATTCTACTGTATTTACTGCTTACTTGTAGTTATGAGTATCGATGTTCTGATGATCGAAGATTTTATCAGCGCTCAAAGACGGTTTGCCTAAGTTAGGAATACTATGATCTTCTTCGGAATTATTGTTGGTTGGAAAATCCGCGACAAAATTATTGCTCCCCAATCTCTTCCTGAGGATCTTGTTAGCCACCAATCTTGGCCACATCACCTATAATTATTGATACATTGATTACTATCGAGTAATGATAAATAAGAATTATTTTCTAAATTAGTATGACCGCTATAAGACATTGAAGAGGAGAGGAGACTTACTTCGATATGGGATCCGGGCATGGTGAAGCATTCACATAACATATCCAGAAAAGAAAAGAAAGAGAGAGGAGCTAAGGGTGAGATATAGAGGATGAGAAAGGGATAATTAGGATAAACAGAGAGGGATGTGCAAGTTGTGGAAGGAGAAATTACAGTGACGTAGATGATGATGTTCATGCTTCTTAACTTAATTAGTTTACTTGAAGTTTATTATACTTGTTTAATTTTATAAAATTAATTTTATAATTGAGGCCAAGCCAATAGGGAATGAGAAACAGAAATCAGACAACCTAAGCAATGGTCTTTTTTATTTCTCTTTTCTTTTGTTGGACTGAAAACTAATATCCAATGGGACATTTTCGACATTTGTTTATGAGAATGCAAGTGGGGGAAGAGGAGGTCCATGTAAAAATTGAAATAAGCATGCTAAGTCTCTATAGATCTATGAATATATATTAATTAATATTGAGGATTAGTTAATGAATAGTTCTTAAAGATATATACTTCATTTTATATAATATGTTTTAGAGGAACATTATAATTATAACAAGTTGAGATGAACTTATTTCTGCATAACCACATCAAATGCATAAAGAAATTACATGGAAATTATTTATATAAAACAAACAATCTAAATGTGTTTAATATGATGATTATAATTAATTTATGGCTTAATATAATTAATCAAATTGAAATATGAAACTAATTAAAACCAAAAAAGATTACAAAATGAAACTTCTTGACTTCTTTTTAAGAGTAAATTCAAAAATAAAATAAAATTATGATTACACACTACTATTTTCAAAAATGGTGATTATGGTTTATTTTAAAAAAAATTGTACTTAGTTGTTACACAAATTCAAATTCTCAAATTGAGAACTCTTAAAATTTGATCTTGTACAAATGACCTTTAACGGTTTCAAAACAAATTTTCTCAAGAACTAAAGTTTTTTAATTAATACCACATTTTACTATGGAGTAATAGTTCTGATTTTTCAAAATCAACATTTCAAAACTTTATCTCTCTAAATATAAATTTTCTCTCTACCCACCAAACAATATCTAAATGACTTTAGAGTTAGAGAAATAAAAGAATTAAAATTGTTTAGAATATTATCAAATCTTAGAATTATTCATTTTCAAAAAGTTAGTAACGTTTGTATTTTTTGGTAACAGCAACGTTTATATTGATGATATAAACAAAAAAGTTTTCAATTAGAAAATTTAATGTTGCTACAGTATGCAATTTTGAAAAAGATAAACCTCAAACATCACATGAATTTCTTTTAAAATTCACCGTTTTCTTAATTAGAAATAATTATCTCATCAGTTTGTTCAAATAAGTTTTACACAACGTTTCCATCAATTAAGTTTTTCCTTTTTTTTTAGTTAAATATAAGAAGAACGCTAAACATGAAAGAAAACAGAGGAAAAACGAAAATAAGTTATACACGGATTAGCTTGCTAATAGCTAAATCCCGACAATCATCAAATAGAATATCATAGATGTTGCACTCGTGATGACCCAAAAAAGGATACTAACTTAGCTCGCCATTCAACCTACATATACTCAAAGTTGAATTTAAGACTCAAATCAAATTTTATTGTAATATTCGATTTCCAAATAACTAACTTCAAGAACTTATTGTTAACGATTGAGTTTAAAATTCGAGTTATTTAAAGCTTACTGTAACACTTATAACACACTACTCAAATTAACACTAACTTTTTTCCATAATATCCAATTTATCAAATAAGCATTTGTAATTTTCGTTTTTGCTGGTATGTACTGTTAATGTTTATTTTAAGTTTTCTGTATTTATACTGCTTTACATGGGAATATTCATGTATATATGTACATCCAATCACATTAAAGTTTGCCATCTGCAAGCCACCTTTATTTATCCAATCAGCTTAATCTTTGTTATTATTAATTTTCTTCGTTATGAGTCTAATGTACTGTAGATGATCAATGAAACCATAGCCGAATCCTTACATTTTCGTATTTTTTGAATTAAAATACGTATTTTATTCCAAATTGTGATGGTTTTTGTGGTTGGCTGTTGCACACAGATCTACTACTCCATATTGGAAGTCTCCAGAATTATTGCGAAGATAACTTATTTAATATATGTATTTTAATTTTGATAAACTCCACTAGTTAGTTTTATTGTCTATTTAATTTATTGACTTCTTAATTTATTGGTTTGCAACAGTGCAAGTATCAATGTTTGATCTCTTCATATATATCATATCTATTTATTTATTTTGCTTAAATTACACTAGACCTAAATAATATTATTAGGAGCTGGACAAGTGCATCCAAATCATAATATATGAATACGCGCATATGGAGCATTTAATAACATAAAGTTTTTGAAACTCTTTTGATAACATAAATTTGATAAAACATAAAAATACAGTAAATACAAGGACAAATTTCAAGAAATAAAATAAGTAAAACTTTTAGCTCCTAATGATAGTACTGATAAACGTTATTCATGCTGGTTCGTAGGACCCTATTTCAAAACCTATGAGTCTTAAGCACCATTTTTATGGTGGTAGTTCACAACCATCATAATGGGCTTAACCCAAAAGCCCATATTTCGGATAGGCCCATAAATGAATGAATGTACAGTAACTCAAGTCTTACAAAATATTTTTAAAATGTCAAACTCACACCAGCATCATCGATCCATAATATGTCGTCCCAATGAACACCCTTCATGCCAAAATAACGTATGGGCAGATGGTTCTGATAATTAAAATTACCTAAAAATTCAATAAATTGCCAAAATGTCTTATGAAAAATTGATATTCACTTAGTCTAGCTAGATTTTATTTGTGCCAAACACTAATCACTCTATATATATCGGTCTTTTATTATTAATCTAGAGAAAATATGAATCCTAAATGAAGACGATGAAAATATTTCATCTCAAAATATCTTTAATTTATGATTTAATAGTGATTGATCAAAATTTTAGTTAAACAAACTACTCGCATTTTCAAATTTGTGTTTTTCTTTTTTTGTGACTTTCACATTTTGAGTTTAATTTATCCTAAAATATATATATATATATATATATATATATATATATATATATATATATATATATATATATACTTATAGATAATGTATTTATAGATAAATTTGGGTTTACTTTTTTCTTAATGTATTTATAGTTAGATTAATTATAAAATGGAAGATCAGTAATAAATTAGACAGTAGAAAATTGTGGTGGGAGGAAAGTTGCGGCCATATTTGAATTTTGACATTCCCATTTTAAACATCTTTCTTTCTCTTTCAATTTTAATTTTCTGTCTTAAATTTTGATTTTGCTGAATCTTGGTTTCAAAGAATACAACATTTAGAATGTCAACTTTGATGATCCCTTCAGGGTTATTTTCAGCCCGAGATGATGCCACACAACTCAATCGTGCTTTTAAAGGTTTTCCTCATCTCTTTTTCATCTTAATTATACGTCACAAAATATAAATTATTGCATGTTGTTGATTTTTTTTACGAGTATTGCATGTTGTTGATTAAGATATGATCATGCAAAAAACATTTTTGTTTGTTCTCGAAATTCAACCATGGAAAGTTACATCATGACGCCAGAAATATATATGGTTCTTCATTATTTCGTATATATACAGTTTTATATTTCAACTATGGCTACTTAATGTATTTCAGCTTTTTTCATCTTCCGTAAGATGGTAATAATAGCCCAATGAATATATTGATAGGGATTCTTAGTTATTTTATCTTGATTTCACATTTGCATGCATGAAAAATAATGTCAAGTTGATCCTATTCCTCATCATATTAAAAATTGCGAGCTTCATCTGCTCCCAGCTATACAAGATGTAATAAAATTAAAAATATGTCTAGGTCAAATGATCTAGTAATAGATATAGGGGTAATTTCCGAAAAAAAAACTCATGTGTTTATCAATTTTGTCAAAAAGGTGTCTATGTTTATTTTTTTGACAAAATGAGTATTGTGTTTATCTCTGTTAACCAAAAAGCGGAAACATCATTAACAGTGTTAAATGTGATGATGTGGCAAGAAGTATTTTGGTCTTAATTTATGGCTATGATATGAAAAACTCATTTCTTACACTTTAAAGTTGTAAACACATTAATGTTTAAGAAACTTATCGATAAATAAAGACAAAAAACCCATTGTCACATCATCACATTTAACACCGTTAATGATTTTTCCGCCTTTTGAGTAACGGTGATAAACACAATCCTCATTTTGTCAAAAAATAAACACAGACACCTTTTTGACAAAATCGAAAAACACAAATTTTTTTTTCGAAAATTACCCTAAATATAGTATCAAGGCTTTTGTAGATAAAACTGTAGAAGTGTCCATAGACGGATTGTGTTGTATTGTACACCATTTAAACTCAATGGAAATTTATTGAAAGATGATAATGATGGTGGTGCAAAATTTTGAAGTAAACATTACTTCATAGTTTATTACTATTGGATCCAATTTTATGTCATTCATTGAATCATAAAGATATTAATAGTGAAAAATACATAATGATTATTTTAAGGGTAATTTTCTAAAAAAAACTCATGTGTTTATCAATTTTGTCAAAACGGTGTTTTTGTTTATTTTTTTTGATAAAATAAGGATTGTGTTTAAGTCCGTTACCCAAAGAGTGAAAAAATCACTAATGGTGTTAAATGTAATTATGTGGCAAGGTGTTATTGTCTAAATTTATTTGTAAATTCTTAAAAAAAATCATATGTTTACAACTTTAAAGTGTGAAAATGAGTTTTTTACATCATAAATAATAAATTAGGACTCAAATTATCCCGTGTCACGTCATCAAACTCAAATGGTGTCTGTGTTTATCAATTTATCACCTATTTTTTAACTTAGTGAATGAAACTTTTCTTATAATTGGAGATGTTATAGGTTCGAATTACACCGAAATTGAGAGATATTTTTTTATTATAATTGTAAGCACTTGTGCAAGTTGTTTTTTCTAAAAGATATAAAATAATAATAACCCCTCTTTGGTGGAAGCCTTTGGAATGTTAGTCTACGGGTGGTATTTAAAGGCATTGGGCCTTTGAGGGCCTGTTCCACCCTAACCACACGGGTCAGGTCTCTTGTAATTTTAAGGACCCATTCTAATTTGGTTGTAAATGTGGGGCTTAATGGGCTTCATGTGGGCTTCTTTTCTACTGGGCTTGTTATGGGCTATTTTAAATGTCAAATCCATTTGACACATCAAATAAATAAGTGTTCACAAATTATAAGTTGTTGAAATTCAAATAAAAAGTGAATTGCAATGTTGGATTCCACTCTAAACTATTGTAATTTGGGGGGTGCCATCTGCTTGTTAGCTTCCCGTTCTTATTCAAAAAAATCGTCATATTATTCACACGATTCATCTCAATTTATTGTTTTTATAATCAATAAAGAATGAAGAGATTAATTATGATGAAACATTGAACAGGAATAGGATGTGATGCTGGAATAATAATAAACATTTTAGCACATAGAACTGCATCACAGCGTGATGACATCCAACAAGAATATGAAACTACTTACTCTTATGACCTCAAAAAACAGTTGTCATCAGAGCTTCATGGTCATCTTAAGGTACATTGTTAATTGCAATTTCTTATCTTAATTAAGTATATGATTACATAGTAATTAACTAATGTGTTTCTTGAACATGCATAATTTCAAATATTATTAGAAAGCAATAATGTTGTGGATGCAAAATCCAATGGATAGAGATGTGAGCATACTGAGACAAGCACTGTCAGGACCAATGGTTGAACATAAAACCGCAACTCAGATACTATGTTCTCGTTCTTCGTCTCATATTCGTCAACTCAAGCAGGCTTACGCGTCTGCCTACGATACTCGTCTTCAGGCTGATATTGAAGCTCACACTTCTGGCAATCATAAACAGGTAGGTTCTTAAATACTATTGTTATTCATTATTTTATTTGTTGCTTAGAGTTACATTAGTAACTTATATATGAATTGTAATTCTATGTAGCTGTTGCTGGCATACACAAGCACGACAAGGTACGAAGGTCCCGAAATTGATAAAATCCAGGTGGAGAATGATGCTAAAGCGATCGGTGTACACAAGAAATTCGAAATGGATGAACTGGGTTTGGTTCAAATTTTTAGTGACAGAAGCAGATCTCATTTGGTTGCTCTTCAATCTTCTTACCACAAAATGTATGGAACAGATTTGAAAAGGGTACGTATATTTCCACTTAATCCTCATTCTCTTAATTTAATATACAGAATTATGTCCGTCCTAGTCGGGATGTCACTCTTTCTCATCTTGCAGTCTACATTTTTATTCAAAAATGTACGAAATTAAGTCTTATGTTCCTTACTAATTTTATACCTGAACTATATTGATACATAAATTGAAGGCATTAAAGAAAGGAACGAGTGGGAGTTTCCGATACGCTCTGTTAACAATCCTACAATGTGCTGATAATCCTGCAAAGTACTTCGCTACGGTAACAATTCATTATAATTTGAGTACTTTAAGAACCTTAATTAATCAACTGTACATATAGTTACATTAACTTATGCAAATAATGTAGGTATTGAGGAAGTCAATGAAGGGAATAGGAACAAAAGATACAACACTGATAAGAGTGGTGGTGACGAGGGCCGAGGTTGATATGCAGCGAATAAAGCAAGAATATCGCAAGTTATACAAGAAATCATTAACCGAAGCTATTCATTCTGAGACTTCGGGAAGTTATAGGAGCTTTCTTCTTGCACTTTTAGGTGCTAACGATAACAATATCAATTAACTACGTACTGGACCTATATATGTATCTCATTTTTTGCTCAATTTTTCATTGAGATAACTCTATGTCTAATTAATTAAGATTGCAATGTAATTAACCACCAATGATTAACTAGCTAGTTAGTGTGTTTGTCAACCTGTAAATGTAATTAGACCAATTAATTGTTGCTGATGCTTCAGCTTAATGTACTTCCAAAAGGATGGTGAACTATGTATGTATAATGTGTTATTCTATTTGATTCATGTAATTTCTTGGTGTTAACTATATTTTTCATGAACTATTTACAAGATTAGTATTTTTTTCTGAGAGTTTTTACTTTTAACGATCATGGAATTCTAACTCAAGACATCACGTTTCCATTGGAGTATTGATAGGCCTAATTATTACGTGTTGTTCCACTCTTTTTAACCTCTATTCTTGCATGTTTATATGGTTGAAAGTCCTTCTCATGAGGTTTAAGTGCAGATATCGCTCAATTGTGCAACTAAGCATAGAATCCGGGCATTGGAGGCCTTTTGGAGATTTGTGGCTGTTTTAGGCTGTTGTTGGACTGCTGGAGCATGCAGGCTGTGATTCAGTGAAGTCCAGGCGTAGGCTGCTGCTGTCCAGAGCTAAGGAGGCTGCACAAGTGAAGGGGTGGAATGCCACCTTGCCCTAGTGGCAATTCTGTTATTACTATCAACATTAAGGATATTATTACATTTCTGTTTTAAGGGTATTATGACCTCTACTTTTAGGGTCGTTTTAGTCTTTTTGCCTTTTAGGGTTGCCTCCCTTGTCTCCTTATAAAAGACAATGTTTTCTTTTGCTTTTCCATACACTAGATAGCATTAACTTTGCAACAACTTTCTTTTTACTTAGTTCTAAATATAGTAGTTTTCTTTATCTCTTTCTTTACTTACTTTTTCTCTAAGAGGAGACATTGGGATCCGAATCCCAATCTCTCTTCTTCTTCCTTAAGCTTTATGATTTCAAGCTTTGATCTTTACACTTCCATGGAGATTTTAAGCTCATCAAGCATGAGTGAGTAGTCCTATAGCATGGGTTATGAGTGAAAGGTGACGGATTTAGGTGCATGGTGAAGAGTTTCTACTTATGGTAACATTTCTTTACTCGGTTTTCTTAGATCTATGCTTATTGTGAGGTTTGGTTCGAAACAAACCTCCTAAATTATTAGTGGAGCTTAGAAATGAGCTATCTTGTAGTTTATTGTATGGATTAGATCTAAAGATGCATGCTATTGTGGTCTAGAGAAATCTTGCCTTATTTGTATGTTATTTATTTACTATTTAAGGAAACTTTTTAGTAAAACCCTTAGACAAACACATTCCTTAGTAGATCTAGATCAAATAACTTTGCTAGATCTACTAAGTTATCAACCCCTAGGCTTGGAAACGAGCTAGGAAGAGATATTTGTGGGAAAGGCCGAACTTTTAGTGTTGAAATAGCTTTTACCATTTATGGAAACTCAGATCCAGTAGCCTATGATCCAGATCTGACCACTTGTAGCCTGTGTGCCTTTTAATATTGTTGTTATTATACCCTGCTGTAGATCTTTAGTTTTAATCATTAAAAACTCAATTTTGTGACTTTATTAGACTCTTTAGACTGAAAGTTGGTAACTTTAGCTTAGCCCGATCCCTTGGGTACGATAATCCGAGTCCTTAATACTCACTTTATTACTTGAACGATGGGTACACTTGCCCTAAAAAGCACGTAGGTTTCTATCGCCACAAGCATAATAACCACTAAGTCATTGTTTGGTGAGTAAGATTAATCTTTATTAGGTTACTTAATCTCGGATAAGTTTAGTAATTTATTAAGCTATTTCCTCTTCCTTTGGAGTCTTTATCCAATATCCAAGGCCCATCATTACGGTCTTTCCACTCTAAGATCTATAATATTGGGCTTTTCTTATCTATGATGAAAGCCCAAACCTTATTTGGCATATAACTAAACTTGGTCTCTGATCTAAGAGCATGGTTATAATAACTTGTATGTTATTAAAAACTTGTATAAAACCTGAGATCAATATTGATTAAATAATTGTATGGACATATGGAATAATTCAGATTGAATATGATATGGAGATGAATACCATGTGCGTTATACATCTTTCAGTTATGGATATAATATAATTGGATACCCATAGCCATAGGTTGAAATGATTGAATTATTTGGTTACAGGATTTTATGTTTCAAAATAAGATTTCAGAGAATTTTGTCCATTGAGAAAGGATATACAGATATATAGGAATCTCATGGACATTAAATACTATTATTTTTATAGTAAAGCACATGCTTCTGCTTGCATACTCGCATTATTATTTTTCTATGGTGTTGGACTTTGCTCATTTTGATAAGGAAATCTGTTGATATTATTAGCTATGTGAGAGCAAACTGTTTACCAATTTAGAAAAATAGTTTTTTTTTCTTGTGGAATAAATTGGAAAAAGAAAAATCTTAAGACATGTACTAATTCAGATAAGGATTGATTCTCTAATCTTTTATTTCAATGTGATAAACATTTGGGCTTTTATTAAATTTGCAAGTAAAGTTTTTGATAAGTAGAATTTTGAATGTGGAACTTACAATGTAGTAAAAGATGCTAAACACACTTACATTGTCGAGGGAGATAAGTAGAATTTTGAACTCCTAGGCAAGCTTAAACGGCCAAATTGGTCTAAATTTGATATTCGATTTTTAGTATCTAGACGGAGCCCTAAAGTTATCGTTTACAATAATTATTAGAACATTACACGTGTTTAAAATTATTATTTTTTGAATAGTTTGTAATGTCGTTTTTATAGTTTCTATATAAAAGTTACGTCATAAATGAAAAATACTTCTTCCAAACCATTAAAAATGTAGATATTGAAGGATTTGAATTGAGTAAGGTTGTGCTAACTTAGTTTTATGTTTAAAATTGGCTTTTTCTAAATGGATAAATGTGATAAAAGAAGAGATTAAAAGCTTGATATATTTCCATAAAATATGAAAACTTCAATCACCTTTCATGTTTTTTTAAATAAATTAGTCTGTTTTTAGTTATCTATTCAGCTAATATTTCTCAATAGAAAAAAAGGAACTTCCTCTTAATAATATATGCAATCATACCAGCAATAGATAAATAAGGGAACAAATTGTAGTGCACACAAAATTTATACATATAGCCATCAAGTTAAAGATTTGAGAACTGAAATTGAAAAATTAAATAACTAAATAAAATTAAACGGTAAAATTTATTGTTGGAGTAGTTAACTGCGAGAGTGTTTCATTAATTGTCAATTTAACCTGCATTTGCTAAGTAAGAAATAAACAACAGAACTCTATAAACTATTCAAATTATCCAATAATAGATTATCAAAAAAAATAAAAAATCAAAGATGAATGTTGTGTGGTATTGAACTTGCTATATAAGTGTGCCCACTGGAAATTCTACACATACAGACAAAGTCTTTCCTGATCTGTTTTTGTTACCTTGTTAAGAATAAAGATACAAAGTTTTACTTGAGTCCAGATAGTTTAGTCCATATGACAGATATCTGTATTTTAGAGTAAAATAGATTTACTTAATTGTTGTCTATTTGTTATGTCTGGGTCTTTTAGGAGCCACTCTCGGAGTACCAACCTAGTTGAAACGTCGAGCGATTTTCTAATTTTCCCTACACACCAGACTTTTACTCAAAAAGAAAAATAGTTCAGTCCATATGGTTGAGGATTGGATGATTATTCTATAACTATATGTCACACTATTTAATTGGAGTTTATTCCAATCTCATGTTTTATATGACACTATATGAGTCTTAATTAATACATTGTTTTTCTCCTAATCATTTGTTTAAAAGCTTCGTTAATAGCTTGAACGCTTTAAATTATTCCGATAATTTTCTGAACTTACTTAAAACGCACCAAATTGATTCATGAACTTTTTTAGACTAATTTATTTGACTTTTTAACTTTTATGATATCGATATAGTTTTTCAACGTGCTTAAAAGTATTAATTGGTGATTTGTCCATAAAGTAGTCAATTTTTTGGATATGTTTTAAGATTTTTTTGAATAAAAAACGAGAAGCTGCTAAAGGAAACGAGCAAAAATATTTCAACTAGGCTAGCAAGACATGTTTTAAGATCAATTTATTACATTTTAACTAATTTGAAAGAGATTATTACGATGATATAAAAATATATAAAGCTAATCAATCGTTTTGGACAAATTTAATGATCAATATTACATTATAAAAGTCAATGAGGCTATCTGAACAGGGTAAGAGTTTAAAAGGGCCAATCAAATTATAAACAATACATAAAGGATTATTAATCTAACAAACTTTCATACATACAATCAAATAAAGGAGGGAAAAACTACTTTTCAGCTCCCTATATTAAGGTACAAAATTAAATATATTGTGAGATTGGGGCATTATATATTGTTTTGAGAGAAAATGCAAACTTGCACGTAATTTCAAGATTTGTCAAAATAAATAAGTAAAGTTGAAAGATATGAGGAAAAACGACGAGAAATGACAACTGCCATTTTATTACTAGATAGGAAATTGTTCTACAAGGAAGATGACAATCTTTTATTGTATGCCAATTGTCATTTTCATGTCATGTCATCCAAATTACTTTGTATATTTAGTTTTATTTAGGGTAAACTGAAAAAAAAAACCCGATGTGGAACTGCTTAATATTTCTACAGTGGTTACAGAAATTTTAAAAGTATTATATATATGGTAAAATGGGGAGTGAGTGTATAATTGGTAGCCACGTCATCATCACTACCAAAAGAACATAATTGATCTCCAACAGTTGGCTTATTTTGTTTGCTAACCTTATATATATACCTTCATTTCATAAGTGTACTATTTATATGAAATGTTAGCTTCATAATTCCTTACCTTCCTTGCTAGCTTACATTATATGTATGTATATATTTCATTATTAATTTCCATGTCCCTGCCCAACCCAATTAATAATATGTCTCTAAGCCTTATTATTCTCATTTTCTTCAACTATAATCTACTCCTTTCTTCTGCTGAGCTTCACCGTTTTCATCACTCCTCCAAACCTGATGATGCCTCTCTCAGCCTTCTTGTCGTAGGCGATTGGGGTCGCCGGGGACTTTTTAACCAGTCCGATGTTGCTTCTCAGGTCATCATCTTTCCATCTTTTAATTATGATTATCTGTATATATTTGCTGAGCTAAACTATATATACCATTTCAGTTTCTTTATATTCTTTCCCAGAAAAATTCAGTTCATTATGATACATGGCTTTTTAAATTTTTTTATCTTACACTCAAAACTTAGACCCCTCCTCCGATTTTCCAAAAAGACTAAGAACTTAGATCCTAAAAAATATACTTTAGACTTTAAACCATGAACTCTTAAAGTTGACATATATTATGTGTAATGAAATTATTGGTCCAGTTTCAAATGATGTTTTAATTTGTTTTGTTTGTTTATTAACAAGTTATAATATATATTTATTCTTTTTTGTATTTTAGTAGTAGTTAATTTTTATGGCATGCTTATATTCAAAGGATATTGACAAATGATTGTCAAAATTTAATAGAATATACTTAAAAGAGGTTACGTGTTGTTAGTAAATTATATTCGATAATAATAAATATATGAAAGATTTTAGTATACATTTTGGAGCGTGATGACGTGATACTTCAAACCAATAAATGATCATATGTCACATTAACCAATAAGATTTTGACAACGTGTAATTAATTAAAATTTTATTTTTTAATTAATAATTTATATAAAATTTTAAATTCTAAAATAAAAATTTTAAACCCTAAAAATTAAGAAGTATCATCACTGGTACTCTACATAGATAGTTTCTTTTATCAGCAATAAAATTCCAAATCCAAAGAGTTTGATAGGGAAAAAGGAAGGTGCTGTGCTGAAGTATAGGCCAATAGAGGATAGATTAATATGACCAATGAAAAAATGGCACGTTGATATTATAATTTTTGTTTAGAAAACCAGGTCTGATTGAATCAGCATAATTCCATTGAGATTCCATCAAATATCCATATGCTTTATGAAAAAAGAAAAAGAAAAAGATAAGACGACATGGCTAACTTCCCAGCACAATCAGAATTCCATTTGGCTATTATTGTTGTTCAGTTTTTTATCTTCTACCTATACGTTTCTCTTACTCCATATAATTTGATGGATGATTCCATATTTACTTGGTATAATCTATAAAAATGAGATCGTTACTTGTTTTAAATACGAATGTTAATATTTAAGGCTCTTTGATTGAGTTCAACTCATGTGTAAATAAAATTTTAAAGGAAGAGTGTTGTCACCCTTGTAAAGATTTTGTTACTTATATAATCAGTCAATATTGTAGGATACTTAACATAAATTTCTCACGCTTATGAATATACATATGTAACACTAAGTTTGAAGGATTAGACAAATGTGGATTGCACCAACAATGAGCTTCCCATATTGGACTGGTAAACTAAGATATACATCTCTTACGCTTGTGAATATACAAATGTAACACTAAGTTTAAAGGACTAGACATATGGGGATATCGATGGCGCCAACAATGAGTTTCCGTATATTGGACTAGTATACTAAGATATCATCTTAGATTTATCTCAAAAACAAAAGGACACCTTAGAATGAGGAGTATTGTCACACATTTATAAATGTTTCATCACATATGTTCCCGCCAAAATTGTTAGAAAGCAGTTGTCAAAAAATCATTTAAATTAAAAGTTTAAATCAACAATATTGTGCTCTCTACATATGTTTTTATTAGTTTTAATTGTTTTCTCATGCTTTTCTACACTGTAGCGGAAAACTATTGTGTTAAATCCAATCAACAAATAAAAATTATTAGCTTCAAACTCTGGACAATTAGATTATAGAGGGTTCGATAACATGACATATCTTTACGAATCTTTTATCAAAATTAGTGAAAAATGTTATTAATTCCTTTTTTAGAAAAAAAAAGAGATAATTAATGTTTCCATCTAGTTGGTATTGCTTGCCATATATTTCCTCTTATATTATGTCTCTTTGTCCTGTGTTGTATCAGCCAAAAATAATTAAGACATGGGCCTTCATTTATGTTGCTTTTACAATTTTGACCATCAATATGATCTTTTTTAACTTAAAAATAATTAATTAATGATGATATACTTCTCCTCTCTATTTGCAATTGCCTTATCTTATTTATGCCCTTTTATTTTATCTTCAACAAAAATAGTGAACTTGTGATCTTCGTGCTCGATCTATATAATTTCGAAATGGGCCTTATATTACTTTTATAATTTTAACACTTTTTTTAGATGGGAATTGTTGGGGAGAAATTAGACGTGGATTTTATAATATCAACTGGAGATAATTTTTATGATGATGGATTGACTGGTGTGGATGATCCTGCATTTTATGAGTCTTTCACCAATATCTATACTGCTCCCAGTTTGAACAAATTATGGTACAATGGTATGTATATATTTATTCTTTCTTTATTTCACGGTTCCTTATAATAGTTTATGTTAGCTGATGCCCAATTATTTCGTGTTGTTGTAGTGTTGGGTAACCATGACTATAGGGGTGATGTTGAGGCACAATTGAGTCCAGTCCTTAGAGCAAAGGACCAGAGATGGCTTTGCTTGAGATCTTTCATCATCGATACTCGTACATATAAAAAAAATTTCAGTTATTCGTTATTATTTTTAATATTAAATTTTTAATTAGGCCTTTAAAAACTTAACTATATCTTTATTATTTGCAGAAATCGCTGAATTTTTCATGGTAGACACTACTCCATTTGTTGAGAAATATTTTTCAGAGAAAGACCAGAAATATGATTGGGCTGGTTTATTACCTAATCGCAAGACTTATCTTTCTAATATCCTCAAGGTAACTGATAATATTAATTATGTGGAAATTAGTTTTCTAATTAATAGCGTGATCCATGCTTAGCTTAATTAATTATTTAATTCTTTTATAAAAAAATAATAGGAATATTTAATATTTTTGGTGATGAAACAGGATTTAGACGTGGCATTAAAAGATTCGATAGCAAATTGGAAAATAGTGGTAGGTCACCATACAATTAAAAGTGCTGGACATCATGGGAGCACTCCTGAACTCAACTCCCTACTCCTTCCAATTCTCCTGGTAACTAATTAGTTAATTATTAATTAAAAGCAGTGTCGTAAATAAAAGGTTCGTTAACGGTTTAAAATTCGACTTATTTTCCTGATTAGTCTTCAAAGGTGCTCGGTCGCTCGACTAGTGTCTAATTAACTAATCAATCTCTCAACCAAATTTATTTTCAGGAAAATAATGTTGACCTTTACATAAATGGGCATGATCATTGCTTGGAACAAATTAGTAGCAACCAAAGGTAAAAAAAGAATTGATTTATCTGCAGCTTTGAAATCAATAAATATGTAATTATATTATGTGAAATAATTAATAAAAATGTGCAGCGAAATTCAATTTATAACAAGTGGAGGAGGATCAAAGGCATGGAGAGGGGATGTTAAAAAATGGGATGCAAAGGAAATGGAGTTTTATTATGATGGTCAAGGTTTTATTTCTCTTCAAATTACTCCAACTCAAGCTGATGTTGTCTTCTATGATACTTTTGGGAATATTTTGCACAAATGGGGCAGGATTAAACCCTTGCTTTCTATTCTTTAATAACATGTGCTTCCTCCTCCATCATTATGTATATTCATTTGTTCCAATAATATATGTATTTTAATAGTATTTTATGCTGGGCAGATGTAACAATATTGTACTCTAAGTTAACCATTTAATATAATCCAATTTAATATAATTCATTTTATCACAAGATATAGGAGTAACAATATTTCTTTTGTTTTCTTTTCTTTGAATTCAATTGTAAACTTGCAATAGTGATTAAAAATGTTAAAAACATGTTTTGAGCTTATGATTTAAAAAGGTAGATTACATAAATAAAAATTTACTAAAATTAACGGAAACCATTAAGTTTGGTATATTTTTATCTCTTACTATTAAAATAGTTTGTGTTACTTATAATATTATCATAGCAATTTGTAAACCTTACATACATCTAGGGTCAGAATATCTATCATTTTGGTTCTCTTGTATCTGAAATCTAATTATACTGCGAGAATTTAGTTATATTATTTTTTCTATATAAGTAAATTGCATTAGTCTTCTCTTGTACCCAATTTCAACCCAACAGAAAATTAGGAGTGAAAATTATTCTTAACTTTCTACCATAAGCTATAAATGGCATTCGCTTGTACCTAACAAATTACAGTTTTTCTTTATTATTATTATTATTACCTTAATTTCGTATACATTTTATCTTGTCAAATTAAAACATGGCTGCCTTTGCATTGAAGAAAACTAGCTTTATGCTTGTTTTTGTGGGCATGTTCTTGGATTGTTGTTTAGGTGAGCTTCAACGCTTTCGGCAGCCATTAAAAGCCGATGGGTCTCTGAGTTTCTTGGTAGTCGGAGACTGGGGACGAAAAGGACACTATAACCAATCTGACGTCGCTGTGCAGGTATTTATCATTTCCTTTTTGTTTTTTCAGGGATGACATTCTGACACGACAATACGATTATAGAACCAAAACGAATTAACACGATTAATATGACTATTATGTTCATGCATTTATACCATATAAAAACATATATATTAGGTAATGTTGTTTTTTCTTGATAGCCCCAACTATCAACCTCATTTATGCTCCTCCTATGTAACAAATTTCAAAAAGTTATACTTCAAAAGGAAACACAAGAGTTAGTTTTACACCTATGGGGGTGCCTTTTGGAAGTTTTATGTATTATTTAGGCAGTTTTACATTGCTTTTCCACGACCTAGAGGCTTGGCAAATACACATTGTTTTCCTTAAATGTCGTAAAAGCTCGAAAAGTTGTGTTTGGTAACAGATTGCCTTATTAGTTGTGGAAAATGGAAATGGTTTTCAGAAGAAGCTACAATTTGTACCGTTTAGGGAAATCAGTTGCTCAAATAATAAGAAAAGCTGAGTTCACGACAATACCAAATTGGCCCTGAATTATTATAGTGGTTAACGATATATATGTTTAATTTGTTACAATAATGGTGATGCAGATGGGAATAATCGGAGAGGAATTGAACGCAGACTTCATAATATCAACAGGGGATAACTTTTATGATAATGGTTTAGTAGGAGTAAATGATCCTGCTTTTTCTGAATCATTTACTAATGTCTACACTGCTCCAAGCTTGCAAAAGCAATGGTACAGTGGTATGTACTTGCTCTTAATTAATAATCTCACTAATTTGCATATAATCTTACACATTAGTTGGGATTTCCGTTCTTTAAGAGCTGCCTCGGTGCTTCTAATAAAAAGAAAACACACATTGTGCAGTTTTGGGCAACCATGATTACAGGGGAGATGCTGAAGCCCAATTAAATCCCATTCTTACTCATAAAGATAGCAGATGGCTTTGCATGAGATCCTTTATAGTCAATACAGGTCAAACATAAGAACAAATCTGTTACTTTATAATTATGTTTAGAAAATTAAATGTTTATGATTGTTTTGCTAATTGATATGTTATTTCTAATATGTAGAAATTGTTGACTTTTTCTTTGTGGATACAACTCCATTTGTGCATCATTACTTTACAAACCCAGAGGGTCATACCTATAACTGGACGGGCGTCTATCCTAGAAAAAGATACCTTGCAAATCTATTGAAGGTAACTCGCCACTCTTTTGGCTTCTAGCTGTGTTTTTTCGTCTAGACCATTCGGTATCTTAAGTGGATAGTTCAAACCAATCCAAGATCAAGCTAGATGATTCTCTCTCGCGATGTGGTGGAACCAATTTGAAGTCAATTGACAAAATTTTGAATTCTAATTGAATGATTTAACTGATCTAGTAGTAGCATTACCGCTTAGACCGTGTTTTTGGTGGTTTTGGTTACAATTACTAATAACTACTATAAAAATAATCAAAATTTTGAGAATTTATTTGAAAATTTGCTTAGGATGTGGATTTAGCACTAAGAAGCTCCTCAGCAAAATGGAAAATAGTAGTAGGACACCATGCCATCTTCAGTGCAGGACACCATGGAGTCACTCCTGAGCTTGTAAGGCACCTGGTTCCACTTCTAAAGGTAATTAATTAATTAAATAGTCAATAATAACCAAAATTCCAATATATCTACTATTGCTGAATATATTTTCTAACCTTCTTTTTGTTGTTTTATCAGGAACATAATGTTGATGTGTACATGAATGGGCATGACCACTGCTTGGAACATATCACTAGCAGTGACAGGTTGAACATAGCTTAAAATGTGTTTTTATTGATTTAAAATTAAATGCTGAATTTGATTAATTTTTTTATATATTTTACCATAATTCAGCAAAATTCATTTTCTAACAAGTGGAGCTGGATCAAAAGCATGGAGTGGAGATATAAGGAAATGGAATTCAGAGCAATTGAAGCTATACTATGATGGGCAAGGTTTTATGTCAGTTCAAATGACTGATTCTATTGCCATCTTCAAATTCTATGACATTTTTGGCAATGTCTTGCACAAGTGGACCACCAAGAAAGAAAGTCACTCAGCTATGTAGATTTTGTCTCCTTCAAGCTCCTAACAAAATAAATTTGCAAGTGCCAAAAAAAAAAAAAAAAAAAGTAAGGTTAATTTAGATGTTAGAGGCTTTCATCCTTGTGTACAAATCTAAACATTAGTGTTATGTGTATAGTTGAAATATGTTTTTGATACTTTTGGATATTCAAAAGGTTGAATTTTGAACTCATACCCTCCAACCTTCACTTTGTAAATATATCCCAATTGAGTAGTTGTTAATACTTCAATTCTTCTTCCATTTTATCTCAATCTTCATTGTTATTACTCATCCTATCCTATCTAAACAAATTTATTCTATTGAAAAAATAAAAAGAAACAACAAAAATGTGAACAAAATGGACACTTAGTATCAGTACTATTCAGAACATTGTGTGCGTGTGTAGGTATTGTGTGTGCCTGTGTGCGGCACCCGCATGTATGAATGCTTATGTGTGTGTCTGTGTGTGCACTCTCTTCCATTTCTAATGAAAAAAAAACAAGGCTAAAAGCAAACCAATTTTGCAGCAGGAAATATGATATTGATATCACTCAGTATTCATTGTCAAAACCCTTGAAATGGAACTCTGTATATAATGTTCTGTTTTTTCCAGAATGGTAAACTAAGTAGCAACTCTTGATGCAATTTAGATGTATAATCTTCCCATGCAGCAACTGCACAGGAAAATTTTGCCCAGTTGAAGGAATCTCGGTAGCTCTTGTTATAACCAAAAACTGACTCTGCCAGTTGACGATCCTTCAAAACTACTAGTTTTAGGGCACTAACTCTCTCCTTTTGTGATTCTGATAATTCTATGACCTTCCCATTTTCTACTTCAATCTCACAATTTGGCAAATCCATGGCTTTCCAAAAGTAGAATTGTATCACCTGTTTCCACGTGCAACAAGTTCAACTATAAGTAAAAAATGTAGTGTCAACTGGACTCGCACCCCATTCTAAGTATGGATATAAAAGCCATCATTATCCCCCAATGCAGAAAGATTTATCAAAAAGATCTAATTAACATAGCGCAAAGGACAGGTTTTAACATACAAGCAATTTCGGACTTACCTGAAGTGCATGCAAAATGTTGACAAATTCCTTCGCATATAATTCATTTCCCCTAGCTATCTGCACCTTCTCTGTGAGACGTTCTGTGGAATCTGGTAAGGAGTTCTTTGTTTGACAAGAATAGATGTCAAACCCAAGCACATGTATTCTTGCAAAGCATATATCAAATCCAGAATCTTGATGAGAAACTTGTTCCGGGGAAAACCAGTACATATTGACGGATGCCAGCATTGGGAGCTGCAACCCCGGCATATTGTTTGAAGAATATAACATGTTCTCTGATAGGAGGGAAATGAGTTTAGCATCCTCATCATGGGTACTATCACGGCTAAACCATAATGTAAGGGTAGTCCTTTCTCCATCAATAATCTGTTTATAAAGTAAGAGAAAAAAGAAATGATCAACAGCTCCACAGTTCTTTGAAGGTAAATTAATTGCAAGAGAGGAAACATGCAAGGTCCATCTTCCAAATTAGTATATAAGCTATCTTAATCATTTCATTCATGTGCCACTACATTTCGAGATGCGTTGTCATGTATATTGCATGATTAAAATTCATTTTGATGTCATAATGTGTACAACCGCAACTTGAGTCATTAAACTTCAAGCTGAATTAGCTCCCATTAGTTTCAAACTTCAGAATTAGAATAGTCCAATGCACATATAGATAGTTTTCTCAATAGACTGTCTACCTGTGGCCTGATCCTAATTATTAGTTTGTAAATTGCGATAGAAACCAGCATATCTATCAGCAATTATGTCTGCTAAGTATTGCAATACATGTGTGGCAAACTGCGTCAAGCGGATCCAATCACAATTGTAATAAAAATGATCAATTTTGAAATTCCAAATGCTATATAGAAAAAAATAACTAAGCAATTGAGTGATAAAATTCAAATGATCCATGTAATAGCTATCCTCCAACATATCCACATTTACAGCAACCATGATCAGAGCTAATTTCCAAATGGCTCGAGGACCCCTTTGCTCCTTGGTGCACTTTGCGTCATTAACAACTACGAATGTTACCAATCATCAAAAGATGAAAAATAAAGCGCAAACAGAATATTAAATGAATCATGAATATCCAGCCAGAGTGTTGAAACGTAATTGGCTGTAGTCTGTACTAGTACTAGGCAACATCCAAGTAGAAATCTTTGGAATCATGCAAACTATTCCAGTAGAAATACAATAGGTAATGCAAAAATAATATACATACCTCATCGACGGAATGAACATTCAAATCATCAGCTGTATATATTGCAACGAGCTGTTAACACAAAATAATATGTTATGAATTAACTGAATCACAAAACTGAAGCAGGTCGGTCAGTTAACAACAACAATAAAACACAAGTTCCTTCCTCCATAATAAAGATAGAGACACTAATGACGGACATGATTTATTTAAACATACTCCGGCCATGGGAATAACAGTAGTGGGGTGGCCATCGTGAAAGTGAAACAATCCTCCAGTGAAGTCCTTGTCATAATCATTCAAATAACAAACTGCCTTTTGCAAGAAAGAAAAACAATCAACAAAAGTAACATATTACATTATGCAAAAACGAAAACATCAAGGAACAAAATGAACAAAGTTACCGCGAAGTGACGCTGTTTAAGATAGGGCCTGTTATCGTCGGTATGCCATCCAATGGAGGCTCCTCTAGTCCAGCTAATCAAGCCAGTGAATTCGATAAAAAGCTCGAATTCGCAGGCGAAAAACTGCTCTACCTTGTCCTTAAGCCTGTCTTAGAAGAAAATAAACAAGTAATTAGGCGTGAAATTAGGGAAAAAACATGAATTAATAAAGTAGAAATGTAGGTACCTCGGATTGAAAGGAAGGGGATAATGAAGTGAGGAGAATTTGTAGCGATGAGATGAGACAGAGTAGTTGAGAAGACGTTAGGTCTATATCCTACTGTCGAGTTGCTTCTCTGAATGAATTTCAATTCCGAACATTCCTCTTCTGATATCAATTTCTCCACCACTAACCGTCGCCATTCTGCCATTTTTACTTTCTTCTATAAAATGAATGAACCCAACACTTCCATAAATTCTCCCATCATAACAATGATTTTTGGAGGGCAAAACATCAAATGTTAAATCTATTCAACATATTTTATTTTCGTCTTTTTTTTTTTTATATATAGTATTGACACCTTACTTTTTAGGAATATTCTATGGTCACTTTGTTTTTCACAAAGTAACCATTACTTTGTTTTGTCAACCATTGGATCATGGGTTGAAAACTAATCCAATGGTGAAAAAGACAAAGTCTAGACAAAGTAAGGGAAAAACAAAGTGACCATAGCCTACACCTACTTTTTAATGAGGTGGTAAGATGTGGCAATAAATTTTCCAATGTAAATGCATAATTTGATTTTAGTGGCTCCGGGTAAATAACAAGAATGAATTCTGCAATTCAACGAATCTCATTAATAAAAATCTGCCATTCAACATTACCAAGGTCAATAATAGCAAGTCGTGTTTGAAAATTTTGGACTTAAAACAAGATTTATTTTTTCACTTTCCCTAGAAAATTTACCATCCTAAAAAATGGTCAAATGATAGTAGCTGAGAATGAACATAATATAATCTTGAAATTTAAAAATGGTCTTAAGTCCAAAAGAAAACTATGCAAGTGGTATTGATAAATTCAAAGAAATATATAGCATGTGATACCATGCTTAACTGCTGGTATACTATATAACAAAACTTGGTCACAACCCCTTGGAATTTCTCACTAGCGCCTAACCCTTCTCGGCTCCTTATTGATACAATTTTCAAAATAGAAAAGGCGTAAAGAAGACATTAAAGGCTAAGGAGGTTCCAACAGAATAGCGTGGGTAAATCACAGGCTTCAATGTATAAATGAATTTAATATTTGCTAGTAGGATATAGTCCTTGTGGATCTAGCAAGACACTCATTTCGATCCGCAACATACCAGACATCCGACTGCAACAACTAAATCAAACATCCCTAAAAGAATGATACCATAGGAGGATGTTTTAGCAAGTCTTACAAACAATGAAACACGGCCTCTTCTAAAGCACTAAGTTGCAGAATAAGAGCCCTCTATTAGTTGTGGCATGCCAACCATAAGAGCCCAAACCTCGGAGACTTAAAAACAATATATTTGATCCTTAACGTATATTAAATGTGGGATTAGTCATTGCAGTTGGCAATGAATATCCATACGGACCAAAATTGTGGTTTTCATTTTAGTTTTTCTAACTTGTTTGTAGAAAAAAAAGAAAAAAAAAAACAAGTTGTTTGTAGATTTTCAGTTGAAAACATTGATAGTATATAACAAAACTTGGGAACAAAATGTAGCATTTGACGTAGAATTAAGAAAGAAGTGTTGAGAGTTGATATGCCTAGACAACAAAAACGGAACAGAGAACAAAACGAATTGCCAATACAACTGACAAGTTTCGTTCCGCCTTACTCTGTTTCCACCCGAAATAGTATAATAGTGTAGTAATTCTGAGAATGTTGCTTGCCGCTCTTTACATTTGCTTCAAACTCATTGCCGTTGCAGCCTACCCTTGGACAAAATACTCTCTATCTTCTCTCCTTCTCTCTATCCTAAACTGCCCCGTCCGACTTGTTTCCCTCCGTATGATCAACATTTTGATGATGTTCCTCATTCACAGCACTTCCATTCCCAATTCCATTACAATTTTGCTTTCGAGCCTTCCCATCCAATGGAGAATCGAAATTTCCAGAATTTGGTTTCCCTGTCCCATTTTCCTTATCCGGCAGAAACGTAGTCTGCACATGGAAGTTCATCTCAGCTGGAGCTGCTATCTGTGGAGCTGCAGCATTGCCTGCACCTGAAGGAGGAAGAAAAACACCAGTGCCAGGAACAGGGACGGGGAGACGGTTAGGAGGATGCCTAGGGGGTGCTGCTGGTGGCCACCCAGTTGAAACCGGTGGCAAAGGAACTGGTGGTGCAGGGAAAGGCAATGGAGATCCAACAGGGGCAGTCGCAAAAAGTGGTTGGACACCATTTGCTGCAGGAATCTGTGGTCGATTGGCAGGAGCTGGCAATACTCCGGTTGTTGGAATTGGTGAATAATGCTTTGGCCCAGAATGGCGAATATGGTTCGGTGATCTAATTGGCGGTGGACCCCAGTGGGAAGGTGAGCCTGTAGCAACTGAAGTGAGGCGCTGGCTGTCGAACTTTCTTGGTTGATGCTTGGTGAAGGTAACAAGTATCCGTTGCTTCCTTATTGCGGGAATTGCATGTTTTGAGAAATCTGTGGATCTCCCTTGCATCTGAAGAAGGGATCTGTCGTCACAATTTCACAAAACGGGAGAAATTAAGATCAACAAAGTCAATAATAATCATGGAAACACAAACTACAATAATTTCTCATTCACATTTCTGACATAAATCATAGAATGTTGGGGTAGAAAATTCAACGGGCTATAGTTTTTTGAAAGCCAAATGTAGCAACAATCAGCTTGATGTGCAATATACTAAAATGAGTATAAAAGGGAACAAACAAGAATACCCGGGTAGAATAGGTAGCTTAAGGGAGCCTTTGTAATCTCCAGGATGATCCGCTGTAATAACTCTGCCAAAAGTAAGGTCACACTCTGTCAAGAAAAGCACAGAAATGGGCTTCCCGAACCATGCGGGCCACATGTGAGGCTGTGAGTGATCACCCTACACAAATTTTTCAACAATTGATTAAGGTTAGCTTGTACGGTTGAGTGTTATCATAACTACCATGCACAATAGATTAGAATGGTACAATAAGAGACCTCATTATATATGTCAATTATACAAGAATCTGGCATCACGGGCATAATCTGCATGCCAACAAAACGCTCAATGACATCTTCCAGCAAGGTTGGTATGGATTCGCTTCTTCGGTCTGAAATTAAAATATGAGAAAATGAAAATCACTTTCAATATTATACTCATGTGCATACGAAAAATTTCAGACAATCTGTAACATGCCTTTAGAGGTTGCTGCAGGATTTTCATCTTCTAAAGGTGCATCCACTATGGGAACACCCAATTGAATCATCTCCCTGCCATGCCCTTTCATAGGTCTCTTGGAAAGAACATACGTATGACCTGTTTCTCAATTAACAACGATTTAGCAATGGTTGACATTTATATGAAAAGCACAGATTTACAGCACATAAATATACAGAATACAATATCTTTGATTGCATGATAAGACACCCAGAGAGCTGAGTGGTACATGGACCTGAATGATCTTTCTAAACACGAGGGAGCTGAGTAATACAGTTTGTTAGGCTATGGGTCTATTATCGTATGGTTAGATGAGGTAAAACAACAAGGAGTGAGATTAATCAAGCGCCAGGTTTCATCATTGAAGTGCATGAATGAAACTTATCTTATGTTTTAGACAAAATCTAGTACCCTCCCAACATATTTGAAAGAGCACCAAATGTAAGACTCGAATTCTCTTGTAGAGTTGTTTATGTCAACATCTTTAACCATGCGAAAATGAATATTTCTAGGATTCATCAGAAATGCTGTTTTTTTTCTAATTTAATGGAAAAGAAAGAATGAAATGGTGAACTCGCCTTGAAACTGTCCTCTTCTCCCAGCTGTTCTTAAATCATTAACCAATGAAACGATTTTTGAAACTTCCACATCATCAAGCACATTTTCATATAATTTCAGCCCATCAACTACGTTGACCTAGAGGAAAGATAACAAAAACTTAGAAGTAAAAAAAAACAAGAGAAATTAGAATAGTTCTTCATATTAGAAGTTCAGACACATTAGAATCTCTATAGAAACATTACCGTCTTCCCGTCAACTATCTCTGAAGCGACAAACGTTTTTGGAGTGACAGTATGGTTTTGCTTCACATCCTTATTCTGACTGGAATTGGAATCATTCTCTGGTAGAGTATTTCAGGATGTCTCAATAATAAAACAAGCAACAAAAACTTGGGGAAAAAAAGGCTTCATGAAACAAGATATGAAACAAGATAGGTTGCAAGAACAAGTGGATACTTCTGTAGAACATTTTATTCAAAAACATAGGGAGCTATATAGTTTCTCATGAAAATAACAAATAAACACTCAATAAGCACAATATATGAGTTTAAAAGATAGTGTGTAACCTTTGTGACTAGATTGTGCACCAACAGTCTCAGACTCAGCTTCTAAAGTATCAGACAAGTGTCCTTCTGAATTTCCAGAACTCTTGAAGTGGCTATCCCCGTTTAGTTTTGCACTAGTATCTGTTTCCATGAAAATGAAATGAATGAAAAAAACATCATATTCGGAAGATAAGAACAAATTGCAATTTTGATAGTTTGAAAATCTTTTCTATCTCATGTAACTTTTTCACTTACTCCATTTGAAATTTGAATGATGTTAACATAGCATCGCAAAGTACATAACATTTGATCAATGTTTTGCCCAACAAAAGTGGAATAGAAAACCACAAAAGACCACCTACGAATGCTAGCCTCAATTTTTTCATCCCTTAACAATTATCATTTCGCCATATTGACTAGGATTCTAGTTCAGCGACACTTGTAGATAATGAGCAGGGGTATTCTAGCAGGGTATGAAACCGCCAATATTATGAAAACAAAAATGAATTCTTGAAGAAGCAAATAAATTATAAGGGATAAAGGCAATGTTATTGAGGAAGATTAATTTTACTCTTATTGTACCGAACAGTCCAATTTAGCCCCATGGTAAATTTTATTTCATTTTTATCCTTTCAAGGGATTCCAGTCGAATCTGTGTATTTATGCAGAAATGGTAAAAAGTTGTGACAGACAATAAATGGCAAAATCAAGCTTGATGAACAACAAATGGCAGTTTGCTACCCTAAACATGGATAGTCAATCAAAAGGCTTTCAATGAGAAACATATTTTACCATATCCAGATAGTAGTAATCTACATCAAAGTATAATCGAAACATAATTACCTTTGTCGTTCTCGGAAAGTGCTAAATTTGTATCCTCCAACTTCCCACCATCACAACCTGATTTGATCTCCTCAGAAGTCTCAGTTTCCCCATTCCTTGAAGGGTTTCCATCAGAACTATTATTCTCGACACTCGAATAAACAGCTTTTACGGCTTCCCCGCCAAAACCCCTATACCCTTTGTTAAACCCCGTAAACGAAGACCTTCTATACTCCTTTCCCCCATATTTGGACTGATCATTATAATACCTATTCTGTTGCTGCTGCTGCTGCTTCCTTAACGCAACCTGTTGCAGCGCGAAAATCACCTCTCCAACTGAAAAGTACTGCTGCATATGCAGCACAGGATTCCAATTGCACCTTCTCTGCTGTATACACCCAATTGCCCCATCATATTCACCCGGCTCCCCAACTGCCCGAAGATGATGGCAAAGGGAGTCGATCATAGCATTAGCAGCAGCGAATTCCCCTCTCAGCCACGAAATAAACCCATCACGCTCGTCCACATGAAACCACTGCTGGGGGGGACGATGCTGCTGGTGGATCTCATTTCCAACTCCAACACCACCCGCTGGGAACTGCATTTTGTCCGATAACACCACATTTCCCGGTGGCATTGCCATTTCTAACCCAAAAACTTCAAATTCAAACTAAAACATCACAAGGGTAAAACCCTAGATCTAATCTTTTCAACAATCACCAACTAAAACCCAAAATTCCCAATCAAAATCACGTAATCACCAAAAGAAACCAACTTTAAGCATAAAAAAGCAACCTTTAACAAATAATCAATCAATATCAACACTTTCACAACCAAAAAAACTGAAATAAACCCAAAATTCAACAAATGTGCAAAAGGGTAGTGAACTATGCAGATCTAACAAAGAACAAGAAACCCCAAAACCCTAAAAAGATAAATAAGATCTAGGCTAAAAAAGAAGCAATGGCTTATAGAAAACGCAAATCAAAATATTTTTTCTAGCTTAATGATCATAGATAGATAGAGTCATAATGCAAGTATATGAGGACATGTATGGACAAAATGGAAAATGGGGTCTAAAATGGTGGCTGGTAAAGGGTAAAAAAGACTAAAGTTTCAATATTTTTTCTCTCTTTCTTGCGTTAGAGCTGGTTTTGGAGCTTGACTTGCTTGGATGAATAGAGGGGGAGGGGCAGAATATTCCATGGATGATCATCAAAGAAGGGTGTTTTGGTCATTTTGGGTTTTGTTAGTTTCGAAGTAATGAGTAACGTAATGAGTTTCCTTTGTTTAGGGTTTTAGTTGCCAAAGCTTCCTCTTTAAGTGGAGTTCAAGATTTTGATGATAGAGGGAGGATTTTATTTACCTTGGAGGTTTTTCACTTATTTAAATCTTCATTTATAAAATGAAAAAAAAAAGTTAATCTCTTCAAGAAAGAGATTAATATGAGTATATAGTTTTAATCCGATCAACGTCGACTTTTTTAGTTAGGATCCGTTTGGTGCCAGAGTTAACTGATAGATGTTTATTGTTGTTATTAGTTTTTCAATTATTGGTGTTTAGTAAAATCATGAAGAATAATAGTTGTCAACGTAAATGTCTAATAAAACTATATTACGTCTTGAGATTTGACTGGTTTGTAAATTCATGCTTATGTTTTTTTAACCGCTAGCAAACTAAAAAAATTTATAAGTTCATCCTGTTTGTTTTGACTTTTGATGAACTCAAAATATAAGAAATCAAATACTATAATATTATAAACAACTTTAATTCTTAAAATTAGTTTGATGTTTTTTTTTTGCAGAGAGAGAATACATATTTAAAAACACTTTTAAAAATTGTGATTTTGAAAAATTATAATGGTAATTTTGTGATAAATGTGTTACTAAATTAATACTTAAAATTTTCTATCTCAACGATTGAGTAAAAATTGACAACCTCGGCTTAAATTTTTTAGCTTTGTCAACAACAATGGCATTAGTTATATTTTGGTAATATAAGACTCATAAGTATACCTACACAAATTGACTAAAAATGTAAAGTTATATTTCAAATTCATCCAATAAACAATGTATTCTAATTAAGTTAATAAACAAAGTTTGCAAATGAACTTTGTTTTTTTCAAAAATTATACTAAAGAGCTAGGAATATTGTAAAGAACAAATATATTTTTTTTGAAAATTAAAAGGATAGCTGTGTTGTAACCTAATAAATACATATAGTTTTACGGGAAAGTTTCAAAATAACACTTTTTATGAAATTTCATAATCTAGTTACTTACCAATGCATAAGTGGGGAGTCTAAAGTTGGAATCCTATTCCTTACAAATTTATCAAAGAAAAATGTTGTTACTTACATAAAAAAAATTAACAAATGTTTTTTTTATACGTATCTCAATAAACACTTTTTTTCACATTTTGAAGTGAAAGGCCAAATTCTACTACGAAAAACTACTAAATACACTCAATAACTAAGCTTCTAGATTTGTATAGTCTAAAGAACTCTATTTAAAGTTGTGAAAATAAGAAAAATTCATGAAAATGACTCTTGTTTTAACTTTAAAGAACATTATTTAAATTTATAATTTAATTTAAAATCACATTTTTTTAGCCAGAATTCAAAATTGCATTTAGCACATTTATAAAAAAGTTTAATAAAGACACATATCTGTAAAAATGAGTATACTAATAATTGAAACTAAATTTTGGAGATTATTTGATTTCATGTAACATATGAGTTAGATATGTTCATTTGGAAGAACTAATCAATAGCGTTTGTAGTCCAACGGTTAGGATAATTGCCTTCCAAGCAATAGACCCGGGTTCGACTCCCGGCAGACGCATATAGTTCTTTTTACTTTTTTTTTAATCCTTTTTGCATCAAGTTTCAACTTAAACAAAGAACAAAAAATTGTATAATAATTGAGAGGTTATTCCTATATAGAGGTTGGTACAACAAAGACTCTCAATACTTGGAACCGAACTTTTGTATAACAATTGGGAAGTTATTTTTAAATTGAGTATTCTTATATATAAATTTTACTGTATAATGTTCGTCTAACTTCCGTTATGTAGCGCTCTTTGAAAACCAAAAAAAGTTCTAAGTTTTTATTCCAAAGTGCTACCAGAAATAGGGTAAATTACATTAGGGATCTAAATTTTATCTTCATTCACAATTTGGTACTTAATTTTCATTTTTGCAATACCTAAACTTAAGGTGACCTAACGATTTGGTACCTACGACATGCTATAACAAGTTAATAATTTAAATTGCTGATGTGGCATAATTTTGACCATATATTTGACTTAAAAGATGAACCTACTTAAATTGTATGGATATATTTTATCTTCAACTCTCCTCTCTCTCTCTGATAACACATTAATTTAGTTGAGCGGTTCAGACTAAACTTAGAAAGTAGGAATTGATTTAACAACTATTTATTTGTCATATCGTTCATTCCAAATGAAGTTGTTGCTTGAGTAATTTTGTTTCTTACATTTACATTGATTGGAATTGTATTTATAACACAAACATTTTTTATATTTTTAATACTTTAGATGATTTAATTGTAGTATAATTGGTACACCTATTTTTTTAATTGAGAATTATGAATTCCAAATCATGGAAGTTATAAACTTAGGTAAATGCTATGATTACTTTGTTTTTAGTTACTTTTTCTCTTCCACCATTGGATCAAAGTTTTATCATACTCATCCAAGTCATTTTGTTAAAAACAAAATTACAGTAGAAAAATCCATAAATTTATTAAATTATGTAAAAAAAGATAAAGTAGTTATTTGTATAATTCTATACGTAACTAATTTAGAAGGTGGATGTGATTTCTGTTCTCAAGGGATGCTAAAAAAGAGCAAATAAGAAATGAAAAAAAATAAAACACAAACAAATATGAAAAAGTAATCCCGAATTTATGCAATGACTACACAGTCACTCATTCAGATTGTAATTGTATAAAGAAAACATAGTAAAAGTTAAAGTAGTAGACAACTCCAACATTATTAACCTTTCAGTAATTTCAATTTTCCTTCTGCCTGCATAATATACTAAATTAATTTGTATATTAATAAATTTTTATTATGTTTTTGAAAGGCAAATCACACACTCCACTTCCTAGTGCTTATATAAGTTCTGAAACAGAAAAAAACAGTCTTCTGTATAACCATTTTTCATCCTAATTACTATATTAATCAAATAATTGTATTCACCGTCATCCCTCACCACATTAATCTTTTTTCTTTTTTAATTAGTTACACAGCCTATATAATTAACGGAAATTTATAACATATCATTTGCTACTGATCCTAAATTTCACATCCTCTGTTGAGTTTATTTGATATCTATTTTTGTTGTTCATCACCATCAGTATTTTTATCGGTAATCTTGTTTCTTAAGGTTCATAAACTAGCTAATGTACATTGTTAACTTTTTTACACTCTCTTTTCACTTTTCATGTCTCTCGTTTTTGTACAAATTTTTGTTGGTTTTGATACACTATTGTTTGTATGGTAACTGTAAATTAACTTTTACTTCATGGCTCCTAAATGGTTAATTTTTAAGCTTCCATAAGTATTTGCAGATGTGTTGTTTTTTAAACCATCACCATATTAGTTTTGTTGCCTGTGAAATCATCATCGGAAAAGTAAGCAACATCTCCAATTAGATAAGATTGTATTTCTACATAATTTCTCTATGTAATCTATTAATAATATAGGGTGGCGATACGTATGGAGATATCTTTTATTTTTATTTTGAAATAATAATACATATGGAATTAAGTGGTGCTTAACGGACTTTTATTTAAATATGTTGCGTCTAAATCTAGCCCAACTTGGTATGCATCATATATAGATGGGAGTCTATATATTATTATGTCTGGTCTCGGGCTGAATTTATACTAAACATTTTTAAATATAGCCCAACAAAATGTTTGGTATCGGGCTGAATATAATTTTATTTTCTCATTTATAGGGAAAGGAAAAAACAACAACAAAATTAAGATGGGCAACTATACGGTAATATTAATTTAAATAGTTGGGATTTGTCATTTTCAGCTTGCAAAATATTTTTGAGTTCTAATTCTTTTGTTTTGGCTGTTTCTATTGTAGAAAACCGAGGGGGGCCAAGATCACATCCCTCTCCCATTGTTGATCTTTGCTATAATTATGGGTAGTTTGTCATTCATCGCATTTTTAGTGTACATGTTGCAAATATTCCGTGAAATGTGTACTCATGCACAGAATGCAAGAGTCAAGTTTTTTTACGGAGAACAAACTATCGGAACAAGAACCAGGACGAAGCGAAAGTCTTTAAATTTATATCCAATAGTACGATATCATGCTGGAGATAATTATGCTCAAACAACGTGTTTAGCATGTTTTGAGGATTTTGAAGAAGATGATATCATAAGAATTTTACCATGCGGCGATATTTTCCATCCATTTTGCATTCAGTCCTGGCTTAAAGCTAGGAGTGAAGCAAAATGTCTCATATGTTTTAATTAAATAAATTGGTTGTAATTGCATATATATGTAGTTTGTTTGTTTTTTTCGAAAGAACATATGTAGTTTGTTATATGGCTAATAAGAACCTCTAAATGAGGTTTGAATTATGCAGTAATTTTCACATGGTCCATGACTGACCAAGTTAATTTGGTCAGTCACTGTTAGATCTATGTAATGATGTTAGATCTAACGTTAATTAACAATGACTGACCAAATTAACTTGGTCAGTCATGGACCATGTGAAAATTACTCTTGAATTATGTAACGCTATATGAGAAGGGAAAAAATTGTAATTATCAATTAGTTGATTAATGCTTTTATAAAAATCAATTAGTTGATTAATTACAAAAATAGTTAATCTAATTTTGCAAAGATCTATCCATAATCCACCCAATTAAGGGCAGGGCTTAATTATGTGTTGAGCTCTATTTTATCACTGAGGTTGTATTTTTTTTCTTGAGTTGCACTTTTGGTCATTATATTCACCGAGTTTTGTTAACAAATTAACCAGCTTTAAAGAAAATAAACTAGCTAAATGTTAATTTATATACTATAATTATTTAATATACATAAATATTATACTTTAATTTACGCAATTTTCTTCTACATATTAAACTTGTTTAACAAATGCCCAATTTTTTACCTCATATAAAAGAAGTTTAGGCAAATACCAATATGTATTTGCTTTATTTTGCCATTTGGAAAAAAAAAATCTAATTATGATATCAACATGTAATCTTTAGTTTACTTTATTGGATAGATCAAATCCATAAGTGATATTCTTTGATTTGTTTCTTTCTACACATATATCCAACTTCAGATTAAATTTTCCTTCATCAACACCATATGTTTTATACTCTCTCTCTATATATTTATTCTCACTATACTCAAATTTTTATAGGGCTAACTTATGTTAACCCAATCACCTAAATGTAACATGGGTTCAAAGACTATGTTATTGCTTCTATTTTTATGGCATGTATCATTGTTTCAGTGTATAATATCAAGTAGAGAAGAAGATTTAGAATTGGAGCAAGAATTTCAACGTCTTATTAAGCCAAGTCTGAAGACTATTCAGGTGATTATGAACCATATACAATGCATATAAGTCTACTTTACAATACATTGTTTGAGTAAAGTATAGAACATCCCGTGATTATACGCTTTCAAAAAATCAGTATTTATTATTTTTTTTATATATATAATAAGTTCTTTTATTGATTAAGCATCTTTTTATTGTTGATTAATTATCTTAATAGATTTAATCGCTTAGATAAACCTTATATAATACTATAAAACCACTTTATAATATATTTTTAGAGTAAATTATAAAAAATCACGTGATTACACACGTTCACAAATTCAATATTTGGAATTTGTTGGCATAAGGATATCATCACATACAAAAGTTGTTATTGTTTTTGACATATCGGTTCCTTGTTCATATGTAGACGATTCACGGAGATAAATATGATTGTGTGGATTTTTACCAACAATCTGTTTTTGATAATCCATTAATGAAGAATCATTCTTTCCGTCCTCAGGTTTTTTCCTCACTCAATTATTAATTCAACTAAAATTCAAGTAATAATTAATAGATACTAACATGACAGTTAAATTATACAGATGAAATCTAATTCTTATTCTAGAGGAATGAGATTTGAAAATTGTACGCTTACTTTTAGGCCTGAAGATATGTGGATAGATGGGGAAGGTTGTCCTTATGGTACTGTTCCTATTAGACAAATTACAAAAGAAGACCTGAATAATGCGAAACAAGCCGCTGAAATATATGCATCAAATTTGAATCCACAAACTACTGAAAGACCCGGTGTTCATGTAAGTTAAATTTATCGTCATTGTACTATATTGAATGATAAAAAAAATTTGTTTCTAACCACATGATTGATGTAGTTATTCTCTAATTTGTTAATGATTTAGTTCGCTGTTCTTCATACACCACGACTGGGAGTTGAAGTGAAGTACTTTGGAGCTGGAATGTTTAGTGAATTGTGTAACCCAAAGTTAAATCACGATTCTCAATATAGTTCTACTCAAGTTAAGCTCCAAAACGGTCATGAAAATATTATTTTTGGATGGACAGTAAGTTAAAGGATACATTAATTACAGTTGTGCTCACATGGTCAATGATTGACCAAATACAATTTGGTCAATCACCGTTACATCAAAATCTAAGGGTTGAGATTAGTTTGGTGGTTTCATTAGTATCTAGTCTCCACCCTTAAATTTTGATCTAATAGTGATTGACCAAATTGTATTTGTGAATCATTACCATGTGAGCACCACTCACATTAATTATTAACTTTTGAGTTATTAGCATTAATTCATAACATGTGCATTTTTTTTCTTTGAACATTAGGTACATCCAAAAGTGCACAAAGACTCTAAAACTCGAATGTTTATATACACCTATGTAAGTTTGTTATTTGGTCTAACTAAATTAGTTTCTCCATTTCAATTTCACTTATGAAAACAACTATTTTTGTGCTAGTTCATTAATTACTAGTTAATATTAATTTTGGATTTCTTTTCTAATTATAGGCTAATAACAAGCATTGTTTCAACGAGTTTTGCGGTTTATTTGTACATACCAATCCAGATATACCTCTTGGTGGCGTTTTTGACCACCTTAGTGATATGTGTGGAAATAAGAAATATTCAGTGTACTTCTTAGTTGAAAAAGTAAGTCATGATTTCATAGTCTTGTTTATTATATAATTAATACAATATTTTGTTGTAATTAAAAAATTTCTTCTTAAATCATGATAGGATGAAATAAACGAAAACTGGGTTCTTAAATTTCTAGACGGGACAGAAGTCGGAAAATGGCCTTCGAAGTTTTTTACGGGATTGGGGAAGTTTGCTACGTACATTGAATGGGGAGGTGAAGTATATAGTCCTTCACATATTCCAAGTCCTCAAATGGCTAATGGAGTTCCTCCAGATTATCAAGACTATAAATGTAGGGCACAATGTAACAAGTTAATGCTTGTAAATGAAGATAGAAAAATTGTTCCTGCTATGTCTCTTGTTAAGTATGAGGACATCAATAAATATTATCGAGTTATAGATAGAGGATATTTTGGTGGGAATTTACAACGTGCCATGAATTATGGAGGTCAAGGAGGCTATATAGGAACATAATATATATTAATTAAGAAGTTATAAATAAAATTTGATGTTAATTTTATTTTCTCAATATATACTGTTCAAGGATATTGGAAGCTAGTATACATTTTGTTGTTTAATTATATTTATTATGTGGCCTTACTTAAATGTTTTGTGACTCTGGTTCTGAAATGCTTTTAATTTGATGAATTTAGATTATTAGATTTGTAATAACTATATGCCGAGACACATATCCACTAATGATCCTAGTGTAGGCCGAAATTTATGAATCCTAACTAGTGTGGGATCTGAGTTTAACTAATACAAAACAACTTAGACGGCCTATTTACTTGATCTAAGAGTAATCTAGTGTTTATATTAACAAACATGTATTACCTCTTTCAAGATGTACATATGACGATTTTTGATATGTAGAAATTGAAATCAGCTATGATGGAAGTATTTTAGAGGAAACGCCAGTCGTTTGATTATCGGTGGTGAATATCTTATGCCTTGTTCTTTTAGACTTATCAATATATAATTTCAGTCCAGTTCAGTCAGCAATGTTCAATAGTTTCACTTCATTAAATGCACTTTAGTTCAATTTACAAAATTTCAGTTTAATTCAGTTCTTTTAGTCATGAAGAACAAGATCTCAAACCTAACTTGATTCCGAACAAAACAAAAATCGATCTCCAAATTTGTATTTCAATTACTTAAATTGGGTTTAGCTCTTAAATAAATTGTACTAAGATTTCCATACCATAAAATAGGCACAAAAGGTATAAGATAACCAATTTCTTTCATTAATGTATGAATCTTCCAACTTAAAAAAAAGAAAGGATGTAGCTAATTATTGACACTCAACCTCATTGGATGATCGAGAAACATTATGTTGGTTACCAAATGACCAAGAAATAATGGGTCGTTTGGCTAATGGGATGAGATTAGAGAAGGATTAGAGTGAGATTAAGAAAATAAGATGAGAACAAACGGCTCATATTTGGTATATGAGATGAGATGAGAAAAGTACATGAAAAAAATACAGTGCAATTTTATCTTCATTTACAATTCACGACAACGTGACGAACACGGCTAAAGAGGATCCTAAATCCTACTTGCAAAGAAAACAGTGAAACGGACGGATTGTTAGCAGCTGCACAGCAAAAATAAAATAAGAAAGTTCCAAATCCACCCAACAAACTTCCTTTTTATTTGGCTTAATACATTTATGGCCCCCTGAACTTATCCATTTTTTTCACTTAGCCTCCTCAACTTTACGGACAACCTATTGGTCACCTAAACTTGTAATTTTTTTCCACTTAGCCACCTGAACTTGTAATTTTTTTCCACTTAGCCACCTGACCTTGTAATTTCTTTCCACTTGGCCTCATGAACTTGTCAATTGTGACATATTTGCCCCTTTTACACTGATGTGGCATGATTTTTTTATAACTACTTATATTATGGCACGTCAGCACAAAGAGGCAAAATGGATCATATTTGACAAGTTGAGGAGGCCAAGTGGAACAAAATTACAAATTTAGGTGGCTAAGTGGTTGTCATCTAAGTTGAGGTGGCAAAGTGAAAAATTTTGACAAGTTTAGGAGGTTGGATAGGTATTAAGCCTTTTTATTTACCTTACTTCCAAATTATAATTCCCCCCTTCCTTCATATCTCTCACTCAAAAAAACCCATCTCCATCATCATAATCATCACCATGGCAGCTTCTCTTTTCTCACACCCTTCTTCCCTCAGATCACAACCCTCTTTTTCTCCCCTCAAAACACCTCGAATCCCTCTTTTTTCTCGTGCTTCTACTCTCTCTATCCCTTCAAGTAATGTCCTTTTTACGTTTTTCCTTTGTTTTTGATTTTGTTGATATCTTTCTGAATGGTTGTCTTTACTGTTTTTCAGAAGTGGGTTCTTTGGAGAAGAAGAAGCTGAATAATGGGTTTGTTGCAAAATCTTCAATGGTTGCCCCTAAATCTACTTCGGAGCTGGATAATCCATTGATTGTTATTGATAACTATGACAGCTTCACTTATAATCTTTGCCAGGTTTGATTGAAATTCGACTTCTTTTACTCTGTTGGTGTCGGTTTGTTCCGGAACTGAGCTTCTGATTCTTGTTTGGGTGCTGGGAAACTTATAGGGTGAAATTTAGAATGGGGATTGTATGAATTTGTTGAAGCTATTGTAATTTGATTGAATTTTTGTGTAAATGTAGGTCTTTATGAATTTCTTTTAGTGTTTTTGTTTTCGATTTCGTATGATGCTAGATCACTGATGATATGATACAGTTTCTGGAGTGGAATGTTTGTTGAATTGAACTTCTCAACTAAAGTGCACGCATCCTTTGTTTGTTTATCATGATTGAATAATGCGTTGAGGTGTTAAGACTGAAGTTTATTTTATGTGGTGTATAAGCAAAATGGCTATTAAATTTTAGCATTTCATGTAAATGCATACCATTTGTTAATGTCTGGAATATCGATGTGGCTGGTTGGAACATAGGTCCCTTACTTCCGTTACTGATATTTAGTGACAGTATCGCCTTCTTGGATTGACATCACAGCAAACTGTTTTTAGTTTTCAGTCAAAACTATAAAGTATGGCAGATGACAACTTTTGCTCAATCTTTTCTTTCAATATGTTTGACGCGCGGTACTTAGATATTTTAATTTGCATGATCAATCCATAGTGTACAATGTCACGGATAATGTCAGTATTGGTCGTGCTGTCCATATCCGATTAGTTTTTATGCATTAATTCCTTATCTTTTAGTTGGTGTTCCATTAGCTTCTATTAGGATTATCGTGTCTCTGATTTGCTGTAGATTCTTAAACACGACAAGCAAAAGCTTTTTATGTCGTGTTTTTGCCGTGTGGCATTTTGGAATTTTCGGCATGCTCAACTGATTTGTGCGATCAATTTCCTAACTGGCTACTGTCAATTAAACATGACAAGTAAAAGCTTTTTATGTCTTGTTTTTGTCGTGTGGCGACTTGGAATTTTCGGCATCCTGAACTGATTTGTGTGATCAATTTCCTAACTGTCTACAGTCAATTAAACACGACAAGCAAAAGTTTTTTATGTTCTGTTTTTGTCGTGTGGCATCTTGGAATTTTCGGCATCCTGAACTGATTTGTGTGATCAATTTCCTAACTGTCTACAGTCAATTAAGTGAATCTCACGTGGGCTTTTCTTAGTTGTTCTGTTTTGGGGTGGGAATGTCGTTGCTTGTGATCTGTCATCAATGCTCTTTTTCTTCGAGTCGAGAATTTAGATGACGACGGGAGAAAACTGCGTAAGCGCTTGATACCGATGAAAGTTTTGTCGTGTTCTGTTTTATAATATTCTGAATTGCAACTGATTTACTAGAAGTTTCCAAACTGTATGCCATCATTTGCCAATCACAATTAAACATAGTGTATTTTTATTTAAAACCTGTTGAACTAATACTGTGGTTCTTCAGTACATGGGAGAGTTGGGATGCCATTTTGAGGTTTATCGGAATGACGAGATAACGGTGGAGGAGCTAAAAAGGTAAGACATAACATTTCATTATTTTAAATATAATATCTCATGTGATGACATTTTAGGTTATTCTGTTTGCTGATATGTAATATTTGCGTGACTTTTATAGGAAAAACCCGAGAGGGGTGCTTATATCCCCAGGACCAGGTTGGTATTGTGGTTGAATATTCTCATTTATTTATCAAGCAAAATCAAAGTTAGGAGTAAAAGAAAAACTGTATTATATATTACATCATTTTGTTTTGTAGGCACACCAAAAGATTCGGGAATATCGTTAGAGACAGTTGTGGAGCTTGGTCCTCTAGTACCTTTATTTGGTGTGTGTATGGGGCTGCAGTGCATTGGAGAGGCTTATGGGGGTGAGTCTTCTAATGGGTTTTATATTCGAGTTTTTAAAGTTTCTTGCTCCTCTAGTACCTTTAGTTTTTTTATGTTTGGTTGTTTGTTTCTGTGTTCCTCTTATAGTCCTCATTGTTTCATTGTGCTCCAGGGAAGATTGTACGCGCTCCTTATGGTGTCATGCACGGGAAAAGTTCTCCTGTGTATTTTGATGAGAAGGAAGATGATAGTTTGTTTTCAGGGCTACCTAAGTATGTTCATTTTATCTTCTCTTTTAAGATATAGTCTATAAAGTTGCCTGAGTTCATTGACATTTGTATTTATGAATATCCGTTTTTCCAGTCCATTCACTGCAGGAAGATATCATAGCCTGGTGATTGATTCAGAAACTTTCCCGAGTGAAGAACTTGAGATAACAGCATGGACAGAGGATGGACTCATAATGGCTGCTCGGCATAAAAAACATAGGCATCTCCTGGTGAGACATTCCTTGCTAATATTTTGTGAAAGAAATTTAAACCTGTGGTTGAACTGAAAATGCATCGCGCTTATTTTATGTTTAACTGAAAATGCAGGGAGTGCAGTTTCATCCAGAAAGTATTATCACATCGGAAGGGAAGATCATCATTCGGAATTTCTTGAAAATGGTAGATCAAAAGGCACCAAGTCGCAAAACTAGTACCTTATAAATACAATAGATAGAAAAGCAGGGGATAGAAGTGTATTACTCTCCTACAGAATGTTGTAGTTTGAAACCTTAATGTCAGCTTTTTGCAATTTCTCTGCACTAATAAATTAGATCATGGTTACTAATTGATATGGTTTTAAAGATGGGAGTAGATAATTTATTAATCCATGTTTTATGAGGTAGTACATTTGTCTACTCAGATTTTTCAAAACACGCGATGCAATCGCTAATACATTATTATGTTCAATAGTTCTATCCTATAGTTTTACTGCTCAGTTCTTTTTAGAATATGTAGAATGATTAAACAATTGAATCTATTAAAAATTGTTAGAAGGATTAAATAATGTGTTTAAGACTAGCATTTACTAGTATATTAGGTAAAATGGGAATTAATATGTTATTTATCCTTAAATTACTCTAGGTTCTTTTTTTCTATCCAGACCTATCATTCTCTTTGAAAAGATGCATTTTTATTTTTTTTTCGTGTTTTCACATTGAATTTTGGATGTACTGTTCCATTAATATTCTTTAGAATGAGAGGAAGAGGTCACTTTGTTGACATTAATCAGAGTGTGAGGCTGTAAAATGATTGATGTATCAAAATTTGTATGGTCAAGCTGGCTATCGACTTTCAAGAAACTAATAAATGCACGCAAAGTTTTTTACTTTTTCATATTTGCCATCTGAAACTTTTCTTCCCTTTTCAAAAAAATTAAAAAATAATAATTCACGTTTAAGGATTCAAAACCCTTAAGATGATGAGTTAGTACTGATGCAAATAATTCCTAATGCATAATATTGAATATTGTTTTATAGAAAGCATAACTTGAAATGAAACTATGAAGAGTGAATAGTCGTTTTAATAATTTAGTTACTATGTTATTGATTTTGGTGAAAACATTAAACATCTTTGAACTAGTGTTGTTTAGCACCGTCATTGCAATATTGTTAATCGATACTTTTGGAATCCCTTTAAACAATCACGTTCTCAAAAAGTTCAAGAATTAAAGTTTTTAAGATTGTAATCCGTTTTATATATAAAAAGAAGAGTTAACTGCATGTTGCTGATAATCAGTACACACAGTTTGTAGTGAAACACTAAAAGCATTATTTGATTAGTAAAATGTAAGTGCACACACTCTGAAGGGTATGATTGTAATTTTCTGTCACTGATAATCAGTTCTAATTTCTATCAATCTAGTTTTTTTCTACCAATCTAGCTGAGAGATGAAAATAGCAGAGTAGAAAGTCCTAAAATAGAAATTTATAAATTAGTCCAAATAAAATTAGTCCTTTTAATATTTTTCCATTTTCATCCAAAGAAAAATAGCAGCTTGCATGAACAGAATTAACTCATTCTTTCTTCTTTACTTTCTTAAGAAACCTCTTTAAAAAAGCTGAAACAAAAGGCCAAAAAATCATACCAGAAAATTCAATAAATGTAACATAAACCTGTGAAATTGAAAGAAAGAAATAAATAAAGTCCAACATTGAGTCAGAAAATTGCAGTTTTATTATTTTAGCCTTCACTACTTGTCATATATCTAACCGACCTTTGATTCCAACCACCCCTTCTCTGCTCCCTATATTTTATTAATATTACACAAAGGGCCCCTCAAAATCCCCATTTCTTCAAAACATTTAACATTTTCTGTATTAAATTTATTCGGCAACTTGCACTATAATATGATATCATACAACACAGAAGAACATGCTTGCTTGGTGACATTCATTTTGCTGCAAATCCATAATAATATATGATACTATATTTATATTTATTTATCCAACAAACAAAAATATATAATCACCAAATTCAATTTAAAAAAAAAAAAGAAGAAATAAGCCAAGAGAACAAACATCAATGATAAATATAAAAATTAAACCAGAAAAACTCAAGGTATGAACTATACACATACCATCCCCATAATCATCATCAACATTGATTCCTTTCCCTTCCCTTCCAATAATCATAATCATAATCTATGCTCCTTTTTTTTTTTCTCTATTCACAAAAAACAAATCATCCCCATCTTTTCTGCTAAACCAACCATAATTTATGCAAAATATTACACAACTTCCTCAAATGGAAATGCTATCGATGCGACCTGCTCGGGTTCGCTGGTGGCGTTTTCCACGGTGGCGCTTGCCTCCACCGAATGTAACAGGGTCAAAAGATTTGAGTCTTTCAGCCTCTTGGGTATTGATCACGCACTCAGATGGCGGAGCGGTGTATCGTACGCGATCGTAACAGTATGAATAGGTCATGAACTTTTTCCTGAAGTTCACCATTCTTGTTCTTTGAGAGGGTGTGACGCCGGTCGGAATTGCTTGAGAGTCTTGTGCAGTGTCGCATGTCGATATGTGTTCGATCGGATCAACCGCGCATCCGTGTAGTACAAAGTTGGAAAATTCGGTGACGTAAGGGGCATATTTGTAATTGACTCTGTATTTGCCTCCATTTGTAGCCCAATCAGAACCATCCCATATTGTTGCGTATAATGACATTGGCTTGGAAGGAAAATCGCCTCCCATTGCAACGGTCCTTTTCACCTCCCGAATTGGAACATTGTCGATATAAAATCTAACAAAGGAAATAAATAAACATAGTATTAGAATGATGAACATTACCATATAAGTATGATTTAACTCACAAAAACAATACATTAGTAGCTAGCACTAGTACATGTCATCATTCTTGTTTGTTCTTATTTAAACTCAAAGCCATTCTCTTGTAATTAGCAAGAAAACATACTAAATTTGAACCTAACTAACAAGATTCTACAATGTTCTATATATTTTGGACATACACGGACATAGAAACAGATACGGAAAAGAACACAAGAACCGTTATTTCCGTTAACACAGAACCTTCGAACTAAAACGGTCATAGACAAGAAACTTACACGAGATTACGCTATTAAAGACAAGTGTCCGTGTTGTACACGTCAATGTAATGTTAACGGATTCATGAACTAACGATACAATCATGTAACTAAAAACACATATCTAACAAAACTTAGGCACCTTTTCTGAGTAATCAAACAAAAGGATAAACAGAAACTGAAACAGGAAAACTGGTATTGATAAAACAGGGGCATGAAACTAAAGGCAAAAGAAACAGACAAACTTTTTAAGTACTAATCATCCAAAACAAGTAATTTTTGCTATCTAACCAACAATTTATGCATCACAATCAAAGCCCTTAAAAGCAGTAAATTCCTACTGTACAATTATTAGTTATATTCATAAAGTACAGCCACTAATTAGCTGTCAAATTGAACTAATATCTCAATTTCAAGCATCAAACACTATGCTACACTGGACACTTCTCCTTACTAACGTGTCCATATATGTGTTCAACACGTGTCTGTTTCCATCTCAAGGCTAGTTTACGATTTAGAAATAACGTTTTATGTGTCCGACACCATATCTGTATCCGTGTCCGGGCAACATAGATCAAAGATAAGTAATTAAAAAGAACACATACATGATTTGAGAATCGGTCCAGAGAATGCTGTACTGATGATAATCATCAGAAGGATCAAACCAAAGACTGTATCTTTCTTCCCTTCCAATGCTTGTACTTCCATTACCATAAATATTAGTCTGAATCCTCCAATCTTTACCTCTTATATTACCCAAGAACTCAAAATCTATCTCATCATGATTTTTCTCGAATATATCACCATTTGACATCTGTAAAAATCACACAAAAATTCAATTTTAATCAGCTTAAAACAACCCTGTCAGTCTAATTAATAACTACTCTCTTAATTTCTCTGCAATCCAATTTAAAACCTCTGTAGAAAAAACTGTTTGTTCTATTCTATAGCAGGGTTTATCAGATAAAATTAAATAAATCCCTTATCAAATTAAATAAATAAATAAAATTCAAGATTACTCACATAAAAAGCAACCACAACTCCAGCAGTATAATCTGAAGGAAGCTTAATAGAAGCACTGAAGTATCCATGTAAGTATAAATCATTAGAAACAAATCCAGACCCTGTTCATAAAATTAAAAACCCATTAATAAACTCAAAATCAATCTCAATTTAATCAAAAATAAAAAAAATCACAAAAAAAAAGCAACCTGTTCTTTCATCTAGTGATAAATGAACAGTCTTTCCATCTTTAAGCTGGATTAAATTATCATCCCCAAAAAGTTGGGTATACCCTTCATCAAATGATATAATAGGCAAAGTATTTATAGACCCAGAAGCAAGAACAATAAATATAGATGAAAATAAGAGAAACCCAGAACAGAAAATAGAGGCAGACACCATTTTAGTGTTAAAGATTGAAGCTTTAATTAGAGACTGAAAGATATGATGATGTGTCTCTGTTTAGGCTAAAAATAGAGACTATATAAGAAGAAAGAATAGAAGAATGATGAAGAAGGAGGAGAAAAAAAAAATGGTGTGCTGAGGAATCTGTGTAGAAATATAGAGAGAAAAGAGAGAGATAAAAAGGGTAATGGGAGGAGAAAGATGAGAAGAGGTCATTTTATTGGAGACTGAAAGGTGTTGAGCTGTTTTCATGTATCATATTTTTATTTTTTTTAAATGTATTTTTTTTATTTATATTCACTAATTTTCTACAATTATCTTTATACTTTTTTTTTGTGATTATAAATTATTTAAGGATATTAATATTCTCTAGATTATACTAGTAGTTTAGTACAGCTGAACTGAAAATCAAGTTTTGTATTTCTATCAAAATGAAGAAAATTAAGTTTTGTATTTATTAGAGATGGTGATTATGGGATTAGTGGAGTACTATCAATTAGTAATTATTACTGATTAGTGTATAATCGATTGTTACATAATTCCAATTCGAAAAAGCATTATAATTATGTCAATCCAATCAAATTAACTCATTATTTCAAACAATTTGTTTGAAAGTTTTCTATAATTCTATTATTTCGATGGTAAATGACGTGTAAAAACCATAGTATTAACAATTATAACTTTTACATTAACTAATAATATAATACGAATGAGGGTTCAGAAATTGATTCAAAAATTAAATAATAAGCAGAAAAGTAATTTGTTTGTTTCTTAATGAAAACGTTTCTATATAAAAGAGAGAATAAATATACAACCAAGAGCAACTAGTGATAGGTTAAGAACAAGTAATGATACTATAAAATCTGTAAAATTGTCAAGCTGGACATTTTGGTGACACTTATGTTTTATTGACATATCAAGTTCAAATTTCCAACTTCATTCAAAATCTTTTGCTTTTTTTTTTCTCTTATTATTAATTGTTGCTAGGTAAGGCCAAAACACCATCAATGGTAGAATCAGCTGCCAGCAAATTTTCTATGAGCTATAAAAAAAAAAGAAGGGAAAGAAGATAGGATTGTATAATTATAGCCAATTATGCAAAGTATTGTTTTGGTTTTAATTATTTGAATGAATGATGGTTTTGGCACCTTACTCTTCCTCTAAGGTTTCTAAATTAAATTAAATTAAACTACTCATACTTTTTTTCAAATGAATTTTGAATACTTGTAAGGGGGATAAAGTGGCTATAGAACAACATTTACAAAAGCAACAATATAAAAATACTAAAGCACAAATACAAAGGAAAGTATATGAATCATTAAGGGCTAAAATAATGATTATTAAGACTTTTGGGGTCCAAAAAGAGGTTCTCCTTTAATCAATTTTATATCAATATTCTTTTCTTTAAAATCAAACAACAAAACTATTAAAAATTTAAAATACATATTTCAATACCAAAAAATTTTTCTTTGAAAAAAATATCAAAAAGATAAAAGGTCTGCATGGTGTGAAGGACGGTCAGCCAGCCCCAGGCGCCGCCGCGTTATGCGGCAGACTCACGAAAGTGATATTGTTTTCCCACAATACCCTTGTAAGCCAAGCATATTTACTGATTTGCCAGGTCATACAGTGGCAGTTTCGTTAATAAAGATGGGTCAAGAGCTGGACTATTAATGGGAAAATGAAAAAAAAAGAAAAAAAAAAGGCTCCCATCAATTGAATTGAACGAGAATCGCGTGGGCCAACATCTATATTTCGGCGCCAAGGTAGTTGATAAGGATATAATACGTGGAAATATAAGCTCATTCCTACGAGCGCCTCACACTCATGCTCGGAGCGTGCTTTTCACGGGCTATGTACACCACCATTTTCAGACAAACGAATCTACTGTGAGATTTTACCATTAAAAAGATTTTTTCAATTTGAATGGTAATATTATTGGAGTTTAGAATAATTTGATTTCTCTATTAAATTACTCAATATATACAATTAATTTTTTGTTCAAATGAATTTAAATGATCTAAGGTAAAATCATTTTTTTCAATAAATTAATAGAAACCGTTAGGATCGGTTAGATTGTATAATAACGGTATTGCCTCAATAAGATGGCTTGATTATTATCAATATAATAAATTGGAACAATAGATTATCAAGTTGACCTTTTTATGAGGTTCGTTACTTTGATGACGTCATATTGAATTACTTTTCTTTTAGACCAATATAATTAGATAGCTTATTAAAAAAATAAGTAAACTACTTTTATAAATATAAAGACGAATATAATGTTTTGTTGTAATACTCTGTTCCGCACAAATATGTGCATAAATGTATCTGAACATAAAAAAACATTAAATATAATAATTTATTTGTACTAAAAAAATGAGTTGTGCATATTCTATGAGATGTGAAAATTAATTATTTGTGACATATACATGAGATTTATTGAGTATATTTTTCCATTCTATTGGAAAAAATTAATTTCATATTTTAAATTATAATATCATTCATTTTTGGCCATGCAAAAATTACAAAATATTCCAATAAAAGTAAGTTATCATTTTTTTGTCAATTTATCATGAGGTTTTTTTTTTATAAGACTTATCATAAGGTTTTAAATATTTTTTAGGAAAAGGAAATAAATCAGGAAAAATAATAATATTACAGTGTGCTTGTAATAACAGGGAAAGAAATGAAAGATAGGCCCTAGAAATTAGCCGTTGGTCCACTTCGGGGCCCACTTATTTGTATTAAATTTGATAATAAAAAAAGTTAATCCGGTATTTCCAGAGTAGTAGCGCAATTAAAGGATTAAAAATAGAGTCTAGAAAGGAAGGAAGTGAAGTTAACTCCGTTAATCAAGGGGTAGAATCCCCGTTAAAAGGCTAATGCAAAAGCTCCTTTAGAGTGTATCCTCCGTCTAGGACGGCGTTATCTTTCTTCTTCTTCTTCTTCTTCCCCGTGACCCCACCTTTCACGCGTAGTAACAAATTTTAGTAACCGTAATTGGATTTAATTCCTTTTTCCAAATATGACACTGCTACTATAAATTTTTGTATGGGTAAATGTGCTAGTGCTTGCCTGCCTGCATCTGCATGGGAAAGGACACAACGGTCATCACCCAACTTTGCTGATCTGCGCATGTTAGGTTCAAATACAGTGTTTTCACTAACATGCACATCGTGGTGAATGTGCATGGCATCTGATGTTCGATCCCTAGGTACATTGAGTATGATGCTGATGCTGGATACCATGCACGTGACTTCAGTTTCTATACGTATTAATATTAGCTTAATACATTCATACTCGAAATTCGTCTATTTTTTCACTTAATCTTTTCAATTTAAGAGACAATTTATGACTATCTAAATTTGTAATTTCTTTTCACTTAACCTCCTCAATTTGTAAATTTTTTCCATTTGACCTCCTCAACTTGTAAATTGTGATATATTTACCCGTTTTATGCTAATGTGGCTTGAATTTTTTATAACCACTTTTGTTATCTCACGTCAGCAAAAATAGGCAAAATGGGTCATATTTGACAAGTTGAAGGGGTCAAGTGATACAAAATTACAAGTTTAGGTGATTAATAGGTTGTCATCTAAATTGGGGTGGCAAAATGAAAAAAATGAACAAGTTTAGAGAGCTCAATAAGTACTAAGCCTATTAATATTAAAATTTTCTTGTTAATCTAGCCAATGTCTTTTATCTTGCCATCTTGGAGATTTATTCTTGTTCCTAGCCTGAGAAGTTACAAGTTCCATTGTACAATAGGATGAATGGAAGAGGGACGCATACTTATCGGAGATAGATTTAAATTAACACAATAAGCTCATTAAGTTTATATGCAAAAACTTGAATGAAAGCAAAGTAAGAAATTGTAAAATATATCACTTTTACAAGTTTCAAGAGTGAATATGTGAGAGGCTAATATATCACTTCAAGCAATTTTAAGTAACAAACATATCATTTTAAGCAAGTTCAAAACAAGTATTTAATATAGTCATTCATTTTGTGATGCCCAAGGTGGGAATGTTCCCTTTTTTACCTTTGGACGTGGTGCTCAAGTTATAACAAAATCGTAACAATATCTATACTTTTTATGACACGTGGCCTGTACTATCTTTGTCCATTTGGTGGGGGGACCATTTTGGGAGAATGTCCTACCTAGCAGATGAGAATAACGACTCTTATTGCTTGTGCGTTCTGCTTCCTTACAGAGCCTTCAGTTTGGGCCTCGTTTTGGAGATATGTGGGCCACGGGGCTACTCGTGCCAATTTCGATCTTATCAGATTATATATGCAAAAAATAAATGATTATATTGTTTAACTTCACAATACGTACTAATTCATGAGAGATGATGCTATTTTTAAACTTAACCTTTTTCTATAATATCTAGTGTATGGAAAAGTTTATGAATAATTCTCTTTTTTAAACTTAACATTTTATACATAAATGCTTCTATACTTGAAGTGAGTACCACACAAGTCCTCCTCACAATGTGTTAAATTTACTTAAGAAATGAGAGGTGCTATAATTCGAATCTAAAACCACTTAATCTTTATATCAATAATCTATCAAACTAAAAAAATAAACTTAAGGTAAATGTAAATTGAATGTTAAATATACATGTGAGTTTAGTGTTATTTAAATATTGGAAAGGATGGAAAATCATATATATAAACATGATAAATTAGACGTCGGTAATGCTATGTTTCTATTCTAGCTAGCTAATGTAGGTGTTATGGAGGCATTAATGAAGTTCAATGGAAGAAGTTAGTTGTTTAGTTAATGGGGGGAATTTAAGACACATTATTAATCTTTTGACCTTCAGTTTCGATTTGTACATTTTTGTTTTTTCATTTGGATTTTGCCAGTTTAGCTTCAGTTCATAAGTCATTGTTCTGCTGCAATTTGGCCCACGCTATTGACCACACTATATATTATTGTCAACTATGCCTTTAATTGGTGTCTCGGTTTTGCCTTTGAGATCACCTTTAGAATGTTTATTGCTTATTTATAATTTTAGTAGACTCTTTAGTATGAAAAATTGCTGTAAAAGAGTGATTATTACGAGTAGTAGGGTAGTGAAAAAAGTCTTGCAGGTAATATCGTAATTGTAGGGATTTCACATACACAAAATAGTTTTACTTTTTTCAAAAATGTAATTAAAGTATCCTGAATACCGTAAAAGGAAAAGAATATTCCTAAAATGTCGTTTCTAACATTTCAAAAATATCAAATATAGTATGAACACTTACTGAGGAAATTTATTTCATATTCCTTAATCTAATTTCATATACAGACTCTAAATAAATCGTGCGATTTAAGGGCATTGATGATAACGAAATTCCTCGATAGAAACAAAGTAACTTTCCTTTAATTAAATAAAAAAACTAATCTATTATTGTGCATCATTCGCAAAGAGATGGTTATATTATATTATGGAGATTGGAATCACGTCAACTTTACAAGAAATCTGATTGCTTATGACAATATTGTCACATAATCTTGAAAAGTTCAGTTTATTCAAGTCACAACTATTACCACAAAATGCAACTAGGTTTAATAGATATAAAATTGTTTTACTTAGTGTTGAAAAAATTAAGAAATTCATTTCTAAGCAAAGCAAAAACATATAGAAGTATTTATATATTTATTAGTTGTAACACTTAGAACTAAGAACATAATAGAATCTTTCATAAACTAGTCAAGATAATATTTAATAAACAAGGGCAGATTAGTCACAGATAGAAAGGATTTTGCTTGCTTTCCTGAGCAGTATGAGTGTATGATATCACAAACAGAAATATTCAAATGATTAATAAACCAATAATACTTTGCTTTCAGAAACCTCATTCTCCCTACAAAATAAATACATAAATAAAATAGAACATGAAACATAGGGCCCACCTAAGTGAATCTAGCACAGGTGGCAAAAGAAGAGAGGGCAGTGCCAGCTGTTATTTCTTGCGTGCTGACTTGGTTAACCAAACCAGTCATGTTTTTAATTAAATTAAATCAAATTAAATATAGTATGGTTTATCCGGTTGGTTTTCATGGACCCCACCTGTTCTTCCCTCCGTTCATTCCTTTACCTTTTTAGCAATCGTAAAATATATATTTTTGTAATATTTTCGTAAAATTAATATATACGGATGAGTATGAAAAATAATCATCTCAACTTACAAATCACAGATAATGGTATCTTTTATATTAATAAGTAAATGTTTCACTTCTAAAAAAATTTAAAAAACGTGCCCATCAAACGTTCACTTAAATATATATATTTTAATTAAATAATAAATGAAGTTGTTAGGATCCGAATTTAAAATTTTTTAATTTCAATGTTTTTAATATCACATTAAGAATCATTGAATTAAAAAGTTTGAAATGATAATTTTTTCTTGAAAATTTTAAATTTGTCAATTTAGAATTGGTCCTGAAACTTAGCACTTCGTTTTAAAGAGTAACACCTACTAAATTATTATTTAATGGATAAGTTTAAACTCAATTATACTTTTAAATATTATTTATTTAGACAATTAATGCACTAAATAATAATAACCAATGTGAGTTTTGAGCCCACTATATGACACTTTTATCCTTCAAATATCCTCACAAGGGTAAGACTTGTCCCCTCATCTTTACTCTACTAACTTAAGCATTGAAATACTTAAAGGACGATCCACTAAGCAATGCATTGGTGGTTATTATATTCCACTAAGGAGTGTGAGGTCATTGGTTCAAATCTCATAATTGTAGAAAATGAACATTAAAAAAATATACCTAAAAAGCGGAAAAGGTTTGGCAATATATAGTTCCGGCGATCGGAACAGTGACTCGGCCATTCAGTCACACCTCAAAATCTAGAACTTATCATTATAATGTGTTTTTCAAAGTAAAGAAATTAAAACAATAAATTAGCAATAAAAATTGAGAACTTTAAAATTATTTATATGATATATTTTGGTACTTCTTTTCTACAAAAATATAATTTGGTACTCATATTGTTAATAAAAGACAGACAACATTAATGTATTGCCAAATGCGAAACAAATCTTTTACTCATACATGTATACTTCAACTAATTTCTTTAATTTATAATTTAAAATTATCAAATTTGTTCTGTTATAAAAATATCCTATGCACTGAATCTTGATAGTATACGAGTGTTAGGTTTACTTGTGTATTATGGTTTATTTTCTTGCTTGCTATACTTAATTTGGATACCAATTGAACTCACCCAAAAGAAAGTAATAAGTACAGCTAATAATGTAATATTAATTCTAACCTATATTTAACTTGAGCATCAAACAACGTTCTTATGTGTTATCAAAAAACAAAACAAAACAACGTTCTTATGTATCTATATAAATATTAAATAAAATATTTACCTTGCCTCTTCTATATTAATATAAAAAGAAATACCTTTCGGTGTCGCGTGTATATATTGCAAACAGTTATACTAAAGTCAAACATGGAACTGACCCTGCTTTACATGCCATTTCGTATAATTAAAATCAATATGGCTGAAGCTGTAAAAAGAATCTTATTATATTATGCATGATCATTAAATTTGCTCTCTAGTCAAATTAAATTAAGTATGAAATTATGATACAATAACTTTAAGTGCGCTTGCTTATCGGTCTCAAAATTATTGGATTATTTCCTTAATGGGACATCTGACACGCAATAGCCAAGTGTCATTCTTAACATATGGCTTACTTGATTTCATTTTTCCCTTTTATTTTTCAAAGAAAGCAAAACTTATAGTAGATTTATTGCAATAATAATATATGTGTATGATGGAGATATAATGACTCAAGATAATATTAAGGATAGATAGATATATAATGTTAATATTTAGTTTGTTGTTTTATGTTCATATAGCTTTTATGATTTAGATAAGTATGTATTTTCAGCATGGCATCAGCAGACAAGCTATATATGTAAAGATTAGGGTGCCCAAATAATCATCAAATCAATAAAAAGATATATTAATATTATCACTTCCATTATTTTGGAGTATAAATCTGTTATTTAATTAGTCTAATGTAGCCGTTAAGAAATGAAAATAAAATAATAATTTAAAATAAATTTGCAATAAATTGGTGTATATGTATGAAAATGAAAAATGATGAGATTCCACCGAACCCATGAGAGAAACCAAAAGAAGAAAAACATTATAATCTCTGCAATGTGGTAGGTTCCACCTTCTAAGAGCTCAATATTAAAATTATACATTTTTACTGTAAAATAAAGGTAGGTCCATTCATATCATTTATTCCCGACATGTCAAATGCATAAGACAATTTTGTGTCATTAGCTTGCTTCTTCTCTCCTATTCTCAATGCCCCATTTAATTTCATTCTTATATTCTCAAAAGAAAAAAAGGAAAAAAAATACTTATATATCTATATTGTAGTATTATATTGGAAAATAAATTCTTAAACATATTTCTTTGCTTATACTTGAAGGCATACTCGAACTTCCCATCTTAATTTCATCCAAACCCAAAACTAGATGTTTATAGTATGAGCTAATTTCACTAACCATCAGAAGAACATTACAAATGTGAGAGGGAGGAGGCTAATTAAGAAGCTAGACCCAACAACCAGAATGAGTATTAAAAGATATATAATTGGTTGATCTACAAATAAAACTTAAAAAAGAAAGAACTAACAAGTTATTTACAATCAAATTAAATACTTCCTAAAATAGAGTTAGTAAACTGCCAGGACAAGGCAATTTGATTCGTATATACAATATTGTTAAAACTGAGAGACTTTGGACTAGCTCAAAATTTTCCTTGAAGCATACAAAATTACACTTCACTCAATTCTTCGATGGACGAACCCAACCAATAACAACCTTGCTGCTGACTATATGCTGAGGCAAAGAATGCATAAAAACACCTACCTCTCACTTCCAACCCAAGATGGAGGAAATGGCTACCCAATGAACAATAGAAGCCTCAATGAGGTGCTCCCAAATAGAAAGTGTTACAATTTCGTAACATGCTATATACAAGTGCTATAATATTTTCCATTTTAGCATTAGATTTGCTGTAATAAGTGGTAATTACTAATTATACTAAATTGATACCAGGGGAAATAATTTAATAGTCTTCAAATTTTTACATAATACATTATTTAGTTGGATCCATCTATTTTGAAAAAGTCGTTATAATTATCTTTGTCGCAATTAACCTTTCGACCCTTCTGTTTACTTTCTTAGAGTTCTAATCGTTGTATGTCGGCATGAATATGCAAATAAAACATAATGGGGTTACAAAATAATTTTGTATGAAACTATAAATATCTTGAAAGTTAAAATATGTTAGATTAAAATTTAAAATATAAACGGAAAAAACTTAAAAATTATTTGTGACAAAAAATAAAGAACTCATGATGTATTTTTCAAAATAATAAACCTAGTAAAAATTTAAAAACTTTTAAATTGTTCATACTTAATATTAATATTAAGTTGGAGATGTAACCAATAAAATTTGGAAATTTGGTTAAGGATAAAGTAGTAATTATATTAATTAAATTAATTCCATTAATAGGGAAGAAGTATAAATGAATGCAATTTCTTAATTTTGAGTAGTATATATGTTAGAGTTGATGAGATGGACAAGACATGTAAGAGTGAGTGGATTGTGATTTGAGTTGGAACAAAGGAATCGTCCACGTCAATTGATGAGTAAGCATGAATTCTTGGGACCCACAACAGGTCTTAATCCGCGTGGACAAATAGAGCGGGTCCTACACCTCATGACCCCTTTATTTTATAAAGTGTTATGTATAACACTATAATAATTATGTATATTAGAGTAGTGGTGTAGAATAGAATACATGTGGTGTGGCAAGAAATTTTGGTTACAAAAATGATGAAATTGTAGTTGCAAAAAGGTGGTGATGAATAAAAAGAATGGATTATAATTTGTGGAGTTGGTTATAGTGGTCTCTTCCCATTGGGCTACCTCTTTTTGCTTTTTAAATTTGGCTATTCAAATCATTAGATAAACCATGGATTTTTATTTTTAAGAAAATATGTAAACACAGAATTAAGGTATCGCGTAATGTTTTGTATATTTTATAAAAAAAAGATACAAAAAAGTTCAAATACGAAGAAGGTTATAAAATGTGAATCTAATGAATTAACTCCCAGAATGACCACAAAACCAGTTTGTAGGTTTATTTTAAAGGAATATATACCATCATGATTTTCGTAACGGGTGGAATTGCCTTTGAAAATTAGATAAACTGTATTTTAAAGATAGTAAGAAAAACATCTTAAAATTTTGAATAATGTATAAATGATATGAATAAAAACTCCAAAGGAATGTGAAAAGATTGACAATTAAAATTAATTATTCCTCTCAAAGATTTATACGTGTACCTTCAGTTGAAAACGTCATTCAATTATTCTATAATGATGAAGTATGAATTATGTCGAAAACATCTCAAGATCGATGAAGTACGTACATATTTTTAAATGATTCATAGAGTCAAAGCATAACCTCATATAAAAATCCAACTTTCGTATCCATCTTGATTTTGACCTAACTTCCAGCCACTTTAACTTTTTTTGTCACACGTTTGAATCAAGCATAGTCAATATGTGTTAATCCATGTTTTAGGAGTTGGATGTATCGATGTAATATTACATAAAGGATAACATACTCGATTCAAACCACCAAAAAGCAAGTTATTTTTATTGTGATCGGTTTAACTAAGAACTTCCACAGGTCTTAATTAACATTTTTGTTAGACCTGGGCATCACATATTGTTGATATGTTGATTAGAATTGTGGTAAAAGTCAACTATTTACTTTATCCCAGTTGACTTGTAGATTTTTTGCCAATTAGTTCCAGGAAATCTTACTATTTTCCATTATAACTTTGCATCATGACCGATACCAGTATCTACACACTTAGAGAAAATGGAGATTAATGAAAATAAAGGAAGAGAAACAACTTGGGATTCTGAATTCTAACATAAAAATAAAAATGAATATTTAATTTTGCATTTATAGTGTAGGAATAAAATCAAAATGTTCACTGATTTTGTTTGAAGTGAGGATAGAAATTAAGTCTCTTTCGAGGACAACTAGCTAGGTACAGCTCTTGTAAATATTTGGCATGGACATAACATCACATTATCTTGATAAGCTGCCCCAAATACGACAATTAAATATATCAATACGACCTCAACTATAACAAACAAGCTATAGCTAAGCATGAATCAACTCCTGTCCATTCTAAGATAAATACGTATAATAAAGGAAAGGGAAATCTTAATTAAAAAAAACAGAAAACTAAATGGATTATCTGGGTTAAAGTATGTTTGTGGAAAAATGGTTTTTGAAAAAATCTTACATGACCAAGTTAAAGAACTTGGTCATGTTGATTATATTATAATCTCAACTATATTTAATTACACTAAATTAATAATTTTTTTTTTGACGGACACTAAATTAATAGTTGAGATTTGATTATAAACTTATAAGATAATCAAATCTGAACCATTAATTTTGTAATTAATAGTCGAGATCTTTCTAACATACCCAACATATCCAAATTTGATCTTGAGATGATCCGAACTCGTTAGACTTAAGTCGTACTACTATAATCCCTTGTTTACTGTATATAAATGATGAAAATTTGATTATAAAAATAGAACAAGACTTCAGATATTCAAGCCCAAAATTAGAACCAGATTACTGTCAATTTCATCTGTGCCCTTCAAGAGAATAATTTTGATAATTTGATGTCAATGGGTCCAAATAAATTGCATTAATTTATCAAGTATATAGGTAAGGTGTAGACAATGTAGCCAAGTCCATGTTTGGCATCTAATAAAGAGTTAAGACCTAATTCATAGAATTTGTGGGCCTAATCAGAATTAATGAGTTATTATGAATTTAATTAGAATGGTGATTAAAATGACACAATCATTGTTTGTTTGATTTATATGATATGTTTATTTAATGGGCAAGATATAACTCTTTCCTAAACAGAATGGTTCTACTTTTATTTCAATAATCGTATCTCATAAATAAATAAAAAGAGTACGCAACTAAATGGATTATACTAACGAGAAAATTTACGGTACATATAATACGCACTCTCTTAATTATAAAATTTAATATAATAATTTAGTTAATCAAGCATTTTATTTTAAAAAGTTAATAAAGCAATTGAAATAGTAAAATTAACACGTTTTTTCGGTCAATTAATTAGTGTCTACATCTAGAAAGATGAGAAGCTTTTATCATCAAATTTATGGTAACAACACTACAAAAGTATGAAAACACCAACTCTAGGTTAACCAATACCACAATTTTATTTATTATTATTATTATTAAAATTTTGGACAAATGAGTAACTTCAGTCTAAGATTTGGAAAAATTACAATAACATATGATGATTTACGAGAGAGTTATGTATTACTTCACTTATAAAAATTTCAACAGTGACAGAGGAAAATGAACCCATGTGCATAAATTATAAAAGTCGCCTTCTTACTGTCAAGAGCGACCCTATTATTTGGAAGACTTCATAATTTCTTAATATTTTTACTTCTTTTTACTACGATGACATGAACTTTAGATTAGTAATGATCCATTTTATGATTGACGAAGTTCAATGATCTCAAATTGAAAAAAATAAAGCTTTCTTATTATAAATTAATGTTTGTGTATTCTTTATAAAACTAATTAAAAATGCTTTTCTTATCTAAATAAGAATTTTGTAACATAGGAATTCTTTTATTCATTATTTCTTTTTTTGTTTTCCCGAAGAAAAAATAAATAATAAATATGATTCCTAACTTGCTTAAACAATTGATGTGTAGCATATAATGATTGAATGAAATTGGAAATTCGGAATCAATCTCCTTCACATTCACATTCACATGATTAGCTAAAAGAAAATGATAGATTAAAAAGAAAGAGACATTTAATTGGGTAATGGGTTCAGTGTGACAAAGCAGAAATTAGAAATGGAAAGTTAATCAAGTTGGGGTATGAAAAAGAGACTTGTAATTTGAAAGGAGAGAAATGAAAGTGTAAGGTGAGAAAAGACAAGTGATGACCAACTTTGAAATCACTTTTTAATGACCTCTAATCAATAATTTTTGGAATGAGTTTCTAAAGATTGGTGAGATCATAGCAATAGCAATAGCATGCCTTAGAATTTTGATTCTACCATCTAATTTGGTTGAAATTTGTTTGTTGTGGCATGACATTTGCTATATATATATATATATATATATATATATATATATATATATATATATATATATATATATATATATATATATATATATATATATATATATATATATATATATATATATATATATATATATATATATATATATATATATATACAATCATGATCAAGATTTAAACACCTACATGCTAATAGAGTTGAATATTTTGGCTTAGCGGAGTTGAGACTTTTTCAGTAACTAGGGAAACTATAGGTGCAAGCCATATGGGGGTATGTCGTGAGAATTTTCTTTGTTATTATTAACGTAACCGCAATTATTGAAGATTACTATTCAACGGAAACGTGGTGGGCCCATAACCCACGGATCTAGTAGCAGAACTTGACTCTGATACCATTTCAAGATTATGAAATTGTTGTAAATTACATTTAAGATTCAAATACAATCAATTCAAAAAAGAAGAGAACAAGCTAAATTATAAATAAATATTGGAATGCAACTAATGACACATATTTATTAACTTAGTTCTACAACTTCTTTTTATTCAACCATTGATTCTATACATTCCACAACTTCCTTCAATCTCTTCTAATCTTTAATTAATCTTTATCTTATTAATCTTTATTTTATTATTCTTTTCAGTCTCTTAATGCTTTTTTAAGCTCGTGATCATTCTATTTTTTTGTGTACTAATTTTTAATTTTTTTTTTAATAAATTTGTAAAGAGCAAGATTCAAACATTAGACTTCCCACTCACGTATTGGTGAGTGTACCAATTGGGCTAAAGTAAATTGGTCTAAATTTCTAAGTTTAAAGACACATTAAAGTTTTTCTATATTCTTTATATTGTCATGTATTTTTTTTAGCGAAAGAACTTCATTCACTTAAATCTTAAAAGAGAGCATTATTAAGAAATGGAGGTGGACAAGATCACTCCGGCCAATAATATCTTTTAATTATTAATATTGAGATGCATTATTTTTACCAAGAATGAAAATATCAAACAATTAACAAAGAACTCCCATTTTATTTTATTGGGCTCTAAGTATATTTTTTTTGAAAACGAAGCCCAATATGATTATGATCAAATAACGTGTATTTACAAGAATATTGGGCGAAAAATTGCATTTTGAATGTAGTCCATGGACTAACCATTATTTTGGGCTAAGGCTTCCATCTTTTGTTTGTCATGGATCTTGCCCATAAAGTTTGGGGTTGTTTGTTAAGCAACTCACGGTTTTTTCGAAAAGATAATTGAATCCCTTTTGGGTAGTTAATCCTATTACTCTTTCAATTAAGACTTATTTCTTTTTAGTGTATGCTAAAAATTTGAATCCGAGACCCTATCTTAAGAGACTAGAATTCTTTACCATTCAAGTCAACCCCAATAATTTCAAAGTCTGTTTCTTCTATTATTGTGGGGTCATGAACTCGAACCTTGACAGTCTTATTTATTGGAGAATTATGAATATATAGTAAGATGAGTCTGTGTTGTGTACGCTTCAAGTTCAAAAGGTATCCGCTATAAATACATAAAAGATGTTGGACCTTAACATTAATTGAATGTGTTTCATTACAAAAGGAAATGTCAAATTCTCTTATTAATTTGATACTATTTTCATGATGAATATATATGAGTTTAAAAACATCAATGCAATCCACCAAGCAGTGTCTTGGTGGTTATTACATTCCATTAAAGAGTGCGAGGTAATGGGCTCAAATCTCATTATTATAGAAAGTGAATTTTCAAAAAAATAAAAATAAAAATAAAAAAATGCAAATTCAAATTGCCTATATAGTTGGGATTAGCACGTCTGTTGTTTCTACGCATGCCCGCTTTTACTTAAAAATGCTACAATTTGATTTATTGTTGGTGCCAACCTAGTTGGGATTATCACATATGTTGTTTCTAGGCACGCCCGCTTTTACTTAAAAATGCTACAATTTGATTTTGATTTTGTAATTTCTCAATTTGATCCGAGTTCAGTCCTAGTCAATACACACCATTTCTACAGTAGCTGGGCAACCTATTTAGATAAAAGATGAAATTATGGACAAGTAATATCCAGAAATGTATAAAAAGCTCTTTAAAAAGAAAAACCAAAACTTTAGAAATATAAATATTCTAACAATTTAGAAACAAAATAAGTAATTCCCTATCATATAGGTAGCTGAAAAAATATATAAAATAGTTGGAAGATGCTTTGGTAAAGAACAAAGTTAGCTTACATAATTATAACATATATTTATACCAAAACCAAGAAGCAAGCAAATTATCCAATTCCGTTTTTCTCTGTTATATATATAAAGTAAATTAGAGTAGAAATTAGAAGTAACAAAAATAAAAATAAAGAGATGGATGTTCAAGTAACTTATCGATACAAGCAATCTGCGTCTCGATTAACAGTAGCAGCTCACATTTTCGGAGTGTTGGCTTTCATTCTGATGCTTGTTTGGTTGTTGCATTATCGTGGTGGAATTGAGTACGATTCTAATAATGTTGATCGAGTTTTCAATGTATGTATTATTTTCTTAATGTTTTAGTTCTATCATATATAAATATAAGCACATAATTATTCATTTATGATTTGTTTTTCTACAGGTTCATCCATTCCTGATGTTCTGTGGATTCATCTTTCTTGTTGGTGAAGGTATGTCCATATATATCTTTTTAATTTGCATCTCATTTCTATGTAAAAACATTATGTGCTAAGGATTTTCAACTTAGATTTCAATTAGAGAGAACTTGGAGTGATCATGGATCAAAACAACAATGGATGTAGCAATTTTATACTCGTGCGATCAAACCCATAAAAAGGGACTAATACATAGACCTACAAGTGGAGGAAATGGGTATGGCGGATACCGGCTATCGGGAACCACTTAGTAGCTAGGCTAGTAAAAGAGTGGCTTGTTCCTGCAAACCTATCATCTCGATCTTTTTACAAAGTGTTGATTACCCCGTAGTAGATGAAAGAGTATTGTGCATTCTTCATCTTTCTCAATCAAAATGAATAATGCATCTTTTTGGATAGGGGAAAAAAAACGAGCACAACCAACACGAACTAGTTCATCGATCGAACTTTTACACTACAAACACTTAAAACTTGATTTTAGTACTATTGCATAAGTATGATATGTTTGAAACATTGAGAACTAAATTTACAATATCTTACACACCAATGTGTATTTGCGCTTCCCGAAACACATTAAGAATATGCTTAGAATTATTCCTAAAATCTATAAAACTGTTAATATTAACTGTATAACTACACAGCTTTGTTTCTTTAATGTTAAAAATGGTGATAATATGCATGCAGCAATGATGGTATACAAGGCAGTACCAGCATCACACCAAGCCCAGAAAGTAATCCACATGGTACTTCACCTTATCGGTATCTGCTGTGGAATCGCGGGCATTGCTGCTGTTTTCAAGTTCCACGACATGATCAATGCTCCTGACATGTACAGCCTCCATTCTTGGATCGGATTATCCACTTTCTGCCTCTTTGGGTTGCAGGTAATACTAATTGCTTAACTATTTCACTAATTCCAGACTCCGAATCTTGCTCCTTACAACTTATATAAAAATAACCTACTTCGTTAATGAATCGTTAGATTAATGAACCGTGTTAATATTGCAGTGGCTATTTGGATTGTTCTCATTTATTGTGACCTCAAATCCGGAGACGAGGAGGAAGATGATACCGTGGCATATATGTGGAGGAAGGGCACTTTTATACATGGCTATTTGTGCAGCATTAACAGGATTAATGGAGAAAGCAACTTTTTTGCAGGAAAGGCACAGTCGTCAAAATCATTTGATGAATTTCACTGGATTATTCATTCTTCTCTTTGGCATTTTTGTTGATCTTTCTGTTACTCTTGCCCGTTATGTCTAATTCTATTTTATTTTTTTAATCTTCTGTACTTATATTACCATGTGTCTATATTACTTTTTTGTATTCTTTTTCTAATTGGCTTGTCAACTTTTTTTTATGTTGATTTCATTGTTATTGGAAAATATTTGTGTAGCTTGTAATAATCGAAATACCACCGGTTTATTTGTGTTGTGTGCTTTCTTTTTCTACACTAGTTATTTTCAATTGAAATTGTATGCTTCTCTTTTTTCATCATTCAAGTCCACATTTGTTCCACTAGAAAGTTCTCAATCAGTATTCTAAGGTTTCAATCTACTTTTGTTTGATGTTTCACTCTTGTTTTAATATTTCTTTTTTCCTTAATTTTATCTTAACAAAAAGTTCTATAAAACTTAGGTGTAGGCTATGGTGACTTTGTTTTTGAGTTACTTTGTTTATACTTTGCTTTATTCACCATTAGATCACTTTTCACCCCATGATCTAATGGTGGACAAAACAAAGTAATGGTTACTTTGTCACAAACAAAGTGACTATAGAATTTCCCTAAAACTTAAATTGATTATGGGCTCTTTTTAAAAGAATTGAAACATATTGTTCGTAAATGGGCTGGTCTTAATAAATTAGTCTGAATCCAACTTGTATGGGTTCAAAATCTTCAATTTTTATCTTATAATTAGTAAATTCCAATCTTCACCCATTATCATATCCACACTTTTGTTTGCTTATGCTCAGCACTGCATTGCTGTATAATCTCACAAGATTAACAGATAAATTAAAATATTTAAACTAGTTACCTTTAGTTGGTATATATAACAAAAAGCAAAAGTTTGGTATGATAATAAGTTACTTTACAGTATAGTACACACCATTTTGCCTGCCGCCTAGCCGGTTAGTGCCATCTAATATCTTGTATTGTTTCATGCCATTGTTCACATCTACATTTAAAATTAATTACATATTATTCCTTAACAATATATAAGCAAACAAATACATGACTTAGTTGTTTCCCACATTAACTCATCCATCCATCGTTCAACTCAATAATATTATTAATCTTCCCTTTACATAGTTCAATTCTCTTCTCGTACTCTAATAAATAAAGTAAAAAAGTTAGTAAATTCCGTATAATTAATAAGCTCGATCGCAATGCCAAAGAGTCGGAGTTATCAAATTTCTGCAGGTCCAGTAACAATGCTTGCACATCTGCTAGCCATTTCAATCACAATCCTTGTGCTTGTTTGGCTCCTTCATTTTGATGAGGGTTTTGCTTTCAAATCTCTCGACAAAGTCAAGATTTTGAATGTAATTACTCACTCAAATACTACTACTACTACTAATTTTAATTTATGTATGGTACTATGGTTCATTGATTATTTAATTAGCTGGTGTTGTGTGATTCAGGTGCATACATTTCTAATGGTGGTTGGCTTCATAGTTATAGCAGGGGAAGGTAATGATTAAATAATTTTATTATTGTTATTAGTGTAGGAATTTATATTATTATTTTTTTTAATGAAAGGAGAACATATATTTGTGCAGGGGTAATGGCATACAAGACAGTTCCAGCAGAAAGGAGGGTGCAAAAAGCAGTTCATTTAACACTTCATACAATAGCACTAGCATGTGGAATAGTTGGAGTTTATACAGCTTTTAAATTTAAGCATGAAGTTGGATCAAAAGATATGATCACCTTACACTCTTGGCTTGGAATTTCTGCTATCTCACTTTTCGGTCTCCAGGTATGTATATCTTTCGATATTTCCATCTAGTTCCGTCTCATACTATGTTATGGAATCAATTGAACTAAAAGTTTAAGATAACAGTTAAGCGTAACGGCATCTTTCATAGTTAACTGAAGTGCACGACGAAAAAAAAAAACAAAAAGAAATTAATTATGATGACGATGATATGCATGCAGTGGATGTTGGGATTTTTCTCGTTCGTGTATCCGAGAGCAGAAGTGTCAGCAAGGGGATCATACCTGCCATGGCATGTGTTTGGTGGAATGTTCATCTTCTTGCTTGCAATTAGCACTGCTCTTACGGGTCTCATTCAAAGGTTTAACGGCTTATTAAATCAGCTCGGTCTTATTATGAATTTCACTGGACTTCTTCTTGTTCTCTTTGCCGTTGCCGTTGCCCTTAGCGGTGTCCTTCCTCGACGACGATAATAACTTAGTTCCCCTTAATTTCCTATCGAGATAGATTATTGTTTTCATTTAATTATTGGTTTAGTTTTCCGTTCACTCTTCAATAAAGAAATACCATTTGTATGATCATCTGGAATAACATTTCTGTTGTAAACACTATTTGTATGTTGATTTCGAATAACATTATTATTTATTAGTTTGATTCCATGCATAGTGTCTTAGTTATATTTTTTATGCATATCCGATCAAGAAAATATGAAAGACTAGTAGTCAAGTTAGACTTTTGATTGTTTGGAATTCAATAGACATCTAGTCCATTAAAATGGGCTTTCTTGCTCTTTTATTGAAAAAACAAATATGTTAACCCATAAACAAAGATAAAGAGACATGAGTAGTGTTGGATATTAAACATGGCCATAGGCTCCATTACTCATGCAGTCGACCCAAACTCAGGCTCATGTAATCGGGTTTGGGTACTTAAAATAGTATCAGGTCCGGATAAACTCATGCCCATATAGATCTACTTAATACTAGGCTAAATTTGAGTTGGAGATATTTTATAATGCCTGACTCGGTTTGTTTATATAATTTTTTATTATATTTTATACTTATTTAAGCGGATTTAGGATTTTAATTTTAAGCTCGAGCAGAGCTAGAACTCGCCTTAATATATTACGGGTTAGTTGGATTTGAGTTGGATAAAATTTAGAGTAAACCATCCTTTACCTTTGTAATGAATGATTTTTCAACAATATTGTTAGATGTTTATCTCCACTTTTGAGCCAAATAAGAGTGTCTTTTTACCAATTCGAGTTAAAATGATTCTAAAATATAAATATAAAATTTGATAATTTCTTAAGAAAATTGTTTGTTTAAGACGTGTTTCAAAAGAATACCTACTAGTTCCTTAGTGAATTAATTTATTTATTAAAGAAAAACATATAAAAAGTAAAGTACCTGAAATTGGATGCCTAAATAATCATTATCATCTTACTTGTTTAATTAATCATCACTTATTATGAAAACACATATTTTGGGGATTGCATCCACTTGAACGGAGAGTTGTTGGTTCGATTCATCCTCTTGTTTCTGTCACATCTCATACGTAGTAATCATATTTATTTTTCAATGTTTTTATTTATTTTATATTTTTGACAAAATGTTTTTAAATGTTTAATGGAAATAATTATTTTCCCTTAAAAATACGAAATTAGTGGTGTAGGTCCACAAAGACAAAATGTCAAATGGTGTAACTACACATTTATATCACCAAAGAATGCACCATTTATCACTGCCAAATTTAATAAATGGTCCCCAGAATCATTATTTCTATTTTATTTTCTGGTCAAAACCTATTAACCAACTTGCTTTGCTTCCTCTTGCATCACCTTTATTTCCCCTTCAGAAATTTTCTTCAACCCACTTGTTATTTTGTTTAGGACATAAATAAAGCTATTATTGAGATTTATTTTATTTTTCAGTTCAAATGATTGTTTGATCATTTTAGTGATTGCATCTCTATATCCAACTTTTTAAAACTAAGTTGTGGATGATTAAGTGGTGACTTATACATTTGATAATAAAAATTTAATAGCTAGCTAAAATGGTATGTGATCAGCATGCTTTAAGCCAAATAAATATTTACATATAGACATGTTAAAAATTATACTAACAAATTTTATTTTTATTTTTTTTCTATCTATTAGCTTAAAAGTTGACTCTATCCAATTTGGATACGGTATTAGGATCTCTTAAAATAAGTGATTGAAGATTTGAATTTAAGTAATTTTCGTTTTTTTAAATAAAAATTTGATCCTACACACTAAATAAATTTGACACACCGTAATAAAAATTATCAGTGTTTTTTGCCATAATTAGTTCATAGACGTTGTGATATTAGATACTCTCAAATCAGAGAGTCGAGGGTTCAAATTTTATCAATCTTATTCAATTAATGAAATTTTAACCATAAAATATAATAAGTATGTGTTTTACCCAGTTCAAAATTTGATATTTTTATCTGTTAATTTAATATTTTTTGCCTTAATTAGTTTGTAGACGTTGTGATATAAGATACTCCCAAATCATAAGATCGAAGGTTCAAATTTTATCAATCTTATTCAATTAATAAACTTCTGACAAACAAATAATAATCGTGTGTTTTACGACACTTCAAAAACTTGGAGAATATTCTTATAGACAATATTACTTTCTTACAATTTCCTAATAATTAGATTTGTTCCTTGCAACTTTTAATCTGCTAGATTTGGAGCAGCATCAACCCATAAAAGTATGCTGTTGTGCTGGATCATCTAACCATTTTCAATTTTTATATACTGAGAATCTTTATCATATTTTAATACTCATATAATATTCGACAATTGGTCTTAAAATAATATGATATCAAGGTATAAATTCACTACTCAACAATTATGCTCAGCACAAATTATTGAGTTTCTTTATTATATAAATAATAGAACAAATTAAAGATTAAAATTAAGGTTTTCCTCTTGCAAAAATTCTTAATGGGCAATGAAAGCTCCACCCACTTGCTCATTAATATATCTAAGATATTATTTTTATAGTATAAAGATGAACCACAACTACTACAATGTTTTCAAATTGGATTTCAATTTTTTTACAAAATTGTCATTTCTATTTTGTAGCGGATGTCTGAGAAAATAACAAAATTAAATTATTGCAACGGACAAATCGTCGCTAATGGAACATAATTGTTTAAGTGGCGACAAAATGGCTTATTTTGCAATAAACTGCGTCGAGTAAAATATCATTCGCGACAAAATGGATTATTTTGCAATAAAATTCGTCGTATAAAATGTCATTCGCGACAAAATGACTTGTTTTGCAATAAATTGCGTCGTGTAAAATGTCATTCGCGACAAAAAGGTTTACTTTGCAATAAGTTCGTCGTGTAAAATATCATTCGCAACAAATTGCTTATTTTGAAAAATCGTCGTGTAAAATTTATTTCGCGACAAAAATGAAAAACATTCGTCGTGTAAAATATCTTTCGCGACAAAAAATTGAAAAAGTTCGTCGTGTAAAATGTCATTCGCAACAAATATGGAAAAGTTTCGTCGTAAACATATCTTTCGCGACAAAAATCCTTTCTTTGCAATAAGATTTGTCGTCTTAAATTTCATTCGCGTCAAAATGTGTTATTTTGAAAAAAATTCCGTCGTGTAAAATGTGATTTCGCGACAAGATGGCTTATTTCGTTCAAATGCGCCGTGTACCATAATATGCGACCAATTTAACACTGAATTAGCGTCAATTTTTTTGTAAGTGATACTTATCCTCGAAAGTTTGTGCTACTGCTAAATATTGCGGATAGAGCCCGAGTTTTTGACTGAGCTTGTGCATTTCGTTTTTGACAGACTCATTCACGCTCAATTATCCTTTTCCAAAACTGCTTAGGCCGTATGACATGAACCAAAATGGCAGAATGCACAATAAAAAATAAAAAAATTTGAAATTTTTATGTTTGCTATTCCAAGAAACCATTAAAGTTGTGAAGCTCTGTGTTTGCAACCTAAGAACTATGCTTCTTGCAGAAACAAGCTTAGTCACAAAAATGGCAAATATGTAAGCAAATTAATTACACACAGTAAGCATCTTTGTCAACATAAATAAAAGGATAAATATTAAAAAGATTAAAGCTACACTATCTGCTGCTTTGTTGCCTCCATTCTCTCCAACAAACCCGAAATCTCAGCTTGCATTCTTAGCTTCATGTTGTAGTAATCGCAATGCGAGTTCTCCAATACCTTCAGTTCATCCAATTTCTTTCTCCGCATTTCTTCCGTCTCTTGCAAACATAGTTTCGCCAGCTTTCCTGTATATTCTTCTTCCAGCTTCTCTGACTTGGCCCGAATCATTCTTCGGTAACCTTCTGCCTCCCTCCGTGCTTCATCTGCCTTGCTCTGAAACATTCTTGCTTCAGCCTCTTTGATACGCACTATGCTTTCTAAGCTGTCAAGTCCGTCTTTCTTTGATAAATTTCCAAACTGAAAATCATCTTCAATCTTCAAGTCACCAAGAAGGGCATCTTTTAGGTCATTTCGGTGATCATTCGATAGCGATAGTGAGCCATGGCGTCCAGCAGCAGAGCTCATGTTGTACATAGAATATTTTGGAGGAAGAGATGTGGCTGGTGGTACGGGTACCACATCCTTTCTAAGAGTAGTTTCAGTTGGCATCAGTTCTTTAGCAGATACCGTAGAAGAAGTAGGAATCTCCGGAATACTGTCTGGATCTAAAACGAGAAAAAACAAATTCAAAAGACGAGCAAAAGTAAGAATCCCATGTGCATATATGATGCATTGCTTGGAAAAAAATGGCCGAGGGCATCAATCTCGGCATCCTAGCCATTCATGTAGAAATAACAGAGTTGTATCTATGAGCCCATAAAACAAGTACCTGAACTAAATTATCTTTATAAACATTTATTGCCATCGTTTCCAGATCAACTTCGCCTAAATAATACATGTATAAAATGATATTTTTCCGGTGGTTAATCGATTTCAGCATTTAAACTTGAAAACCCAAAAACACTTCAGAGACGGACAATTATTTCGCGCTTTACATTTACAGCATATGCATGATTTGAAGATTATATCGTAGCACATCAAATACTGGAAATCGGGTTAGTTTCGGTTCTAGGTTTACATTTTCTAGTTGTAATTTGTAATGAAACCTGCACAATTGCATAAACGTGGAATGACCTTCCAGCTGACTTGGTTCCAAATGTCATAAAGTTACATCCTAGATCAATTCTATCTCACAAGAACACCTCAAATCACACCGAACATGAAATCTTCAAACATCAAAAACATAAGAGCAAGCAAAAACAGACATATCCACTATTCAATCCTCAAATCCTTAGCTTCAAAATCAAAGGTCAGCCAATTAGGAAGCAAGTAAAGCACATAGTTACGAAGAAAATGCAGCAAGTTCGGATACTTACAGTCAAAGAAGTGAATAATGATATTACAGGCATCTGAAGGAGACATAGTTTTGGAATCAAGCTTGGAAAGCAACTCCTCAGACTTAGCAAACAATTGCTTGCCTTTATAATCCTCACTTGCTTTGAAAATCTTCCGAACACAATCAAGTTCCCGAATAAGTGTTTGCAGACCCCAATCCTTAGCACAATAAACAAACACATCTTTAACAAATCCAAACATTTCAGAGGCATGATTACATCCAATGCAATGAAATTGCATCTCTGAAGTGCCTTTAGGACCCTTCAAACTAGGCCCTGATCTAATCAGATTTTTCTGAATCCCACAAGCAGCATGACACCAATGTGAACAAACATCACAACCAACCCAACTGCAAGTGTTATTAGCACAGTCAAATTTCATACACACTGGACACATACACGAGCTGCAAAACCCCTTATTTGCCGAGCAAAATTTGCAGTCACAATCATCTACTGGTAACATACTCTTGCAAATCACATTCCTGCACCTCAAATTCAAGAAAATTTCAACCAATTCATTCGGAGGAAGCTTAACTTTACCAGAAATGAAACTACTCAGTCCCATTTTGACCGACACAAAGATCTCTAACAAACCCTTTTGGCACTTAGACAGAGCCTCCTTAGTAAGATCAGACCTCCGGGATAAACAGCTTTGAAGACCTAATAACTCATCTCTCTTATCAGGCATTACAATAACATGGTTAAGGTACTCTTTAATCGTTTCCAACATTTCTTCCGATAGCTCCTGAATTATCTGAGCTACAATAGGAATCGACTCCGATACAATCTCCCGAAGAATCCTCTCCGGCCTAGACACCTTTCTCCCTCTCCCTACTCCCTCCAAACCCTCCAAACCCCTCAAATTATCCGACTCCTTTCGCCTAGAATCACCCGAATGAGCATCCAAACGAGGCCTAGCAGGCAATTCAGACGGAAAAAATGAAATGTTATCAGAACTAGTAGCCATATAAACACTAGTATTCCTATGACTCTGCACCATAGAATTCCCCCCTCCTCCTCCTCCTCCAGCTCCGCCTCCATTAACAACATTGTTATTCAAAGCAACAAGCCCGTCTCCAATCGGGCGAAACCTGCTATGAACAGACCCATTAGTACCTTCACCACCACACCAAATCTGATCATCTCTCCCCAGAGAATAATCATAATTCTCAGTAGAATTCCTGGTAAGCGAGCAAGATGGATTATGCGAAAACTGATGAGAATACGAATACGAAAGAGAAGCAGCAGTAAAATCATTAGAACAGCTAGGGTTCGGCTTATTAACCACAGGATCAACATTTTGCAAAGCATTAGAAGCTGTTAAAGACAAAGAAACATCAGGCAAAGCAAGAGAAAGATTCAAAGTTTCCAACTTTGGTTTCTTCTCTCTAGAAAAATCCCCCCTTTCATCTTCCTGGATTACCCTTTTGGAAGAAGAATTGGATTTGGTTTCACTCAGATTCATGAAATCTCGTTCCACCCATTTGTCATCATGGTTTGAAGTCTCAGAAACTATGACTTCTTTACCCTTTTGACCAAAGATGAACTTGGGGTTTTCACAGAGGTAGCTGAGAGTTAGTTCTTGAGGTTTAGAGGAAAACCCATCAAGACCCATCTTTGAATCCCTCAGAAAGTCAATCTGGGAGCTCTCTGGGTTACCGTTGGAGAGATGTTGAGGATGGGTATGGTGATCTTTCTTCTCTCCAAACATGGCCAAGTCAAAGAAGAAGGGTAAAAGGGGAAATGAGAAAGAATAATGAGGAGTGGAATTTTCAACAACGGCTGGAATTTCAAAGCACTGACAAAAACGGCGATGCCTTTTTCTTTGTTTGTTGATTTAAAATTAGAGTATGGAGTTTACTGAATTAACCTTAGTCATGTATGATAATGGCATAGATCATTAGAATAATCTAACTACATTAATGTTTCACTGTTACATATACTTGTTTTTCTGTCTCTGCCCTGCCCTGCCCTGCCCTGTAATAAATGAGAAAAAAACCCCACAGATTCTCTGTTTCAGAAAATCTATGATTATATACTTATTTTTTAAATTACATGGATAATAAGATCAACTTCAAAATATATTTTTAGAATTAGCAAGTGTATCATTCCATGTTTTAAAAACTGGCTAATATTTTGCTTTATAAGTTATTAGTATTTAATTTGATAACACATTTATTTTATAGTTTACTTGTTAACAGTATAGAACATATTTTCTGAATTTTAATTTATAAAATTTATATTTTAAATGATGATGTTTGATTTTATACAAGTTATCTAATGGTGTAAAACACAAATTAATTATTATAGAGAAAAATACTTCACGAATTTAAGAAAATTAATGACTAAAATTAGATTTAAGGATTCATATGAAAGTTGTGTTGGAACTGAATATATAACATTTAAATGTAGATAGATTAACAATTTACTTTGCTTGAGCTATCTTGATTTGATGAGTTTTATTGTGTCTCATATATATCGAGAAGGAAATCGTACAACCAATACCTAATTTTGGTAGAGATAATTTAAATTATTTAAGGAAAATGTTTAAGTTGTATATAAGCATTAATTTTTCAATATTTTGTGGTATTATCAACAATACCAATAATTAGAAATAAAAGAGCATTTACGTTGTATTGAAAATATATATAAAACATTGAATTATATGTATTAATTATATTTTTATCAAAATACAATATTGCAGCTAATTTTACAAATATTTACCGTCCGACTACTATTTTTTTTATTCGGTAAGTTTGTTTGATCATACTTATAGTTTGCAATAGAATTTATATTCTCTTATGGTGTATCATGCTCTTTAACAATATATAATAGTTAAAAGGGTTGCTGTTAATGACTTTCAAGGTATAATAATGAAATAGAAATTACTTTTATACCAAGACTAAATGGATTGATATTAGAAACTCTCTAAGCATAATAGCAAAATAAAAACTACTTTTATACCAAAGATTAACGAGTTGCTCTTAAAAACTTTTAAGTTATAAATTTATTTTATAATCAACTAATAATATAAAATCTTTTAAAAATTAATCGTACATAAAAGATCGAAACATACATTTTATAATTAAATTTAATAACAATATTTTCTAAGTATTTAATAGTTTATGTATTACTCCCTCCATTCTTTTTTATATGTCTTTTTAGAGTTTTCACACATATTAAGAAACACAATTAATACATCTCAAACTAATAAATTTGCATTGGTTAACTTAAAAAGAAACTCTCTCTCATACTATAGTTGGTCAATAAACATTGAAATATTAAAAAACACATGAATCAAGATAAATATTCACTATTTGGACCAAAAAACTAAATTAAACATTCTTGAAAAGCGAAAACGTCATATATAAAAGAATATTTCAATTTTCTAAAACGTCATATATTTAAGAATGGAGGGAGTAGAATTTAAAACTTATAATTCTTAAAGTAGTGACTATATAGTAGTATTTTTTTTTATTTTTTTTATGTAAAGTAACTATATAGTAGTACTAATCTCATTGCTTTAAAGAAAAAAAAGAAAGAAAAGAAAAAACCAATATTAAGGTTGCGTTTTGTTTCTAAAAATTAAAGAAGTTGCTTTAAATTAACGCCAAAATAAAGTCGGTGTAAGCAAAGGCTAAGCTCACCGACATCATTATTTTTACCCTCATAAATACGCCGGCGCCTTTATTTTTTCCGGCAACTTTCAACCTGTCTATTTTAGAGATGCTGCAACGAAGTGTGATATAGGGTTACAGAATTCAATCTTCTGCATCTGTAATCACGTGGGTGAAATCAAAGATGCGATGAAGATTAAATCTTGTTTTTTCATGGTAAGTAATTTCTGAGCATCGTATTTAGGGTTTCTATCTATTATTCTCGTATCGAATGCGATCTGATTTTTGTTGCGAATGGTTGGATAAATGTGGGATAATATGGCAGCAAAGTCTGTAATTTCCTCCACTTTCTTCACTAGATTCACCCCTCTTATCCATGCTTCTGATCTCAATCACAGGTTATAATTCATTTAGCTTCTCTGTTCCTAATCAGGGTTGATTTGTAATTGGAGGTTTGTTTGTACTAATTGCAAGAATCTATTGGCGTTGCCTTGGGCGATTAAGTCGAAGAAATTGAGCTCTGGTGTCAATCATAAAGCTCTCAGATTCTGGTATGGTGGTTTTTTAGGGATTTTAGCAATTGGGTATTGTTTGTTTTCTGATTTTGGATGCTTTGTATTTGATAGTACCAATGCTGGCCAGAGAGGGAATGTGGAGGCAGTTGGAGTTCCAATTTCAGTGCCAGTAAGAATGGCTCATGAACTTCTTCTTGCCGGTCACCGGTTTTTGGATGTTAGGTGTGGACTTGTTATGTGTGGAATTTAATTGGGTTTTCATTATTTTGCTCTATTTTTGGGGTTAAAATGTGCATTTTTTATGGTGACATTGTAGGACTACTGAGGAGTTCAATGCTGGACATACTGTTGGGGCAGTCAATGTTCCATATCTTTAAAGAGCTTGATTAGGTACTTTATTATATTTCTATATCCTGTCTTGTTCCTCTATTCGGAAGAGATTCAAGTTCACGAGTCGAGTTTCTGCATATTACACTTGTCGTGCGCTCTTATTGTTCCTTAAGAAAAACATTATAGCGTGCTTGAGTTTCTCAAACTAACTAGTTAGTACCTATTGAAAATCTATATAAAATGACAAGTAGTGATCTTGAAAATGGACTAACTTTTGTAATATACAGAAACTCAGGGACGACTAAATTACTTGCCCTTTCTTTTATTGCTGAATTTCATTGAACTGATTAACTTGAATTTGATCTTCAATCTATCTAATTTGAAAGCAATGCATTAGTTTGTGAAAGTTGATAAAGGATATCAATGTCATAATAAAGTAGCAGCTGCTTTGGTTTTCTGGTAAAAGTTCTATAGAATAGAATCATATGGATCGGAACAGGATCAATCCAGTACTAAATTTCAAATTCTATGCTCGTATACATTGCGAAATTGTCGGTCGGAAAACTTGCCGGAACCCTATGGTTCCTAATAACATAGGACCTAAATCTTGTGGGACTAATCTGTCTTTGAATATCTGTTTCATGTTGCCGATGAGTTCCTATTTTTGTTGTGAATGATTTTAAGGTTTGGATAAATGTCGGGTTTGGGATATTTACTTTGCCAAATTATTGTCGGTCGGAAAACTTGCTGGAATCCTATGGTTACCTAAATCTTGGGGGATTAATTTGTTGAATCCTAGGGTTCATGTTGTTTTAAATTGCCTGATTTGTTTTATTTTCAAGTATCCTAGTTTACTTAATGAAAGATTAGGATAGTTTGAATTATGTCTGCCTCTGAATATCTGTTTCATGAACTATCCCGTGATTCTAGTTTACTTTATGAAGAAGGATGATTATGAAGAAGGATGAGGATAAGTTTGATTGGAACTTGATAACTTGATAACAGTCCCTCCTGAATGACGGTTGAAACTTGAAAAGTGTCCCTCCCCCATATCTCAAATTTGAAAAGAGTCCCGTCTGTTAAATTATATTGCCCCGTCTGTTTCATGTTGAGCTGTCTCGCGATTCTGATTTGCTTGATGAAAAATGAGGGTAATTTCTATTTGAATTGAAAACAGTCCCTCCCTAATATAGTATATACTACAATATATAGTTCGTTTTTGAATTTCTATTTCATGTTGAACTATCCCATGATTCTAATTTACTTGAGGATGAGTTCGATTGAAATATGAAAACTGTCCCTCCCTAACTCAGTATATACTAGCATTATATTGCCGCTCTCTCATATCTGAAATTGAAAGTAGATAACTTCGGTTGAAAAGTGTGCCTCCCCCATATCTGAAATTGTAAGTTGACAACTTCAGTTGAAACTTGAAAAGTGTCCCTCCCCCATATTGAAAAGTGTCCCTACCCCATATATGAAATTGAAAGTTAAAAGTGTCCCTCCTCCATATCTGAAATTGGAAGTTGATAACTTTGGTTGAAACTTGAAAAGTGTCCCTCCCCCATATCTGAAACTGAAAGTTGATAACTTCGGTTGAAACTTGAAAAGTGTCGCTCCCCTATATCTGAAATTGAAAGTTGACTACTTCGGTTGAAACTTGAAAAGTGTCCCTCATATCTGAAATTGAAAGTTGACAACTTCGGTTGAAACTTGAAAAATGTTCCTCCCCCATATCTGAAAAGTGTTGAAAAGTGTCCCTCCTCTATATCTGAAATTGAAAGTTGATAACTTCGGTTGAAACTTGAAAAATGTCTCTCCCCCATATCTGAAAAGTGTCCCTCCCCCATATCTGAAATTGATTCGGTTGAAACTTGAAAAATGTCCCTCCCCCCATATCTGAAATTGATTCAGTTGAAACTTGAAAAATGTCCCTCCCCCCATATCTGAAAAGTGTCCCTCTCCCATATCTGAAATTGAAAGTTGATAACTTCGGATGAAACTTGAAAAATGTCCCTCCCCCATATTTGAAAAATGTCCCTCCCCCATATCTGCCCCATATCTGAATTTGAGGGTTGATAACTTCGGTCGAAACTTGAAGAATGTCCCTCCCCCATATCTGAAAAGTGTCCCTCCTCAACTCAGTGTATACTAGCGTTATATTGCCGCTCTCTCAATGGTAGCAGATTGAAATCAAGGAGTGTTGATTAGAAAGAGCATGAACACTGTGTGTCTGAAGGAGCATGAACATTTAAAGCAAATCTTTTTGACCCTTCTGGAAATCTTTTAGATATTTTCAGAATACTTGCCTCGATCAGAATCAACATTGCTTCATATGCTTGCAAGCAATTAAACTACATACATTCAGACAACTCGAAAACGAACTACATGTATGCCGGTGAATTATATTGAAGGGGGTGCTGGTTAAATGCTCTATGAGCTTTGATTATTGTTTCAAATTCTTTGTTTTCTGATCTAGTCTTCGAACGGTACTGACCAGTTCTTTGAAAATCTGTTTCAGGTTGAAGTATCAGGTGATTATATTTTACTTGATGAAAGATGAGGATAATTTTACATATACATGAACTGATAAGTACCTAACACTATATAGGATATATATATATATATGTCTATTTCAGAGATGCTGCAATGAAAGTGATTTTAGGGTTACAGAATCTGCTTCTGTAATCTCGTGGGTGAAATCAAAGATGCGATGATGAAATCGTGCTTTTTCACGATACGTAATTACTGAGCATCGTATTTAGGGTTTCGATCTATTATTCTTATATCCAGTGCGATCTGAATTCTGATTCTAGGGTTTGGATAAATGTCGGGTATTTACTTTGCGAAATTATTGTCGGTCGGAAAACTTGTCGGAATCCTACGGTTACCTAAATCTTGGGGAATTAATTTGTTGAATCCTAGGGTTCATATTGTTTTAAATTTGCCTGATTTGTTTTATTTTCAAGTATCCTAATTTACTTGATGAAGGATTAGAATAGTTTGAATTATGTCTGCCTCTGAACATCTGTTTCATGAACTATCCCGTGATTCTAGTTTACTTTATGAAGAAGGATGAGGGTAAGTTCGATTGAAACATGAAAACAGTCCCTCCTGAATGACAGCTGAAACTTGAAAAGTGTCCCTCCCCCATATCTCAAATTTGAAAAGAGTCCCTCCTCCCCTAACACACAGAATGTGCTAAATTTGCCCTGTCTTTGAGTATCTGTTTCATGTTGAGCTGTTCCGCGGTTCTGATTTGCCTGATGAAAAATGAGGGTAATTTCTACTGGAATTGAAAACAGTCCCTCTCTAACCCAGTTTATACTACACTATATAGTTCGTCTCTGAATTTCTATTTCATGTTGAACTATCCCGTGATTCTCATTTACTTGAGGATGAGTTCAATTGAAATATGAAAACTGTCCCTCCCCTCCCCAACTTAATATGCACTAGCATTATATTTCCCCTCTTTGAATATTTGATTCATTTTGAACTATTGGAACTGTTAAGAGTCCCTCCCTAACACAGTACATACTACAATATTATACAGTCGGTCTCTAAATATATGTTTCATGTTGAACTATCCCGTGATTTTAATCTGCTTGATACTAGATGAGGATAAGTTCAATTGAAATATGAAAAATGTCCCTCCCCAACTCAGTGTAATACTAGCATTATATTGCCCCTCTCTGAATATTCTGATTCATGTTTATTCTAATTTGCTTGATGAAAGATGGGGACAACTTCGGCTGAAACTTGTATTGTGTCCCTCCGTAGCAGAGTATGTATGAAAATCATTAGGCCTGTCTCTGAACTTTCGTGGCAATCATCACTAGTTTCTCCCGAGGGCATGGTCTTCCTTTGTTTTTGGTGTTATTTAATGGATGTTGAGTGCCGCTAAAGATGCATAGATGTGTTGATTAATAACAATTTGGTTTCTTTACTTCTGATAATGTTGGCTCCACCATTATGGCAATTTGTTGGTCAATTTTATTTCATTAACTGATGTAATCTACACAATCTGTTGGATAATCAAAAGTTGGCTCCTTATTTTATATCTAATCACCGAAGTAATAAAGAAAAAGGAGTAAGAGTTGAAAAAGAACTCCAAATATTTCTTGAATATCCAAAATGTGATTCATTTTGGAACATTACCTATTTCCTAGAACTTATAATATATGGGAATAGAGGGTGTATCCTGAACCTTATTTGTACCTTGTATTTCGTAATTTGGATCAAAATGAGCTCAATGTTGTGAAAGCTGGACAAAAGAAAGACTTCCCTAGTGGTATAGCTGAATGTGGTGCAGATGCTCTCCGGTTTGCTCTTGTTACCTATACTGCTCAGGTGCATACTGCTTCTTATCCTAATCCTTATCATCTATTACTTATCTTTTTCTTCTTTGATAATGTTTTCCTCCTCTCTATCAGTCCGATAAAATAAATTTTGGACATTCAAAGAGTTGTTGGTTATCGTCAATGATGTAACAAATTGTGGAATGTTGTTCGGTTCGCAATGAGTAAACTTGACATTGATTATGTCCCACAACCAAGTTTGGATACAGATTCTCTTCCTTTTAGCTGCAAGGGATACTCTCAGTACCAAACAAAGCCATATCAAGAACTATTTCAGCGATGGACTCCTATGAATTTTTGGATGCAGCAACTGCAGTGTACTTATGGTGGCAATATCAGTTTTGTGATGTTTTCATTGAGGCAATCAAGCCTTACTTCAGTGGTACTGATCCAGCATTTTGCCTCTGCGAAGAAAATACACAAGACACTCTGTGGGTGTGCTTGGACAATGGCCTGAGATCCATTTATGCCTTTTGTCATCGAAGAATTGTGGCAACGCCTTCCTCAGGCTAATGATCATGCAAGAGAACAGTCAATTATGATCTCTGAATACCCAACTATAGAAGTAATTACCAGTTTCATCACTTCTTATATTTCAATATATTTTTGTCTCACACCATTATCGTGTTATATCACAGCTTCTGATCTATGTAGGCGTAGACAAATGAACTTTGTTGTGTCTACTGTGAAGTGTATACGGTCTTTAAGGGGAGAGGTTCTCTGCAAGCAAAAGAATGAAAGGCGATTGTTTTGCCTTTTTAGTTTGTTATTTTCCTTACAAATTAATCAAGCTGCTTGTTCAGTCTCTCAATGATATCTGAGAAATGATTTACTGGGGTGCATATGATTTACAGTTGTGCCCTATAGCAATATAACTCCCTTGTTTTCTCTTATATTGATCATTGTGCACAAAATATATTGTAGAATATTTGAATAAGCAGGGACCTAATGGAGTTATTTTCCATGGATATGAAAATAAAAAATGTTAAGGTATGATTTAAATCATAGGAATTTGTGTTGATGATATAGCTCTCACAAAAGGGAACATGATTGAGCCACTGTAGTGCCTCTAGTTTCTGTCATTGCAGTGTGGTTCAACTTGTGCTAATAACTGCTTGTTTGATCCTTGTGAATTCTTTTCTCAATATCTTTTGTGGAACGAAATGGTTTTTGTTGTAATAGTCACTGTTCAGAACTTCAGGACTTCCAAGTGCAAATGAAATAATCAGATGTGTGCACAAATATATTCCTCTGCCGTGAGATTCTTTTTTCTCTTTTTCTTTTTGTGTCCTACCAGACAGTTCTCCAAATCAATTCTTCTCATGGCGAAAACAATGCGTCAAATTATTGCTGTCAAGAAGCATTTTTTCATTTCTTCCAGCTGAATGTAAAGCTTAGTGACCCTTCAACTGAATATTAAGGTTTGCATTTCAGTTTTCATTCTTCTTACTTATGCTTTTCTGTATTGCTTAATATTCGCATGCATATTGTCTGCTATGAACTGTGCTATTTCTTTCCGTCGTTGATGTTCTTATGAGGGTGTAAAAAAGTGTTATCGTGTAATCTAATCTGTATATTACAAATGATATTATCGACACAAAAATGAAAATCACGTTAAACGAGTCGTGTTAGGTAGATTGTCTCCATAACCCTTGTTGCTGTGTTAAAATCCAACACCTTAGTTCTGATAATCTTCTCTTTTTTCCACTAATTTATTTAGTGCATCACTTGGGAGCATCAGAATTCATATCCAGATTTTGATATAGTGGCGGGTCCTATGATTTTATTATCATGTGCTATAACTAAGTATTGTATGCCCCATCTTAATATGCAGCTGAGATTAATCTTTTCCTTATAAATTTCCTTCTTTCACAAGAAATCCTTTGTTATGAACAGCCTATACAGCTCAAACTCGTCTTTTCTTGAACAGTGCAACTGATTATATGATCTTCTTCCTGAGAAATGATCTAAGCAATCGTACTTTGAGAGGCTGAAGTTGATTAATTAATTTGACTGAGTTTCCTATCGTTGGAGCTCCCGCCTACATGTTTTTAAAACTGCGTTTTAGAACTCATGATTGCAATTTTGTGTCCATGTTTAGGGAGTTAACAGAGCATTTTCATTTGTTTCAAGCAACGCTGCTGATGATTCATTGAGGTCCAAACACCAATTCTGGTTTACTTAGCAATTTAGTTGATAACATTATCCGCTAATTTGCTCATTTAGTTGTGTCCAAGCATGAAATTCCAGAATGCTTTTATGTCCTGGGTTAGTGGCCGTCTAAAACCTTTTGCCCGTGAAAGTAAGGTTGCTAGTAAGAAATTTTGGATGCCTTCTGACGTGAGACAAGTTTCTTAAACTAGATTTATCTGTACATTGCTTGGTACCTCTAGTATCAATTTTTAGAGGATAACCCTCTTTTCTAAATGGATGGGAAGGAGATTTAGAGGCATATTTCCCTTTTATCCCATACAAAAGAAAATTTGAGGGATTTAGAGGCATTGGAATTCCCTTCTATCCCATACGGGAGGGGGACGGTTAGCAATAGCTTATTATTTTTTCAATCTTCTTTTATGTATAATATTCATCTTACATCAATGTCGGTTGCTTTTCTCAAAGCCTTACACAGCAATCCACGTATTGTATTTTGTAGTTTAGTTGGTTAGCTATATAACTAATTCCAAATTCTGTTCGATTATTGTTTAAGAAGTATCAACTGCTGTATTATAAATTTACTTCTCTATAGATTGTATCTTATACACGTGTTGTTTTTATCTATATCCTGATGCAAATGAATTTGTTGCAGGAATGGTAACATCAAAAGTAGGAAAACGCCATGCTTTAAGCGGATTTGAAGCACTTTCAAGGTTGTCATTTGTTAACCGTTATACTTGTTGTTTCGATCAATTTCATATGCTTATTGTGTCTCTTGCTTTTTTGGATGTTCAAAGCTATTACTGCATAGGTTTTTCAATGGAATATGTTCTTACAAATAGTTTCCTATTATTCATATCTGCCGCCTAATATTCCTAAGGTCTGACTATTGCATGACATAACACGTCATCAACTAATCAATTATTTGCCAAAAAATGTTAATTCACTTTGTGTTTTTGGGAAGTTATAATAATTTCTATTAGAATTCTAATATTGCAGGCTTCTTTCTCCAAACTGGAGATAATGACTGTGAATGAAATGGGTGGCTTTCGATATTTTATGGAACAACCAATTCATAGCTGATGATTCATTTTCAAAATTGAAATCGTTGAGAATCCGTAGCTGCTGAAAGTTATCAATCGTTTTTCGTTCAAATGTTCGTAGAAGATTCCAGAGATTACATAAACTATTTATGGGTGATTGCGGTGGAGTTGAAGAGATATATCAGTATGAAGGGGTAGAATTAACATTTTCTCTACAAGGTTTAGAGATATGGAAACTACCGTCATTGAAGCGTATATGGAGTGAGGATGTAATTGGAACTTTCACTTTCCAGAATATGCGATCAATTGATGTTTGTGATGGCTGTGAGGATCTGAAATATGTATTTCCAACATCTATTGCTTCTGGCCTTCTCCAACTTAACCGACTTGATGTAAGAACATCTGGTGTGGAAATTATACTTGCAAAGGTAAAGAATGAAGATTAGAAGGCACTCTTCCTGCTTTTAACTTTCCTCAGTTGACCTGACTTCGACTTGTGAATTCAAAAGAAATGAGGAGTTTGTACGGTCCTCGTACACTCAAGGGGCCAAAGTTGAAAAGTTCGGAAGTCCAAGGGTGCCTGAAATTCTGAAATTTGGGTCCAAAATCTCTAGATATCAAGGAGAAGATCTTCCAATTCCACCACCGTTTTTTGCTGATCCAAAGGTACGAACCAACTAACTTATCCTATGTCACTTTTATTTAATACATTCATTAAAACATGAACTAGACATTCCCAAATGTGCTATAATACCCATACAGCCCATATCTGAAAGAATTGTTGATGTTATGATGCATAAAGGAAAACACATGTCTGAAATTCTTGTTATAAAAGATGGCAACTTGTATGTAGTGTATTAAGTATTCTCGTAGGAAAATTCCCTCTGGAGGTCTTGAAAACAGTGTCACAACCCATTAAAATACATGTACAGCCATTCTTAAATATGTGTGTCATGTTGAAGTATCCGGTGATTCAAGTTTTCTTGATGAAAGAAAAGGATAACTTCGATTAAAACATGAACTAGCCATTTCTCAACACTATATAATACATATCTTAAAGGTTCATTCCATTTTGAAGTATCTAATATTTCTAATTTTCTTGATGAAAGATGAGGAAAACTTCAATGGGGATTTCATTCAAGTTTTATGAATCAAAGAGCTTGTGGATGCCTCGGAGATCACCAATCTCTGAAAGATGCTTGAGAAAAGAATCAAACTCTCTATATGGCAATTCCATTCCTTCTGTATCTTCTATCAAAAGAAGAAACTAATTAGTTGTGATCTTTAACTCCACACTAAAAGAATAAAGTGTATTCTTGAGTTTTATAAGTGAGCATGGTTCATGAATATTTTAGTCGTTTGTTCACAAACCTACTACGGAGCCTGCTCGTGAGCTTCTAAAACGAATTTTCCGTCTTCAAGCTCGACTCATTGAGCCTCAAATTCTGCTCAGCTCATCTACAAATTAAGGTCTCATTTGGATGGAGGATAGGAATTGGTCATAAAGAGAGGTAAAGAAAAAGTCGTAATGGTTAGTGTCTTTTAACACTTGGTAGCCCTTATATGCCACTGTAATTGCAGGGCATAAGCAAAAATTTGATGCTCGTGCCATTACATGTGTATTTGTAGGTTATGAGGCTCATATGGAGGGTTATAGACTCTTTGACTTAAAACATAGAGTTTATACTGTTTCTAGGGATGTTGTGTTCCATGAGAATATTTTTCCTTATTCTGTATATAAGGATTCTAGTCTAACTGAGTTCAGTTGTCCAATTTATGATCCCATGCCTATAGATAATGATGTACAAACTGATACTCATGGTATACTTGACATCAGTAACCCTTCCATTCCAGTTTCAACCACTGGTATAGACCAGGATACTACATCTGTTGAAAGGAATACTTCTACTTCTTCTAATCCTTCTACTTGTACCCATGTGATTCCAGCTAGAAGGTCTCATAGAACTAAGACTGCCCCACAGTATTTGAAAGATTTTAATAAGACTGTTACCAATACTATTAGCCATCCATTGGAATCTGTTCTTAGTTATGATAGATTATCTTCTAAACAAAAGTCATATATTATGGCCATTGATATTGTTCCTGAGCCAAAAACCTTTCAACAAGCACAGCAACACCAGTGTTGACTAAAGAGATCACAGCTCTAGAGGAAAACCACACATGGGATATTGTTGATCTTCCCCCAGGTAGAGTACCAATTAAATGTCTATGGTTGTTTAAAGTTAAGTTAAAGGCAGATGGTAGTTTAGAGAGGTACATATAAAGCCTGGCTGGTTGCCAAAGGCTATACTCAAACTGAAGGTATTGATTACATGGAAACTTTTTCCCCAGTTGTTAAAATGGCGACAGTTCGACTAAGAAAGATAATACATTCAAATATGAGGAAATTACATTCTAGAATTAAAATAAGCCTACTATAGATTTAGGAATGGTTGATTTAGCAAATTTGATTAAAAGAAAAGTTCAATTCACAAATTGTGCCTCTCGAGTTTCTCTTTCCATATACTTTGTAGAGAAGCATATGGTAATCTTATAGTGAAATGCTGTGAATTGAGATGAGTATTAGATAAGTATGCCACTATATTTCTTGATTAGTCAAATTTATATATACTTTTGATTAGTTTGTGAGTATGATAATTGAGGAACTATACTTAATTTCACTGCTGAAACACCCTTGACCACATTTATTGTACAAACAAGTTCATCTAGTAATATGAGCAATGAAGGAATCCAGTTCTACCCAAGAGTTTCCGCCTTCTGCTGCAGACCTCCGGACCTTCTCACCCAGTTCCCGAGCTCTTTTACTGATCCACTTCCGATCTTCTGATATCATCAATCTTCTCACAACATTCTTAATGGATGAACACATCAATAATGTCATCCTGCATTCCCATTCTCTAACAAACACACCAACTTTAAGCAATTCTGTTATCAAACACAGCATTGGCCATGCTGCTAATGGCACTCCCATGGCTATGCTCTCCACACATGAGTTCCAGCCACAATGACTCAAAAATCCGCCTGTTGACGGGTGCCTCAAGATGTCAATTTGGGGTGCTCACTCTCTCATCAACACTCCCATTCCTTGTACTCTCTCTTCAAAACCTTTCGGAAGCTCATGTCTTCTCTTGGTTCCTGTTCTTCTGTCTGCTTCTCTCAATACCCATATGAACCTCACCTTGCTTGCCTCCAGCCCACTTGCTAACTCTCCAATTTGTTCATTGGACAACTATGCAGTGGTTCCGAAAATAGATCACCGAGTTTGGTTCTTGTTTATCCAGCCATTTCATTGCTGATATATAGCATTTGTAATGGTCCAATCGCCCATTGTTTCTTCTTATGCTTGTCATGATTAATATTATTCTCCAATTTCTCTATAAGATCAACATAAGTTCCGTCTGTTAATCTACATGTGTTGTATAAACGAATTTCATGTCGAACTATCGTGTGATTCTAATTTACTTTATGGAAACGAAAGATGATGATAGACTCGATTGGAAAGTTCAATTGAAACTTAAAAGCAGTCCCTCCTAAAAGATGGGAATAACTTCGGTTGGAACTTGAAAAGTATCCCTCTCTAATAGAGATTATATATGAGGGAAAAAAATCTGCTATCCCGGACTTCCTATCCCATCTTCATGTTCCCCTTTTAATTTTTGACATGTGTAAAAAAGATTTTACAACGGGTTGATTCGGGGACAATTTAGGGTATAATAAAAAAACATTAGAATCTTTTTTATACATGTCAAAAATTGAAAGGGGAACAGGAAAATGGGATAGGAAGTTCGGGACAGCAGATTTTCTTCCATATATGAGCACTATATAATTTGTTTTAATATCTGTTTTATGTTGAATTATCCCGTTATTTTTTACATAAATTCAATTTTGAACTTGAAAACAATTCATTCCTAACTCGGTATATATCAGCATTATATTGCCTCTCTCTGAATATCCGTATCATGTTGTACTATTTCAAAATTTTAATTTGCTTAATGAAACATGGGAATAACTTCCATTGAATCTTGAAAAGCGTCCCTCCCTAACAGAGTATACATGAACATTATATAGCCCGTGTTAAGGTCCAGCTCGAGCCCAGTACGATAGTATCGCTGTAAAAGGAGTCGTTAAAATTATTCAGCTCGAGCCCAGTACGATAGTATTGCACGTTTATGGTCCTTTTTTTTTTATCGTCTTTACACTTCAAATTTCATGGGATATAATTATTGCTTGCGCTTCTTATAGTTTCCCATTTTCCTCTCAAACTTATATTTTAGTTATTATTCGTGTTCACACACTTTTTTTGGATTTGGATCCTCTTGAGTTGAATAAAAATAACACGATATGGAGTTCATCTAAAAGTGTCCGTTTGACATCAAAGTGAAAAATTTCATAATTTAAAATTGTTTATTATCACAATTACTATGAAGTGATATTTTCTGTTTTTCAAAATTGTCATATAGAAAATATAACAAAACAAATTATTTTAAAAATTAACGATATTTTAAGCAACTTTAATATCTCAACTTTTTCATATCGAGGTCGTTCAATTGTTGTTTGGCGATATCAACCTTTTCATATCAAGGTTGTTCAATTGTTGTTTGGCAGTTAAAAATAAAGCTAATGTTATTTTGTCTTTAATCACCAAATAAAAGAGACATTATTTTGTCTTTAAACATTAACTTTATTTTCAATCGCCAAACAACAATTGAACAACCTCGAAATTAAAGTTGAGTTTTCACAAATTATGATAAAAAATATAATATAAATTATATACAAATAAGAGATAAGAAAATGAATTGCACATATTATACACTTTATGTTATATTATATTATTCATAAATATAAAATGCATTTACATAAAAGATTAAAAATTGACAAAGTATATGATCGAGCTTTTACCAATCATGTTGATGAATATTATAAATTAGCTCATTTTGAGCCGGGCTTAGGGCTGCTGAAGCTCAACTTGTTTGAATGAAGCCCAAAACCGCACTGACAACAGACTCATACATATTGAGCTACTCATTAGCAGCTCGTATAATGTACTTCCCTACTAACTCTTCTGGTAATAGTTATAAATGTTGATACCTTGACACAATTATCAATTTGCTTACATTTATAGCACTTGATAGTGCGAATTTGAGACGACAAAACAGAATTGCCACATCTACTTTCCTGTTCATCTTGCCTTTATTCTCGTAATATATTGTTGAACAAACATCGATACATTTCTTTCCGTGTTCTAGTATAGGTATGAACTAATCAAAATCGCCAAGAAGCAACAAACAATTTTCGGATAAATACTTCAAAACCATGAACATAGTTAGTATTTCTAATACAATTATTTCTTATACTGCAAAAATTTCTGTAGACAAGATTCAAATGATTGAAACTCAATAGTTAGCCACAATCTTACCGGGATAATCCTCTGTGCTTGATAAAGTGTAACTAGTCCAGCTTCTTTTAGCTTCCTCGGTTTGTTTCTGTTCGCTCCTGTCTGCATTCAACTGCTTCCTGAATTCCTTGCGAGCCTCCTTTTCAGACAATTTCAAATCTTTGAAACCCTCTTCAAGTTTGGCTTCATCTTCTGGCAAAAAGAAGACTACATTCCTCTTCCCAAGATCTTCATACAGCTTTTCAATCTTAGCTTTCCAGAAGAGGCCCGTTTCCGAGTTCATTTTTTGATAAGGAGTCTTAAGAAGGTACTCATCAATTCCTCCTACTTTGTCTATGCAACGAAGGGCATGAGTCGTGACTTGAAGTTTAATATGTCGGTCTAAGATGTAACTGAATAGTCTCTTATTCTGAACATTCGGTTTCCAATACCTCTTAGTCCTGTTACAAAATCACGGTCAAAACAATTAAGCATTTCGATAAGAGTACAACTGCAAATTTCCTTCCATCTAGAAAGGGAAAACTGCAAGAAATTAAAGGTGTTATACTATAAAAAGAAAAGCAGTGGAGAAAAAGAAAGAAAAAGAATACGAACTTGTTACCACCATCTTCACTGATACTATTGCCGTACTGGATGTGGCGACCAGCAAACAAGCCACGTTTAGCTCGGTTCATAATGATCCTTTTATCAGGTATACATTTCTTGAGAGAATCCTTAACTCCCGGTGCTAAATTTTTCTCTCCAACCTTTTTCAGGACCTTGTTCATGATTTCCCTACCTCTGAATGACATTTTCAACCCCTCTTCCTCACCGAAATTCTGAAATTTTTTTGCTTTCTCCTCTAATCTACCAAATAAAATGATGCATCAAGAAATGCAATCAAGAAAACATAGGGAAAAAAAAAAGAGGTGTCCTCACGACACGAACACTATGTTGCAGAAATTTCCACCCTTAATCATAAGGATGAAATTATAGCATTTGGGAATCTGGAAATGAGAATCCAACAGCAAAGTGAACATGTATGAATCTCAAATAACATTGATTTTGAAACCAACAGAAGTTATGTTAAACCTAAATAGTGCCAAGATTTAAGCTCTGTCCACAACAATCTAATAACACAGAAAGTAATCAAGAAATAAAGAAAAAGAAACAAGTAAGCTTAAATCTGAAACAAGCAAACAACATCAGCAGAAACACGTACCTGGAAGGTTTAAGCTAAGATAAAAAAAAAAAAAGCTTCAAATAAACTCCTCAGGATTTAACAGCTCAGCCCTAGCCGGTATGTAATTACAAATTAAATGAATTAGCCTTTTTATCTATGGGCTTCGGCTCTCTTTCTTCCAAATACATATATTATAATATGCCCATCTATATCATATTATATTCGGGGATTCATAACAAAATTCCTATGCTTATATTACCACGAGGTCATTCGGAAGGGTCCGCATAACTCATCTTTAAGTTATGTTTATATCCAGATTATTCTCTATTCACATACTTGTAGGGTCTTCATAACAAAATTTCTATTTTATTGAACGCGAGAATTTTATTTTATTTTCAAAAAGGAACATGAGAAAGTTTTATTTAATTAAATTAAAACGGATTGAAACTTTCCAATGTAATTTGAGAAAAGTTTATGTTAACGTTGCAAGATTTTTACCAAGTTTCATCAAATGTTACAAAGTTTCATTGAGAAGGTTTTATTACTATGCTAGAATTTAAAACAACTCGTTGAAATTCAAATTACAAAAAGGAATCTATTTAAATTGTTTATGTTCAATATCCAAACTCACTAAAAAGCATTGATTATATTTGGTTAGTAAGATTACTGGATGGTTGGAGTACTAGTTTCTATCATATGTAAGCACACTGCTTCCGAGATTAAATCGGTCCATGTATAACTTCTTTTCGTCACGAGATGTTGGCAAATGGAAATTGGTTACAGACACTCAGGGCGAATGTTGTCGAAAGCTTACTCAAGGAGGTCTTTGCTTTAAGGATTTTCAAAAATTCAACTTTGCTATGTATGGGAAAATCTTCATGCATTACCGCCTGGAATTCATGCTCGGATTATTGACGTTAGGCCAAGTTTGGATGACATTGATCATTGCATTTAGACTACCTCTCCCTCCGGTTGTTTCACAGTGAAGGAACTAAATGTTGACATGGCGGCATGCGAACATCTATAGTTACAAATATCTTTGGAATCAAGCTTTGCCTCCATCTCGTTCTTTGCTTGTCTGGACAGTCTTGCACTGGGCGATTCCCACACGTGACAGTCTGCAGCTGCGAGGTATGCCTTTTGTCTCTCGAAAAACAAAAAGTATTAACACTAGAAGCCTATTCGAGACACAAAAATCCTTAAACTACACTATGACATTATATTATAGCACATTTCTCCTAGACTATCCCTAAATAGAAATTTTCAAGTTTGATACTAATTATGGAGTAAAATAATCATCTCAATACCATGATACAATTTTTCAATCTCCAGAATTTGACAGTAGAACTAGTCAGCTGTGTGATTACAAATAAGAATTAGGAGGTGAAAAAATTAATGTTTGCAGCCGTTAACAAATGCATCTCTCCCTGTACAAAGCAAAGATTCTAGATAAGAATAATAATGTCTAAACGGACATGAAATTCGTTAGAAATACAAAAATCAGAGCTTCAAAGTGAGATCCGGCGCTGATGAATCTGTCTCTGCCTCTGCTGTCATTTCTATGTAATTCATATTCGGCCTTTGATCATACTCTAAACCAATTGGTCCAACCTGTCTAAAACTTCCAGGCCAATGTAATCCCACATCTTCATCTTCCACGTATACTGGCACTGGCACTCCGTAATACCCTTGTTCGAAACGCGCCCCACCTCCTCTTGTATCGAGAGGCTTTTGTGTTGGAATCATATTCTGGTGCATAGCAGAATGAGCCTTGATCCCAAGGGACCGATACGTTGAGCCATGAAGCGGAAGAGATGCCAAGCTTGTATACCGCTCTGAAAACATTCCCATCCGCATTGCTCGTTTTGCCATTGTTCGTTCCCTCTTATGAGCATTTTGGTGACCCCCGAGCGCCTGGGAGCTGTAGAATTTGCGCCTGCAGTAATTGCAGGAGAAAACTCGGGACATAGTGGGAGATGGAGTTGGAACAGCTGCTTCACTGCTGGTTTCGCCTGTAGGTTTCAGCTCCATTTCGCCAGCGTTAAATGTAAGTGATAAATTGAGAGAAACAGGCATTTGACCTTGTTGAACCCTGGAAAGATGCGTGTGAGAGGACGATGAGGTATTGCTGTCCTTGGAGGGATCCGGGGATGGTTCTCGTAAATGAGCATTTGATGCTACTTTGCTGCTGATTTCTGAATCATTCTCTGATTCCATTTCGGTGTATGGCGATGTCCACATTATGGATGAACTCGAGAGTGTTTGCCTGCTCAATTGGATGAATTTTTTTGAAGAAGTTACAAACTCTTATCAGCCGACTATATCGCCTGCACGCACAAGAGATTTGCTCAGTTTCCCTTTCAAGACGACTTATCAAAGAAAATTTAGTTATGACTCAGTCACGAGCATCATTTAAGGGGGGGGGGGGGGGGGGGGGGGAATGACACAACACGGAGAGAAATACCTCCGATGCGACTACATTTGCAGGTTAGATAATGCAGGCCAAGATGTTGGCATATAGCAACATCATATTTTGATGTGTTAAAGACTTAAATTCCTAAATCATTGCAAGTATATTCTACCGACGGAACCTTAATATTAATGATGGACAACATTAGAGTAATATTTCATCTGTCAGTCTTGATTCATTATGTTTTATGTTGCTCTTTCAAGTTAAACATTTGCTGACCCGAGAAACTGAAAAAAACTGCTAGATGCCTATTTGACATTGATGGCCCTAATTGACAAACAGCAGAAGCAGAAAATCATAATGACAGATAAAAGAAATTGGATATCAACACAAGAGAAAAGGGCGTAAAATCTAGCGGACAGGACATGGATATCAACTGGCAGCGTGCAGGACACTAAGTGAAAACCGGAAAGTTTTCAGAGTTCCCCAACCAAAGAGATGTTATGATCCTAAGCGTAAAACATAAAAGCAGTTACCCAATAATTATCCCAAGTCATGTATAATCATATTCGAGGCGCATCAAAATAGTAGTATTGAGCATTTGATTCATCTGTATCAGCTCGAGAAAAAAAAGCAAAGTACTGCATTTTCAAAGCTAGGAAAGCAAGAAGAATTATTATGTATTAAGTGAGATTAAGAAAGCATAGAGTTGAAGGATATAGGAAGATATATTAGTGTATGTGCATATATGCAGATTGTGCTTATCAACATCCAAACTTGCAAAAATTAATCAAAATTGCTCAAAATAATAATGCCACACTAAATTATTCACTTGTACAACTGAATTTCACATTCGATTGCTCATGGTTGTAATCACTTGCAATCTTATAAAAACTTATTTTTGTCAAATGAACAACTTTTTGCCGTACAAAGGATAGTATCCGGTTTCCCACGAACACCAAGACATATATGCTATCTTCTCATATTCTAAAGAGAGTTAGAGATGGTAAAAACTATTCTTATCAACTGAATCATTTAGATGTAGTTATTTGACATGGCCTATTAGACCAAGAGCACATCTATTATCTAAATAAATCAGCACAATCTTTACTCGGAGAATTTAGTGTGACACATGAAAAAAAACCGGGTCCAAATTTTCCTCTACTGTTTTCTGAGAATGCATATTTACTTCTAATGTAGTAATGCTAAAAATTTACCTCCATTATTTCCATACAGAATCAACTTTACAGTCCAAACATGATATGAACACAGTTACAACTTGCTACTATGATATGAACACAGTTACAACTTGCTAACATACCAAAAACTAAATGTTTCTCATACAAGTTAATCACAAAAAGCCATAGTATCTAAAAGATAAACTATGTTTAGATAGTAATTATTCCAGGTGAATTTGAACTTCCCTGAATAATAGTGGTAAATATAGACCTTATCCCTACAAACTGGCAGAGGAGGTCACTTGATTATCCAAAACAGAAGCTCATAATTGAATCAATGAGTGTTTTCATATAACTACTTATAAAAACACCTATGTTAAGCTGATCTCCAAAATTCCAATAAAGAAATGTCGTAGCAGCATGTCCGGTTGAACTAAAAGCTCAACCTCGACGACATCTTTTACATTAATATTGCAAGATCATCTAACTTGGCTTTTTCCAGGACTAGGAAATTACTGAAATCCAATTTCAGACAAGATAACATAAAAGCCCAACACAGAACACTAAATAATACAACTGAATGAAAGAAAATGAGAAATGATAAAGAAACAGGAAATATAAAAACAGAGAAACAAAAAAAGAAAGAAGGAAAGAAAGAGTTGGAAGCAGAAAATGAAAAAAAAGGGTAAAAATGGCTTACATGAAAGCATGTTGAGATTGGCAAGAAATGAAAAGACAGTCTAGAAAATTTTGTTTCTTTTTTTCTTCTTCTTGGTTGAGGTAGTTACTTACCACTTGTTGAGTAGATGAAAGTACATGATAAAAAAGAGAGAGAAAAGAGAAAGAATTATGGGAAAGCCTGAAGTAGAAATGGAGATGAGATGAGATATGGAGATGATGGTCCAAAGTCAGAGAAAGAGCAAAAATTAAAATAATGCTATAAAAAGAAAAGCAAGAAAGAATTTAGATAATGCATAAATTAGTAGCACAGTAAGTAGTATGTATGAAGAAGAGTGAGTATGTTGAAGAGTGGGTAATAACTGTCTTCTCACACCTATATTATTATATCAACCTATTATGTCCAAATTTGTCACCCTCGCTTTTCTAGAAGGATATTTTGCTATTTACAACTTCTTCTCTTATAAACTCGGCTGAAATACTTACTTATCTATAAAAAGTTTTATAGCGTTTTTAAAATAGTACGGTGCTCCTTAAAAATATCGAGAACAACGAGTTGATATAGAGTTATTAAAGGTACAATAAAAATTATAAAGTGGTTCTGGAAAAGTACAGTGCTCCGTTGAAATATAAAGAGTAACTGGTTGATACGAAACTATTTAGAGTGTAATAAAAAAAATATAGAGCTATGTTCATAATTAAGAGAGTATGTAGATATGGAGCGTTTTAGAATCTCTCAAATTAAATGAGAGATGAAAAAATACATACAAATTGAAACAAACTCTTAGGATTACTCGATTTTATTGTCATGATAGAAGATTGTAGCTAGATTTATGCTTAAAGATCTTTCTCATTTCTTAATTTATTTTAGAAGATATTTAGCGATGCGTGTCATGAATGAATTAGTGTCTTGTAATTATCTAAAAAAAATCATGTGAAAAACAGAGATTATGTTTTATTTCTAGAGTCTTCAAACTATTATTCTAATATAGTTATTAAACATGTCTCCTTTTTTTCCACAATATTTTTCTTCACAACATCTATTTTTCCTTGTCGGTAAGTCTATCCACTTGTAATGTCAGGGCATATCACGGATTTCAATGAGAATTTAGATTTCCACCAATAAAAACTAAAATTTTACGATGTAGAGACTCAAATTTCAAACCTTTCAAATAGAAAATTGACTGACTTACCACTAATTTGTATTGATTACGAGTGTATGTGCTAAATTGACACTAAACCTGTATCATTTTCTAGATTGGAGGTAAATCTGCAATTATGTGAGGGTAAATTTGAAACTGATGTCTAATGTCAATGAATAGGATAGAGAAAGAGACAGAAAAAGCTAAATGAAAAAGAAAAGGAAGATGATAACAAGGAAGCCCCACAGAAAGACATAAATGCTTGAGGATTCTTCCTATCTTGAAATTACATTCTCTTTAAAAAAGGGTTAAAGAAAGAAGAGAGTATGTGGTCAGATTCTTTTCAATGCCATTACTCTGTTTAAACATGCACATGACTCTCATCTATGCCCATACATTTTTGGCTTTTCAATTTCTCAATATAATACTATTTTTCACATCACATGACATTATTAATTATTGACACTATCATAATTTTTGGGACAAGCACAGTCCAGTCACAGCACCATTATTAGACTAGCTGTGGTCATCTTCAACCCTGCCTGCACCATATTATGGCCGAGCTCATGTCTCTTTGCTTCTAGACAAACCTTATGGACCCAAACTTTCCTATGTGGACCTATCCATTACTTTTTTTTTTTGAAAGAGACCTATCCATTACTTGTTTTCAATCAAACCTTCATTTTTTTATTTTCCTTTCAATGCCAAACTACTCATATTCTTTTCTTAACTTCTAAGTGTCCAATTTTTTTTGTTTACAAGTGTTCAATTTTTATGTACTAGTATATTATGTCGAGAATTTCTATGGTGGACTTGGTTCACCATGTGTCACTGGTATCTTATCAATATAGTTTTAACACTTATTGTTGCACTCATAAAGTAATATTGTACTCCATTAACAATAAAATTAAAATGTGTCAAAATTTTATTGGTTATAGACCATCGGCACGTAGTAGACCAGTCCTACTATAAAATTTCTCACATCACTTCCATATTTATATTTGCAAAAATACTTTATGGGATCTACAAGTTTTTGTCGTCCTTGATGGTTTAAGTTATTCTGTTAGAAATCATGAGATTTGTTAAAAGCATTTAATAGTTAAATGTATGAGAATATAAGAAGAATGGAGATAATAAAACTAAAAAGTGGGCCTTGTAATATGTTTTGTTAATAAGGTGGAAATGGATTATTGTATGGTTTTTAGGAGTTGTACTAAAAAGTGGGCCTGCTTGTTGAGATTAAATGGGCTGAAAGGCCAAGTAAAGTAGATAAAAGCCCGTGAATTATAAAACAAATCGGAAGCTAGGGCTTGTCTTGTGAAATTGCCGTCCAATCCTGACTTCATCATCATCTTCTTCGGATGTGTTTTGAGTTTGATGATTGCGTAAACCCAGGTTAGGTTAATTCAACTTCTTGTTTAGTATCTCTAATGATGCTTTTATGTTTATAATCTTCCTTCTTCTTCTTCTTCTTCTCTTATCTGTTTATTTCTATGTTTTCTTCACTGCCATTGCCTCATTTTGATGGACGAATTCATTTAGCTTATATATCTTTGTTTCGGAATTCAGAAAACTAAGATATTTAAGCCAAATGAATTCCTTTAAAAGTTTGTGAGAATTGTAATATGTTACTATCCAATTCAATTTCAAATTGTGATTTTTATTCGGATTGTTTTCGACTTAATATCAGCTAATGCATTTTCAATTTCTCAGCTTCTATTCAATTTTATTGTCTTAGTTTCCATACTGGTTGTTCGTCAAATCGGTCTTTGATGAGCTCATTTTTTCTGATGGGATTGCTCGCTTGGTTTCTTTGCTTCTAATCATAGCAACAAATATAATGGGCATACTTGTACACATTTGCCTCTTTTTTTAGATTTCGCTATGGAATTATTTTCGTCATACTTTCTTTATATGTACAACCGTTCATTTTTAGTTAATTTTTGTTTGATTAAGCAGAAAAGGATTTCAGTTTTTAATTTCTCATGTTTTAATTTCATACAGATCTTTGGTTATGATTCTTAATGGGTGTACAAGGCCTCCAGGAGGCAGGTTTGCCTTTCCAAGAACCAGCACATGTAAACCCAGGTCTGGTACTCTGGTTTCTGCGCTGACCACCAAGCCCGCATTCTCAAACATCCAGTGTTCATCTATTCCTATTCAAGCTTTGGATTCTAGATTCTGGCCATCTAGAGGTATATGCTGAAAATTGTCGACAGTTTTTTCATTTGCTCTTCTTTTCTTTTCTGTCACTTTGCCATCCATTTTGATTTTTGAAGTTTGAAACAACAAGATTCATGTTGTAAAGGAAATAGTATTTGGTACCATTTGATCAAGCAGGGTATGATAAGACCATACTCATTTAATTAGTTCATAATGTATGCCTAGTTCTATTTCCTATGGTGTTCTGATGTGGTCGTGCATCCTGAAGACGGTTCAGATTTATTTTAATCCATACATGTTCAACACAGGCCTTTCTGCTGGATCAACACGGTTCTTAAGTGGAGATGAAGGTGGGATTTGGCACACCCTTCCATCATTACCTAGGCAGAAAAGCTCAAATTTATGTCCTCGGGCAGCAAAAGATGTCCCGTCGAGTTTCCGTTTCCCTCCCATGACTATAAAACCAAGATGGTGGTGGAGGATGTTAGCATGTCTCCCATATTTGATGCCTCTTCATGAGACGTGGATGTATGCTGAGACGGCATATCATCTACACCCGTTTCTTGAAGACTTTGAATTTTTGACGTATCCATTCCTTGGCGCCATTGGGAGATTGCCGAGCTGGTTCCTGATGGCATATTTTTTGGTTGCATATATTGGAGTTGTGAGGAGGAAAGAATGGCCGCACTTTTTCAGATTTCATATGGTGATGGGCATGTTATTGGAAATTGCTCTTCAAGCGATCGGGACCGTGAGCCGTTGGCTACCGCTTGCTCTCTACTGGGGTAAATTTGGCATGCATCTTTGGACAGCCATAGCGTTTGCTTATCTTTTTACTGTCTTGGAATGCATAAGATGTGCTCTTGCCGGCATGTATGCTGATGTTCCATTTGCTTGTGATGCTGCATACATCCAAATACCATACGACTAATTCGAGTGCATACGCTAAAACAAATGTTGTGTTTGCTTTTTGTATCATTTGTGAAAAACCAACCTGTTAAGCATAAATGAATGACTTCCTGTGAAATACAACCTTGTCTGAATTCTACTTGATTATTTTGATGGTTGATTCTCATTTGAATTGCTAATGGCTCAATGCATCTTGAGGCTCCTAAAATCTTACTGTTTTACTTGTATGCATAAACCTCTAGTTATTTATCTTGCGACATTCACTGCCTGATTGATTTTCGACATTGGCGGCTCTTGACAGTAATTATGTTTAGCATTTCGGTCGAAGCTTGTGAATGGCATTTTTACATGTAGACTTAGATTACTTTTCATACAATCTTGATGAAACTCTTCGTAAGCTCTTAGTAAAGAGGGGGATAGATAGTTCATATTGAAAATCAATCCTAAACAGTTGGGGCTGGAGTTGAATTTGAATTTTGTTTCTGTAATCCCTTTAACCCTCTCTGGTTTCAGAATCATGTCTGGACCGGGTTGAACTATACAAGTAAAATCTGTAACTCGGCCTATTCAAAATTGGGCCTGGTTGGTAGTCCATCCAGTTAGTGAATCTACTTTTAAATAAGACATAATATAGTTGTTGCTCCTTTAGCTCGTCCTGAAACTATCACATGAATTTTTCAGAAGTTGCAAATTAGTAAATAACAAATGACTTTCTATTTTCATATAAAAGTTATAAATGATCATCTATCATCTTTCAAAAGTTACAAATGATCACTTTTATTATTTAATTGCTCCCAGTAACTCCTATTTCACAATTTCAAAAGTTTCAAATTTTTTACTCCGAATTCTCTGCCAACAAAAGGTGAATATTGGATTTGCCCAAGAAATCAAAAAACGTAGTCGTGTCTAAAGGAACCATATTTGGGGGCTCATTCTTTTCTACAAAAGCTTTGTGGTTGTGGGTCACTCCCCAAACTAGATTGTTAAAGCAAGGTTTTCTGATCTTTACGGTATCATAACCAGTAATTAAGATACCATAATTTTGGTTTGTTTATTCCGATTTGTTAATGATGCGTTCTAATTAAAAACCCATCTTTCCTAATCAAATCAAGATGATGCGGTTAACCAGCCAACCATATCTTTTAAGGTCACAATAACTCCATTAGGCATATGCTTAATGCCTCTTTAGCTATTAAAATTCTCCAATTTCTCCCTATACCTTCCATATCTACTTATTAATATAATCAATCTATTCTACTTGTATCAATTTATGTTCAACAGGTTATCAAAAATAAAATAAAATTATGTTCAACAGCCATTTCATCGTAGAGACATGTGTCAAGGCAGTTATAAGTTGTCAAGATCTAAGATAATAGGCGACAAAGTAAGGTGTTTTGTGTGTGTTGATGACTTGTCTGCTTTTGGATTGTCATAACTTCGTTACTGTACGTGGCAACACCATTGAAGCCCTAATGATTATTTCATCAAATGGTAAAATTTGCATCGGATGGTCATGTCTCATTATCACTTTAACGTAGTTTGAAGGCGTAATACATCAGAAGGTTTTTGGACTTGGTAAGAAAGAGTAGATTGGCTTCTTGGACTTATATAGTGTCTCATTCGCTCTCTGAACTTGCTTAAAGTGATCTATTTGTCACTTAAATTTATTTAAAGTGATTTATTGGTCACACAAACTTATTTAAATCGATATGTTTGCTTCTTAAACTTGTAAATAAGGGAATATATTTTTACAATTTCTCAACATCCACTCTTATTTTGTCACGTTAATTTAATGAGTTTATTGTGTCATTTTAAACAACTTCATGAACCTGAAGAAACACTTTAAAACTTCAGAGTATCAATCTACTTTTTTAGCTAAATTTATAGAAATGTGTGTGCAAGGCATGAGATATATCACCTTATGAAATTTCTCATTGATATCAAAACTAAAAGTATATTAGTTGACATTTAGTAAAATCTCAGTAAGATATAAAGTATATTTGCCTTCTAAATAAATAGTAAATTATGGTTTATAATCATTGTGTAAAAGATGCTAGTGTTATTTATATAATTTCGAGAAAAATGAAAAGAAAGAGAGAATAAGTGCTCATCTAATCCATATCTACTTTAAGAGGTAATATATGTAGCTAATAGTAATAGTATGTAGTAATAGGTATTCCCACACCAAAAGCAATATTGGTCCACTCTTTGTTTGTCATTTTTGAGGCTGGACTTTTCCCTTTTTCTTCATATTAATGGATTCCATCTTGACTACCTTCACTCCTTTCTTTCATTACGCTAATGTTTGACTAAAGGTTTTTAGTTTTTAGGTTCTGAAAAAAAAGGGTCTATTTTCTCCACTATGATTGTAAGATTATATAATTAATTTAGTCTAATTTCATTATCAATTTAAATGTTTAGTTCTTATGTATAATATTGAAACCTTTCAAACTAATCGGTGGTATGTTTGTGTTGTACATGTTTCATATTTAATGAGCATTCTCGTGAAAGGGTGTCTTGACATCCAATACCAGTTGTAAAACCAAAAAGACAAAACAATAACTTTTCTACTAATGTAGTAGTCGTATTAAAATTATACTAATTATATATTTTAACAAACACATACTTAATAAAAGGAAAAAAAGCGAAAAAATTAGAATTTGGATAATGTCACTAATTATATATACTTAACAAACATATTACTTTTGGAAAACCCTCGTCCATTCCATCGTACCCCCAATAAAGGACTAAAAATGATTAGGAAAAACAATAATATAATAAGGAAAATAATAATTACAAGTGTTCCTTCCACAAATAAATAAATAAATCTAATAAAAATAAATAAAATCTAGTTAAAATGTCGAGTTCTTAAGTTGTTTTTATTACCTCGATTTTCTTTAAATAAATAAAATGGTATCATATCTTTTGCTAGGGTGGAGAGATATATGCCAATGTTATTCTCAAAAGAAAAAGAAGCATCAAAACTAGTCAAAATTGAATCTAATGAAGTTGGATAGATAGTTATGTGCAAAAGAATCTTTATCTGAATTAATTTACTTATTTAAAGAAGTTCATTTAAGCTTAACTTGAGCAATAAGTGTAATCACATCTCCTTTCAAAAAAAAAAAAAAGTGTAATTACATCATTTAAACTAAGAACTCGAATTCAAATTTGTAATAGAAGCATTACAATCTTTGTTGCGAGATGGAACATCAATTTAAAGAGTATCAACTTCAATATAATATCTAATCATTTGCCACCCCAAAAAATTAATTAAAAGATATCAGCTAATAATAACGATAATTAGAATTTAATAATATGTGATCATAGTTAAACGTGTAAAATTAGTGGGCCTATGAATGAACTTGGAAAGTTGTGATATTCCTTCAGAAGTATGTATTAAGAAATACAATAAGAAGTGTAATTAGGAGAACTTAGACATAAACAAGGAGATTAGGTAATTAAAATATTAGCCTGGCTTGTGTTTTTGGTGTTGACCCCGGCCCATTGCCATTTTATAGTCACATGAAAGATTTGTAAAGATTTTTTCGAGACTTTCAAATTATTTGTTCACTTAAAACTAATGTTAATACATTAGTTTTATTATTTTGGATGATTGTACTAATATTTTATTAAGTTTCGAAATCTTATTAAGCTTTAATTTGTTAAAGCTCAAGCTAAGTTTATTTTCATATAATTTGATGCTCGTGAAAATGAGCGGGCTCGTGAATAGACGAGCCTAACTTGAACAAGGATTAGCTCGAATTAGGACTTAAGCTTGTAAATTTTTCAGCTCGTTCACAGCGTGATTGAGCGTTTGTTTACTTGATGAAATAAGAAAAGAGAGAGCATAAAAATATGGTGAGGCCTATTTAAAGTGAAAATATAACGAATGTTGAAGCGATATAAATAGAAACAGAAGTTCATAATAATCACTTATTGGAAAAAAAACATAAAGACTTGTTTCCAAGAAATCTAAATTAACAAAATTTGATTTTCTGTCGAAAGAAATTACAAAATTGATTTGATATTCATAATAGGCTTCGGCTGTATTTTGTAGTTTGTGGCTTGTACCAATACCAACCCGACCCACATGGCCTACACCTTATGTGCTTTTCTTCAATATATATTAATTTGGCTTAATACATTTTTCATTACCTCAATTTAACTCTCTTTTTTAAAAAAATTGATTGTTCTGTGTTAGTGTTGTCATGATATCACAATTTACTTAATTAAAATGTAATTAATTTATTCTTAAATTTATTTAAGAAGTTTGATTGGTCCTATAAAATTCATGTTACAATCAATTAATAAAGGAGAAATTAATCATTTACAAAGGAGAAAAGAATAGGCAAGTTTAGAAGAGAGGGGAATAAATGATTTTAAAATAGAATAAAAAATTGTGTTGTCTAGAAATTTAAAGATTTTAGAAGAAACCGGGTCTTAGAATTCAAAACATATATTTATGAATTTAAAAAGAAATTAGTATTCATTATGATATGTTAAATGGAAGAAACATGTTTGGTTGTAGCGTGTTGCATACTCGAGGCAATATTATACTGAGCGATTACATTTTAAACAAATTAATGAAATAAAATCTGCCTAGAAAGCTTTCAATTGTTCATCCAACGTTGATATTTTCTTCAAATTTTTAGTCAATAGATAAACACTACTTACTTTAATTATTTCATTTATTTTGTTTCGTTCGTTTGTCTATTCGGAAAATTATTTTTCTACTTAAAAGGAAGTGGAATCCAAAGTTTAGGGAGAAATGATTTTTGGCACATTCTAAGTGTTTAAATTATAGAAGAAGGTAAAAGTTAGCAAGTTTTACTATTAAATAATGAAAAAAGAGTTAAATGGTAATAATTAAGTAATATGAAGAGAATAGGGGAAATATATATAGTTGGATAAAGGTGGGGGTTACAGGTAAATTCGGTGGGAATGAGATCCTTTCCCTGTCGCCCTGTCTCTTTCTCTTAGATTTCTGATTGTGATTTTCACTCTTTTTACTAAAATAAATTGTCTAATTTTGTATTTTCTCTAATTATTAAATCATAAAACATTGTTGTAAATTTCAGGAAATTTATTTAAAATAATTATTCAACCCACAATCAAGGCACATCTTGTACCCCAACTTGTTGTTCTTACCTTTACTTTTGTATTCTGCTTTGCATAATTACTCTTATAGATATAGATGTAGTCTCTATCAATAATTATAATGCGTTTCTACTGCTATTATTCATGCCACTATATTTCATTTACTAAATAATAATTCAATTTTGAGATAAATGTTTTTAATATTTGACTAAAAGAAAACATCGTTTATGTATTGATGATGTCATTTGAAATGCTATTTGATTTAACCATTTCTTGATCTTTTCTTATCCAACTTTGTGAAAAGAAATTTCACCTTATCTAATTTAATGTGTACGGTTTTCCTACCTTTCTATCTATTATTAAGGATAAATTGATCTTCCTCTCAAAAAAAAAAAAAAAGGGATAAGTTGATCTATTGTTATTTTTATTTAGTTATTTATAACTATTATTATTTTCAGATGCTTTGTAATTACTCTCTTAATTCTGAAATATATAAGTATCATTTAAAAGAAGAAATAATGTTCAAAAATATATTCCTCTCAAAAGAAAAATCTAAAATATATGTCATCTATTTAAATTTGCAGAAGATTTATAAGACCAATACCCCTAGCATAAATTTATAGAAGATGCACATGCTTGTGTTATAGATCTAAAACATAAGTTGATGAATAAATTCTGCTTACCATTAATTAATTTAAAAATATACGGTTGACAACTGCCGAAGTTATCTTCATTACAACATTTTTGCACAATTTCATATGACATTCATGAATATTAAGTCCAACCCCTCCTCGATATATCATTCTACTTATAATTATACTGATAATAAACTCTCTATTTTGTAGTATATATATCATGAAATATATTTTTTTGTTAGAACCAATAGTTTTGTAGGTAAATTTATATGAAAAAGGGGGTGAGTATAAACAATGCATTCATAGTAATTTACATTGCATATTACAAAATGTAACTTTTATTTTGTTATCTCAATCCACCTGCTAAAAGGGTTAGGATTTCTGTGTTATCTTATAAAGAGATAAAAGGCTATACATAATTGCTCTTAACAAAGGCTAACTACTCAAAATGCACATTAAGGAGATATGATTGTTAAGGAGCCATTTGATTTCTCAAATTAGCAGTGTGAGATATTCAACACGCTTCTCGCGACCAATTCATTTGGTGTATGCATGAAGCGAATATAACGGTGACTTTCAATATTTAATCAATCATAGTTCTGATATCATCTTAGACATATTGAAAAACAAAAACAAATAGACCAGTCGCTCTCTCCCTCTCCCTCTAAGCCCTTGTTTTTTTTACTTATCCATTGTTCATTTCAGTTCAATAATTTTCAGTAAATACAATTTAGTTCAGTTCAATAATTTTCAGTCATAAAGAACATGCCTAAGACGTCGCCATCCAACGTTTCAGAGCGCATTCTTAGTTCCTGGACAAACGGTGATCGCTCATTTTCTGCAGCAACCAATTAGATTGGTGACACATAGAGTTTTGGTTTAAATCCTTTCATTGCATACTTTACTTCAAGAGGTCAGCCTTAACCCGTTGTTTATATTTTACAAATATAAGCTCATTATTGTGCTTGCGGGGTTTCTTTTAAGTTATACAACTCGTTGATTAGTGTCCTTAGTGGAGGATATCGTATGTAAGTTAACTAAAGAGCAAAATGTTCGAGTTGTTACTCGCTCATTGCCATATATCCACTAAAAGTGAAGATGCACCTAACTCATTCCACATAGGTTAAGATTTCATGGAAGGCAGTCACCATCTTGAGCTAGAGGAGGACCTTTTGTTTTTAAAGCTAATTATGTCAATCCTAATCTATAAGTGTTTCTATAGCAAGGGCAAAGAGCAAGCGAAAGAATCTAGAAAGAAGGGGCATCATAAGAACAAATGCAATAAGAACAAGCAAAAAGGGAACATTTCATGAGTGAAATGTTACAACGATCAACAAAGAGGGTACTATGCATGTGATTGCAAAGTTCCCTAAGGTAATTGATACAAACTCATTTATAAATCGAACTTTTTGACAACAAATGTTCTTTTAAATGTATTTAATCCATTAAGACGATTGATTCAAGTGTCATTGACCACGTGATGAGGGATCGTGGCACCTTTGTCGATTTTCGACGTTTGCAAGTTGATACAAGTGACTAATTATGTGGGAAATTTTTTGTCTAGTTTATAGATAGCTGGACATAATTGACTAATTTGGTTTTAAGCAAAAGACAAATAGGCCATTCGCTCTCTCCCTTTCCATGTAAGTTGCCACCCCTCGAGACCTCCCGTTTTACTGTGCGTTTTTTAACTCATGGAAAAATTGTGATCGCGTACCAATCATCTAAATAGGTGACGTAAAGTTTTAGTTTTAATCATTCTACTACGTAATAATAGATTTACACTTCAAAAATTAAGTCTTCACTTATTGCCTATATTTATAGATTTGAGTTCATTATCAGTATCCACGGTTTTTTATTTAAGTTAAAATCTATCATGTTTTGGTTGTTGTGCGACACACACATGATTACCATGTGACTTTTTTCTTATATATTTAAGTAAATTTTTCTAATATAGTTGTCATATTATTTTTCGATTTTTTCTTTTTTACATAAAGCAATTGGATTAACTTCATTGAAATAAAATGAAGTAAAATTACTTTTGTGAAAATAATCCAAAATTTATGGAGAGAGATGGAGTTTACTCTATTGTTAAAACATGAATTCGTTAAATGTGTCGAGCCTATATATAACTAATAGGGTGTCCAATGTCCAATTTAAGAAATTTTAAATATCTAATTATCTGTTCAAGTGGTTCTTGAATGTCCAAATTGAATTTGGACATTGACCATTAGATCTAATAATTTCGATTATATTCACATTAAAAACTAAACTCTAAACACTAAAAACTAAACCCTAAACACTAAAAACTAAACCTTAGACCCTAAATCATCGACCCTAGACACTAAAAACTAAACCCTAGACCCTAAATCATCGACCCTAGATGATGTGATACTCCGGACTAATAATTCGATGACACGTCACATGTTAGTATCTAGGGTTGATGGTTTAGGGTTTAGAGTTTAGTTTTTAGTGTTTAGGGTCGATGATTTAGGGTCTAGAGTTTAATTTTTAGTATCTAGGGTTTAGTTTTTAATGTGCAATGAATGAAATTATTAAGTTTAGGATCAATGTCCAAATTCAATTTAAACATTCAAAAACCATTTCAACATTATTGATCTAATTATTCTTAACTGTATGTCTTGGTCCTAAAGTATCCAAGGTATACAAGTGAACATAAAATAAAAAAATTAAAAATCTAAAACCTCAACTTGTCTGTATAACAATTAAATTAATTCATTCAACTTATCCGAAAATAATACTAATTAGAAACATTAAAACTAAAATTGTATAGTATGGTACTTTAGACTTTGACTTTCCCAACAATGTCAAATTAGCCAAATTTGCATGTACCTTATCTTTTTTCCAAGATGAACTACAATTTACAATTTCACATATTAATCTTTTTCATTATTAGAGACTTTAGTTGTGAACTTTAAATGCAATTGAGCACATCTACAAATTTACCTGCCTATAAAAATATATTTTTGTATCTTTGTATCGTTTTATCTTTCCCACCATCAAAATGTCATATAAAAACTTACATTCCACTAGTTAAAAAAAAGTTATTTAATATATATAAGACTTTTTAAGTACCTAAAAGGTAATTTCTTCTATTAGAATTTAATGTATTAATTATTAACTAGAAAAATTGCATGTTTTTTTAGGAGAGAAAAAAATAGATATGTTGAATATGAATGGAAAGAAAGTAATAAAAAATAAAGAAAAAAGAGAAAGTGTATAGTTTAATTAATGGATTATGTGTGGGAGAGGGGACACCACCGTATCTACATAAATCCTAAAAATTCGATTCACTCTTGCTTTTAAAATCATACGACTCATTATTTAATATTATTTCATTTTCCTCCCCCCAACAAATTAAATTTTCCAATTTCATTACAACAACAAAAATAAAATAAAATAAAAATTCTTTCTTTCTATTCTAACTAGCCATTATTTCAGAACACAACAGTTCTTGTTCTTCTTCAGACCATTTTTCTGTAACACATTCATTTTATTTTTCTCTAAAAAAAAAACCCAGTTGTATTTTAAGGCTGCACAACCCATGCTTCGCTGTGTTGGATCTTCCTTGAGTTCACTCAATCTGTAAATTTGTCTGAAGACTTACTTGTTCATTTCCATTATTTTAATATTAAACTGAACGTGCTCTCTTCCTTTCTTTCTTCTTTCTTCTTTCTTCTTTCATTTCCCAATATTTTTTCCTTTTCTTTTTGTTTTTGTCATGTTCCTCTTTCTCAAGAAATAAGAAAATTTTCACGCTTTGACATGAAAAATGATTAGTGTCCTCTGCATTTTTAGCAATTCTAGTTGATGAGCTAGGTAGATATAGCAAATAGTGTCACTAGTCTTTGAAATTTGGGCTCTTTCCCATCTTTTTAGACCCATGCTTGTCTCTTTGCCTTCTTTTTTTAATATGATTATTGAAATCTTGAGTTGGGTTTTATATTTCAAGGGTAGATAGATTTGTTTAATGTTGAATCTTGAGTTGGGTTTTAGCAAAACAATGCTGTAGATGAGAATTTACTTGTAGTTAAGACCAAAGCAGTGCCCTTTTCTTTAAAGGGTATCTGCAACTCTGCAAGAAAGGGTATCTCCAGTTCTTTAATGGAAGTTCCTGCTGCATGTACTAGTTCTTGAAGCTTTTTTCTTGATCAGATAATGAAAAAAGGTAGCAACTATAAGGAAAAAGAGGATTCTTGATTTGTTGGTTTTCGATGGCGGTGAAGGTTCAACAGATCCACCAGCTGCACCGCCACCACGCGGTGGCGTTGCAGGTGAGTGAGCAGCAGATGCCTACAATGAGGAAGTATAAGTTTCTAGATGCTCATAGAGATTGGCTGTTTACTTACTTCATGATTTGGATCATTTGTTTTGGGATTTGTTGTCATCAAGTGTTATATAAGAGTATGGATACTGCGGATAAAGTTAAAAGGAAGGATAGTTTGGGTAGCATGTGTGATCAAAGAGCTAGAATGTTGCAAGATCAGTTCATTGTTAGTGTTAATCATGTTCATGCCCTTGCTATTCTTGTCTCCACTTTTCATTACAGCAAAAACCCTTCTGCAATTGACCAGGTTTGTGTCCTGTCCTTTCTTTTCACTCTAAGATTGAAGGACAAGTGAATTTCAAATTTAGGGTTTGACTTAGTCAAACACTTCAAATTTGGGGTTTGACTTGATTTTGTTAATGAGGCCTTCTTCAATTTGCAGGAAACATTTGCAGAATACACAGCTAGAACATCATTTGAGAGGCCATTATTGAGTGGGGTAGCATATGCACAAAGAGTTGTTAATTCTGAGAGGAAGGAGTTTGAGAGGCAACATGGATGGACAATAAAGACAATGGAGAAAGAGCCTTCACCGGTGCGCGATGAATATGCACCGGTCATATTTTCTCAAGAAACCGTATCCTACATTGAATCTCTTGACATGATGTCAGGGGAGGTAAGTTCATGTCAACACTCGTTTCTTTGTTACTTTTATTTGGTGTTGAATTGGAGTTGAAACAGGTAATGTGGCCTTTGGATGTAGGAGGATAGGGAAAACATACTAAATGCTAGAGCCACCGGGAAAGCTGTTCTCACAACCCCTTTTAGGCTTCTGGGCTCTCATCATCTTGGCGTCGTGTTGACATTTCCCGTCTACAAATCTAAGCTTCCTCCTAACCCCACAGTAGCTCAGCGTATTCAAGCAAGTGCAGGGTAAATAGATTAAGACTTTACATTTAGTAACAGCTAGGTTTCTATATATTCTTTTATCTGATTGAATTGGTGTTTGTTGCCATTAACTATTTAAAGTCGCTATTTTTGTCGTTGCTGCTGATATTGAATATCTTGATCTGTTAGTGTATAAACGGCTTTCTTACTGGGTCCAGGTACCTTGGTGGAGCCTTTGATGTTGAGTCCCTTGTGGAGAATTTACTAGGACAGCTTGCTGGGAATGAGGAAATTTTAGTGAATGTTTATGATGTAACTAACTCGTCTCTACCATTAATCATGTATGGTCACCATAACGAAGAGGGTGACATGTCTCTAGTTCATGAAAGCAAGCTTGATTTTGGTGACCCGTTCAGAAAACATCAGATGATATGTAGGTTAGTGCATCCTAAAATTGATTAATAGCTTTCCAATTCAGCTACAAGGATGGATGTTGCTTATTGTATTTGTACTTTTCAAACAGGTATCATGAGAAGGCACCAACTCCGTGGACAGCCTTCACTACTTCTGCTTTTGTCTTCGTGATTTGTGTGCTTGTCGGGTTTAGCTTATATTGTTCCGGGAAACATATTTTAAAAGTTGAGGATGATTATGTTGAGATGCAGATATTGAAAGGCCGAGCGGAAGCTGCTGATGTTGCCAAATCCCAGGTTCTTTTTCAAACATGTTTCTCGAAGGAAAAATTATTCGTCCATCTCCAACTCGTAACACCATTGATGTCGTATTATTTGTGTTCTTGATGCCAGTTTCTAGCTACTGTATCTCATGAAATCAGGACACCTATGAATGGCATCCTTGGTAAGTAGTATTTCAACCTTCTTTTCCTTCTTATCGCTCAAATGTATCTCCCAAATCATCTATTATTCCTTTTTTGTGTGGTTGTAGGAATGCTTGCTTTGCTCTTAGATACGGATTTAAGTTCAATACAGAGGGATTTTGCTCAAACCGCTCAAGCCTGTGGAAAAGCACTGATAGCATTGATAAATGAGGTGCTTGACCGAGCAAAAATTGAAGCGGGAAGGTTAGAGCTTGAAGCTGTCCCATTTGACCTTCGTTCCATAGTAGATGATGTTCTTTCTTTATTTTCTGAGAAATCAAGAAACAAAGGGATCGAGGTAAGTGCTGTAAAATTCATAAAACGGTTCATTTTCTGTTTTCTCTTGCCGGTTCAAATGCTTGCTTTCCCTTCCAAACACATGTAATTTTGCTCAAATTGCAGCTTATAGTATTTTATGCTTTGTCCGTTTCTAAATTGTCAGTTTTTGCTTCTTTTTTTCCCCATTTCCTGGTGCTTCGCTTAATTAATATGGCACTCATCATGTTTTCTTTGAACCATCTCAAACATCAATGCCCCATAACTTGTGGAAGTACAGTTTGCTGTGTTTGTTTCTGACAAAGTTCCAGAAATTGTTCGGGGTGATCCTGGGAGGTTCAGACAGATCATCACAAATCTTGTGGGGAACTCTGTCAAGGTCAGTGAATTGCTCAACGTTTTGTGACGGTTTGATGTATTTCGTGCCGGATGGTTTGCGACATTATGTTCTTCAAGAACGTTTTTTTGGTATATTTGATTTATGTTATAAATTTGTTGGCAGTTCACTGAACAAGGGCATATATTTGTTAAAGTGCACGTGGATGAAACTGGAAAGGGAACAACTTACGGGAAAGCTGATGGTTGTTTAAATGGAGGATCAAATGAAGGTCTAGTCACATGTGACGCTCATCAGTTCAAAACCTTAAGTGGTTATGAAGCGGCTGATGATCGTAACAGTTGGGAAGCCTTTAAGGATATAGTTACAGATGAAGAATTGCAATGCAATGGTTCATTAAATCTGTTGACCACCAATGAAGCTCCCGAAAAAGTCACTTTGTTAGTATCAGTGGAGGATACAGGAATTGGAATACCCTTGCATGCCCAAAATCGTGTTTTTATGCCATTCATGCAGGCGGACAGTTCAACCTCTAGAAATTATGGAGGAACTGGCATTGGCTTGAGTATCAGCAAGTGTCTCGTAGAGCTTATGAGTGGTCATATAAGCTTTGTGAGCCGGCCTCATATTGGAAGTACATTTTCTTTTACTGCTGTTTTCGAGACGTGCAATAAAAATGCATTTAATAAAGTGGATAAACGTAATTCCGAAGAGCTTCCTTCTAGTTATAGAGGATTGAAAGCAATTGTAGTTGATGGAAAACCAGTCAGGGCTGCTGTAACCAAATATCATCTAAAGAGGCTCGGTATCCTCGCTGATGTTGTAACTAGTCTCGAGCCATCTGGTGCAAAAAACGGTTCTTTGACATCTGGGTAAGCTCTTATTGATAGTTTCTTCAAAATTAGATCTGATGGTTCTTATCTTTGAATGGAGCCCTTATATTTGTGTTTTTCCTTTCTAAATTTGCAAATGCATGATTCAGTGGGAGCATTAGCCAGCCGGACATAGTTCTTGTCGAGAAGGACTTGTGGATTTCTTCTGCAGAAGATTCAATTACAAGTGCAAGGCTGACGGGCTGGAAACAGAACGGACACGTGTTTAAATTGCCTAAGATGATACTTCTTGCCACCAACGTTACTGCTGATGAATTTAAGAAGGCTAAAGCAGCCGGTTTTTCGGATACCGTTATCATGAAACCTTTAAGGGCTAGTAAGGTGGCTGCATGTCTTCAACAGGTTCTCGAAATGGGAAAAAAGCGGCCGCAAGGGAATGGTCCCAATGGTTCTTCTTACCTTAAGAGTCTACTCTTCGGCAAGAAAATTCTCGTGGTAGATGACAATATGGTAAACCGCAGAGTTGCTGCAGGCGCACTGAAGAAGTTTGGAGCCAAGGTAGAGTGTGCTGATAGTGGGAAAGCCGCTTTAAAATTGCTTCAACTACCGCACAGCTTTGATGCATGCTTTATGGATATACAAATGCCAGAAATGGATGGGTAAGTTCTCGAAATTTTGACTTTTGACGCACTAGGCATAACTTCTTTTTTTTTTTATGTTAATGTTCTTGTCTTCTGGTCCAGGTTTGAGGCAACACGACGAATCCGGATGATGGAGAGCCAAGTGAATGAGCAGATAAACGGTGAATCAGCAGTAGAAGGAACAGCTATAAAAGGGGAGTGGCACTTGCCAGTATTAGCCATGACAGCGGATCTGATACATGCCACATACGATGAGTGCTTGAAATGTGGGATGGATGGATACGTATCGAAGCCATTTGAGGAAGTGAATCTGTATGAAGCAGTAGCGAAATTCTTCAAAACAAAGCCAATCACAGAGTCGTAACACGAAATCAATCTTATGCAAAACCTAAATGGTGTAGAGCCAAGCAATTTTGAAGCAAGTGCTGATCTGGTTTAGTAAGTGGATGATGATGATGATGGTGTTTCTTGGACATGTTTATGATTCTTCATCAAAGGTGATAGGAGGAATTGGAAATTGTTGTTATGATTATGAATATAATTAAGAGTATTATAATTAACTAACCAAGTTAACATGACTAGAATCAGTCACTTGAGTGTGTATAGGTGGCTAGTTTGGTAGGGGAAGGAGGGAGCTTAAGGCAAAGAAAAAAGTGTATATCTCATTATTGCTTCTTTTTTCTTTCCTCAATTAATTATTCATCTTTTTCTTAGACTAAAAGGGCTCCATGTTTTTTTTTTCTTTTGCTTATTTCACGATATGAAATGTATTATAGAAATGATCAATTTTGCTAACATGAATGGAGGCATTGTTGTCTTTAAGTTTTCTTTCGGACTTCTGACTAATTAGGTTGAGGGTAAGAGTTAAAGGTTAAAAATTATTTTTTGGACAAAACTGAGCTCGTCCTTGTAAGTGGTATTGATGATTTTCTTAATTTTGTCCTTGTCAATAAAATTGATTATTTTCTTAATTCCATAAATAATGTATGTTTACAGTTGATTTTTTTGGAATTGGATCATTGTTTACATTTAGATGCAATGTTTAATGTAACCAACTAGATAAGCATCTAACCAAAAATAAAATATCATGGTTTAATTTATTGAATAAATAAATCATGAGAAGAACATAAATCAATATTTAATGAGCAAGGTAGATTTAATTGACATAATAGTTGTCTGATGAGCTCGTAGTGGCAGATAGGAAATCTTAATGACTGTTTCAGATCTTTTATTTTGACTCGACAAGTTTAGTATTCTTACGTTTGGATTCCATTTTCATCTGCTATAATTTGACTACCTACTTACTACAAAAGGAAATCTAACGGTTTTGTCATATTTCTGTTTTTTTTTCTAAAGATATTACTACTGCTCAAAAATAATAATTTAATTAGCTAATTTTCTGATGAATGAGCCAACTGCCAACAGGTTTACCAAATAATAAGATAGATATTGTATATTCTTCCTTTTATATTCAAAAATAATAATTTAAATTGACAAAGTAATATTGAGCCACCTGATAAGTTCCGAAGCGAGAAATTGGATAATAAGCATTAGATATACACATATAAAGAAATAAGGTACAAAAATGATCTTTGAAGTTATTGGAAAATCGCCAATTTAACTTTCATGTATAAAATGACATCAAAATAATTATGTCATTTTAGTGGAACATGACATATCTGATTATATCCATTGTCAGGCTGTTAATATGTCAACACTTACTGAATTCCACAATGAAATAAAACCCTAAAATATACACTTGCAGTGCATACGACTTTTAAGCGAGGCTATAGATATACCATTTCATAAATGGTAAGCATTTTGTACGTTAAGATTAAATCCCTAAAAAATACAGTTCTAAAACACAAACTTTAAGGTTATAATGTGGACTGAATTGGGTCTAATTATATGGGTATGTAGTAAGATGTGGGTAGTAGCTGCTGGGCCCAATGGATTTATAATGGGCCCGAAGCTCAATTGAGTGTCCAATTAAGGACCATACACATGACGAATAGGTTTCAATATTTGAGCTACAATTTGCTTTACAAACTCATGTTACTAACAAAGCTAACAAATTATTTCCTTTCAGCTTGAGAGAAAGTGAGTTATGTTTCTCAAAGGTAAGCAGTAAGTTCTGAGTCTCATTTAGCGACACTTGACAATCGGACTAAGCTTTCGTTAACCGATTACAAAATCATTAGTGCGAAACCATTTTACTCAATTGTCGCATGCGAAGTAAAACTCCTAAAATTTGCATGTGCAGCAATTTGTTGCATTGACCCAACCTTAATTACAAGATTAGTTAGATGTGCACGTTTTACATTTTTAGGATAGTCAATTGAAAAGTGTTGAATAATATACAATTAAATTTTTAATAGTTTAAGTATCCAACAATATAGGCTTAATATTTCTACTCTCTTCTAAAGGTATCTATTTTTTTCATTTAGACACATGAAGTTAGGGGACACTTTATTAGCCATCTGAACTTGTAAACTCTTTTCCACTTAGTCTTCTCAACAAAACAAATGTAAAACATTTTGTCCCTTTGTGCCGACGTGTCATAGCGTCATATCAAATAAGTGACACTAATAAACTTATGTCGATTTTTCATAAAAAAAAATAAATTGTATCACATTTGACGAGTTGATAAGGGTAGATAAAAAAACAAACGAACAAATTTAAGGAGTAAAGAATATATTAAGCTAACAATTTAAGAGCTAGAATCTCCTAAAAACCAAAAAAATAAAATAAAAAGCGGAAAACAATTTAAATACTCCTTGCCAACATGAGAAAACATGTGTACTTTAAATCATTAGTATCATTAGGATTTAGGTGGGAAATATGGTTTCTTTCATAATCATTGTCAGCTTGTCCAATGATTAGGAGACTAATTTCATATGTCAAAATTTCATTGGTGACATTTTATATCAAACATCAGATAATCACTTTCAATAATAATAAAAAATTTAACTCTCTTCTAGATCCTTGAAGTTGTTGTTTTTTTTCATTTAAACATTTACATTACATTTTTTCACATAAAGTCATAAAAAAAAAAGTTTCAATTAAATCCTTTTGTCGTAAAGGGGATGAAAGAGAAAGAAGAAGGGTAGTTGTCAAACAAAAGAAGAAACAAAAGAAGAAGGGTAAAGAAAAGGGTATAAGGATATTTATGAGTGAGCGTATTACGCTTTTATTAAGTGAAGCTGAACATCTCCTTAAAATAATTTAAATAAAACATTTTTTTATGACTTCAAGTGCCTAAGCAATCCTTTTTTAGTTTAATCAAGTGAAAAAAATTGTTAACTTCAAAAATGTAAAAAAAGGTTAAACTTAAAAGAAATCTTAAAAAATAACAGACTTAAATTGGATCCGACATACGTGTCGAGTAAGATGCAAGTAGTAGCTACTAGCTACAACCAGTGACATACGAATTCATGGGCCTTCAAAGGTTTATTGCCAAACAAAAGAGTGCTTACACTGGGTTTATTCTTAAATATCCTCATTATTAAATACTTAATGAACTAGCACTACATTTAGCTTAAGTAATTAAAAGTGGCAGGGGTAACAGAGAAGCAAGACAAATCCTAAATAGTTTTCAAACAATCCTCCAAAAATAAATTTAATAATAGATGGCTAATTAGGTGTGAACTAAGGGTTTTTTAATAGTAAAGTGAAAATAAACTTTTATGGTTTCAACCTTTTGTAACTAGAAGAATGTGATTTTGTATTATGTAAATATGGTATTGTGTTTTTAACTATTAGCAAAAATAAAAGATCAACTAACTCTTTTTGACATATCATCAAGTTAACATGTCATATCATCAACTTAATAAACTTCATCATAATCAATATTTTATTGTGCAATTTCATCAAAATTAATGACATTATTTGAATTACATGACACATAATCTAAACTAATATTGTTAGTTAAATTTTGTTATTGGTTAATTTGGTAAACACATGTCCTCTTTGGAAGAAGATAAAACCAAATTTTAGTGTTAGGACTCACCATCTAAATAGTTCAGAGCGAATTAACTCCATGATCAATTTAGAGATTTACAAAGTAAGAAAAAGAAAAATAGCTATGCATATACTATAATTCTCAAAACCACATTAAAGCATAGACATCAATGTTTATAATAAATTTCACTAAGTCCCCTATTAATAAAGGCTAAACTTTAATTAACAATGAAAAATTAAAACCTACACTTGACAAAGGTAACATTTCCTTATCATTTGTCCAATTTTCTTTAACCCTTTTTCTTTGAATACATGTGGGTGATCAAAATTAACAGTAATTTGCTATTCAAAATTGTATTTTGAAGGAAAGTGTCATTTGAATGTCTGCAGAGTTGGACCAATAAAGAACTGTAGAGGAGCGAGTATTGGGCCGAGTCTGGGCCTATCAATCAAAATATTTAGTTGACTTTTAGAGGTGTTGATTATTAATTAATGATTAAAAAATTTACACTAGTATAAAGCTGTGAACAATATCAGAAACATCTGTCTGAGCTTAATTCATTAACATTGTCAGATGTATTGTTAGAAAAAGCTGACAATTATCCCAAAATTCACCATTATTCATTTACTCCTCAATACCTAATTTTAATGTCCTTAATTACCACCCACCATTTTCAACGTGCCCTTTTCAACTAATAACTTTTTAATGATTGTTTTAAGTTCATTGATTTGTTTTAATTTGTTCATGTCAAGTATTTGAGCACAATGAAATAAGCTGTACTTGTAAACAAAAGACAAAAGAAAAAAAAAAACACTGTACATATGTATGTCAATGAGCTTTTTGTTGTTGATTTTGTAATCCTGATATAATTAATCAACCCATTTATCAAATTTTATAAACGTTGTGAAATGGGGATTCATGTACATATTTACTGAAGTAGTATATACTACGACTAAAATAGACGAAAAGTCTGCTTCTCGGAGGTCGAAACTGATCTGGTTACCTGGGACCAACCATTAAATGTTGTGCCTATTTGCAAAACTAAGAAAAAAAAGCCTTTTGTACATAATTTTTTAAATTCATATTTATTGAACACATCATAAGAAAGAAGGAAATCGAGATTTATATGTAAAATGTGTAATCAATATATGCACGACACATATTAAAGAGTTAGCCTAATGCTGACGAACATGGATCAGAGTGGATAATATCTGCATTGTATTGAGTGTGGATGTCTACACATTATGTGTTTTTTGTTAAGCAATAAATGAAGTTGTCAGAAATCGAACTCATGATTTTTCAATCACAAAAACTCTGATATCAAATTGCTCAAGTGATTGTTTGTAAAAGTTCAATAACAATTTTTATAGGTTGAATACATCTTTAGCCTCTCTAAGTTGTCTATAAACTGCATTTGACCCTCTCAACTTAGAGTCGTTACAATTAACCCCCTCAACTTGCATTTTTTTAACAAATATCACCCTCAACTTGCATATTTTTAACAACTAACCCTTTTGACTTTGACGTGGCGCATTCTCACGTCATGCCTTATGGCACATGAAAAATGCTCCACGTCATCGTCAGGGGGTTAATTATTAAAATAATGCAAGTTGAAGTGGTTAGTTGTTACATTTCTAAGTTGAGGGGGTCAAATGCATTTTATGAACAATTTGAATGGACTATAAATATATTAAGCCATTTTTATATGAATATGTGACATTCATTTATGCTAAGCTCTTCTGAAAACTTATTTCTGTTTTGGCAATTCGAAGAGACACCACACCACAACCTTCTTTCAATCTCTAGACAACTCAGACAAGAGTTGTGGCCAACATTTAGTAGTAGCACCCCGAATCTGATATTATAAAATTATGCATACACTGTGAGAGGTCCACAATCCACATGTTGAAATAAGTGAAAAGGGTCCTTAATAATTTATAATAATAAGATAACTTGCCATTCTCCATATAGAACAAACATAGAACTGTGTATATGGTCTCATTATAATATGCCAGTGGGAAACATTATACATTCTGTATAACAATATGAAATTGCCCAAACATCTATCCAAATGGAACCATATCCTATCATTACTTGTTTTTTTTTTTATGATTGCTCAAAGAAAAGAACAAACCACTATATATATGTAAGCTCAATCAAACTTACTTTCTCTATCACACAATTTTTGAATCAACACATATATAGTCAAATAAAACCCATGGAAGACCGATGCCTATAAATATGAAAAACTGCTTTTCGAAAAATTGACGCAACGGAGAAAAAAAAAAGATACGTAGGTTCAGCTTGACATTGTTGTTGTCAAAAGCTCAGCTTAGACTTATAAATTGGAAAATTTGCTTTCCCAAGAAAATAAAATAAAAAAAAAAACATTTTCTCCACATAACGAGTCTCAAAATGTCTTTTTCCCTAACATTTCTAATTCGATTAAAATTGGGATTTTAAATTGCATTATCATTTACGTGAAAAACTATAATTTGATGACGCATAATACATATTAGCATTTTGTGTTTATAATTTAAAGTCTAGAGTTTATTCATACTCTAGAATTTTATATAAATAATTAATAAAAAGAATTAATATTAATTACATAGTGCTCCGTCTGTTTTTAAATGTTGATCGTTTTTGGGAAGTGAATTTTTCCATAAATGTTGGTCGTTTTTGTCATTTATAGTAATAAGGGTTAGTGTTTTGTCAATTATACCCCTATGTTTATAGAGTTTTAAAGAAATAAGTAAGACAAGAGAAATAAACATAGATTAGTATTCGTTAAAGTGACTAACATTTAAACAAATGGAGTATTAAATTGATATTGGTTAAAGTGATATATGTCAACGAATTATGCATAAAAAACCATTTAAAATATATTGCTACACGAAACCAAATAATCTAATATTAGGAAAATTTATGGTTACTTTGTATTTTACAAAGTAATCATTAATTTATTTTATCCATCATCAAATTATGGAGTAAAAACCAATCTAATAATAAATAAAACAAAATAAATAAAAAAAGAAAATAACCATCCCTCACACTCTAATATTATTACATAAAAAAACCATTTAAAATATATTTTATTTACGATTTAAGGTGAAGATAACATTTGGCAAAGTGACTGAAATATTTGGTCTTAATCCTGGTATTTGTCGATCAAATTGGCATATACCTAACAGTATTAAAATATTTTCAGTTTCCAATTACGGCCAAATTTCTTAATAAAATTCCTAATCTGTGAGCTGTCAAATTAATTACACTGCCATATTTGTACATAAAACAATCATATTCGATTTTGTTAAGATTTTATTATTAATTTTGTAACCTAAGAAATATTGCTACCATTCATTACGTGCATACCATAAAACTTGGCCAGAAGCATCTACACCCTTTCATCTTTCCAATTTTAGTGCAATAATATCTAATTTTTCTTTTTAATACATTTTTGCTTCTTCTGTTCTTTAATATAGGTCATTTTGATTAAATTTTTTCGAAATTAACAATAACATCAATTACACCATAAAAATAATATAATACCCCTACTGTAACATATACTTTCTTATCACTTTCCTTTTACGTCTATGATTATGAATGTATACTTAACGTAAGGGTAAAATTGACAAATAATTTAGAACCAATTAATTTATTGTCATATTAAATCTTAAACAACATATATTAGAAAAACTTAAAACTTCTAAAACGATGTATATTTGAGGACAGAATGTGTAAATTTTGTATATAGATTCACGATTTTTACCCTATTTTTACTCATGTTATAAAAGACCCTCTTTTAAATGTGATTGCCAAAAATACCCTCTTTGGTAAATAAATGAAAATGAGTCCTACAAATCCAAATAAAAACTAAAAAACTCAAGTGATTAAAAACAAAATAACTAAGGAGCTTATGAAAAATTTGCCTAAAACTTAATACGCACGCGGAAGTGGCAGCTGTACCGCTCTTTGTTATGTTACGGCAATAAAAAAGATTAATTAATTTAACATTAATAAACAAAAAAGGAATAAACACAAGAATAATTTCCTCTTTACTTTCTCCTTGCTCTAGAATCCTTAAGTAAGCAAAAAAGTTAACTTTTTTGATTTTTGTTGGTTCATTTCTCACTCTCAATTCTGTAAATCCCCCATCATCCCCGCCGTTTCCTCCGCCAATCTCCGTTTTCCTTTCTGGGTTTTTTTAGTTTCCTTATTCTGCTTCACTATCTCACTTTTTTTTCTTCATTCATGCCCCCTAATTTCCCCTACTGTCTCTTTCTTTCTACAGTCTCTGTTTCTTCTCCTCCAAATATTTCAAAAACATTCCCCCAAATATGAAGAAATCCCATTTTTACCCTCTCTTCTTCCTCTGTTTTCTCTCTCTAGTCAACCCTCAGGCGACCGGAGATGACGCCGCCGTCATGATTAAGCTCCGGGAGAATCTGGGTAATCCGGCTAGTTTAAGGTGGTCTGGGACTGACCCGTGTCAGTGGGCTCATATCCAATGTGACTCTGCGAAAACCCGGGTGACGGCCATCCAAATCGGTGGTCAGAATCTTAAAGGGACGCTTCCGCCGGAGCTGAGGAATCTGACGGCGTTAAAGCGGTTTGAGGTAATGGGTAACAGTTTAACTGGTGCTGTTCCGAGTTTGTCTGGTTTAAGTTCGTTAGAAGTTGTTTATTTGCATGATAATGGGTTTACTTCGATACCGACGGATTTTTTTGATGGGATGAATTCGTTAACTGAGGTTAGTCTTGATAAGAATCCGTTTCAACCGTGGGAGATTCCGGTTAGTCTTCAGGGTGCTACCACTTTGAAGAATTTTTCGGCTGCTGGGTGTAATGTTGTTGGGAAAATTCCTGAATTTTTTAACAATGATGTGTTTCCTGGGTTGGAAGAACTCAGGTTGTCGGAGAATTCGTTGGAGGGTGGGTTGCCCGTGAACTTTTCACGGGCGTCTTTGATTACTAGTTTGTGGCTTAATGGTCAGAAGAGTAGTTCTCAATTGAATGGTTCAGTGGCTGTTTTACAGAATATGACTGGTTTGGTTGAGATTTGGATTAATATGAATCAATTCACTGGTCCATTGCCGGAATTTGGAGGATTTGATGGGTTGAGAAAGGCCGGTTTTAGGGATAATCAGTTCACCGGTACTATTCCAGCATCACTGGTGAACCTTCCCGGTCTTACTGTTGTCAATTTGACTAACAATCTGTTTCAGGGACCGACACCGAAGTTTCCTGCTTCTGTTAGTGTTGATATGAACAATGGTTCTAATAGGTTTTGTATTGATACTCCTGGTGGAGCCTGTGATCATCGTGTTGATGTTTTGTTATCGATTGTGAAAGATTTCGGATATCCTGCTAATTTGGCTGAGAGTTGGAAAGGGAATGACCCTTGTCAAGGAGGGTGGAAAGGGGTTTCTTGTTTACCTGATGGAAACATTTCTGTTATCAACTTCCAAAGTATGGGGCTTACTGGTACAATTTCTCCAAGTTTTTCCTCGTTGCCTAAATTGCAGAAATTGATTCTTTCTAATAATTTGATCACTGGTACAATACCAAAAGAGCTTACAACTTTGCCTAGTCTTTCTTTAGTGAACGTTGCTAATAATAGGCTGTATGGTAATGTACCTAGTTTTGCAAACGCGGAAGTTATCACTACTGGAAACATCGACATTGGGAAGGAAAATAGTAGTTTCGTTCCTCCTGGTGGTAATCCTGGAAGCACTCCAACCACACCCACTGGCAAAGCTGGAGCTCCTGATGGAAGTGGTAATAATAAGTCTGGCACGGTAAAGATTGTTGGTTCGGTGATTGGGGTTGTTTGTGGATTATGTGTGGTTGGGTTGGGTGTCTTTTACTATAACAGGAAACAGAAACGATACAGTAAGGTGCAGAGTCCGAATATGGTTGTTATTCATCCTCGGGATTCTGGTGATGGGGATGCAGTGAAAATTACTTTTGCTGAATCAAGTGCCGCTGGTACAGCTGAGAGCTTCACTTCGAATAGTGGACCTAGTGATCTTCATGTGGTTGAGGCTGGAAGTATGGTGATCTCAATCCAAGTTTTGAGAAATGTGACAAATAATTTCAGTGAGGAGAATATCTTAGGAAGAGGTGGTTTTGGGACTGTTTATAAGGGAGAACTGCATGATGGAACAAAAATTGCTGTGAAGAGAATGGAATCAGGTGTGCTGACTGAAAAGGGTGAGACGGAGTTCAAGTCTGAGATAGCTGTGCTCAATAAGGTCCGACATCGCCACTTGGTCTCTCTTCTTGGATATTGCTTCGATGGAAACGAAAGATTGCTTGTGTATGAATATATGCCCCAGGGGACTCTGAGTAGATTTCTTTTCAATTGGATGCAAGAGGGGATCAAACCTCTTGAGTGGACTCGAAGGTTGGCCATTGCCTTGGATGTAGCCAGAGGTGTTGAATATCTTCATGGACTAGCTCATCAAAGCTTTATTCATAGGGATTTGAAGCCTTCCAATATTCTTCTTGGAGATGACATGCGGGCAAAAGTTGCTGATTTTGGGCTGGTGCGTCTTGCTCCTGATGGCAAAACCTCAATTGAAACCAGACTAGCTGGAACTTTTGGGTATCTCGCTCCCGAATATGCAGGTACCTCATATTTAAAAATTTATGCTTTATTGTATCATTATGGTATAGTATTTGTTCACTGCATGTTATGTGACTGTAGAGAGTAGTAAAGAGAATGAGTATGAAGCTTTTGCTGCCAATTCGAGAAACCTAATCTTTTCAACTAAGACGAGCGAATAGCATGCCACTTATCAATTTCGGTTATCCTTTCTATTTCTTTTACATGCTAAAACTGTTTTCGTGGAGTCATTTTGGTTGAAATTGGTTTAGCTGATTTTCGTTCAATGTGGACTACAACTTTTTTCCAATACTTGTGACAACTCGTGAAAAGTATGTACACGGAATTTAGGAATGGCGTCTTCACTGAGTTTATCTATATTGTACTGTTGAGAAGTAACTTAAGCTATGCAGTGAAAAAATTTGTTCATTATTCAACCGAAAAATATGAGCTTTATGACACATAATTGGAAATTTCTGTTGTCTTTGCAGTGACTGGACGAGTAACCACCAAGATTGATGTGTTTAGCTTTGGCGTTATACTAATGGAGATAATCACAGGCAGAAAAGCGCTGGACGACAGCCAGCCTGAGGATAGCATGCATCTTGTTACTTGGTTCCGAAGGATGCTTGTTAACAAGGACACATTTCGCAAGAGTATTGATCCAACCATCGATCTTCTTGATGAGGAAACATTTGCTAGCGTTAGCACAGTATCAGAGCTAGCTGGCCATTGTACTGCAAGGGAACCCCAACAGAGGCCGGACATGGGTCATGTGGTCAACGTTCTTTCATCTCTTGTTGAGCTTTGGAAACCGTCAGAACCAGATTCCGAGGATGCGTATGGAATTGACCTTGAAATGACATTGCCTCAGGCATTAAAGAAGTGGCAATCAATTGAGGGAAGCAATATCGATGGTTCGTCTTCATCATTTGCTACTAGTGGTGATAATACACAGACCAGTATCCCTACCAGGCCATCTGGGTTTGCTGATTCATTTACATCATCGGATGGACGATGATTGAAAATCCGAGCATCTGAAGGAAAGCCCTATGATCTAATGGGTTCTTTTTTGTGTTTTATTCGATGTGGTGTTGCGAGTTGTTTCGAGGTTTGGCCTCTCCAACCTTGCCTTGCTAGTAGGTGAAAAAGATTGGCATTTTTTATTTTCTTTGTAGTGTTTTTAAGAACTTGCAAACAGGTAAAAATACTTTAGGAGGAGTTTATCTTTAGCTGCTTTATCTCTTCTCCTTGGAATTTGATTTTAAATTTGGTAAAGCTTATATATATATATGCTGTATATTTCTAGCTAAAGAGCTTCTCTTTGAAGCCTCCATTATTTTTGCATTCAATGATGTGTGAAATCCTCTCTTCATTTTCCTTTTAACTTCTGTATAGATCATTGCACATTGTCAATTGCGATTGGATCAATGAAATCAAACCGCATTACATCTTTCATGTTGAATTGTATCTATATGTTTTGTATGATAAATCATAATACGCATCAACTCTAAATTCACATGGAGATTTCAGAATTTGATTAGTTGGATTACCTTTTGACTAAATCTTAACTAGATTTTGAAGGTCTTTAATAACGCCTAGGCCTAGCATTTTTTAATACAGTTCAGAATTATGGATTTGATAATAATGAAAGTATGATTGATTTAGGTTATGCATGTGAGGTGTAATCTTTCGTTAGCCTTGTGGGTCCCACGGATTGAGCAAGTCAACCAGTCCACACTCTCTGATTGGTTTGCATGTAACGACAATACGGTGACGTTTACCCAACTAAACTATGTTTTTGGCGGAGCCGATGATGTGAAAACGATAGGAAGGAGGCGGATTGTAATGCCACGTGTTGATACCCCATTGGGTTATAAAATGGTTGCCAGCTGGAAATATTATGTTGCGTGTCACGTATTATTTTAGCATATGGAGATGGTGTGGTGGATACAAATATTCTATTATAGATAATTCTCCTTAATTAAATAATTATGTTGACTTGTTAAGTCAAATTACCGTTTCTTTTATTCTTAAACCAGATTTTTAGCCTTAATTTACGCTGATTTTCCTATTATAAAATCTACAACATGGGAGCATGTTGGTAGTGCATTAACTTTTTTAGGAAATCATCATTTGGAATTTTTAATCATAGTTTTCTCTTGCTATTGGGTCAATAATTTATGGAAACCATCAATTGAATAAAAATATCACTATTCGTAGGTTTGTTTCAAATTTTCTCATTATGGAATATGGATGAATTTAAAAGGAATCCAATTTCTTCAAAATAATCATTAATATATCATATATACGAAATATATTTTATTTTGACAGCCATATATACGAAATATATTAAAATTGTTCTTTAAATATTTTGCTTCAAATGGTGAAGGCTTAGCGAGTTGTTAAGACAGTCTTTATGACTGGAGAGGTTAATGTCTTTTTCATCTTAGTGATTTAAATGACTCTTGAAAAAGCTTTTAAATCTCTAATACAATTTACTTTCCTCAAAATTGCTTGGGGAATAGGGTTGAAAGGGATATAAATTGGTCTCCTTAAATTAGAATTAGTTTTAGTGAGTTAAGAAGTTATTAAACCCAAACTCCATTTAATTTGAGTGCCCATATGACAATCTGAGCTTAGAAACTCAGGCCCAACAGATTGTCCCGTATTCTTTTCAAATTGTGCTTCAAACCTGCGTCAATATCGTTTAACACTAATTCAAGAACACATAAAAATGTGAATTGAAACTTTTATTTGACAAATATTGATACTAATCATACTATACAACTGTTGGATTTTGAAGACTAATTGTAATTGCATTAGATAAGCCTTAGTCCTGAAATCATACGAATCACCCTTTTCTGAAAGCTTGTTGATTCCTTCCCTAACTTCACTTATATCAAAAGGATAAGATGAAGAAAGTCTAGCAGCTGAAAATAGAATAAGAGAGGTGGAGCAATGTGTGAATTTAAGGTCTGGATTGAGAATGAATCAAGACAATGGAAGTTGAAGAATTAGAAGAATTTTGTGGAAAGGACAAATGATATCATTTACAAAAAAATTGACTCCTCCTATCATAAGTTTGCACCTATAAAATGTACTATCTGAATTTGTACATTTCGGTACATCAATTTTGAAATTAGCAGTTATTTGTTACTTTTAAACAAGTACAAAAGGTCATTTGTAACTTTTGAAAATTTAAATGTGCAGTTAAAATTAGCCCATCTTAAATATTTTTGATGCCTTATTCTAATTATAAAAATTAGGCCCTAAACATGTTTTTTTTTTAAATTACATAACTTTATACTTCATTATAACATTGTATTTTAAAATAATTTTGTAATGATAACAACATCTTAATACAATTTCAAATCAAAATAATCTATAAAAAAATGTAAACAATCTATATTTAGAAAGATTGGTATGCTTTATAATATAAAGATGGTGAATGTCAGGGTAATTAAATAAATGTATGTATGAGGAAATTTTTTTATAAAAATCATTCGTGGATTTTATAGAATTTTTAAAAAAGCCCGTGAATTTATGGCCCTAAAAGAATTAGTACCAAAATGTGTTCCAAATATTTCTGTTAGTGTTGGGCCGAAAAGTAAATCATCTTTTTGTAGCACTTAGTTTGCGGTCTTTGTTCACCGGCCCTGGTTGATTTTGTGCCAAGTCCATGGAGTCACGTATATATTAAGCCTGTAATTCAGTAAAAAGTACTCAGATTACAAGTAAATACTATAAACCTTAAGAGTAAAAGGTAAATACAGTAGATCTGTAAATTATATTTACATCACAAGGAAGTAGCTTTTTTAGGTATCTAGTAATAAATTTGCACTTACCTCATTAACTTTGAACTAACAAAACAACCAAATAGTTCATAAACAAATCTAACATCATCAAAATGATTACATATTGCTCATAAAAATGTGAATTGTTCACATTTAAAAAACTGAAAATAGCTAGACATTATCGAGGCGAAAACAAAAAATTCCGTTTAAAACATCTTATATATCTTTTTTTGTACATAATTTAATTATACACATTTGTTCTTGGAAAAAGTAAAATCAAAATGTAGCCTTTTTAGACGAGAAGAATCACAAAGGCCTTTTGAGATCCTTAAAATCTGAAGAATCAACACATTCCAATCTCTCCCTATAAGGATTCAACAATTTTAATAACTCCGTAGCTTTCTCCTTTGTTGTTTCTCCACACCCGACTTGCAATTGCAATAGTAGCTTTTGAAATGCACCTACTTGAAGCGCCTCAACAAAAACATGTCCTCCTCTCTTCTCATTCTTGCACAACTTCCATAGAATCGACACCGAAAACTCCGTGGCTAATTCGGAAACTCTATGCATTTTCTTCACCACTACCGGAATCGTCAAACAATTCTCGCATGCTTTATATCTTCCTTCATCCGAGCTACATATTCCATCGAGAACGCCCAACGCCTTTTCACATGTGCTTTTTTCCGAGTCTACCAAAATTTCAGTTAGTACCGAGACTATACCCATGTCTACAAATTTCTTAATGGATTTCGCATTAACCATTTGATAAATAATTACAAGTGAAGCTTTTGTTGCCGCGGGGCAAATCGGGTTTTTAACCACCTTGAAAATTGCTTCAATTGCTCCTTCAATTCCCGATAAAATCTTCAATTTTCTCTCATCTGAAGAAACTATTTCTTTAAGTACCAAAACAGAATTTCTCCTCCCCGCTAAATCTCCATCCTTTAAAAACCCTAGTAAGCAATCCATGCATGAAGATGAACCTAGATAACTTCTTGCCTCTCTATCAAGAGGAAACATCAATGTCAAAACGGACAAAATGTCCTCCGCCATCGGAGCTTTTTCAGACCGGGAAACTCGATCAAAAGCTTCCGATAACACACCGGCGGTGCCATTAGCGACGAAACATTTCTTATTCCGTTCACTTTCCTTCATCAATCCCTTCATCTTCGCCACCAAATTTTTACATCCGGCTTCATCCTTGGCTTGCACGGAAGCAGTCAATTTCGACTGAATATCCAAAACCTGAATGGAACTTACAGGAATTCTTGGCGTAGGAATTCTTTGTATTCCGTAAGATGTATTCTCGACGCACCAATGTTGAATCAGTTTACGAATGGTGTGATTCGGGATCGGATCGAGGCTGTTGAATCTCTGATTCGTAACGGGACAGTTGAGATTTCCACGCTCGATCCACTTGTCGATGTTCTCACGATCGTATGTGATTCCCGTGGATACTGTGACCGGATCCTTCATGAGTTCCAGTGATATCGGACACCGGAAATCCTTCGGTATGGCAAGCTCCATCTCACCGGGGTTTTCATCTTCGATATGTTGCTTGCTAGCCCGGCGAGCAGCCCGTCTTCTCTTCCACGTAGAAATCATCTCAATGAGTAGGTAACAAATGTTGCACACGAAGATCACCTAGCTGCTAGTGCCTAGCGTCTTTTACAATATGTTGGTAATTGAAAATTAAGAATGAAATAATGAGAAATTGTAAGTAATTTTTGGTTGGTGTTGTGTTGATGAAGAAATGGAGAGAGAGGTATATTATATATAAGTATGAATATGAATGTTGAATATGAAAACGAGTATGAGTTTGTTCAACGTAGAAAACAAGAAAAGGAATAAAATAAGATAATCATATGGAATGCATGGTAAGGAGAGTTTTAATAAATTCTTAAATGGGGGGTTTGACTGTTGAATTTTGAAGAAGACAAAGGTTGAAGATTTGATCAAATTTTGACAGTTGAGAGAGATGAGCCGGAGTTTGAGGACTTGTCAATGCAATACATACCAACCTAATAATGCAATTTTTTATTGGTCGGTGTGGTGTGATTTAAGTTTTAGAAAACTTTTCGTTATTTTATATCATACCTCCCAGACTTTATATTTAATACCAATCGGCTCTAAAATACATCCCATCAGTCCCAATTCAAATCATGCTTTTTTCAGTTTAAAAGAAAAATAAACTTTTGTTAAAAAAAAATAAAAATAAATTTGTATTTATCGTAATTCAAATAGACTTTATATATATGTAGCTCTCGAACTTGTCCAAAAATTTCAATTGTTCCTCTGAACTTTTGCACGTTACGAATAACTTCATACACTTGTTAATTTAAAGGTAACAAATAATACCATATTTTTGTTCAAGTATTACAAATAACTCCTTATTCTTGTCAACAGTTGCAAATGACCTCTTAATTTTATCTAATTGCTTTGAATAAGCCCTTAATTCAAAATTCGTCGTATCAAAATATGGAAACAACCAATAATATCATTTAAATTTCTCACTTCTTGTATCATAAGCTTTCACCTATAGTATGTGCCACTTAAATTTGTACATTTTGATACATCAATTCTGCAATTAGAGGGCCGTAATTTGTTACATTGTGACAAGTACAGGCGGTCATTTATAATTTTTAAAAGTTCTGAGGAACAGTTTTAGTTTTAGAAAAGTTTAGGGTCCATGAATGTATTAAACCTTCTAAAAATAATGATATATATAATAATAAATCATGATTTCATGCTTTCGGATAAAAAAAATCATCGATTCCATGAAAAATGTGGTCTAAATTGACAACTTTAATTCTTAGCCACTAAGTAATAACCTTGTGGCTACGACGTTCATAAAAGGAATTGAATTGAACTGAAGTGCATTTACTAAAGGAAAATTACTGAACTTAATTGAACTGCACTTAATAGAAATGCACTTAATAGAACTGAACTGAAATAAATTACGGACAAGGCATAAAGAACAGAGCTTAATATTGTTATCACAACACCAATACAAAATTGTCACCTATCTCTCCTCTTCTTTTTCTGCACCGACTCTTGTGCATGAATTCATCACCTACCGTCACAAGACTTTCATGACAAATACATGAATAAAAATGAAATCTGTACGAGTCGTGATCCTCCTTTAATTTTTTTTTGCTTTGGATGCTTCGAAATATTTCTCAGAAAGGTTATATTAGAACAATACACTGCTAACCAAGATCTAATCTCACTTTAGTTCTCCCTTTTGAATAACTAAAAGCCTTACGTTCCTAAATTGGTGCGTGTCAAAAGGGTTCAGCTTCTCCGAAGTAACTGAGAAAATAAGTTCCAACTGAGTTGGCATCCATCCCTTTCCCTTATACCGAGCAGAGCGAGAACTCATTTTCTGATTCCAAGGGTGGGAGCGTTCCGATTCCTGCCCCGAAAATGGCGTCTGGTTATGGGTTCAAGTTGATTATAGAGAAGATTCTAGGTGATTCTGATTTAGGTCACATTTTGGATCTTCTAGAGGATATTGGAGAAGTGACTGGAGGTTTAATCTAGACACAAAGTTCCCCAAACCCCTCAATTTTCATTCACCTCCTTCTTTCTCAATCTCCATTAAGATCTCACATCACTCCGACTATTCCTTTTGAATACCCTAAAAGACTTAAATTTTGAGAAAAGCAAGTCCCAACTTAGTTTGCACTAGTGTTTTCTTTGCTACATTGAAGATCACCAACATATACTCAACACCAATTGGTTTACGTATCCCATGCAAACAACCATTAGCATAATGGCCATAATAATTGAATTTTCTTCATTTAAGGTGAAATTTAGAATCTTCCGAATTTGGCTAAACTATTTGTTGGCCCTAACAAGATCAGAATCACCTAGAGGGGGTGAATATGTGTTTATGTTCAATTTCAAGTTTATTAGAAACTTAGGACAAAATCTAGTTTCTTAAGAACCAAAAGTTAGCCTTTGGGAAGCGTTTCTGTGAGAAACTCTGCTTTATGACATTTTTTGTCTTTCAACAACAGAAGTTCTGTGTAGCAGATCTTCTGGATATTGTCTTTTGAACAAAGACAATAATTATGAGACAGTTTGTTTAAGCACTTAAGCTATGTTGCAATGCACAGAAGCAAATATAACAAGTAAATATAAAGGGAGAGAAGAGTTCAAAAGATCTTGAGACAGTCGATTTATCCAGGTTTGCCACAGAGGTCTTGTGTCTATGTCATGTCCCCTGTAAGCGCAGTCAACAGAGATTTAAATCCACTAAGCGCAGTCAACAGAGATTTAAATCCACTAATCAGTACTTTTATGGCATGTACAGAAGCTTCTTCACATTAACAGAACTTTAGCTAATTTCTCACTAAGTTCTGACCACCCTAGGGTGAGTTAAACGATTTTTTCCAGAATAAACAACAACCTTGTTTTTCTGGATTTTTCACTCAACGCAAACCTCAAATGGTTTTTCTCTCAATCTAACGGAATATCACAAACGATATCAGTTTACAATTCTATTATGAACTTGTATTTTCTTCATTCTCTCACATTTACAAATTGGAAATAAGAAAAGAGAAAGAATAGAATGCTCTATTTTTGCAATAAACACATTGCGTTAAGAATGCTAAAAAATTTGCATGTATGAGACACAGTTGAGCGTGGTTACTTATATAGGGCATGGAGATGACCGTTGCTTCAATTTTGAGTTTGAAACTTGAGAGGAGATAGAGTTGTAGCAGTTATGTCTTGTTCTTCAAACGGTTTCAATGAGCTTTAGTTCCGTTATCCTTGTCCTTTAATCCAAAACTAACAATCGATTTGAATTGCAAACGAAGGTTGACTGGAACTTTTATTCATTAAGATCAACCCCAAGGGTAGACAACGAAGAAGGCAAGTTTGTTTGTACTGAACATTGCAGACGCGCTTTAACAGCTTTTCGAACTTTGGCACTTAGCATTAAATGCAGTTGACATGTGCATTAAATGTTTAACAAAACATGTGATCTGTCTTCTGAACTGTTAACAACAAAATTCCCTTTGTCTCCTCTGAATGGTTTTAGCTTCTGATCTTAACGGAATACTTTGCTTCTGGATGCTTGAACTTCTAAGAGAAGCTGGATAAATATTCTGAAAGACTTTAGAGTGGATCTCCCAGCTTCTGGTTTCAATCTTTTGGATCATATGTAGCTTTTCTTCCGAGTCCAAGAGGAACAAATTTTTGATTCTTTCAGCACTGGCTGAGAAAGACTTATACAGTACGTAAAGAAAAATTATTAGTCAATATTCATACATAGGTAACTCATATGTATTTTAATATCTTCTGAGAAACAGTTTGGACTAACCAAAACACATAGGGTTAATTACTATTGACTTGATTTGACTGAATTTGGTCAAAAATGTTACATATGTGAATCTTTTTCTTCGTATGCAAACTTTCCAATCCAAGAAGTGCATAAACTCGAGGATTTTCCCAATTATGTTAGCTCCGTTAGCAGAAGATCGCTTCAAAGTTGTAGCACTTTGAAGATCGCATCCTATCGAAGACGGAATAGGAGTGAAACCAAATTATATGCAAATAAATATAACTTATAGCAAACTTAAACCAAACCGACTAATACAGTGATATAATCACTTGCAATCTTATGAAACCGTAAGACGTCTAAATAAGTGGAATTCAAATGAGCATGCAAACAAAAAGTAAAACATTGTGTACTCTGGACACTTACAAACCTATGTTAAACTAGCTATTCAAGATTAACTATCATGCAAACATCTTTTATATACAATTTTCAAACTCAAACTGGCTATCATAATAGTGTAAACGCTAGGAATCATCTTCAATTGAGGGTTTGTTTTGTAGCTGCAAACAAAATAATACTATAACAAGCCAAGGCAAGTAAATTGCTAAACTTTAGGTCTATTACCAGATGAAGCATACCTCCCTTGAAATTACTATTTCTATTTAGCGTGATGAAAAGAAAGGTTTTGACTAACTAAATTTGTTCGTACCAAAACAGCTAGAAGCATGTCATCCCTCTTTCTCTCGACATCTAATGAAGTTAGTTAGTTTGTTTGTTTGGGTTACTCAAACCAAAAGAAAAACTGAATTCTAATTATAATCTAATTTGAGCATTAAATTAAATTAAGTTGGATATGAGAGGGAACAAATAACATACCGGAAATATATGTGAAGGTGACAGTCATCCCGGCTTTCAATTCCAAGCGGTCCACAAAATTCTTCCAACCCTTGAGCTTTCATTGTCCTGCTTCATTCTCAATAGAAACCTCAAATTCACAGAGATCGAGATCGTGCAAAACAAATTTGCCGCTCTTAATCCATGATATCCAAACTTGTTCCGCCAAATTAGATGGGATAAAGAGAATATCACCTAAATCAGCATCCTCCAACACCTTAGCACCCAAACTCCACGAAACAACTCGGCCCCAACCGGTGCTTCTTTGCCTAACTAATTTAAAATTGTTGAAAAATTTATTTGATATCATCGATGTCCTAGGAAAGGTTCTGCAACTTTATACACCGGGAGAAATATGTTAGATTATATTAATATATATACTATAATTAGTTATTTTGCATTTAAAAAAACTCGGTAGTCCAATATAATGTTTGTTTTCTCATATTATATTTGTTTATGAAGGCCCATATTTAGCTCTTTGCCCCTAGTTCCTCAAAACCTCAGGATTGTCACTGGCAATCACATTACTTAATTCGCTGAAACACAAACAAAAGAAACGTAACCCTTCTAATCAGAATCAGAGCAATAATTCAATTAAAAGTTGATATGACATAGAATGAAAGTTTACCACAAACACATTCTCGTCAATTATGGCGAAATTCACCATCATACCAGCCTTAAGCTTCAAGGTATTGACAATATTCCCCCAACCCTTCAATCTCCATTGACCTCCTCCATTCTCAATCTCCATAATATACTCACAAACACCATCCAATTCACGCAACATAAATTCGGCCTGCTCTTAATCGAATGACACATACAAACCTCGTCAGGGAGAACAAAAACATTGCCTAAATTAGAAAAGCCCAACATCTTCTGAAAAGTTACGTTGGCCGATTTGTTCTCCATCTCCAGAATCAAATTCCATGGAACTACACCCCAAACAGTGCTTCTACGTCTAACTGTTACTATTGATCTCTGATTTTGCCCGAACACTGGTCTTGTCCTTTGGAGATGCCACAACAGGCTGCCCTTCCTCCTCACCCGACTCTTTGACGATAGAGACTGTTTCCGTTTATTGCCTTTAGAACCAGTGATGGAGTCACCCAAGTGAAGCATAATTTTAGCAACCACGAGCTCGTCATCGGTCGGCTTACTCTCTATTACACGAAGTTTGGACCATCTATTTTCTTCAATATTGCTATCATAAACGTCCAATATTTTTGAAATGTGAATCTTTTTATTCTTATAGGCTTTTACCAATTGTTCGGAAAAACCCATTATACCTAATATTTTTTAAATTTTATTTAAAATGAATTATATGTTGACGAGTAAATTCAGGTGTGGTAACGAGATTTGTAATAAGTTAAGAAAAACGAAAATTGAACCCATCTCTGCTCTGTAAGCTCGCTCGATAGATCGTGGTTTCTTCTTCTTTTGGTGGTAGTGATAAGAAGACAAAGAAAGAACTTGTGGTTGCTGAAATTCTGGTTCATATGGAGGAATGAATGACTGGTACTCTTATGATGAATACCGAGAAAAAGTCGCCGAAAAAAAGAGAAGTCCGATTAAGCACAATGAATAAATAGTCTGGTTGGCGAAAAAACCTAAAACACAAAACTTGATGTATAACGGAAAGAACCCACACAAGTTTCGTTGAAATAGTTTGTTAAACAACTGATCTCAAAAGGGGTCGAATCTTTTGATTGCGTATGATCAAAGGTAACGTAGAGGATTCAGTAACCAAAAGGGTTTACAAGTTGTGTTTTGAAATGTTTATTTTCTTTAATGTTTATATTACGTATTAATTATTTTATGAGACCCAATTTGTGGATCATGAATCCACCCCATATGGAGTCATGATCCATCCACAAATTGGGGAGTGGTGCTCACATGGTCAATGATTGACCAAATACAATTTGGTTAATCACCATTAGATCAAAATCTAAAGGTGGAGATTAGATACTAATGAAACCACTAAACTAATCTCAACCCTTAGATTTCGATCTAACGGTGATTGACCAAATTGTATTTTGTCAATCATTGACCATGTGAGCACAACTGACAAATTGGGTATATATATAAACTACAAGTTATAGTTTGAAATTTAAAATAAAATTAAAAATTATTTTAATAAAATAAAATATATGAGGTAAAAAATGATTCGGCTTGTTTACGAGTTTTTAAACTGAATTTAAAAAATTTCGAAATTGCACCCGAGCCAATCTCGATCTCAACTATGAGATACAAATTAGTTAAGCTGATCTCTCGACTTGTCTTAGCCCTTGTAGGAGAAGCTTAATGATGATTAAAATGAGTAATAAAATGTAAACTTTTAAACTCATTTGCGAATATTTTTAGAGATTAAATGAAATTTTTCCAGAGTTAACATTTACTTCCATTAACCTCGAAACTTTGACCTTCAAATTAAAGGTTAATGGAAGTAAAGTAAACTTTTTTAACTAATTTTCATTCATTCATTTTACATCCCCATAAACTCCCAAACAAAAGTTAACCTTTAATTTTCAACTTTCCTTTCGATTATGTTACTCTCTAATCAGCCTCCTATAATTCTAATTTCCAATAAGCCTTTGTCTGGAAGTTGAGAGGTCAATGAAGGTGAGAGTTAAAAAAGTTTAATGAGAGTAACGGAACAGGAAGGGAAGTGACGAAAACGAAAGTTAAATCTTAACCTTATTCGGGAATTGATGAAATTTAATGGGAGATTAATGGATGTAAATTAGTTAAAATGTTTACGTTACTTCCATTAACCTCCGATTTGAAGGTTAAAATTTCGAGTTTAATGAAACTAAAATGTTAACTCTCATTTAATGTTTTAAAAAACTCTCAAACGAGTTTAATTAAAAAGTTTACATTCCATTACTTCTACAAACTTCCATTCACCTCGTTCCAAACAAGGCTACGCATTCTAACTTTAAACACGAGTACTAATGGTTGTCCGACCTGTAGTCATAAACTTATACGGTTTACCCGACCTGACCCGACCCGGAACTGCTCCTGAACCAGAACAAAACCTCCGCGAGATCGTAAACAATACCATCTGCGCCATATCCCTAGCGCCTTCGCCTGCAACTCAATGGTCACCACCGCCGTTAAATCAGTCTCTTATTCCGTCAAATTGCCGTCACCATCGCCGTCGCGCCATTAAAATCACCATCCATTTAACACTGATTTCTATAGAAACTTCTAGGGTTTTGCTATTTTTCCGAAACAAAATGTCACTCCCATCCATGGAATGTATATACGTCACTGAAGAACACCTCCGCGAATGGAAAACCGGCAACTCCAGCTTCCGCGTACCAGCTCCCGTGCCTGTGCTTCGCTTCCTCTACGAGCTCTGCTGGACCATGGTAAGGTCCCGGTCCCTCCTTGTTTCAATTTTATTAGGTCGTTTTGTTGTAGTTGATGTTGAAGCTCTGCTTGATTGTATGTGAACTTGTTTAGGTTCGGGGCGAATTGCCGTTCCAGAAGTGCAAATTAGTGTTAGAATCTGTTGAGTTTTCGGATAAAGTTTCTGCTGGAGAGTTGGGCTCCACATTTGCCGATATCGTCACTCAAATGGCTCAAGATGTGAGTTTCTTTGATCACTGTTCGTAAATAGAGATGCTGGAATTGAAGTTTGATCTTCTGTTTATGCTTTAACTGATTTTTCAGCTCAGGATGCCTGGAGAATATCGTTCTCGCCTCATTAAACTGGTTAGTATTGATTCTTTTGATCAGCATTGTGTGCTCCTTGTTTTTTACTGTGTTGCGTTTGAATACCTGGCATCTTCTACATACTTATTGAACTACCTCATTCGGTCATTTCCAGTGAATTCGTTTATGAAGTAACAATCCTTGTATCCATTATAACTTTTGTATTTGTGTTTTTACACTTTCTTTGTTTGTCTTATCACCATCATAGTTTTAAAGGCGACGCCTTTTCTTGCCTCAGGCGAGGGGCGGCCCAGGCTAAGCTGGCACCGCCTTCCTAACTGAATGGGTCGCCTTTTGACTTCCACTTGAAGTCCATGCTTTTTAATTCTCCTACATCGATCTCTCTACTTTCAACCTCTCCTCCACTCTAATTCTAAGGATGAAAAAGTGGAAGATTTGATGATATTGATCTTGATGAGGATTGGAGGCATCTGTTGTCTGCTATTTTCTGTTTTTGTTGAACTTTCTGTTTGTCGCCTCACGTGTAAAAAGTGATCGCCTTGCTCTCGCCTCACCTTGAGGCTGTTTCTTACCCTTATCGACTTGACTCGCCTTTCACAACTATGATCGGCATAGCATAGGGTCTCTGGGATTTATTACCATGTATATTTTTTTCCGTTATGCTGTCTTTGTGTTCATTGAGTGCAATGTTTTCGTTGCAATATAATGGTAATACATGTATGGTTCCTTGTAAATGTCTTTCATTTTCTTTTTTGATTTCTTATGTTGAATTTGGGACTATGTTTACGGTGGTTTACAACCTGATGATGTATATGTTCTACATATATTTGTTATGAATTCAACATATTGGTTGGTCAGAACTGTACTTTAAGGGATAAATCTTTCTTTGCTGAATTTTCTTGAGCTGAGTGCTTAGTGGCCTGGAGAGTGGCACTTCTTTTGTTATTGTTCTACAGGTTTTTTTTTTTTTTTTTTTTTGTATTTCAGCGTCAGATGGCATGACTCTTTGACATTGCTGTTGTTATTCTGAATATTTCTGTGTGCTTACTTAAGTATCTTTGCTTCTTTACAGGCAAAGTGGCTGGTGGAATCAACATTGGTTCCTTTAAGGCTTTTCCAAGAGCGCTGTGAGGTGAGTGCTTGTTTTATAAGAGGATTTAGCTACTGCTACTAATGGATTGTACGTTTGCTTTGGTGATCTGAATATGGGTTGTCTTGCTTGCATGGCAAAAAAACAAAATAATGGCTACAAATTACGGTGAACCTTTCTTGATTTTCAGGAGGAGTTTTTGTGGGAGTCTGAAATGATAAAGATAAAGGCTCAGGAATTGAAGGGAAAAGAGGTACTTGATTTTATATTTATTGTTAATGTTTCGTTTGATCGTTATTCTAACCTGGATTCATGTGCTGTTTCAAGAGTTGGCAAACTTTATTGACCTCTGTTTGTTATTGAATTTACATCGTGTATATCTGAACTCTAATTTGCATTTGGTGTGTGGAATGTGGCTATTGTCTCAATTTGCTTTTTTTGGTTTGCAATGCAAAGTTGATATTTCTCCAGAGATCACATGCTTGTATTTATGACCATGCTTGTGAAGCTTAAAGAGTATTGGGTCTGGTTATTCTGCAATATTCTAATGGCTTTAAGACATACGCGGTATGTCCTTGGTGAATTTTATACTAATTCCATAAATGGGTCACCCTCACATTAACCAATAGAATTCCTAAAATTAATGACATACTGTTTATTATTTTGGTCCAACCTGCAATGTGGTCATCTAAGAATATTGTATCCAAGCTCGGAATGATAAAAATCTCATTCACCAGCTTGGGAGGTGGTGTGGGAATTAGTAGTGATGCTATTAAATTATGAATCAGTCTCCTAGTACGTGCGTGGCTGGGTGTAGACTATATGTATGAATATACTAAACTGTAGTAGGATAAAATAAGAAACGTGTACAAGATCAAATTCGACAGCAAATTACAGCATTAAAGTAGATAATAATTATAGGAAAAATGCTAGGAATTGATAATATGTTCCAATACTAGGAGAAGCACAGTTCTAATGTTCTATGGACTCACATTCAGTGCTCAATGACTTGTGGCTTATAACATGTCTTAATTCCTACTTTTCAGCTTTGTGACTTACAGTTATTTTAGATGAACTGAGTCAAAGTGTAATCTCAACTCTGATGCACATTCTTTTGATGTTGGCTTCAGGTCAGGGTAAACACTCGACTTCTTTATCAGCAAACCAAATTTAACCTTCTCCGAGAGGAAAGCGAGGGCTATGCTAAATTGGTACAGTAATTGCTACATTCTTCCAGTTTAATTTTTCAGTTTCAATGGTTTGTCATGTTATGTTGTCAACTTTATGTCAATTAGTTTGAAACATGTGAATGCATTTCTTGCTGGAGGTAATTAAGATGCATGTGGAAATAAAAATCTCATGTCATGTGTAGCAATTCGTAATACTATAGTACTTCACAACTCACGCGTTCTTCATTCTATATTGCTCATTCATTTCTGTTTGGCTGTATAGATCATTTACTATATGAGATATACCATACTCCCTTTCCCTTCCACTTATCGATCTCTTCCTCTGTTGTTTCGATGCATTTTTGAGATTAATTGTACTACAGAAGTTTAAGAATCTTTCAGAAATTATTTGTTTTCTTACATTCCTTTTTCCTTGATTTGAATCAGCGTCAAATTTGGCTTTTTTTTTTTTTTTTTTTTTCGTGTTATGTGCATTACATGGCCTTAAAGCCTAACCTATATTTTAGTCTCTATTGTTGGTTTGTTCTATGAAGGTATTTTTTTCTTTGTTATTTTAAGGCGTTCTTGGCTTCAAAATATGGTCCACATTTTGGCGTTTTTTGAATTATACTATGGAAGTTTTATGATGAACAAGGTGGTTATGGCATTGAAATTTGTGCATTTAAATGCGCATATTTTTTTTTATCAACATGTTTTGACAAAGAAAGTACTCTTATAGGATTTCAATAACCGAAACCAAAAGTTTCATTATATTTTCTGCAGATTACCCTGCTATGTCAAGGCTATGAAGGAACAAATGAAAGTGCGTCAGCAACAACAATAGGCATCATTAAGGTTTTGAGTTGATCCCATTTTCATGCGCCCTCTTGTATCTTGTTCTTGTAATTTTATTCTCTTATTCAACCTATGCAGTCATTGATTGGACATTTTGATCTGGACCCCAACCGCGTTTTTGATATTGTAAGTTGTCTCTTTTAGATTTTTGCTTTGCTGTTATCTTGCTGTAGTGTTCAAGGATTTGATGATTGAAGATCAAATTTCTGTTGCCTTTGTGTCAAATCATCAGATTTTGGAGTGTTTTGAACTTCAGCCTGACAACAGTATCTTTTTGGAATTAATCCCTATATTTCCCAAGGTATGCAATATTAAAGTTAAAAAGGGTCGGTGGCATACATGTTTAGTTTATACTGAATTCGTGGCTAAGCTTTGATTTTGCTTATATTCTTATCATGTTTGCAGTCTCATGCTTCACAAATTCTTGGTTTTAAGTTCCAATATTATCAGCGCATGGAAGTAAATCGTCCAGTTCCATTTGGACTCTATAAACTCACTGCCTTGATGGTGAAGGAAGAGTTCATTGATCTTGATAGCATGTGAGTGGTGTTTTCTTTCAGGCTTTCTGTAATGTAGTGTAGTTGTCGTGGCAGCTTTAGAATTTTTTAAATAATATATTAGTTTAGTTGACGGAACTAGTTACTGGAATTTTCATTTGTAATTTAGTTTCTAGTAAAATAAAATATTATACTTGGCATTGTAATGTGACCATTTGCAATGAACATTCTACTAGCACTGTGGGACAGCATGTTTATTTTATTATTTAGCTCAAAAGCAGTATGATTCTGCTCTTGTGATGCTGTCACAATGGGTAAGCATGATTATATTAATAATGAAATATATCCACTGTCAGTTCTTGTTTTCTCTTTGTATATCTCACTTGACTTGCTCTGAATGAGAGTTTTTGTTAACATTTTGTGCATTAATCTCAAAATTACACGCATAGAAACAATTTATCTGGTAACTGAGTCTTACTTTTTTCTCCTTATATATTTCCCTTGATCAAGTTTTTCCTTTTTTGGCAGATATGCTCATTTGCTTCCTAAGGATGATGAGGCCTTTGAACATTACAATTTGTTTTCTGCTAAGAGATTGGATGAGGTATGACATTGTTACCCAAGCTATACTTCCTATATTGTTCGGCTTGAAATCAAGAATCAAAATATATTATGTGAATCATGATTTTAATCTATTTGTAAATATTTTATATGAATTGAATTCTCAGAAGCAATGAACAGAAAATATATATATATATATATATATCCCTTTGTCATTCTGGAAGAGGAGTGATCATTTCACAACCTGAAGCTTTGGCATTTAAATAAGAAATGGAGTTATAGAATTGTCAGTAATAAGAGGTGATGGATGATGGACAAGGGGTAAAATTAAAAAAGGACTACCGTCACTGATGAAGATAAAAGAATATTATAGCTAAATTTTTTTCTAAAAATGTTTAGAAACTTGGGTGATTACAGGAGAAGAATGCATGTGTCAGTTTCGGAAGTGTAAGAGTTTGTGGAGGACTCATTGTGCCTTTGACACTAAACGAACCTATTGTAGTCAGTGTGGTTAGAGAAAGTCGGGGAAACTGCCCTAGTATCAACTCAAATGTAGCAAGAGTAAATCAGTAAATTTTTTTAGGATTTTAAGTCTAATGTTATAATCATTAAAATACTAAACATTAGAAAGATCTTATCAGCGAAACTGAACTCTTATTTAGTAACAGTAAACCAGTAATCTATTTCAGGGTTTTTAAAAATCATGTGAAGATCACTAGAGAACAAATTCAGCCCTAGGTATCGTCATTTTACATTTTCTAAAGCTATCTTCTTCAAGTGATGCCCTTGCTGCGTTTTTTGTGGGTGTTTGTGGTAAACTTTGCAGGCTAACAAAATTGGAAAAATAAATTTGGCTGCTACTGGGAAGGATCTCATGGATGATGAGAAGCAAGGAGATGTGACGGTGGATCTTTTTGCTGCTTTGGACATTGAAAGCGAGTCTGTAGTTGAGAGATCCTCGGAACTTGAATCTAGTCAAACGTTGGGCTTGCTTAATGGTTTTCTTTCAGTCGATGACTGGTAGGTGCTTCCTTTCAGTAATTTCCCCCCATCAACTGTTGCAGAGGATTTTTTTCTCCTAGGCAGAGAACCGTTATGCACTTTGTTATATTTGCTTTTCCATACTGATTACTATATTAGTTTTGCATAGCTATTGATATTCTTATTATATGTTTATTAGTCTCCTCTTCCAATTTCTACAGTACTTCCATTTTTGGTCTGAGTTAAATTTGAAAAGTTATTTATAATAACACTGTAAACGTTGCGAGGTATTTTTTATTAGTGATTTAGAATGCGCGTCGTATGTGCAATTATTCTTCGTGGCCTGCTAATGGATCTCATATGTCCAATTGCTGTGAACCTTTATTTTTTTCAGTCAGTTGATATAAGCACATTATTAAAGAATCTGGGGTTGTTTCCAGTAACTAAAAAAGTTTCAGTCATTAATTGATAATCACTATTGAAAGCTATTAAATCAATCAAATATTTGTATGCATGATCTGCCGCTTGAATTAGTAATGTTTTGTGTTTCCATTTGTTCCAATGCATAAGTTAACTGGGGTTGTTGTCATGCGTATGTGTATACTAATAACTGATAATTCTGATGTCATGCATAGCTGTAGTCCTTTCCTTTCACTTCCATGATTTTCTCAAGTTGACCCTACTTTTTCTTTCTGAACTCTACTTTATAATCCATTTTGTTAATGTATTGTGGCTGGTGGTTTATGTATATGGTCTAATGATCTGAGTACTGTCTACATCCTCAGGTATCATGCTTATACGCTGTTTAATCGTTTGTCTCCATTAAATCCAGTGGCACATGCTCAAATATGCAATGGATTGCTAAGGTAAGTTAACTGTTCTTTGACTATCAATTTACTCTTTGCTCATATCTGCACAAAAAGCCCTCTTGACTGCTCAGTAAGCACATGTTTGGTACCTAATGAAGTGTAATGCACTGGAGTAGCTTTACCTCATTGTTCTAGTAAATTTTATTTGTCATATTGCATCTTGCCTTACCCGTTTTACCAAATATGCTCTAAGATCATGATATGCATCAATTACGTAAAGGAGAGTTTTTTCTGACTTTTACTAGCTTATATCTATTTTATAACAGTCTTTAATGTGGCCAGGCTTATTGAACAATCAATCTCAGCAGCTTCTGATATCATTCGTGAAATGCATCTTCAAAGTTTGGGGTCTTCTTCTGGATCGGAGGAGACAAATACTTCTGTTGGACATAAGTCCTTCATTGATCTTCCTAAAGACCTGTTTCAGATGCTTGGAACTATTGGACCCTATCTTCACCGTAACACATTACTGCTGCAGAAGGTTCATTACTTGCCTATAATGGACTTTGTTTAAAAACTGTCTGTTGTTATTACTATTATTATTTTCATCTCTTGTATGGCTCTTCAGGATTAGTTACATCTGGTTTCTTCATGAGCAGGTATGCAGAGTGTTGCGGGGTTACTACTTGTCTGCACTTGAGCTTGTAGGTAGGAGTAATGGAGTGACAAATAGTGAACCTGTTATTACTGGAAACCCTCGCATACACCTAAGAGAAGCTAGGTCAAGAGTAGAGGACGCACTTGGGTCTTGCCTACTTCCTTCTTTGCAGTTGATACCTGCAAATCCTGCAGTTGGACAGGAAATTTGGGAACTGATGAGTCTCCTTCCATATGAGGTCAGTTTTGCCTTGTTTTTAATTGATTCTTGCATTCGTGACATTGGATTCGCTTGATGATCTTTTTGGGTTTTTTTATGTTGTATGTTTTAGGTGCGCTATCGTTTATATGGTGAATGGGAGAAAGATGATGAACATAATCCTATGGTTTTGGTTGCTAGGCAAACAGCTAAAGTACTTTGCATATCTCTTTTTTTTTTTATGTTGGAAGTCTAGTTCTGTTGGAGCATCACATTCTGCTCAGTATTTTACTAGTCTTTCTTAATTTGTACCCTACATTATCTTATAGCTGGACACCAGACGGATTTTAAAGAGGCTTGCGAAGGAAAATTTGAAGCAGCTGGGTCGGATGGTTGCAAAATTAGCTCATGCTAATCCAATGACTGTACTTCGGACGATTGTTCACCAGGTGATTTATTTGCTGCAGTGATGAGTTTTTGTTGACAGATTTGTTTTCCATAGACGAGGGAAATATATCCTCTCAAACTTTTGTGTTTGCAGATTGAGGCGTATAAGGATATGATTACCCCTGTTGTGGATGCTTTCAAGTACTTGACACAGGTGAGTATTGTCTTCCTGAGTACACTTTTGTTGAGCCATGTTGGAAAATATGTTTCTCGTTGGAAACAGAATGGAATAGGTTTATGTTGTTTATTGTTGCCTGCCCTTTTTTTACTGTTCCCATTTCACTTATTTTATGATATTCCAACGCATCTAACATGATCATTTGGTTCTTGTTCAGAATATGAAATGACCCATTTTGACTTATCAGATTAAATAATAAATATCCCTGGGTTGATAATAGGTTCCTCATCCTGTGTTTGTATCCTAAATTAATCAAAACCCCCTTGCTGCTTGTTTTGAAAATCATGAAACAAATTCTGGAAATGAACAATAATAGTCTATTCGTTTGTGCTATTAATTTACTGCAACTGCCTGATGCCGTCATGCTAAAATTCTCCATGTGCTAAGTATTGGCCATTCTTGTGTGATAGAGAATATCTTGTAAGTAATGATAAGCTGGGTTGATGACCGGATATTTGATTGAAATATTTTAATTTGTTCGAAATGGTTTCTTGTTAATCTGTATTTGCACTCTCGTGCTGTTTGTGACTACGGAAGTCAGTGTATTATCATTTTATTAGGGCATTGTTGTCTGTTTAAGTACATTAAATTTAGCTGAGGATTAGAATGTTTTGGCTGGAAGTCTAAAAAGTTCATTCTAGTATATATATGAAAATAACATACTATAGATTTTAACCTGGTACCGTACATTCATCGTATTACTTATGGATATTTAATTGCTTTATATACGCGCACTTTGAGACCATGATCTGTATGAAGCTGTTTATTTTACCTGATTTTCTGCGTCACATTTTCTTATTTCTTCTATACAGTACATAATGTTTTTGTTTAGAATTCTTATTTAATGGAAAAGATTTAAGATTTATTTTCAAAACTTCTAGAATAATTAGTTTGAGTCTATAGATATCCTGTTTTGAAGCTAACAAAATGTGTATTTCCGCAGCTTGAGTATGACATCTTGGAATATGTTGTGATTGAGCGTCTGGCGCAAGGAGGTCGAGATAAGATGAAAGATGATGGTCTTAATTTGTCAGACTGGCTTCAATCATTGGCTTCATTTTGGGGTCATCTGTATGTGTGCTTACTTATATGCAAAATTTTGGGGTGCTTATCATAAGTTATTATTTTGTGAAATATTGGTCTATAGAATTTTTTGCACTTTAAATGCTTTCAGCAGTGATGTACTCTTATTTGTTGCATGGTCATTCTTGCTAGCATTTCAGCACCTGTTGCGTCTCAATCCTGATGGTCCTTCATTTTGTTGCATGCTATTTTGACCTTGTCTGAGCCATGTTTTCCAACTCCATGTATGTGTATGTTTGCCATTGCTTTCTAACCTTTACATGATTTTAAGAAACTTTTAGGTAGTTTGTCCTAAAGGCATATACATACAATTTGTTGGAGATATCTTGAGGACTAATTGATTCTATGAAGATTTAGATATTTCTTGGGATGCTTCACTTCAGTTTCCGGGTTGCAGATTTAGTACAGCAAAAGCTCAAAACTGGAGCTCTGAGGTGATGTGGGAATTTGCTGATCTTTCCGAGTCCTGATTTGTGATGCCGCATCAGTTCAGCATTCTGGCTTTGTTCGGAATTGAGTAGGTTTCAACCTGACAGCTTTATGGGATTATTTAATAGGAGTACAAGAAAATACCTTTTGGATGAGACATGATACTACTGTGGGAGGGTTGGTCAGGGTTGCATCAATACTCTTTGTGGTGATGAAGTCAGTAATCCTTTTTGTGTTTGGTCTGTAATAGGGATGAAAGTGGGTTAGTAGCTTTATGTCATTTGGGGTGAGATTTATGGGTATGGCAAGCTTAGGTGAATCTTCATTTCCAAATAAAAAATAGTATTTCTTCCTGAACTTAGGCCTCTGCGATAAGGTGTTGGTTAGGAGAATTGCTTTATCAGGACTTAGTGGCAATGCCCTTTATCTCTTGGCCAGTTTATCATTTGGGATTAGAGATGAGACATAACGTGTTAAATGTTCAGTTGAGATTGATGATGCATTAGTAGGTGGAAGATCCTTGTGATTATGAGGGGGCATTTGTGGCAAAGTATTCACTTATCATCTGAGTTGGAAGCTTAGTGTCATTGTCACTAAAGGTCTTCCCAAACAGATGTCAAATATTATGTTTTGAAGCAACCCAAACAGGAGTCCTAAAATGATAGTTAAATGTGGAATTAAGGCGGAATATTTTCAGTTGATCGAGTGATTGTCAATGGTATTGTCTATGCTATTGGATAGTGGCCCCTTCAGTGATAGTTTTGAGGTGATGATTATGGTTGCTAAGGACCTAGAATAATTGCAAGGCTGAAATTGAAAAAAGCAGTTGGTTACGGTTTTTATGGATTGTTGTCAGCATGCTTTCTCCTGTGGTTCTTGTTTCAGTTGATGCCTTTTCTGCAATCTGAGGGTAGCATTTTTCAAGAAAAAATTGCTTTGTCAGTTCTGATGCTTACCATAGAAATTTTGCTGTCAGAAGTTCTGGGGATGTGATGTGAATAAAAGTGAGATGGCAGTTCATTGAGCTCTTGATTGATCTGAATTAGATGAGATGGGCATTTGCTTGTTTTCATGATGGCTCCTGGGTTTAAGGTGCATCGTTTGCTTCATATATTGAATTCCTTGGGTAACTATTGTGCAATGCCATTCATAACATGCTCTCCATGGAAATAAAATCAAATTCTATTGATGCAAGACCCGGAAAAATTGTCAAAGCTCTCACGGTCGCCGGGGCTGTTCAAATGCATTCATTGGGATAGTTTTTCATTGGAGTCAATAAAAGTTTGGTTGGTGTTTTTATATTTTATTTTCTTTTTCTTTTCTTTCTGTTTTATTTTTTATCATTTCCTTTCCTTTTTTAGTAATTTAAATGTAGGGTGCCTGGTGGTCTCTATGTAGAAAACTTTTGTATTTCGTGTGATACTTTGCCTGATATCAATGCATGATCTTTTCTGAATTACTTAATTGGGCAACATATTATGTTTAGTATTTTTGCTTATAAAATCTGGATATTATTTGTCTTTTTTTGTTGTCGGTGCGCGTGTGTAGTTTCCTTAACTCATTGGGGGAACTTGTTAATGAATGGGTTTACCAATGGAGCTCGTTTATATTGGTTGAATACAAAAAAGGGAACATGCAAGTCATAAGACAAATTGGTGGGGTTGCATTTTTAGCATATGAATTTGGGAAGATGTTGTGAAGTTCGCATGGAATGACTTGAATGGAACATGAAAGTACTGAGATAAATGTGGTGTTCCCAATGTGCTTGGAAGGCTTTGTCAGTATGATTTGGGAAATTTGGATTGAAATAAAGATGTGTTGTTGCATGCAACATAGAGGGGTTAGCGTCACAGCCTAGAGGTACTGAAGCTCATGTGGATGGTAGTAAAAAATTAGGATACTGTTTGTAACTTTTGAAGAATTTTATCTTGACTAACGAAACTGAGTTTGTAAGCAACTTGAACTAATTGGTGTCTGAGGTACAGTTGAGAGTTGAAAGATCGGGGACAGATGGTGATTGATAGAGCATTTTCTTTCTGGCATGTAACTTTCTGAAGACTGGATTGGGGTTGACTTGTGTTATAACTCACTCTGTTCAAGCTTGTCTACCCTTATCATGGTTGTTGGCTCCAGTTATGTCAAGTGGAATATGATTCTTCGTTTTCTTATTTGTTGAAATTATCATCTTATATTGAAGGGTAGGTATTCAGTTAGCCTGAGCAGGTTTTCTCCCCATGCAAGATCTTCTTTTGCTTTAGATTAGTATTGTCAAGTTATATATGTGTTCAAATTCATGATCCTGTTTTTTTTAAAAATATTTGCCCTTTCTTCCCTTCCTTTTCATACTTTATTCTTTATCTGAACACCTTTTACAATACATCCACATGTATACTGATATGTCCCTAGAATAACTATTCCCTTTCCATTGCCATTGCCCAGTCTATGGTAAGTATTCTTTCCCAGAATCTCGGACATTCTTTGGGGATATTGATCCCATTTTAAGAGTCTGTTTTTGGTTGACTTTCATATTTGGTTTCCTCAACTTCTAAACCATACATCATTGTAAATTTCTATTCTGGCATTCATCTTCTGTGGTCAGAGCTATTCCCCATTCTTTGAGTTACCAAAGTTTTGTTGTGGCTTGAGATTGTCCATAGAATTGAAATCATCAAAGCATTGGAAGAAGCTAACCATAGTATGCTTGATTCATTTGCTGGGTGGCTTCATGGTTGTTGCCTATTTAAGTGCAATTTCATGGCTTTGAAGGAGGATAAATTCGGGAATGTATGGTATGGGATGCATATTTAGTCCCTTGGTAAGCGAGATTTACAAATGTTCTGTTTATTACTTGGGAGTCATGGAGGCATTGTTTAGTTGCTATGTAATGAGAGATCCACAGGTTAGACACATATAGAGGATACCTTGATGCAATGCCACATACCCATGCTTTGATTTGAGCTGGAGACTGTCAAAGGATGATGATGGCAGATACTGAGGGGACTGGAATTTTGTATGATATGTTGTTGGCATTGTTGGGGATTTGGGGGCGTGGGGTGTCTATTTCTTAATATAATGATTTGGCGTTCTTCGGTTGCATTTTCTTCCCTTTACCTATTATCGTTTTCTCTTATTTTTTTCTATTTTTTTTTCTTTGTGTGTTCTTCATGACCTTTTGGTACGTAGGTATATAATTGAAGATAAAATATGATTGTTGAGAGTCTTTTTCTTCCTACGACTGATTGTCCAGTTTTGTAGTGGGCTTAACCCGATCTGTCAGTATGATCAATCTGTGTGATATGAAACACTGGCTCTTTATATCCCCATATCTAGTAATAACTTGATGTTGATATGAGAAGTCTATTGGTCTAGCTAAACCTTAAAATTTGCTTTTGTATCCTTGAATGACCCTCTTTTTTGCGAAGCATCAGTTTTGTGTTAGATTACCAATGTGAGAAATTTCTGCTACCATCTGATAACCAAGTAGGTATCCCTAAAATATAAATATCATATGAATCATTTCTCATCTTTTGTGTTTTCTGTGGGCACTTCGATTCACGGCTTCTTGAAAATTTCTTTGCACAAAACCATAGATGCATAGGTCCTTTTTTCACATTGTCAGTTCATACTGTCTACTTGGAAGTTGTCTACTTAAATGTGACTTTTTCTATAATTTGGATGACTTTTAGATGGATACTGAGGAAGTAATAACTATTGAAGGTGCTGTTGTTTGATTTTGGTCTCACATAATTAATGTCTCCTTATTTGACTACATTTTTTTCCCTTAATTGCTGAGGAAATACACTATTTTGGTATTCGTTCTTGTTGGTATTGTTGAATTACTTCGATTATCTTTTTGCTGTGAAATTTTCTGAAGAAAATTTTCGTGCTTCCAGGTGCAAGAAGTATCCATCCATGGAGCTGAGAGGCCTTTTCCAGTACCTTGTAAACCAGCTTAAAAAGGGTCTTGGAGTCGAGCTTGTTCTTCTTCAGGTATTATATTGCCAAATCTGGAAACTGTGCTATTTATTGCTTGTATGTTCGCGAGTTTTCTAGTTTTCTAGTTCGCTTTGTTAGATGTGCGTATGACAGCAGCATTTCTGTGATTATGCAGGAGCTTATTCAACAAATGGCTAATGTTCAGTATACAGAGAACCTAACAGAGGAACAGTTGGATGCAATGGCAGGGAGTGAGACCCTTCGATATCAGGCCACTTCTTTTGGAGTAACACGAAATAACAAGGTCCTCATACTTCCTTTGTTTTTTCTTGTAATTATATGTTATGAAGTAATCGACATAAATTATTATTTTTCTGGAAAACTTGCATGCTTATTTGAATCTATAGTTAAAATTTTGGTTTTAACCAAGTTTGTTGACCCACTAGTTGTATTTCTCAGAACCATGTTAGTTTTTTACTATTGTGCGCTCCTCCTTTATCTGATTTACCAGAGTTAAGATATCTTGAGTAAATAGATATTCTCGAGGATGAAACTAAAACATGAAAAAGTACATCTTCCCTTATTTTTCTTGGAGTTTTGAAAATTATTCCCAATGTTACATTCAAATCTGAATTTTAAAAGGGTAGGCATGCTAATCCTTTGGTATTTGATATGATGAATTGATTTCTTGTTCAAAAACAGGAAAAACATGTTGATGTCTTAACCTGACTAAACTCCTTCGCTCAATGATTGTCAATGTCACCAAACGTTATTAAGTATTTCACACTTTTGCAATGTGATGAGAAATTTGGGGAATTAAAATTCAGAGGATTATTTTAATTTATGACTAAGTTATTTCCTTAAATTCAGAATATTCACACTTAATGCCACACATGCTTGTGTATGACATAGGTGTCTTCACTTTTTGCAGGCTTTGATTAAATCTACAAACAGGCTAAGGGACTCATTGCTTGCAAAGGATGAGCCAAGACTTGCAGTTCCTATGTTATTGCTCATTGCTCAACATCGCTCTCTGTAAGCTGAAAAGAATTGCTATTTTATCATTTATTCAACTATATTTCATGATAAAGATTTTTTTTTTCTACTCTTGAATCTTTGCTTAGAACAATTAAATCCCATTTAATCAAAATAGTAGATTAACTTTTTCTAAATGCTAGTGTACAAAGCACATCATATTTTATATTAGGTGTTTCTGGTGCTACTGTGTATTTTTTTTAAATGTAATGGCTTGTTAAGGTGTTGATCCGAAGCCTTTTCTAGTGTGTTAGTGTTAGTTTTGATACACAGAAAATACACATTTTCTTTTTAGGGAAAAGTTGATATAAAACCCCATTGATTTATGTGCATCATTCTTGTACTTCTCTCTCATTAACTTATCTTCTGTTATATATACTAACATCTACACTAAGTAGCATCATTGAAAAGAATTATCTCAATATTAGGTCCGGAACAGAATCTTCGTGTTTTAACGTATGGTTTGTTCAAGTGTCTAGTTGACATCTTTAGTGGTTCTTGTTAAAGAAGGTCCTTTTTAGCTGTTCATCATTCTGAATACTCGGTTTCATTATTGAGTAGTTTGTGCACATAGACCGCTGGTCATATATTTCTAAGAATGCATTGTTACTGCAGGGTCGTCGTTAACGCAGATGCACCTTACATAAAAATGGTTAGCGAACAGTTCGATAGATGCCATGGTACTCTTCTTCAGTATGTGGAGTTTCTTTGCAGTGCTGTGACACCAGCCTCTTCTTATGCTAAGCTGATTCCATCGCTCCATGATCTAGTTAACCATTACCACCTTGATCCAGAGGTTTGTGTCTCTTCTCCAATGATTTGGTAGTCAATGCATGCAATAAATTTCCAAAATATATCTATTTGTTCTTAGTTCGTATGCCTGTTTACTTCATCGTTTCCTCTTAACATTAGCTTTCTTTGCTTTTTAACTTGTAGAATTCATCACTTTTAAGTTCCTGATTGATGTTTTGAATATGCTTCTGTGTTACTGATATTCTATTCTCCGCTATATGTTGTAGGTTGCCTTTTTAATTTACCGCCCTGTAATGAGGCTTTTCAAGTCTGAGGCTAACTCTGATGTGTACTGGCCTTTGGATGACAATGAAGCTTTAAGCACTGCGGAGTCTGAACAAACTGAGCATTCTGGCAATGTCATATTGGATCTTGGATCTCCACATAAGCCCATAACGTAATAGTTTTTCCTGTGTGGCAATTCACTTGCATTGGTGGCTTCTTTTGCCCATTCTTTTCTCCTCACATACTCATGGTTGAAAGGATTGGATGGAGGAGCAACACTTCTGTTTGCATTTTTTAAAATCTTTAATGCAGAGACTATGTTTCAATGCAGATGGTCGGATCTTCTTCAGACTCTGAGCAAAGTGTTTCCCACAGCCTGGAAAAGCCTCTCACCTGATCTCTATGCAACTTTTTGGGGCCTCACATTGTATGACTTGTATGTTCCAAGACATCGCTATGAGTCTGAAATATCAAAGCAGCATGCAGCTCTTAAAGCTTTAGAAGAAATTTCTGATAATTCAAGTTCCGCAATCACCAAAAGGAAGAAAGACAAGGAGAGGATTCAAGAATCTCTGGATCGGCTGACTAGTGAACTCCACAAGCATGAAGAAAATGTTGCTTCAGTCCGTAGACGACTTTCTCGGGAAAAGGATAAATGGCTGAGTACTTGTACTGATGCATTGAAAATAAACATGGAGTTTCTTCAGCGGTGCATTTTTCCTCGCTGTACTTTCAGCATGCCTGATGCTGTCTATTGTGCTATGTTTGTGCATACACTTCATTCCCTTGGAACTCCTTTCTTCAACACAGTAAACCACATTGATGTTCTGATATGCAAAACATTACAACCTATGATTTGCTGTTGCACTGAATATGAAGCTGGTAGACTTGGAAAGTTTCTATATGAGACATTAAAGATTGCTTATCACTGGAAGGTAATGAATCTACTTGAGGCTCTCTGTTTTGCTTTTCTAGGTGTCTATTTGTTTTTGGACAAAATGGCAGTTCCAACTAATTATTTATTGACATTGTAGAGAGATATCTACCTCTTTGTTTTCTACCTTTATTGCTGGCATAATCATCGTGTTAATGTTATTAAAGTTCATCAATGATTTGTCTCCAGAGCAATGAATCAGTATATGAACGAGAGTGCGGAAACATGCCAGGCTTTGCTGTGTATTATAGATTTCCAAAAGGACAACGTGTTACATATGGCCAATTCATAAAGGTCAGTTCTACTAGCATAATAATTTGGTTTCTTTTTATTCCTAGTTCCTCAAGTCTAAGAGTAACATGCTGATTTAGGAATTAATTGAACTAACTCACATAACAAGCAGTGCTCAATTTAATTTTGACGGATATGAGTGGGAAGAAAAGGTGAGAAGGGGGAAGAAAGGGGGGGGGGGGAAGTGGGTGGGAGAGAGAGATTATAATTTATTCTCAAGTCAAGTCATTTTTTATGGCTGTATGTTGATCTCAGAAATTGTTGAATTTACTTTCTTTTAGCATGTATACATTTGGCCATGTCTTTTTGTTGGTTTATTATCTGATAGGCTGGCTATGGATTGTCAAAAATTATTTTCTGAATCCTTGTGTACTATAAGTTGCTTCATGGTTTATCAGTTTACAGTGACCTATTTTCAGTAACTACATTTTCCTTGATGAGTGCTAGAATTGCATAAATTCTGCATTACATACTTTAGTGGAACATATTCGATCACTGAATAAAATATTGTTTGCTCATCTGAAACGAGACTGATGCTTTTCTTTTGATACCGTACTTTGCTGATTGACCTTTCTAGTTCCCCAAGCAATCAGTTTTTTATTTTTTTTTGAGTTAATGTGTGAACATCCTGAAGTAAACAACATACCTGTGTGGATTATACTTTGAATTACCTGTCTTGTTTGTGCGACTTTTGTTTCCCCCTGCTTCTGGGCTTATCATCATTATCCATGTGCTGCTTTTTGATAGGTTCACTGGAAATGGAGTCAAAGAATCTCAAGATTATTGATCCAGTGCTTGGAGTCAACTGAATATATGGAAATTCGAAATGCTCTTATTTTGCTTACAAAAATTTCCGGTATCTTTCCTGTTACCAAGAGAAGTGGGATTAACCTTGAAAAACGGGTAACGGAAATTAAAGACTGTTTGCTTTTATATACTCCCTCCGTTTATATATGTCGTTTTAGACTTTTCACACAGATTAAGAAACATAATTTATACAAGTCAAACTAATGAATTTGCATTGGTTAACTTAAAAAAAAAAATTCTCTTTCACACAATGGTTGGTCAATAAACTTTGGAATACTAAAAAACACACACATCAAGAGAAATATTCAATATTTGGACCAAAAACTAAATTAAACATTTTTGAAAAGCGAAAACATCATATATTAAAAAATAAACCAATTTTCTAAAACGTCATATATTAAAATACAGATGTAGTATAACTTATTTGTTATGATGGCATAGTGGCTGCATATTGTAATTTTGTCTTCCTCCTTTCAGGTGGCCAGAATCAAAAGTGATGAAAGAGAGGACCTTAAGGTGTTGGCAACTGGTGTTGGAGCTGCTTTGGCTGCTAGAAAGGTGAATTGTAACCGAAACCGGATGCATGGTTCCTTTTATGATATGAGTTAATACTTTCTTCTTGCATGCAGTCTTCTTGGGTCACAGATGAAGAATTTGGCATGGGATATGTTGACATTAAGCCTCCATCTGTTACAAAGTCTGTGTCTGGTGTAGTAGCTGGTCAAAGCAGCTCATCCACTACTGTTCCTTCAAATGAATTAGCTGGTGGAAGAGCAGTTACTACTGTTAGTCAACATGGAGATTCTGGAAATCAATCCAGAGAACAGTCCTCCAGGGTTAAATCTGAGAGGATAGATCAAAAAGTAAAAGTTGGCTCATTGACAAATGGGTCAGATAGTCAATTATCTGCTTCCTCTGCTCCTGGGCAGGTTGCAAGCTTACGGGCAGCTGAGAATCAAAAGCAAGTAGACGAGTCAACAAGTAGAACACTGGATGAGGGCACAGCCAGAACATCCCAAAAGAACTCTGCAGAATTTGAGGTATTATATTGCCTTTTCTTTTGTACTCTGCATGTATGTGCTTCGTCAAAATATTAGCTTATAGACATCTATACATAGGGAGCCTCTGAACGCCAAATGGTGCCCCTTGATTAACAATTGGAACTTAGAAAATCTTATAAGTACTTAAACATTGATGATATTGGGAGCCATCTGCTTTATGCTTTAGTCTATACATCTGTTTCAGTTCAGTTGCACATTCTTTTAGTAATTGCATTCATTTCCAGGTATAGTTTATTATTATCATTATTATATTTCCATTTTATCTTCATGTGCCTGCATCTCTTCAACCATGCTCTCATATATTCCAGTTTGAGTGAAATGGAACTCTGTAGAAAGTTTGGGCAGGCTAGCGGGGTATGCAACTACAGTTGATCAGTGTTGCACTGCAATATAATTTTATATGGAGTTTCTAAAATAAAATAAGTTATTTCTTTTTCGAAGCTACTCCTATGCGTTTTATATTCTGTTTTGGGGATTTTTGGGCTTTTTGTACTTGTTGATTACCTTGAATTGTTTTCCTACTGTAGTGCCTGGATGCAATCAGGAATTAGGATTTTGGAATTAAATTACAACTTCTGCTGATGAAACTATCAATCTTTTCACTGACATAGCTTGCATCAAGTTTTCTCGATGCAGAGTTTGAAATAGGAGATTTTGTCTTGACTTGTCTGTGACATCGTAATTGAGGCTGATGTCTTCTCCTGTTCACTTTTATGACCAATTCCTTGTGGTGAAGACACCAATTAGAGGGGTTAGTTGGGGCTTATTTTTCGTTATAACGTTAAAATCTTGGTCAGTGAAGAATATGGACATTTATTCAGGTCTTCAATGTGGTCAAGTAGTTGATCTTGGAAATTATATAGATTAAACCAATGAGCTGTAAAAACGCTTCTACCTTTTTAGGATTGTGATTTCTCCATTGGCAAAGCAAAGAACTTCTATCTTACTTTTTAGTAATATTTAAATGTAGGCAAATATAAAAGTTACTCCTGGGGTTTTGAAATATAGGATTTCTTATTCTATAGATCCATTATGAATAAACAATTTTCTAGCTGATTTAGTTACTGTCAACAAACATTAAATAATAGTATCAGCTTGCATTCTGAAAATAAAATTTGTTTTTATTGACATTTGTTTTGCAGTCAAAAGCCTCAGTGAAACGGTCAGTTTCTGGTGTATCAGTTAAAACTCCCAAGCAAGAACTTGCAAAAGAGGACACCAAACTTGGAAAAATTGGTAGCAGAGCTCCTGGCATTTCTTCCAGTGATAAAGACGTCCCTTCTCATCAGTCAGAAAACAGACAAGGAAGTGGTACCAATGCTTCTTCAGCAGTCACAGCTAATGGTAATGCAGTTACAGCATCAGCAAAAAGCTCGAATTTATCTGCTAGACCTGATGGTGGGCCTGCCAAACCTGCTGTAAAAGATGACTCCACAGAAGCTGGCGATGCTCAAAAGCCTCCTCGACTTGTTCATTCTCCTAGGCATGATAGCTCTTTCGCATCATCTTCAAAGTCAAGTGATAAGTTGCAGAAGAGAACAAGCCCCGGTGAAGATCCTGAGAGAATAAGCAAACGCCGAAAAAGTGATAACGATTTGAGAGACTTAGAGGGTGAAGTTAAATTTTCTGATAGAGAGAAGTCTGCTGATGCTCGATCAGTTGATGTTGAGAAAACGGGAACAGATGAACAAAGTATACATAGGAGCACCGATAAACCTTTGGATAGGTCAAAGGACAAAGGCAATGAAAGACATGAAAGGGAGTATAGGGATAGATCCGAGCGCCCCGAAAAGTCTCGTGGAGATGATATAGTAGCTGAAAGACCAAGGGATCGGTCAATGGAAAGATATGGAAGAGAGCGTTCCATTGAAAGAGGGCAAGAGAGAGGCGCTGATAGAAGTTTTGACCGGCCCTCTGACAAAGCCAAAGAAGAAAGGCACAAAGATGATCGAAATAAAGTGCGATATGGTGATGCATCTGGAGAAAAATCTCATTCTGACGAGCGTTCGTATGGGCAAAGCCTCCCTCCACCACCTCCTTTGCCTCCTCATGTGGTTCCACAGTCTGTTAGTGCTGGTAGGAGGGATGAAGATTCGGATAGACGATTTGGAACTACAAGGCATGGTCAGAGACTTTCACCAAGGCATGAAGAGAAAGAAAGAAGACGCTCAGAAGAAAATTCTGTGGTCTCACAAGATGATGCAAAACGCAGAAGAGAAGATGATTTTCGAGAAAGAAAGAGAGATGAAAGAGAGGGGCTTTCACTAAAGGTATGCATTTGCCTTTGGCAGTTTGGCTTTACCATGTTTTATATTATATACGCTTGATAATTTGCAAAATGATCTTCTAGACCTCTTCCTTCGCCATGGAGGTTGGTGTGGAGGGTAATCTGATCGCGAACTTCTATTGTTTGTGCTGTGTTGACTTTATTTCTCTATTACCGTCATGTCTAGGAGAGCATGAAACCATAAAATTTTCCATTTAGCTTGTTGGGTGTCAGTCTTCCTATCCTGTTGGCATCCATAGTTAGCTTGATCATGTTTGTTCCTGGCATTGGTGGCACAGCACCATGATTTGGTACTTGAAATCCAAATTTTATGCATGTTCTGATCAAGGACATTATTTTGGAACTTATTGGTAATGGGTCTTTGAGGCAGTATTTCCAAGTCCATCAAGTGTTTTCAGTGAATATTATTTTCGACTGCCATCAGAAAATACTTGAAGCAATTTTTGGTTACTTTCATCAACGCTTTTAGACAGTGCTTTACCTAACCCTAATGTAAAGCCAAGTAGTTAGTTTCTTCCCACTATGCAAAATAGGATGAGAGATCATGCATACCTGTTGAGCTACTGAAAAGTTCTAAGAGTCCAGTCCATGTCAGATTATAACTACAGTTCGGCACCTTATTAGGTCTTCGCTGGGAGATTATAATTATAAACATCAATTGCTATATACCTGCTGGGTTAAAAAAATCTCGTTCTCACTTTTAACTCTTGTATTCTTTATCAATGGATGTACCAGCGTGATTATCTAGAGAGATAAATATCTCAGCAAGAATCGGGTTGTGATAGTTGGATATTCAATTGATGAAATTTCATTAACGATTATATACTCCATTTTCGTTTTTGAGTTTCTGGAGTGCAAATACGGAATACGCAGAAGTTTATTGCATCTTCTTTCTTAGGTAGCAAATATGTCAAAATGCAGTTTAGATGTCTAAAGCTTTGCAATGTTTTTTTTCCTGGATAATTTCAGCTCCTTGTTTTTCTGGTGATTTTTTCTGTGTCGTTTGTCCAAAGGCATTTTAGAATTGGCTGTTCGTAGACATTTTATAGTTGCGTTTTTTGGTTGTACAGTCACTGTCTTCTTTCCTGAATGTTACTTTTTCTTGATTGGTCTTAGGGTGTATGGAAAACTAAAGGTTTTGTATATCGTTGAATGAAATGTGTAGGTTGAAGAGAGGGAAAGAGAAAGGGAGCGAGAAAAAGTAAACGTTTTGAAGGAGGAAATTGATGGTAACGCAGCCTCAAAAAGACGTAAACTTAAGAGAGAGCATTTGTCATCAGTGGAAGCTGGTGAGGTGTCTCCAGTTGCTCCACAGCCTCCATCTCTTTCCATTGGTATGTCACAACCATATGAGGGAAGAGAAAGGGGGGATAGGAAGGGAGCCGTAATCCAACGTCCAGGTTATTTGGAGGAACCTCCTATCCGAATTCATGGTAAAGAAGTAGCCGGCAAGATACCTCGTCGAGATGCAGATCCGTATCCTCAAACTTATTATTAAGAATGCATTAATGAGCTAGGCACATGCACTATATATATATATATATTAGCATATAGCCAGGTGAGACACATACTATTGCATGTGCTGTTGAAACATGTTAGGATTTTGTTAGGAAATTGGAGTCCTTAATCAGATTGTAGGATGTATGACCGAGAATGGGAGGATGACAAGAGGCAAAGAGCGGAACAAAAGCGGAGGCACAGGAAGTAAAAGAGTTTGCTGAACTGAAGATTGGCTAAAGGTGCTCCTGGTCCTAATTCGCTGCCCAAGTGTAATAGAGTAGCTGTTGTAACGTAAGGCATGGTGTTGGTGGTTTCATATTTCAAACTTCAATCAAATTAAAATTGATATTTATGTGCTGTATTTGTATATACTGTACTGTTATGTACTGAGCTGCTTATTAAATACCTCATAATCATTTGGCATTAAATGTAAATAGAAATTTTGATAGGCATTATCAGTTGATACCCTCCGGCTATTGTTGTATATTATGGACTCAAGAAAATATTTTATTCTTTAAAATAGCCTCTAATGTATTGAATGATTCGCAAGGTTAGCTGCCCCTGCCCTAAATGTTAAGTTGCAGCTATATAATTTATTTAGAATGAATGTAATTTTCTAGTCTGGTTTACAGAATTGATCCTTAATCCACTGATGGTTTGGCTATGGTAGCCGAAGGTCATGTGCAGCAACGCCATACATCCTGGATATTTCAAATAAAGCCTTGAAATATTGCATGGGGGGGAATAACATCAGCGTTAGGGAATTGGACAAACACATGTTGCAACTAATGTGAATTGTGTTTTCAGCAGAATGATTTGAGAATGATTATTGGAAGTAGAATCTAATGCTCTTTAATATCTTGAGGAATGAAATGTGTTGAACAGTCGTGAGCTTTATATCTGAGTCTTTGTTATCACATGATGAATCCATTTTTTAGAATTATCAAATATTCATTTTCAGCATTGTTTACAGAACTTGGTGCTGAGAATCTGCACTATGAGATGCTAGCAACTTTCAATTAAAGAAGCACCACATCCACATGTCTTTTAAATTGTTTGTACTGGCATCTGAGGTCCCTCAACTCTTCCAATTAAATGTGTTTGATGATTGTTTTACCTTTACTGATGCCTGCACCCGAGTAACTCAGGTTTCCTTACTTGAACACAAGTTAGATGTAAGTTCCTGATTGTCACCAAAATCCCAGTTTTGTGTGAATATCAAAAGGCTTAATTTAAACATATGACTATTTTTAACCAAACTCTGACTCCTTATTGTCTAAAAGTGGCAGTAATTCATGAGGACAAAACACCGCCGGAACATAAGGAGAGAAAAAGCCGACACCTTAATTTAGACCAAACCGAGCATTGTTGTTTAACAAAAATGTAACAAAATAGTTTTGGATTAACCAGTTCAACAACCACTAACCTTATCCTCTAAAGTCCTAGGTTTCAGAAGTCCAATGAAGCTGCCCTCTTGGTTGAAAAAAAACTAGGAGCTAATCATATGCTGCAATACAGATAATTGTACTTTTCTAGTCGATGCATACAATTTATAACCATACATGAAGATTGACAATAAACAAAGTAATCTCGTATCAATATTAAAAGAGCATGGAAAACACCAATATGGTTATCTTTTTATTTATCTTGACCAATAATTCTGCTGCTATCATATGATGTTATTTATAACTATGCAACAAAACCAACAAATGAAAATGAACAAAATCATCATCTAAAATCCTTTCACAATTCAATCCTGTTTTCAAATAAAAAGAATAACTTAATAATATATTTATCCCATCAAAATGATCAATTTGTTCCTTTAGTGACCATTTTGAACTAAATTTCAGTTTAGGGACCAAATTTAGCTATGTATCCTAATTTTTGTAATATGTAAATTGACTGGGAGCAATTGCAAACCTTTGGTTGCAATAAATAGGAGAAAAGGGATTGAATGGATTAGGATTGTATACTTGCATAATTTGGCATAGATTCTCATTTCTTCCCTCCATTTCTTGATAATCTCCATAGTTATTTGTAGGAGCAATATCTATTGAAGTATCAAGTAAACTCTCCCAATCATCATCATCACCATCATCCTTATCATCATCATCGAATCGAATCAACGGTTGCAAATCTTCAAATTGAATCAATGGTGGCAAATCTTCAAGTTGAACCAATGGTTGCAAATCTTCAAACTGAATCAATGGTTGCATTTCTTCCATTTTCCCCAAATTCCTCACACTTTCATCAAATTTCACCCACTTAGTACTAATTAGAAATCCCCTTCTGTTAACCATTTGCTTATCATTATCCTTCTGATGATAATGATCATGATCATTATCATTGTCGTCATCATCGTCATCGCGATCTTCAATTGAACATGATTTATTCGAAGATGGAGACGTATTAGAAGAAGAAGACTCAGTCAACTGCCACATCCCGTTAAGAAAAGTCTCGAGGGCGCGGATTTGAATTTCCGGGATGGTTTCTATGAATGGATACTCATAAGCACCACATAGTCCTTTCACCTTACACCATTCATAAAACTCACAAAGCTCCTCAGCTTGCTGAGCAGCTTTCTTGTAAATTCCAAAGGATAAGATACAACTCCTGTATGGCATTTGGATCAAGTTATCCAAAACACGAACAATCTCTTTTCTAAACGTCGTATAACATTTGAAACTATCCCGAATTATATACTTCATAGCCGATTGAACAATGAAGCTTCTCGCTGCTGCTCCGTCTGGCCTACATTCCATCACTCTATCTATAAGACTCTGAAGCTGAGGCAGAACTTCTAGCATTTCACTCATTTTCTGTTGCAATATCTCGCCCATCTCTTCTTTTCCACCCTCGTTATCTTCATCTTTGTCTTCATCTTCAATTTCGTGTTCCTTGGGATCCAAGGTAAAGCAATCGAGTGCTTCGTTTAGTAACAAAGCATACGATCTAATGAACATGGTGTAATCCTCCGGATTGGACGAAGAATCATCACGAAAACGACACGGGTATAGAGACAGCAAACCGTTTGACCTTGTCCACAAAAGCTCAGCTCGAAAAGGGCTTTGTTCAGGCAATGACCTGAGCAGGCGATGGAGGAGAACGAGACACTTGAGGGCGACTTTCCAGCTGCGTGTTCGTCCAAAACGACGGGTGAAACTGAGTGAAAAAGAGTGAAAAGAAGACGGGCAGACGGAGAAAATGTTTAAGAGTTCATTGATGTATCTTTCAGGTAATGGGAAATCATTAGGAGCAGTAGCTTTGATGATAATTAAATCAAGATCACAAAAGCCACCAAAAGTTGCTATTTTTGCATATTTAACTGAGCTGTGCTCTTTGAATGCACAAACTACTTTCCTCAATCGCTTCTGCATAGCTGAAAACATAGGCAAGCTAAGGAAATATTAATGGAGGATCAAGAAAGAAGATTATATTATTAGTAGTAGTATATGAATTTATTACATGGTAATTCTAGTGATGTATTTGAAGAGGTAATTTTTGGGTGTATTATAGTATAAAATTATAACTTGTTTATCAATCACATTGTTTTTTGCGTTAACAATAATCTTTGTAATGCTCGCATTTTACAACTTCTATGTTTATCTATTTATTTTTACAACTTGCCGCCGGATGATGAGAGAAGAAATATTTTGTTTTAGCGATGATGGTAGATCAACTTCGATTTGGTAATTATTTGTTTATATTTTGTTATGATAATGTATGACTTTATTTTTTTTAGCCAAAGCAATATTTTTTTCCTGAGTCAGATCAAAATCCAATGGCGTCGTGACAAAAAGGGGAAAGATAAAACCAAGCCGGCGGACAATCAAAGTTGGTGGGTTATAAGAGCATCTTCAATGGTGGATGTTTGGAAGAGCGTTTGATGATGTGAGAATATTTTTAATAAGGGATGTTTATAAAAAGTTGGCACTTTTGGCACAATTATTCACTATTATATTTAGGGTTTTCTAGAATAAAAAAAAGAAGTATATATAAAATAATTCTATGCGGAAGCATGTTGACAACTTAAGGGATGATACACAAATATTTAAGGTATAATAAGTGATTAGCCAGAAAATTTAGAGGGCTCCGGAGAGCATGATGCTGCTTAAAAATATAAAGAAAAAAAAGTTGATTCACAAATACTTAAGGTATTATAAAAAAATGTAGAGTTCTATTATGATTAAAGGAGTATGTAATTCGGAAACGCTATAAAATCTTCCGTGATTAGCGCCTTTTGGGACTCAAACTTTGATCCCTTTCATAAAACCCACTGTTTAGCAATTGTAGTTGGCCAATGCATTAACCTCTAATCCGTAACCTTTCTGTGCTTCTGAAAATAACAATTGGTAACATCCATTTTAAATAAATGTGATTAAATTGATTTCATTCAAATCACCATATTAATATAGTCTTCAGTTGAAAACCCAGTCAACCATAAATTCCAATGGCAATTACATCATTTTCAACCAAGAAATTTCAATCTTTGTTTTGGGAACATAATCATAATTATACAACCTTTTGAATAGCTTAATAGAAAAAAAATAAAATCCAACTATATATACCCTTTTCAACACCATTCCATTCAGACTTACTCTCAAGTCAAGATGAGCCGCCGGCCATCAAGTTCACGAGGACACAGTTCGGGGATCGGAAAAGTATTCTTCAGGATAATACTTGAAGAAAATAAACTGGTAACTGAAGAAACAATATATATAGGCATATTACATTATAAAAATGCATTAATTGCTCTGTTGATTTTGATTATAAATTTTTGGCAGAGTCTTCCACTGAAGTTTTTAAAGAAATATGGCGATGAATTGTCAAGTGTAGCTAAGCTCATGATGCCTAACGGTCATGTTTGGCAAGTCCAATTACGAAAAGAAAAAAATAATACGAGTATTATGTTTGGTCGTGGTTTGAGTGATTTGTTTAAGTACTACTCAATCTCTAAAGGACATTTCTTGCTATTTAAGTACAGGGGTACGTCGAATTTCAGTGTTCGTATACTCGACAAAACTACTTGTGAAATCGATTATCCATTTCGCCAACCACAAAATCAACAAGAAAATATGGGCAAGTCTGCTGAAATTTTGAACAAGTACCATAGAGCAGCTTTCAAGGGAAGGGTATCAAAATCTAAAACTGGTATATTCTGTATTTGTTTCGTTTCCGTGCAAGTTGTGTATATTTGTATTTAAATTTGGAGTCAATTGAAATGCAGGTAGAAATGGAATGGCACTACAAGTTGAAAAACTACCAAAGATTCATGTAACTCACAAGTTGGAGACCACATTATCAAGAATGCCCCGAGAAACCAAGGCAGCTGTTGAGTTAGCAATGAATATCAATCCGAAAAATCCATCCTTCTTGGTTATCATGCTCAACAATGTTATTAGGAGAAATGTTATGGTATGCTCAACAAACTGAAACAATTTTCAATTTTTTTTAAACTGCGGAAATATGATCAGAAACGTGTGAGAATTTTGATTTCCAAAGCATGAAACGCCGTTAAATAAAAGTTTACGTGCAACATACTACATATGGATGTAAACAAATTCAGTGTGCTAATGGTTTGCAAATGTTGTTATTGAATTTGGAATGCAGTTTGTGCCATCAGGATTTGCTTGTAGGTATCTGAAAGGTGTTTACAGCAAAATCAAAGTCGAGGATGATGATGGAAGAGAATGGATAATAGATTGCAAGTATATGTGGAGAGTTGGAAGCTTGTGCCTGCATAATGGATGGATTCAATTTTACAATGAAAATTGTCTCAAGGATGGAGATGTTTGTCTCTTTCGACTCATGATTGACCGGATGCCTGACATTGTTCTCAAAGTTTCGACTTTTCTTATTTAATCAGACAAGTATGTAGATCAAATTAAGGAGTAATAGAACTATTATAATTTGCTATGGTATGACGTCTGCTTTTGGTTTAAGAAATTTATATTATAGTTCTTGATATTATTCTTTTGAATAAGGTTTATATCGGGATCAAACCATTGTGTTAAACACAGAAAATTATTCATATTTGGGCATTAAAATACATCAATGAAACTTGGTGGAAGGGTCAAAATGAAGAGTTAAGAATCAGTTTTGAGCTTCTAAATCCAAATTAGTGCTTTTGGTTTTACTCAGTTAATCTTATTTTGGAAGTATAACTCCTAATTAGTTTGGATTGAGTTTTAGCTCACGGTTGTAAGTTGTAACCTATAAATATAATAAGGACATAAAAGGGATATTTTGATGTATGAGAAGATCAACAAGAAAATGAAAGGTTTCATTTGGTAAGCCGGTCGTTTGCCGAAAGAGCTGAATTTCGACAAAAATGAAGAATTGAACTCCAAACTTAACTAGTTATATCAACTCTTTACTACTTGGACAAACTCTTATTAATACATTAAAAAGTATGCCAAATTTCAGAAAAATCCAAATACAACCCATGAACAATTATAATTGATCACTTATTAAGTGGAAGTTTGTGACTGAAATTTCAGTTGCACCCAATTGTAGTATGAAAGTGCTAGATAGCATCATCATCCATTCACAGAAATAGACCAACTTCCTTTGGCAAAAAATCCTTCACCTTTTACTACGCAAAACTTAAAAGTCAGTGGAAAACAAGTCTGTTGAGAATCAAAGACTTGAAACAAATTAAGTATTTGGAAATATGCAAAATTTTCGTTAGTTTCTCAAGAGGACTGACTGAGGAACTAAAGATTACATATGGTTGGAACGTGGAACACAAGTAAGGGCGTAAAAGGAAGCGAGTCTGAAGAATAAAATTGGAAAAAATTTAGAAAATATAAAATTGAAATTGACATGATTAAATTAAGAACAACAAGTTTCAAGAAACCTGAGTAAGCTAAGCTAACAGTCATGTGCCTTTATATCATTTTTCATTTCGTTAAACTTCATTTCAAATAATTTGATACTCATATAATAAAATTATGTACATTTTAGTTTCCAAAACTTCAAATTTGTCATTTTTTCTAGTGTGATGAAATAAAATAAAAAGATAATAAGAAAGTTAACCAAACGTGAGTGACAACATTAAAAAGAAAAATGAAACTCATAAATATCTACTGGTAGAGAATTTGTATTAGTATACAATTTAGTTTGGTTTACAAAATAAGAATCTAACCAATTTTCTATAATTGTATTAGATCATAGGATGAGAATCTAATCTAACTGCGCGTTACAATTGGTTGCAGATTAAATAATGAGTTAAATTTAATAGCAAAGTCTAAATTAATAATACTCATAATTGAGTTGTTTAATTTTAGTGGTTAGGTATTTTTCTTCAGTTTGATCCTCTCGGAGTAACCCAATTTAGTCAACACTTAAATCACTTATAGATACTTTTTCGATTCGAGCGTGAATTAATCTAACATTATATCAAATAGATGAAAAAAATTAATAATACTCGTATTCAACATATTAATTAGATTAAGAAGGGGATCCACCAAGTTGTATAAACAAAATTTAAATTTCTTTGATATCTTGTGAAGAAAACAGAACACCACAGGCTCAACCCCAAGTCAAGAAGTCAACGTCAACCCTGAATCAGTCTTTCTTTCTTCCTTCCTATATCCGCCATTAAAATGCGTCTCAAACCTCTCCCTTGCTCAAATTCACATCACAATATACGAAAAGAAGAAAAGCATGTCTTCCTTCTTCAGCCTCCTTATACCCCTTCTTCTCATCTTCTCCTACACTCCTCCATCTTCATCACAACCTCAACAAAATCTCACATCTTTCTCCTCATCAAACTCCCCATGGCATCCCAAACAGCACAAGCTCCTCCTCTCCCCCAATTCCACCTTTGCCGCGGGTTTCCTCCCAATCCCCAATTCTCAGAACTTCACCTTTTCAATATGGTACAACTTTCCAAAACCCTTTCCTGTTTGGTCAGCCAATTCTGATAACTCCCCCCTCATCCTCTCTGGTGGAGCTTCCATCTCCATCAACGCCACCGGGGAGCTGATTCTAATGGATTCTTCATCCGTCAATCTCTGGCCGGGTAACCCTGCCAGAGATTCAAATGGTTCACTTGTTTTGACTGAATTCGGTAATCTTATTTATGGAAACTCAGTTTGGAAGAGTTTTGATTATCCAACTGATACATTCTTGCCTGAGCAGAGTATAAATGGTACTCATATTGTTTCCAAGAACCGTAAGTTTAAATTCTCGAATGCTTCCGCTCTGGTTTTTGTTCCTGAAGGTGAAACTTATTACTCTACTACGGCTAGCGTGTTTATACAACTGAATTCTGATGGTAGTGTGAGTCAATCAAGCAAGACTTCCATTATTTCTGCTGATTTTTCTACTGATACTCGCCGGCACCGGAGGTTGACTCTTGATGACGACGGTGTTCTGAGAATGTATAGTTTCGATTCGGGGAATTGGGTTGCTGTTTGGCAATCTATTCAAGAGGTTTGTCAAGTTCATGGAATTTGTGGGCCTAATGCTATATGTATGCCTAGCAGCTCCAATTCGAGTTCTTCCTGCATTTGCCCGCCCGGATTCAGGAAAAGTTCTGGTGATCATACCGCCTGCGAAAGAAGGATTCGTTTGTCGAATAACACGAAGTTTATCCGGCTTGATTATGTCAATTTCACTGGCGGATCGAATCAGACAGATCTCAAAGTCGCGAATTTCTCTACTTGTGAATCGAGTTGCTTGAAGAATCCCAAATGTTTGGGGTTTATGTTCAAATACGACGGCCAAGGTTTCTGTGTGCTACAACTTGAGAAAATGCTGTACGGATACTGGTCGCCAGGCACGGAAAGAGCTATGTTTTTGCGATTAGATAGCTCTGAAACTGAAACAGATCAACCTAAGTTCACCGGGTTGACTACTTTGATGGAGACTACTTGTCCTGTTCGAATCAGCCTGCCTCTTCCGCCTGAAGAATCAAATTCTACAACCCGAAATATTGCTATAATCTGTACACTGTTTGCTATAGAATTGATGTCTGGTGTTCTCTTTTTTTGGGCATTTTTGAAGAAGTATATCAAGTATAGGGACATGGCTCAAACATTTGGCCTGGAACTCCTTCCCGCGGGTGGACCTAAACGGTTCACATATTCGGAGCTAAAAGCAGCTACAAACGACTTCGCTTATGCGAATGCTATTGGGAAAGGCGGGTTTGGTGATGTTTATAAGGGAGAGTTACCTGACAAGCGAATTGTTGCGGTCAAGTGCTTGAAACATGTCACGGGAGGGGATACCGAGTTTTGGGCAGAGGTTACAATTATTGCTAGGATGCACCATTTGAATCTAGTCCGGTTATGGGGATTTTGTGCGGAGAAAGGGCAGAGGATTTTGGTTTATGAGTACGTGCCTAATGGGTCACTTGACAGATATCTTTTCCGTTCGGGTCAGGTTGTGACCTCAGAATCCGAAATGGATATGGGTCCATTAGCTATTGACGGGCGGAAACCGATGCTCGATTGGGGGATCCGGTACCGGATTGCCCTTGGTGTTGCAAGAGCTATTGCATATCTCCATGAGGAGTGTCTAGAGTGGGTTTTGCATTGTGATATCAAACCCGAAAACATACTTCTCGGGGATGATTTTTGCCCGAAAATATCTGATTTCGGGTTGGCTAAGTTGAGGAAGAAAGAAGATATGGTAAGCATGTCTCGAATCCGAGGGACCCGAGGGTACATGGCTCCAGAATGGGTAAAGTCGGATCAAATAACATCGAAAGCGGACGTGTATAGTTTTGGAATGGTGTTGTTAGAATTAGTAACCGGATCTAGGAATTTCGAGTCACAGACACAAGGTTCTTTGGTTAAGAGTGAGGATTGGTATTTCCCAAAATGGGCATTCAATAAGGTGTTCAAAGAAATGAGAGTGGAAGAGATTTTGGATAAGAAGATTAAGCATTGTTATGATAATAAGATGCATTTTGAAATGGTGGATAGGATGGTTAAGACAGCAATGTGGTGCCTTCAAGATAGGCCAGACAGTCGCCCTTCTATGGGGAAGGTTGCTAAAATGTTGGAAGGCACTGTTGAAATTACTGAGCCAAAACAGCCTACCATCTTCTTCTTAGGGGATGAGTAAATGCTTCTTCATTTTTATGTTATCATGTTTTGTGCTTTTTCTTTGCAAGTCGTGCTAGGATTAGGGAATAGGAAACAAAAATAAAATTTTCTTTCAAACTTTGTAATTTAATCTATTAATACATACAATAGTGTGTTGTCTTTCTTACCATCCTAAATTATGTGTAAATTACGTGCATAGTTACGGAACTTTTCTTATTTTTACAGTATATTTATTTAACTTCAAAGGTAACATAAAAATCAACTAACTTTACATTTTTTTTATAATTATGAACTTGAACTAACCTTTCAAAATGACCGTTGACTATGTCAAAACAAAATATTCTTATAATTAATGGTATATTAAGCAATCTTAATTTTTCAGCTTTTTCGTTTTAAGGTCATTTAGTTATTATTTAGTAATGAGAAACAAAATGAATGTTTGAAAAGATAAAGAATTATAGTAGTTTCAAACAAGTTGGTTTCATCACGATTGTGGTTCCAAATAATTTTGATTTTGAAGCTTCTTATTTGGAGATTAATTGACTTAATAAGCATAATCTAAGAAAATTTAAAGTTTTCATCAGAAAAAAATCTAAAGTAGAGCAGTTTTTATGTTATTGTGAAAATAAAGTTTAGTTTATAGCCACAAATGTAATTTATTCCTAAATTATGGGTATATATCTTGTATTAATTATAAATAGTATTTTAATAATGACGGTAGGCGTAATTTTCCTCTTTTTAAATGGTTTCTGATGTGGCATTGCCCAATTATGGCCCATGAAATTCAGAAACACAATATATATTCAAGTCATCAGGCCTGGCGGCCAGTAGCATTCAAAACCCCAGCTAGTGGCACCAACCCAATTCTTATAAAACAAAGACTCATTGACCTCAAAACAGGGTCAAGCTTCATTAGTCCATTCTTCTCTACTTTACCTACTTTAACTACATACTCTCCAAATCTTATTAACTTAATGGATAATATGCAAAAATACCACAAACATTAATATATTTTAGGTTTAACATATAAGATACGTTATATAAAAAAAACTTGTAATTAATCATTTTTTGGTACGTATGTTTTTCTTTTTAAAAAAATACATTTTGTGGTATAAGAATGCTCAATATAAAAACATTTACAATTTGGCACTGTAGAAATGAATATCTAACGACTTGAAAACAAATTTTTTTAAAAAAAAATAGAACCGTTCAGTACTATGTTTATTAGGAACAACGTCTAATTATGTGTTAATTCTTCACAATATAATTTATAGTATCTCGGCATGTCAGTATTAGACCAAAATACAAATAAGAAAACAAATTTTAAAAATATATTACATTTTTGTATGAATTAAAAAGAGTAAACTATAAAAAATGACCTTATGTTTTGAGTCATTTGCAAACATGGTCTCGTAGTTTAAAATTGTACAAATAAAAGTTAGTAGTTTGCACCATTTACAAATAAAGTCTCAATGTTTGGATGATGTTAAACATAAAACTTGTTTAATTGAGAGACTCCTAAATCAATTCTACATATATTAAAGATTCACAATTTAATTGGTTGAAAGCAGTTTTATATCTTTGTGCATGATTGTAGATAAATTTTTAAAACTTTTCATTCGTAAACAGAGATTTACCTACTTCAAATAAAAATTTAATGGTAACCAAAAAAATAAAAATTTAATGACTCATTTTATCAAATGAATGTTCAAAAATAATCATATAAATCATATTTCTTAACACTCTTAACAAGTTGGGACCTTCCTTAGAAATCATGTAAATCACAAACCTTTATTTAAAATTTTTTAAACCGCACAACCCTATTTGAAAATAACTCAAACCGCATTATCTTTTTTTATATGCCTTACTCATTATAAGAAATTCTAAATGGTTATTTGAATTCACCAGGATTGAATTCTAATTTTATTTTGAAATATTATCATAAAAGTTAACAAAGTTTTGAGAACATATACAAAACATCCTCAATTTTTATTGCATGTTTCTCCTTTCCTGCAGCCTCCAACCAAACGCAAGACCAACGTACCAAATGGGTTAAGAAAGAAAAACGGAAACGTGGCACTATTTTATTGGATTTTGTACGTCACTCAACTCAAAAATTGTTATACGCTATCAGCACATGCCATGCAACACTTCGAGGTCCCACCAGCAATACCATTTCCTAAATATTTGTTCATTTTAGAAAATGGTTACAAGTGATAGCTGCCAGCTCAAATACAAGTTACCAGATTTGTTGAAAGAAGATGGGATAAAATTATTGTTTTTTCAAAAAAGAACGGGATAAAATTATTAAAAAACTTAGTAATTTTACTTTTATCTATAAATAATAATAAAACATTTTTATGAAAGTAATGTACGGATGAAAATTAGAGTTAATCTCAAATAAATATTTTGTGATTTTGCGATTTTATAAATAAAGGATTATTATCCGATTTTGATCAAATAAAATACTGTGGTTTGTATTATTTGTAGAATTTAGAAAATTGTTAATTTTGTTGACATAAACGAGGACTATTTTGGCCTGAAATATTTTTTTAACCTTTGAGCTTAACTCTAACTTGACTGTTCAAAGGTCATAAAAACATTTTGGGCAAAAGATGTTATTGTTTACATCAATAAAATCGACTATTTCCTTAGTTTTCCAAATAGTCGACCTCAAAATAAATTACCTTTAAGTAACAAGAAAAATGTATTGGACACCATACAGAAATTATCAAGAAAAATTATAAAATTTCGACCATCGACCTCAAGAAGCGTCAACCTCCAAATACAACATCTCATGAAACATCAACCATCACCATTAAGTAACATAAAATTTACCCTTTTGAGACCTTCAAATATATTCCCAACATGACAAGATATACATATACAATTTGAAGAGTAACCATAAATCATCTTCCCTCAACAAATTTTTACCTTTTAAAACAAAGTTAAATTTTTAAAAAATTATTCAAAAACAATAAAACTAAGTATGAAAAAAATATGTCATAAAAAAAACAAAAAAGTATGAAAAATAAAATAAAAATCTTATAAAAAGATTACTAAAATAAAATTCTTGACAACAGCTCATCATCGTAAAGCACAACCGTTTTCATTTCACCAAAATTGATAAGCTTACCATATAAATACGAAATTTAAAACACATAGAAAGAGTAGCTTACTGTACATTCATCATCTATTTGTTTCCTTGGATCTCTTCCATGGCGTTGAGATCCTCCTCTAAAAACCTTCGCTTCGATCTCTTATCCGAAACCAGCTCCTTCGAGGAAGATGAATTCCTCTCTTACAATCCGAATCGGAACAAGAAGAAGAAGCACAAGAAGAAGAAAACCAAACCCGACTCCATCCCCGAAGATCCGATCACCCTATCCGATTCCAACGGTAATGTGTTTTTGGAGAACAGGAATATTTATAACGCCGGCGGAGCTACTGTGGTGTGTACGGTCTCGGAGGTTACGGAGTGCCAGACTGTGTACGGTAACAGTGGGCGAGAGTTGCGGCAGAGGAATGTCATTAATGGCGGCGGACAGGATGAAATGATGTTTTCTTCTCCCCGGGTTGAGGAGAAGAGGATGGAGGAGACCGTTGAGGAGGTGGTTTCTCCGGACACGCACTGGAGTGATACTAATGGGACTGCTGTTCCGTCCGGGAAGCTGGAAACCGCGGAATCTCTTGATTGGAATCGGCTTATGGCCAAGGATCCTAATTGTGAGCTTTCGAATTGTCGAATTGTACATTTGTTTCTATATACTATATAATGTTTGTTATGCAAATATAGTTGTTTTGGGGGTATTAGTAGCTTTTGTTTAGATGGTTTGCTTTATAATATCTTATTGATGTGCTGCTTCGTGATTTGACTTACGGTTGTGCATTTTCTTTCAGTTCTTTTTTCGGTTGAGACTACACCGGTTAGGTACTTTATGGATGAGATGCATAAAGGACATTCATTGAGAAGCACAACAACTCATGGAAGTGAGAAAGAACGGGATAGAGTGTATGATACCATCTTCCGGTTACCATGGAGATGTGAACTGGTAATCTCAGAATTTCTATGGTAACTGATGTTTTAGTGAAGTTAAGTTCCCTTGCACAATCATTGCTTGATTAATGCAACAGACATTTTGCAGCTCATCGATGTTGGCTTCTTTGTATGCTTCGATTCATTTCTATCTCTGTTAACTATAATGCCAACAAGGATTCTGATGAGTCTTTGGAGGCTTCTGACTACAAGGTTAGTCATGGTTTCTTATATCTACATGCTTACAAAGATGTGCGCTAATTCACAAGTTTTAGGAAATTGCAGATTCAATAAACTTTGCAATTACATATATGTACATTAAGTATGTCAGTTTGTATCCTTGCAGACCAAAAAACGTGTGTCATTTTGTAGAAGCTAATTTCTTATTCTAATGAAACAGCTAAATGATTTCATTTAAAGTCTAAATATGATTGTTTCCATAAAGCAGTCACATCTTTCTGCTATGATTTTTATTTCAGTTAAAAGATGTTTCAAAATGATAATGTGGCTTTTGAATGGGAGGCAATAACTTGTTACATATTCTAATCTTGTTTGAACTAATTATGAATTCTTAAGATGAAGGATTATGTGTCAAAGAATGCGTTTGTGGATTTAGAGTCGAAAACACAAATTGGATAAATTTGTAATACCTAATATGGATTTCAATGATATTGGCCATGGAGGTTGAGAAGCCTTGTATGAATTACAGTTGTAATTTCATTCCAAGAAGATTAAAAGCAAGTGGTTGGTGCTCTGAACTTAAATCTGGCTAACCTTTATATGCGTATAATTCTGTTTGCTTGGATCTTTGAGAGTTGTTAGGCTTATAGTTTCTGAACAAAGCTTGTAGAAGTTGCTGATAAATATGTCTAGAACTTGATAAATTGAACCTGGTTTGGGTCCTATTGTTTTGAGGGGATTCAAGTTAGTGTTTTAGAAGCTTAAAATTAAATTTGCATCTGCAGTTGGTTTAGAAGCTAAAAAATACTGTTTGGAAATACTATTTGTTTGTGAATTCTTGCTTTAGGTTCCTTTTGAATTCTAGACTTGTAAGAATAACCTAAAATAATTGTGGCAGGCAGTTCAAGAAGCCTTCTGCAGCAGAGCTCTCTGATATTGGCTGCCTTCTGGCGTTAGTTTGTTGTGTTGCTCTCTTGGAGCGCACAGGTACAGGAAGAAATACATGTTCAAATCATTTGTGTTTCCAAGTTTTAGAATTACCATTGGCAAGACAGATTTATGATATGCTTTGTTATGGAAGTTTTTAATTGTTCTCTCAGATATCAGCTTAATATATCACATGATTCGCGGTCAAGGAACAATCAAACTTTATGTGGTTTACAATGTTTTGGAGGTGAGGGATGAACACAACTAATCAAAGAATTTTGGAAGTTGAACTTCTTGTGTTGCTTGTAGAGTTTTTTCGTAGCTCATATTAAGGCATGGGAATTTTAGTTATCAAATTAAACACTTGCATCGGTTGCCACTAACTTTTGTTAAGCTCAATCCAGATCAGCTTGGATGATTTTGCGTGTCAGGGTGTTCCTTATACACACAAAATCACAACTTGTGGCTCGATTAAGTCTTTCAAAAATAAAAAATTTAAATTAAATCTTATCATGTGGAACCTTTTTTTCTTTGATAAATTCTTATACTTACAACTACTATCTCTTATTAGAAAGACTCCGAGCGTTGAACCTCTCAATACAGAGATGTATCTACCCAACAGCTAGATGGTGGTTAAATAAGTAGTTAAATCAAGAGAAGTTAGTTAAAATGACAGTAGTGTTGTGTTTAAAGGAATAGAAGTATTTATTTGAACAGGTTTATTTAAGCTTGTTCTAGTTAGCTTAATATTTTCTCGGGGCACATGTTTTCTCTAGACAGTTCACAGTCTTTCCAAAATTGCATCCATTGTATCTTCTTCTAATCTGGCTGCATTTCTTTAGAGTGTTATTGCCTGATATTTAACTGTTTTGATGACAGTTTCATGATTGTTACTTTGATTTTTAATTGTGTTTAATTTTCAGGCTAAATATTTTAAATTCATATATATCTTATGCAGATTTTTGATAGGCTATGTCAAAGTTTTGGTGGAGATGTGATGCAGACTCTATTTAATACTGCCGAAGGACTTGCTAATTGTTCAGAAGAAAACATGAGATTCTGGATTTGGAGATTTCTTGCTGATCAGGCTTTGGCTATAGCTTTTTCAAATATCCTTAATTGGGCATTTGGGCCTTCTTGATATTTTCTCTCTTTGTTAAATTTTCTCTTTTTATTTGGTTCCTTGACAATCCTTACTTGTTCATTCTTTCATTTTATTAGCTCAGGCAATTACTTTATCGACCTGTATCATCGCCCACAATAATGCCTTGCTGGCATTGCTAGTATCCAATAACTTTGCTGAGATAAAAGGCAATGTCTTCAAACGTTTCAGCAAGGATAACATTCACAATCTGGTGTACGCTGGTGAGTTTGCTACCTTCTTGCTCATATTTATTCCTCTACACGATAGATGGTTTTCTCTTTCATCATCTTTTTGTTGCACATTGGCTTTTGCTACCATCTTCAGTAAATAAATGAATATGTTACATAGGATGGTGATAAATTGGATCGTTTTGGATTCTGCCTTGAAATAAAATGTGAATCTGACTCAGAGTGCTATTTGCAGAAACTCCCAGAGCCTTTTCATTTAACTGAATTATTTATGCAAATTTTAGAAGTTATGATATTTACATTAAATTCACATGCCTCTATCATTTTTCACAGCTTAATGTATATTTGACACTTATTATGATATTTTATATAGCGTTTAGTTTACCTCTAGACTTGAAGCTTACCGACTTCAGACTTGTTTTTTCAATGTTGCTGCAAACTGATGTGTTTACACTTTAGTATGGGATTGCAGTTTTTATATGACATCTTAATGAACCTTGAGAGCTTTATTATGTTGGAGCATCTCTTTCTTTTGCCTCATATTTTTCACCGGATGCCTCATTCTCTTTCTACAAAAGAGGAAACTTTATTAAAGGCCTTTTCTATATGCTTTCTATCGTTTTTGACAAAAACTGCTATGAAGGTTTGTCATATATGTCAAGAAATGGTGTTGTAGAGAAATCCCTTAGAGATTCATTCTATCGATAGATTATGTTTAATAGTTCTTCTGCCTTTTCTATCTATACTAACTGAACCTAGAAAAAATTTATAGCTCGATAAAAGAGAAACCTTGCAAGAACAATGTGCAAATTTTGATAAGAGAACTGCTCTTCACATTCACCTTTCTGGAAAACAAATGTAAAAAGAATGACTGACTACCTACTTTCTAAGTTAGTTCTGTGTTTTAGGCATGTGAAATCTCAAAACATATTGCTAAATTACAGGAAATTTAGACAATTAAACAGATGTGATTGTGAGAAAACAACATTAGAACAAGTTTCCATATGGTGTGTTATAGAACAACTCGAAGCAAGCCTTTTGAGTTGCCTACTTGGATTTTGTTTATCCGCTCTCATCTGTTTAAGGTCATCTGAAAGATGTGGTAATCTTCAAGAACTTTCATCCAAGTTTATCTCAGTTTTCCTCTTTCTTCTTTCACTATCCCAAAATCTTCACATTTACACTCTGGAGCATTCAGCCTTAGTGAATATGCTGTAAGCACGTTATTAATTTCCTTGCGTTGTTTATCTTCAATGGTGCCACACCTAATTTTTCTCAAAAGCGCTCATCCTGATCTTATCTATCTATTTATCTTCATTGACATCTCCATCCCTGCTACACTCATTTTGTCTATACTTGGGGGATGAGAAAAGGTTCATGGATGACCGGATTAATTCATGGACATGGTTTCTCGATTGAGGCTTTGAGGTTACATTATATTGTGGCCTCTGCGTGACTTAGAAAAATTGTAAAGCTTATTTATTGCTCTGTTGTAGTATGTAAATAATTTTTATTTAATTTGCCTTCACCATTAGATGTGCATCATCCTGAACAAAACAAAAATTCCATTTTTATGGGACCAATTGACAATTGGTATTATCAGCAGGTTGCATATAACTTTGCAAGAAGATTGAACGTTCTCTATATATGTGAAATATGAGCATTTTAATTCAAGGATGTGAATATGGTACAAGAAAACGCTCTGACATTAACTGATGTCTTTTTTTCTTTTAATTATTAATTAGTATTGTTTTTGGAACTAGATTCAAACTTGTATTATCGGTTGAAAGAGAGAGGAGAGTGAGTGCTGATTCATTCTGTGGTTTAAATTGTATGGTTTCAAATTACATGTCAAATTCCCATTCTTGCTCATAATATTGGCAAGAGGCCATTGTGATGCATCTATTGCATTGAAATTTTGTGCATTTATTATTCTTGTGCAATCTACCATTTTTGTTGTCTGAAGCATTTCGCATTCCATTTTGATGTCCAGATTCAATTGAGAGATTCCATATCGCAGCATTTCTCATAGTTGTCTTAGCTCAAAACATTCGGGAGGCTGAGGGTCCTTGGCTTGAGAGTTTTGTTATTGTAAGTTGGAAATTTTATCTTATTTTTTTGCACAACTGCAGTATGTGCTTTAAAATAAAGAATATTATGCAAGAGAAATATGACTTTTTTGTTTCATAATATGCTCATTTATCTTATTTGAACTTTGTAGAACGCTTTGATGGTTTACTTGTGTGAGATGTTAATAGACATTATAAAGCATTCATTTCTTGCTAAATTTAACGACATAAGGCCTATTGCATACTCTGAATTTCTTGAGGAGCTTTGCAGCCAGGTCTGTCTATGTAACTTAGTTGCTATCCTTCTTTCATCTCTTATTCTTTTTGAATATTCCGTGCATATTTTATGACTACGCCTTTATTCTTATACTATATATTGACTAAGCATTCCTTTAATTCTTTTGGGTTATATGTTTGTTGCAGACCTTGCAAGTTCAAACTGAGGACAAGAAACAAATTCTCACTTTTATTCCCCTGGCACCAGCTTGTATGGTAATAATTCCCGGATTTTTCTACTATGTTTTACAAGATTTTCCTTTTGAATAGAAATAAGATCGCATAGGATTAATACATTTACCCGAATTAATTTCAGGTTATCAGAGTTTTGACTCCAGTATACGCTGCCCACCTTCCCTATAGTCCACAGGCATGGAGATTTTTTTGGATACTTCTTTTGTCTGCCATGACATATGTCATGCTTACAAGTCTTAAAGTGATGATTGGAATGGGCCTACAAAAACATGCCAGTTGGTATATTAACAGGTGCCGGACGAGAAAAGGGCATTTTCACACCGATTGATTCTTGAACATAGCAAATACAGATTTAGCATTTCATAAGCATACAACAATTTTTTATCAAGCTGCTGAAGAGAACTTCAGCTGGAGGATTAACCTCAACGGATAACACCTGCAAAACAAGGCTCTCCTCTCCTCCTATGCATTCCTCTAATGTAGCCAGTCCGTCTTAAAGTGTTACAGAGGATTATTCGTCTGAGTTTCGGTGCAAGGAAAGATTCATACAGATGGTACAGTTATTACCTTAAATCTGTGATGTATAGAGTGCTCTTCACAGTTTTGCAGTCAATTATCATTGAAGAAGTTATGATTTTTGGAAGAAAGAAATTTGTTCCGGATCAGCAGTATCCTATGAATTCACTGCTTTTGTTATAGAGTTAGGTACTAATTTCAGTTTGTAGAATTTGCTGGACAAAATGCCTCTTCTAAAAGTTGCAGGTAGTGGTTCAAAAATTTGGGTTAAAAAGCAAAAATGGCGCTTTTTGCTTCTAGTGCAGGTGCAGCCATATAGAGTCCATATCATAGTGAAAAAAAATTTGACAGAACCCAGCTCATTGGATTACTTTAAATTTGTCTTGAGCACACTTCCATTTGATTTGGGGGTTAAACTCCTCTACTTTCATGGTTTACTTTGCCATATAAATTATAAACAAAAATACTAACACAGATACACACCTAATTTGTCATTTGTCACTTTTCCCCTAAACTTAAAGTAAATTCATAGTACACTTTTTAAAAAGGCTGAATATATTCGTAGTTCTCAAAATTTGTCCAATTTTTTAGTTAGCCCCTGAACTCAGTTGATAATCTATCAGCCACTTGAACTGGTATGCTTCTTTTTCTTTTTCTTTTTTTTTTTCTCTCAACTCGTCAAATGTGACACAATTTGTCATTTTTGTGGTAGTGTGGCATAAAATTGTTATTACCCCTTAGATGACATGACATTATGTCATGTCATTACAAAAATTCAAATTGTATAACATTTGCGGAGTTGAAGGATCTAAATAGAAAAAAGTTACAAGTTCACATTCCCTAAGTTAAGCCGAATGAGCTTTCTCGAACGGATAAAGAAAAGAGGGGATAAGTAAAAGAAATGGATGATTCTTATGGGCTATAAAAATATCAGTCAAAAGGCAATATCAAAATATGTATCTTTTAAGTTTTTATAAAAGTATTTTCAAGAGATTCTCTATTTGAGTTTTTAAGTTCAAATTTAAGGAATTTGAGTAAGACGCATTTTTCTCATTTCATTTTTAAAAGTCTCTTCCACTATATTTGGGAGAGAAGGAATTGAGCGAGTAAAAATTTGAGAAAGTTGATGCATGGTAAACTCTTCTATCATTTTGGAACCTACCAAAACTTTCAGTATCCTTTCCCTAACCTTCCTACCCTCCAATCAAAGCCTAAATGTTTAAGAGTCAAAAAATTTATGAGACTAAAAGTATCTAGCTGATGTTCTAAGATTGTCAAAATGTATAATTAAGCGTACAGTTTGAAAGATCAAATCCTTTTATAATTAATTTATTTCATATTTAGCATATGAGCTTTCGTGATTTTAAGGATTGAAGGCTAGATTGGTATTGGTTTGAGGAACAAGTTTAGTTTGTTGAGGGCGAAAGTGTTGTAGAAAAAAAAAACATCTCATAAATGTTTGGTTAATACATGATAAAGAGAAAAAACATGTACATATACTATAATGCATTTTTTGTTTAGAGTTTACATTTGTTAATTCAAGATCGTAATAAGCAACAAGTCATTACTCTGTTATACTTTATTAAAACTTAAAATCATTTTTATGCAAAAGATAATAATATCATTTTTCTTAATAAGCTACTATCAATAAATAGTATTGATATTTTGGGAAATTAACAAACAATAGATATGAAAACACTCACATATTTAAAATTGCAGAAAAATTGAAAAAAGAAGTTGAAGGATAAGCATGAATAACTAACAATAGATTTGCTTTCATCTTTATATTATAAATATAGGATCTATAAGTGATCTTATTCAAACATAATTTCGGAGTAAATGTAGGAATTATTCTTTCTAATTTCTACAACAGAAGCCTTTCTTAAGTTTTCTTTTCTTTTCGTTTAGGAAAAAAAACTAATTTATAGCTTTACATAAAAAAGATGTTTATTATGTCTGCAAAAAGTCATATTTATCCCTGTAGTCAAATCAAAAATTTGCAGACAATTAATTACCTCCCATGATTAAGGGTAATTTTTTGATCTGGAAAGTTCTGACTTAAATTGGAGAAAACTAAGGCCCAAAAGAATACCCAAATCTTGTTTGTCAAACCTCCAAGATTTTTCTTTCTGTAAACTCGTTTTCTTTTTCTTTTTAATTCTTCTTCAATTTCTGAAAGGTCACTTAATTTTATTTTTTAGGACAAGAACACAATTTTTTCTTATACAAATAAATATTTCTAAAAGAGAGGAAAATTTCCATGTTTAGGTTTAATTAATTTGGTATATTAACTTGTCATTGATTATATTTACATAAATTACCCCTATTTAGGAAATCATTTTTTTGATTAGAAGTATGTAATTCATTTTATGTATTTATGATTGTTTCTTTCAATTTCATCAAATGAATGAGAAACTCTACTCTATCTCTCATAACTTGTTCCATCAAATAATGACACGTTTATGTATTTAATTTTAAGTATTAGTCATTTTTCACGAACAAAAAGAAAATTTACAATACATTTAGTGTACCATGTTGTCCACGCACACAATCATTAATAGGATTACATGTAATATATTTTACAATTTAAAAATATGATTTAAAATTTAATGTTTTTTTTTATGTCTAATTTATCATTTGAATTCTAGAAAGTTCCACAATTAATTTATCAAAAATTATATAATTAACAAAAAAAATCGACATCAAAATATTGACCGACATATTACATCATTCATATACCAAACAACCTACACTAAAATATCTGGCACTCATCCCATTTTTAATTGGTCGAGTGTAGTACACCTAGTATACCGTAACGGTACCAAGACTTCCAAATCAGCAAAATAAAATTAGAGAAAAAAAGAAAAAGAATATAGAAAATATAAGTATTTCCAAAAAAGAAAAAGATATACATTCACCTTCCCGCCGCTGGTAGGCCACTTGTGAATGCCAAGTACTGAAACACAAACACTGCTTCCTTCCCCATTTCTCTCTTTCCTTTTTTCTCCCTTCTCTGTATAATATTTTCATGTTCTTCCTTCCTATCTTTTTCCATCTCCTACCCCTCACCCCTTAGTTAGTCATGGTAATTTCATCTTTTTTTATTATATTTTTAGTTTATCAGATTCTTCTGATGAATTGATTATTTGTAAGTGTTTTTAACCGAATTTTAATGGCAGGTAGGATGCAAATTATACATAAAGAAAAAGAGAGAAGGAGACTGGCTAACCTCGTTGCTGAACAGAAAATTCTTCGATTCGTGTATTATTCATCAACAGTTAAGGAAGAATGAGAAGAATGTGTTCTGTATGGATTGCAATCTTGAATTCTGCAGACATTGTGTCAAATCTCATTTTCTTCATCGTCAACTTCAGATCTGCAAATATGTTTATCAGGACGTTGTTCGTCTCCAGGATATTCAAAAACACCTCGACTGTGCTAAAATTCAGGTCTTTCAATCAATTTCTGAATTCAAAATCTACTGATGTGATCAATCGTTTAATTCATCGAAATTTTGCAGACGTACAAGATCAACGGAGAAAAAGCTGTGCACTTGAATCCACGACCTCAATTGAAGGATGCAAAACCATCTACTAAAGCAAAATTTGGTGCTTCTTGTGAATCTTGTGGGAGATATCTACAAGATGTGCCTAATAGATTTTGCTCGATAGCCTGCAAGGTTTGAATCTGATTTAATCGGTGTAGTAAAAGACGTTAGACGATTGTTAAACAGTCAGAAACATACAAGGACTAATTATAGATTAGTCGAGAAATTAGTCTGAGATAAATCAGATTTTGAGCATTTAGCCACATCATTGAATTTAATAGAACAACTAGTCATTAATCTCAAACACTTTTGTTTGTTTAGGTGTCTACTGAATCAGTAGTATCAGATTTTGAGTATTTAGCCGTGTTTAGGCAGTCCTAATCGGATTCTTAATTACGACAGTCTTCGTTTACAAGAGTGAATTTAATCGAACAATTAGTCATTAATCCCAATTAATGTTGATTGTTTAGGTGTGTACTGAATCAGTAGTGAAGGTTAAAGATGAGGAGAAAGTGATAAATTTTTCAATTGAAGAGTTCCAAAAAATGTCATGGGATACAAATTTCAATGAAGAAGAAAGAGAGTCAAGTGAGAATGAATCGTCGCTATCTTTGACTGATATGTCAGAGGAAACTCAAGGGTGGATGGGTAGAGCTGCATTGAAGCCGAGGAAACAGATGCATAAAAGGAAAGGCGTCCCTAGAAGGTCACCCCTATGTTAATCTCTCATTTAATTAAAATAAAATTCAATCATATACATATTTTCATAATCATTTTTGGCTTATATGTTGAATTTATTCATTGAACAAGGAAAAACAAAACACACAGCTACAAAATTGGTTGATTCATCAGTGAAATTCATCCCATTTGTATAGGAATATTGCATCTCTTTTTGTAACCCATCTTGAAGGCATTTAATAGAAATTTGGTTCTTGAGTTTTTTTTCATTGTTGGTCTCTTTTCAAGTGTTAGACATCATAGATTTTATCAAAAAGTTCTTAAGTCATGAAGGTATAATACACATCAATTACATACATACTACTAGAGTGTTAGACAACTTTTTAGCACTACCTTTCTCTTATTTGGTCAATTATTTGTTGAATTTAGACTCAATGAGAACTCTAAAATGTGATACTTTTAGGTATTTGAGTGAATAAATTATCCTGGAGATTATTAGTATTAGTATTTAACTTACAAGCCTTACAAACTTAAATTGATTCCCAAAATTCTATTTGTATCAAAATTATATTGTCCAAAGTTTAGAGGGCTATATTGATTTTTAGATGTCATTTAATTCACGAAATAGAGTGGATTAACTAGAATTGTATTTTCAAAAGTAGGTTATGAACCTTTAAAAAAAAAAAATTATGAAAAAATATAATTAGGTAAGGTAAACACTAATTTAATAGGTAAAATTCTCCTACCTGTTTTATATTTATTTTCGAGAAATACTATTATATTTTATTCCTTTTTATTCTGCAAAACAAATATTGCCTTGATTCTTGATGTATTTCTATATCTCAGTTTTAGATGAATGTGCAATTATTCACGTCATAAACTGAATTAGTGAATGAGAATTACATGATGATGTGAATGTTTTATAGTATATAAATAGGAATCTGTTAAGGAGTAATATAGTGTGAGGGTTGTCTGAATCTTTGTCAGAGTATGGTGGAGGGAGGTGGTGTCACATAGCGATGTTTTCCTTGGTAGTTGTCAAATTGGGACCCTTTATATTTTTTCCTTATGTTAAGGCAAATATGTTTAGTTAATGCTCTTTTTCATATGAATGTGGCAGACAAAAGCAGCCGCCAAAATGTTATATTTTCGGCATATAAGATCTCTTGTAGACTCACTCACTATACTATTAAATGTGAATACCCAAATTTCAAGTTCAATGCACATTCCACATGGATGACTTCAACTTTTTCTCATATGCCATACCACCCGTGTTTGCAACTTGCAAATTCTATGAGACCTCAAATTTCATAGCATTTTATATACTACACTCTCAACTTTGCCCATTTTTGTCTTTTAAACTTTAATAAGAACATTCTACACTTTTCAACTAGTCAATTTTGAATCACTTGAATCCCTATTTCCGGTATTTGCCTCTAATTGTAGGTCGTGTACATACCACGCTAGATTATGTGAAAAATAACCGTAACAATTCGTTTAGTTTTACCCAAATAACCTCTCAAGTCTACTCTTGACATGTGAAAGATTTGTGTGGATCACATGTCATGCCAAATTAGATTTGAAGTCTCACAACTCATCAGAATGACCGTTTGAGATTCAATATTAACAACATAAATTCTCCGATTCAAATGGCAGAGAGGTTTATTTATACAATTTGTTCAATATTGACAATTGAAGATGTGTGATAGGTTCAAGTGGAAGTATATGGTGTCAAAAGGCAAAAATAGCCAACTTGAGGGTGCAATTATTTATTAAGCCGAAATTACTTTATTCTTAATAATAAATTTGTTTGTTTTTTAAAGAATTATAAAATACACTGTAGTAACCTCTCCTCTTTCAAAAACAACTAATATAAGGGCAAAAAGCATTTTGAGACTTGTCATTTTGGTGGTTTGAGCGTCCAAGTTTTTATTTTAATAATGCATTAGATAATTGGACTTTTATTGTTTATCACATTCAATTCATGCTTGTCATATTAGTTAATTGTATGAAAATATTTAATTCAGTAATCTGGCATTACTTATTTTAGATGCAGTTGAAATTATATATTTTTACTCGTTGCAGTAATATTTTTCCTTATAGCCACACCACACCACACCTTATTTATTTTCAAACGGTTAAAAATATAAATTTTATACATGTATGATGTTAATAACGGTTTGTTAACTCAGTTTTATATTATAATTAAACTAATTTGTATGCTTATCGAGAAAGAGTTTTATTGACTGAAAAAAAGAAATTGGAGTCTTAATATATTGCCTAACATGAAATAATAAATAATAATAAACTTAAAAAATAAAATAAGAAAAAAGGAGTATATGAAAAGAAAGAAGCATGCTTGAAAGGCTAAAATGAAAATAGTTTATTTGAGCAGTTTCACATTATGAGCTTTTTTGGTAGGGCAGTAAGATTAGTAGTTGTCATTACTTGGATTGAGTACATCTTTTTGTTTTTGTTTAAAATTCCTTTTATGGACCCAATTAATTCCATGAAAATAATTGATGGTGAATATATATTTGTTTAGAAAGTAAAAGGTAATGATTTAGTAGGGGTAGTATAGGGAAATGATATTTCTAACAGTCGTGTAATTCTGGCAATTGCCATCTTTGGCTTGGCAGTGTCCTCCATTTCTGTTATGCAGTGTCAATGTAGAGACAAATTTCTCTACTAGTATTTGACTAGAGCCAGCCAGCCAGCGTCACAAATTTGACAGCTTCAATGTTGAAATCTTTCTTACTTTATGATTTATGTATTGACATGACTCTCTCAAAATGGAAACACAAGAAAATATAATTCTCATATCACAATATCATATGCAGTTTCTTGATAAAGATAGCAGTAATTCTAATATAAAGCATGCTAATTTATATTGATGGGAATATGATCTGTTTTTGTATTTTGTTTTTTTAGAAAAAAAAAAAGAAGAAAAGAAAAAAATTTTGAAAATGGTAAAGACAACACAAACACGACTAACACAGCACAACTATCATTTTTTTTGTATTAATTAGGATAAATAGGGCTATTTCACCTCTACAGGCCCATTTCAGATGGGAAGCCCATAACTAAAACAGTCCGACTGCCCTTGACTGGGGCGTAGCATGAGTTTATAAATTACATTCTCTCTCATAACTCTTGTTTTTGTTTTTTTTACTTGAGCTTTGAATGGGATCCAAGGCAAGTCAACCACACTTAGCAAAGTAAAACTTCCATAACTCATACTTAATGTATCATATATAAATCATATGGAACATATATATAACGTAACACAAGTTTGATATGACAATACAGAATTTGACAATCTAATATTTAGTACTCTAAAAATATTGATGCTTTAATTTTAACTATACTATCACATTTGATAAACCTCACCAAACCAGAAAGTTAGTTCATAGTTGTAGAATGTTTTCTTTTATGCAAAGATATTTCAAAATCGTAAAAAAATATAAATAGATTCATCGAAGTAAATTAAATAATTAGAACTAACTAAATCGGTATGCAGGGGTAATGTGTCAAAGAAAATATTAAAGGCTTAAAGAAAATCTGTAGTTTAATAATGTGTTCAAATGAAAGCTAGAAGACTGAATACACTAAAATCGGAATAAAGAAGTAGCTCAATATGCTTCTTTTTTTCATTAATTTTAACCATTCAATTTTATCATCCACTTGAGCCTAAGAAATTGCTCTTCCATCCTAATAAAAGCAGCAAATGGTGAAAATAATGAAACTAATGGGAGTATAAAAACAAACTATAGCTTATAGTGGTGAAAATATGAGCTACCTACTACATAATCCATGCTCCATATTTGTACCCTTAATTGATGCTTTAATTCTAATTGCATCATCTCACATTTTAATTAGCCAAACTGAAACTATAACTTCACTTGTAAAATCTTTTCTTTTATGCACATCATTTTTCTTAAATATTTCTTATAATGTTAGGGTAAGATAAAAGAAAACTAACAAATTCTTGAATAATTTGGATGATTCTTGATGACCAAAACTTCGTCGTTTCTTACTTATAACTGATCTTACTTTTGGCTGCCGACTTGTTCATCTTGTTCCTGTTGCTGCAGAAACGACATAGAAACAAAGAAGGAGCATCATCATTATCTTTAATGCCATTGCATCTTGTATGCTGCCAAACATGGCAAACATCACAAGCCACCATTCTTTCTCCATCATCATCTTTGGCCCTACATTTACAATCTAATGTCCAATCATTATCTCCACCTTGGTACCTCAATTTCGTATCCAAGTTCATCCCGTACCCTCTTACGCATACCTGAAACTGATCTATCTCTATATCATTCACTACAAACTCATCCATTAACCAATATGTGTCCCTTAATGCATATTGCAATGCCGATTTTAGCTCACCGATTGTTGAGTTTTCTGGAACAACCACTTGATCACCTGGGGGTAACGGCTGAGTTAGCTCGTTTACTAACTCGTCATAACTGGGCCTCACTTGGTAGATTAGCCTCAGAGATGAATCATCAGTGTTGCTCTTAAGTTCATATTTCTTCACAAAATGTTTGCTGTCTAGGATTATTCTGGTAGCCATACTAACTGCATGATATTCAGGGTTACCAAGTAAGACTTTCTTGTATAATAGAAGTAAATCTTTGTAAACGTTTGCTCCGGGTTGGAGAGTTGGAATATCAGTATCTAACTCGGTTTCCCTTTCATCTTTAGCTACTTCTGATACATCTTCAAGAGAGAATTCTAACAACCTTGTTCCCGAGCGGGTTGTACGTAGAATAATTTGATTCCCCAAAATAACTTTGTTAATATGTTTAAGTAGAAAATCAATCAAACCAGTGTCGCCAACGTGATTCCTGACCGACTTTCTCAATTCGTTTCGAAGCATTTTAGGCCCATGTGCTTCAAGAATATGAAAAATCACTTTTATTACTTGCTCCAATTTTCTTGCAGTCCACCTAGTTTTCATACGAGCAAGAGAAGAAACAAGTGATGCAGCGCTACTTGAATGTCTAGGCAAAGGAGTTTCGGGTTGCTGTGTTTGTTGTGTTAAGTGTTCAGATGAAATTGAAGCCAATGCTACGGCTGTTTTCCTTTGGATGAGAGGTTTTGACTCGAAAGCAAGCATGAATTTGAGCAATTCACTGATGGATTTCAATTCACTTTCACTAATATCCCTATAAAATTGAATGATCTGTGCAATTAATTTGCCTTGGCTTTTAAAGGCAGAGTCAGAAATAATCTTACAAAGGTCTAGCGAACCAACAATTTCGAGAGCTCTGTTGTAATCCTGCTTTGTGATCCCAAAGCTTCCCTGGAATAGCTTGTAACCCCATTTCCCAAACCAAGAACGTCCATATGCAACTCCGTAAAGCAACCTGAGATCCATGGATCCCTTCTTTAACATGTCATACACCGAAATATCCCTGAACATCAAAATCGTCAAACAATTCAAAATCCACTATGATACAAAACTAAAATAAACCCGTTTGAGTTTCGACAATTTTAGTACCGGGTAAGGAGACTCGAGCAAAGATGACCCCACAGATTCATGAGCTCTTCTCCACCGAGATAATTCGAGTTTGATTTGGTTCTCACGGAGAGTAAGTGGCCAAAGCCATTGCAGTGGATAACACCATGTAACAAATGGGTTTGAAGGTTAAGGGTCTCCTTCTGAAGAGGCTTGTTCCATTCACATTCCTTTGGAATTAGGAAGTGATATTTCCTCTTGGAGACAAAATGATGACCCCATCCTGTAAAATCCATAAACATTCAAACTCGATTATAAACTACGAAAAACGCAATCAACACCCGAAATAACCTCAGATTACAAGCACTGAATCAAAATAATGGAATGGATTTGGGAAAATTTTCACAAATGAAACACAAATTTATACCAAATTAGCAAGTTGAAATCAAATTAAGATGTCGAAGGGCAGCGAAAACTGCAAACGAAAATCGAAATAGATCACAGAAACACAAACTCAAACATGAAAACTGCATAAATTACAATGAAAACGTAAACACATGATCTATGATACACAGACACTTCTCCTTACTAGTGTATCATACCCGTATCTGTGTCGGATATGTTTTAGAAATAACGTTTCATGTCCATATCTGTGTCCGGGCAACATAGCCCATGATCATCAAATGAAAAACACCAGAAGAAAGGAAAAAAAAAAACAAAATAAGGAAAATATGATGATGTAAATACCGATGAATCTGCAGAATGCGCAGGGAGGTTGAGCAGATGACAAGTTTTTGACAGTCTCTTCAACAATGTAGAGAGGGAAAACGACGCCGTTGGATTCAGTGACAAGCAATGTGCACCAAACAGGATTATTTCCAACGCTAAAATCTTCGGGTTCCGAGCAGCGATTTAGAAACTCTCTGATATTGTCCCGGAACGAACCGGAGAAGTTCATTGCAGGTTCGGTGAAGTGAGAAACGGAGAAAATATTTGGAACTCGCTTTCTTTTCTTGCAAGCTTCGTATATGGTGATCGACATTTTGAGGAGATGAAAACTGTAAGATCTTCACAGTGAAAGTGAGGGAGAGAAGAAGGTTTTCTAGAGAGGACAGGCGGGAGAAAATGATGGACTGATCAGTGGTGTTTTGGTCATTTCAATGGTAACTACCTACATTTTGTTTGCTTTATACGCTTCTCACGTTTTGTTTGCTTTCTGCCAAAAGTGTGGAATGTTGGAAGACTTGCCATGGCCACTTTTTTTTTCTTCTTGTTCAAGTACTAAAGAAAAGGTGGTTTTGATTGCAGAAGTTAGTCTGACTTGAAATTTTGCATTTGATGTGTTAGCTAGGCCGTTAGTAAGGCGGAGGAGCACCTTTGGAGCCCATTGTTGGGATATATATTCGGGGACTAGTCAGGTTTTTTGCACCTAGGTGGTTATAACGGTCAAGTCGGAGTCTCCATTTTGAGCGCTTAGGTGGTCAAGATGTCATTCGTTTAAAGCAGTGGGTATGGTTTACAAATTCTACTTAAGATCATATGTGAATCGAAAATTGTACTTGGAAAAGTTTTAGAAGTTAGAATTGGTATTGTTTAACTAATGAAGTCAAATTAAATTTCATTTACTGATGTATTATTATAATTCAATAATGGTTTGTAAAACTTTACATACAAAAACCAAATATTATGTATGCTTTAGCTTATGAAGTTTTCATCCCTGTTAATTGGGTATTGGCTGCATTTATGTGTTCAGGGAATGGGTCCACTACGATTTGTAACGGACACGGGAACAGAAATGTAAGCGAATACGAAAATAGACACAGGTATAGACGAGTGTTTGTGCAACATAGGTCTACAACGCTCCCTAGCATTTCCAAATGCAGCGAAAATGTCAAGGGAGATGCTATCTTGGAACACAAGAGAAAATCTACAATCTGTTAAAGTTTGCATAATAGAACTCCGCTTTTTTTTCATATATGTAAAAAGGAAGTTGTTCAGAAGTTGATGCTATATATGAAGCAATATAATGTCTCCAGCTGAAGATAAGCTATAGGTAAGGTAACTAATACATGAATATTGAATACAAAATCTGTCCATCCTTTGATTTGGACAGATCATTTAGACACTTATGCTATAAGAATGAATTGGACATCTACAAATATATTTGTTAGGATTTACATCCCCAACCGTTTGCAATTGGCTAACGGTCCGTGGAGTAGAAGTTACAAAATTTGAGATCTGAGTCATCTCTTCTAATCTGTTCTCCAGGCTAGCTTACATACTGTAGCAGCCACTCCAATGTCTGTTAAAATTGGCACAATCATTGATTAGTGTAAATTGAGAATGATATAGTCGACCATGATAGTAATTCTGGAAGTGTAATTAGTTGTTCCAACAGCTAACATGAAAAAAATTCTAAACAAGAATATCTTATAAAGACCACGAGAAATTAAAGTAATGGCTTTATGACTGGAATTTACCTTTATGCATTCATGCAAGTCATTTTCATTTGTTCTCACATGAACCTGCAATTGATTATGTGATTAATCAGAATCCAAAAGCATACTATATAATGACAACATAAGGACATTACTAGAATGATAATGCATTTACTTAATCTAATGTTTCCACGTCCTATTAAAAGATTAAATCATGTAGTTTTCAACCTACCAATAAGCAATTATAAGTTAACCTCAGCAATGCTACTAGGCTTAGTGTTTACCTCAATGACTCTTTGGTATGATTCAATATGATCACTTTCAAGGGAAGCCAGAATGACAAGGCCTGCTGCAACTGTAGAAGGCCAGTGCCGAAGATGCTCATAATCTGTTAGTGCTAGATTTGCCAGGTATTTAGCCCTCCTCTCTAATGTTGCATTAGCTCTAGCAGCTTTCAGGTAGAACCTAAAACCCATTCATAACTGGATGTTATACTTAAAGCTGTTGATTAAAATAAAATAAACTACGAAGAGCAAAAGAGGTTTCCACATATGTCTAGTTAAATGCTATTTGCATAATGTTGCTCAGTCAAGACAAGTTACCACATGAAGGTGTGAATGGTGGGCAAGAAGCATTGGAAGCTAAGAACCTCCTGCACCAGCCACTCCATAGCTACTACTTCTGATCTGCTGTACACATTGCCTTCTATGCGGAAGTTCTTTTGCCGCACACTGAAATGTCAAGAGTCAAAATTAAAAGATGGGAGTCCCTTTTTTCTATCACAAATCTAGCAGCTACGTGTAATATTTCATATCTTTGTTCCTGAAGTGATTGTGCTACAATATGACCCACAAATAACTGAGATGCCAATTCATTATGATGTTATTTTGATTTTTCATTCATCTATAGTCGATGTTTTCAAGTTCGATTGAGAACCGATCACACGGCAAGTTCACACGAGTTGCTCATGCTCATTCATATAAAGCTATAGCTTAAACATTTAATAATCTGATGAATGCCGATTCCTGAATTCGCTACACATTTTTCATCTGAATAAGTAGAAGGGCAAAATGGTAGAGAAAAACCAGTTAGGCCATTTAGGAATAGCACTTTTCATTTGGCATAATCCACATTATGAGCTTATCATGAACTTTCTTTTAATACTCCTATTGATAACCGTGTCTGGAAAATTCTGTTTCATAGTTACTCGACTTTTTCCCTCTCTACATATCATAATCACAAAAAGCAAAAAGGTAAGCTGAAGATAGTTACCTATTGTAGGGCTGATTTTCTTCAATCCTTGTGGCCAATGTAAGACAGGCTATTCCTACCATTTGAAGGTTCCTTTTGTTCTTGAAATATCCTTTGCCTAAGAACCTATCCAGCAGGCTGACTCCAAGGAACATTGTCTCATAATGAAGCTCCTTAGCAGTTGATTGCTGCTCATTCAAGCAATTTCCATCATTATATGACTGATTCATCTCAAATAAACTCTTATGCAGTTTAAATACTAGATATTCAAAAGTATACGGAAGTCCATATTTCTTTTGATTAAGGGTATAACTGTAATAAGCATCATAAACTTATTGTAACAAGCATCATAAATAGGTCTGACAATTTAGTGCATCAAGTCTTGCTATGGTTGACAATACATATACAGCCAAGCACAAAGGACATATACACCTTCACAGATTTCCACAGCATAAACTGAAATAACCAATAGACTGAGAATCAAGTTTTTAGTTACTAATGGATAAAATCTAGTTCCCTATCTGCTAGAAATACTAATGTGCTCTAGAAGAAGATACGATAATCCGTAACAAATCAAAATTTCTACAAGAAAAACCAAGTACATTTGCTTAATTACGTGCTGCGATATAATTGAACATGCTTCAATACACACGGCACTAAGGAATGATTTGCTACTATAATTGAAACAACATGCTAGCTATCATCTTACACGTTACTTTTCTAATTACTGAGACAAGAAATCAGTGGATCGAAGCAAAAATTACAGTAATCATGGAGAAGAAACTCACCTCAATTATCCAGTGAACCATCTGCAATCGTTGCTGAAAGATGAGCTCACCACAATCTGTCGTGGAGCGATATATGTCCATGTAATCGTGCAAATATAATTGCCGTCTCTCCCTTTCACGAAGCCTCCGGTAGCTCTCCTCATCATCCTCATCAACGAACTTCACAAACTGAAAAACAAGGATTCCAATGGATTTAAAATAGAAATTAATATCTGTTTGGCTGCCTAGAAAATGAAGGAATGACTATACATGTTTAGCTAAATTAGAAGATAATTACGCAGCATAGGTAATTAAATTAACTCATGAAATTACAATTTCAGCTCAAAAAAACAGCAAATTACAATCATATTAAACATCAGAAGTTGAAATTCATACGCTGAGATTTTCTAGTGACTCTGAGGATCTTCTGCTATCCAGAGCAACGCTTGATCTACAGAACTGCTCCCTAAACTCGAGCAAAAACGAGTAAGTACGCGACGGAGGAGATTCATCGTCTGATTTAACAGAGAATTCACTTCCAGACTCCAAGAAAATAGACGGCGTGTATTCCGACGAGAACTCGAGCTCCGACGAACAATCGACGAACTCCGATTGAAACTCCGAGAATGATGTACCGTGACTAGACGAGTATTCTGAAACAGTATTATCAAAAGAAATATTCTCTGCACAGGAGAGATCTGCTTCGATCCTCGAGCTGCTCTGTTTCGGCTTCGCTACAGACTCATCAATGGAGACCGCATCATTTTTCAAAAACTCAAACTCTCTTCTTCTCCCTTCAATATCCTTCCTATGTGAGAAGCTAGAATCCGCAACGGAAGCAATGGAAACGGCGTCGTTGTCGTTACTCTCCGCCGGAAACTTCTCCAAAGCTATAAAAACGGCGTCGTTGTCGACATAAGAAATCTCCGATTTATCAACCGAAATCGAAGTTCCTTTAGCTCTACTATCCTCAGCTCGCTTCTTCAACTTCGTACTTCTATTTGCAGAAGCAGCACAATCAAATTCAAAATTCGACTCCACGCACGACGATTCACTTAATTCAACTTCATTGATCTTGTTTTCACTCTGATTATAAGATCTCGTGATCCTTCGTAACGGCAGATGTTCATTCCTCTGTTTTTCATACGTGTCACCGAGCTTTCTCTTCCTGGAGCTTGATGGAGCTATGACTCTGCTCGAGTTGCAGGATATTTCATCGAAGGAAGAGTTTGCGTCGACGGAAATATGTTTGTTCGGCGGAGGAGGGAGCCGGCGAGATTGTTTGGTTCTCGGCTTCTTCATGATAGGTGGCTGGAGTTGCTGTATTGGCTTGAGTTTAGTGGATCTGAGCTTCATTTTCTGAGAGTGGTGATGGTGGTTTTGAGTAGTGAGTGAGAAATTTGCAGAGTTGAGCGAGAGCAGTTATGGAGGTTGGGAGTGGAAGGCGTGTGTGTTGAGGGATTTATACTGTGCGTGTGGACCCACTTCAAAATCAGTTTTTGTTCTGCACGTCCCCCCAAACACTATATTTTTTATTGAGATCATGCATTCATGCTAACTTTCAAAATAATTAAAAAATTTCAATCCATTTCTTTTTGGAGTCATATTTTCAATTGTTTGTTGTTGCATGTTGACAAAATAATACTATGAAATACTTCGATAAGGAGAATTTTTTGATGTGTGATATTTCCATTTAATTGCTTTTCACTCGGTTGACAAAATAATATAATAAGTTGGCAAATCATTTCACATTAAATTTTTTTTAGCAATAATAACAAATATTAACTTGTCAAATAAACAATAATTTAATAGTTAGTAGATTCTTAAAGAAAGTGAGATCTTTTGGATTTGAACCCAAGATCAACAAAAAAGTGAAATTCTACAACAAAGAATGTTATGCTTGATCAAATCGATAATCATCCATGTATCATGCAAAATAAAAGATAAGAAATATCAAAATTATCATTGAATGACATGATTGTAAGAAGTTTATACAAATATCAATATAGTAGGTGCCTTCTATAGTCATTTAATTTTTTTCAAATATTTGGTTTTAGCTATTGGATTATTGAATATAAGGTTAATTTGATGTTAAAAACAGAGTATGATCAAAACAAAATAACTATAGAGTATTCTTATCAATAATGGTTAAAAAAATAAAAATATTATAAATGATATCTAACTTTTTCATTATAAATAGTGTTATTTGTCATTACGACTTAATGAGTCCACACGTTAGATACAACCATTTTATCATATTGTATTAATCATGTAACTATTAATTTTGAATACCAAAAATAATAAAAACAAAACTAAAAAAGTGTTGATAAGGCAACCTACGAAAAAGTGCATTCCAATTAATTTATTAATAGAATGTCAAATATTGGGAGTTACACTAGAGAGAGGTTGATGCATAGTGTATAAAAAGGAATGTTATGCTCCATCAAAATAAAAGATAAGAAATATCAAGATCACCATTGAATGATTTTTTCTATCTACACACGACTCCTTAATATTAATTGGAGAGGGAGAGGATAAAAGATGCATTAAACGTTCAAAAAATAATGCATGCAAGTATATCAAAGTCACTCAGAAAAGTCATGGAAGTTGGTTGTAAGCTTATGAAATTTGCAAAATAATTAAAAATCCATTAAGTATGAAAGTTGATACAAGTAACAAGTTCTTAAAACTTTTGCTTAAAGTTCTTACATGCTAAAACATGTTCGTTATATAACTTGTTCACCGTACATATAACTTAAAACGTATAGTACATTTTATTTCTAATTGACCGCACCTTTTAAGTAACATCGCTATAATAATAAAAAAAAAACATGAATATGCAACAAAGGTGTGCAATAGTCAGTTTGGTTATCCAATCGAACCACAAATCAGCTAATCACCTCAAAAATTTTAAACAAAATGACTGAGCAATAATCAATCTATTTAATAACCACAAATAACCACATCACACATATTTTCAACTCGTTTTGTTGCCGCACACCTTTATTGTTACTCCTTATATACCCTTGATTAACGTTTTTCTTTTTCAACAGAATTCATTGCATATCTTAATTATTTGAGGATAAAAAAGGTCTTTTTCTCCTTAGAAATACATCAGCAATAGAAATTCTTAATCTATGTGTATATACCTTGAATGACAGATATTATGGAACGGATATACTAAAAAGCAGAAAGATTGAGATGGGCCAGTATATGGAAGAAAGAGGCCCAAATCCAATTGAAGAAAAAGAATGGTCTGCGAAAAAAGCCCGCTTTATTTTATAACAAAAAAAGCCCATTAAATTCAAAGCGGAGGAGGCTAGGGTTTGGCGGTGCGCTAAATATCAAGCTCCTATAAAGTTGCCGCTCCTCAGCTCCAAACCGTCATCTTCTCCAGATCTGAGCTGCGATTTAACTCAGGTATACTCCATTGATTAGCTCTTACTTTAATTTAATAATTCCCATACTTTGTTTCGTTTAATTGATTAGCTGAGTTAGTAGTATGAGTTCTCAACTTGTGATTTAGTTTTAATTCGTCGTTAATTATGTCTCTAATGATGATCTAAATTATACTTTCGTTCTTCCGAGAATTTACCATGCGGAAACTCATGGAGACCTGAACTGAAGAGACTGTCCTTTTAGCACTATAAATTGATTTTTTTTATTGCGTTGTTTTGTGTATTCTTTGATTTTTTTGACCTAAAAATTGATTTTAGAGCTTTTTATTACCTGTATAATAGAATGTCTCCAATGATGATAGTTTAATAGTGCTTCCGAGATTTTGTATGCGGAAAACTTTTGGAGACCTGAACTGAGGAGACTTGTTTTTTGTTCGTTATTCAGACTCTTTTGATTTTATGGATGCAACTCATTTTGATAGTGTTTTCTTTATGTTGGGACCGTTAGATTAGGAAATCTGGTCCTCGATGTTCGTTTCATTGGAGTAAATTATAATGTATGCTATATTATGCTTGTTTGGGTTGCCTAATTTGTTGGGTTTAGGGTTTATTGCTGGTTTTGAGTTACATAGGTTATTGTGTTACTGTTTAGGTTTTTATATTTGAAATGTGTTAGGGTTTTTTAGTTGCTACTATAATTGTGTTTAGACATTGAAGATCTCTTTTATGTCCATCTCTAATGATGTTTTTTCAAAAACTTTCGTTCTCCTGAGCTTATTAATGCTGAAAATTTTGGAGACCTGAGCTGAAGAGTTTAACGAAGTTCTTCAATGTCTGATCTGGTTAGTTGTTATTTTCACTTTAAATTTTTCAACTAATATGTGGCTCCCTAATTTTCTACTAAGAAACTCTAGTTACACCCTCCACTATTTTGAAACCTGTGTGCTGTCGATTAATTTATTTTATGGCTGTAGGGATGTATGTTATTTCTTATTTTCCTTTGATTGTCTATGAATGGCACTTTCGTTTATTACACACCCATAACTAATTTGTATTGATAGACTTCTGTTGTGTATTTAGTGAATTCATTTTGCCCATTTTGATCTACCATTTGGACTTTTTTGTTTTTGCTTGCTGATGCATTCTACTTTTGTTTATTCAGTGCCAGATTGGTATAATTTGCAACCCTTGAAAGCACAGATCTCCTTGAAGATGAGGTACTGTGTTCTTATTTCCCCCTATTCATTTCAGATTTCTGTGGCTAACAATCTTTTGTAATTGGTCTAATTCTTGTTTGTTTTGTTTTGTCCTTTATTTGGTGCTATTTCAGCCGGCCTATGGAGGAAGATGTAAGTTCTCTTTCAGCTTGTATCTTTTTTCAATTTATTTGTAGTTACATTCTATTTTGAATGATTCTCCTATGGGCTGCTTATTTGCCATATTCGGTTTTATATGTTTTCAAGATCTAAGGAATTTTATTTCTGTAATTGGTGGATAGAGTTCACAACTCTTGGCTATTTCTCAGTTTCTTCTTTTGTCAGCAACTTTTCTGGCCGTTTTAATAAAGAACTTTTGTTTTGTTGTAGTATTTGCTTTTGTTCACTTTTTTTAGTTGTCAAATAGCTATATGCTCAATATGTGGATCTGTTCCCATGAAATATGTTCTATATGCTTGAAATTCAACTGAACTATCTCAGTTTTTCAATTCATCTTCATATTCATGGTTATCATTTTCTTATTTACTTGTGCTGATGTTTCAGGGTCCTGCCAAGAATGAAGAAGAGGAATTCAACACCGGACCATTATCAGTACTTATGATGAGTGTGAAAAACAACACCCAGGTGATTTAAGTTGTATTTTTCAACTGTTATATGCTAGCTCACTAAGTTGGAGCATGCATTTGTATATCTCTTTATTTGTTGATCCACAAATTTCTCACTCAATTTTGTTTTTTTTACTCAATAGGTGCTTATTAATTGTCGAAACAACAAGAAACTTCTTGGACGTGTTAGAGCATTTGATAGGCACTGCAACATGGTGCTTGAAAATGTCAGGGAAATGTGGACGGAGGTTAGTATTGTTGATTATGCCTTCTTTTAGTAGTTGCAGCTATTTTCTTATGGATTGTTATTGAACCTTTTGTATTTTTATTTGTTTTGCTAGACTCCAAAAACTGGAAAAGGCAAGAAAAAGGCCATCCCTGTTAACAAAGATCGATTCATAAGCAAGATGTTCCTTCGGGGTGATTCGGTGATAATCGTCTTAAGGAATCCCAAGTGATAGAGCTGCCTCTGAAGTTGGTTATTGAACTTGAACTGGTTTCTAGTTAAGAACAGTGAATATCTTCCATTAGCTTGTTTGTAGAATGTGCTTAACCTGATCAATGTGATTTCATTGTTAGCGATGGAATCTACTGGTAGTAATAGCAACAGTAGCTAGTGAGATTCAAATTTTAAAGACAAAACCTAGAAGATTATTCCCAGTATGACTGGAAAAGATCTAAGAATATCGTGTGAAACATTAAATATCTTATACCTGCCAGTTTTATTATAAGTTGGTGGTGTGCAAGTGCAAGTGAGTTGGTTCGAATTGAAATCCTACGTTAGAAGTTCGTGAGAAGTAAATGGTATTATAAAATGGTGGGAATCAGGGTTTTATTTAGTCATTATTCACGAGGCTTGAAGTTCTTTGGACAGTAAAAATGATCCTCAGCCTTTAGTTGAAGGCTACCGTTGGTTGTTTGATAAGTGCTGGTATATCCCAGCAATATTTTTACTTTTGTGGATAATCCAAACACTTGTCATTCTATACTCTAGAATAGTTTCCCTTTGGAAAAGATTGTTAATATGCACACTCCCTGCAGTTCTGCTTCAAATGTGGGCTTAGGCCGAGTCCAATTTGCACTTTACATCACTGAAATTGACCATCCAAATCCTTTTGAGGAATTTGTTTACAAGTTATGTATGAATTTAGTTTTCCAATTTTAATAAGTTGATCACAGGTAACAAGTATTTGTAGTAGTTTCAAACTCAATTTGAGACCACGGTAAAGGTGATTAGTATAGACAATAAAAGTGACTTTCGTAAGTCAAACAGAGAGGAAACATAGGCACCTCAATTGAGATGACTAGTGGGCTGTTATTTCTATCCATAAGTTGTATCCATCTCGTGTTTTGTCTCTCATTGGTCAAGTGTTATCATGGGACATTTGTTTGTCATTCAGAACTACCAATTTAATTAGAGCATGGTCAACTCGAGGAACTGCCCGTAGCTGTTGGTGATGCACTCCAGGATGGAAGATTGGAGGAGCAAGTATTGGTTCTTGGTCTCATTATTCGCTAGAAAATGCTACTTAGAAATGTCATCTTGCGGACAAGATGAATTCGAAGGGCGAGCGAGTGTTACAAGTGATGTCCTAGTTGAAGGTCTGCCAAGTCGTGCAAAACAGGCTCTGGCATGGCACAAGGACTTCGTGCTTAATTAGGAAATGTAATGTTATCATGCTTTAAAGTCGGTTAAGTTATTTCTTTTATTGTAAGTATAACTAGCATAAGAAGTTTGGTTATTGTTAGATTTATTTTGAAGAACGATTTTGTCAATAATATTATTAGTTTTCTCCCTCACAATCTTCAATTTTGAACTCGCTCGAAAAGTGTGAGTAATCACCCATTTTAATCGTATCACTGTACAAATCCAAAATTAGCTTTGGTAATGTCCTATATATGTAAACTACAAGTTTAGAGGCCTTTGTATTTCTTCAAATGATTCAATTAAATTCTAAACTAAGGATATATTTGATTAGTCTTCTTAAATTGACCCGTAAACTTTAAAGAGGTTCCATGAGTTTTCTCAATTTGATTAACATGATATACTTGTACCTTGATTGTAATTTAGTGAAATCAAAGTGGATCCCTCTTCTTTGTTTCTATGTGTAAAAGTTGGGATATGTTGAAATCAGAAAAAGGTTAAACCTTTGATACGCATATCATAGTAATGATGATACCTACTCTATGTATAGATTCAGTGCAAAATGCACCCAACAAAACATTATGTTGGTAAATACATAGAAACGTGGAAATTCATGTTTGGGCCATTATTTAATTAGAATGTTTGCTTAAACTTGGATATAATTAAGTGGGTATATGAAAAGAATGATCAGATTGTGACCATCATGATTATCAATAATTAGCATATAGTTAGGCTTGGATCTAATAATATTCCATTTGACATGATTGAAAATGGTGGGGATGCCATTGTTTTCATCTTTGATAATTAAGGCCAGATCACCAATGAGGATATGTCCAACAAATAAAAATAATCATTTTGCCTTTTCTCATTCTTCATACTTGTATATTATGGACAGTGCTATATGACTCGACTTGATCATGATCAACACTTTTTCGAATTAAGTACATTTACCTTGCTGCCATAAATTATAGTTTGTGGCAGGAAACTCAGTTTTCCGTCTCAAAATATCATATGAATAACGCGGAAGCTTGGACATCCCGTTATGATTATATTTTTCGTATCATATGTTGGTACAAAATGACATTACAAATAGTTTGATTGGACTAGTAATTAGTAAAACATATTGATAAGCCCACTACTGATTAAAAAAAAACAATTAACACAATGTTTTCTTATTTATTACAAACTCATTGGTCAATATGCAGTTGATGAGTATTTATTATTAACGGCTACATTTTATCATATTATAAAATAAAAATGTATCACTCAATATTAATCGAACCTCTTAAATTTTGTTCATACTAATTGTGGACATCAAAATTATTCAATTACTCGATTTAAGGCCGATTGAATGCTCTTTACTATATGGACAAGAATTTGAGTTCTAAATTTCTAAGTAATTTCAAACTCCCAACAACTCAAAACAATCTTAACTAATACATATAATACTTTCTCTAATATTATGCAATTACGAAAAATAAACAAAACACGCAAGAATTGCTTACCCAGTTTGTTACTTAATATGAATGTTTTTGTTTGTGGACACTATCAAGCCAGTATATTTCACTGTGATGAATTAGATACCGAATACATAGCATAGGGCAATATTTATATTATAATTAGTCTCCAAAATTCAACATTTACGAGATAAAACATGTTAATTACGTGGAAATTAAGGTAAAAATCAACAAGGTAAGAAAAAGATAATGCTTTTTACTATTTTTATGAGGACAAAATAAAAAAAAAAAGAATTGTTAGAAGCAATGGTTGATTGAAGGAGACAATTTAGTTTACATAGTACCAGAAATCTTAATATGATTTTATCTAATAGACTTGACTAATATATAGCGTATACACAACTTTTTTAACACTAGCCATTTTTTAATAAGATGATATGGTCTCTAATATTTTTGATCAGACTAGGAAAAATAGTTGATAGTAAAAGTTGTCGTATCATACAATCCGATTGATAGATGATGTTGGTGTGGAAAGAACAAGAGGCGTGTGCTAACCACACGCTGAATACAAATACATCAAACCATATGATATTTATTTATTTATATTATGGGTGTTTATTTACATGAAACTTTTTCTTGATAAAATATTCCATTTCAATTTCTTTTGGTTTCTAGTGAATATGCTTTCACATGGGCTTGTGCCTTACACACGCCCATCCGAATCTTTTTCAAGCTGACTTAATTGACCTCCATTTTCAACTTATCATTATGATCTCATTTTTTTTAGGAATTATCTCATTTTATTCTTTTCAGTGGAGATTAAATACTGATGCAACCACCAAACTAATATCAATCCTTAGATTTTGATCTAACGGTGATTGATCAAATTATATTTGGTCAATCATTGACCATGTGAGCACAACTTTTTTTGTAATAATAGAAAAACATAAATTATAACAATTATTATTAATTTCATATTGTTACTTATCATTCATGATAAAAAAACACAGAAAAATTATATTTAGTTCATAAATATGAGATAACCCGGTTGAGTTAGCCACTATTAAACACAAACTTGTTAATCAACATGTCACCATCATCCACTTACACAAATTCCCACTCTCTTGTGAAGTTTTTTTCAGAAAAGTTCCCATGCGAAGTTTATGTAATGCTTTAGATTATAAAAACTAGTCCTATATTTATTTTTTCCTAAAGCAAATTCATAATCAATTTGACCATATACAATGGTTTTGCTTCAGTTATGGACAGAATCTACATAAAGGGTTGGGATATCCCAAATCACTCCAAAATACACCTAACCCCTTTTCACCTCAATTAATGTGCATATGCACACACCCATTAATTAGTGAATAATCTTAGCTTTCTATTTCTATAAATACCCCTCTTTTCTCTTCATTTTCATCCCAAACAAAGTAAAGAAAATAAAGAGAGAAATCTCACCTCTAAATTACTCCATCTATTTATATTTTGTGCCTAATTCCTAATTTTCACAAATCAAATGGCAGAAAATGGGATTGCTGAGAAGCAAAAGCTGCTCCTTGAAGAACATAAAGAGAAGCATTTCATGTCTAGTGAGGTTGTCCGAGACATCATTATTGGTGTCTCCGATGGTCTCACTGTCCCTTTTGCTCTCGCGGCCGGGTTGTCCGGTGCTAATGTCACCTCTAAAATCATCCTCATCGCTGGCGTTGCTGAAGTCGCCGCCGGTGCCATCTCTATGGGACTTGGAGGGTAATTAATTAGTTAACTAATTTTTTATAATTTTTGAATTAATTTCATCACTTATAGGTGTTTTTTCTTTTCTTGCACATTTTGGAAAAAAACAAGCATTGTGCATTCTTTGTAAAATTAAAGAAATAGTCAATTCTCTTGACCAAATTTTTTTTATGAACTTCTCTAAAACCTAAACTACCTTGTCAATGGCCTTAAAAACAATTTGGAAAAACATGCGTCGTTCACAGTTGCTTATTTTTTTAATTATGCGAACAATGTATTCACAGTCCTAGTTTTGTGAAACTTAGAAAGTGAAAAAGATCAATGGAATTAATTGCAGGTACCTAGCAGCAAAAAGTGAAGCTGATCACTACATGAAAGAACTCAAACGGGAACAAGAAGAGATCATCACTGTTCCTGATATAGGTTATATTTATTTTTTGATTACTCGATTTGAGATTGTTTATAAACTGCACTGATCCCAGATATTAATTAAGTTTTAATATAATGTTTCAGAGGCGGCTGAATGCGGAGAAATACTAAGCGAATATGGAGTGGAACCACATGAATACGAGCCAGTGATCAATGCCCTGAGAAGAAACCCGAAACATTGGGTCGATTTTATGATGAGGTTTGAACTGGGTCTGGAAAAACCAGACCCAATGAGAGCAGTGCAAAGTGCATTAACAATAGCCATATCATACATAGTGGGAGGAATGGTACCACTTTCACCATATATAATATTCCCACTAGCAGACCAAGCTCTTTTGGGCTCCGTTGTGGTCACAATTTTAGCACTACTCGTATTTGGGTTAGTTAAAGGTCATTTTACAGGGAATAAGCCATTCAAGAGTGCTTTTCAAACTGCTCTTATTGGTGCCATTGCTTCTGCTACTGCTTTCTCGTTGGCTAAGCTTTTCCGGCTTTGATTTCATCATCTCCTAATTAATGTTCCTAATTAGTATGTACTAGTTTTATGTATTTTTAAATTTCTAGCAATAATATGAATATTTGGTACGCGTTTCACCTGGTGCATAGTAGAATCTCTAATTTCTTAAACGAAATGGACCAAATACGAAATTTAATGCATTGCTTGTTAACTTTGCTCCTTAAGACTTTGATTGGGAGGCAGAATAAACAAGAATACTATATATCACATGATCTGAAATTGAAGCAGAGGGTTGTAATTTTGTGAATAAACAACTCATTTTTCTCAATAATGCATCAGTCAGTGCTGCGAATAAAATCAAATCTTTTAACAAATTAAATAAAAAGAACAATCAAATCATGTTGCAGACAATTTCACCATGAGTACATGTTGCTTGCTAGCAATAAAACATGAAATAAAAGGATAAATAAATTAAGTAAAGTAGATTCTTCGTGGAGGGGTTCAAGAATATTAGTATAATATAACCAGCAATCATATTAATTTGAGAATGACTTGTCTTTTATCCATGGATGGGTACCAAATATTATAATGACTTAACATTAGAACTCATGTGAAGTTCCAAGCTAATGCCTACATAGATGTTTCACGTTTTTTTATTCCTGAATCGAATAATCCAAAACTTGTTAAAATTTTAAAATTCATGACTTGATACGGTGAAACTAATTGAAAATAGTGATTTGCCAAAATAAATGAAAGATTCGGAGTTCACGTTTGTCCGTCAGAAAGTGCCAACATAGTTGGAATGTCGTGCTCTCATTCGTGCCCTTCTCAGCCTTTCATCCAAAAAAGTTAAATGAAAGATTGACTTGAAAATGGAAGTATGTGGAATTCTAGATTGAACTATTAAACTTACAGAAGTGAAATCATAAAACTAGAGAATTCTTGAAAAGTAAAAATTGGCAGTGGAAAATTAAAGAAAGATTGTAGTAATTTGTTGAATTTACTCAGTTTGAATGTTGATATGTGTGTTTTGATTCCTGTAGGTACTCTCAAAATAAAATGTTCCCTTAACTAGATGACATTTTTTTGCCATAAAAAGCAAACTAAATGGCTTTCTTTTTCCTGCGTCCACTGTATATCGTCTTCTTCTTCAATTACTTTTTCTTTCAAATTGAAATTTGAAATAACTTCCAATAAATCTAGTCCAAGATAGAGGAAGTGGAAATTTCTAATAATTTCCTTCTTTTGTTGTGATTTGAAATTTCCTTTTTTTTTCCGTTATTGGAAGTGGAAATGTCACATGTAAAGGTCAAAGATAGAGGAGAAATAGAGATCAACTCCAACCCAATGTCTAAATGAGGACATATTTTTTATAATTGAAAATTAATGCACCAAACTGAATTGAAGTGTATTTAATAAAATGAAGTTATGAAAAATTATTGAACTAAACTGCTAATCAGTAATAACGAACATGACCTTAGTCTTTCAATTTAATCCCTCTCCTTGTCAAGTTTGGATAAAAATTCTTCTTGTCCTAAACAAGCAAAAAAGTGGTATAGAAGGCAAGGTACGTGAAAGAATCTTCTATTCCCAATTCAAATTAATTCATCCATCTTAATCCTCATTTTCAAACTCCAAGTATGTAATTCTCTCTTTAAATTTCAGATTCTACAAAGTCATCTACCAATAGTGGTGTCAATATGTGAAAGATGGGGTTGATTGTTTTATTGAAAATCTCTTGCAATTTGAATAAATTGGTATTGTAATTGGAAACTTAGGTGTTCCTGATTTTTGTAAATGGTTATATGCATGACAAGTTTGGAAAAGGTTATACAAATTGATGCATTCCAAAGTGTTTGACAAAATGCATCTATCATTTCGAAACTTCAAAATGCATGCATGCAAAAAAAATTGCCCACAAAATTGTTTCAATTGTCATAGTGCACCAAATATATCTAAAACCTTCACCAAAAGAAAAATATATCTAAAACCTTGTTTCAAATTGTTATAGCGTACCAAATTTTTTGTAAAAAAGAATGAAAAACATATTCCAACGAGACGTTTCAATAGAATTAGGGATGAGATAAAATTAAAATTTAATGTTGAGATGAAATTAAAAATTGGAATTGAGATGAAATTGGTAAAAAGAAGTTGACAAACCTTTGTCTGTTTGGTGTGATGGAATGAGGGGATAAGAATTAATGGGATGAAAATAATTAAGTTAACTCCAATTAAAATTACAAGAGATGTAAGAGAGGAGACAACTTAGTCATCTCTATCTCATTTAAGTTCCATCTCATCCCCCTTATCTTCTAAACAGCCCCCATAATACAAGATATGGGGGATGAGATGGAACTTAATCTCCATCTCACCACTTTATCCCTCAAAACAAATGGAGACTTCCCTTCATCCCCGCTCTCATCCAATCTTATCACTCTTAAAATAACACTCCGCGAATGATATTTAATGAACTCCTCACATGGATGTCATTAACTATATAAATTAACCTTAAATGATATTCATTTCTAAACCATTGAACTATTCATTTTGAACATACATTGATGAGATAAGCTATACGAAAAATCAGTTGAAATTAAATGAATAAAACAAAAGCAACGAAGAAAGTATGAAATTAATCTGAGATTCATCACATGCGGAAAATAATGCCAAAAGGAGGATGCGAACACACACAACATACCAAACAGTCGCTTCCACTGGAACATTGGCCACCGCACAAACACCTCCTCAGTTGTCTCGTCACTGCCACACTTAACAAAATATTTAGCATAAAGACATAATCTCTAATTTATTTTCACAGTTTGTTACGTCAAATCCTCAATGGACCACCGCCTACCAAACAAGCAGAGCCTCCTCGACCACCACAAGGAACGTCACTTCACTGCCGGTGAGATTGTCCGTGACATCATCATCGGCGTTTCTGATGGTCTTACTGTCCCTTTTGCTCTTGCTGCCGGTTTGTCGGGTGCCAATGCCACTTCTTCCATTGTCCTCACTGCCGGTGTTGCTGAAGTTGCTGCCGGTGCTATTTCCATGGGACTCGGAGGGTATTTATTGGATTGTTTGCGTTGTTTTGGCTGTGTTTGTATGCAGCTGTTGATGACGGCTGCTCATCATGTGTGCAGGTATCTAGCGGCTAAGAGCGAGGCGGATCATTATGCCAGGGAGCTCAAGAGGGAGCAAGAAGAGATCAATACTGTTCCTGATACAGGTTTGTTTGTTACACCCACACTTCTCCTTACTAGCGTACTCGTGCACTGTCCATTTTCATGTTAAGGATATTTTATGAATGTTATATTTTAGAAATAATGTTTTATGTGTACGTGTATGTTTACATTTTAAAGTTATTTTATGAAGTTTATAATTTAGAAGTAATGTGTTTGTGTTTGTGTTTGTGTCTGTGTCTGCATGCATGTACGGGCAACATAGGGTATGAAGGTCGGTAAAAATGAGTTTAATTTGATGATGTTGAAATGCAGAGGCGGCTGAGATAGCAGAGATATTAGCAGAATATGGAATAGAGCCACATGAATATGAGCCTGTAGTTAATGCTCTTAGGAAGAGGCCTCAAGCTTGGCTTGATTTCATGATGAAGTAAGTTTTAAATTCCTATCCTTTATACAATATATGAAAAATTACTCAAAATTCACACAGATAGAATGGAATTTCGGTTTTTGTTTGTGTATTAGTTATCTTGATTAAGCTTTTGTTCTCTGAAACTTATGGTTTGAACAAATTTTGGTGGGAATCTATTTATATTATTAATATGTGATCATTCATATAAGATGATATACATTTGTGGCACTGAACTATAGCTCAGCTAATATTGTCATCGGACTCTACATTATACCGATATTGAAGTTTAAATCAATGGACATTGATGACAAAGACAAGTTTACTGAAATGATGAATAGGTATTTGACCATAATTTAGGGTGACATAGTTATCAAAGAGTTGATACAATAGTTAGATTTGTATAGTTCAACCTTTCATTGAATTGTTAAACTGATTGTCTTTGAGTAGGATCATGACATTAATGTAATGTTTAGTTTATTTGTATGTTGTGAACTGAAGTTCATGGCTACAGTATAAGGAAGTAATTCAGGCGGCGTAAATGTATTTTGTCCCAATCGAATAGTAACAGAAGATGAAAAAGTAACCCGTAAATGAAATGAATGCAGGTTTGAACTGGGATTAGATAAGCCAGACCCAAGAAGAGCCCTACAGAGTGCATTCACCATCGCGATTGCATACATATTGGGTGGTATAGTACCGCTGGTGCCTTACATGTTCATTCCAAGAGCTCAGGATGCTGTGTTGGCATCAGTCGTTTTAACCATTTTCGCATTGCTCATCTTTGGCTATATCAAGGGCTACTTCACAGGCAACAAGCCATTTCAGAGTGCCATGCAGACTGCCCTGATTGGCGCCATTGCTTCTGCTGCGGCATACGGCATGGCTAAGGCCATCCACCCATAGTGTTGCTTGCGACCTTTGTGAATTTTGTTTAGCTGAGTGTTAATTATGTAGAGAATTGAACTGATTTTAGAGTTCTTCCTGTTTAGATTTTACAACCTCGAAGTGTTGGAAAATTGACAGATTCTGGCAACTTGTTGCTAAGAGCACTGATAGTATGGATTTTACTTTTTTCTTGCCTGCATTGCCAGTATTTGAATTTTATTCCATATCGGTGATCTTTATCAAGTTTCAGTGTCCGTGTTCCCCTTTACCGAGCTACTTTTTACCTCTCAATTCCAAAATACTGCCGACTGGAAGCGTTTAAAAATTTGAAAACAACAAACACCAACTGTTGAACCAAACATTTATTTGACGGTTAATTCATCTCACAAAATTAAATAGAACAATCAACAAGTATGGTCCATTAGGAAAAAAGAATGGAGGACATGTAACCAATTTGAATTTTATATTCTCACTGCTTGTGTTTGGATCGTGCTTGGAAAATAACATAAAGGTCAAATACTTGCGGATTTTCGAGATTGAGGGTCTATTTGGTTCAATTGTTGTTTACAATTATTGGTTGTTAGTACGTACAAATAATTAATATGAACGTGATTTAAATCAATCAAATCAATACATATATGAATGTGATTCCAAAATCAACAAAAGTAGTCCAAGTAGTAAAAAAGAAAAAGTTTGAAACCATAGTCAATTCAAGCTGCATATTTGTAATTAAGCTTGTTAATCAGTAATGGTAATTTGGAATCCCTTCTAAAGGTAAGTGAGCAAGTGAATATTACTGGCTTATTAATATGCATATGACGCTAAGCTACAATCACAACATTTTACGGGCCCATTGATAAAGTAACGCCCGGGAGGACCCTGAAAAGGAGAACATGCTTCTCCAGAGACTGATTTTGCTATTTGCAATAGTCTGATGAAGTCTTAATAGCACTGACGGAGTACCGATCTCAATTCTAGAGGCGCAATTGCTACACCTCCAGACCCTTTTTTCAGGTGGAGGAACACGTAAAACCACTCATTTCAGAATGGACTCCGATTATAAGGGTTGCAACATCAGCACACACCCCTCCTTCCATTGCTTAATAGCATCGCTTTCTAGTACTAGCATCATGTATATTGTCTACCAAGTGCTTAGCAGAGTACACTATTCAGGCATTACAGGTCATATATTCAGGGAAACAAAATGTGGATTTAATGCACATAAACTTCAGAAAATGAAAGCGGCAACAGAAATTTGAGCTAAGAAGGGACTGAAAACTTCACATGTTCCAGACTTCCTTCACTTACTAAGAGCAGATTATCGTTGCATGATAAACTTGGTCAGATTTCTCCATACTATCCACACCCTCTCATAATTGAAATATTTGCAAGAAAACATTTCCTGCTGTATAATCTGCACCCCAACATATCATCTCAAACAGGATAGACTAACTATGGCAATTCGCAAACATGAACACACAGGTGCTCTTGCACGCCACAGAAGTACAGAGAAGATAATATATCTTTTGTTTCAATAATGTATAGAAACTAGAAAACATTAGGACTGCTAAACTATACTGCGGAGTCTGAGTTGAAGTGGCACATAAATATCATTTCATTACTATCAACTGCAAAAGGACTTCATCAATCGCTAATGCTACAAACAGTCATGCCATCTTCCCAGCTTCAAGTGTTTGGAAACAAGATCACGCCGCCATTACCAAATATCTATTAATGGAACAAATAGAAATATCAGCAGAAGGTAATAGGATCAACAAAATTCATGCCACCACTTCCATAAGCATGAAGGTATCGAAAAGATTACACAGCAATTAACGAAATATTTTGCATGCCCTCTTGCAGGTTTTATAGAATAATAGTACGAAAAGAGCAAATTTGAACCAACTTACATGGTTTTGGTACAAAATTGGCCTGTGCAATGAGGATTAGAGCAAGGGATACCTATATACCTATTTTATAACTACTTCCTACTATATTCATTTTTCTTGGTTGGTTTCAGATGCCAAACGTGCCATTTTCTTCGTTACAATTTCCAGATTCTTTGACTTTTCGGAATGCGGCTCATGACAGATAGATTTCCCCTGCAAACTCTGGAACTTGTCTACTAGCTCCATTGAATACTCAGAATTGTTGGAGCCATTCATTGGCTCAACTCGTGTCCCAGGATCTGCTGTTTCAATCTCCTTGTCAGCATTAGGCGCTCCACCATCTTGATTTCTATCATCAACATTTGGCAAGAAATGACTGGCCATAAAGATCTGCTCCCATGTACTTTCAACTGGTATTTCTGGTAGAACAAGTGGGGCATGATTTTCGAAAGAGAAATTTTCATCCATAAGAAATTTAACGAGATCAGGACTTATAACTGGATCTTTCATTCCATCAGGAAAAAGGTCAGATACTTGTGGTATATCTGTAACCATAGGTGCAGTCATCTCTTCCGCGGGTGGCTGATACCTTATTATCATTCTATCAGAAGCCAATTGTTCTTCATCTGCATCTTCTTCTATTATGCTTCCCCGCTCAGCCATCCGCCAGTTGTTCTCTTTTGGGTTAAGCAGCTGAATCAGAAATCCTGGGCTTTGGACAACCATAACTAAGAACGATAGCATCTCCTGCTGATTTTTTTCCATTCCTTGAAGACGGTCTTTCAAATGGAGCAATTTCTTGTCTGCATTTTCCTGGCACTGCCCAAGTTTAACTAGCTCCTGCATAAGTGCATTTTTGTCAGTCTTCAGATTATCTATTTCCTTCCAAATCCCTGCATTTTCAATTTTGTCACCAGGCTGATCAGAGCTCTCCTGCTGCTGTGACAATTTTCGATTTTCTGTAACTTGAGAGTTTTTCCTCCTGGCTATATTCTTCATCAGATCTTTTTGGCCTTTGATAAATCCATCATTTGCAAATTCCCAACGATCTGTATCAGCTTTTCTGAATCCCTGAAAAATATGAATGATTGCTAAGTTTTGCATTCCAGCATCATGTTTCACATATGCAATCAGAAGGAGAAAGTAAATGGATTCAAAGGAAAATCCTTCACTAAAAAAAATTCTAAGCTTCCTGGGCCATGTGAGAAATTTTACTAACAAATAACAGCATGAAGCAATGCAATTCTCATACACTAAAAAAAGACAAGAAAGCAAATATTGCAACATCTTAGCAAGTCACAGCTCTAAGTAAATGTTCGATCACAATTCAACGTCAATAAGCGTTTAATCACAAATCAACGTCAGTTCCATACCAAGATCATGGTTGCACAAAGTAAAAGCCCCAAATGGAACTGAATAAATGGAAATAAAGCCACTAAGCTGAAAACCAGTACGAAAACTAGCATTCAGAAGGGAGTAGGGAAGTCTGGAAAAGCATAAACAAATTTTGAGGAGAAAAAATAAACACAGGGAAAGTAATAAGTAAGAATAGATTAATCTGATAAAGTTCACCAAATCAATTGCTTAATGTACTAGAATATCATACTAAAGATACTAAAACAAATAACAAGCAATAGAAATCTAGCATCACTAGTTTCAATCTACATAATGCCCACTCTCTATGTTGCCCAGGCACAGTGACGTCCACGCTATTTCTAAAACATAACCTTCACAAAATAGCCTAAAAATCATATCAGAGTGTCTGCGTAACATAGGCTAGTCTACATAATGCAAAACTGAATTCAGCCTCCTCTAATTAAAATGATAACACCTAATTAGAAACAATGAAAGATGAAGAAACAGTAAAAGAAAATAAAAAAAGAAGCAAGAAATGAAAGACTGACATAGATGTTGAGTTGGCGGACAAAGCTAGCAGAATTGTTGTGTTTGAAGTATTTAGGAAGCAATTGAAGAGAGAAGTGAGACATATCCCAAATGATGAAGCTGTTACCGTCGTGGCTCCACGATATTATCGAATCGGTCGAGTCATCATCCACCATTTCATAACATTTCTTTAGAAACGGAGCCACCGGAGGACACTCTCCAGATTTTACCATCGCCTCGCCGGAAAGAAAAGAAAGATCGATATGTTCGATAGAATTTTCAAGTCTTTGCAGTCAAGTAAATCAATGGTATATTCGTATATCTACGTACTAGTTTAGGGAAGAAATATCGGAGAAAAAGCGTGCCATTTTTGTTTCATTGGTTTTGTTTTCAATTTGAACCCGCTATTCTTTCCACAACGTTGACCCATTCAAGGCTTGTCGGTTCGGTTCGATTGGCTTCCACAAGTTTGGGCCAAAGCCCAAGCCTGATCCAGGAAACACGGGCTTTAACGGAATGCACATAGTCCACCTGTTGAAACCTTTATTCCTAATTTTTTTTGGAGGTATATGCCGCATAATACATCTGTAATGACTAAGAAAGTTTATGCGAAGTTCACCGTCTAATTATTTGTTCTTTTTTGTTAGTATAATTTTATTTGCTGAAGGAGGATAAAAAAATTGAAAAAAAATTATCTAGCCGAGGGTGGTCGCGACCTTTCCCTCTCCTTCCCTTTCTCCTTCTCTGGATCACCTTTACCATGAGTGGATCTAGCCACTCATGTCTCTTACGGGGTGTTTGTTAGGGTGATGAGATGAGTTTTTTTAGTAAGCCGGATGTTACAAGAAATTGGAGTTGAGATGAGAGTGTAAATGAGGGGAAAAATGACTAAGTAACCCTTATTAAAAAAAATTCCTACCTATCCTTTTAGCAACAAAACTCCAAAACACAACTTTCTTCCCCATTTTTTCTGTTCACCTCCTCTCTTTTCCGTCAATCCACCACCGCCGTCACTCCCTTATTATTAAAACACACATGACCCCGTCCTAATTTGAATCGCCACTCCCCTCGGAACCTCCATTATTTTTAGTCGACCTAACCTCCCCCTCCTCACCTTCGCGATTTCTGGCCGCCATCCAATGAAGATCACCGGAAAAACCCTCCTCACTTGAAACGCCTCTCTTTAAGTGCAGTGAAGTTCACCGGAATTGAGTTTTAGGTCATTGGGAAGAAAAATGGAAGATAAAAATTGGGGATTTCGATTTCGATTTCGATTGTAAATTGGGGATTTTGATTTATAGTTCGGAAGGATGATGATAAGGAGACGCAGGAGAAGATGAATACTGGTGGCACCGGTAAAAGTCGTCGGAGACTGTGGCTGTTGATAGGAGGTAGAGTTTCAATCTGCGTTTCCCATCCTATTCTATGAAATGCGATTCAATACGAGCTTTCAATTTTTTCTGTTAGCATTTTCCATCGTATTCTGTGAAATGCGATTCAATACGAGCTGTAAATTTTTTCTGTTTGCTGATCCCATCGGATTCTGTGAAATGCGATTCAATGCAATCTCTCTTTTTTGTGTTTGTTTTTCCCATCATATTCTGTGAAATGCTATGAAATGCGATTCAATACGATCTGTCAATTTTTTCGAGTCGATTGCATGTCGTCGTTTCCCCATTATGAAGATTAATCGGGAACAGTGAGTCTAGGGTTTGTTGGAGAAAAAAATTGGCCGCCTACTTCCGACGCCGAAGAGAAGGAGGAACGACCAAGTAAAATTTTGTTTTATATTTTCAAATACCCATTTTAAAATGATATTGAGGGTAATATGGTAATCTCCATATTTTTAACTCTCATCTCATCCCTCCAAACAAACAAGTCCCTAAGCAATATCTATTTACCATTTTATTTCAACCTCCTCATTTTAAACTCATCTCAACTCCCTTGTTCATCTCATCTCATCTCATCCCCAATCCTAAACAACTACCCCGTTAAAAATTGAAGAGTTTCGTCCAAATATCTTAAATACTGTTGAATTTAAGAGCAAAGTTAGCTTTTTAATGTTGAATTTCTGTATTCATCATTAATTTTATCCTAGTATATCCATTTGCATAGTTACTAATCTTTATTGTTAAATAGTTATACACAAACTTGAAACCACATGATCGTAACTAAAATTAGAAAAATTTCAAAGACGGCGTACATTTGCTTCAACCCCAGTTTAGGACTGCGACATGTGTCCCAAAATCTAATTGACTACGGTTATAAAGTATCCTAATATCTTTCTGGATGAAAAGAAAAAATGTAAAAGTTACCACAAGATAGAAGGTGGAAGGATGACTCAATAATATGCCTTTGTGTGTGAATTCTAATATGATAAATAAACAAACTGCCCTTCATTGATCCTAATGGCCATGGATCCAAATGTCACTTTAAGACTTTTTATTAATATCTTTCAAAATAATGGGTCAAAAGTTTGTACGGATTTAGATTTAACCATATCAAGCAAGCCAAACAAATGGTAAGAGAACTAGATCCCTTTTTTATTTATTAGGAGAAAAATCTTTTACTATAAATAAAAACATATGTGGAACATTAGATGCCATTAAATTATAGTATATCTTCTTAAACACATAATTAATAATCAAGTCCATAGACAAGGATGGAATAATCGACTACCTAGACAGTAAAAGGTAATTAGACTTCTTTTTTTATGGATAGCAAATTGAGCACTTGCCTTCCTTTGAATGGTCTGTGCAAGATTTTGCCCACACAAAAATAAATAAAGTATATCACTAGGAAAGGACCAATAAATACAATTATATCAAAGGATTCCACCAAGCCATATATACCAATATTATAAATATCTTATTTCAACATTATGAATGATTACACCACTAATGAAAACACATTTATCTGTATTAACAATTACCATAGTTAAATAGGATTAGAATTTGTTAATTTTACCTTATTTTCATCAAAATTCAATTCACTCAAAGTTGATTTAGTTCACTTCAGTTTATTCAAATTCAACAAAATCATTAAGCTAAATTTACTCAGTTTAGTTATCTCTTATGTTAAGATCTACTTATGCATGTATAACAAATAACCGGTATGTTCATATTGGATTCCTTCAAAGTTAATCAAAAGAATGGGTTTCTATTCATCTTCATGTTTCATCAACCACACATATAAATAAAAATGTCTATTTTGTTCTTTCATATTTAACTATTTTATTTTATTTGCAAATGAAATGTATTTTGCTCGAGGAAATTTTTTAAAATACTCTTGGAGTGCGGATAACGTGGTACTCTGTACTAATAATTCGATGACCGTCGCATATGTTAGTATCTAGAATCGATGATTTAAGATCTAAGATTTAGTTATGAGGGTCTAGAATTTTTATTTTACGGTCTAGAATTTTATATAAATTATTAACTAAAAGTAAATTTTTAATTAATTACACATTGTTAAAATTTTATTGATTAAAATAACATATGTCAATCATTTATTGGTTTAGAATACCACGTCATTGTACTCCAGAAATTTACTAAGATCTTTCTTGTTCGAGATATATACATATTTTAATTGATGAACTGAATCTTGGAATTAGTTATTGCTTGTGAAATTCGAGTGGACAATAATAGTAGAGTTCACATGGTATCTCAAAAGCAATAAGATAAGCTTCTTTTTTTTAGAAATGAAAGGCAATAAGAAAATAAGAATGATAATGTTATATATTTGAACTTGGTGATAAAGATAAGGATAGAATGGCAGATAAAACATTAATTAAGTATGAAGCTGACACATAACATGCCCATATTATATCTACCTAAGCCAAGCCACCCAATCATTTGTTAAGGCTTTTGTATTACTCGCCAAATCTACATAATTGCTTACGTTGAGGCTTTCAAATAATTTCAACAACTATAAATTTCAACCATATAATGTTCTGAAATATTATAGCATTGATGTTCGAAATGTTTACAACTTCCCGGCAATTATACTTGTTTGCCCATTATTAACTTTTTATTTTTAACTAAACTATAATTAATGTTTTTGTATATGGTAATGAAAAACTATAAATATAAAAAGATATAAAAATCGAAAAAAGAAACGTAATATATAGACAAAAAAAGTAAAACTAGTTTCGCTTCACTTGCAAGTTTGGGATATCAAATTGTCGCATTTTAGGACAAAGTGAGAAGCATTGAAAACTAGAATATTTGAATAAATCTGGAAAGTATTCATGGCATGCAAGTGAATTTGTATAGTATGATTTTCTGAAGATTTAGCACATATTTAGTTTTAGTACAGTTTGATGTTAAGGCATCAAACAAATCCAAATTTGATTCCATTTTCTTCTTCTTTTTAAGCCCACTAACTTATTTCTAGCTGAAGTAAAAAGAAAATGGAATGCAGAAGATGGTGTGGCTTGTTTATCAAGCTCATTTTATGCTATAAATATAAGCTCCAAACTACAACAAACTGATTCTAGTCACTCAATTTTGTCCTACTTAGTTTAATCACTCTTAGTGTCAAGTCCTTTTCAATTTCAAAACATTAATTCCGCATTTACATTTCTCAATCAAATTTTCATTCAGAATCCCTTAATTTCATGTGCTTTGTTTAATCCAGTGACTTCCTTTTAAAATTTTATACCACTTAAAAGTCCGATCCAACTTTCACATTCTTACAAACATGTTTGTAAAATCCTAAATTTCAATTTAGACTATAAGCATTTTTTACAATTTATTTTATCTAAGTCTATCGTGATATACTTAAAGTTTTGTTCTCTTTTGTTGCATGTTGGTTGTTTGTTTCACTCATATGGACAGCTTTTTAATCTTTCTATGTTGACAACACCAATTTGATAGCATATGAACTAGTCCGAGCTATCAACAGTTTGAACTCATTCCACTTGACAAGGAACAATTAGGTTTAGAGCTACTAATCCAAGGCCCCTTTTCAATATCTAATTGTTAAAACATAATTAATCTACATAAAAATATTATATTTAGTCTCATAATATCATAAATATCTCAATACTGACCCCACTGAATGTGAACTCAATCAATGAGACTCGAGTGAATATGTAAATAACGTAGAAGTAGTAATGTAATGAGTTAAGCACATTGGAGGTTATTGATCACTTCGTTATTTAAAGAATGAGGACACTTGCCTTGCATTGGTCTAATAAGAAATTAATAGATAATAAGGAGTCATCTTATTCAAGTATCATAGTTGATAAAGAAATGCCAATATTGACTTGTTAGAGCAGACCAAATCCTTTTATGATCCACTTAATTTTAATTACAATCTAACCACGTATGCTTCCATAATAAAAAGGATGACCCGACTCATGATGTGGTACTATGCGAGAGCCAATATGACATCACATGTCATGATTTATTGTCACGAACATTACATAGCATTGATTTTCATTTCGACTCTAATTAACTTCTCATTAAAAAATTTAAATTGTTCTTCGTTGATTCTAAATAATTAGCTTAAAAATAGTTTTTGCATGAATATGTTTTATATTTATTTTTTTGATCAAAATATGTTTTATATTTCCAAACAACGATACTTGATTTGAGTTATCAATCCAAAATATTGTTTCTTTACCCAAACTTTAGTGAAAAGAAAAGCACAGTGACTATGTAATTAACCAACTTAAAAGCAAGAACTGAACTAAATAAGAACAGCCACGTGGCCTCGTGATGGGAAAACATCCGATAAATCGGGTCAACCGAAACACGAATCTCCATACACTACTCCTCTCAGAGCATCTCTAGTGGTTCAAAAGAGGGACTATTCAGCAATTTAATAAAATACAAAATTGCTGAATAGTCCCTCCATAAAGTTGGAGAATGCTCAAATATGAGTAGTGCTCAAAAATGACACATGTTTCTTTTTAATTGAAGAGTGACACTCACAATGGAAAAATGGAGAGTGAGTGCAAACAAATTATTATTTTTAATTAATTTAATGGGACCCATTTACTATAATTGAATATAAAAAATACAATAATTTAATTAATAGTATTTTTTTAATAATAGAAATGGTGAGAGTACCCAACCACTAGAGTACTCAATTTTGAAAGTGTTTTGTAATAGTGTTAAATATGGGTTGAAAGTGTTCAACCATAAGAGATGCTCTCACTGTATCCTCTCAACAGAGCTCCCACTCTTGACAGGTAACCCTATGGATAGTACCATCTCTACCCAATCACAACACGACACGTATCTTCTTAACCCTCAACAGCTAAATTTCGGACAACACCCCTCTTCTCTCATAGTGGGTCCCGCCAACCGAATGATGCCTTATGGCGGACACACCAAAGGACAACGGATAAGAACCGTAAGTAATGTTCTCCTGTTTCTCACGTGCATGGTATTCCTCTGTTCCCCCACCGTTCATTTTTCTCATCATACAATCCAACGGTTGTTATTCTTTCTCATAAATGATGGGAATATAAAAATAAATTATTTGGTTTTTCAAAGTAATTTTTTTCATTATCTTGTTTTCTCTCTCTTAGTTTGTCAGAGAGTGTTTATAAATCATTAATGGTTGAAATGAGGTAGATTAAACAGAGAGCTGAAAATAGAAGCTGAAAATTGTTTTTATTTTTTGTTTTTATGAAAAAAAGAATTTAGCTTTAGATATTATTTATCTTGTTATAGTGAGTGGGTAAAGTTTGTGATTTGCTACTACCCCACCATAAAGAATGCAAAATGGAATTCCATTTGCAATAAAGAAGCTTACTGGTAAATTTTAATTTTTCTTCAACTGTTCTTGATTTTTTTATTTATGGTTATTTATTTCATTTTTGGTTGGTCACCTCTTTAATTTCTACTCTCCAATCTCTTTTTTTGATATTTTCCCATAAATTTATTTAAATAGTAGTACAATATTTAGTGGAATATTATCTGTTGTTATGCCAGTATGATCTTGAATTTATTCCATTCCTTTTCTCTTTTAATCTTGATAGACTGAAATTTCTGTTCTTTTTCATAGATTCTGTTTAATTTAAATTTTTCTTCTTTTTCTTGCAGTTTAGTGGCTAAATCCTCTGTTCTTAGTGGTTATTTCTTGGTTTAGAAGATCTTAGTAGCTGAGAATCTTGAATTTGTGTATTCAAGTTGAGAGATTTTGTTTAGATGATTGATTTTTATGCTAGGAAAAAGCTGAAGCTGGAGTAGATTTTGTTTAAAACCCCCAAAAAGAAATGGTGTCAAGGTCATACTCAAATCTCCTTGAGCTAGCCTCGGGAGATTCTCCGTCGTTTGGTCGGATGAGCAGGAGAATCCCCCGGATTATGACTGTGGCCGGTATAATCTCTGACCTGGATGATGATCCCTCGGAGAGTGTATGCTCTGATCCGTCGTCTTCGGTACAGAGAGACCGGATTATAATCGTGGCGAATCAGCTGCCGATTAGGGCACAGCGAAAAGTGGATGGTAATAACAAGTCGTGGATTTTCACGTGGGATGAGAATTCTCTTTTGCTGCAGCTGAAAGATGGGTTAGGAGATGATGAAATTGAGGTTATTTACGTTGGTTGTTTAAGGGAGGAGATTCATCCTAGTGAACAAGATGAAGTTTCACAGATACTTCTGGAGACGTTTAAATGTGTGCCTACGTTTATTCCTCCTGATCTTTTCAGCCGGTATTATCATGGGTTTTGTAAGCAACAGCTTTGGCCTTTGTTTCATTATATGTTGCCTTTGTCACCGGACCTTGGTGGTAGGTTTAACCGGTCGCTGTGGCAAGCGTATGTTTCGGCTAATAAGATTTTTGCTGATAGGATTATGGAGGTGATTAACCCTGAAGATGATTTTGTTTGGGTACATGATTATCATCTCATGGTGTTGCCTACTTTCCTTAGGAAGAGGTTTAATAGGGTGAAACTCGGGTTTTTCCTCCATAGCCCCTTCCCTTCGTCAGAGATTTATAAGACATTGCCTATTCGGGAAGAGCTTCTTCGAGCTCTGTTGAATTCGGATCTGATTGGGTTCCATACTTTTGATTATGCTAGGCATTTCTTGTCTTGCTGTAGTAGAATGCTTGGTCTTACTTATGAGTCGAAAAGGGGATATATTGGGGTTGAGTATTGCGGTAGAACAGTGAGCATTAAAATATTGCCTGTTGGCATACATATGGGTCAGCTTCAGTCGGTTTTGAGTCTTCCGGAGACTGAAGCAAAAGTTGCAGAGCTTATTAAGGTGTATCGAGACCAGGGTAAGATAATGTTGCTCGGGGTGGATGATATGGATATCTTTAAGGGCATAAGTTTGAAATTACTAGCAATGGAACAGTTGCTTCTGCAGCATCCGGAGTGGCGAGGCAAGGTAGTCTTGGTTCAGATAGCAAATCCTGCGAGGGGAAGAGGAAAAGATGTGAAAGAGGTCCAGGCTGAGACATATTCCACTGTGAAACGAATCAATGAAGCATTTGGGAAGCCTGGATATGATCCTCTAGTGTTAATTGATGCACCGATGAAGTTTTACGAAAAAGTTGCATACTATGTTGTTGCTGAGTGCTGTTTGGTCACTGCTGTGAGGGATGGAATGAATCTCATACCTTACGAATACATAATCAGTCGCCAAGGAAATGAGCGACTCAATAAGGTTTTGGGACTCGAACCATCTTGCCCAAAGAAGAGTATGCTGGTTATCTCGGAGTTTATCGGTTGTTCCCCATCACTTAGTGGGGCAATTCGAGTAAACCCCTGGAATATCGATGCAGTAGCAGACGCAATGGACTATGCATTGGAGATGGCGGAGCCAGAAAAACAACTCCGGCATGATAAACATTACAAGTACGTTAGTACTCATGATGTTGGATATTGGGCGCGTAGCTTCCTTCAGGATTTGGAGAGGACATGTCGTGATCATTCGAGGAGGAGATGCTGGGGTATTGGATTTGGATTGAGCTTCAGAGTCATAGCACTTGATCCAAACTTCAGAAAGCTTTCGATGGAGCATATTGTGTCAGCTTACAAGAGGACCACAACTCGGGCAATTCTTCTGGATTATGATGGTACTCTGATGCCGCAAGCTTCGATTGATAAGAGCCCGACTTCTAAAACAATTGACATCCTAAATAACTTATGTAGAGATGAGAATAATGTTGTTTTCCTAGTTAGTGCTAGAAGCCGCAAAACGCTTACTGAATGGTTTTCTCAGTGTGAGAACCTAGGATTAGCTGCAGAACATGGCTACTTCCTCAGGTAATTCGGCCTAACTTTTAAACTTATCAATTACAAATGCCTTTCCAATATGGTTTAATTTGATGTTGATAATCAATTGATTCCAGGCCAACGCGAGATGCAGAATGGGAAACGTGTGTGCCTGTAACAGACACGGCTTGGAAGCAGATTGCTGAACCAGTAATGCAACTTTATACTGAAACGACTGATGGGTCCACTATTGAGGATAAGGAAACTTCACTAGTTTGGTGTTATGAGGATGCCGATCCAGATTTTGGTTCCTGCCAAGCTAAAGAACTTCTTGATCATCTCGAGAGTGTCTTAGCGAATGAACCTGTGACTGTCAAGAGTGGTCAAAATACAGTGGAAGTTAAACCTCAGGTTTGCAACGCATTTTATGTTCTTATAATATGTTATTGCTTTCATTTTTTCCCTTGTTCTATCATGTAGTTTTTAGGCTGATATTAGAGTAGAATCTGTTTCCATCAATGCGGATTTGCTAGTTGGTCGAGTCGAATCACATCTAAGTAGAATCCTTTAATAAAGTTGTTACACAGTCAAATCACTCTTCAACTCAGAATTATTAGTGAAGTGCAATTTAGAAGAAGTGTAGATTGGTGGTTATATTAGGATTGGACTTGATTTGAAATGTACTAAATTTGCAACTAATAATATCAAAATGGTGAAGATTTATCGAGTTTGCAATACACTTTAATGCAGAACATTCCAAGAACTTCATACACGAATTCTCTACTGGACTATTGAGCTAAACAAGTCATTTATAATGAGTTAATTTTCGATATTTGCACATGTTACAGATCCTGTAGCACTGTTATTTATTAGGTACACTTTCGGAGTAAAAATGATGTTTTATTATATCGAAAAGAGCACATGACAGAATCTAACAAGTTTTAAGGAAATAAGTACGTGGACAAGCTTTGATGAAGTTGCATATATGCAGGGAGTAAGCAAGGGTCTTGTGGCAAAACGCTTGCTTTCAACCATGCAAGTAAGGGGACTACCACCAGATTTTGTTTTGTGCATTGGAGACGACAGATCAGACGATGATATGTTCGAGGTAATCATAAGTTCCATGGCAGGCCCATCTATTGCTCCACGGGCAGAAGTATTTGCATGTACTGTTGGGAACAAACCAAGTAAGGCTAAATATTATCTGGATGATACAACTGAAATAGTTAGATTGATGCACGGGCTGGCTTCCGTTTCGGAACAGACAATTACTATGTAGCTCAAGGAAAGGTCTTTGCTTTCACTGTAAGTTTTAAGCATGTAGGTCGAGAGGCACTCTAGTTTCTGTGTAATTTATGAGTGCTGCTTTAGGAAAGAAATTCTGCAAGTGTCGATTTGATGTTTTCCTAGTTTTATAAGCTGTAAATATATGTTTGTGCTTTGAACTTGAGCTTGTTGAAACTGTAACTTTATCAACTCTTCACCACCTTGCCGTGTTAATTTTTTTTCTTAGTACCAGTCTCTGGTCTCCTCAAGATTTATGGCTTGTTGCTTGTCAATTTGGTTAGTTTTCAGGATAACTACAAAATTGGCCTTAAGTGGTGTAATTATAGTCTCGTTTAATGGCACTTAGCACGTCAGATTTAGCCCGAACGTTTTGAAAAGTACAATGTGTAGATCTATTGTACGTTTATAATGGGATTTTATTTGGTTGAGGGGTATATTCTTAGATTGTGGTACTAAATGCTATATCCTGAAAGTGACTAGTATGGCCTTTATGTAAGGATATTATGTGTTTTGTTTTGTGCATTTGACCTGTTTTTTGTTCACTTTCCCATGTAGTCAATGCCTTGGTCTCCCACTTTGTCGTTTTATTGAATCCTGCTATCAGTCCTACATTAATTCTTAGTCTTCACTTTGGACTTTTGGAGTACAATACTTGGTAAGTACAATTGGTAAGGATATATTGTCATCCAGTTGATTGCTGAATTTTATTTAGGAGCGCCGATCTCAAATACAAGTACTTGATTTATGTAGAAACACGAGATACGCCACGGTTGAAATGACGCGATTATTACAATTTTATTTGTTCGATTGTGAATGCAGTAATGGGATATTCAGAAAAGTAAAAATATGAAATGAATATATATGAAAATATTTTGGGTTAGTAGTTTTATTGGTGGTGCATAACATTTTTGTGGCATCAATATTCTCTATTGACAGGTGATAGCTCTCATGTCCTATTATTTATTTTTCTATAGGTTATTCTCATTGCCTCTGTTGTAGATCCGTCCTTGCTTTGTTCCATACAATATGATAGTGGATCCATTGCCTCTGTTGTAGATCCGTCCTTGCTTTGTTCTATACAATATGATTGTGTATACATGTTGAAGAAAAACTCACGAGATAGCTTACTCCTTTTGAACCTTTTGCCACATTTCATATATCGTTGGCGAGAAAAACGCTGTTAGATCTCTGTTAATTTCTTTTTTGGTTACAACAGAAGAGAAAAAAAAAAAAGACAAGGGAAATCTAAAGAACAGTTGTTACACTAGAACTAAGCAAGACCTCAATATCATCTTGGAGATGAACGTTCAAACAATCATGAGCTTTTGGTAAGAATTTGAGTTTTAGTGAGAACGGTAATTCCAGGAGGCTAATTGTAGGCTTCAGCTAAAGCTTGTCCCCACAACGATTACGTTCTCAATGAATATGATACACACTACACAAAGAAAATTGGAACGGAAGATGTTGTATGAATAATAATCCGGACGTTCGGTGCACAATGCAGTAGCATTAAGTAACTGGATAGCCTCAATCAGATTCGACCTGATTATGAGAAATACCACAGTTAAGTGCCAGGGAAAGCCAAGCCTGCATGCCCCAGAGCTCACCCTCAGAAATTAGGCCGTCTACCAATATTCATAACGAAACCTGAAACCCGATTACCTTCACAGTTGCGAATAAACCCACTGGCAGTGATAAGACTAATATCCTCTCTTCTAGTTCTGTCTGTGTTTAGCTTCCGAAAGGAATCCGGATGTTTAACCCAAAAGATCCAACATTCACGCTTTAAAGTGATGTGCTTTAGATGATCTTCAATCTGCCAGCAAGGAGAGTTATCTGAAAGAAACAAAGAACTTTTCCTCAAACACCATTTTATTATGCCATTCCCAAAGCAAGGCAGCTATGATAAGAAAGGTACGGCGTGACGCGAAATACACACTCTTTCAACAATAAACAAGGTCGAAACCAGTCCGTCACATTCATATTGAAGAAGGAATTCAAAGACCGCGGGGGAGTAAATCTTTCCAGGTCTCCCTACTAATATCACAATCCCTCAAAACATGACAGATAGACTCTTCAAAATTACCACATCTAGATCTCTGTTAATGAAGGGTCTTGAGGGAAATAATCAGTCCAAATGAATGATCACTTGGTAAACCAAAAATTAAAAGATTAGACGTTTTAAAGATGCTTTTTGCCTTTAAATTAAAATTAAATCAATGTACATGTTTCTCAACGTTCACATTCTTATATATAATTGCATAGTCTAAAAAAAAATAAAAAATTCAGCACAATTTTGTACGAATGAGCACTAATATCATTTGAATAACTCTTTGTTTCTATACAAATTCTATTCTTTTTTTGAAGATATAAATCCTGTTCTTAATAATATAGGAATGATCATAATTGTTAACCACAGTCTTAAGCTCACGTAAGCTATCAATTAGTAAGGCCCCGTTCTTTTAGACTGAAAAAAATATGAACTGAACTGAATGTTGCTGAACTGAACTGAACTGAACTGAATGTTGCTGAACTGAACTGAACTGAATTGAACTGAACTGAATTTTGCTAAAACTGAAAAATAAATATTGAAAATGAATTGAATAAATAACAATAATATTAGTTTTTAATAATAACTATACTAAAAAAATTTAAAATATAATAATAAAAATATTAATTAATAATAATAAGATTGTGCACGCTTGAGATACCGATTATACATCATGGTCTGAATGTTAATGAAATGGTAGATTCAGATATGTTTAATACATATCGTAAAAACGTCATGTTTGCAGTACGAAATGCTATACCACACCAAATTTGGGAATTGCAGGGAGAGGAGGATGACAATAATGATGATGAAGCTGAACAAAATGATGAGATCATGAATCATATGGAAGAAGATGATTAGAAAAATAAAATGAGATGATGGTATTAGTGAATTTTTGAATTTGCTCATAATTTGCTAATTTTAATTTCTTTTACGAGATTTTTGAATTTTTTTTAATTGATGCTAATTTGCTCCTAATATGCTCCTAATACTACACAACACCCGTTACAAGATTTTTGAATTTCTTATTACAATACATAAGCAAAATCGGAAATTTTTGTGTATTAAATCCAAATTTATATGGTAGAAATTATTAAGTTGGTAGAACATTATAACGTATATTGGTAATAATATTTACTTACATTAAAATTATAATAAATATTAACATATTATATTTAAATAAAATAAATACTTATTTGTAATTTATTAACCTGAACCGTTGCTGAATTGAACTGAACTGAATATTACTGAAATGAACTAAATTAAATGCTACTGAAAATTGAACTAAATGTTGCTGAACTGAACTAAACTGAACCGAATGTTGCTGAGCTGAACTGAATGTTGCTGAACTGAACTGAACTGAACTGAACTTAAAATAAGTTCTAATAAGTCCAAAAGAACAGAGTCTAAAATTTCATTACCCACTTAATTTATCATCGGGCTGGACTTGGAAAGAAGGTTTATATCTGAAATTCCGATAGGCCTAGCCTGAGTCTAGTACAACTTGATCCATCAACATATCTCATTCGAAGTATGTAGGTTGATTGTTTGCAAGATTAATCAAACTAAAAGTATTCAATTTGCGTGGAAATTTGTACTATTCGTAATTGGAATTTTATTAATACTAAGTTAGTATTTAAAATTTGATAATAATGAGGTTAAAAATATAAATGATCTCTGGCATGCAGTAACACACGGAATTACGTAATATAAACAAAAAAACCATATTCAACACGTTTTGGTGATTTGAAGAATTAATGATTGAACGCTCGCAAAATTTGGATATTTATGTATGAATAATTATTTATTTTAAATCTGTTGAGAAACAAGTTGTCAAATTCTATGGCACTAGTGATATCAATCCCTACGGGTTTGGCGGATACCATCCCATTGTAATTGGATTATTTCAAATTCTTAATGCTTTAAAGATGAGGAGACACTCAAATTTAAAAATAGATACGGAATGTGTTTGTGTTATGCTTGTCAAGTCGATATTCGTGTGAAGAGATGTTTAAGAGATTAATATAAGAGGTTCAATATATTTATAGGGCTTTAAATTTGTAAAGTTTTTTCACTTAGCTCATTATCTTAAGAGACAACTTATACTTAAGTCATGTTTTTTCTGTTTATTAGTAATTTATTTGAGTTCAATTCAGTAGTATTAATTTCATTTCAGTAAATACATTTTAATTCAGTTAAATTTAGTTCAGTAGTATAGTTCAGTTCGGTAATAAAGAACACGCCCTTAACCCCCTAAACTTGTCAAAAGTGACACAAATTGCCCTTTTAGGATGACGTGGCATAATTTTGTTACTCCCTCCATTCTCAAATAGATGTCTTTTTAGAGGGTTGTTTTTGTTTTTTTTTTATATTTGTCGTTTTTCGTTTTTTTTAAATTGTATAGTTTTTTGTGCCAAATATTTAAAGTTAGTCGTGATTTATGTGTTTTTGAACAAATCTATACAGTAAAATCTCTTTAAATTAATAATGTTGGGACCGGGATATTTCATTAATTTAATGAAATATTATTATATCGATAAATTAATAATTTATTAATTTAAAGAGGTTTACATATGACCTTTAAATTTTCAAGTCGAGTATACTAGTTACAATGTCTATTGGTTAGAGATGAAAAATCAAATTACAATATATATTAGTTAGACGAATTTACATTCACAAAGTAATTGAATTTGTCAAGTTCATTGTAAGCGGCAATAACTCTTCACAATTTTTTGTTGCTATGTGAGAAGACAATGCCCCAACTATTAAATGTAATGAGGAGATTTAAAGATGAAATCAATATAGATTTGAAGTTCAAGAAAAAACAAATGACTATAGATTCATTTTTAACTAGCCAATCTTAGAATTTTGAAGTGTATCACACATATATATAGAAGTTTATAGTAATTATTAATTTATAGTTTCGTTGGGATCAATATATATACACTGGGGTTTCAAAAAAGTTATTATCTTATTATTTTATCGAGTGATGTCGAATTTTACACTGGTCTCAAGTTGGGACTGGACAAATTATTATTTTTATCGAATTATTAATTTATCGAGTATTAATTTATGGAGGTTTTACTGTATTTATTTTCCAATCATTAAAGGAGAGATGTTATCTTTTTAGTTTATCCATGTAAATTTATCAATTTAAGTGCACATTTATCGAGTTTCTTAATTTATATGAAACACTCCAAAACAACATATATTGGAGAATGGAGAGAGAGTATTACTTATACATGACATTATGCCACATCAGTATAAAAAGGCAAAATATGTTACATTTGCAGGGTCAAGGAGGCTAAAGTGGAAAAAACTTACAAGTTGAGGTGTCTAATATATTGTCCTCTAAGTTGAGGAAGTTAAGTGAAAAAAAGTTCAAAGGGTTGAAGATATATTAAGTCAATATAAAAACAATAATTAGATTTAAGTCTTGTTTGACATTGCTTTCTCAACAGTTAAAAACAGTTTTTCCAATTTTATTAGCTAAAACCAAAGTTTGATAAATGCAAAACTGCTTTCTGGAAAAATCGAAAAAGGATGAAAAATTGTTTTCAACAAAAGCTACAATTTATGACTTTTGATAAAGCAGTTGTTAGAACTTATGCAGAAAAATGTGATATAAATATGGTTTTACTAAAATAACCTTGGCTTTCATTATAGTTTAAAAAATACATATTTTTTCCTTTTATTTCTTAACTTTTAGAATTTTTGTAATGTGTTTACGAATCACTTATCAACATTTGTCTGCTTTTTCACGTAACAACTACTCCTTACAAAAATGTCAAATTTTCCCTTAAATAATCAGATTGTAGATTTTGTTAGTTCAGTCGTTTATGGACAAAGAGTTTTGAATTTAGAATAATGTGTATTAATTTTCATTGTTATGCTTGGAAATAAATTTGTCTAGTTTCTTTTGTCAGATACAACTAGCATCTCCATTCTATTTTACAATATCACACCATCCTGAGACTTTTCATTCACTTTAATAAAATTTACCATCAAATTGTTAAATAACTTATTACTATATTTTATTCAAATGATTTTTTAGTTTGCGTGTGAAAGTGAAGTATGTGCATAATCAATAAAAGGGAAAAACAGTGGTGTTTGGTTGTGTGGTTTTTCTTGCAACTTGGGTATTTGTACGGCAGTTCTTGCCGAGCTTTGGGGCTTTATTTCGGTCTTGAGTTAGCTTGGAAGACGGGTGAGAGGCGTGTGGTTGTGGAGTTGGATTCGCAGGTTGTTCTTCAACTAGTCTCGAATCAGAGTAGGACTTTTCATAAGCATTTTTGGCTTGTTGATGGGTGTAAGACGTTAATTTGGAGACAATGGGAGGTTGTTTTTCGGCATACTTATCGGGAAGGTAACAAGGTTGCGGACTGGATGGCAAACTACGCGGGTACTCTTCCTTTGGGTTATCACGAGTGTGATGAACCCCCTGCAGGTCTTCAGGACATTCTTGTTACGGATCGATGTGGTATTGGTACACCTCATTGTTTCGTGCCTTTCTTTTTGTTTTTTCTTTCTGCTGGGGCTTAGCCCTTCCATTTTACAAAAAATAAAATAAAAGGGAAAAACATTATTTGCTTATTCATCTATCTAAAAACTGTGCTAATTTATTTGGTCATTTTTAGTTATTCATCCATTTAATTTGATGAAATTCAATCATTTTTATATTAATTAGCAATTTTGCATTTGTATTAGTTGCCAAATTTTGGTTAGTATGATTTCTCATTTGAAATAAAGGAATCTTAATGTTTATTATATTTTTTTCCTTTTAATTTTGCTCCAATGAAAGTAAAATTTCACCATATTAATGGGTCAATACCTCCAAAATAAATATAGACAATGACAAAAACTGACCAAATAATAAATCAGTAGTTAAAAGTACAAATGTAAGCAAATTATCGGCAAATAGCAGTTTTTACCTTCACAAAACAAAAAACAAAACAATTTCACTTATAAAATAAAAAAACAATTTATCAGTTCGATTGCTTTTGAGTCTATACATAAATAAACATTGAATAATGATTGGGTTATTTGTAAGGATTATAAAGTTTATTGTTTAAATGTTGACCACTATAACCTGATCGACATAAAACTTAAATTAATCAAATCATACATATAATTATTCATTCTTTTTTGAGAAAATGTTATTCATCTTTTGAAAAATAAAAACAAGAAACAGTAAATTTTACACCCAAATCCCTCTTTGAAACAACATTAAGAGAAAATCCTTTAACTAAAAAAACATAGAAAATATATATGGTATTGGCTCGCTCCCATTAAATCATCCTAAGTTGATGTGGAGGCAAATATATGGACAAATAAAATCACCGCCCCTTCATTTATTCACGTTTTTCCCTATTATTGAAGTCACTTTTTAATTATGTTTTAATTCAAATTATATATATTACTCACAATTTTATTTTTTTTGGAAGAATATATACCCACAAAATAAAAAAAAAAAATAAAAAATAAAACAGATATTGATATCCATTGTAGCAAAATGTGGCAGAAAATAGTAGTCAAAGTTTCAGTTGAGTCAAGAGCCAGAAATTATAAGAAATGAAACTTCCTAGACTTTATAAAAATAAACTAAAAAACAGAAAAAACATTCATACTTGGTGTATTAATGAATAAATGTGAACAAAGAAATATACCTAGCTTGACCTTTTCTATATATTTTTAAGCAATGTATACTTAGTATCACACTATATATACTTAATATCATAAAAATTCAAATTGAAAATAAATATGAACAATAATAATGGAATTGTAGAGATGGCTGTTAGCAGCCTGGGCAAAGGATTCGATTTAACATCAGATTTTCGGCTAAAGTACTGCAAAGGTAAAGAAAGGTTGGTTCTTCTTAATGAATCTGAAAAACAAGAGCTTATGATTCCCGGTTTTGGAGCTATTAAGGATGTATCCGTTGATATTAAGTCCGATAAAGGTGATCGAGTTCGATATCAATCAGACATCCTAGACTTTCAACAGGTACGTCGATACATTTATATTCCTATTTATCATTACTTTGTTGATGTAAAAATACATAAGGTGGATATATTACTACAAATTAAGTTGTTTGACACTGGTTGCCAATTAGGCGATAACTTGTTTTGTCTCCCCTAGTGCAGATGTCGGAGCTTTTCAACCAAAAATCGGCGGTACCAGGGAAAATTCCATCAGGAATGTTTAATGCGAAGTTCGGGTTTGAAGGGGGAAGTTGGGGAGCTGATGCAGCTGAGACGAAGTGTTTAGGATTAGATGGATATTTTATTGTGCTTTTTGATGTTCATATAGATCGGTATCCTCTTGTTCTCTCCGATGATGTTCGAAATGCAGTTCCTTCTTCCTGGGATCCTTCTGCTCTTGCCAGGTACTTAATTTGTAATTAACTTAATTAGCTAATGATGCTTTAATTTGGTTATTTAGTATAACAATAATTTTGGGGAGAAAATTTAGACTTGGTCGTGGGGAGGGGGCAATAAAAACTATGAATGTGACAACTAATGAAATTAAATTGCTTGTCCAAATCTTATAATTCAACCGGAGACAATATAAATTTTATTATATGCCAAGATTAATCTTGTTTTAAGCAACTTATATCTATTTACTTTTTTTCGTTACAAAAAATAAGTAAATATATTTTCTCATACACAGTCTAATCGCCTAATTAACATTTATTCTCTTATTTTATATTCATTCATTAACGTTATCTTTTGAAAGAAGTTTCAATGAAAGTTTAGATTTTCCTTCAAATTCTCTTTTGGGTAGGTCTGCATTTACATGCTATCCGTTTACTCTACAATATTTATTTTTATTTTTGTATTTATTTATTATAATAATTGAGAAAGAATTCCACGTATTAGAGCCAGGTGGCAGAAGATACAAAATGCTGGTATCACATATTGTCATATAGACTTTGACACATGAAAAATTTAAATCATAGAAATAATAAAAGTATTCTCTTGATTTTGAACAAGTAAAAACTTGGTTTGAGTGTAGTTATAGTTGAATGAGGTTTTGATTTTTTGACAGAAAGCGAAAATAACCTAAACCTAATAGTTGTAGATGTTTTGCTGAGTCAAATTTAATTGAAGTCAAGAGAATAAATATTACATGGCTGCTTCTTTCAAAAAAATATTACATGGCTGCTGTTAGACGTGCTGACCATTTGATTTGTTTTAATTCTTTTTTTGTTCCCTTAATGTTAAAGCTGATTATTTCAAAAAGGAACTGCATTATTCATTTTGACTAATAAGATACCTATTATGTATACATTGATGAACTATATCATGTGTTAGTTCAGGAAAAAGTCAAGAATATCAGCCGTACAATTTAATTATATACACACATGCAGCTGTTAAATGCTGATCAAGTTCATATATCACAAAAATAAATTTCAACTACTCTTTAGTCATACTGTGAATACTAATAATTTAGCCCACCTTCTGTTACTTGCAATTGATTTATTTATATTCCAAATATGGAGTCAAAATTCAAGTTGGGATGTATCATTCTAATTTAAAATTAAAAAGAATTAAATTTGGATTTTGTTAAAAAAATGAAAAAGAATCAGTAAGAAAGAATATTGGACATGTTATATATAGGATTGCGTTGAATTTGAAGATGGAAACTATATATTAGTATTATTTTTAGAAGTCCTATAAGAAGATTTATTCAATTCAAGTTGGTATATTTAGGTAAGGAACTGGTAAAGAGAATTAAAGAGGGAAACAAAACTTTTTCTTGTTGAATATTTTAGAGGATAAATCAAATAAATAAATAAATAATTCATGGAACTAAAATTGAAATTATATATTTTGACTGCATGCAGGTTTATAGAAAAATATGGAACACATATAGTAGTGGGGTTGAGTATTGGAGGTGAAGACATGATATTAATGAGGCAAGACAGGTCTTCAAATTTGGGTAAATCTGAGCTGAAGCAGCATCTTAATAACCTTGGTGACCAATTATTTACTGGCACTTGCAATTTTTCCCCTAACTCTAAAGACTACAAGAATAAGGTGCTTATTTTGGTAATCATATTTTTTAAATTAAATTATGTTTTATTATTGTTTTAATTGAATAATTAATTGATTAAATTGATCAATCAATCAATCTAATGTAATAATTGTGCAAAATGCAGGCACCAAGAGCATTCGACGTGTTTGATTCACAACCGATTACCTTCAATAGCTTTTCATCCATCACTGCCAAGGAAGTACGTAGGTTCCCACACTTCCACTTTAATTTCAAAGTAATAAATAAAATAAAATCTCAATATTCTCGAGAAATCAATTAACCAATAATTATAAATAATATTTACATACAAATTTTCAATTGAGTTTGACATCAATTTATCCTTTTTTTAACTCTCACTTCCATTGACATTCTAACTCCAAAAAAGAACCACATTTCACTTTGAAAAAAGTTTGATAAGCTAATATATATTAACTTCAAGAAATATGAAGATGCTATATATATAGATAACTTGAGTTATAAGACAAATTTCCTTATGACTAATTATTGGAGAAGAAGAATATATTTTATGAATATGTAAATAATCGAAAATGTGATAAAAGCATGGGATTGGAATTAATAAATGAAACATAAAAATGGGTAAAAATGAAGTAGTGGTAAATTGATGTTGCAGGGAATAACAGTAGTGTGCATAAAAAAGGGTGGAGATTCATCAGTAAATAGCCACTGTGAATGGCTGACAACAGTAGCTGCAAATCCAGATGCAATACATTATAAATTCATACCCATTACTTCTCTCCTTCAACATGTTCCTGGCAAAGGTTTCTTATCCCATGCCATTAACCTTTATCTCAGATGTAAGTTCATTCTTATTTTCTTTTATCTTCTATTCTTCTTAAACATCAATTCTTAATTAGTAATTTGGTTTAATTGCAGATAAGCCTCCTATATCAGATTTGAAGTACTTTCTTGATTTCCAATCTCATAAAATATGGGCTCCAATTCATAATGATCTTCCATTAGGCCCAACTACAAATATGTCATCTTCTTGTCCAGCTCTACATTTCAATTTGATGGGCCCTAAACTCTACATTAACACTACTCAGGTATGTATCCAAAGTATACATAAGTTCCAAAACAGCCTTCAGTTATACTATGTGTTTGTGGTTTATCTATTTTCAAAATCACATTTTGTGGATTTACAAATTCTCAAATTAAAGACCATTCAAATTTAATTTTAAAAAAAAAAATCTCAAAATAGATTTCTTAAGAATTGAAGTTGATTAGTACCACATTTTCCAAAATCGTTACTTCGAAACTTTATCTCTCTAAACATAAATTTTGTCTCTCCTCATAAAACAACACCTATATGATCTCAAAAGTGAAAAACGAAAAAAATTAAGTTTTTTTAATAGCAGTGAGAATCTAGCAGATAAACAATTTCTTTTTGTATAATTTCTTTCTCTTTGTAAATTTTTCTTTTCTTCTCAATAAAATTGGGCCTAGCTAGTTTATTCAGTGAAATAATTAAAGTTATATAGAATATTATAATTGTCCATTTTTAGGTTATTAACAATCATTTGATGATGCCATAAAAAAAATCTTCAACTTGAGAATTTATGTAATCACCGTGTAACATGCTTGCTAGTATTCCACTTTCTTTTATGTCTCAAGATTGAGTTTTGAGCAAATGATTTAGTAGTCCTTGAGTTTTGTCAAAAGTAGTCCTTGAGTTTTGTCAAAACTCACTGTTTAGTTTTTATATTTTGAAAAACTTATTACAAGGTCCCTATATTTTGCCATAATTAACTCTTTAGTCATTTTTATCAATTTTTTAGATATTAAACATAATATATTGTAACTGTAAAGACATCTATACTGCAATACAAAATGACATTGTGATTCTGTTATGTCTTGTCTGTTTGACTATGTCGAAATATAAAAGTTACAGATCTAAAAAAAATGAACAGAAGGACCAAATACTTAATTATATCGCAATATGAGGATCCTTGTAGGCTTGTAGTGAGTTTTTCAAAATATGAGGACCAAACAGTGAATTTTGAAAAAAGTTAGGGACTAACAAATCATTTGACCCTGGAGTTTTTTTATCCAAATGTGGTACAAATTTAAAATTACTAAACACAGTTTTACCATTTCTTATAAAATTTGGAGGTTATCATTTATTATAATGTGATCCAAAAGCTTGAAATTCTTTCAATCTCAGCATTTTAACCAAAGTTTGAGTAATCATAATCTTGATAAATACTTGAGCTAACATATCTTTCTGCAGTGAACTTATTGTATTAATTAAAGCTAAGGTTTTTTTTTTTCATAATTATTAACTAAAAATCATGTTAATTATATGCTCATCAGGTTACGGTTGGAAAAAGGCCTGTAACAGGAATGAGATTCTATCTAGAAGGCAGAAAAGGCAACAGATTAGCCATACATCTTCAACATCTAAGCAACACTCCTTCAATTATTCAAAACAACATTGATGATACCGGCACTCCGTTGTGGCGAGGATCCGAAGAATCCAACAACATTAACTTCTTCGAATCGATTTCAAGCAAAAAATTCTCTCACATATCCACAGCGCCCGTCAAATTTAACCCCGAATGGAGTAGCAGAACGAAAGAATCCGCATTCATTGTAACAGGAGCACAACTCCACATCAAGAAACACGACTCGAAAAACGTTCTCCATCTCCGCCTTCTTTATTCCAAGGTTTCACACACTTACATTGCTCAGTCCCGGTGGGTTCAAGCCTCAGAGTACTCCCAAAAATCATCAGGATCGCTGCTCTCTGCCCTCAGCACGTCGATAACAGGTGGATCATCGAATGTTTCGAAAGATAAACCCCATGCAGTAGTGGTGGATTCTGGTGTGTTCCCGACAGGACCGCCCGTGGCTGTGCTCAGACAAAAGCTGTTGAAGTTTGTGGATGTGTCTCAGCTTTGTAGAGGGCCTCAGGATAGTCCTGGACATTGGTTGGTCACTGCTGCTAAGCTTGATTTGGATAGAGGGAAGATATGCCTACAGGTTAAGTTCTCCTTGTTGAATATATCGTCCTCGTCCCGAATGGACTAGTTCTGGACTATAATAGAATTTCTCGATTGCATGAGATGAAAGAATTTTTGTTCGTTGTGGTTATTATTTTCAGAATTATAGACATATATATATAGATAGATAGATAGATAGATAGATAGATATATAGAAAGAGTTGAATTAAGTAGTTTCTCAATGCTATCAATAGAATATTGTACAGGAAGTGGTGGCATTAAGAGAAATGACTACATTTAAATTGTTTTATTCTTATAGTAATGTAAAGGAAAACACACAGGGTATATGTTTAATTTGGATGAGAGGATTTCTATTTTGATCAATATTGTTTCCTCTAAAGCCACATTTGATTCCAAAGACAAATCTTTTACGTCAAGTTCAAGAGCATTATTGCTTGTTTTTGGGCAAAGGTTTGATGATAGTAGTGGAAGATTGTAGGACATGTTAAAAGAGAATTTTAGTTCATCTTGCCAAAGTGATAAGTGTTGGTGAATTAGTTTTACTCATGATTTAGAGTTTTGTAATTGTGCAATTTTGAAATCTTCTGCTTATGGAAGGAAACTTTTTAGAATTCATAGAGCAAGACACTCTGATGTAAATTTGCAAAAATAAAATAAAAATTCCTTCCCTGTCCGATAAATCTCCTAACCAACCCGGTTTCAACCAAGTCTAGTTTGGCCTGGTCCAACCGGTTCGTTCGGTTATGATAATCTTGGACTTAAAAGCAAAATGAGTTGATCTTCTATTTTGTGGATCTTGTGTTATGTAATATCTTTGTTTTAGTTAAATCCATGATTAAGCCCATGGGTTTTTGTGTTGTTAAGGATTGAGTCTTTGATGATATAAGTTTTTTTTTTTAACTAAGCCCATTAACTTTAATTCTTATATACATTGAGTCACTCTCCAACAACTAACTACATTGCCAGTAAAAGACTCAATTGTGTGAAAATTAACACCAGACTCAATCAATACAAGTTAAGAGCTTTAATATGAATTTTTCTTGTATAATTAAAAAAAATCTAAATTGAATATACTCAATTTGATTATTTATTTTGAAAATTTAACTAAAAAAGAGTTGAGAAGAAAAGGAATTGATTCAATTATTAAGGCTAAACTATATTTAGTATGTGTATAGTAAATAAATACTCTGATCAGAACTAGATTACTATTAGACAAAGAGAAATCATAAAACGATTAATAACTATAATTTTTTTTTTGATAAAAATAACTATAATATTTGAAAATATTACAAATATTACTACTAGTGTATTTCATCTAAATTCATATAGATTTGAATATATCATTTGGCGAAACTTCAATTCAATACCTGCTGTAATACATCTGTACACGTGTCTCAAAAAAAGAACTTGGTGTTGAACTCTAGATGCACATGTGTTTATTTTAAGGAAACAATCATCTAGATTTTCTTAAAATTTTCTTTAACTGGGATCAAGAAATGTTTTTGTCTTATTTTACTTTTCTATTTTGTTTTTTCCAGATATGAGAAGAGAATGTTGGGTTAAGGAATTAATTAAAAACACTGATCGAATTTTGTAGGGGCTATAGAAACAGGCATTATTCACGTTACAGCACATGCTATGCTATAAAACACACAGAACATAGGGGCAAATGGCACCTAATCTAATTTAGAGTAGAGTTTATAGAGTGGTGATTAACTTCACAAATAATTTTGGTTTAATTAGCAGAATTTAATTACTGGTGGACGTTGACCTTGACCAACCACATTGATCTGAATTACTATTTGCCAGCTCCTTTCATGTTAATCACATTTCATCCTTTTTATCACATTATATTAGTTTGTTAATGGAGAGGGATTTAAAAGTTTCAAATTTTAGTTACTGTTACTTATGTGTTAAATTCAATAAACTTCTTGATAGTTCATTTTATGCAACTTGAATAAAACAAGATTTTTTTTTTATTTTTTTAGACGAAAAACAAGATTTCTTAATTCATAGTCCTGAAAAATAAAATGGCATTTCCTATTTTTAAAAATGCATTTCTGAAATAGAAGTACCACGTGTTGTTCTTTTCTTTGAGAGATTTTATTGTACACCTGTACGGATGATTTGGTACATTAATCCTATAATTTGACACAACGTAGAACTTGAACTAATAAAAAATTAACACTATATAATTATTTAATAAAATTTTATTCTGCAAAGCATTTAAATAAAATTCTACAACCTAAAGTGAAAATTCTAGGTTTTAAAAACTTCAAATCTTAAATCATAAATTCTGAATATTATCTTATATGATGTGATTTAATTGAAGTAATATATGAATAACTTGTACACCAAATATATTCTAAAATTTCTCACTTTTTTATTGCATAAAAAAAATATGCACATAAAATTAACTATTGTTTGTCAACTTCATGCTAATTAAATTAGTTACCTGTTAATTGTCCCAATCGATCCAGAATAGTGGTCCTTAACATAGACGTAGACATTATGATTAAATGTAAGAAATAAAAAATAACAAGAACGTTCTAGGTACCCAATCAAAATCATGATCACTAACTAATTCATGGCATATCAAATAGGACCATTCAAATTACTGTCCTATATGATTTTTTTTCCAAATGATTTTGTGGTTTGTTTTTAATAAAAAAAAAATCATAAAATATATTATTTACGAAATTTAGGGGAAATTCGAGTTTACTCAAATCGATGATGACATTTTATTCAAATATTCTTTTTTTTTTTAATATTTAATCGGTTAGATTAGAGTTTATAATAATAAAAAACAGATTTTATTTTGAAAACAATACCTTCATTTGTAAAGAAATTTTGTTTTGAAAGTAAATCCTTTTAAGAAAAAAGGAAAACAGTTTTACATAAAAAATTGAAAGTGTTTTTAGACACATCAAAATCAAGCTTGTGTGACTTTTTTTCCTTAAAAGTGTCAGCAATCTATGTATCATGTTTTTATAGATTTAAATTCAATAAAATTCAGTTTAGTAAAATCATTTCAATTCAATTAATTAAAAAAAAACATGCTTTAAGTGTGAAAGAATCTATTGAATTAAATTTAGATTGAGCCTAACTCATTTTCAAAATGCACACATTAAAGGGAGAGGGTTACCACCACTTATAAATGTTCAATGATCCATGTGGCTAGCCAATATAGATACTTAAAACTAAAAGGTTAAAACATATAATTATGGTCTACCAATAATTTTTATATTCTTCTATAATACACCTCCCATACAATGTCCACTAAATTTTGAAATGCGTACACCATAGTTCCATTACCATGTGTTAAATTTAATCAACAAATCAGGTTTGCTAAAATTTGAATCTTGAACAATTTAACCATAGAGGTTGTGATAACATGTCAAAAAGTTTATAATTAAGGATTCACGCCTTGAATATTAATCTCTAATATAAATGCTAAATTAAATACTTAATCAATTTTTAGTATAATTTGAGACATCAAGTATGTTTTATGATATGTTAATATAAAATGCTCTTTGGTAGTTTGAACTTTTGGGAAATTCTATGGTCACTTTGTTTTTTACAAAGTAACCATTACTTTGTTTTATCCACCATTAGATCATGGGGTAAAAAGTAATCTAATGGTGAATAAAGCAAAGTACAAACAAAGTAACTCAAAAACAAAGTCACCATAGCCTACACCTGAACTTTTAGCTCAATTGATTCCTTAATTAATTTGATATCAAAATTTATTGAATTAAATTGTAGAAAGTTTCAATCCTAATAACGATATTTATTTGTTAAATTAAAAACACATAAAGAAGACATTCAAGTGCGAGCATGTATCAAATATTAATTTGAAACACGTTGTTCTTAGATTATAATTGTGTCATATATTACCACAAATATATGTCTACAGTGGATCGTTTGGTATGTGGAATAGGCAATGAATAAAACAATTATTTTTCATCTATTTTTATTTCTATCAAGGTGAGTCACCAAAATTAGCTATTATTCATCACCATGTTTTATCAACCAAACGCATGAACAAATATACCTTATTTCATTATGCAATATTTTATTCCATGGAATAACTATTCTACTGTTATAAACCAGCTCAAACTTTAGTGCAATTAGTTACTGGGTTGGCTTCACACATATTGCTGTTCCTCTGCTCTTTATAGCTATAAATAGAGTATGTGGAAAATGTTGAAAAACATAAAGAATAGAAATAGCAATAGTGCAGTGTTATCTAAAAGAAAGAAAAGATGGCATCAATGGTGAAAGAGATGACAAAGAACGACGTCGCAGAGAGGCACAAGGTCATCGGTGGATTAGGAACTAACAGCTACTTTAACAACTCCACCTATCAGGTAACTTTCTCTTATTTCTGTGTGGCTCAAGTTAACTTTTGGTAAAAAATACACACATTAGTTAATTCATCCAATTCTCGGAAATTCTTATAGAGTTTCATATCTCTAAAATTAGAGATGTCCCAACAGTATAAAAATATACAAAAAAAGATAAAAACTAAAATCCTAAATAATTAAATCTAGATTCTCATGTACACTTGTTTGCATTGAATTAACATGAGTTGTCTTTTGATTCTCATATGCATTGGCCAGAAATTAAAGACAAATATTCAACAAGTGCCATTTTTTAACTTTAAATTAAATTAAGCTTGAATTTGATGCTTTACTTAATTAGTTGATTGGACAATTAGCTTTAAATATATGAAAAGAGTAATTTTCATATGGTCCGTGACTGACCAAGTTAATTTGGTCAGTCACCGTTAATTACCGTTAGATTTAACATCATTACACTAACATCATTAACGGTAACTAACGGTGACTGACCAAATTAACTTGATCAGTCATGGACCACGTGAAAATTACTGATATGAAAAATACTATTGATTTCTTTTAAAGCAATAAATACTTGATTTAAATAGTATAGTTAGCTGAAAATTGTAGTATGTCATCCATTTTGCACCCTTTTCAATCTCTCCAAACCTCGTATATATTGAAAATGGAGGTAAGATTAGGTACATTAATTTATCTTTGTTTATAAGACATTATTATTTATGACTTATCAGTAGTTCATTTCAGTTGAGTTCAGTTCAATAATTTTTAACAATTTCATTTCAATAATTGAGCTCAATTCAGTAATTTTCAGTTATAAAAAATAAGCCCAAGCGATTCTTTTAAATGGTTTCAAAAGAAATATTTTTGAATAAAAGGGGTTACATAACTCAATAGAATGGTGTAATCCCAGCAAGGTTTGCACCAAACCAAAACCGTCAAATGAAGTACCAAATATTATCAAGATAATAAAAAGAAAAAGGAATTTGGTTGTTATTCTTATTATTGTTATTATTATTATTTTGTAGAAGCTGGCTATAAACGTCGTAAAGGGAACTATTGACGATGAAATTATGAAGAAGCTAGACGTTGAATCATTTGTATCTTTACCGAATTCAAATACAATTCGTGTTGCAGATTTAGGATGTGCAGTTGGTCCAAACACATTCAATTATATGCAAGACACAATAAATGCAATAAAACACAAGTACCACACTCAATGTCCTAACTCTAATTCCATGCCCGAGTTTCAAGTTTTATTCAATGATCAAACCTCAAACGACTTCAACACCCTCTTTGCCATGCTCCCACCCGAAAGGGACTATTTTGCGGCTGCGGTTCCAGGTTCATTCTACGACAGGTTATTCCCGGAATGTTCGGTGCATGTAGCGCATTGCCATTATGCACTGTATTGGCTGTCGGAGGAGCCAGAAGAGCTAAAAGATAGGAGCTCTCCGGCATGGAACAGAGGGAGAATACATTATACAAGTGCACCGGAAGCCGTGGTGAAGGCTTATGCTAACCAATGGGCTAAGGGATTCAATGATTTTTTAAATGCTAGGGCTAAGGAAATAATGGCTGGTGGTATGCTCATCATCATTATGCCTAGCATCCCGGATGAGATGCCTCATTCTGAGGTTTCAAATGGGATTTTGTTCAATTTCTTGGCGGCTACACTGCTTGACATGGCTCAAGAGGTATGCATTCTTTTAGCTTAAACTTTTGTTTCATCACAATTTCTTGGACTAAACCGGTCAAGGGCTTAATTTCCTGACACCTTTATTATTTTCTCGTGCAAAGTGAGGAATAAAAGCTATTATCAAAACGTTAGCTATTAGTTTAAGCTTTGTTTCAATTTGATCAATTGTGATTAGATGATTTTTTTTACATTTACGAGTTAGGCCTTGTTCTTTAATACTGAAAAAACTGACAAAAGAAAAAAAACTGAGTTGAACTAAACTTAATTTTTTTTTTTTGATGAAGTGAACTGAACTTAAATTAATGTTGCTCGTATAAATAAAAAAGAACATGTCTTAATGCTTATTTTAGGAATCAAATATAAGATCAACTCAATTATTGCAGAACTATCCTGCTAAAAAGTTTAAACTGATAAAGCATATGAATTAGTTTTATATTGTGGATTGTCAAAAAAACCATTCTACTCAAAATCTTAAACTAATAGGTATTTTAAGAATAATTGTTATGATTTTAGGCGGTTTGAATCCCTTATCATTCAAATCCACAGTTGTAAACGAATGCCGCATGACTTTTTAGCCGCTTAAAATTGAGAATCTAATTTCGAATGACCCTATAGGCATTGAAAATCAGACGTGTCCTCCACTAGTTTCCAACAAACTCCATTAGTCTCCAAAGATCCCTCAGCGTCCGACTAATTAGCGTCTAACGTCTTTTACTACGTACGCTGTATATTATTGCAGGGAATGATAAAGAAAGAAGAAGTAGATGCATTCAATTTGCCAATATATTCAGCTCCACCAGGAGAAGTTGGTCCATTGATAGAGAAAAATGGGTATTTCAACATTGAATCAATAGGCCTAACAAATCCATCACCATGGCTAAAAGATGATGTCCATGTTGATCTCCCTCTTTTTTTAAGGCACACAAGGGCTGCTTGGGACTCCATGTTCTTCAAACACTTCTCCACTGAGATTGTCACTGAAATATTTGAAAGGCTAAGGCTTCATCTTCCTGAAATTATAGGTCCTATGGAAAATGCTTGCAGGAATATCCAATTTCATTGCGTATTACAACGCAAATTTTAACTTAATTTCTCATTTATGTTTTTGTTATGTAGTTTGGTTTCAAATATTGTATCAATACGTCTTAATTTTTAATTATTTGTGCCAAAATAATTATGATGATGTTAATTTAGTTATTACTTAACATAGATTAATTGTCACTATCAATCTAGAACTGTGCTCCTTATAAAATATACGTAGACCTTAAAATTAAATGTTAGATAAAACAATAATTTGGGGGCACCTAATCAAAATCATGATCACTAATAAAGTATTATATGCTTTTGTTATTTTTTTTTGGTAACTATGCTTTTGTTATTTGATTTTTAGAAATTAATATAAAAATGTTGATGGACTTTTAGCTGCAGTTTAAGCTTCTGGTTTAACCAGTTCTTGAACGTGGATTCTCATGTATATTGGCCATTTATTAAACAAAAATATTCAACGAGTGCCATTATCTAACTATAAATTAAATAAAGTTTGAATTTGATGCTTTGCCTAATTAGTTGAATATTGGGCCAAAGAATATTGGGCTTAACTTTATTTGTAGGCTGCTCTACAAAAAGACAAAGGGCCAAAGAATATTGGGCCAAAGGGAAATATGGGCTTCATTTTGGTTTCGGTTCAACCAATTTTTTTTACATAAACTGAAACTGAACCAAACTATAAAAGCTGACCAAGCTAAAATCGAACCAAATCAGTGATGTATAATAACCGAACCAATCTCCATATTCAGTTCGGTTTTCAGTTTATTTCTGAATTAAATTTGACTATTACATATTAATATATATTTTTATTTAAGTTGTGTGTACTTTTTAGAAGCCTATTACAGAGGTTGACTAAATTAATCTTATCTTTAGTTAGACTAAATAACACAAGTGGAATTATATTAATGCCCTAATCTAGTTTGACAATTTAACCATTTAACCATATATAAGAAGCATGAGCTACTAAACATAATTAAATTATACAGAGAGAGCATTAAAATTTACAATACAACACAACAAAACAATAGAGGAATCATATACTATGACCGGTGGAGATGGAACGTACAGTTATGCCAAGAACTTCTCCTTCCAGGTAATTAATCTTCATACAGTCTCAAATTCATAGTTTTAGAGATTAATGTAAAAGTTATTTTTTGAAATTTAACTATTAAATTGAATTTTTAGTTCACTTTGGTTTTGGAATGATATTAAAGCCTCTAGGACTAGGTGACGAGGGTCTGAATCCAAATAACTTCGTTGTTGATTAAATTTCAACACCTCATAAAGTGGTTATGTGTTGATACGACTCTACTTAGAAATCGATCAAGAGCGATAGTTTTGGGGTACAAACGACCTAAAACACCAATACTAACCTACCAAATCAAGAAGACTAATTAAATAGGAATTATAAAGCTAATACTTCTAAGACAATAAAACTACCCCTAATATAAAATACTAATTAATAATAAAAAGACTACTAATGAGATAACAACCAATCTCAGACCGTAAATATCCGAGTTGTATCATGTGTTGTGCGTGTTTAAACTCAATAAGAATTCTCATGCGATGACGTATTAAAATTAATATTTTGAATCTTATTAACTATCCGATTGTGTAAGCTCCATTTAGTTATTTTGATTAATTGATAGATATTTGTGATATTTAAATTGCCCAATATTTGTGATATTTAAGCTATATTCTAATTGTACAATTTATGATCTAATGATTCATCATAAACTCGTCTAGCAAAACATCGAGCTTTTGAAATTTCATAATGACAAAATATTCCATAAATCATTGCTTTTATAAGATTAAAAAGATGTTGTTTTGTCTTTTATGTTTTTCTTATCTTTGAAGGCTTGTATCTCATTCTTGTTACAAAAGAGGAGAAGATGTTATCGGATCTTAATTAAAACCTTGAATTCGAAAATATCTTTTAACCTCACAGTTTTCAAGAATTTTCTTTTGTCCATTTTAAATGAGTGTACGCATATGGAGAATTGAAACTTTTAGGAAATGATCCGATGTCTAGCGTTTTTCTATTCAACAGTTTAATCCTCCATATAAGTGATCCTCGGCGAAACTAAAATGTTGGATTTATTTGAAAATAAAAGGACTAAACGAAGGACTTATGCGTTATTTTTCGAATGATGAAAACTGATCAACCGATCTTTAATTGTTTATTAATTTGAATTACATTGCATTAACTTTTTATTTTTTTTGGTTAATCTTTTATCTTTTCAAACAATGTGTACCAAAAAAACACTTTTGAAAAAATAAAAATAAAATCTTATTCTTTCTATTATTATGTAATTCAACAGTGTGTAACTTTATGTTTTATAATGACAAATTTTAATAAAATTAATTAATGTTCATAAGATTGTAAAAGATACTTGATTTGATCAATGTGCAGAGAGAAGGCATAAGTAATTCGAAGAGTATGATTGATGAAACCATAGCTCAAAACCTCCAAATAAAACCTTCAAACACATTTCGTATAGCAGATTTAGGATGTTCAGTTGGTCCTGGCGCCGTTACTTGTGCAGAAAATATAATCCAAGCAGTGAAACTCAAGTATCACGATCACGAGACACCCGAATTTCAAGTGTTTTTCAATGATCACACCTTCAATGATTTCAACACTCTCTTTAGATGTCTACCTCTAGAAAAGACATACTTTGCTGCAGGTGTGCCAGGTTCTTTCCACGAGCGGCTATTCCCCGAAAACTCTATTTATTTTGTTCATTCTTCGCACGCTTTACATTGGCTCTCCCGTGTGCCAAAGGAGTTGTTAGACACCAACACTCCTTCTTGGAACCAAAGCAGAAGCGCACCGGGACAAGTGATCAAAGCTTATGCTGGTCAGTTTGCAAAAGATGTGGAGATTTTCTTGAATGTTAGAGCGAAAGAGCTTGTAGAAGGAGGGATTATGGTGCTCATTTTGCCACCAAGTGCAAGTACTCATGCTAGTGCACTCAGTACAATGATGTTTGATGCTTTGGGATCATGCCTAATGGATATGGCTAAAGAGGTATTGCCAAGACCTATATGTTTTATAGTGTAAATTCTAATTTGATTACATAATTTAGATATTAATTGTGAAGTCGGTTGCAGGGGAAGGTGAGCGAAAGTCTAGTGAACTCGTTCAATTTGCCAATGTATCTCCCCTCACCGGAGGAGATGTTAGAGGTTGTTGAAAGTAATGGATGCTTCAAGATTGAGAAAATTGAGATGTTTCACCCCAGTTCTAGTGGTGACATGATAACTAATGGAAATTCATGGAAGACGCAATTAAGAACTGGCATGGAAGGACTTCTTAGCAAACACTTTGGAAATGAGATTATGGATGAATTGTTTGATCTATTTCCAAGAAAGATAGAGCAAGTTTCGTTCCAACATCGGGCCACATTAACCCAGAACAAGAAGGTAGTGTTGTTTCTTGCTCTAAAACGCAAGTGATCTTTTACATATAGTGTCAAACAGTACCTTTCGGGTTAATGCAGGAATTAATAAATTTTATATGGAACTATATATGTACCTTCATATTGAATAAGCCTACAACACTACCATGGCAACATAGATGTGGGTTCTAATATCAGCATAAATTTGCGAGGAGACTACTTTTCTCAATTGAAGAATTGCTTAAAGAAATCTATATGAAACAGCCTTTAGATTTCATCTCTTATACGTTACAAATTGATTAAATAACTAAAATTCTACTCAAACGAGCTAAAATGTAAAACAACTTCATTTGTTATATATTTTAACAAGAACCTCATAACTGTTTTTCAAAACGTAAGGTAGGTTTCAATTAAACAACAATTTGAAAAGTAAAAATAAAAATAAGGTTGAGTTGGCAAAGTTTTTTAAAAACAAAAACAAAAGGTAAAGAGAAAAAAAGCTTGAAAAATAAACAAAAACAATTGCAAATCTCAACAAAGCGTAATTAATCTCAAAAGACACCTTAAAAAAATACAATTGCTTGCTATTTTTCAGAAGCTACTAAGCTTCTTAATTTATCCATGTGGAACATTTAACATGCTCCTCTTACACCCAATTCATTTGGTGCGTGATGTCAATTTAACGAAACTCTCAACACAAATCAACTTGACTTTGATACCATTTTAACATAACTAATTCTAAGAGACAACTTAAGAAAATATGATTATTTGCTACATTAAAATAGCGATTTAACTTTATAAACAAGAAAAGAAAGATCAAGTATAGAAAAACAATTTCCGTAAGTATATTAAATACAACAAAACAAAATAATGGAGGAAAAGGGTTGATGATATATAAGCGCATTGACATAGTTTTTGTTTTACATATATCATACTGAGGCCCCTTCATGTCTTGGATGGGCATCCAATAATTCAACTTCCAATCGACCGGCCTTATTGATTTATTAAAAATAAAAATACAACTACTTAATTGAGATTTCTTTTCACCACGCTCTCTTCAACAAATTTCTTCAAGTGTTATTTTGTTTTCCTTTTCAGGTTCAATATAGAAGGTTAGAAAGAAAGAAGTATATTACTTTTGAGTTTTGGTTGTGCGTTGAAATGTTGGCATTACATTATTAGTTTTAGATTTGACAATATTAGATATATTTCGTAAGAATCAAAAATCGACTTCATTGATAATCGAGTTACTAATTGTATCTTTACCAATTGGCTAAAGCCAATTGGTACACTCACCAATGCTGTATGTTATTATTCAAATTGTATTTATTGTAGTAAATCGTGAGAATAAATAAATTTTCGTTGCGCATTCTGTTGGAGATCCATAGTACCCTCACAAAACTGTACTAAATCGTCTAAAAAAATACCAGCTCCGTTGCAGATTCGTTATTACGTGTGTTGACACATAAACCTATTCCAACGCCCAATAAAAACTGTTGGTAGCTATAACGCCTGTTGTACTTACGATATTCTAACTGTTTTTTAAACCGCCAGTATGTATTCCATCTCTACGGTCAAACAATTACGTTTCTAAAGGCCCTGTTTGTTTTTCTAAGAAGCAAAATAAAGTTCTGCTTCAAAATGACATATATTATTAAAAATAATAATCTAAAAAGACATTTACCTAACGCAACAAGTTGAATTAAATTAATGCCCTAACTTACTTTGGCTATATATTACAACTTCATAAGGCTATATGTTATATATAACTTTATCAGAATATTTTATTTAGCGTGAAAGGTAGTGAATAACAACTCAACATTTTCTTTGAAAAAAAAACAACTCAACATTTTGTTTAAGCTTAAAAGACACAAGACAACAATGGTGGAATCATATCCTATGACTGGTGGAGATGGCACCCACAGCTATTCCAATAACTCCTCCTTCCAGGTAGTCTTTAAATTGCCAAAATATTTGAGAAATTGTTTAACTAGAAGAGTTTTCGGGCACACACTCTCACAAAAATGTCACGTGGCGGAGAACGAACAAAATTAAATTAAACTTCAACTTGAGGCCCAAAAATATTTTTTATCATTATCTGGATAAGAGTAACACCATATTAGTTTAATACATTTGCAGAGAGAAGGCATAAGCAATTCTAAAAGTTTGATTGATGAGATCATTATTGAGAAGCTTGAAATAAGTGCTTCAAAAACATTTCATATAGCAGATTTAGGATGTTCAGTTGGTCCTAATGCCTTTCTTTGTGTGGAAAATATAATCCAAGCAGTAAAACTCAAGTACCGTGATCACGAAATACCCGAATTTCAAGTGTTTTTCAATGATCACACCTCCAATGATTTCAACACTCTCTTTCAATCCTTGCCTCTGGAAAGAACATATTATGCTACCGGTGTGCCGGGTTCCTTCCACGAGCGGTTGTTCCCTGAAAACTCTATTCATTTTTTTCATTCATCAAGTGCTTTACATTGGCTCTCACACGTGCCAAAGGAGTTGCTAGACACAAACTCTCATGCTTGGAACAAAGGAAGAATATTCTATCATAATGCACCAGAACAAGTGATCAGAGCTTATGTTGAGCAGTTTGCAAAAGATGTGGAGATTTTCTTGAATGTTAGAGCCAAAGAGCTTGTCGAGGGAGGGATTATGGTGCTCATTTTGCCAGCAGGTGCTCATTCAGCTGCACGGGCGTTCGATATTTTGGGGTCGTGCTTAATGGATATGCATAACGAGGTAATGAATGGTCAAGAGCTATTCTATAATATAAACAAGAGATGAAGTTCAAATTTGCATTTTAGGATTAGAACTAATTGACTTATTAGGTATATTGCTCTATTAATATTCTAAAATGTGTAGGTTATTTTCGTTGCGTGACAAATATTAGCATACTCCAAGTAAGAGTAATAAAACCAACAAATCAAATTTTACTATGCTCCATATATTTTAATGGATTATAATCCATGTATGCGTATTCGAATTATTTTCTTTCTGGGTAAAATCTAGTTTGATTGCAATTAGTTACTATGATCAATAACAGGGTAAAGTGAGCGGAAGTGTAGTGGACTCGTTTAATTTGCCAATCTATTTCCCCACAACGAAGGAGATGTTAGAGCATATTGAACAAAATGGATGCTTCAAGATTGAGAAAATTGAGCAGTTTAACGTAGTTTATGATGTGGATCGCACAATATCTATCAGAAATGGATGGGCGATGCAAGTAAGAGTTGCCGTGGAGGGACTTGTTACCAAATACTTTGGAAATGAGATTATGGATGAATTGTTTGATCGATTTTCGAACAAGATCGACCAACTTTTGTCCCAACTTAAACAGGCCATACCAGTTGAGGAAAAAAGTTTTATGTTTCTTGCTCTTAAACGCAACTCATCTCACATATAGATGCATATATAAGGATAACTTTCTTACCATTGAATAAATTTGCTGCACTATTGAGAAAAAGATGGGGATTGTAATGTCACCATTAATCTTATCCGTACTTGGTTATTGAATTTTATGCTCTGTACCATAAGAAATTGTGCGCTATTATAGTTTGTGCCGGGCATATAAAACTGTATGTTATATGTTTTTGTCCCTCTCAATGCTGCTTGCATAGCCAACATGTTATCTTTTTTATTTATGTGTGTTGTATATCACCTAGAAACTGTCCTATATATATGAAATATATGCGGTGACCTTATTCTGAGTATGTATATTAGGGGAATGAGAGACCAATTAGGAGTCATAATCCACGCAGTTCGAACCATATAAGGAAAGCTCTCTGTATTGTGCGAGGTTGTAGCTTAAGTGGGAAATTCAAATTCGAGCAGGATTCTGTTTTCTTTTGGAAACGCAACTCTAAATCGGAAGGATACTTCACGCGGTCAACCAGAGTCAACAGCCTCTCAAGGCAGAGCTTGAACACTAAGATCATGCCACGTGTCACTTGTTATTTCGTCGGACATCACCTATTATTTTCAATAATTCAACGAATGAGTTCTGCTACAACGGTAACAGTTTCAAAATCAAATAACGGTCATTTTCAAGCCTTATATAAAGGAGTAGATTGAAGAACAAAATAAGACATTACACCTGCGTATGTGAAAAACACGGTTAAGAGAAAAACAGAGCAATTAATTCTCTCTAACTCTTCAAATTCTATTTCATTGTAATCTGAGAGATTAGCACGTAAACTTAAATCCTTAGTGATCAAATTTATTCGTAATAGATTATGTAAACAACTATCAATTGTTGATAGACTGTGTACAACAAATCCATTCTTGGTGTTAGATTTTGGTGCTGTTGATATGATCACACTCTTCGACCGAGTGCTAGGTCCAAAGAATTTAAGAGAATTAAGAGAAAGAAGACTAGAAAATATTATTAATTAAACATTAAAAATCATAACAACATTTTAGGTATTACCGATTCTCTATAATAATAAAATCGTAAACAATAAATAACTTCTAAATAAGAGACTACACCTAAATAAGAACAAACTTATAAATAAGAAAGAAGACCAAAATTAATAATAACTAACAAAAAAGAAAATCATTAATAATAACTAATTAAGATAATAGACATGCACGAGTTGAACAAGCATAGCCCCTCGAAGGCCTAACATGTAATCAGTAGGATGGACTACAACTTTAGTAATTTGATTTTCAGATTGGTCGGGTTCTTGAAAAAGTCGTTCCTCAGGGGGACGGCTCGATGAGATTCTTTTCCTCCAAATCATTCTATGTTCAGGTCTTCTATGATTATACGCGATTGTTCCTTCTTTAGTTGTCTGGGTACGATTTTAAACTGAGGCTCAGCGTTATGGTTTTTGTGACACTTAGCAGATGAATGGCTTGATAGCTTTATATATGTATATACATAATTGTTTATAAGGTTACTCCAAATTATCATCCATCCGAGCTTTGTCACTTATTACATTTATCAATAAACAATTTTCAAAAGTCAAGTAGTTGTATACCGTCACGAGAAATTTTTAAAATTTCAATTTACTCAGGAACTTTTTTTATATAAAGAGTTGATATAATCCCAGTAGAATTGTATATTGTTGAATCCCAGCTAGCTAGCCAATTTAATCAATAGTTTAACAACATCACATGTTTTAACTTAATACATCGATCAATAATGTCTCGAAGTCAACTAGTTTCTTGTGTAACTAGTCGTATACCCGTGCGTTGCACGGGTCAACTTAATATCTAAAAATAATTTTTTATATAGTATTTAAAATTATTGGTAAAAATAAGTTTTGTCAAACTCTTGAAAACTAAATAAAATGTGTTCATTACATATTTAAAAGTTAATTAATTGATGCAAGAATAATCTATTTAGTAGTTATAGTGAAGAATTCACCCATCAATAGTTGTTTATAGACTAAAAAAGTGTAGATGTGGTTACAAATTGCTTCATGTCAAATCAAATATCTAGGTTACTTTGTTCTAATTTATGTACGACAAATACAACTATATATTGATTAGCAAATGAAAACGAATATTACTAAATCATAATTCAACACCTTTGTTTTGATATATTCACCTAGTTTTCACAATTCAACACAAAATCTCGTTCCATATTTTTATTTTTTTATTTCTTTCTAAATTATAACATTACATACTAATTAAGAAAATGTATTTCATTAAAAAATAAATAGAGTACTCTAAGAGTAACTTCAGAAATTTCAACCTTTCACTAATTAATCTATTGCAACTATACTTAGTTTATAATATCAAATAAAAAAGAAAAGGAAATTACGAATTTCTAAAAAAATTCAAAATTACTAATTGGAAATGCATTTAGATACTTCCAAGAATAGTGAGTATAAATAAAAGAGAAAAATGAGATGAAAAGGTCATGTTGTGCTTAGATCAAACCTTAAACTGTCTATTGATTTTCGTTCGAATTTGATATTAACGCCCACTCTCAACACATGTCTACTTCATGAATTTATAAGTCATGAAAATCCTGAAAATTCGAAAGAATTTTAAAAAATTAAAACAATATATCGTAGAAATCAATAAAAATAGCTTTGTTGAGATTATGTTTTTTTTGGGTAGAATTTTCTTATGTGAACAAAATATCAACAATTAGAAAAGATGGAATTGAATTACATTTGATATTCCCCAATGCAGGAGGTTCAATTTAAGAAATAAATTTACAATAGAACATTTAATATAAATTTCATAGAATCTTTACCACACGCTCCATGTAATCCGAACTCGTGATCTCTCAAATTTAGGCAATGAATGACGAATCGATCTACATAAAAAACATCAAGAAACAATTTCACCATAAAAATCAATAAGATAACTATTCTGCATATGTTCTAAAAATTGAAAAGATAACAATTACTTCCACTATTCACGAATCAAAAAGAAAATGAACGCTATTTTAGTATAGCACCCACAAAGATCTTACTTTTTGCGAACGAAACTCATATTGCAGACTATGTATTGCTCGGCTTGAAGTCTCCGCCTATTATTTCATCTGTTATGGAGCAAACAATCATGTTGTCTTTCTCGTTCAATTTAAAGATCTAAAGTTAAGGATGGTTGATCTTCTCATACAATGGTAACGGCCACATGAATGAAAATAAAAGTTGTAATCATAATTAACCTTTAAAGACATTTATAAGGATTAAAATGACTATTTTAATGAAATGATATATTAAATTAGAAGTTACATGCTTTAAAATATCAAATTTTAACAATACATTATTTAGTAGAATAAAAGATAAAAAATATGAAAATTCTATAAAAATGACACATAGGATTTTGATGATGTGGCTCATTGTGAGAAGAGAGTTTTTCCTCCCCTTTTATATAGATATATAGATTATAAGAGGTACTCAAAATTATACCGTCATAAAAAAAACAAAACTTTTAAAGAAAAGAAAAAATTAATAAAAGTATATTTAGTAAAAAGTCAATTCATATGTATAGATTAAATCAAAATAACACGTGAAAGAAAAATTTAGGAAAGACATTTACAATATGAAACAAAAGGAGAGTATTATCTTTCTTTTCAGATAAAAAAAAAAGGGATATATGTTAAGGTCAGAGCGTGCACATTCCAACAATCTCAATAAAATTGATCGTAAAACATACTCAGATATTATTAAAATAAGACAAAATACAAAAAAGAAGTTACGAGAAACGAAATTGTTCTAAACAATATTTATAAGGAGGGAGTACGTAGTAACATAACAAGTTAGAATTAAATTGATGCCCTAATTTACTTTGAAGGGACAGAGTTTAAGAGACAATACAAGACAACAATGGTGGAACCATATCCTATGACTGGTGGAGATGGCACATACAGCTATTCCAAAAACTCCACTTTCCAGGTAATCTTTAAATTGCCAAGATACTTGAGAAATGGTTCAATAAGCACATACTCTCACACAAATATCACATGGCAAAGAACTAATAAAAAGTTAAAATTATACTTAACGTTCAAAAATAGTTTTGTTATTATTATCTCGGATAAGATGAAATGTGTAACACAATGTTAGTTTGATACATTTGCAGAGAGAAGGCGTAAGCAATTCTAAGAGTTTGATTGACGAGACAATCCGTGAGAAGCTTGAAATAACATCTAATTCAAACATATTTCGTATAACAGATTTAGGATGTTCGGTTGGTCCTAACGCCTTTCTTTGTGTGGAAAATATAATCGAAGCAGTAAAACTCAAGTATCACGATCATGAAATACCCGAATTTCAAGTATTTTTTAATGATCACACCTCCAATGATTTCAACATTCTGTTTCAATCTCTGCCTCCTGAAAAGCCATACTTTGTTGCCGGTGTGTCGGGTTCCTTCCACGAACGGTTGTTCCCTGAAAACTCCATTAATATTTTCCATTCATCGAGTTCGTTACATTGGCTCTCACACGTGCCAAAGGGATTGCTTGACATAAACTCTCCTGCTTGGAACAAAGGCAGAATATTCTACGCCGGTGCACCCGAACAAGTGATCGGAGCTTATGCTGCTCGGTTTGCCAAAGATTTGGAGATTTTCTTGAATCTTAGAGCTAAAGAGCTTGTTGAGGGAGGGATTATGATCCTCATTATGGCTGCAGGTGCTCTTTCTACTGCACAAACGTTCACTATCTTGGAATCATGCTTAATGGACATGGCTAAAGAGGTAATTAATGAATTCTCAAGAGCTATATATTCTATAATATAAACAAGAAATAAAGTTCGAATTTAACGACAACATTTTGTATATTTGATTTAGTTATTGTTAAATCACTCACAGGGAACAGTGAGCGAAAGTGTAGTCGACTCGTTCAATTTGCCAATGTTATATCCCCACAGCAAAGGAAATGTTAGAGCTTGTTGAAGGAAATGGATGCTTCAATATTGAGAAAATTGAGTTGTTTGACCGTTCCGTTTCTGTTGTTGATCACACAAGAACTAACGGAAATGAATGGGCGACACAATTAAGAGCTATGGTGGAGGGACTTGTTAGCAAATACTTTGGAAATGAGATTATGGATGAATTGTTTGATCGATTTTCGAGCAAGGCAAAACAAGTTTCGTCCAAAATTCAATTCGCCACACTGTTCGAGGAAAAACAATTTATGTTTCTTGGTCTTAAACGCAACTCATCTCACTTATAGATGTATGCATATATGAACAGAGGTTTCGTAGCATTGAATAACTTTGTTGCACTTGTCATATGTGCCAACCTAGTTGGGATGTTCGTCTTCTCCTTTCCCGTTAACTTCCCGTTTTTATTCAAACGAATAACTTTGTTGCATTCTATATTGAGAATATAGGTGTGGATTGTAATGCTACCGCAAATTTGTATTTGGTTATTGAATTTTATATTTTGTATCGAAATAATTTTTGAGATACCTGATGTGGTATGTTTTATTTTATCTAGATAAATTATGTCAATAACTTTCCCAATCCTGAAGTGTGTTAGTAGTAATGCCTCAAACAACGATACCGGATTGCAAACTTCCCGAAACACTCATTTTTTGTCCCTAACCCATACCGGTCCCTAATCTTCTACTCGCACTTAACGACGTACATGTCCATAAACTCTGTTAGATATTAGCTAAGACTCCACAACATATCTACACTAAACAAGACTCTATTATTTATATTTCTAAATCCGGAGAATGGTAGAAGTAAGTTGGTGACGATGACTCAATTATATTGTGGGTTTTAAAAGTTGTATTAGATGATGAAAGTTATTTTTAAAGGCCCATAAGTCACAAATGTGTTAAAACCCATAATACCAAAAAAAAAAATGATATACACATTCGAGGACCTTGAAACAACGCGTAAATTTATTAGATTTGAAGCGTTAATATAGTTACTTTTTGTTACTTCAAACAACGAGTAAATTTACTAGACTTGAAGTGTTAATATAGTTATTTTTTGTTACAAAAAAGAAATATAGTTACTTTTTTTTTCTGACCAGGTTTATATAGCTACTAAAATTCAAACTCTCAACTCAACTACTTCAACTAAGACATTCTTATACAACATCAAGAAACAATTGGAGTAGAAAATTAATAGTCATTGCATTTATTGTCATATCTAATATTTTACAGAAAATACATCGGTATTTATAAATAAAACTACAAGGCGTGTCAACTTTTCAACTCGGCGTGTCCAAAGTCAACTCTACGTGTCAAACATTGTGTGTCACTTTGTCAACACGTCATGTCAACTTTGTCAACGCGCCGATTAAATGAAGCAGAAAACAAAGTGTCTAGTTAACTTTCAACACGTCATGTAGGTCCTTCAACACACCGTGTGAACCAACAACACGTTGTGTCATTCTAACACTTCCTAGGACAAAACGCCAACGTTTTCATTTTTATTAACACGTCGCATCAACATTTCAACTCGGCGTGTCAAACTCAGATTCAACAATTTGAAAGAAATTACAATTATATTTTTATATTTATATTTTTTGTGCCTTTTCATATAAAATCAAAGTTCTTTATATCATTTCTATAGATTTTTCAACATTTTTCAACGACTAGTGTATGCTCAAACCCTCACAAACTCCTGCTTCATCCCTGGCTTTGTTTGTATTGTGTGGTATTAAGTCTTGGAGTCTTGATAGTTGAGTGAATACTACAAAATTGTGAAGCCTTCTTATTAATATTCTAAGCATAAAAATCCATGCTTGTTTGCTATCAAGTGAAAAAATTCTCATTAGTCCATAGTCTTCTTGGAGTAAGAATTCTTTATAAAATTCTATAATTTTTCTATTACAAAGTAAATAACTCTTACATCAATCTTTATACCCTTACATTTTAAGGGACACCCGTTTTCGGAAATGTACTAAATTTTATTTTATTTCTAATAAGGAGCCCATAAAAGTATTTCCAACTAATTAAGTCTTTTTAATGATTAATCGTGTTTCGACTTTTAGTAATGAATTTCCCACTTATAAAAAGACCCTTTCTATATTATTATTACTACTATTATAAAGTAGCACTATCTAATTGATAGTGCAGAAGACAAAAAAAATGGTGGGACATACCATGACTAGTGGTGGAGATGGAACCTACCACCATACTCAAACTCCCCGCTGCAGTGTACAAAGTATATAGTCTGAGTTAGAATTTTATCGATACATAAAAAAGGTTACGTGCGTTCGAATTATATCAGAGAGGAGGAGATTTTTCTTTATTATACAAGTGCAATAATATAAAATTATTTAAAGAACATCAAAAAATAAAACATTTGTTCAACAATATAATAGTAAAAAAGAATAAATAATTCGTTTTTGCCTCAAAAATGTTTGAGTCTTTTCTTTTTGTTTTTTGCTGGGCTTTTGCCGGGCTTGTAACCTTCTTCCTCTATAAAAAAAAGAATACATAATTTATTCAACGGTTTAGTTCATTCATATTTTTTTTAATAGTATAAGGTTTTGTCCTCCGCTGAGGTTTATGAGGATTTAAACGGCTAAATTTATTGCAGCATCATTCCTAACTTTTTATTTTGCAGAAGCGAGATAGACTAGATAAAAATGAGTTGTCAAGTATTTTAACTAGATTGACATCGCTTGACAAAAATTCTCTAAAATTCCTAGATGCGAATTACGTACTAAACTATTTAAAATTCATAAAATTTAGATATTAACTATTTAAATTTTAAAAAATAAATTATAACGGGAAATACATAAAAGAAAAGCACTTTATTTGCTAATTAAATTAAGGCCTAGTTCTTTTTGACTGAAAAGAAAGCTAAACTAAAACAAATTGAACTGAATTGAACAAAACTACATTATTGACCGAATGCATAATGAATTTTGTTGAATTTGTTGAACTGAGCTGAAATTAAATTTACAGAATTAAACTGAACTGAAATTTGTTAAATTTAAGTCAAAATGAATACGGTCTGAATTAGTATGAAATGTGGCTTTAGTACCGTCAACATGAGAAAAGATTCTTAAAAATAAAAACAAAGAAAAAGAAAAAGACTTGAAAAAGAAATGAGAAAAGATTCTTAAAAATGTAAACAAAAAGTTAAAAGAAAGATTTAGAAAAAGAACGTTGAGGCTGGATTATATAGAACAGCAATTTGCAAAAGTATATTTAGATATAACAACACAAAAATAAGGGGAAAATGATCGATGATATAATATAAGCGCATTGACGTAGATTTTGTTTTACACATAGCAACTTAGGGACTTAGGGTTGATTCTAATCCAATATTTTGTTGATTATTATTTTAGGGATGGAAGCTGATATAATGATGATAAATTAACCTTAAATTTAAGTATTTTTGCCTTCACTTAAAAACTCAGCGGATTAATTAAAATTCTTTCAAATTGGAATATAATCAAGTTATTATAATTTTAACCACTAATTATAAAATAACTAATGTATAATCCAAATCCATTTTAAAAATAGAACTATACCATGTATTAAATAAAAACACATGAGATAATAAATTATTTGTCTGATTCATTTTGAATTGTTTGTAGTTATTGGCATTTAAATGGGCCTGTTGCATACGATATACTCTCTCCGTTTTTTAATACATTTCTATTAACGTTAATGTACACAGATTTTTTTGGATTCAGGACCTCGTGCTTTCTTTTAGAGCGTAATAATCACTAAATTATTAATTGATGGGTAAAGTTGCAATTAATTTTGACTAAAACACTTTATAACCTTGGTATTCATATTATTTTTTTGTCAATTTTTTTTGGAAAAATCGTTTTATTCAATTTTCAAGAGAAAAAAAGTTAATTAAATAAAAATATATTTGGTAAAATTTAATTAATATATGGATTAAATCAAAAATAAAATAAAAGAAATTTTTAGAAAAACATTTATAAATGTGAGACAAAGGGAGTACTAACTTTTCTTTGGTAAAAATAAAGTTACGAGCTAAAGTCAAAGTGCATATATTTCAACTAGGTTGGCACATTTACAAAACTAACTAAAAACCAAACCTGAATATGATTAAAAGAGAAACATAATTGTTGAAACCATACATATGAACGAGAGGAAGTACTATCTAATATAACAAGTTGAATTAAATTAAGGTGTAGGCTATGGTGACTTTGTTTTTGAGTTACTTTGTTTGTACTTTGTTTTATTCACCATTAGATCACTTTTCACCCCATGATTTAATGGTGGACAAAACAAAGTAATGGTTACTTTGTAAAAAACAAAGTGACCATAGAATTTTTCTTAAATTAATGACCTGATTTACTTTGGCTATTATAACTATATATTGTCTTCGAAAAAAAAAAAAAAAAAACTATATATATTAAGGGACACAGTTTAAGAGACAACACAAGAGAAAAATGGTGGAATCATATCCTATGAATGGTGGAAATGGCATCTACAGCTATTCGAAAAACTCCTCCTCCCAGGTAATATTCAAATTGCGAAATATTTTGAAAAATGGTTCAATGAGATTTCAGACACACACTCTCAGAAATAGTTTTTATTATTAATATATGAAATGTGTAACACAATATTAGTTAATACATTTGCAGAGAGAAGGCATAATTAATGCTAAGAGTTTGATTGATGAGACAGTCAGTGAGAAGCTTGAAATTGGAGCTTCAAAGACATTTCATATAGCAGATTTAGGATGTTCAGTTGGTCCTAATGCCTTTCTTTGTGTGGAAAATATAATCCAAGCAGTAAAACTCAAGTACCGTGATCACGAAATACCCGAATTTCACGTTTTTTTCAATGATCACACCTCCAATGATTTCAACACTCTCTTTCAATCCCTGCCTCCTGTAAAGCCATACTTCGCGGCCGGTGTGCCGGGTTCCTTCCATGAGCGGTTGTTCCCTGAAAACTCTATTAATCTTTTTCATTCATCGAGTGCCTTACATTGGCTCTCACACGTGCCAAAGGAGTTGCTGGACACAAACTCTCCTGCTTGGAACAAAGGAAGAATATTCTACGCCGGTGCATCAGAACAAGTGATCAGAGCTTATGCTGCACAGTTTGCAAAAGATGTGGAGATTTTCTTGAATGTTAGAGCTAAAGAGGTTGTTGAAGGAGGGATTATGGTCCTCATTTTGTCTGCAGGTGCTTATTCGACGGCACAAACGTTCAATATTTTGGGATCATGCTTCATGGATATGGCTAAAGAGGTAATGATTTCTCAAGGGCTATTCTATAATATAACCAAGAGATGAAATTCAAATTTAATAACATTTTGTATATTCGGGTAAAATCTAGTTTGAAGCGATTAGTTATTGTTAAATCACTCACAGGGAACAGTGAGCGAAAGTGCAGTAGACTCGTTCAATGTGCCAATATATGTCCCCACAACGAATGAGGTGTTAGAGCTTGTTGAAGGAAATGGATGCTTCAACATCGAGAAAATTGAGCTGTTTAACCACGTTGTTTCTGATGTTGATCATACAACAACTATCGGAAATGAATGGGCGATGCAATTAAGAGCCATCGCGGAGGGAGTTGTTAGCAAATACTTTGGAAATGAGATTATGGATGAATTGTTTGATCGATTTTCCAGGAAGGCACAAGAAATTGTGTCCCCACTTCAAATGGCCACAATTGTCGAGGAAAAACATTTTATGTTTCTTGCACTTAAACGCAACTCATCTCACTTATAGATGCGTGTATGCATATCTAAGCAATAAGCATAGGTTTCTTTATCCTTGAATAAGTTTGTTGCTTTATTACTATGTATTGATAATATAGATGTGGAATGCAAATTGTAGTGTCACCATAAATTTGTAATTGGTTATGCGAAGAGTTTGTGGGATATTCTAGTTTGTGAAAGGCATATCAATGTGTTGTGTCATAACCACGCATCTATATGTGTCTTGTTCAATGCTGCTTGTATAGCCAACAGACATATTATGGCTCATTAAAATCGTATCTTAAGATATTTTCAGTGCTTACTACCAAGATAGCTATGTTAATCAACCAAGTAAGTCTGTTTCCTGGCCAATAATTTTCACAGTCCTAAACTGCGTGTTAGCAATACATCAAAAAACGATACTGGATTGCAAACTTCCAAAGCACTCATTTATGGTCCCTAACTGTCTGCTTTAACCCATACCGGTCCCGATCTTATGCTTGCACTTAACTACGTACACGTCCAAGAAATCTGCTAGATATTAGCTAAGATTTCGCAACATGCTAAACTAAAACAAGACTGTTATACATTACGGGTTTTTTTTTAAAGGATACATTACGGGTTTTAAAAATTGTATGAGATTCTAAAATTTAACTTTAATGGCCCGTTTTTCAATCTAGAGAATCTAGTTTATTGTATTAGGTATAGAACTCATTTTAAGATGCCCATAAGTTATAAATCCACAAGTCATGTTGTTTTTACATTACATGAAATTTGTTACACAATATTGATTAGAATGACATTTATATATCAATTTCATCCCTTTCACTTCACACATTAAGTTATAATAATTAAGTTTGTATTAAATTTAGGCATAATATATGTTTTATCTTCTAAATTTATTTTAAACTTTCAATTGACCCTATAACTTTCAATAGTTATAAATCACCTCATATTATTGTACAAAAGTTACAAATTGTCATTTTCTTTTATTCAAAAGCTACAAAAAAAACCTCAAATCATTGTCTAATTACTCTCAATTGCCCTATAATTTTGACTATTAAAAGCAGTTGAATAAAAATAAAGGATCATTTATAAATTCTGGACAAGATAGACATTTTTAACTCTTAGGAAAATATTAAGGAGTTATTTTTAAATTTTAAAAGTTCATGAAAGAGTTACTCCTAATATTTTGGGACAAATAATGGAGTAAAATAAACATTGAGCCGTCAGTTTAGAGTAAACTGTTTAGTAACCCATAATATGTTCGGCCCAAATCGTAGATAATCCACTTGAATATTAAGTCATATTCGAACTAGGTTAAGCTGAACCAGGCCCAAACAGACATTATTTTTCTCAAAGGATACATGATGTGGAAATTTGGGTTTAATATTTTGTTATTTTGAGAGACATAAATTGTGGTCCTGTAATTGACATGCTCTATGTGACTTATGGTCCTTTAATTGACTCAAATATCAACTTTAGTGTATTTCCAAACAATAATTTAAGAAAAATATAAATAAATATACAGATTACTTTAAATTTCCTAATCATAAGTACATTTCTATAACAAATATTCAACCAATCATTATCATGATATATAATATCCGTCAAAATTCAAATTAAATTATTACACATATAGTACTAACCAAATAATTTACATATATATTTGTCAATTTTGTAACATATTATGCTGTATATCATTTGATTTTGGAGATGGACAGAACGCCATCCTCTTGTTTGTATTTCTCTATTTTTCAAATAGAATGGTAATTCATCTCACTTCTAGTTAATTAGGTTTAAAGTACTCTGTTGACTATCTTTTGCCTTTAACCTATTATTTTATAATATCTTATTTTGATTTATTCAAAATGCTTAAATTTAATTCATGCCCTATTCCTTATTAACATTTGCCCTATTTATACAAAATTGGTGAAATATCAACCGATTTACACACATGAGTGTAAAGATTTTGTTAGCCTTAAATCCTTTTCTAGAAAATAATATGTACTCATTGTCAAGTTACACAATTTAGGGGTTTAGGAAAATTTTTATATATAAAGAATATATACAAAGGTAAGAATGATGAATAAATTAGCTTTCTTTATTTGGTTGTTAATAAATAATATGAAGTCAATAAAAATAACCAAAATTATAAAAGTTTTTCTATGGTTATTTGTAAAAATACAAATAACCTAATTGTAGTCATCAAAAATGATAAATGTGAATTTTTCTTTTATATCAATTATATTAGCAATGAAATTTTATTCATTTTATTATTTTTTATTGGTTGCGCTCGCACCAATAGTAAAACTTCACCTTAATTAATAATAGCCCCTCCTAATGAGAAATATTTAAAATCATTTTCTTTCTGAACTTTGTGTTTTTTTGTTTTTTTTTTTTTTTGGTTCACTTTCTACAATGAGATTTGAACTCATGACTTCATACTCCTTAGTGAAATGTAATAACCACCAATGCATTGATTGGTGGGTTTTCCTGAACTTTGTTTTACAGAAATAGAGTTCAAGTAATTCCATAATGTAATGTCAGAATTAGTCAATTTAATCAACAATAACTTAATAATTAATTACACTATTTAGCTTAATAATTTTTCTCTTTATAAAGATATATAGTATACTCCCATTGTACATTAAAATCCACAAAGAAATTAAGATATCTCTCCCATTTATCATAGAAATTGTGATGAATTTGACATATTGTTGCACCATGTTCTTGATATGGATAATCTCCGCTCTTCTAATTCGTCCCTTAATCAAAAAACTTGTAATCACAAAATCTTCGACAACATTCCGACCACCGCCAGGTCCTCGGTCACTCCCTATAATCGGCCACCTTCACTTACTGAGCTCTAGCTTACCTCAATCTCTCCAAACTCTATCCCACCGGTACGGCCCATTAATGCAACTACGCTTAGCTGGAAACAACATCATAGTAGTCTCGGATGCAAAAACAGCCAAGCACATACTCAAAACACATGATGCTGATTTCGCCTCTAAATACGTTCTAGGATTCGGTATCTCCAAATTCAACATTTACGATGGGGACAGCTTCATCAACAGTGAATACGGTGCATTTTGGAGGTCCATGAAAAAGCTATGCAAAACCGAGTTATTCGCGGGGTCACAACTCGACAGGTTCAGCCATATTAGAGAAGAAGAAACTTGTAAGCTTTTGAAATTGTTGATTTCGAAATCTGAAGATGGAGAAACATGTGATTTAAGCCAGGAGATTCCAACTTTGGCTAATAATATAATTTGCAAGATGGTTTTGGGTAAAAGATGTGAAGAAAACCCTAATTTGGCAATGGAATTGAGAAAACTGATTAGCAAAATCATGGAATGTGCTTCAAAAATGAATTTTAGTCAAGTATATGGTCCTTTAAATAGACTTGATATTTCAGGAAGTGGAAAGAGGTTGGTTTTAGCGATGAAGGATTATGATGAGGTTATGGAGAAGGTGTTTACTGAATTTGAAGTTAATAATAATCAGATTATTATTTCTGGAGATGAAGGGATTAAGGATGTCGCTGACATTTTGTTGGAGACCTACGTTGACTCTAATGCGGAAGTCAAGTTGACCAAGAATAAGATCAAAAACTTTTTTCTTGTAAGCTCTTTATTCATGTTTCACTTGCATATATCATTAATTTATTATATAACATATTAAAGTTGGTTTGAAAATAAAGTGTTGAAGTAATCGATTTTAATTTTGTAGAAACTAAAAAGTTGATAGTAAATAAGTTTTTTCTATATTTCTTAATACCAATCATGATGATGTCTTTTTCGTTGGTGGATGCATAGGATATATTCATGGCAGGCGTAGAAAGTACTGCAGCCACTATACAATGGACAATTGAAGAACTATTAACCAACCCAAACATGCTCTACAAACTAAGGCAAGAAATCAAGAAAGTAGTAGGCTCCAATAGACTTGTGCAAGAATCAGACATTGAAAATCTCCCATTCTTACAAGCAATAGTGAAAGAAACACTAAGAAAACATCCTCCAGGACCACTTCTCCGGCGAGAATGCATGACCGACACCAACATCAACGGCTACGACATAAGGCAAGGCACAAAGGTTATCATAAATGCATATGCAATAATGCAAGATCCTCAGACATTTCGAGAACCTGATAAGTTCGCACCGGAGAGGTTCTTGGATGATCTTCATCTTCAAGAAATGGATTTCTATGGGAATGATCATAATTTTATTCCATTTGGAAGTGGAAGAAGAGCATGTACAGGAGCTTCACATGGATTGATTGTCACAAATGCTACTATTGCTTCGTTGATTCAGTGCTTCGATTTTAAGTTGAAGGATGGAGAAAAGCTTGAGATTAAGTTGACAAGTGGGTATACTGGGGCTATCGCCCTTCCTCTTGTTTGTTATCCTATCACTCGTTTTCATCCCTTTAATGCATAGTATATTATCAGTCTCGTTCACCTTGTCAGTCACCGTTGGACTGATACAATTTAATATATGCTGGTGTTTGATGTGTTTAATGGTGTATATTTTATGTAATATGTTCATGTATTTATGGTGGATTGATAATGACCCGTATACATGATAACATTATAGCACCCTCAACGGGGCATTTTGGATCCACCATGTCACTACACACAACATTTAATTCAACAAAACAATTACAAGTTTATGCTGTTATTACAGTCCACATCTATATTTCCTGCAGAATTTAAAAAATATTCTAAGAACGTACATAGTTTTAATAGAACAACAAAGAAAGAACCAAAGCTTATGCATCTATATAAGGATGAGATATCTTGCGTTTTAGAGCAAGAAATACAAACTGTGATTCCCTAATTGATCTCACTTGAAATTGTTCTATCTTACTCGAAAACCGATCAAACAATTCATCTATAATCTCATTTCCAAAATGTTTTGTAACAAGCCCCTCTATGCCAGCTCTGATGTGCATCACCCATTCTTTTCTCATTGTCTGCATGTCATTAATGGCAAAATTAGAAGTGGCATCAAATAGCTCAATTTTCTCAATTTTGAACCGTCCATTTCTTTCAACAAGCTCTAGCATCTCGTTCGCTGAGGGGAAATACAACGGCAAATTGAATGAGTCTACTATCCTTTCGCTGACTAACCCCTGCATTACAAACATCGTAAACTTTATTATACTGCTACTAACATTATGGCTCCTAATACTTCATATAGTGATGCTTTATAACAACGAAAGAAAAGGTCTTGGACTTACCGCATTAGCCATATCCATAAGGCAGGATCCCAGAGCATCAAACAACACGAGTAGAGACGGATGAGTGACTCCATCGGGGATGATTCGTGCAGGCACAAGGAGCACCATAATCCCTCCTTCAACAATCTCTTTGGCTCTAACATTCAAGAAAATCTCCACATCTTTTGCAAACTGTAAAGCATAACCTTTGATCACTTGTTCTGGTGCATTATGATAGAATATTCTTCCTTTGTTCCAAGCAGGAGAGTTTGTGTCCAGCAACTCCATTGGCACGTGTGAGAGCCAGTGTAAAGCATTCGATGAATGAACGAAATGAAGAGAGTTTTCGGGGAACAACCGCTCGTGGAAAGAACCCGGCACACCTGCAGCAAAGTATGGCTTCTGATCCTGAGGTAGAGATCTGAAGAGAGTGTTGAAATCATTGAAGGTGTGATCATTGAAAAACACTTGGAATTCGGGTATTTCATGATCGTGATACTTGAGTTTCACTTCTTGGATTATATTTTGTACGCAAAGAAAAGCATTGGGACCAACTGAACATCCTAAATCTGCTATACGAAATGTGTTTGAAGCTTTTACGTCAAGCTTCTGTCTAATTGTCTCGTCAATCATACTCTTTGCGTTCTTTATGCTTTGTTTCTGCACATGGATCAGATCATATTGTGTTACGTAGGTTTCATAATAATGTAGATATTATCAGAAATCAAATTCAATTCAACCGAATGATTAGTGTTTCGACATTGAGATTAGAAATCTATATATACTTTGGATCCTTCTCTATTTCTTCGGTCTGTCAGATTGTAACAACCATGTTTAAAAGAGAAAGAGTAAGATTTCCATACCAAATGAGCATAGCGGCGTACAAGCAGCAAACACTAGTTATCGATTAGCTAACCACAAACAAATATTAGCTAACAACTAACTGCTATCAACAACAAAAACTAACAACTAGACACTAACAAGCGTAGTATTTGAACAATTTTAATTTTTTGACCATAAAAACTATTTAAACAATTAAAAATATAAATATGTAATGTAGATGAAATAAATATTGTTTCGTTAATCTTCTTTTTTTTTTCAGTTACCAAAAAAGTTAATCATTTTTTCAGTTTGAAATTGAATTTTTTATTCATTCTTCATGTAACTAAACATAGAAAATTATAAATTTTAATATGAAAAGGTGAGGAACTCAATCGAAAAAAATCAAATTAATCCGTAAACTTTAAAAAGAAAAATATGAGACATATCTTCATAGTGGTACTCATATATACCCCAGATGATTACCTGAAGGGAGGAGTTATTGGAATAGCTGTAGGTTCCATCTCCACCATTGATAGGATAAAATTCCGCCATTGTTGCCCTTCCTGTATCTTTATCTTAACTCTGTAACTAAAATTTTCACTATTAATATCTATGCTTAGATTAATATTCAAATTAAGTAAATTAGGCCATTAATTTAATTTAATTTGTATTAGGTAGATGGGATCTCTTAATCAAGGGACCCAGCCCATATACTTTTTTATATTAAAGGAAAAAACAGAAAGCAAGTAAAATATTTGGGAAGAACTAATTCAAATTAGGTGGGCAAATCCCGAACATAAACGTGACGCAAATATTATTAAAAGAAAAGAATCAACACAGAGTCAAGTTCAAATGAGACAAGGGTTTAGGATGAGACTAGTTTTTATGATAAGACAAGGGGTATTTTTGTAATTCAATAGGGGAATGTGGCAAATTTGTAATTAAATGAACACCCCTCATGCGTGAATTGAAGGGAAGGAAGAGGAGGTGATGTCAGCGTTGATGTCACCTCTGGAGAGAGAAAGAGTTTTAATTATTTTCTTTAAAATGCATTTTCCCGCTCTTTTCAAACTCATTTCTCAAAAAAAATTATACCAGTGAACTCGTATTAATTATGCGGTCAATTTGAGATCCATTTTTGTTATTTATAGACGATTTTTTTTTATTTTTTTTGTTCCAACAGAATATTATAGTTGTTCCACCGGACTACTCTAATTGTTCCACCAGAATACTACATTTTTTTTTACACTCCCAGAGTTCATTTAAAAAAAAATAATGAAAATATTCTGCTAGAACAAATTTAGTAGTCTGGTGGAACAAATGGAGTATTCTGCTGGAACAACCGAGTATCCAACTTGGAACAAAAATAAAAAAAAATAAAAATCGTCTATAAATAACAACAATAGATCTCAAAATGACCGCCTAATTAATACGAGTTCAGTGGTATAATTTTTTTTGAAAAATGAGTTCGGAAAGAGCAGGAAAATGCATTTTAAATAAAATAATAAAAACTTTTTCTCTCTCCAGATGTGACATCAGCGCTGATGTCAGCGCTGACATCACCTTCTCTTCCCTTCAATAATGGCCCTCCATGTTTTTAAAATTTCAAAAATGCCACCACTTTTTAATTGTCTTACACTAAAAAAAGTCTCTCCATAATGACTTTGTCTCACCTGATCCTATCTCTCAACAGACAAATCTAAAGGTGAATCGCGTTAAATTATATTAAATGTTATAGAGCTGCAAATTATATTAAATTATATTAATGTGTTATAGAGTTGCAAATGAGGCGGAGCAAGGATGCGAATTATTTTACCCGTCCTCAAATTTTGTCTAGATTGGTATTCCAGTTAATAGTATAGAGAAGAAAAATCATTCTCATCACTATATTCATGGATATTCGGTCTTGGGAATAAGGTTACCCATATCAATGATTGTCATCAAAAGAAAAAATGTCATTCGTTATATGTTTTTAAATTTCCTTAGATTTGAAAAATCAACAGACTAACAACCAAATATTACGATTTGTACATTTAACCATGTAAAATTAAGAGTACGTATTTTCATTTTTTACATATAGTTACACTATTAGAAACGCCTAATGAGATCACAAATATAATGGGTAAATTTCATCATGATCCTTTAACCATGCACTTTAATATGAAAATAATTATTTTATTATTCATCAAAATAAATATATAATGGATAATATATTTGTGAATCTGTGCAAATTGATAAATGTTATTTGGTTAAAGACAAATAAAATACCTACCAAAAAATAAAGATAAATAAAATAGTGATCACCATACTTAAACCTTAGAAAATAGAGCTAAGAAAAGCTCACTTAATTGGAGAAATCATGAGTTTTAGTAAAAAAATGTGAAGTGAAAATATTGTTATTTAATATAGGTGTTATTGCATAATTGTTTTTTAATACATATAAATAATTTGTAAGAGATGAAAAGTCCAAATTTATATTTGTATAGCACTTTTGTAGTTCTACTAATTTTACAGTTTTTAAAACAATTTTTATCCGTCTTTTTTCTTTATTGCCACAAGTTTTACACTGTTAAATTAATTTTCACTTAGTGATATTTAGGTTGACAATGTCAATATAGATGTTGTATCAATTAATATTGTTTTTTTGTGAGCATCAATTTGTGACTTATTTAATAATCTTGAAGTCAATTTTATAACCTATTCTTATTGTTAAAACTAAGATAAAAGAAAAACATGATTTTTTAACTTGATGGAACAAATAACACCTACACCAAGACCGAAAATATAGCTATTGATTTCTATGGTGGATTGATAATGACCCGTACACATGATAACATTATAGCACCCTCAACGGAACATTTTGGATCCACCAATGTCACTACACACAACATTTAATTCAACAAAACAATTACAAGTTTATGCTGTTACTACAGTCCACATCTTTATTTCCTGCAGAATTAAAAAACATTCTAAGAACGTAAATAGTTTTAATAGAACAACAAAGAAAGAACCAAAGCTTATGCATCTATATAAGGATGAGATATCTTGCGTTTTAGAGCAAAAAATACAAACTGTGATTCCCTAATTGATCTCACTTGAAATTGTTCTATCTTACTCGAAAACCGATCAAATAATTCATCTATAATCTCATTTCCAAAATGTTTTCTAACAACCCCCTCTATGGCAGCTCTGATGTGCATCCCCCATTCTTTTCTCATTGTCTGCATGTCATTAATGGCAAAATTAGAAGTGGCATCAATTAGCTCAATTTTCTCAATTTTGAACCGTCCATTTCTTTCAACAAGCTCTAGCATCTCATTCGCTTGAGGGCAAATACAACGGCAAATTGAATGAGTCTACTATCCTTTCGCTGACTAACCCCTGCATTACAAACATCATAAACTCTATTATAGTGCTATTAACGTCATGGCTCCTAATACTTCATATAGTGATGCTTTATAACAACGAAAGAAAAGGTCTTGGACTTACCGCATTAGCCATATCCATAAGGCAGGATCCCAGAGCATCAAACAACACGAGTAGAGACGGATGAGTGACTCCATCGGGGATGATTCGTGCAGGCACGAGGAGGACCATAATCCCTCCTTCAACAAGCTCTTTGGCTCTAACATTCAAGAAAATCTCCACATCTTTAGCAAACTGTAAAGCATAACCTTTGATCACTTGTTCTGGCGCATTATGATAGAATATTCTTCCTTTGTTCCAAGCAGGAGAGTTTGTGTCCAGCAACTCCATTGGCACGTGTGAGAGCCAGTGTAAAGCATTCGATGAATGAACGAAATGAAGAGAGTTTTCGGGGAACAACCGCTCGTGGAAAGAACCCGGCACACCTGCAGCAAAGTATGGCTTCTGATCCTGAGGTAGAGATCTGAAGAGAGTGTTGAAATCATTGAAGGTGTGATCATTGAAAAACACTTGGAATTCGGGTATTTCATGATGGTGATACTTGAGTTTCACTTCTTGGATTATATTTTGTACGCAAAGAAAAGCATTGGGACCAACTGAACATCCTAAATCTGCTATACGAAATGTGTTTGAAGCTTTTACGTCAAGCTTCTTTCTAATTGTCTCGTCAATCATACTCTTTGTGTTCTTTATGCTTTGTTTCTGCACAGGGATCAGATCATATTGCGTTACGTACGTTTAATAATAATAATGTAGATATTATCAGAAATCAAATTCAATTCAACCGAATGATCAGTGTTTCAACAGATTGAGTGAGATTAGAAATCTATATACTTTGGATCCTTCTCTAGAGTTTGATACTTCATTTTTTTTGACAATAAAAACTATTTAAACAATTAAAAATATAAATACGTAATGTAGATGTAGATGAAATAAATACTGTTTCGTTAATCTTTTTTGTTTTTTCAGTTACCAAAAAAGTTAATCAATTTTTTCAGTTTGAAATTGATTTTTTTATTCATTCTTCGTGTAACTAAACATAGAAATTATGAATTTTAATATGGAAAGGTGAGGAACTTAATCGACAAAAATCAAAATAATCCGTAAACTTTAAAAAGAAAAATATGACACACGTGTATATATATATATATATATATATATATATATATATATATATATATATATATATAGGGAGAGGCTCTTGTGAGAACCCCTATGCTTATGCGAGAACTGTTCTTAAGGTGAGAACCCCCCTAAACTACGTAGTTTCATTAAGGACTAAAGGGCATTTATCCCTTTTATTTTAATTAAAAATCCAGGAGAGAGAAAAGAGGATAGTGATGAGTCATCATTTGTTTATTCTTTATTAAAAAATGTTTTTCCGCTTATTCCGAACTCCGATTTCGAATATTTTTATATGGATGAACTCGTATTGACAAGACGCTCATTTTAAGATCCATGAATCCCGGGTAAAAACGATGTTTTCAATTTTAGAACATACAGCTTTAATTTTAGAACATGCGGTCTGGTTTCGTCTTTTTTAATTCCGTTGTTTTAAATAATGTTATAAACCTTCTAAACCTTGTATATTGTATTCTAAGAGTTCAACATAATGTTCTAAAGGATATTAGTTGATATCTGTAACATTTTTGCATTGTTATTTTATGATATATCGAATTTGCGACTCATAATTTAAAGCTAATGTACATGTTTACTAAATAACGTTACATATGTTCGAAATTTTATAGCTCGTGTTCTATATAATATTACATGTGTTCGAAAAGCAATAGTCTCTGTTTTGAAAAGTGAAGTACAATGCTCTTGAAATAGTTAAACGCAATGTTCTAAACGATGTTTGTTATGTTCTAAAATGTCGTATATCTAAAAATTAAGTCATACAATCTAAAACGTAAGTCATATGTTCTACAATTAATTTCCTGTATTTTTAAAAAATAGTATTATCTAAAGCTAATGAACATGTTTTTGATAATAATAACAATAATAATGAAAATTTAATAAAGAATATGAGTCGCAAATTCCATATATTATAAAATAAGAATGCAAATATGTTGCTCATATCAACCAATATTTTTTAAAACATTATGTTGAACTTTTAGAATACAGAATATAAGGTTTAGAAGGTTTATAGCATTATAAAACAATGTATTATAAAAAAAGATGAAACCAGACCGCATGTTCCAAAATTGAAACTGTATGTTCTAAATCTAAAAACGTCGTTTTTACCTGGGCATCATGGATCTTAAAATGAACGCCTTGTAAATACGAGTCCATCCATATAAAAATATTTGAAATCGAAGTTCAGAATAGCCGGGAAAACATTTTTTAAGAAAATGGCAACAAACATTGTAGCTTGGTGGCAGAAAGTAATGAAGGTTTATATAGGAGTGCGTTGCACTTATATCAATTAAAGTTATTGGCCTAGCGGTAAGCATCAATGCTTGGGAGTGGAGAGGTGTGGGTTCGAACCCTGCTGCCCTCATTTCGTTTTTTTTAATTAAACACACTAACTAACTATCAAAACTACGTAGTTTTGATGGGTTCTCACCATAAGATTGGTTCTCGCATAGGGAGGGGTTCTCACTTGATCCCTCCCCTATATATATATATATATATATATATAGGGAGAGGCTCTTGTGAGAACCCCTATGCTTATGCGAGAACTGTTCTTAAGGTGAGAACCCCCCTAAACTACGTAGTTTCATTAAGGACTAAAGGGCATTTATCCCTTTTATTTTAATTAAAAATCCAGGAGAGAGAAAAGAGGATAGTGATGAGTCATCATTTGTTTATTCTTTATTAAAAAATGTTTTCCCGCTTATTCCGAACTCCGATTTCGAATATTTTTATATAGATGAACTCGTATTGACAAGACGCTCATTTTAAGATCCATGAAGCCCGGGTAAAAACGACGTTTTCAATTTTAGAACATACAGCTTTAATTTTAGAACATGCGGTCTGGTTTCGTCTTTTTTAATTCCGTTGTTTTAAATAATGTTATAAACCTTCTAAACCTTGTATATTGTATTCTAAGAGTTCAACATAATGTTCTAAAGGATATTAGTTGATATCTGTAACATTTTTGCATTGTTATTTTATGATATATCGAATTTGCGACTCATAATTTAAAGCTAATGTACATGTTTACTAAATAACGTTACATATGTTCGAAATTTTATAGCTCGTGTTCTATATAATATTACATGTGTTCGAAAAGTAATAGTCTTTGTTTTGAAAAGTGAAGTACAATGCTCTTGAAATAGTTAAGTGCAATGTTCTAAACGATGTTTGTTATGTTCTAAATGTCGTATATCTAAAAACTAAGTCATACAATCTAAAACGTAAGTCATATGTTCTACAATTAATTTCCTGTATTTTTAAAAAATAGTATTATCTAAAGCTAATGAACATGTTTTTGATAATAATAACAATAATAATGAAAATTTAATAAAGAATATGAGTCGCAAATTCGATATATTATAAAATAAGAATGCAAATATGTTGCTCATATCAACCAATATTTTTTAAAACATTATGTTGAACTTTTAGAATACAAAATATAAGGTTTAGAAGGTTTATAGCATTATAAAACAATGTATTATAAAAAAAGATGAAACCAGACCGCATGTTCCAAAATTGAAACTGTATGTTCTAAATCTAAAAACGTCGTTTTTACCTGGGCATCATGGATCTTAAAATGAACGCCTTGTAAATACGAGTCCATCCATATAAAAATATTCGAAATCGAAGTTCAGAATAGCCGGGAAAACATTTTTTAAGAAAATGGCAACAAACATTGTAGCTTGGTGGCAGAAAGTAATGAAGGTTTATATAGGAGTGCGTTGCACTTATATCAATTAAAGTTGTTGGCCTAGCGGTAAGCATCAATGCTTGGGAGTGGAGAGGTGTGGGTTCGAACCCTGCTGCCCTCATTTCGTTTTTTTTTTAATTAAACACACTAACTAACTATCAAAACTACGTAGTTTTGAGGGGTTCTCACCATAAGATTGGTTCTCGCATAGGGAGGGGTTCTCACTTGATCCCTCCCCTATATATATATATATAGTGCTACTCATGTATATCCCAGATGATTACCTGAAGGGATGAGTTATTGGCATAGCTGTAGGTTCCATCTCCACCATTCATAGGATAAGATTCCGCCATTGTTGCCCTTCCTGTATCTTCTGTAACTAAAACTTTCACTATTAATATCTATGCTTAGATTAATATTCAAATTAAGTAAATTAGGCCATTAATTTAATTTAATTTATTAGATAGATGGGATCTCTTAATCAAGGGACCCAGCCCATATACTTTTTTATATAAAAAGTAGAAACAGAAAGCAAGTAAAATATTTGGGAAGAACTAATGCAAATTCGGTGGGCAGCAGATCCCGCACATGAACGTGACGCAAATATTATTAAAAGAAAAGAATCAACAGACAAATCCAAAGGTGCATGAATCGCGTTAAATTATATAAAATGCACTTGCAAATTATATTAATGTTATAGAGTTGCAAATGAGGCGGAGCAGGGATGCGAATTATTTTACCCGTCCTCAATTCTGTCTAGATTGGAATTCCAGTTAATAGTATAGAGAAGAAAAATCATTCTCATCATTGTATTCATGGATATTCGGTTCTGGAAATAAGGTAACCCATGTCGATCATTGTCATCAAAAGAAAATATGTCATTCATTATATGCTTTTAAATTTCCTTAGATTTGAAAAATCAACGGATTAACCAAATATTATGGTTTTGTACATTTAACCATGTAAAATTAAGAGTACGTATTTTCATTTTTTATGTATAGTTGCGTTATTAGAAACGCCTAATGAGATCACAGATATAAGTGGATAAATTATCATAATCCTTGAACTAGGGGCTTTAATATGAAAATAATTATTTTATTGTTCATAAAAATAAATATATAATGGGTAATATATCCGTGAATTAATGTAGAGTTGATGACAACCAGATTCTAAAAAACCTTTGACTTTTGAATTATTTTTGTTTGGAATCTTCAAATGTTATTTGGTTAAAGATAAATAAAATGGCGATCACCATCATACTTAAAACTGCGAAAATAGAGCTAAAAAAAGCTCACTTAATCGGAGAAGTCATGAGTTTTAGTCATGGAAAATATTGTTATTTAATATAAGCGCTATTGCATAATTGTTTTTTAATACATATAAATAATTTGTAAGAGATGAAAAGTCCAAATTTATATTACTAATTTTACATTTTTTAAAACAATTTTCATCCTTTTTTTTTATTGCAACAAGTTTTACACTGCTAAATTAACTTTCACTTAGTGATATTTAGGTTGACAATGTCAACATAGATGTTGTATCAATTAATATTGTTTTATTTGTGAGCATCAATTTGTGACTTCTTTAATAATCTTGAAGTCAATTTTATAACCTATTCGTAACAAAAGAAAAACATGATTTTTTAACTTGATGGAACAAATAACACTACACCAAGATTGAAAGTAGAGCTATTGATTTCTAACTTCACAACATGATCTTATAACTTGATGGAACAAATAGCACCTACACCGAGATTGAAAATAGAGCAATTGATTTCTAACTTGACAATACGATTTTCAAAGACTACTACTTGTTTACAATATCCATTTGGTACGCTTATCATTCTTTAAAGGGATTTCCAAGGTGGTGCCTAACTCCAGCATGGAACAAGTTTGTGGAGAGAGGGCTGATGTTCCTCATTCCTAGATCCAACTGGCTCTCAATCATTTAGGTTCCTGCCTCGTGAACATGACAAAAATGTTAAGAAACAAACTACTATATGATCAAATTTATAATGAATCGTCACAAGTATCTTTCAGAAAGAAAAAGAAAAAGAAAAAAAAAAGAATAAATGTATCACGAGTAAGATAATGAATGGCACAAATAGAACAAACTGGATGTTAACAGACAGGGATGGATCCAAGAGGCACGGGAAGGGGTTTGAACATCCATTGGTCGCACGAGCAAAAAATATGGAAACCGTTAGCTGAAATATGAATTGGATATCGAAAGAGTGCCACCCCAAGCATCCTTGGTGGTTGAATCTTGGATCCATCCCTGGCCTTGCACCCTGCATATATGATCCTGAAAAGCCACCCACAGACTTGAATGGAGATAACTAATAAACTATTTGCTCCATTTCTCGAGACATAGCTGTCAACGATGAACTAAATTAGCTGTTATCGTTAAACACAAATTGATCTACTGAACAGGCTAACACAGATATATACACTAAGCCTAGCTTTACAAATTGGTGGTTAACCTAAATTCAGTCCATCAATACCATGCTCAAGAGATGACAAACCTAAGAACCTCCTACTGTTTGCTTTCCTCTTTTTGATCATGACCAGCTTGTCATAAACACACCACGGAAAGCTAAGAAAATGATCCCGTTTGAGTCCCTCGTTGTAGTGACCCCAGTAACTAGGATGATAAGTTACATGGTACCATGCCGAGGCTTTTGCATATACATCATCATCATCATCATCATCGTCATCTAATCCACTGCCCTTTTCATCAAACCAAGACCTAGCTTCTTTTCTCAATGCTCTCACTGCCATCCCGATTGCTTCGGCGTCTCTTCTCTTGGTAAAACCTTTGGACATTTTCATTATACTTCCACTAAGAATTTCTGCCTCACTTCTGATGCCATAATAATCCATGTGATTTCCCAGCTTGAAATCATAATTCCCTTTGTAATACACAGCATCATCTATGTAATTCTCAAACCCAACAACTTCCATGTCAGGATCATAACACCGGTATGCCACTTCCTTAGTAAAAGACTTGATAGAACTAGTGAGAGGTGCAATGTCTCTCACTTCTCGAAAAAGCTTCCCAATCACTCTCCGAGACTCATAGGTAGGTTTGTCTAGCTTTTCCATGAAATCAGGATATTCTTTGGCATATAGCTCGGGTGTTAATACAGCTGGTACTCCAGTTTTTGGGAAGTCAACTGCAATTGAAAATTTACGTGCAAGCTCTAAGCACGAAGTGCTCAGTGCTCCAAGGGGTTCCTTGTCAGCAAAGACTGTGTGAGCATTTGCAATTATTCCCAAGCTGTCATTAACAATGTAGTCCGTAAAGTACTCCTCCACTTCCTGGTAAACAAAATGTAAAATCTCATAGTAATAATAGTAACAGAAGATGATGATAATAATAACTTGAAGGAACGCAATAACTTATCATTGATATATGCTCAAATATTTTTCATACAAGATATCATACCTCAATTGTAACGTCATGGTCTAACTGCTTAGTTAGCTCCGGTGTATAGTCCATTGGCTCCATTGGGCGAAGTGGGACTAAATCGCGATCCCAACAAACGAAGTAGATATCTCCATCCAAATCACTTCCCGAACACTCATTTGGATGTGGTCTGATATTAAGATTTATTTATGATGTCAATAAGCAGTTTTTAACTAAAAAAGATGATGGAGAATAAGCAATTTAAAATACAAGCAGAATGTCATGCTATAGCATTTCAAAAACAAACCATTCAAACAAAATTTCTATGATAACCGATAGTTGACTAATTAGGAGAGACCATTTCTTGTCCAACAAATGAAGAGATAACTTTATGCTACTCCTAGCTAAATTTCCTACAATAATACATTACAGATACGTCAATAAAGTCCTCTTTCAGCACAAAAGAGACTGACCCACAAACGCATCAACTCAGTAAACAAGAGATACACTTAAAACAAATATATATCAATAAGAAAAACATAGAATGATTTACCTTGGTCCTTTCTGCGGAAAAACTACACAATCCACCATGTGGTGCAAAGCTGGCACGTTAATAGCCCTCAAAACCCGAACATCACCAGGATGCAAACATGGGTTTTTAGCCACTACCACTTGCCCTTGAATCACACAATTCCGGGCAGATCCACTGAAGGAAGTATCATATAGATGCCTATTTCCAGCACCTGAGTACTGGATGAATACCTGCCCATATTCTAAGGTTCTCGTCTCATCTAGACATCCCATCATAGATCTTGCTTTTGGAAGAAAAATCCGAGTCTTTGTCCTCAAATCAAGCAACTTAGAAGCTCGGAAAGTTTGGAGCATCATTGACAGGAATGGTTCAGCATCAGGCATATAACCACACAAAAGCATTTCCTTGAGAATGTTTGTGGTCTCTCCAGGATACATCAGATCCAATGCCTCTTGTGCACTTAATGGATCTGTTAACATAGCATCAAGCTGATCAACAGCTTCGCTTTGTCTTTTCTCAAAAGCAAGATCCGGGACACCAAGTGTAGAAAGAAGAGTAATCAATTGACGGTTTAGAAAACAAGGTTGATACTTGGCGTATCCCAAAACATCGAGTTTTGTGTTTTCAGACTCATACTTGCACATGCTCTTTCTCAATGATAATTTTTTATTAGAAGTTGGATCGATTGCCACTACGCCTTTAAACCCACCATAACGGATCTGAAATGCAGACGGAAAGAAATCTTTACAGCCACATTTTAAAGCAACCTTCCTAGCAAATTCAGCAGATATTTTTCCAATCCCATCAGAGAACACATAGTTTCCTCTGCTGTTTTGAACCTCTACATCAGGAATAACTTCAATTTCATCCCTACGAACATTCAATGTTTCAGTGGACGAACTAAATGACTGGCCAAGCCTAGCAGCATATTTTGCAATGTTTCGAATCTTATGGAAGTCACCCATCCATTTCCTTATACTTGCAACAGTTAGTCCATTCCGGGAAGCAAACATCCAGCAAGAATTTTCACGCAACTGGCTAGATGAAAAGGCAAGGAACTCAAACCTCTTATTACCAATAACTATTCCATTTTGGAGGGTAGAGAAAATCCTTTTGTAAATAGAAGTTCTCCTGTCCTGCCCAGAAGAAGCCCGTGGAGACAAATCTGAGGAATGAATTTTATCTAACTCCTCATCAACAAAAGACACACGAAGAAAGTCATCAACATATTCCGAGTAATGACGTAGCACACGGTTTGAGACATTGATCTCTGGACCAGAAAAATAGACTTTGCAAGGTGTTACTTGAATCCTGTGCACATATACCAAACCAGAGTCTATGGAAATTGAAGGTGACCTTGGACGATTCTTTGATGAAAGATACAAGAGATACTGATCAGTAAGCCACTTAGAAGGTTCGTAACAACATTCCTTTAAATGCAAAAGTTTCTCAAGTGCATGTTCTATGAATACAGAGTCAACTTTACTAGGATCAACCAACTTGTAAAAATCTACATCAAGTTCTGAGCCCGCAAGGCACCCATTCTGAACCAACAAATTAACCCGAAACAATATCTCGTATGGCAAATTAACACCTGTGGAAGGACCAACAATGGGAACTAGATCCAGGTTGCAAGAATATGCAGAACCTTTTTTGAAAATGAAACTTCCTCTAGTTTCTTTATAGAATGCAAAGTGATCCTGGAAATTTGGAAGTTCAAGAGTGGAAGGAAGTTCCAAGCATAATGCAGAGGAATGCCCAATAAGAGCTGATTGTGTGAAATCAGTAGTTCGGGCCCACTGTTCATCAGGAACTTCCTTAAAATAGTTGAAATCAGGATTTTCAAACACACTCAGCATCCACGATGGCTGCATGTCTTTCTCAAAAATCCGCGGTGCACCATATAACTGAAAAAATAAAACAGTATTAGCAAATTACCAGTACTACACGAGTTTTCAGTTGTTCAATTTTCTGAGTGAATAAAATGTGATGAAATTATACCTGAATTACAAGATATTTCACAGACCCACCGCCCGAATGATGCAGCTCAATCTGCCATATATTTTCATAGGACAGGACCAGCTTGTACTCTTTCTGATGATGAGACAGTAAAAATTGTATTCTTCTCATGGAAAATCCAAATTTCACCAAAACATCATCCACTCCCCACAGCAAAGAAAACTTCGTTTTAGAGATCTGGCAACCAAAAAACAGTTTTAAGTGTTCTAAGGTGTGCAAGAAGGTCCTGGGTTTTGGTATAATGTCATGTTCGACAGTCCAAGCCTTGAGAAGTGAAGTGCCATATCTAAGACGTTGAATAGACGAAGACAAAGAGACAATAACTTCAGCAGCTTGGATGGTTGTGAACTGAACGATGGCGTATTTTCTTAGGCCTCCATTTTTTGGTTCCCTGACCTTGAGTGCATAAACAGTTCCTTTACCTAATAAGGTTTCCAGAAAATCTTTCACTCCTTCTGCAGTTATATGAACCGGAAATCCATTCACACTAACTGTCTTGCCCATCCGAATCACTGTAGTCAGAATAGAAAATCCAAAGTTTATAAAGAATTCTTCAATCGTATGATCAAAGATTTAGTCAACAACCACAAACGCAATTTAAAGCACAAAATCTGAAAAGCACATAACATAAGGATCATAATGATGGAATGAACCCACATCGTCATTGGGCAAGTCTAGCACATGATAGCTACCTGATCACTTAATAAATCCCTCACTCTGCTATAAAAGTAAAAAGAGAAAAAAATAACTACACCACCCAAAAAAAGAGTTGCACAAATACTAAGAAAAAAGAATTTGCACGGATGTCTGCAAAATAGTAAGAACTCAAATTAATCCTGTACAGAAAATAAAATGAAATGCTTGTCAACCAAAAACATAGAGTCCCTACTTCAAAACAAGAAAGGAAACTCGAGCAATTGAAAATGACATTTCGTTGAACAAAGAACCAAGCATCACATTCAATCAATGTGAGAAATCAGTACTAACTACAATGCCAAGTGTCAATGGAAGCTAAGTGGAAGACTTCATTGGCTTTCACGATGAGAGCCAAAGAAACGGTCTCGTCTTGTCTCTCTAACAAGTCTATATTTTGTATATACCACAATATTCCGACCTCAAACTCTTCAATCTTCATAAAGTTGAAGTCTTGTTACACGAATACTTCTCTTTACTAGAATATCGTCAGTTTCTGTTTCCATTTTAAGGCTATTTTATGAAAGTTGTGTTTTAAAACAAACGTAAACTAGTAATACATAATTTGAACTATATCTCAAACAGTTCACACCATAAACCTACACGTAATGACACACTCAAATACTCAACCATAACAGTCTAATAGAAACCCCAATTACAGTCTTTTTACAGCAAACTCCAAAAACAGTAGATTAAGAAGCATCCCGTTTCAACTAATGCGAGAAATTCATACTAACTACAACGCCAAGTGTCAATGGAAGCTAAGTGGAAGAGTTCATTGGCTTTGATGATGACAGCCAAAGAAAGGGTCTTTTCTCTCTAACAAGTCTATATTTTGTATACACTATAACATTCAGACCTCAAACTCTTTAATCTTCGTAAAGTTGAAGTCTTTGTTACACGGGAAGTATCCGTGTCCGTGTCTGTTTTCATTTTAAGGCTATTTTATGAAGGTGTCCATGTTCTTGCAGGCATGAACAAACCCCAATTACAGTCTTTTCACACAAAAATTCCATAGCAGAGGAACAGGAAAAGAAATAAAAATACACAGCAGTACATACATTAGCTAGAAAAACATCAAAAGATGAATGAAAAATCAAAGAAGAAAAACTAAATCACATTACACATATATCAGACATAAAATAGAATAGATTATTACCAGAGAGAAGAAACAGCAAAAGTAAGAGAAGTGATGTCTTGAAATCAAAGAAGTCAAATGATGTTCCACAAACACACGTTCATACTACTTAACAACTGAAGAAGAAGATGAAGAAGAAGAAAGATAGTGACTTTTTAGCCCCCGTGTTGAGGGGATTAAATAGGAAAATTCCAAAAATCCTCCATCATGGGAGAAGGAAAAGGAAAAGGTGATGTTATTATTCTCAATTAGTCTTCTAGTCAATATCATTCTTTCCATTTTCCAATCTTTATTTATTGCTTCCTACTTCTTGAACAATTTTTACCGGATTTTTACATTTTAGGCCACACTAGTTTGTTTTATTTACAATTACATCCACTTTCTCCGTCTCAATCATTATCTTAACATAATTCACTGCCTGCCATCGATATCCGTAACCTTTTACTTGGAATAAGTGGTGGGTGAATTTATAATTTGTAAGGTGGATGGATTCACTGGATTACATCAATTTGTAACATTTTTTCATTTGATGAATTTATTAGGATTGGATTGCTAAACTTTTTACTTACATTGATAAATGTAATAAATATTCATATGTAAGTTTTAAATTGTGTTACTGATTTATTAATTCTTTTCGGTTTTTCATCTATCTATTTTTTGAACTCATCAACTAATTTGAATTCGGGATGAGTTTAAGAATTATGGTATTTCTAATCGTCGTTGTCCTTTCTATCAATCGCAACTCCATAATACCACTTGTGCCAAAAAAACGATTGGTATTAGTGTATTTATTTTGTCCTTTAAATTTTATTATAGATGAAAAATCGCTTTCCAACTTTATTATACTTAAGTTCATATACACTAATTCACATTAAATCGTGAAGTAAAAGTGAAAAAATAAAAACAAGATAAATTTATTTTAAAAAAATTACAAATTAAATAATAAAAAACGAATAGGTAATGATTTAACAATAAAACATTCAATATAAAATTACTCTAATAGAACCGTACTAATTGTAAAACCCTTTTAACAAAATCTCAAATGACGGAAGAAATATAAATGATAAACAAAAACAAACATTAAACAAAAGGGAAATTCTATGGTCACTTTGTTTTTTACAAAGTAACCATTACTTTGTTTTATCCACCATTAGATTATGGGCTGAAAAGTGATCTAATAGTGAATAAAGCAAAGTACAAACAAAGTAACTCAAAAACAAAGTCACCATAGCGTACACCCAAACAAAATATTAGAGATTAAGATTGACAAGTCACTTTGGGTCCCCTAAAGCCCAATAATTCTTCTTCCTAATCTCTTCCTCTTCCTCGGGAGTAAAATCATTAACAATCTTAAACACTTTTCTAATCTCCTCTGGAGTTTTCCCTTTCATCAACTCAGCAACCTTAACACAACACCAGTCTAACAAATCCACCTCAAGAAAATTTGAGGCAACCATAACATCGTAAAGTTCATGTATGATTTCCATGTCCATGAACTTAGTTTTCCACTCCTCGTATTCTTTTTTGTTCCCTAGATCACCTGCATGTTTTTTGCACCATTCCATCACCTTTGTAAGTGTCTTCCCGTCCACGTTAACGATCGGTATCTCACCATCGCTGCATCCATCTTCTACCTGTTATATATAAGTGATTAATATAAAAAGTTATTATTGGTAATTTAACTCTAATGTTTTAGTTCAATTGTTTCTATGACGTTACGTACCATCCGCTTAATTAATTCACATCTTGTAGCGGCTACTTCTTCCACTTCGAGAATATGTGAGTTGGATGACTTCAGTTTCACCATCTTTACATTCGAAGGCGTCTTTGCATCCATGTTAGAGATTGTAATCTCACCTTGGTCGCATCCTTCTTCTTTTACCTATCCGAGAAGAACATAAAAATTATTTATTGAATTTTTAAATAGACTTAAACTTTTAGTTCAATCGATTTTATTACGCTACCTTAATTGTTAGGCGTTCCATTGCGATTTCTTGTTTCACTTGACAAATTTCTGAGTCAGAGGACTGAAGATCGAGTATCTCGCTACTTGATGACATGATTTTGAGGATCGATGATGATTATTGTTCTAAGTAAGAGATAGAATATAATGGATCGATGATGATTATTGTTCTAAGTAAGAGATAGAATATAATGGAGTAATGGAGAAAGTTGGGGGTAATATATATAGGAGTAGGGGGAAATCCTATTGTGGAAAAGTTATATTTCCTATTTGGATTTAGATTTGGATTTATGATCTGAATCCTAATCACTGTTGGATTCCTATCAAATCTGCCTATTTCATATTTGAAATTACAATAGAACATGGAACCGACATATTAATATTAATTTTTAACTTTTTTATAATAACATACCATTACTAATTTCCTGAATTGTGTTAAACTCGATTTAATGTTAAAACTCATAATTTATTTGCCAATATTAATATTATGTGCAAAATAACTAATTCTTTTGTTCCATAAAAATTAAATGTTTTTTCATTAAAACACTAAATATGCAAACTCATTTGTGCACATAGTTATATGGGACGAAAGGAGTATTAATTTCCTAAATTGTGTTAAACTCGGTTTAATGTTAAAACTCATAATTTACTTTTCTTTCTACGAAATTGATTTCAAAGACTAAAAAAAAAAGCATAGAAGTACATTTTTCAAGATTAAAATAATAGTTTTAAGTCATAGATATTAGATATCAAATTGTAAAATATGCAAAACTCGTGTACCAGAAATGTAATTTACACTTAATATTTAGAGGGACAATTGTTTAATATAATAAATGTTGACGACTTCTCGATGTACTATTGAAAATATGAGAACTAAAATTGTTTTAATATAATACGAGGACTATTAAAATATTTACCTATAAATAAAATATAGGTCATTCAAAAAGGTCCCATATTATTACTAGATGGACAAGACAGTTCCAAGAAGAAGCTGCTATATGATACAAACAACAAAATTTAACTTTAAAAAATACATTCCAATGAAAACGTCAAAGCAGCACGCCATGGAAACACTTCAAATTTCTCAACCTCAATGTTACAATATAATGAATGTGGCCGGCCACCTAAGAATCGAAAACTAGATTGCTCAAAATCACCTCATCTCATATTGAACCTACAACTAAATCAAAAACAACGGGATTATAGCAGCATCTCTGCAATCTGAATGGCATTGAGTGCAGCCCCCTTACGTATTTGATCCCCGCAGACAAAGATATCCAACCTGCTTGGAATGCCAGAATAAGACACAAAATAAGACACATCATGCCAGATATTCAATTATTTACAAAAATATATTGTTTAGATGAGTTTTACCCATGATTCCCCTCCTGAGACACATCACGGCGGATTCTACCAACTGCAACATCGTCTTTATTTGATACCTCCAATGGTGTAGGGAAGTGATTGGATGCCCGGTCATCAATAACTACCACACCAGGGGCAGTTTTAAGAATATCCCTTGCCTTGTCCTGGATAAAAACACAAATCACCAAAAATTAGTTAACTCTGCATAGCAAACACAAGCCCCAGGATCAGCTGGGATTCTGTTAAGCCTGTATTGAGGGATGCCAGAGGATTCTAGTTAAAATTAGACACATGAATGGAATTTGGGCACATTCGCATTAGTAACCGTCAATAAAAAAAATGTAGTCAAATGTAGGCTAGGGATACTATTTCCATGATTGACAAAACATGAACTTATGTATCACCAGACTATGTCCATCTATGCATATTTACATGCAGTTCACCGGAATTTCAAAGAACTCTTGTAGCATATAGCAAGCCTTGGATCATTTGCATAAGAAAAATGGTTTAGAAAATAACCAAAAGAGAAAATAGAACCCCTCAAAATTGATGAATGCGGAATGTCGGGCAAAGCATTCTCACTTAAACAGTCCTATAATAAAATTGAATGTTTATTTTTAGTTTTTACAAAGCATGTTTAAGGACTCAAACAAATGTATATAAAACCATTCAAGGCACAAGACCATAAACATGAAATTAGACGACATAACAATGACATTTGCTACATCTTGAGTTCTGACCATCCATCATCACAATAAAAAGAAGCAGCTGTGAGAAGCAAACTAGTGCACTACGAAAAGATAGTGCTAATTTTCATTTACTGAATGAGTTCATTAATAATTAGGAAGAGTCATTAGTTTACCTCATCAAGTGGCTTCTCAAATTGAAGATTAACACTTTCAGCATGTGCACGCATGACAGGGACACGTATGCAAGTAGCTGTGACTCTAACATCCATGTCGTTCTGAAATACAATGTCCAAAAACAAAAAAGGATTATAGATGAGTAAAAAGGAAAACACTAACCATGAAATTTTAAATCAAGAAGGAGATTTCCAATGAGATAAGAAATGAGCAAAAGCTCCACGTAAAGCTTACCCATATTTTTCGGGTTTCTTTCACTAATTTCATTTCCTCTTCATTGTAGCCATTTGATTGAACTGGTGCATTGTGTGAAAATAAATTAAAAGCATACTGCACAATATATATCAAGAGATCAATTCAGAAACTCCATCGACCTAAAAGTAATTTCTGTTAAATAAATGAAGTATGGATAGTGTAAATCAAGATTGGCAAACCTGTTGGCTGAAGATATTACATGTGGGTGGTTTTCCTTCCAAGACCTTAAGAACAAGAAACCAAAAGTGAGAAATTACATAATCACCCAACAACAAATGACAAAATATTGTCTAAAAGTAAAAATCGAAAAATATGCAAGAAATGATATTGAATGGAAGTAAGAAACCTCACGAGTCTGCAGCTCCAGCTCTTCCATTGCAGCAGCACCAGCACCACTGGCTGCCTGATAAGTGCTAACAACCATACGTTGGACCTGCATTGCCCAATAAGCATTTGACATTTAAAACAAAATATCATATGCATAACAACAAAAATTAAGTACAACACAATGCTGTCAATTATTGACACGACAACATGATTTACAGACAACCTACTTGACACGCCCCGAATGACACGATTATTGTTTTTTGGTCATTATATCATATATGGTCGCGTGGAATATTACATAATATGGTTATCACATGATAACTCGTTTTAAAGTACAACACTTAAAGGGCTTAAGGAATTCTATTTTAAGTTATAGTTCAAATGCAGGACATGAAACAATAAACTAAATAGTCCTGCTGCTTTATGCACAAATCATTTAAAAGCCACTAAATCAATTTCTCATTTAAAACAAAAATATCTTAGCAAGATTTGCACGACAACTAAAAACAAGTACAACATAATGATGTCAATTTTTCACAGGACAACATGATTTACATAGACAACCTACTTGACATGCCCCGTTTGACATAATAATCGTTCTTTTGTCATTATATCATATATGGTCAAGTGGAATATAAAGATAGCTCGTTTTAGTACAAGTACAGGACATGAAACAATAAACTAAATAGTCCTGCTACTCTATGCACTAAGCACCCAAAAGCCACTAAATCAATGCAATTATGAACTCCTCAAAACCTTTCCAGTGAAAAATAATTCGACACACTTGAACCTAAAAGCACAAAATTATACTAATTCGACATCAAATAGCTATATTGCATAATAAAAATTTAGTCTTTAAGTGATTAAACAATAACATATTGATACAATTAAGACAGACAAAATCACCTTGGCGTGGCGATGCAAAGGAGTAGCAGCCATCAAACAAATAATAGTAGAACAATTAGGATTAGCAATCAAAGCCCCCTTATTCATCCCAACCCTAATCCCATCCATAGCCTCAGGATTAACCTCCGGAATGACCAACGGAACACCCTCAACCATCCGAAAAGCCGAGCTATTATCCACCACAATCGTCCCTTTCTCAACCGCCAAAGGTCCAAACTTCTTACTAATAGAACCTCCCGCACTAAACAGAGCAATGTCAACACCGTCGAAACTATCAGCAGTAAGCTCTTCAATGGTGTAATCTCTGTCCTCGAAAGTGAGCTGCTTTCCCGCGGAGCGTTTGGAAGCGAGCATTTTGATGGAGCGGTAAGGGAAGTCGCGGTCGGAGAGAACGGAGAGGAATTCCTGACCGACGGCGCCGGTGACGCCGATGATGGCGAGGGAGGGGCCGTTTTCTTTGAGGGACATTCGGATTCTTGAGGAGGGTTTGGGTTTGGGGGATTGGAGGGAGTGTTTGGAGAAGATGGATTGGGGATTGGGGTGGGTTAGGGATGCCATTCGAGCGGGACAGATGGGGAGAAATGGCGGCTGCTGCTAACAAATAAGAATAAGGGTTTAACTTATAATTAGTGACCAGGGAAATGAGGTTTAAGAAGGGATAACTACATGTATTTATATGTATTCAATACTATTTTTATTATTTTGTGAGATGGTTGGTGAGAGTGAGATGAATTTCCGGAACGCTTAAAAACAACTCATTTGTTACAATTGTGATTCATATAAATGCACTTAAGTTTATGATTTGATTTAAAAGTTGTTTTTTATGATATTTTTTTCTCCATTTTGCACTATTACACGAATGGTGTGAATTTTGATTTACCAATAATAGAAGTAAATAATGGATAGTTCAAGCTAATGTAGCCTACAACATAGTTTAAATGTTGTTAAAGTGTTTGACCATTATAATAAACTCGATTTTTCTAAATAAGAGACAATGTTGGGAGAATAAATTGGTAACAATTTAAGTTCAAACTTATGTAAAATAAACCAATTTAGAATTTAATAACAAAAGTTATGATTGTTAGCTAATGTTGAGCCTATTTCCTAATTGTTGATCCTAAATTAAGTGTTATTTTATAAAAGTTGACTGTGAATTGTTGTGAAAGTTGAGTTTACCTCAAATATTGAATGATTATTATTTTCTTAATTTTTAATTTTTATATTAAAATACTAATCTCTTCTAAAAAATTGAGATTGATGTCAATTAGAAAGAAATTGTAAAAGGATTTACTTTAAAATTGAGATTAAAGTTTTAGTGATAAAGCGAATTATATGTTGATTCATTTTTATTTTTTTTACATATCGTAAAAGCATCGTTGAATAAATATAAATTGTTTTTTTTCTAAAAATATTATCAAAGCAAGAAAATCTGCTTTCATAATAATCTACAATATATAGATTTTAACTAAATAGCTTTTGCAGTACAACACACTCCCGACTTTCAAAAACCAATTCTTGTAGAGGTGATTCAAGAACATTTTCATTTGGACTATGCGAAGGAAATGTACAGACGTACATGCCCAAACTTTACATATAGTAATGTCTATCTCTTAACTCATTGTTGTTTGAAATTGGAAGCTTTTCATTACTGTCAATTTTAAGACTGCTCATAAACAAGTTCAGCATATAATATAACAAGTCTGGATGGACGTCAAATAACATTTTGTATGTTGGAATCTTCCACTAGTTTTGATTGCCGTTAAGAATGAACTATACATGGAAATATTACATAATTGTCTCTTCAATAGCAGCAATTTTCGGGTTCACCTGTCCAACTGAGGAATTACGACGTCTTGAATGGCTACAAGCTTAGCTTGACCACCATATTCTTCTGGCACTGATTCTTCCCCAATTTCCTCAATAAAATCTCTTGTTTCTTCTTCATTAGTCACTATAACTATCTGCATTCAAAATCACATTCTAAAAATTAACAGAAATGTTAATAACACAATAACCTGCAAGTCCTTGAAGATTTCTGAGCTAGTCTACAAACGCCAATATCAAATTAAACAATTGTTTTTGCCAACCACAGAAATAAACTTTGAAAGTGTATACCAAGTTCAGGAAATTATAATTTCCATTCTCCCTAAATAAACTTTTGTTTAACTTCACTTCTCTCAGAAATTGACGCAAATTTGAAAAAAAAAAAACTAAAAAAAAAAACTGATGCTTCTGCAAGTGCTACTATCAATTCTGATATATTGCACTGTCAAATCTGTTCTAATCTTGAATTCAATAAGCTTTTTTTTAATGAAATGGGTAACAGCGCCAGGCTGTGACAATCCTCATCCGACTTTCAATATGATGGTAACCTTATTATGAAACCGGTACACATTATTATTGCTATATTGCATCACCAAGTTATGTTTGAGGAATCGTGTCCCTATAAATTTCACAACATAACCTAATGTGTGATGTAGATTGTGAATAACTGGATGTTTATATATTATCAAGTACCTTATCAAGGGTTGCTTTCTCAAGGAAGCGGGAAACCAGCTTCCAAACACTAACAAAAAATCGTGGCATATGTAAGATGAAGAGCTTCGCTAAACGCTCCGGATAGTAAGCCTGCATAAATGAAAATGCAGGATGATATAGATATAATACTATATAAATGAAATCCACAAAGTGTCTCAACATAAAATAAAATTTAAAGGAAAAGGGAATCTGTGAATTAGAGGTTTTAAAATCGAAATTACGTGATTCTCCTAGATGTTTTTAAAACTTATGGGATATATCCACAGAGCTCAATAGACATCTTATGTGACAAGATTGGGAAGGCAAAAACAGCCACTATGGTTAGATGTAACAAGACAAAATGTACACAGAGCTTACGACCAAGTAACCCAGTTAAAATGGAGGATTTGAATGAATGAGGATATTTATATCATTTGCACAACTAGGGAAGAAAGTCAGGAGAAGACATAGAAGCATAGAATTCAATGACCTCAACCTAGAGCAAATGCGACTAAGTCCCCAAAGACAGAGACAAATATGAGAAAGAACATCAAGCCTCAGAATCAGAAGTTTTGAAAGACAATGCTAGATGGGCACATTATTTTTGCTGTCAGTAAAACAAGAACAGAAATATACATCTTACATTCCAAGACGGATATGGTATCCAAATAAATTTTTCGAAAACCAAGTATGTTTTTGTGGTAGTCTTCAAAAAGTAATTAAAATAGATAGTTTTATTCCTTAAAATATACACGCAGACGTACTAAAAAGGTTCTTCATTATGCTTCAAATATGGAACTGGAATCCTACTGAAGTAACCATTTTAAATTCCAGAAGAACACGTTGTCTGGAAGGAGAAGATAAGCCAAGGACAGTGTTTCTCAGAGACCCAAATCAAAGGGACGGTCAAGAAGAAAAGAACAAATGAATGAGCTCAAATTATGAAGAGGTAGTTCCCTATCCTTTTCCCAAGAACAAATTCTAACGGTCAATTAGATGTGAACAAACAAGGGCAGCATCTTCTAGCGGTTAGCAGAATATTAAATATAACGACTTTTAAGACAGAGATGTCAAGCTTGATTTATATTACAGCGTAGCAAAAGCTCCCTCAAAAGAATTGCAGGACAGACGAGCAAGTTCAGCAGAAAACCGCCCATTATTTATACTTATTATCCGTTAACTAGAGAAACAAAGTACCCCTGCCACTTTTATGCACCTATTGTTTCTCTACCCTTTATCTACAGCCAGATAGAATATTTCTTGTAGCAAAAATTAAAGATGAAATGCTTTACCTGCAAAAATTGAAATCCAGTGATCAAACCACGTGCATCTACATTCCTATAGGAAATTTTCTGCAGATCAAGAACGCCAATCAACTTCTCGTTTCCCATTTCTCTTCCTTTGGTAGAACTGAAATCTCAATCAAATCCCTAACGCAATCATTTTCTCCATCCAAGTATGCAACAGTATACACAAATATTCATATAGCGGAAGGCATGTAAAATGAAACACAAACAAGGCTGCTTTAACATAAATATTTTTACCCTGATGTCAGTGTTAACGACGTAGATGGGACAAAATCTAGATTAGCCAGGGACTGCTAGCAACATAAGAAATTATGTTTGCCTGACCTTTTTTATGAAATAAAAAGTGCAATTTTATGCTGTTACAAGGACAGCACAACTTGGAAACTAGTGAAATACTCAGCGTTTATCAAGCACTAAGGCTTGAAATGGAGACACGGTTGGCGGAAACTGGTTTGGAATTTGAAGGAAACAATATCCCCTCAACAGTAAGAAGCACATTAGTAATTCATCCAAATAACTTCTCTCTGCATATTCCTAATCATATAAAGAATTAGCGGTACCTTGCAAGCGTTTTGTCCAGAAAATGAACCACGAACTCTGCAACAAGAAGCAAATCAACGAATAAATATTTTTAGAAGATATTATTGTGAATATTAAAAGGGAAAACTAAACCCTTATCAAGCATATTCTTTTTTCCTATTTATGGCAGTATGCATCTTTAGCAAGGTGGTTATCAAATGTGTACAGGAATATGCTTCAAAGGTATTCTCAACTTATAAATGAACATCATCTTGCTTATACACAAACTATATTAGATATAGATTTTGATAATCATCAGGAGTCATGAAGTATTTATGAGGTCATGAAGTTGAAATGGTGAATATTCAACAACTAAAATTTTGGAGAACACAGTGAATCTCTTGAAGAACTAAAGTAGAATAGTCATTTTAGGGACGAGCAAGCTCAAGAAACAACTAGAATTTAAAATTGTGGTCACATGGCCCCAACTGCCAACTAGAATTGATTAAAGTCACTATTCTAAGAGCTGATTCATAGAGTTTTATTAATTAAATATTGTATCAGTCATGAAAGATACACAGCAAAGTTGGTTCTTGACAATAATGATATAAAACTAGTAAGACATTGCATGTGACAATGTCTGGGAAAAAATCAGCACAAACGACTACAAAAATTGATAAATAAAGCGGATAATCTAATGAATCAAACAACACAATTAGGCCCACCAAACTCTTAGCTAATTAGCCCCACATCTTATTAAATTCATTATATTTTAGTTCCTAATCCATGGGAGAAGATTTTCATAATTTAATGAATGAAACTGAACTAACTAATAAATTTTGTTGAATTTTGCTGAATTTAAGTAAAAAACAACGGGCTTTACTGGTCTTAAGTCTTCTTCTTCTTCTTCTTTTAACATAAGTGGGTTCCAACCGAAACTAAAATGCATTAGAGTTCCTTCATTTTGGATCATCAAAACAAGACATATCACAAACCAACCAGTCCTAATCACTAATCAGAATTCAACTTTTATGTCAAAGCAGTACTTTTTCACAACATGGACCATATGTGCAGCAATATAGATTAAAAAGCATGTATTGTAGCAACCAAACCAGCATCTAATCTGCTATGCATTATTAAAAGGTGGATAAATTATAACATAACAACATGACAAATATAAGTGGAATTATGGAGTTAAGAAAGATGAGTATTACTTTTGAATTGAAGAGCATCCTTGGCCGGATAGTGTTTGTTAGCTTGAACAATAACCAAGGGATATCCTCCATTTGATGAACACTGCAAAAATACCTTCCTGGTATCCAATTGATCTTCAACCTCGGATTCCGGAATACAACCATTAGGAACAAAATCAGACCTCCACTTAAGCCACTGAACAAACATATTAGCAGCCTTTTGGGGGTCCATAGACCTGGCAATCAAGAATCTCATCATTGTAGCATCTCCATAGCTCTAAAACACATTATGGACAATCATCAAAATTTGAATTTCAACATAACAACTAGAGTTGAAACAAAGAAGTGGGATTGAAAGAAAAGTACCTGAGTAGAAGAACCAAGATTCTCAACTGATTTCCTCATCTGGGTCACTGCAAATTCTTGGGTGGTATCCATTATAGTAAGGAGAAAGCAGGGAAAGTATTCTAAATCTGAAAATAAAAAAACAAGTTAGATAGATAGAAGTGAAAGAAAATGTAAGAAGACAAGGAGGATTTATCAAAGCAAGAGTTTGTCAAGTAGTGAAATCATGGAAGTTGTGGTTTGGAAGAACAAGGATGGATGACTCTTGACTTTTTTTTTAATTATTAATAAAGTAGACAACTTTCTTGCTTTTAAATTCATTTAATTGTGTAGCAGTACCGGTCAAACTCAAATGTCTGTCTACTTTAGATAGATAGTAGATACAGTAGAGGAGAAAAGTTTAAACTTAGGTGTACATCTCGACAAAGACAGTTTTGTAAGGTGTAAGACATGTACCATAAATTCTGCACTCACTTACGTGTGAATGTAGTACCAGTGTTACAGTCAATCAATTTATGTCATTTAAAATACTTGAAGCAATTAAAGGTAGGAGAACAAATTTATAGAAGAATAAATGTTGGACGTGGATTGTTCTCTTCTCTTTTTCGTACTAGTTTTGAGATTTTTTTCGAAAAATAAGCTTCTTTTTTGTTTTATTTTATTTTTTTGTTTCGTTTGTTATTATGGTTAGTTTGATAAAAGAAATATTTTTTTTTTGGTTTGTCCATCTATGCGATTATTATTGGTTTGTTTCACGGATTTGTGTGTGGTTCCCATGCTTTTAGAGTGGGTAGCTCTAATATTACCTAAACTTTACTCCAACAAACAAAATTACTTAGAATTCTTATTGTCCTGATTTTTTTTTCTTAAAAAAAAAAAAACCTTATTGCTCATGTATATAAATTGAAATTAGTAAATTAGTAATAACCTTTCTGAAATTAGTAAATCAGTAATGAGCTTGATGTTGATAGAAAGAGTGTCATTTTTATTATTTTTAGGAATGTGGTCCATGAAGTTGGGGATTTCCAGTAAAAGATCTCAACTCACAGATTCTGATTTTAGTAAGATAAGAGAGAAAACTACCTTCTTCATCTACTCATTACAAGGTGGGCTATACTCCAATTATGGACCACATTGTTATTATTATTATTATTAAGCTAGAAATACTACATGGCCTCAAGAACTAAAAAAAAAAAGTCGCCAATTTTAGGATATGAGAGTTAAAAGTTACTACCAAAATTGTTGGGAAGGTTAATTAGCTCCCATTTTACAAAACGGTAAATCCATTTGGATAGGTTCTATCCGGCTAGAAACTCTTTTTTCTAATTCCAATTACTAAAATGCCCAATAATCTTATTTAATTTCAATTACTAAAATCTAAATATAATAAATTATTCTTTTAACATGTTGCATTTTCTAAGCACTAATTTATTTTACCAAGTAATTGCTACCCGTTTTAGATGCATTTAATGTCAATAGTTTTACTAACAATTTTTTACGAAAAATGGCTGGAATCTATTTTGAATAATGATATTTTAATTTTAGTACATTATATTTTTTTAAACCGGTAAAGTAAATAGTTTATAATAAGTATTTTTATGACTCGCCCCTTTATTAAAATTACATACAATTCACATATTATCGTCCAAGTTTAATTAACACACAATAATTTTGGTTTGAATTAGGCTTGACTTAATATATTTTTTTAATAAATCATGAGACATATGTTGTAAAAAATTACTTTAAACCCCACAATAAACCCTAAAATTAAGCTTAATTTTAATCTTAACCCTAACCTACTAAAAACATAAATTACTCGAATAAAAAAAACTTTTTTATGAAATTTCAGTTTCTTTTACTAAATCAGACCTACAATTTAATATATTTATCAATTGATAATTTGATTATTTATTGACTTTCGATTCAATAGAATTTTTTTACAATTTAATAAAATTTGTTATTTTGTTTATATATTGGTGAATTGCACCCATATATCTAATAGATCAAAAGATTAGTTAAAGCTTAAGAAAAATGGAAAAAATGACACGCATGCATAATAACTGAATCTTTATTTAAATAAAATATTAATAGGCCAAATTTTTCATTGACATGACATGATTTTGTTTCAGTTTATAAGATACTTATTTTCCTTAAATAGCAAAGTTTGATGCTGAGGTCGAACTATCAATCACAATCACTGGCGGCTTAACTTGTTTTGCCCCCTTTAGCACAACCTTGTATGATGAACACATCTTTCACATCAGATGATTTTCCTCCTTTGTCAAGACAAGTTAATCTCAAAGCCAAAACAGTTTCATCCCCTTATATACCATCCACCACTGTTACCCAAAATGGCCACCTCGAAGAACCCAAACCTTTTGAAATCTGTTTTAAATTGGCAAACTGATAACGCCATAGCCCAAAACAACTACCTTCAAAGGATTGATAACAAACTAGATCATGTGGTCTCTTCTCAAAATGACCTCTCCCAGAAGGTTGATTCATTAACTGAATTTGCCTTAAAAACTCAAAAGGACTTGAACCATCAGATCCAAAAGGTTGACACCACTCTGCGCAGTTTGATTTCCCAGAAAAACCACTTCTTGTGCTTTTAGAAATAAATCATAAAATGCAGTCAAAAAGAAATCATTCAACATCAAGTTGTGCATCCAATTCATATCAAGATTCGTCATAATCATTCTTTTGTTGAATTCTTTCACTTCATCCCTTAGTTTCTTGACCTCTTCTTTCAAATTTTAAGTGTTGGTACTAAAAATTAGTATTTTATATTTGTTTTTTTACCAATTGTAAACTTTTATTGATGGATTTATGAGTTATTTGTTGTTAAATACTTCTTTTTATTGTTTTTTTAGGTATTAAATATGTGACGATTATAGGACTCGGATTAATATTGCGGCATAAACGTAAAAATTTAGCTCACACCATGTGTCCTAGTTCAATTTGTTAGACATCAATTTATTATACAACTTTTTCAAAAAATATAGTTTTAGACATATCACTTTCTCCAAAATAATTCATAGTCACATATTAAAAAAAAAAAAATTTAAGTTACAATATATAATTTATGTTCACATATTTTTTTTATATAAAAAAACTCAAATTTTTCTAATAACATTTTTATACTTAGAATTAGTAAGTGTAGTTATATTTTTGTCATAAAAATCAATGAACACCTCTTTTCTTTTTTTTAATATTTATTTTAAATTTCTCCGTTAAATTTATTACAAATTATTAAAAAGTTTGGCCTTTTTCCTTAGATATTATGCATAGTTCTTATTTTTTATTTATTTTTAATTTTTAATATCAACTAATTTATTTTTTTCTTCTTAATAAATTTTAAGTAACAATTTTCAATATAATTTATGATTCTATACACGTATTCAAAAAGAATGTAGCATATCATCCAATGTATCATTAAATAATTGTAAGTTCCAAAGTAATATATAAATAAAATAAAATATATTTATAGAATTTAAGAATGGGTAAAATAGATATTTTAAATGACAAAAAAGAGATTCTATCCATTCTATCAAATATTTTTCTATCCATTTAGCATTATCCAATAGATATTTTAAATGACAAAAAAGAGATTCTATCCATTCTATCCAATATTTTTCTATCCATTTAGCATTATCCTTTACAAAATAACCAATATTGGTGTTATGGTGGAAGTTTCAGTATGAAGTTTTCTTCTAATGACAGGGGCGGATCAAGCAGGGGGCAAGGGGACAGGACGGCCGCCCCGCCTCAAAACAATGGAAAAGAAAATTGAATAAGAAACAAAGTTGAATTGCCTACCTAAAAGATAAGATAAATCAATCGAACAACAAAAGGTTGCAGTATGATTTGCCAGTGGAGTACTCCTATATCACAACTATAGAGCCTTGTGTTCAAACCTTCCCGGTATACACAATAAAGGTAAACTTGGTCTTAGTCTTCTAGATACGACAACATTAGCAACCGGCTTTTAAAATGAGTCCAACACAGGCACTGAAACATCTTGGACAAGTACAGGCTTAATTAGTTCGACTGCGCCGTACTCATGTGGCAATTAGTTCACCCCAATGAAGCCAGAAACGTCCTTCTAAACACTAAAAAAGACTCCTGTCATATGTAAAACGAGGAGCTTCCAGCCAGTACAAAATTAGAAAAATATACGGCTTGTGAATCGTCTATGTGTCTTTTCTAGTGAATGTAATCACCGCAATGTTCAAGAGCATATTTATTTCGATTAAGCAAGGGGAATGCACTGGAGTACATGCCCCAAAATTTACATGGAGTTGTTGACTTGTCTATCTCTTAACTGATTGTTGCTTGAAATTGAAAGCTTTTCCTTACTCCCAATTCCAAGACAGCTCATCAACAAGTTGAGCATATAACATAACAAGTCTGGACATTAAGTAGCATTTTCGTATATTGGAATCTTCCAGTAGTTCTAATTGACATAAAGTATGAACTTTAATGGAAATATTACAGGATTGCGTCTGCAGAACCAGCAATTTTCAGGTTTACCCATCAAATTGAGGAATTACAACATCTTGGAGGGCTACAAGCTTAGCTTGACCACCGTATTCTTCTGGCACTACTTCCTCCCCAAGTTCCTTAATAAAATCTCTTCTTTCTTTTTCATTAGTCATTATAACTATCTACGTTCAAAATCACAGTATAAAATTAACCAAAGTGTTGCACAGCAGATTATCAGAAACTGTGCAAATTATTGTCAATGTTTAAGTATGATCACGTACCTTATCAAGGGTTGCTTTATCAAGGAAGCGGGAAATTAGCTTCCAAACAGTAACAAAAAATCATGGCATATGTAATATGAAGAGCTTTTCTAAACGTTCTGGATAGTAAGCCTGCATAGACGAAGATTCAGGATGATATAGTATCCACATGAAGTCCACATTGTGAGTGTCTCATTATAAAATAAAAAGGATCACTACATAGGTTTTCCTAGAACGGAAGTTTTGAATCGAAATTTGTTATTTTCCTAGATGTTCTTACAACTTATGGATATATCATATGTCCACAAAGTTCAAAACACAACTCATGTAATAGTATAGGGCTGGAAAAGTTAAGGCCATTATGGTTGCTTTCCAAAATATGTAAACAGAAGTTACGGAAAGGACACCAGCTAATATGGAGCATTTAAATCATTCGCTGCACGTAGGGAAGACACGTTAGCAGATATATAAGCCCTGCAAGTTTGCAAGTTTAACAGAGATATCAAGCTTGATTTGTATCATAGCATAGCAAAGGTTCCCTCGAAAGAATTGCAGGATAGGCTAGCAAGTTCTGCAGAAAACCCCCTAGTTATATTCAAGATTTCTTATCATATGTTTATTAGAGAAACAAAGTTCATCTACTACTTTTATTGTGCACCTCGTGTTTCTCTACATTTTATCTATTGCCAGATAAGAAACTAAAATAGTCTTCACATGACCCAACCAAGAAAGTGAGCAAATAAAGCTGCCAACCATAATTGATTAAACGCATTGACTCATGCAGTTTATTATTTGCTGCACAGTTGTATCATTCAAGAAAGATACACGGTAAAGTTTGTTCTTGATAAAACGATAAAACTAGTAATACATTGCATGTACGATTACAAATAAATCAAATGAATCATCTGATGCACCTAACAATGAGTAAAAGCATCCATGGTAAACAATTTAGAAGGTATTTGCATCTAGTCACTAAAGTAGCAACCTTCTTTGTTAAAGTCACTATGACCAAGTCCGACAACTTGGTCTACTGTTGGGATTTCTCCCCTAATCCCACATTACACATTTTCCTATAACGAGTTGGCAAAACTTGAAGATCAAGATTATGATCATTAGTAGATTTGAGAAGATTTGATTCTCTTACATTAGGAAAAGATGAGATAAGATGCGTAAGAATAAGATAAGATATTGTAAGGAGTAGTATCCAAGTACCATATTCTCCATCACATCATATCTTTGTAGAAGATTTCCTAATGTAAGATGATTTGAGGAGTTGTCTTTGTCAAGACATATAACTTGATGTCAAAGTTATATATGTCCATAAATAGTCTTGCATTCTTCAAGTTAGAAGGACACATTCTCATTTAGCTAGTTAACTAGGAGGTGTAACGAGCTTTGAGTTTGTGTGAGAGCGAGGGTTTTTTGTTACAGTTTGTCCGTCCATAAATTGTAACCCATTTTATATAGTGGAGAGTTAAGTGGTCTACGGATCCCGTGGTTTTACTCTTGTTGAAGAGGTTTCCACGCTAAAATATTGTGTGTGGTTTCTTGCTTTCTACTTCTATTATTTTCTTGTGTGGGTTGCACAATAGTGCTTTTGACGTTCGGCCGCAACATCTACCAGAATGCTAATATCAGTGAACCTCATTGACACGTCCTAAACACTATTAAAAATAGCCTCATGACAGCCAAGTGTCACCCATTACCCATGTGTTGTCGACATGGTTGAGGCTGACACATCGATTCCACATTGTTACTCCTCCAATCGTGTTTATGGTGTCTTAATAAGGTGTCATTGATGTCAACATTAATTCACAACATGGACCATAAATGCAGCAATATAGATTAAAAAACATGTATTGCACCAGTTAAATCAGAATGTCACGGCTGCTAAACTTTAGAGACGCCTCATTAGCTCCTGAAGTTAGTTAAAGTGATCTATTGACCCCATAAATTTAAGATGATTTATACTTAAAGGTTGATACATGCTTCAACCATCCCAAATCTTCTATTAGGAAGCTGCACGTAGCAAATAGGGGTTAATCATGTCAAATTCAGAGCCTAATGAAACATCCTTAAGCTCAATCACTAATACTGCATTCAGCTGATCTAAAATCTTAAGTAAAGTCATTAGCATACAATACATGATTAAAAAGTGGATAAATTGTAAGAAAAAAGAAAATATGAACAATAATAATACTCTTGAATTGAAGATGATCCTTGGAGGGCAAATGTTTGTAAGCTTGGAAAAGTAACACGGGATTTTCCCCGCTTGTTGATCTCTGCATATAAACCTTTCTGGTTTCCAATTCGTCTTCAACCTCGGATTCAGGAATAGAGCCATTAGGAACAAAATCAGACCTCCACTTGAGCCATTGCACAAAGTAGAAGCCTTTTTCGGGGTCCATAGACCTGGCAATCAAGAACCTCATCAATGTAGCATCTCCATAGCTCTGAAACACATTATGAAGCATCATCAAATTTGAAGTAAAAGAATAAGAATATGAATAAAAATGAAGAAGCAGCATTCCAAGAAAGTTACCTGAGTAGAAGAAGCAAGCTTCTCAACTGATTTCCTCATTTGGATCACTGCAAATTCTTGGGTGGTCTCCATTTAGGACAGAGCAAAGTAAAAAATCTTTGAAAACGAGATGTAAGTGAAGCGTTTACATAAAAGAGAAGAATGCACAGTAGACAAAACAAGTTGAGCTGACCAAAGCAGAGCATAGCTATAAATACTGTCACATGTCATTGTATAATTTGATGACACGTTTATGTATACCAATCTTTCATTTTCCTATTCAGTCAAGATTCTTTCTTCTCTTCTTAAACAGTCAAATTTGATGACACGTTTATATATGCTAATCTTTCATTTTCCTATTGAATCAAGATTCTTTCTTCTCTTCTTAAACAGTCTAAGTATAAGGAACTTGTCAACACTTTGCATGGAGTGAGGTTTGACAAAATTCATTAAAATAAGAGGAGATGAAGTTAAGAAAGAACTTTACTAAAAAACCTTACTTGTTTTGATAGTTATTTTGGTGAAGGTTAAATGCTTTCATGTTGAATAATGATACCGATTTAATATGACTTATTTGGAGTTTAAATGAATGTTTTATGACAATTATTTAAAGATAAATAATTTATTAGTCCCTGAGCTATGATGAAACACACTGTTTAGTCCCTATATATTTCAAAATACACTATTATGTCTCTAAGTTTTGCCACAACCAACACTTTAGTCCCTCTCGTTAAAATTTCTTAGAGAATCTGTTAGTCAAACTTCAAACTGAGTCGATTGTGCTTATAATAATTTAGTATTTTGTTATTGTTCTTGCCATGTTTAAACAATTTGAGTAATAGATTCTCCAAAAATAATTAACGTGAGGGACTAAAGTGTAGATTGTGGTAAAAATCAGGAATGTAGTAGTGTATTTCGAAAAACAATTACCCCTCATCCTACCCTGCTCTCCTGACCTACCATGCTTTCCTTCCCTCCACCTACCCTGCCTTCTTGCTCTGCCTTACCTCCTGTATGGACTAAGCAATGTGTTTTGTCATAACTTGAGGACTAATAAATTATTTATCCATTATTTAACCTTAAGAAAACCTACCCTTTATTAGAACTCTTATGATTAGCCAAATAGCCTCCTTTAGTGAAACTGATCAAACCATGATCCAAACAAACGCTAAATAGTAAGTATGCAATAATCAAAAAAAAATCAATTAAAAGCGGAAAATAGAGAGAAACTCAAATCTAAGAAAGATAAAAGAAAAAAATAACAAAAACAACTAAAAATAAACTATAAAAAAAGAAAAAAATTCAAATTAAGGCGAGAAGCCCCTAGAAATCCGAACTTTTGCAATAATTAGAATTATTAGGAAATTATCATTAACTATTTTTATTTTGTTAATATGTGGATATTCAGTAATTAAAAATAACTTTCTATAAAAAAATTAGCATTGGACATTATATTTTACTTGTAATTATAATTATGTATTGCCTTCTTTTTAAACATTCTTTATGATTTTAATTAATAGAACTTTCTCAGTTATCAAACTCCTTGACTAAGATTTAGAAGAGTTGTAGAAGAAAATGCTCTTGACTTAGATGTCCACTTCTATAAATTGACTTATATTTGAAAATTTGCTAATTATAATGTATAAAAATTATTCAGATAATATTTTATTACTTCTTTTATTTATTGTTCTCTTTGATCAATATAGTTTGCTCTTAAAATAGGGAAAATCTTGTTCTTTGATCGATTTTCAAACAAATAACTATGTGTTTTAAGATCTACAAATAGTTACCTCTGTTTAGTCAGCAAAATATAAGCAAAAACAATTAACAGTATTAATTGAACAGGGCATTTTTATCTTTTGCTTTAATTATTAACTTTTTCCATTACTGTTTTGTTTTTCATTTATTCTACCTATAGGAAGCTAAGGTGAGATGAGAACTCAACACAGTCCAAAAAACAGAGCCTAGAAACATAACCATGAAAACCGAGAACAGATAAATATCTCAATTTACAATCAACATTCTGATTGTGTTTGAGCGTGAAATTTACATGGTAAATTATGATTCAAAATTTACACAAAACTTGGTTAACAAGGTGAAATTTGTATTTTTAACAATTCAAAATCAGTTTCTTTATAGGTGTGATGTGACAGTATAAAAACCTTATTCCAATTGCAAAAAATACAATTTCAGAAAATGATGATGAACTCATTAAGGACCTTCTTAACTGAAAGAAGATAAACATGCTCCTAACTGACAAATAAATGATCAACAAACTGTTAGGACAAATAAATGATCAACAAACTAAGATCAGGAATCAATTGACCAAAATTGGAACAATCACAACACAAAACATAGATAAAAAAACCATCATGTATCAATCAATCAGAATCTCTGTACTAGACTAACTAAACATTAATGGCATATTAGGCTAATAAACTGACATAAATATTAGGCTAATAAACTGACATAAAGTGCAAAGGTAAGATGATTACTGTTCAATTGGAGATGATCCGTTACACGAAAATGCAATTTGACTCGGAATCTGAAATAAACTCATTACGAACAAACTCAATAAGATGATTACTCGAGATGATCCTTGACACGAAAATGCAAAATGCAATTTGACTTTGCCCTCATCCAACTTCAACTTCAGAATCTGTAATAAACTCATTACGAACAAACTCATCATCTTCAAAATGCCCAAGTTGTCCACCTCAAAATTCTAGGTCCCCAAAGTTATCTTCGATTTTGAGGTGCACGTCAAAATTCTAGGTCCAACGCGATGAACAAGAAAAGTCTGCAACATCATCGATCGAACATTAAACGATCGATCTACATCATCACCAATCGGACAATGTAGAGGACTCGGGATAATAGATTTTTTCCTAACCCACTCATGCCAAAAACGTTGTCCCGATTAAATCGGATTATCATCATGAGCAGTGGTCTTATAGATCTCTGAGATGAATTAAACAAGTAGCAGCTCAATTGTTGACGAGATGTTCACGATCTCAGAAGCACAATAAAACGAGCTGCTAACGAAGAGTCCAGCGGAGGAGAGTGAGAGGACAAAGGAGAGCCACATTTAAATGAGCTAAACCCTACTTCCATCCTCCTTCCTCCCTTCTTGCCCTTCTGCATTTATTAGGCTTTTTCTGTAATATATACAACCCCAACAAAATAAATATCTCATCTCATTTAATCAACGATTAAAAGTAATTAATACCCATAGTAAAAATCTAAATAAAATGTAATTAACGTTCAGAAAAAAAATAATTAACGTTTGTATCTAATTTTAAGCAGAAAAAAGAAAAAGACGGAAAACGCTAATTTATTAACTATTATCCCAAAATTTATTCTTATTACTTATATTAACATCTCGAGCAAAATTGTTTGGTTATTTTTTAACAAGCTTATTAATTGTTTTATAGCATTTGTAAAATGTTTTGCTAATAAGACGATTCATTGTTTAGTTAGAAATTTTATTTTGCTTAATTGTCGAGATGAGTGGCTTTTCTGTCCCTCCAAATTTTTATGTTGGCTTTTCTGTACTTCCATAATTTTATGTTGTCCGTTTTCAGTGATCTTTAATTAATCAATTGCTTTTTGGTTTTAAAAAAAATTTCACATAAAAGAGTATCATTTTCAAATAAAATAGCTGAAAACTATTTACTATATGGTCCACGAAAGTTGAGACTTGCCATTAATAGATCTCCTCTTACAACTTCTGCTTTTAGTAAGATAAGAATTTGAACTGCCTTCTTCATCTACTTACTACAAGGTGGGCTATGCTCCAATTATGTAGCTCATAATAAGGACCATATAATAATTATAATAATATTTACTTCACCCATTTTCCAGAAATAAGAGTTAAAAGTTACTCCTAAAAATAGTGGCAAGGTTACTTTTATTTTCATTTTACAAACAATACAATATTGCTCCTATAGTAGAAATTTAGTACAAGTGTATCTTGATTATAGAAATATTAGTCAATATTTTGCCTCTTCTAAGTACATGCCTACATATCCCTTGGAAAGGAAGACAATTAAGTTAAAGTTTATATAATTGGAACAATATTGAGCCATCTTATAGGATACTGAGTTAAACTGATCTCGGCCTTTTAGATATGGCATATTATCAACTCGCTTTTACAATGAGTCCAACACGGGCACTGAAACGTCTTGGACTGGTACAAGCTTAGCTCGACCACCATACTCTTGTGGCAATATTTCTTCACCAATTTCCTTAACAACATTTCGTCTTTCATCTTCATTGCTCACAATCATGATCTGCATTCGTCACCATACACAAGGCTTAAATTTAGAACCCAATATATAACACTACAAATGTAACATCCAACGATGATTTTGTAAAACACAAATAACTACGTATACTTCAGATATGGAGCTTAATTCACATCAACTAAATTAAAGCTGTCATTAGATCAGCTTCATAACAGCAGCATGTAATCCACGCCTTCATAATCTCGAACTTCGAAAAGCATTTCCAGTAATTTTTTTTGTAAGACATTCACATATATAAAGAACACAGAACACATATATTCGGTTGCACAAAAGAATTGAGACGCTGATAGGTATGTATCAGACAGTTGTTATCTAAACATACCTTTTCTTTTGTTGCCGTCTCAAGGAAGCGAGAAATCACTTTCCAAACACTAATGAAGAATCTCGGCATATGCAAAAAGAAGAGCTTTCCCAGGCGCTCTGGATAATAAGCCTGTACACAATGAAAAACATGACCACGTTATAGTATATATACACAGAAATAAACTGCCAGAGACGAAAATGTAATTGCATTTTGGTGGTGAAAATTATGTAAGAAAGAGTTACCTGCAAAAACTGAAATCCAGCAATGAATCCCCGAGTATCAACATTCCTATAGGTTATGTTTTGCAGATCAAGGACGACTATGATCTTCTCATTTCCCTTTTCTTTTCCCCTAAATGAGCTGAAAAAGGACCAACACAGTTATGTGAGAAAACAATCACTAGACTCAAGAATAATCAAACAAAAAGAAAATCACATTAAATATGGATATGACCCCATACAAAAGGCTTCGGAAAGGAGAATTTCAGAATCTAGAATATGTTCAAATTTGCACTCCTCACTCCTAAGATCTTTCACCTTCAATACATACCATTCTGTTATTGTTTTCATTCGTATAATCTTGATGTCTTTCCGATACTACCAGAATATGACCCTATGACACTTATTACAGAGTTATGGCAATTCAAGATTTTGGCATAGCATCTAGATTATCAAGCATAAATTACAGTCAAAATATCACTGTATAATGCATCCCATTTTCCTCCAAAATGATCCTACATAACATTCTCCAAATGGGCCGAATTGCAAAGAATCTCTACAAGGACAAAAACTTGTGTTTAAGTACTGCATAAAGCATTCCCATTTTTCCTCTAAAGTGATTTGAAAAAAAATTCTCCAAATGGACTGAATTGCAGTTTTCCGATCTGTTGTGCAAGTGCTTAAATAGTATCTGGTTACCTTGCAATTGTTTTGTCTAGCAGATGAACCACGTACTCTGCACCAAGGAGAGCACAAAACAATGAATTAGATGCTCACTTTCAAGGTATCATCATCATGATAATGAACCAAATAAGCTGAAGTTAATTTCAATAGTTAGTTTCCTTTTAATTATCGGCCCAGGCTCAGTCAGTACTCAAAATGCATCATTCGTCATGATGAACTCATTTATTTTAAATACAATCCTAATACATTCCTAGCCATATGTACTCGTACAAAAAAAATCAACTATCCCCCTATATTTCAGAAACGTCCTATTTACCCACTAAAGATGTTTAAAGTGACCTATTGATCCTCTGAAATCCATGTAGCTAAACAAACGGAGATTTTGAACGAGTTGAAGTGCATATTACTTTAAGAAAGTTCATGGGTGAACAAATCATTGAACGGAAAGTAGTATGATTCCAGGATACCATAGAAGCGATGCAACTAAAAAGCAATTCCATCCATCCATCCACCAAATAGATTATTAAAAACAAATAGCATCCTGAGACCTAATGATTCCAATTTTGATGGAATGATTCTCTGATATTCCATTTGATAATTAGAAAAGTCAACTTTAACATAAAACTTAGTTAACAAAGTGAAATTTGTATCTTTTAACAATTTAAAATCAGTATCTTTACAGGTATGATGTGACTCTAAAAAATCCTAATTTCGGATTGCACAAAATACAATTTCAAACAATGATGATAAAATGATTGAGGATCTTTTTAACTGAAATTTGATAAAGATGCACTCAACTATAACCAAAAGTAAATGATCAACAAAGTAAGATCAGGAATCAATCTACCAAACTTGGAATGATCAGAACTCCAAAATATAGGTAAAAAGCCATCATGTATCAATCAATCAATCAGAATCTGTATTAGATTAACTTAACATTAATGACATGAACAACTGATCTAGCATATTAGAAGCTGCAATTGCAAAACTAAGATGATTACTCTTGAATTGGAGATGATCCTTAGAAGGAAAATGCAATTTCACTTTGACTAGAAGCACAGGCTGTCCCTCTTTAGTCAAACCCTGCAAAAAAACCTTTCTTGATTCTAATTCATCTTCAACTTCAGAATCTGAAATAAACCCATTAGGAACAAACACATTTCTCCACTTATGCCACTCAACAAACATCTTAGCAGCCTTTTCAGGGTCCATTGATCGAGCAATCAAGAACCTCATCAATGTTGCATCCTCAAACCCCTTACAAAAAAAAAATCATTAACAAAAACTCAAGAACTCAGCTAACTAATTAGATTTAACTCAATTAATCAATGCAGATAAACTTCATAAGGGTACCTGAGTGGAAGAACCAAGATTTTGAATAGAGTTTCTGAGATGGGTCAGAGCAATATCTTGGGTTCTCTCCATTTTGGGAGGTGGGGCTTGTTGTTGTGGGATCAATCAATATTAGATCAAAAAGGTCATTTGCTTTCTACAAGTTCAAGTTATGGAATATGAGTTCATAGTGGGGAAAAGATAGTATAGTATCTTAGGAAAATGGAAGATTGGAGATAAAAGACTAAATGAAGGAAGAGAAAATAAATGAAGCTATTGTCCCAAGATTGGTCAAAGATTGGTTGCTGGTGTTACAAGACAATCATAATTGACATTTCATGATGCATTAATAATATGCTTAATTTCATATTAGTGATAGCATGATATTTCCTTTTGTTTTTTTTTTTCATGAACAAAAACAGGATTGGGAACCTTTGTCTAAACAAGTAACACTCCAATCATAGTAAAACTAAAAAGCGAAAATTTGAGAATCTTAATATCCACTTTTAAAGTATAAGGAGCAAGGAGCATTATGTTCTAAAAAAAAGTATAAGGAGCATAACAAAGTAAAGGACAAAGTTCAAGCTAGCTAGTTGTGTGTAATTTCTCCAAACAATATAATTCACACATCATCATATTAAAAAAAAAAAGTATTTTTTTCATTTATTGTAAATTCGAACCCACATCTTTACACTTCTTTTTAAATGCAATATCACTAAACTAGTGCATATTGAATTAGGAAAATACATTTTCAAGTTTCTGATTTATACAAAAAAAAAAAGAAATATTGTTTCAAATTAATTTATTTTTTTTGTAACATTATTTGTTAAGTTTCTAATTTGATACATTACATCATAATTACAAATGGTACATATATAAAACTTCTTCTTTTTTTAAATCCCCATATATAAAACTTCTAATGATTAGAAAAATCATGTTTGTATAAACTAGTTTAATACAAACTACTAATATTCATCTACATATTTTTTATGTGAATATAGAAACTATAGTAAACAACTTTATCTTTTTGTGAAAAATAGTAAGCATACGAGCATGAAATACATAATATATAATATTTCTCCATAATGTATACGTGTTTGGCTAAAAGTCAACACATTTACATAATCCACTTTGCTGATGAATTAATGTACTTCATTTTGACTTTTATATGTGTATGTACATCACACACCTCAATATTTATAAAGTGTTGCTACTTGCTATATACCGCTCTAAAACTACTGCTTACCGCTCTCCAAGAGAAGACATTAATATCACTAACGGGTGATGTACATCATCAAGTTTGAGCATCTTTAAGAAATTCTTAATCTCTTCTCTAAAAATAAAGTAGTAGAACATTGGTTTTCAGTCACTTAGAGAGATCTAAAATGTGTCATTTTCAAAAATGCTTTTTATTCTAGCTCTTTATTTATCTTTCATAGCCAAATTTATTTGAATATTGTAATATATTTACCAATAAAGATAAGAGATATGTTACTCAATAATATAAATATTAATTAAATTAAAAAGATGAAAGAATCTAAAAATGAAAAGAAAATGTAATTCCTAAAAATTTGAGAAGTAACTAAAAAAAATTTAGAATTGCATTTTGTTTTTAAATTCCTTAAATTTTAGCTGAAAAGGCTATAGAGAATTCTCCCATCAAGAAAAGTCTATAGAGAATATTCTAAAGATGCTCACTGCTTGTGATTTCCAATCTCACATTATATTCTGTATTCTCCCTATTCTTTTCCATTAGTACCATACCTATATATTAAGATGCTAGTCAAAAATACCATAGAAGAAAAAATTGCTGGTCAAAAATTGAGGGCTGGCTATTTATCATATAATATAAATATGAAGTCAAGATGAAATAAATAAATAAGAAAATCGAGGGGCTATTTTTCAATGTGGCATGCAATTGATATTTCAGAAGTTGATGTATTATAGCGCTTAAATAATCTACTAAAATGTTTTGTAAAAAAAAATCTACTGTAATGTTTTACATCAAAGTGTAACACCAATGTATATTAATTTTAATTTAGTCTTCGAATCATTTTGATTTTGAGTCATCCAAAATAATATAATCCTCTTAAAATTTTATTTGATCAATCATAACGTGCAATATATATAATATTATATTTTATAATTAATCTTCCTAACGTTTAGGTAGCACCTATGCCACGTGGCTCTAGCCGTTAAAACTAACAGAACTCTCCCGCCAATTCTAACTATATATGTGATGACTAAGATTGTTCAGTATTTCTCCTTTGACCGTGCATAGCTGTACTTAACATCCTCTCTTGAGTTTAACTATTAGCTCTTTAACAAAAAAAAAAACTGTTAGCTCCATTTCTTAGTTCAGTTAGTTTAACGACATAGTATTAGACCTCTTTTTATTAAGTGGTGGAGGGTTATAATCCTAGCGGCTCTCATTTTCTAATTAAATCTAATACATGGTAAGGTGAGCTTGTGTTGTACACACTTCAAGTCTAGATGACATTCGTGTGCGAGGGTGTGTTAGATTGAAAAATGTTGTTAGACCTTAATTATTAGCTCGAACTTTTAATTCAATCGTTTAAGCAACAAAGCTAAGCATGAACAACTTATGTCTTTTGGTATCCTCTTGTCTTTGTGCATCATGGTCGATTTAGACAAACATGGAAGGCACCATTACATAATGGCTAAGTTGTTTGGTAAACAGATCCAGCCAACTAAAGTTTTGTGTACATATGTGGCGTGCTTAAAAAATCAGACGTTATGTAATCTCTCACTAGTTACTTAACCGATTGAACTAAAAGCTCGAACTGACAGTTAAGGCTCAGTTATGGTTTATATATTAATATTCTTTAACACATGCTAGTCGATCTCCATATATGTTTAATCTGATCGTGGAAGACTGGATTTTTCGCTACTGATATTGCAGAGTGAAATTAGCTTAGAATAAGGGACCTTGAATTCATCTAGTAAGTAGCTTATCCATTTCAACTCATATCATGTATATGTCATTATATACTCTGCCTTGCAGATTATTGCTTGCCACTTTGTGAAAATGAGTGAATCTCCTATGAAAACACAAGAACTAGTCATGGATCTTCTTGTGAGTTTGCAAACTTTGCATGTGCGTCATTGGAAGTCACAATACCCGCTTGTTTAATCCATAGAGAGATTTAACAAGCTTGCCAACTTTCCCTGTGCGACACTTCGAATAACGTTCTGGAGCGAGAAATAGGTCTTCCACAAGTGTAATGGCCAGCTTCGAGCAGATGCAATGACTATAAGAATTCTGACTGTAACTTTTTCAGCCACTAGCCTAAAGGATTCAAATAGTTCAAGCCATATGTTTGACTGTAGCCTTTTGCTACCAAAGATATATATTTGACTCGCTCAGTCTCTCCATTGGGTTTTCTTTTAATTTTGAAGACCCATCTCAACTTGATACACTTTTTCCTGTTGGTAAAGTGGTGAGAACCCAGCTCTCGTAGCATCTACCCACTGGGGGGGGGGGGGGGGGGGGGGGGGGGGGGTGGGGGTTCTTTACAAGCCTCTCGGTTCTCTCTTCATGGAAACATTTGCAACAAAAGATAGGTGTGGAAAGGTGAAAGAGTTGGCAAGCTCAGGGATTTGTTGAGAGTTAAGTGGGAATATGTTGTCATGAAATATTACATCTCGTGGAGTAATTATTTTTCCAATATCAAGATTTTGTACCCTTTTTATTCCATGGGAAAGCCTAGAAAAATGGCTTTACGGGTGCATGGTTGAAATTTGTCCTTTTGTGGGGTATTGTCCATGAAGAAGCATGAACAACCAAATGGGTGGAAGTTGTCATAGTTAGGCATATGGCTATAGAGTAATTCAAATGGAGTTTTCCATTTCAAGGTTGGTGTAGGTAAGACATTGATGACAGTAGATGCCAATAAGATGGACTCTCCTATTCAATGGACAATTTGGCTTAGTTCATGAAAGTTCTCGCAATGTTCAATAAATGTCGAATGTATAACCGTACTATTATATTGAGGTGTGTAACTGCATTAACTCTAACGCATAATACATTTTTCTTAAAATAATTCGGCACATTTTTAGTTAATAAACTCGGTGCCGTTGTCACCACTGTGGACTGTTTTAATAGTTGCATCAAACAGTTTCTCCAGCATTTATAAAAACATTTGTATAGAACTAAGAACTTGTGATTTATTTTGTAATAGAATCACCCATGTGATTCTAGTGTAGTCATCCACTACTGTTAAGAAGTAATTAGGATCAGAAATAGATTAGTTTTATAGGGACCCTGATAAATATCCATGTGTAACAACTATAGCTTACATGTTGAAAAAGAGAATGCTTAGCTTCAGTTCGAACATGTATCGCGTATTGTGGTGAATGGTTTGTAGTTGATGTGTAGTTAGTATATGAGCCAGCAACTTTATCTAAAGCATGACCTAAACTGAAAGAACAACCAAATCATGCTAACATGTAAAAAATATATTCTCCCCCAATGTCTGTCCCTCTTTTTCATGTTGGTATTTCCCCTAATTAGTAGTCGGGTCTCAATTTATAAATTACTTTCACAACCACAAAACAACTCGAGTATAATTTGACCCGCTAATGTTGGTAATCCAACTCACCTTGTCATTCTTTATTGGTACAGTAATATATATATATAAGGTAACAACCGCCTACAGAAGATAAATAGCTCTTTGAACCAATTTAACCTTGTACCATAGTTTAAATTAGACCATTAAACGACTGATTAGAGTTAACTAAAACCTTTTTTTTTGCAGACATGTTAACTTAAATCATTGATACTGATAGACAGAACGGTTCAAAATAAATTCCAATGACTAAGAAAGGTTGCAAGACAAAATTATTAGATATGGATAATTTATCCATCGTAAAATTGAAAGCAAAAAATTACATTATATGCAAGAAAAATTATGCTGATATTTTAAGCACTCCCAAAATGTCAATCACGCTCCATAGAAACAGAGATTTATGATACCGGGTCAATAAATCAGCTTCATAATTAAACAAGTCAAAGAAAAAAAGAAATGCACAGAAGAATGAATTGCATAATATGAACAAATAGCCATTTCATGGTCATTGAATCCAAAGAGACTACACAACTAAATATAATACCAATCTACACAACTACGACGACAAGATACCATCATCGAAATTGTTTCTCAACGCTAAACCTGAGTTTCACCCTTAAATTTTATTCTTTTCCTAAGCTAATTTGAAACTAGGCCTACCTAATGCACCAAGAGCTTTGTCCCAGCACTTGATCGAACTTACATCGAATGAATGGCAGAATATTTCTATTCACAATAGAATTTCAAGAAGCTACCTTATGTGCCAGATAAATAACATGGGCACCGGATGTCGATAGATCTCATGACAAATTCCATCTAAACAATGATCATATGATATTGCACAATCTCAACATTCCAGCAACTTACCAACTACCATCCACAAACACACCTGTTTGATAAAAAAAACAAAAAGTGATTAGGCAGACAAAATTATATTAAAGGACTGTTCTAGTTTTGGTGACTAATAGAATATTATAAGAAAAAGTCAGCCGTGTCACCTATTTTGTAAAAACTCGCATGGAATCATTGGGAGAGAACTGCCGTGGAACTGGGATACCTACCCTAGCAATGTCCACAAATTCCATATTTGGCTCATGTTTCACTTTATTGGCATCGTTCACAACATGTATTTTTCCACGGTTGAAGTTAGGAATTGTGTTCTCATAATCATTGACGGCAAAACGGGTCGGAATAGAAGCCCCTCTACCATATATACCCGGAGTAGATGCTCCAAATGTGTTGGTTGGCCTAATTAAGCAACCATCAGCATTTATAGAGCCTTGTGCAACTGAAGATAGTGAACCAGGGGCTGAATAACCACTTAGAACGGCCGAGGAGTTCAAATCCTCATTGGACATGCGTGCAATATTCAACGAAGAACTATGCATTTGAGGGTGCAATAGACTATAATCAATAACATTGCTTCCATTAAAGTTGCAACTTTGGTTTCCCGAAGCAGGACTGATTCTTGAGTCAAAACTGTTTGATGATGGAGAAGGAGCGATAAGACAGGATGGTTGCACATTAATTGAATGACCGGGATCCGGTAATTGTTGATGTAAAATATCAACAATCGCATTTCCATTTTGAGCATGTTTAGCTACAACATTGTCATTAGAAGGCCAACCTCCAAATCCCAAAGAAACATCTTCAACAGAAACCATATTTTGGGGAAAATGTTTTGCAACATTGGATTGACATTTACCATATGCTAAGCTGTGTTCAATTGGATTATACTGGGGACCTTGCATTGAAGCTTGGAAAAGAGTCGGTTGATCCATCGTGGCAACAAGACTACCCGTTGGTCGACCTAAAAGCTCTGCGTGCAAAGCTGCCAATGTTTGAGGAGGAATTTGACCCGATGCAGCCAAAGCCTGTATATCAAGCCTGCCAAGTGATTGAAGTTTCAAATTTGAATCTAATGGACCACCAAAAGTACCCGGAATACCACTTTGTTGAACACCTGCACTAATTCTCTTCAAAAATAGTCTGAACTTCTGCAAATTAACAAACAAGTATTTCAAATTAGAGCTTACTACTAAAATCAGCTCATATGCTCAAAACTAAATAAATGACATTAGAATCCATGTACTGTAACTGGAGAACTTGGATAAAATCACCCCCAGCAAATACTGACAACACAATTTAGAAAAAAAACTTGCAAGAAGTATATCATTACAAATTTCTAATAACGTTTAGGATAAATTGCCCTAAAATAACCACAATTATATAAAAATAGAGTCAATTTCACATGCAAGTAGCAATAAATTGCAAAACTCTAATTTGAATGGTTATTCATTAAAAATTTACAATTATAAGAAGATAACTAAAAAGGGAGGATATTTTGTTTTAAACACCAAAAGCTAAATATGCAACTACTAGATTCTCAATAGTCTATATATAACACCTGAAAATACCACTGGCATGCCACAGCAGCGAAACAATAATCAGGCCTACATTACTACATAACTTTGTTACTACAAAATCTGCTGAACACAAAGCAAGAGAAGCAATTAAGTCATTACTGGAATTATTAAAACCTTCACTATTTATAAATTGTAGATCTCACTCATTCCAATCCTAATTCTCATCGAAATTTCCCGATACATATTGATCATGGAATTCAAACTAAGTATCATGAGAAGAAAATGACCCAAAAGCACAAAATTTTAATATGCATATTGTCAATCCGTTCATAAAGAGTTTTCTTGACACATACTTTTCTACTGCTGCAAATCAAATTGTATTAGAGTGCTCACCTGACCGATTGTTTGTATCTAGTTATTAATCTACTTTTAATTATGAAATCAATGTTTTGTTCGAGTAAGTTTATTTTTCTATAATATCATAACACAATATAACCAAAGACCAAATAACAAATTAATCATAGCAAGTAAAAAAGAAATAAAGAAAGAGAAACCAACCTGCAAATGACTTGCAACATTTTCTCGGGTCAACCCAGGTACATTCATCAACTCTAGAATTCTTTTAGGTACAGCCTCTGAAATGGTAGTTAAAAATTTGGAATCAGAGAAGATAAAGATGAATTTTTACAATCTTGCTTTTGGAACATAGCTAAAACATCTATAGGGCACATCTCTGATGAGAATAAACAACATCAGATTCTTCTTTTTGCATAGGAGAAACATCAGATTATGATAAATGAAATAAAAAAACAGAAGAAATAGTATAGGTGTTTAAGATCATACTATCGATTCCAAGATGTGTTACGGCATTGACAAATTGGTCATGGAGCTCAACAGACCACACAACACGTGGTTTCTTTGATGTTGTGGGATCATCACTTTCTGGCTCACCGTCATCTTCCTCTTTAGCAAGACTTCTCTTTTTTTGACCTTTCACTCCTTCTGATCCTTCATTCAAAGAGGAAGCGTATTCAGTATCATCATTTCCCCGTTTACACCGATCATTGTCATCCAAACTTCCTGAATGTTCAGTTTCTCTATTTTCATGCCATTTTTTTCGAACAACATGTTGCCATATATTTTTGAGCTCTTCCTCGCGAATAGGTTTAATCAAATAATCACAAGCTCCATGTCTGATCCCCTTCATTACGGCACTAGTCCTTCCGTCAGCAGACATCACTGCATCACAAATTATCATATTTATGACCAGCTACAAAAATGAAAATGCATAGTATATAACAATCGAAATCAAAACACTTACTAATAACAGGAAGATCCATTTCTAAACCAACATATTCAAGAAGCTTAAATCCATCCATATCGGGCATATGAACATCACTTAGCACCACATCAAAGCAACCTTTCCTTTCCCTTAGAAGACTCAAAGCTACTTTGGCCTGAGTAGAAGTTGTAACTGCAAAAACAAAACAAACAGTCACCTACATGGCAGAATTTCTCTTTTCATAAGCAAGTAAAATTCACGACAAAAAAGGAGTAGAAAGGTCCGACGATAGAAAAGAGACAACCTAACTAATGATTTTACTTATCTTACAGTTCCGAAAGAATTGATATTATTTCGATACAAAAAGGAAGAGATTATTTGCGAGAACAATCACGTGGAGAGCACTATCTAACACATATAGTACAGCTCAACATAACGAGCATAAAACAAGCATTATCACCATAACCAAAGACCGGACTTTAGAATCACCTTTCATATTTTCAAGGAATTTAACAATGCAATCGATTGTCTAGAAAATAGGGTGCTGAAAGTCCAAAATTCACAACTTAAAATGATAGTTCAGGATGCCAAACAGCAACAAGTGACAAGTTTAGGTATCTAATTATGCATTAAGCCCATTTCTAACAAAACTCTCTACACTCTCAACACCGTCTTTTTTATAGCATTTTTTCACAACTTTTGACAACCATCTGCCGACCCCGAATCATTTCGGACTAAGGCTTTGTTATTGTTGTAATATCTGCAAACAAGGATAAATTCCCCAAAATTTTCAATTGTAATTCTTAGCAAATGACACAGATTAACTGAACTACGATACTAAATTTAAACAATGTAATACACTTTAATTTCAACAATATATAATCAAAATAGATGAAAATTCAAACAATTCGGCACATAATTGCTTAAAAATCCAAAGCTAACCGTGATAATGACAACGTCGAAGCATCCGCTCAATAACAGTCAAGCAAGTAGTATCATCATCAACCACCAAAACACGTAATCCCGCCGGAAACTGCTCGGGTACGGCGGCAGCAGCAATAGCCCCTCCTCCATTTTTACAAGAACTGTAATTACTCGAAGTAGCTCCGACAGTGGATTGTACCCGCTGCAAAGCAGCCATGGACAGCAACAGAGGAAAAAAAACACAGAAACAGAGCAAAAACAACTGAGTGGAAAGTGAATTGAAAACCTAATCAGAGTCTCTGGGAGTAGAAAAAATAAGCAAAGAGCTGAAATTCAGCATTGTCGAAGATAGAGAGAGCAGATCTAGGAAGAAGATGTGAATTATAATTTATAACCCTAGCTCATAAAATGGATGGTGAGCTGAGATATTTGAGAAGAGATCAGTTAGGAAAGTGAAAAATCAGGGATTATTTGTGGGGATTCTGTTCAATTGATTTTCAAAGAAATGAAATTTCGGGAAGAAAAATAAGGAAAGAATGTCAGTCAGATAAACGATAGAGTAGGATAGAAAGGAAAATAAACGAGTCCTTATTTGCAATTTTTACAATCTAATTATTTGTATGGTAAACTACAAAAATGCACCCGTATGTTTTCTGTCATTTGTAAATAGAGTTCTTTTATTTAAAATTGTGTTAATAAGAGTTTTTTTCTTTGTACAACTTGTAAACAATGACCCAAATTATTAGCAATTTTAGAGAAATGACGTTGCAGTTAAAATGAAATGGTTAAAATATTGATTTCTTTTATTTGTTATTTTTTACCATAAAATCTGATTAGTGGAGAGTTTTATAATTAATTTTATATGTATGTGGAATTCACAATAATAACTGTTCAAAAGCAGCTTTTATATTTATGATGTAACTGAAGATAAAATTTAAAATTGTTAATATGTTAGTAGATGTTTGTTGAGTACAAATAAAAAATTAGCGAGTTATTGCATCAAATGATCGGTTCAAAATACTCATAAAACTCGAAATTTTTAACATTATTAACATTTTGGAATCTTATTTACAAATGATGCAAATCACGTAATTCTATTTGTACAATTTTAAACCTTAAAATCATATTTGCAAATAGTGTAAATTACAGGATCAATTTGTATATTTTTCCTTATTTTGTATGGGGGTTTACGGGAAAAAGTAAATAATTGATGGTGTGATTGTAAATAGAGAGAAAGTAGTTAAATGATGAGGAGCAATGACTTGTGAGAACAGGGTTAAGCTAGAACTGACGTGGGCCCCAACAGTGCCAGAAACAAAGACAGTGTTTGGTTCGCATGCTTCTTTTTTTTCTTCTGCTTCCGTACGTTTTTATTGCCTTATTAAGCTAAGTTGTTACCAAAAACAACTTATTTTACTCATATAATTTCACTCTCCTCCAGCCTTTTCTTACCAAATTAACATATCGCCCCATCAGTTTTTTTTCATTGCCTCTTAATTATGTTTTAAATTAATTGACATATATATCCCATTTTCACGATTTTAAATTTATTGGATGGCAACTGCCAAATTAGCTTGACTTGCCCATATAGGTAGATTCAATTGAATTTAAATCACCTTTTATCAATAGATACTAAATTTTTATTTGAGAATGTCAACTCTTGATTTTAACTGGCTGTAAATTCAGTTTCATGTTTTTTTTTATAACCAAATTCAGTTTCATGTTTGAATTTGTACTTGAAGTATTATCTGAGTCAAAATTATAAAATTCAAGAGTAAAATTAAACATTTAACATATAATTGAGTATGACAGTGAACTAGATGTTCTTAGCTAGTGCAAGGTGGTGGTATATAGGTCAATGAGTGAATGTTGCAAGAGTCATGAGTCATCAAACTAACTTCACAAGTATTTTTTATTTTTTTTTGTGAACACTTCACAAGTATTTAGCTGTGTGGTGAAGTCAATATAATAAAATAAGATAAAGAACAAGAAAAGAAAGGCTTTATTATTTTATATATGCAGTACAAAAGACCTGCTTTAGATTTGAGGATGCAAGTACATAGTTTGTTTGCGGTTTAAGAATTAAGGATGACTTAGTCCATGACTGATTAGTAGAATCGGTATAGTACAAATGATACGCTTGTCCATAATTTATATTTTTAAAAGGACATTTGAGATCTCCTAAGAAACCACTAGATATTTAAATAAATGATATGTTAGTTTTAGAGAGTGCATGTATCAACTAATTACTTATATATTTACATAGCGTCATTTTGGACTTAATTGTTTTTATTTTTATTGTTTTGATATAGATGCTTAAGTTGAAAAATTAATGCATAATGAGAATGGCATATTTGTATTTTCAATGAACTCTAAAATTTACTCGATTTACCAATACTTATGAATTATCAACAATTTTTGCACTTGTAGCTCGTAGTTAGACATAGTCCACCTCAAAATGGGTTTGTTAGACATAAGAAAAAATTGTAATATGCATTGTTAGGCCAAGCCCACACATTATCCTGATATTTATGGCTAGGTTCTGGAATTACGAAACAAGTGTGGGTTGGCCCGACTAGTTTTAATTATATATGTATACAAGGCCATCTATGAACATGAGTAGAATGGTGTTTGCCTAAGGTCCAATGCGTGTCCCAATTTTTATTTTTTTTAAGGGTGTTTATAACAATGAAATTGGTGATTGTTTCAAAATTATTTATTCAGATTTAAATCATTTTATATTATGAGTCTTACATTTTTATAATAATAAAAACAAAATTATATGTACTTGATTTAGTTGTAAGAGTTTTTAGTGACTTAACCTAAATTTTGAATATGATTCAAAATCATTACGAGACTAAGCTGTTGCATTAGAAAAATTTAAAATATTTAATTTTTAAAGAATAGTTTGTTGTATTTAAGTAAAATATAAAAAATTTATAAATGAAAGGTCAATTTGACTCATTTTTTTTTATTGTTAAATCAAACAAGTACTAACAAGTTTAAGATTGGTAATCATTGAATTTTAACGATAACTTCAATTTGATTCTAACTCACTAAAATTTTATTTTGCCTGAATTAAATCAAAGATGGAATTTCTAAAATTCAAGACATGTCCATCACCACAAATTAAATTCAAGACATGTTCAGGAAATGAATATAATGTCAAATAAGAATTTGAGCACAATATTTTTACTCAGTTTCATGTAGTTGTCGTGCTCTCTAGCCAAGCCCTAAACATGGCATGTTAACTGTATTTTTGGTTGTCGTGCTCTCGCACTTATAACAATTTTACAAAATGGTAGTATTGAATATATGGTTGTCAGTCATATTAACATCAATTTTTTAAAAATTCAAAAAAGTTACTGACATCATTGTGAGTAAAATTAACATCATCGTTTGATTAGCTTTCAATTGTCAACATTCAGAATCACAAAGTACCTCTTTACAAAAATTTAACCCGCTAAAGAAAAGAATATGTTTGAAAATGTTTGGTACAACAAAAAGAAAAGAAAAGAACACTTGATGAGTTTCCCCAACTGAGCTAGTTCAAATTCAGTATTCATCCCCGTGGGGATCCCCATCCCCATCCCCGCCAAAATCCCCATTGACGTTGTTTGAATGTACTAGGGTTAACTGATATGCTTATATGAACCCCCGCACCCCTTTTCCCATTTCTTTCCCGCCGCTCTGCAGCTCCATTTTCTATTCCGATTTCATTCTCACTGTCTACACCACCGCATTCCACTCCCTATCTGTCTCAGATATTACAGGTAACTTTTTCTTTAATTTCCTTTTAGATTGTTTTTGTCTATGCTTATAGATGATGCTATTCTACTTCCATTTTCTTTATCTATTCACAACAGATATGCCTTTAATATACTTTTCTTGTTCTCCTGCTCGTCTTTAAAATCCCAAGTTCAAGACCCTTGATTCTCTTTTCTATTTCAACATATGTGCCTATACATTATCGACCATGTATAACATATAATTTTAAACTAAACGTCTAGAAGATATTGCGTCTTTAAGTGCAATCATTACTTGCAAATACTCTCTTTATTGGCGCAGAGAAGTACTAATGATTGTTTAAATTTTATTTAGGACGAACAGAAATTTAGCTAAAATTTGAAAATATTTCATGGCTTATTATATATTACCAAATGATGCATTCTTTGTAGGTGAAAGATGCAACCAGTTAATGGAGCTAGTCTCAAATTGATCGACGAGAATTCATGCAATGAAGAGTCAAATCAGTCCATGACACCAACAGAATCAGAAGCCAGTTCAAATGATGAGAAGGAGGATGAACAAAAGGTGGGTTGTAAAAGAGCTCGTAAAATGGTTATTGGGCGTCCAAATACCTTTGATCAAGATAATTCAAGACTGAAGTTGGCTAGAATGATTGTAATGCACGAGCTACCATTCAAGATCATTGAATTAGAAGGATTTAAGGACTACAGTGCATCCCTTCAACCATGCTTCAAGATGCCTTGCTGAAGTACAATTAGATCTGACATCATGAAGATGTATGAGCATGAAAGATCAAAAGTAATGAAGATGCTTGATGAGAATTCAAGTAGGGTCTCGGTTACGGCCGACATGTGGACAAACAATGAAAAGAAAACTTTTATGGCTATTACAGTGCATTACGTTGATGATTCATGGAGTTTAATGAGTCCATTGATCAGGTAATATTTCTCCTTTCATTTGTTTTTCAGTGATTATATTTTGTGTTTATTATGTTCTTAAATATGATGTTCTATCTATATTTCTTAATGTAGTGTATTATATACTTGATTAGGTTTCTTTATGTGGTGTCTCCTCATACTGATGATGGATTAGCTGAGGTGCTTAAAGATAACTTAATGGATTGGAATCTTGATAGAAAATTATCTAAAATGACAGTGGATAATTGCTCAACAAATGATTCAGTGGTAGTAGGTATGTTCGTGCATAAGTTATCAATATACAAGGAAACTATGTTGTTGAATGGGTCATGGTTGCATATGCGTTGTTTTACTCATATTTCAAACTCGATTCTCAAGGATGGGTTAAAGTATATTGGCGAATTCATTGAGAAAATCCGTGATACTATTATTTATTGGACTGCTGGAGCGGAAAGAATTGATTCATTTAGGATGGCTTTGTGATAGAGATCTACTCAGCCAAGCTTTGGCCCATGCCCCTCAAGGACCTAGAATTATTCATGTGTATTCTAGGAAGAAGAAAACTACAGCTAGTAATGAGTGAGCTGGCAATAATTAGTTATGGGCAGGGGAATGGAGTAAGTTTTGTTATTTAGAGGGGGTGTGGAGTGTGGAAGGAGGAGATTATGTTTTGATTAGCTTTTGGCTCTTTGTGAGTGAGGGAAGTCTCCCTGGAGAGTGCTATTACAGTACTCTAATTTTATCTTCTATTTTCGGTATCAGTTCAGTTTGAAATTCAATAAAATCCCCAGCCTTTCCTCTTTTGTTTCGCTGTTTCGGTTTCTAAATTGTCAATTTCCATCATTGGTCCGACCTGCCGGATATATTGAATGGGAAAGAACGATACACAGATGGAAACAAGAACAACTCAGTCCCGTTTGGATACGCACGATGAGCAGATTCAAAATTTGCAAAAAGATGTTAAAGATATTAAGCAGTACATGGAGGCAGAGAAAAAGGTGCAAGACGATTTCAGGGCTTATATGATGAATTTTGTCAAGACTCTCAAACCTACATTCGATTCGTCAGGTCCTCACGTTTTTGGACCAGATGAACCTGAACCACCCACTCGACCACCCACGAAAGGAATCGAAGAATTGCATCTTGCAGCCAAGAAGATTAAGCTTCCGGAGTTTAACGGCTATGACCCCCGGGGATGGATTTCTAAGGCTGAGACATATTTCGAGATTCATGAAACTCCTCCTTCGATACAACTTCGCCTGGCCAAACTCAGCATGAGTGGTGTTGCCCAACATTGGTTCTCGGTAGTAGAGGAGGTACAAGACTCTTTGACATGGGAGATTTTCACCACCGAACTTCTCCAACGATTTAGCGGGCTGGAGATTGAAAATCCGTTTGAACAACTCTCCATGCTTTACCAATCTGGCACTGTTCAAGAATATATAGAAGATTTTGAATATCTTCAGTCTCTGGTTCCGGCATTAACAGAGCCACAAGCATTGGGATACTTCATTGGAGGATTGCAAAGTGAAATTCGACGTCGGGTGCGTCCCTATCGGCCAAAAACAAGATTAACAGCGATGTGTGCTGCAAAAGACGTGGAAGCGATGTTGCTGCCTTATGAAAAAGAGTTTTCTTCACGCCGATTGCGCAAGGAAGCACGTTCTGATGAGGCTACATATAGATCCCATAACCCATTTATTCCAAACCGGCCCGAACCAAAAATGGGTTATAACCTACGGCCCGAATTGAAAAGCCCATATCCTAATGTTCAACGCATCGCTTCAGCAGGGGGAACTAATGCTACTAAGCAGGATAATCAGATTTCTCGTTTTTCCTCTTCTCAAAATCGAAACAGGGGATTTAGGTCTCTTACGCGCACGGAATGGGAGGAAAGAAGAAAAAAAGGGTTATGCTATCGTTGCGGTCAAGCCTACGGTCCAGCACACAAGTGTCCGGAGGGAAAACTTCGAGTGATTCTCTTGGCAGATGATGAAGAAGTCTCTGAAGAAGGGGAGATTTTGCGATTCGAAGGAGATGGAGATGAAGATTTTCATGCCGAGGGCGAAGCAGCCTGTGAGGCCATGGGTGAGTGCAAAATTTTAGAATTTTCAGGCATGTCAGCTATTCCGGGGCAGGAATCTCAGACTCTGAAATTGAGTGGCGAACTAATGGGGATCCCAATTGAAATTCTGGTGGATAGTGGAGCCACACATAACTTCTTATCTCGCAAATTGGCTGAAGTTCTGGGAATTCCTATCGTTAAATTCACGGGTATGTCAATCAAATTGGGCGATGGTCACCGGGTGATTATTTCGGAAAAATGCAGAGATCTTCCTATTAGTTTGGACGAATTTAAATGCTCTGTAGAAGCATTGGTATTTGACATGGGCAATCTAGACATGGTTCTCGGTATTGAATGGCTAAAAACCTTGGGAGAAGTCACTCATAATTGGGATTTGCAGTATATGCGGTTCAACCATGAAAACCAAGAGTTTGTTTTACGAGGAATCAATCGGAAATTATCAGAGGGAGATTCATCCTTACATAATTGGTTGAAGAGTTCAAAATCCACATCTCCAACCTTGCAGATTCTGGGTACTGAGAAAGAAGAAGAAGAGTCCCAGCTGACAACTTCGCAAAAACAAGACCTGGATTCTTTAATTGGTCAGTTTGAGTCACAATTTCACGCACCCACAAGTCTCCCCCCTTCACGCCTCCACGATCATGGAATTAATCTACTTCCGGGACAGGGACCTGTTTGTGTTCGACCGTATCGGTATCCGTATCATCAGAAAACTGAAATACAACGCCAGGTTGATGAATTGCTTGAAATGGGGGCTATTCGCTCGAGTAAGAGCGCATTTTCTAGTCCGGTAATCTTGGTGAAGAAGAAAGACGGTTCCTGGCGGATGTGCGTTGACTATCGGGCTCTCAACAAGGTAACTATCCCCGACAAGTTTCCGATTCCTGTTGTTGATGAGCTTATTGACGAATTGAAGGGAGCTCAGTTTTTCACCAAGTTAGACTTGGCATCTGGATTTAACCAAATTCGGATGAAGGAAGACAGTATCGAGAAAACGGCTTTTCGGACGCATGACGGCCACTACGAATATCTTGTGATGCCTTTCGGTCTCACAAATGCTCCTGCGACATTCCAATCTGTGATGAATGATCTGTTCCGTCCTCACCTACGTCGGTTTGTCCTAGTTTTTTTTGATGATATTCTGATTTACAGCCATTCTTGGTCCGATCACCTTTTTCATCTCTCAATTGTTATGAAACTGTTAGCTGCTAATCAGTTTTTTGTCAAACGAAAAAAGTGTGATTTTGGCAGGACATCAGTTGAGTATCTCGGTCATATCATAACCGGGTCTGGCGTGTCAATGGACCCAAAGAAAGTTCAGGCGGTTGTGGAGTGGCCGGTGCCTAAGCAAGTCAAGGGAGTACGTGGTTTCCTCGGTCTCACGGGATACTACCGCAAATTTATCCGCAATTATGGAAGCATAGCTCGTCCTCTTACTGAGCAAACAAAGAAGAATGCTTTTCATTGGTCTCTCGAAGCACAAACAGCTTTTGAGCAATTGAAGTCAGCTATTGTTTCGGCTCCGGTTCTAGCCTTACCAGATTTTTCCATTCCCTTCGTTGTCGAGTGTGACGCTTCGGGACGAGGTATTGGGGCTGTTTTAATGCAAAACCGTCGACCCATTGCGTATTTCAGCAAGGCTCTCTCTGATAGAAATCTTGCAAAGTCTGCTTATGAGCGGGAGATTATGGCATTGGCTCTGGCGGTCCAACATTGGCGTCCATATCTATTGGGAGCTGAATTCACCGTTTACACGGACCAGAAGAGTCTACGACATCTATTGCAGCAGCGAGTTACCACACCGGATCAACAAAATTGGGTCGCTAAGTTACTTGGCTATAATTTCTCTATTTGCTACAAACCCGGGAGAGAAAATAGAGCTGCTGATGCCCTTTCACGACGTGACGAAGACGGAGAACTGTTCACTCTCGTTTCAATTCCTACCTGGGTACAAGGAGCACAAATGTTAGAAGAAGTGAAGCAGGATCCACAATTGTTGAAGATTATTTCTGATCTGGAGCAGAATATTCATCAACATCCAGGTTATTCTCTTCAAAATGGTGTGCTATTCTACAAGAAAAGGTTGGTTCTTTCCAAAACCTCATCATGGATTCCGAAGTTAATCTCAGAATTTCACAACACAAAAACAGGAGGACATTCCGGATACTATCGCACGTATCGTCGGTTAGCAGCTAACCTTTATTGGGTGGGAATGGCAGCTGAAATTCAGAAATTTGTTCAAGCTTGTGATGTTTGTCAACGATGTAAAGCTAGTTCTCTCGCTCCAGGAGGTCTTCTGCAACCGTTAGATATTCCTGAAGTGGTTTGGGAACACGTCTCAATGGACTTTATCCTCGGACTACCAAAGTCAAATGGGTATGATGCTATTCTTGTTGTGGTTGACCGATTGTCCAAATACAGCCATTTCGTTTCGTTGAAACATCCCTATTCAGCTAAGAGTATCGCTGCAATTTTCGTGAGAGAAGTGGTCCGACACCATGGTATTCCAAAGTCCATTTTGAGCGACCGAGATCCAATCTTTGTGAGTCAATTTTGGCAAGAGCTCTTCAAATTACAAGGCACTCAGCTCCGAATGAGCTCATCTTATCATCCCGAAACCGATGGGCAGACCGAAGTTATTAATCGGTGTTTAGAATCCTATTTACGGTGTTTTGCAGTAGAGCAGCCTCGGTTATGGTCTTCGTGGATTCCTTGGGCCGAATTTTGGTACAACACTACTTTCCACAGCTCGACTGGAGTCACCCCTTTCGAAATTGTTTATGGAAGGCAGCCGCCTACTATTGTACAATTTTTTCCTGGCGAAGTTAAGGTGGAATCAGTCCGTCAAGAATTGCAAAGTCGAGATGAAGCTTTACGTCAACTTAAAGTTCACCTCCATCGAGCCCAAGAACAAATGAAAGCTCAGGCGGATAAGCATAGAAGGTTGGTCAATTTCTCGGTCGGGGAATGGGTCTACCTGAAATTGCGACCTTACCGACAAATCTCGGTATCTCAACGGGTTAATCACAAGTTATCTGCAAAATACTTCGGTCCGTTCCAAATTACAGCAAAGATTGGACCGGTAGCCTATCGCCTTCAACTTCCTGACTCTTCCAAAATTCATCCTGTTTTCCATGTTTCTTTACTAAAAAGGGCTGTTGTGACTCAACCTGTGGAAGCCTCTCTTCCTCGCGATTTTGCGCTGGATGTGTCTGATCATTACATACCAGCAGCTATTCTTGATTGTCGCACTCATGAGGGCTCGAACCTTCAATGGCTTATTTTGTGGCAAGGAAAACCTGTAGAGGATGCCACCTGGGAAGATGCACTTTCAATTAAAAGTCAATTTCCAACTCTATGTCTTGAGGACAAGACAATTTCTGATGGAGGGAGTATTGATAGAGATCTACTCAGCCAAGCTTTGGCCCATGCCCCTCAAGGACCTAGAATTATTCATGTGTATTCTAGGAAGAAGAAAACTACAGCTAGTAATGAGTGAGCTGGCAATAATTAGTTATGGGCAGGGGAATGGAGTAAGTTTTGTTATTTAGAGGGGGTGTGGAGTGTGGAAGGAGGAGATTATGTTTTGATTAGCTTTTGGCTCTTTGTGAGTGAGGGAAGTCTCCCTGGAGAGTGCTATTACAGTACTCTAATTTTATCTTCTATTTTCGGTATCAGTTCAGTTTGAAATTCAATAAAATCCCCAGCCTTTCCTCTTTTGTTTCGCTGTTTCGGTTTCTAAATTGTCAATTTCCATCACTTTGCGTGTATCGAGAATTCCTTACTCTAAAAAGTTAGCTTTAGATGTCAACTCTAAGTGGAATTCTACATATTTGATGCTTGAATCTATTCTTCCATATGAAGAGGCTTTTAAGCTCTTACAAAAACGTGATTCGCAATTTAAGTGTCTTCTATCAGATAAAGAGTGGAAAATTGTTAGGGAAATGTTTGAAAAATTGAAGTTGTTTTATAGTGTCCTTGAAATATTTTCTTGGACAAAATATCCAACTATCAATATGTTCTTTCCCAAAATATGTGACATTAAAGTAGCTCTTACCAAATGGGAAACTAGTGGTTCAATGTATTTTGATACTATGGCGTCAAATATGGTTGAAAAGTTTGACAAGTATTGGGATGAAGTGCATGAGATTATGAGTGTAGCAATTGTGTTGGATCCTAGATTTAAGTTATGGTTCTTGGAGTATTATTATCCGATTTTGTTTGGCGAAGAAGCATCGAAGCTGAAAATTCAAAGGATTAAGAATATTTGTAGTGATTTGATTACTGAATATGTTGGCAAAACAAAAGAGAGCAAGTTTGCTAATTCATCAAATAAGGAGGATTGGTTAGCAAAATTTGAACTTTTTCTAGCTTCTCGTGGGACGCAAAAGTATAAGAGTGCCAAGGCAGAATTTGATTATTACTTAGAAGAGGATGTGGTACCTAGGACTCTTAATTTTGATATCTTGAGTTGGTGGAGCCAAGCCTACAAGTACCCTACATTGAAATTGATTGCTAGAGATATCTTGGCTATTCCTATATCTACAGTAGTTTCGGAGCATGCTTTTGGTTCAAATGAGAGGGTTATGAGTAATTATCGTAGCAAACTTCATCCGGAGACAATAGAAGCATTGATGTGCACCCAGAATTGGATATGGAGCGAGAAAAAAGGTACGGAAAATTATATATATTGCATTTAGGTTCAATTTAAATTAGGATAGCTTGATAAGTTTTTCATTGTAATTAACATTCATTTTTTAGATACACGCGTTAGTACCAAAATTCTTGCTCAATATTGTGAACTCTTCGATGATGAAGTCAATGAAGAAGACGCAATGGTAATTTATTTATTCTATATTATTGTAATTCTCGTAATATCATTTCATTTTATGTTTACTATCTTATATCTTTATACTGATAATTATAACTTATTATTGCTAGTTATCAATTGGAAGGCCAGTCTTGAAGAGATGAGCTTTTTTCATGCACTGAAGGAGAAAAGAGATGAGTAGGGTAGTTTTGATGTAGAATGGTGGTTTGTTAATCTTTTTTTTAAATGATGCATTGATTATTAGTATTGATAGTTTTTCTTAGATGGTAAGTTGAACTTTTTATTTGGGAGATTGTTAAATTAACAGTGAATTTAAATTTCTGGATATATCAATTTTTCAAAACCCGTTGCTGTTTCTTTGTTTTAAAAAGTACAAAGAATAACATCTATATATCTATATAAAAGGGGAGCTTAAAAACTCTTCCCACAAGCATTCACCTCATCTTTTCATTAGGTGTCATCACCACAAAATTTCATATTTTTCATCTAAAAAATAAATAAAAAATAGTTTTGGCTATTAAATTTTTTATAATTATTAATAATTATTTAATAGTTGATACCCTTAAATGAAGATAAAAGGTTTACAAAATACGGTTACTAAGTTTTATGACCATCAATAATTTTAGTCATTAATATAATTCATTGTGTTATTAAATAATTTAAAACGTTACAAAAAATATGACTTATATATAAAGAACTTTTGTTGTTTTCAAATGATAATAGCTTTTTCATCTTCATTATCCCTTAATTGCTCAAACTTTCTTTGAGATTTTATATGTCATATGTTAGTATATAGTTGTAGCTTTCCGCCATTACAATGATTCCACATAGCTTCAAATGACATGTATTCAAGCATATTTTGAAGAAAAAAAAAATCAATAAAGAGATTGATGATATTCCAAAATTAGAATTATATTGGGTAAGTAATTTCATTTTATTATGCTAATATTTTTTCTGCTTTTTTTTCAGATCTATTTTACAAGGAAAGCAATGGAATTTAAAAGTCTTTAATTTAATTCACTTACAAATCACGATGTCTACCCTTCAATCAATTTTTTTTCCACACAAGTCTACTTTCAAATATTTGCCAAGCTGTAATCAATATTTTTTTCCCTTCTCATATTTGTAAATCTGTAATATTAATCAATATGAAATGTCTTTTTAACCCATTAGCGAGTTATCTAGCTTGAATATCTTGAATACATACATGATGTAATTGGATATTAATATTATTTTTTTATTATTCTTGAAAAATAATTTTAAGATGTGTCAATGGGGCAAATGCGCCCATAGTGACTGGCTTTTTTTTATGTTGAAAGATTCAAAAAAGAAAGTTAATTTTTGAGAATAAAAGAACATTATTCAATTGATTTTAATAGAAATTGTAAAATGATATATAAGAAAATAGTATAAAATAATTATTATTTATACTTTTATGAATCTTAAATGAATCCGCGTGTTGCGCGGGCAAAATGACTAGTTATATTCAATGATTACATCAGTGTAAAAAAAAATCTCGTGATTTGCACTATTTGCAAATAAGGTCATGTGTTAGCATCATGTAGAGTAAAAGTGTTGAAAAAGATGACTTCATAGTTAAAGGCTAAATGATCAGATGCATTTTTTTTCATGTGTCAATTTTAAGCGTAAAACTCGATTATTGGAGATTTTCTTATCAATTTTATATGCATTCATAATTTATAGTCGAGTCAAATAACAACTCATTTTTGGAAGTCATACTTACAATTCTAGATTTAAATGTATTGTTGATTAATGTACTTTAATAATATCTTAAAATATAGTTATTCAACTACAATTCAATTTATCTTTAAGTTCACTAAATTTTGTAATTTTCTCTCATAAGTCGCTGCAATCAATTTCACCACTGAGAAAGTTATATGACTCTCACTGTTGTTCAATATGTTTTTAGTACATTTAACCATAAAATTTTATCCTTTCTTGCTTGATCAGAACAAATTTACTACAGTACCCCATTAAAACTGAAAAATACAATGAATTTTGGTGTTACTTGAAGTTTTTAAACAAAGATAAATGCAGGTAAAATCAAAGAGGGGATTTCTAAAATTTAAGACATATCCATTACCATCCAATCCATTTCAACCTATAAGATCTTATCTTATTGAAAAAAACAACAACCTCATTATCCAACCAAAACCCATTGAATAGAGTCTATGGAATCATCTATGTTGAATCAAGCTCCAGCTCTTAGATTATTAATCTCCAAACCATTCTCTACTCCTCTAAATCATAATGTTCCTGTTTTCCCCAACATTAAAGTTGCAAAGCAGCTCGATTTTAGAACCCGAAAACGAGTTGGAGGGCTGCTTCATTCTGCTGCAAGAAGAAGAATTCTTGCATATGAAGAAGATGAAGAAGATGAAGAGTACGGACATAATGAAGAAATTGCAATGTTGGAATCCTATTCTCTGTCTGCTAGAGATGAAGCACTTCTTGTTCAGGCTTTTGTAGATAACCAACAAGTTGAAGTTCTCATCTTCAAGGTTAATATTCTTATTACCACCTTACTCATTCAGTTACGATCAGTTTTAGTTTTACTAATGGAAAACTCGAACCGGATGATTTACTATTATTTTAGCCGTTACTAAACAACATATTATACATTACAAACATCAATTTATATCTTGTGTAGTCCTTTATTAAGATATATACATATATCATGCGAAAATGTCAACAGCTGAGTTTGACAAGTACACGTAAAATTAAAGACCGTCTAAAATGTTTGTTATATACCGTTAACACAGTCACGATCAATGTCAAAATGTATGAAACTGCTTACTGATAAACTTATTTGAAAGGTTAGATATGACTGGCAAATTAACAAGTTCAAATTTTCTATGATAGTAACTATAAATTGGATGTTAAATGTAGCTATTATTCATATGTTAAAGGTAGATATGCAGTTTCCGAAAAGACGGTAGAGTAAGATTTGTAACTTGTTTAAGTGGTAAATGAAATGCAGGGGTTTTCATCAAGTCTGAGCTACAAAACATCAGCAGATCCGTCAAGAAGTGTAATTCCGGCAAGAGGAGTAATAAAGAGCATAGACAGAATAAAGGGTCCTTTTGATCCCTCTAATATCCAATATTTGGAGAAAGGCTTATCTTGGGATTCTTTTAAATCTCGATTTACCCCAACCTAATTCTCTACATTTTACACTTAATTAATTTCATCATCTAATTTCACATATGCATAATAATGTAATTAGCAACACCATTTTGTCTGGTGGTATTTCATGTTTTCTTAATTGATTAATTAATTTAAGATTGGTTAGCAAATATCTTCGAAGTCTTCTGTACTTGAGATACTTTTACATTTACTAAGATTGAATCTGATATCTAGCTAGTTAACTTTAAGCTTGTTGTATTGAGCTCTAGCACTTTAGAGGTCTTAAAGAAAAAACGAACCAGTTAGTAGTTATGTTATTGTTGCATAAGATATAAATTTAAGATTCAAGAGTTTGTGTATTAAGAAATATCCATTGGATAATGTTGGAGGGGTTAAAGGGTTTATTTTGATTCTTTATACATTTAAAATAAATTTAATTAGTGATGTTCAAGTCATTTAAAGAGCGTTGAATTAACAGTTTTTTATATGACATCTTCTATTAATGAGAATCAAAATAATACCGCTATAGAAACACAGAGATAAAATTAATTTAATTTTATACCTTAAAATTAAACTGATGTTGCAAAAAAACTTAGCTTCGTTTTCATTCCCTATCCTATTTAAAAGTTGGCTTAAACTAAGTTTAGGAAAAAGATAACCTGAAACATAGGATAAACACAGAGGCTATTGTATATTTATTGTATAAAACTATCAATTAAAGATTGGAATATCATAAGCGGTGGCCGACCAAATGCTGAGTGGTCAAACCATCATTCTTCACATTAGACTTGCATAAATTGTAAAATCATACTCCAGCAATATTTAAAGATTACAACCTTCTTGATCACCAATAATCTAAACTATATGCACATACAATTGCTCAATCATAGTATCTTTGTCTTTATTCAACACAAAAAATAATAGTATTTGATTGTTAGATTGTAAAAGATAAATAAATTTATCAATAAATTGGACCTCTTCTTATATTTTGGCTGATTGATTTCTATTGTGTAGGACTAAACATTTTAAATACCTTGAAAGTACTTAATAATTAGTATTTCCACAGATTTTTTGAATCAGTGCTAGCAGTGATTTAACTAAATTATATGTTTGGAGTAATGAGGAGACATTTTACACATAATTTTTATTTTATAAAATGAAAAGACACTTCTAAATTATTATTATTATTTTTTACACATTTCTGAATCGTGGTGCAAATTAATATGTGTGGAGGGATCAATAAGAGTTGATCCTAGTGGTACGGCACTAATCTTCTGCTTAAAATGTTTGAGGTTCGAATTTTCACTACGTTAAAATTTAGCTCTTATTAACAATTAATCTGTAAATACCACTGTAAATTTTCATCAAAATCTGTAATTTACTTTGACCTTGCGAGTGAATCTACCTTTTAACTTAATTTTTCTCAAAAAAAATAAAATGCTGGAGGGAATTAGTGGTGGGGATTGGGGAATGGATTACAATTGTGGAAGAGAAAGGAGAGGGGAATAATATTAATACTAGAAATAGGAGGCTATGTGGTTGCTGAGACTTCCTCACATTTCTTCATTTTTATAATATAGTAAGTAAAAATAAATATCTGCTGCATACATATCATCAATAGCATTACGCCACTGCTTTCTTTTCTTTTCAGTTTTCAGATATTTCTTTTCTTTTCTTTTCTTTTCTTAGATATTTTCTCACTTTTTTTTTTCCAAGTGTCTTATGTCATTTACAATTTTGGTATACATGCTAATATACTTTTTTAAAAGTTTCAAAATATAGAAATAGTTAAAGAGATTATAGATTCAAATTATATACGGATTTATTATCATTATTATTATTACACATTATTTTTTAAAATCAATTTACAATAACATAAAACCTAAAAAATAATTAAAACTAGTGATCCAAGCATCAAAATTATAGTTACTATAAAAATGCATCAAAGAAAGACCAAGACCATATATGTATAATTTAACTAAATTGAAATACATTAATAAATAAAATAGTGAGTTGATAAACGCAACTACAGAGCTCGGAAAAAAAGGTTATTCACTTTTCCTTCAAAATTTAAAATTTGAAAAAATAAAATCAAATTTTCTTAAACTTCAAACTTAAAATATTAATTTTCGGAGTTGAATTATAGATAGCGAGAGCGGCAATTGCAAACAAGATATCACTTATATCTAGCATTTGTTAATTTTTACGGAAAAAATCGAACTAAAATTATACTTAAAAAATTTCGCTCCATCATGTGATGGGATAAAAATTGCATCCTGTCTGGACATGTTTGCGAGAAATATTTAACCTAACTTTTCTAAACTATTAAAAAAAGTGAGATGGATTTAAAAACATGAATATGAAATATCATGTAATGTGGAATAATCATATTTCACCAATATGAAATATCTATCATGTAGTGTTGAATATCTTGCACCAATGCTTAATAAAATATCTCGATATTAAAAAGCAAGAAAATAATATCTAGAGATGTCCAATATCGTAAATTATTAGGAGAAAGAGACCATTCTCCATCCACAAAAATATCTTGGTACAAGGCGGAAAAACAAATACAATACAATACAATAGAATAGCCATTTCCACTTCCAGCACCAAACACAAACCACACTTCATCACCATCATCATCATCATCTTCATCTTCATCTTCCCCAATTTTTGCTTTCCTTTCTCTCCATTTGTCCACACAGAAGCTCCAATAGTAAATTCATAACCCATATGGCCATCCATGGTGCAGAAGATGAGTTCCAAACCTCAGGAAAACGGCTCAAGCACTCCACTTTCCGTAAAAAACAAGAGAAATTTGAAAAAGAAGAAGATGGTTTCCAAACCCAGTCTCCATTAGAAGCTGGGTTATTCTTGTACCCTTCTACTCCTACCTCTATTGTTGTTTCCGATGCTTTCGAGCCCGATTTCCCCATTATCTACGTCAATAAGGTCTTTGAGATCTCCTCTGGCTATCGCGCTGATGAGGTCCTTGGTCGTAACTGGTATGCTTTCTTTTTCTTCTTCTTGTTCTAATTTCAGGAAATGATGCTGATTTTCTCATAAAGTTTTGATTTTTATATTTGGCAAGTTTTGGCTTTTTGATTATGTCTTTCTTGTTCTGTTTGGTTTTTGAGATAATTGTGCGGGAAATTCAGCTGGGAAATAGTTTTTGGTGAATCTTAGGTCTCCCGTGGCTAAAAATGTTATTGGGTTTAACTATTCAATTTTGAGCCTTCTTCAAAGAACATTTTGATTGTTTAATGTTTCTTGGGAAGCTTCTTTTCAATGTTCTTGTCATTTGGTTCATTTTTTTGGTTTTATGTTATGGGTGTGATCATACTAGCACTAATGCACCTGCGTTCTGATATCCGAACTCCAAAGTTAAAAGTGCTTGGGGCAAAAGTAGTACTAAGATGGGTGACTTACTCGGAAGTGTTGTGCTGCACCGCAAACTTTGACGGGTGTGATCATATTTGCACTAATGCACCGGATCCATCAGAACTACGAAGTTAAATGTTGGGGGAGAGTAGACCTAAGATGGGTGAGCTCTTGGGAAGTCCTCGTGTTGCAACCTTTACTCTTCATATTAGCTGACCCTGAATCATTTCGGGACTAAGGCTTTGTTGTTGTTGTATGTATCAATGTGTCTTTGTTTTGATAATTGAGTAATTGACACATTTTGGGGATGGTTATTTGCAGTCGGTTTCTACAGTATCGTGATCCTCGAGCTCAAAGACGGCATCCATTAGTTGATCCTGTTGTTGTTGCTGAAATTAGAAGATGTCTTGAACAAGGTCTTCAATTCCAAGGCGAACTTATAAACTTCCGGAAGGATGGGACTCCGGTGATTAACAGGCTCAGACTTGCACCAATACAAGATGATGATGGGATTGTTACACATGTAATTGGTATTCAAGTGTTTTCAGAAGCTAAGCTAGATTTAAACCATATATCTTATCCAGTTTTCAAAGAGACTTGCAACCAACAATGTGACGAGTCGCCTAAATTTTCCCATTTGAGTGGGGAGGTACCATTGCACCAGCACGATGAAATATGTGGAATACTTCAATTATCCGATGAGGTATTGGCGCACAATATTTTATCGCGATTAACACCAAGGGATGTGGCATCTATTGGATCTGTCTGCAGACGGATCCGTCAATTGACAAAAAATGAACACTTGAGGAAAATGGTATGCCAAAATGCTTGGGGTAGAGATGTCACGGGTGCGTTGGAGCTGATGACGAAGAAGTTAAGATGGGGACGTCTTGCTAGAGAACTGACCACTCTTGAAGCTGTAAGCTGGAGGAAAATGACGGTTGGAGGAGCAGTTGAACCTTCAAGGTGTAATTTTAGTGCATGTGCAGCAGGGAATAGGCTTGTTCTCTTTGGAGGTGAAGGAGTTGATATGCAGCCTATGGATGATACGTTTGTTCTTAATCTCGATGCTGCAAACCCTAAATGGCAGCGGGTGAGTGTAAAATCATCTCCACCTGGACGTTGGGGCCATTCTCTCTCGTGCCTCAACGGCTCTTGGTTGGTAGTATTTGGAGGGTGTGGAAGGGAAGGATTGCTTAATGATGTTTTTGTTCTGGACTTGGATGCCAAGCAGCCAACATGGACAGAAATTTCTGGTGGAACACCTCCTCTTCCTCGATCTTGGCATAGCTCTTGCACGATAGAAGGTTCTAAACTGGTTGTCTCGGGTGGATGCACAGATGCTGGAGTACTTCTGAGTGACACTTACTTACTGGATCTCACCAGTGACAAGCCAATGTGGAAAGAAATTCCATCGTCTTGGTCTCCACCTTCGCGACTAGGGCATTCCCTATCGGTTTATGGCCGGACTAAAATACTCATGTTTGGTGGGCTTGCCAAGAGTGGACATTTGAGATTAAGATCCGGTGAGGCCTACACGATAGATTTGGAGGATGAAGTGCCACAATGGAGACAACTAGATTGTAGTTCATTTACAGGAGTGGGAAGTCAGAGTCCGGTGGTTCCTCCTCCTAGACTTGATCATGTTGCTCTAACCATGCCTTGTGGAAGGATTATAATATTTGGTGGTTCGTTCGCTGGGCTCCATTCTCCTTCACAGCTATTCTTATTAGACCCATCTGAGGAAAAACCATCGTGGAGAATCCTCAACGTTCCTGGACAACCGCCTAAATTTGCATGGGGTCATAGTACTTGTGTAGTTGGAGGGACTAGGGTTCTTGTATTAGGTGGTCACACAGGGGAAGAATGGATACTAAATGAATTGCACGAGCTGTGTTTAGCTAGTAGGCAAGACTGAAAACATAGTTATCGGAACTGCTGGACCAATCCCGGTTCCATAATTATCCTTGTCCAAGTGCTATATTTGTTAAATAGTGAGTGGTACACAGGAAAACCATTGATAGAATGTGGATTTGTATGTGCAGTTTTGATGTTGTGATTGCCGATTGTATGTTATCTGAATCTGAGAAAAACGATGAGATTTTTTTATTTTTTTTACCACTTATTATCTAGTGATTTGGAAGGTCCATTTGCTATAAATATGAAGTTGTTTACTTGAGATATATATATATATATATATATATATATATATATAGGCAAAGCAAAAATGAATTTTGCTTTGTCCACATGGAGAAATGTATTTATTTATCACATGGGTGTTATTGCCATTGTTTTTGCTGCAAATGGTTGTTGGTTTTATCATTACTAATCCATGTTTAGAGTAAACTTCAAACTTAGAGATTTAGAGTATCAAGTACCTTACCTAAAAGATGGAATAAGAATTTGCAGCATCATTGGAGCATCAATTTTCAAGCCTTTGGAGATGCTCTTGGTGGGGCTAATTTTTTAAGTGTTGCTAATTACCGAGCCAACTTTACTAAACAATGCCTAAAAAATACCTTTATGCCCTTTCATTTATTTTCAATATTTTTCTAAAAACTTACTTTTTCTCTGCTTCAAAAATTTACTTTCTTAATTTCAACTCCAAAAGTAACCTATTACCATTATTAGTTAGTAATAGATTTTGAGAACTTTTCGTATTTATTGATTGTTGATTTGAAGCAAGGGCCAGTTGAGTTCGAGTTAACTATTATTTAGAGCCACAACTGAATAAGAATCACAATTCAGTCTGCAATACAACACAGCTAATAATATTACTGACGTAACAATGGTGTTTGTGAGAGTGGCATCTGTAGATGGAGCTCAATTAATTAGCAAGTAAAAAAGAATATGTAATAAGTTTCTCACTAGAATAATCTACCCTGTCCCAGTAAAAAAGGGTAATAAAAAATGTGATATGAAGATCATGAAAAAAAAAAAAGAAAAAAAAAAAGTGTGTCCTATGCTATCATTTCCAGGCGACCGAATCAATTTCGTCCCTTGCTGACTTGTATAGTTCTAGCCTTTTAGCTATGGTTGATCTCCTTTCCATCAGTTGAGGGTCCTCATCTAACATTGCACCCAGCCTCTCTTTCTGCATCCAAAATCACCATATCATTCCAACTCTTATAAACTAAAGAAATACAATGGCTTAATACGTCAAATGGTACTTTTCTATATAATCTGATAGGTCTCCTAAATTTTGGAAATGTCTCGTTAGCCTCCTCAACTTACAAAAAGTGACATTGACCCTTTTTTAAAACTTGTTTAATCCGCCTTTCAACTTGTTCCAATCTCCACATTGCTCTGTTATGCCGGAGTTAGGGGATATCATGTCACTTTAATCAAGTTGAGCGTGCTAATAATATATCTCCAAAATTCAGGGAACCAATCGGATTATTTAGCAATGTACCAGGGGGCCTAATGTAAAGCAATCTCAAGTTTTGAAACTCAAAAGAGGGTGCTGTTATGCATATGGAAACCAACTAAAGACGGTGCGCTATCTGTAAATTTCAGAGAACGGTAGAATTTGGGTAATCTTTACCTCCCTTCTCCCAACTTGTGTGTAGAAATGGTTGAGAAGAGATCTCTTAGCCTCTCTGACTTGGCAATACACCACAGCTTTGGGAATTGAATTTCTTAGTGTATCACAAACCATATTGATGTAAGAACTCACATTTGACCCTGAAAAGAAATTATGTATTACGTGTAAGCAAAGTCCAATGGATTTTGGAACGTGTTGTACAAGCAATAAATGATTGTAAACCACTAGTGACATTGGAACCAAGAGGAAAATAAATCAGCTGAAGACTGAAGTTAAATTCATTCAAATATTTATAACTTGTAATGTTGACTATTACAATGGGGTTACTTAAACATATCAAACAACATTCCACAATTATAAAGAACGGAATGATAAGGGATTAATTGCTTACCAATCTTCCTGAAATGGTAATCAGCAGAACGGTCAATATTTTGACTCGGTTGATTGTTGTTTGGGTTTGCGTTAGGGCCGTTGGGGTTCTTATCCCCTTCAAGGTGAATCTTCCGGAAAAATTCCACTGTTAGGTAGCTAGACTCCATGTCTACCAATCTTAGAACAGTTCTTCTGCTATCATCTCGGAATTTTTCCAAAGCTTCATTGGAAGCAGCAGCAATGTCAGCTTGAAGAGTTGGAAATCGCTTCAGCTCCTGAAATGGCCATAAAGCAAAATTAGCACATTGAAGTGTGAAGATAAGAAAAGCATACGAATCACATTCTCATAGAACTAATATCCAAACGATGGAAACTACATCACCCTCTTTGTTATAAAGGGAAAAAAAAAACAACTTCACTTGATGTGAAGATCGAACCAGTTCTAACAATATCCATATGCGCCCTTAGTGAGATGCTTTGCCCAAAAATTGATTTAGGCTACATTTATTGAGGGAACCCCTGTCAAAATGCAGCATGTGCATCTCATTGATTGGTAGTGAAGCTCGGGCGTATTTGTTATTCTAAACAAGGACATCTCACTAAGGGTACAAAGAGAGATGATAGTTCTTCTGTCTGATAAACACAAAAATCCTTGCTGTTTGAAGGTGCAAAATCACATGCAATAAACAGATCAGAATAGCATGTAATTAAAGATTGCTTACCTCTGTTTCAGCTATGGACTTCCGGACAAGTTCCTTTAAAATGAAGTGCACCTAAGGAAGCAAAAATAAATGATCATTCACGAGAAAAATCTATGACATCCTCAGAAAACAATGCATGAAATATTTGACCATAATAGATCTCTAAAGATCCGATGGTCTAGTTTCATAGAACTGATGAATAAACTAAAAATATTGCAGATCTTCAACTAATGCAAAACCCAGCTTTCCCTCCACATCCTTCCTACTTTTGAAATTTTCACAGTAAAGAGGAGCAAATGAAGGGATTTGGATATGGCCTCAAAACATCATCCTCATGTAATATGCACATGGTGCACCATCCTAAGAGGCTACAAGATAAAATCCTGTATCACATGGACTAAAGCACTAGTTTCAAGATGTTTCCCTCTTAGTAGAAGAAATGAAGGGTGGATTAAAATAGCTCTTGTCCAAGAAAAACAAATCAATCAACGAATGCAAGTACCCAGCAAGATCATAAATGAAACCAATCAATGTAGACATAAATATTCCTCACAATTTGTGATCTGGATCACATGATCTCCTAATGAGAAACTAGGACAAAATATCCAAATGCTAATTATTTCTCAAAATCTACCATTTTATGGAACAGCTCAGATTAAACACCACTGTTCCATAGATTAATAATCAAATTAGGTTTACTGAAATAATGCAGTAATTGAAGTGTTATCAGTAAATGAAGCAAAAAGTATAGAACTTATCATGGACAAGGAGAAGCTGCGGTGCTTCAAGATTATATATGACAGAACAAAATATGAAAATGCCTATTGATAATTTAAAATTCTTAATAGCTCAAAGTAAGAACATTACTGCATCTACAGAGGCTTCAGCTGGGCCTTTGAAGTAGCTAATAGATCCATCAATCAACCTCCTATAACCTTGTTCTGGAGCAATTAAATGAGGCTGATAACCATCAGCCTCTGAAACAACTTTTTGTACATTCTTCAAAGAGAGATGACGATCAAAGGGAAGCTTTTTCAAAGCAGCTGGAAGTTGATGATCAAAAACCCCATATATTCGATCTCCACCAGCACGCCTAAAAGTAAAACCTTAGCAGTGAGCAACATAACAATTTCATGGTTTAGAACCTGATTTAGAATGCAACTTCCGTGATGCTACAACTTATTGATTTCCATGAGCATCTCTATTACTTTCAGTCTTTTTAAGGGCTTTATTGAGTTAAGACTTAAGAGTTCCCTAACTACTTTCACATTTTAGCATTTCCATGAGATTTCTTGTAAACTTTTGTTGCACAAACCAAAAAGAAAAAAGGATATGTTCAGTATCCATTTCTCAAAGTTGTATCCAAATTCACTTGACCAGATATCTAAGGTGTACCAGAAATTAGTTTGAAATTTTTTCCAATACGTACGATTAGTACCTATAAAAAAATAATGATATTAATTTGAAAACTCAAGATCAATATAAGAAAACATTTCCAAAATGTCAAAGTTGGAAAACATCCATGATCCGGCCAGAAGAGCCAAAAACTGAATTGATTCAGGGGGTGGAGAGGACAGCGGAAAAAATGGACTGGTATATGCACCAGAAAGTGGAATTGGCACACATGGAACACTATAATGCAGCAGTATGAACAGTGGAGCATAATGGCATTACAACATATATGGAAGTTCAAAGACAAAAGTGATAACACTAAGATTATATACGGGGTAAGAAATCGAAATGCCCCAAGCCTTTCTAAAGAGGAAACCTCAAAAAAGGTATAATTTTTTAAACCATTTAAACAAGGACCCTCTAAGAATTATTTAATGAAGAAGAATTCAAGCCTCAGGAAAATTACCCTCCATCCAGATGTTCCTTAAACACACGGTCAAAAGCACGACATAACTCTAGGATTGTATAAAGTTGAGCCTGTTAGAAAAAAGACAGCATAGTTGCAGTTAGTAAATGACGTTTAGCAAAATGAATTTGTTCATTAAAAATTCACTAGTGAAGTAAAAAAACAATTTTTTTACCCCTGAGTCTACTGCAATAGGCCTGCCAATGCGGTCCAACTCAGCATTAAGCTCATCAATGGTCTTATTTATTAAAGAAATGATACTTGGTATGCGCTGTCTGATCACTGTCTCCAAATGCTGGTGGAAACAAAAATATAAGAAGAGCAAAACATCAGGCATATTACAAGCTATAAACTTCACAGCAACTTTGGAAACAAAATATAATACAAGCGTCTCAAAGTAAATGTATGGAGAACAGACCCTGGATAGAAGTTTCGCAAGATACTCTGCACCCATTCTACTAGCCAAATGTCCATACTCTGGGCTAGTTTCAAAATATTCACGCTCCTTTCGCCGAGCAGCAATCATATCAACGTTTTTATTGATATCAGCTTGGGAACGGTTAACAATTCCAACCCAGGGATGTTGCAGCCTATAAGATCTTCCTTCAATAACCTTAATCATTCATACAGAGCAACTAAATCATGCTAATGAAGAGTATTAAATTAGCAAATAACTTAGTAATAAATAAAAATGCGCACATCCAGGGCATTGGTCCCTTTGTCCATGAGATCAAGCTTTGTTAGCACACCAAATGTCCTGTCACCTATTACACAAAGTATAGTACAAAACGTTTATCTATTTATCTGTCAATGGTCAATAAAATATATTTCTCCGGAAGGAAGATATATGCTTTCAACAACTTACCAGATGGATCAACTTCTCTGGCAAGTTTTATAGCATCTGAAGTGGCAATATCTTGATTAGCTGGAGAGATTGCCAATATAATGCAGTTGGGCTGCCATATTTACAACAAAAAATAAAATCATAAGATAACAAAGTACATGCAAATACTACAGAATACCAAATTTAATTACTCAAGTAACTTAGAAAGCATATGTCCTGATAAATAACCTTTGAGAGGATAACATAATCGTTTTGGTTAGAACGGATTAATGATTGATATTTTATATATCTCAAATGGTAGAAATGAAACTCAAGAAAACATGCTGTAGTACTTGAGGCCAGTTAATATTCTCCAGTTCATTATATATCATTTGGAATAACATACTGACAATCCATGCCTTTTCTAAAACAAGACATATCGTTTATTACCAAAAAGCATTTCTTGAATAGTTTGTATGACCAGTCATCTTGCCTCATTATATATATGGTTTAGTATTATTATCATTGCTAGTGAAAATATTCTTACCTTCTCAACATACGAACGAACCATGTTTTCAATATCCTCTACTATACTTTCTGGCTGGCCGTCTGCAAAAACCAACCTTACATCATTGATTGTGTAAAAACGTTATTTACTCAACTCCACTAAAAAAAAACAAATGGAAAAAAATGCAAACTATTCTTAAAGATATTGTCAGAGTAATTACCTACAGCAACCTTTGTCAACCCAGGAAGATCTATGAGGGTCAAGTTGACAACTGACAAATGAAAGCCATACAGTTAATGATCATAGGACCTGAACACTAAAAAGCTTAGAAAACACTAATTAAGAATTAATGTTATGACATGTAAATATGCAGAATATAATGGTAAGACTACAAAGCTATGGAGGCAGCAACAAATATTGTCATCATAAGTGCTCGCACTTCAGCCCCGCAAAAAGAAAAAGATTTTACGAAGTGCAAAAAACTGAAGAGGAAACATAACAATAATTGCCAACTGTGAAGTAAAAACCAAGTACAAGTCATCTCAGAGAAGCTATCTTCTTGTAAATCACTAAAAAGAAAGAAAAGAGCAAGGAGAAATATGCAAGTTTAAGAAAATGATTAGCTATTGCTCAAAATATCTACCATGATTTGTTATAAATATGTATGCTGATGCACAAAAACAGATAAGAGGCCTGTGCCATGAAAGGAGAAAAAAACAGGAGTCAAGTGTAAACAAGAGGAAGAGGGAAAACTGCTCATAACAATAAGTTGCTGCTACATTATAAAAGGGAAAGTGTAACCATCGCTCCTCGTTTCTTTTAAGATGCAATTAAAAACAACAATAACAAATAATCTTGCTTTTTAAATTTCATAACCATATCAAAGGTGAAATAAAATAAAAGTATGCATCAAAGTTTGAAACCCTTAATTTTCTTGTTACTAAATTGAAATTTCATTTTAAATGCCGTAAAGAAGGAGGTGGGTAACAAACCATTTGGCGAATATATACTCAGATGGATTGGAATATTAGAGATTTGTTTGGACTTCCCAGTGATACGATCAGTTTCATCTGCAATCTCCTTACGCACAGAGGCTACATAAAAGGATAAGTAAGTCATTCTGAATTAGAAATGTTTGCATTAACATTAAACCAGAAGTTGCATGAAAACATGGCAAAAGTACCTAATTTATTAGTACAACTTTGTCTGAGATTTGCAACAGAAAATACATCGAAGAAATAATCTAAAACTTAAACTTGTACAGAGATATGGATTGAAAGGAACACCATCTACAGGGAGGCAAAAACTAGAAATAAGCTTCGATGGTCTTCTTGTGCATGAAAAAATAGATATGAATCAATATAAAATGAGTGTGTCATGAACAGAGCCCTTTCTCTGTTTTGATAGCATGTGGCAAAACTACCTATCCAAATTCTCAAGAATTAAGTAGCTAATGGAGGATGCACATGGAGATATCCTCAATCCTTAAACCATTTTATCTGTAGTTACACATAAGCCCCTGAACAAGGTGACCTAAAATATTAGGGAATTCAGTCAGCCCCAGATCAAAAACACCATCTTATCTGTCATAATTAAGGTCGTTAATCTATCCCATAATTCATCTTATGAGATGAAGGAGTTGAGCCTGAAAACTAACATGATTGAGGGTTTAAGCATATTAATACAAGCAAGAACATGACAGATAGACAAGCAAAATACATTCTGAGGCAGCTACAAGTAACTATATCTTGCACATAAAAAATGTTCAAATCATAATCAAAAGCAATAAAAATCTCTTCACGAGACACATTCGAAAATTACAATAGCCAGTAATTTCTGTCACAATATGTAGTAAAAAAACACCACAGACACCTACCAAAATCATTGAACTTCCTTTTCGGGGCATGAAGAAACTCTGCATACTCAGCTTTGCCATCTTCTATCTTATGAAGTTGCAACACCAACGGCCTCCTCGTAACAATGCCTGCCAAACAAGAACATCAAACTAATCACAAACAAATCAAAAACGAAAAACACAATTTACTACAGAAATGGCTCCACTCCACAATGCTGATCATATCGCTTTAAAACACATCGAGAAATCACAAATTCCACAACTAAATCTCACTCTAACAAAACACTACTCAAGTGAAAACCGGATTCACACTCAGATTTTACACGATCAACACAACGAAAAAACATAACTCCACATTCCCTTCTCTTCTCTATTTTTCTCAATAACGAAACGAACAAACATCCAATCAGAATGTAAAGTGCAGATAAATAATCAACATTGAGGCCGAAAATTACCAGATCCACGAGGTAGAAAATCTCTGCCAACCACGCTTTCCAGCACTGACGACTTTCCAGAACTCTGAAACAAAAACAAAAAAAATCACACAAAATCGTATCATCATAACATTGAGAAATAGAGATCGGAAAATGCTTACCTGGCCACCGACAACCGCAACAGAAGGAAGAGCTTCCCAGAGCGACATGCCTTCGCCGCCATGATCGCCTAAAACGGTACAGGCTCTTTGGATTCTGTTGACCAATCCGATCAGACTCTCCATAGTAGCCATCTTTTGAAACGGGATCTACAAAATGTACCAACGGATGAAGGAGATCTTCGATCAGATGAGGAAGGTGAGATTGATTTTGATGAAATGGCAAGCTAAACCAACAGGGATTATTTTGAATTGGAGTTTGGAGATTTTGGAGGTTAAATGTAAGATGTTAAAAGTTTAAAAGGGTATTTTCAAATAGTAAGTAGTGAGAGGACGCGTTTTGGAATTTTTAGTTTTTAACCGACTTTATTATGACAAATAATAGAATTTTCTCTGTCGTAAGGAAGTTTCTAAGTTAATTTAAATCGAGTTAATACTGATTTTAAAGTCCATACTGTGGTGGTGACCATTCACCCTCCATTATTTTGAGTTGTTCTTTTCATCTTTTTATTCTTTAAAGTTTAGGCTAAAGAAATAACTTTATAATTACTTGATATTTAATTCTGTTATTTGGGTTTTAAGCATGTAAAAAAAACATCATATGAGAAACTAATAATAATGTATGTTGAGTTTATATTTGGAGGATTAAAAAATACAACTGCAAATAGAAACGGTAAAATGTAACTAAAAGTAATCATGATGGATGTCAATGTATTCCCAATCATTGAAAACCGTCTATGTTTGCCTTTCGTTTTCATTTACGAGTGCTAGCTGCACATCCAATAGAACACATATATGCACCTTTTTTTCCTTGGCTCAAGCTTATTGCATTGTTACAATTTAGATGGTAAAAGAAAATCCAAACCATAAATGGGGAATTTGTTCTCTTAGGAAGATCAAGTCTTACTTATGTAGTTATCGAGACAGAGGATTGTTTCGTATTGAAGAGATTCAGTATAAAGTTTACCATTTCTTATAAAAGAAGTATGTTAATATTTCCTTAAGAATATATGGGAAAGTTTGAACCTTTATCAAAACTTAAAATCAAACTAAACATAATTTATGGGCTTGTGGGCTTCCTTTGGATTGAGTCTGCGAGAATCCAGCCCAGAAAGAACTGTAAAAATAAAGTTGTTCATGATTGAGCACTGAACTAAAGGAGAAGATAAAGTTGAAATGACAGGAGATTCAGTAATTAATACTGGACAATAACAGTGGCAGAACCAGGATGACATGACACGAACTTCAAAAATTACCACCGCAATTTCAGTTTCAAGCTTTTTTAGTTAATTTCTTTAATTTTACTTTCTCAATATTCTTAATGTTACAGTTACTTAAAATAGAGAAGGTCTACTATATATATGTAAAGAAAAAAGTCATACAATTATCATGTTTTTATTATTTAGATCATTGCACCCGTGGCAAGTAAAATTTCACCTTATCCCTTGTGTATTAATACTCCAGAAACAGGTGGAAAAAAGGATTTTAAAGTCATTTCAGTTCCTATCAGGGAAAAAAAAGTCAATTTCAGTTAAAATATCCCAGTCAGTCAGTTGAAAACTTCTATCGTATGATTAAGATAGTAATAGCTTCATTTCTACCAAATATGGCTCTAAAGTTTCTGGTACAACCCTTCTATATAAGTAAACATAGAATACAATAGATCTTCATAATCTGCAAAACTATCCTCTCATTGCGCAAGCACAAATGCACAAAACTGATACAAGTTAATCACTCCGACAAAGATTTTTAGTAGATGAATAACACAACCACGATTTGTATTTAATCTGATTACAAAAATATTAACAAACCTGAACTGATAAAAATCACACTAGCCCCGAAATACAAATATAAACTGCAAAATGGTAGACAATAGAAACCCAATATTCTACCTATACAACCACACCACTGCTCACTCAAAAGAACAAGCTGACACAACAAGGTTAGCCCAAAGTCAATTTCTTCCTCTATCTTTATCTTTTTTTGCTTTTCCGAATTCTAATCGGAGGAACAACCATCTATGTCAGAAGCATGCTGATTTTCTTCCTCTGATACTGTTTCCTGAGTTTAGTTTAGCCAATTACAATGTAAGAGAGGATCATCGGAATGTAAGTTACGACCTTATAATCAATCATAGGAATAATAAAACAAATTAAGAAAGAACTAAAGAACAAGGCCTATGCAGATTTATGCCCTGCTGACTGCAAGTGAAATTTATCGTCATTGGGTGCTTCGTGTTAACCCACCGCGTGAAACACTTCTGCACAGATGGAAGGAACTGTGAGTTTTTGAAGAATTAATCGGACAACACAATGAAGATTATGGGTAGAGCTTCTGGAAATGCATTAGCAGAAACAAAATTGTATGAAGTAAAGCCCTCCAGCAATGAAGTTCCTAGGCTTTAGGATTTATTTTAGCCCGTTTTGCAGTTTCCTATTACCACCGTCAAACGACAAAAAGAAACTCAAATCTTCAACCTATTCAGCTTGAATTCTTGATAATACTAATACATAATCAAGTAGAAGCACTAAGCTTATTATATAAAAAGCAAGACTCCGTTGAGAAACTACAGGCATTCCTATCACTTCCCCCATCATGTCCCGTCTCGCTCCAATGTAGTATAGGCATCAACCGGCTCTATAAACGACAATATAGCAAACTATTTCAAGGGCAAAGTCATAAAGATATGCCTTGAGGGTGGCCTAGCATATCTTTATGACTTTTTTGGAGAAGAGTTCGATGAAACTATTCAGGGTAAATGGGATTGGTGTGTATTCATTATCAAAATTGCATTTTGTAGAAATGGTTTAGCTTTGCTACTCTTATACACTTTGTTGAGAAGATTGCGCATCTTTAGGCCCTATAGGGATTAATTTTACATCGGTTGATCATTATAAGTTAAATATGTTTAGCAACTAAGTGGACTTCAACATGCTTATTTTGTATTGTAACTACTAATTCAGTCAAAAAGATGCAGTTAGAAAGTAACCAAAGGTTAAAGTGTTAAATACCTTCCAGGGAGCAACTGAGACGCGGTAACAGGCCCTTTTGGATTACTAAACCGCTTTGCCCTGTTCTCATGATCTTTCTCTACTCTCATAGCAGAAACTTCTTTCTCCATGGCAGCTACTTCTCTTCTCATCTTCTTCGCCTCAACCTCCATTGCTTTAGTTAACGTTTCTACCTTCTTTGCCAACATCTGAGAAAGTAGAATATCAGAAAAATTTGCACCGACAACTGTTATTATAACACATACAAAACAAATGTACTAACCTCAATTGCGTCATCCTTATCTTTAAGGCTTTGATCTTTCTCGTGACCTGCTTTTCTCAAAGATACTACCTCTTTTTGCAGTAGATCATACAACACTCCAGGAACATTATCCTCTGTTTCTGCTGCAGGGAACTCACTGGGCTTCTCATCAGGATTTCCTTTCCATGGAATAGGTGCATCGACTTCTTTGGTTACATCACAAGGTTGGTTGAATGAACAGTTGGGGCTAGAGCCATTCAAGAGTGCCCTACTACCCCTATCCAGTGATCTGGTGCCTCCATCAAATGATTTTGAAGTACTCTTAGCATGCTTGAGCATTGCATTGGTACTGGCGGACAAGGAAGATCTTGAATGAGATGGTGGAGTTCTCTTGGGCAAAAATCCATTGGAAGTCAATTTTGAGAAGTTATCAGCTCCACCTAGAGACTGACGACGAGAAGGCCCATTGCTCAGACTTCTACCCTCTGGAGTACTGCGATTAGAACTTGAAGACCCTCTCAAGCTTTCTTCAAGTACTTTGAGCCTCAGTTGATATCTCTCCTGAAAAAGTGCATGGGCAAAGATAACTTTCATGACGAGAACAAAAGATAAGTAATGGCAAATGTTCAGCTTAACAATGAAATAATTACTTTCAACTGTGCTTCAGATCTTGCAGTTCGTTCAAGAATAGCAAGCTTGTCACGAAGATGTTGCATTTCTCCCTGCACCGTAGTATAATTGAGCATAAAAAGGAAGGAACTTATATAACGAGCACTAGATAGTATTAAAAGAAAGGAACAAAGATAAAGTTAAAGCTAAAACAAACCTGCAAAAATCTTCGTTCTTCAAGCCATTGTTTTACAGGCATGACTTTGTCATTTGCATCCTTCCATTCATTTGCTACCACCGTGGCCACTCTATTTGCTGTAACCTTTGCACGTGCTAGCTCCCTGTCAAGAGTTTTTCTTTCCTCCTACAAAATACAGTTAACATACCATGTTCAGAGCACGACAACTAAATGAATTTGAGTAAGATATTGTGCTCAAATTCTTATTTGACATTACATTCATTTCCTGAACTTTCCGTTGATAATCCCTCACAGCATTTGCTGCTGCACCACCCGCAAGAACAGCCTCTTCCAGTTCCCTTACTGTCTGAGTAAGTTTTTCCACCTCTGCAACCTTTTGTCTATGCATTTTATCTAAAATTTTATTTTCCTCCTGGCATGCATGAAAAGTAAATATGTTATTATCATAATTGTAGTATGCATGTAGACATTAGGAGTAGGAAATGTCCAAGCTATGACCAAAATGAATCAGGAATTTCACGAACTTAGAAGCTCAATACCTGGCAAATTTCTATCTGTTTCATTAGCTCTTGGTTTTTATTTTGGAGATCATCCACCATGGATGCCTTGGCTAAAGCTACTTGGACAGTCCTCTCTGCCTCAAGTAAAGCTGCTTCTTTTGATTTAGTTAAACGGTCCAATGCTTTGTTGTCATCTTGAAGCTTTAAAATCTGAAACCATACAACAGGTGCAATTAATGAAAGCGAATACTGGGTTACCTAACAAAACAATTCTTGATGTGAAAAAAATCATAAGGCAAAGACGCAAAATATACCTCTTGACGAGCAAGCTTAAGCTCCGCCTCCAAAGGTGCAAGAATAGCTTCAATTGGTGGCATATCATCATCCTTCTGAGCAGCATGAACTCTTCGAAGAGTAGCTTCAGCTGCAAACTGAGCTGCCATGGATGCCTTCTTCTCATCATTAATTTTCTTGATTTCAAGATTCTGCACATGACTTTAAATTAATAAATGCAAATCACAGCAACAATCGGTAAAATTAAATGACTACTCAACAAAGATCCAAGCCGTACCTTGCTCTCTAGGAGAGATTCAGTTAATTTAAGTTTTTCTTCCACCTTGGTGAGTTCTTCAGTAATCTGCAGGATGAGAAATAAGAAGAAGTAGCACCAACTCAAATCACATACTGTGAATAAGGAATGGCAATGAAAAGCATGCCGCTTATAAATACTAAAATTCAGATAGACCAATATCCCACATAAGGTAATTGCATCAAGACATGAGTAAATTACACAAGCAGCAGGAAACTTCCAGCCTTCAACTATGGCAAGTATTTCTGTTAAAAAGTTTTAATATAAGGTATATTTTCCCTAATACAGATTACTTACCATAAAGAATTACAAAAGTAGATAAGTAGAAATATTAAAGATTCAATATAGATGGATTACAACTACAAACAAACAAAAACACCAAAATGATATTATAATAGCAGTTTGACTATGCTAAACGATCAGGGGCATAGCTAGGGGTGGCTTGGGGGCTCCCTGGCACCCGTGGCCGCCAGAACTACCCCTATTAGTAGTAGTTTCGACCATCGTTGTCTTTTAAAAAATTAGGGGTTCGGCCCCCTCAATCTTTTATAGAATATGCACAGCTAAACCCAACACAGTTCTAGCTCCAAAAATAAAAAGATAAATAAAAGCATTTTCAAAGCATAATTTTAGCTCAAAAACAACAATGGCAACTAAAAACTTCTCCTATGAACAACAGCATATTAGGCCCACTAACCATCAAGGACCCCCAAAAAAAATTCATCTGCTGCAATAAATATCCACTTGTAGCAAATTCAGTGTAAAGAAAAACAAGGATGGATACAAAAAAAGAGCCGAAATCAACGATGAAATAATTTTCTGACAAATACTTCATCAAATAGTTGCAATGGCTCATCATTGAAATTGCCATAGTACCGAGCAATAATCATAAACAAATAACCAACTGAGAAAGGTAAAGCTGATATAGGCAGTATATTTGTAAAGAAACAACATCCTAACAATAACAAAAGATCCCTAATTTTCCTAGATTTGGAGAAAATCAATTTAGTTTCAGCCTGAAAGTCAAAAACATTACACCTAAATGAACTATGATCTACATTTTCGCCATAGTCAAAATTCCTACCTCCGTAGACCTAAACCTTAGAGTCTAACAAGAATTTTCATAAATACTACTAACAATAAACCATGAATAAGATACTCATAATAATCAATACAGCGAGAATATTATCATCCCCTACTGACCTCTTCAACGGCTTTCTCTCGAAGGCGCTCGGAAAACCTCAACGCCTTGATCTCCGCCTGAGCTTCTCCCAACTCTCTATCCTTATCTACAAAAAAAGAAACAAATCTGAGCTCAAAAGCAGCTCAAAAACAGCTCATAAAACACTAGATCGAGCCACATTCGAACCTCTAACTTCATTATCAAGCCGATTAAGCTCAAACTTAACCGGATCCGAGCCGTGCATCGAAGTCATGAACTCATTATCAGCATCAAAGCTAGGTCTAACCGACGTCCGCCTCCGCGAAGAACCTTTAGAACCTTCCTTAAACGATCCGGAAACCGTCAGCTGCTGAACCGGAGTTACAACACTGACATCAGCACCGCCGTTAACCGCCAATGTCCCGCCGTCGCCGGAAACCTCCGCCATGTCCGATCTAATAATATCCTCCGTCACATCCAAACAAGGAAACTCCGAGATCCAAATGTTAGTAGCTATAAATCAAGAACTGCACATCTAAATCAAGAATGAAACCCTTGTTGATGTGGTTTGAATCTTGTTCTTGTTATGGTGGTTTTGAAGGTTGAAGATGATGGATGGATGGATGAAATGTATGGATGTATGGATGATATGAAGATGCTAATTGGAATAGTGATTATGAGTAGGTACTAAAGCATGGATAAAGAGAGGAGAGGATGGAAGGAAGGAAGAGAGAGAAAGAGGGAGTATATATTGTTTTCTCTCTCTAGATATCTCAAGATTGTGATTTAAATCTGGCTTTTTCTCTCTTACAGTGGAGGAGGAGAGAGTGAGTGAGAGAACTCAGTTTATTTATTATTCTTACTTCTTTAATTACCCTAATTTCGTATTAGTACCTATAGTTTCACTTTTTCCAGATAGTTTTTATATTTGTTTTTTAGAAAAAAAAAATGTGAAGTCATTGCTACATAATTAAGGATTGGTCAAGTTTATTGAAAAATTTTGAAAAAAATGCTATTTTATTTGGAAATTGAGAGATTAATGTGAGCGAGAGTTGTATAAATGGGGTTAATGGAACCAAAATGGAAGTGACAGAAATTTTAAAGTTAAAAAATAATTTTGTTAGGGAGTTTATGAAATTGAATGAGAGATAGATGTGTAAATTAGTTAAAAAGTTTACGTTATTTCACTTGACTTCTGATTTGGAGGTTAAATTTTCAAAGTTAATGAAGTAAAATATTAACTTCGTTAACTTTCATTTACTCTCCAACAAAAACTTTCAAACGAGTTTAACTGAATATTCTACATTTTATTACTTTCGTTAAGCTCCTTAAAAAATAAGAGCTTAATTTCGCATACAATCCATTTTATAATTATCTTTTTACTCAAAACAAAACATAGAGACTCATTTGAGAAACGAAAGAAACTACTAAGTACTAATATGAAATTGACGTAATTAATTAAGATTTTTTGGATTATTTGAAGTCCCTAAAAATACGCGTAATAACAAGCGAGGCTTTGCTGTTAAGCAGAAGACAGTAAACTTAAACTAACTAACCAGAGTTGTATTTATTTTCATTTCATTTTATTTGCTGATTTTTGGGGTTATGTTTGTAAATATGCGTACTGCGCACACTTTCTGGTTTGGTTGAAAAAGATTGTTAGGGATGCGTAATACGCATTGCTGGCGCGTTTTAGTACATGTTGTTGCTTTTTCCCCTTTTTCCACTTTTGGCAGTTATCGTGTTACATGGGAAACATAGTAGCTTCTTGTAGAAATAGTTTAGGATGGAAAATTTTGTTTTCAATTTATTTCATTCATTTATTGTTTGTATATTTTGCCCTATATATAAACAGAGTTATTTATTTAATAACTCTTTAATGACTCAATAATGTTTATGTGTTATCAGTCTCATTCAAGTGGTGGGTGACTCTCCAAATTAATTTAGAGAGTTATCATTAGATTAATTATATTTTCAATTTAAAGGTCTGTAATTAGGGAGAAATCACCATTAAATTGAAATGGTGACTCTCCAAATTAATTTGAGAGTCACTCACCACTTGAATGGGACTGTATGTCCATATGTTTGTCAAACTCTCCTATTTATGTCCTAGACTAACCGAACGCGTATGTGGCTTAAATGGTTGTCAACGTCACTAGTCATTATAATCAACGTCATTCTCATGAAATTGAAAAAAAGACATGAAGTCTCTTTAAGTCACTCAATCATTTGACTTTTTCTCCCTCCTTTCAATCAATCGCGACTTCTTTTTCTATATTTGTGTTCGTTCTTGTCAACAAGCATAGAATTTGTGGTTATATTTCTCGTCTTTGATTTCATCACCATCATAAGTAAGCATACACTCTTTGTAAGTTTAGGGCATAATTGAGAAACTTTGACTAGCATGACAATATAAATTGATTATTTATGTGATATAATAGCTTGCATAACAGGTAAAAATCGAATTACAAAACTTTGAAATTCCATAATTTAAGAGTCACCGACATTTATCAAAATTCATTATTTAGTCCCTTTATTTTGAAAATCTCATTACAAACCTCAGCTCGTTTGGAGCTGATTTGACTAATTGTTTGTATAAACTTGTTTGGTAAAATTTAGCTAATTATCAATAGCTGCTTGTGTAAAATGACAAATAAGTACATTCATCATTTACGAATAGTTTTTCTTTTTTAATAATTAGGGGTAAAAGTGTTTTTTGAAATGGTCGTAGCAATAAGCAAATTGAAAATGAGTTTTTTCAAAAAGAAATAAGGCTAAAAACCTATTCTAAATCTCTATTTTACCAAACGCACAATTAGAGGTTTGGGTGGTCAAATCATTAAAAATGGTCAAATCCTCTCGTTTTAGTTCAAACCGCTCTTTGCCAAAAGGGGCCTTCATCTTTTGCCATTATTAATTATTTAATTATTTTTGTCAATTTTTTAGATTTTAAACATAATATATTTTAAACCTTAAGATTATGTTATGTTTTGTCTGTTTGTTTACACCGAAATATAAATATTACATATCTAAAAAAATAAACAAAATGACCAAATAGTTAATTATAACAAACGATGAGAACTTTGTGATGAATTTTTCAAAACAAAACAAATTGAGTTTTAACAAAGATCAAACATTGATAAAATAATTTTAGCAATTATAATTATGGATAAAGTTCATTTTGGCTCTGTTTGGTAAACAACTTTTTGAGAGATAATTAGAGGTTTTGATTTTTTTTAGAGGTTTTGACCAATGAAAACATTATTTAAGTGTTTGGTAAATAGAGGTTTAAGATAGCTTTTTGGGATGAAAAAACTAATTTAGAAAAAGCTAAGCTTTTTGATATAGCTTTTTGTAGTATTTATTTGATTGACTTTTTTAGCCCTAATGATTAAAAATGAAATTAATATTTATAAATAATGAATGTCCTTATTTGTCACTTTGCACAAACAGCTATTTACAATCAGCTAAGTTTACCAAACAAGTTTTTACAAACAACTAATCAAATCAGCTAATCGAATCAGCTAATCAAATCAGCTAACAGCTAATGCAATCAGCTAACAGCTAACATCTAACAACTAATTGCCAAACGGGGCCTTTAAGTACAAACTTATGAAATTCGAGAAAGAAAAGCACACTTTTGTCAAAGATTTTAAATTATTGCCTTATTAATAACAAATTTAAAGATATTATAAGAATTTTAACATAGAACGTATTTGTTTTTTTTTTTTTTTTCATGTACTTTTCAATCATGTTATTTTTCCTAAAAGTATATATTATCCCACTATATTAATGAAAATAAAGCATACTCAAAATATATGTTGAAACAGCAAAGGGAAATAAAAAGTAGATAAACAAACAATAAAATATGAGATTTAGTAAACGAAACTCCAAGAAAATTAGAGTGTAAAAATAATTGTCCTAACTCTGAAAGTGGTTAGATATACTTTTACCTTCTGAAAAAAGAGCGTAAATAATCAAATTAATTTTTTCATAATTCGGTTATTTTTTGAAATCGCGCTACTCGATTATTTTCTGAAAATGTTATATGTGAAGGATGAATCCATTCCAAATTACAGTTTCAAAAATGCAAATAAAAATAAAATATTCTTAAATAGGCTTGACAAGTGTTCTTTCTTTTCTTTTGTTGGTTTGTTTTTATATGACAAAGCTTTTAGACCAAAACCATCCATTATTGTGTAATTGGTCCACAAAATGTATATATTCAAAAGATATAAAATTAAAGAAACTTTGATTTTCACATCATTCACCAAACTAAAAATCATGCAACTAAGATATTTCTAAGAAAAAAAAACTCCATTTTATAATTTCTATTCAATTTCTTTCAATAGCAATTCCTTTAGACTTCAAATTTGTATTATTTTTTAACCCATGCTCTCAATATAAATATAAAATATAGTGGGGAAATGAGAGGATAAACTAAAGAAATTGAAAAAGGGGAAACAAAAGCTGGGGAGCTTGGCCTTTTCATAGTGTTGCTATCCCTTTAAGAATCAACATCAAGGAAATTAAACAGATAATAGAACACCTATTGAATCTTTAAAATCATTATACTATGTTTAATTTGGTGAAATAATACTCTCTTTTTTAGATAAAATCAGTTTAACTTTTTTTTTAATTTCTTGGTAACCCAACAACTCTAAAATTTTATGTAAGACCATCTTTTTTAATAATGTTGCAAGTGGATTTGTTAGGAGATTGAAAGAATTTGGGTCAATTGTAAAAGTATAAAGTTTGAATTAATTTGGTGGAAAATGTCAATTTAATCCAAATTAATTAACATTGCCCCATCAAATTTTATATTAACACCCTTCTCATTTCTAATTCTTTTCATGCATTATTCTATCAATAATATTTCCGCACTTGGTTTCAATATATATATATTTCACACCTTTTTTTTTTTCTTTTGACGATATAAATTTCACACTTAATTCTTAAAATAATTGCATAGTGATAAAATATTATTCCGAGCCATTTGGTTAGAGTTATTATTTGTTGTTTTGGCCCAAATTAGAGTGTAAGGTGTTTGGTTAAAATTACAAAAAAAAATAGGTAGCTCCGGATCTAAAAACGGGTCTCATCAATATTTCTAAAGATATATACCACTAGTGAATCCAATGCGCTGAATATAATGAAGTCTGTCAATATTATGCTATATCTCTCACGTGCTATCTAATAAACATGTTATATGATAAATCGCGTTTCTAATATAAAATTAATGGGTCTATTGCTCTCATAATCTCCCAGATTATTATTATTATTATTTTGATTAAAATTATGATAGTGAAAAGCATATAAAATGGTTTTTAGTAGTATAAAAAGGAGAACATTTTGGTCTTTTGATCCAATTAGAATCTATTGACAGTGAGCTGTTTTAGTTTTAGTTTTACTTGATGATGAGATAGCAATTGAGATATCATATCATGATTGCAATTGGATTAGAATTTGTACCCAATACTGATACTGTGATTTTGTTTTTTTTTATTTAGGCAGTTCAATTTGTCAGCAATCATGGTGATATGTTTAGGCATTGAGTTTTTGTCATGTTCCTAAATTTTGTTGAATCACTGGACTTGTCAGTGATTCCATGAGAGTAGTTAAATCTCTCTTTTGAGTGTTTGAATTCGATTTGAGGTTGTTAAACATTTTTCTTTTAGTTGATCCTTATATTAATTAAGATTTAATTACGTACGATAAGAATCAAACACGAGATTTTAACTTGAACGACTAGTATGTGTCGGTAAGAGTAGTTAAATCTCTCTAGGTTGATTGGTGCTTCATTATCTGATTCATATGATTATATGATTGATCATTGATTGGGTTTTTGTCCTGTTTCTAACGCAAAACGTGGTTACAAATTAAGAGCAGAGCAGTACCTATTTTCATGTGATCAGTTTGGGAAAATGGAGAAAAGACAACCTAAGATGATTTTCTTTCTATTTTCTATCAATTTTCAATTTTAGAATCTTTTCTTTTCAGAAAACTCATTGATTCTAACTGTGTTATTCAATATGACGGATATATTATCTGTTTTTTTTTCAAATACAACATCTGGGTTTTTTTAGGAGCAATGAGAATTGGAACTATCTTGCTTAATACTATGCATAAATTATCCGTTTTATTTTAAATTCAGAATTTTGAGTTTCACAACTTTAAAATCTATTTATATATACATGATACATACCTAATAGTAAATCTTGAGTCACTTTTTCTCCATTTTCAACATGAGATTCAATACATTTATACTCTTATCATCATCCATTTGAATAACTCCTTGTTGAGACAATCTACCGGGATGTCAACACTTTGAGCTAGATCATTTTTTATTTTCTCAAAGAACCTATATATGGAGTATTAACTTTTATAATGAACGCCTCTAATGAATTAAAAATGGTTGAAACATATTCAGTTGACTTTAAGATCATTAACATGAATCATAGTCACATAAAAAATAGCTGACGAATTATGTAAAACTTTTCAAAGTATAAATACCTCTTGTAGAATTTTGAAGTCAAATATTCCAATTACTTTGATTCATACTGAATGATGAAGAACAAATTTTCAAAATAAGAAAAGAGTAATTTGATAGTTTGCGATATTTTTAGAAATGAGAGAAGAAGACAACATACATTTTATCTACAAAATGAAAATAAGTCTTTCTCTCTCCCACTTCTCTTATTTATAAATTAATTAAATAAATTGAGTCGCTTCAGTAAATTTGTCAAAAATAACCATCTCAACTATTCAACCGCATAAAAAAATTCATATTGTTTTTTTACGTGTAAATCACACTCGCCTACCAATTAATTTGACTATCAAGTAAAAAAAAATATGTTAGATTCTTAATTCAGGAACAATCCATATTGATTAGAAAGTAATAGATACATAAAAACTTAAATTCAATGGTTATTGAGGAAATTCATGTGATTAATCATTTAATATATTAATTTTTTCAGGTAATATATCATGTATGGGATATTGTTTTAACCTTTTTAGGTGGAAAAGGACTTTAGATATAACATCTCTTATTTGAGACGTTGGTGAACAAAAATTTAAATTTGAAAGCACCAACTAATATTGTAAGTTGTTAAAGAAAATCATTCGAATTTTATGCAGACTCCTTAAGTATGGGCTTTATTTATTTACTTGAAAACGACTTCATGATTTACTCTATATCTTTCTTTCTTTTGGGATGGCTAGCCCATATAGGTCCACTTTCAAACAAAATCCATTTACAAAGAATAAGTAAACAAATTTTTAAGTAAGCTCTAAACCATCATTTGTGTTGACATAGATAACAAGTTTAGAGGTGTCAATAGGGAAGGGAATCCCGACCTCGGAGTGGTTATGAACAATTTATGGCACGACAGTCGAAGCCGGGGACGAGTATATAATTTCGAACACTTTTTAGTTTTTACCTACTTTTCTCTACAACACTTTTCCTCACATTAATGCTAAACCGACTTAATAGCCGTATGAGAAAACAATTTTTTCAACTTAACGAGATTTTGGCAACAACAATGACTAATTATTAGTATTATTACAAGCAAAAATGTATTATGGACTATATTGAGCCTCTTAGACTTGTCCATTATGATCGCTTTGCCTCTTGAATTTTGAGAGATGACCTGTTTGTTCCCTCAACTATTTAAAAGTGCGTCTATTAGCTCATTATTTTGAGTGCGCAACCAAAATATTTTTGACTCGATGTTTGGGACGTGCCAAAATAGTGACTTTACATACAATTGAAGACTATAAAACCACATCAACATTAAATAAAGAAATACTAAAAAACCTTTGATATGAGAAAAAAGTTAAATGGACGAGTTTTAGTCAACTTAACTTATTCTTATGTGTGCGTAAGAGTTGGTTAAAATTATTTTGGTTATACTCGTAACATAACAAATGTTCAATAGACACACCTTTTAAATAGTGGTTTGGAGGTTGTTCCCGCCGCCCCGCAGTCTCTCAATCTGCGCTGCTGCTCAACTTGCTTCTGAACTAGGTATTATTTCTGCTTATTAATCCACAACAAAAAATTTATGCTTATTAATGTCTTTCAAATTATTTAGTCTATAGAAGTAATGATTGTCAGAAATTCATGCATTTAAAGAGTTGATGAGTTGATACATACATATTATAATGTCTTAGGAAACGCAGTTCCTCATTCTAGGTTTCTGTATTTTATTTTCTGCTTTGACATAAGCATAGATTAATTAGTTTGAATTTGGTTTCTTTCTTAAAAAATTTCTCTTTATTAATTAGTTTGGATTCCACCAAATTGACAGGAGAAGCCATGGCTATTGAATGCCTCGTCCTTGGTATTGTTCTTGCCTTATTCCTCTATTTCATTACTTTCCGTTCCTTACTTCGGAAATTATATCGAGCATTGTTAATTAAATGTACTATGAGCCTTCCTTGTTTAGGGGCTGGACAAGAAGTGGGTAAAAGCTGTGTTGTAGTGTCAATCAATGGTAAACGGATAATGTTTGACTGTGGGATGCATATGGGCTATGATGATCACCGCCGCTATCCCGATTTCTCGCTTATCTCTAAATCTGCTGATTTTGATACTGCCCTTGATTGCATTATCATCACCCACTTGTATGCATTATTCCAGCCATTTCTTTTCCTATTTTGGAAGACCAGTGTGGTTGATTTTTAATTTGATGATGTGAGGTGTTTTGTTGCAGCCATTTGGATCATGTTGGTGCTCTTCCTTACTTCACCGAAGTTTGTGGTTATAAAGGACCAGTCTACATGACGGTAATGTCTCTTAGGTGCTTCATTAAAAGTTAGGCTTGTGATTTAGATTAACAATGTTACTTGAGCAAGAATTGTGAACGCTGTTAAAAAAAGATGTTGAAGTTGTTATGGGTTCTCTGGTTTGGCATTTTACGGTTAAATTTCCATTTAGTTCAAGAATTGACTAAATTCCCTTTTGGAAATGTAGTTTTGAGATTTGATTTAATCTTTCATATTCCGAGGTATCTTTTTGCTAAATTCAGCAACTTAAATGGTTCAGTGTCTTGTGAAACATAAGAAAGTTTAGTTTTGTTCCTACCCTCAAGAAAGAAATAAATCGCACACCTGCTTCACTTGTTTCCATCCTTTTTTTCCTAACATTGGATTCAGAGAATTTTGGCGTGAATACTAATGCAGTTGTATATGTGCCTTTATGAAGAATGCACTTCCTTAAGTATGCATTTTCCTTGGCTTGTTTTATGGATTCTATTTTTGTCTGTGATCTTTGACTGATCTGATATGATGTGAACATAAGATTTGAATCCAATTATTTGGAGTCAGAAGTCCATATTATAAAATTAATTCTCATGAGAATAGTTTTGCTGCAGTATCCTACAAAAGCATTGGCTCCTTTGATGTTGGAGGACTATCGTAAAGTAATGGTTGATAGGAGAGGGGAGGAAGAGCAATTTACTACTGATAATATTGCAGATTGCATGAAGAAAGGTGCCTGAATTTATTCTTTCCTGCGAACATTCCTTAACCTAAGTGAATTTTTTTAGTGTAATACATGGCAATTAAAGAGGTCGACCGTAAATTGCTGAGGCTTGATTCTTATTATAGAATTCTCGGGTGTCTGATAGAAAATGACCTGCCCCATTAGTAGGAAATAGGAATGTTGTGGAAGGGGGTGATTATAAGTAAGAATTGGTCGAGGGTTTTAGCTATTGAGTAGTTTGTTATTCCAATTGATGAAAACTCAGAAATTAGTGATATATGATGTACCTCCTTAGTAACAATTGAAATAACAAAGGAAAATAAAAATAAACAAGAAGGGTGAATGAATTGAGACTAAACCCAATCCCCACATAAAGAATGAACTCCCCTCTCTACCAGTAAGCAGAGCTAGATATCTTGCTAATTCCACGTTCTATGCACTAACTCTGTTGCTTCTATTTTATTTTGCATTTCAGTCATAGCAGTGGACCTGAAGCAAACTGTGCAGGTTGACAAAGATCTTCAAATACGTGCCTACTATGCTGGTCATGTAAGATGGTTTTAGCTTAATTAGCTCATATTTGATTTTCAGTCTTTGTTTGCAATTAAAAGCAGATGCGTCTAAATAATTTATTGAAGAGATTTTCCCTTCAGGATTTCTTTGCTCTCTTAGTTTCAGGGTCCTTCACGAGGTATAAATGTTTCTAGTCATAACCTGGCTGGGCCAGACTAGTAAAATAACTTGAACGCATGTAGCATGGGGGTCTGGTACAAAATTTAAAGCATAATTGTGTTGGAGGAGAAACTAAAATGGAGCTAAATGTGGTTGGACAGTGGGGAGAAGAAACCCTTAGGGAACTAAAATTTTGTTTACTTGAGTCCTCTAAAATGTACCAAATTCTGTATTTTGAACTATTTACAGGACTGTTACTTGCTCTCTTTATGGTCTGTAATTTTATAGTCTTTTCTTATGTTTATATTTGAACCTTTCTGCACTTTAATTTTGTTTTATAGGTCATTGGAGCTGCAATGTTTTATGCAAAGGTGGGAGACTCTTCAATGGTGTACACAGGAGACTATAATATGACCCCAGATAGACATCTTGGATCAGCTCAAATTGATCGACTGCAGCTAGACCTTCTCATAACAGAGTACGTGGAGATTTTTTATACAAAATAGTCCTGTTAAAGTCCTTCACTATGATTTTACGTAATCATTTATAATTTTCGAAGTTGGGATATTACAAGAAGTCCAATTCAACCATTAAATATGACTATTTCAATCGAACTCTTTGATTGTTGCTATTGACGTTGATTTTCAGTTGAAAAGTTCAATTCTTTTTTTATTATTATAAAATTACTATACTGGTTTAATAGGCATTACGTTTTTATTCTTTACTAAATCATGTTTGTTCTGATAAAGGTTCTATTATCTTATACTTCACATAGGTCTACATATGCAACAACTATACGGGACTCCAAATATGCTCGAGAGAGGGAATTCCTGAAAGTTGTATGTAAACTGATCTGTCAATTCTCAATCATAATTTGTTCTACATTTTCTTGTTATTCATCCCCTTTTCACTTCAAGTTCTTGCTGAACAGGGGGATTTTGTGTCTTTCAAGTTGCATGTTTTACAGAGTACTATATGATTCCTATTGCTTGTCTTGCCATTTTCCGAACAATGGAATGATACTATACTAAAAGATTAGGCATAATGAATTCACAAATTGTATTTGCTTATCTAATAGGACCTTGGTTTGCCTAGAGGATTCATGTCACTTCAGTTAAGATAGTAAACTGGTACTGATCATTATTTCTATTAGCTATAAGCTCATATATTTACCAACAGAGTATGCATATGTTAATTCCTACATATCAATATCTTGTAAATCTTTTAATGCAGGTCCATAAATGCATTGCTGGTGGTGGAAAGGTTCTTATTCCTACATTTGCGCTTGGAAGAGCTCAGGTATTTTATCAACGTATCTCTGTGTTTCTTTTAGAATATACTTTTGCCAACATGTAAAAGTTTGATTTTATGCTTTATTAGTAAAAGTTTCAACGGTCATATTTTATAGCTCAGTTAGCAAATGTACATTTGAAACAAGCAACTCAATATTCAATCCCCAAATTTCCTCTGGATGGACATGTCGTTGACTGTTTAATTCAAGACCTAATCTACTGTCTCAATTCGTGTTTGGAGAATTTTGCAAATCTGTTAATATTGGTGGAGCATTCCCAACACTTTATATGTCGGGAGTCGTATTGTTATAGAAGTATCATCATCTTTCTGCTTCTTAAGCTCCAGCATTCTTGAGAATCTTATACGACTCCTAGGTAAATAGACTTTTAAAGGAATAACTTTGATAAGGAGGTGTCAGATGTCATGTTTAGATGCATATGCGGTCTTTTTAACTATAAACCATACCACATGTGGTGCCAAAACATGGATAGTTGAAAATGTTCACAGTAAGATTTTTGGGGACTGTACTCCTCTCTGAAGGAGGTAGAACCTCCATCCTTTTTTCCTTCAATTCTTTTCTAGACAGCCAAGCATAAAGTTGGTGGTTTTTTGCACTTGAATAGTTTGGCTTGGTATTTCATATGTTTTTGTATTTATATTTCTTCATTTGCTTGGCTTGTTTATGGATCATATTGAATCTTTTTGGTTGGAACTTTAAAATTCATGTGCCATATTGTGTCAAGTTCTGATCCATGAGATTTATAATCTCGTTTGCTGTCCAGGAACTTTGTATATTGTTGGATGACTACTGGGAGCGTATGAATCTAAATGTTCCAATCTACTTCTCGGCAGGTATGCAATGTACTTGACTTTTCATATTTAAACACGTGTAATTAGTCGAATACTGTTTTCTGAATCGTCAAACATACCTTCCTTTTCATATTTGTTCCATTCCCAAATCGATGTAGTACTATAGGATTTCTTCCATTTTCCTAATTGCCAAGTTGGACAGATGAAGAACAGCCTCTATATATGATAAGATATATTCTTCTTTCTTAGAAATTCTGGTTGTCGATATGCATTTTTTTAAGTAAGTGCTTGAATGTTAATTTTTTTTTAAATCCCACCTAAACATTTTGCTACTTTTCAGAATAGAGATTTAGTAGCTTGTGAAGTGTGTTATTCTCTGGTTCATGGTTGTTGTCTTTCATGTTTCTTTTTCAGATATGGTGTCTGGTAACTTATGGTTGTGATATAGATGTAATTTTGCAGGTTTGACAATTCAGGCTAATATGTATTACAAGATGCTTATTGGCTGGACTAGCCAGAAGGTTAAAGAGTCGTATGCTACGCAGAATGCATTTGATTTTAAGAATGGTACTTAATGCAGATAACTGTTGTTAATGTCTATTTGTCTTGAATGTTATCTCTGTCTTACTTATTGTGTTAATTTTGCAGTTCGTGATTTTGACCGTTCTATGATAGATGCCCCTGGACCTTGTGTTCTCTTTGCCACACCTGGAATGCTCAGTGGTGGTTTCTCATTGGAGGTCTTTAAGCGTTGGGCACCTTATGAGATGAACCTTGTAACATTGCCCGGGTACAACCTTTTCTCTGTCTCCTTTTGGATTAGATCTTGTATCAATTCTTTATTACCTTAACGCTCTTGTATTCTCCATTGCATGGAAACAAAGAGAAATAGTTGCATAATGATTTATCTTCCAAATTAACTTTAGTTTCTTGTCCCTAGATATTGTGTGGCTGGAACAATAGGACATAAGTTAATGTCCGGCAAACCCACTAAGATCAATGTGGATAAGAACTCCCAAATTGATGTGCGATGCCAGGTTCGTGCTCACCGCTATGTCATTATAATTAATATTTTTGAATTGTTTGGGCCATCATTTTTTCATTTTTTCATTTTATTATCAGATTCATCAATTGTCTTTCAGCCCTCACACTGATGCTAAAGGGATTATGGATCTTACCAAATTTCTTATGCCTAAGCATGTGATATTAGTGCACGGTGAAAAGCCGAAAATGGCTTCTCTCAAAGAAAGAGTTCAGTCTGAATTGGATATTCCGTGTTATCTTCCTGCGAATTGTGAAACAGTTTGCATTCCTTCCAGTCTCTATGTGAAAGCCCATACGACAGACAAATTTATCCAGAGTTGTTTGAGCCCTAATTTCAGATTCTTAAACAAAAATCCAGAAAACACATCTGACTTAGTTTTAGAAAGCGGTGGAAATACTACATCTCGGCTGGAGGTAACTGATGATAGAGTCGGTGATGGGATCTTAGTTATGGAAAAACACAAAACGGCAACTGTCATTCATCAAGATGAACTACTTCACTTGTTAGGAGAAAAACAACACGGGATTCAGTTTGCTTATTGTAGCCCTGTTCCAGTTGATGACTTGCACATGCCCGAGGAGAATATTAGCTCAGCAATAGCATATTTGCCAGAATTATTTACGGAACTGTCAACTTATTTACCGGGAAGGAATGTTCAAAATTTTGGAGAATATCTTCAAGTGGAGTCATTTCGTGCATCTAGGTGTTTGAAGGATGACTGTCTGTACAGAATGACGAATATGCCCCCACGTGAATCAGCAACTGTGTACTTTTGCTGCAGTTGGTCTGGAGCTGATGAAAAGTTAGCTTGGGAGATTGTTTCTACTATGGAAAAATGTCCTTTGACCGTGGAAAAGTCCACTCCTGATAAGGGCCGTGCCCTGCTCCGCCCTCGCGTTAATTAAGCACAGTATGCAAGACCTCTGGTGTTCTTTCTCCCCCAAACTCAAATGAAATTCCCAGAGAATAAAGTCCCGAATTCTCTAAAATTGTGGTAAAGAAACGAAAAACAGTTATATAATTGGAGAAGAAACTGAGAAGAATCATTTGTTCCAGTTACTGATTATGAAGAATCTGAGATGAAGGCTCAACTTATGGTCGCTTGATCTTTCCTTTCATTTTTCTCTCTCTTTAAAAATTGCAGTAGATTTAAGTTACGAAAATCTGTTGGGTGTTTGTCCTAAAGACAAAACAGTTTCGAATAACATTATAATGTATAGTCCATTCATTCATTTATTTATACTAAGCATATTAGAGAGTACGCTTGAACTAATTGTACTTATCACTTCACTAGAAGAGCCTGCTGAGCAACCTTTTTGCAGTCTGTTTCTTTCGATGAAGGATCAGTTTTACAGAACATAAGATATTGAGGATCGATATTTACTTCTTTCAGAGCAATATGTTAAAACTAATTGCTGTAATGCAAAATCTGGATTGAAAGATATGCTGATGTTGAAGATGTGTAGGATATTGCTACCTGAATCCAACGGCCCTTGCGCTTTCGGGTTGGATGTTTTGTTGAAGTTGCCTTAATTTTGTTCCTCCACTGAGTATAACTATTTCTGATGTTACATTTTTCTTGTCTGTATTTTTGTTTAACATATGGTTTCCATAGGTAGCACGTTGTCTCTTAAACGTAGGATTTAATTTTTCTCGTTGTCCTGTCTTATATCCAGTTATAAATTCAATTCAATAGCAATATATTTATAGTTTTCAGAAAGTTTGGCTTTTTCTTCTGAAGCCAATGTGAAAAGTTTGAAGTTTAGTTGGAGAATTTGACCCATCCCCTGTTTCATTATTTGTGTAGTTTGCTCCCCATTTCACTTTCAAGGCTGCCCCTTTTATGCAAAATCATGACTTTTTGTGTATTTTGTTTTGAATTGAAGTGGAAAATATTTTTAATTGCAATATCCAATTATATAGAAGGATATAATTTATGTTACCAATTTTGCTAAACAACAAAAATAATTAAAATTAAAATGATAACTTTATAATATGTGTATTACTTTTCAAGAATCATTAAAACACCAGATTCATAAGAACCCAAATATGATAACATGAATTAACATAAAAACGGTTCACAATAATTTTACATTATTGGTCATGAATTATCTGACGAAATTAAACGAGGGATGAAAAGGTGAGTCTATTAAGTAAGCCCAACAACTAAGATTGTGAGAGAAGATGGTTTATCATGACAAGTCTACGAACTAAGATCATTAAGCGAACGATTGACAGTGAGAAAGAAGATGATTGATACTGTGAGAGAGAAAATATCATGATTGGTGTAGGTTCAATTTTACACCCGAAACTTGATATTAGGTGGGCGCGAGTGTGTTATATCCGATCTATGGGTTTATTCGATATGCACCCGAACAAATATGATGAAAACACCCGTAAGTCTAATATTATAAGTGTTAGAAATATGTACTAGTTTCTCTTAAATAAAATTTGTCTATTAGTGAGTGTGCTACTTCCAATTATAGCTAGAAATATACTCAAAACCTACTTTTTAAAACCTAAGATCAAACTATTAATTACAAAACTATTCAAATTGAGAAATTCAAAATCATACGTATTATCAAATTGGTTATTCGCAAGAAAAAATATCAAAAATACTCTTCCCGCTAAGAAGGGATTTTGCAAAGTAGAATTAGCTTCTGCAATGCATTTCTACATTCGTATCTAAGAATACTTATTGTAAAAAAGAGCCTCTTTAAGATGGGTAGAAGTGGGGTTAAAAACATAAGCGCGCCTCTTAAGATGGGTTAATTTTCAGTTGGTAAATTTGGCGCGCAAACACTCCACCTACAAGTCAAACATTAAGAATTACAGACAACTTTTCAATCAATAATTTAAATTAATAAAACTATCTTTATTTCCAACAATAATAATAATAACAATAATTAATTTCGTTCCTGTGCAAATTCTCATCTAACATTCAAACCAAAGCTTAAAAAAAAAAACAGCCAATCAATCAAAACTCAATAGAAAAAATCAATTTTCACTCTCTAAACTGTACAGTCAATCAACAAATCCATACCCAATTCTCAAAATTCAATTAAATCAATCCCCATACATGTCTCCTTAATCTCATAATTTCATTAAAGTTTATACCTTTTCCGGCAACCAATGTCAACCCAAACCGCCGCCGACACGGAAGCGCCGCTTCTCCTACCTCGTCAAGAACCCCCAACATCCCCACGTGTCCGCCCGACATCACTCGCTGTTCTGCTCGGGCGGGCCTCCGGCCGCCGTGGCCCGTCCATGTTAGTTCGAGAGTCGGCGGCGCGTGAATTGGATCAGCGACGGAATGATTGGGGGTATTCGAAGCCTGTTGTAGCTCTGGATATACTATGGAATGCTGCTTTTGTGTTTGTGTCGGTGACGATGCTGATTCTGACGACGGATGAGAGACCGGATACTCCGATTAGGGTTTGGATATGCGGGTATGCGGTGCAGTGTTTGGTTCATGTGGTTTTGGTTTGGTTGGAGTTTAGGGTTAGGAGTAGGAGGAGGCTCAGAGATGAAGAGAGGCAGCAGGGACAGCAGGGAGATTCTGATGGGGGGAATTTTGATAGCGAGGATGAGATTGGGGTTGATGGAGGTTCGGGTCAATCGAGGTGAGTAAAATGGTGTTGGATTTGAATGTTTTTGGGTGCTTTAGTTTGTGGTGTTCAAATTTGGGATCTTTTTTCATATTAGATTGTTCCATTTGGATATTGTAGTAGTTCATAACTCAAAGATTCTTCACTTGCAAGTTGATCAAAGTGTGGTCCCTTGTGTGTACTTAGGTTTTAGAGGGTTTTTTGTTGGGTTAGTCAGTTATATAATGACCATGTCCATGATTAAGGCACAGTTTGACGTTGCTTTCCCAGCTGCTAAAAGCAGTGTTTGGAAAATGCAAAACTGCTTTCTAAGAAAGCAGCGGGAAAGCATCAACACTGGCCCTAAGTTGTTTGGTAGTCTAAATATTGGTGTTTAGAACCTTGGGTCTAGCTATTATGACATATATACTTGAATGAACAGTGGGAAATTGACATGGTAAGGCATATGTACGAAATTGCTTGCAATGATCTTCAATGCTGTAAAAGTTGAATTTGAGATCAATGGAAACTGAAAGGTAATTTGTCATAATGAACTCAAATGCAAGAGTAAGAATTAAGAATTAGGAACTTGTGAAACAATCCAAGGATTGCGTTGTAGAAATTAAGTTTAACCATCTGGATAGGCAAGTGATTGACCAGGATTTAAATTTGCTTTTGAGAAGTTAGCTTCCAGCAGGCTTTGATGAGCCCTCTATCCATCAATTCTTGCTTGTTGAAAAAGCTTGCATGTGGTTAGGCTATTGGGCCCTTGACATGTTTTGTTAAATAAAAAACCACAAGGGAAAGAGGTTTTTTGAAGACCTGCTTTTGGAATCTTTAGGAAGAGTTAGTTAGAATCCCTATTTTAAAATGGAAAAAAAATAAGCATTAGATTATTTTCGTTTCTACTCAAACTAGAAAAGCTTGCCTGACAATTCAAGTGTACTTTTTCCATGCTTTTTCTTTCTCCTATTGATCTAATAACAAATTCAGTTAGTCTTTCTGCTTCTTTATGTCTGTTTCTCTGTTTCCTTTGTCTTTTGTTTGCGCATAAAAATTCTTGTCATTTATGCCTGTAGTGACAATGTATACTTTTTGGCTAATGTCAAACATCAACTCATTCAATTAATTATAATACGGATAAGGAAATTGAAAAGCTTGAAGGAAAGAATTAGTGGCAAATATTTGTTTTTACTTCAGGGGCTTTTGAAGTAGCACTTCTTAGGTGTCAGCTTAATTGGAGAAGGTGTTTTTATTCATATGAGTCATGTATTCTGTTTCAAGCTGAAATCTTCGACAGGGTGGTAATAAATGGTGTTAAATACAATTTCTAATTCGTTGGCCATGTCAAAGAACTGTTTTTTGTTGCTCACCAGTTTAAGGTCCGTGCTTCAAAATGGCATACCTGGTTCTAATTGACGTGTCATTATCTAGTGCTACACTGTATGTGACAGATTGTCAAGGACTAGGAACTTATACTGCTAGTCTCTACTGTTATTTGCTATATCCAAGTAGCAGAATGTGATAATCCCAACGAGAATGGGTTTTTTTTTTTTTTTTTTCAGTTTCCATCTGTTTCAACTCTTGCCAATTGTTTGTGTTGTTTTTGGATTTGGCGTAAACAAATTCCTTCAAAAATCTCAGTTTGCAATATAATATACCCGTCTTTTATGGTGATCTGGGTTTGAAAAAGAGGCCAAAGATGAGGAATTGAAAGGAATGTTGCTCTAAAAAGCTGAGTGGCTCCCATGCATTTGATAACTTACTAAAAAAAATTATTCCTCCGTAATCTCATTTATTTTTCTCTGTTATATCTAAAGCATATTGGTGTGGTATGGTTCATACACATAGCTTGTCATCCATAGTATGTTTGATGCAAAGTCATGGTCAGCTTTCATCTGGCAGTGTGTGCAATGACTTCATATTATGTTGACGTTTCCAGTTATTCATAGATCCTTGATTTTACTTTCTTTGTATTGATTTTTATTTTTTATGGCTTAGCATAACAAAGCGATGTGAATCTGTGAACACAATGGCATCATTTTTATGGTGGATAGTTGGCTTTTATTGGGTAGTATCTGGTGGCGATATGCTCTTGCAAAATTCTCCACGCTTGTACTGGTAAATTCTCTGCCTTTGTCTTTTATGTTCTTTGCTTTTCTTTATATTTTTTTCATTAATGATTGAGGACAGGGAAATATGAATATAAAATAACGGACCTATATAATCCAATTTGTCTGGTTCCTCAAAGATATGGAATAATACTTTAGAAAACAGAAAGGGACACTTGTGGTGAGCTGGAAGAGTTAGTTATTGCTGGGGATTTTGTGCTGGTAATATGTAGGCAGGATTTAAGGGGCACACATGAGTAAACTTACTTTACCAGATGGTCTTTATCAATTAACCTCTTCCTTTTTATGTGCATCTTCTCATCACATGGGAACAAGATGGGGAAGCACTTCTGCTAGCTTTTCTACTAGTGTCTGGAGATAAACAATGAAAAGCAACTCTTAACCGCAGAAACAAACATCCCTTAAAGTTTCTATGAGAATGTTGTTGTGCTTAATTTTCTTTTTGTCCAAAACTGTTCTGCCAAATGACAAATTTCTTCCCTTGGACATTCAACTCAAAGAAGTTTATGAGAAAGGGTGTATCAGATTGATTGAAATCTTTAATTACATAAAGTTTCAAAGAAGAGAGGGTCCCACTAATCTAAATCAATAATAGTCTTGCTTTTTTCCCCAAAAAGGAAATTATTTGAAATGTTCCTTTCCAAACACAACATAAATGATCTAGTTTTGAACATGTGCAGGCTGGCTGTGGTTTTTCTGGCATTTGATGTGTTCTTTGCAATCTTTTGCGTTGTTTTGGCGTGTTTGATTGGGGTTGCTCTCTGTTGCTGCTTACCATGCATCATAGCAATTCTTTATGCTGTTGCTGGACAGGTATAGATTGTGATTGTTAGACAATAAAATGTCTTCCCATTTTTCTTTATCGTGCATCAGTTAGGGATTGTCACTGGTTCATTTCACATATACTAAGCAGGAAGGAGCATCTGAAGCAGACCTTAGTACCCTACCAAAATACAGATTTCAGGTGATCTCAGATGAGGAAAAGCCCGGTGTTGGAGCAGGGAAAATGATTCCTATTGAGACGAGCAGTGGATACTTGGCAAATGAGCGAATACTTTTACCTGAAGATGCTGTAAGCCTTCTTTTTATGATCAATAGCTTCTTTAGCTACGGGCAGGGGCGTATTTAGGGGGGTGGAACCACCCCTACAGCCGGTAGTTTCGGTCCCCCATCCGCTGACACCATCCCTACAATGAGGCGTTCCAGGCTCCCTGGTTTGAGAAATTTATACTAAAAGCAGATTTTCGATGAGAAATTCGTCGGTTTTGACAAAAATCTGGAAATAGCGTTGGAAATTTGCAATTTTTGTCAAAAAAAATTCTTACTTTTTCTCCTCTTGTATGAGCTAGGATGCAAAATTTCACTGCACGAAAAAATGTTGCGGATTTTTTTTTCTCATAATTAGGTGTAAAATAGGACCCCCCGACGTTCCACCCTGGATCTGCCAAGTGTCTAAACAAGTTGTCATGTCATAATCTTGTTATGCGGCTCTGTTACAAAATCTATAATTCCTTTGCTCCAGGATAATATTGAGTGGATTTTCTTAGGTTTTCTCTTCTTTGTTTTTATTTATTAGGAATGCTGTATATGTCTATGCCAGTACGAGGATGGAGCAGATCTGAGTACGCTCCCTTGCAACCATCATTTCCATTCAACGTGTATTGGAAAATGGCTAAAGATGAATGCCACGTGTCCTTTGTGCAAGTACAATATTCTCAAAGGAAATGAACAAGTATGACAGAAAAGAAACCTGTTTCTGGTCAGGTTGATGTTGTATGTACAGAGGAAATCAAGGGGAAAGGGTAGAACCGACTTCAAATTCTTGTGAACGTATGTATATACTTTACGGGAATAGTCAAATAGAGTTTGCTTATATCAATTTCTAGCCATTTGAGCTGTCTTGATTATTACTTTGTTATATAGTTTGAGACGTTTACAAAAAGAAAGAGAATAGGAGGAAGCAGGGTCGGGGTGCATAGTGCAACATTATGATTCTTCTCTTGTTCCCATAATGCTATAATAGATATCATAGATATTTATTTTTTCAATTGATATGAATTGCTTCGTTTGGGGTGAATAGGCACAATAATAACTTTTAGAAGGAAGTTTAGAGTTCACGAACTGTGTAAACAATAGATCTTTGGTTCAAAGTTTTTAAACTACAAGACTGTGTTGGCAACTTCACATATTAATCATCCAAATATGAGTAAAGAAAAATGGAAAAACATTTGCAAATACAATCCACATAATGGAATGTTATTCCTCCATGACATCTTTGGAACAACACAAATCTTTGGCATGAAGAAAATTACAGGCTTACGAGTTACCATGGATTTTAAGCTGGGTCTTTTGCAAGATGACAGGCAGCCTCTAGCTGATACTTCTTGGATCGCTGTATATATGCAGCAATATCAGAAGGATTCCCTTTCTACATCATAAAATCAAACATCATTGCATCAAGACCCTCAAAACAATAACTTGTCACGCCTTTAGGCAAGTAAGAAATTGTTATATAGACAGATGTATCTAGTTTAAGTGACAAAAAGAATGGGTAAGCAAACCCACTACATAATGTCAAAGGTAATATTGATAATGCACCTCACTTGCTTTAAACAGAAAAATTCTTACATCTTAAGTTTCGACGTTTCAGATGATATTAACCTCACACCAGAAATATGCAGGGAGTCAAAGAAACACAATGAAAAGGTATTTGCAGATGGAAAATAATGGGACAAGTGAATGATGTCATTTCTAGTAACCCCGTGGCAATAAATTGGTTATGTATTAATAACAGATATTTAACATTTCAGCACTCAAGCAGGTAAATCATTCTTATGTGCACAAGCATGTACACAACATAAGAGGTGAATAGAGAGAGAATTCTGCATCGGTAGATGTCTCGTATGGAAATGGATTCACACTTCACACATCCAGAATAAGATCAAAAAACTCACCCAGAAACGCAAGAGGAGAAACCAAACACTTGACATGCCTCACGAAAACAACCATTTATAGGCACTTGCCACTTTCACGGTTAAAAGGGACACCCCAATATCAGCTAGCTCATCTTCATACAAGCCTACCTGCATTTTAAAACAGATTACTATTATTATGAAGGCGAACAACCACGACCATGATGTATACATTTTATATGTGCAACTCTGCAATGGTAGATTTGACTACCTCATCATAGAAAATAATGGGCTCTTTTGATGCTTTTTTCTGAGATTCCACTGCTTTCATTCTGATTTTAGAATACCAGGGATACTTTCTATAATATATCACGTTTTGTAAAGGCAAACTATTGGAAACTACAGATCTCAAACTCTAAATTCAAGCACTTCTCATTGGTCCATAGATAAAGAAATCTTTTACATCAAAAATACAATTTCTGAAAAATTCTAGTTATTGCACCAAACAATAATATTGCAACGCAATGCAAGCAAAAAAGATAGTGACAGCTACACTGATAGAAAGATATGAAAACCAAAAGCACATTAAAAAACTGAGAAGGATGAACGTTTTGAGAAATTAAAAAAGAGGTTAAAGGGAAAAAGTTGCAGCAAGTATAAAACTCCTGAAGAATGGAGAGGACAATAACTCCCCATAGACAAAGTCCTCAGCATGGTTTTAAAAGACTAGCATTTTGCTGTTTCGTGACTATTTTTCCAAAGAGATGAAGAAAAAGACATACCTTCTCCCGCTCAATGGTTATACTTCCATGGTAAGGTGTTGTGAATGTATAGTCATAATCTAGTATCACCTGTTCAGATGCTTTGCTGCAAATTCAAAGCAGTTGCTATGTGAGCCAAGAGTTGTATCACTCAGAGGCTCAAGTATGTGAAATTATGCAACCATTTATTCCAATTATCTGATTTCAACAACGAAAAAATTAAATGCCAGCCGCTGGAATGATGCAACAAGTTATCACAGCCCCACATCAGACCAAGAAAAGAGGAGTGGAAAAAGTGGTTAAAGCAAGTTTCAGGGCATTCTGTCTGTGGCATATCACACAGCTTCAGTTACCAATGAGCTCATACCGAAGAGCAAAATTGCTCCCAACTTTCCTATTATTAGCAGACAAAATAGATCACATTATGTAAATGACTCCTAAACTTATCAAGAAATTGATGTTTAACAGCTTGGAAGTCGAACTTAGCTTATATTTCAATTTGATATTAGTACCGTCTTAGAATTAGTTATTACTCAAAGATAACAATGCGGTTTAATAAATTGGAATTCAAGGCTTTGACAACTTCAAAATTATACAAGATGACCTGTTCAGAGACTGTAGATGCAAACACATTTTACAAGGAGAAAGACACCAGAAGCCACTGCTACAGAAAGGTCCAACTGAATGACTATTATATCCAATGACATCACCTCTTGCTCTACTAGTTATTAAAGCTCTTGGCAATCATCATCACATCTCATATGCAGGAAAATAAACACAATTCATAATTTAACAATAAAGACTTGTATAGCAATGCTGAATTTGCTGTAACAGCTTTCTCTTTCTTTCTTTGCCCCAACCACTCACCCCTCGGTTTTTGTTTTTTTTTTTATGTAATGTAAAATAATCATAGCAACAGAGGACACAAGCCTATGAACCAAACTTCGCACAAATAATTCAGACGGATAAGAATGCACAGCATGTTACTGGTGGAGCTTTGATCTTCATTTTTTGATCAATTATGGGAGAAGGTAGTTTTCCTGCTCTCTACTAGCTCGACTTGGGCACTTTCACAAAAGTCATTTCAAATTCAATGCAATTTGACTTGATTGGTGGGTTCTACTATGGATAATTGTCTATCATTTTAGTTTCTTTCTATTTGATGCTTCTACCTCCAAGTTTTGGGATCTTATTAGACAAAAATACATGTAGACAATATATTTAGTTCGTATTATTTGGACGGTTTGAGGGCAAATGAAACTTATAAAGTTATGAACTGTGCAAATAAGACTGTCAAAATCATAATTAAGAGTAACACCGTAACATAACCAATCCTTTATATGGAAGTAGAAAGCTCTAAACATCAGAAAACCCTCAACCATCTAAGGAGACAATATTATTTAAACATGCTTGTCTCATCCTCACAAGTCAATATTCTGGTTTTAAAATCATCTTCTGTTATCGGTATACAAGTGTTCCTATTCTTTTTGTAGACAGAATAGTTATGGCAAGTTCCATGTCTTCCCAATCAGTCAAAACTCTCTTTCACTCCGTGTAGGCAGGAAAGCTAGCTCAAAGGAATGATTCATTGAGCCGACGAACAAAATCAGCATGCAGCGAATGACCACCCTGGATTACACCCACATTTCAGTTACAAAATCCCAATGATCAGTAGCTAACATCTTTACATTCCATGTCTTAAAGTCAATGGAAAACAAAGAGCCCTGTTATTTCTTGAGAAATAGAAGAAAAATAAAATATGATTTCTGGTACTGTTATTATGATATATTCCTAAACTCATATAGATAAACAAATGAATAATGTGAAAGGAGGTTGAAGATAAGAGAAGGGTTTTATAGACTTCCTAAATATTCCATCAATATATTGGCTGGCCGGAACTATAAACATGCTAATAAAAATGAACAAATCCAAAGTACCTTGTAAGCAATTATGTGCGCCACTGGAAGCCCTTGATTACCAAGCCGTGCAAACAAGGAAAGGTCACCAACGAGATCCAAGATTTTATGGCGGCAGGGTTCATCAGGGAAACGCAGTGGTGGATTCAACCAACCTTCACTTGCGCTGCAGAACAAAAACATTAGGTTGCATAATAAGCAATGTTAGCAATCAATCCGTACCAAGATTTGGCTGATTTATCGAAACCAAATATCACAAAGATTAAAATAAAAATAGTCGGAGCTGTTTTGGGGTTTGAGAAGAAGAGAACTAGTAGTGCCTATCTACAGGTGTTTTAAACAAGCAGCAGGACCAGCATCATAAGCCAAGGTTGTCAGCTTCTTGGAACCATTGTCTTCAGATATGAATAATGAATCTCACCTGCAAACAAGGGCATTGTCTAGTGATCCACCTTTAATGAGTCCCATATTTCGCATGGACTCTACCTGCAAGATTTTTTAAAAAGTGATCTCAGGCGGTATTAAAGAGCGTACCTAAATGGGGATAAAAATAGCCTTAACTGCACCAATTAACTACAACAGTCCCACGTACAGGAAGCCCCTATTACATTGTTGAGAACCAGCAAGCCATTATAATTTCATTCCCCCTGATGCACAAAACTAAGTGTTTCATTTAAAGAATCTTACACGAAGGAATGCTACGAGTATATCCACAACCACATAACCAATCAGGTGAAAGATAACTGTGTTAAAATAACAATCTGACACAGGAAAATGGTAGAGATGATTAGATGCCATTAGAAACAAATTCAATAAGCAAGCACATCATGTGATTTTTAGAACATAAAACAAAATGAAGAATTCAACTAGAAGACAGTATGCCACTATCCTGAGATATTGTGCTCTCATTTATGCTAGTAAGATTAAATTTTCTTGAGATAAGAGACATGTTTTTCATAAGACCTTAAAAAACAGCTAGAGATAGTAAAAATGTCTGGTTATCATTTTATGGAAGTCCACGAGTCACAGAAATAATGGTAAGATGCATTTCAATTATCATATATGCATCAATAGTACTTAGAACATGACAATAAAATTTTGAGTACTTTGCATTGCAAAAACATTGACAGTTCTTTATCTAGACGAATCAAACAATTTAAGTGAATGATAAGAAAGAAAACTTCCAAGGAGCCAAGCGAATACGAACCTCTTCATATAAACAAAAAGTTCTTGATGAAGCTATTTGTTTAATATAAGCAGAATCCTCAAAAGGAGCTAAAGAAAACCACTGGCTTCCAATGGCAGGGACCTGGGAGTAAATAAAACAAATGGAAGATATGTAACTGTCGTTAATAGTACATCATCTCATTCTTCCATCACAGTAAACAAGAGTGATTCCCCCAGCCAAAATAAAAAAAAAAAAGTGGCCTCTCAACAATCCCATTAAAGCCATGTATTACGACTGATAAAGGACATTCTAGCAAATTAAGCTTGGTAACTAAAGAAAACAAACAGTCAAAAAGAAGAAAATGAGTTGAAGATTGCAACATCCATTGTCCAATATCATCTCCCCTATAAGAGGATAGCGTCATATGCCATTTGTTAAATCAAGAAACCAAGAACAAGCACACCATTGAGTGTGCTAGTTTTCAACTAGAAAATGGTTCTAATTCCAGACCTCAATCCTCAGCAAACGGAATGTTAATTGAGTCAAGTTGTACTGACATTAGTACTTCATTCAGCCTATTTCATACAGATAAACTATTAGTGTGTAGCTTATTGACCACCCACAGGTCGATCTTAGAAAACTCTATGATCATGTCATTCAACCTTGTGTTATTAAGAAGGCTAATTGTAATCCAATGGACATTTCAAAGAACCAAATTGACTAAAGATTATTCCTCTCCCTATATGATTATGAAGAATTGGAGGTGCAGCTGGTTAAAGTTCCAATCCCAACTCCTGTTTATCATATTTGCAATACTCAAGCAACATAATCCAAAACACTATTGGCATAACAGGACTATCTTACCAACCATAAAATGCATTAGAAAAACATAAAGCACCTTAGAGAAGTGGATTCCATAAGTAATGACAACTTTAGGCGAAGGAACAGCAATCACGAAAGAATCATTCTTTTGTACACAGACCGGTTCATTCAGATACGGACTCAAATGTTGACAGCTATTGCCCGACTTATCCACAGCCACAACCAAACTAGCCTCTTGTATCGCATGCACCCATCCACTCGCTGATCCATCCAAAATCGGAATCTGCATCACAATCAATTAATCACAATCAAGAACATAGCAAATACAGAAAACAAAACAAAATCAAATCAATTGAGCAGTTCCAGACCTCAATATCCGAATCCTGTCCTCGAGAATCGACATTATCATCCTCATTACAAATCTCGATCCTGCAATTATCGACGCCTGTAGCCTCGAGGGCAGAAAGCAAGTGCTCAACGGTTCTAACTCTGAGTGTATCAGTAGAAAGCGTAGTACAAAGAGGCGAAGCTTGTTGAGCAAAATCAATAGAAGCGGGAACCGAATATTTGGATTGAAAATCGAAATATCTTCCTATCCCAGCATATTCAGGCCATATTCTGACAGTTGACGTATTACCGGAGTGGAGACCCTTTCCGGTAACCTCCACGTGTCTGGCTATGGTTTGTTGAAGTCTCCCGCTCTATTAACCAGAGAATACATATTCAAAAACAAAAACAATAACGAAGGCTTACTGCCGAAATGTTTGGGGATCAGCTAACATGAATTATCATAAAGAAGCGTAAAAGTCAATATAAATATAGGGAGGCGTACGGATTTCCAAGTGATGAGGGTGGAGGACTTCAGAGCGTTACGAGCGCCGGAGAGCGTCATTAGGAGAGAGGGCGGAGGCGGAGGCCGAGGGGGTTGACTTTGTGTCAAAGCAGTGTCGTTTCATCCGGGGAAAGCGGCGGAGGAATGGAATGTTCGAAACCGGATGAAAAACAAAAAAAAGTTTTCCCTCCACTTTTCCCTCCTTTATTTTCTTTAGATTCCTCGTAAATCAGTTTGCAATTCTATTTTTATTTTTTATTTTTTTGAAAACCAGTTTGAAATTTATTAAACACTACTTTTATCTAGTAAAATCGACAAAGCATTGTCAAACTGAACCTTAACTATTATATCACGGCAATGAGTACTGTTGTGAACCGAACAAATTTTAGAACGCTCCCAAAGTACATATTCGTTCAGTTATAAATAAAATTCTACAGTATTTTATCATATCTTAAATAGTCTTCATATTGACACGTCATCCTTTATAGTTTCGTTGAGTATCGTACTTTAAAATCGCTCTAAAATTTAAAAGGAACCAGAATGTAACTTTTTGTTCTCCTATTCTCTCTCCATTTTTTCTCTCTTCCATGTAAGCTGACACATTAGCGAAAAAAAGTAAGTAAAATGTACCGCTTTTAACTAGACCAGGATAGAAATAGGTCTCAATAATAGTGTAGAGTGTGAATTCAACAATCTTTAAAAGTTCAGGGATGAAATTTTAATAACAAATCTATGTATTGAATTAGATATATACTAATTTGTTGCATTTATTAATTTTGGTTAAAATTTATAATGACAAATTCATGTGTTTCGAGTCGCTATTTCTTCTTTAAAGCTTATAGATTTATTTTGTTTGAACTTTTCAAAATGGCTTAAACATTCGATATAATTCAAAGTATCACGAAGAAACGTGATAAGATTCATTGAAAACTAAATGTTCGAGTGATGACAATGTGGAAATGGCAGAACTTTTTTGGCAATGGACATTATTGCATCAATATGATCTTAGTGGATGCAAATGTATTAAGTAACGTTTTGTATTTTTTTAATTAATTGATTTATTTGACATATTGATCACACGTGTTATATAAGATGAAATCTTTGAAACGTACATCAAGAAGAGTTATATCATGAAGTTTTTCGATGTCAACGAAAATATTGTTGGGAATTATCATGCGAAAATCATAAGTACATGGTAAACTTTCGCGATAATACCTTAGTTTTCCACCCTCTTTTTTCACCTCATCTTTTTACAGGGATAAACAGTTGTTGTTGGAGAAAGTGTTGTGGAATGCAATTGTTGTCGAAAAAAGTAGGCAAAAACGATGTAAATGGTTTGGTAAATATATTTTAAAATATATATATTTATTAAAATATATTGAATGTAAATGACCATTTTAGTAAAAAAATATCTAATAAGTTTTTTGCACAATTTCTAACTGACTGCTATTTTCAAAAGCTACAAATTTCAGTTTTTGCTTTCTCAGCGTTCCTGGAAAGCAGGAGAAAACAATTGGAAAAACAATGCCAAACTGAGCCTTAATTACAATAATGGATAATACAAAATACAAACAAAATAAAGTGACTATAGTCTTCACCGTAATTCTTATAATTAATACATAGAAGGCCAATTTTCTTACTAAAGCGTGAATGAGGCATTTTTTTCATTTCTTATAACAAAAATTATATATGAACCCAATAACTTAGTTGCTTTAAAGACGAGTTGGCCCTGAGCGAATCAAACCCGCGTTAACCAAAGCTCGGCTTGTTTACAACTTTAATCAAAGTTAATAAATTAACATGCAACATAATCAATCAATGTTGAACATGACAGGTATCAAATTATATGTTGTAAAATAAAAGTATTATTTAATAACTCTCTACATTTCCTATTTTACAAAAATTGAAATTACAATTTCTCAAAACAAAATGGACCCACGGCTTGATTATACGCAAAAAGGAAAGTACATAATAACATCAGATACACGCATCCGATCTCTGCTTTCAAAAAGGGCATAATTTGCCCGCCACTGCTCGAACGCCAAAATTTGTTCACTAAAACCCTAATTTTCCCGCTTCGATTCTTCCTTTCTGCACTTTCGATTCATCGCGCTCTTGAGTCATCATGCTCTGAAATCGCAACTCTCTCTTGTTCCAACTTCCCCAAAACCCTAGGGTTTAGCGTTTTCTTTCAAGAGAAATCTCACTCCCTGATCTCCATTATAGGGTTCTTGTCAATCATTTAGTTATGCTCAACGACATGTCGTGGGACGAGGAGATTGTTCTCCGTGACGTCACGAATGCCGGTCTAGTTGTGAGTGACCGCATTGGAAGGGAGGTTGGTTCTCAGCTTGACTTAGAAGAAGCCCTAGAAGCTTCTAGATATGCTAGCCATCCGTATTCTACGCAACCGAGAGAGGTGGAATTTTCGACTTCTTGTTTTGTGTTTGTTTTATTGTGTTTTTGTTGTTATATAGTGTGGTTCGTTTGCAGTGGCCTCCTTTGATTGAGGTGGCGGATACTTGGGAGTTGCCTCCGGTACTTATTGAAAGATATAATGCGGCTGGTGGAGAGGGGACGGCATTGTGTGGGATCTTTCCGGAGATTAGGAGGGCGTGGGCGTCGGTTGATAATTCGTTGTTTATGTGGCGATTTGATAAGTGGTGAGGCTTTGGCTTGCTGTTCGATATATGGTTAGCCAGATTGGATCATTTGTATATATTTTTCTTAATTATTGTTATTGTATGCTGTTGGAAATTCACAATTTCTTGTTGTCGTTTTGAGCATTGTTATCGATGATTGAAATTCATGCCTTATGTTTTAAGTTGAGGATAAACGACAGCCTCTTTAGTCGTGATAATGAAGTTTCTAAACCTATATGAATATCAAATAGTTAGAGTCGGTGCACTTATGAACCATCAGGTGTTGAGCTCCTAATTTGTCCTGAGAGAGAATATAGTGTTTTTCTAATTAGTCTCCAACATAGTTATTAATGGGACGCCATGGTTCCCCTATGACGCATCAGGCGCAGCCCACTGCGCCATTTCTGGCCATGTTGCCATGGTGCCCCATGAGCCATGGCTCCAGTACCACATTGCGCCATGGCTTCAGGACCCCTTTGTGCCATGATGCACCATGAGCCTTTAATAACTATGGTCTCCAGTCATTTTTGCATTGACTTGAATCAGTATCCTTTGGAACGAGATGTTATAAGGTGATCATTTGTTGATCGATTTCAGGAACATATGTAGTATAATGACGAAATTCAATTAGAGAGGTGGGTTTTCATGATAGCTTTCATACGTAAAGAATCAGTGAAATTTCTTCCCTTTCATACAACTCTAAATTCCATGGATTTCCGTATTCATAAAGGAATGTCTTCTCTTAATTTTTTTCTAAAATGCAGGTGAAGTCCTTAAAAGTTGATATATGTTTCTTTGTGTCGGACTTGATGACTGTGTGATTATTGCTTCTTTATGTAACTCTTTTATCTTTTTACTTTTCGAGCACACCAATCGTTATCATTTTTGTTTTATAAATAAATACTTGTGTCCTTGTATGTTTTTTTTCTTTTGTGTCTTATCATTGTATTATGCATTAGGGATGGACAATGTCCTGAATTCAGTGGGGAGGAACAAGCAATTTGTGCTGTTGGCCTTGCCAAATCTAAACCTGGTGTTTTTGTTGAAGCCATTCAGTATCTTCTAGTTTTAGCCACTCCTGTTGAGGTAGTAACTCCAGACCCTTCAAATATTCTGCATATTTATTTCTTGCATTATGTTAAGTAGCTATTTACATGCCTGCTTAAAACAGACTGCCATGATTTTATCATGTTATCAATATGATTGTCCTGCCAATTTTTTTTTTGGTGGTTTATCTTCTGTTTTTTCATTGCTTCTGTAGTCATGGTCGTAACATTGAGATAAGGATTCACATTTTATGTTTGACTGTGTCGGGGCATTCAGTAGCTGGCTCAGTTTTTAGGCTCCTGAAAGTTGTTAAGTAGCACTGGGCTTTCATAGAATCAGGTGCTTCAAAAGTCATTGCACAATTTAGCCTCTTAGTCTAGTTATGATAAGGAAAAAGTCAAAAGAAGAAGATTAAAGAATTGGTGCACTAGAATGTCTAAACACCTATCATATTTCCTTTCTTTCCATCTTAAATTTGAGATTAGCATTTGGTGTCATGATATTGGATCTTTATGCGTCTTTTCTTGTTATCAGCTGATTCTTGTAGGAGTTTGCTGCTCTGGAGGAGCTGATGGCACTGATCCATATGCAGAGATTAGACTCCAGCCTTTGCCAGAGTACACAATTCCATCTGATGGAGTTACTATGACCTGTGTTGCCTGCACAGATAAGGGTAGAATCCTCCTATCTGGGCGTGATGGCCATATTTATGAGCTACATTATACATCTGGTTCTGGATGGCATAAGCGATGTCGAAAGGTCTGCCTTACTGCTGGATTGGGTAGTGTTATCTCAAGGTAAGTTGCTTCACTCAATGAATATTAGTGTCACTCGATGCTTATGCTTGGTATCTGAAAAATTTACATGGAAAACATGAATATTAGTGGCACCTGTATTGTCTATGAATTTTGAGCTTGGGTTTATGTTTCTAGGTGGGTTGTACCAAATGTGTTCAAGTTTGGAGCTGTTGATCCCATTGTTGAGATGGTTTTTGACAATGAAAGGCAGATTTTATACACACGAACTGAAGAGATGAAACTTCAGGTTTTCCTGTTGGGGTCAACAGGAGATGGTCCATTGAAGAAAGTGGCAGAAGAAAGAAATTTGTTCAGTCACAGGGATATACATTATGGAGGTAGGCAGTCAACAGGAACACGAGCTACTAATAGATCACCAAAGCCATCCATAGTTTCGATCTCACCTCTATCCACATTGGAGTCCAAGTGTTTGCACCTTGTTGCTGTTTTATCAGATGGCAGGAGATTGTATCTTTCAACTTCTTCATCTACTGGCAATAATGGTACTGTGGGAGGTTTGAATCGTTTCAGTAATGATCATCAGAGACCAAACTGTTTAAAAGTTGTAACAACAAGACCTTCTCCTCCAATAGGGGTAAGTGGACTTACCTTTGGTGCCATACCTCTTGCTGGCAGAACTTCAAATGAAGATCTCACGCTAAAGGTTGAAACAGCATATTACTCAGCAGGAACTCTTGTCCTTTCTGATTCATCACCTCCAACCATGTCTTCCCTTGTCATTGTTAGCAAAGACTCAAGCTCACAATCATCTTCTATGAGTAGTTTTGGTACAAGTGCAAGAAGTTCTCGAGCTCTACGAGAAATCGTGTTTTCCTTACCTGTTGAAGGACGGATGCTTTTTGTTGCAGATGTGCTGCCTTTACCAGATACAGCTGCCACTGTGCAGTCACTTTACTCGGACCTAGAATTTTTTGGATTTGAAAGCTCTGAGTCCTGTGAAAAGGCATCTGGCAAATTTTGGGCTAGAAGTGATCTTTCAACTCAGCATATACTTCCAAGACGAAGAGTTGTTGTATTTAGTACTATGGGAATGATGGAGGTAGTTTTTAACAGGCCTGTGGACATTCTGAGAAGGCTTTTCGAGTCAAACTCACCTAGATCAATCCTGGAAGATTTTTTCAATCGATTTGGTGCTGGTGAGGCAGCTGCAATGTGTTTAATGCTAGCTGCAAAAATAGTTAATTCAGAAGCTCTTGTAAGCAGTGTTGTTGCTGAGAAGGCTGCAGAAACATTTGAGGATCCAAGAGTTGTTGGAATGCCACAACTTGATGGTATCAATGCACTTTCAAATACTAGAACACCGACAGGGGGTTTTAGCATGGGGCAAGTTGTTCAGGAGGCTGAGCCTGTATTTTCAGGTGCACATGAAGGGCTTTGCTTATGCGCATCAAGGTTACTTTTGCCCTTGTGGGAACTACCTGTATTTGTCAGCAAAGGTGGATTAGGTGCATCTGATGCTACTTCTGAAACTGGAGTGGTTACATGCAGGCTCTCAGTTGGGGCTATTCAAGTCCTTGAAAACAAGATTCGTTCTTTGGAGAAGTTTTTAAGATCCAGAAGGAACCAGAGGAGGGGGCTTTATGGTTGTGTGGCTGGTTTAGGAGATGTGACTGGTTCTATATTGTATGGAAATGGTTCAGACTTAAGTACTGGTGACAGAAGCATGGTTAGGAATTTATTTGGTGCGTACTCACGAAACATTGAGTCTGCTGCTACTGGAACATCAAATAAAAGACAGCGATTACCATATACTCCTGCAGAATTGGCTGCTATGGAGGTAAGCAGTCAAACTGTTAATTATAGCTGGATTTTCGTTTCTTTTTTTGACTTGATAATCTACCACGTTGCAGGTCAGGGCTATGGAGTGTATCAGACAGTTACTTCTTAGATGTGGTGAAGCTTTGTTTTTGATGCAGCTTCTATCTATGCATCATGTGGCACGCTTAGTTCACGGTTTCGAATCAGATTTTGTACAGGCACTGGTTCAGTTAACATTCCATCAACTAGTTTGTTCAGAAGATGGTGATAGGATTGCTACAATGCTAATATCTGCACTAATGGAGGTAAAATAAGTCGATAGTAAACAATCTAGACATCCAATTAAGTCCTAACTTTCAAATGCGTTCTTCCTTGGTGTGTGCACTTTAGTTCTTTTGGTTGTGCCTGATGTCACTATCCTTCCTTATGAATTATTTGTTTGCTTTTATGTCATTGTGCTCCAGTATTATACTGGCCCTGATGGCAGAGGAACAGTAGATGACATTAGTGGGAGATTGCGAGAGGGCTGTCCAAGCTATTTCAAGGAAACAGATTACAAGTTTTTCTTGGCTGTGGAATGTCTTGAAAGAGCTGCTGTGACTTCGGACCCTATGGAGAAGGAGAATCTTGCTAGAGAGGCCTTCAATTCCTTAAGTAAAGTTCCAGAGTCTGCAGATCTGAGAACTGTTTGCAAAAGATTTGAGGACTTAAGGTGAGTACTACATACTGCAAAAGTAGAAGTCAGTTTCATGTAATTTGAACCTTAAACCTGAAATGAGAATGGCTTGCATGCAGTGGCGAAGCCACATGTATTAGAAGGGGGGAATTGCCCCCTTTAATTTTTTGATTGAAAAAATATCTATATAGATAACATTTGATTATTAAATTTAATTAGATAAAAATTTCCCCCGTACTTTATCATTTTATTCCATTTCTTCAACTATTCTTTAAGTTTCAGATTAGTAACTCTAATATTGCAAGACTCCAAATCTTCTCCCAAAATCATCATCTCTTCACATCAACTATTTTGTCACTTAGCTTTCGAAATCACCTCGTCTTTGTGTTTGATCTATTATTTCTGATTTGACTTCAGTATTATATGTGTTTCATTTTCAAGTAAATCTTCATCCTGTCAACCTAATTTTGTGTTTTTAGTTTAGAACGAGGCTTATACTGCTATTATTCTATTGAGTTCTATTAAATTTCAATCATTATTTGCAACTGATATGCATTGAATGACTTCATGATCCAATATTTTCCCAGAATTTCCATTATATTTTTTTGTTTCGCTTAATCAAGGGTCTCCGAAACTGTCCCAAAAAACCTGATTGCCTTTAACTTCACACGTCTCATTAGTTCCCAAACTCACCTGAAGCGACATGATTAACCCCAGGGAATTAGGTTGAAGAGTAAGTCCATTGAGATAAGGATGCATAAAGTTCAGGACTTGAATATGTTTTTTGGACCGACTTCAGGGGATCTTTAATGTGTTAAACCTGGTTTTTTATGTATTAACTTTTATATTTTGCGCCCTTGATTTTATATCTTGGTTTTGCCTCTTGCAGGTTTTATGAAGCTGTTATACGCTTGCCTCTGCAGAAGGCACAGGCCCTTGACCCTGCTGGTGATGCACTCAATGAACAAATTGATGCAGCAATTAGAGGACATGCACTTGCCCAACGTGAACAGTGCTATGAGATAATTACCAGTGCTTTACGTTCTCTAAAAGGCGAGTCCTCAACAAGGGAGTTTGGTTCTCCTGTGAGACCTGTTGCAACACGACCAGTTCTTGATCAGGCTTCTCGAAGGAAATATATTTGCCAGATTGTTCATCTTGGTGTCCAGTCATCTGATAGACTGTTTCATGAATATCTGTATAGAACTATGATTGATTTGGGTCTTGAGAATGAGCTTTTGGAGTTTGGAGGCCCTGATTTAGTACCTTTTCTACAAAATGCCGGCCGTGAATCATCACAAGAGGTAAAGGTTGTCTATTAGCAACATAGCCTTGTTTCATTATCTATTAGTGTCCGATCTCCATTGATCCTATTTAAATGTTTGACGTTTGGATTTTGTTTCTGCAAAAATTTGCTTTTAGCATCCAGTAAAAAGTTTGTTATCGATCTTGTAGGGCAGAGCTGTTTCTGCAGTAGCAGCTGCATCTTCCGCTGCTGGTCATTCAGGAGCACTTGTAACTTCTCGTCAAGCAAAATACTTTGACCTTTTGGCTCGATATTATGTAATGAAGAGACAACATACGCTTGCTGCTCACATATTGCTAAGACTTGCTGAAAGACGCTCTATGGATGCAAGAGATGTTCCTACGCTTGAACAAAGGTCATCTTTATCTATTTCCTTCTTTTACTATCAATTAGAACCATGATTCTTTTTCTGTCATGGCTTTGATCTATCAGATATTGTCATACCAAAAAATGCTGATTTGAATATTGGAGAACTAGAACTCTATTTTGTTTGTGAGGTTCAGTGCCTCACCCGGGAGTTGGTGTCTAGTGTTGTGGTCCTGTTGGCCTGTAATAATTTGGACAGGAGAGTTCACTATAATTTTACCTAATTTCCATAGGAAATTCTTATAGAACACCCAGATGTAAGGGCACGTAAACATGCAAATATATTAGGATAGAAATGGTAATGAGAGCTAAAACTTTGCGGAACCACTGAGCTAATTAGCCCTGCATTTGTTTTGTCATTTCATTGTGGAACCAATTAGTCAATGAGAAACAAAAATGAGCTCAAACTGTATTACAACTCTTCGCTTTTTTCTTATTCAAAATTTGATGCATTTTCCACGGAGTAATTATGTTCTGATGATTCATTTCATTTTCTTAATATCAGGCGCCAATACCTGAGTAATGCTGTCCTACAGGCGAAGAACGCAAGTGATAGCAGTGGTCTTACTGGTTCCACTAGGGGTGCTATGGAGAGTGGATTGCTAGATATGTTGGAAGGGAAACTTGGGGTTCTTCGGTTTCAAATTAAGATAAAAGAGGAGTTGGAGGCTATAGCTTCCAGATTAGAATCTTCATCCAGCATGTCTGAGCCTATCCAAAATGGATCACCCCCTGAGAACAATGCCAATGCAGAATATGCTAAAGTTGCACGAGAAAAAGCCAAAGAGCTGTCAATGGACTTGAAAAGCATAACTCAGCTCTATAATGAGTATGCAGTTCCTTTTGAACTCTGGGAGGTAAATTTGGTGCTATTCTGATTCTGACTTATTTAGGCCGTTGCATGACTAGTTTTTTTCTCTGTTATGGTTATTCTTCCATGAGTGTGCAAAACCTATTTGTGGTTGCTTCTTTTATACACAGTTCTGTGATTTTATAACTTTGACAGTTCATTGCAGTTAAAAATTGGGAAAACGCAATAGAGGTTCAATATTATGTGCCCTTTGATGCCTGAAATAGGTTAATGTGTGAATTGTTTGTCCTGTTTCTTGTCATATTTTTGTTAACTTTTTTTTTTGTACATGTGTGTAGATTGTTTCTAAGTGGAAACATTCCAAAACCAAATTTTTGATTTGCTGGTTTCCTCTGCTCTATTGAGAAAGTGCATTTCCTTTTGATTGAGAAAATTATTCAAGTATTCCACATAAAGCATCTAATAATGAGTTTTGAAATTGAAGTATGGATTTCAAAGAAACCTATCTTAGTATCTTGCTTGTTCATGATGATAAATGAGCATGTTATTGATTGTTTGTCACAATATACATGTTGAGAAGAATCTCTATTTGCAATTTGTAAACAGCTAAGCGTTTTCCTTCAAATTGGTTTTTATTGTTATGAATCAGGGAATTCTTGTTAAGCTTGTTGAACATTTTAAAGATCTGCTCGTCATTTATCCCTTGTTTATGTTCTAATATGAGCAGACTAGGCTCTGTTTCTCTTAGCAAGCTTTGCCAATGAAAGTGATACCCTCACAATTGATTCAAAATTTCCCTTTCTCTGTTCTTGCTTCTGTATCAATTCTAAATTTCTTTGAACTGTCATCTCCTGAGGGCAGAAAAAGAAAAGAAACCTCTAACTTTAGCCTGTTCAGAATGTCTCGTCTTATGGTGCCTTTTTAAGGTTTGAACTCAGTTTGGTCCCTCTGTTGCTGATCTAGAACACTAATTAAATGTTCGTTTGTTAGTTGCTAATTACTTGCCTCGACTTTGTTTTTACGGTACGGTAACATCTGGCCTTGGAAAACATCTTTAATGCATGCTGAATCAGAACAATAAGTCATGGTAGGATTTCTTGAATATATTGACATCTGCTACTGATAACTAGTGCTCTTCCTTGAGATGTAGTTTTTCAGTGTCAAGTTTTCTCATTTTGCAGTGTCAAGTTTTCTCATTTTGCAGTAAACAAACGTTATTGTAGGCTTCTACGTTCCAAATTTATGATAGGATTCTTTACATCTTTGTCCCTTTCAGATATGTCTGGAGATGCTTTACTTTGCAAATCACTCTGGCGATGCTGACAGCAGCATCGTAAGGGAAACGTGGGCTAGACTGATTGATCAAGCTCTGTCAGGCGGTGGCATTGGTGAAGCTTGTTCTGTACTGAAGAGGGTTGGTTCCTACATATATCCTGGAGATGGAGCTGTTCTACCTTTAGAGACTCTATGTCTTCACCTTGAGAAGGCTGCACTGGTAAACTTTGATTGCCATGGATATTTATGTGGTTCACAGTTGAATTGCTGTTTGGTAATTTCCAAATTTGTGATCCTTGTGTGGTTAGAAGCGACTAAATAAAGGCAACTAATTTTCTGTATACATCTATTTTGTTGTATTTTATTGATGGTCTGTTTCTCGATCTTGCAGGAAAGATCAGAATCAGGCACTGAATCTGTTGGAGATGAAGATGTATCAAGAGCTCTTGTTGCTGCTTGCAAGGGTGCAACTGAACCTGTACTGAATGCTTATGATCAGTTGATATCAAATGGGGCTATTTTGCCCTCTCCGAACCTTAGGTTACGCCTTCTCCGATCAGTGCTGGTAGTACTTCGTGAATGGGCCATGTCTGCATTGGCACAGAGGATGGGCACTACGACAAGTGGAGCTTCCCTAATATTAGGTGGATCGTTTTCACAGGAGCAAACCACAGTAGTTAACCAAGGGATCCGTGACAATATCACCAGTGCGGCGAACAGGTAAATTTTTCCTTTCAATTATTAGTTATTGTTATTCTTATTGTTAGGGATAAGGTACAATTTTTACCCTATGGTTGTTGGGAGAGAACAAATCTAGCCTTCACGTTGATTGGCGAAAAAATGAGTTTTTCTTTTTCCATTAAAATAAGATGCGCAGTTTCAAGCCTTTTTGGGTGGCCGGCATGCTGTAGGATGACGAGAACATGAAATTACAGATTTAAATAAAAAAATTGATTTTTCGTCCAGTAAACTTTAGGCTTAAGACTGCACTGTTTTGTTTGTGGAGGGTAAATCCGCTCTTCCCTATATATTATAATTCACACGTGAATTTGATAAAAATGGAAGGGATAGCAGACAATAGGATGCTGGAGTTCTGACCTAAGATATCATCTGGCTGGCTTTTATCCAAAAAATGACTTTTTTTGACATTTGACATTACACAACTCGTCCAGTGCTTCCCCTTGTTTTGGCAATTTAGATTAAAAAAAAGGCCTAGCTGCTTCTTGCTACCTCGTTGCTTTATCATTGAGTTGTCTATCTCCAAAGGGCTTTCTTTTGGCAGCAAATCTCTTGGGGCACATTTGAAATTCTAGATTACTGCTCAAAGTTTGTTAATGAGAATACATGAAGTGTTGATCTAAAATCCACAAAGAAGCAGAATGGTTCCATTTTCTGGCCTCTTAAGTGAATCAAGCTTTTGAGAGTTGCCTTTTTGCTTTACTAAAAAAGTTTTCTCCCTCGATTATTCCGTAATGAACTAGGCAACATCAGAACCAGTGATGAAAATCCTCAAATTGACCTTTTGCTTGATTTGCATTTTAGAGGCACTGAAATGGTGACTTAACCGTAGATATTTGTTTTAACCATGTTTTATTGTTCATGCCCTCTAGAGAAGTTGTTTGTTTTAAGTGCAAGCCAAATAATAGGGCCTGAATAGAGTCCAGTTTGTGTGTAATCTTCGTGAGAAGTCTTTCTGGCCTAATTATGACTCATGAAGCTTGGCCATTGATGCGATTCCTTTGTCCTGGGAGGAATATAACCTCAATTTATTGTATGATTATGTTACATTTTCTTCCTTGCTAGGAGGATTATCCTATTGCAGTTTGTGACGTCCTTTAAGACATTTTTCTTTAAGGAAAGTTGAGCACCATATTTTCTCATTCCAAGTATTCTTGATGACTTTGCATTACAGGTACATGACAGAAGTGAGGAGGTTGCCCCTTCCTCAGAACAAAACAGAGTCTGTTTATCGAGGCTTTCGAGAACTGGAAGAGTCTCTGATAAGTCCCTTTTCTTTTGACCGATTCTAATTCTTTCAGCTTGTTCCTAGTTGTTGTATGAAATGTTTTTTTCTTCCTTCCCTGGGAATAAAAAGGTTAGTAGTTTCATCTTAGGTTCCTGTAACATTAGCATTGAATTTAGAGTATCCAATTGTAACATAAACTATTATCTCATAGGAAAAAAAAAATGCCGACAGAATTCAAATTTTTGATTGCACATTGTGTATAAAATTTGGCGAGGGCGTTCTTGGTAGATTCATCTTTGCCGAAAGATATTTCTGAATCAGGGTCATTTGAGAACTGGTGTTTGACTTGCAGCTCTGCCATAAATGAGGCTCTGGAAATAGGTTGATATGGTGTTTTGCTTTCTTTCCTTCAGTTGAGATGCAAGAAGCATTTCAAAATGTGTTATTAAACGACTGCAAATGGACTTAATATGAGGTGGGATTAGGGATGTCAATTTCTGACATGATAACTCGATTTTCAGAGGTAAACCACTTGATGCGGGGGAGATAACCCTTGCCCGAGTTTGTATACGAAGCTTTGAGTTTATATTCAGATTTGAACCTAAGATCCATTTTTCAGTAAGCCTACTCCAAAAATGACAGTGGCATATCGAACCTTGTATGGGTTAGGGTAGTGTGGGGTTCTGCTAATAAAGCTCACAGGTGGGTAAGTTTGCACCATGGTAGATCACCAAGCTTTACTCGGGCGAGATTGGTTTCAGTACAGTGAGGACATCTCGTTATCCATCCTCTACCTTCTTCTATTGTGGAAAAGCATTGATGTGTAAATTGTATGAACATATGACAAACCTTTAGAAGCTTGTTCAAAAATTGCGGACGGAAGTCTCGATGGAGAAGGCGATTGGAAGCAAAATTCATGCCGTGATCAGATCTAAAGGATATTAAGCCAACAAGTTGTAATAAAGTCTAAATGGCGGACAATTTTGTTGAAGGTTTGCCAGTATGGTTCTACTTTCACTTACAAAATGATTGAAATAAAATAGATCGGAACCCTTACACGAACTTATAGAGAATGTGATTTGATGAAAATGTCCTTGGATCAGGAGAATTTAGTCTTCTGTTTGAATTTATCAGAAGGTAAGATGGCAATTCTCCTATGTTAGGCTTTCATGGGCTTATGTAGCCCGCCATTCACATATAATGCAAAATTTAACAAGATTAAAAATTTGGAGTAAATGGTCTAAGGTGGGTTAAAAGTTGATTATTGTCTTGACTTTAAAGATTAAATTGCCAATTGGTATTTTACTGAGAAAGGGGAAGCTTATGACAAATTACATTGAGTCCTAATCAAAATAATCATCAAATTTCCACACAAATACAATTCACAACATATCCAAAGTTCTACAGTAATACAAACTATATATATTATTAACAAATAATAATATTATTAATAATAGGTGTGTTTTATTTATTTATGATAATAGGTTGATTTTAAACTCGTATGGTTTAAGAAATAATAAAATAAAACAAAGTTTGTTCGTAAAAAGTCCAAAAAAGTATAGTATTTTGATAATGAAACCACACAAGTCTTTGTTTTCAATTAATTTATACTCTATCTGTATTCCTCTTTGCCTATCCATTTTCAACTTGGATAATTGTTATTTATTTTTTGCTTATGATTCATCTTAATATTTTGAAAGCAGTGTTCAGAAATTAACATAATTGATTATTTATTAACTGTAATATATAATATCTAATTGGTTATCTCTAGCTTAACTCTAGTTTAGTAAAAATTCTAGCTTCATACGAGATATATTACCATATATACAACATTAAAAAATATAAAAAAAGCTTTCAATTTATTTATTCTAAAATATATCCCCATTCCATTAGTAAAATTGAAGAAGAATGCAAGATGATGTAGAGATATTTAAAATTAATTATAAAAATTATGAGAAGTTGACAAGGAAGCTTCAACGTTACTTTTATATTTTATGTAGATTCTAATTCCTATAATCTACAAAATTTAATATATAATCTATTATTAATTTAACGGTGTAGGTTATGGTGACTTTGTTTTTGAGTTACTTTGTTTATACTTTTAGATCATTTTTCACCCCATGATTTAATGGTGGACAAAACAAAGTAATGGTTAATTTGTAAAAAACAAAATGACCATAGAATTTTTCTAATTTAACTAGTATAATTTTATATAGTTAATTAATTTGTAATTTTTTTTTGTGTGAAAGAAGATTAGTACTAGGTTCTTCAAATTTTTACTTGTGCCTTGAATTCTCATTTACCCCTAGTAAATATTATAGGATGTAGGTGAAGCTCTTTTGCTACTAAAACTAAACTAACGTTTTTCTATCATCAATTAACTTGTAATTTATTAAGCAAAGAACTTAATTAATATATAACATCCATTATTTTTTGGCTCAAGTTTAAGTCAATAAAAATTCTAACTTGATACGAGATAGTATGTTAGTGGGATATCTAATAGAGATTATTTGTTGTAAGGTATCTCAATATACTAATAACTTCAATGTTACTATTTTGTGGTGATAGTTTTAGTCTAATGATTCAGCTTCATCCAGTAATTAGAAGTTCATAAGTTGGAATTATGTTTAGAATAGAAGAGACTTTTTTTTGTTATTAATTCTGTTCCCATTTGAGTGATTAAAAAAATAATTAAAATAAAATATAATTAGAAAAAAAGAGTCCTTGTCTAAATAGGTACCGTCAAGATAATGTAATGTAAAATGTAATTATCCAGATAAGAAAGAAAATCCACAACCTCTGTTACCATCTCCTCTCCGTGATTAAGCTCTCTCTTTCTCTCTCTAAAAATTCAAGCTTTCAAAAACGACGACCATTCCATTCATCAACGACGACCAACAACAACAACAATAATCAAAAAAATCAACACGCCTATACACATTCTCCACCCAAACGAACCCCAATTGAATTTCATCAAAATCAATTTTTTTTTTCTTTTTCGTAACCCTCATATATAGAATTAGGTCATCATCAGCTCACATTCTATCTTCCGATCTGATTGATTTTCATCTTCCGATCTCTCTACAATGTTTAGATTCGAACAGGAGAAGATCCGCAAACGACTTTGAATTTTTTTTATTTTTTTTTTGATTTTTTAATATGGCCGACGCGCTCACCGTGATTCCGGCCTCTGTTCTTCGTAATCTCTCCGATAAGCTTTATGAGAAACGGAAGAATGCTGCTCTTGAGGTTTTTATTTTTTAATTTTAGCCCTAATTTTGATTTTTAGGGTTTTTAGATGGTTTAATTAATTTGTGCATGGGTTTTTTAGGTTGAAGGTATAGTTAAGCAACTGGCGACTGCCGGTGATCATGATAAGATATCGTCTGTTATTAATTTGTTGACCACGGAGTTTACTTATTCGCCTCAAGCTAATCACCGTAAGGTTGGCTTTCGTTGATTCATCGTCCCGTAATTTGAGTTTAGTAGCTCCTATAATGCGTAATTTGTTTACTTATTGTTGTATTGTGTGCTGATTTTTGTGGTTCAGGGCGGATTGATCGGGCTAGCTGCTGCAACTGTAGGGTTGACTTCAGAAGCTGCCCAACATCTTGAGGTATTTGCTGTGATATTAGTTTGCGTTGTTCCGATTTTCTTGGAGTCTTGTCTGGATGCACGTATACTACAACTTGAACTTTAGTTATTTGGCTATCAGACTAGTGGAAAATTCTGTATTTAATTCCGTCAGCTTTACATGAATGCGATGGGATTTTGCAATTAACTTCTCTAAAATTAGGGTTTTGTTTTGATATATGAACAAATCCTTCTATTTTTGGTTATTTTTCTGCCATTCCTGCTTTGGTTTGTAGTTTGATCCACCGTGCAGCATTTAATTTTGTCTTACGAGTGTTTGTTGTTTTCAAAATAGTTTTATTTTTAGATTGAAGTAGTGGAGTAGGTTTTTGGAGAAGAATGGAAAACAATAATACGAGGGGCATAACATTTTCGGTTCAAGTAATAATTAATTCTGTAGGACAGGAAAAGGTATTTGTGTCAACGAAGAAAACAGCCATAAGCACTTTCTCAAGACAAGACAAAGATGAAATTTATATTCTGTCAGTTGAGGCAATATATTACGTGCTCTTAAGCTGTTTGAACTAGGATGATTGTCGATAGAAGATAAATTATCATCTTTTACAATCCCACAAATCCAGATTCCAATTTACTTAGTGTCGTGCAATGCTAATCTTTGCTGGGTTATGAAACAACTAGAATACTGTCTCCTATTCTCTTGGAGGCTTTAAAAGATTTCAGTTACTTGTAAATAGTAGATAAAAAACTTATTGATCTCTCTCGCTCACACACACACATATTTGCACAGCTGCAAAACAGAGCAACGTTCACTCGTGTCTTAATCTGACTCCATTCCAGCTACTCATTTAAAAACCCAAGGCAAAAGAGGGTTTATGCATATCCGTAGTGTGTTCTGTTTGGTTGACTTGATTGTATCATCTGTACTGTACTGATGCATCTCTGCAACACTTTCATGTGTTTCTGCATTTTGTCCCGATCAGGGGCTTTGGCCTTTCCTCATAGAACTTATCACTTCGTGCTATTTGGAGTTGCATATTCTATTTATCATTGCTTGTTTTGTGATGCTATAGTTGGTATGTCCATGTCTTTTTGGATCTTTTTTACCCAGTAGGTTCATCTGCTCGAACCAAGTAGGGATAATTGCTTTATATCATCCTTGGGCCCTGTCTTCTGGTTTCCATTAATTTGTCTTTGAACAAAGATTTTCCTGTAATCAAATGAAGCTGCTATCTCATGTTTATTATAAACCTTCACGTAATCTCTTTTGTTCTAATGAATTGATTTGCCAGCTCCTTTGGGTGGCCGGACAAAATATAAGGTCTAAGCATGTTAAACATAGAAGGCACATTGTCTTATTTATACGATCTGATCTGCCAAATAAATCTGGTATTAGCAGAGATTCCTGTTTCTTGGCCAGAAACTACTGGAGCCAATTTGAACGAATGGCAAACGGACCTGTCAGGGTGCTGCTACTTTTAGAATGGTTAAATTAGTTTGTCAGACTTGAAAGAACCAAGTACAAGTTACTTTGTTTAAAAAAGAGAAAAGATAAACTTTTTGGGATTTTCTTTATTTATTCATTTAAAGTGATAGTCTTTTATTCAGTTTTGGAAGGTTTTTCATCCGTCTGTATGGATTATATTTTTTCTTTTGCTCAGTGTCTGTCGACATTTTTCTATTTTTTCTTTTCCTCATCCATGGTTTGGTTGCTTCTTCTCAGCAAATTGTCCCTCCTGTGCTTAATTCTTTTTCTGACCAAGACAGCAGAGTTCGTTATTATGCTTGTGAAGCCCTCTATAATATTGCAAAGGTGAGAGTTAAATCAACTAATTTGTATCAGATGTTTTCAAAAAAATTCTCTTGACATGCACAAGCTTTAATGCATTTATTATTGTGCAGGTGGTGAGAGGAGATTTTATTGTGTTCTTCAACCAAATTTTTGATGCTTTGTGTAAGCTTTCAGCAGACTCAGATGCCAATGTACAAAGTGCAGCGCATCTTCTAGATCGGCTTGTAAAGGTCCATAATGTTCCCATTTGCAATTATTTGCTAAATATCCATAGTTTTATTGATGGAATCCTATTAAATCTTGAAATGACTTCTCATATTCGCTTCAATGAAACAGGACATTGTCACTGAAAGTGATCAATTCAGGTATGATCGGATTTGTATGGATCCAGATTAATTGTGATAGTTGTGCTTTCTTATGTGTTTTTTAATGTTTGATCTTTTTCTCTGTCAGCATTGAAGAGTTCATCCCGCTATTGAGAGAACGTATGAATGTCCTAAACCCCTACGTCCGCCAGTTTTTGGTAGGGTGGATTACTGTGTTGGACAGTGTTCCAGATATAGATATGCTGGGTTTTCTTCCTGATTTTCTTGATGGTAAATATTATTTGTTATCAGACATCTGATATTTTCTTTGTAGTTCATTTTTGTTTGCTGCTTACTACATGTGAATTTACATATTTCTTTGTGAACATCAGGTTTGTTTAATATGTTGAGTGATTCTAGTCATGAAATAAGACAGCAAGCTGATTCTGCACTCTCTGAATTTCTCCAAGAGATCAAAAACTCACCAGTAAGATTTCTGCTAATATTAGATCTGATCTTGTTGCTCCTGCCTTCCTGTCGTTGTAAACTCTCTTGTTTCTGTGTGTGTCTGTACATTTATTGACTTCTTTAGAAATTGCAGGATTTATCAAGCAATTTTGTCTTTAAAACAAAATCTTTTGTTCATTTGTAATTTTCTGACTCGAGCAGTGCTACTGTTGAAGTCTGTAGATTATGGTCGAATGGCTGAGATACTGGTGCAAAGAGCTGCTTCTCCGGATGAATTTACTCGGCTCACAGCTATTACATGGGTAAGTGGACAATCGAATGCATGTACAGATGTGTATGCATTTCCTGCCAATTTGTTTCTAATATTTAAATTTTTTTCATTCTAATTGTTAAAGCGTTTTGTACCTTTTAACTGTGCAGATAAATGAGTTTGTAAAACTTGGTGGGGACCAACTTGTTCCTTACTATGCTGATATCTTAGGAGCCATTCTGCCGTGTATATCAGACAAAGAAGAGAAAATCAGAGTGGTAAGTTAGTTCATGATCCAGACTGGTGGAAATAAGCACAACTTTTCTCAAGCATGTTATATTGAGTTGTTTATTTTTCGGCTCATAAGGTTGCTCGGGAAACCAATGAAGAACTTCGTGCAATCAAGGCTGATCCTGCTGAAGGATTTGGTGTTGGAGCAATACTTTCCATTGCAAGGAGGTGCGGGTTTTGTAACCTGTGATTAGAAGGACAAAATCTATTATGAAAAATTCTTACTTCAATGCATGTTTAACTATACTTTTGCTTAGAAGAGCTATTGCAGAAATTTTAACAATCTAGTCATTATGTTTTCTCAAAACTCATTAATGTGTATATTGATCTCATATTGTAGACTTTTTTCTGTTCAGTCAATTATCTAGCGAGTGGGATGCTACCCGGATTGAAGCATTGCACTGGATTTCTACCCTTTTAAACCGGTACCGTGCCGAGGTAACGAGTTAAAGACCACATTTATATTTCTATAAACCTAGGCTTTGTTTGCTCTCTGAATTTTTGATGTAAATCTAAGTATAATTGTTTTACAATGTGTAAGGGATCAAATGTTGGAGTGTTCTGTCTTATTGTACCGAGTCAACTGTATATTTGCTTGCACTTTATGGGTGCTGTTTACACAGGCTAGTATAGTGTCAGGTGGACTTACATTCAGGGATTCACTATTGTATAGCATAGAATGGTATTTTCGTACTGAATATGAAAGAGTGTCTTCTTGTTTTCTTTTCATAATGAGGGTGCTCTATCAGGAAAGAAGATGCATACTACCTGTGCATGTTGGATGACTTTGGGCTTATGTTATATCTTTGTTCAATTTTGCTTCAACTAATTTTTTTCTTTTTTTTTTTGTGTGGGCATGGATTATGTTTCATTTGTATTTTTCTTGTCAAACAGGTCTTGTGTTTTCTGAACGACGTATTTGATACCCTACTGAAAGCACTTTCAGACCCTTCAGATGAGGTAATTTTTTTAGTTTGGGTTTGTTCATTATTTTTGGTACAGTTTGCTGTAGAGCATACATCAATCCTTGATTGTTAGGTGAAGAAGATTCTTGCATTTGTAGCATCTGTTAATTTGTTTTGAGTGGAAGCTCAGGACTCTGATCAATTGGAAAATAAAATAAAGTTGGAAACAGTTCCAATTTGGAGTTGAACTTCTTGGGTTTTGTTTTTCTCTTGCGGTATCACTTACAGTTGCATTTTATTGTGTGGGGTAATATTTTTGTTCGCCAAACATAACATCAGTCTAGACATTGATCTTTTGGAGTCAGCATCTCATTATCTTTCCCTTGCATTTGCAAATTTTTATGCCTTCTTCTGATAGTGAATGTAAATTGTACTAAGTTTTTTTCTTATATGTGTAATTTTTTTGCAAATCTTCCCAGGTGGTACTTCTTGTTCTTGAGGTTCATGCTTGCATAGCAAAAGATCCTTTACATTTCCGCCAACTCGTTGTTTTTTTAGTACATAATTTCCGGATTGATCATTCTCTGCTGGAGAAGTAAGTTCATCTCTTATCTCCGACTTCCATTTTTCTTTGAAGCCTTGCAATTGAATAAATATGTAAAGAGAGCTCACTAATAACTCTTCTGTTTCCTTGTATAGGCGTGGTGCTTTGATAATTCGAAGACTCTGTGTACTGTTAGATGCTGAAAGAGTCTATAGGGAACTCTCCACAATCCTAGAGGGTGAAGCAGACTTAGACTTTGCGTCTATCATGGTTCAGGTTTGATAATTTTCAGAATGAACATATCTTCACAAGTTCCCATACATCAAGCTGCATCTCTAATATAATTGGATTATTGTAACATAGGTTTTTTCCCCTCTTATTAATTTCATTTGCTCGTATTCTTCAGGCTCTCAATTTGATCTTACTTACATCTTCTGAATTAGCTGAGATGCGAGATCTTCTGAAGCAGTCACTTGTGAATCCTGCTGGTAAAGACTTGTTCATTTCATTGTATGCTTCATGGTGTCATTCACCTATGGCAATTATAAGCCTCTGCCTACTAGCACAGGTAAGAAAATAATTCATCAGTCAAATCCATCCTCTTTTATTCTTCTTCTCACAAACATTGTAGAGCCTGCTTTATTGTATCCCTATTCATTGGTTTTTCAGACATACCAGCATGCAAGTGTTGTGATTCAGTCTCTGTCAGAGGAAGATATCAATGTCAAATTCCTAGTCCAGCTTGACAAATTGATTCGCTTGCTGGAAACCCCAATCTTTGCTTACCTTAGATTACAGGTGCATATCATTACCTGAGTATTTGATCAATCCATGTTTTGATGTTTTTTTTTAAACTATAGTTGGCAGTTAATTTTTTTTCTTGAATTTGTGTGCTTACTCAGTATAAATGTTTCATAAACTTTGATGGTGTTTGCAGCTTCTTGAACCAGGAAGATATACATGGTTGTTAAAAGCCTTGAATGGTCTGTTGATGTTACTTCCCCAGGTATAGTTTACTTGACGTCAATTGCTGTCAGAATCATTGTCAATGTTATGAGCTAAGGCTGGTTTTTCTATATACTTAGTGCATGAACTAATTTGTGGTCACATTTATGCATGAATGGGTGATTGGGAAGGATGTGCTTTGTCTAATTCCTTGTGTCATTATACTTTTTCTCATTATTCTTGTTGTAAAAAAATACCCCATGGAACTAAATTTTCTCTTTATGAAGAATATAGGAAAATAAATCAATTAAAACCTGAGTCGGTATTACGTAGCTCTCATTTTATTCTTTTAATCTTACATTGCTGTCAGTAATTCATGATTTTGTATATTTGTTCATGGCTTGATTTGCGGTTTTTCGTGGATGCAGCAAAGTTCTGCTTTTAAGATCTTACGAACTCGTTTAAAAACTGTCCCTTCACATTCCTTCACTGGTGATCAAATTAAAAGAACATCCTCGGGAAACCCCTATTCTCAAATTTTGAATCACATTCCAAGCGGATCACAGAATTCGGAGGATGGCGATTTGAACCACCAGGATACAGGAAATTCTGGTTCACATAATGTTATTAATTTTGCTGCAAGACTGCAACAGTTCGAACAAATGCAACGCCAGCATCGGATGCATGCAAAGGCGCAGGCACAGTCTCGCAACAGTACAGCATCTTTATCAAAGGTTTGAGGGATTTTATTACGGCATGTTTGTTATTGTTTACATGATTTGATCATTATTCTAAGCTTCTTATCGTATAAATTTGGATATGAAAGAGAGAAGTACAAAGGTCTGTTAACCAGTCTATTATCTTTTCTGTTTCTAGAGAACCTCAACCATACACTAGTTTTCTAGATTCAGTTAATCACTGATTTGATCAATTATTTCAGTTGGTTAACTATTTCTTTTGATTTTGAACCGCTAATTAATACACAAAAGAGTTATCATGTTTTCTAGATTTTTATAATAATAATAATAGTTCAAAAGAATGTAATTTATTTATTTTGGAATGTGTCTGTGTTATCTAACTGAATGGCAATGTTGGCACTGGGCAGTTATGCATACAGCAGCAGGATGTACAAAGACAACAGGATGTACAAAGACCAGAACAAGACCAACAACAACCACGGCGACAAGCTTCTTCCGGGACAGAACTGAATAGACCTCCTTCAAGGTCATCTAGAAGAGGCCCGGGGCAGTTACAAATTTGAGTATTGACGCACAAAAATGGGCAAGAAGATGTGGTATAACTTGTAAAATTGTATATCGTAGTTTATTTCTGTTTAACATTATTGGGAGTAGTAAGTAAAAAGTCAATTGGGTTTGGAACTAAAAGATGAGCATGGGGAGCTTTTCTTTTTCTCTTTGTAAACAGAGTGTGCCCATGTGGTTCTGTATTTTTTATTGAAAACCATATGGGCAAGAGCAAAATATTATTTTTTTAGAATTTGTCTTGGTCTTGTCCACTGCTGTTATCCTCAACCTACCGGTCCACCTGCTACCTTATAGAATAAGGAAAGGAATCAACTAATTCATTTACACTTCAATTTTTCCTTAAATTTATATGCTAAATGCTGATTCAATTATCTGCAATCCTCTAAATCATCTCAGAATTCTTTCCGCCTTTTTTTCTTTGAGCTACTGCTTTGATGCGACTGAAGAAACCTAGTTGTCCGTGTGCTTTGTTTTATGAATATTGTTCACCACCCTACTTTTTTCGTATATCTTGCATGTATTTACCTCGTGCTCCTAGAAAACTGGCTTGAACGAAAGGGAATTCTTTGATTTCAATTACTTTTGTTACAGGAGGGAACAAATTATCACCAACTTTGTATATTGTTACCAAAATTGGACCGGCCTGATGGGTGGTAGTCCAGAAACGGAATCGTATTGTAATCTGGTCAATCAATCTTTGATCTGGAACAAGTCCACAACTCACCAGTTAAAATCAATTTGTTTGGTTATTATACATAAAATACGTAATGTTGTAAATAGGAGTAAACATCGTACACTTTTTCTCTTTGCCAATGGTTACTCATTAGTGGTGTCTATTTAGTATTATGCGTGCTTGGATCTCGTATCCTATCCTTGGGTTCTTCAATTGTTGTGTTGTTACGAGTAACTCGCTCTTCTTGAGTCTTTCAGTTGGTAACAGAGCACAATGCTGAGCTGAATTTCTTCAAATTTTGTTGGAGCTTCGTTGCCCAGAATGGTGTTGGGCTAATTGTTTATCCCTTTTTGATGTTTTGTTCATTTTCTGCTATAAAAATAGAAATAAAAAACGCATCAGAATAAAATTACAATCTACAATATCTATTGGGGAAATAGTTAAATGTTTGTTTCCTTGACTGGATTAAGATAAAAACCTTGATGAACATTACTTGATTTATTGATGACGTTGTTAATAAGTTAATGACACTAACAATAAAAAAAATTGTATGATTTTATCAAAAAGGTCCTACCGGGAGTCGAACCCAGGTCGCTGGATTCAAAGTCCAGAGTGCTAACCACTACACCATAGAACCTTGAATGATATCGAGAGACTTACAATAATACTTTATTAATTAGTATCATGTTACCTACACAAAGTTTTCATTACCCAGCAACAAAAACCATATAAAGGTTTACATTTCACTCCTCCTGGACGCAACAATAATCACCGGAATAGATGCATAAATGACATGTAAGATAAGTTTTCACATGGATTGGGGAAAGAAAATTGAAGTAATTAAAAAGAAATTAATGTACGTGAAAAAATTGTGTAATGTGTCGCCTATGATTCTGTCCCAGTGATTGTTTGTTATTACCGGAATCATGTGAAAGCACTACATCATAAATGCAATAACATTGATCGTTTTCGTTATTCAGAACTCATTTGCTCTCCGTCTCTAATACTTGAAGGACCATGAATATAACTAGCCCGAATATATGCAATTACCAAGTGGTAATACGGAATCAAGAAAGCTAAATTACAAGAAGTGAACTACAATAAGTGAAGGAATATACAAACTACACATTCTTCAACATCAACATACTAGATACGAGGACTAGACATGCATATTTTGTATCCTCTATACATATGCTACCTTATTTCTCTATCTTCTTCTCTATCTTTACAAAGCATAAATCTTCTCCATATCAGAGTCATACTCATCGATATCCGAGATGTTTGCAGAGTAAACAGACCATGAAAAAGACTTGCTTCCGCTGGCCCGTTTTATCCGCCTTTGGGAGTCCCCATTCCCTCCAAAATGTTGCCGGAAAACAAAGTAGCACATACTTGCAAGTGTTCCAACAAGAATGGGTGCACCGGTCAAAGTTATGGTTATAGCCATCCATGATCTTCCTTTCCCAACTACAACAAAAGCTATAGCTAGAAATGAACCGCAAGTGCAAGCACAAGCCGCCCACATAAGCTTGTTAACCACGGACACCACTTGCTTCTGAGCCCGTGTGTCCCAAGCCACTAAAGTTATCTGAACTACGACTACGGCTAGAGATATGAAGAGAGATGTCGCGTTTAGGAGGCAAAAAACTTGGAAACCAACATTATCAGCTACATTAGCTTTCCCGGTTTCATCTCCATCCGTTAAATATTGCCCGGGTAAGCTGAATATAGCCAAGAAAGCAATTGACGCGAAGAGAACAGCAACAACTGTTACCGAATTCGTGGTGTTTTGGACAGCATCGCGGTGAAGTTTCTTTAGTTCTTTTGCTATGCCAGAAACTCTTTTATTAGTTTTTTCGTTTTGTACAAGTTGTGAGTGGACCTCGTGCTTTATGTCGCTTACTGTCCGCTTAAGTTCCATAGCTTCATTCAGTTGACCGACATATCTAGCGTGTTTTGCACCTGCCTCTGTAAGAGCTTCTTTGATTTCAAACGCTGACTCTCCATATTGGAGTTTATCCACTAGATCCATTGCGGTTTCCCGTTGATTGTTGATGGCATTCACATCTATGGATGTATAGCTCAGCAAAACATTCACAATCTGCATAACATAGAATAGCACATAAGTACATGACACGGATAAAAGAATTCATCGAAAGAAGTTAATTTTTCGCAAATCAAACACCAATTTTTATTCTTATTATAGCTAATTAAGTTAATCTATTATCCATTTCGCACGGACATGTGAGCCTGGCATTATATGAATACAATACAACACTGTATAACATTTCTTTATTCATTGATTATATTCTGCAATGAATCATGGATAACAAAGAGACACAAATAACAAACCCCATGTGAGATGTTCTCATTCTTTAATCCAAAATCAATAAACTAATTACCAGCGGACGAGATTTCCTCGTAGCTATATGCACGGCTGTATTGCCCTTCTTGTCTCGCTCATTAAGAATCGAGGAATCAGCAGACAATATTTCCTCAACAGAAACAGTACTTTGTCCCTTCACAGCCATATGAAGAGCAGTTTGGCCTTTCTTATCTTTGATTGGGATGATTCCCGGATCGCGTTCGATAAGTGTTCTTACCATTTGATCAAGGCCATATCTAGCAGCAAAATGTAAAGCAGTTTTCCCGTTTTTCCTCACAATCCTTATCGAACTAACATCAAAATCCAAGATGGCATTCACCACTTCCACATGATTCTGTACAGCTGCTGAGTAAAGCGGGCTTGTGTTTGATGAATCACATAACTTGCAAACCTCTGGCCATAAGCTTAAAATTTCCTTAACAATACCTACAAAAATGGAATACTAATTAACACAATTACAACACAGATTATCAAAATTGAAAAGCCCTTTTGAAGGAAATGGACACAAGTTACAAAACTAGCCTGATGGTTATTGGGAGACCGCAGATATAGCCTCTACATACAAAACAGTACAATCTTAAGCCGAAATTTTAACATTTAACTAACAAAAGACGTGTAATTTCAAATCTTTATCGGGTGGCTTCCACGATCGAAATTGAAAGGTGAGCACAACACGAATTGCACTGGCTCGTACAACATTAGACTTAAAAGATTGCACTATTTTGTATGTTGAGGCTAAATCCGCTCTTTACTCAGCCCGAATAACCATAAATTTGAACCTTATCCTAAAAAAAAACTATGCAACCTAACAAAAAAAAGTCAATTTCTACATGTGTTTTCATTGATTTCCAACTGAATTTCCCAGTTCAACTGATTATGCAAGCAGATAACTTGAATTAAAAAACAACCCATGTCACAAAATCTCAAGAACAGAAAAAAAAAAAAAAAAAAAAGAACCAGAAACAGAAACATACCCAAGTGACCCTTTTTAGCAGCAACATGAAAGGTATTCAAGTCCAACTTGGACCTAATTGTAACAATTCCCACATCGGAAAACTTGATCAAATATCTAAAAACCTCTTCAAAATTACTATCAGCAGCTATATAAAGCCCTGTTTCTCCAGCATCAGTTTGCAAACCCATCAGATCAGTCACCGGAGAAGACCCGTCAGAAGGGTCATCATTTCTAAGCTTCTGGATGATCTGTTTCAAGTTGACAAGGTCACCTGATCGGACGGCTGAGAAGAAACACTGGTGTGTTAAAAATATAAGAGCTTTTGATGTATCCATCATGAAATTCAGATCTCAAGTCTCTCTCTTTATGAATATTTAGTTATTTAAGTGTAAAAAGAAGATGGAGAACAGCAAGAAAAGAGACATGTGTGTTGGTTGTTCAGACAAGAGTATGAAAAAAGTGATTGTAAAGGTCTGTAAGTGAAAAAGATTCTAACTTTATGAGATATGGTGATCTTCTGGTGAAGCAAAAATGGAGGAAAGAAAGAAAGATTTATTGAAGATGGAAGAGTGGAGGAGATGTGGGTTTTGGAAAATGAATGAATGATAAACATGATGGTGATTGATGGGGTCATCTTTTTGTCACTGTAAAATTAAAATAACTCATTTTGGAGTAAAGATTCCTTCAAGTCAACATGTTTGTCCCTTCATTTCTATTTTTGCGTTTTTTTCATTTCTAAATTATTATTTTTCTCAATGTTAACTTTTAGTATTTCCAATGTTGATCCTTAAATGAATGTAGAAATTAAGAGCAAAGTAAATGAAGAAACTTTAACCTTCGACGGTATTTCCGTTCATCATAGTAAATAAATCTCTTCTTTATTCTTGAATTACTTCTTTTTCTATAGCTTTTGAACAAAAGCTATGGTCATTATTAGATTCTTTTTACCGAAAGTTTTTTTATTCCTTTGCATGTACGAGGGATATTTTTTTTGGTTTAGTGATTTGTGATTTGTCTTCATCTATGAGCGTTTATGTGTATTTTATGTTATATTTTAAGTTCCGTTTTGACGTGTAAAATTAAAATTTGATCTATTAGACTATTTATATCTGTCTAAACGCTCAAAATTCTACTTATGTTCGATTAGTTCTTTAATTAATTTTCGATTAGTTCTTGAAGGTCTTCCGCCAATTCGATCAACAACAAAAGTCTCCTACTCGTGATTTCAAATTGAACTAGTATTATTTATTTAGACCGTAATATTGCTCAATTTTGCCCACCTTTAACAATATGCATGTGATATGTTCATATATGTGTGAAAAATTCATGTACTAATACAACAAAACTTGCCAAGTTGACAAGGTGTCAATATATGCTAAGCCCTTACCTCCAAAAGTTATACTCACACGTTTTTTTCAAGAATCCAACCACTAAATCACTGGAAATTAATCTCATAATAATTTTGAAAAACGAAGTTTAATTCATCTTGTTCTCTTTAAAAAAATTAGATTTTTTGGGTAAAGGTAAGTTTGTCATTGATTTAATTTTCAAGATTACGACAAGCTACATATCTCAATAAGGGTTTACTAATACGATTTTGATAATCCAAATTGAATTTGATTCTTTGTCTAATTATAATCCTTTTTATTATTTAGTCATATTTTTATTTTATAGGAGAGATTTTAGCATACTTCTAAAGCATGATGATGTGGTACTTCAAACTAATAAATGGTTGGCATATGTTATATTAACCAATAAGATTTTGACAACGTGTAATCATTAAAAAATTTATTTTGAGTTATATAAATTTCTAGACCCTAAAAACTAAATCCTATACCCTAAATCATCAACCTTAGATACTAACATATGTGACATGTCATTGAACTATTAGTCTGGAGTATCACGTCATCCGTATTCTTAAAAAAAAATTAAAATTTCTCATTTTATAGATATAATTAAAGTAGTTTTATTATCTTACTACTACTAGATTTATAATTTTCTATTCAATTAGTTTTCTGACTTTAACAAGATTAATATTTTCAATTTAAAAATTTAATAATATCTTAGTTTGCATTAACTAGAAAAACGAGTATTTTACATCGTTTCCATTCTTAAAACAATCTCTATTGATCAATTTCTAAGTAGTCATACAAATTAACACTTTAATTTAAAGTCATTTTGAAAACTCAAATCTCAAACATTCTAAACAGAAAACACATGTAACACCACTAGAACCACCTCGTAGCCCCAACAAAATTAGATTTTTGAAATTAATCTCGAAAATCCAAAATAGATATAGTAATCCGCGATTTAAACTGAAGAGTAGGCCCTAATCTCTCTCTCCCTCAAACTTAAATATAGAAACCCAAAATCAAAATCCAAATAAAACAAACTCCATATTTTTTTCCGTTACAAAATCTCCATTTCTACGCATTCATATTCATTATTCTCACCAATCTCCATATCCTCCATTCCCATATCCCTATGAGTTTCAAAGCCATCTTCAACCGTAAACGCTCCAAAAAATCCGATGCCGGCGCGTCCCCATCACTCTCCGGATCCAGATCCCACTCCCTCAAAATTCGACCTGACGAATTAGAACAAGTTTTCAGCAAGTTCGACGTTAACGGCGACGGCAAGATCTCCTCCGCTGAGCTCGGCTCCATCATGTCCAGCCTCGGCCACGACGCTACCGACGATGAGCTTCAGAATATGATCAAGGAGTTCGATTCCGACGGCGACGGATTCATCGACTTTCAAGAATTCGTTGAGCTCAATAATCACGGCGTTGATACCGAGAATTTGAGGGATGCTTTTTCTGTTTATGATATTGACGGTAACGGATCTATTTCTGCTGAGGAACTGCAGAAAGTTATGGTGAGTATCGGGGAAGAGTGCTCGATTGCTGAGTGTAAGAAGATGATTAATGGCGTCGATAGCGACGGCGATGGTATGATTGACTTTGAGGAGTTTAAGGTTATGATGACCACAGGTGTCAGGTGGGAGGGGGATAGATGATCGGAGCTGATGATGTGGTGGTGGTGGTGGCGGCTGCGGTGGTGATCGAGATCTCATAGGTTCTTTTATTATTGTTATTTATTTAGAATTCTGTTTGTGAATATCATTTTCCTATTTTAATACAATTAGCTTTGTAATATTGATTTATGGTTTCTTTTTAAGTTATTTCTTTTGGAGTTCATGTTTATTTTCGATTGATTAACACTTGTGATCACATGAAAAATCTAGAATTCTATGAATTCATGTTGCAAAAATTTGGAACGCTTCTCAATTATGATATTTGATGAATATGTATCGGACAAGAAGCTATGTAATTTCATGTTTCCCTTTACTAGATTTTTCATGATTTATGTTCTTGCATGCGTTATACATGTCTCACACAAAGTCGAAGCTACATTTATGGTTGCTTTTTATTAAAATTGACGCATAATACATCGAATCACTCTCCGGTTAAATTGATCCTTTGTAATTTGATACTTAGGTTGATGTGAACATTCCTATTAAATGATGTTGCTATAAAAGTCTCGACAAAGATAAGAGAACCTGGGTCTAGGACCAGTTAGGCCCCTGGCTAATCTGAAACTTATGCAATGGTGTAGTCATGTGTTGAATACATTAATGAGAGGATTAGATTTAGAGCCATAAAAGCATTGAGTGGTGCAATTCCAAATTGCATGGGGAACACGTTTTGAAGTGAAATAACTTTTCGTAATATGCGCATATTTATAATTGAATTATTATTGGCTAATATTCTTAGTTTCATGATTTGCTTCAACTTTTATTGTTCCCTTGTTTAAGAATACGTGTTTGGATCACTGCTGTCCTCATAAGCTTAATATATATATTCCTTACCTTTTCTTTTACATTATTTTAAGGTAACACCACTCACAAAAAAAAACATTTATAATGTTTGATATTACTTAAAATAAAAAGATATTTTATGGAATTTAACTATTAATATAAATTTTTAGTTTCAATCGATTTCTTAATATGATATCAGAGCATGTGTTGTATAATGAGTTTAAATTTTATCCGTGACAGAACGATTATTTCATGAAATAGAACTAATAAAAAATATTTATAAATAAATTTGCTAAACTTAGTCTGACATAAATAACATTTTTGTAAGGGGATTGCTTACACATATCGCATTAGGAATATCTTCATCAACCGCACTTTTCATTAACATATATAATAAGTTTATGACCAATCGATGGTTGGCGCAGTGGTACCATGGGACTGCACTTGATAGGGAGGTTTGCGTTTCAATCCCCCACAACCGCGACTGGGAAGGGTTTACATACCATAATCCTTGGACCCGCCCCGAATCCGGATTAGTCGGTCCAATGTGGTTCAGAAACCGGATGGAAAACCAAAAAAATAAAAATATAATAAGTTTATGTTAATGTTTGTTTACATTAGGCAAATTTGAATCTCTAATTATTCATTAGATGTTGTTTGCTTCGATTCATTGCATACATGATTGTTTCACATTTCAGTTTATATATATGTTTTGTTAACCCAACAATTCAAATTTACGTTTTTTGAGGAGAACGAAATCTAAGGCATATGGAAAAGGGAAAAAAAATAGGTGTTTGAGAGTAAGTATTTTTTTTCATACTCGTGGAATATTGCAATTGTAATTTTATTTTTCTCATGAGTCTTTTATATTACCTTTTGAGATTGTCAGTAATTTTCTAAAAGTTCTTAATTGATTTTGTGATTGTTTGTCAAATCTTCCAAGATTATTATGTCCAATTATTTTTAATGCAATCTTTTGAAATTTGATATAACTTTAATATTAAGATACGTTGGTGATTTTGGTATTTTATGAAATGTAATATGATATTATTTTAATTTTGTTATTTTGTAGTGGCAAAGAAGAGTTGGATGCTTTGGGCCAAAGAGCACACCACAATCGATGTTTTGCAAACTACTCAGAAAGGAATGAATGAATGTCGTAACATAAGAACTAACAAAACTCTTAAGGAGATGTTTAGTATCCAATCAAAATGTAAAAAACGGATGAAACCTCATTTAAAGTGTAAATGAGCCGAGCTGCTAATTTAGCAACTAAAGGATATTTTGTGTATGTACAATTAATATTATTTGATGTACCGAATTTGATATTATTTTGTTCACGAATACTATAAACGAGCTAATTTGTGAATAAAAGAAATGAATTACTTGTGATCAAAGCTCATGAGCACAAGAAATGAGCTTCTCATAGGAAAAATAAACGAGCTTCTTATGAGCAAAGCTCGCGAATAAAATAAAAGAGAGTTGCCCGCGAACAACTAAAACGAGCTATTCGTGAGCTCGTTAAACAAGCTCGGCTCATGAACAGCTCGTGAACAATCGAGTTGTTAAACAAACTGAGCTCTCAAACATCATTCTAAGCTTGAGTTAAGGTCGGCTCGACTCGTTTATAACCCCAGAAAAGCCTCTAGCTACATCGTTAAGCTTCCCAGCAAGTTTCTTAAATAGTCTACCTTTATCCTTTTATTCTTGCAATCCAATAGTTTGATAGCATGTTTTGAAATAAGCCTAAAAATATAAGATTGGACCAATTTTGTAATTAACCCACAAAATATATAAGTTGTGATATCCACTATTTCAAACACTTGTTCTGTAAAATCATGGCGGCTGCAAAGATGGTGATGGCCTCCTTAACACACCGCCGTCCACTAACATGCGCCGCCACAGCTAGTCCTTCGCGGATACTGCCAAATCCGCCGGATCTGATAAATTGGGTTCGGCGTGAAGGTGGGTTGGTGCACCAGGCGGTGAAGATATCGTCCGAAGGAAACAGCGGGCTTGGTCTAATCGCATCTCAACCAATTCCAAAGGGCTCTGACCTCATCGTTCTGCCTTATCATATACCCTTGAAATTTGAATTCCACGGCGCTGATGGCCCTGCTACTTCTGCGCTCGTTAATTTGGCGCAAAATATTCCTGGTAAGTTGTTTATTTTCTCTTTTGAGCTAAGAACTGTGAATTGAGCTCAAAACAACCATGTTTTGTAAATGAGCATTCATAAATATAAGAATGAAAAGGGAGTCATTATTTTAGATGCAATACGTTTTTGTCAAAGTATATGACAATTGCTGATGTGAAATGGTAATGCTACCGATATGTAACATTTTTTCTTTTGGTAGTAAGGAAAACATGATTTTAAAGTAAGTTCTAAGAAATTTCAACAACGGAAGCAATGAAATTCTTCTTCACAATTAATGACCCTGCTTGAGAACTGAGATAAAATGCCATTGCCAAGAAACAAGGGATACACAAGCATGCACATACCACAAGCTTTGCTTTTCAGTCTATCCAATTTGTGATTTCTCTTGCTTCTATTTCGAACTTTTTAGCTTATTCGAGTTTGATGGTGGTTACCCAAGTAGGTGACTTTAGGGAGACTGAGGGGTGTGCTTCGTAATTTGTTTTGCTTTCCAAATTTGTTTTAACTTTTCTTTTGAGAAGATTGTTTAAGAAGGCTGATCAAATTGTTATACAATTATATCCATCTTTCTTGCTGTAAGTTACTCATGAAGCGATATCAAACATCATCTTTAGCTTTTCTTTTCTGAATATAGGTTGGTAACTTCATGTGTTGTAAATTACGCTGTTTAGACTTTTGAATGTGAGTAAATTGGACATGTGGGAGCATTTGGCAGAGGAACTCTGGGCAATGAAATTGGGTCTGAGGCTTCTGCACGAAAGAGCAAAGGTTGGATCCTTTTGGTGGTCATATATCAGCAATCTCCCAGAAACATTAAGCGTACCAATCTTTTTCCCCGGAGAGGATATAAAAAATTTGCAGTATGCTCCTCTTCTTTACCAGGTATTTCAGGGTTTGTTTAGCTGTGTCTGTGTGTTCCAAAATGCTAATTTACTGAAATGCAAAGTACAGCAATTTTAAAGTGATAAGAGATCTTCATGTATTAACTGGAAACATAACATTGAAGCTTATACATAACAAAAAGAGAATACAGTGACGTTTTCTTACATTTAATAGCACCAGGATTGAAAGGCCCCTAAAACATGTCCCTGTTGATCTTAATGGGGCAAATCTTCATGTTCTCAAATAATAAGTTCTTAGCCAATCAACCTTCATTTTGGTAATTTCAGCCTCAAGTTAGATTCTTTTGGGGTTTGAGATCGGTAATGTCACATTATCTTGATTGATAATAGGTGCTTATATTATCGATTACCAATCAATTCCCCCATCCTTCATTCGATTCTCTTAGCAAGAGCATTTTCCACTCCAAATGGATGGGAAGCAAAACTTCAAAGGCATGCTTCCGATTAAACGCCTTAGTAGCCACTAAATCTTAATCTGAAGACTCTATTATTGAATTATGGACCCATAGACGAAAATAAAAGGGAAGAAAAAATTACTATTGATATGTCTCCTACCCAGTTTCAGCATATGGATCTATCAGGATTCACTTTCTGTGTTTAATAAATCTAAATAAAACAAATATATGGCATCCCTCTTTGGCTGAAAAGGACTTCAATTTATGTCGGAGGGACATTATTCAGCACTGTTTTGAGAATTATTTTCTTGTGGGCGGGCAACTTCATTTTAGAAATGAGAAACCAGAATTAAAATTCTGTTATGAATTTTGTGAATAATTTTCCTGCTTGTTTATACACACAGAATTCTAATCAAGGAAATATATTGAGACAGGGATGGTTGTGAGGATTGTTCGAGTTTCGCATGCCCTGTTTTGGCTATTCAAAAGTCCCTCAACTTCTTTAATTAGCTTTTAATGTAACTGGCAAGTCGTATTGGTCCAGGTAAATAAAAGATGTCGGTTTCTTCTTGATTTTGAGCAACAAGTCAAGCAGACTCTTGAAAATCTGAAACCAGATCATCACCCTTATGGTGGTCAAGACGTTGATGCGTCCTCACTTGGATGGGCAATGTCAGCAGTCTCAACTAGGGCATTCCGTTTATATGGAGAAAAGCTCCCAGATGGAAACCCTAATACTGTCCCCATGATGCTTCCTCTCATTGATATGTGCAATCATAGCTTCAGCCCAAATGCACGAATATTGCAAGAACAAGATCCAAGGAACTCAAAAATGCTTATTAAGGCAAGTTTTCCTTTTCTTTCTGTTCCACGGTTACTCCATAACTTGTATTGACTGTTGAATTAGATACAACTTTTCTTCTCACACACTCAATTATACCAGGTTGTGGCAGAAACACCAATTAAACAAGAAGATCCTTTACTACTCAACTATGGTTGTTTAAACAATGATTTTTTCCTACTGGATTATGGGTTTGTGATACCTTCTAATCCTTATGATTGCATTGAGCTCAAATATGATGGAGCTCTTCTTGATTTTGCAAGTGTGGCTGCTGGATTATCTTCAACTAACTTCACGTCACCAGCTCCATGGCAGAAAGAAATTCTACAACAGCTAAGTTTAGATGGAGAAAATCCAAATCTGAAGGTTTGCATTCCTCACTTTATAATTAACCCTTGTACCTTTTGAACCCTTCATTGGATAAATAAATACTCGTGTTCAGATTAACAATACGTATAGGCAAGCTTTAATTTGTCATTTTAACTGGTTATTGGCTTTTAGTTTGATGCATATATTCCGTCACTTCTATGATAGCATTCTTATACAATTGTCAGCAACATATTACTGATGATCTGTAACTGTTGTGAATTTAGTCAAGATCTGTAACTGTTCTCCAGTAACACTTATGGGGTAAAACTTGTATAGAGTAATACCGTTCTAGACTGGGTATTTTTTTCATTATTTCACTGTCTAATCATCTCAGAACAATTTTGGGAAGAATATACATTGAACAAAAACCGTTACTCTGGATTGGGGTAAACCGCTTCGGTAGTCACTTAAATTTGGCAATTTTTTATGATATCGTTAAAGTTGATTTTGTATCAATAATATAACTCATCTTCATTTTATGCTAATGAAGTCACTTTGAATGTATGCATGTTAAAATCTCGGAGCATATATTGACTAGGACTCTTGAGCACGTCCTGTATTAATTTACTGCCATGTGAGATACATTTACTAGGTTAGTTGGGTTAGGTGAAGTTAAATGAAGGTTGGGATTGATACATATATGGCTTGTTGAATTGACTAAGCATCCTAGTCAACATTTCTGAACGCAAATTTGGCCTGAAAATGTTCAAAATGACCTTACTAGTAGAAAAAAGCAAAGATGTTGATACAGAATGGACTTCTATGATTTTACCCCACTGGATGGTGGCGTTGCAGAAAGCTAACAGCACGGGTTTTGCTTTGATCTTTAGATATAGAATGTGGAATCAAAATGATTAGTATGTAGAACTGGGATTAAGGTTTGCAATAAAAACCTAGACCCCTGAGCTGGTGGCAATTTTCTTGTATATCATATTGATACTATATAGATTTTAACCTCTTATTAATCCTGTTATCCTGTTTTTATACGTCTCTTCATAACAATAGGTTACACTTGGAGGTAAAGAAGTGATAGACGGACGGCTATTGGCAGCTGTGAGAGTTCTATATGCAAGTGATGTTGAAACTGTGCAGAAGCATGAAATGGAGACCCTGAAATCATTATCAGCCGAAGCTCCACTTGGAGTTTCAAATGAAGTAGCGGCTCTAAGCACTATTGTTTCACTATGTGTGATAGTGCTGGAACACTTCCCCACCAAAATAATGGATGATCAAGCTCTGTTGAAAAAAGGCGTTTCGACTTCAACCGAATTGGCCATACTGTTCAGAATTCAGAAGAAATCGGTGATTATAGATGTCATGAGAGATCTTTCTAGAAGAGTCAAATCACTTCAGGTGAAGAATGCAGCCACTACTCAAGGTTGATTTGTGAAGTTGACTTGTCCACTTTCATTGGTCTTTTTCTTCAAAGAAAACCTTGTATGGACCTTGTTTTTTTGTACTATTATAGTGGATTCATTTTGCATCTGAAAATAATTTAGTTTTATTTTCTCTTCATTTGAATGGGTCATATGATAAAACAGATTAGTTATACTACTCAATCTAGAAATCCAATTAGAGGAGGTTGAGCACAGGAGGACTTTTACTTGATTGTGTTGGTCAATTCTTTTCCTCTTACCAAGAGTTCAAGACTTGTAGAATTGAATCTTTTTCAGCGTTACAAATTAAAATGAAGCACTCAAATTGAGAATTGGTGATGATAAGTTAAATTAGGGGTGGCAAATTCGAAATGAAATCCAAAAAAAAAAACGATTCTAAGTAAACAGAACCAATTGGCACCGAATTAGCTTAATTTATATTATTTAATTTCAATATTTTAGTTTATTATTCTTCTTCACTCAAGTATAAATTAAAAGTACACCTAAATTCCTAACTACATTTTTTCCTAAATTTATAGTTTTTTCTTTAGTATAAGACTATTATTTCCTTTTTTTTATTTGCTTATGTTAGACCAATGTTTTGATTTATTAATTGTTATAAAATTTTATCAAAAAAAAATGTTATAAAATTAAAATCAAAATCTTATCATGAGATTGTATTAACTATTATTGATTTGTAGTTACAAGCAATTTTTTAGCATTGGAGTTTTGTAGTTGAGAAAAAATAATATAGTTCTTATTGATTGTATCCAACAAAATTTGCAATTCGGTTTGATATGAATCAAACCGAAACAATCTGAATTATTTCAGTTTGGATTCAGACCAAATTACAATTTAGTTTGGTTCGAATAATTAAAAGGTTCTGGTTTAGTTCAGATCAATTCGTTAAGTTTTTGATCTGCTAAGTTAAATGATCGTTGGAGATTTTCTTTCACTTGCTTTCATTTGTTCACAACATTTGTGTTCATACTATGCAAAACCGTTCCTAATTTCAAACGTGAAAGCACGGTGTAATAGACAACTTCACCAACACGACATAATTGATAAGACTTGATGCTTGATTAGTCGGTGGTTGAGCATGAGATTTGATTTGTCACTATTAGATTTAAACATTGTGTCTAACAAACACTCTTGGAATCGTTATGGATTTATGAAAAAAAGTGTTTAATCCATTTAAAGATGGTTTGGTGATAGTATTCATAGGTGACGTACTAAGTGTATTCAAGAAGTAAGAGTATTTCCAATGGAACTTTCTAAATTACTATTTAGTTAAAATAGAGAGCATGATAGGAAGATGCTCCTCTAACCATGTGAGGGGGCTTCCCAAATTTTTAGGGAATGAATTTTGGCTCCTCAAATTTGAGGAGGATTATGCTCCTTACCCAATTTTTTAATATTATTTATTTCTTTTCTCTCTTCTCTTTCTTTCTTATCACGTTAGTTTATATTAAAATAATGAAATAGAGAGTGTGATAGGGAGTATGGTTGGAGCTTGTATAAAAATCAAAAAAGTTAAATTTGAAAATTTATTAGTTTAATAGTATTTTAGAGAGTATGATAGGGAGAAGCCTTAGAAACGCTCTAAGGAATGCATCATATCATTTATGACTTATCTTCCAAATCTTAAGAAAACATCTATTTTAATTTTGGTTAAAAAATGTGTTCAAGAAGCATGTTAAAATGCAAATTTTGGTTGGATATTGTTATATTCTTCGGTTACATATTCGACTGATGAGTCAACCTTAGATCTAAACTTATTGAAATTTCATCTTAAGATGATTTTAATCTCCACCGTCTAAGGATCCAAATAAACCAATATCGACTGATCGCTAACTAAGTGATCACCTATTGATTGATTTGATTATCTCGCAATTATATCCACGAAATTTTTTTGTGACATTTTGACACTTATATGTTTCTATGAATATAATTTTATTCAAATTGTTAGGGGAAAGTTTGGTGAGATATTTTGTGTTTGGGAGATAATATATTTCAATTAAGGTATAGTACATAAGGAAAACGCTCTTCCTAATTTTCATGAATTCCACGTGAAAATAGCCACTCCTATGGTAATACTATTTACATCTACAAGATATTTTATTTTTGAACCCAAATTTATAGATATGACAACTGAATATATTCAAGAGCAACCAATTGAGATATCTCACCAACCGATTAAAATACAAAATAATAATCTCAAATTAAATAAATCAGATTTTGATTGAAATATCTGACCAACCGATTCATTTTGTTGAGAAAATTAAGTGTGGATGTAAACTAATTTAATTGTGCATAAAGTTAAAATATTTTCCCCAAAATAATAATAATAAAATGATATTTTACCCTAGCTACAAGATATTTTCTGAAACTGATGTCATATGTCTGCTTCCTGTAAAGATATTTTTACTTTCGGTGATCTTATCGTTTGAAGTTAGAACAAGCAAGAAATTCTGAATTGAGGATCACTTTGATCCCTCATAAATAGGCTGTTTTTTTATCAATTTAGTCAAAAATTATTTTTAAAATATCAATTTCATCTTGGATTGGTTTAGCTCCAAAATACCAATTCGATTTCGACTAAATTGATATCACTAGCTTGGGATAAAAAAGATCTTGAGGAAATTTTCCAGCTGATGACAGTATTACGTGAAATTTACAAATTGTCTACTGATATAACTATAATTTTAATGAATTAAAAGCTCGAAACAAGCATGAAAATAACGATAAGAAAACCAAGAAGATGAAGATGAAAATCTCTAGTAATATTTTAAGCTCGATTTCACACCTGCTTCATATGTACAACTGCCAGAAAACAGAGCAAGCAGAGGCAGGGGAAAACCCTTCAGAACAAAAACAGAAACTACCTAATGGTAGATAGATTAACCAAAAAAAAAAAAAAAACTAAACATCTGATCTGTCGGCCGACGAAAATAGATCAATTGCCGACGGAAATAGGTCTCTCTCTGTCGGCAAAACCCAGAGGCGAACGAGAACGTTCCCTGCTAATCTTGCAAAAGACACGGCTCAGCTCAGCTTGTTCCAAAGAAGGGTGTCTGATTTTCTCGAACTCTTGCTTGATCTTCATCACTTGGCTATGAATAGGAAACCCCATATAGAATTCTTCTCCGTCGGTAAATTTCATGGTGTTGTTCTCCATCTCCATCTTAAAACGGCGTCGAAGCAAATAGAGAGAGAAAAATAAAACTAGAAAGAGGTGATTAGGGAATTGGGGGATTTGGGTGGGTATTTATATGGCAAATTAAAACATTGAATTGAATATTATATATATATATATATATATATATATATATTTATAGGAGTGTATTTTAAAATTCATAAGTTAGTTGCTCCATTTGTAATCATTCTAAGGGCGACTCTTTTTGAACCGTGCAAGTAATCAAAATTATTATGTGTCACTTTTTTGTCACTTCCCTATTAGCGCCTTTTGCCTTAATTTTTTCTATTATTATAGTATGTAAACTAATTTTATGTGTATATACTATTTAAAGTTTAGGAAATACACTCCTTGAAGGTTACACTATGCATTGTATGGAGTGTGATACTAAACTATTGGTGTAATCAATATCAACACTATTGTATCATAACTCTGAAATCAAATATGCTTAGACGACCTTTTTTCTTTAAAAAAATCAACTATAATACATTAATAGTAAATAATATATTCAACTATATTAGCTTAAATTATTAAGATGCAAAAGCTATTTCATAATAAGAAGTTATTCATGTACACGACTATATAGGAATATGTATATTAATGTGACTATGTAGGAATATGTATATTGTTTACCAAAAATATTTTTCATTTTTTTTCCCTTATAGAAGTGTATATATTTTAAATTAATTTTGAATTGTGAACTAAAAATTAATATAGTCAAAGACAAAATATAAGAAAGGAGAGAAAGAGGTTGGGGAAAGTGGGGAAAGTGGACGGCTGGCCACCAGCTTCCATACAACAATGAACACATTTTCCATTATTCTAGCTTCCCATTCCAATTTAAATACTAATTTTCCTACTCTAACGTATAACACAATATTAATAATTATAATTTCCTTCGCAAGGATTAATAATGCTATGGAGTTGAGTTGAATTGAATGGTTAAAAATGTCCAAGTCCTTTAAGCTAAATTTCGGAGTTTAGTTTTGATGTATCTTAGAAAGTTTAATTTGATGAAAATTCACCTAGAATTTGAACTAGAGGTTGACACTCATTAAAAGAAATAATTAATAATATTATCAACTTTTAGGGAAGTAGTTAGATTTGTAAAGGGAAGAAATTCCAACTTTGAATTTCCACTTAATTTAAGAGACTATTGCTTAAATCAATATTTATTTATTATCTTTCAAAGATATATTTGTTATATTTTATTTTTTTTGAGATGATATATTTTTTATGGCGTAGGTTATGGTTACTTTGTTTTTTATTGTACTTTGTTTTATTTATCATTAGATTATTTTTCATCATGAGCTAATCAAGGACAAAACAAATTAATAGTTAATTTGTAAAAAAAACAAATAATCATAAAATTTCCTACTTAGTTGTTAATTTTTAGACAAAAAATTTATAATTATGTCAGTAACTTCGTGAAACTGATATTTGTAAAATCCAACGGTAGTTAAATAGCTGTAAAAGTAGTCATTTTCTAGGAATACAATTTACCTTACCTAGAAAATAAATATTTCATCTCCTATATTAGGAATTAAGAAAAATATAGAAGTATTTTTTTCAACAATTTGGAAAAAGTATATAAATCTATAAAATTACAAATTATTAAATGAAAGTTGTCTGAACTTATTACTTAGACACTCAAAAATTATTAGTTCGATTTGAATAGACCTTTTAATCTTTTATCTAGACAATCAAAATTCGATTTGTTTCCAATTTGTCCTCTAGTCCCAAATTGGTCCTTAAAGATCTCTATTTGCTTGGTAACTATGAACATCTTTTACTACATTGCCATTATAGAAATTTCTTACTTCTTATGTGAATTTTAAATTTTAGCATAATGAATTTGGTTTTGATTATCTTCTAAATTTATCATTTTTTCCATTATATGTAGCAGTTTTACTTTTCTGGTGTACTCTATATATAATCACTATGTTTCTTTTTGTTCATTTGGTTACCAAATTAAGATGATTTTTTATTATTTAAGGCAAAGCATTCATTAATTAAGATTTACTTCAAACTAAAATATAACTATAGGTTTTATATTAGGTGGCAATGAAGCGATGGTGGTTGTTATTAAAATGTGTTTAATTTACTTTGTCACATTTATTGTACAATTAATTAATTAATTAATTTATAGTTTAACCTCATCTAAAAACGTGGTGCATGATTTTATAGAATTTAAAGAAAACGTGTTGATCTTACAAGCTTCCGCTTGACCTAACCCTATACATGTGCCCATTCCATAAGTTCACATTCACTTCCTAATTACGGCTTCAATTTAATGTAAATTAAGTATTCAGTTAGTTCCTAAGAAAAATAAAAATTGCATTTAAAATTAAAGAAAATCTTATTTACATTTAAATACATCCCTTCAGATGTCTATCAAACGAAAAATAAGAAAATGGTTTCTTTAAAATGTGTTTAAAAGACGCACATTAAGCTTATTATTGATTGCATACAATAATATTTAAAGTTATTATTTTAATATTTATTATTTTTCTAATTAAAGTAGAAAATTATATGGATGAAAGAGAATTTCACTAATTAAAGAAAGATAATAAATATCCGAATAACATCATTAAATGTTATTGTGTACAATAATAAAGCTTAATGTGTACTCATTGAGCACATTTTAAAAAAATCCTTACTACAATACCACTCATAAACTATCTCATCTATAAAATATTCATATGCAAACTTGGTTAGGTTAGTAATTAATCAATCATATATAAGGAAATAAATTTAAAGTAAGTAAGGACATTGCCATATATTAATGTTATCTGGAGTTGAGGGTGTCCAAAAACCGATTGAACTGCCAATTTTTTTTTTGGTTGTAAAAAAGTTTAGCTAAAGGTATGTTTACTCACTCGCAAGGTCAAGCAAACCACAGACATCGATGAAGATTTACAGTGAAGTTTACAAATCGTCTATTAATAAGAGCTAAATTTTGACGAAGCTAGCGGGAATATTGAACCGCAAACCTTTTAAACAGAAAATGGAGTACCGTACTACTTGGACCACACTTATTGATACCAAACCGTCAATTACATTATCCTTTCTTTCATAGTCCTAAAAACACAAGTAAATTAGAGTAATTTTCAGAATACAAGTCATTCAAAATGACAAGAAGATTTAGCAAAGGATTCATTCCAGTTTGAGGCAAAAAAGATGCACAAATAAAACTTGACCGGAAAACTTTGAAACAAAACTTTGAGACTTACTTTTAATAAAATAGTGAATTCGAGTTAACAACTAATGATGATTAATGATGAATCAATCCTCTGTCAGAATTATTTTTATTTTGAATCAATCAACAATATTTTGATTTTGACAACAAGGAAGGACGGTTAAGGTAGTTATCACATTTGTCAGATTTTCACTTAACCACATGTTGTAATGTGATTGGGAAATCTGTAGTAACAACGAAGAAGTGGATGCTGACGTGTAGTTCGGTTGGTTAATGCAGCTGCGGTGGACTATTTCGCCGCCAAACTTAACATCTTACGGATACATTGCCACGCTTGCTTAATTTCATATTAAGCTCTTAGATCACACTGTATCTTTTTAAGCAGTGGTAGTATGAGGCTGCACTTGATAGAGAGTTTGCGAATTGATCACCATAACGGCGATTGAAAGGAGTTTAAATACCATAATTCTAAGACTCGTTCCGTATTCAGATTTAATCGGCCAAATGTGGTCTGGAAACCGGAGGAAAAAAAAGAAGAAAAAGATCACGCCTATCCTTCAAACCGCCACTGATATAATGATTCTCATATTCATCGCATATATCCTTCACTATCCATTTATAATGACACTTTTTATATTAAGCCTTGATAAGTCCAAAATGTACTTATTATTCAAGGCAATTAATCGATATTTTCACACGAAACTGATCCATTTAGCTTAGATTTACATAGGTTAGGGGCAACTTTACCTTTGTATTTGTGTTTTCATGTGTAGGGATCAAGTTTGGTGAAATCGTGTTGATTTGGTGCTTAAATTGGGTTCTACTCGAGCAAACGAGGCAGTTTTGACTCCTTGCAGTATTTCGGCCATAACTCCCTCATACGAACGTATTTTTGGGCGTTTCAAGTTGCGTTGGAAAGCTAACACATAAACAAACAACTTTCATGTTTTACGTTTTTCCAAATTCGGAGCACAAAATGGTTAAAACAGGGTTCAAAGTCTCACTCGATCGAGGTACTCATCAAACTCGATCGAGTGGCCTTTTCTTTACGGCTCACTCGATCGAGCCAATATTCCACTCGATCGAGTGGCCAATTCTTGACAAAACAAAATGGCTCACTCGATCGAGTGGATCTTTCACTCGATCGAGTGAGGCGTTCTGTTTGCCATGAATGTTCTCACTCGATCGAGTGAAAAGCTCACTCGATCGAGTGACACTTCGACCATCATATTCCTTCGTCCGAAAGTTGTATTTTATCACCCAATCGACGCCCCAAATCACCCAATGGCTTTGTCCTTCCGTCAAGCTATGTAATCCTTGAGTTTTTGGCTATAAATATGTCATTCTCCAGCGAAAAAAAAGATATATCCGAATAGAGAATATCAACCAAGAAATAATTGTATTTTAATTGAAGTTCGAAGTTCTACATCCATACTTACGTCCTTCGTTCCGATTTCCATTGCATTGAAGTACTAATCGAGAGATAGACTAATTCATCGATTCATCGAGGAGAAGACGAGCAAGAACGCCCCGAGGATTGACAAACCTCACGATCAAGAGTAAAAAGGATTGACAACCCTCTTTCCCTTTATCGATTAATGTTCTTTCAATTTCTCAGAATTTCCGTTGTAATTTCTATGAATGTTTGAAAATTGGAATACTTATAATAAAGGTCATATTCATATATGTTCATGTGTTTGAATGTTCAAATCTTATTGCTTGGTAAATTTACTTTGTTTCTATCAAGTAAAATCAATAGAGTATTCATCACTTACGCCTTGTTAATCTAGGATAGGTCCAGTTAGTAAGACGTAATCAATCTAACTTAAGTGATATTCATTAATCTAATTAAGATTGTCTAGGATAGGTCCAGTAGTCTTGTTAAGTTATTTCACTTAAGGACAATTAAACATAAGTATCGAAAGATCGTGTTTAATTGAGTTCTAGAATTGGTTGAATTGTATGAAAAGATTGTTATAATGTTCATTGTGCTTAAATGAATTGTTGACTTTGCGTGGATAAAGAACATTGGTAAAAGTATCGGATTAGAATTTCAGTTAGTTTAGTTTATGTTTAAAGTGTTAGGTTTAACAATCAAAATCTCAAATATCGCATTAACTACTTTTCAAGAGAAAACGAACAAAGTATTACAAAGATTTAATAGTTTATACATTTACCGTTCTCTGTGGGTTCGATCTTAATATTACTACTTGAGTGATTCCGTACACTTGCGGAAAATACCCAACAAGCCTAAAGTAATACGAGATGAATATGAGATTAGAAATGATATTCGCGACGTATACAATTACCTTCTAAAGCCTAATATATGTTACCCGTAATATATTTGAATACCAGCAGTTACTCGTCTTATATTATTCAAAAATATACATAAACATAATTTATAAGTAAGGTTCAAATCAAAACTTTATGTTAGTAGCTCAGTAGTCTGTTTCTTTTAGTTTAAAAGTATATAAAATTATTTAAAATATTTATTAAATTTGTGCATGTTATTTTTTAATTTTTCTTTCTGGACTACAAATATATTCCCAACTGAAATTTAGTAAAAGAAAAAGAAATAGTAAACTCATCAACCTGTTGTTGTAGATGTATTCTTTTTCTTAAAACATGTAGATGTATTTAAAAGAATTTGAATCTGAGTAATTAAAAAGAGAAATTTAAGAATCTACACAATTACTTGAATTGTTGTTTTTTGAACAAAATTAAAGTAATTGAAAAAGCATAATTTTGAAAACTTCTAAACTAAAGTAACAAGAAATGAGAAAATACAAAAGATAAAAATGTAGTTAACTTTTAAGTTTTGAATTAACTACAACCTCCTTTGTTATTCTAGGAGTTCCTTGCTTGAGTGGATTTCAAAGTCATTATCTCCACTAATTTCATCTTTAAAAGGCTCCAAACTGAATCCCATTCAATAAGCTTTTCAATGCACAATTGAATTTTCTCTTTTTGTGCTACCTGTAACTATTTGTTAGATGATTACCAATATTCAAAACCATTTTTTTTATTTCCCAAAAATCACAAAAAATCCAGTCCAAAAAACTAATAAAATATATCATCATTCTACTATATAAAAAGACTATAAACTTATAATACAACATGGTTTAAAAGACCTACAACAACAATCTTTAAAAGTAGCCATAGAATTTTCTTAAGTTAATATCTTAAATATATATGTAAATATGGTATATACGTGATGCAAAAAGCCCCTCTCGCAATAAGAAGCACAAACTTAATCTCTTAATTATAAATTTTACAAATTCTAAAGGGGGTGATAAATCTTCACCAAACCAACCATAAAATCTTGAACTACTTTAGAATCAAAGCTCCATATAGTACATATATATACCTCAGCAAATATTGGTACAGCAATTACTAATAGTGCTTGAACCTTTGTAACCAACCTTGGTGTGTGGCATTAGTTATGGTCCATATATCTCCACGTACAAGTATTCAACTTCTAAACAAATAATTTTACAGTAAAGTTAAGACCAAACTATTGTACTACAATATATATAATTTCATTTATTTTTAACTTATCACTAACACCAACTAGTAATTACACACGTATCATTTATCGATTCCACTAGAAAGAATCCAATGGTTTTTCTTATAAAATATTCATGCATGATAATCTACTTAGCTATCTCATCATAACACCTAATTAACTAACAAATATAAATCTAATGTACCAATTCATCTACATTAATATTATTTTTTAACTTAATTATGTTAAGATAGAAATGATTGTTGATGAGAAAAGGTTAGTTAGGAGAGGCTTAAGCTAGAATCCAATTAAGACTTTGAAAGATTGACACTTTTTTCTCTATATTAAATATAACTTATGTCACATTGACAAGAGGTTGAGAAGAGGAAAAAAGAAATTAAAAAGGTACTGAATTTTGGGTACACTTTCCTCTCTTTTGTTGCTTTGCATTTCACTTATTTTGTGGTGATGCTTTAAAATGAAGCTTCGTGTACTTTCCCATCATATCTTTTGATTCTTGCTCTCATTTTACTTCTCGTATAGCATCATCTTTTTTCTTATATTAGATTTAATTTTGATGAATTTACTTATATAAATTCAATAATAATCCAATTTAAACTTCCTTTTTTCAACTTTGTTATCCGTCCTTTAAATTTATGCAAAAGTTTCCTTTCACATTAGAAATTTTACAATACCCTATCTATAACACATTCAGTTAATTATTGTCATTTGTTTGGGGGCATAAATTAAATAAAAATTGTATTTTACTACTAAGATTAAGAAGATTATGAATTATTTGTTCCTAAAATCATGAAAAGTATTAAAGAAAAATAGAAAAAAGAGTTGGGACTAGTCAATTGGTTTTCCATATCATGTTCTTGTTGGATAACTAGTTTTTCAGAGAGAAAATGAAGAGAATCTCAATAAACGGACTCATTTGTGATATATATATATATATATATATATATATATATATATATATATATATATATATATATATTGATATATGTTAAAGTTCTGTCCCAATAAGCTGACTCGTTTGGTTCGTAGAACATATAGGTAAAGTATATAATAGTTACTTTTTTTGTCTATTTCTATTCTTAGCTTTGGTTGATTTTTTCTTTATGGGTTAGTCCATCTATGAATAGTTATTCATATTCTTATCAAGATTAATCTACAAAACTAACTATTTAGTTCTCAGCATATTTAATCAACTAAACACATGATCATAGATATTCTTATTGAATACTTATTATATTCTATTCCATGAAATAAGTATTCTATTATTATTATTATTATGTGAGAAAGCAAAACCAAAGTGCTATCCAAGATTTCAGTTAGCTTCACAAGATTTCTCAAATTCTTTTCACATTTTACAAGTTTTCATGAGTTTGTTAGCTTAACTTTTAAAGCTTTAAGATTGTTCCCAAGTAACTTTTCCAAGAATTGTCAATAAAGAATGGGCCCAGTATAAAGGGCCCGCAAAATAATGATGTTCATGGCTTGAAAGGCAATTATTTGGGCTTTAAACTTTGGCAGGCCACGGCCCCTCTCTTTTTTCAATTCTCTCATTCATTCTTCTCTTTTTGATTTAGATTATTTAAGAACTTTTTAGTAATATCATAAGAATATGTCATCTAACATGCAGCATAAAGATAAATTCTTCAGGTTCTTTAGGGGCGGAAGTTAAATTATCAAATTCATCTACCATACTTTTTGAAAAAGATCAAAGATCAATTATTTCTGCTTTTAGCATTTGAAGTTCATACACAAAATTCATAAAGCGAATCAAACTTCTTTTTTTTTTTGACAGAGAATCAAACTTCTTGAATACGTTATAGGGTGCAAATGATGTATACTCCTATTTATTTTTTATTTTATGTTGTAAAACAAAATTCAAAAAATGGACTTGTGTATTCCGGGTTTTCTTTAACAATCATTCCATGTGCTTATGAGTTTATTACAAATTATAGTTTGAATCTCAACCATAAAAAAGATCTATAAATCATATACTTTCATATTTGAATATTGTGTATTTTGTACTTGAATTACTTCACGTGTTTTGGGTATCTTTCAGTAAGTGAATAAATCTGAATAGTTATGCTATAATTTATTTGTTAATTGTGAATTCTCATGCACATTTTCTGGGTGTTAGATCTATATATATATATGGTCACTAGTTACGATTTTCTTTTTCCCAATTTTTTAAGAAAACAATGATTCATTATCTTCCACTTCAATGTTTCCCCGTGCCGTTGAAGTTCGACTTCAAAATTTAGCCTTAATATAAGTACAATTAATTTTAAATTAGACTTTTGTGGTTACATTGACTTGCAAATAAGTGTTTTGTAGTTTTCTTTTTCTAATAAATCAGTAACTTGTGCTTGACAAAATTAGTTAAAAACATGATGTTAACGTTGATGACATAAACAATGATAAATTTGTCACAAATTTTATATTTGTTGCAAATTTTATAAGCTATTTTTCATGTTTGCATATTATTTTCTCTCCCAAATTTAATCGATTTCTATGTTCGAAATTTGTTTCTATGCTTCGAAAAGAGAAGTGTGTTTTAGGATTTGCAAAAGTAAAAAAATTAATCAATCAAATTTGGAGGAGAAATAATATGCAAATATGAAAAAAACTGCCTATAACATTTGGGATAAAGTTTATCCATGTCATCAAAATATTAACATCGATCATTTATAAACTTTTGATTACTTTCGTAAATAGTTTAAAGCATGTGTCACTGATTCGTAAAAAGAAAACGCAAACACTTACTTACAAATCGACGGGTTTCATGTATAACTATCCATATAAGCAATATTGTAAACACAAATTGATAATAATCTAAACATTAATTGGTAAAATGTATTACTTTATGTTAGGTAACGCTGAAAAGCTAGATCTAAGTATTATATCTTTATCATTTTACAATTTAGTCTGTCTTTGTTTTTTCTACATAGCAGCCTAACAAAACAAATTAATTAAATTATTTCTACTGTCTTTGGAATTCTTCTATTTAAACTAAAGTAAATTAAGTATAAATCAATGTCACTTTTCTTTCTTTCTCTATCAATCTATGAAGAAGAGGTTAGTCGTTAAAAAAAGTAATATTAATGCTACATCATCCAGTATATAATATGAAAAATAGTATCGTAAATTTATCCTAATGTTTACACTTCACACTTATAATATCCAGAAGTAGAGTTTTCAACTTCAACAATATTTATCCCTAAAATAGTATCATAAATTTATCCCTAACTTGACAACTAATTTATCTGCAGATTTGAGAAGTTGTTAATTTTATCTGTATTGTTAACTAAAATATTTTCCCATCTTATCTCTATATAAAAAAGAAGTGTTTTGATAAGCATTTAATAGAACTAAATATAGTATTATCTTAAATATTTTTATATTTATTAATTAATTTGATTGAGTGTTATATATGTTAACAATATAAATATAAGTTAAATACCATTTTGATAAAATTACTTTCCTATTGTGAAATTAGGGTCAAGATTTAGGATTAGGGTTTAGGGTTAGGGTCTTGGGTTAGGGTTAGGGTTTAGGGTCAATAATTAGGGTCAGGGATCAATGTTAGGGTCAGGGTTAGAGTCTTGGGTTAGGGTTTAGGGTTAGGGTCAATAATTAGAGTCAGGTTTCAATGTTAGGGTTAGGGTTTAGGATTTAGGGTTTAGGGTTAGGGTGTAGGATTTTTTATTTAGGTAAGTTTTATTGTTTTAGGATTTTTTGATTTTGATTATTTTGTTAACATATATGGTTTTAAATTAATTTGATTAATAAATGCATGTGTATTTAATTCTATACCATATTCAATTCTATTAAATGCTTATATGCAGTCCTTAGGGCTGCATATATCGGAACCGAAATCTTCCTTTTTTCTTCTTAATCAGTAAAATAATAACAGAATAAGGAAAAGTAACAAACTTTCACATTAGAAAATTTGAAGATGAACTCTTCCACAAAATAAATTTAAGCAAGTCAATGGTTTATAATATAATATATGATAATTTTAACTAATTAGATAATATAAAATTTAGATGGGGACAAAAAAATGAGGGAATAAATTCTTATGTAGTGGGCTGAGCATGCATATATTTTCCACTCCATGTGAGTCTCTTTCCGACCACAAAACAATATAACTAACAACTGTAATTGCTAGTCTTCCTTTGAAGGCGACACATCTTCTTCTTTTAATAACAACAAAATTATAATTTCATTCTCATCATTTTTTATTTATATTTCACATCCAGTTTTCTTCATGGAAAATTATTGTGTATCACAAATATTTTATATGTAAGTCTTTATGGATTTTGACTAGAAATTAAATTTTGTTTATGTTTCAGGTTAGGGTGCTTCCATTATTGTAGTGATCATGGTATTCTAATTTTTGATATTTGCTGCTGGATGCTATTAGTGTTTATTGGAATATATAATTGCTCAAAATTAAGTTATTTAGGTATGGGATGAATAAAAAATTGAATTAGATCAATTAATCGAAGATTGAAAATTGTTTTGAGCCATGTGACATGTTTAATTTGTTGAGTTTTTATTTTATTGACTTCTAATAATATGCTTAAGCCCATAAATTGTGTCACGCTCTGCAATCATGACGCATAGAAAGAGCGGAATGTTAATAGTTGAGCTTGTAAAAACTATAATTAGTATTAATTAAGAGCACGTGCGATTTAATTGACATCTCGATCTTGAGTCAGTGCTCAAGGGGGTGATTAGAACGGATGAACGATCACTATGCACTACGTTGGTTTGGGAGCTGATCTCGCTTCTCTGATGAGCCCAAGGGAGGGCGAAAATCAGTGCGCATCGGAGACAGACAAAGTTGACCTCAGACTCAGTTGGCATAGCTGGGGTACCGCACGGGCGAAACCTTTGCGTGAAACTCTATGCCAAATGGTATTAGAGGTGATATATATATGCTAATTGGGTTGTTTGTCAAGCGGTTTGTTGGCCGCGTTAGCGAGAGAAATCACAAGTGATGTTCTTTGGAAAACCCGAGAGATGGTGAACCCTGAAGGAGTACAAGAAGTCACACTCCCTTGTCACGTCTACAACCAACAAAGTCAAAAACATAAACTGAATTAAGCATTTTGAAGCCTTCTAAATCACTGCTTCAATCTTCATCTTGTAGCTACAGTACTTCCCATCTTGATCAAATAGGACTCGTCATTCCAATGGCTAATTAATCGCTTAGTGAACACATCAGCCAATTGTTCTTCAGTTGCAATTAATTTCACAGGAAGCTGCCATAGATCTGTACATAGTTTCATTGGAGAACAGTTGTATATATTGAACATCTTGAGGAAATATGAAGTATCCAATTGACCCTTTGTTAACTATTGAGCAAAATAATAAGTATATACAATTTTGGAGATTCTTAAACTCTTATCGTCATCAAATAAATATACTAGAGTCTTAAATAAGAGATATATATGAATATATTTTTATTTTGATTAAGTCGTTGACTTTTCTTTTAAGATTGAACCGTGTTCAAGAAAGAGGCGGAATGGAGGGGCAAGGGTGGTCTTGCTCGGCGCAAAGGCTGCTGGTTTGGGTAGGTTTTCGGTGCACCCAGTTTTGTTTTGGTCTTGCGTATCTTGCTCTACCCATTTCTTTCTTTCCCTTTATTAGGGAGTAGTTCATTGATAAGTAAAGTAATTTTCTAGAAAAATTCATGTGTTTACCGATTTTGTCAAAATCGCGTATGTGTTTATGGTTTTGATAAATGAGGATTGTGTTTAGCTTTATTATTCAAAAAAGAGAAAAAACCATTAACAGTGTTAAATGTGATGACGTGTCATGATTTTTGGTCTTAATTCAATAGTAATTTTTAAAAAATTCATATGTATACGATTTTAAAACGTGAGAAATGAAATTTTTATATCTTAATAAATAAATTAAAACTAAATTATCGTTGATAATAATATTTACAGATTATTTATTAACAATAACTAAATTTATGAAGCCAAGAATCTTAGTTTTCATTATGTAGAGTTACTAAATTTTAAAATTGGATAGGGAGAGGCAAGATGGAATAGGTTAATATATAATATCAGCCGACCTTATGAGATGGTATATTAATCCCATAGTTGTGGGTGTTTGTTTGTGTGGTCAATGTCTTAATGGGCTCAGTGTTGAGGCCGTGTGTGATTATTGTTGCACCCAACGCGTATACTCAACCCTATATTGCCCTATTAATTACTAATTTCATTTGGTTAAATGTTAGTATAACTTGTCTAAAATAAATAAAAAAATAAAATATAGTTATTAGATTTCTATGTATAATTTCGTCATACTTAAAAATATTGCAACTTATATTTCCTTTTTAGATATAATTTGGTAACCTTCGAATTTAATTTCTATATTATTTTAATTTGTGACACATAATTACTAGTAATATGATTTAGTAACATTTGTTTTCATCAATTGTACAATACATGTTTTTATTGCTCTTTGTAGTCTTTTTCATTCCCTTTGTGAATCTTATTCTAGCTTTAATCTGACGCATATTTTTATTCTTATTAAGTTGTATTTTGTAATTAAATATGCACTTATGTGGAAAAAAACGTATAAGTTTAGTTACAATAGGGGGATATTCTATGGTCACTTTGTTTTTCACAAAGTAACCATTACTTTGTTTTGTCAACCATTGGATCATGGGTTAAAAACTAATCCAATGGTGAAAAAGACAAAGTATAGACAAAGTAAGGGAAAAACAAAGTGACCATAGCCTACACCTACAATAGGAGTAAAAGAATAAATAAAGAGAATAATATTCCCATTCAATGGACTAAACTAGAAAATATTTATAAATAGTTGTAATTTTTTTTTCATAATTAATGATTCTGATTTCATATCAATTTATCTTTTGAAAAAGAAAAACATTCCAAATTATTTTAGTTATGAATTTTATTAAACCAAAAGATCGTTCCATTAATTAATTTGTTTTTAAAACTTCATTACATTTTAACTTTGTGCTAAAATTTTGTATTCACCATTACATAGATCATGTTGTATTCACCATTACATAGATTATGTCTATAATCATCTCTTATTCATTCATTTGATAGATTATAGCTTCGAGTAAGAGATATAATGTAACTTCTCCAAAAGAAAATAACTTATACAACTTCCTAATTTGGTAAGGACAACAATATTATATTTACCAAACATCTTCTTTAGTTTTTTACAACTTTCTCGACTTACAATAAAAGGAAAACAACTTTACGCATTATTAGTCATTACTCTTGTAGCTAGATGGGATTAAGTGGTTGAAGGACACAAAATATTAAAATGTCAATATACTTTTTTAAATATAAAACAAAGTATTACTATAATACAAGAGATTAAAAATGGATAGAACTTGACGTGTCATTTTGTATTAAAAATGAAAACTAGTACTTCTACTATAGCAAGATAACTAAAGTATGCTTAATAATTCGACCAAAACTTATTATTGGGCCCCAAAATATATTGATATTTCAATTGAGTCCTTGGGCCACAATTGAAAGAACTAAATAGCAATAGAAATTAGAGTCCGTAATCAAGTGTTACATTTTGTTAACATTAGAAAAAGCAATGTTTAAGTCATTGTTGGTACGTAAGGTTTGAATAATAGGGGATTAAAGAATAATTAGAGTAGAAGTTCAATGTATATAAAATTAAGAAAGGAAAACATGTGAAGTTGAGGGAGAAATGCATGAATAATTAAAACTTATATTCTTATAATGTTAATCTAAAGACCACAGGAGCACACGTGAGCATGTTTATAAGGTCAACTTGCATAATCATTTATGTCGACCCCTCCCTGTGGGCTTCCACACAAACAACCCCTCCCTACCTTATTCCGAAACGACACAGAAACTTACTTCCTAACTCACCAAACGCGTCCTTACTCTTTTCATTTTGACATTTTACTTTGAATTCCTTTTATTTCACTATATTATTAATCATGGACTAAATTACATATATACTCCCTCAACTTCCTTTATTATGGCTTCGTAAACTTAAAGATTAGATACATTATGATTTAGATTTGTACTTCATTTGCATAATGACCTAATTTATTGTTAATCTAGTCAAAATGGCATATGAAAACTAAAATTGCTTAAAGCCACATTTTTTATTTGTCAAGTTCGAGCAAATGGTTAAATCATCGACATCTTTTATATTAATCTATGACACGCTCGCTCACGCGAATGCTCTTTGTATTTGAAGCATGCACAACACATGTTCATCTCACCGCATGTTTTTAATTTAACAAATTTAATATTGAGATTTCCTTGGGCTCGAACCAGGACCTTTCGATCGCAAAAGCTCTGAAACCATGTCAATCAATGAATTGAACTAAAAGTTTGAGTTGAAGGTTACGGCCCTTTTTACATTAATATGTGACACGTCACACTATCATATCACAATTTTTGGTTTTTCAAATCACATTTTTTTTTTAGAAAAGTCTCTTTGAATGAAAAGAGACCAAATAACATCCAAAATGACTTATAAATTTCTTGTAGTGCTATCCTTTTCATCAACTCTAACAGCCATTTTGATTAAAGCTACAATATGCCAATGTGCTAATAATTGCATATTCAAGGGTTTTAACGTCCATTTTTTAAAGTATAAGAGTCTAATAAAAATAAATATTATGCTTAGGGAGCATGGATGTAATTTAGCGAATAATGATGTGGAGATAGTGTTTCATAGCCAGAAAGCATCCGCGGCGTTAGTTAGTAAATCAAATATTTAATAGTAGATATTAATAATATAGTCTAGGGAGTGTCTATATAAAGGATTGTTGTGTGGGCATGACAGCCAAACCAGAACTTGCTATTTTTCTCTCAATCTATCTTTCTATCTATCTATTCTTAATATCATCATAATTAAATTGTCTGTTTCTCTTTTCCATTTCTAAGATTTCGCTTTCTTGTTATCCAAAACAACATCCATTTCTATATTATCAATTAACACAACAAACACATCCACCAATTCAAGGCAAAAAAACAAGAAGTAAAAGATTGATTTTGAGAATTAGTAAAATAATATACAAGCTTAGGAGAAGAACATATATTTGATCCATAAAGATAAGATGGTGTGTGTGGTTTCAAGATCAGGAAGAGATTTGCAGAGATATGATAACCAAGGCCGCCGTCAAGTTGTTGGGTAAGTTTAGTTCCCTTTTTTTGATTTTTTCTTCACCTAAGATTTTTCTAATTGGTGGCCCCATATTATATGGGGCTTTTCGGTTTATTTATGATACTCGAATCTAGATTAGTCGGGATTTAACGTACTGAATTCTTATAAAATAAAATAAAATTTCTGCATTGTAACCTTCTTCTTTAATTGAGATTGAGAGTTGGAATTAATTGAAATTCTTGATATCTGCAGGTGCATTCCTTATAGGTTTAAGAACAATTACAATTCAGATGGCTCCTCCAATATTGGGGATGAATTAGAAGTTCTTGTTATAACATCACAGAAGGGTGGTCAAGGAATCATGTTCCCTAAGGTAATAATTAAACAAGATTTTCTATTATTTCTATATTTTATTAGATAATAATCTCATTATTTCTATATTTATATAAGACTATTTCTTGCATTACCATTTTAATAATATTATTTGGCTTAAAATTAAATAGGGTGGTTGGGAGCTTGATGAATCCGTTGAAGAAGCAGCTTCTAGGGAGTCCCTTGAAGAGGCTGGTGTTCTTGGCCATGTTGAGGTCAGTACTCCTATAATTAATTAATTAATTAATTAATTAATTTTCATCAATACTAGAAATTCTACAATACTCTCATAATAATACATAACACCAATCATTTTTCATCTCACATAAAATGATATCCATCTATTTTGATTGGTGGAGTGTATTACTTACTGCAGAAGTATTTTAGAACAAATAAAAATTGTTAATTTAATGTCATTTTATGATCAATGTGACTAACATATATGAAAACTATTGCAGGGTGAATTAGGAAAATGGAACTTCTTGAGCAAAAGACATGGGACATTTTATGAAGGGTATATGTTTCCATTGCTTGTGACAGAACAATTAGATCTATGGCCGGAGAAAAACGTCCGGCAAAGAATTTGGATGACGGTGGAGGAAGCAAGAGAAGCATGTAGGCATTGGTGGATGAAGGAAGCATTGGACATACTAGTTGAGAGGCTAACTTTATCTATGCAACAAAAGGATGATGATGAAGACGAAGATGAAGATGATTATTTTCATGATCTCTAAGCTTTGTTGAATTTAGGAGAGGATAAAAGTTTTGTACATATCGTATCTTAATAACATCATGCTTATAAGCTCTAAGTTCTACTCTTTCTAAGATCCAAATATGGTAGAGTTAGTTATACAATCAATTAGCCCATCCATCCAAGTAAATGAAGGCCTTTTCTTTTTACTTTGTGAAGTTTCAATCAATGAAAGTAATTTTATACAAGAGAGAACAATGTTATTGTTTTGTTTATTTACTACTTGATCTACTAATACTGTCCTACTTATTACTTAGCAATTTATTAGTGTATATATATAAAAATAAATAAATATGCAAATCAATAACTTTTTGCAAATTACTGTTGGTTTAAACCCTGTTCTTTATGATTGAACAGAATTGAATTGAACTGAAATAAATTACTGATAAGGCATAAAGAATAAAGCTTCGGTGTATATAATTTTAAGTTTTGTTGTGGCTTATTTTCAAGAGTTGAAGTCTCATTCTATTTAAGAATTTATCTAGCTTTCCAACAATAGCCAACTTCTCAATTTTCTCCTCTAATTAATAACAGTCTTCAACGTCATGTCCTCTATCTTGTTAGTACTGGTATTAAGATTAAAGATCAATCACTGCTATTGCACATGACGGCTTTTGTATATGCATCTCAGCTGATCAACTCTTCTTCTCTAGTTTAAACTACTTGAACTTCTTTCTATTACAATTAATTAGTTTTGACGGCACATTTTAGAAGCTAGTACATATGTTGTTTCCTTCTTTTATTTTGTGTATGTTTCTCTCCTTCCTCATTGTAACTATCTCATTCACTCATCTTTCTAGTTATGAATAGCTTAGAATGGCTAAAAGAAAAAAAAAATAAAAGCTTAATGTGTTGAAATAAAATTACAATCAAAGGCTTAATTTTAAGAAAATGAAATGTCAAGGTCTAATGATGCTTTTTTGCCTTCTTCAAAAGCTCACTTCATTCATTTTTCTAATCAAAGATGCCCCCATCACTTTGAGTCTAATAAAACTATCTCATGACCTTGTTAATTCGTTAGTTGAAGCCTTCATGTAACTTGGGGTGATAGGGGATAAAAGATCACTGTCGGATATCTCAAATAATTTTGTTATTTTCTTGACGCCAGCAAGAAATTTTATTATGATCTCAGTTCAATAAACCTGACCAATAAACATGCAGCATTTACACACATAACCAGCACACGATATGAACCTCTGCCAACTAATTAATTATTAGCTAGCTAATCTAGTCTATGTTCTGTAGTGGTAGTTGTTAACTTCAAATAACCCATCATTAATTCTATGTCCATTTTTTCTTTCTTATGCTTCTAATTAAGTAATTTTGTTTGGTTACTTGTAATTAAGTAATTAACATATTGTTTTTCCACATTGACAAAACCCCCAACATATAACTATTGCTTTTCATCTAATCCCAATAAATCACAAAATTCTCGCTATACCCTTTTTTTCTTTGTCCGTGTGTGTCATATTTTATTATTAAAGACAAATATATTCTAGAAATTTTGATTACAACAAATAGACAAATACAATTAATTAATTGATAATGATAATATATATATTAACTTGTAAGTTACATCATCATCATTAATACATAAATCATTAATACATAACTAATGTATTAAAAAATGTTAAACGTTAGTCAGACAGTTAAAATTCTTAATTGAATGTTAGAAAACTATTTGAAAATAAGTCAAATTTTGAGTGTCTAAATAAAAGTAATAAATCAGATATTCAATTTTAAGTGCTTAGACAACAGTTTACAAATATATAACATTAATTAATTGGACAAGGAAGACCCATGAAACTGGATTACTACATCCTTTATATATATCTATAGCTAATATATAGTCTTGGGTAGCCTTTCTTGAAACTTTTGTGCTTGACATCAGATGCCTTGTCATTTTCCACTTAGGATGAATATCAGTAGACCTTTCAAATAGTTAATTAATTTGTATTTTGTTGTTATTACTGCACCAGATACCCCTAACTACAGTCCTGTGATTGGTGATTGAGAAATTAAGAAGCAGATAATGTATAAGAATATTAGCTTAATCCTTCTTATCTTCAAATCACTGCGTACCAATTCAAATTAGACACGCTGTTGTACATCATATGCTTAATTCCCAGCTCTCATTTGCCCTTTCTTGACTCTCATCTCTTAGTAATATATTTTTTTCTCCTGCCAATTGGTTTATCGTTTATGTATAGCGATTTGGTAGAAAATTTGAGCAAAGAGAGAACATGACAATAGAAGTAGGAATGAACTGAATCTCGTAAAAAAGAAATAAAAAAATACTAATTGAGACTTATTAATAAGATTTAGATGCAAAATATGTACAACGCGTTTTTAAGTCGTGAAGTTTAAGGTGTTGAATTTGGATCATAACGGGTAATATTTGCATAATATTGTGTATGAGCATTACGTACATTTAGTATCATAGTAGACTCTCTAGTACGATTTTTGGTTCAGGAATAAACTAGGCGGAAACTAGTTAGCGTGTAGTGACTCAGTTTAGAATGGGTGGTGCCAGGATGGAAATATCTAAGCAAGGAGCGGGCTAAGAGTATAGAGAGTGAACTACTAGGATTAAGCTCAAATTATTGGATTTAGCGGACTATATATGCATGGTGTTGGCTCTATAAGTTACGTTAGTTCTCTCTAGGTAAAAACCAGCAAAAATCTCAAGACTATACAAGAGTTTATGACATTACCTACATATTAATATTGTTGCATCCATAAAGACTATATATAACATGTTAGCATTACATTCAAATCTAAATGAAGAACTTCCTTGTCATTGAGTCAACTCTTAAAGGCATCTTCTTGTAATATTAATGTCTCAAGCACCAGGGTCTCCTAAAACTGGACATATGAGGTTATGAAGAGTTTTATTCATCCTCAACTTGTTTAAAACAATTTATTATGTTAATAAATTTGATTTTATAACGATCCATATTGATCAATAAAACTTGATTAAAATGATATATATTGAATTTGTAAGAATTTTTTCTACTTTGACATATGTATTTAAAAAGTTAATGATATCATTTACGCCTTGTTTTGATCATATGGAGCAAACTCATGATGTAGGTGTCAAGGCCACTATTAAGTTTTGATTCATTGGTTAATCATATAGAAAGTTCTTATTTAAATTTTAATTGGCAGTTATTGACTAGCACTTGACAAAAAAATAAAATCATTGAAATAATAATAGCAGTTAAAATATTACCAACAAGCTTAGGGAAATTCTAGGGTCACTTTGTTTTTCACAAAATAACCATTACTTTGTTTTGTTCACCATTAGATCATGGGTTAAAACCTAATCTAATGGTGGATAGGACAAAGTACAAACAAAGTAGAGGAAAAACAAAGTGACCGTAGCCTACACCACAAGCTTATGGCTTGACGAGTGAGATTAAATTCAATATTTCATTCTCAAAAAGTTTAATCCAAACTGCTAATCTAAAAAACTGAATAATTTGAATAAATGAATTGAATTAAGTTTTTTTTTTTTTTAATAAAAATTTAAATTGAATCAAGTTATAAAAAAAGCTTTTTCAATAATTTTCTTTTGGAAAATAAATTGCAAACAAGGAATTTAAAACCAAAAAATTCAAGCCTGCAGATAAAGAAATACTATTGATTGATGCATGTTGTGCATATAAATGTATATGTTGAATAGAGAAATTATATACGTTGACCAAATAGAAGACCTTTGCTGACCATTGGACTTCCTATATGTCAATGTATATTGATATGTTCAACTTAACCCTTAACAAATCAAGTGTCCCGTACGAAATTGATGATTATCAAAGAAAAGTATAAACGCAACTACCCGTTAATTTTGTCTTTACTAATTCATTGTTGTTAACTCATTACAATTCTCATATTTTTCGCAACTTTAAGTATTTCTAACTCTTGTTAACTCATAACTTCTTGCTATACATGTATTTGTAACTCACAACAACCACAGAATAATTGTTTGATGGGACTATTGTTATAAGATTTTGAGTTAGATTTTACAACATCAATGCATTATCATTTTATTTTAATATGTTAAGTTTTCGGCTTTTTAATTTTATTTTTTTTAAAATAAAATTTGTGCAATTGCATAATAACAAAGAAAAACTTTCCGCCTCTGATATGATTCGAATTCATGACCAATCTAATTATAGATAGAGTCTTTAACCACTAGGTTAACACCTTCACCATCGGTCTTCTAGTTTTTGTCACATTAAGTTGGTTTACAAAATTTAGTAAAACATTGATATTAAATTTAGATAATGAAAGTGCACTCATTTTATATACAATGTTTTTTATTGTTGAAAATAATAAAGTGCTTACAATGGAATGGATGATTTCTACCATTTAAATTTCAAATTTTGAATTTGGATAAAATGCATAACACTCTGTTAACCAAATTTTTATGTTAAAAAATATATATAATTTTTAATCATCAAAGATTTAATACAAACCAAAAATAAAAAATAAAATATTAGAAAGTTCATTTCAATATACAAAACTCAGAATGATGATAGAGAGCCTAATGATATTGATGTTTACAATCTTTAGGAAAGTAGCAATATTGCTCTTTTCCTATGAGCTAAAAGAAAGGAATTAAAAGATTGAAAGAAGGAGAAAGGAGAAGGATTAGTTTGAAATTCAATTATATGTTTGCATTGGTTTTAAAAAGGGAATGCATTATTTATTTAAAAATTAATTTTTTTAAAAGAAAAATGGTTAATATGATTTTTTATAAAATAATATTTAAACTGAAATTAAATGGTAAAATGAAATTTTTTGTGAATGAGAATAGAATAATATTAAGGGATTCGAAACCTTAAAGAGGTATGGGTAATGGAGTTAGAGGAGTTTGAGGTAATGAGAGTGAAAATAGGATAATTAATTTCATGTAAACAAACAAAACAAGAAAAATTTGATCACTCATTCCATTTCCTTAAACCTCCAAACTAAACACCTAAAAGAGTCCCATAGGCTTTCCAATACTACCCAAGAAGAATAATGCCTAACTACTAGTTGTTCCAATTGAGCATTCGTAATCATTATACATTAACGGTACATCAAGTTCAAAAATTGATAAATAACATCCATGTGGTTAAAAAATTTAAGACGTTTAAACTAAAAATTTATAGCTTAAATAACGTCGAATGAAGTCTTACTATGTTCTAATCACCCAATACTTAAATGACATAAAAGCTCAAGAAATAAAATTAGTCAAAATATCATTTTCACCGGCTCAAGTAACCGGGTATTAGAGTCGGAAATTCAAAAAGATTCATGTCCGTTTCTAAAGTTTAGGGACCATAAAGTAATAAGACAGAAACTGGGAGACATTAAATCTGTGTTAGCTGACAGTTAAAACCTCGGCAGAAGACATGAGCTGAATAATTTTCCCGCCAGATTCATAACTCCATCACCATTACCAAATGCATAATCTTTTCCGATCTCCTTATCAACATCTCAAAAATTACCACAATGCCCCTACTTCTCTTGTGCTCTTCTCAAAGTTTCATACTTCCCCTAAAACCCTATCCCCCAATTCAAAACTAGACTTGGTTTTTCATCAAGTTGAGGCTCTCAATTCGTTAAACCAAACTCCCCGAAAAGCTCTTGATTCCGGTGAAGGGTACCCGGAAAGCGAGAATACATTTAAAATTCAGGTTTCTCATCCATGGCCTGAATGGGTGGATTTGATGGAGTTGTTGTTCAAAAGAGGATACTTTCAAGATGGACAAACCCCGTATCGAAATGGTGAATTGGGTACCAAGGAATCCAATTGGGTTAGAACCGCGTGCCTCAATTTCGCTCGGGATAATTCGGGTTTTATAAGGTAATGATTATGCTTGCAAACTGTTTGTTTTCTGGTTTGTGTGAGAAAAAAAGCTTTCTTTTTTGTTTAGACTTTAGTTTGGAATTGATTTTCTAAATATCAAGAGACCCTAAATAAGGTAGATGTCAAAAGTTTAGGGACTGAATCATTTTTGGGGTTGCTTTTTGCTACTTGTTTAAATGTTAGCGAAGTTTCAATTCGAAGACATGGAGATGGAGGATAAGTTTAGATCATACTAATGGATGCATCTAGTGATATATTAAATTGGTGCCTTTCAGCTGCAAGGGTGGATACTGATGCTTGTAGACGTAGCTCTTCAATTTCCCTACGCCCAAGTAGATATAGAGGCGATTAGTATTTCTTTTTAGCCTCAGATATTGCTTTACTGATATGTTTTAAGACTTAAATGAATACCAGCTGCTTCTGTTATCAGGTTCTTTTCGAGAAAAGATATTCATATGATCACAGTATGCGGGTGCCCAAGTCTAGATAGAAAAGTTGTCAACTCAGGGAAGCGTCTCAGAGCACATGTTGGCATTGATGAAGGAAATGTATGTCTTAACATCTCCATATTTTCTATATTATCTTAGGCATTCTGTTATTATCTAAATTTTTGTTGTTTAGAATTTTAGACGTTCGGCATACGAGTAATCATTCTTCACTTGGTTGGATATCTCATAGGTTTGCAGCTCTTGCAATTTGAGGGGAGACTGTGAAAGGGCATATGTTAAAGCACGTGAAGATGAAGGTGGACGGACTGTGGATGTCATGCGCTTTCTGCTAACGTATGGGCTGGATTCCATTTCTGATAGATCAAGAAGCAGTCCGTCTCAAAACAAAATTGCTAAAGAATCGGCGAGAAGATTGCTGAAAGAAATGGTGGAGTTTAGCACCCAGGAATTTGACGCTGGTCTTCCAAATGGCACCTTGAAAAGTAGGCCTTCTGAAAATCACTCAGAAGTTCCAATGAAGCAAGGGGATTGGATTTGTCCCAAGTAATTGACTACACACTATAATAGTGTTTCATAAAACATCAGTAGTCTGTTTTGTATAATTTGTTCGGAGTGTGCTAAGATTTGCATTTCTATTTTCTCACTCACAGGTGCAACTTCCTCAATTTTGCCAAAAATATCAGGTGTCTACGTTGTGATGGTTTATTTGAAGATAGGCTAAGACGTCTACGGGAGGATCAAGAGCATCTTCCATTGAAGAAAGGAGACTGGATTTGTCAAAAGTAACAATATTTATTCTGATTTAATAGCATGATGATTCTTGGCGATTTGTTTCTAATCATGTCTAACTGATGCAGATGCAATTTCTTGAACTTTGCAAAGAATACAAGATGTCTACAGTGCAAAGAAAAACCTCCAAAGCGACATCTTAATCCCGGCGAGTGGGAATGTGAATCGTAAGTGACATATATGGAAAAATCTCTTTAGATCTTGACTTTAGGTTGGTTGGTTTATTTACTTAAAAGAGTTATTTTATTGCAGGTGCAACTACATCAATTTCAGAAGAAACATGTTATGCTTGAAATGTGATCACAGAAGACCAAAGGCATTAAATTCTCCAAACAACATGCCCCCTCAACATGAACAAAATAGCAGAATGAGGTCAGCTCATGGTGAAAATGAAATCGGTAATGAATTATCTGTTGGACCAGATAGAACAAATGAAAGAAACAGCGCAAAAACGTGGAGATTTTTGGAGGAAGATGGAAAAAGAGAAGGCAATCTCCCGAATTCAAGGAATAAAGAATCCAGCTTTTTAGATTTTCCAATTATGGGAGGGAAAAGTAGTTTGTCTCAAGATGCAGAGAAAAGAGAGAAATGGAAGCTAGAGATGTTAGAGAAGAGTAGAACAGGTACAAGAACCGGAAGACGTGATAAAGAATCAAGGAACACTGAAACCACATTACAACCTGAGTACATCGAAACAAGTGACGAAGATATGGCAGAATGGTTTGGGCATAAGAAGAAAACGGGATGAGCAAATTGACTAATGGTAAATAGTATAGCATTCTATAGTCATTCAGAATTATATTACAATAATACAATCTGTTTATTTAGTTTTGTGATTTAAGAACACTAACCATATACAATACCGTCATTTTCCATCCTGTTTAGGTAGAGACTAGACTACAGAATCAGAGCTTGTAGTAATTCGTCAAAGTCCTACCATCAAGTTGTTTCGAGAAGAACCTTGTCATGTAGTCTGTGAACATAAATTGCTTGTAAAGAGGCGGCTTTTCCGGCGATATCAAATCTGGAATTGGTCCGTACAAGCAATCCCTCTTACCAGGATTGAAGAAAATAGCAACAGAAATTCGTGGATCCACCGACGGATTTGCCAACACTCTATGATCCACACTCGTGTATTCACCGTTCGACATTATCTGAGTAACATATGCATACATAAAAGTTACAACTCTATTGAAGTTAACATTTCCTTTGTATTTTATTTAAATAAAAGTTCACCTGAAGAATGTCTCCAATGTTGATAACAAGAGCACCAGGAACAGGTTTAACAGCCACCCATTGATGGCCATGCTTAACCTGTAAACCTCCAACTTGGTCTTGGAGAAGCACGGTGAGAACCCCAGGATCTGTATGTGAAGTGATACCGACTGTCATATCAGGCTGAGGACAGTAAGGATAGTAATGTCCAACCATAACCTTGGCTTCTGAGCAGGACATGTCCTTCAATGTTTGTGGTTTCAAGCCGAGACCTTCACTCAACAGCTCCATCAACAGCTCGGCCACTCGCGTTGCCTCTTTGTTCCACTCAACCACCTCTTTCCGGCATACCTCAGGTAGATCTTCTTCCTTTGCTCCCACCGGACCCAGCCTCACCTGAAGTGTATCCCTGCATATATTACATTCATTCATCATGCTATCTAAGTTTTGTTTGTTTTTTTGAATATTTGATATTCAATTTCACCGTAATTTATTTTCGGTTTAACCAATTTCAACTTTAAAGTTTATATATGAAAGAAGGATTACATATTTTGATGATTACGATAGAGATTTTTATTCATGAAAATAAGAATGTGTATATATCTTGATGGCTAAAATAGAGATGTTTCTTTATGAAAATAAGAATACCTATATATCTAGACTTATTAGAATCTTATAGGAAAACATTAAAATCATCCTAAGCCTAGAATTTTGTATTTTATCATTATACACTAAATAGCCTCCATATCTATCTCCCGTGTAGTTTCATATTTCTGATATACGAATACGAGTGAAGTGAATGACGAAATACAATAGTCATGAACTCGACTTACCTCCAGCTGGCTGCTTTAGAATTGAACAAATCGACATTCGAAAAAAACGACACTCCAGGCCCGGGATCCCGCCGGTACCACTGTTTCTTCATCTCCGTCGGCAACTCATGAAACTCCTTAACTCTCCCAATGATCCTCTCCATAACTTCCTTCTCCACTCCATGATTCACTATCTGAAAAAATCCAAGCTCCCTCGAAGCACGTGCTATCTGCTCCACTACTCCCGCTCTCTCACCGGAGAGATCCACCGTAGGAATAACGTCCAATTCGACTGATTTAAGGTCGGAGAGTGTCTCCCTAGGGTGGATGAAAATGCGAGGGACCGCGGTTACACCCGAATCGAGTAGACCTTTTACCCCGATTTTCGACTCATCGAATAGTTTTGCTTCTTTTACACGATCGAACCCTTGATCGGAGAGTAGGGCTGGGGAAATTTGTGTGGCCATGGTTAGTTGTTTGTTTGGTTGGATGATGTTTTTGGTATGTTTAGAAGGTACAAAAGTTGCTCAAGGAAGGTTATATATAACAAAACTGTGTCGTATCAGTTACGTAAGTTAATAATTTCTACAAAGTTTGAATTATTATGATTGTTGTTCCAAAATCAAAAATAGCGGTAAATGTAGAAAAGTATCTTTTGTTACCATTTTTTTTCCTTTTATTGTCTTTTTTTGACATGTGATGATGAGGAAGTGAATCACAAGGTTTTTCAGTGGACCTATTGTTGCCTGGCCGGAATAGACGAACATGTCCTTTCATTTAAGGATCATCATACCAAACTCAATTTTGGCTAAAGTGGAAGATGAGTAATTATGAGTTATGGAGAGATAAGAAGATAAAGAAAAGTGAAATGAACTCCTTACATACTTAGATTCTATTTTTATTTTTTTTTGTAGTGGATCAAAATTAAATTGAACTAAACTGAATTTGTTGAACTGAATCGACTGAATTTGCCTGAATGTTTGAGAAATTTTGTTGAATTAAAGTGAATTTTGTTGAAAATAAGTTTAAAAGTACATGATTGTTTTTAAAAAAGAAAAAAATACTTTAATTAACCCAACCAAATTTGTTTAACCGGCTTTTTTTAAAATTTTTCACTTTTTGTCGATTTTATGATTCAAACTCAAAACTTCAACATTACTTTAGTTTAATAACCATTAAACCATTATTTAGTGGATGTTAATCAATTTTAATAATTCAGTTCAACAAATGATAATACCTTACCTAAACAAGTAAGACCTTGTACTTTTTACCGAACTAAATTAAATTAAAATATTAACTGATATTGATAAATTTTCAGAATAGTGAAATAATGAGACTGGATGTTTCTTCCCGTAACAAATACTTATTCCAAAAGAAATGTAGAACTGAAAATAAAAACAAAAATACGCCAATAATTTACAAAACAACAAAATTCCACACCTATCAAAACACAAGTAAGTTTCTCAAAGTAGATAAGATTCATCTATAATTTGTAGAATCAAATTATCTCACGGATCATAAATTAATAATTGACTATTTCAATCAAACGTTAGAACAAAAATGTACAAATCTCAAAATTTCTTTTTTTGGTAGGGAGTATCTTTAATTATTATTCTTATAAATAGAAAATCATGTTAGGATCTATAATATACCAGAATTGTTTATTAAGTTCGCAACTTAATATGAATAACGATACCTGAAGGCGTTACTAAGTCAAGATATTTATTATGATAAAATAAAATACAAATTACATGCATAAGAGGCATATTTATATGCCTATTAAACTTAACTGCTCAAGAAATTGCAACAGTAATTGTGAATTTGGGGCCTAATACTGGAGTAGGGCCTAATAATCTCCAAAGCCCAACAAATTATTGCACTTAAGAAACAAATTAATGAATTTTGTCTTTCTAGAGTAAAGAGGAATTCTCATTCTAATAAAATGTTGAGAACCTCTATAAACCATATAAAACTTATCTACTTTGGCAATCTGAGATTTGAATTTGCTGACAACAAACATCGCAAAAATTCCCAACTAAAAAGATATTATAAGCCAAACTGATGGTTGATCAATTTTATAAATCAAAATATGTGTGGGTAATGATTTTTAGAAAACCATTGCCATTGTGGAGTTGATACCCAATTTAACCAGAAAAATTAAGGATTTTATTATTGGCAGTCCATTTTAGACAAATTAAAACAGATACTTAACAAGATTTTCATAAAGATAATGCACATTAAACTAGATGTATCTCCTTTTCTTAGAGTAAAACATTCTTAATACAAGAAACACAATGTACCGACCACAGACAACCCAACCCAATCCGCCTAACACGACTAGTTTCACAAAATTATCATTCCAAGATCCATTACCAAAGATTACAGGTTAAGTTCAGACTACTGCCACAAATGACCATTTCTACAACTCAAACTCCCTGCATCATAATCGTTCAGAAAAACAAATAGATTACGAGCTTAAATGTACATGTTACAGTTCATTTAACGCATACTAACGAAAAGAGAGCAGTACCTAAAGCATTTGCTTAAGGAGACATAAAGAGAAAATGGTGTAGTTCTCAAAATTTGCGCCTCCGTGGCTTAGCTTCAGCTACAGAGTTACAAATTTCTCTGCCATTCAATATTCCTGCATCAAAAGAAATTTAATCAGTGACTTTATACAGCTTCTAGCTGTTCACAATCGCAGATGGCATCAGCAAACATCATATTCGACGTTTCACATAGAAAAACTCATTTGACAAAGGATTTCACGTGTTACTCGGTAAGATATAGCTCGAAGAAGCATATTAGAAAACAAAACTCTTGCATATGCTTTAACATGTAAACAACTAGGCAGAATGCAATGCAAAACGAACACGGACATATCATCAAGAGAAGTAGAAAGATGAACTTACAGTGCCTTCCAATGACTCGAAGGGACTTTCAACCTCTGCAGCTGAGTTAAATGTAACAAAACCAAATCCCCTTGATCTACCACTACTATCTCTTCTTCTTTTCTTCACTACCCAAAATCAACAGGAACCAAACTCTCAATATAAAACATTGCTTTCTGACAATACATATCTTGGATTTCGATCCTTTGGAGACTCTCTTCTTTAAGATCATATGAATACAACAAACAACGATCATCTAAAATAAAGATCTTATCTCGGTCCATAGAATATCCCAAAAGCCGCATAAATTTGACTCCAGTTGTAATTGACAATAATTTCGTCCAAGAAAACTCAACTCCGTCCTTCCCTCTAACAAATACCTCTACGTACTCCTCCCATTCATCAAAAGACAAAAAGCTTATACAAAGACACCCTTCAAGAACCATCAAATTAGAATCATACACATTGAGCAGGTCAGAATTAGGAAGAGATATTCGAGAGAACGTCTCTTCCGCTACATCAAATGCAATTACTACACCGTTACAAGAAAAATATAAAGCACCATCTGCAAAGCAACTCGTAACAACATCTTGATCATGTGGATATCGAAATAAATATTCAGAAATGAGATCATCATTTCCAATCATTCTCCAACAACATGACCTCAATCCAATAACCCAAATCTCCAAATCAACACTGTAACTACCTTTTTCAATGAGAGTACATACAGTTTTCACTACCACAACCTTGTAATCGTCTGATGAAGAGTCATAACCGAACCCGATATCAGATATGATATCATCTTTGCCAATCGAATGTAATTGCGGAAGCTTTTTGTGATTCCTGGTGGATGGATTCCATACATGAAGTTCAGACACATTTTCAGACAAGAGGATCAAACCATTGCAGTGACCAAAAAATTTGTGAGTGTGCAAATTTTGTAGCTGTGGTTGGAAAATATTGAAATGAAAAGCTTGCAGGATACCATCATCAATATCAAAAAGAAGAAACCTGCCGCGGAAATGAGCGTCGATGAAAATGAGCTTCCGGTGAGTTTGATCATCGGAAGTTGTGGTGAGATGCGAATTGATGAAATGGCGGCTGTCAATGGTGTCTTTGAGTGATTTACAAACGGATCTGAAACGGAGGAGAGTCTTCACCGGCAGCCGTTCCAGAATTTGAGTGGTCAATTCCGCCGGAAGTTCTGCCATAGCTAGCGCCACTTAGATGAACAATATTATTTGGTCAACTCAAGTTAGATTATGCTCTTAAAAGATGCTCCTTTAAACATTATTCAACAAAACATGTTTGGTTTAACATATTTACTAAACTAATATGTTTAAACTGATTAAGATTTACTCCGGTAATATAATAAACCAACTACGCTATTCGGTGATGCAATAACCGAACTCTCATTTTCAATTTAATAAGTAGTAAAAGAAAGTAAGTCTTTTTTTTTTTTTTTTTTTATACGTTTACTTTGATTTTTTCTTATAGAGTTATTATTACATTATTCACTATCATTAGAGTGACGGATCGATCCCTCACAACCGCGACTGGAAGGGGTTTAAATACCATAATCCTTGGATCCGCTCCGAATCTGGATTAGTCAGCCCAATGTGGTTCGGAAACCGGATGAAAAACCAAAATTTTTTTTATCATTAGAGTGATTCTAGAGCGCTTTTGAAATACAATACTTTCTTAAAGATAAACATAATTTTATGTTTTTTATTATACTTTAAATAGTCACATATCAATCCGTCATGTTTTATATTGTTATTAAATATCTTATTATACCTTAAATAGCCTTCGAATTGATCCACCCCACTTTATATTGCTAAGTGAGTACCATATCTTGTTTTTGCAAATAAGAAAATTAAAAAGTTTTTTATGTAAAAATTTGGGTAGTTTAAAATCATTTATCCATTTTTCAATGACCGAACTACGCTTTTCGTTGATGCTTAGATCTCTGTTAATCTAAAGAGATCAATTAGTTCGACTATTTAACTAGATACATCCGAACCTGATTATCTCATATGGATTAACAGTCTTTAATCTCTCCGCTAATAATCTCCCAATCTCTACCAACAACCTTTGAAATCTTGAAGATAAAAGAGCACCTCATTAGTAAACTCCACACCTTCCGTAAAATCTCTGAAATGCAGAAACGAACGAACCCTTGTAATTTGGCGGTAATACAATTAATTAAGTAACTACTTCAACTAGAAAAACAAGGGAGGGAAGAAATTTGAAAAAATAATAAAATATGGGCGGTTTTGCAAATTATATAAAATAATTGGCATGTTTAGTTAGAAGTGGACCTCGGAACTGGTAGAACTAATTAAGTAGTGTATGCTTCAACACACTGGTCCGGACATCTACATTCATTCATTCATTCTTATACTTTCTCTCTCCTCAAAACTTTTACTTTCTCTCTCTAGATTTCCTGTACTGAATCTATATAATTGAAACCCTAATCTTCAAGATCAACATTCTGCCGACAATGGGCTCTGAAGGTTCAAGGGTTGTTGGTGAGATTGCTGCTTCTAATCACAAACCCTAGATTTGATTTTCTAGAGCTTTGCTTCAATTTTATGCCTTGCCATCATGATATTTTTCATCACTCATATTTTAGCTAAATTGGGTTTTGGGGATTTTGATTTTGACATTATAATTGGGAAAGGATCCAACTTTTTTGAGGTAGTGAATGAAATTAATTTTAGCTTTGGTTTAAATGTGCAAAATTGGGTATCTAAATGTGTTTTATAGTCTCTAGGCATCAGCTAAAGTAGGTTAAAATGAGAATTATGAGGTTTTTTGGTGAAAATGGAAACTACTTTTCTAAAGTTTTCGGATGTTAGGTTTGAAGTGTCCGGAAAAAGAGTGCCTAGTGTGTATGTGATTCAGTAAGGCCCTGTTCTTTATGACTTATATTGATTTCAGTTGAGTTCAGTAGCATTAAGTTCAGTGCAGTAATTCCCCTTCAGCAAATGCACTTCAGTTCACTAAATTTTGGCCATAAAGAACAGGGCCTAGGGCCTAAGAACGTAAAATAAAAATTTGGGTTGTTTTAGTTGATCACATTTTCAGGTTCTCTCCCGCACTGTGTTCAACATAGCTTGTGTAATTAATGATTTGTTGGCGAACATTATCCTTATGCAGTTCACAAGTGTTTTGCTGTCCAATTTATGGTATTCTCACATGTCTAGAAACCATTTATAGATCTTTTGGAGATAAAAGATTTTAGATTCTGTCTTAATATTTTCTTTGACCTTCTTCTTCCTTTACTATTCTTTTAGCTAAATATTGTTCTTACAATTGTGATATTGAATTTTGTGTGCATGTAGTTGACATGAATTTCATAAAACTTTTTGGTTTGTGTAACTTTGATTGTGAGAGCTGAGAAGTGGAGTCTTTGTCATCAGTAAAATTCCGGGGGTCATTATTTCCTCTTTTTGGTCGATTGAGAATTCCTATTATATGCTCTTGACTATACATGACTTGTGCTTGTGTACATATAACTAATATTAGCTGTTACTTGCAGTGCCTAGGAATTTCAGATTACTAGAAGAGCTTGAGAGAGGGGAGAAGGGGATTGGAGATGGAACTGTCAGCTATGGAATGGATGATGCTGATGATATCTTAATGCAATCATGGACAGGAACTATAATTGGACCGCCAAGTGTATGCCTTTCTGCCCTATTACTTTCTAACTTTGCATTTTGTAACTTTTGATTATACCTTGGCCTGTGAACTTAATGTTGGTGTGTTGTTTAACTGAAATTGAAACCACCCAAACCAGTGGTCATGTTGTCTGTGAATAAAATTGTCATGCAAACAAATTGAATTTTATCAGCTACCGACCACTATTAGGGTGCAAGCTAATGGGTGAAATAATATTCTCATATTCAAATTCTCACGAATATGATTGAAAGTGTGTATGTTTCATTCTTATCATACCAAGTTGTTTATAACCTATACATCACATTTCATGAAAATAGTTGATCATGAAATTTTGTTGAGAAAGAGTATGACTGAATGCCGAGTTAAATAAAATTCTGATGCTGCTTGAGGATTTATCTCATGAATTGTTTCCTTCAGAGGTCAGCAATTGTAAATGAAATGACATCTTTTTAGCATTTTACATTCTCCTTCTGGTGGTTCTCCTTATAAAAGTGCTGATGACAACTTGATCTTTTGTTTATAAGTACATATTATTTAATGGTTTTGATCAGAACTCTTCTTTCCATAAGTCTGTGCAACTTATGTATGCAGTAATATATTGTTTCCCTTCTATGTACTTGACACTTGTTTTCTGAGTTGTCAAACGTTAATGTTTCTTTGTTAAATGTGATCATAAGCTTTAGGGCCTCTTTGGCTATCTGTTAATTTACTTGAAGCCAGTATGCTTTGTAAGTAATTTTGGCAACAGTAAATCGGAGGTGAGTTATGAAAAGGAACAAAAGAAGCATAATTTAGTAGTCTCTCTGGTTCTCTGATAAAATCAGAATAACAGGGTTTATCAATATGGGGCGATTAGAAAAGTGTTTTTATCAGAAACTATTGAGGAAGGCAAGGTCTTTCTCTGGTTCGGTTGAGCTTTCATTTTGGGTCAAAATCCCATCATTATGCCTCACATGGAAGGGGGACATGTAGAAGTAGTTGAAAGTTAAAACTGAATTACATATCATTAAGATTGCACATGTATGAGCAGTTACCCAGGTGGGCGGTACGATGTCTTTAAAACCTGTCCCTTTTTTGGACCCAAATTAACTGTGCATCTATGACTGTTCATTTGGTCCTATCTTCTCATTGGGACCAATCCTGAAAGGGTCTGGGCAGGTCCGAACTAAGCAAAATTAAACCATATTTCTTCCCTGGTTTTGGTACTACGACCTATTGTGTAGCCCTTTGCATGCTATTGAACCTGTCCTTGAAACACAGAACTTGATTCCAGAAGCATAATTGTTATGTATCTTTTATCTTATTTTCAGAAGAATAATTATTTGTTTTTTCTGGTTGTCAGACTGTTCACGATGGGCGTATTTATCAGTTGAAATTGTTTTGCGGAGAGGATTATCCAGACAGTCCGCCGACTGTAAGGTTCCAAACCCGCATAAACATGACGTGTGTTAATCCTGAAACTGGAGCGGTAAGTAATCTTTTGCCAATTTGATGTTGTGACTGAATGAAAATAGTCTCACGGATGCATAACTTAACAGGTTGAACCCAGTCTATTCCCTATGCTTGCTAATTGGCAAAGGGAGTACACAATGGAGGACATATTGAGTCAATTGAAGAAAGAAATGTTGTCACCTCAAAACCGAAAGCTTGCTCAGCCTCCTGAAGGTTTGTAACTTTAGCAATTCTTATGGTTGTTTGTTACAATTGAATCTTTTTATATGCATGTTGATCAACTTAGACGGATAGTAGTACAAAAAATGATTGCATCAATTGACAACTGAGCTTAAGTTGAATAGCAAAGAAAATCTTAAGGTGACCTGATCCTTCAGAGGATCTGCCATGTGTATGATCGAATTTTGCCCTTGAGTTGAGCGATTACTAAGTTCATCTTGCTTCTAGACAAAGGTTCATTTTTTAGATGGTTGAACTAGAGTAATCACTTGGAGCACATATGTTCACTAGTTTCTCATCTTTGTGAAATCATGACTAAGTGTCTGATACATTAAGCAGCTTGGCGTTGCTAAAACAGGTGCTTTTGCTTGGATAGTTTTTAGCTGTGTCAATTGGTTAGGGAGGTCGAAAACTCTGCCTTCAAAAACATGCTTGATCACTGTTTGATTGATATAAAATTGTGTAAGATATATAATCTTGTAAAACTGAAATTGCAGGACATGAAGAAGGAAGGATGGATCAGAAGGGGCTAGTGCTAAAATGTTGCATTCTGTAAGTTATTTGAAGTGTTATTAAATTGGAATTGTATATAGATAGACGCATGCCCTCCCACCGGCTTAGGTCGAGCAATATATGTAATCATGGGTACAAGAAAGATGAGTTTCCTTACATTAGACATGGTGGCTAAATAAATTCACAACTCTTGAATTATCAAAATCTTTAATGATGGGATACATCTCTTGCCAATTACCTGTAAATACAATGACCTTTTGAAAAAATTGAATGTGCTTTCCAAATCCTCTTACATGTGATCGCATACCCTTCACCGTGTTCTGGGACTTGAAACAGAAATATTGCCCAATTTTATTTTGGTGCTTATGTAAGGATTTCCTAATGCCCTACTGCAATGAATTTGTTATGCATATCAAGTTATGTCTAAAAGAAAACGTCCCAATGAAAATCCATATGCCGCGGTTGCGACTTTCTTCCATGCTCGCGATAGAGAGGAAGGAAGTTGATCCTTGCTTCTTTGTGATTGTGACGGACTATTGCAGTCATGACTTTCTATTTGCAACAAGTTTAAAACATGTTTGTGGGTCTTTCTAGGACAGTATAGAATCGTTTAACGCAATTTTACATTCTCAAAAAACTAATTTTAAAAATAGTCCTTCGGTATACAAGAACCCCGATTGTGCATCTCTCCCCAAATTTGTTCGTCGTCCAAACATTGCCACATTCAATACTATCAAAACTTAAGTTATATTGTTAGTAACAAAACACGTGATCACATAATAGCTTACGGCTGTTCAATACAACACTTCAAGACCTCCATACATATATTCTTTGATAGATAGTAAACTTAACATTTGCAAACAAGTGTACATAATGAAACTTTGGTTGATGAGTTATTAATTACTACTACAAGGAGACTTAAGTTTAGCAATCATTTGTGGAAAAGACTTAAACCTAAATACTTTATGTTGTCCACGTTAAAATAAGGAATTTGTGGAGTTATGCCCTTTATTTGAGAATATGTTTTGTTAATGATACTTTGTGTTTGTTTCTGTAAAGCAAGAAGATATTAGTATAATTTCTTGCTTTGATTGTGTTCACATTAGCTTTAACTGAACTTTACCTACTTTTTATATACTCATAACTGTCTTTTATTGCATTCTTTCTTTCAAGCTTCCCTATTATTATTAGAACAATTTTTGTGGGAAATTTATAAACAAAAAAGTCATGTGACGAAGTACATAATCCAACAGAGAAATAATATATTATTTGGCATATAATCTATTATTTGATTACATTTAATCCCAAAATTTTACCACCCTGCTCTTGCCTAATTGGCAAAATCTTATACCCAGTTTGGATGGAAACTTGAGGCAAACGTTGTACTACCAATACACTACATGATGATATTTAGGACTAATAAATTTTAGAGATTTTTTTATTATCTTTTTAATCTAATTACCAAAAATACTTTATAACATGCTACTATACTATCAAGTTCCTGTGGCAAGACAGACATTACAAGTGCCTCTAGGAAGCATAATGGTCTTGCCAAATTTCCATCCAAATTGAATGAAGTATGGATCAAATTGCTTCTCTTTTTCTTTTACATTTATTAGATGGGTTTTTTTAAAAATAGGTGGTTTTTTTTTCAAATGAAAACATAATTTGTATACCTCTCCAAAAAAATAAATTAATTAGTATGCATGCATGTTACGTATACAAGAAGCATAAACTGAATGACTATAGAAACATGTGCAAGAAAGTCTGTTGCGCATATAAAAAACCAATTCCAAACCCATAAATAAATAAATAAATAAGTCTAATTTAGGCAGTTGTTTAATACTAAGTATTTTTCAGTTTTGTTTTTAAGCCCACCAACAAAGTATGGGATGAAATAAGCTCATAACATAAAAGTTGTTTAAATTTTATATTACTATCATATAATTAACTTGCTACTTTGTACATGTTATGTTATATACATCTGTACTTAACATATAAGATATTTAATTCCATAAAAAAAAACATATAAGATATTTAAACAAAGTCTAGTAAGAAAAAAAGAAGGTTAATGAGATGATAATTTGGACAAATTTATTTACATCATTGATTCTCTTAGTTATTTTCTCCATGTCATTACTACATATCAATACGATGTTTTATTTTTAATTATATACTTTTAATTTATTAATAAATGAGGTTGTTAGAACTCGAATTTATATAAGTAAGCTTGGTGAAAAAGCTATATGTTAAGAAATTGATTGAATTAAATTCTTAAATTGATAGTTAAGTGAAAGTCTTTAAGATATCTTTATATTAATTTTGATAAAACAAACAATCAAAGAAGGCACTAATATATATAACATTCCTGGACAAACAAGGAGCCAATATTGTTTATGTTATGAACATGTGAACCAAAAATTAAGTTCCCTAAAATTTCAAATTGATTCCTTCTATGACTGTCATCAAGTTAATGCTTCTAAGCAACTATGAATAGAAAGTTAATCAATCAAGTGTGAGCCGAGACGCAGCAGCCTTCAGATATTTAATTTATTGAAATTAATTAATTCATTTGTATTAAAGAAAGGAATAGGATTATTGAACTGAATTAATTGATATATACCAGTTAGATAAAGATGAATTTAATGTATTCAAAAGAGTTGGTTGTGGTTGATTGCAATTGCTTTAGGGTCACGTACCTTTAACAAATAAACATTGCTCCTTCTTCATACACATTTTCCTCATTACTTTTTGGGAAAAATAAACATGTTCACGCATACTATATATTCAGAAATATGATTGTATTTTATAAACAGAAACAAAAACATTATTTAATCACCATTTATTCTTTATATGATAATTGTATTCAAAAGTTAATTACATGATCTCCATCCCTTTCTCAACAAGTATATTCGATGGAGTTGCATGTGTAAATCACATCAATTCATATACCAGGGTAAATGCAATATTTGTTACTTTAATGATTTCATAATGTAATATTAATTTGTTCGAGTGGAAATCAATTTTTGACCTTTGACAACGAGCAGCCACTTAAAATTCAGTTGATTTAGATGCCATATGCGTAGAATATATGCATAAATGTATTGAGTATGGATAAGAATCGTATTTATGCCTATATACAATCTTAGCCACGTGTGTAATTAAAATTACTCTGTTTAGAAATACCTCCATAGCTAGGATTGTTTATGTATATATATGTGCTTCCGTGTTAATAATAATAATCAAGTCCATTCTCGGAATTTACATTAGCTAGTGATCATCATCAACAATTACTTTAAAAGACTATCCAAAATCAAGGGAACAAGACAACTCATCAGAAGACAAAAATTTCTCGATTTGTCAAAATCCGAATGTAATTAACACATCAGAAAAGAAATCATTTTCTACCTTTGCACGAAAATGGCAAAGTCTAATCTACGGAGAAAATTCTTTTCTGTAATCACGAATTAGGAAAGTGCAAGGTTCAAATCAAAGACCATTGCCTTGTATAGAAATAGCTAATTGTTGAATCTAACAAAAGATTGGAATTCAAGTTTTGAAGTCCAACGGGTTGTTGAAGAACTCATATATAAAGAGCCCCATTTGAAGATTCTGCACACAACCGATCTACGTACAAATTGAAGCAATCTCAGGAAACGTCTTAAGCAAATTAGATTACACATTTATTATAAACATTCACTGTCTATCAAGTGTGGCTTGCCAGAAATAGGTTCTACTTTCAACATCTCAATTTTGATCCTCTGACGGTCATCCGATCCATATGTTATATGGTTAGGTTATGTACTTTTGAATTGCCTTCCATTTCTCATGTTGTTTTAGCAGCCTGGCAGTAGTTTTTTTGGTTGTGTTGTTTGAAGATTCTTTTTCCGTTCTTTGTTTTCATGGGGCTATCTCCCTATGTGTATAGTGTAATTGTTTTGCTTTTAATGAAATTTTTTAATTGATAGAAAAAAAGTCAGAAGAGGGTAGTTCAATAGAATTCTTAACTCTATAATAATTCGGATTAAAAATATAAACTAATTGGATTGTAAGAAGTGAGGTAGGATTACCGACATTAAGGAAGGTACTTGGTCGCAGTGAGCTTATTGTAAAAGCTTGTTACCTCCCCAGTTAAAGAGATCAATGATAGATTCAAATCTCAAGTGTGGTAACGTTGAGGATTAAAGTAGGCACAAAAAAAATGGCCAAATTAAAATATAGATCGTTGAATATCTCTATCATTATGTCCTTTACAATTCTTACCATTGCTTTTGAGTATCTTATATATTTGTTTTGTATACTAAGCATTTTTTGAAATATAATCCTATTTTAATTTAGTCAGTATTCGTACCTCCTCTATAGAGTAATATATGTTATGTATTGAGTTACTATATGTTTGACTTAGTTCCGACTGCTGAGCAAACTAGTCAACAACAAGTGAGCATTATGTCCGACATAGATTCGAAATCTCACGCTAACACACTAATATTAAGTACTTTAAATGCTACTGAGTATTTTAGTTAAGTTATCTCTACGTTAAGAAAAAGTTTTTTTTTGGACCGAATACTCTATTCGGCACCTCTAGAATATTTTCTAATCAAATTTGCTGAATTCTCTCAATATTTATAAAACTTTTTTGGCTTAAATACCCTGCTAACCCCTAAAGTTAACAATTTTTTTCAATTTAACCTTTTATGTTCTTCGCTTTCCATTTTAACCCCTCAACTCAAAAAACCAGGTCACTTTAACCCTTTTCGACACATGACCAGTTGCACCTAAGGAGAGTGTAATACACTCTTTGGTAAAATATCATTTTGACCCTTCATACTTTTTTTCTTTTTCTTTTCCGTCCCTCATTCTTCTTCTTTCTCTCTTTTTTTTCCAAATCTTTCTTTCCTGAATTCTGGAAATTCTCCAGATATAGAAATTTCCAGATTTCTGAAAAAATTCCAAAAATTTCAATTTCTGAAATTTTTCCAGAATTTTGGAAATCTGGAAACTTCCAGAATTCTGGAATTTCTGGAAAAATTCCAGAAATTTCCAAATTTAAAGAATTCCAGAAATCTGGAAATTTTCAAAATTTTGAAATTTCCGGAAATTTCCAAAATATTCCAAAATTCTGGATTTTTCCAAAAATTCTAGAATTATGGAATTCTAGAAATCTAAAAATTTCTGGAATTTTTTCAGAAATTTGGAAATTTCTGGAAATTTCCATATTTCTGAAAAAAAAACTCCAGAAATTTCCAAATTTCTAATTCCAGAACTTTCCAGATTTCTGGAATTTCTGGAAAAATCTAGAATTTTGGAATATTCTGAAAAATTTCCAGAATTTCTAGAAATCTGGAAAAATTTGGAAATGAAAAAAAAAAGAGAAATGAGAAGAAGAAGAAGAGATGAAAAAGAAAGAAAAACAAAATTTAGGAGCCATTTTGTAATTTACAAAAATGGAAAAGTTTCAAATTTGCCCCTCCACTCTCTTACTCTTGCCATGTAGGCGTCAAGTTTTGCCACATAGGCGCCACATAGGACCAAGGGGTTAAAGTGACCTGTTGTTCAATTGGGGACAGCAGATTTTTTCTCGTTGTTTTGAGTTGAGGGGTTAAAATGAAAAGCGAAGAACATAAAAGTAATATATGTTATGTATTGAGTTACTATATGTTTGACTTAGTTCCGACTGCTGAGCAAACTAGTCAACAACAAGTGAGCATTATGTCCGACATAGATTCGAAATCTCACGCTAACACACTAATATTAAGTACTTTAAATGCTACTGAGTATTTTAGTTAAGTTATCTCTACGTTAAGAAAAAGTTTTTTTTTGGACCGAATACTCTATTCGGCACCTCTAGAATATTTTCTAATCAAATTTGCTGAATTCTCTCAATATTTATAAAACTTTTTTGGCTTAAATACCCTGCTAACCCCTAAAGTTAACAATTTTTTTCAATTTAACCTTTTATGTTCTTCGCTTTCCATTTTAACCCCTCAACTCAAAAAACCAGGTCACTTTAACCCTTTTCGACACATGACCAGTTGCACCTAAGGAGAGTGTAATACACTCTTTGGTAAAATATCATTTTGACCCTTCATACTTTTTTTCTTTTTCTTTTCCGTCCCTCATTCTTCTTCTTTCTCTCTTTTTTTTCCAAATCTTTCTTTCCTGAATTCTGGAAATTCTCCAGATATAGAAATTTCCAGATTTCTGAAAAAATTCCAAAAATTTCAATTTCTGAAATTTTTCCAGAATTTTGGAAATCTGGAAACTTCCAGAATTCTGGAATTTCTGGAAAAATTCCAGAAATTTCCAAATTTAAAGAATTCCAGAAATCTGGAAATTTTCAAAATTTTGAAATTTCCGGAAATTTCCAAAATATTCCAAAATTCTGGATTTTTCCAAAAATTCTAGAATTATGGAATTCTAGAAATCTAAAAATTTCTGGAATTTTTTCAGAAATTTGGAAATTTCTGGAAATTTCCATATTTCTGAAAAAAAAACTCCAGAAATTTCCAAATTTCTAATTCCAGAACTTTCCAGATTTCTGGAATTTCTGGAAAAATCTAGAATTTTGGAATATTCTGAAAAATTTCCAGAATTTCTAGAAATCTGGAAAAATTTGGAAATGAAAAAAAAAAGAGAAATGAGAAGAAGAAGAAGAGATGAAAAAGAAAGAAAAACAAAATTTAGGAGCCATTTTGTAATTTACAAAAATGGAAAAGTTTCAAATTTGCCCCTCCACTCTCTTACTCTTGCCATGTAGGCGTCAAGTTTTGCCACATAGGCGCCACATAGGACCAAGGGGTTAAAGTGACCTGTTGTTCAATTGGGGACAGCAGATTTTTTCTCGTTGTTTTGAGTTGAGGGGTTAAAATGAAAAGCGAAGAACATAAAAGTAATATATGTTATGTATTGAGTTACTATATGTTTGACTTAGTTCCGACTGCTGAGCAAACTAGTCAACAACAAGTGAGCATTATGTCCGACATAGATTCGAAATCTCACGCTAACACACTAATATTAAGTACTTTAAATGCTACTGAGTATTTTAGTTAAGTTATCTCTACGTTAAGAAAAAGTTTTTTTTTGGACCGAATACTCTATTCGGCACCTCTAGAATATTTTCTAATCAAATTTGCTGAATTCTCTCAATATTTATAAAACTTTTTTGGCTTAAATACCCTGCTAACCCCTAAAGTTAACAATTTTTTTCAATTTAACCTTTTATGTTCTTCGCTTTCCATTTTAACCCCTCAACTCAAAAAACCAGGTCACTTTAACCCTTTTCGACACATGACCAGTTGCACCTAAGGAGAGTGTAATACACTCTTTGGTAAAATATCATTTTGACCCTTCATACTTTTTTTCTTTTTCTTTTCCGTCCCTCATTCTTCTTCTTTCTCTCTTTTTTTTCCAAATCTTTCTTTCCTGAATTCTGGAAATTCTCCAGATATAGAAATTTCCAGATTTCTGAAAAAATTCCAAAAATTTCAATTTCTGAAATTTTTCCAGAATTTTGGAAATCTGGAAACTTCCAGAATTCTGGAATTTCTGGAAAAATTCCAGAAATTTCCAAATTTAAAGAATTCCAGAAATCTGGAAATTTTCAAAATTTTGAAATTTCCGGAAATTTCCAAAATATTCCAAAATTCTGGATTTTTCCAAAAATTCTAGAATTATGGAATTCTAGAAATCTAAAAATTTCTGGAATTTTTTCAGAAATTTGGAAATTTCTGGAAATTTCCATATTTCTGAAAAAAAAACTCCAGAAATTTCCAAATTTCTAATTCCAGAACTTTCCAGATTTCTGGAATTTCTGGAAAAATCTAGAATTTTGGAATATTCTGAAAAATTTCCAGAATTTCTAGAAATCTGGAAAAATTTGGAAATGAAAAAAAAAAGAGAAATGAGAAGAAGAAGAAGAGATGAAAAAGAAAGAAAAACAAAATTTAGGAGCCATTTTGTAATTTACAAAAATGGAAAAGTTTCAAATTTGCCCCTCCACTCTCTTACTCTTGCCATGTAGGCGTCAAGTTTTGCCACATAGGCGCCACATAGGACCAAGGGGTTAAAGTGACCTGTTGTTCAATTGGGGACAGCAGATTTTTTCTCGTTGTTTTGAGTTGAGGGGTTAAAATGAAAAGCGAAGAACATAAAAGTAATATATGTTATGTATTGAGTTACTATATGTTTGACTTAGTTCCGACTGCTGAGCAAACTAGTCAACAACAAGTGAGCATTATGTCCGACATAGATTCGAAATCTCACGCTAACACACTAATATTAAGTACTTTAAATGCTACTGAGTATTTTAGTTAAGTTATCTCTACGTTAAGAAAAAGTTTTTTTTTGGACCGAATACTCTATTCGGCACCTCTAGAATATTTTCTAATCAAATTTGCTGAATTCTCTCAATATTTATAAAACTTTTTTGGCTTAAATACCCTGCTAACCCCTAAAGTTAACAATTTTTTTCAATTTAACCTTTTATGTTCTTCGCTTTCCATTTTAACCCCTCAACTCAAAAAACCAGGTCACTTTAACCCTTTTCGACACATGACCAGTTGCACCTAAGGAGAGTGTAATACACTCTTTGGTAAAATATCATTTTGACCCTTCATACTTTTTTTCTTTTTCTTTTCCGTCCCTCATTCTTCTTCTTTCTCTCTTTTTTTTCCAAATCTTTCTTTCCTGAATTCTGGAAATTCTCCAGATATAGAAATTTCCAGATTTCTGAAAAAATTCCAAAAATTTCAATTTCTGAAATTTTTCCAGAATTTTGGAAATCTGGAAACTTCCAGAATTCTGGAATTTCTGGAAAAATTCCAGAAATTTCCAAATTTAAAGAATTCCAGAAATCTGGAAATTTTCAAAATTTTGAAATTTCCGGAAATTTCCAAAATATTCCAAAATTCTGGATTTTTCCAAAAATTCTAGAATTATGGAATTCTAGAAATCTAAAAATTTCTGGAATTTTTTCAGAAATTTGGAAATTTCTGGAAATTTCCATATTTCTGAAAAAAAAACTCCAGAAATTTCCAAATTTCTAATTCCAGAACTTTCCAGATTTCTGGAATTTCTGGAAAAATCTAGAATTTTGGAATATTCTGAAAAATTTCCAGAATTTCTAGAAATCTGGAAAAATTTGGAAATGAAAAAAAAAAGAGAAATGAGAAGAAGAAGAAGAGATGAAAAAGAAAGAAAAACAAAATTTAGGAGCCATTTTGTAATTTACAAAAATGGAAAAGTTTCAAATTTGCCCCTCCACTCTCTTACTCTTGCCATGTAGGCGTCAAGTTTTGCCACATAGGCGCCACATAGGACCAAGGGGTTAAAGTGACCTGTTGTTCAATTGGGGACAGCAGATTTTTTCTCGTTGTTTTGAGTTGAGGGGTTAAAATGAAAAGCGAAGAACATAAAAGTAATATATGTTATGTATTGAGTTACTATATGTTTGACTTAGTTCCGACTGCTGAGCAAACTAGTCAACAACAAGTGAGCATTATGTCCGACATAGATTCGAAATCTCACGCTAACACACTAATATTAAGTACTTTAAATGCTACTGAGTCTTTTAGTTAAGTTATCTCTACGTTAAGAAAAAGTTTTTTTTTTGACCGAATACTCTATTCGGCACCTCTAGAATATTTTCTAATCAAATTTGCTGAATTCTCTCAATATTTATAAAACTTTTTTGGCTTAAATACCCTGCTAACCCCTAAAGTTAACAATTTTTTTCAATTTAACCTTTTATGTTCTTCGCTTTCCATTTTAACCCCTCAACTCAAAAAACCAGGTCACTTTAACCCTTTTCGACACATGACCAGTTGCACCTAAGGATAGTGTAATACACTCTTTGGTAAAATATCATTTTGACCCTTCATACTTTTTTTCTTTTTCTTTTCCGTCCCTCATTCTTCTTCTTTCTCTCTTTTTTTTCCAAATCTTTCTTTCCTGAATTCTGGAAATTCTCCAGATATAGAAATTTCCAGATTTCTGAAAAAATTCCAAAAATTTCAATTTCTGAAATTTTTCCAGAATTTTGGAAATCTGGAAACTTCCAGAATTCTGGAATTTCTGGAAAAATTCCAGAAATTTCCAAATTTAAAGAATTCCAGAAATCTGGAAATTTTCAAAATTTTGAAATTTCCGGAAATTTCCAAAATATTCCAAAATTCTGGATTTTTCCAAAAATTCTAGAATTATGGAATTCTAGAAATCTAAAAATTTCTGGAATTTTTTCAGAAATTTGGAAATTTCTGGAAATTTCCATATTTCTGAAAAAAAAACTCCAGAAATTTCCAAATTTCTAATTCCAGAACTTTCCAGATTTCTGGAATTTCTGGAAAAATCTAGAATTTTGGAATATTCTGAAAAATTTCCAGAATTTCTAGAAATCTGGAAAAATTTGGAAATGAAAAAAAAAAGAGAAATGAGAAGAAGAAGAAGAGATGAAAAAGAAAGAAAAACAAAATTTAGGAGCCATTTTGTAATTTACAAAAATGGAAAAGTTTCAAATTTGCCCCTCCACTCTCTTACTCTTGCCATGTAGGCGTCAAGTTTTGCCACATAGGCGCCACATAGGACCAAGGGGTTAAAGTGACCTGTTGTTCAATTGGGGACAGCAGATTTTTTCTCGTTGTTTTGAGTTGAGGGGTTAAAATGAAAAGCGAAGAACATAAAAGTAATATATGTTATGTATTGAGTTACTATATGTTTGACTTAGTTCCGACTGCTGAGCAAACTAGTCAACAACAAGTGAGCATTATGTCCGACATAGATTCGAAATCTCACGCTAACACACTAATATTAAGTACTTTAAATGCTACTGAGTCTTTTAGTTAAGTTATCTCTACGTTAAGAAAAAGTTTTTTTTTGGACCGAATACTCTATTCGGCACCTCTAGAATATTTTCTAATCAAATTTGCTGAATTCTCTCAATATTTATAAAACTTTTTTGGCTTAAATACCCTGCTAACCCCTAAAGTTAACAATTTTTTTCAATTTAACCTTTTATGTTCTTCGCTTTCCATTTTAACCCCTCAACTCAAAAAACCAGGTCACTTTAACCCTTTTCGACACATGACCAGTTGCACCTAAGGAGAGTGTAATACACTCTTTGGTAAAATATCATTTTGACCCTTCATACTTTTTTTCTTTTTCTTTTCCGTCCCTCATTCTTCTTCTTTCTCTCTTTTTTTTCCAAATCTTTCTTTCCTGAATTCTGGAAATTCTCCAGATATAGAAATTTCCAGATTTCTGAAAAAATTCCAAAAATTTCAATTTCTGAAATTTTTCCAGAATTTTGGAAATCTGGAAACTTCCAGAATTCTGGAATTTCTGGAAAAATTCCAGAAATTTCCAAATTTAAAGAATTCCAGAAATCTGGAAATTTTCAAAATTTTGAAATTTCCGGAAATTTCCAAAATATTCCAAAATTCTGGATTTTTCCAAAAATTCTAGAATTATGGAATTCTAGAAATCTAAAAATTTCTGGAATTTTTTCAGAAATTTGGAAATTTCTGGAAATTTCCATATTTCTGAAAAAAAAACTCCAGAAATTTCCAAATTTCTAATTCCAGAACTTTCCAGATTTCTGGAATTTCTGGAAAAATCTAGAATTTTGGAATATTCTGAAAAATTTCCAGAATTTCTAGAAATCTGGAAAAATTTGGAAATGAAAAAAAAAAGAGAAATGAGAAGAAGAAGAAGAGATGAAAAAGAAAGAAAAACAAAATTTAGGAGCCATTTTGTAATTTACAAAAATGGAAAAGTTTCAAATTTGCCCCTCCACTCTCTTACTCTTGCCATGTAGGCGTCAAGTTTTGCCACATAGGCGCCACATAGGACCAAGGGGTTAAAGTGACCTGTTGTTCAATTGGGGACAGCAGATTTTTTCTCGTTGTTTTGAGTTGAGGGGTTAAAATGAAAAGCGAAGAACATAAAAGGTTAAACTGAAAAAAGTTGTCAACTTTAAGGGTTAGCAGGGTAGTTAAGCCAACTTTTTTTCTTATTATTTTATTTTTACACCTAGAAACTGTCATTTTCAAGAAGTGAGCTTGTTATTAAATACTTAAAAACCGTCACCCAAATAACGCATAGTGAATAAGTAACTTCCCTATATAAAATCAACATAACCCTTCTCCATACTGATCTTTTTCTCTTCTTTCTTTTTTCCTTTCGTACATCTAATCTTTTCTTCAACACTTGAAATTAAAATCTCCACCATCTTAACCGATTCATGGCTTCCACAAATTCCACAGGCAAGAAGGAGATCAACAACGGTATTAGTATATAACTAATTTTCAAAAATAACATTTCCCAGTTTGAGTTTGAGTTGAATAGAAGTTGTATTGATTGTGATTTATGCAGAGAAATTTGTACCAAATGAGAACAACGTTCTGCAGAAGCACGTTTTCTTCTTCGATCAGAACCAAGATGGCGTCGTTTATCCCTGGGAAACCTTTCAAGGTATCTATCTTTAATACACTCCTACTAAAAATAGTTTCAGTCATCCGTGTCTCTTAGCGATCGGGGGCTTTTAAAGATCGAGGATTAAAGACTGTGGGAATGTTTTATAGACATACATACGTATAAAATTGTCCCGAACGTCAGATTTTTGTATTCGCTACTGAATTATGAAAACGAAACAGGATTTCGGGCAATAGGGTGTGGGATACCGTTATCAACAGTGGCAGCATTGTTTATCAATATGGGTCTCAGCCACAAAACTCGCCCTGTATGTAATTCCACCCATCATTTCTTTTCTTCTTATCTCTTTCTTTTGCTTTTTTTAATCCAATTTTAAATTAATTTAACCATGGTTTTAATAATATTCAGAATTTGATGAGAGCATATCTAACAAGTATTATTATATTAGCTTTAAATTAAATATTCCGCAGCTTTTTACTTTAGTTGGTTACACAGATCACGAATTTCTGTCCCTCACTTTAACAGCTTGTTTTACTATTTTATTTTTGGTGAATTGTTATTAATTTTAGTTTATCAGTAGTCAATTTCTGAGTTTCATTATATAGAGGTCTAGTTTGCTTTAACTTTAGAAATGAATAGTAGTTTATCCTTACCTAAATTTTTCTCGACCAAAAAATTCGCCCTTGTTCCTTAGTGTTGAGCATTTTCGGGTTGAGACATTAAAAAATATTTTCTTCACCGATTAAGGATCCAACTTTTTATTATTTAAATTCAGTTTAATTAAGTAAATTCAACAAAATGAATTAGATTTATAGTAAATAATTCAGTTCTCTTCAGTTTTTTTTTCTTCAGTTAGAAAAAAAGGGGTTAAAAGAGATGTGTTTCAACTTTAAAGCCAAGACTATTAATTAATTGTTGAATTTGGTCATTTCATTTCTTTACTATGTTTTGCTTGTAAGCAACAATTGTCTTGTCTAGCTTGGAAAAGATTCAAATGGCAACTTAGAAAAGAAAAGCCATTATTCTTGGTTCTCTCTTAAATAAGTAGGCACTTCAAATCAAATTAAAGAACAAAGTATATATGCTTATTTTATGTGAAAAAAAGAAGGGAATCTTTTACTTTCTCTAATTATACTGAAAGTAACAGTTTTTAATTATCATATAGTTTCTTAAAGATGAAGTAAATTGTATTGTAATGCAGGGAAAATTCCCATCTCCATTATTCCCAATAGAGATTAAGAACATCCATAAAGGCAAACATGGTAGTGATTCTGGTGTATATGATTCTCAAGGAAGGTATATCTTTTATTCTACTTAATCGCTATTAAATGCATAAACTTTTATTCGGAAGATTGGCATGTTTCGGTTCTGTTTCCGGCTCATTTAGTCAAAATATGTAAGTTAAAAATTATAAATTGTTTTCGGTAGGTTTATTCCGGAGAAATTTGAAGAAATATTTAGAAAGCATTCAAATTCGTGTCCTAATGCCTTAACATCGGATGAACTAATGGGAATGCTCAAGGCTAACCGAGAACCTAAGGACTATGGAGGATGGTTTGTTTCTGATTTCTTTTAATTTTCATAAAGAAAAGGTTAAAAAAAGAAATTAAGTTAATTAATAGGTATACATAAAAAAATGCAGGCTTGCAAGCTGGACAGAATGGAAAATTCTATATGTTTTATGCAAGGACAAGGAAGGATTGCTTCAAAAAGACACTGTTAAAGCAGTTTATGATGGAAGCCTCTTTCTACACATGCAGCAGGAAAAAGAATCTGCTAAAAAGAAATCGTAATTCTCTTTAATATTATTAATCTCTTCGAATAGTCATTCATTCCGTTTTCGATTTCCTTTTCGGGAGTATTGTAAATTTCTCGAGAAAATAATGGGAATTCCTTAATTGATCTGATTTCATGTGCAGCAGTGTTGTGTAGAAAAGAGCATGTATAATAAAAGTGGAATGCAAAAGATGGATATTGGTATCGGAGTTGTGTGGGTCTATGAATTTTTATATTTACATGTGAATTGTACATATAAGAACTAATGTCCCCAACTGATTTGATGATTGTTATTATGGTTTGTTTTTTTATTCTTTGTGACATAATTGATGTAAACTCGTTGTAAAATTTGCTTACAACTTCATATTTTATGAGTGTTTCGGATGGAATTCCTAGCGGGCATTTGAATGTTTTGGGACTCATTATTCCCATACGTTTGAGAGATTTGTATCCATATTGTTTTTGTTCAATCAAACATTGAGAATAAAACTTTCACGTTTCGTTTTCTAGGTGAAAAGTACTTCACCAATTCAGAATAAAGGCTCGGAGCTTTGATGGGTGAGGGTGGTATTGCCTGACAAAATCATTAGCCGAGCAAGAGCTAAGTAGTTAGAAGAGGAGCTTCAGACCTATGTGGCACAAATGATGTATATTCAAATCGGAATGAAATTAAGTGCCATTGAAAATTCCAAACAATTTTATACATTCAAACAAAGTGGAAAATGGAAAAGAAATTTCAATTAGATTTTTATTCAGGCCATTTTGCTTCATAATTTTGTTTCACATGGAAAAATCCTATACAGACTGGCATATATTTTCTTGGAAAAATGACAGTTTTGCAAGGAACTAATATCACAAATAGATAAGGAAGTAATATCCAAATAGCACTAAAAGATTGACGAGATAATGAGAAGACAGGAATGCCAAAAATAGAATCTGATTTGTCTTCTTTCAAAAAGAATACAGCTTATAACAGCAGAAAATAAATAAATAAATTATACAAAGAACAAGCTAAATGATTCTTTAGCTAATTTTCAGCTGAAAAACTGGGATTTAAATAACATTAACATAAATATTTAAAACAAAATAAAAAAGAACATAACATCAAAAGAATAAAAAGTAACATATTGAGAATGAAACAAATAATTCAAGAAAAATATGTTCAAACACACCAGAATTGTTCGCGAAAAAATTATGAATTTGTGTACAATATATGATTCCTGTTCTTGGTAGATATGTACTGCTACTGTTAGTTAAGGAAAAAAAGGTTAGTATTGGTACACAAGTAGCCATTTGAACGCAAAAACTGTAGAATTGTCAAATATCCACAAATACAACTTATGGATTAAGTTAGTGGTTCACTAATCTCAAGGAGTTCATTACAGAGACCTGTAAAAACGGAGTCTTCGGTTTCAATAGGTCTGAACTTTATGAGAGCTGAAGGAACCAAGTCCTCATCATCTAGGGTAGAGGGTTTCTCTCCTGCATTTGGAAAATGAGGAATTACTTTTCGCTTCACGGGTAAGGGTTGTACCAAATCAAACTCCAAGCTTGGATCTTTTAATGATGCGCTCACAAACTGCAAAACAAGCAAAAGTTTGACATCCATCCTATAAGTTCACAATACAATTTCAAGATTTGAACATATAGAAATAAATTTCAAAATTCATATCAGCGGGAAAAGACGATACGGACTAAAGAATTTAGTAAGATGGACAACTATGTAAGGGCATAAGATGGTTATGTTATATTGGCATATCCCCATCGATGCAAGCCAAGTTGCTTGTGATCATCAAGTACCATAATGGAAACGGGAATGAATAGGGGTGACATGAGAATGTGGCTGGATTAGTTACCCTCCTATGGACCCAAAATCTGGTAACAGAAAGGGAATTGGACACATGGAGCTGAGTTACTATAGATATTACTTACGTTGAGCTGTATATAGAACTAGGCTGTGGAGGTGATTTCAGGTCTTTGCTATCGCTGAACCTGTTTGACTATTGCTAAGGAAGGGGGATCTTATGGGAGTCTTTCTCCTTTACTTATCTGTGATCTGAGAAAGTTATTTTCAACAGAAACCAGTTTATCCTCTATCATATTTCTTCTCTATCACATTGAGATTTGAGCAGGGTGAAGGCATGGACATATGGTTACCTCCGTTTGATGAGAATCATGCCCACTGGTAACATTCACCCCCAACTTACCCTCGGTTCACAAGTAACATGCCTACGCGATCCTCATTATTGACAATCATTACCACGGATAAGAAACACATCAAAGTAGTTGGTGAACGGTTTGGCCAATTTTAAGTGTACCAATTCTGTTTTCTTGACCCGGGATCATTTTTTTCGAGACATGGTTTTTTACTCCGAGAAGGTCCAGGAGGGGTCCTAGACCTATCCCGGGATATCCTTTACCTTTGTTTAATCCGTGATAGTGTCGGTGGACAGTTTTTCCCAGCCCGTTTGGCCAAATTTTTTATGGTCTACCACTTCAGTTCTCTCGACCAGGGATCATTTTTTCGACACATGGTTTTTTACTCCAAGAAGGTCCTAAGGATTTGCTGACAGTCAAACGGTGCTTGGCATATATTGGATGTCCCCCCTCATCTCCAGCTCAGAAAAGGAAGAAGAATAGGAAGAAACCGGGTGAAGGTTAAATTTTCGTGAAATCAATGGCCAGATTAGGACAGCCAGTATTTAATTAAGTTGGAAGCTCTCGTCTTTTCTCATCTGCCAACCGAGGCTCACAAGACAATATTGCAGGACATCTCAAAGGGTCAGTGAAACAGCACTTCTAAAATCATGTCATCCCATTTGGTGTGAAAAAAATATAGTAAAACCTAGGAGAAGTGTCTGGTCTATCAGTAGCTTAAGCAAAGACAACCATTCTGTTAAACAAGTTCAAACTTCAGTTTTATATAGATAGGTCCTCCGGAAACAGGGAAAACAAGAGGATTTCCCTGCCAATAGAACTCTGACGAGAACTTATCGTAGGGCCATAACAAAGAGTGTTGAAACATGTCAGTTCCATATTAAAGAGGTAATAAACAATCATTTTCATGATAAGCAGGATTCAGCTAAATAAGAAATCAGAACTAGTGAAAAGGGCTGACCTCATATAGAGCGCTTGTTGTTTCCCAAGGGGCAAAGACACCCTGAAGCACTACTCCATCTGGAAATTGGATGCGCACAAGTGTCCTTCTGTATCTTTTCCTCGCAGCTTTTGCTTGCTTTTCCTTGTAAGATTTGGGAATCAAAAGCTGAGAGTCTGCAAGCTTCTTCTTTCTTGCATCAGCTTCTCGTTTCACCTCGTCCATAGACAGATTGTAAAATGAATCTGGCAGCTCAATTCTTGCTGCTATGTTTTCAGGGACGGAAAAGAAGACTCGTATCTAACCAACAAAAAAAATGAACCAGATGACATTTTTTAGGGGGACTCAAATGGTGAAAATGAATCAAGTAATAATCAAGAACAAATAAACATAAAATAACAAAATATGAGCAATCACACAAACACAAGGATTTAAATGGTTCTGTGAAAGTGACCTACGTCTATGACTGGTCTCATTTATTATCAACTTATCAGAAAGTTCTTCACCTACTAAGGATTGCATTTATAGAGGAAGAGAAACGAGCTGAAGTTCTAACTTGGCTCTGGGTCTAAATAAATTTTAATCCGAGGATCAGCGGCCCTGGATGATCCTGCAAGGGGGAGCTGGCCCTAAACCCCCCACTGAGGCGCTACATCCTTGGACTCTCACCAGCGACACGATCATCAAGTCATTAAGTAGACTAAACGTACACAACACTATTCAATATCCAGTGCAGAGAAGACTTCATGATCAATTCTTATAGGAAGAGAAACAAAGGAGACAAAAAATATATCAGTATACCATGAATTGTAACACTGGACATGGATAACTGCACCTAGTGTCGTAGGGGGGAAAAACATTTTTTAGAAGTTAAGTAGCAGAAGGCATAGTTCTTATATAATATTGTTGAATCTTGGCAAAGAATATGGGCAATCTCCCTATTATATCACAAGGCCAAGTTAAAAAAGTTCAACATATCCTGCGTTCAATTCACATTTCTATATCATTAAGCAAATTAATAACAGAACACTTCACGAAATAACAGTCACAGCAGCTTTTGTCAAATTCAAGATGGCAATTTTCTGGTCAAGCTTCGCAAAGATTGTTGGCTAAAATTTCAGTATAAGATCATATCAAAGGCGCATCTTAGGTGTGTCTCAAACTCGAAAGGGGTAAGGCTCCAGGAAAGTCACTTGAGAGCTAAAAGACAGGCTCTTTTCAAGAGGCGCACCTCTGAGTGCACACCTTTATGAGCCTAAGGTCTTGCTAGAGGTGCGTCTAGATGCAAATTTAGAAGCTACACATTATTTTTTAGGGTTCCAAGTTAAAAATGAGATTAATCTCATCCCTTTTGTGTATATATGATCTACGACTGAATTAGAATAAAAACAAATAAATAAGAAAGGAAAGAAGATGTGGACAACGGATATATCATAAAGAACAACACAGAAGAAACGTTGCTCCATTTTGAAGAATTTAGAAATATAACAAATGGAGACTTTAGTCTTCATGAAAGTATTGTTATAATAATAGTTAATTTACTTAGGATTTGTTTGAACTTTAGTAAAGATTTAACATTTTTGTCACGAATCTTGATTTATGGAAGAGTTACTCAATTTGGAATTCATTTCATGCAATTTATGATTAAGATTTAAGATAATAGATTAACTACATATGGGTTAGTATCTGATTAGCTGCTGCATTTTTTAAATGTCAATTTCATTATTTATGATTTTATATATATATATCTCTTAATGTGCCCCATGTAGCTCATGCGCACGTCTAATAACTTTGGCCTCAACTAATCAGATTCAAGCTTTGCTCAGAATCAAGAACGGAAACTAATAAACCAAAAGTCATATTTGGCATCTATTTAGTATAAGTTCCTAGTAATCTAAGCTTCCATTCCTACACTAAAATTAAGCTCTCTAAAGTCTAAAGTTAACACAACCGACCAACTTTTCGCAATCAATGAAATAAGTTGAAGCTTTTGCTATAGGAGAAGCAATGCTAAAAAAACTAAAAGCTATTTATTTATCACATATTTCAAATTATGAAAAGAACACTTGCACTAATTTCACATACCTCCCTGTCAATCTTCTTAACCTCAACAGTCTCAACCTGCTTCTCTGTCCCGGATGAAGCCAACTTCTCCTCTACTTTCTGCTCTACCTTCTTCGGTTCTAACAACCCGATCACCTTATTAATCAACCTAATCTTGTCCTCATTAGGCACCTCAATAAACGCCCACATTTCCTCATCTTCCTGCTTCAACTCAAACCCAACACACTCCAACAACTCAACCCCTCCCGGAACATCACTAACTGCCTCCCTAATCTTCGGATTACTCATCCTAATCTTCCTAAATTTCGCATTATCCGGCTCCTTCACAATATTCCTCAGCAATCTAAGCACAATTTCCACAGACCCCTCCGATGGCTTCCCCGACAAAAAGGTACCAACACAAGTCTCCAATCCGTCCCCACTAGATTGCAACTCTTCAATCCCATTACCACCATCATCAACTGCACCATTCCCATTATCATTATTATTAACACAGCTCTCAACATGAATAGAAACCTCCTCTTCTGAACCATATGACTGCCCGCAAATGGGGCATTCGAAAACATTCAATGTGTAGCCGTTCCGCGATCTTTTTCCGGTGGTAATCAAGGAATCAAAAGGGTCAAAGCCCTCAGCTGGTTTGGGGTTGGGAAGAGCAGAATGAGGTTTAGGGTCATCAGAATGAGATGGTTTAGGGGGTAAAGGTTTGGAAATGGAAGAGGGGTTAATTGAATTAAGGTTTGGAGTAGGTTTAGGGTTTGGGTGCTGAGAATATCTGGGTTGAATAGGATTAGTAGGAGCTGAATTGGAGGAGGAGCTACCCAAGACACGACCTTGGCCCTTGAATTTACCGGAGGAAGAAGAGGATAATTGGGTGTTGACTTTCTTCATGAACCCCTTAAATTTGTCTTTCATGTCGCCCATTCTTGGAGACGGAAAATCAGAAGCTGGCAACTTCAAATTGAGATTAGAAACCGAAGAAGAAGGATAAAAGAGGGATATGAAATATGAAATTAGAACACGAAAGATTTATTAAGGTTGTTTGTTTAGAACATTCCGAAAAAAGAATGAGGAATTTGATTGAGCTAGGAAGGAAGTTGCAAGTTTGATTATAGCGGTTGGATTGAAGTAGTAACGGAATCTCATTGGAATTTCTTAACAACGCGGCTGAGTTGTTTCTCCAATAAGATTATGACACCTTCACAATGGGTCCATATAACGATACCCGCGCACGCCACACGGATTTGGGACCAAAATGAGTTTAAAAATAAAATAGTCGTCACGAGTTTGGGGCAGCCCTTAAAATACTCCCTTTAAATTCACACATACTTCATTAATTTTGTACGATATTCATGTTGACAATTGAGTATGTAAATATGTTTCACTTTTTACAATATCTATACTATACTATAAAAGTGAATGTAATGAACAGTAGCTAATTCAAAATTGAATTGAAAACAGTGTTTTAGTGTATTTTTATCTTCCTCCAGCATCTACACAAACAAGCATAAGGACAATTAACGTGTGGGCTCTAAACTTCATTATCTTCTTTTTCTTTTTTTTTTTAATCTATTTTTATTTGTGTGGTTCATCTATTATCATTCCTTATCCTCTCATATCTTCTTATCTCTTTTGTCTTCTTAATTAATTTATACAACCAATTTCATATTCAGTCTTCTGTTTATGTTTCATCTTCAGCCTAGATCTCAAAAAATTAATTGTTTTTTTCTTATTTCACAGTTGTTGATGGTTAGGAGATGGCTCACTCTGTTCGCGCTCAACCCTGCTTCTTAAATTCATGTGAGGTATGACTAACATTGTTAGTTGCAAATATGCTATATATTTATGTATTTATATATATCATATAATTTCATCCTACAACATGTGGTTTAATGTATTCCTCCTAAAACATGAAATTAAGTTTGAATAATAGGAGAGTAAGAGAGGAGCCTGTCATTTGGTAAGATATGATAGTAGCGCATGAGTTGAGAATTGTCTTAATGTGATAATTAGTCGTAATGTTTTAGCATAAAGATGGATCACTAGCCTTATATGAGGAGACTCATAAGCATGCATTTTATCAAGTAATACTATCTTAAAGCTATGTAATGTTTACTTTTTTTGTTAGGATTCAAATTGTTAAGTTTGTTTGTTATTGTGCAAAATTCTATTAATGTGACCCTGATGAAATTTTTAAAGATATTTTAGAAGGGATGTGAAGAAAGTGGCAGAAGCCATTTAAGTCCAAGCTTTAGGATACATGGTGAAAATTTGTGATTCAGAGCAACTAATTTGTTTCATTTAAGAGTTGTATAGCTATATGATTTTATCTGTAATTTTGAAGATTAATGTGCTCCAAATTCTAAAGTATTAAAATGGAATGTCTAATATAAATGTGAAAGACTTTTCAAATACAATTTCAGATGTTTCATTTTGTATATACTGACCATTTTTTTTTTTAAAAAAAAAATAGTAATATTATCTATTTGATTACAAACTAGAGATTTATTTTTTAATTTGTAAATTTCTTTTCATTTGCAATAACTAACTAAGAATGTTACAAAATATACATAAAAGTTGTTTATTTGATTGAGTATCTTTCCATCTAAAGTGTGCAAATATAATAGAAAAATATTTCAGGATCAGATTAGCTTTCGTTTTATACATATAGTAGCAATTAATATTACATTGAGCTTTTTTTAGTGTTGTTTTTTTTTTTTTGACAACCAGCTTTTTTTAGTGTTGTTCATTTGGCTATTGGTGAAAGTTGGTATTTAAAGAAATTAACATGTCTCAAATGTAACTATTCCAGTAAAATAAAGTAAAATTCAACAATGTTTCAGACTATATTTTTTTCTCTTTGAATTTGAAGTTTCGTTTTATAGAAAGCTAATTTGAGACTTCATTAATTTAAAAATAATTTCATTTTATTTTAAAAGTGTTACGTTAATTATTGACCCGAAGGCGAAGCAAGGGCATCTTTCTAGCATATATATATAGAAAAGTGGTGCTCACCTAGTCAATGATTGACCAAATACAATCTCTGTGATTTCACTCGTAATGAAAGATTTTAATAAACCGCTACAACTTCGTGATATCACTCCTCATGAACAGATTAAATCACATAAAGCGTAAGATGTGATTCTTCTGTAATATTTGACATCAAACATAATGCACAATTGCAAAAATAGAAATTTTTTTAACACGATTGTATTACGTATTATCATTGTTGCCATTGTGAATTTGTGATCACATATTCCTTATTGTTTTTATTGATCTTTTGAAAACAGATTTTGGCTCCATAAAATAAAATAAAATAAAACTAATGATACAGTATTGCAGCCTGGCGTTTTCATATAATTCTTGCATGTCCAGTATTTTTGGGAAGAATACATTATTTTGCTGGAACTTGAACAAACACTGAAAAGTTGATACAAACTGCTAATGGATAGACTTGAAGAAGTTATCTAAAATTCTTTCCCTTTGACCCATCCCAAACTAATTCATCCACTTCACATCTCATGCATTTTAGTCTACAAACTTGCAGACAGACGAAGCTCTATGCGTATACAATAAATCAAAATTAACACTCCAGGGTAATAAAAGAAGACAGCTGTGGGAAAAGGGCAAAAGCAGAACATCTTATATGTTCTGAATCACGGCCTTCATCTCCCAACAAAATCACATGCCTAGGTGATCAAATTGTTTGGCTATCTCTATTTCCTGGACAGTACGAAAGTAATAAGAGGCAAACCTAGCGACTTTTTATCTCTGAACATAACAGTAGCCATTTCGACTTGATGTTTACAGCAAGTCTAGATTTCAATATGAGCTAATTCTATACAGATACTATATGAGGTAGCTTCCTTCTTAAGACAGACCCAGATTGAAGCTTATCATGCATGGACTAGAAGAAAAACTCAAACTTTCAATATGTTAATTGTGCATACTTACAAAATCATAAGATTTGTTCAAAAGAAAGATAAAGAAGGGCAAAGAAGGAATAACATGAGATGCTCTACTTTCTGTATTCAAAGAGGGACAAATCGTTAGAGATTCGCTTTGAAAGATACGTCTTCCAGGCAAAGAGCCCGTGACATCTCTCCACATAAATACATTTGATTGTGGATTCCTGTGATTGTGCCTTACATTGCTGACCTCCCCTTCAGCACAAACTGGACCTATCTCTATTTGATATCATTGAAATCAGTTTTTGCACCTCCTTTCAGTTGGATTTTTCTCTGTTGCATCAACTGCCAATTTCATACTCTACATATAAGATACATCCCTCTAAATTATCTTACTCTAATACTAATAAAAAAAACCTCTGTCCTTACTTCAATAACAATCACGAGGAACTCCTCAAATCTAAAGAAACACGTGAAATCATTATCTAACACTAAGGTGCCTTTAAAGAAACACGTGTTCATTATCTAACACTAAAGTACCATTAGGTTCGTGGAATAGAGTTGAGCTTAATAGAATAGCTGTTCGGTAGGAATAGGATGAGAGAGAATAGAATAGGTATTCTTTAGGAATACCCATTTCTATGTTTGGTTAATGAGTAAAATAAGATAGCTATTTTTGTAAGATAAAAGAAATTCTACTCTCCCCTACTGTATTCCTAGGAATAGCTATTCAATTCTATGTAGTACGCTACTAAGAAGTACAACTCTAACTCTTCCTTATCAAATGGAAAAGGAACACAAGAGGTTGAAGAGCATATTCACAGAAATGCAAATAACCAAAGAAGAAAAATGAAAACATCAGGGAGATAGTGAAAGAAGACTCATGTGTATAAAAAGAAACCAAAGTCGATATGAGCTGTTAGTTTCATGATGAACTATAATTAAGAGCATAAAGATTTCCTTTTCCAACTTTTCCTCTCCTATAATGGAAATAGTAGAACCCAATACCAAGAATTATTATCTTCAAGATTTCAGTAGTTACAATTCACAAATTACACCTAAAGCCCCCAATGCCGAAACAAGCGAGCCAACTCCAATTCAATGTCACTAAGAACTATCCACACTTCCATAAAAGCAAAAAATTGAGAGGTCCAGATGAAACCACAGTTGTCTTTATCAAGGAATTGCTCGAAGTTATAAAGAGTCGAAATGTCTAACATCCCCTAGTTTGAAATCCATTATTTAACCCGAAACAATAACTTAAAAATCCATTTCTCATCTAATTCCCCTACATTGCAACAAATTGCTAAAAGAAAATTTATAAAAGCATCAATGTAGATCTATATATGCACGACAAATTCCCAATTCTATTTAAAAAATCAGGAAAGATTAACAAGGATTCATATTCAACCAGCAACGAAATCACAACAAAGTAACCTACACTATATTATAACTCAAAAGTATCATCAACATCAACAAAACCCGTAATTCATAACAAATAACACGAAACACATTAAAAGAAATCCACTACCCGAATTCAGCATCTCAATCCTTATTCTTGAGCCTCTCAACTCGCTGATTCAACTGCTCGATCTTCACCACGAGATTGGTGACCGAGTACAGCAACCAATAAAACACGAGAGCGGCCGCGATGAGGAGCGCATTCCTCTGGCTCTTCATGATAGATTTCTGGTGGCGGAGATGCTCGGAGGGAGTGCAAGAATCAGAATCACAGCTCGGGCGGGTCTCGTATTTCCAGTAGATATCCATCAGAAGGAACAGACAGAACGGGACGACGGATAAGAAGGGTTTGAGGAGGTTGCGGGTGACGGCGATGAGGCCCTTACGGAGTCCGTCGAGGCCAGGGATCGTGAGGAGGAGGACCATGATAGCTTCTGCGCCCGCGGCGTAGCCGAGTACGACCCATTCAAGAGCCATGAAATTGGGGAAATGAAACCCTAGATCTGCCGGGAATCTCCGATCGAGTGACTTTTCTTAAGGTGTAAGAGATAGATGTTCGTTGATTTTGAGGACAAAGAAATGAAGGATTATATAGTGAGAAGATCAGAATACGTGTAAGTCAGAGAAGGAAGGACATGTGGCAATCAATGTCAATTGCAAGTGAAGGTCATTAGGGGTGAATACGGGTCTCTCAATCTGTGTATTTAACGATCTGCAGTCAATTGTAAAATACAATTTGATTCGGTTCTAAAAAATGTTAATGGTGCAATTCAGTTCTGTATCTTTTTATCTCTTACTCAAATCCAATTTTAATTTGTTTCTATCACATTCACTCAGTAATATTAGACATTTGAAAATCTCTTCAACTACATCAAAGTCATTGGTGTCATTCGCTTCAATCCTAAAGTAAAAGTCATGGAATAATTCTTTATCCAAATTTTCGTTTTGGTTCAAATTTTTTTGAGATCTACACTAAGAGCATAAAGGTGATAGCTTAGCTTTGGGTGCATTGAAGTTTTGAGCTTCATTATGGGCTATTCCGCCATATGCAAAAGCTCTCTTTGGGCCTGCTCCATCATAATTAATCCAAATGTAGATAATTGGGTTGGGTTGGGTTGGTTTGGTTTGGTTTGGTTTGGGCTTTATTATGCTCCGTTTTCATTTTCTAGTATGTATCTATTACCTCAATTATCACCTCCAGTCTATGAGTAATCATTAGAAATCATTCTTCTCTCTTATGCATTGCAATAAGAAATATATATTCTAAAATCACATCATTGTTTAGCATTATAAGAGAATTCAAGTGGTTATTAGTTATATATTTAAAGCATATCATAGCTGTTAAATTACATTAGTGTTATTATAATAACTCGCCTTCTCGAATTCTCATCGAACTTAGATCAAAGTATCTTTCTATCAGCGTTAAGCTCACCCGTAGAATCCCGTGCCAAAGTTAATAAACTTGAAATAGAGAATAAAGTGATATTAAAAATTGAGGCAAGTGGAGAGAATAATTCGAATGTACCTTTGTTGTAATACTATTTGAATGTATATAGTGTCAGAAAATGTTTGCTCTAAGAAGGTTGGTTTCCTTTTTCACCATTTTTCAAAGGCAAGGAAATAACAACTTCCTCAAAATTTCCATTTGTATAAAGATTCGGTGACATGGCTCTTGCCACGTTGGCATTCTTTATTCACAACTTTTATCTCTTAGAACTATGATACGTTCAGGTGCATTATGCTCCATAGCTTTCATGGGGCGTATCCTATGTTTTGGCAAAAACCTTTGGGCACATAATTGATCATGGGCCTTTCTAATGATTTGGCCCAAGATCTAACCATTTGGGCTAAGAAAGATGTTAGCTCATTCAAACCATGACAATGGAATCCATTAATCTGAACTAGTGATATCTAAATGGATCTGAATGTTATTAAATTGTAATTGTAAAAAAATACAATTAGCATATACATCTAATATATATCAACCTAAAGTACTAGACAATGGTTTTATTATTTAATATTATGGTGTCAAATACATCATTAGTGAAATTAAAATACAACTTGTCAATTTCTTTCTTTTATATAGCACATGTCACTTTATTTTACTTGTTCCATTTGTACCCAAATCAAAACAAACAAAACTTGACTTAGCTCATTAAACCAAATTGAATTACATATATTTAAATCGATTCAGTTTTGAAAATGCATCTTTTTTAGATTCATTTTCAATCTAATCTGATTTTTCATTTTGAATCAAACCGGTTCATTCTCGCCCCTAGACATTTTTCTTGTATTTTCAACTGAATGATTGTTTGAGTGATGGTAATGAACTTTCAAGTTTTAAGCAAATGAAATATCGTTGGTGCTACTAATTGATATTGGAGCTAATAAAGGTTATCTTGTGGGCTTTATCAATTAGTAGCTAATAAAGGTTATCGTGTGGGCTTTAAAGATTTGTCCAGACCCAATATGTTTGGAAGCCTCGCCAGAGTTATTGGCAAGCTTTTTTTATTTTTTTTATGGAGATATGGGTAAGATTTGAGGTAAAGCTGACTGGTGTGGGTAGTGTCCTCAAGAGTCTCTAAGAAAATTTGAGAAATGGTTATATGAATTCCCAAAGCCCGACATCAGATCAGATGTTTGGACAAAGGCTTTAGGGAGATGGTCCGTATTCCAAGTGGATAAGAAGATTTGCGTCTAACTGAAAGTCGGATCAAAATTTCGAGGATGTGTGCTAGCTCCCTAAATAAGTACCACAAAAATATTGGTGTGAACATGATCCAAGAAGGGTAAAACGCGAGCAGAGCATTATCGGGACATCATAGTATGCGATAAGAGCACAACGCATATAGACATCTATTTAGGATTGTAAAAACGTGTGAAAAAAACATGTGAACTCTCCTAATTATAAATATATAGCTTTATATTTTTTTATCATATTCTAAATAACTTTCGTATCAATCTGTCGTTTTTTATATTTTTAAAAAGTATCATACTTTTTCGAAAACGTTATAAAATTTCTTCCAGATACCACATCGATATGACATTTTCTAAATTGAATTAGAATTTGATTTTATTTAACACTAACAAATAATTAACATGGTACAAACTCAATACTAACCCAACCATCACCCCTATTTTATTCACGTCAAGTATTTCGTGCTTTTTGATCTTATACATTTGGCTTTACATTTCATAGTTAACAAGTCGGAGATAATTATTTTGATGGATTCGTGTCGCCATTTTCACATACATACTCATTATTTATTTATTTTCCAATATATTTAACTTTTTAATTGATTAAATAATTAGCTCTTTCCACATCATTTGCATATTATTTGCATATGGTTTTTAGTAGTTTGCTTTTGTTTTATTTGTTAGTGGCTTCTTAAACCGTCAAATTCATCCACGTTAGCTTACTTTTTCTTCGTTTAATATGTGATTAATAGATAATAATGATCTTCCTCAAAAAGAATAGATAATAATGACTGATGTGTTGTTGTAGGAGCATCTTCATTCTGTAGTCCAAAACTAATTTAACAATAGAAATTAGAGTTGTTATATAACATGTATTATATTTTCAGAGTTGATATTCTAAATGACTTCAACTATCAATTCTGTTTTGATCACTAAAAGAATAATATTCTCCATATACCCTATGCAGATATCAAGTATCATTACTATTATTTAGCATATGAAATGTAATTTAATTTTAACATGCAAATATGAAGTTTATGTTATGTATATTAATTTTTGTACACTAAATATGAGTACGAATTAAATTTTTAACTGTCGGAACCACCCTTACGTAAGAGATGATTTCAACTCTCTATCTTGATCGAGAGATTAATTAAGGTTTTGAGATGTAAGATTCCCTTAAAGCTATTTTCTAAGGAAAAAAAATTGGCCTAAAAATGAAAGAACAATCTCCACATTTTTCAATTGGCAAATAATGCAAGTATACTATCACTATAAATTAGAAAGCTACTTGGCTCCTTAAAAATGTGATGTAATCCTAACCTTTCAAGATATCTTTTGAGATTCATTGGGTCTTGTTAGCATATTATCATCCTCAGCTACTATAAATTATTTTTATTCCATACCACAATACATAAATCAAATAATACATCACATAATAAGATTAAAGTTTAATGATTGGAATAATTTGTTATGAGTTTTGACATCACTAAAAATAGCTACATATATAAATTTGGAAAAGAATCTTTGAGAAAGAGGGATGGATAAAAGTGATGAAGCCAAGGAAGAGATTGGGACAGCCCCACTTATTCTTACATAAACTTCCAAATTTAAATTCAATACCTTAAAAAGACCTCAACTTTAAACCCTTCATAATTGATGACAGAAAAGCATTAATCTTTGTTCAATATCACCCACTGAGACACATTATTTATTGCTCATTTCATTAAGCCTTTAATTCATTCTTATTGTCCTTCTAATTCATTAATTATTAACTAATTAATCATTGTGACTACTGTGACAGACTTCACTTTAGAAAACTTGGTCAACCATGAGTTGGTAATTCTAATTATATATTATTAAAAATTTCTACTATACACCGAATATAATATTGTTTATCAAATTACAAATGTAGTTTCTATTAATTTATATGAGATGATTAATATTAAGAAATAAATATCTATATATACATGTATTTTATGTTTATTACGATAAAATTTCTTTATATTGCCACATAAAAATTCAACAAAAAACACTTTCTTTGTTTTGGAAATGACTAGTTAAGTAATGTATGGAACAAATATTATTAATTATGTAATAGAAGTGAAATCTAACATCTTATGCTGTAATAACACCCATCAAAATGTAACTAATTAATAACTAGTATGTGGTAAAAATGAAGAGAAGTTTGACAAAAGTGTTCATTGAATGTTTTATACAACAAAAAAAAAATTAGGAATTAAGTAACACCATATTGATCTAATTAATCACTTAATAAGTGGGTGGTGTGGAATCTTGAAAGCTTTTGTTCATCTTATTGCAAGTTGCAACTTTCTTCTTTCACTTGTTCCAATGTACCATCTTTCTTTCTTTAAATCTCACCCTTTCACCTCCTTTTTTGTTTGAATTTTTATAAAGAAAGAGAGATTAAATTTATATATTATTCATAAGAAAGAAATTAAAATTGAGAAAGGTAGGAGGAGATAAAAGTTGAGACCACATAACAAAAAGTGATAGGACCACTCATACCATATGTGCAAAGTAAATCAACAGAGCTTGCTACTGAATCAACATTTCTTTCCTCTCCACAAAATTTCCAATTATTTGCCTCCTGCATACCAAATCAACAATCAAATTCTATTATTGCTTTCTTCTTGTTCCTTTATTTCAATTGGCTAACAAGCAAAGTGCTACTTTTAACACCATAGTCTTGGCAAATGCATGAATTGAAACTCTCATATTTTAATTTTTTTAACATGTGTCAAGCATGGAAATTATTAGTGTTCCTGGACTTATATGTCAAATAAAGGCCTCTAATTTTGGGTGTGTAGCATGACCCTAACATACGTGTCAAAATATGCACAATTCTAATTAGCATAAACACTCCACAAGACTTATCTCAACTGCACTAGACCTGTGAAAATGTGTCCCGTAACACATCTTCATAGGCCAAGGGCATCACACTATCTGTACTATGCAATTTTTCTCATATTGAATAGCTATGTTTTATAAACACAAATACGAAAACCGATATGAAAAAGTTTATTTTTAAAATATAACGTTCATAAAATACTTTTAAAATGAAAACAAATACATGGAAGTGAAATGCATAAACACTAGTAAAAAGAAGTGCCTTTGTAGCTGTTTTGTGGCATCAAAAATTGCAGCATTTTTTTTACAACACTCTGTTTTTAGCAGCAAAAGAACTTCATTTTCAGATATGTTGCTGTTGCTAAAGATAAAGCACAATTGTTATTAGCAGAAAACAGAGCATTATGTGGACAGGATTTTAAAATCATTGAAGTGAACATTAATAATCTATATAGTTATGCATTGAGTAGACAGGGAGAAAAGATCCATCATAAAAAAGAAAGGGAGAAAAGAGAAATTAAATTAGTGTTAAAAGAAGAGGAAAGAAAAGGCAATTTGATTAAGAAGATAAAGAAGATTATGATTATGCAATGTATACCTTTTCCTTTTTCGCACACTTTTCTCAAGAAAGAGAGGAACACAATGAGCAATGCAACCCCAGCTATTAGCCCAATTAATATCGCTAATGTCTTCTCTATCTCATCATCATTATTGTTGTCTGAAAAAAGAAAAAGCAAAACTAATCAAATTAACAATCAATCATAGGTTAATCAATAAAAAAACAATCATAGGTTAATAATCATAATTTAGTTTCTTGGTTAATCAATAATGTGTCAACTAATTTGTTCGTGTCATTCTCAGTTACCACAAAGAATGCATATTTTGATTGATCCAACTGCTGCTGTTTTTCATCTTATTATGCAAAAAAGATTAGCATTTCCAATTATTGCAGATTCTTTCTTCTTTTTTGACCTTTATAGAGTTTTAAACCCTTGGAACATCACCAAAACTAGGATTTGTGGCCATAATTATACTTAATTTGCTTTGGATTCTTACATCTTTTTAGGGGTGATTAGGCATCATTAATTCAATGTGGGTCCTCTAACTTTGGTGTTTAACTAAGTGTTTTCCAAAAACTAAGTGTTTTCCACAGTTTGGTTACCTTTTTTTCATGGGTAGATGACATTAGATCAAAGGTGGTACCTTTTTCTCCTTTCTTTTTTTTAATTCGAAATGAGTAAGAATATTTGATGAATCCCACAATTAGCATTCAATTTCACAATGGATTTGGTGTCAAATCATTATCGTTTTTACTATGATTAAACAATAAAAGTATCTACCACAATACCAAGAATAGTGCATGTAAAACTTCACTAAACCATAATTCACTTTCATTAAGCCTTGGTACATCCCATGATACAAACACCCACTTTGCAATTCCCAATACCAAAAAAACTGAAAGAAAATAGGGAAATTTAGAAAATAAGGTTGTTGGATAATTAGGTTAATTTCAAGCAAAGTCCTCCAAGTATAAGAAATAGGACGCTAAAGTCATAACTATATTTCTGAACCTAAAACCATCCAACTTTAATGTAACAATCAAATGAACACACCAAGCCCACACCAAGCCCACATCAAACAATATATTTACATGGATTAAAAAGTAAAACAAAAAGTGACATGCCAAATCAACACGTTTATGTATTCAAAAGATTCATACATGTTCCCATTTTAACACGAACTATGTCGAATGAATTTGGTTCCTATAAAAAAATTGTTTGATGTGCTGTTTGTTATCCATTAATCTATTGTAGGAAATCAAATTCAAAGTTGGATGGTTTTGATGTTTAAAAATAAAGATTCGCGGCTTTAAAGATCTATTTTTTTATACTTGGAGAACCATAGACGTAATTAACCCCAATAATTTCAGATTTCACCATGCAAAATTACCACTGAGGAACACTATTTTTCACTCAATCCCCACCAATTTAGATTCAAACAAGCATACACACAACCAAAAACCAAGAACCTGAAACCACCAAAAGTGGTGGCGCAACCGCTTACCATCACCACCGTGCGAGTGAGCCCCACGCTCCGACAACCTGACATAACACTTAGCCAAGTACATATCAGCATTAGCAGCCGGCCCACAGTCCGTTTTAACCCGCCCGACGGCATCCGTTAAGCAATCCTGGCACTCGCTCGCACTCAAATCCTGTACACACTGCGCCACACCATAAACATCCCCGGACCCAGCCACCCTGTACGGTTTATAAGACCCATCACCACCACCCAAATAAGTCAAAACGGCGTCGCTCCGAGTCAACGCATCCGACCCGTATCCGTTCCCCGCCCCACATTTCTTCAACACAACAGTCTTGTCCGGGACACCAAGAAAGGTGGCGTTGTCGTATTTTACAAAACAGCCGTCGAGCTGTAACGCGCCGCCGCAGGAGTCGAGGCAGAGGGAGCCGAGCTGAGTGACAGCGGAGGCGATGCAGCGGGCGCAGTCCGGGGAGGAGAGGTCGCCGCGGCATTGGTAGAGGCCGTAGAGGGTGTCGCCGCCGCCGGCGGTGGGGGATTGGACGGTGAAGTTGTTGTAGTTGGTGAAGGTAGCGGAGTTGACTAGGGAAGTGAGGAGGGAGTTGACGTTTGACTCGTAAGGGGAGGCGGCGGTGTATTTTTGCTGAGAGCATCCCCCGAAGATGAAGGATTGGAGGGAGGAAGATGATGGGTTTATTAGGAGGGAGATAGTTAGAAGGGGGATTAAAAGTGTTGCAGACATGGCTGAGAATTAGTGAGGATCAAGAAGATGAAGAAGAATGTTTTTTTAGAAAAAACACAGAGAAGAATGGAGGAGGAATGTTTTTATTTTTAACTTTTAAGTGTTATTTTTATGGAAGAAGAAGGAGAAGAAGAATGTGAAGTATTGGAAGGGAGGAAGAAGATGGAGAAGGAGGTTGTTACTTTGGGAAGAATTTACGTAAGCCAAGACTTGCTTCACCTCTCTGCATATATCATTGCTGCTTTGCTTGTCATTTTTTCCATTTTTATTTTTATTTTTCTTATACTTTTACTTTTATCATTTTTAGATAAATTGTTATAATATGTAGTTTAATCCTTTTCAGTAGAATAATATGTATTGCATTTGTAGTTTCATCTTTATATTTTGCAGTTTTGCTTCAAACACTAAATTTGGTTCTGTATTTTAATTAAGATTGATTTATATCAAATAAACAGCTACTTGACATGGTATGTGACCTTCGTGCACGCTTCTTCAAATTTAAAAGTCATTTGTGAGAGATTGTATCAGAAATGTGGTTTTGACATTGGACAGAGGAGGGAATGTGAAACCTCCCTATATTTTATAGGGAAAGTGAAAAAGAAATTATAGTAATTAAAGTGATACGTTACTTTTATCTATTAACTTGTCGTATTACGTTATTCGTATGTCTAATGTATGGTGAAATCTTCTTTTAATGTTCGAATTAAAATTTTAATAAGTTTGTATTATATGTTTGAGCACACCACTTTATCCCTCCATTAAATTAACAATTTGATGTCATATTGGTATTAATTAAAAACAAAATTATAATTTTAAAGTATTTAATGAATTGCACAGTATTGATATTTTATATTTAATTAAATACTAAAAATTTGACTATCAAATGATATGGTACAATGGGATATAATAAAAAGAATTCCCGAAAAATATTGTATAATATGTAGTTAGGTGATGACTAATAGTAGCTTTTGATTAGTTATTGAGTATTTATTTAGCTGTGAGCTTATAGCGTGTAATGGTTTCACAGTATGATCAGTTGACCGCATCAGCATCGTTACTTTACCATCAAAAATCAAAACAAGAGATGGAGAATGGTCCATTTTGTAACATATATAGTACCAACTCTATATTTGTACATTAATTAATTTTGTATGCATGTCTAATCATGTCTCTCAATTTAGTTACTATATCTTTACCTAAATACTTCAAATTCCATTCAGTTTTATCAAAAAAACAAAAGTTGGTTCTTTGAAATTTTAGTCATTTACACGTCAATTAAAATTACTTAACACATTACAATTTTTAAATTTGTTAAAAACAAGTAGATTGATTCTCTGAGTTTGTTTAAAGTAATACAATATACTGATCATAAGTCTATTTATGAGAATAAAAATGGATGATAAAGTATATCTCTTTCCACGAGTTCAATGAGCGAATAGATCAGTTTTAAAAAAGTTATGAGTGACCAATAGATCACGTTAGACGAATTTTAGTAGCAAATAGTCACTATAAGTAAGTTCAGAGAGCTAACGAGACATCTTCTAATAAGTTTAAGGAATCAATCTACATTTTTAGTTATTTTTAGTTAAATTCAAAGAGTTTGTGATCTATTAAGTCTATATATACAAACTTCACGTGTTTATTTTAAAAGGAAAAAATTGTATCCTCAGACCCTTTATTTGTTCATCAAGCCATTAACCATTTATTTTTATATAGAATCTCTAATGGTTTATTTTTTGTTAGGTTAAAATATCTTGTTGAATTAAGCAATGTGTTATTTTCATTTTATGTGTTTCAAGTTATACATTTTACTTTCTGATACAATATGCTTGAAAATCTTCGTGGTCGGAAATATAATGATGGTTTTTCAAACTTTGTTAATGCCTCCTCCTCAAGAGATAGTTTCTCAAAGGACTTTCGGCTCTCTTTTAGATTATTAACAAACATAAGGAAAATTTGAAATATAAATAATGATCCTTCTAATGCTTCACGAATATAAATTTGAAAAGTATTAATACAACAACAAGTATGCAGAGATAAGGGTTTACGTGCTAAAGAATAAAAAGTAAAAATATTGAGGAATTTTGATCAAAGACACGCTTTGGGATTACTATTATTGGATAAAATGGATGATGAGGTATAAGAGTGCATCATGACCTGCCTAATTTGCCAACAATACAATGTAAATAGAATAAAAATATGACTGTTACGACCTCTTCTCTTGTTCCAAGTCTACCATGGGAGAGTTTGTCGACTTCATTACTTGCTTACTAGGAGTTAAGGAGATCAACTTCGTCCTTGTTGTTATTGATATATAGGTTTTCCAAGTATAAAACTTTTGTTTCAATGCTGAAGTACTCCACTATTAAAACAACTCGAGCAATCTTCAAATATGTGGTGGAATATTGGAGTGTTCCAAAGGACATTGTCACTGATCGAGATGGACGATTTGTGGGGAGCTTTTGGTTAGCATTGTTATTGGGTTCTAACCTGATCATGTCCACAAGTTATCACCTTTAGACAGACGGACAAACAAAAAATTCAACATTACAAACCAAGAATACCTACGGTATTTTGGCAATGTCACCCAAGCCAACTAGACATCCTTCTTGGATGTGGCTCAATTTTGTTCTAATAGACAAAGAGTTTGACAACTAACAAAACACTTTTTGAATTTGTTACAGGCCAATAGCCATTGTTGCCTCATTCCATTGACATGTAACATTTACAAAGGAAAAAATGCTAAAGAACTCATCTTCACTAAAAAGTGGAAACAAAAAGAAGAAATTGATAAAGCTCGTTCGGAGCAATCATCCAACAATATGATCAAGAAGCGGGCAGACACGAGCCGTGGTCGGTAAGAGTTTCAAGTAGGAAATCGAGTAAGGGTGAAGTTGCTACATAACAACTCTAATCTTTTCAACAAAGATTAATGATTAGTGAGGAAGTACGAAGAGCCAGTTACAACCTTACGGAAGGAAAGGTCAATGTCATATAAAATGGACCTACCCCTAATGGATGTCATTTCACCTCATGTTCCACATTAGCAAATTCAATTAGTATCATCCTAACACATTATATGATCAACACAAAAACACAACCAGGTCTCTAAACGCTAAGAAGGCACCATGAAATTAGAAAATTTGAAGAGGTCTCAGAATAAAGAATAGTCTCATTGATCACGTCAATATGCTTGGAGTACGTCATCATGTGAAGAGCACAAGGAGAAAAAGTAACTAGCTGGGAGAGAGAAGGAGACTTATAACCCTTTAAGAAGAAGATTGGAAAATTCATCTACTCACATTCAATGGGGATGTCGAATCTCTAAGTGAAGGAGAGTGTACAGGGAGAATAAATCTTATATCATATACTATGTAATAGAAATTGTCATCAATGCATTATTGTAATGTATGATTCACCGATATAACTAAATTAAGTTTATGAAACATAAAGGGGTGACTACTAAACTTCATTAGTCAATTAAGTTGACCAATGACCTTCTTATCTTTAGTAGTTTAAGATAGTAGTTTCTCGCCTATAATGTTATTGATGGGGCCGTTATATATCGTTGCCCTTTTACGTGGTATGAATGCCTCTTGAGTATTATCATATTTTATATCACTTATGGGAGACTTGTTTCTATAAGTAAATGTTAATTACTTGACTGTGCTATTTGTTGAATTATTTCCTTTATATATATGTATGCATATCAGTTCTCATTGATATCTAACCAATATGTGTTACTATTACAAATATTGTTATAGATACTTGACCGACTTATCTTTGGAAGGTTTAGTAAGAATTGACACCGTAACACCTAACACATCACAACTCACCTTAAAAAACACATTGCAACCATTTCTCACTTGACGCAGTAACTACTTCAATTTCCATAGTCATTAGTTTGTTTAATTTTTAATGGGATTAAGTAAAGTAAAATAGAATGGTTAAAAGAATGAGAAGAAGTAAATCTATATATGTCCTCAATGATTAATGATCTATATAATTAGACAAATTAGCCGTCCTCGAATTAGGCATGTTATCCGAAGATAGCCATTGTCGTCTATATAAAGCAATTTGGAAAAGGTGGTTCCATTTTATGTTGCTTACAACTGTAAAATCAAAATAGCCTTTTTATTTTTCCTAATCCTATTTTGCATATTTTTATACTTAAGTTTTAGCAGGCAAGAATCAAATATTCAGGGTCCCTCTTTTCTGTATGCGGTCATAATATTATTATTTTTCAAGAAAAATATATCAAACATTTTGTAATTTGTATCCAACATTATCTTACCCATATCTAAGCTTTTTAAAGAAAAATTTAACGTTTTATTAGTGACCTAATTTTGATGACATCAAATCTGATAAAAGCGGAGATTAATTTTCATTCCATCATCGTACGGTAGGTTGTTAAATGGTGTAAAGTCACTCTTCAGTTAGATGTTTTGTTGGCCTTAAGAAAGCTAATTAGTGGCATCATTTCATATCATATCATGTGCTCATTGCTTATTTGTTAGTCCTAAATAATGCATGTTTGAAGCTTATAATTAAGACCAAATCGAAAACATTAATCAACAAATGGGATCGATTTTGGAGGGCTAGAGGGATCGAGGACTCAGCCAGGAACAATTTTTTCAGTAGCCATTGGTTCGAAGAGATCTGTACACTAATCAAAGAAACGAAGAGTAGATACCTTCATAAAAATATTATACTCTTAGTCTTCAAGCACTGACTAGCTAGCCAATGATTTAAATATTAAAGTTGATCGGAAACTATTCAATCTGGAATGAGAAAAATTACTAATGAAAATAAATATATCCATTGTAGATTCAAAAAAAGTTTTCGATTTGACATTAATGCTATAATGGAATAATGTCTAGTCTATAAAAAAAAACCCCTTTGATGGGAACAGAGATAAATATAAAGATTGAGATATATAGCGAAAAGAATAAGAAAATCGAGATAGGCATAAAAATAAGATAGTTCGTATATCGAATTAGAATGTTCTAGAATTCAAAATTGGTAAAGTAAACTTACGCATGTCATTTTTTTAAGCCTAAAGCATATGTAAGTTTCTAAAGTTGTTCAAAAATATCATTTTAGTTTTTCAACTTTGGAGACGACTTATTGAGTCCATCAACTATCAAAATGTGACCTTTTGAGTGCAACTATCAAAATATGGACATGTTGAGTCCTTATTCGATGACATGACACTGAGTTGACAAATGTGAACAATAGTAATTTTAATGTCAACTCAGTGTCACGGCATCGAACAATGATTCAATATGTTCACATTTTAATAATTAAAAGACTAAATAGGTCGTTCCCAAAATTGAAGGACTAAAATGATCTTTTTAAACAACTTTAAGAACATACATATAATTTAAGTTTAAGGAAAAGTTATTCGAGGTTTGTCGGACATTATTAGATCAAATTTTCTTTCAAAATTAAATTCTTTTATATAAACTCGAGCTAGCTTAAACAACTTAATGATCTTAATAAATCAAGCCATTGGTACCTTAAACTGATATTTATCTTAGAAAATAGCTTATTGTTAATGTCCAACAACAACTAACATGTCACCAAAATGTATGTAAATAACGGCTAGAAAAGTATATTTTGATAGGCCACCTATCCTTATTTGTAATTGTTAAATCATCACTCTACTCCCTCCTTATTCTCTGCTTCTCTGCCTTGCCTACCTTCACGTGGTAGTTGGTATAAGCATTCCTAATTTCAGTATTTTTATCTGTTTAGTCCTTCTCATTTTCGAATTTCTTCAAATTTGGAAGTTAAACAGTTCTTTAAATACAATATAATGGGTAATTCTATTTTTCTAAGGTATCTTTTGGAGATAATAAAGCTTGCAAATAAGATGGTATCGAGCTATGATTAGCAAAGTGGGAGCCATTTTGGCATCACGTAACCAAAATTGAATGTAAAGGAGGCGTGTTAAATTGTCTCACATTGCTAACTTTGGAACTAAAATAGCTCTTTAAATATAAGGAGCACTTATACCCCCTTAAAGTGTATTTTGGGATAGTTAGACTTGCTAAGAGTCTAACTAATACGCAATTGTTTCTAGAAAATGTACAAAGATAAGGCTTATGATTTACATGATTTATAAATAGAAATTTGTGATTTACCAGCTTAAAAAATACATGTGGTATGATTTATTTTGCAGATAGAGACAGATATGCGCATGAATAATATTACAAAATAAAGTATCCGAAATTACACGGTTAAGCTCTGATAATGTTTTTATCTGTTAAAAAACTTATATCTATATCACAAAACAATTATACCTTAAGTCGAATTGGAGATTTGTAAAATGAATTTAAACATTATTTTAGTTCGTACCGTCAAACTAAATTCTTTTTCTATACATTCAAATATGATTTATTATTTCGACTTTATTGTGGGCCTACTATAAGGGGATTATGGTTTGTTGACATGTATGTATAACGTTTCTTAAAATACAAAATATATTACGTACCTCTTTTTGAAAACGGATAAACTACATACCTCTATTTACAAATTAATTAAATCACAAACATTACTTTTTTATTTATCCCTTGTTTTTAACCTTGAAAATTTAGAGAAAATATATATTTCACTTGCCACCTATGGGTGGACGAAACAATAGTACTGTAGGTGTAAGCTATGGTCACTTTGTTTTTCCCTTACTTTGTCTATACTTTGTCATTTTCACCATTGGATTAGTTTTTAACCCATGATCTAATGGTTGACAAAACAAAGTAATGGTTACTTTGTGAAAAACAAAGTGACCATAGAATATCCCTAGTACTGTATACTTAATTAATCTGCTCAATATCTTAAATATAATTTCTTTCTCTCAATATGTATATATTACATGAGAATTTTATTTTATTTCTTTTTAACACGGAGAGATTAAAGACTCCAAAAAAAATAAAAATAAAAAAAATGTTAATTTTTACAAAAGTGTGAGATTTGAACTCTTAATTTTCTACCTTGTCAATTCAACTACGATTTACTAAGATTTATGATATGTTGAGTTCTTGTAGAATATAATAAGTAATAAAATTATTTTGGATATAGACATTACATCATCAACCTGTAGTTCTTCTCGTAAGGAATAGCATTGACATATAACTAACCCAATTGAATATTTATTTTGAGTTCTTTCTACTTTATAATTAATTACATTATACACATACAATTATTGCTACGACTGATTCTCTATTGCAATTTCTTAATACTAATTTTTGTTTGGTTTGGATTTATTAATATAATAAGTTAATTTGTTTCGTCTACATCTATCTAACACCTACTAAATTTTATTCTACATGTACATCCATTCAACAATCAAGTTTCATACAGGTTAATAAAAATTAAAAATAACTACTTTATCCAACATTAATTTATGCTATTATTTTGAATTTAATAATTGGTTGCTTTCAAAAGAAATTAAAAATTTAATAGTTGGTTCCAGTAATAGAAGAATTAATAGAGCTTTTTCAACTTTGTCACCACTAATCAAACATTTCTATTGGATAAACTTGTGTTTTTAAATTAAAAAGGAACGATAATGGTTTATATGTTAATTTCTAACACGCAACAAATCTTTAAAGATTAAAAAAATTACAAAATTCAGGGTGAGGATGTAACCAACAGACAATAAAACTACATTGGCCAAAACGACCAAGAGCATCCCCTACACCATTACCTTTACAAAAATATGAGAAACATTTAAATTTATAAAGGAAGCCCAACGAAAAAATTGAAGCAAATCGTAACGAATACCCTAAGGAACATCTTTTGAACGCCTATGAAAACATAGAGAAAAACGAAAGAAGAATCACACTCCAGAAAAATTATTCCAATTTCGATCTCTCGCAATGTGAATTGCCAAAATTGCAAGCTTAAACTTCTAAAATATGCACAATAGCATCTAGAACATGGAAAGCAAAAGCACCATGAGAAAAAACTCTAAAATTCTGAAAAATACTCCAGCACCACCCAGACACGGAGAGCCTAAAGCATAACCTATACCATATATTGATATTAACCTTCATCGGACCAATATTAGGAGGCCTCCAACGAACGGAATATAGATACAAACCACAATAATAAATATGTACAATCAAATCAAAGGAGATTGTAAAAAAAAAAATCTAGTATATATTTCTCTTCTAAAATTATATTGGGACGTATATCCTTAATTTTCTTAGGTTATAATCTCAAGGGATATTACTTATTTAAGGGTGTCCAAATCGTTTAATCGAAAGAGAGGGTCAATCTCTATATTTGAGAAGTCTGAAGTCAAGAAATCAGATAAATTACAATGTTAATATGCTATCAATTTCAATGAAAATCCATTTCCTTTTGCTAGAAAAAATTCTGATTAATTAGCTAATTAATGTAAAGAACCTTTATTGGAATTTTTTTTGGTGGGAACCTTTATTTGAACTTTAAAAAATAGAAAAAGATTAGGGAATAGTGATAGCTCAACTAGAGAAAATAAAGTGACATTACATTACAGAGAGTTATTGGATTTAACTTCCGACCAAAACCGTTTGTCATTTTTTGAGAATTTAAGATAAGGTTTTGTTTTCCCACGATTGAGAGATAAACTAAAAGATACACCAAGATTAGCTCCATTTTTCTATGCTTCTCCTGTTTATTTTTTTTATGGCTGGCTACTGGATTTATTATAAAATATATATTGTTTTATTCTAATGTTAGATTTAGATTTTTCACCATATGTATTGTCTCCTCTTTATAGCTGGCCAACATCCCATTTCTTTTTGATTTTTTTAGCATGAATTGAATTATGCAAAGCAATGATTAATTAAACACATGATATATGTAGGAGGAGCAAAGATTACATACTGGTTTGCTGTCAAGAAACCAAATTTTAAGGCACATGGAATCCAAATTATGCATGTATATTGTTAACATATCTAACATCTACTAGAAAAAGAGAAAATAATTCCTAAGATCTATGGGTTTTTCCAGTTTTAAGATATTGGAGCTAATTGATCATATAATTGATTGAGAGTACATTAAGTAAAAGAAAATATGTGACATATACAAAAAACGAAAAAACTAGAGCCTTAGGATGTTTTTCGTTCCTAATTTTGCATGTTTATTATGTTTAGAAACCGATTGAACTAAAAAATTAAATTGATAGTTAAGGTCTAATAATATAATTTTTACTAATACCTTGCACACTTCCTCATATGAATGTCTCATGGATTAAAAAGACATGACTTTTCATGTGAATGTCTCATGGATTAAAAAGACATGACTTTTTTTGACTTCAATTTTCATCTTTATAGATCATTATGGGTGTGGTGAAATTTAAATTGTATTGCTATATTTTCTCTCAGTCATATAATTCGTGTTTATTATTTTTTATTTATATATAAATATGGGACTATTTTGCTCGTTTTTGGCGATCGTGGAAATTGAATCCACGACTCTGTGATAGCTGTTGAGTGTGATGTTACTAAACCAATACTGGATACTTGTGTTTAGTATATAGTCTTTGATTTGTTAAAGAAAAAGTGAGAAAAGAAGGTTAGGGAAGCATTGATATGACAACAGGGCTCTTGGGCCCAATGTTTGCAGCTGCATGAAGGTGATTAATAAAGGCCCAATCATCAAAACCTTAGTTGTAATAAGAAATTGAGATATGATTTTTAGTGTAATTTCATAAAAGAGCTTTTAAAATTCAAAGAGGAGCCCATGACTTCCTCAAAATGGTTGCTGAAATTCCCAACCAAAATAAAACCCATTAAACAAAGGCCATAGAAACAAACATGAAGAAATTTTTTTACAGAAATGCAGTTTTCGACAATTATCTATAATTGTTTCCAAGAAAAGATATCTATGATTATATCAAGCAATTATTTTGAATTAGGTAAACTATCCACTTTTTATCACTTCCAGATATTAATGTATTCATGCTCTAATTTGTTATAAATAATAACGTCAAGGCTTTTAATCATCATTTTCTTTTACAGTGTCACTATCTCATGAAATTATATTATTTAGTCTAAAGAACTATAACATCCTTTCAACATAATTTTCTCACATTACATATTTTAAATGTAAATGTTTTCCTTTGAAAAAAAGAAGGAAATGTTTATAGATTAGGGTTTAGCACTTATTTATTGACATCTAATATATTGGAGTTATCCATATTGTAATATTGAGAGTAAAAGATTATGGTCTATTCAGTTGTAATTATTAACTAGATTGGGCCATTATAAAGGCCAATAGGTTGCCGAAATCTCCTAGAGTAGAACCCAACTCGGTATTTTCTCATCTCATTCCTTAAGGTTCATCTTTCACCATAAACAAATCCATAGATTAGCTAGCTAGCTACATACAGATAAAATTCAACAACAACAATCATTCTCGTATTTAATTCATACTTACATAAGACTAAATACGGAGGAGGATAAGCTTAAGGAATACAAAAAAAAAAAAAACGGAGTTTCGTTGGTTTTCAACTCCAAGTTTGGTTTTGTTTTACCTAAAACTTTAACGTGAAGATATAGAATTGCATGATTGTTATATACTACTTGTTTAATATAAATTAATGCAAATTTGGATTTTATAGTTGATTAATGTATCCCCAATTTTTTCTAAGAATTGAACATACTAGTTATTGTGGTCATATAAACTTGAGCACCGAGACACAACATCTAATGTTTATAAAATTGATCTAATGTTGATAGAAATAAAGTATGATTAAACATGTTTTCATCGAGATGATGAGTGGTTTTCAATTTGGAGAAGTTTGGTCCAAATTTAATATTGATGATCAAGATATCAACGTCCGAGTTTATGGAGAAATGTTAAGAGTGTTAGCGATTAGTATGTAAATCATAATTTGAACTTTAGCTATTAGTTCAGACTTTTAATTCAGTTAGTTTATTGATGTTTATTAAGGATAAAACAAAATGGAGGAGCTATAGCCTATGGTGGTACTGTAAATCATGTTTAAGTTGGAGAGCTATCACTACTATTAACCCTAGCTAAGAATTGAGTTAAAAAGAGAAGATAATTTTGAAAAGGTCTAATGTTACTGCAACTCTCTGAATTTATTCATTTTAGTTTTTACCTCTCCAACTATCAGAAAAATCAATTTATCCCATAAACTTCAAAAAGTGGTATTGTCAGTCATCTGAAGTTGTCCATTTAATCACTTTACCTCCTCAACTTTTAAAAGAATTTTAATTTACTTTCTAAACTTTAAAATTTAGTTTTTCAAAGTATTTATTTATTTTTTGAGTAAATTGTACATGTGACATTTTAATGATTAAAATTGAGGTGCGCGTATGAGACGGATGAAACTTATTCTCTAATAATTAGAAAAAGTGAACCGTAAAATACCACTTTTTGCTATCGGTCTAAATTGATTTTTTAAAAGTTAAAAGGACTAGAAAGAACAAGTTTAAGAGGTTGGACAAGCATTAGACTGTTTTGAAAACATAAGTGATATCTATATACTACTGTGAACCCATTGACTTTGGCTGGCATATAGATTTCAGAGAATTATTGTTTAGGTTATTGTATATTCCTTAAATTATTGATATTACTTATCCAATAATATTTGTTACCAATATAGAAAAAGAAAGAGGTCCTTATCAACTCATATGATAATTGATGTTTACAACGGAAAGGCTAAATATAAAATTACACAACTATACATTATTTGCAATAAACAATTAACTAAGCTTTGATGTGCTCCTCTTTATTTATTCGAGAGTGTTGTGTTGGAAACATGTGTGGAAAAAGAAAAAATAACCATTAAAAAGGAAAAAATGATTGCAATTTTGCATTTTGATATACACTCCACAAATGCTACTACCAAGTACTAGTATATATGCACACTAGCACATGTTTTTGTTCAATTGAATTATTATTTGCTTTGATACTTTTGATTAACTTATTATTTCTATTGTTTTTATATCAAAATGCGTGTCTTCTATGCTTAGTAAAATTGTATTTCGGTCTTTAACTTTTTGAAAAGCAACATATTTGAGCAGCGTTTTAAATTTAAGATGAGTAATTTATAGTAGCTAAACAAATTTATATACATTGTATATATAAAGAAATAGTTTATTGTAGATAAGTTTTGCTTTCATTATGCTGCATGTTCAAACAAAATATAATATTTAAAATTAAAAAATGTACAAATAAAATTATTGTGGTTTCACACTTTTACAAATAGAGGAATGTGGTTTTTTTTTTTCAAATAGAGGAACGTGATTTCAAACGTTAACAAAATCGACCGTTAAATAATGATGACGTGGCAAGTGTACCATCGTCTTTTTACTTAAAAAAATAATAAAAGAACTGTGTAGTTTCAATTTTTACAAATAAAAAAATGTAGTTTGTTTTTCTTTGCAAATCTAGGAATGTGGTTTTAAAATTTTTACAAATAAAAAAATGTGATTTCAAATGTTTGCAAGTTAAATAATGAATTGAAAAAATTTTAAATAAAAAATTTTAATAAACAAAAAGTAATAATACAATAGCTGGTGATTAATAATCATTGAAATTTCTTTCACCGAAAATTAATATTATGATTTTCTCATAATTTTTCTTCATTACGCTGGATGTTCAAACAAAATATAATATTTAAAATTTTCTAAAATTAAATATTTATAAATCAATAATTGCTGGAGTATATTTTACTCACGAGTGATTAAAAAAAAACCGTTCACGTGACAAATTAAACGTGTCAGATTCCTAATGGTTGAAAGGAACACGTGTACCTTTCCTAGCGCCACCAGCAAGTCAGCAACTTGCCTGCTGGTAAAGATGTGTGAAACCAAAGCTAATCTTTCACGCACGTGTTTCCTCACCGTCCCTTCCGGTCACCAAACTGGATAACACCGGTCAATATTTCACATTAAAATAAATCAAAATTCCCTTATTCAGAAAATCAACGGTCAAGATCTCTTTCATCTCTCATCCACCTTCTTCATCTTCTTCATATATACCCCAAAATTAATAAAATAATACCCTCTTTCTCTCTTCCTTTTGCTCAACTTGGAAGCTTTCTTTTTGGTCTCTCTTTCTCAGATTATTGATCTGTGAATTTACAGTTTTTTTTGTCTGAACTTTCATATTTTGAGAAATTGAAGTGGTGAAAAATGGAGAGAGATTTCTTGGGTTTGAGCTCAAAACAACCATTGACTGTTGTTAAGGAGGAGGTTAACTCAGATGGGTTTCAAGAGATAGGTAGATTTTAGATTCTCTATGTTTAAAGTTTGAATTTTTATGTTTAAAGTTTGGATTTTTATGTGGAATCTTACTTTCTATTTATGAATTTGGTGTTGAATTGAATCTTTGGTGGTCAAGATTTAGTTGGATGTGATTATTATAGAAACCCATATGGAATTTAAGTGGAAATATTGAATATTTGTGCAGGATTTAGTAAAGGTGGTTCTGGTATGCATTGGCCTTTCCTTAATAAGGTCTCTGCCCTTCCTCATTTAATGTCTTTCAAAGTTGCTCAGGAAGATAATAAGACCAAAAGGGTTTCAAATGATTCCTTAGTCTCTCCCGGATTGCTCACTTTGTCAACGGGTGATCCATTCGAGCATACCCAAAAACCCGCGATTGAGGTAGTTTTGAATTGTTGCATAGTGATAGATATCTTGATTTATTCATACTTGTCTTGTTTGGAAGATGATAACATGGTTTTTCGCATTGGTTTTTATTGTGTAGAAATCGTTGAAGCTCGATAGGCAGGGTGGGGCTAATTTTGCATTGACTGCTTATCCTGTGAGACATCCTCATGAAGTGAAGATGTTTCCTGTTTCCAACTATTCGAATCCGATTTCTATGAGTAACCCTTTCTTCAAGAATCATTACGCGACTGCTTTTCAGAATGTTGCAAAGCCAGTGGCAACTCCACAGCCGATTCGTCCTACTGCTGGTTATGTTGCTGGAATAACCGAATCATGGTAATGCATCACTTTTTCTAGAGGTGAACATAGAAATAACTCAAAAGAGTAAAATGAAAACAAGCTTTCTAATTATAACATGTTTCTCGAGCAGTTCAAAAGTGTCTGCATCTCCTGCTCAAATGACCATCTTCTACGCTGGGACTGTGAGCGTATACGATTCTATATCACCTGAAAAGGTGTTACCTCTTTACCTGCTGATTGTTCATGCTCTAATAGAGTTGTTTGAAGCTTATAAAAGTCAATTTTCAGGCTCAGGCAATCATGTTATTGGCTGGAAATGGCTCTTTGATCTCCCCTAATATGACACAGCGAAAAATTCAAGTCCAGGAACCAATCTCAAAGCCAGTAGCAAGTGATTGTAGTCCCCTGATCCACCCCATATCACCACCCTCTAGCTCCCGTCTCTCGAGCCCTTTATCTGTTTCCTCACATGCTGGTGCTCAGTCAGGGAGTGGTTCAACTAGTACCGAAGAGAACTTGGCAGCTAAAACTACTAATCCTATTAGCAAAGTGGACACTCCTAAAGTTGCAACTGGAATGGGATCTACTTTGACATCTGGTATGACCTTGAATTATTTAAAATATTCTCCCAAATTGCATATTGCTCCTTGTTGAAAACTGTTTGAATTATGTGAATGACGTAGTTTATCGTTAATTTCATTCCTTGTTTAATCAATATTCAACTTTGTGTGGCAGTTCCTCAGGCTCGGAAGGCATCATTAGCTCGGTTTTTGGAGAAGCGCAAAGAGAGGTAAAATCTAGAACCGATTGATTGGAACTACCTACAAAAATATATATTTTATTATCCGGGCTACAATATTGTATCTCGAAGTCCCATCTTACATTGAGAAACCTAATATTCCGGTTTCAATATGCTGCTATTTTAGTTGAGTTTGACTCAGGAGTCGACTGGTGTTGAAGATGGATGTTCAAAACTTAATGTTACAATATGAAAAAATCATATGATTTGGAAATGAATGTGATGAATCCTTTATTTTTGTGGATGCAGAGTGATGAGTGCAGCTCCATACAACCTGATGATGAAAACATCCGACGGAATTGATATTCACCTCTAAACAAAGCAAGGACCATGACGAATCACACCATTCTGAAAAGGGGAATAATCTTTTGTTTATGTAGTAAATTAAAGATGTAAGCACATCTAATCTACCTTTGTATTCATAATTAGATTTATGAATGTAACGGTTTATTCGAGCTCAGAAATTGCATATATGCTGCTATATATAGAGAGAGTTGGTATAGGATCTTCTCCGGAGTTTGGTTTTGTTTCTTGGTTAAGATTTCATGCATTCGGATTAATTGCTTCGAAGATGATGATGCTGATTAAGTTTTGTAGCTGCCTATGTAATTTGCACTGCATTATACAAATACATACCAAATTAAGTTGATGTTTAGCATTTCTATCTTCTGGTTTCCTTGTTCAGTTATTTAATTTCAAAGACGTGTAATACTTAAAATTAGTTTAGTATTATAGCTGGATTTCACTTTTGCAACTTTAAATTTCTTACCTGCTTTACAAGAGTCAGACAGAGAAATTTATGTGGGCTGCATGTTAATATCACTTCTGCCAAGTGACGTGCTAAACTTATAATAGAATGAGTGAGGGATGAATTTAAACAAAAAAAATAAATTACAAAACTAGTTTACATTGTGTTTTTTTTTTTTGTTTAATTTTAAATAAGTTTCTTTTAGTTTAATGTTTTTGCAAATAAAGAACTAATGTTTTTGTAAATAAAGAACTATTGTTTATCTTTGAGCATATAAAAGATTATGATTTGTTTTGTTTGCAGAATTAAGGAAATGATTGATTTAGTTGACGTAAATGAATACATTTTTCCATCGAATATTTTTCAAACCTTCGATTGGGCATGTAAAAGTTAAGTTTAATAGTCAAAACTTTTTCTGGATAAAAAAACGTGCACGTTAACAAAATTGACTATTTTCTTAATTCTGCAAGCAATTAAATCACGAAATTTTATTTGTTTATCTTTTGAATTTCTGATTAGCAATTGATGTGGCAGTTTGACTATTGGTTGGTCAGGGGTAATTTTTCCTCAAAAAATAATTTGAAAAATAAAACATATCTCACCTCCTTGTCTCCCATTCTTCAGGTTTTAAGTTTTTAAACCTTTTTAAAAGATTCTTGAGCGCTTACTTTCTGAAAATATAAAGTTTGATAGATTGATATATGAGAGCTATTTAGGTCACATAAAAAAAAAATATAAAACGTTGTTCATAATAAAGAGAGTTGTATATTTCAAGAGTGCTTTAGAGTGTTGCTTCTCTTTTCTCATATTTTCTCTTTTCATCTCTTGTTCATTTTCTCTCTCGTTCTCTCCAGTTCTTCTTATTCTTCAACCTCTTTCTCTTATCCATATTTTTCCTCGAAATATGTACAAAACAAGAAATAAGAAAAACCTAATTTTAATTAATCTGACTTGTATAATTAAATAGCATAAACTTAGCTTTTGTTTGGGAGGAAATTAATGGAGGGTAAGGGAAGTAATGAAATGTAAACTTTTTTAATTAAACTTGTTTAGGAGTTTTTTAAAAGATTAAATGAAAGTAATGAGGGTTAACATTTTACTTTCATTAACTTCAAAATCTTAACCTCAAAAATTGAGGTTAATGAGAGTAATATAAACATTTTAACTAATTTACATCCATTAACTTCCTATTTAATTCCATCAACTCTCAAACAAGATTAACATTTAACTTTCATTTCCGTCACTTTCCTTTCCGTTCCGCTACTTTCGTTAACCTCCTCTAACTCTTACCTTCATTAGGCTCTCAATTCTCAAACAAAGGCTAATTAAATTAGCTAGTTTTTAATATTAAAAGAAGTCAATCTATATCAGCTATAGTCCAATAGCTGAAGTAGGAAGTAATTTGAAAAATAAAAACACAAATGGAAAAATGATTAAGGGAGAAATTTCATAATATTCTAGATGGAATGTGTATATTGGTGTTATTGATTGGATTAAATTTGGACTGAAAGGACTTGTTTGTGTACATGAGAACAAAATTACTTGGGAAAAAAATAATCATAAAAAGCAGGAACTAAATGGGAGCAAAAGGCTTCTAGATGCTGCTTTCCTTTTGTAATTATTGTTTTTATAACACTACGTTTTGAAAAACAATGTAATTAAGTTTACTCCATCCATCTTTTTAGTTTCTTCCTATTATCCTCTCAATATATGGTTTTTTAAGATGCATAATATTTTTAATAATTTAAAGATTGGTTTGGTAGAGTCAAGTTCAAATGAGACAAGGGTTTAGGATGAGACTAGTTTTTATGATGAGACAAGGGATATTTTTGTAATTCAATAGGGGAAGGTGGCAAACTTGTAATTAAATGAACACCCCTCATACGTGAATTAAAGGGAAGAAAGGGGAGGTGATGTCAGCGCTGATGTCACCTCTGGAGAGAGAAATAGTTTTAATTATTTTATTTAAAATGTATTTTCCCGCTCTTTCCGAACTCATTTTTCAAAAAAAATTATACTAGTGAACTCGTATTAATTAGGTGGTCATTTTGAGATCCATTTTTGTTATTTATAGACAATTTTTATTTTTTTATAATTGTTCCACCGAACTACTCTAATTGTTCCACCGGACTACTCTAATTGTTCCAACAGAATACTACATTTTTTTACACTCCCAGAGTGCATTTAAAAAAAAATAATGAAAATATTTTGCTGGAACAATTGGAGTTGTCTGGTGGAACAAATGTAGTATTCTGTTGGAACAACCAAGTATCCGACTTGGAACAAAAATAAAAAAAATAAAAATCGTCTATAAATAACAACAATGGATCTCAAAATGACCGCCTAATTAATACGAGTTCAGTGGTATAATTTTTTTTGAAAAATGAGTTCGGAAAGAGCGGGAAAATGCATCTTAAATAAAATATAAAAACTTTTTCTCTCTCCAGATGTGACATCAGCGCTGACATCACCTCAATAATGCCCCTCCATGTTTTTAAAATTTCAAAATTGCCACCACTTTTTAATTGTCTCACATTAAAAAAAGTCTCTCCATAATGGTTTTGTCTCACATGAACCTATCTCTGGTTTGGTATTGCCAAAACCTTAAAAAATACTTGTAACTTTTCATTCTAAAAGCATTGTTTAGTAAATGCAAAGTTGTTTTACTTAGAAGCACCATAGATTGAAAGCAATGTTCGATAATTGTGATGTTGTTATCGTTTCGAAAAGCTGTAAAAGTTACTCTTGAGAGAAGCTACACTTTTCAGCTTTTTCTAACTTGTTTTGTAAACAAATTTCTTAACTTATAAATTAAGCGGAACTCTTGACAACAAAGAAAAGATTATATAGTATGTTATAGTTTCTTAAAGTCCTTAAGTCTAAGGAGCACATCTTAGACTTTATTATTGCACACGATAGCATTATATTATTAATTTAATATTTATTATCTTTCCTTAATTAGTGAGGTTCTCAATTTTCATTTTCATCTTTATAATTTTTTGTTTTAATTAAAAAGATAATAAATATGTAATGCAATAATAAAATTTCACATATGCCCTCTAAACGTATTTGAAATTCTTTTTTGAGAAATCGCTTGTGAATTTTGTAGAGTAGGTAATTGTTTGAAATTATTAATGTTTAATTTATAATGGAGGTGGAAATTAATTTTCAAAATACACGTCGTTCGTGTATGACCTCAGAAAGTTACCTTGATTGAAAGGTAGCTAACCTCTTATCTATTGATTGCTGAGAGGACTAATCTTGTGGCTCTGAAAAACAACAGTACAAAATATTAAAAGGATAATCAACTTTTCTAGAGCTTTATTACTCTGTCCACTTAAAAGATTAAAGTTACAGCCATAAGATGAGAAATTTATAGTTACATAAGAATTCACGTACGCCTCACAAGTCATCAGAGTTAGAAGTGGCATATACATCTATAACTGAAACATATTGATTACTAATTATGGATCGAGTATAATAAGATTTAGAGTATTTATTTACAGACTAAAATACAGTAGGTAACGTAGCTTTGCTAGGGATTGATATATAAATATGATTGAGTCGTAGTTATCAGTACAAATTTTAGTTTTGGGTTAAGTATCGTCTCCGCGATAGAAAGGTTTTGAGTTTGAGTCGTGACAATTTCATTAATTCGTGAATTAAAAACATATGGCGGGATAACACTCATTTACGTGAGAAAGTGACAAAAATCAATATATCATTCATAATTGCGCTAACTATCAACTTAAACTTTTAGTTCAGTTGAATTAAATAACAAACTCTACTGCTAAACATTAACAGTCTGAATGCGGCGAAGATTTTTTTCACTACGAGATATGTTTGGGTCCAATGGGAGTGATTTCATTTATTACCAAATTCATATTTTAATCTTCACAATTTAAAGACCTAAAAAATTTGTAGTGACAAATGTTTGAAATGTCAGCTTCATCAAAATTTACCTATTATTGATATGCGATTTTATAAATTTTATTGTAAATACATTAAAATTTGTGGTTCGCTTTCTTACAACTAGGTAGGTCTACTCTTAACAAAACATTTTGTTAAGAAAGAAAAAAGATTACATCTAATCATAAATTTGCATTTAGTTGTGGATTTATGGCATTCCTTCCAAAATAAGCTGGAATAGAAATTGTTTACTATTGATCTTAACTCATCTTTAAAAAGTACATTACATGAGAAAATTGATACACATTTATAAATATTTCATTACCATATAGTTAGTGTGGAATAGCATAAACAATAAGTTTCTCAACATTAAACCACTATTAAAATCAAGAATTGCTCAATGTCAAAACAACTTTAGATGGTATGGCCACAATATTATTGAAATATAAGACGAGAATGAAAATGTTAAAGTTAGAAATAAAGAAAAGGAGAGTGGGAGACATAAAGTATCTATCTGGTACAGAACAAAACTGATTTTACATCCTAAATAATTAGCTAATTCACGTGTTCCCATTCTCTCATGAGTGGTTTTCATGTCCTCTATTCTTAATCTTCATTCAATGTTTGTTCACGTGTCCCATTCTAAATTCTCATTATACAATCACGCAATTCTTATTAACTTACGTTATGACTTGTTATCTTTTTAAAGATAAGAGGATGAATTAAAGTTCAAATATAATATATTTAGATTTTTTAATATGTGGATTTCACACCTGAGTTTGCAAGTATTGTTGAAAGTTGAATGTTTAGAAATTGGAGTAAGCTTAGAGAGCTGAATAAAAGGAACTTTTCTGAGATTTCTGACAAGGTGGATACTCTTAGAATTGTTGTTGAGGATCTACGGTCTAATCTTTATAAGCAGAAGTCAAGAGTTATCTAGATTCAGCTAGGAGATTTCATAAACATGTTAAAGCAAGGAGAGCTTATAATACTATTTCTTGTATTGCTTCCGATCAAAAGGATATCGCTAAATGTCATGGTTCGATTTTATGAGTTTGATTGGTACTCCTAGAATCGATAGGGCTCGTTGTGATCCTAAAGTTCTTGCTTTTAGCCATTCTTCTCAAGGAGATGATGTTGCTCTGCCACCCAGTGTCGAGGCCTTTTAGTCTATTGATCCAAACAAGAGTGCAGGGGTTAATGGTTTTCGTAGTTATTTCTTTACGAGCAGTTGGTCAGTAGTGGGAATTGAGCTCTGTATAATTGTTAAAGACTTCTTTTCTAATGGAAAGATCCTTAAACAACAGTTCTCAATGTTTAAATCATCATAACCTATATTAACCCAAGGATTCTAACCATCATTTTCAATAGGAAAAAGAAATGTATTTTTTATAATAAGAGATCCAAAATAAAGAGTACAAAAGTGGGCGTCACCTACGTCTTTAATGACTTAAAAATATATTATTACGCCGTGTTTGATTCTCAAGTTTGAAATATATAAAAGTACAGGAACCAAAAACTATGTTGTTCATATTTAATTGGGTTGGCTTTGCTTGTGGTTGTCCGATTAAATTAAAAGCAGCTATACTACATGTATAATGAGTCATTTTGTGTGTAATAAAGTTAATCATTTTCAATAGGGTTTTAGTCTTTAATTAACATTTGATGAGTTGTGTGGTGTTGTGGTCCATTTTTTTGTGATGTGACGAAGTTAATTTACGTACGAGGAAGTCTGTCCACCACTGTATGTTCATCATCCATCATACTACCTAGTCGATCTTAATTGATGATATGATTGAATGCCTAAGAATTTTTCTCAAACCTTCTCATTTGTTTTATGTAATTCAAAACTTTATCTACAATGCACTGTATTTATAATGTATTTCAGCAAATAATTTTTTGTTATGTGTTTCTTCTAAATACATTTCTAAAATATATATGTTTAGTTATTCTTTTAATTATCTGTATATTGAGATCACAACTTTCTGCAATTTCTGTATTTTTTTTCTTCTTTTACTCATATTGTAAATTCAATAAAACTCATTAAGCATTCAATTAATAATTTGGCACGTTTCAACTCAATTCAATAAAAAAAGAACAAGGCCTAACTTAAACTATACATTGTCACCAATAACAAGAAAGCAATATATGCAAATTCTAACTCAAGGAATTTATCTTAAATTTGGAAGTAATACAGAAAATAAAAGTAACCTGTCAGTATTGAGTTTGCATATTTGGAATTTAACAGAAAATAGTGCAAGTTTCTAGCGAGTAGTAGAGAATTTTGTAAGCAACATAAGACTATTTATAACTATACATTTTTCTTCATGTTTGAACAAACCGACATGTCAAATTTACTGTCGAATGATACTCAATTCAACTGTACCAATCAAGAAAGAGAACTGAAAATGTAAGTACAAACAAAAACAGCAACAGAAAGGTCCTGCTACTGCTATTCCTTTGTATAGCTTGCTTCAACTCTTTGTTACCCATCTCCACATTCTTTGTAGCTTCTATTGCCTGCGGCAAGAAAATTCGTTACAAAATAAAATTATAGATGTCTGTCCTGATTTTGGAACAAAATTTCGATGAGAAAATAACAATAAAAATCTCTGAAGTTAAGTGATAATGGAATTTAAGGAGAAACTCGTTTCTGCAGTTCTTCTGCAACGGGGTAAAATGGACAAATAGTCCAACTAATAAGATGTTCCACTGTGATTACAGATGATAGATTTGAACAAAAAAATCCCATAATTCTTTCTGCCATTTTTAAACAGAAACTCCACGGTTTGATTAATACCAATAGCAGTATCCAATTACAATGACGAAAATTGCTTACCTGCTCGTACAATTGCTCTATCTGCTGTGTTTGTTGAAGAACGTGTGTTGACATTAGGTGATTCAGAGCCGACATTTCAACCATCTTCGTTTCAGTTTGCTGAACTGCATCTAACAGACTTGTCAACTCTACCTGCATAACAAATGCAATAGTAAAAGGCAGCTTCAGTTTCACAAGGTACTCAACAAAGACCAAATACACACTGTGATGGGCCATAGTTAACATGACAGAAAGGCTTATTAAAGATCATTTAGGGTGGTATTTGCAGAAACTATTACAAGAAATTACCATCTTGAATGTGTTTATAAAAAGAAATCTTAAGAAATTACACATTACCTGAAGTGAACGGGTCTCGTCATCCAACAATTGTTGCTGAACTCTAAGAGGCTCTGGCTGAATTTCATCAGGCTCGTTAGGCTGTACATTACTTCTTTCAGACGAATCTGTGGTACTTGGATGAGCAGCCCTGTTTGGTTTTCTTCTTGGTATCCTTTTATTAATAGCATCTTGGAAGCGTAAGGCTCTTAGTTGATCAAACTGTGATGTTACGGAATGGAGTTTCTCACTAAGAATTAAAACCTGCACACATAAAACAAAGGAGAACATGAGATCACATTAGATTAATGAGTAGAACAATAATCAGACAGTTGTTTATACTAAGAAACACCATAGATCTGGGCATTTTTGGATATCCATTTTACATATTCATATGCTGGACATATTTATGGCAGGCTAACTCCTGATTTCTTATAAGTACACGTGATGCAGAATTTTTTTTGCCGCTGGTCCATACCGAAAATATAAGCATGCAGAACAACTTTGATACCAGAAAAAGGAACTATAGCATGTCTAACATGAACACTTAATTTCCAATTCAATAGATGTGTGCATGTGAATGTATTAGCCAGAAAGATTCAAAAGAGGAGAAATCTAAATCTTTTAACCAAGTAAAAGCGCCAGTACTTTTGGAAATTCACGTTTGAGCATTCTCTATTACAGTCACATATTTGATTCTGGTTCTTAGGGCCCTCTCTTTATGATGAAGATCATAATAAGATGACATCACAATTTATTTACATGCAAACATCATTGATAGCATATGGCATGTCTCGTGTAATTATCATCCTCAATCTATCATGCCATTCACGACTATCAAAGAATCATCTGACCAAAAGCTTAATATAAAAGGTAAGAACCAAAAATAGCTTTTGTTATCTTTTATACAATCCTGCATATGGACACCCCTTGAGCTCGAAGCATGTAGAAAAATAGATTCTCCACCTAATGTTAAAACTCAATCAACAAATGGGATTGCTAGCGTTCAACTCCAAACCACTTGATTTATGAGGCTCAAATGTCAAGCAACCAGTTACCCTAAAAACTTAAGTTAATAGGCAAGGCCCCATGATAGTTGTTCTTATCTCTTACAACCAGCATAATTCATATTATTATCTTGCTATAACTGATGCATAAAAGTATATCTATAGAAAATAGCAATCAACAATTGTGCTCAATAATAACGAAAATGGAGGTGTTGACTACAAGAAATGGTAATATCCCTTATGTTGCAATAGTGAAGAAAGTTAAATCAACATATAGCAAAAGCATAGTCTTACCACCCCATGTTTGTGCGCTACAGTATCAGAATTGGAGCTATCAGTCCTCAATCCAAGCCATCCCTTTGTATTTACTTCTTCATCATTTATGCTATTTTTTAGAAAATCAATTTGTTCTTTACATGCTTTGATAAATTCCATAACCTGCAACAGTTAATATATAAATGCAAAAGGTATGAATGACAGAGAATAAGAACAAGGCCTAAAATGAGCGAAATAAATTAAAATTAAATTAGCAAACAATCAAAATTATTAAAATTACATTTCACTAGCAAAAGATGATATTTGCAACAAAAGGGCTGCTAAAACTATTGAAGTTAAAGCAATCATGCCGAACTATGATTGAATAAAGTCAAGTCAAGTCCAATCATCAATTCATGGATTCCGGGCACCATTTATAGTTTTCAACATTGTAACATAGACTGGTGCTTAAGTAACAATTATTACTGACCGAGATGAAACTATCTGTTAAAGTGCTAAATCATTAATCAATTTGTATGTCGACACATAATCACCCCAATAAGACATGTTTAATAACTTACTTCATGCTCAATGCTATCCCTCTCCTGTTCAGTGGTCCGGTGCAAATCCACATAATCTTTCCGATGCTTCAGCATAAATTGTTCCAAAGTTTGGATGCTTTCAAGCTGATAAAATCGATTAAAAAATAACAAAAGAGTCACCTAGGGCGTACTTATTCAAACACCGCGAAAAAAGAAAGACATTACAATTTAGAATCATTTGCTAAGTTGCTCCTAACATTAGAATGATGCTAAAGCAACAGAAAGCATACCGTTGTCAGTGCAGCCTTAGTAAATGGTAAACGTTGTCTAGGTTTATGAATGATGAAGGATGCCAAAATTGCTGCCAATTTGGCCTGCTCAAATTCGCAAGACATAGATAAGCAGAAATAAGTCAATAACAAGATTTTGTAGTTTGCAAAAACATCAGTTTACACATACAAAAAGGCATAAGTGCAATAAGTTACTAATTCCTTCAAACAAAACCAAAATAAGTGCTTTCTAGAAATGAAAACAAAACGTAAGGACAATCATAATTAATGCATTAGCTCTGTGAGTATCATTTTAATCATATTCAACTCCGCAATGTTTTACATTTCATTTTGTGAAGCTGAAAAAGTAATTACTGACAAAAAAATCAAGAAGGTACAAGATTACCTCATTGTATCCCAAAGAAACAGCAGTGTGCCTCACCAAATCTTTAAAATCCTCGGTTCTATCCCTAACTTTTGCCATGTACCTCTTAATACGATAACATCTGATAACCTGATTGACTGGAGAGAGAGAGAGATCTTCAGTGCCCTGAATATATCGAAAAACAAAAATGTAAGTGACGGAAAAGAAGTCTTGAGGCCAAATTTGTCATTTCACATGCAGCATACGAATAAAATTGAAATCAGATTCCAGGTATAGAGAACTCAAGGAAGAAACTAAATTACAAGTAGACAAAAGTGAAAGAATTTCAAGACCAAGTAGAGTTAAATCATACTGTAATTCTTATTCTAAGAAATATATAAGCCCCATAGTACGAGGTTCTCTCATCTTTGGGCTAAAACTTAAAATGAAAAGTTAAGAAAAGTAGCTACAGCAAAGATGAAATACATGAAGGGAGAAAAAGAAGTAGAATCAAGTATTTTGATCTTAACCAGATTAAATGGTGGAGACTCCTCTTCACACCAGATCACCGTGCAACCAAACTTTATTTCCAATTTAACAATGTACTACCTAAACCATATGAAATCTAGCTGTTTTCCTACTATTCACTGAAAATGGATCACTAGTTTTCGTTATGATATCCTATATGCCATAACGATACGTAGCCAGACATTTTCTTTGCATAGCTCAATCACAATCACCAATTCAAATAGTATTCTTAATTTTGAATTAACAGCAAGCCTAATCTAAATAATATTAATGCTAATAAAAAATATGAGATTGGCAGATTGCGTACCTTCACTACCAGAGAGAGGGAGGGGACGGCGTCTGCGGTGGAGATCGGAGAACGGCTAGCCGATGCAGTTGTCTTGTCAGAAGAAATTAGAAATTGAGGACTTCCATCTACCCGTTGCATCTTTTCTTTGCTTCATCTTTGCCTACACATGCCGCAGACTGACGACGTCGTTTTCGCTTCATGGGCCAAGTGTAGCCCATCGCTTACACACCTTAATGAATGACGTCGTGTTGCTTCATGGCAAAAATGCATGATTCATTGGGAGATAGTTGGAGATTTGAGATAAATTTAGGAGAAAATATATGTATTTTTTCTTCGGGAAAAGTTTTAAAAAGATGCTCGTGGTTTTCAACTTTTGCAAATGAAGGTTTGTGGTTTCAGTGTTTGCAAATAAAGATACGAGGTTTCATTCCGTTAGCAAATAAATGTACGGTCACTAATACCGTTTATTTTTGCCGACGTGGCACTTTGACCACAATTTGACGAAAGGGTAATTTCGTCATTAAAAAAAATACAAAAAGTAAAAGTAAAAGAAAATGTTTGTGGTTTGAATTTTTTGCAAACAACAGCCCGTGGTTTGATATTTTATTAAAAAAGATGTATGAGGTTTGATTTAATTACCAAATACGGTTTTAGGCTAATTTATAAACTAAAAACAACCAACAAATATTCTTGTAAAAAACAAAGCAACAAATTTTCTTATAATGTAAGACTAGTACTTACAAATTTGATCCATTTATACCAAATCTTAATTTTAATGAAAATAAATCATCGACAAAATTATAATTCAAAATAATAAATTGATTATAAGGTCAATAATAAAGTTTCAATATTCATGTTTCAATATTAATGTTCATTCAAACAAATTAAGATTCATTCAAAAAAAGAAAATACCCAAATTCATAAAAATTCTATGAATCCAAAATACTCGAAAACATTATAAAAAAATTTGTTGTTTTATTTTTTTGCAATAATATTTGTTAGTAATTTTTAATTTGTTGTTTTGGTAATTAAATTACCTCTTTTTTCATAAAATATCAAACCACGGGCTGTTATTTGCAAAAAAATCAAACCACAAACATTTTCTTTTACTTATATTTTTTTATCTTTTTGTTAATGACGAAATTACCCTTTAGTCAAATTATGGTCAAAGTGCCACGTCACCCAAAATAAACTGTGTTAATGACTGTACCTTTATTTGTTAACGGAATGAAACCTCATACCTTTATTTGCAAACACTGAAACTACAGACCTTCATTTGCAAAAGTTTGAAACCACGAGTATTTTTTCAAAACTTTTCCCTTTTTTCTTTTTGCAGACAAGTATATTATGACTTCAAAAAGAAAATGAAAACTTGATTGACCTTGATAGTATAGACTTTATAGTTTTCTAAACTTAGTCAAAATTTGGTCAATGAGTTGTACTGAGAATATGCAAATTTCTCAATATGAAAAAGAATTTTGACTGAATGTATAATAAGTTTTGCTGATTGATACCAAAGGAAAATAAAACGTTAGAGATCCCAATGAAATTATGCAGTCCGCAAGAACAATGGCTACATAGCATTTTATCCTCCTAAATGACACGCATGAGATGCAGCATTCAGACAAGTAAACAACTCCATAACCATTTCAGAAAGTAAAATTTTAAATAGAAAAAAAACAATTTGACCGTCTGAAGCAGTATTAAAATAAATTGAAATAAAACGCAATATAAAGTACTAGAAACTGGAAAAGAAAATGGAAAAGTTAACGTTGAATGCTCCACTTGATATTAATGAAAAATAGAAAAACATTTTTATAAATATAAACTTTGATTCTGTAATAGCACACATCCTTATTGCGAGGGCCAAATTATTGTGTAAGATATCAAAATTTAACAAAAATTCGTCTCAAATATGGCTGGGAAACCCCTTTTGATGATCTACAAAATCGTCAGTCCTTAAGTTTTATCACTATACCTCCTCCTTATAATTGATTTTCATGATCAAACGTTCTTTTAAAAGAATAAGGAATGTTCATATTTTCTTTCCTGATTTACAGCAATGCCCACACAAGCAAGCCAAGGGAATTTTCGACTCAGATTACAAATTGATTATCTGCTTAGAATGCTCGAATGACGAACTAATTAGCCGAAAATGCATAATTACAGAATTACAGAATTTAAATAATTCTGTCAAAAATTCCAAAGAAGCTGTTATCCATGGGGATCGAACTAAGTAAGCTTTCGCCATATGTATCCTTTGGAAGCAGATAAACACTTCACCTTGGGGAAAACAGAACCTGTCTTTGGCGGAACACCATTCACTAATGAATTCTCATATATCTCTTTGCACTCTTGCACAACCTGCCCCACACAAAACACCATTATCATCTCGCATAAGTTATTTTTTTATCAACTTTAATACCGTACTCATTGCATTGCACATACCTCTTTTGCATCCTTGCGTGGAATTCCCTCTCGAAGTCCAACAAGCTTTTCAACCACATCAGGCTGCATTTGGTAAAATATAAATTGCACAAGGTTACTTTGGCAGAATTTCCACATTTCAAAGGTGATGAAAAGAATTTAACTGCTAGATTGTGTTAATAACTTCCCCTATTTATAGGGTATTGTTGTTAACAGATAAAGCATATATTCATAACTTATCCAGAACGAAAAAGAATGACTGAAATAATAGTTGATACTTACAGGACAGTCAGGTTGATGTTCAAGTATATTTGTGTAGATGAGTGTGAAGGTATCCAAGCTCTCGGCTGAAGCAAGTTCTCTTAAATCGCTTAGTATCCTTACTCTGCTTTCTACTTTCTAAATCAAAGGTCAAAAAAATCAAGATTAAGCAGAAGCAAACAAAAGTGAACACGTCTATATCGCCACAGAAATCAAGAATAAATATTGCATAAAAATTCAGTTCGGCAAAATTTTACTCAAATGACCAAAAAAAATAGTTATACTTAAATGACCAGCACATACCGAGACACTAATGTACTCCCTGAAGAAGTCCATGATAACTTCCTCATCAAGCCTCATTCGCTCTATGGTTTCTTCCTTGATGTAGTTTTTCTATATCAATCAGAAACAAGTTAAGGATATTTCCTCATAAATTTAAGTGCTGGCAAGAAACGAGTTAATTTTGGTTTGAAAGGAAGAACCTGCGTCAGAAGATGATCAATGTAAAACACAACCGTCTCCTCCAGGCAAGCCTCAACGAATCTCCTAAATGATCGTTCTTCGACATACCTAAATTTTTTAAAATGTAAAGAACCAACAAATAACTGTTACAATGAAGTTATATCAAATTAACTGATGCTATAACTTAGGCGTGCAATTTTCATTCGTAATATGATTTCTTTTTTTAGTTTACAGAGTTTTATTATGTTGCGCTCTAATTAGTTACATAGTGTCAAAACACAATTTATTATTTGATAAAGTTGGTAATAATTGAAAATAAACTGAATTTATAAGCAAAACACCCACAACAACAACAAGAACAACAACAATAATAAACAATAATAATAACAGTAATAATAATAATTAAGAGTGCAAAAAATGAATTCGGCAATCTAGTCGGACTGATGAACAAATGAATGATTTTAAACTTACATCTTCACATCCGTAAAGTAGTCACCAAATGTTGCAACTAGGTACTCTGTGACCTGTCCTTCAGACCATTCTGAAACATAAGGAAAAACGCAATCAGTTGTGTCCAGTTGTATAATATGTGGATCCAAAGAAGAGAATTTGTTGAGGTACATGCAATAAGTACTGCATTTGGATAACGAGGCAAAAAGACTCAAATTTGAAATGATGCCGCTTCATGTCATCTTGCCTTGGGATTAAACAACCATTACTAATTGATTGCTGGAAGTGCATCCATTAGTTCATAAGTGACGCATCTTAGAAAAGACATCCGCTTGAACAGTTAAATTCTGGTTCGACTTTAAAAAAAAATCTATTCTCCATTTATTAAAAAGCACTCTGACAGAACTTTTGTCTCTTGGTAAGTAATTCCTAAAGAAATGATTATTCATCTCAATGGTAACTAAACTAACAGTTATGTTGAATTCTTGCGTCCTGTGCTGCATGAATTTTGACCACATTGTATGTCAAAATTACATGAAAATAAGCTTACATTATTATCAGAAAGGAAATAACGAAGCCAGCTGGCAACAGACAGTTTGAAAAAGTGAAAGATGGTGAAGAAAAGTCAATATAAAAATCAGACAAAAATTTACAAACAGGCCATAGGAAAAAAAAGTCACAGCAGCCACTGGGGAGACAAACATGAAGCATCTTCGACACATGTGCAACCGAGTTTAGATGGACTATTTAGAGGAGAAAACCAGCTTACCTTTATGATAAAGCTTGGCAAGCAACTCCTCCACTCCAGGATCTTCAAATATAACTCTCACAGTTAGATGTACAGCCTCCTGCCATCAAGAAGTAATTTAGAGATACGTTAAATAATTCAAATTTCAGAAATGGATGCCCTTCAGATTGACCACGCACACTACAAAATCAGATCAGCTATACAAGCATATGAAATAGTTGCAAATTGCAATGACCATATTTCATGCAGAGAGTGTGCATCATAGCTGGACTTTTCTAGTGAAGGATCCATGCACATATTGTCAAAGAATTCTTTGGTTCTTTTATGTTGTTGACCGATTGCAAGTGGAATTCTCAACTAATCTAGAGGTATCTAATTGTATCATTATGAACCAATGTAAAAAAAAGAAGCCACAGATGAACTATACCAAAGAAAGTATTTAACGATACCAAGAAAAAAGAAAAGACAAAAATAAACAGGAGCAAGAAACACAATGCAGGAGAGAAAATGAGAGAGAAGTCATCATATCAAGCTTTATACCTTCGCAACCTCCAGGAAACCTTTGCATGTATCCTCGAAGTTTACCTGAAAAATTAAAAGCACTATCCTTTACAAGTAAAGCACAAGGCTACTAATATTTTTTTTCTTAATAAGCTTCAAGTTCAGCCATATTACACAAATATTGTGAAAGAGAAGAGGAAAACAAGGGAGGGAAGAATAACCTGCTCAACGTAGTTATGAGGAAGTGCTTCAAGGGTGCTGCTGCTGAGCTCCATTGCAAGGTCATAACAGCGAAGATTGTTGTTTATCTGTGCATGATGTTTATAGTGGAGAAAAATGATACATTAAATTCGCATTGCCAACCAATTGCAAAAAAGTTATGGAACTAAAAGAATCCACAAACCATTGCACATAAAGGTTCCAGACCAATATCTGAAGCAGGTTCACTAAACCTCTTCCTTTCAGCTGCTTGAAAGTCTATCATCACCTAAACAAAGACAAACAAAGAACAAGAAAAACAAAAATGAGGATGAGGCTGAGGACAGAAATCAGCTATCTTAGAACAGAGAATAAATTAATTAGTTTGTGCTGATCTCCCTCTTTCAAGTGGATGCTGTTCTGTACATTTTCTTATAAAAACACTCAACTCCTAGTTGAAGTCAACACAAGCCTTGTACCATAAAGGCAAAGCAATCAATTATGTGGTGCCACCAAATAAATTACATCAGATTGATCTCCATAGCCTCAATAATGTCATTCCACAGTTGAACAGATTCTTTATCTTATTTGACAATAGTTAATATACTGACCTGAATAATAGCCAAAGAAATCCTGTAAAGCATCAGATCTGTGCTATTATCTCTAACTATTTGAACTTGCTCCCCCAAAATCCTGAACAGATCCACAGCAGCTGGAGTATACAGCTTCCCGTCCTCTGTTTTCTTTGGTGGCTGAACCTTATCAGCTTCCAGAATGTTCAAGTACCATTTCTAGAATAGTGTGTGTAAATAAAAACTGTGAGAAACACAAGTCTGTGCCAAATCATATCACTAAGGAATGATGAGTTACAGTGTCATTACCCTTGTTGTAGCTTGCATTCTCTCAACATACGAGTTCATGAGGGGATCCATGGAACCACTCTCCGAACAGACTTGAGCAAGAGACTCATCAACACCAAGTCCAATAAGATTCTCTTGGTATTCCACCACCCAACCAGTAACCTAGTGGTAGACAATTAAACCATACAATTATTAATGCTCAAATAGAACCTATTTGTAAGATCAATGCAAGTGAGACTCTTCAATTCAAAGTCATCTTCTCATAAAACAGAACTTCCATGATCAACCCACAATTCCTGGATGGTGAGGTAGGAGACCAAACAGAAACATTCATATACTAGAAGCTTCATAGCACGGAATGTAGATGAGATTACAAAAGGACATGACAAATGAAAATCAATTCCATCTTTAGTGGCATTTCCATCCTCCCATGATTCAAAGATAAGTTCATAGTAGAATGCAAGAGAGAACTAAGGCAAACATATACTATAATTTACAATAGCTAAAAATCAAATCTCAAATGAGTTTGATAAATCCAATAAGTATCAAATATTTGTTTTGGGGGTACTTCAGAACTTGCTGGATTCATCATTGTGTATGACCTATAAGTTCTTATTTTATGAAGTGGCATAACCTGCCCATGTGCATAAAGAAAAAAGATTATCATTTTGGAAGATCATGCTGGTTTTTCTTCAACACTATCAACATAGAGTCTTAGACCATAAAATCAACCGCAAAGGAGCTGACGGCAATGCTATGGTATTCACAATAAAATAGATCCAGTTGGTCGATAATCAAAAAAGACTGTACAACATGGTATAACATAGGAATAAATAGTCAATTTGATTATTTAACTTCATGTGTCTAAAAGAATATGACCCATTAAAAACACATTATGGGCAAGCGAAGATACCTTTAAAATCTCTATATTTGTGACTTCATTTGCCCTGTCACTAATCAATCTGAGCATCTGAATAAACCTCTCAGTATACAAATTCACCATCAGTTGGAATATTTCATATCTGTCAACAACAAAGATCAAATAAATAGACTAGAAGAAATTACTTAACCACCACAACAACAACTAGGATAAAGATAAGATTCGCAGCTGGAAAATAATTCATGGGAAAAAAAAGTGGTATGAGAAAAAAAAAATAAAAGCTAATTCAAGAAAAGTAAGTGGATTTCAAAGTCTGGAAATAGAAGAAACAAAAGTTTTGGGGTACATAAAGTAGTATTTGACTGATATCAACCAGAAAAAACAAGTGTTTGGTATGGATGCATCATGTAAAATTGAACTGTGTCTAGGACATTTTAACAGGTGTTTGGTTGATTAGAAAGAGATTTGGCTAAAATCTGTCACTTCCTCCTCACCTTTTCTTTTTCTTAAATTTCACATTCTGCCGATCATGAAAAATGGTTGTATCAAATGAGGCAGGGATATGTAGGTTGCAGATCTGAAAATGGAACTGTATGGGTGGGCAAAAAGTTGTGTTTTTTAGTTGTTATTTTAATCTCTACTAGCAAGGTGAAAAAAAAATTAAAATTAAAAATCTCTTCTTGTTATTTCAACATTTTTTGCCTTAATTTATACACATTCAACATTAATTGGTTTTATTTGTACCAAAAATGTTCAGACACGTTAACAAAATAAATAAAATGGCAGCTCAATTGCAAATTTGAAAAGTGGGGCTATTTAAATACTTGACCTAACAAAAAAGCATAAACAATAAATTAAGATTGGAAAATATTAAAAACACAAATTCACAAAGACAAGTGAATTAGGCATAGAGGCAAACCTTGGGGGGAAACATGGGGCCACATAGTCATATATATCTCCAAGCTCTTCTCCAATCTATAAACAAGAGGGAAAATGCACACATAGGCCTTAGAAATTTGAAAGAATCCAGAGCACACTAGAAGTATATTATACAATTGGATCGGTCACATGTAAAACAAATGCCATAAAAAACCATCATAGAGTTGCATGAAAATGATTAACCCATAGAATAGAGATCAAAACCCTAGAAGCAAACAAGGTAACTAGACTTGATGATACACATGCAATGTTGCGTTCTCAGTTCCAATGAAATCATGAAAGGACATGCATATGAGGAGACAAACAAAGGCAGAGATGAAGCAGCCGATGTTTTTATAGGAATGAACCAGAAAATCATGCATGTAGCAGTAAAAAAAAAGAATCTTATTTCAGCATTGTTCATAAAGAATAATACATACACTTCCAAAACACAAAGACAAATTCAACAGTGTAGTATTGATAAAATATCAAGGAAACTGCTTCTACTTGATAGTTGATACACTGAGAACATATCAGTGTTGTGAATCTTTTTAAGTGGAAATAATTGCTGTAGAGTGATTGCAATAGTGGAAGACATTCATGGGAAATTAATCAAACCAGAGTTCTAATACAAACCTTTATACTTCAAAATTTCAAACCCGTGATTAGACAAGTGGTATTTTATAACAATGGATGTACAAAAAACCAAAACAGGCCTTCTACAGTTGAAACACATATTTTAAGTATGCCAACATGAGCATTTCTTTTTGCTTTCTTGCAGTTTTCGACATAAGTTAATAGCTTAGGATGGAAAAGAAAATGATAATGGAAAATTACTGATATTGAGCCTAAAACCTGTTCTAGAATATAGAAAGGGATGTGGATGAAAGTGAATTGTGGAGAATCAGATAGTTAGGGAGCTGGCAACAGAAGCAGCAGTTAGTTATGGCCTATGGGAGTATTGTTATAGGGTACTTGGCAATTGAGAAGGATATCTGACTATGTTGATTGCAGCAGGGAGTCAGTCTTGAATTTTCTGTAGTGTTTGGCTACATGGCTCTTTTTTTAGGTGGAAAGGAACCCAGTCTTGTGGGGATAACATTGTATCAATCAAGGTCTTTTCAGCAATTTCTTTATTTTCCATTGTCTGCAGGTTTCTTACCTCAATCTTTCTCTGTTACAGAAAGACAATTAATAGGCTTTCATCTTTCTCCATTTGATATATGTGTTTTCTATTACTCGTCATTCATATTATGTTTAAATGGGTGTACAAAATTATATTCAGTCGAGCTTTATTTCAATTAGATAACCTTTCATACAATACTAAGTATATATTTGTTAGAATTCAAATATGAAACACCTGCTTTTCCAATTGGTTTTTCAGCCTGTACTACTCTTCAATGACTTTAGAACAAAATAATAAACACAAATACAAGAAACCTGGAATTTCATGAAATCCCTGACAAAGAACATACAAATTGCACAAGAAACACCAAAATCAAGCCCCATGGACCCAATATTTCTGTTGCATAAATCTAGATATAAATAGTCATACCGTACGTGCGTCTTCTAAAGCAGCTCTGAGATCCTCAAATACAAGCTGGTAGACAAATCACCATCAGAAAAGTAGTATTAAGCAAATCTTAAATATTTCAACGTATAAGAGGAGATTAATTAAGCAAAAAAGGAACCTCTGTCAATAGTTTATTAAACCGTGTTTCAACTGCTTTCCTGATTTGCTCATAACATTTATCCCTATACCCCTTTCCCTGTGCCTTTAATTTCTGTTGCGTAAGGTTTTTGGAAGAACCCATTGAGGATGTAGACTTTTTACTGCCCAGAAGGAAACAAAATAAAACGATATATAAAGCCACTTCCTTCAAAAGGAAAGTAGAGAACAGCTAGGAAATGGAAAAGCATGATGTAAATACAAAATCAGTGACAATAAAACGCACTGGAAGTAGACTCAAGACCAATGAAATAGTTAAAACATACTTACTTGGCAGATCTACGAGGGTTTGCTACCGTTGCCATGGCACCCCCACCCTCAGCCTCGGCTGCCTCCTCGGCAACTTGCTGATCAAGAATCTCTTGCATTTCAACCACCCTAAGGCAGAAAGGTCAAAAGAAATCAGATGAATTGTTTCTCTTTCGATTCTCGTATAGAACTGATGAGCGTGCATGTAATAGATTATTTGACTTAGTTTTCATATTACTTACTAAAATTTAACCAAGATCAATCAAACTAATTAGTAATTATTTATCTAAATATAGAGATCTATATTTAAAAATTATATGATATCCAATAGAAAGAAAAAAAAAAAGTAGAATTATGTTTTAATAATGATGAATACTATAAAAACAAATATACAACATTGCATCTCAAAAACAATAGAGTGCAAAAAATAATTACAAATACATTTAATTCTTAATTTTACATTGACAACAGTGGGTGACTCTTGCTCCCTACTTCGTTAAAATTACAGATCCCTTCTATGTCATCATACAAGATGAAGTCTAACATTTAACAAGATTCCAGAACTATGTTCCTGTGGTTACCCGAATCTAGATGATTATACATGATACAGTTTTTATTTTAGCACTTCAAACACCAAGAGACAACAGTAGCTTTTCCGTTACTTCCATTGACCTAAGAATCATATTCAATTTCAATGAACAATCATAGAGGTATAGTTTCAGGGCACTAAAAAAAAAGATGAAAATGAAAAAAGCCTCATGCATGTAAATAAACAAAAAAAGTATTGTCAAGCACTACCACGTGAACATTTTTACTTTCCTTTTAAAAATTAGGTTTTCTACAGTAGTTTGCTACCTCTCACAAATAGAGCAGGGGAAAAAGTAGTTTGTCAGCCACATACCTTATAGCACGAACCAGGGTTTGTGGGCTGCAAGAGCAGAGTATATAGAGATTTATTAGCGTTCAACATAAAACCACCAATCCCAAGGCAAGTATGCATAAATCTTTCTATTAATCCAAACTCAAGTATAAAAAGACTGATTTATGCTAATATTAGACCACGAAAAAACATAATGCAAAATTCTGTTTTGCAGAAGGTGGACTTAACCAAATTGTACAATTGTCCTCAAGAAATCAGGCAAGGATCCTCAGGGCAAAGTAATTCTTCCATCATGAACAAAAATTAATATCAAGGAACCTTATGTGCTACTCAGCAACAATAATGTTGCTAACGAATATTTGTAAAAAAAAGAAGTTGCTAATAAGTATTACGACGTTGTTGAAGAAATAAGCAACAAGGAAACAACAACTACCCTCTTTTGAACAAAAAATTATTTTCCCCATGACTAAATATGGCCCCGAGAACTAAAGATATCAATTCTTGCAGAAAGATGACTAATTGAAACATTGGCTTTCCAACAGATAGTAGTCAATGTACCTCTCTTTTGCAAGTTTGTAGAAGTTGGCGATATGTTCCCATAATGTCTTCTCAAAGGTTTCCCAAGTTCGGTCTACGTCTTCAAAGTATTCTCTGGGCATCACAGAGGCATTTCTTTAAATCTCAAGCTACAAAATGAATTAAAATAAACAAGAGAAAGGAAAAGGTAATTCTGAATGTCTGCCCACAATTATCACAGTTACTACGTTCAAAAAAGTTTTACACACTTTGATCATGATGATAGGTGATTATGCTCTACAAACTGAAAATCAGAGACATAAAACTACACATACAATCATCTTCTTAAACCAAAGACAGGCATCAAAGAAAAAGGTATTTAAGTGAGAATATAAATAAAAAAAGAGTCAACATCAGCCATCACTTCTTAATTCGTTCAAGGACATTAAAACTATCTGCTAGAAATAACAAAAACAGAGCTAAATGGGGATGAAACACAAGCATATGGAAATTGATCACTATACAAACCACACTTTTTAGTGTACTCTCCAGTACTATAATTTTTTCATTAATACTGCATAAATATATAAGATATTCTTAGATGAATGGCATCAGAAATCAGCTTCATCATCAAATTCCAAGCTCCTAGATACATGGAAGATGCAGTCATCACACAGATGCAAATATTAAATCATCTTTCATATCAGGTTTACTGCATTGTCTGCTCCATTTATTACAGTAGATAGATATGCAAAGAAAAGGACAGCAAGTTACAGCTAATACAAATAATTCCTTCTTTCACCGCTACTATATATTAGCATGCCACGTGTTTTGAAAGAAAACACAAACCTTAATCTTCCAACTTCTTCCTTGTGAGAACTTGCAGCTGCTAATGCAAATCTTCGCTTCCCATCAAGGGCAGTTAACCTCTATGAATATACATAGACATATGAGGTGTAAATAAACATGTCCCCGGCACAACAATTATTGATCTAATAACCCAATAGGATAAACATTCATCAACTTTACCTCATAAGTATTAACAATCTCCAAATCATCACTCAACGAGTTTCGTGCCTCGGCTGCTTCAACAGAGATTGACATCATACCCTCAATATCCTAAAAAAGTTTCAGATGATAACACATGAATCATCATACACAGACCAAATTGTTATTTGTTAGTAACATTGACAGAAGCTGAAGCTCTAGGCATAGGAAATTACATGATAAAATAGCATGACCCATATCCTCCTATTCTAGTCTAACAGTGTCGAACCCTCCTTCTAAGATTAGTAACATGATTGGTGGGTGGTAGTAGCCATATAGACCTAAGTTTAAAAGCAGCACATGTAAACTGTATGTACTTACTGCATTCTATCTTTTTCCCCCTATCACACTTATTACAATAGAACCTCTATATAGGAATACTCTATATAGGAACAACCGCTCAACTGTTATACAAATAGTTGGTCCCAAGGGTTGAGAATCTTTGTTATACCAGCCTCTATTTAGTAATAACCTCCCAACTGTTATACAAACAATCCGGTCCCAAGTGTATTACTATATAGAGGTTTTACTATACAAACTATGTGTAACTGAAAACTTAAGAAATTAAACGCCATCACATACCTTCAATGTCATATTCAGATTATTCCTCGCATTGCTAAGAAGTTTTATCTGATCGTGGTTTTCAATCAAGGTTTGACACTCTTGACACAACCTGGACACAAGTAAACAAGAAGCACCAACTTCACATACATATAACAAGCATTATATCCCTTAGCAAATTATCGCCTCATCTTAAAGTTCCAGCAAAACGAAAAACATACTGATCAATGCCGATAAAATTCTCACGAAGCTCGTTTATAGTCTTCTGCGACGAACCGAGCGCTGCCAATCCTTTTTGCGCTTGTTCAACCTAACACCAACACAGTCCGAGTCAACACATCATAATAATGTCAAATCCGAACTTCTCTCTCGCCAGTTACTTACCTGCTCTGCTACCATTGTACTGAGCTGCGCATCATTCGCCTGAAAATTTGTTAAGATACGAAGTATTATGATATTATTATAGCTTAGTTGCTCACAACGCAATCGAAAACTGTAAATTCAACGAATATTCGAGGTCTCTGTAACGGTAAGCTAGTGTAATTGAAGATCAAAGAAAATGAAAAATCGAAGATCTGAAATTAGGAAAAGGATGAAATGAAAAACCTGTTGGCGCGTAATGTAATCGGCTTTAATGGAGGCGATAGATTGGAGGAGTTCCGGTGCCGGTAAGAGCTTGGCGACCTCGCGTACGGCGGCTTCTTTGGCCTCGATGCCGAGATCTTCGACCATCATTTTGCTACAACCAGTAAAAAAAATCACTCGGACTTTGATATTCTATTCTACTATCCGCCGGATGACACACACCGTTGTGATTCCTAACTGCAATTTGTTATTATATTATTTTATCCAAATATTTTTCAGACTGCTAATGGTTAAGCTTACTGGTCAAAATAAAACTATAGACGAAAAAATAATGTTTTTGTTTGCATCAAAATGACATAATCTAATCAATATAGATATTTTACGAAAGGGCGTAGGTTATGTTACTTTGTTTTTAATTTACTTTATTTCTATTTTGTCATATCACTATTATATTAATTTTTACTTCGTCATTTAGTGATGGACAAAACAAAGTAATGGTTAATTTGTAAAAAACAAAGTAACCATTAGATTAAATCTCTATTTTCGATGTGATTTAGTATTCTTGTTCCTATCGACATCTCTTAGGGCCTTCCTTGTACATGTCTTCCTACTCCGGCGTCACCCTTTTCGAATCGGGTCGTTATAGGTCCACTAGTTTCCATTTGGTTCGTCCTAAACCACACATCGTACATAGAGAGTCGCCTCTGGTATCACTTGTAATGCACGACTTTAAAACGCGTCATGCATGTATTGGATCCACATATCACCTGTAAGCCCTGACTCTCTCTTCTCTACTTTCGATGTGTAATTCAGTTCATTCATATCCTCATCGTCATCCCTTAGGACCGCTCATTGTTCGTGTCTTCCTACTCCAGTGTCACCCTCTTCGGACCGAGTCGTTACAGTTGTAATGTCATTGACTATGTCTATGTTTTTTTATTGGAGATTTATTTCTTAGATACTTTTGTCAAAAGTTTTGTTTTCCTTTCAATTCGTTCTTCTTCTTCTTCAAAGTTTTGAACCTTTCATCAACCGGGTTAAATGCACCAATGGTCATTCAACTTTGCCTCTTGTCTCAAAATGGTCACTCAACTTCAATTTGTTTCAATAAAGTCACTCAACTTTGAGTTTTGTCTCAATTATGTCACTCCATCAACTTAAAAAATTAATTAAATACCAAAGTAGTGATGTGGCTGCCATGTTGGCACAAGTCAACTTTTGACCGTTGACTTTGACTGCCACGTAGCAGCCACCTAGATGTATAATAACATTTAAAGACATGTGGTGCCCTAGATGGCCGCCACATGGTGGTCAAAGTCAACGGTCAAAAGTTGACTTATGCCAACATGACAGCCACATCACTACTTTGGTATTTAATTAATTTTTAAGTTGATGAAATGACCTAATTGAGACAAAACTCAAAGTTGAGTGACTTTATTCAGACAAATTAAAATTGAGTGACAATTTTGAGACAACAAGCAAAGCTGAATGACCATTGGTGCATTGAACTCTTCATCAACCGCCTATAAATCACCTAACCCTAGCCGACTGATTAATTCAAACTCATTTTTTCCAAATACCAAATCTACTCCTCTAACATGAAAAGTCATCTATGTAGAATCAATTTTTTTAATCTCTCTACTTAAAAGAGCATGACAAATTACATCAGTGAAAGAGGCCAGCTTCATGTTAAGGTATACTTCGAAACAACCTTGTTTAAAAAGGACTTATGTTTGTTCGTAAAAACTTCTACCACGATTTTGGCAAAATTCAAATTAAACCTAACCGATAGTTGAACAAAGATATTAAGGGCGAAAAGATACTTGTAGTTTACAGCTTATGTAGGTCAAATAAACATAAAATGATTTATACAGACTTATTCTGTACATTATCTAAAATGCGATATAATATGCTAAAATGTGAAAATAATTCAATTTTGTGACTACAATAACAACATTAAAGATTATTTGAAACTTTCATAAAAAAAGAAGATTATATGAAACAATTGTGAACTTAACCAAAATTTACTTGATACTACTTAAACAACTTAATTTATCTAATGTTTATCTAGTGTTTGTACCACATTAATTAACTTAATTTCATCCATTTTAGGACTACATTTAAACAACTTCAACGAAAATCCAAAAGGAAACATGAAGATCATGCAATTTGGGATAAAAGGAACATTATAAGAAAATTGACACACTTACCTTAAGGGATGTCTTATTGTACGGGGTTCTATCATTTTTTTCGATCTTTTCCTTGAAGAAGAATCATTCTCTTCTTCCGTATCGTTTGCATGTTGTCGTTTCTCCATCACTCAGAAATCAACAAAATCGATAATGACTAAGTCTTTTTGCGTGTTTCTAACTGACAGTTCGTAAGCTATGAAAACGGTGGATACTTCTGTATCCTTTCTTGAAATTTGTTTGAGGGGTGGGGGAAGGTGGAAGGAGCGGAAATTTAAGGAAGTTTTGATGCATAATGGTTGGTTTTCTGCTGACAGATTGATGAAGGTATTTTGGCAAAATCATTTTTTTCATCTCAACTCTAATAGTTTCTATCAAACAAGTTCCAACTAATTTAACCAACTAACTAACACAATTTTATCTCATTCCACTATTTCTTAAACCCATCTCCATCCTATCTCAAACCCAATATATACCAAACGCATATTTAGAGGTTTTAAAAAATCTTCCTAATTAGAGTATCTTTACATTATAAAATATGCTTAAAGACAACCTATTAGTCACCTCAACTTGTAATTTTGTTCCACTTGACGCCTCAACTTGTAATTTATTTTTACTTGGGCCCTTCAACTTGTCAAATGTAATCCAAATTAGATTGAATTCTAAACATAATCCAACCAGTTCAGGTTTGAACACCTCTATTCTATTAAAGTGAGAGGTTTAGTGAAAATAATAGAAAAGCCCATAAGTTGTTCATATAGTAAGCCTATAAAATAAGTTAGTGGGTTAGTATAAAAAACATGACTAAAGTTGAAGATGTGTTAGTGTAATTTACTTTGAATCTGGGGAACACTAGTTGAAGTAGAGTAGAAAAAGAAGCTCTGTTCGAAAGAAATTTCAATTTATGTCAGATTCTGAAACCCTGAAATAAAAATGGATCATCAAAGCCAGAGAACAATGGCTGCATCAACAACAGCTTCTCGGGGTTATCAACACCCGGCTCGAGTCGCTATCGTCGATCTCTTTAATCTCTATTTAGGGGTAAATTTCTCTCTATTTCTCATTATCATTTCGAGCTGATAGTTAAGGCAGAACGACATGTTTTATATCAATATCTGACGCATTCGGTCACACGATTGTTCTTTAATTCACCAATAAGAGGTTGCCACGATTCGAACTCAGGACCTATTGGTCACTTAGGCTCTGTACAATTGAACAAAAGCTTGAGCTGATAGTTAAATTAAGGCATAACTAAATGTTTTATATTAATCTCTGACAAAACCGACTTTCAATTTGCTTGCAGAGAAGTAGCCGTCAAAAAGATGATTCAGTCCGTGAACCACCGTGAGTCTATGATCAACTGAATAAACTGCTTATTTTGTTTTGTTGTATAGCTTTTGCTGTTTGCTTCTGTTAAATTTAACTTCAAAATGCATAACTTAGGAACAAGGCACAAAAGCGGGTTCTTGCTATTAACAGAGACTTGCCTCCTCGAAATGAGCAATTCCTTGTAGATTTTGAGCAGCTTCAGACCCAATTTTCGGTGGGTTTTGTAGTTTTTTAAGGGTTAAGGTACCAAACTAGGCCTATTTTTATACTTTTGTACCAATGTTAGGTCTATTTTGGTACCTTACCCATTTTTTAAGTCAACAGTTCCTATTTTGATATAGTTTTTTTTTTATCAATTAGAATCTTTATACTGATAGCATGTTGTATAATGTAAATTCAGGACCAAGATCAGCTGCGATTTGCCACAGAATCTGTTCTTATATATCTGGTTGTTCAGTGTTGTAGTCATGCCCCACGGGCTGAGTTTCTTCTATTTGCTTTACGGAGCTTATGCAGCATAGGATACATTAATTGGGATTCTTTTTTGCCATCTCTTCTTTCTTCAGTGTCATCTGCGGAAGTTTCCGCAGGTCAGGCTGCTCAGGCAATGCCTTCTTCTATTTCACCTATGAATTTGTCACAGTCTGGGATTCCTCCCTCTTCGAATGCTGTTCCAAGTGTATCCAACTTTCAGCCTTCTAATCCTACGTCCCCGATGCCTTCAGTTCATGGTATTGGTTCTCCTGCTCAAGCAGCAATTGAACAATCACCTTTGGCAACTATATCTCCTGCTAAATCATCTGATATTTCTGGCAATGGACACCAGTCTACAACGAGGGTCAGCTTATCTATGAGGGATAATGCCATAAGCAGCCTACGCCAGTTATGCTGCCAGATTATTTTAACTGGTCTTGAGTTTGATTTAAAGCCAGTGACGCATTCTGACATTTTCCATCATATGTTGAATTGGATGGTGAACTGGGATCAAAGACAGCATGGAGTTGATGAATCTGAGGGTATGAAATCTTCAAGACCCGACAAAGCTCTAATGGAGTGGCTTCACAGCTGTCTGGATGTTATCTGGTTGCTGGTTGATGAGAAAAAGTACAGAGTGCCCTTTTATGAATTATTGCGCAGCGGGGTGCAGTTTATAGAGAATATACCAGATGATGAAGCCTTGTTCACGCTTATCCTGGAGATCCATAGGAGGCGAGATATGATGGCTATGCACATGCAAATGTTAGATCAACACCTTCATTGTCCCACATTTGGTACTCACCGAATTGTGTCTCAAACAACCCCTAACATTTCAGTTGAAGCAGTAGCAAATTTGCGATATTCACCAATCACATACCCAAGTGTGCTTGGAGAACCATTGCATGGAGAGGTAATGGATGACTTCTTGAAGTACTTGTTATATGCTCTGGATGAGCTTGCTTAATTATTTTCGGACAGTATGATGGTCAATGGCATTGCTGTAGAGATACATCCCCTGATTTTTTTTCCGTATTTGTGACTGCTTTTTCTCCCCCTAACTAAAGCTTGTAAAATGCAGGTGCTTACCTGCTTATTCTATCACTATTTATGCTGAAGGTAATGCCAGTGGATTGTCTTATAGATAGACTTTGGTAGGATATTTATGATTCCAAGTTTCCTTGTATTTTCCCAGCATAAATGTGGCATAATTAGTTGTGAGGGTTAGTCATTTATCTATCTGCCAGGAGCTGTTAGGAGTTGTTTGTTCTTATAGGTTGGGAGTTTCTTATCTTGGTGAGATTAAGCTAGATAAGGATCTCACTGAAAATTTATATGGTTTCTTTTTTATGTTAAGTGCTTATATATTAGAGACTTGCACGAATTGTCTGTGGAATTATCACCAAGAATTTGTTGTTCCCTTTATCTATCAATGTAACAAATTAGTTCGAAAGGAACTCTAAGGTACATGTGTCGGTATTTTAAATTGTGGAAGGCTGCATAGAACAAAAACTTTGTAAGATTCAACAGAACATGATAACCTAATTCTTAGATGTACAAATGATTCCCGCTACATATGAATGTTTAATTTAAGGCTGTAATCTATTCCCAAGCACAAAAATTTCATTGGGTGAATCAGCTTATAACTGAAAAAAATATGACTGCTACTTTTGTGTTTTGCTAATTTTGAAAAAAGTGATATTTTTCTCCTTTTCATCCTTTGTAGTGAGCTGAACTTTAAAAATATAAAATACAATTACAAACAAATAAAAAGGATTAATCTTGGAAATGTAGGAGTTTTTATTTCATAATCTTCTTTATCAAGCATTTTACTGTTACAGCTTTAGACTTTTAGTATCAACAAATTTGGGTGTAGATTGATTCACAGAGATCGACCAGCATTATTGTGATCCCGTACTGGGTCTTGCTCTTATCTTCTACTTAGGATTGAAATTGGCTATACTTGGTCTTGCACGAAATCCTAGGTTTAATATCAGATAGATCGCAGAAAGTGTAAACTTCAAACAGCTAAAATCTTCCCTTTAGCCGACTCTATACTGTTGGGTCCTGCGATTGACTCTTTACTTGTTCTGTTTGTCCATGTTATTTGCATGTTAGTGCATAATCACATGCATTATTTTCTATATTTTCATATAGTATTTCTATGTGTTTTGACACTTGGCCTGCATTGTTTTTTATGCACTATTAGAATGGAGATGACAAATGTGGTTTATCTTTGGATGTAGCCTGTTATATTTATGTGAGTTTCAAGACTTTTTTTTGGACTCCAATTGTAATTCCTTGTGCTGTCTTTAGGAGATCAGATGCTCTTGGCATCCATTGACTTGCAAAATAGAACTTAGACCAGTTAGATTCTCCCTGAAATGACTTTTTATTATAAATTTATTCTATTTGATGTTAGCTACTTGGTAAATATAGTCGACTTGGTAAGTTGTGGTGGGATTTTATAGATTTATATCTGCTTATACTGTGTATAAGTTCCTGTATCCTTCTCTCTCTATTTATTTAGGATGTTCTAGGATTATACTGAAGCCTAAAGAATTGTTGCTTGTATTGGTTTAATTTTTAAATAACTTTTCTTTTTACATAGGATCTTGCAAGTTGTATTCAGAGGGGAAGTTTGGATTGGGAGAGAGCTTTGCGTTGTATAAGACATGCTCTTCGCACTACTCCATCACCTGATTGGTGGAAGCGTGTGCTCCTTGTGGCTCCTGCTTACAGAAATCCTGCTCATGGGCCCACTCCTGGTGCTGTGTTCATTTCTAGCATGATTTGTGAAGCAACTATTGATAGGATTGTTGAACTATTGAAGTTAACAAATTCAGGCAATTTCTCGTCTATCTTATTTTGCTGCGTCTTTTATACGATGTAATCATTATTGTTCACTTTCTTTTCCATAATGTTCCCTATTTCTTATGCCATCGAACTTTAGACTCCATTTTCTCTTGAAGTTTCAATGTTTGAGCATATTGTACTTGTTAGAGAATATACACAGAATAGGAAATAAATCCTATTCAAATAAGGATAGCTAATTAGAGATAACTATTTCCTACTCTGTGTATATTCTCTAACAGTTCTGTTAATGCAGCTAGGCAAGCATGGTATGTAATGCAGGATGTGTATTAGTAGCTTGTCTGTCATGGTAGCCTTTGCAAATAGATAAAGCTGCTCTTCTTTTTTTACCACTTACGAACAATTTTATTGATTTCTTTGATTCAGCTAGTTACTTAATCAACTAATTTAGTGTTTTTATTTTGTGCCAATCCTCCTAACATCTTGTTGTTGATTTATGCTTGTACTGCAGAAGTCAACTGTTGGCAGGAGTGGCTTGTCTTCTCTGACATATTCTTTTTCCTTGTGAAGAGCGGCTGTATTGATTTTGTTGATTTTGTGGATAAGCTAGTTTCACGTCTCACTGAAGGTGATCAGCAAATTCTTCGCACAAATCATGTGACTTGGCTGCTTGCGCAAGTTATTCGAGTTGAGCTTGTGATAAATGCATTAAACACTGATTCTCGAAAGGTTGTTTTTCAGCGTAAAATCTGATGCCTTTTAACAGTAACCATATACTCATGCATCTTCTTTCAGTACTTCCATTGTATATTGGACAACAAAACCTTTCCTCGTTCCATTTTTTTTGTATGAGCTTTTACCATCTCTCGTTGCGTTTATTTGTCATGTTACTTAACTGTAGATTGATTCATTATTATTTGGTTTTCACATGGAAACTTTCATTGAAATTCTGCTGTCAGGTAGAGACAACTAGAAAGATTATATCGTTTCACAGAGAAGATCGAAGTTCAGATCCTAATAATGCTCAGAGCATCTTGCTTGATTTTATTAGCAGTTGTCAAAATTTAAGAATTTGGTCATTGAACACTTCAACAAGAGAATATTTAAATAACGAGCAACTTCAGAAGGGAAAACAAATAGATGAATGGTGGAGAACGGTGACTAAAGGTAAACTTGTTTTTCTGCGTAATCTCATCATCATAGTCTGTTTTTTCTTTGGATGTTCCTTTCTCTAGGATCCAGTGTTATATTTTGCTCGATCTAATATTTTTACCAGTGTGTCTAATGGAAGATTCATTTATGTGGCAACTCTAGTATATTTCTGATTCATTTTTCCATCCATTTCAGTTGATCGCGTGATTGATTACACGAATATGGACCCGAGATCAACTGGAATGTTTTGGGTGGTGTCCTACACAATGGCACAGCCTGCTTGTGAAACAATGGTGAACTGGTTATCATCTGCTGGTACTGAGTCATTGCCAAGCACAAATATGCAGTCCAATGAGAGGTTATTGGCAATGCGGGAAGTTTACCCATTACCGATGGATCTCTTATCTGGCCTTTCACTCAATCTATGTTTGAAGTTGGTCTTCCAACTTGAAGATTCTTTGTTTGCTGGACAGGTACTGGTATTTCAGGCATATGTTGATTTGCATATGTAAAATGTTTTTCTTCCTTCCACAATTAATATCAATTGAAACCACTTTTCTTCCTTGCAAGTACAAGATTAGGGGAATTAGTTGTATAGTGGTTATAATTTTCTTGTTTGTAGTATTGTAAATGTTTTGCGCAATATGGAACCTCAAACTAGCAAACAACCTTTTTTTTGCCTGATAATAAGTTGTTGTGTATTCTTTTGCTTGGAATGAAGTTCTTCTATCAAATATCTAAATTTTGAATCTAGATCCATAGTCGCCAATACTGAGTTGCGAACTAGCAATTAACATACCTTGGTGGATGCTGTACATATTTTCCTTTGCTTCTGTAAATAAGTATTACTGTCACAGCTCAATATTGTCAAAGTTTATTTAATGGATTTACTGTATGAAGTAGAGAACATGTTTATTTCCTCAGCATTTTTTACTAATGAAAGTGATCTGTGGTTGCAAAGAATCAATAGTTTCTTACAATATTATTAGACATTGGACCATCAGATGTTTTACAATTACTTCTGATGTGTTTCTAATATTCATGCAGGTCATACCCAGCATTGCAATGGTTGAAACATACTGTCGGTTGCTGCTCATTGCACCTCACTCACAGTTCCGTTCACACTTCAGTGTAATGCCCTTAACCTTTTATATATTTCAGAATAATAAATTGCTTTCTCTTGATGCTTATGGAAAAAATTCTTCTTTGTTTTGATGTATTTGTCTCCTGTTGTTGGCATCATTTGAAACATTTAACTCTTCCTAGCACAGACACCGTAGCATCCTGCAAATGAGGGCCATCATGCATATTCACAATGATCATGCCCATCACTGACTAGAATGTTTCTCTTTTTTTTTACTGCCTTCTCTTCCAGAAACTAGCATTATTAATGCATCAGTTCGTAATAGAGAGAGTACATTGTTGTGTATTACTCATACTATTACAGAATTATATGAGTGCTTCCACATAATACGAACAAGGAAATTGTAATGGTTCTGCAATATTTCACTTGGAGTTTCTGATTTTATATTTTAATTTATCTTTAGTTCTCTGTGTACCAGCACAAAATAGATGGACGATTTTTTCCTGCATTTGTAGCATACTCTATGATACCTAGACAAGATTGTTTTTCATATGGTGCTTATGGTAAATGGTAGATGAAACAATGAACCTCAAGATATTACTTCGATACTCGGAAGTTTGATCTGGGATGGCCGAAATGGTCTCTATATGTTTCTATAAATTGTTGCACATGTTTCGGAGTAGTGCTTAATCTAGCTCCTGTTCAACATTTGTAATCTTCACGAGCTCTTAAGTTTTGTTTTAATTGCGTCATATCTGATAATGACATTCACATCACATGGGTTTTTCTCCATGCAGCATTTGGCACAGAGGTACCCATCCTTATGGAGCAAGCCAGGAGTGACTCTTCTGGTGTTTGAAATTGTGAACTATCGATTACTTCCACTGTACAGGTAATAACCTATTCAACGAAAAGATGAAATACCAGATTCTTTTTTGGCAGTGGTGGTAGGCTGCATACCGTTTTGGAATTTAAAGACTATGAATGCATGTTTCTTTTATTGGGTGTAATCTCAGACTTATTTTAACAGAACAAACTTTCATTCCTTGCGATTGCAACCTGTTGCACATTTTTTTATAATTTTATTGTTTGGGTGCTTCAGAATATATGTGCTTCAGGTGCTGTAAGTTTCAACGGAAGGTCAATGATCTTTCTTTTATGACATATCTATGGTTTGTAGGTATGAAGGGAAAAGCAAATCTTTGATGTATGACGTTACAAAAATAGTTTCCACGTTAAAAGGAAAGCGGGGAGATCATCGTGTTTTTAGGCTGGCAGAAAACTTATGCATGAACTTAATTTTGTCTTTGAGAGATTTTTTCTCTGTGAAAAGAGAAGGGAAGGTGAGAATCTATTAACACCAACTGAAACTTTCTCAATCCTTTTCTCAGGTATGGCAAATTATGATTTTTGGTTCAATCTTTTTTCAGGGCCCAACTGATTTCACTGAAACTTTAAATCGCGTAACTGTAATCACTCTTGCCATCATCATCAAAACTCGAGGAATTGCTGATGCTGATCACTTGCTTTATCTTCAGACTATGCTAGAACAAATAATGGCTACTAGCCAACACACTTGGTCAGAGAAAACATTAAGATACTTCCCTCCTCTTCTTCACGATGCATTAGTTGGGAGGGCTGATAAAAGGGGGCTAGCTATTCAAGCATGGCAGCAGGTTTGTTACCTCAATAGCCTTCCCCCCGCCCTTTTTTTTTCCTATTTTGGCAATTGTTTTTTTTTTTCCTTTTTTTTTTCTTTTTATAGGAAGCTACTATAGAAAGAAAGTTCACTTTTATTTGGGCCGGAGTAAAATGGCAAAATGATGAATCAATATGTTAGGGCTTGAGTCCCTTGTGAAATATATAATTTTTATAGCTACCATTCTAGTTTTTTTTTCAGACATACTTATTGAGGCACTTGTCTAGTTGACCTTTATTACTTTCTGCATCGCACAGTTACTATTTTTTTTCTCTGTTTTCTTTATCGGTCCTCATCTTCCTAGATTTTTAGCTGGGTTCTAATCTGTACTGGATTTAGTGTCCAAGTTATGTAGCTGATAAGCTTATCTATCTGCTATAAGATCTAAAGCTATATATTTAGAATAGATATGCGGTCGTTTCTTGTTTTCTTCTCTTCTAAGATCACATCATCCTCTGTTTGTTGAAAGTTGTCAGATCACTTAAAGATGAGTTTGATCTGACCAAATACTTTCTCTTTTTTTTTTTAAATGAACTTCAGAAAATGGAACTTTTTTTGGATGGATAGAAGTACCTGTTTTAGCCCAGGATTGTCAATTTTATTCTTTGGGAAGGATAAGCTCAATAAGGTCACGAATAGAGTGGATGTTGAACTTCATGAAACCATCTTCAATTGCGTGTTACTATTTCTCTGTCAATCATCTTTCGATTGAACTATTTGTCTTATGTTTGACAATCCCTTGTATGCATCCAGTTGATATTTTTTCAAATAGAAAAGTAGCATGAAGACATAAATACTGAAGAAATGAATAATAGAGAAGGCTATATAGTGTGAAGACATATATTGATTTGAAGGAGGTTGAAAATAGGACTTTAATACATCTATACCCTCTCTAATTGCAATGGGAACATCAAGATGATTTGCACTAGCCTTAGAATTTTGAGGAAATGAACATGGCGGTACTGCTTGATGATGCAATACCCATTAGGATCCAAATTGGCATGAAAAACAGTATCCGTGTTTTCTTACCATTGTTGGTCCTCAGTTTTGCCCTTGTCATTAAAATTAAGTACAGAGGATAAGAAATAGTTGAAAACACTTTATTCTTAGATCTCACCAGATTTATCCAGGTCAGTTGTACAACAATCTGCAAAGGTAATATTCTTATTTACCCCGAGATAATGAGACCATTAGTAGAATAATGACACATCTAATGCTATTCTACAACCATATCCTCTTTATCCTGTGTTTTACAAATTAATGACTATTTAGATGCAATGCAATAATTTGTTTTAATACTTCTGAGTGTGTTATACTGATGGCATGAGGATAATATAAGCATTAAATCGCCATTATTTTTGCAGGCAGAGACAACTGTGATTCACCAATGTACCCAGCTACTCTCATCATCTGCTGCTGATCCTACCTATTTAATGACTTACATCAACCATAGTTTTCCTCAGCACCGGCAATATCTGTGTGCTGGTGCATGGATACTGATGCAGGGGCACCCTGAAAATATTAACAGTATAAATCTGGTATGCCGAATCTTTTTGGTGCTTTATCATGTAAAATATAATTGTCTAATCTGATTAGTTGTTGGGTATGCATTTTTCTGGTTAGATTGACCTCTTTATAGCTATAATTTCAGTATAAAAGCTATTATTAGAGGATTCTTTTTGCGATGCTTGAGCATTTTAGATATATCTGGATACGTATAGAGCTGCCAAATAAATAGATTGACCTCTTTGCGATGCTCTATACGTATCTATGTTTTGGAAGGTAGTTTAATCATCATCATGGCAATATTTCCTTTCCTGTAATGTGTTCCAGGCACGTGTATTGAGAGAATTCTCCCCAGAAGAAGTGACAGCAAATATATACACTATGGTTGATGTTCTGCTTCACCATATCCAGATGGAACTTCAGCATGGACATTCCTTGCAGGTTTGTATTTTCTTCTGTGATTTGTCCGATATTTTATGTGGTAGCATATGCATATTTGTTATGCATTTTTAAAGTTTCAAATTTCATGCTTTTGTTTTGTTGTTTTCCCCCCTTGACTCTCCAGGACCTTCTGCTGAAAACTTGTGCGAACCTTTCATTTTTTCTTTGGACGCATGAACTGCTTCCTTTGGATATTTTGCTTCTAGCTCTCACTGATCGTGATGATGATCCCCATGCTTTACATATTGTGGTACGCTTTTCTTACAACTTAAGCTTGTAATTCGAATTTGTACAGTTGTTTGGTATGTGCCCTTGGTGGGTTAAATCCACAGCTGGTCACCCAATTCTGATAATTATCTTGAACTGGTCACTCAACTTCAGTTTGTGTTAATAAAATCATTCATCTTTGGAATTTGTCTCAATAAAATCATTCCGGTGACTTCAAGACAAATCATGTTAATTAGAACTCAAAGGTCTGTTGCAACATAGATCTTAATATTACATGGGAAATTCTTGTTTATATTGATCTTTTATTCTTTCTTAGAATTCTTCACTTTCGGAGAAGGGAATTCTAAATTCTTCCTGAATGATAAGCATTCCTTGAATTTATGTTTGAACTTGTCGTGAGTGTGCTGATACTATGGTATCATAATGCATGTTGCAGATTAGTTTACTTGACAGGCAAGAGCTTCAACAAAGAGTGAAATCTTTTTGTATCAATCGTGGGCCTCCTGAACATTGGCTTTACAAAGGAACATTCAAGCGTCCTGATTTGCAGAAGGCACTTGGCAATCATCTCTCATGGAAGGACAGGTCAAGTCCTTTATTGGCGCTGCATAATTTAAATTATATAACATGATTCAGAGTAATCAATTGGTTTCTACTGCTCAATGATTGTTGTGTTAGGCATTGATGGGTCTGATTAGTCTTCTTGAGCATCCAACATATTCCTTCCTGTGATTGGAAGTGCATTACTGTGAGTGTATGGTTGATGGAAGCTAAAACCTTAATGCCTTCGTAAATTGTGATCATAACAATATGCCTTAGCGGCAGTCAATCATTGCTTTAATCAATTAAAGACATGTCATATAGATCTGTAAGCAATTATTTTGCATAGGTTTAAGGAGAACAGAAGCACCCGTTTTAATATTGGTGTAGAAAAGTAGTGTCGATGCACATGGGAGCTATTTATTCTACAACCTTGTGGATTATAAAACAAAAATTTGATTTCTTCTTATGAAAAGATCGCTAAAAATTCCATTTGCATTCGAAGGCTGGAATATTTTACTTGCTTTCTTCATCTGTCTTGCCAGATGACTTCATAACTTGATCGCTAAAGATTTTCTTTATGCTTTTTGGCAAATTAATTGAATTATGCGCTATTGGTTTGGGAATTTTATAATTCACGGGCTGCTGATTTATCTGAAATGGTAGCTGAGGAACTCTGTTTCTTATAAGTTGTGCAGGTATCCCACGTTCCTTGATGATATTGCTGCTCGTTTGCTTCCAGTCATCCCCCTGATTGTTTATAGACTAATTGAAAATGATGCCATAGACTCTGCTGATAGACTTTTGGCCATGTATTCTCCTTTTCTAGCATACCATCCCTTCAGATTCACATTTGTTCGTGATATACTTGCATATTTTTATGGACATCTTCCAGGGAAGCTTATTGTGAGGATTCTAAATGTGCTAGACCTCAGCAAGGTACATGTAGATGGTACTTTGCACTTAAGTTTTTTTTTCTTACTGTTTCAGAATGATGGATTCCCGTTCCTGTTATTTATACTGTAAAATCTGTTTCAGATCCCATTTTCTGAGTCATTTCCACAGCACATCAGTTCGTCAAACCCTGTCTTGTGCCCACCTCCAGAATATTTTGCGACTCTGTTGTTGGGACTTGTGAATAATGTTATACCTCCATTGAATACCAGCTCAAAATATGGATCTACAGGAGATGGTTTATGCAATTCAATGCGCAATCTGAACACCAAGACCCAAGCAGCATCTCAGCCTGGGCCAACGAATTCTTCCGACCAAAAGGCATTCTACCAAATTCAAGATCCAGGAACTTATACTCAGTTGGTTCTTGAAACAGCAGTCATTGAACTACTATCACTTCCAGTGACTGCGTCTCAAATTGTGTCATCTCTGGTTCAGATTGTAGTTAGCATACAACCAACCCTGATACAGTCCAGTAATGGTCTACATGGAGCTCCAAGTAGTGGCGGGCAAGGATCAGCTTTACCAACATCCCCTTCTGGGGGAAGTACAGATTCTGTAGGTGCAAGTAGATCAACTCCTTCAGTTTCAGGAATCAATACTGCTAATTTTGTTTCCCAGAGTGGATATACATGCCAGCAGTTATCTTGCTTGTTCATCCAAGCTTGCGGTCTCCTACTGGCTCAGCTACCTCCTGATTTTCATTTGCAACTTTATATGGAGGCATCACGTATAATAAAAGAGAGTTGGTGGCTCACTGATGGAAAAAGGTCACTTGGGGAGCTAGACTCTGCAGTTGGCTATGCTTTGTTAGACCCAACATGGGCTGCTCAGGACAATACCTCAACAGCTATTGGTATGCTATATGTTTTACTCTGTCGTTACCTCTGTTGATGCTATTGAAGTTAATATTATTATTATTATCTAATTGTTGTGATATCGTGGAGTATGTTGACCATAATAATGTGGTTTGCGTATGACTGCAACTCTAGTCTGTTTCCCCTCACAAAGTGTTTGTCATATAGAGGATAAGCCGGGTGAAACTGGGATTGCATTGTTCATGCTATATGCGGTCAGTACAATAACTTACATGTTCATTAACAAAACATGTGCATATGCCTGAAGGTGGAAACCATTTAGAATAAGATGGAGACTTTAGTGTAGATCAGTTGGTAGCAGTCAAAGTAGACCATGCATATACTTCTTAACTCCTTTGTTATGCATATACTTCTTAACTCCTCTGTTATATGACTCTGTCCGATTATGTAGATTGCATGCCTGACCTGTTCTTTCTATAACTATATTAACTGAATCATCATTGTTTAATAGATATATTTTTTTGTATGTGCTTTATTCATTTTATCTATTTACTATTAGTTAGTCCTGATATGGGTAATTGTCAATTGTGCAAATGTGGTACTTCCAGGTAACATAGTCGCCCTGTTACATTCTTTCTTCAGTAATCTCCCACAAGAATGGTTAGAGGGGACACACATAATTATTAAACATCTCAGGCCGATAACATCGGTAGCAATGTTGAGGATAGCATTTCGTATAATGGGCCCATTGCTCCCAAGACTCGCCAATGCTCATTCTCTCTTCAATAAGGTATGTCATATCACTTAATACCTACTGATGATATAATAAATGTGCAAGCCACTAGGTTTTTTAATGGTTTTAAAGTCGAGGAAGGAAAAATAAAGATCATGCAAGCCACTAATTGCATATACATGTTTTTTGATTTTTGATAACCATTTTTCAGACACTTTCATTGCTTTTGAACACAATGGTTGACGTCTTCGGGAGGAATTCACAGCCATCATGTCCTGCTGAAGCATCAGAGATATCCGATCTTATAGACTTCCTGTAAGTTTTACTTTCGTCCCACAGTTTATAATTTATCCTCCATCCGCTGACATCAGAATAACTCTCTTGTCTCAGCCATCACGTTGTCCATTACGAAGGGCAAGGTGGGCCCGTCCAAGTAAACAGCAAGCCTAGACCTGAGGTTCTGGCTCTTTGTGGGAGAGCAGCAGAAAATCTGCGTCCTGATGTGCAACATCTTCTTTCACACCTCAAACCCGATACTAATTCCTCCATATACGCTGCTTCTCATCCAAAGCTGGTTCAGAATCCATCCTGATCATGCATTTTTGCTTTGCAGGTTAGCCTATATCAGTTTTAACTATAAATTTTGTATATATTTTTTTTTGGATTGAGAGGATGATAATTAGGGTTCATTATCTTTTTTATCTTCTTAATTTATTTTTCCACAAAGATCCTCTCTAACTTGTAAGTGTGTTAAGTATCGCAAGTGCATGAACTGAGGATGAGTTGTCCATGTAAGGTTACATGTTGCAGTCACTCGTTTCATCGAAGAGATGTTATATTCATCTTTGGCGTTGTGGTTACATTCTTTTACATATAATCCTATCTTGATTAAACCATTTACCAGTGTATTTTTTTAAAAATAAAAGAAAATAAGTAAAATAACATTTCTTAATCTTTTCTGGAGATATATTGACATAAAACCCCTTTCGGGTTATGATGTTGGCTGCACTCTTTGTGTCTACTATAACTTTTTTTACGGTGAAGTCTTCTACTCGTTTTTTGTATTACTAATCCATTTTCTCCTATTAGTCCAGGAGAGTCCTGGGTCATACTGAAGTGAAAATCTTGATTACGATTGCTTGGGTTGCATTTTCTTTTGGCGTTTATTGACACATTGGGAGTTTTTTAAGATCAGGTCCAGGCTCACCGCACCAATGACATCCAATGAACTGATCTGAGCTCGTTTGAGGGTTAGAATACCCCACCCAAGCTGAAAGACGATGAATGGTTAGGTTTAGAGGCGCTGCTAGAAATGACTTAAGTCACTGTAAATACTGGGTTAAGTCATACCCCCAAAGATGAACAATGACCGTTTTATATAGGGAGTTAGAACGGTTTATCGTATTTCTAAATAAGCACTCTTCGATTTAGGGACACTAGATTAACAAGAGTCTTTCTTGTTCAGGAATTAAATTAAAGATAATGTGAAAAGCTACATGGAGGCACGCACAGTTAGTGCCTTGATATGAACTGAATCCTTCGGGATACTTGCCTTGGTAGAAATGTATCCTATTTATGAATGTTCACCATTCGAGCAAGGAAGTCCGGTATTACGATGTGGCATCTTAAGGTGACGGAGAGTTTGTTTTGCCTGACATCACATAGATACAATTATTAATTATTTAGATTAAATTTGTCAATCTGAGGCCAAAACACTTTTATATGCTGCCATGAGATGTTATTTTCTAACTTCGCAAGGTCACTAAATAACTATGTTGATATCCCAAATTAATAACTTTTATTAGATGTGTGATTAATTCAAATTTAGAAGGTAAGGTCACACTCCAAAATATAAATATAGAGTGGAAAAATTCAAAAAGTTAAAAATTCATGTATTAACTCAAAATAATACATGTAATAAAGCAAGTATATAATTTCAAGTTGCAGTGTGTCGTATATCTGAGCAAGCAGGCATTATGGTAGCATCCAAACACTAATTAATAAGAAAAGAAACATTATATCTCTTGTGGGGACTACCTTATTCCAGAACAATGTGTTAAAAAAGAAATAGACAAACAGTAATAAATTATGAATATCTGTAAAATGGAATACGACCGTTGATTAGATCCACCTCTCTCTCTTCCCAATCCTCGTAGACCGTGAAAATTGCCTTCCCTTAAGTTGTGTCTACAGAAAAAAATAAAAATAAAGGAAGTGTAGTAGATTACACATTTGCACTTTATAGCTGACTGTAAATAAAAATAGGGTAACTTTATTATTTAAATATTTTGTGGTTTCGTGATTTGTACATAGGATTGTAGTTTACTTTGAAGTATAAAGGATTGTGGTTTGTGTTGTTTGTAAAATTAACGAATTGGTCGATTTTATTGACATAAACTAGGATATTTTTGTCCGAAATGTTTTTCTGACTTTTAAGTTTAACTCTAACTTAACTTGTCAAAGGTCAGAAAAATATTTCGAACAAAAAATGTTCTCGTTGACGCCAACAAAATCAACCATTTCCTTAATTTTGTAAATAATGCAACTACAGTCTTTTTTTTTTGCTTAAAGATAAAGTATAGTCCTTTATTTACAAATTGACGAAATTACAAAACACTTATTTGAAATTAACCAATAAAATAAGAATTTCGGTTAACCTAACTGAATCTTAATTATTAATAAATCGAAAATCAAGGATAGTATCCTTTTTACTATATGGACTACTTTATACTAATATGAAAATAATAATTGGGACATATTACAAAAAATTATTTCTAAACTATTTTTTAGTGTTTCTTCTAAATATTTTTGGGAATTTTTTTTCGGTTAGCAGTTAATGATAAAGTTATATGAAGTGGATGTAATTAGATTCATATCACTCGGTCAATGTCGGTCTTGTCTTTCGTTAGCATCGAATCAATCAAGATTAGAGATAGAGAGACAGAGCATGCGTAAAACATGTAAAGAATATGAACTTTATTAACTTGATTGTAGAGTGTTCTCAAAGTTCAATCTTAACATATAAAGAGACCGGTGTTGCCAACTCAGTGATTGAAGGGACCTACTTATATTTACTATATCATTAACACTGAACGCTCATTTTCTGCTTGAAAAGTTTGATATTTAAATCTCTACTTCATTAAATTTTAGCTTTTCCATAGTAATTTCTCATTCTGTGGTCATTCTTGACTTTGAAACTGTTGGCCTACCTTACCTAAATTTTTGTATTAAAAAAAATTTATGAGTTGCTCAAACTTTGTATAAGCTCACCTTTTGTTGTTAAATAGATTCTTCAAGCTAACTTGTTTAATTTAAATTTTATTTTTCTTTAAATATAGTTTATCTTCCAACTCACTAAAATACATATCCGTAGCAAATCACAATATCAACAAAGCATAAAGAACATGAAATAATTTTCCTAGTCTAAAAATGGACAAAAAATCTGTAGTATACTTTTAAGATTGAATGAAGAAATAGTAAATCTAGTAGATACTTAGTATGAGAAACGGCATGAGCTACTTCATATCATAAATGTTTTTACCCAAAATAACATTTCAAACAAGTTTTCCTCAGAGGTCTACACAGTAAATCCCAGCCGTTAGATGTAGGAATATTACAGTATTTTACACGGACAGAGACCCTCTTGTCTAGTTTACAGAACAAGAACTGAAAAAAAAAAACTTTCATTTACACAAAAATAGAAACGCCAAAGCTAATTAATTACTACTTAAACTAAAAACTAATCAGCTTCTACTACTTCAAATCAAGTCACTTGTTTCTGTTTCACTTCTTCCCACCCAGTTCAGTCCAGACCTCAAAAGGAGCAACCTTTCTTCTCACCCTTTACTTTCTTTCTCTCCCCATCTCCATATTCTTTCTTTTCTTTCTTCTTTTTGTGTTTTCAGTGTGATTTTTTTGGTGGGTTTTGAAATTTTTTCAAGATTGTGGAGCTTTAAAACTAAGAAGATTCTATTCTATGGCTGCTGTTATACTCTACCTTTTCTTGTTGACTATATCTTTGGTTTCTGCTGATGAAGGTAAGCAACCACCCTTCTTTAAATATTTACTTTTCTTTCTTCTTTCCTTGCTTTGTTCTTGTTTCTTCTCATTTTAGCTGATTTCAACTTAATCATGTTTATTCTGTTTAATCTCATATTAGGATTTCTATGTATGAAATATATGACATTTCTTGTACTGCCATTTATGAAATTTCTTGTTTTCATTTCTATTTGCTCTTCATTCTGTTTTAGGTAAAGCTGTTTTATTTTTGTTCCTTGTTAAAAGAACTTTTAGCTGTTTTTTTCTTTCATCAATGCTGTTGATTTAATGGGCCATATTACCAAAATAAGGTGTGTTTATATTTCGTCTTACTAATTTGTATTAGCATCTCCTAAATGCCTTATTGGCCTAATGAAGTAGGCATTGAATGGTTCAAGCAATATCTCATCCCGTGGCTGACTTATCATACCTATCCGACATTGTCTCCGATTGCGTCTTGTTAGGTTCAATCTCATTTGTTAGGGGTTCAGCAAACTCTTCCGCTCATGCTTTAGCTAGGGCTGTAAGTTCTTTGTCAGTTCGTGGGGGTGGGCATATCCACCTCCGTTTATTAGCGATGTTCGCTCTTCCGATTTAAGTTAGTAAAGCTTTTTCTTGGAAAAAAAGTGGTCATTGAATAGCGTTTTTGGTAATGGAAACATTTACTTTTTATTAGTACTGTTAACGTTTGATTAGACCATTAATCCCCATTTAATTAAGAGACTTTTGTGAGTTTAAAGTCACAATCTTGTTATTAGATTGGAAATTCTTCACTCCATTAATTTATTCTAGTACTTTAAAGTTGAAGCCCGGCCCTAAAAATCTCTCCTTTTCCTGAAAAATTCCCCTTTTTAATGAGGAATCTCAATTATATTGGGTTCCAGCTCATTTACATGCTTCTGCATTTCCAAAAAGCTGGACCAGTATACCCTAAGCCTCAGGATGTCATAACATCTTTTGTTATACAGAATTAGAATCCTATAAGTCTGATGGAAGGGTATTATTGTCATCTTGTTGGATTGCATAGTTATATGATACAACCCAATTTGTCATGTGGAGCTGGCTTTATATTTAAATGCCTGATTACAGATCTGACTCAGGACATTTTACAGCGGAATCTGGTTATCACATATTATATTTGATAATGGTGTCTGAATATATTTAAATTAGGAGCCGTTTGATTCATAAATTTGTTTACATAATTAATCATTTATTCATTTGTTTATGTTATAAATCGTGTGAACATTCGTTGCTTACTGAGGTTTTACTGCGTAGTGTGATTAATTGTATATGAACGATGAACTTAAAGTCATTAACATTTTCGATTTACGATCGAGATGACAATCATTGATCTTGAATCACTTTTTTATCAGATGCTTTCATCGGTGTGAATATTGGAACTGCCCTCTCGGACATGCCAAGCCCGACTCAAGTTGTGGCTCTTCTTAAGGCTCAGAATATTCGGCATGTTAGGATTTACGATGCAGATCGAGCCATGCTCCTTGCACTTGCTAATACAGGCATACGTGTGACAGTTTCTGTTCCCAATGAGCAGCTTCTTGGGATTGGGCAATCAAATGCCACTGCAGCGAATTGGGTTGCTCGTAATATAATAGCACATGTTCCTGCTACCAACATCACAACCATAGCAGTTGGATCAGAAATTTTCACAGCTCTCCCGAATGCTGCTCCAGTTCTGGTCTCTGCAATGAAGTTCCTCCACTCTGCTCTTGTTGCATCAAATCTTGATAGCCATATAAAAGTTTCTACTCCACATTCTTCTTCCATCATCCTTGATTCTTTCCCTCCTTCCCAAGCTTTCTTTAACCGCTCGTTGGATCCCGTGATGGTTCCCTTGCTCAAGTTTTTGCAGTCAACCAGTTCATACTTTATGTTAAATGTATATCCATATTATGATTACATACAATCAAATGGTGTAATCCCTTTAGATTATGCTCTTTTCCGTCCTCTCCCTCAGAACAAGGAAGCTGTGGATGCAAATACACTTCTTCATTACACAAATGTGTTTGATGCTATAGTTGATGCAGCGTATTTTGCAATGTCCTATCTTAACTTCACTAATGTTCCAATTGTAGTGACTGAGTCAGGATGGCCATCAAAAGGCGAGTCATCCGAGCCGGATGCTACAGTTGATAATGCAAACACTTATAACAGTAACTTAATTAGGCATGTCCTTAATAACACTGGCACTCCCAAACATCCTGGTATTGCAGTTAGTACTTATATTTATGAGCTTTATAATGAGGATTTAAGAACTGGACAAGAATCTGAGAAGAACTGGGGACTTTTTAATGCTAATGGGATTCCAATTTATACCTTGCACTTGACGGGTTCTGGCACTGTGTTAGTAAATGACACTACGAACCAGACTTTTTGTGTTGCAAAGGAAGGTGCTGATCCAAAGATGTTACAAGCTGCTCTAGATTGGGCTTGTGGACCGGGAAAAGTTGATTGCACTGTGTTGTTACAAGGTCAACCATGTTATCAGCCAGACAATGTGGTTTCACATTCAACATTTGCTTTCAATACATATTACCAGCGGATGTTGAAGTCTCCCGGGAGCTGTGATTTTAAAGGGGTGGCGACCATAACTACCACTGACCCAAGTAAGAATCTATATTCCCAGCAACAAAAATTATGTCCTTTTTTTTGGGAAAACAAACAAACTATATCCATCTAAATGAAAGAAAGCGGCCAGGATGGAAATGATCTATACAGTTAGTGGCTTGTTGTCGGGAATTGCCAACCAAGCATTTAAAGTTGTAGCTTTTCTTTCGTGTTCCTAAAGAATTTGGTTTTTGATATTTACTTGCTGCATCCAGACTAACTCGTAATGTCTCACTGGTGCAGGTCATGGTTCATGCATATATGCTGGAAGGTACAAATCGTCGCTTTTAAGGAGAACCTTTTCAAATTAGTCCGTAAAAGGATTTATTTTCATCTTCTATTTTGTTATCTTTGTAGTGTTTCAAGCTATACTTCATAATATTATAGTCATATCTAAGAATTTTCACTAAAGTTTTTTCTTGATCTGTTAATATTTTGTCTGCAGTGCTGGAAGAAATGGTACAATGACGAACACCTCAGCGCTTGCTCCATCTTCCAGCTCGACAAGTTCAGACAGCATTCCGCTCTATCATTATAATGTTGTTTTGTTCCAAACCTCTATGATTATAGGCCTTCTTCTAATGACTGCAGCTTTCTTGTAGAACCGTGTATTTATATTTTGTTCAATTCTTGGCTGGTTTTAGTCCTCTTGGTTGGAGAATTACAGGTTGCCCATTTTTGGTCCCCGTGGAGAGGGAGTTGAGGGGTAGGAAGGTTAATTGAGCATAGCCCTGATTTAGTTCTATGTTCTAACATGAGTCTTGGAAGTCTGATTCTGCACAAACTTTGCAAATCATCGGTTGAGAGCGTTATTTGTAACTATCTGTTTGTATTCTTTGAACTCTATTTTAGACATGTACATTCAGAAATATGATGATTGTTAGGTTGCACAAATTTTGTCGACTTATATCTTTTGCTACGTTTCTACTCATGCCTGCACAATTAAGATTTCTGCAGGGGTTTCTTCTTGCCGGAGTTCAAATTTACACTCTCTCATCTGGGCAGATGAGAAAATTGTCAATGAAATATCCTTACTACATTAACAATGACCAGTATTATGAATGTACAATGAATGCTGTACATTATTCATCAGCATCTGAGCTTATATTCGAGTTTGCAGTAGCTTCAAAATGACATGATTCGCAAACGAAACCAGTACAAGTTAATGAACTATACTGCAGATTGATATGATGCTTACAATATGGCTTGTTGCAGTGATTGCATTTCGGAAGACCTAGCCAACAATCTCGACATAAAATATCTGAACATGCAGCCTCGTCTAAATCTTCATCATCAATACATCCTCCACACTCTTCACACCTAGGAATGCACGAGCTGCATCCTCTGCAACCTGCAATCACATGGACTCCCTTCTTCTGCTTGCATCCGTCTCTTGAGCAATCAAAAACCATTTTAATTTCGTCGCATTTTGGACATACATCAATATCAATCAACGCTTTACTCTCTGATGGAAAAGTTGTACGGCAATGATATAGGATAGTCTGTGACTGTGTATTCGGCTGAAGATAGGAAGAAAGTGTTTCTAGGTGGTGTTTGTTGAAGTTGGGGATGCCGTTTATTCGCACACTCTTTAAGCTAGTTTGGTTTTCGGACAGTTTCTCCACAGCTCTGATGACTCCTTCAGGAGTTAAACTTGTGCATCCTGGGAGGTGCAGCTGAAAGAATTTAAATGAAACACTTATGAATTTTCTAACACTCTTTGAACGACTCCAACATGAAAATGGATATCAGACAACTAGTTATTGGTTCAGAATTCACGAACATTGGTGCTAGGAGAGCTCTAAGTGAAATCTCGGTATTTTTGCACAAAAAATAAACATACAAACTTCAACCCGTTGATTATTGGAAAACGCAAGAAAACTCCATAAAAATTGCATACATAACTTTAATATTTCTAAGCAAAAACACTATAGAAATATGGACCGAATACCCCTAAAATCACTAGAAAACATCCGACCAAACACAAATATTACAATTGAAGAAGCATAAGTACCTTAGTGATTAGTGGATTATTCTGAACGACCATTTGAAGTCCATCATCCGAAATCCTTGAGCAGTTATTCAGAACCAAAGTCCTCAATCTAGAATTAGCATTTGAAGTGAGTTTGATCAACATATCATCAGACAAACGAGCGTTGAGAGGCTTGTCGACAATTATATGAAGCCATAGTAATATATCGTGGTTCAACGCCTCTCCGAATAACTTGCAAACTCGACCAATGGTGAGAAGGTCATAGAGGGGAAGATAAGGCAACACTAGGAAGAAAGCCTCATGGGGTGGTGCTGGCAGAAATTCAAGAACAGTCTCCATATCCATAAACCAAATAATGAGTCTTTAAAAATGGAATGCAATATGATTTCTAGTTTTATCTTATAACATCAACTTCAAATTTTTTGTAAGGAATAAAAATACAGAGAGAATGACTAAATATGTGGTGTTTAACAAAATGGCTAGTTGGTCTAAACATAAAAGTCAAAGCTTTTACATTTCTTTTGAAGAGATAGAGTTTTAGGAAACGTGGACCAATGTGAGATTTTCTGACAAAATTTGGGACCAAAATGAAAAAAAAGAAAATTGTGAACAAGCTACAAAATTTTCTAGACTTTAATCTTCATGGCAAAGGAATGGACATTCTTCCAAAACCGCACACCCCTCCAAACTGTATTTATTTAATTTTCTAGGTGTCTTTTCTTTTCCGAAAGGATGAATTCCAATTCGATTTTGATCCCACAAGCTTTACCTCTAAATTTAGAGATGTACTAACTGTACTAGGCTCTTTTAATAATTATTTTCAACTATTAAGCCTTGTTTTTTTTATTTAATTTCAACATGTTTCAATTCAATTCAATTCAGTTCAATTCAATATCGTTCAATTCAATTCCGTTCAATTCAATACCGTTCAATTCAATTCAGTTCAATTCAATTCAATTCAACAGTTTTCAATAATTCAATTCAGTAAATTCAGTAAATTCCATAAATATATTCAGTAAATTCCATAAATACATTCAATAAATTCAGTTTAATTTAGTAAATTTATCATTATATGAAATACATTAAAACATTTTACAATTTAAGTGGCTTACCTATATTATAAATTTTTTAACCATCGTCTTCAATATCTTCATTATCTGATTGCTCTTCATTTTCCGCTAGCAGTCGTGATTGCCAAATTTGTTGTGCTATACCATTCCGTACTACTAACATGGCATTTTTTCGGTTTGTACTAAATATATCTGAATCTACTCTTCTATTGGCATTTGGACCATATTGTGTAATTGGTATTCCAAGTGTGCACATTCTTATAAAATTATGAAGCGTAAATGTAGAAACAATGATCGACATTTGATACTTTGTTGACATTTGAGGCATATTGTAGAGCACCTTCCACCTTTTCTTCAATTGTCCAAATGACATTTCTACTTTCATTCTCAATGACGAATGTAATAATTGTAATGTTCTTCCATTCCTCTAGGTCTTCCACACCTAAATTCCGACATATGATATCTAGTTCTCGCATCTCTAATTGGAGACAAATATCAAAGAGTATTTCAGTCCAGTAAATTCAGTTCAATAAATTCAGTTCAATTTAATTCAATTCAATTCAATTCAATAGCATTCAGTTCAATTCAATTCAATATCATTCAGTTCAATTCAATTCAATTCAATTCAGTTCAGTTCAATTCAATTCAATCAAAAAGAACAGGGCCTTAATACTAGACATGTTCAAAAGTTCGATGGTCCGTCCAATCTACTCAGGCCCAAACAACAAGACAAATTTGATCATGTAAATTTCTATTTAGCCCGACCTCACCCTAAGTTCAAATATATTCATTGATTTATAGGTCGGCCCAAAACTTATCAATATATATATCGTATTTGTACATCATTATAATTTATAATTTAATATCTAGAGGTTTGCCAATAAAAAAAGTTAAAAGATGTAAATATGACTATAAAAATATGTACTTTCAGAAATAATTTATAAAAGTATATTGCAGAATTTTGAACATATAATCTACCAAACTATATCTTAGTAATTATTGTGTTTCTAAAGAAATTACTGTGTTTCTAAAGAAATTACGAGGTCTTCAATTTAAATTCAAAATCGACAAAAGTAACTAAAAAAAAGCTTTGAACGTATAATAAAACTAAAAATAACTAGAACCTATTTCAATTCTCAACCTAAGTTATTTTCATCTCATAATTTTGCAAGCTGCCCATCCAACTCATCCCTCTCAAGCCTCCACACCTCTTGGTTTTATTTTTTTTTATTTTTATTTTTATTTTTTTTCAATTTCAACCAAGAGAGAGAAGTTCAATTGATGAATTCTTCACTTCTTTTACTTTCTTTAACATTTCCTCCATCAACATCTATCTAGCTTTCTCTCTGTTGACAATAATATGGGCGGGCCTGGACGAGCTTGGAATTAAAGTCTCTAATTTAACCCAGCTTGGCCTGATGCCAAAGTATTTTTTTATAATATGGTATGGGCTAAGTTGGATTTGGACAAGAGATTTTATTCGTAAACCCGATATAGTCTGGTCCGGGCATAGCCATGAACATGTCTAATTAATACGGCTTCTTATCACTTAACAAAATATCACTTTCAAATTCCATTTAAACAAAAAAGTCACTTTGAAATGTCTGGTTATAAATCTAGTGTTTTATTGGAGTTCATCAGTAAATGTAAGAGTTGCATGTTTTATCATTCACTAAATATACCAATGAAATGATGAATTAAACAAGACATGTTTTAGTCCATAGTAGGAATTCTCGTTTTACTATTAGTTTCAAAATATTTTTTTTTTTATTAAATTTCAATCTCGGTTTCGAAGTACTTATTCATGAATATCCATACGCAAAAATATTGTTTTAGTTTAGACCTAAACATATGATCGTTGAGATAATCCTATCGATTATCATTGTTGAGATAAGTATGATCAAGTTCAGTCTAAAATTAATCCTCCTCACCCATTCTTCCAGATAGATTTAGTCGGAATGAAATGTAAGAATTTTTTTTTCAAAATACATTTAAATCTAGAATCTAAATTATAAACACATTTCGAAACCAATCTAACCCTAACTTTAAAAAACAAAATGACACATACAAGACGTGAGAAATGAAATTCAGAAAGATATTGTTATCATTAATTATCGTGGTATCGAACTAGAACAAAAGTTATATCAGTTGAAATATTCTACTCATGTGTTTAATCTTTCTTTCCAAATAAGGCATCCTTAGCTTGTTGGGCAGCATCTTCAACAGATCCAGCAATCTCACTAATCTTACTATCAGCAACACCTTTGCCCTCTTTAGCTTTCCCTTCCAAATAAGCCTTATCCTCCTTAGCTTTTGCAACACTAGAATCCTTGAAATCCGTGGCCTTTTCCGATGCTTCATCTGCCTTTGCAGCTACAAAGTCTTTAGTCTCTTTGGCTTTCGCGGATGCAGCATCCCCCGCCTCTTCCAACTTCTTAGCAACAGTATCTTGATCTGCCTTGATTTTCTCGGCGGCCTCTTGGCTCTTTTCTACAACAGCATCTTTAACATCTCCATAAGTATCGGTAACACTTTTCAACACAGACCCGACAAGGCCCCCATCTTCTTTCGTGGAACTACATGAGAGGGTCATGGAGCGTCCGGTGAACTTTGGGGTGGATAGAAAGCCGTTGAAAAGAGGTTGTTGACGTTGCTGAGGTGGCAGCGCGGAGAGAATGAAAGCTTTGGAGATTGATGATGAGGCCATGGATGATAATTTGAAGGCAAAGAAGAGTTGTTTTACGTATGAAAAGCTGAGAAAGAAGTTGTGTAGAAATGAAGCATGAGTATAGGAGTTATATATAAGAGTAGAAATTTACTCTACCCTCGAAACCACGTCATCTATTCGCTGCATAATAACATAATGATATTTAAGAAATTAAGGTATGTTTGAATTAAAGTTTAGGGTTGATATGTTAGAGTATTCAATTTTATATAAATAATAAAAATAATAAACTACAAATAAATCACACTATGATGTTACAAATATACAAATAGGAGATTATACTTGCGTAAAAGAAAAATATAAATTTGACTAATATAAAATTTAACTTCAATGATATGATCATGTTGACTTAGATAATATAGCACAATTTAATTTGATGAAAGGAGTTGTTAATTTGATGAGTGACACATTAATTAAGGTCTTATCCTTTATACCTCATCAGTCCAATTCAATTCAATAATTTTCCTTTAGCAAATGCACTTCAGATCAATCCAGTTTATATAGTAACTTCAGTTCAGTAAATTTTAATCATAAAAAACATGAATTTTAGTAAATTTCAATTATAAAAACATATAATAACACGTCAAACAATGTTATATTTTCTTTTATTAGTTGACTTTTTAAAGTTTATACATCTTTTTCGAAAAACATAGACTTTCATCTATTTGCAACTTATTAAAATTATGTTTCTCTAAATAGTATATTAGAAAAAGTAATTAATTGACCAAACAAATAAAAGTTACTTTTTTGGTTAACAGAATTATTAATTTAGCTCATCACGTAATCCATATATGCTGTAAAATTATCCATATCGACTGTAATTACAAAAGTGGAGAGGGTGAATCTTGTGGAGATTGGTGAACATGCTAATGAAGAGTGAGACATTATTGTTTTTGGTTTGGGTGGAAGAGATAAAAGGTGGTGAACCCAAATTTTACATATCCACAAACTGATGTCGACACTAAATATCCAACTTTATATTTTTAGATATAACAACACTCATGTCGGCACGGCACAAAATATCAGCAGAAAACTAAACTATATTTAGTAATAACTAGTACTCCATATATTGTACTATGTTGTAAATGCAGTGGCAAATCATGTGGCCATGAATTCATTATATGTGAGTCGACATCCTTGTACATAGAGTTTCAATGGTAATACTTTTATTGAAACAATTTCACAAAAGATGAAATAAGAGAAGAAAATGTTGTAAGGTCAATGCAGATGAAAAAATTTGAAAAACGAATTTATATTTTATGTATAAAATATTGAACGTTAGAACACGTAGTTATGGAGGCAAAAAAGGAGAGAAAAACGTTGAGTAATATAGAGAAGAAATACGAACTTAACGTTACTGATATAAGTTGTTGTACAAAATGATGAGTTGAAAAAACTAATCAAAAGAGAGTATATTTGTCAAAACTAGCTAAACACGATTATAAGGTTCAAAACAATATTAACCCCTTTAACATCTTATGAGTTTTTCTGGTGAACATTTTCAATAGACTCTTTATTTAGGTTCTAAGTTAAAATTTTAACAAATTGGATAAAAATCCAACTCTAAAAGACTCACGATCACTCCTAAATTCTAAGAGTTAAATGCTCTCTCCTAACTTTTAAGAGTCTATCTCCACTTTTTTTTTCTTTTTTTTTTTTGAGGGAGTCTATCTTTACTTCATAATTTTAATTTTTATTTATATTTTATGATTGTGTATCATCTCTTATGTCTCTGTTTGGTAAACATAATAATAGAAAATAAATTTAATTTGTTAAAAAAAATAAAATAAATTTAATCATAAAAAATATATTTTAAGAGTTAGAATAAAGAGTATTGTTCAAGTGGATATAATGTAGATCCTTTTTTTTTACAACAATGTAAATCCTCTTTAAATGACTAAAAATGCTATTTTATATCATTTTTAGGAAGGAGACTACGGTCTGTTTGGAGTTGCTGTTTATTTTACCGATATTGTTGTTTTAAGTTAATTAAAATTATAAATAATAACTTTATAAATATCTGAACTATTATTTTCAAATCTAACGCAGATATATAAATAATTTTATGACAATGCAACACTTCAAAAATTATTTGTTCCAATATAGATTAAAAGCGATTTGATCTCTCAATCCATTCGTCTGAGTTGTTTTAATATCCTCGTGATTCTCATCTACATCGATATCATTGGAATTATTAGAGAATTGTACAGCACAAAATTGAGATTTTGATCGAATTGTGAAAATGCGGGATCAACTTACGTTATTCTTCGGATATAGTTATGCAATGTTATTGATGCAATTACAACATCTCTTTACAAAATCAGAAGATAATAACACAATATAGTGGTTAATATAGAGAATATATAGAGTGTAAGTAATTTGTATAGATTAGGAATTAATAAGATAGAAAATAGAGTCTTTGTCAATCTAGGAATAAAAGTTGGGGTAATTTTGTCAAAACATACAATTATCAAACTAGCGTTTCGTGAAAAGCTCAAATTCGAAACTTTTCGCGAAATGCTCCAATTCAGAGCTTTGCGCAAAACGCTCATTTTTTTTTATGAAACACTATATGATACAGTTTTAAAAATTTAACTAAACACCTATCTAACAACATATTGAAATAAAATAGTGATATGCTCCTACAGAACGTTAAATGCTTTAGCGAAACACTATACCAAGAGGGTTAGATCAATGATAAAACCATTTCACCAGCCATTCAAATTCTCATAACAATTTATTATCATCTTTTAACTAGGCCTGGGCATTAGGCATTGGTGCCCACCCCGCCTGTCCAGGCCTTTCCCATTCTCAAACCCGATTCGATCCTGTCTAAAATTGGATGCCCTTGCATTCTAGGTATTTTGTGATGTCCAGTTATGTTCAATTATATTATATAAATACTTTTTATATAGTATATTATATAAAATTATATTTGTTACTGTCTTTTTTTTTCAAGAATACTTGATGTCATATTTTATTTATGAACAATTTAATCTTAACCTGAAGTTAATTTAAATTTGAATTCATGGTTTCATTTATTTATAGATTAGTGTTAGTGGAAATTACGGGAACAATCATACTTTTAAAATGATTTACAAATACTTCAAGCAGTTAATGATTTTGATTCTCTTGACATATCTAGAATGCTAATTGTTATTAGGAAGATATGGGCTTGGACAGACAGGGGTTTGGATAAAACATAATGCAAGCCCAACATGCTCAATTGAGCCTGGGCTATATTCAGATCTACTTTAAACTACTACACAAATTCCAACAAACTTTAATTTCCCTCTCATTCTCTCTGAAAAAGAGTACTATTTCTTCACTTTTTCATCTTCAATTAGACAACTGCCATTTATTTATTGTTTATATAATCCTAATCCTCCTTTTTTTTCATGTTGAATTCTCAAATCAAATGGTTCTTCTTAAATTCAAATATATATCATCCATGTCCTCTAGGCTCTAGTCTCCAAGTCTCTATGTTCGAAAAAAATATACATCAAAATCTTATAAATATAAAGGGAGTTGATTTTACGGACGCTTTTTAGATATAATTATTTTTTTTTTGACAGAAATTTTTAGATATAGTTTAATTTATCATGATGTTCTCTAGTCTCCAAGTCTCTATATTTCTGCCTGGAAAGAAGGGACACACAACAAAGTGTATATCAGTTAAATGATACAAGATCTCAAAGCTAATCTTGCCAAAGCTCCTAAGTGTTAGATGGTTTATCAAGTATAATAATGGCAAAGTGCTAGATGGTTTATTAAGTATAATAATAATTTTTGAAAGGCATAATTGGTGCCAAGTCTTCTAAACTTGACAAATTTTTGCAACTAACCAACTACTCTCTAAAATAGGCTGATTGCAATACATAATCCCAAATTTCAAAATGTTATGATATGAAAGAATAGATGAAATGCACTTGCGGACACGTGTCATTTTGTTGAAAAAAAGTTAATAACTCTTCCATCACCTTATACTCTAGATCGAAATAATTGGTTCTATCATTTATAAATTGAAGAACGAAGTGACGAATCGAAATCAAAATAGAAAGAAATTGAATATTGGAAGGAGTGGATCGACAACTTTCAATGATGTTAATGTAGATATTGCAGACTCAACAAGTATCGTAATTAGCCTACTTTAGGGGATTATATGTTGTAATTAGCCTATTTTAGGAGGTAATTTGTTGCATTTCAAAGTTGAAGGGTCTATTTGTTCAAATTTATCAAGTTTAGGGACTTGACACCAATTAAACTTTTCGAAAATCACCATTTCAACAGTTTTATTCTCACATGATTTACTTTTTCTACTTTTCTATTTATTTTTTTTGGTTTACATGTACTATTTGTCATTATCAATTAGTCCTTCGCCTCTGGGTCTCCTTAACCTCTGGATTGACTCGTTACCAGTTACCTTTTTATCTTGTTGAGTCCTCGCTGGTGTGGAGAAATTTAGAACGTCAAAATATGATCATTTTCCTTGACTGTGCACATATAAATTCTAATAAATCATAAACCAACATAGTAAATATAAATAATTATTCAAACAAATGCGAACGGGAGTACATAAACAAACGTACTCCACTTGTTTTCGTAAAGATCTGGCAGCACAATCAGGTTACACGGGTAGGGAAACGAAAACATAAACCAGAAAACGTTATTTCTAAAACATAACATAAAAACACACTAGTAAAGAGGAGTAGCCGTACAACATAGTTACACGAGCTTTCTCTGCTTGTTCCCATGCATTTTTACTTGGTTTCGTCTTTCTTTGCGCCCCCGAACATGCCCATAAGTTTTTGACCAGCATCTTGAGCAGATTGGTTAGCCTCACCAATCTTAACACCAGCAAAATCTTTACCCTCAATAGCTTTGTCACCAACAAAATTCGTGGTCTCTGTGGCTTTTTGCACTGTAAAATCTTTACCTTCAATGGCCTTTCCTACAACATAGTCCTTGGCCTCAACAGCTTGTTCTGAATAAGTCTTGCCAGCTGGTACCTCTGGCTCTGCGCTCTTCCCTACAACAGCCTCTTTAGCCATCCCAAAAGTATCTCCTACTTTCTTCATCATTGTGTTGATCAAAGCTTTCAAATGATTCTCCTTGTTTTTTTTTTAAGATAACTTGTTGCTTTCTTTTGTAAGATTTCAGCACCACTCTAGTCTTTCTTATATAAAAGATTGTAATTATGAACCTATCAAACAAAAATAAAAAAATAAAAAAAGGCTAATATAGGTATAGGTTCTGAATTTGTTCCAAAACTTCAACTTTTCCCTAAACTATTAAAAAGTTACAAATAACCTCTAATTTCAAACTGATGTATGACAACGTGTAAAATATAGATGGTGCATACTATTGGTGTAACACTATAATAGCGGGAGTCAGAAATATTGTAAATAATATATCTATGTTTTCGCATTTTGATAGGATCAATCTTTAAATTAGGAGTTACTGAAAGCATTCAGACAAAATTAAGGGTCTATTTGTAACTTCTGGAGAAAATAAGAGCTTCTTTTTAATGGTTGAACAAGAATAAAGAGTTATTTACTATGTTTAGACAAGGATAAAGAGTTGTAAAGTTTAAAAATTAAAAGTGTTTTTAGAAAAGTTCAAGGACTACATAAGTTATTAAGCCTAAAATATCTGAATGAGGGTGAGCTGATGTGGATTAATGGATGGTTGAGAAATCTCCATGTGGACGTCCTGATCCTATGAGGAGTGAGACTGTTTGAAACCAAGTGTAGCAAGCATATCCACAAGTTCATGTCGGCACAAAATATCAAAATACTGTATCCAAAGAAATAATATAAAAGATACATAATAGTAAAACAATAAACAAGTAATAAGTTCCCTCACCAATAAACGTTAGTGTAAAAGTAATGAGTTCCTCACCAATAAAAGTTAGCATAGCTATGTAATCAATGGAGTGGCAATTGGCAGATCATGTTGCCATGTGACCCGAAATTTTTATAGTTATGTTAATAAACTACTTTATAGTTTTAGTACATTGTAACAATCTTTAAACATTCACCAAAAAAACAATTTTTAAACATAGTTACCAGAAACAATTTTTAAACATAAGGCGTGTACATTCGAAATTATTTTCATAAAACGATGAAATTGATTGTTTGACTTTTTTGGACCAATTGCATATTTCTCACATGAGCTAATTAAGGTAAATGTGATATTTCTCGTGAAATATTGCTAACTTTTTTTAGCACGTCAACTGAGATAAATCCAATTTCTGAGTTTGTTTTAGTCTAATCACTTTTACGATCTTTTAAATATCATCCGCGTTAAATTTTTTAGTTGTCGAAATGTCAATTTCTGTTTCTAATTAGCATTCTTAAGCATATTAAAAAAATAAAAAAATATGCTTTGAAGTTGTAGCTTTTGCCACATTTTATTCATCTAAAATAATCAATTGCTTTGATACCTTTTTTTAGGTGAATCCGTTTTTACCATTTACCAACTCTTTCATTTGATATTTCATCAAATTGAGTAATATTTTGTATCAATATGAATCTTATACCCACTTAAAATTTCCAACATCATACATCCTTCCAAGTTTATTCTTGGTGGATGCCTCCTAAGAAGACAACAGGAAAGGAGACTTCCGCTTTAAACGCCAAGTAGGTGGGAATGTGAATTGGTTTGAGCACGAGTATCCTTTAGCCGAACTACTTGCGGAAACGCCACGACAAAGTAGGGAGGCGGATGAGAAAATGGAACATATTGGAATCGAATTGTTTGTTCCAAGTAATGTTGGTTTTTAGTGGAAGCAACATAAACTCAAAAACTTATATATATATATATATAGGGAAGGGATCAGGTGAGAACACCCTCATATGTAAGAACACTTTTATATGTGAGAACACCTTCAAAACTACGTAGTTTTAATAATGAGGTAGGACCAAAAGGGAAATTTGTCCCTTTTATTATGTTGCGCAGGAGATAAAGGAGAGAGAAGGTGTTGGTGATGAGTAAAAATTTAACTTTTTTTTATTTAAAATCATTTTCCCGAGTTGTTCTAACTCCGATTTCAAATTTTTTTATATCATTAGACTCGTGTCGTCTAGAGGTTCATTTTAAGATCCATGATGCTTATGTAAAAACGATTTTTTAAAATTTTGAACATGCAGAATATTTATTTGAACATAACATTTTCAAGTTTCAATTGCTGCTGTAACCAATAATTTTAAGTTTTTGAACATGCAGGTTATTCTTTTGAGCATACGTTTTAAGTTTTTGAAAATATGAAGTATTTTTTTGAACATAATTTTTTAAGTTCTTAAACATGTGTCAATTGATAGTTTTGATGGGAAAAAATAATATTAGTATAATGTTTTGTGAAATTATCTAGTTTTAGTGATAATACGTTCAAATTAAGCATCAAAACATGAAAAATTATCAAATCTTAGTGATAATATTAGTTTTTTTAACATTTTAACAATGAAAAAATGCAAATTAACTACAATTGACACTCATGTTCAAAGTTACAACACGTATGTTCAAATTGTTAAAACGTCAACTTTACCTAACAACAATGGTACTCAAAATAAGCGTCTCGACAAAACAAATCCAACGGTATAAAAAAAGTTCAAATCGGAGTTCGGGAAAGTCGGGAAAATTTATTTAAACAAAATGAAATAAACAATAATTAAAAAAAGTACTAATTTCTCTCTCCTGCTCTTACATCCCATACGTGTCCATAAAAAAAAATGACAAATTCCCCTTTTAACCCTCTCTTATTAATAAAACTACGTAGTTTTGGAGGTGTTCTCACATACAAAGTGTTCTCATATATGAGAGGTGTTCTCACTTGATCCCTTTTCTATATATATATATATATATATATATTGCAAAAGCAGTATCCTCAAGCACACATCTATTAGAGACTATTTATAGGCTTACAATATAACTAATCACATAATAACAACAACTAAAAGATAATAATTTAAATTTGACATACTCCAAAATTTAAACTTATTTTGTTCTAACAACGCAACAAAGTCTTAAAAGCTAGACTTTAGAGATTTTGTAATAAAATCTTGAACAGATAAGATGGAACATCAAAACAAGACAGATTTTTTATGATATAACTGTACATTGTGTGGAGAAGGTGATGGAGAAAGTAGTGGATCAAATCCTATGCAATGTCATTCTTGACTTGCATAGTATTCTCCTTCACTAATTTCAGATAGTGTAAAAGTTGAAGTCTTGTTTCCATAAGAGAATACAGAACTCACATCTTTATCATCCCATTCACTCAAATAGTATGGTTTTGAAGTCGCTGCACCCACTTCGATGTCTCCGGTGAGCATTGCTACAACTCGGGACATTGTTGGTCGGAGTAGTGGTTGTGCTTGGGTGCATAATAGAGCAACTCCTATAACTCGAAGAGCTTCATTTTCATCAAAACCTATTAAACTTGGATCCAACAATGCCAAAGTTTGGTTGTTTTCATACATATTCCATGCCTGGAAATATGAACAAGAAAAGAAATAAGTTGAAAGGTATGCACAACAAACGCAAAAGGAAAAAGCTCATTACTAGGAAAAATCCGCTAATTGATAAACGTTTCCATATCAACAATTAAAAATTAGCCTGTACCAAGTTGTTTCTCCTTACCCATCCAAGAAGATAAACCTTTCTCTCGATGTAGCTTTTTTCGTAATTTGATATTCCACTGAGGGCCTCCAAAGCAAGAACCCCAAAGCTAAAAATATCAGCCTTCTCTGTTAGATGTCCACGCAATGCATACTCTGGAGCTATATACCCACTGCACGGATAAAAACTCTCTTTAATATAAACTTGATGTTTCTTCATATATGCTTATGTTCCATAAAAAAGTCGATTTTTTCTAATATTTGGACTTTAATGTTACAAATGATGGTCCCGAACTTGAAAACCGGAAATAAAGTCCTTAAATTGTGACATATACTAACACAAAAGTCTAAATGACAATGTAAATGCTAGTTGACCATCTAAAATTACTGATTTTTTTTTCTCCGTAGGCGGTCATGTAAGTAGCACCAAAATTGAGGGGTCATAGGTGTATGTTACTCTTCAAAAAAACATGAAGACAGTTGAAAAGGCTTACATGGTCCCAGCAATTCGAGTGCTTATATGGGTGTGCTTTTCATCATAAAGCTTCGCCAATCCGAAATCTGATATCTTGGGGCAGAGTTCTGAATCAAGCAAAATGTTACTTGCTTTCACATCTCTATGGACAATCCTCGGTCTAGACTCTTCATGAAGATAAGCTAACCCTCTAGCGACCCCTACGCATATATTGAAGCGTGTTCCCCAGTCAAGATGCAAGCCATTTTCCTCTGCATTAGTAGCCACAATTAACATAAAACACTACAAGAAATAACATATTATTTTTACTTGAGTAAGCAATAATTATCTGCATACCAAAGAGTGCTTTATCAAGGCTCTTATTCTCGAGGTATTCGTAAACTAAGAGACGTCTATTTCCTTCGATACAACAGCCATACAGTTTCACGAGGTTCCGATGCTGAACTGCAGATATAGTGGCAATCTCAGTTATAAATTGATCATTCCCTTGATGTGATGCTAGAGACAGTTGCTTAACTGCTACTTCCCTCCCATCGGAAAGTGTACCCTGTGGAAAGTTGTAGCGAAAATTTATTAATGCATGCAGCCTTCTTAGTAAATTTATGAACTCGAGACTCAAAAACAATATGCTAATCTAGGTAACAAATTACCTTGTATACAGGTCCATAACCCCCCTCTCCGACTTGATTCGAGGGATTAAAGTCTTTCGTGGCCATTTTTAACTCGGAGTAACTAAAAGTTATTGGTCTAGAGCCTATTCCAGAAAGCACTGAAATCGGAGCAAGATATTACATTTCATTTAGGTAAAGAACTTTAAGTATCAGAAAAACTTCAATGATTATAAACTTTGTCGACATTATTCTTTTTACCTAATTCATCATGAAGGGCAGATTTTCTTCTGATATAAAAGATTGCAGCAATCAATATAAAGCTCAAAACCCCAGCAGACACAATAATACCAGCAATCAATCCTTCTGTGTTCTTCTTGTGTGGAAGACGTGGTGGTATTCCGCTTACAGACGGTCTAAACTCTGCTCAGAGAATTGGATTACTGTTAAAAGGTAAATATTCAAAAGAAGATTTTTTAAACATCTTAAGCAACAATTCATTACCCGGAACAACATTCAGAGCTGAGATAATTGGTCCATAGTAGCCTTGCACGGGTGTGCCAGTGGTTCCTTTACCAGCCCAGAATAAGTGAATTTCGAGATGGTTTTCAGTAACAGAAGCATTAAAATTCTTTGTCACTGCTCTTTCAACATCACCCGTCTCCCCTGCTATGTCAAAGTCTCTCAACAGCAGCTTTCCCTATAATACCAGTAAACCATTGCATAAACAACTAATATTAACACTTGTAGAAAAAAGTTACAAGGCAACTCAAGTTTTGAGTTGAAAGTTGAAGACGTTTGAGTTCGTAAATTGTATCATTCTCAAACACAAGGTTGCATAAGATATTTATACCTGAATATAAATGTCGAAAATACGCCTTGCAGCACTCTCCCAGATTTGAGAGCTTCTATGTTTAAATCCTGTTTCTGCAAATAATAAGCTTACGGTGTAATTTCCATTCTCGAGGCCTAGGCCAAAGTATCTAAGTGAACCTGGGGAGAGCCTTGAAGTCAAATAAAGTTCCGGGGTGTTGGTGCCGGTGACTTGAGATAAAGTATCTTCGACGTACGTTGGATCCACTCTGTCAACAAACATGCCTGTAGTACTAACTGCCCATTTTTGGCTCCTTGTTATGTAGAATGATGCAGCACCTAATGATGAATTTTCAGCCTCGTACAGTATGCCATTAATTCTCATCTCCTTCCCGCCACATTTGATTGAAACATTTGCATCTATAACAGTTAACAAAGACACAATGTTAGCTCCCAACTGCTATTCTTTGTTCACAACTAGTACTACTTTCATCATGTATATTAGAATAACTACACAAAGAGGCTTACACCGAGGACTGTTCCTATTGCAAGGGAAACTTCTTTGCAGGCAATTCAATCCCGGAATAACACTGCATCGATGAATCACTATTATTCCATGACTGAAAAATACTAATACTATCTTGTTGGTGGAAAGGTAACTTTAATTTGAATTTTAACATTTCAAAAGCAAATTTATCACGAAAAACTAATGAAGTTCAAACTTTACTTACCTTATGTTTGAGTTGTCAAAAACAAAGTTGTTGGCAACAAAATTCCTGAATCATTCCATGCAACAGTTAGTGCAATTTAGACATTGGAGATAAGAACATTATGAGGTTTTTATACTCCGTAATGGGAATTCAACATGTATAAGGTAAAAAAATGTTCCACGGATAGGGTTCCTATCAAGTTGGTCATAAAATGTTCCAGCGATCTCCACCCTTCATTTTAAAATAAGTGGTTGGATTGTAAGCAGATTCCTGTAATTTCTATAAATAGCAATTTTTGGTGTTGTGGTGAACTTCATTTCTTTTGCATGAAATGAAGTATATCTAGTTAAGTTTTCTTATTTGATCTCATACTATAACGGTTGCTCTAAATTTTATAATATTCGGATTATACCCACTTGGTGTATCTAAATTGGTACATCTCCACAAAATGGAAGGTATATGTAGTTATAATAAACAAGAAAGGGATACGATATGCATAAACATTCATAATACTGAAAAATTGATGGTGAAGTGACCGAATTAAAGGGACATACAATTGCAAATTTGGGTTTACCCATGAAGGAAAGCTTCCTCTAAGCTGATTGTAAGATAAATCTCTGCATACCAAAACAAAAATGAGAATGAGCATGCAGATCTTACATTCAGCATATCACATAACATTACTATGACTTACATGGTTTGAAGAATATCGCCTTTTTCGTTAGGAAGACCTCCAGAAAAACTATTGTTCCCAAGAAACCTGGGCAAAAAAGAAAAAGGAAAAAATACTGAATCAAGATGAGCAAATACAAGACCTAAGAACTAAAATGCAACCCTTCAGCATTTCATATATAACATCATCAAATTTTATTTAAAGATGACAGGTTATTCAAACTAACAAGGTTTCAAGAGAACGTAAAGTGAACAGAGCTTTCGGAATTTCTCCTGTTAAATTGTTGAAGCTTAAATCCCTGCAATGCAACGGATATTTATGTAATAACAACTAAAGATACAGGGAAATAGATTCTACAGTTAAGGTTCTTATAAGACTTACAATGTTTTTAAACTTTGGAATTCTCCAATGTTTGATGGAAGAACATCATTAATCAAAGCATTCCGCAAAGTCCTTTTAATCAAAGAGATGAGTGGTTTAAGTTTATAAAAAAAAACACATAGGGAAATGACTAATTACACGAGCTTATAACTTACAAGTCCGTCAAATTCTTCATATCCTTTATAAATTCAAGTGATGAGCTCGCGTTATGCAAATCGCCAATACGTCTGCATGGTTGTTTACAAATATTACTGATATGGACATTCTATACATGCATATCCATTCACTAGAAAGAGAGAGGGACAAGTTACTTACAGACTAATCAATGAGACTAAGTTAGAAAAGGTTGATGGTATTGGACCTTCAAAAGAATTCCCCAGCAATCTCCTAAGTTCAATTTATTGAAAATCATTACCGCAGTTTACACGGCTAAATACCATTAAATCTTTCTATTCTTCTATTTTTGAGAAAATATGTGAGTTCCTTATCAACTTACAATGTCTGAAGGTGTGTCCAGTTCCCAATAAAATCGGGTATTTTGCCTGTGAAAGGATTATCAAATGCCCACCTAAACACAAAATAAGTCATGTTAAACTAACAACTAATGATTCCAGCGCGAAGAAGATCAACTATATACTTATAACTTATAAGCACATCGAATATTGAATTTTGCTTACAATATTCTTATGCTTGGAAGCTTGGCGAATGTTGAAGGAATTTCACCTCCTAAACCACAACTGTTAATATATCTGCAAAATTTAAAATTAAAACTTATCCACATATATATATATATATATATATATATATATATATATATATATATATCATTGATACTGATTGGAATTTGTGCATCTGAAAAGAGCGTATGTGCGTGTCCATGTTTATATTAAATTGAAAGACTAAGAGAGATTGAATTTTGGAAATTACATCTGCTCAAGTTTAACTAGATTGCCTATCTCTGGGGGAAGTGTGCCAGAGAAATTGTTTACACCAAGAGACCTGTTTTAAGAACATTCAGAGAGATATTTCTCAGAAGACGGTTTCCAAACTTATAAGTACTCCAACTCAAAATTATAGATACACTATGCAGCTTTCAGATGACGGTTTTCAAACTTACTAACAGTTTTCTAACAATGTTCATAGATCTAAAGCAAAATAATTTACTAAATATCAACATCATAACGTAGATGGACATCGCTGTAAACATGAAGCGACCAGCTACAATCAAAACAAGCCAATATATGTAATTCTACTCAACTAATCAAGCAACAAAATCATCAGATCCTTGTTTATAATTTTGTTATCTCTTACTGCTATCCTACTGAACAGAACTAAAATAAGATACAAACTTTCCAGTCATCGAGACATAATTAGAGATGGCTAAACTTACAACATGATTAGAGCCTTCAAGTTTCCAATTTCTTTTGGAATGGTCCCTGAAAATGCATTGTGCGCAATTGACCTAGCACAAACATCAAACCAAAATACAGATACGGAAAAATATATAATATCAAGTAAGCAATCTGAAAAGCTAAAAGAATTGCGTAACAATCACCGAACTCTTTAGCAAACTACTACATGACAGAAATGGAAAGCTTCTTAGTGTTTTAATTATTATTCATTGTTCCATCATTTATTTGATCACTTCGATTGCATTTAATTGAGATATGTGAAACGACATACGAATTCATGTACTTACAAAGTCCTTAATGCTGTTAAGTTTCCAATGAATGCAGGCAAGGGTCCTGTGAAGTAGTTTTTGTCAAGTTTCCTACAAAAGTCAATCAAACAAATGATTTTTGTCAAGTAATGAAAAACTAAAATATCAAAGAGTATATTAAACTTAACATAAACTTATGCAGAAAATTCTTACAGAAAGTTTAGATGTTTCAACTGCGCAATTGCTTCTGGAATCATTCCTCGCTTGTTCAAGTCGTTTACTCTCCTGCAAAAGTAATCCACCAAGCACTAATCACTCAACCATTTCTAGAATAAACAATATATAGAAGATGTAAACTTAAGAAAGAAAACTATAAGTTCGAAAAACGAGTTAGCAGCAACGTATTTTGTTCATCTAATTGTTTATACTTTGCGTTAATCGCCTTAGGATGACAAACTAACCACAAAACTTACCTAAACTATTGTTAAAAACTTGTTTTATAGGTTTGAATTCTATAATTGAGTGCTTCTTTTTCCTCCAAAGAGAAACACATATAGTATATTTGATAATAATTCAAAAATGAGAAGCAATAAAACTTGTAATGAGCATAAGGTAATTGGCACAAATTGAGAAGCCTTGTTCTTTATGACTTCTTAGCAGTAATTTCACTTTAGAACATACACTTTACTTGAGTTCAATAATTTTCAGTCATAAAAAATACGGCCTAAGGAAAATGAAAAATATACATACAATTTGATGATATGGCAAGTGGTTTGATTGTTGAAGGAACAATCACATTTGATAGCAGGATTATTGGCGGGAACTTCAAATTCAGATAGATCAATGGCAGTTCCACTGCATGGTTCTCCACTAATGTTCCAACTATCTATTGCTTTCAAATCCCATCCTTCAAACATTGTGTTCAGTGCTCTCACTGTTTCAAAATCCCCAAATTATTACATATGCTCCTATGTTCCAAAATTCATACCATCAATTCTGATAAACCACAAATAGGGGTCTACTACAAAAGTAGCCCTATTAACCAAGGGATGTTGAAAAAAAATATACTTGTGGGATATTCTTTTGTCCAAAACTCATCCCGCGATTATAAAAAATTTCAAATAAGAATTTTTAGTTTTATCTTATAATTATAAAAATGATTGTAATGACTTAAAAATGATTCTTTTTTTTAATTATAGTTGTTTAGCACAACATTTTCTGTTGAAAATGCATTCGGATTTTAAAAATTATCATTCGAGAACTTTATCTCCCTAAATATCAATTTCGGGTGTAGGCTATGGTGACTTTGTTTTTGAGTTACTTTGTTTGTACTTTGCTTTATTCACCATTAGATCACTTTTCACCCCATGATCTAATGGTGGAAAAAACAAAGTAATGGTTACTTTGTCAAAAACAAAGTGACCATAGAATTTCCCTCAATTTCTTTCTTCTCACAAAAGAATATCGAAATGGCCTCAAAATTACAAATTGGAATAATTAAGCTTAGAATATCGTTATTTTTGAGGTCATTACTGATAATTTTGATGATAAAACTAAAAAAAACATCCTTATTTTAAGAAATGTCATAACCTCGGTAATTAATTTACTGAGCTCTTAAATATAGCCCCCTTTCTATTATACATAGCCCATTTTTTTACTTTTTGAATTAATTTTTCACTTTTTCTTTTTCAAGTTACCAAACTACCCTTGTACTAATTGTTAATGTTTTTTAACAAAAATTTAAATTATAAAAACTTTTAATTTAATTTAAATTTATAATATTTTAATTTATTAATACTTTAATCAAAATAAAACGTAAAAAACATTACGTAACATTGAAATAAAACGTAAATAACATAACGTAACATTAAAATTTATCTAAATAAACCGTAAAATACATTACATAACATTAAAATAAAACGTAAACAACATAACGTAACATTAAAATTAAGTTATTACATTAATATCTACAACAATCGTATATATTGTAACGGAATATTGTTATGAAAAATATTATAACGAATATACGTTATGAAAATTGAATTGTTTTTAAAAAATATTTTAACGAGTAAATGTTAATAAAATTGAATTATTGTTAAGGAAAATACTTTAACGAGAAAAACGGGCAATTTGTGAAATACGGGACGGAGTAGTCCACCGGGGACTACCTCCGAGCCGTATTTCACAAATTCCTTATTCATCCCGTAACAATATTTTCGATACAATATTTTTATTATTTCGCGTGCCGTGAATTGTCAAATTAGTCAGTGTGTCGTGAATCGGGAAATTTTTAAAATACGGGACGGAGGTAGTCCACCGGGGACTACTCCGTACCGTATTTCCCAAATTTCCGTTTTTTTCGTTGAAATATTTTCCTTAACAATAATTCAAAATTTTTAACATTTTACTCGTTAAAATATATTTTTTAAACAATTCAATTTTCATAACGTATATTCGTTATAATTTTTTTCCTTAACAATTTAATTTTTATAAATATTCCGTTAACTAATTTACCCGGTTAGTCCGAACATTTCAATAAAAAATTTCGAAAACTAACCTTTTCATCTTTTTCCCCGTAACGATTCCGCATTATCCATGTCTTAAAACCTAAAACTAATAGCTTTTTGTGAAAAAATAAAAAAAGTAAAAGAAAATTTTAAGTAGAGAAGAATTTTGAAAAAAAAAAGAAAAAATGAAATGGTTGGGCGAAGCAGAGGAAGAAGAGTATAGGTAGGAAGGTAGTTTTGGAAAGAAAATTTAAGTAGAGGCTATATTTAATAAAAAGGAAAACTACATTTAATAAGACCCTTAATCTTGAACAAAACAACTACAAGTATCTTTTTCAAATATCTATACCTGCAGTATTTTTACATTATTATAGTGTTATACATAACACTTTATAAAATAAAGGGCTGAGATGAGGTGTAGGACCCGCCCTATTTGTCCACGCGGATTAAGACCTGTTGTGGGTCCCAAGAATTCATGCTTACTCATCGATTGACGTGGACGATTCCTTTGTTCCAACTCAAATCACAATCCACTCACTCTGTCCATCTCATTAACTCTAACATATATCAAAAATAAGTAATTGCATTCATTTACTTCTTTCCCCATTAATGGACGGGATATTCTATAGTCATTTTGTTTTTCACAAAGTAACCATTATTTTGTTTTGTCAACCATTGGATCATGAGTTAAAAATTAATCCAATGATGAAAAAGACAAAGTAAGAAAAAAACAAAGTGACCATAGCCTACACCTTAATGGACTTAATTAAATTAATATAATTTCTACTTTATTCTCAACCAATTTTTATTGGTTACATCTAACAATTTAAATGTTTTAAATTTTTTACATATTATTCATAGTTTAGTTTGAAAAGCACGTTATGAGTTCTTTATCTTGTCACAAATAATCTTTTAGTCTTTTTGTCTATATTTTAGATTTTTAACTTAACATATTCAAGACATTTATAGTCTCAAACAAAATAAATTTGTGACTCCATTATGTTTTATCTGCATATTCATGCCGACATACAACGGTTAGAACTTAGTTTATCCTAATAATAATAATAAACAAAATTGAGACAACTTATTCTGTCAAGCTCATTAGTCATTATTCCTTTTGCCTATAATTTAGCTTAACAACGAGAAATTCTAGTATAGATCTAGTTTCATAGATCTGAATAAAATTAGAGAAATATACCACCTTATTTAAAGAAGATATTGGTGTAAACAAAAATTGGTCTACAAATATAAGATGTCTATAATAGAATTTGTCACTAAACCACCTTTTACTACTGAATTTATTTTATTATTTATTATTATTATTATTATATATATGGTGAAAAATAAGAAGGAGCTCCAGTTTGATAAGAACAGGTTCCGAGTCCCAAATTATAAGCGAAGGAAATGAAGAAATGAAGTAGGCATATGGTAAGCAACGAGTCATCGTATAATTGATGAGTACCTTCAGCTGGATCAGTGGTAGCATTTTGAGCAGTAGAAGAGTGAAGAAGATGAAGAAGAAGAAGAAGAAGAAGGAGAAAAAGTTTGCCATTTTTTGTGAAACCATTGTGACTTTTCTGATCGCCCATTGGATGATTTTGTTTGCATTTTCAAACCCAATACCTACTTATATATAGCCCCCGATTTGTTCCCACTTGTTCCTATTTTAAAACTTCAAACCCAATATTTATATTTTCGAATACTTTACCCTCATTTGTTTTTTGTTTTAGAATACATATAATGTACCACTATCCCTACGCAACATGACGTCTTAAATATTAGCACGTATTCAAATATATAAGTACTGGGTTGTAATTTATCCGTTTTATGGTTTATATTTTACGATTTAGAAATTTTTAATTTAAGATCTAAAGTTTGTATTGGTGTTAATTACAAATTTGATCCACCTGAAAGCGTGTTAATATTTGTAGATTTATTTTCAACCAACATGTTAAAAAGAAGCTTTTTTTCATTCATTTTTCCCATAATACCTTTAAAAAAACGAATGAGACGTTCCAAGAAGCTACGTAGGAAACTTTCAAGTTGTGCGAAATCCTATTTAAAACATGATTACAATTACTTGAACACTACGTAACCTATACAGGAACTAACTGTACTTTGACCGAAACCCTAGGGGCATAGTCGGATGTCTATCAGGGTTTACGATGAGGTAAGAGTTTTTGTATGATTTAGGGGTTAGAGTTTGTTTTAGCGTTTGTAAGGATGATTTTTTTAATGCATGTTCGGCTCATTAGAAATAGTTTTTTGTATGCCTTGGACTTGAATTTCTCCTTCCTATTGCTTCGCTTAACCCGTCGGCATTGGATGGGGAACCTAGAATTAGCTTCAGAAATAAGCTTATGAGAAGTTAATTCATGCTCCACGAAACAATTTCAAGGAATTGGAATTTCTTCGCAGAGAACCCCTTCTACGAAACATGGAATTCCCCTGCGAAGTAAAATCTTTCGCATAAGAATTTCATGTTTCACTCATTTCCAGATAAAAAAATTTAGTTTACTTTTTGTCAAAATAAGAATTGAGGTTTCATATTTTTTTAACAAAAGAACATTTTGGACTAATAGTATAAAATTCATTCTTAACGATTTGAAAAAGAAAAATTTCAAGGATTAAAGTTTTTTAATTATACCTTATTTACCATCTAACTACATTTTCAATTTTTAAAAATTATTGTTTTTGAACCTTTCGATATCTATATATTTACTTTCTCTCTTCTTCTTTTTTACTTTTTCTCTTTTAACCATACATCATTTAAATAGTACAAAATAAAATAAATTTACGAACTAAAGTTTTTTACTTAATATATTCCTTGTAAGGAATATATCATTTTTAAAATTGTTAAAGGCAGTTTCAGTTAGTTTCAATAAAGAAAGTCATCATTTTCACAAGTTAAAAAATAATAATAATTTCTGAATCAACTTCATGTTAAAATATTTAATAAACTTAATTTTATTATACATGAAAAAGTAAATGGGGACAAGATACATGTGAAGATGCACGGATGATGACATGAATTATTTTGTTGGTGGAAAGAAACAAAATAATTCCCTGGAGGAAGACTTGGAGGAAGACTTTGTTTGTGACTAAAATAATGTGTGGTGTTCTGTAGTGATATGTGTAATAAAAAAATGTGGTATAAGATTGGTAGCCTAAGATAAGGTTAGTTGAATTTAGTGGTTTGGAATTAATTTGAAAATTATGTATGTCGGTTATTAAACTCTCTAAATAGAGTTTATGTTGTAAGAAGAAGCTTGAGTGAGTGTAATGAGTGCTTATTTAATAAAAAGTTCACGTATTTGTTGTTGTTCATATATATAAATTTATAATTCCATCTTATTGCAACAATCTGGTATCAGAGCCACCTTACGAGAGTCAGTCTTCCGCAAAATTAAACCCCATAAAAATGTCAGACGGTCTTAAGCATTCTTATCAATACCCTCAGCTCACCAAAACCAATTACTCAAGTTGGTGCATTCGAATGAAGCGATACTCGGATCTCAAGATGTTTGGGATATTGTTGAAAATGGTTATGCAGTTTCAGCTAACGAGGCAGCATTACCACAGGCACAGAAAGATGCTTTGCAGAAAAGTCGTAAAAATGACCAAAAGGCGCTTACACTCATGCATCAAGGTTTGGATGAATTAATGTTCGAGAAGGTAGCCGAAGCTACAACCGCCAAACAAGCGTGGGAAATTCTACGAGTTTCTCTTCAAGGAGAGGAGAAAGTTAAAAAAGTTCGTTTGCAGATGCTGAGAGGAGAATTTGAGACGATAAGGATAAAAGAAACGGAGTCCGTTAGTGATTACTCATCCCGAGTAAAATCTATCGTAAATCAAATGCGGCAGTATGGAGAAAAAAATTAAAGAGTCCAGAATCGTAGAAAAAATTCTGCTATTCTTTTTTAAAGAATTCTACTTGGCATTATTCTAAACAGAAAAGCAAACAATAATCAATTGTTAACTAATAAACAAAAAAATTAGAATAGCTATAGAAACTGACTAGAAGAACCTTAATACTTAAAAAAAGAACCTTAATACTAAAAGTTTGTTGAGAAAAAACAACCTTAAGGTCAGGGCCGGCGCCAGGGAGAGTTCACCCAGGCGGGCGCCTAGGGCCTCCAAAATTATAGGAGTCTCATAAATCTAATTTAGTATACTACTAACCTTTTATATATATATGTATTATTATTTTAAAAATATAAAACATACCTCTCAAGTGTTGTATTATAATTTAAGCAACTTGAGAGCAATGGAAGATGAGAGAATAAAACATGTTTGTGCTCTAGTTGAGATTTTTTGAAAATATGGAGACGATTCAAACATTGTAGCTATTGAGAAAATTATTACGAGATATAACTTATCCAAATCAACTTAAGTGCTAGAATACATAAAGAATTTGCATCTTACTTTTCTTAATGCTTCAGTTCCTTACATGATCATAATGACTATACCAGCTACAGTAGATAATGCCGAACGAAGTTTCTACAAGTTAAAATTAATAAGAATTATCTTCGTACAACTATGTCACAAGAGTATTGAACGGCTTGACCATGTTTTCAGTTGAGAAACAAAGTTTAACTAAACCGGATGATACTGAATTAGAGATTTTGCACATACTAAAATGAGAAGATCAACAGTAGTTTTTAGCTTTAGGTTTTTTATTATTTAATTTTATTTGTTAAAAGAAGGTTTTTTTTTTTTATGGAATTTGTTATAGGAAGGTTAATATGCTAATGACTTCTAGTTAATAATATATCACTCGTTTTACTATTTGGTATTTGTCATTTCTAAGATTAATAAATTTTATATTTGTTAAATAATACGAGAAAAAAGTTAAATAACTAGCCTAGGATCTCCAAATTACTGGAGCCGGCCCTGCTTAAGGTTGAATATTTCTCAAACTACAGTTATTAACGTATTACACATCAAGTGCAACTTAAAAAATAGTCACAATATATTATGTTTTTTACTTTTTTTCAGTGATAGGGAGTGTGGGACGTCTAGAGGTATTTTAGAATTTTTATGATGTAAGACAACTAAGTATTTACAGATTATTATTCTAATAACTGGTATGTATTCTAGGATTTGATACTCTTTGACCCAAACAACTTTGTATCAGAAACAAATAAAATAAAATGCCACTTTGTAATTAATAAAAAGAGTAGTTTTACATATCAAATGGTATTAAAAATTATTATCATCTAAAAAAAATCATATAGAATATGCAACTAGAATTTACTTTAACTATTTAATCGTCACAAGCAATTTGAGCTTTTATCTCCTTTTTCCATATATCATCTGTGTCGACATCAATTTTAAGTTTATATAAAAACAAAAATTCGATTTATAAAATTCAACTCTTAACTAATGCATTGACATTTATTGTTTATTTGACATTCTTAAAATGGTAGATATAAAAATATGAATTTGAATAATTTACTATCCTCGCTCTATATATATGGAAACTGTTATCAATAGCATTTGACAAATTTAATTAGTCCATTAATAGATCATAAAGTGTATTATCATGAATTTTACTTGGGGAATGAATTTGTCCTAAATGTATTAATATCTTTTATTTATTTATAAGTATTGATACGTGTCATTTTAGATTAACATTATCATATAATAAATGTCAAATATTCACAAAAAAAATATCGATCATACTGATAATCTTTCTAAAAGAAAAAAGTCAAATATTCAGATATATAATATTAACTAGTTGTTGGCCCGTGCTATGCACGGTTATATCTTTTAAATATATAAATTTAAAAAATTTAGAATAATTAATTAGATTTTTGAAATATTTACTTGAAACCGTCCACTAAACTCTCACACCATTAAAAGTGTAATCAATATTGTTAAAACTTTTCAATTCCAATATAGTTAATATGAATGATATTTTCATTTGTTTTTATTATCAGTATAATTATTTTATATTTTTTTCTAATTTATATCGAGCTCGCTAACGGGCGCTCTGAGACGTTAGATAAGACCACATTATATAACCATAATTAATTATGTAAATACTATTTATTGTCTCTTGTATATTAAAATCTAAATTGTTTGTGCAACATTATTATGACATAAATACTACTAATCAACTAATTCTAAATCTCAACCCGAACTTAAATCATAAACTCAAATCCAATCATATATTCTTAACCCGGGCCTAAATTATCAACCCAAACTAAACCCGAACCTAACTTTCAAAACTTTAGAATCTTAAGTATATAAAATAATACATGTCTCTAGATGTAGGAAATAAAATTTTCAATAATGTAAATATTATTTATTGAAATTACTCTAATTGTTATATATGGTAAGGATTTGAAAAAATCAATTATAATATTGGAAAAATTGTTACATATGGTAAACAATTAAAAAATAAACATTAAATTTAATACCATAACATGAGAAATATGAAATATGAAAGTAAATAATATTAAGATGAGAAAATATAATTAAGAAAATAAAAATTAGGAGAAATTGACACGTATATTTTAAAGGAGCGAAAAAGGGAGAGCTCAACATCTCATCCTTATTGTTACTCCTTTATAATATATAAATAAAATATTTTATTTTAGTTTGAAAAAAAAATCTTTTAAAAGTTCTTATATACATATTAATAAATTGATTTTATTCTTGAAAATATATTTGAATTAGCAATTTTATACCCGTAAAATAAACAAACAATTTTATTAATATGACATGATATATGTAAAAAATGCAAAAAAATTATTTACTAATATATTAACTTAATCAATTAATAATTTTATTTATTTCCTTATTATCAATTCGTACATACAAAATATAATTGTTTCCTTATTAAATAATTGTTTTCTATTTCATTTTCAAAATCTTAATCTAATATGGAATCTAATATAGATAGGAAATAAAATCTATATAATATATAATCTAATAATTCAAAAAAATGACAAATTGACACCTAAGCATTTTAGGAGTGAAAAAAGGAGGGCTTGACACCTCATCCTTATTGTTACTCCTTTAATATATATATATAGATAAGAATATACTAATAATGAAAAAAGTTCGAATGGTTTTCACCATTTATAAATATAATGTTGTGGTTTGAAAATGTACAAAATAAAAATATGTGGTATTGACCTCTATTAATTAGGTCGAAAATTTTAAAAGTGTTAAAAAAAATAATGTTCATCAAAGTTAAAGAGTTAGATAAACATTTAGTAGTTGTTAGTTTTAATTTTTAGAATTTTACATTTATCAATCTTGAAATTCAAACTCAAGGCCTCATCAATTTTTTTAGACCCTAATAAATATTAAGTCATTGTTGGGTCGGTTGTATATATTGGTCTTAAAAGTTACACATGCTTTTGCATCCTTCTCTAGATTAGAGATGTCCAGGAATTCGATTGGGGTCGGGCTCAAAAGGCATTTGTATAAAGCATTTAGCCCAGCCCAGTCCACATGTTAATTTAAGTTTCATTGGGTTAGACTCCGCTATAAAAATCAAATCTCATACTCGCCTTTATAGGTCCACTTAAATAAGATGTGTACTCGTAAATTTAACATCAAAAAGTAAAATTAATCTTAGTTAAACATAAACAATTTACCGATATAATAAAAATTAAACATAGAATAAGAAGCAGTGATGGTGTTAGATAAAGTTGTTGAGTCTTTTGCGAAACTAATTATGGCGCCACTTATAAATCATGAATTGATATGATGAACATGGTAAATGTAAATAATTACTTAAAGAAACTAAAAAGAAAGATATATTAAAATGTATTCAACTTGGTCCCTAAAGATCTTGGTACACAACACGAAAATGAAAAGATACACGAGCATCAAATACAGAGAAGTAGAGAAGTGCAGAGAGTATACAGGTACGATCTAGCTTCTCTTAGCTGCATCATTGTTTCCAGGGAACATTTCCCTGCCTTTTCCTGCAGCATCTTGAGCATACTTTGTAGCCTCACCAATCTTAGTACCCGCAATATCTTTTCCCTCAATAGCTTTCTCACTAACAAAATCTTTAGCTTCAATCCCCTTATCGACTACGTAATCTTTGGCTTCCGTGGCTTTTACTACGTTAGAATCTTTGGCTTCAACCGCCTTTTCGATTACGTGATCTTTGGTGTCCGTGGCTATCTCGGCAGCAGTCTTTTCTTTAGGTTCCTCGGCAGGTTTGCCTAGAACAGCTTCTTTAGCCTGCCCAAGAGTATCCCCCACTTTTTTCATCATAGAGCCCATAACGCCTTGTTCTTGCTTGGGAGTCTCAGACGACATCGTATTACTTTTGATGTTGTTTTTATGTAAGAGAATAAAGGAAGAAGTTGTAAGTTTAAGGTTTATGTAGGACTATGGTCTTTCTTATATAAGATTGGAATTCTGGAGTGGGGTCAAGGTGATTTAGAGAAAAGGTTGGTTGTGATGTTGCCACGTGTCATCCGGATTGTGATCAAGTTTTACATATCCACTAATTCATGTCGACGTTTTTTAAAAACTAAATAAATTCATGTCGACACAAAATATCAAGAAAAAATCATACTCTAAAGAAACCTTCAAAGTAAGACTATAAAACAAAACAAGTATTAATAAATATCAAAATGTTTAACTCTTTTAATAATCACTTTTTAATAATAAAACAATTTGTTTGCTAACAATATCAAAACTCTGATATTTGCAACATGATACCAGAAGGATTAATATGTTCTAAGTTGGTCGCTCAAATTTGTCATTGCGTCTTTTCTTCTTCATATTGCCTCTGCTACTTTGCACTTGAGAATTGGATTAAGAGCCGGTTTGACATGATTGTCGGAAAAGCAGCTGTTGTAGGAAAAATTGTTGTAAAGTAAGGAAGAAAAGTCCTAAAAATTAAAAATATGAAATTATTTGTTTTTCTCCAAAGAAACTCTAGCCGCTGAGGGAGTATGATTTCTTCATCCAAATTTGGAGTTTCTTTCGTTTTTGCCGGAAAATAAACCCCTTCTTTTTACTTTGATTCATGTTTTTATTTCTTAAATAAAATTGTTATTGATTCATTTGATTTTATGTTTGATTTTTCTCCTTTATATGGAGAGCTTTTAGTTTTCTCTCTATATGAGAGTGTGTGTTTTGTCTCTCTTATGAGAGTGTGTTTGTCTTCTTAATTTCATAAGCGGTTTCGAGTTATAATTCATGAAAATACAAAAGAGATATTTATCTACTATTACATAGATCTGATTCATTAAAATATTATGAGTTCATTCTTAGATATAAAAACTATGAAGTCGATTCTCGATGGCGCATGTTCTCTACAGATGTGCATACTTTTAGATTGTAATTTTTAATTGATTCATCGAGATGTACTATTTTTTTATAAATAAAACTTTTTCATCTTTTGTCAAAATAATAAAATAAAAATGAAGTTGTTATTGAAAATTAGAGTTATTTTATATCATTGTCGGCTTTTTGAATAAATTGTAGCAATTTTTTTTTAACTGTTCCAGTTTTATTTTTTCTAAATGCAGTTTTTCCTGCTTCTTCAGTTTTCTCTGAAAGCAGTTTGACATTTACTAAACGTTGTTTTAACTAGGACAATTGCTTTTATGCTGTGGAAAAACAATGCTAAACTGGATCTAAATTGACAAAATCTCTATGATACCGGCACTAATTCATGGACTCGATCACAAGGCTCAATTGCTCAGAATCTTGCAAAATAATAATGATGTATCTACTTAGAGGTCATGACACGAGTACAATATACATTATTAGATTCAAATCAAAATCTTGATTTGGATGTTACGATCAGTAGAAATACTTGAGCCGTAAAGGCTCCCTTTGAGCCGTCTCAAGGTTTTCAAGACCACATATATAATAGGGAATTAATTATTATTTATCGATGCTATTTATTGCAGTTTTAGGGAGCTTTTACTTCTTCTTCTTTTTATTTATGTTTACTTCATGATTTTTATAGAGTTCCATTTTTGCTGATCCCGAGATTCGAACTCAAAATTCTTTACTTTTTTTAGAAAATGTAGTAACCACTAGCTAAGTCATGCTTTTAGTTTTATTCTATAGTTCATTTCATTTTGTATCTCTCTAGGACTTATTTTACAAAATGTATAAGAATAAGTATCTTCATTTTGTTGGGAAGCATAATTATCTTCATTTTTCTTTGAGAACATAATTATCTTCATTTTAATCCTTAGCATTTTAGATTTATTTTACTTGAGATATTTATTATTTTTATTTTATTAGGTTTTCTTAGATTAGTTTTTTAATTGTTATTTGTAAGATTTTTGGCTCAATACTAAATAAATAGAGTTTACCAGTACCCGTAGCCAGAGTAGAAGCTATCTTTTACGTGTAGTTATACCAAGAATATGGAGAAATAAAATTATATCAACTAACGATAAATTCTAAAAAAATCTATAGTTTCACTCATTTTCAAATAAGAAATTGTGATTTACTCTTTATCGAAACATGAATTGTGGTTTTTCATATTGTACAACACAACCGGAAAAACACCAATACGAACACGAACACGAAATACAGAATACCATTAAAGTGTACAGGGTGTGCAGGTTAAATCGAGCGTCTCGTATCTTCACTTAGCTTGATCTTTGTTCCCAGGGAACATGTCCCTGCCTTTTTGTGCAGCATCTTGAGCATATTGAGTAGCCTCACCAATCTTAGTACCGGCAAAATCTCTTCCCTCAATAGCTTTCTCACCAACAAAATCTTTGCTTTCAGTGGCTTTTACCGTTGTAAAATCTTTGGCTTCAATTCCCTTATTGACTACATAATCTTTGGTGTCCGTGGCTTTACCCACCGTAAAATCTTTGGTGTCCGTGGCTTTTACCACGGTAAAATCTTTGGCTTCAATCTCCTTATCGACTACATAATCTTTGGTGTCCGTGGCTTTACCCACTGCAAAATCCTTGGCATCCGTGGCTTTTACCATGGTAAAATCTTTGGCTTCAATCCCTTTATCGACTATATAATCTTTGGTGTCCGTGGCTTTACCCACCGTAAAATCTTTGGTGTCCGTGGCTTTTACCACGGTAAAATCTTTGGCTTCAGTCCCCTTATTGACGACGTAATCTTTGGTGTCTGTGGCTATCTCGGCAGCGGTCTTTTCTTTGGGTTCCTCGGCAGGCTTGCCTACAACAGCTTCTTTAGCATACTCAAATGTATCGCCCATTTTCTTCATCATTGACCCCATAACGCCTTCCTCTTGCTTGGGTGTCTCGGACGACATCGTTTTAATTACTTTGATATTTTGTTTGTATGTAAGAGAATAAAGAAAGAAGTTGCAAGTGTAAGGTTTAAGTAGGAGTTGGTCTTTTCTTATATAAGATTGGAATTGTGAGTGAGTGGGTATCGTTTTAGTGGGAGAGATATAAAGGCGTTGAAACAAAGATTTGCATACCCACTAATTCATGTCGACACTAATTTATTTATTTATTTAGAAAAAGTTCATGTCGACACAAAATATCTAAATACTGTAACCAAAAATCATATCAAAATACTCCAAAGTAAAACTAGTATTAATAAGATCCTCACCAATAAAAAAAAAGAAGGTAATATGTATAAATGGGCAATTGGCAAATCATATTGCCATGAATTCAATTCATGCATCTGCCCAGAAATTTTTAGAGTATAAAATATATTGTCTCTTTGTATCCGACTCAAAATCGAATGTCCGAATGACAACTAAATAGCACGTACTCTTAATTAATGTTAATCTCGCGCCCAATTTTCAAGCTCGACTAGTGGCATATCCGTGGTCTACGTTTCACAATTTTTTGAGCGTGACATCCTCCCCCACTCAATTCGTGCAAGGTCCTCGTCCACGACTTTAACGCGTCTTCCATGATTCGTATCCAGATTCCCCTCACTCGATTCATTCTCAAGCATTCTGTGATACTTGAGCCTTGGAGTCGTTTTAAGATTTTTGGGACCGCATATATGATACTACAGTTTTAGGGTGCTTTTAGTTCCTTTTTTTTTTATCTATGCTTATTCCATAAGTTAATTCATGCTTTTAGTTTCATTTTATAGTTCGTTTCATTTTGTGTTTCTATAGGACTTATTTTACAAATTATTTTTAGGATTACTTATCCAAATTGAATCCTTAGCATTTTAGATATACTTTACTTGAAATATTTTTTTTTATTTTGATTTTATTAGGTTAGATTTTATTAGATTAGTTTTTTAATATGTCTACTCGAAAAATTTCCAACAAAGTCGCTCACGTGTTGGCTAAATGGGAAAAGATGTTGACTTATTTATCTCTTTTTGTTAACTTTGGGTTTGTATTGCCAACTTAGTACAGGCGGAAAGATGTAATTTTCTTACTGTTTCTTTTTTTTGGTTTTCTATCCGGTTTCCGAACCATATTGGGCCGACTAATCCGGATTCGGGGTGGGTTCAAGGATTATGGTATTTAAACTCCTCTCAGGAGCAATTGTGGGGAATCGATCCGCAGACCTCCCTACCAAGTGCAGCCCCATGCTACCACTGCGCCAACCAACGATTGATTTTATACATTGCTTTGTTAGTTCATGTTTTCTTGCTGTTTCTTGAGTTGGTGTTTGTCATCAGAAAAATAAATTGAGATTAGTTATTGATTATTTAAGTTTAAATTTAGATGGATTTTGGAAATCAATTTGGAAGGACCAAATCAAAGGCATTGACTGCCCCAAATCCACAAATGGAATTCCTGGGCTTGAAGTGCCCAATGCCTTATCTTGAGCCCAGGACACACAATGCTGAGACATCTCACCCATCGCCTGGTAGCCTAGCTCGGTGTGCCCATTGGAAGGTCATCATGCCCGCCTATTACTCGAGCCAACTCAACGTGTCCAAGGTCAACATGACGATTTTATACATTGCTTTGTTAGTTCATGTTTGACCATTCAAGTGCAAATTGGTCCCTGAACTTGCAGTTTGGAATCAATTTAGTCCAAACAAATCTCAATTTCAACATTTCGTAGTGATGCAACTAACAAGAAAAAACAAATAGTGAAGCATAGATGAAGAAAAAATTGAATATTGCTGAATATTACACTCTGTACTTTTAAAGTAGAAAACAACCCGAACATCAATGACAACATCGTAGAAGACCAAGGAAAGGAACTCAAATTGGAAAACATCATTGATCTAAAGGCTCAACAGCAGTCCTAAAGAGTAAGATGTAAACCTTGTCAATTGAGAAATACAAGAAGCCTCCAATAGAATGAGTAACATATGAACCAAAGCTTGTTCCCACTATGCAATGCCATGCTGGACCATATGTCGAGTCAAAATCCTGCAACATCAATAAACAAAAAAGTATAAATCCAACTGCTCCGCAACTACGAAAACAAAATAATCAACATAAACAAGCTGCGACACTGCTAATAATCTCTCTTAACATGAAGTCAACCAGATCTGGACTAATGCAGAAAGTCCGCCGACGATAATGCCACCTCAATCAAAGGTTAAGAAGAATATGTTAATTCACAGTCAAAGGTGAAATTACAGAATGCTTCTATAATGTACAAAGTGAGTAACATTTAGTGACATTCCGGTAAGCAAAAGAGTGCTTTTTGCTGCATTGACACAGTCCAACTTATATTAAAACCATTTTAAAGTGCTCGTCGCTGAAGTGATGTAATAAAGTAATAATATAGACATTTCAAGAAGTTCAATGTGATATATAGTTCCATGGATTCGCAGTCTTCATAATATCACAGGCTGTAGCTGCTCGACCAATGACTAATATAAGACAACTACAACCAAGATAATACTGCTACGTAAAACGGATTGTCAAGAAATTCTTAGAGATCAGACTACAAATAGGGCTGTTTTCAAGAAATCATTTACGACTTTCTGATTGGCCATTCTTTTCTATGAATTTCTAAATTTTCAGCTTTTTTTTTGACAGAGAAGAGAGCTCAAGATTGGAGGCAGTTCAAATGAATGAAAAACATTATGGTCACAGTTTCATAGATGTGAAACTTGCAACGTATGCAAAAAGGAATGTTGAGATTGAGCAAGCGGTGCAAGTTTTGATTTCAACCGTATTTATGTTCTTAAGGTCAATGACAGGCCAATGCTAACTGTAAAACTAGATCTCATGTTTGCATACATATATGCTACGGAAAAATCTTAACAACTCATCCCGAATAAAATCTTATTGAAAATCACAGTTCTCTTTGTTTACTTAAGTCGGTCCGCATTCTCAAACCTAGATCTCATGAAATATATCACACGAAACTATTATTAGGACTAGCTATCAGCATAAAGGTTGCAAATTTCTAACATAACAACGTGATTTAGAGACACACTCCGTTTGACACGATTATCAATTTTGTATCATTTATACTATGTATAATCACGAGGAACATATAGACACATGATACCCATTTTGATACCCTTAAACATAAGAAAGAAAAAGAATCTCAAACACGAAAGTTAAACTTCAACACTGAAAATGCAAGCTACTAAGTTATTGAGCAAAAATGCATAGGAAAAAGAGTTACATTTTTGTGATGACCAGCAACATCAAATCCTGCAACTGATGTTTCAAAGCTCACTAAAAAAGTTGCTGTCTCTCATAACTCAATAACAAAAAGTTATGCAGCCCAGTCCTTCAAGTTCATTATTGAGGTGAAGTCCAATAATTTCACACTAAAAAGGGGAAAAAAACACAACAAATCTATTCACTTCCTTCCACACCCGTGAATAATTGGTCCATTCAAAGTTCAACCTTAAAATAATTGACTGAATCTTACTAAAAAATGATGAATAAAAATAGCTAAATGGACCACACAAGTACTGACAACATTCAAACCCAAATCAATAATACAATTACAATAAACAATACACAGAAAAACAAAATCCAAACACTGTCTCACATTAATTGAACCATATATCCTGACATTTGCTGCTCTTGGCATCAAAATTTCATTGATCCCTCCTCTATAAAACAAACTACAAATCACACAACATTAAATGCTAATTCCTTGAAACTACGAATAAACAAAGCAAAAGGAACATACTTTCACCAAGGTTAAGGTTATATATCAAAAGGGTCTTACTAGTAAGGGTGCCAAATTGGGTTGTCGGGTGAAAAAATGGCAATCGTGTCAAACGGGTTGTCTCCATAAACCGTGTAATCATGTCAGAAACTAACAACCCTACTTACTAGATTTCCAAAATTAACTAACTACACATTATTACTGAAACCTCTGCAATAAACAACAATTAAACCACAATTAAGCCTACAAATGATAGAAAAATTAAAAAAGATGAGAGCTTTATGCTGACCTTCTTAAGAGCAAGAGCTAAACGTTTGCTGTCAAGCTTAGCAGGCATAGAATCAAGAAGATGACGAGCAGATTTAAAAGCACGAGTTTGCAAAGGAATAGGCATATCAGAAGCTCTAACACGAATGTTCATCTTATCATATTCAATTTGTTCTTCTTTAGCTTTCTTTTTCTCTATCAAACTGCTCAAAAATCTGCTCCTCCTCTCCAATTCCAGCTCTGCCCCCTCCATTTTTACCTTATTCTTTCATAACCCAAAACATCAAACCCCCCAAATGTTGTTCCTAAAACCCCAAAATAGCAGTCAGAAAAATGCGTCCAAGTGTTCGACAAAAAGTCACAGAGAAAGAAAAAGGAAAAGGGGGGAAAGGGTAAAGTGGGAAAAGAAGGAAAGTTGATTTCTTTTCCCCTTTTACGAGCTTCTATGTAAAGGGCATCGAGGAGATGGGTTTTGGGTTAGGGGTAGAGGGGACAATGGAACATTTATTTATAATTTGATGAAGATGCCGACCGAACTCAGCTCCGAAATTTGTGTGTATTAAGGTATGATTTTTTAGTAATTGTATTGTTTTTATTTACTGTCATTGTTGTAACATCTTTTTTCTTTCTTTGCTGGTTTTCTTTTCTGTCATATACTGGTTTTTGTTAGTTAAAACTAAAGCTGTTAATGGCATCTTTCTGAGCTAGTTGTATTCTCCTTTTGTATTCAACAAAAAATTGGTTTTCTTAAAGTAGGGATAATGTTTTAAAATATTTTCTAGATTTTCAAGCTGAGTGTAAATTTAAGTTTGATGTATAAAATGACATCAATTTAAACTCAACGAATAAAATATAAGTCCAAATTATTCATTCTTCAACAATCTTATATTATTTTCGTGTCTTATTCTTTTCAAATAAAGAGTAAAAATTATTTCAATGTTACATTATTAACTCAAGTAACTTGGTCTAAAAATTCGATGACCTCTAAACAAGTTTCTAGGAACAATGTTTAAGATGGCTTATTCCAAGATGCTTTTTGCCAATTTTAATCATTATCATGATGGCATCCATACTAATCATTTATTGTTTGGTTGTATGTTTGGTGCCTTCAATTCAAGCCCAACTGCATTCTTGTAGTATATATCATCTAGTCGTTTTAATGCATCAATTTTAAAATTAAAAGATTATTTGTTACCATTTAAACAAGTACAATAAGTCGTTCCTAATTTTTAAAAGTTCAATAAATCAATTGAAGTTTTGAAGATTTAAATGTATTATACATAATTAAAGTGCCTCTTTATTAAGGGACCTCAAAGCAATTAAAGTCGTAATTAAAATAATTGAACCAATTGTTAGATGCCCCTACCAGTTTTTGGACAAACAAAAACGCCAATTGCGGGAATAATTAAGAGAAGAAACTTGATGAATGGGGAAGGGCAATAATGACCTTTCCACGGGTTCTACCATATAAAGAAGGTAGTAGGACACTTGACTTGTCTATTTTACTTTTGAGTTTTGACCCAAGGCAAGGAATGTTCCTTTCGGCATTTTGCTACTTTGAACAGTACAAGGTCATGGTTTCAATTATATGTGTTCATAGCCCGGTTATGGATTCCGCATATGATAGACTCTACTTAGACAAATACAATTTAGATCGAGTCCAGCCTTGTTTTGGTGTTTTTTTTATGATTATTTTACGTTTTATAAAACTATTATTTTGTTTATTTTCATCATGGAATAGGAATATGAAATTTGATCAAATGGTGAAAAAAGTATCGTCTCTTAACATTCCTTTGGTGAGGGCTTAGATTGTGGCATTTCACAAACATTAAAACTGAACTTGTGTTGTTTTGTATCCGGTAGATTAATTAAATCTTTCTCAAATATCTTTAGACAATTTGAGTACCTTATGTCTAAAACATATACGTTTATACTTGAACTTAAGTTTGAGACTTAATTTTCCTTTTTTATACAGAATAAACAATTTTATACGACCCTTTTGAAAAAAACAATTTTATACAAAAGCATATTGGGCCGGACCTTAGTGTTAAAATAAGTAGAAAAGCAAAGGTATACTTCGATTCGAATAATTTGTGTGTTCATTTTCACAGTCTTGATATTTTGTTAATCCAATCGGAAGCAAACATCATTATCAGAGCGGAAGACTAACACATGAGAATATGTTTAACATTATATTGCAATTTCTTAGTAGCAGATCTGGAAGAAATTAAATATAAAAAGAAGCATACAAAGACAGTTTTTCACATAAATTTATCAAACATGATTAATGAATTACATTATAGGGATACCATCTTATACTCGGTTCCAATCCCTTGTGGTTTTTAACACTAAATTTCTAGCTAAGAGGTTAAGAAAATGATACGCAGTTTACAACGTGAAAATCCGCTGGCAAACAGTTATATACGAATGCAAATGATAAATATATCACGGGCCATATTTGTCCAGAATATATCCGATTGACCCCTAAACTTTAAAATATGTCTCATTTGGACCCTAAACTTGCTTACAATGATGCATTAAACTTATTTAAAATGATATATCAGTCCCTTGAAATGGTAACAATGTCTACTAGCACCCTAAATTTGCTTGATGTGATACACGGGGTTCAAATCTCTTATTGTTTTGTTATAAGTACTTAAGAGTTTTAAGCAAGTTTAAGAAGCTTATGAAACATTCTTAAAGTTAATTGGATAATATGGACAAATACAAGGGATCCGTGATCTATTAAGCCAAACAGCAACAACAGGAGTTGAAATCTTTACTCTACCGGCTCATCCCTCCTTCGACTGAGGGCGGTGCAGAAGCCATCTCCAAGGTACGATTCTTTTTCTCCACATTCCCATGCCAACCTGATTATGATTAGCATCATCAAATGAAAAAAAATTTAATGACAAAAACTATAACGAGAAACTAAGAAATAAGATACTGACAATGTTTTCTCTAGCGTTTTTCCGGGAAATACATAATACTGTTAGTGTAAGAAAAGATATTTTTGTTCTCAGCGCTTTCAATGTGGAGCAATTTTGGACTTAGACAATAACAGAGATAACCTTTAATTAGCTGCAGTACAAAAAAAAAAGAGCCTAACTCATGGTCGGGATGCACCGGAAGTCCACGTGTCGACCTGTCTCCGCCTCTATATATGGACCTAAGTAATAATATCATTTCATGGATTCTCTATAAACTAGGTCCAAAATACTATATGCATCCATCAGGACCAAAAATTTATCCGCATCGAAAAAAGTGAAGCCAAAATTTTATATTATGACATTAAGGATATACCTATACATCTCCCCAAAAAAACGTCTAGAGTAAATTAAGACACGATCTGTGATGATTACCTATGGAAAGGTCGTAGCCACGGTTTTTAAGCTCACGATACTCTTGGCATAAGGCACAATACTCGCAAAAGCAATGAACAAAACAATCACCACAAGGGCTTTCTTTCAAGGAAAGCTGCTGCCTCATTTTGGCTCGATAGAAGCATGAATAGCAACATGCACATCCTGTCACACATGCTATCAAGGTGTATAGTGCTCCATTTACTCCACAAGCTGCATTTCAAATTTAACATTTTTTGGTCAATATTAACTTCTATTTAGTCAATAAAACTAATGAATACAATCCTATTAAGATAATTTTGAGTTAGCAGATATTTTTTTGTCTCTAGCTCAATATGTTAATTTGCTACATACTTCAAATAGCAGTGCGTAATTATTCCTATGACTTATTAGCGATTTGCTTTCTGTTTCTATCCATAACATTTGATAAAGCAATAGCTTTGGACAGAATGCAAAAGTAAAATAGCAAAGCAAAAGTATTAAGTAAACCCAATAATGGTAAAATAAAAAAAGTTTCTAAATTAATAAATGATGAATGAAGGGTCAATATGACCCCTTATGTTCACATTCATATTATTTTTACAAAAATCAAGTTTAGATATCAAATTATTCTTTTTTATTATTATTATTATTGAAAGGAGATATAAATTCTTGAAATTACAATATTTGATCAATGAACCAATATATTAAAATTTGGCTAATTTGTCAAATATTCATAAATTTGAAACTGAGTTGATAACTAAACTTCGTTTTTTTTACGTAAACTGACACTTACTATCAAACTTCAGCCATATTTTTAAACCTTAATTCAATAGATAATGTGTTGATCTAAGAAAAAATTGCATACCTCCTTCTAACTTTAACAGAATGAATCTTTTCGATTGCTCGTTCGAGAACTACAACCGTTGGCTCTAGAATTGAATCAAAATTCTATTTCGATTGAACAATAAACGTAGATATTGTTTTGATTATTTTTAATTGTTACAAGTTGAACAGTAAATATTTTTTCAATAAAAGCGGGGTAGAAGTTAAGCAGTAAATATTGCTTGGGATCTTAATTGGAAGAGTCTTTGGCGTGAATGCAACTCTCTGTATGTGGTTAATCTTTTTAAGACTCGTTCGGTGGAGGTTACTTGGGAGGTTAGAAGGGATTGGATGCAATGTTTATGATAGATGCAATGGAATACATAACCTTAAAATAGTTGTAAGACGACAGTAATAATAGTTTAAAAAAAGAGTTACCAGAGGAGCCCTTGTCTACAATCTCAGCGACTCGTCCGAAAGTAACACATGGGCACCAGAATGTTATACAGCCTGTCATACGGAATAAAAAAACAATCATTAAAAAGGTCAGCAAATCATACCCCATTCTCAACTCACGCGTGTGGATATAACGCGCCACCTAAAAAAGCGGCAAGAGCAGAAGATTTGGATATTTGAACTTACAGTTGCGGCGATCGGAGAAGCAATCGCAGAGGCCAGTAGACCAAGGATCCCTTCTCTTAGTTTCAAGCTCAGATTCTAATCGAGAATTATCGGAACTATAGAATTGAGATGTTGAGCTCACCGGAATTCCTGTGGTGGTTGAATCGGAGGTGTAGACAGGCGGCGGAGGAGGACCGCCGAAGAATTTGTCGTAGGAATTAGGGGGTGTGGAGTACATGATTTGAAGAAGTTGAGAAAGTGGAAGGAAAGAAGTGATTTATATATATATATATATATGGGAATTAGAAAGAGAAATGGAGGAGTTTAGAATTACATAGGAAGTTTCCAGATGGAACAACCTAAGAAACTTCACTACCTTGATTTCTTCTTCTTACTACTACTAGTCAATATTGCTCTGCCCTTGGAAAACATAAGTGCCAAGGCCTAAATTTGTCCATTCCAATACATTAGTAAGAATGTCTTCTTTACTACTCATTTTCACTCAACACAAACTTATTGACCTCCATTCATCTCTAGTGTACTTATTGAATCCAAATTATAGAATTGAATTTAAAGTTATTAAGCTGAATTAATCTGTAGTTTACTTATTAAAGGAAAATTACTGAACTGAATTGTAGTGCATTTACAATTAGAAATTACTAAATTAAGTTGAAATTATTCATAAGGGATTAAGAAGATGGCCTGAAGCTCTATTCTTTACATTTTAAGTTCAATAAAATTTAATTCTATTTTTTTTTATTAAAAGCTGAGTCAAGTTGCATCCTTAAGCGCGGACATCTCAGCTAGGTTGGCATCCTCACGAAAAGAAGGAGAACGACAGGATCCGAAAAGATACAAAAAGAAAAGAAAAGGAAAACAAAACAGAAACTAACGGAAATGAAATTGTTTCATCCCGAATAAATCATCCGAGATAAAGGAACTACAAAAGTTGGAGCTCGAATACCACCAAGCAAAAATATTACTAGTCTGTCCAAACTTCAACAAAGCATCAACATCACCATTACCTTAAATTTAATTCTATTAAGTTTAGCAAAATTTAACAAAATTCATCAAACATTTAACAAAAATCTGTTAATTCAGTTCAACCATAAAACACGAGCGTAGGTAAAAAATGATAAACTTTAATTCTTGTATATTGAAATTGCAACGATTTTGTATCATAATCAATAAGAGCATCTTTAATGCTAAGAGTGCATTTTTATCTCCATTTTCATTCTCCGTCTCTATTTTTTCTTCAATTTCAAATATCTATCTCATATGATTTTTAATTTTAAGTTTTTAGGTTTTTTAGTTTTAATTCATTCATAGGATGTAATGAAATTGTTGGATTTGAGAAATTGATTTTGTGTTTCGAATTTAGGTTTGAGTTTGAGTTTGGCTTTGCTTCAAATTGTTTGAATTTGTGTTGAAGAAAGAAGATGAACATGGCATGTTTAAAGTCAGGCTTAATTAAACGACCTAATCCTATCCATTAATTCTGAAAATGTGGAAAATTTTGTGTGGATGAACCTTCGTTGTTGTAACAATAACTTGGCAATCCTTTACGCCTGTCACATGTAATGTAGTGTCTCTAAACAAGTCTTAATGAGTTATGGTTGCAACTTTAGTTTTCAACCTTTTTGTGTCATATATTAATTTCTTTTGAGTAGCCACCTACAAAATTAATTAGCAAATACCTAGTGGCGTCCATGAAAAAACTAAAAACCAAAAGATAGTAAAAAAATTTATCAAAAAAAGAAAAAATAGTATAATTTTCATAACTAATTAGGTAAGAAAATTACCATTATATTCAAAATATACTCCCTCCGTCCCATTTTGATAGGCATTATTTCTATTTTGGGTGTCCCAAAATATAGGCATTTTTCTATTTTTAAATGGTAGTTAAATGTCAAAAAGTCTAAAATGACCCTATTTTGTCACTTTAATTAATTTCTTTTTTATATTTACAAGGTTACTTTTATTGATCCCAATATTAATTAATTTCATTCAACCAATAGAATGATAAGACACTTTAATCAAGACTATCATAATTACTTACATTAGATTTATTTCATTAATTTATTAAGAGCATATTAGTAAACATGTATTGTTTTAACTAATTTTCTTAATTACTGTGCAAATGAAAAATTGCCTATCAATTTGGGACGGAGGGAGTATGAAATTGTTTCAAATTATGGATAAACTCATAGAATGTCCGACATGACAATAAAATGACTGTTCATTTAATTTATTTAGATATTTGATAATATGAGAGTAAAATTGATTTATATTTGCACTTCACATTATTTAGGTAAATTGTGACTCTCATGCAAATTTTACCTTAACCTTATTAACTAATATCTTTTGTGCAGCAACTCCAAATTAACTACTTCAATCACCGAGTCTAATACAAAGAAGTAGGAAAAGAAAAAGAAAAAGGGTACTATATAATTTTGTTAATTTATCATTAAGTAATGTCACTCATTTCACACGACAATATGTATTTTAAGTAAAGTCAAAGCATTAGTAATAAATACAAAATTCAACTAAACAGAATAACATTTATGAATATTTGGCAGAAATTTCTAATATATGGTTGAACAAACGAAGTTTTATTATCAAGAAAAGAAAAGAAAAGAAAAGATTTGTGTATATATGAATTATATATATTGATGAATCTATCGAGTCATGGCTGGTTGAAACACTGGTGCAGTAGGACCGGTCATTGCGACTCCACCGTTCCGCCTCTCCATATTTGCATGCCACCCTTCAAAAATTTCAAAAATTTGATTAATTTTTCATCATCATGAATCATCTAAGGTTAAATGTAAATGTAAATGTGTGATTACCGATAGACATATCAAAGCCACGGTTTTCGAGTTCCTTGTACTCTTGACAGAGGGCACAAGCCTCGCAACACCAATGGACCAAACAATCATGGCAAGGGGTCTCTTTTAACATGTATTGATGCCTTATTTTAGGCCTATACAGGCATGAATATAAGCATCCACATCCTGTGAACCATGCTAGTACTCCATATATTGCTCCCGCCGCTACACATGCTGCATTCATCATCCCATTCAAAACACCCATTAATTTATTATCCAACCACTTCACCTAATTCAAAAAACGGATAATGGTTTTTCTAGCATTCTCTCAAATTAATAAATTATTAATGTTATGTTCCTTTTATTATTTAAGTTCAGTAAAATTCAGTTCAATTCAGTTCAGTAATTTAGCAATATTCATTAGACATTTCCGTCTATAATTCAGTTTAATTCAAAAAAATTTAAATAAAAAGAATGTGGCATAACAGTTTCCAGAATAACTTCTATCATCATAACATATACATATATATATGTATGGTTTTAATTTACCATGATTCCTCAAGTTTTAGTCTAAAAAGAACTCCTAAATTTTAAAAGTGATGATAGTCAACTCTTAAAGTGTTTCCGGGACCTAATAAGAGATTTAGATAAATGCACATGTCATTTAATTAAGCTTCAAGAAGCCATATAAAAGAAATTTCAATGGGGCAAAGTAAATTTAAGCAAATTAATTACATGTGATTCCTTTTGACCACAAAATGCTCCATAGTGAAAAAGTAAAACGATATTTGGGGCAAGTTTTAAGCAAGTTGGTTAGAGTAAAGATGAGTTTAAGAAAGTTCAAACTATACATAATTTAGTCTAAACAAGAGGCTAGATAGATCTTAATCAGTCATAATATTAAACATAAAATATAATAGTAATAGTACTTACAAGTTGTTCCTTGATCTACTATTTCAGCAATCCGTCCAAAAGTGATACATGGGCACAAGCATGTCAAGCAACCTGCAATTTTATTCATAGTTTTTATTAATTTCCTAGCTTCATTTCACATGTAAGATTACAATAATAACAACTTTTTATTTTTCAATTTCAACAATGAAAATGAATCATAATTGAAGCAAATTTGATACCGAATGGCATTCCTATGCGAAAAATAAAATCTATAGAGCGTATAGTACACGGACCACCTTACTTGACATCATTCTTGAATAGACAACTTACATATACCACAGTCGGAGCAGCATTGGCAGAGGCCGGAGGACCACTCCCCTTCTTCTCCTTGGTGGTGGTGGTGGAGGGGATACTGAGGATTCTCTTGATTATAATAGTTTTGGTTCACTGGAAATCCGGTGGCTGGAGCAGCCTGAAAAACGGGTGCTGATGAGTTTCCGTAATTCTTCCCGTTAAAGTCTTTCTCGGGTGGTGGTGGATACATGATGAAGATTTGGGATATGTGTTCTTTAGATAAATAAAATCAAAGGCACAAAAGATAACTATAAAGTTGAGCCTAGATTTATGAAATATTACAAGTGATTGTAGTATGGGGTTGAATATGCATTTATGTTTGATGTCAAAGTCATATATAGATGAGCTACCTTTATGTAAATGAATTAAGACTTAGTCTAGACGTTTAATTTTATATTTTCTTGACGCGGAAAGAAAATTCAACATTCAAATAAATTGCATTATAATATTTTACTATTTTAATCAATCATTATTTGATCAGTTGTTTCGAATGTTTTATTTGATTTGGCAATTGTTGATTAATTTCTTCATCTTTTACACGGAGAATTATCTTCTAGGAAAACCAAATTTCATTTAATTTTATTTTTTTAGAAAGTTAACTAATTCCTTTTTTTGGGTAGAGCATGTGGGCTAATAAAAGCCCTCACAGACAAAGAAAGGAAAACTACAAAGAAATAATTCTCTAGTTACAAAATCACTGTACTCTTAAGAAAAATATTCTTGAAGGTGGTAGGAAGTACATTTTATTTTTGATGACCAAAGTAAGAAAGTGCATAATTCATCATCCAGTCGATTTATGACAATGTTTATCAATTCGATTAAGTGGACGATGAATACTAACTTGATTCATTCAAAGCAAAATTCGAATCTATCTCCAGAATGACTTTTTATACCTTTTTGACAATGCAATCTACAAATCAAAATTTAAGCCCCACAACTCAGTAAGAAAAGTTGTAAAGATGTCAAGATTCACTGAAAAAATACAACCAATGCCCTCTATAGTTACACATCCTCCAGCTAAGGCAAACTCCGAATTGGCTTTACTAGCCCCATTTGTATTAAAATCTTAATCCAATCCTCATTAGGCGTAATCCAGGTAATCCATATCTCTACAGTCAACTATGAACCCGTATATTAATTACTTTTTACTTCAAAACTTTTTGTACTATGAAAAAAGTGCAGAATTGTCTAATCTTGAAAATCATTTTAAAATCTAGCTCATTTGTTAACGTGTATTGATGTGGATGGCAAGTTTAGAATCCAAATTTTAACTCTTACAAATTTATTAAAAAATTAATAATAAAAAGAACAATTTAGTACGAAGCTACAGAATGATGAAAAAAAAGTGAGTTGAACACATACAACAAAAAGTATCACTAAAGTACATATTGAGTATAATGTTTAGTTTTGAATAGAAAATAATCACTAAAATTCTAGTCTCCAACCTTCTGATAGAATTCCTAATTAGCAAAATTGAATAGAATGTGACAGCCTATAACTTAACATCCCTCCATCTTTGAGTTCAACTCTCCATCACCCTCTTCTTCTAGTTTTGTCTGAAAGTCTCTTCTCATCTTCATCGTTTACTCTATCATCCAGTCGGAATCATCGCGATAAGCTAACTTCATTCTGCCAAGAAACAGAGGAATCGCATGAGACTCAATGAAAGAAAGTAAAGCAAAATAACATGGCAGGAAACATTTCAATTTACCTGTTCAACTTAACAATAAGCTCCATGTCACTGTCACATATATAAGTTAGCAACTTCACCACCTGTTAAAATGTAAATATTAAAAACTCAAGTCTAATAATAAGCAATATATATTCCAAGGAAAGATTAATACTATGATTAATCCATATATAGATCCATTAGGAGTTTTTTGTGGTATGTTCATGCATTGAAATAGTTCCACGGATCAGTTATCTTTTCATCAATTCATACACCAAATGCTCAACATTAAGATACTACGGAGGGTAACAAATCAAATGATATACCGAAGAGGGGACGGAACGTCAATATTTTGAATATCATATTATAAATCAAATAAAGCTTTAATTGATTATTAATTGATGGAATTATACCCACCTTGTCAAGAGTCTCTTCAATGGCTTCATCGCTAACGAAGATATCATCAGAGAAGTTTTCCAGATGCTCTGCAATAGTGCTACCAGCCACGGTTTTATTACATAAAATCTTGAATGCCTCTTTCACAGCCTATCAAACAAATAAAAAGCATATGACGACTTGAGATACTATAGATAGTAAGTAAAACTGAACCGGATTAATTGCGAAAATATCCACAAACAAACACAAATTCAGTTCAATACCTTGTGACACAATGTGTTGTCTTGAAAACAATCAGCCACATATGCCATGTACTTGTCGTGCAGCTCTATTATCTGTCTCATAACAACCTGCTGGTTGGTTACAGAATCTCGAGCTTGCTGGACCAAAACATCTCCTTGATCGGAAATGTGCTGCTTGAAAAGAGCAGAAACAGGTTCCAGGCCACTCGGTATTCCGTGATAGAGCCTATACATTCTTGAAAGATCCTCTGTCTTCATAACATCACATTATCAATTACCAAAATCAAATTCTATTAGTTACAGATACTGCGACGAGAAAGTAGGAAGATAAAGCAACATCAATCTGCAATAATGTACCTTATCATCTCTAATCAATACTCGAAATCCATCAAGCAACGAATTTGCATGGATTACCAATAACTCATGTTGCACTTTCTGCAAAGATCAGGAGATAAAAGGTAAGATTAACAATATCTTACTGAATAACTCAATCATAAAGTATAAGATTTCAAATTAGACGAGTGTTGAAGAATTTTCCACCACGGAACGGGACGAGTAATTGATATATCTACAAAAACTAACCTCCAACAACTTTGGCTCGGTGCTTGAATGCAAGTAATGAGAAACTCTATCCTTTTCCTGGTTCAAACACTCCTCCGACTGCAATTTACAAGTTTCAGAATCAGAAAAGTCTATATCATAATAAATTCATAATAATAATAGTAATGCAAAATACTTGCCTTGAAGAGATAGTGTGCACAAGAATCCTCCGAAATCCAGATAGATGCCTTACGAGAATAGTATGCAGCAGTATGTTGAAGCATTCTTGCTTCAAAATCTTCTTCATAACGTTGCAATATTGATCCCATCTCAATGTCTACATATATCTCTACTACATTCTTCACTAACTCTCTGTCGATCTCTTCTCCCTCCCGTTCCCTATCAATCTGAGGCATCCCCATAAAAATAGATCATCAACATATTACTAAAAGTTAGAAGTCACGTTTTGCAAATTTACTCCGATTACTTCCGAAAATTCTATAAGTAATTCTAAGTGTCAGAAACATCTAAACATCAATTGGGTCTAAGATGGTTAGAGTGTTCCCAAAAATTTAATCACATAACATATCAGTCAAAGTGGCTAAAATATACATTATGTTACTAATGCACTTACAACCACCAGTTATAAAATGTATGAAATTGATTCGAGTGATCGAGAAACTTATTTCGAATGTCTAGTACAAATAATTTCAAATCAATATGTTCATGTTTTCGGTAATATAAGTAAAATTGATCTAGATTTAAAGATAAAGTTACACCATTTCAAAATTAGGATTGTATATGAAGTAGTATCATACCAGAAGAATGAGGGCATCTGTAACATTTGCATTGAATTGGTGATAAACGAGTTCTCGGAAGCACATGAGCCCAACTTCATGAAGCGTAGGAAGTGAGCTATCAGGAATGAAGAAGCAGTGCAAATAATGAAAGCAGCCTGACATCAACTTAACCATTTTTTTATGGTTCGACCATCTTTTTACAACCTCCCTAAGCAGTAATTCCCCTTGCTTCTCTTTTATAGATGGCACCGCCTATTTCACAAAACAGCCTCCACTGTTAATAACAAAGAATCAACCAATAACTTGTTGAACTTGAACCAGACAAAAAAAAAAGAAAACACGAGGAACGGCATTGCTTGAACTGAAAACGAAAAAAAAAAAAAAACGTGCAAAACACGAAAGGGCGTGGGAAACAGAAAACGGGTTTAGTTCTTACTGTTGAAATAATATAGTCTTCGAATGTCTCCCTGTACTTGTCATAGAACTTGTAAGAATAGGTGTATGGCGACCGATGGCTGGTCATGTTTTATACAGTACTGCAAAGTTTATATTAAGAAAAATTATTATTGCTTAGAATATAATCGGAAAATAAACCAACAAAAAGGAAAGAAACAAAATGTACGTGTAAATTATCATAAAATCTTCTGGGCTGAACTGATCTGGTGATCCATCGAGACTACTCGTCAGCTTTGTTATCAGGAACTGAATATTTTCATAGCCTTGATCGAACTCTATTACTTTAGACAACATCTTGTAAAGAAAATCTTGTTGAAAACAACACTAAATTAGCTCGTAATATGTTTATTATGGTTACTCAACTTCAGAATCCAACGTTATGATTGTTATATATATATACACACAAATAGAGTCTTGAATTGAATCTATTTGATTTAGACTTCCTAAACAAGCATACTCAATTCGTCATATCCGAACAGAGGTAGAAGACAAATTAATTGACTTGCAAGGATTCATGGTACAATTTTATTGAATTATTTTATTTTTTATTTTATTTTGATAAATTGCAAGGAGTAGGATTCGAATCCTTATCTCCCTCATTGATAAAGGTATCAATTGAGGTCTGAATTATCTTTTATTAATACTATTCGTTATATTTAATAAAAAAAAGTATTAGATATCAGCACATACTATTTTTGTTTTTAAATGATTTTAATTCAACACTATTTTGGTGGTCGCTTTATTACTACAACTGGAATATATTGAGAAAATAAGAAAAATTTTTCTTTTGTGAGAGAGTTTTATTACTGCGCCGATCAGGAACATTACTATAGAAATAAAACTCAGACGTTATCTAATAGCTTTTAATTTGTGTTGAGTAGAATTAGAGGTATAGTACTACTATCTCGATGTCTTGCTCTTTTCAATTCACAGTTGTAATTTCTTATATTGATTTCTCGGTCTAAGTCCATTTGGCTTAATATGTGAACATTAAATGATCAGCAAGAGGCCCTTTCAAGTGTTGATCTGATCGTCCTCAAGAGCCCGACAACCTCGAGCACATTTATCATTTCTCTACTAATCTCACGTCACTCTTGAAGATATAAGGCGCCTGACTGCTTCATACGCCTCACTCAAGTATGTGTGGACATCTTACCTATGGATCAACTTGCTGATTAGGCAATTTTTCTCATATATAAACCTCGTCATCATATATGCTAGGTACTTTTACATTCTCTTTCACTCTCTACTTATTGGATGATACTTAGCTTCTCTTTCTAAAATTGGAACTAACTTAATCTTTGGCATGTCTCAAGCCCAAGTCTGTTATTTCTATAGGGAGGAACACATTTTTCTGGTCATCTCCTCAACTAAACTCAAATCTAGAACTCATTTGTATCCAATTTATCATCACTTGGTAAAAATCTTAATAGTTGCTCGCTAAGTTTTGTTCGCAAATCAAATAGAAAAACATGAAGGAGCAAAAGATGATTAGAAAGGAAATGGAATCATGTGTACAGTGAAACAAAAAAAAAAGACCGTAAAAGATATTTAATATGAAACGGAAAGAGTAGATAAGAATAAAAGACAAATATTATCAAATGACTAACTATGAGATCAATTGTATTTTCATTCTTTAGTAACTTATTGTTATGGTTATTATTATTTTCACAGTCATTGTTATTAGTATTCAGAAGCTAATGCCTAATGGAACAATATCATAGAAAGAAAATTTGCAGGAACGAGATACTAAATGCGAATAACGGAACGGAAAATCAAGGTTTGATTAATAATTAGGAACAATTGGAATGTGAGACAAGAATAGGTAGGCAAGGGAGTACAGGAGGGTGACCATGTTTTGCACACCACTACTACTAATGACACTATATTACATAATAATAATAATAATAATAATAATAATAATAATAATAATAATAATAATTCCTGGAAATCAAGAGTGGGCTGAAAAGAATGCAAGTATGCCCACTAATGGTGCATTTATATATGTTGTGGGCTCCGACTCTTGAAAATACGGCCTTGAATCTGGAAATGCATCTGTTACATTCGGCCCACCAACTACTGCTCCAACTAGCACATTTGGGTTTGGATTTGGACTCAAGAAATACTGAGTTCCCGCTTTGCATCCAATACGGGCCGGGTGGACTTGCTTTGATGGTAAAGAACTGCCCCTGTGATGTATCCTCTGCGGATATCGTTCGCCGTACCCGACCATGTATGACATCCTCAATGGATTGTCCCCAAGAATGTAGTCCACCTAAGAAAATATCAAAACATCTAATCGTATTATAATCTGTGTTATATGATAATGTTATATATAGCATAAATGTATACACAAAAATAACAATTGTGTAAACGAATGGTGTCAAATTCACACCATGCATAAAAGATCCGTTATCTTTTGTGAACTGAAGTAATGTAGCATAAAAATGTACCTGACGTTTAGCCAATTGCTTGAGAAGGGCAGGTGAGGCGGAGGTGCCTCCACATGTCACTATTTTATTGGCGTGGCTTAGATAATTTGAGTAGGCTAGAAGGAGGAAAGATAGTGACGTCACATGCTGCATGTTACTCCCTCCAGCCTTGAAGATCAATCCACCTTTTCTCCAACATAAACAAAATTATCAGTTTCGAGTTTTTATTCTTTGTAATGTAGAGTAACATCTAATCCACATTTATAAAATCTATTATCCGCATAATTGAATTTATTAAATAATTGATAAAAGCACAATAATTCCCTGACTGTTTGCATAATGCAATGAAGAGCAGAGTTGACAAACTTAACTAGTCACGTGCTTCACTAAATTATTTATATGCTTTCTCTCTGGAAAGCTAACGGGACATTAAATTGTCATTAGCCACTGTTTTTTGTTTTAGCTGGCAAATATTATTATTAGGAAATTATAATCATTTTATAATTATACTGCATTATAATAAGAGGAAAATACCTGGAGAATATTGAACTTGAGAATGAGAAATTCCAGGCAATAAAGAACAAATGAACTCATCTGCATTTTGCTTGAAAGACGCAAAATAGTTTGCTTTTCCCATTAACACTTCCTGTCGATTACAACAAGATAACATTTTCATAATTTGTCTTATACGGTTAATTTCAATGTATATAACTCCTACTTGCATTGTGGTACAGCAACCCAAAAATTCTTTCCTTAGTATTTTAATTCATATCATAAATTATTACCTGAAATAATACACCCAAAAGAAAATAGTTATTATGTTCTTTCTTTCCATTCTTATTTAAGTAGAGCAGTTGATAGTTATCATTTCCTCTTATGTGTAAAACTGTTTTCTGTCATCTATAAATGAACAGAGATAAATTTGTTTCACTAACAGAGCAGAAAATTTGGGTTAAATTTGTTCCAATCTAATTCAAGAAAAGTAAAAAGTTGTGATGAACAAAGAAAGGATGAGTTTCAAGAAAAGTAAATGTGGAAAGGACGCTGGGAAAGGGTTGTTTTTCAGAGTATGGGGAGAATCGAAGCCCCAGACTTTGGGCACATGCAGCATACAGTGATATTGGACCCACATAGATCAATTATGTGTAGACTTTAAGGTCTAATTGGTTCAGAATTGAAGGGACAGGACAATTCACAATTCTGAGACTAGGCCCTTGTAAAATCCCCTAATTTAATGGCTTTTTTTGACTTTTGGTGGTTATCTCTTTCTAATTATGAAGGAATGTCCAGATTGTATTTCAAAAAAAATTGTTCTAATCTAATAATCTAATCATGTCCAATCATCAAAATTATTATCCTCCTAATTTGAGTACTAATACATATTAATTTCCCATTGATCTAGGCTTTTCTATATCCCTAATTAAGCTCTTAACAAAAAAAAGCATTATGTAGGTAGACCCAGCTGAAGATACCCCACCGTAAGTGATGTTAACTAGTTATTCCATACCACGTGACACACCTAGATTTCTCATTTTATAAATTTTGCAGATTCAATAAGGTCACAACACAACACCTAACAAACAAATACCCCAAGACAAGAGGAAAGAGGGAACGCCCACACTAGCACAAAGACAAATCCGTTGATAAGCCACCACACATATAAAGGAACTTCATATTATAATAATACTCCTCCTATCTATCATACAATTAAATTAAGCTTTACTTCAAACTCATCATAAACAACTAAGGTGTTCATCAGGATAATATAATTTATCTAGATTTACCTTAGAAATGAGGACATTAATGCCAGCATGCTTATTATCCCAGCCAAACTCATTGATGGTATCTCCAGCATGCAAAACTACCTCGTTTTTTATTATATACTCTCGGTATTGACGCCTGCGTGATGCCTTGTGCAGCCATGCTGCTCCCCATAGCAACTCGTCCTGTAAACATTTTAAATTATAATTATTCAGAGACATTCTCGTAATCCAACGGCTGGGGTTTAACAGTGTTTTTACCTGGTAACCATTTACATCGCAGTAAAAAGGGCACACCACAGAATGTAGGCTACTACTGTATGCTCCCCTGTGCCTATCAGCAAACTCGAACACCTAAAATATTACCGTTACCAACGGTTAATTTCTGAGATTCTCAACCATGTGAAAGGAAATTAAGCTGATGTTGCACTCAATTACAATAATACCCTGGGCCAGTTATAATAAAGACAAAATTCGTCACAAATGAACAATTTTAAGAAACAAAATCCAGAAAGGCAACATTTTAGTACTATAGTACATGCCCCACCCAACCAATTTAAGACAAATTAATGCTTGTTCTATAAAACCTTCTTAAATTCTTATTTCCTACTAAATGTATAAAGGGACCAATAATTAAAAACAAACATATTAGGAAACACAGCTACTTTTTTCAAACGGCAACGTTTAAATTCTGAAAACAAACAAAACACAAACTGAGGTAACGTCTTTTAACTGTCAACAGTAAAAAAATCTAAGCGGCGCCAAAATTAACGGAGGTAGAAATTACCCAAACAAAGAAAAGATACAGTGTATGTGACAGTGACGTACCTTAACGGCTCGATTGAGGAGCAATCTAGAGTAGGCAGGATCACGTGAACGAAATACAATCGACGCAGCAGCCAATGCAGCAGCCGTTTCGCCTGCCACGTCGGATCCAGGGTGGGATACGTCGATTTTATACGCCGTTCGTAGCGTATCCATGTCCTCCGGCCGCTCCCAGCAGTTATGATCAGAGTAAGCGTCACCTACCTGAACATAAACAACGCCGGGGTCCGCTGTTACTTTTAACAGATAATCAGTTGCCCACTTAACGGCCTTAACGGCGTTCTTCAACTCCGGCCCCATGTTTCTCCCGAAATCGATTATGCTCCAGGAGAGTAATGTGGTCGTGAATGCCATCGGAAACCCGAACTTTATGTTGTCTCCGGCGTCGTAGTATCCTCCCGTTAAATCTCTCTGAAACAAAATTTAAAAGATTAGTATTTTTAATCTAAAATGTAACTATAATTACGACAGAGTAATGTTTTAAGGAGTTACCCCGGCGGAGGCACCGTCGTGCAAGGCGGAATCGCGGCGCCATTTGAGGCGCTGATCGGGAGGGAGCTTGCCGGAGCGCTGACCTTCGAAGAAGAGAATGCTCTTGCGGAGGGCGTCGTGGTAGTCGTGTCCACCGCCGCCGGAGATAGGGCGGAGGGAGACCAGTAAGAGAAGAGCGGCGACGCCAAATGCCGTTGTGGAGTAGCGGAATATTGGCGCCATTTTAATTTCCGTTGGGGGTAGTGCAAGGAGAGAAGCTACTCTGTTATGTGTTTTATAACAGAAAAAAGTGTCATTGGATTCCAGAGAATGGGCCAATGGGAGTGAACCACGTGGATTAACATGACTGGTGGTAATTCGGATTCCAATGCTGAACATGCTTTGACCGGGTCGGATTGGCTGTTGACTGGTTTTCGGGTGAAAATACCCGAGTAGTGATTTTGTTTAGGTAAAAACAATATGGACAAACTAAGAGCAAAAGGTAATTTTATTTATCTTATTTTGGAATGGGAAAAGTCAGTGTTGAGATTATAAATTCTGAACATAAATACACATAGCTATGGCAAGGAATGAAATTTTATGGTCTAACTATTTTTGATTTAAAATTGTCATTTTTATTTGTTTTACAATTGAATGTAAAGAGCTACTATGTTATAAGTATATGTATAAATGCTGTCAAAAAAATCAATAATATGTATGAAAATCACTGTAAAACTAAGATGGTTGTTAATAATAATTAATTATTTAGTTATTATGAAATGGAAGTTTCTTCAAGCTAAAATAAAAATTTCAAAACAAGCCATTATAGTGAAGTTTAAAACAATTGAATGATTTTTTTAATTTAAAAAATAAAGACTTTAGTATTTACGAAAACTAAAAAGAGTGAAAACAATGAAATTTTACATGTATATTTACTTCCATTGACTCTCCAAAACTAACTTACAAGCGATGTTAATATGATATTTTAGGTTCTTTTACTTCTATTAATTTCTTACCAAACAAGAGCTAGAGTTTACCAAATGGTATTGAAGATATAAATCTTGGTATTGTTACTTATTCTAAAGCATTAACAATATGGTTTTGTCACTGATTGATATTGTTTTCGCAATTTTATGGAACGAAAACTCAAGGTGCGAGGCATTCAAATTCAAAACGAAATAGAGCAACGAGATAGACATGTATAAATATGTCATGCGTGTACTTGTAATTGTTAAGGTTTAGAGTCATACATAGTTGTATATCTCAAAATCTCTAAAATCTTAGCCGCATATTTGCTCCCGCGATTTCCATGGCTACTTCAACCTCGTTGTTCACCAACATTATTGCTTCCTTAGCTACCACCACCACCATTGTCATTTTGATAGCTTGACAATCAAATCTTCTCTTTTGGATGACTTCGGACTTACGAACAAAATTGTAGATGTGATCATCGGGAAAAACTCGGATGCCCATGTCAATACAAGTAAATAGAATATGATTTGTGAATGTATACATACATTATCATTGTTGTGTATATTTAGATGTAGAGGGATTTATGCCGTAATAGGACTCTCATTCATCTTTAGTTCAAATCGTGATCCATAAGGTAACACAATCATAACAGGATTTTAGTTCCTTAAATCTCAAGATCTCTAGTTGAATAATATGCAATTGTATGATATTATTTTCCTAAGCATGAATAGTCATTAAGCAGATTGCTCCGGAGGTGATTCATACCTTTCTAGCGAATTTAGTCACCTCGTAGATAATAGGGGAGTTCTTTTTAGGCTCTATCCAAAGACTTGATAATCATAGGTCATGCGAATCCCATTTACAATTCTCACTATTTTCGCCGTTGATTCATCATGAAATACATAAAATATTTCTTTAATCTTTGTCTTTCCTCCATCATCTTTGTCATTTTGTCATTGCTTAACATTAAAAAAATAAAATTTCAACCTTTGATCATAAATCATAACCTAATTGGTTAAAAGTTTGAAAAAATTTAAATAAAAATGTCTCTCGTCGATCTACGTCAGCAAAACTGATAAGTTTATTAACTCTACAAACAATTTATTTCACAATCTCCTATTACACTGAAAACTCATTTAGGAAAACATGAAATCACATAAATTTAATATGAAATTAACATTTTCTATGAATATCAAGTCCTAACTAAGTTAGTAGGAATGTAAAGTTTAATAAGAGATGGTGATAAAGGACAAATTAAGCTCCAAAATGAGTAATGAGATGATGGGTGTGTTCGTAATCGTAAATTGGAACCTCGTAGGCACATGTATGGTATGGGATGGTAGGTGGTTGGGTGGGTTTTATTCTAGTATTTGTTTTGTGCGTACGTACATAGTATTTCCTTTTCTTGAAACTTGGAAATGTGGATTTAACAAAATTTCATCACTCATATAATTCAATTATGATTTCACCACTCTAAGTTCATCTCACCAATAATTAGATTAATATATAATTTAGATAATGGGAGATGTGTTCTAATACAAAATGAAGTAGGATTTGTACAGTTGTTTTTTTTGGGAAGAAGTTTAACTTTTTTTTTTCTTGTAAACCAAGAACTTTAAGGTCTCTCATTTGTACAATTGTTGCCATTTGTTGTTGTCATTTATCGTTGTTGTTTGTTGTTTGATGTTTTCATTTATTGTTTAATTTTTATTTTTTTTATTATTAGTGTTTGATAAAATTATAATTCTTGTTGGACAATGGAACTTTTCACATGTAACACATGGAGAAACATAGAAAATAAGAAAGACAAATAAAATTCACTAGTGCTTTTCCGCTGAGAAAACATTATTTTGATGTTTTCTGAAAAGTATTTATTTTATTTTTATTTTTATAAAGGTTTCACTTTTTGTTAATTTTGCAATTCGAACTCAAACCTTACACTTACTTTTAGATTGCTACTAAGTTATTATTTGATTTTTTTTTTTGTTAAACTGGAACAAAGAAAAAAAAGGAAAAAACAGAGAGGGAAGGCTACATTTGGTAGCAATAAATCTTGGGAAACAGACTCCCAAATTATCTTCGTGAAGCAGAGAAATGACTTCAACAGGAGCTTCAGGCAGACTATTCAATCCCAAAGGGCCGTCATGCGCTTTTCTCACCAGGCGGTCTGCAACTCTATTTCCTTCGCGGTGATATGAATAATTTGAGCCGCTTCAAACTTGCTCAAGAGTCTCTGAATATTTCGAATTAAAATTCTGGAGGGATGATGCATAGGACACTCGTTATTGATCATGTTGACGACCTCCATACAATATGCTTCCACCATCAATTTATTGATTCGGAACTCAATAGCCAGTTTAAGACCAGATAAAACACCCCAAAGTTCTGCCTCAAACGAGCTACCTTTACCTATATTATGAACGAAACCACTGCACCACTTTCCTTCCCCATCTCGAATAACACCACTCATTTTGTACTTAAACAATAAAAAATAGCTTTTTTTAGTGAAAGGTGGGAAGCTTGCAACAAGGAAGGAATAAAAAATAACTTCTAAATCAACAAAATAATAAAAAGGAAACAAAACACGTAATTTCCGAGCAAATATTAAGCAAAAGGTAAATGCAAAATAGAGAAACAAACACAAACTAATAATAACTTTGAACACCACAATAAAGTCTAACTAGTTTTTTTCTTTTACAAACAGCTTTTGTACAATTTTTCATCCAAAATTTGCATTTTTCCTTTAAAAAAATCTTATTGTTTTCCTCTCTTTTGTATATGTAGGTTTAAAACCGACTTTTCAACGTTCAAATCCTAGATTCGTCACAGTGATCGCCACAATAAAAATCTAAGCTAACTTACACCAGTATTATTTTTATTTTTAAACTTTTTTTTTTTATTTGTGCTTGATGCTTTGTAATTAAACTTTGAATATACTCAAAACAGTTCATAGCTTTGGAAACAAAGAAAAATATACAGAAAAGAAAAGTAAAGAGGAAAACTAAAAACAATAAGATAGTACAGTTAAACCTCGATGAAGTAATATTCAATAAAGTAATAACCTCGTTTAAGTAATAAATTTCGTCAGTCCCAACTTGGGCTAATGTCGTAAAGTAATATTCTCGCTAAAAGCATAAGATAATAAAAAATTTGAAAGTCCTGAAGGACCCAAGTAATATGTAAAGTAATAATTCCAGAATTGTACGTATATATAATATGTATGAGTTTCAAAATTCAATTTTTTTTAAATATGAATATATAATATCTTGTTTCTTCTTTCCACCAAAGCTAAAATTAACATCATCATTGACTTTACGTAAAGCATAAATAACACTTGGTATGTTTTGCTCGTGTTGTAACAAGTAATTGTTTAAAGTGTTGATTGCTTGAACTGCTTTCTTTGATGACAAGTTTGAGATGACATTACTATCGTCTGGTTCAAGATCAGTCTTTCACCAATGTTCATTACCGACTCAAAAATTTGTTCATCCGTAGGTGATTATATTGCTATTGTTCGGTTTAGGACTAATCTCTTCATCAGTGTTCATTATCGATAAAGTAATAAATTCGATAAAATAATATTTTTTTCCGGTCCCAAGAGTATTACTTTAAAGAGGTTTAACTGTAGTATAATTTGTCCATAGTATAGGAAGCGAATGTAGAGAGGCGGTGGGGTGAAGGGCATAATGTATGGTCCACCGATGAATTAAAGAGCGACACGTGTTCCAACTCTAATAATCCACAAGGACATACATACCTTGACTTGACTGATACGATAGGACGACGCCTCTTAAGGTGGATACATGTGATTTTCTGTTTTGGTTGTTACAAATTTATCCTACATTTTTATTATTTTTCCTCATGCAAACTAATGTTCATTAAGAATAAAATGTATTCTCTTTCGAAAAAATATTAAACCACTGTTTTTAAACAATTGATTAATAACTATTTATTCTAAATTTTAGTTCCATCATCGATCTTTTTGACATATTATTAAAGCTTATAAAATTCATATTGAGAAGTCCGTTGTTGGCATTATCAATAGATGTTCAATCATGCAAACTTTACTCTATAGATGTATATTCTTAACGGTGATGGGTGTATTAAGTATCTCATATTAACTAGTTATATGGGTAAGATAGAACATTTATAAGTGTGTGGCACCTATTTCCTTTCAATGTACCTTTTGAAAAAGTATTAGGTTTAATTTAAAATGACACTAGAACTCAACAATTAAAACTAAATATAATATTATTTCACATCAGTGTTTCAAAACCTGATAACAAAAATTTGGACAATAGCAATTATCTACCTATCAAAGCAGTAATCACTGATTTCGTTACAATAATTAGTGTCATTTTATTTTCGAAAAGGAATTTAATAATAAAAGAATACAATTTTCTCCTACATATTAAGTTAGTATATAGTATTACTCATGGTGAAGATTCCTGAAAATTAATTAGAGTTAGAGTTAAATTTTGTGGTCCTCCTCCCTCAAAAATCAACTCGGACAAATCTCCAAAGTGATTGTTATGTCATTTACTGATCATTACTCCATTATTCAGCAGTTTTAAATTTATTTCTAAATGGGTTCATATTTGGAATCACATATGTTTTTATTTCACTTTTATCATTTCTAAAAACCGATAAAATTTCACTAAGTATTGACTAAAAGAATATTTTTGCTCAGCTTATAAGCTTAAAACATAAAAATAAAAATAAAAATAAATCAAATTCTCTTAAAAATTGCTAATTTGACCAATCGACACAAGATGTCATTTAATTTATACGACATGTTGTTTTTGACAGTTAGGCTCTATATGTCCTCAAAACAACTCACTGTGTCATACGGTGTTTTGTGCTTTTAAAAAGTTTTAGAAAAATGTTTGAAATTAAGTAGAAGAGATTTTTTAACCGATATTTGTTTGCAATATCTCTCTATATATACTACACAGTAGCTTATATGTCCTATATTTATTTAACTGAATTTATTTAAATTTAACTATAGAGTACCTTACCTTATCGAAATTAATAAATAAAAGAATATATATGTATTTAGTTGGATGATGCCATATCATATGTAGCAAAGTTTAAGGATTGGATTGGATTGGATATGATGAGTAGGCAGAATAGTTAACGGCCAGCCCCCACTGCCCATCTCGCCAGAGCCCACAAAGGAACATTCTCACTTTCACTCACTTATGTTCATGCATCACACTAATTTATTTTTTTCAAATTGTTAACTTTTTTCTTTCTTCTAAAATGTCATAGTTTCATTTATATAAAAAGACCATAGATATCTATTGAAGTAAAACTACAATTCGTAAATACATAAAGAGGATTTTCAATCTGGGTGTTATTACTAAACCTTCTTTAACTTTCATCCAAACAAACCATAAGGAATTTAGCTAGGCTAACCTTAATTTGTAGAATATTGAGGTAAAGTAAGATTTTACAAGCCATGTACTGAATTTGGTGAAAATTGAAACTGTAGCGGCTGAAAGAGCCAAATAAAGTACAAGGCCAGTAGAATAAATTAAATGAAGTGCAAGGACTTAATACTAACTTTTAGAAGATTTTAGTTGGTTCGAAAGGTTATGTATGTAGCATTGGGTGATGCAGAAATGACAAACAAATATTGGGGAGCTAAATTCTTGAGGTACGTGTTGAATTAATTCATTAACATTTTTTAAATTACAAATTTTTTCATAGTGATCTCACTTTAACATTGAATGGATGATCGAATGACCATCATACCCACTGATTTGGGGAGCAAGAAAATAACCGTTTTGGCAAAAGATTCCCGTACTATATATGGAGATACGAACTTGACCACGTCATTTCTCTTCGTCGCCTTATGGAATAGGTATGTGAGCGAACTATCCTTTTGAGAGCGAACCGCCCTTGTATGAAAGAGGTGAACCCGTCTAAGTGGAGGCGGACGCCAATACCAGTTTTATGAGGTTTCGTTGGGCTATTTTCAAAGTTGACAGATCAATTCCTTCAAGGGCAGAATACTTGCTATTGGGGATGGCAGCCCTCCTCTTATGAGCCCATTTGGGCCTTGGACAATAGGCCAAAGCCCATAATTTGTCTAACCAAGGCTCATGATGACAACCATGATGAAATTGGATGTGGATGTATCAACTATTTTTTCCAAAATTGATCTTAAATTTTATTTTGAAATATGAGAAATTGGTTGAAATTTGTTTAGAAATGATAATGTTTCTGCATTGTACATATTTTTCAAGGTGCAAACTTTAGCGGGTTTCATATAAAATGATAATATTTTTGTTTAGGAAATTTTTAATTTTCTAACGGACCTTGCAAAAAGGATATGAAATGTGTTAAAGCTACTTCATTCCATTTTCCACTAATTCTAAGATGAAATTTCATTTTTACTCATTCTAACCCATGTCTTAAGTAAGTCCAGGCCCATAGACACCTACCTAGTCCGAACCTCTTAAAGCCCAACATCTTTTAATTTTTTGAGCCACACTTCATAGAAGAATTTTGGCACCAAATCAGATTTCACATAATATTTACAATCAATGGTTACAAAATTTATTGTTTAATCATTTTATTAAAATCCTTTAATCCATTTCATCAAAACTCCATACATCAGTTAAGTCTTGTTTCCTCAGAGCAGAAGTTAATTTTTCTTTCTATCTTTTTCCATTTTTTTCTCGTTTTTGGGGTCTTAACCCGCTTGGAGGCCTACATGAGATATACTAGACTCGTGATGATTCGGAGCAAGATTGACTGCAAAATTCGTCATTTAATCAACTGCTTGATTTCCCTCTCGCTAGACATGAAGGAAGATCACATTCCAATCTCAATTTCTGAGTTTCTGATACCTGGTAAAAGTTCACTCAAAAGGATGATGTACACTAATCTGCTTCGCCATAAGCTTCAGAACCAAACTCGAATCCAACTCCACAATCAGCTTCTTACAACCTTTTTTTCCAAGCCAAATCTAAACTAAAGAAAGGCTCCAAATCTTGGCTAAAAACGAGGTGCAGATACCGAAGTTCACTGCATAACTATTAATCTAATCACTCATGTATCTCACAAAACTCTACCTGTCGCAGCATACTCGAGATTACCTTAGCTGGTTGGGTCATTGTTGTGATATGCTTAAGAATCATGCTTCATATTATGTGTTTTGTTCCAAAATTATCGAATAAAGGTACCCTAGCTATAACTAGACAAGCGAGTCAAAATAATATTTTACTGCAAATCAAGGTTCTTTTGATATTCTTAAGGTCCTTATTAGACCTTGTTCTTTCTTACTAAAATTTGTTGAAATTGAACTGAATTTTTCGAAATATAAAAGTCAATTTACTGAAATGAACTGTTCATCATATTTGTTGATATTTAAGTAAAGAAAAACAAAGCATTGATTCCTTTTATTGCAATCACCTAATAAAAGGATGTTCTTTTGAAAGATTATAATTCGTTTGTCTAATAAAGTTCCGCTTTCCTAAATGAATAAAAAAACAAGAATTAAGTCAAATGAGAAAATGAGAAACCAAACCTAACATAACTAAATAGTCAAAGCAGTTATGACTGTCTTTCATGGGTATGCTTCATAATTTAGGAGACAGTTGAAGAAAGGGCGATGAAAATAATGCAAGAATATGTCACTGGATGCTACTACTTTATTTATGTATGTTTTCTTTTTTTTTTTAGGGTTATTTATGTATGTTTTCAAGTACCAAAAGTTTCCATCATTCACGGACTCGAATGCCTTTTCTTTCTCTTCAAGATGATGTTTTCTATTGTCCCCAACCATTCCATTTTGCATGCATATTGTCTCAATTTTTAGAGAGATTTCAGACTCTGGAACGCCCTCAAATCTCTCTAAAAAAAGAGTTACAATGTTATTTCAGTTATTATTATCATCCTCATATAATAATAACTCAAATAACATTGTAGAAGTTTTTTTTTGTGATATTATATTTTGTGGTTGCATGAGTGCTCTCTTTTGACTTAATTTCAGCAAAATTTGGTTTAGTCAAATTCAGTTTAGTTTCATTTAGTTCCGACATAAAGAATGGACTTTAAGTTCAATGGACCGAGAAGATGATAACATTAAATGAGATTGTGTCTCTAAAAATGGAAAATTTAAGCTGCTTTTGATTACTTGAATAATTGACTAAGTTTAAATTGAGGGTCCGGTTCTTTTTTGCTTTAGAAATCACATTTGTGCTTTAATAGATCAACAGTAATTACATTACATGGAGATTAGAGGCTGATTAAATCCCAAAATCTCTCCATAAGTAGCGCCGGAGAGCCCGTGAACTAACTTTATGCTATGCTCTCATTGCTTTAATTAATTAGATTAACAAAAAGTCAAAGGACCCCATGTGGCTATCTTCCAAATTTCACTTTTTCTTTTGTTTGCTTTTTTATTATTGTTTTTACTTTGTTAAACTTTTTATTCTAAGTTGTAATCAATACAGTAAAAGATTGGCGCTAATGGAAGTTGGAGAATTTTTTGAGATTAATTTGGATTAATTTAGGAACAAATTGGATTATGACTGTTTAAATAGTTTGAAATGGTTCAATCGATCCAAACTAGATTTTTAATGATAAATTTTCCTTTATTTGTTTCGTATATTTGAAAGGCCGAAGCAAAAATCGCAATTCTAATTCACATTTTCAATAATGTGGACTATTTAGTATTAAATAGTTTACAGTCAAATCAATGTTTCACAACTCTACCAAGTACTTGTTGATTTATTTCTATTTTGTTTGTGACAAAACCAATATAAAGGCATTGGTAGAATAGTATGTTAACGTGGATGATTAGACAACTGATACTTTTATCAAGCCATTAGCTAGAGGACATTTCCAATTTATAATAGACAAGTTGACGATGAGTATCCGCACAGCTCAACTTGACGCCGAAGAAGAGGAGGTTAATGTGTGTATTAGAATTTAACATAGTTTAGAAATTTCATGTGAGGATACAAATCGTTATGCATATATATGTTCTATCCGAATTAATACAATTAAGTTGGATTGTCTCATATTTAATAAAATTTTAATTCAGTCCCTTTTTTCTATTTAAAAAACTAAATTAAGCTAAATTATTAAAAAATTAAACTAAATTGAACTGAATTATTGATTGAGTATCTAATGAATTTTGATGAATTTTCAAAATTGAAATAAAATTATATTTTTGAGGAACTGAATGCTCAATTCATTCACAGGAGAACATCTTAAACAAATTTAACAAAGTAACAAAATGAATTTGAGTAGTGTAGAAGTGGGGGTGGATGTATTGATTGCTTTGGCTGCGGATATACGTTTATGATGGAAGTAATTGATTGTATATTCCACAAATGAGCCGCATTTTACTAAAGCTATTGGGATTTTACCCTCCCACCATTTTGCATAGCATGCGCATCTCTTATAATAAACAGTCTTCACATTTGCCTATACTCTACATCAATCGTGCTCATAGGTTTAGTGATTGACCAAATACAATTTGGTCAATCACCATTAGATCAAAATTTAAGGGTGGAGATTAGATACTAGTGAAACCACCAAACTAATCTCAACCCTTAGATATTGATCTAACGGTGATTGACCATGTGAGCACCACTCTACATCTTAATATATTTTATGAGAAATTCTCAACAAAGTGTAACTAACTCTAAAATGCATACTTTTTATATTTAAAAAGTAAATATAGCTTTCAAGTTAGCAATGTGAAACATTCAACATGCTCATTTCACGCTCAAATCATATAATGTGTGACGCCAATATAGCAAAGACTCCCACATTACTCAACCATGGTTCTGATACCATCTTAACAAAACCTAACTAATCCCAAAAAGCACATCAAGAAAATATGATGTTTGTTATATTTAAGGAGTCAATATAACTTTCAAGTTACCGATATAAGACATATTCATACACAAATTTTCAATTTCCCTTCCTTTTATTTTATGTATTATTAATATTATTATAATCTATATTGTTCGAAATGGTTTTAATGAATTTTTATATATATAGAAAAAGAGTTATTAAGGGTTACAACTTACAACACTAACACATACATTTTTATATCACTTCATAAAAAATTGATTAGCCTCGATTGTGATTATTTTAAAAAAATTAATCCATACAGTTACAAAATTTTAAGATCTTAAATTTCATTTTATAAACTTGACCATGAACAAACCTCAAAATCATTTTTTTAAAGAACTAAAGTTATTTGGAACCATAATTCTTATGGAAAAACTTTCCATTTTTCAAAATCATTATTTGAAAGTTTTATCTTTTTAAATATTAATTTTCTTCTTTTATCAAACAATACTTAAATGACCTCAAAATTAAAAAATAAAGAATAAAAATTGTTTAAAATAATGTTAGTTATTAGTATTTTCTAAATTTTTAGGTCATTGCATTTATAATTTTGATGATGTTAACAATATCTTTTTAAATTTTTTAAGTAATTGTGTAACCACATTAATTTTGAAAAAGAAGCATACATTTTTATAATGGATTTTTTTATAGTTTATCCTTGTATAAATTTAAATGCTACCCAAGTTTTTTGGAAAGTTCAAAGTTAATGATAGGAAAAATTACTATCCTCTCCAACCATAAGCTTCTCAGGAACTTTTAAATTATTTTTTTTTAAAAAAACAATGAGAAAATTATAAAATACTAGGTGTGGACAAGTTGATATTTAATTATGAGGTTAGATTTAATATTAAGCCCGTCCGTGGTACTAGTATCACATTAGTATTTGGCGTCTTCCAATAAAGCTAAGCCATGAGTAGAATTATCCCTTAAATTGAAAGCTAAAGAGTAGAATAAAGTAGAAATTAGTTGTTATATATAGTATTACTAGGAATATTATTGTTAAGATATGCAAATAATGATACTAGTCGTATTTGGTAACCGAAAGATATTGGAAGGAAATTAATGGTCCATATCCATATTCCTCTTGTCGGAATTTCATCCTTCCATTTCTATTATATATGCCTCTACCGACCCATTATGTATTTTATATCAACACATTCCCAATTGCCTTGACACATATATATGCATAGAGTTAGAAACCGTGTAGGCCTAAAGAGATACCAACCAAATTCTCTCAAGTGCTCTACATGCATCAATTGTTGCAAGACTCAATTACATGGATATGATTAAGAAGTTGAACTAATACTTTTTTGCTTTCCCCAAGCCTCATACTGAGTGGAACAACTGCAATTAATTTCTTAGAGCCAAAAGTTTCATGCAAGAAGTAATGTGCCGACATATATACACAATTTAGCTCATGTGATATCAGATATTTATTTACGATCAAAAGTACATTGCAAGGATGATGACCCGATTTCTCAAATTTGAAGTGAGAAATTAATCTCAGAAGATATAGAATTACAAAAAATTAAATTGAACTTATGAAAAACTTAATGTTTACAAGTCCTTAAACTTAGTCCTAAACATTAAATATAACTAATGAAATGAAATCCTAATTACCTAAGGAAATTATCAATTATAAATTCGTATTTCTCTCTCATTTCATACTTTTAGCACTTATTTACATTATTATTTTACAAATATAATAATAAGTATTGAAAATATTTGCTAGGGACTAATGTAAAGTGGTGGATAACTCACAATAGAATTTCTCACTATACTATACTATACTATACTACATTTTTATTTTTATTTTTATTTTGAGGAGAACTATAGTGTACTAGTAGTGAGCAATGAGCCAATGCATTAAGTTGAAGTGGCAATAGCGCAATTAAAGGAAAAGAAAGCAATAAAAAAGTAAATATAATAAAGCAAGAAGCTTGCCTATTTAAGCCCATGAAGACCCATATCCCCACACATCCCACCTCAATCCCAAACAACCCATCCCCATCCCCATCCCCCTAAAAGGAATTTTTTTAAATAAATAAAAATGAACGTAAAATCACACCGCCGTCTTCTCCGCCTCTCCCTCCTCATCACCACCTTCCTCTTCCATCTCCGCCCAAATCCGGCCACCGCTTCTCCATCCCCTACTTATCCCCCAACCACCTCCGATTATATCCGCTCAAGTTGCGGCGCTACATTATACCCCGAAATCTGCTACACTTCCCTCTCCACCTACGCCACCGCCATCCAACAAAATCCGGCGAAGCTCGCTCGCGTCGCCATCGGCCTCAGCCTCTCCAGAGCTCGGAAAACGGCTTCCTACGTGTCCAATCTCTCTCGCGACGCTGAATACGGCTCTGATCCTCGGGCTACTGCTGCTCTTCATGACTGTTTCTCGAACTTCGGCGACGCTGTGGACGAGATTCATGGCTCGTTGAAACAGATGCGGCAGATTGGAGCTGCCGGAGCGTCGACGGAGGCGTTTAGGTTTCAGATGAGTAATGTTGAGACGTGGATGAGCGCTGCGTTAACGGATGAGGACACGTGTACGGATGGATTTGAGGATGTGGCAGATAGTGCCGTGAAAACGGAGGTGTGTGATCGGGCGACGGAGGCGAAGAAGTTTGTTAGTAATGCATTGGCTTTGGTTAATAGTTATGCTGCTCGAGGAATGCCATAAGCGCTTAAAATCGAGAATTCAAATTGAAGCGACTCGAGAAATGATCTTAAAATAATATTTACAGTGTGAGTGTTATTTAGAGTAGGAGATGTTTTGGTGAGGAGTGAGTTTGTATTTGTTGTATATGATGTGAGTGTTTTTTTTCTGTTTTAGATATATTGTTGGTGGTGTTTGGTATGGTTAGGAGGGAAAAATGAAAAACAAAATAGTAATTTGATTGAAGGAGTAAGATGTAGCTCCGAGTTTAATGAGTTGTTTTTGTTGTAACTCGGATTAACTTTCAGTAGAAATCCTGAAGTTTTCAACTTTCACTAAAGCTGTTTCTTGTTATCATACGTCCTCAGGTTTTTTCTTTTTCATATTACATAAAAAGTTGACACTTTAGCTAGTCGTTGCTTCAAGTGCAAAAGTTATCAATTTATGTGTATTAAAAAGTTTTCTACTTGCTATGGGTGAAAGAAATTTAACTATTAAAGCAGTGTTCTTTATAACTGAACTGAAGTGCGTTCAAAACATAAGGAACATGGTCTAAGAGATGGCCGAAGGTTAGACTATAATTCTTAGAAATTGGTAAATTAAATTATACTATATGGTGTGAGTATTAAATTTTAGAAGTTAACCAATTTTAATGGTTAAAGAAAGAAAACTCCAGAAATATTAAAAATTATAGTTTTGTGATAAATGTGATTGTAAACAATTTGAACTATTGGAGGTTTTATTTTCGGATCATCAACAATTAGTATGCAAAGTTAATCAAAATTTAGTCATAATACTAAAATGTGGTGACCATATAAGATTCAATTTACCTTTTAAAATTCTGAAAATAAGTTTTTTCTATCGAAAGTTCTGAAAATGGTTTAAACTAATGAATTCAAATATATTGTCATCAAATTTTAGGTCTAAGCTATTTTATTTTATTTTGAGGAGTTTTTTCTTTTTCTTTGTACTTTATTTTTGCTTTTTATTTTTTAACATTATATTAGTTTTACATAAATCATCCAACTATACATGAATACAAATTAATGATTGTTATGGATTACAATAGAAATCTTTATATTAATTCTCGATTTGCTTCTAGCTTTCTTATTTGAAGTTCGAACATGTACACGATAATTAAATTCTAATTAGAAAAAAATATCACTAATTAAAAATACTTAAATAACCGTAAACAGCAGTTAAAATTAAATGAAGTGCTAAATATGTGGGTGATAGGCATGTGCATCCTCTCATTTGAACTTCATAATGATGTTTCTTCATTTTGTTTTTTAATGATTAGGTACAAATTATATTGCCTAGCTACAAAAATTTGTTGGCTCTTTGTTAGTTAATTAGAAACATTTCATGCTCCACTGGTGACTAATTTTGACCAATCCTAATGCACAGTACCATCTCTAAACCAGCAACAACTCCAAAATAAATAAATAAAAAAAAATAAATAGGAATATAAAGAAAGAGGACGAAGAGTAAGAACAAAAAATAGTTGCAGTTGGCAGTAGGGAGAATAATTGAAGCAGAAATATTGGGATGTAGTCTGGAATTAAGAATGAATAAACTCATTTGTTTATGTGACAACTCGAATAACCATATATTTCATTATTTGAGCTTGGCCTCACTACAAATAACATACTCATTTTTATGTACCTATGGATGTGATATGCAAACAATATAGAAAATAAAACAAAATTGTTTGTGTTAAAGAAAAAAAACGATTTCATGTGTGAGAAATTATATAGTTAATCTTGAATGTGTAATCTCATATTTTATTGGTACTTCATGCGTTTTAAATTTTGAAAGATAATCATGCTAAAGATATAGGATTTACAGGGCTCCAAGAAAGGAGAAGGTCAAATATATACTACTTTTATCTTTTTATTTGGGCTTTAACCATTTTAATCCGAGTGGTGAATTCTTCCAAGTGTAATATAAGATAAAAAAAATTATTAAATCTTAATAAGCCTAAGTGTCTAAAAGACTCTTTAAAGGGACATAATTGTTTTCTATATTTAAAAAGTCAATATAGCTTTCAAGTTAGATTGAAAAGAGCCTCTAAGTACTTCAGTTTTTGGATCCAATGCTTAGAGCGGGCATAAATTTTAAAGGAAAAGAGATGTCTTAACATTGAAATGACTGATTAGATTAATAGTCAAAATATAATTGATTTTTGTATATTATATCTTTTCTTGTCTTTGTACATGCCTTCAAAATCTCAAAAGCAACTCTTCATGTCGACTTATTAAGTGAGAAAAAGTTGAAATATATATTGATAATGTTTTTTTTTTATTAAAGGTGATTTGATAAGTCCACAATCAAAAAGTTGAAGCATACAAAAAAATTAATAAGTATTACCAAATCGAACAAGGTATATCAATTCACTTTGAGCAACATATGACGTACGGACATGGCGCCAATTAAGTGGATTTGCACCCCTATGCCCGTAGTAAATTTCTAAAAGATTATGAAAAGCTTTAGTATGCATACTAAGAGAAAGCGTAGGAAGGTGATTTGCTTTCATTTGTGATTTGTCATACACACTCTTAACTTAATCATTCTTAGTAATTAATTTAGTTTGAGCATCAATTTTCAATTATCACAGATCCGTTAAGAACACATACTATATTGTTGGAAAGGTCTCATGACATACAAATGTTTTAGGTAATATAAAACATCATTTTATCTTTTATATATTTAACTCTCAAAACGACTTGTCAAATACATATAAAACTTTTACAACAAAATATGTATAATGTAAACTCACCAAAACCATTCTTTAAGAGATTTAAATTTATTTTATTTGTTGACAGGAGAGTTTTAATTTTATCAAGAAAAGAAGTAACCTAAAAATTGAAGTTGTCGACCTACAATATATATGTATAACATGCATTTCGATTTTAAGAATGTGAAACGAACATCTGATTATCTTAATATTGAACTCAATAATTTGTCGTTATAGGCTATCTGTTTCAATTTAAGCTTCCAAGTTTTGGATTCATGGAAGAAGACATAAGTAAAGGAGAAGCCCGTGAATTATTTAGAATAGTGTTGGTAGAAAAATATTGCATAGCTAGGCACTCTAAAATCAGATGGTGACAAACTGTATTGAATTGATTCGATGGCTTAATGTTGCTGATTATTTTGGCTCACGGGTTGCTCTTCATTTTCATTTCCCTCCAATTTTAAAGAAAATATGGGACCCGCGCCAAGACGTATTTCGGAAGATATAAGATTTACAAAACATTTCGGAATAATGTTGTTAGATCTTAATTATTAGATTACATCTTTGATTCAATCTTTTTCTTAATAGAAACATTAATCTATTTGATATATGAGATTGGTAACCAATATTGAGGTGGAGAATTTTCAATGGAAGATTGGGATGACTTCGTACAATTAGCTGGTACTTGAATGTTCTTCTAATATTTCTGCAAGAGATAAAATTGTTGCGTTTCTCCGCCGCTCAAATCAGTTATGATACCGGCCGAACCGTTTGAAGGGTTAGGAAGCCCATAGATAAATATGGTTAATAGTACTTGGAACATTCGGGGTATTACTGAATCTACCGATGACCAAAAGATGGCTTAAATTACCCTTCCACATATTGGGGAAGTATGGATATTTTATAGTCTTAACAAACGGTAAAGCTGATGTTGGTTTTGTCATCTGCCGAATATTTGTTTAGTTAAGTTAGGATTCATAATATTAAAATTTTTGTGGACTGTTTTGGGCTTCTTTTCCCGGGCTCAAAACTCAGTGGATCCTTGTTGGCTCCAGGGTCTGTGGTAGCCTGTGATGAGTTCAAGGAAATTACGAAAACTTCTAAATTCGAGGGTGTCGAGAGTTTGTTGAGTTAAAAGATATGTACAATAAATTCTTTATATAGGAATATATTCGGCCACAGACTATTTATATAACAATTGAGATGTTATTTCTATATAAAGGTCGGTACAACAAAGACTCTCAACACTTAACACCAGAATTTTATATAACAATTGAAAAGTTATTTTTATATAAAGGTTTTATTGTAATTCAATTTTTTCGATCTGCATAAGCTCTTTCTTAATTGGGGTTATGTATAGGATTCCACTCTCAAATGTTCAAGAGATAGACGGAATTATATTTTTCTTAATTAATTTGACAGTTTATGAATTAAATTAACATTTAACTTTATAAAAATAAAGTATAGTTTAAATAGATATAAATAGAAATGCCACTGGTTTTTATTAGAGTTAACGGATGTTTTTAAAATACTATGTTTTGAAAGAAAAAAAAAGTAACACATACATACTTTTATTTGTAAATTGTACAAGCCACATACATTAATTGCAAAACTTTTAAACTATGTATATTTTGCAAATTAGACAAATTATAAGGTTTTTTAATGCCATTTTATATCTTTTAAATCTAATATGGCATCTTTTTAGAGGTTTGAAGTCCCAAACACATTTTGTGCAGAGCGATATTTTTGAAAAAATTATAGAATCGCTTTAAGTCTTGAATTTTTTTCCATATGTAACTTTAAGGTTACGTTCAAAGTTTTAGCTGCCAATATGGATGGTTGCCCTAGATTTTAAAAATGTTTGCAAATTAGTATATGAACTTATTAATTGTTTCCTCAAGAATACAGTAAACAGTTTATCCCATATAATTCCCTTCATCAAGTTTTTTGCAGACCCTTCCCTTAATACTACGTTACATTTCATGTTTTTGGTAACACGTTACATTACACTTTTAGGATTCACTAATACTATATAAGAATTTGAAATTTGAAATTTATTTCGTATATATGGCAAGAATGTGATTGCATTAGATCTTCAAAATCAACTTTGATATCATCCCGTCACCAAAAACTTTGAAATCATCCTTTTTTTTTTCAAAAACAAATCACATATGATTTTTATTATTATGGTATATGAATCTGTAATAATAAATAAACTGCACCAATTTTTCAGCCTATATAACCAACCATATGAACACAAAACTGCCCAAATCACAAACATCATCAATCCGAATTGCCAACACCAAACAAAACTAAAAAATGGAAGTCCAAAAGCATCTCCATCTCCTCCTCATTGCCTTTTTAGTCTTCCAACTCGGGCAGACGACTTCGGTTGCCGGTGAAGACTTCATCCGTAGATGCTGCAGATCATCAAAATATCCTGATCTCTGCTACTCTTCCCTCTCCCACTTCGCGGGTCAAGTAGGGCAAGATGCAGGAAAGCTTGCCAGTGTGTCCACCTCCTTTTGTCTTTCGAAAGTTCAGCCGCTGAAAGCCTACATCTCTGGCCTCAAAACCACGGACCCTAAGTTAGGACAATCTCTCAAGCAATGCATGGAGAACTTCGGTGAAGCCCTAGATAACATTCAGAAATCGGAGAAACGGTTGAAAGATGCAAAATCTGGCATCGTAATCAGCGATGTGCAGACGTGGATGAGCGCTGCGTTAACCGATTTGGACACTTGTGTTGAGGGTTTCAAGAATGTTCCGGATGGACCCGTAAAGAAGGATGTGGTTAATCGGACGTCGGAGGTCGAGAAGTTTAATAGTATTGCTTTGGCTCTCATAAATGTTTATGCCCAAACTTAAATATATAAGTAATGGGTTTGCTTTTTCTAATTTAGCTTTTATGATTTTCGTTTCTTGAAGGATGTATTGGGGAGGATTACATCCTTTATCCCCTCAACTTCTAATCAATACAGATCTTTTTCTTCAATATATAACTTCTAGTAATTTACAGAGGCAAGAAAATAATAGTTCTTAATTGAAGTACGAATTTTTTTATTTATTGATCAAATTTCAACAAAAGTTAAACAATTAATGTGATGTTCTCTATACTCCAAGCTAGCTAAAAATCACGTTTGTATTGTATAATTCAGAATTTTTCCTTACAATTTTGGATATAAATTTGTTTCTGGGCGTTCTTTTCTTAAGAACGTATTATGCAAACTATCGAAAACCACCATTAACTTTAAACTGATAAATAAGATTAAAAAATTATTGTATCTGGTATATAAATGTCTTTTCATTTGAAGGGTGTAAAATAAAGATAATTAACCATATATGAATGTTTCTAGATACATTTTACTATGTTTTTAAATTTCATTAATGTGTTTTGGAGTTTTAAAAAAGAAAAGCATAGAATTCTAAATCCTACTCCAAGTTTCAAGTGCATCGCAAATAATAATAACATTTTAAATTTTCAAATATTTATTTAAAAAGGAATTATCATTGCCAGTGAACTCCTAGACTAAAGGATCTAAATTTCCGGCCTAGTAACCCTCATTTATAGATTATTACCAATTCTTTTACAAACTCTTACATTATGAATTGGATTGCAATACAGCAATTTATTTGTTATTTGACATATAATTCAAATACACCCCAATCATTTATGGAGAATTATAAATTTATCCCTAATATGTTTCTAACATGTGTATAGACTAGATAATTCTACCATTTCTATGACATTATAATTTTGAATTGACAAATTTAAGGATGGGATATCCAAACAAGTGCATCAATAAATTCATTAATTCCATATATTTTACAAATTATGTTGATGAGCTAGTAAATATTTTAGCCTTTTTTTTTGTGATTTTTTTAGATGTGGAAAACTTAGTAAGTGCTGTTTTGTTTTTTTAAATGTAATAGTAACACAATAAATATAATAAACATAAATTTGTGTTAGGAATGTTTGATACAATGGAAATTATTTGAGTCAAATTGATAAATCAGTCTATTTAAATTTGATCACTAAATTGGTTTTAGGAGTAAAATTTTACCATTAAGTTAGTGGTAAATTGCCAAAAACATGTAGGAGCAAATTTGAAACTTAACCCGTTATATTTTATTTTAATAAAAAATATAAAAACAACAAAAAAAAAAACATGTCGACACCTATAAATACCACCATTCTCAGACACTCTTTGCTCATTCAAAACAAAGAAAATTTGTGTTTATAATTATATCACTGATTTACTCGCTCTCTTCCTTACCATGGGGAAGCTTTCTCTAGCCATTTTTTATGCCTATTTTCTATCTTATTCACTATGTTTTGTTCATGCTTCTGAAAAAATAACATCATGTGCCCAAACACCTCACCCAAAGGTTTGCAAACATCACATCAACACTACTACTAATCACCATCATTCCTTACAATCCAAAGATAAAACACCTTTCTCTTTCCGCGATCAATCTATTATCGCATCACTCAATCAAGCCATTCTAGCTCATAAAAAGCTTTCCATATCTATGAACATCAAATCGTTCGATAAAAAATCAAAATTAGCACTCGCCGATTGTTTAGAGCTTTATGAAGAAGCTGTAGATCTTCTTAATCGTTCATTAAGCTCTTCCAATCCCTCCGATTCACAAACATGGCTAAGTGGAGCCATTGCTAATCAACAAACATGTGAAAACGGGTTTATTGATTTTAAAATCAGCTATCGTCTAAAGGTTTTCCCGTATATGACAAGTTTTTCTAAACTGGTTAGCAATTCTCTTGCCATTAACAAGGCGAATTCTGCATTTCATAAGAAAAATGTTACTGTTGGTGGCCGAAGATTGTTGGGGTTTGGGGGATTTCCTTGGTGGGTTTCGTCTGGGGACCGGAAACTTATAGAGACAGATAAATGGAAGGCTGACATTGTGGTGGCAAAAGACGGGTCGGGTGATTATAAGACGATATCGGAGGCAGTTAATGCAATGCATGGGAAAAGGAGTGGGAGTGGAAGATTTGTTGTGCATGTTAAAAAGGGTGTTTATAAAGAGAATATTGAGATTAAGAAATCAGTGTCCAATTTAATGTTTGTTGGAGATGGGATTGATGCTACAGTCGTCACTGGTAACAGGAATGCTAATGACGGTTCTACAACGTTTCGTTCTGCCACCTTCGGTAATTTTTTATTATATTTTTTAAAGTATTTGCGCTTAAAGTATAATATAAAAATTCTGATATATGTAATTCAAATTTGATATCTTGCAATGGAGAAATTATACTACGTGTCTGGCACGCCATGTCAGTATCTAGCAAAATGATATCCACATTTATATTGATCATAGATGATTAATTCATCAAGTTCTTTTCCATCGAGATAATATTTTAAACTTTAATTTTGTGAGCTTTCAAAAAAAATTAATCATAGCTTAAGATTTTATTTTATTTTTAAAATTAATAAAATTATTATCTTTGAAGAAAAATCATAATTATTGATCGAGTCAATCAATCAAGATATACTACAAAACATCTGAGCCAATCACAATCAAGCATATAGAGAATTGACCAACCACCTGTATATCTAACAATCATCACATCATTATTAGAATGTTCAACATATAATAAGTACGTAGGCTTGTCCTAAACTGATATTTATTTATAGTACACACACCACAAACATTACAAATTCCAGTTGTAAATCATTTCTTGTCAATCTTCTTTCTTCAATTCAGTCAAAATCTAGCAGTCTTCATTACTTAAGAAGGGGTTAATTTAAAAAAAAAAGGGGGTTAATGTCATTATGATTTCACGTCTTAGTAAATCGGTGGTTTCAAAAGATGATTATGAAAAGCTTCATTTGCAGAATAGAAATTTTCTTAACACTATCAACTTTGATGATATGTGGCCGCGAGCAATTTTGTCATAGACTAACATTTATAATTGCATTTCCATATGTTCATTGAAAATATAAATATAAATAATTGTCACAATACATTAAAACATGATGATTATTTGCAGCTGTCGCGGCTGAAGGTTTCATAGCTAAGGACATGACATTCGAAAACACAGCCGGACCACAAAAACACCAAGCAGTGGCTCTCCGATCAAACGCTGATAAATCAGTATTCTACCGGTGCAGCTTCAAAGGGTATCAAGACACACTCTATGTGAACACTAACCGACAATTTTATCGCAACTGCGACATATATGGAACGGTAGATTTCATATTTGGCGACGCCAGAGTTGTATTACAAAACTGTAACATTTACGTAAGAAAACCGATGAGCAAACAGAAGAACACTATAACAGCCCAAGCCCGAAAAGACCGAAATGAGAACACAGGCATAATTATCCAAAATTCAATTGTGACAGCATCTTCTGATCTTAAACCAGTTCAGGGATCAATTAAAACGTATTTGGGTCGGCCTTGGCAGAAATATTCGAAAACCGTTATTATGAAGAGTACTTTGGATAAGATTATTGAGCCAGAAGGTTGGTTTCCATGGAGCGGTAACTTTGCTTTGAGCACTCTGTATTATGCTGAGTATATGAATACTGGAGGTGGAGCAAGTACTAGAAATAGAGTAAAGTGGCCTGGATACCATGTTTTAACTAAGGCATCCGATGCTGAAAAATTTACCGTCGGTAAATTTTTAGACGGTGGTTCTTGGATTCCGAAAACCGGAGTTCCTGTTAACTTTGGTTTGTGATTGGATTCGGACACGGGATATGTTGAAGATCGGTGTTTATTAATTGTCAATTTTGAGATGGCATAGGATAATAACCTCATTAACTGGATGGAATTAGTTTGTGATGGTTTGTTTGTTTATGTATATTTATGTGCTGAAATTGTCAATAATTAATACTTTGTTTTCATTAAAATATGCATTGCTCCCATTTATTTTATGTGCTAGATTATTACATCAAACTCACTATCTCTGGTTAAGTTATAGAAATAGTTAAATACATGATTATTGTCGACATATCTTTGTATGCAATTGTTCTTGAGATTTAGAGCATGCACAATAGAGAGGTCTAGGTTCAATCCCCGCCTCACATCTCATATGGAGCAGCCCAATTTGTCCAACACCTATATCATCATTCCTCATAAATATGTGAACATGATAGAATGTTTTAATTCTCATCCGAATAGATACTTCATTATCATTATTGTACTAGAATATATGTTGGAAATGTGATGTAAAGGAAGAAACGTGGCATTAGTAAGGGTTAGGTGCTGCTTTTATATTAGTTGACGAATTAATTATATATTGAAATGAGATGTCCAACTAATACTGCATTGATTGACTAGTAAATCAGGGATAGATGGTGAGTTGAGTTAAGGAAAAGAACATAGTTCGAGTTTCACTACCACCACTGGAGGAAGTTTGATACTATAATTCACCAAACTGTTCTACTGAAACTGGATTAGTCGACATCCAATGTGGTGTTCGAAAACCATACTCCTTAATAATATAAAGGGATAGCATGTTGGTATTGAAGTTTTAAAGTATAATAAACAAAATGTTCTATTATAATTACTTAAGTGAATACATATTTGAATATTACAGGTTTAAAATGAATGATCTCTACCTATAAATGGAAGTTGTAGATATCAGAAAAGAGAAGAAACCAAAAATCCATTTTTGAAATCCATATTCGAAGATCATAACAGTTATGGCAACCAAAGATATTGAGATCATACATAGAGAAATTACCAGACCATCTTCTCCAACTTCTCATAACCTCAAAATTCACAAACTCTCCCTTGTAGATCAGTCCATGCCGGTCAGTTACACGCCTATTCTCCTCTTTTATTCAGCTAAAAATGGCGACTCGGATGATCAGAAGGACAAATCCGAGAAGCTACGGGCGTCTCTAGCGAAAACCCTAACTCATTTTTACCCTCTTACCGGCAGACTCAAAGACAACTTGTTAATCAAATTCGAAGATCAAGGAGCTGAGCATATCCAAGCTCGAACCCGTTGCTCTCTTTCAGACATTCTTATAAAACCTGACGGAGAGTTTTTAGGTCAATTTCAGCCCACGACTATGCTATCCCCGGAAGCAGTCGCGGGTATGTTGTTGCTTGTGCAGGCTACTTTCTTTGACTGTGGCGGATTAGCTATCGGAGTATGCATTTCACATTGGCTTACTTTATCAAGTTCTGGTCCGATATAGCAATCATGGCGGATTCCATGTTTCCTTCAATAAACTTTTTGGTTCCAGAGGAATCTATGGACTTTCAGCCTATGAAAAGTGTGACGAAAGGGTTGTGTTTGATGGATCAAAAATTGATGTTCTCAAGGAAAAGGCTGGCAGCGAAATTGCACCGAAGCCGACGAGGGTGGAAGCTGTCGTGGCGCTAGTATGGGAAGGTGCTATTACCGCGTTAAGTAAATCAAACCCGATTTATTTAGGCCGCCTTAAGATGTGTTTAGTCCTTTTTTTCATGACTGAAAAAAAAAGAAAAAAAACGTAAAATTGAATTACATATACTAAAGGAAATTATGAACTGAATTAATCTTTACCAAAATTTTCAGTCATTCACCCATCAACCTAAATGACTTCTTAAATACATGAGCAACTCATATTTGAGTTACCTTTGGGAGTTGCACAATTTAATTTATTTATGAATAAATGTACGGATTTGTACTTAAATAGTACAATCTTTTGATTGGAACGAACTATATTCCTTGAAGGTATACATTGTTGGCTTTAAGTGCTAAACGCAAGACGGATTACATCCTTGTGGTCGCATTGTATTGATGATAGATCCATTACCAATAGTAAATAAAACTTATTCCATGATTATCATGAGAACTGAAAACTGATAATTGGAGAAGTATGATTGTTAGTGAGCAAAATGATTCTGTGAACACGTCTGTTGGTGCAGGGAGACAGAATAACACTAATAACAGTTCTCGAAATGGCGACTATGGAAATCATAGGGGCACCATCTTCTCTCAAATCAGAGAGGGGAAATTTTGTTCTTGTTGTCGGAAATGAGTTCTTAAAAATTCTGGGTATTCTAGAAACAAAGGATAGAAGTAAGTTGATGGGGCCAGCAGGACATCAAGCACACATGACACATCCGCTAGATGATCCAGAATTGGAAGAATAAGAACAAGCAAAGAAAGATTCTACGTAAGAAATGGTTCAAAGAGAAGTGCAGAGAGTTCTTAAAGGTAAAAAAATTATGCAAGAAAGCCGTCATCACCATGAGTTTTCAGTGTTTGTTGGTGTTCATGCAGGTAATATCTCAGCTACAGATGAAATGGTTTTTGATGAATGGATAATTGACTCGAGGCAAACCACTCACGTGAATAACATGGATGCTATGAAAAATTCTCTTCCAACTACAGAACCTCAATGCTTTAAAATTAGGGGAGAAGTGATGTTTAAGAAAGGAGTCAGGTTATTATAAGCATATTTCAAGTACTCAGATATGTATTCCTATTATTTTGCACATCAAAAATTTAGATAGGTATGTGTTCTTGTATGCCCTGTGACGAAACACAGTATATATAGAATACAAAGATCAACATAGAACCACTCAAAAGGTTCTTAATACCACATTATGAACTCATCATGGCATTATTCAAGGCGGCATGCATTCAATCTATAAAGCTTTCCCATGTAAAAGCAGCATCTATGTAATAACAGTTGGAGCAGATCGGCCAGTGAATTCCTGCATCTTAGAAAGTTTTAGAGCAACATCCACCTGCAACCATGTACATTAATTAAAAATCATTATTACTTGTACTATTGAACCATACATAATTAGGCTTAGCTTTTCTGTGATCTTACAAGAGGAGCGAGTGCTTCTGAAGATTCTCTTCCAATTTTTGATGGATCTTTCTCATATTGCTCAATGTAGAGACGGATGGTTGCACCTTCTGAGCCAGTTCCTGAGAGGCGGAAAACCTACATTGATGGTGAAAATTTTAATAACCCTTGTGATGTCCATTAAAACAGGTATCTAAGCAGCCGTAAGAATTCAAGTCAGCTTACCAGTCGAGAGCCATCCTCAAAGAAATATCGTATACCCTGGTGCTTTGAGATTGAACCATCAACAGGATCTTTGTATTCAAACTCGTCACCACCAACAACCTTAGATACATCTGATCTTATCCCCTTCACAATCCTGAAGCACGAAAATAATATATTGCGTTGAATAGTCAATATAGTATGACATCATAGAACATCACATCAACAGGATCTGTATACAGGTAGAAACTTATATAGAGAGTGGTTTGATATAAAACATACTCGTTAACTTCACCCAAGGAAGATTGCAGCTTGACCAAATGTGCCATTAGCTCCTTTGCTGCAGTTGCATCAACATTCTTCAAGACAATCAAAATGTTAAGACGGCAATCAAGGATTTACAACTCCTAATCAAAAGAAAGTAAAAGAGCCAAAATTAATAAATGAAAAAGTACCTCATAATCGTAGCGAGTATAATAGTGGCGGCCATATTTAGCCCAATGATTGCGAACTATATCTTCAACAGTTACAAGCTTTCCTCCATCGAGATTTCCCTTATTTTTATAAGCCAGAATAGATAACCAAGCAAGAACTGCCCAAATTCCGTCTTTCTCACGAATATGGTCCGAGCCTATAAACAAATGTTATTAACACAAGATAGAAGACCTGGAGCTTGCCATCTTAGTTTTACAAATTTAAACAAAAATTTAAAAGCACTTACCAGTCCCGAAACTTTCTTCCCCACAAACTGAACACATTCCTGCATCCATCAAATTTCCAAAAAACTTCCAGCCAGTGGGAACCTGGCATTGAATGGTAAATACTCACATTAGATGCCTTTACACTTAAATACCAGCAGCCGAAAAGGATAACTCTAAAAGTTTTTTCTCCACCAAGTACCTCAAAAAATTTCAGGTTCAAATGTTTGGCCACAACATCAAGGGCAGCTGACGTTGGCATGCTCCTACAAACAGCAGAAGGAATATCATTCTAAAAGCAAAGGGGGGACAATTGAGAATTTGAGACCGTCAAATAAAGTTCAAAACATGGAGAAAATATATGAAATAACCTAATCAAGTAAATCAGAGAATAACCCCAAAATCAAACCACAACATGACTAGAACAACCTTTAGAACTTCAGGCTGGTTGACAAATAATATAATGCCAAAATGTAGTTTAATCAGTACATACGCTCTAAGAGAGACCACAGAAAAACACAATTAAGAATATGCAACAACCATTAATTCTCTGAATAATGGTACCTCAGATAACTACCCAAAATTTAAGCATACACTATCTAGATATATAAGCTAAAGAGAAATATTTCTTCAAAGCAAAATTTTCAGCTCAGTCTTGTATGCAATACTTAGTGACCATCATCAACTACCCTCCGTTTGCCCCACACTGACTGCAGAATACAGGCATTGATGTTTGCAAGCAAACAAGTATTTAAGCATATTTTGAATTGATGAGATGTTCCAATACATTCGTACCCATAAAGCTACTGCTAAATAGTTTGCTGCATGTATATCCTTTATTTCTCAACAGGAGCGCAGACAAAAAAGAAAACTACTGCACAGCATACCTGGCAACACCCTTTAGACCAGAAGAGAAATAAGGTATGGATTCAACTGCATTGGCAGCAATAATTGCAACAGAATCTGATGGAGTAACGAAGAACCTAACAAGTGATGGAGATTAGAACTGCAAGTTAAGGAGCTATAACCACTTCTATAACACAAAATGCCAAAAGTGCTACCTTTTACCAAGGACCATATTACGGTCTGCATCACCATCAGCAGCAGCACCAAATTCTGGCGGTTCAACTTCTGAGTTTGATTTGCCCAATCCCATGCGAGCAACCAACTCTTTTGCATAGGTAAGATTGGGATCTGGATGGCCCCCTCCAAAATCTTCCTGCAAAATTAAAATTCCTTGTAATGCAAAAAGAGACCTCATACATCATTATATTACCAGTGAAAAGTTTCCAAGACCTTAGGTACGCAGTTCAACAATGCGCTCTCTGGAGCACCAAGTTCCTCCACAAACATACGTTTTGCATAAGCTCCACCAACTCCATGTAGTGCATCAAAGCTTCAAAATAATAACCAACAGTAGTAACCATTAAATGGATATCAACAACAAACAGAAGCACACCAATTCAAATAGATGCCAAGGTATGCCTACATACCAGAAACTGAATTTTGGCGATGAAATCAGCTTCTTCATAGATTCGAAATCAAATATAGACCTGCAACAATGTTTTAGCATTTTTAATATATGAAGGATTATACTGTATGAGCAGTTATATTACAGAATTCTAAACCATAAGATCAGTTAATCAACTGGTCCACACAGACACAAAAAGAATACAAGATAATTCAATACCACTAGCAAAGCAGAAGTGAAGAAAAATTAGGTTTAGAAAATATCTCATCTTCATGGAAAAAGAACATTTTTTTACAGCATTTTAAACTAGCAAATGTGAGTCATAATGCAACAAACACCTATTGCCTTTCCTCACTTCCATTTCATGCTTCTTTAAGAATAAAAGAGCAGTAAAGGTTCAGACTGCGAGAAATTCAATGAGGAACAAGAAAATTGCTTTGTCATGTATTTAAGTCTAACACATGGTGCAATGCCTTATAAGATGACTTTAAAGAGAAAAGGCTTTGCTGCTAGAAGCTCATCATAATGATAATTTGCAACTAAGGACCAACTTGAAAACTTCCATTATGGATATGAATGTCTTAAGCTTTGTATTGGTGCTTGCTACAGTCTCTTGTTCTGCCCATGGTCTATCAGAGAAACATCAATGATAATATCACACAGCTGATCCTATAAGTTTAATAGAATCAAAAAATACAATACTTCCAAAAGAAACCTGAAGACCACACAAGCTCCTATTTTAGCAAATATTGCACATACGCAATAACGAAAATGCAAAAAAAAGTACTATGGCAATAATTTCTAGTAAATCATCCTCAAAGAAAGACATTTGTACAGTACAATGAAATTACATAAACGACAGCTTACTTCATTAATTTGACATAATCATTCGCTGAATCAAACACCTCAACATCAAATTGTCCCTCGGGCCCACTAAAATTAGTTACACCAATTGCAGAAATATCCACCTGGATGAGGATAAAGAATAAAAATAATAAATAAAGTAAAAGAATACATGACATGGTAATTTCAACAGTTGAATAAAAGGGGCAGGATTCAGGACATACATCAGGAAGATCAGCTGTTAAGTACTCCTTTATGGTTTTGGTGTTCTCATAAATCTTGTCGGTAATCCCCTCAGGAGCTGGTCCACCATTTTCCATGTTATATTTTATACCAAAGTCCTGCAAATTACAGGGAAGAAGAATAGAAGAGAATATTGTATAAGCTTCCAAAATGGTTGTTCATAACAAGACGTACAAAAACACAAGATGGGAGATAAAGTAAGAATTGGTAGTAAACCAAACTATATTGCTATATTTCCACCCCTAACGAGACAACTGAGACTATTTCAATTTCATTTAGAAAACTAGAAGTAGAAATGAGCACAATTTCAATCACTATTGTGAACCAGAATTCCCAAGCAAACTAGTAAATAAATAGTTTCGACGAACCTCATTCGGACCCCCTGGATTATGACTTGCCGTCAATATAAATGCTCCTGTTGCTTTAGATCCCTGGAATTCAACAGAGAAACCACAGCTATTTTTTTCAGTACAGTTACCATGCTAAATTATGGACCAGCTCAATGAAGCAGAACAACATACATCTACCCCAACTCTTTCTCGAATTACAGCTGAGACAGCAGGAGTTGAAAGTAATGAATTCTGACCAACCCAAACACGCCTTACTCCATTAGCAGCAGACATCTTAATAATGATCTGCCAACACAAAAAGAGAAATTTGAAGGAATTATGTCATTAAGGCATCTTGCCAGAAAAAAATTGGAAATACAAAAACAATACAACAACAACAACAAAGCCTTAGTCCCGAAATGATTCGGGGTCGGCTAACATAAACCATCATAATAAATATAAAAACAATAAAAAAAAAAGTTACATGTAAAAGACATCCACTCATAACCTTCAACCCAATACTTATAGGAGGAACCCTTAACTTTTTACATAATCTTATTTATGGAATTACAATTCATGTCTTTGAAGAATGTGAGCAATGAAGAGAAATTAGGAGAGAAAGTAATTATAATTAAGAAAATAAAAGAGCAAACATCCATTGCATTAGATATTGTTATGAGCCCAAAAACTAAACATATTTGATGGGTCATGCCATGCAGACATGCACACGCACAATTGACAAGAAAACCTTGAAATATATACAACACAAATATACTCCGCCAGAGTAGTTGAAGAAGAAAAATACATATAGAAGCATAAGTCCTTGGTACTAGAAATATTGATAATAAAAGAAACCTCTGGAGCACATCGAAATGCTTCAAATAGCACTCTGGGATTTGTGTAATTTAGGCTACATATCATACCTGAACAGCATCCTTCGAGTAATAGCGCCCATCACCAGAGACAACAAGTGTACCACCTGCATATGTTGGCAAAACAGAGAACCAATACCCATTAGAAGCTACATTTGCGGCAGGTGGCCCAGGCAAAGCGAGCACTATCCCAGATTCCATGCAAGTGCTACAATAACGACTCATTGCACATTGGGCAAAAGAATATGAAAAACTTTTGTGTAACCACAACAGCATACAGAGAAATCATGGCAGTACAATTCCACTATTTAGAAACCACAAATCGGAAGAGGAAGGATGACAGAAAAATGACTTGAAATGATAAATTAGAAAGTTCTGGATATGTTAGTTAAGTTCACCATTGCTTTCAATAAGATGAGATATATAGCAAATTACAAAAAAATTACTCTACACAAATGTTAAAGAAAGAAATGCATATTCCTTTTGGGAAGAGACCCAAGGGTCAAGATGAAAGAATAACTCATGCTACATGAATGGACAATTTTTAACTGTGAGCTTTCTATTGCTAATCTTTCCAACTAAAAGGATAGAGATTACAAGTAGAAAAGGTAATATATTCAAGTCATACATACCTCTAACTTTTTCTGGTGTCAGGGCATTGAATGTTGACTGAACAAAATTTTCTGTGTAATGAGGTTGCACGAACACTTTCACCTGAAAAGAATTAGCCATCCCATCGTATCAAAGGCAGAATACCACTCAGTCAGATGCAACAACCAAAGAGAAGTTAATCAAGAAAAATCGACAGCATTCCATGTAAGATCTCACTAACTAGAAGCGAAGGTGTAACTCATTACATCCCTACGGCTCAAACAGATATTTTCAAATGAGCGGAGAAAAATATCTGTCTGGTTAGATAGATCACTTGAAGCATCTGAAAACCAGACAAAAGAATTCTATATTGTCATAAAAATATGCATTAGGCCTTAACTACCTAACTTTCAACACAATCAGCAATGGTGATCGAGGATGATGAATTAGTGTGAGTGATCCAAAACTCTATGCTAACGGAAATTAAAGAATCTTAAGAAGTAACAGCGAGGGATCAAATTCAGTTACTGATCTATTCTGAATAGGGAAATGAACGGATCTGATTCGAATAGAATTATTACCTTCTTACGGAGGCCAGAAGTACCAGGTTTCTGTCCATCGAAAGGCTTAGTATCCACTTTGGTAACCTTGAACACCATTTTAGTTTACCTGGAATGAAAATCAGAGCAGGAAAGACTTATAGGTGAGATAGAAAGAAAGAGATATAAAGAATCTGGAAAGTGTGAGCTTACTTAGGAAATGAAAGAAGAAGAAGACAGAGGAATGGGAGGATATGTCGAGAATTATTCGATTGGGATCAATCAAAATAATAATATGGCCGATCATTTAAAGCCTCACGTATTATTTTCTTTCCATCCATGTGGTGTGGTGTCCCGATTATTTCCCACCATCTGGACCAGAACGCTTCCCCCGCTTTTTTTCTCAAAACCACATCATCATTTTTTATTTTTTTGACGAAATTATTTTAAATTCATTCAAGGTTGTTTCGTGTCAAAGAAAAAAAAATCGTTCCATAATTTAATGTCCAAAAATTTATATTTATGCGAATAAAAAAAAAAGGTTGTTAGTGTTTTATCATCAATGAATGCTTTTCTTTACCGCTACAAATTAAAATAGGTAGTATATACTCTCAAATAGCTAGTATATATTGGTCCCTTACTTTTCATATTGTAGGCCTAATCCTTTCAGAAAAAAATAAACACGCCTAATCACAAAGCTGCCATGTGTTACTACTTGATATTGAAATTTTTGTTGTGCCTACTAATGCTTTGTCCCCTTTGATTCTAGTTGAAGGCACAAAATAATATTATTTTACATGTAGGTATAACTTTAAGAGCATCTAAACAAATTAGTCTTTTGATAATATATAACAAATTAATGTATGATGCTGTTTCTTTTTTAAAAGGATGAATACGCGATTTAACTGAAATAGGAACAAAAGGATATTTAGAATTAAATTTTAAATCAAATTTTTAAAAATTTAACTCATCAACCAAAAAGCGGTTTGTTCTACAATATATAAAGGCTTAGCAATACGTTTGGGCCTCTCTGAGAATGGACACTCAGATTAAATCCACTACGACAAATAGGGCAAATATTTTGGGCCTTAAGAATAAACTTTTCTTTCTTTTGTCAATTAATTTACTGGTTATGGAAGTCTTCATTCTTTCCAGAGTAATTTTTACTTTCACTGTTAATTACCGTTAAATCTAACATAATTACACAAATTTAATCGTGACTGACCAAATTAACATGGTCAGTCACTAAGTGAAAATAACTGTTCTTTCCATATTTAGTTTCAAAAACTTCTTGCTAATATATTTGATAAACATGTTTTGCTTCTAGTAAAGTACTAACTGTTCATTCAACTCAAAGGTTCGTTCACCAATTAACAGTATAATTTTAATAATAAAAATTAAAAATGAAACTTCTTTTTTTTTTGGTGAAGAGGAAGAGCACAAAAACTCAAGAGAAAAAAGAGAAAGAACAGAGAAGATCAAAGTACAACTACAAACGAACTTGCCGAGGCGTGCCAACACCCCGCTCATCTGCTAGCAGAATATCTCGGAGGCTTACAGAGAGCCCATCACACTCGTGATAACAATACATGTGTGCTTAAAAATAACAATTTTTAGTATATAAACATTGCTAGTTGATTGGTAAGCTTCAATCGATTTTGGCTGAAGTTCTAAAATTTAAATTATAGGCCTTTTTCTGTCAATAATGATTATGCTAATATAGTAACTAATGAGAATATCGAAATTATGCCTTAATGAGCGGTTTTCACCAATTAATATTGGGCATAAGGCTCAGTGACACTTTGGTGATCAAGTTAGTAAACAATGAAAGTTAAAAGTAATTAGTGTAAAGAGAGTCTGAGTGAGATCACTTACTTAGTCATAAATGTTTCACAGTTCTTTAAAAGTTTTTAAGGTGGCGAAGTAACCACATTCCATCAATGAGTTTTTGCGTTGTACATTTATCCGATCTGTTTTGGACATGCAAGGCTTGGACGCCTTTCTTTACTTATTTTGAATCAAGAGTGCTTGTTCCATAAAACTGAGTCATGTGAGTCTTTAATTGGGCTCCACAGGTCGGACTTAAAACTCAACTTCTGACACAATAATCAATTTACAAATATAAGAATTGACATGATTTGTTTAACTTCATTATTACTATTTTTTATGATATCAATTATAAAATATATCGATAACGTAATGACAAGTTGGCAACCCAACTCTTACGTCCTACCCTTGTGGACAACAGGGGAACTATGTAGATACGATATTGAAAAGAGCAATGGAATGTGATGGAAACATTAAGCACTTAGTAAGTTGCTAACAGCCAAAGAAATGTTGGAAAAGTTTGCGCCCCATATCCCAAACTTAGCAATCATAAACTGTACTATAAATTTTCAAATTGAAAGTGAGAACCGCCAAAAGTTTTCAAAGAACCGCCTTTTATTTTTTTAAACGGAAATCATTGATTCCTAATTTAGCTCAAGCTTGTCTATTCTGCTGAATAAAATATTCAACCAATTAAAATGAAGACACAAATTAAGCATGCTATCCGAAAAGTAACATGCTTGGCATATGCTACACGGTAATATCTGTAAAGTTTAAAGCTTAAAAAAGAAGAAGCCAAATCTCATCCTATTCTCATATCATTTTTAAACAATCCTACTTCACATTGTGAAAAACAAAGATACCCATTAACAAAAGGAAACTTAATTCTTTTTATAGTTAGGTGAATTAGATCTTTAGTCTTAATTTCATTTTTTTTAAAATGGATTGTGACAATCAAATTAACAACTCCAAACTCAGGGTAGCAACCAATAAACTACTAGTTGAGAGATAGACTTAACTTCATTTCTAACTTTATCAAAAAGAAAAACTTCATTTCTAACAGTTTAAATTCCAAATATTTTGTGTGTTATTACATTCTCTCTAATTACTAAAAAAGTAAGATTTAAACATAAAAAAAAATGATTATTATCTTTAACAATTCGAAAATAGGCCATCAAATAAGAATCATCATCACAGCATGATAATGCTTTCGGCCTTCTAAAAATTGAAGTAACATGGTGAAGAAAAAGCAAAAGTAAAAAAGTGACCAGAATCACTCTCTTTTACTCTTTTTTTCATTCTTCTTTTGGATTCTATCAAAAGAGAGACTGTTAAAAAGTAAAAAAAGAGGGTTAACTTATGACACAGCCGCTAATTAATTTACAAAGCAAATTACAGTTACACCAACCCCTCCTCCCCAACATTACAATCCTCCATACATTAACATTAATTTAATTTAAACAAACCTAAAACAACAATTAGCACATAATTAACTAACTAACACACCTAAAATTTTATAAAGAATACTTTAAAAAAACTCTCTTTTCTTCCCCCTCTTTATAATATTCCGGCGGTCAACCAGCAACCGGAGCCACCGCCGGCTTCACCTTGGGCGGCCTACCTCTTCCTCTCTTGACGCCTTTTTGCTCCGTCACGGACGAATCAGCATCAGTAGCCACCGGAACATGAACAGGAACAGGACCAGCTTCTGTCTTGGCCATCTTAGGTGGACGTCCACGTGGCCTTCCACTTCCAGTTGGACTCTTCGGGACTGCCGGAGTTGAAGAAGCAAAAGGATCCCTTGGCTTGGGCGGGCGTCCACGTGGCCTAGGAGATGAGGCGCCAGCTCCGGAGCCGGCAAGATCAGGAAGATCTGATTTAGGCTTAGGTGGACGGCCGCGGCCGCGTTTGGCCGGCGCGTTAGGGTCAGGCTTCATGTAGTTGTTCTTGACGAGAACTAGCTGCCCGTTTTGCTTCATCTTGTTGAGGTGGTGAGCGAGCAGCGTCACGTGCGACGGCGGCAGATCGGGGTATGTTGTCTCGATTTGTGTCGAGATTGCTGACTTGTTTGAGCCTTCTTTCTCATCCAAAGCTTCTATTGCTGCCATAATCATCTACAAAATGGAAATAAAATGTACGTTAACAGACATCCCAACTAAGTTGACATCCCGAAACAAAAATTTATAACTTTTTAGCAAACTTGCTAAAGAACATTATTCGTTAATCAAAGTTTAGTTGTACCTCGGGATAGTGAGGAAGAATGGTGTGCTCTTCCTGCTGCTCGAATTGCGGGAAGTCAATGGAATCTTCGAGAGCTGCCATGGAAGCTGAACAAGGAAATGAACTGTTTGGTTTGGAAAGAAAGAGTGGGGGTTTTGTGGAGGGATCAGATCGGAGGGAAACCAAAAGGAGATGATCTAACGGCTAGGGGATATAGTTTTGGGTGTCGATCTAACGGCTTATATTTGCTACTAATTTTATCATAGGATTGATGACATGGCAGACACGAATTGACTATATTACCCCTTACATTTGAATTCTGTCTTTGTTTCCCTTCTCATGATGGTTTGAGAACATTTGTGGATATTTTAACTTGTGTTTGTCTATATTAGAGGTAATTGGATAGATTTGAAAGTAGTAAAAGGAGGGCCAATAAGGTGCCGCCACGAAATAACACCCATGTGAAATTGAATTGATGTGAAATGTAAAGATGATCATCCAAGTGAGGAAAAGTGGGACCCTGTTGGGATGAGAGAGATGATTCTCTGCAACAACGTTGTACTAAGATGATGCATGAGCATGTAGAGAACCGAAGGGTTGGGCCTACGAAACAAGGAGAAGTAACTCTACTACCATCAACATAATTATTATAAGCTATTGAGTTTAGGTCACCTACCAAAATTTCTTATTTTCTTTTCTTTTAGTAGTTGTTAATTCACAATTACTATGTTTTATTTGATGTGACATATCTGTCACGTATCTAATGTTAACTTCATAATTAACAATTCATCAAAATAAACTGTATAGATCGTTTATAAATTTCATTAAGTTATTTGAGTAAAAATGACGTTCAGTATCAATTGTTATGTTGTCTTTCTGATATATGTGAGTGACAACCATATCTATTTCATTGCAATGTTGAAAACAATCTAACTATTTATGTCGAAAAGCTCAATGAACATAAAGAGAATGCGTCTTTAATGAATTATCAACATATATAGAATCACATTCTACCTAAACTTTCAACCATCCTTTCTCCAAAACTAATTGAACTGAAATCATAGTTTACAATTCCGTAATATAGACATAAAAAGTGTTTAAGTAGAAAATGAAACACCTACGAGCGAAACCACGATAAGTCCCGAGACCTCACTTGCATTTAAGGGGATGGGTTGGAACCCGAAGATGTCAAAGAATTCCAAGCTTATAGATGGTGTTTGTAAGTCTGTCTATCTATTTTTGGATGAATGAACGTTTGCATTTAATGGTGTGTTCAATGGAGGTTTTCATAATATAGGTCTTAATTAGCATGTTTATTTATGTATAAATGACATGACCATTCCTTTTATTTTCACTTGTTCTTCGTTAACCATATAAAGCTTGATATGACCATTTAAATGACTTGTATTAAGGGTTTTCTTGTAAATGAGATGTTACTTAACATTCTTTACTTTTAAATGTGCTTACTTTACACTATTTTCATTGAATTTGTAGTAAATCCAACCACAACCTTTACAGAAAATCATTTTTACTACGAAATACACTCTTGAATTTCAGGCGAATGTTATTTGAGAAAATTTAACATAATTCGACATTATTTTACAAACTTACTTGAATTTATTGTTGAAAATCATGTTTTTCTTGTAAATTTCACAATCCATAGAAACGAAACACTTATTATAGAAGTAATTTCAACAGACGGATGTATCAAAACTGCCCTAATAAGTGCAGTTTCGAGAGCCAGGGGCCGGACGCCCCTCCCCCCTAGATATGCTTTTAGTACACGTTAAAATAATGGATCGGGTAAGAGAATGTCACCACCCGAAAGTATTTCTTTATTGCCATCTTAAGCTTAAAAAGCCCAACATATCAAACCCATAAACTTGGAATATATTAAAGCCTTAATTCAGTTCAGCCTTTACAATATTACAACCTTGTTTCTTTCATTTTGCTCCCTTTTGTTTTCATTACCGGCCCTATTGTTGTCCAGAAATCACACAAGTATGGGGAAGAAAAGAAAGCATAGCGAAACGAAAGTGGCGGCGGCAGCTGCAACAGTTGAAGAGAAGAAGGAAAGTATTGTTGAGAGACCTCAACGAACACTCTTTGGTTGGAAAAACAAGGATGACCTCAAACCAACTCAACCTCCGGGTTTTAGGAACAGAGAGAAGGTTTTGGTTACCTGCTCTCGCCGTATTAATTACAGGTCTCTCGTTAGCTCTCTAAACTTGCTTAAAGCGATCTATTTACCATTTAAATTTATATAAAGTGATCTGTTGGTCATCCAAACTTATTTAAACCCATATTTATTTGCTCGTCCAATAATATATTTTGACATCCACTTTTATAATGTATTAAGCCAATTTTGAAATTCACATTTTTTTTTATGATTTTGTGGGTTTAAGGTACCGGCACTTGATGTTGAATGTGGTGTCACTTTTGCCTCACTGTAAGAAGGATAACAAGGTTGAAGCCAAAAGCAGTAAAGGAATGGCGCTTAACGAGCTTGTTGAATTGAAGAGTTGTTCTTCTTGTTTGTTCTTTGAGGTGATATTTAATTTTAAGTTGTTTCGAGTTTTCGAGTTATGCTTTGTTTTTATAGTTCCTTTTCTTGTTGGCTATTTGTGCTCATTTACTGATAATTTTGCTACAGTTTGAGTTTTTTTGAGACCGGGAAAAAGGAAAAGATTCATTATTTTCCTTGTCTTGTTTGCAGTGCAGGAAACATAAAGATCTTTATTTATGGATGGCCAAATGCCCTAGTGGTCCGTCGGTCAAATTTTTAGTCAATGCTGGTAGCTTTCTATTCGCGTGTAGTTCTTTTTGTAAAATGGCTAAGGCAGAGTAATCTAGTTTGTTATTGACATGTTTAGTTCTGTTTCTTTTGTGAATTTGTTTTGCTTATTTCAGTTCACACAATGGAAGAACTGAAACTTACTGGAAATCACTTAAAAGGTTCACGACCACTCTTGAGTTTCTCGGCTAATTTTGAAACAGATGCCCATTGGAAACTTCTGAAGGAGATGCTTATGCAGGTATTTTTTGCTTCCCCACTTTTTACAGTGTAGTATCTACGACATTTCTTTAGCATGTCAATAGAGCAACTTAAAAAAGAAAGAAAAAAGAACAAAATTCATTCATGCAATATATGCAGCTCGTAATGTTATTAATATGTACCCGTGTGTCTGTAGTACGTGTCCCAAGTCTCTTCCTATATGTCCTAAGCATTTTATTTGTAATAAAACTCTGTCTTCTTAGTAACTGAATTAGGAAGCAGTTATAGTTACAGGCTCCTAATACTATTTATGTTGAAAAAAGATAAATGAAATACAGTCGAGTAATTTCAGACGATTAGTTCAACGGGTCAAAGCGTTCACTCTTAATGAGACCTTGCTTTTAGACTTCATACTATCATAGTTTCTAAAGGAAGAAGGAAACAAAAAGGAATGAAAAAATACTCACAATCCCGTAATGAGATCCTAGGCACATAACAATTAGGTGATGAAAGAACCACAAACAAATGATATAATTGTCGCTGTCACATAGCTAGTTCCGATGTACATAATAGGGACTATTAGGAAATCTTTTCATGGTTTTCTTAAGTGACGCTGAATGTTTACTTGCTAGGTGATATTCATTAAACTTGCAATTGGTTTGTTTTGAGGAATATCATGACACTGAAGTTATTTTCAAGATCAAAAAAAGAAACAAAAGGATTGCAGCTTCTTCTGCAACATCTAGGATGGTTTTATGTTTGGTGATCTGTATTGCAATACATTCGATGGGCACTTTTGAAGTACTTTCATGAAATATTCCATATATTGATGTTTTGTTTGTTGTTGTTCAGGTATTTGGAACACCAAAGGAGCACCGGAAATCTAAGCCTTATTATGATCATGTCTTTGTTTTCTCCATTGTTGATGATCATATATGGTTTCGAAACTACCAGGTAGATTTGATATTGTTTAGAGTTTTATGGTGCAATGTCTTAAGTACATTCTTGAACATTTTAAGCTCTTAATATTCCTTTTTTTGTGCATCTGAGTTGTCATTTATATGTAATTTTTTCAGCATGCAGTCAGCTCCACTCCCCCTCATTTTGTTGTAGCTTCTCAAATAGCTATAATGTGAAAACTTTTGAGATCATTCCTCGTTTATATTGGTTTTGATAGTTAAACTCTGGGTATCGATATTTTAGCCCAATGTGATTGTGGTGAAATTACTATGCACTGAATGTTATTTGGATCTTCTTGCTCTTTACGTTAGCGTTTGAAGTTTGAACCCTTAATGTTCTCGAGCTATTGGCTCTACAAAACAAGGAATCTCTTAGTATCTGTTATTCTATGGTTATTGAACCCTTACATCTTATTTCATGATTTGTTTTCCTATTGCTCATCGAACTATGGAAAAGAGCATAACAGCGTGGAATCTGGAATGTATATTAGATTATCATTTGGACCATAATTGATGTTATGTTACTCCGCATCTTCTTCTGCAATTTGTCAGCCTTTAACACTGTTCCGTGTTACTTGTTGAAGTCCATAATTCATTATCATCATCTTTTTGAATACAGATATCTGTTCCTCATAATGAAGCGGACAAAATGATACGAGGTGGACTGGATAAAATGACTCTTATTGAGGTTTGTGTTGATATAGTTTTGAATTGCAACTTGCCGTTATGCACTTATGATCATCATCTAATTTAATAATCTGGATTCAGGTTGGTCCGAGATTTTGTTTGAACCCTATCAAGATATTCGGTGGAAGCTTTGGAGGTCCAACATTGTATGAGAATCCGCAATACGTATCACCTAACCAGGTTCGAGTTTCATTATTGCTGGCATGTTTGCGCTTGAGTTTGTTGTATTCACATGTCATGATGATAACCCCATCTGAAAAGGTTTGGTGTTTGGTAATTCAACTATTGATTGAGCGTCATGTTGTATCCAGATTCGAGCAATGGAGAAAAGGCAAAAGGTAGGGAAGTTTGCGCAGAAAGTCAAAGCCAAGACAAGGAGGAAAATGCACGAGGAATCAAACGCATTGGTTCCTGATGAATTGGAACACATTTGGAAGGAATGAGTTCTCTTCTTTAATTCCATCCAGTTTTGATAATTTTACTTGTATCCATTAATTCAGACAATTATTTTTGGTATTTTTGGGCTTTTCTTTCTTATAGTTTGGGTGGCAATCAAATTGCAATTTTTAGCTCATCTTAAAGCCATGGTAATGGAGATTTCCATTTATCTTTCATATAGCTACTACATGATGTTAAAATGAACAACATTAATCATCTTTTATGCATTAGTATCACTTGTAATTTTATTGAATCATTAGTACTATATTATTTTTCAAAAAATCATGCAACTGCTATCAAATTCATGTAATCATTAGGGCCATGATTCAGGGAGACTCCGCACGGGATTAAAATGTTAATGATATAATGAAACTTGTATATTTAGATACTTGTATTATTTTTATAATTTAGAACTGAAATGTTGGTTGTTACTATTATTTTGAGCCAGTATAATCCATATTTTTAATAATAATGATAATAATTTATTTAAAATAATTAAAAAAATAGAAAAATACAAAACCGATTAATCTTTGATTAAACATCGATTAATTGTTAAAGAGGCATTGGCCACCTGATGTCCGCCTAGCAGCTTCTAAACACTGATCTCAACCTTCTTCACAAATGGCTTCCTAGAAATTTCATGGCGAATATCTTCTCATTCGTCCCCATTATCCAATGAATGAATATTCCTATTTACAAACTAATTTTCCCTTGACATATATACATACTAAGGCATTGATAATATATACTTACACAATGAAATGTATACTCAAGATTCCCAATTGAATTACTTTCAGCTTTCAACTGGACGTTTCCCGTGACGGTCTAATCTTGGGCTGGTGCGAGTGGAGGTAGATGCCGTGGCAGTATTCGTGTTTGTGTTGGAGTTGGAGTTGGAAAAAGAGGAAGAATTGGAATTTGAATCAACAGAAGTTCCAGCAGTTGACGACATCCCTGGTGGCCTTCGAGATCTTCTATATCTTGAACCAGGTACTCCAGGCCTAGTTGGTTCTTCTAGATTCCCAGGTTTCTTTGATAACAGTATCACTACTCTTCGCATTAGTGGCCGCAATTGTGGATCACCTTGTGTGCATAGCAGCCCTATATGAATGCACAGTTTTACTTGATCCGCGTCTGCTGATTCCTCTAACGTTCGATCCATAATCTCTAAACTTCTATCCTTCTTGTACAGCTTATAAGCCTGCACCACAAATAGAGCACAATGGTTCAAAACATTAATTACATATATATCTTCCTCGAAGTCGCCGGAAACATGAAAGAATAATGTGAATTTTGACATTTTGCTTTCCAACTCTGAATATGACTAAAGAGCCTTTCAACTGGAACCGAAGTCTTACCCAATCAAGAAGATTCTGGGCCTCGAGAGATAGGTTGAAAGCTGAATTTCTCTGGCCACTGATAAGCTCCAAGACCACAACCCCAAAGCTAAAGACATCTGCCTTCACTGATAGATGTCCGTGCATTACGTACTCTGGAGCCATATATCCACTGTGTTCAATTTTAAGCACATTTGTCATATTGCATTTTCACTACTACTGCCTTTTAACAATGTACCATAACAATATTAAGGTGGTTGGAAAACATACTTTGTACCAGCAACACGGGTGTGGACATGAGTTTGATCTTCGGGGAAGAGACGGGCCATACCAAAATCGGCAATCTTAGGAACCCATTTATCATCAAGTAAAATGTTGCTGGCTTTGATGTCACGGTGGATTATGCAGTTGTGAGAATCCTCATGAAGATATAGCAATCCCCTTGCTGTACCCGTTATTATATCATACCTTCTCTTCCAATCAAGCTTCTCTCTTTTTTGAGCTTCTGCATCGAAATCATTAAATATATGAATTTACAACACCAATACTCGAACAAATGTAGACATTTTTCTTTTCTTTCATCAAATTACATTTGCATAATCAGTCAATTCTTCTGAAAATGGTACTTACTGAAAAGAAACTTGTCAAGGCTTTCGTTAGCAACATATTCATAAACCAAGAGCTTTTCTGTTCCATGAGCACAATATCCCAACAAATTCACTACGTTCCTATGCTGAACACGAGCTAAAAGCTTAGCCTCGTTCATGAACTCTTTCTTTCCTTGATTCGAGCTGTGCGACAGTTTCTTTACTGCAATTTCTCTCCCATCACCCAATTTCCCCTGTTCATAACATTACAAAATTCAACCTTAATTATCAATTCCCAACTAGTATGACCTATTCAAGCTTAAGGAACAATTCTCACAACTCATACATTACAACTTTGATAAAATCCCACAGCCATTTTTTCACAAAATTCTAAAATAACCTCACCAAAGACACCATAAAAAAGAGAGAGACATACCCTATAAACAGGTCCAAATCCACCTTCACCAAGCTTGTGAGCAGGATGAAAATCTTTGGTGGCAGCCACTAAAACATCAAATGCAAACTGCTTCTGTTCCTGAGCAGCAATCTGGTCTAAATCTTCTTCTGTTTGGGAGTCTAATCAACCAAAACAAATTTCAAAAATATCAAATTTAAACAATATGATATGATCCCCATAATTAAGATATCAACTGGGTATTCAAATTTACCTCTTCTTGAGCTAAATTTGAAAGGTTTCATAAGATTCTGCAAGAAATTATTGGACTTTGGCATGGTTTTTCATAAAATTTGAAAGATTAAGCATCTGGGTATCAGCTGTAAAAATATTTCAAGTTAAAATATTTCTTGAAATGAGGAGATTAGTGGGAACAGAGGGGAAAAGGAAGTTGTTTAGGGTTTTTCTTAGGATGAAAAATGGAGAAATGGAACAAATACTATCAAATCCCAACAGCTTTAAGAAAATGAACGTGTTGACCTCTCTGACTGACCCAAAGGCTTATTTATTATCGTTAACAGTACGTTGTACGGTACCGCCAGCATAAATATTTCATTTTTTTTGAACTGAATAGTTAGGTTTCGTTTTCTTCCATGTACGACAAAGTAACTGAATTGGCTGAATTTAATTGAATAAAGAAAAAAATTTGTTAAATTTAATTGAATTGAATTGAATTTTATTAAAATTAATCAAAAAAAAAGAGACCCATGATCCAATTGGTTTTCAAATTCTTATTTGAAAACCGACTAATTTAATTTTGAAAAAAAAGGCTTGGTAGATTGTAATGTCAAGCTTCTCGTCAATGGTAATGGTGGTATTCAAATCATGACCTTATTCCTAGCTTAACCCCTTATCTACTGTTGAGTTACCGTAACTTTTATATATAAATAAAAATCATAAGAACAAAATTAGTGTTGATATTCGAATACAATTTAATCTGTCCATAATTTGGATGGTTAGATTAAGGTTAGATGAGTAATTAAGGTTTAAAAGTCAAATCTATACATAACCATAATCCTAATACATACTTATGAATAATTTCATTGTAAAAGTTGTGTGACTTATAAAATGATGAGACTGCAACACTTCAATTTATTCGGTTGCAATAACTCAATAATAATCTATGCTATAAAAAATGATCCAATACCATTGCTTATATTCGGATTTGTACAATCTTGTCAATTAGTTAATACTATAGCACATAAAAATAATTTTTCATTTTTCAAAGGCTTCATTCTATTCTATTAAACTGGATTACGGTCACCCCACAGTAAGAAATTTAATGTTATTATATGCACACTTTTGACACAATATTACAAAATCGATGATGCTACACCCTTAAAAAACACTTCTGTATTTTATATTGGCAGCTCCCACAAGCTTTGTTTGTGTAAATAAAATAAAATAAATGGAAACCGAAGTCAAAACTCAAAAATATGAAACATAAAAAGGACAGGAGTTGATGTGGTTTGCGAGGAATAAAAGTGACAAAGAAGAATAGGCCAAAACTTGAAAGTTTCAATGGCAAAATCAAGAGCTACTGCTTCCATTCACCACACTTTCAACGCGTGCATGTGCTTAATTTTATTTAGAAAAATAAACACCCATTTTGAAAGTATGTATGCAACAAAAAGATAAATTCAAGTGACCTTTTCCTTACTGCAATTTTTTTTAACATAGAGGATCCACAATAATTTTTTTTTATCAAAACCTCCTACTTGTTAAAAAATTCCATTAGCCCTTTCAAAAAAAAAAACCCTATGAATTTAACGTTTTGGTAACTTATCAATTAGTTTTAAAACAATTGATACGCTCACCAACAGGTTGAATAAAGAGTCTAAGATTCAAATCTTACTACAAAGATAGTTTTGTCTACAAAGTTGCTAACTGGCCCATTAGGCCCAATATATAATAGAAATCTTGCTTCAACTATATTTGTATTTTCAAAAGAATTCGTAACTTCTTAAAAGGCCCATTAACAACAATTCCTTGTGAGGAGCTTTTTTCTTTTTAATTTTTGCTAATTTTTTTTTTTTTTTCAGAATGCGGAGGGGTAACAACCCCGGAAGGAAAAAAAATAAAGACAAAAAGAAAAGGTTACATCAATGATAGTGGTGCTCACATGGTCAATGATTGACCAAATATGATTGAGTACTATCTTCGACAAAAATAGAAAAACTTTAGAGTGCTTTTGGACTACAACAATTCCTTAGAAATATAAAGCCCGACGAATTGTTTTGGAGGTTATTTAGGGTATAATAAAATACATAATAACAATATAAAACTCGACAGGTTGATACAGAAATATTTAAAGTATAATAAAATTCACAAAATCGATTTATTATTAAAGGATATTGTACTCCAAAAACGCTCTAGAATCTCTCAGTTAGGCTTCTCCAATAATTGTAGAGATTTTTGTCTCTAAAAGTTGCTTTGTTGAGTCTAAAAACATATGTAATTTTTTTGGCAAATGTAATCATAATATTTAGAAGGTATGTGAAGATTTAAAAAAGGAATAAAAGGAATTCTCAAAATAAAAGAAAGGAATAAAACATTGATTGAAATTATAACTTCATATAGAAAGAAAACATAAGGTGAAAGTTGAACAGTTATACCAATCGTTTGGTTGGCGCAGTGGCAGTATGAAACTGTGCTTGTTAGGATGGTCTGTAGATCGACCCCTTACAACGACGACTGAGAGGGATTTAAATACTATAATCCTTGGATCCGCCTCGGATATGGATTAGTTGGCTCAATGTGTGTCCGAATACCGGATGAAAAAATCAAAAAAGTTGAACAATTAAGATACCCTTATCGACATAAAAGTACATGGTTAAAATTATAATAAGGGCAAGTTTGCCCATTAAATAACTCCTGAGAATTCTAGATTAGGCTTTCCTTCTTTTCGTTAATGTTTATAAAAAACTATGTTTGAATAGATATTATCTCTGTTTGATCCCTCTAAACATAAGATCATATTTCCAGACACCAAATTTTTACTTAGAAAAGGATGCAATTACCCTAATTGAAAAAGACACGTCAGAGCACATGTTAATAATCCGGTCCGGTCAAGTGCTCTACCGAATCAAAAGCATATCCGGTTGTTATCCGTTACCATTACTTAGATCAAAAGCAAGACCTATATGTAGAAGGAGAAAAAGATAACTTGCCATGTTTGAATTGAATAGTCAAAATGTGGCAACCAAATTATATAAAAGGTTAAATAACAAAAGTTCTAGATAAGTAACAAAAGAACTACATTCAAGCTAGAAAACTACTAATTAATTTCTTGTGACAAAGATTCTAATTACGAATTCTTGTGTTCACAGGAAATTAAGGGTTGGTACATGCAGTGTGTAGTAGTATAAAGGATGGGGACATGTTAGGCTCAGAAATTGTTTAAGAAACATAATGACATTCCAGCTACCTAATTAATATCCTCATTTTAAGTAAATCTGCCGAAAGTTGTTAATAACCATTGTTTTTTGCACAATGATTACACCATCTGCATTTTCCCCGATCAAAAAAGTTCGTTCATGTATAAACAAATAAAAAAGGCTGCCTTCTTATGACCTAGAATGACATGGTTTTGCACGTGCATAGAATAATCCTTCCAAGCATTCAAGTTGCTTTTTAAATTTTTGACAAAAGTTGCTGTTAGGGTTAATTAGTTAATTTTAATGAGGTTTTTATAATATTAATTATCTTGTCACACATAATGACACTGCAACCTAACTTCCTTTTGGTACGAATGGGGATTGATGCTTCGAATTCAATAAGCAAAAAATAAAATAAAAATCTACAGATAGCATTAACCTTAATCATGGAAAAGCTATAATTAGCCATGAATTGTGCCTTTAATTTCCTTAATATACTATAATGAAGTGGACACAATTTGGTTCCTTCATTCACCGGAATGTAGCATCGGTCTCCTCTTATGTCTGAGTAAGGCTCTGAGAACACTCTGACGATCAAGTCAGTGAGTTTAGAGAGAGAAAAAGTAATCACAATATAGAAAATGATGTGTAACTTCACCAATATTTATTATGTTGGGACTATTTATAAGAGAGAACAAACCGGATCGTTAAAACGAGGGTGTGGAACCAACATCTCTCGGGTTATCCGATAGTCTATGGTGGGCACAAAAGTCGGATGCTCAACATGTGACATGGCAATCTTGAACATTACTAGTGCTAGAATAAATATCGCATGAATGTATGAGATGTTCGATTGGGTCGAGCACTCTCATACATTCATGCGATATTTACTTTTAGTTAGCAAAAACAAAACTTTTTCACCAAATATGTAACTACATTTTTATTTCTAGAAATTTTACTCTGATAAAATGGCTAATTGATACATTGTTTATGGATTATATGTTTAGTGATTATTTTAGACGAATTGAGATTGAGGATATGAATGCAAGCGAGCCAAAACTTGTGGCAGAGAGGTTAAGGCTGAATTGTAAAATGTATTCGAAGAGAGAAAATGACGTGGTTTCGAAATATTCATTGGAACACATACAACGTATGGCACCAAAAAAACATGTTTGGATATCGTAAATGTTGGTTTCTCCAGAAGATGTGAATTCAATTAGACCATCCAAATAATCATTTTTGTGAATTACCCTATATATCCGACAACAGGACCATAATGATTAGATTGAGCATGTGGACAGAACTATATGATGTTCCTGAATTAATCCTGTCTTATTTTATTTTCTGAAATTCAATTGCTTTTTTTCTTTTTTCCTTTCTGTAATAATGAGTCGGCTGGCAGGCTGGCTGTTAAGTTTGTTGGTTTCTGGCACTTCTACCCCGTACCTACCAAGTTTTTATTTTATGCTCTAAGCAACCACATTTTTTTTTTATCAAGAAAGCAATGTCTCTTCTTATTTCTATTATCTGGTTTTAGGAAGTAAACAAAATTAATCTTTATCACCAAACACTTTGTTTTAACCATTTAATTAAGATTTGAACTCTAAAAATGAAACGCAATTTTCACTAAAATACTTCTTAGACTGTCGATTTAGAAAGTACTGATCTCATCTATAAATAAGTAAAATAAAAGACGCTAGGCACTAGTATGGTGGTTGAGTTTCTTTGAGGAGTAAGCGAAAATTAGAGATAAGTAGAATTTTGAGCGCCACAACTGTTTATACGGTCAAATCGATTTAAATCATATATTCGATTTTGAGCGCTTAAGTGGTACCTAGACGGTTAGACGACCTTCGTTTAAAACAATGTTATATACAAATTTAAAGTAAATACTTAGTAAGAAATAATAGAATATACAAACACTCAATTTTATGTACTTCAGGACCCTCAAAATAACAAAAGAAACAACCCCATATCCATAAGATGGGAGAATAAGATAAAGGAAGAGTTACTTACTCTTCCTTCTAAATTCAATAAATTAATAAAAGAAGACAAAAATATTCTCCTAGTTCTAACTTTCTAAATATAATTTTTTTTTGTTTTGTTTTTTTGGTTAAAGAAAAGAAAAAGCAACTAAGTAATGGTATGTACCTGGCACTGGAATCTTTGATCATTTGGGTGTCTAGCTCCAGCTTTGCAAGCCAGGGCCCCTTTCTCACAACTTACTAATTGACAGCTTTACTTTCACACTCACCCTTACTTTAACAGTTTACCTAAACCCTTAATTACCCACCTAAAATTTGGGCTTCCTTTTACAAACTAACCATTAAAATATAAAATGAATTTTGATGTTTTTCAATCCACCAATATGACCATAATAGAAGCCTTCCTCTCCTTCAAGAAGCTTCCCTATCAACAAGAGTGGCATCATTCGTCTCCACTGGAAAATAAAATCTGCGTTAGTCTGAACTGTCAGCTTAGAATACCGAATACTTTAGAAATAAAGAATGTGAACAAGTTGAAATCTAACAAAATGGACAAAATGAAGCTTGGACATAATAAAATTACCAGGGAACTGTTGTCATGCAACTCCGTTTTCCATGCTCTTGGCGCGTACTTCAACGTTTCTAAGATCGCGAAGATGTTGGAGAATTTCTTGGAGAAGTTGAATTCCTTTGTCTCCTTTCTTTAAGGATGTCATACAATGTTTAAGAAACTCTCTGTCTGCTTCAAGTGCTTGCAGCCTTTCGTATACATGGTCTACTGTCTCCTCTATTTCGAGCTTCTTCGTGTCTACTTCGTATTTGTTTATTGATTTCATCAACATAGCAGAATCTACTTCTTCTGCTTCCTCGTATTTGTTTATTGATTTCATCAACATGACAGAATCTACATCTTCTGCTTCTGTATGTCCATTTACCATTTCTTCGTCATTGTCTTCGTTATCTCCTTCTCCTTCGGTGGCATCAAAGAGCGGAAGAAGTCTCTTCGCCTTTGTGCCCATATGATGATGATGAGTATGCCTTCCATTCATTTCTTTGTAATGAGCATTTTCAACTTCGAAATTGTCATTGTAGCCATTCCCATTCCCATTTTCTAAATGTAAATGTTCTTTTTCGTCGTCTTCGCTTAGTGTAAAAAGCTTCTCCTCCAAAACCTTGAGCTGGTCAAGAATTGATAGCCTTTCCTCCTCGAAATTCGCCAACGAATCTTCCAAATACACAACTGCATCAACCGGTGTATTCTCATTACTACTTTCTTGATGCAAACCAAAACCATTTTCGTCCTTCAATTCGTGATTCAAGTCAACGGATAGTCCATCACTTTCCTCGCCATTGCTAAAAGAAGCCGAAGAAGTTGCTGTACTTCTCGCGCTACTTTCTTTCCTTCTTTTCAACATCATCTGTCTCTCTCTTGCCTCGTAGTCTTCAATTCTCTTTCGGTATAATTCGAGTTCTTTCTCGAGTTCTGCTCTTTCTTTCTCTCTCTTTACCATGAGTTCATTCATCAGCTGCAAAGCTTCTTGATCATACTCGGATTGCTCTTCCATCATTCGCTGATACTGTAAAGCCTCCATCTGCATTGCAGCCTTCTCTTCTTGAAGCCTGTTTATCATTGCCATTGTTTGATTCGCGGCTACAGCAGACGCGCTTCTTTCTTCTTCTAATTCAGCATATACAGCATTTAAGGCCTTCCTTTCGGCTCTAAGAGCCGATTTCAACTTATCCATTGTTAGAACTCCGTCACCTCCTTCAATGTCACTTGTCACACTTCCATCCAAAGACTCTTCTGTGTTCGATTCTCTTCGTTCGAGCAGCAGAAATTTCTTGTTTAAATGGTGTGCATTATCTTCAGAAGTTGGTGTATCAGGAACTTTTTCTTCTTCAATCTCATTGCTTTCAGAACAGAATGACAAGGGACTGTTCATGCTTGGAAACTCTACTTGTTCTTCATCTCTCCTCGAACCTAAAGCAATGGACAAATTTTCGCCTAAATTACAATGTAACGTACAATGTATTTATTTAATGCTACGGAAATACAAGAAATTGAAGCTTACCATAACAAGAATTGCTGGTTGAAGGAGAAATTTCTTGAGATGGAATATGAATATCTTCCATTGGTTTATGATCCATTGTTTCATGATCAGGAATCTCGGTTCCTATCGATATATCGGCTTCAATTTCATCAATTTGCATTTGAATTTCTCCTTCAGATTCTTCAATTACTAAAAAATGAACAAAAATCAAGATCTGAATTCACTAAATAAAACAATGCTTAAATTAAATCAAATTAGTACCTTGAATGTTGTGTGATTCCATTTCGTCCTCGCGAACATGTTCAAAATCTGCAAGAAGTTCTGAATAATCATGAGTCTCATTCAATTCTCTTGCTCCAAGCTCTACAATTATTTCGTCGTCTTCATCATCTTCTTCGTGACATTCCAAGATTGGAAGAAGTGGCACTTTCTCTTCAAAACTACCTCTACTTTCCAAAACCAATTCATATTGTGCCTCACCATGCTTCTCAAACTCCATTACAAAATCTTCATCACCACAAGTTTTCTCCTCCTCCTTCCCGTTCCGGTCCAAAATTTCCCCGGAAACCTCAATTTCAACTGGAATCAAGTTGCAAGCATCTTCATCAATGTAGAACTCTAGATGCTGAGTTTGACTTTCACTAGACAACTCTCTAGCTTCAACTCTCACTTCTTCATTACAACTCGAATTCCTATCTTCCACTTCCCCCGAATCCCGCTCTTTCTCCATAACCAAATCAGCTTCAACACTTTCATCAACAACCATTTCATCATTAAAGCTACAAAGAGAGTATAAAAACTTCTCCCCTGTTTTTTCTCCTCTGTTTTCATCAATCCCCTGTTTTTCCCCTGTTTCCATCTCTACAAAACCTGATACTTTTGTATCAGAATGATCTTGATCATCAAATTCATCTTCCAGAATCAGATTTTCTTTCATGGTATTCTCAGAATCTCCCCAGAATGGCTTGATCAGAAAATCATCATGACAAAATGAGTTCTCATCCAATCTAACTCCGCAGCAAGAACACTTAAAAACCAACAAATCATTTTCACTTACCTTATCATCACCATTAAAATCCTGAAGCACACCCAATTTCTTCATCCATGGAAAAAAGACGAAATTTTTAGATGTTTCCCCGGAGGACAAGCAATCCTCACACATATCTTGAGATTCAGCAAGCTTTCGATGACTCGAGCAGTAACCCAATTTAGAAATCTCAATAGCATGAGCTTCACATACAAGAGATCTATAAGAATCCTGAAATTTCTGAGGCTCAAAGAAATTATCAAGCCTAGAACACCATAAACAAGGCTTTTTAAGACCAAAGTAATCAGCAAACTTTATGATCAAATAAGAAAAGAGAGAATTAAGAAGAAGAAAAAAGATCAAGAGCCATTCAAGAAATGCATAGACTAAAATAAGGGTGAGCTTGTTTGTTTTTCTGTGTAACATGGTTGCAAATTTGTTGGCAGCCATGGATGATGCTCTGTTTCTTGGTATTTACAGAGAAGAACAGAGAATTTTTTTGTGGATTTTTGAGAGAGGGAGAGCGTGAAGAGGAAGAAGTAGATGAACAAAAAAAGATGTTTTATTTATTGGACATGAAAAAGCTTAATTGAATAGGAATGATAGCCAAAGGAGACTTATACCTTTCAAGTGTAGTGGGATTATAAAAAAGATTTTAAATTAATATGATTGAGTCAAATTTAATTAAGGAATGTCTTATTCCTTATTTTTCTTTATTTTATGAATTGTCATGATAGCATGTTTTTTTCTACTAGAAATTAGCCTTAAAATTTTTCAATAAATGTTTTAGTTAATGAATAACAAAGAAAATGATATATGTTAAATTTCATAACCAACCACTCTAGCTAATAGATGTGAAGATACTAATCCTTTAATAAAAGAGACATCATAGTCAACTAAATTTTCAATCGAGCTGTTTAATATAACTGAAATTAGTATTATGGAGGAAAACACAAGACAATACTTGGATAAAGAGTTGTGAATATGATTTAATCAACATTTGATTTCTTGAAGCTTAATTTAGCATGGAACTTCCCAATAAGACAAAGTTTCAGCTAAAAAGAGATCTTGAGTCACTCCCAGAAAACCATTGTCACATGCCACAAAAGGTTCCAAATAATCTCGAATAATCCAATCAAACCTACCAAACAACCGATCACAAAAGAGAGTTGCATTGAAGTTAAGTAACGTTTTTTCTTTTTTTGGAAATTAATAAATATCTTAGTTTAGTTTCCTATTTATCATTAAAAATGAATAATTTTCTTCCCAAATAAATCAGTAGAGAAAATAGTTATATTACTTTGGTGCTATGGAAGGAATGTGTTAAAAACATATAGTAGCAAAAAAAAGAAGAGATAATGCAAATATCTTTTAATTAATAAAAAAGAAAAAAGTATTTTGTAAAATTCTTTTAAGGGAGGGAAAACTTTCAATTTAAGAGGCCATACCTGGCTGCCGGCCTACCTCTCCCCCAGTCATATTTTTCTCTTTAGGCAAACTAAAATGGTAGTGGGCCCCTCTACACTACCTTTGAATAGTGGGCCCTTTTTAAAGTAAAGAAGGGGCCCAATTAGGAATCTAAATGCTCCATTTCATCATTCACTCCATTAATTCTTTCTTCTTTCTCTCTTTTCTTATTCATTTCTGTTTTTATATTCCTTTTAAATTTACATAACCTATTTTGCACTAAAATACAAGTTTACAGTTATCATTTTCATGTTTTTACAGTTTTAATTTTGGATTCTTTTCATCTATGATAAATTTGGTTGAACTTATGGAGGATTAAATTGGTACATGACTTCAATTTTATAACATTTAGGTGCTAACAACTCAATAATATTGTTAACTTATTATTTTTCGAAGAGGTTGATGACCAATTAGTTCTGTATGGAAATTTTTATATTCAATAATGATTATTAAATAGCATTTATTAACATAGATTAAGATGGTAAATATAGACAAACATTATTATCAAGCCAAATATATAGACAAACATTATTATCAAGCCAAAAGAAAAAAAGAAAAATTGATTGCACCCACATGGATAAACCAATTGGCAAACCAAATATGAACTAATAATTCACTAATATCCATGTGATTTATGTACCTCTTAAAAAATTATAATAGATCCTCTCCTTTTATTAACAATATGCCAAGTTGAAGCAATAACTCATGAATAGCATTCTGATTTTAAGGTGAATGAAAATAAAAACAACTTAAAATGTCAAATAAGATTTGATATTTTTTAATTACTCGGATTATTCGGTTTAAGACTATTTATTTACCATTTAGGTGATTCTTCTTCCAACTAAAACTTTTGCATACTAAAAATGAAACTCGAGACCTAGCTTAAGCGAGTAGAACCCAAACTTATATTAATTGATTAGGAATGGATAAACTGTTACATTATACATTTGATGGTATAAGGTTTAGTGGACGGAGAGTGACGTGGAAAATGGAACCAATCTCCAAACCCATAACTGCAAAGCCAAAGAAAGCAAAGCACATGCTCTCCAAATTCATACACCCATGCCCGAGTAACCCCGCTAGATAGGGATATGAACAACATCAAGCAAATGTATAATGCACGTCCCTCAAAACACCATAAAAAATAGTAGTAGGTATGTTTATTTATTACTCTTTTTGACTTTTACTTCTCTTTGTACTATGAACTAACTTAATCGTTGTAGTATACACAGAAGATAACTACTAGTAACAAATCAACTTGCTCTTTATGTAAGAAATGTTTCTCGCTATTAAAAAAAGTCCCTCAACTATATCATTTATGAAATAATATATGGAATTGGTAATTTGTATTTTTATTTATTTTTATAGTCTTTTATTGAATGAATAAATTCTACTTCAAGAATATTTCACCTCTAAAGTTAGTTGGCGAAATTGATAATACGATAAAAGATGCACAAATTGATAGCAACATATATATTGCCTTTGTATATAACTTTAGAAACGATGTCAATACATCAAAATTTTGTGAAAAAAAGAAAGACTTGGTGTTTGGTATTTGTCAAATATCGTGGTATTGATAGGAAGAGGCTGCACCGCCCGCTCACCGACCTCATATCCAAATATCCCCCCCGACCCACCCTTTTCAACTTTCCTCATTTATTTTCTAATATTTATGTATAAAATACCAACAATTCTTTTCTTTCGTTTTCTATTTGGACATTATTTTTTTCAAGAAAAATAATCTTCTTCTTGCCCTTTTCTTTTTTTTTTATTTCTTTGTAAAAATATGTCCAAAGTAAACATTTTTTTTAGTTTGAAGAAAGCTTCTAAAATAAGTAAAATGCATTTCCATTTCTCAAAAGGGAAGTTTAAGTATGTTTACAAAATCAATGACACTTAAAAAATATTTAGCTAAATAATAGATCACTTTAAATAAGTTTGGTTAACAAGATAAAATTGGGAGTATTATTGACCTATCTTTAATTTTAGTATATAGTAGTTTTTTTTGAAAGGAATTATAGTATATAGTTTTTATATTAATTAGATTGAAATTGACTTAAGAATGGGCAACCTAATTTAAAATGGTCTAAAATTATATGCCACAATGCAGACATAAAATATGAACCCGAGCATTGGGTCACAGTTGAATAAAGGAGGGGCCATACATCCATAGAGATTTCTAAAGGGTTGCGTGGTTACAAAGAAATTTCTAAAATTTTCAACTCCAATTGCAACTATACCTTATAATTAATTAATTAGAGGACCCTCTTTTTTAAAAAGTAAAATAAAATTAATTAGAGGACCCTATTTTCTAATTCCTATTATAACTCTTTTTGAACCATTCCTTAATTTTGGGTCCCTTCATATAATATTATATCATTGCTCACCTTAATTCGTGACCTTTCTAATTAAGAAAATATTAGTCATAGATTTATCCACACAATTGCCTCTAGGTTTTATGTTTGTTTTTTGGGTGTCCATTTTGATTTATATTTTTTAAGACTATTAACCAGGCATGCTATTGTGGTTCATATGTATAATATGTATCTTAATAAGTCATTCATTTTTAATTCAAAATTGGCTCCAACGGACCACTTTAGTACGCATCTTGGAGGCAACGAGCGAAATATGGTTTAGCGATCCAAATAAGAGCGAAAAATTTCTTGGTAACAAGGGTTATGGTCGAACCGGTAGCGTGTCAACATGCATCATATTTATAAAGTCTTTAATGCCTTAGCAGTGGCAGAAGACATGTTGGAGGACGCTCGAAACATCCTTACGGGTGTGAGTCGACATGTCGTGCTCCTTGTAGGCTTGGTAACTCTCAAGCTCAAAATCAGGGATAAAACGCCCAGATGGATGATGGAGAGATTAGTGAGTCACGTGGGGATGCGTTCTGAATCATAATATGATGCAATGCAATGGCTCTCTTTATATATATAATTTAAAAGAAAGTAAGCAAAAATAAATAATTGAAAGTTGCTGTAAACTTAAAGGCAAGCAATGCTTGTACTTGGGATAATTATAATTTCATGACAAACACCTCCTTACTGCTCTAATTATTTCATACACTTTCTCCTTGGTATTTTTTGTAGGTTATCTCAGAAAATATGTCACTATTTCCAAGTTTCCAACTTGATGTCAAATTAAATTAGAGAGTTTCATCCTAAACAAAATAAAGATTTTGGCCATCGAAGTCGAGGTTCATTACAAGGATTTCATTTTGTGGTAAAATTTAATGTAATTCACTAGAGGCACCACGATCTAATGACTCATTTTACGTACCCAAAAATCCTCCATTGTGAATCAACATACTTGTTTATTCAGACATTAAGATTCCAGTCCAAGGGAATTATAAATTATGTTGCTCCGATCCGGATGATCGAAGGTTCCTCGGTCTATGTTTTGGTCAATCAAGGTTCCCTCTCGTGTCAAAATGTTCCTCTGGCGGTTGTTGTCTAATCTCTTCCCTCCTACGGAACACCTCTTTAACTCAAGGGTATCAATGTTGATAACACTTGTGCTATATGTCATGATTATGGCGAGCATGCTCTTTACCGCTTTATTGATTGCTTCTATGCCATGGCATATTGATGTCTTGTTGGATGCCAGAAGCTCTCAAAGCCAAGGTTTCTGAAGATATGGAGGTCCTTAGAAGTGTCCTGCAGCAACAAGCTGGGGATAACCTTGTTTCTTAGTCTGAGTGTGAGGATTGAGGTGCAAGGTCGTATTGTGTTTCTGGTACATTTTAGACTAGTTCTCTTGGTAGTGCAGGAAATGATATTGGGTTGACTGAGATTTTTGAGGATTTTGTTTTGATGATTGTGACATTCCATACATTATTATTTTTCTTATGTGAGTGTGTTGAGCACTTCCCGGGGCTTTGTTTTCTTGCTTGGAATGGTAACTTTCTCTATAGCTGTTTTGCATTGACAGTAAATCCTTCTGCCTTTGCAAAATAGATTACAATCTCTGTTGCAGGGACACTCTAGTAGCGTTCCATGTTCATGTCCACGTCCGTATCCATTTCAGTTTTGTTCGTCTTGGAAGGCTAATTTTAGAGATGAGTAGATAAGACTGCCCGCTCTCCGTTCCTGCCTCAGTGCAACACAGATGGCAAATCAAATCGTTTATGGCAGATAGTGTAGGCTTATTTGGTCAAGATTGCATCCATCATTTTTCTATGTGTATTGCTTGTCAAGTTTACATGGCTGAATGTGAGGCTTGTAGGCATGAGTGATCTGTGTAGACTTTATGGGTGTTGTTTTGTCCATTTTGTGTCTGTTCTTATGTTAAATTTCTGGATTAGCGTTCGCCTTAAAATTGCAGGGTTTTGTTGTTAGTGTCTAAAGTGAGGTTTTCATGTTCAAATTGCAGGATTTGGTTCTTTTTGTGCATGTGTGCAAGTCATATTTAAGTTTGATGTTTTTGTTAACGGTAACTAGGACAGGTTGTAGCGAGCCAAACTGGTATTGAAGTTGAATAGGCGCTTGCCTTGAGCTCAATGCTTGTTGAACTTGAAATATTTAGGCCTGGCTCAAGCTCTCGCCTCGAGTTTGAAGCTTGTCGAGCTTTAAATTTGGCTCTCATTTGTACTCGATATAGGTTTTAATGTCTTGGAATATATGTGGCTAAAATAAACTCGTGGTACCCCAAACTCTACTCTATTTCACACTTTGATGCATATACTGTTAGCATAAAAAAGTGTATAAACAATTTGATTCTTCTAAACTCAGCAAAAGGGACCCAATTTACTTCCAAAGACTTGTATTTACCTTTAATTTCTTTCATCTCTATTTCTTCTTCTTTTCTCTTTTCCTTTGTTTTTAAATCTCTTCTTCTTTTTGTTTCTCACCCTCTAATATGGCTCAATTTGCTCTTTAAAAAAATTAAGTACCACGTTTTAAACAATATTTCACCATATGTCAAAAATCAAATGTCATATATCTAAAAAACTAAGCGATATATTCTATGTCAAAAATCAAATGTCATATATCTAAAAAACTAAGCGATATATTCTAAACTCTACCGCACTATGTATCATCTAATAACCCAACATAAACCGTCTATTCTTGCTTCAATCTAATCTAATAGAAAATAAATATGCAAAAATATTTCGACCTAAATAGATCTCGAAAAAACAACTTCCTATACCCATTTATCTCATGGGAGTATATTTATACATTTGCTGTCTGTCATATGTTATAAAATCAATAAACATGTTATTTAGTTAGATGTGTTCAAATTTTTCGTTATGTTCCATTATCTTCTTTTCCATTCATTCACAAATCTTAAATTTTTGTCTATAAAAGAAAAAAAAATTTGTCATTTTCTATTAAAAAAATATAACTCTGTAATGTAGTATGGACTAATAAAAGGGTATACAGAAACAACGCCTAACTGTGACATCAACTCACAAAAATAAATCTTCCTTTTCTTAACAAAACCAAAAAGAAAAAACTTACAAATATTAAGAGAGATCCGTGTCAACTACGAGTTTTTATAACATAATACATGTACCGCTTTTTTTACAGTAAAACCAAGCCAATATCAGAGATGCCTGCCGCAAACCTTGTGAATCCAATCCACACTACTTTAACCCCCCCACTCTCCTGTTCTCTGCTCTGCTCTCAAGACAAATCAAAAAAACCAACTCAATCTTTGCCATCGCCATCGCCATCATCTACATAACAATCCCAAAATGTAACTACAAAAGGCCTGTGCTCCCGAACGGATTATTAGCCTGGTGATGTACCACTGGATTCACAGGAAATGTCCCAAATCCAGTTGTATCACCGAACGGATTTGGAGAAGAACTCATCATCATATGTTGCTCGTGAGCCTGTGGATATGTGGCCTGGTATCCTCCAAAAGGATTCGGGGCCTGCTGATGCTGACCCATTCCTGCCATTTGAACTGCCGCTGGAGGAGCTATGCCGTTTGACATTGCAAATGGATCATGTACCTCGAATGGATTTGGAGCTGCTGCACCGTATACAACACCCTGCTGTACTGGTCTATATGCCACTTCATCGTACAAACTATTCAGAGTCAATGAATCCAACCCACCTGCCTATAAATTTCAGTACCAACTAATTCAATTAGACAGATGAACTACAGCCAACTAAATAAATGGTTGTAACAACTTAAAAGCCCCCCTACCAGTTGCCTGTCATTTACTGCAGAAATATTGGTGCTTGGAGCTGTAACCAAGTCAATCTCCCATCCAGTAGGAACAAAATCTCTTGCCTGACTGCCACCAGAACTGAATGTTGGTGCAGCACCTGTAACAAAAAGAATTTTATCAACTAGTAAAAATAACAAGAGAAACACAAATGATATTCATGAGAAAATAAAGACAATAAGGAATAAAGCATTGCCTGCTTCAGTTGGAACAATAGCCAAAGCCAATGCGTTTCTTTCTTCAATGGCAGATGCATCAGCGGTATTATCAAAATCCAATCCCTGAAACCATCATGAGCACGAAAGTGGAAAAAGAAGAAAAATAATGGAGTCAGTTCAAAGTAAATCAGTATATACAAGTCCATTAACAACTGAGAATTCACCAGTAAATCTCCAGTCCCATTGTTGTTTTGAGGCGGTGGAGGAGGAGCAGGAGAAGCAAGCTCAATATTGGATGCAGCAGTAGCAGCAGCATCATCTAAAGGCACTGGCTCTGGCTCCTCACTCGGTAATTTGATGTCTTCCGGTTCGTCATAACCCTCTTCTGGTCTGTACGTCAATTGAAGCTGTTCAAATTGACCACATTAGTCCCAAAGTAGCAAACCTTTAAAAGCGATATTTTTTCACCAGGAAAACAATTAAGAGATGTGAATGATGGACACAAAAAGAAAGCATTCAAAACATGTGCTACTATCCAGCGTCATCTGCCATAGACTTCTAATAAAACAAACTCGTGAAGATTAAGAATATATCATCCTCAAAACAATGCACTTTCTTGGAGTCATTTCGTATCCTATTCTTTTTGCCTCGTCTCACAGACAGAAAATTTTGTTTTTCTGACAAAGAACCATTTTAAGCGACTTCAATTGAATTTTCACATCTATAGTTGCTTCCAGCAAATTGTTCATTCTTTTATGGCAGCCCATCCAGACATGAAACTTTTCCATCAGCCAATTCATCTATAGTGCCTGTTCCAAACACTATAATTCCAAAATATAAAGCTGGTCTAACAGCTATGCTGACAAGCTCTATCATTCCTGGATCCATTACATCATTTGAAAACTCATACCAAGAATAGGTCTAAACAGTATCTCCCGGCCCTCCAAATCATATGATATTTCTTACACCTTCCTTTTCAGTCTCTCGCAAATCCCTAAACTTGATGTCAAATGACCATTAAAGTTTATTTATCACTTTTTAATTATTTTCCTGAAAGATATACAGATTCATAATAGAAAAAAACAATGATTCCGAATCTCGTTAATTGATCGAACTAATAAACTCTAGTTACATGTTGAGCAGAATATACAAATCCTCATGATATTGCAACAAATATATAAATTCAGAAATCAAAGTAGTTGCACTAACCAATGGCTCAGTTGGAACTGAAACAACTCTGGGTGCTTCTCTTATATACTCTTCCATGGTTAAAAGAAAAGACTGAGGGGGCTGCAAACAAAATAACGAAAAAATTGAAAAAATATTAACTTATTGTGGATTTCCAGAAGAAAACTAAGCCAATTAAAATAGTAGATTATGGCATTGTATCATATACTTCTCTCAGAACCGGAAACTGGAAGTTCCTAGCAAGTTGCAATCCTTTACAAACTTCATAAAAATCAGAAAGGCTACAAGCCTGCAAGAAAAAATAAAGACAATTAAAACAACTAGGTATTGCCCTAACTAATGGGACTTCACTTCCATAGTGAATGGCCATTTATAAAAGAAAAGCATAAAACATAAAAGATCTTCCTCACAATATTGAAGTTTTGACCAAAATCATGTAAAAAGGAACTAAATTAGGAAAATATCTGCGACATGACCTGTTGGCCGGCTCGTTTGTAGACATCAAGGGCTTTGATAGCTTCATGTCTTGGCATCTCAAAAAACTGCAATCATATGAAAAATTTGATTCCAAAACAATGACTAAAAAACAGCATCCCCTTTAACAATGCAACTTCTGCATAACAAATATAGAGTAAAACAAATTACCTTATCCACAAGATTGATAATTCCATCATTAATAGCACAATATATTTTAAAGCTTTCTTTTAAGACCTGAAAATTCCATAGAGAAACAATGTCATATAATCATTTCAAATACATAAAGAGGATACATAAATTCAAGCTTCGTCGACACAGCATTCAATTTGAAGGCCAAGCCAGATCTATTACTCTTTCCCAAACCTTGAACTTTGTATCATACTTCAATATTCCAAACACTTAAATTCCACAACATTAATTTATAATTACAGCTATCCTAAAGAACTCTTCCTTTCATGGATCCATTACATCATTTGACAAGTCATCCAACAATAGGTTTAAAGACTCTAAACAATACTCCCAGCCCCTTGCAATATAGCCAATAAAGTTAATATGTATATAATGTTGAACAATTAACAAAGGAAAAGAGAAGTACCAATGCTAGAGCATATTGAATAACATAATTGACAACAGCTGCACCTTCTGGCTGCAAAGAACAATATAATGACAAATTCACTTCCAGATTACCCATAGAAAAATTAATATCAAGAACATTGAACTAAAAAACAGTCAGGAGTTTCCATGGGAAGTTACCCGACAACCAACAAGGCGATACAACAGCTGCTGCAATGAAGGCAGCTGTTCCAACAGTTCTTCACTGCCCAATTCCCTGGTTTTGCTGTACGCCTGCTTAAGAAAAAATAATTCAGAACAACAAAATCCAGAGTGATGAAAATTCATTCACAAGCTAATATACCAAAAATGTTGAATTCAAACCACCAGTATCAGCTCTAAGTATAACACGAAATGTGTAGCTTTAAATTTCTCAGATTTATTACAGACCACTCGCAACCTTTTATATATATATATATTTTTCGATATGTTATGGACAAGAAATATCTGACAAACTCTTGAAGTAAATATGGAAAACTGAAATGACCTATTTAAAAGTCCTAATCACCTTCATATACATGACTGTCAAACTGGATTATCTTCTAGAACTCGGGTGTCATGTTAAAAAAAAAAATATGAAAACAAGAATAACAAGGAAAAACCAAAGTGTGACCAATGTAAAACACTGAAAATCATAAATCAGCACTAATGTAAATCTCTTGTTGCGTGTAATTTAATTTTGCTTTAAGAATGGACAAGCGCCAAACTCTTAATTGCATTCGGGTGGAGAAGAGAAAATTACAGTTTCTTTCCATAGAAATTGAAAAGCAAGAAACTAGCAAAGAATTAAAGACTGACAAAAGAGGATGAAAAGTATACTTGACATTATTAAGAACCAGAAGTGTAACAGTAGTATTTGCAATACCTTCTCCTGCCCTTGGCTAGCTTTTGGAACACGCTCTGCTTCAATGTCATACTTCAGAATTCTAAAGCATTCAAGCCGCTCCTCCAAAAATAAAGCATAAGTACGTACCCAAGCAGAGCAATCCCAAGCTAAGGAAGAAGTTGAATAATATAAGAACATACGAAATTGTAGGAATTTGTAATGAAAAAAGTAGAAACCAAAAAAAGAAAATGTGTGGAGCGCATGCGAGCACACATCCACACACATATATATAAGAAAAAGAGAGAGATAGAGAGATTCAAAATTACCAATAGGACTTGAATCATCCTTAAAATTTGAAAGTTGAAGAATGCGGCCTCTCTGGGAGAAATTCAGTAATTCCTCCCTAAACGTAGGATCACCCTCTCTTAGTAATCTATGGATGACAATCAAGGTTTTCAACGCAACCTGTCCGCCAAAATGTGTGACATGATCAATTAAACAATCTATCTATTACCATTGTAGTCATATAAAGGACTGCAGTTGGTTGCAATTCACAGTTTGCATCAAACTGAATTCTAACTAAGTACAACTAAAGTTCTAAGATCAAACTGCAGATACAAATTTCTCTTGAACATAGAAGCTTAATATTGTGCAAGAATTTAAATCTATACAAAAGTGTACGGAGTTGAGAAACTGCAGAAAATCTATGAACACAAGGAGTTCTAGTGCAACACTCACTTCCTGTAACACAAGAGAAACAGAAATCATACAATCTTATTTCTATAAGACAACACAACAATTGTATGAATTGTATTTTTTAGTGGGGAACTTTCACCAACGCTCTAGAACAACATCAAATTCAAAGAAATGTGAAGCTTATAAAACCCTCTACATGCTATACAGAAAAGAACATTTTTATATTAGATCTCATGATATGTTCCAAAAACCGTAATCAAACACCAGTCCGTGCTGATCATCAAGATATCATATATCTATCTAACTTTGTATCATGATAGTTATCCTAATCTCAACAGTCCTTCTAAGTTGAGCATTCAAAATATCAAGTGCAGACTGTAGATACATAAGCAGACATGAAGAAAGTACAAAATTGAGTTATAAGTTTAGCATTAGCAAATCGCAACAAAATCAATACTTCATTTCATTTCATCGCATAAATATACAAAAAGCGATATAGTTGTTATGCAAAGTAACTGATTCCTACTAAATCAAAGCCTTAAGTAATCTAGTGATAGAAATAGTGATAAAAGCAAATCCATCATGATGATAAGTAATGTAATGAAATGTCGTAGTACCGTCCAATTATGAGTCTTGGACAACCGACGGGAAAGAGCATGAATACAATAAGCAACATCAGCACGAGGGCGCATGGCTGAAGTAGCAACCAAGATTTCTGCAACACAAAATAATCAGAATTGGATCTGCTAATGAATCAAACACGAAAAACGAAACAACAAAACAACGAAACATACTTCGAAGATGGCGGTCTTTAGGGGGAGTTTCAACATGATTGGTAGCTTTGACTATGGCAACATCCAGTTCCTGTCCACAAAACCCCAAAAACAATCAAAACAAAACAAATTCAAAGCCAAGAAAAAAAAAAAGTAAAAAAAAAAGAGCATTAGGGAAAAAACAAGTACGGCATAGTCGCTATTGACATGAGCAAGGCCAACTTTAGTAGAGTCTTTAAGAGCACCATAGGCTCTTCTCCAAGACTGAAGCGTCCCCATTTCTCAACAATTTAGGGTCAATTTAGGGCTTCAGACCTCGAATTTAGGGTAAATCTACCCTAATTTTGGGGGGGGGGGGGGGGGGGGGGGTTTAAAGATATAGAGTATGTGGAATTTGATCAACGACGAAGACGATGGAATCTGGAGATGATGGAATTTTCGATTTCTTTCTTTCTTTCTTTCCTTTCAGTTTTTTTTTTATTCTTTTTTTTATATAATAAAAATGGGGTTTTGATTTTTTTATATTTAAATGTCCAACTAATATGCTTTGATTTAGTTGGGGTTTTCCACCGAAATGCTTACATGGTTGGCTGTTGGTGGGGCCCGTTTATTGGTCTGTCATTGATTTTTATTTTTATTTAATTATTATTTCGGTCCAGTCAGATGGTGTGTTGTTTTACTTGTCCACGTCACTGCTACGCAATTCATTTCCGTATTTTACGTTTCTGATTAATTTTTCTTATCCGTAATAATGAAATATTTTACTATAACTTGTCACTGTTACTAATTCTACTTATCTTCATACTTTTCTATCTTTTCTATTTAATTTATTTAAATATTCTATGTATAAGCACAGATTAGTGAAGCATATATTTAAGTTAGATTTTCAGTCTTGATGGGCAGGGTCGGATTTAAAGAGAGATTGTAGAAGCTCGGGCACCCACTGATCGTTGAAAAATGCTAAAAGTTTTATGAAATGTTTGAAGGATACTTTAATTTTTATGCAAAAACCCACAAAATATATAAATTTAGTATAGAAAACACTCGTTGCTAGTAGATTTTAAAGCTATCATTGTTGATTTACCAAAAAAATCTAATGAACCTTGAGCCTAAGAATTGTAAATTATTTTAAACTCTTTTAGGCTAAAATAAAGAAATAAATATTTTGTTTTTTAGCTGTTCCAAACAAATACTATGCATGCTGCGTATTATATTTGTTTAAACAGTCTTGAACTAAAAAATTGTATATTTTGTTTTTAGTTGCTCCATCCAAATATATACTTATACTAGGGCTTTAAGCATATGTCACAATACAATTCTATAGATGTGCTGAAAATAAGCTTCAACCAGCGAGAAATTCTCTCCACCTAAATGATAACTTAGATTTGATTGTGCGAAAAAATCTAAATGATAAAGATTGGATTGTAGCTACTTTTCCGACGGGTTTTATATTTATGAGATATATTTGATTTTTAAGTTTTTTTATTTTTGTCTCACGCATTCCCTTTAAATATTGTTTTATTTTTTTTTTAATTAAAAGCGGAGGATGGAGAGAAACCCAAACCTAAGGAATGCAAAATAAAAGAAAAAAACAAAACCAACTAAAAAGAAATTATAAAGAAAAGAGAAAAAAATAAAAAAAAATTAAGTTAGGGTGATAAGCGTTTAGGAATCCGGACTTGTCAAAATTATTATAGACAAATTGTACGAATCTAAAACGGGAAAAATGCAGTTTCAAAGTGCATGATCAACAATGCAAATACAAAATTAATTATGTTCAACTCTAATATTGAAGAAAATAAAAAAACCCAATACTTTTTTCAACTCTAGAGTTTATGATTGTAGTAGTCACAAATCAGTAATCACAATATCTGTAGCTAAGAGCTTGGTATTTCACTACGGAATGTTACAGATTTTAACTTGATCAACATTGCTTTTGAATTCATTGATAATGGGTACTCCGGTATGGATGTTTTGTTACATTGTTTTGGTGCCTGCAACCTAGAAATGTTTCGCGCATGCATTTGATGGAGTTTTCTAGTACTCGATGGATGCTCAAACCCCTCCCGAACTCCTTAAATTTGTTCCTGAATTTAGAACGCAATAATGAACACAAAACTGATCAGATTTTTATTAATTAAGCATCTTCATTAGAATTTCCGGACCATAAAAAAAAAGACAAACATATTGACGTTCCCAAGTGTAAGATTGTGTGCTTTTATATCTTGTAAATTCCAATGGTGCAGTTTGCCTCAGCTTCAAAGTTTAAACTAGAAGAAATATCCTTCACCCAAACTAGTACAAAACCCACAAAATGGAATAATAATAATTAATAAGCTTATTTGCATGTTGTCTAAAAAATAAAAAGAAATTTTTTAAAAAATAAGCTTATTTGCATAGCATATACAAAAATAATAATTACCCATAAACCAAATCAATACTTTTGGATCTTCACGTGAAAGCAAGCTGGTAATAATAACTCTTACAAATGTTAGAAGGGAAAAAGCGGGAGCAAACCCAATCATTTCAACTAATTTAATTTCAGCTTTTAACATTAAGCAAAGCAACTTTTGATTCAAAAGCAAATGATTAATTGAAGAAAATCACCTAAAGAGTCTCACAAATAAGAGAAATTATACTATACAATCAGACAGTTATGGGGTTTTTTTACCCTTCAATTCCATGTTGATTGGTAGCAACTTACGTAAATTCAATGATTAATTTCCGTAAAAGCCTCCATATATTTAAAAGGCTAAAAAGCTTATCAAAAGAGGAAAGAATTGTTAAGTTGGAAGTCTGACATGATATTGCAAGTCAGATGAGGATTCCCAATCTTTTGCAAAGAAAAGAAAGACTGCTATAACATTTGACCAAATTAAGATTAGAACTTTCAGCCACTGGTTGAAAGTTGAAACTATAGCTTCTAGAAAAACTAAAATGACATGTACAGGAAACAAGAATATTACACCAATAATAAGTTTACAGATAAGTATGTATGCATAATAAATGGCTCTCTTGTATCTCCAAAACCAGTCCATTCAGGAACAAGAACAAGGTTCCAAAGAGTACCACTGCAGGAAGTTACACTAAAATATACATGCAAAGGCATAAATTAATAATCTTGTTTAGCTACAGAAAATGCATTTAATAATTTAGCCTAAAATAGTTTTGGGGTTTGATTCTTACGTTCGAGAATTAAAAGAATTTCTATGACCAAAAACTTCACCTCATAAAAGTGTAAACCATCTGTGAAAGAAAATAGTCACTGCGATTGAATATTAAGGACAAAATGAAAATCTTGGTTGGCTATCGCAAGGCATGCAATACCATTTCCACTCAGACCATGTTATTTTTTACCTCAAACAAAAAAAATGAACTGAATGGAACTATTGGTTAAATGCCTAAATGAATTTTGATAAACTTATAACTTAACTAAATTCATTTTCTAAAATTCCACGTAATCTATCTTTTTGGTCAGGTATTCGAAGTTTGAGGTTCTCATAGTGACATACAATTACAATATCCTTCTGCTAGCAAGTTTTTCCTTTGATTATGATGAAGCTAAAGAATAGATGCTTGTTGTGGCTACAATTGGGCTGTAGTTAAGAGACAAGCAAACTAGAATTTGAGATTTGAAAAAATGATACCTTCAGTTGACAATCACATAAGCAAATCCTCAAGAAATGGAGTGGTCCATGGCAGTTTAACAATTCCAGTAGTCACCAAGAACATCAATATGTAGATTGGCAGCACTAATTTCCAGAAGAACATCAATATTGTTTTACCTGCAAAATACAATACCAAAATTATCGTTCTCTAAACTAGCAGCAGATCTGCAGAATCAATCTCTTAAGAGAACACCGTCTACAGTATTCCAAAATGACCAAGGCCGTGTTCTTTATTACTAGAATTAACTGAAATGAATTGAACTACTGAACTGAACTGCAACTAGACTGAATGCTACTAAATTGAATAGCAACTGAACTGAATGCTGCTAAACTGCACGGAATGCTACAGAAATCAAACAGGATATAATGAAATGAAGTACCAGAAGCTTGAAATTTTCCCTCGGCAGTAACGGTAACCCACTCTCCGGTCTCGCGTAACTTCTTCTCGACGGGAGTCTCGAAATTAGCAGCATCCTTGGGCAATAATCCTTTGAATATAGAATCCCGGGGCTCGGAGTCTCTGAATTATAGACAGAAATAAATTACAAGTAAACAGGGCGGGAACGGAAACAGAAAGGGAAGAGTGAAGAGGACAAACGGAGTATCAGAATCACGATAACTGCCAGCGCCAATAGCACGTTCAATCTCCATAAGAGTCAGCTGTTGCTTGATTTTGGCTTCCAGGGATTTCCTTGGCCTTCTTCTGGATTTTGAGTTAGAAAGAGGTGATGATGATGATGATGATGATGATGATGATGATGATGATGAGGCATCATTATGGGGGTTAAGAGAGGCATGTATGAATGATTTAGTGATGCAGTTGCAGGATAAGCATGCCATCTTCTTCTTCCTCTGTTGTGTTGTTTCAGCTCCTCAGAATCAGAATCATGTTTCTCAAATTTATCTATTTACACATATATTCCTCAAAAATATTTTTTGCATAGATTTTGAATTAAGAATTAGCATCAGTTAAGTAACTATATTCAACGGTAAAAGAATTTAAATCCCAAAATTTTACAAACACGTTGTTTAGTAATTATTTTTTGATTCGCCCAAAAAGTAATTATTTTTTGAAAAACACATTTTACAAATAGAATCATGTAATTATTTTGAAATATGTCACGTTAAATTTTTTAGAAAATAGACAAATAAGATCGTAAAATTAGTTATGTCAAAAGATACAAACCTGAAAATATGTTTTTCAAAATTAGAGAACCAAACAATTTGTTACGTTAAAACTTGAAAACTTTAAAATTATTTAGCTATATTTGATAAATTAATCTAAATATATTTAATCTTAAATTTTTTACATAATCTGATTATGTCAGATTATGTCCTTGGTGGTTGTTCAGCCAACTTTTTAAGTATGTTTTTCTCATAATTAAGATTTTCTTGCATAAGTGACTAGAAGCCCTTACTAAATTGGTTGATATGTACAGCAGTTAAAACTCAATATAAACATTAGGTAGAAGAACATAATAAATATGAACTTTCACTGACAAGTATCAAATATGCAAAACTGATGAAGCTTTTTCATAATAAGTGCCCAATTCTAACAAAAATATGCACAAAATCATTACACTTTACTACCCATCAAGTAGGCAAAGTCCTCAACAAACGCAACGCTTGTTTCCACTGTGGTCTCTCCGATAGGACTATTCTTCTCAGAGCTGGCACTGCACCAGCAGCTATTATTGCCGGATGATTTTCCCCGTCCATGCTCAAATTGTAGAGGATAGAAATTGCTGCTTCAACGGCCCTCTCACTTCCTTCTCCTACCAGCTTCACCAATGGGAATATTCCACCGTTAGAAGCCACGGCTCGAGTGGCATCTACCACCCCCTCTGATAATATTCTGTTCAGTTCCACAACAGCAGCTTCTTGCACATCCAGAGGAGAATCTGATTTCATCTGCTCAATTAGTCTAGGAATGGTGTCGTAAAGAGTTACTTCTATGTTGATTGGATTCTCGTATACTAGGCCTGGACTAGACATAGAACTGAGTTTCACCAGACATGCGGCAACCCAATCCTTGTACTGAAGAGGGATGTTTGACTTCAATATTTTGCTTAGTAATTTGGTGAAATGTGTTGAGTTTATGGTGCGGGAAAACTGATCCAAATCAAGAAGCTTAGTGAGTAACCGTGATGCTGCGGATATTGCAAGACCAGCTTCTTCAATTTGAACAGCATAAACCTCTGGTTGTTGATTTTCAATATCGGAATCTATTTCTGCAAAACAGGGTGATGCATTATGATCTGTCACTATATGGAACAACGGCTACAAAAAACAATATATTACTGGAACAGATATTGAAGCAATGTAATTTAGGAAATGCAAAGCATGCCGAAACTCAAATCCAGTTAAGATAATATTCTCATATCCTATGCAATTCAATGCGTTTCAGAAACCACATATGATCAAACCACATATGATCAGCTGGTTAAGATCTTTCATCCATTAGTCTGCAATTTGACACTAATGTTGACAGACACATGAGTTCGGTAAGACCACGAGGTTGAGCATTTGAACAAGAAGCAGGGTTGAAATCCTAACCCTTCCGCACTTGCTAGTAGCTTATGATATGATGACAAAGCCGTTTTAATGCATGCCCACATATATGATGAAGTTCGATAACTATCATTATGACAAGAACCCTCCTCATTGCCCTCACCCTGATGTTATTCAAAATGGAAACAACATGCAAATTTATGGAGTTTAAAGCCATTAGATATAACGTGCCATACCACTTACTACTTTTTGTTGGAAAACAGCTTCAAGACCGGATTCAATATTTGATGAGATGATTGTTTTCATGCTTGGATCAATAATTGTCACAAATTCAAGAACATTAGCTGCTTTTCTTTGCAAATTTGATGATTTGTTCTTCAGCATCTCAACAATGCGACCAATGATGGAGGGATCGAGCAAATCTCTACAAAAGTTTGGAAGTTGCAGACTGTTAATGCAAAAGCTTCTGTCTGTGCGTGTGTACAAATATACATATACAGATAACTAATAAAACAAAACATTTCACTTGCTATATGAATAAATTTTAGATGTCTATAGAAATCAAATCTCATCATAGCTGTGAACAAATCTCTGATCATGAAAACATGAAATGCAAAAGAAGATTACCCAGTAGTCATTTTTTCACTTAATCCCTCAGATTCATCCGGACGTACTGCATCTACTTCCCTTTTAAATCCATTCACTGGTCCACTATAAAACTGCAGTGTAGCAACCTACCTTGTAAACTTGTGAGGAAATATAAACTGCAATAAGATTTTCAGAAAGAAAGGAAAAACTTACTTTAGACTTCATTTCTTTGTTAGGGTCTAATATTCGATCTAGCAAAGTCAATACCTGCACGTAACATTTTTGTCATCATTCAACCAAAAACATTTTTCTCATCATCAAACCAAATCAGACTCATCAACTAGAAAACATTTGGCAAAAAAACAAAACTGGTATCAAATGACAAACAAATAGGAACCTTTTCCATCGTAGCTTCAGAGGTCTCAGAGTTTTTTAAGATGTTAACCAAGGGAGACATAACGCCTTCGGCTTCAATCATCTGACAAACACTGTTGCTGCACCCAAAAAAATTAAAGTAAAACTATAAGAAAGGTCAGGGGCCTCAAGATGCTTTTAGACTTTGTCTTATAAGATGACCACAACATCTGGAGTTGTATGAATCTCACAAGTGACAACATAGTATGGAGAAGTTAGCAAAATAATTGTATTAAATAAAAGGACCATAGATTGTGTTCGTAAGAAGATCACCATATAGGATAAAGAAAAGGATGATGGAGTTCATTAACAAAAGCAGAAGTAAGAATAACCATACTCCAAAATAGATGCTTTCGGTACACTCGAAGCAGATAGTAATATATTCACATTCTCTACCGGATTCAAGCCAATTTAGAAGTTGTCGCAACATTCTCAAATGCTACTCCTTATTTATTGTACATGATCAAAGAAAGAGGAAGTTAACAAACAACAAAAAGTTAAAATTTAGCCATGACTAAACCGGAAGTTTATCGGTGCCTCAATTTTATAACCATGTAATTGGTTGACCAACAGCAATGAAGGAAACACGGTATATTTCAAGAAACTTCTGGTATAACGAAAGATATTTGAAACAAGGTAGTCAACAAAATTACCTAGCAGCCAGTCTTTCCAAAGCACCGAGAACAGCTACCTTGATATCATCATTGTTATGATTTAAGAGCCGAACCAAATGCCTGACAGCACCAGCTTCCTTGAATGAATTTCGCATGTGTTCATTAATTGAAGCATCTGCGATTGAATTAGCAGCCCTTGATATGGCCAATTCATCATCAAGTTCCAGGATTAAGACTAATCTGGCCACACCATCCACCCATGGCAGAATTGTAAATCGCTGATTGGTTGATGCTTCACTTTGAGATGACTTTGCATCCTCCACTTCTATAGAACCAGAACGAGCAAGAAATTGCTGCTTAGAGCGTCCAATTATTGCTTTCATCTTTGCCTCTTCTATCTCTGCATTCTTTTCCTCCACATTTAACCCAAGAAGCAACTCAGAGGCACCAAACCGTGATGGGGTCGTAGAAGTACGTTGAATCCTTGTACCATCAGGTAAAATAGGCCATGAATGCAATGGTGGGTTAAATGATCTATAGGCAGCTGCACCAACTAGTGGAACAGGTATTAGACCTTCATCTATGATAAGGATCCTATAATAGTTGTTTTTTGCGAGTTCCACAAGGGCATTTCTTGCTTCCTTCCTAAGGACCCTGTAGTCATCTTCAATATCAGCTTTTAAGTACTCTGCCTGCACCAGTAAAAAAAACTATTAAAGAAGAGGCCACATTTAGATGTGTAAAAAAAGGCAATACCCAAGAAAGCCCAACCAGAAACACACTTAGACCGACTTCTTTGCCCCTTAATTTGTTCCAAAACTTCTCATCAAAAACAAATATGATGGTTGGTGGTATGCAGCCATGAGAATACTAACTCACCCACTTCAATTGTTTATTGTTACTATATGCTTTGGTTTTCGTCGCATAATTTACCATATACTAATAAGGATTTCATATTCACTATACATCAATTGCCAATTTTCTCAAATTTAGAAGACAGAACTCTCACCAACTTAGGAATAATACCCGCTTCAACCATGATGTCATGGTTAGAGTGGGTCAATGCCAAATTCGACAAAACTCCTCCCGCTGCTTCCTTCACTCTGATGTCCTCGTCCCCCAGGAACTTAATTAGTAATGGCACAATATCATGATTCACGATTTTTACTCGGAGCTTCTCATCTGCAGATAAGTTCCACAAAGTACAAATACTTTGCTCCTTCACCTGCATAAAAAAGTCCATCTCCACTCAATATTCCAAACAAGAAAACCATGTGTAGCAAATTCAAATCATAACTCCCCATACCTCCGAAGCCAAGGAAGGTTGACAAAGCAAACCGGTAATCTCTTCTATTGCTCCACTTTCTACTACCACATCTCTATACACATTAAGTGCAGAAACTGACCGAAGAAGCCCAGCAGCTGCCTCGGAAATAGAACTTGAGTCCGACTTGAGAAGATTTACGGTGAGATTGATGCATCCCTGAAATTGCATAATGTTATCGATGCATTTGTTTCCACCAAGTGAATATTTCCAGAGAGCCACTATTGCTTGTTCTCTATCAAGAGGATCATTGTCTAGTCCAAGCATCCGAACGAACAAACCAACATAGCCATCACCAACACTAGACGAGCCGCTATCTGTTTCCTCAATTTTCTTAAATCAAAGAAAACAAGATACATCAGTATACAGCAAAAATAGATGATCACTCTTTTTCTTTGTTGCTTAACTGATTGAACTAAAGCTCGAGCTGATAGTGAAGACCCAACAACATCTTTTAATCTAAAACAATCCCACACGTGAATGCCCTCTAGGCTTGAAGCATGTGCAACACAGGCCCACATTTAATCACAAATGGAGACTCTGCTAGGATTCTAACCCTGGACCAGTTGATCACAGAGACTCCGATACCATGTTGTTTAACCAAAGCTCGAGCTGATAGTTAACACCTAACATCTTTTAATCTAACATTCTTAAAACACATAAAGAACAGACATTTAAGCACCCTAACCATTTAGTAAACTATAAAAATCACATTAAGAAGACATAGAAATACACTTTATGCTTACTTGAGAAGCGCATGTGAATTTCAGAAGTTCAAAATTACCAATTGACACAACACAGAACTCAAAGATACAAACTTTAATAAGGTAACTAGAATTGTATTTACATTAAAACACATAAAGAATAGACATTTAACCACTCTAACCATTTAGCAAACAATAAGAATCACATTAACACATTAAAGAAATAAACTCTACGGCTACTTAAGAAGTGCCTGTGAATTTCAGGAGTTCAAAATTACCCATTACAGTACAGAACTCAAAGATACAAACTTTAACAAGGTAACTAGAACTGCATTTACATCAAAACACATTAAGAACAGCACTCGAACCATTTAGTGAACTATAAAAATCACATTAACACATTAAAGAAATAAACTTTATGGTTACTTGAGAAGTGCCTGTGAATTTCATAAGTTCAAAATCACCCATTGACACATCTCAGAACACAAAGATACAAACTTTAATAAGCTCCTTTCAAAAAAAACTTCAATAAGCTAACTAGAATTGCATCTACATTCAGACATAACTTGGTTGGAAATATTCAAATTAAATGCAAAAAGACAGTAAATTTGGGGATTACACTGGATGGAGGAGTAGCCCCGGGGCCATCAGAGGAGACCCGGGCGGTCACTGTCCGTAAAGAGAAGGACTTGAGCCTAAAAGGGGCATGATGATTAGTAAAATGAAAATGGATAGGATTACAAGAAGAAGAGAGAAAGGGTATTCTAGAAGTGGGTTTGATTGTAGAAGTGAGTTCCATGATTGTAGGGAGATTAGGGGGTTTGAGTTTGAAGTGGGGGGTAGTAGGAAGTGTTGTTGTGCCCATCATCCTATGAACAGGGGGTTTTGTTTTCCCTCTATTTCCAGCACTAGCTTGGTGTTGGAGTTTCCATTCAGTAGTCATTTGAGTTTTTGTATTCTCACTCTTTTATCTGTGTTTTGCTATGTTATACGCACGGCTTGCCTATAGGAGTGTACTCGTACACCTATTCGTGTCCGATACCGTATTTTTATCTTTATTTCTTACTTTATATAGCTATGTTTTAGAAATAGCATTTTCAGTCTGCATATCTGTATTTGTGTATGAAATAGCATTTTCATTGTGCATGTTTATATTTGTGTTTAACATTGTGTCTGTATCCGGGCAAACATGGATGTTTTCTTTTTGAATTAACAAAAGCATAGTATTTTCAGGTATTTCATTTTTTCTTTTTGCTACAATTTATTTAATTTTATTGAATAACCTAATACATTGAATTTACAGGACTGATGAATGTATGTATGGACTCGAAAGGAGAAGAGACTTACACGGTAGCTTATGGATATTTGTTTATTTTCATTATCGCTTCCATGCCATTTTGTTATTTGTCGAAAACTCATTAATTTATCTATTAAGATTGACTTGATTGTTTACTTATAATTTAAGAAGTCCGTTTTAAGTTGTATTGAAGAGGCATCAAATTTTAATGAAGAAAGATTCACTTAAAATTTGTTGGGCCTCTTCTTTATAACTGAAATTTATTGAACTGAAAAATACTAAACTGAAGTGCATTTACTACACATAACTTGCCAAACTCAATTTACTTAACCGAAATTACTGATAAACCATAAAGAACAAAGCTTCAGCCTTACAATTCATTTGCACTTAAATTCCATGTGCATCGGTACAAATTTCATCAAAATTGTCTTCGAAATAACAACTGTGAAATTGAAAATGGGTATTTGCAAGGTTGAATAAGCCAATGATACCAATAAAATAATTTTCTGTTCCTAAAACACAATACATTTTTGTGGCCTTAAATGCACAAAAAAAAAGGAGTGAGTTTTCCAAATGGCATGAAACACACCAAAGGGAAAAAGATAAGGAAACACAAGCATGAGCAGCTCTTTCATCCCCAAGGCTTTGCCATTGCCTTGTATCTCCCATGTCCTTAAGTTGAAGAAATCTCCTTTCTTCATCACTTGTCATCTCAACCCATTCCACAATTCCAAGGTGCACTTTTTTTTCTTCTGCAGATTTAGTTTTCTTTTTTTTCTTAATGAATTTCTCAACAAATCATAATCTCTTAACAGAAACTCACAGGAATAACCGTAAAACCTCAACACTTGATCGATGTCAACGGATTAAGCTTGGCAGTTCCGCTTGCTGCATTTTTTGCAACCGTAAGTCATTTTGTTTACTCTCTTTTTCCGTAAAACTTGTTGAATACTGTGAAGATAAAGAATAGTTTCAGATTGAGCAGCCAGCATATGCAGTCACCGGATTGAACAACAATGAAGAAGATCTTACCTCGATTCTGGTCCAATTAGCAATTCTTGGTTTCGGGTATTTCATAGTCGCGCCTGTGAGTGAATATCCCCCTTCTTTCTCATGTAGTGTATTAAGTGAATATAACTAATTAAACGAATGGGAAATATGCAGCCTATAATAATGAATTGGCTTAGGATAAGATGGTACAGAAGAAAGCTCCTGGAGATGTACTTGCAATTCATGTTTGTCTTCCTCTTCTTTCCCGGGTCAGCTTCTCTTTTATTTCTCTCTAAAAGATTCAATCTTTGTGCTTGTTTTAACGTTTAACAGAGGAGGTTTCTTTCATATTTACAGGATATTACTATGGGCACCATTTTTGAACTTCAGAAAATTCCCAAGGGATCCATCAATGAAGTATCCGTGGTCTACCCCGAAAGACCCTTCCAAAATTCCAAATGCGTATGCCAAGTACCCTTGGGCTACGCCTGAAGATTATGACTGAAACTTCTTTTGCTCATATATCCTTGTATCTGTACAAATCGTCTATACATGATCGTTTATTTTCATCTTCAAATACTACTTGGACAGACGAGTTGTGTTGTGAGAACTAGACTTCACAAGTTGTATACATCAATGCATCAACGTCCATTTTAACATCAGTAGCGCATCCATTTTAACAAAGTTTCATCCAATTCTATAAGTACATCCAACCTCTATACTAACAGTCTCCTTAAAACTACTACTTACAGTCTCCTTAAAACAATTAATTATACCATGAAAAATGTATTAGTTTATTGACGCTGAACAGTTCGGTCATCTGGCAAAGCAGGGTAGGCAGCTAATTGAGCTAGTTTTCAACTGCACCACTTTGAAATCTAAATAATCGAGAAAAAGAAAACATACCAACAGGAAGAAAGAAAAAAAAAAAACTTTAAATGCCAAATCAATGCATAAGTGTAAATACTAAGTAGCACTATTAGAGACCTTTTCCATCTTTCCAACTTTTCATGTAAAAAACTGTCATTGACGATATAAATAACAGTAAAGCAACAGTCATTATTTTATACCAGACACCCGCACCCGCACGCTTTTTGTCAATAAAGTAAGGGCCTATGTTTCTCATACTCTGTGCGAATCATCAAACCGAGATCCTAAATATCAACTTGAAAATTTTCCTCTTTCTGTTAGAAAACAAAAAGTACAAAACTGAAGATAGCTAGTTTTCTAAAACCAAACTGATGCTTCGCACCACATTTCGCTGATAACCTCAGGGACATATGATCCCACTCAATAAGAGAATTGAGTCTTCAATTGGGAGTTCACCATTACCACCAGATTCTTCAAATCCCAGGATTCCACATTCGGGGAGTATACAGCAGCACCAACGGCCAATGCAATGACAGCAAAGACCATTCCTTTTGAGCAACAACCGCCCCGGGATGATTTTCCCTGAATCATCTTGCAGTACTTGTCAGCCTCTTTGAAGACTGCAGCATCTTCTCCATCTGCAATTGCTTTCTCATTCTATATGCAAAAAATGACGAAGAATCAGAAACTTAATTCATCACTTCTGTAAAAACACTTTAACAACTATGAAGGGCAAGAATTAAATTATATCATGGATTTCTATCTCCGAATCATACGCTTTCACTTGGACAAACTATTATATTCACCATATCATTTGAAGGAAAAGGAAGATTTACCTTCTGTCTGAAGCTCTTGAGAGTTTGCCTCAGAGGATCAAGAGGAGCCAGTTTCACATGGAGATCCTTCCAGTCCTCGGAAAGTTTTTTGAGAATAGCAACGCTAGCTTCTGGGTTCTCCAGGTAAATCTTATCCTGTTTGTCCATATCACAGAGAGTAAATAAATTGAAAGTAAATTCTACTAAAACAACAACAGCAATAGCAACAACTATAATAAAAAAAAAAAATAGATATGGGACTCTGGACAAAATATACAAATTTATAGAAATGAAAATAATCTTTATGTGACCATAAAGCAGCCAAATTCTAAATACAGGAACAGCTTACCCAGTGCTTGTAGCACTCGGCATTCTGGGTCAAACACCATGTACAAATGCCTGCTGCTTCTTTCGATAACTGAGGATTACCTGTTCAGACAGTTCATAAATCACACTCGTTTTTAATAATTTCGCCTACATAGCTCGACAAAAAGAACAAATTTGATAAAACGAAATCACAAAATTCCCATACTTTCTCCTGCAGCTTTAGCAGCAAAACTTAGAATCTGCAATGCTACTTGTTTCATTGCTTTGCTCCCTGTTGAGCCAGCCAAAGCCACCTCTTTTAGAGTAGGATATATTGCCTCAAACCTCTCAGTAGCCTGAATGAGAAACCACATACCAATACAAGTAAGAGAACAGATTCTAAAACATCACCAAGTACAAAAAGTATACGTTCTCAACCTTTATTCTATTTGCAGACAGAGGAAATGTATTTCGGACTAGAATCTCAAGAGCAAAAGGTGGAATCAAGCGCTCCCCCTTTCTAACTGCACCGCTTACTAAAATAGTCCGAGCCTTTGGGGAAGACAAAATTCTGCAATGGTATAAACAAATGCAGGAAAATGAAAAACTGAAGAAAAACAAGCAAAGCATTGAAGAAAAAGAAACAATGATAAAAGGCAAGTCAAAATCATAATTGTTGCATACTTTTCTACAAGCTGCAACATTATATCTCTGGACTGTGGATTAGGACTTTTTCCACTCACAATTGGCAAAAGGTTGTGAGCCCATGAATACAAACCCACAGCCAAATCTCCCAGAGAGACCTACAACCAAAAGATATTATGTAGGTTATAAATTATTCAAGTGTGTAAACAACAAAAAGAAAGTGGGTAAACTTGCTAATCCTACTAGATTGTAGCTTTTTAATGTCATTCTCTTACCTGTGCAATCATCCATGCAACAACAGCAACCTTGTCTTGCCCTTGATACTTTGGAGTATCCCTCAATGTTGGCAAAACATTAACTAAAGCATCAGGCCTTCGTCGTAAAACCATTGCAAGGGCCACAAAAATGCCAACCTATCATTTTAACAATCCATCAACAATAAGACACTTCACATTGAATCAACTGTTCTTGTGCAAAAAAAATGAGTTTAAAGCAAAAACAAAACTGAAGGTGCAAAACCGTGCAAATTGGAATTAGAATATGTTTATTGAATTTTTGGATGAAAAGCCAGAATCCAGCAACAAGGTAAATCTTATTGCTATTGCATTAAGAGCAAAGTTTTCTTGACATGCAACAAGCCAATATCATTGCGTAAGACGATAACGATGACTCCAAAATTCAACAGTTAACATATTCAAGCCATATCATTGCATAAGACAAGTGAGAGTTATGAACTTAGAACCCAGAAGCCTAATTTCTGCAAAATGCCAATCCATTTTTACTCAGGGTGGTCTTATAAAATCCAATATAACCCTCAAGCTCAACATATCCTCAAGGTCATTAGTTCAGAACTTGTTAACCCTCTTGCTTGAATAGAGAATGCCAAGCAGTTGCTTGATTTCATGTAGGAAAACTACAAACTACCAGCATTAGCATTCTGTCAGAACTTTGTTATCCCACGTCCAAGTTTATGCTTTACAGTAAATATAATTTGTCAACACTATAAATGTTCAAGAGCCAAACCTATACAACAAGAAGTCCGTTCTACCAAGTTTACAAAGCCTAAGTAGACAGCACAATCACCAAATTCAATCAAAGCAACATCAGTAATGAGCAAACTCACAATTAAGCAAATCAAACATCCACCGAAACTATGGCCAATGACAGAAGATCTTAAGTAATAAAGGAAAAAAAAAGACCAATACTTTTTAAATCGCAGTTACCTGAGATTTTGATGATACATGCTGCGTGGCCTTTTTAGCATTCTTAGAAGGTTGCTGGCTTGCCAAGTCTGCAAAGATGCAGTCTACAGACCATAGCACGAAAGAACTAAGTGCCTCAATGGGTCGCTGACTAATCCAATCTATTGATGCTCTGTAAACATCATCAGAAACATGGGATAGGGGGATCTGTTGGAAAAATAGTGGGCCAATTAGTCCATAAGAAATCAAACAAGCAGAAAGGTTTGAAAAGCTAAAATTCCCACATAACCGAGTATAATTGTTTCACAACTCAATTAACAAGCACACAAAATATTAACATTTAAAAAAAAAATCAATTGATAAGCAATCATATCCTAGCAATGTAGCTCTGACACGAAACCAACACAATGTTCATTTGAAGACAACAAAATCTCATAATCAGTACCTACACTGATCAACCAAATACTATCAAACCAGGAAAGTAAATACAGGAAGAGAGAACAGGAAAGATGAAAACTTTAACTACACATTGTTAAATTCACAAGTGAAGAAGAATAACAACTGAAACGCATACATTGTCATGAATCTTTAAACCGAAGTACCAAGCCGTTGAAAGAACCATACAAAAGCATAAAATAAACAAATAATGGCTAATGCCAGCAGAATCATTCCACATTCCTACAAATCAAGTAACGTTATAGGCTTTCAAAAACCCTGTAACTTACATCAGTCATTTTCGCAACCGGGTTCTCCCGGAACAACTTAACCCACGGAAATTGAGCTGAACTCACAGCAGAAAACGCTCTTCCGAAATAATCAGCAAATCTCATCAATTGTATCTCCTGCTGTCCTTCATAAGATGCCTACAAACCCAAATCACAAATCAATCAAAACCCAAAACCCCCAATTCAATTTCAATCCTCCCCCAATTCAAATCCCTAAAACCAACAATCAAATCAAATCAAATCACTCACCGAAACCTCAACCAAAAAAGTAGTAAGATCCCCAGCATCAATCTTCCCAGCAGCTTCGGCAACGGTAACCTTAGGTTTCTTCACCTTCTTCACCTTAACCTTCTTCTCCTCAACTTTCCCACCAACCCCAACCTCATCACTATCATCATCCTCATCATCATCATCATCAGATCGCTGCCTCGATCTCACCGGAGCAGCCTCCGCAGCAATGGCAGCTCTCTGGGTTTCCACGATGCGGCGGCGCCGCTCCTCCGATTGCTGCTCCAGAGACAGAAACACATTTCCTGGGGCGGCGCTTCCGTTGGGCTTCGCGGCGTCGCCGGCGGCGCCAGGCTTCTGCTTCCGGTTACGCTTAGCGTAGGTAACTTTTTGCCAGCCGTGATCAGGGTTTGAGTGTGGGATTTCGTGATCTTCGAAAGACTCCATTTTTAATTTTGGGGTTTAAATTTTTTGAGACAGAACACAAAAGAGATCTGAGGAAGATGAGAAAGTTTACTTTGGAGGGGAGTCTGTATTTATGGTGTTGACTTTATACTAATTTAACCTCCGTTTAGGTGGGAAATTACGGGATTGCCATAATTCTGTTTTGTTTTTGCTCATGTGTAGTTATAATAGGATTGGGATTTAATATAATGAAATAGAAAGTTAGTAGGAGATTAATTTATTTCTGAATTTGCCGTGATTTTGTTTCCATAAGGATTGAGTGAATTTTATGATTATTTTTTGGAGTGATTATTGTTTTTTATTTATTATAATTGGATTGGATTGAATTTTATAGATTTCTTAATAATGATGATGAAATAGATAAAGTATTGGTTATTTTATAAAAATTAAATTAAATATAGAAAATATAAGTCATAGACTCATATAACATAAGCATATTAATTGATGAAGTTTTAAAAATTAATTTAATGGTGAAGTACTTCTATCACTTTGATGTACATAAAAATGGTGAAAACGAAATTTTGAAAGTTGGAAGAGAGAAATTTGTGAGTTTGAGTGGCTTTTTCATAAAGATATGGAGGAAAATAACATAGTTCTAATACTAATCAATTAAATAGATCTGAACATGTAAAATTAATAGTAATTTACTGGAATTATCTAATGCATGTATGAAAAAAACTAAGTACTAATTTATGTTTTATGATACCCCTTATCATTTTGATTTTAGTGAATTAATTACATGATATTTCATTTCAGCATATGAGATCTTAATGATTTATTTTTCCTTATTTGGACACTTGATCATCAAAATATGGAGTTTTAAATATGCAACTTGATTAGTAGAACATGGGAGTGGTTAAGAGATTATGGACTTAATTATCAAAACTACGGAGGGGACTACAATTTTGTTTTCCCCCTTCATCTTTTAATATTTGCTGTGCTTTTGCCAATTTATAAAATTTGCACTATAATTCGTATTAGTAGAAGAAAATAGTATTAGCATTTGAATAAAATTAGTGAATATACATAAAATCTAATCAATTTAGAGATGGAGATTATTATGAAATAGGGAAAGGAGTTGGTTGGTGGGCAGTTGTTGGCAAGCAGTGTTTTCCAGATGGCTTCTATTCACAAATTATCACTACATGCATTACGCCATGTTTCTTTTGTTTTTATTCAACACCTTCACCGGGTTTTCTGAGGGATTTAGTAGGGGCAGCGAGTATTATCGCTTAGTAGAATTCAATAATATGATTTCGAACACTCTATTTTGTAAAAATATTCATACCATATGTTTCTATTTAAAATATTTTTCATATCACGTATTTCTATTTATAAATTGTTAAACCAAATACCTTTATTTGCAAATTGAATAAACCTAAATATAATCTGTTACGAGAATAAAATTCATTAATTTATATTTGAGTCACCAAACAAGAAGTGAGATTTGGCTGCCATACAATTAGCAAATCTGTTTTGTTGATGCACAATTTGCACGTCACCAAACCACAGAAATTAATTCCCTAATGTCAGCAATATGGGCCTTATGAGGATGAATGTCAAACTCAGTGCATTTTCACATGATTCACTATCTCAGCACAATCCATTATGTGAGCATCTTGAATAATTCATACTTAAAAAAATATATCATTAATTAGTTACTTTAAATTAATCAATTATTTTCCTTATTGATTAATTGGTCCACGAATTAAGTCAATTCCCATAATTGGGAACTCTATAAATCATACCTTGTATTCTAGATTTGCCGTAATCCATTTCTTCTTGGGTATTGATCCATGAACTAAATGGGCTTAGTATTCTGTTTAAACCCACAGAAGATATTGAGATCCACAATTTTCAAAACCCACAGAAGCCAAGACAAAAGTCCCCAATCACTATTACAAAAAAAAAAAAAACACACGTATAAATAGAAGGCTTAACTTCTCTAGAGCTCCTTAAATTTGATAAATTCTGTCATTTGGCCCCTTTTGTTTAGTGGTTTTCCACTTAGCTCTTTAACTCCACTTTTCACCTACATTTAGCCTCATTTTCGTCCAATTCTAAACTCACCCCGGAGAGTGCAGTACATTCGTCCCTAAATTTACTATTTGATCCTCCTTTTTTCTCCTTCTTCTTTTTCTTCTTCTTCTTCTTCAAAAAAAAAAAGGGATGAAGATGAAGTTTATAGGAGTGTTTTTGTATTTTGCCAAATATTTTTTTCATCACTTTCTTTCTTTTTCAATCTCCTTATTTTGTCGGTAACAACATCTTGCACGTCAACTTCACATAGGATCAATGGCCAAAGGTAAGTAAAAAATGCATTTTGGGGACACTAAGTAGAACAACACTAAATTGAGACGACCAAGTGATAAAATAGATCAAGTTTAATGGGATTTAGAGGAATTTAGCCAAAATAAAAACAAAAACAATAATAACAATGACAATTTGTATATAAAAATAATAATAGTTCGTAAAGATTTTCACATAGATGTTACCAAAATAAAATTATGTCAGTCCATGTCACTTATTCAATTATTGTAGGCAACTGAATATCTAGATTGACATTAAAAGCCTATGATGAATTTTGTAGCTGTTAGTATTTAGTTAGCAAGTGATATAAATTGGTGGTTCCAAATATAAACAGGTGGATAATGGGGGAAAAAAGGCAGTTCAAAGTTTGTGGTGTGTGCTAGATACGGTGTTGTGTTGTGTGAAACAAAATAATGTGTTAGCGAGTTGTAAGATATTTGAAGTTTGAATTGAAATAAAATACCTTTACTCAAGTAAATTTTAAATAAATATAATAACTTTAAAAAAAAAAATACAAATTTAGGAAAACAAATCCGCAAACAATCTCTAACAAAAAATAAATTTGCAAAAATGTATGAAACTACGAGTATGAGCCCTATTGTTGTGTAAGCTCTTCTAGTAGTGCTGTTGAAAACGATACTTATTTCTTGGCGATTCCAATCTAAAACTTTAAAATCCACAAACATAGCTAAAAAGAAGGAGAGCGAAACAAACAAAAAATTATTCAATAGAAAGTCTCAAAATACTGGTTGTCAAGAATATCTAAGTTCATTGTTCAAATTTCAATCAAAAGTTAAAACAAGGTTCAACTATAGTATTGATATTTTTTATTCATAGCTACTATTAAAAGCATATTTCCACATCATTTTGTTAATTATTAATTTCTTTTGACCATTGTATTTTTGTTTGTTATACGTTCAAAAACCTTATAAGGTGGGACAGATGGTGGGACAATTGGCCAAATGATTTAAAGATTTTTCATGTTCGAAGTAGAGTTTGAATCCTGATCATTAGTTAAGGGTGAATGAGTCTCTACCACTCAACCCTTCCACTTTGCGTGACCTTCATATAAGTATAATGTAAAGTTTAAATATTTCTATACATTAAACGAAGTTTAAATATTTCCTTCCACTCAAATCACATATATATGCTTTAGTGTTTTTTGTTAAAAAGAAAAAAAAACTTAATACTTCATATACAACTTTTATAGAGTTTTTCTATGTTTTCGGAAGACATGCTTGGATCCATTTCTGGCAGTGTATGTATCTTATACTCAATACTGACTTGTAAAATACATCCTTAATCTCCGGCGTGCAAGATGAGGAAAAAAGAAGAAGCTATCCATTGATTGAGATTGAAAACATGAGGTATCCTATCCAAAATCCAGTGAGGTAGAGAACAAATAAGCCTATCTATCTTCCATAACAGAAGCAAATGCAATGGCCCATGCTTCTTCCCATGTGCTTTTCTATCATTTCTCCACCACACTCCACTCCTTAATTCTTCAATATCTAACTTTACAATAAATATTTTCAATTTGACCACTTTTATTCTCAAAATTTGGGAGGTTCAGCAAAAAGTAATTATAAATTACCCATATTATCTTTCCATTCATCTCCTCATAATAAGAAAAGAAAGCGACTCTTATACTCGTCATTTGTTTCAAAACTTACAAAAAACTGGTTCCAAAAACTAAATTTTCACCACTTTCAATAGAACAAACGCTTCAAATTCAATTAAAATACTTATTTCATTCGAGTCTAATGTAATTTTGACACACTACCTCCATCTTTTAGAGATAGATAGAAGGAATCTCATTACCATTTTCCTCAACTTCCAAAATGAAAAAATTTGTAAAGTCATCATATTCTTTTTCAACTCAACTTGATATCCGTCCAACTAGTATAATTCATTTAAAACTCAATACATAGAATATTCGAATTGAAAGACTAGTACAGACTGGATCAACAAAAATTCAAAAGCTTCTAACTTCTTTTATTCTCTTCTATATCATTCACATAATTATATAGTACCTACTGAATCAAATATATTTAATCATTCTAGTACTTCCAATCTGAATATATTTTATACTCCCGAAATGAACTTAAATTGATATATTTGTCACTTAAATTGCTATATGGCTACAATAGTTTCTGTTTACACCCAAGTTACAGCAGAGATGACACTAGAACCTGTATTGGTCAGCTACCAAAAATTTACACACCACAAAAACCAAACATAGTGAGCATAACTTGTCTACCTCCTTCCTAGTCACCTTTCTGAAAAAATGCTCTACTTTTTAGGTATACCAACCAACTACAAAAATAAAGGCCCTTTTTTAGTAAATTATTACTAATTCGTGCTTGCTGCCAAAGCAATCAGCTAAAATTGCCGTGTCAAAACAATCCCACATTCCCTTTCAACAAATTCAATGCATTCACACATTTCTACAGTACAGGAATATGCCCAAAAGACTACTAGTTTATTCCATAGCAAATGTTTCAAAATTACAACTTTATTTCACTGAATTGCAAATGCAACAACAGCTTGAAAACAAATACTATTATCAAATTCAAATTCAAATTCAACTTGAAATCATAGTAGAACATGTTTAAAATGCTCCCAAGAGTAATTCAATGAGAAGATACTTTAAGATTAAGGGATTTGTTAATCCATGACTTCCAACTTCCACTCCCCTTTTGAGCAATTGCAGTATTTGGTCTTCCTTCAACATCCATATTCACTTCCTGTGGCTTCTTGCATAGCATGAAGTTTCGAAAACCCAGTGATCCTATCGTTTCCCACGGGCTCAACGCTGTAATTCAATTCATAAACACCCAAATTAGCTTCTTTTCCTAAAATTAACAATTCAATTCATATAATTGAACAATTAAACGCACTCGAATCAAACAAATTCAAAACTTAAAAATTGGGGATTTTTATAGGGGGGAGATATGGAGAATGTACGTACCACCAGAACCAGCATTCGGGCAATAGAGCAAGAAATCATCGAGATGGGATCCAAGAACAGGAAGGCGACCTTCACGAGCATAAGATTTCAAGGCGGTATCAATGACAGCAGCAACGAGCTCTCCTTCATTAACCACAAACCGGATCGGGCCAGCACTACCCATAACCGTGACACTAATCAAAAGGCGGTTACCCTTAGCAGGCTGATTCTTCTTAGGCTTGTAAAGCAACATTGTGAAAAATTCTTTCTTTCTTTCTCTCAACAAACAACAAAATCAAACGAAAACGAACACGACCCAGTACCCGATCGGGTAATAAAATTCAAACAACTAAACGGAAAATTTAGAGAATCGAATCGAGAGATTGAAATCGGGGGGATTCAGGGGTCAACGCCGAGGCAGCGGTAGTACCAGCCTTCCTTGCAAGAACCAAAAGCAAAAGCAGAAGCAGCAGAGACGACGCTCGCCCTTGAAGAACAAAGGGAGAGCATGTAATTTTGGGAACTACTTAAGATTTCCACCATTCACAACTACAATGGTAAGATCGGGGGGTTCTTGATTGATCTATTTCCACAGAATTAGGGTTAGAAATACCCTAAAAAGAACAAGAAGAGAAGGAAGAAGAGGGTATAGAGATGAGGAAAAGGGGGTGAGGAAAGATGGAAGCTTTCTTTCTTTGTTTCTTAGGTTGTGGGGATGAAATGATATGGGGGAAGTATATATATGGGGGAGAGAGAGAGGATGAAATTAGGGTTAGGGTTTGATGATGCGGTGGATTTGGGGATTTTGATTTGAAGTATTCTTTCTTTTCTTTGATAAGAAGAAGAAGCGTGTGATTTTTAGCCGACTCAGCTTAAGTTGTGGTGAGGCGGTTTCCAACATTTAGGACACGTTTTTATGTTTTTTCTTTTGGTTTTATTTACTGTCCTTGTAATCTCATTTAACGCATCTTTTAATTTGTTATTTATTAACCACTCTTAGAGCATCTCCAAGGCTTCTCCCAATCATACTCCCTAAAATACTATTAAAATAATAAATTTTCAAATTTAAGTTTCTCGATTTTCGTGCATGCTCCAACCATACTCCCTATCCCACTCTCTATTTCTTTATTTTATTAATAAAAAATTATAAAATTAATGTAAACTAAGGTGATATGAAGAAAAGAGTAGAGAGAAATGAGATAAATAATATTAAAAAGATGGATAGGGAGCCTCTCTCATCCTCCTCAAATTTGAGGAACCAAAAATCACTCCCTAAAAATTTAGAGAGCCACTTCACATGGTTGGAGAAGCATTCTCCCTATCTCACTCCCTAATTTAACTAAAAAATAATTTAGAGAGCCTCATTGGAGATGCTCTCACCACAGCCCTTACTTTCTTTTACATCCAGTAATTACTGTTACCGTACTTTCATAGTATTTGTTTGCTTTCAGCATTTCCAATTGGGTGCTAAGTATAGCACAAAATCTCTATTTTTTTTCAATAAGTGTCAAAAATGGGGGAAATTTTGGGGGATTTTAAGAGTTTTATGTGTCATGGAACTCATTCCATACATGACACATGTAAATAATTGTATGCGAGAAGTTCTATTCTCAATTAAACTCTTGAAGCTTGAAAGAAAGACTCCAAAAATCGTCTCTAAATTAAGAGATGAGAATAGTAAACTCTCAAATTTGTTCAACTTTGAGAATTATTATTCACATCTCTAATTGCAAAATAATAATATTATTTCAGTAACTTCTTATTAATGTTTATGTAAAAATAAATTTGAGGTAGTTAATTATTATATTAACAAAAATGTTAGGTGAAAATAGATTTGTGAGTCAAGGAAAAATAGAAAAATAAAGATAAAAATGATGTTTTTTTTTAGCTTTGAGATACTCTTATCTATTGAAATTGGTAAAAACCAATAAAATCAAATCTATAATCGAATTGTGGTTTACTTGATTCAATCAAATAATTTTATTCTTTTAGAACAATTGGGAGCTAAGAGCCATGGAATCAAAAATAAAAAGAAAATTATACGAAATCTCCTAATTGATTAACCACTACGATCTTAAAGAAAAATATGTTAAATGTTTGTAGGAGCACATCTAAAATGAAAGAGCTTGTAAAATTCGCACACACTTTCCAATTTCTATCTTTGAGTTCTTACAATGTCTTAAAAACTAGCCAAAAAAGGAAAAAGATGAAGAATATTCAGATTTTTTTAATAGTAATGTATAAAAAGAAAATTAATGAAGAAACTAATTGAATTGGTTAAATGTTTAAGAAATTTTACTGAATTTAGTGGAACTAAATATGATTAAACTAAATTGAACTGAATGAAAATAAACTAAAAAGAATATTGGCTTAAAATAGTATTTTAACTTTAGATGTGTTTAAAAATTTATCATTTAGTTTATGTCCTATTATTATTCCATCATATTTGGCTTTTAATTTATTTCGTTTGAAAAATTTTACACAACTTAACTAGAAAGTTAGCCATCCGTAAGGCTTAGTTATTTTATATTTCTTACTTAGTTACTATCTCAATTAATCATTGAACAATTTCAATATCTAGAATATTTAATAATTAAAATTCAGTCTTCATAACTAAAAAAATTTTAAGTTTTAATTTTAAGTTATTACTTCTAACATTGTAGTGTGTGGTACTCAAACATTGACTTGAGGCATTTTTTTCTTTTGAGAAAAGACTTGAGGCATTTTTTTCACCCTTTAGTTAAATAACTTTAGTACATACAAAATTCAAATTATATAAAAGCAGTTTGTTCGGCTAAAAATTGTCTAATTGAATTCAATTTTAAAAAATAAAAAATGCATCTTTTTTCTTTTCAGAACTTTCCTTAATTAACTAAATTCATTGATGGTTTAAGTCGATGGATGGATTAGTGATGCTTTTATACAAGTAATCATAGCTTAGTTATTCGTAGGTGGGGGAGGTTCTTACAAATTTCGAAATAAATAAATAAATAAAACACTTAAAATGTGTTGTATTAAAAGAAAAGAAAATGCTTGCAATTAAAATTGCTAATGTACTTGGTGATCTAGTGGTGCATATTAAATTGAACAGCCGATGCTTCCATCATTCATGTGCATTAGAACGGTTGATTTTCCAAGTTATTAATTTAAAGATTCCCATCATCCCATGTTCACCGTCTGATGAATTGAGAATACGAATTTTCAATTTTTTATACTAACAAAATAAAAAAATATCAGAGAAACAAATCTTCTTTATCATTTTGATCTATTTAATTCAATTAATTTTCCTCCATTCATTTTGTTTGGGTACAAGACAATATATATGGATTGTTTTTAGACATCTAGAAGGCGTAGCTCTCACATGGCATCAATATTTTACTAGTTTAATTACTAACCAAAGCTAGGCTCATCTTGTATATACTTATATGTTTTCACACCTCCTTACAAAACTTGGTATTTTATACATTTTCTATAACAGCGAGGCTCAATAAAATTTAAATATTGACCATTCTGATCATAATAGTTCATTATTGGAATTTAAAATTTTAGAACGTGTTATGCGTATATTGAGTCCACATATCACTTGTAAGCGTCAACTCTCTTCTCTTTATTTTTAATGTAGAATTTAGTTGTGGAAGGTCGAAGAATTAAAGGGTGGAAATTGTTGAGTTTTTGCGGGTTATGGATTTCATATACCCATTTAAAATTCAAATTAAGTTAATTTGATAATGTCCATATTTTTAAACTCTCATATCACCCCTTCAAATAACCAAGAGCTAACTAATATCTTTTTACCTTTTTCATCTCATCTCCTTGTTTTTAATCTAATCTCAACCTTCATCTCTATCATATCTCATCCCCAATTTGAAACAAATGTCTCATTAATTTGAGGAGTGACTACGAGACTCTTTGAAGGTCAATTTTTAACAAAATTTTCAAATTTTAACTTAAACAAAAAATCTGAAATATAGACAGTCTTTTGAAGATGCTCTTAACCATTATATTAAAACAGTTTGATTTCAAAAAAAAAAAAAAACAAAATATAAGGAAGAAAATCTGCTGTCCCGGACTTTCTATCCCATTTTCCTGTCCCCCTCTCAATTTTTGACATGTGTAAAAAAGATTCTAATGGTTTTTTATTATACCCTAAATTGTCCCCGAATTAACCCGTCGTGGAATCTTTTTTACACATGTCAAAAATTAAAAGGGGAACAGGAAAATGGGATAGGAAGTCCGGAACAGCAGATTTTTTTCCAAAATATAAACTAACTAAAAAAGATAAAATTAAATAATAGAAATAAAAAAACAAAGGTATAAAGGAGTATATACTCTAAAAATAATCTCTAGCTCTTTAAATTATTTAAAAACATTACATCAAATAACACACCTAAGTTGCAGCCAACTCCATGTCATGTTTGATATGCCCACATACATGTTTGTATAAATAATTATTAATGTTGTTCGAAGCCAAACGATTCATGCACATGGCCAGTTATTTTCTGATTCAATTTCATGCATGCAAGTAGCTATACATGTTTTAGAAACAAAAACAATAAAAGGAGAAGATGACAAGTTACAACTAACCGTTTAGCTTGGTATTTTCTCTACAAAATTAGGGGCAGAATCCAAGAATTAATCTAAGGTACAAAATACAATATAGAGCTCCTATTTAATACTATTCTTCTGGACCATCTCACATATCCAGAAAAGGAAATGCATATGTAAATTGCGTGGCTAACTTCGCAGTAACCTGAATATACGTGCTTCATTTGTTTGTTTTTCTACATATGAATATAAACATAATTGTTTTGCATTAGCCGTTAGGCTTTTGCTACTTTTTTCTCAACTCTTTTGTATTCTTTCTTCTCCTTATCAATTTTTTTTCGGTTTTGTATTTTTCTGAATGTAGTTTTAGTGGTGCCAACTTAGTTGAAAATAACTAAAACGCACTTCCAAACACCGCTCCCAACAATGTCAATAATAAAACGACTTGAGTAGAAACAAAAATGTAAAAACTGAACATGTGGCATGATGAAGCTCAAAATGCAAGAGAAGGCATGAATTAACAGAAAAACGAGCAAAACGCTGGACCACCAACCCCTTAGATTATTTTTAGCAACACTTTGGTTGTTCTGATTCTCAATTCTTAAATTCATTTCAATCACAAATCAAACAACCTCGTTTACTTTCAATCAACATTTTAATTTGGAAACTTGTTGGCAGATTCTGTGGTGGGCCTCATCTCTCCATATAATTATATTTTCATACAATAATCATAATAATAATAATAATAATAATTTGTCAGCGTTCATTCTGAGCAGCTACGGAAATTCATATTGAAAATGGAGAATGTGCTGGGTCTTCTTAGAATTAGGGTGCTCAGAGGTATTAATCTTGCAATTCGTGATCTTGGAAGCAGTGATCCTTATGTTATCATCACCATGGGCAACCAGGTCTTTTCTTCTTCATCATCCATCAAGTTTTTTTTTCTTTTCTAAAAATTTCATTTTCGCTTTTATGGAGCTAAAAATTGAATCTTTAGATACCCAAATACCTTGATTGAGTTTTTCAATCAAGGTGTTAAACTATATTTATTTCTGACACAACTACACGGTTTACAGACACAACTTGTTTGGCATATTGTCATTTTTCGTCATGTACATCATATATAATCATTTAAAATATATAAATGCATATAACATCTTTATGACCTGCTATCAGCAATAATTAGGGGCTTCAGAATTCTGTAATCCTTGTTTGTTGTGCTATTTGAAAGTTCATGATTTATGGTTTTTTTCTTGACCATTGATTGAGGAATTGATGAAGATGGCAAACCATTTTGTATTGGTGAATTTAAAGGTGTAAAAGAATCTGCAATCTGGATATATTATGCTTGCTGATGATTTGTTTTTAACTTGATGTAGTCGTTGAAGACTCGCGTGGTGAAAAAAAACTGCAATCCTGAATGGAATGAAGAGCTCACTCTTTCCATTTCTGATACCAATGCTCAAATTAAACTAGTAAGTAATCCCCTTGTTTTGTTTCTTTCTATAATTTTGTATACAAAGTCGAGTAAGAGGCAAGAAATCATAACAATACCGGGAATGTATGCATACTGCTTTACACCAGCTTAATCCCCTTCATATTCATTTGGCTTTGCTAATTTAGCGTGTACTCATTGTCATTTTCGTGTTGGGTGGTACTTGCTCGCTCAAAGGGTTAGGTTCCCGTTAACATTTATTAACCAAGCACCATCCCTTTTTGCAACAGATGTGGTAAAATTGAAGATTTGGACCCCTTTTCTTTCTTTCCTTATTGCCTGGGCTTGACTAGTCTTAGCTAACTAGCAAAATTGGGAACTCAGTTTGCTAGATTTTTATGGTCGCTTGTTCCTTTTGCTCAAAGGTGTCAATTTATGACTCGAGAATACCTCATAGACAACCTGCTTGATTCGACCTACTTGACACGAGTATCATTTTTGTTTGAATTTATGTCATATATGGCCAAGTAGAGTATGGTAGATCATATAACCTGATTCTGACCCTGTTTTGATGCCCGTACTTCTGCAGTTGGGCATAGATTCTGATATTACTCGTTTTTTTTTTCAGCAGCTTCCCCTTCTCATGACTTAATTAGTACCACATAACAGAATCTGTTTGTCTAATTAAATGGCTATAATGCAATGATCTGTGTAATGGGTGTTTGTTAATCTTAATGAAACACATAATGTTTGGCCTCCCTTCACAAAATTTAGTCGGTATATAAATCTGAAGAAGGGAATGTTTGAGGCTTGTCTAATTGTGTACATTTTCAGGAAGTATTTGACAGAGACACATTCACAGGGGACGATAAGATGGGGGATGCAGACATTGATATAAAACCGTATATAGCAAGCCTAAAAATGGGGTTGAAAAACCTGCCGAATGGGTGTGTGGTGTCTAGAGTACAGCCTCGCAGTAACAATTGCATTGCGAGTGAGAGCAATATAGTGTGGACGGAAGGAAAGATAAAACAGGATATGTTTCTGAAATTACAGAATGTAGAGAGTGGTGAAATAGCTGTTCAACTTGAGTGGATTGAAGTCCCTGGTTGCAAAGGATTGGAAATTGAAGGTACTAATTAAACACAATTTCTAGTTCAGTTTGAGTTTAGTTGTGTTGTTGTGTATTAAGATAGAATAAAACTGCAGCTTCCTAAAAGCTGCATGCTCTGCATTCCAGACAGGGACATCTATGTATCATGTACTTGAAACTATAGACTTATGAATCATTGAGTAAATATTACTCCTTGGTCCCGGCCTATCATGGGCGAAAAATCACTGAATATATATCAGGAAAGGATTTCTAAGTATTTGATTGGGCTTAATGAACCTTCCGAAGTTGGCGAAAAAGTTGATTGTCGCACTGAATTTATAAAGTATTCCATTTAAACTTACTCAGAGTGATCTATTGATTACCTGAATTTGTAGACCGTATGTTCTCCCGAAGCTGCTTAGGGATGCTCTTTTGTATGTCTGAACTTGTTTAAAGTGATACGTGTTTTAATATGTTTAAAAGATCTCATATTCCACCACGTAAATATAAAGGTTTATCACGCCACTTCAAGTAAATGGAGAAATTTAATAAAACACTTCAGAAGTTAAAAGTTTAATCAACTTGTTAGGACAAATATTATGACCAATAATTAAGATTTTGTTTTTTTTTTTGCTAAATTTAGTTTAAGTTGAATTTTATTGAATTAAAATTAAAAGAAAAGGCCAGTTGTAATCATTTTTATTACTAGACTTTAAAAAGAAGAGTAAAATTACCACTACCAGGATGAGGGTAATTTTATCTTCAATCTTCTTGACATACAAAACAGTCGGATGCATTTTCATCTCATTTAATTAAAAATCACTTTGCATATTTGGAACAACCTTATTGATTTGTGAATGTATGATATGAATTGTGGTTTTGATGACAGATAAAGATCCGAGATCACCATGGAAAGGTCCAAGACTACGTGGTTGAACTAATCAAGACGTGATAACTTAAATTCTATTTCATCTTTCTTTCAAGCATTCATGTTACCCTAACTATTTGACGTCCTCTACCGGGGTTTTTATTGTATAGATATACAGTTATCTTATTTTATGAATTACTGTTCATACCTCAAATTATATTTTATGTAATTCTTGCTTATTTTCAAGCTCTAATTTATTATATTACTACATCTTCTTCTAATTTTATAGCATTTTGTATGACTCAAAACAAGCTTGTGGAATTCATTATACATTAAATATCTTGTATTTCACTTATATAAGTTGAGAAAAATCTGAAAAATTTGGAAGTTTGTATAAAAAAAATGGGTAAGAATTGTAAGGCAAACATTGATTTGTTTGAACCTCAGAAGTTAATAGATTATCTTCCGAGCTTTCTCTATCTTATAAAAAATCTTGTGCTTCACAAGATATTTAAAAACTATAGAGAATTAAAAGCGCCAATTTTACAATTTAAGCTACTTAATTAAACTATATTCATCAATGGCTTCTAGTACTTCAACATCTTCCATACCTCTACGAAACAGCTTCCCGTCTTCACCAGAAGCAGGAAAAACATTCCAGTCCAATCTGAGATTTCCGTATTTGCTAATTCCGTTAACTCGAGTTACATTCACACGCTTGAAATCTTCAACAACAACCAAGCACAATGAAGCTATCATTCAAGAAGAGTTGGACAAGATTAGGAGGCTGCAAAACGGATCAGACGTACGTGGAGTGGCGTTGGAAGGCGAAAAAGGGAGGAAGGTTGATCTTACTCCGGCAGCAGTGGAAGCCATTGCGGAGAGTTTCGGGGAGTGGGTTGTTAACAGGTTGGAAAAGGAAGGAGAGGAAGTTAGAATATCGCTTGGGAGAGATCCGAGAGTGTCGGGAGCTGCATTGAGCGTGGCAGTGTTTTCAGGTCTAGCTCGTGCAAGTTGTGTGGCGTTTGATATGGGACTTGCAACTACTCCTGCTTGTTTTATGAGCACATTGCTGCCTCCTTTTGCCTATGATGCCTCCATAATGGTTTGTAATTTACATGGTTAAACATCAAACTATTTATAAAAAGTTACCATATTATGATTGTTTTGGTACCTAACTAAATAGATAAATTTGCAATTCAGATGACAGCGTCACATCTGCCATACACGAGGAATGGCCTTAAATTTTTCACGAAAAGGGGAGGGCTTACCTCGCAAGAGGTTGAGCAAATATGTGAGCAAGCAGCCACCATTTACTCAACAAGGCTTACCAAAGTGTCCACATTCCTCAATGTCTTCCCACAAACAGTCGATTTCATGGCTACATATGCCGACCATCTCCGAGAGATCATCAAAGCCAGAGTCAACCATCCCTTACACTATCACGCTCCTCTTAACGGGTTTAAGGTCGGTCTTATTTAATCATTTCTCTTTTAGGAAACAATTACTTGATGATAATTAATTTCTTTTAACCTGCAGATAATTGTGAATGCTGGAAATGGTTCAGGAGGATTCTTCGCAACAGATGTGCTAGACATTCTTGGAGCAGACACCTCCGGTTCCTTGCATTTAAACCCAGATGGAATGTTCCCTAACCACATTCCTAATCCTGAAGACAAAACTGCAATGTCACTTACTAGAGCTTCTGTCTTAGACAATTCAGCTCATCTTGGAATTGTTTTTGATACCGATGTAGATCGTAGTGGTGTGGTTGACAGCAAAGGTAATACAATCAATGGAGATAAGCTAATTGCATTGATGTCAGCTATTGTCCTGAAACAACATCCTGAGACTACCATTGTTACTGATGCAAGAACAAGCCTGTCGCTTACAAGATTTATAACCGAAAGAGGTGGGAAACATTGCCTTTACCGAGTTGGTTACAGAAATGTGATTGATAAGGGTGTTCAACTTAATAGCCTTGGCATTGAATCTCATCTCATGATGGAAACTTCTGGACATGGCGCTCTCAAGGAGAATCACTTCTTGGATGATGGTTAGTCCATCCTCAATTTTACTCAATTAATTGTTGAGTTGTCTTGAATTTTAAACTGAAATGTCGGACGAAAATCCCTTTCAGATGTCACCAATGAAAATTCAACAAGTATTTTAATCTGAGTGCACTGTTTTAGGGGCCTATATGGTGGTGAAAATTATAATTGAAATGGTTCGAATGAAGCTAGGCGGATCAGATGAAGGCATTGGTAGTCTGATTCAAGATCTTGAAGAACCTGTAGATGCTATAGAGCTTAGGATGAATGTTGTCTCTGAACCTAAGCATGCCAAGGCAAAAGCTACTGAAGCAATCGAGAAATTTCGAAGCTACATCGAGGTATGCAAAAGTTAACATCTTGTAGTATTTCACTTTCTGATAAGCTGAGAAATTTTTGGCACACATAAAATCGGTTCATAATTGAACTTCTTGCTCGTGGTAAACATCTAATCGGACATGTTTTTCAGGAGGGGAAACTTGAAGGGTGGGAGTTGGATTCATGTGGAGATTGTTGGGTAAGCGACGGGTGCCTCGTAGACTCGAATGATAGTCCAGCAGCCGTTGATGCTCACATGTATAGAGCTAAAGTACATGATGACGAACATGGAGAACACGGTTGGGTACACCTCAGGCAGAGCATTCACAATCCAAACATTGCTGTGAATATGCAATCAAACATCCCTGGAGCTTGTCAATCTATGACTAAACTTCTCAGAGATAAGTATGTGCTGAAATTTTTATGAAATATGCTAGTTTTACTCATGGCATGGCCTTAATTTGTAGACTGATTGGAATTATTTTTCGAATGTTTTCAGGTTTCTTCTGCCAAGTGGATTGGACAAAATCCTAGATATTTCCGAAATCGACAAGTATGCAAGCATTGGATCGAGTTAACATGTGAAATATCCGCGAGGATGTTAATTTTTAACGAGAATTAATGTACAGTGAGAAAGTTTCATCAAAATAGTAGAGTAAAAAGGCAAAGTCATACAAAATACTTCATTGAGTCAAGAATCAAGATCTGGTTCGTAACATACATTCTAATAAACAAGGAATTACACAAATTTTGCATTAGTTAGATCATCGTTTTTGTAATAGTTTGCGAACACACATGTAGTAGCTCAGTAATTAGAAAAAAAACTATGCTGCACGGAAACGGATACTGAGAAATATTATTTCTTTAAGAATGTAGCTACGAAACGGTTAACGAACTGAAAAGGAAACCGTCATGAAATGCAAAAATGCTACTAAATTAAGGGTTTCCGTGCAACATAGCAAACAAGAGAAGGCATTGGACTGTCGAAAATCGGGATCGTTAATTTGACCTCATGAATATCAAATGGAAATATGGAAGAAATCAAACTTTCCAGTTGCTCAGTGATAATTGTTAAGGAAGATTAAGAGACTACAGTCTCTTAATTTCTCCTTCACTATAACAGTCCAAACCTCTTTACATGCCAAACTTCCAATATAAATCACATACTTTCACCACCTCTTCACCTTAATTTGACCCTCAAAATGGGTTCCAATCTCAACCTGATTCTTCTCATTGCTCTTTTATTAGCTAGCACGGACTTCCACACCAACGTCCGTTCCCTCTCCTCAACATCCAACCTTAGAGCTCGACTGAAACTTGGTGAAGAATCATCAACTTGTTGGCAACTTCAAGCCTGCCCTACTGAAATCATACTGTCTTTCCTCAATGGCGAGACTCATTTAGGCCATGGTTGTTGTCAGGCTATCCGTATCATAAGTGTAAATTGTTGGCCTAATTTGATGGACACCTAGGATTTACAGCTGAAGAAGGCGACGCACTTGAACGTTACTGCATCTAAGGCGCTGATATTTCTCTGTCTCCAACACATGTGGTGCCTAATAGTAAGCTTGTCGAAGAAAAGTTTTCAGTGCCTTAGAGGTAGGAGTCTTGATTTTGGTTTAAAGACAATAATTTGAAATCTTGGTACTTGGTTTCATATTCTATTATGTTGGTCAATTTAAGATGAAAGAATATCTTGCAGAAATGTCAAATTTCTTGTCATACGAAATCGAAAACGACAAGCCTGTTTGTTAAAAGAAACTAAGAAAGTATGAAAAAATCTACAGAAATTTGGAACTTTGCAGAATAGATATTTTTGAGTTTTCCAGATTGATGGGTATGAATTGTAGGGTGATTGTTTACTTGTTAAATCTTACTATCTTATCATCACCCCACCCGTCTCTATCTTGGTCCTAAAAAATTTCTCATAATAAAAAAATGGCAACATAACAAACTAAGACCTGGAAGTTGAGCTACTCAACATAATCATCCATGGTTTCCAAATCAACATCTTTAATATCTCTCCAAAACAATGTAACATCTTTCCCATCTTCATTAAAACCGTCATTCCAACCGAGTGTGAAACATTCATTTTCATCGTCTTCGGTTAAATTCAGAACCTTAAAATCATCAGGTACAGCAAAGCACAATGAAGTTGTTATTGATGAAGAAATGGACAAGATCAGGAGGCTGCAAAATGGGCCGGATGTGCGAGGGGTGGCCTTGGAAGGCGAGAAAGGCAGGGCAGTGGATTTTAGTCCGGCGACAGTTGAAGCTATCGCTGAAGGTTTTGGAGAGTGGGTAAAGGATGGGTTGGAAAAGGGTAGAGAGAATGTCAGAATCTCGCTTGGAAGAGACCCAAGAGTGTCGGGAGCTTCGTTGAGTGTGGCAGTGTTTTCAGGTCTAGCTCGTGCTGGTTGTGTGGCGTTTGATATGGGACTTGCCACGACTCCTGCCTGTTTTATGAGCACATTGCTGCCTCCTTTTGCCTATGATGCTTCCATGATGGTATTGTTTTTATCTTAGTTTAGTTTTTTTCCGATGAATTCGGTTCGCAAATTTGTTGCTACAAGTATCACTTTATCAGTAACATTTGTCATGCATTTAACTGAAAAGGATAAAAATGAGTTGACTGAAAACAATTTGGTACAATGTTACCAAATGTTTTTGAGAGAAATCATATGAACTCTGTTTTATTTTATGTTTTCGATTGCTCCCTTGAACAATTTAATTTTGACTAGTACAGAACAATAAGATTTTATGAGTCTTGTAATTTCTGTTTTGTTATAAGATCAACTAATAATCTTGCACATTGCTTAGCTAGGACTTCCATTGCTTCTCCAATTGGATTTGTCTTATTTGCAGTACTTTTTCTTCAAATGCAGATGACAGCGTCACACTTGCCATACACTCGAAATGGTATAAAATTCTTCACAAAAAACGGAGGGCTAACATCACCGGAGGTGGAGGAAATATGCGAGAAAGCAGCGCGCAAGTACGCAACCAGGCTTACCAAAGTATCCACACTGCTCAAATCACTACCAACAAAAGTCGATTTTATGAGCGAATACGCCAGGCATCTTCGGGATATCATCAAGGCAGGTGTCAACCATCCTTTACATTATGACACACCTCTTGAGGGATTCAAGGTTTGCTTGCAATTTTCGTATTATTTATACAAAACTTGACTATATAGTTAGCAATTAAAACATGACTTAAATGCTAATAAATGAATGTGCAGATAATTGTAAATGCTGGAAATGGATCAGGAGGATTCTTCACATATAATGTGCTAGACAAGCTTGGAGCAGACACTTTTGGTTCTCTACACTTAAACCCGGACGGAATGTTCCCAAACCACATTCCTAATCCTGAAGACAAAATTGCTATGTCACTAACAAAAGCTGCTGTCTTAGAAAACTCAGCAGACCTTGGAATTGTTTTCGACACAGATGTAGACCGGAGTGGTGTTGTCGATAAGGAAGGTAACTCCATCAACGGAGACAGGCTAATTGCGTTGATGTCAGCTATTGTCCTGAAAGAACACCCTGGAACTACAATAGTGACTGATGCAAGAACAAGCATTGGTCTTACAAGGTTCATTTCTGATAAAAATGGGAATCATTGCTTATACCGAGTCGGTTACAGAAACGTGATTAATAAGGGAATTAGACTTAATACGGATGGCATGGAAACGCATCTCATGATTGAAACTTCTGGACATGGTGCTCTTAAGGAGAATTACTTCTTAGATGATGGTATCATAATTTACATTCTTAATCAATTCATATTATCTCCAAAACTATGTTTGTCTTGATAAAAGTATTGGTGTGATCAGGGGCATATATGGTGGTAAAAGTTATCATCGAAATGGTACGGATGAAGCTAGGCGGATCAGACGAAGGCATTGGAAGTCTGATAAAAGATCTTGAAGAGCCATCAGAATCTATTGAGCTAAGGATGGATGTTTTATCTGAGCCAAAACATGTCAAGGCTACATCTATTGAGGCAATTGAGAAATTTCGGAGCTATATTGAGGTACACACCATCTAGTAAAAAACATTAGCACTAGTCAGTCAGCTGGAGACATTTGGGAATTAGTACCTTCATTTACAACATTGCCTAAAATAGATAACTTCAATCAATAATTGCAGGAGGGAAGGCTTGAAGGGTGGGAATTAGATTCATGTGGAGAGTGTTGGGTAAGCGATGGCTGTCTAGCCGATTCAAATGACTCTCCAGCACCCATCGATGCTTACATGTACAGGTATGATACTTGCTATACGTTACGCTCCAAAAAGGAGCATGGGAAAACGACATAATTAGCTTAAAATGTTATTAAATGGTGTAAATATAGGGCAAAAGTATCGGATAAAGAACACGGAGAACACGGATGGGTACACATGAGGGAGAGCTACCATAATCCAAACATTGCTCTAAATATGCAATCTATACTGCCTGGAGCTTGCCAATCTATTGCCAAAATTTACAGAGATAAGTATGTTATCCTACTATTCTTAATTCATATCATGTTTAATATATATTTAGCTAATTCAATTTTTTTTCTTTCCATGATAATTTGTTCAACCTTTTCAGGTTCATATTGGCAAGTGGAGTAGACAAAATCCTAGACATTTCCCAGCTTAACAATTATATTACTAGTGGAATTCCAAAGTGAGCAATGGATAATTATAAATACAGGATCAAGCTGATTACTATGTAAGGATAGGACTAATGTATAGCCAAAATAAATTTGAAGTCAAGTATTAATAACAGATGATAAGATGTATCTACATTTTGCGGTTATATGAAACTTCAAAGAATGAGATTGTACGAGTTATTATGTATATAATGTCACCATTTTTACACCCGATGCATATTCATTTTAAATTGAATGAAAATATATATTAATATGCAATTCATATTACAGTTAATTTTAGGGTAAAACTAAAAATAAACTTATGTGGTTACAAAAATTGTCAAAAAAATAATTAGTTTGTTTCGTAATAAAAAGTAACTATAATATTTATATTTTGTTAAAAGAATGATTTTTTTTATTTAAATGCCCAATAAATCTTTATATCTTAATAGTTTAGCGTTTAATATTTTAAAATGGATCGAGTAACTAATATAGTAAAATTTAGCAAATTTTTTTGAATAAATTTAGAATGGAAATACATCAACTTAAATCTAATTGCTTGTGAATAATAAATTTAATGCATATTCAAAATTTCAAGGAATTTGAACTTATAAAATAATATTAGATTGTCTTAAAAGTTAAAAAAGGACAGATAAAAATAACTAATAAAAAAGAACAGATAAAAATAACTAATAGTATGATCATATAGTCAAACAAAACAAAATCCGAAAGTAAGTAAATAATAGTAAAAATCCAGCTATATATTGAAATGACCAGTTTAGTTTAAAAATTAAAGGTTAACTTCAAATAAATATTTTTGTGGTTTCGCATTTTTGCATATAAAAGATTGTGGATTGCTTTTGATCAAATAAAAGACTGTGATTTGCATTGTTTGCAGAATTAAGAAAATTGTCAATTTTATTGACATAAACAAGGACTCTTTTGGCCCGAAATGTTTTTCTGACTTTTGAGCTTAACTCTAACTTGACTGTTCAAAGATCAGAAAAACATTTCGAGCAAAAAATGTGCTCGTTTACATCAGAAAAATCGACAATTCCCTTAGTTCTACGAACAATACAAACCACAATCATTTTTTTGCTCAAACGACAAACCATAATCATTTATTTAAAAAATCACGAAACACAAAATAATTATTTAAAATTAATCCAAAATTAAAAGAATTAAAATGTGCCACACATAAATGGAAATCCAACTAACATTATTGATAGGTTAGAAATGGCCACACATCATTTCATTCGCTTCAATTTTTTCTGACAAGATTTCATTTCCATTGATTATTTGATGTCGATTCATTATTAAGCATTAATTTCATGTTTCTCAAAATAATATTTTGTACCAATTAAAGTTGAGTTTAGAAATAAAAACCTTTAATCGATATTCCTAGCATAAATAAATAGATTTGTGAAGAAGCCTTGCATCTCTTAAGCTTATTAAAGAAAAAGACCATTAAAATAGATTATCTTCTTCTAAAGTTATTAAAGTAAAACTTCTTTAAAAACAAGCAATCAGATTTGGCTATGGCCATTAACCCACTGAAATGACGACGTCAACACTAATCCATCAATACATCAACGCCATCACAATGTGGTAATCACGTATTACAAACGTGTATATTACATGTAAAAAACTTAAACTTGAAAGATAAAAAACTATGATGAAAAAATCTATTTTTAAATGATGTGATCATGTGTGGATAAACAATTTCTAAAACTTTAAATGGAAGAAAACCATATAACAGAAAACTTATATCGTAAAATGCAAAATAGATACCTTAAATTGGACACAAACGTATTGTAGTTTCCACTTTAGTACAAATCAAAGTCCTTCTGAGACGACGAGAGTGAAAATATGCAATGAGAAAGAAGAATAAATAATTTCTTAGTGAGAAGAAGAGTCATGATAGATACCAGTGTTACAGCAAAAAATTTCATAGTGAGAAAAGCTTTTGATGTTCTACAGGTATAATAAAACAGGCCTAGAGAGGCTTAAATCACTCTCATGAGTGTGAGCGATCATGTAATACGTATCATTGGCTCACTAATAGTCAAATTAGAAGTGAAGATGATATGCCAGATGAGTGATAGAGGGATAGTTCCTCGTGAAAGACATAGTTATGCCATATAATATAATTATGGTAGACCATTAAGAGCATCCACTTGAGTGCTCTCCATTCACCATCTGCAATGGCAAATTCTTATCGATAAAGGCATAGTCGTAGCAAAAGGAGACCAAATCATCGACCAATGATGTTATACATGCTCATTGAAAATAACTCCTGAGAAACTATGGATACTAGCTAGATGAGGAAGCTAAATGATCTTTACTCACCGAGATCATGGAATCATTGTCCCTGGTAGAAGGGAAGCAAGTGCAGTTCGCTACCGAGCTCAAACCCGAAATCAAAGAAGCAATATTCAAGGCCCTTTAGGATAACATAGAATTATTCTTCCGAGATCCTTATAACATCCCGAGATCTGTCTAGAGGTAATGATGCACACTCTAGAAGTAGACCCGAACGTACAGTACCCATTAAACTGTAAATATTATTGGAACTACAATGATCAAGTTTTGATTATGTAACAAAATTAATCTACGATAAAATGATGATCCCTCACACATAATATTGATATTTAGTTATTTTGATACCGACCTTTTAAATTTGTTTAAGTATAAAATCATTCAGTAGCAGCTGAAAAGTCCAAAAGCCAGAAGTGAATGAAATTTATCTTAGAAGCTTATGTTAAATTCGAAATTCGATCCTCAGTGTATACTTAGTTGAGTGAGAGGTCACCTAAAATATATGATTGAACAATCTCGAGTAAACTTTTTAGATAAACTAGCAAAGAAAAAAGTTTATGACACTAATTGTTATTCTCAAAATAAAACAAACCACGTTTATATTACAAGATAGTAACAAAAGGCAAATGGCAACTAATTTGAAAGTCACCCTTACAATTTTTCACAACTCACACAACACCCACTTATACATCTGCAGACACATAAAATAGTAAGACATAGATGGCAAATATGGAGAAAGCTTATTAGACTTTCAGAATACATACCCTTTTAATTATAAATATATTTTTTATTATATATTTATCTTTTAAAGAGTACCATCCAATGTATTCTGAATTTACATAGTAAAGGTGTGAGGATCAGTTGGCTTGGGTCTGTTCAAGAAGGTGAGCATCAATATCCTTGGTGCAATGAACAACAAATTCAAGCATTGAATCAGGATGTGGAGTTTCAGGAGTCATCTTCTCATACTCGAGAGTCCAGTGCACTACGCTTCCTTCTCCGTCGACCTTTGGTGTCGCTTTAACTATCAGCCTGAAAAGCTTGTAGTCCTTCAGCAGTTCTCCTTCAATCACCTTGAATGTTGTTGAATTGTTCACATCATCAATGTCTTCAACTAGTTCCTTTGCAGTCTTCTTCTCCCCATCTGTTTTTAAGATTCAATCATAATTAGGTGTTGTTATATATTGTTTCCAAGCTTTCATGTACGTATTTAATTTTGGTAAAAAGCATCCCGAGACCTCTTATTAATTTTAGTGCATGGATTCCTTCATCTTTCATGTGGGCATATTACAAACATTTGATTTTTAGTTTATGTCACTTTAAGAACGTGATCTAACAACAACATTCATTTCTGTTAGAGAACAACTTTCAACTTAATACAGTACTTCAATCGGGTTTTTTACATGATATCAACGCTTCTATGGTTACATGTCGAGAATTAACTACTGTTACTTAACTAGTTAAACCAAAAGCTCGAGCTTATAGTTAAAACGCAACGACATTTCTAATATTAATCTTTGACACGCATCTTCACGCAAATGCTCTTTAAGAAAGCATGCACAACATAGGCCCATCCTATCACAAACTCTTTTAAAATTGTGTTGCATATATATAGTTTCAATTTGATTAGTAATTAAGATGAAGGAATCTAATCAAATTGAAGATAAATTACGTACCATGAGTGTAAGTCCAGGAGACAATGGTTCCTTTTTTACCAAAATCACCATCATGAAGATCACAACCATGGATCTTATCAGGGGTCATCTTATTAACATGGTGCGGTCTGCAGCTGAATACGTCATGAAATTTGGCAGCTGGAGACTTAATCTCAATATCTGCTTCCAATTTCTCAAACAAACTCATTTTCGTTTTTTTTTCTGTTTTTTCTTTTTTTGTATGACATACCACTTCCATATTCTTTCCTTTTTATAGCCAATATTTGGCTCTTCATAATTGATTATTATATTTACTTAATGGATGTATTGAATCATCGCATTAATATCATACACCTGTACTTGGTTAAACACATTTAGTACAGTTTCTTTTATGTTTTTATATATTAGGTTTTGAAATTTAAATTATTACATTTAGGAGGTTTGAAGATTGAAAACTGTTAAGGAATTGGAGTCGGATTGAGATAATTCAAGTTTGATACGTGAAAATAAAAATTATTAACTAACTCAAAATATAATATTAACATAAAAAGCCTCTAACGTTACAAACAATAATAGAACATTTTCAGTATTAATTGAAGAAAGATCGACATAGAAGTCTAGGAGGGAGGCATGAGAATGCCCAATTCTTCCAGAACTATTTGCAACCATCCAAATTCCGATACTCCAGAGGCAAGTGTTCGATATTCACACTTTGTAGATGAGCGAGTTACCGACTTGGAGTTTAACTTATAATTGTCTTTATGCTTTTGCTGATTCTCTTGAACTCGCATCATAATTCGCCTAATGTGTGTTCAGATGACCAGAACTCTTATACTTGTGCATCGGCTTTATTTTCTATCATGTGAAGCGATTTGTTGTACCTAAGACTGCTTATATAGCTCAATAGTTTCTTCTATATGATCCAAACGACCACTCACATCTAAAGTGATAACAATCTCATAATCATGTTCAATCTACATGATCTACAGAAAAATGACTGTGTTTTAGTAACTCTGGTGTGAGTTTTACTTCTAGCTCCCAATAACATTAAAAAATTTAACTTTAAAGCTTTATCAATTTTACCCCTATTATCATTAACTATATAAACTCTTCAATATCTCATATTGAAGATAAGAGTTATTTATGTCCAATATGTATAACAGAAAAAGACATTTATTTGAAAAGATATAATTAATGATTTAAAATAAAAGACATTTTCACTAAATTTACTTATATTTTAAAACAGATAAGTACTTAATTGTTAATGAAATTTACCCTTAATGAATTACGATAACAAATTGTAAGTTTGTAACCATGCATCCATGATTAGTTTAGATGAATGAGATCCGATTAAATATATATTACTCACTACAAGAAAAAGGGTCTATTACGACACTTTTTTCACAACGCTTTTTAGTATATGTTTTTATATTTTTAAATTTGGCTATATTTTTGTATTTGTGTCGCCTTTCATTATCACTTATTGACGCTTTTTTTAATCCGATGTTATTTTTAAAACAACAACTACACTTCCGAAAAAAGCGTCAGTATTTTTTTAAAGTTAACAACATTTTAGATTTGTGTCATGGAAAAGTGTCTTTATATTTTTTTTATGCAAATAAATTTTTATTTTTCATTTCCGTATCTAAAACTTCAACCACGCTTTTTACTTTTGTGTAGCCTATATAGTTACTTAAGGACGCTTTTGCTGTTTTGTTGGCATATTTAAAAATTTAACCACACATTTGGAATAAAAAAGCGTCGTTATTTTTATTTTATTTTTGTAAAATAAAAGTATTTTAAATTTTGCATCTCTAAAAGTGTCGTGGTATTTTTTAATTTGAAGACGCTTTTGAGTTTTGTTCTCATATTTAAAAATTCAACCATACTTTTTTATTTTCGTCGTGTTTCATAATAACTTTATGACCACTTTTAATTTTAAATCGCTTCTTTCAAAATTTTACTGCATATAGAAAAAAAAAGTGTTGACACTTTTTATTATTATTAAAGACCGTTTAGATTTCATGTAGAATAAAATGTATCACAATATTTTTATATCAGAAGACCATTTTCAAATTCTATCAAAACAAAAAAAAAAGATGACCATTTTCAAAGAAATTCCTATATTCAAAATTAAACCACACTTTGTTAAGAAAAATTCCTATATTTTTTAATTTGAAAAATTCCTCTTTATTTTCATTCTCGCACTTATTAAGAAAAACTAATTAAAATCAGCACTTTCTATTTGTTAATTAATGTGGGTTGATGGTAATTAAAAAGAAAAAGAAAAATAGGGCGTGGAGCATTAATCCACCTCTAATTAAGTAAAACCTAATCACTCCCTAATAAATAGGAACCGAATCATTGATCCTTATCATAAACTCAGCGGCCCAAGTTTCTTCTTCTTCTTCTTCTTCTTCTCCACCCTCCGATCTCCAGCCTTGAACTTTCCTCGACGACTTATCTTCTATTTCTTTATTTAGTTTTACTTATGTTATTTTTTCTCTATCTCTCCTATTCTTTATTTTGGTGATTTTGGAGTAAGTAGAAGCTGACTTTCGATTTTACTTTCAGATGCAGACAGAAAATGGAGAAGCACAAGAGAATTAATGAAGTCCTTAAGAGAAAGGAAAAGAACTCCTGAAGCTTTAAACTTTGTTATATAGATTTCTTCTTTATTTATCATATACATTTTTCTTTTCATTTTTAATATTTGTATGTAATCATTTGTTGTGTACACTTGAGTTAAAGTGTTTAATGAAAATGTAGCATTGTAGTTTATTGAGCTTTGTATGTCTATCTTATTGTTCATGTATATTTTCTGTGCTACTGCCATTTGAATATAACTTCAATTGCTTAAAAAAAAAGAAATATATCTTCAGTTACAAATATAATAAGAAGAAGATATGTATTCATCAAAAGAAAAAAAATAATAAGAAGAAGAAGAATTGTGTCGTTTTTTTGGTTAAACATGGCCATTATGTGTTGGGACATTGGGAAATAGATTGAAGTGTAGTTAACTATGTGTTAGTATTATTAATTATTAAGAACATAATAATAACCATTTAAATAAAACGGGAATTGCTTGAATTGGAGATGCATAAATATTTTTTGGAGCAAAAAAACTGACAGTAGAAAAATATGTGTCACCAACTTTGCGACGCATCATAAAATGTAATGGAAATTTTAAAAATTAAGTTAAATAATATGAAAACAAATTATGACATTTAAAATATAAGCGTCAACAGAATCGTGACATTTGAATTGCGAAACAGCGTCGTCATAAATTTACCCACACAATATTTATGCGTTGTTAAACTTTACGACACACGATTTAACAACGCTTGTGACGACGCTTTTGAAAGCGTGGGTAAGCGTTTAAGGACGCCTAAAAGCGTCTTTAAATCATAAATTTTAGCGTTGTAATAGACCATTTTTTTTGTAGTGACTGATTTAAGGTGAAATGTAGGTATCCATAATAATATACTTCTATTTTTCTTTTCGGAAAAGTCATCACCTGATACCTTAACTATAATTGTATTATTTTCCAAATGATTAATGATCATTATTCATTTTACTCATATTTATTTAGATTTGGTGATCATTTTTGGGCAAATCTTATTGGATACCTATTACTAACAAGTACAAGCCTAAAAGATATAATATATTATCCCATTCAATGATCGAGTCAAAATCATTTATCAAATTCTTTTTCCATTAAATCAAATCCAGCCAATTCAATCAATTTAATTCAACAAAATCAGTTCAATTTAGTTCAACGATAAAGATTTAAGCCATAATGTTTTTCTTTAATTCTCTTTATCTTTCAGAATACCTTATATTTCTAATTATGACTCATGAATAGCTTATTTCAATTTAGTTTAATAATTTGACAAACCCTAACTCTTTTTCTAATTTCTCTTCTCATTTTCTCTATCTTTTTTCCAATCACATTCAATTCCTATATAATAATGCAAATGCAATAATGTAAATACATTAAATGTGAACCAGTACCTATCATATCAATTTAAGTACATATTTTCATTTCCTCCGTTTATTTATTGACTTCACAACACCTATTTGATATGAGATTTTTTTGGGCCAAACAAAAGTGTAAAATGTGATCCGAAAAAATTTGTGTATTTGTTTAGGTTCTGTTGTAGCCCGAACTAAACAGTGAATTTGTAGAGGGGAAACCAATCGTTGAGGAATTAACGAAAATGAATTAATCTTAAAGATTAACCCTTTATGATGACGGTCGAACGGATCTTCTTCACAAGTAACTAATGTGTTTCTATCTTGAGACTTCTCGGATCTTCTTCACTAGTAATTGACGTGCTTATGTCTCTAACTCTAAAAACCAACTCCATTATTATTAAATGAGCGACTATTTATAGCATTTGAGGACAGATGTTACCTTGGATCTGGAAGTTATTTTATTGAACGTGGGATTGATAATAAGGATTGTGATGAATATGTGGTGAGGTGGAACCAATAAATCACGTTATCAAAACCTAACTTTTATTAATTACTAAGATAAAGGAAAACCTTAATTATTAATATTCAACATGTATGTAATGGGTTCTATACCATGAAAAAAAATCACATACATAAATACAAGTGTAAAATCAATCTTCCAATGCAGCAATTTTGGATCCCATCTAAATACATCGAATTCTCTACATTCCATATTGTATTGTTTGTCGTTTAAGGTTTCCGTACATATATTAAGAAACTTATTATTTAGCATTAAAAATATTTTAACATTACCATATCACCCTCTTGCAATTAATACTTAAAATCTGCTGCAACTTTCTAGCTATTCGTCACAAGGATAAAGTTGAAAATCCGGATTTAATGCTTATTGGAAAACATATGACATCAAATAATTTTGAAACAAAATTAACTTTTCAATACGATAAATATTATAGAACAAGAGGAATATTATTTATACACAGAGTAATTTTCACATGGTCCATGACTGATCAAGTTAATTTGGTCAGTCACCGTTAGATCTGTGTAATGATGTTAAATCTAACGGTAATTAACAGTGACTGACCAAATTAACTTGGCCAGTCATGGACCATGTGAAATTTACTGTTTATACACATTATCGGGTGATAGACCCACTCTTGTAACAAAATAAATAAATTTATAGGCCCATTACAACTTTTATTTTAAGTAAATTTCTTTTCTGAACTCATACAAGTAAATGGTATTAATTTTTTTAAGAAGAATTTGAAGTTAATTACTGATTGCATCCCTGTACATTACTTCCTTTTATCCATATTATTTAGTACTCCCTCCCTCTTTTAATATAAGGACCTGATATTTACAGCCTTAAGGGGCTGTAAATAAAAACCACCATTATAAAAGCCCATATGAATGTGATTGTCTTGTCCAATTTGAATATTAGAATAAGGTTCATGAAGTGGGCTTGCTTATATATAGTAGAATGGATCACAAATGATAGTAAAACATAGGCTATTGAATAGAAGTCCAATTAGGTGGGCTCACTATTTAATTTACACTTTCTATAGTCGGTTTCTTGACAGGATTATTTTGTTTAAAATAAAATAAAATAAAATGGATTACACATGTTTATAGTTCCAATTTTACCAAATCCAATAATAGTGTACGAAATTACTGAAACCAACAAATGCAAATTAATACTAATTAGTCGTAGCCAAAAATAGTATATAAAAAGGCAAGAAGCTGTAGGCAATATATGCATTGGTTTTAGTTGAACAACAAAGAAAAACAGAAGTAAAAAAATGAGTTTGGTGGAGAAGGTGCATGCAGATGTAGAAATAAAGTCTTCAGCAGAGAAATTTCACCAAGTATTCAGCTATAGACCACACCATGTTAACACTATGACCCCTGACAATATCCATGGCTGTGACCTCCATGATGGTGCTTTCGGCAAGCCTGGCTCTATCGTCTTCTTTACTTACACTCACGGTAACTCAATTTAAAATCTCGAACTAATAATTAAGACCTAAATATAATTTATATATTAATTCCTGACACACCTTCAAAATTAGGTGTCAGTAATTAATCATAACTTGTTTATTGAAATTTTGATGAATAAAACAAATCAAACAGATGGGGAAAAGAAGACAGCAAAGGAGCTGGTTGAAGAAATAGATGATGTGAATTTGTCAACCACATTAAAAGTCATAGAAGGAGACATCATGAAGGATTACAAGCTTTTCAAGTATGGCCCGTATAAAATTTTGACACGACAACGTTATTTTCAAAGACATCCCGTTTAACACGATTATCATATTTATTTATTTATATCAAATATATAATTAAGTGGAATATGTATATTAGTATAACACGATTATTAACGGGCTAACTCATTTTTGCACCCAATTTTCAGGGCAATAATTAAAGCCACACCTAAGGGGAAAGGAAGTATTGTGGGATTGACTTTCGAGTATGAGAAGAAGAAGCCTGAAACTCCAGATCCACATACTCTGCTTGCTTTTCTGGTTAATTGCACCTATGATATTGATGCTCACCTTCTTTCTGAAGAAGAAACCTGAAACAGCTTATTCTATTTATATTTTTATTATGTGTTTGTATGTGAAACTCCCAAGGGCTTTGTATGAATGGTTTAAAATAAGGGTGAGTTTAATTTGATTTTAGTTTCTTTCAATGTGTATTTTGTTACTATCTATTAGGTGTAGGCTATGGTCACTTTGTTTTTCCCTTACTTTATCTATACTTTGTCTTTTTCACCATTGGATTAGTTTTTAACCCATGATCCAATGGTTGACAAAACAAAGTAATGGTTACTTTGTGAAAAACAAAGTGACCATAGAATATCCCTATCTATTAATATAAATTAATGTCGCTTGTTTTATTACGAGAATAATTCTTAGTGTCAGAATTGTTTTAGTTTGATGGGGGTCTCTTCATCTTTGTGAAATATAAGAAAGAAAAATGCAAAGAATTAGAAACACAGAGTCTGAAAAATTATCTTCTTATTTAGTGTGATTGATGAATTATTAGAAATCTTTTGTGATTAGGGTCTGGTATAGGAGAAAAATGGCATGCTTCTTGAAAATATAAAAGTAAATGGGTCGATTCGCAAGCTATTTAGCGTATAATAAAAAATTATGGATTTTTAGTATGTAATCCGATCGAGAGTGCTCTAGAACCTCTTCTGACATAGACATTTAGTAGACAGTTAATAGATTCAGTTTCTAGAATGCTCCAGCGATTGTACCGTAATTATCAGACTACCTTATGATAGCGTGTAATTAGATCCAAGCTAGCTATCTAATGACTGAGTTCTTTTCGTCTAACCTGCAAGACAAAAGGAAGGTTAGGTTTCGGCGGCCCCTCTATGACAGTGTGGGAACTCAGACATGAGAATCTATATAATATACCAAATAGAATCAAAGAGAAGATCGTAGTAGATTGTGTATTAAAGCACATGCAAAATTGCATACGCATACAATCACGTACCTTTTGAGTTTTAAGGAAATCTATATGTATAAAAGGATTAAGAGGTTATCGTGCCTAATTAGCACTTAGTTATAATTTGTAATCCTTCAGGAACAAGGAAAGCTACATAGCAATCTATGATAGGTATTGTTGATTCCCAGTCTAAAGTAGAAAATATATAATTTAAGGAGTCACTAGATTATGCCATTTGCCAATGGTTTATTTTACACAGCCATCAGATTTCCCCCCGTAAGTTGATTCCAAAACTCTTTTATGGTTTTCTCCAAGTCCGGCTGTTGAACAAACCGAGATCTTAATTTTCCGAGCATTCCATCAATCAAGGTCATGTGGCGATTCCATTTTATCTTCACGTGTAGTCAGGCAATATGATCCCGCTCCATCCTGTGCCAAGATCTGTAAAGACTAGGAGATTGATCCGATTGAGCCTTTGTTTCGAGCTTGCTAGAATACTTTATAGATGGTGTCATAGTAACAGTACGTAGGAGTAGTACCCATAAGGGTGGATATTCGAAATATCCCTGTCACCAATGAACTAGCCAAACATGTTTTTTTATGAAGGCCAAACCTTTTTTTTTTCATTTCGAAAGGCCCAATCCATGGGCAGGGCACAAAATGTTGTTGTATGAATTTATTCATCTGGTTAATCTTTTAACTCTACTTCCTTTCAACAGGGGTCGACAAACGGAGGTATAGCGAATATACAAAATGCCGAGGCAGACAGACGAGAGAGATGTCGATCCCCTTACTTTAAGTTGAGGATCCAAAGGAGAAGTTACAAAAGGCATAAGACATGGCCTTAGCTTAGGAAATCAAAGCTATCAAACCATGCAGCTAGTTAACTTCGAAAAAACAAGAGGTTAGGAATAGCCGACTAAAAGTTGCAGCTTTTGAGGAGAAGATATTTAAGCAACAAGGAAAATCGAGAGCCTTCAAGCTGGTTTATGGATCTTTAAATACTTATGCAATTATTTTAATTAGATGTTTCCAAATGCATTCTCAACCACCAGAGTTTGTGATTCTTCTCATCACGCACATATGTAAAAATTGCACAAATTCTTACCCAAAAATAAATAAATTGCACGAAGTAACTCTATCGACTCAACAATATCTCCTGAATGAGGGAACAAATGAAAATTCAATTAAAATTCAGGATACCTATCTACTACATTAAGCAAATGTTTACCAAAAAAAAAAAACATTAAGCAAATGATATTTATCCGTGCTTTGAGATAATAAAAGATGTCCTTGTTATTAATTTAGGAGTGTCAAATTGTCAATTTACAGATTATGAATGGATATTATTATCAACTAATTAATTAATATCAAAATTTGTGTCCAAAAAATTTAAAATTATTTTTGTACTCACTTTATTCATAATATTTAACATTTTGACGAAAAAACAATTCAAAATATTTAACGTTTTACACTTCTCAAAAAATATTAAATTAAAAATTTTCAACTTAATCATTATAATTAGCTAAAAATTTGTAGAATTATTATGAATATTAATTATTAGAACGTATTATAATTAAATTAAACTTTTCTTAATATGAGGTAGAATTTTAAGGACATATATCATATTATGAATAGTATAATCTCCTGCGGACTGATTTGTCAAAATTTAAGATTGATGTTGCAAAGACACGTGAATAACATGATGGCACTAAATGACAAATATTACAGTATTATATAAGATTAGCCAAATCCAAGATTTGCATATTTGATGATAGAGACACAAAATCTTTTTGTCAAGATTATCACCATTACTAACATGTCCCAGCAAAAACTATTACTATACACACAAAAATTAACTGTAGATAGAGTTAACAGTTATTTATGCATATTTTTTACAAATCCACAGAACATATGTAAAATGAAATTAGGAATCATTTTATTCATAAACTGTCAAGTTAATGAAAAATGTAAAACTTTCACTAATGGTTTCAACTTTCAATACATATTTTGTATTACTTAATATTTACTTCCGCTGTTCTCAAATAGATGTCTTTTTATAGAGTTGTTTTTATTCTTTTATTAGTGTCGTTTTCATTTTTAAAAAAAAAATCTATATAATTTTGTGTTCCAAATATTTAAAGTTAGTCATGATTTATGGATACAATGTAATTTTCTCTAATCATCAAATGAGAAAGGTTATATCTTTTTAGTTTATCTGTTAAATTTATTAATTTAAGTACATCTTTATTGAGTTTCTTAATGAACGTGAAACACTTTAAAACGAAATTTGAGAATGAAAAGATATCAAACATCAATTTGATATAAATTTGGAAAGCTAAATCAAATTTTATCATCACACTTGAATTCAGTGTGATACAGAAACATTTCAGTTTCTGGAATTAGGTGTGTTGTCATCATCATCGTTATTAATTCAATTATTATTAATTTATTATTATTTTAATGGAGGTTGGTTATAAACTTCATGCATGTGCTGGCTGTATATGGGTTAAAAGCACAATTGTCCCTAAAATAGTGAGAAAAAAACTTTATATAGACGACATGTGCTAGGCCGTATATGGCTTAAAGGCACAATGGTCAAATAAATAAGCAAACAATATAGCTTATATAGACATACAAACAAAGTCAGATTTTTACTTTCACCTTTTCTTTTTCTTGGAATAAAAAATTTAGAGGTGAACCATGAGAACTGTTCAAGAAGTTATCCGTATTATATTATTGTTCAAGCACATTTAATTTCGGAGCTCTAATAAAGTTTGATACATTAGTGATGATATATGATCGCACCATTCATTTTTCTAATTGGGTTCACTTATAAGGAAAAAGTTTTCAGTTTAATAAAGAAGAATTCTAAGTATATCCTTATGATAATCTCATTTAATATTTACAGCCAACTTTGTTTTGTTAATCAATGCTCAAGATTAATGTATATGATTACAATACTATAATAATATTTAAGTCAAAATTAGGATCTCCAAGAGATTTTTTTTGTTTTTCCATTTAAACAAATTTGAAATGAATTCTATTTAAGACGGGAAATGTAAGCATAATCGGCAACATATTTGGTACTATTATTTATTGAGATATCTAGCTAGAAAACAACATGGGTGGTGGACTCAAGTATAAACTAATAAAAGAAGTAGATTTAAAAGCAAGTCCAGAAGAGTCTTTCAGTGTGTGGAAGCACACATCCCATCAAATTCCTGATCACACTCCTTCCAATTTGCAAGCTGTTCATCTTCATGAAGGTGATTGGAAGACTTCTGGCTGTCTCAAGACCTGGAAGTACACTGTTGGTACATACCTAAATCATTCATCTTTAATTATGTTACTTCAATTTACTGGTCTCTAATTTTATTTTATTTTTGACAGATATTGGTCTCTAATTTGTTATCTATTATCTCACTGGTGAAAATAACGTTTTAAACTCTATCGAAAGCATCCACAGTTATGAAAATAAAGGTTATGCGGGTCATTAAATGAGATTCTTCGTAAATAATATTCACTAAAGTAATAATTAAATCTCTGGTAATATAAAGTTATCATGTATGAAAACTAGATCAGACAATTTGATCCACTAAAAAGTTAACATCGTTGACATCTCATTGACACGTCACATGAAGTAGCCATATATGTATGAAAGCCATGTATCAATCATATGTTGTCACTTGTTCATCCACATCCACGCGCTACCAAGTTTTCAAAGAAGAAAAGAAAATAATATCACACTAATTACTAACATTTGGCAGCCATGTGAACGACACTTGAATTTCATATTGCTACACCTTGACTCATGTGTATGAAGTGTAAATGATGTATTGATGATGGATCTCGAGCAGATCGTCGAATCTAATTACTTTGGTTATAAAGAGAGTAATATTGTTAAAAGATGCATTAATTTAGAGACTTTATTGATAAAGTTTTAGTTACTATGAATAAAAATACCTTCTACTTTTGTGAATCCTATGTTTTCCGGATCAACAGTTTAGTTCGTCTCGATAAAAACCATCTAGTCAAAACTATAACCAGTAGAGTGTTCTGATATATTTATGTTTGGTTTAATGAATTTTTGTAATGAAACCATTAGAGGGGAAGAATGAGGTGTTCAAAGAAAAGGTGGAATTTGATGAGGAGAACAAAGTTGTGACACTTGTTGGTGTGGAAGGAGATGTGATGAAGTACTACAAATCTTTTAAGCCCATTTTTGGATTTGCACCAAAAGCTCATGGTCAGGGCTGTTTGGGAACAGTTGCTATTGAATATGAGAAGTTGAATGAGAGTGTCCCTACTCCGGATAAGTATGTCGATTTCATGTCTCGAATTGTTATTGACATTGATGCTCGCATTTTCAAGTAAGGTGATTAACTGGATTTAGTAATAATTGTGGTGTGATCGCAATTGATATACTCATCAATGCTTGAATAAAGAGTCTTGTCTTCGAATATACTCTTCATATAATTTATCAAAATAATAATAATTGCGGTGTGATGAATAAATAATGAACTAGTAAAGTGGTTCTCTCTCTATTTATGATTTCCATGTAATATGTTTGTACTTTGTAATTATTTTACTTGTATTATTGTTGTACGGGGTTCTAAAAATTAAAGAGCAATTCAAAAATATTATTGAACTTTTAGTTTCATTGTGATGTCCATTATTGGTGTCACTCAAGTAATGTAAACTTCAGATGTCTATGAATGTGAATAATAGTATGTATTAAATTAATAGTCCACGTTAATGCTACATGGGTTTTGTAGCGGGCATTACGCATACTCAATCTACCGTGAGGTTCTAATTCCATGCAAATAATAGCATTTTCAAAAATTGAACTCATGATCGCAGAATGTGTATTATAGCAATGAATCACTTGAACTAAAAAAACTTATGTTAATATTTAAAATCTAACAACATATTTTATATTAAACTGAGACTAATCTAAGATAACTAAAAAGTGCATAAAACATCTCTCACATGTCAAATATTTCAAAGACAACGAGATATATATATATATATATATATATATATATATATATATATTATATAGGGGAGGGATCAAGTGAGAACACCTCCATATATGAGAATACTTTTGTATGTGAGAACACATCAAAACTACGTAGTTTTATTAATGATAGAGGACCAAAAAGGAAATTTGTCCATTCTTATTCATTGTTGCGCATGAGAGAGGAGAGAGAAATGTGGTGCTGTTGACTTTTCATTTAATTTTATTTTTGTTTAAAAACATTTTCCCGACTTTTCCAAACTCCGATTTTGACGATTATCATACCGTTGGACTCGTGTCGTCTAGATGTTCATTTTAAGATCCATGATGCTTATGTAAAAATGATTTTTTAAAATTTTGAACACGCAAAATATTTTTTTGAACATAACAATTTTAAGTTTTATTGCTGCTGTTAACATGAATTTTAAGTTCTTGAACATGCAGGTTATTTTTTTGAGCATACGTTTTAAGTTTTTGAAAATATGAAGTATTTTTTTAACATAATTTTTAAGTTTTTAAACATGTGTCAATTGATAGTTTTGATGGAAAAATAATAATATTAGTATAATGTTTCATGAAATTATCTAATTTTAGTGATAATATGTTAAAATTAAAGATCGAAACATGAAAAAATTATCCAATTTTAGTGATGATATTAGTTTTTTTAACATTTTAACAATGAAAAAGTGCAAATTAACTACAATCAACACTCATGCTCAAAATTACATCACATATGTTCAAATTATTAAAACATCGAGTTTACCTAACAACAATGGTACTCAAAATAAGCGTCTCGTCAAAACAAATCCAACGGTATAAAAAAATTTCAAATCGGAGTTCGGAAAATTCGGAAAAAATGATTTAAACAAAAAGAAATAAACAATAATTAAAAAAAGTACAAGTTTCTCTCTCCTGCTCTTAAATCACATACGTGTCAATTAAAAAAAAATGACAAATTCTCCTTTTAACCCTCTCTCATTACTAAAACTACGTAGTTTTGGAGGTGTTCTCATATATAGAGTGTTCTCGCATATGGAAGGTGTTCTCACTTGATCCTTCCTCTATATATATATATATATATATATATATATATATATAAGGAAGGGATCAGGTGAGAACACCCTCATATGTAAGAACACTTTTATATGTGAGAACACCTTCAAAACTACGTAGTTTTAATAATGAGGTAGGACCAAAAGGGAAATTTGTCCCTTTTATTATGTTGCGCAGGAGATAAAAGAGAGAGAAGGTGTTGGTAATGAGTAAAAATTTAACTTTTTTTTATTTAAAATCATTTTCTCGAGTTTTTCGAACTCCGATTTCAAATATTTTTATATCATTAGACTCGTGTCGTCTAGAGGTTCATTTTAAGATCCATGATGCTTATGTAAAAACGATTTTTTAAAATTTTGAACATGCAGAATATTTATTTGAACATAACATTTTCAAGTTTCAATTGCTGCTGTAACCAATAATTTTAAGTTTTTGAACATGCAGGTTATTCTTTTGAGCATACGTTTTAAGTTTTTGAAAATATGAAGTATTTTTTTGAACATAATTTTTTAAGTTCTTAAACATGTGTCAATTGATAGTTTTGATGGGAAAAATAATATTAGTATAATGTTTTGTGAAATTATCTAGTTTTAGTGATAATACGTTCAAATTAAGCATCAAAACATGAAAAATTATCAAATCTTAGTGATAATATTAGTTTTTTTAACATTTTAACAATGAAAAAATGCAAATTAACTACAATTGACACTCATGTTCAAAGTTACAACACGTATGTTCAAATTGTTAAAACGTCAACTTTACCTAACAACAATGGTACTCAAAATAAGCGTCTCGACAAAACAAATCCAACGGTATAAAAAAAGTTCAAATCGGAGTTCGGGAAAGTCGGGAAAATTTATTTAAACAAAATGAAATAAACAATAATTAAAAAAAGTACTAATTTCTCTCTCCTGCTCTTACATCCCATACGTGTCCATAAAAAAAAATGACAAATTCCCCTTTTAACCCTCTCTTATTAATAAAACTACGTAGTTTTGGAGGTGTTCTCACATACAAAGTGTTCTCATATATGAGAGGTGTTCTCACTTGATCCCTTTTCTATATATATATATATATATATATATATATATATATATTATATAGGAGGTAGGAGGATGGACTAAAGTCCAAATATATTTTTTCCCCCTACATCTCCTAAAGTTCCAACGTGGATTGTCTAACTTTAAACATTAGCTAGTTACTATCAGGTCTTCCACTTGAACCAGACAACAATATATTATTTGTGCTCATATTTGAAGAAAGCTGATCTTGGTTACCTTTGATTAATCACACAACATGTATGTATACCAAACCTTAACAAACATATTTACATAAACCGAGTCACACAGTAAGATATTTACTATTCTATCACTCTCCCATAAGTACTGAGCCGAGGGAAGGTAAAGGCTCATCAAGTTAGAACACAACATCTCCAAAAGCGATCTTTGCAAAGGAGTTGGGTTAGAATGATGTATTGCGCTTTAAGTAGTCGTTTGATACACGAACCCAAACAAAAGTAAAAATCAACTTCAATATGCTTGCTAGGTAGGTGGAGGAAAGATCGACATAGAAGTCTAGGAGGTTGAGGCATGGGAATGCCCAATTCTTCCAGAACTATTTGCAACCACCCAAGTTCCGACTCCAAAAGCAAGTGTTCGATATTCACACTTTGTCGATGAGCGAATTAACGACTTGGAGTTAAACTTATAATTGTCTTTATGCTTTTGTTGATTCTCTTGATCAACTCGCATCATAATTCGCCTAATGTGTGTTCAGATGTCCAGAACTCTTATACTTATACATCGGCTTTGTTTTCAATCATGTGAAGCGATTTGTTGTACCTAAGACTGCTTATATAGCTCAATAGTTTATTCTATATGATCTAAACGACCACTCACATCTAATGTGATAACAATCTCATAATCATGTTCTACATGATCTATGATGAAATAAACACACAAATGCCAAGCACCAAAACCAGACAAGCAAAAATGCAAAAAAAAAGATAAAGATGAGAAGTATTTGTTGGTGTTTCTTATCAATTTAATGACTCAGCAGCTTGTGTTTTATGCTCCCTTTTCTGCATTTTTGCTTGTCTCGTTTTGGTGCTTGGCATTTGTGTGTTTATTTCATCAATCTACAGAAAAATGACTGTGTTTTAGTAACTCTGGTGTGTGTTTTACTTCTGGCTCTCAATAAAAGCAATAACCATAGGTTTTTGCCTATGTTTCGAGAAAGAAGTTATAGCTTGATAACTTCAAAATACAAAACTTATTCTAGCTCATATCTCTAATGGCAGTCTTGGTTTAAGTCCTTCACCTTGAACCGTGCCTACTTGAATTTTAGTCCTCCCCATGCTACTTTTTGAACCGACATACGTTAGTATATCCATACATTTTTTGTGGTAGCTAATCCGAAGAAGTGGTGCAATAATGAAAATCAACTTAATAAAGTACAACGATTATTACATACAGATAATTAACCAGTATAGCTTTATGATTAGATTTTATAGATTATAGATTACAGTTTTGCATCACTTGTATATTACAGATTTGCGAGTTTGATAAAAACAAACTACCTAAAATATAGGTCATTTAGAAATGTTAAGTTTTTGTTTTGCATAAGGCTTCTTTACCGCGGAACTCGATTTGTTGAACTGAATTTGTTGAATTTGACATAATGGTTTAGAAATTTCGCTGCATTTAGATGATCTGAATTTTGATTAAAATAAGCCAAAAATAACATTAAAAAAAATTAACTTTCAAAAATATTTTATCAATTTTACCCCTATTATCATTAACTATATTTTTTAATTAAAAGGAGGGGAGGGAGAGGAACCCTAACCCAAAAATACAGAAGAAAAAAAAATATAAAGAAACTAAAAAGAAAAGAAAATAACGAGAAAAGTCTAACCAAGTCTGAGTTATGGATGACTCTATCTGACTTATTGGAGTTTTTTTATCCTTTCGCATTTTCACATTATACCACCCCTCAGGGTCTGAATATGCATCACGAAACTCCTCGGGCAGGCTAGTTTGCTTTCTATTTGAGCGTCACAGTTCAATTTTCTCAGTATCTATATTCTCTACTTTTGAATCAGATTCGAATCGATCTGTCCGAGAAGTATATTGTGTTTTCCCTGTTGGACTATTAGTAACTTGTTGTAGAACATGGGAATCATATAAGACTCTACGAGGCTTTTCCTTATGGCCGAAGACATTGTCATTGTTGTCATCCAAATTTTTCAATTCATCAATCTATTTTCTGAATGCTCTCTGGATTGAACTTGATTAACCTATAAAGGAGTCGGTGTAACTTTCTTACTCTAAGTCACGCGTTTCTCTGTACGATCACTTTTCAATTTTGCAGCTTCTTGAGTCCATTTCCCTTTGTCCACACGTTTCGTATTTGGTACTGGACTAAGACTTTTACAACACTTGTTTGAGCTATGACCAATGACCTTACATGTATCACATAGAGCTGGTACATTCTCATATTCAATTGGAACCCAAATCATAGAATCATTTTGTATCCAATCGAACGTGATCCATTAAAGGCTTCGTCAATACCTCTCGCAGTCTTGAAAAGAATTTGCTTATTCCAAAACTCATATGGTAGGTTGAGTAATTTAACCCATATCTGGTAGTTAAAAGATCTATACGTGGTAGGATCAAATCCAAGAGTCCAAAAAGAAAACCGCATAACACCAGGTTATAATTCTAAACTTCCAAAAGACCAAATTAAATTCAAAGTTCCGCAAATCAGATGATAATAAAAGTTGAAAAGACATTTATTTAAAAAGAAATAATTAATGTTTTTCTAATTAATTTAAGCATTTTCTCTAAATTTAGGTATATAATAAAATAGATAAATACTTAATTGTTAATGAATTTTACCCTCACTGAATTACAATAACAATAAGAAATTGTAAGTTTGTAACCATGCATCCATGATTAGTTTATTAGTTTAGATGAATGAGATCCGAATTAAACATATATTACTGATTTGAAGGTTAAATGTAGGTATTTATAATACTTTTATTTTTCTTTTCTGAAAAGTCATCACCTGATACCTTAACTATAATTGTACTATTATTTGCCAAATAATTAATGATCATTATTCATTTTACTCATATTTATTTAGATTTTGGTGATCATTTTGGGCAAATCTTATTGGATACCTATTACGTACTAACGACTACAACCCTAAGAGATGGGTACAAAATATTATATATTATCCAATTTAATGATTGAGTCGAATCGTTATTCAAATATCCTCTTTATTCAAATTCAAATTCAGTCAATTCAATCAATTTAATTCAACCAAATCAGTTCAGTTTAATACAATATAAAGATTTAAAGTTATATTCAATTAAATTTAGTTCAGTTTAATTTTATTTAGCAAAATTTGGTAAAATTCTTTCTTCATTCAGTTTAATTCAGTCAATTCAATCAATTTAGTTCAACAAATTCAATTCAGTTCAGTTTAGCCATAAAGATAAATACATAAACTTAGTTTATCATACACTTTTACACTCTTAGTATGTATCATACACTCTTTCACACTTAATATGTATTATACACTCACTTTTAGTGTCATTTGTTATAGGATAAATACAGAGACTTAGTATGAATAACAAAAAAGAAAAACTTAATTCGATTAAGGGCCCGTTTGGTAAAGCGTTTTGCAAAAACATTTAACGTTTCGCAGGAGCATATCACAATTTTATTCCAATATGTTGCTACATAGGTGTTTGGTTAAAAAATTTAAACTACAACATTTAGCATTTTGGAAGCAAAACGGAGCATTTCGCGAAAAGCTCCAAAATTGGAGCTTTTCACGAAACGCTAGTTTGTATTTTAAACCACAAGTAGACTTTGACCAAATTACCCTAACTTATTATTATTATTATTTATTTATATTTATAAATGATATATCCATATTAGTCTTTTCACATGTCAACAACTACTGTTTTTTGTAAGTTTTCCAAACACTAATTATCCAACAGATAACAGCAAACAACAACAACAAACGCAACATCAAACAGCAACAGCAAACGCAACAGCTAACAACAACAGCTGCAAAACTAACAGCAACGCCAAACAGGCCCTAAGTTTAGTTCAATCATAAAAAAAACATAGACTTAGTATGTATCATATTTTACTGAAAAATGTGCATTTCAAATGGTGGATGAATAACTTCAACTGATTAATTACCAAAATAAATAATTTCCTATATTATCTGTTTGCTTATACTTATTTATTAAAGGTCTTCATTACTGATAAGAGTTGGTTTTAGTGGTGCATTAATTTTCTGTTTGAAATGTTTGAGGTTCGAGTCCTTACTACGTTAAAATTTAGCTCTTATTGGTAGGTTATCTGTAAATACTATTGTAAACCCTTATCGAAGTCTGTGGTTTGCCGTGACTTTACGCGTGAGTAGGTCTGCCCTTAGCTAAACTTTTCATTACAAAAAGAAATTAAAAGCTTTTATTTACACTCACCAATGTGTGAGTGAGGAGTCCAGGGTTCGAATCCTACTCCTTATAAATTTATTAAAAAAAAAGAAAAGGCTTTTATTTACTACCGTGTATCTTATTATTATTATTATTATTATTATTATTATTATTATTATTATTATTATTATTTTGATCAGAAAACTAACTTCTTAAGCCTTGTTTATGATTGAGCTAAATTTGATGAACTGAATTTATAAAATGTCTCATGAATTTTGCTAAATTTTGTCGTATTGATTTAAACTAAACTTTGTTGAACTTAAGCATAAAATGCCGAAATTTAACTCTTATTTTTTATTGCTAAACCGAGCTAAATTGAATTTTTGAACTAATAAAATTTTGCTCAAAAATATTGCTGAACATAATTTAGGTGAAGTAAACTATTTTACTAAATTTAGGAGAAAAGAACCGTTCACATTAAAATTATAACCACTGAGATTATATGCAACTTGACAAAATCTGAATTGAGAACACACTATGTAACCACCGAATCGTGTATAAAGGCTATTTTCAAATCATGTTAGATTAAAAATATTTATAAACTCAATTATTTCCAAACCTGCTCCGCCACGTTAAACACAACACACAGAACGCACAGTTTATTAATGTAAGAAATCGTAAAATGTGGTGCGGCAGATTTCATCATGTCTAATCCATAAATAAACAAATCAATCAATAAACAAAATGTTGGTTGACAATTCATTGCCAACTTCCAATATTAATTGTATATTAAATAAATAATTTGGTTATAAGTATCTTCCTTATCTTAAAAAACAATTGTAGAACGAAGGTCGTTAGCTTCCCAAAATTTTACTAAACACTTAAGCCCCGTTTGGTAAAGCGTTTCGTGGGAGCATATAGCGTTTCGTAGGAGCATATTGCATTTTTGTTCCAATATGCTCACAAATAGGTGTTTGGTTATATTTTTGGAACTACAGCATTTAGAGTTTTGGAACCAAAACGGAGCGTTTCGTGAAAAGCTCCAATTTGGAGCTTTTCGTGAAACGCTAGTTTGTATTTTAAACCACAAGTAGACTTTGACAAAACTACCCCAAATTATTTTTTTAATTTATATTATTATTAATTTATATTGGTAAATAGTATACCCGTATAAGTCTTTTCACATGTCAACAGCAACTGTTTTTATAATTCTTCCAAACACTAATTATCCAACAACTATTAGCAAACAGCAACAACAAACAGCAACAGCTAACAGCAACAGCTAACCGCAACATCTAACCGCAACAGCTAACAGCAACCGCAACACCAAACGGAGCCTTAATTGAATTTTAGCTCAATTTTGGAATTTTTTCGTTAGGAGTGTAAAGAGAAATAAAATTTGTAAATGATAATTTTAGAAAAATTGAAAGCAGTTTCCAATAGAAAATGGAATACACTAAATAATTTTAATTTTTGAGATTTTTTGTTTTGAGGCTGTTAACAATTATTTTTATAAAATCATACTTAAAGATTATCTTTTTGAGAAATCTTAAACTACATAGATCAAATTTGGACAAAATAAATTATATATATTTTTTTCATAATCCTTGTAACCATATGATTTTTTATTTTTATAGTTTACCCTTAATTTATTATATAGTTTAATCTCTTAGATATAAAAGTTGGTGATGCTCTTTCTTACTTATATTTAACACAATTCGGAGTTTATAATTAACCCTTTGCTCTTTTAATTTTTCTTAGAAAGGTAGCTGTTATATTTCAAAAATAGACACAGACATACAAGACATAACAAAGTCTTAAAGTCATTTATATAACAATATGAATATCTTGAAATTGTTTGAATATGTTACGCTCAAAATATAAAAAAAAATAGACAAAAGGAGCAAAAGTTCATTATGATAAAAGATGAAGATTTTATAATTGTTTTTCAAAATAGAAGGACCAGACATTGAGTTTAGCCCTATTTTTTATGAGTGAAAAAAATGAACTGAAAATTACTGAACTGAACCGAACTGAATAGAACTGCATATAAATTATTGAAAATTACTTTACTTAATTGAACCAAAACTAAGTAGTGACACGCAAGAGAACAGAGTTGTAAAAAGATGAAGACTAATAAATTATTTATCCTAAAATTCAATAACGTATTTAAGTTGGACCAATTTTACTCTTACGTGTTTTATGCATTTATGAAAGGTATACTGTCATTAATAAATCATTTGTATCACGCTTTCAAATTGCGCGACGAAAGTTGTAGCCAAAAGTACGAGAATTTCTAACATGGTTATTTAACATTTGTATTACTAGTTAGAACCCCAGCACAAATGATATACTCATTTATGTTGAGGTGTCATTAATGGTGTGCAATGCAAATAGTTTTTGTAGTAGAAAGAGAAAAATTAGTTTTTGAAGAGTATTTTGATCTCCTTTCCACGTTGGCAAAGCGGGAGACAAATGATTCTGCATTTGCAACAAGTTTTTTAAAATTTCGATGCAGATAATATTACTTTTGCGTCGCACTGAAGACGAATGCAAGTTAATTTGCATTCCAGGTTTTTGCGTCAAACAAAAGGATGCCATAAATGAACATTTTTCCTTTAGTGAGAAAACGTTGTGAATTCCATATGAACTGTGTCGTTTTGATTTGTGTAGGGGAAAAAAAAATGAAGAACATATTTGAATTGAATTTTCAATAATCAAAATTTGTCTTCATCACTACTCTGGGCTTGAACTGGTTCAAATTTAAAATAGCGAGGATAAAACTATATTATGTTTTTACATTAAGGACATATAATGAGTCTCGAATGGAGAAATCAAATTAGTTTGGACCTTATCTGTAGCGACTCGATCGAGAGGGTAGCTTCAGGGCAGAAGTATAGGAGTAGCGGCTCTAAAAAAAATGAAAATAAGAATGAATTGAATCTCACTTAGAAAACTGAAAGTAGAGAACTGAGACTTAACAAGAAAGTCCATGTTTTTTTTTTTTACTTAAATTCAACAATTTCAGTTTAGTTCAATAATTGCAGTAATTTTCCTTCAGTAATCTCAACTAAATCTAGTTCATTGATGTCGTTTAAAGCCACAATGGAGTCAAAATGACGATATATGTATGGTATTAGACTTTAGATTGTTACATTATAGAGTTACATTATTTGAAAAGGTGACTTGTGGCATAGACTTTTTCTATAAATAGAAGGCAGAAAAAATGTAGGATATGCATTAGAAATTTAGAATTGAGTGCAAAAATTAGAAATGGGTGATTTGAAAGGTGAGATAGTAGCTGAGGTTGAACTGAAATCGGGTCCAGACCGGTTTTTCAAGTTCTGGAAGACAGAAGCCCATAACACACCCAACCATAGCCCTTCCAATATTCAAGCTGTTCGAATCCATCATGGTGATGGCAAGACCCCTGGCTCCATCAAAATTTGGGACTATACCCTAGGTATATATGCTTTTTATGTTGCTGTTTTATCTTACTATTGCATTTCTTGGAATTAATGATTCTTATAAGATCACAAATTTCATCTGAATTTTCCCTTAAATTATTATGAACAATTATCTATTCTCTTGTTTGAGCTTCTTTGAAGTTATTTTATGAGAAATATAATTTAATTACTTTGAAACTTATATCAGTTATATATTTTCAATCCAAAGGGGAAAATTTTCTTGACATAAATTTGGTGAATGATACAAATATATATCTTGATTTTGATAAGAAATATATATCTTGATTTTGATAAGAAACGTACATAGTTTCATTTATTTTCAAAAAAAAGATTGTGTTTTATTTTGTGTAAAAACAATGGATTGAGGTTTCACACTTTTTTCAAATTGTAAAACTCTATGTTAATAACTTGAAAATGAAAAATTTCAAGAATTAAAGTTGTTTAATATCATGTTTACCATAGAACCACGTTTACGGTTTTTGAAAATCAACATTTTTTCTCTAAACATCGACTTTCTCTCTTCTCGTCAAACTCCATCTAAATAATCCTGAGATAAACAAGTTGAAGAATTAAAGTTTCTTAAAACTTCGTTATTTATTGGAACATTTCATTTTTTAAGTTGTCAACGGTAACTTTAATATTGCTAAAATTATGGAAGCGATTGAGAACAATTTAGACAAGAATGTGACAATATTTATAATTTTTGAACAAATTTAAAAAGCAGTTGAACAAGTTTAGAGTAATATATATGCATTAGTGTCCTATATCCTGATAATATGCATAAGAAACATGAATGCATGGGGAGAGGTAGGGAAGGGGTGGGGGCTCCAACCGCCTAACCGTATATCAGTGGTGATTACCTCTTAAAAATTTTAAGTGAAAAGTAGTAACATGTTTGAATGTATAAAAAGAATAATTGAATGATAAATATAAGTTTATGAAAAATGTATGCAGATGGAAAAAAGGAGGTGTTTAAAGAGAAGATAGACGTGGATGAGGAGAAGAAGCTGGTGAAGCTAACTGGTCTTGAAGGAGATGTATTCAAGCTTTATAAGGTCTATAATGGCACCTGGCATATCATCCCAAAAGGGCAAGGTGTTGTTGCCAAAATTACAATTGAATATGAGAAACTCAATCCTCATGTTCCAACTCCTCAAAACTACTTGGATTTTCTGGTCAACTTTACCAAAGATATTGATTCTGGCCTTGTCACTGCAGCTTGATTATCATATTATATATGCCTATCTTATCTTGTCTAATAATTGAAGAGACCTATACAATCTCTTATATCTTGGTTCCTGTAATATTATGTGATATTTGTACTTTATTAATTAGCAAATTATGTATCTTAATGTATATGAATTGATATGCTAATGTCTCTTCTATGGTATGCATTATCGACACATAATCTCTAACTTTCGACCGAAAGCTGCAATAGTCTTTAGCTTAGTTTAGTAAGTGTTCAACAACCGACAAAAAAGATATGGGCTAGTTAATTGAAAAATAACATAACATATATTTATTTATAAAATTTGTTTTTTTATCTGGAGGTCGATAGGGGTGTGAATGGAACGGACATTCCCCTGGTACCCGACAAAAATTTGTCCCAAGAGAAACGGAGAATTCTAGCTTAACATCCCAATAGGTGGGGGTTGTTTTGTATGCCCCAACTGTCGGGGACTGGGCGAGGATGGTTAATTGCTCTCTCGCCCCACGAATCCCCATGTCCCCATGTCGAATCCCTGCCTTTATCCTCATACATAATATTTAGTATATTAATAGTTATATTTAAAATTATTATAATATAATATGTAATAAAACCTTAAATATGTAACATTTCTTCTTCTCTTCCCTCTCATATTATCATTTCACTATACAGTTAACTTTAATACATTTTTATTAGTTTTATTATTATTTTTGTCTTTATTTCTCGAAAAAAATAATAATTATGTGGAGACGGGATCTCCACGGAGCTCCGCAAGAATGGTTTCAATTCCATTCCCATTTAGTTTGTGGGATTCTCTTAATGCTCGCAGGACGAAGATGGTTATTATAATTTTCTTCATGCCCCATTCCATGGACACCCCTAAAAGTTGATGATTATTAACTAATATAAAATAGACATGGCATGGACTTTGTTGTTCGCACTTCTGGCCCAGGCCCACATCTATTTAACCGGGCTTAGGTATTGATATTAGGCCTGACCAGGGCTAAGCCCGTATAGACCCACTTAAAAACTGAGCTGCGTTCTACTTGGAGGCAAATCTACAATGGGCCGGCGGGGTCCAGCACATTTATACAATCTTATCATATTTTCTAAATATTTATATAAATTATGAGAAAAGTATATTTTCCTTTTCCAGAAAAATAAAAAGTGAACAATAACCCCAAAGAAATCTTATATGGTGTTTTTAACAGAAAATTGGCTAACGAATATCTCATAAATTAATTTTATATGTATTCAAATTTCACAATTTTAACTGTTCAAAAGCATTTTTATATCTGTGGTATGACTGCATAATTTTTAAAATTTTTAATTTGTAAATATATGTTTGCTAATTTCAAATAAAAATCGCTGACTCATTTTATCAAAAGAAAATGTCAAAAATACTCATTAAACTTGTATGTTTTAACATTGTTAACAGTTAGGAAGTTTGTTTGAAAATTTTACAAACCACAAATCTGTATTTGTATAATTTTAAATGACAAGATCTTGTTTGCAAATTGCATCTGACTTTTTTTAATACACCTCTAAAAAAAATAAGTATATACCAAAATTTTTGCATGGAGGTCGACGACAATGATTGGGTAGAAAGATAGGGTGTGTTTAAATGTAAGTAGTTGGAAGATAGAACCACCTCTCCATTCCAACATCTGCTACGCCATACTGGCTAGGGTTGCAGATGGCCTTTAATCGACCACATGGTGAACATTCTCAAATAAAGTAATGTCAGTTTAGTAATTAATTTGAAAATGTGATGTGGCATATATTCTGTAAACTGTTTCTATAAATAGACGGAAGCAAAAGTAGGATATATGCAGCTATAATTAATAATATTGAGTTAGTAGAAATGGCGAAGATGGATGATTTGAAAGGTGAGATAGTAGCTGAGGTTGAACTCAAATCGGGTCCTGATCGATTTTTCAAGTTTTGGAAGAGTGAAGCTCATAAGACACCTAACCATGCTTCCACCCATATCCAAGGTGTTAGGCTCCATGAAGGTGATTGGGACACTCCCGGCTCCATCAAAATTTGGGACTACACCGTAGGTATACTATTACTGCAAATAATAATAATAAATAATAATAATAGAAACTATTATATTGATTCAGTTGGTTATTTCGCATGTACTAATAATGCATTCTTTCCCATAACTTACTTTTATAAGATGATAAATTCAGTTAGACTTACTCACCCTTCAAGAATTATGAAAAATTATCTAGTATATTGTTTAAGATATCTTCAAAACAAAAAGATGATTTCGTGAGAAATAGAATTTAAATTCTTATACATTTTACTCTTTTTTTTCCATGATTTGGCTAATGTGATTGCATGTATCTCTTCATACAAATAAATGAAAACTACTTAAACTACCACGTTTGAATCTATAAAAACAGATAAATTATAATGAAAGAATTTTGATCATGAAATTATGCAGATGGAAAAAGTGAGGTGTTTAAGGAGAAGATAGAAGTGGAAGAGGAAAAGAAGCTGGTGAAGCTAACTGGTCTGGATGGAGATGTCTTCAAGATTTATAAGGTCTACATAGCTAAATGGCATATCATACCAAAAGGAGATGGTTATGCTGCCAAAATTACAATTGAATATGAGAAATTAAATCCTGATGTTCCAACTCCTCAAAACTACTTGGATTTTCTCGCCAACTTTACCAAGGATATTGATTCTGGCCTTGTCGCTGCAGCTTGAATTGATTAATATATTATCAATAAATAATATGTAATAATAAAGTTTGCCTAACTTGGTAATTATGTTATCATGTAGATGGTTTGTGCCTTGAGTAATAATTTAAGAGCTACAAGCTCTTACATGTTGGTTCTTGTATAATGTGTGTTTTCTGATTGTAATTTGTTACGTGCATGAGATGAGAGCAAATTTTATATGTTTGTTCAATGTTTCTATTTCTTAAAGATGACGGGAAATCCTTCATGTTATGGATTAGGAACAATACGAATATATATGTTTAGTTTTCATTCATGTGAATTTATTCAGTTACCATTAGATTTGTCGGGCAGCCATACGGGGTCCGGCTTCCCCAGTTGAGTTACCTTAGCCCCGGGCCATGCTATTCAATGATATTGGAAAAATTGCCGCGTAACGGCGCAGAGAGTCTTCCTCAATCAAGAGCAGGTCCGGCAGATATAGTGTTGAATGTGAATGGAGTTTTTTTTTTTTGCGAATGCTGCTTGGTGGGTTTGGAAATGGAGGTGTCACAGCACTTTTCATTTTGAATGCAGAGAATCAATCAAATGAGGATAAGATAAACGGGTTAAAGCTCTCTTAGACTCTGTTCTTTATGACTGAACTGAACTGAAGAATACTGAACTGAATTGAAGTGCATTTACTGAAAGAAAATTCTTGAACTGAACTGAAATAAATTACTGATAATAAGGGATAAAGAACAAGGCCTTACTCTCCATTTCAAGCAGCTTTCCACTGTCACCACCTTGGGCTTCTTCCTTCTTCTAAGGGTGAGCTGAGATTGTTTGCTCCCCTTCAAGTTATAAGGAATTCTAATTCCTTTTCATATGCCTATTACTCCCACCCCCTTCAAGAAACACATGTCATGCACGAACTGTCAGCTTGTCTTGTGAAAATTGAAAACGAGTACGATGGAGCGCCTTAGTGAAAACATTTGTCCCTTGATTAACGGTTGAGATGTATCGAACATCAAGTGCCTTTATATTAACTTTATCCTAACTAAAACAGAAATCAAGTGTTTATTAGAAATTAGAATTATTAAAAATCGAGTTGCGGTTAAGTAAATAGTATTGAAGTTGTTTGATCATAAAATGGACAAAATATCTCTATTATCGTTATAAAAAACCTTCTTTTACTATTAAATTAGTTTTGAATTTATGATTTAATAATAAACAAAATATCTAAAAAAATTAATAAACAAAATAAAATAATAATTATTTTATAACTATATAATTTTATTTTATTTTAATATTTTGCATTTTCTACTTTAAGCCCAGAGGTTGTTTTGATTTCAGGCTAAATAAAATTGCAGTCATAGCCCATATTTATTCTAAAATATTCGATTCACTAAACTCAACACTTTTTCTAGAATATAAATAATCCATATAATATAAAATAACAGAACATTATTGAAAACCTTCACGTACACTATGAAAAGCTAAACACAGCTTTAGTATCAAACCAAAAGGTAAGTAAAATAATATCCTAGCAGTATTATTAAATAAAATAATATGAAAAATTAAAATATTGATGACGAAATCCACAATTATGTTGAAGATTGATTTATACATTTCTTGGTTCAATATCATATATTGAGTGGAATTGGTCATTACATAACTTCATTTATATTTTTCTTGTGTCACCAGTATCAGAAATTCTTATCAAGCATACGCAACTATATTTTACTTAATCTAAAATTAGCAAATTATATATATACTTCAATTACAAGCCTAGCAAACTGTTACCTCTGAAATGGACTCTCTAGCAAGTATACTAGGTACAAGTAATAAAATGATAAGTAGATTATCGTCTCCACAGGGATTGAGATGAAAAGATTACTGAAAAGACCTATGGAACAGTCTGTTTACGTAGCAAGTAACATTAAAACATGGATTTGAGGTTGATTGATTGTTATCTGAACTAGGAAACTCTACTAAAGACAGATCTAAAAAGTAAATTATGATCAGAGATGATTTATAACAAGATATTAAAAGGAACAAGCTAAACACAGCGGGGAACTGGTATTGCAACCTCCCTTCTCTCCTTTCTTAACTCATGAATGTTTATAGCTATTCTGTCAAGGTCTCTACTTTAAGCTAACTTGGTTCAAATGGTCATATCCCCAAATTACTAAGTATTACTCACACCCTAAAGGCCTTTCAGGATGCTTTACTACTTGATTAAGCACGAAGTAACATCTCATTTACATGAGAACCCTTGATACACATCATTCAACTGTTCATATCAGATGTATATGTTTATATGAAGAACAAGCATACATAAAAGCAATGGTCATGTCGGTTATGCATACTGTAACAGGGTGTTTAAGACCTGAAATCTACAGAACTCCATTAAACACAGAAAAGAAGCAACATTCATTCATTAATTAAAGAGATAAGGAGACTTACAACACCAGCCCAAAGGCTGGTTTAGCTCGTAGAGAGTACTACTCACACATGGCGAGTATCAAAACATTAACTACAATGAACTCCATTTAAGAAGCTCAACTACTGAATCTAAGAAATTAAAGATACTAAAAGTTATGAGGAAAACAGATACTAAGAGATGATAATTGAAGATGATCCCTCTCTCCTCAGAATTGTTCTACTTTAAAGAAAGAGAAAAGCAATTAAAAACTACTTAAAAGTACCAAAGTACAACATCCAGCTAATAAAGTGAAACTTCTTATATTACAGCTGTTAAAACATCTCTTCTTGCAAGACAAGAGACTCCTTTTGAACGGCAAAACATCACTTCCACTGCAACACTCTCTCTCCCAAGCTGCCGGCATTTTTACCCCTCCTTTCTTCTGATGTGACCTCTACTGTTCACTCAGGCAGGCTGCTTTCTCAGCAAAATGTCCTTGAAGCTCTCTTAAAACTGAAAATACAATTATTAGACACCAAATATATACAATATAGTCTAATTGGCCCCTAAATACATGAATAATCAACCATATATCATAGTCAAATTCGAGCTTATCAAACACCCCCAAATTAAGCTTTTGCTTGTCCCCAAGCAAAGACAAAAAGGAAAACTATCTTAGACAGACTCGAATTTAAGACTAGAGAAGGGATAAAATAAAGAGAGTAAAACAGTTTATACAAGATAATGAAAAGAAAATCTTAGACAAATACAACATTTAACAGCTTTTTCAATTAAAATGCCCTTCAACCTTTTCAACCTTAGATTGGGCACACAGGAGCTTTGTTTCTTAATGTGGTTAGACTTTACCTATTATTCCATTTTAAGTTCCCAGAAAGTTCTCAAGGCTTTAAGTCAAACTTCAACATTCAAGTGAACAACATGTTCTGCCCTTATTACCTCACTAAGGAGTATTTGCACTCAGCTCTCCTATGGTAACTAGATTACCATAAACAGGGTTCCTAAGATGCTTTAGAATACACTCCTCAGCTAAGTTCAGTTAATCCTTAGGATGTGACCTTGCTTATTGGTCCAACCTTTCACAATTAGACAAGTACTAAGCACAGTCAAAAGGTCTTTCCAGGGTTATAATGTTAGGCTAGGGTTCAAGGTATGGAAGTGAAATGGCTTTTTACAATGTGTGGAACATGTCATTATTTATCAATTAAGCTTTTTCCAACATTTTCATTTCTTTCCCAGCCTGTTCCTGGTTATTTAAAATCACAAACTACTTAAAACAGCCTGTTTCACAACGTAGGCACAAAACAAATCAAAAATTTACACAACATTAAAACAAAAGCAAACCCAATTTTCAATCCTAAAGCCACAATGTGCAACCTCAGAAATAAAAAGACTTTATTCATTATTATTTTTTTTTTTTTTTTTTTTTTTTTTTTTAGTCGACACTTATATTTTCCTCAACCTTGGAGAATCTACATCAACAATATTTCTTAAGTTAAGCTCTTTTAGACTGCAAAGCAGTCTGTTCTTTAGACATGTAATTCAAACAAGGGTATTTGGAATCAAAGTGAAGGGAATTGGCTTCAAATAATGTGTGTAAACAAAGAAATGGTTAAGGCTCAAGTTGGATAACCTAAGACAAGGGTGCAATGCACTGGTAGGCTTTTTAAGAGTGTAAAAGTTGTGATATCTATGTGCCTTCATCTTCCTATGCTTTTCCTTAGTTTCATCACGAAAATTTGGGCAACCAGAATAGATAACTAAGTTTGGAGGTTAAGTTATCAATTCTGGTGACCAAAGCAAACCCTACCTAAGACTTCTTTGAACTTAGCCCTCTCATTCATCTCCTAAATGCATTTGTGAATGCAGCAGGCTCTACCTTTCATGAATTAGGCTTTGCAACAAGGGTTTACAGGTTCTAAATTGCTTATTTCACTTGAATTTTGACTTTCAACTTAAAAACTTTTGAACCTTCTTTCTTTTTCAAACTTCAATTAGTCAAAAAAAGGTTCACCACACATTTTGATTAAGGTACAAGTGTGCAATCTTTGGTTGTAGGTTGAAAGGCAATTATATGCATTTTAAGCAACTTTTCATTTTCAACTAAGCTGTTGTAAACAAGGAAGACAACTATCACTATATACAGACACAGGCTGTTCCTTAACAAGAAACAGCCTCACACTTTAACATTTTAACACAAAACTTTTTACAAACTAACTAAAAACATTTAAATTACAGACAACATTTACATTGGGGACAACTGGGGTTTGACTATGGTATACAATTTAGCAAGTTAACTTCAGAGTTTCCTCTATGTCACTTAAGCTATTATTCACATTTTCAGCAAAAATTATTCAATTTCTGGGCTCAATTCATCATGCTACAGATTTTACAATTCAAAGTAGGCATGGCATTTTCAATTTTCAGTTTATCACATCAAGTTTTATCCCACCCCCAAATTAGAGATAGACATTGTCCTCAATGTCTGTAAGGGATGACATAAAACAAGAAGAGCACAGAGCAGCAGCAAGCACAACAGTAATATATACAGGTAAACAAAAGTAAAGATCAGAGATCAAGGGGTACCAACAGAAGGAGGGAACCGGAACAGACTGTTACTCGGGAGTAACAGGATTACGCTCAGAGGTCACAGCCTCTAGATCCTTAGGAGGAGTGGCAGCAGCATTATCACCTTGAACCTCACTGCCTCTAGCCTCACTTTCCTTGGCTTCACTCTCCTGGAGCTCACTATCCTTGCCAGCAGTATTGTTCAAGTTCAGAGGTCTGCGAAAGGCAGCAGGAGTGGAACGATCATGAAATTCCGGTTCATAACGGAGGGTCTCCTCATTGAACCTATGTTGGATGGGGAATTCAGAAAGTTTCCTCTGGATCTCCATATGGCCATGAAGCCATGCAACAGACTTCTCCAGATCCTCAATTGCTTTCTTTAGCAAAGCAACCTCTTGCTCCAACTTGGCAGACTTTCGACTCTGAGCTTTCAACTGAATGTACATCTCTTCATTGTTCAGGCTCAAGCACTTACGGTAGTAGGCAGCATCCTTTGGTTCATCATCCTCTTCACCTCCATCCTCAATCACCAAGGGTTCTACCGGAATCTCAAGTTTTCGCTTCCGAGTTTCAGACTTTGCAGCCACATCAATCTCACTCACTGACACCCATTTCTTGTTCACTTGCTTGCAATAACCCATATATTGAAGGGTTCGAAAGTTCATGGGGTCAGGATGGCATGATAAAGTAAGCCTGGATCGATCATCGGGTTTGAAAACACCAATGGCTTCAGCAATTCGAGTCACGAGATTCCCACAGTAGATTCCATTCAACTTCTTGCTATGGTAGCCCAGCAAATACTCTCCCAGATAGTGTCCCAAATTCAATCTCCTTCCGGTCACCATGCTCCACAAAGCAGTTAGATCCAGCAAAGTGACATTCGCTTGATTTTCTCTGGCAAAGATTGTGCCAGAGACCAACTTGTGCAGAATCCGCATAGGATACTCCAGAATCGATGAACCCCGTGCCAGCTTGCTATCAAAGTGGGCTTCTCCAGATATCTGCCTCCAGAACACATGAGGATCGAAATCCTTAGGAGTGGCTGTGAGGAAATGAGAGTACTCCTCGATGGCAGCCTCATCATCAGGCACACACCCTAGCAAGACATTGAAGGTGTTGAGAGAAGGGTTTTGATGATGTCCCATGAGCCTGAATTGAAAGTGAAAGGCAGCATCTGGATTGGTGACTTTCGGATCAACCTTGAAGGTGGACAAGAACTCCAGAGTGAGTTCCTTGTACGATGGCTCCGCCATTTCGAAGAAAGGTTGAAATCCTCCCCTGTCTACATGCTCTTTAACAGAGTCGGCTAATCCCAACCTTTTGAGTGAATCCCAACATACACTCCGTGGAGATCCAAACGGAATGTCAGCGATGAACTCAAATGTCTCCTGGTCAGTTAGGTCAGAAAACTTAGACAGCTTTTTAACCAGTTTTTCATCCGGAAGAACCATAACTGAACTTGATGTATTTCCTTTGTTTCGATTAGCAGCCCTCTTTACACCTTGCTCTTGTTTGATCACAACACCACCACGAGTTTTCATTCTGCAAAAAGTTGAACTTAAAGAGAAAGTGAAATGTGAGAAAGTTAGAGAGAAGAAAATCCGGCTAAGTGTTTGGATTGGAAAAGGACAACTGATATCTTTGGCATTATTTTATAGCTAAAAGGAGGTGATTGTGACGGTTTGAAAAAGGAAGTAGTTGTGGCAGATTTTTGGGAACCGAAAAAGCAGGAGAGAGAGGAGTTATGAACAGTTGAGGGGCGTGGGAGAGAGAAAGTTTACCACTGGTGGATTAGACCTCTCTCATCTCCCAAACGGTTATAATTTTAACCATTAAGCCCTCTTTTACTCTTCATCAACGGTTAGAAATTTCTTTCAACCATGATTTGACAACTCACTCTTGCCATTTTCAGATTCAATTTGAAATCCTACACCACGGTAACTCACATTTTTATTTCAAACTCACTAAGTCACAAAAATCAAAATGTATTGCCACAGAGATGACCCCCAAATTTTATTTTCCTAAGTAAAAATTCAAACTTAAGCTCTATGGAAAGAGAACAAAAGTTTAAACATTTGCTTACAATAAAATTTGATTTTAACAGCTTGCAATCTTAACTGGACACTTCACAAAAAGTCTAAAATAAACTAACTAAAATTAACAACTTAAAAACAAAAACTAGCTAAATTATACTAAATTTCACCCCTTTAGGGCACTGCAATTGGTGTTTGCAGTTGACACAAGTCCCATTTTAAGCTTATGGTGGGTCATAGAAGTGGTGAACTTCAACCACTCTCTCCACATCGTGAGCAAGATAAGGTTTTAGCCTTTGGCCATTGACCTTAAAAGGCTGTTCCCCTCGCAAAAAGATCTCGACTGCACCAAACGGTAACACCTTGCTCACTTGAAAAGGTCCACTCCACCTGGATTTCAATTTTCCAGGGAACAACCTTAACCTTGAATTGTACAAGAGGACTTGTTGTCCCTCTTGAAATTCTTTCTTCTGAATTCTCTTGTCATGCCACATTTTTGTCTTTTCTTTGTATTGCACAGCATTTTCAAAAGAAAACAGCCTAAACTCTTCCAGCTCATTCAGCTGCAGCCTTCTTTGTTCACCTGTAGCCTGTTCCTCAAAATTAAGAAAAGTTAATGCCCAAAGGGCCTTATGTTCCATCTCAACAGGCAAATGACAGCTCTTTCCATACAACAATCTAAAAGGAGACATGCCTATAGGTGTTTTGAAAGCAGTCCTATATGCCTACAAAGCAGGCTCTAGCTTTTCTGCCCAATCTTTCCTAGAGGTGCTAACAGTCTTCTCTAGAATTCTCTTGATTTCTCTATTGGAAACTTCCACTTGACCACTTGTTTGTGGATGGTAAGGGGTAGCAAGCTTGTGTGTGACCCCAAATTTGCTCAAGAGCTTTTCAAAAAGCTTATTGCAAAAATGAGTGCCATTATCACTGATTATGGCACGGGGTACTCCAAATCGGGCAAACAGCCTTTTTAGGAATCTCACTACCACCCTAGCATCATTTGTGGGGCTTGGAATAGCCTCCACCCATTTACTTACATAGTCAACTGCCACTAGGATATACTTATTCTTTTTAGAAGATGGAAAGGGTCCCATGAAATCTATGCCCCACACATCAAAAATCTCACAAACAACTATGTTGTTCAAGGGCATAGAATTCCTGGCAGAAATGTTACCTGACCTTTGGCATTCATCACATTCCTTCACAAATCTATGAGCATCTTTGAATATGGTAGGCCAGAAGAAGCCTGCTTGGAACACCTTAGAGGCTGTTCTACTAGCACCATGATGTCCTCCAGATTCTTGTGAATGGCAATGATGAAGAATGAGCTCTCCTTCCTCCTGGGTCACACACCTTCTTATAATCTGATCTGCACATAACCTGAAAAGATATGGTTCTTCCCAAAAATAGTATTTAATTTCAGCATAGAACTTTCTTTTTTGGTTAGTGGACATTTTAAAAGGTTTATATGATCCTGCAAGGAAATTAGCAATGTGAGCAAACCATGGAACATTCGAAGCTGAATATAACCTCTCATCAGGGAAGATATCCCTGATCTCAGGTTGTTCCTGTTGGTCTCCCCCGGCTATTCTAGAGAGATGATCTGCAGCAACATTGTCAATGCCTTTCTTGTCTCTGATCTCCAAATCAAACTCCTGAAGAAGTAGCAACCATCGGAGCAGCCTTGGTTTGGCATCTTTCTTTGCAAAGAGGTGTCTCAAAGCAGCATGGTCAGTGAAAACTACCCTTTTTGACAAGACCAAATAGGATCTAAACTTGTCAAAGGCATAAACCACAGCAAGAAGCTCTTTCTCTGTAGTTGTATAGTTTCTCTGAGCATCATTCAAGGTCTTTCTGGCATAGAAAATGGGTTGGAACTTCTTGTTAACCTTCTGACCCAAAACAGCTCCCACACAAATGTCACTTGCATCACACATCAACTCAAAAGGCTGCTCCCAGTTGGGTGCAATCAAAATTGGTGAGTTGATGAGTTGTTCCTTCAAGATGTCAAAGGCTCTGATGCAGTCTGCTCCAAATTCAAACTCAGCATCCTTGTGGAGTAATGCTGAAAGTGGAAGAGCAATCTTGGAGAAGTCTTTTATGAATCTCCTGTAGAAGCCTGCATGCCCCAGAAAGCTTCTAACATCCTTGACTGTGGTAGGAACAGCCAGCTTTTCAATAACTTCGACCTTTGCTTTATCAACCTCTATCCCTTTCTCTGAAATTTTGTGCCCAAGCACCACACCTTCAGTCACCATGAAGTGGCACTTCTCCCAGTTCAACACAAGATTGGTTTCTTGGCATCGAACCAAAACAGCCTCTAGATTCTTCAAACAGCCTTCAAATGACTTCCCATAGACCGAGAAATCATCCATGAAGATCTCTACTGTCTTCTCTATCATGTCATGAAAGATAGCCATCATACACCGTTGGAATGTAGCTGGTGCGTTACAAAGACCAAATGGCATTCTTCTGTATGCAAATGTCCCATAAGGACAAGTGAAGGTGGTCTTTTCTTGATCCTCGGAGAAGATTGGAATTTGGTTATAGCCTGAGTAGCCATCTAAGAAGCAATAAAAGGCATAACCAGCAAGTCTTTCCAACATTTGATCCACAAATGGCAAAGGAAAATGATCTTTCCTTGTGGCATCATTAAGCTTTCGGTAGTCAACACATACCCTCCACCCTGTGATCATTCTTGTTGGAATCAACTCATTCCTCTCATTCTTTACAACTGTTGTGCCCCCTTTCTTCGGAACGACCTGCACTGGACTTGTCCACTTGCTATCTGAAATGGGATAGATGATCCCAGCTTCAAGCAACTTGACAACCTCTTTTCTGACCACATCTCCCATGACCGGATTAAGCCTCCTCTGTGGTTGAACACAAGGCTTGTAATCCTCCTCCATTAGGATCCTATGCACACACATAGTAGGGCTGATTCCTTTGATGTCACCAATTGTCCAAGCTATAGCCTCCTGGTTTTGTTTAAGGATGGTTAAAAGCTGGCTTTTCTGGTCCGGAGTTAGTTGTGATGAAATGATAACCGGCCGGCCATTTGGTGGTTTAAGGAAAGCATACTCCAAATGTGATGGTAAAGGTTTGAGTTCTGGAGTGGAAATGGATTGATTTGGTAGAAAGGGCGGTTCTGTGGTGGAAAGGTCATTTGAGTTTGGTGGAATGGGTGATAAATCTGGTTTTTCAAGAGAACAGCCTGTTTCATCACATGTGTTTAACTCTTCTTCTAGAACAACCTGCAAAACATCTTTTTGAGTTTCTTGCAAGTTAGTCGGGTTAGGACAAACATCTATAAAATAGCAAACATCAGAATCAACAGGTCTCATCAGCATTTCATTCATTTTAAACACGACCTTATCACCATTCACTTCCAAGCTTAACTCTTTATCTTTCACTTTGAACACAGCACTACCAGTGGCTAAGAAAGGTCTCCCTAGGATAATTGGAACATGCATATCTTTAGCTATATCCATTACTACGAAATCAGCAGGGAGTATGAACTTTCCTACCTTAACTAGGACATCCTCAACTATACCCCTAGGGTAACAAACTGATCTATCAGCTAGTTGGATAGACATTCGAGTGGGTTGGGGTTCTCCTATTCCTAATTTCTGGTACAATGAATATGGAATCAAGTTTATGCTAGCACCAAGATCACAAAGAGCATTCTCAACATGTAATTCTCCAATGGAACAAGGGATAGAAAAACTCCCTGGATCCTTCATCTTTTTAGGAAGTGGCTGCCTGTTCATCAGGATTGAGGAACAGTCTCTGTTTAGCTGCACACATGCCACATTCTCGAGCTTGGTCTTGTTAGACAGAATATCTTTCAAGAATTTAGTATAGTTAGGCATCTGATTAAGAGCTTCCAAGAAAGGAAGATTAATGTGAAGTTTTCTCAAAGTATCAAGGATCTTTGAGTGCCTTTTTTCTAGTTTCTCATCTACCAAGGCTCCGGGATAAGGTGCTGGTGGTTGATAAGGAGGAGGTGGAACATACTTCTCCACAGGTTCCTCCTGCACAAGAACAGGCTCCTTAGCCTTTGCAATTGGCTTTTCTTTTACTGGAACAGCTTGTTCCTTTTCAGCTTCAGTCTCTTTAGAAGTACCTGCATCACCAACAAACTTTTTAAACTCATTAGGGTTAGAAATTTCCTTACCACACCTGAGAGTGATAGACATCACATTCTCCCTTGGGTTAGGTTCAGTGTTGCTTGGTAAAGTTGATTTTCCCTTTGAGTTGGAGGATGAAGCAGCCAACTGGTGAACTTGAGTCTCAAGACTCTTCATTGTTGATTGAGTCTGCTTCATGAACTGTGTCACCAGAGTTTTGAAATCTGGCTCCTCCTCTTCCTTGGTATGATGCACAGGCTGCTTGTAAGAGCTCTGATTGTTATGTTGGTAGTGACCTCTCTGAACTTGTTGATATTGAGGTCTGTCATTCTGGTACTGAGGTCTTTCCTGAATGTACCGAGGTCTCTCCTGGTTGTATTGAGGTCTCTCCTGTTGATCATTTGGTTGTGACCATGAGAAGTTTGGGTGATTTCGAGTGTTAGAGTTGTAGGTGTTGGAATAAGGGTTTGGTGGATTTCTTTGGTTGTAACCTGCATAATCACACTGCTCCTGAGTGTCTGAGTCTCTCCTGGTACCTGTGCAATTGATATTTCGATGGGGACCTCCACAAAAACTACACTCTTCCCCAAATGGGGGTTCACTGTTGATGGATGACACATTGAGCTTGCCAATCTGTCGAGCAAGCTGTTCAAATTGGTTTGTGATCAATTTGGAGATCACTTCTGTTCCTGGAATGGTAGCTTGCTTCCTTCCATCAGTTCCCACTGAGTGCCAGTTGTAACTTGTGTTGACCACCCTCTCAATAAGATCGTAGAGAGCTTGTGGCTCTAAATCTTCAGGATTGCCATTAGCAACTGATTCAATCTGCATCTTGTAGATGTTCTGAACTCCATTGTAGAAGTTTTGAACCTGCATCCACATAGGTATACCATGATTTGGTACTCTTCTCAACAGCTCCTTATACCTTTCCCACGCTTCTGCCAAAGATTCACCATCTTCTTGTGAAAAATGAGAAACCTCATTCCTGAGCTTGATTGCTTGCCTTGGAGGGAAATACTTCATCAGAAAGATTCTTGCCATTTCCTCCCAAGTTCTGATGGAGTGTGGTTGGAGATTCTTCATCCAACTCTTTGCTTTATCTTTCAAGGACCAAGGGAACAGGGTCAGCCTTATTGTATCATCAGTAACTCCTCGATTAGATCGAAAGGTGTTACACAAGGTCACAAAATCCTGGATGTGAGCATTAGGATCTTCATTTTGATATCCTCCAAATTGAAATGAGAGGAGCATTTGGATCATAGAGTGCTTCACTTCCAAAGGGTTGTTTCCAGGCCCAAAAGGTGGAAGGGCGATACATGAGGAATGACCTTCTGTAGTAGGTCTTGAATAGTCTCTGATTCTCATCACTGCTGGGTGGTTGTTCTCACCCTCATCTTCGAGGTTGTTTCCTCCATTGTTGTTGTTGTTGTGGGCACCATTGTTTCCGTTTCTGTTACCGTCATTGTTACCACCAACAGGTATCTCTTCTTCCATCCCTCTCCTTTGTCTTTGCTGAGCTCGACGAGCTGTTCTACGATTAGCTCTACAAGTTCTTTCTATTTCAGGATCAACTGGAAGAGGCTGCAGCCCTGCTCTTCGCATGGACTACAGGAATAGGAACACCATGTGGCTACACCATGAACACACAGATCAAAACACACTATTTCACAGAAAAATTTCAAGTAAACTTTTATTTTCAATCCCCGGCAACGGCGCCAAAAACTTGTTACCTCTGAAATGGACTCTCTAGCAAGTATACTAGGTACAAGTAATAAAATGATAAGTAGATTATCGTCTCCACAGGGATTGAGATGAAAAGATTACTGAAAAGACCTATGGAACAGTCTGTTTACGTAGCAAGTAACATTAAAACATGGATTTGAGGTTGATTGATTGTTATCTGAACTAGGAAACTCTACTAAAGACAGATCTAAAAAGTAAATTATGATCAGAGATGATTTATAACAAGATATTAAAAGGAACAAGCTAAACACAGCGGGGAACTGGTATTGCAACCTCCCTTCTCTCCTTTCTTAACTCATGAATGTTTATAGCTATTCTGTCAAGGTCTCTACTTTAAGCTAACTTGGTTCAAATGGTCATATCCCCAAATTACTAAGTATTACTCACACCCTAAAGGCCTTTCAGGATGCTTTACTACTTGATTAAGCACGAAGTAACATCTCATTTACATGAGAACCCTTGATACACATCATTCAACTGTTCATATCAGATGTATATGTTTATATGAAGAACAAGCATACATAAAAGCAATGGTCATGTCGGTTATGCATACTGTAACAGGGTGTTTAAGACCTGAAATCTACAGAACTCCATTAAACACAGAAAAGAAGCAACATTCATTCATTAATTAAAGAGATAAGGAGACTTACAACACCAGCCCAAAGGCTGGTTTAGCTCGTAGAGAGTACTACTCACACATGGCGAGTATCAAAACATTAACTACAATGAACTCCATTTAAGAAGCTCAACTACTGAATCTAAGAAATTAAAGATACTAAAAGTTATGAGGAAAACAGATACTAAGAGATGATAATTGAAGATGATCCCTCTCTCCTCAGAATTGTTCTACTTTAAAGAAAGAGAAAAGCAATTAAAAACTACTTAAAAGTACCAAAGTACAACATCCAGCTAATAAAGTGAAACTTCTTATATTACAGCTGTTAAAACATCTCTTCTTGCAAGACAAGAGACTCCTTTTGAACGGCAAAACATCACTTCCACTGCAACACTCTCTCTCCCAAGCTGCCGGCATTTTTACCCCTCATTTCTTCTGATGTGACCTCTACTGTTCACTCAGGCAGGCTGCTTTCTCAGCAAAATGTCCTTGAAGCTCTCTTAAAACTGAAAATACAATTATTAGACACCAAATATATACAATATAGTCTAATTGGCCCCTAAATACATGAATAATCAACCATATATCATAGTCAAATTCGAGCTTATCACAAACTGACTTTTATTCAATATTAAAATTAAATAAATTACACAATTGCGCAATTGCGCTTATAATTTAATGACAAAGAAAAATCTCTTCACCTCAATGCGTGGTTCGAACTAATCACTTTTCCAATAAAAAAGAAGTTTCAACAAATTACAAGTCTAACTGTTACTAGGACACATTCAAATATTTGTATACCCAAAATGTGTTTACGAACAAAATCATGAATATCAAATGAGGGAGAAAATAGAACTGAACATTTATGATGTGTATTTCTCTGAATGAATGATATGGTATATACCATCTTATTTATGCTCCTTTACAATGCTAACCAATTTTAACTAGCTGTGTCAGTTTCTTTATTAATTGTCTCTAGAATTGGCGCCAATATTGTAAAATGATGTGCATGCATTCATCTACTCCCTCCGTCCCATAACCACTAAATAAGAAAACATTAAATACTATTGTTGTTTTACTTATATGCCATCAATTAATGTAGTGTATTAATGAAAAAACATTTAATGCATTTCATATTCAGTAACTTAAATCATAATAAATAGGAGTATATTAGTAAAGTGATGGTTAGTTGGTAGTTATGTGCACATTTTATGAGACGAGAAAATTAGTTATTTTGCACATAGTTTTGAGACCGAGGAAGTAATAAATAACAATCTCATTAATGAACCATAAGTACTTTACACCTCTATTCTACACACTCAATAAGATTTGAGATTGCAATTATAAAAAAAGAAAATTTAGCTGAACTGATCATGATCAGGCTGATAAATGTTTTCCTTCAAATTATATGGTTTTAAATTTGAAGACTAAATGTGTCCTCCATGAAAACCGTAGGGCCAAATCTTTTTGTTCTATTTGTTGACCTAGGCAGTGACAAGAAATGAAGAAACCCGTTTCAATTTCAATTTGTCAATATTATATTCTAGTTTTCCATAAATAATTATTAGTCAGGTACTAAATAATAATTGTTTGTGTATATCATATTTAAACAAGTGAAATATCCATGTGAATTTGAGAGATATCCTACATGGTCTCGGTGTTTAGTGGATTTGACAAAAAAAAAATCGAAAAATTGTACAATTTTATTTTTTTGCACTATAGAACTTTTTGAATTAGAAGCTCTCATGAATGGAGGCAGTTGTCTAGAGTGGCTTCCATGGGGACGGAAATGGATGTACCTCCTTGGGTACAATCTGAAATACTCAAAAAAGATTGAAATTGCATTTCGGGTAAGAAGATATATAAAATTTCGCAAGTGAATTTAAGTATGAGGAAGAAAATGTTGAAAGTTCTTTTGTCCATTTTCTCAAGTTTATAGCACAAGCAATTGTTTGAATTAAAAGCTTTAATTCATATCTAATAACTAACAACATTTTTTATATTAATTTTTGACACACATCCTCATGCGAATATCCTAATTTAGGTTTGAACTTTGCAAAACACATGCATATTTCATCATGTCATGGCTCGAACTTCTAAGCCTTTTCAATGGCAACAACTCTAGTATCATGTCAAATAACCGATTGAACTAAAAGCTCGAACTAGCTAGTAATTTAAGCGCGACGACATTTTTTGTATTAATCCCTAAAAGATAATATATATAATGATTTCATAAACACCTAATAGTCAATAGAAATGCATAACCATTTAGAACTTCTATATAAGAAACAGATATGTGTTTGGTTAGTATAGCATTAATAATTATTGAGCAAATAATAATTGAGTCAGCAAAACTAAAATCATGGGTGAACTAAAGGGAAAACTAGAGAGGATAGTAGAATTGAAGGCAACACCTGAAGCATTTTTCAATGTGTGGAAGAGTGAAGCCCACCAAATCCCTAATCATACTCCTTCCCATATTCATTCTGTTGATATTCATGATGGTGATTGGGAAACTTCTGGTTCTATCAAGATTTGGAAGTATCATCATGGTAATATTATTAATTAACCATCCATCCTTTTTCTTCTATTTTCTGCTTAATTGTTTTTTCATAATTTTTTCATTATATCATATGTTAAAGAACTGATTGAACTAAAAAAAAATTTGTTCGAACACTATCATGAAGAGATATGATGCCATGATAATTAGTCATTTGAACCACAACTTTAATCTAATAGTTATGAACCAAATGATCTCTGATAATAACGAAACCATCTTTTGCAATCCGTGATAAAACAGACGGGAAGACGGAGGTGATTAAAGAAAAGGTGGAAATCGATGAAGAGAAGATGATGATTAAGCTTGTGGCAGTGGAAGGAGATGTAATGAAGTACTACAAAGTGTATAACCCTATTTATTATCTTGCACCAAAAGACGGGGGATGTGTTGCTACTTGTATTCTCGAATACGAGAAACTTGATCACACCATGCCTACTCCAGACAAGTACATGGATTTCATGGTTTCTCTTACAAAAGGAATTGATGATGGCCTTTGCCAGGCTAAATAATCTAATACGAATAAAAATGCGTCTAAATAATATAATGGTACGTGTTTGTGTGATCAATATGAAAACGAGTCTCCCCGAGTTCTAATTTACTTTTGGTAAGTACTTGGTTTTCAGATATTGTAATTTGTATTGTGCCACTCGAAGTGTGATCTGCTACGTAAAACACTTTTACAATTTCGGTTTTGGATCGACCTGAATGCTTTTTGTATTGTTGTTATGAAGTGATGTAATGTAAGATTGATTATGTGTTTGCATTTATGTTTAAGAGATTTCATGTGACTATTGTATCATGGTTTATGTTTGGAAATATTGAATAAAGTGGAATCTCTGTTTGTATTATACTTCCACAATTAGCTAAAGATATATCATGCTTAGTTAATCAGATTATTATTTTTCAAGCAAGGAAATTTGTCGGGGTTTTTGTTTTATTATTATTTTAGCTTTTTCTTCTTGTGTGCGCAAGAGAAATCCATTTTATGATTAGATATGATGAATCAGAGAAGATCTTTAAGACTATGACACATAACAAAAACAAAACAGTCTGAAAAATTATAGTCAACAAGTTTGGTTTAAAAATATATCAATAATAATGCCAACGAATAATGGAGATGCATTCTTCTGTTCCTATTTTCATGTTTTTTCTTGAGAGAAAACTTAGATGTCCTCAAATTGATATTCTTTATTATGTTCCACTCGCATAAAATTAATATTTTTAATGTGTGGTACAAATAAAGCTCAAATAATATATTAATTTTAATTATTTTCGTAAGTGACACATAGAAAGAGACACTAATTTAGAAACAACAGATTTTTTTTTCTCTCTACTTGTTCTGCACCTGCCATGATGTGCAATGTTAGCTATTTGGAGGGGGAAATTATTGGAGGAGGGCCTGATGCTGAATAAAAAAAATAATTTTTAATTTTATGTTTTTCAAATGAATTTTAATAATTCTCGGGGCAAACTGATCCTAATCCATTTGAATGGTGATACTTCAATAATTAATTAATGGAAGATTAACTTGCTCTCATCCCTGTAGTTCAGAACCAGTTGATTCTAAACGATGGTACTTTTTTTTAAAAAGATGTGATCCCATTTTATATTCTTGCTTTCCAAATGCTCGTTGAACGATGATCGAAGTATATAAGAGGAGTCGAAATTGGATCGCTCAAATGTACTTCCAATGATAAAATTAGTAATCTTGTGACGAGAGAAGAAAGGAAATGAGCAAATAGAATATATAAGATGTACTTTAAAAATGACACTGTTTGAATATATATAGTGCCCCAACAATGTTTGCCCTCTTTTTCGTACAAAGATACGTCGAAGTGGCTCTGGCATGCGAACGTCCCTTATTGGCAACTATGTCTTCTAGTGGAACAATGCGCCTTGGCGCACCATAGTATGCCTTGTTAAACTTGTTACGCCTAGAATCGGTGATTCCTCCGTCATTTCTTCCCCTTTCCTAAATCTCAGTGTTTTGTTTTGGAGAAAGCCCTTTAACTTGGCATGAGACATCGTATCCAGCTTTCGCTTCCTTACTTGGCCTTAGCCGTTCTCAATGTCTCTGACTCCCAAATTAAACATATATCATTGTGGGAAAAAAATGGAACCAGAATACAATAAAGCAAATACTTGACAGTATAACAGTTTTTTCTCCATTATGTTAACTGATGTATGAATGGGATGTACATGCATAGATATACGCGGCAGGGCCCTCGCTAAATTTACACCTCTAGCTAGCCGGTATTCACTGCTACAAGTCTAAGACTGGTTATTACTTATTAGTGTTATCTAATTACAGAATGATACAACAAAACATAGTATGTCATAAAAAAATAAAATTGAATGAGCCTCATTTCTTCAGTATGTTAGTCTCTTTTCTATAACTGATAGGAACTGGAGAGGGAGAGAAACCACTTTGCTTATCTGAAACCAGAGCACGGTCAACTTCCTCACTTGTCTCTTCTTCCTCTTCATCTGCAGATGATGATCCGAACAGTTGCACTGTCAGGCTTCCAACTACAAAGAGATTGTCTATGTTCAGTGACATCATTGACGCACAAATGAAACGTAGGCTAGAATTTCAGAACAAAATAAATGACCCCCACTGTTTTTGAGGCTTTACATTTTTATCTTGGTTTATACTAGTGGCTTATTCCTGAATGGTCCAGTTCATAATCTAATTAAGAGTCTTATTTCTTAAAAAACATATACTATCTCTATCTTTTGGTTTTCCATTCTTCAGAGAATTTCCGCAAATATCTTTCAGATAGAGATGTAACAGCATGCATTTTATGCACTGCAGGAAGATAAGCATGGAAACTCAATTTTATCACAGTACAACATTCTGGGGATATTTGTGAGATGAGCTTTTAAACTTCCCTAATCAAGTTTCAAACTCATAAAATGGAATAAGAAAAAAGAAGAGAACCAGAGGTAGAAAGTTGTTGTTTACCAAGTACAAGAGTAGCACCGATCCAGCCAGCAGTACCCCACCTTTCCCCGAGGAGAAACCATGCAAAACCAGCACCCCACACTGGTTCCAGCCCATAAATTATAGCAGCATCTGTTGCGGATACATCAGACATGGCAGCCATCTGTATAGAAAATCAACTTAACTTAGTTAAGTTGTCACATGTAGTGGGGTTTTGAGATATTCTTAATCAGTCTGTTTATTAAATAAGCTCGGGTGCATGTAGTGGATGCATCTTTATCACAATTTAGGATATCTACATACCAGCTTAGCAAAATACACCACAGAGTTGAAGAAACACATAACTCAAGGAATCTGTAATCTTAAGTATCAGTTAAATGGGTCAGTAGCAGGAGCAATCAAACAGAGTCGCTGCCGTCAATCCTCTCTCAACTATTAGTACCACATAATTGATAATTCGAAAACAGAAAAAATGGGGGAAAAAATTATAAGAAAAAAGAAAAAGAAAGCCACCATATAACAGGAGATATGGGAAACATTGCCAAATCCAGAGAACAATAGATCAGAACTTAGGAAGTATATTCGGAGAAATGGATGTTTTTAGGGAGGCGAACTTAATAGCAAGGAATGTAACTAGAAAAGCTCGGAAGCATTATTGATTGCCAAGACCCAATAGTAGATAAGATATAATGTGCTACCAAATATACATGTAACGATAAATGGTTACCAGCATCCACGTTGTGGTCACAACATAACTCAATGTAAAGGAACATGAAAAGCTAAATAAGCTCAAGAAAGCCTGGTTGCATGAGCTTTATTGCCTATATCCAAAGAAATTAATAATGATATCATAATCATGCAACGGCTGAGTACCAATTTACGTTTTCCAGCAACTGCTATGTCCTGGTGTAGGATTCCTAACAATGGCTAACAATATTTCTATTGGGTTATTCACATGGTAATTTTACTTGGAACTAAAAAGATTCAGAATTAAAATGCATATACAATTACATTGATACTCTACACCACTTAGTATATTGCTGCAGCTGCAGGTCAATTATATTATAGAATATCTATTCATGAGATGCAATCTGCTGAAAAGAAATTTCACACGGCTAAAAATTGCAACTGCAACAGCTAAAACAAGGCATTCGCACTTGTTTCCATAGGACACCACATGCGATCAGAACTGCATTTTAAACCATAAGCCAAAACTATGTTTATTGATGTTTTTCATTGCCACAAGGCATATGACTTGCAGAAGGAAAAAATAAATGAACTTCTGCACTTCAAATTTGAAGTTTTTTCTTCTTAACAATACTATGAAATATTACCTCTATCCATAAGCATAACACAGTAGAAAATATTCCAGAGTAAAGTGCAGGTATCCATGGAAAAGTAACCAGCCAGTGCCACACCATTGTCAATGTCCAAGATGACGAATCAGAAATTTGAATCCCATCGAATTGGCATTTGACAATATACCATATTGCTGAGAACAGAGCAACAACACACACCTAGACGAGCACGGCAGGAACCTAATTGTTGTCAAAACCAAACCCACAAGGGAAAAAAAGACAGAATGCATGCCTACTTTAGAAGGACAAATGGAAAATACACTTACCTCATATCCAAGAAGAGGCAAAAAGTTCTTTTTGCTAGTGCTTCTTGATACATGTTCAGTTCTTAGCATATGGACACCAAAACACAGCGCACTTAAAAAGTTCAAGAGATCTCCTATCTGAAAAGTGAAATAACAAAATATCAGAGATCAGCATTTTGTATGCACTGCTAATATCGTTAACATGTATGAAGAACAAGAATAAAATTAGTGAAGCATGCAGACAAGACTTACACTAGGAGGAGATCCGCTGGATTCCAGCATTCCAACTCCTACAAGGGACATGAGAGCTCCAAACCAGGTACGAGCAGGGATTACTGCTCCTAACATACCATCAAGTAATGGAACCACAATTACCTAACAAAGTCGCCAACAAATTAACTTTAAAAGAATTGGTTAGAACCTTTGATATGCCTAGAGATTGATCAAGAAACTCACAGTAAACATGGATATAAAGGCTGCACGCCCTGCATCTGATGTCATCAAGCCAAGTGCTTGCAATAGATATCCGAAACTAAGCCAGATACCCAATTCAATCCCTGCATTGCGGGTTTTACTATCTCCCCTTGCTTGAAACACGTATGGGATAAACGGAATAGCAGCTACAGTAAATCGTACAACAGTAAAGGCAGCTGGATCCATGATTGATTCAACCTCTTTAACAATTGGGATATTGCTAGCTACAATTTAAAAGAAAACAACCTTAAAATTGACATCCAAATTGTGAAAGTGAGACATTGATTATTAATATGGCCTTGATAAGAGTAATTTGAATTACCATAAACAACAGTGATGGCATTGAGCAAAAAGATGCTCCTCACTCTTCGCGACGCAAAAACAACCTTCCGCAAATAAGATTTCCTCCCAAACAAACTCTTAAGATTCAGACTTGGATTCCTCGATAACGAATTTACATCTACCTCGTTTTGACTACCCCGCTTATTGGCAGTCAAAATCTCCAACTTACGCGCTTCTATTTCTGAATCTGAGCTAGAAGAAGATGAGGAGTCATGGCGCAATGATAAAACGGTGAAATGACGCCGTTTTGAAGGAAATGAGGATTTAAAAGTGGTGAAGATGGAAGGATAGGGAGAGCTAGTTGTGGTGGTGGTGGTGGTGGTGTCGACCGACCATTTACAAGGTCGTAGAGAAGTCATTGATGGAAGATTGAGGTATCTTCCTCTATGATTTCTTCATTAAAAAATCTCCATTTATGAGCGATGCTAAACTTGAATGGAATTCTTGTGGTTTGTTTTATAAAATAAAATACAGCAGCCATGAGTAAGAAAATCTGCAGGGGAAAATGATGACCTGGCACAATCAGAGACGTCTGATCACAACGGAAGCTGCGTCTTATCGATGTGTTTCTAATCTTATTTGGGCTTTCTTTTGGCCCACGATGGGAGCTCGCCTAAGGAACTTATCCTTTTTGTTATTAGGTATATTATATATAAAGGCCCATAAAGGAGGCCCAATAGTGAGCCAACATGAGAAATACAGCAAGAGGTGTCTTGTGAGTAAGCCCATTGGCGAATATGATCTCAGTGTCACCTAAATTATGCCAGCCAGTGGAATGATAATGGAGATTTACCTACCAATGTGAGGAATCTCCTCCTTTACATAATGCAGGTGTCACGTTTTTGTACCGTTGTACGATCAAATAGAATCACGAATAAACTATTATTTCCTTCTAAAGAAGGAAAGCAAAAGAGGAAAATGACCAATTAAGGCGAACAAGTCATGAAATGCTATATATAAATACATCGATTTGCTTCTATTGAGGTTATACAAGCTTAATTAAAGTAGAGAGAGGGAAAGGGAGGTGTGGGAGGGGAGATTATTAAAAAAAACCTTTGCTTGTTTTAATGGTTTTTTAAAGGTGGTTCACTTGATTTATATGTAATAATTATAAAACCTCGGATCCCACCAATTTGGTGGGACTGATTTGGAGTTTAAATCATGGTTTTATAACCCTCATTTAAACTTACTAAAATTATAAACTTCTATCCAAGCAAGGTTAACGATATAATCTCCCTGTAAGGAACTTCCAAAAACCATGATCCAAGTAAACCCTAATGCAATGCTCTAAGGTAAAATAAAATGGATGTTTTTAATACTAATTTTTCTCTCTAAGACATTTACTGACTTTATCATCATATGTGTCATGGTCGATCCCAACAGTACTCATTGTTACTTAACCAATTGAACTAAAAGTTCGAGCTGATAATTAAAGCTAATATCATTTTTTATATTAATCTCTGCACATCCTCTACTTTAAAAAAAAAACCATATAGCAACGTTTTAAATTAACGATTTTATAGATCGTTGCTATATAAAAAGCAAAAACAACCCCTATAGCAACATTTTCATGTTGATGCACTATTTGGAAACCGTTGCTAGCTATTACAATGCGCGTTGTAATTACAATTTCTAACGATTTTGAAAACTGATGGTAGAAGTTGTTACAATGAAAAGCTTTATTACTAAACTAAAAAAGAAATTGTTGTGAAAGGGATTTTTTTTTTGTAATGCTTTCACGCGGATGTCCCTTTGGACTTGAAGAGTGCACAATACATGTCTAACCTACCATGTGTTTTTAATTCGAGAAATATTGAGGTTGTCAAGAATTGAAAACAAGATCTTTTAATACCATGTTACTTAACCAATTGAACTAAAAACTTCATTTGATAGTTAATGATAATAACATCTTTTGTATTAATTTCGGACGTTTCCGCGTAATGGTTCAACTAATTGCACGGTAAGGATTTATTACCACTAACTTATGGCTCTTTCTTTAGAGATAACCCTAACTGTTTGTGGCAGTAATGTTCAAGTGGTCTTTGAATGTCCAAATTGAATTTGGACATTGACCCTAAATTTAACAATTTCGTTCATATGCATATTAAAAACTAAACCCTAGACACTAAAAACTAAACTCTAGACCCTAAATCATCGACCCTAAACACTAAAAACTAAACCCTAGACCCTAAATTATCAACCCTAGATACTAACATGTGACGTGTCATCGAATTATTAGTCCGGAGTATCACATCATCTAGGGTCGATGATTTAGGGTCTAAGGTTTACTTTTTAGTGTCTAGGGTCGATGATTTAGGTCTAGGGTTTAGTTTTTAATGTGAATATAATCGAAATTGTTAGATCTAATGGTCAATGTCCAAATTCAATTTGGACATTCAAGGACCACCTGAACATTACTGCTGTTTGTGGTGCCTATGGGATTAATTAGTCGACAATAATCATCTTCCTAGTTGTTAATTCTTGATTTAATGAAGAATATTTTTCCTTAAAAAACACTAGATTTGACAAAGGGAAATCCAATTAAAACAATTTTGAAGTCTAGATTCGAATTAAAACTAATATTCTATCAACAACCATATGTTCCCAAAAGAAATGAAAAATTAAATAATAAAAAAATAATACTTTTGAAATTATACTATTAAGAATTTATTCTTTTTGGTTGAATTGAACTGAATGAAACTAAACTGAACTGAATTTGATGAAATGAATTTGCTGAATTGGCTGAATTTTGTTGAACAAAAAAGATATTTTGCTGAAATTTGTTGAACTGAATTTGGCTGAACTGAATTGAATTTTGTTAAACTTAAGTAAAAAAAGAACATGGTGTAAGAGTATAAAGAAAGTGGAGTTTGAATGAATGTGACCCACGTTAATTAATTAACATTAATAGACCCTAATAGCTAGGTGGTTGATAATTATAAGTAAAATTTAACAATGCCAACCATGAAAGAAAATGGCGGGGCCTTCTTATTATTGATGATCTAGCTCTTCCAAATTGGTGATAACAAAATTGTGAATTTGTACAAGTATGCATAGAGTTGGCATGGGAAAATGAGAGCTTTTGGGTTTAGGTGGTGGTTGAATGCAATAAACAAGAATTTTTATGAAGAGGCAGCTCTTTGCATTTAAGTGCTTGCTCCTCTCTCTATATAATGGCATCCGAGCAAACATTCATTTCTTGGGGGCAAAATTTTGTATTCTTAAATCTTTCTCTTTATTTATTTGTGTGCATATTATCACATGCATCTTCTCATCCTTCCATACGAATCTTTTGAGTTATTCAAAAACTTATTACATTATTTTACTTATATTAGTTTTAGTGTTATTATTATTATATCAGGGTTTACTGGACAAAACTGATTCTAATGAAGTTTTAGTAGCTTCTTATATATATAATAGATCTCACCTTGAGAATATGAAGATTGCTTTGTCCATATGTGACGCTATACACCTATTAATACTACTTATATATATATATATATATATATATATATATATATATATATATATATATATATATATATATATATATATATATATATATAGGAGTAAGGGGAGACAATTCTTTTATATATTTAGTCAATTTAAATGTTTATGGGTTCCATAAAAGAAAATAATTATATTGGTGGTTAATTTCTAGCACAAAATGTTAAGACTCTTTTCATAATTGAGAAAGTCATTAATTCAAACCATCTAATATAATTTTTTTTTTTTGTTATATATCATAGAAGCGCACTTATATATAATTTTTACAAAGATTAAAAAAAAATATTTATTGCAATATTTCAGAGTAGAGGCTAGAAATAAAAACTTTCTTCAAGCTAGACTTGTTAAGGGTAAGCCCGAGTCTCTCATTAGCGGCTCGAAAAAACCCATCTTAAGTACGATGAAACTTTGCTTGAAGGTTTTGATCATAGGTTGGTTGATATATAAACAAAGTTGATTATAATGTTCATAAGCATACTTAATTATAAAACTCAATAACAAACTTTAGTATTGTCGATTAAGAATAATACCTACCAATGTTAATATTAATCAATTTAAATATTAGATTTTTTTTACTTAGTTATAAATTAGGCAAGCTATTTAATTAGCTAGCAAACACAATAAATTAGCAATGAATCAAACTATTTATGAGTAACTTGTTCATTTGTTCTCGAGCTTTGCTCATGAGCTTAGTTATGAATGTAATTAATGAGTTGTTCACGAGTTCATAAAAAAACAATAAACTACTTTAGAATAAAATTTATGAACAAAATTAACAAGCTACTCCCAAATAAAACTCGTAAATAAAGTAATTGTCGGAGTTCACTCACTGATAATTTCTTTCATTGCTCAAATGTATTTCGAGCTCAAAGCTCAACTTGCTCATTAATTACGAAATTGAACATAAAAGCAAGACGAATTACTCCGAGACAAGCAACCGAATTACAATCCATATAAATCCATAGTTATTACTACTAAAATACAATCTCAAAAAATAATAATAAAAGAGAGTGGGCAAGGATTGAAAAAGAGTGTTGGGGGCAGCAAGATGAGACAGGCATCCTCTTTGAGAAAACAATAGACGCATTTAAGTCAAAAACATATGTGACTTTCATTTTTTCTAGGAATAATCAATCTATATCAAAAACCACTTCCCCAATTCTATTTATTTCTATTCCCTCGCATTTTATATATAGAATTTTAGCCTACTTTATTTCATCATCCACCGTCCCTTTTTTATATTACCATATCCATGACCAATCATGGTCAAATTGGGTTGTTAGGGTCTAATTATGATAATTAAATATGGATTTATATTAGGCTCCTGTTTTAGTTGTCTTTGGTCTGTGTTACTGTTGATTAGTAGGTGATTAGAAATGTTAATTAAAAAAATAATTATTCATAGGCCTAGAATAGCAAAATCTCCATGCAAGTATAATACCTAAATTTGACCACTCTCTACCTTTATGTTTGCCTTTTAGGGGACTCTAACCTCATTTTCTACTAACCAAAACTATAAACAAATCATTAATCATTCAATAAAGTTGCTCTTCTTTTAAAATCACAAATAATTCTTCTATAAAGAGTCTTATAATACGTACCATGTTAATTAAAGAATACTAATTCTAACCCCATCTCAAAAGGTAGCTATCATATGATGCAATGTGCCTAATTCCACCTCAAAAGATGCTTAAAAGATGGAGATATTTGAGACTGTATTACAATACTGGTTTTTATGTCTTAGTAACTATACAATAAATGTAGAACCTAAATTTTAAGTAGTTAGGTAAGGGTTTTAGTGCTCTAATGGATTAAATCATAACTAAGCATTAGCTATCAGTTCGATTTTTTTTTATTCAATTGGTTAAGTAGCATATAGTATCATAGTCTCTATGTTGAAAGATCACGAGTTCGAGTGTTGACAAACTCATTATTGGTGAATTAAAACACATAGTGGGATGACTTAAGTAACAAACATTAACAATGTTTATCCCTGGGTTTTAGATAGATAATTATCATGTTTCACAAAACATAGATAGCATTTTAAAATGATTAATTTGTATAGAAATTACAAAAAATAAACTTGAATATATTAATTTTATTCTTGATAATCTTCATTTTGAGTAACATTCATTAAATAAGAAATGTTCTCTTTATAATTTATTTATTTTATTTTATTTTTTGAAAGAAACGTTATAGCTAAAATTTCAAAAAATTGCCATTAACTCATTAATAAATGTAAACTACGAAAATACCATGTATTGAACACTAAAAATGGCAAATATTCTGAAACAAGAATTTTATCTTCTCTTGTGAAAAGGATTTGAGACCAGAGAGAGTAACATACTAACCCATGTGATTATGATAGTGCATATGGAACAGTATAGCTGTAAAAGATTTAATTGCTGGAATGTAAACAGAATTTGTATTTGGTAAGGAATAGGTGGAATATTAATGTATAATATGTACATGCATTGGAAAACTGAAAATAAATACTACTACTCCCAGTAAATGAAAAAGAAGAAGGAATTGAAGAATGAGCTAGCATTGAAAAAACAGTAGCAAAGTAGATGAATCACAGTAACTACAGCCATTGAAATTGAATGAAATTAGAAGCAGAAACACACTTCAAAAAAACAAGAAAGAAAAAAGAAACAAGACCATTAACACTAGCCTTCTCTTTTTTTCTCAACTACACCATTAATGCCTTCCCATCCCCTCATTAAACATCTCTGAAAAGGCTAATGTCAATGCTCTCTTCTTTCTCTCTCCATATTCAAATTTTAAACTAATTTTTTTTTGGGAAGAAAATTTTAAACTAATAATACCATAAAAATAAATTAATAATAATGAAAACCCTAAATCTCTTACAGTCATTTTTGTCACTAATAATATTAATCTTTCTTCTTCTTCTAGCTAGGCTTCTTAGTTGTGGAGAGGATTTGGGCCTGTATGAATTATTCTCTTGTCATCTTCATATACATTACTCTCTGGATCTCCTTCTACAGAACTTGGAGAAGGTGCAGCAGAAGAAGAAGAAGAATGAAAAAATGATTCTGTTGTAGCTAAAACTCTCACCTTTCTGGGCAGAGACCGTGACGATGACAACTTCTTCATATCCATATCCATATCCATATCCATGCTCTTGGCTTCTCTTTCTCCACGAACAACGTTAAACAAAACTAATTGAGCAAAAATCAAGAAAACCCATATCAACAAAACTATAAACATAGCTCTTCTTCCCCTACAAATGCTGCTTTCATTTCCTCCTTTATGAACCGTCATTGTTAAATAGTAAATCAGACCATAGGATAGTGATGCAAGATTAAAAGGGTCAATTTTGAAAAAATTCAGAGAATTATCTAAATGGAATTTGTTTCTGAGGTAGAAAAAATTGAGAGAGAAGAAAAAGAAGTTTGAGGGTGGTGGTGGTGTAGGTTTCCTTATCTTAAGGGTGATGGCACATGATCTTGACCCTTGATTTGTGGAAGCTTCTTATAATAAGTTATATGTTTCACTGAATCTTTGGAGTCTGCAACTTTTACTACTTCTTCCACGGTTTTTCATACTTCTTGATTTAGGTTTCTTTTGGCTTCTGTTTTCTTGTTTTTGTTTTTATTCTTTTTTTCTTCTTTTTCTTCATAAATAAATTTAAAATTTCTCTTTCATCGTGGGACACTAGTATTAATAGCCGCTGTCTCCGGATTTTTATTAATTTTTTTCACTAGTTAACTGCATATTAGAATTGCAAATTTAAATAAAATAAGGGATTGGTGACAAGAATGAAAAACCTTTGTTTTAATTGTACTTATGTGAATGGTTTTTGGGGGTATTATTATTGTTGTTATACTCCACTAATCTAATTTTACTTGAAATATTGTGCAGTACTATCGAGTATCCACTGAATTATTATTGCTTTACAGGCTTAATAATGATAGCACAATTAATGTTCAATTTATTTTCAATTTTGTTTCTGTCTTCCTCGCTTTAAGCAGTTGATAATTGAGATGAATGAATGCATGAATAATATAAAAAGAAATATATTTTCATTCTCTCTATGTATAGTTCTCACTTTTCTCAGCTTTGCCTAGAGAACTATGATTTGATTTGACTTCTAAGTATCAAGTTTCTCTTTATTTGTCTACGACTACGCAGTAAACATGTTAGACTATATAGACAATTCTTTTCTTTAAAAAAAGAATAACAAAATATGGGTCAATAAGAAAGGATACCCATAATTAATTAATTAATTAATTTTTCTATTCCATTTAAGTTCTATATCACATGAAATGCAGATGCCGAGTCAAAGAGCATGTTTATACATATAAAGACTAGGAACGTAAAATTAATAATAATTAAGTATTTCAACAAAAGAAAAATATGGTATGATCTAGGAAGAAAATAAATGTATACAAGGGATCGCTTGGTGCTGTTGTTAACTGATAGTTGTTGTTGTTTATTGTTAGTTATATTGTAATTTGCGGTATTAGTAAGTACGTAGACAACAATTGTAGTTGTTTAGCTGCTTGGTATAGGTAATTTGCTTATTTTAACTATTGATCCATTCTTCCACATCAAATAAAATTGACGTTCTCTTAAAATCGGCATCAATTTTACACTTTATTTTATTTTATATTTTCTAGTTTATTTACATTGCTTATTTTTTGTAACTATGATTTAATCTAGTAAGGCGTTTGTCGTTGCATTAAATACTTAAAGAGGAATTTTCTCAATTGTGTCCCTCGCCAATAATTTAGTTAAAACTCAAATACGCGCACATTTGACTTAATTTTTCAATCGTCGCATAGTTTGAGAAAATTTTGACTCTCCGACACATTCATTTCCATAAGCGTCGAAGTTGACATTAGACTATTATAATAATATATCATTATATTCTGCTAAAATGATGTTAATGAACAAAGAGACTGTAATTAAAGATGCAAATAGTTTTATTTATTTATTTAATTTAATAATTTGTAAATATTGGAATTAATATTCAGCTATGAAGTAGTGCAAAAACAGAGGCCTCTAATGCAATTGGGAATGGATTTAGGAGGGCAAAGTGATTTGCAGTCAGCATCATTGTGACAATGTGCTTTATCAGAATCCAAGTCGTAACTAAATTTGCAATTTTCTTCATTATATTTGCAATGCTTTGCTTCATTCAATTGCACTCTCGAAGCTTCTGACATTGGGAATATTGTGCCTGCAAAACCAGATAAATTATAAACATCTGATTTTATATAACAGTAGAAAGATTAAATTCTCAAATCAACTAAGAACTTTTACGATAGAGTGGTGGATTCGATCAACAAAAAAGTGAAACACTATTTTAAATGAAAAATTACTCATGTAAAGATATAAAATGCACAAATGTCGTCTTTCTATTGATTGTGTTCGATGGACCAGGACCCAAATCAACCTTTTGTACTAAGATTTAACAATGTACATCTAGACAGTGAAATATTTAAGACTTGATTCCACTCATGAGCTCACACGAAGATAACAAAGTTGACTTCAATAAACTCGCTATTCGGACCTCGTGACATATGCACAAACCTTAAACTTTGATGATCATGGACATTTGAACTAATAGTAATAAAATTGATGTTCTCCTATACTTTTACGAGCGAAATTTGGCATTATCCAAAATTAATTCATCATAAAATAGATTGAAAATCCAGAAAAAATAGTGACAAAAACTTACAGGAGGATATGATGAAGAAAACAAGGAATAGTAATGTGATATTGAAGTAAGCTTTTGTCATCCTTAATTCAATTTGTTCAATTTCTAACTCTTTTGATTTCTTTCCATGCTTCAATCTAATTAGCTTCTACTTATATAGTTACACAACAACATAAAATATAGGTTTAAAATCCATTCAAATCCAAAAACTTAAATAAAATAGATACTCTGTTTTTTAGTTACCAAAAAAAAGATTTAAAAGAATTCTATCGCTATTTCATTAATATTTACCTAGAAATGAGCTAGATTCTTAAGTTTTTATAGTGAGATATAATCAAAATATTGCATTTGTTATAACGAAAAGTTGAGAAGTTCAGTAGCAATATTGAACCAAATTCAAAGATACATTTGTCTATTCAGCCTCTATAAAATAAAGATTGTGCTTAGCTCCGTTATCCAAAAGCAAAAGAAATTATTAATGGTGTTAAATATGATGACGTGACAAGGAGTATTTGGTCTTAATTTATTGGTCATGATATATATATATAAAAAAAAAAACTCTTTTCTCACATTTTAAAATTGTAAACACGTGAAATTTTAAGAATTTACCAATAAATTAAGACAACAAAAATAACCCTTGCTTCGTCATTATATTTAACACCGTTAATTATTTTCCTCTTTTTAGGTAATGAAGCTATACTCCGTCCTTATTTTGTCAAAAAATAAACACATGCACCATTTCGATAAAAAGAAAAACTTTGTATTTACTAATTTTGTAAAGATAGCTCGTGGCCCATCCTTTTAATTAGCTTGTTTATCAACAAACTGCCTCTATCCGAATTTGTCAGAATCTTGAAAGATGGTGGATCAAGGGAGAGGCAGATGAGAAGAAGATCTGTTTAATTTGTGAAAAAAATAAATTTCTTTATTAATATTTGTGCTTTATCAATATTGTGTTTCGAATGCGCTTTTAAAATTGACTATTTTTAGTTCAAGAGTGCTCAATCTTTTATGTGGTTTACCACCACTGAATAGATTCATCATGATGAGAACGAGTTTTTTGAGATCAAAAGTTAGTTTTTCCGTGATACGTTGATGTATCTTATTTTAACTGTTAGCGAAACTCCCATGTTCCAGCTACGCTAAAAAACAACTTGGAATGAATATTACTTATTAATGGATGATTCTTTCTTTGAATAGCTAGAGAGCTTATTGAATAAATGTTGCTATAAAGCAAATGGCCAGATACTTTTCCATAAAAAAAAAATCAGAAAAAAAATAACAAGAATATTTTGAGTAATTTCTTCCATATTGGGCTTTTTTCTTTTTTATAATTTGAATATTGGGCTTTTGAAGTTCATAGTGTAAGGAGGAGTTGGATGTTCTTACAAAATGGACAACCATAATGGGTTGGATGGAAAATGAGTAGCTGACCACAGTCCACCCTAAAAAGTTCATGGGTCCATACATGTAAATGTTTTTTAAAAGAAACCAATATGACTTTACCAAGGTCCAACTCATTATAATAAAATTTTGTTACGAGTGGTGTTCTTCTATCATTAAAAATCATAAAAGTATCCCTAAAAAACTCTTTATTTAAGTTATACATTAAAATTCGAGGAGTTTGCTCAAATCATTAAGAGTCGCATCTTATTTTGTAAAATTTAAGTGTTTTTATCTAGTTTTATTTCATTTTTTTCATCAATATTTTAATTATGAACTAATTTATCTTTCTCAATATTGATAATATAATAATAAGGAAAATTCTAGAATCACTTTGTTTTTCACAAAGTAAGCATTACTTTGTTTTGTCCATCATTAGATAATGGGTTAAAAACCAATCTAATGGTAAATATGACAAAGTACAAACAAAGTAAAGGTAGAACAAAGTAACCATAGCCTACACCTAATAATAAATATATAAAATTAAAAATATTAGAATAAAAGCATTATGTCCAAGACACATTTAGGGAGGGTTAGAGTTTAGGATGATCAAAATATCTTTTAAATAAAAATGTCTTTATTTACGTCATAAAAATCGATAATATCTTTATTCTGCAAAACAAAATGTATTTATTCAAAAAATAAATCAAAAACTTAACTAAAAATATTAAACTTTACAACATTAATGTAATTTTTTTTAAGGGGACCGTACAAAAGTAATTAATATATATTAAACTTTAGGTGTAGGCTATGGTCACTTTGTTTTTCCTCTACTTTGTTTGTACTTTGTCCTATCCACCATTAGATTAGGTTTTAATCCATGATCTAATGGTGGACAAAACAAAGTAATGGTTACTTTGTGAAAAACAAAGTGACCCTAAAATTTCTCTAAACTTTAACTCTTAAAAAAAAAAAAACTGCCAAAAAAAAGAGATGGCACAATTTGATTAGGGAAGGGAATATGCGGAAAGTGGAAGATTCGGAAGACATCATGCGGATCTCTCTTCTTCTTGTTGTTGTTGTTGTTGATATATTATTTGCTGTTTCTGTCTCAACTTTCCAACCCAATCAATCCTTCTTCTTCCATTCTACTTATACCCTTTTGCCGCATCTTGCCTGCCTGGTATTCCTATCCTTCCTTTTTCTTTTTCCTTCTTTCCATATCTCATATCTTCTTCCATTATATGCATTTTAATTCCAATTTTCAATTCATCCTTTTTCATTCCTTCTTCTTCTTCAATTCTACGTTTACTTTATGCTCTCATTTTAATTCTGTCTGCATCCAATGTTCATGTGTTGCTTCATTGAATTTGGTGTTCCCACAATTTTGGAATTAACAATGTTTATATGCTCCCCCCCTACTTATTCAATGGATTGCATGCTTTTTCCAGAAAAAAATGCGGGCTTCAATTGAGGAATTAATTAGACTTGATTTCTTGTAATTTCTTCTGAATCTAACCCTTTAATTCAGGAATGGCAGAGTTTAGGGAAAAGATCAGTGTTTTTTTCTGTTATGAAATTTAAAGTCGTATGCATCTGTGCACACGTAAACAACTTAATATACTCATTGACCTCATTTATAATTTAGGCAGAACTAGATTCAAAGATTTAGTACAACCGGCTGAGATTTCAACCAAACTATCTCTTCAAATTGCTTGTTTCTGTTGTATATTTGTGGGTACCTTGCAAGCTATGTTGCATGGAAACAGACACGGATATGGGGATGAAAACAAAAATGGGTACCATGAAACATCATTTCTAAATAATATAGGAAATGGAAACCTGTAAGTGTTAAATTTATAAGGACATATTTATAATGAGGAAGTTTCAATTGCCTAAAGTCGTAGTCAATATTGAAATTTATATTGAGTTTACTAGCGGAAACAGTTTCCTAGACCAAAAACAAGTTTGCCTATTTCAATATTACGAAAACGTATCGAAGGGTTCCTGGGGAGTTTTTGTTTCCGAAACAGTAGAAACGGGGAAATGGTACCGGAAATCAGATATGATTTCTGATAGGACTCAATACCTATATAGGTGCTTATTGTATACTGATACTGCGTTTTCTGTTTGTTAGGAATTGAGAAGATAGTCAAATCTTCCATTTAACGCCAGCATTATTGCTGGCAAATTTTCGGTGAATATTATGAACCCCCAAAGCAAAAGGCACAGCAGTAAAGCATTAGAAGGAGTGCACGGTGTCCATATTGTGCCTCACTCGCCCTTTGCTTTGGAGGAAATCAATCAACAGGATGAATTCTCTCACTCAACATGTGGAACACTAGTTAACCGGGAGAGCCAGCAGCTCTTACTTCAGTACGTCACATGTTCGATTTTAGCATGGATATAAATGTTAGGGTTTTGAGTTTCTATATAATATTTTCTTTTATTTTCCTTCAGAAGAGTCTGGCAGCAAAGACCAGGATGTTTAAGGCCAATCCAGGGTTGTTGCAATGGTGATGCGAACTTTTTCTTTCTGAAATTTGATTATTCACGCTTGCTTGGGTTTTTTTCTAACTGGTATATGATTTTATCAGGCGATAAGCATCTAGCAGAGACAGCTGCTAATGTTCTTACATCACTTCCCTTTATTGCTCTTGGACTCCAGGCTCCAAGGTATATTTGTTCTTGCCTACTGATTTGAGAAAACCTGTAATCCTACATATGATTAATTCGTTTAACTTCATGAATACAGGAAAAATCTAAGTACTAAGCTTTATGCAAACTCATTAATTGGAGTCGGAGTTGCATCGAGTTTGTATCATTCTTCAAGAGGAAGAATCAGGAAGTATTTGAGATGGGTTGACTATACAATGATAGCCACAGCAACAGTTGTAAGTCAGCTAAGACTTTCCTGTCTCCTATACGTTTGAAAATGCATTGCCTAAAGTGACAAGAATCTAGAAGCTTCAACAAGAGAAAAACATAAAGATTTAGAATTAGACACGGTAGATTTTGTTTGCTCCATCAGGTTTCTGCTCCTATACATATCATTATATTGTTTCATCTCCAATCTCTTTGCTGAGAAATGATGCTAGAAACCATTTTAGTGACAAGTTTCATGATTGTACTTCTTATACGGATGTCTTTACCTCTATATCCATTTCAGTTTCACTTTCTGTTTCAGTTTTTATTCAAAATAGATCCTTACTCCTTGTAGCATTGTTATGACATGAGATTGAAAACTGAGAAACTCGTGCAGTGTTTATCAAGAGCACTTAGAAGTGAGAACCCGAAGTTTCTGATGGCAGCCTCTGCAGCATTGTTGCCTATCCAGCCTTTGATGGTGTCTGTTGTTCATACAGGGATGATGGAGGTACATATCTCACCGTTAAATTGATTTGCATTATATTTTTCCCTTTTTTTTTTCGTTGGTTGTAATCCTGAAACTGAATTTACTCTGGCTTTTGCTTTTAAAGAGCTACTGCTCATAGCATATGCTAATTCCTATACTGCACGTCCTCTATAATGGGTCATCTGCATTTGATATTGTTGTTTTGTGTAGTCATATTCAGTTCGCCTCTATGACATGAACGTATGAAACTAGATAAAGTTATAAATTTCTATAAAGGCAGATGGTTTCTTAAAATGTAGCATAGTTTTCAGACATGATGATGTTATGAGTAAAGTCTGTGGATCTTTGTATAGGTAGCATTTGCACAAAGAGCAGTAAAAGATCCAGAGCTAAAGACGGTACATAATGTGCATAAGATGTCATCACTGTTGGGAGGTGTTCTATTTGTAGCAGATGATCTTTTTCCTACAACTCCTTTCATTCATGCTGGATGGCATCTTGCTGCAGCCATTGGCGTTGGCACTTGCAACAAACTCCTTGAGTAACTAGCCTAGCTTCGATCTATGTATCTTAATAGTAGTTGAGGTCAGTTTCTTAGCTAGATTTAGTGTATCCATTGATATTGAGGAGCTTTCGACACGACATGGAAACCAATATCATTTCCGTCCATGAAGCTCAATCCTCAAGTATATATTTCGTGCTTGGTATGTTGCAGTTAGTGTATTATTCAGCCATCCCACATTGGGTTTCCTGTCACCGGAAATATAGAAATAAGAAAAAAAAGATGTGGCACTAGTAGATTAGCAATTTTCTTGTTGCTGATCATTTCAACTTGTAATGTTATTTGTAGAATTGAAAAATTTCCTATCCTCTTATATGTATATAATTATTCATTTCTTTTCTTTCTTTCTTTCCATTTGCTTTTCCTGTTCTTACTTCTAGTTCTATAGGAAAAGTGATGATAACATCTACCACCATTCAGTTATTATTTTGTAGGTAAAAAGCATCACTGAGGCACCAAAATCTTTCTGATGTTGGTGAATTGAGCCATAGTTGAAACTTGGTATTAAGGATTAATTATCAAATTCAGGTAAGAGTATATAATACAGTAAAAAACTTGTATATAGGAATAATTTCCAATTATTATACTAATAGTTGGGACGTCCCAAGTGTTGAAAATCTTTGTTGTACCAAACTCTAATAGGAAAACCCCCTCAATTGTTATACAAACAGTTGTGTTGAAATTTGTTCACAAACTGTTTTGAGCCATGTAATTTTCTAAATAACTGCATTTTGTTTTCTGGGACGGAAGGAGTGTATCAATTACAAAAAAAATATATTATTTCTTTTTATCGAGAAAAAGTTCAGGTGAGGGTACGTCTATCCACTCAAGTTATACTAAACTGCACATCTTGATGATGATTTAAAGCGAAATATCTGTATTACATTAAGTTAAATTTTGAGAGTCCATATAGTTTGAATTCTAATCCATACAACCATTGGTATATTTATATACATATATAGAGGGCACTCGCTAAAAATATTTCCATATGCAGAGATATCAGAGATTTATAACAAAATTTATTATCGGTTCTCAACTATCAGATTGAGAAATATAATTAAAAAATTTGCTCAAAAATATCGGAAAATCAGCATAAGAAATGGAAATATGATATAGAATGATAAATAATTTGTTAGTATTTGATAAAGAGGAGTACAATTAGTTGAAGTGATGAGAAATATATTGTTAGAGTTTTGTAGGAGTTTCAGAAGAATATAGACATACTTATGCAAACCATGAAAGTGATGGTAAAGTGTGTGTGTGTGTAATGATTTTTGAAAAAGGCAAATATATGAAATCTCAAAATCTCAAACTCAATCTAATAAGTGCAAATAATGCACCAATTTATTTATTACATAGTCCAAGTACAAATTAATAAATTCATCATCAACTTCCTAAATAATGCCACAGATCCATCGTACGTATAAATATCATCCAGACAATATCTCTCGAGAATTGAAGATTTAATATGTGGATTTAATTAAACTCACCAAACTAACATGCTAATTGTTAGCATCAACTTCTATCCCAATTTTTTTTTATTTTATTTTTACATGAAAAGAAGAATATTATTAAGAATCAATCAGCAGAGCATTAGAAATGGGGGTGTGAAATCTGTTCAACCCAAAAATCGTAAATCTAACACTCCTAGCTAAAGTATGTGCTACCGAATTAGCATAATGACGAATAAATGAAACAAAGCAATTTATTCTTTCTATTAAAACAATATTATGGAAAGATCATCTTTTACTAGTTTTTTTTTTAAAAAAAAAAAATTTATAAAAAGGAGGATTTAAATTCTAAACTCTACATACATTGATGAGTGCACCAATGGAGCTACAACAAATTAATAGCTCTTGTAATTAGTTAAATTTTAAATTGTATCCCAAAAGTGAAAAATCTAAAATTTTGTGCTTTCGTTCCAAATTCAATGTAATAAAAAGACAAAAATATTGTTTTGTCAAATTTTTTGAAGAAAATATGCCCTGGTTTGAAAAATAATAATAATAATAATACAGAAAAATGTAAAAAGTAATTATGTTAATATCCTCTCAAAAAAAAAAAAGGTAAGTTAACATGACGATGTAATCTGAAAAATAATTGTTGAGGTTACAGAATAGACAAAGTGCGGCCCTTTTATGTAATAATCCATATTAGTTTCGTTGTTAATTAAGAAACTGGAAGAAGAAGTTGTGTCATAATACAAAGAGAGTGACAGTTTTTTTCAGATAATTAAGTAAAGTTAGGATAGTTCTTCCAAAAACAAGTAAAATTAGGATAAGCTTGTCTACTAGTTAGTTACCATCTTCTACCTAATATTAAGTGCTAAAATAAAGTGTTGTTCCCCATTTAGGTATTTCCTTTCCTATCTCAAATTTAATCATAGTTAATAGAAAAAGTGTGACATGTGTCTTAAGTTAAACAAATGATAGACAAAGGGATACACAACTTGAGACATACATTTTTCTATTAAGTACATATTTAGTTCTTTTGGTAGCTGATTACTGTTTGTCTCACTGAAATAAAATAAAAGAAATGGTTATGATTGAGGAGTACTATTATTTATGACATGGATCTTTTGGAAGAAGTTGAGTTCCTGGTGATGCTTGAGAATAGAAAAAAGAGATTAGACAAGGGACAAGTGTTTGGGAACAACACTCTCTATGTTTAAAGGTTTTGTTTTTTTTATGTATTATTTAATAATTCATTTCAGTTTAAAACAGTTCACTAATTTCATATTTCACTTGAGTAAATGCACTTCAATTTAGTAATTTTCAGTTCAGTTTAGATTAGTTTTTTCAGTTATAAAAGACAAGATTTATGTTAATTTTGATCTAACGAGAGAAACGGTAAACCTAGTTAGGAGGTTTATTATTGAAGTCCTTGAGTATGAAGATACTTTGAATGGTTTAAGAACTACCATTAGCTTTTGTGTCCTAATTAATTATCATCGATCTCACTATTGGGCAATGATGCTGAAATAGTTGGTTCAGCGGTTTTGACTTCCTCTGCGTGAATTTTGATCATGCGAATCCATAGTATCTATTTCTCATTGCATTTGTTCCTTAATAATTGATATTTCTACAGCTGCGCATCTCGGCAATGTTGCGGAAATGATTCTCAGTTGAGCTATACTGTGGCAACATAATGCTTCCATATATCTCACATCTAATTAATTTCTTACAACATCATTAAGAAATTAAGGAATATAATAGTTATTAAGTATGCGCTCGTATGATAGGATCTTAGTAATGTCCTTCAGAAATGTGTCATGCATATTGGTACAAACAAGATATAGTAGTAGCTTAAATTTCCTTTTACTCTTGTACCATGTTTCACAACACGGATCAAAATATATATAGAGTACTTCATTATCAAATTTATTGAATTGCCTATGATCCATAACATATTTCATAGAAGCGTTCAAGTTAATCAACAAACACAAAACAATCAAAAGAGAAAACATATAACATGTGTGGTGGGCATACTTCTACAATCACTAAACAAAATATAGAACATACATATAAGACTATGATTCAAAAACCAACTGGGGTTCGAGCTTGGTCAAGTGGTTTGCATTGACCCTCAATGCAAACTTCTCACATAAAGAGAGGCTCACATTAACTTCTAAAGCTGAAGTTCTTCACGTAGTAGTAGTACATTAGGGTTCACTTTGGGCGGCACACGAAATTCTCGAGTACAAAACAAGCTCAAACGAGTTGGAGTTGAAATTGAACTTGATATTCGAGAGAATTGAATATTGGATCTAGGATAAATATTTGAAATTAATGGAATTTGATTAGTAGAGTGTGAAGAGAAGAATGTGATATAAGTTTTACATAGAGTCAATGATATTTTGGGAATAATTCATTAGAACTGTCTAGTTTGGTAGAATGTAGTCAAAAGTGTCTAAAAATATAAATATGCTCCCGCAATATTAACCCTTATAGATGCAATGATACATAGTGAAGAATGGGATTAAATGAATAATGAAAAGAAAAGTAAAAAGAAGCTAGATAGGGTAAGCCTATATATAGGTAGGAAGCTAGGTAAATCTAGTTTGTGATTGCTGAAGAAGAAAAAGAGTATTATTATGCAATACATATTCTGTTATATATGTAAAAAGCTTCTTTGTTTCTTCACTTTTAATGAATTCCTAGCTTCTTGTCTCTCTTTCACTAACTAGAGAGAGGGAAATAAAAAAAGATTTACTTAACAAAATATGAAAGATAATTCACTGAATCTTGGAGAATTCTTGCCTCTTCCTTATTCTTCTTGCTCCAATCTTCTTGGACTAGGCAAGCCATTATATGATCTTACAATATGCTCTTCTTCTCTTCTTTTTTTTTTCTTTTTCTGTGTTTAATTTAACTGTATATTATAAATGAAGGTCTGGAGATGAATGATCAAATGATGCCGGAGCAACCGAGTTCGCGGTGGAATCCAACTGCGGAGCAGCTATTAGCACTGGAAGAAATGTACAGAAGAGGAACAAGAACACCATCTGCTGATCAAATCCAACAAATAGCTTCACAGCTTCGTCGTTTTGGAAAGATAGAAGGAAAGAATGTGTTTTACTGGTTTCAAAACCATAAAGCTAGAGAAAGACAAAAACGTCGTCGTGAAGCTGACACTACTTCTAAGTTCCGCAATTCTATTGATCATGCTGGAATCTTGGACAACAAAGATTCAGGTACATTATAATACATTATACCGAAATATACTATAATATTTTTCTCCTATATACATTTCTGTGTAAGTTGTTGATGTTTTATTTATTATCATTCTTTGCTGGAATATTCATTTTTCTAGCTAATAACAACCTATAACGGTCTCACCCAGTAAGCCACATGTAAATATTATTCATAATGCGACTGTGTTTATGCCTTTAAAAATATGTCTACATGTATTAAAATAATAAAAAATGTAGAAATACACCTTATAATAAGTAACTTCATCTCAAAAAAGAATTATGCCAATTCATTCATGTTCCTCTGTAGTCATCTGTTAGAACTGCCATTTGTTCATGTCTTTTCTACCAACATCACTCCTTTAGAATCGTGTCATTACAGTTTGTACGCGTTAAGTATCGATCTAAATAGAGAGAAGAAGAAATGAGAAATAAGGGGGTACTGTTGAAATATCTTTTTTTAGTAATTTACCTATATATTGTTCCCATTGTTTGACTTCTTGATGTAATTATCGTTTTGCTGAAAGAGTTGAAGCCAGCATTTCAACTTCAACAGAGAAAGAACTTATCAGTATCTTCTTCAAACTGCACTGAGAATCTAGAGGTATGTGTTTTGTCTTCCCCAGCTTTTTTTATTTATCAAAACTTGCAAAAGATTTATTTCTATTAATTAAATTAATATTTCAAAAATTAATTCTTATTTTGGCATATGATCAATAGGTCAAAAAGAAACCTAGTGATGAGCTATTTTGATTTTACATATTATTGGAAAAAGAAAAGAAGCTCGAAAACTGGAGATGTTAATCTACACTGCTAAAAGATACTACTTGAAAATATAAAAATAGGATTTTCTGAATTCTTTAATTTATATATATTCATACATTTCAGGGCCCTTTTCCAATAGACAAAGGAGTATTTGCAGAAAGCAAAAAAAATCATAATGGTTGGGTAGTATTTGAGGACAAACAAATCCACAATAATCTCAAATCTTGCAACAACACAGAGAGGAATTACACGTGGCATGATCTCACCACCACCAAAACAATATTCTTCAACATTGAAGAAAATTTAAAACCCACAAACAACAACAATAATAATAATAATGAAGAAGATGATGAAATTGAAACTCTGGAATTATTTCCAGTATGCAAAAGTAGTGAAAATGGGGTGAGCAGGAGGAGAAAACTCAACATCAACGACACAAAAGTACCAACGAGAGCCATAAATACAAATCAGTATTTTGAGTTTCTGAATTAATTAACTAATATTTATATATATGTTGTTGACACTTTGTTTTTTAGTTGGAAACTGAGACTGTTCCTTCTGTTCTATTTTCTAACATTTTGTTTTATAATGTATGGGATAATTAATATTTCCCTATATTGCATTTGGACCATGTTGTTTTCTTGCTCTGTAGCAATTAAGTTGTCTATTTTGTAGACCTTGTTTAATATTCAGAAGAAGAAAAAATGAGTTATTCTGGGGGTATACATGTGAATGAGTTGATGTTGAAGTGACCTGAAATTGGTCTCACCCTATTTAATTATTATTCATGTTTATGGGGGATTTTTTAGGTATTTTATCTTTCACTGTATTTAATAATATGATATTTTTGTGTATGTTCAGTTATCAGCATATGCATCTCTAAGAGAACATATTTGTTTCTTGGAAAAGAAACAATCAATACCCTCAAATTGTTTACATCTGATTAACATAATTCTATTTCGTGAAATGAGAATTAACTGATCTTCAAATTAAGATAATAATAGTAATATTGATATTCGTAGTCTTCAATGCTCGCCGGACGGTGATCGGGTTACCTGAGAGAAGGCCAGTGTTGGGTCACTTGTAGTTAATAATCTTATAATAGATAATGAAAAAGAAATGAGCCAAGCATATAGAATAATCAGATTGCCTTAGAAACGATATTATATGGGTAACATATATAGTGTCTTAAGAACTTTTGCATTAATGAGATCATCTTTCCTTTTTTGAGCTGATCTCAAAGGCAAGGAAATAACAATTTCTAACATTCTTTTGTACAAAGATATGTTGACGTAGCTTTGCCATGTTGACATGCTTAGCTAACAACTTTGTCTTTTATTGGATTGAAGAGCCAAACGCATCATGGTGTATTGAGCGTATAGATAGTGGCACCATATATATGCCATCGTCACCATTGCGACGTGCCTGGTGTCTTGGGTACATGGGCTTGCTTAGGTGGACTAAAAAATGAGGCCCAAACCCTTAGCCCGTGAGCGTGACTCGATCATTTTGGATTTATAACATTCATGCGAATTTGATGTTGTCAATATTAGAACAAATAAGAATAACTAAAGTAATTTTGAGATTTTAAAAAAAAAACGTATAGTAACAATGATTATAATTTATTTAGCCTAAAGTTATGAAAATGTCAAATGAAATAACGATAAGCAAGACTTCAATAACTTAATAATGTTATAAACAATTTTAAAATTTGATGATATTCTAAACAGCTTTAATCCTTTCACTTTTTTACATTTTAGGTCATTTAGGCACCGTTCAACGAAAAGAGAGAAAATAGGTGTGTAGAAAAATAAAGTAGAGAAATAACAATTTTGAAAAATTAAGTGTTATTTCGGTAAAATGTGAGAGTAAACATCTTAAATTCTTGCACCAATCAATTTTAAGGTTGTTAAGAGTCACTTTAATTAAGTCAAATTTTAAGGATCCTCAATTTGAGAATTTGTATAATCACATGGTGCAATGTTGAAAAAATAAACCACGGACAACATTTCGAAAAACAATGTAACCCCAGAAAATTATTTTCGGTACGTATCCTCAAATAATTAAATCGAAGTTTGACATGTATCCTATCGATGAATCGAACAACATATCACAATTAATTAGAAAAATTCAACATTTCAGAAAGAGAATTAATGTAGAAGAAAAATGTCAAAGGGTAATTGAAATAACTGTAAAAATGTTTGTTTTGCAAAAAGCTTTGCAAGTTTCTTCTATGGTGTCTACTGAAAATGTCAGCTAATACAGTCTGTATATCCAAACTCAGATAAATAAGCAGTAGCAATTAATATTAAACATATAAAGTTTACCAAGTAGATGTAGATAAAGATAAATAATTATTTTGTTGGTAGTATGATTGTACGATCTATAATTACTTGTTGCCAGATTGATTGATTGATTTATTTGGGGAAATAATTAAAGTACGTCAAATCTAATCTCTTGTTTGATCCATTCACATCACAATAATTACATGCATCATTGCATTACGGGATTAACTTATTCCGTGCACTATACTTGCAACATCACATGATCTTGTGCTATTAGTAATAATAAATTAATAATACTTACTTTCTTCATTGTCTGCGATTCAAATCACATTCTAAAAGTAATTTTCCTCTCTCTTATAGATACCATATTAAAAGAAATATGAGAGATGTATTATTTTCAACTTAGTAGTTCAGTCTTCAAAATGATCCAAAAATTTGCGTGCCATCCGGGTCGAAAATTAACATTGAATTGTTGGGATGTAAAAATAAGTTCAATCCATATGGGTTGGATATCCAATTCTTTAGCTACTCGGTGCCGATTACACTCACTAAATGAATCCAATCCCCTATATTAAATAGATGATTTCTCGTTTCCACCATGCTTGCAACCCTATACAGAGCTAAATATGCTATTCTTGAACCATAAAGCTAAATTTATAAACTCGATATCTTTAACATAGCAGGTATTAGTCCCAGTCTATTCACTTTAATTAAATTGCATTCATAATATCACGAAACTCAAACCCGAACCATAATCTATGATAGACAAATGAAAGACTTACTAAAGCATCTATTATGTTATTCATAATTATAATACAAAACCCAATCATTTCATTTTTGTCTATCTATCCCTTCTCTCTGTGTTTATTTTTTTCCTAATACTTTATTATCAAGACTACCGTTACATATGTAGCATGATGAGGTGTGCAGTGTAGGGAAGAAAGAGAGACAAATAACATATTGACACTGAAACTTTAGCAGGGCTATCATCACTGAATGTCTGGTGCATAGTTAAAAAAGCAGAGATAACAACAAGAAAGGAAAAGGAGAGAAGGAACTTACATTGGCAAGGCAAGAGGAGAAGATGATCCAGTGAATTGGCATTAAATGCTCTTTGGCTGAAAATAGGGGATGCTGTTCCTGTTTCTGTGTCTGTTCTTTTGACTCCCAATCTCCCATCTTGTCTTTTTTCACACACTCAATCAATGCCTGCCTGAATAAGACAACAAAGATGCCACAGTTGGCAACTACATTTACTTAACTCCCACTTCTTTTTTGTACCTTCTTTTTATCACTTTCCTCTCCCCCATCCCTCTGTTACTGCTCCCTCCCTCCTACATTTCAACTCTACTCTTTCTGTTAAACAATGCTATGTCTTGTTTTCTCATTTTCTATCCTAAGTTTTCAACTTCCAGGATGGATGGGTCACTCTCATTTTTACCCAATCATACTCTATCTATGACTACACATCCATCCCTACCTTTTTCATGCATCACATGATCTTCAATATGCTCACTAACATCTTATTCATAACAACAACAACAACAACAACAAAATCCTTACTAACAAATTTGGAAGTCAAAACAACATGGGCTTCACAAATGCATTACTTAACTCGTTATGTTTGCACTCTAATGCTAATTTATAATCTTTGAGAGGGTTTTTACATGATTCACTGTTGTGAAGTAAAAGAAAAACAGATATCCTAGCACAAGTGGTGGAAATTGCAGGACATATAGATAGCTACTTGTCCCTCCAAAACAAATGCCTACACGTTTACACTACAGCAAAAAAACAGCACTAGTTATAGATGCTTTCATGAGAAATAGACATTCATCAACCACTATTATTGCTTGATTATATAAAGCAAATTACAGCAGGAAAATTTGTCCTACATTAGTAAATTTCATTAACTATTAGCACATGTAGTATGCGTTAGAAAGAAAGAAATGTAGGATCAATTTCCCATCAACAGAACAGAATAATATATTACAATGCTGATACAGCTTTTTTCTGTTAGCTCTTAAATGTACAGGAAAGATAAGAAAAGATAATGATAATAAATATACCACATTTCACTAGGTTGCAACTGAGAGAATTCACTATGCAAAGCTATGGATCTGTTAGGCTACATCAAGACACATATAGAGGCTCTGGCTCAACTTTCCTTCTGATCCTGGACAACATTTGAAGCAAACAGAGATAAGCAAGCAATATAGAGAGAGTCGCTAGACGGCATATAGATGCTGATATATCATATTCAATGCTATTCAATTCACAAGAAAGAGCTCAAAAAAAAAAAGACAGGCTAAAGTTAGAATGGAATTTTGATGCTGATGACAAGGAATTTATCCTTGAGATCAAGAAAAAATACCAAACCCTTAACATAACTGGTCCTAAATATGTTTTAAATGGGAGATAATAACAACAATTAGCTACAATACGACGAAGACAGTCAATTATAACACTGAAGGGCCACAAAGTACCATATCGTGAGCATGAACAAGTAAAATTGAAAGGAACAGTTTGTCAGTAGGAGACTTTCTAGACCATTAGATGGAAAGATACATTTCCTTCAGACCTTATTGAAAGAAGATAGATTTCCCCTTTTTCCTATCTTTCCATCCTTGGAGCAATGTCAAAAAGAAATGACGCATGAAGCATTAACAAAACAAACAAAAACCATTTTATTCATTTCCTTCATATAGCTTCGTCCCCCAGGAAATATATTGTTTCCCTCCTCTACTCTTATAGCATGCATAATCAGATTATATTATGACATGACAGTAGTAGACAACTTCAGTTCCGGGACAACAGCATACCTATACTCTACAAACCAAAATCTTCACAAACTAGTATGAACGATCAATCAAACAAATGACTAGACGCTCATATGACACAAGATGAAGAACATTTCATCAACTAAATGTATATTCATCTTCCTAGTGAGGGATGAAAATTTCAGTTCGTTGGCAAATGAGTCTGAAGTCAAACGTAAGTATATTTCAAAAGATTAAGTGAATAAACATTTCCCGAATTCCTAAGGAACAAATTAGTTAGCTTGCTTAACTATTACAGTTCATAGACTTTTAGCAGTAGGTGAAATATGAAACTTGTATTAGAAAAGAAGAAGCCAACATATGCTCCTTGACTAACCAATTATCTTGAGCCCATTTGCAGCCATCAGTATCAACTACATGCAAGCTATAGGCATGCCTTGATTTTGGGGACTGATTCTTGAAGCTGCAGATTCACAACAAGAGAAAAGACAGTGTTAGTTGAAGCCATCAGCTGTTAAGAAAAATAGCACTTCTCAATCTATGTTACAGCAAATTAGAAATCATCATCTGAACTCATACCTTTGATGAATAAGATCACCATGAATGACAACCAAAGAACCAGCTTTCACTTCAATAGGCACAAAATCCTTTTGGTCATAAGAAGGGGATGGGTGATCGAAGTACACACCCTGCTCCCCCCTAAGAAACCTTCTAACAAGACCATCTGAGAAAAAAAATATAAAACAATGATAATATTAAAACAGATTGACCACTAAGCCACCTCCATTAGATAAATGAGACGAGCCGCTCTGAAATGCTTGGTGTTCGTCTCGATAAAACTCTATCATGCTACGCTCGATTTATTGCCCGTTGGTGGACAAAATAAATGAACTGTTCATGGCAGCTTGTTTATTTGTTCACGAGCTTTACTCATGAGTTTGCTTATGGAAGCTTATGAACATTACTAATCAGCTTTTCGCAAGCAAAGCTCCTGAATAGAGTTAACGATTGGCCGCAAAGTTCCTGAATAAATTAACGAGCTGCTCACGAAGATTTAACTTCCTTAATGAGCCGAGCTCGAACAAGATTTTGAGCTCAACTCTCAACTCGAGCTTGTTAATTTTCTGTCGAGGCGAGCATGAGCAGGCCAAAGCTTCGCTCGGTTAGATTATAGACCTTCCATTCTTAAATGTGCTTACAAATATACAAGTAACAAATAAAGGGTCAAGTAGAACATCAGAACATACTTTTATGAGATCCAGGAATAGCCCACAGGCAGCCATTTGTTACTGTTGCATCTTCCAGGGCCAGCCACAGCCCTGTGCAAGTTGTTGGTTCAGTATACAGAAATGAGTTATCTTGATGTGGCACTACTTCACCTCCAATACCAGGTTGCTGTTAATACAAATAGTCAAAATTTAATTGAGGAGTCAAATATATAATAAATTAATAACTTCTGCCAAACTGGAGACCTAATCTTTTGAAGAAACAGAAGTAATCCATTTTGAATTTCAAGATCTCATGGTCAATCTAATCTCATGACCAATTTAAGGAAGGTTGTGAATATGTTTACTGTAAGTTTCTCTCAAACTTGGATATCTCCAAAACAATGGACGCAGCCTGCAGCTATATTTTCAGAGTTTGTTGAATGATCCTTTCACAATATTTTAGCCATGAAATTTAGCACATAGGCCTGGATCCTGGATTGTATGTAATAAGTATATTTACAGTGGAAGTATGAAATGTATAACTTAATTCTTTCTTAGGCACACCAATATCAGTTAACTTTTATATCCTAAAAAAATCTATTATCATCATGCAAATTATGATTTTTTTTTTCACATCTCCTTCACCATGTTTCTTTTAAACAGAAATCTGATGGGTCTTGTTTGACTAGAAGGCCAACTCGAATTATTTCATACCTTAAAAATGTACATGGCCTGAATAACAATTGGCCTTTTGTAACCCAAGGAAAATAGCATGCCCGCAAATTTTTCAGAGGAAGAGAATTCTTTAAAAACTGGGTCATGTTCATGTAGCGCTGCAAATTATATCCCACATAGTACAAAAAGATTAGTAACGTTTGCTTCTTCAACTGCAGTATAATAAACTCAGGTATGCAGTTTGACGACATACCATGGCCAACTTTGTTGATAGAGAGTTGCTTCGGTTGTCGTAGGTTTCCATTATCGTCAAATGCTTTCTCTGGAAAATACAAAACAATTGTCAATTACTTGCAAGCTAACAATAATCTCCCTAAACCACCAAAATTGATTGATGAAACTTAAATGTAAATTGACCTTTTGGGCTATTGCACATAAAAAAAGAATTGAGCTACTACTATGATGCATGGGAATTTTGTTTTTAAAGTTGTTTCCACATTATTTCAAAAACTGAAACTCTTGTAAGGTTGTACAAAAAAAATCGAGTCACGATTACATAATTTAAAGAAATTGAAAATCATGAGACAGTCACATGGTCTAAAACCGCAGGTTTTCTACAAAGTATGCAAGCTTTCAAAACGAATAAACTTTCTTCTGTTTCTCTATTATGATACTTGTAAAAGTTAAGCATATATAATGTATTGGATATGTGTGATTTTCCTTGATTCATATAAGTTTATTATTTACCAGCTACTCTTGTAATTCCATTATTATTCACACATCCACTCATGTTTCTTACAGATTCGTACGTGTAAATTTATTCTAGTTTCCATGCTACGCAAACCCAACGATAGCAGAGACATACTATCATACTTGAAGAGTTTACACAAGCAATTAAAAGCCAGATTCATATCCCTTACTGGGATATAATTGGTGTTAAGAATAGAAGCGGAAAAATGGCATTATTGATATAAACTCCAGGAGTATAGCAGAATATCTGAGGGTAGTGTTATAAAATGATTCAGTATTCCAAACAACAGAAGTCTTTCCATCTCCTATACTATACTATTATCATCTTCATTGATCATTAGGCAAAGATATAAATAAGAAACTGATAATTCCAGCAATCAAATATATCTCAGCAAAGCGAACAAAAGCAGAAAAATCTAGAATAAGGAGTAACAAAATAGAGTACCTTCGAAGAAAAAGGAAATATTCTCGGCACTCTCGTAGAAGTAATTATCAGTACTTCGTTGCTAAAATCAACAATTCAATTCAATTCAATTCAGCATTACTAATAAGATAAAAACTGAAAACTAAATCTGAATCCGTCGGTAAGCACCTGATTTTTGGTGGAGAAAATAGAGGCGGTGGAATTGCAGTCAAAATCATCAAGCAATTTCTCCATTCTCTTCATCATGCCTTCAATTTCTTCTGTGTTCGCAAAAGATTCTATCACAAGATATCCTGCAGGGATAAAAACGTAATTAGAACACTCGTTATTTAGCTGACTGGAACTACAATTTCAAATTGATTGGCTTAGCTACCTTGAGACTCGAAGAAATTGAGCTGATCGGAGGTCAGGTTCCCGGTGATTCCCATGGCTTTCCGGCGTCAAAGTCAGCGGTGAAATGCTGGTAAGGCAATTTTGAACACGGCGCTCTGTTTTCGGGTTACTTATAAAGTTGATGATATCGCGGGTACAAGTTTGATGATATCGCGGGTAAGGTCGTGGCAAAATAATACTTTTGCACCCTTCTACTTAATGGAATTTCGACTTTCCACCCAAATACTTCAATTTTATTAAATTTAGCCTCCTTAACTGAAATAAATAAATAAATTTTATAGTGAAACAGGTCCATCACGTGTCAATGGACCTATCTAATAACATTTAAACACATTTGTTAAACACGTAAGTAAATAATGCAATTAACAAGAGAGTTAAAGATATATTAAAACACTATTCATCCACTAACACGTGGTGGACCTGATCCACTATAAAATTTCTCTTTTTTTCAAGAAAAATTGAAAATTATTTTAAAGACCATATTTTTTATGGCTTATTTATAACTTCAGTAATTTTCCTTTAACAAATGCACTTCAGTTCATTAATTTTTAGTTCAAGTCCATAATATTCAATTTTGTAATCGTAAAGAACGGACCTAAATCTAATTATTTCTACCATATACATACAACAATAAGGTAAAACACAGATTATCTTTCAATCTTCATTTTAATTCTGTTTGACCCTTTATATACTCAAAATTTACAAGAAAAACTGAAAATTTTATTAATTTAGCATCTTTCAAACATTAAAGATCAACCTTGATATTTAGTTTTTAGAGAGTTCCCCCCTCCAATAATTAGTAAGGGACTCTATGCTTACAATTAAAATTAATAAGCCTAAACTGTAAAATAAAGGATCAGAGACTCTATCATTGAAACCATAAAAGTTCAAGACTTAATTATGAATTTAACCTTCCACAAAACAGATTGTTTGAGCTGCCAAGCTTTAGGTTCTATCATATTTTGATTCTGTCAAAAAGACCTTGACATTAACCATATTTTATGATTATTCAGTTGTAGAACATCAATAACAATAGTATAGGAATGAAAAAGAATTGAATTCTACTGCAAACTGTAAAGCTTAAGCAACATTAAAGATGAAATGAAAGAAATGAGAATCAGTCAATGTCCAGGACAAGAAAAAATGAAGCGTAGAATTGAAATAAATCAATACAATAAATATGAGGTACAACAAAGACAGCCTTAAGTGATGAGAAAAATAAAAATCAATGCCCTGATATCTTGTAAATGTACAAAACCTTCATCTTGTAGATTCTACAGTCCTACACAAGAATTAAACCCCAATCGATTTACAAGCACGATGAAACACGGGTACCAAAGAATCAAATGTATCATTTTACAGCTTGTTAGATACAGCAGCTGCTGCAGCATGTATAAAAACAATGCTCAGTTAATACCCGGATAATTCCTGCAGTAAAAAAGAAAAAAGAATTGGTTCTATGTGTTCTCCAGCATCATGTACAGAAAAATAGATGCAGTTCCCCCTATCTCCCCACCAAGGAATTCGTCAGATGAATGCTGTCATCTCCAGTTGGATCTTTGAAGCTCCCAAAATTTGTGTGGAGTCCCTCTTGTCGAAGGGAAAGGGGTTGAAAAAAATCAAAGAATTACAACACGCAAAAATGGGGGTCAGCAGCTACGTAGTTGTCAAATTACAGGTTGAACAACCTAATCTTGAAATCTCTCTCCAAACAGATCACGCAGCTTTTGGTTTTGAATCTGTCTTGTTCATTCGACACATGCAGTCTGGGCATGGAAATGAATATATAGAATCATTTGGCCGTTTCATTTCAAATCCCTTTGCATCACTGTGAGACCTCATACTCTGCATATGCCGCTTAAAACTCTTCCAACTGACAGAAAAATGGAAAATTACATGAATGAACAAACCAAATCTAATCACCCTCTCTTTCTGTTAAATGACGAGAACTTTTTGTATAGCATTTATCTGCTCCTACTTTTTCCGTACTAACACTTGGACAAAAGTCTAGCAAGGGAAGGTTTGACAGCCAATTTAAAGCCCTTCCATGCATATTGCTAAACCGATAGATAGGCTTTGCGTTTTAGAAATAAAAAAACCAATTAAACAAAAATAGATAAATCATGAACCAACAATCTCTTATTCCTCTAGAGCAGGATCACTTTTCCAACTAAAATTAGCATAAGTTGAACCATCTCATCTGAGTTCCATAAGATGCATAGGGTTCAACAAACGCGCAGTACCTTCAGTTTATTTTTCAGAATTTTTCCCACTTGTAAATCAGAAACCCTTCATCATTATCTTCAACTTTAAATAGGCCTTGTTTCAATAACTTTACATTAAAATCTACAATATAATAGACCAGTTGGAAAAAAGAAATAGAGAAATGGAGTAAATGCATACCCAAGATTTGGATTATCTAAGAGCACAGCTAGTTTCCTCTTGTCTGGCCTGATTGTCTTGGAGTGTCCACCGTACAAAAATCTTCTATGGCCCATCAGAAAATGAGGAAAATTCCCACCTTGAGTTGTAACAAATACTTCACTATGAAGACAAACAGTGTAGTCTATCGCTGCCATCCTGGAAGAATAGTTCTGAAAGCAGCAGCACGAGTTAGTCAAAACTGAAACAGACTTGGCTGAAACAAGCAAGCAAACGAAAAATACCGTGAATGGAGCAAGTTCATCTTCTGAGGCCAGCATTTCTTTTGTTTGCAAATTAGGAAACATTTCCAACAACGGGGCCATATATTTTTCAGCATTATATATCCTCCCAGATGCCAAATAAATAAATGTTTTTCTGTCAAATCCCATCCCCCTGAGCATCAAGCCAACCTGATAAAGTAAAAAAAAACAACGGAAACCTGCTTAATTCAACAACAATCCTTTTTACGGATGTATATGAGAGCAAATTACTTCAAGATTTTATGAACTAACTGCGAAGGTAGCATTTCGCTTAAATCTCTACTTGAGCTGCCCCCCTCTAGGTTGTTTTCACTAAGATATTTCATATTTTCTGACTGTACAACTGCAACCATTATCATATTTCATCTAAAAATGGCGAAAATTTACTCAGAATAAGAAAGACATTTATAATGAAACAAATTTGACTCTCCGAATTAGGGAAGTGCACACATAAGAATCACAAGTTCACAACTGCATTGCAGATATAAGCATACAACACACTTTTTCTCCATGATAGAAGTGCAGCTTTCAAGGAAATAGTTTAAAAGGTAAATATGAGTCTGTTTCGCCTTCCAAACTAATAAGGAGGTATCAAATCTAACTAATTGTTTTCTGCTCTTTCAATGGAAGCTTCAGCTAAAGAGAAAGTTAGACTGATAGTCGGAATTGAAATCAGATTGTGTTTCTGGCGAATAAACGAGAAACAAGTTTCCTATTTTAATATTTAAGGAGTGTGCATGCAAACATTTCGTGCTAGTTTCCAGGAGTTTCCGTTTCTGAAACAGACACAAAAAGCGGAAACGCTACAAATAGGAGTTTCTATGCAACTTAGCACCAATATTTATAGAGCAGTTTCAACTACTTTTTCCACACCATCTAACATATTTGAAAAGCATATAAAATAAACATTCCCTGAACCCTAACCCTAACCCTAAGCAGCAGCTCGTACATGCAATGATATTTACAAAAGCTTTCAGGGCATGAGCAATGTTTCACCTTAACGGGCAAAAGAATGTTCTAAGAACATATGCAATAGAAATCTAGGTATTGCTGCTTAACGAAACGATATCATAGCAGTGCATTTTACCTCTAAAGGAGTAAGGGGACATTTTCCATTGAGCCTGATTGCTCCAGGACGTATTGTACGACCAGGCTTCGTAAATTTTCCTTTCCAACCTCTTTCTCTTGCTGCCATCATGTCTTTTTCTTCTTGCTCTCCACCGTCAAATACACAACAAGAGAATGCAACCATGTCCTGCAAATGTATTTGAAGCATATGTTAAGGAAAAAAAGAAAGCAGCAAATATTCTACATGCTTTACAACCACGACAGAGCATTAGCAGCAAAACATCAAAAATACCAACCTCCTCAAAGCGAAGGTGAACAGAAACATACTTTCTACCATGACTTGCACTACGTTCTTTCATTCTTGCAACTAGAGTTTCTCCCAAAGTTAATATAGGATTAGAAAATTTTAAGGCTTCATAGTTTGCCAAACATCTAAGCCTTTGGACAGCAGGAGGAGCATCGAATGACAATCGATTTGCAAATGGAGAAATCCTTATTACCCTGAAAGAATAAAGAAACAAAAAAGATAAAAGGTTAAATACTAAGTCCAGTGAGTAGGTTTAGTAGCAAGTCTAGTAAGCTAACAATTACATTGGGTTTAGTAAAAAAGAGTAGTAGTTTTGATACACTGAATTTAAATCTTCCAGAAATCACCAGCCATCTATAACCAGCATGATGCAAACTCATGAAAGCATCATTACGAGGCCATTATCACATACACAAGCAACACTTACCACCACAGACCTTCTTTATAAGACACTGGGTGGATTTAGACTTACTAGTCAATATAGTGAGCCAAGCTCATGCTCACTTAGCAAAACATATAGATATGAACCGTAAAACAGAATTTGCACATTCAACCCAAAGAAGTTGGGATTCAAGTGCTCGTGAAGCTAAGTCGTGATGCCAACAAGCATCAATACCATAACAATTTCATTTAGACATATTGTAACTACACTGAAGCAGGAAATGAAAAGGTCACACATTGACCACCTCTAACAAATCGAACCATAGTAGTTATGGATGCATGATAAATAACAAATCTTAAAGTAAACATGCAACCTAGAAAAATTAGGCTTCCCGATACTACATTTTGAGAAGCAAAGAAAATTATTGATTACTACCAAACCTCCCGAATATGATAATAAAAGAAGAGCCACAGTAAGAATCTGGAACGATGGTGTTTAACCCTCTAAAATGAACAGAAAACCAAGTGAAAAAATTTGCAAAAGTATCATATATCTAGAAGTATAACCCACTTTTCTTCCAGAAGCTTTGGGAGGACAACGTCCTTGTAATATTGAATGGGCGACCATGCTTTCACTCTGAAGTTGTATACATTGGACATGTTACGATCAAAGCGTTCCATAAGGTATTCAGGAATACTGTCAACTATCTGTACATCATTTTCCAAGGTATTGACAAAGAAGTCCTCATCATAAATGTCTTTAAATTTGCTGGACAAGTAAAACACCAAGTCAGCTATTCCGGACATCGTCAAATAACTATGACAAGAAACAAAATTCAACATCCTAAACTCAGGCATTTAAACAATTAGTCCCATATGAAATAAAAGCATAATCTAATTTAACTTTATTTTTTGCTCAATTTCTTGGGGGGGAAAAAAAAAAAGAGATAGTTCTCCTGCATATAGCTTTTAGTTAATGCGCTAGAGTTCTATCCAGGCAGAAAAGATACCAACATATCTTTCAGTAAAACATTAGACTTGCAACCATACATTTGAGATATGCTGCAGACAACACACAATAGGAGAAGTCGGAAACCGCTAAACAAACCCAGGTTAAACGACTCTTTCCATTTAATTCTACCCAACCCATCATCCAGAACTCCATACAAAAAGTTATCTTTTATTTTGTCAAAGACGCTAGTAAGACCAAATCCACAAGTTTTTCTATTGTTGGAATCATCTTAAACGCAGAGGATAATCAAACTTTTTCAATATGATGGTAGCTACAATATAAAATCAGGTCTCATTTTAGAAATATTTGAGCTCAAAGAGAGCAATTCTTTAAATCTTTGATAATATTTGCAAATAGTAAAAGACACAATACACCGTGTATAAATCATTATCATAAATGAAATCAGAGCATTTTCAGCCAGAAAGTGCCAACAAAGAACATTTTCACGTTATTGTCTAGTAAGAAAGACTGAAAGGTCTAGATATTATCTATAAGAACAGAGAGACCCACATGAAATCTCCTTTACCAGTTACTATCATTCAAGAAGAGTGAAATTAAATCTCTGATAAAATAATCCTACATTTCTCCGATCAGTCATCAAGTATCAACATAATGCAAACGATCCCAAGTCATATCAATAGAGAACAATAGCTGTCAAACCTGGGATCTCTCCAGATGCTATGAAAATGAAAATTTGGGATTAGAAGTGTTGCATTTAAATAGCCTGCCACAGCAACTGCATTGCATATCTGCAAAGCGTCCAAAAGAATGTATTTTAAGGAAAAGTTAATTGTTCTGCATTTAGGGGAGAGGAGAGATAAAAGGAAGAACAAAAGAAAAGCTTCACATATATAAATATGAAATAGCCAAAAGTGAAGAATCAAACCAACCGATGTCCTCTGCTGATTCAGGCCACCGTTCGCCTCAACATATATATACCCATTTGATTCAGGTACCCCTATCACATAAAATTATAAAAAAAGGGTAAAGTTCAATGTACTAGATAATATACATGCACAATATAGATACAAATATATAGAACACAGGATAAACCAAAGTTAAGAAATATGACGAGTAATAGACATGACTAAGAACTGGTTCCACTTGCTTAAAATATCTAGTAAAAGAAAAATTCAGCAGGAGTTTTACAACAGTAAAGGTTCTTCACTGATAATACATAATCAGTAACATTATACCTGAATACAGATTGGAAAAATATTACATGCATGCAGTGAATGCCAAGTGGTTCCATTAAACTCTGTGACCCAGGAATTCATTCAGAAATCCAAATAAATTCTATCACGTAGGTTTGAGTAGGGAATAAAAGAGGGCTACTTTTCTCTGTAGCTTTAGGTAATTGGTAGTTAGGAAACACAGTAGATAAATGGCAAAGGAGGATACGAAAGCTATTCAGAGACCACAATTCCAATGAGAAGAAAATTGCAACAGTAGCAATATCATCAGATGCATGCAGTATTCAGGATAAAGTAAAAGAGGTGTCAGATAATATCAATATGTCAGCAAAATAGGAAAGGAATGTTGCTAAACTGTACAAGATTGCTTTCAAGAATATATTTGCAATCTTCGCTTCAAACTCAAGTCAAAACCAACAAGCACAAAGTAGCAACTTTGTACTGCTACTATAAAATTATCTATCCCTCGATTACAGATGCGAAGAGAGACTTACTAGAACCAAACGACTTTAAGACAAAATACTATAATGAGATTTCAAAGCCACTCTACTAGGAAATCTTAAGTTTTTCAGAATGGAGAAAATGGAAAATAAAAGATGCTTTGCAGCTACAAAATACTTCTTCATCAATACAGATTGATTGGATCTTTCGAAAAAAGTTAACCGATACTGACATTCTCTACATGTTATGCTAAAAAAATTTCAAATAACAATAACAGAACAGAAATTTAAGCGTTCTAAAAAACAATGACAGAAAGCGACCAAACTTCATAGTAATATAATCATTTTACAGTCACTCTAGAGGGAAGGAGGTGGTAGTGTTCCCAAAAAGCTGTACTATTCAAGCAGAAAGAAATTTTGTGTGCATTTACTATGTGTAAGTCGTAATTAGTAAATTCATGATACGCATGTAATAACAGTGGCCTGTGATAGGAGATGTTTTACATGAATCAACACAAAAATAAGATTTACATAGCAGCATAAGACTCCTTTTCAAAAGAAAATTGCATTCAAACTTGTTGAAAATGAAATTAGCAAATGGGAAACAAACTCGCATGCAAAAGTGAACTAAATCTAGGAATGTACAAGTTTGAAAATGTACGGTTGAGCCAGAAAAATGTCTCTAGAAGAACAAATATAATTGAAGGAAGCACTTGCTACAATCTATATAATCAATTAATTGACCTTGGAACAAATACGAACTTCTATTATCAGCTGAAACTTCACTTCATTCAGATTGGGAAAAGAATATTGCTAAATACAATTCTGGAGTATGGATAAAGGGCAGATGTCGACCTATGTAGCTCACTAGAATATTTAACACGTGAGTTGAAGAACAATTGAGCTGATTAAACAAACCCTATAAGTACATCTTGTTACGTCTATCTCCGAAAGCAATAATTTCGCAAACATGATGTTAAAACTAACGATTATTTAGTTTCAAAGAAAAGAAAATGTTGACGAAGAAACAATAAATGCAACATGGACTCTTGTATCTAGTAAAACCCTTGAACTTATACTGTGTACTTCATTACATATTAGCTACATTGATTGATTAGTCGCTTCATAAGAAGCAAAAGAAAGAAAAACAAAAAGTTCCGGACATAAATCATACCTCCTGAAGACTTGTTAACGCATGATCTCCATTCACCACTTTTATACGAGTTTTTCCATATGGTGGATAACTACAATAAAATTATAGTTGATGTCAGATCTATGCAACTAAAAGTATACACTAAAATAAATTGCGGGTGCAGCTTCCAAAATAAGGAAATAAGAGACTCAAGAGAACCAAATCCTACATTCTACAAACTCGATCTCAAATTGGAGAATACGAAACCAACATAACAATTGCCCAATGAACTGAATAACAAGAAGATGCAAGTATATAATAGGCAGTGCTCTGCAAAATGACTTGAGGAGAACCGATGGAGGAACTACTATATATATAAAACAAAAGATGGAATGAAATTAAAATCAGAAGCAAAACTAAGGATCACATTCCAAATATGTAAATAGAACAGTACTAAAATATGACTCAAAGTGAATCTAAAAATCAAATAAAAAGAAAGTCGAAGTAATTTCCACGGAATGGTAAGAAAACTCCAAAATATCTGAATTCTGCGTATCGAACAAAAGAAATAACTGAAATTCTAATTCGACAATCGCACTCCATTTCCGTTTCAATATTCGTACTAGAACTAAGTGGGGGAAAATAAGAGCTAAGCTCTATAGCAAATCCTACGAGTAATTCTACACCATAAAACGACAACCCTAGAAAAATGACAAAGATAAAAACAAAATCACAGAAACACGCCAACGGTAAGGAGGCATTCTGGTTTCGGTACTGTACGAACATTCCCATGATGATATCCAAAACCAAACTTCAATGATAACTGAACAGATCAAGTCCATTACTGTAACTGCTTTATATACAGATAAAACGCGCTCTTCCAAAGAACAGAACTTATTACCAAAAGTATAAGAAAATGCTGCATCTCTCTATATGCAGAAGAAACGTCAAATTCATAAAATCAACAGTTGAATTGTCACAGTCAAATCAAATAGTCGAATTGCTATAGTTCGGTATCACCATCAATCACAAATAGAACTAAAGAATAGCATAATTAGTAGTCAGCTAATTCCAATTTCCACACATGCAAACCAAAACACCCGAGCGCGAAAAGATCCCTCAGAAAAACAAATGAAAACCACTCACCGCATCAACAGAAGCATTATCGGCCTCAATTTCGGGGCGGAGCTTAAGATAGAGCTGGGGACTCCGATAAATGGAGCCAGGAGCAGGCTTATGTTTAACAATAGGAACATCATCAAACGAGACCGTTCCCATATACAAAAGCATACCAGAGATGTAAATAAGAGGAGCAAACAAGAAAATGCCCTGACGACGGAGAAGAACAGAGAGAAGAACCCAAGCGAGACGATGAGCTAGGGTCCGGGACGGAGGAGGGTGGGGCGTGGGATTAAAACGCTTAGAGCGGCTGCTACCTGGGCGGTAACGGGGAGAACGGAGCGGCGATTGAGGCGGTGAAGGAGTGGTGTGGCCGCTGCTCGGTAACCTGATCTTTGCGTGCATTTAGTAATCGGAAAACTAGTGGATCTATTTTCCGACGAGTAGGGTGGGGGTTGTTAGAGGTTGGGGTAAAACGACGCCGTCATGAGGAGGTGGTTCCGTGTTCGGCGGGATTTAAATGATGAGGGTGTTCTTCTCCTCCCTTCTGAAAAGGAAGTATTACAGCGGAGAGGAAGGGAAGGAGACAGAGAGGAAAGAAAGACAAGCACGTGCACATCTCATGTCTATAATTCTTCTTCTACCAAGCAAAGTATATTCATTTTTATTTTAAATCTTTGCTTCCTCAAAATTTAGTACGGTAAATTATCATTGAGGTATTACTTTGTCATGATTGTGTAAGTGAGTGAGTTAAATTTACTACTATTAGCTAAAAAATCTTAACTATATTAAAACATTTACTACATTAAATTAAATTATGACTTATCTAATTCAATTTTAAAAAAAATTTGGTAAATTATGATCGATCCCGCTAACGAGCGCCCCGGGCGCTAGATAAGACACATCTGTTTTATAATTGTCATTAATGATGAAATAAATAACACTCATTATTCAATAATATACTTTTCTTGTTAATTGAACTTAAATGTTTGTGCAAACATTAATTATGAAATTTCAAATAAATATTGTTCACCGACTCTAAATTATAAACTCTAAACCCGAACTTAAATACAACCCTAAACTCGAACCTAAACATAAATCTAAACCCAAACTTAAACCTTAAACATTATCCTAAAAACCCGACTCTAAACCCGAACCAAAATCATCAACCCGAAACCAAAAATATTAACCCAAACAAAAATATAAACCCGAAATCCAAATCCAAACCCGGACCTAAAACCATAAAATTAACCCAAACCAACATATAAACCCGAAACCCTAACCCTAAACCCTAATCATAACCCTAACCCCATAACCCTACCCCCTAACCCTGACCCTGACCCTAACTCCAAACACTAATCTTAACCCTAACCCTAACCCAAAACCCAAATCCAAACCCTACTAAACCTAAACCCTATACCCGAACATAACCCATGAACCCAAACTTAAACCCTACCGAACCCAATCATAAACCCCAAAAATCCATAATAATTACCATAAAAAATAATTAAATAATTATTTTATAATTACTCCACTTTATTATTTCAATCAAATAATTAATGTTCACTAAATTCTATAAAATAATTAATGCTTAAAATCATAATGAGCCCACATATTTATTATTTCTATGAAATGGTTAATAATCATTATATGCTTATCTAACGCCCCGGGGGCGCTCGTTAGCTTTTGCCAATTACGATATTATATTTTCTCTCAATGTTAGTGGAATTTACACAGTAATTATGTTCGTGACTGAATCCAACATCTACCAACGATTTACTTGTCATTAATAATTATTAATTGGTAGTGTTAATTTTTCTTTTATTTTAAGTTGTGTTGTGTTGTTATTAGTGGAGGAGAGGGATGGGGTTAATTTATTGATTATTAAATGTATTGAGTACTATTATGGAACCTTAAATTGATGTTTAGGAAAGAAGGTTTAATGCAATTCAGAAAAGGAAAGGAGAGAAAGGGATTTTCAAAACAGATTCAGAATTGAAAATTCTCAAATAGAAATAGTAGTTCCTTTCCTTTCTATTTGCATTTAGTTTCTATGTTTTTACACGCAATTAATGCCTTGTAACAGCATTTATTTACATGCGAATTATGTGATTAACAGGAGTAGAATGCATCAAATAGTTCGGAAGATGGTATGACCAAAGAGATTATAAGTTCGAATTACGTTTAAAGTAATTTTTATTTTTTTATTATTAATCACAAGTGTAATTTTTGATGAAATTTGTGATTTGCTCTTGTTTTGAAAGTGAATAAACCTAGCCTTACTTGAACTTTTTGTTACCATGAAAAATTTTAAAAAAATGATATCAAGATCATTATTCATAAATCCTTAGTTTCTCCTCCTCTATATATGAGTTGACTGCAATCGCCGAAGTGAGGCGTTGTAGAGTTCGGCTGGAAGACGTCCAACGATCAAATAAGTAATCTTTAGAGAGACGTAATGGGTATTAAAAATAGGATTTGATAACTTACTTGAAAGATATCTTTTTAAGGGTATTTACCAATGTTGTCAAAATGATGTCTATATTTATTTTACAAAAGAATGATTGTGTTTACCGTCATTACAGAAAAGCCGAAAAATTTGTTAACAGTGTTAAATGAGATGAAATTTCAACGAGTATTCGATCTTAATTTATCAGTTATGATATGAAAATTGATACTAAAGTTCTACACTTTGAATTTTATGGACTAATAATTTGTCCAAATATAGCTTTGAATATCAAGTAAATTGAAGCCAAAATGTAGAAAAAAATAGTCCTGAAGCGCAAATAGACTTCAACAAAAGAAGTCGCCCAAAACGCGAAGTATGCAGAAGAATAAAACAATCAGAAGATAGAATGGAAACTGAGGCATCTATAATCTGAAGACGGTGCTACAAATAAGATTAACAATCTTTATCATTCATTGATTTGGAAAGATGACCATAAACTGAAATTCCAAAGATTGAAGACAAACCAAGATTGAAATTCAACGTTAACAATTCAAAATCAAAATGTCTACATCTTTCCCGACCTATATAAGCAGACCTAAATAAGAAGAGTATACCACACAACATAGATAATTACAAGCTTATCGGTGAAAGTCAGATTGTAGACAGCAACAATCTTCCAAGTTAAATACGTGTAAATCGAAATATTAGATCAAACTCATAAGTTCATACTTTAAATTAATTTGTTCATAGTAATCATCGTCACCAACTACTTGCTTATGAACAATTGTTAAAACAAATAAACTCAGTTGGCTACTTAAAAGTGTAAAAAATATACTTTACAATTCCTTATGAACTTAAGGAGCTTCATAATATTATTTTAAGAGGTTAATTTCAAATAAGTGTCATGTGGTTTCGTGATTTTGCAAATAAAGGACTGTGATTTGCCTTTGAGCAAAAAGATGATTGTGATTTCTATTGTTTGCAGAATTAAGGAAATAGTCGATTTTGTTGATGTAAATGAGGACAATTTTTAGGCAGAAATGTTTTTCTGACCTTTAACGAGTCAAGTTAGAGTTAAACTCAAAGGTCAGAAAAACATTTCGGGCAAGAAATGTCTTCGTTTACGTCAACAAAATCGACAATTTCCTTAATCTTGCTAACAACGCAAACCACAATCATTTATTTGCTCAAAGACAAACTACAATCATTTATTTGCAAAACTGCGAAGCCACAAGGTACTTATTTGAAGTTAACCCTATTTTAAACAAGTTGAATTAGAAAAGTCAATATACAATTTTTTATCAAGTTGAAGAAGTTACTTTCAAAGCCATCTACCCAACTGTCCCGGTTGCGCACCTCCGATCTTTCCTTTCATCTTGTGAAGATCTTTCTGTTCCGACCAACTATAAAACTAGGTTTTTTGGGAACTGGACTAAGTTAGAGCATGACATAAGCTCTGTAGATATTACAATACACAAGAGAAACCATAGGCATGAAATTAGCAGTTCCTCATTACATCTATCGTATTTAACCAATATAGTTAGTTAGTGTGTTGCCCTTTTAAATTCTTTCTCTTATCTCTTTTATTAAATAGAGCTCATTGTATTTCTCTATCTATTCGTGCGGAATGTATATGTCTAGCTCCGTTCCATCCATTCCATAACGATGTTCTTTAAGTCTATTTGGCGTAGCTTCTTTGTTTCTTTAAAAGAAGAAGGTAAACAATAATTAAAAACAGAAAGGATACTACAGGGAAGCACGCGCACCTTACAGATTCAGATTTCCTTCTTGTTGGATTTTTTTATCTGCCTAACCATCACTGCCTGTCTTTTCTTATTTAATCCGTCCATATTACCTCTTTCTTTAAAATTTAGCTGTGATCATATACTTCAATCTGAAAAATCTATGAACTTCACTTTATATTGTATTTTATTTCATTCAACTCTCTAACCCCTATATAGATATGCAGATAATTTCCCCGAAAAAAGAACAGATGTGTAAGATAATGATTAGGAAAAGAAAAGAGCTATTAATCATAATAAAGATGAAAGACACCAATGGCTTCACGGATCCTTTTTAATATGTCATTATCATTTTAAGAGAATGATAATGAACACCTTATCTTTTCGCAATGATTTTCCTTTATTGCTGTATATGATGATATGTTTGTAGATAACAGGAAATTCGTGACCTGTAATTAAATCCTTTCACAAAAACAATCACTAACTTAATTGATATTGTTAGCCCGATAATAAGCTATGTTGTGCAACCAAAAGTGCGGGGAATCTTTCAAATCAGTAACATTTAAGCCCAAAAAAAGACCCCTAAGATTAGTAATTAATAAGCCCCGATCTAATTGAAACCAATGTATTGATCTAAGAATGAGCACCAACAGCATCTAAACCAAATTTATTAATAGTTCATTACATAATATGATTTACACTTCTAACACCATATTTAATGTTAGATATGCCAATTATTTTATTAATACCAACATCTAAGAATGCTTTTCCATAATGACTTGTCATCTCTCAATTTATTCTTGCAAGTAAACATAAAGAAGTATTTAGAGCAGAAAACAAAAAGAGCAAGTGATGAAATTGGTGAAAACAAACTAATTTTAGAAAATACATCAATGGAACGAGTATTTTGAATAGAGATAGAACAGACAATTAAAAATGACAAGTCAAAAGTTCAGCATATCATATGCAGAAGTTACAATCTTCAAAAACCACGGTAGAAAGGTTATTTGTAGATAGTAGAGATACACGCTGAAAGTGATTGAACAGGTAAATATTATTGATCATAACACAGTATATATATATATATATACATGAGAGGAATACAACCAAGGGTCAAGATTAACCCAAAAAGACACGCTTCACCAAACATTTATAGATTCATCATATTCATCAATTCTAGGCCCGACACAATCTCAAATTAGACCAGAACTTCTGATCAACTGGAATTACAACTAGTAAATGCAATTCAAACATCGAAAGCTAAAATTTCATACTCAGTCCTAGTCCAGAGTGATTAATTTATCTTTTTTATATCAATTCTAATACTATAGAGTTTCACAACTTCCTTTCTTTTGTCATGCAAAACTCATCCACATTGCCCAAAGGAAAACCTAAACTCAATTCAAATTATGAGGCATCATTTGAATGATTTACTAGAAAAAGACCAACAAATTTCAGGCCGAACAATTGTGTCAAATCACACTATCAGTGGCAAGTATACTTTCATAACCTATCTCTACTCATATTTGCACATCTGATTACCAACTGTGGCTGTCTTGATTGAAAAGAGTCTCTAATCTCTTGAGTTTGGTTATTAATGTACATTCTAACTTGACTGATCATCTAACCTGCCCATCTTACTGGAACTGCAATCATTTTCACTAGGATTCTAACACTAGTTACCAACAGTGGTTTAATTGATTGGAAAGAACCTATTATCTCCGAGTTTGGTTGTTAATATATGTTCTAACTTAACTGATCATCTAAATGGAACTGTAATCGGACTAACAAAGTGCCACAAAATATTCAGCATCTAAAACACCAAGTTAAGTTCATGTACTCAACCTAACTAAACGCTCATTAGCTAACAAGCATCCATTCTAAATAAAAAAGAACACAAAATCATAATCATCATGAAGACCATCCACAAGATTAATATATTCCACTTCATTATCCTTTTCACCTCCAATTATAATGAAATCTAACAACTTTTAAGAAACAAGTCTTTCAAGCAAAAAGGCATTATAATATTCCAAATTTAGATCCTCTAAATTCGATTAAAAATCCTCATTTGTTCATAAACTACATCCACAGGTTCCAACATAATCGGAAGAATGACAATTTTAAAAAAGTAATACCCATTTAGATGGCTAAGAGCATCATCGCCTTCAATTTCTACTCATGTAGAGTCCCCAAGATGTCCTCATCCCTATACAAATAAAACCTGCAACCAAAGCAACACAACAACAAAGCTCAACAAACAAAATCGACAATCAAAGGATCAAAGTAGAACTTCTGAACAGAACGAAAAGCTTACTCTTTGTCGCCAAGCTTGACTTGAGTACCGCCATACTCGGGCAAAAGCACAGTTTCACCTTCCTTGACAGATGTAGGAATAGTATTCCCCTCCATAGTTCTCATTCCGGGGCCAACGGAGATCACTTTACCCGAATTCAGCTGTTACAATCACAATCATCACGATCCAGTAATAATAATAATAATAATAATACGCAGAACATGACACCGGAGAAATTGAATTTGAAATTGAAATTAGTACCTTGGTAGAAGATTCCGGGAGGAGAATTCCGGCGGTGGTTTTGGAAGGAGGAACAATCTTCTCCACTAGAACGCGGTTCAGGGTTGGAATCAAACGCTTCGCCATTTCAGATATTCAGCTACTGCTTACAATTCAGAGATAGTGTATTTTAAAGAGGAGAGGAGAGGAGAAGAAGCTTCTAGGTTTTAGGGTTTATCTAGGGTTTTACTCCATGGATAGAACCTTCGCCCATGGGCTACAAATAAAAACTTGGCCCATTTTGGCTACAAATATATCATTGGCTTCTTAAGGCTCCTTTGGTTAAATGGCTACCATTTGTTGTTTGATATATATGAGTTCTACATCTTTGACCCCAAAGCAAATAGATGCACTGATGCCTTTGGGCCCATTATCCTTTGTCCAAGAAGCCGACCCACTCAATTAACTCGGCCTATAAGTACCTCCCATTAAATGCACAAATGACATTCTCTCTCCAACTCAATTTGTCCCATACAATTTACCATATAGATTATAACTTGCCAGGAGGAGTCTTACATCTGCAAAACGGAATAGTCATGGAGTGCATTTTTGTAGAAAAATCATTATTTTGTTGTTTGTTACTTAAACAACAAACAATTTGTTGTCAAAAAAAAGAAAAACAAACAATTTTTTCAAGTTCCTAGTTATACCCCAAATTATTTCCTTTTTAGATTAAAAAGCAAAAATAATAGAGAAACGAAAAAACAAATACCCTTAATCATTCTGATTTTAATAGATTGATTTTCTATTTATCTTTTAATTCAAGATATCATATCTCTGTTTTTGTTTTCTTCATTGCATTTAGACTATACATATAAAATTAGTTACATTTAAATATTTAATACGATTAAAATATCGTTACTCATTTCCATATGTATGTGAAATTGTATCTTTTACGGTTCACCATAAACTTTTTACAGATTTTTTATTGTCATACCACACATACAAATAATGCTTTTAAAGTATTTTTTTTTTATATAAAGGCTTTTAAACTATTTTAAATGTAAATTTTGAATACATATTTAATGAATAACTCCTGTTTATAGAGTTTTATGCTCCAAAGTTACTTTTACATTGCTTTAAAAGCTGAATGTGATAAAAAAAAAAAAAAAAAAAAATCGGAAATTAATTTGTTAAACGAAAAATAAAAATCCAATACATTAAAACCAAATTCATGGCATTAATTTGGATTAAAGACAAGGGATGATATAACATTCAAATTGAATCGGATTCACTTGTAGTTTTTCAGTCTATGGCTCGTCCATTAGAAGTCGTGACACCTTTTAAAATCATGGTGAAGGATTGTGTTATTACTCTTAACGAGCTTTATTTTTGTTCTATGTCCTTTGTTAAGCGTTCGGCTAATTTTATTGCTCATTTTTTAGCTAGGCAAGTTGTTCTTGACGGTCGTCGAGGAGAATGGTTACATGTACTTCCCGACTTTCTTTGTAATGTTTGGGTTGGTCTCTCGTAATAATATCGTTTTGTTTGTAAAAAAAACAAAATTCATCTAAATTACAAGTTATTTCGTTCAAAGAAATAAGTTGAGGAAAAAAGATTTGTCCAATAAAAAACGTGGACGGCAGGATTCGAACCTGCGCGGGCAAAGCCCACATGATTTCTAGTCATGCCCGATAACCACTCCGGCACGTCCACCTGTTGATGTTATCGAGGTAATTAAGATTTATTTATATAATACTTAGCTTTCTTCTGTTTACAGTCTCAATGAAAATTCAACCACAAGGTCCAACTCCACATCAACCTGTTGATGTTATTCGTGGGCTTTCTGGTCTATGAGAAGGCCATATTGTGCACCATATCAATAAATTCATGTCATTTACAAATGAACCAACAATATAATTATGATAAATAGAAGTTAGGCATGTATAAACCATGCTTGCAAGAAAAAAACTTCAGAAAATTTTCTCTAGTACAGATAGATAGATGTGTGTGATGGTTTAGAGCCATACACCTTAGCAACCCGTGCATTTTGTCTCATATTTATTTTTTAATTTATGATTAGTAGAAGTTAGGCATATTTAAACCATACAAGAAAACTCAAGTGCCAAACTATATTCTTGCACAAAGAAAGAAAGGATGATTGAATGAGAAACTATAAGCACCACAATCTTTAACAAAAGTAGCCTAATGGTCCATACAAATTATACAAGTAAAAGCTAGGGAGATTAACATCTATGGTACGCTTTTTAGGATGGGATGGAAGGTGATCAATATGCTTGGAATCTCATACAAAAGCATGAAATTAAAAAAGGTGGTCCTTAAAATGTCAACCATATTACATATATGAGGGACTAATTAAAAGATAATTACTTTTTTTATTTTTCTTTTTATGCTAGAAAACAAACAAGCCAATTAAGTTAGTGGTGGAGAAGAAGAAAGACATGAAAGTAGAAGTGTCTTTCCCACCTTTGTATGAGCTCCAAGAACTTTTGTGCCATCATATATATGCTTGGTCTCAAAATTAGCCTTTACCAGATTATTATCAACAGGACTGCTAATTATGCATATGACACACATATATATGTGTGGTGATAATATTGTTCTAAAGTTCAAGTGCTTGTCCATTTCAATCCTTTCAGTGAATATTCAAATTTGTATGCATTATTGGTCCCTCTCTCTTATCTTTACTTTCTTTTTCACTTTTGATGCGCATCAGAAATGAAATTAATTAACAATGTTCTTCATTTCTCGTTAAGTTAACTAGCAAGGTAATGCAACCATTAACTATGACCATGAATGATTGTGTAAGAGATTAGACAACTTTGAGTTTTGTCTAATTATGTAGAGTAGGAAGGTTAAAACCTCAAAAACACAGGAAAGAAAAACAGAAACTAAACAATCACAAATCTTTTAGATGATTGACCACTCCGATCCTCGAGAAGATTGTCCAAGTCGAGAGAATTTGTGAAACTTGTCATCTAGTCAATACTGCACAATTTCTTTCATGATAAACATGAAGAAACCTCAGTTCCCAATCCCTATTGTGAAGATCATGACAATGCTTGATGATCCACCCAGGCGGATGATGGCTTCCGACTTGTGTCTTCATAAAAGTGAGCATGTTAAATGTCTCATGTTGCTAACTTGAGAAGTTAGCTTACTCATTAAATATATAAGGCAATTATCCTATCAAGTACTTTTTAAAATTAGTTAAACATTTGTTAACAGAGCACCAATTTTGAGTCTAACTCAACAATTACCTTTCAATGCCCCTATGACCAATCAAACAAGATCACTGAAAAAGTTCCTATAGGTGATATAAGTGTTGGTTTAATTGGGTTGTTCCGTACGATAACGGAGATTGAATTCCAAACCTATCTTAAAGGACGAGAGTGTCTAAACACTCACGCCAATCAACTTGGTTAACTTCCACCTTTTAACTAAATTTGTATCTTTTAATCAATTAGACTCTGTTATTTTTTATTTAAATTCAGCAAAATTCAATTCCTTAGCATTCAATTAAGTTCAATTAATCTCAATTGAATTCGGTGTTTATTCAAAAATGACAAAACTAGATAAATTTTATTTAGTGATAAACGTATCTACCATCTGAAATTGTACATTTTGTTTTTCATTTTATTAATTTTACAGTTAAATAACAAAACTTGAAAAGTTTTATTTAGTGATAAACTTATCTACCATCCGAAATTGTATATTTTGTTTTGCTAGTTTTACAGTTAAATTTGTAATTATTAGCACAACATGATGAGATGCTCAGAAAATGGTAGTTAAGGATCCTAAACCATAAAACATGTAATGCTAAGATAAATGTAGTAAGAAAGAACACCGACCAAAATCCCAAGTTAGGACCAAGTGTAATAATAGTGGTCATTTGTATCAAATGATAGACAAGTGAGTGGGTTTGATACATGAAATGCTACCTACTAGCAATATTAATTAAGGAAGTGAAATCACTTCAAAATTAATCATTTCCTTTGTTTCCATTTTATCCTTGCGAGCTCTCACTTTCTGTCTTACATTCACATTCACATTCACTTTCAAAGCTCTTAAAAAATCAAAAGTTTTGTTCGAATTTTTAATTAGAATTTGAACTACTTTCAAAGTTGTTGAGTTATACCTTTCAAATCAAGCAGCTCATCAAATGGTTTTTCCCTTTTTTACTAAGCATTCGGTTAAGAACTACGTTTCAATGGCCTCCAATTCGAGAAACTTCATAATGGATTGTATTAGTTTGAATTCTTTTTATAAAATAAAATTTATTAATGTTATTTAACTAAATGAATTAAAATGTCGAGTTGATAATTAAGCCCTTGCGCTTGAAGCGTGCACAATGCATGCTCATTTCACCAATAAATGGGTTCCTAAAACTCGAACTAAGACATTTCGATCGCAAAGGATGTTACTTCACCGATTGAAACTAAAACCTCAAGCTATTAGTTAACACTCGATTATGATTTATATAGAATCTTTGACAATTATAATATACTATTCTCTTTTTCTCAATCAGTGCCTCTCAATAACAATAGTATGAGCCTCCAAAATTAGTTTAACAATTTCTCTATTAAAAGGATAAAATTGTCAAAAGTAGATTGTATATTTCCAAAAGTTGGTTGTGATTAACTGTTGCCCTTAAAATCTACAAGTAAAACTAAGACTTATTATTATTATTATTATTATTGTTGTTGTTGTTGTTGTTGTTGTTGTTTTACAACAAGTTCGACGTATGAATGACGCGATACATCGTGTCTATAATTTGATGTTATATCGCGCTTCAACCAATATGAAATTTAACATAAAGTAATTAGTTAATAATATATTTTTTAGTTTATTATTTTTATAAAATTCTATATTTTATAATAAAAACACTTATTTGTACAAAATAAGCTCCAAATCTTAAATGCTAACATATAACATGTTATTAAATTACTGATTTAATATACGAATAACGTGATATACCGTACGTGTAAACTAACATTTCTTTTAATAGTATGCCTATAAACAATTAATTAAAATTACTTTACACAAAGTAACAATTTTGTATTATTTTTTCCTTATCATGAATCCAAAATATCCAATTGAAATGATGATTCCCTAAATCATGAATCTAAATATCCAATTGAGTATAAATAATTACAAGAAAATGAAGGTAGAAAGCAAGCAAGCAAGCACTGATTCTACTACTAACCAATTACTAATAATAAAAAACACTTTTTGATGGAGGTTGAATTTTCTAGTCTATATGATTCGAATCCTATAACACTTTTTGGTGGAACCCAGCCCAACCTATGGCATTGCCATGTAATCAGTTACTACTACTAGCATATAAACTCAACTAAACTTTGATTGAAACATAAACAGAAAGCTAAAATTAAACTCCAAAAATACCAAGAATCCACCTTCTTTTCTCCCCCACTTTCTTGAACACTAAATTTATGCACTCATATTGGGCATGGAAGTTCACAAAGTAGTTCCACCTCCCCCTAAATCCACCTTTACCAAGTTCACTTCTAAACTTAAAGAAATCTTCTTCCCTGATGACCCTCTTCGCCAATTTAAAGGCCAGTCACCTCGCAAGAAATGGATTCTTGCACTTCAATATCTCTTTCCTATTCTTGAATGGGCTCCTAATTATACTTTCACCCTTCTCAAATCCGACATCGTTTCGGGTCTTACCATTGCTAGCTTAGCCATTCCTCAGGGTATTAGTTATGCTAAGCTTGCTAATCTCCCTCCCATAGTTGGCCTTTGTGAGTATCTTTCTTTTACTTTCTAATGCTTCCCGGTTTTAATACATAATTACACACCTAAACTTGTCTTATCCGACAACATGAGTTATAGTTGGACTTGTTATATATACACCTGAACTTGTCAATTTAAGCACCGACAAATCAAACTTTCACCTAAACACATTTCATGTCATTTTAGCAAATAAGTGCAACAGAACTCCAAAGTTGACAAATTTAGGTACAATAAGTCCGAGCGAAATGTGACACGTTTAGGAGTGTAATTATATATCGAGCCTCTTTTTAAAGGAAATGTATACATGTATGTGGCAGATTCAAGCTTTGTACCTCCTCTAGTATATGCTGTTCTGGGAAGCTCAAGAGATTTAGCCGTAGGGCCAGTTTCAATTGCTTCACTAATAATGGGATCCATGCTCAGACAACAAGTGTCTCCGGCCAACGATCCGGTCTTGTTTCTTCAACTTGCTTTTTCTTCTACCTTTTTCGCCGGTTTATTCCAATCTTCCTTGGGATTCTTCAGGTCATGCATTACATACTCTTTTTCGAATTATTTTTTTGGTTATTTAACTGGTTTTCGAAATATTGGTGGATTATCTTTTACTTTCTTGATAGATATGTAGGTTTAGTGGGCAACTGATATTTAATTAATTAAAGAACTAATGGAGTTAGATATGTTTGATTGATTGATTGATTCAGGTTGGGATTTATTATTGATTTTCTTTCAAAAGCTACACTGATTGGATTCATGGGAGGAGCTGCTATAATTGTATCACTACAACAGCTTAAAAGCCTACTTGGAATCACTCATTTTACTCAACAAATGGGTTTGATTCCTGTTTTGACCTCTGTTTTTCATACCATCCATGAGGTACTTGTTCCCTTTTCACTATTCTTTTCTACCTTACTTCATCATTATTGGATCATTATTCTTCCCAATTATGGTCCCACCACACTAGATCATTTGGGACATTTTCATGTTCCAAGAGTAAAAAAAAAAACAGTAAACAAAGTGAATGACTAATCCAATGGGAGAAGTTGCTCCAATATTAATTTCCATATTATAAGATTGAATTATATTTTTTATAAAAAATAAATCATAATACATGTCGTTTGATACAATTAATACATATTATTTTGATTTTTTTTATCTAATATAACACTTTTTAAATTGATATCTTTCATCTTCAAAAATAGTAATTAATACATGATAGAAAACAAAGTTTTTCAAATTGAACTTAATTGTACTTTTTAATTATACATCATTCCAAGATGATGTTTTAATATGAAACGAATGAAAGTATTTAATAACATTATCATGTATTGACAGTGAATCTTGTTTTCTTTTCTGTTTTGGCAGTGGTCATGGCAAACTATACTAATGGGGTGTTGCTTCCTTTTGTTGCTTTTAGTAGCAAGACAAGTTGTATGTTCTTCTTCCTCTCTAGATACTCTTTTTATGTTAGTAATCATATAACAAATATGTTCAATTATTTCTTTTGAAAATAATAATATGATACTTTAGTTAGTACAACTCTTATCAAATCAAACTTTTGTTATGAATCTCTTCAGTTAATTGTCTACATTCACCAACTTTAAACATGCTGGCCCCCTAATTTTGTTATTATCCACTATGCCCTTACTTTTTTGATAAATTTGTATTACAACTTGTCATTTGTAGGAAGTGTCTCATGGCTAGAAAAATAGTGAAATATATATTTGAAGATTTCATTTGATCTGTTTGTGTTTATCATTTTTATATTCACTTTGTAGTTTTGACCCTACTACACGTATATGTATATAAATTATAAAATTATTCAATTTGTCACGTGTCCATATGCTCCAATCAAATTTACAATTAAGTTTAGTCATCATCACTGTATTATAATAGGGATTATTTGGAACAAAACAAAAATCATTTGACAGATATTATTTCAATTAATTGAATTCTTACACAATTCACATGTTCCTTATTTTTTTCTAAACAATAATTTTTCTTTGTTTTAATCATTGTTTTTTTTTCTTATTTTAATCATGTGAATATTGTTCAGTAGAATTGATTTTCCATGACAATGAGAGTTTACAATCAATCAATTTTGTTACAAAAAAGATGATGAATTTTACAGTTATGATAATAATTGGATATGATATGGGCTTGAATTAATGATATATTGATATTGAAAGGTGTGCCTTTGCAGAGTATGAGACAGCCCAAGCTATTTTGGGTATCAGCTGGAGCCCCTCTTGTCTCTGTCATTTTATCTACTCTTCTGGTTTTTGCATTCAAAGCTCAAAATCATGGCATCACTATTGTAACTTTCTTATTTACCTTTTAATTTTTACACATTGTAATTTTATCTTATCTTATCATTAATTTTAATCATTTGCTAATATCTTAACTTTTCACAATTTTATTAGATTGGAAAATTACAAGAAGGATTAAATCCTCCATCATGGAACATGTTGCAATTCCATGGAAGCTATATTGGACTTGTAATCAAAACAGGAATTGTCACTGGCATTATTTCCCTCACTGTAAGATTTTTTTTTACCATTTCAAATCACTTAAATATTATACATTTTAACTCAATTCACATCTTGGTTTGTTAGAAGCACTCCTTACTACTATAGCTCAGTCACCTCTCTCTATTTCTAGTGTGGAATTCAGTTCATTCGTATTTCTATCACCATCCTTTAAAATTGCTCCTAAATAGGGTCGTTATAGATTTGATACGAGCACATTGATTTATTAATTTGAAATTACAGGAAGGAATAGCAGTAGGAAGGACTTTTGCTGCATTAAAAAACTACCAAGTGGATGGAAACAAAGAAATGATAGCAATTGGGTTAATGAACATAATTGGCTCCTCAACTTCCTGTTATGTCACAACAGGTCCATTTCTAAAATTATCCATTCTACCATGGCCTTTTCGTATGTCTCCTAGATGAAAATTTTACTTTTGACCGCAACATTTTCAGGAGCATTTTCGCGGTCTGCTGTGAATCACAATGCAGGAGCGAAAACAGCAGTTTCGAACATTATAATGTCGGTTACCGTAATGGTGACACTCCTCTTCTTAATGCCACTATTCCAGTACACTCCAAATGTGGTACTGGGGGCTATTATAGTCACAGCTGTAATTGGCCTCATAGACATCCCGGCTGCTTACACTATCTGGAAGATTGACAAATATGATTTCGTCGTCATGTTATGTGCATTTTTTGGTGTTATATTCGTCTCTGTCCAAGTCGGACTCGCCATTGCAGTAAGTTTTTCAGCTATCAGCTAACAGCTATCAAATGATGTAATTAGATGTCTGATTAAATTTTTGATGTTACATTTTCAGGTAGGGATATCTGTGTTCAAGATCCTCTTGCAAGTAACAAGGCCAAAAACTGTCATTGTGGGGAACATTCCGGGGACAGACATATACCGGAATATACATCATTATAAAGAGACTATGATGGTTCCCGGGTTCCTTATTTTAAGCATTGAATCCCCTATAAATTTTGCTAACACAACTTACCTCAAAGAAAGGTGGGCTTATGCATTCTGGAGCCGCAGAAAAAAGTTCAACATCATATTTTTATTTTTACTAAATGGATATTTGTGTTTCAGGATTATGAGATGGGTAGAAGAATATGAAGCAGAAGAAGCTAACAAGCAATCAAACATCCATTTTCTTGTCATTGACTTGTCCTGTAAGTTGATTCTAAACATTCTCCCGGTACATTGGACCGGAGTCACAGGAACATAGTAGAATGTTTTATTGATAAGTAATTGAACTTTGATATATCTCATTACAAAACAATAACTATGTGTAATTAAATGTTTGCATTTTGCAGCTGTGAGTGCCATAGACACAACAGGAGTCGGACTGTTTAACGATTTGAAGAAAGTAATGGAAATTAAAGGAATTGAGGCAAGTATATATAAACTTAGAGTAATCAATTGTAGCAAAATGCAAGGTCTCGTCGGTAACTAATGATATTAACTGTGGTATACATGGGATATAGGTTGTAATGGTGAATCCAGTAGGAGAGGTAATTGAGAAGCTGCAAAGAGGAAATGAAGTAATGAAGCAGACAAATGCATTTTACTTGACAGTTGGTGAAGCTGTTGCTGCTCTTTCTTCTACCATCAAAATTCAGTCATCGGCGGATATCGTATAAGTGCAACACTTGCTTGTTTTATTATTATGAATTCCTCATTTAGCATACTAAATATAACATCATGTACAAATTTATCTAGTAAGAGTAACAAAAAAAAATTGTACCAAGAGAGATTAATTCTTGTTATTTCTTCGTTTACCTTCACTGCTTCTTGTATTGATCAATTTGCATAGCTCTTCAAAATACACCCTAGAGTTGGAGAACAACTGCTCTGGAAAAATAATGAGATTGTAATCAATTTCATTGATCAATTTGCAGAACAAATAAAAAATTAGCCATAGTAAATAAACAAACAAACAAAATGAATCTATAAATCAGGCGTCGGATAAGGCCAAATCAACAAAGATACAAAAAGTGATAAAAAGAACACCAGCTGTGAGTACTTTAAGCGTCTGAACTCAGGTCTATTAAGCTACATATCGAGTTTGAGTCCTAGTGTAGGAAGAATATACAACTGAGAGATGATCCACTTTGTGATCCAGATTGTAAAACTCTTCAATTGTTATGTTGGTAGATTATATGCATGTTTGTTTTGTAGAGTGCTTGAAGCTATTTTTTCTTGGGTGGAAAGAGCAGCCAAAGTCCTTGAAATTCAAGAGTTTGAGGATATTATAAGGTTTTCAAGGGATATAGTATTCTTCATGACTCTGTGTTGAGTTCTATATTGAATGTTTTTTCCTTAGTTTAATCTTGTATGTGTTCATAGAGCATTTGTTTGATATTGCCTATACTCTGTATGGTGTCAAACATAGATAATAACTAAAGAAGAATGCTTGATATGGTTTAAATATTTGTGAGTGGGAGACTTGAGTAGTTTGCCTACTCTAATTCAACCTTCACCTGCTATCATGATATCCATCACAAAATCTGGTTTCCCCATTGGTCTTTACTATACATTATTATATTTTATATGAAAAAGTATCTTAACAATATTCTTAAAAGTACTTAGTGCAGTTAATAAATCACAGCAATAATCGCTCAATTTCAAAAAGATAATTGAATTAATTTTGTTTAAATAAAATTATTGAATTTTTCTTTTTCAAGTCACTACATACATTCATTTATTATAAGAGAATCTAAAAGAGCGACATCACAAATATACTAAAAATAACTAATATAATAAGCACATAAAAAAATAAAAATAAAAACTTTATTTTTAATTCGTTCAAGCAACAACTTCAAATTATCATGAAATATGTATTATTTATTTTTTGTTGCCCGCATCGTTTTAAGATTTTAAACAAAGTTGTACAAATTATGTAGAAACGATATATTTATATTTTGCTTTGAATCAAAATAATTATTATCCCCATGTCATCAATATCATTAAGCAAATTATGTTAAAAAGACAATGAAGTTAACATATTTGAACTTCTTATATGCTCACAAATTTAGAAGCCTCATGTCATCCCAACTTCTGTATATCATCAGGATCAACTTTTTTTTTGAAAGGAAACATCAGGATCAACTTCTTATAGGTAAAGCGAGTTCTTTCTAACATCAATGTTTCGCTAAATATTTTTGCATTTCTATGAGTTAAATAATTTTATTTAACCACAAAATACAATTGCTTTAAATTTTTTATAAAGTAATTATTAATTTTTTTTTATTTTGTGAATTCCTTAAGTACTCCATCCGGTTCATATTATTTGTCACATATAGAGAAAAAGTCTTTTTCCATATTATTTGTCATGTTAGGTTTCCAATGCAAATTTTTCTTACTTTACCCTTATTATTTGCATGTTATGTTTACAATGTAAATTTTTCCATCTTAATTAATAAGGTAATCTAGTCCAATTTACATATATTTAATGCAAATCAATCATTTCCTTAATACCCGTGATTTAATCAAATGTGACAAATGATATGGACGGGAGGGAGTAACATATAAGTTAGCTTTGTTCCAAATCTGTAATGAATTGAGAACTTGGAAAGTGAAGCAGCAATGGGGAAGAACAACCGAGCGGATCCTCCGAGCTTGCAAAAATACGGCATTCCTTTCTATTCTGCCGCCTTTGTTCCGTACAATCAACTCAGATCGAGACTCCAATCTCAAAGTTCCGACCAACAAGATTCAGATTCAGCTACGGACTCTCCTGCACAAGATCTCACTAATGAATACTACGCTGTTCTAGCTGGTGGCGGCGGCGAAGGACGCAGCGGCATTCCCAATGCCGCCGTGGTCGTTCATTTCGATTTCGCCCCCAATTCTCTCTCTCCTCAACCTGTATGTTCTATTTTTCTGCTCTTTTCGTCTTTTAATTACACTGCAACTTAGATTCAAGCTAATATGTATTCGTTTTGGATGCGATTTTTCTGTTTTCGAGTCTTAATTATAGCCGGCGCTCTTATTTTAACTATGCTTGTCTTGTTGCTTGATGTTTATGATAATATTCTGTAATTTGCGCGGTATGCTCGTGATCAACAGTATTATGTTCAATTCCTAATGTTGGAGTTCAGTTGCTCGTCGACATTGCAGTTTATATAGTGATTATTGTATGATATAAATGATTTTAGGCATAGCCATTCACTATGATCGCTTATTGCAATTGCATTGCACAATTTTGGGATGTAATGCATGTTATTCGTACAGAGTTTATTAGAGAGTGTTAAAGATGTCATATCTCATTGATCTTTTCCTCTAGGATCCCTTTAATTTAAATTATGAATCTTTTTGTAAGAAAGTATGACAAGTGTTGGATTTTCACATTGTTCTGTTCTTACTAGACATGCTACTGCTGTTTCCTTTAGCTTGTTGATGCTTCTATGGGTGCTTGCCAATCTGACATATATATATATATGGGTGCGGATAAATTCAAACGTTGCAATCTCTTATTGCATATTGTGTATGTTTTTGTTATCTTATTTTTCAGGTAGCAAAGCTGGGAACTGGTTCTGATTTGCCTTATAGGATGGTTGTTCACCCTGGTGGAGACGGACTTATCTGTGCATTGCCTAAAGGCTGCCGGTAATTATTTTATTTTGTGACTTCTGCTCTTCTATTCTCCTTTAGGATAATTATATACCTTAAAACCAAAATGAAGTGAGGTTGAAGGTCCTTATGTACTAAATGTAATGGGTACATGAATAAAGAAACTCATTGGAAGGGTAATGGTGGTAAACTGTTCTATACTTCCTTCTTTCGTTCTCCTTCAGTCATGAGCTTATTTTATCTTAGGTTTGGTGTCTGTATCAACTGAGATTTTATGAAGGGTTAGTAAGTTGTCTAGATCATCTATTCTTCCACAGGTTTGTATGCAGTCACTTTTGCTATATTGTGTAGTGGCCTCTCTGACACATTCAATGGCCCGATTCATAACCTCCAATTTTAATAGAGTCATTTTGTGGCCTCTCTGAGGTCCATTAGCTTGCCTTTGCTTTCGAGGAGAAATATAAGCTTTAGGTGAATCTGTGAGAGGACATAAGAGCAAATTTTATTTACAATCTTTAAGATTTTTATGGATGGGCAGTCTCATCAGTATTAAAGCATGATTGAGGCTTATGTGATTGTTATCAGGAGAATTTGTAAGGAACGTACATTTTTCTATTTGGAGTATATCTCATGGACTGACTGAGGAGTTTTTGAATGGAGTAAATAGGAAAAAAAATACATCTCGTTGGCTCACTATGCATCATTACATTGTATGGAGTAAGTCACAGTTCTAACATGGGTACTCCGACTAATAAGAATTGCTGAACCTTGCACTCAACTATTTTCCCCTTCAATCAAGGCAGAAAGTTTCTGTTAATGTGATCTTTGCTTATGAATTGTGTAGTTTGCAGTTCTTAAAAGATTATTCATCTATTACTATTACATTGGTTTTTATTTCTAGGTTCTTCGAATGGGATTTAGTGAAGGAAAATGAATCCTACAAAATTGAACTAAAAGAGTCAGAAAAGGAATTGACCAAGTTAGAAGACATTGGACAGCAGTTAGCATTGGCCTTTAACAGTGATAGCTCTGTACTTGCAGTCGGTGGCGAGGTATGCTTATACCTTCTGTTAAATTTTGAAAAGACTTTGCTTTATGATACTGATCTTTTTTATTACAAATGAAATAAGGAAAGGAGATGCTGTGTTTATGTTATTTCTTTATGTGGTTGTCATACTTCCGATCATTGGTTACAAAGTTGTAAATTGTAAGTTGTAACAAGAGGATCTGCCTGGTATTAGATATAGTCAATTGCTAAAGAAATGTTTCTTTTAGGATGTATATTGGAAAAGTATTGAGTGGCAGTTTGACGTATAGATCTGGGGAGCTACAAATTTTTGCTCATAATCTGGGTTTTTTTCCGTGTTGGGAAAGAAAGCTGGAATGGGAGACTGGTTGGCAGTTTGACGGATTGGTTGTACCCAAGAAATAAGCACTGGCGTTGAGAATGTCAAGCATTCCTGCAAAATAAGATAATCGCTGAAAGTAGAGTAGAAACCTTGAACAACCTTAGTTATGTTCATTAAACGTCTAGATGTAGTAATAGTTTGACTAAATTTGGTTTTCAATATTATTATTTGAGGGTAAAACAAATGGAAACCCCCAAACAAGTAGGCTATGGCTGTAAATATTGAGCAGTGTGATTGAATTTCATGGTGATCTATCTGAAAGGTTCATAAAATTTCGAATCATATCCTTCATGCGTTTCATTCAGTCTTGGATATATATGCATTCACATATCCACATCCATTGATATGTATACAATTGTACGTTGCAAGATGTTGAAGGCCTTTCCATCTTCTGTAGCTTTTCGATACTTGTCTTTCAAATAAGTTGCTAGGAGAAATAATAGATGAACACATTAGCTCTGACTTCCTTCTGCTTCTGCCTTTTCATTAATCCTTGGTTTTAGGCATGGTAATTTTCACAAGCAACTGCTACTTTTTAATTCATAACGTGCAATATGATGCTGTAAAATTGTTGCAGTACAGGATGGTAAATTAAGGGTTTTCAAGTGGCCCAGCATGGAAATTATTCTTAATGAGGCTGAAGCTCATACCTCTGTGAAGGACTTGTGTTTCAGGTACTACAATAGTGGAGTAAGAGATCAAATCTCTTCTAGTTCCTGAGCAGGCATGTATCTACAGTTTGTAATGTACTTGTACTGATATAACATGGTTGTTTTGCAGCTCTGATAGTAAATTTCTTGTTTCCTTGGGAGGTCGTGGCCCGGGTAGGGTTTGGGATCTTACTTCTTCAACAGCAGTAGCTTCTCTGACAAGGGAAAATGTAAGCACTTATTAACAGTGTATTGAACTAAATAAATGATCCATTACCGCTCAAGCAGATTGCTTCACTATCATGATTTCAGATCGAGAAGAATGTTTTTTCTTGTCGCATTGCAGTCGTATTTAGTTATTGTTTATTTTTCACCTAAGAATGAGAATAATTGCATTGTTGTAGTTCAGGATTCTGTGGACTATAAGATCATTTGTAGACCATTTGGGTTAACTTTGAAAGCATTTTTCTCCTCAATAAACATTTGTCCGCTATCAAATATTTCTTCTGCCATTGATTGTTCTCTTACCTCCAGGATGAGGTTTTTACCTCTTGCAGATTTTCTCAAAGTAGTGATAGGGCCGAGATGCTTTATGTTACTTCAATAACAGGTAAAGGTTCGAAGTGGAGGTGTATTTTTCTTTATTCAAACTCTTCAAATGTGTGTTTGGGGGTTTGGGGGGGGGGTTGTTCCCTCATCTTTTCCATTCTAAAAGCTAACCATCTTAAACATTGTTCACATAGATAAAGGTGGAAATATTGTGACATGGAATGCAAGCTCGTGGAAGAGGATTAGTTCAAAGCGGGTAACCCGTGATCCAGTTTCTTCCTTCAACGTCTCACCTGATGGCAAATTCCTCGCTGTGTAATAATGTTTCCTTGCTACTGCCAAGCGCTTGGGTTCATTTTGCAAGCATCTTATGATTAAAATGTATCCTTTCTTGTTGGGCAGGGGCACTTTTGAAGGAGATGTGCTGTTTATAAGTGCAAACAGTAGGCAGGTTCAAACAGTGGTTAAAAAAGCACATCTTGGCATGGTTACAGCATTGGCGTTCTCCCATGATTCAAGGTTAGAATATATAGTTCAAAAAATCATGTTAAACATTGGTTCACACTGAACCCTTGGAGAAATGCTATGCAGTGGTGAAACATGTTATGTTTGATTGCAGGGCTTTGGTATCTGCATCCATGGACTCGAGTGCAAGGGTGACAATAGTTGAAGAGAAGAAAAAAGGTAAGTGGTTCTTCTACACTTGGATTTTTCTTAAATTCTTCCCCAACCATTGATTAGTTTTTGCAAGGGCTAGATAGACCTCGTAACAGCCAAACAAGACATTTTACCATCAGAACATAAATTTGTTCATTTACACAAAATATAGTCGATGGATTGATTCCATTAGACATCCACATAGAGCTTGAGTTGCTGTTCTCATGTATATTCAGAGGATATATGTTGTAGAAAGTATATTGGGCGTTAGAAACGTTGTATAGTTGAGCTCCAAGAAGTTTAGAAGAGAAATACAAAATGTGAAAGATGACAATTTTGTGTAGAAAACTACTGAGGAGCCAGGAATCATTTAATCTCCTTATCTTGTTATGCAGGAGCATTGAGCTTGTGGATCATTATATTCATCATCTTACTTGCTATTGCTGCGTATTTCATGAAGAACGAAGAATTTGTTTCTTTTTTGGGCTAGAATTTGCTGGTTGCATACACTTGCTGATTTTATACTTCGATGTGATGGCATAGAAACAGAGTTATTTAACATTGTATATGACAGTTTGGAACATGTGATGGGATGGTCAAGAACAAAAGTACTCTTGTAGACAATATCTTATGTATCCTGTTTATGTTTAATAAGTTGTACATTTTCAAAGGCTTTAAAGTGCTTAATGGATGGAGTACGTTTTCAACATTCGTGTTCCAGTTAATTGATGTTTTTTCTCCTAGGGAAACTATTTTTGATGGATTTACATATTATTTTGGTTGGATGGTTCTGGCCTGGAATTATGAGCATTACTGGAGCCCAGTTGATACTACTTGAAAAATAATTAGCTAATTTACTATGATTTTTTATTTTTTTCTTTTTTTATATAACCAATTCACTACGATTTTGATCACAATAAAATGACCCTTCTTTTCGGAGATTCGTTCACTAATTGTAGTTGATTAGCATGTTCTGTTTGCTAGTTGACATAATAATAACATCTCGGTTTTTTAAGATGTACAAACCTGTTTAGCCGCATTCTATTGCCAAAAACATATGCTTGCTGAAAATGAAATAAGGGAAACAAGTCCGGTTTCATCCCATCACTAGTTGTTTATTCAGGGAAAAGTACTAAACGAAAATCAAGTGGTGTTATTTTCGCTGGTTTATTATTGACAGTAAAAGACTTGGCTCCCTGGATGAGAAAGAGGATCATATACTGAATGGAGAATTAAATAAAACGTAATCAGTATGAACAGAAAAGCTAATTTTCATTATATTATAATGTGAATCAAGCAAACTTCCTGTCCAGATGTTATGTATCAGTAAACCACAATCCTACAAACCTTCCGTATGTTAGAAGGAAGTTTTAGAACCAGTTATCTTGAGGTGATTGAAGAATCCATACTCTACTCTATGCTGTTGTCGTTCAATGGAAGTATTTACGAAATGCCAGTCTATGTCCTTTGTATTAAAAAGAGTAAACTTCCGGTATTTCTGTAGAAAATTGATTGCTAGACGAATGTACAGTTCTTGTTAGCAGTTTCTTATCTCGTACTCGGAACATTTCATTGGCGTTTCCTTTGATAGAGAGAATAGCCAACTATAGCAGACATCAAAAATGTCCATAGCACCTGCATTAGAAAATTTAGTTTAACTCTTAAGTCCAACGAAAAGTAGCCAAAAGGACAGTTCGAGGTATCGCACAGACCGTGTTTATGGTCTGCCATCTTTCCAGCCTCTTGATTCGAGATTGCATATCTTCAATTACACCTTCTATAGGAGAACCATCCCTCCTTGGTGAAGATTCCGAAGTTGAACAGTTTCCCTGTCAATTTGGCCACACTATTACTTCATTTGCCAAAGGATCCTACTTCAAGTAGTTTCATTGTCTACAATAAATTTTCACGAGAACACAATGCTTGTTCTTTCCAAACAATTGAAATGTACCTGAGATTGTATAAATTCAACCAGCTCCTGCAATCTTGCAGTTTGTTGGCTATGAATCCCACTGGAACTTCTTTCAGTTGCTGGTAACCTCTCCAAAATAATTTCAAGGTAGCTCTGAAGTATATTAAAAAAAAGTCATTCCAGTAATGATGTCGAAACGAACTGTAAAAATGCTCTAAGCACCAAAAGTATAAGCAAACGACAGTTACACAGAGAAGCTATGAAGGCAAACCTTAGTTGTATATGAACCGTCTAGGTTAAGAGTTGAACCAGCCATAACAACAGCTTCTCTGTTGACCCCTTTTATCTGTAGATAAGGAGTAGGGACATCCTCCAGGTGATCAACCTCAATGAGAATCTAAAGTCAGAATTAAATCAAAAACTCAGACCTCGCCAAAAGTTGCATAGAAATTTAAAGCGCACATAATCCACGAAATATAACCTTCCCATCCTGGTATATAACTGCAGAAGCTTCAATGTAGGCCACAGCTTGATACCTAACATTAGAAAAATGATTAGAAAATGCTTGGATCATTTTTCCATGGACAAATTAGTAGCAAAGCCTCAACAGAAAAGGATAAACTAGAAAATATAGCATAGCAATATAAATAGAAAATATATGCACTGTTTTCAAAACAACGATCCAGATTGCTATTAATACTATACAGCAGAAGCTTCCAGTTCTCATAGTTCATAGTTGTTTATTTTGCAAATTCCCGTATCAGAAATTTCTCCTGGATCTTACGAAAATTAGCCAAGAAATGTGTTTCAAGAATTTACTGCAAGAGCTCTAAATTAAAATGCTGATCAATATTTCAAGTTTGCAGAGGCATCAATATCTCATAATTCCCTGCATATAATTGACCACACAAGTGTCGTGCATTTCAGATGCGCATGAACTGTTCGAAAATAGTCATACATGTTTGCAGCTTATATGCATATTCATACTGAAAACCTTCCCATCCCGAGTGTTAAAATGGTGAAGAAATTTTTGGCACGACATAAGACAAAATTGAGTATAAATTTACACCCTTATGGAATCGTAATAAGCACATTTGGAACCTGCATCAAGACCATGCTACATTCACCACTGCTATACCACAAGTTAACAAACATATAAGAATGTGAAGAAGCATGTTTTGAAGAAATATGATTATAAGCAAGATTTCACAGTTTGTACTGAGAAAAAGAGGAATTTGTATAAGGGAAGATGTGAGAAAAAGTCGTACTAAATGATATATGTATGATCATTACATGAATCACCAAGCACACCCCTTAATAACAGACACCGAAATATGTTACAAGCTTATAGCCACTTCATTATCTCATAAGTAAAAACATTTTCTCAACAATATACAAAGGGATAAAGAGCTGTACACCATTCTATAAGTGAGAAGCTTACCCAAGGTTTAGAAGACCAGCAACAGTACTAACGCTTATATCAAAATCCACTTTCGGTTGAATGATAAAATTCCCTTCTCTTATAGGCTAACACAAGTAAATAGAAAGTATTGAGTCAAGCAACTAGGACATCAAGTAACGAAAATATATAAAATAACAAGGACAAATCTCCTCTGGAAACTTCGATAAATTATGTACAAACCTCTCGAATCAGCAAGGCGAATCTACCCTCACAAATTCTGACGCGTATACAATCATTCTCAGCTAACTGCCCATTAGCATGAATTCCAGGGAGCCGCAAGTAAATATCAATGAAATTTTGAACTGAACTATAGAGCTTCTCATGATCAAGGATTTTCAAGATATCTTGATAAGCAACCTTCATAGATTAGTTAAACAAATCCTTCAGACAAAATCCACAATTAAAAGACTAGCTAAATCTGGCAGAACACTTACTTGTGTGTTGCTCTTCAAAACAAATAATGAACTCTCAGGGGAAAGCACTGGGTCAAAGTCATTCCGAATTTTAAGCTGCAATTATCATAAATAATGAAACATGAAAACTCAAAAACTTCCTTCCGGAATGTAGCATGAAAAATCAGCATTAAATTGAGAAAATGCATGATATACGGAACATAGAGACATGATATAAAGCACACAACATGAACATGTTTAGCAGTAATAGGAAAGACCAAGTTGTGTTTTGATCATCATGAGAAGCCTCACAAAAGGCTCTTCACAGTTTTGCGGAGAATTGGAGTGATTAGGACCCTTTTATTGTTTTACACCATGATGATTAATTCCTTTATACATTTGATAAGTCATCTGATTAGCAAAGGGGGATTTCTTTTTCTCTACAAAAACAATTTTAAGTCTTTGCAATTTGATTTTGCAAGGTACAGCTCTAGATATGGCAAGGCTACATCTAGTTAATACATCTAGCTGAAGTTAAAATTGTTGGCAAACAAAAATTTACGATCTTAGCAACCCCAATAAATTAACAAGAACAATAAAAAGGAACGGAAGTTTTGATGTGCACTAACATGTGCATGGACAAGATGGGGCTCGATATGCTGCTGGAACATTGGGAAAACTGTCATCATGATCTCATTTTGGGACATAAAGCACCCTGCCCTACTTTTGTCCCTCTGAACCCGAGATATTAGATGTGAATGAACACCACCAACCTGATTTGCAGAAACAAAGGTCAGCTACTATTTCATCAAAAGAGAAAACTTTTCGCTTTCAGGAAACAACATACACACCATTATTGAAAATAAAAGACAAGCGTGCTTGCTGTCAAAAAAAAAAGACAAGGGTGCAAAGTCATCTTACAACTGCAATCCATAAGTCCAGGTTCTTCCGAATTTCTGGATGCAGGGCATAAACCCCTTCAAAAATAATCTGTAAATTTGGAAAATTTATTTGAAAGTTAGACTTGTTTAAGTGCAGCAACAATTCACAGATTTCATATTCGTAATATATTCAACAGTGGTAATAAAAGACTTCAGTTGTGGCAGCAATATCAGATGTTATCTACTGAGATGGGAACACTTGCCACACAAATGTTTGTTCATCTAATAATTACCCCACTCAAACCTTGAAAAAACTCATAGCCACCATTATTTCAGCTCTACCACACAATTCAAGCACATTGGTAACTGGTTGAAACTTAAACTAGTGAACTTGGCATTTTATCAAAGAGAAGTTCAAGAATTCTTTATATGGTGCTTTTCCCTACCTCTAGAGGAAATGAGAATTTAGCACTCATGATAAATGCAAAAGCAGATACCAGATACCATCAGTTTTAGACATCCTCAAAATTGTGGGACTAGCAAGCTGGTGACATGGTATCTTAAGAGTAAATAATTGGAGCCTTTCAATTTCAGGTTTCATGATAATTCAATATTTCTCATGCAATAGAGTAACAAGTTCATTTGTTGTAAATTGCACAATTTTTGCAGAGAGCTTTTTGAGTTGCTTCATGATGGCTTTTCTAGGAGGCTCATAACAAATCTTTCCTTGGTTGTCCATTCCACCAAAATAACTACTAGATTTTAGTTTTTTTTCTTTTTGTTGTTGGAATGGACACAAGTTAAAATGCTAAGAAAAGCACACAGAATCAGAATGTCAACCAAGCAAAACACAAGTCAAAAAAAACTTAGAATTCTGGTAGTTGTTTTGGTGGAATAGACAACCAAGGAAAACACAAGTTAAAATGCTAAGAAAAACACCGTTGATTCATCATAAGAGAAAATGTAAAGACAAACCACACTGCAGTCTTCTGAAACTTCAAGTTCTTTGAAGCCCCTTCGAGCATTAGTCTCCAAATCAAATATGGGAACTTTAGTTCGCCTGCCATTCCTTATGTCATTAATATTCTGTAACAAAAGATACAAATGAATGTCATAATTCAAGAATCAGTATCGATAGCAAAATCCCATTGTAATCAGGAACTGAAGCATAGGAATGCCATGCCATGGTAAACAATCTTTTAAACTATTAGACAAAGTTGATCATCTTAATCTACCACCAGTTGTTTTGATTTTGAGGCAAAATTTTAGTTTTTCCAGCTAACTTATCAGTAGAGCTACTTACAAAGGCAGGTTAAAATCAATGTTATCACAAAAAATCTACAAGAATTTATTTAATTGAGATCTTACCTTCGCAAGCAAGGATATATCCAGAGAGCGAAAATCATCATGCTTAAAATTCTTCACTTGTTCAGATATGAAGTAGCTTTCCAGGGAAACTACTTCACAACCAACAATATTTGCCATTTTATGAGCCAGGCTAGTCTTTCCCGATCCACTTGGACCTCCTACAAAAAGAAAACAAAAAAAAAACTATCAGGACTGATCAACAAAGACCAGAAAAAACGGAAGACACCAGTATCAATGTTTATCTTATAATGCTACAGCCTACATCTTTTTGTATGACCACCAAAATTGACCCATTTTACCCAGAAATGCATCAATGAACAAATGAAATCTATGCAACAAACAGGAGGTATGCAAGCAATATCTATCACTAAACTCAAAAAACCTAAAATAAAAGCTAAAAAAATGATAAACAGTACTCATCCATATTTTTTACATGGAATTGACAAAATTCCACACTAAGCACATGTATGCCTCTACGTGTACCCTAATATTCAAGAGGTCCAAATTGAGGAGCATTTCAAAATTCTCCACAATCAAACTGCAGGACTAATGAAGTTAACAAGAGAAGCATAATTTGTCACAAAATGAGCATTGACAGTAGTATGTACTATTGAAGTAAATAGGTTTGCCAATATCCTGATCACCCTCTTCAATATCAATCTTGGATCTGACTGCAAAGTTTTCCTTTACATGGCATATATAGAAGCTGTCTATTTGCCAATTTCCCATAGCAAACCATAGTCATTTGAATGTTTAAATTCTCACACTAATATTCCGCCCTTAAGTCAAAATCATCATTCTGCAATAGCATGCTAACAGAGGGTATCAATACTAGTATTTTACATTATTAACATCCAACATGACCATGTCCTATCTTTCAGGCTTCATTGTTTCCCTGACTTTGCCGTGTCAACAAACAATTATGTGAACTAGCACTTCGATAAAACATCAACTAGACAAGAAGGTATGAGAAGCTAGTGATGTATTACCAATTCCAACTATGACAGGAGGAACCTTTTTCTCCAACAAAACCTGAAACAGTCAAAAAGATGCATCATATTTAACACCTTGACATTTACACAGCAGGCACATTGGCCACTGAAACTACACTCATCTCATGTTGGATGTCTTTATCAACTTATCCTTCCCTTATATCAATTGAACATATACTACTACTAGTACTACACTTGTCTCTCGTTAAATGTTTTATTAACTTATTTTAGTTCTCACAAGTTGCCTGAACTATGATAGGAAGAACCTTTTTGCCCAACAAAGCCAGAAACAGTTAAAAGAAAGCTGAACCATATTTAATACCATGACATTTACACACTGAGAACCTTGGCCAATTGACTCATCTGTTGTTGGATGTTTTTATTGACTTATTTTAGTTCTTGTTAGCGACACTTGAACAGCAAGTAGCATTTAATTTGTCTCACTTTTGAATGTTCAATTAAACTATTTGAGTTCCCCCATATCCCTTGAACAGCAAGTAGTACCACACTTCTCTCTTGTTGGATGTTTTTATTAACTCATTCTACTTCTCACCTGTATTGCTTGAACAGCAAGTAGTAGTCCTCTATCGACATCATATGAATCAGGCATCGGAACAAGCATCATAGTATCCCTGAAAGAGGAAGAATCTGTGGTTGCTTCATGACAGAAGTCTAAACAAGAAGATATAATGGTAACGTTTCCACAATACACTTGTTGACAAGAGGAAAAGAAAATGATATATCATTTACAGTGTAGGAGACTTGCCTACAGTTGAGCTTCTACTGTGTGGTGGATCAAGTGATATGATATCCCAGGTTGCTAGAACAGGCTCCATTTGAGATTTTGTAGGGGACCGAGTCCATGGCTGAGATAGATCCTCTAACCGAGTAACAATATTAGGGGTCGTACGGATAGGCCTAGGGGCAGCGATTGATCTTCCTTGATTAGAAGTCACAGGAGTATTACACAAAGGCGGTGGCGTACTCAGACGAGGTACAGCTGCAGAGTTAATTAATTAGAGAAAGCAACAGGAAAAATAAGAAAATAGGTGTATAGAAATAAAATGACTATGATTCTGCAGTAAATAACATCCGGTGCCAGTTCCCAACCTTTTCTCTCCAGAATCATTTCCAGATATGACTGGGTAAGCCATGGTCCACTAATGCCCATTTTCTGTGCTTCTGCTCCAACAGTCTATAGAATAATAGAGTATAAGACAAACTGCATGTATGATTAACTATCCTTCTCACAAAAAGTGCATAACCAATTAAATCTCTAATTGTCCAAACCAAAACCAAAAGAATCATGCTAACAGTTGTGCTATCTATAATTAGATTAGACAGAAGTTAATCCAACTTAGGAATATGGAATATTGACATTTTTTTATACGAAGAAAATGGAATGTTGAGTAAATATAAAGAAAAAAGCAGCGCTAATCACACAATCACATTCAAACTGAATACATCATTATCAGAGTAACATGTGTAGTTCTAATGAAATAAGGCTTGTCAAAGTTCTTGAAGACACAAAACATTATCCTACCAAAAGTAAACACTCTTCATTATACTAAAACAAAATACAAAATCTCAAAGTGTTCTAAACTTGTCAGGGGAGTGTTGCATGATCTTCATACTCATAGTTGTTCAAGGCACAAGGCGCACTAAAGCACTAGGGGGTCCTGGAGCCTAGGAATAAGGTGCAAGGCTGAGGCTCATAAAATGAAAAAAAAAAAAAAGAAAAAAAAAACAGATACAAGATGTAATTATCAATATTTGATACTAATTTCACTAATATTCCATAGTAGTTAAGGTACAATGAACTAAATAACAGACGTATAACAACAAAACAAGACAAAACCACATAAAAACATAATATTAAACATCAAATCACCAAGTTAAGAGATGACAGCAGAGACTAATACTAGAATTGCAGCAGCCCTTTGCTGGTTTCTTGCATCACACTGAAGACAAAGGAGCTCCTCTCCTTCACATCTCTAACTCTTATTTCCTCCCTTCTATTTTTATATCTCTCTTCTTATTCTATTCTACTTATATCAACAGTTTAGATGTAAGTTCACTAAGTAGAATAAGTGGTTGAGATTAGGGGTAGGGCCTCGCCTAGGGACTTGTTAGGGGTAGGGCCTTGAGCCTCGCCCAACCCGCCTTTAACAACTATGTTCATACTCAAGGCATATAGCTGTAGATTCTAGAAGAATACATTTTTCAAATGTCCGAACATTCGAAAGTGGCCTTCATTCACTTGGGTGGTAAAATGGAGAAACACGTTCATATCTTTATAAATAAATGCCAGAACCAGTCCAAAATTGATAATCATATTTCTCGCGGTTCTAAATCTCTGTTCTGCTCATTGTTTAAATAAACTTTACACCAATATATTCTGCATCTATTGTGAATGCCTGGTGCTATGAATAAGGAACTTCCAATTGAAATGTACCAATGCCAAATAAAATTTACTATTTTCACCACTACACAGGCTCTGGAGAAAATAAATTCAAGACTACTCAATAACCTCAAATGGCATTCTAGTCATTATCCAGAATTTTGCTAATATCCTTCAAAATAAAGATAATTACCTTCCTGTTCATGCCCCTCAACACCATAAATGTTTCACCAAGAGTATCGATTGTCTCCAATGACATTGAAAGATCGCCATTACTAACTGCAGTAGATGACCGTTTATAACTGACTACAACAATGTACCCCAAGTCCAACAAACCACCAAGTGTCATTTTTCCAACCTGCATCAATATTAGAAAACAATACAGTTGAGTATCACCAGCCAAGTTAGGATCTTTCAAGATATAACAACCTAATTTTTCAAAAGAGACTTGTGCAAATTCACTTGCAACATCATGTTGCAATAGTGTTGAAAAGAAAACAAATTCAAGCAATCAGGAATTAACAGACACGGAATGCTGCTAACTACTAAGAAATGGCACTGCATTTAAATTTCTACTGACAGTTTCATTAATTACAATCAATACAAAAGTATCTACTGAGGACACCCACAAAAAATACCTTAAATCCAGTTGATATTATATTGTTCTTCAAGCCTTAGAAAATTTCTAGGTTATAACTTTTGCCTTGAACTTCTATCTCGTTGATTAACTAAAATATAGGCATGTTTTAAGCAGCTTAACATACACACAGGCAGTTTTGTTAAGTATGATCAAGTCATACATGACAATCACAAACACACATCATTTGAAGTAGAATGTCTTATAGAGAAACATTCTTCATATATAAGTTACTAAGCCTCTGAATTATTTAAAATAAAATAAAAAAATTATGGTAACATATCTTGTGGAAACATTTTTAGAACCATATTCATGGATTTATGCCTTGGGTGAAAAACACAACAAACTCCAACCTATGAACTCATGAGTGCTTATTTCTATCTCGAAGACAACAGTTGAAACCCATTTCTCTCAACTTGGAAATATAATTGCATCTGAAACACAATATCAAACTTCACCGTCTATGTTCGTACCAGAAATGCAAACAAAGTAGCTTACCTCAAACTCGGCTTTTGGCCGGATTATGAAATTCTTGTCAACAATCCTCTGGTCCCCAAGTGACAGATAATATCTAATACCAGATTGCCGCACCTTGATCCAATCATTGATCCGTGCTTCTTCACTTGCTGATGGAGCTCTAAGGTACATCTCAATAAAACTGAATACAAGACAGAGTAATGAGGCACTATCACTCACAATTTATTTATAGGCTATTTTTATTGAGCAAGAGCATGAACTTAGAAGAAAACTCACTTATCCATTTGTGGTTCTGTTCCTTGAAAAGGATAAGTAGACACATCTTCAGACTGTCACAAATAACAATTGCTCAAATTTACTAAAGCATATAACGAGAAAGTATTAAGAAACAAAAGAAAATATGATTGCACAAGCAATGGCGTCCTGAAAGATCAAGAAAAAACTGAAACAAGACATGTGCCTTCCTTCCATTTTCACTCAGCCCAGCAAAGGCCATGAAGTAAGATCCTATTTTATGTAGTCACAAACACATGATACACTGTTAGCAACACAATCATAGTACAAAGACCAATAATCATGACCAAGGCAGAAAAAATGGTAGCTCAAATAGCCACTACGCATACATGCATTATGGAAAAAAAATTGATCTATAAAAATGTAAATGCATAGCAGACTTTATACAGAAAAATTCTATCCAATCAACTCTTCTGGTAACTTAAAAAACTGAATTGTTATATCAGCCAAAATTCACACCAAATAAAACTTTAGTGACTGGAAATTGCCTTATTTCTGTACATTTCATTAGGTAGAGAGACAAGAAATCTCGTATATTTCCGTCAATCACAGGCAAAATGTATTTCAAAAGCTATTGATTGAATAGCTACATTAGAAATGGGTAAAACTTTTCAACCAATTCATGAACCAGTACCCTACTCATACAGCTAAAGCCCAAAAGTAGCACGTGTCAAGCATAGAAATGACTGAGGAACACTTCTGAGAATGGAAGGCTGAGCAAGTACAAACCTCACTCTTGCACTTCAGCTTGTAAATTGCTTCCTTAAATGAAGAGACAAAGCTATTGTTTATTCGAATCTGCGGAATAAAACCATAACATCATAAGTTAAGAGTTAAATCCTCAAACATAAGGACATTGCAAGATCAACCTGTGCATGATGAAGGTCTGGCTCAATATGTTTTCTAAACAATGGGAAAATGCTGTCAATAAGGTAATCGAGTGAACAAGAATCTCCAATGTCATATCGAACTTTTGAAAGAAGACTGAAATGAACTCCACCAACCTGATCCACCAGCCATATTTACAAAGTTATCACAGATATTTAAGGAAAATATCAACTTTCAAGCATATCCATAAACAAAATGCAACTAGTAAATGTATAAAGACTTACCACAGCCACCCTAATATCAAGCAAAGAGCGCAACTTTGTATTCAAAGCATAGGTACCATCAACTATTACCTAAGAACAAAATGTACAGAAATGAAAATCCAGAGGAAGCATTGATTATTATTTGTAACTACTAATCACTGAGATTTACCACTCCAGAAGAAGAGTTCTTTATTTCTTGGGAACCAATACACTTCTTCTCTTGAAAATCAAATACTGGTACTGTAGTATCCTTACCAACTATCAAATCCTGTGTTGGACATAAAACCACGACTAAAATACATTAACACAAAAACTGTGCATGAACTCTAAGGAAAGCAGGTCCACAATTATCAATTTTAAAGCAATGCAGGGTACTGCAAGCAGTTCAAAATGCATCTTTTATGCATGTGTAGTATAATCTAAATTACCATAACATAGTTATGCTACAACATTAAGATTGTAACATCATTTACATAGCATATAAAAAAGATTCAACTATTGATAGATCTAATAACATGCTCCGAAGCCAAAAGTAAAATGCACACCTCAAGATTGTGGACTAATGTATCAAAATCTATAGAGTTCAAATCATTCCCATCGTCAACTTCATTACGATAATTCTCCATTGATATGACAGTGCAACCAATTACAGATGTCACCTTCTCTGCTAAGCTTTTATGGATCATCAAATGAGACCAAAAAATTAGAAAGTGATGGCAACAGTGAAAAAATGAGTAAAAGAATTAACAGCAGAATTACCTAGTTTTGCCAGAACCACTAGGACCGCCAATGCCAACAGTGACGAGACTGTCCTTTTTCGCCCTAAGTTCTTGTATAGATTTTATTAACAAGTAACTTCCATGATCAAAAGACTGCAACAATCAATCAAATTAGGTGAATAGATAAGTAAATAAAAAAAGTAAGGAAGAGAATATAGGATGATGTACGTACGACGTGAAGAGGAAGGGATTGGAGGATGGAGGAGGAAGAAGATGAGGAAGTGGAAGGTTGCTGTTGAAAATAATCGCGGCCTCCTTCTTGGAATACTCGCTGAACAACTTCATTATCCATTTTTACGCCTCAAGGATCGATCAATTTGGAGTTAATTTTCTGAGTGGGGAGATTAGATTAGTTTCAGAGGAAGAATAATACTAATATTCAACAATTTATTAAAGGAGAGAGAAAAGTACTAATTTCATTTCTTTCTTTTATTTCTTACACTTTGCTTCCAACTATCTCCCGCTTATTTCTTCTCCTCTCTCTCACTCCCTTCCCTCGACTTCCTTTTTCTCTTTAGCTCACCTAATTTTCTTCTTATCAAAAATAAAAATGCACAAAAACCACCTCAAGCTAGTCATTCAATATTTTTGTTAGTTTATTATAAAAAAAGATAAAATATTTTTGTTAGTTTTAATTTGATAAATGCACTTTAGTCTAATTCAGTATTGGTTACTTTTAGTCATAAAAATATATCTTCTTCCGAAACAGAACAAAATAATTAGAAAAATACAAAACTCTCGCATTTGTTAAAAAAATATCATGATGTTGATACTTTTTTTTTTTTGAGAGAAATTGAAACTTTTTTCTTTTGAAAAAATTATGATAATTTGAAATTTAAGTTGAGAGGTAATTAGTAACAAAATGGAGATACATATAAAAGATGATAATTAGTTCCCTTCTCACATTTTACTACTTTATCTTTGTGTTCAACTTCTTCACTTTTAATTGGAGTGTTGTTAGTTTTCAATTTGTTACGGGTGAATTTTATTAGTCTCTAAAGGGTGAATAGTTTGAAAGTCTTGTGTTTGTAATTTCATTAACATAATTAGGAGTGAAAGTTTGGAGAGACTCGATTGTGTTTAGAGTAAAAAAAATCGGACGGTCACTTAAAGCCGTGAATTTTGTAGCCATAAACAAAATTTATTCAATATATTAACACATTAATATAAATGTAAGTATTAGCATCAATTTGCAAGTTTAGAAAATAAACCATTTACATGTTAAGTGGCCCAATGAAAATTTCCCACATTTTCTATTTCAATTGGCCCAATTAAGATTTTCCCTATTTTCTATCTCTTTTACCAAAGATTAGGCCCAGCTCTTTAAGGGGGAAAAAAACATTTCTTTAAATTAGGCCCAGCAGTTTAAGGAAAAATAAAATACCCAACAATGATTTAGTAAGGGTGCTATTTTACTTGTATAAAATTGGAAAAGTAAAGCTCTAGCAAAAAAAATAAAATGGAAAAGTAAAGAAGATGATACATCTTCTCCCTTGAGCTATGTCTGTCATGGTTGGAGGAACTTCGAGCCATGACAGACAGAAGGGCGGAACTCATAAGACAATGCTTGCTTAGGATTTTTCTTGGGGAATCGGGAGACCCTCCAAGATCCCTGTGGCTCCTCTCATGTTCATCGAGTACCTCCCACTTAGATTATAGTCTTCCACTTCCTTTAAAGAGTGCTTCACTTTTCTATCATGCTCGTTTGTCGCTATATTCGATTCCACCGATGAACATGATAAAGAGTTTCAAATAGCGAGATCAAACACTGTGAAAAAATTAAGCACTCTCGGATAAAAGAGTTAAAGAAATGGAAGAGTATAACCCGAGTGGTAGATGCCAGGTGAAAGCACAATCACGAGCATTTCAAAATATTCAAACATTCGAAAGCTTAATAAACTCACATGTAATCAGATCTATAGTTAATAATGAAAGAGTTGATGCAAACATTAATTAGTTGTAAAAGAAACTACGAAATACCACCAAGCAATGCCTTGATGGTGTTATGGGTTCAAACCACATTATTCTAGAATGTGAACTCTAAAAATAAGACACTACGAAATATCTAATAAATGTAAAAGTATAATTTTATTTTTTTTCTAATCAAATTAGAAGCTTCTTATGTTATTTAACCTAATTCATACACCACCCTCCACATGAGAGTTTATGTATATGATCCGTCATTTTGGTCATACTTGAAGTAAATAAACTATAGACATAAACCAATTATGAATCTTATGTATATTAAAATCCCATTTACAACATTTCTCTCAAAAACTCATTTTCATTTAGAACTCTTTAAACATGGTTGACTTGTGAAAGATGAAATTTTTATTCTTTCATCATTCAGTATTAAAGCAACCTAAAAGTAAAAAGTAGCTCAGAGAATATAATAATTAGTGTATTAAAAGAGAACTAGTGGTCATTGTTTGTATATCTTAATTTTGTAGGAAATATCCCTAATCTTTTATACATACATATGTTGAGCCAAGCAATTGTTGATTAAAATCACAAAAAGCTCATTGTTAAATGTAATCATACAAAATTACCAAAAGACTATAGTAATGCAAATTTTTATTTCATTTTTATCTATATAATCATACAAATGAAAACTATAGTCACAAGTGCTTATTTATCATTTTCTAAAATAATTCTTAATGTAATTATTATGCATTATATAAGATGAAGAATTTAATAAAGAATTAAAATTTATAAGTATTTGATCCGAAGAAATTAACATTGAATAATTATAATTGGAAGTGTGAATTTAAAAGATGAGGAATATAAAAAAGGCCGAATACATTTTTAGCCTTTCAAGTGGTCTATAAACTGCATTTAACCTCCTTAATTTAGAGTCGTTATAATTAATCTCCTCAACTTATATTTTTTAACAAATTTCTCGTTCAACTTGTATCTTTTTAACAACTAACCCCTTTGACTTTGACGTGATATATTCTCATGTTGACGTGAAGCATGTCAGATGGCACGTGGAGAATGCTCCACATCTTCATCAAAGGGTTAGTTTTTTAAAAAATGCAAGTTGAAAGGATAGGCTGTTACGTTTCTAAATTGAGCGGGTCAAATGCAGTTTATAAACAACTTGGTGGGGATTATAAATTTATTAAGCCTACAAAGAATAAAAAAGAAAGGGAGTGATGATGATGAATAATGAGCATCATGTGATGGGAGGAAAAGATGCGTGGTCCACTTGATAGCAATCAATCCCTTTCGTTTCTGAAAGTCAACGCTTTGTTTCACCCACTCCTTTTCGTTTCGCTTTTTGTCAGTTACTTCCCTCTTTTTTCTTCTCCGCGTGTTCTCTCATTGACTCTCTATCACCTTCTTCAGGTTCTTGCTATCCTGCGCTCCCTCCCCTCCTCTTCTCCTTGGCTTTTATTCTATGTGCCCCTCCCCACCATCTTATCCTACCTCCTACTCTTTTCTCATCATCCACCATCTCTACGGGATTTCTATTACTGCAATTTTTACTCAACCATCTTATTTGAACCATTTTCTGAAAAATTCTAGAATACAATAATACTATGCATTCCCTAAAAATTACACCATAAAATACAATTTTGCTACCCTTAATGATGAGTACGCATAAAAAGAAAGCTCCTACATCTTTTTAAATAATATTTCGCACTTGTCCAAACGGTTAAAATACTTGATCAACTTAACCATTAAATTATAGAAAAATATTAGAAATGCATATACATTAGCGGTTCAAATAAATAATCATAGAATTTTGCTCTCTAATTCGGATTGAATTTGCATGATAATAGGTCTAAGTTAAAGACATTTTTTTATAACTTAAATTCAATAAAATTCAACTAAATTATCAAAATTCATTAGACACATTTTAAAATTCAACAAATCCACCAATTCAATTTAGCTAACAAAATTTACTTTTTTGTAAAAAAAAAAAGCGTGAACATTATTTTGTTTGGAGAAAAACATGAGAAAAGAGTGGAGAGTGCAGGGAAAGAGCAATAAGAGCATCCGCATGGGAAGAAAAAGAAATGCAAATAAAAAAAAGAGAAGTGGTGTGATAATAAATGCGTGCAGTAGTAAAAAGAACCTGGGGAAATAAGTAGGATGGGTGCGCAGGATAAAGGGGGGAGAATCTCTTATCATTCATCACTGTCAAAGGATTTGTTTATTTATAGAAGAGAGAGAGAGTCAGCCAATATATATTGTGATAGTCAGCGTCACTCATTCCCATAAAACTCCCCCAACCCCAACCTCAACCTTTCTTCTTCTCTCTTTCTTCTCCTCCCCCTCTAATCTCTACCATTTTCACGCCAGTAGTGACGCAGATATAGATTAGAATTAGATACAATAATTAATCTAATTCACATACACACCATACATTGATTTACTATCCATATCTGAATTAATCCTTGTTTAGATCAAGAGCTAATTAATAATGGAGGGACTGCCTTCTGGATATCGCCCCAACGTTGGCGTCTGTCTCATCAACGCTGATAACCTCGTATGTTATTTCTCCCACTATATACTTACTTGTATATTTATTATAAGCTACCGGTTTCTTAGTTAGTTAGTTAGTTACTAGACTTGTTTGTCTACTTCTGTTTGTTCCTTTTGATTATTATTTTTAATTTAAATCTTTTATGAAAGCGATTTGGAGATTTTAGTATGATCTGACAGTGACTGAATTTCAATGGACCAAGATCTGAAATTATGTCTGTCTGTGATTAAGTAAGTATCATGAGCTGAGAACTTTATATATGAAATTTATTTTTAAAAATAACGTTTTAGTTGATAAAATATGATTTAGCTCGCAAATTCACATCATGCGTCATGTTGGTTCCTTGCTAAAATTAGCAATTGAGCTGTGTATTGTCATAAGCTGAGCTATTGAGATGCTAGAATCTTGATTTGTACATGTATACAAATTTGTGATCGGCGCTGTCTGCTCATGCTAAAATTGTGTTATGCATTCATTTCAGCTGCAAATTTAGGTAACCACTGAACCTCGCATCTAAGTATAAAACCGATTAGTATGGCGGTGCAAATTGGCAAAGTGCGATGATTCAAATAAGCTATCTTATATTACTTGCCAATTGTCTACATTTGATAGGAGAGTCTTGTTGTTGAGTATTCACCTAGACTTAATGTGATCTGGACCTAAAATTTCTTGTTTGGAATATACCGTTTCATTTATAGTTATGTATCTTAATGCTCAAAACGATCCTATGGTGAGTAAATGGTTACGTCCAGTCAAAACACAATGATGAAACCAAATTTTTGGTTAGCTACATTACAGGGGCATGATACTAGCATTGACTGCTAGTTCAGTGGCTTAGAATGCTTATAGTTGTGGTCTCCTATCAAAAAGGTTACAGAGTTCTTGAAATTTTGCAGGCTTGCTACGAACGTATTCTCAGTAATTTCTAATTCCAAGTCAATCTTTTAGTATTAGATTGATGAAAAACTTTATCAGGAAAAAGGTCTACTTGGTCAAAATATATCTAATGTTGGTTTCTTTCTTTTTTCATTTGAGGTTAGAGAAAAATGTATAATACTCTCTTCTTCACTTGCAGATTTTTGTGGCTTCTAGATTAAATGTTCCAGGAGCATGGCAGATGCCTCAGGTGGTTATGCATATTGCTTTTGCTTTGAACTTATCATCTTTAAATGTGCACAAGATTGCTTAGCCCATAGCCATTTTCTCTGATTAGTGAACTTACAACTGATATGCATATGAACATTATTTCTTATGCTTTGCTCTTCTGACAAATTGCTATGACGCATTTATGGTTGTCGTGTAGCCACTAGCTAGCCAATCAAATTATTAAGTTATGTTAATACTCAATACTGAAGTCTCTTGATTCTCCCGGTATTAAAACCATTAACATAAGTTTGAAATGGTATCTTTTCATATCAAAAGCATCCCCTGCTAATAAAATTCTGAACTTAAGCAGCTACAAATTCTTTGCACATGGCATGCCATATTCTTCTGCTCTATCATATAGCAATATATATAATTAGTATCTCTCTCAAAAATAAAATAAAAAAGAGCTATGTTTTGACTGCCTCTGTTATGGCTTCAAAGAAAGCCTTTTTCTGAGTGTATAATAGACCTTCTCGCTTACTGCTATTTGGGGTATAATTTAGTGTGAATAGGTAACAACATGGCTACATCATATTATGTGCTTGTCTGCATGTAAAAATACCTTTCAGCTCTGTAGACGTCTAGAGAGAAAACGGTTGGTTCTTGACACTAAATTTACGTTTGCTCTCTGAAAAGTTCAGTTAAACCAACGTTGCATTTAGTTTTGAGACAGTTTCTTTGCCTTTTAGACTCTTTTTTCTTGAAATAATGCTCTCCTTAGTCTTTCTTGGTAAATTTTTTGCTTACATTGTTCATTATTTTGTTTGTCTTAGGGTGGCATAGAAGATGGTGAAGAGCCTAGAGCTGCAGCCATTAGAACATTGCAAGAAGACACCGGTGTAAAATCTGCCGAAATTATTGCCGAGGTCTGTAATTGATCATTGCCTAGAGTGAATAGTGGTAGAGTTCTATATCTCTTTGATTAATAAATCATTCTTCTAATTTGTACCCTGTCTGTGTATTGTCAGGTACCAAATTGGCTAACTTACGACTTTCCTCCTGCTGTGAAGGCCAAAGTCAATCGTCTTTGGGGAGGTGAATGGCATGGGCAGGCACAGAAATGGTGCACTTCTCTCTCCATGAACTAAAATTTTAGACGTTATCTCATATAGATTAATTTTCATATTCAAATTGGCAATGATATTGGTCGATGAGTATTCTTGGAATGGATTTTGGATGTGCTAGCCCCAAGTGAAATTCTGAGCAACATTCAAAATATTGATCTTTGAGCACTTCATTTATAGAGAGCTCAGAATGATTTGTGATAAATGATTTGTGGAAAATTGACAGGTTTCTCATGAGAATGATGCAAGATGATAGTGAGATTAACATGGGTGAGAATGGTGAACTGGAGCCGGAATTTTCAGAGTGGAAATGGACGAGCCCTGAGGAAGTTATTGAGCAGGTATGATGCCCGACAATTAAAGAATAAAGTTCAAATATGTTGCTAGTGTTTTCCATTCCTTTTGTGATAGTGTAGATATAGCATAACGTTAGGAATAGTAATATTTTTCCTCAACGTTTCCAATTTGAACCATTTTCCCATCCAAATAACAAGACATTTAGCTATTTTGGGTCCAAATAGCAGAACCTATAAAACAGGACTCTTAAATGGGCATGGAGGTGGAGACAGGAGGGCACCGGATCTTTTGTACACTGCCACTGCCTATGTTGAAAGTTACTTGACGTTGGAAATGTTGGGACAAAATTTTATCACTTAGCATGTTAGGATGTGTATGTAATTTCTCAAAAAAAAAAAATTGAAGCAAAATCTAGACATTATCCCTAAAATTTTACTAAGAGATGGGAAGTAATTGATTGCAGGCAGTGGAATACAAGAGGCCAACCTACGAGGAAGTTGTGAAAGCCTTCAGGTCTCACTTAAATGAGAATGGAATTACAGCTAAATGTAAATCATCCAAGTGGTGAATTTTTTGGCTCTTTCTTTTATAGGGTTATCCATGTCTTATAGTGATGAATTGGGTGTTGGGATTTTTTCTTTTCCTTTCTGTAAAATGTAAATGAATGTGGGAGGTGGAATTTCCAAGTTAGATGGTCGCCTAATTGTAATAAAAGTATGTCCAATCAAATATAATCATGGTTTTGTGCTGTGCATCAAAGCAATGTCGAAATTTCAGCTGCTAACTTTTTTTTCTTTTAGAGTCTTATGATTGTCAATCCTGAGATTCGAATTCGAAAAACGCTTCTTTATGCTTTCTTTTAAAGTGTAATAATCACTAAATCATTGTTTGGTGAACTACTAACTCTAGAAAATTATAATTTTTTTTGGCTCTTGAAATACTAGCAATGTATAAATATGTAAAATCACAATCACATAAACAGATTAAAATTAAGTAGTGCAGCAGATGCAAATTTTACTAAAATACTATTTATTGTTCAGAGAGGATTATTAATTAGACAATGTTTTTGTGAAGAGAAATAGATTTGAATTTTCTTCATGGGATGAAATTTCGCAAGGTAAGGTTTTGGAATTTCTGATTGGTGATGATGGTGTACTTTGATGTGGAACAAGACTTTGTGTTCATGTTGACGATCTGAAGAGGGAAATTTTGGAGGAAGCACATCGTTCAGCTTACACTGTTCATCCTGGTTCGACTAAGATGTATAGAGACTTGAGGGAAGTGTATTGGTGGAGTGGAATGAAGAGAGATGTTGCAAACTTTGTAGCTAAATGCCTTGTCAATAAGTTAAGGCAGCCGTTACCCATTTCTGAGTGGAAGTGGGAGAACATCGCTATGGACTTTGTAGTTGGTTTGCCAAATACCAGTGGGGGGTATGATTCGATTTGGGTCATAGTTGATCGTTTAACTAAATCCGCTCACTTTCTTCCTATGAGATCGTTAGACTTCATGGAGTTCCTGTTTCTATTGTATAAATAGGCTCATTGCCTCAATGATAAATCACACTTGCTTTCTCTCCAAATCATTTGATCTCTCTAAATTGTGAGGTACAACGGTTACAAAATCACATGCTTTACTTGAATCAACAACTCTCAAATCCCATGAGATCCAATTACACACAAAAGCTCACATATATGAATGTCCCAAAGGTAAACAAAATAGGCAAACCTACAAATAGCATTCTAGATATACCTTATAATGTTTCTTTCCTCAGTTGCATTCCCTAGCTAGTATTCATTTCAACTTCAGAAAACTTAAAATTTGGTCTCCGTACTTCACATTATTTGTCATACTAGTTCTCGTACTTCAGTTTTTGGAACATCTGGCCCTTACTACTTAACTTTTCATAAAATCTTAAGCGATTGTGTTAGCACTGTATTAGACGTACCGACACATTGTCAAAGTATTTTCTTAAATCATGCAACGATGTGAGAAGTACACAGTTGAATGTAATTCTCTAGGGTCAAATTTTCCATCCAGAGCCAAATTTTACAAAAAGTTCTCAAGCACAAAACTATGTACCGGGGATAAACTAACACGAGTGAAAGTTTAGCCTTTTCCTTTCAGCTTCTAGTGGACCGGTTCAATCGAGAAACTCGCGTACCTTGTATATAGATAATAAAATTCTTGAATAAATTTGAGGAAGCATACCTTGACAAGCTCTTCCGGAACTCCTGAAGCACCATGCAGCACCAGAAAAACACCTTTCTTTGAACTCAAGGCATGGAAATCCTGAAGATAGTAAAAAATCTTTCAGTATTAAACATCGGTAGGCAATATGATGGGAAACAACGCTTAGAAGTAGAAATCCATCACTTGTAAAACTAGTTTGTTGATAGTACTTTATGTCGAGAACAATTTGAATAGGTTTGAGAAAACGCAAACATATTTTATGTCAGAGGCAAAAGCAAACAATTATAGGTCAGAGGCCATAATACTTCAAGCCGAGAATGATTTGACTACATGCCGCCTTATACTTCACGCAGGAACGTATGCCAAGAGGTTGATTTTGTGAAACATCAACTTACATGGCTCAAATGTGCCAAATTTACAGTGCAGAGACTAAATTAACAAATCGTGTGACTGTTGAGTAGAGCGCTGAAACAAGAGAAATCATGTCGTCTTCGATCGAAAAGATGAAATCTAATGCATTATTCGTAATAGGACCCATTTTTATGTGTAAGAAAATACTTGGTGTATGAATAGTACCTTCAGTAGATCAAGCCTGAGATTTGGACCACTGGCAGGGTATTTCCCATGCACACAGCTAAGGCATCTATTCTAGTTTCATCAATGAACTCTTCCGCCTGAGGTTCATAACAATCAAGCCAATTTTCTTACTTCTTCATATACGACAAATAAGTATCACTGTTCAATCAGGAAGTCTAGTAACCTGATTAATATCAGTCAGCTTTGCTTCATAATCCTCTACGGTCAAATCATCTTCGGTTCCAGACAATCTCCCTAGTTCTGCTTCAACCAACATATCTTTTGAGTGCGCCAGGGAGGATATAAGCTTAGTGTATGATATGTTATCTTTGAAAGGAAGATGTGAACCATCTACCATCACTGAATCAAACCCCTGGCGTGTTGGATCCAAAGAAAAAAAATTCAGTAATATATTTATGACGTAAAAGGGTTAAATTTCCTGAAATTAAGATCATGGTCTGGTTGAACAGACTATATACAGCTGTCGGGGAAACGATAGCGTTCTTACCAAGTCAAGAGCTTCCACTAGTTCCTTCTTGGAAGCACCGTGATCAAAGTGAATAGTGATAGGAACCTGCAAATACAAGACTATTCCTTAATCTTTTATATCAGATACGTTTTGCATATCAACATGATGCCAGACAAGTTAAGGGCCACATGATAATCATTTACATGCAGGATCCTGAACAGTCTACAATTCACTATGATTGCAAAATTTAGATGCATCTGAGACTTTTAACATCAAGGGTTCTACAATTTAATCGTATAAGGTCTCGACTTCCTACAGTAATTGTAACTGTAATTATACATCACTTCAGCACCAGCGAGTATCTTTCTTTCTCAGACGCATACTCTAAGTGAAGAAAGGAATTTGATTACGCGGTGCAAGAAAAAAAAAAAAAGTACATTCTAAAAATGTTATATTCTTGTCTCCCTCTTTATATTACTTTAGTGGAAACAAAAACTGACACTTACGCTAGCGTGTTCAGCAGCAGCAACACAACAAGAAACCAAGGGAATCCCACCTTGTTTCAGGGCACCAGGATGTATCTGTATGTAGAGAAGATGATGGTTGTAATTTAATGATTTACAAGTATCTGAAAATCTTAACTGCGTCGAAAAATTTGAAGTGTAGATTGGCCAAAATAAAAAGCTAAAAATTCCTCATTTTAATGATTTACAAGTACTTTAATGACTTGCTTCATAGCTCTTTTTTTCTGGATGCAAAATATGATGAATATGGGAATGTCAAAAGTGCAAGGATGCGTGATCTTATGCATGAACTTGCATTATCTATTTCAAAATCAGATACAGTCACTGTGGAGAATTGCGCAGCCAATTGTTGGATACTATCTTTAGCTTGGTGGTTCTGGTGGAGAGTATAAGGTTTTGTAGGATGCAAAAAATGGGTTTAATTGCTCCTTTCCTTAGTAATTTTGTCTTTAAACAGAAATATATGTTTGAGTTTATTTGTATTTAGTTGTTTAATATAGCTTAACAATGCTAGTTTTTTATAGCTCACTATATAAACCGGTTTAATTATCTTCCATAGTAATATTGTCGTTAAGATGATTATGATTGTGGTATGTTTTTCTTAACTTAAGCATTGAAGTTTTCTGAGTAGGGGAGACTGATATAATATATGTTTTTGTGTGTTTCAACAAGAGTACACTGTTGCATCGGCTTTTATCTAACGTCCCAAGCAAAATGTTCAATATTTGCTAAAGTGCTTCGCTTTCTAAAACAAGCCGAAGCAATTGCTAACGGCATCGGTCTGTAACAAAGAGCCGAAGCAAATGACAATATTTGCTTCGGCCCTTTAAAGGACCGAAGCAAATTTCGTTTTAAATATTTAAAATAAATATGAAGTTTGGGTTCAGTGGTGGTTCGTTTTTGGGCACCAGGAATGGCGGTTCCTTGGTGAACATTCTACGAACTGTCGAGGATATTGTACGGGGTGCTTTTGCATTTCTAATTGAGTTTTGAAGCTGAACTCCGCCGCCTCCGCTCCTCGGAATCTCCTGGCTTGGGACGCCTCTTCTAGGTTATACTACTGGGATTCCACTAACCGCTGCCTCCATTGTGTCTCTGTCCGCCTTGGCGAGCCCGAACCTTCCTCTGTCCTTGCTGCTTCTCTCTCTAAGGTATGTATTGCTACTGTGTATTTTTGTTTTGTTTGAATTTTGATATGTGCTTGAGCTGATTCGTAGTTAGTTGTTCAATTTAACTTAGGGGAGTGATAACGCTTGGGTTTTAGAGCTATGTTTATGCAATGTTAGAGACTAAGGAGTGGTAGAAGGTCAATTTAGAAAGAATGATGCTGGAGTGTGTGTTAATCTCATAGTTGGACTGGAAAAGCTATATTCTATGTTGCACAGAAAAGACAACAGGCAATGTTTTTTCTGAAGATATATAGCTAGGAAACAGTAGTGGGAAGGATACGGAACTCTATTGAAGAAGAGTTTGCGTGCAACATAGGCTATATTCAGTACTCACGTAGCCAATGCTTGAGCTGGTTTGTAGTTAGTTAGTTCAATTTAGCTTACTATATGCGCAGGGGAGTAAAATGCTAGGTTTTAGAGCTGTGTTAATGCAGTATTATAGACTAAGGAATGGTAAAAGGCCAATTTTGAAAGGGAATGATGTTGGAGTATCCGTTAATCTCGTTGTTGGACTGGAAAAGCTTATATTCAGTATTCGCATAGTCAATGATTGGATCCTACCTTTAGCTTGGTGGTTCTGGTGGAGAGTATAATGTTTTGTTGGATGCGAAAAAGGGGTCTAATTGCTCGCTTCTTTAGTAATTTTGTCTTTAATTGACTATTCTAATCATATTAGTGACCTTTTTAAATAGGTTCCTCATAGAAATATAGGGTGGAGTTGATTTGTAGTTTGTTGTTTAGCAGAGTAACAATGCTTGGGTTGTAGAGCTCTTTATGGCATATTAGAGAGTAAGGAAGTGATAAATATCAATTTGGAGAGGTAATGAAAATGCAGTGTCTTGCAATCTCATAGTTTGATTCAATTTGAATGGAAAAGCTATTTGGTGCTCGCTTAGGCAATGATTGGATTCTATCCGTAGCTTTCTGGTTCTGGTATAGGGTACAAGGTTATTATGGGTGCAAAAGACGGGTTGGATTATCTTCCTTAGTAATTTTGTCTTTAAGGTGCTTGGCATTTTATTAAATGGTTGTATGATTATGATATGTTATTCTTAAACCTTGAAGTTCTCAGTAGGTGAGATGTGTGATGGCAGGTATTGCAAGCAGATGTGCAGATTGACTTTGCAGTTAATAAAATCTCCATCAATAGAAATGGCTCTGCTCTCCTGCTGGCTGGTTCAGATGGTCTATGCGTTATGTATCTCTATGGGAGATCGTCTACTACCGACAACACCATTGTTTGCAGGTACTTGTGGAAATATGTTCCATTTATATTGAATCTTGGAGATGGTGATAATTTGTGGAAGAGATAAATTTTCTGACTTCTTTTGTCTCACTTTCTTTTTTAGTATCTAGGAATTTCTTCTTGTGAATAGGCAAGGAGGCAGCCTAACATATATGCACATTTCAAAGCTCTTTGATATTGAACATGAGCCATTGAGTCTTTATGACCATTGATGTCTTTCTTTTTCTGCGAAAAGGAATCTACTTCATAGTCATTTTGAACAGAGATTGATATAATATGTGTGTTTGTGTGTGTCTGTTTGCATGTAGAGCTTCACAAGACATGAAGATGCACTTGTGCATCATAATTCCCTTCTTATTGTTGTTCTATTAAATTCTTTTGGATGTAAGTTTCTGCAACTGTGAATTACTCTTCTTTTTTTGTGCAGGACTGTTTCAATTGGTTTCCAAATCTTCAGCTCTAGGGTTGACATTCCCGTCGGAACTTCGAAAGCCTCGCTACTGAGTGCTTTCTAATCAGAGTCTATGCTGATGTGAAGCTCGCCCGAATATGCTCTGTGGGCTAACAAAATAGTGTACCATTTGGATCCATTGGACCGATGGGGATTAGACTCGTATTTAATTTGACGCTTAAAATTTTGAATTGTCTTCGACTAGTCATTCTACTAACACTATTTCACAGATTGGCTATTTAGACTCGTTTGTCACTTCAAATCCGACTTATGTTCAACTAATTCTCCTATTAATGCAATATATTCCGATATTATTTCACTCATTTATCTTTAATGTCTAAGAAATCGATTGTCGACCGTTTGGATTGTATAAGACGCTTGGAATCTAAAATATATTTTGATGTTGCTCAAATAGCATTTTTGGCTCTCCGTGTGGTGCTTAGTTGGGCATTGGAACAAAATGGTAACGTTTTATTATTGTTCTATTATAATTCACTTTTGAACATTATCACACGATCATTGATGAATAGGCAAATACACTTTTAAATATTGTTGCACGGTCGTTAGTGTATACTGAATACATAGCTCATAGTCGTATGGATAACTCATGTAATTAACCCGTTGATGCGGTCATGAAAAATTAAAATGAGTTCCCACATTGGAAGTGTACGGGTCGTGTACGGGTCGTTATTCCAATCCATATACAGTATACCGGTTATTATATTTTGGTTTTTCCCATAAGAGTTGTTTCAAAAAAACTTATAAGTCTAATGGCATGAAACTAATTTATAAAACCAGAACTAACCAATTTATTTATTCCCTTCATGAAACTGAAAGTTGAGTTTGGATTTCAAAGCTTCTTCAAGTAAAAATTGCCATCTCCAATAACCAACATAAAGAATATCTCAATTCAGCCCATCATGTACAAAGTAAGAATAATAGCTTCACAATTCACAAAGATCATGCACACAAGTGAAATTTTATTACTCAAGCTACTGTAAATCACCAGCTAAAACGCTCGATTCTGAATCTGCAAAACCAGAACTAACCCTCTACTCATTCAACCGAAAACTCATACAACATAGTGTGCTTGTATGTCTCACCAGGTTGAACAATCACTGACGGAAAATTCAGCTGGTTTACAGCATTTGGGAATCCCTGTGTTTCCAAACAAGCAGCAGATTGCTTCCCATATGTCGCACCTCCTTTACCAACAATTCCATTCACGTAGTTTGCAGTGTAGAATTGCATCCCTGGAGTGTTGGTCCACAAGTTCAAGACTCTGGAGCTCGATGGATCCTTGAGTCTTGCGGCACGTTTCAGACCGTCTTTCTCTTCCCCGCAATCAAGCACGTAGTTGTGGTCATACCCTAAACCAACTTCGTTAATCGAAGTGCCAATTACTTTCTCGGAAGTGAAATCAAATGGAGTGCCTTTAACGGGCTTGAGTTCGCCTGTTGGTACAGTGTTTTCATCTACAGGTGTGATTTGAGTTCCCCATATTTGGATGGAATGGTTGAGTATGCTCCCCGAGTTGTGGCTGGCTAAGTTCCAGTATGTATGATGAGCTAATAAGCTGACAGGAGTAGCTTTGTCCTTGGGCACAGCTTCCATGTCGAGCCGTAATGTGGTTTTTGAAGTAAGTGTATAAGTTGCAGAAACAGAAAGATCACCCGGGTAACCAATTACAGAAAGGAAAGGAAAGATCAGAACGATAAAAAACTAAAATTTAGCCCTTGTACTTGGCATAATTTGTCAATTCAGTACCCGTATTTCAATATTTCAAGTGTCAATTTTCTGAACTAAAGAGGCCTTAACAGCCACCCGAAATAACAAATAGTAAATATCAACAGCTGAACCAAACAAGCCCAGAATGTGCCACAATTAAGTTCAAGAGACGAAATTCCTAACTATGTCAAGTTCAGCGACTAAATTTTCGCTTTTTCCTATTCGAGAGAGAGAGAGGGACATACCTTCTTCTCCATCATGACTTTGGTATTTGAAGGTAATTGATGGATTGTCTCCCTTCTTTTGTTCGACTACATCCCATATCACCTTATCGAAACCCTTATGCCCACCTAATCACCAAAATAAAGAGAATTGAAACTCATGAAGAACAATATTCGTATGAGCATTTAATCTGAAATCTAGATCAATTGCTAGATAATTGTATACAAAAAGTACAAAAATGTCAATTCATAAAATGTAAATCGTATCAGAATATGTATCCATTTAATCTGAAATCTAGATCAATTGCTAGCCAAATTCTCGTCGGAGACACTGATAAGGAGGACACTTCATCAAAACAGTCTAGTCACATAAGCGTGTATCCATTGATGTCTTTAGTTCTCAAAACCTTTTTAACTCCAGCTTTGTGACTAAGTTGACTGAGGTTAAATGAAGATTCAAATATAAGAGGCATGTGGCATCCAATGGATACATGTGCCGTTTAAATGCTAAGCTGAATTGACCGTCATACACGATTAAAAGTGACTTTATTGATACAAAATGCAAAGATGAGTTATTTTACTAAGACAAAATTAGCTTACTGATATTGGGACATTATCCAAACTAAATGCCTGTCGTGTCAATGCAACTTACCCAAAAACCAAGCAGAAACGTCTCATTTTATGGTTTCTTATGGCTTGAATCATTTATTAAGCTATGAAATATAAAAGCCATCCACATAAGTGTTCCTAAATCAAAACAAGAAGCTCACACTGCGCATAAACAAGATCAAAGGGTTGGAGAGTTTGATGATCACTCACCATGAAGACTGTTTGGAGGCTTGTTAATGGGCAAAGTATAATCAACACCATTACGAGTAAATTTTCCATCTCTAATCCGGTTTGCAACCCGACCCACAATGCACCCAAAATAAGGCGCAGCTCCTTTCTGCTCGCATTGACACACATAATCAAACATGATCAATGCACAAAAAACAGCAAACGGAAAACCCAAAAACCCACAAACAAAGATCACAACTTCATGCATATCCAGATCACAAATTCCACCCAAAATTACCACAAATCCACAATAACATGATCTATCATAAAAAAAAACAACCGGGGTTTCGCTATGCAGGCTCAATTATCAGTTCAACATAAAATACAGTAAAACCACTCTATATTAGAATAACCTCCCAATTATTATACAAATAGTCGGGTGACGACTGTATTATTATACGGAGCTTTTACTATACAACAATGAAAAACGAGTTAATTACCAGATGTGGCTCGAGAGAATCGAATCCAAGAACCACATCAGCTAAATTCCCTATAAGATCAAAGGCCAGAAAGCATTAACATTTGAAGAGCTGATTAAAATCAAATTGGGGTTACCATTTTTATCAGGGATTGATAAGGAGGTAATGGTGCAGCCTAGATTAGTGATCTTGACGATCATGGAGCCATAGTTGAGCTCAAAAAGATCGGCCATTTTTATAGCTTGAAGAACAATGATGAAGATTGAGATAAGTGTACACTGTTGCATCGGCCTTTATGTAACGTCCCAAGCAAAATGTTCAATATTTGCTCACGTGCTTCGTTTTCTAACACAAGCTGAAGCAATTGCTAACGGCATCGGTCTGTAACAAAGAGCCGAAGCAAATGACAATATTTGCTTCGGCCCTTTAAAGGACCGAAGCAAATTTCGTTTTAAATATTTAAAATAAATATGAAGTTTGGGTTCAGTGGTGGTTCGTTTTTGGGCACCAGGAATGGCGGTTCCTTGGTGAACATTCTACGAACTGTCGAGGATATTGTACGGGGTGCTTTTGCATTTCTAATTGAGTTTTGAAGCTGAACTCCGCCGCCTCCGCTCCTCGGAATCTCCTGGCTTGGGACGCCTCTTCTAGGTTATACTACTGGGATTCCACTAACCGCTGCCTCCATTGTGTCTCTGTCCGCCTTGGCGAGCCCGAACCTTCCTCTGTCCTTGCTGCTTCTCTCTCTAAGGTATGTATTGCTACTGTGTATTTTTGTTTTGTTTGAATTTTGATATGTGCTTGAGCTGATTCGTAGTTAGTTGTTCAATTTAACTTAGGGGAGTGATAACGCTTGGGTTTTAGAGCTATGTTTATGCAATGTTAGAGACTAAGGAGTGGTAGAAGGTCAATTTAGAAAGAATGATGCTGGAGTGTGTGTTAATCTCATAGTTGGACTGGAAAAGCTATATTCTATGTTGCACAGAAAAGACAACAGGCAATGTTTTTTCTGAAGATATATAGCTAGGAAACAGTAGTGGGAAGGATACGGAACTCTATTGAAGAAGAGTTTGCGTGCAACATAGGCTATATTCAGTACTCACGTAGCCAATGCTTGAGCTGGTTTGTAGTTAGTTAGTTCAATTTAGCTTACTATATGCGCAGGGGAGTAAAATGCTAGGTTTTAGAGCTGTGTTAATGCAGTATTATAGACTAAGGAATGGTAAAAGGCCAATTTTGAAAGGGAATGATGTTGGAGTATCCGTTAATCTCGTTGTTGGACTGGAAAAGCTTATATTCAGTATTCGCATAGTCAATGATTGGATCCTACCTTTAGCTTGGTGGTTCTGATGGAGAGTATAATGTTTTGTTGGATGCGAAATGGGGTTTAATTGCTCGCTTCCTTAGTAATTTTGTCTTTAATTGACTATTTTAATCATATTAGTGAGCTTTTTAAATAGGCTGCTCATAGAATTTAGGGTTGAGTTGATTTGTAGCTTGTTGTTTAGCTTACTATATGACTAGCAGAGTGACAATGCTTGGGTTGTAGAGCTCTTTATGCAATATTAGAGAGTAAGGAAGTGATAAATATCAATTTGGAGAGGTAATGAAAATGCAGTGTCTAGTAATCTCATAGTTTGATTAAATTTGAATGGAAAAGCTATTTGGTGCTCGCTTAGGCAATGATTGGATTCTATCCGTAGCTTTCTGGTTCTGGTATAGGGTACAAGGTTATTTTGGGTGCAAAAGACGGATTGGATTATCTTCCTTAGTAATTTTGTCTTTAAGGTGCTTGGCATTTTATTAAATGGTTGTATGATTATGATATGTTATTCTTAAACCTTGATGTTCTCAGTAGGTGAGATGTGTGATGGCAGGTATTGCAAGCAGATGTGCAGATTGACTTTGCAGTTAATAAAATCTCCATCAATAGAAATGGCTCTGCTCTCCTGCTGGCTGGTTCAGATGGTATATGCGTTATGTATCTCTATGGGAGATCGTCTACTACCGACAACACCATTGTTTGCAGGTACTTGTGGAAAATATGTTCCATTTATATTGAATCTTGGAGATGGTGATAATTTGTGGAAGAGATAAATTTTCTGACTTCTTTTGTCTCACTTTCTTTTTTAGTATCTGGGAATTTCTTCTTGTGAATAGGAAAGGAGGCAGCCTAACATATATGCACATTTCAAAGCACTTTGATATTGTACATGAGCCATTGAGTCTTTATGATCATTGATGTCTTTCTTTTTCTGCAAAAAGGAATCTACTTCATAGTCATTTTGAACAGAGATTGATATGATATGTGTGTTTGTGCGTGTCTGTTTGCATGTAGAGCTTCACAAGACATGAAGATGCACTTGTGCATCATAATTTCCTTCTTATTGTTGTTCTATTAAATTCGTTTGGATGTAAGTTTCTGCAACTGTTAATTACTCTTCTTTTTTTGTGCAGGACTGTTTCAATTGGTTTCCAAATCTTTTACAATGAAAGCAATGCCATACGTATACTCCAAGTTTCTTGGCACCCCTTCAGTGACACACATTTAGGAATCCTTTCTACTGATTCAGTTTTCAGGTATCACTCGTTTATGTAGCATCTTATGAGTTATCACTTTAATGAGTACACTTAATTTGTTAATCCCAAAAACTACTGTCCTGTTCCAAAAGTAAGGGAGGTATTATTGTGCTTAAGAAATTCATTTTAACAGGCTTAAATCTTTTTGCATAAGCTATTGAAAGGGTAAAATAACATACACATCTTAACTTTCTTACAACTTATCATGGTTTTGACTTGTATGAACATTTCGACTGCTTTTGTATGTGAATTAGAATCTGATCGTTTTGATTATTTCTCCTTTTTCCTTGCCAGAATTTTTGATTTGTCATTGGATCTCCTACAACCAGAACATGAGTATTATCTACAGTCAGTTGACTATTCTTGGCTCATAATTTTGAATAATTTGTTCATAAACTTAATGTGGTAATGAAAACTCAACTTTTGTGATGTTTCATGAAACCTTAATATAGTATGATATTCTAAGGGATACTTATTTTTGTTTTCCCCATCATCATTATAACTAGTTATTATATGCAATGTCCGTCTTCAGTTAATGATGATATGTCTTGCGATAATGTTTGTGTTTTCTGAGCTCGTTTCTAGTCTAGCTTGGACTACTAATAAATGATTAAGATCAGTGTAGATTTCTTGCTCATGGTTACTTTTTCGACTTGATGATTTATGAAAGCATGTATATAAATGAATAGATAGCCAACATGTTATTTATCAGCGAATTTAATATGAAGGTTGATGTTCCTGTATCTTCCCTCGCTCTCCAATCGTTTGTTGAATCCTCTTCTGGCTCGTTAGATAATGGATTTGAGTTTGGTTGGTCTTTGGCTACACATGATAATGACTCTGAAACTTTTACTGAAGCCATTCAAACTCAGGTTCGTAAAGGTAGAATCTTTTTGTTTCTTTTTTCTTATTTTTTACTCCTTCATTTCTTTTTTATTTTCTCACATTGCTTCTTGACGATTATAATGTTGTCTTGGAACTTAATTGAAGATTGTCCTGTTCTCTTCTTTGATGTATAACTTGCATATGTAGTAATTGCATGAAAGAATAAAGATTTGTTCCTTTTCTTGTTCCTGTTCCTTTGTACATCAGCAACTAAATCTTATAATCATATTGGCAACTAGTCCAACATAGGGAAAGGAATATTGATGAAGAGGAAGTTAGAGAGGTAAATTTACTAAATGACTATAGATCACTTCTTTAATATAGCTCAATAATTAACATTATCAACTTGAATTTCAGATCATTATCATTAATGCTTCTGCAAAGAAGCTCTCAAAGATTCAGAAACAAGCCAATTAAGTCATGGATACATGGTATTATCCTTGTCTGTCATGTGATCAAAACATGGGTCCCAATTTTGTTTTACATATACGTGAGCGTATCTATAAGTTTTGGTACTTGCTGGTTGAATTTTATGGTTTCCTAAGAAATATTAGTCCAAAATTATATTTTAATTGCAATAACTAGAAATGCTAAAGCACGTGTCTAGGTTTTTAGCAGTTCAGTTGGGTCAATTACTTAATTTATGGTCATGTGGTTTTTATATTTTTGTTTGGTGTATTTTTTAGAAGATGTTCAGAAATGTTTTAAAAGGCTATTCCCAAATTTTAAGAAGTCTTGTTCGCGTTGAAGGAATTGAACTTGGACGGATAAAGGGCATAACTCTGTTTTGTCATACAAATTATGCTTTTTTGTTTCCTAATAGTGTCTGTCTAAACCAATCAGATATTAGACTGTGAATGGCCTAGTTTTAGTTTTATGCCTTGATATATATTCAGTCTTAGAACTTCCAATGCTCTTTAACTTCTTGTAATTTTGTCTACAATGCTCTCTATGTATTTGTACATAACTTTTGCACTGTTCTTGACAAAAGTCTACATGTATAAATTTGTAGCACCTTGCTACACCTAGATTCGATGCTTCCTTATAGTACTTGATTATCTCCAAGAACCATGATGCATCTGTAATTTATAACAGAAGAGCGCATATCAAACTGCTTATTCATATATTGGATGGTCAGTAGATGGCTAGATGCTGACCAAATTTGATGTTTTTGTCTTGTGAGGAATATTAATTATGTTTTAATGATGGTAAATATGTCATAACTATATGTTAACAATGACCGGAATCAAACCTTACATTAAACCTTTTAGCAACATAGCTTTTACTAATGGACAAATGACGAGAAACCCTGCACAATAAAGATGTTTCATATTGGTTCATGGGCGGGATTTAACATCTAGTGATGGTATTTCCGATCATTAAAATTCTTCAATCATTTAAACAAAAATGGTGTTATTTGCTTGTGTCGGTAACGTGGGCTGAAGCTCCAGTAGACAAAGACAGATTCACAAAAGTAGTAAAAGCTGAAGCAATATGTACGCTGTTGCATTGGCTTTCACATAATGGCTCAAGCAAAATGTGCAATATTTGCTATTGTGCTGCGTTTCCTATAATTAGCCGAAGCAATTGGTAATAGCATCTACTATTAAAAACGCGAAGCAAATGAGCAATATATAGGGACCGAAGCAAATTCTTTTTTCTGTTTAAAGTATACATAAAGTTTGGATTGAATTGAACATCAATATTATTTTCAAATAACACATGAAATATAGAAAACGAACATTCTGAATATTAATTGGGATCTAAAGGCATAACTTAACAACATTTACAACACCAAAATTGTTACATTCTCAAAAGGACTATCAAAAATACAAATTCTACTATGAGGATACAAATGAGGGAAAATAAGGAACAATATAAGCTTTTAATGTGTGTGATTTAACTTACTATGATAGTATTTTCTATAGTTAAAATTTTATTTTTCTTGCGTCATCGTCAATAATTGTAACTAAAGCATCTTAAGGTACCTTATTTGCTTCGGCTCCTATAACAGGCGGAAGCAAGAGTAGTGGTAGACCGATACAAAATTTGTCAAAATTCGAAGCAAATACAAGGTAGTTGCATCGGCCCTTCTTACGACCCAAGCAAAATGGCAGTATATCCTTTTCCTTGTCCGAAGCAATTGAATATGCTTTTGTATCGGATCTTTGTCTTAAACGAAGCAAATTGTGTAGAGTTGCTTTTGTCTTTACCGGGGGCCGAAGCAAATGCTTATAATTTTATTTAAAATAAATATAAAATTTGGATTAAGTGGAGCTCGAATATCATTTTCAATAATACCTGAAATCGAACATTGTTAATATAAATTGGTATCTAAAGCCATAATTTATTTTTAATATTGCTCTCAATTATGAATAAACAAAATTTGATCGTCAAGTCTTAAAATACTCAAGATCCTGAAATAATTAAGTTTCTCTATATATAAATTTATTGTAGTAAAGTAATATTTAAACCATGGGATTTCTAACTAAATAATATAATTTCATCCCATTATCCCATTGATCATGTTTCTTTTATCGCTATATAAGACATTACTTTAACATATATATTGAGTCTTTCACTCTTTTAAAGGTTAAGTGCTTAATAAAACAAGAATTCATTTCCTCAAAATCATTTCAGTTCAGGGATTAATGGTAGATTTAGTCGGGGAAAAAAATAGAAACGGAAAAGTGATTGATGATGTGACAAAAGACTCGGACTAAATAATGTGTTTTTCCAAATAATAAGACTAAAAAGTGATGGATAATTAGTGTTCACTTTTTTATTTTTCATATGATTACATTGTAAATTTGATTTGTATTTTGATTATTGTATTATGTAATTGATTCTCTATAGCTCAATCAACAATCATTTCTCTGAAATTCCACTTTAATTGATCCATGATTCCTCAGATATCATCAACAGAAGCAAAAATGGCGGAGATTGTTCTTAGTTTCGTGGTGGAGGAAGCATTGACCAATGTTCTTTCGCACATCACTGATGAAATCAAACTAGCTTGGGATCTTGGTGATGAACTTTCGAGACTCATCGGCCATGGTTCGTGATCTGTTACAGGACGCTGAAGAGCAACAGATGGAACAAATGGCTGTCCGGCGTTGGCTGTAGAAGCTTAAGATGTGGGCATTTGATGCTGAAGATCTACTTGATGATTTGTCCTATGAATTTCTTCGACAAAAGGTGGAGTCCGAAAACAAGGAAGAGGCGAGGGTCGAAATTTTGTGAACTGCTCCTTGGGGGTTCACTTTGTCCAGAAAACTGTGTTTCATATCAAAATGGGTCCGGAGGTGAAGAAGATTAGTGAGTCACTGGATGGAATCAAGAATGAAGCAGTTAATTTTGGGCTTAGGCTCATCTCTGCTGATAAGAAGTTGTCCGAAACAAGTTGGGTTAGTATGACAGACTCGATAATCGACCATCCGGCTGAAGTCTCTAAGCTTGTTAACTCATTGGATGATTGCCGTAACCAACGATCTCTCACCGTTGTTGTCGTCGTGGGCATGGGTGGGATTGGGAAGACGACTGTAGGGACAGTACCAACGTTTCTCAGAGGTCAAACTAAAGCCTTGCGCACTTTAATTGCTCCAAGTGCTGATGTCTTTGATGACTCATGCAAGTTCAAGAGTTTGCGGATTCTTAGATTAAGGGGTAAAAATTACAAAGTGTTGCCAGCTTCGATTGGGAAGCTGAAGCATTTGAGATATCTTGATGTCTCATATAGTGAAATCACAACATTACCGGAATCCATCACCAAGCTTTACAATCTGCAAGTATTATGGATGTTTGACTGCAAATTACTTGAAAGGCCTCCCCAAAGATTGAAAAACTTGGTGAACTTGCAACGTCTTATTTTTTCTTACGAGAAGCAAATGCCAAGTGCGGTTGGTTCCCTAACTAATCTTCAAAGGCTTTCTGAGTTTGTCGTGGGACCTGATCAAGGAGGTAGTATTCTAGAGTTAGAATGTTTAAACATGTTAACCTTCAAATTGACAATAGGTAATCTAGAGCTGGTGAGAGATGAGGAGCAAGCTAAGAAAGCAAATCTGCAAAGTAAAAGGAAATTAGATAAACTAGAACTTGTGTGGAGTGTTGAAAGAGACTACAATGATGGAAACCTTAACTCCTCCGGGTGAAGATGAGTTGGAAGATCGTGAGAATCCTGAGAACTCCAGTGATAATGATCAGAACGTGTTGGAAGGTCTCCAAGCCTTGTGAAGAGTTGAAAGGGTTAGTTATTAAGAATTATATGGGCAAAAAATTTCCCGCATGGTTGTTGACAATGAAAGTAACTACCTCTGCTGGTGATTGTTGCCCACTTAACAATTTGGTGTGGCTAAAATTGGAAGGCTGTAGAAGGTGTGGGGAAATTCCGATGGTAGGGTATCTTCCTCTTCTGAGAAAGCTTGCGCTAGTAGGATTTGACAACGTGGAATGCATGGATGATGAGTTTTATGGTAGCAATGAAGCGAACACAAGCAACGGATGGATACTGTTTCGTGCTCTAAAAAGATTAGTTATTGGTTCCATGAAGAGTTTAGTCGAATAAAAGGCCCCGGTAACATGTAATGCATTTCCTTGTTTGGAAGAGTTGCACATTTTCAATTCTCCTAAGTTGAAAAGCATCCCGATAAGTCATCTTTCGGTACTTGAGGATTTTAAGATGGAACACTGTGATGCATTTGATGAGCTGGTATTGGACAATGGCCGCGACCCTTAGAGTTCTCTCCGCCTGTTGCACTTGGTGAATTGTGGTAATTTGGCATCTTTTGAAAGTGTACAAGGTCTCACATCCCTTCAGGCCTTAAGGATCTATTACTGGGATGAATTAATCTCTATTCCACGAGGTTTAAAGTTCTGTCCGTCTCTAAGAACATTGTTTATCTGGAATTGCAACCCAACTGACATTCGTTCCCGAAAACTTGTCGGAATTACGTTCACTCACTTCCTTAACCATAATTTATTGCATATTACCAATTTCACAGGGGATATTTTAGAGGGTCTCACCCATTCGAGAAGCTTGGGGGTTAGTTGTTACAATGAGGCTTTTAACTCAATCCAACATATCCCTTCTCTTGATTGTTTTCTATCCATAGAAGGTCGGAATGATTACAAATCTCTGCCTGATCAACTTCAAAACCTCACTCGAATCAAGATATTAGACATTTTTGATTTTGCAAGCATGGAATCTTTGCCGGAGTGGTTTGGCAAATTATCCGCTCTCCAATCCCTTTTCATTTGGAAATTTCCCAATCTCAAGTACCTACCTTCAGCTACAGCCCTTCAAGGTCTAAAGGAGTTGAAAACTCTGAACTGTCCTCTCCTCAAGGATAGCTGCGCAAAGGGGAGTGGCTCCGAGTGGTCAAAGATCATTGATGTCTTTCTCTTTCTCCAAAAAAGAATCTACGTCATAGTCATTTTAAACAGAGATTGACACACCCATGTGGGGATTCACAAGATATGAAGATGTATTTGTGCATCATAATGCCTACTTATTGTTGTTCAATTAAATTATTTTGGATGTAAGTTTCTGCAACTGTGAATTACTCTTCTTTTTTTCTTTTCTTTTGTGCATGACTGTTTCAATTGGTTCCCAAATCTATTACAATGAAAGAAATGCCATATGTATACTCCAAGTTTCATGGCACCCCTTCAGTGACACACATTTAGGAATCCTTTCTTCTGATTCAGTTTTCAGGTATCACTAGTTTATTCAGCATTTTATGTGTTATTATCACTTTGATGAGTACACTTTAATTTATTAATCCCAAGAACTACTTCCCAGTTCCAAAAGCAAGGAGGTATTTTGTTTAAATGGTTGTTTGAACGATCCTTCACTGGTAGCATGCAGCAATAGTATATTATTAGACAAATTTAGATAATTGGATAAACTTATTTGATATCCTTAACCACTCAGAAAAGGACGGACAAAGTTGAAGGACTATGATCCAATATGCCTTTTCTAGCACCAAAAACACTGTTAATAGTTGATTTTAGATTTTTTTGATTAATGAATTATGAAACGGTTCACTAAAAGCATTTCGAATTATTTCATCATCACACCTAAAATTCTCAGACCATATATGTTAGCATCTAATGACATGTTATGTAAAACTACGTACAATAAACACATAAAAATAATAACTTTTTTTTGAGAATTTGGCTCGTTAAGATGACTTCACTCGTGATGAGATTTCCAGAAGTTCTCCAACTTGGTAGTGGTTTGACATCTTCGGAACAAGTAACTGTAAACGCAGAAGTTTACATAAAAGTCTACATTGATCTGCAATACCTGCACATTGTGATTAAGCAATGAATGAGTAATTTGCATCATTATTGTGACAATAAAAAATGTCAAAAGATAGCATATTACAACTGATGATGCAAACTTTCGAGGCATCCTTGAATTAGAATGAAATAGCTAATAGAGAAATTTATCCTAATAAAAACCATAACGAAGCTTTGTAAAAATAATGCTATCACAAGGTGGACATAAATTAAGATTACGCTGCTCTCCTCATATCTGCGTATATATAGCCAAGCAGTGATGTACTTCTTCTAAAGAACCATATTTGACACGAGCTCTTAGCAATATCATAAGTCATCTGAGGGAAGTTGATGGATTAAGTATGAGGATAGAAATTGAAATGTCTTTTACATTTAAATTGGAATGATATCTATACACAAATTAAATAAAAGTTTTATATTCAGATGTTGTGAAAACAAAGATAAGTGTCAGGTAATCACTAAGTTTGGCTTTATTTGGCATCTCTTCATCTCTGTAAACAATGAGAAGGCCAACCTTCACTACAAAAAAACAGGCTTTTAGCCACGGAAATTTTTCACGGTAGCTACGGTTTTACGCTAGAAATTGTTGCAGCTCAACCAAAGACTAAGAGTACCGTCCAAAGCAAGAAAATAAAAGGCTTCAGACCTTGATAGTTGTTGTATATGCAATAACATCAGGTTCAATTGCAGCAGACACATGTTCTTCAAAATCTGTGCTGAGGGGAATAACCCTATCAGAGTACATACTAGTATTGAAATTCTGTACATGAAGACCATGGAGAAATAAGTGCGTTAGTCTTAAATCAAGAAGAGAAATACCTCTGAAGTGCATCGATATAGCCGATTAAAAGAGCAGTGCCTTGCCTGCATAAATTTTGCAATATAAAAGTTTCTAGAGCTTTTAAGTAGAACAATATCAAACGAAATACAATCCGAAAAACAAAATTCTCATGCAAATATCTAGTTAATTCATACAAGAATTGGAACTAGTAAGTGGGACAGGGTAATATACTGCTTGTGCTAAAAAGAAACACAGTGAACATTTATAATCATAAGTTGAAAAGTGGCATCACCTCGTCAAATAATCCTTCTACGAGACCAGTAGAAAGAAGAAGTTAGTTTTCTTAAACACTGCTATATATGAAGGGTGACATAATAAAAGAGTCTATTATTATAAATGGATAGATAGCCAACATGTTATTTATAAGCAAATTTAATGTGAAGGTTGATGTTCCTGTATCTTCCCTCGCTCTCCAATCGCTTGTTGAATCCTCTTCAGGCTCGTTAGATCATGGATTTGAGTTTGGATTGTCTTTGGCTACACATGATAACGGCTCTCAAACTTTTACTGAAGCCATTCAAACGCAGGTTCGTAAAGGCAGAATCTTTTTGTTTCTTTTTCTTATTTTTTACTCTTTAGTTTCTTTTTTATTTTCTCACATTGCTTCCTGATGATTATACTGTTGTCTTGGAACTTAATTGAAGATTGTCCTGTTCTTTTCTTTGATGTATAAATTGCATATATAGTAAGTGCATGAAAGAGTAAAGATTTGTACTGACATCCTAACTAAGGCAATTAAGTCATGGATACAACATGGTATGAATCCTTTTCTATCATATGAACAAAACAACTGAGTAATTTTTGGTTTATCATTTCTTATTGTCAATTGGAGAAATGTGGGGTCCCAATTTAGTTTTACATATAAGTGAGCATATCTATAAGTTTTGGTACTTGCTGGTTGAATTTTGGTACCGGGAAATGTTATTTCTAAAGAAATGTAGCTAGGAAACAGTAGAGGAAACAGATATGAAATGCTAATGAAGAAGAGTTTCTGTGCAAGCGTAGGCTATATTCAGTACTCGTGTATCCAATGCATGAGCTGATTTGTAGTTAGTTGTTCAATTTAGCTTACTATATGCACAGGGGAGTAAAAATGTTAGCAGGAAAAGCTTATTCGGTACTCACATAGCCAATTGTTGGATACTATCTTTAGCTTGGTGGTTCTGGTGGAGAGTATAAGGTTTTGTAGGATGCAAAAAATGGGTTTAATTGCTCCTTTCCTTAGTAATTTTGTCTTTAAATAGAAATATATGTTTGAGTTTATTTGTATTTAGTTGTTTAATTTTGTCGTCAAGATGATTATGATTATGGTATGTTTTTCTTAACTTAAGCCTTGAAGTTCTATGAGTAGGGGAGACTGATATAATATATGTTTTTGTGTGTTTCAACAGGAGTACATTGTTGCATCGGCCTTTATATAAGGTCCCAAGCAAAATGTTCAATATTTGCTAACGTGCTTCGTTTTCTGAAACAAGCTGAAGCAATTGCTAACGGCATCGGTCTGTAACAAGGGCCGAAGCAAATTTCGTTTTAACTATTTCAAATAAATATGAAGTTTGGGTTCAGTGGTGGTTCGTTTTTGGGCACCAGGAATGGCGGTGCCTTGGTGAACTTTCTAGGAACTGTTGAGGATATTGTACGGGGTGCTTTTGCATTTCTAATTGAGTTTTGAAGCTGAACTCCGCCGCCTCCGCTCCCCGGAATCTCCTTGCTTGGGACGCCTCTTCTAGGTTATACTACTGGGATTCCACTAATCGTTGCCTCCATTGTGTCTCTGTCCGCCTTGGCGAGCCCGAATCTTCCTCTGTCCTTGCTGCTTCTCTCTCTAAGGTATGTATTGCTACTGTGTATTTTTGTTTTGTTTGAATTTTGATATGTGCTTGAGCTGATTCGTAGTTAGTTGTTCAATTTAACTTAGGGGAGTGATAACGCTTGGGTTTTAGAGCTATGTTTATGTAATGTTAGAGACTAAGGAGTGGTAGAAGGTCAATTTAGAAAGAATGATGCTGGAGTGTGTGTTAATCTCATAGTTGGACTGGAAAAGCTATATTCTATGTTGCACAGAAAAGACAACAGGCAATGTTTTTTCTGAAGATATATAGCTAGGAAACAGTAGTGGGAAGGATACGGAACTCTAATGAAGAAGAGTTTGCGTGCAACATAGGCTATATTCAGCACTCACGTAGCCAATGCTTGAGCTGGTTCGTAGTTAGTTAGTTCAATTTAGCTTACTATATGCGCAGGGGAGTAAAATGCTAGGTTTTAGAGCTGTGTTAATGCACTATTATAGACTAAGAAATGGTAAAAGGCCAATTTTGAAAGGGAATGATGCTGGAGTATCCGTTAATCTCATTGTTGGACTGGAAAAGCTTATATTCAGCATTCGCATAGTCAATGATTGGATCCTACCTTTAGCTTGGTGGTTATGGTGGAGAGTATAATGTTTTGTTGGATGCAAAAAAGGGGTTTAATTGCTCGCTTCCTTAGTAATTTTGTCTTTAATTGACTATTCTAATCATATTAGTGAGCTTTTTAAATAGGCTGCTCATAGAATTTAGGGTTGAGTTGATTTGTAGCTTGTTGTTTAGCAGAGTGACAATGCTTGGGTTGTAGAGCTCTTTATGCAATATTAGAGAGTAAGGAAGTGATAAATATCAATTTGGAGAGGTAATGAAAATGCAGTGTCTAGTAATCTCATAGTTGGATTCAATTTGAATGGAAAAGCTATTTGGTGCTTGCTTAGGCAATAATTGGATTCTATCTGTAGCTTTCTGGTTCTGGTAGAGGGTACAAGGTTATTTTGGGTGCAAAAGACGGGTTGGATTATCTTCCTTAGTAATTTTGTCTTTAAGGTGCTTGGCATTTTATTAAATGGTTGTATGATTATGATATGTTATTCTTAAACCTTGAAGTTCTCAGTAGGTGAGATGTGTGATGGCAGGTATTGCAAGCAGATGTGCAGATTGACTTTGCAGTTAATAAAATCTCCATCAATAGAAATGGCTCTGCTCTCCTGCTGGCTGGTTCAGATGGTATATGCGTTATGTATCTCTATGGGAGATCGTCCACTACCGACAACACCATTGTTTGCAGGTACTTGTGGAAAATATGTTCCATTTATATTGAATCTTGGAGATGGTGATAATTTGTGGAAGAGATAAATTTTCTGACTTCTTTTGTCTCACTTTCTTTTTTAGTATCTGGGAATTTCTTCTTGTGAATAGGAAAGGAGGCAGCCTAACATATATGCACATTTCAAAGCACTTTGATATTGTACATGAGCCATTGAGTCTTTATGACCATTGATGTCTTTCTTTTTCTGCAAAAAGGAATCTACTTCATAGTCATTTTGAACAGAGATTGATATGATATGTGTGTTTGTGCGTGTCTGTTTGCATGTAGAGCTTCACAAGACATGAAGATGCACTTGTGCATCATAATTCCCTTCTTATTGTTGTTCTATTAAATTCGTTTGGATGTAAGTTTCTGCAACTGTGAATTACTCTTCTTTTTTTGTGCAGGACTGTTTCAATTGGTTTCCAAATCTTTTACAATGAAAGCAATGCCATACGTATAATCCAAGTTTCTTGGCACCCCTTCAGTGACACACATTTAGGAATCCTTTCTACTGATTCAGTTTTCAGGTATCACTCGTTTATGTAGCATCTTATGAGATATCACTTTAATGAGTACACTTAATTTGTTAATCCCAAAAACTACTTTCCTGTTCCAAAAGTAAGGGAGGTATTATTGTGCTTAAGAAATTCATTTTAACAGGCTTAAATCTTTTTGCATAAGCTATTGAAAGGGTAAAATAACATACACATCTTAACTTTCTTACAACTTATCATGGTTTTGACTTGTATGAACATTTCAACTGCTTTTGTATGTGAATTAGAATCTGATCGTTTTGATTATTTCTCCTTTTTCCTTGCCAGAATTTTTGATTTGTCATTGGATCTCCTACAACCAGAACAGGAGTATTATCTACAGCCAGTTGACTATTCTTGGCTCATAATTTTGAATAATTTGTTCATAAACTTAATGTGGTAATGAAAACTCAACTTTTGTGATGTTTCATGAAACCTTAATATAGTATGATATTCTAAGGGATACTTACTTTTGTTTTCCCCATCATCATTATAACTAGTTATTATATGCAATGTCCGTCTTCAGTTAATGATGATATGTCTTGCGATAATGTTTGTGTTTTCTGAGCTCGTTTCTAGTCTAGCTTGGACTACTAATAAATGATTAAGATCAGTGTAGATTTCTTGCTCATGGTTACTTTTTCGACTTGATGATTTATGAAAGCATGTATATAAATGAATAGATAGCCAACATGTTATTTATCAGCGAATTTAATATGAAGGTTGATGTTCCTGTATCTTCCCTCGCTCTCCAATCGCTTGTTGAATCCTCTTCTGGCTCGTTAGATCATGGATTTGAGTTTGGTTGGTCTTTGGCTACACATGATAACGACTCTGAAACTTTTACTGAAGCCATTCAAACGCAGGTTCGTAAAGGTAGAATCTTTTTGTTTCTTTTTTTTTATTTTTTACTCTGTCAGTTCTTTTTTATTTTCTCACATTGCTTCTTGACGATTATAATGTTGTCTTGGAACTTAATTGAAGATTGTCATGTTCTCTTCTTTGATGTATAACTTGCATATGTAGTAATTGCATGAAAGAATAAAGATTTGTTCCTTTTCTTGTTCCTGTTACTTTGTACATCAGCAACTAAATCTTATAATCATATTGGCAACTAGTCCAACATAGGGAAAGGAATATTGATGAAGAGGAAATTAGAGGTAAATTTACTAAATGACTATAGATCACTTCTTTAATATAGCTCAATAATTTACTATACACTCCTCTAAAAAGAATCATCTTACACATGAAGCTGAATAAAGATTACCATTCCAGCCCAATAGCCCCAGATAATAGTAGCAAGAAGAAGTCCACTTCCCAATTATAAGGATTTAACCTAAGCCCACTACCCAATCATAAGGATTCAACCTGCAGTCTTGCACAATTTCAAAAATAAATAATTTGGTAGAATATTTTTATGTAGAAAATGATTGATTATTTTCTCTTATCTATTTTCTAAAAAATGAAGCAATTTGAGAGATAATTAAAAAAAAATTATTTTCTCATTCATTAATTTTTGATATCTCCATTATACTTATGCCCACTATTTTATCACTCGTTATTAACTCATCCATTAATTTTTAACATCACCATTCTTGTTAAACTGAATTTTAATCAATTTAAATAATAAAACCGTCCCTAACAAACATGAAATTCTCTTTTCCAAAAAGAAAAATAATAATCAAATTCTCGAAATTAAATTTAGATAAAAAATAAGTGATTTATTTAGCAAAAGGATAAAGACGGATATAACCTCACCTATATGTTGACTGCACCGCAGCAGACAAAGTAGAATGCGTATATAGGAATTTGTCAGACAAATCTGGATGAAGAAGAATTTAATACTTGATTATTGGACATGTAAATATAATGTAACTATATAATATTTGAATAGATGAAACTTATGAGTTGCTTTTATCAGACTTTATGGAAAAGGTCAGAAAAGGAGTACCCTTTCCATTTCTTTATATTAATAATTTATGTGCCTCTTTTTGGATAAAATTTAAAAGTGCATCCTCATCCATCCTCCCATTCCTTATTTAATACTATTTCATTATTTCTCCATATCATCATATCTTCTTTTCCAAATCAAGTAATTATCCAAAACGATATCAAATCAAATAAATTATGATACCTTGATGAGTTGGATTTTGGTCGATCGGGAGTATTTGATTCACTTCATGAAAAGAAAATGAGTGAAATTCTTACATTGCTATAATCTAGTGATTATCAAGTTTTTAAATTGTCACATTGCAATAATTTAGTGATTTTCAAGTAATGACGAAAGTCTAGTTTTAATATACGCAAATATTTCGGTTGATCTTTACCTTAATGTTGAACTCGCTGAAGCTCGAGCTATTTTTAAAGGGACTAAAAATTGCTTTGATTATTGTTCATTCACATCGATCGTCATTAAATTACACTAAAGTGTTAATTGATACAATTGAATGGAGCTCTTTCCACTTCACATTCCTCTACGATACGTACATCGATATTAATGAACACAAATTAAATTTTACTATGTGCTACTTTTTCTTTACTTTTTGGAAGCGTAATTGCTCATAGTTTAGTTTCTTAGTCTACAAATTTTTCTTCCTCAATTTTTTTATTGTAAAGTACCTTGCTAGTGTTTGGCTCTCTTGTAATAAGTTAGTTTCTCTTTCTTAATATATTTTGTAAATTATGAAAAAAAATTCCTCATTCATTTCAATGAAACCTAATGAAAAGTTCAAGTTTAACTAGAATTGCACAAAATTACAAGGGGACTCTAAAATACCCCGTAATTTTTCTCTATACTTAAATATTTATTTTTACATAGAACATATTTTTAATCTTTAACTTTGCATAAATTAGAGAATCAAATCTCACATCATGACTTGTCAATATGTATATTGTATTGTGCATTGAGGAAAATGAAGATGTTGACATAAATGAACATGTAAATACAAATTAGTGAGCGAAAACAATAATAAATTTTGCTAAAAGAAAAAGATAAAAAGTTAGCGGGTGTGGGAAGAATTGGTCCCCATTTACATAGAGCATCATATATAGTACCCTCGCAAGAATACAATCCATTCCTTATCCACACTCGAATTTCTAAACTCCATCCATCCACTCATCATTCACTCTAATTTCTCACCACAATCTGTATTTATATTTATGTGTCTCCTTCAAAAATTCAAATCAATCTTGGCCATGAAAATGTATTTGGAAGACTTTGATAAAAGGAGGAAAAGAATAGGGATATTCAATAGACATACAATCTACATCTAGAGAGATTATAGAGTATTTGCGGAGTGCATTTGTTCCCTAGTTATAAGTATAGCTTCATATTTTTTTATAATGTCCTAAATAACCGCAATATTAATTCATCTTTTATATTTTCAAGGATTACCTTTCAGATTGGACTTAACTCATTCTCGAAAGGTACCTTAAATTGAGATGATTTCCATCACTTATAAATGTTTTATTCCCACATAACTAGCCAGTGCGAGATGTTTAAGCAACATTTCTCACGCCCAACTAGGAATATACATCTGGAGCAACAAGTTTGCATGACTAGACATTTGTGGGTGACGCCAACAATAGACTTCCTAAAATTAGACTAAGAGACTATGATACTATATTAGATTGGGCCTAACTTATCCCCAAAATGCACATTGAAATGAAAGAATTGTCACATTTTATAATGTTTCATTTCTCACATAACTAACAAATGTCGAATATTTAACACACCATACTTTGGTAGCATTTTAAGTTTTTTCTTTTGTTAGGCAAATAAAGGATAGAATTTAGTGCTTAACATATATTAACGATGATTATTCAAAAGAATGCGAACAAGAAAGAGCATTGTAATGCTATAAAATCGAAATTAGAGAAATTACATGAAAATAACGAAATTGTGAGCAGGGGCGGACCCAGGGGGGCTCGGGTGGGCTCGAGCCTCCCTCAGTTCCGGCACAACCCTTAAAGATATAGCGACATATTCCGGCTAGCCCTCCAAAAATAATGTATATTAACAGTAAAAATGATAAAATGGACAAAGTGAAAGGATTGGAGAGTTGGTAAGAAGGACGTGTTTAGATGTGAAGACTTGGTTCAAATTCCACCAATTACATTCTTTTTTCTTCCAACATTATTAATGATTTTCATCAAAAAAATTTCCCCTAACATTATTAATGTTTTTCATCAATTTTTAATTTTTTCTCCTAACATTATTAATGTTTTTCATCAATATTTTTCCCCTAACATTATTAATGTTTTTCTTCAATTTTTAATTTTTTAATGTTATTTTTGATCGAAAACTCTATTTTTTTGTTTTTCCTTTCTATTTTTAATAATTTTATTAACAATTTTTTATTAGATCATTAATTTGTTTCTCCTAATTTTATCAACTATACTTCATTTTTGTATACACGTATATATAGAAAAAAAATTACGCTAGAGCCAAAATTAAACCCTCCGATCTTCAAATCCTGGGTCCGCCCCTGATAGTGAGAAATGCATTAAATCTTTCAAAAAAGAATATCGGCCTTCTTTTTTGTTTATGTTTGGTTTGGCCCTCCTTAAATATATGTTAACGCCCATTACTAGTTTTTAGTTAATTAAATTGCGACTTAAATTATGTAGTTAATAAAAAGAAAGATGTCAACTCAAATCACTATCAAGCATTGGTGTCTCTTGATATTTTTTAAGGTGAAAGATCAATCAATTCATCATAGGGTTCCAAATAGTTTTTCTTCTAATTAAGATATAATAAATTAAGTAATATTTTTTTTTAAAAAGCATTGCATTTTTAAAATATTGTCTTTTGTTAGATAAAATTTAATTTAACGGGGCTAAATGTATTGAATAATGAAGAAATGATACTTAGAAAATCAAAATTACAGATTAGTCTAACAGATTAACTAAACATGCAACTCAACTACTCAAGTCCATTTTGTTGAGTGCCCCTAGAAATTAGAGCACTTCTAGTGGTAAAATTTTAAGTCTTATTTGCTGCCATAATAGGCAATTCATAGCTTTTTTACAAGTTGAGCCCCTAAGAATTTGAATGAGTAACATTGACCATTTGAAGGGGTTACTGATATGATTGACAACTTATAGGTATAACAACGATAAACGTTACATTTATTATCAAATTCTCATATTGATCCATGAGATTTTCTCTAAATAAATTTGTTTCACAAGTACATTTTAAGAAAGTCACCCAAATGATAGTTTTGATATAAATCATAATTTCAAGGAAAAAAAACAAATCAAAATTTTATATACTATGCAATTATCGACTTACTAATTACTAATGTATCACATTTAAAATATATGCATGTTGTATTAATGGTAAATGAAATAATATAAAGAATAATAATTACGAACCAATAGCTACGTGGGCATAACCCTACAAAATCCAATAAGAATTTTAGCTCATTTTCAAAAATATTTATGCATATTTTATTTTTCTTTTGTTTTTAGCGCTCATAAATTTTCTTAATAAAGTTCATTTTATGGAGAAAATTTATCTTTCTAGTAGAATTTATAAAACATTACCAATTTGAATGGCATAGATCAATCACTATCCCACAAATAGACACCCATGTCTGCATTTGATTTTTAAAAAGAAAAATTAAAAACTCGGAATCCAAAGATTTGAACCATATTTATAAAAAATATCTAAAGCTCCGTGAATCTCGGAACTACTAATTGGATAAGGCACTCATTTCTAGGAGTTCCATGTTTCTGATCCTTACATTTCAGTATGTTTTACGATTATAACCGACCTGAGTTGAATTCAACTTAATTAAATTAAACTGATTTGAAATGCATTTGTTGAAAAAAATTATTTGACTAAACTGAACTGAAATAAATTATTAATAAAACATAAAAAATAAGTTAGTGTCTAATTAGTATAAGTATGTGAGTATATATTTTTTTAAACATACAAGTATTTTATATGCATACAATTTTTTATTGATATATTGTAAATTAAGCATAACTTGTCTCTAAAAGACATTCTGAAGAGCGAATATTGTCACAATTTATAGATGTTTTCATTTTTCTTATAACTAGCTAATGTAGAATAATTAACACACACCCTCTCACTCTCAGGAATATACATTTGGAACATGATGTTTGCAGGAATCAATATCCCCGAGTGACGCCAACAATGAATTTTCCAACATTAGACTTAACAGGCTTTGATACCATCTTAAATTGAATCTAACCCATCCCCAAAAGGCACATTAAAATTGATACCACGTATAAATGTTTCATTTCCGACATAACTAGTCAAGGTGGAATGCTTAACATACCCCTTTACACCCAAAAATATACATTTGGAGCATGAAATTTACACCCAAAAATATACATTTGGAGCATGAAATTTACAGGATTAGACATATGCGGGTAGCGTCAACGATGAGCTTACCAACTTTGAACTATGAAGCTCTGATACCATTTTAGATTGAGTCTAAACCATCTCCAAAAGACAGTTTAAAGGAAAAAGATTTTAACCAATTCTCCATATAACTAGTCAATCTAAAACGTTTAATGTTACTGAAAAATATTTATTTAAGTTAATTCTTTTTATTTTAAAAATCTACAATAAATCAATTATTTGTATCATCCAAACTAGGATTAGATTGAACATTCAAAGGCATATTTGATACTTTGTCTTTGTGTTTTCTATGACCACCGCTACTTGATAAGTATTTCGTAAAATGTAAAGACTAATCAATTGTCTAAACAAAATTATAGAGCTAAATGATTGTTTATTCTATTATATTTATATCAAATTACCTCTCTTCTATTATAGTAAATAAAAGCCAATTTAAGGGAGCAAGTTAAAGTCAAACCAAAAACAAACCAAGAAACTGTATCCATCCAGCAATAATCCAAATTGTACAAGTTGAAATGAGAAATATATATGCCACGTCAAAGAAAAATTCTTCTCTTTTCAAATTAGCTCATAACTTTAAGGGATAAATATCAAATAAATTGGATTAAAAATAGGTCAATATTATGTGTCAATGATTATAGAAGAAAAGTGATATCTTAATTTTATACTCTTTAAGATCGACCAGTCGAAACTCGAAAGAGCAAAAATAGGAAAAAAACAATATATTTTGTCAATGATTTTATGCTATTATTTGATTATATGATATGGGTCAAACTATTCCAACCTAATATTCTATTAAGCACAACTTACATATAAGACAGTTTTGTATATTTTACAACTTGTTATGAGTCATGATCTAGTATTTTCAATTTAGAGATTCACTCAAATTATGTTGAACATTTCGTTTGTTTTTTTTTCTTATAGATTTTCATGATCTTTGGTTGTGAAAAATATTAAAAGTAAGGTTTTTAACAAGTTCAATTATCAAAAAATTAAAAATAAAATTCAATTTGATTCTCAAATAGCTTATGGTTTCCTAGAATAAAAACAATTATTTAAATTCGAGCTTTCGTATCTTAAGAGAAATGTTAGGAATTGAATTATTCTTAAGCCAGCTCAGCTAGCTTAACTTAATACTAGTTAATATAATTCTTTTTTATTTCTTTTAAATGAAATTCTCCTACAAAACTGGCGGTTCTTAATTTTTTCTCCGCTTATATGACGCCATAACAAAGTGTTACTTTCACAAAAAAATAATTGCTTAATAATGATTATAATAAATAACCCAAGTTTAAATTAAGACCATGAATTAAAATCCCTATATAAACATCATCTTCCCTATCACACACGTACAAAAAATTCCTTCCATTTCCATTATCATTTCCAAATATATATGGTCTCTCTTCCTCACCTTCATACCTCCATCTCCTTCCTCGAGCATATCCGTCTTATTGTTATCCCTCCAACAATAAGGTATCCCAATTCAATTTCAATTTCTAAATTCTTCATTTTTAGGGCTTAATTCCATTTTGGGGTTATTTTGTTACTGGGGTTTAATTTGTTTTTGGGGGTTAATTTGATTTTAGGGTTTGTTTTGATTTTGGGGTTTGTTTCAGGCAATGCTGGAGAAAGAATTCTTCACCGAATATGGAGAGGCGAGCCAGTACGAGATTCAAGAAGTAATCGGGAAAGGAAGCTATGGCGTGGTGGCATCCGCCATAGATACACATACAGGTGAAAAAGTGGCTATCAAGAAGATGAACAATATTTTCGAGCATGTTTCTGATGCAACTCGCATTCTTCGGGAGATCAAGCTCCTCCGCCTTCTCAAGCACCCGGATATAGTTCAAATTAAGCACATCATGCTTCCTCCGTCTCCCCGGGAGTTTAAGGATATTTATGTTGTTTTTGAATTGATGGAATCTGATCTTCATCAGGTTATTAAATTGAATGACGATTTGACCCCTGAGCATCATCAGTTTTTCTTGTATCAGCTTCTTCGTGCTCTCAAATATATACATTCAGGTTAAAGGAAGGATCTTTAAGATAGATTTGTTGTTATGCTCTAAAAGGAAATGATTGAACTTGAGATTTCACCAAATGAATATGTTTGTAATATGTTTTTTTTCGTTTGTCTTTGATTTTGCAGCCCATGTGTTTCATAGAGACTTGAAGCCGAAAAATATTCTGGCTAATGCAGATTGCAAGCTCAAGCTTTGTGATTTTGGGCTTGCTCGGGTGTCTTTTACTAATGCACCTTCTGCGATTTTTTGGACAGTAAGTGTCTTGTTGACGCCGTATTACCCTGCTGTAATTTACTGACTGTACATTCTTTCTTAAGGATTATGTTGCAACTCGGTGGTACCGTGCTCCTGAACTTTGTGGTTCTTTTTCTTCCAAGGTATGTCCTGCTGATTGGATATTCCTCATAATGCTTCCTGTTTATATCTTTGTTATTCTGTGAAAGTAAAATAAGATCTATTTGTTGTTAGTGAATTTGTGGCCATTTTTTCGTAAAGCTTGCCTCAGCTTTATTTTTTTCATCCTAAGATATTTGAATGGAATTCTAGTCACTTTAAAAGTTGGGATCTGATTGGTGAGCTATAATATGAAGTATAAATTCACTATGTTCTAAGTAACTTGTATATCTTTGAAGATTACAAGTAATACAGTGTCCCAATTCATGTGAAATTAACCTCCACTAATCTGATTAGTAAGAGTTCTTTGGCTCTCACTACAGCCTCTTGCCCCTATGGTAGCTTTCTAGCGTTAGGGCAATTAAAATTGTCGATAGCTATATTTGCAAGTCTTGCTTTCAGGTAGGGTAGTTTAGAAGCAAATTGAGGTATTTAACTGATTCAATCCGATTAATTGGTTGTTTTGAGAGTCGTTTTTATCTGAACATCTTGAAGGGAAATTTGAATATGTTGTGATGTTGCATTATTGTTGCTGTGTCACAAGGATAAGTTTAAATTTTGTCAGTATACTTATTTGTCCTTTTTGTTGGCGTCTTTCTAGTGAAGTTAATAGTTATCTTCTATGTGAATTTGACTTGGGAAATCGTGTTATCCCATCATCTTGTTACGCATCTCGCTGTGGTCATCAGCGTTAGCTTGATTACATTTTCATGTTTTTAAAATTGTATATGTTCTGTTTGTTTCTGTATCTTCTATGTGAATTTGACTTGGGAAATCGTGTTATCCCATCATCTTGTTGCGCATCTCGCTGTGGTCATCAGCATTAGCTTGATTACATTTTCATGTTTTTAAAAATTGTATATGTTCTGTTTGTTTCTGTTTGACTCTGAGTAAACTACAGTTCACTTAAGATCGTGTGGTAATGCCCCTTTGTGGATTTTTTTTGGCAGTACACTCCTGCTATTGATATCTGGAGCATCGGATGTATATTTGCCGAGTTGCTTACTGGGAAACCATTGTTTCCTGGAAAGAATGTAGTACATGAGTTGGATATCATAACAGATTTGCTTGGCACACCTACAGCAGAGTCCGTTGCACGGGTTTGTGACTCTCTTTCTCATTTGCTGTTGGAGATGTTTTCTTAAGTTGTTAGATTGTTGGCTCTTCACTCGTTTATTTATATGTTTTTGGTACAATGTTCTTCAGCAGTTCTTACAGCATCACTCCATACATGGTTATTCTGAAAATACTTATTGTTTTTTGATACATGCAGATTGGAAATGAGAAAGCTAGAAAATATTTGAATAGCATGAGGAAAAAGCAACCTGTTCCTTTGTCGAAGAAAATTCCAAATGCAGATCCACAGGCTCTGAAGATACTTGAGCGATTACTGGCGTTTGATCCTAAAGATCGCCCATCTGCAGAGGAGGTAATGTTTTGTTTGAAATCTTTTTCATCTGAATTTCATGTATTTCTGATCCTGATATTGTTTTTTCTTCTATGTGCATACGTGCAGGCATTAGCAGATCCATATTTCTATGATTTAGCAAATAAGGATAATGAACCAACAAGGCAACCCATTTCAAAATTAGAATTTGAATTTGAAAGAAGAAAGTTGACGAAAGATGACGTAAGAGAACTGATTTATAGAGAGGTAAAGATGCTTAGTTCCACTTACCCTCTGATGGCTGTGGTGTAGAATTCTGCTTGTGATTAATGAATCTGAAAAAACAGATTTTGGAGTACCATCCAGAGATGCTGAACGAGTACATCAGGGGAACAGATCATACTCACTTTGTGTATCCAAGGTCAGACTTCAAGTAGTATTTGTTATAGGTTATGAAAGGAAAAAACATTACAGTTTAGATGAAACTCACCAATGCTCAATCTTCTGATTTGCCAGTGGTGTTGATCGCTTCAAGGAGCAATTTGCACATCTCGAGGAATGCCAAGGTAGAAGAGAAAAAAACAGTCCTCATAGGAAGCACGCCACTTCCTTACCTAGGTAAGCACATTGGGAAAGTTTGTTTTCTTCTTCAAACGATATCTTTTGCTCTTCTTAACGGTATTTTGCTCTTTTCCTCCAGGGAACGTGTCTGCTCGAGTGATGAAACTGATATTGTCGTCATTAAGCGTGCTGCAAATTCAGTTACACGTGCAACTGTTCAGAGCCCTCCAAAGGTGGAAGCAACTGAAGAGGAAGTGTCCCAGTCGACTGAAGAGCTGCAATCTGCAAACAGAAATGCAGTTGCAGTACAGGCTAGTTCTACCAAACCGAAGTGCAGCACCCGTAGCCTGTTGAAAAGTGACAGCATTTGTGCTTCAATGTGCGTTGGAATTGTTGGCAACGATCGAGAAGTGCATGCTCTTTGATTTGATTTAATATTAGGTCCAGGAAATATAAATTTGATTGCCTAATGTCTTTGTTGAAGTAGAGTAGTGTACCATGCATTTCCTTCATCTGTTAAAATATATTTAGTGCTTGCATTTCCAAAATATGTTAGGCGCAAGCTTTTGAAACTAATTCATGAATATGGTGTATTGAACTACTCTCATCTGTGTTGTATGCTTGATTTGATGAATGATCACTAATTATTAGAGGGCCAATAATATGATGGCTTTGTTTCTGCTTGCAGTCTTAAATTTTACTTGAATTTTGCTTGTTTGTTGCCAAATGTTTTTATCATCCTAAAATTTACAAATTTTCCTCATAAAAAGAATTCATGGTTGATGATAACATTACTTTTCAATGCTCAATCTCACTTTGATTGAAAGGATACAACTTGTATTTCTTGAAAAAACAGTTTTCGAGACAATCTATATTAAAATTTCACAAAAGTAACACCAACCCTAATTATTTTTTATATTTCAACTTTCATAAATTGTCATATGTATTTACCAAATGTTTATTACCTTGTGTTCATACAGTTTTTACATAGCACTTTGACCCATAGCAGCTGCTCATGTCAATACTTAGACTGACCCAAAATCAAGAACTACTATCGAACCTTCACTGAAAATTGCAAAATTAAGCCATCTATATCGCTTATGAATGATGTTTGCCCGTAGATTTAGATTTTTAGTTCAACACATCTGCACTGCGATCATTTACTTAACTCGCGTAAAACCAGGGTGTTTGATTGTAAATATCACATAATAATATTATAGGATTTCTTTTCCAATTCCACTCCAAAAGTTGGTTACATAATGGGAAAGAACTTCCCAGCTTAGAAAACATAGAAGTTATTCCATCTACTCATTATAATTGCGAATATCATCACTTTCTGCAATCATAAAAAAGATCCCACTTGGCGGAATGGAACTTCTAAATGGTTTTTCATCATTTGCAAACACCAGATGCATATGTTCATTCATCCGGTACCCAAAATGCAGTACACAACTTTAACCGCTTCCATCGAGTTCGCCATTAGAGAGAAGATGTGCCATATAGTGCTGCATAAACACATAATATAATGATTTATAATAGTGCATAAGCCAAAATAAGTTTTTATGTTACTCATATTATTGCCAAAACAATAAACCCCAAAGCAAAATCTTGAAGCATTGTCAAGCACCATAAATACGGGCACATTACATAGTAGCAGTCTGGTGCTCGATTAACTGTCTCAATCGAATTTCATAATCAATGACTCCACATCAGTGGAAAACCTCAATGGTTGTCCAAAACCAAAATCTCAATCACGCGAGAGTGGATCTAAGTGCAATCTTATACTCTAATGAAAATTCAGTGAAAAGGAAATTGATACTCCGGCCTTCAATCGTTACGAGAGTTAGATTTAAAGTAAAAGAGTTATCTAGCTTTCACCATCATTGTCCTGTTTACTATTTGATAACATGAAATGTGACAAAGTTCAATTGACAACTACCTACAAGCTATTTATTTTGGCCCCAGAATCCAGTTTATGGAAAGTAATGGTTTTCTGGTTTGGTTGATCTTCAACCTTTAGAACCTGTGATGACTGAAATGCAAGGGCTTGTTACAGAGAATCCTTTGATCTCTTGAAGTAAATCTGTCTGAAATTCTTGCTTATTCATTTCAGAATATGTGATACACACAGCGTGTTATTAGGACTCATAATTGACATGTATAAAACTAAGACTGGGTGATAAATACTATTGAAACAAAAAATCCACTGGGTATTTACATCCTAGAACGTGAACAGTGAGCGGAAAAAGGACTTGCAAAACGAAGATAATATCCTGGAGGAAAGAAAATGATCACAATATAAAAATAGTTAAGAGCATATATCTGCCACCTACCCTACTGCTAAGAGCATATTATTGGGGATGGTTAACTTTTTCCTTGATTACTATAGATCATCACTCCTTTCCTTTCTACTTACTTGACTACCGAAATCACACAAGTGATTAACCCATCCATCATATACTTTTGGATTGACAAGGAAACCCTGTTTTCTACTTAAAGAGACATGACAAAAGAAAGGACCATTTCATGAAAAGTTTTTTCCTTCTACTCTTGCACATCACAAAGGATAGAGCCTCTACTTTCGTGGTACTCTCTATATTAGGAGGATTTTTTAGCATTATTACCTGCCTTTGTAAAGAAACTCTACATCTAGCCAATCGAGGGAGAATTTGAACAACGTTGAAGTTGAACTACGATCATTGAGGATTTGACATCCATTTGATATCCTCTCAATATTGACACTGGATAAAATGCAATTCTTTCCGACAGACAGATAAAAGCATACATATACTAGAACAACATTATTAATAAAACTTACTGCATGATATGCATATGGAGATTTTCCTTGGCGTTCAAAGTGCTTTTCCATGATGCAGTATTCAATTGGACCCCACTCTTCTGATTCAAAACAGTTGCCAAGTGCAACTTTGTATAACTATCATAACACAACGAGCAATTAGCATCATTATGTAAAGGGAACGATACATAAAAGACTTGCAGAAGAAATCAATATAACCTCTGACCTTGGCAGTGTCTGTTAAAAGTTCTGTGCCAGCAGGGTACGATGCATAAAATTGATCCGCTCTGGAAAATCCAGCTCTAGTTCTGGAAAAAATAACCCAGCATTTTGATATTATAATCATCTCATAGCCAATTTTCAACTCTACATTGCTTATTCTAGCTCTATATTACCAACCAATGGTTAAAACAGAAAGGAAAGTTGTTTCGAATAAGAAGTCAGCAATGGATCCGTAAGCTCTAGTATAGAGAAAAACCAAATGATATACCACAAACAACCACTTAAGCAACAAACCTCGACAAACTTTCCAATTATATTTGATTGACTCACGTGTTATTCACGTATGCATAGTTCACGAGAACAGTAAAGCAATAGAAGCCGGTGTATGAAAAAATTCTTCGAAACTTCTGGATCTTCAGAATTTCTTTAATGCCATCGAGAAGCATCATAGTCGGGCAAGCTGTGCCTGAAATGTAGTCATCGAGACATTGAATCAAACAGCTTACAAGCATAGAAAATTACCTATGATAACGCGCACACACAAAAAAGCCTCGACGCCAAATTACTAACATTGTTTCGTTAATATGGACATAACTCAAAAAGGTGAAACAAAATGCAGAATTATGTTACAGAAATTAGTGAATGCTCCTCAAAGCGAAAAGCATCTCCCTTGGAATGGTCATTTAGGCCATATTCTATATGACTGAATTGAACTGAATACTACCAAACTGAACTGAATTGAAGTGCATACTGTAGGGAAATTACAGAACCGAACTGAGCTGAACTGAATACTGCCAAGCTGAACTGAAATAAATTAATGATAAGCCACAAAGAACAGGCTTTTCTAAGAAAGGTCTGGGGTTTGATTCCCGCTCTTTTAAGGAGCAGTCCAATTTGGCTAGCACTTATATTACCTATAGGAAAACCCGATAGGAGCGTGGATTAGTTTAACATTGTGACAAGCATACCATGTCGTCAGACAAAAAGAACAAACAGTTGTAAAAAATCTTAATTGGATTATAAGGAAAAGCAACTAATTAATAAGAAATTGAAACCCTAAACTTAAATTGAAATCATACCCTCTCGAGCTTTTGGTAGGTCGGAGCTTGTGTTCCAGTCCGATGATGCAGCAATTTCACACAATTGCCGAGTCAAAGGGTTATGGTTATGCTTCTTTCAATCCCATGCTGGTTGGACCAGGCTTAACCAAACCCACTCGAGTTAGGTTGGACCAAGCTTATCCAACTAATTCTCAAACACGGTCCGACTAAAAATATATAAAATTGTTAGTTTTTATCAAGAAGAAAATAAAAATTAATTCAGTATTTACACCTGATTAGAATTGGGAAAAAATTATGAATCCAATTTATTGATTTATTAATATTCAAATTGATTTATAATTATTTTAGAACCGAGATAATGATCAATTTTTGGTTTTTCCATTCGGTTTCCGAACCATATTGGGCCGACTAATCCGAATCCGGGGCGGGTCCAAGGATTATGGTATTTAAATTTCGGAGATCGATCCGCAAACCTCCCTACCAAGCGTAGCCCTATGCTACCATTGCGCCAACTATCGGTTGGTCGAGATAATGATCAATAGAACTACAATTTGAAGAAAACCGGAATTGTAATATAATTTTATATCAGTAGATGTAAGTGATTGATTATCAAAGTGGGTAGAATTTTACTTTGACATAAATTCAATTCCTCATTATTAAATAATTTATAACTTCAAAACTTTCATTATAAAAAGCAAACCTTGAACACAAATTCAATACATCAATCACAGGAAAAAAAAACAAAAGTTCGGAGAGATGGCAGCAAAAAATATTTCCTTGTGTTTGATATTAGTTATAAGTTTTGGTTTAGTTCATATTAATAATGCTAGGGAGGATCCTGTAACTTGTGATTGTAGAAGCTGTGACGATGGTTGTGACGCGATACGGCATTATGAGAGCGACATATATGGTCACCTTTCTTGTTATTGCACATGTGGATGTGATCCATTAACCAACCCACCCTATAAACCATCCCCCAAGCTACCTTCAACGCCACCCCGGACCCCGAAGCACCCATCCCCTACACCACCGCGAACTCACCCAACCCCGACTCCGAAGCACCCATCCCCTACACCACCGCGAACTCACCCAACCCCGACCCCGAAGCTCCCATCCCCTACACCACCAACCCCTACCCCAAAGTTGCCATCGCCTTCGCCACCAGTCCAGGCCCCGAAGGTGCCATCACCCCCGCAAAATGTATCTCCACCACCACCAGTACCGCCACAAGTTTATAGAGCACCCACATTTGAAGAGTGTGGCATGGGTATATGGGACTATTCAGTAAGATGTGCTCCTGCTTTTTATCATCAAGGTCTCATACTTGAAAATTGTTGTCAAACTTTCCATTTAAATGCGGCATGTAATATGGACACATATTATGGTCTTCCTCCTCCAGTTCAGCGATTTTGTGGATTTTGATAAATTTAAGTTTAAGTAGTTTAGCGAGTGTTTTAGGTTTTTTTATTTAGTAGCTTTAGATGTTTAGGTTTTTTTCTTTAATTTAGCTTTAGGTAGTCGTTTGATATTTTAGCCATCATATTAATGTGTGTTTGGTGAAATTAATAATAATAAATTTCTTTTGTTAGTTATATTTTTCGTTAATGTTATCAATGATTCAATATAAATATGTTTTTCCAATAAAGTGACAGTGATCTCAAAATATTGGAAGGATTCTGGGCAGCTTAATGAACCTAATATTCAAATGTTTACCAAGCTCCAAATCGTAATCAAATGAAAAGATTATTATTGGAATTTGATAATTTTTGAGAAGATTATTTTCATTAATTGGAAAAGAAATTAAAACATATTACAAATAGGTGTTGTGCACACAAGAATATTGACAGGATGGCTAACAAACTGGTAATCTTCTTAATTAACAGGATGGCTAACAAACTTGCAATTAAGAAGATTAAAAAAATTACTTGTTCTTGTGAATCTTCTTAACTCCCGCAATTGTTTATCAAAATTACTTGTAATGTAAGGACAAGTAATCCTTTATCAAATTCAGTAGGAAGTGTATCATCAAACAAAATAATAGGTCCCAGCAAATATCAAGTTTGTCAAACACAAGTGCCAAGGTTGGGTGTTGCATTTGGGCAATGATGATATGCATTTGATTTTAATACAATGACGAACAGCTCAGGTTACAAAGGATCATTTGCAAAAGATAAAATCACAAAGCTCAATCAGAAATTATTTAAAGCATAAGCAGTACATTCTTATCAGGGCCAAATGCCCAAATATACCATGGAGCAAGCAAATTGAAGAAGTCACCAGCAGCTTTCCAATTCCAATCAATGCTTACAATGTCATTCTCAATGTCCTCACCAGTTAAACTAATTGAGTTACCGTCAGATGTTTCGAATGGTCTAAGATTACTTCAAATTATAATGGATGGTTAGAGAGAAATTCTTACATGAGTCAGCTCCACCATGTGGCTACGGATCCTTCCAATAGTGATTTAATATGTATGTTAATGGGTTAAAACACTATCGAATGAACCCATTGACACGTGGTGAACGTATCTGCTATAGAATTTCTCCTTACAAGTCAGGATAGCCTGCTCGTTTTCTGTGATTGTGAATTTCGGATTGCTTCTCCAAGAAGAATCTCCGACCGCAGTCTGATTTCCCAGTTGCTTCCTCCTATTTCTTGTTGTTGTGTCTTCATCAAATCCAGGTTTTTCTTATAGCAGAAATCCTCTATTGCTTAGGGTGCAAGTCTTCCAACAACCCTAACGTAGTCCTCACATATTCCTCGCTTTCCTTCTCTCAATTCAAGCATGGAGCAGCCAGACGGTGAACTTGGCAAGGAAAAGCCCTTCCTTACCTCCCTTTTTACTCGAGTCCCAGTTTGCCAGCCGCCTCATTGGGTAGCGTGTAAAGGTATGGGGTCGGGTGAAGACCGGAAGAGTTCAGCTAAAAGGAACGTTAGCCTTCTTGGAGCTTTCCGATGGCTCATGTGCTGCCAACCTACAAATTATCATAAATAAATTACGAAACTGAAGCTCGTGGATCAATGCATAGCAACTACTGGCAGCTCAAAAACAAGATAGAGAATAAAAGACAGAAGAAATCAAACTCAAATTCTTACTCAAAACGAGCTCATAACCTCAGCCAATTCGAAGTTCCTCATATCGTTTCACAAAAACCAACAAAAGGATACACAAAAGTTGAAATTCAGATTCACTGACATGAGTTCCAAATTACACAGATTGCCTTTCCAAACCCTTTCAAACAGCATAAAAGATGAGAAATAGGAACAACTGAAATTAAATCCAAGCCGATTTCCTCCCATCCCATCCCCCAATTTTGGAAAACCCCAAAATTTTGAAAAAAATTGAAATTCACGAGTCACTCAGGACTCAACTGAGCTGCGGCGATTCCAAAAACGACGAGAAAGAAGAAAGCAAAAGTAGGATGAGATGATTACCATACAACGTGTGAAGAGAAGAGAGGCGTGGTGGCCGGAGTATACAGATGGAGAAAATAATAGGAGAACGAAGAAAAGAATAAAAGAAGAAGCGCGTGCCTTTTTATTTTTTGTAATGGACTCATGTACTTCGGCCCAATAGTAAACTCGAAGCAAATAGAAATTTTATTAACATTTGGTTCGGCCTTTTGTTACATGCCGAAGCAAAAAGTTTATTTGCTTCGAGGAGAGGCCGAAGCAAAAAGTTAATTATTTGCTTCATTCTTTAAATATTGGCGAAGCAAATGTTCGTATTTTTGGCATCGGTCTTCTCAAAAGCCGAAGCAAATTCACAAATGATTCAGTCCTGCTATACAGCCGAAGCATATGCTTTTTCTTTCTATTTAAGCAAAATTAAATAATTTTGGATTCAATGGAGCTCTAATATTATTTCAAAACCAGTTTAGATGCCACATAAAGACTATACGAACTTCTTGGCATTGATTTTAGTGTCACCCTGAGCTCTAATCATCCTGAACTATGGCTTTGAATCTACCAAAGCATGTATTTCCTCATGTCTTTGAGTTTGCTTCGGTTAACATTCAGAATGCAAATCCCAAGTATAGGGAAGCTTCTGTTACAGCTCTTGGTGTCATCTCAGAAGGCTGTTTGGACTTTATGAAAGATAAGATGGAACCAGTTCTTCATGTCACCTTAGGGGCTCTGAGGGATCCAGAGCAAGTTGTTAGAGGAGCTGCCTCGTTTGCTTTGGGTCAATTTGCTGAGCATTTGCAGCATGAAATTGGTTCGGTTGCATGGTATAAGAGAAGCTCTATTTGCGCACATGTATATAATTGATCTATCCATTCACATTGTTTAAGGAATTTTATCTCTTTTTCTGAAGCTACAATTCGTTTTTGTATCTTAATGTTATTGCAGTCTGCAATTGGTTTGGTTGCATCAGCTGCTGAGCAAGCCTTCATTCCATATGCTGAAAGGGTTCTGGAGTTAATGAAATCGTTCATGGTGCTTACAAATGATGAGGATCTGCGATCTCAAGCAAGGGCTACTGAACTTGTTGGAATGGTTGCTATGGCAGTTGGGAGAACGAGGATGGAGCCCATTTTAGTCCCATTCATGGAGGCTGCAATATCTGTAATAAATTGACAACTTGCTCAGGAAATGAAATTTGTGGATTTAGTTATCAATTTTCTTCCTCTGTATTCTTGTCAGGGTTTTGGACTGGATTTCAGTGAGCTTTGGGAGCATACACATGGTTTTTTTAGCAATGTAGCAGAAATTTTGGATGACGGCTTTACACAGGTTAATAAGTATTTATTTGAAATGAATCTATAAACTTTTCTTAGCGTTGTATTCATCTGAAACCTCATATGTTCATGTGTAGTATCTTCCTCATGTAGTAGCCCTGGCATTCTCATCCTGCAATCTCGATGATGGTTCTGCAGTTGATATTGATGAACCTGATGATGAATATGATAATGGTTTTGGCGGTGTGTCATCTGATGATGAAGCTCATGATGAGCCAAGGGTTCGAAATATCAGTGTTAGAACAGGAGTATTGGACGAAAACGCAGCTGCAACTCAAGCACTGGGCTTTTTTGCACTGCACACAAAGAGTTCTTATGCACCGTATCCTTTTTCATCATACTATTAAATTTACAAAAAAAAATAAAAAAAAATCAAAATAAATTCGTGGAAAACTCAAATTCAATCAATGTAAAAACTTCTTTTTCTTTCCTTTTGGAGTTCTTTAATTATTCTAAGCTATATTGAGGAGTCATTAAAGATTTTGGTGAGGCATTCAGTGTATTTTCATGAAGACGTCCAGCTGCAAGCAATCATTGGTTTAAGACGTAAGTTAGAATCAAATTTTTTGTGTTCTAATTCTTTTCTCCCGAACCCTATTACTTCATGGCCCTTGGTAACTAAGCTTTGTGTGTTAGGCTTGGCAAGTCTTCTCTTTATTAAGTAATATTAGTCTTGTAAAATTGACATATAGATTGGGAAAGTAAAACCGTTTCTTGATTATAGTTTTGTATAACTTAAAACTTTGCTCTAAATGACTCCACGAAGCACCTTTTTTAGAAAATTTGTTATAACCAACAATGATAGAGAGATAAATTTGGTAGAAACCCAGCAAAATGACTAATATAACAAAATGGAGAAATTTTTTTTGTTATATTAGATTGTTATGGTTGTATACATTTTTCCAAAAAGTATATCTAATATTTCTGTAGTGTTTTCAAATTGGGAATATCACACGTCCGCATTTTCTTTTATTTGAAGACTATTCAGTGAACTTTTATTCTTCATCAAACTATCCTTGCTTCTAAGTTTCAGTGTCATTCACTCAATTAATTCAATCTAGAGTAGTAGAGTGTAGTAGAAACATAGATTGAAAGTTGTTTTCACTACCTGCAGTCTGAAAAGTGTCTACGTAATGTGGGAAATTTTGGTGTGGCTATTCAAGGTTAAAAAACAAAGTAGAATATGGGCCATCTATGAGAGGACAAAACTGCAAGGTATCTGATGAAACACTATAATGGATAGCTGGTTATGCCAACTTTTTTCTTTCTAATTTCTAAAATTGTGTGGCCATCTTATTGTTCTATTCTATTTTATGTAGTTTAAGATTTGTGAGCCCAATTGCTTGTTAAAAATATGGGATGGTCAGATACCTCTACTTGTTCATTAGAAATATGTTTCAGCTTTTCGTAATCATGTTGACTGTTATGGTTGTTATGTTCTTGTGGCAGATATTTTGACTGCAGGATATGCAATCTTCCAAAGTCATAATGTGAGTATGCTGTAGCACTTCCGTTTTCCTTTTCAATGGTGTGATGTAAATATTTCAGTAGGCATCTTGTCATAGGCCTGAAGATGGTCTCTCTGTGCTTCAACATTGGTGAAACAATATTTTGCCAACATGCTAGCTACAATAATCAATATCATTTTAATTTTGAGATAATAAAACAACGAGTCGGTCCTGTTGGGTGGCTAGCTACACATGCCCCTTTAGTAGGTTGCTATCGCTGGATGACTGTTGCATTAAATTGATAAGAACTTTGCTTCTTGTTTTCACAGGATGGACCAGCAAAGGCAAGGGAAGTTCTTGGTGAGAACATAACTTATTGTGGCATACATCTCTAATTTTTGAACTGTGATAATCTTTTTCTTCTAAAAGCTCTAATTTATCATCTCTTTATAATTTGCAGATACTGTGATGCATATTTATTTAAAGACTATGACAGAAGATGATGACAAGGAAGTTGTTGCTCAAGCTTGTATTAGCGTAGCTGACAGTATTAAGGATTTTGGTTATGTAGCTGTTGAACCTTGTAAGTGGTTCTCTTAGTTGCTTCATTTTCTTGATGAAAAAGGCTTTCTCTTTTCCTATTCATACAACAATTTTGAGGCTTCTGCATTCTAACTTGTTCTTATTCCAGATATTTCTCAACTTGTTGATGCAACTTTGGTGTTGCTTAAAGAAGAATCTGCTTGTCAGCAATCAGATAATGATAGTGATATTGATGATGCTGATGATATTTAACATGATGAAGTGCTTATGGATGCAGTGTCAGACATTCTTCCTGCGTTTGCAAAATCCACGGGTGTTCATTTTGCACCAATCTTTGCAAAGTTATTTGAACCGTTAACGGAATTTGCGGTAAGATAGCACTTGATGCTTTTAGGAAATCTCTGCCATTTCATGTTAAAGTATTTCTGTTATGGAATTCTATTTTATTTTATTTTTATAAATTTATTTCTGGAAACTTCAGAGGAGCTCACGCCCTCCACAAGATCGAGCAATGGTTGTTGTATGCCTTGCTGAGGTTGCTCAAGATATGGGTGCTCCAATGGCGGACTATGTTGATGTAATAAACCTGAATACAAATTCTAGTATTTGTGTGTTCAATCATTTTCTGTAATTTTACTAATTCTTTAGAGCATTTGACATTTTTCCAGAGGTTAATGCGTATAGTGTTAAGAGAACTAACATCAGCTGGACATTGGTAGGAAATATGAGGTCACAGAATTTAATTGTTAGCGTACTATCAAGTCTTTTCACGTTGAGTCTCATCTTCTCTTAAGCTTTTCATCTATTTTCTTGAAGCTCTTTCCTTCCATTAATACCAGATATTATAGTGATATTTAAATTTTACGGGTTATTTGGGGAATCCGAACCAGATAATGCTGTTAGAGATGATGCAGCTGGTGCTGTGGCAAGGATGATTATGGTGCATCCACAGTCCATCCCATTGAATCAGGTATGCTGTTATAGTTATATTTATTTCAATGCTAACTGTCAGTTGTTTTGCTTTCATTTGCGAGACAAATACTTACACTTGTCCCAGAGTTGGTCAATGTGTTTGCTCAAGGAGACACAAGAGGTTAAAGCTCAAGTAGGAAGAGCTTTTTCGGACCTGATTTCACTGTATGCCCATCAAATGCAACCTCTACTGGGCAACTTATCACCAGCACATGCAAATGCTTTAGCTGCATATGCTCCCAAAAGCTGATCATCATCGATGACATCACCCAGTCTTCCAAAATTTCATATATGTTCTCTTTTTGAAGGTTTTGCACACATGATTGTTCTTCAAGGCTTATGAACTGCTCTTTGAAACCTCTTTCCACCAAACACCGCAATTAGAGGTTTGGGTGGTCAAAACCTCTATAATATCAGTAATTTTACTCCAAAAACTTCTTTGCCAAACATGGCCTATATAAAATGAATAGATACGATTTGCACGGTTATAATACTATTATTCAATATCAAACATATTATTTAAATAAAAATAATTTATTTGGCTCTTTTTCAAAATCTAATAATGTTATAAGTTGGAGGCATACTTGATATTTATGACTAATCTAAATAAAATTGAAAAATGAAAAATTGCAGCCGAGTTAATATATAATAAAACTTAGTATATGTCTCAAAAATATCGAAACAATGCATATTGAAACCAGTAATTTATTAATGATCATATACATTAAACATTTCATTCAAGCCTTTTCATCTTTTTACTACTTCATAGACCAATTATTTTACTCGTCCATTCATTCTAATTACTCTTCTGCTTCAGTATTATTCTTGCGTCGGTTCAACTATTAATATATTCCGAAAGAAGTTGAATCATACATATTATCATTCTCATCAAATGGAACCTACAAAAATACTCAAAAGGAAATTTCTAAATTTTTTTGTGAAAACTTCTCACTTGGAGTGAAAAAATAAGTTATAGTGAATATGTGAAATTGACCGTATGATAACATGAACCAAATACATTTTAGAGTACACTCCGAATGTTGCTTATTTTGAGTTGCGTTGAACTAAATAAAAATGACATAAAAAGAGTAAACGTTGATAATTTATAAATTCATTATTCTATATCTATTATTTATAGAAGATGTGTTATAATGTAGAAGAAGAAGTTTCGCATCTAGAGTGATAAGAGGCTCTTCTTATATCTTTTGGTGTTTGTATTCACAACTTCAAATTAAAACATGAAAAATAAATTATAAATTCAATGATAGATTTGTCGTTGCTTTTAGGTGAAATGCATGATATAGTTTATCAGATTCATTTAATTTTTAATTATTCTTCAACCAAACTTTAGATTACTTTGGTGTGTGTATAATTTAAAATTTCTACAGATTAAAACAAATTAAGTACAAATAAGAAATTCGCTTGTAACGCGATCCATCTTTTTTATTCGAAGTGAAAATCTCATTCAAATTCTTTATTTTTTTAACTGAAATCATTCAAAAATATAAATTCCATATTATGTATACAATTACTTTTTCTTATTTTTCTAATTTACTGAAAGAGATCAAAAATAATTTTCTTCTCCAGCATCAAAATTATCATTATGAATCCTAGATGAAAATTCTTTAAAAAAAATCTTAAAAGATGAAACTTTAAATAGTCAAACAATTTATATCTTAAAATCTACATCGTGATATTTGCGACAATTTTTTTTAAAAAAAAAAAAAACCCGAAGAACTCTCTGTTTAGAGTCAAAAATTCCATTTTCACCATGGGTATTTGAATGGATGATTCTTTTATAGTCTTCTCCTCTCAATCATCATCTGCAAAAATCAGAACTTTCCATTAGAATTAAAATATATGAAATTATCGGAGAGCTGTGGCACAAACGTATAAATAATATGGATGAAAACAAAACATAATCAAATTTAATCCAAAAGAAAAACTCCAACTTAAGTAATATTGGTAATTAACCGTTACAATTGTTGTCATAATTTTAAAAGGAAAGTAATGATTTAAATAACGATTTTTCTATAGAAAAACCGTTTAAATAAAAGCTAATAATGTTAATAAACAAAGGATAGTTGAAAAGACCTAAAGCTTATTAACATTGAAGGAAAGTAAATTTCAAATTTGTTCATAAATTGAATTAAATTTTTTTTTCAAAAATGAAAGTTTTATGGTGTTGACATGTAATCGTTTTTGCTGATTTGGCAATGTTTTAGCTGCCTAATTCCTCAACTTTTGTATATGTTAAAGATTTTAATTTTTTCTGAATAACACGTCTTATTTTAACTGGCTATAATGATATAATTATCTCTTAATTCTAAAAAAATATATATTATACATTCAGCATACCATATTATGTACCAGCGTATTAGAACATGTTTTATATTTTAACACTTCAGTTGATAAATTAGTTGCTAAAGTTTATTTTTTTGGTATTTAATGTGATGAATTGTCATTTTTAGTTTTCATAGTCAAGCTAGGAGTATCATTTGAGAAATAATGGAAGAATGATTGACATAAAAAACCAAACCAAACCAAACAACAAGAATCTTAATGATACAGAATGGTGCCAAACAATCATTACAAATTTATCTTAACATAGTTTAACGATGACACCACTCTTCCTTAACTTCACCCTCACAACCATGAAAATGAAAACAACCCTCTGCTTTATCCTGCAACTTATCCTCTATTTTCTCCCTCAATTTCCAGCATCTACTCCTCCATTTCCAGATGAAGCTCTTCCCACCAATTCCGGCTACCTTCCCGTCATCCCAAATTCAAATTCTGCCATGTTTTACGCCTTCTATGAAGCTCAAAACTCATCCTTACCCCTCTCTCAAACCCCAATTCTCATCTGGCTCCAAGGCGGCCCGGGATGCTCCTCCATGATCGCCAACTTCCTTGAACTTGGCCCTTTTCGTGTCACTCAAAACCTCACCCTCCAACCCAATTCTGGCTCCTGGAACCGCATTTTTGGCCTTCTGTTTCTCGATAACCCAATCGGGTCCGGTTTTAGTATTGCTGATAAACCTGAAAACATACCCGAAAATCAACACTTTGTTGCTCAACATCTTTTTGCTGCAATCACTGGGTTTATTGAGTTAAACCCGGTTTTTAAAAACCGCCCAATTTACATCACAGGTGAGAGTTATGCTGGAAAGTATGTTCCTGCAATTGGGTATTACACTTTGAAGAAGAACTTGAGGTTGCCGAAGTCGAAAAGAGTGAACTTGAAAGGTGTTGCTATTGGTAATGGGTTGACGGACCCGATTACTCAAGTGCAAACTCATGCTGCCAGTGCTTATTTTTCGGGTTTGATCAATGAGAGACAAAAGGGCCAAATTGAAGAAGCTCAGTGGAGGGCGGTAGCCATGGTGAAATTTGAGAAATGGAAAGAGGCAACCGATGCCAGAAATGAAGTATTGGATTTGATTCAAAATATGACTGGGTTAGCCACATTGTATGATTACACTAAAAAAGTGCCTTATCAAACTAGTTTAGTCACCAAGTTGTTGAAATCGTTGGAAGTGAAGAAGGCGATTGGCGCAAATGACTCAATAGTTTTCGAGGAATGCAGTGACATAGTTGGGGACGCGCTGCACGAAGATGTGATGAAGAGTGTCAAGTATATGGTTGAGTTTTTGGTGGAGAACAGTAAGGTACTATTATATCAAGGTTTGTATGATTTGAGAGACGGGGTTGTTTCGACAGAAGCGTGGGTGAAGACGATGAAATGGGAGGGGATGTGGCACTTTTTAATGGCGGAGAGAGAAGTGTGGAAAGTGAAAGGAGAGGTTGCTGGGTATGTGCAGAAATGGGGAAGTTTAAGTCAAGCTGTAGTGGCAGGGTCAGGACATCTTGTGCCAACTGACCAACCTCTAAATTCTCAGGCCATGATAGAGGATTGGGTTTTGGATAGAGGAGTCTTTTCCAGTGACTACAAGCATCGGGGAAGGTTTTCGTCATCGGACTAGGTTTTAGAGTTTGGAGTGTGCTACTTTTCTCTCAGTATTACCTTGCATTCAAGATGGTTAATAAATGCTGCTGATACTTTTTACTCTTTAATGCATTAATTGTACTTTAATATACTAATTTAGATGCTCATCTCTATAGCTCAGTTGTTTCTTTATATATACACACCAAAGGAGCAATTAAAAATGTCAAAGCCTATGTACGTACTAGTTAACAATGAAATAAGAAACAAAATTGGTTTGAACTATAAAAGTAAAGCCAAATTGTATATCATGGCAAATCAAAAAGAAATTACTTGGCCATATAATTAGCATCCGTTCATAAATAAAACCAGCAGACAACTCAAATCAATATAATCTGCATGGTTAAAGTTCATGGATCTATTCATTTAATATTCATGACAAAAAGAATCATCATCCAAGAACAAAGGTCAGTTGAGGAATAGATACAAATTTATACAAACCAAAATGCTCAGGAGCATATTTTGAGATTTCTAGTGAATCTCCAAGAGTTGGTCGCAGAACTGGTACAGCTGCTGAATATATATAAGCACTTCTACCAGTAAATCTCTTTCTTTGAGAGTTCAAATTTTGATTTTTCCCCTGTGAGATATGAATTCAATTAAAACTGCAGAGAAAATACATCAACGAATATTAAGCAAGCACATTTGTGCAATCACCAATGAAAGAAGTCATTCCACAGAATGAAACTTGTAATGGTTCTTCACTGTCTGCTAACACCGTATGCTAGCATATGTCCATCCATCTGGCAGTCCAATTCAGCCACTTCCATAGGGTTGACTGCGAGGGAAAAGATTGCCACATATTGCTGCAAAAACATGATATAACTATTAAAAAGAGTGCACAATCAAAATTAGTCTCATTGCCAAAACATGAACAACAAAGCAAACACCGGAAGCATCTGGTCAAGCATCAGGAGAAATTACGAATGGACACACACACACACCTTCCTAACAGCAGCAATGATGGTCGCTTTCAAAACCAAAGACAACTTCACTACTGAAATTTGACTTCTTTCCTCCTCTCTTCCAAAACCGAAGCACAACTTTATTAACGAAATTTGACTTCTTTCCTGCTCTTACACATCTGTGATATTTAGTCACCTTATTAGTGGATTTAACATCAAATATTCTACACAATCCAACTCTGATACACTCTGATCTCCAACAATTTGAGGATTTACACAATGGAATTGCTAGAGGTTGCCAGCTACATGTATCCTTTTTTGGTTCAATGTGGAAATAATTGATATGCGGTGGTGTAACTCGAGGGAAGCGCCTTTGACTTGCAGCTTAGAGAGAAAATTAGGATTAACTACTATTTGGGATAGTACTTGTTCCTTTTTTTCCCATGTGATCTGCAAAGCAAAGACTGAAATGAGACGAACAACCAATTACTTCCACATCCACTGCAATTATTCCTTCCACCAAGTTTCTTCAAGTTGGCACTTTTTGCCTCTCATAGACCAAACCAGATAAATAGGCATTGCAGCCTGAGGTTGGATCTTTTTAAACCATTAACTACATACAGCCACACCTTTCAAAATAACCAGCAACTTCATATTCTTCTTCAAAGTGCAATACCCAATTGCTGGGACATATCTTACAGTGCAGCTCTTACGGGAGAAATAAATGGGGAAACTTTTGAAAAGTGGGTCTAAATCTATAAGCCCTAATGGTTGCAACAAAGATATACCAAGCAAGAGAGTTGATCTCTGGAAAACTCTTCAGGTTTGGCAACAATACTAAGTTTTGGAATTTACAGTGCATCGAATTAGTATCTACATTGCGAATTAGTATACATTCAGCAACATATTTATCGATTATAAAGTGGCCCTTGAATTCATCATGAACTACACGAATACAATTAAACTTGAAAAGGCGGATTTTGGGACAAAGTAGACACATTTTGGAACAAGACATTCTGATAAAACCGGCAAAAAACAGCTCAAGATTCAATGAGAAAAAAGTATAAAATGCCTCAGATTAGCATTTTGGCACATTCCTCATTGCAATCAACAACCCATGTCTTTCACATGGTGCGCAATTATATTGTTGTTTGCATCCAATGGCCTAAAAAGCTTTCCTCATCGGCAATAGTTAACAAAAAAAAATACAATGTAATGGCCTATGGAGGCGGGTTTGTGAGAAGAAGACGATAGGATACCCGTAAAGAGAGATTTGGCAAAGAACCAAACTTTCCTTACAGCAATACCTACCAATCAAGCACAAAAACCGTACTATGATGCCATTGATTTTAATTTATAGGGCTGGAAATGCAGGGCATCCGGTGGAAAACCCACTGGCATTTTGAGAGCCACCATTTTATACTGCTCTCCCCTATTGGATCCAGCCCTAATTTGAATAAGAAAAGCACACAATTGAAGATGGATTCTCGAATAACAATCTCACTAGCTAAAGTCTACCTAGCCTGATAACATGGCTGAAACTTCAGACACCGCCGTCTCAGCTGCATCTTCTTAGCTTCAACTTCTTTTATGTAGGCTGCTACAAACCCTACTCTAGTATTTATAACTCCAGTAAGGTATGAGCACGAGCTTTTCATTCCACCTCAATAAAAGCTCGGCTCAACTCAGATTCGTATACAAGTGGGTCGTAAGTAAATAAGTCAAATTTGAGCAAGGTAAAGCTTCCGAGCAATCTCGTTAAAAGCTCCATAACAATTTTATGTTGTTTTATGTAAATTTATGCAATATTAATAATATTAATATTTATAATTAAGTTTGATTTAGAGTTTTTTAAAATGCATTAGATTTTCTAATGGAATTTTATTAATTGAAATTTAAGATAATGAAGTAAACAAAACATATAATATATAAGTTTCATCCTTTCATTCCACGTCGTAAATCGGAAGATTAAAGGATCGACGATTGATCATAAAAGTGGAAGTATATATTCGCAAAGTACACTAATTTGGTTGGCCTCAAGAACTTGTTATTAAAATTTTATTAAAGTTAGTTGAAGCTCGGGTTGAGTTAATTTTCAAAATCTTTGAGGCTATTTAAAGAACTTGTAAAAATATTATAAGAGCAGAAATTACATGGAATTTGGGGATCAAACAGTTGATTGTTGAAAGTGATTCTGAAACAGTGGTCAAATGGCTAGAGAATAGGGACGTTCATAATGACATGTGTTCTAATCTTGTTGGAGCTTGCTTGGACCTTGTTCACAGAGATTGGGAAGTTCGTTTTGTTCATACTTATAGAGAAGCGAATAAAGTTGCGGATAAGTTGGCTAATAAAGCTCTCTCAGAGCCTAAGGGTTTTTACTTGTTGTCCGATTGCCCTTCTTGGATGACGAATGAGCTGTGGCAAGATGGCATGGCCGTGTCTTGTCAAGAGTTAGGCCCCGTTCTTTTGGACTGAAAAATTCTGAACTGAACTGAACGATGCTGAACTGAACTAAACTGAACTAAACTGAACTGAATTCTGCTAAAATGAAAAATAAATATTGAAACTCAATTGAATAAATAATAATAATAATATTAGTTTTAGAATAATGAGATCGGAGAGGAGGATGACAATAATGATGATGAAGGTGAACAAAATAATGAGATTACGGATCATAGGGTAGAAGATGATTAGAAAAATAGAATGAGATGATGCTATTTGTAAATTTTTGAATTTGCTCTATTTGCTAATTTTAATTTCTTTTACAAGATTTTTGAATTTTTTTCGGTTGATACTAATTTGCTCCTAATATTATATAACTGACTATTATAAGATTTTTGAATTTCTTTAATTAATGCTAATTTGCTCCTAATACTACACAACACTGTTACAAGATTTTTGAATTTCTTATTACAATATATAACCAAAATTGGAAACTTTTGTATATTAAATCCAAATTTATATAGTATAAATTATTAAGGTGATAGAACATTGTAACATATATTGGTAATAATATTTACTTACGTCCAACAACTTTTGCAAACAAATTGGATCAACTAGTTAAAATTATAATAAATATTAACATATTATATATAAATAATAAATATTTATTTGTAATTTATTAACCTGAACCGAATTAAATGTTGGTGAATTGAACTGAATTGAACTGAATATTACTGAAATGAACTAAATTAAATGCCACTGAAAATTAAATTAAATGTTGCTGAGCTGAACTGAACTGAATTGAACTGAACTGAACTGAACTGAATGTTGGTGAACTGAACTGAACTGAACTGAACTGAATGTTGCTGAACTGAACTGAACTTAAAATAAGTTCTAATAAGTCCAAAAGAACAGGACCTTATTAGAGACTTATAGTTTTTTCTCTGTTTTCTTGTTCTTTTTTGTGGCTTTTTAAGCCATCTGTTGTATCGAAAAAACAAACATGTAAACGAGCGAGCATGAACAAGGATTTTAAGGTAGAATTAAGGAGCTCGACCCTTGAAATTTATGACGAGCCAAATTTGAGTAGATCAAAGCTCGGTTTGACTCGTTTACAGTCTTATATTTCCTTTTGTATAGAACTAAAAGCTCTTCCTTTTTAAAATTGTTTGCTAACTCCGAAGTAACCAGTATTTAATATAAATGTCAGTGGATTATCAATTTGATGAATTGAACTTGATTCGACGTGCAAGAATGAACAAAATGTGATCTAATCGAGACTCGACAATCCACAAATCATATATAAAAGAAGAGAGAGAGGCGGTGTTATGTAAAAGGAGAAGGTGAATAGTGAGCATAGAGATGATTTCGTCACTTTCATAGTAAATTAATGTTTGTCGTTAATACGTATTAACGTTTGATTAAGGCTGCAAGTTGTGATGGTTATGAAAATATCCTAAAAACTTTAGTTCACGTATCTAACATGTTTACCCACTTTGAATTGGACCATGTGTCGCATATGATTTTCTTATTGATGTAAGAGTGTGATGGTTAGGGTTCCTTGTGCTGAAACACTTATTAAGCGACACTTATCAGCGACCGACAAGTGCATTTTCTGTGGACGTTGGAACCCGTCGCTTCTCCATATTTTCTCTTCCTGTAAAATCACAACTGACAGATGGAAAATGCTCGGGATGGGACTGAAAATACACAAGGTTCATGGACATTCTTTCCTAGAGTGGCTTGATCATTGCTGACAGATTGGGTCGAAACAAGAGTTTAGAGTCCTTTGTGCTTTCATTTGGATGATCTGGTTCGACCACAATAGAAGGATTCACGGGGAGAAAGACTTGACAAATCTAGAAATCGTCCAGGGAACTCGGAATGCCACAAGTATAGATTCGACCCCCCATCACCATTGCTCTGAAATTGCGCCTTTACCTATCACTTGGATTCCACCACCCTTGGGATCCCTTAAGCTAAACTGTGATGCAGCTTTTAATCCCAATTCTGGAAAATATGGAGCTGGCTTCATCTTACGGAATGAAGTTGGAGGTATCGTGTTCAGTGGGGCGTGTCCTTTGGGTAATTGCTGGTCAGTCCTTCACGCTGAAATCCTAGCTCTTCTTAATGGCCTATTCTTTGCGCGAGGAATGAATTTTGCCAAGATTGTGGTTTCCTCCGATTGTAAGCAAGCTGTGGATGCAATCTTGAACAACAACGACATTAGCTACATTGATTCTTTAGTGCATCATATTAGAGAAATAGCTGCTTGTTTTATTGTGTGTAATTTTATTCATGAAAAGCGTTCCTATAACGCTGCAGCTAATGAGTTAGCAAAATGGGGTTTAAGCCTTCTGTCTCCCCAAATTCTCATGGACAGTTGTCCTCCTTTTCTTTCAACTTGTATTGCTACTGATTCTATTCTCTCTTAATACAAGTTTGCCTTCCCTCAAAAAAAAAGAAAAAAGAGTGTGATGGTCCCACACACAAATGGGAGATGTCTTCTTCAACAAAATGACTCCATATGTCTTTGACATTATTTATCTCGATATTTTATGATTTTCTATTTATATTTTTTTTTGCGGTAGAAGAAAACGATTAAGGTTGATTTGATTACTTAATTTTGATAATAATGATTTCAAATAGCTTAAGTTATATTCTGAGTACAACCATAATTAAAGGCACTCAAATACCCTCACAATAAAATTGCTTAAAATATAATTATAAAACTACGTTTCTACTAATCATGTCAATTACTCTCAAATGTTATTATTATCAAAAGTTTTTAACTACTATTAAAAAAAAAATTTATATCATTTTCTTATGTAGTAATTTATTTTTTTTGTTATTTTTCTTTTTCCTTTCAGGGTTCAAAACCCCTACATATTACCAAAGAAAATATAATATACAAAGCCAAAAATATTGAAAAATATCTATAAAAATTATATTTTCAGCCAAATAAAAGAAGTAAATTATTTTTCCTTAAAAAAGAAAAAGAAGGAAATTATATGAACGAGGAGTAAAGGGGAAAATATTTGCGAAATAGAGGCGACTAGTAACCGCCAGTGTTAAGTGAGGTTCTTTGTTTTGATTTGGTGGTCTGAATCTGCAGCTGAGCCCTTCCCTAACTTACACTCTACTTCCTTTCATGTATTATCCTAATTTCTTCTTTGTTTTGATTTGGTGGTCTGAATCTGCAGCTGATTTCTAATTTCATTTTTGTTTTTCTGCAGTTTCGTTTTTGGATGTATGCTTCTCTCGAATGTTCTGCTCATTCCCTGAGCTTCTTTCACTTTTAAATGGCTCTCTCCCTGTCATCTGTGCAGGTACCTCCTTTTTCTTGTACAGAACAGTTTCTTACGTTGGTCCTCACTTTGCTGCTGCTAATATTGGAATTTAGGGTAAAATTATGGAAAATGTCCAGTATCAACTATTCCCTTGTTTTGGTTTTCTCATCTACTTCTTTAGTTGAAAGTTATGTGTATTTTATTCGGGTTCTTCATTTTTCAACATTGAAACTGAAGATGATGTTTACTGAAATGATTTCCAGTGCGGTTGTGGGAAACAATTGAGAACCCTGACTGTCTTCGGATGCCGGAGTAAGCATCGAAATCCTTTGTTTAGAAGAATGAGGTACCTATGGTCTTCTTCTTTTTTTTTTTCACTTTTCTTGCTTAAGGATAGGAAATGGGATTTTTTTACTCCTTCATTTTACTGTTTGAGTTACGTTTGTTTGTTGCAGGTTCACTAGTTTCTTCTTCAACATATCAAGACTCTGTTCTAGATCCAAGCACGAGTTTGCAGATAAGCTGTTGGATGAATTAGTGGATGTGCAAAGCATCTCTGATAGGTCACGGTTGCTTAATAAGGTAAACTTATTTAATGCGTGGATGGCTCGATGGATGCGTTAACTTTTTATGTTCCAGGTTGCTCGTTGTTTTACATGAATGATCTAAAAATCTTCTTTTGCTCATTAATCTTGACCTTCCTTAAGTTGCAATGTGCTTTCTTTTAGGTATCAGTGATAATGGGCAATAATGGTGTTCATGATTTAATTCTGAATGGAAAAGCTGACAAGCAACATGGTTGGGATCATAAAGATGCTGCTGATCATTTTGATGCCTCCCTGGCTCGTAAAAGATTTCCTGCTATTACTTTGGGTACTTCTCCCCGTGTGGAGTTATATGATGAGACTGGACAAGTGTCTGAAATAAAGAGCCTTTTAGCAGCTGAAGGTCGCAAAGGATTTTCCTCAGATGCTCTACCTTTCTATGTTGAAAACATGGCTTTGGAACTACAAGAAGATTTAGATCATAAAAAAGTGACTGTGGAAGAATCTTTTACCAATGTTAAACTTGAGCCACCATTAGTCGATTCATTTCTTGATATGCCTATTAGTGGTCTACCTGGATTAAGTAAGAGAAACTGCAATCAACTGGAAAACTGTGGATTTCACACGGTAGGCTTGATGAATATTATTTGAATAGTAAATGATTTTCTACCTTTTATCTTTTGAAGATGCTATGGCTTTAATTCTTGTTTTATAGCGCAGTTACGAAAATTGCTACACCATTTCCCTCGAACATATGCGGATTTACAGAATGCACAAGTTGGAATTGATGATGGACAGTACTTAATATCCGTTGGGAAAGTTTTATCTTCCAGGTCTGCAAACATACTCCCTGAAAGTTTTCACTGCCATTACAGTTGAACAAGAGGTTACGCAATTTTTTGCAAGCATTAATGATACGTTGTTTATTTTCGTTTGCTTAGCCAACAATATTTGGTGTTGCCGAAGAGAGAGCTTTGATATAGCTTTTCCATGTGGTCCATCTCCAAGTTACAGTCTAGGCGTTGTTCTCACAAGTTCATAAATCCATCATTCTATGGGATTCTAACTTGATTCTACATAATAAAACCAAACGCTTGTATTTCTAGGTGGTCGATTGGGAACATTACCTTGATATGGCCTATATACTTGGATTTATTAGCCAGGCGGATACAAGAACTTTTGGTAGAAAATAAACTAACTGTAAAGAACAAGAACCACATAGATACATGTGGTTCAGCTTCAGCCTGCCTTTTAACGTTTATTGATCACCAATATCATTATGAAGAGACACAAATTGATATGACTCATGCACATAAGATGCCTTACTTCAGTCATATTTTAACCCTTTATAAATGCACATTTTTTGATACCCCATAAAGTAACTAGTACAATCATTTAAACAATAGAGATCATGCTATCATGGCTCTTGGAGATTGTAACTACACATATAACCCATAGGAATTAACTCAGTACTATTAAGAATCTGTTCCTTTATTGATTTCTTATTTGTAGTCTTTTGGAATTAAAATCTTAAAACCATTTCTTAAGTGCTTCGCTGATTTTGATACGTGAATTTGAGAATCTATAGGCCAGTTTTTACCAGTTTTATTTCTACTTTTGATAGTAAGTGGCGTCCTTATTGTGCATGTGTACAAGGATCTTACATATTACGTGGCTTTGTATTGTCCCTGTATGGCGCATACATTTTTGTGGTTGCTTAAACCCTTTATATTTTTTTTGATTAAATTGTAAGGAGCAAGATTAGAACCCTGGACTCCCCACTCACACTTTGATGAGTGTACCAATTGAGCTACAGCCAATTGGTTAAACCCTTAATTAAATCATGAGTAGAGATATTAGTGTTTTGGTATAATACTACAATAGTAATAATGATAGTAATAGCAATAATAATATTTCCGTTTCTGTTGCAGGGCAATTAAAGCTAGTTATTCCCTTTCGGTTCTTGAGGTAGTTGTCGGTTCTGAGGTTGTACATGACAAATCAAAGCATACAATTTATTTGCATCTGAAGAAGTTCTTTCGTGGCTCTCGTTTCACATATCCACCTTTTCTCAAGACTCTTCAAAGTAAGCATAATTGCGGAGATATCGTGTGTGTTAGTGGTAAGGTGAGTTAGTTTCTTCATGGTTCGATGATATATTTTCTTTTCTCAAAAGTGTTTTCATTCAAACCCAAATTGTTCAATAACTAGTTCTATCTTGCCTTAGGTCACGAGTTTCGTAATTCGGCAAACGTTTTAAGCTCTGTCTTTCTCCTTTTTTTTTTTTATTATCAAGTATTTTTGTTTGATCTCAATAAACATGAAGAAAGTGTTGCATTGTTATCTTTACAAATGAATTGATGAAATAAGTATTTCATCAGTGAAGCTATCCTGACACATGCAAGGGAAGTATGGATCCTTAGTTCTGCTTTTTTTTATATATCATTTTTTACACTCTCCACTCGCTATTGCCCCTTGAGTTTGAAACATGTATAACACAAACCCATCCTACCATATGTTGAAATTCTACTAATAAAGGTGGGTTGCTAAGATTTGAATCCTCAACCTCTTGGTCTATTAGGCTTTGATACCATGACAAGGAACTTGCTGACCTGAAAGTTTAAGTTGTTAGGTAAGGTCCAGGGGTAAATTACATTCATGGCCACTCAAATTTGTCCTTATAAGCATTATGACCACTCAATTCAAAACTTGACTTAAAAGTTAACTCAACTTTGTCCTTTACCCACGCAAAAGTCACTCCCACTCTATAGCAGGTAACCGTCCATTGTAGAGCTTATAGTAATAATATCTGAACAACTTTAATTCTTGAACTTGTTAGTTTTGAGGTCATTCTGGCTTTGTTTGGTTAAGAGAGAGAGAGAGAGAGAAAGTAACTTTTAAAAAAGATAAAGTGACTAAAATAGTGATTTGAAAAATCCAAAACTTGGTGCCATGGTAAATGTGTTCCTCAACAACTTGAATTCTTCAAGTTTCTCAATTTGAGATTGTTAACTGTTATCTTACTTTCATAAGGGGCCTTAATGTTAGTGAAATGCAAAGTTAAGCGACTTTAATGTCAGTTCTAAAGTTGAGTGACCATAATGTTAGTAAGGGCAAAGTCGATAAGCCATGGCCCATGGGTATAATTTACCCAAGCCCCAAGAATAGCTTTAATGTATTATCTCTAACATGTTTTTGGTAAATTCTATGTATCCAATTTTTGCCATTTTCGCGGATGTGGGAATTTTTTTTATTAGTAAGTGGTGTAATTCATAAATTGAAGGAAGTTGTTTGACTAAAACATATTGTAACCTGGTTTATTGTCCATCTCTATAAACAAGAGTTATGATGTATATTATCTAATTTAACCTTTTGTTCTAAAGTATGCAATTTCACTATTTATCTAGTTCTGCAATGTTTCATTCCAATGTATCCATTTTCTCTAGTTATGTTATGGTATTTCTTTAACCCATCCAACTTATGGCCACTGTTTATATGTTGCATATGTTCAACAACTGTTATTCTCTCTGTGATCCATGTAGATGTAGTTGATATGAGATTTGCATGTATTGACTTTCATATGGGTGTTTCTTGTCTTGTCTATGCAACCAAGTGCAGTTTTTTCTATGTATAATTTCCTCTCAGATGTAAGCATCCAGTTTTAGCCTGAAGTCATTCTTTTTTTTGGCATATCAAGTCTTCGCAGTTAATTGTTATTTTTATATTGCAGGTTAGAAGTATGGCTGCCAAAGATCACTATGAAATAAGGGAATATAATATTGATGTTCTAAAAGATGATGACAATCCAGCTCTTCATCCAGAAGGGAGGCCATATCCTATATACCCATCCAAAGGAGGCTTAAACCCTAATTTTCTTAGGGACATTATTGCAAGGTTTGTGTATCATTCCTTATGGTGCTTCTTGTGCAGTATTATTATGATGCCACCTCTTCTTCAGATTTCTTTAGGCTGAACTATTTTTATTTATGTCCTCTGAGATTTATTTGTTACCACACACTGGAATAGTTCTTTTCTATTTATTATTATTATTATGTTGCTCTCCTTTTTTTTTTCCTTTTTTATATTTCTTGTTGTGCCACTATATAGAGTTTTCAGACTGGTACTTTATACTAAGTAGAATAAAGTTTTGTACTTCAAAAAAAAAAATAATAAAAAAAATTCTTAAACCTTTTCTCATCTACTTGGTTTTTTGGAGAAATTAGAGGATTTGTTATAAGCTCTGGGAATTTGAAATCAAGAATGCATATGAAATGAGATATATCCTGTTTTAATATTGTATCAACACTTTGTGTTGCTACTAATGTGATACCCTGCCAGTAGACAGCCCAAAATATTACTATTTTTGTTTTTATTTTTCTTCCTAAGTGTGTATATGTCAATGTCGTAAGTGTTTCACTTAGCATTCTAAATGTGTAGATGTGTCAAGTGTCTTAAATGTCCTCAATTGTAAACTGCCTGTCACATTTATAACTGCACAAATGAGCAGCTGTGCAGCAGTTACAAGCTCTTCAAAAGGCTGTATGTATTATATTTATTGGAATGAAGGAGAGGCAGTTGGAGAAAGAATCGGAGTCAAAGTTTCTTGAAGAGATTGAAGGGTTTCTCTATTATTAAGACCTTGCTTTAGTTACCGTAGGTTTTGAGGAAGAAGAATGCCAAATAAATCCATCAATTCTCACCATCTCATTACCAGATCTCAGGGCTATAAGACCTATTAGATTCAATAATCTTTTGACCAACCTGAAAGTTGCTACATTGGCTATTTGGATTTGGTCTTATTGTGTTACTTGCGTAATTTGGCCATTTTGTTTGAATCCATTTCAGAGGAAAGTTTTAACATACGCAAGCTATGGTCTATTGAAGGGAGTGTTGGACGGGAAAAAATATACCGATAAATTCAGTCGAGCGGAGATGGGAACGTTGAGATGGATGTGGGCACACTTTAGGATGGTAGAATCAAATGATTTCCCATGAGAAGATCTAGATGCCACTGTGAGATAAAATAATAGAAGGATGTTTAAGAGGGCATTGGCATGTTCTACGCAGGCCATGGATGATGTACAAAAATGTGACAGAGTATGTAATTATGGTTAAGACGGGATGCAGTGAGACTGACTTGGATTACAATTATTAAATAGGAAATTCAAAATGATAGATTGCTTCTAAGATCGTATTCTTAACAAGAATGATAAGAAAGGGGGCTTCACCTAGTTGATCCCAACTGGTTGAGTTTACTTTTTGTATCTGACAATGATTTGTGAGAATTTGGTTTTGATTATTGCATTTACTTAACCTTTCATGATGTATTAATATGGGATTTTGAAGAGAATCTTTAGTGATATTCTTTTCTATCTTCCAGAGCTGTACTGGCCTTGGCTGTAGATATTGATCCTATTCCAAAAGGAATCAGAGAGGAGTTCAGACTTTTGCATCTTCATGATGTAAGTAATTTTTCTAACATATGTTTATAAATTTTGTTTGCTATGTCCAAATTTTTCTCAGCGCTGTCTTGTTTAATTATATTTTTGATACCACTCGCATTCTGGTTCAGCTGTAAGATTAAGAGAATTAAATGGCTGTCATTAGAAATCTATTGAAAAAAAGTCCTTCTCCAACGTGGCTTACAATTCTTACAACTAAGTTTAGTGCAACTGGCAGTTATTATTCATCTTGTTAATTGCGATTTTATGACTAGATGTAAATAGCATGTTTTATTATTAATATTTTGTTAAGGCTGTGTTTCTTAATTCTTTGAAGTGTTACTTAGTCATCATTGATCGTTATGGATGGTGACATTGTCAAGGTGCATTTTCAATGTTTAAACAATAGTTACTAATTGGAAACCTGCATAGTGCTGTTTTCAAATTCAGTTTCTTTGGCAAATGATCAACAGTGGGTTTTATATAATAGGTATAAGAATTTATTAACTGGAGAAGATTATAGGGAAGATAATTGGAACTCTCGTGAAAGTCTAAAAAATGAAACCCTGTCATGCTATGTCTGCTAGAAAATACCTTACCGCACTAAAAAAAAATTTCATGCTGAAACATGAACCAGAATTACTTTCTAAATTTGAATGATTGCTACTGCTGAACATGCTGAGTATTCATACTAATGGGCAGTATTACTGGGTCCCGTAATCTGTTACATAGCAGTAAGTTATTCTCAAGTCTCATAAAATCTATACAGCCTCTAGCTCCTTGCATGCAGAGATACATGCAGTGCTGGTGAATTAAATGTGCCGAACATGTAGGCCACTAAATAACCTTCAATATAATTAGAACTGCTATTGTTATGAGGGAGCCTCAAATCATAAAGTGAAATGATGCAGATAATCATTGGTCCATGCTAGTTATTTAGTTGTTATCTTTTATTATACTTTTACATGCCTTGTGTTTGTATATATGAGCTTGAATTGGTTCTGCCTATATTGGCTTTTTGGAGAGAGACCCCAGGGTAATATAACTTACATGTAAAATATTTTCTGAAGGAAGCGAACTAAAAAGTGTTTCAAGAGATACTGGTAAGTCGAGTTGTGGGGATTTTATGGAATACTTGGACCATTTTGTTTCTGAAGTGGACTTGTCATTTACCATCTCAGCTTAGGATTGTGACTCGCAGCACAGTTAATTTGTATTTAGAACTGATAAGGTATGCCGACTTAAAATTGTTGGAAGTGAAAGCTTTTTCCCAACTGCCTTTCTGTATGTTTTCTTGTGCTAGAGTCTTTCTATTAATTGAACTTTCAAAGTCTTGCCTTCTATGCGATGCTTTGTGATGCAGTTATGTCTTTATAGAATGCATCTGTGGCAAGTTTCGGTTCCTTTTGAAGCTTTTAAGTATACTGGATTATTGCCAAGATGGTATTAGAAGAAAATGCACTTTCAATCGTTGACATGAATGTTAATAATGTCATTTCATGGAGGATGTACATTCTCATCGGGCAGTTTAATACCTTGGACATATTTTAACTTCTTTCAGTTTCTAATGAAAAATCTATTTGGATTTCGCCAAGAATTTTCATTAACAATAGAAGAAACTTAAAAGTGGTGGGAAAACAAAAAGTCATAATAAGCTCCTCAAACCCAAGTTTGATATGGTTCTATAGGTTTAATCTCATCAATTAAAATGGTTAACCGATTTTAGAATATAGTTACAGGGCCTTGTTGTTTAACCGATCGAACCAAAAGCTCGAGTTGATACTTAAGGCCCAACAACATCTTTTACTCTAACACACCCCCGCACGCAAATGCCCTTTAGGCATGAAGTGTGTACAACACAAGGCCCACTTTACCATGTGTAAATTCAATCACAAATAGGGGGCTGCTAGGATTCGAACCTGGGATCACATGCTCTGACACCATGTTGTTTAACCGATTGAACCAAAAGCTCAAGCTGATAGTTAAGGCCCAACATCTTTTAATCTAACAGGCCTTATATTTTAGCTTTAAGTGCTACTTGCACTTTTCTTCCTAAGATTTTTAGATGCCTGGATTTTAAGCTTGTGTTCTTTATTTTTTACATTTTGATGTTGCTTTCTTTGACTGAGTGAACCATTGTAATTATATCATTCACTGAAGTTGTTAAGCACCCTTTGTTTAACCATATGGTGCTTGTATGATACTGCTTGTCATGGCTACCAGTCTAGCACATATTAACAAAATTTGCATATTTTCTTGAAAATGCAGGCTTACACTGCAATTCACAAACCCAAGAGTGCAGAAGAGGCTGATTTAGCACGTAGAAGGTTTATATTTGACGAGTTCTTTTACTTACAGGTGATAATTGCGTTTCTTTAATTGTTGTGGGAAATTATTCTATTTTAATCTTTGTTTTCCACTATATTCTTTGCTGTCTCCCAGCGCCCGTTCTGGTTCTTTCTAATTGACTAATTTAAGTTTATGCTATGGCTATTTTGGAAGCACTTTATATCTATTTCCTGATGGTAAATTTGTAATGCTCATTGTACCTTAACTCAGCTTTTATTTGATATTATTCTCCCCCTGTTTGCACATATATAAATTACTGCTTAAAAAGGTGTGAAATATGTGGAGTGTGGTTTAGCATGATAATCATAGTATATTATGGCTCAAGTATTGGCATTTTTCTCTGTCATAACTCTTTTCAGTATTTGATTTTTGTAAAATATAAAAAAGAATTATCAGGAGCTGTTTCTCTAGGCATGAAACTAGAACTGGGACTATTGCCAGACTACCATAGATTTCATTTTTGTAGTTCATTGTTTTTCAATATTGTTTTCTTAACCATATGTTTCTTTCTTTGACAATGAGTTCTTATTCTGATTGTCTTATAGGTTTTATTTATCTGTGATTATCTATGTTTTCTAAGTATATGGGGTCTTGTACAGTTAGGACGCTTGTTTCAAATGATTGAAGGTCTTGACACAATAATGGAGAAAGAGGGATTACTGGACAAATATAGAAAACCTGTACTTAATTCTCTCTATGTGGAGGATTGGTCCAGTCTCACCAAGAAATTTCTTGAGGCTCTACCATACTCCCTTACTTCTAGTCAGCTGACGGCTGTTTCAGAGATTCTATGGGATCTAAAGCGAGCAGTTCCAATGAATCGACTCCTGCAGGTTAAAAATTACAAATACTTTGTTTGATGCTTTATTGATTAACACTAAAGAATCTGTTTGTAGTTGTATCTTCTGTTTTCAACTAGCCATCTGAAAATTCTAAACCAAATGTGCCAACTTTACGGCATTTCAGAATATGGGGATTGTGGTCATTTGCTAATACTTTTAATATTTTGATACGTGTTTTCAGGGTGATGTTGGATGTGGGAAAACAATAGTAGCTTTTTTGGCATGTATGGAAGTTATTGGCTCCGGTTATCAGGTTGGCCTTAATTATATTCTATTACTCATCTGTATAATTCAGTTAGCTTGGCAATATCTTCAACGTTATATGAATTGACAGTGAATTTAGCTGATATTTTGCTTTTAGTTTTTACGTACAGAACGTTTTTTTGACAATTATGTTCTGTTATTGATAGTATATATATTTTTTATTTTTTAAGTTTGTTCTGTGCATGAAATTGGTATTTCAGATCATGGCTGATTTTTTTATCTGTAGGCAGCTTTCATGGTTCCGACCGAATTGCTTGCTTTCCAACATTATGAGCACTTGCTGAAGTTGCTAGAGACTATGAAGGATGAACAGTTAAAACCTTCTATTGCATTATTAACAGGTTCAACACCAATGAAACAGGCGCGGATGATTCGTAAGGCATGCATTTCAATTAACTGATTTGCTATACTGTAAGTAATGATCTTAATGGAGAAACTATTTGCTCATTTTACAGGATCTCCAAAATGGAGACATATCCATGGTCATTGGAACTCACAGTTTAATATCTGACAATGTAGAATTCTCTGCTTTACGCATAGCAGTGGTGGACGAGCAGCACCGTTTTGGTGTTATTCAGAGAGGAAGGTTTAACAGTAAGGTTGTCTATTATCTACTTGCTTCCGCATAATGATGCTTTATTGAATATTTAACTGATTCAGGCATCATTTTATGGCTGTTTTAAACTTTCATTTTGCATCCTAACATCTATTTATGGGTTTATTGCTCCACAAATTGATAGTTGTGTGCAAAATTATAATTTGATATCTCGTAGTTGTTTCAGTGATTAATTGTATTAGGATGTGAATGTCTGATTGTACCAACATAATATCTTTCTTACTTGAGAAGTATTAGAAATTGTCTAGACTCACGAGTATGGATAACTTTTCTATTTTTTGTTCACTGTTAACGATGATAACATCTCCAGTGTTCGTTATGGTTGTAACTTTTTTGTTCACTATAACCGATGATAACAAAGATGTTGTAGAAGTTGCAATATTTGGACTTGAAAATTACTAAGCATAAGAAATATCTTTGTTGATGCTCACATCGATGACTCCACCCTCAACGTTTTTTGGAACATTTGTTTAGCTCCCTACCATTATTCTTTTTGTTGTCAAATCCTTCCTGTTGTGAACCCTAATCAATGATTAACTTTGTTTGAAAGACGTGATACACTTAACATTGATTGTGGTTTGCAACACGAAGCCAACATATAATTTTTCCAAATACATTGAGAATGATTTGCACCTTAACCCATTAAATTTGGTTATAACTACTGCTTTGGTTCTTACTATTTGTACCAACATTATCTTTCCACAAGTATAAGTGACTTGGATATCTGACCCTTGCAGTTATACCATAGCTCTTTAAGTAAAATTGCAGCAGCTATTAGTGATGGGTCTTCAAAAGGTGATGTCAATATGGCCCCCCATATTCTTGCTATGTCAGCCACTCCTATTCCAAGGACACTTGCCTTGGCATTGTATGGGGACATGTCCTTAACACAAGTAAGTTACTTGTTCTCTTAGATCGTCCAGCAATTTGATCAATTATTGCTCTTTGCAGATTCTGTTGTCATTGAGAACATTGAGTGATTTATGTCTCTTAGATCCTTTTCTTGTTAATTAAATCTCTCCTTAGTTGATCGGTTTTGGTTTGGGAAGGAGTAAGGATTTGTGGGATTAACTGTTCCAAATAATTAAGGTGTAAAGACTGGATTTTCCTTCTCAGTTAAGTGGCTGCATGTCTCACTAGTTAATTATTCTTTGTTTCTGTTTTGATAGATAACTGACTTGCCTCCTGGAAGAATTCCAGTTGAAACGCACATTGTTGAAGGAAGTAATGAGGGCTTTGAGGATGTCTACAAGGTAATGGTTTTGCTCGTGGCCTCTTTGAGGTGCTTCAATCTGTTTATCTTTTTCTTGAGCATTGATATCTATTTCTGTTATTTCTTTCAGTGTTTTTTTGCCTTCTCAACTTGTTCCCATTCCTCCATCCGAGTTACCTAACAAAAAAAAAAAAAAAAGACAAGAGAAGAAAAAAGAACAAAAAGAAATGCGAATCAATTTTGAATCCTGTTAATATAATTTGTTTGCTAATTTTAACCTTCACCATTGTATACAGAAAGAACAGAAATAAAACAGCCATATGATTGTATATAAGAGACTTGCAACATTGATTTATGCGTGCCAAATTCATCGTACAGTTTCATGAATTGTTTTAATTATTATCCTGTCTAGGGTTAAATCTTTCTTTGAGCAGTTGTGATATTAAGTTAGGTTTGTTTTGACGCCATATAGAAATATGTGAAAGAGAAAATTATAGTGTACTGCCATGTGTAGAATTTATATGAGCCTGTACATATAATACAATATCTGGGCTTGTTATTGGGAACAAACATGATTTACAGGAAATTCCTAAAAATGTGGCATCCTAGAATGCTGCATAGAACTTCCTATTTTACTAATTTCTCTTTTAAACAATTTCTTTGTTCAATGCATGTCATTCTTCTCGTTTTTATTTATTCATTTATATTCTATGCAATTTGCCACCTGAATGCTCACTTTCACCAAAACAGTGCTTGATTGGGTTTATTTTGGACTTTCCAGATGATGCTAGATGAACTAGCAACAGGAGGAAGAGTCTATCTTGTGTATCCAGTCATCGAACAATCTGAGCAACTGCCTCAGTTGCGTGCTGCTTCTGCCGATTTCGAATCCATGTCAAACCGGTTTAAGGGTTACAAATGTGGACTTCTACATGGTAAAATGAAAAGTGATGAAAAAGATGATGCACTGAGACGATTTCGATCCGGAGAAACACATATTCTCCTTTCTACTCAAGTTATCGAGGTTGGTGTTGATGTTCCAGATGCTTCCATGATGGTTGTCATGAATGCTGAGAGATTTGGATTAGCCCAATTGCATCAACTTAGAGGACGAGTTGGACGTGGAACAAGGAAATCCAAATGTATATTAATGGCATGTACACCCAGTAGCTTAAACCGCTTGAAGGTTCTGGAGAAATCCTTAGATGGCTTTCACCTGGCAAATTTTGATCTTATTCTACGTGGACCTGGCGACTTACTTGGCAAAAAGCAATCGGGACACCTTCCGGAGTTTCCTATTGCTAGGTTGGAAATAGATGGGAATATTTTGCAAGAAGCACATGCTGCTGCTCTGGTGAGTATCTTGTTATTTCAACTGTTCGTAATTTCTGTCAGTTACATTACTAATCAGCAACTGAATCGTATATATGTTTTTAAATTTTCAAGCATAGAGTTTAGGAAGTACTCATAATTCGTGTCATCAATTCTGTTCTATTGGTCCTATAGTTTTAATGTGTTCTATTAAGGTTTTGTGTTCTTACCTTTCTGAACATCCGAAATTTATCAGCTAACGATCTAATAATTGTCATTGCAATTTTGCTTCTTTTGAACCCTTGACCCGACACAATCAAATATGGAGATATAGAGAATAAATTGTTATAGTTAGGGTCAACTTATGTGTTTTGCCTACAATTATTTGCGGTCTTTACTTGCACTGCACATGCATTGAAGACATGTCTTTTGAGATAGCCTAGTTATACTTCCACCTTTCCTGTATTAATCTCATTTCAGCATGAATCATTCACACAAACCGGGGGCAAAACCATATGGTGAATTTCGATTTTTGTTTTTTCTCAAGCAAATACTTTATTCACCATGTTTTTTCTGATATGGACCTCATTTGATCGTGTATATTCATCTATCCGACATCTCATTCTAATTTTATTATTAAGTAACATCTAAATCACGGTGAATCTACAAGACGAGCAAATCTTGCTTGTAGAATCTTGGTCTTTGACTAACATTACTCGCATAACAACATAGGCATAGGATTATCTATGGGCCTTCTTTTGCTAGTTGCAGACAGCAAATGCATCCTGAAAACAGAAGAGAACAAAAACGACTCAACCTTAAAATATAGTTAAGGACGCTTGCAGGAAGAAAAAGTTATCTATCTCCTTTATAAATTTGAACATGCTAAATGTATGAGCAGCTAGGAAAACTTGAATTAGCAGTCTTAGCATCTTTGGTTCTATATGCAAATTTCTCTTTGTAAAAGAGAATTTAGACGTCTCTAAGAAATAGTTGTTTGTGGATATGCAGAAAGTTCTGGGTGAGTCTCATGATATGCAGCAGTTTCCAGCACTTAAGGCAGAGCTTAGCATGAGACAACCTCTTTGTCTTCTTGGTGATTGAAACATGTCTTCTTAGACGAAGCCAAATCGAGTCCTTATTGAAGGGAATGATTGTTCCAGAGTCGAGCTTTTGGATTTTCCTTGCATATATATTTGTGCAGCTTTTGTACAGTACATTTCTCTTCCGATACTACTTTTTAACTTGCACAATAGCGAAATATTCAGTGTTAAAAGGAGCGACCAATTTGCGTTTCAAATCTCAGGTTATCTTCAACATTGCCATGTTTTCTGATGTATATCATAGGTAGCCAAGTTGACACACTAATTTGTAACCGCTATAACATTTTTAATTAATAGCACCGTGTATATTCTGTAACTGCCAGCCTATGTAATGTGGTTTAAGATTTTACATACCATTTAGTTGGTACGATTATTTTTACTTCATTGAAGTTTAATTGATAGAATACTAGTTTGTCCCATGAGATTCTTATTCATATCAAGTTTATGGGTTACCTTTGAAAAAATGACAGACAGTTGATCTTCACACTTGTAATGCTAGGCAGCAACCTCTTGCTATCTTCAATAACGTCTCCATAAGCAAGTCGGGATCGAGGATTATAAATAAGTTGCACAATAGTAGAAGCATCCGCTCAATACGATATAAAACTTCTGCCTTGATCTAGCTCAATACGAACTCACAGCTCTTCGTTCCTTGAGGTTGACTATTTGAAGAAGGTAGTGAAAAAAAATACATGAATATGTCATTGTTCTTCTTACCTTCGTTAGTTACTGTAAATGATCTACCATGTCTCACCAATTCTACTGAATTTATATTCTTTAAGGTTTAAAATTAGAGATACTTAATTATAAAGTTTTTTAATTTCATTTGAAGATTTGATATGATTTTTCAGTTGACATCATTAAAAGTCCGATATTAAATTAGTTTAGCAATAATACACGGAGTATTTAACCAAAAAAGTAGTAAAACACAAGGAAATAGACTATTGATTACAAGTTAAGCAGATTGTCATATATATTATCGAAAAAGTAAACATAAAAGATGATTAGAGGCAATCCAATAATGTGGATAGGATTAGAAATAATGTTTGTGAAGTGTGTCGACAAGATTGAATAATAAGGGTAGTTTTGATGTGATGAAATTGTTGGAAACATCCTGTCGGCAAGCAAAGCAGATAACTATGTCAAATGTCAAAACATTAATCATTCATTTCTTCACAAAATCAAAATAGTAGCCACTGCCCAGTAAATACCATAATAATTACTGCTCCAACAATTTCCTCCTCAAACTCAAATCACCTTTTGAATTCCTTTTTACCACATTCAAAAGTTACTACGATAAAAAAATATATTACTCCAGGAGATATATAAAATGTGGGACCCACATGCTTGCCACTGGGATTGCATATCAATCATAGAGTTGAACCAATGAGAAAGAAGGAGAAAGACATACAGACAAGCGGGACCCACCTGTGTTCCCTTCCTTCTAATCAATTATGGGCTCCATATCTTTTTTCCTACGGTTATTGCTCAAACTCTTATTTAGAAACTACCCGTATTCATCTTATACCTAACCATCTTATATTTAAGGGATAATTTTATATCTTTATGATCAAATATTAAGGAATACCCTTATCTCTTTATAAATAATAAAAAAAATTTATGATTATTTTGAATTTTATAAAGTGATAATCATTTTTTTTGTTCACCATCCATTAGATTATAGAGTGAAAAATAATTTAATGAAAAATAAACAAAATTCAAATAAAGTAAATGAAGAACAGAGTAACTATGAATATACATAATTGAAAAACATCTATAAATAATCAAATATCCAAATTTAATAAATACTTTAAACAATCTAAATTATTTCGAACTAAAACAAACAAAATATTGAGTAATGTCATAAATTTCTCGATTAAATCTTACATATATATGTTTTTGAATGAGTTGCAGGGGTGGATCCAGCCCGAAGCTCGGGGGGCCGATGCCCACCAATCTTCGGCACCACCCCTAAAATATACTGGGTTCGTCCTTCTGAGCTCCTACAAAGCTTTATAAAATCAACTTAGCCGATTGCCAAAGATAAGAGCTAGATGAGATGATTAGACACTAATAATAAGCATCCTTGTAATCAATGTGGCTGGAGTTCGAGTTAATAATTTTTGTTCTTTTGCTAATAACATTATTACTATTATTATCTAATTCTTTTTCCTCTTTTGTAATTACTATTTTAAATAAATTTTTTTATTACTTATATAACTGAGTTTTTTTCCTAGGAATATAACTAATTTTTCTGTGAAACAAACATCTTAAAAAAATATCTTCATTTCTCTTTCTATAATTTTTTGTAATTCCAACTTTCTTGGGCAAGTCTAAGATTGTTTTATAGGGTGAGTTTAGAAAAAGTAAAATGTATGGTCTAAAATTAGCCAATTCCAAACTGGAAATCCTAGTTCCGCCACTGATGCGATGGGACGGATAATGGGTACTAATTACCCGTTACCCATCGCCGGTACCGGTTACCCTAGAGGGTAGTCTCATACTCATCCCATACCCGTCGCAAGTAGCATTTCTAATCTCGTACCCATCCCGTAATCTTTTAGACTATATATAAATAGTTTCGTTAGGGATGAGTAGTGTTAGATACCTGCGGGTAAAGCATTACAACCCCTATCAGAATGATAATATTATGAAAGTAGATTTACTGTTCGCACTTTGGAAACAAATTAATGGTACATGTTTCCAATTTTTTCTCATATCGTATTATAAACCAATAAACACTTGAAAACGCTATATATTTGTTATTCATTTTGATAATGAGTATAGTCGGAAAATTTTGATTTTTTTTTTGAAAGACTAAAATTTTTAGTTCCTCCCTATAAAATAAAAAGCAAAAAGAAAACTACAATTTGTGTTCTTTGAACGTGAATTTTTATTTTTCAAGTTGCCTCTCACCTCATTATGAATCAACTTTCTCCACTACATTAATCTCATTATTTGTCCTAATAGATAATGCATATAGGCTCTAAACTTCAAATGTCAACTCGTCCCTGATTATGACATTTCTGCAACATGGTGACAGAAAATGAATTGACTTAACATATGTATATGGATAGCATTTGCTAGTGCTGGTATATATTGGTATTATTCTCACCATCTAACACTTTTTATTGCATTTCTATAAAAAAACACATTATATATTAATTCTGAAATCTCAAAGGAAAAAATATAATATACGAAAGAGAGAATTTACTATGTATTTAATGTACGAATGATGATGTATGTCGAATTTATAACTTGATCATGCCACATAGCTCTTTAACTAATAGAAATTTAACACGATGTAATTAATTATAGAGTATTTGTTGTTTTTACAACAACAACAAAGACTTAGTCCTGAAATAATTTGGAGTCTAATATGAACCATCATAAAAAACCGCAAAACTCAAGTCGCGCTGACGACATAAATTCTCTCATGCCACTATGTCCTATCTACCACCATATTTACCTCAAACTTAATACACTCATATTACTCCCGGTCTTCCTCTTTCAAGTTTGCTTAAGCCTTTCTCTATCCTCACATTTTCCTCATCTTGCGACTTTTCAAACCATCTAAGCGGCACATCAGTCGCCCTTCTTTTTACGTGGCTAAATTAAATTAGTTAATTTTCCTTCATCTTATTATCAAGACATGTAACTTATACTTCCGTCCTAATAGTTCATCCTTTACTCGATCTTTTCTGGTATCGCCACACACATCGGCTGAAACTACGCTAATATCAAGGAAGAAACTGCGGCATGAAAGAAAAAATAAATAAAAAGAATTACAAGTAATATATTCCTAGTCTTGCTAGCTTAATGATACAACCTGATATTACGGTCCGAGCTTGGTCCGTGTGTGATTAGGAGTCTTATTATTGTTTAGTTATATTTATATTGTTATAGTAGAATAGGTTTATAATTCTTATTTAGTTAGTCTTTTTATTCTGGTAGGATAGTATTTCCTATTATCTATGTTTAGTTATATTTATATTGTATTGTTATAGTAGAATAGGTTTATAATTCTTATTTAGTTAGTCTTCTTATTCTGGTAGGATAGTATTTCCTATTATCTATTTAAAGGCTTTCGAGTTATGTAATCAGTAAATCAATCAATTCAGAAGTTAATAATATTTCAGTTTGCGCTAACTAGAAAAGCGAAGTGGTGTTTTAGGTCGTTTCCACCCCAAAACGATCCCTCTTGATCGATTCCCAAGATAGGGTCGTATCAACTGGTGCTTTCATTGAGAGTTTTATCCCCATCTTTCATTGTCTTTTTCAACCTCCATATTTCATTGTTTTTTCTACTCATCTTTCATTGAGAGTTTTCTACCCACCATTATTTTCATTGAGAGTTTTATCCCCATCTTTCATTGTCTTTTTCAACCTCCATATTTCATTGTTCTTACTACCCATCTTTCATTGTTTTCTTTTTTACCCATATTCGATTGTCCACCATGATTGACGCAATTCGTGTCGAGTTTGCTAACCATAGAGAGGCCCTTGAGTTATCTATTAAACAATCACTTGATGCTTGTGTTCAAAAGTTGCGCGCTCAAATACAACCACAACACTCAACGGTCGACAACTCCAACAATAATAATGATGACACGTTTTTGTTTTGTTCCTTACAACAACCACCTCGATTTATAGGTGAAGATCCACATGTTTGGTGCTCTAAAATTGAAGAATATTTTGATTTTCATCATACGACATCAGAAAATCGTTTGAAAATTGTGATACTACATCTAGGTGGTGATGCACTAAAATGGTTTCGTTCGGTTAGAGATAACAAAACGTTTCGCGATTGGCATGATTTCTTGGAGCAAATTAAAAAAAGATTTGGCCCTTCACCGTTTGACGATTTCTCAGTCGTTAAGGAATTTGCAGGTTGTGAAAAGATTTCTTGTTTCGACCAGGCTTCTTGTCTTGCCCCGAACTCAAATTCGGTTATCTCAATTTCATCTTCAGTTATTCCTCCTCCAAAAAACTTAGTTCAGTCTAATTCTAATTATGCTAAAGTTGAGAACGATCAAGTGAGCACCCAAATTAGTAATGTCTGTTATGATTATTTTAATGGGCAAAGTGTTTATCACAGTGATGATCTTATGGTTATTTATTCAATGGGGGCATGTGATAAAAGCTTGGCAAAGGTTGTTCCACTTTTGAATGAGAAAACATGTTCTGGCATTTGTTTGGATGGAATATATAATATTCCTATACTATCCACCTATGTTGCTGCAGGGAGATTTGAGGATTCTTTTTGCAAGGAGATTGAAGCTTATGGTGTTATGTCTTATGTTGTACCTCGTGACAGATTTCTTATGTTTTTCGTGGATGCCAATGAGTTACTTGATCCCGACCCTCCGGACCGACTCGACGAGATTCTTAAGCATTCAAGCTCTTTATGGGTTTTGAGTTTCTTATTACTATATTTGTTTTTCAAATTACCACCTTGAGGACAAGGTGATTTTGAAGGGGTGACGAATGATACAACCTGATATTACGGTCCGAGCTTGGTCCGTGTGTGATTAGGAGTCTTATTATTGTTTAGTTATATTTATATTGTTATAGTAGAATAGGTTTATAATTCTTATTTAGTTAGTCTTTTTATTCTGGTAGGATAGTATTTCCTATTATCTATGTTTAGTTATATTTATATTGTATTGTTATAGTAGAATAGGTTTATAATTCTTATTTAGTTAGTCTTCTTATTCTGGTAGGATAGTATTTCCTATTATCTATTTAAAGGCTTTCGAGTTATGTAATCAGTAAATCAATCAATTCAGAAGTTAATAATATTTCAGTTTGCGCTAACTAGAAAAGCGAAGTGGTGTTTTAGGTCGTTTCCACCCCAAAACGATCCCTCTTGATCGATTCCCAAGATAGGGTCGTATCACTTATTATAAATGCAATGTTGAAATTAGAAAAGCAAAGTGGAAGTAAATGTCGATGAAGAAAAGCATGAACGTGTTGGTTGGTTGTCTTGTGGCTGCTTATGGTCATGCAATTATTATTTTACAATTCAAATCTTTCTTAGATCTTCTTCTCATCTTTTCTCATACATTTCAGATCATCTCACCTAACGAATTTTTTCGATATTCATACACAACGTTAATAATTAATCATCTGAATTATATTTGGTCTTCCAATGCTTATCATTCATTTTCTGAGTTAATTGTTTCAGAGGTCATAAAAGTTTGTCTATTTCCCATGAATGGTCATAAAACTTTAATTTGTCTCACTAAAATCATAAAACTTTAATTTTGTTCCAATAAAATCACATTGGCTATTTTTCGGCCAACAACTCGCCGGAAATGATGATGTGGCATCAATTTTAATTTTTTAATGACACGTCAGCAACATGTGACAAATTTAAAAAATATTTTTTTATTAATTTTTTTTTTAACCAATCCAATCGAACTCAACCTAATGTTATATAACTAATTAGTTTTAGAGGTCACACAAGTTTTAAATATTTCTCTAAATAGTCACAAAATTTTCGAATAATTTCCTAAATGGTCAGAATAATTTTGAATATTTTCTCAAATAGTCAGAAATTTATATCTAATTACTTTTAAAGGTTAGAGGAGTTTCAAACATGTCCAAATATAGTCATAAAGAAATAGTTACATAAACTCAACATAAGACATCCATAAAAACATTCATATATTGAGTTTATGGATGTCTTATGTTGAGTTTATGTAACTATTTTTTTATGACTATATTTGGACATGTTTGAAACACGTCTAACCTTTAAAAGTAATTAGTTGTAAATTTGTGACTATCTGAGAAAATATTCAAAATTATTGTGACTATTTAGAAAATTATTCGAAACTTTTGTGACCATTTAGAGAAATATTCAAAACTTTTGTGACCTCTGAAACTAATTAGCTATATAACATTGGGTTGAGTTGGATTGAATTGATTTATTTAAAAAAAATTTATTAAATTTTTAAATTTTTTTGCCACGTGGTGATGACAGGTCGCTGACGTGTCATTAAAAAATTAAAATTAATGCCACATCATCATCTCCGGTGAGTGGTTGGCCAGAAAATGGCCAATGTGATTTTACTGGGACAAAATTAAAGTTTTATGATTTTACTAGGACAAATTAAAGTTTTATGACCATTCATGAAAAATAGTCAAACTTTTGTGACCTCCGAAACAATTAACTCTTCATTTTCTTGTAGGGCATATTGCAAATTTTTTATAAATATATAATAAGAAATTATGACTTACTTTGTAGAAGGGAAGATTTTTTTTTATCTAATGGTTGAGACTCTTTTTATAGTTAAAGAAGTCTTTAGTTCAAATAATATAGTGACTTTTTTTTGTCTTTTAGATAGCTTAACTAAAAATAAAATAACTAATTGGTTTTAGCCCAATTGATGCACTCACCAATATATAAGTGGAAAGTCATGATTTGAATCTTGCTCTTTACAAATTTATAAAATAAAAAATAAATAAAAATAAAACAAAATTAATGCTCATTACATTTTATTTTTTTTTTTATACATACGATGAAATAATTAAGTTGTAAATAAGATATCAACCAATTTTTGTGCACAATCAATTTTTAAAATATAAATTATATTGAAGTACGTCAATAGTCCTTCAATTCTAGTTAATTCATTTTTAAGTTTGATTTTGGTTAGTTTTGTAAAGTCTCATTTTCTCGGCTACATATTATTCATAACATTTCATTGTTTGGGAGCTTTACTCAAAACTAACACTTATTTTTGTAACGTAATAATCACTAAATATAATTATTCACAACATTAGAAAATAAAAAATAATAATAAAGAAAACAATTACTTTCGAATAAATTTGAAAGGACTTTATTAATCATATTTTGAAAGAGCAACTAAAAAGTATGCCAAAGTCCAAATCCAACCCCTAGGATAAGCTTATTGACCAAATACCAAATGTAATTGATCAATTAGTGGTGCAGCTTTCGGGTCAAATTTTGCCACTATTTGCTTCCAATTCAATGGTAGCTTATGTACAACTCTCTAGTAATTATTTATTTTTAAAAATACCTGGAAAAAATTAAACAAAATATAAAAATAAGATAAAACATTCTTGAATTCATTAATATTCTTAACTTTTTTTGTTAGGATATTGGTACTTTTCATTTTTTTTAGAAATTTATATTTGTCAATTTAAATTCAAATTCAAGACTTTACGCTTTTTTTAGAGCATTTCATTTGATATGTGCTAGTTGCCTTTTTTTATACACTTATATAATTAATTAAAAATCGGTAGTGAGAATGGAAAAAATATAACCCTATATTATTATTTCAAGCCATTGATATTAATACAAAAGGCGTCATTGATTTTAATTATCAACTTAAATTTTTGATTTAAATGATTTCTTGACATGTTATCAGAGCTTCTGCACTTGAAATATCTTAAGTTCAAGTTCTGGCCAATTGAACTGAAAGAATATAGTGGAATAAGTCTATGTTGTACACCCTTAGCTAAACAATGCGCCACTGAATTAGTGGTATGATGAACAAACGAAATAGAGCAATTTGTAAGCTCGTTAAGAAGAAATTTACAATTTTGAACTATGACACTAAAAGGCGATAACTCCTCTGGTGCGTGAGCTGATCAAAGAATCCGACTTCACTTCACTTCATGCCACCCCTTGTTTTGATCCAAAATCCATTTTGATTGTGAATGATTATGTATCCCACTTATAAATGTTTTATTATAATTATATAGTTAAAATGCACAATGTTACTTGTGTATACTTGTTTCTTAAATACTTATTCAACATGCAATAATAGTAATATCAGGCAACAATTTTACTCTACATAATTAAAGGGTGTGCAGTTCATTAACAATAAATTAATCTTCATTAAATGGTAAAAGGAGTTAAAAGAAACAAGATCAGAGAGTTAAATTTTAACTTAGAGAAAAAGAAAAAGGAAGATAAATTCATAATAAATGAGTATTGTCCAAAATCTCAATGACCATTAAATGCAAAGCAAACGTTACAAATCCCTTTCTTGGTAACCTGCTCATCAGCAGGTGAAACTGCATTTATTTCTTCCTTCTCTAAACAGCAAACATTAATTACTACAAATTTGTAATTCCATCATGCAACTCCTACTATTATTAAATAAAGTCAACAATGAAGGGCTCAGATCATATTTAAAGGAAAAGCAATTGCCAAATAAATAAAGGATTGAAGTTGTAATTGTTCCTTACCTATTCAAATATGGTATTTGGGAACTTTTTAAGTAACAAAATTTAAAACCTCTATATATCACTCTAAATATAGAACTAACCTTAAGTATTATATAAATAATTTAGTCTCAAATGTTAAACTTTTAATTATTATACAAATAGTTCGATTCTAAGCATATTATTATATAGAGGATTTATTGTATTTGTTTGTCTAAATGAATTGTAATTATTGATTTAATTATTGGTTACATTTATCTTTTAAATACATTTGAAACGAATAAAATATCAACCGTAATTTAGACATTGGTTGAGAGATTTTACTAATTATCTTAATAGAGATTAGGAATACAAAATTATCGACCGGGGTTAAATGTAAGAGATTTAGATCCTCTGAAGTTAAAATATGATCATGTTTGTCAAGTTCAATACGTCTCAACCACTAATTACAAAATCAACGGTTAAAATTTAATTTTTTTTATAAATTGATTTGATCAACATGAGCATATTTCAACTTGAAAGAATCCTAATTCTAAGATAAGCATAATTTAAGAATATCTTTTTTTTAGATTTCAATTTTGTTAATTTTGACATTCAAACTGTAATTCCTCTAGAATGGCTTGAAGCACCTCAACCCTTTCCATATTATTATACTATTGAGATTTTCTACATTTCAAAATGATAGACATTTTATCATATGTACACTATTTTATTATTTTTCTTTTGGTAACTTTTACTCTTCTTTTTCATTTCTACTTTTTTCTCTAATAATAAACCAAGTAATCATATAGCTATTACATGGTAATTAAACTAAATAAATGATAAATTGATTGTTGATCTATTGAATATAGTAACTATCTTACTATTTCAAAACAACATTAAAAGTATCTAATAATATGAGTTGAATGGAGAATCAACATAGTAAAAACCATTTTGTGCTTAGTATGACGGTCGAAGTCTTTTAAAACTAACTGAGAATCAACTAAAATGTTATTAAAAATAGTCAAATTTTAACATCTAAACAAGTCTAATTGGTCATGTTACTCAGAATCAAATATTCGATTTTGATCGCTTATTAGAACGTAAATATCAAACGATCTTCGTTTACAACAATAAGATTAGTTAAATGGAGTAAACAGTGGTTTAAAGGCAGGAGAGGTAAGAAAAAGTCTAGGTTTGCAATGATTTGAATAGCTGACCTATGAACCGACAGACAACCACACATACTCTTCTCCTAGAAAAAACTTGCCGCTTATTCTCCTACACCTATTCCCATTGCCACGTGTAATCCATCAGATGGGTCTCACTCTTTGACTTGACGACCATAGTCAAGTAATTATAAATCTAAACCCTAAACCATTTTTACATTTATTATATTTATTTGACCTTTATTTATGAATCAACTCTCAACCCCCTTTTTTTCCTCCTCCGTTTCATATTCTCCTCTCTCTCCTTTGTCTTCTTTTGTTTATAAAAACTTCCATTTTTCATCTCCTTTTGTTTTGTTTTGTTGCTCCTTTTGCTTCATTTTCATGGCTGTTTCACCCTCGAGCTCTTCCAGCTTGGACTTGACCATATCCATGCCTGGTTTCTCTTCTTCTCCGTGTCTTCTTTCTTCCAGTAAGTGAGACTTTTATCTTCTTTGTAATTCCTTCCATGGCTTTATCCATTACACTTTATATATGGATCATGATGGATCCTTTTAATTTCTTTCTAATAGACACTTATGGTGTGTGATCATATTTTTAAATACGGATTAATTTGATGTTGTATAGGTGAAGGGGGTTTAGGTGTTAGGGATTTGGATATGAATCAAGTACCAGGAGAAGAAGAATTGGAAGATGAAGAAGATAGCACAAATGGTGGCCCCCCGCGTAAAAAGCTCCGCCTTACAAAAGAACAATCTCGCCTTCTCGAAGAAAGTTTCAGGCAGCACCATACCTTAAACCCGGTAAACCCTCATCCGAATAATTAATTGTCATCCGAATAATTAATTGATTGGTCGGGTGTATTATACCAGAACCGTTGTAAACATTTTCCTTTTGTTATACATTCCAGATATTTTTTTTTCTTTTATATATGAAATATGTATGTAGACATCTTTATGTAATGCTAAAAGTTTTCAAATTGAATAATTGGAAGATGGAATACCAAAATTATACTGATTGGAATTTTCTTTTTCGTTTTTGTGCAGAGACAGAAAGAAGCATTAGCTATGCAGTTGAAGCTAAGGCCAAGACAGGTTGAGGTGTGGTTTCAAAACCGTAGGGCCAGGTACTATATTACATTAATAATTAATTATATCTATACTATGGGATTACATATTAAAATTTCTACATGGTTCTTTCTGATTATATATATGTTTATCTGTTAATCTATGATGGGTAGGATTAAAGTAACAATGTCGACTAGGGTAGATAGTTCTATATTTTGTGAATTAAAGTTAGAATATTACAAAGCAAATTGATAGAGATCATAATCTGAATCAGATTCTACCTGTATTTATCGTACTTCCTTGTAAAGTAGAAAAATATCTTTCTCATTATTAACATACTAGTTTTAATTCCTTGGATATTTTGTCAACAATAATATATATACCTCACAATTATTGTTGGTTGTATAATTGCTATTAATTAATTAATAAAAGATGATTTGGTCATTTCATGGTCTAAAAGGAAAACACTTGGCTCCTCAGCATGGAAAATATATGAAGGTTTTAGAAAGCTTTTGGTTCAATAATTTTCAGCCTCACATATATATTTTTATAAAGTATTTGTGGAGTAATGAGTCTTTTTCATATAATCTTTGCTTTGAGTAAAATACGTTAGGATTTAATTTTTATGACACAAAATTATTCTAACTTTGGTTTTTTATTTTTATTTTTCAACAATAACTTGGTATTTGTTAGTTTTGAATGAAAATGTTACAATACTTTTAGTACTCCTTGCAAACATAAGGGTGAACTCATTTAAGCTTAGCATAATTTAAGACATAGTAAAAAATATACATTTTTTTTACAACTGGGGCAGTATATACTTTAAGAGAATTCCAAAATTTCTTGTTACAGATAGATTGATTGTGTTTGGTCTCGAATTTTTTAAAAGATTAGATCATTGCTAACAACATAATTATTTGTGAAATTTGTTACCAAGTTATATTTCTCGAGAAGCAAGTAATTTGAACTTTCTTAATAGTCTATACATTCCAAATTGAAATGTCTATCGAATGTGAGTTCGAGCCATATATCTAGATGCTAATAAAATGATATAATAATACTATGATAGAATCATACAAATAAAGAAAGGCATTTTCTATATTAGGAAGGGGACACGTGAGGGACAGATGGCTCAACAAATATGTGAAAATTAAATGATGAGCTTATTTGATGAGCTCACATTTGTGAAACCAATTTAATTATGGGTGTTTAAATATATGAAGCTAGCCTAATGATATCATACAAAATTAATTATTTATTTATTGAGTATATATGTTATACATTTAGACTTATTTTGCTCTCATGAATTAGTATAATGGAATGAAGTCAAATCAACAGTCTTCATTCTTTTTAGTTACTTATAATTAAGAATCAGTCAAAAGTAAATTACCAAAATTGCCGTTTTTTCTCAACTTTTAATTCCAGCAATCAGAAAACCTAATAATGTTTGAAAATACTAGTACAAATTTATGGGTTTGGTCAAGGAAAGAATAAATTAAAGAAATTGTATTCATGTACATAATTATTTTGAATGCATTAAATGATTCTTTATATATGTAGATAAATTTACTGAATCTGCAAAAAAATAATTTATATATATTTAGTCAAATGTGGGGACGAAGGCAATGCATGCACTTAATAATGATGACTACCAACACATCTAGGGAGGCAATGATTAATTTGTAGTTGGAAAAAGGAAAGTCAAAAATAGAAAAGAAATTATGATTAATTATTTGCATATTAATCTGTGGAATAACTGAAAGTAAATACCTGTTATTTATCTCTTCTGAATAATTACCGTTTCTCAATTATGTAACTTTAATAATTTTCTTTTAGTAAATAACTTCATTTTACTAACTTTTAGTTCATTCACTATTGTTCATTTCAACTCAACTAAATTTCAATCATAAAAACTATAATCTCCCATACAGAACAAATACTTCTAATTGATTAGAAATTTACTATGAAATAGATGATTTCAATTATTATTTTAGTAAAATGAAAATTTAGTATAATAACTGTTAAGAAAACGATTGAACTAAAAGATGAGCCTGATAGTCTAATGATATTTTATTATTAATTTTTGACATACTCTTTCACATGAATGTCTCTTTGAGCATAACACAAATTTATCTCATCATGTGTTTTTAGTTTATCAATGGATGAGTTTGTCACTCAAATGCATAATTAACATTTCGATTGCAGAGTCTATAATACCATGTTAAATAACCGTTTTAACTAAGAGCTTGAACTAATAGTTAAGTCCAAACAACGGCATATATTAATCTCTAACAGTAACTTCTGGTTTTTTTAGTTGATGAAGTGATTTATTTGATTATTGCAGGAGCAAGTTGAAGCAGACAGAGATGGAATGTGAGTACCTGAAGAGATGGTTTGGTTCATTAACAGAGCAAAACAGAAGATTGCAAAGGGAAGTAGAAGAGCTTAGGGCAATGAAAGTGGGTCCAGCAACTGTAATGTCTCCACACACGTGTGAGCCACTTCCAGCATCAACACTTTCAATGTGTCCCCGTTGTGAACGTGTCACCGCCGTTGCCGACAGAACCACCACCACTACTGCCACCGTTGTGTCTGCACCTGCCGCCTCCTTGTCTTCTAAAGTTGGAACACCCTCCCCTCAATCTCGTCAATCTTCCAAGGCTTGTTAACTTTGTCTCTTCATTATTATTATTTTTTCTAATTACAAGGAGAAATAGATTAAGGAATGTTCATAGTAGTTTTTACATTACATTACACCCAATCAACCGGCAACCAACTAAAGAAATGAGGAAAAATTATTGTATGCATGCATGGATCCTTTATCTCTAAATTCATGTAATGTGTATGCACATGCATGCATATGTGGTATCAAATCTACAGTTGGATAATTTTACTTATTACTTGCCATCTTTTGTTTTTACTGTTTCTCCTTTTATTTCAAAAACTCAAATGAAAATACTAAATTTAAAAAACTTAAATACCTAATAATTTTAATGAATTTTTTAAATTGAACTGCAAAAGTAAAAAAGAACAAAGCATATTACTTTTATTACTGTCAATTAATCAATTGAACTAAAAACTAAAGCTGATAGTTAGACATCTTTCATGACCATCCATTTGATTTGAAAATTTTAAAGTACATTATCTATATAGCAAAGAAATATTCCCAACTCATACCCAATGTCATCCCAACATATGAATTTCTCCATAATAAAACACTAAACCAAGACTTTTACCACTTAAGATATCATTTATTTATTTTTCCACAAAATTGTCTCAAATCCTTCCAGTTTAGAAAGTTGAAAGTGCAAAATAATGGAGGAACTGTAGTACAACCCTCTCTAATATTCTTCTCCAATTGTAGGGGAGAAATGGATTCTTTCCTGTGGTAGATCTAAAAGGTTCTTTAGTTAACAGAGAACCATTAAAATAATATATTTTTTTAATTAATTTCATAGATTGTAAATTTAAAAGTAATAAAAAGTTAATAAAAGTAGGGTGTAGGCTATGCTTACTTTGTTTTTCCTTTACTTTGTTTATACTTTGTCCTATTTACCATTAGATTAGTTTTTAACTCATGATCTAATGGTGGACAAAACAAAGTAATATAGTTACTTTGTAAAAACAAATTAATCATAGAATTTCCCTAAAGGGTAAATTTTTCTTTAAGAAAATCATTATACGAGTGGGTTGGAGAAAAAAAAAATACGAACTGATGAGAGTAGAAAATGAAGAATTGGAGATGTGGGGAAGGCAAAAATGTGGGTTTTTGTTTTAGAGATGCCATTTGCTTTTTATGTAGTTTGAGGGATTTTATTTCTTTTATTATTATTTGTTTTGGATAGTTCATCTTTTATTTTTTTACTTATTTTAGTGGGATGGGCAAGACAAAATAAGTTTACTTGGATTTAATTTCATTTACTTTTATTGAAGTCTTTATAGATGGGGTAATATGCATTTTTATGTTTGAAAGAAAGGTAATATGCATACTAAAGGTAAAACACTCTACATGGCATTGTAATAAAGTACTTTTGCAATTAAATTAACCTTATCACATTTATATAGACAAATTAATTATTTGTGTAATGTCATCTATAAAATTGTTCTAAGGTCCTAGCTAATCAGTTGTAAAAATATTGCATTTTGTTATTTCTCTATCTTAGAGTGCTTTTTATTTCGAAAAACCTGATATCTTATAATGTGATGCTGGTTTTTGAGGTGAACAATTCCTTCATCATAAATCTCGATGGGCAAGTGAGATGGCTTAAGCTAGATATGGCTAAACCTTATGACCGGACTAAGTAGAACTTTTTAAGGCATACGACGCTCACTTTGGGGTCCCAAGCAGCTGAGTTCCATTAGTAGTGTAGTGTGTGCAACGTAAAATACAATCTTTTTAATGATGGGTATGTGGTAGGTTGTATTGTTTCACAGCGACGTCTTCGACAAGGTGATTCTATCTCACCTTATCGTTTTATTTTATAATGCAAAAGGTCTTTCTTTACATCTTTCTCGGCTTTGAAGAGCGAGGGGTTATTCATAGTTGCAGTATATGGCTCAACATACTCCTTCTATTTCCCGTTTTATTTTACAAATGGCAGTTACATATATGTTCTTCTTGCCAACTCAATCTGAAGATGAAGCTATTAAGCGGTGTTTGTTTGACCATTAGCGAGCATCAGATCAAAAGACACTAGCTAAATTAGTTATGGTAACTCCTCCATTTCTTCAAGCGAGCATTTTCCTGTTGTGTATTGCGTTTTGACTAGTACTATTCTCGGTTTCTCTATTGTGGCTTTACTAGAGAAGTATTTAGGCTTGCCCTTGATAGTTGGTTGAAGTAGAATTCAGGTTTTTGGTTTTGTGGAGGATATGTTTTGAACCTAGTTGAAGACTTACAAGTCTCTTCTTATCTCGGACAGGGAATGAAGTTATGTTAAATCGGCCTGCCAACTTTTGCTGCGAGTTTCTGCTTATTTTCCGAAACTCTATACTGTGGAGAAGATGATCTCCCTTTGGTGGGGGTCTCTTAATAATGGAAAAGGGATATTCACTGGAAATCATGGGATCATCTTGTCTTCCTTAAGAAGTTTAGGGTATGTGTTTCTTATTACTTGCTAAATTATCTTCACATGTTTTTCCACTTAAGAAAGAATAGATGAACGAGAAAATGGGCTTACACATGCACAAGCGGTTCTTTTTTATATGAAGCCCAATATGACTGTGAAGAAAAGCCCAAAATACAATATCAGAATCCCAGTATTAAGCCGAACAAGTGTTTGTTGTTTTGTTTGGGAAGGTGACAAAATTGCCTTAAGGTTATTAGATAAATGTCAATTCTTGACCTCTACGTATAAATTAGTACAAGTCAGCGACTTTTTGTGTCCCTGAAGGAGTCTCATGCGGAGGATCGACCTCTGCCAATGAGGGCATGGATCTTTCTCGATCGTTCTCACGTTGTTATCTGCTAGATTTCCGTTTGAGTTTTGATTAGGTTCAGTCATGTATGAGAGCTAAATCAGTCCACGCTCATCGCAACAATTTGACTGTACGCAAATTGGTTTGGTCCTATCCAACAACTAGTTGAACTCCGCGTAACCTTTGAATAAAGACAATGTTATGCTTATAGAGGACTGTTGACTGATGACCCTTTTCTCCAGTGTCTAAGTAAGTAGAGAAAACGACCGAAGATATTAGTACATACGAATCTTATTGAAGATTGTATGTATATGGTGTAAACGTAGCTTCGAGGTATGAGATGCGTGTAATGTATTATATACTGGAGTGATCTGTTTATCTATTTAAGACTCGGCTAATAAAGAATCCTTAAAGAATAAAGAGAATAACATAGCAAATCAGTGATTGGCCTACCAACTATAGAAGAATCATTGTCCAAGATAGATCCTAATTTGTAGTTAATAATAGTACTAAATAGGGACAACATTGATTTCAGAAAAAAAAAAAAAAAAAACTACGAACAACATTCCTAAATAAGATAGAAGTTGTATATGATGAAGCGAACGAACCGCGGATGAATGTCATGTGTACAGTTTTATTTATTCGAGCATCAATGTGTAATAATTATTGTCTTCAATTTACTGTTTCATTTAGTATGTCTCTGTAATTTTGTTCTTTAATTTAGTTCTTCTATTTCTTTAAAGAAGTCTGCTTAAATGGAAAGATTTAAAAAAAAAAATCCTTAAAATTTCAGTCATTCACTTATCTATTTCAATTAGACAAAAAAATAAATTTTTTGAATGAATGTAGCATTTGGAAGCTTCGTCTAGTATGGAAGCTACATGTTGCAAGCATCAAAGAACAGTATAATGTTGATGCAGTGTCTTAACATGAACATTCCTGAGCTGGAGATGATTAAAAGATATCAAGAATATAAAAAAGAAAAAGTTGAGGGAAACAAGAACAGCTAAGAAAGTGATGATCCTTTCATCACATAACCTCAAAATCAACACTTGTTTCTTCTTGTCTCATCAGACAACCTCCTCACCCTGTAATCTATCTTGTTTCATTTTTGTTCAAATCTTGCTTTGTTTTCATTCCTTAATGCTAAGAGAAAATTATTCAAACATTATTTGAACCTTTTAATCTGAATTTGTATTCTAATTATAACTTTCAAATCCATGACATTTTAATTTTCACTGGTTATGATAACATTGAGATTCACACTCGGGTTATCAAAGGGCCCATGAATAGGCCAAAATCTTTCGGCCCAAGCCCAATAAGAGAAAATTGCTATCAGGGAACCACTTCCAAAGGGGCTGCGAGCTCATGGTGGAGCCCATTGAAGTAGATAAAGATGTCAAGTTGTCTCATTCACGGGGGAGAAAATAAATATTGTTAAGATTTTATTATATTGGTATACGTCAAAGGTAAAAGAGGAATGATCTCACACTAACATCTCAAAAACACTATAAGTATCTCTTGTTATTGTTGTCACAAAAAGGTATATGACAAAAATACTCATATAACTTGCTTATTTTTCCTATTTCTTCTCTTAATAGTATTGCTAACTTAAACGTTAGAGTGTCACCAGCAAACGCTAGCCACTTTTCTCAAATCCAAGGAGATCAAATCAATGAGATTTTGGAGACGAGTATCAAATTTATAAATACAATTCGCAAATCATATTATCATCTTTGAAAACTTTAATATACTTTCGCAGTATATATTATTTGAAGCAGAATTGAATATATGAAATAACTGAGAAAAGACTCTGGGAAATAATTTTCCCTTCCAACCGAACATGAAGAGTAAATGAAAGTAAATCAGATCACATGGGGTTGGGCTGTTATATAGTTGTTTCTTTTGAGTGTGAAAACATATATACAAGGTGTCTTCATGCCCCATTTATTATGTTTCCTTCAACCTTTTTTTTTTTTGTGAGTTGGGTAGTAAAATCCAAACAGATAGATATTGATTCGATTGAAAGTATAGCTTAGCTGGATTTTGGAAATTGCTCCACTTTTTCCCATGAGAAAAACCCAGGAAGAAAGTTATGATCTACTAAAAGAAAATTAAAAAGAGTCCATTTTTATAGGATTGCAAAGTGACACCATTATCAGAGAATGTTCTTTCACATGATGGCTTTCTATTTATCATTGACCCCATTAATAGTATGCTATTTTAATATACTAAAAAATAAAATACACATTTTGGGTTTTTTTATACTTAAATTTTAACGCTCAATAATGATTCAGTGGTTACTATCCCTTAAAACCAAGCGTGAGGTTTTGTTCGAATTTTAAAATTACCAAATATAAAATTCTTTTTTTGTGTGTTTTACAAATGTAAAATTCTCATAAAGATATTCTAATTTTAGTGGGTTAAATATCAAATCTTTCATTAGATTGTAATTTATATATGTTCGAACTGTCCTATTCAATTGGTGAGTGACTCTCCAAATTAGTTTGGAGAGCACCATTAGATCAACTCCTTTTTCAATCTAATGTACCATTAGATTGAAAAAGGAGTTGATCTAATGGTGCTCTCCAAACTAATTTGGAGAGTCACTCACCAATTGAATAGGATTGTTGTTCGAAAATATCTTGATTGTTTTAAATAAATTCCTACAATAATTAATAATATTTTTCTATAGTGATTTAGTATATTGATATAAACATTATTTATACAATAAAGCCCTCTATTCTTTTTCACTAAAAAAAAGAACTAAATTAAACGAACTATTAGTTGATTGGAAATAAATTTTCTTGAACAAAACTGAATTTTATTGAATATAAACCGAAAAATAATCTTATTTATACAAATAGCACACTAATTATCTACAACTCTAGCTATTTATACAAATAGTCTTTCTCATTTTATGCCAACTCCCTAATTAATCATGATAAGTTATAATATATTATATTTGTATAAAAGTGTGCAATAATTAAATAAAATAAACAGCACCACAAGCACGAAACCTCCTTCCAACACATAATTTATTGGGCTTAAGAACTCTTATAAACCAATCATATATATTCTAATAAAATGTTGTTACTCAAGCGAAGTCATGGCTTAAGATCTGAGTCAAACCTAGTAGTCACGTGTCAAACAAATAACAGAGGTTTAACATTTCTATGCATCTGAATATATGTTGGTTTTAATTAAATTAACTTGCTTAATCCATATTTTAATAAGAATGTCCACTTCAAGTTGGTTTGTTCTAGCACCAAGAAAATAATATTTTTTTTTGAAAGGTCCAAGAATATAAAAATTAGTTATTTAAACATGGATAATGTTACTTGATTGTATTTTGAAAATGGAAAAGAGGACCACTTTTGTATTTCCTGTTGATTCAAAGCAAATTCGATAGGCCCAATGACTATTCCAGGACGATCGAGTGGGCTTCAGGAAATCTATATATTGAACTTATAAAACAATGATTTTTTCTTTTCTTTTCACTCCCTATTAAAGTATGAGAAAAGTTTTTATTTACCAAAAGATAAACTAAAATATAATATTCCTTGATGTAACCATATTCACATTTTAACAAACTATATTTTCTATTTTTGAAGTTTGGGCTTTGCTTTAATCTAATATAAGCTTAAAAAAGGAAGAAAAAGAAATGTAGAATTCCTATATCTATTATAACATTTACAAAAGTTTATTTGTTTTCTTCATATTCTTTGTACTAAGCATATTTTCTCTATCTACTACTCTGGGCTAAAAGTATTTTATTTTTTGAAAAGAAAAGTATTTCATTATAAAGAGATAAATTAATGAATATTGGAGGCTTAGAACTAAAGTTGAATAACTCTATGATAGATGAAGAGTGTCAGAGATTAATATAAAAAAATGTATTTTGAGTTTATTAGAAGTAGTTTTTAGTTCAACCGATTCCTTTGTAGCGACAAATAACATTTAACAAAGATAAAAATACAAAATGTAAAGGCAACTTAACTGATTTAGGGAGTAAATTATAATTATTCCTTTGGTAGGTGGAATAGGCCAGCACTAATAGATGAATATATAATATTCTTATGATAAAATACATGAGATTTTAAAGCGTTTGAGTCGGATTGCTTTATGTTCATTCTAAGGCTAGATGACATACAGAAATTAGTTAATATTAATTTTCATAAAAAAAAACTAAATTAATTAATATATATTTTTGAAAGATCTTGGCATATGGAAATTCATGCACTTTAGGTCACAAAAAAACCCTACCACATTGTATAGTATATGTCATTAATAACCCATTTTCCATCATCACCAAAAATACAGGGTCCTACATTTTCTCTCTAGTATTTTGTGTGTTTTTGTTAGTTGTTTAGTGTCAAAAAAGATAAGTTGTGGGGTGTGAATATATTGGCATCTTATCCTTCCCAAAAGAAAAGGGATTTGATTGTAAGCTAATGAAAATGAAATTAATTAGCTCTGTGCAAACTACTGAAATGAAATTAGATATTTAAGTATTATATTAGTGCCTTTTCATCATACTTACTTAAAATTGACTACTCATTATTAATTATTAGTATTTTCTTTTTTGACTTTTAATTAGATCAATTTAGTTTAGGTATCTATATATAATTAGTTATAGAAAAGTGTCATTTATTTTTGGAGGTATATATATGAATGTGGATGTGAAGATATGTCCAATCGGAGGATACCAATTTGAGTAACTTGTAGTACAAAGTTTTGAAATTTAAGAAATTTACAAAAAATTACTCATTTGTCACCCTATATATTTGTCAAATATAATAGTATTCTGTTACCAAAAAAATATAAAAGTATTCTTTCAAATATATCAGATAATATGTGTGCAGCCAGCCAGTATACATATTAAAAGTTCGGCTTGTTATTTTTTCCCAAAAAAAAAAACCCATTAATGTCATGATGAGGTGATGCAAAACTAATTATCTGTACAATTTAATTAGTATATCATTATATGTATTAAAATAAAATAAAAAAATATATGAAAAAATGCTACATTTGAGGATCCATGAATCTTTTTTCATATGAATAAAACAAATGCATGGTGAAAATATATTGGTATGTGTTAAAACTTCCTATAAAATATTCTGCATACTTAAAAATTTGATCTTTTGTTGCAACTTCGTTTTTTTAATCTGTTTTAGGTTTCCGATAATTAATTATAACTCTGCTTAAAACATTTTATTTTACTTATTTATTATCTTTAACATCATCTTTCATGGGAATGCTTTTTAAATTTAAAGTGCAAGTGTAATAACATGTTCATTTTACTTTTGTCTGTCTAATTAAAACACATATCATACTAAGTAAAACTCAAGAATAACTTTTATTACTCCCTCCGGTCCATATTATTTGTCACATTTGAAGAAAAAGTCTTGTTCCATATTATTTGTCATGTTATGTTTCCAATGTAAGCTTTTTCCACTTTACCCCTATTATTTAAATGTTAGCTTTCCAATGTTAATTTTTCCCTCTTAATTAATAAGGGTATTCTAGTCCAATTTACATATATTTAATGCAAACCAATCATTTCCTGAATACCCGTGATTTAGTCAAATGTGACAAATAATATGGACCGGAGGGAGTATGATTTTAGTGGTTCAAACATGTGCACCAAATTCAGGGTAAAATTCCTTGTACATGAGGGCAAACGAGCATGTGCTTTAATATCTCAATCAAGCATACTTCATTCCCAATGCATGGATGAATTCATCTGGAATTGATGACTAGCTAGAATGATTTGTAAGTATCAATATTTTCATGTAGAGATGTTAAATATAGTTAATCATGCTTATCCTTAATCACCATATATAATATGTTCACAATTTCACCTGGCTGGCAATATGGGTTCAAGAGTGGGAAAAAAACAAAAATATGAAACAAAACATGTAGACACAAGTTAGGAGATTAGAATGTGATTAGACAGAAGTTAGGTTTTGATATATATAGACATGTTGATAAATCAAAGTAGAAAGCTTTCAAACACAAAATAGCTTAATTGTATGTGGATGTGAGGTGATGATTTTAATTCACAATTATTATTAAGTTAAATTATTATAGTTCACCTTTATGATAATCTGCTACTAAGACTACTATATAACACTGAAAAAGCGACAACAAAAGGTTTATTTAATATCTAATTGATGTTGGTAAAATATATCCTTCTCCAAGACTAAGCGTACCCTATAGTAATTATATGAAATAATAGAATGGTTTTTGGAAACGGATAGACTCAACATAAAAATTCATTAAGATGGATTGTTTTATGGTGAAACAATAATAAAAAAAAGCCAATCACTTTTTTAGTTGGTGGCTGAAATATTATTAAACTTCTCAATACATTAATTATACATAATTTGAAAGTTTTTAAAATGAAATATTTTTTGGTAAGAAAAAGTTTAGCTAACAGTAAACTCTATTCACTCGCAAGGCATGACATGGCAAATCACAAATCTCGATGAGGATTTACAGATTATCTATTAATAAGAGCTAAATTTTAACAAAGTGATGACTCGAACTACAAATCATTTCAAGCAAAAAAGAGAACTAACTCTTATTGGTGAACAATGAAATATTATCCCCACGGAAAATAACAAGAGTAACTAAATAAAAGAATATATATATATATACATTATATTACTGAAGAGGATAAACTGGTTTTTGCTTATACGCAATTAATCTTGACTAATGATTAATAATTTTCCAAGGTCAATATGAATATGACTTGTGTAAGTACTGCATGTGTATGTGCACTTATAAAGGAGAAAGTTTAAAATATACCCGGTATATACAGGACTCGTACAACGGGTCAATAATTTGACAACAAATTATATATCTTACCATTTGTCAATTAAAATATTGAATTAAAGAGTCAAGCTAATAACCAATCGATGGTTGGTGTAGTGGTAGCATGGGGCTGCTTGGTAGGGAGGTCTGCGGATCGATCCGCCACAACCGCGACTGTGAGGGATTTAAATACCATAATCTTTGGACCCGCCTCGAATCCGGATTAGTCGGCCCAATGTGGTTCGGAAACCGGATGGAAAACAAAAAAAAATAAAATTCAAGCTAATAGTTAAGATTAACGACGTCTTTTATATTAATCTTTGATACTCCCCTCACGCAAATGTGCTTTTGAATTTGAAGTGTGCACAACACAAACTCATCTCACCGTGTATTTTTAATTTACCAATAAATGCGTTGTCAAGACTCGAAATCCAAACCGTTACTCGCATAGCCTCTGGTACCATGTTAAGAAACCGATTGAACTAAAAGCTCGAGATGATAGTATAAGGACTAATTATGGTTTACATATTTAATCTTTGACACATTCCTCTGGACGAATGCGCTTTGAGCTTCAAGCGTGTACACATGCTCATCCCACAATCTGTGTTTAATTCGCCAATTAATGAGGTTGTCAGAACTTGAACTCAAGATTTTTTAAGCGCAGAGAGTCTGATACCATGTCAATTAATCAACTAAATATCATGTTATTTAACAGATGGAACTAAAAGTTCGAGCTGATAGTTAACACTCAATAACATCTTTTGTATTAATACCTGACACATCAACGAATACCCCTTGGGTTTTAAGCTTGTAAAACGCAGGCTCGTCCCACCATGTTTTAATTCACCAATGAATTAGATTGTCAAGGCTCCAACTTAAAATCTTTCGATCGTAGAAGCTTTGATACTATGATACTTAATCGATTGAACTAAAACCTTAAACTGATATTTAAGGTTTAGTAATATCTTGTATATTAATTTCTGACAGAATCCATGGTTCATGATTTAGGGCCTAGAATTGTTGAGATCTAAAATTTTATATAATTTAATAATTAATTAAAAAATACATTATTAATTACAAAGTGTTCCATTGTTATTTGTTCAAATACTACGGGTCATCAAATAATAGGCTCGACATACCACGTCATCTGTATGACAGGCTTACAATAAATTTGTTTATAGATATGAAGGATTAGAAGAGTATAAACATACTGGTCGTTGAAAAGCAATGAAAAATGTATACCTAACCTTAGGGACGAGTATGAGTCAAATTCAATTCAGAATTTGAAAATCTTTAAAATTGTATTAAAAGTCGGAAATTTTAAAAATTAAATTTTCGGAACTATCAGTAAATCCTTAATTCGTATGTGTATATAGATCAACCTCTCCAATCACACATTTTTCACTGCCAAAAGAATGTTTACTAATATAGTCAAATGAGAATCTTTTACGAGCAAATGCATGAACTTTCCACTTGTATATATGGATTATTGTATTCTCTTTTGATATCTTTTCCTAATCTTCGATTCCTTTATGCATGAAAAACCCATAATTGTTGACCTTTGTCTTTGTAGTTTTTCCTTTAAACGAAACTATGTCTCTATCAATTAGGTTGTAAAAGGATTATTAATTCAAATATGCCGAATAGTATATGAATGTGAAATTATATTTTTTAGAAAGAAAATTAGAGTTGAATAAGATAGGCATATAAGAAAATTGGTAAAAGTGAGTAGGAAAAATGAGGTACGCAAGCTTCTTTTTCTTTTTTTGAAATTTTTTGGAAAAGAAATCGATAAGCAAGTTTGTATATGTAAATAATTTTCTAGTTTTTTCTTCCTTTTTTCTCAATTATACAATTCTCGGTATTGCAATTTAAATCTTTATGTTGATTAAGTAATTAATTAATAGCCATAATCGATTTTTATTGATGTGGCAGTAACATAATATCACTTTTTTTTGTGTAACTTTTTTGTTAAAAAAAGAAGTAAATTCTTGTAGTAACTATATTGGAAATTTTTGTAACTTGAATGATTTTCTTGAGTCAAGTTAATATTTAATGATCACTGTGAGACTATTATAAAAGTTCAATGATAAAATATTATCTTAACCTCTATGAAGCTTATGCCATGTAAGTACGAAAGTAAACTAAATACTTTTCCTTTTCTTACTTTTCTTATATGTCTAAAGCACGGAAAATAATCTGTTGTTCCAGACTTTCTATTTCATTTTTCTGTTTTCTTATAAATTTTTGACATGTATAAAAAAAATTCTGCGACGGATTGATTCGGAAGACTATTTAGGGTATAATAAAGAAACATTAAATTTTTTATTACACATGTCAAAAATTTAAAAGGAGACAAAAAAATGGAATAGAAAGTCCCGGAAAGCAAATTGTTTCCCTAAAGCACTAGGTATCGAAGAATTATTAGTATAGTAATAAAAAAAAAATGAAGTAGAAGGAATCTAAACTTGAGAATTGTGGGTCAAAGCCTACGTTCAACCACTAATTAGTAGCTAGTGAAGACATCACTTCAATGTACCTAAATGACAAGCATACATACAATTTACAATCCAAAGAGTAGAGAGAAAAACACTAAAAATTTGGTATTTTAAGCATACAACTCTATCACATTATACATCATTCATTGGGTATTTTAAACACATACCACTTAATTTTGTCCATGTCTTTAAACTATGCTGATTAGTTGCATCCTTCTACACCTAATTTGCTTTTAAAACAAAATTATTGAATGATCACCGATTCATGTTTCATCATATAAGTTGTTACCCAAACCTAAATAGTTAAAAAATAATCATTTTTTCATATTTGCCCCATGCACTTGTCTATACGAGAGCTTGATAGTTCAAATTCAATATTAATTAGGTATAGATTAAATTATATCGCTAACTAATATGTCAAAATTATAAGATCATAACTGGCATAAATTAATATAAAAGATGTTGTTAGGCTTAATTATCAGCTCGAGTTTTTTTATTTAATTAGTTAAGTAACATGATGATGTAATTGGATTAAAGTGAGCCCTTGTGTGTGAATAATGCAAATAGATGATATAAGAGAGAGAGAGAGGTCCTAGTCACATTCAATTATCCTCTATTTATAGGGGATAATAGAGCATTTTTTCCAAAATACCCTTATTGGGGGTACCATATGCGGTCATCTGGTGGCGGGGTCCGACCTAGTCGGTGATATGATTTTACTAAGGGTCTTCGTGAGGGAAATGGCGAATGAGTTGGTCCACCAATGTGCTTGACGGGGTCGGTCATCGTCTGTGCATCCGAGTCCGACGTGTCCGTATAGGTTTTGAGCTTCCCAATCATGGGCCTATGGGCCTTGAACTCAACTTCATCATCACATGGTATTAGAGCATCTCTGACGCAAAAATTCAGAGTTCGAATCCTGACAACTTAATTTATTATTGGCGAATTAGAAACACATGATGGGATGGACATGTTGTGCACGCTTCAAGCTCAAGTATCATTCGCATGAGGGGGTGTCTCAAAAATTAATATAAAAGGTGTTATTAGCCTTAACTATCAGTTGGAGTTTTTGGTTCAATTGATTAAGTAACATTAGCCATTAAAAATTATATATATTAATACATTTTATTTTGGATTAAGGTCATGTTGTCACTAATTTCTCTCATTTAGTCTCATTGTCAAAGCTACCACCATCTATAATGTTGTTGCATTAACAACAACTCATGGATAGTACATTAATCAGTTGGATGCATATGTATCCAATGATTTCTTGCATGGTCATCTTATCGAGGAAATTTATATGGAATAGCCACATGGCTTCAAAGACATGGAGTGCCCTGATCGTGTTTTCCTTCTACAAAATCACTATACAGTATGAAACAAGCTCCCCACGAAAGGCTCTTTTGTCTAAAGAAGTTTCTTGTCAAATTTAGTTTTAGAATGTCCCATACAGATCATTCATTGTTTGTGAAGAACAACACTTATGAAAAATTTATGTGCTTTGTTACGTTCCTGATATCCTAATTACAAGTTCATCAACAAATTAATTCAACAAATTGAAGATATATTTCCTATTCAGAATCTTGGTCAAGCTTCATATTTTCTAGGCCTTGAAATTTAATACAATTAGCAAGGCATTGTTGGGGTTTTTCGGTGAGCGACAATACTTATCAATATCCCCAACAACGACGCCAAAAATTTGTTGAGCGATTTTCGCAAGTGTACGGAGTCACTCATAACGCTAATTACTCATTTACGTTCATTGTTTACTTTATTCATTTTCTCAAGGTTTATAGAAAAACGATATTCTTTGATAATTTGGTTGATTAAGAACACAATTTACTGTACAATGTCACACTTACTTATACTTTAATTCACAAACTCACAAAGTTATGGATTTTATTTTATTCCTTGGACAAAATCATCAATTCATTTAAGCACATAAATTCTTATAACAAGTAATCTTTATATAACCAATCTAACTTTACAAATTTATTCCGATCTTTCGGTTCGTAATATAAACTATTCTTACATAAACATTAATTAATAAGACCAAATGGAACTATCCTAATCAATCATTTTTAATCAACTTTACCACAGAAGTAAAACTAGATCACAATCTAAACAACTAAACATATTCAAGATCATTTAGATTGTTAGTTGATGATTTATTCTAAATAATATACTTAGTAACTATTTTGGTGTAAATATTTTACTAGACATGCAAACTAGTTTATTCGAGAACATAATCATATGAAGAACATTAATCTCTTAATAAATTTGTTAACGAATTCATACAAGATACAAACAAAAAATCAAAGTTAAACAGAACATAAACAAGGAAAAATTGGAGTGTGAAATTTAATGTTAATCCTTACGATTTGGTATATGAGAAACATGGATCTAAAATTTAATGTTAATCGTTACGATTTGGTATATGATGTGCCTATGATTATTCTTGTACAATCTCTTGCATTTAGATTGTAATTAATTTGGTTCTAATACAATCAAATTATTAGTATTATTTTTCTTCTCCTTTTTCCTATTCCATGATAGAAAAAGGTTCTTATGAGGTTAAACTTAAAATGGGAGTGTGAAACCGAAATTGTTACAAATTGCAAAGCAAATGATGTATACCCAAAAATAGTCGAAGGCACCACTAAACCTCACCATCCACACATATAACGCCACGTGGAATAACATCCTTTAAAACACTGACTGAACTCAAGTATAGTTAACATCCTTGCCAAAAAAAACAGTATAGTAATATATATAACCATAGTAGATGATTAGTTTTACCCAAATACAAACCCAGGTTAGGTTAGCACACGCTTATATGTTAACAGTTAACACTAGTACTAGTACTATACATCAGTTCCGTATCTCTCCTTCCCTCTCTATATATTTCTTATTTTTCTTCTTAAATTTTCTTCTGATTCTGAACCACTGCAGTTCAGTTCTGCATTCTAAGTTAGTTACTTAACGGTTTTTTTCCTCCTTTTCCTTTCCCTTTTTACCCTTCTCTTTACCTTCCATCCCCTGCCATTTTGAAGAAATGATTAGTTGGCACGATCTCTACACCGTTTTAACGGCTGTAGTTCCTCTGTACGTTGCTATGATCTTAGCTTACGGCTCGGTTCGTTGGTGGAAAATTTTCAGCCCCGATCAATGCTCCGGTATAAACCGGTTCGTGGCTATTTTTGCTGTTCCTCTTCTGTCCTTCCATTTCATCTCTACTAATAATCCTTACACAATGAACTTCCGATTCATTGCTGCTGATACGCTCCAGAAGATCATAATGCTGATCGCGTTAAGTCTGTGGACTATTTTGACTAAGAACGGAAGTTTAGAATGGATGATTACGATATTTTCTCTATCAACTCTGCCAAACACTCTTGTGATGGGGATTCCATTGTTGATCGCCATGTATGGCGGAGAATCTGGTAGTCTGATGGTTCAGATCGTGGTTTTGCAGTGTATTATTTGGTACACTTTGCTACTGTTTCTTTTCGAGTACAGAGGAGCTAAGATGTTGATCATGGAGCAGTTTCCGGAGACTGCTGCTTCCATTGTGTCGTTTAAAGTTGATTCTGATGTTGTTTCGTTGGATGGTCGTGATTTTCTTGAGACTGACGCGGAAATTGGTGATGATGGGAAGTTACATGTGACGGTTAGGAAATCAAACGCTTCTCGACGATCTTTAGGACCTGGATCTTTCTCTGGATTGACTCCTAGGCCTTCAAATCTTACCGGAGCTGAGATTTACAGTTTGAGTTCGTCGCGGAATCCTACTCCTCGAGGTTCTAATTTTAATACCTCTGATTTCTATAATATGATGGGAGTGCAGGGGTTTCCAGGGGGGAGGTTATCGAATTTCGGTCCAGCGGATATGTATTCTGTACAATCTTCTAGAGGACCAACTCCGAGGCCTTCGAATTTTGAAGAAAATTGTGCTCCCATGGCTACTATATCTTCTCCTAGATTCGGGTTTTACCCGGCCCAGACCGTGCCAACTTCATATCCGGCTCCCAATCCGGAGTTTTCGTCAGTGGCTTCAAAACCAGCCAAGAATAATCAGCAGCAACCGGAGCCACAACAACAGCAGCAACAACAGCAGAGTAATAATAATACTACTAATGCTAAAGCCAATCACGATGCTAAAGAGCTCCACATGTTCGTGTGGAGCTCGAGTAATTCTCCCGTTTCTGACGTATTTGGGGGAAATGATTTCCCGGTGTCCCAGCAATCTGGCCGTTCCGATCAAGGAGCCAAGGAGATTAGAATGCTGGTTGCAGACCATCCACAGAATGGGGAAACTAAAGGTATAATTTATTCATTAGATTAGCTTATAGTTAAGGCTATCAGTGTATTTTGTAGTAATTTGTGACACATCATTTACCGGTTATTTAGTGAATCATACAAATTTTTAATTAGATTATTAAAGTGTTTTTGACTAAATTCGATCTTTGTTTCAAAATGTGAAAGCTATTGCACATGCTAGAGAATTTGGTGGTGAAGATTTCACATTCGGTGGTAAAGGAGATGGAGAAGATGACGAGAGAGAAAAAGAAGGTCCTACAGAGCTTAATAAGCTAGGTTCAAGTTCCACCACAGGGCTCCATCCGAAAGTCACTGGAGCACCAGAAGCCGGTCTGAACAAACAAATGCCTCCAGCGAGCGTTATGACCCGCCTAATTTTGATCATGGTTTGGCGCAAATTGATTAGGAACCCAAACACTTATTCCAGTTTAATAGGCCTTATCTGGTCTCTAGTGTCTTTCAGGTAAGTAATACTTAAAGAAAGGAAAAATTTGACTTTATCCGCTAAATAATGCTTTTAAATTTTCAAACTGCATGATTGATATATATAATCTGTATAAATAATGCATTGATGATTAATTGCAGGTGGCATGTGGAAATGCCTAAAATAATAAGTCAGTCTATCTCCATACTGTCTGATGCTGGGCTTGGAATGGCTATGTTCAGCTTAGGTAAGAAAATCTATTTGTAATTTATCGTTGGAAAAGTGCTCAATTTAGCCTTTCTAACTTTATTTTCCAGCACTAAAATTTACATTAAATTATGCCACAAGTGATGTTGAAGAGCTGGGGCAAAGTGGCTTTAATTGTAATCATCATAGATCTAAAGTGTGGCAATATAATGACCACACATGATAAACAGAACACAACAATTGGGTTGAGAGGAGAGTGATGGTTAGATCGGGTAAAGTTACGGTTATGAAATGCACAGAAAGCTAGTATCCATATTAGGCGCTTATTCTTTTTAACTTAAATTTAGTAAAATTCAATGCAGTTAAGTTTAATTTAATAAATTTGAACCTTCATTAACTCCAATTGAGTTTAATTTAATTCAGTTCAATCAAGAAAAGATAGTCTTATTTTTCTCCTTAATGAGATCAAAAGGGGCACTTTTTTTAGACTTTAATAATAATGGATTGACCACCCGACATATGGGGACACTTTTCATTTTCTTTCTTCGGGTCCAGGGTGGGTGGGGTTCGGTTGTGATTTAGACACCTGTTTCGGCTTGAAGTGGGACATTTTTGCAAATATAATAATTTCTTTTTATCTCCTTTTTCTTTTTAAATTAGTCAATTGGGTAAAGTTGATTTAACTAGAGGTAAAAATTGAAGGTCTGTTCATGGCGTTACAACCAAAGATAATAGCATGTGGGAATTCAGTGGCGGCATTTGCGATGGCAGTTAGGTTCCTAACTGGTCCAGCAGTGATGGCTGCTGCTTCAATTGCAGTTGGGCTGCGTGGTACCCTCCTTCATGTCGCTATTGTTCAGGTCAAAACTCTTTTCACATTAACTCTTTTTACTTTTAATAGTAAATATTATCTTTCTCATCCTACTCTCTTTATTAATGTTCATTAATTGCTTAAGAAACTTTATTTACTGTTTTTATTGTAAATATAGGCTGCACTACCCCAGGGAATTGTTCCTTTTGTGTTTGCCAAGGAGTACAATGTTCATCCTGCCATTCTCAGCACTGGGTAAGTAAACATGACCTTTATTCCCAAAGATTATGAAATTCTCTTAAAAATTGGATTCACCTCTAGATTTACAAAGTATTTTATTAGTTCCCGAATCTACTCAAATTAATCTAGTCACCTTAATTTGTTTAAAGTGATAATCCTTTGAATTCGCTTAAAATGATCTAATAAGTTCTTAAATTATATAAAATGTTATACTTTTCAATTCATACTGTTAAAATAATTAAATTCCTATTATAAAAATTTAATTTGTGATTCTTGATGTCCAAAACAAACAAATTAACTTCTTCTTTTGTTATGGTACTTTTACAGTTTAAGAATTAATCGTGTTTTTCAAGCAAATTTAAAAAGTCAATAAAACAATATGTAAATTGAGCAGAACAATTAACTTTTTTGTTCCGAAGTTGTTTGATGCGTGATGTATTAAGCCATTTTTTAAGGAAAAGTTTGGCTTAGGTAATGCTTATGAGCATTTTTTTAACGTTTAATTTATTGTTTCAGGGTTATATTTGGAATGCTAATAGCATTGCCAATTACACTTGTCTACTACATCCTCCTTGGATTGTGATTGGTGCAGTAAAAGTTAAAAGATTTTGGAATGCTGATATAATGTAATTGACTGCACCAGAATTGTTTATGTTGGTAGTAGAAGAGGGCAAAAAAAGGAAGAATTGAAAATGAAGAAATGTGGCAAAAGATTCCAAGATTCTTGGAGTATAAAATATAGTAAATATATTTTGTTAGTGTAGTTGAAAGCCCTGATACAAGGATGGTGCAGCCGTTAAGAGCCAAAGCTAGTTCAATTTTCTAAAGAAGCACAAGAATTAAGCCGCATATTTGAAGGGAGACATGAAAGAGGAAAACAAGGGGAAAAAGAAATATGTTAATTAATTAATAATCTTAATTTTGGATTAGTGCATGTAAAGTCTGATTTCAGTATTCGTCTTCTTCTGCTACAAAAGGACAATGAAGAACAAAAAAAAGTAATGAATTAGGGGAGAGCAGGAGAAAAAGGTTTCTTTTTTTTAATTTCTGAAATTTACTTTTTCATTTCTTTTAATTAGTAGCTTTTGTTGTTAGTGTTGGATTTTGATTGTCCATAGATCCGGCAATTATTTGCGTTTGTCGTTTACCTTTGGGTATGTAATTTAAAGTAGAAGGATATATAATTAGTGGTCAAAAAAGGGATTATTAGTCATATTAATTGAAGGAGCTTTTGTTAATATAAAGTGATGCAATTGTATGTGTTGTGTTATCTTAAAGAAAAAGACAGGTTACATTTCTATAGTGTAGAGAAAAATATACCTATTCCCTAACTCTTTCAATCAATCAAGGCCAGTGGAAAGCAAGCTTAAGTATAGGTATGGAGGAAAAAAGAAAAGTGAAGTGAAGTGAAGTGAATGAGATATCTGAAAGTTCCCTAAAACATTAGTGGGTTTTGTACTCTTTCCCTAAAAAATACCCTTTTCTATATATGGTCCCTTCCTTTTATGAGATACCAATAAAAGATTGAACATTTAATTTAATTTCACCTTTATAGGAAAGGACATCAATATTTGTTAAGTATTAACTCGAATTATAACTTTAACTTAATAAAATCTAAATTGCCAGATTTATACAAAGTTGATTAATATAGAAAAACTTGAAGATCATGTACATAAATTATTACTTTAAAAAATAATAAGAAATCACCCTAAACTTATAAACCCACATGTGTACAAATGATTTTTAAGTGTCCATAATTCTTTGGGTCAACAGCATATACGACCACAAATAATTTACAACTGTTTTCACAACAATATAATCACAAAGTATGGAGATTGTATATCAATAAAGTCAACCTAGGTAATTCGATAGGAAGTCTCATTGAAAAGTTGATAGAGCATGTGAGCGTAAACAAAGTTTTGCTGAAGGTTAAGTCCTTTAGAAACCTCTCGGATTTGTCTTTTAGAAAACATGAACAAATAAATTCTTTGAGCAAACAATTCCTCAAACTCGTCTCGACGGTTTGAACGTCCTCTATAGATTTTTTGTCCAAATTTTCACCACTTTCTCTTACTTTAAGCCTAAACATAATGCAGCGTGTCGATATTGATTGGCTTTGATAATCCAATCCTCTTTCACGCATATCACTCAACTGCTCTTGAGCGTGGAGTCATTCGATCACAAAAAGTCCTTTCCATTTGACCGATTGAACTAAGATGACAGTTAAGGGAAACAACACCTTTTTTTTTTATATTAATCTCTTACACACCATTTGACGAATGCCACTTGGATTTGAAGCGTACAAAACATAGGCCCAACCGACAACGCGTTTTTAATTCAACAAATATTAAAGTGGCCATGAATCGAACTCAGGACATTTCGATCGCAAGGTTCTGATAACATGACATTTAAACGATTGAACTAAAAGTTTGAACTAATAGTTAAGGTTAACAATATCTTTTATATGAATATCTGAAAGAAAATTCCCCTCTAAAATCTTTGTTTGAATGACGTGATCTCCGAGTTTCAACCAATGAGCATAAGGCTTCACTCTTTTACTGTAGATGTTTACCAATCACTGCTTATACATTTGGATCTCATGTAAGCCAAAACATAAATGCTCTGAAATTTTATAATATTTTTCTTTTTTTTTTCTTGTCCTAATCGTTGCCTAGGTCGTCTTGGACGGGTTTTTAACCTAGCTGCTCTCTCTTTTTGTTTGTGTTCGTGGCATATTGTAATGTTTTCAAAATAATAAATATCAATGGTTTCACCTTCTCTACATTGATCTTGATTAATATCAGGGATGAAATTAAGGAGTGTGTACATGCAATGAACTTTGGAGTGAATATTAATTAGTTACCATAGACTTAATCCAAGCAAAACGTGCCACATATACGGCACCAACATTCTCATAAACAAAATTAAGCAAGTGAGAAAAATGGAGAGCTTAATTGTAGTATTAGAAGGGGACATACGCACCACAAAGTCAGCTTTGAACCTCTAATATTACCATTCCCCAAAATTAATTATCCTAAAAACCATTCAAATCACTTTATAATGTTTGCAATAATTAAGAAATTAGAGGAGTTAAAAGACCAACATGCCCTCCATAGAGAAAAGGATGGGTCTTAATGAACATGGACAACTAGTCACAATGGCTGCTTCCCATCTCACGTGGGATTGTAGGGAGGTTGCAACAAAATGGTTTATAGCCCCCACGTGTGCTCAACTCAACTTCTATTTTGTTATACTTGTAGACTATTAATTTGATTATTGTTTTCTTGGTGAATTTTGAGCCACATATATTCTATAAAAAGATGGACCATTGTCCTTGTGGGAGCGACTTGCTATGTATAATGACAATGAAAACGAATGAATTTAATTACCTTAACCCATAAACTTCATTGCCCTTAAAACTTGAGTTTTGTCTCGTATCATGGAGGAGTTGGTATTTGTTTAGCATATGAATATGTGATTATGCCCATCAATTATATCCAAGAAATTGTTTATACATCTTCAGAAATCCATAAACATTCATCTAAACGTATGGATTTGCCTCTCCAACATTTATCTTGTTTTCCCAAATTTGGTCAAAGAGAATAATAATGAGCTAATTTAAGAGAAGTTTAATATTAATATAAAAGATATTATGATCTTAATTACTAGCTTAAATTTTTAGCTCAATCGAATCCATGACATTATCAGAATACAATCGAATAGTCCTAAATTCGAGTCATGGCCACAACATTTATTGGTGAATTAAAAGCAAATTGTAAGATGGACATGTGTGTTGTGCACGCTTCAAGATTAAAGGACATCCACATGGTGAAGTGTGTCAGACATTTGTATGAAAAACATTGGCGCACTTAACTATCAGTTTAACCTTTTAGTTAAACAATTTGCTTGACATTAAGAAAAGAGAGAAAAAAATCTCTAAATAATTTCTTCTGTGATTTTCAATCCTTGAAAGAAAAGTATTTTTTTCCTTAATTTTGTAGAATTATAATTGATTTATGAAAGTATTTTATTATATAATCATTGCATGTAGATACTAAGGTTTTTTCTAAAAAAAAACCCATGGAATAACTTTTGAAATTTAGCATATGCTCCAAAAAAGAAAGTTTTAAACTGCCATGTTTTAAAGGCTTTAAAATGCATATATTGAAAACTCATTCAATTAATAAGTTTCTTTCGCTCACTTTTAATTTTACTGTGAAATTCAATTCATTTGTGTATCTATATATACAGTACTCTATATATAATCGTTATTTTATGACTGTTTCTTGTTGAGATCCTCCTACCCAACTTATACAAATTACTAAGTCTCATATATTACAGAATTAAATACCACCAGAAAGAATAAAAGAAAGAGAACAGCTTTAGTAATTTTTCCTAATGATAGATATTATTTTTCCTTTCGAAATTTACCAATGTTAACAAATAAATAGGAACCTCACTATGTTTAAACTTTAAAGTGATTGTGATGGGCCCTAACGTGTATAATGGCATGAAAACAAAAAAGTAAAATAGGGCCGAAAGAGGCCCATAATATATGAAATTGGTCAACTTTCCATTGATTGGACCATTAAACTCAGCCATAGCTTTCATGAATTAAAGACTCCATCATCTTTCTTTTTTCTTTTCTTTTTAGGGCTCAAAGGAATGATATGTTATTTCAAATTCCAATCCGATACCGATACATTTTAATAAAATGGAATGTAAATAATATGGTTCAATTTTTTTTCAATAAAAGTTGGGTATGACAAGGGGAAAAAATGATAATAAAAAGAATAAAAATAAGAATCAACATGATAAGGTATGGTGAATAATAGAGTAAGAATCTAATCATCATAAAGTTTGCATCATGTAAAGAACAAACCCTAAAAAACAAACTTAACTTCACCCAATTAAATCATATATTATTAGGTTAGAGCATTAGTTTTGTAGTGATTTCGTTGGTCATTATGGAGATGAATTTGCATATTCGATAGTGTAACTCTACCTTTTTGTTGCCTTCGAAAATCCCAAAAATATTTTTGTTATCTCTAACTAATATCCATTCTATGCATTAATTTCCATGTTTTGGACACATCTTGTTTACAATATATCGTATGGTCCCTCGATCCTAATAATTATATATATGCATACATGCAATCAATTGTCAAATTTTATTTCTATTCCCTTATTACGCCACCTAATCTTTCTGAAATATCTATTGGTTTCCCTCCTCATCTATAAATTATTAGCACTTATTTCTGGATAGTATATATATACCATCAATAATATTTATTATCTGGATGTTAACTTACTATAAAAGATATTGTTGGATTTTAACTATTGGTTTAAATTTGTACTCCAAACAATTCATTAACATGGTATTAGAGCTTTTGTGTCCAGACGGTCTTATTCAAAATATGATCACAAACCTATTTGGTAAATATCCTCGTGTGGCACTTAAAGATCCCTTCGAAAGTAAGCCATCCAAGTGTTAATGATCACATTGTTTGCAATAGGAAGATACATTGATTAAGCATCAACATTATCTATATACGTGTGTTGCACATGCTTCAAACACAAGGAGCATAAGTGTGTCGAAATTTAATATAAAAGATGTTGTTGGATCATAACTACTAGCTTAAACTTTTAATAAGTTCAATCAGTTCTTGATATGGTATCAGAGCTTCTGCGATCGAAAAGTACTGAGTTTGAGTCTTAGCAACTACATGGTGAATTAAAACACATGATAGGGCCTATATTGCGCACTGCACACTTCAAGTCCAATGGACATTCACGTGAGGAGATGTGTTAGAGATTAACATAAAAGATAACATTGAACCTTGACTATCAACTTAACCTTTTAGTTCAAGCGCTTCTTTCACATTTTAAATATCATCTCATATTATGTATATGTGGCCACTAAAGGTTTGATTTGGTGGTTAATGGTTCAATTCGCTTAAGTTATGTCTTGGAGTTAAATTTATTGTACATAAAAAAACTAACTTCATTCAAATAGGACCGACCTAATGGATGCTTAATGAGCCTCAAAATGAGAAATAAGATAAATTATCAAAAAAAATTATGTATAAGTGAATATGCCTTTCGAATTAGAAGTCTATTTGAGTACTAAAAACTTACTCTAATTTGAAGTTTCATTTATATAATTGCATAAAATGTCCTAGAGCACGATCCCTACTGGATTACTAGTGAGAGACAACTTAGTGTATAAAGAACTAAATGACTAGAAGTTCAACAAGATGTAACAATTGATTATGCACTATAAATTAATACATTCGCACTTTATGAGAATCATAACACAAGAAATCACTAGTTTATTTTTTAAAACAAATTTGTTAATATTTAGGTAATTAATTTATTATCTCCAACGAACTAGTACTAAAAAGATGCAACAAAATTTCGTCAAAGAAAAATCTTTTCAAACTTAAATCTAACTCTATTTTAAAATGCACTTTGAAGGATATACAATCTCTAGCATTCATAATTTATACAGCATTATTATTATTATAGTTAGTCAACATGGAATATTTAATTCTTATACTTAGAGCTAGTTAGTTGGCTAATATTGTAATATCACTTTAAATTTAAGACTTTGTTCTTCTTTTACTTAAATTTAGCAAAATTCAATTCGGTTCAACAAATTTAATAAATTCACTTCAGTAAATTCACTTAATTAAGTTCAATTTAAAAATGAACAGTATTTTGTGCACTAAATGAGAAAAACACAAAGAAAAGTAGACAAAAATAAGGAAATAATGGTAGGTTAATGAGCAGAAGGTGAATGAATGAGTAGCTAGTTGGAATGAAGATATGCATGATATATGTCAAAGGCTATGAAAGAGAGGAAGAAAAAGGAAGGTAGGAAAGAGAAGGAAGAAGGGCCGTCCATATAATGAATCCAATGGACCACAATTCACATGGTGAGGAAATAAATGCAAAATGTGGGTCCGTAATCATGTGTAGAATAGACATAACCCCATACCTTATCCATGTGGTGTTACACTTACATGTTTAGAGACTATAGTGATTGAAGAAGCCAAACACAAAGCTGCAAAACTTATGTATAATTCAAACTTGGAATATTATTATCATTATAAGGTGAGAGAAACAAAATAAAGCAATTTGTAAAAGATAAGTTAGGGAGAGGGCAGCCATCCAACTATATGTATTTGTAGAAAGCATATGTATCAACTATGTCTACTTATGCATAATTTACTTTACTACTTTCTACTTACTTTTTCTTACATAAATTACACCCATGCTCCATCAATATCGTTTTTACTTTCCCTAAGGTTCCTAAGCTTTTAAATTGGACATTACGGCTCACAAACTTTACAATTTATTAACAGTATGAGTGTATTTGCCATTGATTAAGATGGTATATCTCCAATAGACTCGTATCAATTCACTGTAGAGCTGATGAAAATGTTATTTGAAACAACTAATTCCCGATTTAATTTTTTATTTGTAATTCATTTAGGTGCGTTACTTGATTAGAAAAAAAGAAAATTATTGTTTATAAGAAAAAACATAACATGCTAGTCTCATTTAAAACTATTCCATTTTCACGTTATAAAAATATTTATTCCATTTTCACAGTTTCAATACAATTCTTACTGAGTATAGTATGAATGCATGAAAACTAATAAAAACCTCATTTCAAACAATAAAAAAGTTTACTTTCACATGCGTATTTTTTATAGCTATTTGTTTTGTTTAAAAAACAAACTTAAAATGTACAATTATTAATGATTGAGAACTCTAACAATTGAATATATGGAAAAACTAAGGTTTTGTTCTTTATGCTCAACTGAACTAAATATGCCAATTTGATTGCCTAATAATTTTTGGTGAATTTAAGGACTAATGAATGCCTTGAGAGGTACTAAAAGATTTTTCTTTCTATTCCTTCTACGCAATACAAATTAATTCATTACATATACTATTATTCAGGGTCCTACATTTTCTTTACTTGTAGTATATATGTATTGTGTATGTGCAGCTACATGTGTATTGGGGAAAAGTTCAAAACATTATTTGAAATCGTCCCCACTTATTTCCTGGATTACTTGTCCAATTCAATTCTTGCTTGATGACTCCAGTATTTTCAGTCTATTTCTTTTTAATTTTTCAATACAAAAATTTGGGTGCTTCATAATTAATGACTCAAATGTACTTCTATTTGTCAGTTCTTCTGGTATATATTGTTGGATAAGATCTCCAAATTGGTAGTTATCACTTCCAGTTTATTTTCCTTTTGATTTGGTTTTCATGGTTGAGGATATTCTGCAATTATTTGAATTTAATTATTCACACAAATATATAAATAATAACAACTGACTACTCAAAATAAATTGACTTTAATTTGATGCTCTATACTATGTTGAATCTGCAAGGACGAAAATAAGATGAGGTTCTTTTAAAGCTCTGTTCTTTATGATTTATGATTTAATTGAATCGAAATGAAGTGCATTTCCTGAAAAGTAATTACTTAACTGAATTGAGTTGTTGAACTGAACTAAATTAAAATGAACTACTGATAAGACATAAAAAACGTGCTCTAAATGAAGAAAAAGATATATAAGGAATTAATACTTGCAAATACAGAATGGGTGATGGGAGGTTTGATGTAATTAACACTAAAAAAAGCCTATTTTGCCATTCCAAAAATATCAAATACCGTGGATTATATGTGTTAAATATCATATAAAATTAATATTCGTAAAGTAGTCTACTAAAATATGAAACCCTATATACATATGTATTAAGCCAATCCCTCCAATCAAATTATGCTTTATGTATTTAGAAACTGGTTGTCTCATAGATGAGATTAACACCGAATCAAGAATCTTTTGATTTTACTTGATAAATTCTTTTATTTATAAATCAACTCGTTATTATCAAAGGAAAATTCTAGAATTAACAAACAAAAACACAACTAAAATTAAAAGATTCAGAAGGGAAAAAATTAGACACAATTACCGTTTTTCACCCCGTAACAAACTACAACGAAAAAGTATAATCACAATGATTTTTTTATATAAGTATATAAAATCTGTGGTTGAGATAATAAAGATATGGAAACAGAAACTAATCCAAAAAGTCGAAACTTAAAGAAAAGAAAAGTCATAGTAGTTGTAGCCTAAACCACAGACACATTCTACACAACTGGTCCAGCATTTTGGCTTCTGAATTATGACATTTTAATTTTAATTTTCAATTTCATGTTCCATCTTTATTTATCCCATCCCAAATTCACATTTTGTTCATACAATTTTATTTTCTCTCTAATAATAATTATACAAAAAAAAAAGATATAATAAAAAGTTTAGGGTTGTCTCAAAGGTCCTTTATCTGAAATGTCCCATCAAAAATTTGTAATAAGATTATTTCTTTCTGATTATGGGTTATGTTATGTTAGCAGACATGAATAGATATTGGGAATTGAGATATGAGAAGTGGCTTTGGTTGTGGGGCTTTTTGGGCACTCAAAACTCGATGGGTTTGGCCTTTTTAGATTTTAACTTGTCACATCTATATCACGCATCTCCGTCACCCACAACTATTTTCAAATTTTCTCATATTGTGGTCCCATTCTTTTTAGCTTAACTGAATTTGCTGAATTTTATTAACAAATAAATTTTTTTACTGAAATTTGCTGAACTGAATTTTACCGATCTGAATAAAAATGGAAACTGAATTTTGCTGAATTAAGCAAAAAAAATAAGGCCTATCTCTCCCTAAAAAAAATAAAAAAAAAATCGTACGTTTTATTTTTCCATCTTTCTTTTGTGTGATTTGGTGTTACGAAGCTAACAGAAGTATTATCATTTATATTCCATAAAGTCATATCAGGTTACATAATGCAAAAGTATATTGGTGGGATACAATTCCGGACTTTTGTAATAGTTTTATTTGTGATGATTTTAGTTGTGTAGAGCGTTTTCGTTTTATTTAATCTTTCTCTTTTACTTGTAATCTTTATTTTTTGGTTTAATAAGATTCGGGTTAGGGTTTGCTTTTGCTGTTTCGGGGTGCCGACCAAGTCGGGATGTTGAGCGCTTGAATCTCCCTCATTACCTAGCTTTTCATTCAAAAATATAATGCAAAAGTATATTAGATTTGCGAGTTTAAAGGAGTTAAAGTGGAGAAAATTACAACTTCAAGTGACTAATAAATTGATATAAAAGGAGCTAAATAAAACAAAGACAAATTTAGAGGGCACCGATGTACTAAATCTCTTTTTTTTTTGTGTTTACATTTCATTTTTTTTAGAAATATATTGTTATAATAAAAATTGAATACACCAGACTATTGATTTTGTTCAGGAAATCAACCTCTAAATTCTAGAGGTGTCTTATTAACACCTAAACTTCTTTGAAATGTATCATTAGTTTCACGAGTTCACATAGCAAAAACAATTAGAGCTCTTGACAAGTTTTTGGTTAAAATTTTTATAGGGAGGACTACTCCAGTTCATGCCAAGGAAAAGCCTTAATACCATAAGAGACTTAAGAGAGCTTATAGACAAGTTAAAATATATCGTTAAACAAATCTAAGGTACTAATCAATTAAGGTTGACTTGATTGATAAAAACCTCTACTCGTAAAGGTAAGGTCTCGGATTCGAGTCTTAGTGGACACATAAGATCTTAATTTGAAGAGAGACCACCTATAAAATGTATTAACAATCATAAATCGAGTGACTGAATTGTTCCAACTCAAAAATAAAATAATAAAAACAAATATGTGTCAATATTATCATTTTAATTAAAGTGAATGGATTATTATGAACAAATTCAGAAGCCAAAGAACATCCTTAAAGTTCAGGTCCAATAAGTTTAGGCCCATGGTGTACTCATCCTATTCTTAAACATGGGTTGTGTTGCTAAGCATTTAGGAAATAAGCCTTCTTTATTCGTCCCTTACATAAGCATATTTTAATAAAATGGAGAAATAAAGCCTATTTTAATCATAGTCTAGTTACTATAAGTAACTTTCCATGGCTTCTCATGGGCCTTAGATCTATTAAGATTATTGTTAGTTTGACATTTTAGGAGCCCTAGAGCTCAATGAATCTGTTTTTCTTTTTAATTGTCATCTTATTTTTCCATTTGAGGTTTGTTATATTTCTTGCAGGTGGATTTTATTAATATTACAACTCAAACTCGATATCTATTTGATGCAACTTGATTCCCTTAAAATTCCATGCTCTTTCTGTATACATCTACATAACTAAACTCAGAAAAATTTTAGTATATGTCAGGTATATCACGTCATCCCGTATGCCACCCTTATAATACGATGACACGTCACATATGTTAGTATCTAGGGTTTAGGGTTTAGTTTTTAGGGTCTAGGGTTTTTATTTTAGGGTTTAAAATTTTATATAAATTATTGACTACAAAATTAATTACCAATTAATTACACAATGTTAAATTGTTATTGGTTGAAATGACACGTGTCAAAGAATTATAAGCTTGGCATACCACGTCATCCTAAACTCATTGTTAGGGATATTAAATTATATTACTTTTCTTAAGAAGATCTTTCTTTCTTATTTGATTTGAATGCCAAATTGGCACATCAAATTCACACGATGATAGTCTCAATCACTTCTTTTAACGGAAAAGAAAACATCTTATAACAACCATGATTTTGTTCGATTGGCTACTCTGCTTTCAATTTCAATATAAGATATTTGTTATTTCTTTTCATCCTCTATCACATTAAGCCCATGTTACTTATATAAGTAACAATAATGTTATTCATTCTATTTGCACACATAATTCACCTTTTTATAGTTTAGCTTTTTAAATGCGGGATAAACTATACAAATCTTACCTTATAAAAAAACTGTAAAAATGTTATTTTGAACTGTAAAATACAGTTTTAATACAAATATATATACCTTATTTTAGATATAACGACTAATTCTATATCTGATTGTGAAGTTTGGAGTTTTGTCCCTTTTTTATTTTTTTTCGTACTGATTTGAGCACAAATTTATCCATCACATGAGATTGATTTGGCACAGATAACATAAAATGAGGATTAAAAAAAAAACCATAACATGATGAAATTTAAGTAGCACTAGTCAAGGAGGAAAATAAAACATGAATTAATTTTATTTTTTTATGCATTATATTACATATATAGTATGAGGAACTGTCAAAGTGCATGCCTAGTGAATAGGCGGAGAATGAGAATCCAAACACAATGAATTCCAAGAAAAATCTACATCCTCGATATTAAGAAAGTTTCAAGCATGTTATTACCAAGCCAAGTGTCAAGGAAACCTTTTTTCAGACAAATTTGTGGTAGTTACTTCAGTTAATTTCTCATATATATACAAATTTAACATAACAATTACTTCCACTAATTAACTACTCAACATCTTAATTAAGTTAGTCATAACAATTGAAACTTGTTTAAGATTAATATGTCTAACGACTTGGAAGAAGGCTCAGTTGAGGCCTTTTCAAAAAAAGGTTTCACTTCAGGTTTTTGTTCATCAAATGAAGCTGTTCAGCTCCTCCAAAAGGTTATTAATCTATTCACCTTATCCCCTTTTACTACATCATGAATAAGGGAAAACAATACTATAAAAATCGGTACCCGTTTCGATATTTACAATCATAGGCCGGAGGCTAGGGGTATGGTGTAGGCGGTGTTGCACCCCGACTGCCAACCATGGTATTCAGGGGTCATTCCACCCTGCCTTAACCCTGAAATTTCATTTGTTGAGAGGTGCAATTTGCACCTCTACCAAATGAAGTAGATAGCCCAGACGAGGTAAGAAAAAAAAGCTGGAGGGGGAATAAAACACCACTTTGGTTTGCCCTAGCAAAAAGACTTGTAAGCTGAATCTAATCATGGATCCAAGATTCATTGACACTGGATGATTAGAGAGAAATTATTCTACTATATAGGATGTGATTTGAGATCGACTCAAACATGGCCGATAATTAGTATATTCATTGGTTGTTAGTTGAAATGAACTAAAAACTATCGTAACATAGTATGGCTACTCGTGATTAGAGTGCTCTTGATTTTATTTCGATGCTCAATTGATTATTTTCTGGCTACTTGCATATAAAAAAATTAAACTCGTTACACAACTTCATAGAGTGCACAAACTATATTATTGAAGCTTCCCTTGGATCCGTCGTGGCTACCGCAACCCATACAGGGCTTATTTAGACATCCACTATTGTATACAATAATACAACTATGTGACTCAATTTGTGTAATTGAAAAAGGAGAACATGAATGTGTAGAAGCAGGACAAATAGATACATTTAACTGTAAGGTAATAACTTATTTGCTTTGGTGTTATAAATACAGGTGATAGCAGAGACAATAGGCACATATATGGTAATATTCAGTGGGTGTGGAGCAGTGGTAGTAAATAAGATGTATGGAGAAGTGACATTTCCAGGAATATGTGTAGTTTGGGGTCTAATCGTGATGGTTATGGTATACTCGGTAGGTCATATTTCGGGTGCCCATTTTAACCCCGCAGTGACTATCACTTTCGCAATCTTCCAAAAATTTCCAATAAAACAGGTACCCTTGTACATTGCAGCACAAGTGATCGGATCACTTCTTGCAAGTGGAACATTAAGTTTGTTGTACGGAGTGCCCGATGAAGCGTTTTACGGAACAATACCAGTCGGACCTCATATTCGTTCTTTTGTTCTTGAGATTATCATTACTTTCCTCTTAATGTTCGTCATCTCAGGTGTTGCTACAGATAATCGAGCTGTTAGTATCTCTTCTCTTCCCTTTGTTTTATCACGATAAGATTCAAATTTATTCCTAACATTTTTGGACACATAAAAAATGATTTTTGTTGTATTGTTTTAAATTGGAAGTAATTTTGACCGTACCACTTCTTGATTTCTATCCCAAAATTGCTCAACATAGGAAATGTTGAAGACAAAAATTTATCATTTGTCACATTAGAGTCACATCTGCCCTTACCAATTGTATCTCATTTTATCACTATCAATCATGGCACAATTTACATTCAACTAATAACAATTTGTTGGTCATTAACAGATTGGAGAATTAGCAGGAATTGCTGTCGGGATGACGATAATGTTGAACGTTTTCGTGGCTGGGTAACATCTCTGAATTTTGACCAAATAATTTCATTCGTGATGCTTAATATATATTGATTGGGCTGATAAATATATATGGGTATATTGCAGACCAATATCAGGGGCATCAATGAATCCAGCAAGGAGTTTAGGGCCTGCAATAGTAATGCACAAATATTCAGGGATTTGGGTATATATGGCTGGACCCTTAATTGGAGCTATTTTGGGAGCATTTGCTTACAATTTGATTAGATTTACAGATAAACCTCTTAGGGAACTTACTAAGAGTAGTTCTTTCATCAAAAGCTTTAGGGCGGCTACTTGATTTTCTTTGGGTTTTTTTTAATCTTTTTCTTGGCTGTGTTTAATTAGGTTTAGCTTAGTTTTCCAGATTAATTATGATTCTTATGGTTAATAACATTTTAAAACTTTAATCATTTTTATTATTGCTTATGCACAGTTCACATCACAACCACACGCACTTGCATTTATGTTTGTTCATCATCATATAGTTTGGTCAATTCAACAGAGGGGATATATATCTGACACACATGGGACTCAAATGATAACAAGTACATGGAAAAATAGAAAAATTGCATATGTTCCATATTGGAAAGTTTAGTGTAAAAATTGAGGTTTAAATATACAATGGATAAATTGTGTTTTGCCTAGTGTTGAATATGTTAATAGGTCAAACATGCATCCACGCACCAACAAAAAGGTAATAGAGAAAGGCAATAGAGCACGTCCAAAATAAATTTAGCATGAAAAGCTTTTCAACAAGATTAATGTTATGAGACTCGTAAACCTCTTAAATCTCCACTATTAACGATTTTAATTTTTAGATGGACAAAATTGTAACAAAAAATATTTGCTCTTTTCCACAAATTCAAAGCCAAGTTACACCTCTTAATTAATTAGTGTTAAGAATGTAGAATACAAACAACGAAAAGCTAAAGCGTATTTATAGGAGAACACTCGGTTTGTACATTTCTTTTTAAGCAATATACGATTCACACTTCTTTTATAACAATCTTAACAAATGTGAGATTTTAGGAGATATTCTAATTATTGTATTATCTGTCATGAGAGCTTATTAATGGTGCATTACAAAGTTAAAACAAACAAGTGATGGATATTGTGACAAATTGAAGTTCAAAATAAAACACTTAGTGAAAAGATTACCGTGAAATTCGACGGCCAATCAACACCGTATGTTTCCATTGCAATAAATATGAAAAAAATGAAGTTCCCAATGGTGACCACAAAAACTAAAACAACCCTTGATATACCATATCAGAGTATGATTAGGAAAGACATCCCCATTCATAAAGCTTAAGAAAATTAAAATCAGATAATGATATAATATGATATGACTGATGAAGGAAAATTACGTGTATCTTGTTATTTTTAGGGGCTAATACTATTTGATGTGGATATCTTACCATATATTAGAAAAAACAATGGGATAAAATGAGTACTTGATATATAAATCTACCTAAACCTTATCCTACCCTACCCATGTGACACAAGTCCCACTTGAGCATGTTCCTACTAGCTACATATGTATGCAATTAAATTAAAATGAATGTTTAGATTAGGTAGAATGTATGGATCTATTTGGTACATGGGTTTGAATGTGTGGATCTATCTTCTTTGCCAAATGGCACCTTGCTAATACAAACAATAATCTTTAGTTTTGTTGACCTTGCAAAGCTTTCGTCTCTTCTTTATTTTCTTTGTCAAACGTTTCGGCCGTGCATGGATTTTCCTCTTCTGATTCAGTTTACCTTTTTATTTAAACAAAAACAAGAACTCGCCTAATGATATCTCTACCTAAATAAACTAGGACACATACCTTAGCATTATGATTCCGTATCAAATGTCTCTTCTATTTAGAAAAGCATTCTTAATCGGAGTATAATACTATAATTATGGAAGGAAGATCATTAATAAATTTGACTGTGCGATACCATATCAATAATAAACAATTATGTAGCTCTTTTTATTCATCATGACTCCTAAGGTGTAAGAACTCTAGATAGTCAAATATTTCTAACTAGTCGTGCTATTTTATACAACCTTTCACTCAAAATATAAATACATACATTCATATTTATTGCCAAGACAGATACTTCCTTATATACATTTCTATAAAAGAGGATGTTTGTAGCTATTAGCTCATTTGTATCAATTATCTGTTAGTCACAAACAGTTCTTCCTCACTTATGTGTGCTTGGTTCAATTTTTGGAGGAGAATTTTCAATTTGAAACTTTAGTCGGGTGCATTATGTCTAGGTATCATGAAGTCGACTAGCAATCCTCTAGTATTCTTCCTCATCAAACTAAATATTACTCTTCGGTTATTTCCAAAGCCACAATTAGTGATTCTAAGCTTATTTTGAGCCCAATAAACCGATCCGGCCAGTTGTAGCTAGGTGTTGGTAATTCTCATTTCTCTCTAACTCAACACTATATTAGAGTATCGTCAATAACCTCACATATTTTATTTTTACTCGGCAACATATTGAATTTGCATTCAAGAAAGTGTCCTAATTCATGCACGCATGCCTCTATTAAAAATCATTGGAGTGCAGTTAAGCGTACTATCTGTTAGTGAATGAGACTTTCTCGCATTGTCTGTTCCTAGTCAAGAGTGACAATTTTTCTCCCATTGATTTTCTGTTATTGTTTGGGAGAGCAAAGACGACCAGATAGTCTACAAGTGGATATATAGTGTTTTTGCTCACTTGTCTTTTATCTTGGAGTTCGCAAATAAAAGACTATTTCTCGTTCATCGACCGGGGCTAAATACATGTACATTTCCACCATCACATCTGAACTTAGTTGGCTCCAAATGTTTCTTCAAAAAATTGGTTATCCCTTAAGTCAATCTTTGATTCTTTGATGTGATAATCTCAAAATAGATTACCTTATTACAATCATGTGTTTCATAACTTGAGTAAGCACACCTTAAAATCGAGATCACTTACAATAGAGAGTTTCACTTCTAGACAAAATTTATTTCTCATGACTGGAGTAATTTCACTTTATTTAGTTTTGTTCTTCTTTCTTGTTTTTTGTTAAAACTGTGTCCTCCACCAATGCGTCTTATTAATATGATATTGTCGCTTTGGGCAAGCTCGCAAGGTTTTTCTCTTTGGACATTCATCTTTCCAAAATGCCTCATACTAATTAGAGTGGTAGATATTACTTATAAATCATACAAGACTTCTTTACTTTAGCAATGTGGGCTTTGGGTTTGCTCCCAACAATCATTCCCTCAAACACAAGAACCACATATGTTCTTCCCTCCAACGATAACCTGGCTCTGATACCAATAGTTAGGACTGTGTCCTCCACTCCTGCGTCTCATTAGTATAATATTTTTCGCTTTGTGCCAAGCTTACACGATTTATTTTTTAGCATTCATTTTCTCAAAAGATCTCATACTAATTAGAGTAATAGATAGTAGATACTCCTTTTAAATCATATAAGATATCTTCACTTCAATAATATAAAATTTGAATTTGCTCCTAACATTTTTTATTACAATCAATTTGGGCTCGAAAGTGTTTTGACGAAAGTTTTGAAGATATCAACCTAGTCGAGATGTTAGAACCTTCGCCTTACCACTTATTCAACTCTTATTTCAAGAAAGATAAAAAGGCCGTGTAGATATTATTATTTTTGGAAAAAAAAGGCCGTGAGATTGGATCCACGTTATATAACAGAAATGGCAATAGTCACTCACGTTCACCTCACCTCGAACAAAAGTAGTACAACAGTGAGGCCATTTACACGTGGCGTTACACCCGTTGTGCTGCCACTCAATTAGGCCGTTTCATTCAGACAACGCCGTTAAATACACCGACGGAAGGACAGATAAAATAGTAAAGTAAAGAAGAAGAAGAGAGAAGAGAATTACAGTTTCTGAATTCAGAATTCATTGCTTGTCAGATCAAAACACAACAACAAAAATAATAATAATAATAATTTTTATATTTTCTGGCACATGAAATGATAAGCATCAGTTGCAGAAAAGCATCTTCCTCTAAAATTAATAATAACAATTTTCCCATTTTGATTAGATTCACACATTTTAATACAACACTGTACACTCCCCCAATTCAGCAAAAATAAAACTAAAATTTCAAGATCTGTAGTAGTAGTGTTTGGCATTTTGCTATTCCTTTCACCATCTAAATCTAATCCCCTCTCTCTCCCTTTCTTTCTTCCTGTCTCTTTCTTCCTTAATTTGGCAACTCTTCATTTCTTTCACTTCAGATCTCTCTCTTAGTGGCATTTCTGTAATTACTGCTTATCATGTGTGTTTGACATAGGTACTTTTGCTCAATTGTGAGTTTTACTTACAAATGTGAATCTTTTTCTTTTCGTTTGATTTTTATTGTTTTCTGTTGCAGGTGGTTACAGAGTGGTTGATTTGGGGAATTATGGCGGGACAATTTGAAGAACCCTTCAATCTTAGCTTTACGGTATGATAATAATGATTATGATTTTTATTTTTTTTTGAGAGGATTATATTTTTATTATTGTTATGATCACTGTTTGCCTTTTTGATTTTGTGTACTCGAGTATGTTACTTTAATCAATTAGGATATTTATTTAGTTTCTTGCCGTTTCTCACTATAGCTTGACTTGATCATATCTGTAGTTTTGATGTTGAAAGATTATGTTCTTGAGTTTCCGTCATAATTACAGTTAGATTTGATGAATTTGTGCTTGTATTTCTATTTCTGGTTCCACAATTTTATTGTGACAAATCTCCTTTGGTCTGGATTTATGTTCAAATTTGGAATTGAATGGATATTTGACCGCAATTATTTTATGTGATCTAGAACTCGATTTCCTAATCATTTTGTTTGAATCTATCTGTATATGATCTAAAAAGTAGATTTTCTTCCTCAACTATCTTGTGTAACGTTGGTCTAGATGTTTGAGGTCTCGAGCCACCTGATTTAAAGCCTGAGATCAATAGAAAACCGTTTGAGATGGGACCGGGTCCCGCGAACCCGCTCTGACGATCAAGTCATTTCAGAACAATGAAGGAAAGGCAGCTCAAGGAAATATTTGGATAGAATAGTGGACATACCATTTAGAGAAGGTACTTTGCTTTATATAGTGGATTTGAGGTTACACTGGACACGTGTTGGCCTCAGACTGGCGGGGGAGGAATAATTCCGTTAGCTGGGAACTTCCTGGAAGCACGTCAACACGTGCCAGGGCGTTATTTCTGGTGATGGTGACACGCATCCTTAGTCAAGGTGGTTAGTGATGCAACCGTTGTGATGACGCCACGTGTGATGATAAGAGATAGAGAGAGAGGATGAGGGAGATGCTGGATCACGTGCCTGACTCGTGACCTCGGCTTGGTTTATTCTGATATCATTGTGTAAATTTATCTGTCAGTTTGAGATTATCTAGATGCTGTCAATTTTTAATCAAATTGTCTGTTAGTTGAAGTTTGGCTTGCAAGAATTTATACTATATTTTTTTTTGGCTCTACTGCAATGAAAAACATCCCATTTTCAGTCTAACATCTGCTCATTTGAACTGGGCAGTCGGATTCTTTGCACTCAGGTTCAATATCGTTTGGAAGATTTGAGAGCGAAGACTTGTCTTGGGAAAAGAGGTCGTCCTTCTCTCATAATAAATACCTCGCAGAGGTTGAGAAATGCTCCAAACCAGGATCAGTTATTCAGAAGAAAGCTTATTTTGAAGCCCATTTTAAGAAACGGGGTATGCGCCTACCAGGTGCTCTTGACGGTCAAATTGGGAAAGAAGATCAGAGTGAAAATGACTCCTCTGGAAATGTCAGTCACAAAGAAGAAGAAGATGAAGAAGAGGAACAAGAAGAGGATAACATGAATGAGAGTAGCAATTATGCTCAGTTCGATGATGGTGCCCAAATAGAATTTGATTGTGGATATGCAAGAGGTCAATTTGATCATTTCGACAATAGTACTCAATTTGGTTACTTTGAGGAGAGCATAGAAGGTTCAGAGCATTGCGGAGAATATGAAGGGATGGAATGCGAAAGAGAAGATCATAGTGTTTTAACTTCTGAATCTCAGATGGATGTTGCTTCAGACAATGCTAATGTGGTAGAAAGTGTCATTGGAAACATGAAACCTCAGGAAGCGCATCAATCTGAAACTGGATCCGAGTGTAGTGGCAGACAAGAGATGGTGACCGAAGAGAAGCTTTACGAAATTGGTGCTGATGTGGACAACATATCGAGGCCTATAGACCCATCTCCTAGAAGTGAAACAACTATAATTGATGAAATTACAGTGTTACATAAGCAAACCCATTCTCCCAAGGTTAGTACTAACATGTTATTATGTATACTGGAGGGCATATTTATATATTAAAGAAAAAAGCGAGAAAAGGAAAATGATCATTTTTTTCAAAGAACAGAGAAATAGTGATCTGATAATGCCTGGGGTTTAAAATTCTATACTGGTGTTTTTAATTGTAATCTCTACTCGATTTTTTTGTTATCCAGTTGGAAGTTCCTTCAGAGAGTAAATCTACCAAGCCGAGATTGAAGTCTCTATCTAATGCTAGTCAAGCTCAGAAAATATCAAAAACTGCTGGGAACAAGCAAAATAGAAGGGAAAGAGAGAGTCCATTAAGAAAGAAAACTGAAAAGCAGCCACCTCAAGCTGCCGTTCCAACAAGACGCTTGCTGCTTAGAACTCCTAAACAAGCGGTCAGTTACTCTTAAGGAAATGTTTTTAGATGTGTCTAATATCACGGTTCGCTTTCTTATAAAGCTTTTTTTTTTAAATTCGCTTGTTCTTTTGTGCTCAGGATGCTGAAACTTCTAACTTGAGAGATCATGGAAATGAAAGGTACTCGCTATCTTGCTAGTTCTGAATATAATGCATAGTATTTGGTGCAACATTCCCTGAAATGAATCTATTTCTACAGTGTAAGTGGAAAAGAACATATAAAGAAAGTAGCTAAATCTCAACCCTCCGGAACAAAGAAAGTTGAACCTGGAGTACTTAGAAGCCCAAACAGGTTTGTATGATCGCCAATATGTTGTTACGGTAATTTTGACATTTGTTTTCTGAAATTTAATTGTGGAGAGATAATGTTGCAGATTTAAGCAGACTGTTTGCACAGCTAAGGCAGATACAAGGACAAGCACTTCAGGGTTTAGTTTCAGAAGTGATGAACGAGCAGAAAGGAGGAAACAGGCAAGGGAACTTTTTTCGAATATGACTTTTCGGAAGTTCATAATTTGATGGCATACTTACTCTCTTTCTTGTGATTGACCTGATATAGTTTTATATGAAGTTAGAAGAAAAAATGCATGCTAAGGAGACTGAGATGAATCAAGTTCAAGCAAAAACACAGGTATGCGAAAATTGAATCTATTTTGCTTTTCATCTTTAGTAGGAGTTTTCAGATATCCTGTTGAAAATATTAACATTTCAGGTATAATGCTCTTATAAAACTGCATTCAATAATTTCGCTTTGATCAAAATAACATTATTATAGGAAAAGACAGAGGCCGAGATTAAACAGTTCCGGAAAAGCCTTAACTTCAAAGCAACACCTATGCCCTCTTTCTACCATGGCGCTGCATCTCCAGGCTGTAATGGAAACAAGGTACACTAGCACTAGCAGTTCTTCTTTTACAAAACATTTTGATAGCATAGTTCATTTATAATTTAACCACCACCTGTTTCTAGATGAGATGCTTAAATCCTTCCTACAAGCTCTTCTACCGGTAGAAACAGTTGCATGTTTATATTGCTCGGTAGGCCAACTCATTTTTATTTTATTTTATGTGATGTGAAATGTAAAGACATACTTGTTTGCAAGCTTGAATCATCCATAGTTGGTCTATCTTCACTATAAACATCCTCCTGCCCGCGAGTAAATGGTGCATTTTTTGATGGAATAATTAGCATCTCTCCAGCAAATAAGCCTTTATGTGAATGGTTATTGTCTGAGAAAAGAGATAATTGGCATCTATCATAATGAAAAGAACAGACAAGTGAAACAATGAATAAAATTGAAGTTTTTTTCATGTTCTTTAAGACAGTGATCAAATATAAATCCTACTCGGCTAATAGCAAAGTGTGAATTAAAGAAGATTTGGGGAAAGAAGTAATGAAAGATATGTTGATATATTAAACACTTGGCATATAATTTGTTATATTGTAGGTTACGCCATCTAAAGGTAAACCTGCTAAAACACAGGATAAGTCAACTAGTACGAGAAATGGAGCGGCTACAAGATTGCAATTTCTTTCCAAGGAAAAACATAACCATGCGGTAGCTGGAGAAATTGCTGTATCGCATTCCACAGAGCCTTCCGAAGCTGGTGAAACTCAATCAACGAACAGCACAGTTGTAAATGGCGTCACTGGCAAGGAAACAGAGAAGGCTACTAATTTGCAGAGATATCGAGCATCGGAGAATGGTAGAATCTCAAAAAGCAACAGGCTTGAGGTGAAGCCAAAGACAAGGGACCACAGAAATAGCAGAGAAATGGTGAGGAAAAGCAGTAAAGGTGTTGGAATGGGAAGCAATTCGGCAATGGGTCGTGTAGCTGTTGGTGTAGCATCATAAACTTAATGGTCGATCTGCTGAAAGATGCTATTGCATTTGCTTCTGATCATGGTTTCTCCATGTCTGTAAGGACGCTAGGAATGGTGGGGCACGGCACGAGGCAATTTCTCCCCCATTTTGCAACAGAGTGCATTGGAAATACAGTATCCCGCTTCTGTCATTGCTTAGGTGTTCCATTCGTGCAGCAACGTATCCTGAATAGGTAATAATGGGTGACGGTTTGATCGCACTAAAGTCTTGTATTGCAGGTAATCTCAGAGCATCATACATGGACAAACATAAGTTAATGTTTAAGGTAGAATTATAAGCAGATAATAAAGGCATTTTCTATCTATATTTGAACATTGTCAAAACATGCGACTTGTAAGAAAAGGAGGCAATTATTTATTTTTATGTAAAACTTATGTTAGTTGAATGTCGGAAAGGTAACTTATGTTAGTAACTGTTCAGATTGGGATAGTTGATTTTCTCTTCCAATATCATTATCCCAGAAAAGGTTAGGTCAGAAATTTGAAGGCTGACCTTGAACTGGGAAAGGAAAATGTCTGACTACCTTAATTGACCTCAAGTTTAAAAATTACGGGCCTAGGCTTCAGTATGATATCATTTGCTCGTTATCCAGATCATGCTAACAGGTTCCTTGGTCTATTGCATAAATGGAGAATTTGATAACATCTAGATTTGCATTTGGAGTTATCACCACTAGCAAATGACAGCAGAGACCTTATATAATTTTCCCGCATCATCTTCCTCCTTCTTTCTTTATATAATTTGCCAGAAGTTCATCTTCTTCCGGTGTCCATGGTTTAGCCCTATTTTGCTGCAACATGGTGTTTTAGTACCCGATGTTGATGTCACCGGGATTTCTTGTTCGGATATGAATGAGAATGGAGACTGTGGATGAATGATTTGATTGGTTTGTGTTTTATGAGGAGAGATGGATTGGGGTTTTTTATTTTATTTTATTTTATTGTTTTGAATTTTTTAAAAAACGTGCATTTTTTTTCTTGTTTTCTTGTAATAAGATAAAAGGTTAAACTAGAAAGCAAAACACATAAAAGGTTAAACTGGAAAAAGTTGTCAACTTTAAGGTTAACAAAGTATTTAAGCCTAACTATTAACTATTAACTCTTCTAAATCTGAAGATTAAAGCTAAACCAAATCTTAAGTTAATTAAATAACGGCCGAATGATAAAAAATTTATCGAGAGAAAAGTCTCTGTGGTCCATATCATCACCACCACTACCATCATCTCCCACATCATCTTCAAGGTTATCAATCTGATCATTTTCATCTTCAAGGTACACAACTACAAGTATATCCTTCTTCCTCATCTCTAAAAACTATCGGAGGTTGTTCTTGAACACTAGAAGCTAATGCTTTAGCCTTCTACTTTGACTTAGGCCTAGATAAGCACTTGAAGTAAAGATCTTCAAGACGTTTTTTCCTGCTCTAGTATGATAAGCACTTTCTTCATCTGTAGATGATATAGATAGGGAAAGGTTGAGACTTGAGATTGAAATACCACTTTTTAGAAAAAACAAACAAATAAACTTGGATTCCTAAGAAAAAGTGAAGGCTTGTAAAATTATGCCTAGCCATGCCACCAAAAAGGCACGCACCTCTTGAACAGAACCTGCCTTTTGGCTTCTCAGGTGACATGCCTGGAGGCGTTCTGATGTATTAAAATGAAATAAAAAATTTATCTCCTACGTGTAATATTAAGTCATGAGGGAGAGAGAGAATACCTATACTAAGATATAATACTTCTTTAAGTTGGCATTGTCTGCAATCTTATATGTTTGTACTTCTGTTCTTGGTTGAAGGATCTAGCGCTCTCAGTGAAGCCTTTTAACAAAAGGGATTTTAAAGCATCAACTCCCTCCAACATAGCACTATCAATCTTGCAATGACAAGAAAATTCAAACGTCATGAGAATTCAGGAAGAAAACTCTTGCAATTACCGAGTCAAAACCGGATTCAATCAGAAAAGAGAATCGATATCAAAGACAAACTTACTCGCCCTTGAGCTGTTGCGTTGAACTTTTGTAGCAAAAAAGCCTTGGGATCCATCTGACCTGGAGGCCTTCCAATCCCTGAAAATGAAATAACAATTACTTAATTCCTTCCAGGTATGAACGAAACAAAAAACTACTGATCAGAGATTCCGGCAAACCTATTCTCATCCGAGAAAATTCTTTGTTTCCTCGAAAATGATAGACGACATTCTTCAATCTAGCAATAGGAAAAATTAAAATAAGTAGGTCAGGAACAGATCTTATGAAAGCATAAGCAGCTTATTCATCAAAAAAGATGAAGCAAAATACAACACATAGCTTTAAGCCATAGAATTGTCACGAGGCTAGTGTTTTCCCACACGGCACTTGGACAACCTTGGTGTCTTGCTAAAAAAAAATTGCCAAGCAAGCTTTGAGTGTATGTATTAAGTTCCAGTGTGAGCACTGTGATCACCCAAGTGCTGAGCAGGAAACATTAGCTCTGTGAGAGAATGCTACCATGAACAGCATGGAGTTTAGTGCTATATACACAGCAGATTTAAATCTGCCCAAAGAATCAAGTAAATAAACACACCTTTAGCCATTATTATTTTTTAATCACTTTATATTAGGATTCAGGATGGTTTAGAGGATCAATCATTGATAACATAAGTATACAAGTTATTGTCATTCCCTATCAAACAAGCACTTGCTCTGCCTGCCTAAGTATTGTGAAAAAACATACACTGTAGTTAAGAAGACCATGTTATTTCTATATGTCCTAGATATCCATACCCGTTGTGGCTCCCATGACCTCCTTTGGGTTGAAGTCGAAGCACCCCACATGGCAAGTCCATATCATCATGTAGCTGCAAATGTGTAATATCAGACATCAGGTGTTCAAAATCATGTATAACGACATGAGAAAGGGAAATATACAAAGAAGCAACAACTAGATTACCACAATCACTCGATTAAGAGGTAGCTTATAGTAAGCAGCAAGCGGTCCAGTCTGCATTCAGAAGAAAGATACAATTTCTTCATTAAATCGTTAGCTACACTAAATACACCTTAATATCATGGTAACAATGTTATCCAAACTTACCGACTCACCACTCAAATTCATATAAGTTTGAGGCTTAGCAAGAATAACGGATGCTTCACCAACAAGCCCTGAGATAGATTACGAAAATCTCATGGAAATGGCACAGTTTTCCATAGTTGTATAAGTTTGTAGGCATGTGGCTATGTACGGATGTTAAAAGAAAATATATTTAGAAACCTTCTCCATAGATAGCTTTGCAATGGACAGTATTCATTGCAATCCCTACTGATTCAGCAAATGCAGAAACCAGCTCGAACCCCACCTGCTTCCAAACAAGGAAACGTGCATAGAAGTTAAATGCTGGAAAAACATCTAAAACTACGGCATCACATATGACATAACATGATACAATACATTGTGTCTAGTTCCTTTGTATTTGTCTCCAGGATTTCCCAACCCAACAACAAGCCATGGCCGAACACGAGTGGAAGCAGTGCTGAAGTAACACCTGGAAACTCGGTTTAGCATCTTAGTTTCTTCATACCTAACACGAATTATTAAAAAAATTAACAGCTAAACTTCAGGATGGAAATACGGATCATGCCATAAAACATTTAGCAGTCAAACAATAAACCACACAAATAACATCCATAACAAAAAGTCTAAAACACAAATATAATCCATAACAAATAAACATTCAATTCAAACTAGTTAAACTGCTTTAAGTTAAACATTATTTCCTTGATCATCTTCACTTCCTTCATCGACAAACACTATCTTCTCAAATGTCAATTCATCAAGCGATAGATTGGCGACTTCAAGAAGCCCCGCTGAGAGAAGAGAAGAAGATTCCATGAAAGATGACAGCAAAGAAAGAAAGAACACCAACCTCTGAGAGAAGGGAAGAAGTAGAATTGAAGAAGAGTAGCAGAATCAAATTCGAATTGAACAAATTGAGGTTTTGAATTGAAGAAATCGCGGACAGAGAAGGATTTTAGATTAACGTATTGGGGGGATTACTTGTTAGGCTTATGGTTTTTTTATTGAAGTTGGATTGGGATTATGTTTTTAGTTCTATAAAAAAAAAAAAAAACCCAAATCTATATTTATATTAGTTTTCTCTCGTGCAAATGCACGGTTTGTGGAGTCATATATTTCAAAACTAGGGGATAAGAAACAAGGTGGCTCTAGTTGATATTTGCGAGGATGCTCATACAAAGTGCTTCAAAACACACATATTCAATATTCATCTATGACAACAACAATTGGATCATATTTTCCCACAGCCAGTTTCAAAATCATTCATCCCTTGTTTTGCCTCCTCCTCATTTCTCCAGTCAAGGGGTGTGGTAGAAGATACAGCTCTACGCAAGTCATAAATGGACATTGTATCCGATAACACCCATCCACCAGACATATATATATAGTTTAAACTATTTTATTGCACTCCAAATACGCCAGGAATTTGATAGAAGGATCCACCATGTACTATGAATCTCTCTTAAGGTGGCAGATTACAAAAAAAAGGATGTCAAGAGTGCAAATGGCACTTTATTATTTCTTCGTACACAAAAAAATTCTGATGAACCGTTCCTTGCTCTATAGGCAAACACTAATGTTATTCTCTATCTCGTTGAAAATATTCACTCTTAGAGGGAAAAAAATAAAAAATAAAATAAACCCTATTAAAATACCAATTTCTTAGAGATCTCACAGTTGAGCCATATTGTTGGTCTAAGCAATTCATATGGCCGAGAAGGATTTACTGGTTATTAGTATTAGGTTTAGATATAAATATGGAGATAATTTCTACTGTGGATCGGATGCAATAGATATGACCAATGAAAATTGAGATGCATACAAAACCATTCCATTGTAAAATTATTGGCGTAAATAAAAAAGACTGTATAATTGTCACAAGTCTATTGGTCAGGTCCATTGAATAAACATTAGAATTTGTCAATAGGAGATTGCGCCACAATATAATTTTACGAAATGATTTAAAACTTTCTTGTCAAACGTATGAATCTCAACGAAAAGTTGGTTGTTGAATAATAACTCACTCTCAAACTGGGCCATCTTTGAAAATAGCAAGTTTTGGTTTTGGTAAAAGTGAGACCGACACTGAGCTGCTTGAAGATGCCGTTCCTGCTCAACTAGTATCTTTTTTGTTTTTCCTCCAAAAACTATAGGCAGGTTTACTTACAAATTCTATTTATTCCAACTCAAGTAAAACATCTTCTTTCCCTTAAATTTAATTTTGTAATTTTTCAAATAGACTGCCGCATAGAGTTAACCGTGACCGGAACTTTTGCTAAATTTTTTGGGTACCATCAAATTTAACTAAAGTTAGATTTAACCATTTGCAAATTCAAAACAAATCATATTGGATAGCATTTAACTTAATTAACTAAATAATTAATGATAGGTGGTTAGAATTTTTCATCTTTGAAAGCCGAACAAAACAACTCAAACGGTTGGCAAAGATCGATGTTCTTTTGACTTAAATTCAATAGTATTAAGTTCACTTCATCAATTCAATTCAATTCGGTAAAAAAGAACAGGGCCGAAGTCCCAATTGAATATAAATTATGTTAGTTCCACAACTAAGTCTCTTATCTATTAGAAACTCAATATATACCGTTGTAATCGGTTATGGTTTGCCTGAGTTTAATTCTTGACGATCTCAATAATTTTTTGAGTTAAAAACACACATGAAATAGGCTTAGTGATTTAAATTGCATGTAATCAGATTCAAGATATTTTTCCTTTTCAAACCTCTTTTTCTATAATACATTGTTATGGTAAGACTTTCTTTTTTTTCTATTAGTGGAGTACATAACTTTACTAAAAAAAAGGAACAAAAATACGTTCTGTTTGTGTATTTGATCATTTCTTTGCATTGTGGTAAAACATAAAGTACAAGTATAATAAAAAATTACTTCTTTTTTTAAAAAAAGGGGCATATTAAATACATTAAGGTATTTACTTATTTACTACTAGTTGTGAATAGGATTCCCCTGTCCGGCTTGAAGGATTTCCGGCGATAAAAGGGTTGCCGGAAATATGGCATTTTTTAAGGATGTTTTCTACTGTTTATTGTTGTTATTATTATTATTATTATTTGTTTTGTTTATGGTAGTGTATCGTTTTATGCCAAAATAGGTGTTGTATATTAAAGTGGTTACAAAATCATTATCACAATGAATTATACTAATAATTATAAAAATAAAAGGCATCTAACGAGACTATGAAAAATACGAAGTTGGTCCCTGTCGGCAGCCTATCTCGATCATGTCATCCGTCGTCATATTTACTTTCTTCCCATTTAAAACAAATACCACCATTTCAAACTTTCATATCATTAATCAGTCCCATAATCAAATAAAAAGAAAAAAAAGAACCAAAGACAATAATTAATCATCAATGAGAGGAGTTCTTCTCATTCTACTCTATAAACTTGAATTATTTCCGCTACTAGAAAACAAATTGACATGATGAACATAATAAAATTCTAATTACACAATTAACAAAAGAAATCAAACTAGGAAATTACAAAAAAGAAAGACAAAAGGAAAAAACATAACTAGAGTAGTTGAAACTGAAAGAGTAGTTGCCCAAGAGTTATCATTTTCAGGCTTGTGAGGAGGCTTTCTATAATAGAATGGAAAATAAGGCAATATAGGCTCCGGTGGAGGAGGGCCTCCGCCCCCGTTGTTATTACTAAAAGGCGGTGAAGGATTATACGGAAAGTTCCCTGCCGGAGAAGGGTAGTTTCCGGCTGGAGGAGAGTAGGACACTCCTGTTGGAGGTGTAGGGTTTACTGGGACTGGGGTGGTGGGGCTCCCGGTGCCGGTGGGAGGAGGGTAGCATGGATATGGACACGTGTCATCGTCGGAGAAGATCGTCTGAGGAAGAAGGAGAAGAATGAAGGTGAGGAAGAGAGTGGAGAAGATTAAGGTAAAGTGAGTGACCATTTTTGTGGTTTACTTGTGTGGGAGGAAAGAAGGGAATAAGAGGAAGAGGAAGAGAGTGGGTGTAGTGAATTTACATGTCTTTTTTATTTGGGTGGCTTGTCTTGTCATCACTCGCAAATAGCTTAAGTAAAAGTAGTTAAGAGAAAGCTCAAAAAGATTTTAAAGTATTGAGTGAAAAAAAAGGTTACTTTTGGTAAAGGAACGAAATGTTGGAATCTTGGTATATTGTCTCAATTGTATAATTAATACGGAGCTACACAAGATATATTGAAAGTATCGTTGTAAACAAAGTTTGTTCAAATATTTAGGTGTTAGTTAGACGTTCAAAATGCGATTTATATCTGACTGATTTTATATTAGCTCTTAAAGGGTTTTTTAATGTACAACTATCACCTAACATTTTTTATTACATCTATTGAGAGACATAACTAATTAAGTTTCGTAGTCTAGTCAATATGGGTAACACAATATACACAAGTATACTTTTATATTGTTAATTTGCTAAGTACGTAAACATCCCCAACATGCCGATGCAATGAGAATACCATGAGCCGACCACGCAACAATTGAAAACGGGAAAAGACAACTACTAGGTCAAAATGTCAACTACTTAATTGTTGGTAGGAATGAAACAACCACTTAAGAATTTGGACTAAACTTGTTTTATAACACTCAGAGCCAATACCATGCGAATATGGTCACATTTTGCGCAAATTCATCATCATTGAGCTGCATAACTTTAAAATACGTCATGGACGTATTGGATCCACATATCACTTTTAAGTCTTAGCTTTCTCTCTCCATTTTTCAATGTGGATTCAGTTCATTTCAGTCCACATCTCAATTCCTTACGGTCGCTCATTGTACATGCCTTCCACCTCAGCGCCACCCTCACTAAACCGAGTCATTACATGTTCACATACAAAGTGATATTTGAGCTCAATAGGCTTAGAGCGGCATTAAACACTAAATTGGTTGTGGGGTAAATGCCCCCATCATTTTCACACTAGAGCTTAATCGAGCAAGGAACGGGATGTCCAATGTTCAATAGGATGGAACGAAGCTAGAGTAGTTCAATCATGGTATTGGCCATGTTAATTAATATTCTCTTGTTTTGTTTTTTCGTTTTGTTGTTTCGGGGATCTTTGTCCTCTCATCCAACCAAAAATAAAATAGTTCTAGAAAAGTAATTAATTACGTTTTATAAATAAGGTAGTCTATTATAGATAAAAAGATTTGTCAAAAATGATAATTAATTTCTTCTTAATTTAAGTATTTATTTTTCCTAAGACGAACCATAAAAAAACAGAGTATGGAACAGAGTATTGTAATATTTGTTACAGGATGTTCTAACAACTTTCTCATTATGTTGACAAATATTCTTTTCTAGATGAAATGGAACAAAAAGAAAACGAAAATTCCGAATTGATCAATTCATAAAAGAATTATGCGATTATTGATAAAATAACAAAGGTCTCTTCCTAAATGGGAGACAATAACAAATTGTTCTCGCAATAATTGGAATTTGTGTAGCTGTATTGGATCTTCCCCAACTTTGCCTTTGAATATTCAAATGGATACTTAATTTTGAAGGACTCGATAAATTCTCACCTTTTCATGGATACTTCATATAGGCTTAATACATTGTTTTGTACCTAAAAAATTTAACAGGCCCTTACATTTATATATATTATTCTAGGAGTCCAATGAACTTGTAAACATTAGTAAAATGGATACATGAATTTATTTAAATTTTAATTTAATCCTCTAAATTTTCACATTCCTAAACTTTCTTAAAACACAATAATTGAATTTGTTCAAAACGATTAATTAATAAGAAGATTTCGAGAGTTTCTAATAATAAAATTTCAAAATCACGGCCGAGATGAATTGGCAGGAAGGAAACAGAATTTTGTTTAGTTTTTGTATCACAATGAATCGCAATTTCCAGATGTGTTGATATAACTTAAAATTCAAAAATGATTGGTAGAATTATTTACCAATTCATTTAAGTTTATTGCAAGGCATTCAACCTCTTTGTTAAAAAGAGTTTGATTGTTTAGGATTTTTACTGATGTCTACTGCTAATTTGTTTTTTGTATGTGGCAATGCGAAACTTCAGAAAGGTTAATCGAACTTCTTCATAAATTTAGAGATCAATTACTACTACAGTTTAGCAAGTTGAGATCTTTATTGGCAACATAAAAATTTAATGGGGCAATCAATTTTTATAGACAAGATAAGAGGGCAATAATATGTTAATCCCTTCAAATATTATTACGGGTTTTCTAAAATGTGTCCAATGTGCACACATTAAGCTTTATTATTGTATACGATAACATTTAAAGTTATTATCTTAATATTTATTATCTTTCTAATTAAGGTAAAAAATTGTATGGATGAAATAAAATCTCACTAATTAAGGAAAGATAATAAATATTCGGATAATATCATTAAATGTTGTTGTGTGCAATAATCAAGCTTAACATGTGCTTTTTAGGCACATTTTAGAAAAATCCATATTATTATCCAGTTATTTTTCTCTTTAATAGAAAGAGATTTGGCATTAAGTAATACTACCAGTTAATGTTGTAGAATTAGTACTTACGCAGAAAAGCCCTGAGAAAATGGGCCTCTTGCACCAAAATTATGGTTTATATATGGGTCCATTGTTTTTTACATAATCTCTCATTCAATTTATTTTTGTCAAAAATCTATAGATAAGAAAAGTTAAAGCCGGTTCTCAATGAAAGTTAAGGACTTTTTAGGTCTTATCTAACAATATTTTGAAACAATTTTTTGTATTGTTCTAGAATTTGTGTACTGCATATTAGAATTGAGGCCTTTAACCTCTCAATCAACATTTAACATCACTCATCCCTATCGAAGTTTAGTCCAATTGATTAACTTCATTTTCATATAATAAAATTTTAAAACTACAACGATTGAGGGTATTTTGGTCAAAGTTGAAGCTGACCCTTTGTTGAGTAATGTTTCCCCAGCATACATAATTTGAGAAATGTTAGAGCACTCTAATCTTAAGCCTAAAAATGCTCTTCTCTATATTTATTCCTCTAATTTCGTTGTTTTGATTTTTTTTCTTCTCCAATCCGTATTCTCACTACAACAAATATGTGATATTGTGACAAAAAATTATATGACAAAATATTTATTGTCACAATTAGTATACTTATTACGACAAAATTTCAATTGGTAAAAAGATGTAAAAGAATCATATAAAATTGTGACAAAAAAATATTTTATCAAATATTTTATCACAACAGATACAAATTAATAAATTTTGTGACAACAATTATTTGTCACCCATATTTCGTCACCATTAACTGTTGTCGGATTATACATGTGACAAATATACTCCTCATAATAAATTTTTTGTCACAATTTCAATTATACAAGATTTTATTGCAAACATTTTGTCACCGTAAATAATATATGATTTGACAAAAAAATTCATCCAGATTATTGTGAGAAAAATTCATATGGAAAAATAATGTTTATCACAAATTTTAATTAACTTATTGTTACAAACTTATATTTAGTAAAATAATGATTTTTTACCACAGCCTAATATTGAGTCCTTGAAAAAAAGACCTAATATTGAAGATTTTGGTTAGGTAAAGATAAAGATAAAAATAAATAAAAGAGAAATTATCCCTCAAATTCTCACGTCTCCTTCCCACTCTTGTTCTTTCCATCCTCACTCAAATTCCTTGTATCTTCTTCGTGGTTTACTCCATATCTCAATCAGTTGTTCGGGTTAAAATTGTGTTGTTGCTTTGTGGTAGTGGCTTTTGAATCAACGACGAAAGAATTTTTCGGAGTTTAAAAGGTTCTGATGCATCTGAACTTCTACACCCAGGTATAATTGTTGTCTTATTCGTTTCTTTTTGTTCCATCTCTCTTCAATACTGTCCCTATTTTCGCAATTTCCTAATTTTCATTTTCATCTAATATCACTTTCGTTCAATCCCTATCATTTGACTTGTATGTTTGAAGAAACATACCTTTAGTTTTTTTCCGCTTGATTGTTCTTCTTTTTTCAGGTCTGGTGTCCTCTTCTTTTGGTTTATTGGTTTCTTTTGAGTAATATCTCATCCCTTACTTTCCCAATTGGGGTTTAATTTTTAGTTTTGTTTGCTTTAGGTGTGAAAACGGGGTACGGGTGGCTACTTGGTTATATTCTCAATTCAAATATTCGACTATTGTGTGTGCTGGTATGATTAAGAGAGCATCACCAGTTGATAATGTTGATGACTTCTGTTTTGCAATTGAGGTTTGCATCAAATCATTTGTTGTTACTCTGTTTAATCTTAAATTTCACTGGAAGGCTTCTTTTGGGATCAAGCTGGTACAACATGCCTAATATAAGAAGGCTGCCATAGGCTACATTTATATATTGAGTGACATAAGGATCAAGAATGTTAGTCTCACTTCATGGGGATGTTTGCAAGTGTGGACCCGACTTTCCATGTTATTTATTTGTAACCTTTGGCATGTAGAGTGGAAAGAATGAGCTTTTCAAGATGAGAAATGGAGACTGAAAACTGGGAAGGAGAAAGCTTGAGTAAAACTTAAGGTTGTCAATATGCAATCTAGCTCTGTAAGTTCCACAAATCCTTGCTCAACATTTGATGTGAAAGTTTAAGCCCTGAAAACAAGCTGGTGACTTTCATTTGTTTTCCAGGAGTTATCACATTTCAAGCCTCCTTTCGCAAAGGATGCCTCTCACAACAAGATATTATTGAATCTAGCCTCTCTTGATCTTCACAATCTTGCAGTTTTCATATACAAGCGAGGTGCTACTCTCACATTACTTTTGGACTCTACCCTATGTCTCTCTTTCAGTCTTTGGATGCGATCAATATAATTAAATTTAATGTAGGTTGATTTACTAAGTTACCTTCTCCTTATCAGTGTGTATCTAAAACATACAGGATGCCGAATTGTTATCCTTCTCTTGAGGAGCTGTTATACGCATTTGTGTTAACTTGATTATATTCATTTATGTATGAACATGAAAATGAGCAGCGTAGGAATGTGTTGATGAAGGAAATAAAAGAAAAACTCAAGGTAACTGTTGTTTGGAGAGAGAAGCAATGCTTTCTTATTATTCTAAATGCTGTGTTTTTCTTAAAGCATTTTTCACTAATGTCATTATGTTTTTGTGATTTAGTTCCACAAGATAACGGGTCCAACAGAAACGATTCGTATGCTGGGAAATGCTAATCCTTGCAAATGTTTATTTGAAAGTTCACTAGATATAGTAGTAAGGCAATTCGCAATAAGTCGTTGCTATATACCAAGTTATCCAATCATGAAGAGTTTGCTGACTTCCTACGTGATTTTATTTACTACGGAATAAGAAATTACAGATTTCAGTATGGTTTGGCCCTAACTGTTTTGTTTCTAATTCTATGCTTAAGGTTTGTGATACAAAAAGGTAAGGATGGACAAGAGAAAAATTGTGTTATCTCAAAGGCAATGGGGGATGTTTGAAAGGTCACCTAGCTCTTGCTGAAGCTAAGTAAGGTTTTTGTTCCTCTCATTAATTTTAGTCCTGTTGTTATCAACACAGTGGTGTGGGTTGATCCTATTTGCGGAATTCATAATGGAAATATCTGTTTCTTTTTTTCTTGAATCAGGGGATCGTGAACTACTCTTGTAGAGGAAATAGTGCAAGTAATTCATGAAATTTGGTGTCTTGCTATGTTGGCTCATCCATCGGCTCTAAAGAAGCAAGTCTAGGTTATATAAAGTGATGGTAGCTTGCTGAGATGTCATTTCTCATCTTAAACATGGCTTAAGATTATTTCTTTTTGTCTTTTTCTTGTCAAATTTTGGGGATGAAGGTACAATTATAATGTAACTATTGTAATTATATCATTAATATAATATAGTAAGCATTTTAATGTGAAATTCTATTTCCCTAGTTTTTCTTTTAATTGTGAATTAGTTTATGTTATTAGATAATATTTTCTTAAAAATTACAATTGTGAGAAATTTTATATAAAAAAACAAAATTTAAACAAAGATACGTTTTGTTGAACAATTTACAAAATTACTTTCTCAAAATACAGTATTTCTGACAATATAGTTTTTGTTGTAGTATATAATTTGTCACCACAAACCCCATTGCCTGGGATCTTAAGTATTATCTATTATGACAGAAAAATGAGATTGCGAGAAACTATGTTGTCATAATAGGCAGATTCATGAGAAATTATAGTTGACACAATAAGATATGTTTTGTTGCAAGGAAATGGAATTTTGTCACAAAAGACATATTAAGAGGAGCTTATTGCGACCAGTGTGGTGACAAGCATTTTTGTCATTAAATATAAATTGTGACAAAAGTATGGGATATTTTGACAAATTAACTTTGCCACAACATAACATATTTCTTGTAGTGTCTTTTTGTACCTAAAAGAATAACATTCTTGATTTTATTTTATTTCACCTACCACCTCTACTTATATTATAGTCAAGTTTATCTCAACTCAAGTTTATATGAAAAAGAAAATCTAACTGTATACCAATTAAAATTTCGAATAAATTAGGTCATAACCTAACCATAAAATATGAATTTTGTAAAGGAAGAAAAAGAGAGAGACTAAATACTAAGAAAAAAATGTAGAAATCACATGGGGTGTTGAAGTGTTGATGCAGACAAATAGAGCACCTTTGCTTTCTAACAATCAAGTGTTTGGTTGTTAAACTCACCTGCTTTTCTACTCACTTACGCAACCTCTTACTAATCTCAGTAAATTAGTATTAGCATAGTAATCAACACTGTAATAATGATGAGATTGTAATTAAGATATGTTTAAGCAGCAGAAGCTGCCAAGTGCCAAGCTAGTCTAATTTGATGACTCATGATGATCATCATTCATAAACCTGTGCTGGCAAATGGGTCCTACAATTTGGTGAAACCGATGTTGATTTCTAAAATTGATAAATTATAAAGGGTGAAAGTACCATATTTCTCTGACATTTCAGATCGGAACTCTTTTTTAAATCTTTCTCATTCTCACATCAAATCAAATCATTCACATCCTTCCTCATTCTTCTCCTGTAAACGTGTCATTTTCCCATCTATCCTAATTTGTAGATTCATAATTACTACTTTTTATTTTCTTTTTACAAAAATTCTTAGATCTCTTAATGAATTGTTTTTCAGAACTTGATTGTAATTTTTCTGATTAAAAGGAAGTATTTGGTAAATGTAAAATTGAATTTTAAAAAGGCTAAAATAAACAGAATAAGTTATTTTCAGAAAAAGATAGAACTATACCAAATTAATTCATAGTAAGTATAATATGTTGATTAAAGTTCAATTTAGTCCAAAACCATTATTATGTATAAATTTAGCATCCAATTTCAAATTAGCCCAAAATAAGATATGTTTATATGTAATTGGTAGTTATTTAACATGCGTTGAAAGATTAATGTGAGACATAAACTTAATTTTGGATTGACTAAATCTTTTACTCATAGTATTTCACATTATTATTTTCTATGTATTTAAATAAGTTCATCCCTACTCATTTAGATAAAGGGTCATTTTCATGTTTTCATAAATATTTCTCAAATTTGGCACTTTTTGCTTGGTTTGGAGAATACTGGCGTCTCTATCTTGATAACCTTTTATCCTATGGAAGCATATTTTCGATTATTTTTATGCTTTCTTTGAATAAAAAGAAGATAAAAAGTTGATGCTATTTACCGTTAATTCCAAAAACACTATTGAGTATGATTTTAAAATTCTGAATGATTATGATCTTCTAACGGAAAATAATAATATAGACAAACAAGAGGAAAATGGAAAAGGTAGTTAGCAAGTTCTTGACGCATATATATAAATGAAGTCACCTATTGAATAATTTAGGCCCTAATTCTACAAGTGTGATCCATCTAAGCAAACGTAGATTTTTATATAAGCAAATGATTCCACTGACTAATTAGTAATGGTGGCCCTAGCTAATTACATATTATTTTCTTTCCTATATGGATTTTCAAATTTCAAATTAATATTAACAAGTAAATATAGTTTTAATCCGTTTTCTATTCTATTAATATAATTTAGGAAATAAAAAGATTAATGCTTGTATATATATAGTATTAATAATTTTTGCACAGAATTAGAGTTTTAAGAAATATGAAATAAATTTCCAAGAACAAATGAAATTCTAAAAAAAAAAGAAATGAGAAATAAATTACTATCTCATCGTTTTAAAAAATTTAAGTTTTTTAATATATGCAGTTTACAATTATAGTAACAAATTAATTAGTTTAAAAAATTCTCAATTTTACCAGTATTTACATTAATTATACAAATTTATAATCATAGAAACAAAAAATAGAAATAGAAAAGTATGTCTATGAACTATAAAAAAATATTACTCAATAAATGTTGGGTGTCATAGTACTTATTAATGTGTTCTTAATTCTAGATCACTTTTTCACTAAAACCACATATAATGAAAGCTAGAGGAAATACTAAATTTTAATGGTATAATCAATCGTTTATAAGTTTTGAAGGTGTCAATTTAATTAGAATTTCGGCTCCTTCTCTATCATGTTACCTCATTTTTATTGGAAAAATAAATCTACAATATACTCAACTACATAGCCTACCCGTCAATGATGGTGTACAAATTTCTTTTTCATGTTCTATCGTGTAAGACTATTATTCTTTAGAATTTTTCCCATACCCATATCCCATAATTTGCGGAAAAATAATAGAGAGGAATTATATGATTATAACACATGAGATGAGATTATGAACATCTACATATTCAAGAAAGAGAAAGGATTGTTATCAGTACTGTATGTCTGTATCTAAGTATAAAAAGATTAAAGACTTTAAATTGAAATTATTGAACAGTTTGAGATTAAAAAAAAGAAAGTAAAATTAAGTACCAAATTAGATCAATCCTATAAAGATTTTCAACTTTAGGACACAAAAAATTTCTCTTCCCTCCCATCTATATAATCTTTGATTTTCTACAATTAAATGATAATCTCCTCATAATCCAAAACTTACCAGAAGCCCAAACAATCCACATGCAATCAAAACCGGCAGCAGCGCGGGGGCACGGGCAGTGGCACTGCCAAAATCATTGTCAACGGGGTACAAGTTCCCCGGAGGACCAGTTATGTAGATGAATGATGGAGGTGGAGGGCAGTAAGTAGATGGAGGTTTAATCTTTGGGGGTGATGGTGGTGGCAAAGCCGGCGGAGGAGGACATGGTGCTGGCGGCGGTGGAGGCGGCGGAGTTGGATTGCATGGTGTGCACTTCTCATCAGTGGGTGTAGGGACGGTGGTTGTGTCATCTAGCTTTCTTGAATCGGCGGCTAAAAGTGGCGGAGCAGCCGCAGTTAGGAGGAGGAAATATATTAATTTTAAGGACATATTGAGGAAACTTGGAGGGCTTTTTTTTTGGAGGTGGGATTGAAATATGGTGATGAAGATTGAGGATGGATATTAGTTAGGTGTGAAGAATATGGGTGTGGTGCGGAAGTAGATGATTTCAGAATAAATTAAGAAGGGCAAGTGATTGTTACGTTATTAGATAGATACATCTAGCTAGTGATGCATGTAAATAGTGATGGGCTAAATAAATACTAGATGTTTAGGTTTTCTTATTTTTTATTTATTGGCTTAATATATAATTTTATACACTTGTTGCATTTTCAGGTTTGACAAAGTTATGCACTGTTCTTTTTACGTATAATTTCAGTACAATTCAACTATTTTACTCTTAGATTTATGACTTTACTTAAATAAATACACTTAAATTTAATTCTTTTTATTTCACTTCAATTCAGTTTTGTCAGCACTTATATTAATATTTATCAAACATTTAAATACACTTACAAGTTACAATATTTAAGGGACATAGAAGTTTGTGTATCCACTAATTATGGACGAGAATTTAATATTTTATGCTAAAGTTCTTGAAAAATATTAAATTGAGCACTCATGAACGAAATTAAAAGTTCAAGCTTTTAGTTAAAGTGTAGGCTATAGTCACTTTGTTTTTTCCTTACTTTGTCTATACTTTGTCTTTATCACCATTGGATTAATTTTTAACCCATGATTCAATAGTTGACAAAACAAAGTAATGATTACTTTGTGAAAAACAAAGTGACCATAGAATATCTCTTTAGTTAAAGATAAAAACATGTTTTATATTAATCTCTGACATCATTCAATACATCCTAGACCCGTGTTCTTATGCTATCTTTATCAATATACAATAAAAAATACTTAGCTCAGTTTGATTTGAACATAAACGTTTTTAAATTAACAAATATGCGTGCTATGTGCTTAAAACTGACAATTTAAGCGTGTGATATGTCTAAATATAAGTTTAAAGTGTCAAACTGAAATTTTTTTGACAAATTTGAATATATAATCATGTATTAAGCGTATTTTTTACCCCTAATCTTTGGGTTATGGAGAAATACATAGAAGAACCTAACTATTTAGACTTGTCATCTTTTAAAATAAATAAATAAATATTTAGACTTGTCTTATTCCTTTGCTAGGGTGTTATAAGTTGCCTTCTTTCTTAAGGGAATCCCTTTAATTGCATGTGGACAGGTCCCTACTTTAATTTAATTTGAAACCCTTTTTTATCCTTAATTAGGTTACACATAATTGATACGGCTTTGATTTCGCCGGTTTTCTAATTATTTTCCTTAAGTTGACAGTATATTTGTATATTTTTTTGTTTTTCATCTAATTTTCGAAGCATGTTGGGCCAACTAATTTAGATTTGGAGCGAGTTCAAGAATTATGATATTTAAATCCCTTTCAATCACCGTTATAGGAGATTGATCCGCAAATTTCCCTACCAAAATGTGCATATATCATAAGGAAATTGAATCTTGATATATTTTCAGATTCTAAGGATGAAAATTGGCAAAAGGAAAGACAATAAATGCAAAACTATTTAAGAATAATATGTACCGGAGAATCGTATAACTTCGGGAATAAATAAAGTAAATGATTGAGATACAGATTTTTCTGGAAGCCAATTATATGCCTATGAATTCCCTACTTTTGGATGATCTTTCAATGGATATTTTAATAGTAAAAAGCATTGCAACGTTCTTTTTTTTCTTTTACAATAGTATTTTTTTTTCTTTCGATTAATAGTCCTTTTACAACATCATTCAAGAGTCTTTTGTTTTATATTCAAGAGTCTTTCGTTTTATTGAAGAGTAGGGAGTAGGCGCAAGGGAAAACTGGACATTCTGATTTATTTATTTTTTGGTAAGACTTGACATTCTGATTAAGTTGACATTTTTAAGCAAAATTAGAAAATCCAAATATATTAAAATAAGGAGACAAAATTCAAAATTAAGATGAAAGAAATGAAGAAAACAATACAATACAAAGTACGACTACTAAAAGTCTTCTTATTCCTCTTCTTCTTTCTCTTTTCTTCTAATAGCACAGAATTTGGAATTGCATAATTTCTGAAATTTAAACTGAAATGGTTGGCATATGTTACATCAACCAATAAGATTTTTGATAACGTGTAATTAATTAAAAATTTATTTTTAGTTAATAATTTATATAAAATTCTAGACACTAAAATAAAAATTATAGACTCTAAAAAACTAAACTCTAGACCCTAAATCATCGAGCCTAAATACTAATATATGTGACGTGTCATCGAATTATTAGTATGGAGTACTACGTCATATGTACTCCAAAAATATTTTAAAATTTCTATTTATTAAATTATGTTATCAATATGATGCCACGTGGACACAATGTGCCTAAATTGTGTGTTTCTATTCTATAAAAAAAATTGTGTTTTTCTATAAGGTTTAAGTATTGATGTAAAAATCCACATACATTAAGTCAAGGTTAAAAAGAGGAAGAAGACTTTATTTCATCTTCTACCTTAAATTTTATGTCCGGAAGATGATATTTGTTTTGTCCGGAGGGTGTGATTGTTGAGTCATCATCAATTGAACAACAAAATTGGGATAGGTGTCAATTGTGTCAAAGCCCATAAGAGTAAAATCTTTAGCGGATGGGGCAAGTAACCCATTCATTCATATATTATACATTTAATTTCGGTTATAAAATGGCGGAACTAAAACTTGCCTTAAATCGTGCTAAGAAAATTTTTGTTTCCACCATTTTGTGGACTGATTCTTTGAATTGGTCCAATCTTTTTAGTCGACAGGTTTTTCAAGGTGTTTTGGTGGATTTTTTGAGTGTTTTGCGTACAGTTATCAACTTTTGAGCTATGGGTCTTGAGTTCTTCTAAGTTTTTTTTTCTCTTGAACGTTTGGGAGAACTTAAGAAAATTAAGTTTGATATATGTAGAAAGCTTAAAGGCAAGTTGTTTATTTTGTAGAATAGGTAGTAAAAATTGGGTGATAAATATCAATTCACTTAAAAATATTATCATTATTAAAGGAAAAACTTAGCCTTTATCCATTGACTTAAATTCAGTAAAATTTAATGTAATTCAATTCAATTCAATAGTATTTAATTTAGTCCAGTTCAACAAATTAACTTCAATAAATTCACATCAGCTTAGTGAAAAAGAACAAAATCTTACTAATAAGCTTAGTATTTGTTTTTTTTTCTACGGTTAAAGGGTAGGTGAATCTAGTTACTCATCTCTTGGCTATCAAAGTTTGACCATGGAGTATTCTCTCTCGCGTATCCGAGTCTTAATATTGCTTCTTCCTTTGTGTAAAACAAAGAAAATAAAAAGGTGCACTTAAAGCTTCAAGAAAGGTTTGATGGTAATAAAAAAGATTTTAAAAAAATTGAAATATGCTCGTTTGACTTAATATATAAATAGATATAAATTAAGTGGAAAGTAAAGATCAAGAAAGATGAAGAAACTTTTGACAAGTCCGTTAAAATGAAGAGAATTAGGAGGTAGGAGAACATGTAATAGAAAAAGGAAACAACAAGGATAAGAATGACATTAATGCATATTAGCTTTAAATTGATAACTAGGTTGGAAGAGAATATGAGCCACCCACCGTCCCATCTTCTTCTTCTTTTTATAAAGCATCTTTCCTCTTCTCTGTTTTCTACTCAATTTCCTACTCCATCCACCTTATTTTATGCTTAAGCAATTTCTTTTACGACTTTCCTATGTAATTTCATTTAAATTCCTCAATCATTGAGCTTACTATATGAAATATTATTAGATTTTCTATTATAACTTTCCTGTGTTGTTTAAGCTTCATACAAAACCTGTTTTTATTTTACCAGTAAACTAGCTTAAAAACTCATCTTTCTTCTTTTTGATGGCAACTTAAAAGCTCATCTTTCATAATCATTTTCCAACTTTCAAATTATTTCATACCGAATTATCATAAAAAAAGAAGCCAATTGTACCTACGTAAACACAAAGTTTTATTTTACTGCCAGATCACACACGTTACCAAGTTGATACAGCTGACTGAAATTTAACGAACTTTGAATCATAGGAAGGAAAAAATGAAAAGAAGTTTTGATAATGACTTATACATGTGAATGGTTATCCATTGTAACCCTAAACTAAACTAACACATGTGGTGCTTGCTTACTATAATTGAACACATACCAATCAACATTCTATTATTAGCTTCAAAAATAAAATATCATTGGTCGAAGTAGAAAGATGAAACATGTGTTATTTTATTTACAAACTCGTTGAAAAGGAGACAAACTTAAAAGATGAACCCATCACACATGCATAAGAAACTTCTACATTCACCTTATGGGCCAAACTGAAATCCAGCCATAGACCCATAAATAGACCCAACTCAACCCAAGCAAGTCCACTCCACAAGTTGAACTTTTTTTCTCCCATCTTTCAACACAAACATCGGCCCAATCCAACGATTTACATAACTCAATTCCATCCCCATTCCCAGCCCAACAAAACTGTTTGAAGCTCCCGAATCTTGTCCAAAATATCCGTGTTGCATAAGCGGTAAAACGATCAAACTTCCCAAAATTCAACACTAGAATGTGAATCCCACATTTGAATCACATTCCCACCGTCCCTTCTTTGAGTCTCTGGAATAATCACCAACAATAGAAGAACCACAGCATGATGTTGAAGATTGTTCAAATCCTTGTACCATTTCTGTGAACATTTCTTGTAGCTCCTCCATTTTATACCTTTTTTTCTGCATACATGCATACAATTTCAATTACTACATCATAACCCATTTATTAATATACTAGTGTCAAGAGTTTATATATAAAAGACGTTGTTGACCTAACTAACCACTCGAGCTTATGCTTTAATTGGTTAAAAGAAATTAAATGTTTGTGAAAGCAGCAAAGTACATATATAATTCGTCTAAGTTGCTCTGTAAAATTACCTGTCTCTTCTCCTGTGCAATGAGAGACACCATTTCCTGCACGAAATCGGAATATCCATCATGATCTTCTCCATCTTCATACAATCCCATGTCATATAATGCTCTCTTATTCTGATCTGATAACACTGTCACCATTCAAATAAAAACCATCAATCACCATTACTTGTTTTTTAACTTGATTCTTGGAAATTTAACACCAGTGAAATCAAGGAAACCTGAATAGGCGTGTTGAATTTGCTGGAATTTTCGTTTAGCTTCAGTTAACAAAGAAGGGGTTCTGGTCCACCTATCAGGATGCCATTGCTGCAACACCAAAATCACATTAAAAACACAAATTAAGAGCATGGAAATGGAATATTCATGCACATTAAGCAAATACTATGTCGTTGGCCCATAACTATCACTCCAAATTTTCAGTTCAATCGATCAAATAACACGTACCATAGCAAGCTTGCGATAAGCTTGTTTGATTTGATGTGCAGAACAATCTGACATCACACCAAGAACGCTATAAAATGAAGGGGAACCTCCTAGCTCATCGTCCATGTTAAATTTCTCAAAGCAAATATAGATTTGGAAGTTGGAATTGTGCATGAATGAAAGCAATGCTTGTATGTGTATATATATATGAAGAAAAGGGAGCGGGGGTTGGATAGATATTAATCAAGAAAATAAATATAAAAAGAGGGAACCATCAAAATATCTCAAAAGAAAAGGATGAGAGTCCTTGGTGGTGTCAAGGCCCGGAATGTTCTGGAAGAAGAAGAAGCTCAGATATTTTTTAAGACAAGAGAAGACTCTTCTGGGGCTTTTACATGTGGTTGCAAAGAAGCCGCGTATCGACTCTGCTTTTAGATATTTATATTTTCTCTAACTAATTCATTTTCCTTTTCCAATACCAGACCGCTTACCGTTTTATTAGTTTCTTTAAAAAAAAAAAAATCAAATCAAAAAAATTCATAAAAAAAAATAAAATCTAAAAACTGAAGTAAGAAAAATACATGGTTATTTGGAAATAAAAAAAAAATATATGCGATGGACACGATTAATAAAAGTAGAAAGACATACGATGTTATTAAAAATTATATGTTTAAAATTGGTTTTGAAAAGAAAAAAAGATATTAAGAAAAATTGGAGAGTTTTAATATAGAAATATATGTTTATTTGTAAGAGATAGCTTTAAAATTGAGAGATTCTACTTTGAATAGTATAATGGACTTGACTAATAAAAATAGAGAAACATACAATTTCATTGAAAAGTGAATTAGTTTAAAGAACACAATGTGTATATTTGTCATATATTATTGGTCCAAGCCATTAATCTGGGACCAAAAAGAATTTCTCAAAATGAAATTAAAAATGTGTCGATAATAATATTTAAAAAGAAATTGATTAAAAACTTCCAAATACAATTCTGCATAGTATGATTTATCAAAAACTAAACCATAATATAAAAGTAAACAAAATTAACACACTTGAAAAATAGTAGAAGTAGAGTTGTGACTTGATTTGAAATTGAGTGTGTATTCAATTCACCATTGTATATGTAATGTAAGCTCATTAAGAAAAGAATAGAAGAGTACATGAATTTCTATGACTTCAGTGGGTGAGAATTTTAAGCATTAATCATTCATTTTCTCTTGAGACAAATAAAATCATTCATTTTCTCTTGGCTTACTTATCTTGATCTAATTTTAATTATTAGTTATTAATAGTTGAAATTTATTAGCGTCACGTTGATAGTTTACTTACATACCTTAAGTGGCTGAATAGGATGAAAGGGGGTGTCTAGTTCCATGCAAATCCCCGTCAAAGGAGGAGTCCCTTCAGCTTATACCTTACATTCATTGCCTGTTCACCCTTAATATCTTTTTTTCTTATACATACCTTATTTATATCTTTAATATTCATCTCTGTTTTTACTTTGGTTTTAAACTCTTAAATATTACTAATAACTGACCCTTCAAACTATATATAGATGAATGAACTTAAGTGTAAAAATAAAATAATGTAATGCAATGCTTCAGAAATAATATAAACTAATTAAACTTTTTGTATTTTTTTTCAATTAAGCAGGCTTTTTGTTGTTTTTTTTTTTGAAAGTATTAACAAAGTGTTTATTTTCTTAAAAAAAGAAACATAATTTATGTTTGTAAAAAAAAGTATTAAACATATAATGAATTACTTTAAATATAGAAAATGTTTAAAGAATTGTTTTGGCTTAACCCCTCTAGTGACCTTTAGGCTATGGGATATTCTATGGTCACTTTGTTTTTCACAAAGTAACCATTACTTTGTTTTGTCAACCATTGGATCATGGGTTAAAAACTAATCCAATGGTGAAAAAGACAAAGTATAGACAAAGTAAGGGAAAAACAAAGTGACCATAGCCTACACCTTAGGCTATATTTGGATGGAGCGTATGATGGGTTAATAAAGGGAGGTCAGGGAAATGTTTTCACCGTTTTGTATCCAACCCTTCCTAACATTCCAATTTGGAGTGTTGAGATTTAGAACAAAAAACCTCTCATGAAACCTTATTAACCCATACGATCTTAAAAACTTTTTTTCCCAAACTTACGTTAGTTTTTAAACCTTACTTTATTAACTCTCCTGGACCCTCTTCTCAAACAAATCCTTAAAATTGACACTCTTTTTCAGTTTAACCCCTCATGTTCAACGAGTCCCATTTTAACCTCTTAACTCCAAAAAACAAGTCAGTGATGATGAATTTCACGTAAGGCGATTGTAATACATTCTCTGGTAAATATCAATTTTGATCCTTATTTTATTTTTGCCATTTTTCTTTCTTTCCTTCCTTCTCTTCTTCTTTTATTTTTTTCTCCTTCCTTTCTTCCTTTCTTTCTTTCTTTCCTTTTCCTTGAATTTCCGCCAAATTCCAGAAATTTAGGGTTTCCAGACTTTTGAAAAATTCCAGAAATTTCGAAATTTCCAAAATTTTTTTTGAATTTTTCAAGTTATAGAATGTTTGGATTTCTGGAAAATTCCTTAAATCTGGAAATTTTCAGGAAAAATCTGAATTTCCAGATTTATGGAAATTCTTGGAAAAATTCCAGAATTCTAGAAAATTCCAGAAATATGGAAATATCCAGAATTTTGGAAAATTTGGAATTTCCAGATTTTTCCTGAAAATTTTTAGATTCTGGAATTTCGTATTCTTGGAAAAAGGAGAAAGAAGAAGAAAATAAAAAAGAAGAGGAAGAAGGAAGAAGACTAAAAAGAAAGAAACATAATAATTCGGAAGTCATTTTGCAAATTGTCAAAATTAAAAAGATTTAAATTTTTCCCTCTACTTTCTTTATTTTGTCATGTAAGCGTCATATAGGAGTCAGATAAAATGACCCGTTTTTTAAGTTCAGGAGTTAAAGTGGAAAACACTAAACATGAGGGTTTAAACTGAAAAAAAAAAATGTCAAAGTTTAGAAGTATGTAAAAGGGTTAAGCCAATTGTTTTAGTCCAATTTAAATTGCTCTTCATTATTGCCTCACTCCTTTAAAAGTTTATCAAACTGGATCTATTTTTACTCCATTACCATTAGCTTAAACTATTTGTTAGAAAGCGAAGCTCGTAATACTAATATAAAATGCCAGAAGTTTCAGGGAGATATTTTATAGTTTTGAAAAGTTTGAAGATAGAGAAATTTGTTCAATTGGCTGTTAGCCTTATTTTTCAAATTTCTTGAAATTATTTTTCATAACATTGATGACCGAAACATATACTCCGGGAGGTAGTAAACATGCACTTAATTATGGCCATAACGAACATAATTATCTCAATTGGACCTAATTAGGTATCTGTTGGGTTTTCCACATTAATTGTAGAGTTGGTTGATAAGTACAAAGAAGTAATTTTATGTTGGAACTAGTTTTTGAATAAGAAGGGTCAGTGGCACCTAACACTTTGATACAAATCTCCAACTTAATAGGGAAGGTCGTTGTTATCCCAAACTTGACCCCATGTATTTATGGTGGAAAGGACCAGTTTTTTGGTTTACAATTACAAGTGTCAATCAGAAATCACACGTAGAAATTCTATCAAAGGTCTAAACGATATCGATATTTTCAAATATTAATATAAATGTTTTTTTATGCTTTAACTAATAAATTAAGTTTTTTAGTTAAATCAGTTCATTAACATAATATGAGAACTTCTTAAATCAAACTCATTTATTTGTGATATTAGAGACATATAATATGATAGGATGAATATGTAATATTGTACACGCTTCAAACTCCTATGACTCAAGTGTTAAATCTTAATATAAAAATATTTTATACGATCTTGATTATTAACTAATTAAGATTTTAGTTCTTAACATTATGAATCGCTAGTTACAACATCACAACCATATTGTGGAGGTTTAATTGCTGTCCCAACCCTGACCCAATTTGGGAGACATAGGTTAATTTCTCACATCAATTATAGATAAACATAAATCTTTGAACCACCAATTGGGACTCATAACACACCAAATTCTAGGTAACAATCATTTAAATTGACTTTTCAATGACATAGGACCTAAACCAGCTTTCAATTCGGTTCCAATCCGACCGATCTCACCGCCGGTCCTGTTCAGATTTCATAACATTGCCAAAAAGTAGTCCAAATCATTACAAGTTTGGTGGCTTAAACTTCAGGACATTATAGATCACTGAGCATTTATATCTTTTGTTAAATGAAGCCCAAATATATCAAATTAATTAGCTTGTAAACATACAATTTAGTTGAAATAGTATTACTCGTTCCATATCCATGTGCAATTCTATTTTTCTTGTGCAGAATAATATCTTTATAGTTTTTTTAGAAACAAAAAGTTTTTACAACCAGATTAAAGCATGATCTATTTACTTAACCTATCAATTTCTGAAAATACATTAAACAAACAATGTTCTTTAAATGTGATTATTCAGCTATCAAGGTCGTAGCTTGAGTGAACACAATTCTCCCGCACAGAGCCTCCAATGTAGGAGGGTTCAGTTATTATTAAGATTAGGATTCTCTCAAGTTGTGATTTGGTTATATTAGTAAAGTTGTAATTTCAACCATTAATTCTAAAATAAATGGATCGATGAGATTGCATTCGTATACTTTAATATTTGATTACTTTTGAAAAATCAAATCTCAAACATTGATATTGTTATTAATGTTTGAGATGCATCTAACTTGACTAATATGATCAAATCTCAACTTAAAAATTATCATTTATTATAACGGATTTGGATCCGCTTTTAACTTGTTTAGAATTTTAATCTATTGCTTCAATTTTTTTATTATAAGACAAATTAATTAAAGTTTTCTAACGATTTTTGTCTGGTTCCCAATTCATAAGAAAAGTATTTTGATGCTTCATTTAGTACAAATATAATTGTGATGCCAAATTTGTAATACATAATATGAAAACACTACTACATGTAGTTGTACTTCTTAAAAGTAAAATTAGGATCCAATAATTGTTTAATATTTAGCATGGGGTTCTAAAAATGTCTTAATAAAGTTCTGCTAGTCATTAAGAACTTGATGAAAAATAAAATAAAGGATTAGTAAGTTAATGTAACGTTACAAAAAAAAGGAGTAAGTTAGCAGACAATTGATATTAAACTACCTAGGTAGTGTTAGAGATAATTGACTTATCTCAGGAAATTCAGTTTAGCTCTTCTTTCTTTCTTTTTGTGAGAAGAACTAGCTAGTAGCTCTAGTGGTTGTTATTGTTAATTTTTGCAGATTTGATATGTGGAAGCAGATGTAGATCCAACTCTCATACTTTCATGTTCATTCCTCCACTAAACCACCTAATTTGTGAAATAACTGCATGGTTTTACAATTTAAATATTTATGCATGCTTTGAATAAATTCCAAGTAGCAGTTATTGATTTAAAAAAACGAATTCCCTTGAATTCTTGTAGGGTTTGTTTAGTGGATTATTGTTTAACTATCAGCTTAGTGGTTCCTTGACTGTTATGAACATCATGCTTATAAGCTTAAATTGATAATTATGGTCTAATGGTATCATTTTAATCCATTGGACTTGAACCGCACACAAGTTAATCGTAGCATGCAATTTTAATTCCACAAATAAATAAGAGACCAAATTTGAACCCTCGATCATTTGGTGCAAGGAGCTCTATGCAAAAAATATATAATTATTGAACTAAAATTTTATGGTGATAATTATGAGAGAAGAACGCGTTTTATATGACGTGGTTTTTTTACTGTCAAATATATGATAAGGGAAGGGTAAGAAGACTGTTTTCAAGGGCGAACAGATAATGAAAGAAAGGTTATATGCAGAAAGACTGCCCTCTTGACAAGAAAAGCATGGAACTCGCTCACCTGGCTTAATTACTTTCTCTTCTTGCCATTTCTTAACCTGTAAATTCATGTATAGAAAGGACAAAATAATGAATTTATGTCCAACCAATACGAGAATACTAAAAAAGAAAAAAATTTATGAATTTCTGTGTCAAAACAATACGAGAATACTAAAATAAAAACAAAAGAAAAGAGGGAAGATGATCAAGTGCTTACACATAGAGGAGGAGGCAAGTATGGAGCACAAATATGGTAGGCAGAAAACTTGTAACGGTTGAGATGTATATATATATATATGCAAATTAATAAGAAAGGACCATAATTTTATTATTATATATAAAGATAATATTTAATACAATATGGTCCTAAGGAGCGATGGTTTTGACTTTCTGGTTAATATGCTTATCTCCTTAATTAAAAAAAAGAAAAAACACTACGTATCAACTTTTCATTCATCAAGTAGTGCATGTGTGTGAGAGAGATGTTTTCCTATCGATCAAACTATTATGTAAAACAACAAGTATAATATTGAGATTGTAGGGAAAGAATACAGTGTTAATGATGATGATAAAAAAATTTATTAAAGTGTAATTAGCAAAACACTGCATGTTGTATGTTTTCATTTAAAGTCCTTCTATAGTTCCAGTATTTAGCTTTGTAGTTATTTTCAATGTATTCAATAATGCCTATAAAGGCTTGTAACCGTCATCTAGAATATTGGGAAATGAAAGAGGCTTCATTTCTCGCCATTTTTTCGATCCTTTGTTCATCCTACTAATTTCAGCATAAATTGTTCAATACATTAAGTGTAATTATATTTATTTTCATGATATCATAAATGTTTCTGTATCAAACCTTTTTACACATGTATTTTAAAACAGTGTATTCAAATTTTTCTCTAACTATAATTGCCTCTCTGATAATTATTTATTATCATTTTGTTTAAATTTCAAATATTAGAATTACCTTAATGTTGTTCTCTATAGATATTTATCTAAAGTATATTTATACTTCTTTGTATCTCTGTAATCAATTAGATTCGAGTAGGTTTGAAGAAAAAATAAGTAAATGCAAGAAGGGCAATACGTGAATTATTATTTTGTTTAGATAAAATTTATAAACATATAACTTCCACACAGAAATATTGAGGATGGGTGGTAAAATTATTATTTTAAACGATGAACGCCTTGACCTCCTAAGTTATGTTTAGGTATTTAAAATGGAGCCTCTAATTGAACTGATCGGACCAGTTAGGTGTCTAAAACCAAAATGATTTTACTATATTAGATAATTCCAAAAGCATTTTAACTCTAATGAGGAAATTGTATTTTTTTTTGACAGCGAGGAAATTGTATTTATTTTCACACTACCCCTACCAAACTTCTAATATGGGCTGGCTGTCTCCGTTGGGGCTATGATTTATATTCAGCCCATAATAGAATTAATGCCAACATAATATCAAAACATTTATATCAGATTTTTATTACAGCTATTTTATTTGTAATATGTATTACAACTATTATTACAACTATTAATTGTGACACCAATAATTTAGTTACAAAATTATTTTGAGAAAATTAATAATTAATTTGTAATATAAGAAAAATTTATTTTAGTTCAATTACTAAAATGACCAAGGTTGTTAGAACCGACTGTACGATCTGACTAGATTCAACCTAATATGGAGGCAATTCTGATATGAAACTAGGACAGTTTTCATAGTCTTCTAAACTCGGCCAGAACAACTCGAACTGGACAGGTTGACCGCGAGCCGTATGAACCGGTCTCGGTTGGACGGTATGGTCGGGTCAGTTTTAACTGTCTCTTTAATTGAAAAAAATTAATGGGAGTAGAGGGGAATGAACTTGGGCCTCCAAATTACATGCTTTAATTGTGAACCATCGAGACATTCCTCTATTTTGACAATATTTAGGCCCCGCTCGTTTGCATGAATATATTTTTCCGACTTTCTATTGTTTGTTTGCTTCAGAAAATTAGTCAACGGAAGATATTTTACAAGTCAACTGAAAATTTGTCAAGAATTTGGGAAGAGTAAGACCCTGTTCTTTTGGACTGAAAAAATATGAACTGAACTGAACTGAACTGAACGATGTTGAATTGAACTGAACTGAACTGAATGTTGTTGAACTGATCTGATCTGAACTGAACTGAATTTTGCTAAAACTGAAAAATAAATATTGAAACTGAATTGAATAAATAATAATATTAGTTTTTAATAATGAGATCGGAGGGGAGGATGACGATAATGATGATGAAGCTTAACAAAATGATGAGATAATGGATGATATGGGAGAAGATGATTACAATAATAGAATGAGATGATGCTAATAGCGAATTTTTGAATTTGCTCATAATTTGCTAATTTTAATTTCTTTTACAAAATTTTTGAATTTTTTTTAATTGATGCTAATTTGCTCCTAATATTATATAATTGACTATTATAAGATTTTTGAATTTCTTTAATTGATGCTAATTTGCTCCTAATACTCCACATCAATGTTACAAAAGATTTTTGAATTTCTTATTACAATACATAAGCAAAATCGAAAATTTTTGTATATTAAATTTAAATTTATATAGTACAAATTATTAACTCAGTAAAACATTGGAACGTATATTGGTAATAATATTACTTACATCCAGCAACTTTTGAAAAACAAATTGGATCAACGAGTTAAAATTATAATAAATATTAACATATTATATAAATAATAAATATTTATTTGTAATTTATTAATTTGAATCGAATTGAATGTTGTTAAATTGAACTGAACTAAATTAAATGCTACTGAAACTTGAACTGAATGTTGCTGAACTGAACTGAATGTTGCTGAACTGAACTGAACTGAACTGAATGTTGCTGAACTGAACTGAACTTAAAATAAGTTTTAATAAGTCCAAAAGAATAGGGCCTAAAACATTTTCCAAAAGATGATAAGGTAAAATAACCAAAAGATACAAGTTTAGGGGTTACATGTGTATTAAGCCTAACGAGTTTCATAATTAACTCAATTTTATACTTTATGATATTAGGTTATGAAAACTTCTTTAAGATGTTTGATTTAGTGATAATGAATTAGTTACAATAAAAGATAAAAGTGAAAGTAAAGTTTATTAATAAATGGCTTAATACATTCGTGCCCCCTTAAACTTATTTATTTTCGCCACTTGAGCCCTTAATTTAATATTGGGTTCTATTTGCCCCTTAATATTTTGTAAAATGCAACCATTGAACTCTTTTTCGCTGACGTGGTAGATGACATGGCGGAGAGAGAAATGCCGCGAGTTGAACAGAAAAAGTTAATAAAAACTCCTTGAAAAAATTTCTTATTAGTCCCTTAAACTTTTTTTTCGTTCATTAATACCATCTTCCTCATTTTTGCCCCCTCTTGCTTCCTTACACTTTGTTTGGATGGAGGTTAAATAAAGTATGGTAAGGTAGGGTGACTCAAGTGAGGTATGGTTATGAATTTTAAAATACCATGTTGTGTTTGGATTGAAGGTAAGGTAGGTGATGGTATAATAAGTTAATTATGTTTGGTTGGATGGTAAGGTTAAGTGGGTGAATTACAAATTGACTATTATATCCTTATTGTTATATTTTTATCTATACATAACAAAATTAATTTGACAATATTAACAAAGCAAAAGCTAGAGATGAAAACACTTATTATAGTTTAAATTTTAATAAAAATAGCCCGTAATGATAAAATTGCTACTTATAATAGTCCAACTATTAGAAAAATAAACAGTAAACATAAAAGTAGTCCAAATAGTAGCACTAGTAAAAATAAAAAGTCACAACCAAACATTCATACAAAGAAAAGTCACGATAAAAGAGTTAAATACGGGTCATAATGAAAACAATCAAATACGAGGCATTATAGACGTCAAAAATTCCTTGCGGTCTTCATTTGGCATCCCAAGCCAAGCTTTTAACATATCCGGATTCTTGACAAGGAAGATATACGCACTTTGCATCAATTGTGGCTCAATAGACGAATTTTTCAATTCTTTCCATATACTTCCATCAGAAATAGCATCTTGAGTTCTTGATTTCACCATCACTTCAGTACATTCCTTCATAGCATTTGCAACAATCTGAAATCCTTCTTTCACGAATTCAGAAATGTCTACTTTGCCAATTTTTTTTGCTTTCTTCAAATTATATGGACTATGATCTTCATATGGTGCTTCCAATATGGGCTCTTCATTAGTTGCTCCAATATATTCATCATGAGCATTTTCATTGAGATTAAAATTTTCTAAAGTCACCTCATTTTCGTTAACCATAAAATCGATGCTTTCAATTGTGTCAGCTGAAAGTGGACGATTAGAAGTTGATCCACTAGAAATTGCATTGTAAGATCTTTTTTTCCTAAGTTCTGAAACAGTCTCAGATTGTTGACCCGTAGCTCTATCTTTTCCAAAGAGTTGCACCAACTTTTCATAATTTCTTACAGGCTTATTCATCCATTCCACAGCTGCTGGATTGACCTATATATCAAATACATAATCATAAAATAATAATGTGAATTAAGTATATAAGGAAATGATCATTTAACAATTCATATAAAAATAATGAAAGTACCATAGCAAATAAACTAACCTCTATTAACTTTTCCCAAACTTCGGGTTCAGCACTCCACCTTTCGGTTGTAGGATTCCATCCGAAGCCACTCATTCCATTCTTAAAAATATCATAACAATTAACGAATTGTCTTTTGAGATGTTTCAAACGGTTTTGAATTTTCTCTTTGGTAAGAGGCTTATCCGGAAATTTCTCCTTCAACTCATTGACAATATTAGAAATAGCAGAGGTAGTAAAAGTCCCACTAACTCTATTTCCCATCACATGATCTTGATACAAGTAAGCATCAATCAAAGCATCATCCATAAGATTTGTCCATGAGCATATGTTATTCCCATCAGATTTTTTCAATATTGATTTTGCCATATTGATTGCTACATGAAAACGAAATTATGTATGAATAAATTTGACATATAAGCATCAAAATCAAGTTCACATAGAAATAAAACATATAATTCATACATAGATAGAGCAAATCAAACTAAATCATGAAACAAAACATATAATTCATGCATTATAAGCATTCCACATATCATTTGAAATGACACCCCTTAACATCTCTCCTCTAGTAGTCTCTTCGTTACGTTCCGTGTTGGTATTATGTTCTTCTTGCGTATGGTTAACATTGAGAAGCTCTTCATCAACTTCCGCAATAATTTCTTCATTTGGTTCTACGCCCATCAAATAATTATGTATAATACAACATGCAAAGATAATTTTGTTTTGTGTGGGAATACGGTAACGAGGCTCCGTCGAACTAGCTATAATAGGAAATCTCTTCTTAAGTATTCCAAATACTCGTTCAATTGCATTACGCAAAGATGCATGGCGAAGATTAAATAACTCTCGTGCATTTCGGGGTGCATTTCTTGAATATTCTTTCAAGTGATATCTCTCTCCCCTATAAGGTGTAATAAGTCCACTTCTCAACATAAACCCAGCATCACCAAGGTAGTATTTTCCTATAAGGTGCAATAAATTTGTTATTACAAGTTAAGTATCTATGTATTCTATGCCTAAATAATTAAATGTACTATTATTTACCTTGAGGAATTTTCAAAGGGCATTCTCTACTTAGTGCATTTTTTATAATTCTTGAATCTGAGGCTGTCCCTTCCCATCCGCATAAGACATATGTAAACTTTAAGTCAAATGTGCATGCGGCTAGCACATTTTGAGTCGGATATTCTTTCCTACCTCGATATCTAGGTGCATCTTTGTTAGATACTTTAACACGAATATGTGTTCCATCAATAGCACCAACACAATCCTGATATTAAATGTTAAATTAATATATAAGCTTAAACAAACTAAAAGTAAAAAAATATGGCTATGTAGACATTTTTTTATCACCTTAAAATAAGGATAGAATTTGTCGTTGTTGATTATTTCTGAAGAAACTTGAGTTCCATCTGGTTGTTTTAGAAACTTTTCTTCCAACTCTAATATAGCTAGCAAGACATTGTGGAAATGACGACTTGTTGTTTCGCCGGAACGACGAAAATGAAAAGACAACATCCTATTAGTACTACCATGTCCTAACACGTAAAGCGTTTTTGCAACTTGTTCATGAATAGTTGCATGCATTGTTGGTCTAAGGCCCCCATCTTTTGCTAGCATATCACATAATCTAATAAAAGCTTGTGGACCCATTCTTATAATACTATAACAATGATTGCTTGAAAGTAATCTCGAGATTAATTCATCTCTAATTTTTTCTCCTTCAAGTCTTAACTCATGTGTAATTTGACTATTTGGACCTATAGTTTGACGTCTATATATCAAATACCAACACATCACTATAGAAACTACTTGTGCACATGCTAAACGAAATAAATGTTGTAAATTCTCAAAATCTTCATGGATAGTATCTTGATGATCCATCTAGAAACAAAAATTAAATGTTATTAAGCATCAAAGAACAATAGATATTACCAGTTTTTACTACTGAAATAATTTAATATATGAAGGCACTTATATTACCATTTGTCATTATAATCCTCAAATTTGAATCAAAATACACATAGAACAAACAAGTAATTAAGAACAAAGTGTGCAAAGACAATACCCAAGCTTATTTAAGCCACCATTAAACTCAAAATTAGGTTTACTGTTAAAAAAAAAATCATCAATTCAAGCTTAGTTTGTGAAATTAATGTTTTTGAATACAAGATTTAAGTGAGATAAAACATAAATGGTTTTGTTTCTACTTCAATTTGAACACCCAATGCATACAAGAACTCAATAACGCCAAAGAGCACAAAGAAAAAGAAAAAAGAAAAGAAAAAAAGAATATCTAAACATGAATTAATGGAGAAAAGAAGAAGAAGAAAGATTACTTACCTTGATTGTAGAAAATTGGAGGTGAAATTAGATGAGAAGAAGAGAAGCCACTGAGCTTGATGATAATGGAGAGAGGCTTGATTTTAACGATACATTTTTAGGTTAAAGTGGATGGAAATAGTTGTTTTTAATAAGGATATTTTTGGAAATAAAATATCATTAACCATGCCTCCCCCCAATTTGGGGTGTACAGAAAAAGCCTCAAAACTTACCTTCCTTTACCCTCACCTACCATACCCCTTATTTACACCTCAAACCAAACAAGATTAACCCCTCTCACTTACCATACCTTACTTTAAAAAACCTCAATCCAAACATAGTGTTAATTTACTTTCTCCAAATATCACAAAAACTCAAATGTCAACTTCAAACTATCACAATTCTTTCAACCAAATACAAAATTGAAAACCAAAATCATATGCCAGAAGTGAAAAAACTCAAACAATTAAAAGATTGAGCTATTTCTTCGAACCCATGGCGTGACAAAACCTCCCCAATCCTCCGGTATTAACTTAAACATAATAGCTCTCGGCTTTCCCTTTCATCTTCCATCGCAGAAATCAATAAATAAGAACAAAAACTACTACAGATTTACAAAGAAAAGAGAACGCCCACATCACAAAAACCAAAAGATACTCGGAAAAAAACTCCGGTGAAACAGACCACTGCCGGAAATGAAAGAAAACTACGGTGAAACAGACCCTTCGGAAACGATTAACGTTGAGAGATGAGATGAAACAGAAAAGGAAAGAAAATAAAAAGAGAAAAGGAAATAAAAGAATTGCAGAGATGGAAAAAAAAGGAAAGAAGATGGATACGAGAGAGGGGGAAGAACGAAAGTTGCAGATCTTGTTTTTTGATTTGTGTTAATTTTAGTTTTAGTACAAACTTTTCATTTTCTTTTATTTTTAGCCTTAAAGATTATTTTTCATTCATTTAAATCCTAAATTGATGACGTGGCAGGCGAGTGGAACACACTCTCCATAACGTGACTGGTTATTGTTTGGAAAAGGGTCCAATAGTTGCACTTTAAAAAACATTAAGGGCCAAATAGAACCCAATATTAGATTAGGGGCACAATAGGCGAAAATAAATAAGTTTAAGGAAGTACGGATGTATTAAACCTTAATAAATTATAGGATTAATTTAGAAATGACTCATGTCCCTAATTTATAAATGAATCTCACCTTTTTATGCAAATGAGGGAAGTCAAGTTAACAAAACGAGGAACTTTGACGTTACCAATGTCCAAATAAAATGAAACTATTTGATATCATAAAATTACATTTTCAATTTTTTTTAAATCATCATATTTTAGATCTTACTATCCTTATAAACATTCAATTTTTATCTTCTAATCAATAACAATTAAATGGCATCAAAACTAAAATGTCATAGAATGAAAGTTGTTTGAAATCAATTATTGAAACTTATGCTCATTTTGCTGAGCTTATGGTAGCTTTAATAGCTATTCAAATAGCTTGGGACGGAGATTGGCAAAATATTTGGTCGGAATACGGCTGGACTAATGTGGTTTCTTTGTTATGTTCTTGTACTGGTATTGTGCCCTAGTAATTTCATGTGGATTGGCAGACGTTTGTTTATCTTTGTCATCTCCATGAACTTTCTTGTTTCTCATATTTCTTGCGAAGGAAATGCTGTAGCGAATACTCTTTTGCATCATGATCAACACAATGCTATTTTTAATTGGTGGCGTTGTTATTCTCATCCGATATTTTGTAATTCCTATATATTTGAGATGATTTATCGTAAAGAATTTGATTGTTTTACTATCTTTGTATTCTTTTCTTTTAACAATATTTAGGTTTAAAGGTTTTGATTTCGGCATGTATTGAGCGTACGAACTTAGTTGAGATTCTCGATCTCGGTTTCCTCCCTATTCTCGGGTTTTACTTAAAAACATAATCAAACTGATAGTCAAAATGAAAGTCATTCATTTTGATTAATGTGAGGAACTTCAATCCCGATTTTACTACGAATACGCACAAACACCCATTGAAACTACAAGACCTTTTTGAAATTACCCCCTAATTAACTCTTAATATTAACATTGATGCAAATATACGGAGAAGGCTATAATTGTGTGGATAGAAGGTAGGTAATAGCAGTGGGATCATGTGGGCAATTTGTAGAATCTAATTTTGGTCTATCAGCTTTTCAATATCTCACGAGCACAGCTAACCTCTCTCTCTATAACTCATCATCTTCCTTTCCATCTACTCCCTATTCTTTCTTTTATTTATTAATCTTGCCCCTCAATTACGATATCATCACTCTCTGATATCACTATGAAAAATTAAAATCAAAGCAATAAAATAAAATAAAGAATAAACATGGGAGTTAGGTTGTGTTAAGAAAAATATATATGGCGATGCACATGCCACCATTTTCTCCTATAAGTAAATAAAAAAAATGAAACATCTGTGTCACCAGTGGGTCAACCCTTTCTCACGTGTGAGACATAGCAGATAGATACAATACGAACAAAGTTCACACGGTTACATGCTAACAACAATTAATTACCTCTATAAAAATCAACTCTAATTTCCTCTACTACACACCAATTCATCTCTCTCGGATTTCTGAATCTCTTAAGCTCTCCTGTATTAGGTACTTGTCTTTTATTTATTTGTTAATAATATTTTATGTAATATATATGGTTCTTGTTTCATATGAGATTCTTGATTTTCTTTTTCTTTGAAAAGACTAGAGATTCTTGATTTTTATGGCATATAATATATGTTGTTTTTTCTTCATATATATACTTATAGATTTAGCATGATACCTGATACTTTTGCTTTTTGTTTTTATTTCAGATGGGTTATATTACCAATATGCACTACCGGTTGAATTGTATCCATATATAGAGATGTCCGAGAAAAGATGAAAAGAAAGCAAAGTGAATAAGATTAGTATATTCGTGATGATCAGGGTGAGTGGATTCCTTGCTATTCTTGTCAACTCAGCAGTCCTTTATGAATTCACCTTTGTTTCGTTGTCTGTTCGACCTTGTAATTAAATCTGGTTATAACTCAACATATTTTAACTTTTTAACCCAAAAACAAACCCTAATTGAATTTCAATACTTTAGTTTTTTTTTCATGCAAAACATAGACCCCCTTTGTGATCATATGAAGATAAATACAAGATCATAACACAAACAAAAGTGTCTTGGTATTCGGCTTTGAAGTGTCAAGACTTGCTTTTTATTATATATCTATGGTAATTAGTGTTCACATAAGGTTTTGTGGAGTATGAAAAGATTTAGAAGGGTGCAACTTAATTTTATAGTTAGATTAAAAAGCTCTTGATATTACTTTTCCTCAGTATGATTATGCTACACCATGTCTCTGTGACTTTTAGGTGTGTTGAAATATAGAAAGGGTAGGAATTAATAGAGTGATTGAGGGTTTTTTTAAAATTGGGATTCAGATTACAGTCCTTAATATTTTTGCATGTTCAGGAACATATACTGTCTTTCATTAATATATTAGTGCAAGCTGTAAGTTAATTAAGTTTTCAATTAGAAAAGTAGATGACAATATGCAGTTGATTAGAGGATATATTCTACCTACCGGACTGTAGCTCGATCAATTGCTTATAAGTTTATGGTAAGAAATCTTAGGTTTGTTCTATTAAATACACCAGGTAGGCGTGAGGAGCCTTATTGTGACTAAACCTTCACTGAGATTATCTCAATAAGAATGCATTTGGCTTAGAACAAAAGAACATTTCGAAGAAGAAAAACAAATGAATGTTATAATAAACTACAATGTGTTTAATTAAAAAAAGCACACATGCACATACAATAATATGTAATACCTGAAAAATTAGGTGTTATAGCATGTAGGAGGATATTGATTATCTGAAGTAAAACAGAAGTTAATTAAGGTATTAAAACTGATTTGGTTGCAATCTGATAGGTAACTACTTCAATTAAGAGTTTAAGTGTGTTAATACTAATATTTTTCAAAAAGTGATTTGAATTTGGAAATTTATAAAGTTTGGAAAAACTCTTAGAGTATCATTGATTAGTTTGGAAAATGAATAATTTGAGGATATGAGAGCTCCCAAGGGGGGAGGCCTGGTAGTAATCATCTAATGTATATAGTTGAATGTTTCAGGTTCGAACCTTGTGGGAGGTAGAATAACTAAAATTATATTTGGACTTTATTAGTCCACCCTCCTATCTTTTGTTTTAAAAAAGAAGAAGAGTATTTATGTATGAGTTTAAGTCTTGGGATCAATACAAAAATGACGATTAGCCTATACTGTACTTGCATGTTTCAAGTCTAAGAAGCATTCACGCGAATTGAATAGTTAGAGATTAACATAATTGATTCTTGACAATTAGAAACTTGTAGCATTAGAAAATTGAGAATTTATGTATGAATTTAAGTTTTGGGATTATTATAGTAGGTAGAAGGAACGGTCCATGAACTAAGTATGAAAAGTAATTTGTATGGTTAAAGAATGCAAGGTAAGTAAGGGAAGTGCATTTGTTAGTTTGGTGAATTGAGTGGTCAGAATTAGTTTGATGTCTTAAATAAATAGTAATACAACGCAGCACTGTTTAAGTTATACTGTTTTTCTCCATCATTTTATTCTGTTTAGTATCCGAGGAACCTCATTTCTGTCGGCTCTCATTCATGGTCTTTTGCAACTCCCAAATTTACAAATTTATGTTTAATCTCCAACTCATTTTACCCTTGCATTGTATTATCATTATCACGTGGGCAAGTAGGAAAATGTCCAAAAATAAAACAGTAGGCGTGTGATGTTAATAGCCAATACATCCAACCACCAAATATAAACCACCTGAACTGAGCTGGTTGAGGTTGTTAGGAGGTTGATGTTGACAGTAGGATTTGTTTACAATACAGTACAAGTCCAATATTTAGAATTTTAAATTTTTATTTTTATTTTTTGAGCAAAAGTGTGGAACAAACAACAGAAAAAGATGTCCGGTTTGAATCTTTTTATTTGAATATTCAGTCTAGTTTTAAGGTTTTCAGTATATTTGCTCAATAACAACATTAGAAATAAAAGAATCTCCAAAATTGTACCGTTCCATCATAAAGACAAGTCAATAGTTTAATTTTGAATCATTTTGTTAAAATATTTGGTTAACCCGAGAATCTCCAAAATCCATGTAAAGTTGCAATTAATCTATGAAATATTTTATGTTGTGCACTTAAATAAGTTGGAAAGAGGAAAAAGAGAGTTATAAAAGGAGTAAAAGGAAGGTCGGACAAGGGACGAATGTGAGGTATGGATTAAGGGACTGGTCATTTGACAAGAAATTGCATGGAATTCAACACTATTCTACTAGTAGTAGTATTTATTTATTGCACCTCCATCAATCCTATCTTCACCAACTTCAACTTTCTCTTTCTCTTTCTCTCAGGTCCATTAAGGTACTTTCACTTTTCTCAATATTATTGCTTATTTTTTTTTATGTTATTTCTAATATTACTATTTTTGGCTAAAATTTAATGCATGCATGTGACGTATATTTGTTGGAGGATGCAACTTACCAGCAAGTCCTGAAGTCAGAATCTCAAAATTTTACAATTTGCTACTTGAAATGTAATAATAGATATTGAATTGTTCTGTTCCTGGAATTTTTCTTATGTTTCAAAATAGAAAGAAAGGTATATAATTACGAGCAGTTATGGAAGTCTTAATTAAGAGAATGAAAACATTTGTTGACATTGTTAGAGGTTATAACTTCAGCTTTCTGCTTGAATGGATGGTAGTAAAGTAACTTAAATCAAATGTTTCAAAGGTTTTAATTTTCAATGTGAGAGATTATTATAAAAGATGTCACTTGAGGTTAACTATCGGCTTAAACTTTTACTTCAATCGCTTTAATACTTGACTCACTGTATGATTGGCTTTTGTTGTACTCATTTCAAGTTCATGAAACATTTACGAGCAGATGTATGTTGTAAAGTTAATATTAAAACTATTATTGAAACTCAACCATATAAGTTTAAATTTAAGTTTAAATAGAATAGATGTATTAAAATAATTTTACACCAATAATTGTGTTAGAAATAATAATTCACATCCTGCAATTATATTATTATAATCTAACTTGTGAAGACGCCATTAAAGGATTCACAACATATTGATAAAGCAAAGGAATTACACAAACCTTAGGATCGAATTTATCAAAACCAAATTGATATAGCTGTTAGGAAATCGAGGATCGAACTCAGTGTAGACTATTGAAGAACTCGACTAATACACAAACTTTTATTAATCGAGTATAATTCTTACAAACCTTACTACAACTCATGCACACACATAACTCTCCATTTGCTACATTTTGCTTTCTTTTTTGCACAAACAATCACAATCCTAATCTCTATTTATACTTGACTTATGCCTATATCTAGTAAATTCTACATATTCTAGATTACTCTACTTCTTTTACTAGATTACTATAGTAACTTCTAGATATACTAATTCTAGAACATCATGTTTCATATCTCTAGATAATTCTAGAGATTCATCTAAATATTCATATCTTTTCTATTTTGTTTATTTATTTATTTATTTATTTTATTGTTTTAAATTAATAGTTAATTTCTAACAATCTTCCCCTTAACTATTAATTTAAAACTTCATATGATCGACTTCTCATTATTGCCTTGTAAATGGAGCACTTCCTCTCGCGAACAACATCTCGAAGTACTTCCCCTCGTGAACAATGTCTCGAAGTACTTCCCCTTGCTAACAACGTCTTGCAACACTTTCTCTCCGCAAACATCTTTCCCGTATAGAGCACTATTTCTCTGCAAATAGCTTCTCACACGGAGCACTATCTCTCCGCAAACAACTTTCTGATGCACTATGTCACCGAACTCCTTTGTTGATGCTCTCTCTCACCAACATTCCTTTGTTGATGCACTCTCTCATCAACCTTCTTTTATTGAATTTCTTTGTTGATGCACTTTCTCACCAACGTGTTGATGCACTTTCTCATCAACCTTCTTTTATTGAATTTCTTTGTTGATGCACTTTCTCACCAACGTGTTGATGCACTTTCTCATCAACCTTCTACTATTGGAGCACCTTCTCTCCAATCAAACAATTTCTTCTTCATAAACTTCATGTGCCAAATTGACACTTTCTTCTTTCCGAGCAATTCTTTTTCATGCATTTTCTCATTCGTGATAAATGAGATTGACACGTGCCTTGAGTTGTAGTTTCTGTCTACACTGACACCATCGGCTCTGATACCACTTGTTAGGAAATCGAGGATCGAACTCAGTGTAGACTATTGAAGAACTCGACTAATACACAAACTTTTATTAATCGAGTATAATTCTTACAAACCTTACTACAACTCATGCACACACATAACTCTCCATTTGCTACATTTTGCTTTCTTTTTTGCACAAACAATCACAATCCTAATCTCTATTTATACTTGACTTATGCCTATATCTAGTAAATTCTACATATTCTAGATTACTCTACTTCTTTTACTAGATTACTATAGTAACTTCTAGATATACTAATTCTAGAACATCATATTTCATATCTCTAGATAATTCTAGAGATTTATCTAAATATTCATATCTTTTCTATTTTGTTTATTTATTTATTTTATTGTTTTAAATTAATAGTTAATTTCTAACGATCTTCCCCTTAACTATTAATTTAAAACTTCATATGATCGACTTCTCATTATTGCCTTGTAAATGGAGCACTTCCTCTCGCGAACAACATCTCGAAGCACTTCCCCTCGCGAACAATGTCTCGAAGTACTTCCCCTTGCTAAGGATTATATTTGATCAATAAAAATTTGCTATTTAATCAAGTCCTCCAAATACTCAACAATAGCAACTATATTTTGTCGTAAACTATATGATATTCATCTTTACAGATAATTAATTGAAGATTACAATGCCATCCCTAAGATGAGGCTAATACAGAATTAGGAAGAAGAAAGAACCTCATTAAAAGCTAGTGATTATGGGCATAAAACATAATCCGCAGTATCAAGGGTATGGCTTTGGCTGAACTTATTATGGCAAGCCGAAGAATTTGAAGGCGGCACCAGCCCCCTTGGCAGTTGGATTTCTAGCAAATAACCGAACTCCGGCGCACCCTTTAACGGTCTCGTGCATTCTCCAGAAGAAGCCATCAACAAAACAAGAAGAAAGATAACAAAATAATTTTTTAAATGCATCCGAAATCTCTGTTTCAGTAACATCATACTGTTATTTGCAGATATATATATGTAATGTATGACATATGTTATATATAATGAGAAAAAAAGAGAGGGAAAGACTATAGAGATGACGGTTCAAATAAAATGTTGTTAATTTGTATCATTAGACATTAATTTAGACTACTTGATGTACATTTATATATGTGTATATAATTGCCTGCCATGTTAAATTCATGGTGTAAATAAATATAATATTAAAACAATAAGGTTTGGCTTCGGACATTTTGGAATATGAAGTGAAAGTCTTAAGGGGAATTTAGCATTTAGCAGCCTATTTAGAATCATAGAATTTAGGCCTTGCTTTCTTTGAAATTATGGCTTTCGTCTATTACCAACTATCTCCTCTACGATGTTTCAAAAATGTTTCTTTTAATAAATTATTGTGAATTAAGGTTTAATTTACCATTACTTTATAAAGGTCTATTTAATGCTACCCAACATTAACTGATTGATTAAGCATAGTGCAATTAATTCTTACCTTGAGATGTAGATTTCAATCTGTCATAAAAAAATTTCGTTTACTGGTACACGTTTTACTAAATAAATTAATATTTTTCACATTAAATGTAGAATAGTCTATTTTTTTCCTTTCAAGAAAAAAAAGAAAATGTGATTAAAGTTGTACGTTCGAGTATAATAATAGATCAACTGCCCAATTATTGGATTAATTTGCATATCCATGAAGAGTCTAAAAAACTCCACGGCATAATTTGTAGAGTCCTGAAAATATGTTAGGCCATATTCTTCGTACCTTATTAGTAGTTCGTTCATTCAATCATTATAAATAACATAACTTTAATGGGCCTTATAAAAGAGCTATATTAAGAAATAAATCCAAAATTTAAAGTTAATTAAAACGACTGTATTTTATGCGTGCTTAAAGTTGGTTCTGGGCTTCTCTACTTGACACTTGATCCATAGGGAGATTTTATTTTATTTTATTTTATCTTTTCAGAATATCCAGCAGAAGCAAGCCTTGATTAAACTATGCATAGCTATAATTGATTACTGCAAATTGAGTTTCCTCACTCGAATCCTTACTTGTATTAGTGGATTTTGATTGTAGCTTAGGGAGTTTGCATTTTCACAAACTTGTGCTGTTTTAAATTTCTGGTTGTGATTGACTTATAATGAATTCTTATGTTCCGAATGTGCAAAATTTGTTATATGTATCAATGTATACATAGCCCTATTCTCTTATTAGATGAATAATGAATTTTACTACTTCTTGCTAGCTACATTAGTCCCCTGATTTTTCTCTGTGCTTGTGATTATGTGTTTGATGCCACTTGAGATGTAGATGTTGATATCCGGCCTTTACTGATTCTCGTCCTCAGCTTTCATTCAAAAAAGAAATATTTGCTTTGTTAATAGAGCGGTTATGCGTTGTTTAAAAAGTTGAGCTTAGTAAAGAAGGAGTGTTAGAATGTCTGCAACTGAGACCAGAAATTCTAATTGTATCGTCCCAATCTATGCTTATAATGCCTCCGTCACATCCTACTTATGATCTGAAGGGTTTCATTAAGCTAGCTCTTGATGAAGATGCTGGGGGTCGAGGTTTGTTCATCTCTTCATTTAGTGCTTTATATCCCGTGTCCATTCCTTCGCTGTCAAGTTAGATTTCCGGACTATCTTTATCTTTTGTGAAACATGTATATTGGAAGCCTCTAGATTTGGAGGTGTTATTTGCATATATGTATCATTGACATTCCTGATTCAGTGGCAGGAGATGTGACATGTATGGCAACTACTCCATTTGACATGGATGTCGAAGCCCATTTCTTGGGAAAAGAGGACGGTATCGTTGCAGGAATTGCATTGGCAGATATATTTCATGAGGTTGATCCGTCACTAAAGGTATCTACTCGTACAGTTTTTATGAGTTGGTATAATCTGTATGGTTTGCGTTTCTTGATGTAAGATTATACAATAGGTGGAATGGTGTCAAACGGATGGAGATTATATTCATAAAGGACTGCAGTTTGGAAAAGTGTCTGGTAAACCGAAGGGGAAATAAAACAACAAAATTCTGTTCGATGGTCTTTGACAGATTTGTTCAAGAGTTCTCACTAATTCTTCTTTCATTGCCTTCAGGAAGAGCGCAAAATATTGTCGAAGCTGAAAGAGTAGCACTAAATTTCATGCAGCGGATGAGTGGAATCGCAACTCTAACTAAGGTTTTCCACTTGTTTTTATGCTTGAATTATGAAAAGTCGAGTAATACGTTAGTGTGCATCTGAAGCGTAGTCATGCAAATCTGATAGCATAATTAATCACATTATAAAGAATGCAAACCAGAAAGACATTATTTGTTTTGATGCATATGATTATGGCTTAGAAACATGGAAGGATGAGCAACCGGTATATGTTTTGAAAGGAAGCTAATGCAGTTCATGTTCAAAATGATATGTAATGACTGGTGTAGATACCACTAAACAAGATGAACCGATGAAAATTGGTTGAAGTTTTGTGTACTTTTAACTAATGAATCATGGAATTCCCGGAAAATTGAAATTTTCTTAATTTTCCAGTGAGAAAATTGTTAATTTTTCTTGCTTCCTACAGGCAATGGCAGATGCTGCATGCCCTGCCTGCATCCTAGAGACTCAAAAAACAGCTCCTGGTCTAGGATTGGTTGATGAGGGGGCTGTGAGGATCTCTTCCCTGCACATCTCCGCAGCAACACATACTTGCTATTGTACGTAATTTCTGGTTGACTTGTGACACTCTTCTTTACAGGTCCTGATTAGTGGTGGAAAGAATCATAGGATGGGTTTGTTTGATATGGTTATGATAAAAGACAATCACATATCCATAGCAGTAGGTATCATAAATGCCATAAGATCTGTTGATCAGTATTTAGAGCAAAAAAACCTGCAAATGGAGGTTGAGGTACTCTCTCAAAACTCAAAGAGTAGTCTTATAAATTATGGATGAGCGAGTACGTTGACTTACTGAGTACAAGTCAAAGAAAAGGTCTGTCACTCAAACCTATTTCGCAATACTGATCTCATTTTTAACTGTTGCAGTGTCTCGTAGAACCGTCATTTTTGTGCACAGCTGTGTTTTACTACTTCGTATATATGTCTGACGTAGTGTACACTTATTATGATCTTATCTATGCTGAAAAGCGCTGTTGCATCAATCAACGGCAGATTTGAGACCGAGGTAACTCCTACCATCGGTTATACAATTAGGAAAGTAGTGCCTTGATTTAACATAAATCTAATCAGGTCATCTGTATTAGCAGTTATTTCTGGATCAGTAGTACTATATGCCTTGATAATGTCAGTGTAGTTTGAAGGATACTTTTGAAAGTTTGATGCGCTTGGCACTCGCATCCAACACATGTCCTGATATTATGAAGGAACTCATTTTTGTTATATTAAAACGTGATATTTCATTGTGATGTTTATATTTCTCTACTCTCTGATACTATATTTTGATATATCTCCGTCAAGGTATTAGGCATCAGGCAAAGTTACTCTTGAGACGGTGCACAAAATTGGACAGACTGGAGTAACCTACATTTCTAGGTAATTTATAATATCAGGATATATCAAATTGGGATCAGTATTATTACCTACGTATTTTTTCAGAATCAATAACGTTTTGTTCTGTGACATATGCGGAATATGCTCTGCTGGTTGGGAATGTAGAATTTGCTCATTTAGTTTGGAATTTGCTGTCTTATCTTGAGCTCAAGTACTAAAAACTTGTAACCGATTTGCAGCGATGCACTGACACATTTAGTAAAAGCACTTATATTTCTCCGAAGATTGACACAGAATTGGCTCTTCGAGTAGGAAGGCGCAAGCATAACTGTCTTCTGACCTTCCCTTTTTGATCTCACAGCAACTAAATACTGGTAATCTATCAGTTTTGTTTAGAAGCAATAACAGAAAGATCAGTCTTTTATCTCTGTGGAGTGTTTTCAACTTAAAGTTCTAGTCTTACGGCTGTTAAAAGAAAATTTGTTAATCCACGTATAGCCTTATAGGTCGGCATAACGACACTTTGGCCATGAACTTGGCAGAATGTTGACGATTGTCCCGTGACCTCTTATTTGGTTAGATTTAGCCGCCCTTCACCTTTAGATTCTATTAGAATGTATACATCGACGGACCAAACTGTCGAGCGTGGGGTCCAGATGCTGTTAACTGTTGCATGAATCCCACTTTCTCATACCAAAAATTCTCACTTAGAATCTATAAATAACTTGACATTTTGGATCCTACGTATCGAAATTTGGTAAAAGAAGTTGATGACGTGGGGCTTATTCTTATTGATTCATCTATTCACCACATATGGACCTTACACGCATGTCAGTTCTATATGTCAGGCTGTACGTTTTAACAAAATTGAGAGATGAACGGTTGAACGTCACCAAATGAAAGGTCAGGAACCAAAAAGTATCCATTCAGCAGATATAGGACCTGTAGTAGGTTTCTTTAAAGATAATGACAAAGTGTACATCACTCTTGGTGATTGCTAATAGTTGGTTTGTTCTTATTTTAGTGTTCAAGTCATGTAGGGATCAGAGTGAGTGAGACTCATAGTTGAAGTAAAGAAATTTTTCATGATTGTTTACATAACATGGGTTTAATATGCTGACACGTGCAATTACAATATAAAATGCTTTTGGCGGCCCTTTTATCATCTTAAAGATTATTGGCTTTTCATCACCTTGAATGGTGCAGATTTGAGGTTCCATTCTTTTCTTTGCCTTGTTACTTTTGAAAGTCAACAAGCTACCCCTGTCCAGTCTTTCAAAACTACCATTTTCACTAAATGTGCTGAATTATAATTACTTGGTGTTTGTGGTGAAGACAAGCCTCATAGGCATGATTTTGTTTACTGATTTAAAACTTATAAATTTTCGTATGGTGTACATTTTGAATATACTTGAGCCTAATTGGTATAGGTACATATATTTTAGTTTATAGTCTTATCACTTGGACTTTGAGATATGTATATATTTATTTTAATTTAACTAGTACTGCAGGTGATCACATTCTTGTGAGCTTGACATTTAAAAAGATTTGTTCATAGGTCACAGAATGAGGTTAATGTTAGCCATGTATAGTGTAGGCCGGATAGGACAAATTGTTATGTTTTTTTTCTTTTTACCTCCATGAGCACAATTTATGTACTTTGACATTAGGAATAAGGATGTGTGAATTCTATCTTCCATGTGGTTAAAAAATGGATCAAATGGCAATCACATAGCTTTTCCAGTAATATTATTTCATTTCTGATAGTTAGAGGATCATGATTTCAATTGACTCTGAGATTTATTAATGGATGCAAGATCATGATGACCTTTAAAAGGCACATTATTTGCAATACTATGTCAGCATTACCAACATCATATTTCGATTGTTGTTGCTGTTGTCTTGTTGGACAGTTGTTGTTGTGGTATATCTGATGTTGATGGCATTGATATGGTGTGATTAAAAATATAATAGAGCTTAATACAAGGTCTTAGAAATGGCATCCCAGTTTTTAGCAGAAATTTGGCAAGAAATTCATAAGAAAAAAGATCAATGTCTAGTAAGTTTGTGTGAAACCACTGCAGTACAAGTTGCTAGGTGCTAGTCAGACAGTTGAACATTTTTAGGAACTAATCGAAGATGAATTGAATTTTGAACGCCTAAATGCGATTAGGCGGTCCATTCATTCCAAATTAGTGAGCATGATGATGAAAATAATAGTCAAAGTTTATTGATTCAAAGAAATGGTAAAGTAACAGTTTGGTCCATGTCTTTGTCAGAGTGTATTGAATGTTGTAGCCACTGTCTCCTTAACAGTGAATACATATCACAGATTCTATATGGGCATCACAATGGGAAAGTTGAGGAGAACCCAATGCCCATCATCCTCTACTGTAACCAATACTTGAATATTAGCAATGTTTTGTGGTTTATTAAGTTTTGATCTTTTATTTGATCATATCAAACATTTCATCATTTATTTTTAGTTGTATTAAGTCATTACTTACCAAGTTAGTAGTAAATATATTTAATTCGATTAAAAGATTTATTCGTTTCTTTTGTGGTTAAAATTATATTTTTACAGTTTGAAATAAAAATGCTATTGTTTTCATGTTGTCATATTGCACTTCGGTAAATACTTTCAAGGTGTGAAAAATATAAATTTCGAACAATATGAAATGAGTAGCACTCTGTATAATGGAATTTTGTGTTTATAGTTGACTTCATTAGTCATCCGAACATAATTGCGGCAAAATATAAGAAAACATATAGGTTTAATCAATATGATAAAATAAAATATCAGGGCCCAAAACAAACTTTGCCTTAAATATTATTCCTTGATTAACTGATTTCATCTACTTTTTATCTTCTTGATTTTCGTTAAGATGAGTATGGTATTTAATTTATACAATTTGATAATCACGGGTTAATCTAGGTAACAATTTCAAGTACAATACATTAGTATTTTTAGGTGAGATGCCTGGAAGGTGTGTGTTGAGTTGAATTGAATCAAAGGGGCATTTATATGTTCACCTGCTATATTCCATTTTATATTTTATATGCATGCATGAGTGAATGAATACTAATAAAATTCTCTACTTTTATATTATACTTTTTATTTAAAGGAGAATTAATCGATAGAGAATGTATAAAATATATTGTGATGGTGGATGGATAGACATGGAAATTAATTGTCAATTTTTGAAACAAGACTTAGATCAGCTGGCTTTCTTTAATTAATTGCAACTTTCACTCCTACTTGTTAATCTAGATGACTGCCAAACAAAACAAAAAATCGAATAAATAATTCATATAGAAAAAAAAGAAAACAGAAAATTTCCTGCAATATTCTATCCGACACGCACAAAAAATAGGCACACATCTAAAAATTTCAAATTAGAATATACTTATAAGAGGGATTTTGGTTTATTTTCAACAAAAGAAAAGCGAGTTTTGGCTATGGAAGATTAAAGATTCAATCTTTTCATTTATAGGAGAAGTTAAAAAAAAAATACTGTTAAGTAAAGGTTATTTATTTGTACTCTGTATTTTATGTATTTTTCTATATTCTCTATTTTTGCATAATACAAATACGTGTTTTTTATATTTTTCACGTGATTTGTATTTTTTGTAAACTTTTTTTTTTGTCTTTGAGGTCTAATTAATACTAACAATGCAACATAATTAATGTGTGTTTTTTTGTAATTTTTGTTTTAAAGGGTCTAATTAATACTAACTATGCAACTACATTAATGTGTATTAATTAGACCTCAAAAAAATGTGCATCCGAATTTTTTTGATGTGGTCAATTAAAACTGAGGGTAAATGTCTACAAGAAGTTGGCAGCAAAGTCAAACCTTAATAAACGTCAATGTTAGTAATTAGTAAGATGATAGGTACTAACTACTATTATATCCACATTTGACATTCCCCCTCCCATCACAACTTCTTGATGTGTCACTAGCTAACAAGCAAAAGAGCAAGTTTGATTGAGATATTTACCAACTAATAAGAGACTAATCAGGTGGTAATTACTTAGACAATTTAACCTATTTATTTACCTTCTAATTAGAGACTAACTAGCTGATAATTAGACAATTAATCCAATTAATAAGTTTGTGGCCCATCCCATCATTAAGGATACTATACTTAGCAGACTCAACCGTTGAAATTAATCGGAATATGCATGTCCTAATTAATCACTACTTATTTTTCTTGTCTAGGAATCATTAATTTTTGAGGAAAACAAGCATTTCTTGAATCTGTGTACAACTCATACCATTAAAACATATCTCTCAAAAGAAAATTCATCTAGTGCCAAATCCCTGTTTTTTTTTTCTTTTTTTTTTCTAAGGAAAATCCTGTTCCTCTTAATGGGTATATTATTTCAATGAATTGTCATAAAGTGGATGATGATACTGGGAAAATTATAAAACTAGTGTTGAGAGGAAAATTGCATTTTTTAGACTCATTTCACTTTATACTATTAAATTAGACATGTTTGAAGTATTTTTCCGTGCAACATATATTTTTTTTTAATTAAAAGCTGGGAATGGGGAAGATTCCGAATCCAAAAGTACAAAACAAAATAAAAAAACAGACACAAAATAGAAAAATAAAAAAAATAAAGACAACAAAAACAATCAAACAACTAAAATGGCTGATAACGCTTGGGAAGTTGCACTTGTCGTTTTGAAGAACGAGTACCGACTCGAAAATAAGTACGAGTTTCTTTTGAAGAAAGCTGCATATTCTTTATTTGGTTTCGTTTCGTTCAAGCTGGCCTACAGTGTTCAAAATGTTGAAGCCAACTCTTGAATCTATTTGATGCATTGCAAACTCATTTAAATTTATTTGTGTGCTTGATTGGATTAAAAACTGATAATTTTGAAAGATCATTTTGATTTTTGCAGTTTGTGAAATTGTAAAGATAAATCATAAACTGTAAACAATCATACATATAGTTTTCACAACTTATGATTTATCTTTGGAGTTTTATCAATAATAAAAACTCAAATCTAACTGTGACTCCATCAAATAGGAAGTCCAAGCTATATTAAGAGATCCACTATATATATATATATATATATATATATATATATATATATATATATATATATATATATATATATCATTTACGTTTCTTTTTTTCTTTTGAGAGACATATATCATTTACTTAGTGAAAGGTGGAAAGAAAATAGGTTAACTGAGAAATGATAGATTGTGTATAAGATTAAAAATGATAGATATGACTACTCATAATGACGTAGATGATGAAACTTTGGGTGTATAATAGATTAGGGGGGCGGCTCAGGCTTTATCACTTTTGTTTTGTGACAAAACATTATCTAACTTCTTTTAAACCAACCCTGTAATACATATACATACTAAATGCTACTTCTATTATTTAAAATTAAAAAGAACACGTTTGACATAATATTAACAATATATAAAGCATAGATCAGGAATATTATGCTTGTGAAAGCAACAAAACGTCAAGAAGAAAAAGCATTTTATTTTTATTTTAAAGAAGAAAAAAAAAGAGAGAATAATAATATTGGGTTCTTGATTGGCTAATGTGTAGATGTTGTCCTCTCACCAAACCAATCTTTCAAATGCCACCAAACCGCCCTTCCCCTGTCTCCGCATGTTTCATCCTACTTTTCTCCATCTTCATTATTTTTTTAATTCTGCTTTTTGTGTTTCTATTTCTGCCTTTTGTGAAATAAAAAAATTCCCTAGTGTGTGTGAGATTCTTTTCATCATCAAAATCTCAGAAATCCAAGTTATATAGATTGTTTGGAAATATAAAATTCACGATTGATTTCTAGTAGAGAAGACATCAAGGTATGTAGATTCAGTCGTACAAGAAGCGGCTCTAAAAGGTGACAATAAGGGTTGAAATGAATTGAATCTCACATCGAGAATAAAGAAGATGTTGTTCGGGCTTTGGATAAATTTAGCTAAAGTGGAAATTGGGCTGGAAAATTGCCATAAGATACAAATTTGGAGCTAAAAACGATGGCTTTATAGTAGTGCAAGAGCGTTTAAAAGTTGTGATTAAGTTGATTGGTTTGAGTTGTTAACTAAGGAGTTGAGTTGAATGAATGTTGTAACTTAATATTAAAGTAAATGGTTTGAGAGCGATCGTGAGCTCTATAGGGTGCTCGGAAATGGGTTTATGAAGGTTAAGCTTTTGGGCCTCTCGGGTTTTAGCTCTTGGAAAACAAGTGCAAATAAGTATGGGTGTTGGATCCGTTTTCGCGTGTTGGTTTTGTTAAGTATATGCCTTTGAGAGATAAAAAGAGGATTCAAAATGGACTCATTATTTTTTGTTAACAAGTGGACTCATTATTAAACACACATTTTGACTAAAATCGTCATTCGACGAACCGGAAAAAGATTATATCAATTTAAAAACAGTTTAAACATAGATTTTTGTGAGCTCGTGGATACAACTTATTAGTCGTGATGTCTTTAACCTTTCAAAACATTAAAGTTAACCCTAGTTTGAAAAAAAAGTGTATTACAAGCTTAAGTCTCATTGAAGAGGAATTTCTATGGAGCTTCAGGAGAGTTTGTAACTCCCGGAGCCCCAAAGAAAATCTCCATTGAAGGGGATAAAATCTCAAGTTTTATCCTAAAACCATGAAAACAAGACAACATCGAACCTAATGTTTCCAGTTTGATAAAGATAGGACGAAAACAATTATGAAAATGGCAAATATGACCACAAAATAATTTGAAACACATAAAATGTAAACATTGATAATTTAACATGAAAAAATGACAACTTTAACGTGATAACTAGATAAAAAAAACCTTAGAATCGTACTCTTGTCATGTGCTAGTGATCCTTTGGTTAGCTATTTCTTGTCAAAGTGAACCCAATGCAAAGAAATTAAAGGCTCAAAACCAAGGTAAAGAAGACACGGGGGACTCCATTTAGAAGATGACATCGTGTTTAAATACATCTAAATTAATATACATATAATTCCTACCAATTTAGTCTTTCCTTAGGTCCATTTTAATGTTTTAATCCATGTTTAATGTGAATTTTATTAGTTTGTCAATTAAGGGCTCAATTGGAAAGAATTAAAAAGATTGGGCTGTTTTGAACTTTACCGAGAAAGAAGGAGCACAACTGTAGATTTTGGGACACATCTGTGTTTACAATTAAAAAGAGTAATCATGCTTATGTATGCACAATTGTGGAAGTTTGGAAACCATTTTGGAACTTTTAGAGGCTAATTTGCAATAAGTCAAGAATACAGAAACTGTTTTGCACAATTTCGATAGACGTCTTCTTAGAATATCCCAAGTTGTGAGCAATAAGAAAGAAATGGTGGAATACTACATTTGCCCCTTGTGGCTTGTGTGTGAATAACTTTTTGCATGAATATCTTTTGCTCCCTTTTCTTTTGTCCGGAATTCCTAGCCCCTCCTCCATCTTAAAATAAATAAAATGGTTAACATGAATTTCAATTTATACAGTTATTTAATAATACAAACCGAACCGATCGATACATCAATATATTTTGCAAACTCAAACTAAAATCGAATTTAATAGGCTGAATAATTGTACCGAATAAAAGATATCGATCAATTTTAATTATTTCGGTTCGATTTTGAACATTCCCCATAAAGTATCATAGTATTTTTATGATATAGTTAATGCCGTTAATTTCAGATTTTTTCATCAAAATGGCATAAAATAAAAAATGGAAGAATTACCATATTGCTCATCTTTTCTCTTTAAATTTTAATTCAACAACAATATCAGAAAGAAAAATAAAAATCAATCATACTCCTAATGAATAAAATAAATTTAGTTGGGAAAGAAATTAATAAATAGTTAGGAAAGAAATTGAACACTAATTTTTAGTTTTCTATCCGGTTTCTGAACCACATTGGGCCGACTAATCCGGATTCAGGGCGGGTCCAAGGATTATGGTATTTAAATCCCTCTCAATCGCAATTGTGGATGATCGATCCACAGACCTCCCTACCAAGCGCAGCCCCATGCTATCATTGCGTCAATCATCGATTGGTAATTGAACACTACAGTAATGTTCAAGTGGTCTTTGAATGTCCAAATTGAATTTGGACATTGACCCTAAATCTAACAATTTCGTTCATATGCACATTAAAAACTAAACCTAGACACTAAAAACTAAACCCTAGACCCTAAATCATCGACCCTAAACACTAAAAACTAAATTTTAGATCCTAAATCATCGACCCTAAATACTAACATGTGACGTGTCATCGAATTATTAGTCCGGAGTATCACGTCATCTAGAGTCGATGATTTAGGGTCTAAGGTTTAGTTTTTAGTGTCTAGGGTCGATGATTTAAGGTCTAGAGTTTAGTTTCTAGTGCCTAAGATTTAGTTTTTAATGTGAATATAATCGGAATTGCTAAATCTAATGGTCAATGTCCAAATTAAATTTGGACATTCAATGACCACTTGAACATTACTGTTGAACACTAATTTAATAAGATAAGAACACTGCATTTATTTGGAATAACTGGAGTAAATAATGGTAAATTTTCCAGTAATAGTCAAAATATACAATATTGTGGATTTTTTTTGTTGGAGCAGAGTAAACTATGATTACTTTATGGCAGTGAAATTACTGATTTAGGCTAGTTTAATAATTATTATCAGTATAAATCGGTAGTTTTTTATTCACTATATTTCAAAGCATTTTAATATTTTATAAATATGTTGGGTGATTGAGAGTTTCCGAAAGCCGTAAATGCGTATTCAGGATGGACGTGTGTGAAAAAGGTTCGCTCCAAAAAATTGAATGCCAAGTGCCAACCTCTCTGATCCGGCCCATTTGTCACCCCAAGTGTTCCATATGCAGATGCAAAATTAACTCTCTATCTTCGTAAATTACATTTTAACAGCATAGTTTAATTTCTTAAATAAAAAGTGTAAAATAAGTTGATTAAAATACATATAAAATGAGTGAGCATGACATGGATAGATGACCAATGAACAAGGGAAACTTATTACAGAATTTTCAAAAAGCAATTAAAACCCTAATCAATGCAAAATCCACCCAATCAGATGAAGAGAGAAGTTACAAACCCAAATATATTCTAATTCAGGGAAAGTGGATTTTGGTTATTTAATTAAGACTTGAATTAAACTAAAAAGCTTATCTCTCTCTAGAGAGAGAAAGAGTGTATTTAGCTTTGCTTTTTAATAGAGAAAAGTTAGAAAAATAATAAAAATAATAATAATAAAAAAAGCAAAGCAAGCAAAAGTAGAAATAGAGATGAAATTTAGTCTACTGGGAAAAATGGTGGAAGTTGCAGCAGTTGATGATCAAGAACAAGAAGAACAAGAAAAAGAAATTCAGAAGAAAAAGAAAAGAAACCCTAATCAACAACACAACAAGAAATTAAACCCTCATCAAGATTTAGTTATGCTTCCAATCTCATCTTCCTTCTATTTCCTCCTTCTCATCTTCCTTCTTTTGCTTCTCATTTTAAAACCCTAATCAACAATTCTTCTTTCATCTTCCTCATATGTTCCATTCTTGCATTCTTGATTTGTAAGTTGCTCTGTTCTTGATTTTTGCTAATTAATCTTTTTAGATTTTTGTGTAAATAGTGAGATTTTTGGTAATATTTTCTGATCCTTGGAAGATTTTGTTTCCATTAAATCAGATTAATAGCATTTAATCCAAAAACTGAAAAAATAATTGTTTCTTTAATCACCTACCATTTTTATTGTGGGTTCTTTAAGTTCCAAATCTTTTCTTCCTAAATATCCCATCTTGAGTCAACTGCAATTTTTTCTTGCTGGGTTTTGGTAATCTTCATTAAAGAAAAACAAGATTATACTGAAATTATCAAGTTGGGGTTTACTACACTGGGTTGCTGCGGGTTTTTACATTCTATGGGAGTAGCTGCTGATACTTCACTAACAGATCTAATAGTAAAGATTAAGTCTTTGATATCGTGGCGGCCAAGGGATCTTCTTGATACATCACCAGCTTCTTTCTTCGAGATGCCGAATAACGGTCTGAGGATTTGTTGTGAGTGTAGTAGAAATTTCTCTAGGTTCTTCAATGGATACAACTGCCAATGTTGCGGTAGGTGGTTGTGTGTCAAATGTTGTGAATCCGGGGTTGATGTCGTCGTTGTTGAATCCAATGGTGCGAAAAAGAATGGTGATTGCCGGGATAGTATCAAATCTTGCAAGTTCTGCAATGGTAGAAAGAGTAATGAGAAAGTTTATCCTTCTGAGTCTCCTCGAGATAGCCCCGAGCCTCCCTCCCCTTCGTTTAGTGGTGATTCGATCCATAGTGATCGCCTTGTCCACTATCTTGAATCTAGGGATGGCGGTTTTTCTCCCCTTGCAGTAACCAGCCGGAGTATGACTTCTTTTAGTCCTCATGCTTCTCCGGTCTCTCTTCGTCATTCCCCGAGCAGGTATAATTTTTTTAGCTTAAATTAGTAATTCTCTTTTTCGCTTTCCGATGGAGGAAAATTTTTTTAAGTTGTTGTGGATTTTGTGTTATGTGATGTAGGAGTGATGAAGAAGAGGCAGAGGATTCAGGGAACCATTTTTATAGTGAATACTGCCACGACGTGTCTGATATAGATTCAAGTAGTGTTAGTGCTAGATATGAGTTCTACAATTGTAAATCAGTGGGATCAAGTCCTTTGGACAGCCCCTCTAGGATTGATTTTACTTCCCAAAGAGTTGGGAATTTTGTACAGCAGGGACAAGACAAAATACAATTGTCCCGGAATTATGGTCCATTTGATCAAGAAACTGTGTCGATTTTAAAAAGGCCTGTCAAAGGGACTGAGGATCCTCAAAATACTGATGAGTACACCATTAACCAGTATGACAAGTCTCAGAAACCATTAGATTTTGAAAGTAATGGTCGTATTTGGTTGCCACCACCTCCTGAAGATGAGAATGATGAGGCAGAGAGCAATTTCTTTGATTACGATGACGAAGATGATGATATTGGTGACTCGGGTGCTATGTTTTCATCCACTAGTAGCCTCTCTGGGATGTTTCCTTTGAAGGAGAAACATAACGAGTGTAACAAGGAGCCTCTCAAAGCTGTGATACAAGGACATTTCAGAGCTCTTGTATCCCAACTTCTACAGGGAGAGGGAATCAGAACCAGCAAAGAGGACAGTGATGAAGACTGGCTTGACATAGTTACAACATTAGCATTGCAAGCTGCAAATTTTGTGAAACCAGATACCAGAAGAGGAGGCAGTATGGATCCTGTTGATTATGTAAAGGTTAAATGTATAGCATCAGGAAGTCCAAGTGATAGGTATAATTTGTGTAACCTCCTACGGTTTTTTTCATGCTTTTCCAATCTTGTAGTTTTTCCTTGCATTTCAAGTCATTAATCTTGTAAGTTGTGAATTTGTTTTGCATTTGCAGTACCCTTGTGAAGGGAGTAGTTTGTACAAAAAATATAAAGCATAAGCGCATGACTACACAATACAGGAATCCCAGATTACTTCTTTTAGGAGGTGCACTTGAATACCAGAATGTCGTGAATCAGTTGGCATCATTTAATACATTGGTGCAACAGGTACTTTTTGGTATTACATTGCTATGTTATTCCTGGGGAGATGAAAGAGATAAATTGAAATTCCTTATTTTGTCTTTTATAGGAAAATGATCATCTTAAGATGATTATTGCAAAGATAGAGGCACTTCGCCCAAATGTTCTGCTAGTAGAGAAGAGTGTATCTCCATATGCCCAACAATATCTACTGGGAAAAGAAATTTCTCTGGTGCTCAATGTGAAAAGGCCATTGCTGGAGCGCATAGCAAGGTGCACTGGTGCTTTCGTTAGCCCATCAATTGATAATATATCTACAACACGATTAGGGAATTGTGAACTTTTTCGGGTAGAGAGAGTGTCTGAAGATCATGAGACAACCAATCAGTTTAACAAGAAGCCAACTAAAACATTGATGTTCTTTGAAGGCTGTCCCAGGCGCTTGGGATGCACGGTAATGTCTTACATTCTTTAACATTATTTTTCTATTTTGTTTCTACTTGGCTGGAAAGTTAATTGAAGTTTTAACTTTATTACTCTGTCATATATCTTTCGTTCCTTATCTTTTGTTCCTACATAGTTGAAGTTTCCTGACCTTGTGATTTTATATTGCCTCATTTTTTTATTATGAACAGTAAGCTGTGTCTCTAATCAAGTCATTATGGCCTATTTGTAGGTTCTGCTTAGAGGAACATGTCGTGAAGAACTGAAGAAGGTTAAGCATGTGGTTCAATATGCAGTTTTTGCAGCCTATCATTTGTCCCTTGAGACTTCCTTCCTTGCTGATGAGGGTGCAAGTCTCCCTAAAATGACCCTTAAACCCTCAACTGCTAAACCAGAAAAGACCGCAGAGTATGCCTCTGCCCACGATGAGGGATCTGGGGATCCAAAACCAGAGCCTGAAGGATTATTTTGCAGTCTTTCTCCATTTTCGTCCAATCCCACGGACTGTACATTTGAAAACACACTTTCTGATGTGTACCCTGATGATCAATTAGAGCCATTTGCTATCAGTCAAGGTGAGGATCAGAAGTTGGCTCTTTTGCCTTCTGTTCCTTCAAAACCGGAGTTGCAAGTTGTTGCTGATGAGGAAATTCAGAGGCAGACTCACGAGTCTGCTAAATCAGAGAGGATTGATGAAGATGAAATTTCAAGTGAATATTTCTCAGCCACTGACACTAACCAAAGCATATTAGTATCATTTTCAAGTCGTTGTGTGCTGAAAGGAACTATATGTGAACGCTCTAGGCTACTTCGCATAAAGTTCTATGGATCTTTTGACAAGCCACTTGGAAGATATCTACGTGATGACCTGTTTGAACAGGTGACATATTGCGTGTTTCCTTTATATTCTTATGCATGATTCCACACTTTTGTTCGTAACACAAGTATTAATAAATTTCTCTTTACCAGACATCTTATTGTGGGTCTTGTAAGCAGCCAGCTGAAGCACATGTTCTTTGTTACACCCACCAGCAAGGAAATCTTACGATCAATGTTAGATCCCTTTCCTCTGTGAAGTTGCCTGGTGAAAGAGACGGCAAGATATGGATGTGGCACCGTTGCCTAAGATGTGCTCATATAGATGGTGTCCCACCAGCAACTCTTAGAGTAGTTATGTCAGATGCAGCTTGGGGACTTTCTTTTGGGAAGTTTTTGGAGCTGAGCTTTTCAAACCATGCAACTGCTAATCGTGTGGCTCCCTGTGGTCATTCTTTGCAGCGGGACTGCCTTCGATTTTATGGGTAAAATATATCAGTTTTAGGATTAATGTTTTATTTACTATTGCAAGTAATTGTTGGCAATCCGTAAAAGATTTCACCTGGCAGGTTTGGGAGCATGGTTGCATTCTTCCGCTATTCCCCCATTGATATATTAAACGTTCATTTACCCCCATCAATGCTTGAATTCAATGGCCATGTTCAGCAAGAATGGATGAAAAAAGAAGCAGATGAGGTTCTTCTTAACAGTCTTAGCTGTGAATTGAGTTCAGTAATTTGCGTGTGCTCCTGAGCTTTATTTATGCATTTCTTTTGAAACCGTTTGTGCAGCTTTTGGGCAACGTGGAAGCCTTCTACGCAGAAATATCCGATGTACTTGACAGCATGGAAGACAAAAGCAAGTGTTTTGGAAGTGAAATGTCAGACATGGATGAGTTACAGAATCACATCTTGGAGCTGAAAGATCAACTTAAAACGGAAAGAACTGATTACTGTGTAAGTGTACTTGAGATGATACTATTAGATGCATAACCTTTGACCTTAATTGGTCTTTTACAGAATAATACCTTAAGTGGTGAATGTTGTAATGTATCTCTTGTAAACAGGCCGTGCTTCAAGTGACTATAGTGGGGACTTCACATATGGGTCAGAGAACTCTGGATATTCTAGAACTTAATAACTTGAGGCGTGCTCTTATTATTGGTTCACATGTTTGGGATCGTCAGCTTTATTCATTGGACTCTCTTCTCAAAACGAATGCTGTTGTCAAAGCGATACATGGGGATGCATGTAATGCACAGCTGAAAGAGTTAAGAAGTGATACATCGGGTAAGGATTGCAGGTTTGAGTATGGAGAAAATGTCTCTAGCATTTCTAAACCACAAGACCCTTTTGGGAATGACCAGTATAAAAGTGGTCCCTCTTCTCAACATGTTGCTGAAGAATCTAGATTGCCTTCTAGTCATTATAGCGGAGAGGAGGGACTCCTTTCGAATGGGAAAATCGGTATGGGTAATACATTATCAGACGACATTCCCTCCAAAGGATCCAGTCTCTATGACAGAATTGATTCTGCATGGACGGGTACTGATCAAGTCATGACCAGCATTCAACCTCCACATACATCTCAGACAGATGGATTTGAAGTTGGGTCTGTTAAGCAGATGAATATTTCCGAGAATCCTCCTTTTAAAAGGATGCTGGCACCAGTAAGAGTTCATTCTTTCGACTCTGCATTGAGGGTCCATGACAGAATCCGGAAGGGGTTGCCTCCTTCTTCATTGTATTTATCGACTATTAAATCATTCCATGCATCTGGAGATTACAGGAGTATGGTTAGAGATCCTGTTCCAAATGCAATGAGGACATACTCCCAAACATTGCCAATGGAGGGACAGAAGTTGAATTTAATGCATAGCTCTGCACCGTCATTTGTCTCGTCTGCATCCAATATGACTGGAGGAGCTCGGTTATTACTTCCTAAGAGGAGCCCAAACAACATCGTTATTGGCGTGTATGACAACGATCCTGCCAGCATAGTTTCGTATGCCCTTAGTTCCAAGGAATATGAGGACTGGGTGTCTGACAAGTCAAATGAGACTGAAGGGAGCTGGAGTGTGAATGAGCGCTGCAAAGAAGATTCTGCAACTTCCACACTGTCAGCCTGGCAATCTTTTGGCTCTACGGACTTGGATTATATCCGCTGTGGGAGTTATGTGTCTGAAGACCCGTCACCATCCATCAGTACGCTGTTTACAGATTCCAAAAGATCTCCACATATAACAATATCCTACGCAGATGATTCTTCGTTAGCTGGAGGCAAAGTAAAGTTTTCTGTCACTTGTTACTTTGCTAAGCAATTTGAGACTCTGAGGAAGAAATGCTGTCCCAGTGAAGTTGATTTCATACGTTCATTGAGTCGGTGCGAGAGATGGAGTGCACAAGGGGGAAAAAGCAATGTATATTTTGCCAAGTCATTGGATGAAAGATTCATTATAAAGCAAGTTACAAAAACAGAGTTGGACTCTTTTGAGGAATTTGCATCAGAGTACTTCAAATATTTGACTGATTCTCTTAGTTCCGGAAGTCCTACATGCCTTGCAAAAGTTATTGGTATCTATCAGGTAGCGCATTCGAATGTTTATGTTCGAAGTTGAGATCCTTGGTTTGATTGTGACAGTTCTCTTATTATTGTGCAAATGTTTTATGATGGCAGGTTAGTGTGAAGCACTTGAAAGGTGGGAAGGAGATGAAAATGGATCTGATGGTGATGGAAAATCTGTTTTATCAGAGAAGTATTTCTAGGGTGTATGACCTTAAAGGTTCTTCTCGGGGCCGCTACAATTCAGATACAAGCGGGGAAAACAAAGTACTGCTAGATACTAATCTGGTAGAAACTCTACGTACAGAACCCTTGTTTCTCGGAAGTAAAGCAAAGAGAAGCCTAGAGCGAGCCATTTGGAATGATACATCTTTTTTGGCGGTAAGCTATCTCTATATCCGTTTAACATTTATGTCAAGTGTGGATGGGATTTAATGATGTTTGTATGTTGGGGTGCAGTCGGTGGATGTTATGGACTATTCGTTGCTGGTAGGGGTGGACAAAGAGAGGAGAGAGCTGGTATTAGGTATAATTGATTTCATGAGACAGTACACATGGGACAAGCATTTGGAGACGTGGGTTAAGGCATCGGGTATACTTGGTGGGCCTAAAAATGCTTCCCCAACCATTGTTTCGCCTCAACAATACAAGAAAAGGTTCCGAAAAGCTATGACTTCATATTTTCTTACAGTACCTGACCAGTGGTCGTCGTCTTCTTGAAGTGTGAGTGATTACAATCATTCTTTAGATTGAAAAATAAGTAGAAAAATTTCACCCCAATTAGGTGAATTCTTAGGTTGAGATGTCTCCTTGTACATGTGTTTTTTGGTACATGTGCAAAAGAGTGGCCTCAAAGACAGACACCCTGTTTGTTGATAAAAAGGGTAAAAGAAAAGTTACATCTTCTTACTAATTGTTTATGATGTATAAAACTTATTATTGATGAGATTCAAGAAGCAATGCAGTAGCTTCAATATTAAGTAAAAGGAGAAAGGAGTTCCCCAATGCATAGCACCTTCATTATTAAGTAAAGTTGCAATGAATGTTTTCTTCTGTCTTCCAAATTAAGGACAAAAAGAAAAAATAATTGGTTATTTAGGTAATTCAATTGGTTGGTTGCTGAATTCAATAAAATAAAATTTAACTTCTATATAGAGGCTATGTTACATAGACTCAGTCCTTTTGGCTGATGTACCGGCGTTGACACAGATCTGGTACAATAATCCGTGTTGAATTCATGAGTGAACACTCGGATACGGCAAGCTCTCGACAGCCCTCCATTTAGTTGCAATGACGGGGTGGCGGAATAATGAGCCCCCTTCCCCTTCTTTCTTCGAAGGTTGAGGATGGCCTTGGTAGTATTTATTTGTTTTTAATGAAATGAACTTCGTTTATTCGACTAAAATAGAAAAACAAAATAAAACAGATATTGATTGGGCCTAGATGAAACGAATATTAGGGCTGGAATCTGACCAGACACAATTGGGCCTAGATGTTGAATACCCAGGTTTTTATAAGTAGCTAGTTCTTAGAAAATTGGGCCTCTCATTCTCTCTTGTTTCAATTTCTTTCCTTACAAATTACAATATATTACATTTATTTTCCTTGCCATCTCGTATCCCCGGACCCGTGTCCAAATTTTAGGATAGAGTCCCCATGTCCAAAAAAATTTAACTTGCCAACCAGATACTCGGATCAGCACCCGTGCCAGACGCTCATATCCGATTCCAAGTAACATAGTGTAGAGGTAAAAAAAGTTGAGGTAATTGTGGTCATTGTAGTTGACTTGATTGGTTGGTTGGTTGTGAGATGCATAATTTGAACACTCAACTCCATACTCACACACTCGCCGCCCGCACATTGGCGAGTGTATCAATTATTCTACAGCCAATTAACACTTACACTATACAATTGATGATTGTTGGAAGAAATAAACCATTGTATAGGAAAGTAAATATTACTCCTAGAAAAAATTTAGATTTTACTGAAATCATTCCTCCTGAATTTCTTTGCAGTGGCATCTCTAAACCTACTAGTTCCTATTTTGTTCATCCTTGTGAGGATACTTGTTTGATTCTTGCAGATCATGTTCTTTATTGAACAAATAATTATCATTCTTGGTATAGTAATATGAAGATGGTTTAACAAGCCTTTTGTTAATAATCCTCCATTAAACAGTGTGATAATTTGATTCTTTCTTGTCTAATTAACCAGGTCTCTTTCACTATCAAGAAATTTAACGTTTCAAATCTTAATATGGTTCTGTCAGTTCTATGCATCAGTCAAGAATCAGCTTAACAAATCTATACTTAACAACTTATTAGATATTATCAATTTATGCTAAATTAAAGGTTTAGATGTTCTTAAATGTACCCTGGGATTTGATTTTGCTACTTAAGAGGGATTTGTTCATGGCCGGTCCTGCGACTTTAGACGAAATATGAAATAAAAGCCTCTTTTAAGCCTGAAATATCTGGGCCAGTTTTTGACATGGATGAGTATTACAACTGCATTAATTAATATAATAGAAACCTTATAGAAATAAAACGTGAATTAGAATTTGGAGTTGTTGCTTCAATACCAAGCTTGTCAACTGTATGGATTAGAATCCTCTCAAGTTGAGTTATCGTCATGTTATTCAAGTTGTAATCTCAACCATTAATCATCTCTTTAAGGATTTATACTTCAATTTTAATGTTGGGGGACTGCTGTACCAAAAAAATAAAAATGTTGGGGGACTGGTGAGTTGAACTCTGTTTTTTTTAAATGAAGTTGTTCTAATTTTTGAATGAATTCTTGTACTTGGTTTACAAGAGTGGTTTGTAAAATATGAAAAAACACTAATGTGATAGAAATATATGGATGATAAAGAAAATGAATATAGATGCTATTATATATAGAAAGAGTCATATGGAGAAGCATAAAAAAGTTACATCTCTCACTCTATGCTCTCTAATTTCATAAATAAATCAAACAATCCTCAGCACAACACAAACTTTCCTAATTTGCTATATTTACAATAACAAGAGTTCTTCTGTTTGGTGCAGACTACATAATCTTCTGCTTGGCTGAAGCTGAAATTTCTACTTAATTTCACATAATGAAATAATATATGTGTTATTATTAATTTCATCGAACGTAATATATTCTTTTCGATCAATAAGAAGCCACTGCTATCTGCATCTCTCCTTCATGATTATTCACCGGTACGAAACTTACCCGTTTCTGCAAACATAAATCCACATTTATCAATTATTAGTTAATAGTTATACCTTAATCAAAATAACTTACATCAATTTAGGGACTAAAGAAAAAGATTGATCGTTGTGCCTGTCCTGTTTGTGACTTAAAAAAAAAATACTATTGCTTTAAGGAACTAATCAATTAATTAATTAATGACTATTGCTGTTTTTAATATCTAAGTTCACTGTATTATATGGTGCTCTTAATTTTTTTGGTCTACCATCAATTCTTGTTATAAGTAATTAAAGGAGAAGCAATAAGCTACTGTTGCTTAAATTGCACAAATAATTAGCTAGTAATTATTAACTTAGTAGTGCTTAAATGCACATACATTCATTCATTCTCCTATTGATTGATTGTTATTAAAGTAGCAGACCATAAGTAAGCAATTTCAGTCATGAAAGTTCAATTTGCTGCTTTGAATTATCAATATTGAAACACAACCTCAGTCTCATCACATTCAACTCTCCTACCTTTCAAGTGCCAAACTCTTTGACTTTATATTTAATACTACTATAATTCTATTTAATTTAATTCAGGGAAATGAAAACTAGTTGTTGCAGAGTGGGCGGTAAAGAGTCGTGAGAGAATTTGGGTGAGTTTTGTTTCAAACATTTGACAAATAAAAACTTGAATTAAGTTTTATTCTTTTCTACTAAACTAAATTCAAATAAACAGAATTGAATAGAAATGATTTACTGAGGTGAATTTATTGAACTAAACTGTACCGAATTTATTGTTTCTTTTGAATTTAAAGTAAAATTCAGTTCAACAAATTTAACAAAAATAATTAAACAATGTATTTCAGCTTTTTGTGATCCACCACATATTTAGTGTACCAACTGCATGTCATTAATTATTACTCACTAATTACTTTCAGTTAGAAAGATTCAATTTCATTAATTAGCATTTAAAATCTCTACCAACCTTTTATCTAACCTAATTATGTTTAAGTCAAATTACACCAACTAACAATGTTTGATTGATTGATTTAGACTGATATTGCTATAGGTACACAAATTAAATATTTCAATTGACGAATTAACTATCAAAAAATACCTTCTAACTATCAAAAAAAAAATAATATTTCAATTGACTCGGGCTCTAAAAACATACTTTTAAAAGTACTACTTAATGTGAATTCGCAGAGTATAGTATATGTGAAATATTGGCCAACGTGAAGCCACAAAACTTAATCACAAGTTAAGTCAAACAATAATTAATTAATTTCAATGACCTCAATATACATTAGTTTATGGTTCACCGACTAATCTCACCATCTTCTTTACTTAATCCTTAATCTGCTCCAATTTCCTTAGCTCAAAATTGTGTAGTTATTGTTTTTAAAGAGTGAGAAATGTCAATCCTAATAATAAGCATTCAAGCGTAACAACATATTGAGGCCATTTTTTTAAGAGTATCAGTTTGTCACATGTATTAAGTACTTGATGAATTATAAATAAGTATATTTCATCTATAACAATAAAAATTTGAAAACTAAAAGTTTGTACTTACTTTATTTTATTTATATTTATTTTGTTGAATTCGAAAAGGAAGACTTTTTAACATCTTTTTATAGTCATTTAAATATGTATAAAAAAATTGTAACCAAGTTTATCTTAATAGCTTATTGTGTTGTTAGTTATAACAAAAAATAATATATTGTCAGTGAGAAACTTGATTTATTTAAGTAGAACTTAGGATTTTTCTATCATGTCAGTTAGTGGCCTAAGGATATAAGTTGGTTTCTAAACTTATAAAGTGCCTAGCAAGTTAGTTCTTTGAATTTGTAAGAGCCCACAAAATGATTTTACACAAACTAAAATGTATATCACTTTGAGGAGGTTGAAAAATTTGCTACAAAACAAATTGAAGGACTAATATAAATCAATTTTGGCGAATAAAATGATTGGGGCCAATCAAAATTTTAATCCAACTCGAGCATCATGATGAATTTAACTATTTAATCATAAATAAGAAGAAACATCAAGGCAAAACCCTTGGGTTTTGTTTGCATTCAAAACCCCCACCTACCATTGATTCTCAATAACGAACAACACTAATAATATACAAAGGCTTAATTAATATATTATTGAATTTGTACTTAAACTCCAATCACATTTATATAAAAATTATATATGACTCTCAATTTTTTGTCCACGAGTTACAAATAATTTTATATTATAGTTAATAACTTTCTAATTTTAAAATTAGTGAATTATCGAATCAAAATATATATGGTGCTAGGTTTAAAATTTTCAAAATACGTCACTGTAAGTTGCACCATCTAGTGTGGTGCACTATTTGATGCATTAATTTTGAAACTATGGAGTTATTGAGAACAATTGGATAAAGTCATTTGTAAATTTGAAACTTTCACAAGTTTAAATGAACAATTTGGAACTTGTTTAAAGGGCAACATATGTTAAGCCACATTTGAAAATATAAGAGTTTAAATGCTTTGAACTCGAACAAAAAGCATAGTGGAATTTCAACTGATAAAATGCAGACTAAAGTCTTTAAACTTGCTTAAAGAGCCATAATTAACTCAATAAGCCTACATATCAAAACAATAGTGTAGTTTTGGAGAAATTCCAAGTTATATCATTTTATATGCCAAAGATAATATATAATCATGATTGAGCCTTAACTAATATATATATAAATCTCTAACATTATAGAACATCAATAAATCATTTGAAACAAATTTAAGTGGCCAACAAGTGACTTTAAGCACGTTCAAGAAACTAATAAGACCCATGTAAATTTATTATAAAAAACAAAAAAAAAGAAAGACGCCATGTAAATTCACAAATTGGATATTTGGCCAAGTTAAAACCCCTAACAAACCCAGCAAACAAGGCAGTAAAAACAGGATTAATGTCGAGAAAAGTTGAATAGAATTACCTCACGTGCCTTGGCAGCAGTTTCAATTTGTGAAGCACTAGTATTATTATTCCAATGCATGAATGTCCCATTATTATTATTATTATTCTCAGCAAATCTTTGCCCCTTATTTTTGATACAAAGACTCATAATCTTGGCAGCTACTTCAGCTTCATCCTTACTTTCTTGCATCAATTTCTCAATTTGCTCCTTCGGTATTCTCATTTTCACTCTCATCACCCCATCTTCTTCACTCGCAACCCGGCTGCTGCTCACCGGCTTCATTATCGAAAGATCCGATGTGGATCTCCGAGCCAGCATTAAATTTTCAAGCCTATCTTTAGCACTCATATTAATCCCCGACCGAACCCTTCTTGGTTTTTCGGTGGCAACTTTTGGTAACTCCACCAAAAAGTACAACCTTTTCGCGGTCAAATTTTGGTCCGCTTCCAACGGCTTTGCTCTTACTCCGTAATGCTTAACGGACTCTGATTCTAACAGAACAAGACCTGGATAATCTTTGAGAACTTCTCCGGCTTTTACCGGAGTTTTTAATTTCAACGTTTCCCCGGTTATTTTCATAACTTTGACGGTCTTTTTCCCTCCTAAACTGTTTCCCATTTTCTTTTTGTTGCAAGAAGTTTTACGGGTAAAATTTGATGTTTTGGTGATGTTGGGGGATAGTGGTTGCTACAATTTATATATGGGAGAGGGAACATTGGGTCTTAAATTAGATAAGGATAGGGATTTTCTAGTCAACAATGAAGGCCTTGTTTTGTCTGGTTACTTTATTTGAAGTTTTAAGAATTTTCGGAAATTAAATTATTAATAATTAGATGAAGAAATGTATAAATGTTTGAGTGTAGTGTGAAAGTACAAATGGAGTATTTTTCAACGTAGCCACGATTGAGGCAAAAGAAATACTGCGGGTAAATAATAACATCCGTGATGTGAGGAAAATTCATAAATTCAATGTATATATGATTAACTAATCAATACAGAATATTAATCCGATCTGCTGATGTCTCAATTTGACTAGATTATGCCACTAACGAGGTATGTTCCATTTGCATGAGAAATAACGGTTACTTTACCATTCAAATTAACTTTTTGTAGTTTTGATGTTAGTTAAAGAGAAGGATAGCTAGACATTTTCATTATAATTAGGCTTGGTTATAGGGGCTTTCATGTGAGTTTAGTTTACCACTAGAGTACACAAATAAGTGAAAACAAAAAAAAGTTTAATTAAGGATAGGTTTATCTACTCATAAAGCTTGACAACCACATAATATAATAAAAATTTTATAGTAATATTTACATATTATTTAAGAGTTAAATTTTGACGAACCAAAAACTTAGACCTCAAACCATTCAAACAAAATATGAATGCTTTACCACTTAGATAATGTTTTCCATGGTTCAAGAAGAAGAAGAAGAAGAAACGGATAAAAAATATTTTTAGATACCAATTTCGGAAAACAATCTATACATTGGATATCAATAGTGTAATATACTCTAATTTTAACAAATACAACAATATTAGTTACAAATATTATGGGATATTGGTTAAGTTTGAATTTAAATAATTTGAATCCCTAGAATCTTTCAGAGCTATATAAAAATTGCTCCAAGTAAGTTTGTGCGATGCATAACAAATTTTCGAGCGATAATTTGTTGTCCTCATTCTACTATCATTTTTTATATTTCTCTCACATGAAAACTATTTTTCTTTCTTTCCTAAAATAAGAAAAACGCACACAATATATTATTTTTAATAAATATTATTTTATTCGTATAAGATATATAAAAAGAGACATCATAGTGAAGACAACTGATATATATATCTCAAAACACTCGAATAGTTTCTGTTCAAAATAACATACAAACTCTTTTCAGTTACAATATTAATTTCATCTTGAAATTCATCCTACATGTCATCAATTTGTCATGCAACTTGAATATATGATGGATAACCCTGTCAAAAAAAAAAAAATGATAAATATATAATGTTAAGGATTTTGTCATTTTTCTTTTTGGTTTAATAATATATTTTGACATAGGATCTGTTTGGCAATTAGTGGTTTGGACTAACATAAAAGGCTTTGACAAAAAATTTAGAGGGTTGATTAACCAAAACCTCTAATGGTGATGTGTAAGAGCATATAAAAAGAGCTTATTGAGCTCAATAAACTAATTTTGAAAAGGCTCATTTTAGGAGCTTTTTCAATTAACGGTTTGATAAAACTATTTTATTGACTTATATAACCCTTATATAACCCTTAATTACTGCCTGTCATTTTATTATTAAGTGTTTAGGTTCCGTTTATTGTTGGTATTTTTGTAGTTTGTTTTTCTTAGTTAATTTTTTTTTTCAAAAATTAGGAAAGAAAAAGAAATCAACATGAATGTACAAATAAATATTTGACAACACCAATTTTCCTTGTATTGTGTTATATTTGATTGTGTAATTTCATAAGATTCACTAAATTTCATAATCTAATATTTAGGATCGATTAATTTTACTCTATAATAATTATTATTGAATGTTTAATGTAATTTTATGGAAAAAGTTCAACATGTGAGCACTATAATGAAATGACAATTAGCCGTGTATAACTTCGTTTCGAACGAGACAAAAATGAATTCAAAAAATGTTAACAAACACAAATGTAATCAGCTAACGACTACTATCAGCTATTAACTAACAACTAATTTTCAAACAGGACCATAAACATCCCTTTAAATAAATTCAAACGCAAATGACATTTTATTTTTTTGTGAAACACAAGTGGCATCCATGTAAGCTAAGGATGAATTAACGATAATCACGGCGGCTTGAATTCAAATCCTTTGACTTGGTGTTAGCAAAGGAATAACTCAATAATTCCTTAAATATTTCATCACGATGAAAAGCTGTTTAATTTTAATTTAATAATTTAATTTGCATAACAGACGTATACTTTTGTATCTTATTTGTCTTTTTTATTATTATTGTTATTGTGATAGGATAATATTGAGTTAGTTGTACGGAAATGGCTTTAAATAATTTGAATGGTAACTTCTTAAATTCTTTCAAAATAATAATTTGAATGGTAAAATGTGTTTACAAAATTTAGGAGCATATGTATGATGTGATGAATTAGATGTGAAAGTCTAAATTGATAGTCAGCCATCGACATGGAAGTGGTTCTTCTTTTTTTTCTTTTTCTGAAAGGACATGGAAGTGGTTCTTAATTTGTTTTTTTGGAGGTTCTATAATGCATTGTCACTTGCAAATTATTTATGTTCTCAAAAATATTCCAAGGCTAATATGCCCATATTATTATTATTATTAATTATTATTATTAGTGAACAACTAAAATTATGCTTGATTCAGGGAGTTCTTTTTATGTTTGTCTTTTGATATTTTAGAACAATTTAGCCAAAACTGAACTAAATCTGATTTGAAATTTTAGTTGCTTTGATAGCTAATTTCTATTTGCTTTATTGCACTTATAAAGTCTTTTACCCAACTGCATTCCTATAAAATTGGAATTTTGTATAATTATTATTGTATTTTTTTGTTATGTATAATACAGTGTATGTATATGTGTGTTTGCATGTCACATCACATATGCATTAGGTTCATATTTTGTTATTTTAATATAAGGAGAGTTTTGTGTAATTATTATTGTATTTTTTTGTTATGTTTAATACAGTGTATGTATATGTGTGTTTGCATGGCACATCAGATGTGCATTAGGTTCATATTTTGTTATTTTAATATAAGGATTGATTAAAATAATTTGAAGTTTACCGAAAAAATAAAATAATTTGAAAAATAAACTACGCGGAGAAAATAATTTATCAATAAAATTGTGCATCCTATTTTTGATGGGTTTTGTTTAAATTATTTTCATACCACATAGTTTTTTTTAAGAGTTATCATATCATTGATTCATATAGAAAAATTACAGATAATTAAAGAACAAACGAGAAATTAAACCTTACATTGATACAGGCAAAAGCCAGTATAAACCGCATAAATGGCAAATAAACATCACAAAGAGTCTAAAACACCATGAAAGTACAAAAAAAATGACATAACAAATTATATATTTTTTCAGATTTCGAATCTGCAGAAAAACAATTGCAAATCATTCTTCAACATCTATGTCTCTCTAGAAAATCGGATCTAAGTCCTTCCTGAAATTTGCACTCCCGTAGATCTACAGATCTATGGATTAAGTCAACATTTTCCGCCCGTGCTAAGTCGCAACGAGCTATAAATGAAAAAAATATAGCTAATGGATGCACATCTGACGACCAAAGAATATTGTTGAGATATATAATGCTAAAACAAAAAGAGGAATGAGAAGAATAAAAGTAAATCAGATTCAGAGTTGGAAAGATGAAAAAAAAAAAGTAAAACTTTTTAGAATTAGAATTTTATTTTATCAATTGTATCATATATTCTTTTAATGTATAAAGTGAATTTCACTATCTCCTGTAATATTGTGTGAGATGATTAAATAATTCATAGGGTCTCTAAGTTATTTCACTATTATTTTAATACACGGGTATATTTAGGTTTAGTTTGGAATTGATGTTGAAAACTGCTGTAGCTGTGGGGAAAAGTGCTGTTTAAAAAAGCGATGTTAGAAAAAGCAGAAGACTGTTTGGTAAAACTAAAAGTAAAAATATGTGGTTGAAGTAAAAACAATTTGATAATTACTTAGTAAATAATATTTTGAAATGTGTCAATTAGTGATTTAAGACATAATAGAACATAAAATTTTTAATGGAATTTCTAACATTAATTTTTTTTTCAATTTTTAAAGGTTTTTTTTTTTTATCAATTTTCGGAAATAGAAGAACTTACTAGTGATTGATATACAAATATAGGGACTAAACTTTTTTCCGTCTTTTATATGGAATTTTGGTTGTATTATGTATTAAGACTATTGAATACATTTTTAAAATTAAGATTGAAATATCCTTCAAAAATAAGTAAATAAATCTGTTGAGTAATACTTTACTTTATTGGTAAAAGTGACAAAATAGATTGTCTTTTTGATATTTCAAATATTTCAAAAGAATTTCCCTTTTTTTTTTTTTTTTTGTTTTTGTTGTCCACTAAAAACTTTTATGTTATCTTCAAATATTAAAATTAATTGTTATCTGAAAAAGCTGAGAAATCAGCTATTTTCAAAAGCATGGGGTCCCTGCTTTTTGTAAAAGCAGCTTTTAACCAAAAAGCACTGTCAGAAAAAGCTGCTTTTGATTTTTGTCAAACACTTTACTACCTGCTTTTGGGCTAAAAGCTGTTGTAGCTTTTTGCAACAGCAATACCAAACACAGCCTTAGTTAGTTTCAAATTAGCTCAAAATTTGATAGGTTTTCATCCGTTGATTCTAAACACTAAATTTAAACAACATTAAATGTATTGAAAAATTTAAAAGTGACAGAAACAATGAAATTTATGAATTTTGATTAAAAGTAATAAATATTATGAAAATGAAGGTCATGAAATTACCATTTTCTTTTGAATTAAAAGTGGAGGATGGAGAGAAACTCAAACCATAGAAAAAAAAAATAAAAGAAAAAACAAAAACAATACAATAAAATTACCATTTTCTAATTCTGTATGTCCAAGCTTAAAAAAATAAGGATTAAACACCTTTTTGCCCCATGTGGTATTCAAAATGTTGTCATTTGCCCCATGTGGTATTATTTTGTCACATTTGCTCCCTGTAGTATTCAAATTCGTCACTTTTGATCCTTCATCAAATGAAAATATAGCAATTCTGACTCGTATTGTCACGTGCCACTATTTTGACATATGAACATGTCACTTGGTTGTTTAATTCTAACAAAAGTCTAAGTGTATTTTCAATTGACATCTCTATTTGTTTAAGATCAATTGCAAATTATCAAAAAAATAAATCAAATTGAGTTGTTACGTGGTATGTCCACATGTCAAACAGTAACATGTGGCAATAGATAGCAAATATTTAATCTTTCCATCCATTCAAGGGTTAAATATGACGAATTAGGATACCACAGGGGGGAAATATAACGAAATAATACCACAAGGAGTAAATGACAACATTTTGAATACCACAAGGGGCAAATAAGTGTTTAAGCCAAAAAATAAAGCAAATCAACGCTATGAGAGGTCTCTGTAGTTGTGTCTCATATGTTATTGATTGATTAATAAAGCTTTCCTTCTCTTAAAATAATTAGATCCTTAACAATGAATACAAACTCTAAAACTCAAAATTTGGCTAATTTTCTCATTCTGAAAATAGAAGACACCAATTTCGATATTATTTTTATTTATTGTTGCGGAATAAGTGGGATTTAAAAGTTAAAAGAAAATTTTTTCCCTTTTGCTGTCAAAAAAAGTTAAAAGAAAATTTTTATCTTGTAAATTTACTGTAAATTTTAATCGAAATTTGTAATTTACTCTAGTTTTACGAGTTAATATACATACATATCTTTAGCTAACGGAAAAATTTCTTTTGCAAAATAGAATTTAAAAAGAAAACTAGTAGATGTGAACAAAAAGAAAACTGTTGAGAAAAAGACAAAGTAATAAACGATTCTCGAAGCACAAAACATGGAAACAATATTATAGGAGATTGATTTTATTATTCATCTCACAATAATTAGACCAAATTACATCATATAATATCCTGATTTCAACAACCATATATCATCCTCGTCTATTTTTAATACTATGTGCAACCCATGCAGACGACTACAATATATATACCTACACGCAAAACATTCAATAGCCCTCCAATCATATTTGTTTTCTTATGTCATTTGAACTTTAACCAATTAAAACTACAAATGTAAAATATGAAGATGATTCAGGCTAAACTCATTCGAATTCTTATTTATCAGATGAAATACATATGATCAGATAAATGGGACAAAAACGGTTAAAACAAAATGATGACATACGGCAACGTTTCATTAATTGGTTTGGTTCATATGAATTTAGAAAAACAAGATTATTATTAAGACACTCTTTTATATTACCGAAAAAAGGAAAAAAAAAACTAAACTAAATTTAACTGAAAATCAATGAATTGAATTGAAGCATACTGAAATGAAAATCACTGAACTGAATTGAACTAAACTCAAATTTAAGTACTGATAAGTTATAAAGATCAAGGTCGAAGGACGATTGCTACCAGTGACGATGAGGACGAGGAGAGGTGCTCTGGTGAGACGTAGGTACAACAAAGTTGATGAACAACTTCTAGAAGCATGACAATATAAAAAAATTTGAATGTTACAGTTGGAAACCATTGCAATTGGATTAGTGACTTAGGGATTTTGAGCATAGTTTACTCTGTCGAAAATGTATCCCAAGTGGTCATTTGATTACAGAATTCATCACCTTCCCTCAGACTCGACATGATAGGGATTGATCACGCCGAGTTTGCCAAGGAAGAAACACAACTGAGAAGAATGTTAAGCTTTGGTGAACAGATCAACATGACTGAACGCACTCGTGACGCACATGATAGTCTATATCAATATGTTTTGTTGTTCGTGGTGAACTAGATTTTGGCCTACGTGCAAGGTTGAGATGTTGTCTCAAAGCAGTAAAGCAGAGGATGAGCGTGTGATTGGTAGATCAAGCGAGAGATTGAGCGGCCAATGCAATTCACTTGATTTCGTGACCATGGCTCTGTACTCAGCTTTAGAGGAAGATCTTGACAATGTGTTCTGCTTCTTTTGAAACCCAGGATATAACAACTAATCCTAAGATGACGATGTACCATGTTAAAGATTTTCGGCAATTCTAGGAAAATGGCCCAATCGGAGTTTAAGAAAGCATGAACGGAAAGATCATTATAAGCAAGGAACAATAATCCTAAACTAATTGTCTCTTTTAGCTACTTTTCAATGTAAAGAACGCAAAAGATATTTGGAGAGAGAAGGGGAGGTTCTCATTCAACCAGATAACAATCCAATAAGCAAGATAACGGCTATATAGCCAAAAACAGAAAACATAATAAGCATGTACACAACACGTGACACTACTTAACTTTGGAATATAAATAACAAAACCGTTCCTAACAATATAACAAATTACTCCTCATATATTTCAATAGGACGAGCTCATTTCATATATTTTATTAATGTAGTAGCCACCAAGTCATTATTTGATGATTTCGAACGCATAATTTATAGTAACATTATCTTATTTCTCTTAAAAAATAATTAAAAAATGTTTCTGACGCCGACATTACCCATCATTGGTCGGCTCTATCTTCCTAATGCATCCTATTTTCATTAGGTAACATTGTTGAATAATGAACGATTTATAGTAACTATTCGTAGCAGCCTATTTAGACGAGGAGAAAAGCAATTACAATAAGAAAATGCTGTGAAGCTGATCTTTATCTCCCCCATGCACCACTTTTAATTTTAATCATTTACCATCAGTGCTTCTTTCAAATTTCTAGCTTTTTAGATATTATTTAAGTTAAAGTATTAAAAACTGACGTAGCTTAAATGGACCCTCATGGACCGATTAAACTCGTGCAATAAGTGGTTAATGATAATATAGATAACAAGAATTTGTCCATCAAAACAGTAGAATATTATAGTAATATTACTTTGCTAAAAGCCACGGCTACTTTTTGACGAGAAAAGGAAAAGCTAAGAAAGTTTAAAAATAAAAATGACCAGACATAAGAGGTCAGTGCATACACACACATACTATACATAAGTTATCATAAAATTTGCACATGGTCTTGCTAGGCAGCTAGTAATATTTCAATACAGAAAAAAGTAGTATTAATTTTAATGGATCGAGATGTTCACATTATCCTAGCAAGTGCTCTTTATCAAGATGCAGCTTAGAAAATTGAAGTTTGATTACGTGAATGGCGATAGAGATAGAGATGGAGATATGGAACTAGAGATTCTCATTTAAGAGTTTCTTAAATACAACACCCACATCTCTTCCAAGCAAGGGTGCCCATAGATATTAAGTGGTGACAAATATGGACATAGGCTTTATTTAATACAGCCCAATAAAAATAATAGTCCAAGAACTATCCCGTTTACCCAAAGAGCCATATAGTTGTAATGGTCGGAATCGATGCTCGGGTGCTCTCATTCAACTAGATCTTGACCTTATTATGAGTAAAATAGATTTTTGTTCACTTAGATCCACTATATCTCTCTAGATTTCTCACTGACTTGACTACCAAAAATGTCTTTAGGAGATTGTTCCCGGTTCAGGAGGAGACTTACGATGATAGGGCAACCTAATATCAGGGTGCCTCATCATCGGGAAATCTCCATCCAGAACAAGCAAAAAAAACAATATGCTTTTAAGAAAAGAAAATATTAACATTGAGTTATGGTAGAGAAGGTTAGGTTACATATATATATATATATACATATGGAATGAATATGTAAATATGGTATGAAAGGTAGGTTCATGTTAATGATATACAATATGGACGGAGTACCCGAAGTATTTTTCCATGATATCCATGGAGATTTATAGGGATATATTTCTGTTCAGTATATGCCCGTTTCTGCTCCCGAAACAAAACATTCTCACTAATGATTATTTTGGAGTTACCCATCTCTGTGAGCTCATATTTCCATGAGGAATGAGTAACCTGTACCTGTTGTCACCTCTATTAAGAACTACAAAAATGAGAACAAAGCAGTTAATCACTTAAACATCATATTAGATTTCACTTTTGTTCAATGTCTTTTTCAACTATTGGTGGTGTCTATGTACAACATTCTGTGAATCAATAAATATATCACAAACGATTGCTGAATCTTTCGGAAGAATTGATGCATCGCGTTGGATCAATTTGTCCACCATAACAAGTTGGAAGATCAAATTGATGGAAAAAAGAAAAAATCAAATTGATACTTAAGTTCACTTGGGACCAAATTGAGACTCTCAATTGAAGGGTCAAATTGCCCCTTTATACCTCTTCCAGTTGATTAATGACCATTATACATGCAACTCAAAGTCCAGGTAAGCTTATGTTCTGCTCTCCTTTGGTTCACAAAGGTAAATTATGGCAATCAATCTTGAATGAAAATTAACATCAGAAGATCAACCGTACTTTTTACACACTCGAAAAAATCAAGGAAATAAATACAATGAGAGCAACGAGAAAGACTTTGTCTTTGTCTCCCATGCTTATATTCTCAGTTTCACATTAATGGTGTGGCAATCGCTGTCAAATAAATATGGAATCAAAGAAGCAAAAAATTTGAAAATTTTGAAAATATAGATTTTTGGTCAGCTACCTCTGCTAGCGGTTGTGTTGGTGTACCTTCTGAAGATGTTCAAGCAATAAACTTGCCTTCCGCTTGGCCCTCTCCGTTCCGTTTTTTGCAAGCTCCATTAGTGGTATCACAGCACCAAGCCTACTTATGCAACCAAGATTTTCCGGATCTCTCTTGCATAAGGAAAGCAAAATGGCTGTTGCATTCTCTTTGTTCCGGGGCTGACCTGTTCTCAATAGATCTATCAGAACAGGTATAGTACTAGCCTTTACTATGGCAATTTTCGCATCTTGGTTGCTAGCTAGAACAGAAAGAATGGTCAGTGCCTCATCGGCCATGCAATTTCTCGGGTCTGTTAGCATCTTTTGTAATGCTGGAATAATTCCAGCCCTCACAGCCCTACCCTTGTTCCCTTGATAAATGCAAAGATTGAACAAAGCGGTTGCAGCATCTTTTTTCCCTCTTGGGGTTCCGTTTTCAAGCAACTCTACTAAAGCAGGTATTGCCCCAGATGCACCAATTATAATTTTGTTCTCATCCCCAAGTGACAAGCTAAAAAGTGTCGCTGCTGCATTCTCTCTTGCTTCGGCGCTCCCAGCTCGGAGAATTTGGACAACAGAAGGAATTGCACCAGCAAGCATTATCATTGCCTTGTTAGATTCGTATATGGAAAGATTTAGAATGGCAGTAACAGAGTTTTCTTGTATTGACACATCTTCAGAAGTTAGAAGGTTGACTAGAACAGGAATCGCTCCTGCTTCTGCTATTAGTATCCTATTATCTGTGCTTCTTTTTGATAATGAGCGGATTTCAGATACAGCAGCTCTGCACTCCTCTTTGCTCCGGCTTGAGAGCTTACGGACTAGTGCCTGGATGGCCACTATATCACCATTTACATCACGAAAAGATCCATCGCCCTTTTTTATCCTCCCATTCGCTAATCCTGATGGTTGCTCAATATGGTTCTGTGCACACCACTGCATTATTAGACTTCTCAAAACATAATTTGGAGTCAGCGTCAAATGTTCAAGCTTCTGCTGAGTTTTAGGACATGTTGCATTTCCAGTGTCTATCCATCTTTGAATGTAAGACCTTTCATAAGTCTGCAAAATTATAAGTTATTATAAATAAAAATTGAGACATTACAAACATAATTGGAATACGGAACTGCATTATATGCGGCGTATACAATTGTAAAATGTACCTGGCCAGTTGCGACAATAACAGGATCCCTCATTAATTCCAAAGATATTGGGCACAGATAATCATCAGGGATTGCAGGAGCATCAGGTTTCTTTAAATCTTCCACGTTCTTGGAAGCCAAATTATCGTTCTTGCTGCTGTCAACTTCCTTTGATTCATGGGCAACCGGGTCTGTATCATTCTTTAACTCATCACATTCTGAAATAGAATCCACCCTGTCTATAATTTCATCATTCATCGCACTATTTTTCTTAAACTGTGCACTTCTAGTCATCCTGTTCCCCTTATCAACTTCTCCATCTGCGGGCTCAGCCATGGGAAAAGAAATCATTCTCATATTCATTGAACTATACCTATCTGTGGCTCTTCGTAACTGCGATCTTACCAAAGCAACCTAGTAAAAGAAAAAAACGCGAGTCAAAGTTGAGTCCCATACAGACCATAGACTCACATCACATGTATTTCAAAAGATACCTGTTCCTGCACTTCCTCCGAGATGTTGAATTGATCATACGGCAGATTTGACAATGCCTTTTCCAGTTTCAACGTCACAGAATGAAATTGGATGGAAATTTTCTTGGCGGCTTCATCCTTAAATCAATACATAGTAAAGTTCAGAGAGGTACCTATACATTTATAAGAGAGACGTGTATGACCACAATAGATTTCAGCAATAACAGAGTGTATAAATTCTAAAACTACCCTATAACAAAAAATCTCCTTCAAATGACCCCATCACCACACGAATAACATAAGTTACATCGAAACAATGATATAAGATCAATTCAAAGTTGCCATAATACACAATTTAGCATCTCAGGATTTGATGAGCAGATGTGAAAGATTAAGGTTCAGGACCACCTTTATACAGTCATTTGATTGGTAACATATTTACTGGCATTCACAAAACTATAGCTCAACCAAGTTTTAAATCGTATAATTTCTCTAGCGAAAAGAGTAATTGCTGATTTAGCGCCCATGCAAGGGTGTGCTAGATTGGGTCTAAGCCATCTAGAGCTTGAAGTTTACAAGAATGAACATCTACGGCTGGTGCCAACTATGGACTTCCGAACATTGGACAAGTTTGCAGGAATGAACATCTACTGCTGGCGCCAACAATAGACTTACGAACATAGAACTAGTAAGCTCTAATACCACAAGAGATTGAGCCTAACTGATCCCCAAAAGTTGCATTGAAGGACGAGGATCGTTACCACTTATAAATGCTCAATCAATCACCCATGTGGCTGGCCAATGTGGATAAAGTGTATTAAAAGATGTTGTTAGGATCAGCTCGAGCGTTTAGTTCAATCGGTTCAGAATGGCATTAAAGTGAATGTAGCCAAAACAAAAGAAGAATCCCTAATTTAATGAATACTTACAGAATCATTAACCGATTTGAAAGCAGAAGCAGCGAGAAGAAGACGATAAGCAGCCTGAAGAGCAGCAAGAAGATCAGAAAACCAATTGGAAGAAGACGAGGAGCAAGAAGAACCAGAGGCATCCAACGGCAGAGATGCATCCTTAAAATCGGTGAGCTCTTCGAAGAAATGCGTCAAGAGAGAAATTCTCCTGAGGAGATCCGTGCAATCCTTCTTAAAGGTGAAATGATGGGCATTGGAAGGAGATGAAATGGCGAGGATATCAGAGAGGAGTTTGAGAAGCAATGCAAGTCCTCCGCCATCGCCACCGCCTTCCATTGTTGAATCAGATCAGCGGCGATTGCTAAAAGGGTGACATGCCCAAAGCTAGATACACGCACAAGAACCAGCAGCTCATGAAATGTCAATGAGGATGATGATGAAGAAGAAGAAGAAGAAGAAGAAGATTAAGAGAGAGAAAGAAAGAAAGACGGGCGAGATTCGCGGGACGAACTAGTGTTTCTGATGAGAGAGAGCGTAACAACTACAACTACAACAACAACGGATACAGTTGGATTTCCAATATAATCATTCTTTCTCATTTTCATTTTTTTAATAAAATTGCTCAATATCATCATTTCTAAATTTCTTCATTTTAGTCCTTTTACTTTTTCAATTTATGAAATTGACTTATTTACTCTCTTGACGGCTAAATCACATATATACTTTACCTATGGTGTATCATATTTATTTTGTCACACTAATATGTACCACCACTTTTATATAACATCACAATAATAAAGTATACAAATATAAAAATTCATCGATTATTTGACCGTATTTTTTAAGAGAAAATGAGAAAATGGGTAGTGTAGTAACCACATTTGATAAGGGAAAAGGAAAAAAGGGATAACGTGACATTTTAACCAACTTTGATCGGTGATTTTTAGTATATATATACTTTATTGTGAGCTTTTACAAAGGTGGTACATATTAGTGTGACAAATTAAAGATGGTACACCGCAATGTGAGTTAACTTAAAGGTGGTACACCACATGTGTATTTTACCCCTCTCTTAACAATTTAAAAATATGTTTTTCGTTAATGGAATTAATTTTGACGCGACGTTAGGAACATGTAGGAATATTAACTTCACATAAAAAAAAAATGTATGTGAAGTTGATGGTAAGTCGTTTGTTTAATTTACTTCTAATATTAGAGACATTTTAGTCTTTCTATCTAAACATTGACATACCCTTAACGTCTTCGTTAAATGTCATATGTCGCATATGAAGTCAATATATTAGCGTGAGTTTAACATTAGGTAAAAAGTAAACACATTTTTAAATTGTGGTTGGAATAAATAAGTCGTCCTTTAAGTTTAGAAGGTAAAGTGATCATAATGGACAAACTTAAACAATAGTGTACGGTTTAAGCCTAAATTAACTGCTCAGTTTTTTTACAAATAAAAATAAAGAAAATAGCAGGGTTTTTTTTTATATATATAGAAAAGGGTAATTTCCAAAAAAAACTTCTGTGTTTATCGATTTTGTCAAAATGGTGTCTGTGTTTATTTTTTTGACAAAATGAGGATTGTGTTTATCTCCGTTAACCAAAAAGCGGAAAAATCATTAACGGTGTCAAATGTGATAACATGACAAGGGGTATTTTGGTCTTTATTTATGGATTATGATATAAAAAATTCATTTCTCACACTTTAAAGTTAAATTTCTTAAACATTCATGTGTTTACAACTTTAAAGTGTGAGAAATGAATTTTTTATATCATAATCCATAAATAAAGACTAAAATACCCCTTGTCACGTCATCACATTTGACACCGTTAATGATTTTTCTGTTTTTTGGTTAAAGGAGATAAGCACAATCCTCATTTTGTCAAAAAAATAAACACATACACCTTTTTGACAAAATCGATAAACACAGAAATTTTGTTTGAAAATTACCGTATAGAAAAATACCTAAAACTTCTTGTTACACTAGTTGTTGTGACGCTACATTTTTTAAAAATTCTTTTTCTATCCTCTTCACCGAACTTACTTTTATGGTTAGAATTTGCAATTTGCACATCACCCAAATTTGTATTTTCGCTATAGTGATTAGATGGGATAAGATCTTATCAATATATTAGTTAAATTATATTCTAACTCATTTTAATGTTTTTTTTTTATTTTGATTGGTCACTATTGCATTAAGATTGTATGCAAGAGCAATTAACTAAACTAAATAACCTGTAATTTTTTCCTTATAGAATTGTAGAGTGGTGCTCAACTAGCCAATGATTGACCAAATACCATTAAATTAGAATCTAAGGTGGAGATTAAATCCTAATAAAATGGTGATTTTAATCCCCACTCTAAGATTCTAATCTAATAGTAATTAACCAAATTGTCAGTTATTGACTACATGAGCACAACTGTAAAATTATAATACCAACATAACTCTATCTTTGTTTTTTTTTTTTGACGAAACCAACTAAATATTACTCGTACATTTTAATCAGAACAACATTAGATTGTTTTTAATTATCTAAGTATAATTACTGATTTCAACTAGATTTTAAACTTTAAGGATTCTAACTTTCCCCCTACTCCTAAATAAATGTTTTCTTAATTTTTTTTCTAAAGTAAAATGATCGCAGAGCACTTATAAAATTAATTAAATTAACTTAATAGTAATGAAAGTTTATGGTTTGTCGTTTGTTAGAACTTATCGTACAAAAGATAATCAATTTCCTTTTTATGATCATTAGTTTTGATATATTATACATATATCTAACTTGAAGAATGTCATCACTTTTCCATAATCAATAATTAATACTAGTATTGCTTCTTCTTTTTTCCGTGGGAAATTATAAGTGAAATTACAGGGAAAAAAAAGGTTGCAACATTGCGATTTTATATATTAATTTAATGTTAGTGAGTCAGGGATTGTGTGTATATATGATATCATACGTGGGAAGCTTTAGTGTAAAGGAAAAAAATTGTGAAAGAAAAAGTTGTAATGAGAGTTTGTTTGGATTATTGCAACTTTGCAAGGCTGGAAAGGATAGCACAAAGTGGTAACACCCAACCCAATCATCATATCATTATAAATTAAAATTAACCTCTTCTTTGGCCAATGAAATTTTAGTATTACCATTCTTTTCTAATATTATAAAATTATTTCTTGTAAATCCAATCATATATTCCTTTTTTGGGCTTATGGAGTTTATTTCATATTTTTTTTGAGCTAATTTTTTTTTTTTTTTAACTTTTGAGCTAATTATTGAAATTATATATAGGTAAAGTTTTTACTATTTTACTTAGAGATAATAAATAATTATTAATAACCTCGTACAAATAATAATAATTATTATTAATTATATTAAAAGAAAAGTTAGATAACATCATAAAAAAAGTACAAAAAAAACATACCATAAAAACTCAACAAAAATATAACTTTAAGCTTTATTTTACTGCTTTCTCAGATTTGAGAATATTGAATTTAAAGCTCATTCTTTACAACTAAATTGAATTAAACTGAATTAATTTAAATTGAATTTGGTTGAATTCTTAAGGAATTTGGCTGAACTAAATAAAACTGAATTTTGCTGAAAATAAGCAAAAAAGAACAGAACTTTTGTGTAATTCTCTTAAAATCCAATAAGTTCTTATAACACCTTTTTCTGTTACTCTAAATTTAATATATCGTAAATCCACCAATGTATGGTTGGTGAATACGGAGTTCAAATTTCACTCCTTACAAGTTCATATTGAAAAAATCATAATTGTTCAATAAATAAAATAAAAATATTTTTCATTTTTATGAATTAAACACTCTTTGTTGAGCACTTAGGTTTCTCTCATTATCTCGCTTTTCAATTAAAAAAAATGTAAAATTTGTTTTATTTATTTATTTATAAAGGTTAGAAATGAAGAAAATGATATAGAACCCATTATTTCTAACCTTCAATGAGCGGAAATGCTCTAATCCATCAACATTCAAATAATGAGTTGTATGTAATAAAGTTTATATTGGCTGAGAATTAAAATGTGATTGTATTACTAATAAAATTGGATTGTTTTCCAAAGGTGAATGAAAGAGATGGTTTTGATGATATCCACAAATGGAAATTTTGCAGTAACGTTGTTGATGAAAATAGAAACCACAAACACAAAGTAAAGTGGCCCCAAAAAGGAAGGAAAATAAATAAGAGATACCAATGACAATTAATGAGAACCCCATACGTAGTTGTCATTGTTTGGTAGCTTTTTTTATAAACCCAAAAAAAATAAAAAAAATACAAAATAAACTCCTTACAAGTTTATGATTTATTGCTTCTTTATTTACTGAAAATTAATTGAAGTAAACAATGTCATTGGGAGTTTAGAGTATTCTTTAAGGAAATTGAATATTGGGGCAAAGAAAGAAATGTCTTCTAAGTGAAAATGGGGAGCAAGAAACAAAGAAATGTCTTCTAAGTAAAACTTCCTCTTGTTTAAGTTTGCAAATAACTAAACCAATTGTTCTGGCTCAAATGGTACGGTTACCAATATGTGAGTGAAGAGTTCAGGGTTCGGAAAGAGATTCTTTGTTACTTAATCATTATCAAGAAAATGACGTAACATATATGACTTTGACCGAGTTATGTGGGCAAAGAATGAGATTTTTTCTTATTGATCTATGTCAACAACATTATTTACTTGGATATTTAATAGGGACGAAAACATATAGAAGAAATAAATAGAAACCATCATTAATTATAATGTATTAAAAAGGAGTAACAAAAAATTATCCATAGTTTATGGCAAGTACATTATGTCTTGCATAAAGAAAAACGAAAAAAAAGGGTAGGAAAAGTGTTCCAAGTACTTGAAACATGCTGAGATTATACAATGATAGGTTGACAAAGCTTAAAAATTCGGTGGCAATTAACAAAGAAAATTTTCTTTGACAATTTCACAAAATCTTCTTTCTCAAAAAAAGGAAAAGAAGAGAGGATAAAATCACTATGGAAAATTGCTACATTATGTTCAAGCATTATCAAATGATTTGTTTTCCAATTCTTAAAGTCATTTGATGAGCTTGCATCCATTTATACGCTGAACTTTGTTTGATAGAAAAGAAAAATAAAATCACATTGATAGAAAAGGATAGAGAAAAGGTAAAGAAAAATAACTCTCGGAGTTCTTTTTAGATGACTAGACACAAAATGGGATTCACTCTTAACATATTTATGTTCTTGTTAAGCGCATCTCTAATAGATGCACAAAAATTAAGATAATTGTGTAAAAATTAAGTTCATCAATACTATTTGGTGGACTTAATTTTTGAACACCATATACTATTAAGATAATTGTGTAAAAATTAAGTTCATCAAATAGTGTTGTGGATCTCATGTGTCATTACCTTTTAAATTAAATAGTCAAAACAATTACAAATTCTTATAGATAATTAGATTAAATAATTAAATAACAATTATAATAAGAAAGAAATAAGAGATATAATTTTTTTTTAATGTATTATAATAAGAAAGTGATGAGAGAGGGGAGTGTTTCAAATGGTGAACTCTTTTTATGAAGCACTTGTTCCACAATGATAATGGGCATGACTTTATTTTTTATGCACTCCCAAGCACTACCATTATGGACGCTTTTAATACAGTGGGATCCACTCTTAACCCCTTTATGCATTGGAGCGTTGGTGATGTAGGCAATTAGACTTATCGTTAATAACAGCTAATTCAATTCTTAAAATTTTCATAATCACATCAGTTGGACTTTTCTTGTTTCAAATATATCTATGTTTTCTTCTTCTTATTGTAATAATAAAATCATAACGTGGTCACAACTATTAGTTGTTTCCAAAAAATTTCTTATTTGTTTAATAGTTTCTTTGATATATTTAATTATGGACGGCATTGATCGGTATCCAACTATATTTTGAAAAAACAAAAACAGAAAGAAAACATTATACCACGTAATATAATTATTCACAAGACTTTATTCATCATCGTCCACCCCTTAATTAATCTGAATTCTGGAATCATATCAGACTCATCGGACCATAACAGAGCTACAAACAATTGTTAAAACTAGTGTGTAATGAGACATTAAATATTTATCACTAAGTCTCTTTTTTCATATCCTTTTTGTAATTGATATATATTATAAGATTGAAAGAGAAGGTTAACTTATGGAACTAAAATTGTAGTATATATCATTGAGTTAAATTTTTGGTTTTTCATTTGGTATCCAAACCCACGTTGGACGGAATAATCCGAATTCGGGATAGATGTAAGGATTATGGTATTTAAGTTCCTTTCATTCGTTGTTGTGGGGTAAAACAATTTAATACGATTTAATTAGGTAAAACACATAACTCATTGCAATTGTAAGTTATACTATAAAACAAGTAATATACTTCAAAAAAAAAGTAATTACATTTAAATTTTCTCAAATATATTGACAGAGAGAAGAATGAAAATTAAAGTTCCGAATAATAAGATGATCTACAAATTGAAAGGAAAGAAAACACATATGACGGTAGAAAATGCACAAGTAGGAGAAAAAAGAGGCATAGATATAATGTTGATTATCTGGAATTTGTGGTTCTCAACCATTGCATGTGCTTGAGCTTGACTAATTCATCTACCTATACTTTTAATTTAATATTCTAGTTTTATTATATACTCCTTCAGGTATTTCGGATATATTTAATTATCTTTTGCATGAATGTTGGGTTAATCGAAGATGACAATGTAATTATAGCCGTACCCTAATTATATGCTTTAAAATTTAATTATTAATGCTTTTTAAAAAAACCTAAATTATTAATGATGGAGGTAATTGATAATTTAAGATATAGTGAATTGCTATAGCAGACTAGACTGCATTTGGATCACTGTTTTAGAATCAATTGGAAGTCATCAATAAACTGTCGGCTGCATGCGTTTGTTTTCAATGATTTGAGTGGAAGCAAAGGTTGATGGATGGATTTAGAGACATCTCTCCAAACATATACACATGTCACATACATCCATACGTGCAATTTATTTCTTTTTTAATCATTTCGAACTTAAATAAAGTGAGTTCATTTCATTTTCAGTAAATTTCAACTTAGTTGAGTAAAAAAGAACAAGCTTAAAATGTAAAATTCTAGTCTAACGTAATGTAATTATTATGACTTTAATTGTGCATTTGTCTAAGAGATATCTAAGTTGAACCTGCTATTTTAAATTTAAATTTGGATTGAATTGTTAGAATTGATATGATTTCTATTGCTGGACTCATGTGAGAGGGTGCATATGATTTCAATTGATAAGCTCCTTTTCTTCTTGACTTTAATTTTCGTTAGTACAAAAGAAGAGAGACTTAACTATTAGTTTAATCTTTTTTAGTTCAAATATTCTTTTTACATAATATCAAAGTCTTTGCTATAAAATCGCTAATATCCAAGATATTTGCATGAAAAGTGTGCCAAAAATTAATTAAAAAAATATTATTGACCTTTAACTATTCATTTAGACATTTAATTTAATCGATACAACGTTAACTTACACAAGTCACAAAGTAGATTTTCGAGATCATATTAAATTTCTAATATTATAAAGTAAAAAGTATATATATCAAATTACATATGTAAATTAGATATATATGTTTTTCTTTTCCAAAATTGAATTCTAAACTAAATTGATTATAGAACAACTTTTTGCACTTCTTTTTGTTGTTTGTTTTGGGTATTTTATACACCCACCCTAGATGTAGATAGATAGAGAAAGAATAGAAAGGTTAAAGTCTAAAGGGTATCCTTATATCTAATTAATAATCAATTTTCCTATAACTAATGCTTTAAAAGATATTAAAAAAATGGTCTTTTTTTTAAAAAAAGATATTGAAAATTACATACCGTTATAATTTACATTCAAAATTTTAAAGGGATATTTTATAGTTACTTTGTTTTTCACAAAGTAACCATTACTTTGTTTTGTTAATCATTGGATCATGGATTAAAAACTAATCTAATGATGGATAAGACAAAGTATAAATAAAGTGAGGAAAAAACAAAGTAAACATAACCTACACCATATCTTAAAGCTGACAATTTTATAACTACGATATCAACTTACATTTGAGGAATTTAGTACAAATATTTTCTCCTAAAGAAATGGGCCGGACCAAACAAGCCTTCGGCCTTGCAGACGGCCCAAACCGTTAGAAAGGTCAAAGTCTGAAGAATGATTTATTCCGTAATTTCCTCAAATCCATAAGGATAATACTAAGCCCTAAAGTCAAAGCCCAAAGCCTGAAAACGATATTCTAAATCCAAAATCCAACAAAACTAATACATTCTTTTCTTAAGAATATATATGCACTAATAATTAATCTTTTTTCCACAAAATCACAGCTAACCAATCTAGGATGTAACAAATTTTATTTTATTTTTGAATGTATAAAGTTCATATGGTTGCAATATTATAAAAATAATGTCTGACTATTATGCGAGAAAATCTAAAGGACTCTTGGAGTTCGGTGCCTCTGTGGTAAAATGATTATAGAGAATGTTTAGAAAATAAAACAAATATGAAACTCTATTTATAATGTAAGAGAATATATAGTTCAAGAATGCTATAAAATCTCTTTTAATATATACACACCCAAGAATCTATATATTATCCTTAATGCTTATTTGCACCCTATGGACTGCAATATGCATTTTCCCTTATACATACTGGTTTAAAATATATTAGTAAAATTATTAAGTTAAAAATGTAATTAGGAGAAGATTAATATAAGCGTAAATAATTTTAGAGTCTGGCAAGTTTTTATATAACACATTGGTTAGTCCCTCTATTATGCAAAAAAGACATTATGAGGTCTCCATCTTTTATTATATATAATTGACTTTTTTTGTCCCTCGTTTTTTTTAGATTTATAGCTGTTGTATTTTGGTATTTACAGAAAGATATGATATAATAGAATCACAAGATCATTTTGTAAAACAGTATACATATTTTGAAAGTTGAAATATGTTTAGATTTCTAAAAAATAAGGGAAAATGATCAAAAAGTTAGTTATGGTAAAAGATGAGGATCTCATCGTGTGTTTTTTAAAATAGAAGAACTAAACAATATATTATATAAAAATATAAAGACTTTAAAATATTTACCTCTAATATATAACAGGTAAGTCATAAGAAGTGTTTGACTTGCATGCACAAGAAGAGTGGGGGTGTTAACAAGCCAGTATAGCTTACAAACACACTGAGCTTTTTTAGTTCTATCCGTTAAGTAACAACCATAACGTCAATTTGTTTCCAATATAGTAGATATAATTAGAAAGTAAGACTTAGGTTTTCTGAAAGAAAAAAATTTGAACTAAATTGCAAATTACTGTATTGAACTGAATTGAGATGCATTTAATGAAGTGAAAATACTGAGATGAAATGGACTGTTATTGAATTTAAGTTAAAAAGAGCCTAAAATGAAAAGAAGAAGAAGAAGAAGAAGTTGCACATCATATGATATACTACTTCATCCATTCCGAAAAATTAGACGCTTTGTTATTTTCTATTTGTTCCAAATTATTGGACACATTACCGTATATAATTTATTTTGTCTATTGTTTTCCCTTTGTAACCCTTACCTTATATATAATTATGTTAATTGTATTAATTTTGGAAAAAATTATTAACAAATGAATAATCATTAGAGAAATTGTATTGTGGACCTGATCCACCACATGACACTTGTCTTTAACCAACAAAAGGAGTGTTATATCATATGAGGTGCAACTTCTTCTTCTTCTTCTTCTTCTTCTTCTTCTTCTTTCACTTTAGGTCCTATTCTTTTTAACTTAAATTCAATAATTTCAGCTCAGTTCATTTTAGCATTCTCTTAGTCATTGTAAGATTGATTAAATGACACTCTTATTTTCTAAAATAAATAAATTATCTAATATTTCGGAATGTACAAAGTATATCTTAATACACCATGTATAATCACTTATGTAGTGGTAACGAATGATATACATGAACGATATTACAAGGTTTGGCCCCTTTAATTATTAATGATAAATCCATTCTGATTGTACATTATAATAAATGTGGCCTTAACTAAAAATTTGGGCAGTTAATATTATGGAGGCAAAGGACCACTTCTTCTTCTTCTTCTTCTTCTATTCTCATCAAGAGATCTTGGCCGTAGATATGCACTTAGATTGAGCCTTGATAGCATCAAATATCTTGGATCATGTATATATATTTTCCACAAATTAATGGATTAATTGCCTAATGAGTTAGACCAATTTCCCTCATTCATACAGTCATGTACAAAATGAGACCTAACTAACTCAATCTCGAATTGTCCGTGTCAACCGTCTAATAGACATATTTTTTGGTCAAAACCATCTTATACCCGTAGGCCGAAAAACACAGACTAATCAAGTTTCGAGCTGACAGAATATTCTAACAAGTATTTTAATCACAGTTGTATTCCCTCTCGGGAAGCGTGATTGTGAGATCAAGATTGAGGTCTGGTAAAAATCCTTTCCGAACATTCCTATTCGAAATACTTTCTCCTTCAGACGCGTGCTGATCATCATCATCATCATGGTGATTATCATTATTATTATTATTAGTATCAACATTTTCTAATTTTAGAGGTGGTTCCACTTTGAATGCAGAAGAAGAGGTAGTACTGGCGGAGTCTTGAGGGTTATGATGAAGAAGATTAATGGGATTCAAACGATGATTATTTGGATCAATTCCCAAATTCATAAGCTTTCTTCTTAAATGAGAATTCCAGTAGTTTTTAACTTCATTATCTGTACGGCCTGGCAATCTCCCTGCTATAAGTGACCACCTGAACACACAATAACATAATTTATTTTAGCCTCAAATTTCCAATAATACAAACTTTTATCCTTTTTCTAAAAGTTGCTAATTTTTATATATAAAAAAGATTTTTCCTTTTTGTCACTTAGGGATTGAGTATTGTTAACTAAAAGTTGGAGTTTATAGTATGGCTAGCTACATCTTTTTATATTAATGATAATAATGATAATAAGAAAGGATGAGGTACCTGTTTCCAAGAAGGGCATGAAGCTTGATGATAAGATCTTCTTCATCTTCAGCAAAGTTTCCTCTTTTAAGGTCTGGCCTCAGATAATTAATCCATCTAAGTCTACAACTTTTGCCACACCGGAGGAGGCCTGTTTATCAAATTCAAATGTGGTTTAGTATTTTAATTAATGAAACCGATCGAAGAGAATTATTAGCAAAAAGGAAAAGAAAAGAAAAGAAACCTGCAGATTGAGGAAGGGTTCGCCAGCAACCTTCTCCATGTTGACGAATGTAATCAATGAGCTTCTGGTCTTCTTGCTTAGACCATGCACCTTTGTTAGTATCCACCTTATCGCAACACGGTCTTCTCATTTCGATCAATGGATCGATCTGTACGTAATCTTAAATCGAAGAAGAAGAAGAAGGAAGAAGAAGCAATGGAGAAGATATTGTTGAAACAGATATAGTAGTATTATATAATAGGTAGTGGAAAGGTTGACTTTGACCGGTGGTTTTGCCTTCATGCCTATGACTGCATGGTTTTGCAATTTGGGAGGAGCAACATGAATGTGATAGTACGGTTTGACTTGCCTTTTTAATTTTATTTTTCTCCCTTTGCTGTTTGGTTGCTGTTTAGTACAAGTCTTTATCCATCCCTTCTATATCTTTATTATTTTCACATGATTCAACTGAAAAAGTTGGAATATTTCTATTTCACCTGCTATTTTAATAGCTCCTTTTTTTCAAGAGATTTTACTATAAATCACCTTTTCAATTAATTATGAATATGTATCAACATATTGCTAGTGTGATAAACAAATTTCAAAAACAACTCATGTGGTTTTTTTTTCCAAATAAAATTTTGTGGTTTGTTTTTTGTCAATTCAAAGACTATAGTTTGTAATTTATTAAAGGGCAAACTCCATACTCACCACACCATTTGATGAGATATTGGATTAAAGTGAGCCCCTAAGAATGAGTTTTAATTAATAGAAAGTAAGTAGAGAGAGAGAGAGATAGAGAGATCTTCTAATGCTCCTAGCATTTGATATCAGGCTCTTATTGAGTATGTCTCCCCAGATCATCTCAAACCCACTATTGAGTATCATCGAAGCCGTTAGGTTGACCTAGTCGAGCCCTTCCAAATACAATGTCATGTGTTGCTGGATCTTCGACTCAGGTTGGCTCGTCAAGGTATCAAATACTTAAGCGTGGTTGAGTTGGGGCTTCATGGACCTTTATTTCATTATTTTTATCATTAATTAATTACACATTGTTAAATTGTTATTGGTTGAAATACTACATGTCATCAAAATATAGGCTTGGTATACCACATCATTCTATGTCAAGAGTATAGTAAAATCTCTCTCGGACAACAATTAGTTAATTCTTTATGTAAACTTCTAGACTTAAAATATATATCATAAATTATAATCCATATATTTTAAAATATATGATGTCTTATTAAAATATTATTGTTACGCGTTATATTATTTATATACCATATACATATACACTAAATTTTTTCTATTTTGATATTTGAACTTTAAAATGCTAAACCAAAAGTACATATTCTTTGTAATGCTTATGTTGGTCATTTGAGTCATTGAATTTATAGAGAGTTTCAATATATGTGGTAATGGTTCATTTTTAAATATGTTCATTAGTTACTATTTGACTTTTTCAAATTTATACTAATTAATGCTATTTTTTATAGTAATTATAAATGGGTAATACCCATTGAAAAATATTCTTTATAAAGTATAGTATAATCGAATACAATAGTACAGTTTAAAGGTAAAAATGTAGTTAAATGAGCAAAAAATAGCAGTTGGTCAGTAGTACAACTGCAACTGCAAGCAAGATCAATTAATATGAGAGGAAAATAAAGATGTATTGTGTTGTGCATTTCTATCTTTCAAACCTACCATACTTCCATTTCTAATATCTTAATTTCAGTATTCTATGTAGTTAATTAAAATCTGAATTAGCCAAATTACCTTGAAAGAAAAATATACTTATTATATGTAATTAATGGTACATACAGTTGATATAATTAGATATCTAAGTATGAAATTAGCTATAATCACATGAAAGTCATCTATAGCTTTTAATCAATGGAAGACTTTTTCTGTGATGGAAAAATTCAACTCCCGTGATATAGCTCTTAACTTAATTAATTGTATTCTTTACTTCAGTGTCACCAAATTTACCATAACACGCGACCTCCAATTTTTCTCTTGCTTTCATTATAGCCCAATAACATTAAATTGGATGTTATGGTTCTTAAACTTTACATTTTAATAAATCATATATGATTCTTTTTATCAACAAAGAGGATTATGTTTAATAGCAGGTAACCTTAGAGTCCATGAATGTGATATTTTGAACAACGTAAACTCTTGAACTTTAAGGTTATTTTGGTGTTATTTGATTGAAAGAGAAAAAACTCTTTAGAGAGATAAAGCTTTCACAATGATGATTGAATAAAAATCAAAACTATCTAGAATTTTGGTTGTTAGCATCTCTAATTCTCAAAAGTTTATATGAATCATAATATATATAAGTAAAAGCAAAAGCCTAAGAGCCATGAGTGTAATTTTATCCTTCATTTGCTAGAAAGTTCTTAAGTTTCGAGATGACATTAGACAATATGAGCCTGGGAAATATTATAACTTCAAATTAGTTATAAAAATAATAATGTAGGAATAGAAAGTAAGGATTAAAGTTTTTGGTTTTAGTTAGAAAGAGAAAGAATGAGAATCCGTGCAATAAATATAGTTAATACGGTTAGACGGGACAATACATGAGAAATCCTAAACACAAACCAAGAAGAAGAAGAAGAAGATTAGCATCAACAACAGCACAAGTAGTTATCATACATTGTTGTTGACTGATAGTTTTCAATCAAACAATATTAACAAACAGTCTTCTGTCTATTTTGTTAATTAATTCCCCCCTCTCCCCCATTATGGATAATTGAACTTTAAAAGTTTATTATATAAACTTAATTAATTAATGATTTAACCTTCAATTTAAATTGAGCATTGGATTTTGTGGTCATCGAGGAAAAAGGTTGTCTGTTTTTGTGCATTTTTAATTTCCGGAATAATGATATGTTTAAAGTTAATCACGTACTACCTATGCATGTATGGCAGCAAATTCAATGCAGAGAAATGTCATATTTATATCTCAAACTGTACCAAACCTCTTACCGACAAATTCTTATTTACGTGTCAGTTTTACTTTAGTTTCATTGGTTACTTTATGCTCCGAATCAGAAATTAACTAATGTATTTTCCAAAATGAATATGATTTCTATGTTTTCTGTTTACAAATCTTGATCATCCTCTCCTCTTTAGAATAGTTAGGAATATCAGAAAAATTCGGCTACAAAATCTAGTTTATCTTTTAATATCTTTCAATTTTGTTTGGTGGTGATCCTTTTGGGTGGAATTTGGTCCATCACGGATAGTTTTTCGTTAATAATAATGATTGTTCTTATAATGTTTTGTTTAATCAATGTCATCATGGATCCAAACATAACATTTTTTTCTTAATTTTATTTCTTTGAGCTAACATGAAATTCTATATTAACAAATAGAGTTATAAAAATTTATTCCTTTTAGTAAATCTTAACTAACTCCAAAAAGTATCTTAAAAGAAATAAAATTGTTTTTTATAAGGACTTATTTAGCTTTTCAAATTAGAAATGTGAGACATTTAACACGACACCCTCACACCCAAATCATATGGTGCATGACGTCATTTTAACGAGAACTCCCAGCATTGCTCAACTATAACTCTGATACCATTTAGCAAAGTCTAACTAACTCCAAAAGACACTTTAAGATAAATAAAATTGTTTATTATACATAAATAGGTATGTAACTTTCCAAGCTAGCAATAGGAGATATTAACAATTTCCAACTATATCTCATTTATGACCAAATCATAATATAAAAAACTACCCTAAACATATAAACTCTTACTGTTTGAATTAATGGGTATCAAGTTATATAATAAAATGTAAAAAAGATTTTTTAGTATTTTCTTAATGATATCGGTTTATTTATTAACATATATATAAGACTGTCGATTAGACTGATAGATTTAAAGATATTATTGTTGTAATATATCCCTGTATATAATCATGTTTTGGTCAGTAATCTACAGTAAAGTAATACTAGTGTTATTGATAATAACAAAAAGTAGTATCTGAAATGGATAAAATGGGGCATTAGTCATGATGTTATTGTTATACAAATAAATATTATCCACAGAGAATTGCCACCAAGAAAATTATAAAATCAAATTTGGCTTTTACTTTTTGTTTAAATTTTTTTATTGGAATCTCATTGGATGACTTACAGATCTACATGTATCTGCATTTCTTGTGCTTCATATAAATTATATATCTATTTTAGGATAAATCTATATCCACAAACTCAATTTTAGTATACTCATTTTTGACCCACCATATCTTATGGATCAAATTTAGAAACATTTATTGGGAGGTTTTGTTGGTTGCTTTCATAATATATAGAGTACAATATATTTTAATATTTTTAATTAATTAGTGTAAAAAATATATAAGAATATCTCTTCAACATTTGGGAAGCGAGAAAGCTACTCATATTGAGGCTTGTAATTTTGTTCAACTTGTTCATGCTTGCAATTTATTGTCGTTATTAACTGTTTTTGTATGTTGTTTCGTTGGTAGAAGTTAGCTGATATATTATTTTCAGAATCAAAATTTATAACTATTTTTATATATAACTCTTTTTTTATGATTATAGTTTTTGCTTTAGTTAAAATAGTTTGAAAATTTGTAATTATACTTACATTTTTATATTGTATAATTAATATTTAATTTCTTTTTATTATGTGTGATTTTTTAACTTTCATATTGGGTAAATTCAGTATTCCGGTTGTCAAACACCCGAATTGCACAGTTGATTATTCCATACTAGAAAATGATAAAACATTTACTAGACCTTGTAATTAGTTAATTTAATGAAGTACACTAAATATACTTTTGATTCTTCAGGTTAAGATGTATGAGAAATCATACTATATATACTCAGTGGAGCAATGCACTCTCTATGAAAACAGAAAAATATACGGTAACCTAAAAGGTCTAATTAAATTGTAGTAATATCGCCAAAACATGAAGCGGGTTGATAAACAATTAATGCAAATGACAAAACGCGTACACCAAAAGGCAAAATAATGAATTAATAAAAAAAAAAGGCAAAATAATGAGAAGTTGGAATGTTTGATGAGCATGTGACTCACGTGCTTACTTGGACACTTATTCTTCCATGACATGTTGGTGAGGGAACTTAACCCTTATCTTATTCGAAATTCACTACTATCTATCTATAGCTAGTTGGGTTTTAATTTGTATACACCGCGGAGATTATATTTTGGTTAAAAATCCAAAATAATTTAAAACATATATATTACATTTTTATTAATATATTAGGCGGTTCGACCACCACGAGTTTAAAAGTTTAAAGCGACTGAATTTTAATCTTCTTGTCACTCCGAGTTGATGATCAAGACGGTTTTTAAAACATTGCATATAACATGTAAGGTTAGCGATGTGAGACATTCAACACGCTCCTTTTATACTTAGTTCATTTGGTGTGTGATACCAAACATCGGAGACTTCCAACATTAATTAACCATAGCTCCGATATCATACAAAAGTCTTGTCTCCTTACATTTTTCTATATTCAACATTACAACTATATATATAGACACAAGTCTTTATATCTAACTAAGAATAATATATAAATAGAATATAATTCACTCATAAAGAATTCTATTCAAACAATAATTATAATCATGTTCAATTTATAATTCCTATTTATCATTATTTTCGTTACATTTATATCTCTATACACATTCTAATACATGTTATTAGACTACATAAAAATGGAACGAAGGCCCCAGAGTGTCGTTCCTTTGAAAACGCTAAGCGTTTGGGAGAGAAAAGAGGACGGGCAAGCTCGAACGTCAGTTTGATCCATCATTAATTCAATTCTAACAGACTGCAACTCTAAACTGATTGAAAGAGAATAAGTATTCATCTCTTAGAAGCTTGTATATCTAATATAATAGTTTAGATTTTGATGATTTGGTTTATAAGTTTGAAGGATTAGTAGATTTGACTGATTCAGTTTATGATCGATATTCATCTCTAAGAAGCTTGCATGTTTTGATCATTAAGTTTTTGAGTTTAATTTATTGGTTTTGATTGGGTTTATGATGTCCATCTCTAAGAAGCTTGCATGTAATAGATTAGAGGGAGATTCAGTTTTTGAGTTTGAAGGATTAGTATGTTTTGATGATTTAGTTCATGATTTAATTGCGTTTTTGATAGAACCTGATATTACGGTCCGAGTTTGGTCCGTGTCTAGTTAGGAGTCTTTTTATTATTTAGTAATATTTATATTATTATAGGAGTAATAGGTTTATAATTCTTATTTAGTTAGTCTTCTTATTTTGGTATGATTAGTATTTTCCATTTTATTATTTGTAGAGTTCTTGCGTTTCTATTTAAAGACTTTGAAGTCTTGTAATTTGTTCAGACAATCAATTCAGAAGTTCAATAATATTTCAATTTGCGCTAACTAGAAAAGCGAAGTGGTGTTTTAATTAGGTCGTTTCCACCCCAAAACGATCTCTCTTGATCGATTCCCAAGATAGTGTCGTATAAGTTTTCTTAGTATGTATAAAGCTTTATAAGTTTAGAATATATAACCGTGCAATACTCATACTACAAAATGTATAGTTATTCGCATTGAAGTTGCAAGATCGCATCCCAAGATCACGATGGACTTGGAACTCTTTCGTGAACAACCACAATATCATGTATTTTGAGTCTTGTTTGCACCAAAGTAAATTTATGCTCAAATTGACGTTTTCTATGAAAAATTCTGCATAGTGTTTTTTTTCACGACGAAACTATGGAGGAAATAATTTTTAAAGAAAACTTTCATTTCATAACATATTAGGAAACTTTTCTTTGAAAAAAAATTTTTAGGAAACTTTTTTCTCAAAATGTCATTTTTGGAAACTTTATTAATGTGGTTTCCTTATGGGCTCTTTATTTCTTCTTGATTTGCTTATTTCGAGTTTAAGTTACCCGATGCACACGCTAATTTACTTAACATTTCTTAAAATGAACCTCAGATTGGGGGGACCATGAGGTGATATGGTGGAAACCTAGGGGGAACTATGTGGTGCACATAAGAGTAAATCATGAGACCGATTATCATTTGACGTGTGTAATTTGGTGAGTCTATTAGCAAAAAGAAAATAAAAGTTGTCAGAGTCAATCATGTGTAGATCGTGGGAATCAAGTTGGAAAACACATGGTGGTGATAAGTTTTTTTAAATGATAGAAGGTGGGCCAGGTGGAAGCAAGCAATTATTCAAGCGCCTGTAAGTACCAGAAAGATCGAATGAAAAAGCCCGACCAATTCGACACTCTAACCAAAGTAGAACTCTTGTAATTTCATTTTAAACTCTAGACTTTAGCACTGCAATTTCTTTAGTTTATCAATTTTTTGATTTTCATCATTCAATTTTAATAGAAATACATTATTTTCTCTTTAATTCCAGTTAATTTTATTTGATATTTTTCATCAATTTTTTTTAGATCGGTATCTTTTTGATAACCAAAACACATAAGAATTTTAGGTCTATTTATCTCCCACAATCATTTGATTTTTAAGTTAAAAAGCGCAATTCAATTATAATTTAAGAAAACTATAATTCTTTAGCTCGCCCGCACATTCATTAAAAAAGTCTAAACAAGTTTAACTAATCTCCAAAATAACAGAAAAAATTCCGGCTAACTTATAAATATTTCATTAGTCATTCACTGAGTCAATATATCTATGAGATGAATTTACACTTTTAATTTATTATTACTGGGTTGGTAAGTTAAGTGTTAGTAATGCAAAAATATAGTAATTTGCAGAAGATTTCACAATCATTACCACTCAGTCATGTTAAGCTAGTTTTGATTTTAATTACGTATCTATCCATCCACCAACTACTTCACTGATAATGATTGAAATCCAACATTATCCATTTTTTAAGGCGAAATTTTTTCAAACAAAAGGAAACTCTTCACAGAACGGTAGCTGCCTGAACATGAAGCATTATTATTATTATTATTATTATTATTATTATTATTATTATTATTATTTAACACAGAATCGACAGAGGTAGAATAGTTGGTTTGGCTAGCAGGCATGTGTTAACGAAAATTGTCAGTCTGATACTAAGTAAAGGTTTATGTTTAAGGATTGAGATTCTCTCAAAATTGAGTTAACTTAGGATGTTAAATTGTAACTTTAACCGTTAATTGTAAACTTACTAGTTAGAATTCAATAATAATAAATGTTAATATTAATAATTTTAATCAAATGTTAATAATAAATTAAGAATTATTAGTTTCAGCAGTATTGCTGTTTCTCTGATAAAATGTTGATTTTGATAAAAAAAACAAAAATAATAAATGTTAAATTTTAATAATTTCTATTACAAATATATTAAATTTTAATTTATAATTATCTATTGATATTCTTTTAAACTTGACATCTTAAATTGAATCTAATCCCTAAATATTAAATCGGAGGCAAGTCACATAAACATACTTCCATAGTTTAAGGAAAAAATCTAAAGATAGATATGTAGATAGAATATTGCAATAAACTTGATTAAGAACATGAATTTAGATACGCTGTTTTCTCGTTTAAAACATAGATTGGAACAAAACTTAAGAACATTTGGTGTGATAATTTCCTATTAAGATCGTCTCAAGTAAAACATCGTTTCAAGTGCTATCAACACTATTAATTACAAAATTAATGATTGATATCTTATCATATGTTGAAGTAAAGTGCCAAAATCTAAGAGGCATGGACCTATTAGTGACTTGTCTAGAGGAAAAAATGTTTTGATGTATGCTGGTTTTTATTTTGCATCCGAAATGTGATTGGTAAAAGATTATTTGGTTACTTCTAATTATTATTTCCAAATTTCTGTTGCTTCTTTGACGGCTTTCTTAATTTCTAGTCTTCGCGCGAACAAGTTTTTTTTTTTTTTGGCAGATTTCATGAATAGGTAGAATCAGTGGAATCGATCAATTCGGCAGATTCACCACCTGTAACCATCTAAATAGGACTGCTGATTCGAAATGAACAGTGCTACTCAAATTGGGAATTGTAAAATTTTAACTGTTGGATACATCGTACTTCCCTTTTTCTACTGCAATGCCACTGCAAGAACTCTACATTTATACTCGCAAAAGGCTAAAAAACTGAACTCGCATGTCTCCCGCATCAGCAACAAACAAATGCTGTCATTTCCATAACAACAAATTACGGCTTTTCCAGGGAAAAAAAAGAGCTCCTTCTCCAGGATGTTAATTCCTATAATCATCTCCAAACTAGAATCATTCTAGAATATCGGCCGTTGAACGGATTATGAATTCAATGTCGCTACATAATAGTAAAATTATGAATCTTGCAACACAAATTCAACTTCTGCGATTGAAAACTAATATACCACAAATTACCGTGTTTTTTTTTTACAATATGTATTTTTTTCAATCCCAAATCGGAAGTGAAAACAGTATTGAAGGGCAAAACATACTAAAATATCAGAGGTATAATAGTAAATTACATCCATGCTCACTCAACTTTGTTCTTACCAATATTATAGTCACTAACTTTAAAACTCAAGACAGAAGTAGCTTAACTTTGCCATTCCCGAACCCAAAATTATCCCTTAGCCTTTTGACTACTCCAATAAAGTCATACTACTCATATGTCATTTTATACTATAACCACCATTGAACATCTTCTCTAATTAATACAGTCAATCCTGCATGTGATCATTAGGGATCATCTCTAGACATTCCAACATTCCCTGCATAGTTTCACCGGATTCTGGCCAAATGGGTGGCAGGTGAAAGGTATTGAAAATTTAGGAATGATCCAGATATGAAAGTGCGTTCAATGGCAAGTTGGGAGACCTTACATGAAATTTACCCCATTGATTGATCTTACAACACAAAATTTTGAAAGGTAAAATGTAGATAGAAAAGACAAGAAAATTTTTTACACGTATTTATTCAATTATGAAATCTTCTGTCAAAACTTTGGGAAAAAGTTAAAAAGAACTATAAGATTCCTACCTATTTTCAGTATTTCATATCCATTTCTAAGGCTGAACTGAACCCCTAACTTGCACCCAACATTACAAATTCACTGCTAAAATATCAGTAGCCATATCAAAGCCGACCCTATTTTGTTAATGTTCACTAACCTCTTCAGCAGCTGTTCAGACAAGGGAAATGATTTAAATGCAGGAGCGTGGAATTTTTACACCGGTAGATGACTTAATATCAGTTAGATTCCAGCAAATACATCTTCCTGCAGCAAATAAATAAATAAAAAGAATTCAAATCATGGAAAAATATAATTGAAAACAGATGACACCAAGATGATTTAACAGAACAATAAAGAAAAATCAGTTTCTAAGCTAAAAATACTAGTAATCACTGGGGGGAAAGTTCGTAGAGGCGAATTAATTGAACAAGTATAGTCATGAAAGATGATTAGTAAGCCTTCAAAAGAGCAGCTATGGAACAAATACAGCATCCAATTTTTAAATTTCAAAAGAATCACTCATGGAAAATAATGTGACTCCTACCATTCTCAACTCTGCTGATGTAGCCTATCTGCGATTATATTTCTAACTTCATTGCAAAGAACTTCAGGATCACTTCCTCCTACAGGCTTATGAATAACAACTCTCACAGACCCCGAACTCACATTGCCCTCCTTTCCTGTAGGCATGATGTTTCCAGTCCCAATTAGAGTAATAGGGACTACGGGCACCCCAGTTTTTGTAGCGATGGAGAATGCGCCTTTCTATAGATAAGAAAATTGAAAAAGAAAATCAGAAAAATATGACATCCCATTGAAGTGTGACATCCCACTGAAGTCATGTCATGTAGGACCAAGTATTTATTGACAATAGCCCAACACAATTCATCTTTTAAATTAACATTCGCATATCCCAAATTCGATTTTGATGAAGCAATAAGACTACAAAATTCTTTTTTCTTCTTTTAGTTATTCACTTATATTCTTTCGTTTTTTATGATTTAATAATATCACCCACATTTATGGGGGAAGAAAAAGAAACTTGTCATGCAATCAGAATTTAGATGACCTTACCTTAAAAGTACCTAATTTTCCATCTTTACTCCGTGTTCCCTCTGGGAAAAAACATACCGAGGCTCCCTTCTTCAGCTGTTCCATGCATTGTTTAAAACATTCCTGCGCATATCAAGTATTGCAATTTCAAATCCAAGTCCATCGATGCATCATAAGAACACAACTACTTGTGAAGAACAAGCAAATTCAAGCAGGTCTATGATACTTCATCTGGTATAGACAAAATTAATGAAATTAATATCTCAGAGAATAGAACAGGCTCACCAACTGGCTCCTGCTGTCCATGCGTTTCAAAGGAATGGCACCAAGCATTGACATGGCCCACCCAATAATGGGATACAAAAATATCCCAGTCTTGCTGATAAACTTAAAGCTTCTTCCAAGAGTGAGAAGTGTATATATGTCTAGAAAACTCTGGTGGTTTGAAACATATACAGCAGGAGTATCTGAAGAAGGTAGATTCTCCAATCCCTCGTACTCAATTTTAACAAATGGATAGACAGTTATTGTTGCCCAAAGTGTAGCGATAAAGTAATGTGCTTTTCTTCGATTTCGATCCAACAAGAGTACAAAAGGATGTTGTACTAACATAACCACAATCAAAAAAATGGCAGCAACAGAAGTAACAGCATAAAAGCAGAGACCTCGTACTTTTGAAACTAATGTAGTTTCTGCACTTCAGAGACAATTTTAAAAGAGAGATCAGCATAAGCTTAAAATCAAATAAGCAGACGTCTGAAAAAAGGTGCTTAAGAAAGACCTGTCAATGGATGTATGTAATCAGGAGTCCCCCTCCCCACAAGTTCAGATCTCACAACTGTTTGTCTTGACAACTTCTTCCTCTGGTGGAAGTTATAATCAAGACGATGCCAGGTGAACTCATCTTGTAAACAAGAAGCCCATGGCTTTTCCACTTGCTTCCTTGCAGTGCAAACTGAAGCACCAATACCACTTATCAAAATGGAAAGTTACAGAAATATTTTTTTTAAAGAAAAAACCTACGTTGCACGGAAAACGGAAGTGGAAACTGAAACAGATCCTCTGGGAAACGTTATTGCCAACAAAATGCACATAGGAAATGGTAATGGAAACAGAAACGGACACAAATGCAGAAACGCTAATGAAAAAGGTTCCATGCAACATAGGAAAAAACTGATGAAAGCAAATAGTCGAATGACTGATGGTAACCGGTGGTAATGTTAAAATTCCCTTAGAGTCGATATTGTTGCCAAGTTCCTGTGGTTCGAGTGGATCATTTCCAAGGAGACTAAATTAGACTAATAGATATCAAACTGAATTGATGAGCATGTATTAAGTCACATATATGAAGATGATCATACCCATGTAATCACAGCAACATTCTCCTAATACAGTGAAAATGCGACCATTTTTTCTCTATAGATATTTAATAACAGAGTGCAGGTCCACGAATTCTACAAACTAAAACTTGCATTTTAACAAGCAGGGGAATACAATACAAAAATCTCTAGCATCACCAGCCTATGGTCAGTACCATAAACCAAAAAACTAGAAAGAAGAGATCCCATTGAAGAAATCTAAGACATAAATCAGCATTACAATTAAGAGGGAAGTTGCACACTTCTTTCAACATCAACCTTCGTCCATCCCCGATTCTCTCTCTCTCTCTCTCTCTCTCTCTCTCAATAGTGTAATTCAGTCGCACATACAGAATTCAATTATTCTTTCAAGAAGTAAAACAATCCATAAAGGACCACAAAATTCTATTTTTTCCAAACAACTGTCAAATTTGAAGTTATCCGATTCCAGGACACCGCCAATCAATCAACAATTCAGAAGCATGATTTAGAAATGTATGATCTTTTACTTACAATTGTATGAGCTACTGATTGGTCGTTTAATCGGGGAGTGTTCGACGTGTAATCCATTACGCACATTGAACTGCAATAGTCGAATATAAACAATTTGAGTGAAGAAGCAAAATATAAGGTAGGCAAACATAATATAAAGAACGAAAGCAATAAGATAGTAAAATACAACAACCTGTAACGAGGAGGAGAGATGATGAATCCTATATCTTTGACAACCTGTAAAGATTTCGACAAGAAAAGATAAGACGGTGTTAGAAATAAAATAAGCTAACAATATCATAAAGAAACATAGAAAGAAAAAGAGAGACATTACAGAGAAGAAGACGATCGCCGATTGGATGACAACTCATTTCCATCTCTGCAAGTTTAGAGCTTCAGCAATAATTTTTGATCTGAATTGAGCTTCTCCTAACACAAGATTTGGAAATTGGATTGAGATTTCAGGGAGAAAATGGTACGGTTTTGTTTTTCAGCATTCCCAAATTTAGGATATCCATTTCTTTATTATAATATTTATATTTAGATGTAACCTCCGGGAAAATAAGTACTAGCTTCCTAGTTAAGATTAAAAAGACAAAAAAAAGAAAAAAGAAAAAACATTTCCATATTTCCTTCTTTGTTTTTCATATAAACTCTATAATTAATTCGTATAAATTAGTAATTTAAATAAGTGATGAACTAGTACAAACTTATGCTATAGCTATTTTATTCTAATCATTTAGATTTTAAAAATAAGTTTGATTCAAATGGTAAAGTACCCACTTATTATTCAAAGGATTTGAGGTTTGAATCTTGTTAGAATTAAAATTAATGTGGGAAATTCACATTTGTGGCCGCAAATAGTCACGTCGATAACTGGTAAAAATGGCATTTGTAGTTCATCGCATAATGCAAGTAGCTATTACTCCCACAACAATGGTAATCATAGTTTTGCCTACTATGCTCACCACTATTATTTCCCCTAAACCATGGAGCTGTTGCAACAACTTCTGCACAATTTGTTAAAAAGTGCATATCCAATGGGGAGCTTCGGATTAAGGAGAAATGTCCAATATTGAAAATAAAAATTGATTTCTTCTAACAATTGTATTAAAAATTAAGGTCTATAAAGTCACCAAAAGGTTCCTAGATCCCCTACTTCAAGCTTTTCTAGCTTACAGATGGCTCCTAAAGACCACAGATTAAATGAATTGATATGGAAAAACATCATTCAAGTTGTTGGTTAAGCTTCTGATTTCCAAGTCCTGCAATGATTTCCTTCCACTTGAGATTGTCAAGCTCTTTATGTTCTGCAACTTCCATTCCATGACAAATCCTTAATATTGTGTTGTTCTTTTTGTTGAGTGTTCATTCCTTCTTTACCCGGTCCTCTGCTAACCAACTTTCACCAATGTTAAAGAATAATGTGTTTGTAAGTATACGATAATCTTCCTAACTCATGTAATTTATGAGACACTTGAAACTGCAAAGCCGTTAGTCGGTACGAATGCATTGCGTTGAATTTTGCCAATTCTGTCTCTTCGAAGAGAATATGGATCAATTCCTGCCTTGTGTGCTGCAACAACACCAATTGCTTCCCAGTAGTTTGAGACTGTTATCTGCATGACAGTTTTCACATTCTCTTATATCAGAATAATAAGTCATTGAAATGTCTAAAATGAGAAATTACCGTCTCAATCCCGAATTCATCTGGTGAACTGTTGAGGACTGTTTCATTTTCCTCCACTGTAATTATAAGTGGCTGAAAAAGAAAATCATTATTTCGTTATGTTTACATAATTAGAGCCATATAGAAAATGTGGTGTTAGTCATGCTTTTAAATTTCAACCTTCCTTTGCTTGCGGGCAAAAGCAAGCACGCCGTCTCCTCCACATGCACTTAGAGGAAGAATAACGCTATCAACATCGCTGGCTAATATGCAATTATTATTCGGAAACTGGGAGTTCTTTACCAAATACTGAGGAGCTCTACTCAGCCCGGCAAGTACACAAGGCAAGAAAGTATATCCAATCTGCACACGAGAAAATGATAATATATGAGAGAGGTGGAGAAGTGGAAGGAACATACCTCAACCTGAAATAATATGGAAAAAGGCATTGTATGAGTTAATGTGATCATTATATTATTTTGGGCAGCATTGAAAATGATGCACAGTGTAAATTATTATGATGTACTTCACTTCATCTATGTACTTTTCCTAGTTTCCAGTTCAGCTTCATATGTTCATCCCTAAAAGTTCATTCAGTAAAAGCTTCCCTCTTCAAAAATTTACTGCTCTGCTGTAACTTAACATTATAGTGTTTGTTTGCGGTAATAAGCAAGTGTCATGTCTTGACTACTATATTGATCCTTGTTCCAGGAAAGACTTCGTATTGGGACAAGCTCATAATGTTTCATTTTCTATTTTGAATTTTTCCAATTAATAAGGAAAAGACTTCCTGTCAAAAAAAAAGAAGAAAAAAAAAAGGAAAAGACTTGACAAAATGGCATAATTTACATGCTTACAGAACTTTTTCTGTTAGAACGAACTTATGAAGAAGGGCTTTGGGGACTTTGAATATTTAACCAACAAGAAACAGATTAGAATCTAAGCATATCATAGCAACAAAATTGAACAACTCAAACAAAATAATGGCAAGATTCTCTGCTGTAGTGATGATCTGCCTCCAGATTATCAGCTTTTCACCCTGCAGGCAGATCATCACTGCAGCAGTGAATTTGAATATTTTTTGTGTAAATAGTAGGCTTCTGTAGAAGGTCTTCGAGAATAATAGTTAGGAGTCAGACACCTCAAAGTCAAACACGAGAAACTAACTTGGTTCAACAACCACCACTCCTATCCCAAGCGTCATATGTTGGGATCCCATTGGTGGAATTGTAATTTATTGAATCATGAGATTTTCTTTCTGAAAATAGACTCAAGCTTTTCCTACTTCTCGGACCAAAATCTTTTAGACCAGATATGGTACTTCAGCTTAGAGACTCTCCTCTCTCTAGCCGATCTCGTGGAATGACTCCCCTCAGATGTATTAACCACCAATACACACCAGAACATTAGCTGAGTAAGAATATTCTCCATCGTGATTCTTTGGATAATTTGGTAAGTGGATGTTAAGAGTTCATAGAACTTAATAGACTTTTACTTCATAGTTCATATAATGATAAAATCATATACGTTCTCTTGTTTCTACTTCATAACTCAGTATCAGTAGTAGTGTCTTCAATTCTAGAGATCTTTGGATTCATTTCTAAATTGTTGTCCCTTTGTTCTGGATTCCTAGTGGCCTCCTCCACCCACCCCGTGCCTGATTTTTTTTTCTTCTTTTTTTTCTTTTTGAAATAGACAGATTATGGTATTCTCATTTCATAGATTCTCACATGCTCAAATGAGAGTTCAATTATACCACATTATCTTATCTTAATCCAAACTTCCCAATCTTGACACAGCATGAATAAGTTTGCTACTGGATAAAAAACATTGACAAAAATCTAGTATTTTCTAATAATTTCTACCATCAAATATGCACAAATTTTCATATATCTAAGTGCACAACATGTATACTCATTATTAAAATTTATTAGACAAAAAAATATTAACCAGAATAAGGGATAAAAGAAATGAAATGTAAAATCTACTAAGAGATTTTGGCTGATTTGTTCTTCATGGCTCAAGTTCTCATTTTAGGGATGATATACAACCTAGCATGCATACACTTGCACACATAAAAAAAATGCATTAAATGAAGCATTCCTGTTTATTTATGTTACAAACCTCTTCTGCAGCTGCTTTGGGACTAAGAGATAAAGACAAGGGAAGCGCTTTTGTTGCAGGTGCATGTGCACATGGAATCTGGAATTCCTTCACCACTAGATGACTTATAACAGCTTCAACTCCTGCCAATATATCGATTCCCTGTTGCCATAATCAAATAAAAGGAATACAATGTCAATGACAGAATAAAATTGAAAGCAGCAGATGACAACTAGATCATGCTTTTAACTAAATAATTAAGAAAATCAGTTCCTAAGTTTAAAATGATTGACGAAACAAAACTAGACAAGAAAACATTAATTAGCAGTTTATAAGGGAGATGCACTGTGAAACAATGGCCGAAATTCGGTTTACTTCGCCATATCACTAGGTTTTTAAGTACGGAATCAAGGAATCGGACCATTTGTAAGGTAGTAATCCTGAATTCCAAGTAGAATTTAATAGGGATAACCATTATGAAATTTGAAATTCAGAAAATAGAAAATCAGTACAAAGCAGCAATGGCAGCGTATTAAACACTATAATTTAGAAACTCAATATGCAGGCAATTAAAAAAAGGATCACCATACCATACCCTGCCGATAATCATCCACATCTTCAGTGTCATCATCTGGAAAACGTCCAACTACTGCAATAGCATCTACTTGAGATTGGCTAACTAACGTGTCCACAGCACGTAGTAATGATCCAGGATGCTTAATCCTTCCAGTTGATTGTCCACTATATGGATCCACCCACTTTTCCACCTGCTTTTTGAATGAGCTTTAGGCTGAACAATCATATAGGTAGAAAGAATCTTTTTTTTTTCATATTGCTGGCTAATTTAAAATTAGGTTCGAAGATGATATCAAAGAAACCCAGAAATACTGACTTGTACAAGCAAAAAGATACAAGTCAGAGTAATATTTGTCAAGTGAAACGATTAAAAGATGGATAAACATAAATAAGCTCTATTTAAAAAAAAAAGAAAAGAATATTAAAGAAGGTAAGTAATAGAATCATGTGCGTGAAACACTAGTAAAAATGATTTGGTTGATGCAGAATCTATTCCACATGATAATTTGTGTGTAGAGCAATCAAAGTCTAGCTCATAGAAAACATCCCTAACATTCATGTGTTCAGATCTGACCAAAAACAGAAGAAATTTACTCAAACAAAAAATGATGAAGCTAAAAGAAGGGTACCTCTAAAGGGGTATCAGTAACAACATATTCGACAACAGGCAACCCAAGAGAAGCCCTAGTAGCATCAGCGACTTGCAAATGGCGGATACGGAGGTCCTCCTCTATTCCCTTGTCAAGAACCAATCCCACCTACTTTAAATGGCAAGTAGAATGGGTAAAAGCATGTGTAATGAGTTAATATATTCTGAGGGAAGAGAGAAAGGAAGATACCTTATTTTGGTGAACAGGGTGAAGAGCCCATAAGCCTTGGGAAAAACGATCGAGGGCATAACCTTCAACATATAATACATTAGGCATAGGCCAATAAAGCATTGCAGCATTAAGCACATTAGGATGAGTGATGAGGCAATCAACGAGGGAAGATAAAGCACGAGCAACAGGCAAAGCATCGCCAGCAAAACCACCAATGGCTGCTCCAACTCCGGTTGGGACAATCATGACGCTAGTGTAGTCTCTGCTGCACTGAATTGAGCAAAATTATATGAGACACTTGATATCTTTCAGCTACTAAATAAAAAGTTAAGAAAAAGAACAGACCTTGCTTGAACGGAGAGAACCGGAACAGGAAAACGACGGTGGACGCGACTTGCTCAATAATGGACGGAAGGAGTGGGAGTAAGGGAGTGTAGTTATTGCCATTTTCCGACAACCTTGCTTCTTTTCTCCTTACTTTATCTTTCTTTCTATGCGTTCCGTTATTTTTAAGCTGTTGCCTGCACAATTTAATTACCACTTTACTATTTTGCCCTTCTTTCCGATATTACAACTTACTTATCTTGGGCCAAATTGATTGGGTCGAGAATGCATTATATATGGGCCTTATTTATAGCCCACTCCTGGCCCTTAATGTCTGCACCACCACCTTACTTAGTTATTAGCCACCCCATCAATGTTGCAAATATGGCTAATCATTTTTTATTTTTTGTGTGTGTGTACAGAGCAATGTCAAATTGGTATATTTTATGTGACCCGTAATTATCTAGCCAATAGTTGATTAAATACATTTGGGTCAATCACCATTAGATTAGAATTTAAATGTGGAGATTAAAATCTAATGAAATCACCACTTTAATTATAAATAGTGTTTCTTGTTTTTTATTATATCCTAGATAGTCTTGTATCAACCCGTCTTGTTTAGAAAATTTATTAGGTTTTAATCTCAATCCTTAGATTTTAATTCTGATGGTGATTGACTAAATTATATTTGGTCGACTAGGTGAGCACCACTGATTTTAATTATCTTTTAATCTTTATTTTCCAATTTGGTTTTGTAATAATTCATCTAACGATTAATTTCATATTAGTGACATGTTATTTTACTTGTCTAAGTTCTTGGGGTTTGTTTTTGAGCGAAAAGAGAATTGTGAAACTAATTGTTTGCAAAATTTAAGGAAATCGTCAATTCAACTGACATGGACAAAAGCATTTTGGTCCAAAATTTTTTTTCAGACATAACCGTTTAGATTAGGATTTAGAATCAAAGGTCATAATTTCTTTAATTTCGCAAACAATATAATTCGTAATTCTGTTTTTTACTAAAACAAATCACAAAGACTTATCTATAAAGACAGACACTAATATGAAATTAACAAAATAGATACGAGTATAGCCATAGCCTCAAAAACTTGACAATCAAATTAATAAACCTGTGTGAATTTTTTCAAAACTTTATCACCAACACACAGCTTAATTGTAAAGCTACTAATTATATGAATTGAATTTATGCTAGGCGGTTTCCTAAGTGGACAAGGAATAGATGTAAAATAGAATTAATCCTTTTCCTAATCGGACAAGGCTTAGATAGTTTTTTTAATGTGTATACATATAACAACCTCTATAATTCACTGCTTCACTCATTCAAATTATCTTTCGATCTAAATAATTAATTTTTGTTCTTAATCCAGTCTTGCTTCAGATGGTTCCGAAATACGAGATCTCCTATAGCATGCTGTGGACAGATTCGGCCGATGATAATGGTGATGATATTGATGTTGTTCAATCTGATGATAAAGTAGAAATTGAAGTCGAATTTGAAGGGTTTCTCAAATTCTTAAATTCGGATCCATTATCAATATCGAGAGTCAAGAAATCATATCTTCAGCCACGAATCTTCTTGTCACTAAATGGGATTAGGCAATGCATCATACGCAATGCACTTGTCTCCACACTCGAGAAATACGTAGGAGATATTGAGTATGATCTTCATACTCAATACTTGGTTGATGATATTACACCGCAAGTCTCTTCCTTTGCTTGTGATTTTCTCGACGATCCATCTAACCTCAATGTTCGGGGACTCATTCTCGCTATCAAAATCATGAGAACTGATGCTATTGACGACGAGCTTCGAGAAGGTGAAATTGAGTACTTTAACTGAATAGTTACTGGTTTTAAATTGACTGATGTTTGCTGTTGTAGGGCTGTGACTGTATTAGAGACGATCCATTTGATTCCTATTTGTAATTTTGATATTGATTCATTAAAAATAGCAGCATATTTTCCTTCTTGAATTGAAGTGAGTTTTATAAATTCTTGTTTATTGTTATTATTATGGTATGTATAAGACAATTAAATACTTGATTGGCATGCATATCTTCTGCTAAGAAGCAAGACGCTATACATTCTCATAATTGTATTCAGCTGATCAATTGCACAATTCTAAAGAAAAAAAAAGTTTTATTTTATGATCAATTAAATTTGAAATCCGTTTTGTTTGTTGAAAAACATTCTCTTGTACAATCATTTTAAGGAATATCATATTAAAAATATCGTAAAACTTCTACCATATATTCTACAGAACATATATAACCATTCATTTTTTTCTGTCAAAAAAAGAAACATATAACCATTTTAGGTGTTTATTAATTGTCACTAGTTTTGTTGAATATTACAGATAAGAATAGTATATAATTAATTCACTTTTAGAAATTGTGCGCTCCTGCAAAAATAAATTGCAATAACAAATTAGAAAAAGAACTTAGAACTTTTAATGGTTCAAATAAGAACAACAATTCAGATCAGATTAAATTCTTAATTTCAAGAAAATATTAACCTTTCTTTTTCCTTTGTGTTCTCAGTTGGCCACCTCAATGGATCATCTTGAGAGGCCGCATCATCACATTATCTTCATGATCCAAAATCTGTATGCATGCATTTTATAACTTCAATCAATTCATACATAGTCTATGATTTACAAAGTAAAAATTAAAATGCAAATGATAAGATATATGACTATGATATGATATTTATGGACTATCGGATCTTTTTCCAAAAAAAATAGAAAATATCACCCAAGTCTCCAATGTTCTCATGCTACAAAACAAACAACTTCATCTTGAGGTGCCCGTGAATCATATAAAACAAACATTTCATACCTATTACTTTATCCCATCACACAACTATTGCATAATATCATTGTTTACCCTCGTCAAAATGAGTTGGCGGGTCTTAAACGTGTTATGTTTACATGACGCTTTATAACATTACCATTTACAATTTCAACTTGCTAATTATATTAAGTTTCAATCTTGTTTAGTTTACACGCTGCCGTATTATAATATCATTAACACTTTGAATTGTGATAGCCCTATGATAGTAATCTATTTGAATCTTAGAAATTTAAACTTTTCTAGTAAGATAAGAATTTGTTTAGATGTATTCCAATCTAAGAACCACCAACCGTCCAATTTTGTGACTGGAATAACTTTTCTACATTCATTTGCCAAAGACAAATTCTGGAATAAACCATTAATTATTTCATCCACTCAAATTTTTGTCAAAAAACAAATAGAGATTAATCAATTATACTATCACTTACGACTCCACTATTTTTCGAAATGATAACAAATTGACTCGTTATCTTGGTGGTCCAAATTTTTTTCAAAAGAATAATTTTTCTATTAATTGAAAATGGTTCCTTTTGTCCTCTGCAAATGAAAATTAAATAAAATTAGCTAATGGTAGAAATTGTAACTGTGGATGGAAATCAGAGATACTTACGTGACAATGGTATACGTAACCAGGCTCTGCTGTTGCATCAAATACATACGATGAATTGGAGTGTATGTAATCAAATCTCACAAGAATCTTAGTCACTTTCCCTGGTGACATCTTGTACACATTCTTCCACCCTTTCTCATGGTCGAGCACCTCTACTTTGCTACCACGTGCATATTTGTCAATTTGGCATTTAATCGCGTCGTTCAATTTTGACATGCATGCTTTAAACTCTTCTATATTAACCAACTCTGTTTGATCCAATACAACAAACAATCCCAAGTGAATGTGTAACGGATGATTATCTTCTGTCAGATTAATCACATTCCACACTTCACTGGTCCCTACTTTCGGAGTCTCCGTTGTTGGTTCCTCGTAAGATTTTCCATTTATGTAAAGATGGGTTGGTTCGTCAATATCACTTGCGTATTCATACATAGCAATATAACGTGTTTGCGATGAACTAGATAATTTTGGAGAAGGATACTTTAATAACTTCTTAGGTATCCTACCCATGTCAACCTCTCCTTTCTTCTCGATAATAAACTTCATCACTTTTCCGTTAGCTTCATTCACCGGGTCTCCAGTCGGGAAAGGGTAGTTTGCACTATTGGCTAGAACAACAGTGTCCGATTTTGACCTTGAAAAGTCCACAACCACGTCAGCAATCTCGGAAGGAGCTAAAAGTGTTTCATTGGTCACAACTGGCTCTCCAAGGTACACAGAATCAGATGCCACGTGGATAAACGGGAGACCATTGGTGAAAAAGAAATTAAAAAATCTAGCATTGCTAGCATTTATAATACGGAACCTATACTTACGACGTCGTACAACAAGATACGGCCATGCTTTCCCGTTAACGATGATGACATCCCCGAAATACTCGGGCTGCCATTGCGGATGTATTTTTGGGTTGTTTCCGGTGGGGTTCATGTATAACGAGCCATCTGCCAGAAAGCTCCGATCAAATACAACCAAAGTCCGATCAAACTCGTTTCCATTAGGCAATCCAAGAGGCATTTCAACGTTAGGATGGCGAATAGTATACGCTCCTAGCAACCCCGCGAGGATGTTGACTCGGGTCAACCCCATGGCATGATCGTGATACCATAAGTTTCCGGGCTGTTGAAAATTGTGGTAGTGATAAGTTTTCTTGGTCCACGTAGGACCCTTTTCTTGAAATCCATGAGTGAACCATGAGTGTGCGTGTCCATCACTCTCTGGCTCCCCGATAGCCCCGTGGAGGTGAACCACTGTCGGGATCCCCTTTTTCGTGGTGGGAACAGCGGTCGGGATGGTTGGATCCCATGGAAGTATGTGCTTGGAAGGAAGGCGGTTTTTCCAAGTGATATAAGTGTCAACGCCGTGAAGAGCCTCTATCGTTGGACCCGGAATGGTGGCGTTTCGCTTTGATACACCGTAGGCAAATACCGGCGTCGGAGGCAGTTGCTTGTGGAATTTCTGTGCAACCAAACAAAGCATGTGAACACATTTCTCCTTTTATGTAAACACATATAATAATTAAAAAAGCAGAATGTTTTTAATGGAAAAGAATTTAATTAAAATATGAGGCCTAACAATATAGTATATGCATATCTTATAGATGATGGGATGATGGTGCCGTACTATATATAGTAGTTAAGAAAATAAAAGTAGCAGACAAGACCCAGTAAAACATTTAAATATAGCTCTAGTGATACTAATAAAAATATAAATCATCAGTGAATTTCCAGCTAGAATAGTTATATTAGGAATAGAAATTCAAAAAGTTGGAAGAAAAGAAGTTAGGCAACAAATGCCTGAAAAGTGAAAAAGGATGAAATAATTGAAAACAATAAGGAAGAAAGAAATAAAAAAGAATGATATTGAAAAAATCAAGAAATACTCACCCAAAGTTTCTTGAACATGGAGATTGAGAGTCGTTTGGGTTTGGGGAGATCATTGACGACATCATAGGCGTAGATTTTGGGGACATCTGGAAGCTTGTCGACAAACATTTCCAACTTTGATGGGTTTATGACCGAATCTTCTGCCCATGTTGTGGGAAGACAAACAAGCAGAAGAGCTACACATAACACATGGAACAACAAAACTGGAGTACTCATGATAAATTAATAAAAGATAGATCAGGAGAAGATATCAATTTAAATGTTGAGAGAGAGAGAGAGAGAGAGCTATATGTGTTGTTGATAACAAGTGTTAGTTGTTGGATGCTAGAAAAGAGAGGTATGTATAGTATAGAGCTTTGCTTTGTGGTGGGCTTCGATTACTCCTATATTATTGAACACTAATTTAGTTGTTCTCTCTCCAAACAAGGGAGAGTATTTTCCACTCTTATTGGGACTACTTTCACAAAAAAGTGGTCTAACTTTCTTATATTTTGTTGGGAGGAGCTACAAAATTAGTCTTAGAGAACATCCACCAATGCATGCATAGGTGGACATGTCGGGTTGGAATCTCACTCCTTACAAACCATAAAAAGAAGATGGTGAATTTAGTTTTCGCTAAAAAGATAATACTTGTATGCAATTCCCAATATGCATCAGTTTCAGTATATGAAACGAGAGAAGTGGTTGAGGAAGCTCGTACATGTGTAGCTCATAGGTCGAGAGTACCCTAAAGATATTGAAACATGTAATCAATTATGCATGTGTAATCATATTTGTTGCACGATAGAAAATAATTAGTTCGATGAAAGTTAATTATTGCAACTCACTAAAAAGACTTTTATTTCCCTAAATGAAACAAGTATTTCATACCCATTTAGCTGAGCCCAACATTGACGGCAATCTTCCCTCTCCTGCCAAAACTAAATTTCTTTGGTACTGGAATTCAACTTTTTATGCTTTTCTTCTTAAACAATTTTCTTGTTTCTCAAAATCAACAATATAGCGGATTTACTTAACAAGATAGGGGATCGCTAGAACGATATCTGAATGAGGGTGATATATATATATATATATATATATATATATATATATATATATATATATGTCGAGAAGGGTATTTTCGTCGGTATATATAACTATTCAAACACAATTAGTACACGTGTTTCACGTAATTTAAGTTGTATAAGTTTGAAATTTTTTATTGAGGCTTTAAAAATTTGTTTTTGTGTTTGACCCATTTGTCACTTCGATACATCTTTTGAGGTCTTGGTTCTGCCATTGTCTTGTAACCTAAGGAATTTCATTTTCCTGTGGAATTCCTTTATAAAATTTATAAGATAGTAATGAACTGGATATTTATTGTACATATGTTTGGTGGAGAATTCGGTCACTTAATTGCAAATTTTCCACAATACCTTGTATTTGACCTTTTGTCAAATAAGAATAATTTTGTAGCCAGATGCTGTCTTGGAGGAAAAGATTTTTCCCTTTCTTTTTTGTGCGGTTAAAATCTTGCTTAAGTGTTTCAATTCATTAGGTCCTTAAGTTTCCACGATAATTTATATGCATAATAACAAAACCTATACCCAATCGAAAATAGAATAAACAAAAATTAAATAATCATATGAAAATTTTACCTTAAATACATGCAACACAAATATAGTGTGAATGAACCATGATATGATTCAAATTTAGTTTTAATGCAATTAAAAAATGTAATCGTTTCTTACTGCAACTTTTATCATATTGAAAACATTAGTATTCTTTAAGGGTAAAGCACAAAGATTTCTTTGGTTCAATTATTTTAGAAAAATAAAATTGGTGTGGTTTATTTTTCTAAAAAAATACTTGTGTTTTCAAATTGTTGCCCTTAGATGTGACTCTAGCAAATGCACTAGGTACAAGTAATAAAATGATAAGTAGATTATCGTCTCCACAAGGATTGAGATGAAACTGAAAAAACTTATGAAACAGTATGTTCATGTAGCAAGCAACATCATTATCATGGTTGTGGTTGTTTTCTGTAATTTCTAAATGACAATAAACTAAAGCAAGCAGATTTAACACACAAGATGGTAGAAAATGATGATTTATCACAATATCTAAAAGGAACAAGCCAAGCCTAGCACGGATCTAGTGGTTGCAGCCTCTTTTCTTATACTTAATCATGAATGTTTTACAAATTTCAGGTTAAGGTCTCTACTTAAAGTTCACTTGATTCAAATGGTCATATCCTCAAGATTCTAAGCATTACTAACATCTCAAAGGTCTTTAAGATGCGTTCTTAACTTGCATAATCACGAAGTAGCATCTCATTTGCATCAAAACCCTTGATATACATCAGTCAAATGGTCATATCAGATATACATGTTTATATAAAGAACAAGCAAGTATAAAAGCAATGGTCATGACAATTATAAACACTGTAACAGGCTGTTTAGACCTGAAATCTACAGAACTTCATTAAACACCATAATAACTGCAAACATTCATTCATAAATAGGATAGATAGATTTACAAACACCAGCCCTAAAGGCGGCTCAGCTCGTAAACGTACTACTCACTCATGGTGAGCTTAACAACAAAAGGAATTACAATAAATTCCATTAAAGGAGCTTCAACTACCATAAAACTAAGAGAGAAGGTTAAAGATGATAATGTTGGTGAAGAGATGATACTTCTCTCCTCAAATAGTTCACTACTTAAAGAATAAAGAAATATTAAAATACTTATTAAAAGTACAACTAGGGTAGACTGTTCCAGCAGGTACAAGAGATATTTCAATTAAACAATTGTTATTCTTGTCCTTGTGATCTTCCAAAAGGCAAACCTTCTTCAGTAAGCTTCCAAACATCAACTCGGCTGACTTTCTCCCGATTTTCTCCTTGATTTGACTTCTACTTTTCCACCAACAAGTTGCTTTTTACTGTAGCGGGCTGCTTCTAGTTTGCTTTTCATTGTAGCGGGATGCTTCTGGTCTGCTGTTTTAATAATGTTGACAACTTTACAAAAAGGGTTGTAAGTCCTCAAATAACTACATTTAAAGCTCATTAAGCCCAGTTACAAGTGAATTAATGTATGATTATTGTAGTCAAATACGAGCTCATCACAAATTTTAACAAAAATATGTGACTTGTCAATTTAAAACGTCCAAAATAACCATTTAACGACTTTGAAAAATTCAAAACATTAACATTGTTTAGAATTACATTTTCTACGTAACTACGTTTTTTATCTTTCAAAATCATCGTTTTAATTTTTGTTTCTTTCTCTAACGTTTACTTTCTCTATCTTAACCAAACGTCGACTAGATGATCTCGAAATTAAAAAGTTGAAGAATTAAAGTTACTTAAAATGTACTTATTTCTCTATAATATTCAAGTTTTAAGTCTTTAGCTGCTATTTTTTGAATTCATGGAACCTCAGACTTCTTATTGTTAAAGTTTGAAATCACATATATTTTTTTTTAAAAAAAACAAACCACATAGAAATCATAAGGATTGTTTTTATACTTTACCCAAAATTTATTATATTATTATCACGGTATAAAAAATTCCTGCAATATTAACAAGTTAGTTTGGTATATACAAGTTAATCATAGAAAAATCGATAAAGTGATGAAAATATATAGCCAACGAAAAATTTACACAACTGCTTTATTTTATCAACAAAATTATTTGAAATATATGAATACAACACTCGTACTATTTCGTTCAAATATACTAGTAAACGAGTTGTTTAAAAGTTAGAGCTAGACTGAAACAATTTTACCTTAAGGCCAAGTTGTACTTCCCAATAAAAGATAGTCAAAAATGTGACCCTTTAACTCCAAAATCTAATTCATCAAAATGACATTGACCAATAATATCTAAACCAATATAAGTAATGTGAAATTATAATTCAGTTCCTACAATCTTTAAATTTGAACAAAATACCCAAAACTTATCCGAGCAAAATACTAGCCAGTATATGGTCAACTAAATCTAGTGGAATGGTTAAATTTTTTTGTTAATAGATTGTTTAACCCTTTTTTTTAAAAAAAAAATATACTAATATTTCAATTTAGTATTTGCAAAAATAACATATTTTATTGAGGAAATTACATAGAAAATCAGTTCTCAATTAAATTTTACAATTGAAGCAGTTAATTTTCTGTGTTTTATCAGTAAATTAATTTCTTGTAGTTATTTAATCAAAAACTAATACTTCTATCTTACTTTGTTATGTACACGACAAAACAAGCGAAACTAGCGGTGTCCTCTTTTTCTTCCTCTAGTAAAACCGTTTTCAACTTCTTCTTTTTTTTGAAAAAACCCTTTTCATCTTTTGTATTGGTCACATGCTTAAATTTTATAACCATTTGAAGTGAATTTCATATTATTCTTTTATAGAATACTGAATTTCGTATTATATAATCATAAGAATACTGAATTTCATATTATATAATTATAAATCTCCTAAATTCATGTATGCACATACTAAGTCCTTTACCATTACAGTTCTGTGTTTTTCTTCCTGCCATTTTCTCCGCCCCTAAAATAGGTCGTCGTTTGTTATTTTGCTTCCCATCTTTTCCCTTTTATGAATTTATTTTTTTAGTTCTCGAGTAAGAATAAACAAATTAACTAATAAAATTTCTAAGAAAGTTAGCAATGGCAGAAAATCTCGTAGTCATTAATCTCATAACAGAAAAATGTGGAAAATATATGAATTGAAGGATGCAAAATGGAATAAGTAGGACATTGAACAATAAAATTAGAAGGACGGGAAAAGATGGAGAAGAAGATGAAAGAAGCAACCGAATGTATATGGAGAAAGGAATACAATTCTTTAAAAACATATGATATTAATAACTAATTATCCACCTATATTTAAGGGGATGAGAAAGAAACAAAATAATTTTATGTAGTTTTGACACTTGTAGATGCAATTGAACACTCATGTTTATTTTGTAGATTTTCATACTATACATGACATCAATGTATTTTATTTTATTTTTATTTAGTTTCCATTTGGTGTTCAGCCCATTTGAGGAAATAACGATGGGAGGATGAATAGTCCAAAAATAGGATTTTGTAGATTGGGCTTAAAATATATCATCTGGATGTAAAAATGTATTCATCCTTAAAACCCGCATTTTCCCTCTCAAAATCATAACTACCATAACAGACTTTTTCAACACTCTCTTTTCACTTTCCTCTTCCTCCTCTCCCTTTCTCCCTCTCACTCACAATGACAATGGCAGATCTCCTTGAAACCTATCCCTGCGCTCCATCAACAGAGCGCGGTCGAGGCATTCTCATCTCGGGTGATCCTAAATCCAATTCCATTCTCTACACCAATGGCAGATCCGTCATTCTCCGGTATCTCGACAAGCCATTGCACGTCGAGGTCTATGGAGAGCACGGTTATCCTGTCACTGTTGCTCGATACTCTCCTAACGGGGAGTGGATTGCATCCGCTGATGTTTCTGGTGTTATTAGGATTTGGGGGACACATAATGGCTTTGTCTTGCATAATGAGTTTCGTGTTTTGTCGGGCCGGATTGATGATCTTCAATGGTCCTTTGATGGTCTTAGGATTGTTGCCTGCGGTGACGGAAAAGGAAAATCCTTAGTTCGTGCTTTCATGTTAGTGTTTTTTCTTGTCAATTTCTTCATTGTTGAATATTGATTGTGCTTAGAAAATCTATGATATGGATTTTTAATTTGATTTGTGACTGATAGCTCGAGGATGCGTAGGAGCTATCGAACGACTCTGATGTGCTTGATAACCTGTAAAACAGAAGCCTCTGATCCGCGACCCCTCTCTAATGCCTAATCAACATTCTCAGATAAAAGGATAATGAAAGAAAACAGAAATGCTCGTATAAAATCGTACCTTACCTTATGAGTTGTAAACTTTGATTATATAGGGAAAGAAGGAAGTTAACACGCCTGATTATTCCGGAATCCGAGCTGCTAAGGAAAGACACATGACAGTATTGGCTATAGGCGAATCTATTGAGGATTCATATTCGTTTTCAGAGGAGAACTCTGCTTAGGAAGGTTTAATTTGACTGAATATGAAGTCCTTTATGGACAGAGGCTCTATAATGCTATCTCGTGTCATAGTTTATTTCATCAGACATCATTGATCATAAATCAATTGCATATATCAAGCAGTTTAGGGTCATTTGATTTTGTGAATTGACAATATTTCAATCGTCGATTTAGATCCTTGTAGAAAGAGGGGAAAAAAGTGAACATTCTGTTTCGGCTAGTAAATGTGACCTGACAATCGCGTTTGCAGGTGGGATTCAGCGAGTACAGTAGGCGAGTTTGATGGCCACTCGAAGCAGGTGCTAAGTTGTGCATTTAAACCGACAAGGCCGTTCAGAATTGCGACTGGTGGAGAGGATTTCCTAGTGAATTTTTATGAAGGTCCACCTTTTAAGTTCATGCTTTCTCACAGGTTGCTAAATCAATTGCATATGCAGTGTTTTTGCTTTAGGTTTCCTGTTTTTAAAGAGTCTCATTTACAGTCGATATGGTATCTTGTTTTGTTATCCACAGGGATCATTCCAATTTTGTCAACTGTGTTCGATTTTCTCCGGATGGCACCAAATGTATCAGTGTGAGCTCTGATAAGAAGGGGATAATATACGATGGGAAGACTGGCGAGATCATTGGCAATCTATCTCAGGAAAACGGTCATACTTCTAGCATATATGCTGTTAGTTGGAGTCCTGATAGCAAAAAGGTATTCATTTCCATTGACTCGTACACTGAAAGAAATGCTTGTGGCAAAATCTAACATGCAAAGCTTCGATACATATACTTTGATTGCCAAATTGTCTGCTTCATGGATTAAATTTCTTACAATTGGTGTTTAGGGCTTTAGTCTGTGTACTTTCTCGTTTTACAACATGCACGTAAACATTATTGTTTGCTCAATAACAGTGTTCCATGTTTCACAAAATTCAGGTACTAACTGTTTCTGCTGACAAGTCTGCAAAGATTTGGGAAATTTCTGAAAATGGGAATGGGAGTGTGATTAAAACATTGGAGTGTTCTACTTCAGGTGGAGTGGATGACATGTTGGTTGGTTGTCTTTGGCAAAACGATAATCTTGTGACGGTTTCCCTTGGAGGCGTAATTCACTTGTTTTGTGCTAGTGACCTTGATAAACACCCAGTTCTCTTATCAGGACACATGAAAAATGTCAATGCATTAACTGTAATCAATTCTGACCCGAAGATCATTCTAACGAGCAGCTTCGATGGGCTCATACTTAAATGGATGCAAGGCAAAGGATACATCGGTAGAATAAATTGGAAACATAATGCTAAAATTAAATCCTTAGCAGCCGTTGAACAAGAGATTATTTGCGGTGGATTTGACAATAAGGTACGGCATGGACTAGCTATTTGTTACTTGCATCTCCTGAATAAATACGATAGTTCCCTTACTTTTTTAAATTAATTTCAGGTTCTCAGAGTTCCTCAAAACGGGGATGAATGCGGGAAAGCAGAGGAAATCGATATAGGTACTCTGCCTTTGGATGTGAGCATGGCCACCGAATCTCCAGGACTGGCTTTGGTATCAACAGAATCAGGAGTAGTATTGCTGAAAGGCTCGGAAGTAGTGTCAAACGTCAACCTTGGTTTTACTGTTTCAGCATCTGCAATTTCACCTGATGGAACTGAGGCCATTGTGGGTGGCCAAGATGGAAAGTTGCACATATATTCTATCTCTGGTAACACTTTTGATGAACAAGCGGTCCTTGAGAAGCATAGAGGTGCAATCAGTGTAATTCGATATTCGCCAGATGTCTCCATGTTTGCTTCCGGAGATTTAAATCGTGAAGCTATTGTCTGGGATTGTGCCTCAAAGGAGGTATGAAACGCAACACATTTATTTGTGCACCCCTTCTTTTTAAATATCACGTAAGATGAAAATTGAATTGTCGTGTTATATATTGTTGAACAACCGAATTAACAATATAGAGATGTTTTATTTGTAGATTAAACTAGAAAAAATGCTGTTCCACACGGCTCGTATAAACTGCCTTGCCTGGTCACCTAATAGCTCAATGGTAGCAACAGGATCATTAGACACATGTGTGATCATATATGAAGTTGGAAAGGCTGCTTCGAATCGGATAACTGTTAAAGGAGCTCACTTAGGTGGAGTTTATGGCCTGGCATTTACTGATGACTGCACCGTGGTTAGCTGTGGGGAGGACGCATTTGTTCGTGTGTGGAGGTTAGCACCACAATAAGATGTGCTAGCTACCAGCTCCACATGCTACATTATGCAGCAGGTACACTGCACTTCAAATTCTGAGGATCAAATATTTTTCTAATTTTCTAAATTTTTCAATCATTCAATGGACATTGCACATCATGATTATAATAAACTTCATTTCATTAGACTATTTTCTATAACGGTTAACTCTACGCTACTCAATCATATGGAATCCGATCGCGTCTTTAATAGCATTGAACTCCGTTAAATTGATTGGTAGATACCATATGAGCTCAGAGAAATAGTGTAAGGTTATTGAACTTTTACTAACCCTCCACTAAAGATGCTTTTGTTCTAATGATAGGTTGATGATATGAGATTAGTGTTCAACTTTTTATAGTATAAACACTTAAAGTTTCATTAATGCTCTCATGTCATCATTCTGCTCATTTGTAATGTCATTTTCTCAATTATGTTTGATGTTGAGTCATACTTTTAATATTTCAATGATAAATTGATAGTTGCATGATTTATGTGCAGTCATATTTTACATGAAAACATCTTTCAAAGCTGATGAATTTTGTGGTATTTTAATGTCATTTGCTAAAAATAATATAAAAATGTTATCTGGATATGATTTCTCATGACCTATGATGCTCATTTTGAACTCAAAGGGCATCCAAATTTAAAACTAGTACATACATATCAGATATCACTATACAAAAACTTAATTCGTTTCAGGTATCCCACTTTGGATTGATCTATTGGAAACATTGAAGACATATGCAGGTAAATCACGGGTGTGGTTATTTTGGAATGGTCAAGTTACAACGGTCCATTTTGCTCGAAAGTCCATCTTTCCCGCTCTATATAAAATTTACCACAAGTTTCATTCTTTTATTTTTGTTCTTTGAATACGTCAATCAATTTATTTTTAAATCTTCATTGTTGTCAACCGTTTTGGACATCATGTTGCTTTATAATTGTACATTTGGCCAATTGAGTATAGTGATTCACTAAAATATTTGATTTTCTTCACCTGACTACTGAGAACCTACAAATAAGAGATGCAAAGACTACTTGATTGTTTTGGTAAAACAATGCTGAAAACAAGCAGCATTTCCTGAAGGTGGATCTAGTTTATTTGCTAATTTGTAACCGCAGTTAATGTTATTGAAATTAATAAGGCTCATTTGACATTGCTTTTTCAAGATCTAAAAACAATTTTTGGCTAAAGCGGTGTTTATGAAATGCAAAACTGCTTGCTTTCTTAAAGTGCTGAGAAAGTAAAAATGTTGTAGCTTTTAGAAGAAGTTGTTGTCCCTTTCAAAAAAAAAAAAGAAGTTGTTGTCAGAATTTATTTAGAAAGCTGATATTGATATTTTTTTACTATATATCTCGACTTTCAATATATTTTAATATGTGTACATTTTTCTCTTTATTTATTGGCTTTTAGGAATTGTGGAATGTAGTTAACAAACACTTCTCGGTTTTTGCCTGTTTTTTCCGACAACACTTTTTCCCAACAACAATTGCCTCTCTTTCACAACATTATAAATTAGCTCTGAAAGCTTATACAGATAAAAGTGGGTTGATTCATCTTTGGGTTGGAAATTTAAGCTGTGAAATGAAACCCACATTTACAAACAGTGAGAAGTAGTTTAAATTTGGTACAAAACGCACTTAGAACTTGTGTTGAGACACAGTAAGATTGCTAGGTAGGCAGTGCACCCATGATTCACGAGTGAATGGTCAGTAATAGTTAAAATCAAGCATTGGCTATATAGCTTTTGTGTCATTTTATAGCTTTTGTGTCATCTGAGAAAAGTAAAAGGTTCTCATCTGATATTTCTTGGAAGTATATATATCTACCTAATGCCAATGCCAATCAAATCAGTCATAAATGGGAAAACTCTTTTACCTTTAAAAGGTGAGTTTGGCAGTACATTTTGGCTTTTTTCACTTGTGCCTGTCCTTTACCATACCAAACATTTCATTTCATTGTGCAGAACAAACTTACTTTTGTGGTAGAACTATACCCTTTCCCTTTCTTTTTCACTGTTGATGATGCTACTCGTGACTGATTTTTTTTACTATGATAACAAACAACATTAATTTATTTGTTTCATTCTTGGCACTTTTTCTTTACAAACCAACCAATGCTTCAACTTGATTGTTTTGGAGTTAGATTGCTTTTTTGGGTACCATTTTTAATGTATACAAATGTGAGTAAGTCAATTCTGTACTCTCTCAACAAAGAGGCATCCCCCTTTTAACCTTTTTAGCTTTCCTTTTCTTGATTCCTATGCTACCTACACAACACCATCCTTATTCATGCTCCAAATAAAGGACCCAGATTTTTCAAATTTATATGCGATCAACTAACATTGATTTGCTATACAAATTAACCATGTCCAATATCATTGAATTAATCAAATTCTACAATCACATCCAAGTCAAATCCAAATGTGAACTAAACCCATGTTCTCTTGTGCTTATTTCACCAAAATTCAATTCAAATCAATTCATTGTGCTTATTTCACCAAAATTCAATTCAAATCAATTCAGTTCAGTTCAGTCAAATTCAGCAAAATTCTTTAATCATTTAGCCAATTTAATTCATCAAATTCAGATCAGTTCAGTTAAACCAATGTAGTTTAAAACATTACTTGTTTATAGAGATGTCAAGTTGATCCAAACTAGCTAGGGTGTGAGAGTCAAACCAATATTGAACTGAGGCTAGTTTGATATTGGCTCGTTAAAGTCTCGAGCCAAACTCTTTCTATCCAAGTTTTGACCGAACTTTGATCGACTCAATCTTTTACCGAACTTGGTTAAGCTAATAAAATATGTTTTACTTGCATAGAATTTGGTTAAGCTACTATGCTTTTCCTCTTCAGCACGTAACAATTTAAATTCGTGTATCAATTATTAGTATTTTGTGTATATATTTTAAAATTTATATTTAATAATATATCGATATATTGTACATATTCTCCATCTGAGTTTAAATAGAAAATATTGAAGCAAAAGAACTTAAAATATTGATAAATATTATTGTAACTAACAATAAATTGAACTTGTTCACGAGCTTTTCAAGCCGAGCACTTAAGAAAACTTAGATTCAAGTTTGTTGATGTTCTTGCAAGTTGATTCTAACTCGAGCCGAGCTCAAACTGTTTTCGAACTATGGCTGGTAGGAAACCCTAATCGAAACAACAACTTACTGGCATAGTAAGATATATCAAATCAGCTTGTTATGAAAGTAAGAATAACTTTATCTTATAAGAGACAGACAAGCATGGTAAAGTTATCACTTGGTGTGGGACTTGGGAGTTTGCACAAATGTCTATGCTCCTGTCGGTGGACATTCACGCACGTGAGGCACACGTGCAAACTCACCTTTGCCTATAATAGATGTCATTAACCTATCAGTATTCCATTAATAAAAATTTGGTCCGCTACTAAAATCAGATAAACTTCAAAATCATTGTCTAATCCATCAATTTCAGTTTGGTTTAGATTTGCATTCAATTAAATTTGTGCAGCCCTACATTCCAGAAATCATAATAATATTAATAACAAATAAATAAATACAGTTGGTGAGAAAAATAAAAGTGACCCATTATCAACACAGCTCACTCTTTGCTATGATCATGTCTCTTGTACAAAGAACAATACCCAAGGTTGCTTTCAATAATTTCAGTATTAAGCTTCACATTTAAACCATGCACCTAATTATTATTGATTACTAAATTACATCCAAACAACAATAACAAAGCAAATCCGAAATGATTCAAAATCAGCTAATATGATCATTATAATAAACCGTGAAATCAAATAATGTCAACGATATAAGTTCTCTGTTTCTCTATTATTTGTCTTCTTTGTTATCATATTTTTTCCTTCATTTCTCGTATCATTTTCTTTTTAATAGAGATTGGTATCACTTTCAAACACCATCTTCTAAGTTTATTTGGCTTCCCCTCTATCTATTGCCATTTCATCCTTTTGACACTCGTCAAACCTTCTAACTAACAGATCACTCGCCCTTTTTTTTATATGGTCAATCCACTTTAATCGATTTTCCCTCACTTTATTCTCAATATATTATCCCTATTCTCATATTGCTGAACCATTTTAGTTCTTATTTTACATTTACTCACACGATGGTTGTTTGAACTTCAAAATTTGACAAGACGTATTGAACATTACATTTTCCCGATGTATTGGTCTTTTTTATGGTTGACTAACTAATTGAAAATGTCAAAATAAAAAAGTTAGAACCAAATTTATCATGATTATGTTAGTTGGTTCAAGTACCATATAATATTGAGGTTTGAATATCAGGGGCCATCATTAGTAAATGTAAAGTTCGAAGAGCAAATTTCTTTTATTTTTCTAATACACCAATCAATATTGTAATTATTTACCAATAGAATCTACTAGTTATGTCTGTGTTGAGTTGAAGTTGAAGATGAAGCAAAAAGAAAACAAGAAGATATGGACAGAATTGGAATAATAATAATATACTAATTGGGAAGAAAAAAGGATAAGGAAAACATCATTCTAACAACTACACAGTAGCCTGATAATAACATCCCATCTCCAACTACAATCCAAACATTTTTTCTATCCTTGTGGACACATATTACACTTACACATCACAATAAAGAAGTGATCTTTTTTACATAATGGAACAACTGCTGCTAGTGTTATCATCACTGAACATGTGGATTTCTGCTGCAGACTGAGAGTGATCACCACCATAACCATAGGGTAGTTGTTGATGATCACTGTAATAATATGGAGGAGGGGCAGGGGCAGTGCTGTAATTATTATAGTAATACCCTGTGTTTGGTGGAATCATAGCTGATCTTTGATACATCATCTGAGGCTGTACTTGATGATTTAATTGGTTTTGCATCATCATGTTCCTGTTCTGCATGTTCATCATTGCTGCTGCTGATGCTGGTTGATGATTGTGTGATGATCCATTCATGTTCATCATCATGGATGATCCTTGATGACCATTGGGATTGCCTAAAGCAGCACTACTAGCAGAACTAGGAACATTATTATTACCATGAAACCCAGCAAGATTCATCATTCTTCCAATCTCACTCCCTCCTAATTGGGCATTGTTGTTCATTTTCAGACCTGTGATTGCCTTGTCTGATTCCATTTTCAAACTGTTCTGATTCGGTATCCCTTTCTTTTCAACATTCCCATTTAAAATATTGTTCATCATCATCTTATTATTATTATTAGTAACAGGAGCACCTGTTATGACACCAATGTTCTTTTTAGCATTGTTAGCAGCCATTTGCTGCCTCAAAAGACCCATTTGACTTGGCTTCAGAAACCTAAGCTCATCTTCTTCATCTTCATCATCATCATAATCATCATCATCTTCGTCGTCTTCATCGAAATAATCATCATCATCTTCTTCAGAGCTAAAAGCAGGGAACTTTGGCTGGTTCTTGAGAGCTTCCATGCCTTTAAGGATACCTTTGTTTTGTCCTTTGTTGATGTTGTTGATGTTCACATTGTTTATGAAGTTGTGCTTTTGCTTTTGGTCTAGTTGGTTGTTGGGTTTTTGAGACCAAAGTTGAGCAATTTTACCAGCTCTGCCTAATTTCTTAATCAATGTTGCAGCATCTACACTTCCTGATACTGTTACCTTCTGCTGATCTCCATCTATGTTTACTTGGTACACTCCTGAAACAAAAAAAAAATTAAAAAATAAAATCAAACATGACACAATTTAGAAAAAGCAAGATATTCCCAATTTTGATGACCTTATATTTGAGATTGTACTCCTATAGTATCCAAAAAAATTCAGTCAAAGTAGGCAGATTTATCATTTCTTATGTCATTAGTCAACAGTAACATCATCATTATATTCTCACTAATTAAAAATAAACAGACAGCAGGTATATTTATGTTATAATCGTTAGTTTAGTTCAGAAGAAGAATTCAAGTTCTTTAGTCCTCAATTGAACATTTTAATTTTCAAGAACTTCAAAATGTTAAAACATTTCAGAAACAAAGAAATGGGGGGTAGGATAAAATAATGCACCTTCAATCCTCTGTAATAGTTTCTTCACTTTCTGCTTACAACCATCACAATGTATGTTCACTTTAAGAACACAAGTCTGCAATTTAATTAAAGAGATAAACATGAAAAAGAGCTAACTTTGCAAAAATAAACGAAAAAAATAGGACAGAAAGAATGTGATGAAGAGAGAAAATAAAAAAGAGAGACCTGGATCTTGAGAAGCTTAAAGTCTTCATCTTTAGTCATATCTCCAGAGGGTAGCTTGAGATTGTATAACATGAAAGAGCCTCAAATTGAGTAAGAAAAGGAGGAACAAAAGGGAAAAAAAACAAAACAAAAGTTAAGCAGAAGAAGAAGAAGACTTAACACTACTTAACCAATAATAATTGAGAGAGAAAAAAGGTTCAACTTGGATAATTATTATTTATAATCTTTGAAAGCTTCACTTTCTTACTTTCAGTTCTCTCTCAAAAGCAAGAAAAACAAGAGCACATGGGTGGTTTATTTATTTGGCAAGCTAGCTTGTGCTCCTTTTAAGTCCCCAAGAATATAATAAACAAATGCAAACAGAAAAAAGAATAATAAAAAAAGACCCAATACCAAGAAAGAGAAATAGGACAGAAAAGAAAACAAAGGAATGAAAAGGTCAGAATATTTAATAATAGAGGTAGGGAGAGAGTAAAAAAGGGGGAGTAAATAAAAGAGTTATTTATTTATGTGATGTTTTGCTACAACTTTTATTGTGTTTGTGAAATCTGAGATGATTATTATTATTATGTGTATTTTGTTAATAATAAATAATAGAAAAGAAGGAGAGAAATCAGAGATGATGTGATTTAACGTTAATAAAAAGAAAAACAACGACTTGACAGGCCGACTCCTATGCAATGGCAGCTTTGTTGTTGTTTTAAAACTAGTTACTTTGGTTACATGTCTTCCAAATTTTCAATTTTATCAGTTCCTTGGTTATTGGGCCCAACGGGCTTTCCTCTTTTCCACCTCTACTCTACTCTAGGGGAATACTACTTGGTTACAAGTGTCATTTTTTAACCAACTTTTGTTTGGAGGAGACGACTATGAATGACAATGGATAGATTTATTTTAGAAATATAGTCACATTATCCTAACGGATACCCTTCTTAAATCACATATCCTTACACTTCTAGGTTAGTAAGCAATGTATAAAATAATAAATTGCAAATTATGTTTAGTACAACATAAATTTTTTGAACTTGGCCAAGAAAATATATTGGCTCTATGAACTGTTGAAGTCTTTCATCAACTCTTGAACTTGTTTAAAGTGATACAATAAGCGCTTTAAGTTTGCGTACGTGGCAAAAAAAGAATGAATGTTAAGAAATTATAAATTATATCATTTTTTTACAACTTCAAAAAATGAATATATTGGTTTAAATAAATTTGGACAACCAGTAATTTTCACCCTGATTTTTGTAATCTCTTTATTGCAGATGACTTATCTAGAAGAGAACATTTTCGTTTTTATTAATTATTTGTACTTCGTTCTTTTCATTTTCTTTAATAAATTTTGAGTCTATGTTTTTCTCTTTTCGTTTAGGATGTGCCAACCTGGTTGGGATATCTGAACTTTAAGGATTTTCTAGTTTCCGCTTTCAATTAAAAAAGTTTGGGTAACCAGTAAATCACTTTAAACAAATTTAAGTGGTAAATAGATTATTTTAAGCAAGTTTAAGGAACTAATAAGACATCATGTAAGATCAATAAACTAATCTATTTTTTTTAGTTAAGTTCAAAAAGGTTTTGATGTATCCCAAAATTCGTTCAATGCCTTTCTTAAATAAAGTTAGGATAATCCCATGAGAATTAGATAGTTGGAGATACTGCGGGTAACAATACTCATTGTCATGTACAAGTTGAATGTTAATAAATATTTGATTTATTTATTATTTAGTTGTACTGTTTAATCAGCCCATTGGTTTATGTTGTAAATCATTTATGGGTTGGGCTGAGACATTGCCCATTTTGTTATTATATCTGCTTCATCCCAAGCCTCTTTTAGTCTCTATGCATGTAAAGTTAATTGAATTCCAGACTTATTTCACAAGTTTGAGTGCTTGCTGATCCAACAAAATCCTGATTGCTGGAAAACTCTATATTATCTTCATAAAATTCAACAATATATTTCGGTCAAACTCTCGGTCACTTTTGTTTTGTATTAGATTGGATTCTAGAATCCCTACAATATTATTTTGTAAAAGTGAATGAGACTATTTAGCTCGATAACTATATAAAAATGTCAATGGTTCAATAAAAATTTAATTGTATTTAAGCGATTTATAATTGAGTTTAGAAATATGAAAAAGATTTATAAATGAGTTTCGAGTCGCAGTTGCTCATAATATCATGCACTCTACAATGTGTAACGTCAGTAAAAGCTCAATGTTGACCGATTTTATAATTGAGCTGAATAGGCGCACAATAAAACTCGACTCATGAGCAAGTTGTTGAGATGTATGAGTTGTATAGAGTCACTCATTAAATGAAAACAAGATTGGTAAATGGAATATAACCGAATTTGACTCTTCAACCCACTACATTTTCCAATCAGAAGGCTACCATTCATAAGATTTAATAGTTTTTCTTAATGAAAGACTTCCTCTGGCCATGGTTGGTTGTAGATTCGTGAACAAGTATTGCTCATACATAAACTATTCATGAACAAGTGTTCATGAATAAAGACAACAAGCCGCTTGCGAGTAGATTTTGCGGCCAAAATAAACGTGCAGCTTACAGACAAAAATTTAAACTATAATTAGGTTCAATACTCAATCATGTAAATTTGGCCATTTGCAAATATAGACTCGTTAATAGTTTCAAATGATGACGATTCGAGTTCAATTAAACAACGTTAATTGTTGACAAAAAATCTCATATAATAGATTAGTTTAAAATTGTCGAAATTGTGATGTTTCTCTTAATTTATAATTTTTGTTCTATTATTTTTTATTTTTAAAGGTAAAGGGTGGTACCTAATTGAAGCGACCACATTGGAACCATAATCTATGTATTTGTGAAAGTTTAAAATCACATATCTGACTTTGAAAACGTTACAAACCATAATTGTTAATCAAAACAATAAGAAATGATCCAGTTAAGGATGGGGGCAGTAAAAGCCAACATGAAACGGTCAAAGCTTTTTAACCTTTTTCAGTGAGACACAATTCCCAACACTCATCCTTAAATTAATTCAATTTAACATATTTTGAATGAAAAAAAAATTAATAAAACTTGAACATTTGGGTAAGTATGATCAGAAGAGGCATTTGGGTCAGAAAGAAAGAGAGTCCAAAACCCAAAGCTTATTCTTTGAATAAATAGAGGATAATGAGTGACCACAAAACAAAGAATAATGCAGCATGAAATAACACAGTGGTTATTAAACTACTTTACTACTCCCTATTTCTCTGCCACTCTTATTTCATTTATTTAAGTCTTCTTTTTACTTCTCATCCAAGTTTTTGATTCTTTTTGCAAACCTACAAAAATATATTTGTCATCAACACAAAATGTGTTTTTAGAGTATGGTAAAGAAATCTATGCAATATTGAGATATAATAAAAAAAAAAAAATAGGGTAATTTCCAAAAAAATTTATGTGTTTATCAATTTTGACAAAATGGTGTCAGTGTTTATTTTTTTGACAAAATAAGGATTGTGTTTATCTCTGTTGCCTAAAAAGTGGAATAATCACTAACGGTGTTAAGTTTGATGATGTGGCACGGGGTATTTGAGTCCTAATTTATTATTTATGATGTAAAATACTCATTTTCACATTTAAAAGTTGTAAACACATTTATTTTTTAAGAATTTACAAATAAATTTAGACAAAAACACCTTGCCATATCATCACATTTAACACCGTTAGTGATTTTTCCACTCTTTGGGTAACAGACTTAAACACAATCCTAATTTTGTAAAAAAAAATAAACACAGACATCATTTTGACAAAATTGATAAACACAGAGATTTTTTTACGAAATTACCCAAAAAAAAATATGAAGTTTTATTACTTTAAAATATCTCCTAAAATCTTATAGTGGTTAACAACATGCTTTATTTCCACATTGGTTAGAAAGAAAGATGTAACGGGAGTATTCACCTGTAAATAGGCTATAACCTTTAGCTATTTGTAATCCATATTATTAGGACTAATTAACCAGGAGGTATAACTTTGGGCTTTGAGTTTGTGCGAGAGAGTAAGCATTTTTTGTTACAGTTTTATCCGTATAAAACTTGTAATCCTTTAAAGCAGAGAATTAAGAAGTTATGAATCCCGTAGTTTTACTCATATTGAAAAGGTTACCACGCAAAAATCTTCGGTGTGCATAATTACTTCTTTTTAAAAATTTCTCATGTGGGAGCATGAGTGTGCGTTCGACCCAAACATTTATAACTAAGAAAATTAGTAGTTCGAAAGTGCTCTAAAATTTCTCCATTACCACCCCAATTTAAGGAAACTGATATCATACGAGATGTTACGTATGTAAGTGCGGTTTTTTAATACGCAGTCCAAAAGAACTCTAAAATTTCTCTATTAAAAATGACTCATGTTATGTGATAGAGCAATTTTTTGTTAAAATTGTAGGGCGGACTTACTTTTTTAAGTAATAAATGTATAAATATGGTCTTGATAATTTTAAGAGAAAATATATATATTACCTTGTTGTTTGTCCAGTAAATTTGGCATTATCTTGGATTTATATGTTGTGCCAAACTGACATATTGGGTTTGATTATCTAAGAAGAGTAAAAAGGGTGTGAGCTCAGCAGCAACTGATAATGGAGAAAATCAAATGATACAATTAAAAAGGCCAAAAGGCCCTTCTTGGGCCTTCGACTTCTTTTGAACCCTTAGCGTAGGCCCATTATCGTTCTCTCTATTTATTTTGTCAAAAAAAATGCTGAATTATTTGTTTCTTTAACAGAATATCATTGTAAGCAATCTTATTGTTTTCGGTTTTAATCACGATAAATTAATTAATTGGGATATGAAGAGTTTCTTAAACATATCTTCCAAACCTGTTAAACAAGTAATCTTAATGAAAGTAGCGGATTCTTTAGCAGATTTTGGTTTTAAACACATGTCAAGTATTCACATAGTTGGAGTTCTATTTTAACTATATCAAACATGACATAAAAGAATGTGATAGATATTAAATATTAAACAATATTTGTTGCAATCATTGCAATTATATATATGGACTATGTCATAAGAAATTCCAATTATTGGATCCCTTTTAAATTAATAGGCAATGCTATCTAAAGTTTGTATTTTACAAAGTATTTATTACTTTGATTTGTCCACTATTAGATCATGAAGTAAAATTTAATTTAATGATGGATGAAACAAAGTAAATAGAAAATAAAATAACTATAGCCTTCAACCTAAGATTATGTTTGGTAGGAGAGACTTAAGAGATGGGATAGGTATAAGAAACATGAGATTATATTATTGTGTTGTTAATTTAGAGATAGGGCAAGGAGATGCAAGAGGGATAAGGAATTTATTATTGGGCTTTTAGCATATATTATTAAATATAGTGATATTTAAATTATAATTGAGTTTTAATTATCAGTTTGGAGTTTTAGTTCAATAGATTACTTGACATGTCAAAACTTCTACTAGAAGGTTCTGAATTCTAGTATGGGCTTTAATTATGTGCTCGAGTTTATATGTTAATTTTTGACAAGTAATACATAAAAATTCATCCCAATGATGCACTTCTCTTTCTCACAAAACACACCTACATACATCCGGAAATTAAGCAAACCGCAGGTCCTCTAGCTAATTAATCTAACTTGGAAAGTGAGATTGCTACATAATAGAACAAGCATTAGGGTTATCATCACTGAACAAGGAAGTGAGCTTCTCTTCAGTAGCATTTGGGCTGGGAAGAGCTTGATACACATTTTTCACATAACCTGATGGTGCTTTCTTATCATAGGCTTGAGCCACATATGGATAGGCTACTAAATTGTAGGGTACATATGGCCAAAACTCAGCTCTCTTCCCTGTGTTCTTCACTTTCTTTAGTACCTTGTTTGGCTCTATATACCCACTTACTGTTACCTTGCTTTGCTTTCTGTTCACATCCACTGACTTCACCCCTAACATGTCCAATTTCAAACACAAAACATAACAATTTATTAAATAAGAATTTCATGAGCTATATGTGTGCAAGTAGTTAGTTACTTGATGTAACACCATCCTTTACGTGGTTCACGTTAAAGTATTAGATCAACGTAACTATTAAACCATGATTCGAGTCTTGGAGATGGAAAATTTACTTAATGAATTGGTGGTTTGGAGGAGGGAAAAAATCTCCCTAGGAACAATTTGCCAGTGTTGTAAAAATAAATAGGAAAAAACTCAGACTTGTTCGGTAACTATATTGATAAAGTCCTAAAATAAAAACAATAACAAATAAAACTATGTAAAACTATATTGAAAGTTAGAGGTCTTCTAAGGATCGTTCTTTTTGGATTAAAGAAGATGGATTGCACTGAAACTGAATGTGTTGAGTATAAGTAAGAAAAAAAAAAGAGTCTAATTGGAGAATACAAATATGCTTTCTAGATAAATTGTGACATTTGTTTTCAAAAGTTACAAATTATAGTTTTTCTCGAAAACAATTTTGCATTTACTAAATGCTACTTTTAACTGAAAAAGTTACTAAAAGTTGAAAAAACTTCTCTGTGGAAAAACAATGACAAACCGGCCTTTATGAAACAATTGGACTAATAATTACTCTGCTGGCAATACATCATATTGATATGAGAGTTCATATTTAATAGAGGCAACTACTAGAATAGCCAATTGGTGGATTTACAATCTAAAGTTATAGGTTGAGTTTGGTTTGGTGCATTTATGGTGGGCAAATAAATGGCTATTGTGAAGTGGGATAGAATACATGTCTTTTTCTTGTCAATAAATACTAAATAGTGGTTGGAAAAAAGTCATAAACTATTTCCAAACCATGCATTTTGCTTGTTCCAGAGACAAGGGTTGGGGCCTGCATGAAAAGGGAAAGACAAATGATATCTCTGGAACTAGCAAAGTCTTTCTCCTGCACAATATTTATGATGCCAGATTCTGTAATTGTAAATGTAAATATTGTACTTTCTTATGATCAATAAAAGAAGTGACTCCACAATCTATCGTTAGGTCTCTTCCACACTCCAGTTCCCTAATATTAGGAACAGTTCTTTGACTCATTTTTGGTCCTATTCTTTTTTTTTCTTCTTCTTCTCATCCCTGTTTTTTTCTTTTTTTCTTTACTTTGTAATATTTCAAAGGTCCCAAAACATTTTTTGTATTAATATTTGACATAAGATTCAAGACACAGAAATTTGCAAAGAACTAGATTTTGTAATTGATTTTTTAACGTGAGTTAGAACAAACAAACCGCATGTAAGATACGAACAGTTGAACCAAACAAGCCGTCAAAAAGAAGGCAATTGTATTAGATTAGCACAACACGTTTAAGCAAAAAGAAGAAGGGAGAGAATTGAGGTAAGGGAATAAAAGACCTTTGATGTGGGAAACAGCATTTTTAACTCTCCTTTCACAGCCATCACAGTCCATTTTAACTTTGATTTCTACTGTCTGAAAATAACAAAACAAAGTTAATCAAACAAAAGACAACAACAACAACACTAGAAAATTAAGGAAAGAGCAAGCATATATATTTATATGTACGTACCTGCAAAGGCTTGCGCTTCCTCTTCCGTTTAGCATTAGCAAATAAATCAGAGATGTAATCAGAAAGATTGTCCAAAGCACCCATTTCCTTATCCTGAAACTGAAATTTTGTGTTTTAGAATTTAGAGAGATCTAGAGATGAACAAGTGTATAATAATATGCAGACGAATAAAGGCTTCTTGGTCCCTCCATGTCTCTCTGTATAAGGTATATATATAAGCAGGTAAAAAAAGTATGATTGATTTGCTGAGGGAGGAACCGTGTAGATACAAGTTGTACGTACCTTTTAAATTTAAACTTAAATATTAAATGCTTCTTCTGATAATGACTTGTGTTGTCTCTACTAATGTAATAATAAATCAATTCATCCCATTTCCTCAATATCATGCCGCATAAATAATACTACAACCTATATCTTTTATTATTCAATTTGGCTCCAAAAAACATTCAAAACAACACATGAATGTGTACATATAGACATAGTTTTGTTGTACGTTTTCTTTAGCCGGAAGAAAAGGATTATGTTTTCAAGTAATTGTGCTGTATATCATTGGTTCTACAGTGACCTATCTACCCTCAATGTTATGCTTCTTATTGTATAACTAGATACCACCTCGCAAAACAACATAACCTATCATACATTATTGGACATTGCCCCTACCTATATATACTTACATAATTGATTCTGGAGTAAAAAAATCAATTAATAGCCATCATTTGGAAAACTTTTATTTTTTTATTTGAAATAGATTAGCTTTAATTTTACAAGTTATATATATAACTGCATACAGATTGTGGGAGATAAACTGTGGGGTAAATGAGTATTCAAGACTGAGACATAATAATAAACCTAAGGTATTTTACAGTACGCATTGACCATTTAATCAAATATATTAAGTGGGTGCGTGTCAAAATGATAAAACAGAAATTACAACAAATAGAAGTGTGTTAAAATTATTCCGAAATCATACATTTAGTCAAAAATCGGACAGCAGGTTTTAATTATATATTAATCATAAAAGAGGTGATATAAGAAAAAATAAATAAAAGTGGTGATATATATTGAAAAATAAAATAGTAAAACTAAAACTTAAGAAATGGGATATGGAGCTGTATTTCATCATTGCAATTGCAAATTGAGATAGATATGAGCTGCCAGCCAGCTTCTTATACGCGGCGTTTCGTTGTAAATTTCAATACTATGCTTTAAAATCGTCTCAAAGAGCCTCTCTATTTAGGCTTTTGAGTCAAAATTTGAGAAATTTAGTTAAAAGTTCAACTCCAAAAGCCTCTTAATAATTCCTCAAATCACTAAGAGCCACACTCTTTCCTCAAACTTAAGAGTATCCCTCTTTTTCTTAACTTATTTTTTATTAATATTTTTACTATTGTCTAATCTCTCTCTTCTTCCTATTAGTAAATATAGCAATACAAAACTAATTTTAGTAAAGTAAAAATTAAATAAGGAGTTGCAATGAAATGTATTGTTAGAGATAGTAAATCCTAGAGCATTTTTAAATGGCTAATAGTTAATATTTTATATTATTTTTAAAGAGTGAGCGAATAGTCTTTTGAAGATGCTCTAAGTATCCATATTAAACGCATTCCATTTATTTTTATTTTATCATTTTTCTGAAAGTACTCAATTTTGATATTTCAAATCCAAAATATCATTCTACCAAAAATAAATTCAAAATATCATTTTTTAAGGAAAATTCAGGATATTATAAATTTGATGGGTCTTTGTATAGTTATTTTGCATATTATATATAACTAAGCTTATATCGCAAGCTTCTTCAATTTGGTAAAAGAAAAATAGATTCACCTTTTAAATTTATAGAGTATTTTGTTAACTTTTTGAACTTATTTAAAGTGATTTATTTGTTACTTAAATTTTTTTAAAGAGATCTATTGATCATATAAACTTGTTTAAATTTATATATTCGCTTATTGAACTTGTAAAAACTACAATTTCTCAACATTCACTCTTATTTTGTCATATAAACATACGGAGCTTATTATGTCACTTTAAACGAGTTCAACTAGCTATCGAAACACTCTAAAAACTAAGAAATTCAATCTATTTTTTGCCAAGCTCAAAGAGCTTTTAATTTATTAAGTCACGTAATTATTATTTTATTCACTATTACTATTGGAATAAGAATATGAATTTGATCCGACAATAATGATATAACTTACATCAATTTGATAGTTTTTAAATTACCACAAAAGAAATCTAACATTAATGACAATTAAGAATAACAAAGAAATGAAAAGGAATTAATATGATAAATTAATGAGATGGGGTCAATGATTTGAAGAATATAGGTGAAGTTATTTTATAAGATGGAAACACTTGCAAACGATCTAATCCATCCATCCCATCTTAATTAATTAAGCCATCTCTTTATCACAAGTTATTAGTGAGAAACTTTGAAAATTGCATGTGGCTTACGATAAGCTAACATTAAACCTCCATTGATTCTAATTCTGCATTTATTTGTGAATTAGAAAAATATCTTTTTTTCATCACTACAATAAGGAAAAATTGAAAAAATAAAATAATGTTTGTGATTTATTCAATTATATATAAACACATGATTGTGGTTTAAAAATATGTAAATGAGATTAGAGATAGGATCAGGTGAGACAATGTCATTATGGAGAGACTTTTTTTAGTGTGAGACAATTAAAAATGGTGGCATTTTTGAAATTTTAAGAACATGGAGGGGCATTATTGAAGGGAAAAGGAGGTGATGTCAGTGCTGATGTCACATCTGGAGAGAGAAAAAGTTTTTATTATTTTATTTAAAATGCATTTTTCCGCTCTTTTCGAACTCATTTTTCAAAAACAATTATATCACTGAACTCGTATTAATTAGGCGGTCATTTTGATCCATTGTTGTTATTTATAAAAGATTTTTATTTTTTTTATTTTTGTTCCAAATTGGATACTCGGTTGTTCCAGCAGAATACTACATTTGTTCCACCAGACTACTACATTTGTTCCAGCATAATATTTTCATTATTTTTTTTTTAAATGTACTTTGAAAGTGTAAAAAAATGTAGTATTCTGGTGGAACAATTGGAGTAGTTCGGTGGAACATATATAGTATTCTGCTGGAACAACCATAAAAAAAAAATAAAAAAAAAATCATCTATAAATAACAAAAATGGATCTCAAAATGACCGCCTAATTAATACGAGTTCACTGGTATAATTTTTTTTGAAAAATGAGTTCGGAAAGAGCGGGAAAATGCATTTTAAAAATAATAATCAAAACTCTTTCTCTCTTCAGAGGTGACATCAGCGCTGACATCACCTCCTCTTCCTTCCCTTCAATTCACGCATGAGGGGTATTCCTTTAATTACAAGTTTGCCACCTTCCCCTATTGAATTACAAAAATACCCCTTGTCTCACCATAAAAACTAGTCTCATCCTAAACCATTGTCTCATTTGAACTTGATTCAATGAGAGTATGTGGGTAATTTAACAAAATACAATGTTTTAAATTATATCGTCAAGTTGTGATGACAACTAATGATATTTTCTACAATTTAAAAAATTACATTTACACTATAGTAAAACTTAACGTTTTGAAACACTGCCACTCCAAATCAAAATCATAAATCATATGGTAATGGTTTACATTTTCTTTCAACAATTTGGCAGTTATGAACTGATTCACAGTTAAAGTCCATATAACATAATTCAATTTGAGAAACCTATATTCTTTTGTCAATATGTACATATGAGTATTTAAAAAGATAAAAATATTTTTTTAAAATTGTAACTAAAGTGTGTAATCTAAAATATCGTGTTACCCTATTTTAAAATCATTATATCACACCATATGCAAATAGCAAAAACTGTATACATCGTGATGTGTTGTTTTGAGAAATGTGGATGTACCTATAACGACCTGGTTTGAAATGAATTGCATCACATATCGAAAATAGAGAGAGGATGACGAAGTTTATAAGTAAGATGTGGCACCAATGCATGTGTGACGAGTTTTAAAGTTGTGCTGCTCAATGGTGACAAATTGGTCAGAGCGGACAATATATGCATGACATTGACCCTCGATGTTATATATATTATGGTATCAGAGCGACTCCCTACATATGATGTGTTGTTTCAGGACGAACCAGATGAAAGCTGGTGTGCATGTAACGACCAGTCCAAAGTGGGTGACTGCGCAAGATGACATGTGTAATGAGCGGCTCTAAGGGATCATAATGAGGGGCATGAATGAATTGAATCTCACATCAAAGCTATAGACTGGACCTTACAAGTGAGATGTGAATCCAACACATACATGATGCATTTTAAAAGTCTTATGGCTCATTGATGGATTTGAGCCAGGGCAGTCAATACATGGTATTGATGAAGTGTTACAGTACCACCCATCACTCTAAACATAAGGCCATCTCCAACCCTACTTTATAATTAGTGTTTAGAGTAAAAATAGTCTCAAATGGTACTCTTTATTTTTAAAGTAAGGTTTAATAATTGTTTATTGATACTTTAATGATAAAAGCATTACTTGATAATATTTAATAGTTAATTTATTGATTTTTTAAGTTCTGGAGTTATAAATAGAGTAGATGGTTGGAGAAAGTATACTATAAAATAGAGTAGGGAAAAAATAAAGTTGGAGCAGATGAAATAAAATAAACGATTAGAGATGGTCTAAATGACTAATCTTAATTCCGAAGAAGAAAAAACAAGTAAATAGATAAGACCTTATGAAACGAGCAAGAAACTAGTCTAGCCAATACCTAATTAGATTCATAATTGGGTAACAAGGATGAAAAGTACTTCTTTGCATTTAATTTAAGCACATCAAATGACTCACACATAGTTGCCATACATATATATGGTAACGCATTTACTTGAACAAAATTATCTACCCACAAAAATTATTTCTCCTCTTGCTCAAAAAGTTTAAGAAAAAGAGTTACTGTTATAATGTTGATAATTTTTCTTTTGTTATAGAAAAACCTCAATAACTATGTCGTAATTCTTTTTTCTTTTTTTGTCTATATACAAATTTAAAAGTAGCAAAATTTAAATTTCGAACTCTCCATTTACACATATGAAAATCATCAGTTAAGTGTGATCTGGAAGGCTAACAAGGATTTAATTTTATAACTCTCTATTGGCTTTAATAATCTATTTGTCAATACAATTTGGACCGTAAAAGGGGCTGGAATTTAAATCCTGATATTTATTCTTCTGTAACAACAATCCCTTCATTTTATTAAAGAAATACAAATATATTAGAAAGCCAGCTAGGCAGAGTAGTTGGAATTTCGGTAAGTGTCTTTGTTTGCTTTGTTTTTCTAATGCTTTTGTGCAAATTTACAAGATATGTCTTATGTTTATCATCAACTATTTTTTAATTTAATAATAAACAAATATCTCCCATGCACATCGTATGCCAATAATATGTTCATACTCAACATGACAACATCATAGGTCATCTTGAAAATTTCTGATGATGCATGGTATACATGATTCTGGTTGATGACTAGTGTTGGCTTGAACTCGTAGAACAAAAGCAAACATGAGCTAAATGACTTGGTCGGTGACTACAAACGTTAAAATTAAAGGAAGAAAATAATTTTGGGGTCTGGAATAAATGTAGGAAAATGTAATAGTGAACATATCTTTTAGAAAGATTATCATTTGTTTTTTATAGAAGTTTGGATCAGCTGTTGTAAAAAGTGTCAACGTGTAATTGGCAATGATGGTAGTGAGGAAAGAATTCCATAAAAAAAATGTTCCCTACATGTTAAGCACGTATCTTTATGTGTGATGGTGACACATGTTTGTGGTGGTGATGTATTGTCAAATATCCCCACCTTAGGTATGTCGTTCTTTCGAGATGATTGGGTTGTGAAGTTCCTTAATTGACCCGAGATGATGCACTTGATCATTGAGAGACATGAGCTTAAGGGATCCTTGTCAGCTTATATCACTTGATTTTTTGAATTTCAAATTTGCGATAAGGGAGAGAAAACGATTAGGGTTAGGCGGTGGTAATAAGTTGTTGATGGATTTGATGAGAAGTGTGTGACATCAATCAAAGCCTGCACGTTTTCAGGTTGAAGTGATGGTTTCGCTGCACAATGCTACTTACTCGCAACGTGACAACATGGAGGCAACGCATGCCGCTATAATTATGACAATTTTTCCCCTCTTTTAATCGTCATTTGGATTTCCAAATGCTTCTCTTAAATGCTTATAAATGTTTCCCGCTTTTCCATTTGAAGACACCTTCTTGCCATTTACAGATTTTTGAAAAAAATTTCAGATCATTTTTGGTTCTTCAATTTTCCATGTCTTAATTTCATCATAAGTTTTGCTTATTCATTATTCTTCGTGCTTCAATGATATCAAATTCTCTTATTCTAAGCATGACGTACTACCACGGGCCATGTTTTGGCTAAGTGGCGAAAAGTCTCTAATCAAATATAATTTTGGTTGAAAAAGTTTCTTCCTTGTATAATACCCTCGTCACTTGTAATCTTGTTTCTCATTAATGAAGTTATTTTTCTATTAAATAAAAAAATAAAAAGATTACGGAATTAATTGAATTATTATTTTTGTACGTATAACTAATGGTTAAAACTGTTATAAAAGCAAGGTTAACTGATTTTCAATTCATAAATCATTTCCTCGTAGCCGTTACAATTTATTCCCGCCAAAAGAATCATCTTCTTTACTCTGCTTTCTTCCCAAAACTTCCAGTCCTTCAAGAACCTCAATCAATGGCGGGCACTCAATTTCTCATCTTTGTGACCCTCTTTTCCTTCCTTCCATCCTCCTCTCCCCTCTCCACCGACTCCATTCTTGACTCCACCACCGTCCTCTCAAACTCCGGCTACAACTCCACGGCTCTTACTCTCGAATTCGCATCTCCTTCCATTTTCCCAATTCAATCTCCCTCTCTCACCATTTTCTCCCCTCTCGAATCCGCCTTCTTCGAATCAGGCCAACCTTCACTCTCCCTTCTCCAATTCCATTTGTCTCCGCTATCTCTCTCTGTGCATTCCCTCAAATCTTTCCCTCCCGGAACCAAGATTCCCACTCTTCTCCCCAATCACTCCATCATCGTCACTTCCTCCATCTCGGGGTCTATGTTTTCGATCAACGGTGTGGGAATTAACGGGTCGGTGGTTTATGATGATGGGTCTTTGGTAATCTTTGGAATTGACAGGTTTCTTGATCCCAGTTTCGAGGTTTTCGGGTCCATCAATGGTAGGTCTATTCACAGCTTCGGATGTCCTGCTTTGAAGGGTGCTGGTGGTCGTAATGGTACCCAATCTTTTGAGGAGGCGATTTGGGTTTTGAAGTTCAAAGGGTATTCAGCTATGGATTGGTTTCTTGGCTTGCAATTGGGGGAATTGAAGGAGAATACAAGATTCACTATCTTTGCACCTGTTGATGATCATGTGAGGAAATGCTTTTGGGTGGATTATAGATCGATCTTTCGTAGTCATTTTGTTCCGTGCAGATTGTCGAAGAATGATATGCTTAATCTTGATAATGGAGTCTTCATTCCCACTTATTTACCGGGGTTTATGTTGAATATGAGGAAATTTGAGGAAGTTTTGCTGCCTAATTATATTAAAGTTGCATATCCGGATATATATTCAGATGATTGGCTTGTGATTCATGGTCTTCCTGGAAGTTTCGAGGTGACACCGATTTCCTCATCTTTCTTCCCGTCTAAGAATTTGAATGCAACACTTGCTGAAGACATTTTGCTCATGGCAACCATTCTGCTTCTGATTCTCTGAATCTTCCTCTCCTTTTTATTTTTTGCTTACAGTTTGGTGATACTTTATTGAAAAGAGCTAATATTCTGCTCTATTGATGTTGCAAATATTGGGGGCTAACTCCAGGAAACAATAATGTTTTTGAGGAATTTCGTAGTATTGAATATGAGATATACATGATTTAGTTAATCTTGCAAATGTGTCTTTGAAAATACGTTTCTTCAATTGATTTAGCATATCCAGTTTCTGCATTTGGTTTTGTATTAAGATAGTTTCATGTTTGTTGAGCTGCTGCACACTATTCTATTGATTTAGCCATGATCAGTCTATGTAACTGAAGCTTGAGAGTATATAAAATTGCATCAATGGTGTCAAAATTCATTGTAACCGGCTGTTATTGAAAGACTACTAGTGAGAATTAGACATTCATAGAAATTAGAACGATACATTCTCTCTTCGGTCTCAAACTAACTTAGCGTGCCATATTACTGCCTCTATCTCATGAAACATTAGCATGAACTGTTTATGAAATACGAGATCTTTACTACGTCGCACATTAGCTTCTGTTGTTTCATGCTGAGTAACATACATATTTTTCCTCAGCTTAATGGTCTTTTGAGTCAAGAAACCATTAATTATTGTCAGAAAATGAAACCCTCAGCTTTCATTTCCTTATGAACCTCTCTAACTTCGAAAAGTTCCTACTCGTTTACATTTTATCAAAAGATTCTTGTGCCCTCTGGAACTGCCGGGACTTAGAGCATCAATCAATCTATTGAAATCTGATGATTCAATCTTCAGTCAAAAATTATCCATCTTTTGAAATGTGTGTATTGCTCGCCACGGTGTATGTAAACCCTTTTTGCTTCTCTGCCCATTTGAAGAACCATAATGCTAGAAAGCCTGCATTGCTTAACCTCTTAACCTGCGTTGCCCAGTTTATAATTGAGTCTTTATCTTTTTATCTGGTTTGTTTAGCTTCATGCATTTTCATCTTTTCAGCATATGTAACCCACTATTTATCTCTTTGCTGAATAAATTTGATTTTTCATCTCCATACTTGCTTTTATTCTGATTTTCTCAAGTATATAATGCTCTTACAAGTTTGTAGTCATACTCAATCAAAAAATTTATTAGCAAATAATCATTCAGAAGATCAGAAGCTCTATCTCGTGGTAAGTTTTTCGTAAGCGAAAACAAGGTTGGAGTAAGCCATGTTCTTTCGAGCTTAGAAAACTGAACTAAATTTTAATGATATTTTATAAATAAAAATAAATAAGATGATGATAAATAACAGTAATTAATAGTAATAAGAATATTGTAATGGTTTTGGAAGATAAATTTTCATATTTTTTTAAGGTAAATAGACGATAAGAAAAAGTTGAACTCAATTAAATGAAAAAAAGTATTGATGAGTAAAAGTTGTAAAAGAAAAAAAAAAGTATTGATAAGTAAAAAATATGATGGCCCAAGTACAAGCAGTGGAGTATGTAAAGAGGGTTGGACGGGCCACTGAAAAAAACCCCATTAGGGATAGTTTTAGCAAAAAGCCCCTTAAAGTACCTCAAATTACAGTTAAACCTCTTTAAAGTAATACTTTTGGGACCGGGAAAAAATATTACTTTATCGAATTTATTACTTTATCGATAATGAACACTGATGAAGAGACTAGTCCTAAACCGGACAATAGCAATAGAATCACCAGCGGATGAACAAATTTTTGTGTCGGTAATGAACATTGGTGAAAGACTGATCTTGAACCAGACGATAGCAATATCATTCCAAGCTTGTCATCAAAGAAAGCAGTTCAAGCAATCAAGACTTTGAACAATTACTTGTTACAACACAAGCAAAACATACCAAGAATTATTTGATATGTTAATTTTAGTTTTGGTGGAAAGAAGAAACAAGATATTATATATTCATATTTAAAAAAAATTGAATTTTGTAACTCATACATTTTACATATACGTATAATTCTGAAATTATTACTTTACATATTACTTGGATCCTTCAGGACTTTCAAATTTTGTATTATCTTATACTTTTAGCGAGAATATTACTTTACGACATTAGCCCAAGTTGGGACCGACGAAATTTATTATTTAAGCGAGGTTATTACTTTATCGAATATTACTTTATCGAGGTTTAAGTGTAATTTGTAAATGAAACTCAGGCCCCCAGCCAAAATTTGCTGCTGCATGAGCTCTTTTTTATTGCAAAATTAAATTTTGATTGGACCTTATGTTTCTCTTAAAATATTTATTATAATTTTTGTCAGTGCTTGCTTTCTCCTCATTATTCTAAGTGCAGTTTCCCCTCAAACATCCACCACCTTATGATTAGCGGACCTTTTGTACATTAAAATCTCCATATAATTAATAGTTTCGGTCCTTCAAATTTTTAAAAAGTTCTAAATTTTAATGATAAATCTTTCGAAAATTTATAAAATATTGTCCAAAATATACTTAAAATTCATCGAAAGTCAAATAAATTTGGTTCCATATTTCAAAAAATTCATCTAAAATTTTTAATTTCGACAAAATTTTAACTACGAGGAAAAAATAAATTTGTAGAACTTTTTTAAATACATCTAAGTGTAAAGTCAGCCTTCAACATTCAACTCTTTATTCGCCAGTACATGGAAGAAAAATCTTATGTCACCTTAAGTGTTTTGTGATTCACAAAGTAAGAAATTAACCGTAAAAAAAGAGTGTTTTTTTTCAAGAAAAATTTAGTTGAGGTTAACTGATTTTCAATTTATAAGTAATTGAGTCGTAGCCGTTACAACTTATTCCCGCCAAAAGAATCATCTTCTTTACTCTGCTTTCTTCCCAAAACTTCCAGTCCTTGAAGAAACTTCATCAATGGCGGGCACTCAATTTCTCATCTTTCTGACCCTCTTCTCCTTCCTTCCATCCTCCTCTCCCCTCTCCACCGACTCCATTCTTGACTCCGTCGCCGTCCTCTCAAATTCCGGCTACAATTCCATGGCTCTCACTCTCGAATTCGCATCTCCTTCCATTTTCCCAATTCAATCTCCCTCTCTCACCATTTTCTCCCCTCTCGATTCCGCCTTCTCCAAATCAGGCCAACCTTCACTCTCCCTTCTCCAATTCCATTTCTCTCCGCTATCTCTCTCTATGCATTCCCTCAAATCTTTCCCTCCCGGAACCAAGATTCCCACTCTTCTCCCCAATCGCTCCATCATCGTCACTTCCTCCATCTCGGGGTCTATGTTTTCGATCAACGGTGTGGGAATTAACGGGTCGGTGGTTTATGATGATGGGTCTTTGGTAATCTTTGGAATTGACAGGTTTCTTGATCCCAGTTTCGAGGTTTTCGGGTCCATCAATGGTAGGTCTATTCACAACTTCGGATGTCCTGCTTTGGGGGGTGCTGGTGGTCGTAATGGTACCCAATCTTTTGAGGAGGCGATTCGGGTTTTGAAGTTCAAAGGGTATTCAGCTATGGCTTGGTTTCTTGGTTTGCAATTGGGGGAATTGAAGGAGAATACAAGATTCACTATCTTTGCCCCTGTTGATGATCATGTGAGGAAATGCTTTTGGGCTGATTATAGATCAATCTTTCGAAGACATTTTGTTCCGTGCAGATTGTCGAAAAATGACATGCTTAATCTTGATAATGGAGTCTTCATTCCCACTTATTTACCGGGGTTTATGTTGCATATGAGAAAATTTGGGGAAGTTTTGCTGCCTAATGAAGTTAAAGTTGCATATCCGGATATGTATGCAAACGATTGGCTTGTCGTTCATGGTCTTCGTGGAAGTTTCGAGGTAACACCAATTTCATCATCTGTCTCCTCGTCTAAGAATGTGACTATAACAGTTACTGAAGAAGTTGTGCTCTTGATGGCCTTTCTGCTTCTTTTCTGAATCTTTCTCTCCATTTTTTCTTTTTTGCTTACAGTTTTGTGATTCGTTATTGACAAGAGCTAGTATTATCCTCTATTGATGTTGTAAATATCGGATACTAACTCTGGGAAACGATAATGTTTTTGAGGATTTTAGTAGTAGTAAATATGAGATATACATGATTTCATTGATCCTGCAATGTGTCTTTGAAGTATATAAAATTGCATAATGGTTTCAGAATTCAAAGTAACCTGCTGTTTTTTTAAAGACTAGTAATGACAATTAGACATTGATAGAAAGTAGAATCATACATTAGCATTTCATATTACTGCCTCTAATTTATGAAACATTAGCATCTTTTCTACGTTTTGGCATTAGCATCTGTTGTTTCGTGCGCGGGGTAACGTAAGAAATTTTTCCTCAGCTTACTAATCTTTTGTGTCAAGAGCTCAACGGTATCTTTCTTGCCCCCGTCGAGCAAAGCTTGTTTAAGATTACTAAACAAATTAGCAGGAGGCCGGATTCCGACATCCAACATCTCCGAAAAATACTTGCAAGCAATATCTAGCTTATTTTCATAGCACAAACTGTTAATCATTGTGGAGAACATATGCATCCCGGGAAGGATTCCCTTGGCCTTCATCTGATCCCAAATCTCCATAGCCTTATCCGTTCTTTCGATGTTGCAGAACATCCGAATTATAATCTCATAAGTACTAAGAGTCGGCTCACATACATCCTCATTCCTCATTTTCTCGAAAACCGACAAAGCCTCCGTTGTCTTGTGAGCCTTTACCAGATGATGAAGAATTATATCATAAGTTCTAGAGTTCGGACCAATCCCACACTTTTTCATCTCATCAACAATCTTATATGCATCATCCATCTTCATTGCCCAACAATAAGCTCCCACAACAGCATTGTAAGTAGGTAGCTCAGGAGCAAATCCATACGCCTTAGATTTCCCGAAAAAATCCAGAGCTTCTTTTAACCTCTGTTGAGAACCTAATGCATTAATCAAAGTACAAAAAATATGAGGATTTGGCTGGCAATTCTTCACTTCCATCTCCCGAAACAACTCGATCGCATCATCATACTTCTTCGCTTTACAATAAGCATTGATAAGAATACCATAAGTGACCACATCAGGTTCAAAACCCTCATCTTTCATTTCCTTATAAACCTCATCTAACTTCAAAAAGTTCCTCTCTTGACCCCAACCCTCTAACAATATCGTGTACGTCTTAATATCGGGCGCGAATCTTCTCTTTTTCATTTTATCAAACACTTGTTGTGCGCTCGGGACCTGCTTCGACTTGCTTAAAGTATCAATCAATCTATTGAAATCTGATGATTCAACCTTCAATCCAAACTTATCCATCTTCTCAAATGTGTGTATTGCTTCTTTTACTTTCCGGGCTCTCGCGTATCTCCTCGAAATTAACACAAAAGTGTCCTTGGTTAACAGCTTTTTTGTGTTCATGTCATTGACTAAATTCCATATCATGTTAAACTGCTTGATCTTTCCCAGTGATTCAATCAACGCGTTGTAGCTCTCCGCGCTGTACGTAAACCCTTTTCGCTTCTCTGCCCATTTGAAGAATGACAATGCTAGAATACCAGCATTGCTCAACTTCTTGATTACTTCTAAAACCAAAGGTGGTGATACCTCAATGGAAGTGTTGGACAGTAAAGTTTCTGGGGTTGAATTGGGGTTTTCTGATAATAATCTGCAGATTATTCCGGCGTCTCGGAAGATATTTTTGGTTTGAGTTTCTGGGTTTTGGTTATGAGGGTCTATGGATGATTGGGTTTGTTCTAAATTAGTGTGGAGTGATCTGTAAATGGTGAAATGAGAAGGTGATAGATGTCTGCTAAGGTTTTCAATATTGGTCACTGAATTTGATCGGATGAATACAAGTTGAGAACATAGAGGGTAAAGATGATATCTTTTTGGTATTCTGGAGAGACAATGCCACAATCTAGGGGTGCCCATGTTGATGGAAAATCAGATGCATTCAACCAAATTCAGACTCTTTTATATAGCCAAATAGGTGTTGGGCCTAATTACCGGATTATACGAGTTAATAGATGTTTGTGTAAAATGACATATAAAATACTGATTTTTTACAGCTATTAGTTTCGTTTTATTTTTCGTTTGTTAATGTTATTAATAGTGACAACAAAAAAAGAAAGTCTTCAACATAAATGTTTAATCCTCTAATTGGAAAATCCTCGTGAAATTAGTAGCAGTTCGAGTGCAATCAGTTCTATCCAACCGTTGTTCATCAAACACTGTAAACATTTGTTTATCAAACAGTTGAATAATGCATTGCCAAGGCTATCACATTGGATTGTAAACCGATGCGGCCTAATTCATTTCGTCCTCGAATATTTTAGGAAATTTTAGTTTTCATCTGATCAATGTTCTGACTTTCATAATCTAATGTGGAAAATGTTTTTATGAACTCTCTATCGAATTAAGATGCATCTCTGATAGAAACAAGAAATCCCGATGTATTTAACAACATTACCAAAAGATAAAACTACGGGTGAAATTAGAAATAAGTCATAGTCAAAACTAGTGTTTCCTGAACCATCTCCTCTTTTCAGTCACTGATGAACTATCTGATTAAACAAAAATAAGAATTAAATGAATGAATCTCTCGTACAATATTCGAGGCATGCTAAATAATAGAACTTTTGAACATACAACAACATACATCCTAATGGCAGCAGAATGAGAGTTTTTCTTATTTGACTGTATATGCTAGCAGCTACAATAAATATCAGCCACCGTCACAGGATACAATCAAAACCTTCCCTAGCAATTTCATTACTTTCTTTCTCCTTCAATGCTGCCAATCCTGTAAAGATCCATAACCTACCCAGTCATTCAAGAAACAAACCCAAAAATGGACCTTAAGACCGGAAGAATCCCCTACAATGGTCATCTTTCCACAAAATTCGGATGCAAAAGTTTTGCACTTAGTCTTGGATAATAAGAAGCCTTCCAACATGCTCTTTCATTTGCATTGATTCATCTGTGAATTCCAGTCATCCAGAAGATTTTTTATGGTCTCCTCGAATTTCTTAGCCTGAGGTCCGGGTTTGACAACATTGACATCACCCCATTGGGAGCAAGGATCCATCCACCAACTCTTTCTGCCAGTACACCACGCACCTGGAACGGCTCGATTACTTCCACGCTTAAGGATTTTGGAGTCAATCATATTCAGTATAGGATCATTCCTCTTGAACTGTCTGGCAAAAGCTACTCCACTTTGAACCATTTGATCATAATCCGCTGTATTCAGAAAAAGTGGCTCCATCTTTGGAGGATTGTCCCATACCATATATCTTAAATCACTGTTTACTGTTGTGTTCTTAAACTCCGGTGCATTGCAAATAACCGAATGAAAATAACCTTCTTCAGGTAAAACCACGTTGTTGAAGTACATCAGAAGGGTTCGTGGAAGGTTATCCCAACCCATTAAGCAATATTCGAGAAAAGATCGACTCAAGATTACCCATTGGGAACCTGCAATACAATAAAGATAAGCTATTGCATGTAAAGCCTCGACAAAGTAATTAAGAGCAACCCATAGCTATTGCTTTTAACATTTGCACAAACTTAATATAATAGCATTGGGGATCTTTGACTTTACCTGTGAATACTTTGAAAGCATCAGGTTTAGGCCGCTTCTCCGTAGCAGTAAAAATCTGAGTCCTCCTTGCTAGATAAATCGCAGGATCAACAACAATAGGCTGAAACCTTTGAGATCTGCATCAAAGACAGGTGAACATGATTCAGATTTCTTTTATTTCCCAGAATTCAAATTATAAAGATGAGGTTGCCTACTCTTTCCACCCAAGATCACTGGTATGATCTATAAAATTGACGTCTCTGCTAAATGAGGAGAATACATGCGACAAGTCTGAAAGCATATACAAAAAAAAAAGCAACTGTTAAAAACTAGAATAGGACTATGAACAGTGAAATGAAGACAGAAATGTGTATGTAAAGATTTTCAAAAACATAATCAGTTGACAGCTAGCAAGGTAATATATGATAATTCCGTCTGCAACATGAAAAGTATATCAAGTAATAACTTTTGAACTTTCTCTGTGATGTATAGCAAGAGGGAAAATCAATACCCTCCAAATTCATGCAGACCAGAACAGAAAACACAGACGCAGAGGAAAAAGAACTACAATTCTAAATGATTCAGCAATATGACTCGGTCCAACCAGAGCTATCTATGACATAGTTTTTACACCTGCATTTGGGGTCTAGAGAGTTTTTAAAGCGGGACTGAGAGCCAACCTGAAATCACATAAAAATATGCACCCAGCAAGTAGCAAGATCCACCACAGATTTAATATATTACTGTTCTAAAACTCCAAATACATCATCAATGAGCATGAACTTCTGTCTTACTCTAACTAAACCAATCTCATTTTGATATGTGCTTTTACAGGATCTGATCTCCTCTTTCAAAAAAGAAAATAAGGTAGAGGACAATGCTAAAGGTGCCAAAAAGAAAATATTCAAGGAACCCTTTTGACTTTATCGCTTTTAGCCACTTCTGTATCTTTGAACTTTGCTTAATAAGAACAAAAAATCCTTTTAACTGTAATTCAAGTAACCAAAAGTTCAATCACCTATTCTCAGTGAGGTCAATCAAGGAGTTGATACAGAGTGGTCCTTTATTTTCTTTCTCCTATATCTCCATGTCCAACTGCTTGTCCTTTTTATGTCGTCAACTTTGTCCAGAGTCCTTATATCTGTTAATTTCCTCTAGCACCCAAATTCTGAGAGTGCTCCACGTGACAATGACACTCAAGCAGTACAACTTACACAACCCAAGACCAAACCGCTAGAAAAATCCAAGGAAACTTCATAAGGTCTGAACTCAGGGGCCAGCACCATGACCGGCTCGTTCCAAGGTCCGCCCCTACTGATGCAACCTAATTGATGGAGCACAAGCTCTCTTCCTCCCATTCGTAACCCAAAATCAACTGAGCATCTCTTTTACAGCTCCAAAGCATATGTACAACCTTCAAGTTTAATACTACGAGATTGTTTGAACTGACATTTATTTATTGCATAGTGCCACGTCATTAGGGTACATACCTCTAGACTTCCCATAATGCCTTAATGTCTACATGAATGTTTTCCAAAAATGGAACATTTCACATTTGTGAAATAAACATGCAAACACCATCACATCTTTCCCAACCAATCAGCAAGCTACTACCTACATATTTGAATATATATCATAGCATACATCCCTTCTGCGGAGTAAAGCCAAAATGAGATAGTTTCATCCTTTAATTGTAATTTAATTCTAAAAGGTAATGTCGATAATCATTCCTCGTAAAAAGAACGACAATTTCAATCTAATGCAAATCATACTAACAGCCTTGGTTATCCTCATCACAGGGAAAATATGAAAGCTGGGGTTTTTCAACTTCCAGTGTAAGGAATGCATTGAAATGTAAGGAGGCAGTAATATGTTGGAGGAACATGATGTAAGGAGAAGAAAATGTTCGCATGTAGAGTTCTACTGTTAGCTGGCATTGGAAATAGCCTTATACTGAAGCAACGGGTGTGAAAACGAGTATTGATGGATGCAGCTTTTGTAAGAATGAAGTTGAAAATGTACAACATCTCTTCTTGGAATGCAGTTTTTGTCATAAAATGTAGAAGATGAAGAAGAAAGTGACAAATAAAGAACCACCACCTCCAGGGTGGAGATCACGTAAAGGAGTTGGTTCTGTGTAAAGTCTGAGGGAGAACTCCTTAGCATCATTGGGAAAAGTAGCTTTCACTGCTACAGTTTCATGTATTTGGCATGAAAGGAATAAGTTCAGTTTTCAGAGCATACGGCCTGGTGGCAATAGTGTTTAGTAGCCTTTTATTGTGTTAAGTATAGATTACTGTACATGACCTAATGGAAACAAGAATGGTAGGAATCGGTCTACTAGGCCCCAGATGGTTTTAAGCGGTGAAATCAAAAATTCATTGACCAAAAGAAAATATTGATCCTGCCAAGAAGTTGCTCCTTGATGTCAAATTTTTTGCCAAAACCATACCTATGCTTGTCAATAGTGTCCCTTATGCTCTAAATAATAGCGAGAACTACACGTTCCTACTCTAAGGTAGTCAAGTGTGATAAACTGATTTTGTAGCTAGCCTATGCAAATTGCAAACGAATAATATGATTCTAAAAAATGACCAGCTTGCACGGAATGACAAGAAGCAGAAAACAGGAAACCCAATGATCAACTACCGTACGTTCAAATTGTTTTTAAAAGAATGGTAGCTGATCATAATAGCAATTTGTAGAATACCAGAACATCATGCATCAATTTCATTAAAGTTCAAGAACCAGGACACCCAGGGATCAAGAGCCAAAAAACAATCCACTAAACTGAGTTAGCTACTCCTATTTCGTGTTTCTTTCCATAATATTCGTCCAAAATTAGAAGCGGGAAAAGAGTGAAAGATTCTAACTTTAAAGCATAAACAATACTATCAATCCAAAATTTTCTCCAAATTTCTAAATAAACTCCAAGAACATAAAAAATGTGAGAACTAACATACCATCCTGAGTCAACAAGGGATAATCTGCAGCACTCAACACAATAAACCAGTTCCACCACGACTTAACCTTCAACAAAATGGCAGCAGCCCGCAACATAGCCGACAAATGAGAAGCTCCTGTCAACGACAACCTACTTGGCTTCCCAATGACATCAACATTAGCAAAAGACCTTATAGCAGGAACATCATTAATCGCCGCAATCAACCCCAACCTTTCTCCATCAGAAGCATCAGCACCCAAATGCAACAGATAATGATTCCTCGGATGATAAACCGCGAGCAGCAACCGAATGATCCGGTCACTGTCACCACGGCCACCGGTTATATAATAAGCAAAAGAAGGCGGATAATGAGAACCATGCTGAACTACAGAAGGAAAGCTTTTGGATGAGCTAAAAGCTGAGATTGAGTAGAACAGCAGAAACAAAAGAGACATGAATGCAGCAGAGAAGAGAGTAAAGAGGCATCTTTTCTCTGCTCCCATTTTCTGAATCTAGATCAATTGGGCATTTCTGGGTCAAATTTTTCAAATCAAATCAAGCTAAAGATGAAAACTTTAACCATACCCTTTTGAATTTGATGGTGGAAAATGGAAATTGATGGTGTAATGATCAAAATAAAGTTGATTTGGGTTTTTTTTTTTGGTGGGTCTCTAGAGATCAGATCAGAAACTGCAAAAGTTTTAAAATTTCTAGGAGGGTATTTCTAAAATCAAACATTTATGATTAAAATTAGGGTTTTGAGGTTGGATTTGGTTCCTGCTGTTCTGGATTAATGGAAGACGATGACATTTATGAGAATTTAGAGTACATGTGATGATACTATTTTGGTTTTTTATTTAACGCAACGAAATTGAAAAAGTTTCACCTGTGAATAATTAAATTATTGTAATACCGAGATGCGAAAGAGGCGCGTGGTGATAAACGCGGGAATCGGTGTCGTTAGATTACGGAGGTGTGTTACACTCTCTGGTTGAGATAGAGGGGGAAACAAATTAGAAACTATTTATTTTCCTTTAATTGACCGACTGAATATATGAGTAGTGACTTTTGTCTAAACGGGAAAATAAACTCTCATTTTCTTACCAACGGATTTGTTAGTTCTTCAATTGAATGAATCATTATAGAAATGTTTCTTTTAGAGAAAAGAAAAACCTTTTGGAAATTAAATTCTTAAAAGTTCAATACTCTCCTAATGACAAATTCAAGATTAGAATGTTGGAGGGACCAAATTTACATGTAGGTATATAAAATCAATTCTACGACATATTTTTTCAGAGCGAAAATCTTTGTAGCTCAAACAATTTATTGAAAAGAGAAAAATAAAATACAATATTTTTGTTAAATACTACAGATTTTGACAGAAATATCAGATTTCTATGAAATTTAAATTTTCAACACTATTTTGTAAATTTTTGAAAATAAATTCGTCAGAAATAAAGTATTTATAAATAAATTTCTTAAATCAAAGAGGCGGGAAGTAGTTATTATAGAGGTATTCCAACAAATATAAGAACTCAAAACAATATTTAGTAGGAGTAATTTCAAAGGCCGAAATCCATCTGACCTCTCTAAATATACCCTTGTACGGACCCGTACTTTTAACCTTAAGTAGTAAAAGTAATTTTTTTAATTTGATTTGATATTCAAAATCTAATATTATGAAGATTCAATTGTCTTATTAATAAAATATTTAAACTAAATCTCTATATATCATTACCGACTCATGGATGGTTTGTCATAGTGTAATGATAATCAATTGACATATATTATAAACTAATTCAACTTGCAACAATACTTTACTATCTTAAAACAGCCGATTATCAATACTTTAATCTGTCCAAGCAATGACTTTCGTCCTTGAGTCACATGTATAAATAAGTATTTTGTTGATCTTGATTTGCTTTGTATTATATGAGAAAAGTAAGTGATTAAATACATTAAAAAGTGTTTTGGTCATATTTTGACTACTAGTAGTAAGAAAACTTATTTCACCAATATATTAGAAGAATATGCTTCCATAAAGTATCAGCAAATTTTTGGGTGAAAGTTGGTCCACCAAAACACAACTGAAAATTTGACTTGCAAATATTTCTTGAAGGAACTTGTTGGTGTAGAATTTGAAGTATGATAATTCACATCTAAAATGATCAACAATGCAAGTTAGTACAAACTATATGAAAAAAATAAACGTGGATATTATCTACTTACAAGTTATAATTATTATCCAACAATTTCTTGTGATGTCTATTTACTTTAGTCAGCAATGATTATCTATTTTTTTGAGGCATAATATTTCTATATGATAATGATAATCTAAGCATGTAAATTATTTATTTTCATGAAGATAATTTCATTTAACTTCTTGTTGTTGTTCTCAAATGAACTATATATCTAAATTCACCGCATTAAAACATTTAATATTTAAGTCAATTGGCACGCTCATCAATGCTTGAGTGGAAAGTTCAAGATCCGAATCTTATACTGCTGCTTAGAAAAAATGATCTAATATTTAAACCAAAACTATCAAATCAAACTGTTGTATTTGGTCAACTTTCTTGCTTCAATTGCCAAAAGGATTTGTGTGATCTGGACAAATCATACATATTGAGAAAGGCAACAAAAGCACAAACTGGCAGTGGCAGGCCAATTTGGCTGATAACCTAGACCTTGGTTTGCATCTATTTCACAGGCCCCCTAATGGGATTTGCAATATCTTACAGCAAGACATTTTAGGGATTTCCTTATCTTTTGTGTTGCAGTTTTGTTACAAATATATTGGCCTTTAGTTCTTTTTCTTTCTTATATGAAAAAAAATCATTGATTTTCAAGTTTGCTTTCATACTCAAGAGGTAATAGTCATTTATAGCAATTCGTAAATGTTCAAGACAGCAAAGAACATGAAGTGTCATTTTCGGTTTAGCCTTTCATGACTTACCTCCATTATAAATATACAAGTAATAAAACAATATCATCCTGTCCGAATCATAGTTCACAGTTTCACTCCATCTTAGCTTAGAATGGAAAAACAAAGCATGAACTTTGAGACTACATCCATGCAATGAGTTTTCTGCAACACACTCATCCTTAATACCAAATTGGAATCAGAAACTTAATTTAAAATGGCTTCAAATGTAACTCCATGTTGAATAAATATAGCAGAAACAAATCTCCTGATCCAACAGCAAACATTCGTTGTATATGCTTATTGTCTTTATTACATTTTAATCATTGTTATAATTCAAATTCAAAAACTTCTTTACTTACTGGATTTTCCAATGTAGACATTATTTGCATGCTATAAGTTTCGTCGTCGTCTTACCAAAAAAAAAAAAAAAAAAAAAAAAAATAAGTTTCGTCGTCGTCATTAATAATGTAAGCAAATCGCCCTCCTTCAAAAACCAGGACAGCTTATTTCTTTCTTTCTGTAATTTTTCTTTCCTTACCATTTGGGTGTACCTCTTTGTTTCACTTTTTGAAGTTAAGTCGGTTCACTCAATCAATTAAACCGAATTAACTTCATCACTGGCTTCACTGTCACTACTGCTGCTACTGCTTCCACTACCACTGCCACTCCCGCTGCTTCCACTACCACTACTGCTGCTAGAACTAGAAGTTGCCTCATTTCTCCCCTCTGCATTAACTTGGGCTCTGAGAGCTTCTGCTGCATTACGCCCCTTATCAGCTTCATCGCCACTATCGTCCACATCAGCAATCTCTTCATCAGAATCGTTATGATGTGGCAGCTCATTATCGAATCCGCTGTCAATTTTTTGATCAGGCTCAGCTGTGTTATCATAAGGTGAACTTGAACCAAATATGTCCTCGATATCTATGTGTTCATCTCCTTCATCATTCTTGGGGCTTGGTGAATACTTGGCTACATTAGGCACATTAGGCGGCTGCTCAGAAATACTCTTGCTGGAAACTTGTGTACCTGTAGGTCCAGATATAAGAAAAATGCAGCTTATAAGCCAATTGCCAATTTTAGTTAAAAGAAAACTCCACTGAAGAACATTTTTCGTAAGTTTTAGTGGATGGTCATGAGCATATATGAAGGGAGCAAATGAAGCGGTAAGGGGCAATGTTAATATAGTTTTCTACTGAAAAAGCCAACACATCGTTTGATACCATAAAGAGATCAGTGGAGAAAATTAAAAATTAGAATCATAGTCTTCACAGGAGTTCCAAAGACGTTTATTGGTTAATCATTATAAATATAACTGAAGTCCTTTTTCCATGCAATTATCTGCAGTTAATATGCGAAATAAAAGCATACGGGCCGTTACTGTGAGAAAAACGTACTGCAGTTGAGTTCAAATTTTTACATTATTGTAGACTTCGCAGTTGATTTCGGCCACTTAATATGTTAAACAAAAGCATATGGGCAGTTAATGCAAGAAAATATATTGCAGTCGAGTTCAAATTTTACATTTCAGACATCATGTACAGTTAATGAGAAAGCAAATCACTCCGAATTGATGCAAAGACGAGAGTATAAAGGATTAACACACAGTTGTGCGTCCGTGAATACATATATTTCAATTCTGCACCACTGATTATTGAAACAAAAAATCATTTCTATGAGATTACAAAGACTAAAATCAAGTCATACCTGGAACTTGTGTATCAGCAACATCAATTCGTTCCACCTCAACCTGAAGAGATGCCAAAAGAAAATTTAGCAGAATATAAGAAAAGAAGCAAAAGTATATCACTAACCACACAAACAACCAAACAATACCTAAGCAAAGAAACAAAAATCACAGCTTGCTAAGATTGAGCATAGACTAAAACTTTGTATTTACTAATTATGTGAAATAAACATAGGTGCTTCAAAATCATCTACCAAATTGGGACATTACGTTAGCAAAACATCCATAAATATCGCAAAAGCATCAATAATAATATTTGGGAAAACAAGCATTAGTCTTATCAAAACACAATATAAGTTATATGAATCATATAACTCATTATACATTAAAAAAACTCCACAAAAGCGCTATACTTTAGATAGATGAGGAAAGTATCTTGGTATATTGAAGATGACAAATTTGATAACGAAATTATTGGTTTTCAGTCCGGACACCTAAATTCAACAAGAGAAGAAAGTTTTCTCCATTGTTCCATGGATGGAGCATATACTTGTACCATTAGAAACAGAGTTGGCAGCTAAACTAACAGACATAACCGTAAACAACCTGTTTCGATCAATTTTAAGTAATGTCTATGTTTCCTTCCATTTGTTAAGCTTGGAATCCATATATTAAACTAAAAAGTAATCCAGAATTGTAATTAGTACACAATTAAGATGAGTTAAATTGGAAAACTAAAACTCACCGGAACATAAGGCGCATTACCAAAGGCAGGGCTTCTCCCGATAACTACATTAGCCGGTTTGCCAGGCTTCCCAGGGGGAGCTGGAGATAGCCTAGGATCAACTGCAGAAGCAGATTCACCTGGCATTCTGAGGTGGCGGAGCTGCTTAACTGCACGGTGAAGGCGCTCCATTCGGAAGGTCTTGCCATCAAAAAACAAAACGGCATCGTTATCCTTATAATCCTCGCTGCTTCCTTCAAATGTAACCTTTGGTTTTCCCGATTGATTGTTCTGAAACTCCACAGATACTCTATTCTCCTTATTTTTATGCAACGATCCGACCTTGCTCTTATCGATTGAAGCCGGCTTAAATTCATCTATTAAAATCAAAATCAAAATCAATCCATTGATGATTTTCTTGAGAAACAAACAGAAAAAGAAAGACTTACATCGCAAAGTGCAGAATTTCTTATTAGATTTAGAGGATTCTTCTTTGAAGGAAGGACCTAAAGTGAGATTGTACCAGCGATCGGATTGAGGAGCAGTTTTTGGCTCTTCTTTAGTGTTTTGAGCCATATTTATATAATGGCAATCTGTAATCAAATATCAGATTGCAGAGGAACAGATATAAGATCCCGGATGGGACCCATGGATCGGCGGCGGAAGGTCCGACCAGTTGAGAGGCGGAGGAAAGTAGGGTTTGTTGGTTATTAAAGCTGAAAAGATCGACAATGGAGAGTGGGGAATATATTCGGGTGCATGCATGTCTATTCTATTCCAGACTTTGGTTGGGTGGGAGATGATAGAAAAAATATGCTGTCTCAAACTTCCTATCCCATTTTCCTGTCCCCCTCTCCATTTTTGATATGTGTAAAAGAGATTTCACGACGGATTAATTCGGAGACAATTTAGAGTATAATAAAAAACCATTAAAATCTTTTTTACACATGTCAAAAATTGAGAGGGAGACAAAAAAATGGAATAAGAAGTCCGAGACAGCAGATTTTCTTCCGGAAATGATGAACAGTACTGCCACGTGGATGAGAATTATGGAGTATTACGTGGCGTTGGATGTGAGAGAGAACAAATGCGAATCTATCACATTCATTCAATTTGCACAATATGGCCCACGTGCGTAAATACAGGGTAGAGGACTTTCATTAAATGCCCAAGGGAAACAGTGGAGAGATAAAGTGTAGAGAGAGAGAGTAGAAGAAATCTCATACCTTGCCATTTATAAAAGGATGAAAAATGCTTTGTGGGCTTAATGGGCCTTAGACTCGTATTCCTCATCAAGAAGTCTCTCATTGGAGCTCCTTCGGGCATTCGTGTGAGGAACCGCGCTGTTTGGAACTGACTTCAAACTTAATTGCGTCGCTATGATCGGTGCTCATAAAAATAATTGTGTCGGTTGAAACAGTTTTTAAACGTGTTTGCATCGCTTGGGATGGCTTATGGGATATTCTATGGTCACTTTGTTTTTCACAAAGTAATCATTACTTTGTTTTGTCAACCATTAGATCATGGGTTAAAAACTAATCTAATGGTGAAAAAGACAAAGTATAGACAAAGTAAGGGAAAAACAAAGTGACCATAGCCTACACCATGACTTATATATGATAGAGACCGCTTATAAATGTAAATTGCTCGTGATTTACTCAATTTGCAAATGAATGTCTATAGTTTAACAGTTTGTAGATAAAGGTATGTGGTATGTGGTTTAACAGTTTGTAAATAAATATCAAATTAACTTTTATATAAGTCATCTAATTAATAGTATAAAAAACAAAGTAACCATTTCCTTTGAAGAGAAAAGATAAAGTAATCATTACTTTATAAAAAAATTAAATAAGTATATAATAAATTCTTTAAATAAATATCATTTTAACTTTAATGTATTACCATATTGCTATCAGATATTCAACAAAAGAAAATATTGCTATCAGACAAAATTTCATCATCACCCTTCAATTTATCTACCTTTTCATGTTAATATACAGATCTACTAAACAGTAACAACAGTTTAACATTGTGTAATTAATCAATAATTATTTTTTTAGTTAATTATTTATATAAAATTTTAGACTGTAAAATAAAAACTCTAAACTCTAAAAAATAAAACATACACCCTAAATTATGAACTCGAAACGCTAACATATATGACATGTTATTAAATTATAGAATTGGCATACGGATGACATGGTTTGTCAGACGTATTTTAAGAAAAAATTTAAGTTTGAATCCTAAAGTATATAATCTTAAGATAATTAATAATTATAGGACAAAAAATGATTAGGTACAAGTTATTCCCATAATAGTGTAAGTGAGAACTGCCAATGAAAAAGTCAAACCCATCACAAAATCATTGTTTATTAAGCATGCATATGGTTTTAATTTAACCAATAACCAACCATTTCTGAAAATTTCTTTACAACCAACCATCAAAACATTAAACCAAAACAAACAAAATCTAAATTCATAACCCAAAAAAATATCGAAAATTTAAAACAAAAAAAGGGAGATTGAAAAGGAGGGAGAGTGCAAACAATCTCTCCTTTTTGGATCTCTTAATACACAAAAAAGTTATAATGCATTCATCAATCATCATTTTCTATATAGGTTAGCTCATACAATTTGTTGGTTAATTAAATACATGCATAAGATCTGATTTTGAACATTTACCTGGTGTGTTAAAAACTTTTATTTTCCGTAATGGAAAATAGAACAAGAACTCGAGCTTATTCATCTCCGGATCTGAATCCAATCGTACCTTCTTCTTCTTATTCATCGGCCGTTATTGATGCTCCTATAATAAGGGCAGAAGATTATAGTTTAGAAGGTATTTCATCATTCTTTGTTTTCTTCTTTCATTTGTTTCATTCTTTGTTCTTGATTAAATATACGTATATGTTTTGGCCAAATGTGAAGGTATATCAACAAATGTGAAGCTCCTGCTAAAACTAATCCAAGAGCATAATGGTGCTAGCACAAATGATGATAGGAAAACACAGAGGATTGCAGGAATGATGACCATTCTCGATGATGTCAAATCACGAGTCGAGAAATCATTTCAATCCAAAACTACGAGGAAACGATTGGCTGAGCTTCGGAGATGCAATACAGAACTCAGGCCTAGCAGAGGTGTGACACCAACGCCCTCAACACCAACAGCCTCAACCCCAAGGGACAAGAAACTACCGCAAGAAGCAGGAATGGATGAATACGAGAGGATCCGAAAACAACTCAGTGCTAGCTTGGCTGCAAGAAAGAGCCTTGAAATCATGTGTTCCAGCTTAGGAAAAGAAAAGAACATTATGGCTTGTGAGCTTTCCAGAAAGAACAGCGAATTGCATGGAATGGAGGAACTCGTTAATGATCTCAAGGCTCAAAACCAGACATTATTGGCCAAGCTTCAATCTAACGGCCCCGAGCACAAGGAGATCAAGACAGGTGCTACTATTGGATGTGGAGGGGATGCTGCTGTACTTTCCAACCAGCTCCTTAAGTCCCTCGAATGTTATCGATCTTTGAAGAAGAAATATAAGGGTGCCAAACAAGAAAGCTATGATTGTCACTCGACAATGGACGAATTTGGCGTTGCAGTCAATGATGGTCTCGAACGAATTCGAAGTTTGAGAGAAAGAATGGCATTAAACAAAGATCAAACGACTGATATCGAGCAGGAGATCTCTGCACTTGAGCAAATGTTCCAGAGATTTCACATCAAAATATCCAAACATGTAGAGAAGAACATCATGTGTTCTAAACCCGGTGCTGAGGCCAGTGCCAGCAGCAAGGGGTATATTCCAACATGACGAGCCACAAATATTTATAATCTTATACCCAATTTACTCGTAGAACAGAAAGGAAAGCAGTTTGTAATATGTCAAAAGTAGAAAGTCATTACATCAGTCACTTTTTGTGTGGGTATGCTCTCCACGAATTTGCATCATTCCAAATTTTGTTTTCTTTCCTGTCTTTCTTGAGAGGATGTTACTCTTCTCAGGCTCTTGCATTGTGTAGCTCATCTTGATGATTTAGGAAACTTGATTTTTTTCATTTTTACATCATCAAATTTGAACAGAGAAAACTGCCATTGCAGTATTTTTATTATTGCTACAATGTTTATACAGGCTTATAATTTAGATTATAAGTTCAGAAAAAAAATAATATAAGCAGGAAACTGATCATCTACAAGTTCCTTCAATTTAGTAACTTTGCAATTTGCAAGCTGCAACGGAGTTCAAAACCCAAGAATTACTTGCTACCTTGGCTCCAGTTCCACTAGCAAGAGCTTCAGCGTCAGACCTTCTTTGGTTTAAAATCATATCCTTCTTGCTGACATCACACTTATCGGATAACTCAAGGCTGTAAGTTATGAATGCTGGATGTGCAGATGAACCCTCTTGGACTCCACAAATGGGTTTTCTATGCAGAATAGCTCCTCCGCCAGCAACTATAATGTCTTGGATGTATCCCTTGTAAGCATCTGGAAAATCTCTCATCAAATAGAACTTCAATCCTTCAAATATCTTTGGTTGCTGGAGTAAAAGAAAAAACACATCCATGAGATGATGTGCACGACCAAGCATATGTGAGAGCATACACATAAGTTTAATAATCGAGGCTTGTATGGTAAATGAGGCTTGCAAAAGAATTAAATCCAACCTTGTTCAGGATTCTAAGTCTTCCAAGTTCTGGACCGTTTCTGATTCCATGAACATCAACCTTGATCTCATATTGCTCCTCTTGAACAAGTTTCATGGCTTTCAGGCAAGCTTTAACCCCTATGAAATGACAGAAGATAAGGTTTGACTACAAAGAGAATGACTACATTGCAAACACATTTATGAATCTTCAATGCACACATCCATGTGCTTGTTGAATTCCATAGTTAAGAAGAATAGATTCATTACAGAGGAAATTAGCACTCACACTCTATATTCAGTATCCATTTTCCCTCCAAGATGCCCACCAGAAACTTGAGTGTTCTTCGGCATGCTCCATTTTCATCTGTTGAAGCAATAACATGGGTGACACTCAAATCCCAGTTCTTCAACACCTTTATTCCAGATGACCGTTGAAACTCAGAAACAAATTCCTGCAGTAACCAATAAAATGGTGACTTTTTTCTTGTAAAAGATCAAAACATAATTTTTATATAGGTTCTCTTACCCTTTCCTCAACTGTGAGCGCAGAACAACAAAGAACGAACTTGTCCATTTTTCCATGCAAATTCCAACTTGGATGTGAACAGCTGTCTTGTTTAGAAACCACTGGATCACCCTGTTCGGGTTTTTTTCTGAAAGAAGAGCAACATGTTAGACATAAGATTTACTATTAAATAACAGTGAATATTATGCTTAAATCAGTAGAAGAGTTGACATACATTTTCTGAATGCATTTCTTTCTTTTTCTCTTTTGAGAGTCAGACTCTTCATTAGGCAGTTTACAAGAAGCATGAAGTGGACATAGCATGACGAAGTTATCCTGTTGCAACAGAATCAAACATGGAAGTAAGCAAACAAAGAAAAATTTGAATTAGTGTAAAAAAGTTAAACTAATGATACTTAACAGTGTCCCATCGACATTGAGGTGTCATCTTTGCACAGGTGATATGGAAACTCTTGCGACAACTCCGCTCAAAACATCCAAGAGCAGCACCTTTAAGTCCACAGCAGCAGCATGTTATTTTCTTACTTCTAGCTAATTCAGCTTCGAGATTAATAGCAGTGTCATCCTCAAAATAAACATTAGGCGCCCTGCATGAATGAGTTAGATTATCATATTTCATAATATCAAGTTCACAAGTACTGGGATACACTGCTAAAAAGAATTGAATGATTAGCTTCATTTATCATTGATGATGCCAACATAATAATGAACATATAAAGTTCATGATGTCTTTCGTCAGAAAAGTCATCATATATGAGCTATTTACAAGAACTCCATTGTAATAGTATACAAGTTATATGTCAAACATAGCGCTTAAAACTCCAAAGTTTGCCAAGCTCGCCTGATTTTGTTTCACATATATATTCAATAGTACATTGCCAATTAATTACTTTCTTAGCTCCAAAAGATTAGTCTTACCATTCAGCACAATTTCTATGAGCATGTATGACCTTGAGTCCTCCATTAAAATTCGCAGCCACAGGTCTTCCATCTGAGTAGTGGACCATCTCTCCTGAGGCCTGTCATTTAGTTTAGTGAGATCAAGAAACAGGGAAAAAGCAAAACATGGTGAAGATGGAAACAGTGACTAATAAGCAAGTATTAAACACCTCTGTATCCTTTGAAGAATGGCAAAAGGCACATTGAATCATATGAGTTTGGCAAGAACGTAAAGCTACTTCTGAATGATCAAGTTCCTCTAGTATTACTGAATTCCCACAGGTTTTTGAGCCAAAACTACTTCCAATCTTATCAGTTGATTTAGTTTCTTTTCCAGGAACATTCAAAATCTTCTCAGTGAATTTACTTCCCTTGGCACATAGATTGCTATGAATTTCCTGTTGCACATTAATTAGATCATCTTCCGAGGTACCATGAAAGGAAACTTCCGCATTTTTCTTATTTCTAGAGCCTTTATTGCTTTTTGACCCCAACACAGATTGACCCTTTTTCCCTTGTTTCACGCATTTCAGCTTGGTATCTGAGATTTTCTTACCATCAACCTCAGAAGGGATCAAGTCTCGATCCGTTTGCTTTGTAACTGGAAACATTTCTTCCATGATGCTGTTGTCAGTGGAAGTCAGTTTTTGTTTCTTCGAACTCACTGGGACGTCAATCTGACAGTTGGTGCCAACTTTCTCAGCTACATTTGCATTAAGTTCATCTCCAACACCTTTAGTACCCCATTGTTTCTTACCTAATGAATCAGGCAACTTGGTGTCCCTTTTACCTTTGAGTTTTGGTACTTCTACACAATGAGAATTAGGTGAAGCGCTTCCAAAATGTGATTCAGTTTCAGAGGCACCACCCTTCTCACTCATAGTTTCCTTGATTTTTAGAGAAATAGTTCTACTATTATGTGCTTCATCCTGCATAACTTTTCTTTTCTTTAAATTAAAAGGACCCTGTCTTGCATCTTTCTTTGAACACCTGTTTAGGGTTGTTCTTGCAATTTTCCTGCCTCTCTTGTTGGATTTATCACATGTAGTCCGCCTACCAGTTCTCTTGGCTCTTGAAGGGGACATGGTGTTCAACTCTTCATCTTCAATGACCATCTCATGTTCCGTATTAAACAATTGTTCCTCCTCATTACTGTGATCATTTGTATTCAACCCTGGTATAGCTGCTTCTTTGCTTTCCTGAATTTCATCAGGTTCACCAACATTATCATGATGAACATTAATTTAATCTCAGCAAAAATAAAAAAAAATAAAAAAATAAAAACTTTTACTGTCTGTGGTACCTGGATCTTTGAAGGACTTGGAAAAAGCTCCGGAGAGCAAGGTTTTTGAGTCCAATCGAACATTTCACTGTCAAAAAAATCTGCAGCATTTGATTTGCCCTCAGCTTGCTCCTGCATAATGTTGGAAAAGTAAATTAACATAGAATTTAACACAATTGCAAAACTAACGTTTCAGTGTATTTGTATGACATATATACTATTCAAGTTAGAATTTGATTCTAGTTAAAACCAGCCTTCTTTACATGAAACTTGAACGTGTATTAGATGGCAAAAGGCATTTTTAGCAGATCAATGTGTGAACAATCAACTTGGCAGCTCAGTTAAAGTCTACATTAGAACTAGCTTAGCTTCACAAGTTACAGGAACCATGCATGCATCTAGGAGATTCACTGATTTGAATAAAAAATCTGGATAATTATCAGTCATACAAGCACTAAGGTATAATTTAAGATGTATTTGAAGATATTGGTTCAGAATGGTATAGAAATTACTGTTAAGGATAATTTAGAGGGGCTTCCATCATCCGAGTCCTTCATGTCACTAAAAGTAGGAACATTTGGCGGTGTTACTTCCAAAAGGTGACTGTCATCAGTTTCCTGAGTTAACCTTTCAATATCTTCATCGTCCCTCAACCAGAAAAAAGGTGAAAGCCCATGTTCAACTTTTCTATCAGCAACAGAATTCTCTTTGTGGGCCAATGAACTATCCTTGGATCCATCCTCAACATTTTCACCTGATCTACTTTCTAGCTTCTCAGGTCGTGTTGGGGTTTCTGAAAGAAGACATTGTGGCACTTGAACTCTTTTCTTAGTCGGGAACGAAGGTTTAGCAGCAATAGGATCAGAAGCTCCAAGGTTGGATTGATTTGTTTTCCTTCCCCTTTTTCTTCTAGGTAGTCTTTTGTTTTCCGCTCTATTAACATCTTGGCTACCACAAACCTTACCACTGTCTGCTTGCTTGGTTTCATCTGGCAGACGAGAAATGGAAAGAGAAGACAATCACAATCAAATGTAGCCTTTTAAAGTAGATCATTAACCAAACAGTAACGTCGGTTTAAAAAATGAAGCACAGAGACCTAACCTAATGACCAACAAGATAGGAAACGAATAAATCATATGTAATACATGAAAAGAAATATCGATATACCAGACAATTTAGTGGATGATGGATTCTGAGTGACGAAAATCTGGAACCCGGACGCAGCTTCCATGCTTTTGTATATACTCACCAAGCTATCCATGTGAGGAGCAGGTCGAACCTCTACAAAACAATCAAATTCTAAGAAACACACATAACAGCAACATAAAATACTAAAATAGATTAGCCAATTCTAGCTTAACCGCGCAGTTACCATATCAATAAGATTTATTTTGATGCTTTTGAAATACCCAATTGGAAAATGAAGAGACCAATTTACCTCTTCTCCGGAAAGGTACTTTACAAACCGGACAATCAGAACCCGACTTCATCGACTTGGTTATACACGAACTGCGTAAACCAGAACACAATTGATCATTTCCTATTTGAATTCCGAGATTGAAAACATAAAAAGGGGGGAACTTACTTGCAAAACACGTGGTTGCATGTGAGCGAAACAGCGGAGTTGAGAAGACTGAGGCTGCAGCATACAGTAAATTAGGGTTTGACAATTTGAAATTGGGGGAAAATGTAATGAAATTAGTTACCAGATAGGGCATTTGAGCTCTCTGCCCATTTTCTCGAGATGAGTTTGATCTTCCATTTTAGCTACCAAATATGGATTTGATTGTTTGGAGGGAGATTTAACAGAAGAGAGAGTGTATGGCAAGCTTTCCGATATTTAAATCTAAATTTCAAATTATTTCGAACCCGCCAAATTCAAATTGCCGCGCCTTTACCAATATTTATTTCAATAGATCACCAATTTATTAGGCTTGAGGGAAACTGAGAATGGGCCTTACACCTCACGAAGCCCATTGCAAACGGTAGAACCCAAATGTTATTTATCATTGGACTGAATTGAATACTATTAAACTAAATTGAATTGAAGTGTATTTACTGAATTAAACTAAATACTATTAAACTGAAGTGAACGGGTATAAATTACTGATAAACCATAAAGAACAAGGCCTAACATACTAAAAGATGTAGAATTACAATTGAGATGCGACATACGCGTTTCTGAACCTAAACAATTTCTTCCGTCACGAAGTTAAAATCAGCTTCGTTGTCTATCAGAACTATAATAGACTTCTTCTTCAAATCTCGTTCAGCTTTGTTGTTCGACAACCCTTGTTATCTCACTTTCATCCCTTTCATTTCCTTTGACTCTATTCAATGTCAATCATTGAGATAAAAAGAAAAAAAAATTATAATAAACTGAAATGGTAAGGAGCAACCAATGTATATGCTATAAGTCATTGATTACATAGTCTATCTCCAATTTATTGAAGTCGCTTAAATTCTGTTTCGTCTCATTTTTCTTTTCATATTATTCTATTTGCATGCACTCAATCGAACATGTTTGCCCCGTGAATTGAAGTGGCACTCATTCAAAACAAGGTCAAGAACAACACCGTTACCAAACTGCCATGGTCGGTCTTGAACAATGTCTTTAACGAGCGTTGAGCTAATGTCAAACTACATGTATTCAAGCCACCAAATTACTCTTTTGCACGTTCTTGTACAACCGACTTTTGATGGTAAACTATTTTTTCATTTACTAAATTGCCCTCACAACCACCGTCTAACACGACAGTGTTGTACCGCCCAGTATTATCGGTACCCACCGTTGTAAATTGTATTTTTCTTTTGTTACCCTAAAACATCACAAGAGAAAGACCTGTAAATTGTATTTTTCTTTTGTTACCCTAAAACATCACAAGAGAAAGACATGAATACACAAGCAATCAACTTTTAGTAATAACTTTATCATACCTGCACGAATGTTTAATTTGACTACCGAGTTTTTTTATACAATATGATCTATTCGACCATTTTTAAAATGTAACCTAACTAATTATAGTGTATACATCGAAATATATGGATCTCATTCAAGAGTTGACATCAAGTTATTTGGTAAAATATTTGGCTATCACTCCCATTTTTTTTATGTTTTATAAAATTTTTTTAATGAAATATATGCAAAGAACTCAAATGAGACCTATGAAGTGTTTTCATAGGGGCTTCCTGAATCTGAATAATTTCTTCAGTCACGAAGTTAAAATCAGCTCCGTTGTTTATCATAACTATAATAGACTTCTTCTCCAAATCTCGTTCATAATTGCAAATAGTTGTTAAAATCCACCATAATCGTTGTTCGACAAACCTTGTTATCTCACTTTAATTCCTTTCATTTCTTTTGACTCTAGTCAATTTCAATAGCGCGCTGAGATAAAAAGAAAAAAGATTATGATAAACCGAAATGCTAAAGAACAACCAATGTATATGCTATGTAAACATTTCAAAATTACTCACCTGGCGAGTTATATCATTCATATATGAATAATCCTCGATGCGAGGAAAATGATTCGCTTTAAGTCATTGATTACATAGTCCATCTCCAATTTATTGAACTCGCTTAAATTCTGATTCATCTCATTTTTCTTTTCATATTCTTCTATTTCTTGTTGTGTGCATGCACTCAATCGAACACGTTTGTCCCGTGAATTGAAGTGACACTCATTCAAAAGAAGGTCAAGAACAACACCGTTACCATACTGCCATGGTCGTCCTAAAACAATATCCACGAGCGTTGAGCTAATGTCACACTAAACGTATTCAAGCCACCAAATTAATTTTTTCAAGTTATTGTACAACCGTCTTTTGATAGTAAACTATTTTTTCATTTACTAAATTGTCCTCACAACCACCGTCTAGCAGTACAGTGTTGTAGCCCCAGTATTATCGATACCTACCGTTGTAAAATGTATATTTCTTTCGTTATCCTAAAACATTACAAGAGAAATACATGAATACACAAGCAATCAACTTTAAAGTAGTAATAAATTTATCATACCTATAAAATGAACAAAAGTTTTATTTGACTACCGAGTTTTTTTATACAATATGATCTATTCGAGCATATTTAAAATGCAACATAACTAATTATAGTTTATATATCGAAATATATGGATCTAATTATAATGTTTTTACAAACTTGAAAACTTCGGGTTGATATCAAATTATTTGGTAAAATGTTTTGCTATCACTTTCATTTTTTATTTTTTATAAAAAAAATTTAATGAAATATATGCAAATAACACAAATGAGACATAGGGTGTGTTTTCATAGGGGCTTTCTGAACCTGAACAATTTATTCAGTCACGAAGTTAAAATCAGCTCTGTTGTCTATCATTCATAACTATAATAGACTCAAATTTCGTTCATAATTGCAAATAGTTGTTAAAATCCACCATAATCGTTGTTCGACAAAACTTGTTTTCTCACTTTTCATCCCTTTCATTTCCTTTGACTCTAGTCAATGTCAATAACTGAAATAAAAAGAAAAAAAATTATAATAAACTGAAATGGTAAGGAACAACCAATGTATATGCTATGTAAACATTTCAAAATTACTCACCTGCCGAGTTATATCGTTGATATATGAATAACTATATCCCTCGATGCGATGAAAAGGATTGCGCTTTAAGTCATTGATTACATTGTCCATCTCCAATTTATTAAACTCATTTCAATTCTGGTTCGTCTCATTTTTTTTTTCATATTCTTCTATTTCTTGTGCATGCACTCAATTGAACATGTTTGCCCCGTGAATTGAAGTGACACTCATTCAAAAGAAGGTCAAGAACAACACTGTTACCAAACTGCCATAGTCGGCCTAAAACAATGTTTTTAACGAGCGTGGAGCTAATGTCACACAACACATATTTAAGCCACCAAATTACTCTTTTGCACTTTCTACCACTGTCTAGCAGTACAGTGTTGTGTTGCCCAATATTATCGGTACCTACCGTTGTAAAATGTATTTTTCTTTCGTTGCCCTAAAACATCACAAGAGGAAACATAAATACACAAGCAATCAACTTTAACCTAGTCATAAATTTATTATACCTGGAAAATGAACGAATGTAAATATTTGACATGAGAAAACAAAAGTTTTATTTGACTACCTAATTTTTTTTATACAACATGATCTATTCTAGCATTTTTAAAATGCAAAATAACTAATTATAGTGTATATATCGATATATTCTAACATATTTCTCTCGGTATATAAATTGGTAACACGTTTTTTATGACATCGATGATATCAAATAAATTTTTCAACAATTTTAGAATTTTTTTTAACATATGTAATAGTCACTATCATAATAACGTAAACTTGAAGAGTAATGAAAATATATGTATCTAATTATAATGTTTTTACAAACTTGAAAATTTCAAGAGTTGACATCAAGTTATTTGGTAAAATCTTTTGCAAATCCAATTCCACCGGGTTGTGGGGCGCACCCCACAACGTGAGCGATGCGAATGCCGTTCTGAATTGGGGGCCCGTGGTCCGACCCATTTTTGCTACTCTCTTCTGCGAAAACTATTACAGTTTTTTGAAAATTCTGAAATTGTTTTCGGCTACGGATATTTATACCCATTAATCATGAGTTAATCGGCTACAACCCCTTTTAAATAAGAGATGAATTCGTTCATTAAAAAAAAAACACACCCAAAATTTTGTTTGCAAAATTCCTTCCGAACTATTCTGTTTAAGCTCTTTTTGTCCTTCTTGCTTCTAGTTATAATATATCGTACGCGGTTTAGAGTTCATCTACGACTCGTTGTATCCTGGGAGACTACACCAACACGTGGGGAATTTGTCTTAAGGAAACTAAAAAGGACTCGAGTATCTCTTCGGTAAATTAGTATTTTTGTTTCTACTATTTGTTCAAGTTGATTTATATATCTGTAGCTGTTTACAAATTAATATATATAAATCTGTTCTTATCTCTTGTTAATCATCGTTTACATTATTATTATCACTAAGTACAAATCATCCATATGTAAATTTTCTTAATGAGTAGGTTGAGTAGGAAAGTGGATCACATAGCCTAATTACCTGATTTAAGATAGTTGTTAATACTTAGTTATCCCTTAAGATTAGGGTACATAACTAACTTAAGCAACATCTACATGAAATAATTAATCTTGAATTTCGATCAAACACCCACATTGCTTTCAAAATCAGAATTAATGAATTGGGTAACAAAATTTGACATGATATGCATTCTGGCTGTAAGCAAAATTACCTTATCTGTGAACCAAAGTAGCTAGACTCCCTAATAAGTAGAATAAAATTAAAATAGAATAATCCAGTTTTATGACATATACACCCCAAAGTTATAAGTCTAGGTTTGGATTGGATGCTTGGTAGTGTCGGCAACTCTGTGCTTAGCTGTCACTGCAAACAAGCTCACAAACATCTGACACGTGTCATAGCTCTGATTGGTCAATTGAGGTTACTGTGATTTCCCCCCCTGTATTATAAGCAAAACCCAAAGGCAGGCAGGCAGTCCGGTCAATTACACTCTGTTGTGTCGGCAAGTAATAAGAGTCTAAGATAATTTCCACCATTATTCCCCAATCTAATCCTTGATCATTTTTTTAATTAAGATGATCAAGAGTGGATCATCAAATGTGAGTTCAACCTCCCCTGCAGAATGGGAGAGGAGACCAGGTGGCATGATGGTCCAGAAAAGAACCAAAAACACCGAGGTTCCGCCCGCCATTATACGTCTCCGAATTGCATATGGTGCTCTCCGGTATGACATATCCGTTAATTCTCGAGCAACCTTTGGTAAGTCATTTAGCCACGACTTACATTGTAATATATATGTATATATGTTTCGTTTCAATTACAATAACCTTCCAAATAGTCAGATTCCAAATGTATTATTATACAGAGGTTTTACTGCGTGAATATATACATGATGACATTTGAAAATGCAGGGGAGTTGAAGAAGATAATAAAGGGAGAAATCGGGCTGGAACCCGAGGAACAGAAGGTGATGTACCGGGGAAAGGAAAGGGGGAATGGAGAGTACATGGACATGAGTGGAGTGAGCAAAGGATCAAAAGTAGTAGTAATGGAGGATCCTGGAAGTATCGAGCGAAGATACGTTGAGACGCGTAAAAAGGCTCGAATTCAGGCTGCTATCTCTTCCATTTCTTCTGTTTCCACCAACATTGATGATCTTGCTCGCCAGGTACCTTACTTTCTCCTAATTTCTTTCATTATTCTTCTCTGTCTCTCATTGATTATACTCTTTTTTTATTTCATTTTCTTCCCTCCAAATATTTCCTTATCTTTAAATTTCACATCATTGATGATTTTAGGGAAGACATTACATTTATACTCTTGATTGTTTATTGTTTTGTTTTCTGCATTAATTGTTTTTATCACATTCAGATTCTAACCTTTCTTTTCTAAAAAAATATGGAACATTCAAATAATTATCATATATTAATGCTTTGGTTTTTAATATTGATAATAAAACTAACAATTTCATTGGCTTTGGCTATTGTATAATATCCTTTAGATTAAAAAATTACACATTTAATATTTGATAAGAATAAGTAGGAGTAAAAAGTTATGGATAAAAATGAGATAGTTAAAAATTACAATTTGAAGTTTGATAAATAAAATAATATATTTTACTATGTTGCATCTTTTAAAGTGCAAACGTGAAATAATGATTTTGATTAATAATATCTCACCTGTTTATATTCCGCTCTTCTTAGTATAAGATTTGAGAGATCATGAGTGATAAAGATTATTTCTTCTTTTAACATCTTACATCATCATCTCAAAAACAAGAAGAGGTACCTTTTTGTTAGTCCTTATCTCACAGCATCATGAGTCTCTTCTATCAAAAGTCCCCTTACCTCATACACTAGGGATATCATAGAATAAAGTACAACAATATCCCTAATGTAGACAATGAGGGGCAGCTTTACTTTTAACGTTTAAAATGGTGCATTTCATGTTTGATGTGAAATGGTGCATTTTGTCGGCCCTAATGTTTATTAACGTTAGAGGTGAAATTACTCATTATTGACATATAAGGGTAAAATTGCTCCATATGGAGAATGTTAAAGGGTATTTTTAAGCATTATCCCCACAATATAAACTGTGGTTGCAAACCAGGGCTAATAATTAATAATAACAACTTTATATTTTTCCTTTGGGTGTCTAAAAATGGTGTTTATAATTGGGTCAACGTTTTGGGGGTAGGCGAGGGTCATAATCAAACAGCTGGGTTTTGACAAGGACCAAAGTGTAAAGTTTGAGCATGACGTTCGTATAGTACAATGTGGGCTCATTCTCCTTCTACCAACTGCCCCAACTCTAAACTAATCTCATTTATGACCCCTTCTTTCTACACTTGTCAAATTCAACATTATACCAAAATTCTTGTATCAAATGCTTTAGCTTTTAATTGATGTTTGAGATGTAAATTAGTTAATTGTAAGAGGACGGTTAGTGTCTGACTCTGGAACGTTATAGCTAAGAAGCAGATTTCAAGGTCCCTTAAAATGAATATGATTAACCATATATAGAACCTTACTGTTCATATTAAGTTCTATTTTTACTAAATTACTTGTGTAGGTTTCTGCAATCGAAAAATCAATCTCAAATGGAATAAAGGTGCCGGATGTCCAAATAACAACATTAACCGAGATGCTAATGAGGCAAGCTATTAAGCTTGATACCATTTCCGCCGAAGGAGATGCTTCTACATTCAAAATTTCACAAGTATAATTTCCTCTTTGTTCTATTAACTACTATATCCAATTCATATCTTATTTTCTCTTACGCAATTGCTAAACTAAAAAATTTCCAACTGTTATTCTATATAATGAATGCAGGGAAAGAGAGTGCAGAAATGCGTCGAAAGTTTGGACGTGTTGAAAATATCTAATGCAAATGTAAAACCAGTGATTGTTACTACAAAATGGGAGACCTTTGATTTTGATCCCTCTCCTCCTCCTGTCTCCCCTCATTGGAATCTCTTGGATTAAACATGCATCTGATGGTTTTTGCATTTTTGTTTTTCTATTTTTCACCTTGTTTTTATGTATTTACAGGAGTCATTTACTCCATTCCACTTGTACTAGTGTTTGTTTGGTGTTTCTATATTATATTGTGGTTTTATTACTACATTTTCATCATTTTGAGAACGTTTGACCAGTAGTATACAAGCTCATACGAATAACAAAATCTCAGAGATATTAAAAATTTAGTTGATACTATTTAACTAGCTTTTTTTGAGCTATTTAACTTGCTAAAAATATTTAAATACTACAATTTTGGGTTGAAAATGTTAATTCTAATAGTCAAACTTATTCAACAATCATTTGAAAATTAAGCAAAATAAAAAACAAAAACACTTAGGTATAAACTTATGGGCTCTTTTGAACTTGATTGAAAATGTATATAGGCTTCTTGAACTTATGGGCCCAAAGCCTTATATGAGTAGTAATATGACATACAAATTATATGTAGTAAAATTATATGGGCTGGAGTTACGATTGTTAGCTCAGATTTTGAAGTTTGATATGAGGATTAATTTTCACATGATCCATGACTGAATTTGGTCAGTCACTATTAATTACCGTTAGATTTAATATTATTACACAGATTTAATGGTGACTGACCAAAACGGTGACCGACCAAATTAACTTAGTCAGTATGAAAAATACTCTTGATATGACATACAAATTATATGTAGTAAAATTCAAATACATGAGTGCTAGTTTAGTTTAATTAGAAGAGTATTTAAGTGAAATAAAAGTCCAAAACCGCGCGTTCCCTCTTACATTTTTATTTGTGATGCCCCGAAATTCCCTGGTAGCTCAAATCCCATCATCTTCTCCAGAAGCCACAATTGAATCCATACTCAAGAAATGCATAATCCTAATCCAAAACTGCGCCTCTTCTAAATTCAAACTCAAACAAATCCACGCTTTCTCAATCAGACATGGCATCCCACCCTCCAATCCTGACTTCGCCAAACACCTTATTTACTCCATCGTCTCCCTCTCCGCCCCCATGCCTTACGCTCATTCCATCTTCTCCCAAATTCAAACCCCAAATGTTTTTACCTGGAACACCATCATCCGAGGCTACGCCGACACCCCAAACCCCCATCCAGCTATCCATTTCTATACCCAAATGCGTCTACATTGCATTCATCCCGATACCCACACTTACCCTTTTGTCTTAAAGGCCGTATCCAAGCTCGCCAATGTTAAATTAGGCGAAATGGTGCATTCTAGTGTTTTCAGAAATGGGTTTGAATCGTTAGTGTTTGTGCAGAATAGTTTGGTGCATATGTATAATGCGTGTGGCCGATACGAGAGTGCGTATAAAGTGTTTGAATTTATTACCCAGAGAGATGTTGTGACTTGGAATACTGTGATTAATGGGTTTGCGGTTAACGGAAAACCCAATGAGGCTTTGTGTGTTTATAAGGAAATGAGTGTTGAGGGTGTTAGGCCGGACGGGTTTACTATGGTTAGCTTGCTTTCTGCTTGTGCTGAACTGGGTGCATTGGTGTTGGGTAGGAGGGTTCATGGTTTCATTGTTAAAGTGGGGTTGGAGGTGAATTTTCATACGGGTAATTCGCTTTTGGATTTTTATGCGAAATGTGGACGGATTAGGGAGGCGCAGAGGGTTTTTGATGATATGGGGGAGAGAAATGTGGTTTCTTGGACTTCTTTGATTGTAGGGTTAGCTGTTAATGGATTTGGTAAGGAAGCTCTGGAGTATTTTGAGATGATGGAGGAGTTGGGAGTAGTTCCTAGTGAGATTACTTTTGTTGGGGTTTTGTATGCTTGTAGTCATTGTGGGATGGTAGATGAGGGGTTCAGTTATTTCAACAAGATGAAAGAGGATTACGGGATTTCGCCTAGGATTGAGCATTATGGATGCATGATTGATTTATTAGGTAGAGCAGGAAAGGTGAAAGAAGCGTATGGATATATCAAGAATATGCCTTTGCAGCCTAATGCAATTGTGTGGAGGACCTTGCTAGGTGCATGTACAATACACGGGGATGTGACGTTAGGACAGGTTGCAAGGGCCGAGCTGTTGAAGTTAGAGCCTAACCATTGTGGGGATTATGTGCTACTATCTAATCTTTATGCAGCTGAGCAACGCTGGGGGGATGTGCATAATGTGAGACGAACAATGATTAATGATGGAGTAAGAAAAGGTCCAGGGCGTAGCCTTGTTGAACTAGGGAATTCTGTGCATGAATTTGTTATGGGAGACAAAACTCATCCTCAAACAGAGGCGATATATGGAATGTTAATGGAGATAGCTAAGAAACTCAAACTACAAGGTTATGTGCCTTGCACGGGGAATGTGCTTGCTGATATTGACGAGGAAGAAAAGGAAAATGCTTTGATCTATCATAGCGAGAAGATTGCAGTTGCTTTTATGCTTATTAATACACCTCCTGGAACCCCAATTAGGATCGTTAAGAATTTGAGAGTATGCACTGATTGTCATTTGGCCATCAAATTTATATCCAAAGTTTACAATAGAGAAATTGTTGTGAGGGATTGCAGCCGATTTCATCATTTTAGAGATGGTTCTTGTTCCTGTGATGATTATTGGTAGCTTGGATAGGAGCTTTTAAGTTGAAGATTAACTTCGTAATCTGAATCAGGAACGGTCTACAACATGGAAGACGTAAAATCGTGAACAAGGTTTGTTCATATCTTTTGCCAGCCTCATTTACAATACAAGAATTCTAGATGCTATATGTTTGTGCTTATCTAATCTGTATGCGGTTCATCAGCGTCTTTAGTATGAATAATTACAGCATTGAGTTGTTATCTGAATTGAATCCACCTTCTAGATGATCAGTTCTCTGCTGATGATATGAAATGCTAATTTATAATTTAAATTGTGAGCCTGTGTAAACATCATAGAAAGAGCCTGAGAAATCAAGTATGCTAAATGGTCAAGATGAGAGTTACAGAGGGTAAGAACCCGAGAAGAGCAGCAGCATCCTCCCATGGAAGGAAAGTATACAAAATTTGGAATAATGCATATTTGTGGAGAGTATACCGAACACAAAAAGTGTGTCTAATGTAATGACTTTCTACTTTTGACATATTACAAACTGCCAACCTCATTTAAAATATTGGGTTGTCATGCTGGAACAGACTCCTTCCTGCTGGCACTGGTCTCAGCATCAGGTTTAGTACACACGATGTTCTTCTCTACATGTTTGGATATTTTGATGTGAAATCTCTGGAACATTTGCTCAAGTGCACAGATCTCCTGCTCGATATCAGGCGTTTGATCTTTGTTTAAGCCCATTTTTTCTCTTAAACTTTGAATTCGTTCAAGACCATCATTGACTTCGACACCAATCTCGTCCATTGTCGAGTGAAATTCATAGCTTTCTTGTTTGACACGCTTGTATTTCTTCTTCAAAGCTCGATAACATTCGAGGGACTTAAGGAGCTGGTTAGAAAGTGCAGAATTATCCCCTCCACATCCAATAGTATCACCTGTCTTAATCTCGTGCTCGGGGGCATTAGATTGAAGCTTGGCCATTAATGTCTGGTTTTGAGCCTTGAGATCATTGATGAGCTCCTCCATTCCATGCAATTCACTGTTCTTTCTAGAAAGCTCACAAGCCATAATGTTCTTTTCTTTTCCTAAGCTGCAACACATGATTTCAAGGCTCTTTCTTGCAGCCAAGCTAGCGCTGAGTTGTTTCCGGATCCTCTCGTATTCATCTAATCCTTGTTCTTGTTGGAGTTTTTTATCCCTTGGGGTTGAGGGTGCTGGTGTTGGGGTTACACCTCTGCTAGGCCTGAGTTCTGTGTTGCATCTTCGAAGCTCAGCCAATCGTTTCCGAGCAGTTTTTGATTGGAATGATTTCTCGACTCGTGATTTGACATCATCGAGAATGGTCATCATTCCTGCCATTCTCTGCGTTTTCCTATCATCATTTGTGCTGGCCCCATTATGCTCTTGGATTAGTTTTAGCAGGAGCTTCACATTTGTTGCAATACCTTCAAAAAATCAAGAATGTAATGTGATGTGATGGATCAAGAAGAAGAATCAAACAAATTAAAGAAGAAAGCAAGCAACACAAAAAATATCGAATTACCTTCTAAACTATAGTCATCTGCCCTGATTATAGGAGGATCAATAACAGCCAACGAAGAAGAAGATGATGAAGGTGAGATAGGAGCCAGATCCGGGGATGAATAGGCTCGAGTTCTTCGGTTTTCCATTCGAAGTTATCAACACACCAAATAAATGTTCAAAATCAGATGAAACTTCTTATGCATATATATGATTAATAGAGCAGCTAAGAAATTATATCAGGTAGGCTAGAAGGTGATGATTAATGAATGTATTGTTATTATTATCTTTTTTTTTTTTCTTCTTTTTTGTGTATTTAGAGATCCAAAAAGGAGAGATTTTTTGCACTCTCCCTTCTTTTTAATCTCTCTCTTTTTTTTCTTTTCTTTTTTTAAATTTTGTAATGATTTTAGGGTTATGGATTTAGATTCTGTTTGTTTTGGTTTAATGTTTTGATGGTTGTGAAGACATTTTGAGAAATGGTTGGTAATTGGTTGAAACCAAGCATGCCAAATTAACAATAATTAGTGATGGGGTTGACTTTTTCATTGGCAGTTTCTCTTATACTCTATTATGGGAATAACTTTTACTTAATAGCTTCTTGTCCTATAATTGTCTCTAATTATGTTCAGATTATATTATACTAGTAGTGTATTCATTAAAAAAATAAAATTGAGGATGCCATACTTAGAAGATCTCATTATGTTTCTCAAGTAATTTTATGTAATTAATTCTAGTGGTGTGGCATCATGAAGATGATGATGTTGCAGAAATTGAATTTGTATAAATGATATTATCACTGAGAAAAACAAAGTGAAGGGTAGGTATGCTTAATTTGTGAGCATGTAATCTAATTTAATCTTTAATCTAACCAATGTGACAATGATTATGTTAAGCATGTGGATATTAATGAGGCGATATGAACGCCCAAGGAACATGGGGACTAAACATGTCTTCATTTAGTTCCTAAGTTTACTTGTCAAGTTAGCAATAAACTACCCCATTGGTCCAATTTTGATATGTAATGTTTTAGTGGTTAGTAAATCAAGAAATCTAATACTATGTTTTTAGGCCTAACTAAGCTCATTCCGAGCAGATACCATTCTTCATACCTCTCACTTTAGCAAATTTTCGGTACATCAGTATATGTTTCGTTTTCATTTTATACTATTACCCCATTAGTTTAATTCCAAAGTTGATTTTATTGTATGGTGTCCTTTGGTTCGTGGAATGTAATCGAATATGAATTACTAGAATAGTATCAAAAGGCATCATTATCATTAAGTGGAATTCTTAATTATTTTAAAATCAAAACGAAATAAGTGTTAAATACAAGAAGAATGCGAAAAACATTAAAACACATAATTCCCGAAAAACGGGTTTCTAAATTCTCATAGAGCCTACCCGGAATTCCTTCGAGAGCTTGTTGAATAATTTTTATAGATTCCATCATTTCACCAATCCGGACTAAATAACGAGCTAATGACTGCCCTTCTTTTTGCCACTGGACTTCCTAATCAAATTCATCGTAAGACTCATAATGATCAACTTTACGCTGAAACATTCTGGAGCTACAAAGATAGTTGTTAAATCGTTAGCACCGAATAAAAAAATTTCCTCCTAGAGTAGCTGTTAAAACGAATAATAGAAACTATGTTATAGCTATTTGTGTGCATTCAATGTACTATAGGGATAGAGGAATACATATATAGAGTTGAACATAGTAAAATAAGAAATTGAAAGATTTCGTTGAAATTGTTCGTTTGGAAATTTCCTGAAAAGCTAATCATAGGTTCTTCTCTCCATCGGAACAATAGGGCTGTTATACTCATTGCTATACTTGTTGAAGAGATGAAATATAACCAAGGTATATATTTTTGATTAGAGGTTGAATCGATCATCATAAGAAGAATTAGGCAAAAAAATTAGGATGCATTCTGGGAAAATAAAAGCCCCTTCTGGTATCTAATTTGGCGGCATTTGCCCCCTGCTGAACGAAAATTGGATAAATTTAGTTTCTCAATCACCATATTTTCATAGGTTCATGCCATCAAATTAAGCAAAGTTGCAGTTTGAAAGGACAATGTATAATATAAGTTATCTAATTTTCATCCATCAAGGGCAAAAATACCACAATGAAGAAATTTTACCAAATCATATCACATGAGCTGAAAGTTAAGATTTTGGATAACATAGTGTTTAATCCATTTTTTTTAGTTTTCATGCAATTTGTATTTCCTTTTGGTATTTTATGTTTTCCTATATTCTTCATTTTTCATGTATTCTCCACTTTCCACTTTAATCCATATTCAGTGATTAGTCTGTGTTTTCTGCTTTTTTTCGTGTTTTCTCCATTTCCCATGTTTTAGCATATTCTGGTTTTCAATTTTTATTTTTCACGTTTCTATTATTTCTCTGTTTTCTTTTTTTTTTTGTCATTTTCTGTGTTTTTCCTAACCTATAAAGAAATTTCAATTTTCTTAATTATTTTATTTTGTTTTCATTCTTGTTATATGAACTTTCTTTTTAATTTTAAATTATATATCTGGTTCGTGGTTGTTTTGGATGCACGAGATGTCAATTGACTAAAGATGTTCCTCCTTGTTTCTCAATCATTTCCTAGTATTTTATTTTAAAAAAGAAGAAGTTGAATTGCATTTTTGTTTCACATATTAAAAGAAACTTGACTAAGAACTAACTTTCTTCCAAATATAGTTTCTTTTAGCTAGCTAGACATTCTTAATAAGAAGTAACTGACTATTGTATGAACCACATCAAGTGGTTAGTAGTTTTAATTTTAACAATAAAAGGTAATAGTTTATGAACACAAATCCCTAATTAAAAAGTTTGTATAACAAAAAGCGAAACATATATTTGTTAACATGTGAAATAGTTAAAATGTCAAATATAGCATAACTATCAACTGTAAACAAAAACGTTTCCTTTAAATCGTATTTATTCTAATATTAGTCATGATTCTGAAACCTATATATAATTCAAAGAAATGGAAGAGATATAACATAAACAAAAAAGTAAAAAGAAGAAGGAATAAGTTGAGGCGTCGTGTTCTAGAAATTCCGACCTAGTCGTCGGATTATCTAGGCACGTGCCTTCTTCTTTTCCCGATTTTTACTATAAAAAAGAATATGAAAGAAGAAAAGATTTACCTAAGTGTATTGAGATTAATCATTCTTACAATTGTTGGTATATGCATTCAAGTAAAATGTGATGATGATGCACCGATTCCTGCTGATGAGAACAAAGTTCGTACATGGTTTGAGCAAAATATAAAGTCAACTCAATTTAATCAAGTGCTTCAAAATGCAGAGAAGAGTAGAAAAGTAATTAAGGTCGGTCCAAATGGAGATTTTAAGACCGTATCAGAAGCAGTTGCAAGTGTTCCAACAGGAAATACAGGTCGTGTAATAATACATATTGCTAAAGGAGTGTATAATGAAAAGATAAAAGTGGAAAGAACTAAGCCTTTCATTACCTTCTATGGAGAAACTGGAGCTACCTTACAATATGGTGGAACAGCAAAGCAATATGGAACTTACGATAGCGCCTCTGTAATTGTGGAAGCCGACTACTTTATTGCATACAATATTATCTTTAAGGTACGTGTCACAATATTTTTAACCATAGAAAGCACCATATATATTAGTTGTAATCTTATTTCGATTAACCATTTAGTTTTAAAATGTAGAATACGGCACCAAGGCCGACTTTTGAAGATTGCAAGAGTAATAGTAGCGCTGCAGCTCAGGCGCTTGCCTTGAGGATTGGCGGAGACATGGCTGCTTTTTATGTTTGCAAATTTTATGGATACCAAGACACCCTTTGTGATGAGAAGGGTCGTCATTTATTTATGAATTGTTACATTGAAGGCACTGTTGATTTTATATTCGGGAATGGCAAATCTCTCTATTTGGTAAGAATAATAATTATATTTAAGTTTAACTTTATTTTATTGTATTAACTAATTATATTTATTGAATACATTTGAAATATGATATTTCAGCAATCACGCATTCATGTTTTAAAAGAAGCATGGAATACAGTAATAGTAGCACAAGCAAAGCAAGAGCCTTTTGAAGATTCTGGATTTTCATTTGTGCATTGCATCATAACTGGAGATGATTTTCAAGAGGTAAACTTAGGACGAGCATGGAAGAAAATGGCTAAAGTGGTATATTCATATTGTACTATGGACAATTCTATTCATCCTGTAGCTTGGGATGCTAAAGAGCATTCTTCACAGTAAGTATACACGCATACACATATATATAATTTCACTTATATTATTTTATTTTATATATTTTTTTTTGGTAACAAAAAGGAATGGGTTCAGATCCGGTCCCTCACCCGGCTATTTATTGTAAATATTTACTGAAACGATTTTAAAATTACAGACATATACATTTCGGCGAATACCAAAATAAAGGTCCAGGTGCAAATATGCAAGGTCGTGCATCTTTTCTCAAAAAATTGGATGATGCTGGAGCTAAATACTTCCTCAATTTTGGCTTCATTCAAGCTTCTAGATGGTTGCTTCCACCAGTTCCTGCTTAATTCTTAATTCTAATTAACCTTTTGTTCAATATTCATATCATAGCCAAACTGAGGAGAAAATTTATTATATGTCCAGAGTATAAAACTATTTAAAAATACATGTACGAAATGGTTGATACTATACTCATTCATTGAAAATTTCTCGAGAGTTTATAGAAGTTATGAATGTGAGAAAAGATGGAACTAGTTGAATGAAAACATGTTCCAATTATACTAGGCCCAATCATGTTAACCAAATCCAAATATACAAAAATCAAAGAAAATAATCAGACATATTGATAGTTTGCAAAGTATCATCTTATATTTTTGACTTTAATATCTTCACATGCTTAAGCAAATAATGGTTACATGCAAAATGATAAAAAAATGGATTTGTTTTTGTTGGTTTCAATTTTGTGTTTTTAGTATAATCTCTAAACCTCTGCAACTGATTTTGTTTTGTTATTAATGTTGTTTACATAAAATATGAACAAAAAATAGATCCCTTAAGCGTTGGTAGGTCAAAACATTTAGTTAACCAAATCGAATTAGTAATAGTGAGGCGGGGCGGGTGGGTCGGTTCCGGATTGTCCCTGTCAATATAAACCGACCAGAAGATCGCCCTGTATCTTCCTGCCTTCCTATCCAGCAGGTGTTCCCATCTCTTCGCACCTTATTATCCGGTTCTTGCTCAGTTTTTCGATTTCATATTTTCATAATGTCGTTTGTTTTGCTAAATTATAGTAAAAAGATCTCAACTTTAGCCCTAATTAATTGATTAATTGATATTTAATTAATGATGTTTATAGTGTTGTGTGTATCCAATTATTATTAGTAGCGGATTCCAGATGAAGATGATATAATGGATGATCCTCAAACCAACAAGTTTGGAGGGGGTAAGCTCCCACCTTTCTTCTTCATTATTACCAATGTGTTTTTAGGGTATCCGTTTTAGTATAATTACTGCTCACCATTTTGTATCCATCGTCCTTGTTTTATTTTCGTATGTTGTGAATTCATGTTGTGCTTTATTCACTGCATATTGGAGCCTCATGTTGGAAAGTACTCATGGGGTTTATAACAGTGATACATCAATTTGAGCCTCATTTACCTTCTGATCATGAGCTGATCACTTTGAAGGTCTTTGAAATGGCATTTCTCAAACATGTAAACCCCTGCTTTTAATCATTTAAATCCTGCTGCTTAGACTAGTTTAGTTGTTTCTTTATGTTAAATTTTAAGATGTTTGGTAATCTCTAGGGCTTTGACACGATGGATGTCTAAAATGCGCATGAACAAGATATGTGGGTCTATATATGAGAGAATTTTGCAGCAAAATAAAGAGTTCAATCACTTCTTCAAGGAGCTGGTATAGGAAAGACTAGACCCTCGGAGTTTTGGTCTGTGTTATGTAGAATTGGGTAGATTCTAAAATAATTGGGTAAAACAAGATAGGACAACAAGGTACAACAAAGCACCGTCAAAATAATAGGTAAAATAAAAGCACCGTCAAGATAGGACACCCTGGTTTGGCCTGAAATTTGTAGTTTTACAAGAATGCTTGCTTTTGCTAAATTGCTTGTGGTTCTAATTTTTTATTCTTGGATTTGGTCTTTTTATTGAGCAAATGGAAAATTTTGTTGCTCTTATTGTGCTTATGGTGATCCTTTTTCAATTTCAAGGGCCAAGGGAGCTATGTGGTGCTGTAGATCTCATACATCAGTTCAAGCTTTGGCCTCACCATAATTTCTTTTGCAAAAGGTCCCTCCCGCTGTCTATATCTAAGAGCCAGTATCTCCAGAATGTTGTGGGTGACAGAGAAATCAAGAAAGGAGAAGGGATGGAATTGGACCAGCTTTCTCAGAATATCCCACTTTCTAGAGAGAGAAATGCCTCCATACGAGCTTTTGATATAGGCTTACTAAGAGAAGCCTTTCAAGTGAGGGAAACCACTCAAGCTATTCTGCCTATTGTAAGGAACTTGCCATAAATCGTGTTCTCTTGGACACTTCCCGAACATTGAACTTCTCATTGGAAAATAAGATTGAAGATGATTATATTTTTTTAAGTAGAGATTGTGCATCAAGTTTTGAAGACGTGTTTTCATATAATAATAAACCAATAGTTAGACAATGTAACTTAGGGGTGCCAAATGGGGTTGTGTTTGTGTCGTGTCGTGTCATCCCCACTTTAAGGTTGGTGTTAAAACAAATTAAGTCTAACATGGCAGAAAAATTGTCATGTTATTAGATGGACATGACATGACTAGATGAACCTAAACCCTCTAATTTTGTGTTGGGTTAATGTTGAGCTCATGTCTAATTTTGCCATCTCATTGTAAGTTGACTATCTTGGCCTTTGTTTTTCTCTTTGGCATGTGCATCTTTTTGTTATTCATCTTCTGAAATGTTAGAATTGCTTGATAGTGTCTTTTGAATGGGACTTAGGTTCTTCATTTCCCTTGAACTTTTTCTCTAAATACTTTGCCTTGATATGTTGCGAGCATTGTATCACTCTGGTGTATGATGCTTCTACATAATAATAGATGTTCTTCTTTCATCTTTTTAGTTGTTATAGAATCAGATCTTTAATTGTGACTCTTTCTTTCCTTAAAACCTTATTTCGGATAAATGTGCCTTGTATACTAACCTTGATGATTTAAGTGTTGTGCATGCATCTTGTCAGCTTTGGGTTGTAGTTATTAAAGATATAATTTTTATCAGTAAATTTTATGTGGGTAGGCTAAGTAAGGCTTACAAAAACTAAATTTTCGTACTGAAAATGGATGCTTCTGGTTGTTCCTTTGGTTTGTTGTAGCAGGGAGAAAAAGGGTTTCCTACTGCATCAGTGAAGTCAAAGAGAAAGTCATCCAAAGATAAAGAGAAGAAGAAGCACAAGACACTCAAAATTGAGAATATGGATAACGATCATGCAACGGTCAGACATTGGAACAAGGATGAAGCGAATAAGAAACATAAAAAAAGAAGTGGATTGGCACTTGGTCCTCCTGAGAACTTGAAACAGCAACCTGACAAGGTATCATTTCTTTTACGAGTAGATTGATACTAGCTCTAAATTGAGTCCTGAACTGATACACCTCAAATGAATTTGAACTGGTTCGTTGTGAGTTAAATTCAAGTACCCTTTTTGACCCGAAGTAGCTTAAATATTCGAGTTACAGTTCCTCAATACAAACTGAGATCAAGAAACATTTCTTATCGTGTAACAATTGTCTTAGGCTTTACATTGTTCTCTTATTATGATTCTTGTCTATTCATCCAGAGGAGACGGTACAATGGATAAACGCCATTCAGGTTCAGACAATTCCAACATGAGAAAACCCGGTAAGCATTCTCATAAGCGAAGTGTCAATTTCTTAGATGAGCTTATTCTATTCAGATATAATGTGTCACTTTGAATAATTAGTTAATTGTATCTTGTTAATTAGGGTTCATTTCACATCAGAACTCAAGATTCATTAAATCAGTCAGCTGGTGTCCTAAATCCTAATTGCTGTTGCCTCAGGTCTCTTATGATGAGTGCTGGTGCCTGCTTGCCTCGAAGTTAAAACTCATATTAACTCTCCAGAAGGGAAAAGTCTTAAGGGTCGTAAGAGAAACAATTCCTAATCTTGTTACAAGTCCTTTGGAAAAAGCCATTAACTTCATTATTTTGTTTATTTCAACTCTCAAATTTTAACTTTGTGGCACACAAACAACTTTGTTTTTGATGGAATTTCCTCCATTAACTGTTTATTGATGATAGCTGTATAATTTATCTAATCAATTGAGATTTAGCTGAAATGATAGTTTAATGGTAAGTTATTTATATTTAGATTTCAGAATACTGGAAAAATTGGCTTCCTGATTGTACGATGCGCTATCTTGCTAATTATAACAATTATTTTTATTACTTTCTGGATTTGATCAAAAAGTATCTTTTGACATTTTTTCTGAGTAGCAAAGCCGATGCAGTTGTCGATTCAGTATTAATATTTGAATTATCAAGCTTTGAAATTTGGGTTAAAATTATAGAAATAGCAGAGATAGTTACTGGTCAAATTGTGGCTTGCTTGAGCAACCTATTGAATGATTCAGAAAACGTGAGAAGTTCTTTGCGTATATTGACTTGAACAAATTTAGAAACTTATGGCTCAAGTAAATTGGATTGATTGAGGGAATTTTTGTCATCACAATAAAACAAGTTGTACGGTCACTTGATTTAGCATCCAAAATTTGACAATTCCTACCCAAAAAACTATTACAAAACAAAAGCAAATGTAACGCATTAATAAATAATTGTTTAGCAAGTAAGTGAGTAATATAATTTAGGGTAAAAGTTGTGGTTACTTTGCTTTTTTTTCACTTTGTTTCTCTAACCATTGGATTAATGTTCTATCCCAGTCATCCAATGATGATAAGTAACCATAGAAAAACTCTATAATTCAGATTTAGTGGAGTTATATCAAAATTGTTTTTCAGCCGCTACAGTACATCATTAAGGTTTAGTTATTTAATTCAAACATTTCTCATTATAAGGTCTTTTATCTTTTTTGTCATAATTAACATGTTAGTTTTTTTGTCGATTTTTTAAAATTTATAATTGTAAACATACTTTAACAAAATCATAAAATCATTTTGTATGATAATATAGATATCTTGAAAGTAAAACATGCTAACGTAAGTTTTGAAATGCATAAAAACCGATAGTTTAAAGTATAGTTTTCGTTTTCTTTTCTTTTTTAAAACCCATACAGCTTTTTAATATATTTTTTTTGAAACAATAATGTTGGTAACGTAATTTAATAAGAAAGGGTATTTCTATTAATACTGCCGGAACCTTCTTCCCTCCTCCATCTTACTCTTATTACTTCCAAAAATTCCAAGCAAGCAAGCCCTAAAACGCATTGACTTTGAAGAGTCAGAGTCTCTTCTTTCCCTTGGAATATTATTCTTTTTATAGTTTCCACCAGACTTCCTAATTATAGAAGGACAAAAGACTCCACTGTTTACATGCACCTTACCTATTATGGCTCCTATAGTGTTTCGAATAATGATCTGTAATATACAAACGACAATAACAATAACAATAATAATAGATAATGATAATCATTATTCAAGTCATGTTTGGTAACTTATCTACTTTGAGTATACTTTTACTAGATTTACATTATCAATAAGTAATACGCTAACTTGGAACTATTTTAAACATGTTATTTTTATTTTCTGTTGACTACGACGACTACTTTAAGATAAAGTAAATAAAAATGTTACATTTATCCATTTTAAACTTGAAGTCATTAAAAAGAAGAAAGTTTGAAAATAGTGATTTATTAGAAAACCGAATATGGTAGTTCCATGAGAAATGCGGTTTTAAAATCGTCATTGGTCATTTCGATTTGATCCATTAACTTTAGTAAAATGCGTAGTTCTAATACCATAACTTTCAATTTTAAAGTTTAGAACGTCGGAACAAAATAAAGGTAAAATGGAGGGACCATGAGGGCAGTTTACCCTTTATGTATGGTCAAATGTAGTCTTGGTATACCAGTCTACTCTCAGCTGCTATTATATATCAACTCGTCTTCACCAAAACCGAGTCTTATATTTTATTTATTTAACTTGTAGAGATCTACAAATCAAGCTTCCAAGAAATAACCCCACTTTGTTTTTTTAGACAACTATTCAATCTTGCATTAATATATATGATCGCAAACCCCTCTTCTTGATTTCATAATTTATTCCTTCCCTCCCTACATTACATTTATCTATCCATCTATCTTGTGCAATCCATAGTACTCTTTCAAATCACTAGTACACTCATTCAGAATTTAAAATGGAGATGTCGCCATATAATACTAGACCAGTAACATCCACACCAAAATTCAAAAACGCCACAAGAGTTCTAAAATTGAAGCTTCAAATCAAATGGCAAGCTATGAGGAAGGCATTCGTAGCCAAATACCGTCTTATTCGGAGAAGAGCCAAAGCCAAACGGCTTTCGACTATCAAAATCCATCATCAAGAACTCGAAAACAAGGACAAAAACGGCTGCCAAACGCGTAAAACATTAGGCCATCTTCTTCTGCCTCGAAGGGCTTCTTACTTCATTGATCAAGGAGATAAAATGACTCCAACATTCTCTCATAAAGAAAACATCTCATCCATGTGGCAAGAAATTCATGGCTCTACCAATTGGAACTCTCTTCTTGACCCTCTTCATCCTTGGGTTCGCCAAGAAATTGTCAAGTATGGAGAGTTTGCTCAAGCAACTTATGATGCCTTTGATTTCGATCCGCTATCCGAGTATTGTGGAAGTTGCAGGTACAACAAGAAGAAGCTTTTCGATGAATTAGGCCTAACAAAGCACGGTTACGAGGTTAAAAGGTACATTTATGCAATGTCACATGTTGATGTCCCGTGGCTAGCCAAATCATATGATTCGTGGAGCAAAGACTCGAATTGGATGGGGTATGTCGCGGTTAGCAATCAGGAGGAGACCAAAAGGATCGGTAGGAGAGACATTGTAGTGGCGTGGAGGGGCACGGTGGCTCCAACCGAGTGGTATAACGACCTTAGAACGAAGCTAGAGCTTGTCGATGATAACGGGGATGAGGATGAACAAAATGACATTAAGGTTCAACAAGGATTTCTCAGTATATATAAATCAAAAGGCGAGTTCACAAGGTATAACAAGTCAAGTGCCTCGGAACAAGTTATGCAGGAAGTGCAAAAGCTAGTCGAAATCTACACCGGAAACGGAGAAGAAGTGAGCTTAACAATAACCGGACATAGCTTAGGAGGTGCATTAGCCTTACTCAATGCATACGAGGCAGCAACTTCAATTCCGGGGCTGTTTATTAGTGTGATTTCTTTCGGTGCTCCGCGAGTAGGCAATTTATCATTCAGGAAGAAACTCAACGAACTCGACGTCAACACTCTTCGCGTGGTGATCAAGCAAGATTTAGTCCCAAAAGTTCCCGGTATTGTGATGAACACAATACTAGATAAGGTGAGCAAGATGGTGCCGAGACTGAATTGGGTTTATAGGCATGTCGGGACTAAGTTGAAGCTTGATGTTTCGATGTCTCCGTACTTGAGACGTGATTCGGACATCCCGGGGTGCCATAACCTGGAAGTGTATTTGCATTTGGTAGATGGATATTTGGGGAAGAAAATGAGCTTTAGATGGAATGCAAGAAGGGATTTAGCTCTAGTAAATAAGAGTAGCAATATGTTGGTAGATAAATTAAGAATACCAGAATGTTGGTATGAAATACCACATAAAGGGCTAGTTTTGAATCAATATGGAAGATGGGTTAAGCCTAGTAGACACCCTGAAGATGTTCCTTCTCCATCATTGTCTTCCCATAATTAAGTCTAGTGATTTTTTTTTAATCAAGTGTAAAAGAGTTATAATATAATCTCTTCATGATTTATTTTCAATTAAGTACCTTCTCATAAGTGATTTTGGTGTTTCTTTATCAACTAAAAAATATGAAAAAGTGAATGGACACACAGTTGAATGCATCTTCAAAATGCAATGCAGTTCACAAAGGATTAAATTTTTCATTAAAGATAGGAAACGAGAGGAAGGAGAGTCGAACATCCCAACTAGGTTGGCACCCCCGAACAGACCAACCAAACCTCGCACCCTAATTTATTAAAGTAAGAAGAAAAATTACAAAACAGGTAAAATAAAGGAAGCTACGAGAACCGGTACAAAATCACAAAGGATTAAATTAAAGTCTCTAGAAACCATAAAGAGATTTGCATCCCTAAAATAACTAATGAATCAAAGTTGTACAAACAAAAATCCTTTACAAATTAAAGTTGTAAAGATCTAAAATTAAGAAATAGGTTTGATAGTTCACTTCAAGTGTGACTAAGAGAATGTAGAGAGCCTTTTTAAAAAGAAGCCTTTTGTTTTTTGTTTTCTGTTTACCGAGAACAAAAAAAGAAATATAAATTTAGGTGTAGACTATAGTTGTTTTGTTTTTTCGTCACTTTTTTTATATTATTATTGCATTACATCTTTTTTTTTTTTAGGAGAAAGGTTTGGGGGTGCAATACGAGGACTTCCCAGGAGGTCACCCATCTTAGTACATTGCATTACATCTCATTTTACTCATCAATGGTAATGGTAGGAAAAAATAAAAATAAAAATTACTATGTAAATGACAAAACGTATTTTTGTTAACTTGGCTAATTGCTTGTATTATTGCTCCTTGAATAAAACAGGAAAAGAACACCTTAAATTTTAAACAAAAAGCATCTTATATCCTCCTAATCCTCCTAACTAATCCCGAAGACTACAATTTTCTTATTGACTGACATGATATTGAAATATTTATTTAAACTAAAGACAAATAATAAAAAAACAACAATTCATATTGGATGTAAACTTTCTTATTGACCATGTGGGCTTTCTTTCCTTATTGTTTTTTAACAGACCGTTGACCATCTGGAAATAGGTAAAATCCTTTTTTTTTTTTGGTAATTAAAAAAAAGTAGAATTGTGCTTATCTAGTTCATCTTGGAAAAGCTTGACTAATGAATGAGGAAGAAAAGAAAAAGAAAAACCTGGAAAAATCCATAGAATGTTAGACGTGTCAGCATGTGGTGAAATCACAACCACAATTATCACAGTGTCGTTTTTGGTATACAACCTTAAAGATTCCTCTTTCATAAAGGAGAACCAACTTCAATCCAAACCATCCACGTCGGCATCTCTATTTCCAGATGCTTCTAGTAATTCACCATCTCTGTTTTATATATATATATTCTTCCCTCTTCCCTTAAATGCCACCATATCATAAACATCTAAGCATACCATCTTCTAATATCAACAACAATAATAGTAACCTCCTCATTTATAAACTATAATCTGATGGCCATGTTTATGTCGTCAATGTTCAGGTCCTTGTACGGCCACAAGGTAGAATTTTCTGGGGCCTCAGCAGCTCCTTCAGATGTGAAAAGTAAGGTTCCGGCGGTGGAGGAGTCAATAAAGAAATGCGAGGACAAAGAAAAAAAGTCAGCTTCATCGCAGCCGCCGACTCGAAAGAAGCCAAGATTTGCGCCGGAGTTAGATGGGGTGCATTGTTTTGAAACCATTCTTCCTTATTGATCAATCAATCTCTTCAAATTATTTCTTGTATACTATTTGTTTGTTTTTTTTTCTGAGACTGTATATGCTATAGTTTAATGTTTGAAATTTTAAGTGTTGGTTTGGCTGTTTAAGTAATTATTTTCGACTACATGTGTAGTACGGTAATCTGAAAGCACTTCAGAATTTTTCCTTTGGCTTTTGAAGTCTTATAACTTTCCTCTTCATTCTAAACATTACCGAAACGAGAACGTCTGATTTGATAAAAAAAACTATATGTTTTTTACAAACTAGGACCAGTCAAATTTGACACTTGAGATAATATTAACCTTTAAAAGTAGTATCAGTAATAATAGTTTTAATAATAATAATAATGGTAGTACTTCTCCAAACTGATTTAACCTTTAGTTTTATTTAAATAACCCTCTTCGAAGAGAAGAGAAGAGAAGATTGCTGTTATTTATATTGCAACAATGAATCTGTTCTTATAGGAGAAAAGGAAAGAATCTGGAAGTGAGAAGACAGAAAAAGTTTCCTTTTTAACGCACAAGGATAACGTTCTTCCATTTTATTTTTATAACTATACTTTTCTCAATTGTGAAATTTAATGCAATTCCATGTTTTTTTAGAGCTTATAGTAGTCACTGAAATATTCTTTGGTGATTAATTACTATTGCTTGTTGAAATTCATGTTTTGTTATACTTCATGCAATGTACAATATATGTTGAGAATTAACTATTAATTTAAAACCTTTAAGCAAAATAAATTAATAATCTCTAGAATGTTGTAGAAAAATCTAGCAAGTTTGAGAAAAATTAGATTATAAGATGAAAAGAGAAGAATGTAGAACTAAAGTATGTAGATTGTGCTAGAATGTTTCCACCACCAACATAATTAGTATAAATAGGAGTAGGGATGGCTTAGTTGATGTATGCAAAAAAAAAAGAAGAAAATGTAGCAAATGTGGAGAGTTGTGGGTGTGCACAAGTTGTGGTGAGGTTTGTAAGAATTGTACTCGATTTATAAAAGTTTGTTTTTATTCAAGTTCTTCCATAGTCTACATTGAGTCCGATCCTCGATTTCCTAACAGTGGTATCAGAGCCGATGATGTCAGTGTAGACAGAAATTGGAACTCGAGATATAGGTTAGTCTCATTTAGCATAAGTGAGAACAAAGTATGAAAAAAAAGAAAAAGTTATTCGGAAAGAAGAAAGTGCCATTTTGGCACATGAAGTTAATAAAGAAGAATTGTTTGATTGGAGAGAAGGTGCTCCAAAAGTAGAAGGTTGATGAGAAAGTGCATCAACATGTTGGTGAGAAAGTGCATCAACAATGAAGTCCGATGAGAGAGTGCATCGGAAAGTGGCTTGCGGAGAGATGGTGCTTCGTGCGAGAGAAGTTTCGAGAAGCTATTTTTCGAAGAGAAAGTGCTTCGAAACGTTGTACGTAAGGGGACATGCTCTGAGACGTTGTTAGCAAGGGAAAGTACTTCGAGACTTTGTTCGCGAGGGGAAGTGCTCCGTTTACAAGATGATGATGATGGGAAAGTACATCATATATAAAAGAAAAGGATAGGTAAAGTTTTAAATTAATAGTTAAGGGGAAGATTGTTGAGAATTAACTATTAATTTAAAACCTTTAAGCAAAATAAATTAATAATCTCTAGAATGTTGTAGAAAAATCTAGCAAGTTTGAGAAAAATTAGATTATAAGATGAAAAGAGAAGAATGTAGAACTAAAGTATGTAGATTGTGCTAGAATGTTTCAACCACCAACATAATTAGTATAAATAGGAGTAGGGATGGCTTAGTTGATGTATGCAAAAAAAAATAAAAAAATGTAGCAAATGTGAAGAGTTGTGGGTGTGCACGAGTTGTGGTGAGGTTTGTAAGAATTGTACTCGATTTATAAAAGTTTGTTTTTATTCAAGTTCTTCCATAGTCTACACTGAGTCCGATCCTCGATTTCCTAACAATATATGTTAGGAAATCGAGGATCGAACTCAGTGTAGACTATTGACGAACTCGACTAAAACACGAACTAACTTTTATTAATCAAACATAATTTTGACAAACCTCACACAACACTCATACATACCCATAACTCTCTATATTTGCTACATTTAATAGCACTACAACACTCAATTTTCTTCTCACATTTTTTCTACTCTCACTTGCTCTCAATTTTTGTGATGATCCAAATGACTCCTACTCATGGCTATTTATAGCCTTCATACAAAGTTCATGAAAAATCTAGTTTCTCTAGAATTTTCTTTTTAGTGACCAAATGAGTTGTTGCTAGAACTTTCCATAATATACTAGACCCTTTTATCTCTAAATTATCATACTTATTTATTTTTCTTTTATTTTATTTTATTGTTTTAAATTAATAGTTAATTTTCAACAATATAAAACTCTAATAAAATGATAACCCAACCTAATAAAGCAGATTGCATAGTGCATAAATAATAATAACAATAATAGTAAAGAAAAATATATCAATAGAATTTTTAACTGCACTGCGCAATACTTAGTTTTTATTTAGGCAAAATGACATCTTAATTAGGTCCTATTTCCTAATTTCAAATGTTGTTAGAGAAAGAAAATTAGAAGTAGAACAATTCATGTGCTAGCTAATAATGCAGCATCTGGAGATGGTTTATGACTACAAAAATTGAGGAAGAACATTCTTCTGCATATATGTAAATATGTTGTTGTAGGCTGCTACAGTTGGATGAACTCCATCCCAAAACAAAAACTGATCTGGATTTTTACATGTTCCAATATTTTTTCGGTTGCAGACAGATAAGATATTAACACAACATCCTTTTGTTGTTTCCACCAAACCTGTACAATAAAAACAAGAATTGTTATTAGCTAGTATTTATATTTGCTTATTACTAATTATACCTTTCTAATGATCTAGTAAAAATAATATATTAACATGCTATAAATCTAACTATATCACGAGTAAGTGCATAACTTATTTTTTAATGTGTACAAAGTCACTGTTTGAATTTTCTGAATATTAACTAGATGATTAACTCTTGTAGAAAAGTCTAAGAATTATATATAAAAAGCTAAATAAAGTTTTCTACATTCAGTTTATTTCTTTCACATTACATCGACCTGTCGGGAAACTAGCCTTAAAAAGTAATGTACGTAGTGCTAATATTGTTCATATTAATATATATGCTTAAGTTTTCTATCCAAGTAACATAAAGTTTATGTCTAAGCACAAAATTGTATACAAAAATGTTGAACATACAAACCATACGAGATAATATATATATGTTTAGTAAATGATATTCTGAAAATAATTAGTGGTTATACTTAAAAATCTTTCTTACCGTAATTGTTGGGATTATTGAGCATCTCAATCATAGGAGTATAAAAATCGTTGTAGACAAGTTTGATTCCAGGAAGAGTTCGTTGTAGTTCAGACAACAATTTCACAAGCTTTTCATTGTAACCTATAGAATCTTTATTCTGGTCCTCTATGCAAGTACTCGTCTTTTTCAATTCCCTTTGAAAAGGAAAGCAACCTGTTGGAGCTAATCCACTCACCATTATTGAGCGGCAACCAATTCCATGCAATTCCTGAAAGTTTACTTCTTTTAGATGTATGCATGTAATAACAGTTATTTTATCTACAAATTAATAGATGAAAAATATATTAAGGAGGTAGCAAACTGAAAACTAAATCCTAATGGCATAGTACTAATAAGGTAGTTCTTACTTCGTAGTTCTCTAATTAAGGTATCATTTTAATATGCTTTGAAATAATTCATGATTTGTCAAAAAGTTATGTCTAAATATGCTCATAGATATTAGAAAAAAGATTACTAAAGATGATTGGTAATGTTATATATATATATCTTTCACAAAAAAAAATGTTATATATATTTTACCTTGATGAAGTTTTGGACTCTATCCAATAGAAAATCTTGGTATCCACTCACGTCGTATTGGAGTCTTCTTGTTGGAATGTCATAATAGTTGAAAAACCAATCATTTGACCCCGCACTGAGAACTATGAATGCACTATTAACAATGCTTATGGCTTTTACTTCTCCAACAAGCCCTTTCATTCTATTTATATGGAGTTTAAAATTTTGAATTTGTTGAGAAATTGGAATAGCTTTACTAGTCAAACTAGTCAAATCGTCGAACCCTGATCCAGCTGAAGCAAAATTAACACCAGTTGTTAAATCACCATTTGAAAGAGTTGGATCCAAAAATGGAGGAAGAGATTCTTTGATTCCTAAAAAGGAAGTCAACATGTCGGAAAGAAGTTTTCCGTTTGAGAATCTTCCTGTCGGTAAGCTAGTTTTGTAGTTTTGACCATATGGGAGATAGTTGGCTTGAAGCAATGTAGAGATATAATTATTATTTCCTGTATCCATAACTGAATCACCAACGATAAAAATTGCTGGAAACTTTGACAAAGATTGTAAATTAGGAAGTGGTGTATCTAAGGATTTTGCTTCGAGAAATTTATATGTGCACAAGTAGAAAAAGATTGCTAAGAAATTCATGGTTCTCATGGTTTAAACTCAACAAATTAAAGATCTTGGGGTACACTTGCACTTTGTATTAGCCATAAGACTTATCAATATATAGAAGAATTTCATAAAGGTGTTATCTAACTCTCTTTTTTTAAAGTTATGAGTTATTTTAGTTATTACATGTAAATAACAGCTTAAAACCGACTATTTTTTCAAAGTCAAGTTATAAAGTGTAATAAATGTTGGAAACATAAATTGAATTAAATTGGTTTTCATCAGTTTTTTCCTTCTAATATCTTCTTTCAATCAATTATAATGTGAGAAAACATTTGTTTGTCCCTAAATATATCCATTATTGGTAAATAATATAGTAGCTCTCTAAATTTATGCATATTACAATGTTAGTACTTCTGTTTTTGAAGACACATACTAAGGTCTCTAAATTTTGACAATACTAACTTTTTGATTTGCCAATTCATGTTCAAGTGGATACACATTCATTACTGAGAATGTGGTGTGTGAGCTCATCCTTTCAACCATGTCTTCAGGCTTTAGGGTTTTTGACCCACACCTTGGTATCATTGGTTGGGCTATGGGCTCTCAAACTCAATTACCTCACATGTTAATATTTTTTAGATGATTATATTTATTTTATTTGGTGTTTACGATTCATTATATTTAATTTATTTATAACAAATCAATTAACATATTAAAAAATATTTAACAAATTTATACACAAACTATAAATTCACCTATACTGCAAATTTTATGATGTTGCATAATATATTTAAAAAAAGTAATTCTTACATTATATACTTGAAAAATTAATAATATATTTACGGATATTCTATGGTCACTTTGTTTTTCACAAAGTAACCATTACTTTGTTTTGTCAACCATTGGATCATGGGTTAAAAACTAATCCAATGGTGAAAAAGATAAAGTATAGACAAAGTAAGGGAAAAACAAAGTGACCATAGTCTACACCATTTATTTATTAAAATTAACTATTATTTACTTAAAAAAATAAATTCGTTACTTGAGTTATTAAAAATTAATTACTACTTAAGTCACATTTCATTTAATGGACCATTTAGTAGATAAATTTTAAATAGTACTAGTATATGAATTAGAAATACTCCTTCATTTGTTATTTATTTCAAGTTATTAAAATTGGTTACTTAAGTTATTTAAAATTAATGGACCATTTAATTCATATGCTATTTAACTTAAGTCATTTAATGGAGTACATCATGAAATAAATAACAAATGAGATACATATTTTATTTCAAGTTAAAAATATACTTTGGTATAATCAAGTTTTATGTGATAATTGCGGGATAAAGTTTATAATTAGACATCATTTTGCACCTTATAATCAACAATGAACCAAGCTAAAGAAAAACAAATTCATTACAAACTAGCCGTGCTATTGAAAGGAATTTTTAGAGGCTCTAGTTTGTAACGATCATTGCACTATCCTTATTGTTTTTCCTATGAACTTTTAAGTTCTCATGGTGTTCCAAACACATGCCCTTATAATCTTCGGTTCTATAATCTACGAGTTCATTTCATTTTAATTAAATAAACTACAGCAAAAAAATCTAAATTTCTAGCTCAAGTCCTCCACCCTATGATCTAACTTGCAATAAATTATTTGTGTTAGATATAATTTATGAAAAATTTATTAAGAGTGTCAAATATTTGGGCCCGAGGCCCAGCCCATCGGGGATGCGACAACATTAACAAAAATATGAAAACAGATTAACAGATTTTGACATAGGCAGGATCGATCAGACCAGAGATCAAAATTTGAGCTTCAGAGAATCAATCAATGTCACTCTTAAATCAACTCTTCAGCAGGGGTGTCTTTGGTACTAAATGGTATGCTATCACCATCACCATCATCATCATCATCATCATCACCATCACCATCTCTTTCTTTTATAATTTCTCAGAATTTCTACTTAACTTGTTAATGATATGGTTATGACTATGCTAGCAGTATATACCAGAATTTAGAGCATAAATTTATTATCTTTTTCTGGTTATCTGAATTGGGTTTTGCAGCAAAACATGTTTAAATCTGGCAATCTCACGCATGAAGTTGTTGCAAAATAAGAGAGATTTGCAGCTCAAACATATGCGCAAGGAGATAGCACAGTTTTTGCAGGCTGGTCAAGAACCAATTGCTCGAATTCGGGTACCTCCCGTTTATTTTTTATCATCATATATATTGCTTGATCTTTATTTTTGTTGTTGGGATCTTATTTTTCTTATTTTTTGTTCACTTTATCTTCTTTGTTAGGTTGAGCATGTTATCCGAGAACAAAATCTATGGGCTGCTTATGAAATCCTGGAGCTGTTCTGTGAATTTGTTCTTGCACGTGTTCCAATTCTTGAAAATCAGAAGTAAAGTTTCTTTCTTGATAACAATTGAAGCATCTGTGTTTTTTTCATAGTTGTGTTATTCAGCCTTAATTTCGTGTTTGTGTCGGTTTTAGTTGATAGCACCTTTTGTTTTATAAAAATGGAAAGGATTGGTATGCTTCTGCATATTCTTAAGTTAAGGATGTAAATCCTCGGCATAATGTTACGACTCGAGAAACTTTTATTACCATGTTGTGCGAAACCTGCTATTGTTCTGAGTTTTAACAATGATGAACTTATTAAACTGGCAGAGTAAATCTGTCATTTGGTTTCATAAAGTTCAAGATGTGCTTTTTTTCCCGTCTTGCTGCACTAGAAATGCTCGTTTTTGCTGGAGTGAATATATGATGTGATGATACCTAGAGTTGTTAGATCTGATTCTTTATTTGATGCCTTTACCTCTATATCGAATGTTTCAAGTTAGGATAACAAGTTTATGGCACTTCATTTATCTTCAAAGTATCCACAAGTTGAGAAATTTGTGGCTGCAACTTGTCATTAGATACCACTCTTCAACTTCATTGTCCGATGGCCTAGTTCTCGACATTAGTTATAGGTCCAAACTAGTAGCATAAGCTTTTTAGCTACTTAGGTAACCACAATTGGTATCTTGTATAAACAATCTTTTTGAATTTCTTTCTTAAGTTGCTGCTATGTGCTGTTGGAGATACTTATTTGCATGCGATCAGTGGTTGAAGTGATATAAAGTATTCCTCTGTCTTCCCACATCTCTTTTTTATGTTTCGTTGGGTTCAAAGGAATATGAGTTAAGATCCTTGACCATTTACTCTACAGCTGGTTTAAGGTATGTGACTGCTGGCATATTTTAGAGGGAATTCTCTTCTTCATTTGAGTGTTATCTCAATGTTGTAGGAGAGCGATCTTTATCCATTACCCTTTTAGTGTTTTGTGATAGAAAATAGTGAGCTAGGAAGATTTTGTTAGCAGAGGTTATTCTCTATCATTTTGGGTCTTTTATGCACAGAATATAAAATTTGGTCATTGACTGGAAATATTAGCCTACTTGTTTGCATATTTATGTAATTCTCGTTGAATTAATTTGGAACTTCATTGTGGTGCTATCTTGGGACTGTTTGAAGACTGATACAATTATAAACTCAAGTCTAATTCTAGATCCTATGCATGGTATTTGAGGAATAAACAAAACCTAAAAGTATTTCTTTCTTTAACAACCTAAAGTCTTGTGAGTTCTTTTCAATTAGGATCCATAGAACTTATATTCTCAAAATTTCGTTCATTGAGCCCCTCTTATTAAAAAGTTGCTGATGTCCTACATCAAGAGTTTCTCTGTTTTGAAGTTGATGACCTTGTCCAGTTCTTGATAAATTACTAGCGTGCAAATAATTCAGGATGGTTTTTTCAGTTTATACTGAAAAGCAACCAATGAGGAGAGCCTTTATTGTTACAGACACAGTTTTAGAATCATATTAGCATGCCATGGTTCATAGGAAGGAGGAGTAAGTCTTCCATAACAATTAGGTATGCGGGTAAATGTGGCATGAACATATTAAGCCTTACTATGTAGGAGGAATTTTTTCTTGATCAATGTCATGTAATTTAGCTACTAGGCTGTAGTTCACATTTGTCAAATCCCTTTCGGATGCAAAAGTACCGCTTTCTGATTGGACAGCAAGATATGTGGTGCAACTTTGCTCAGTTAAAGACAAGAACTCATTAGTGGTCCTAGGGTAATTGGGAAAAATAATAATTTGATCCATAAATATTTGCATGAGCAAATCAAGTTTCTTCTTTTGGCTAGATAGATGAAAAAATAGCAGTCACCAGATGGAGATGAATGCATATATTTTAAGTATAATATTGCAGAAGTTAACATGTTATGCAAGATGGGGAATAGTTTTTTCAGTTGGTAACTACTACTTTTTGAGCAATGAACTTCGTTACTTTGAGGTGATGTAAATTGTCAATAAGTTCCAACCTGCAAACCATTATATGATAGTGTTATATGTACGTAAATAGAAACTCTGCTTTGACATATGTTTCCAAAATATCTCTTCATGGTTTAGAATATGAATATTACTGACTTCCACATATATTTATACCACTAATCCACAATGTCATTCTTTGTTTGGTACTTTAGTTTCAAAATGGTCTTTGGAATGAAGTATGGATTTATTTTCCTTGCTTAAAATGTTCAGATGACTAAAACTGCTCTTTTAGATAGGCAGATTAAATTGATGCATTGTAGGATTTTTTTTCTTGTTGGTTCTAGGTTTACTCTCAGATGTAATGATTGATAATTGCATGAGAAAATATAATTTAGATGTACTTTTAATAAAAATGGAACGTACAAACAAAAGTAACTAAATCTTTTCTCCATAGTATGTATACGCTATTGAATTGTCTATGTTGATTTGCCTGTTGTCAATATCCCGGGCGAGGTTGTTTATATACCACTGAAGAAATGCCGGTTGAATCTTGCAACACATTGATCAATATGGTTCTTTTTTGTTCTAGATATATGAAGTTCAACTCTGGTGTTTCAAACTTCTTTAAACATCTTCTTTTATATAACAGGGAATGTCCTGTTGAATTGCGAGAGGCTATTTCAAGCATAATTTTTGCTGCTCCAAGATGCTCAGAGGTGCCAGACTTATTGCAGATCAAGAATTTGTTTGCTGCTAAATATGGGAAAGAATTTGTCATGGCAGCCTCTGAGCTCCGTCCTGACTCTGGAGTCAACCGTGCAGTTAATTGCCTTTAACATATTCAACTTCTGCTAGTCCGACAATGTTTTGCCATAGGAACCTAGAAACTAGAATTTGTCTGATATCCTTGACCAATTCTTTGCTGTTTATGCAGATCATAGAAAACCTTTCAGTTAATGCTCCATCACCAGAATCAAGGCTTAAGGTTTTGAAAGAAATTGCACAAGAATATAACTTAGCCTGGGATTCTTCTGGTACAGAAGCTGAGCTTTGTAAAAATCATGAAGATCTGCTGGTAAACTAGGCGTTTTTTCGCTTATGGTTTTATTTTTATTTGCACTATGCTTGGCTCATTGTTGGGAATTAATACTTGGTTCTTGGTTTATGATTTTATTTTCATTTGCACTATGCTTAGCACTGTGTTTCTAAACGTATCTGTATCTTGTGAATCCTCTCCGCTCCTCTTCCTGCTTATCCATCCATATGATGAAAAGTATCCGTGGATTCCATGAAAACCTCTTCAATGGTTGTGGAAGTATATAGCTAGCTATCTTTGATACGCTTCTTTCAATTTCCGTTTCTATTCATCTTGTGGTTGTAATTCCTTTGTCAGGCGAAGTTTATTTTTATTTGCACTATGCTTAGCACATTGTTGTCTTTCTGTTGAATGCTTAAGAAAGATTTATAACCTTTTATTTTGTCATTAGGGTGGATCAAAGCAAATTGTAGCTCAAGCTGGACATTCTCAAGCTTTCGTGGAACAGAGATCTCATAAACCTCCACCTACTGGGGCAACTCCCAACTCATATACAGATATCAAGCAAGGATCTCAACATTCTACGAGCCCTGGCCCCGCAAGTAACCTCAACTCGGTGGATACCACCAAAATTGAAGCATCTATCAAGAATCATACTGCTGGATCGGTTACCGAGAATAAAAGGGGGACAGCATCACAATCATCTGATGTATTGGAGAGAGCTCGAGCTGCCATTGCCTCTGCAGAGCGTGCAACTGCAGCAGCTCGTGCTGCAGCTGAACTAGTAAATGCTAATTTTATTTATCCCAAACAAGAAGAGAAGTCATAACTTTTGCATGAATAACATTGATTAATGTTTTGTGATATGCTTAATTTCCAGTTACGCCGATTGAGTTTGGATAAAGAAATTGTACATTACATCACATGAAAAAATTGTGAATTTCCATTGAGAATACATTACTGTAGTTCTTTGTCAAATGGCCAAAAAACTCGTCGTAATATCTTATTTGTTTTGTTGCCTTGAAGCCTCTTCTATCATAGTCTTGGAGCATCATTTTTTACAGTCTATTTGTATCAACTATTTAATATAGTTTGCTGCTTATTATTGTTGCTTATTATTGTTGAAAGATAATAACAAAACCATTACGTGAACAAGAGCTCATTTCGTGATATCTCGGATCTCAAATTTGAATCTTGAATAAGAAACCATTTCGCCTTTTTTTTTCATCCGAATACCATCTGAGCTCGAATCCACGCAGCCAAATGATTGGAAAAAATGGTTGAAACTTGGAGAAAATACCAAGCATAACCATGAAACAACTAATGAGATCAGATAAGCTGTAGAAGCTATACATATCCATACACAAAAGAAGCTAACAAAACACTTGCTATATTATATAAACAACTAAAAATTGATGCAATTCTAACACCTATATAATGACAAGTGGGAAATACTGAAGTTGTTCTTCAACACTCAAAATACTACATAGAGAGAACCACACGAGATGTACATCAAGCAGCAAATGATCCAACTCTTGAAACTTGTGACATTGCGTCTTCGAAATGGTCTTCATCGAATACCTTTTCAGAGTTTAAGCTCGGTGGGACAAAGGATTTGAAGATTGCTTCCATGTTGGGAACTTCTTTCAGTTCATGGGCTGCTACTTCAAGTGCTGGGTTGCTGAAAGCTCTGTAAAATTTCTTGCTACAGATGTACGCGAAGAGCAATGAAATTATTGGAAGTGGAATTAGAATTGGAGCGTACACAAACTTCTTCACCCCCAGGAAACCAGACATTGTCACTTGAAACAGCAAAAGAGAAGCAATGAATCGTGAATGAATATGGGGCCACATCCTTCCGTAGCTTTCAAAAGATGGAACAAAGACTTTAAGTGCCTGTCAAGTTCGTAAAAGAGAACGGAGTTTATCAATTTCAAAAATCACAGCACAAGCTTAGCCATGTGGTATAACAAGCCATGATTTCATAATTTAAGGCAAGTATTACCTGATTTCGTAGAACAAGCCATCCCAAGCCAAAATAGATGACTCCAAATGGGAGAATCAGGGGGGCTATGACCGAGTAGCAGAGGGTTATTGTGACAATAAGCATATCGTTAGGAATTCGAGTCGCATAACCAAGATCACTAGGAGCCCAAGCCGCTTTTAACTCAGCGTCAGTCTTGCAAAGGTACTTCCTTTTTATGTGAAATATGATCAGAGGAACCACGCGTGACAGTGCAAGACCATAACCAACAAAGAACCTGAAAATTTCACGGGTATAAATACTCCAAAGATATTGAAAGCAGTATCAAAAGAAATAGAATATAAAAGACCGCAAGCTTACTTGAGAGCCACAAATGTAAGGAAGAAAGTTGCATTCCCAGGGAGGCCATTTGCTAGCATGGTGACGATAGAATTCGGGTCATCCTCGATTGTCTTAAATGTGGTGAATAAGGTGCCACCAATTGTAACTCCAATGAATACATTTAAAACAGTAAAATAAAAGTACTTCCCAGATGCAGCCCTGACAACATGACTCCCTGAAGGAATTCCCTCTAACTTGGACAGAAACAAAAGCAAGCTGGGCAGCATTGCCAAAAAGACGATAAGCGCAATCTGTGGGAGGTAAGCTTCCAAGACTGTCTTGATTGCAACAATATCCACTACTGGCTTTATAAAGGGGATAATTTTCTTCAGATTGTCCAACGTTGTTAACGCAGAAATAAGTCCAATAGGTATCATGTAAAACATAATAGTCACAGCCACAATAGCATACACCACATACTGTCTTACTTGCCTCTCGAAATACTTGATGTTAAGATTGGACCATAGCACTTGATGAGCTCCCGGAGAATCTAGGACAGTCCACGTGTCAACCATTTGGGCATGTAGACTCTGAGATGCAGAAGCTGCTGTCACCCTACTGCTAAAAAACACCACAGCAGCAGATTGCTGCTTCTCTCGTAGAGTCTTTTTCTGCTCGGCTTCAAGTTTTGGGATCAATTCATTGATCTTCTCATTAAAGTACTCTATGCTATCAACTTTTTTACCAACAAGGCCAAGGCAGCCGGTTTTATTGGTTGGCCTTTCTGTTTCTGGTTTCCCCGATTTTTTGGATGCGGCATATACAGCTTCAGCACGTTCGAGCTTTTTCTTGTACCCTTCCAATTCTTCATAGAGTTTGTTAACCTAGTAGCAGTGATCAAGAAATGTAACAATCCGATAAGCTTAACTACATGTTAGTGCAAACATACGACTCATAAGAAAGATACTTGTATTAGTACCTCTTTATTGTCAGTGACCACCATGGACCTGTAAAATGTATCAGGGTAGATGGACTTAAAATACGAATCCACCTGTTCTTTTCTTGTTTGGCCTTCGGAATCAGGTATGTCCCGAACAATAACAGCAAATTGCTCGGGCTTTACTTCAGGAGACATAAGAGCATTAGCTCTCATCTTAGAAACATGTAGGTATGCCTTCCACAACAGCCAATAGGTAACGAAAGACACCCAGTAAGTAGCAATGAGGAAAGCCCAAAGCCTTTGACTACTCTCCTGCACAAAACAAGAGAAACACGCAATCATTTCCAAGCCTTCCACCACAGCAAAAGCAACAAACCGAAATAGTTAGAACTTGCAGAAGGTTTGAAAACTTACCTCGACATTACCCATGGACAATTTGTCAAGATCATCGAAAGAGTCCTCGCTTGTAGAATTTGCTACTTTAGAGCCCTTGGCTGTTGCAGCAACAGGGAGAAGAACCGGTAGCAGAAGCAAACCGGATAATGCGAAGATTGACAGCGCTGCAACATGAATACAAAGCACAATATAGCATTATAAATCTGCCACAACACATTTACTCTTTCTTCACAAAATGTTTCGCATATTCATGTCAAGGAATTAAATTTACTTTCTTTCCTAAACTGGAAATACCAACATACAAACTGTAAAATGACACCAGTATAACAGTTAACCACCAGAGATTAATTATTAGACTTCAAACCCCAATTTTCATCCCATTTAACAACAAATTACAAGCTTTTTTCAATTAATTCTCTTGGTAAAGTTTTGCTAGGCTGTAGAGGACTAAAAAAAGTGAAATTCAACGCTGAGAACTGTCTTAAAGAAGACACCTGGTCCGAGACTCGCCCATATTTCCAACAAAATTCATCAACCAAATCAAAATTTCAGATAGCAGACAAAACCCATCATGTATGAAAAAGATTACCAACTAGTCAAATCATCATCCTAAGAACAAAAAGGTGAGAACTTTATTCAGAAAACAGGAAAAAAAAACAAACCAGTGCCAAGGAAGACAAAATAGACAGCAGTATCAACCCCGGACATGTTAATAATATCCTGTTCTGTAGAAGACATGGCTTCCCGGATCCAAGCAAGCGGGTTACGGGTAGCATACCCTCCATCAAAGGGCTCCATACCCTTCAAGATCCGGTTAGGATAATAGACAACAGCATTCCCTTGTTTGCTAGAAAGCCAAGCAAACAACAGCATCAAAATAACAAAGATCAAACAAGACGTCCCTAGGGACGTCAAGAAGGAAGTGAAATCCATCTAGAAAGCAAAAGACAACTATCTTTTCTCCTTGTTTATACTAAAATGGCAAATGGGTGTGTGAATAATGGGGAAAAAATAAAAGGGGTTGAAGAAGAAGGGGAGAAGTAGCCGTTAAGGATATAAATGAAGGGTATTCATTGATGGGTGATTATTAGAGTAACGTGAGAAAGGAAAGGAAAAAAAATCTAAGGTTTGATTCTGTAATTAAGTTTGATTGGTGGGGTTATCTTTTTCGTGAAAGGTGGGGTTTTAATTAATCAATATGCTTTAAGTTGGTGCATTGAAATTCAAGTTTTGCAATTTCTCTTTCGAACAGAACAGCATTTTGATGCTAAGAGAGAAGCAAGTAGATGAGATATGGGGTTCTGATTTATGACAAGGCTACAGTACAGACACAAGGAGAGAGACGCGGCGGGGTATGTGAAAAGACGGATATGCACTTTTTTGTTTTTAGTAGTAATTCCAATTTCTAAGATCTTTAACGCCTCTTTTTGACCATTCCATTTATTCGTTTAAACTTCTTATTTTGTTTTCTCAAAACCCAAAAAAAAAAAGGAAAAACTTCTTATTTTGTTTTCTCCAAATAAAATAACATAAAAATCTTCTTATTTTGTTCTCCAAATTAATAACATAAAAAATTCTTATTTTGTGTTCTCCAAATAAAATAAGAAAAAATAACTTCTTATTTTGTTTTCCAAACATTTTTATTTCATTTGATGTTTTAAAATGTTAACATTGAAGTGTAATTTTTATTTAAAAAAAAAAGAACATCAAGTGTAACTAATTATAATAAAAAGGACTGTTCTATTTTTGAAATATTGTTATTTTCAACTTTTTGCATATTAATGTTAATCGTTATGGTTACGAAACATGCGCATATAAATTTGATTTGTAATTGAAGTAATTAGTGAATGACGTAAGGATTAAGAAAGTCTCTCTTAGATTTCTAGTATTACTATAAACAATTTATTAGATGAAAATGGTCCTACCACAAAAAACACAAAACATGTCACATTTACGAGCAATTATTTAAATTCCTCTCGTGGAACTATATAAAGAAGTAAATCTCACATGATAATCTACTTTGAAGAAATTCACAATTCTACTTCTAACTACATCAATAGCTCTTCATTTCCAAAATAACCAATATATTATGACTTCTACTAATACGTCACGAGAATTTAGATCTCATTTTCAAATTCAATTTTTTTGAAGGAATTTTCAAATATATTGATTTCTTTAATTATTATACACAATATATAAAAACATAAAAAAATAACACGACATACACAATATATTATTTTACTAATAAACAAGCCTTATTAGTTATGTTATTTTGTGACAGAAGATTTTACCCAAACTATTACATTGACATTTACAAGTGGGTTGTAATTAGTTTTCCAAGTAGAATCATTTTACTATCTACTTTGTATGCTAATTATAGATATACTGACTCTACTAGCTAGGCAGAGTTTTTTAAGAAAATATAAACATGTAAAAGATATGTTAGTTTTTAAATCACTCAATCCTCATTTTATTTTCAAGATCACAATATAAAATTTATACAATAAAATAGTGTTAAGATTGATTATGTTAAAAACAACTTGAAATCTTAATAAATTGATGAGCTAAATTTGAAAACCTATTTTTTAAACAAAAAAAAACAAAAACTCATGTTGCAATAATTTGATTTGAAATTATACCTATATAAATTCTAAATTCACATCACTCTCATTTCATTTCAAAAAGGAAAGAAATAAAAAAGGGTGTTTTGGTCAATTGAGGGACGGAGAAGTGGCAATGAAGGGGGTTGAATCATTATCCTAAAAAGAGGAACTTGTGACTGTCAAACTGCCACCTTTACTCCTAAATCAAAATCAGACGCTCCACCTGTACCCTCCATCCAATCCAACGCAAGTCTACTCTTACTCTCTCAAATCAAAACCTAAACGACGCCGTGCCATGAGAAACACGCAGCCAGTGATGTTCACTCTCTCACACGGCGAGTAGGATTTGCTAACTGTTACTTACACGTGGCGAGAAACGACAGAGTTTGATGTGGGGTCTGTTGGTGCCGACACGGATAATACGCTTGGTGGATGTCTTTATATGAGACAACCCCAAAAGGATGGGATCCACTATACTCGGATACAACTTTGTCAGCTTTTACTACTTGGTCCCGCCTCTCTTAAAACGCTGTCGTACCATTTACATACACCTACGTAACTAAATAAATAACATTCCACATTTCTCAACCCAAATTCATCTAATAATAAAACCCTTTTACCCGGATTTTGTTAATCGCCTCAATCATTTGAAGAGTCTCACCCATAAGAGTAATTGCATAAGATTTAAAGTGACTGATAGTTTAATTGTGATAATTCTTATCCTTGAGAGTCTAGTTAGTGGGCGGCCTAGGATGCCCCGAACACCCCAGCTGCCGGAGCTATGGTTTCGGCAGTTTGTGTCTCTAAATGAACAAGGGTTCGGTCCTCAAATTTATTAAAAAATGAGTGAATTTCTTTTATGTTAGATTTATGTATTCAGTCAGTGATAGTCTTTATAATTGATTTTAAAGAGTAACTAATTGTGAAAGTGCCCTACAATAATGAAAGATGTTTTAAACCATTAAAAAGGGGTTTAGGAGGAGTAAGAATAATAAAGACGGGGGTGGGGGTGGGGGTGGGGGTGTGGTATAAGTGTTGTTTGTGTGTACTAAAAAGAAACAAACAAACGGAACGGATAGAGAGGGAGGAGAGAATGGTAGTTTATAGTTAGTAGGAGATGATGGACCATTTGTTTTCAATTATTCAAGTCTTTAGGACCCCACCCCCACATGATCTCTCTAAATTGCTTCCTTACCTCCTTTTCTTTCACCACTTCTCCTACTATTTTGAATTTTAGATATCTCAAACTATCCTCATACTGTGTAAATACATCACCATTTTATTCTCAATATCTCAAAGGCTATAATTTTATTCCTAATCTTAGCATTTTGAATCAATTTTATCCTAAGTTGACAAGTTTGGTTGATTAATTATTCATCAATCTCTTTTCATAATCATTAATCTCATCAACATTCCATCACTAAAAGAGAAAAGGGCTTTAGCAACACTTTAGTAGCACTTTTGAAAACAGTTTCGTGGGCTCGTTAATCAAAATAAGACCATAAGTATAGCTCGTTAATCAATTTGAAAACTCTATCCCGACTCTCGTGAAAACCCCTTGATATGTAGGAAATGTAGCGACTACAAATTTTTTGATGGTTTGGAAAATCGTTAGTAAAATTTCTATGCACGGTTTTAACCGTCACTATATTGAAAAAATTTCGTCGGTAAAAGGCTGTTTTGTGGTGCATGACATGCATTATTTTAGTACACATATATGTATGAACATTAAAAAATTTCAAAAAACTAAAAATTATGCTTCTTTTAATGCAGTTTGCTTTTCAAAAAAGATTATGCTTCTTTATGTACAAGTTTTTTCATTTTTTTTATGAATTCTTTATGTACAAGTTGGATAAAAAGAACTCCAAATATTTTGGAGAATTTAAAAATACTTATCTCAAATTTTATCATTAATTTTTTTTAATTTTTTTATATACTTATTTTAAGTAACTATTATTTTGTCGCCATCAACATTAGATCAAATTCTATCTAACTCATTTCGAAAAAAACAAATTGATTCTAGCTTAGACATAGGTTAATCAATCTTATAAATAAATTCATGATGCTAGATTTGCAAGAAAACGAACATAAGACGAAGAAATATAAGGGGAACTGGATATTACAAATTATTCATCTCAAAATCAGTTTTCAAAAATTTCAAAGTTTACACTTAACCTTATCTAAACTTGTAGTATCGAGAGTTTCATTTTGATATAAAGAACTCGAAAAATAGTTGCCGGAAGAAGGAGGTCAAACTGATTGAAGTTGAGGAGCGGAAAGTTAAGGAAAAGGGGAGAGAGACATTTTTGGGCGAAAAACATTATATTGTATAGTTATATGAGTAGAAAAGAAAGTGACCTACGTATGTTAATAGACCCTTGAAATAAGCTAAATTTGTAATTAGCCACAATTACTTTATGTTTCATCTCTTCCACTTAATCATGAAATTCATGTCTCTTCCACTTAATCATGAAATTCATGTGGAGATACTATTTCTCAAGTTGCGATTTAATCATGTCTTCCTTGATATGATACCTACCGTTTTGTGTTGGCAGGCTGGCTCAACCCAAATTCACATAACTAAATACATATTATACATAAGAATAACTAAATTTAAATTTTATATTTTGTTCAATTGTTAGTGGCTTCAAGAAATAATATTTTCTCATCTCATTTATTGTTTCATTTCATCCCAAATAGTATTTGTATTAGGCCCCAACTTCAAACAAGCCACTATGACATTCAACTTGGGCCTCCAAAACTTAAGGGCCTCAAATATTTGTAAAGCCTTAATTTACTTAAAGGCCTCCCAAACTAGTAAGTAATAAGAACTTGTTATATAAAGAGTTACATAGATATATAGAATACTACTACTTTCACTCTAGATCCTAATTCAAGTCTTGAGAGTTTTTAAGGGAACTCCTATAAGGCAGGTCCAACAAAACCAAACCCTTAAAAAAGCAGATAGAATTTGCTGGTTTTATTTTACATCAACTATGAAGGAAGGTGAACCATTTTTCTTAAAGAAATTAACCCAAACTTCTTGTAATTGCTAACTTAATCGGAAAATGTGACACTATTATAAAAAAATTAATTGTAAGATTTTGCGTTCTCACACAACCCACCCCTAACCATATGCCAAAATGCATTAAGCTACTCTTGTCTGTATTTGTTGGAACAATAGCTTTCTTAAATCAAGTTCTGTTTTGGTTATTGTTTATGGTATTAAATAATTGATTTTTTTTATTAATTAAATTTTGTTTTTTTCAAAAATAATGAGATTGACCGATGAAAATATTGTAAGAGATGTGTCTGGATTGATTTAGAAAACAAGAATAAGAACACGAATGTTCCATTGACTATGAATGTGTCTACTTTTAATGGTTTCCGGATAAGTAGGAGAGCTCAAAAGGATAATCTACCTCTAAAATCTATGACTTAAAGCCTAAAAAATCATTATACAATTTGTTGAAAAAAAAGTCTCCAACCTCATGCAAATATATCTCATGCATGCAAAGTCTTCAACTAAAAAAAAGTCTGATTGGCTCTCTGATTATCAACTTTTTCTGGATTTCCAAATATATCTCATGCAATTCCAATCTTTATTCTCATCCACCCTATTCAGATTTTGGAATTTTAAGGTTAATAATGATATATGTGTTTGCTGAAATACGTGTGTCTTCTGACTTGTTGTGTTTGTCGGAAAATCATCAAAAGGAAGGCTTTGATTAAGAATTTGGCTGCTCTTTACCACGCTGAGTGCCTTTCCTACTGTCACCAACTCTTGGACCTCCAGCAGCATTTTCATGATGTACTAACCCCAACTTTCAATCCTTTATCTTTTATTGATTACGGTTGCAGCCTGTTTCGTGATTGAGTTTTCTTCTGTTGATGGTAACTGGCGCGGGGATACTCCTTTACTACGACAAGGAGAAGAAAAAGCATATTCAAGGTAGAGTTGGACTTTTGTAGGAAGTTGTTTATATGTCATCTGCCTAATCAATACGGAAATTGGAATGCACATTTTCCATTTAGTTTAATGATTATTTTAAGCATAGTTGTGAAAAGCGAAAGGCGAGTCAAAATGAAAAGTGTGAAAAATAACCTCCAGGAGAGGTGAGAGAAAGGCGGTCGCCTTTTGCACGTGAGGCAACAAACAGAAAGTCCAGAAAACACAGAAAATAGCAGACAGATGCCTTGAATCCTCATCAAGATCAATACCATCAAATCTTCCACTTTTTTATCCTTAGAATTAGTGTGGAGGAGAGGTTGAAAGCAGAGAGATTGATGTGGGAGACTTAAAACGGCTGAACTTCAAGTGCAAGTCAAAAGGCGACCACCCAAGGAAGGTGGTGGCGGCTTAGCCTGGGCTGCCTCTGGCCTGAGGCAAACTGATTTTAAGCGTATTTTATGAATTGCCTTAATCATCAAATCAACATCCTAGTCTTTCCTTTTTCATCATCTACTTGAATTCTAATCTAAAGTTGCACTAGATGACTCCGTAGACAAACTTACACCTTTATAAGATTTTAATTACAGTATTTCATGGTTGATTTAAAAATCATGCATGATAACTGGGGTTGTTTGCAGAAAATCAAATTAACTGCCTCTTTAGGTGCTTGTACTACCATGAATACGTTTTAATGCAATATCATTGAATAGAGAAGAGTCATGGAACAAAGTCTCTATGTCTAACTCTTCTTGCTATAGAAATAAACAAAGCTTCTGAGGTTGTAAAAGAAGGACCTGCTGTTGAGAAAGCAGCTATTGGTGGTCCGTTTAATCTTATCAACCACGAAGGGAAGAATGTGACCGAGAAAGATTTTTGGGATAATGGACACTGATATATTTTGGTTTCACTCACTGCCCAGATATTCGTCCAGATGAGTTGATGAAGCTAGCTGCAGCAATTGATAAGATTAGTGAGCTTTTTATGTTTATAAATGATGCCATGAGTAGTGAGTATATAATTATGAAATGAAATGACATAAGTAGAAAACATGATTCCGTGGCCAAAACTAATGATTTATAGCCTTCTGATTCTGTAAGAGCTGAAACTGATGGCAGTAGTAGTGAATTCACTTTTATTTATGCTGTCTAGAGGTCCTTCGTATTAGAAAAGAGTGCTTTATCAGTTAGTGAAGTGAAAAATATGTTCATAAGTTATGGCATACACCCCAGATGAACACTTGTTGGTATAATAAAATTCTCATGGTCTTTAGGATCTGAAAATAAGGAGGGTTTACTTGTCTTGTCAAGTCCAATATGATCTTCATCTTGCCTATTACTGAACTATTAGCAATTTCCATTGGTAAAGTTTTTTTTTTTTTTTGCAGGGGCAACATTCGAATTTTATTCGTTAGAGTTGCTAGCTCTTCTTTCTCTTTTCAACGAATCCTAGTTAGTTAGCTTGGCACTAGGAGTTGTCTAACCAAAAGGCGTAATTGCAGCAGTTATAATTTCATCCGCTGTTGTTGTAAAGAGTAGGTCATGGTCCTTGTATCAACCTAAAAGAAAGATATGAGAAAGGCGACCTTCTCTGAGTCTGGCAACACTACCCAAGGTCTATCTTTAGAGTAAGGGTGGATAAAAAAGGATAGAATTCCTGCCATCGGTTAGAGCGGCTAGACCGAGATTGGGGGATAAAGCTCCAAGCCCACCCTGCTACAGTTGGAGTTGACGGTCCCAATCTTTTCCGTTTGCATAGAAGTTCTTCCTCCATCGTATGCACTGAGAGAAGGAGCTGTGGCATCTCTATCAGCTCCTCAGTTGGTTAGTTAGTGTCATTGGCCTTCAGCTTCTGGCTTTCGGACTAGTTGCTAAGTAGCTTTTGGGTGCAACATAAATAGGAACAAGGATAGCTGCTTTTGCATCTTAACATAGTCTATAACAATTTCATTTGGCAGATTGAATCAGATGGAAACGTGAGCATTTTATGGTTGCAAAAAACTATATTAGTTGTATTCTTTCTTGTATTTTCTTGCTTGTAGAGGAAAAAGCAAGGCTTGAAATTGTGCCTATATCCATCTCTGTTGATCCTGAGAGAGATACTGCTTCTAGGCTCTAGCATATCTCTTCCTTAGCACTTGAAATATTTATATGCTCTGCTTGTAATCTAGTTGGTAACCTCACATTTTGTTTATCATATCTTCTATTTAGAGTTTCATCCAAAGTTAGTAGGTTAACTGGCAACCCAGAAGAAGTTAAGAAAGCTACTCGTGCATATCGAGTGTATTATATGAAAACAGCAGAGGATAATTCAGATTATCTGGTTGATCATTCATTCCATAATCATGTATGTATCTGTTACTGTTGGTATTAATATAATTTCTCTTTCTTTCCCTTGAGAACTTGGGAGGTAATACTCGCAACGACAATCTTCTTCACTTGTCTACATTCTATCGACTTTCTGCACTGAATTGTATGAGTTCTTTTTATTTCACAGAAATTTAGAGTTATTCTGTTTCTAAGCTTTCTCCCCATCGAAATCTACAATTAGAGTTTTCAAAAACATTTATTCAGCGTCTTAGAAAAGTTATTAGCTGCTTGACTTTTAACTGGTGTGCTTCATCATCAACACCTTCTATGAGTAGTCTCTTGCTATTACCACTACATTTAACTGCTGGACTTTCCGAGTGACGAGCACATTTAATAAGTCTAACACCATGAAATCAAATGCTATCACAGCCAAAAATTGATGTCCACCATCTGCATCTCAATATTATTACTATCACTATCAGTATCATGTTGAAAGAATAAATCTGTCTTAACCCAAGCAAATTACTAATGATTTGCTAAACAGCGGCAAAAATACAACTAGGTATCGACTTCTTGTGTATGCTCTTAGATGTCAAGAAATAGAAGGTTGCAGCTTTTGATCATGGAGGAAACCTGAATTTTCTGAATCTTTCGGGAAGAACAATGACGTTGATTCACTTATTAAAGAGATAAAGCAGTACAAATCTAAAAAGTAAACTTGCGTGCTCTTTCCTTCAGTTAGCCTTCTTTTATATTCAGAAACTCAAGTCAGGGTTTCTCACGACGCTGGGAACACCATTTACTTCAATTTTGATTCAAAGTTTTCAATCTTGCAGAATTCATAAGTTCATCTGATTTTTTATTTTGGAGAAGCAAATGCTTGCGAGAAAAGGAGTTTGATTGTCGTGTTTGCATGTCTTGTTATAATTCTCCAGGTTCATAGCATTGAAACGCATGTTCACAGCCTAGTCCATTGTCGAAACTTTTGCCAAGCAGAGAGTCTGACGCTCTAATTACATGGCCTTCCGGCATCCATAATCACTGAAAATCAAAGACCCGAGTATTTAAATGGCTAGAACCCTTCAAACTTCAAGGGCACCATACTCCGTTCTTTTCTTACTATCCAGAAACGGATGCCCAAACTAAAGTGATATATTTTAACCTTGAGCCTTGCCTCAGTCTTGAGCTTATGATCAGCCCGGATTCGAGATATAATGGCCTTCTATTGGTGGAATTCTAGTTGAATACATCCGTCCATGACGATACATTCACTTCTAACACTACCCATTTTGAAGCCATTATAGAAGAAAGCCTTCCACTATCCTTCCGTTTTGGTAGCATGAGATTCAGCTCAAAGTTATTGTTCATGTCTTACCCGACAAAACCACAATAATTTATCCGAACCTTAATGGACAATATAAGAGAAAAAGATGCTCAGTGACTACGCACCATAACAAAAGATTAATCCACGATTCATCTATGGTGAGCAATTATAATCTTCATCGCATCTTTACTTGAATTCAGCCTTTGCTATGACACATCCTAGGACTTGGGAGCAGTACATTCAGAAAGTTCAAACGAGATAACGCTGCTTTATCTCAGCTTCAGCTCTCAATTAACACACAAAAACTGATCATGAATTGCCCACTATATATCTGTCGGTTCCACAAGAAGGAACAGAATGTCTGAGATTGGTGAAAACTGTTTCGTTGCCTAAATTTTGATCTGTCGAGTTTCAACCTCTGAACTTTGACTTCGTCAGACATGCACTCCTTAATGGGCAAAATTTTTATGCTTAGACCCGCATTATGAAAAAATGAAGAGAACTTTCGTGATTACCATGTATGATGATGCTTTCCATAAGTGGTACATATTGACAAGAATCAGAGTTCTGGATGCTAAATATCACCAAATCCAAGTTCAGGAAGCAAAAATTCAAAATTTGGCTAAGTACAGTGAGGGTTAAAACTTGCCAAAAAGAAAGAAATGCATGTAATTCCTTTGCAGCTATGCATCGACATTGATCATGGGTATGCTCAAGTGGCAGCTAGAGAAACATGCCACATCAAATAAATTTAGCCATTATTACAGTCATACATGAACTTTTAGCACATAATGGCGCTTCTGAGTGAAATTAAGGGGAAGATATTTCTCTAGTTACATTTCATCCCTAATAACCAAAAGTTCATAAAGCATGCTCCGTTATAACAGCTGACGTTCCATGTCAAATTGAGAATTCCTAATTATTGAACTGTGCCAATATGTTGGTGTCTAACTTCAGATGCTTCTGGAGCTTTATTTATATTTACAGAAATTTCAAAAGAAGAAACTAGCATGCAGTAGCAAGGTCGTCAGTCCATTCTATACGACAAAAAGTCCAAGACATCTTTTTTCTCACCGATCAGAGTTCAATTTTCTGAACACTTCTAATTCAGTAACACAGATTTATCTTTCTGTGATATTTCTTAAGCTACAAGCAGCATAGCCACTAAAAATTTAGGAATCTGAAAGCTACATTATAAGACAGCTGATACATAAATAGAAGGATAGAAAGCCTTAAGATTATATTTACCATTTCCAAATGGCCCTTAAAATTCTAGTTTATTTCAACAGTATATGTGTCTGATATAGGAGGATACCTGGTTCGAAATGCCAACTTTCACTCTTACATGATATTCGTAGGAACCTAGCCTGCAGCTGGCACTCTGAGGTATCATTTTGGCTTGCAGGATGCTCCAAAGCCTTGCCTTACAATAAGGGCACACCTCTGTTGGGTGAAGCTTGGCTTTTCTTTTTATTAGCATCTTCAGCACCTTTGACATAGGGAATGACTTGAAAACCCCACGGAAAAATCCGACATCACCTTTTTCCCCTTGGTCAAGATGTTCACAAGGGTCAGAAACATACAAAACATCATTTGTGCACTGCGACAAAAGTAAACTCTTTGCTGAGATCCTAGAAAATTAAGTCCTATAAACAAAATGACCAGGGATATGAGTACTATTGAAAACAAGAGATTCATCCATGATTTCATCTATCGCGAGTAGTCTTCATCGCATCTTTACATAAATTCACCCACATATGCAAAATTTTGAATTCTGTAACCCTCTATTGCGTCGTTGCAACATCTCGAATTCACCCACAAAACCAGAGATGCAAGATTTTGAATTTCACAACCCTCAATCGCTTCGCTGCAACATCTCAAATTCACCCATAAAATCACAGACGCAGAATTTTGAATTTTTAACCCTCTATGGCATCTCGAATTCACCGACAAGCTCTAAAATTTAAAAGGATGGCTTTTCTTAATTCTTTGCCGTAAGAAAATAAAAAACTCAAGAACACATAAAATCATTGTAGTTATAACTCATTTTGACCCATGCTCTTTCCTAGCACGAAGTACTAACTAATGCCTATTATTTCCATCTTCTTCACCTTATGGCTGTTGTTTCCATCTCATTAAGCGACATTCTTTACATTACTAAACCAAGGTCACAGTTACCCACATTTTTTCACTTATTATCTTTCTGTTCACTCATCAAATTGTGCCAAAAATTCTTCAAGCATTACTACTCTTGGACATGTATACTGATATTCCAACCAAAGAAAACAAGGGACAATTATCCGTCAAATCGTAAATTGATCATATACTTCCAGGCAACCCACGCGACAGTATAAACAGTCAAATCGTAAATTGATCATTGGATAAAACAGGGTCATAAGGGACCTAGGATAAAGCTCTGAAATCGTGTCATATAATTTGTTCAACCAAAAAAAGGGACCAAGTGCTTTAGACATATAAGGATTTAGCACAAGATATATTTTTTAAGGCAACCAAAGCAACCGTATAAAGTACATAAGCAGGGACATATAGTTCATTAGGAGCCACGCATATAACTCCTTTATGACTTTCCACACTAATTTGTTTAACCGAAAAAAGGGACCAAGTGCATTGGACATATCTGGGACAATTATCCTTCAAATAGAAAAGGGACTCTTTTCAAGTTTCAACTGAAGTTATCCTCATCTTTCACAACAAAATTAGAGTAATCATAGGATACTTCAAAAGACAACGAAAAAATCTTTTAGATATAGGCAAAAATTAAAATTTGCCAGGAGGGTTAAAACTTGCCAAAAAGAAAAGAATGCATGCAATTCCTTTGCAACCTATGCATCAGTATTGATGATGGGTATGCCTGCTAGAGAAACATGTCATACGAGTGACTGTAGATTACATACTAACGCCACAGAATTCATTATTTCACATTAAAGTATGATATTATATAATATCAACTAAAGCTACACCTTATATTTTATATTGATTCATCACAAAGCACATCACAGCCGGATATCAGTTGGCATTGGTCGGAGTTTTAGGCGTGTGAAATGTGCAGTCTTTTGTTATAACCTAGTTCAACTTCCCTTAGGGTGTTGTGTTTGATTCAACCATACCATTTCTCATTTGATGGTCTGAGGTTGTTTTTGTTTATACCTTTTGCAAAATTTTAACATCTACCAACCTAAAAATTCACTTCCTGAACAAGGTAAATGAGATGAGGATATAATGTATTCTTAGATTGCATTACCTTCATAATGTTGTATATCATCACATTAAGAATGAACTCCAGAAGAAGTGATTACTAGCCATTACTTGTCTACTTATGTAGGGATGACAGCCTTGCCAAGGTATACCTGTTGCATTTCCTCTCTTCATATGTGCACCAGACATGGATCTGTTGATCTTTCTCTGGTGCCTGCAATATCTAATGAAGAAGGACATCCACTGCTATGCAAGCTAATTCCTGTTAAAATAGCTTTATCCATAGGCTGATTCCCATTAATAGCTATGACTAGAATCCTCCGGAGGCTTTTGATTGGTTGAACACTGGTCCGAGGTATCACCCTCTGTAGAATTTTTTTTTCAATTGCAAGTACAGCCAAAAAGGGGGGAAAACAAGCAGGTCTCAGTTTCTTCTAATTGAAAATTATACTTGCCTATGACATACATGGAAATTGCAATTGATTTCTTCTTCTGGTGCCATGGGTGAGAACTAATCGTGCAACCAGTACTTCCATCAACAATGTTAAGAAATGCACGCTTGGTTAATACAAACAACACTTCCTCCGCATTGTTCACTACAATATCAGTTTCTGAATTTTTTGGGTTTCTTACATGGCTACTAACATTTTCCGACTTTCTCCAGGTAAGTGAAAAAACTGGAGAGGCAGAGCTTGACAAACAGTCAGTAGAGAACAGAACAGCTAAGGAAATCAGGTCAAGAACCGCCACCTGAGACATGACATAAGCATAAATATCAAAATTCATCTGAACGAGAAAAATGAATCTATTGATAATAGCTTAGCCTTTAACCAAAAAGTAAAACATGGATAACACTTGCACGACCACAACCAAAACCCACAGCCAGTTTGGCTTCACAATGTGTAAACCGTAATACATGAACTGCGGATTTTAGAAGAGAAAAAACAGCCCTAAACTGCGGTCCTTTCCTTTTGAGGCAAACTGTGAACTGCAAGAAATTTAATGTGTTAATTGGAGAACACTGAGGGTTTAAATGGCAGCAGATTGACAAGAATGTGTCAAAACTATATAGCAAGTGAAGCTGTAAGTTTTTGTTCCCTTTTTGCGGAACTAGCAACTGAAAAACACTACCATAAAGCTTTTCTGAAGCACATGCACTGATTTCCCTATACCTTAAAATAACCAACTTAAATAACTAAAGCAATCTTACTTGTCGAATATTTATATTGACATTACTGATTTCCCTATACAGTATGTTATGATTGTTCCCAAAACTTCTGTATTTGACAGATGCAATTGTTCCCAGAACTTCTTTAGCTAACAGTCGTGATTGACTATCACCATGATTTGTTAATTTCACACCACCACACAAGTGTCATATCTCATCTTAATCTAATTTATTCCCAGACAATATGTTATTGATGTAATATTATTAGAAAACTGATGCTGTAGAGCCAACCTTTCAGATCCTCAATAGTATAACTATTTTCTCCAACCCAAACTATTTTAGTGAAGTAAAATCTTGTATTAGCTTCATAATGAACACTGGTAAAAAAAATTAAATTCTTAAGTTCAGCCGACATCTTGGTCAAACAAGTTCTGTTTATCCTTGGAATAACAGGAACTCCATCTGGTTGACAAAAACTGAACACATAAATTTACCTTCACTGTTACTCTCAGTCACAAATTGAAAACTTGATATTCGATATTCAGCCATCTGCAGCCAGAAAGATCAATACATCAATACGACATATAACAAACACACCCCCGTAGAAAAAAATGATATAGAGAACCAACGCGACAGTATAAAGAAGACAACTATCCGTCAAATCATAAATCGATCATATATTTCCAGGCAACCAATGCGACAGTATAAAGGGACAATTATCCGTCAAATCATAGATCATATATTTCCAGGCAACCAACGCAATAGTATAAACGGGACAATTATCCGTCAGATGGTAAATTGATCATATATTTCCAGGCAACTAAAGCGACAGTATAAAGGGCCAATTATCCGTCAAATCATAAAACCATATATTTCCAAGCAACCAAGGCGACAGTACAAACGGAACAATTATCTGTCAAATCATAAATTGATCATATATTTCCAGGCAAGCAACGCGACAATATAAACGGGACAATTATCCGTCAAATCGTAAATTGATCATATATTTCTAGGCAACCAACGCGACAGTATAAACAGTACAATTATCCGTCAAATCGTAAATTGATCATAGGATCAAGCAGGGACATGAGGGACATAGGATAAAGCAGGGACAAAAGGGACCAATGTCACAATATATATAATAACGAGCGACATGGAATCAAGCTCAGAACATGTAAATAATCAGTTTGCTCGATAAGGGACCAATGTCACAATATATATAATAACGAGCGACATGGAATCAAGCTCAGAACATGTCATAATCAGTTTGCTCAACAAGGGACCAACGTCACAATATATATAATAACGATCGACATGAAATCAAGCTCAGAACATGTAATAATCAGTTTGCTCGATAAGGGACCAACGTCACAATATATATAATAACAAGCGACATGGAATCAAGCTCAGAACATGTAATAATCAGTTTGCTCGATAGTCATGAGCCACACACAAAACTTGCAATTCGCAGAGAAAAGACCATAATACCAGCTGTACACTATATACTAACTTAGGGACGGACTATTCATATAAAGTTACAAACTGTTCATGCATGGGCCAGAAAGATCAATACAGAAAACTTGATATTCTATATTCAGCCATCTGCAGCCTAAAAAATCAATACAGCATATAACAAGCACACCCATAGACAAAAATGGTATAGAGAACCAACGTGATCATATATTTCCAGGCAACCAAAGCGACAGTATAAAGGGACAATTATCCGTCAAATCAAAGATCATATATTCCAGGCAACAAATGCGACAGTATAAAGGGACAATTATCCGTCAAATCATAAATTGATCATATATTTCCAGGCAACCAAAGCGACAGTATAAAGGGACAATTATCCGTCAAATCAAAGATCATATATTCCAGGCAACAAACGCGACAGTATAAAGGGACAATTATCCGACAAATCGTAAATTGATCATATATTTCCAGGCAACCAGAGCGATAGTATAAACGGGACAATTATCCGTCAGATCGTAAATTGATCATATATTTCCAGGGAACCAAAGCGACAGTATAAAGGGACAATTATCCGTCAAATCATAGAACATATATTTCCAGGCAACCAACGCAACAGTATAAACGTGACAATTAATCGTCAAATCGTACATTAATCATATATTTCCAGGGAACCAAAGCGACAGTATAAAGGGACAATTATCCGTCAAATCATAGAACATATATTTCCAGGTAACCAACCCGACAGTATAAAGAGACAATTATCCGTCAAAACATAGATCATATAGTTCCAGGCAACCAACACGATAGTATAAACGGAACAATTATCCGTCAGATCATAAATTGATCATATATTTCCAGGCAACCAACCCGACAGTATAAAGAGACAATTATCCGTCAAAACATAGATCATATATTTCCAGGCAACCAACGCAACAGCATAAACGGGACAATTAATCGTCAAATCGTACATTAATCATATATTTTCAGGCAACCAAAGCGACAGTAGAAAGGGACAATCATCCGTCAAATCATAGATCATATATTTCCAGGCAACCAACGCGACAGTATAAAGGGACAATTATCCGTCAAATCATAGTTCATATATTTCCAGGCAACCAACGCAACAGTATAAAAGGGACAATTATCCGGCAAATCGTAAATTAATCATATATTTCAGGCAACCAAAGCGACAGTAGAAAGGGACAATCATCCGTCAAATCATAGATCATATATTTCCAGGCAACCAATGCGACAGTATAAAAGGGACAATTATCCGTCAAATCGTAAATTGATCATAGGATAAAGCAGAGACATAAGGGACATAAGGAACAGAGGATCAAGCAGGCACATAAGGAGTAATAATCAGTTTGTTCGATAGTCAGGAGCCACGCACAAAACTCCATAAACATGGGCCATATATGTATTACACAAGTGTTAGTGAATTGCCAGAATGGAAGTTATCCTCATCTTATAATAATCACGGGATACTTGAAAATGAAACAAATCTATAATACATTGGATTCAAAAGTATGATGAGGCACATACCTATTTCGCACTTTTTACATTCAGAGACGGAAATATCCTCATCTTCCATCAAGTAACAGGATAGATCAAAATGAAATAAACATTCAGAGACCGACGCAAACCCTAGAATCATTTGGAACACACATCAAAAGTTCCTTCAATAAACCCTAAATAGAGATAACAAACAAGCATCTGGAATTCACCCACTCTTGAATTCCGTAACCCTAAATCGGTTCATTGCAGCATCTCAATTTTCTCAATCGCATATCGCAAAATTCTATACACCCTAACCCTCAAAATGCAGCGTTAGAATGAAGCCACTCTAACTACTATTTATACACCTCGTATATTATGTCGGTCAAATATAAATAAACTTTTATTTCTTTTTATTGTTATTATTTCTTAAAATTAATTAAATTGACTTTTAATTAAATCAAAATAGATATATAATTTCATAATTTCTAGTTATTTGGGTTCGATTGTTAATAGATATATTTATAAATAACAATGATCGAGTATTAATTGTGATTAGATTCAAACATTCTAATAAGAATATATAGTTTAAAGTATCAGAAAAAATCAAGGCAACCAATAATAATAAAAATATGTATGCTTTCTAAATTATTATAATTAATAAATATAAATTTATTTAATATATTATACTGATTAAAATGAAATTAAATTAACGAATCTATATACATATCATTTTAATACTTTCTACCAATTCCTAAAAATCATCGGTTAAGAGTTTTGCTAAATATATGATTAAAAAACAAAGTTCAAGTTATTAACACTTTAACAAAACATGTTCCAGACATCTTAGTAATAATACTTTTATATATATGTAAATCTGTGGAAAACAAATATACATAATTTAAAATATTAATTTTACTATTGGGCTTGCTAACTTAATTTAGGTCTCTCACCTAAGTGAGTAATAAAAGATGACTTTAACTATTCAAACTTGTTAAGTCGAATATATAAAATTTTAGTTCACTTTAGATATAAGAAAACATAAAACAAATTTCAATGTCGTAATAAAAAATAAAAAAATCAAAAGCTATTACTTTAATTGTTATTTTGTCTAAATTGGTGCTTAATTTGAAATTGTTCAGAAATATTTTAAGTGATTTTTCATCTATTTAAGATTTATACGTAGACAAAAGTCGAGTATGAGATTTGAGCTTAAACGATTAGAGACAATATTAGTCTTAGTTTTAGGTGTGGTGTAATAATTTGTTAAGCGTTTAATCTGAAAAAGCATGAAGTGTTAAAGAAGTAGAATGATTAGGAAAAACATTTTGTAACATTGAGATGGTATGCTACCCTTATCCATGTAATTTAGAATAAGCTGCTTCTTCCATTCCACTCTCACTTCACTTGTCTTAAACCCTCAAACTCAAAACCCATATGCTTAAAACCTTCATGTCTGTTCTTCTTTTTCCATCTTTACAGCAGAAACTAGATTGAATAGATATCATTAACTGAAAAACATGGCATCTCTTTCTGGAACTTGGCTGTATCAAGGTCTGTTCTTTTCCATCTTCTTGTTTGTTTGATGGGTTTGCTGATATACAATGGAAATTTTATCTTCTTATCATTTCTTTTTGGTGTGTGGATTGGCAGATAGAGGATTCCGGCTTCCGGCTTATGCAGACAACTTCATTTCTAGGAAGCCAGATTTCACTTGTCTGCAGGTTTGCATTCTATTTCTTTTTCCTTGGTGTAGCCTTTCTAGGGTTCCTTGCAATTGTTATCTATATGCTAACTAGTAGTTTCTCATATTCTTTTAAAATCGAATTGAAGCATGTATAACACAGGTACATCTTATGATATGTTGAAATTTCATTAACGAATAGAGTTGCTAGGATTTGAACTCTCGGTATGATACCGTGTCATTGAATCGATTAACCAAAAAGTTTAATCTAATAGGTAAGACCGGGAATCAATTTTATTATTTTCTCTGGCACAACAGCTTGTACAACATAGCTTCATAGTTTCAAAGGCGACACCTTTTGTCGCCTCAGGCAAGAGGCGGCCCAGGCTAAGTTGTCACCGCCTTCCTATCAAGGTGGCTCGCCTTTTGACTTCCACTTGAAGTCCAGGCGTTTTAAGTCTCCCACACCGATCTCTGCTTTCAATCTCTCCTTCACACTAACTCGAAGGATGCAAAAGTGGAAGATTTGATGATATCGATCTTGATGAAGGATTGGAGGCATCTATTGTCTATATTTTGTATGTTTTTGGAACTTTTTGTTTGTCACCTCACGTGCAAAAAGCGACCACCTTCCTTTCGCCTCGCCAAGAGGCGATTTTTTACCCTTATCGACTTGACTCACCTTTCGCCTTTCACAAGTATGATAGGCCTCCTCTATCATGTGTTGAAATTCAACAACAAATGTTGCCATCAGGATTTGAATCCTCTAAATATGATTGTGAAGATCCAAAGGAAAACTTTTACATCATATCTCTAACAACATGCCCTGCCAAATAATTTCTATTTCAATCAGTGTCAAAGTTGGTCCATCATCATAGACCATTTATGTAATGCTATTGTTGGTTCAGTGATTACCTTAGATATACTTGTGGCCTTTTGGCCTATAATTTGAAAATCAACTGGAGTGGCAGTTTGAATGTTTTTTCGTGCTAAATTGACTATAAATTTTTTTTCTTGCCCGCCTGACTGGTATAAACTCACGGTATTTTTGTAAATTTGTTGACGACCATGTAGACATCTTTTATAGGTTCATTTTCAGCTGGAAAATTGCAAGTTAGGTTCACCTCTAGAGGCCCGCCAAAACCTCGATTACTTCCTTGTATAAAGTGTGAAGAGAAGGATGATAATAAGATTGAACATGTATCCGTTGAACGGTATCCCTACCATAGTTACATGGACTCCACATCTGGGCAACTTGAACCTGCATCAGGTGCTCGAGCTAGTATTCCGGAACAGGAGTACTGGCCAGAAGGTACTGCGGATCGAGTTAGGGCTGCCAGGGCTCCTGAACCATCAGGCACATCAACTGGAGCTCCATCTTATGGCGAGAAGCCTGGAAGTAGGAGAAAAAAGTATAGAACATCAGCAACTGCTCCTGAAACTTCTATAGTGGATGCAGAATTTCTGGAGGCATCTGACAGTGTTGAGGATACGAATGAAGACCTTAAAGATTCCTCATCTGATTTTGTTGTTTATCAGCCAGAACCAGAAGTAGAACCGGAGACTGGATTTGACTTAGACAAGAAACTGGGCCGCCCTCATTCGTTTATTGATCCAAAAGCGAAGAAGGAAATAGAGGGGACGCTTACAAGTGAAGAGTTATGGTGGAACTGGAGAAAGCCAGAAAAGGAACAATGGTCTAGATGGCAAAGGAGGAAACCTGATGTCGAAACGGTTAGTATGTGTATATTTAAAGTAGATTAAGTATATTTATCAATGTACTTCATGCCAGCAATATTTGGCTCTTCTATGACAATAATGCACCGTGCCAGATTGGAGCTTTGACATTCTGATACATGTATTATGTTCATTCTGGATGTAAAGATGTTGTGCATTTTGGAAACCAAGTCACTGCTTTTTCACAACATTTCTTGCGATTAATCAACATTCTTTGTGCTATAATATAGCCATTTATCTTCTTTATTCCTTTTATATTTTCTCGTATATTGTGGCCCTGAGATTGTTGTTGTTGATAACACAAACCTGGTTTATTTTGGTACTGGTGGTGTCTGTTGGGGTGTGAAAAGGGAGTGTTTGGGGAAGTTTCCTTGCATAATTGGGAATGCTGGTATGCAGAGGTCAAATTTGGGTGACATGTATTCATAGGATAGGTGTTGGAAACTAGAAATGTTGAATGATGTTTGAAATCAGACTTGAAATTTGTTTTAACATATGAATATTCATGTAGTGAAATTTTGAATCGTCACTATCCACATGTATATATATTTCTGGCTTCATATTCACTGTTTTGAAATTGGATTTTACTTTTTGTATGTGTGCGTGCTGTTTTCTTTGAACTCAATTTATGTTGTGATAGATTGTAATTAGATAAGTATAGACAAATCACAAATGGAAATATGCATCTGTGTTCTGCTAGTCTTTTAAGCATGCAAGTCTTCTCCATGCTAAAGTGCTTTTGGTTTTTGAAGGTTTTTCTCAAAGCAATGGCTGAAACTGGACAAGTGAAGCTTTATGGGGAGACTCCAACATTGACAGAGTGTGCTCTTTACAGAGCTAGAAAACATCTTTTTAAAGAAGAAAGGTAATATTGATATTCAACTAAACTTGCAGACATGCATATACATAATGTACTAATTTATGGCATCTCTAGCTGTCATTCATGTAATAATAATTCTAGACCAGATATAGGTAGTTTATGCCTAGTGAAACTAAATATGATTGTTCTTGTAGCGTTAGTAATTTACAAACATGTTTGGTCAATTTCATCTTACAGGGTGTTGTGAACTGGTGAAAACTGCAAACATGATAGTGGTGCTAGTTCACGAGATTTTTATGAACTTAGGTTACATAATATTAAGAAGGATTCAAAATTTGTGTATTTTTGTGTAAAGTTTATGACTTTAATTAGACAATAAGCCTTTTGTTTGAGAGGGTCAAATTGGCATCAATTTTGAAGAAGACAGCAAACAATAAGCTAGATATGAGTTTTATGCATGTTGAGAATCAGTGATACTACCAATACAAAAAGTAAAATAACCTTCACTGCAGTTTCAGCCAAATGTTTAAACAGGTGAGTTATGATAATCTTCCTTTGTAGTAATGATTTCAAAACACTTGAGTTATGAACTGCCAGTTCTTCTAATGTCCGGCCAACCTTCCTACTGAACCAGCCAATAATCCAAAACTATTGTGAGGCTTGACTAGTGGTTCTCAACCACAATTCTTGTGGTGGCTGCCTTAGTTTGTGCGTAGCTAGCATCGAGTGGATTCTAGGTCTGCTGTAATGTTTATCGCCATAACTTTACAATATAGCTAAGTGCACCGCAGCATATACGGCTATTTAGAAAGCCCTATAATGATCGATTTATTTTTTAGTTTTCATATTTCTTGATATTCCTTACTATTACTTCCATTGGTTGCTTTGGAACTGGAATATTAGTTAGAAGAACTTGTTTGCAGCATGTCAATATAGATATTTTCTCGGAAATTTCTAACTCTGGATTATACCACTGCTTCTTGATATAGAGTTAAAGCAGAACAAGATAGACTGGAAAGTATAGGTCCTATGGCATTTTACTCCGAATGGGTAAAAGCTTGGAAGGGAGACACCTCACGTGAAGCTATTCAGAAGCATTTTGAAGAGACTGGTGAAGATGAAAATACCCAACTAATTGAAATGTTCTCCCATCAAACAGATCGAGAATTTCGCATAATGATGGGGACAGATATTCGTATTCCTAGAGATCCTTTAGCCATGCGAATGCGCGAGGATCTAATAAAAGAAAGTATGTTCTTCATGCTCATTTATGTTGGTGCATCTATATCTGCTGTCATATAACTTTATAATATCATCTCAACTTTATTTAAAAATATACACAATCTAATATTCAAATATTCACTCTGGCTACCTTGTAACTGTTTCATATTATATTTACTGTTTTAATATTATTACTATTTTATTTTTATTTGCATTTCTGCATCCCGTAATGTTTTCGTTCTGGTAGTTCACTTGAACAATGAGGTCGTATCAGTTGTTATATATAGTTCTGAAGAATCAATTGATGCTTCTTTATGCTGTTTGAATGTGACAATTTAGTTCATCTTTGCAGTTTGGGGTGGAGATCCAGTTTACCCGACAATCAACTACATCCAGGATCCAGATGAAGTAATCGATTACAGGGGTCCTGATTTTCATGAACCAACCCCCAATATGCTGGATTTCTTGAAAGAGGTTGATTCTCTGTTTCTCAAATCTCAAGTTTTTCTATCATCTTATCTAAACAAGGTTATCGTTAAGAAGGTTGTCATTGTTTGCCAAACGTTTCCTTGTGATGCCCAAAATTTTGATTCATCATGAAAGTAATATCAGTTTTAATAAATCAAACTACAAGGTTCAAGGATGTAGGTTTTATTAGATGATCTTCAGAAGTTAGTGAAGTTAGTAGACAGACAGCAATTTTTTTTTTTCAAGTTGGATATGTTACACTTGGATCAAGTGTGGAAGAAAATTTAGTCGTGTGGCGTTTTCTGTCATTATTATCTTGTTTTCATTTCGATTCTCGGAAGCATCAAGTCCCTTCTGTTGATCCTGGCCTTGCAGCTTATTTCAAGTATCCTTCAAATATTTCAAAGTCTTCTGACCTATTTGAAAATGTGTCATGAATATATCGAGTAAACTGATTTACATTTTAGGTGCATCAAGCCATTATTGTGATTCTGCAATTAGTGTTGACTTACTTCCCATTGATTTGTACAGCATGGAAAAATTACACCAAGGGAAGAGTTTGAAAAAATTCTGGCAAAAGAGAAGACAGAACAACTTGAGGTAACTGATGGAAAACGATATTCTCTTTTTATTTGAAGAAATATCTTTATGTTTCGGTTCATGCACGCCTTTGTCTTCCAAATATTATTATTGTTTAATTTAGCAAATTTTCATATAATACATGTGATCCTGACCTGTACTTTTCCTGAAAGACTGCTTTAAGTACCGTGCTCTGATATAGTTTTGAGGATACAATGTATGTCCCCTGTTTCTACTGTAAAATATTTTTTTTATTTATTTATTTATTCACATTGATGAAACAATTTAGTTAGCTGTGTTAAATTATGATTATCTATCCTTATAATTGTTGATATTAAATTTTTAGATGACGGATATGGATGAAGCTATGGCGCAAGCTGTTGACATCGGAGAAAATGATGTGAGTTTCCTGATTTACATTATTATTTTGACTGAACTAGTATGGCTACTGTGCAATAATTTCATGGCTGTTTCTTATACTATCTTCATTTGTCTGTTCAAACATGCAATAGGATGAAGCAGATGATAGTGATGTTGAAGTGGAAGTAGTAGAAGAATCTGATGAAGATGAAGAGGTTGAGGAAGAAGAGGCGGACGAGAAAATTACACGCAATTGGAGTGTTCTAAAGTCTACACCTCAACTTCGCAAATCAAAGGTACAATGATTTCTAGTAACTCATATACATGAAATGAACTACAAAAACCAGTGGACATTAATTTGTAAGATTAACCATTGTATCTCAGTCCAAGCCGCTAACTAAACTTTCGGGTTGGTTTCGATTGAATATGCAGGCAAAGAAGCCTAAGAAAGATGGGCGTATGTCTCTTGAAGAGGCAGTAGATGATTCAGAGAACTTAACTGATTTCCTTATGGACTTTGGAGAAGAAGAGTGAATGATTGATTAGTATAGTGTATTTTAGAACCATGTCCAATAAGATGGGTAGCCAACAAATGAAGGTCTCAATTTTAGTCATCAAAAGCCCAATATGTAATCATATTAATGTAAGGATTGAGAACTGTTCAATGAAATATGGTGGGAGCTATGAGAAAATCTCAAGTCTTATGGAGACATTTTCAGCATGGAATTCATGAAAAATGGAAAGTCTTGATGCAACCTAAGCTATGTAATAGAGGGGGTTAAATATCCCATGTGGAACGGCACTCACGCACGTAGCTAAATTTGGAAGCTATATAGCTCTTTATATTTGCGAGTCAAATCTAACTCTTCGAGGTGCATTTTTGGAGTGAGACTTTTGTTGATATGGCATTGGAGCCGGTAATCAATGATGTTCTAAATGATTTGATGTGATGAGGTGTGTTAAATTTTACCACATGGACTTGACATTGGAACTCTATATCCTTTCTGTTTTAGCATGCAATTTATTTGTTTTAGAAAATGCAGATACTAATGAAACAAGGTATGAAGTTATTGATTGGAGTTAGAACAACAAATCCAAGTATTTAGATATTAGCCTTAATTAAATAGAATAACATGAAAAGATAATGGTTCCTATGAATGAATAAGGCATGGTAAGTTTTGTGATTTATAAAAAATGGATTGAAGTATGTTGATATTTCCAGAAATCTTATAGTGTGATTCAATAGAAAGCCCAATCAAAAAATTCACAAGGATCCAGCAAATATGCAGGTGAAATATAGGGCCTAGCAAACTGAGTTTGCCTAATTTTAATTGGGTCTAACACTATATATGGGCTCAACATAAACTAAAATAATATAAAGTGTAATTTATGATCTAAATCATATTCAAATTACTATTTTGTTCTCCTTAAGATGTGAGAAATCACAGAACTTTTTCAGTCCTAGAATGTTTATCATCCTCTTTAACAAAAGCTTAAAAAAGAAGAGAATAAAAATATCTTTTCCTAATAAGTAGATGTTTAATGTTTTAAAAAGACTAATCATTCCCATAATTACAGGCAAACCTTTTTACTGTTGATATCAAATGAAGAGACCAAATAATTAGCAATTTTTTATACCTTTGAATTGAAAGGAATTAGCAAAGGTATTCTTGAGGAATCCCATGCAGATAAGGAAAGAAATACTTACTTTAAAAAATAAAATTGAGTATAAATATATATATTGTGAATTAATTTTTGTAATTCACTTTTTCTATTCACAGTATGAAAGAAAAACTATATCGCCCTTCACTAAAAAATACTGACCATGAATTGAGGGAGAAGCGGACACAAAAGGCTTCATACTACGCGTAATAACTTTTATAAAGTTAAGCTATTTTTTAAAATAATAATTGACTATATATCATTCAGTTTTGCTTTCGGATCGTTAGTGATAGCTTTCGGATCGTTAGTGATAAGATATCTGCCAAAAAACATGCCACCACGTGTCTTATCTACACGTCTCTGCCTTATTGTGAGGAAAAAGTAGTCCACTTTTTCTGTCCGAAAACTATAAAAGCAAATTTATCTTTTTCGAATATCATAAGTGAAAAAAGTGAGCTACAAATAACGACATATTTTGTAATTTAAACAAAATTGGATTTAAAATAAATTGATCCTTTTTGGAGGTAGTGGCTTCCAGAGCAGATGCATAATTGAAGAAAGAAGGGGAGAGCAGGGGGCCTCTTCCCATCTCTTTCCTTAATTTATTCCTCTATGGCCTACACTATCTATCTGATTACTTTTCAAGATCTTAAAAGTTATTTTTATTGTTTTTTTATTCTTTTTATTATTTTTATATTCCATTATTATTACTACTATCTTCTCCAATTTTAATCTATACCATACCTGAATTCATTTCTCATGTGGGTCCAATTTCATCATGTTTATTTAGATTCTTGCTTGGACTTTAATTATTCTATAAATATATGTGCATTGCATACTTCTATTATTACCCCCTTTAATTAATTAATTAATTATTATACATTTCTCATGGGAAAGAAAATAATAATACTAATACCTTGGGAACTAATTAAACCATCTTTGACTAATGTTACAATTAGTGATCAACAAACAAACAATGGATATTCTGTAGTCAAAGATACATTAAAGCAAACACATTTTGGGGTCCAAAACTGCCTAATCATGCTCACATTTCTTACATAAATAACTAATCCTCATCCATGCTTGGTTCTATTCCCTCAGATATTGGATTGACTACTTAATACCATCTTATATGGATAAATTGAGCATGTCTAAAATTCAACTATCAAATTATAAATGTTAAAAACACTGATAATTTCTATTATACACCGATTGTAATAAATTCGATCAATTAAACAAAAAAAAAAGTCACATATATAAAGTTGGAAAGGACAGTTGTCTTGCAAATAAACAGAAAAAATTTAATTAATTAATTATTTGAGTGAGTGAGTGAGGAAAGTAGTAAAATGAATAGACAAGTGAAAAAATGAAAAAAAGGGGACAAAAGAAAAAGGATCCAATTTAAGAAAGGCAGATGATGATAAACAAATGATTAGATTTAGACGAAATAATGGTCATCAAACAACACAAATTAGCACAAATTAGTTATGGGTTTTGTTGGGCACTCTTTTGTCACCCAAAACCTAATCAAAAAATAAATATCTAACAATTCCTGCCTTGCTTTGCTTGGCTTTGCCCCCTCACCAAGTATCTTCAACAAAAAGGCAGATTAAATAGATTACACACAGAAAAAAAAAAACAATTTATGGTCAACCTTGTTCGATCCTATACATAATACATGTGTCTCCATTACCGTAACAAACCCGTTCTATGCGGTGATATGAGAAAGTATGTTTGAGCAAGAAACAACCTTAAATAAGTGATGTATGAATTGAACTTGTACGTTAAAAATAAAAAAGTGTGTCACGACTGATCACTGTATCTTAAGGTTAATTTTCAATGCTTTTAAACATGTTTCAAATTGATCATACGACTAAGTAAGTTCGGTTTGGATTAAAACGTGCTTTCTTTATATAGTATTGTGGCACAAATTATATCTACTACCGGTAATGACTATTTCAATTCGCAAATGGTTTACATGTTTAAAGGTGAGATTGTTGGCCACTTAAATTCTTTCCATTTTCAAAGGTAAGAATCGAACCCTAGACATATGGTTAAAGGATGAAGAGCTTCTTTACCACTCCACCGCATCTCCATTATTGATTCTTATTCTTTTCTTAGTCATGGTTAGATTATAAGATAATTTTTTGAGGCAATTATGAGATTATGTAAATTAATATATTAAACCACCCTTGTAGTGTAAATAAGGACAATTTATTTGGTAACCTTTAATTTGATATAATAAAAACTGAATTAGTAGTTAGCATCATGTGCTATGGCATCCTTAAATAGGGTGAAAGTAATTAAGGATGGGATTATTGATGTCTTAACCTTGCTTTCTTTATCATTAATCATCATTAGTAATGACCCATTTAGACCTTTCTTAGTCATCAGATTAGTAATGTCTTCACTAAACACAAACATGATTAACAGATCTATGGGCTCCACACTAACCATTTTATAATTAGCATTGCTTCTCTATAAGTGTCATATTTGTCTTAATTATAAAACTAGTTATATACATTTCACATTTATAAAGACACAAAATCTTAATTTGTTTTGGAATTAGGGGTAATACAATATATTTATCAGAAACATGTAGGTTCAAGTGTGCCTTTCCTTGTTGGGATTAAGATTAGTAGTACATTATAATTATGATTAATGATTAATTATATATATATTGTGCCCCAATATCCCATCTTATTAGTTAACAACATGTCCACTCACATGCATTCATTAGCTTACTAATAATTTGCTCTGTGATTAGGGAACCCATTAATTGTTTTGTTCATATTCACTCTTTCAAACATGGTTTACTACATGGGATCATGCCTCATGAATTTGGCCCCAAAAATTGACTCCCCTCCAATATATCAAATATCTAGTTAAATCCCTAAACTTACTTAAAGTGCTAGCTCTCCATTGATATGTATCACTTTAAACCGAAATAACAATTTATTTTTAGGAGAAATTTTAAAATACTCCTGGAGTACGGATGACGTGATACTCCGGATTAATAAATCGATGATACGTCACATATGTGAGTATTTAGGGTCGATGATTTAGGGTTTAGGGTTTAGTTTTTAGGGTCTAAGGTTCTTATTTTTAGAGTCTAAAATTTTATATAAATTACTAACTAAAAAATAAATTTTTAATTAAGTACATGTTATCAAAATTTTATTGGTTGATATAACATATGTCAACTATTTATTGGTTTGGAGTACACGTCATCGTGCTCTAAGAATATACTAAAATCTCTATTATGTTTAGCTATGGCTTTTGACTTTTAATCTACTTAATGCTTTGAAAAACCTAACCAAAAGATCTTATATAACTAGACGATATTGTTGGAAAAATCTGTCCTGGCAACATATTTCTTGTGGTGCGGTGGAAATGCTAAATACTATTCTATTCACAAAAGCTTTATCAAACACCAATTTTGAAAATTGATATTTACGCCTTTTCTTGTTGTAAAGTTGTTAGCAAAACTAAAGATTTTTGCAATTATAAAATCAACAAACATGCATTAATAAATCGAATAACCATAAAATTACATTTCAAATATATCCAATTTTTTCTAAATTAATAAAAATAAACTAAATAATAATTTTATTGAATGGAGCAAAACTTTCTTACATTGAAGATAATATAAAGAGTTATCAATATTGTTAATAAATATATTTTGTGAAGATTATGACAATTTTCTCAATAAGAATATATACAAACAACTTTTTATGAGAACTCTAGGAGACGACTATATTGTTAAAAAACTATCAAATGTATTGTTCGAAAAAGCTAACCACACTACATATTTCAAAATATATATGCATCATGCATGGTGGTTTGGTGTGGAACCCTAACCGCTTGCTCTTCCAAAAAGTTTTTCAAAAACCAGCCTAATATAAATTATATTGCAATAACATTTTGCTTTTGTTATCATGGACCTATAGCTAGCTATGAACAAAGACCAGTCTTCTAAATAGATTAGGGTTTGGTACTAACTAACAAAAAAATTCAAAATAATATGAAACTCCACCACTTTAAGTGGTTAATTATTATAATAGCACCTGAGATGTTCTATAATAAATAGGCGTGGATTTATTTTTATGGGCATCATTAGCCATTAGTTAGGTCGGCCAACCCTAGCTCGAGTGATGCTTAAAAAGGCTATTTGAGTTTGAATACCTTCTTTAATTTTCACTTTTTAATTATTTAGATCCCTTATACATTAACTAATTATGATTTACTATCTTTTTTTAGAGGTGATTTACTATCTTAATGTAGTATAATAAAAGGCTAGTATTCTTGCCAAACTCCTTGCTCTTAATGTTTGAAAATACCTACCAACCACTTCAATAAAAAATTAGCAAATAGATCTTATATAATATGAAAATCTTAATTGTAATTACTTTCTTACAATAATTTAATTTAGTTAGATTTCATTCACCATTTTGTTCAAAAGATCTCATTTTTTAAAGATGATTATTTTTTGTTACAAAAAAGTTAAGCTACTCATTTGCAAAGTCAAAGTAAATCACAGACCTCAATTAGGATTTACATTGAGATTTACAAATTGCCTACTAATAAGAGCCAAATTTTGTCGAAGTGGGGACTTGAACCGCAAACATTTCAAGCAAAAAATGGAATGTCTTACCACTTGAACCAACTCTTATTGATTCTATATATGATTATTTAATATTCTTTCTTAATTTGATAAAACAAATGAATTGGGTTTCTTCCAAATCTTTCAAAATAACTAAAATTAATAAAACTAATTTTTTCTTAAAAAATTTAATAAAAGGATAGAGTGGGTTCTAATTCCGCCCATGCATATATAGGAAATGTTGGAATTGAGGGGTAATAGAAATGATTATTCATCATTTATGCTTATAGTTATCAATTTTTATGTGTGAGAACACAAATATTATGAGAGAATAATTAATTTTCTGGGAAAGTGGAACACACTTGTAACTTTTTCCTTCTTAAAAGTCTATCTCATCACCATCAAAATACCATTTTCTCTTACACACCCAAACAAAAATATGAAAAATAAAATTATTGATATTTCAATTAAGTGGGCATATGCAATAGAAATTGTAAAGTTGAATTCTCCAACATGAATGCCAATGCCAATTATTTGTAACTGTACGAGGTAAAAAAATAAGATCATAGGCAAGAAGTCTTTCAAAAAAAATAATTGAAAGGGTAAAATACATGGACCCTCTTGATAATTTATAATTTAATTGTTGGTAGGGTGTTGCCCACTACTGCCAAAATAAATAATTTTTTGGCTGTAAAAGATTTCAGGGCATTTATCAAAATAAAAAAAAATCAGGGCAAGAAAATTTTCAGTCCAAAATTAAGAAAAGCATTAAAACTATGAGTGGTGCTTACATAGTCAATGATTGATCAAATACAATTTGATTAATCACCATTAGATTTAAGAGTGAAGATTAGATATTAATGAAATTAAAAAATTAATTTCAACCCTTAGATTTTGATCTAACGGTGATTGACCATGTGAGCACAATTATAAAAACTATATATAATAAAAAAAATTATATAGTGTTGCATCTATAGAAATTTCAATAACAGTAATGAGACTATATGAATAAATATTAAAACCTATTTTTTTTTTGTATATTTTCAAAAAGGAAAAGCAAACTAATTATAATTGTTGTATTATGTATCTTGACGATGAAAGTTTATATTGAAATTTACATATTGGTCATTCATAAAAACTAAATTTTCACAAATGAAGAACTGAACTTCAAACATTTTAAATAAAAAATGAGTAACTTATTAACACTTGAACTAACTCTTATTGGCAATTGTTGTATCACGTATTATTGTATAAAAATCAGAAATAAAATTCATTAAAATTAAACTTTCTTGAGTTTATTTGTAATAACTAAATATTACATTTATTATTTTTCTTTTGCTTCTTGATTGATTTATAACATGTAGATATTATTGCATAACGATTGATCTCAATAAAGGATTAATTAACAATGGTAAAAACACAGTTAATCATATTCAAGATTGTTAAACATGAATTAAATGATGCAATCACATCAATGTAAATTGGCAAATTGTGAAGATTAGTTTCACGGTATAAATACCTCTCGTAGACTTACAAACAAATCTTTGATTCATATAGGGAGAAATACGATGAAGAAATTTGAGAATCGAGTAGAAGTTATTGCATTTATTTCATAATGAGAAACAAAGAAGAGTGTATCTTTTTACTAATGGGATGGAAATGTATACTTCTTCTTTCAATTATAACAATAAATGGGTCGGTTTGGATCATGTCGGATCGCATACCCGATCCATATATATTTTCGAACGTACAGTTTTAGCAAACATTAATATTACTCCGTAATAAACTAACAACAAAATACCTATAATTGTAACGGGAAACAACTATCAAGCACATTAATATATTGAAGGATTAATGGCAGTTGGAGGTTTCAAAATCTGAGAAAGATTTGAAGTTAAAAAGAGATGGAGATGTGTATGGCAAAATATAATTGTAGAGGGACAACTTCCACGTATGTATTCAAACAAACAAAAACTTATAATATCCATATCAATAATATATTTTTATTTATCCTTTATTTTCTTTTATAAGGTAAAATCAACTTCAAACTATCCTTGTCAAACCAAACGGATGTAAAATTCACAATCTTAAATTCCAAACTTATAAAGCTCATCCGTATGCAGTGTTGACCATTTAATTAATTTAAATTCTCAAATTATGGATTAAAGACCTAAAATTTCTCCTCCGAGATATTCACAATCTTATCTCGTTTCAATAGATAATACTTGCCTTGTTTTAGATGGAAAATTCAGTGATTTGGTATTATTTTTACTTGACACAATTTTTTACATGTGCCATAAGGTGAGATAATTATTTCAGTTTTATCATATATATAAACTTAATAGGTGGATAAATAAGAAAAGAATTAATTACTTTATTCACATATATTAAGTTCATATCAAAGAATTTTTGTTTAAGGAAAAACATGGATCAAGCAAAAAAAAAAAACCGAACATTTCAACTAATTAAGTTAATACATTCTGTGGATACTCAACCAGGTGTACATGAACCCAGAATACACTAATCATATATGGTCAAAAAATCTAAAACAATTGTCACCAAATTAATTTTTTATTTATCCACATATTAAATCCAAAATAATAAGAACTTTTACTAATGTAGCAAGAGGTTGTGTACTTATGACGTTTTGAGCTTCCAATCAACCTTTTCTTTATAGAAATTAAAAGTATTCTACCTCTTGAAAAAACCATCAAAATAATTGTTTCATATTGGCTATATATGGGCAAATAAACATTTATAAGTGGTGACAATTCTCTCCATTTAAGGTAGCTTTTGAGGATGAGTTAGTCTCAATCTAAAATGGTATCAGAGCTTCCTTCTAATGCTGGGAAGTGTATTATTAGCACCATCCGGATGTTGATTCCTGCAAACGTCACGCTCCATATATACATTCATGGGCGTGAAGGATGTGTGTTAAGAATCACATATTGGCTAGTTATATGGGAATGAAACTTTTATAAGTGGTATACAATTATCCTCTCCTTTCCACATGCCTTTTAGGAATGAGCTAGGTCTAATGTAAGATGGTATCAGAGCCACTAGTCTAATTTGGAAATTTATTGTTGGTGTCACCCGTCCTACAAACTTCACACTCCAGATGTATATTCTTGAGCGTGAAGGGGGTGTATTAAGTATCCCACATTGGCTAGATGTGTAGACAAATAAATATTTATAAGTGGTGGTGATCCTATCCATTTAAGGTACATTATACTTAACTATGACACTAAAGTGTTTACCTAAACGAACTTATGGCATTTAGTGGAGTTCTCAAATTTGTTTTGGCCCACTTTGACATTATTTTTGCAACTGCTAAAAAGAGTTTTTCTAGCTAAAAGCAATATTTGGTAAATCCAAAACTACTTTCTGAAAAACGAAAAAAGCTATTTTTCGATAAAGCAATTGTTAGAACTTGTACAAAAAGCTAATTTGATATTATTCTTATTAAAATAGAGTTACTTTCAATATACTTAATCAATATATATTTTTTTATTTGTTTCTAGACTTTTATAACTTTTCAAATATATTTACCAAATTTTTTATAGCTTTTGTCTGCTTTTTCTGATAACAGTTAACGTTCTCCCTAGCAATCTGCAGCAATGTTAAGGGGGAAATATGCTATTTACTGTTTGCACCTTTCGTCTCCCTCTCTCTCCGTTTTCTAAAAGATTTTTCTTCCAAGATGGGAGCTACCATGAATGATGATATATACTTGGGTTTCTTTTCCAAAAAAAATTTGTAGATAACTAACTTCAACGCTTATTATTATTATTATTATTATTATTATTATTATTATTATTATTATGCCTAATCATATGGGCATAGACCATACACATGATGATTAAGTTACCGGACAAGTTTAACTATTTAAGAAGGATTTCGAAGCTTGAAAATGAAAATATTGTTATGACTAAATTTTTTGATGAAAGTGATCGAATAGTTACTAGGCTTTGTTTTTTATTTTCTTGAAATAAAACAAAATTTAATTCAATAGCATTCAATAAATCTAGTAAATTCATTTCAATTCAGTTTATTTCAATAACATCTAATTTAATTAAGTTTAATAAAAAAGAATGAGCAAGTTTAAGATATGCTATGAAAATAATGTGAAATAAAGACACTTAGAAATATCTAAATGCTATTTTTGTTTCCAAATATTTATCTTTTTGTAGCTGTATAAGGGACACACCTTAATAAATAAATATCGATTGCAAACTGTGCCAATTAATTAAGTTGAAAGACTTTGTGTGCAGGGTGTTTTTTCATAGAAAATGAAATAATAAAATAAATAAAAATTGAGAAAGTGTAGGTGCAAGGTTGATATCCAAAACCAAAACAATGGTCCATTTGTCAGTCTAGGTACGATTGTGATGTTACTACTGTATGTCCTACCTTCCCGACTTTTAACTACTGGACCACCCTCATCCAATTATTCATCAAACATAACATTATACCATCTTCATTTTCTAGTCAATATTCTCATTTTAATTTACATGCCGTTTATTTACTTTCACAATCATTTTTGAACATCTGATATGTTAGCAGATTCAATAAATGTGTTTAAGGATTAATATTTTAATAGAAAAGATTGAGTGAGAATCATAAAGATTGAAAATAATAACAATTCTTTTGAATTTTATGTTTTCTCTTAACATGTGAAAGTTCACATATCCGAAATGATTCTAGTCATTGTTGAGACTCCCAAGAGTGATAAGAATGTCGGACTATCCCATTCACAAGAAAGAAAATAAAATGTTGTGATTTTGTTTTTCTTGGAGGCTATGCCAAGGGCAAAAGAGGAAAGATCCTTCATTAGTACATCCCCATATGGTCACCATAAAAAGGTACATGAAAATACCCATATATTACTTGTCTCCTAAGTTTACTCTTTCTTTTCTTAGATCTCACTAACTTAGACGTTGAAGTGTCTCCACACAATTCTAACGCCAGTAGCTTTTCACAAGTTTAGGGGGGGATCAAAAGGATCAAGTTTGGGAGATTTTCGGAGCCAAAATTGTTAAAGATATAGTGAGTAGCTTAATTTGAGTGCTCTTTATAGAAATATTTTGATAGAAGTTACGAAAATCACTTTTGGCATTCTAAGTTAAAATAATTGAAGTTCAAATATGTAAGTATGACAATTAATGAGCCATCCAGCTTATGGGTACAATTTAGTACAATATTGTGTGTGGCTTCATAAGTACTGAATTTAGTAACTGAAGTGTAAGGTGCACTTAATTGACTTTAAAATACATGGTGACTGTTAATTAATTCAATCATATAACATATCATATATTTTATTTTATTTTATTTTATTTTTATAAAAGAATGCAAAGAAAACCTAAAAATAGCCTGCAAATCCAAATTGTTTTCTCCCTCAAACATCATAACACAATAAACAGGAATAAAAAATGTCTGAGATTAATACAAAAGATGTTATCTTTAACTATCAGCTTGAACTTTTGGTTGATCAATCGACTAAATAACATGGTGTTAAAGCTATACAATCAAAAGGTATTGAGAGGGTGTGTCAGAAATTAATATAAAAGATATTGTTAATTTTAACTATTATCTCGAAGTTTTAGTTCATTTAACTAACAACAAAAAAAATAGCTAAAATTTGCCAAAACATTGCAAGGAATTACCCTTTCTTTTTCGCATTTCCCTACGACGAAATAATAATTAATATAAATTGTCCTTTCAGGGGGTAAACCTAGAGGTGGTAATTTCGCGTTTCATGTCGTGTTAGTGTCGTGCCAATTTTCGTGTTCGTGTCAAAACTCTAAACACAAACATGACATGGAAAAATTTTCGTGTTGAAATTTCAAACCCAAACACGACCCGCTCTTAACATTAAAACACGGAAAATACGAAAATTACTACAGTAATTACGAATGTTTCAACACGACAGGGCACGACTCGATCCAGCCTATATGAAGAATGCAATTTATATATAAAATATCACTCATTCTTCATAAAATTCATTAAACTACAAAGATATAATAAAAAAAATCACCACACAGAGTCAACATAAGGCATAAAACTAAAACTACAAATAAATTTCGTGTCGTGTTTGTGTTTGTCGGGTAAACACAAACACGACACAAAAATTAGCGTGTTAACCCGAAAATGAGATGTTACCTATTATGCTCAACACAAATACGGAAAAATCTGTGTCGTGTTTGTGTCGTGTTATCGTGTTCCACGTCATATTGCCGCCTCTAGATAAACCCCATATATATAAACAAAATCAAAGATTTAAAGGTGAGTATGAAAGTCATCTTAAAATCAATTAACCAATGTTTAGATGGTGGAAAATGGGGGATGAAGTATAATTAAATAAAAAAAGGCATAGAAAGATCACCAAATTTAGGAAAACAGAAGACAGGCAAGCCATGTTAGTTAAGTAATAGAAAAAAGGTGTGAAAGAATTATACCAAATATAAATGAGACATAAAATTTGGCAGTTAACCAAAATAAGGATAAATGTTGATATATATGGGTTGAGTTGAGAGATTTGAAAAGGCAATAAAAGATTTAAAGGCATCTATCTATCTATCTATCTTTTCTTTCCAAATCCATTTATGAATACATATAAATTACTAATATGCATAGCATGTGACCTGCCAAACTTCCCAATTCAAGAAAAAATGAAAAATAATCAACAAAAGTTGGCTTTGAGCAGTAAAGAGTTTCAAGTCGCTTGAAATATATTTCGGATTTAAGTCATAGTATATACAAGAAATTTTAATTGAGAATGTAACTAAAGCCCAACAAAATCTAGTTTTATAGACTAAAAATAAAAACATAAAGAAAATAGTAAATAAAATTTATTTCTATAGACGAAAAATAGAAACATAAATAAAGTAGTAATTCCAAAATGATGGGGAAAAGAAGAAATAAATAGATGAAAAGAAAGAATATCCATGGAGTTTAATAATGTATGAGCACTTGAGTTATTTCAGCATCAATGCAAATTACGATAAGGCCACGTAGGAGTTAATTACGTGTGCCGTTTCGTCAACTGTACAATCTGACAACGACCAAAACAGAGTCTCACATCTGGACCCACTTCAACTCCTTGATCAATGGTCAGGATTCGTCCTTGTTTTCTTCACTTTCTCTGTTACTGTACGATTCCATACGTATGTTCATAAGATTCTGTGATGTCACTTTTCGTATTTGCTATTCTGCCTCTTTACATTTTCCTAATTCCATCATTTACCCACTCTTCTCATCTATTCTCTCATTTGCCTACCTTTTTGTTTTATTGTTGTGAAAATGTCAAGTGCCAAGATCAAAAATCAATTACTTATAAGTGATATTAACTTTATAATAGCTAAGTAATTACAAAAGTTGGAACTATCTAAAACAATAGCAAAAATTTGATATTCAAGTGTAAAATTGACATAAAAATGAAACAAACTATGAGCCAAGACATGGCTAGCTGACGAGGCATTTAAGATGATATCAGGTTTATATTCACAGACAAATGAACGTCTTGAGTGGTCACTTAAACGAATTAATTTGCAAATGCTAAACAATAAATAATTCTAGCTTGTACAAGATTATACGAACAATTGATGATTAAAAGTTGATAATTTGCGAAATAATCTTTTTCTTCAAGTTGCTGAAAATTTACAAAACAGAGCCGACAAGATGATTACTGATAAACTTTTTGAGGCTCAAGTCAGTGAACAGAAGACTTTTAGAACATAAGGGTTACTAGATTGTAAATGTACCTTTATAGTTCACCTTTGATTTATATTTATGGAGATAACATTAATTTATATCTTAGTAGAATTTGGTTTGCTTAAAGTTGACTGGAAGAGATATTCTTTCAGTTCAATTAGGATTTGGATTACCTTGTTCAGGAAGATATTTTGAAAAGAATTTTATTCCTAAGTAGCTTAGATGACCGACATAATTACTTATTCCTAATAAAGATAAACCATATGCGGATCCTCTCTCTAAGCGGATAACAACGAAGACCTCTTTTGGACTTGTTAATGGCTTTGATGGTTGTGGTTGTTACGTACCATTCTCGCTATTATTACCTTTCAAGCTTAATGGATTAAAACAATTTATTTCTGTCATGTTTTACTCAACTTGCAAGCTAGGTACAATGGTTGCATGGGTTTTACACATGGGGTTAATTTGGATAGTGTAACTTTGATATGAAGGAAGAGAAGAAATATGGATATAGAGGGAATGAAAAAGGAGGGAAGAGAAAGAGGGAGGTGCATGGTAAAAGGCATAAATGAAAGAAGGGCTTTGGTAAGAGGAGTGGGACTTAGTGTTGGCCCATTCCAATGTAATGCCAATCAACTTTCAACCATACTCTCGCTTATATATATATATTTCCCTTCACTCCTATCTTTCTTTCTAACTATTTACTTTTCTCTACATCCATATATATATATTTTTTTACTCTAGGGGATGAAAACTACCCCAACAATAATTACCTTTTTAATTATTTAAAGGACCGCTTGATGGTGTAAATCCAAATTTTGTGTTACCGAATTGGTCTAACATTTCCATATGGATCACGGAACCAATTTTCCAGAAAAATTGAAAGTTTAAATTTATTGGATGTGTTTTAAGTTTAAAATAGCAAGTATTGGCACTAAAAATTGACACTTTAATTGTTTAATGATATGTAAATGAATTTTAAAAGTTTAAAATTTTTATTGTGTTATTGATCAACTTATTTAGATGTTTCGATACGATGGTCAAGTAACACAATAAAGATGAAACTAGATTAGTAATTCTGATTTTTCTAAGAACAATTAGATTAACAATTATTTAAAGGATTTTACCTTTTTTACAAAATTAAAGTACTTTCATATGACACAATACATAGGTAGACACTTTTTGTTTATATTTATAAATCTAGACTAGGATAGACAAGTTGAAGAAGAAGAGTTGAGCTCTCACCATTAAAGATGTCATGACCGATCTTTTTAAACTTTTGCAGATGAAGAGGAAGAAGAAGATGAACTTTTGGAGTCGACGAAGATGAATCGAAAACAACATGCTTTATTAGATTTCACTCTAAATATAATATTTTTATGTAGACTAATTATGCTTCGGCAATTAGGCTTCAACATGCTTTGTGCAATTGATTGGAAAGGGAAATAGATGAAGAGGAAGAAAAAGCAAGAATAACAATGAAGAAGCAACGCGACTAAATTTGTTTTTGCAGAAGTAAGTGCATTTCTATCAAGAAGCTTTAAAGTGTCGTAAATATAAACTAAAAATGGCTACATACATAAACGCTCTAATAAAAGAGATCTAAAAACTCATATTTAAATTATGTTTAGTGACTAAGGCCATGCCGCATCTTTGGAAGATTGAGGAAAAAGAAGATAATTGTTTTTTATGCTTTATCAGTAATTATTTCAGTATCAATCGTTGGTTGGTGCAATGATAACATATGGTTGCACTTGGTAGAGAGGTTTGCGGATCGATCTCTCAATCAGAAAAAATAATTTATTTCAGTTCAGTTAATTAGTATTCAGTCCAGTTTAATAATTGAAAATACATTTTATTTCAGTTTAGTTTGGTTCAGGCATAAAAAAGAGTGTCATCATTTGATGTATAATACCATAATTTGACTGTTAAAGAAGTAAGGAAGAGAAGGTAGTAAATCTTGGAAAGAAAGAGGGCAAGAAGTGAATGTTTCTTCTTCTTCTTCTTGTCTGAAAAAAGAGACAGTAAAAAAGCAAATGAAATTACTAAAAAGTAAGAAAACAACACTGAAACAACAGTCCACACACTCTCTCTTTCCCTTTCTTACATTACAGTCATTACAAAAAATCTGACACCACTTCCTCTCTCTCTCCATAGGAACTCACAAGCACACGCTTCTCTCTCTTTGTTTTCCCCTTTTTCCCATTGGTATAAAAATGAATCCACAAATAATAATAATAATAATAATAATGGCGGTTGGGTCATTCATTCATTTGATTAAAAAAACAGACTAAAATAAATCAATCAGCTCAGCTCAGCACTGCACAACTAGCACCACCACCTCCTCCTCTGCTTCTGAACCATCACAACTATTTCCATTACTAGAAACATCTGCCTAAACCCATTAAAAATCCCTTCTTTTTACTCACTTCCATTTCAATTTCACATCTTTTACTCTTTTTATTCAACAAAGGAACTTGTTTTTCCATCTTCTTCTTCATTGTAGTCCTTTCTACTTCAGTTTTCCCATCTGGGTTTTTGAGATCTGCCCTTTTGGATTAAGCTGCTAGATCTAGTTGCTGGGTGTTCTTGATTTTGAAGCTTGAATGCAAGTTCTAAGTTTTTGGACACCAAGTGATTGCGGTTAATGTTTTGTTAAGTTGGGGTGTGATGCGGGTGAAACTGATCGTTTTGTGTAGCTACACTGGCTTTGGTTGAGGATTTTAGAAGTGGGTGTGTTTGTTTTTGGTTTTTGAAATGAAGTTTCGCATTGAGTATTGTGTTTCTTCCATGGTAAGTTCCATTCTAAGTTTGTGAATTTGGAGGGAGGAAGGGGGGAGGAATGGTGTTTTGTGGAAGAAGGACATCAAAGAGATTGATTGGTGAGTGGTTTGGTTGGACTGATTTGGGGTTTGGACAATAGTGGGGGGTTTTGGATCTTTTGGTTGTGGTGACTTTTCAATCTCACTCTCAAAATGAGGCTCTCTTCAGCTGGTTTTAGTCCTCAAACCCAAGAAGGTAAGTGTTGTTTTCTTTCTGTTTTAGTACTTGTTTGTTTTCTGTATGGACTATACCACTAGCTTGAGTTTAGTGAAGACTAGACTTGCAGTTTAAGCTGCAATTAAGAATCCATTTTTGTTGCTTATAACAAAGTGTAGAATGAGATCTCCTAGGACACAGCTGGCACTGGCACAGATAGATTCTCTTTCATACACTTGTGCTTTTTTAAGTCTTGGGGTTTCCCTTTTCTCATTTTGTTCATTCAATTGAAGTGTCTTCAACATTTGATTCTATCTTCCTAGCTCCTTCTGATCTCTACTCTAAGATAGGCCTGACTGACATGAGTTATGCAGGGGAGAAGAGGGTTTTGAACTCTGAACTTTGGCACGCATGTGCTGGTCCTCTTGTTTCTCTACCCGCTGTTGGAAGCCGTGTTGTTTATTTCCCCCAAGGTCACAGTGAGCAGGCTAGTATTTCTTTATTCTCCTTGCTTCCCTGTAATTATAGACCAGATTTAGTATTTTGTAGCTTAATTGTTGTTTCTTCAGTTAATAATTAATGTTGCTGACACGACTTGATTTCACGGGTTGTAAAGACAGTTCAGTTAGCCGACCCTGAATCATCTCGGGATTAACGCTTTGTTGCTGTCGTTGTTGTAACATGAAGTATTTTCAATTTTTAGGTTGCTGCATCAACCAACAAAGAAGTGGATGCCCATATCCCAAACTATCCAAGCTTACCTCCACAGCTTATCTGTCAGCTTCACAATGTGACCATGCATGTAAGTAGCATTTCGTTTTATGATTCCTCGTTCTTAATATTCGCCTGTTCTGTTCTTTGAAAGCTTTGAGAATTTCTCAATTTCAGGCTGATGTGGAGACAGATGAAGTCTATGCACAGATGACCTTGCAGCCAATGAGTCCTGTATGATATCTTATTTCTATTGATTTTTTGTTTTGGTGTTGTTCTACTAATATGACGTGTATTTGAATGATTTATCCTGCAGCAAGAGCAGAAGGATGCCTATCTTCCAGCAGAGCTAGGCACAGCCAGCAAACAGCCGACGAATTATTTTTGCAAGACTTTGACAGCAAGTGACACGAGTACTCATGGAGGATTTTCTGTCCCACGCAGGGCAGCTGAGAAAGTGTTTCCTCCATTGGTAGTTCAACCTTCCTTCATACTCTGTTGCTTCAAGTTCCTCAAGTTGAAATTTAGCTTAAGATATCTTAATTTCTCTTGCAGGATTTCACCCAGCAACCTCCAGCTCAAGAATTAATTGCTAGGGATCTGCACGACAACGAATGGAAATTCAGGCATATCTTTCGTGGTGAGTTTTCGTTATTTAGTATTTTGTTCAACTTTTATTTCTGTCACTAAGCAACTATAGTTCATTTTAATGTTGGAAGCATTGGGCTCCCAGAGCAATGAAAAATCCTTTATTTTTCTTCAATTGTTTGTTTAAGTAAATTGGTTGCATAAAATATGTACTTGGAGCACTCAAATGGTTAATTTTGCCTCTGGTGTTCATACTATATCTGAAGTTAATGTTCTTTTCAATTGGTTTTTCTTCATGCAGGCCAGCCGAAAAGGCATCTCCTTACAACCGGATGGAGTGTTTTTGTTAGTGCTAAGAGACTTGTTGCTGGGGATTCAGTCCTTTTTATCTGGTAGGCTGTCAATGAACACTACTTAATCGATTATTTTCACCTAATGCTATTTGATTTCTACCAGCATTGTACTGAAACATATTCTTCGTTTTTTTTTTAATGACTTCTGAACTCGTCATGATCTAGTATAATTTGCTTTTAATTTTTTAGGGGTCCTTAAATATAATCTTATTACATTTTCTATCGTTAAAGATTTCGATGGTTTTACTATTTAATTATAGGAATGAGAAAAATCAACTGTTGCTTGGCATACGGCGAGCTAATCGCCCTCAAACTGTGATGCCTTCATCGGTCTTGTCGAGTGATAGCATGCACTTAGGGCTTCTCGCTGCTGCAGCACATGCAGCTGCAACAAATAGCCGGTTCACCATATTCTACAATCCAAGGTATGAAACTTTGAATACATTTATGAGAAATAGTTCCACAAAAGAAATAAGTTTCATTCTTTATCACTCAGGGCTAGCCCATCTGAATTTGTCATACCATTGACCAAGTATGTGAAGGCAGTCTATCATACTCGTGTTTCGGTTGGCATGCGCTTTAGGATGCTCTTTGAAACAGAAGAATCAAGTGTTCGTCGGTAGGCCCCAAATTAAATGTTTGTTAGTTTTATATTATATTTGTTACCGTGACTATAAACTTCTCATAATTGTTTTAATGTCCAGCTACATGGGTACAATAACTGGCATAAGTGATCTAGATCCCAATAGGTGGGCAAACTCGCATTGGCGGTCAGTCAAGGTATGTTATGAACCTTCATTTTCGAATAATTCAGCTTTGTAGTATTCAAGTTTCGTCTGCTAAACAGATAGCTCAAATAAATATAGGTTGGCTGGGATGAGTCTACAGCTGGTGAGAGGCAACCAAGAGTTTCTTTATGGGAAATTGAACCATTGACAACATTTCCAATGTATCCATCTCCATTCCCCTTGAGGCTTAAGCGGCCTTGGCCACCTGGACTACCTGCTTTCCATGGTAAGCTTGTTATTATCAGCTAGTGGGTTTCGATGATGGTTATTGTATAATCTTCTTATTCCATATTCAGTAGCAGTGTTAAAATTATTCAGGATAACATTCAAGTCCCAGTTCGATTTGTCTCTTATTAAGAGAGCTTTTAATGCAGGAATGAAGGAGGATGAATTGGGAATGAATTCTCCGCTAATGTGGCTGCGAGGGGATGGTGATCGTGGAATGCAATCCATGAACTTTCAGGCGCTCGGAATGGCACCATGGATGCAGCCTAGGCTTGATGCTTCCATGCTGGGTTTGCAACCTGATATGTATCAAGCTATGGCTGCTGCTGCACTTCAGGAGATGAGGGCTATGGATCCTACCAAACAGCCAACTCCATCCCTTCTGCAATTCCAGCAACATGCAAATCTGCCGAACAGAAATGCCGCTTTAATGCAATCTCAGATGATGCAGCCATCTCAGCAGGCCTATCTTCAAGGGGTTCAAGAAAACCAACACCAGTCTCAGTCCCACGCGCATACACAATCGCAGCTCATCCAGCAGCAACTGCAGCACCAGCAATCACTCAATAGTCAACATCAGCAACAGCATTCATTGTCTCATCAACAGCAGCAACAGCATTCGTTGTCTCAACAGCAGCAGCAACAGCAACATTCGTTGTCTCAACAACAGCAACAACAACATTCCTTGTCTCAACAACAACAACATTCCTTGTCTCAACAACAACAACAGCAACTGGTTGATCACCAACAGGTTCCAAACGGCCTCTCTGCTATGTCTCAATTCGCTTCAGTCTCTCAATCGCAGTCGCCTCCGTTACAGGGGATGTCCTCAATGTGCCAGCAGCAGAGTTATTCAGACTCCAATGGAAATCCTGTGACAAGCTCTGTTGTTTCTCCCTTGCACAGTCTCATGGGTTCCTATTCGCAGGATGAACAATCTCACTTAATGAACCTATCTAGAAGCAATCCTGTGATTACTTCTTCTGGATGGCCTTGTAAGCGAGCTGCTGTTGAACCTCTTATTTCGTCTGGAGGTGTACAATGTGTTATGCCTCAGGTAGACCAGTTGGGTCACCCGCAGACAAACATCTCTCCGAATTCTGTTTCATTACCACCCTTTCCTGGCAGAGAATGTTCAATAGACCAAGAGGGAAACACTGATCCTCAAAGCCATCTTCTCTTTGGGGTCAATATAGAGCCCTCCTCTCTTTTACTGCAGAATGGAATGTCAGGACTTCGGGGAGTTGGCAGTGATAGTGATTCCACTACTTTACCGTTTTCTTCCTCAAATTACATGAGTACTACAGGCACTGATTTTTCACTGAATCCAGCTATGACACCATCAAGTTGCATTGATGAATCAGGTTTCCTGCAGTCTCCAGAAAACGTAGGGGGTCAAGGTAACCCACCTACTAGAACCTTTGTTAAGGTGAGAGCCCTGCACTGCTTTTCATTACCTTGCTTGTGTATTTCAATAATATTTCTGAATCTTCTTCCAATCAGTATGTGAACTCATTATTGTTTGAATTGTTGGCAGGTTTACAAATCGGGGTCCTTTGGTAGGTCTCTGGACATTACCAAGTTCAGTAGCTACAATGAATTAAGGAGCGAGCTTGCTCGTATGTTTGGCCTTGAAGGCCAGTTGGAGGACCCCTTGAGATCAGGCTGGCAGCTTGTATTCGTTGACCGGGAGAATGATGTTCTTCTGCTTGGCGATGACCCCTGGCCGTAAGTTTCACTTTTATTTTAGCATCCTTCGTGTTAATCTTTTTTATTACGAAGCACTAATTATTAGGGTTTAGCATAATCATGCAAGCTTGTTATTCTTTGTTTTTGAAATTCCATCGATTGTGTTTAGCACCACCTAAGTATTTGATGCTTCTTAAACCAGGGAATTTGTGAACAGCGTGTGGTGCATCAAGATACTGTCACCACAAGAAGTTCAGCAAATGGGCAAACGCGGACTAGAGCTTTTAAACTCGGTCCCTATTCAGAGGCTCTCAAATAGTAGTTGCGATGACTACTCGAGCCGGCAGGAGTCGAGAAACTTAAGTACCGGTATAACGGCAGTGGGATCGTTGGATTTCTGAACAATATAACCAGTTAAGATTACCACTTTCTTTTTTCTCTTTTGTAATATTAGCTTTTCTCTCTGGACCAATGGGGAGGCAGCAGTAAGTACTTTGCCTAATCCTAGAGTAAAGTTTATATATAAGTTATAATTACTGTAATTAGAAGACACTTTTCCTTTTTTCTATGTTAATGTTATTGAATACAGACATTGATGCATAATTACTAGGACACTAGTTTGTGAAGTCGGCTCTTTTGTTTGTTTATGTGATTTCCCTTTGAATTGTCCTCTATACAAACTAGTGGGATTTATAGGGGCTATATAGCTGCATGTGACAATTAGGCCTAAAAAACATTGCATTATCTTGCATCCTTGGACAATTCGGATCTGGCCCAAATCTATCACTATTGGGCCGTGCAGCTTTAAAACGTGTCATGCATCTTATAAACCTCATCTCTCTCACTATTTGATCGAGATGTTACGGTGGGTACGTATAGGTTAGGTAGAGGGTGGGGGAATGAAACCCAAAATTGGTAGGCATTTAAGAGGAGAAGATAAGGAAGGGGGAGGGTTGAAAGGTGAAAGTAGGGAGTAGGAGTAGATTAAAAAAGGGAAGATCCAGAAGATGTGGGCTAAGCCTAAATAGATTGTCGGTAGATTGAAACGTGAGTCACGTGCGCCCTCCTTCACAATGGGTTGATATTTTTGAATGAAAGAGTCATGTTGTGGGGTAACCAAAGGAGGTGGAATGGAATGGTGACAAGATATACCAATATCAATCAATAATGATACACCCAATTCAATTGTAGGGTACTCTACCCTATCCAACTACCCTTTTCCCTTCTTCTTTAACTTGGATTCTTTCTAGCCTAAATCATTTACTATATTGGTCTAGCTGCTTCTTATATTTTGATTACTAAGTGTTTCATTCTCCTTTTGCTTCTTTTCACATTTCTACTTTAATAAGTGTATGTAGGGTGTTCATTATTGCTGAGGTCAACATAAAGTCAAAATCTAATTTGAATCCTAAAAGTGAAGAAATCAAAGATATATGTTAGGTTTGTGTTTGTTCAGAACGAAAAAATTATGAAAGTTATTTTCCTTGTGCTATATAGCTTTTCCTAATTTTATTTTATTAGATACTGTGAAAGGAAAATCAATTAGAAGTAACATATAGTGAATTGTAACAATTGGATCGATTGGTTAATTCATATAGTTTTCACCATATTTTGACTAAATGTTACTTTATCCTACTATAGGAAAGTATTACTTTTTCCAACTATATTGTCACCCTGAACAAAGACCTTGAGAGCCCTCCAAACCTAAATTATATCAAAACAATCATAAACTTTAAAATATAGCAATATAATGTAGGTAAAAGCTTCGGTTACTTTGTATTTTTGTTACTTTGCTCTCTTCCACCACTAGATCAACTTCCATTTCACTCGTCCAATGGTGATAATGGACAAAGTTGTGGATTATTTTGTGAAAAACAAAATACCCATAGAAAAACTCATATTATGTATTGATGATTATATCAATCAAAAAAATGACAATTATCAACTTGGTTCTATTCCCGAAAGGACAGATCTAAGGGGGAGCTTGTTAGGGGTTCAACATCCATTGATTGTTGGAAAGCTCCGACTAGTAGTGAATTCTAGATCCGTCACTGTATCGCCTAGAGTGGAAAAAAAAAATCACTACCGGCAATATACTTTTGTAGATACAGATTATCCATTTCTAAGCGCATTCCCTAATGAAATTTGAGCTAAATTTCTATCTTGGTCCCTTTAAACTGGATCTTGAATTCTAATTCATGTGGCAAAAAAATCTCAACTGAGAAATCGCTTAAAAAATGTCTTGTTGATTTCGAAATATTTGAACTCATTGATGTAACCCCATTTTCTAGAAAAACTAAGATTATTTGAAATGTACTTCATCATGTCATGTGGCCACTTAAAGCATTTTGAAATCACACTATCACTAGATAACATTTTGGTATTTTACAATTCTTAATCTAAAAAAAGTGGAACTACATGATTATTTTCGCTCACGTTAGGATCAGTTTGACATTGTGGGGTAAAAAAAATATCTAGTGATATTTCTGAAAGCATAGAATAAATGATAAATATTTATAATAAAAAATTCAATAATTAATTTTTTATTTTTTTTAAATATATGACATTCTGAAATGACATTTTATAAATAATTGACATTTTGAAATGTCACTATGAGAGCTGATGACAATTGTATTGTAACAAATTTTAATCTGAAAGAATTGGAATTGCATGATTCCCCCTCATGTGATGTTAATGGAGAAGAGCACTAATCTCATAGTCCAAATGCAAAAATACTTTATAAATATAAAATAACAAAGTCAAGCTTACTTTGTTGGGCCATGAGGCCTGAGAGCTATCTAACTTGGTCCATGTTCCGGCCCTTACAAGCTAACTACTAAATGTATTTCACCATGTCTCACTTTATGAATTAAAATAGCAAATTAATCAACATTCCAAGATTCACTCTCTTTTCTTACTTTTGATATAATTTTATAAAAATTATAAGGAATAAGGAAAAAACACGCCTTTATATTATCAAGGAGTACGATAATAAATCAGATTGAAAAATCTTACCAAAGTTCCGTCACTAATTACTTAATTCATATCTATATAATTTCTTTGTTATATAAATGACGTAGAAAAAGGCACGAGGTTGATACAATATTTAGTTAGAGGTAAACTCAAGCTTATAAAGTTTCTCTTTTGACTTCCAAATCTTCTGATGTTCCATTCATGGAAGCTACTTTAGGAGTGTCCACTTTGTCTTTCTCTAATTTTTCAAATGTCATTTCATGTCTCTTAAATCATTTTTTGTAAGGAAATAGAGTCGCAGATATTTTAACTAAGTAGAGTTTAGAGCTAGATATGTTTATATGCGGGACTTGGCTCTATCATTCTATAGTTCTTTTATCACAGTCAACTATAATGCTTAAGCGTTTAACATTAACAAAATTCAAGAATTTCGTTTTACATTGAAATCATTTTACAATTTGAAAAGCTTTTGAATATTTAACACAAACCACAACATGAGTTCTAATTATAGTTATGATTAATAGGAGTGCTAAAATGCGATTTTGGTATAATAATGTTGATGGATTGCGACACTGAGTTGAGTTGACTCCATGCCTATCCTGGTTGAATGATTAATTATTAATTAGGAATTTATGAATTTAAATTTGAATTACTAGTGCCCAACAAATTCAAATTGTGCGGCTGTAGACATGAGGACTTCTTTTGATGTATGAGCTTTATATCTAATCACTTTTGTTTTTTTTGTTGCACTTTTCAATTACAACAAGTTGTTAGATTTCCAACTCACCTGTTTTAAATTAATTTAATTTCATCTACTCATGAATACGTTGATTATGTACTTCAAATCCTATCCAATGAACTTCTAACAGTAGATTTTGTTGCATATATCCCACAAGCAACTACGAATGAGATCTCAAAATAGTTAGCGTGTCATAATCACTGTATAATATAATCTACATGATTATATATGATATAAATGATAAAGGTAATCGTGTCAATGGATTGTCTTTATAAACTGTGTTATGGTGTTAGAAATTGACAGCTTCAGTACGAGTATGCTTCTCTAACAAAAAATTAGTATGAGTATGTTTTTGATCTATCTCGGTTGAACCAAATTTTTATCAGGAAACAGAGTTTAACTTGTTTATACTTGGCAGAAATTAAAAAGCTGAGCTTCGAGCTTTGTTCGAAAACGGTTGATTAAGAAAATTATCTCATGGTGAATTGTTTACGAGCAGCTAATTAGTTATGTTCATGGACTTTACTTAACATCTCAATAATTATGTTTGTAAGTAAGCATGCATGCGAGCAACTCGTAAACAAAATCTTAAGTTGTTCATGTGTAGTTTTTTTATTGTGTTTAAGAAAGAGCTCATCGAATAGTAGTAATTAATAAAACACCAATAATATTAGGTTTAGCAAATGAAATAATATCAAGTTTTGTTCTTCGTGGATTAACATAAAGCTACATACAGTTTTTTCTTCTTTCTTTTCTTTACGTTTGAAAGCTATATAACTAAAGTTTGTTCATTAGATTTCAAATCGAGTATTCATGAATATTATAACCGCGTTTGTTCATGAACTTGAGAAAAATTAAAGTTGGGAGAAGGCACCAATTACTCCACTCCGTCGTTCCCGCTTAAAACCATAGCAGCTCCTGTATGAGCCAAAACCGTCCCGAAACATGGTGCTTCAATGTTGATTAGAGAGTTCAAAACAACCTTCTTCACTTCCTCATAATGCTGGAGGGAAGAAACGTTCTTCAGATTTCTTACTTTGATCGTCATGTGTAAATTCTTTGAAAGATTAGTTCCTTTCCTTTTATTCTTATCTCGTCCATGTGGATGACAAATAGACCTCCTTTTCGGGTTCTTACTGAATAAACCGGTACCTAATCAGTAAGGATGGTGTGATAGATGCATTTTGAATCCCTCATCTTCGAGAGCAGTTCTTATGTTTTACAAGATTGATTCTGATAGGGTTGGATGTAAGATAACAATGAGGACTTCTATAGGATTTTTGCATTTTCCTTTTTTCTTCTATGGAAGAGCAAGAAGCAATTTACAGTGAATTGGATGCTCTCCTGAAGTTGAAAATCGTAGCATCGTTTCTACTTGTGAAATGAAACAAATCACTTATTTGTTTACCGATTTTCAATTGCCGATTCAATTTCTTATCATCCTTCATTAACATATGGAGTTACATTTACATCTAACAGAACAATATGTTCATTGCCTGAATTATCAACATATTGGTCTGGTGTAACCGCATAGTCTATTGGGTACATAACAAAATTTCTCCATTCTTGCACTATGCTGGTGTTTTTGTAGTGTGTGAATGAATGATTGGAGAAGCATTTTTCAGATATTGTATATTGCAAACCAAGGTAGGTTATACACACAAGATTGATTTTGGCATAAAGCACCAATACATAACATGACACCAACCTTAATTGCCTCAATAAGAACCTTATATGAAAACAATCCGTTCCATGTTTTCTGTTTGATCACAACCAGCCACAGCACATATAGTGCGAGGAAGATGTCGGCATTTTTCCTGTTTTTCGAATATACTCGCCTTGTGCTGCTGTTCTTTGTGCTTCTCTTCTTTTCTTTTCTTCTGCTGCTGCTCTTTTTTCTTCCGATCTTTGCCTCATCATTGCAATCTTCTTTACCATCTTTGCTTCACCTTGAGCTTTCATTTGTTCAACTCGAGCCTGAATCGATTTGATTTCATTAGCATTTCTCCAACCACAAACCAAAACCTACAAAACTCTAGAGCAGTACCTCAATTTTGCGCATCTCTGCTTCTAGTTTAGCTCTCTGCTGACTTTCCCATGCTTGAATTTTGATTTCTTCTCGTTTATATCTAAAACGCATAAAGATACCTTTGTCAGATGAAACATGCTAATGCCACAGAAATAAGGTTTATGCTATAATGCTTTTGAATGCAGAACTAACCTTGCTGCATGTTTACATTTTTCAGCTTCATCCCATGCAGCTGCACGTTTTTCATATTCAATCCGCTGAAGATGCTCGGCATCCGCAGTTCCAACATTAGATGCATTCTTTTCTTGATCTTCTTTACTTGCCCAAGCAGCAATATTCATCTTGCCAAGCCGGACACCTAAAGCCACAATCTCTCTTCTAGTCTTTAGTTTCATTTCTTCCTCAGTCAACTCTTTTTTTCCGCTTTGAGTAGTATGTTGCCTGTCATCATTGGAAACATGCTCCGCTGGTGTTGATGTTGGTTCCCGTCTACGCGGAGTAGATGGGATCGAGGAAGTTGGGCTACGGAAAGGAGTAGTTGCATCCACAGGCGTAGCAGTCCTTGAAGGTTCTTGGCTAGGAACTGGAGTCATTTCTGTTCCCATGTCTCTCATGCAGACGGATCTTACGCCAGGAACAACTGCAAAAGTTGCAACATATTATTAAGTGCCAATAACAATGACACGGTAAAGCACTTGGAAAGTGAGTACAAAGTGTATTCAATATCCCCCTCTCCCTCTCCCTACAGGGTTGGAATATTGCCAGTTAACTATATGCCTATTTGGTTGCAAACACCTGAACGAACACCGTTCCTCTACAACACAAATTTATCGGCCTTCGCATAAACATTATACCATAAATGGGCAGAAACTAATCAAGTACAGGAAAAGATAATCAAACAATAGCCGTAATTGTCATGACCCAGTGTTTTCAATCTCTCGGAGCAGAAATTTATGCTGATAAAACAGATCTTCTTCCCTTTCTTGTTCTTTAAATGCAATAAAGTAAGCTAGTTTAACTAAAGAAAAGTAATTATAGCACAGTATGAATGCAAATTTACCTGATGAGTCATCAGCTGAGTTTTTTGTTTGATCCACTTCTGCCAAATCCTTACTTTGAGTACATTGATCAAGTAACATATCTCCTCCAAATGTCTCACCAGAAATAGAGGGAGTTTCTGGGGGAATAAAGGAAAACTTCTCGAAGCCTAGTTGTGAAGTCGGTTGACAGAAATCGATGCGCTTAGTGTCAGCTGTCCTGTTGTTAAGATTAGCTGCTTCTGGAGCAACTCTCCCCATATGTGTTGTTCCAGGCATCCTGTTAGCTTGGTTATAAAATGCATTCTTTTTAGAATAGTTAGGCAGTATATTTTGCCTATTCATTATCCATTTCTCGGCGTCGTTCCACTTAGATGGCATAGGCCTGGTAAAAGATCTAGTATATTGATTTTGTGCATTTCTCTCTTTATGGAACTCAAAGCTAGATGAACTAGCATTACTATCATAATCTAGATTCTCATCTTCCAGCAATCTCATTGGGTGAACTGCACTTGAATTCGTGCTTTCACCCTTCGAAAATTGCTGCATTCTAATACGACCCTGATTTCCATTTTCTTTCGACAATGGCTCCTTCATCTGGGAAGATGTCTGATACAATTGGGCTGGCTCAACCTCTACATCACCCCCTGATGCACTCACAAATTCACCTTCAACGCTCGGAACTGCAACTGGAGATCAAAATTCATGTTATAAAGTGCAGCATCTAAAGCAGCAGAACTAATAAATCAACCTTAAACTCTCAACGAAATGGAGAAATCCATGCTTTACATGATCATTTAAAGCTAAAACAATAACCACATCTCAAAGTTCATGTGAAAAGATCTACCTAAACTATCATCGAGACAGAGAACCCATGCTCTACATGATCATTTTAAGCAAAACTATAACCACATTTCAATTCCCCTAGAAATAGAAGTGCACAAACAAAACAAACCTTCTTCGTCATTGGAGTCTAGGAGACTGTTTTTCACAAATTCAGTATCATCATCAAGCCTTGAAGGAGATGTTCTTGAGGAATTACTGTTTGATCCATCTTTCTTTCTGCTATGATGAGGTCCCATAAGCTTCATCCTAAGTTTACTTGGGGATATTAGACCACTCTGCAATTCATAAAAATTAGAACTTTTCAGGCATTTATACAAACCCTTCCTTTGCAAACCCACTTCTCAAATTCATCAATAAAACACAAAAGAAATAGCTGACAGAAACTTAAAAAAAAACCCAAATATTTTATCATCCAAATTCAAACAAGATTATCAAAATAAAAGCACCATAAAAGCACCATATTAGCACAAAATAGTTAAGCACATAGTAACAAAAGAAGGTGACAGATATAAATTATAATTAACTACAAAATAAATATGAGAAGGAAGAAAAGTACAAAGATTTGTGAGAAAAACCCATTAGAGATAAGAGAGAAGGCATTAAATATAAATTAGAAAGAGAGATGAAACGACAAAAATGAAAGTATAGAGTATACCTGCAATTTGTGAATCCTCTCATAATCCATTAGCTTGTTTGTTGTGAAGAAAAAGATAGAAAAGAGAACTGTTTGGGTGTGTTGAGAAAGAAGTTGAATGAAACACGAAATGTAGGTACAAGAAAGAAGCTTACGTCTTTATCTATTTCTGTGTTTGGTCTTCTCTTCTCAACTCTGCTCTTCTGTTCTCTTCTGTTCTGTTCTTGTAGAAAGAAGACTGGTCATAATATGTGAATCAAAGATCCTAAATGGGTAAACTACCCATATGGTCCCTTTAACTTTGGTTTTGCTTTCAATTTTCATTTAGGCCTCTAAACTTCAAGATATGCTATTATGGCATTTGAATTTTACTCTACTAACAAGTGGGTTTCTTTCAATAACATTGACTAACATTATTTTTAAACCTTTTACATTTGAAGCAATTTAAGTGTTGTTGAAAATATTGTTAATTAATAATAAAAAAGGGTTGTAGAAATGATTACCAATCCAAAATTGTAGTTTGACAAAAATGTTAATCTAATAATATTAACTGTTAGATTTTTGTTGTGAACGTTTTAGGGCTAGTGATTGTTAATCATAAGTACAATTGCTCCGTTATTTTTATTTATTTACCATGGATTTATTATGTTAATAAATTATAAAATACAATGTGTTATAGTGTAATACTCATGCTCAATATTAATATATATTGAGATCTTGAGTCTCACATCTTTAAAAATCGTCATGCACTTATCGTTCACATTTATTTATAATAATCGGTTCTGATGCTAACTTATGCTCTTCATGGATATATTGTCCTTTTACTCACAATCCATCACCTTGACCACATGACTTTAAAATATATCATGCATGTACTGGATCCACATCTTACTAATAAGCTCGAACAATATCCTTCATATTTTTGATTCAGAATTCAATTCATTTTACCCCATTATTATTATTATCCCTTATGGTTGTCCTTTGTGTAGGCTCTCTAACCCCAATGACACTCCTCTAGAACGGGTTGTTGCAGGTCCACCAATTTTAGTCTAGTTCATCATCGAACCACATATTATACATAGAGAGTCTATCTCTATTACAAATTGTATACCCAATCCTAATAATATGCATGATAATATATTGTTCATTGTAGCCAAAATCCATCATTTTAAGTCTCGGGAATTAAAATGCATCATGCATATGTTGAATCATCATTTTACATATAAGCAACAACAATTTCTGATGTGAAATTTATTTCATTCATACTCCTTTTAGAATTATTCCTTGTACACAGCTGCATATAATGTTAAGTTTTTGAAGTTTAAAAACAATTAAATAAGTGTAAAGTTCATGAGTCCTAAATGTAATTTACCCCTCTCTAAATAGGAGAAGAAGAAAAAGAAACGTGACGACCCCACTATATTCACTCTCGTCAACCCAAAACATGAATGGTGGTCGGCGATTTAAAAAAAAAAAAAATTGACCAGCGAGGAATTGCCGATTAATTGAGGGGCCAATAGTATTAAAGAGATGGAAAGCTATAGTTGAATTCAAATAAGGACAAGGTAAAAAGAAACAAGAAATGAGTAATGATTAAAGGAAAACTTTCTCAGAAGTAGAGCAATGATGCTAAAAAGTATAATTTAACTTTCCTCTCTTTAGTAAGTTGTTCATTTTAGTGAATTATGTCCTTCTCTATCATTTATGGAATTAACCTCTTCATTTAACTCTATTATTTCATTATCTATCCACAAAGCAATAAGCTTTTAATGGATACTCTACAATTTTAGTATTGTCATTATTAGAGATAATGATTTAGCTTTTAAAGGACTAATCTTTTTAGATTGTGGAAATTCAAATTTTATTAAAGGGAGATTAATGAAAGTGCTGGAGATCATAGGGTACAAATATAACTCTATGTAATATTTTTAGTAAATGATTTATATAAACTATAGATTCTAAAAAGATAAACTTTCAAGTCCTAGTTTTCCTTAAATTGTTGAAACTCACATATTAGATTCTCAAAATTGCGATTTTTATGATTTAAATAGAGTTGTTATTGATAGAATGTTACAAAGTATTTTCTAATATGTTAACAAAAAAATTCATCCGTAAGACTCTGAAATTTTTGTCACAATGAATTATAGCATATGTTATAACTGTAAAATAAATAATTATTTGACAAATGTATGAAATGTTTCTATTACGAAAAAAATTAGAGTGTTGTTGGAGTATAACACTTCTTAAAAATGTAAAAAATAACAAGTTGATATGAGAACTATTTACCAGAAAGTACTTTATTCAGGAGCGTCCTAAAATCTCTTCTCTATTACTCGCTCTTAACCGAGTATGACTTGTAAAAACTGAAAAAATAATTATTTTTCTAGTCGCTTGAGTAATGAATTAGGGGATCAAATATGTTGAACTACGAGATCATAGCCTTCATGTATAATATTCGGAATTTTAGAAGGACTGATAATGTAATTTTGTAAAATAATAATCCATTGATAGATTTGTTGAGGAGAATTTGGGGTTTTGCAATGCTGATTTTCACACATGCAATACACAATACAACGCCTTTATATTATGTGTTTTTGCACGTTTGACTGCTTGTCTTCATCCATTACTCCTATTTTGACCGGTTTATATTAGATATGGTAGGAATAATATTTTATTTTCAATCTTCCATTCAAACTACAATAATCAATAATATTAGTATTTCATTTAATGCCTCATGTCATGTGTTTTGTTGATTTTTTAAGCCTTTCCTTCCACATTAATTTACATTCAAATAATAATATAATTATTTCTCTGATTCATTTTAAATGCTGTTAACATTTTTATTTATTTTTTTCCAAATTGTGCAAATCAGAATGTTTTATTTATATTTTTTACTTTGCCCTATTCTTAAGCGCCAACTACAGTAGGATGGGTTTGATGTTGGAATCATGTTATATAACTTAAAAATCAATTTTCTATTCCGTCAAAATTTAATGATTTTTCATAACCGAATGAAATTGTTCTATAATTTTTCATCTTGGGTTCGAGGACAATGTTACCTGAACTCGTTGGTTGTATATATAACATAAAATACACCACATCAAATCAAAGTGATTACTTTTTATTTATTACTATATATTTGATTTTTTATAACACACGAATCCACTACTTTTGTGCACATGGTCTAAGGTTGTCGCCCAATAATATGAAATGAAGAATGATTGCTCCTTTTTCATCATGCAAAGGCATCCAATGAAAATCTTGGCAATTAACTCTCATCAATTAGCAATAATTAAGGTTAGTTGTTAGAAATTTATATAAAAGGAGGAAATTTTACGGTCATTTTGTTTTGTCCATCGTAAGAATATTAAGTAAAAAATAATCTAATGGTAGATGAACATAGCACATCATATAACAAAATTATATTAAACATAAATTGACGCTTCAGTTAATAGCTTTAATTATGTTTTAACATCTTCGGTATTCAGGGCGGACCAATGGTCATCCTCTATGAATCGCCATGGATCGGAGTCATGAACAAAATCGTATCTTCCTACTGAATCCGTTTGACTCATCCATGTTCTTTTCATTTAGCTAAACTATTACGTATGGTGGTCAGAAAATAGGAAGTGTGGGAGGTACAAGTTTCACGGGAAGTAAAAAAAGAAGATGAAAAATGCAGAAAGTGAATCTTTAAAAGTAAATATGCATGAGATGGTGACTAACTCAGATAGGCAGAAACCCAAACAGAGTAAAATAATTTAAGTAAATAAGTGAATAATACAACTGAGTTATGTCCTTTCATCTGCACAAGTGGGAGCAGTTAGGTTTCACTTTCACCTAGCTTCTTTCTTTTTTCGTTTCTCTGTCAAACATTCTGATCATCTCTTTTTATTTCTTCTTTGTAGTGCTTCAGATTGTTCTCTTCCAATAATTTATGTTTCAATCTTCCCATTTCTTTTCTTTTTTCTTTCAATTTCCCTTCCCTTATCTTCTGTTTTTGTCTTGATCACCATTTATTTATTTAACTAATTAAATCAAGGCAAAAACATATAAAACTCGTGTTTTTTACTCAACACATAAAGTATCAATTTAACACTAAGGTCATGTTACTTATAACTGGTTTGTTATTCACAGTTCAGTTTTTTTAAACTATAACCCACTACAATAGAATAATCTACTCATATACAAATAGGTTCTTCAATAATTTGAAGTATATATATACTCGGTCTTGGTAACAAGAATTTCTCTTATTATAAGTACTCCACAATATTGTACTACTATATATTCTAAACTTTGAGGCCATATAAAAGCCAAATTTAGCTTAAAGTAAAGGGAAGTTAGGTGAACAATTTGGAAAATTAAGAGCGATAATTACGCCTCTATCTCCTTTCCTTCAAGTTTAATTGAAGACAAACAAATTCCTCGCACAAGTATTTGACGAGTATTTATTTAGGAAATCTAATGCTAATAATTAGATAAGACAATAATAATGATGAGGGAGTCAAACAGTCAAACATACAAAAGCATGTATGAAAAGAATCGAGAATAGTGTCAGAGACAAAGGGATACAGAATTTTATAATCTCACATTTAATTTCCTTGAGCTAATCACCTACTTACTAGTAGCTCTCTTTAATTACCCATTACCTATAATTATTCTATCATAATCCACAATAACTTGTAATTAATGTGCAACCTATTGCCTCTTTTTCTCAACCTATAGCTTTTATAAAATTCATAGTATACGTAAAAAGTTGAATAAGAAAAGCTAAGAATTTATCCGATAAAATGAAATAAAATGTACTGGCTATGAAACACTTAGAAGTTGTAATTAGGTTCTTGAGGATTGAAGGAGTTCTTTCATTCACTATCTGTAATCAAATTATCTTGTTAGATCATTTTGATTTGTGGAATGATGCATTGAGTTGAGTCAATTGCTACACATAAATAAGCCTAAAGGATCACACGTTTAAAAAAAAAAAGCCTAATCAATACATATTGGAGTAATATATTTATGTAAATAATTTATGAGCGGTGTCTAATTAAATTTGATTAAAGTCCGACCAAAGTCTATATTAAGAGTTTTTGACTAATATAAATCACCGATTTTGACTTTTGAAGTTATTACCCAAACATGTTAAACACTTGAAACAATACGAGAATTAACGATAACACATCAAGAGATTCTCTGCAAACCTTCACATATGAGATTGTGGAGGGACTTTGCTTTTCAAACTCTCAAACTTCTCGATTAATGGAATCGTCTCACATTCTTGGAGAACTTGGGATTACTATCTCTCATATTTCTAGATAGAGAAATTTTGTTATAATTATTTAACAAAATCTTATTTTAATTAGTTTAGTCATTACTCTTGAGATCCAAGCTCTTCAATTTTTAAGATTTACATCTTCTATAAACATTGTTTCTTGATGTATGATGTTTTTAGTTACTTCATAAAACTCAAATTTATTATTTTTATGCATAATCTCCGGCCATATATTATAAAATATTCCCAATATGGCACTGCTCTCTTTCTTTCTTTTTTTTTCTTTTAATGCGGGTTAAGACCCGAGAGTAGGAAAAAAGAAAAGAAAGCGAACTATAACCGAACACTTCGAGAAACACCAACTCCTTGAGTCTCAATAGAAAGGAGAAACTGGAGGCTTGTAGGAGGCACATCAAACTCTTGATGACCTAGAGGAAATGAACCTGCAAAATTCGTCAACCAATCAGTTGTAGAGTTACCTTCACGATACTAGTGTGGCACCTGAATTCATGCTCTCTAATAATATAACGGAATAACAAGTTACCATTGGAAGCTTTAGGCCGAATAAGAGCTACTGAATGAGGATGGGGATCCAAAGGCCAATATAACGGGCCCATATATATAGGGCAAAAAGAGCACCATGTTCCCGCGAAAGAACCCTAGAATTCCACTCCCAAAATCATAATTCTGTAGTGTTAATCTTCGTTAATGGAGGATCTCCCCGGAAGCCAAAAGTTATCTACTTTCTGCAACAATCTTCGCTCTCAAAATGTCATTTTAACTTCAATTGAATCAGAAATCAAGAATGATTCTGTTTCGGAGAAAATTCTTGATTCTCTCGAAAAGATTGAGCTTTTGTATAGACAGTTGAAGATTAACATCCCCGAATCGATGATCTACAGCTATGCTTCTGTTGCTCTTGCTTGCAGTTTCCGGGGCCTGCCCGATAACTGCCTGGACAACGTTTTTGATAGGAGAATCTCCAACTTAGAAATCATCAATAGTGAATTTGTCACTGATGAGATGAGAGTGTATAGGGATTCTATTCGGGTTCTGCTATCGAATTCTGATAAACTCGACAAGTGGAAGGACAAGAAGATGAATGTCAAATATAAAGAGGATGCCTTGATGGTGGTTAAGTGTTATGTCACTGAGGCTATCACTCCTATTCAGCCTGCTCTTAAAGAAGCTGAGGCTGAACTCAAGCGTCTTGAAGGAAAAAGGGATGGTAATGGGTCCAACGAAAAGGAAACAAACCCGCAGTTGGAGGACAAAGGAGGCGAATGTAAATCTCCTGAAGTTCATGGTTCGAAAAGGAGAGGTATATAACACTAAACTGAATTATTGTCATGTGCTTAATTAGATATTTATTCTGTTGTTACTAAACTATCAGTCAAGTTTGTTTGCATTCTGTTGGTGTTCACTTATCAACACTAAAGATTATAATGCATAGGCTTTCCTATAGATTTCATTTTATGTCTCCACTTTACAATTATTATGGAGAAATTGTTTTCTTGTTTTATCTAGAAATTCAGGGGGAAATGTTGCTACTGAGGCATACTGCTAATCCGAGGCGGTATAGGGGACCACCTAGGATTGCCGATTCTGATGATATTGACTCCGAGGAAATGGGTGCATCTGAACTGATCCAAGCATTAGTTGGTGATCCTTTGATAGATGAGTTGATTGAATCCAAGGAAATTGGTACATCTGAAGCAAATCAACCGTTAGTTGGTGACCCTATGATAGATGAGTCGATGAAGTCCAAGAAAATGGGTACATCTGAAGCAAATCAAGCATTAGTTAGTAGCCCTTTGACAGATGAGTCAATTCGCATTCGTCTAGACAACCCGAAAAGCAAAATTATTTCTCCACTAAAAATATATGAAGAGAAAAAGTTTATTAAGAGAAAACTTTATCCAACAAAAAAGATATGGACTCCTGAAGAAGAGGATGCGTTGAGAGAGGGTGTGGAAAAGTAAGTATTTCGAAATTTAGAGTCGTGTTGTTTAGTTTTATACGACTTAAATCATTCTATGCCTTCATGTAGGTTTGGAGTGGGGAAATGGAAATCTATTTTGAATTCAAAAAGAGATATTTTCGTAGACAGACATGAGGTAATGTGCTTGTTCGCATGCACCATCTACATTGCATTTCAACTTGTATATTTACTTGATAATGTTCAACTCTCTTTTATTTTGTAGGGTGATTTGAAGGATAAGTGGCGAAACCTGATGAGACCTGCATCACATAAGTAGACTTTTGTGTTGTTGTTGCTCCTGATGTAGGTATGCTGCTTTAACATGGTGTACCGTTAACTTCGATGTTTTGATGTTTGTGTAGTCTGTCAATGAAAACAAACATATTGAATATGTGTTTTCCTAACATAGAAGTAGGTGTGTATTTATTGATGTTTTGTTGTGGTGCTCCTTGTGGATTATACGGCAATGTAGAAAGCTTTTCATTTTGTATCAACTCCAAGTTACAGCTAAATATAATTAATATTAGGCCATTTTGCATACTATCATGAAGGTCTTTAGAGATTTTGTTGTTGAAACTTGAATGAATCTTCATAATTGAAGTCGTTTCCTAGGTCAAATGGCATCATTATTATCTTCAATGGATTCTTGAACAAGGATTATTGTTTGCAAATTGAACAATTGGCTCAATTGGCTTTGATATTCATGTGAAACTAGGACTATTGTTTGCAAATTGAGAGGGGTCTGTTTCAATTCTTGATTAATTCGAACCCATATTATTTGATTGAAGTTTTGTTAATTGAACAATGATGTCCAAGTGAATGAATATGGTTCATCTGACTGGTGAGATGACCTGAAAGTAAGAAACAATAAGTTGGAATCATGTGAAAATGGAAGCATGATCGAATTAGTGGAAACAAAATGCTTTCTTCATTAGTGGAAACACATGTCCGAATTCGGATTTAGCTAAGAAAGTAGAACTGTTGTTGCCGAAGCAATGGCTATGTGAACGAGTTGGGATTTCCTCTAGACTTAATCCTTTACTTTGTTCCTTTGCTTGGAACCATGCTCAATAGGAGATTATATTCAATACTTTATTGTTGCATTACTAAGATTAGTTTAAGGGGATGGGTGAATTGAAAAGATAATTTAAAAGTTCATGGTTTAAATTACTGGCTTATACATGTTGTTCAAGGGAAAAACAATAAACGAGATAGATTACATTCAATACTATATTCGACGTTTTGGTTTTGATTGTCTTTTGTACTGCTTTTCTTTTGTTGCTACACTAAATTGCAGGTTTCATTGTACATTTAAACACTTGTTTCATCCTACATCTCAATGTCATGTTTGCTGATTTACCACTATATTGATCTCCGGAAATTGAATTTTCCTATTTGGTGGAAATGGCAATCTTAAGTAGTTATTTTTACATCAGTAAGCTCTCCTAATTAGGCTCAACCTCTATGCAGTTTCTCAAATTTCTTGCAATTTTTGATGTTGTTTCTGTAAGATTAACAGTTTGAAGCTAGAGCTGTTTCTTTATTGCTGTCATCTTAAGTTACTGAAGTGATTGACCAATTAAAATGGCTTTAGTGGAAACCAATTGTGGCAGAAAGCTAAAGAAAAAACTCTGCTTGCAAAAATACAAAGGATAGCCTTATCAGCTACCATTTATCATATATGGTTAGCTCGAAATAGGTTGTGTTTTAAAGATGAGAAATTTGTTCCCGACGATGTCACTCACTCTATTTTTTTCATATGTTAAATTAAAGGGGATGTTGTTTCAAGGGACTGTTAGTTATAGTTTGGACTTATGGAGTTAGAGTCTTTTGTTTGAAGTTTGATTTATACCGTAATCTTAACAACCATTAATAAACTGGTATGGCACCGTACAAAAGATGGCATCTTAGCTTCTTGTTTGTGGAGTGTTCCTTTGCAGCTTCTTGTTGGAACCATATTGGCATTGACATTGACATTGATCTTTGTAATCTTGAGTATCTTAGTGACAATGTTCTTCATCGTTGCCAAACTGCTAATGATTTTACTTGTAACACTGTGGCTATTACTCTATGGACAATTTGGCAGTGATATGAAGTGTCTTTTTCATAAGAGAATTCGTTTTTCTTGTGTTCATATGAGAAAACTTTGTTGATTCTTAATTAGACTAGCAGCACTGCAGCTGCTGTTTGTGTTCTTCATGTTGTTAGTGCTGGAAGTGTTCCGGAATCTTTGATCTCGGTGAATGGTTTCCCCCGACGTGATGATTTTGATTTAGGAAACGTGTTGAGATTTAGTGCTGCATTTTATGTACAATTTTATTGATTTGGACTCTTATACTAATAAGTATAGATAGTTGTTAGTGTTTGAGTCATTCAAAATGTTCCAACCGAAACTTGTGGTATAACATTGAACTTTGAGATTCAAGCAGCTTTATAGAAAATCAGTTTGTCTTCAATTTTTCGTTTTTCTTTCAATTTTTTTGAAGTTTTTGCAGAATTTGATGACAAACTTTTTGATGTTTACTGTCTGCTATGTTGCAAGGACTCTCATGTTTAGTTGTGTTTCTGCGTTTCATATTCATTTTCATATTTGTGTTTATTCTTGCTTGAAGGTTTTTATTTTGGCAAATAACGTCTACAGTTTCGTGCATTTGCAACATATAAATTCTTTTGCTTGAAAAAATTAAATAAAATATACAAGGTAAATTAATGTTATCTAATTTTTATGATTAAAGAAATGAAATGAAATGAAATAGAGAGTAAGATACGAGTATAGTTAGAGCATACACGGAAAATGAGAGTTAATTTTAGAGAGGTATTTTTCAATAATTTTTTAGAGAGTGAGATAAGGTGAGGAATTTCTAGAGAGTGCGATAGGGAGAGGGATTAGAGTTGCTCCAAGTCTATAAAATCACCTTTTCTCTTTGAATTAAAAGATGCAGAACGATTTACTCTTAGTTGCTATGTTTCTTTGTACTTTTCTTGCTACAAGTTTCTTGTTTTGCTTTCCCCAACCATTCTCGCATCATGACGATTATATTTGATCGATTTCTCGATGAGAGTTGTATCAATATTAATAGATGTATAAATCTTTCAAATCAATTTTATACATAAAAAAACAAATCACACTATCAAATATTGATGTTAATAATATTCTTCACATATCCATAAAAAAAATAAAAAAATAATATTCTTCACATGTATATCAAAATCATTAGGAAGGGAAAAACAAGGTGCTGATATCATTTTTCAAGCTTACATATCATCACCAAGTATCTTCCTATAATAGTTCAAATCTTAAAGACATATTAGTATCAATGTCAGATTACATTTATTCTTGAGAATAATAATTGTAGAACATATAATTTCCACATTATTTTGTTGGATTAAATGTATACTTTCTTTTTCTTTTTTGGAAAACAATTAAATGCATAGTTGAAAATTGATATTTTCTATCTCAAACTCCAAAATTAAATTAAATTACACTCCCCGTACAGAAAACGGCCCAATAAACCTACGTGTCAAATTCTGATTGGATGAATCAAAATTTTGAAATTAAAAAAGCAGAAAGGCACTCTGGAAAAAAGAAAAAGATGCAGCAATATCCATTCTTTTTTATTTCTCTGTCTGTCACAGACACAACTAAGTCTTGCTTTCACACTCTCATCCTCGTCTTCTTCACTGTTGCATACGTTTGTTTGTTTGTTTGTTTTCAAAACTGTTTCTGTTCTGTCTTCCCCACTCAACATTGCTTCACGTTTCCCAAGATACCCTTTCTTTTCCCCCTTCAAAAAAGATGTTATCTTGTGATTTTTCTGGCCTGGGAAAGAAAATGCACAACTTGGTATTCAATTTTTGAAATTTTAACTTGAACCCATCATAAATTTCATCTTTTAGATCTCTAAGTTTCCATCTTTTTCCTTTTCTGCTTCATCTTTATTCCTCATTTTTTTTGGGTTTTTGTAATTGACTTTTCCTGAGTATCATTGTCTATTCTAGACTTTTTCATTAAGATCTGAAAGTGATTACCTCACCCCTGAAGAACTGATAAATCCACTCACTAATTTTGTTTTGGGTCCCATGTGTGCCTAATAAAGTTTTCAACTTTCATGATAAAAAAAAGATCCTTTTATTCCTTTTCATCCATCCATGCCATACTTCTCTTTTTTCTTTTCAATCTTCTTTGCCTGCTCAAATATTGGATACCCACATGCCAGTTTCACCTACTTCCTCATTAGGAACCTTATTTCATTATGGTCCATTTGATATTGTAGGGCAGAATCTTGAATTTGGGGTTGCTCCATTGCCCATTTCAGGTACCCAAATCTGAATTCTTTTTGCTACTTATCTGAATCTGTTTCATAGTCATTGATTTCTGCATCATTTGATCATACAGCCTTTAAAATCTTGAACTTTGTACAAGTTGAAATGTGAGTCATTGACCTTGAAGTTTCTGTGTTTAGTTGATTTTGGTGTACTAAGTATGGTTAATCAGGACAAATTGTTCCAAATTTCACCTCTTTTGCTACTTCTCTTCATTGGGTTCTTTCAGTTTCATGTTGTGCATTCACAAATTTCTCTAGGTTCTAAACTTTCTGTGGATGGAAGTGATTCATGGGTTTCTCCAAATGGTGATTTTGCTATAGGGTTTTATAACTATTCTGATCTGCCTAACCAATATAGGGTCGGGATCCGATTCAATTCGAGATCCATTCCTGTTAGTAAACAAACTGTGGTTTGGGTTGCTGGAGCTGATGTTACCGTTGGGAAGGATTCGTATTTCCAGCTATCCCGAAATGGGGAGCTGGTGTTGGTTGATTCCATGAAGGGGGTTTCTGTGTGGAGCACTAAAACAAGCCAATTAGATGTTGTTTCAGCTCTTCTTCGTGATGACGGAAATCTAGTTCTCCTGGATAAAATGGGAGCTGTTGTTTGGCAAAGCTTCGATTATCCATCCGATACTCTTCTTCCCGGTCAGAATTTATCTGTCTACGGAACACTTAGAGCTTCAAGCAAGAATTCTGTGTCAAGTTACTACAGTCTCTACATGAATGCTACGGGGCTATTAGAGCTCCGGTGGGAGAGTAGTGTAGTGTATTGGACTAGTGGAAACCCATCTGCTTTGAACCTTAGCGCAGTCCTTACATCCACCGGAGTGCTGCAACTTCTGAACCAAACTTCAGAGCCAGTTTGGTCTGTATTTGGCGAAGATCACAATGACACTGTAAATTTTCGACTGCTGAGACTCGATGCTGATGGCAATCTGCGGATATATTCTTGGATAGATACTTCGAAGTCTTGGAAATCAGTTTGGCAAGCTGTTGAGAATCAGTGCACGGTGTTTGCAACTTGTGGCTATCATGGCATCTGTGCCTTCAATGCTTCGGGCTCCCCTGAATGCCGATGCCCATCAAAGAGAACATCATCTGATCCTAACTCGATATGCTTTTCACAGAATTGCAAATCTGGTTCGATTATGGTCCCACACGAGCATACCTTTCTCTATGAGGTTTATCCACCTAGAGGCTCAGTCAACCATGTTAGTCTACAGCAATGTATAAAATTGTGCACCATTGAACCAGCTTGTACAGCCTCAACATTCACAAATGATGGAACTGGTGAATGCCGGTTAAAAATATCCCCGTACTTTTCGGGGTATTCAGGCCCCTCTACACGTTCAGTTTCGTATATTAAGACTTGTAATGACCCTGTAGCCGTTGATCCTCATTTTACCAAATCTCCTTCAGCAGAGTCCCCGGCCAAGAGCTCGTATGGGTTGTGTGTTCCTTGCATAGCCGGAGCTGCCTCGGGGACAGTTGTTCTGTTTGGTGTACTTCAGTTAGTACTTGGCTGCTATGTCTATAGGAGAAGACGTTCAATTTGGAAGAAAGCTGCCTCAGCCTACATGGGGAGTAACTCAAAGGGGCTGATGATGTTATCATTTGCTGAAATAAAAGAAATCACAGGAAGCTTTAAGCACCAGATCGGACGGAATATGTATAGAGGTGTGCTGCCGAACCATCAGCCAGTGGCAGTCAAGGATTTGGAAACAACAATTGAAGAACGTAAGTTCCGAGCTGTTGTTTCGAGAATAGGAAGCATACATCACAAAAACTTGGTCAAGCTTAATGGCTATTGTTGTGAATCAAGCGAGCGAGTTCTGGTGTACGAGTATGTCAAAAATGGTTCTTTGGAGGAATATTTGGAAGATGATGGGTTAAGCAAGAGATTAACTTGGAGAAAGAGGGTTGAGATATGCTTAGGCGTGGCACGAGCTGTATGCTATTTACACACAGGATGCAGGGAGTTCATCAGCCATGGCAATTTGAAGTGCGAGAATGTGGTGTTGGATAAGAATCTTGAGGCCAAAGTGAGCGAATTCGGGTTGGGAGCAGTTCGTTCTGAATCTGAAACAACTTGCACAGTCGAGAAAGACGTCGGGGATTTTGGCAAGATCGTACTAATGCTGGTGACTGGGTGCCATGAAGAGGTCAACGATGTTTGCGAAATGGCTTATAAGGAATGGTTTGAGGAACAACCGGAGAACGCTCTAGACAAAAGAATTGAAGACGAGGTGGATATAGAGGAGCTAGAGCGAATGATGAGAACTGCATTCTGGTGCCTTCAGAGAGATGAGCGGATGAGACCATCGATGGTTGAGGTAGTGAAGGTGTTGGAAGGTACATTGACAGTTGATCCCCCGCCACCTCCGTTTGATTGTGGGCCGTTATCACCAGAAGAAGAGTCGTTGGAGTGAGAATTCGGAACAAGAATCTAATGTAGTCCCTTTTTTATTTTTGTTATTGGAAGTTGTATAGTAGGACTAACAATGTGGCACCAATTTTAAAATAGGCATGCCATATGTTTGTTTCCCCAAAATGGGAATGGTGTATCAAATGAGAAGGAAGTTCATTGTAATCTGCAATTTCAGCACAAATGTTTGGTCAAGTATCAAATTAGATATTTTTGCTTTCTTCTTATTTGGGATATTTTTTAATGGCCCTTTAAAACTCTTTAATGGATTCTTGCACTGATAGGATATGCCACTCCAAGAGATATGCAGGGCAATGAATGTAGCTTAAGTATGCAGTGTGGCTGCTACATATACATTAAAGAAATACATTTAACTCCATATTTAAATATGAGATCATCATGAACTCTTCACTTGAACTGGGACTTTTATCATTAAATTAAGTTGAAACATTAACTTTTGTCTGTATGTGTGTGTATTTATTTAAAATTAATTAGTGGAGCTCATTGATATTCGAACTCTAATTCGTGAGGAAAATAAAAATTAGTCAAAATTAGAGCTTTGGATTCTACTAGATATCTAGAATAGAAAATGGACGAAAGAAAGGAGGTTGGAACTCGATTACTTTGCAACTGGTGTTTGTTTGCATGTGTAACTATGCTAGTTGACTTTTTTGATACCTCAAATTAAGGATTACAAATACTCCCATTCTACTACATTAAACTCAAAGAATTGACTGGAGGAGACGTCTCAAATGTTCCGTATAGTTAACTTGAAAAACTATATAACTTTTTAAATATAGGTATAAATCATATGTATGTTCTTAAACTTGTTCATGAGTCCCTCAACTTTTGAACGACATATTGAATCTCTCAACTAATAAAAAGTAAACCTATTGAGTCTTTTCGTGCTGATGTGGCAGGAAGTTGATTGACACATAATTTGCTGACTATATAAGATATCATCATGCCACATTTTTGGTGCAAATAACCAAAATATTCTCATTCATCTACCTCCATCTCCCCCACTAATGAAGGTATTTTGGTTTTTTTGTAAATAATATGTGACGTGACATTATTTAAAACCGTCAGCCAACATGTGTCAAACAAGTTTGTGTCAAGTCAGCGCGCAAAACTTGAAAAGTCTGCTTTTTTTTTTTGGTAACAATAAGTCCGCTTTTTAATAGTTGAAGAACTTAATAAGTCGTCCCCAAAGTTGAAAGACTCAAGTGAATTTTTTAAACAAGTTCAAAAATTTACGTATAGTTTTTGCCTTAAATATATAAGACAATTCTATATCTTCATACATTGTTAACTTAAAAACTATATAACTCCTTAAATATATAAGACAATTTTTAAAGTTTATTAGGTTTTTGAACTAATAAATGTTATTAACTAATTCCAAAAATTACAACCAAGCAATTAGTACATTTATATTGAGAATAAAGAACTAATCAACAACCATAATGTTGAAGCCTAATTAGATTGTATAAGAATATTATATTTAATCTTTATAGGAATATTTATATTTGGTGTATTTAGATTGTATTCTAGTTATGGTAGGAAAGGTTTTCCTAATTTGTGTAGGACTCTTTGTAAACTATATATACGTACATTGTGAATGAGATTTGAAAGGCCGAATTTACCGCAGAAATTTGACAAATAACAAACTTAATCTAATAAAATTGACTTTTACATAGCTCCAATTAGGAAATTTGTTTACAAATTATATATATATAGTAACAAACTAAAACCTATTAATAGAATTCTGTTAGATATTAAATTATATAAGAACAAGAAAAGTCTCCAATCATTTCAAGATAAAAGGAAAACACTTAATCTTCAAAATAATTTCTTTTTCACCAACTATTCATATATAAAAAATGAACACAGCCAAAATTGTGGTGTTCATTGGTATATATATGATATGGTTGAGTCAAATTGAAGAATGTTCGGCATTTGAATTTAAGTGGCCATGGCAGCAGGCCCCAAAACCTGTAAATGCTAAATGTTACAATGATTGTTATCCCAAATGCACGAAAATTGCAGGCTCTATCCCTCTAAAATGTAAGGCTCAATGTGAAACTGTATGCCGAGGAAATACCATCGCAATAAATTCTAATAATGGTACAACAACAACAAAATCTCCATCACATGTTATTGATTTACCTTGTCACAACAATTCTAAATGTCACCGTCTTCGACATCGTCTATAAAATATTTTATAACTTGATTTAATACAATTTATGTGAAAATTTGAAAAGTTGGTTTGGAAATGTTGTTGTACCTTGTATTATTTGAAGGTTATTTGTTTTGGGTAGTATTTTTAAAGAATCAGAACCTTATTAATTCAACTCTTGCTATTTAATACTTGTTATTTCCGATTTATTATTGCTCATATAGTTGTTTTCTTTTTGAAATAGTAAAAATTTATCTTTTGAATTCTAATCAACATTTTCCTACTATCTAAAGTGAGAATGTCAAAAACATTTGCCATAAGAAGCAAATGAATTTTAAATCCTGAATACATCACTTTAGTGACATATTTTGATCATGATTTTCATTAAATGAATCACAACAATGACATATTTTGATCTTAGCTTTATTAAATGAATGTGAAAACTATATTTTCCTAATGGCATTGATGAAACCATCTATATGCAACTAGAAAAATTGTCACTAGTTGATCCAAAGCAAATTGTCTTGCAAAAAATTTTAACTTTTTTTATTTATGAGCTCAAGTAGGCATCTTGTCAATGGCATCACAAATTTTACCAAACTATTGTCTCGTATGGCTCCAAGATGAACTTACATAATGATTGTGTATATCATAAGTTCAGTGGGAGTAAAAGCATTTTTCTTTTTTTCTATGCCGATGACACATTGCTTGTCAGTAAACAAACTGTCGTTTGGGTTGCTAGAGCTCATGTTTGCACCTTGTGGCTATCATGGCATCTGTGCCTTCAATGCTTCGAGCTCCCCTGAATGCCAATGCCCATCAAAGATTACAACTTCTAATCCTAACTCGATATGCTTTTCACAGAACTGCAAATATGGTTCGATTATGGTCAAACACGAGCATACTTTTCTTTATGAGGTTTATCCACCAAGAGGCTCAGTCATCCATGCTAGTCTACAGCAATGTATAAAATTGTGCACCATTGACCCAGCTTGTAAAGCTTCAACATTCACAAATGATGGAACTGGTGAATGCTGGTTAAAAATATCACCGTACTTTTCAGGGTATTCAGGCCCCTCTACGGGTTCAGTTTCGTATGTTAAGACTTGTAATGACCCCGTAGCCGTTGATCCTCATTTTACCAAATCTCCTTCAGCAGAGTCCCCGGCCAAGAGCTCGTATGGGTTGTGTGTTCCTTGCATAGCCGGAGCTGCCTCGGGGACAGTTGTTCTGTTTGGTGTACTTCAGTTAGTACTTGGCTGCTATGTCTATAGAAGAAGACGTTCAATTTGGAAGAAAGCTGCCTCAGCCTACATGGGAGTAACTCAAAGGGTTTGATGATGTTATCATTTGCTGAAGTAAAAGAAATCACAGGAAGCTTTAAGCATCAAATAGGACGGAATATGTATAGAGGTGTTCTCCCGAACAATCAGCCAGTGGCAGTCAAGGATTTGGAAACAACAATTGAAGAACGTAAGTTCCGAGCTGTTGTTTCGAGAATGAAAGCATACATCTCAAGAACTTGGTGAAACCATTGATGGTTGAGGTAGTGAAGGTGTTGGAAGGTACATTGACAGTTGATCCCCCGCCACCTCCGTTTGATTGTGGGCCGTTATCACGAGAAGAAGAGTCGTCGGAGTGAGAATTCGGAACAAGAATCTAATGTAGTCATTTTTTTGGTATTTGAAGTTGTATAGTAGGACTAACAATGTGGCACCAATTTTAAAATAGGCATGCCAAATGTTTGTTTCCCCAAAATGGAAATAGGTGTGTCAAATGAGAAGGAAGTTGAAGTTCAAAATCAGATATTTTTGCTTTCTTCTGTGCATATGGGATTTTATTTATGGCCCTTTTAAAACTATTTCATGGATTCTTGCACTGTATCCCATTCCAAGAGATATGCAGGGCAATGAATGTAGCTTAAGTTAAGTATGCAGTGTTGCTGCTACATATACATTTAAATATGAGATGATCATCAACTCTTCACTTGGATTGCATGAAACTCAAACATTAATCTTATCTACATGTGTGTATTTATTTTATAATTAATTAGTGGAGCTCATTGATATTCGAAATGTAACTCGTGAGGAAAATTAGTCAAAATAAGAGCTTTGGATTCTACTAGATATTTAGAATAGAAAATGGGCGAATAAAAGAAGGTTGAAAGTTGAAACTCGACTACTTTACAACTACACTCGTGTCTGTTTGCATGTGTAACTGTGCTAATTGATCCCTTTTATACCTCAAATTGAGGTTTACTAAGAAAATTCTACTAAATTCTACGGAAAAAATTGAATGAGTTTGAAGGGATGTGTCAAATCATATAATTGAGTTGAAATACTATATATCTTTCCAAAAACAAACATAAATTATATACAGGTCTTTAAATTCGTCCGTAAAAATCATTTGAGTCCCTCAATTTTTGAAACGACATATTACGTTCTTCAACTATTAAAACGTGAGCATATTGAATCTCTCCGTAGTGACGTGGCATAAAGTTGTTCAACATATAGTTTGATGACTTTCAAAATACTGCTATGCTACGTTACATTTTTTTGGTGTAAATAACCAAAATACTCCTACTCATCTGCCTTCATCTCTCCCATTAATGGGGTTTTTTGGTCTTTTTGCATTGAAAAATATGATCCGACATTATTTTGTACAGTCAGCAACCATGTGTCAAACAAGTTTGTGTCGAGTCAGCGCGAAATGACTCAATAAGCCTGCATTTTAATTGTTGAAGAACTCAATAGGTCATCTCGAAAGTTAAGGAACTCAGGTGATTTTTTTTTACACGTTTAGAGACCTACGTATGATTTATGCCTTAAATATATAAGACAATCATATACCTTCCTACATTGTTAACTTGAAAGCTATTTAACTCCTTAAATATACAAGACTGCCGTTAAAGTTTATTAAATTTTGATAAAACTAATCAATGTTATTAACTAATTCCAAAAAATACAAAATTAGTACATTTATATTAGGAAAAAAAACAAACTAATCAACAACCATAACAAACTTAATCTAATAAAATTGATTTTGACATAGGCCCCAATCAGAATGTTTTTTTTTACAAATTTGATAAATATAGTAACAAACTAAAACCTATTAATAGAATTCTGTTAGATATTAAACTATATAAGAACAAAAAAGTCTCCAATCATTTCAAGATAAAAGGAAAAATCTTAATCTTCAAAATAATTTCTTTTTGACCAACTGTTCATATATAAAAAATGAACACAGCCAAAATTGTGTTGTTCATTGGTATATATATGATATGGTTGAGTCAAATTGAAGAATGTTCGGCATTTGAATTTAAGTGGCCATGGCAGCAGGCCCCAAAACCTGTAAATGCTAAATGTTACAATGATTGTTATCCCAAATGCACGAAAATTGCAGGCTCTATCCCTCTAAAATGTAAGGCTCAATGTGAAACTGTATGCCGAGGAAATACCATCGCCATAACAAATCCCAATCATGATGCTAATGGTACAACAACAACAACAAAATCTCCATCAAATGTCATTGATTCGGGTTGTCACGACAAATCTAAATGTCATCGTCTTCGATATCTTCCATAAAATGTTTTATAACTTGATTTAATACAATTTATGTGAAAATTTGAAAAGTTTGGTTTGGAAATGTTGTTGTACCTTGTATTATTTGAAGGTTATTTGGGTTGAGTAGCATTTTTAAAGATTGGGACATTTCTGATATATTATTGCTCATATAGTTGGTTTACCTTTTGAAATCTAACCAAACATTTTCCTGCTATTTAAAGTGAAAATGTCAAAAACATTTATTATAAGTAAACAAATCCTAAATCCCGAATACGTCACATTAATGACATATTTTGATCTCAAGTTTCATTAAATGAATTACAACAGCGACATATTTTGATCTTAGCTTCATTAAATGTATGTGAAAACTATGCTTCTCAGTGACATTGATGAAACCATCTATGTGCAACTAGAAAAATTTGTATCTAGTTGATCCAAAGCAAATTGTCTGCAAATAACAAAAAAATCTAATTATGGACTCAAATAAGCATCTCGTTAAGTGTATCACAATTTCACCAAACTATTGTCTCGTATGGCTTCGAGATGAACTTACATGATGATTGTGAATATCATAAGTTCAGTGGGAGTAAAAGCATTTTTCTAGTTTTATACATGACTCTATTGCATGAGACTCGTACATTTTTGCCACTAAAGATGTATTAGATTAACAATTACGTTCTCTAATAACTATCTAAACTACGAAGTAATAAATTTTATAGATATCAAATATTTGATAATTAGAGTGAGAATTCAAAATGGTCATCTATCAATAGATCTATTGAGACTAACTCTATGATAGTGGATCCGCTGATTAAAGGATTAAGATCCATGGTCTTTGATGAAGTCAAAGATCAATGGTCATTATTTTGGTGATTGTATTGAAGTTTTATGAAATCCTTGTTTGTTAAGTTAGTAATGCTAGCTTTTTTGTTTGTTTTCATTATGATATGTAATTGTTTAATATCCCTTAAGTTTGACGAGTTGGAAATGGGCTTGTTTTGATCTTGGGCCTTAGTGACCTATGAACTTTGGATTATTCTTCTTTGGGTGTCTCACTTTGGATTATTCTTCTTTGGGTGTCCTCGTAATGGGCTCCATGGCTTTTTTGATAGGCTCAGATCTATTTGCCGCTTCAAATTCTCCACTTTTTTACTTCAATATTTGTCGGTCATAAAGAACATGGTCTAGACATATTTAACCTCTTGAACTTGTACAAAAATTACATCTACCTTCCAAAACTTTTTAATGTTACAAATATCATAGATAGCTTCACTATTTTTATATTTGTCCAAAAACTACAAATGACACGTTATTTTTGCTGGACAGTTTATACCTACATAGTTCATAAAAATGATTTAACTTTTTTCACATCCAAAATCCCTTAGCATATTTTCTATGCCTTGAGCATATTATGTAATCTGCATTTTAGGTGGCTATTTGACTGGTGGTTTGAATTTGTAAAGAAAAAACAGAAAATTGAGATTAAAATATTGTGGAAGTAGAAAGAGGCAGAAGAACAAAGGCGTAAATAAACTTTATAAATAGATGACGTGAAAATAGCAATGAATGACGCAAGTAAAAGTTTTGTTTCCTACCAAAAGAGCATCACTGATTGATGATCTGTCCTATTATTTAGAGTTCCACAAGATTCCAAAATGGCACGTGTCAAGCAATGAGGAAGCTTACAGTACACTCAACCTCAGCCGGCGGACACGTGTAGGAAGAGGTCTCAATCTTCGAGATCTGTGTATGTATGTCTCTTCACACATACACCACATCTTAAAATTATTGGGGCCGCTCCATCTGCTACCTAACGCCACGACAGCCTAACGCCGTTAACTCCACTTTTACTACTTTTCTCTTCCGTTAATTACAAATTGGACCACTTTATCGAATTATTTTTAGTCAATATCTCGTATATATCAGAAATTATAAATTAGATCAGTCTAGTTATATCGACTTGCAAATTAAAATCCATAACTTTTTTTATTAATTTTTTAAAATATATTTTGTATTCATATATTTTATTAAAATAGTGTTTCTGTTTATTTTTTTATAAAAAAATGTTTGTTTTTATCACTGTTACCCAGAAACGAAAAATTCATCAACAGAGTTAAATGTGATAATATGGTAAGGGGTTTTCCGTCTTAATTTATTAGTAAATTCCTAAACATTCACACACGTGTTTACAACTTTAAAATGTGAGAATGAGTTTTTTATAACACAACCAATAAATTAAGGCCAAAGTATATCTTCTTTCAAAAAAAAAAAGACCAAAGTATATCTTAACACGTCATCACATTTAACATAGTTAATGAGTTTTCGGCCGTTTTGATAGCGGAGATAAACAAAAAAATAAACACATACACTATTTTGACAAAATTTGTATATACATGAGTTTTTTAAGAGCCATTTTTTTATACAGTTGAATGACTTGAGTTTCAAACAGCTACTAAATTATTCAAAAATTGAAGACGTCGTTACTCTTGATAACATTGACAAGAATATATTTGTCTCAACTTTTTAGATAGACTTATCTTCCTCGATATACTTACAGATTATCTTTTTAGAAGTCATAGAAAAGAAAGTTCATGTTCAAAGATACACAATATTTATGTTAGGATTTACGAGAAAAATAAATCAATCTAATTAAAAGAGAAATTAAACTAAAGTTTTATCATGGAGTTTTTTTATATATCATCCTAAAGTTTAGAACGATAAAACTTGAATGTTTCGGTAATCTAGTGACCGTGTTAAGACAAGTCACTGAGTTGCAAAACGAATTAATTAATAGATGAACACAAGTCTTCAATTTAAAGAAAAAAAACAAATTACAAACATTAATTTACAAATTAATATAATCATATGGGTCCAATCTGTAATTAACCTTATTCTCTTTACTACCATTTCAACTCTTGTATTCCATCCAATACGTGCCACCTACAATGGGGTTATTGGGTCCCACCTTTGAATAATAGTGGGTCCATCAAAAGGACACGTTGCGCGTGATTAATATAACCTTAAGTAGGCAAGGTGAGGTCTTAATTTGGACATGCAAGCTGCAGTTTATCCGAATAAGACAATTTAGGCTTCGTCATTTCTTTCTAGACCAATTTGCCCTTTCTTTCCTTCTAGTTTTTTCATATTTCACTTGCTTCTATTATTCAATTCAATACAAATTATCGAGTTTCAGAATTAAATTATTTAATTTCAATTCTACTTTTCAATATATTTTAATATTTTAACAATAATTGCTAAAACTGTTCATTTGTATTAAGAAACTGAAAACTCGAATTAAAAGAAAATTTAGACATTCTATTTTACTTGTTATATTGATTTAAAGATCTGATTTTCTTAAAAAATAAAATAGTGTGTTATTAGAATTCAATTTGGTTTTCATAATATTAGTTACTATTAAATATATGAGTTATTCCAAATGACATTAGTGTCAACACTCCAAATTGTACATTATAATTATAGAAATGTCATAGGGTATAAAAAAAAATAAGAACCACTTATAATTAGAAATATTTTTAACAATGGAGATCTCCAACTATACTTAAAATAAAACAAATCTAACTAGGTATGAGATCATGGAGAGACATGCTCCCTCTTGAGCCGGCCATGTGATAGGGAGGAAAAACAAAAAAAATGGTGAAGATATTAATAATGTTGTTTAATTTAAAAAACTTAGAAAAAACCCATGACATCACTAGAGATAAATTAGTATTTAGACAATAAAAGGGGCAATTGGGTCATTGTATGTAGACAAAAATGATACTAGTAGTTTGAGATAGATTATAGGAAGCTGGCAAAAAGTCTAAATTTCTTGAGTTGCCAAGTGTCCATTGATTTAGAAGACTCTTTAATTGAAAATTTTTTCCTCAGTGTAAAACAAGAGCTCCTCCTCTAATCTCCCGCCTTTTGTTCGCCAAATTTCATGTTGATTGGTTTAATTACTCCAAATTCTCTTGTCTTAATTCACTGTAAGTTATTTATTCCACTCTAATCTCCTCCGTTTGTTTGTTTTTTTATATATATTCCTTCTAATCTTGCAATTTACTGTTAACTTGAAATAATTAATACAGCTCCCTATTCTGTTCTTCTTTTTTGAAGGATTGAATTTGAATTTGCTGTTATTTTTAGTTAGATTAATCTTCAATTAATTATGTTTCTTATTCTTATTCTTTATTGTGTGTTTGAGTTAGCATGGAAGATGAATACAAGAAGAATATATTTTTGTGTTCATGACTACTGTATACTTATTATTCTTTTTCATTAACGGAAACATCTAGCTAACTTTTTCAATTTCAGTTCAGGATTTTCTTCTTTCTATTAATTGGTTGACTTTTTATTTTATTGAGTTTGGAACGTCTAATGTAATGAGAGTCGTAATTTTTGTAAAGCATCTAAAATAAGTTTTGAATTTTACATGATTGATTCTGTTGAAGGGCCTAAGAAAATCATTGACAAATTTATTCATGTTTAGTGCACTAAATTTACTCAACTAACCAACCTCAATTTGGACAAAACGAATTCTCAAGTACTTAAGTTTAGTTTAAGGAAAAGTGTGTCAAATTTATGCTGAAATAACATCAGTGTTAACAAATAAAGTCAAATTTGCAAACTTTGGATGAACATGATTATGAGTCTACCTAACAGCCTATTTAAATTGTTTGTGTTTTGGCTCATTAATCTTCATATACTAATCAGCTTTTAGAAGTTCTAGGATCCTAGAACTTTTCAGGTTTGTCTTGGTAAAAATTTATTTTGACTCCCAACACTTCGGTTAGTAGCCTGCATCTGTGTCCAGGTCTATTTCGTTTTGTTTCTATTTGTAGACTATTTTATGAAGGTTATACCTTATATTTTAAATAGAACGTGTCCGTTTCCGTGTCACGTGAATACATATGGATGAGCAGTCCTCTGTTAACTTATTTTTCTAATATACCTGAAAGTGCAGGGAATATCAATTATCCAAACAAATTAAGCTAATACAAGTGTTGTGTATGCATTTTGGACTGTTTTGCTCATCAAGCTGCTTGACTTTTGACTTTCTGGAAAAGCTTGATCATATCGTATTTAATATAATAAGTTTGATTTTTGTTGATCACAAGTATGTCTCTAGGATTAAAACATGCATAATTTGTTATTAATCTTGCTAATAAGCTTATATATCTTCTGCTAGTTACTCAACTCCTTTCAGACCTTATCTCTGTAGAGTGATTTAAAAGTTCACAAATATTACACACTCAGTTAACAATATTGCGTGTGGAATTGATTTTTTCTTGGTAGCATGTCCTTGTGTGTTGGAAAGATTAAGATCTTCATCCTCAGTTCAATTTTGACACTGAATAAACTCGTGTTAATTTGTCGCTTCGACTTTCAGTGCACATTGTCTAACTGTTGCAGATAACAACTAGAAAAGTGATGGATCCAAGCTGAATTTGCCGATTCTGAAGTATAGTTCCCACATCTCGTTAATGAAACTTGTCCTAAGGCACTAAAGATTTCATATTGTTTTCAATTTTCTCTTTGTATGTTCTCTTTTATTTTGATTTTGTATGAGGATAGAGTCCTGGTTCTTTTGTCTTGTTCTGCAATGGTTTTTTTTTTTTTTATGTGGGTAGACAGAAGCTGCATTTGAATCTCTTTTACTGCTTTGAGAAAATTTGTAATAATATTATGTGATTCTTCTCAGGTAGATGGAGGAAAGCACAGCAAATTCTTCTTTGTCGAAATACATTGATGATGGTTTTGGCGGCCAAGTAACCATAGCACAAGCCATTCATCCGGATCAGAGAAGTCATGTTGTTAAAGACATGCATTTCACTGTACTATCACAATCAGGTAACAAGTTATGTCATGGTAACTTTCCTGTTGCAATGTTTTATAAATGCGAGATTTTGCTTTAAGATATGTAAACACTCGTTATTTGATTGTTCTTCAATTGATTGTCAGCTCCACTGTATTTAAATGACATTTGATCTTTTAACTTTATTTTTCTTATTTAATTATATTCGGACAGTATAATTTTCTTCGTTATATAACTTTGTTTACATATTCAATGCTCTTATCCACTGCCAGATGGAAAATGTAAAGAAGAACAGAAATACCCCCAGCATTCGACGTCCATTATGTCGCCAACGGTTGTTGACTATCTTGCACCACCTATCCAAGCAGAACTTGCTAACCAATCATTTGTAATCTCTCTCGTCCTCTTTTCACTTGTGGATTAACTTGTGTTTACTGCATGCTTTGCAAGTAATTTTATGTATGGTAAATGATTGAAGTTGTCTTCTGCTGTTCAATTATTGATGAAGATTGTGTAACCAGTTAAAATATGTATACTGGTGAATTTGCTTCCATATTGAATTTGCTTATACGAATACTGGTGAATTAAATATATAATTACGGGATGATGTCTTATTTTTATTTTGTATTTTAACAAAAGTTACTGGATTGATATAGGTCCATCCATTTTATCTCGGAGCCTATCCCAGTAGGATGGTACTGCCCCTCGAGATGACAGAAGAACCTGTTTATGTGAATGCCAAGCAGTACCATGGCATTCTGAGACGAAGACAATCCCGTGCTAAGGCTGAGATGGAAAAGAAATTGATCAAAGTTAGAAAGGTGTACTTATTTGTGTTCCTTCCATTTAAATATAGATGTTCACTCATTATTTAAGCCAACTTTTATGTCAAATTCGTGATATAGTGTTGAGTATTATTCATATTAAAGCCCTGTACCTTTTCTTTTCTTATTTTTAACAGCCTTATCTTCATGAGTCCCGGCATTTACATGCTATGAGGCGAGCAAGAGGCTGTGGAGGCCGGTTTGTGAACACGAAGAAGTTTGACAAAAATTCTGTTAATACTTCACTTGAAAACGCCAGTAATTTTACCGAGACTTCTTCAAAACCGAATACCAACTCGTCCCGATCAGCACTATTGCTCTCTCAGTCCCACGCCAAGACATCATCAACTGGTAGCGGCACAGCCGAGTCTTATTTTCACAAAGAACCCTCACAACAGATGTACAACTTGGGTAACAGTAATGGATGTAACCAATACTATCTAGGATTTCAATTGTCCGGGAATCACTCACATCCGGACAGGAGGGTGGAAGAAAGGGATTGTAAAATGAAAGAACTTTGGTGATTAATTGGCGCCTTACAAGTACTACTCCTCGACTACCAAACGACCTTCATGTTCAGCATGTTAGTGGAAGTGTTAGTCTTGATTGAGATAGGCAAATCATTCTTGGCTGTAGGAATGGAAATGAATGTGTAGCTAGTTTGCTTTTGTCTTGATTGAAAAAACATGGTAGAGATAGGAAAGGGATGGAAAAAATTAGCATTCCCTTGATCAACATGATTGAAATGTTGTAAGCTTATGTCTGTTTGCTTGTAATATTAAAGGAGATGTGAGTTTAAAATCTTCTCAATCTTTGGAATCGGTCTATGTCGGATTCTGCTTCTATAATGTTAATATTGTAACTCATTGACTTGTTAATTTTCCTTACAAGATATGTTGAAATACCGGCTTTTTTGACGATGTAATATTTGATTATGATGATGAAGTTAGTCCAATTATTTTACTTGCTAACTTTGTAAATTACGTTCTAAATAACACATTTCTCTATTTACAAATTTACGAATCTATAGGTATTTAAGTTCACTGAAACACATTTATAAATGTCTATTGTCGGGCTTGACGGCTTGTCTTGTGGACCTTGAACAATTTATCCATCAAGTTTTTGTTCAGTATATATATTTTGCTTCTGATCCAGCATTGATTTTTGGGCTCTTAAAAGTCCTAGGCTCAAGCCCTTATTAGTGGCCTGATTACTATCTCTAATGGGGGACATATGTTTTCCTTCCCTATTTCTTACATGTCCATTTGCATCCAATCATATTGCAAGAAATCTCCAACTTTTTCTAGATTAGTTTTCCCAAGTTCTCAAAATTATAACTGAAAAGAGAAATAGTCTAACTTTTTTACTATTGTACCTTTACATACCTTTTCTTCTACTTGTATGTATAAAAATAAAAGTTTACATACAAATCCAATGTCATGTTACACTTTTGCTATGACATAATTTCGAAATTTTATATGAGCATACTGTAAAACTATTCTTAGTATTGGAAACCAAAACCAAGACAATAACATTTATGACAAAACACGTAAATTACATCTTATCTAATAATATTATGGATGTTTCTACACGTTGCCGTTTTTCTATTTGATAGGTTGATTAAAAAAGAAAACCGATGAAATTAATTCGTCCTCTTCTTCTTCTTCAGAGAACAAAAATTTAATTGTTAGGGTAAAAATAGGAAATGGGAGAGTGGAAGTGAAAACAGGATGAAGTTGCAGAACCCCATGATGCTCTTGTGTGGTGTATTTATTCGTATTGTCTTAATTTCTTTCCAACAAAACAAGCTACAGACAACCAACGGCTTCACAGTATAGATCCCACCGAAGCTTACGAAATTAAAATATAAAATGAAAACAACATATAAATAAATAAAATAAATAGATGTGGAAGAATACAAACCTCATAAACTAATTGACATAATAATAAATGAAGCTATACAATACAAAAAATTTGGTATCATAGATATCATAGCCCCACCCCACTAAAAGTAAGAAATGGGATCGATGGGCCAATTAGAATTAATCTTTCTCTGAGATCAACTCAACTCAACCATTCCCATAAGTATATTGTCTTGTTATACGATACCAAATTGCCAATTGCATGTGATTTGTCATTTTCACTACCCAAAACTACATTTTTTTCTACTTTTCCATATCTTTTTAGAAATTCACCCCTCTCTCTCATGTGTTTATGTTTGTTATGCAATTCCCAATTCCACAACTATAGATGCATATTGATAGAATTTATACTATTAGTATATTACTATTACTTCGTAAGAAATAAGATCATAGTTACAGTATCAATAGTTCTATTAACATTTCAAGGGAGCCTTTTGATTTTGAGATTTTATTGTTATTTTATTGTATACTCCATAAATGAAGTGATTTAGAAATATCCAACTTAGTCTATGTTAATAATTTCGACCGACACTAAACAAGACTATCATAGTGAAATGGATATAAATATATTTGAGGTATTTCACATTTAATCTTAGATTATAAATAGGAAGCCACTATTTCTTATATATACAAATTTTAATGCAGCGAGAGATAATGATAGCTCGAAGACTACTTCCGAATATTTGATAACTTTTGTCATGACAATAAAGAGTGCAAGACTATGTTGCACTTTCTACAACATATGCAAAGTGTTGTGTGGTAGTTTGTCTCAATTAAAGTGTGGTTCATCTTGCTAGATAGTTTTCTTACTATGCTAGAATGAAAAATATTAATGTAAATACCATTAGATTAATTTGAAATGATTTCAAGGAAGAGCTATTTGAGCTTAATAAAGTTCATACACATGATAATGGGTTTGATATGTTGATAAACAGTTTAACAAGAGAGGACTTGAAGGTGTGTTGTTCCATCGGCAGATGGCGAGCTCTTCTTCATAGTTAGAAAAAAAAGGAAGAGATCTGTCTAATCCATGGAAACAATCCAACTAAGTTGACACACATTGAAGAAGATAGATACCAAAGAGGAAGAATGATATAACAAAAGTTAAAAGAAAATGTAAGAGATTAATGTAGAACATGTTTTTGAGTTTTAACACAGCTTGAATTTTTAGTTTAATTGGCATGATTTCAGTCTCTGTGACTGATTCTTGCTTGCAAATAGCTTTAATTAATAGATGATATGAGTTAAAACGGTACTTAATAAAGTTCCTTTAATTCCACACAATTCATGCATGTTTAAGTAAAGTTCAACTATCCTAACCACCACTTGGAAAATTATAGTTCCATGTATTATTTGTTGGTTCTCTCAAGAATTGATTCTATTTGGAAAAAGATCAAAGAACAAAATCTGATTATTCATTACTCTCAGATACATTAATTAATAACCCCTTTTAAACTCCTTTTTCTTCTCACCCAATCTTAATTGATTTTGTAAATTGCCCTTTTCAGAATAAGATAATAAAAATGGAGACACCTAAACAGATCAACCCCTTAAAACTCCAGTATTATCTTATATTATTCCCAAAGCAGCCACTTAAATTCTCCCAATCTATTCTTCTTCAAACATGATAACCAAAATTAAAAATAGGTATCAGCAGCTTCCACGTATCATGATAAAGATTGTCACTTTCTCTAAATCTCTGGAAAGTCAAAGTCATTTCCTTTTTTCTCATCTCAACTAACCAAATTAAAAAAAATTCCATATTTCATCACCTTGTTGACTCAAGTCCCAAAATATCTTTATCTTACCCCTATCAGCCATCACATGACATGAAAAAAATAAAAATAAAAACTCTTAACTTTCATGGTAGCCCTGTCATTTACGAGATGAATACTTTTTCCATTCAAATGCTAATCCAAGTAATTTCCTTTCTAAAACAGAGGAAAGAATGATTGATAGAGAGAAGATGGGAACAACATGAACTGAAATATTGAGCTTTTTCACCATATCTTTTAGAAAAATAAGCAGGCAAATAAGGATTAAAGAAACTATCATCTTGATGAACCAAGTTAGTGTACATGAAACCTCCAGTTGTTAGCTTAGTTCATTGATCCCATTCAATCTATCCGAAAATGAGTCAATGGCATAAACATGGAGTCCTCTTGTTCGTCCAGGCGCCCCTCCTTTGAGGAGAGATACATCCAACACAATCCTGCTCAACCGAGTGCAAGTCAACAATCATAATATGGAAGCAACACATATGGATATTACACAATGAGTTATCCCCCCGAGAACTTGAAACTCAACTGAAAAGAAAAGTTTGAAAAAGGGAAAACAAGGAAACTCACAAGCTTTTCGATGCTTTCTGTAGCTCTGGTGTTCCACAGTTTATGATGATTTTGTTCTCAATTTTAGAAACTGAAAGCTCAGCGGGCAGTTTAATTCCTTCTGATGCTGAATTGACATACGGAAGAATTAACAAGAGTTTCTAGCACCAAAGAATTATGCATAATGGCATTTTGAAAAGATAAGAATCATTACGTAAATTGGGGGTAGCCGCTTCAGTTCCATCCAGTCCTAGCAGTTTCTGAACCAAAATAAGAGGTACAGTTAGATAACAATTTGAGCAAATGTAAAAATGCAAGCAGTAAAACTTACCTTGAGGTTCTCATAGCAATTTTCGAGATTATCATTGTACAACATGTGATCAAAGATGCCTGATGATTCCCCTTGTTCTATTTCTGACTTTGCATTTCGGAGCCGTTTGAGTATCTGTTCTTCTGCCTCAGTTCCCCTAAAAAAACAAAAATTAAATCAGATCTACTCGATGGTATGTGACAAAATGATCTCTAATGAAAAGTTTAGACTGACCTTGCACGCAGCCGCTTCTCAAGCTCATCCATTGAGGGTGGACAGACAAAAATGAAAATTGCTTCCAGAGAGCTAGCCTTCACAGATCTTGCTCCTTGAACATCAATGTCAAGAATACATCTCTGCAGCCCAAACAAAACAGGAACAAATGACAATAAGAACCTTCTTGAAATGATAAAAAAAAGGAATGTGAAGCGTGCAGAATCAGGTTGAGAAAGCCTTTCTATTGAGAAGGGATACTTATTTGCCTCTTCACAAAAATTCAAATTCAGTGTCTTCTTTGCTACTAAAATAATACTGTCAAACTTGACAAAGTAGGTCCTGACTATATAAACAAGAATTAACAACACCTAGATCAATATATTTTTTGAAGAAATATTTTGATCAACATCAGATAACAATGCGCTAATTAGGAATTGCATACCTACATTAGCAAGATGTAACATGTTTTTTCTTAGTAAATAATGCACATTAAAACTGTGAGAAGTCAGAAGAGGGTTAAGTAATTACTTTCCCAGCATCTGCCACAACCTCCACAGCTTCAAGACTGGTTCCATAGAGGTTTCCATGAACAGAGGCAAACTCGAGGAATTTGTCATCTTTAATCTCTTTCTCCATGACACTTCTCTGGGTGAAATGGTAGTGCACCCCATTTTTCTCCATCTCCCTTGGGGCACGTGTAGTGTGGCTAACTGAAAATCCAAACATGGATGGGAATTCCTTCATGAGCATTGATATCAATGTTCCTTTGCCTACCCCAGAAGGGCCACTTATCACAATTGGCATCTCGCTGTTGCCAAGCACACCCCTACTCCACGCAACAACTTCTTTCCCTAAAATTCTTTTTTGCTCCCTAATATACTGAGAGTCCACCTGCAATTGCAAACAACACAATTCAGATGATTTAGATAAAATAGAGTCAATTTTTGGAGCATTATGTTCTTTGATTATATCTGAAGAAGTGCAAGGGCTGAAAGTACAAACCTCAAGAAACCAAATGCAGTCATCTGGCATGGATCCCTTTTTAATGATCATAATCCTGTCGTCATTCAACGACACAGCTGAGAAGCCTTTACATGGCTTCGGTTCTTTTCCCAATACAACCGGAGTCACCCTAAGAAAGTGAATTCTACCAAAAATTAATAACCCCAGCTCTATCACACTAGACAAATAAGAATACCATATACAGAAAGATGTATAAAAGCTCACCAATTCCCCGCAGTTTTGTCAAAAAATTGAACTCGAACAGACAATGGGGATCCTTCATCACTACCACTAATCACATACTACAAAGAACCGCGAGCACAAATTCACAATTAAAACTCCAAAAAAGCAATTTAGAGAACGATGTGAGAGAGGATTAAGAGATCATACTGTTTTATCAAGGATAGTGACTGCTGTTTCGGAGTCTTTACATTTAAGAGTAAATCCGCTGCGGTAAACATTCTGAAGATCATCAAGAATGAAAGCTGGAGCCTCACCCTGGTGAGCACAACAGCATTCAAGGGTTTAATCACAATAACAAAATATTGCTGCAGGGTTTGAGCAATTAAAATCTCACCATTGGAGAAACTAAACTACCCTCCAATACAACAAGCTTCACCCTGATCCAACAAACATAACAGAATAAGATAAACAACAGAACATAACAGATCAAATCAAAAGATCCGATCTTCCACCATGTTTCTAAAATCTGAGCTTAAAACAAAGCAAAAACAGAGCCCACCCAACATCATATAGCACAAAAGGGGAAAAGGGGTGGCATCAAAATCCTAAATTTAACAAAAGGGTATCAAATAAAATCAAAATCAGAACCAAATAAACAAAATCCAGATACCCAGTTGAAAATAAGAAACAAGAATTAAAGTCAAACCCAAGTGAGGATTGAAAAACAAGAAAATATTGCTGAAATCTAGGGATCAAGGCAAGGCATTTAGGAAATAGCCAAAGGAAGAATGCACAGTAAAGTTGAGAGAAAAGAGGGTATATGTACCTGAGAAAGAGAGAATTGAGAAAGAGAAGAAATTTAGGTCAAATGAGGAAGCTGGGATAGACGAGAAGAAGAAAGAAGAAGCTGCAGGACAATATGGGGAGAGCTGTCATATTTGTAGGCGAAACCAAAAAGAAAGAAAGGTATTTTAGAGAGAGAAATGGAAGAGTATATGTGGGGGAAAGGAGGTGGTCGCATTTATTTCCCCAAACAACTACACCTTGCCACCCTTTCCTTCTCTCTCATCTCTCTTCTAAGCTGCCTATGAAATTTCTATTTCAAAACAAAAGCTGGCTCTTCGCACTTGGAGGAAAAAATTTAGAGCACTTTTAAAGTACGGTTTTTCTTAAAAGTATGAAAATAAACAAATTAATAGAGAATTTATGTAACTCTATTTAAATTTAAGGGAGTAAATACTCTGAAGACTCTAAAATTTTTTCATTTTGAGACTATAGTCGAGATTTAAAATTATTGTTTTAATATTTTTGGTCTATACAAGTATTCATTGTTGACATTCCAAACTATTTCTTTTGGCGTTTGATTCGGGTGGGTTTGTTGGTTGTAGAAATTCAATCCATTCAAGGTGATGATCAAACTCTGGATATTTGATTATGGCAAGAAGAGCTTTTACCACACCATTGCGATTCTGTGATTTCGAGATGTAAAATTTGAACCTTTATTATTTTAGAAGTCATGCCTTTTATATTCAATGTTGTCATTTTCAATAGATAATATAGCTAATGATGATCAATTGGATCAAAGTGAGCTTTTGAGAATTCAGAGAAGATAGTAAAGAAAGAGAGAGTATGTTATGAGTGCTAAAATCTGAGCTAGCTTTGATATGTATCTCCTTTTTATAAAGGGGAAAGATACTAGATGGTGGAATCCACTTAGCAGTTCTGTCTGGCGCTAGGACCGGAGGTATTGGTAGGAACCTCAGACTGGTCCGTGAATTCTTCCATGGTCAAGGCGGGTTGGTCGAATATCGTGTCTAAAGGCCTCGATCACGTGTGAAGTATTTGAGCTTTGCACGGTCTATAGCTAAATGAGCCTTCTACTTTGAGCCTTTTGAACCTTGATCCTAACTTCATCATCAGTTAATGACATTCTAAATGATTATAAAAAGTCACTTTCAAATGTTTAATGGAGAAAATTTCAAATTTGAATGAAATAAATATTATGTTTTTCAATTTATATTTTGAGTTATCAAAGTTTAATATGCATAATTTCAACAAAAAAATTTAGAAGATGTATGACTTGAGGATGCTTTTTTTCATAATGTTAGATGAATTAAGTTAGATGAATTAAGAACAAGTTTTGGAATATATTTGCATCATCAAATGCATCACTGGATTCGAATATATCAAAAAAGTTGTGTTGATAAGAATGATTCTTACTAGTTGTACATGAAATCCCAAATTGGACAAAGAAGTGGAATAAGATTCTATGCATATAACTACTTCTGTACCCGCGCATGCGCCCATCTTATTTTATATATACTTCTCTTTATTTTTCTTTTTGACATAACATTATTGTATACTTTTCTTAGAAATACTATTATACTTGTAATATATACTAAACATTAAAGGAAAAAGTTATGACTGGATAAGAAGTTATTTTTTACAATTAATATATTATCCTGTTGACATAATTTTTTTCTCATATCTACTTGATTTTAAAAGTTCCATTCATGAAAATATATAATGTATTTTAATAAGAGAAAAAAAGTATAAACACATAGCTTGAGGTTTAATTTGCTAACAATTAGAGGTCAATAGACAACAACATCAATTTTCATTGATATGAATAAAAGTCTTATTTGATAGTCTAGATCAAAACTTTCGAGCTTGTAGAATTTTGATTTTTATTATATTATTTTCGTCCAGTTTCATTTTATTTATAACTGTAAAGTATGATTGAACTAATGAAAGTGATACTAAATTCACATGCAAACAAAATTAGAATGAGATCGATTTTTTAATTAAAATGAAAAGCTAATCTTTTCTTGACAAACACATGAGAATTTTTGCTCAATTGGCCTCTTATTGCTGTAACAACAACCAAAAAGTATTTGTTTGCAAAAATTGAAATCACGAGCATGTATTTGCAAATGCTCGAAATCACAAGATTTATTTTTTATACTTCCTTTAAAAAGTTAAAGCCCATAGATATATCACAGAGCTTTAATGTGCACCTTCAATTTAATAGATCGTTGATAGAATAATCCAACTGCAAGAAGCACGTTTCATTAGAATAAACTTCATATTCACTCTTTCTCTAGGAATGATTTCTTATTTTTTTTTTCTCATTGAGTAAAATTTAAGATAGTTTCCTAAAAGAATCTTTGTGTTCATTAATTTTGTCAAAACAGTGTCTGTGTTACAATATAAGCATTGTGTTAACTTCCTTACTCAAAAAGAGGAAAATTTGATAACAATGTTAAATGAAGTGACGTGGCAAGGGGTACCTTTTGTCCAAATTTATTGGTAAATTCCTAAAAAAATCATGTGTGGAAAGCGTTAAAGTGGGGAAAGAATTTTTACATTATACACAACAAATTAAGACCAAAATATCTCTTGTCCCGTCATCTCATTTAACACTATTAACAATATTTCCGTCTTTTCTGTGTAATAGTGCTAAACGCAAACCTTCTTTTGTTAAAAAATAAATGTTAAATGAAGTGACGTGGCAAGGGGTACCTTTTGTCCAAATTTATTGGTAAATTCCTAAAAAAATCATGTGTGGAAAGCGTTAAAGTGGGAAAAGAATTTTTACATTATACACAACAAATTAAGACCAAAATATCTCTTGTCCCGTCATCTCATTTAACACTATTAACAATATTTCCGTCTTTTCTGTGTAATAGTGCTAAACGCAAACCTTCTTTTGTTAAAAAATAAACATAAATACTATTTTGACAAAATCGATAAACACAATTATTATTTTTTGAATGTACCCTAAAATTTATAAAAGTACACAAAACTCATCCCTATTATATGAAGTAAAACTTATAATGCCCACATATGTTCACATCTAAAAGAAAAGAGGTCTAACTAAATCGATAACTTCATGGAAGAAAAGGTTTCTTTCTTTCTTTTTAGATTTGGAAGCTAAGAACAAAAATAATATTGAATAGAATCACGTAGAATTTTACAGAATAATTCCGTAAAAAATGCAATTAGGACATGGTTTCTAAATAATTAGTTTATGAAAGAGTGGAAATGAAAGTAGGTCGGGCACTTTACTTCCTTGCACAACTTGACCAACAATTTAGTTAAAGATTCTATTAAAAAAAGAGAGTTAAGAATTAGGATTAAACACTTATTTTATCCCTAAGATGTTTGATAAATTTTGAATTTCTTCCCCTCCGTCAGTTGACTGCAACTGCCACTGTGAGACGTTGTTGGGTTCGTCTGGAGAACCTTCAACGATGAAGTCAGTAATCTTTAACGAGCAGAGTAATGAGTATAGAAATAACTAGGATTAGATAATTTACTTGAGAGATACTTATAGTATTTCATAACAAGTTAATGTTACCTAAGGATGCATCTTTTCCCTTTTGCCCTTTTTTGCATGGGCAAAAAAATTACAATTTTCTTGAATTTTTTTTGTATGAAGATACGGTGATGTGACAATTGTTTTGTTGTTATCTTTATCTTCTATTAGTTTGTCATTTTGTGGAATTATCTGCTAATAGGGACCTCTTAGAAGACCTCTTGCCACACGAACTTCCTTAGATTCTCCATTGTGGACCTTCTAGGAATATCTTAGGGTGTATCCCATTTCTTTTGCCCCATTTTTTGGAACCTATGATTAGGTTTGTAGCCCTAAGCCCATCTAGAATATGACCGTACATGCCGTTGGGGGGATTCATATTCACCTTTTGAGAGGTTGATGACATATTGCGAATTTGAATGTTATCAGAAACTCCGATTAAAATCTCATTAAAGCATTTGAGGGATGTTCATCCTCTAAGCATGCACGATATTTATTACCTGACTATAAGACTCGTAATCTTGGACCATTGGAATTTCGAAATGTGCCTTGACAAGAATGGTTTTTGAAGAGTCACGACATTTCCCATAAAAATCTACATTAAAAAAAAATAAAATAAAAAATAAACTTCAACCTTTTTTTCACAATTATTTTAAGAGAAGAGGATGGGTACCAGTCGCACACAATATATTTTTATTTACTTGAGAATTAAAAGAACGAGCTTTAGAGGATTGGTATTAGTTTTATTTGACACTATAAATATGTGTCCCAAACCTATAGGAGGAGGACCTTCATGTAAAAGTACATTTAACTTTTAATAAGTGAAATAAAGAAAGAGAGATGTAAAAGCATCCAAAATGCAAGTTGTAGAAAAGCTGGCATGGAATGCATATAATTGCAGCTTTTTACGATTTCATGTGAATTAGAGTCCACTTGACTTGCATTTCATGATATAGTAGCAACCAACAATATCACATCTGAGGTAGAGTCTCTTTCATTATCAAACAAACACTTGTTAATCTCATGTTGTTGTATTACTATTACACAATTAATTGATGCTTTACATTAACGGAAAGTGACCATCTAATTAACGGACACTCAATTGCATATTCCAACATTTTCAAATTAGGATCAGATGCATGCATGCCCCAAATTACCAAAATAATTCATTAATAATACATCAACATCTTGTCCAAAAAGGTTACACATTCTCTCAAGTTTAAAACAGATATAGTCACTTACTGAACTTAGACAGAAATATTTGATTGATCTCTTAAATTTTTGTATTGTTCTTATTGCTCCTTTAGTTTGCTTAAAACATTAGTAAGGATTTAGTTATTGTTGGACATTGTTGAAATATGGTCTTTTGTTAGTGGAGCATTTACCTTTTCTAATATGGTTGTTTAAGCTTGTTGTGTATTATGTTAAATGTCACATCAAATTGAGCAGCCAACCGAGTAAGTTTTTAGGAAGTTTTCTTTTAATTAAAATCTGAATCAAGGAGAGACTTTAGGAACATACCTCTCAACTAGGTAGACACCCCCGGACACAAAAAGACCCACTAAAACAAGCTTTAAGGAAGTTGAGAGGGTTATCAAATCTATTTGAAAGTTGAGGCGGCCAATCAAAATTTTTACACAAATGCATAAAATAATTGATTATGTTTTAAGTAAATTAAGAGTCTATCAAACTAGAAATGCAAAGGACCAAACAACCACAGGTTATAAGGCCAAATCAATTCCAACAAAAACGAGTAAATGTACCATTAATCTACAAGTTTACAGATGCCCATAGCCTATCTTCTCTCATCTTATGTCCTCCTCGACCAACATGCTAGCAACTTGCAACTTGATATCCCATGTCTTTTCCTTTCAATGTTCACTACTATTGGTAGATTCCAAGAAATTTCAAGTGTATTATTAGTCTTCTTTACAGATTTCAGAGTTAATTCGTCACATTTTCTTGCGCCAATTAAATTGTGTTTTGAAAACTTGTGTTGGGAAACAAAATATTTTCTAGTGTTTAACCAATACCGGGAAATATGTTTTGCAGTGAAAGTCTGAAGAGAAAAATAATGGTTTGTCCAAGTTTATAAAAATGTTTCTTTACTTTTAAATGAGAAAAAAAAAAATCCCACTTGCATATATATTGTTATTGACTAACATAAAATTTCCCACCCACCCTCCAAGCAATGTCTTGGTAATTATTACATTCCACTAAGGAGTGTGAGGTCATGGGTTCAAATCCCACAATTGTAGAAAGTGAATTCTCAAAAAAAAAAAAAAACACTAACATAAAACTTTCCGGCCAACTTATTTCCTTGAGTAAACAACATAAAAATAATAGAGAAAGTATTTTCCAGCAAATAAACAATGTATTTGTTCATATTTCCTTTCCAACCTGTATCATATACCCGCACTTTTTTCACTATTTTTTTTTCTTAAAAAAAAAGAAGTTCTTTTATGTCTTTATATGAAAAATTAAGTGTTACAAAATGTATTGGATCCAGTGAATTACAAAGTCGAACTCACTACTAATACAAAATAGATCCAGTTCAAAATTTACACTCATTTAAACACCAGGAAGCTTTCAATCTTTATAGGCACAGGTTCTCAATACAATTTGCTCTGCTAACTAGTGACAATTTACAAACTCCCCAAATGGTCACACTTGAGTTGACAGTATCGTTTATCAAAATCACTTTTCATCTTTTACCTATATTATTTGGTCTGTTATATCTGATTTTTCAGGTAAAATCCGGGCACACATTCTATTGAATTTAAACACTTCAGGCGAGTTGAACTCCCCATACAGATGAAATGCCCAAGATTTATTCAAGCAAACAATTCAAGAATGACAGCAATCACGATCCATATTATATAAGCTCGAAAACAACAATTTAACACATAAACAGTACATGTAACAAGTATTCATTTTCCATTGGGTGAGAATATAGACTGGAACCAGTGAGCTGTCTGGTCTTAAGTGGAGCAGTAAAAGCATCTCCAGCGCTCACTATTTCAAGATTCTATCCCTAAAGCAAAAGGAAGGAAATGCCTCATTGGAAGCATATCTAGTTCACAAGAAAATCACCAGATATCTAAGTCTGGAACACCGAGCTCAATGCCAACGGGAACATATAAAGTCATTCCACAACAAAAATTATCATCAGTACAGAATGAAGGTATGAAATAAATAATAGGTGCAGCTCAAAAAATTACACAATGTGAGAAAGTTGTACCTGCAAAACCGGTTAATTTAACTGCTAAACAGTGTCTATTGAGTCAATTGAGCTTCCTGGATGTCACTGAGATAGAGCAATGCGTCTATAGACTGCTTGAAAAGTCTGTCCGTCATTCCTAGCAACCTTTTGTCCTTCTTCAGTTGCTGTACTCAGCAGCTTTATAACCGGATCTGCTCCAAGTTCCTCTTCAGTTAGGGCTTCAAACAAGGGGTGTTTCTCTAGACATTGTCTCATCCACTCACCGAGTTCTTCCACATCTGTAATTGTATAGATAATGCCGCCAACCTCAAGAACATAAGCATATTCGTCTAGCAAATGCGGACTTATAACTCTTCTTCTATGATTTTTCTCCTTAAAGTGGGGATCTGGGAACAAGAAAAACATCTTTGAAAGCTCTCCTTTCCCAAAATAATTTGGTATGTACTTCATGGAATTGGTCCGAACAACGGACACATTTTGATATTGACCTGGATTGGCTACCCTAAGACCTAAAATCCGTTCCTTCACATACTCTGACACCTTATCTCTTAGTTCCATCCCAATCATTAGAGTGTCAGGAAAAAGGGTTGAAAGACTAATAAGAAGCCCTCCAAAACCGCATCCAACATCAGCAAACTGGATCTTTTTGGAGTTATTCACTTCACTAGACAAGGGAAAATCTTGAGGAAAATGGAGACAGTAGTCAACGTGACAAGGGGAGATCGGAACAGGGAAGTGCGAGTCACTAAGTGGGTTGCTATGTGCTCGTGCCCGATAGAACCGTTTCCTTGGCAGTCCAGTGACCTTATTAAAAGTTGGATTGCTTTCATTTTCTAACATGTTTCTTACTTAGCTGCATAAAAGTGAAACAATAACAAGACGAAAATTAACTGTAAAAACTATAAATCAAATCAAAGCAACCAATAACTATTCAGTGGCTCCGACAACTAAAAAGGAATAGAGGAGAATACACCATGATTATAGGCGCATTATCCGTGCTAGCTTCCCTACCCATTCTGGAAACCACTTACAAGGTAAGACACCAGTCCCGTAGCAAACATCTTAAAAACACAAACCTAAATTCCCGTTCCTGCCTCAAATCAATTTATATTACCTCTGTGTAGCAGTAGTAACCAAATAGTTATATCAAAGTAGTGGTTGAATTAGATCAGATGAACTAAAATTCAACTACATTACGTGAGGAATCTCTGAATTTTCAAAATCTGCCTAACATGTCTAGTTGTTCCTAAGAATTCTCCAAATATTAAATTTTAAAAGAATTCTTGAACAATACGAGTTCTAGATCTAATTCCTCTGAAACTTAAAACCGTCGGTATGGCCATATGTAATTGCAAAAAAGTTACTACCATACCATATATAGGCCTATCAGATAAAACAGTATTATTCACACTTATAAGCAAATATATAAGCAATTGTCATATAAGTATTAGCTAGGGTTAAACTTACTTGTGGCTGCAGACGGGAGATTGCTGCTGAGTGTTGTTTTGCCGTCAATGTTGGCCTCACTAAAGGGAAGGAAATACTAGGTTTAATTTGGGGAAAAAGCACAAGAGAATGAAAAAAAGGATAAACAAAAGCCTGCTATCATTGGTCTCTACAGGTCTAATTTTCTTTATTGCCAAACAAAGAGGCAAAACGACGTCGTTTTGTTTTTAAGTTTACCCAGGTACCCGAAAACAAAACCATAAACTCAAATTCATGTATAAAAATGGCTTAATATATACAGAAAGTATATTGGCTCCCTAGTATTCCGTTAGCAACATGAACTTGCTTAAAGTGATTTATTTGGTAGTTAAATATGTAAAAACTGATCTATTTGGCTCCTAAACTTGTTTAAATTGATATATTCGCTTCTCAAACTTATATAAAGAGGTACTTTTTGTAATTATTTTTTGTCGACTGAGACACTCTCCCTCATTCCAATTGTCCATCCCTCTTCACAAATTTTTCTCAAAATCTACTCCCACGTGAACTTGGAGCTAAGGATGACACTTAAGCAAGTTTAGGGAGCTAACGAGACATTCTATAATTTACGGAGCCAATAAGTTCAACGAGCATTTGATGTATTAAGCCAACAAAAATCGAACAAATTGCAGGAAACAACAACATCTAAATCCAAAAAAGAAAAGTAAATCAAACAATTTGAAAGGAATATTATCTTACAAGTTTCACCGGTCACAAAGAAAGAGATTCAAATCGTAATCGGCAGAGACGAACGGAGATGAGCACCGCGGCGGAGAGATAATGGTGACGGCTGCTGAATTTTAGAGATACATACATGTGTTTTTTTAAGCAGGACAAGGTTTTCTTTCATATGCATTGCATATTAGTCCTCCAACTTAAAGCGAATAAACAAAATTGTCCTCAATAATTTACAAAAACTATTATTTGGTCATCCACGTATTCAAAATCTGTATTTTTAGCCATTAACTTATTATTTCATCAAAAAAAATTTTGTCATTCGCCCATACATTTTAGTTATATTTAGTCGATGATCTACTCAAGTTTTTGTATTTGTTGTTTGAAAATGAAAATGTTTGTAATTATTAGCATTTTCTTTTCTACTTAATTTGCTTTGGAAAGGATGAGATTTCACCAAATTAATAGGTCAATAATCAAATATAATTAAATTAGACAGCAGTGACTAAAACACAAATTTAGTGAGAAATTAGTGCTTTTTTCTTGAATAATTAGGATAACCAACAAAAGTGTCGGAGGCAATAAAATGACACGCGTCCTAACAATATGATATATAACACATACGAATTTTTAGTTTTAGTGTCCTCATATGTAATTTGTTATTTTCAAATCAACCCGAAACATATGAAAACCCGAAACAAATACTCTGTTCAATATTTTTGTCCTGTTGTCTATGTCACTTTTATTTTTTGACATAAAATATCTGTCAATCTCACCATCTTCTCTCTCATAAGAATTCCTACCCTCACCGTGAGATCATTGTGTTTTCTTTGATAAGTTAAAAATATTATAACAATTGTATGTGACAAATATAGTTAAGAAGAAAAGAAGGTCTGAACATCTCGACAAATACAAAAATATGTGACAAATCGAAGATTACTCATAAGAATTCCTACCCGTGCCATGAGTTCTTGTGTTTTCTTCAATATACTATTATACGTAAAAAAACATAAGCTAAAAATATTATAACAATTGTATGTAACAAATAGAGTTTGATTAGCCCTTAAATGTTGTAATTGGGTTGAAAATAAATAAATTTTAATGTTGGTTGTGTTTCACTGATGTTTAGATTTGTCATTCTTTATTTTATAAATTTTTTTAGCAACGTTAAATGTCTTTTGGTTGAATATGGTAAGAAGAATCATGATTAGATGTTAGTAATGACGTGCTCGCAGGTAGCTCGTTTATTTGTTGAAATATTGAGAGTCAAATAGATGTATCAATCCCATAGATTCAACGCATGTATATCATCAACGAATTCCGACCCGACCCGTTGACAACCCCAGTCATGAATCTATAAAATAGTATATTTGAGTGAATATCAAAGGAAATGTTATTGTTTTTTTATATAATTGGACCATATCCGGCCAAAATAAGTCAATAATTTGAATGGTTTTCATTAAATATGAAGTTGAATCAAATAAATCATTTTTTTACACGTATTTTATATTTTATTAAGATTTTAGAAGAGTTTGAGAGATTCTTATAGTGAATGATTTGTATGGATTTTAATAGAGTTATACATACTTCTTTAAATTTTACAAAATTATAAAAAATTAAAAATTACTTTCATAAATTTCATTTCAATTACTTAGACTTTTTCAGGCGTTTATGGACATTTTAATAGAGTTATACATATTTATTCTATAAAATTATAAATTAACATTTTATTTACCATAATGCCTTGAGTCCAAGGTATTTCCTCAACATATACACATTGATTACCAACATTTTAAACTTTCATTCCATATTATTCATGTATAAAAATTGTTTGAATTGTTACTAATAAATGCTCAAAAACTCCAATGTTGTTTTGGATAATAGCGGAAATCTAGCTGGACATTTGAGTTTTGCAATTATCCAAGGTACAAATCGTAGTTGTGGATTTTTGCAATTATCCAAGGTACAAATCTAACTGTGGACATCCGTATTTGGATATATTGTGGGTGCCAATTTGACTTCTTGTGAAGTATATAGTAGGCGAATCCAATCCCAACAATAGATTCATTTATCATCTATGGTATACAAATAAAAAAATGGAAGAGTACTATATTTCAAAAGTTCTCTATATTTATTATCTCGTTATAGTGATATTGAAAATAAAAATACATTTGAGAAAATTTATGGACTAAAAAAATGATAGAAAAAATAAAAATGACCCAAAAGAAAGAAAATCAACATAAAAGAAAAAATAACAGAGGTGTTCGTTTGCAGATTTCTCATAAATCACTGGTCTCTTATGAGCATGGAAGCATACACTTTGACCAAGTTATCAAGTTGTTTCAATTTGATCTGCAGATTCAAATCCATAAACTGTCTCATTAATAGAAATGTATAAACACTGAGGAACAGAACACAAGTTAACGGGAAACTTAATTAACGAGCTCTATATGCGAACAATGTAGAATTTATTAAAAGATGTTTCGGAGTAATATATATTGACATATGTGAATAATATTGGAAACATACCCTAACCTGATTGCTGAAGCAATGGACAGCCCTCAATCAGAAACTTTTGAAGAGTCGGTATGTCGTTGACTTCCTTCGGAACTTCTCTGAGGTACGGACAATTTACAATTTTGATGGTTTGTAAAGTTTTGGTTGATCCACGGACAAGCCAGTCCGGAAATTCGACTAGTTTTGGTAAATACTCAATCTCAAGTCGTCGAAGAGCAAATTGAGTTGAGTGTTGATCGTCTTTTTCGTCAATTTTCAAATCAAGGTTGCCACAATAGGCAATGCTGAGATTATCTAAAGATGTTAAGCACTTTATACTCTTTGGCAAAGACTTCAAACTATAACATCCACCAATGACCAATCTCCGCAGCATTTTGAGGCCTTCCATGTCTTCAAACAAACGTTCTAGATTCTTACATTTCCAAATGTACAAGAATCGGAGGGAATCTAGACGTCCTATTCCGCCTTTTGGTAAATACTTCTGTTTTGTGGTTATCCAAAGACTTCTGAGGTTAATCATTTGGTTAATATCTCGAGGCAGCTCTTCAAATTTATTGCATTCTCCGAGGTCTAGACTTTGCAAGTTCTGTAGTTTGTATATGGAAGTCGGAAGTGTTTTGATATGAGAAAGGCATAGACATATAAATTTTAGATGCTTCAAGTCGCCTATATTGTTAGGCAGGAACTCAATCTCAGAACCAGCTAGATCTAAGTACCGCAAATAAAGACATCTCGACAGACATGTTTTAATGAATTTTATGTTGCTGATTCCTTTTACTTCTTCACTTCTAAAGGAAATGGTTCTCACATGATGAAGGTCTTTCAAAGAGTTAGGAAGACCGCTTGGAAGTGATTCCGGATAAGGAAATGAGACATGTCGAACACTTCTGGAGATCTCTTTATCACTAGAAGATACTACTGACAATTCATTTCCTATGACCGACAATGCCAGATCATGCAATAGATCATGCATTTTACATTGAACACGGCCGTTGAACTCCCAAAAGTCTTGGAAAAAACATCTGGAACTGAGCTCTTTAAAATAACGAAAACCAACATCTTCCAACTCTTGATATGGAGAAGAAGATTGATCGAGAAGTCCATGTGCCATCCAAAAATGAACCAGTTCCTCATCGTCGAAAGGATAATCCTTGGGGAAAATTGAACAATAAGCAAAGCACCTTTTCAAATAAGATGGCAAGTGTTCGTAGCTCAGTTTTAAAGCCGGTAAAATATCGTTTTCTCTTTGCTCTAATCTCCATATCTCGCTATCTCTTATGCTTTCCCAATCACGCTCATCTGTCGTAGAACTAAGCAGAGTTCCTAAAGTAATTACTGCCAAAGGAACTCCTCTGCATTTTCTCACAATTTGTTCCCCAACTTTTATAAGATTCGGATTTTGTTTCTCTATCTTTTCCTCAAATGCATATCGGAAAAATAAAGACAAGCAGTGGTTGTGGGGAAGATCATTCAAGTTGTACGCGGACAGTGTTCCCATAATTGAAGCCACTCGGTTACTACGTGTGGTGACTATAATCTTACTTCCGTTGGCACCACCAAGAAGCAACGTTTTCAATTCAAGCCATTTCTTGGAGTCTTCATTCCACACATCATCTAAGACGAGCAAATACCTCCGTTCGTCTAAGCTCTCCCGCAACACTTTCTGCAACTGATCCATCTCCATATCTACATATTTTAGACTAATTCTATTTTCAGCATCAACAGATTTAAGAATCTTAATAATTAGCTTTTGCAAATCGAACTCCTCCGAAACACACACCCACAACATGTTGTCGAAATGATTAACCACCCTCAAGTCATTATATGCAAATTTTGCTAGTGTAGTCTTCCCTAATCCCCCTATTCCGACAATGGGAATAATGGACACGTTTTCGCCATCATCTGACTCCAACAGCAACATTTTGATTATGTTTTCTTTATCATTTTCTCTCCCAACAACATCTGCTTCTCGAACAAACGAGTGAGTCATGACTCGCTCTTTACCAATCAAAGGCCTCTCATTGATCCTGTGGTCGGTGAGACCAAACCCGGACTTGAGAGCTGCAATTTCAACAACTCTCTCTCTGATATTCTTCAATATATGACCCATTCTAAAGCGGAATACAAGAGGATTAGCTGTTGAAAAGAAACGACGTACCTTTCTCGCGTTGCTTCTTATCATTTTCCTCCCCCGGGATTCGCAATCAAACTCATCCACCACATCTTCTATATCATAAAGCAGATCTTTCAGCTCCCTCAGCCATATGTCTATCCCATGGTTTCGTGGCTGCTGCTGCTCGGCATCCAACAGCACAGCCTTGATAGTGATTATGATTTTCTTTATCTTTTCAAGCTCAGTTTTTAGTCCCCATGCTAAGAAAAATTCTTTAAGGACAAGAGAAGCTAACTTGCTCAAAACGGTATCTGCAATGTGTAACAGGAAAGAATCTCCCATTAATTCCTCGGCCGAAAAAGAGAAAAGTGAGTAACAGATTTGATTGGTAGCTGATGAATCAAGAAACTCCAGTTTCATTTAGCTGGTCAACATTCCAAAGTCAATGAAGTGAGTCTGGCTCCAGGAAGGCCACTTTATGCATATTTAATCACTGGAAAATTAGAATATAGATACATAATGTAGACTTAGCACAGCAGATTTAAAATAACTTATCAGAAGTCAACCATTAACCATTATACATTGTAAAAAGAAAATAAAAGAAAGAGCGTCAACAAGAAATGAGCAATTCAAGCCCGAAAATTTGGTCATTGATAAAGCAATATCCTGTCACTATAAGAAAATTGGAATCAACAATGAAAAATCTGCAATACACAAAATGCATTGACGGATCAGAAAACATGTCTACGTTATAGCATTGTTTTGGATCATCATAACAGATTTAAAAAAAAAATGTGCCTGCAAGTTTATGTATTTGGCATAGTGTTTACTGACAGTATATATGTATACCATAGATTGCAGAATATATTTTATGAAGGTATTTAATGCTCTTCAGTATAGAATTCAGAATTGCATCAAATGCACAAAGATATAAAAAAGGTTAAGGAATTTATCATTTTCAAGGAATACAACATCATGATCCCCTACATAACATAAAAAGGAAAAGTGATTAGATAAATGAAGAAGAAAGAAGCTTAGCAGAGGTTTGAAGTTATCTGATCTTGTAATACATATGTCGAGAAAATGGAAATCTTATCTATGTGTATATAACACAAGTTTGTGTTAGAATTAGGATTCAGAACATATAATGCTTCAGGTGACAAGATACTCAGGTCTCAAAAGTTCAAAAGTGTGGTATCCACATAGGTTTGCAACCAGCCAAGTTAGTTGGCAAACAGTTCACATTCGGCTCAGTCAGGTTATTCGGTCAAAAATTGACTAGATAGCGCTCGGCTCGAGCATTAAAGAACTTGAACCCGAGCTTCCTCAGATTCTCGGCTATAAAGCTAGGAATGAAGCTCAATCTATTTTGATATACTATAAATATTTATTTATTTTTTATTTTCTAATATAAATACATTTCAAGATTATCCTATGGTTATTTTGCGTTTTACAAAGTAATCATTTACTTTGTTTATTTTCACTATTAAATTGACTTGTATAAAATCAATCCAACGGTGTTAGAACATTCACTCTACATTGTCACTTAACTTTTTTTTCTTTTTTATTATTGTATTGTTTCATTATTTCTTTTCTTTTTTTTGGTAACTTTCATTATTTCTTTTCACTCATATCTTTCATATTAGTTTCTTTAAAAAAAATTTCTTTTTCTTCTACATTGAGACATTTTTCCTATTTTCTACCAGTTACATTTTCTTTCTCGTTAGTATTTTGTATGTTAATTAATTTTAGTGTTTGGAATGGATTAGAGCCGCCTATGATTAATTTTAGTGTTTTTAATACATAATAACTATAATTGCATGTAAAAAAAAAAGTTACTTAAAAATATGCTCCTCTTATATCAATTTATGAATCTGCTATTGTATATAACCCATACACTAAAACAGTTAAAAATAATAAATGAGGCGTCAATTATCTAAACTTAGTTGCCCTAAATGATATTTTTCTTTCCCATAACCTCAACCAGTACAATATAACTTGTCCAAAAAAAGCTTGAGACTGTATTGGGCAGCAGAAAATGCCAAATTTTGAGTTGAAATGTGAACATCAAATCTCAATTTTTAATTTTTAATTAGAACTTGGAATTTAATTAAACCATTATTGTTATTATATTAGTTATTAATATCATTATCATTATCAATATGAAGTCAGTCTCACATAAACCTCAATACATTGATAAACACCTGTGCTGTTCAAAAACTTTCCTTCTTGCAATGGACACATGTTACACTCCTTACTCCTATTACATCATTCTAATTAACTTCATTCATTATTTTCTTTTCAGTTATTGTCTATTTGTGCATTCCTCATTGGATAACCAACACTTTCACCCCAAACCAAACCTTTTTTTTTATTATTAAAATCACATATTAATTAAAATAGAATTATGATTATCTATACGGGCATCCTCATAATTATACATCATCGGATTATGATAGATTCTGTTTTTTCAAATAAAAATGTTGTCTCGCTATGATAATATGTCGTTTTCTGAGATGAATATAGTTTTTCTTTTTTTTTACATTCAATCTAATTTAGGTGAAGGATTGTTGGAATAAATTTGAATTAAATTGTTTATTTCAGTATTTTTCCTCAAACTTTCTCCTTAGAATGCAATTGCATTAAGCCTTTTTAATTTCCTTTCTATGTTTCAAATGGGTTAAAAAAAACCTCCCAACTGTAATATTTTTCGTAAAGAACGACAACATAGAAGGGTTTTTATTATTGTTTCTCTTTTGTTCTCAATCTATTATATCTCATTTTATCAACTTTGTAATTTGCATTTTTAGAAGTTCAATTTTATTCTCGTTTTTGGTTATTCTCTCTACACATAGTTAAAATTTAAACTACATATTATATTATTTTGTTTCCTTTTTGAATGGACAATATGGCTCATGAAAGATTGATGGAAAAAGGATTGCACCATTTTGAACAAATTTGGATGGATCAAATATGACGTAAATTAATGCAATTATTGAAAATAATTAAAGAAGAAAATAGATTTCTCTCAATAAAAATAAAAATAAAAATTAGGGGATAATATTTGGATTAATAGACATCTTGGATATAACATAAAGGGAAATTCTAGGGTCACTTTGTTTTTCACAAAGTAACCATTATTTTGTTTTGTCCACCATTAGATCATGAGTTAAAACCTAATCTAATGGTGGATAGGACAAAGTACAAACAAAGTAGAGGAAAAACAAAGTGACCATAGCCTACACCTAACATAAATAAGATAACATAAAAATAAAACGTGAGACGTGGGCATCTTAAAAACAACAAAAATCCAAGAGGAAAAAAATCCACGTGGCAAGAAGGGGGTGGTATTTGGTCAGCGCTTGCATGGAAAGAAGAATAACGTATGATGTGGAGTAATCATTTGCCACGTGTAACCATCATGATTGATAGATGGAAGTGCGACGGGTGTGACTGGTTCTACAGCAGCACTACCTAATTTTGGTGGGCCCTTCCTATTTTATTTGTGGCCGACACTTCTCACCAAAATGGAAAACTATCCCTTTTCTATACGCCACTCCTTGTATTCTTTTTCTTTTCATATGTTGACCCAAAATCTTTCTAGATTTTTCATTTCAACCCAATACAAATAAATCTGTTTCGTATTTGTCTATTTCTTATGCTTTATGTTTGTGTATATTGCTTTAAGGACCAAAATTTGCTTACATCACTCCATAAGTAGCTCAACCGTATAATTTGTTCAAAGATACATGGAGACTCATTTATTTTTCCTCATATTTAACATTCTTCCTTATTTTTAATTGATCGGATTTTATATATTATACACATGGAAGAATAATGTCATCAAAATAACACAACGTCATATAATTTCATGTGTAAGTGATGGTTACTTTGAAGTAAGCATGATTTTGCATTTATCACCATTAGATTGAAATTCATATGTCTAATCTAATGATGATTATTTGTACAAACAAAGTAATATAGAAAATGTGAACTACGTAAGTTAGTGAGTTTTTTTGAATAAAAGCCTAACGGCTAGTTAATGAGTGGATAAATGTATCTATTACAGTAACGACAATATTTTTTGATTGTAAAGTTATAAATAGATTGACTTGACCGTAGCTTTGTAATTGTTAATCAATAACTTTTCTAATTCAATTTATCTCTCAATCATTTTTCATTAATTTGTTTAGATGTATTATAGCAAGATTACTTGAAGATGCTTTTGCAATACCTTTAGTTATTTTTCTTCTTAAATTGTAGCAATATAATATCAGAATAAGATTATTTATCAAGATTAATTTCTTCTTCTTCTTCTTCCTCGAAAATAATTATAATTATATCATATCATTATTATAATTATTATGTTTCATCAACTTAATGGTGTGGTCTCAAAGTTTAAACTTTAACTAATATAAATATTTATCTTAAACCTTACCTATTAGTTTAAACTATTGTTTCAAAATGATTATCTGATGGGCACAACAATCCCAAAACTCCGAAGTAACCCAAAAAAAATTGAATTGGAGGGGAAGCTAAGTAAAACACAAGAAGTAGGAGGACTAGAACAAATGTCAGAAAGAGAAGTAATTCAAAAAATAAAATATTGAAAATTAAGATATGGGAGGGAAAAGTAGGCATCGGGGGTCTTAGCAATAAACGTGAGTTAAGCATGGTAAGAAAATTCATTTGCTTAATTAAATCCACTAATTAACACCTAAACCCCTTTTAACTAATCTTTCCACTTTCCACTATCCATCTATCCATCTCCTCCTCCATCTTTAACTAAATCTTTACACTAATCTCCATGTTTAATACTGCTGAACGAGCTTCCACTAGTAACACCACCGGATCATCGCAAGACCACGATGATCAAGATCAAGAAATTGAGCATATCCGTGACATCCACGCGCTAGCTCCGCCGCCAACTCCGCCGCCTCTTTCTCAGTCTCGAGGCCGTTGGGAGATCGGGAGCCAGCAGTCTTTGTCAATCAGTAGCGAATTAGGAGCTCCCAGCGAGAATTTCACCACCATGAGCAGAGAATTCAACGCTCTCGTCCTCGCCGGAACCACCATCGGAGATAGCACCGGCAATAGCTCTTCTAATGATGATATTATTGCAAGTAATAGCTTGTTAAGTCGGATTAGGGAGGATGATTTAGGGCTGGACACGAATCCTTTAGCTATTGTCCCCGGTGATAATAATCCGCCCACTGACCCGGAACCAAGTACTAGAAGGGTTGGGTCAGCTGGGTCGGGGTTGGGGTCGAACCAGCAGCAGATGGTGTCGGTTCAGAGAGTGAAGAAGGAGGAGGTGGAGACGAAGATATACGCGTGGCAAAACGCGAAGATAGCCAAGATTAATAATAGGTTTAAGAGGGAAGATGCTGTGATTAATGGATGGGAGGGTGAACAAGTTCAGAAAGCTTCTTCTCAGATGAAGAAAGTTGAGGTACAACTTAATTTCAGTTCAATATTTTTTAGTAATTTCACTTCGGTTCATTTCTTTATAATGAAAAAGGTTTTCTACTCTTATTATTCATGCTAATTAATCATTAATTACTTATTAATTGAACAGATTTTGATTTGACTATTTGAGTTAAGGTTGTTGTGATCATCAATATTTGTACTTATATATAACTAGTTGATCGGTCAATGATTGAGTGAGAATCTTTTAATCTAGGCTTATAGTATATAGTGGCTAGCTTAGGAGCTAGTCAGGTTTTTCTACTTATGTAATTATTACATGGACAATATAACTAACTACATAGTAAGTATATCTGAAGATTCAATCAGTGAGGAATGATAAGCATATTATATATTCATAATGCATGAATAAATTGGCATGTAAAATTGGCATGCATGAATAAAGCATGCCTTTCTTTTACTATTTGCCAGTCAACTCTTACATAACTCAACAATTAATATCGGGAAACTCTACACTACCCCATTTTCAGGAGTATATGTTACTATACAAATCACTCTTTCAATTGACCGTGTATTCAATTTTCGTTATTGCATCACTTATTTTTGGTACTCTTAACAAATTTGTCCTTTTACAAATTATTGATGTGTAACGGGAGAAAGTGCGCTAGAGGTGGAGTTAAATGTAATGATTTGGGACTAATTGTACATAAAAAATGATAGTAATGTTTGTGGCTGTAATGAATTGGCATGTTGAATTGAAATTGCAGAGGAAGTTGGAGGAGAAAAGAGCAAGAGCGATGGAGAAAATGCAGAACGAAGTAGCAAAAGCGCACAGAAAAGCAGAGGAGAGAAGGGCATCAGCAGAGTCAAAGAGAGGAACAAAAGTGGCAAGAGTTCTTGAAATTGCCAATTTAATGAGAGCTGTGGGCAGGCCTCCTGCCAAACGCTCCTTCTTTTAATTCCACTCCTAGCTTAGCTATATACTTACTAGTAACATATTTGAGAAAAAAGAAAGAAAAAGGAAACATATAATAGTAATGATTGAAGAAATAAATTGCCCCATATGTAATGTATATGTAACCATATTTGAGAGTTCATAGCTTGTATTCTGAAATGGGGCAATCATGATTTGTAATTTCAATGTGTGATTTATTTGATTAGTAAAGTTCTAGTTGGAAGGAATATGCTGCATGCCATTTTGCCTTTGTACTGCTTATTAGTTTCATTGAAATACTCATTTTCAATTACAAACTACACATTTAAATTGGGTGTATCTACCTCTCCAACAATATTGAATGTTCAGTCTTGTGTTTCTTTTCACATTGGGTTGGGTAATGAGATGTGCACAATCAGTTTTTTTAACATCAAACACTCAATTGAGAAGATAGGTTGGATTTTTTTTTCTTAATGAATATATTATTTTATGTGTTTAGGTACATGCCTGTTCATTAATAGTTCAATCCATTGAACTAAGACCAACACAAAATGTCTAAAAACATTTCCAATCTAGAGTCAAACTAGAAAAAAAAAACAAAACTATGCACAATATTATTTATTTCTAAGAACAAGGGAAAATAAAGAAAAGATACATTTATCCTGTACTTGCTCTAAGTAAGTTCAATAAAAACCTTAAGTTAGCTCTAAATGTCCATCTCGAGGTTTGTGGTTTGCCATGACCTTGCGAGTGAATATACATACCCTTAGCTAAACTTTATGTTACTAAAATAAAAATTAAAAACATGATGGACACAAAATTAACCGACAAACATAAACAGTGACATATGATTGATTGAAAGTGAAAATCATAAGAAAAAGTTAAAACCAAATTGTTGTTAATAATAAACAATAAATTTAAGTACTTTAGAAAAGAAAAGGAATTAACATCGGCATAGAATAAAAAAGCCAATGAAAATCACTAATTGATGGCACAACTTTACATGTATGAAAAACACTTAATATCAGCTTAAAGGATTAGAAAGTAAAGTTGCAAACAGTGCCGTGATTAGCGATGTCATTTGGCTCCAAATTAGGGAGAAAAAGGTCTTCAATCCAATTAATTCTTAATTAATCTGTAGATATCTGACTCTCAATGACTAATTATGCATTTAACTATACACTTATTGGGCTATGCCACACAACGCAATCTTCAACTCAAATCCTTCTGGTTTTGTTAATTTTGGAGAATCAGATATTTTTCAGACTACCACTTATAACTACTCTTAATGGTATTCCTTTTATTTATCTAATATAATTGACAATTATGTTAGTGGCTCTGGATATAATTAATAGATTATGTGCTAGATTTTATTAGGCCAAAAAGAAAAACTTGGTATTCAAATGTATGATAGTCATAAGCTGGAATCACATAAAGTAGTGAAATTGTACAAAAAGTGTGAAACATCTTTAAACATTTCATAAGAGCATAAAATAGTAAATTGAAAATCAGAGTTTATAATTGTATCAACGATTTTCTTGGAAACCACGCTGAGGGCTAAAAAAATGAAGAGCTTTCATTAATGAGTCACCTCAAGAACATCTATAAATATCACCTAATGTCATCACAAATGGTACAAACACACACACTTTGTTTCTAAATTTACTACTTCCTCTAAGATCACACTAACTTGGGCACCGAACTGTTACCAGACGATCCAAACGGCAAGAACTTTCCATAGTTTCAAAGAGATCAAGTTAGAAGAATTTTGGAAGCCAAGTTATCAACACATGTTCAATTATTCATTAAGTCACTCCTTTTAGTTTTTTTTTTACTACAAATAACATACTGGGTCGTAATCTACGAACAACCATTTTTAGCTATTCTTAAAGAAAAATTAACACCTTCCACCACAATTTTCATAACACCAACACCCTAAACAACCAAATAAGGCCTCAAACCATATGTAAGTCCTTAAAGTCGTCTAAAAATGTCATTTTAGTCCCTCAACTATCAAAATGTAGACCTATTGAGTCATTATTCGATAACATGACATTGAATTAGTATTAAAATTATTATTCTTGACATTTGCCAACTCAATGTCATATCATAAAAAAATGACTTAATAAGTCCACATTTTAATTGTTGAAATACTTAATAGATTGTTTCCAAAGTTGAGGGATTAAATTGATCTTTTTGGACAACTTAAAGAAGTGCAGTTAAGCCACTAAATAAGAATGAATAGCTAAATAAACAAGTAGAAGAGCCCAATCGACAATTTTATGCAACGAAAAATGGGCCTGGAAATGGTCCCCGAAATAAAAACGTGGGAGAAGTTGGGCCTAGTATTTATTGAGGTCCGGCCTCTGAAAGTATGGTTAGAAAAGAATGAAATAGAATTGGTAACATGACAGCCTCATTTGATTTGTGCAATCCAAATCCATTCTCCTCCTCTCCTTCTTCTTCTTCTTTTCTCGAGGTGGAGCTATGGAGATGGCTACTTTCTCATTCAATTCATCCTCTATCATTATCCCTAGACGCCACCACGCTGCTCCTTCTGCTCTTTCTACTCAACTCTTCAATTTCACTTCCTCTTCTTCTTCTTCCCTCACCCGTCCCTCACTCAGCTGTCGTTCACGCGCTCCTTCTATCAAATGCTCTGCTTCTGGAGCTACTACTGAAGCACTACCTGGTAACTCTTTTTTTAATTATCATTTGCACGTCTGGATAATTCTGTTTTGACGGTTTAGGATACGTTTTATGGCAGCATTTGATGCTTCTAGTTGCTTAAATCTTCTTATAATATTGCTTCAGAGGAGAAGAAGACACAATTAGTCAGGAGAGGAGATATACGAAATATCGCAATTGTTGCTCATGTTGATCACGGCAAGACTACTCTCGTTGATGCTATGTTGAAGCAAGCCAAGGTAATTGTATTTCTAATTCTATGCCGTCTACAAAATGGAGAGCCAAGTATTTGGTTTTACATAAATAAAACATGAATGGAGACCCAAGTAGGACGTAGTTGTCATAAACAGAGTGTTCCCAAGTTATCAAATCTCCTGATAATAAGAAACATATTTCATATATTTATTTTACGTTTGCTTGCAGGTGTTTCGTGATAACCAATTTGTACAGGAAAGAATAATGGACTCAAATGATTTAGAGCGTGAAAGAGGCATCACAATTCTTAGCAAAAATACATCAATCACTTACAAGGATACCAAGATTAATATCATAGATACTCCAGGCCACTCTGACTTTGGAGGTGAAGTCGAACGCATCCTTAACATGGTCGAAGGGGTTCTTCTTGTGGTACTTTTCTAAACCTTCTATTCTATGGAACATCAGGAATTTGAGTCTGCTAGTAGTATGCCATGGTTCTCATGTTAATTAATGTTGATATTTTGTGCTTCTTATGAACTTTGCATATCATCTGCTGAGAAAGCCCTGTAGTGAATGTTTCAGTCTTTGTTCTCAGAATTTAAGATGCACATCGATATCGAGCTAAAATCTACAGATAGATGTATTGTAAGAGAGATGCTAATTTCTGGATTGTTGTTATGGGATTTTTGAGATTGTGGAGCTTGGTCTGCACCTTAACGTGTCCTAGCCATTGCTTTTTGGTAATTTACATTTTTAAAACTGAAGTCATCTTGAAGAATTTTGCTTTAAGGTGAAAACAGTAATTACAAATACTAAATAATGTGCTCTCCCCGTTAAGAACTAGTTGAACATATTTCCTCAGGCCATATTGCATAAATATTTATCAATAATAATCATTCTCCTTAGCACTTTGACCTTGCTTTTTGAACATATATAGTGTATTTCCTGTCCCTGTATGTTTGTTTGTCTGCTGGATCTTTTTTTGTCTGAATTATTTGCGTAAATAACCGACTTACTTTATGGGATCATCTCGTCAGACAATTAATGCAGCTACTTTCTTTGTAGGTAGATTCTGTCGAAGGGCCAATGCCGCAGACAAGGTTCGTTTTGAAGAAGGCTTTAGAGTTCGGCCATGCTGTTGTTGTGGTTGTGAATAAGATTGATAGACCTTCTGCTCGTCCTGAATTTGTCATCAATTCCACATTTGAACTATTTATTGAGCTCAATGCAACAGATGAACAGGTACCTTTTCTTTTTGAACAGTAGATTCGGCACTCGAATGATTCATTTTTATGGGTCATCAAGATGGTATATGATAATTTTGTGCAGTATTAAGTAGAATCTCACCTAAAAAAAGGTTTTGAAGTCAAATAAAAAAGTTGCAGGGAAATGGACTTCCACTGACACAAATACTCTCTGCTGTTTTTCTGTTTTTTCTCTTTCAAGTTTTACGGGTTTATGAATAGTTTAATGTAATCAGTTGATATATTCTTGCAGTGTGATTTCCAAGTAATATATGCTAGCGGCATGCAAGGAAAGGCAGGATTATCTCCTGATAATTTGGCTGATGATCTGGGGCCTCTTTTCGAGTCTGTGATCAGATGCATTCCTGGACCACGCATTAACAAAGATGGTGCACTGCAAATGCTAGTTAGTAATTGCTCCTTTGTGTTCCCATTTCTGGATTTCACTTCATGCTCTTTAATTTTATGTAAAGATACCGTTTGCTAAATAGGGACATAGGTGATATCTAGTAGATGGGGGAGTGAACCCTGCTGGTACATATGAAAAATTATCAATTGATATTCTACAATTGCAAGTTGGTAGGACATGAGAATACAATTTAAGAACATGCATGGTGACAGGAACCTCCAGGCACAGGCCTTAGGTGGTAAAATAGCGTTATTTTTATCAAACATATATCTTCTCAGACTTTTTTATATTTTGAAGTCTTGACCCCATTTTTGATCGTTGACTCTATCATTTCCTTAATTTGCAGCCCTCTTAGATTGAGTCATTGAAGGGAAACATTACTTAAGTAAACATGTGCAATGCATATATCTGAAGCTTTCACGTAGATTATTAGCGATAAGCTTTTGGAACATTTCGTTCACCACTGTCTGACACATTGCTAAGCCTAAGATTGCCTGCCAAAGAGCTGAAGTAGAATCCAAGGGTCAGAATTTTGAATTTGATTTTAATTCTTTGGACCTAGGGAAATGGTTGTAATTGCCGTTGTTTACTTTCAGCCTCTGTTGAATCTCTGTTTGTATTTTTATTTTCTTGTATTCTGCCGTGAACGTAGTACCGATATGGATGCCAATGCTAATTGCTATATACGTAATTCAGGCGACAAATATCGATTATGATGAACATAAAGGACGAATAGCTATTGGGCGCTTGCATGCTGGATCTCTTCGGAAAGGAATGGATGTGAGGGTAGGTTTTCCTGTATTTTGAAATCTGTATTAACTTTTAGGAAGATGTATATAAACTGATTACTCCTAACTTGATTGAGGTCATGATTCTTGAGCGATTGATATTATTCACAAACTTGTATTAGAAAAGTTTTCGGTAGTTAATTAAATGAAAATAATTCTTCTGCTATGTGGGACGTCAATTGCTCAGATATGCACACCAGACGATTCATGTAGATTTGGACGAGTGAGTGAGCTGTTTGTGTATGAGAAGTTCAATAGAGTTCCAGCTGCAAGTGTAGAAGCTGGTGACATTTGTGCTGTCTGTGGAATTGATGATATTCAAGTAAGCTTCACTTGCTCTTCATTTGTACACTAGTATGGAATTCCCTTTATTTTTCTTTTTGAATTGTGAGCAATATGATCCTTTTCTCTTACAAGTTCATATGAGCAACTTTGTAAGTTTCTATCTTCAGGAATTAGACAAACAAAAAGGAATAGCTACTGTATAGTCCTATAATAACTTTTTTATTGCACCTATCTTTCCTCTTCAAAATTGATTTTTGGGATTAATTTATTTTTTCATTGAACAGATTGGGGAGACAATTGCGGATAAAGCATCTGGGACTCCATTACCTGCTATCAAAATAGAAGAACCAACTGTGAAAATGGCTTTCTCCATAAACACTTCACCATTTGTTGGCCGTGAGGTAAGACAATTTTATTACTTTTAAATATAATGTTCGCAACTCCATGGTTGCTTTCTCTGCCTTTCCCCAGTTGAGCTTGCCTTTGGACACTTCTGTCAATTGGCAGGAAGCAAAAATATGCTAGCATGAAAGTGTTGATCTGCATAATCATATTTGTTTTGTACATCCTTGCATAGTTTGCTCAGAAGGTCTTAATGAGTGTTTATTTGTTGGTTTTACAATTCGTTGCTAAATTTTTATCTTTTCGTACTACTGAAAATTTAGAACGAGTCTGCTTGAGAATGTATATAAAATATTTCAGGGATTTTACGAAATCTCATGTTTCAAAGTCACTACCTCTCTTTTTCAGGGAAAATATGTTACCAGCAGGAACTTAAGAGATCGGCTTTATCGTGAGATTGAGCGAAATTTAGCTATGAAAGTTGAAGATGGTGAAACTGCAGATACATTTATTGTAAGTGGACGTGGCACCTTACATATCACCATATTGATAGAGAACATGTAAGGATAAGCCAGCTTCTTCTTCTTTTAAGTTTCTTTATCTTGCACTTTTGTTTAATATTTAGTTTTTCAGGCGAAGAGAAGGATACGAATTCATGGTGGGGCCTCCCAAGGTCATTAACAAAAAAGTGAATGACAAAGTGATGGAACCGTATGAGGTGCTTTCCCGATCAAACTCTCTCTTATTTAATTAACAAATAGGAATTGCTCATATCCTAAATGCATGATGGATGGTGTTTCATGGATCTGATTTTCCTCATGTCAATGATCTAATTAATATCTATTGATTTTATTGATGCATATACACACATGACATGACCACTACCTATAATATATCTGTGTTTGTTAAGTTTCCTTCCACTCTTTAAGTTCTTTTGTTAATAGATTGTGTCGCTTTTCTGTGTCAGTATTGCTAGCAAACACAATATGCATTATGTGGCGCCTAAACTTTGTGAATTTTCTTTGTTGAGCCGTATTATTTTATCGTTATGAACAAGCAGAGTATGCACGCCAACAAAATGCAGTTGCTGATTGAAATTACTGAGCACGAAAAGGCTATCATTAAGTTTGTTTGTTGACTGTGTCACTTGTGTGTGTCAATATTAAATAATATTGCCAGTATACACAATAGGAGAAATGCATTATTGGGCCCGTAAATTTTGCAGCTTCTCCCAAATGTCGAATCAAACACAATAATATTGCATGCTAACGCAATGCCTGGATCTAAATTTCCGGTAAATTGGGAAAATACATTATTTGGATGCTAAACTCGGGTTTTTCTCTATTTGCTCCTTTTGAGTTATTTTTCAAGATTAAGTTCTCAAACAAATTATAAATGCCAAGTTTGAACCTTTAATATTTTACTTTGATGTATTTAGCCTTGAACTTTGCATTTTTTTCCATAATGATTAATGTGAACATTCATGATAATTCAAGGGAAATAGACAATAGAGTATACAATTAAGGTGCTGATTGATAGATATACGGCGCACAACAGAAAAAAGTGATAATATGATATTGCCCAGAATTTCATGGTTTTCAAGCTGATTGGTATTAGTTATTTTCAAACATGGACAATGATGGCAGATTGCTTCAGTGGAGGTACCAGAAGAACACATGGGCTCTGTGGTTGAACTCCTTGGAAGAAGGCGTGGGCAGATGTTTGACATGCAAACTGGGTACGTCAATTGTTCTATAGGTGGTTTAACTTTATCCATATTTATTAAAATTTAAAGGTATGGTCATGGTGATATTGGTGCTCTGTAATTGACTATCTTATGTTTAGATCCGAGGGAACAACATTGCTCCAGTATAAAATTCCTACTCGTGGCCTTCTTGGATTGCGGAATGCAATTTTAACAGCTTCTCGTGGCACTGCAATTCTTAACACAATATTTGATAGCTATGGACCTTGGGCTGGAGATATAAACACACGAGATCTGGGCTCACTGGTAATTTCTAACATTGTGCTTATTTTAGACATGTAAAAAACTACTATATAGAAAGATTACATTTTTATTGTACACCCTCTATCCCAGAAATAATTGGTTGTCAGTATTTTGCTAAGTTAAAAAAGTATAGTTAATGTAGTACAAGAGATTAATTCTCTTCCATTACTTTTTGAGATGTTGTTACTCTATTACTCCACTATAAAAAGAGAACTTCACACTGGAAACTTATGCATTTCCGAAAAACTTTATTGAGAAAATGCGGAACTTTTGAGAGATGAAATGCACCTTTGATTACTAAGAATCTGATTTTCAGGTTGCCTTTGAGGAAGGAACATCTACATCTTATGCGCTTTGTAGTTCACAAGATAGGGGGCAGCTGTTCATTGGTCCTGGAGTTGACGTTTATAAAGGTCAAATAGTCGGAATCCATCAGCGACCTGGTGACCTATCCCTGAATGTGTGTAAAAAGAAAGCTGCAACAAACGTGCGCTCAAACAAGGAAGTATCAGGTAAACCGCTTCTTATGCCCTTATCTTTTATCACACTAGAATTCCAGCCATTGCATAATGCAGATCATAATATTGGTAGAAAACTAAACTCACAAGTCCTATATTTAGAATGCTAATGCTTTTCTACGGTGTTTGAATTATTCTCTATACGTTCGAACTCTCCTATGATGATGAGGCAGTTTCATTTCTTCCTCTAATTGCCTGTATTTCCTAATTTCACACAGTGGTTCTCGACACTCCTTCGGATTATAGTCTGGATGACTGCATTGAATATATTCAAGAAGATGAATTGGTAGAGGTTACTCCCTTAAGCATCCGAATGTGCAAAAATCCGAAGCTTGGGAAAAAGATAAGATGAAAAGCGTAGAGACATTAACCAGGTGAACTGAGCAGCAAAACACAATTGCACAGTGAATCTAAAACAGTATAAGATAAGATTCAGGTCCCATCGGTTGATCGATCCCGAATCAGTCACCATGTGTGATAGCATTCATATAGAAGGAATTATGTGAGACTGGCAATCATATAAAGTTTTGCTTCATAATACAAAGTTTGTATAGAAAACTGTACAACATACCAATCAAACTATTCATTAAGTCATTTCATTTTTGTAATGTTTAGGAAATAAGCAATTGAATATTCTTAGCCAGGAGCCTGTAATACAGATTCAATATAGTCCCTCTATAATAGAGGCTGAAGATGATGTATGTAAACTGAACCTTGGAAATGTGCCTTCTTTTAAGTACAATTATTCTTCTGTTAAAAAAATATAGAATGGTAGAGGTCCTAATAAGTAATAAACACCACCAATGAAAAGTTGACATGTATTGTTATGGACTGCATCGGTAGCACTTCCGTTAATTAATAAAATAAATGTGAATGCCAATTAAAGATGAGACAATGTTAAAAAGAAAAATTCAAAAGTCTTCAAATCATTTTGCATGGAATTAGTATTAATCATGTGTATAGTTTTTTCTCCAAAATGAACACAAAATAATAACAATAATAAAAAAACAGGGGAATAGTTCTTGTATTACATGTACTCAAGTACAACTTTTCAACCTTTGTTGAAATACGTACAATGTTTCACTCCATGATAACTTTGTGAATCTTGAAGTGTTCCCCTCTTGCCGGAACCTGCAAACAATGCCGGCGACTGGAGTGCCGGATAATTCTCCGATGCTAAAGTCAGTTTTTGGATGGTTGGTTTGTTTTGCAAGTAATATGAACATAATGTAAACCGTATCGTAATGACACCTCTATTACCCGATTTTGCCTAGGGTTGACGAGTTTATTCTCTATTAGGACTGGGCTTCCGGTTGTACTTATCCCCCATAAATGCTCCTATTCTGGAGTATTCCTTTATTGGGCTTGCAGTAATCAGCATCATCCTTCCTGAACCTGTTATTCTGAGACAAGGCCGGTAACAGGTTTTGGCCTGAGAAATTTCTTTGATTGGTACTCCTTCTGCCAATTGTTTTTCTTTTTTCAATTGATAAATCTGAAGAGTTAATCAAGTTTTTTGCACAAATCTGGAGATTAATTGACTACGGTTTACACAAGTTCAGAAAGCTATTAGTACATTTTGGAAATTCAGGAGACTAATTAAGCTTATAGACAATTTCATGGATGAACTAAATATATTTTAAAAGAAGTTAAGGAAGCTGTGAAAGTTTTTTTTTTTGAACGAAGAAGCTGTGAAAGTTAGAAGACCAATAATGATTTTTAAACAAATTTAAATGGAAATGATATATTAAGTCAAAATAAAATATTAGAATATGCTATTCAAGAAAAATTTACACTAGTATTAGAGCAGTAATCTTGATCAACATTAAAATAGATCAATTATAAAATTTCGGGTTATAATGTTAAGTTGTGAAATTCCGGGATGATGAAAAAACTAACGGAAAATTTCAGGAGTCATGATGTAGTTTTGGCTCATTGTATCCAGTTTATACTAACACTGAATCCTAGTATTTTTTTTCTAAATATTGAACCGTTTTGTATTCCATTTCTCTTTCCTTTTAAGTCTAGTCCGAATTTATTTCATTATATTTGAATCAATTAATGAATTTCTAATTAATAATTATGGTTCATCTTTAATTAGTAACACTAATTAATCCCATTCCACTTGTAGAAATTCACAGTTCATACTCCATATACTTGAAAAACGCGTCAATTTAAATTTGTTTCAGTTTTTTAAACCATATCCATTACATTTTCAAAATCCCACCCTCTAAATTAATATGCCAATATTTAGTAATTCTAGTCTCAGTTACCAAAAAAAAGAAGTAATACTAGTCTCACAAACCTTCAATTATTTTTGCTCTCAAATTCATTTCAATGGCAGATCATACTGATCATAATGCAGCAAGTTTTTGGACTCAGACCGATGCGTTGCTTCGAAAGAACTTCACTTATCAGGTTCCGGTTCCTCACATTTTTTGTGACTGATTGAAATTTGATTCAGAATGTACTGATAATTGTATTCTGATTTTATTTTGTCTTGTCAGAAACGGAACGCTAAGGCGAATTGCTGCCTGATTTGCTTTCCTGTGTTACTATGTCTCCTGTTATTTACTGTTCAAGTTTTGGTTTCTGTAGCTAATAGTAAGGCTGCTAAGCAAAACAAAAACAATGTCAACACTTGTGATTGTCAATGTGACTTTTCAAAAGATCCTGAGAAATGCTTTGATATCTGCGGGAGAGAGTATTCAAAATTCGAAACAGACAGCAACTGTCCGCTTCCTAGTCCCCCACACTGGCCTCCCTTGTTACATATTCCGTCTTCTGCTTCTCGTGCTGTGAAATCCAATGTCACTCCATTCACAGACTTGCCAGACAAGTCATGCCAGCGTAATGAATTCTGTCCTGTAACCCTGCTTTACACCGGGAAAAATCAGTCGTTCGCAAAATGTATATCTCTTCATTTTGACTGTTTACTTAAATTATTTTTCTTGTTTTCCTAACTTAATCAGTTGTTAACTCGTGTCATTTTCCCAATAGCTGTGGCTGGAAGTATGTTTACAAGTCCTTTTCCTCTTAATTCTTCATTGGTTTCGGGTAGTTTAGATGACATTGCTCTTGTAAGTTCTTTTTCTTTCTTCATCCAAATTTTATTATGCATCTCTAATCAATTGTCCGGTATTTTCGATTTGCAACTTGCTTAAAATAAATGTTGAATTTTTCAAAATGTTGCAGGGTTCAGACACAGCTATAACCTTCATGAGGTATCCTCAGGAGACCTTAATTGGCGGCAGTCCCCTTTACTTTATTCGACGAGACTGCTCATCACACCCAAATTTGTCTATTTCCATTCCGCAGTTTGATCTTTATTCAGGTATAATTTTATGGTGATCTTCAGGAAATTCTGAAATGCTTGTGTGAAAATATGTATGGTGCACACGTTAATTATAGTCAAACAAAACAATCTTTATATTTAACTGCAAACCAGCAGCAACATTTTTAAAGAACAATGTTACTGCTGGTTTGCAGTAAACAAGAGATGCGTAAAAATGCAAAAGATATATAATTGTGTAAGGTATTTCTGACAATTACATACTGACTTTTTTGTTTTATCGTCCCTTACTTGAAAATATAGAGGCAGATTGTATTCAAGGCCTAAGTTTGTGGCGAAGTAGTTCTTCTGAGATAAATGATGAGTTGTTTAAAGGATATCTCGATCCAGGAAATGAATATGGAGATACAAATCAGATGCTTACAGGTTTCTTCTTAATTAGGTTATTGTCCAGCTTTATTGTATGCTTCATGCTTAAGGAATTCATATTGCTCATTTTTCTGCAGCATATGATTTCCTAAACTCTGACTGGAATACTTTCAATGTGAGTGTTTGGTACTATCCAAAGTATATGCTTCGTGTTCCACGCTTGGTGAATCTGGTAAGTCTGTTCGTGATGAGTTTGCTATTTCCTTTTCCATGGTTTTTCATTCTTACCTCACTATGATACATCATGATATCTGCAGGTGTCCAATGCTTACATTGAGTTTTTGCACGGGCTCGGTGCAAAAATTCTGTTTGATTTTGTGACGGAAATGCCTAAACCTGCCACGACAACCCAAATCGAACTGGATATGGCAGCTCTTCTTGGTCCACTCTTCTTTACATGGGTTATTCTACTGCTATTCCCTGTAAGCATTATTTGTTAACATTTCTTTTGAGGCTTCGAGTTGCTTAGCTTTTTGTTGAAAAATTAGATTAGTTTAAATTGAGATTGAAGCTATACCTTTTTTAAAAGTTATGTAGTGTCCTGTTTTTCACATTACGGTGTAGGTGGTGCTAACAGCATTGGTTTACGAGAAACAGCAGAAACTGAGGATCATGATGAAAGTGCACGGTCTTGGTGACGGACCCTATATGATGATTTCTTATTCTTACTTTCTTTTAATATCTTTGATGTACATGATAGTATTGGTGATCTTTGGCTCGGTATTAGGTAACAATCTCAATTTTAATAAGCTTACAAGCGTTATCTTTTTTTGCATTTTTGGATCTCTTCTTGTATCTAATGGTTTTAAAATGCAGTAATAAGTATCTTCAGCAAGAATGCTTACAGCCTCCAGTTTGTGTTTTACTTCATCTATATTAATCTCCAAATTGCCGTGGCCTTTCTGTTTGCTGCTTTGTTTTCACATGTCAAGACTGCCTCAGGTTTGATTAAATTTGAGTTGTTTGATTAATTTCTACTTATATTTACCTCAAAAGTAAATCCATTTACTCCCCCGTGATGGTTATAATTTCTGGTTGCAGTTGTAGCGTACGCATATGTCTTTGCAACTGGTCTTTTGGGTGAATTTGTTTTCCGATCCTTTCTTCAAACCTCATCATTTCCAAGTAAGCACATGAACTTTTGTTATGTACTCTTCCTCATTGCTACGTTTTGCATCCGTTATTTGATTTGTATTCCACGATTTCAGGAAGCTTGGTCATTGCATTGGAGTTTTACCCGGGTTTCTCTCTATATCGAGGGTTATATGAATTTTCACAGTATGCGGAAACCGATGATGGGATGCGGTGGGGAAACTTAAAAGATAAAGAAAACGGGTTAGCAACGGTCTTATACATAATGCTTGCTGAGTGGTTAGTGTTAGGCTTTGTTGCATTTTATATGGACAAAGTTTCGGCATCAGGTAGTGGAAAAAGTCCTTTATTTTGTTTACATAACTTTGAGAAGAAGTGTCAATCATCTTTCCAGAAGCCTAATTTGCAAAGAGATGGATCTACTGTCGTTGATATAGATAAACCGGATGTTTGTCTAGAGGTAAGATTTCTCCATCTAATATTTATTAGTCTATTTAAGCTCTAATTATTACAGACATGTAGCATCATTGTTAATCTCTATAAAAATGAGGTCGATCTTGTTGATCACTATTTTTTTTGCTTTCATTCAGAGGAATAAGGTTGAGGAGTTACTTGTGGAGGCAAATGCAGATTATACAATCATATGTGACAACCTCAGAAAAATGTTTCCAGGACATGATGGAAACCCCCCGAAAATGGCAGTGCGGGGATTATCCCTTGCATTGTCTAAAGGTGAGTGTTTGGGTATGCTAGGTCCTAATGGTGCTGGGAAGACCTCTTTTATTAGCATGGTAAGTTCAACATTGTCTTTCCATTTTCTACTATGAAAATCTGTTAAATATTTTCTTTAGGGATAACCGGATAAAGGACTATTACAGTTCATTCAGAACCTTGAAAAAGTCGATAGATTAGAACAACTTCAGAATCTGCTTGTCAAATGAAAATCTTATCAGTATTTACGTCTCTGTTATTTGAGACCCGATTTTTCTGGACTAGATGATTGGACTGGTGAAGCCTACCTCGGGGACAGGATACATTCAAGGTTTGGATATACGAACACAAATGGATTGGATTTATAACAGCATGGGCGTTTGTCCACAACATGAGTAAGAAATAACTCTCATTCATGTCTTTCTATAATCTTTTAATCATCCTCTATTTGAAAGGAGGCCTTTATAGTAATCCTCCATTTTTGGTTTCTATGGTTGGATTTTAGCCTGCTCTGGGAAACTCTAACCGGAAGGGAGCACTTACTGTTCTACGGACGACTGAAGAACCTAAAAGGTTCTGCCTTAAAACAAGTAAGTTTCTGTTATCCCTTATTAGATTCGTCTATTCTTCTCGTCCCGTTGTATTCACTTTTATAGCCTTTTTTTACTGTACTTACTGCAGGCAGTGGAAAAATCTCTCAAGGATGTGAACCTATTTTACGGTGGGATTGCTGATAAAAGAGCGGGGAAATACAGTGGAGGTATGAAGAGGAGGCTAAGTGTTGCCATATCACTCATTGGAGATCCTAAGGTACATCACAAATATTAAACGTAAATTGGTACGCTAAACACATCGATCAGTGGCATTTACATATTCATTTCTTGGAGAAAGGTTGTTTATATGGATGAACCAAGCACCGGGTTGGATCCAGCTTCTAGAAGCCAGTTATGGAATGTTGTGAGGCAGGCAAAGCAAGACCGAACTATCATTCTGACCAGTAAGTAACCTCTCTTATCCATGTCCTCCATTTCGTATTCTTGATATACCGAGGTTTTCATATATCTTTTCATTGTTTTAGCGCATTCAATGGAAGAGGCAGAAGCTCTATGTGATCGAGTAGGAATTTTAGCAGATGGGAGCTTAAGATGCTTAGCAAGCCCAAAAGAGGTAAGTGAAGTAAAAATTATGGAGAGTTTTGGGGAAATGATGATCTTATTTAAGCACTATTGATAATGACAGCTGAAGGGAAGATACGGGGGATCATACGTCTTGACAATGACAACGCCGGTGGAGGAGGAGCAAGAGGTAGTGAAGATGGTCGAGAGACTATCTCCGAGTGCTGAGAGGATATATAACATTTCAGGAACTCAGAAGTTTGAGATGCCGAAAGGCGAGGTGAGGATTGCAGATGTATTTCTAGCAGTTGAGATTGCAAAAACAAGATTTCAAGTTTCAGCTTGGGGTCTATCTGATACCACTTTGGAGGATGTCTTTATCAAGGTTGCAACTGCAAATGTCTCTTAGCTATCCGAAATTTTTATTATATGATTTATCTAGATTCTGAACTAATTCCTTATTTGGTTTCTTTTAGATTTTTTCATTTTTTAATTGTTTCTGATTTGATGGATTGAACTATTATTCTTTTATTTCAACACATTAAGTCTTGTAATCTTTTATTTGAACACTCGAAAGACTGCGTTTCGAATTTAAATTCAGGTTCTTTCGGGTTGGATGTAACTCTTTTCTACGTGATTCTTGCCTGAGACACATAAATTGTTAAGTTGTTAATAGGAGCTGTAATTCAACAGATTTAAAGCAGCTTGAAGATGATGTATGAGAACTAGAAGGCCTTGAAATAAAGCCTTTTTTCACTAATACAAGGATTCTTTTGTTAAATATTCTAGAATGGTGTGGTTTGACATGTCCATTTCTCATTTTTTTTCGAGGTACATATGAACTCAGATCTTAATAGTTTTCTTTTGTTCCGTTTTCTTATTATAATTGTTATTTTAAGTGTGAAAACGTGTTTCGAGTTTCAAAACATGAGAAGGTTATTCTGATTGCTTTTCCAATCTATTTAACTTGAGTTATGAAGTTTAACTCTTTTCTTACATTGTTTTCTAAGATCTCAAAAGTAAATTTCTCAATTAATCTAAAAAACTACAAATTTTAGCTTTGGCATAGAGTCACAACTTACTAATGATGTCGAAATTGAATTTTTATAATTGATAGTAGATCACTCAATTTAAAGTTGTTCAAGCACTCTTCAAGTGGTCTCTCCTCCAATTAAAATTTTTTACATATACTCAAAAATCGAACATCGAATTGAAGTTTAAATAAGTGATCATGCATAATATTACATTTTTTTGTTGCATAATTATCAAACGTTTATGTTTTATTTTTCCAAATATTTTTTTTAGAGCAGTTGATTTTGTCCAAATGTCACTTTAGTTGACTTAAAAAAAAGTCACCTTAGTTCAATATCAACAATATTGAAGACATTTATGAAGTTGCTTAAATGGGAAATTTTCATAGCACATATAAACTAGTAAACGATTGAAACCTTATCTTCTAACAAATCCATGAATTATATCTTTACAAGATTAGGTGGACTTACTTTTCATAATTTTCATGGGATATGATGAACTTCGTTTATATAGAACAATATTACAATAACTTACTTGTGTTACAAGTCTAGAAGCATTAATTAAGCAGCCATGTCAATTCAAAGAGTACATTAATTAATGAGGTAGGTTTCAGTTGTCACAAGCCATGACCATGTAATTTTTAGGCCACCAAAAAATATCAAGAATATTCTAACCTAATTCCCAATTTTGTTTCATGTCGATAAAAAAAAATCACTTTTCAGCATACCACACGTGTATATTAATTAGTTTAATCTATGGACGGCATTGGCAGCAGCCTCCATGCCGGTTTTATTTTATAGTTCATTTAATTTCAGTGCAAATCAAACTTAGAGATAATTTTAATAAAGGAATAACTAAAACAATATTTAAGTCCACTAATTATTTTTCATTTTGGTAGACTAACTTTTGTAAGTCTAATTCATTTGATGAGTAATACTTTTTAGTTTCAGTGATTTTACGGATAGTTTGCTTCTTTACGGTGAAACTACTAGCAAAAAAAAAAAATTAATGCTGAGAATCACTATTTATCTTATACAAATTTAAGAGTGCACAAAAAAAAACTACTTTAAAACTATTAGAAACGAAAATTTTAAATTCAGACCAAATGAAGAACTCTCCATCAAATAGATTTTATATTCAAAATAGAACTTCTTTCCTAAAAGACTTTAGAGGTTCAATCAGTTGAAACAAGAAAAATAAAAAAATCGGAATGATAATATACTTTAACAAATTATACTTATATAAATTGATTGAAGTCTTTCATAAGTCTAATGGAGCATATTTTACTCATACTGGGAAAACTGTATTTAATATTGACAGAAGAAAAACACTTGAATATTATAAAAAGATAGTTATTTAAAATGTTATTTCCTTTTGGAGTTATAAATTGTGTGTTTGCTTAGGTTTGCAATTTTTTTATTTCATACATTTTTCTCATGATCTACTTAAAATGTTAAGTGTTTATTCATTAATCTATTATTTAGTAATATCCGTTTGTCTATTTATCAAAATCATTGAAATCCCAACAAATATAGATACTAAATTAATGCATCGAGAACTTCTATTAGAGACTGGGTGCAATGGATCCGATCAAAAAAATTAGAAATGCATTAAGAGATGATTGATGTGAAGAAAATAAGTGTACAAATGTCACATATTTATTGATCAGATCCATTGAACCAAGAACATAATAGAATTTCTCATAATACACATGTTAAAAACTAATTTAACCTATTAAACCGAAACTCAATCAATAACAATATGACAAAATGAACATTTGATTAACAATAATTTTAATTTATCATTAATGTAAGTTAACCAATTTCTGGTAGACCAATAGACAAATGTAGTCAAAGAATATAAGACAAATCAACACAAATATTGCTAAATAAAAGAGCAAATAGTAATGATGCAAGATATGGATCGCTGGCCCAAGGCCCATATGAGGATGGAACATATCCTAAATTCTCTAAGGCCATCACGCCTTCACGAACGTACGCTTGGTCAACCTACCTTATAACTTACAGTATTGTGCCACGTTTGAACAAATAAACAAACATAACATTACAGATCATAACCTACCCCAACGCGTTTGGCATATGGCAGCCACCCGCGGCATGGACATATAGGCTAGTAGACCAGAAAGTACAAGGTGTGGAGATTAGGCCGTGTTCCGCTATAGCCTATATATAGGAGAGCACCTCTCACATAAAAGTCGATCTCTCTCTTTGTCTCTTTATTGATTTTGGCATCGAAATATGCATACGAAAGAACATACCTGATGAATCGGAACAATCATTAGCACAACTGATACATTGTTCCATAATATTCTAAATAGTTTAGATTACAAATATGGGAAATTCTATGGTCACTTTGTTTTTGACAAAGTAACCATTACTTTGTTTTGTCCACCATTAGATCATGGGGTGAAAAGTGATCTAATGGTGAATAAAGCAAAGTACAAACAAAGTAACTCAAAAACAAAGTCACCATAGCCTACACCTACAAATATTGCTTGAAGTCTATAATAAATTAATTATTAAGTATTGTTAAGCAAGGTGCAGGAATAATGAAAAAGGGATATTGATATGGTCTTCATTTGATATAGTCAATTAATAGAGCGGTCTTAAATGACCACTCCATTATTCATCTCCTAGAAGACTTTATTTCGTTGTGTCATTTTCTTCTAGACCTTGTCCTACTCCATATATATATATATACACAAATTAATATTATTCACATAATAAATTAAAACATTTTGACTTCTTCTAACTAAAAGAAAGACTATAATCTTAATTCACATAACATTTAGCTCTAAATGTTCCTTAAATAATGAAACAACTTACAAACAAAAAAATTTCATTTTTCTCAAATATTCATCATTTTCATATGTATAGGGTGACAGTTCAGAATTATTTGATTATAATTGTGTCATGTTTTATATATTGTTAATTGGATTATTCGGGTAAGCTTTTATTTTTATGTTCTGAATGTATCAATATCTACTTGGTAATTTCAGTCTCACTAATAGTCTCTAGTCCCAGTTCCTAATTAGAAAAAGGTAACAATAATAGCAAAAATTGAATCATGTCACTCGAATTTCTCTATTTAAATAGTGTATCATTTTGCAATTTATTATTGTTTCCGATGTACTTATTGTTTCTTTTTCGTTTTTTTTTTTGGAAAAGGCCGATGTACTTATTGTTGGTGTAGTAATTTAGTGTAACTAATGAACTTATTGATTAATTTTAATACATTAATACAGAACAAGATGGCTGAGATCAATTGATTTTTATATAAAGAGCAGAATGCCAACTAAGTGGTCAGTAGCAGCGAAATTAAGATTCATTATAATATATATTGAGCTGGTAGCAGCCCTTAACCAATATCAAGAGATTCATTTTTTATAGGGACTATATGTAAATTTTTCCTTGATTTTTATAATAAGTTGTAACTACCATAGATTCCAATGTTGTTAGTGGAATGAATCTTTGCAATATTATTTTTCTATTAAAAGATATATATGTTCTATAAATGAGCAAAACATGGTGTATTATTCCATTCCTTATGAATTTTGCATGGATATTTCCATCTCACAAAGGATTTATAATTAAATTAGTAGGATATGGAGGGGACAGGTAAATTGGTATTTGAATATGGGATCTGAGAAATATACTGAAATATTTATTACTTCCCTTTAAATAGAAACATCATGTTTTTCCAAAAATATACATAGACAATCTGGAAGATCAACCATGTCTATCAAAACAGATGGAGATCATCGATGGAAGGAATTGCTTCTCATCTAGAAGAACATATATATTTTTTCATTTTCATTCTATGATTACTAATTCAAAATTAAATTAAATCAATATTTGATCAGATTAAAGAATATTAGTCTCGTTGACATTGTTTATAATATTATTTCTCTCTCTATAAATAGCAAAAAACACTATTTAGCTATTGACTTATCTTAAATTTGTGCATTTGATTACTGACATTTTATTTGTTCACATTTAGTCACTCACTTTTATAAATTTTGTGAAACCTCACTATTATTGTATTAATTGACATTCATACATTTTGTATTACTTATCAAATTTTTAGTTTTAATTGCAATTTCTTATTTGAAATAGAAGAACTTTAATGCTTAACATATTAATTTTCATTTAATTTTAATTTAAGAATGGTGGAATTTCACTAAATTGATAAATCAATAATCAAATAAAACAAAATTTACAAAAGTGGATGAGCAAATGTAACCAAATAAATGATCAGTGACCAAATGAACAAATTTGAAATAAGTCAGTGGTAGAAAAAGTCTTTCACCATTTATATATATATTAAACAAAATTAGCCAAACAAAATGAGGTTTATTTGTTTTGATAAAAAAGAAGAAAGAGGTTTACTGTAATAATGATACATGTGACATGAGTATAAAACTCTTTGTAATATAAGAACTAAAATTGTCATTAACCAACAAAAAATGGGACAGTCAGTATCAATTAAAGTATGCTTATGACTATATAATAGTTAAGAATAAGAGCTTCTAAAAAGTTGCCACATCAACAACAACAAAAATAAGATTTTAAAAATCTAAAAATGTGAAAAAATTATTTAATTTATCTATTTTCTTTATCATTTATTGATTATATAGTTACGTTCACCTACACCTTAATAACTAAATTATATTTAGTCATTAAGTATATCTTAAACCTTATAATTAAGAGAAAAATATCTAAAATGTTCTCATATTATGTTACTTTTTTAAAGTATAAAGGACGACGGTTCGTAAAGAGACTATTTAGAGTATAGTAAAAACATAAATTTTAATTTAATGCTTGATGACCAAAATAAAGTTTGGTAATTAAAGTGTAGATGAGCATGATACATTGTCTATAAACGTCACAAATCATCTTCTCTACCCATTAATTACAAATAATGTTTTAAATGTACAATTCATTTTCTCTCCCCAATACTTACAATTTAACGTTACAAGGACTCTTCAAATTCAAAGGGTCCGTTAATTTATGAAAGCGGAAGTTGCAGTGGGCTATATATATCAGTAGTTGAAAGAAGAAAGTAAGAAGAGTGTGAGATTATGGTGAATATCAAACTATGATTTCTCAAGTTGGAATCATAAATAGTAGATGTGGGAGAGTTTAAAAGTCGTATTTGAGAGTGCTCATCCTTTCAAGAAGAGAAGTTCAACAACTGAATTGCTTGAAGAAGAGAGACTAAAGATCAAAAAGCATAATATCCTTGTGAAAATATATTTATGAGGTTTCTGCAAATTGATGTTTATTTAGGTAGAGGTGGTGATAGGAGTTGCAACCCTTGATGAGAAGAGCATGATTTATGAGATTAGAGAATTAGGAAACTAATAATCTGAGAGCAGGATGTGCTTAATTTAGGAATTTCAATTTATTTTTATTTTTTTTCTCTTCTATTTTTTAGTAGATTGATATATATGTCTTTATTGGTGGAAGTTTACTTTGTGAATGATTCAATTACATAATTTTCGTGGTTAAAGAATTATGGTTAAAACTAATGACCGGTAGCTCAACGGTAGATGGTGGATTGAACTAGGAAAAGAATGACGGTTCGAATCCCACTATCATCACTGAGAGGGTGATTGATCCATAATTCACCAAACTGTTCAACAAAAATTGAATTAGTCAACATCAAATGTGGTATTAAGAAAAAAATTGTACAAAAAGAAAAAAGAATTGTAATTAAAAGTGGTGTTATGGGACATCATGATTGTTTAACAATTTAATTTCTGTGATAAAAATAGATATATTTAAATTGCTCACAACACTACATAGAATAGAACTAACTACATATTTTTTATAAAAAAAACAACTATATATTTATGATTTTAGTGAAAATATTAAATTATATAGAGTACTAGTAATATGGATTTGCAAGATATCACGGGTCATTATATGTGCTTGATATATACTTTCCTACCATTATTTCGAATAATTCTTTTATATTTTACAAAATTATTCCAACCATTCTAACTAATATATATATATGTGTCCAGTTTAGAAAGACAAAAACTACATGAGACTTAATTATATTTTATATTTGCAGTAAATTAGTGTTAATCCAAGAAAAAAATAAGCAAAAAAGTCGAACCCGCGCATCATGTTGGCTTTCGACTAGAAACGTTGTAAACATTTATCATTATTTAGAGTATAATATTAATTTGATGTATTTATAATTTTTATTAAAACTCAATAATTTGAAAAGTTAACCAAGTACAATAATTAATGGAAAAGAGGTAGAGTGCTCCTTAGCATATACTGTTTTCGGGAAAATTAAGCTACTTATGCCATCCGAACAAGTCCTAAGTGAAAAAGACCTGTAATTATTCTTGTTATTATTACTTAGACAAGGTTCTTATATTTAGTAATTTTAGCAGACAATATTTCAAAAGCCAGCAAGTAGGGAAAATTTGCTATCATAAAGCATAAGCTTTATTCTGTTGGCCATGATACTATGAGAAAAGCTATCCATCCATAAATTAATAAATGTTGGCTTCTTAACTAACAAAACTTCAAAGTTTAATTGAAACCAACAAACTCCCACTTTTATTATTTTTTTCTTATTCTTTTTTACTTTAATCGTCATCTCCTTTTTGTTTCTATCTATTTTGTTTTTAGATAAAGAGAAAAAAAAAAAAAGTGTAATTGCTGCAGTTAGGCTATTAATAAGATATTGTGATGTGATACCATAAAAGAAAATTTGTAGACATAGAGCAATCATGTTGAAAAGAGAAAAAATTGAAACTAGATCGAATCAGAAGAGTTAATGAAATTCAATGAGTAATTGAACTCAATCTAAATTATCCTTTATAAATATTTAAAATGTTTATTAATACACATGTCAATAATTGAATGGGAGACAGACAATGGAACAACTTATTCGAGATAATAGATTTTCTACCTATTAATTTAGTAGCTGTTTTAAACAATCTTCTAATATAATATTAACGTTAATTAAAATCTAACATATTTTGTGTCAGAATAAATATAAAAAGTGACTCTATAAAAAAGTTCGTGTACATTTTTAAACTCATTTCTACAATTTTTGCATTCTCCAAAATTTAGTTAACATTTTATAACAATGCCAAGTGAAATCTTGGAGTTTACAGATGTTAACATTTTATGAAAAAAAAAAAAAAACGAACCTACCTCACAAAAGTGAAATCAAAATCTAGAAAAAAATGGGGAGAAAATGCCCTCATATCATCATCTTTCTCGTCGACGTTATAACTCATGTCTGATTTCTTGCCAATATCCTCATATTTTTCTATTCTTTTTTTTTACATGTTGTAATTTTTAACTGCATTTTGCTATTGTTTTGTTGATTGCAAATTGTTCAGGAAATAAGACTCATTGTTATACCAATTTAGCTAGATTCATCGAGTTCGACTCGTGAACAACTCATTTATTTGCGAGATCTTATACGAGGCGAGCTTAAGCAAATTTTTTAGCTCAATATCATTTTGATGAGCTAAGCTAAGCATCCTGAATCTCGGCTCGAAACAGCTCGTTTACAAGCCTAAAAAGTTGGCCGGTTTCTAATTCAATTGGTCGAACTGATCGGTCTGATCATAATTTAATAACATTGAATGAATAAAACTAACTAACTCTATTTTACATTTATTATTCCAAATTTTTGAGCTCGATATCATTTTTACAAGTTGAACTGAGCATCTCAAAAGCTCGGCTCAAATGAGCTCGTTTACAAGCCTATAAAAGTTAGCCGGTTCTTAATTCAACTGGTCGAACCGGCCGGTCTGATCCGAATTTGATAACATTCAATAAAACCAACTCTTTCTTACATTTATTATTCCAAATTCTGTCACGTACATAATTTTGTTTTATGGGAAACAGTAGGGGGGGATGAGATTAGTTAAGATCTGATCTGAAAGAAATGCAACCTGTTCCTGTCTGTGTTCCAAGAAAGAAGGAAAAAGTTAAAAAGTAAAAAGAAAAAGATATTCTGAAATGTAAAAGAGAAAGAGTTAGGAGGAGGAGGTAAGTCTCCCCTCTCCCATGGATGGAGCTTTGACCTTCTCTCTCTCTCTCTCTTTCCCTTTCAAATCATTTGCCTCTTTCCTTGTAAATTCCTCTTCTTATTTTTTTCCATTACTCTAATCTCATCCCATCCTCCATTGTTTGTTCACATCCCTACTTTGAATTTTCTCCCTTCTTGACCCCTTTTTCTTAATTACTCTTCTCCAAAGTCAAATAAATCTCCCCTCTTTTTTATTCACCTCTTCTTAGACTTCTTCTTTTCTCAAATCTCTCTTCTCAATCTGTCTTAACTCTTCCAATTTTAATCAAGATCTTATCTTTTCATCACTCTTATCAATACCCATCTCTTAATTTTTTGAAAAAACATCTATCTCATCCTCAATTCTCAAAACCCCTAACTTTTTCCACTGTATTTTTCTGCTTTTTAATTGATGGGTAATTGTTGTGTAACCCCAGCAACAGCTGATGAATTTGAGCACAAGAAGGGAAACAAGAAAACCAAACCAAACCCTTTTGCAATCGACTATGGCCACAACAATGGGATCAGCCATAAGCTCACTGTTTTAAAAGATCCCACAGGGCGGGAAATCCAGCAAAGGTATGAACTTGGTAGAGAATTGGGCAGAGGTGAATTTGGGATTACTTATTTGTGTACAGATAGGGAGACCCGAGAGACGTTTGCTTGCAAATCTATTTCGAAGAAGAAGCTGAGAACAGCTGTTGATATTGAAGATGTGAGGAGGGAAGTTCAGATCATGAAGCATTTGCCTAAGCACCCAAATATTGTGACTTTGAAGGATACTTATGAGGATGATAGTGGTGTTCATTTGGTTATGGAGTTGTGTGAAGGTGGAGAGTTGTTTGATAGGATTGTTGCTAGAGGTCATTATACTGAAAGGGCTGCTGCTTTTGTTACTAAGACTATTGTGGAAGTTGTTCAGGTGTGAGAGGATTTTGATTGTTGGTTTTGATTTTGGAATTGGGGATGTTTTGTTTTGATTTGATTTGATCTTTAATTAGTCTAAGTAAATGTGTTTTGTGTGTTGCAGATGTGCCATAAACACGGGGTGATTCACCGGGATCTTAAACCTGAGAACTTCCTGTTTGCTAACAAGAAGGAGACTGCAGCTTTGAAGGCCATTGATTTTGGACTCTCTGTGTTTTTCAAACCTGGTATTTACTTGTGCTTTGCTATTGTATTTTGTGATTCAATGACATATGAAGAGAGCAAATTTAGCCTCGCACAGAACACTTAAGGATGGTATAACTTTAGGCCTCATTAGTGAAAGATAGTGGTTTTTCATGTGCAATTTTATATTATGGTAACACTACAACCTCCACCATTCACCCGATAAGCCGATAAGCTTTGACATTGCACTTAATGAAAAAAAAATCATCTTCTGTTAAAAAGACTTGAAACTGCATCGTCTCTTAAACGTGAAGCTTAAGATTAAACTGTTTTATTTGTGGAGGAGGCTAAATTCGCTTTCCCTCAGTAATCACGGGGCTAAATGTGTACTTATTCTTGTTCTTTATTATAGCCAAGTTCGTAGTCTAAAGTTTGGTTACTTTATACAGGTGAAAGATTCAATGAAATAGTAGGAAGTCCATACTATATGGCCCCTGAGGTGTTGAAGAGAAATTACGGCCCAGAAATAGATGTGTGGAGTGCTGGTGTCATACTTTACATCTTACTTTGTGGTGTTCCACCCTTTTGGGCAGGTTTGTAATTTTTGCAAAGCGAAATCATATCATACTATATAATACCTTTCATTTAAAGTTCAGAATTTTATAATTAGTTATTCTTTGTATGTATGCAGAAACTGAGCAGGGTGTTGCTCAAGCAATTATTAGGTCTGTTGTTGATTTCAAGAGGGAACCGTGGCCTAAGGTTTCCGATAATGCCAAAGACCTTGTGAAGAAGATGCTTGAGCCTGATCCAAAGCGTCGGCTTACAGCACAGCAAGTGTTAGGTAATATTTGGCTTCCATGAAATGTGTTTGTCGTGTTTATGGAGCTTTTACTGCCTAAAATTTGGAGTAATTTTGATAAACAAAAGTATGGAATTGAAATAGTTGCTTGTCCTTTGAATACAGAACATCCTTGGTTGCAAAATGCAAAGAAGGCACCAAATGTTTCTTTGGGTGAAACAGTGATAGCAAGGCTGAAGCAATTTTCCGTAATGAACAAACTCAAGAAAAGAGCACTTCGGGTAATGTCTTGTTCTTCTTTTCCAATTGGAATTCTTTGTTTTGGTTCAAGTTTGTTCCTTGTGCTAACGGTTCTGTTGTTGCTTCTTTTTGTTATGAAATTAACAGGTCATAGCAGAGCATTTGTCGGTAGAGGAAGTTGCTGGCATAAAAGAGGGGTTCCAAATGATGGACACTAGCAACAAGGGCAAGATTGATATTCAGGACCTAAGAATTGGATTGGAGAAACTCGGTCATCAGATCAGTGAAAATGATGTTCAAATGCTAATGGAAGCTGTAAGTGCTGAATGCTATCTTCTCTTTTCCAATCTTAAATTTGAGTGTCGAGTATTCTTTCAATGTTCAATTATTAACGAACTCCAATATGTTTTAAACATGTACAGGGTGATTTAGATGGAGATGGGCATCTGGATTACGCGGAGTTCGTAACAATATCTGTTCACCTAAGGAAGATGGGAAATGATGAACACCTTCTTAAAGCCTTCGAATTCTTCGATAAAAACCAGAGTGGCTACATAGAAATTGAAGAGCTAAGAGAGAACTTGGCGGATGAAGTTGATGAAAACAATGACGATATAGTAAATGCCATTATGCACGATGTAGATACAGATAAGGTAAATTCCATTTATAATGGAGTTTTCATAATCTCATATAATATTGAGTTCATGCACATGTTTGAAATTGGGCATTGAATAATTTCGATGAAATTGCAGGATGGAAGAATAAGTTACGAGGAATTTGCCACGATGATGAAGGCGGGTACTGATTGGCGAAAAGCATCAAGGCAGTACTCGAGAGAGCGGTTTAATAATCTAAGTCTCAAGTTGATGAAGGATGGTTCATTCATATGAACAATTAGCACTACGTTATTCAAACCAAAGAGACCATTATGACAACTGAATTTACACTCCTAGTAAAAAGAATTTCTTTTTTTCTTTCTTTTTTACAGATTTTCTTCATATTCGTTCTTTAAAATATTTTTTAATCCCCGTCTCGGAGTCCTTGATTTCATTCTAGATATTAGGATGAGTTCGGGACCTCGTTTCAAAGTGCGTTTGTTTATTACGAAAGAGTGTTGGTAAAGGTAATTAGTGGTCATTTGTGGTTGTAAATATTGTTTAATTGTGATTAAATTTTCTACCAAAGAAATCAACTGAGTAAATTTGAGTTAATTTGGATATTAATGAAGAGAGAAAAGCAAACTTGTATTCTTACTTGTCTCATATATAATGTACTATATTGATTCTGATTCTTAAATATTTTAGATCACTTGTAATTTCTAATTTGATGGCTTACATGAAGGGGAAAAAAGCATGGAAAGAGTTGCAAACTAATGTTAATTATCATTGCTTAGAAAGAAAAAGGAAGTTGAGTGTCACTTTGCTAACCTTTCAAAAGGCTCAATTGCATCATGGACTTTTAATAAAATAAAATTATTTGATTTTTTAAAATTATTTTGGAAACATTATTAAAATGGTATAGTTATAAGTGAGTTGGCTTAATATATAAGTTTCTTTTTTCTTATTTTTAACAAAATTCAGTTAAGTTCAACCAAATTCCTTAAACATTCAATCAAAATCAGCCGATTCAATTCAATTCAGTTCAATTTTGATTAGTTCAGTCATAAAGAACGAGGCATATGTCTCTCTTTTTGTCTCACTCGCTCTTTCTCTTTCGTCCTCTCCAGGGTATTTTCTTCTCCTTCTTACTTTGCGTTAAAAAAAAAAAGTCATAAAAATTCTAAACCTTTTTCTATTAAATTTCGTAAATTCTAAAAAACCAAGGTCTAGAACATGACAAAAATCTTCATAAGAACACAAGTAATCAAAATGTTGGTCTCAAATAAGCTAATATAGGGTTCTAGAGGGATGAACAAAACAACTAAATATTTTAAGGTCAACAAAATTTTCAAGGGAAAAACGCTTCTAAACCAATACTAGTTTTCTGTCTATATAGAGTTTTAGCATAGAGCTTCTTCAACAGAAACTTATTGGAAGTTTTGGGTAGTCAACTATTGTGCAAGATAGAGCTTAGATGTCTTTAGAAAATGTGGATATGCAAATTGTTTAGTAAGAACATCTATCATCAAGGGAGATTCATATTCACCAAAAAATAAAATTTGATCTCCTTTGAGGATCCATTTTCATATGATATGGTGGGATGGTAACTCATAACAACATATACTGCACATATAAACTTTTAGATGAGAATATTAGGCTAATGACTAAAAATGAATTGTATTGGGGAAGTGAAAACTCCTCAGATTAGAACACTAATATTTACCAATAAAATTTGGAGACCTGCTGTCAAAAAATATTTACCAATGACAGAGGTGGGCCAAAAAAGCCCATTTGTACGATCTTGGTCTAGCTTTGGCCCATATATACGATAGAGGTGTATCCTTTTTGTATTTAAAGTTGATTCAAGGGCCTCTCTCATCCTTGGCCTATTCTGATTTCTGAAAAGAGCAACAACTAAAACACCAAAATTGATTTATAAAACTACATAAACAAACATGAGTAGAATAGACCAAATACATGCCCAATTAAGCTCTTTCAATCAATAAAGGCTAGTAAAAGTGAAAGATACCAAAACAAACGATAAAAACCCGCAATAATGATTAAACTAGTTAATAAAATAACATAAAATTGTATATGTTATTCTTGCAATGGACTCTTATCACAATCACATGTTGACACGCGTCTAGGATACACTCCAAACTCCTATATAAAGTAAGAGATGACATCTCAAAAGGACATATTCACTATTCAACTCCGAATTACATCAAAGTTGTTATTGTCATTATCTTTTAATTGAAGTGTCGAAATAGTCACAAATCACCTATCTCATTTAGCTCACATTTGTTCATATTTGAAAACCTGATAAATAACGAGTGTAAATTAGCCGAAAGATCATATAATTAAGAGAAGACAAAGAACTTTATTTTATTTCTATACTAGTATTTTATTAATTTATCTAAAGTATGAAGAGAGGTGAAGGGCCCCATACACAATAGTTCAGCTGATTGCCAATAATTAAGACAATACAAAATGCCTTAAGGAAAAAAAGACAATTAAAAATAATTAAAAGGTGGTAATGTCCGTGATTGAAAGTGCTGTAAAGATATGCATCCAACATGGCAAGGAAAACCACGCAATGTGTCTGACGTGGAAGTGATACGTGTTGAGTTGCAATGGGACCACGACATTTTGTAATGGGATCCTCATGTTTCTTTGCTTAAGTTTAGTAATTAATTTTGTATTAGCAGCTCTGAATTGGTAAATATATTAATTAGAATTTCAATTTTTCCTATAGCGAGAGACAACACAAAAGACACACCACCATGATGATAAAGTTACTTACGTGTTTCAAATTACTCACCATATTCCAAAAATATTAGTTTTAATTACCCAATAGATAGCAATATAGTAGGTAATTTGCCACGTCCCCATACAAAAACAAAAACGATATAGAATTAGAGTCATTAGACAGTTAATTAGGCCTGGATGATAAATTCATGGGCAAATTCTAATTTGTGTTTAAGGAGAATTGGCATACGAAGTGCATTATAGTATTTGAATACCAATGAAAGTAAGGTACTTTAATGTATATAATACAAATCAATATCAAAGAAATAGAGATGTTGATGTTATTATTAATTGGTTTAGTCTGTGTTTGGCAATAAGCAATTTGAAGAAAAATTAGAGGTTTTAAAGTACTTCAGAGGTTTGACTAATCAAAAACTCTAATATAAGTGTGTGATGAAAGACGATTTAAAGATAACAGTTTGGCTTCAAAAAGTTAATTTTGAAAAGCTTCATTTTAGAACTTTTTAATTAGATGATTTATAAAAAACAATTGAAGGAGATTTTTGTCCCTAATTGTTGATTAGTATGGAAACTCAAACGTGGAAGTTTAGTGAATATTTATGAGTGATATGCAATAAGCACCAATGAATAGTTACGTAAGTTAAATGTATGTACTAAGGACATGATGATACATGCATTTACATGAAGTAGAAGCAATACTGTCTTGTTCTAGTATAAGTTGTCGGCTAACTAGATATGTCTGACTTATTAGGATTAACCAATAATTTATACATAACAAGCAAAGATGCGTGGCTTAACCCGCCCCTACCATGGATGCTTTCGGTCCTTCCATTCATAGAATATACCTCTAAAATTGGTGATTTGGCACTCCTATTTTAGAAATTTACTAAAAGAATCTAATTTTTAATTAGAAATTTGTTGAAAATCAATAAATGTGTCTCAAATATGTTAAATTTTGGAAAAACTTGATGGAAATCTTCAATATTCGTCAAAATCGTCATTGCAAGGAAAAATATCTTGCGAAACTTTTTTATATGTCTAAGTGTAAAGTCCGCCACCCGACACACCAATCTCCTATTCGCCACTGCAAAAAAGTACACAGTTACTAATATCACATTTGGTGAAACTATAAAGGATAATTTTGTAATTTAATCTATTTTTTTAATTTTTAGAAAGGAGGTGGTCGGATTTAACAGCGCCGGCATGAAGCGCCAACAGGGGATGGAGAAAGATATACTACATAAGCTGCTGACGGCTGTTTGTTCGGAAAGTAATATAAAGGTTAAACAGACAACATGTGCATCTCCATCAGCCAATCTTGAAATTCAGATTAGAACATGTGCTAACTTTTGTTTTTCGTCAGCATTTACACACCTCTGGGAAACATAAACAGCCAGCCACCATTCTTGATTCTTCCCCAAGTTCTTGCCTTCTTATTGGAGAGACATGACATTATCATACCTCTCATTTTTTTCATCTTTCTTATCCACTACGTACTCTACCTTGGATCCCTCATCGCAACTCTACCCATGCGGTTTTCCTCACCATTTCCTTTATTTGATTTATGGACATTTATTGATGAAGCAAGTTGTTTAACTCTAGTGTTTTTCGAAATAAATTACTACATTTATAAGTTTTATCATAATATACACTTTAGTTTCTCCCGTTTATTTTTTTTGAGAATTTATTAGTCAAATTTTTTAAATGAGGACAATATGGTCTTGTCATCATTTAACAAAAAAAAAGACAAAAATGCTATTAACATTAGAAATGAGTAAAATGAAAAATTTAATTACAATTAACTTCACATACATTTATTTTTACTAGCAGTCAATACTCTATTACATATCTAATAATGGATCAAAATTGTTTCTGTTATACTCAAAATAGAAGGCCAATAAATTCACTTTTAAATAGTTGAGTAGACAAACGTGTAGTTTATAAAGTTCGGAGGGTAAAATGACCAAAATAAATAAATTTAAATTATTGAGTATGGTTTAAGACTTATTCTATGTAAATGTAGTAGTTGGATTATAAATTAGTAAGGAAATTGACAAATATTTGCATTGAAATGATAAAATTCATGACGAATTACTAAAGTAGATAGTTTGTGTATGTATGGTTACTAAAATGTTTTTTCAATCAATAAAGTTACTAAATTAACGATATTTGTTAATAAAGTTACTTTGATCGGATTCGGCCACCAACTTCATCAGAATGATGTCGCCAATATCTGATCATATTACTAATTAAAACAAGTGAACACGTAGCAGCCACGTGTCACCTGCATGACTGTCATGCGTCACTACAAAATTGGACTTTAAATAATAACCTAAATTTATGAAATTAACAATAAAAAAATTCTAACTATAAACAAAATACATGTCTAACTCAAAACTCAATTATATATTACCCAATTAACAACCTAAATTGGGATTGTTTTGAGCTGTAGAGGGGCGGAGGTGATAGGTTTTTTATGATTGTTAATTGGATTTTTTTATTTTTTTAAAGAATATATAATTAAGTTTTGAGTTGGTATGTAGTTTGTTTATAATTGGAATTTCCTTCACCGTTAATTTCATAAAATTTTGGTTATTATTTAAATTTTACTTTTTTACGTTTGGTAGCTATGTAGGTGATGATATGTGTCTGTCACATGTCCACTTGTTTTAATTAGTTATATGATCGGAAGCTGATATCATCATTTCGGTGATTTTATTGCGGATATCATTAGCTTTGACTGAAAATGTACTTTAGTGACTATGCTTACACAAACTATATATTTTAGTAACGATGGTTATTTTTAACCCAATTGATGACATAAAAGACTTTGATATATTATATCTTCTTGTGGAAAAGCTTGATAAATTATTTCTAGTTGAGGCAACATGTGAATGTTAGAGTGTGAAACTGCGATTTACTGACAACATTATAATACATTTTGAAAGACAACATTATCCTACATAATTAAAAGCACCATTTAGACTTTAAAAATGAAATAAGTTACCACTCGTAACAGGGAAATTCTAGGGTCACTTTGTTTTCACAAAGTAACCATTACTTTGTTTTGTCCACCATTAGATCATGGGTTAAAACCTAATCTAATGGTGGATAGGACAAAGTACAAACAAAGTAGAGGAAAAACAAAGTGACCATAGCCTACACCCTCGTAACATAATTGTATTTTACATCTTACCCCATTTAATTAACAAACTTTATCATAGTATAGAGCACTTCAATAATTACACGAAAAGCAGACTGTGTTATAGTGTATATCCCTGGAATTTACGCGATAAGGCCTCATTTCTTCTCAAGCAACAAATAAATATCTTCATTTTTTTATAATCCATTATATCAAACTACAAGACAAAAGGCATGAATGATTTCCACGTGTCGTAATCTGGAAGGGTCGAGATTGAGGAATACGTTCGACATTTAACAAAAATCTGATATAAAAAGGCACGCGCTTTCCCAATCTCTCCCCATCATCATCCCTTTCTTGGTGATTGCATTATTCATCATCATCTTCTACTGAGCTTTCTCCCCCAAATTTATTCTCGTAGAAGAAAGCATTCCTCAGTGAATGCGCTTCTATTGAGCTCATTTTACCATTTAAAATCTCCATTGAGCTTTGATTTTGAAGGACAAGTTCAAGCTTCTCATCTCCAAGTAGCTACTGGTAAGTTCGAGAATCAGATTAGTTACTCTAGACCTTTTTTCTAATTAAAAACTGAAATCATGATCCATCCTATCTGAGTATATATACTGGACAATCTGAACGGTGATCCGGGAGACACGCAGATAATTTCTTGTAGATCTGCGTAACTTTGAGGGTGCTGAATATGAACATAAGCTCGAACTAATTTGATCCACTAAGCTTTCCCTTTGTGAGGTTTTTCCAGTTGTATCCACTAATTTTCCAACTCTTCCTAATAATCACCTCTTCATATTTCCCAATTTGAGGGGTAAGCTTGATATTTCACTCCTTTAGATTCTCTTTCTCAGCCCAAAGCAAACACACAAAGGCCCATCTTTATCTCCAAATTGCCTAATTTTTATTTTTTTTTTATATTGATACAACAAGGAAAAAATCAAAACAAGTCCCTAGAACATTCTATGATACTAATTTAACCTCTTAAAATTAATATTTTGGCAACATTATGGGCACTAGGCATTTTATGTTATTTCAAATTTAAGTTCACATAAAATTATTTTGGTAAAAAGCATCATTTTCAGAGTTTGTTGAATTGGACTCATCAATTTTAATTTAATCGTATTAAATTTACAATACTTTTTTGTCATATTTAACTTTATAATAACCATTTTGGAACAAAAAGGTCATATTTTCGAATGAGAAAATATGGTGACATTGAAAAGCAAAATATAGTGTGATAAAGAAAAAAAAAATGCTCCCTAATATCAGATTGTTAAAGGAAGATTGATATAAAAATTACTACTAATATTTTAGACATGTTAAAGGATAATTACAATTTTATTTTTTTTGAAAAAAGGAATAAATTACAAACTATTAATTTATAAGTATGGTCAAATAGTGATTGCCAAGTATAAATGTGGATACGTATACGTTTAGTTATAGCAGGTGTTGGCATTATTTGCGAGAAGTGTATTGGCGGGTACGTTTGAAATAGCGCGGCATTTCATATTTAGTTTTAGGTGAGCGTCACATAAGATGCGCAGAATAACATTAGCAGGAGTAGAGCAGCAATTAAGTTCTCGGTGCTGGAGGTTCAATGCCCGCTCTCGTATTACCGGAACAAATTTTCCAAATTGTCAAATTCCCCTACTAAAAAATTACTCTTATACTACTCGTCACGTAAGCTTTCAGAGAAGATATTATGGAGCTTTAGGTTTATGTTACATCTGATTGTTAAGTTGAAAATTTCGTTTGTCCTGTTCTCTAATTTCAGTTGTGATGTTTGACTTTCGTTTACTTTTTTCGTATTTTTAAACTTGTTTTCTTTCTTGAACTCGTTGTAGCTGCGAATCGAACCTCAATATCAGAAATGACTGTCACTCCTAAGATTTCAATCAACGATGGGAACCTTGTGGTTCATGGAAAGACAATAGTGACTGGAGTGCCAGACAATATTGTATTGACACCCGGATCCAGTGTTGGACCCTTTGCAGGTGCATTCATTGGCGCTACTGCTTCCGATTCCAAAAGTCTCCATGTCTTTCCCGTTGGCGCTATGGAGTATGTTTCACCTCCTTGTTTTCATTTTTATAGACATGTATACCTTGTATCTTGTATGATCTTTAGAAACTTTCTGATTGATGAACATTTCTTCAATCTCTACAAATTTTCTGTTTGATGAACGTTTTTTTTTAAACACTTTGATTTGTTAGTTATGATTGGAAGTCTTAATATTGTGATTTGTCTTTTATGTCAGGGATCTCCGGTTATTATGCCTCTTCCGGTTCAAGTTATGGTGGATGACCCAAAGAATGGGCACTTGTGGGAAAGACATTCCTTTGGAGACACAATTCATGCTAGTTGAAAGCAAAGATGGGGGTGAAGGAGTTGAACAAGATGATGCCAATACTATTTATACTGTCTTCCTACCGCTTCTTGAAGGCCCATTTCGTGCTGTTCTGCAAGGCAACGAAAAGAATGAGATGGAGATCTGCCTTGAGAGTGGTGAGTCGACATAGCCATCATAAAATGTCTGCTGTATATTATGTGCATCCGTTCACGAGCTAAATTTTTATCAATTCAGTTTCACATTGGCCGCTGTTAGTAGCAGAGCCTAACTGTGCGACTTGTGATTGGAGCTGTCAATAATGAGTCCATGACATTGGGCTTCTATTGAGGAGACTAGAATGTATAAATTCGGGGTGGAGCTGTCATTGATGCCAACTCAATCATTATGGAAACCAGTCAATGACTGCCCCATCCAAATGAATCCAACATATGGAGTTATATCAATTGGTGAAGCGATAGATAGATGTTCGAGTTCATAAGAACCGGAACGATGTGTTTCTTTTGGTGTCTGGCTTGTTTTTGCAGGGGATACTGCTGTTGAAACTGACCAAGGCCTTCACCTTGTCTATATGCATGCTGGAACCAACCCCTTTGAAGTGATCACTCAGGCAGTAAAGTAAGTTCCTTGTTTATGATGAAATGAACTACATTCGCATTCCTGTTTTGTTAATTTTGTAGCATTTGCATTAATTGGAAACTATAGAGCTTGGCATCTAAGACTTAGAAGTTTGATTTCCCTACATAACCGCTTTTTACAAGAACTTATGTTTGAAATCAAATTAATTTGTAATCTTATTCAAATAGGGCTGTGGAGAAACATATGCAAACTTTCAATCATCGTGAAAAGAAAAAGGTAAAATTATTTTTTTTTCATTTTACTCCATGAGGTTTTTTTAATGAAGTCTTCTAACTAGATTGCCAGTTACAACAAAGATCATTGTGTTTTCTTCTGTTGGTCTTGTGCAGCTGCCTTCTTTTCTTGATTGGTTTGGTTGGTGCACTTGGGATGCTTTTTATACTGATGTCACAGCCGAGGGTGTTGAGGAAGGGCTCAAAAGGTATTTTTTGAAAGATGTTTATAGAAAAAGTAAACTCTTATTTACATTTGGACTGAGGGGTGAAAATCAGAGTCGAAGAGCTAGCCATAAACTGACTACGGTTCTGACTAATGATTGCAGCCTATCAGATGGAGGGACTCCCCCGCGGTTTTTAATTATAGATGATGGTTGGCAGCAGATTGAAAATAAAGCCAAGGACGATGCTAATACTGTTGTTCAAGAAGGAGCTCAGTAAGAATCTCTCTTTCTCAAAACACCCATCATAGAGTCATTGACCCACTATGAAGTTAGCCAAAGTTGGATTGAAGTCCTCTGTATATCAGAGGATATGCTGTTAGCACAAAATTTGTCACTAAGCATTTTGTTAATCAGCTTCTTTTTGCAGTTCAAGAAAAAAGAAGCTAAAATTTTCAATTGTCCATTTTTGTTCCTGCAGATTTGCTAGTAGGCTAACTGGAATAAAAGAAAATTCAAAATTCCAGAAGAATCGTGGAAGGACTGAGGAAGCCACAGGATTAAAACATCTGGTAGAAGATGCCAAGAAACGTCATAATGTGAAGTGAGTGGCCTTAGTAACTTTCTAGTTTGTCTCCTGCATCTGATAGTGCATATTCAAGTGAAGTTTCCATATTGCACTGCTTTTGGTGGTAGAAAACTGAACCACATTGATGGTTAACTTGATAAGCAGAAAAAATAACTATTGAGCATATCTCATCCTAATTTCTTTTTTTTTTCTGGCACAGGAATGTATATGTATGGCATGCTTTAGCTGGTTATTGGGGTGGAGTAAAACCAGCAGCTGCTGGTATGGAGCACTATGACAGTGCATTGGCATATCCAGTTCAATCTCCTGGTGTACTAGGAAATCAACCTGACATTGTCATGGATAGTCTTGCAGTCAATGGCCTTGGTTTAGTGCATCCCAAGAAAGTTTTTGATTTCTATAATGAGCTCCATGCATACTTAGCTTCTTGTGGAGTAGATGGAGTGAAAGTTGATGTTCAGAATATTATTGAGACGCTAGGTGCTGGCCATGGTGGAAGAGTTTCCCTCACCCGGAGCTATCACCAAGCACTCGAGGCTTCAATTGCAAGAAACTTCCCTGACAACGGCTGTATTGCTTGCATGTGCCATAATACCGATGGACTTTATAGTGCCAAACAGACAGCTATTGTGAGAGCCTCTGACGATTTTTATCCTAGGGACCCTGCTTCCCATACCATTCATATCTCCTCTGTGGCTTATAACACGCTTTTCCTTGGAGAATTTATGCAACCTGATTGGGATATGTTTCATGTAAGTAATTGGAGAATGTTATTGAGCTTGATATTTATGAAGCTTTTTAAGTTTGCAAGGACATTGTATAATAAATGAAAGAAAATCTGTGGTTGCAGAGTTTACACCCTGCTGCCGACTATCATGCTGCTGCTCGTTCTATTGGTGGATGTCCAATATATGTTAGGTATGTTTTTGCTTGGCAACCATTTGAGATTACTCGTCAAGACTAGTACCAAAAAAGGAGAAATTAACAATATTTGGTATGCAGTGACAAGCCTGGATACCACAATTTTGATCTACTGAAGAAGCTGGTCCTTCCTGACGGATCCATTCTGCGTTCCCAGCTTCCTGGAAGGCCAACTCGTGACTGCCTCTTTGCTGATCCAGCAAGAGACGGAATCAGGTGAGTTGCATTTTTTTGGAGGAGCTATATTTCTTACCATGTTTTGCTTTTCAATATTCATGTAAGATTCTGTGCTTTGCAGCTTGCTTAAAGTATGGAATGTGAACAAATGCACTGGCGTGGTTGGGGTATTCAACTGCCAAGGCGCTGGCTGGTGCAAGTTTGAAAAGAAGACACGTATTCATGATACTTCACCGGGTACCCTCTCAGGTTCTGTTCGCTCTACTGATGTTGATTGCATTGCTCAAATTGCCGGTGCAGATTGGAATGGGGACACAGTGGTATACGCCTATAGATCAGGTAAGCTACTAGAGCTTTCCTTACCTTTCAATACAAGTGATTTTACATAATATAAAGCTTTGAAATTCAAGACAATTCGTTGCAGTCGTCATATTTAAGAACAGTAGCTTGAAAGACTTAGGATACTGCAAGTGAAAGCATAATAAAATGAATGTGGTTTGGTTATGAATTTCAGGAGAGTTGATTCGATTGCCTAAAGGAGTTTCAATGCCAGTGACACTAGAAGTTCTCCAATATGAACTGTTCCATTTCTGTCCAATCAAGGTGAATTTTAATTGTTTTTCTTTTCTATATTACTGGCCAATTAGTTAGACATAAGCAGTTGTTCACTCAACTATCTATTTCTGATGTTATGCAGGAGGTTTGTTCAAACATTTCATTTGCACCAATAGGTTTGCTTGATATGTTCAATGCGAGTGGTGCAGTAGATCAATTGGATGTCCACATGGCTTCTGATAAAAAGCCTGAATTCTTCGATGGCGAGGTTTCAACAGAGCTGACTACTTCCCTCAGCGACAGTAGATCAGTAACAGCAACCATTTCAATGAAAGTCAGGGGATGTGGCCGTTTTGGGGCATTCTCTTCCCAAAGACCACTTAAATGCACTGTTGGTAATACTGAGACGGACTTCAACTATGACCCTGATACAGGACTAGTGACCCTGACTCTTCCAGTACCAGAGGAGGAGATGTATAGATGGCCTGTTGAGATCCAGATTTAAATAATAGCTATAAAAATAAGAAAGTAGTAATTGCAGGCTCTTATTAGTTATTAGTAATGCTTTGATGAGTATGGGTTGTCGGAAGTGATGGCTTTGTATCCAAGATATCGGTTTGGAGCTGTAAAATAGATTGAGGAGGGTATGCCATATGTCCTGAGGGAAATGTTGATGCTGTCTCATTCTTTGGCAATAAAAGTATTATCTTCGTGTACTTGTTATGTTTCCTGTGTTCCCCCACCCAGTATGGCTATCTTTTCTCTCCTTTTCGAACATCTTAAAAGTATTTGATTACCTAAAAATGAAGAAAAAGCGTACTGATGCACTGTGCATCGGCAAAAGACACGAAAATATTCTAATTGATCATATCAAAAGTTCTGAAAAACAAAAGGTAGACAACTTGACCTCAAATGAAAAGTTGGTCAAGAATGTAGTACCTTCATATAAACATTTACCAGTAATCTCTGCAAGAACACATGCCATTAACAAATTTGTGGAATCGGACTCGATCCCTGACGACGATTTCCCGATTGTAGACTTTACTGATTATTTTAGTCACTTCATGGCAATCCCCACATATTCTAAGATTCTTTATTATCCTAATCGGAGCTGGTGGTTTAATCTTCAACAAGCCATAAGCAATGGCCAGTCTTTCACTATGTTCATCTAACACCTTCTCTTTTTCTTCATCATTCACATTGTGCAACACACCAGAAACATATGGTTGATACCCAGTACTGCGGACCCGAATAGAGACCTCTCTGAGACTCTCTTTTATGTGCTCTGCCTCGGGATGAGACCAGTTGCCCATAACAAACTCATGCACAAACCCATCAATCTCAATAGAGGTGCAACCTGGAACTACTTTCACGCCTCTCTCTTTCATCTTCTTTCTCACATGGCTCATCTTCTCCCACTGCGAAACAGAAGCATACAGATTTGCAACAAGTATATAGTTCTCCGCGTTCAGAGGTTCCAATTCAAGAAGTTGTTCAGAAATAATTTCAGCCTGATCTAGCATCCCATTTCTTCTGTAACCAATAAGTAATGTTCTCCAAATTACTGGATTTGGTTCTGGTATTGTCTGAGCAAAATTATAGGCCTCGTGTACAAGGCCTCCACGGCAAAGTAAATCAACCATACAACTGTAATGCTCCATCGATGGCTCTATTCCTAATTCAAGCATGCTTGACCAATATCTTTTTCCTGCGGATACTAGTCTACCATGGGCACAGGCAGATAAAATACCGATGAAGGTTACATGGTTTGGCTTGACCTGAAAGACATGGTCAAAGAGAATATTATAAGATATATGGGCACCAAATTATCAAGCCCTGAAGTCATCAAGGATTCCAAATTCATATGTCAACTACACCAATTTGATCTTCTATTTACTTTATAAGCATAGCTTCATCCATCCTAACATATCTTGTCCAACAATTTGAAAGGTACAAATTTATTGGGAGAGAGCGCATTTAGCCTCCATTTACAAAATAGTGCAACCTTAGAGATAATGTAATTTTGATCCTCGTTAATGAAAGATGAGGTTTTTTCATTAACAGAAAGAGTGGCCGGAACAGGAAATGACATGAAAAAAACTCATCTTTCCTTTGCAAGCTTGAGCACCGTCCGATAAAAGCTAGATATGAGAGCTAAATCCGCTCTACTCTATGGCTGCTAAATTTACACCTTCCTATTTTGAAGGAACTAACAAAATTTACATTTCACTAGAACACTAACTGGAAATAGGCATGAAAAATAGAGTTTTTTGAAGAATTATAAGATCTAACTGCAAAGCCATCTAATTCATACTCATGAACGCTCTAAAGGATTACTTTGTTTTATACCTTAGCTTGTTCCATCCTAGAGAATGTCTCCACTGCTTCCTCTGCAAGTCCATGAATAGCCAACCCAACAATCATCGAGCTCCAAGCCTTGCTATCTTTCACCCGCATCCCATAAAAAATTTCTCTTGCTTTCTCTATACACCCACACTTGGCATACATATTAATCAACGACGTATTAAGCTCAAGGTCAACACTAACCATCTTCTTCTTAACATAAGCATGAACCCAACTCCCAATATCCAACGCTCCCGCCACAGCACAAGCAGAAACCGCACTAACCAACGAAACCTCGTCAGGCTCAATACCCTCCTCTTGCATTTCCCTAAACATACTCAACGCCTCGTTCGCCATCCCCACCCTTGAATACCCACTAATCATCGCGCTCCAACACACCAAATTCCTCTCAGAAATTTCATCAAACACCTTCCTAGCGACCCCAATTTGGTTACATTTGGAGTAAAAATTCAACAATGAAGACTGAACGTAAGGGCATGATCCAAACCCAGATCGCAAAATCTGCGTATGAACCTGCTTCCCTTCTTCATGAGCCATGGAGTTCGAGCATGATTTGAGAAGAAAAGCAACAGTGTAAGTGTTAGGGTCGGGGTAGCCTGTTGTGATCATGTTTTTAAAGATGTGGAATGGTTCTTTAGATGGGTATTGGGAGTATGAAAGAGCCCTTATGATGGAATTGAAAGCGAAAATTCCGGGGTTCGGGATGTGGGAAAAGAGAATGCGGGCGTAATTGAGGTTGCCATGGGGAGAAAGAGCGGCAAAAGATAGGATTTTTGATAGCAGGAAGGTAAGGGTGGAGATGGGAAGGAGGCGCGTGAGAATATGGGCGTGGATTTGGCGGATGAAGTTCATGTTTGGACATTTTTGGATTAGTAAAGCTACTTGTTTTTCTTCTTCTTTCTCCAGATTTTCTTCTTCTTGTTGGGTTTTGGTTATGGCGGGAATGAATTTCTATTACCGTGAATTTAAAATTATCAAAGTAAAGTTACCAAATACTCACTCTACTTTCCCTATACTATTCCCATCAACTTCTGTTTTTCTTTTAACTAGGGTTGTAGATGTGCTAGCACGGGATATGGGTTACTGTCCCCGTCAAGATGGGGAATTCCTATCATCGTCTCCGTTGATGGAATGAGGAAAAAATTGTTCTTAATCTTATTCAATAGGCGGTCGGATTTTCGTGGAGAAATTCATTTCATGCTAGTTACTATATGTAGTTCTTTTGCATTGGATTGAAAATTTTGACAAAGAATAGCATTGAGAAAATATAGTATTACGCCAATCGCTATGTATTCTTTTCAAAATGTAAGTATATATGAAAATGATTTAAGAACTATATTTGGTGAGTTTCCTATCCTCCCTAAAGAGTTTATTCTCTCCATACTTATGAGAAGAATTAATGAGGATTCTTCCTCTTCATTGAAGCATATTCCCAATAAGGATAGGGAATTTTCGCCCCACTTACGACACTAATCCGATTACTTGGTTTGGAATATTTAAATAATCGATTCTCTAGTTGATATTTTTTTTTAATCCAATTCAAAACATAACTTTAACGATTCAAATGAGCATATAAGTATGTTCTTTGAATGATGGACACAAAAATTTATGAATCTCTCTAATTTTTGTAGTGGTTCAACAATCTTTAATTTCTAAATGACTCAAATTATAGTAATAAAGTAATTTTAAAATTCAATTTTATAAAAGTGAGCTATTGTTCAGTTCAATTTAAAAGTCACTTTTTTAAAAAGCAGAAGTAAAGACGTCCAATACAATCGCATGTTTTGAAAAACTGATTGAAGTAATTGGAGCCTCCCACCATCTGAAAGAAACCAATTAGCCCAAGCATCTCATTTGGATTTTATTTTTTCAAGAAAACATTGCTATTGGTTTTTGTTAACCGGGTAGAAATAAAATCACTAGTACTTCCAAATATCTTATAGGTAAACAAACAGCTAGAAAATGAACAACACTCCAAATAACATATTTTTGAAGGGATGAAGTTTGCAAGAGATTGTGGATTTCATACCATCCGTGTGGAGTCCGATGCGAAGTGTGTTATTGATATTCTTGTTAGTGGCTCTCTACCTCACTCCTCTCTGAGATTCGTCTACTTTGATGTCTTAAATTTTGCAAAAGACTTTCGATCTTGTAATTTTGTGTTTGTGCATAGAGAGGGTAACATGGTAGCTCATGAATTAGCAAGGTGGGCAAAACAATTAACTTCTCCGATTATGTTGATGGAGGATTGCCCAAGCGTAGTTTGAAATTATGTTTGTACCGATGCTTCTAGCCTCATTCATTAATTTATTGGTTCTTCTTTTTTAAAAAAAAAAAACACATTTTGTTGCTCACTTCACAAGGCACAAACAAAAAAGAAAAGTCTTATTTTTATATATTCAAAGAAGCGACTTCCATAACTAAAATTTCTTTAGGACCCCCTTCAGTAGAGTTGCTCGCACAGTCTATTTTACGAGCCTCACAAAGAACATAATCAATTAAGAAAGCCAAAGCCCCATCTAGTTAGTTCTATAAGCCCATTTACTTGTTTATAGCCGTTCGTAATGAAAATTTGAGTAAAACTTAAAATTAAAAAGAAACTCTCGAAATATAAAGACGAGATGAGAGTAGATGTACAGAGGAAAAATAAAGAACGCAAATCTTATAAGAATAAATATTTAGTTCTTGTGCCCACCCGTAGCCACTATCTCAGTATGGATTTGTAGGCACGTTTCTTTTGAAATTATAAATACTTATATTCAGTTTTATTCAGTTTAGTACCATTCAGTTCAGTCAGTTTAACATCATTCAGTTCAATTTAATTTAATTCAGTTTAAAAATTCAGCAATATTTCAGTTTAGTTCAATAACATTTAATAAATAATTTAATAGTGTCTATATTATATCAAAATAACATGTTTAGTCCTCATATTTTTACTAATTTACATTATCATTCCTTGACTTTTGCTATATTCAACATTTTAGTCCCTCAATCAATTTGAATTACCGATTTACACTTTATTTATTAAGAAGCTACTTTTTGGTACTTGAACTTTAACATGTTTACAATTTGATGCATTATAAGTAGTTCATGATTTCTTTTTTCTCTCTATGAAATTTAAAAAATAAAAAAGTATAATTTTAATATTTAAAATAATAGTTTCAAGTGTAACTATAGTTCTTAGGTATCAAAGTGTAAAAATGCATGTAAAAGTTCATATACCAAAAATGTAATTTTGACTTAACAGGTAAAGGTAAAATCAATAATTTAAATGGACTAAACTATTGAATATAAAAAATGTAGACCTTATGATGTATTATCAAAAATACTTGGACTGAACAATGTGTTTTAGAATAATATAAGGACTATTAAATTATTTACTTATTATAATATAATGACTATTTTGATCGTTTGGATTAAACAAAGGGACTAAACAGTTAAATATAACCAAATTGAGGACTATATAATTAGTTTAAAAATAAGTTTAGCAATACTCAGCTTAACAACATTCAATTTAGTTTAGTAGCATTCAGTTCAGTTTAGTTCAATTCAGCAACATTCAATTTAGTTGAATTCAATTTAATTCAATTTTTTAAGCTCTAAAGAACGAGACGTTAGTATGTGATACTATGGTGATATCGCTGTTTTAGCGAAACTTTCATCTTAACAAAATTACAAGGTCAAGATTAGAAAAAGAATGTAATATTTTTTATAGTAAAGGAATAAACATGATTGTTTGCTTTAACATATTTTAAATAAACCTTCTTAAAGTAAAATTAAATAAATTAAAATGTATTATGTTTATAGTCGACCGCATTGATAATCATCCTGGATTATAATGTGTTCAAACTTCTAATAATTGATTAGTGCATGTGTGGTCTTAATCAAGTTTCTTAACAATCAAATCTATCATACATATTTTTCTTACCTTGTTCAATTAGCTCACTTTATAACTAGACATAATTTAGGCAGTTGGTCATTAACTCATAAGCATCTACATTAATTTCAGAAAGATCATGATTTTTCCTAAATTACGTGGCTCTATTTAGGATTAATGCTTTGTATCAAGTCTAAACAATACTTTTTTTTGTACAAAAAATTGCAATGTGTTGTTAACTTCTGACACTTAATTATTGGATAATTGCTTAATCCTAGAAACAAGTTGATTATTAAGGTCTTGCATTTCATCATGGCTTGGTGATCAAACTTAGCCAAAATTACAAAAACATCCATTGTGATTTCTGAGATTAGTCGACACTGCTAAAAGGCGTTAGATGTTAGTCAGACAACCAAGGATCTTCGGCAACTATAGTCCAAGATCAGTCGGGAATAATTCAGATTGTGAGCTTCTAGGTAAATTTCAGTCGATCGAAATCGGATTTCTCAATTTTAAACGCCGAGGCGAGGTCTGGATGATCTTTATTTACAACGGTTTATATAACTCAATACTTTTGAAAATCCATCAAAAAAAAAAAACTTTTGAAATTTCTTAGAGTTGAACACTAGAATCCAATTAATGGATCCTCTAATTGCTTACCATTTTATGTTGCAGGTCAAACCAAACAATGTCTTCACAAGATTCATGAGATGAATTAAGAACATTGGACTCCTTAATTAACAATCCTTTAAATGTTTTTCTATTTTTCTATTCGTCCTAAGCTCATGACAATTCCACTTTCTACTTAATTACTATTTCTATAGTTGTATTTTGTGGAGTTAATTGATCCATAAAAACTTCAAAATGTGCACGGAAAAAGATGTTTAATTACCTGAAATTTGTTGGTGCTTTTTGAGCTAACTTTTCTCCCTCATTTCCTGATATGGCAATATCGTCTATCATATACAATGAATTATCCATATTTTATGTGATGTTTGCATCTCAAAAATAAAATAAAATCACATTTCATGTGATGTCATTGGTATATAGAATCAGCCATTACTTTGATTAAGTGCACAAATATTGTATATGTTCCAATCATATGGATAAGAGCTGATTACGTGGCTATTAGCCGTTGGATTTCCCAACGATAAATCCAGGGAAACAATTAACTATATTGTTATATTACTTTTGTTTGATTTTATTCTATTATTATATTTTAGCTTTTTTTTGCTGTTCCAGTTCCAGTATCCCTTGGTTTAGATTTCTTTTGAGTAAGCATGCCCATGCATGTCGATGATAATATATTTATATGTCAATCCTCTAAATTTCAAGGTTTCATCATTTTATTCTTTATAATTTTATATTTGAAAATATCCCACTGGATATATATTTATATTAAAAAATTATCAGAGTACGTACTTGGCTCTTAACTATCGGTTCGAGTTTTTCATTTAATCAGTTGATTAAAAGGTCCTGAGTTTGAGTCCCGACAACTCCATTTATTGAGAATTAAAGACATAAAGTGGGAATGTGTTGTGCGTTTCATACCTAAGGGATACTCGCATGAGGGAGTGTGTCAAAGGTTAATATAAAGATGTCGTTGGGCTTAACTATCAACTCAAACTTCTAGTTTAACCGATTTCTTGACATAATATCATATGGTTTATTTTTTGATACAATTATTTAGTATTCTAAGCCGACAGTTTAGACCAATTCGGATTTGAGCCAAGAATGTCCATCTCGAGCGGCAAGTCTCTCCCATCAAATATAATAACTTAGGAAGAATGTATAAATGGATGGATGGTATTGTGTTAAAAAAGAAAGAAAGAAAATGCTGGTATTAGGAGAAAAAGAAAAGCAAAAAAACGCATAAAATTGAATTTTTTTTTTCTTTAGGAAATGAAATTTAATTAATACATATATTAATTTTGATGTTGGTGTGACTTACAAGAATATGATACTAGCAAAGTTTTATTATTTTGCTTTTCATACAAAGCAACACAAGTAAATTAAGTAGGCCATGAATTTTATATTGTCCTGGATCAAAAGATTTTATTTACAGTAGTTATATGCATTCAATTTGTAAGTTAGTTTTCAATCCCATGAGGATCTACCATTTTGGTAAGCATTTATTTGGTACATATTGCTTAATTATACTTGTTTGTGAGAGGTCCATTCCAAATTTAATCTCTTTCAATTTTTTATTACAAAGAAGTCCACTGACAAATTAATTATTATATACTTCTTAGAAATAACAGAAGTTTCTCTAAGAGGTCGTTTGGTATACATGAGAATTTAATTTCCGTAGGAAGTTCAAATTCATAGGAAATTATTTACTTAGTGTAATTCCCATGAAATAGCCAAAATGTGTTTGGTTGACATGTGGGAATTTGAAATTCCCATGAATTTTGAATGACCAAGGGGGGTTAGGTGATTAATTTTCCACATTATGTAGGAATTTGAAATTCTCATGAATTTTGAGTGCCTCCATTTTCTCAATTTCATGTCAACCAAACAACTAGTTAAATTAGAAAATCATGGGAATTCCTATTGCCTATATAAATACATGTATACCAAACAGCCACTAAATGAAAAAAAATACTCAATTAATTATCAGTGGTGAATACGTTATTCGAATTTAAAACACCATCTTGTATCTCCTGTTAAAACTCCTTCTTGACCTAACATTTGATAGTATGACCACAATATTATAATGACTAATAGAATTCTTTTTGTAAATAAGTTTATATGGTTTGTTTTTGAGTAAAAATAGAACTTCAAATACATTGTTTGTAAAATCAGCAAAATGATCAATTCTATGTGTATGAAGGGTTTTTTGCCCAAAACAATATTCCTAACTTTTGATCCTAAATCCTAGCATAACTGATCCAATTTCTGATAAATAATTAGGATAGAAATGTCCTCATCCATGTCAGCAGAATTGACAATTTTCTTAACTTTGCAAATAATCCATTTTACATTTCTCTTTTTGCTCAATAATCAACCAAAAAGACTTATTTGAGAAAAAAGTGAAACCATAATGCGTTAATAGGAAATTAATCCTACAAAATATAAAGTGTATAGCAATTGTACAAATTAATTAATTATTTTTATAAAACAGACTAATTAATTATCAATTAATTAATTAAATGGAAATCATTAATTTTATAAAAACAATTAACATGTATTAAATATATGGCTTTGATCCTCTCAAGTTTAAATCTAACTTGAGAAGGTCAAATACTTTCTTTTCAGTTAATGAATTTCATTGTTCGAATACGCTGTAATATTCTATTATTTTCTTAATTAATTTTGTGTCTAATATAGAAAGAAATGAATAACACGTGCACATTCAGCTATATCCATCTAAAATAATCGATGTTAAGCATGTATCAGAAAATCTTAAGTTAGTTGGTTGATAGTTCAAAACATAAAAGTTAAGTTGAGACTAATAGAATTTTACTTTCCATATAGAGATCCTTCAAGTTTTCTTCCTTAATCTAGTCAAATAGATACTAATAATAACATATAAATATCAAAATAAAATACTCATAGATTAACTAAAATAAATGGGTCTAACTATCTAGGCATGATAAATGTCTGGAGAGAAATGAAGGAAGATGATAGAAGTTATACAAGACATACGTAAACTGATTAAACAATTCCCAAGTTAATGATGAAATCTAACTTATAAAGTATGGACATATGAGATGAACATATCCAATACACAATTAAATTTACATTACATTTTACTATTAAATTACATAACATTCATTAAATTACATTACATACATGTGAATAAATCCAAAGTCAGCAGAGACTGCAGCCACAAGTGATTCTTTCGTCTCAACTTCTTGTACTCCCTTCATAAAATTGGACACCTATGCTCCTTTTTTTTTATAATATACTTATGATTTATGTCTATAAATACACCATCAATTTCTATACATTTTCCTCACTTCCATACCTATTTTTATCATTCCATATATTTCTCAAAATTAATATTGATTACAAATTAAGAAATATATTTTATGATGGCTCACTTTTACCCATTCTTCTCCATCATTGTTCTTGTTTTCTCAATTTTCCTTCCATCTTTTTATGATTGTTTTCCATTAGATCATAAGTCTACTTTCAATGATTATATTGAAGAAGGATCTAGCTATGATACTTCAAATCAAGCCTATCCTTCTTATTATAGCTCTATTGAAAGTGGTCCATCCAATGAATTTTTAAAGCTAATTAGAAGTAATCTTCTCAACTTGAAGATGTATGATAAAGTTGGTGTAACATCAACTTCAGTTAAGAAAATTAATGTTAAGGATTATGGAGCTACTGGCGACGGATCTGACGACACACAAGTATGTACATACTATATAATTACTAATTTGATTCAATCGTATTCGACTAAAAAGAATTTTTCAAGTTGAAAAATCAAATTGATGTATTAATTTGTTAATTGATTGATCAGGCATTTGAGGAGGCTTGGAAGGAAGCATGTTCATCTAGTAAAGGTGCAGTCATAGTTGTGCCAGAAGAGAACAAATACCGAATCAAGCAGATTCGATTCAAAGGTCCTTGCAAGTCGAATATTACGATGCAGGTACATATTCTATAACAATAAGGTTTTTATATTTGAATAGAATAGTTTTTATTATTATATCTGACATACATGAATATATGTAAATGGTACGTGTATAGATATATGGAAGCATAGAAGCATCAGATGATCGGGAGGATTACGAGGATGATACGAGACACTGGATTGTGTTTGATCGAGTTCAGAATTTGGTAGTGACAGGAGGTGGAACTATTGATGGAAATGGAAATATTTGGTGGCAAAATTCTTGCAAAGTCAATAAGGATCTTGTATGCTTCTTCTTCTTCTTCTTCTTCTTCTTCTTCTTCTTCTTCTTCTTCTTCTTCTTCTTCTTCTTCTTCTTCTTCTTCTCGTAATATGAATTTGCTCTTTTAGAAACAAAAACTAACTATCCTACTGTTTTTTTGATCATCTGCAGCCATGCACTACCGCACCCACGGTATGTTTTCTATTTTCTTTATGTTTCTTGATTTCTAAGTAACTTCTATGGGCTATGGAGGGACCAAAAAACTTATTTTTGGATCTGACCTGGTATGGTTAAATAGTTGAGAGTATCTTAAAAATAGTGGTCGATAATTTGAATCTTGATGATTTTATTTATTGATCAACACGTAACAAGATATGTGTTGTAGACACTACAAATCCCGAGGGCCGGTGTGTTAGGGAGATAACAATTATTTAAGTATTAACAACGGACCATTTGTATCAAAATGTTAAATCGATAGTTGAAGTCTAATAATAATAGACTATTGTTGACACAAAAATGTACATAGATGTCCTTAGACTTGAAGTGTGTACATCACATGTCCATCTCTTTTCATGTGAGTATTCTTTGTATAAATGAAAGTTAATAAGTATAGAATTTCCAATTTTAAAAGACTTAGATATTATGTCAGGAAAAACAAGATTACTACTGTATCTCCAAAGATTATAATATATAGAACCAAAAGAATACAAGTATATGAGAAAAAGAATCTTAAGTTCTTGTTTTGCCTTAGTAAGAAACATAGATACTTTAGTGCGCAAAAAATTCATCAGTACGTATTCCGTCAACTTTGTAATTGTTTTATCATAAAAGGGAAGATTTATTAATTACCCTTGGTAGCTTAATTATTGGCATATGATATTGTTATTAAGTCATTTAAAAATGGAAACTAAATATATGCATGCAGGCAGTGACATTCTACAAGTGTAAGAATTTGGAAGTAGAGAAGGTGAAAATCCAAAATGGACAGCAAATGCAAGTTTCTTTTGAAGGATGCAACAATGTTCAAGTCTCCAACATAATGGTAACCTCTCCAGAGGATAGCCCTAACACTGATGGCATTCATATCACTCAAACCCAAAACATCCATGTCTCTAATTCTCTCTTTGCTACTGGTAAAAATCCTTATTTTTCAGCCCCCACATTAACCATCCAAAATCTTAAATATTTTTATTAATTACTAACATTTTGTCTTTGTTCAATTAATGAAGGTGATGATTGTATGTCCATTGAAAGTGGGTCTCAAAATGTACAAGCTACCGACATAGCCTGTGGACCAGGCCATGGAATCAGGTAGGTTCTAAATTAAGTTATCCAACTTGCTAATTAATCATCATCCTCATTATTAATTTATAGATTCTATCTTTCTCTATATGCTAATTAATTATTTCTTATCTGGTGTTGTGAATATTCAGTATTGGAAGCTTAGGTTCAAAAGCTTACGTATCAGGAGTACTCATTGATGGTGCCAAGATTTCTGGTACTACAAATGGTGTTAGGATCAAGACATGGCAGGTACATCTTATCAAGAAACTGATTGAACTATAAAGTTTAAGCTGATAGTTAAGGTTCCAACGATATTTTTTATATTGATTCCTAGCACACACCCTGACCGAAATGTCTTTTGGATCACAACACAAGCTCATTTCACCATATATTTTTAATTCACCAATAAATAAGATGTGTATTGTTATTATGTGTACAGGGAGGGTCTGGGATGGCCAGCAACATAAAGTTTCAAAACATAATAATGGATAACGTCACCAACCCAATCATAATAGATCAGAACTACTGTGATCAAGACAAACCATGCAAGCAACAGGTAGAATATATTCTAAACTCAATTAAATATACTTGATTATTAATTAATTATTTAGTTTGATTAATAGAATATTAATTAAGGGTTGTAATGTAAATAAATTGATGGTGCAGAAATCAGCAGTACAAATAAAAAATGTGGTGTACAAGAATATAAGAGGGACAAGTGCATCAGATGTAGCAATAAAGTTTGATTGCAGCAAAAGTTATCCATGTCAAGGCATTCTATTGCAGGATGTTGTCCTTCAAACACAAGGAGATCGAACTGCTAAAGCTTCATGCATTAATGTTGATTTAGCTGAAATTGGAGTTGTTTCTCCTCATTGTGCTAATTGATTCATTTCAAATTATTTTCAGATCATACATGTATATATGTAATATAGTATAGTCACACATTGATATTGTAACATATTCCAATAATACAATCAATAAAACAAATTGTTTATTTCTTCACTTATTTTTTTTAAAAACAACTGTTCTATCTTTACAATTCGAACACGAACACTGTTACAACTTGTGAACTTACAAGATTCTATACAAATATGAAAAAAGTCATAATATGACGCAAGTATATTAACAACTAATTAAACCATGCAGCACAGTTAATTATATATGAGTTTGTTTTGTACAACATGATTGAAGAAATTAATGCCCCGGAAATGATGCTTCTAGGTTTAATTTAATATAATTATGCTTCACCAAAAAAAATAAAATTATATAATCATTTTAGGGTTAAGGAGGTGTAAATGAATTTTTGTTAAGCAAAAGCGACAACACTCCAAGGAAGGAAGAATAAAGAGTATGCAAGCAACATGAACCAGAGCCACTATTGATCAATCATCAAAATCTTACTATTTGTTTATGGAGTTGGAAGTTTAATCATAGAGATAATGGAAGGGACGAAAGTAATGGAAATGGAGTTGGAAGGTTAATCATAGAGATAATGAAAGGGACGAAAGTAATGAAAATGAAAATTATAAAGCGTTAGAAATTTATATAAAAAATATTAAACTTAACTATATCAACTTAACCTTTTAATTTTCATAACAAAGCCTTTCTATAACTAAGTGGTCCTTCAATCCAAATCGAAAAATTTCAATCGGTTAACCTCTAATGTTTTCTTGTAACATATAGTTTCATTTTTTATTTACTATTTCTCATTATTTCCATTCCTTTACATTCCAATTATTGTAAGTTTATTTTTTATTTCATATAGTTGACGATTTTGCTTCGCTTTATTTTCATTCATTCAATTAGTCCAATACTAATCTACTATGGTCTAATTGGTATATTCATCAATGCATAGATAGAAAGTCCAAGATCCGAATTCTCCTACAACAAAAGGGAAAAACGTCTAGCCTACAAAGAAAGAAAGGGCTAATAATTAATACGGTTAACTTCAAATAAGTACTCTGTGATTTCACGGTTTTGCAAATAAAGTACTGTTGTTTGCCTTTGAGCAAATAAAGAACTATGGTTTGAATTATTTGTAGAATTAAGGAAATTGTCGATTTTGTTGACGTAAATGATGACATTTTTTGCCCGAAATATTTTTCTGAGTTTTGAGCTTAAGTCTAACTTGACTCGTCAAAGGTCAGAAAAACATTTCGGGGCAAAAATGTCCTCGTTTACATCAACAAAATTGACAATTTCCTTAATTCTGCAAATAACACAAATCACAGTTCTTTTTTTGCTCAAGGACAAACCACAGTCCTTTATTTGCAAAACACGAAACCCTGTAACACTTATTTGAAATTAACCATAATGTATAAGTTATGTACTCATAATTTTCTACAGCGAGCCTAAATCTAACTTGGGCTTCAGGATCACAAAAAATATTTGGGCTTTAGAGGCCTGAATCTCTTTTCCTTCTGGGCCAGGCTTCATGAGTCTATATTTGGGCTAATTAATGCTTTTTTTTTTCTTATAACTGTTCCAAGGTGTACAAATAAAAATACTGATTTTCTATTTGATGAAAACCATTCCAAGCCTCATTGCTTAGCTTCCTGGGTCAAGAATCTTTCCCATCCAATCTTTCTGATGAAAGATGTTCCTGCTATTATCTGCCTTCAGTTTGTAACGATTTTCGTGCTTTTTCCTCTTAATTTATTGTGTTGATTATTTTATTTTTTTTAAAAACCGCCAATGATATCAGGAAACTTATCGATTAAAATGAAAAAAATAATTTGAAGTCATTAAATATAAAAATGAGATGTATCCTTCAAGATTTGTTTTTTTTCTTTTTGTTGGTAGATTCAAGACTTTGTTGTTTGATTCTCAGAAATGAATTGTTCCTTTTGATAAAAAATAAAATAAAAATTGCATTAACGACGTTATTTTCCCACTAACCCATACCAACTCCCCTCTAATAATTACAAGCTCCGAATTTCACTGTGGTAACGCCGCCATTAGATCAGATCTGATCAGATGAAACTCCAACTGTAAATTACAACATAGAATAGGTAAAAAAAAATAAGAGAGTAAAGATTTACGCGGTAAATTAACTGCCAGCTCACCTTACCCAAGTCAACTCTTCAGTTTTCACCCGCGTAATTTATCCTCAATGCCGCCACGCGTAGATCTTGTCCGCTTATCAAGCCAGCGATCCCACCTCTTACAAAGCGAGTACACAATCTTCCCTACCTTCCGCGAGTAGCACCCATCCTACACTCATTCTACAGCTTGTTCTATACTGTCGGCTTCACCAGTGAAACTGAAAAGTGACTGTAGTAAAAAGAAACAAATCCAACCAAATTCTGCCACATCGGAGAGTCAAAAGTCTCCACGCTTACGTGGCAGATTTTTATTTTTTTTAATATGACATAGTAATAATATCTCCATAACTTCTACTTGAAGAACCATCAATTTACAGTCTTTTTTTTTGTGAAATTAATAAAATTGAATATAAAAAATCAAATTGGGACAGTGGGTATGGATCTAAATGTCGGTACTTGTCTGTCTCTCTCTTAAACTCATCTAGTGTCGGTGTGAGTGTTGTTTAAGCCTCTCATCAAATTGGGTTTTGTCTTTTTAGTTGGTTGCCTTAAAAAATCTAATTGAAGTTTGTGACTTTCTGCTACAATCCCTGTGTATTCATGAGGTTTTTGTAGTCTGAGCTTTTGGGTTTCTGATTCTTCTCTTCAATCTAAAAATGGAGGTGCAAGGAGATGGAGGTGGATGGGTTAGTCTACTCTACTCTGACTTTGATTTATCTCTGAATCTATTTGATTTTATGCTAATTTTATTGTATTTGATTCATGGGTTGTTGAAATTAGATTGAAAGTTCTTGTCTTTAATACCCTTTATTAGATCAGATCCAAATCTGTTTTATAATCTGGATTTGGGAGTGCTTGATCAATGTGGGATTTGTGTGTTTTTAATGGTTATGGTGTTTGATGGTTGTAATTGTGAAATGTAGAATGATTTGAGTTGAATTTGTGTTTTTGAGTTGTGGGTTTTGTTGATTTTGATTCAGCCGAAAAATGTAAAGCAAAGTGGGATCCAAGTGTGCCAGATCTGTAGTGATGATGTTGGGCAGAGCGCGGATGGGGAGCGTTTTGTTGCTTGCCATGTCTGTTCGTTCCCTGTTTGTCGTCCGTGTTATGAGTATGAGAGGAAAGATGGGAACCAGTCTTGCCCTCAATGCAAAACCAAATACAAGAGGCATAAAGGTTTGTTTCTACTATATCTATTGATTGCTCATTTTGCTAGTAATCGCTTGCTGATGTGTGTTTTGATTGTTTATAGGGAGTCCTCCTATTCGAAGTGAGGAAATGGAAGATGGTGATTTAAGTGATGTTGAAAATAAGTCAACCAATAATGGCGTAGAAGAGAAGCAAAAGATAGAGCGAATGCTTGGCTGGGATTCAAGCTCTGGCCGCAAAGATTATGTTCCCACCTCAAACTATGAAAAGGATGTGTCTCTCAATCATATTCCTTATTTCGCTGGTAGACATTCGGTAGGTTGAAGGATTGTTTGAATCTTGTAACCAACTTTTTCAAAATGTTGGTCATAAATATTGATGACATTTGAATTTCAGGTTTCTGGGGACTTGTCAGCTGCTTCTCCTGAGCGATACTCGATGGCTTCTCCCGTAAGTAGCAGCCGAGGTAAGGATCTATGTTTACTTGAATGTAGATTGATTGTTTCTTTATATTGTTTGTGATATTTGAACTTATTCCTCTACTTGGTTGCAGTTAATATCAGGATTGGAGATCCTACAAGAGAGTCCGGATCGTCAGGGTTTGGCAATGTTGCCTGGAAAGAGAGGATTGATGGTTGGAAGATGAAACCAGAGAAGAATCCAGCTGCTCCAATGAGTGTTAGTAATGCCCCGTCGGAAGGCAGGGGTGGTGTGGATTTTGATGCCAGCACTGATGTGCTCATGGACGATTCTTTGTTGTAAGTTGTTCAACTAAGTACACTATGCCACTTCAGCCTTCCTCATATTTACTTTTTCAATCTCAGTTACTACTTTGTTCATATCTATATCTTTATTGTCATAACTTCAGGAACGATGAAGCGCGCCAGCCTCTCTCTAGGAAAATCTCAGTTTCTTCCTCCAGAATAAACCCTTACAGGATGGTTATAGTTCTGCGGCTTGTTATTCTGTGCATTTTTTTGCACTACCGTATAACAAATCCAGTGAGAGATGCCTATCCATTGTGGTTAATATCTGTTATCTGTGAGATTTGGTTCGCCATATCATGGATTTTGGATCAGTTCCCCAAATGGCTTCCTGTGAATCGTGAGACATATCTTGACAGGCTAGCTCTAAGGTATTTTAGCCCCTTTGCTTTGTCCATTGTCGTGTATCATCGAATTTTCCATGATATTGATTAATTCTATCATGTTTCGTAGATATGAGAAAGAAGGAGAGCCATCTCAATTGGCTTCTGTTGACATTTTTGTCAGTACGGTGGACCCTTTGAAGGAACCTCCCATTGTTACAGCTAATACAGTGTTATCTATTCTAGCAGTTGACTACCCGGTTGACAAAGTTTCTTGCTATGTTTCTGATGATGGTGCCGCTATGCTGACATTTGAAGCTCTGGCTGAAACATCAGAATTTGCTAGAAAGTGGGTTCCATTTTGCAAGAAATACAACATTGAACCACGAGCTCCCGAATGGTACTTTTGTCAGAAGATCGACTACTTAAAAGATAAGGTTCAACCCTCATTCGTAAAAGATCGCAGATCTATGAAGGTAGCCCATTTTGGTTTAATTTCTATATCTTTATCATCCTAGAATTATTATGTTTGTTATAATTCTTACTTTGTATCATTATGCTGATTATTATATTTTCGTGCTCCAAAAATGTGTGCAGAGAGAGTATGAAGAATTTAAAATTCGTATCAATGCGCTTGTTGCAAAGGCACAGAAAATTCCTGATGAGGGATGGGTGATGCAAGATGGTACACCTTGGCCTGGCAATAACACAAGAGATCATCCGGGAATGATACAGGTTTGTTGTTTGAAAACTGAAGTTTATATGTTGTTTATAATCTCATATATCCTTGTCTTGATTTGTGCTTTCTTGCATAATGATTTGCAGGTTTTCTTAGGCCACAGTGGAGGATTTGACAGCGATGGTAATGAACTTCCACGACTAGTGTATGTATCTCGTGAGAAGCGCCCTGGTTTTCAACATCACAAAAAGGCTGGTGCTATGAATGCTCTTGTAAGTAGTCAGTTGGTGAATCATGTGTTCTATCTCAGTAGAAGTGTCAGTATAATTAATTATCTTTCTATCATTGTACAGGTGCGTGTATCAGCAGTTCTTACCAATGGACCCTTTATGTTAAATCTTGATTGTGATCATTACATCAACAATAGTAAGGCTCTGAGAGAAGCAATGTGTTTTCTCATGGATCCTAACCTAGGCAGATCAGTTTGTTACGTCCAGTTTCCCCAAAGATTTGATGGGATTGATAGGAATGATCGATATGCCAATCGGAACACTGTTTTCTTTGATGTGAGTTATAGATAAAATCTTCGCCGTGATTCTTTGTCTCTTTTTCCCATGATATATGAACATGCAAATCTTTTCTTACCAGATTAATTTACGAGGGTTGGATGGAATCCAAGGACCAGTGTACGTGGGTACGGGTTGTGTTTTCAATAGAACAGCTTTGTACGGGTATGAGCCCCCTATCAAGCCTAAGCATAGAAAAGTAGGAGTCTTTACTTCTTGTTTTGGTGGATCCCGAAACAAGAATTCTACATCAAGCAAAAAGGGTTCTAGTAAAAGGTCGAGCAAGCACATGGACCCCACTGTACCTGTGTTCAATTTAGAAGATATAGAAGAAGGCGTTGAAGGTCAGTAATTTAGTTTTTCGTTCTTAACCAGGCTCAATCTATAACATACACAAACATCTACCTACCCATCAAATTTACCTTGAGAATATTGTTATAGGGGCTGGATTTGATGATGAAAAGTCACTCCTCATGTCACAAATGACACTTGAAAAAAGGTTTGGTCAATCAGCTGTGTTCGTCGCTTCAACACTTATGGAGAATGGTGGAGTTCCGGAGTCTGCCACACCAGAGAATCTCCTCAAAGAAGCTATTCATGTCATTAGTTGTGGTTATGAGGATAAGACAGACTGGGGAAGCGAAGTACGTGAACCCTTCTCCTTAAAAATGTTTCCTTTATTTACTTTTTCAGCTCTTTCAACACCACTTTATCTCCCTTACTTAACTATCTTGATGGTATACTGAGTTAAAAGATCCAAATTTATGGTATACTGAGTAGCTGATTTTTTTATGCAGATTGGGTGGATTTACGGTTCTGTTACAGAAGATATTCTTACAGGATTCAAGATGCATGCTCGGGGTTGGAGATCAATCTATTGCATGCCAAAACGTGCAGCTTTTAAAGGATCTGCTCCTATCAATCTTTCTGATCGTCTAAATCAAGTGCTTAGGTGGGCTTTAGGTTCAGTTGAAATTCTTTTTAGTCGCCATTGCCCTATATGGTATGGTTATAATGGAAGGCTAAAATGGCTCGAGAGATTTGCTTATGTAAACACCACAATCTATCCCATCACCTCCATCCCACTCCTCGCCTACTGTACACTGCCAGCTGTCTGTCTCCTGACCGGAAAGTTCATCATTCCACAGGTATAGTTTAATCATTTGTGATTTCGTCTTACAAACTGTAGCTATGATACATGTTTCTCAGATTAAGCTAAACATCGGATGTATGTTTTTGTGGTAATGCAGATTAGTAACCTTGCGAGTATTTGGTTTATATCCCTCTTTCTTTCTATCTTCGCCACTGGTATTCTTGAAATGAGATGGAGCGGTGTTGGAATTGATGAATGGTGGAGAAACGAACAGTTTTGGGTTATTGGAGGAGTGTCGGCTCATCTATTCGCCGTTTTCCAGGGTATTCTGAAAGTACTTGCAGGCATAGATACCAACTTTACTGTCACTTCCAAAGCAAATGACGAAGATGGAGATTTTGCGGAGCTTTATTTGTTCAAATGGACTACTCTTCTCATCCCACCGACTACCCTCCTTATTATTAACATAGTTGGAGTAGTTGCTGGAATTTCTTATGCCATTAACAGTGGATATCAATCTTGGGGTCCGCTCTTCGGCAAGCTGTTCTTCGCATTCTGGGTGATTGTTCATCTGTATCCTTTCCTAAAAGGTTTGATGGGTCGTCAGAACCGGACACCTACAATTGTTGTTGTATGGTCAGTTCTCCTAGCTTCTATCTTCTCCCTGCTCTGGGTTCGTGTGGATCCTTTTACAACTCGGGTGACTGGACCGAATGTGGAAGAGTGCGGTATAAATTGCTAGTGTCTGGAAAAGAGGACATGGTCATAAAAATGAAGGAATAACATTTGGGGAGTTCTTACTCAATTGGAAGAACTTGAAGGTATATGTTTTCGTGATAGTTGAAATCCGATACTACGTACGTACTCTACATGTTTCATAAGATAAAGCTTATATTATAGGTTTGCTGCATTTGTTATTCTTTCCTTCTTTTTGTTAATTTAATCAATTTGTTTAATTTTGTGACATATGTTGAATATAGTTTGTTGAGATAAGTTGATAATTTAATGATACCAAATCATTTGTTTATTTGAGAACAATATATTTCTCCCCCATTTCCCTCAGAGGCAAGTACACAAATTTGACCAATAAGTGTAACTTAAAGCTTATATAATAATGTGAAAGCAGAATGCACTCACCCCGCACGCGAATATCCTCTTCCCCCATTTAATTTAGAGATTATGACATCAATATCAAAAAATTGTTTATAGTAAAATACAAAGTGATCATGAAGGTTCGATAATAGCTTTTATATTAATGTCTGTCGAAAGATCCATCGGTATCATAAGTTACATGGTTTAAATTTTATTTTATCATAACTTTATCAAATATATAAAAAAATGCTTAAATTCCTGAGAAAGAGGAAGATGTTGATTGATTACTAAAATAACGGTCGGTCATTATTTAAAAAGACACTTAAGCAAGTAAGAATGAACGTTAGTTATGGGTTGGAAAAGGGTTTAGCTTTTGAAAAAGTAATATAATGGTCAACTTGAATTTGCTTTTGCTTTAAGAATCCATGGAACATCATCTCTCCTATTCTATGTCCATCTCTATTTTGTATTTTGTGGGTTCCTCAAATCATGCCTAAGGCTGCCCACTATACAAATATTCATTCATTGTGTAATCTTAAAAGACCAAAACTTTGCTCTCTTTGAATTACTATAAACTTTGATCATAAGTTGGTGTTTCCTTCATATTGATGGGAATAAAGTTAGTATCATAGGAACACTTTTCGTTTTAGTTGTTCATATTCGACGTGCTTTTACCTATTACCGTTGTTTCTCAATCTTAACAAAACATTGTTGTTCTACTAATTTGGAGTTTGAATGAAAAAAAAAAAGAGCTAAATTTACGTGAATCAAACGAGCACTCCCAATATTAAGTCATAACTATACAACTTGAAATAGAGTTGAAGATGGAAACAAGAAATTTATACATAAATGATTACTAACTAACACTAATATATGACATTAAGATGCTATTAAATAAGTAGCAGAACAACACTAGTATTTAAAAGCAAAATGTATGAAATTAATAATAATTCCTCTACCAAATCAAACCATATACTTCAAAACTTTTCATCATGCAATAATTAATTAACTCCACCACCCTTCTTTCTACTACTACTTCTTAGCTTCTTCAGTTGCTGCTGCCGCCTTAGCTTCTTCCGGCGGAGGCGCCGGCGGAGGAGGGATGCCGCCGTCAATGCAACTCCGGCAGCGCCTTTCAACCCAACCTTCAAGATCATGGTCGCCATAGTGTCTTCCGCCGCAAAGGCGAGCTATAACACCAGCAATAACTGCGACGATGGTGATGACGGCCAGCACAACAACCAATGTCTCTATTGATCGGTGAGAATACCGGCTAGGGTCTGCCGGCGGTGGTGGCTGAAGTATAGGTTGCAAGTCGTCGTCGTTGTGTATAGTTGCTTTCAAGAATCCCATTGTTAGAGCAGAAAAGAAAATAGTGAAATGGTTATAAAAAGAAGAAAGGAAAATAGTGAAGTGAAAGAGTAGGAGTAAGAAAGAAAGAGAAAATAAATTTTGAAAATGAGATACTTCTTGAGAGAATATCATATGATAGAAATGTGACCTTTAAAAACATCCAAATCACACTTACTGTTAGAGAATAAATAAAATGGAGAGAGAATTACATTATTACAAGTTCCCTTTTTACCTTTTTACAGTGTTTTTCTAATGTTGATTATCATGTTAAGTTTAAGGATTAATTAGTGTTAAGCACCTAAATTTGGTAAATTTGTACCCCCTCAACTTTAAAATGTAATAAATTATTCTTTAATGTATGCTAATTGCAACACATAACATCAGATCTCAAAATGTTATCTTTAAATTTGATTTGAATCCTCTTAAGTTCAAACTTTATAAAGTTGTAATCTCAATTTATTCAAGGTACAAATTTGAAATTAATTGTCTTAAAGTAATGATTGTTTGGGATAACATTTTAATGATTAATTAGCAAATGTCAATTTTAAGAATAGTGAAAACAATCTATACCAGAGTACAATTGAGACATGTCTCTTATTGGTGGATCGTTCTTCCAATATTAAGTTTCCACGTACAATGTCACTTTCGAAACTTATTTGTTGAATCTTCCTAGGCTTATGTGTGATGATAATTATTTATTGCTTCTATTCGAATCTCAAGCTTGCCATCTTAAGAAAATTAGACGCTCAGCACTATGTGTTACTGATCGAATTCGTTACACAAAGTCATAAGATATCCATCCCTCATTTAACATTTACTTGAATCTTTATAATTAGATGCTTATAGAGCATCCAGCCTAAACTTTTTACGAAAATCCATATACCGAGTAATATGCATGTTATCACGCTATTAAAACTGATCATGAAATTTAGTTCCACAATTAACTACTCAAACCAAGTTTAGTTAATAAAATCCCTTTTTATTGTTACCTAAATTCGAATAAAACCAAAGATTAAAATGTATTAAAAGTGTGTAATGTGAATTAAGAATTTAGTTTTTCTTCTTATAAATCGATTACTACTCCCGCTAGCTAATATAAAAAGAGAAGATAAATCATAAATCTAAAATCGGTTCGGTCCTAAAACTTGGTGATTGTATTTATCTGCCTAGGATTATTTTATATTCCAACACAAGTTCAGTGTCATTTGAATATAAGTTGAAAGGGTAGGCTAAGATATGAGCTGTTGAATTTCTGTGACTCAAAATCTTACAGTTTGTCTTCCCAATTTGTCCTCACTTATCACATGTGATTAATTATGCAAACTCCATTCCCAACAACCAAACTGTAATTTATTTAATAACTTTTTACTTCCTTTGTCTTTACTTGTTTGTCTTTGTGTGTTGTGTCATAGAAATTTGAGAATTTTATTTATAGATTTCAGTCACTCAGTAAGTGTCCCAGTTGGCTATTTTGTCAACTTGTTAGCCTTTTTTCTTGATAACTGTAAAATGACCTCTTCAATTTCACCCTGAAGGACATTTCACAGCACCCCCACTGTAAAAACACCAATCACCTTCTTGTAATTTACAGAACTCATAAAAATAGATACAACCCTTTTTCCATTTTATGTTCTGGATTAAATCCCATGGTAATTAACCGTCCTGTAGCATATTTAGTGGTTCAATAGTTAATCACTGTCAAAAAGTTGGTGACTGGGTCTAAAAATAATACATTCACAATAATTACTATAGTAAATTCTTATTTGCTTAATACATTCATAGTCCTTCTAAATTGTCTAAAAATAACAACTGACCCCTCAACTTCAAAACATTACAACTAGAACCTTGTTTTTGTTTAAATTAAACAATTTAGGTCAAGAAAATAACGGTTTTGAAGATCTTCCATACAAAAATACGCTTACGTGATCATTACTATGTAGGCATATTTGTCTTCCAACGTGAAAACAGTTAAAAACTTAATTATCTTGTTTTGAGTAATGTCAAAATTCATCTATGAAAAATGGTATTTCTTAATCCTGAATTTTCATCATAATTGTTTTTGAAGTTACTGACTATTTATTCCGTCTAAAGCTAGTAGTCGATATAACTTCAATCAATGATCAAGAGTTCATTCAGTATTCGTCTGATACTGATAAAAAGTTTGACATGTCATCCAAGCATCTAGCCTTTGCTGGCCATCTTTGAAGAATCAACTCAGCTGAGCTCAAGAAGTTTATATTCAAAATTATGGAAAGAAGTCAATATTGAAGATTCCAGGATATTTCCCAATTTGTTGAAGTCTTAAAGTAGTCAACACTGACGTTTGGAAATCATTTCCTGACTTTACACAAAAATGAAAATTTTCGGTCTTCTACAAAATTATTTCTTCTGTAATCATCAAAATAAAAAGTTTAACGTTCAAATCATTTTCCAAGATAAAAGATTACTGTCTTGCATAGAAGCAACGATAATGGGAAGATTGAAGATTTGAATTCAAAAATTAAGTCCGAACGACTAGCTTGAAGAACCTCTATATAAGAAGCTCAGTTTGAATAATGAACATACCACACCAACAAGAACATATATGAACAAAATGTTCAAGCTTTAATTCTTAGAAATTATTCAAAAGCTCTTAAGCAAAATTGTACACTTTCATTGTATCAATCTATGTACTAAGTTAGAAAGAGAGTGAGCATATTAGATTTATATCTAATCTTTTATGATATAAATGAACAACTATTTGGTGTTAACGAGAGTAGGTTGAAAAGGGGTACTCAATTGTTATACTAAGCTATTGTAAAAAGCCAATATATATATGCCTTGAAAAAAAATAAATTAGTGGATTCTCAAATCTCAATAGAATGTATCATGAGAAAAAAGTAGGCACAATTACATTGATCGAACTTGAATAAATTGTTGAATATATATACTTTTTATATTTTGCATATTGTTTCGAGAGCTTATGTTTGTGTGCATGCTAATAAACAGTTTACCATTCAATATCTTGATATATAGTTGTGTTGAGTCAATTTAGTTAGTACTGTGTCTAGTCATCTTGTGTTGCGTCTAACGTGATTTGATCTCGCTATAAAGCAACAAAATAAGTAGCTACTGAGTTGTCTGAGTTTCTGCCGAAGACATTCATGCTAACTCACTGATATTGAGTATCAAATTACACTTACTGAGTTTCAGTTACTGTATAAGACCATAAGACAATAAGAAAGTTAGAGAAATTTTGAAATGATCGTATTATTCTATTTCCCTCTCAAGAGTAATTATAGCTTATCCAGTACTACTGTACTAACAGAAACGCCTTTGGGTGCACTTTAGGTTCCCGAGTGCGTCTTAAGTTTTAGGGCACATCTTAGTAATTTGGTGTATTTCTGATGATGTGTATAGAAGGACGTGTCCTATCTTTGGGGTGTATCCCTTGTTGGGTGAGGTCTTACCTTTGTTTCGAGTTTATGGGCCGAAATGCAAGATCCATCCAAATGAATCAAAATGTTATCAATACTTTTCTATAGAGATTGACATGTTTACCAAGATATGCATTTTATTTACAAAAATGACACTAATATGTCAAAAAAATTGACACCCCCAACAACGCCCATATGTATATTGCAATTTATTTTGCCGGGAGAATTAAAATGTTCTAAGGTGCACTGTACAAGACATATGCCTGTTGATACAGAATTACAGATAGACATGCATTTATTACGTGCATGTGTTCCTAAATACTAGTAATATTTTTATAATAAAAAAATCATTAACATAAATTAAATTCCAACTCACTAATTAATATTTGATTCGTCCCATAATTATGTGCATAAATGAGTTTGCACACTAAATAAAAAAACAATTAAATATTATTATTATTTTACTTATATGCCATCAATTAATGTAGTATTTTAGTCTTTGTTTGGGAGGAGGTTAATGAGGTAATAGAATGTAAATTTTTTAATTAACCTCGTTTGAGAGTTTTCTAAAAGTTTAAATGAAGGTTAATGAGAATTAACATTTTACTTCAATTAATCTCAAAACCTTAACCTCCAAATCAGAGGTTAATGGAAGTAACGTAAACATTTTAACTAATTTGCATCCATTAACCTCCAATTCAGTTCCAAAAACTCCCAAACAAGGTTAACATTTAACTTTCATTTCCGTCACTTCCCTTCCCTTTCCGTTTCGTTACTTCCATTAACCTCCTCTAACTCTCAGCTCCATTAACCTCTCAACTCCCAAATAAAGGCTTAATGAAAAAACATTTAATGCATTCTATATTTAGTAACTTAAACCATAATAAATAGAGATATATTAGTAATGTGAGGGTTAGTTGGTAGTTATGTGCACATTTTTATGGGACAAAAGAATTAGTTATTTTGCATATAATTTTGAGACAGAAAGAGTAGATTAATGGTAGTTATGAAAGTAAGAAAGCATAAGATTTTTGTGTTCCAGTCCTAATAAATATGAAAATAAAAATACTAAATTATAAATATAAAAGGTAACATGTATTAAACTAGTAGTCACGTCAGGTATAAAGAAGGTGTATTTTTAAGATTTAACGATTATGATATAGGAGCAGGCGTGATGAAATATAATTGTGGCGGGATGATGGAGTAGGTCCACTTGCCATACGAGGGAGGGGCTGGCGCCGGCTGTTGAATATTTTTAGTTAGTTTGTTAATATTATAGAAAGAGAATAGAAAATGTAGAGACTAATTAAATTTGAATGGTGCACACAATGCTTAATTTTCGGTGTCTTCCTTCAATGGCCTCTGATCAGCTTTCCTGCTTGTGATCTGAAGGTAATTTTTCATTTTTTCATTTTTACCTTTTCTCTTTTCCGATTACTCTAGTTTGGTAGCTCAGGGGGGATTTTGTTTTACGCCATTCCGATTTTGCTTCAACCCCTCCCCCCCTTTTTTGTATTTTGCAATCCGCATTGTTGAATAATTCCCTAATTTTGATCAATGTGACTGCATATTTTTCATTTACAGGCTGGTAATTTGTTATTCCTGATTTGAGATCGTGCCGCCTTTCTTTCCCTTCTTACGCCTAAACCTGACTCTGTTTGGTTTAGAAGGGAAAGAAAGTGCATTTTTGATCTCGTTTTGCATGAAATGAGTTTGGTTTCTGGTGTCGTTTCGAGGCAATTGTTGCCTGCTTGCGGTAGCCTTTGTTTCTTTTGTCCTGCCTTACGCGCTAGGTCCAGACAACCTATCAAGAGGTACAAGAAGCTCATCTCCAGTATTTTTCCCAAAAATCAGGTTAGAATAACTCTCTTGTTTATGCATAACATCATTCTAGTTTTCTTTTTCTTATAGAGATGTGAAAATAGACAATTGTACATTTTAGTAATCCACAAGTCATTCGGGGCATTTAAAGTTGTTTGATCATTAAGCTACCAGCATACGTGTATTTTTGTATCCGCAATTGTATGTTTAGTTGGAACCACCAACTACCAGCGGAAAGTTGTTTGATCATTAAGCTACCAGCATGTGTGTGTTTTGTATCCCGCAATTGTATGTTTAGTTCGAACCACCAACTGATTGCGGACACATCTCGGTTATCTTATTTACAATAGTTAAACTAGAACTTGGAATAAGTGGAGGGCTTTTTATTCCAACTGTGAATTATACATCTGTGAGATAGAAAGCAGGGCCATTGGCCACAAACTGAATATAGTCCACCTCCTGCATTGATAGAGGTTCAGACATTTTTTCCTTGGTTCCATCAGGACTTAGGTACGCTGTTTGCTTCCTTCGAATGATTTAGATTCCACAAACCCAACAAATTAAAAAAAAAAAAAAGATTCACTGCATCATTGCACTTTTTTTTTCTATTCACTTAGGAAATTGAGATGTTTTGTTTTGTATCTCCTCCAAACTCAAGTTTGTTCTCAGCAACAAATGATATTAAGCTTTTAGTTGTTTTAGCAAGCACAAAATGTATATATATATAGAGTTTTGATTTGGTCCTTTATTTGTGAAATTCTAATGGCAGACTGATGGGCCAAATGATCGGAATATCGGAAAACTATGTGAATATGCTGGGAAAAATCCTCTTCGCATTCCAAAGGTACTGTTGCTCTTGTAGATGATATGAAGTAGGATTAATATGAGTTTTCCTTTCTCCTTCCTTAAGATTTTGCACGTTTTGCTTTAGTGTCATCACTTGCGATCTGTTTAACTTTAATATAGTCACTTCATAAAATTTATCATGAACTAATTACCTCTGCCATCTCCATTCATTCTCATATATTGAATGGTATATTCTCTATAGTTGGTATAGTGTTTCATCAGACTGGATTAAATACATGAATTGTTCTGAAACTTAGAATGCTAACATTTATTTGTGAAGTTACATTGTGGAAGTTATAAAAGTGAGTCAACCATGTAGAAAGAAAGTAATTTGAGTATTAATCCTATTTTTCTTTTTCTTGTATAGCTTAAGAGTTCTTCAATAATATTAACAGCGACATGTGAAAATGGTTTTTGCCATGTCAATAGTAAATAATAATGGACAATAATGGTTGCTTTATCTTTTGGGAATTACATAACTTCTTAATTGTATGGGATGAGTCATACTTTTTAATTCAATTTAAAAGGGTGAACTTCAGTCTCTTTTCTGCATCAACACACATAAAACCCTTCTGTTAAAATAGCTATAACATCAAATTTATAATAGATAAAAGAAGAGCACAAATAGATTTCATGTATTTCTTTTCATTATTCATAATATCATTGGACGTATCCTTCCATGCAGTTCGTAAAATTTTAATCTGAACATCCATATCATAATACATAAAGAAATGTGAAATTTGTAATGTTGCCTCATTAACTAATGCTGCGATTTTAATGATCAGATCACAAACTCTCTTGAACAAAGGTGTTACAAGGAACTGAGAAATGAGAACTTTCAATCAGCAAAAATCGTGATGTATATCTACAAGAAATTGTTGAGCAGTTGTAAAGAGCAATTGTGAGTACCTGCTATGTGTGAATTTTCCTTCTTATGTTTGTAAATTTAAACCAACAAAATTGCATTAATACTCCAGTTGCTTAAGGACATCATTTGAAAATTAGGTGCATAAATATTGATGTCAAGTTTGTTTCATCAAAGAATTTTTAGTAATTTTAAAGTCAATAGATAGTTATCTCTGTTGTCCCACACGTCTATTAGTTTTTTTGGTTGCTTTACCAGAAATTAGAAATTCAACTGATTTGTCTCTTAATGCTGATAAAAGAAACTTACCTCGAATTTGGTTTCTTCCTAAGTTAAGCTTGCTAGATTTGGTATAATTGTCAAGAGCAGGTAAATTTTATATTCCAAAATCTGTTATTCAAAATTGCATTCTCAATAACTATATGGTGTTGTTTTGTCTGAACCTATTGCTTCTCCATCTCTCTAGAGCTATATTTTTTTCTTCTCTCTCCTCTGTTTCTTCTTATGCAGCTTTTTTTTAATGATTAGAGATGATTTTATGACTTTGCAGGCCTCTATTTGCAAGTAGTTTATTAAGCATTGTTCATACTCTATTCGATCAAACACGGCAGGATGAATTACAGGTTATAGGATGTGAGACTCTTTTTGACTTTGTGAATAATCAGGTTAGTGCTGTCAGTAGAAATTTTGAACTGTTGTATTAAACTCTGATTGCAATTGTTGTTAAAATTCTGGTCTCCCCATGAGAAACATCAAGCTCAAACTATCTAAACAAATTTTACAGAAAGATGGAACTTACATATTCAATTTGGAAGGCTTTATCCCCAGACTCTGTCAATTAGCTCAAGAGGTGGGACAAGAAGAGAGGGTACAAAGTCTACGGTCAGCAGGGCTGAAAGCACTTTCTTCAATGGTATTTATTTTTTCATAAATATTTTGCTTTGAAGTGTGAATAATTGGTTATTAATCATATACTTTTCTAGTGCTATTGCTGGTAGTCGAAGAAGAGTTTGTCATTCATATTTTTAGCATATTACTTAGTATGCCGGAGCTATTAAATCAAATTTTCATCTACACTTGGAAAATCTACAACTATAGACTGTACATGTTTTCTTTAGAAACAATTCTGAGCAATATAACAGTAGAATACTTTGCATTTCTAAGTCTGTGGATAACTAGTGCAGTGGCAAAAGTCACCGACTTGCGATTTTAATACTGAAGTTGCTAGCCAATTGTGCCTTAACTTCAAAATTTTATTTATTACCAATTGATATGGACATATGGTGCTGTTGTTCAATATCTGATTTCTGCATGTATTTGGGTCGTAAGGATACTTAATGTAATTTGATTAAAATCCGAAGAGGAAGTCCTTGTACTGTTTATTTATAGTTACATAGGTCATAGCGCATCAGGCATTAGAAAGTAGAGTTTAAGGTTTCATGTGATGTTTTTCTCAACTTGACGCAACGTCTCATTGTTGTGGAAGTCTTATAAAACACATACAGGTTACTCGTATTGTCCTAATTTATAATGTTTCACCTGGAACTAGATGATGGAAAGAACAGAAAGTGACCATATATATTCTTTGTTTAAAAAATGGTATTCTAAATGGCTCATATTTTTCATGTGTAGATCCGATTGATGGGTGAACATTCTCACATTTCATTGGAGTTTGACAGTGTAAGCAGATTCTTTGACTTAATAAATGGTAGTGTGTGCATTTCATGCTGCTTGATAAGCCTTATATAAATCTTCTCAGTCCTGATTGTGGAAAGATGTTATCATTTGAAATCTATTTCACTTAATTTATTGAGCAGGGTTTACAGTTATTGTAACTGTTCAATCTCTAGATTCTCATTGCATCAGTCCAATACGGTCTGATGCATTTATTTCACAACAGTCAAGGCAGTTCTTTTTTCACATTCTTTTTCTAAGTAGAAGAAAAGGAGTGTGTGTGACGGAGAGAGAGGGAGAGTAAGCCATACAATATAATGGGCTGCCTTTATTCATTCTGAATTCCAATAGCATCCTTCTTTTTAATCTTAAGTGTCCAGTAGGGTCTCTTCTGTTGTCATTTTTGTGACTGGCAGCCGGACTAGTATTTTAGGGCCATATCAAATTTGATTAGCAAGCAACTCATAATTTCTCAATAATAGTCATATTAAAAGTTTATCGTCAATTAAATAAATATTGCATGCAAGTAACTAATGCATTGCATGCAAATAGTTGAAGTTACTACATTTCGTGCCAAGGTTAAAGAAGCTTAAAGGTGAACTTAAAAGCACAAACACCTAAAGCAAGAAAGAGAAAAACAATAAGCAAGTTGTAGTTTCCGAGTATACTCAAATACCTACCTTAGGAATAACAGAGTTTGTGTAGCAATCTTGTGAGAGCATTCCTAGAAATGATCATGTCTCTATAGAATGGTGTTCAACCTGGCCTCGAAAAATCCCGCTGGTTATGAGTGTTTCAATGCATGTTTTATATTCTATATAATTACTGCAACTTGTACAGTCGAACAGTAGGCCTAAAGAAGACCGTAATATTTTTAATACAAATTGTTCAGATATTGACTGATGTGTTATTTATATCATTATACAGATTGTTACAGCTGTCTTGGAAAATTATGGAGGTTCCGGAAAAAATGCAGGGGCCCCTAACAACAACCAGGAGGATCCTCCTAATAGGTGGGTACAAGAAGTGCTAAAAAATGAGGGTCATGTGATACATGGCAGTCAACCAGAGGTCACAGTGAGCATTCCTCCTTGGAAAGCAATTGTTAATGAAAAAGGAGAAGTAAATGTTACAGTGTAATCTTTTGGCTCAACTTTCTATGCATGCAAGTATGTCATTTTAGTAATTTCCTTTCAGACATGATCATTCTCTTATTTGGCAGTGAAGATGCAAGAGATCCTTGCTTTTGGTCTAGAGTGTGCTTGCATAACATGGCACAGCTAGGAAAGGAGGCCACAAACATTCGCCGAGTCTTGGAATCTTTGTTCCGCTACTTTGATAATGCAAATTTATGGTCTCCTAAATATGGGCTGGCCTTCCCAGTATTAAAAGATGTGCAACTTTTAATGGAGGATTCTGGTAATCAAGGAATCTTTGTTTGCTATTTGTTTTTTCCTATAATATTAGTAGGACTTTGATGATTGATTCCTTCCCCAATTTCTTTTTCTTTTCAATTTTTGAAGGACAAAATACACATGTTCTGCTGTCCACGTTGGTTAAGCATCTTGATCACAAAAATGTGTTAAAACAACCTAACATGCAGCTTGAAATTGTTGAAGTTACCACATCGCTTGCTCAACATGCAAAAGTTGAGCCTTCGGTAGCGATAATTGGTGCAGTACGGGATGTCATGAGGCATTGGCGGAAGAGCATATATTGCTCAGATGACGAAAAATTGGGAGCTGATTTAAAAATTACAATTGAAAACTTTAGAGAAGCAGTGGATAAATGCCTTGTGGAATTATCATATAAGGTCGCGCTCATCTCCCTTGGTTCTTTTTGGATGTTCTACTTTTTATTCCAGTTTTCACCCAAAAAAATTTGTTGGCATCTTATGACCAAATGCAACTTGTTATTTAAAATGACATAACTATTATCAACAGGTTGGAGATGCAGGCCCGATTCTTGATGTTATGTCCATGATGTTGGAAAGCATCTCCACTCCTACATTAATTGCCAGAACAACAATTTCTGTGGTTTATCGTACTGCTCAAGTTGCAGCTTCAGTACCAAATTTGTCATATCAACACAAGGCAAGTACTAATAATAACACATGGCTTGTGTACTATTTGAGTTCATTGTATACTTTTATTTCTCTAGCTCATCCTCCTGCATGTTTCACCATCTATTTTTCAGGCATTCCCTGATACTTTATTTCACCAGATACTCCCTGCTATGGTCCATCCTGACCATGAAATACGACTTGGAGCTCACCGAATCTTTTCTGTTGTTCTTGTGCCATCTTCAGTTTCTCCTTGCTCCTCCCCTACTAATTCCCCCTCAAAGAAGGGGTCAAGTCTAACACTTTCGAGAACTGTGTCTGTGTTTTCTTCCTCAGCTGCCCTTTTTGAGAAATTGAAGATGGAAAAAACTTCCATGGCAGAAAATAACTCGCAAAATGACAAAGAAACTGTCGTTCTTGAGGGTGAAGGAGTAAAAAATGGTATGCTGAATAGGTTAAAGACATCGTATAGTCGAGTCTACAGTATGAGAAATCCTATTGCACCTTTGATTGAAGATGAAAATTTTGAAAGGGGTCCTAATAAGGAATCGGTAAGTTATGGAACAATATATTGGATTTTCATGTTCACTCGTCCATTCTGAAACTATTGAATTCTATAAACGACATTAGTTTATCCTATTCATGATCAACTGGAATTTAACAGTCAAACATCTTTTGAATTTTCTTGTAACGCCGTTAAAGCTTCAATTCATATATAGTCCACCAACGGAGTCCCTAGCTTTAGGCATCATGCTATTGTATATCTGCAATGTTTTTTCTTGCATCAAATTATTGCCCACTATGAACTATTATTTTTACTGTTGGTTCTTATATACTGGTCCTATTTTAGTCCAAGATAGATATGTGCTTGAATCTTCCTCTATTATTTTAAACTTCAGGAGGCTGGTTCGCTAAGGTTGAGTAGCCATCAGATTAGTCTTCTATTGTCATCAATTTGGGCGCAGTCCATTTCTCCTGCAAATACACCACAAAACTATGAAGCTATTGCTCATACGTATGGCCTGGTATTGCTGTTCTCTCAAGCCAAGGTAATTGCTTAATAATGTCACAGGATAATCTTTTGGAATGTAAATTGGTGATTTTATCCTTTTTAGACATATTGCTTTTTTTCTGCTCATCATCTCCAGTTTTGTCTGGAGATAAGGCTTATACATGTTTTCTCTCTCTTTTCTTTCTTGAAACTTCCAAATTGATTGTGAGCCAATCAAGCTCTACCTTTTTTTCTTTTCTCTTGTGGTTGCTTTATTAATATACTGTCCTTTGTCCCAGAATTCGAGTCATGAATGTTTAATTCGAAGTTTTCAGCTGGCATTTTCCTTGAGAAACATTGCTCTTGATAGAGGTAAGTTCTCCAAGTTTAGATTCGACTTGCGATTGTATGGATGTACGTATGAATTTTGGAAAAAGAAAAGAAGGAAAAACTAGTAGATGGGATCTCTCATGGTTACTTGCACTCATGGTAATTTTGGTTAAAAACATAATATCATTTTGGCCAGAACTAGAATGTCCACTTGGTTGACATGATTCAACAATGTAACATAATTTAAACATTGAGGTTGATAATTTCTAAGGGCCACATATTCGAGTCTTATCACTAATTGATGTTAACTGCTCAAACTAACATAGTTTATTTTTATTTTTTGGCAGGGCCTCTCCCTCCATCACGCCGCAGATCTCTCTTTACCTTAGCCACTTCAATGATTTTCTTTGCATCAAAAGCACATGATGTTAATTCACTCGTCCATTTTGCCAAGGAGGTTCTTACCGTAAAAATGGCAAGTCAACTAAAGCAAATGAATCTCCTCTTACATAGATTTACATTAAGTAGCTAAATTAAAATGTGTCCCCCTTAAGGATCTTCTATTCTCTCGTTTGCTGACTATTCCTTGTTAAATATTTGGATGTGCCCTTCTTTGTGGATGAACATTATGTTGACGTAATTTTTTCTGTATCAGGTTGATCCATTTCTTCACTTGGTTGGTGATAAGAAATTAAAGGCCGTTACTGATCACCATTTGATTATTTATGGATCTAAGGACGATGATAATTCAGCTTCCAAATTTCTTTCAGAAATAGATGTTACTGGGGAGCAAAGCAGGGAATTCTTTGTATCCGAGATTATGAAGAGCTTGAGTTTTTCAGAAGTAAAGCTTTTAATCTAGTTATTCCAGAGTTACACATTTCCTTTGAATTAGTTTACTCGTAAAGGTTTAGAGCATCTGTAGTCACTAACAACTAATGATCTTATGTGCAGTCGGAATTTTCCAATACTCATGAGCAGCTCATTAGTGACTTCATACCTGATGATGTGTGTCCATTAGGAGGCCAGTTTGTGGATACCCATCCCGATCAGGTTTTTTACCTTTCTAGAACAAAATGAGTTACAGAGCTGTTTCCTCTTTTCTTTTTACATCTAATACCGATTCTTTTTTCCCGTGTTTGTTACTCTGCAGAATGGTCAACTTCCACTTGCTACTGCAGATGAACTCTTTTCAGATTCTTTAGAGGTCCAGTTCAGACCTAATAAGGAGTTGGTCTTCCAAAATTCCAGTTCCAGACTTTTGAGTGTGAATCAACTTATAGAATCAGTATGTTACCGGAGCCCGACTTTGTTAGTTTCAGTTTAATTTCTCATTGTCCTATTTGGAATTCATATTAACATTTGACTTCTCATTATGTAGTCTTTTTTATTTAACTCATTTGTCCTTTGTTTACTTTTCACAGGTGTTGGATGCGTCAAATCAAGTTGGAAGAATGTCCGTAACTGCACCGGATGTTACATTCAAGGAAATGGCCCTGCACTGTGAGAACCTTATATCAGGAAAGCAAAGGAAGATGTCTAATCTAATGACCTCCTCCCAAGCCAAGCCAGAAAGTTTCTCTTTCTCTCTGCATGATGATAGCAACGTGGCAAAGAAGGTAATTTCTGTTTACTCATTTGATTTACAATCTCACATATTTACAGGGGGATCCAGCTTCGTTAAAACATTTTCTTTTCCGTGTCAAAATCAGAAGACCGGTAATCCTTTCCTCGATTTGGATTTCACTCTAAATTCACAAACACAATCCACCGGGATAGTTCCAATGCCATGTGGAGTGATGCATCAACAGCAACCCGATTACTTCCGGCTCCCAGCCTCAAGCCCTTTTGATAACTTCCTCAAAGCTGCTGGGTGCTGATCATGGTAGAGACTGCTTACTAAGCCAGGCAGAAATTAACATGCTGCTTTCTGAAAACAGTATAATTGGTCAGAGACGCGATGGTTTGTTTAGCCTTTCGTGTCTTTGTTTTCTGCAATTTTTTCATTCTTTTTGTGCAGCGACATGCCATCAGCTTGTCCATAAGTGTTCCAAAATTTTCCTGAATGTACATGTTCTTCTGATCAAGTATTCATTCCTCTTGAAGTTCTAATCTCTGTCTGTATGTTAACATGTTATTCTATCCCACAGTGCAAATGTTTGGGTGTGTAAACTTCAAACTTATGTTCATACATACAACTAGCTATAAACCCGTATACATTGTTGTAATGAAAGCTTTGAAAAAGTATGGAAATGATTAATATTATTCTAGTTTATGATCTGTATTTTGAAGTAACGAATCAATAAATTATATCATTATATGACGCACCACAATGTTAGCTGTAGACCGAGCCTATAATACGATAAGATATTATATATTTTAGAGTTTGAGAGATTTATAAATTAAACTTTAGAGTTTATGTTTAGATTTAGTATTTTATATAAATAATTAATTAAAAAATATGTAAATATTTCATTAAAAATGTCAATATTTTATTGGTTAATATGTAACAAGACAATATCTTAGTTTTGAGCTCCACATTATCACCTTACCTTGTTGGACTTGTCATAATACTCAACGAATGTTCGGTCATGTAATCTATTCGATTTTCAAAGGTGATATTGTATCACTTATGTCATGTTTAGAGAAGTATTTTAAGTGTACAATTTTTTGTTCTCAAAAGGCGTTGACATGGTTCGGGACGCATCGCTTAATATCATTATGTAGATAAACTTTGATGGAACTGCGAAATAGAGTAAAAAACTGTTAACGATATAGTTTTGCACTCCTTCATAGTAGAGATTACAATAATATTTATTGTTGATTGAAAATATATACTAACTAATATATAAGTTAACATGAACTAATTTTGTTGGATTGATTTGCCGAGAATTTTTTTTTTTTTTTTGTTTTCTAATTGATTTGTTGAGAATTAAGATTAATGAAATTTTTTTTTGAAAGGAAAATTTAATGAGTTTAGCATTTGATCATAAATGTCAAATAATAAATAATGGAATTATTGTTAGATTTTTTTATGACCTTAAACATAACGAAAACAATTTACAGAACTGAATAGAAAATAAACGGCTTTACTTCTTGATGAGTTAGACTCTTTACCTCAAATTCTCGTCCATAGACAAAATGTTGTTAGAGAGAAAAAATAGATGTTTAAATATATAATTTGAAAATGTCGATTTTGAAAGATTTCAAGTGATATTTTATAGTAAAATGCTGTACAAAATTACTTTAATTTTTGTTATTTTTTTTTAAATGGTTAACCAAATCTTTGCTTTAAAAATTTTCATGAGTACATATGGATTTGGTGCGATTTAGAAAAAACAAAAAAAACCACTGATTTTCAAAAATAGAGTAATAACCGAATGGTTGTTTTTTTTAGGAATTTACCAAAAGTATTTTATACGAAAAGAGGAAAATAAGAAAATATAGCATGCTGGAATTCCGGCATTTGATTGGTCTTATTTTGTGTTAAGACGTTGAAGAAGAAAAAGAAGAGCACCTCTCTTCCCAAAAGCTTAAACAAGTCAATACGCTACACAAAACAGAGACTTGTACCCGACATTTTTCCTTCCTTCCTTCCTTCTGGGTTTCCCTCTCCTCCTATCTAGGTCTGAATCTAACCCTAGCTCCTGCATTTGCTCATTTTCTAATTCCTTTTCTTCATTTCTCTTTTTTATATTATTATAATTCTTGCTTGCTTTCTGTCTTTGGATTTTACTATGTTCTGCTATGTCATTATCTAAATCTCATCTGTTTGATTTTATAAGAAACCAAAATGATTTGCTGTTTAGAAATTCTAAGCTATCATTTATCAAATATTTAAGATCTATGCAATTCTCTATCTTGTGAATTCATTAATCAACCAAACATTCTAATACATGTCACCGACATTTCGCTTAGATGAATGAAGGTTCTAACGATCTCGAGCTCTATTGCCTTGATATGCAAGGTTATGATGACTGATTAAAAGGCAAACATAAACATCAAAAAGAAACAACCTTGATAAATAAGCTAATTTAATTAACTCAAAACAGCAGGTTATAAACACGTTATTGGACAATTTTAGAGAAAGCTGGAAGAACGAAGATTAGTTTATGTATACATTTTGGCATTCAACTTTCCCTATCTGTGGGAATTGGGATCGGCTTCTAAAGTAGAGGTCGGAATACTTGTTATCTGAAACACCCTAAATCTTGTTTCACAATCCATAGTGCATTCTCAATCATTGCTTAATGTTAATAGATAAAAAAAAATGAGTGATAAGGAAATTGTTGCGACTTGTGCTAGGAATCTTTCTTTGAACTTTGTGTTCCGGGCTCTTATATGCTCAGACTTCAGACAACTTGAGAAAGAAAAAGTTTTGGATGCTGAATTTCATAATTTATTGCTGAATTCTGAAGATAAATTTGTATTCTTTATGTCCTAAATCTTCTTTTCCTATGGTATCTTATCCATCTCCTAATTTGACTTGGGATTTGTAATGTCAGTTATGGGAACCCCAGAATTTCCAGATCTTGGTAAACATTGCTCTAAAGAGGATTGCAAGCTGATCGATTTCTTACCTTTCACTTGTGATCTTTGTCGCCAGGTACCCTCCATTAGTATTGTATCTGTTAATGTTTGTATTAAATAGTGAAAATGATTTTTCTTGACTTGAATTCATTTAAAACTGAAGCACTTGCTGGAATTATGTTCTTGATTCGTATTTAAGCACTCTATGCCCAATATTTATAAGCTCAATTTATGTTCTTTTGGAGACCCTTGTACCTTTTTGTTTCACCTAAACTTTTCGTTTGCTTTGGAAAATTATTCTTACCTTGCAAAAGAAAACAATTGAGAGAACAAACAGCAAGACAGTAGGAATCACACACCAAGCAAGACGTTTTATTGAGTATTCTTGTTAGTCAAAGCCTTTATCGTTTTAGGTAATCAAGTTAGCTTGAAATTATAAAATGTGAATGCATATTAGGGAATTGTTATGTCGCTCTTTCACATTCTCCCTTTCTATCCCTAACTATCTTGTCAAGGCATGGAGCAATGGTAGTCCCTTTCCATTGTAATACACTTAGAATGATAGGATCTGAAATAACTACTTAATTGCAGAATTTCTTGAACCCCTAAACTAAGGTAAGAACCGTCATAACTGGAAATTGGAATCAACGAGTCAAATCATCATAGAGCGCCACCAAGCAATCCATTTCCCCATGAATAAATGGATACCCTTGGTCCTTCAACCATGACTTACCGCCTTGAGACCCATAGTTTCTGTAATGGTATGATTGAAATAACTCTTCCTCAAATACCGAGGAAAAAAAAATACCAACAAAGGTAATTTTGTTTAGTTGATGTCCACTGGTATATTATACCTAGTAACATTAAGTTCTCTCTTTTGTTCTTATCTTTAAGAGACCTCTCGGAGCTATCATGCAGTTTATGTTTGGATTTTATGAAGTTGGACACCTGATGTAAGCTAATGTCTTTAACAAACCATCACCCTGCTGGATTTCATTGGACAAGAAGTTTTCGTTGCTATAATACGATCACATCTAATTTTGGATCCATTTGATTATACGGTTTTTATTCCATGTGTTTCTAGCAAAGACTTGTTTCCTCACGAGTATATAGATCATTGACCATCCGTTAAAAGTTAGTACGATAACATAATTTGATTGATTTGTCTTGCAACAAATAAGAAGTAAAAATTTTGGGTGGATTAGTTATGCTTGTCTTGCCTCTTATATGGTTATCATGTGTCAAGGATGTCATTGTCTATGGTGTGTTGCTTAAAATTGGATTGTCATATTTTGAAACTTGGATAATTGTGTGGCTAGTTGCATTTGATTGTTTGTTTTGATAGTATATTCGTTCTGCCTCTTTTATGATTGTCATGTTTTATGTGTTATAGGACTTGCTGATTATGTTCAATATACATTTGTAAGCTTTTGTAGGTATTTTGTTTGGAGCACAGAAGCTATGGTAGTCACAGTTGTCCAAATGCCGATAAAAAGGACGTTACCGTTGTTATCTGCCCATTATGTGCAAAAGGAGTTCGCCTAAACGCCGATGAAGATCCAAATATCTCATGGGAAGCTCATGTGAATACAGACTGTGACCCATCAAATTACGAAAAGGTCACAAAGAAGAGAAAATGCCCGGTCCGTGGCTGTAGAGAAGTCCTTACATTCTCAAACACAATCAGATGCAGGGATTGCACTATAGACCATTGCTTGAAGCACCGGTTTGGAACAGACCACAGTTGCCCTGGACCTAAGAAACCTGAGGCAGGTTTTCAATTTCTGAGTCTCTTAAGTAGGGGTAAGAATGAAGGATCCAAACCAAATCAAACTCCAGCTCCATCTTCAACCAGGTGGGCCACAGCTTTTCGGAATGCAGCTTCAAGTGTTCGAGCTTCAGCGGAAGCAGGCATTACAAAATTGAGTACAGAGATCAACCAAGCTTGGGAGTCCAAGCCCACGAAGAATGGTGCAGGCCCAAGCGGGGGAGGAGAGGATTGCCCACAATGTGGTGCAAGATTTTCTTCAGTTACAACTCTGGTGGAGCATGTGCAGAAGGTGCATGAAAGGAGTGGAAACCAATCTCGGGTCCTGAAGTTGCCGATGGATGTATGCCCCAAGTGCAGTAAGGGTTTCCGAGATCCTGTGGCCCTGGTGGAGCATGTCGAGAGGGATCATGCCGGTTCTTCAAAAGCTTAGAGAGTTTTGATTATATATTGAAACAACTAAGTTTGCTTCTGTTCATTACATTCATACAAACAATCTAAAAAACTAAAATGATTATGTGCGTATTGTAAATTGGTTAGGGTGTTCACTTTCATTTTCCAAACGATTGTGAATCTCTCAATTCTTTTTCAAGATTGAATTTATATCATATATACTACATCAAATTTCCTATTAATTTCTAGCTTGTACACGTGTTTTTTTTTTTAATTTCCGTTTCTCTTTTTTAGAACAATGAAGGGTTTTTTCAACTATATAATGTCTATTTAACATGTTATATACATGAAGTTGAAAAATATGATTTGTTTATTATCACTCGGCAAACATCTAATGAAGGAGGTAATATGTTGATACTTGCAAGTCAAACTTTTAATTGTACTAGTTTATGACTGTTAAAATCTAAATTGATATCCATTGAGCTTAAATTGAAACTACTTAAAAACCTTAAAAGGAAAATGATGTTTCAATTTAAATCATATCATTTGTGAGTAGTTGTAAATTTTCTTGTTATTGGAAAGTGGGTAAGAAAGAATAATTTAATGAAATTAAGGTTTTCTAAATTGGGCCGGAGCAGTCAGCCCAATCGAGTGTAAAACGACATCGTTGGGGCGTATCGGAGATTGTGGTAGATTGGAAGAAGTAAAATAAGAAGAAGCCCTTGTAGGTGAAAAAAACAACATACAAATCGACACCGGCGAAGAAGAATTGTAGCAGACAGAATCGTCTCGAATCAATCAATCGTTATTGGTGAGTTCCCCTATTTCTCTCTTAGGTTTCAATTATTTGATTCCCGATGCTCGTTCTAGCTACACCTGAAACCCTAGCTCGCGGATTTGATTTTTCTAATTAAGATTGCATTTCTTACTAGATTTACTCTGTTTAATCTCAATCTGATTGTTTTGATTGAGCTGCTGTTTGTGTTGTTGATGATCTCTGTGTTTCTTTAGTGCGATGAGCTTGGGGGTTTTGCTGTGATGGATTACTTTGTGCTTTTGGTTGTTGCCATCACAATTAGCCATCTTTTTAACATTTCGATTACTTTGTATGTAGCTTCACAAATTACTGACATGCAGGTCAATCATTCTGCTATTGTTGATAGCGCCTTTCCAATGAAATAAGAAAAATCAAAGCTTTCTACAATCAAATCACTTATATCTCCATGGGATAACCAGGAATCCTGATAAACAAACTAGTACCACTAACATATAAACCTTCTATTAAATTGTAGCAACAACTCGAAATATGCCCTATCAACAATAACATGCACTACGATTCACCTATATATATATATATATATGCATGTCAGAAATTTATACAAACTAATCGAAATATTAAAAAGATGGCTTATTGTCTAATCTAAACCCCATCTTTTCAACAACCAAAAGTTCCCTGAGACTCATACAGAAAAAAAAAAAAAAAAAAAAAAGTCAAGCTTGTCTGGTTCTCCAATAGCTTTTAAGTCAAAGGGTCCTCTAATGCCCTGAGTTGTGTATTATTGTTATTTATTTGTATTTTTTGTTCCCTGATAAGCCAAATTTATGATTTGAAACTGAAAAATGGAGTTCAACCTTTTCCCATACTTCTGTTGCCATGATAGTGTATACTTTACGAATGGTGTCTTGACCAACTGATATCCTAAGATATGATTGGCAAGTGTTGTCTGTGTGTAGTAGTGTCTTTACTTGACTGAAGGTGTGCAAGTTTTTATTTCTTTAGATGACATAAAACCCTGGCATCAGAGATAGAATTTCTCATCTAAAGTTGGAAATATGTGGAGTTTTAGCAGCGATCACAACTTTATGTTACCAACAGATTGTTGGCTAAGTTTTTATTTCAGCAAGCATGAAATTTTTCCTTACTTTTTCCTTTGTTGGGACTTCTTTTGCAGTTTGAGAATGACGGCAGGCAAAATTACTCTTGCACTTGCTGGGTCGTTTGTAGTTGCATATGTATGTGACCGCCTTATTTCTGACGAAAAGATATTTGGTGGTGAGTTGCTTTCTTCTCCTTGTAGATGTATTGTTTACCTGTTACTGTTTAGATTACTGCTTTTCACTGCAATATCTATTTAAAATTCTCTTTGTAGGTACGACTCCTGGTACAGTTTCGAACAAGGCCTGGTGGGAGGAAACTGACAAGAAATTTCAGGCATGGCCACGGACTGCTGGACCACCAGTAGTTATGAACCCTATCAGTCGCCAAAACTTCATCGTGAAGCCCCGTGATTCTTGAATTCAATTTTAGCTGTGTTTTTTCTTGGATTGTTAACTCCAATACCGCTATGAGTAATGTTTTGTCTGCTTTTAAGTGCATGAACATATCTGCAAGTATAGATTGAGATGGGATCTCTTCTTTCGTCCATAATCCCAGGCTCTTCCTGGAAATTTCTTTTGTTTACTGAGTATGGTTAATTTTACTGAATGGAAATAAATCCTTTTAAGCATTCAGCTTGTTCATGTTTTCTTTGTGTGCACTGTTTTATTTGCTAATGTTTTTGTGTAAGATTCTTGCTCAAATTGAAGAATCAAGTTCTGGTTCTTCAGATTCTTCTTAAAATCATTAGAAAAGAACAATATAAAATGAGGAACCATTCTGGTTCGTCTATTTGTACTTTATGCATTCCATGGTGTGCTATATGTGGAGTTGTTGTATGACTTTGCACTAAATGATTATAATAGTTTTACGTGTGCTGAAGGCGAATGCTTATTGGATTTTAGTATTGGATTTGTTGATGACTTAGAAATGAATTAAGTTTATTGCTATAGTAGATGCATAGAATATCGCATTAACATATGGGTTCTTAAACTTAATATAGCGCATCCGATGGAGGAAGAGTATGTCAAGTTCATAATGTTTGGTCTTAAGAATGACTAGGGTATGTCGAGTTCTTGAGTGGAAAGAAAATTCCTATGGGCAAGAAAGCTCCAACAAATGCAAGAGTCCCCATGCCAGCAGCAAAATTAAAATAGAAGAGTGTATGGCAAGATGGGAAATAGAACGGTTGTAAGACAAGAAAAACCTATAACTCGTTGACATGGATTTCGATCAGAAATTTAAAATTGGAAATTTTCAGTATTAGAATTGCAGCATAGTATGCTTGCTACATATACAATTTCATTCACCTTACAAAACTTTTCACTATGCCACCAAGAATTCCATCTCAAACCTGAAAGCTTTTGGTCAAACATTCTAGTTCTAAGCAAGAGCCTCAACCTTTTTCTAAGCATTCCCAATTTTCCAAAAGGAAATGGTGATGAATAGGTAAAATAAAAATCAGTTTTGCTTAATTTCTTGGAGCATTTCAACAACTTTCTTCATCTTAGGGCGCTTGGCTGGTGTGGTATCAGTGCAGAGTAATGCAACCTTAAGGGCTGCCAGCATCTCTTTCCTCCAACCAAACGAAACAGTGCTGAGTTTTGCATCGAGTATCTGCTCCGGAGTCTCTCCTCTTACAGGAGCTCCATGAACCCACTTCACCAAATCTACCCCTTCACCAAAATCCTCTTCTACCGGTTGTCGACTTGTTAGGATCTCAAGCAACACCACCCCATAGCTGTACACGTTTCCTGGAGCTGTAACTTGCATTGTATATGCATATTCTGGAAAGGAACAAGATAGACAAAACAGCAAGTGAAAGATTAGAATGAAGCTAGCAGGTTAGAAATGATTAATGCTCAGCTAGAAGAACAAAAAAGTTACCTGGGGGAATATAACCGAAGGAACCAGCAACTGCACTGATACTTGCAGTGCCTCTGGAGGGATCTAAGAGTTTCGAGATCTCAATCTCCGCAATCAAAGGCCTGAAGTTAGCATCTAAAAGGGCATTCCCTGAAGAAATGTCTAGGTGTATGACGGCCACGTGATGAAGAAAAGCGAGCCCTTCTGCTACTCCGATGGCAATGGATAGCCTCGTAGGCCAATCAGGTTTGTATTCTGATTGCTTGCTAGATTCATGAAGAAGCTGAGATAATGTCCCATTGGGTAAATAATCATGCACCAAAAGAGCAACATCTTCATAAATTACATATCCAATAGGCCGCACGAGATTATCATGGCAGAGCTTGCTCAGCCTTTCAAGCTCTCTAATCATCTTGCTCTGATGGTGAATAATGGTTCTGTCCATGGATTTGAGTCTTCTCACTGACAGTATCATCCCGGAAGGCATAACTGCCTTGTAAACTGTACTAAAAGTTCCACTGATGAGTTTGTTTGAATCCTTCAAAGTTGCTTTAACAACAGCATCAAGATCCACTGCTTGCCTGAGATTTTCCACAAAGACATGGCCAGCTACTATTGCTGGTTGTTCATTTGTTGCCTCATCAGGGAATCCCGCAGTTTTAGCTGCTTTCTCCTGCCTCTCCCTCATCATAAACAGCAGGACAATTACAGTTACCGAGATGAAAACAGCCAAACCAGAACCGATAACAGCTAGAATGATTCTGTAAGAAACCTTGTGATGATAATTGTCATTACCAAGACCGTAAGAATTTCCACATAGCGAGCTCAACGGATCTCCACAGAGCCCTTTGTTACCTGAGAAACTCGAATTTGGACTCTTTTGGAACGGTACAAATGTGGGTACACGACCAGCAAGCAGATTATTTGAGAAATTAACCTCAATCAAGCTCAACATACCCTTGAATGTTTGTGGAATTGTACCAGAAAGCTGATTATTAGAGACATCCAACGATACCAGCTTGTCAAGTTTCCCTAATTCGGGCGGTAGTGATCCATGGAGATGATTATAACTCAAATTTAAGGCTATTTGTAAGTTGTGGATGCGGCTAATCTCAGGAGGGATGGTTCCAGTCAAATAGTTGCTTCCCATCTGCAATAAGAGCAGTTTTACGCAGTTTCCAATCTCACGAGGTATCTCGCCCTTAATTGAATTCTGATCTAAAAGCAAGTACTGCAATCTTGACATGTTGCAGATATTACTCGGTATAGTCCCATTGAACCTATTATTGCTGAGATCCAGCTTGTTAAGACTCTTGCATCCAAGAATTGATTCTGGGATATCTCCAAACAGACTATTTCCTGAAAGAATCAGTTCCTGCAAATTCACAAGCTTCCCGATCTCAGGAGGAATAACTCCAGCAAACCCGTTCAAGGCTAGGTTTAGAAGTGTCAAGTTCGAGCACCGGGCAAACTCTGAGATGATCTCTCCAGATAAATGATTATCATCTGCTTCAAAATATGTGAGGCTACTAACATTCCCAATTTCCTTAGGAATAACTCCTACAAGCTCATTGTTCCCTATCCGGATGCTCGAAAGACCCTTGCAGTTTCCAACTAGTTGTGGAATTTCACCAGTCAATCTATTCTGTGTAATAACCAATACTTGCAACTTCCCCATAGCAAAAATGCTCCTAGGAATAGACCCTCCAAGCTGGTTCGAATGAAGATTCAACAACTTCAGCTCGGAAACCGAACCTAGATTATCCGGAATTTCACCACCTAATTCATTCTCATAGGCAGTAAAAACTCTCAGATTTGTAAAATTGCCCAACCAAGATGGAATTGAACCATTCAAGCTATTACTAGAAATCTGAAATTCTTCTAACATACGTAAACCTTGAAGCTCATTTGGAATTTCACCTACAAGCTTGTTATTCGAAAGATTAAGCGATTTAAGGTTTGTAAGACTTCCCAACTCCTTGGGAATCAAGCCTTGAAAATAATTGGAAGACAAATCAAGAAATTCAAGCTGAGACAAATTGCCAAAAGCTGAGGGAATTGAAGTATGAAAACTATTGCTAGAAAGATCGAGCTGCTTCAAAGAATTGAGGTTTGAGATCAAATCCACATTACCTCGAAGATCAAGCCGCGAAAGAACAAGCCTTTCGACAAAAGAATGGTTCAAATTGCAGGAAATTCCATGCCAGTTGCAGTAATTTGTGGAGTTGGCATCATCCCACCCAGGAACTTTAAGCTCTTTGTTAATGGCTAATACTGTAGCTTGATCATTTAACTGAGCAATCACAAGCTGGGATTTTGACAAAAACCCAACTATCAAAACATAAAATAAACACAAAAACGCCATTGTCAAATGCAAGATGTCAAATTTTCACTGAAGATCAACTGGTAGCATCACTAGTGAACAAGAATGTCATTAACAAATTGTTGGTCTCTTTGGTTTGCTGATTTTAAGATTTCTATACAATGGAAAATGGTGATTAAATTAGTGTTGAACAAAGAAACCCCAATAGAGATTTATTGGTACCCTATCAATGAAGGGCAGAGAAGCCCTTAAATTAGGATACTGAAACAAAGAAATGGTTTTTAAGCAAGGGAATAAAGAAGAAGAGAAAAATGGGATACTCACATCAGATGAAAGAAAGAAAGAGAAGGGAAAGCCAAGAAAACATGAAAAAGGAGGCTAAAAAGAGTAGCTTTACAGAAAAGAAGAGGGGATGTGAATAAACAGTAAGAAAGAAAGAAAATGCAGAAAGAATGAATAAAGGAACTAAGATGGATGGAGGGTACAAAACAAAGTGGCAAGATAGTCTGAGTAGATTGCAGCAGCAGCAGAAGAAGAAGAACAAGAAGAAGAAGGAAATGGAAATGTTGTAGAGAGAGAGAGAGGGAGAGAGAGAAAGTAAGTTGGTCACGAGAAAAGAGCAGAAAGGAGTGAATGGTTTTAGATAGTTTCAGTTTGAGGGTCTGCTGCTCATCAGAACAGAAGAGAAGAGAACAGTGGTTGGAGCAAGGAAGCAAGCAAGTGAAGAAGAATTATTATGGGTTTTGATACTTTCTAGGACAATCTCTCTTGGATGCTCATCATCATGTCTATTCTTGCATTTCTACCCCCTTTTTCTTCTTTTTCCTTCTTTTTTTCATTTCTTAATATATTTTTAAGTGTTTAATCACACTTTTAGTTTTAAGAAGTTATATTATACATTATTTCTAGTTATACAATTATTATCACATCGGATCAAATATAGTATATTAATGGAATACTTTGATTTGTATTGAATTGATAGATATCAATAAGAGTTGGTTCAAGTGATAAAATATTTTATATTTTATTTGAAAGGTTTAAAGTTTGAGTCTATCGTTTTGTCAAAATTTAGAGTTTATTAAGAGTGTGTATAGTGAAATTTACAAATTATCTAATAAAAATTAAATTCCGACGAAGTAGAAAACTCAAACCTTGGATAAATTTTTAGCTAAACTTTTAATAAATAAATATATAAAAAAAAAACTAAAATATCAATTATCTCCATTTGTATATGATTCTCATTTTTTAATATAATTCTCATTGGTTTTAAGATACTGAAAATTTAAAATGCAAAACAAAACAATCAAATCAATTTCTTTAATAAAAATAAATCATTACAGTGTAAACTTAAAATGATAAATGATATAAAATAATAAAAAGTGCTTTTTAACAAATAATGTGGTCAAAAATTATTTTACTGTCGATTTATATAAAATTTGTGATTTTGGCAATTGATTTATTATTTGATCATTTTTGTTTTAAGAATAACAACTTACTAAATTTCATTTAAATACATTTGGAATTTGAGATGAACACATTTGTAGAATGCTACTAAAACCGCATACATTAGATGAAATGTATTGGTGTTGGCTTCAAGTTTTCAAAGTAACTCCTGGAGTTCTTCAAATTAGATAAGGGGTAACTCGAGGGGTTAGTAAAACTTTTAGTTGGATTAAAATGATGGGTTCGGATTGCGTGGATGTGGAGACCGATGTTGCTAATCTGGTTGATCATTTGAATTATGTTAACGTCTAATTAACTTATGGTACTATTTTAGATGAGTATCATGAGTTGATTTTATGTGTTTTCTAATATAAAAATCAGCTTTGTTAGTCATTCTCTCTATAGAGCAGCTCGTACTTCAGAACGTGCTAGTCTGATTATGACACAACCTTCTAAGTGAATTCAAAATCCTCATTTTTATACCTACCAATTATTATTCTTTGATTCTTGACGAAATGTTTGTTTAAAATAAAACAAAATCGAAAATGACAAACGAAAAGTAAATAAATATTGATCATTACAAATAAAAAGTAGATAAAGTTTTCTAAAGAAATGAAGAGAGTTTTTTATATAAATTTCTATGGAGTGAGATTTGAAATCTGAGATATTCATTCATACATTATTGAGCATATCAATTGAAGGATGAGAGAAATTTTACCAAGATGTATAATTTTGAGTGTATAGTGCTTAGTGCATAGAAAAGAAGAAAAAAGAAGTTGGGAAAAGAAAGAGGATATTCTGAAAATAAAAATGACAAAGAAACATTGCCCATTCAGAGCATAAAACTAGATTCCCCTTCCACTGATGTCTATGATTTTCTATGCACAACCAACCTAATCCTTCAATCTTTAACTTTTTCTATATAATAAGATTTCTTTTTCAGTTTTATCAATACATAAATAAATAGAAAAAAAAGTTGTTAAAATAGTCAAGTTTTTGAAGTACTCTTTAATATTTCGGTGGAATTGTCCCATTATTAAGGGTCTTTTTAAAGGTTTACTAATTTTATATGTACGTGAGACCTTATTCAAATATTTTATAACAAAAAAAAGGTATCGGGTGTTAAATTTAGTACTTGATTAGAGGCAGTGTAGTGATGAATTGGTATTAAATAGTCAATACAACAAGTAAACTAAAAATTGATTAGATTATTAGAGTGGGCATATATTATTGGAAACATATATTACTATTTGATGGTCTATTCTATATCAATCCCATTCAATCATGTAACATGTTTGATTTTGATGAGGCAATTCTTTTTCTTTCAATCATGTTATGTTTTTTTAACCCTAAACTTCAAAATTACACTCTAACTTTTCCAATCAAACTTTGTTAATTGTCCTTGCCATTTTTTGTTGTTGCATATTTTATGAGGTCTAAAAATATATCCACCTTATTGTTAGTGATAATAAGTTTGACTAGGAATGAAAAATGATAACATAATGACATTGGTAAAAAAATAAATAAAAAGATGTCATCAAATGATTCTTAATTCCCGGGATAAAATCAAGTTCTACATTTATCATGCACCCTTGCAAGATAGAGTATCAACCTAATTCAACTTTAAAAACTTTAAAGAAAATTAACCTTCATAATAGACATCATGCCTTTTATATCACTAAGACATGATTGCAAATTTTCCTTAGTAACTTAAATTTTCCGTTCTCAACTCCTTTTATAAAGTGCACCACCCATCTCCCAGTTGTTTTACATTTACCTAATTCATTTGGCGTCAAGAAACTAATGGAATTGAAAGTCTAAGTTGATAGTCAATGTCGTACAATATTTTTTATATTAATCTCTAGCATCTATTAATTGTCTTTACTTATCCCTTAGTGAATCCTGCAATGACCATTTTGAAAAAATTGAGCCTATATCCCCGCAAATACACCCCAACACTCAGTGGAGCTTGCTTTCCTCAATTGGGTTTTCTACTTTTCTTAGATTGCTTTCTGAAATGGTAAACTTTTCTCATATACATCCTCTCTTTCCATAATGTTTCAAGTTATTTGATGACCATATCTCTTTAGTAAAGAGATGGAAAAATGAACTTTCTTATGCAAAAAAATCCAAGATGTCCATAAATACCTAATGGACCACAAAGGGAAAGTCTTTCATGTCAGGTTTTTCTTGATAGTATGGTAGATTGATTAGTTCAAATACTTTGTTGGCTCGTTCAAGTCCACCTTTTACTGGTCGGGTTTAGGCTTATATATTCCATGTTTAGCTCTACTTCGCGCCGCACTATTAAACCTAAAAGCGATGATTTTTGCAATTCATGTAGGTTCACATCATGGAATTTTCTCTCTTTCTTTAGATGGAATTAGAGTTTATGTGTATGTTGTGGATTTGCTCAAAAATACATTAAGGAGGCACATTAAAAAGTACTATAAAGCGGATTGACTACTTTCATATCATGGATGGTCATTTAGTTCAAGTCTCTCACGTTTATCATGAAGAAAATTTGTTGCCAATGGTCATACAAGTTCATAGCAACTTCAGACAATGAGAATTGTTTGTAGTTTTATTCAGTATTTTTGTGCTAGATATATTTCTAATGGTTTTAGCTGGACAAATTTTATTTGCATATGTTAATTTGACTTTTTCACCGTATTGATCTTTTTACTTGCTTGAGATGATCATACGGAGAAATACTATTATGATTTTGGTTCAATGAATCCGACTAATAGAAACATGACAAATGTGAACATATTTTCTTTACACCAATCGTATATAAGTGAGATGATATGTTTCTCAATTTTATTAAATTTTTGTTCCTTCGAGTGCCAACCTTATGGTAATCAATGGGTGGACTTAAATTTTTGTATATATTAGTCCAACTCTATTTGATATCATGTTAAACAACTCTGACTCTTACTTTTATATGTAATTACAGAAAATCTTTCATTAATTAGTTTATTTATGAGAAATAGAAATCAGAAATCACACTATAGATATAGTTAAGTTTCACAAGTTGAAACAAAGTAGTAGTTTCCAAATCCATGAGCAATGTTGGAATCACATCATGGGCAACGGACCCTCACAAGTCTCTATTATTTGCAAGGTAAACGTGAAATATATATAAAAAAGATTCTAAAGTGAAAATAAATAAAAAAGAAAGGAAGGGGTTGAAGTTGATGTCCCAAGAAGTGCAGACAATCCATGATACAAAGGGCCATCCCATATCATATCATCATGCATGCCTATCAACACTAGTACTAAATATTTCCAATTAAAGTTCATTAAATGATGGTTAAGTATTTCAAATCATTTAAATTATGAATTTAATTTCTTTTAGCACTTATTTTCAATTTTAACATGTATAAATTAATATGTAATTAATACATTACATAACGTTTTTATTGGTTGACATGCTATGTGACATCAAATTATTAGCTATCACGTAACTTTGTACACTAAATCACTCCAATTTGTGTTATTTTGATAAAATTGAAATAATGAAAGGATAAATAGTGAAAGTAATAAACATATGTAATTAGCTGATTTTTTTTTAAAATAGACCTATGAGACAAGTTAAAACCCATTAAGCAACATATTAATTTCAAGCAATTAGAATTGTAATTTGCAACCTCCAAATAATGATCGATATCTTAGATTGGAATTTTAAAATTGATAAAAGTAAAACTCTAAAAAAATAAAGAAATTTGTAATTTGCTGCTATGATATGCTATTAATCAGAAACTAACTGGAACATCATTCTGAACAAGTAGTATGTATCGTCTTCTTTTTCAACAACTTGGGCCTGGGCTTCATGGGCTTCAAGAACTGGGCTTGAATCCTAACCGTTTCCTTCAAAAGCCCAATCAATCTTTCTTCAATCTCCGGCCCATTTTCCTCCACCGCTCCCAGCCACCGCGCCACCGCCTCCAACGTGCTGACGCAGCCGCCGCACGGCTCCTTCCTCAAAACCAGCTCCGAATCATATATACTACCTCCCTCCATCCCTTCATCAAACTCATCCAAGCAAACTCTCCTCGCAAATTTACCTAAATACCCCTCGCTCGATTTCACCATCTCTCTCGCGTGCTTCCACGTCGCATCAAACACGATCAGAACCGCCGGAGAACTTTTTCCGATCTGGACTTCCTTCTTGAGCTCGCTGAGAGTGAGTGCGGGTGAGGACGGGGAGGGCGGGAAAAGGTAGAATGTGGCGGCGCGTGGAGAGTGGAGGTTGGAGAGGAGAGCGTGGAGATTGTTAGGTTTCAGGCGCCGGGAAACGACGGAGGTGGCGTTGAGGAGAGATTTAGTTAGAAGTGACGTCGTATTGAGCTTGTGGTGGGACTCGTGCGGGTGTTGGATTATTATGATCTGTGTGACGGTTGTGATTGGTGAGCTCGGGATGACGTGGCAGAGACAGACCGGAGATGGCCGGTTGCAGTTGCTGCAGACTGATCGGCGCTGCTGCGACGGCGGAGATTTTTCTTCTTGCGGTTCCATTTTTTAGTGTTGGGAAGAAACGGTGTCGTATTTATAATGTTTAAGGTATAAATAGGGTGATAGATAGTGTGCTGAAGAGAAAAATAGGAAGGTTTGGGAGAGAAAATAAAAAGGAAGATGACGGGTGGGAGCTTGGGAGTTCAAGTTAGCGAATTCGAATTCGAGATTTCTCAATTCAATCACACTCCTTATTACTGGTATTTACCGAATCCTAAACCTTGATTCCGAGCACTCGAACAAGAAACTTACGGCTCTTTCGCTACTGAATTGATTTCGAGTAATTATCTAACAAGGATAAACTTTTGATTTAGAATTATCGGTGGCGAATTGAATTGACTAATAAATTTTTGTTGCTCTGCCCAGAAATGTTGTGTCGGTGTTTGATCAGAAGTCAGTTTTCATTTACATTTAAGGATATTGATCCATTATGCACAGCTTTGAGTGTGTCTGGATTTTTAGTTTTGGAATAGCCACATCTTCTTGAACGAACGGCTGAATGTTTAAATCAATGGGCTAATCGTTTTCAGTTGAGATAAGAGCCCTGTTTTTGGTGGTTTTTGCTTCGCGTTTTAAGGTTTATGTCTTTACAGTTTGTGGATTCTTGGTTTTCTGTTTGTGGAAGAAGTCTGGCTTTGTTGTTCAGTTTTTTCAGGAGGTCTTTTCTTTGTTTGTCTGCTGAACTGTTTGATTTCGTTCTCGTATTTTTTGTGTTTCTCACAGTGAGGAGAATGTGTATTATCTTTGCAAAAAGCTTTGCGAAAGTGGAGTCTCTGATGCTAAGGATACTGATCTTTTTGTTGCATTCATCTCCAATGAAAAGAAACAGGCATGTGTTTTTGTTTCCTTACATATTATATTATTGTCATGTATATTTTAGCTAGAGTTCTCCAATACTTACGACATGAGTAACATTGAGTATCAAGTTCTGCTTCGTATGCACCCTAATTTCTTCGTTATGCATTGTATATCCAAGTTATTCGTATCAAAGTGCTACCACGAAGAGAAAGTTTGATACTGAGCTCGCTTTACTGAGGTGGACTGTACCTTAGCATTTGATTCTTATGTCTGACTTATTGTTTACATCCAGGAACCTAAGCTAGAATTTCATTATGTGTGCAATTTTTCTTCTCATGATTTGATGACAAATTTACTGCAGGTTCCTCTGTGGCATCAGAAGGCCAGTAAGAGAGCAGATGGGATTGTCCTTTGGGATTATCATGTTATATGCATTCAGGTCAGAGCAAAATCCTACTTTGTTATTGATAGATTAAAAGATGTTGTTGGGCCTTAACTATTAGCTCGAGCTTTTGGTTCAATCGGTTAAACAACATGGTATCCGAGCCTGTGATCCCAGGTTCGAATCCTAGCAGCCCCCATTTGTGATTGAATTTAACACATGGTAAAGTGGGCCTGTGTTGTACACACTTCATGCCTAAAGGGCATTTGCGTGCTCGAGCTTTTGGTTCAATTGGTTAAACAACAGTTATGAAATTATTTGCTAGCTGGCAATTTACTTCGTGGGGCCTACTCAATGGCTTTAGTTTTGATCAGTGAAAAGGTTATTTGCTTTGCAATTTGCAATCCTCCAATAAGATGTTTTGGAAAATGCAGAGAAAGAGAGGTCAACATTTAGTGTGGGATTTGGATTCAACTCTTCCCTTCCCTTGTCCACTGGAATTGTATATGCCTGAAACTATCAGGCCGTCATTTCAGCTCTTCGCTGATTACCAGAGGTAGTGTTGAAATCTTCATCTTACTTCAAATTTCTTTGATCAGTCTGTCATTATGTAGTCGCTAGTTTTTGTGTCAAACGCATACTTGCCTGATTGGTGTATACAATTAATGCTGCCCTTAAATAATCTCTCTCTTCTGGACCAGAGAGAATGCGATCTTTGTTGTTTGAGAAAAGAAAGGGATGCCAAATATATATCTTCATTGCAAGAAAATTTACCAAGGTCTTATTCAAGTGTTTTTTGTTTTTTTGTTAGGTTATTTAGGATTGTGCATGCTCCAATTTTCCTCCGATTTTTTGCATCTGATAGAAGACATATGAAAGATTCAGCTGGGAACTGGATTGCTCAACCTCCCGCTTATGAACCAATTGTAGCTGAAGGCAAGTACTGTGAACTGTGAACTATAAACAAATCTGCATCTGTTCACTTTAACTTTATCAAGTCTGTTGCTGTGATTGTAAAATCACGGCACAAAGCTTCCCATCTCTTTTTGTGGTTCATGTAGGTATCCTATGTTGATCTGTACGAGGCCACAAGTATGTGATTAAGGATTAGTGGGATGTTCTAGACTATATGAATGCTATGCCAAAATTGGAGAAATTATACTAGCGCAACCATATCACAGTTGAAGAATATATTTAAATATAGTTACTGACAATTTTGTATTAGCTAATATATCTTTGCCTAGTTCATTAAAATGGGAATTTTACATGTTGTAGAGCTTAAAAAAGTAGTCATGTTGTAGAGCTTAATACAATTTTGTATTAGCTAATATATCTTATGATGATTTGACTCATAATTTGGAGATACTCTAAGCTGTGTGCATATATATTGCTTTTGCATTGCATTAATCTTTAAAGTAAGTGGTTGAAGATCTATTTATAGCTAGAGCCTAATGTACCTAAAGATTATTTGTCTTTGATGATTATAAGAATTGATGATTTTTTTTTGCAGATGGGGTCGTGCATAACTTAAATGAGTACATGGAGATCTCTGCATCGGAGGAGTTGACAAATGTGGAAGATGATTCAGTGAATCTAGTTTTTACCGAAAAACACGGTGTCGTAATAAGTGAAAGTCAGCTGGAGAAATTCTTTTCTCAAATCTCTTCATCTGTTATTTGATTTCCTTGTATGTTGTGCATTTTCCTTGTGGTTAATGAAGAAAGCAAAGCCAATTTTGTTAGAAAACTATCATTTTTGTGAAATATTTTCTGTAGATAGTTTCACATTTTCTTTTTGTTCAATATGATAATCCATATACGGGGACTTGTCAAATGATTTGGCATCATAGTCTGAAAACTGCTTTCATGTCACTTTAGAAATTCCATCTTATAACACAAAACATGTAAGATGCACAGATGCATCTCGGATATTGCAATTCCCTTTGGATCATATCTTCATATTCCTTGTAAGCTTGTCCATTTTCTTTTCACCACCAGTGTCTGCCCATGTTCTTTTCACGACCCACAGTCTCTGGTGCGCAAACAAAGTGGCAGTTTGTGATGCGCGTACAAAGTGAAATGCCGCTATTTGAGCTTCAATGTGGGTTGTGGAATAGTGATAAGGTTGAGTATATGCTATTTAGATGGGGTCTTATTTTGAGCCAGACATGCCGACCTAATTAGGTTTGCAGAATTTGTTACTTCTCTTAGACTTTATGATAGAGATGTTTGCAACAAGATACGAAACTGGTTCGAGAGTTAAATAACATTGAGTATTGGATATGAAAAACTTATTTTAGGAAACTTGCCTGCCTTGGGGTACCGAACAAAAGTTACCTCTGCACAATTTTTTTAACCCAATGACATCTTATATTAGCAATATGATATGAAGGAAAATGCAGACCATCTAGCTTGCTCAATCGCTCCAAAATAACAGCCTCGTGATCTCTACTCTATTTCATAAAAGGTTACCTTTTTCACAATTACTAGTGCTGATTAAAAATGGTTCTACACTTTTTATTTTGTTTCATTACACAATTTGAGAAATAGCAATGATGAAAAAGCGACTAGGATAACTATCATAATAGATTAACCCTGTATGTGGCTATACTGTCCTAATTGAACTCTAATTAATGCAAAAATTTCACCACTGAAAGAATACTTTGGCAAATCATCTATCAATTGATCATGCTCTAGGATGAAAAGATGTAAAACTTGTTACATTTTACCATAAATCCACAACTGACTCAGGCTTGTTACATCAATACCTATATTAAAAAATCCACAACAACTAAATAAGTAGTTCTAGGTAGAACAAAATTCCAGCAAGCCAGAGCAGTCGGCTTGGCTAGGAGCCCAATTCCAAATGCCACAGGAAAAGAATAAATTCCTGTGATTAGGCATATGAATTCAGGTTTCATTTTCAGAGTCCGAAAGCAAGCAATCCTGAATTTGATCCCTGCAACATCGAAATACCGAAAATGTATAAGACGTGCATTGTCTAATTATGAAAACTGAACAACATTGAACAAAATGCTTTGCTGCTCATGGGTGTATCGGTAAGGTATCAACTGATCCAAGCTACCCCCAAAATGGAACAGATAAGTTTATTGATTAAGAAAATTTCTCACCTCAGCAAACTCAAATTGTCAGACCCGCCATGCTTTGCCTGATTGATCAATTGTGGGGGCAAACATGAATAGAAGTGCTCCACTAAAGAAAGATCCTTAGGAAGTATCTGAAAGCGACAACTTGAACAACAGGCAGTAGCAAAACTTGAACTTTGGTGACCGTTGACACTGCTCAAAGTTAATAAATCAGAGCTGTCAAGAGGGCTATTGCATATAGGACAGAAAGACTCCGATGAAATAGCTTCTGCAGGCTTGATATTGTATCTCTTTTGGCGTCTCCGAGTAGCTAAAGGGACATTGCTATCATTGATTTCAGGGATTCTATTGAAATGAAATGGAGTAAGCTTTCCAGCTGTTCGTACAATTGTGCACTCACGAGATGGATTCTCTTCCTGCCATGAATTGCTAGCCAACATTACTTTCCAAATAGTAAGATATTGCAAGATAGAATTGTCGTTGTAAAGCAACAGATTCTAATCCAAAGACAAACTTAATTTCCCATTGAAAGCATTAAACTGAAAAAGAAAAGTTCTCGTTTTTTCTTGAGCTTGTCCAAGAAAGAGGGCAGAATTTGCTCGGAATTTAGTAAGACCAAAAATCCCCAAGCAAATGCAAACTGAAGTCTAGGAAAAACAAGCAAGAACTAATCCTGTATAATGACCCCAAGATTACAAGATTGTCTATGTCTATCAAGCAACCAATCAACCCAAAAGTGTAAGCTAATAGATATGAGCCAAGAATATATCATATATTATCTCTAACACAATCCCATGCAAATGCCGCTTGGACTTGGAGCGTGTACAATAAAAGACTCATTCTACCATTTGTTGTAATTCAATTAACAAATAGAGTTGTCAGGATCTGATGCTTGGCCACATTGGGTTAAGAGGCTTGAATATCATAACAAGCAGCCAATCTACCTAAAAGCTTAAGCTGATGATAAGGCGCAAAAATAGCTTTTATTTTCTATACAATGTCCATACCTGCAATAGAGTCACAAATGAAGACACTAAACCATTGATGCTGGAGGGAGGGTTATCAATTAACTGCGTAGTCTTTAGACTGCCCTGCCAGGATGGGATTAGCAATATCAATTAGCGATAATTCACAGAGTGCACTATATGTATGCATGCCAAACTACAAAAGAAAAGAACTCCATACAAAGATAGCTAAAGCGTATGAAACACTAACCCATTGAGACGGCAAAGCAAGTTCAGCTCTTGTGCAGTGCAGTCACGAAGTGGAAGCACTACTGGGATCTGCCACCTGGCATCAACATACTGTATATCTGCTGACAAAGAGTACCCTTGACCCTGTTAAAAAAAAAGGATTAGATCAATCCTAGCATGTTATCTGGTGTCCATTACAAATTCCTCAACACTGAATATTCGTCCATGCAAAAATTAGCAAGCCTTGCGTGATTTAAAATAATCAAGCCTACAATGCCAGAATAATTCTAATCATTTACCCCTACACTGACAAGTGATCAAAATGGAAGAAGAAGATCCATTTAGCTTTTATATATGTGTAAATTTCATGGCATTAAATTATGTCTACCAGTATTTAATTTTTTTTAAAAAGGAACGAGTTGTGGAAATGAATGCTTTTCATATTGTTTCGCATGATTTAAATTTAATACGTCAAATTAAGATACTTTGGAGTAAATAAGTTTATGAGTAAGTTTATGAGTATGTTTGTCTATGATTGTGGTGAAAAAGAACTAGGACTTCAAAGGAATGGTATTCCTCCACTATAATAGGACCATTTAGTAGTTAGTTCTCATGCCCACCCACACAATCTCATTGTTTTCAATTCAAACGTGGGAAGAAAAAACCCACTAAAGTTCTATTAATTGTTGAGAATTTTGTAATGTTCTGCATATTGGAAATCCGGAGTTCATTTTTCTCTCCATTGCTAGTCTTCACTCCAGATACAAATTACTACATTATAACAGTCAAGAGTGCTTCCGTAAATATTTTTGGTATGAAATGTTTCCATAAAATTAGGATCATCTCTTGATCTCAATTGTGAACTAAAGACATATAATAAATGTTGTTTTGCATAGTCGCTTAAATTCACCAGTGAAATCAAATATTATAAGCTGCATCTATCAACAACAAGGCTTTGAAAGACAAACCTTCAATGTCGCTGCAAGTACATGGCAAGCAATCCTGGATGTGCATGTTCCTAAAACAAGTCTGTTGTATCCATTTTCAGAAGCAACCTACATGAAAACCATTAACAACCCAGCATCAGTTTCATACTTCATTTTATATTTTTACAGTGAAAAGCCATAAACAAATTGGTCAAAGTCAAACCTTTTGCAATGCCGACATCCTCAGATGACAAAGAAGATCCTCTTTCCCAGTGGCATCATTCACATCACTTAACAACTCAATCAATTTACTCTTCCCATCAGCCGAATCTGAACTACATACATTTTCAATCGGAACAACATGTAACTGCTTTACTGGTGGAGCTAGAGTTGACACATCCAATTTCATCTGTTCAACCGCATTATCAAGCTTCTCCGAAGGAACATGGTAGACCGCACTTTCATCAATAAATGCCACTCCAACACCAAACACCGCCAACGATCTATCCTTGCAGGCATCAAAATTCTTCTGTGACCTATGCTGCATTTCATGTACAAACTGCAAAACAACCCTAAAAAACAACATTGCAACCATCAAAGAACTGAACTTTACGACCACCCATAAACACAAAAAACGTAAATACACACAGGAAGCGAAAGAAACCTCGAAGCAGGGCCCCCGGATAAAGCAACGAGGACATTGTCGGAAGGGGTGATCATGGCATGAGAAGTAACAGCAAGCCTGAACTTGCCAAACAGATTACTCCGAAAGCAATCGGGGCAGAAACGGGCATCATCTGCACCGCGAACGAAATCAGTAGAAATGGGGTGATTGATCTTGCATTTGATGCAGAAATTAGGGTTTTGATTGGGAGTAGAATTAGTTGGATGAAGTGATGGTGGAGGTAGTTGGTCGTCGTTTTTGTAGCAGTTGGATTGGCAGCTTGAGGAATTGCAGGACATGGTGAAGAGCTAACTTAGAAACCCTGTTTTTGATTAGGGGGTTAAGAAGCAACAATGGTTTTCAAGGTAGAGATAATCAGAATATTGTAAAGTTGAAGAAAGATTGACTTTTTAAGCTAGAATATGAGGGAAAAGGTCTCAACTCCAACCTAGGGATTGAGCAGGGGCAGGACACAAGTGGAGGAGGAGGAGGCTATATTCAGCTACGTTCTATGAGTTTCGCGGCAACCTCAAACTATTTATACTAGGCTTAATAAATCCATCTTTTTTCATTTGGCGGATAATTTATTAACTGTCTGAGTTTGTAATTTTTTTTCATTTGCTTTCCAAATTATCATTTTGTTCATTTAGGTTGGCATGATGTATATAAGTAATAACAAAATTCATGTCACCACAATATAGAAAAGATAAAATCGGTCACATTTGACGAATTAATGATACTAAAGTAAAATGAAATTACGATTTGAGTTGGCTAAGTAGAAAACAATTCCAATTTCAAGTGATTAATAATTTGTTGTTGAAGTTAAATGAATTAAGTGAAAAAAAAAAGATAAATTCAAGAGACTATAAATGTATTAAGCTTTTTTATTTTTGCTTCTATGCTATAGAGTTGTTCATTAAATAACGAATTTTGTATAAACTTTCTCGAGTCATCACGAGTATGTTATACCGCATACAAACTTTGGAATTCTCATTCTTACTAATATACGTGGTTCAAATACTTTTCACCGAGTCTATGTATCTGTAGCTTGCCTATTACACCATCTTGCGCGAATCACACACGCTTATATTTCTTAGTTAAGTACTTAAATGAAGAAAAATAAGAGTTTAGGGACTAAAAACACTTAAAAGAAACAACAAAATAATAAAAATCAAAGAGTCTCTTCTCAGTGTGTGCTGGTGAAATTGAAAACGAACTCCCGAATCCCTATTCTACTACCGCCGGTGTTTCTCGCCGCCGTCAGTCCCTATCTCCGTCGTCACCGCCTTCGGGTCTGTCGCCGCCGGTAAGTTTTCTCATCTCTGTTGTTTAAGTTGTTAGTTGGTTTTTCTTTGCAACTGAATTTTCTTTTCAAGCTTCTACATAATAGTATCTTCGTGTTCTTTTTTTTAGGGTTTGTTCATTTGCTTTTACATTTTGTTGTTATTGCCATTACCCTAAAATCAACAAAAGAGGGAGGGAATGGGGTTGCCAAATGCCTCCGCCGCGGACTTATCATCAGAGATGGAGGTTGATGCTTTTAGACGTCTTTTCCCTCTTCGTTTTTACGAGCGTCATCTTGCTGAGTCTATTCGACCTGATGCCCGCCCTCTTGGAGCAGCTAGAGATACTACTGTAGCTCTTGGTTAGTTTAGCTAGCTAACCATTGTTTATTTCGGACATTTTGTTCACTTTTTAGTTTATTTATTAACTGAGCTCGAACTATATGTAGGCGCCGTTGCATCTGCTGATGGGTCAGCACTAGTAAAGATTGGATCAACTGTTAGTGAACATAAAATCCTTTTATCTCGCTCTGTTTATTTGAGCCATTTTGTTTAATTTTTGAGCTTATAAACTTAATGCTTTGTTTTCGTCAACAGACTATGCTAGCTGCCGTAAAAATGGAAGTCATGACTCCTTCCACGGAATCACCTGATGAGGGCTGTTTAGGTTATTGTGAATTTGCTTCTGTTATCTTTTATTCTTTTATCCTCTTCTTGTTGCATTTATAGGATTTCAATATATAAAAATCTTGGTATTTTCAGCTATTGATTTCCACATGCCTCCAATTTGTTCTCCACTTGTTAGGCCTGGTAGGCCGGCTGAGGCAGCACCTGTTGTGTCTAAGCAATTATCTGATACAATATTAAGGCAAGTGACTGCTTCCTTGTTTATGTTTTCTTTGTTTCTCTTTTTGAACTTGAGTTTCAGAGTTGTATTAATAATCAAATGATGGTTCTGACTTTCTGTTTGGGAGTCTGAGCGGTAGCTATATAAAATTAGAAGGTGAAGCGCCTTAATGTTCACTTTCCTTATCTTAATTAGGTTAGATGTTGGTTTGGATTGAATGACAATAACCTGTAATTCTTCCTTCTCACAGCCATGTTTTCTGATACTATTTGTTGCTTATTTCAGTTCCAACATGATTGATTTAAAAGAATTATCTTTGGTTAGTGGAAAAGCTGCGTGGATGGCATACCTGGTAAATGATTTCTACATATTTGTATTCTGTTTGTGTGAGAAAAACCCAGTTTAGCTATGTTTGATTCTTAATCTATCCCATCAACGTTTGTTAGGTCCCTATATATTTTTTAAAGAACATTTGGCTCTTATTGGGTCGATTAGGCATGCTTTGTGTGCACTGTGTAAATACATGGCCCGCCCACTTACGAAACAATTGTAAGTAACAGTATAGGTAAAGCACGCCTAATGGACTGCTCAATAAGGACCGGCTCTTTCAAAATGAAAGTGTAGAGACTAGGGAGACAAAGCTTAAATGCGAGGCTGAAGTGACGATTTTTGCAAGTACATAGGACTGAGAAGTGCCTTTTCTATTTTAGGTGTAAGCATATGCTTGGCATTCATTTGAGATTATTTTTCTCTTACATTCTGAATGGGTGTATTTTAGTATCACCAATTGAGAGCAAGAACAGATGACATTGCAATTACTCATGCAAAATGGTCTCTTGCAGGATATCTATTGTTTGGATGCTGATGGTTCTCTTTTTGATGCTGCATTATTTGCAGCAGTTGCTGCTCTATCGCATTGTGAGTTTGGACCTTTTCCCAATTCGCATGGCTTGTCTTGCACGTCTTTCTCATCAATGAATTGCCACTGTTTTTAAGATACCAGCTTGCTTGTGTAACACCTCTACTTTTTAATGCTTTTGCATGATCATTTCTCCACGATGCTGCTCGAATTAGACATGTTAGATAAAGTCTTGTTGGTTTGGATATGCTATTGAAAATTGGTGGCTGGATTTGTGCTTTAAATGTTGTCTGTGGTTTGCCATTGCTACCTGAAGGTTTGTTGTTGTCGCTGAAGTCATTCACCTAAGAGTGTAGCAAAAGCTTATCTAAATTTAGAAGGGTCAGTTTTCCCTTGACTTTTTGATCTGTAGTTACACAATTACCTTTCCCATGCATATCTAATTATTGAAGGGAAATAAAAATAGTGTAGGAACTAGAACTAACTTTGAAATACGCTCCTTTATTTCTCATTTTCACTAATGACATTGTTGTTATTAGTTTTAAGAGTTGTTTTCAGATCAAATATGTATCAAGTTCATAGATTTAACTGTAATGGCCTCATTGGCTATAATACTTTGATATCTTGCAGTGCAAATCCCCATAGTGTCTCTGAATGATGACGGGAGGATAGTTACTATGTCTGAGGAAGATCAAGAAGGAAAGTCGGAGAAAAATCCAGTCAACAAGGAGAAGAGGAAGCTTATGCTGAAAAGCCTGCCATTCTCATTGACATCTATACTGTACAAGAACTATATCTTGGCAGACCCAACAGCAGAGGAAGAGTCTATCATGGAAACTTTGGTAACAGTGGTTTTGGATTCATCTTCTAGACTTGTATCCTTTTACAAGCCAGGTGGTTCAGTTCTTGCATATACCTCAGCTGTCCAGGTAGTTTCTCTCTCCTTAAGCATCTATTTCTTATAGCATTCAAAAATGAAATGCAAAGTCAAGGGGATCTTTCTGATTTGAAAGAGTTAGAAGTCAATATTAATCAACATATTATTTTCTGAACCATTGTGATTGAAGGTTATAAGTTGTTGGTCACGAGTCTAGATTATATAGTGAGGTTTAGGATGCTGGCTTGACTTTTGAGCAGAGATGTGGAGACTCATACGTATTTCGAATGGGTTAAAAGCATTGGTCATTTCCAAACTTTGAGGTAGTTTTACCAAAGTCACAAAATTATTTTCATGCCAAAAGACTCATGAGAATTCAATTAGATATTATGAAAGTCAAATCCTGCCAACTCCAGTCAATTTTTTACTAAAGTGCTAATTGGACATCCTTATAGACATTGATGCTTGGACACTTCAGTGAGAAACTGCGAATTTTGAAGTTCCAATTCGAGCCAGGTGGATCCTATATGTCAAGTGTCAATGTTTTTAGGACACCAAGTCACCAATTTCCCCTGAGCTGGAATTTATTTATTTATTTGTGTGTGTGAAAATTTGATTGCAGTTCAACGGTTTTGTTGATATGAATTGAAATTTTGTGGTCGAAGTGAAGCTATAATCTGAGTTTTAGAATGGTCATTGCTTTCAATCCAATTTCAAACACAATTTTCTGAAAAACTAAAAGTGAATGAATGTTAAAATGACATATTTATTCTTGACAAAGTTGCTGATAATTTAGTTAATCTGTTTGTTCTATAGAATGTATACACGGACAGCCGATGTCTGTGATGTTTGTGATGGGACCTTCTTTTTTCTTTTTTTCCTGAAGTAGACGAACCATTCTAACTTTTCCATTTAACATATTATTGGTGGGGTGGAAGAATTAGTGATATATATTAATGTTGATTAAGAAGGGGGTTTGGTTTGTGTGGTTGCAGGATTGTGTTGCATTAACAAGGCAAAGGGTGAAAGAACTCAAACAGATTTTAGATGACGCCATTATGGGAATGGAGATTGATTAACTGTGATATTTATTTCCAGATGAGGTGGTAACAAATTTTGTGCCTTTAGAAATGCATTTTTATTTTCCCAATGGTAAGCAAGCCTATGTATTCAACCTGATAGAAAATTTTGGATGCAAGAGTTGGTAGTGAATTTCATTTTATCTGTTAACAGGACAGGCTATTCCCCACCTCATGACAATCAGTAAAAATTTATTTTTTTTCTCCTTTTGACAGTTCACTAATTTTTTTCTTGTAACTTTTAGGAGTTACCAGTCCCATTCCCCCACTTGATCAGTCATTGAGTAGGTGAATGGGACTGTAGGAGTTACTACGTATTACAATTTTAGTAGTTTTGCTGAATTATTTACCCTGTGGTGTCTGTATCCATATCTTAACCCTGAGCCACATTTTTTGCCTGGCAGACTATGTAGACACATTGGACTAGTTATAACAACATATCAATGTTTTTGTCTGTATTTCTACCCACTTAATGAAGACAAAAAACTAGATGCTACAAAAATTATTTAAAATGTCCTTTTTGCATTTACCATGGAGCTTTCTGCAGCTATTATTATTTGTTATTGTTTATTTTTATTAGTTTATTACTTATTTTTGAGCTATTACTATAAACCATAGTCTGAAAAAGATTTTCAGTATTTTCGAATGTTGTGATAAGGAACAGCTCTGTGGTATTCTTTTTCCAAAATGAATCAGAGTTACTGGAGCCATTGCAATGAGAACAATGACTCGTATTCTGTTTAAAGCTTAAGGGAAGTCTCAGAACTATTTCATATATATACATTTATTTAGAAAACGAAAGTGGATTGTGTGGATTGTGATTAGTCTTCAATGCGTGGTAAATTTTACATTACTTAATGCAAGTATTCAGTCTGTTAATGTTTTATCAAATAAATAATGACATACAAAATTGATAACCACATGTTTTGATTTGGTAACATTATACTAATTTGAAAATGATATAAATGTTTAACTCACAATTATTCTCTCCTATTCTCACATCATGTTACCAGGGATAGTAAAATAACAAAATAATTTGAACCTCTATATTAGATGTAGCTTGCAGCATGCCACATAAATCTAACATGATGGTACTAAGTGTGAGGCTGTTCATACCTTAAGTAGTTTCTCATTCAAAGGTTTTCTTAGCATACACATGTTAAGATTCGAACTCAAGATTTAAATTTAAACGATTAGAAACTCTTGCAACTCACACCAATCTTTAATTGGTTATGTATTTAATGCTAAAGCAGAAATTGTGTAATTCAGTTATACAATAATTGTTACTTTAAGTTATATAAAGTGAAAAATGAAACTCAAATATGACGTGAATACATAAAATGAAACCTAATTTCTGAAATAAGCCAAGAAATCTCAAATGGTACATCCATGAATATACATGAAAGCAAAGAAAGAGACAAAGTAACATATAATTAGAATCAGAAGGTCCACAACACAACACCATTGAATTTGAAGGGCCATGGAAAAATATCAAATTCCTTGTCAATTCAGAGACACAAGCCCTCCTAATGTACATATCTAAATATTAAGACATAAAGCACCCTCTTACTCAGTTACAAAAAACTTGTCCTTTTCCTCTATCTTCCTTACTTCTATGAAATCTAATTCAGCCAATCAGAATTCAAGAATCTCCATCCCAAGTGAAGAGATAGATAAGTGTTCTCTCTCCTAAAATTTGCAAATGAAAACTCAGCCTCAACCTCAAAACTATACTTTCCCATCATAATTCCTTGACTACCCACTTGGCCACGTGTCCTTACCTCTCACCACTTAACAATATTAACCACCTCTCCATCTTCTCTTTAAAGTTTTCAATTTCAGTAACTCATTCAACTTCCTGAAAAAGAGGAAGAAGAGGAAGATTATTACAAAGTTTTAATCTTTTTGCTTCAAAATTTTGCTTACCCATCTCTCATTTGTGTTTACTCTTATCATCTCCTCTCTAATTTGAAAACAGAGAGGAGAAAAACAGAGTACTCTGTCTTTTTCTTTTTTTGTAAATTCACTCATTGAATTTCAATGGCTTCTCTGGTGTCTTCACCATTTACTTTACCATCTACAAAACCTGACCAATTACTCTCTTCTTTATCTCAAAAACATTACTTTCTCCACTCTTGTCTCCCCAAGAAATCATCTTCTAAATTCAACTCAAAATCACCCTTGAATTTCAAATGTAGTGCAATTGGCAATGGTCTTTTCACACAAACCTCCCAAGAAGTGCGCCGGATAGTCCCCGAAAACAGTCAGAATCTTCCCATTGTGAAGATTGTGTATGTGGTTCTTGAAGCCCAGTACCAGTCTTCACTCACTGCTGCAGTTCAATCTTTAAACAAAACCACCAACTTTGCCTCATTCCAAGTGGTGGGGTACTTAGTAGAGGAGCTTCGAGACGTTGATACGTATAAAACATTCTGTAAGGATCTTGAGGATGCTAATATCTTCATTGGGTCGTTGATTTTTGTGGAGGAGTTGGCATTGAAGGTTAAAGCTGCTGTGGAGAAAGAAAGGGATAGGCTTGATGCTGTTTTGGTCTTCCCTTCAATGCCGGAAGTAATGAGGCTTAACAAATTGGGGTCTTTCAGTATGTCGCAGCTCGGGCAATCTAAGAGCCCGTTTTTTCAATTGTTTAAGAAGAAGAAGCAAGGTGCAGGATTTGCTGATAGTATGCTCAAATTGGTAAGAACTTTGCCTAAGGTGCTCAAGTATTTGCCTAGTGATAAGGCTCAAGATGCTAGGCTGTATATCTTGAGTTTGCAGTTTTGGCTTGGTGGTTCACCTGATAACTTGCAGAATTTTCTGAAAATGATATCCGGGTCTTATGTTCCCGCGTTGAAGGGAGAAAAGATCGCGTATTCGGATCCAGTATTGTTCTTAGATACTGGAATTTGGCATCCTTTAGCTCCCTGTATGTATGATGATGTGAAAGAATATTTGAATTGGTATGGTACTAGAAGGGATGCGAATGAGAAGCTCAAGTCCCCAGATGCTCCGGTTGTCGGGTTGGTTTTGCAAAGAAGTCATATTGTGACTGGTGATGATGGTCATTATGTAGCTGTGATCATGGAGTTGGAGGCAAGAGGTGCTAAAGTGATACCAATTTTCGCTGGTGGGCTAGACTTTTCGGGGCCGGTAGAGAAGTTCTTGGTTGATCCTGTTACGAAGAAACCGATGGTGAATTCGGTTATTTCATTGACTGGTTTTGCTCTTGTTGGAGGTCCAGCAAGGCAAGATCATCCGAGAGCAATTGAAGCGTTGATGAAGCTTGATGTGCCGTACATTGTTGCTGTGCCTTTGGTGTTTCAAACAACTGAAGAATGGTTGAATAGTACTTTGGGACTCCACCCTATCCAGGTAGCGCTCCAAGTTGCTCTTCCCGAGCTTGATGGTGGGATGGAGCCTATTGTTTTCGCTGGCCGTGACCCCAGAACAGGCAAGTTTTCTTCTCTTCTTTACTGGGCATTACAATTGTTAAGTAATTTTGTGTCAAACAACTACATTGCTTAGTAATTTTGGCCACGAGTACTGATATTATTTAACAATTTGAAGCGTACTATTGAGTTTAAAATCTGGTGAAAATTAATAATGAAACATATGCAAATTCAGGAAAATCGCATGCTCTTCACAAGAGGGTTGAGCAGCTCTGCACCCGGGCAATCAGATGGGGTGAATTGACAAGGAAGAAAAAGGTATTCGCTTCTTGACTATACTAAATATCTCTTTTGTAGACAGTTTTCTATTAGTTTCTAGACAGTTTTCCTAAATATTATTTTAGTTTTGAACATGATTCATTGTTTGAAGATAGAAATGATAAGTTAATCGAAAGAAAAGACTACGAAAATGATAAAAGTAGAAACCATGGGCTATAGTACTGATGGCTGCTCATAGTAACTTCCCTGTCATTATAAGCTTAGTTTATTTATGAATCAGTGCTTGCTAAGTATGAAATAGGGAGGTTAAAGAATAAATTAGTAACTCTTAAGTTGTAGTGCTGTACTATATGGTACACGAGTTGGAACAAAACCGCATGAATTAATACGTATATAGTACATAACCTAAAGTTAACCCTCAGTTGCGTAACTAATTAGAAAATTTAGAAGGTCTCTTCTTCTGCTTGCCTTGCCTAATCTTCTCACTCTACATTTTGACCTATAGTTCAATTGTATAAATTACATGATATGATTTGTATAGTTTTTCCGAACGTGCTGGTTCTACGTATTTTTTTAGATCTTTTGTTATTATTTATCTTGGTTCAATTTGTTTTAGTGAACATGCCATAACTTGTGAATAAATGCATGCAGGCAGAGAAAAGGTTAGCAATAACTGTATTCAGTTTCCCTCCAGACAAAGGAAATGTTGGAACAGCAGCGTACCTTAATGTTTTCTCGTCTATCTTCTCGGTGCTTAAGGACCTCAAAAAAGATGGCTATAATGTTGAAGGGCTACCAGAGACTTCAGAAGCCTTGATTGAAGAGGTTATTCATGACAAAGAGGCTCAGTTCAGCAGTCCAAATCTGAACGTTGCGTACAAGATGGGAGTCCGGGAATACCAAAAGCTAACCCCTTATGCCACAGCATTGGAAGAAAACTGGGGCAAACCTCCTGGTAACTTGAATTCTGATGGAGAAAATCTGTTGGTATATGGAAAACAATACGGGAATGTCTTCATCGGAGTGCAACCAACTTTCGGTTATGAGGGTGATCCTATGCGGCTGTTGTTCTCAAAATCTGCTAGTCCTCATCATGGATTTGCAGCTTATTACTCCTTTGTGGAGAAGATTTTCAAAGCTGATGCGGTACTTCACTTTGGCACCCATGGTTCACTTGAATTCATGCCAGGAAAGCAGGTAGGAATGAGTGATGCCTGTTTTCCAGACAGTCTTATCGGGAACATACCAAATGTCTACTACTATGCAGCGAACAATCCATCGGAAGCCACAATTGCAAAACGTCGGAGTTATGCAAACACCATTAGCTATTTGACTCCTCCAGCTGAAAACGCTGGTCTTTACAAGGGCCTCAAGCAGTTGGCTGAGCTGATCTCCTCGTACCAGTCCCTTAAAGACACTGGTCGTGGTCCACAAATTGTCAGCTCTATCATAAGTACTGCAAAGCAATGTAATCTTGACAAGGATGTTGAACTCCCTGATGAGGGCGCGGAGATCTCTGCACAAGAGCGTGATCTTGTGGTTGGAAAGGTATACTCCAAGATCATGGAGATTGAATCCCGTCTTTTGCCTTGCGGTCTTCATGTTATTGGAGAGCCTCCATCTGCTATGGAAGCAGTTGCAACTCTAGTGAACATTGCTGCTTTGGATCGTCCTGAAGAAGGTATTTCCTCACTCCCATCTATTCTTGCTGAAACTGCCGGGCGGGAGATAGAGGATATTTATAGATCGAGTGATAAAGGGATCTTGAAAGATGTAGAGCTTCTTCAACAAATAACGCAGGCATCACGGGGTGCCGTTTCTGCCTTCGTTGAGCGAACAACTAACAGTAAAGGGCAAGTGGTAGATGTTTCTGATAAACTGACCTCAATGCTCGGGTTTGGAGTCAACGAACCATGGGTTCAGTACCTATCAGACACAAAATTTTACCGTGCAGATAGAGCGAAACTCAGAGTATTGTTCCAGTTCCTAGGAGAGTGTTTGAAACAAGTGGTTGCAGACAATGAGTTGGGGGCTCTGAAACAAGCTTTGGAGGGAAAATACGTTGAGCCTGGTCCAGGTGGAGACCCGATTAGGAACCCAAAGGTGTTGCCAACAGGGAAGAACATTCATGCACTAGACCCACAATCTATTCCTACAACTGCAGCATTGCAGAGCGCTAAAGTTGTGGTGGATAGATTAGTTGAGAGGCAGAAGATTGACAACGGCGGAGAATATCCCGAGACAATTGCACTCGTTTTGTGGGGAACTGATAACATCAAGACTTATGGTGAGTCACTGGCTCAGGTCTTGTGGATGGTCGGGGTCAAGCCAGTTGCTGATACCTTCGGTAGGGTCAACCGAGTTGAACCTGTAAGTCTTGAAGAACTTGGAAGGCCTAGGATTGATGTTGTTGTCAATTGTTCAGGTGTTTTCAGAGATCTCTTCATCAATCAGGTAAAAAGTCTTTTCGGATTCTAACTTTGTTTCTATTAAAAAAATTTGTCACTCGCTAAGATAAATTAATCTCTGTCTACAGATGAACCTCCTTGACAGTGCAGTAAAAATGGTGGCCGAACTAGACGAGCCAACCGACCAAAACTTCGTACGAAAACATGCTCTAGAACAAGCTGAAGCCCTTGGGGTCACTGTTCGTGAAGCAGCAACCCGAATATTCTCTAATGCTTCAGGATCATACTCATCAAACATAAACCTTGCAGTCGAGAATTCTTCTTGGAATGATGAGAAGCAGCTTCAAGACATGTACTTGAGCCGAAAGTCATTTGCTTTCGATTCTGATGCTCCAGGTGCAGGCATGTTGGAGAAACGACAGGTGTTTGAGATGGCTCTGAGCACAGCAGAAGCCACATTCCAAAACCTCGACTCTTCAGAAATCTCGCTCACTGACGTGAGCCATTATTTCGATTCAGACCCTACGAATTTGGTGCAGAGCTTGAGGAAGGATAAAAAGAAGCCTAGTGCATACATAGCAGACACAACAACAGCAAATGCTCAGGTTAGTCATTGATTAGATCAATCTCTTTTGCTAAAGATATAATTAATCACGTGCTTTTTTTTTGCTAAACAATTGTGAACTGTCTTCCAGGTGCGTACGCTCTCGGAGACAGTACGACTAGATGCAAGGACGAAACTGCTGAACCCCAAGTGGTACGAAGGAATGATGAGCAGCGGATACGAGGGTGTTCGTGAGATCGAGAAGCGACTCACAAACACTGTGGGATGGAGTGCAACCTCAGGGCAGGTTGACAATTGGGTGTACGAAGAGGCCAACTCGACGTTCATTCAAGACGAGGAGATGATGAATAGACTGATGAAGACTAACCCGAATTCATTCAGAAAGTTGGTGCAGACATTCTTGGAGGCCAACGGGCGTGGCTATTGGGAAACATCAGAAGAGAATGTAGAAAAGTTGAGGCAGCTCTATTCTGAGGTTGAAGACAAGATTGAAGGCATTGATAGGTAGTAAAGTAAAAGCACTCCCACAAATACATTGTATGCACATTAAAATAACAATATCACATTGTTGATTTAGCTGAGCTTCTTCTTCTTTTCTATTGTCAGTAAATGAAATTCTGTTGTTTCCTCAGTTGTAAAATTTGTTTATAAAAATGACTTTGTTTTTGAGGGATGCATTTGCTTTGCTTCATTCTGCTATACACGAAACCACATACCTACAATTACATCTGGAAAACTGGAAAACTGGAAAAAAAAGAAAAAAGAAATCCCCAAGAGCTTATCTATATAAAGTATGCAACCAAGTTAAGATTGATAATTTCTGACACGATAAGTTGATGCACAAAATAATCCGACTCACACAATGATTAACACAACTATCATGGTAAAAAGCATGCTAGGGCCTCAAATCTTAGGATTTTGTTGCATCGAGTCTTTAATCCTTTAATTAAACACATTAATTCCTCAATTATGACACGATAACGGAAAATGCTAGCAAGTATTCCTAGTACGCAGCAGGAATGCAGGATATAACTGGAATAGTGTATAATTCAAGGGAATCTCCAATAAGTGAAAGAATCATACAAGGTAGATCTACAAAGAAATTGGATAAAAAAGAAAAAAAAAATTACAATTACATTTAGCATATTAAGATCGAGGGAAAAAGGAAAGAAAAACCCTCCCTCCCCTCTAAAAAAAATGGAAAAAGACAACGAAACAGAATTTCGTATAACAATTACAAAATGGTACAGTTTTTCTATTACCCTATCAGTATCAAAAAGATATTCATATCTTCCAAGTTCATACTAATTCCATTAGAAGAGGGTCACCTTCGGCCATCAATCTTACGAGCTTTATAAAATCTTGTTCACTTGATACGTTCCATGGATGAACAGCAGGCGCTTCAGCAGAGTAAAGAGTCGAATTAGCAGCAGGCAGCTTCTTTTTATAGACCATTGTGCTTAAAACAGAGTCGAAATTCTGAGATGAATCCATTGAAACGAAGAACATTGGTATGGCAACTTTCTGATGGATACGCAGATCACCAACAAGACTAACGAGATCTGCAAAGTCAGCTACAAGCTGACGAGGAACGTAGAATATCTCGGAACTACATATGGTTATGCTCTGATCACTCTTCATAGAATCCTTGTAATTGACTTGAAAGTGAACTGGCATTGACTCGACAACCTTTTTAACCATTTCTGCTTGTTTTCCAAACCAATCTGAGTTCCCACTAGTTGAAACTGTACTCCATGATTTTGATACCTGAATCAAAATGAAAAGAAACAAAGAGATGGAATTAACAAAGATTTTGCCGGTTCCCCTTCCAGTCGAAGAGCAAAATGATCAAACAAAGTTTTAAATCTTATCAGGAAGATAATGAGAAAGAATAGTAGAATGGAGAAGCAGAAGGAAGGAATTTACCTTGTCTGTAATCCATAGCTTGGTCTTGTCTGCTTGAAGCAAGTTCCAGTAGTTAAGGACAGTATTATCCTGAAGGAACAAAAACCCCTCCGTACTAGGAAACCGATCAAATAACTTGGGCAGTTGCCTGCAAAAATTAGTCAATCAAACCACTAATCAGTTTCAAATGAAAAATATATGATTGTTGCTGTGTAGGATGAGTCCAAATATCGCCTCGCACAAATTCCATACTGCACATCTAGAAGCCAATTTTACGACGTGGACAGTACAGCAAAAGCAAGAAACCTTGAGAAAATCTCATCGTCGGAGTTTACAAATACTGACTCCTCCTAAACCAACCCAACTAACCCCTCATTTCTCCCCACAAATTGACCACTTCCCAAGCAAACATAAGATGATACTCCTTCATAATGTTCATGCAAATATATATCGTATATACTGCTCCTCCATCCCATCCCATGAACGCAAGTCCAGTTGATTAGCAAACATAAAAAGAAAAATTGGTTATTTCCTAAAATATCCTTGGACTACTACAGTAATTTAAGGACTCCTGTTTTTAGTTAGTTTGAACCGACCGTCATAAATAAAGGTGTGACGGGAAATTAATAGGTCAAATGTGGTTAAAATGGGAAATAAAACTATTCATGGAACATGCAAGCAAGAAAATTAGGCCTCTATTTCTAGGATGGACAAAGCATATAAATACTACTAATATATATTAACCAAAACCTAAATTTTCTAAAGAGACATGGAGCTTCTGCTCAAAGAGGCGAAGCAAGAAAGCACATGCACCAGCTATCTACATTGTCAAAAAAGATTTTTAGTTCACATGATGAGTTTCAACAAAGGGAGAACAGATTTATGTTGGCTTTCATTGATCGTGGAAGTCAGGAGACAGAATTTAGATAGACAAGCAGGTAAGGTTCTGAATCGGATCCTGACCTAAGCCAGGCACTTAAAAGGTCATGGGGTATGATAGATTCCAAAATGCAATGTACATGTGGAGTCTAAAGCTAATGGAAATCGAGTCAGAAAAAGGGGGGATGGGGAGGGTGGTGCTCAAAGGATTTGCTTTCCTAGAGCAGTGCGAGAAATTCCCACAGTTCAAACTCAAATCATGCATCGCATGGGGGCCATTTCTGTGCATTGAAATTATTATTATGTTGAACAGCAACCTTCATACTGCATCAAGGGACACAAATATGTTCATATTTAATATACCTTAAGAAAATGCAAAATTACTCGGTGATTTCAAATGGCAACAAATTTAGAACCCAATGGATGATTGGAATTAGACGTTAGGATGGGCATACCAAGTAGAAGTAAACATGTGCTACATTTTTTAATTTTCCATGTAACTGCAACTTATCAAAACTCCAGTTTTAATGTCCCTATCCCAACCAGATCCTCTATCGACCCATCAAACACACAAGTTTTGCTGTACAAAATTCTGAACTCCTGATCAAGTATTAGTATATGATCTTGGATGCACAAGAAAATATCTAGTGATGTCAATAGAAACTTCGTACACCAAAGTACAAAAATAGCAATACCCAAACTCGATGGAGCGCAAGCAGTGATTACAATTCTATAGAATCAGTTATTTGCATAGTCTAGAGTGAGTATGAATAGCAACCAAATATACAACCTTATGTCAATAGTTATCTAAGTTGGAAACCAAATCTATGGCCAACAATAGATAAACAAATCCTAAATTACTTGCCAAAAAGGCTTTTGTCGATATAATCCACATCATACAACCAATGCCAACACACAATCATTGTTATATATCAGAACTTACTTGTATAAATGTTCCAAATTGCCTTCTTCAACAGCAAGTCCTTCATTCTTCTGATGTGACAAAATAACCACGGTTTTGAATATCCTCCCGTAAAGCAATCTCCATTCCAAAGCAGTCCGTTCAACAGGACCAGTGCAGAACATAATAAGCACAATATTTCCAAAGTTCTTCCTCCACCGAATCAAATTTCCAATTTCATAATTCACTGTGCCTGTTTCCTCTACTCCAAGGTGCACAGATGGCAACTTACGAGGGATAAACTCTCTTCGATCTCCATGACCAATAGTTGCCCGAGGCCGGTCCAATTCTAGTGACATTAATCTAGGCTGCCGGTAACCTACAGAAATCAAGTCCTGAAGCCAAGCAGAGGTAAACTTCAAGTCTTGCTCAGTCCAGAAGCCCTCTTCTGTCATTGCATAACTCAAGTCCATAATCTTTTCAACCAAACTATGTTTATTCGATCGCCAAGCTACTAAGAACTTAACTAACCTTCCTACATTAACATGAAGATCCTTCTCCTCTGAAAACGGGTAACCCTCTATCCTATCATATCGGTGCACTGTAGGTGGGTAAACCACAACAAAGCCACCAATCTCCCACAAAAGCCTCTGTCCCCAATAGCCCCTCAACACATCAGAGGCCATCGTGCTAACTGAAACAGGAAGCATCAAGGCCCAAAAAGCCGATGAATGGTACATCGTATTAAAAGAATTCAAGGGCACCATCACACCCTGAGGAAATGCCACTTTTGGGGCATGTTCATCAAACCTAATATCAAAAGCTTCAAAAGCAGCTTTCCTGGTAAAATAAAACACAGAATCAACATCCGGCAATCCATTAGATATACCTTGCTGTATAAACTGCTTCCCACCAAAAACCTCAGTATAAAACTCCTCATGCCCAATTTCTCCAACATTCTCCAACGGCAACCCTCTAGGCCAAACCGATCTCTGCCCGAAATGAATATAAGGATTCACAACACTCCTATTCTCATTATGATGACTGTACTGCAACACAGTCTCCTGCCTAGCTCCCTCCCCAAACAACTCAACATCAAAATGCTTCCCCAAATCATCCCCGATCACCTCCCCGCGATCATCAGCATCAAAGATCTTCTTAGCACCATGCTGAATTGCAAACAAATACCCAACACTTTTCCTCACATAAGAATCAAAAGGCAGAAAATCAACAACCCGAAAGCCCAAATTAGCCTGCTGATCCAAAGACAAAAAGATTGCACCTTTCAACACCCAATCACTAGGAGTCTTAGAATTCCCAATAGCCAGCAACTGCCATCCCTTAATCTTAACAAGCCTCGTCAATGCATCAGATGGGTACCCGGATACCGAAACAACGATCCATTTCTCAGCCCGGAAATTGGCATAAGGGGAAGATGTATCCGTTACGGGTGTGATTTTGTTCCAATTGATTTGGGGGAAATGGAGAGTTTGATCAATAGGTTGAGACCTTGACTGAAAGTAGAGAAAAGCAGCAGTATCACCTGTATTCCGGAGGAAAAAAACGGCGGCGACGGTGGCGATTAGGAAGAAACAGACGATGATCTTGTACAGATTCTCAGAAAACCAAGTGGAAAAATCTAGAGATTTAGCAGGAGAAAAGCGATAATCCTGAAGATGATGACGATGATGGGTACTCTTATTTTGCTTTGGTGATTTGGGGTTTGTTTCTCGGTCTTGGACCAACATTGCTGACCCCCAAACCCCACTAAAAAACCCTTAAATCAGCACAAAAGACCCTTAAAAACCCACAAAAAAACCCTTAAAACCCCACAAATTTCAGTGAAAATGGTAGTGATGACCCTCAAATGAGGTGAATCTCAGTATCTGAGCTGAAGATTGACTCCTGTAGATAGGGTCAACGTAAAGAAAGAATGCAGATTGAATTGGGTAATTTGAGAAATTGGGGAAGAAGAGAAGAGATAAATTATGAGGAAGTTGGTGCCGACAGAATCAAAGGGAGGGTTTGTTGTGATGTTGCTTAAAGCTTCAATGTTGCTGTAGCTGCTACTGCTACGCTACTTGTTTGGTGAAGGGGTGGGGTGTCATTGTCTTCTTTCTTTCTGCCTTTTACCTCTTGTAAGCCCCACACTTTATGATTGAATTTAACTGAACTAATAAAAAACTAAACCGAACTGAATTTGATGAATTTACTGAAATTAGATTGATACTTCAAAAATTTGGTACTGAAAATGAATCAAAACTAAAGCGACGATTGATCCTATTTTTTGTTTTGCTATTAGATTTTGATTAATTTGGATATGTACTTAATTAAGCGGGTTATGTTGGGAAAATGGTAATGGGATTGGGTGGTATTTTTGGCAATTAGTAGATTGGCTCAAAGTTTGCCAACCTGTTAGGTATTTAATTAATATGAAGAAAATGAGAGATTAGATGTGTGTGTTTTTTCTTTTCATTATTCTTTTTGCTTTTAAATGTAAGCTAATTAGTTTATCAGTATACATTCACTGTTTATTATAGTGTGCATTCTAAAATTTAAGTATAATGTTCTAAATATGTTTATTATAGTGTGCATTCTAAAATTTAAGTATAATGTTCTAAATATGTTTATTATAGTGTGCATTCTAAAATTTAAGTATAATGTTCTAATATTTAGACCAGATCTGAACTTTGTTTATAATATAGGGTAATTTCTAAGAAAAACCACTGTGTTTATCAATTTTGTCAAAAAAGTGTCTGTGTTTACTTTTTTGACAAAATGAGGATTGTGTTTATCTCCGTTAACCAAAAAGCGGAAAAATCATTAACGGTGTTAAATGTGATGACGTGACAAGGGGTATTTTGGTCTTTATTTATGGGTTATGATATAAAAAAGTCATTTCTCGCACTTTAAAGTTGTAAACACATGAATGTTTAAGAAATTTATCAATAAATAAAGACCGAAAACCCTTAAATTTCTTAAACATTCATGTGTTTACAACTTTAAAGTGCGATAAATGAATTTTTTATATCATAACCCATAAATTAAGACCAAAATACCCCTTGTCACGTCATCACATTTAACACCGTTAATGATTTTTTCGCTTTTTGGTTAACGGAGATAAACACAATCCTCATTTTGTCAAAAAAGTAAACACAGACACCTTTTTGACAAAATTGATAAACACAGGGGGGTTTTTTGAAAATTACCCTATAATATATTAAATTTACAAGTCACATTCTAAACAAAACATAATATATATTCTAAATTTCATGTCGTATGTTATACGATAGTTTATATCTTAAAGGGTAAAGTAGAAAAGATGACTTTGTCAAATAAAACTACGGTGACAATGAGAATAACGAGATCGAAAAGTAGACCGAGATTTGGAATGGGCTCGAGATCTAGATTCGCTTAACCTCATGGCAAGTGACAATGATCAACATTGATGAGGGAATGTTTGTGTGGGATGATTGCAGGTGGAACAAGCAGTCAGGCCGCCGTCTCTCGCCTACCCGACCTCCGTCTTGCGTCGTGAACTCTTGGCAAAGACGTGCTATCTCAACGATCTAATTTTCATAGATCTCATTGACACCATCCTGACTCACCAAAGCATTATGGGCGATTTGGGAAAGAATCCCCTCCAGGTATTGATGTCATACATGCTCTAACGATCCAATACATTCTTACATTCGATTGTGGACTTTCGGGGTAAGTTGAAAAACTTGTAGATGAGGTAGGCTCTATCCCCCACCTAAAATAGTTGAGTATAACTCGAACTCTAGTCTTTTTCAGGGCTTATTCGCAAATAGATGTTTCAAGAGATTCTTAGGAAACTTGATTAATTAATCCACTTCCCATTAGCATCTTAGAGAAGAAAAAGTTTCATTGGTTTTCATTGGCTGGCTGAGAGAACCTCCTTTCAAACCATACGATTAGTTTGTTTCTTAATATATTATAAACCATAATTGAACTTTAACTATAAGTTCAAGCTTTTAGTTTATTAGGTTTCTTGGCATGGTATTCCTTTCTGTGATCAAGCGGTCCTGAGTTCGAACCTTAACAACCTCATTTATTGGTGAACTAAAAACATAATATGTGGGCATATGTTGTGCACGTTTCAAACCCAAAGAACATTCATGTGATAGTCTCTATCTGAAATTATTTAATCAATTATAATTAAATTTAAACTATTAGCTTAAATTTTTAGTCAACCGATTCCTTAACATCTTAGGAACTTTGTTATTTATTTTTAAAAATAATCAAAACGTATAAAGAGTAAAAGGGTAAAATCACCATAACAAATTAATGTTGATGGTCCCTTTTTACTCCTTTGTAAATAACAGTAACTTTCACATGGTCCATGACTGACCAAGTTAATTTGGTCGGTCACCGTTAAATTTGTGTAATAATGTTAGATCCAACGGTGATTAACAGTGACTTACCAAATTAACTTGGTCAGTCATGGACCATATGAAAATTACTGTAAATAATATGCTCTTAACATTAATGGCATATGTAAATTCCTTTAGGACTTGTTTCACGAAGAGAAAAAAATTGCTATATGAGAAAAACTACGCGAATATTATGTAACTGTAAAACAGTTTTCTCCCCAAATTACCCTTTTTGAACTGAAACTACAACACAGAGTGGTAAGTTGTTACGAGGGGCATGAAGGTGAATTGGGAGGAAAAAAAACAGAAAGAGAATTATAAAAATTCAAATATTTGGTAGCAGCCCGCCATTTTCAAAACAGAGAAACACGTCTTTAAAGCTTTTTTTAAGAAGAAAATGGATCTGTTTCCATCTCATGTTGAACGCACTGTGGCTGCTGCTCTTCTCCTTCTCTCCGACTCTAAATCTCCATCTCCATCTCCTATTTTTCGACGGTAAATTCTTACAATTCATATCGCATTCTCATATCTCTGTGTTTTTTTTTTCACTTCAATTTTACTTCGTTTTATGACAGTCTGAAAGAAGAAATTTCAAGTGAGGAGGAGAAGGAGAGCTTGAGCTTGTTTTCGACTTGTTCGGAATCGAAATCGAAATCTTCATCGATTACTAGTGATGATGTTTCGTCAGTGGATAATCGACCATCGCACAAGCTTAGATTCGTATCTCATGAAATTAAGTTCAAGGTGATCGATCTTCTCTCTCTAGATTCCTTTGCATTTTTGAATAATTATGATTGATGATCCGTTTTTCATGTTTTTAATTCGATTTTATGAGTTTTTAGGACTTGTTTGGCTGATTTTCGAATGATGATTTTGTTTGATCATCTGGAGAACAGATGATTTCTACTAATCGCCTGTTTGTGTTTGGTTGAATATTGAAATTACATCTCTGTGATTTTCCTTTATTTTGCTTTAGATTAGCGATCCAAACGTTATATATTAAGCGATTTTTCAGTTGAAGGATCATTGATCATCAAAGAATTAGAATCTGAGTCTCTGATCTAGATTTTTCAAAAAGCTTCTATTCATATTTTGGCATATTGAACGACTACATGCCACTTCAATTCAAAATCTAGGCCGTTAGGATTCTGTTTTTGAGTTGAATTGATCGAATTCACGAGTTCTAGCTGTTGATTCGAAAATAAAAACATGTAGAGCTTTTCGATTTCGACTACTGTTTGTCATTTTTGAAGTGAAGGATCATCGAATCTCATAGAAAAAGCTTTCAATCAGGCTCTCCTGTTCTAGATTTTTCAAAATTTTCTGTTTCGTTGAACTTATACAAGCTACTTCAATTAAGAATCACGACATTCAAATTAGCATTCTGTTTTTTATTTCAGCTACTCTGTCTAAGTTGTATAAAACTCTGCAGGTGGTGAAAAAGAGGCGCTCGAAAGTGTACTGGAACAGCTCCGATGACCGGATATTAATGCTCACTATGCCTACTGTAAAGACCTCAAGATCAGAATCAACAGAGGCTTCCTGCTTATCCAGCAATACCGTTACTTCAGCAGCGTCAGGCACACGAAAGCACTATGTGACTCGAGGAATGCAAATATACCGATCAGAGAACCGAGATAATAAGGTTAAGAGGAGTAAGATGGACACCGGAAGTATTTCATTCTCGGCTCACCTGAGGATTCAAGCGGAAGCTATTTTAAATTTGCTGTCTCGCGGTAGTTTGTCTGAAGTCAGAATCCGTGAACATCTCGGTGACAGTCCAGATACCAGCAAAGCTCTTAGAATGTGAGTGTTATTTTTTTAACCGTAGTGACTTTCGTGGGTAAAAAGTTCATGGTTCCTAAATCCTATTGCAGATTGTTGAGGAGGGAAGAGATTAAAAGATCAGGGATGGGAGGGCGTTATGATCCCTATATTTACAAGGTAATCTATACTTTTCACTGTCTTATCAATTTCATAACTATGAAATTTGCCTAGTAATTGCAATGGTATGATTTTCCTTGTGCAGATAGCATGAGAAATTAGGAAGATTGACCCAGAAATTAATAGTAGATTATGTTTTCTAGACTTTGATAAAATCTCATTAGTGGGGTAGTTTTGGTATGCGGATACGTATGTGTCAGATTGAATATATAGGTAAATATATGGTTTGTAGCCATAAACTTTAGTAGTAGTACTTCAAGATATGAAGATGAAGGAAAGACCTCTGTGGTATATAATAGATATGATAGTGGCATTATCTGACCCAAGTTCAACTCATATTTTAGTCATATATATAATGATACATGGAATTTTATTGTTTAAAATTACTATACTGTTATTTTATGTGTTAATAGATTGCATACCCAATATAGTCACATTACATCTCAAATTGCATAAAAATGTCATTTCAAACATCCATATTTCCTTTTGCCAAAGGACATGGAAGTCAATGTGCGTTAAACAGTGAAATTTTAGTATATTTTCAGTTAATTGAATTTTATCAAATGAAAATATGAAATTTGAGCCGTTTACAATAACCATCATTATTTTGGTACGTTGTCTTTTTTTTATTAGTTGATTCTGTTAAACCAAATTTTTTATTATGCTTTCGAGTCATTGAACTTTATTATTGGTTGTATGACAATTATACATTTTCTCTAGGAGTGTGATACCAGTCGGTTCGGTTCAAACCAAACCGAACTGAAATAACCGAATAGCACTTAGATTAAGCATCGAACCTAACCGACCAATATATTTGATAAAATAATTGAACTAACCGAACCGTTCGAAACTGAGACAATTAGATTTATAATTTACATTAAAAATTTAACCTTACATGCATAGTTTTTTTTTTCTTCTATTTCTTTCATATAGTATATATTGTTATTCTAACTTTCTAAATATTCGACTTTAATTTTCTTTTATTCAAAAAATTAAACTATTGATTATTTAGACATCTTTTTAGCATTTTTAATAGAAATCATATCAACCTTATATATATATTAATATAGCTATAACATGAATTTATTCGGTTATTAGACCAATACTATTGATATATTTTAAAAATTAAAACTGAAATTAAACCTAATAGATCGAGTAACCGAACCGAATAAGAAATATCGGTTAGTTCGATCGGCTATTTTAGTTAGATTCGGTTTTAGAACACTCTTAATTTTTTCTTTAAAGTGGTTCGTTTTTATACTTTTTTTATTGTCGAATCTATTACATTCAATTAAAGCTGGTTGACTATAAAATGATTAATTAATGTCCTGATATATAGTACAGTAGATATTTTGAATGAAGTTTTCTTACAGTTTTGCTCTCCAAATTCTTATTGTTATCTTATAGTAAATGGGAAGAATATGTTCATGATACTGAGTTACAAAATTTATTTATTTATTTGGATTTTTATGAGAAAATAATTCCATTTTTTAAACAGAATCTGCTTCAAATTCTTCAGAATATTGAATACCGGGGACATCTACTGTCAAAACAAATAAGGCGAATTGGGCCAAGGTATGGGCCTCAACCGATGTCATTTAGGCCAGCCGAATTATTACATAATGTAAAATTCATCTCGAACCTGTTCCCATGGGTTATAGCTTGCAAGTTCAACTAGCTCTTTAATCTGGGTTCTGGAAACAAATTTTTCTGAGCATATAATGTAATTAATTCGCAAGTTAAATGATCACCTTTACGAGATTTCAACTTTAGATTCATCACTGAATGATAATGCTTGGAAGTGGATTTGTCATGTCAAGACATTCTAACCTCTTAAAGAAAGTGAATTAAAGTTATCTAACAAAACATGACAGAAGTGTCTTGATGCCAAAATCCGATCATAGAAACTGCATTAGTAGATATATATTAGTTTAATAATTTTCTTGATTTGTAATATATTTTAGTAACCATGACTGCAACACAATTTAGGGCGATGTTCAATTGAATATACAATCCACTACAAATATTATAATTAAAAAGTTACTGTAAATTGTGTTTTTTTATCTTCATCGATTTTTTTAATATAAAATAATGTTCTTTTTAGTTTATTTTTAATAAACTTCAATTTTCTAGTTCATTCAAGAAAAAGCAATACCCTAAGTAATGTTATTGAACCAAATTGTATCATGTAAATCCGTTTACTAATGAGTTGCATAAGCTTCAAATTTTAGAAGTCTTAAAAATAAACCTTAGAAAATTATCAAAATAAGTCAATGACCCCTCTTCCAACCTTCCCCTTCAAGGAGCCAGATTAGAAATAATAATAAATAAATAAATAAGTAATAATAATAATAATAAGTCAATGGGTAAAAAGGTAATTAGGTGGTCCATCGAACTAACCAAGGGTTAGATAGTAGAAGGTGAGAGACATTGGACCTAATTATTTAATTTCCTAAACAAATATTGTTTATATAATATTGTAATTATTAAATTTCCTAAAAATTCTATATTTATTTGACCAAATTCCTAAAGAATGATTCTTTATAATATAATATTCTAGTTTAGTAGACACCGAAAACACGGCACAAGTTGTGTGTGTGAAGTCAGTCAGGGTAGGGCACCGTCAAATGTACGCAGCGCATATTCAACAACGCGTGAAGTAAAAACCTGACGCCTTCCTTCCATTCCACCACTTTCTACGATTCTCTGTTCCCTCAAATCTGCCTACTTGTTTCCTTTATTTTCATTTTTGCCCTTTTACTTCTCTCTATTTCTATTTATTTCCATTTTATTTCTTATAACACTTTCCAAGCTGCTATCAACCTAAATTTCACTTTCCTTTTTGCCTACATTTGTCATTATAAACGTTTTTCATTTTTTTCTTATGTAACGCCATGTGATTTGTTTTTTTTTTTATGAACACCATGTAGTTTGTTGCGTGCACTGTATACAGAAAAATCATACTATGTTTGATTCTTGGTTCAACTCAACGGACATCAATATTAATTTTCATATTAATTTATTTTGAAAATAAGACTTATATTATAAAAAAAATTGTGAAAATTTTGTGACATGAATATTAATTTATTTTTAAAAAAAAATTATTAGCATTCCATTAGAGATCTAACAAGTTAGATTATGGTCTCACAATTTGTAACATGGTCCCATAAGATTTTGTTTTCCAATTAATATAGTTATTATTCCTACTTCAACGTTATTGATATCCCCGAATTAATTAGTAATTATCATTGTTGTAAAAAGTTGTCTAAGCGTTTAAAGTTAAGTATCTAAGCTTGATCGATTTAACCGTTTAAACCTGTTTAGACGCTCAAAATTTGACGTACGATGAATAATTCCTTGACTAATCTTCATCAGTTTTTAGAGGACTTCAATCATCCAACTAACGCCTAATGTCTTTTAGTACACTGGTTATTATCTTTTCAACGAATAGAAAGTTAAAAATATACAATAATTTTCTTTTTGGTTTATACAATTGGTTTCCAAACACCACAATGAATGTTGACTAATCTAATTTTGAGAGAATAATTTGGTGGACTAAGGTATCAAGCTCTCTCCCTATAGTGGTAATAGGACTCGAAGAGTGATCTAAACTCTATCTCAATCTACCATCTATCATTGAGCCACTTGGTAAATTATAAAACAATTTTCTGAAACGTTTGTTGGGCAGCAAACATGAATAAATTTTTGAAACGTTTGTTGTACAGCAAACATGAATCACCTGACACCACATCAGTAACGTAAACCAACTGTCATAAATTGATGAGGGGCCAAAATGGAAAACATATAAAAAGTAGGGGTGGAAAATATGAATAATAAGTAAAACGGGCAGAAAAGCAAATAAAGAAGAAACGGAGAGCGCGAAAGAAATAGGAAAGTAAAGAAGAGTCCAAAAAAGAAGCAAAGGTTGGTCCTCGTACCCTATAAAAGCAATAGTCTCTCCACCGCTTCTTTGCATCAGTCTCACTTTCTCTCTCTAGAAACCCCATTTTACTTTCTCTCTCTAAACTCAGATTCAAGAAGAGAGATCGGCTATGGGGAAGTATATGGAATTGTTAGATGTGGTTAGAATAGCAGGTCGATTTTATTCTCACTGTCCTCAAACTGCTCGGATGTATTATCATCCTCCCTCTGCCGCCGACGACCACCACCACCACCACGGTGGAGCTGACATGGGTGGAAGTTTTGAGGTATCGCGTGTTCAAGATTCGAGTTCGAGTTCGAGCTGTAGCGTGAAGGCGGCTAAGGGATTTGATTCAAATGATTTGATTTTTCATTCTGTTATGTGATTAAGACTAATTACAATTAGGAAGAAAGAGAGGAAAGCAAATTGCTGTAGCGGAAATATACATTTTTGACACCCTAATTCATTTGGTTTATTCTATTCTTTTCTTGCCTATCTTGTATTTTTATTTCAATGTCTTTTTAAGCTTTCAATATTTATCATTTTAATCTTTGCTATTACGACTTAGCTTTACTTGATGATTTTGTTTTCTTCTTTATTAAACTGAACCGAACCGAATTAGTACTAAAATTTTAAACCGAACTAAAAATTTGGTTCGGTTCGATTTTAAACCTAATAAATCGAATTTATTAAAATTGTATTTTTCAACTAACTTGTATAGTTTTCTTTTTTCTTTAAAGGGAAAAGACGAAGATAAATATGAACGATTATGTATTATCATTTATGGAGAAGTTTAATAATCGATTAGTTTCAATGTTTTCGATGTTTTTGTAAAACCGAACACCGAATACCAAAAACTGAAATTTATTACGATTTGGTTCGGTTTGCAGTTTAAACCGCATTGATACACCCTCCTACCACCTCCCTAAATTTGTCCTCCGAACTTTAAGCAAGGGAAATTATTATTTTTGACAAATATAATATTAATATTGCATATAATTCGAAGAATTTAAAGCTGCATACCACAAAGGATAAATTAACTATTTACAATCTACTTCACATATAACCTAGTTGTATCTATACCTTTAAATAATTAATTTAGAGGTCACTAGTTATGTGGGCTGATTATTATTTAGGCCTTGTTTCTGAAACAAAATTGAGGATAATAGCAGGAAATTCGTGGGGTTGACAACGTTCCACACATGGCCTATGCGCATGATGGGCACAAGACATGTTGGAAAGTAGTCTGTGGCTAATAAATAGCATGATGGACACAAGACATGTTGGCAAGTAGTCTGTGGTTAATAAATATCTTCCCCAATTTGTAAAAAGGAAAAAAATAATAATTTCATATTAGTGCATATTAGTGTTCGGGAGTCTTAGAAGAGGATTGTGAATTTCATTTATAAAAGGAGCATTGTGAATTGTTTTGTTTGTACAACTGAGGAAATTGATCGTATTTATTCAAATTATTTTTAAATTTTTGTCTGATTAGGGTTTAAAAGTTAGAATTGAAAGACAAGAATTTAGACCAAAATAATTTCATTTATGTCTATCAGAATTGATGATTTTCTTAATTTTGTTCTCAAAGCATTCAAATGCGCTTCTATGAATTTTGGATGTCTTTGTCATATGTGAACAACCATGTTCCATATTCAACCATGACAAAGCTTTTCTTATGCTCAATGCCTCCGACTTCTGAGCCTCAAAGCTTCTTTGCATTTAGAAAGATGCACACTTCAAGCAGATACAAAATGCTCAAGATTCTCTTATCGAAATAATGTTGCATCAACATTACATTTGATACATATTTTTCTAAAGTTTAGCGGCTACAAAACTATTGTTTGATTGTTTTCTTTTGCTTTCATTACTTCTTCAATATAACTAACTAATTTTATAAATTTATAAATTACTTTAAAAAATCTAAAACTAAAAAATAGAAAGTCAATTTATTTGGAAGATTTTGACTTAGAAATTAGGTTCTCATATAGAACACTTCAGTAAGTTTTAAGGATTAGGCCATTTTAAATAATTAAACTACTTCATCAAGTAAGATAGAGAGAGCTCACAAAATACATAATAAGTTAAAAAATGTAAGGCATCAGATTTGTTTTATAAGTTAGGGGGCTGTTGACTTATGCCTAAAAAGTACGTATGAAAAGTATAAAATCCTAAGGTTGTTTAGTAAAGAGATCATTAGGTTGTTTGGTCTGTATATAGAAATATTTTATACAGTAATAACTTTTATTTTGTTATAAAAAATTTTGGTTCAAACTTGGGTCGGTTGTAAATAAGAATAACTTCTCAATGTTAATTGTTATACATTATTCAAGTTTCATCTTTAGAAATTATACCTCTATATAGAAATAATTATATACATAGTGTATATATTAAAGATTTAAATAAAACTTGTCTAAAAAAAAAAGATTTAAACAAAACTTATAAGATATTTTAAAAATTTATTGAAATTATATATGAGTTGGAACACAAAATCCGACTTGTAACTATAAATATTTATCATTTTTTCCATAAACTCTTCCAATTCTCTATATGTTGGAAACTAAATCACTTATGTTATTTGTAATTAATAATATTTACCATTTATCAATTTTAAGTGTTTAATTTTTTTTGATATCAAAACTCTATATAAAAATAACCTTCCAATTATTATACTACTAGTCCGATTCTAAATATAATTTTATATAAAAATTCTACTATATCACATATATTAAGGTCTTAAAATAAAATGTTTCCGTTTCTTATGATTTCATAGAAGGACAAATGCAATGAATGAAATCCTCCAATAAAGATTTGATTTCCTTAATTTATTTATTAAATTAAATTAAATTAAATATGTTCATATTTCATGTGAGGGTTGGCACCGTCTCTAAAGGCCTACAGAAACCTAGACTTCTTGGCCTGCCAGCTTTTGAATTGGTCGTGTTAAAAAGAAGTAAATTCTATAACAAAATTTCAGTGAAATTATTTCATGACAATCAATGTCATCACTATAGGAAGTCCATATGTTAAACAATATTCCTATTTCTATTCCATTCCAATTCCAATGTGTATCTTAATTTGTTATTAAATTTCCGCAAATTACTCTAAATAATTGAAAATATTATGGTGGAGCAATAAAATACTCATTCTCAATCCAATATTCAGAATCCGATCATCACATTTGAAAATGAAAATAATTTTCACGGCCACTAATCTTATCATTAGAGGTATGCGTTTATTGCAAAACAGAGTGGCCGTTGCAGTTGAATTAAGATAAGTTGTAAAAATCAATAGCTTGAATGATGTTCTTGAAGGCTAAATAATTGAATAACTTCACTAAAAGATTGTTTATTGCTTATATTTTTAAAACATATTATGAAACCCTTCAAGAGAAATTCTATAACGCTTCTAAAATATATAATCCTTTAATTATAAATATAGCTTTGTATTTTTTATTATATTATAAATATTTCCAGTACTAACCCATCGTCCTTTATACATATTCCGGAAGTGCTATAGAACTTCTCCTTTAAGGATGACACTAGCAATTATTACTATCTTAGTATCTTAGATAGTTCTTGAGATTGATTCGTTACAAATTAAATTACATAAAAGGAAACAAATACCAAATTAACAATCAACTTCTAAATCATTTTTATTTCCCTACCAAATACAAATTGTATGCTTAAAAACATTAATTCGTCACTGTTGAAAGCGCCGAAGGGCACAATCTCCTTGTCAAATACAAACTTCGGACTTATCACAATTTCATATGAAGAAAGCCTCCTTTAAAGGAACCATACAGAGATTGTGATCTTTTGAAGCTGAAAATATCTTCTATTTCAACTGACATGCTTTCGCTTCTATCTGATGCTCTTTCCGAAAAATGCGGAGCCCCATAAACTCGGATACTCAGTGTCCTTTTATGTGGTGCACCCACTTTTATATGCTCGTTGAAGAAATCTATAAATTCCTTCTGTTCAAGCTGCCTTACTGCTGCTACCTGTTTTAAACATGATATATTCAGTATTACAAATCTCTTCTTCAAACCGGCCTATGCAAAATATAGAAAGAGTTGAGTAATATCGTACCTCGCATTCTCTCCTATCGAACTTTAGGGTCCCATCATAAATCTCTCTCCAGTAAAATCCAGATTCTTCTCTCAAATTCTTGTGCTTCTCAAGTTTCACATCGATCAAAGCATTCACATTATTCTGCACAGTCAATAATCAAGCTTTTTCAGATTCAGAACACACATGTATATATGTGTTTTAACTAACATCACAGAGACCAGAATAAAGAATAAACGATAGAGTCACAAAGTATATAAAGTTATATCACCTTAAATTCATCGTTTGTCATCTCATAGAGTTGAGTTTCGAACATCTTGAGGAATGCCTCAACTCTCAAATCAATTTGTCCAGGGCCCTGTGAGGATTACAAAAATATCAAGACAGAGAGTATATAAAATTATTTCATGATGGAGAAGTAATTATTTAGTCCCCTAAATACCTTTGCTGTGGATTGGATAATAAATTGTACACCGCGTATACCAGAATCATTCCTATATCAAAAGAAGTACAGTAAACCTTCCCAGTGTAGCAAATTTTTTCAAGTTAAACAGCGAAACTTTTAGATACCTTGGCAGAAGCGCGGTAATGTATCCAAGCTGTTCAACTGATCTAAGCTGGTGAAAAGCTGCTTGTTTTGCAATTAAAGCAAAAAGCTGAAGTTTGACATTCAGCATAAAATCATCCCGATGAACCTACATAATTTGATATAGTGCCTATTAGAACTGCATAGAATATGAATGTATAGCCTATATAATACTCTAATGATTTTAGGGTGTTTGAACTGCAGGAAGTACAAGCATTATGCAAGAGCTAAGTTCCACTCCTAATTCGTAACATCTGCTGGAAAATAACTCGGCATATTAAAATAGCACTTGTTCACTAACAGACTTTATTTACCTGAATGTAATGCACTAAAGCAGAATTCTCATCAAGGGGATTCAAGCCGTCAGTTGGATATAGATAGCTCTTTCCCGTTTCTAGCTTGACAACTCTATTGGTGGAATGTTGAGATGGGAATAATGGCTGGCAAATTGGATTCTGACCCTTGAAAAAGACATCTTCAATATGCTCAACTATTGACTGCGCTTCATTACGTTCTATGTTACCTGAAACGGAACAACAAAAAAATAATGCTCGTTTAAGATAAAAATAAAATAAAATAATCAAGATAGCAACAGTGAAAAGCCATTTAAGGCTAAAGACCTGCTATATAACACTCCAAGAAGGCTCTTGAAAGCATCAATGGAACAAATTTAGCAAGGTCGTTAGCTTGAAGATGAGGAAGCACTTCAAGTTCTTCCATCCAGGGCCATGATTGATTCTGTAGTATCAAAGAGCAATAGTACATGGCCTGCTGATAGGGCTGCTGGAACTTGAAGTTTTCGTACTCCTTTATCACCATTTCCTAGAGAGAGAAAGAAAAAAAGAATCGATTATTTGGAGCAATTAAGAAGCAGACACACATCTAAAGATGATCAATGAAATTCCTATTACTAGTGCTCGTTTACATAACCTGAAAAGCCATGGCATAGTGATAATGAAACTAATTCTTCAAAATAAAAATTAACGAAACAGGAAAAACAAATGTCTCTCTTTAAGGACCATTCAAATTAGCCTGTGCTAGTTCAGAGCCTACTCTAACAAACAGAGCATAAATTTGTACTACAGACTAAGCGAGTGCCTAATTGACATTAACAAAAGAAAAGAAAATATTGTGCAACGAAAGACAAGACAATGCGGCAACTCAGACAGTTGATATCAAATATTATTTATCTTTCATTATATGAAAATGTCATATATATAAACAATTAAAAACATGACCACACTTTCTCTTGACTCTCTAGAATCCACAAAGATAAAGTTCGCCCTTTCATTTTCACACTTTGCTTCTCCCACAAAAAGTTGAGAATTTCCAATTTCTTTCAGATTTTCTCCGGATATGCAGCAACGCATGATTCAGCTGACTCATCCGATTGGACAAGTAATTTTGGTGAACTATTGCATGTCTTGCGACGCTGATAATAAAGAGGAAAACTGACTACCCTGATTTCAAATGTTGGAATTATTTAAGCATGCAGTTAACGCAGGGAGGACCATGAAAAATCTTCTAAAGTTGAAAGAAATTCGAACATATATTCATGGATCCCAGAATCATTTAACAAGAAGAACCATGATTTTTGGTACAATGCAAGGAAAGATCAGATAGCAGTTTGACCAGTAAAACAGTGTCACCATAATATAATGCCATCCTAACATGTTGAACATGAGTACAGATTTATTGATGTAACTTCAGTTGAATGAGCAAGTTACCTTGATCACCGAAAACCTGTCGGGATTAACGTTGAAATTAGCGATCTTTTCAATAACACTTTCCAACAGGATCCTGATTTTATGATTGTAACCAACAACATTGACCTGAGTAAGTCGAAAAAACCGCACATTAGGACATGCAAGAACAATCAGTCTAGGGATTTTCCCCCATGGCCCCGACTCTCAACCACAAGCTAGTTTCTTAAATACAATAAACATGTGTTATATGTCTAAACATGCACTTATCTATTAAATAATGATATTGTACTTGGAGGGTAACATTGAACAGAAGAAGAGCAAATCAACCATGAGGAATGGGCACAGTTAAGAAAAAAGTAACCAATAGGCCAAAAGTATATCATAAACTGAAATTAGAACTTCTCCTTTCCATTTCAGTCTACAGTGCTGACTAAGCTGGCATGAAGTATATGTGACTCAAGCACAAATCAGATGTCATGTATACAATAGTATCAGATATAAGTTTGTTTAGTACCTGAAAACCGCTGTCTGTGCTTGTAATGCCATAATATAGACCAGCAACTTGCGCATAATAAGCTGAAACACACAAAATAAGTTAATATGAACATGCTACCCAAATTGACATAATTCGTAAAAAGCTATGGGGGGTATAAGGGGAGAGGAGAAACCATCAATTCAAAAATCCAAATTATATTTGTAATAAAGAGCGGAACTTTATTTCCAGCTCATTGACCTATACTAGATTCACTTCATCTCACCATATTCATTCAAGTAATCCATTAACAAACGTGTAAATATATCAGTTAGAACTTCTGCCTCAGGAGAACTGCCAGCATGGGGGCAGCTAAAATTAATCTTGATATATGCTTTGGGCGTATTGAACTTGGTGTCAGGCTTGTACCATATTGATGAATAAGATGACTTCCCCAAAAGCACGGGAAATTTAACCTGCTTCAGATATACACCATATGAGAAACCGCTAGCAAAAAACAATAAATGTACTGTCAAATCAGAGTTTATCTTCTAACCTTCTCTTGAGAATCCTTCAGTGATAAGTCGGTAGGTATGAACACATTAGCTGCTGGTAGATGCAGACTTTCATTAGGAGCAGATTTCATCCATTCCTACAAACAAAAAAAATATTATTTTTTTCTTTTCTATTTTCCTAAATAGAAGGGTCCAATTATATAAGGTGTTTCGAAAAGGAGCAACAAATATACAAACTTGCACGCATATCAATATAAGATAACTTCCGTTCTTGCATATTTGTTAACGGTTCACGCCTGAGGCGCTTAGCACATATGGCGAGAGGCTTTGCGCCTCACCGCCTAACTGGCGGCCAAGGAACACTGGTCAGAGGCACGCCTCTGTGGCATATGTATCTCTTTAAGGTATTTAAATTTATTAATGCAGATTGGTGTCCTGTTGGAGGAAATCTAGTTTCATGGAAGAGTAAGAAGTAGCATGTTGCATCTCGAATTAGTTTTAAATCGGAATATAGAGCTATGCCACTATCTGTTAGCGGGACTGGGGATTTGTCATTGAATATCTCAACTCCAACCAGAATGTGGTGTGACAACCAAGCAGCACCCATATTGCCTCTAACCCAGTGGTTCATAAGTGAACCAAGCATATCGAGTTATTTTCTCCTAGACAAATTAAAACAAAACTGAAGAGTATGCAAAATATGTTCAGGTTGGTGAACAACTGGGAATATTTTTACTCAAGTCTTAAATGGGTTTCTGGTCAATTATGCATGTAATAAGTTGGGAATTTCAATCTCCATGCTCCAATTTGAGGGGAAGGTTTGCAATGTGTACATAAGGACTTAGTATCAATTGTATGGGAGAGTAATCTCAAGATCAATCACAAGAGCAATCAAGCGATGCAATAACAAGAGCAGTTATAGGGATTAATACTTTCATACTTGTATAAATAGCTACATAATTTTTGAATCAATGTACAATAAATCTTGTCCACTTTATCTAAGTTAAAGTAATCAACCACTAACCTCGATCATCTGGCTTGTGATATTTTCAACAGAATATGCTGTTCCATACCATGGCTCTACCCTGTCAGTTTGTCCTTCAAAATTCTTTGAGTCCCAAAAGATTCTACAAAACAGAAACATTAGTGAGTAGATCAGTTTGGAACCATAATGTTGTTTTATAGCCCTTAGTTTTCCCAGGATATACTCACCAATGCACATAGTTATTACTGTATTATTATGTTAGTTTATACTCGATCAAAATGTCAAGTGCACCAGTCAATGGGGGGAGGAAAAATATAAGAGAAGCCCATTTGTACATGAAAAAGAAACAGAAATAAAAACTGAAAGGCTTTGGCCAAATTTTGCTCATCAAATTCAAGCTAGAATCCCCTTTTCTTAGAACTTATAAACATAATAGTAATTTATGCTAATAGTGATTACAAGTAGTAGCATCTTTCTACTTAAAATGCCAAATGGCAGATATAGAACAAAGACGCATAAACATTGGACAAGATTAGATGTAAAGATCAAGGGAGACAACTGTTACAATGTGAAATACAACCTACTTTCTTCATTGCCTGAAGTATATCCTTCCAGAACCAATAGTTACCTGACATTAGATGGAGAAAGCTGATCCAGAATCATTTGAATTGTGCTCGGAGTAAACTTAGATGGCAAAGATGAGCCAACCAGCCAATCTTTAGGAGGATATAACTGGACCAAAACAAATTCAATAAAAAATCAAACACTTAATTTAATGTTCATAATTCTGTATATAAACACATTTTTGTTTAGGAAAAAAGAAGATTAACGCTTGATAAAAGTAAGGTAAATTCGAGTGATTGAAAAGAAAATACAATTTATGATAATAACTTGTGCTTTCTCAAAACCCTGCACCTAACTATATCCAAACAAGATGGAAGGCTCAAAAATAGAGATATGGCCATTAGCTTGCACAATGACGACATATAAGCATATACCTCTATGTACTTAAAATGAACAAGATGCCCAACTTAATATAGATCACAAAAACATCCAAATCGCGAGTCCAGCACATACATCAAAATACAAAAGGTTTACCAAGAAAGATAAATAACTTCTTGGTATTCATAGTATTCACTAGACCCCCATATATTTTAAAATTAACAAGCACTACAATGTTCACAAAAAGGGCATTGAATTAATATAAAGGGAAAAAAATCCATTTTCCTTTCCATTTGTTTTTCAATTATAACATTTCATTCAAATCCCTTTATAATTGAAATGCTTATCACTGAATTGATTTAAATTAGCACTCTAGGATCCAATTGTCCTCAAACAACAGTCCTTTTGTCAACTAGAAGAATTCTATGCCAAATATTTGCAGTGGTTGAGTTGTAAATACATTTCACAATAGTTTCAATGTATATATTAAGGCAGGTGAGGATTGATAATAATATTTGTGAGTTTGATAATAATTTTTTGTTACTGTGAGTGAAAATTATAAGATTACATGCATAAGATCGATTTCATGGAATGGCCTCTTTTGGGTACTACAATGATTCAATCGTATAATATATATACAAGGAGAGGTTCATCTGTAGAATGGAAGAACAAAGAAAACCAAATAGAAATATATATAACTAACCTCCATATTGGATGAAAGTTTGACCACATAATCAATTGGCGGGGTTTTGTCTTGATAATGGAATATTGTCTCACAAACAGCAGCAAGCTTCATTGAAATCATAAACAATTAGAATCCAAGAAAACTAACATTTTACATGAGGTTCAAACGTATTTGTAGTGAAGTGGAAGGTTAATAAAAACATGCCAAATACTCTTAAAATAATCACAGCTTAGAATAAAAAGTTCATGCAGAAAAACATTTAACTGCCGTGATGGATCAGATGGAAGTCAAAACGACTCGTATGTTTGTATTTCAAGCCACTGAAAAACAAAAAATGTAATATAAACTCATCTAATTATGTATCCTCTGTCAAGTTTATAAGAGCCAATTTCTCTGCTGCCACATTTCATCCTATTTTAGGAGGAACGAGATATAATATAATGGATAAGAAATTGTCAAACCTCATCAAATATCCATTTGCAAACACCACTCTGCTGCAAGAGACTAATGTATTTGAATAGCAGCCCTACAACATCCTGCATATGCTCTGGAATCCCACCAAGTTCTCGTAAGTTTTCCATAGACATATAAACTAAAGTTTCACTTTTTAAATTCTATCAACATACAAAAGTAGAGCATATAAAAAAAATAAGACTAAATTGAAGAGGAAAATTACTAGTAACACTAACCATGACCAGCATCTGTAAGATCAATTGATACTTTAAAAAAAGAAAAATCCCTTGTCCAATCCCCTTCACCAGCACCCAGACCAGTTGCCCATCCTGCATTTATTTTGACCTTGTATGATTACTGCAAATACTTTTCAGAAGAAAAAGAAGGTACTGAAAACAAGAAACGATATAAGTATCGCTTCCAAGAATGCATGCTTTGTTCAATTACCTCAAAGCAAAGTGTTTCAACTACCTAAACTATATCAATTTCTACACGTATGGCCTTGTACACACTCTTCTAGCTAGAAACAGGTCAAAAGGACAAGTGTACATTTTGAACTCAAATCGTACCATGGTAGCATATAATTTATACTCAAAATTCTACACTTACAATATGTACATATATACATATTTCAATTATATGATCTTAGATTGGCACATTCCACAATCCAACTCAATATATAGATTTTAGCTCAAAATAGGCATGCTTGTTCTTATTAATAAACTTAGCTAGAAGCTTTTTATTCTCCTTATCAGAGTAGAACAAGGCCAAGGTCCCAAAGTTGCAACCCGATGACAATGAATATTCGACTTCATTAAGGTTAGAAAATTTGAGCTCAGGGTATAAAGAAACTGAATTCATAAATGTCATTATCATCATGTCAATAGCCACCAAAAATTATGTCAATCAGCACAGGAAATGTTAAAGACAACTGAAAACTTTAACAAGCAATATATGATTTAACTGATTGTATCATGAAGGAAAATCACTAACGATCCACAAAGATTACAAGTTCCTTTGACAACATAATGCCACTTGAAGTTTTAAGCAAAAGAAATTCATTGAGTAGGAATAAAAATTATAACCAACATAGCAGAACAGAAGTCCATAGCAATTACAGAGAAAAGCAATATGTACATTGAAAGATTAAGTATTTAGCAACACACAACTCCTGTAATAAATTAGGATTTCCAAACATATAAGAATTTCTAACAGAAGCACATAAAGGATGTACAAAACTCACCCAAAGTTTTCAGAACATAAAACAAAGATCCTTCTCCTTCATGGCCAATAAGATGACTGAGGTACCTACATGGTCCTTCCTTGTAATGTAGAATGCCCGGAGTTATTGGCCATATGATTTTCAATTTGTGGCCTTGCTTTATTGGAACAGTTTTCACAAGTATCTGAAATAAATAAAAAACAATAAGGGAAGAGGAATTATCATTGTAAAAAGGAAGCAAATCTAGTAGAAAAAATTATTTCTACCAAACATAAAATAAAATAATAATAATTTCAACGGTAATAGTAAGTTTGAAGGTTGAAGACATGAAGAAAAGAATCATAAATACAGAAAACTTCACAGACCTGCAAATGTTCTGATGAACAAGGTTCTCCAGGAAAAGATAAACAGCTTCTATCATTGTTCTTAATTTGCTGAAATTTGTCCTCCACGAGCATTTGGATTTTATCAAGGCTTTCTGAAAGAATCATTGAAAGTAATCAGAAAAGAATAAGCTATGATAACAGAAGCTAAGTTTTTCCACTGACCCTTAGCATATATCACCAGATGCATGAGGTTGGCTGAATAATGTTCTTCATAAAATTTGATAAGCTCAAGTCTTGTATCCAATCCTTTGGCTTTTGGTCGAACTTCAAGGGTATCCCAGTTCCCTATAAATTGAAAAGAACGAGACATTTCAAGAAATAATAGAACTTTATCTTTTACAAAAAAAAACAAAAAAAAAAAAAACATTAAACATCATCTTTACCTGTAAGTTATGAACACTAGAATCAGCAGCAAGAATTCCTAAGGAATAATGTAAAATAAAATGCAATTTTTCCGAAAATACAGAGGAAAACTTTGGCTATCACACCAGCACAGTTGGTATGCGTATGCCTCATTGAACCATAGTATTTATTTGGTCATAAGGACCTAATAATAAAATCATAAACTGAGCCAAAGCAAATTGGCCTCTACATGACTGAGTATATGATATACTAAGAATATCCAAGAGTGCATAATTTACAGACCCGAAAATAGCGGCTCTCTGGGGCGGACCCGGAAAAAAGAATAGGAAAAGAAAATATTTAATTTGAGCAACCCAGCTCAGACATCCAAAACAAGAACCAAAACCCACAAGCTCAACAAGGCTTCAATACCATGCTATTTTTAGGAGAAAACTGCTCTTTTGCTATATTGAAAGATAAATAGCAGGTATACAAGAATGAGGAAGGGAAGTAAAATATTCACATACATCTGGCATAGTTCACATATGTTCATACAAAAACAAACATGAAATACATACTACAACCTACCTGTACTGAATTTATGATATGGATGGCTTTCCACACTTAGATGTTTCTGAAGCTGCATAGAGTTACAAATTTCATAGAAAAATCAGTTTGAGGAACATTATCATATTAATACAGAAGCATATGACAGATAAGACTTCTAGACTAGAAACAACAATAGAGATATATCCATCAAGGAAATGCTCTAATTTATGCAGTTCCAAATGTTATATTTAAGCAACAATACATGGTCATACACTAGATTAGTCTCACTGGCATATGAAGTCAAAACCTTAGAAGTCCAAGATACCTCTAATCTTCCCAACAAGAAGAAACAAATAATCCATATATGTCCACACCAACAAGAGTAGCAATAATAAGAAAGTAAAAATAACCCTATCAATCTGGGGTAGTTTTAACATTATGGTCTCAAGAATAGAGTTTGTTTAGAATAATGTCTCCCTCTAATCGCAACATCTGCTCCTTATAAAAGATGTACAAGCCAAGATATGACTATCTACAGAAATTCTAGCTAGTAGAGTGTGCCAGTAAACTAATAGGAAAAACAAAATAAATGACTGGCTAATAAATGGATATGCAGCTAAAACAAGAGGCGAAAGTAATTCAATCTCCTTTTTTTCCAATGTGTAAACCTTCAAGGACCTGGTTAAATGAGTTTTGTTTGACCAGGTCAGATTTCCTAACAGGTAGGAGTTCTGGATCAACCTCAAGTTGCTTATAATTTCCAATTATTTGGGTCTATCCCCTGGATTGAAGATAAATCCAGTCAGCCCAAACTTGGTAATAGGTCAATACAACTCCAGTAGAAGGGAAGTAATCAAACAACCTACTGTTAATCAGCATGTAAAGACAACATAAATAAATAATTTCTAGAATTTAGGATACCTAAGAGTTGTGAAACATTACAACCATGAAGCAGGACCCACATGTTACATTACATATGATGGTCAACCAGCTTCGAAGTCTCCAATAGGAGGACCTTCTTTGAATCTTACTTTTCATTTCTTTGTCAACGATATCTACCATGGCATGAAGGAGATTTAACAAAATAAAACAGAAGACCCATACACATCAAGTTTCATTATCTAACAATAATCAGAAACACTATGCTAAAATGAACTCTTCTATAGAACATGCGCATACGTCACCATGGTCCTAATTGATAATCTCCAAAAGGAAAAGATAAAATGGACAAAGCTATGTCTGTGAGGGCACTGATTGATACCTGATTCATTCTCCAAGGATCAGATAATAAATTCTTTTGATTCTCTGCATAAGAAAGCATAATCATGAGAAAAGTAAACAGTAACATAAGACTTAAACAAAGACCAGAGAGAGAAATGGAGAAGCATACCAGAATCGACGGCCTTTATTTCTCTCGTAGTTGCATCAGCTGACATTAATGGATTAATGAAGAATTGCGCAAATCTGAACCATAAGCACATGCAAAACATATCAAGCTCACAAACTTTATGGAAATACAGATGAGTATACCAAACAAACAATCATCAAATATAAGCTGATTTACCTGTCCAAAGCATCTTCAAAACAATCAGCGTTGATATCAAAAAAGTAGTTTGTGTGCTCAGAAGATGTAAAAGCATTAGTACTGCCTCCATGCTAAGCAACACATACGCAAAATACATTGAAAATGCAGTTAGCAATATAAATAATAATCATAAAATAAGGTCACAAGTATCATGCTGTCATTGTAAATAAAGAAACCAAACATCTGCACCTTGTCTACTTACTCAAACATACTACAAAAAGAATGAATATGGCCTAAAGCTGCATGAATCATAACACAACTAGTATGAACACATAACTAGAACCAAAGAACATTGGAAAAAGATGCCTTCTAGAAAGAAGATGAGCCCTTCCTGTAATGAGAGAATGGAGAATGGTCTCTTAATTTTATGCAAGAGAAGGTACAAAATATGCATCCATGTACAACCCTTCTAAACTAGGTAAGTGAGCTAATTGTCCAAGGATCTAGCTATGGGTATGTGAATGGATTCTTATTTCCTTGTTCTTCCCATTACATTAGTAGTAAGCAAGGGATCGTTAAAGAGAACCCTCCAGTCCCTTTAGAAACTTTTGATGGAAAATACTGCTCGTCGTCTTTCCATTATTTCTCTAGTAGGTAAATGAGCTACCTTAATACAGTCCAAGGATCTAGCTATGGGTCTGTAAGAGGATTCTTGTTTCATTGTTCTTCAGATTGAACCTATGATTACTAGTAAGCAGGGGCTGGTTAGAGAGAATTGTCCAATCTCTTAGAAAATTTTGATGGAAAATACTGCTCATCTTCTTTCAGAAATTTTCCGTATAAATAGCACAAACAGGCCACACAAACTGCAGTTAAACAGTAACCAAGAGTGAAGAGGCAGTTTGAATTAAAGTTAGAAACACACATGGCACAGACACTAGAGCAAAACACAACATTTTACTTATCGATCTTCTATGAGATTACAGATCCACCAACAAAGACACAATAGCAAGTAGAAGATCCTCAATCAATCTTAGATACTACACAATTTAAATCTGAGAACAGTCAACATGAGTATGTGCATAGTTCATATACAGTATCTCTTATCCAGGAACTCTCTTTAAGTAGCATAAGATATTTTCTAGCCAAAGATAAGCTGTAGGTGACAGAAATTCACTTGCAACACTACAGAATATGCTGCAGTAAATTAAGTAACAGTGAGATAGTGTCTTCAATATCTCTAAGGATCTTTAAATAATTCTCCATGTTGTGACTTGTATATTGAGAGCCAATTAAGAACTTCATTGCTCTAACTCCCAACTTTCATGTTTTAGACAATAGGTCAAGAACATATGTTCTCTAAGATAAGAAAATCCCTATAGTATCTGTCCCTGTAATGACAATATTAAGCACATAACTTCCACATTTCTTACATCGTTTCGTACTTATACAGGAATCCTATCTAGTCTGTTAGGTCATCTTGACTTCATATTCTCCCAGAGTGGTCGAAAAGTGTTTCACCAAGAGAGACTCTTACGACCAAACAACTCAAATGACTCTTGTTAAAGGGCTAACTGCTAACCAACATATATCTCAATTGCTCTGTGATATCTTTATCATTCATTAAGACCTTATCCTGACCATTCTTCATACATCTACCTTAATAGTTTAATACTTAACTATCTCTTTTCTAATCAAGCCAAGCCATACATTTGTTTTTATCCCTCTTCAGTTCCTAAATTACAGTAAAAATCTTCTACCGATTTACTTCAAGCTTCCCTTACAACTTTCTTGACCCATCATACAATTCAAGAAAAAAATAAGAGGTGCATTATCCTTCCAACCCATCTCAAATAAATCCTAGCCCACACAAAGACAAGGACTCCAAAACATCATATACTAATGAGAGTTATGGCCCACTCACCAACACAGAGCAGAGAGTAACAGGCTTATTTCCATTTCACGTGTTCTTAGATTAATGACTCAACTGCCTTCCTCAGCTTAGGCTGCATAAAACAAATTCCAGGCTTATATACATTAGTCTTAATTACAATTGTGTATCAGACTTCAAACCCAGTTTTCACTAATGCAAGAACTGGCCTTAGTACTTAAGCAGGCCACTCTATGGAAAGCAGGCTAAAAGGCTACTCCTACTACTAATGTTTACAAATTGCACATCCAGAACACAATGTTGATACGTGATGTTCAACAGGAAGTGCGACACATTTCTATGATATCAGGTCACCAGGTATCAAAAAAGCTAAGCACACAGCTAACACGGCATATGCATACTATAAATTCATAGAAAAAGTCCTACAACTCCATGTAATATACCATTCGGACTCAGAGAAGCTAATTTATACTTTACATCGAATGTGGACACAACAAGGAAATGGACCAAACAGGACAATTGAGTAGAACGAGGGTATATCCGAACATAAAAGAAAAACAACTGTTACATTGAAATTAGTAAAACAAGTACCTCAGTAATGTACTTGGAATAACTATCCTCCAACGGATACTTCTCACTAGCATAAAACAGCATATGCTCTGCATAACAAAATTCAAAATGTCAAAATGCTCGTAGTCGGACATCGATTATTGTTAAAACAAGAATGGAATAGTACCAAGAAAATGGGCAAGGCCTTCGAGGCCAACGGGGTCGCTGAAGGAGCCAACACTGACATCCATGGAAGCAGCACACTGATATAAGATTACAATTAAGTATAATTAGGTCATCAACTGAAAAATGGAAGGGTAAAAGGGGGAATGAATTGCCTTATCGGTTTCAGGATCGCTGATTAGAAGGACTTGAAGAGAATTGGCGAGTACGATCCTCCTGTACTCTCTCGCGTCTGTTCTTGGCTGCAGTATCACTTCATCGTCTTTACCAACCGCCATTTCGAATAATCTTCCAAGTAAGAAACACTTTTTGATTTTAGATTGCAGAGAAACTGATGAAGAAGACAAAGATCGCTTCCTTGAAGTTTTCACTTCGGCGCGGATGTTTCTTCGTGGCTATTTATCTTTCACTTCTTGTGGAAAAATAATTCTGCCTCTATTTTTTCCACGTGATTTTATTTTTTACTTTAACTTTCAATTTTAATTAATTGAAACATTACCTAGTTTACACCATTTATAAACAAAGTTTCATAAAAGTTTATAGTGTATCGATTATTTATTAAGTGAAGTCTAAAAATGGCAACAAAGATAATGTTGCAATTCAAGTTAAGAAATCAAGGATTCGTTTCTCATTAGAACTCTACCAATAAAGAGTTTTTAATAAATTTCATATGCATTTAAAATTTCTCTGTTTAAACAATTTAAAAACAATTTTTATATATGTGTGATATAACAATAAAAAGAAATTAAAATCGTTAATTTTCCAATGGTAGTTTAATATGACAAAATTTAATGTTTTTAAGAGAAAATCATCATAGCAACACTATCTATTTTAACATCATTTATTTTTTGGGCTTTATTTGCTAAAAGTTAATACTCTTGACATTGTTTATAAATAACACAAATTAATAGGTTGTTTTTTTCACGACAGAAAAGAAGCGATACCTTTAATGTGGGTAAAATAAAATGAGGATGTAACAAATTTTCAATCATAATAAAAGGAAAATTAAGGCGAATGGAAGAAGAAAAGAGATCTAAAACCTTTAATAGATGATAATACCTTGTGTTAAAATGAAAATTTGGGTATCCTCGTTGTAGAGTTAAAATTGGAAAAAGTAAATATACGATACTCGATTGTAACAAATTTCATTTCACTTCTTCTTATCTCTCTCCTTTTTTTTACTTGTATACCTAAAGAAATGGCAAATTGGAAAAAGTTAAGTGCTACATATGAATTCTCTTGTTTCATATCATTTTCCGTTGTTTACTCTTTATTACTTATACTTATGCATGGATGATTCAACTCGGCAGTCCCATCCGAGCAATTCATGCCCCTAGCTCCAGTGCAATTGCCTATCAAAACCACAGAAAAAAAGGCAAGGACAATGATCTTCAAAAGGCACATTTCCTAGTCATCTCTATTTGAAGGTGTAATGAGAATTTCAAATCAATGTTCATGTTAAGAACAGAAATATTTTTTATAACTACATACATTTTCTACTGCATAATAGTTTGCAATTTTGAAACATTTAAGTAAAGAAATTTGTGTATTTCTATTATTTGCTTAGAAATCGAATGAACCCGAAATGTTTCAATTATATACTATTCAATTAGCACTTCTATTTGATTCAGCTTGGTATTTGAGAAGACATAAAATATATTTCAGTTATATACTATTCATTACAAGTTTACAACTTCTATTTGATTCGGTTTGGTATTTGAAAAAACAAAAAATATACTTTGATTTGTTTTACCTACTAGGAAATCAACCATTTAATAACTATTTTGATAATTCTCTTAACATCCATATCCACCATTAAATAGTACTCACCCGTGATAAGCTGACTACAAAATTTTGTTACATTTGCTTTGCTCAACATGAAAAGAATTGGAAAGTGGACTTTTTACCGCAATGAAATTTCTTGAAATCATAATTAGCCAAGTCTGAATTAAAAGGGCCAAAACACCTACAATAAGAAACTTAAAACCCAAAATCAAACATTTTACACCAACTGTTGAAATACTAATAAGAATTTAGAGACGTAATATCGACCATGCAACAAAACAGAACGATAACAGACTACTCGCATGAATTGGATTTTACTAGTTTCACATAGGATGAACTGCTATATAAATGCAAAAATTGGCTGCTCCAAACAGAGTCAAACCTGCTGCAATCCAGTTACCTATATAAACAAGTTCAGAGTCTGAGGCAATTTTTCAGTAAATGTTCTGCAAAGACGCTTCTAACTTGAACATCCATATTACCTCAGGATTCATCAATTGAAGAATGCAACTCTTCTCGAAATTTAGAAATTTTATCAGCCTCAACTGCCATGACTAATCCCATTTGCTGGTACTTTCTTAACTGCATTATCAAATTAAAACCAAATATGTCAGAATGCTAACACAAGGCCCGGCCAAGTCATTATAATTTATAAACCATGAATTTTAATGCTTACCATCACTAAAACGGTATCAATAAAAAAAATATCAATATTACAGCAACAAGGAATTAGTAACAACACTAAAACTCATTCAGAAACAAGTGGAACTTGTAAACAAATTGTACTAGAACTTCTCTTCTCGAACAAGGTCAAAATTGATAGTGGAATGAATTAAAAGCTCCATAATAATACCCAAGTACAACCGCACTGGGACAAAAAAAAAAAATTACTGACCTCATGAGGTGTGGCATGTTCTGAGCGTAGAGGAAAACAGAAGGACCATGTACAGAGCTGAGAGAATGAAAAACAATCAGCTATCAAAGAAACATAATAATTCATTGTTATGATATGAAAGAATTAGTACCTTGTGAAAGATTTCATCTTCAGGTTTAATATAGACTATTTCTTCCTCGTTGTTACTGATCTGCTTATTTTTTTGGTCTGCATTCTTGTGCTGTAGTTTTTATACCACAGAGAGAATTTTAATGTACTGCAACGAGATGTAAGAACAAAATATGGACATGAAATTTATAACGTGAGCCTACCTTGTAAATTCTGCTAATAAACAAATATGACTTGAAGCGGAAGGATTTCCGGAGCTCCTCCGTTGGCTTCAAAACAGCAGAATATGAAATTTTAGCTAAACAGATGAAGTTCTACGCTACAGTTATTGGAAGAAACATATTTTTTAAGCTCACCCATTTCACTCAACATTCTCATCTAACCTCATCTTCTGTAGCCCATGAAATTTCATCAAAGAGAGCATCATAAAGAGGGGGCAAAAGTTGAGGAGGAAGATTGACAACTCGCTGAGAGACCAACAGACCTACATGATGTGCTTGCTTATGCAAAAGTAATTTCAAGTCATCTGTAACATTTGTATCCTCAGATATGTTAACGAGGAATTCTTTGATCTCCATAATGCTTTTATGGTCCTAGAAAAAAGAACAAAATTCCAGCACTCCATTAGCTAACAATTGCAATGTCATAGATCTGCAGCTTCTTGGTTTAAGTATTAAATATCAGCAGAAGAATATCTCAAACAATATAGCATATCATGCACACACTAGAAGTTATTACAAATGGCAGTCCAACTATGTTAGACGGACACTTCTATCTATTAGTGTTTCATGTCCGAGTCCGTCTATTTTCATTTTAAAGCTATTTTATGAAGGTTATGTTTTAGAAATAACGTTTCCCATGTCTGTTTCCATGTCTATATACATGCAACATAGTCCTCCTCCAATATCTGTCCATGTATGGAAGATACTAAGTTCAAATACTTCAGCATGTTTTCACTAACCAAAGCAAGTTATTAACCTTTGGAGTCTTCCACAGATATCTCAAATGCATACTTAATAAAAAAAAAACAGTTAGCCAGGAACTTGTAGTCCAAAAAGGATAACCCCCCATGGCTGGGATAAGGGGACTCTGTTGGATCAATTATCGTACAGCCAAATATTGTGAGTATAAAAAAAAGAAAAAATGGTTGTACTTGTACATATAGGTAGGATGCCATTGGTGGACAGAACTGTTGGCTAGGGAGATAGTACAACAGAAGTACGAGCAGAAACCTGCTGCTCTGGCTATCTGTTCTGTTCCTCCAGCAGCATTCAGGTTCTACTATGAACTTTGCAACTCTTCTATTGAAATGCACTACCAGTTCTGCTAATACCATTGTCATTTCTCACTTGAGATATTACTTGGCTATTTAGTTAGTTCAGTTCTCAATTAAAAAGAAAAAAAAAAACTAACGAAACTAATAAGACTCAGTCTGTGTTTCGCTATTAAAGTATTACATTTTGGCAACTCCAGTATCCGACAAATTTATTGATATGAAATCATAAATAGAGTGAGAACTGGAATTTCTCAGGTCAGAGCAATTTTGTAGGGTAAATAGCTAAACAATATCCCGTAGAAAAGTGGAGAAGCTGAAATGTTGAACAATTAGCAACATGATAGGAAATACTTCCTAAAACTAAGAATGTGCAATAGTAGTACTAATTATAAGAATATGCAAGTGTGTATCGATGAAGAACAACCCTATTCTTTTGACTGAAAAAAATTGAACTGAACTGTATTATTGACTAACTGTCTAATGAATTTTGTTGAATTGGTCGAATTGAACTCAACACTTAATTGAAATGAATTTTGCTGAGTTTAAGTAAAAAAGAACACGACCCTGAATGAAGGGAACATCAAGGCATAAAACAGACCTTATATCTGCCGAGATTAAGAGCAGAAACAACAGAGAAGAGCCCGTCGTCGTCGTCCTCTAATTTAACAACAGACCCAACAGTGGTCTGAGCCAATATCAAATCAACAAAACCACTCAAATCCCACTCCTGCTTATCAAGATAACCTTGAAGCAACATCTTCACGCCGTGAAAATCATCAGGTTTTGGATCAAAGAAGGCAAAATCAGCTTGGACAACTCCCTTCAAAACGAAACAAAAACATGTACACCATTAATAACACTCCAATTTTAGAAACAGTAGCTTCAATGAAGATAATTTTGAAACAAAAATTAGTTGCATACTTGAAATTCTTCATCCTCGGAAGATTCAGACTGTATATTCTTCCCTTTCGAAGAAATGGGGGTAGATTCATGAAGTTTTTTCTGGAGCTTTTGAGGCTTCGTCATGTGACCTATTGAACGGGAAAACGGAGAGAAAGTCGCCGGCCGGATTGTTCTTGATCGGCGGCGCCGCTGCTTTGTTGATTTATGTACCATTGCTTACCTTCTTGTAATTTAAACCCTACTAATATTGTTCTTTCTCGTTTTTTAATTTTTGCCGGTATATGGTATTAAAATGGTTGGAAATATATGTGGGGAAATATCAATTTAGGTTCAAACTTAGAAAATGTATCTAGTTTAGTTTCATTTTTCTTTTTTAAGAATAAAGAGAACCATATCTGTATTAATGAATAAGGCTACAAATATTGTTACAAGCACAATTCCAAGCAATCCTTCATCAACATGATTGGAGTAATCTTGTTTTTCCTCTTCATGAACAAAATCAAATTGACAAGAATAGAAACTACGAGCAAAGTTCATAACATCAAAATAAAAAAATCTCAGAGAAGAATAAGGGATAGCTCCACTAATAAGGTGGTTACTCGCAATCTTTTCATGAGTTTCTACTCGAATGGTACGAAATCCACAATCATTTTAGAAGCATAGGATTATGAAGCTGATCTTGGTGGAGTGTATTTCTCGTCGTAATGCAAAAACAATTTCAAGCACTGCCTACTATTTTCGGTGTATGATATTGGATATGAAGATTTAAATTCTTTTGATGTATTTTTGAGTTATGCATGTTGAAATGTGCTGATTTTTCTCAACTTAATTTTGAGTATTTGGTTTTAACCCGACTCAACAACCCATGAAAAATTGAATGGGCTGATGAGTTATGGCTTTGAGATTATTCTGAAAATGATTTCAAATTACAGAATTGATGCTTAATGGGCTGTTTCAAACTGAACAAAATTGGGCCCCTCTAGTGTTGTGGGCCTGTTCATTGAAGCTGGTTGCATTGCACTCATTATTCTACAGTCGCGTATGTTAAAAAAGGGCGAATGGTAATTAGGTGTATTTTATTTTATTTTATTTTATTTTTGTTAATTAGGTGTTTAAAAGCTACATCAATTCAAACTTTTCTTTTAACATACAAATAATAATGTTTGAACCAATTGGCTTTAGCCCAACTGGTACACTCACCAATATGTGAGTGCAGAGTCCAAAGTTCGAATCATACTCCTTACAAATTTATAAAAAAAATAATAATATTTAAACTACTATTATTTGATATATTTTTATCTTTTTCTGAACTAGTATTATTAAAGAGCCAACGAAAATTTAAATGAATTTGATTTTCAATTTATACCAGTGTTTAAGAAAGTTTAGGCGCTTAGTCGGGGCCTAGACGATTTTCTAGGCGGTTTTAAATTAAAATAATATTTATGTTTATAATAAGTTAATCTATGTAAATAACTTAATAAAATAATTAGAGTGCTATGATTAGTTTTTTTTTTTTTTGGAAAATATGATAATTTGAAGAGATTTGCTTCTCCAATAAAATAACCATTGTATTCGTCTTTTATTACGGTCTTGATTCAATGCAAAACAACAATAAAATTCACCAATTTAATCCATTACTTAAGAATTAAATTAGGCCCATTAAAAATGAATTAAAAACTTAGAAAATAAATTAGGCTCAAAACTTAAAAAATAAATTAGGCCTATTAAAACCGCCTAGGAGCGCCTAGCCCGCTTAATACTGCCTAACTTCCGCCTAACCCGCCAAAACAACCATTCCGATTTTAGGCACCGATTAAGGTGAAATCGGGGCGGCCTAGGACCGCCTAGCGCCTAAGCCGCTTTCTTGAACACTGATTTATACCGAAGCAAATGGAATAAAAGAGTGTTGCACACTAATCAATAATTAAGCAAATAAATTTGATCAATTATCATTAAATTAAAATTTAAAGGTAGAGATTAAAATCTAATAAAATCACTTCTCTACCTTTAATTTATAATTTAATAGTGATTAACCAAATTAAATTTAATCAATTAAGCACAATTACGGAACAAAAACATTTATGAGTTCGAGCATGAGATTGAATATAAAATTCTGGATTCCATTCTTTAGATCCAATCAAGCAGTGACTAATACAATCGATGTGAAATTAAAAGAACACATGAAATTCAATCCTGCTCACTCATTGTTCATTAATGTTTGGATCCTTCAAAATTAAATGATGCCATGTACTTACAAGTACATTCATTTCATGTGCACGCCCATATTTTACGTTTTCTTACCCACATGTTTTATAGGTCAAACCATTATTTATATTGGAGTAACGTTTAAATATTTAATCTGAAAACACAAATTCACCTCAATTTATAAAATCGTATAATTTTATTCTTAAAACTCTAAAGAATGGTGTAGGATATGCTTACTTTGTTTTTCCTTTACTTTATTTATACTTTGTTTAATTCACCATTAGATTAAGTTTTAACCCATAATCTAATGGTGTACAAAACAAAGTAATGCTTACTTTGTGAAAATTAAAGTGACCTTAGAATTTCTCCTAAAGAAGATCAATTTTATTTATATATTTAATTGAGTTGATTTGACCATTATTTGATTAATATGTTTAAGGCTAATTAATTACCCACATATAAAAATTAGTAAAATTTATCTATCAAAGTTTATTAATATCTTTAAATAATGTATAACCCATACATCTTTGATAACATTTTATTTTTTTTGGTATACATGAATAACATTAATAAAACCAATCTTGTTTTGACCCTATTTAACTTTTGGGCCTCAAAAATCCAATATTGTAAACAAATTAACAAGATCGAATTTTCCTTTTACAAATTTGTAAGGAACAAATTCAAACCTTACGCCCATGTATTACATGAGTGTAACAAAGTCGAAATTAAAGAATCAACGAGCAGGAACTACACTAACATTATCAAGAACAGGACCACACATGTGACCATAATCATGCAACTTAGTATGATAGTAAGCACTATAAAATGTAATCCTAGTCCTCTTAGAAACAGCTTTGAATCTGAGAAGAGCAGTCTTGAAAGCACCTTTACCCTTGGATTCAAATTTAACTTTAAGGGTATCCATAGCAGCAAAGGCCTCAACCATCATAGATCCATGGCACCCATTTTTGGCATCTCCAATTGTAAATGTAAGGTAGTAGAATTTGTTAGGAACTGTCCAAATAATTTGGGCTAATGCACTTTCTCTACCTGCCACTAATTCAACTGCAGCTTTTCCTGAAGGGACAAAGAAGTGCTTGGAGTCGATGTATTTTATGGGTTTGAGTGATTCAACAATCCAGCCAGGGAGTGGTGAAATTAGGTCAATTTGCTTTGGTGGGATTAGGATTCCTGTTGAATAGTTGTTGAACACATGTGGCCCTAATTCAAACCCTCCATTCCTCACTAGATTGCCTGCTTAATTGGAAGAGAATGTAAATATATTAGTGATTGTTAACAACAGGGGAAAATTGATCGGATAAAAATGTAGTCCGATTTTGTAACACAAACAAGGAAATAGTAGACGTCTAGATCCTCGATGTCAATTGAAAAACTTCTTATAAAAAATTTAACATGTACAATATAGATGGACTCTTATAAAGACGTGAAGTGGACATGCTCTTATAAGGCCTTCATTTTAAATGGAGAACCCCACACATATACTTTGACATGTGTGGGGTTCATAGACAACCCCAAATTTTTAGAATTTCTTGAGATGAAACTGTCGTTATATGCTAGTCACTAATATGAAAAGTAATTATTAGGGAGTCTTTAACTTTCATGTCACTTATAAGACTCTCAATACATATTAGGACATTAAGCATCTATATTTTTTATAGAGGTTAGTTATTTTTCTAAGTGGATACAATTCACTATTTTAACACAGTCTCAATATTAATTAAAAGTCCTTCATATGACATGAAAAAATTTAACCTCTTTCTAATGAGTTCATCTAAAAAAAGAAAAAGTTAAATGATTCCAAAATCGTTTTCGTTCAAACACTCTTTCTTTTTTCCTAACATGAAAGAAAATCACATATATCATAAGAAATTTTATTATAGACCAGATGCAATGGACCTATCCAATAAAAACATGACAATTATGAAAAAAATTTATCATTACTATTCTCAAAGTGTTAAAAGCTGTTTTTCCATTAAGAGATCATATTGGATAATAATTTTCACGAGTTATAAAAAAAAAAGTAGGTTTAATTAGGTAGAAAAGTAACATACCTTTGGCATACCTAAGAGGTAACACAATCTTCTTAATTGCAATAGCATCAAGAAGAGGACCACAAGCAGGGTCTTCTTGGATCCCAGGATTATGAAATGTGACCTTAGAAACTCTAGAAACAGCCTTAAAAGCCAACGCATAAGTATCCCCTCCATCGGTGCTATAAAGTGTCTGAAGAGGCAGCTCACTTTTCTGACCTGGCACTATCACTTCCAGCACTTCATCTTGGGCACATGTCCTTGTGGCTCCTATTGTGAGTGTGTAAGTTGACCCTGGCTCCAAAATCAGGTTCTGAGAGATTGAACCTTCATTGCCTAGCCGGACTGCGTGTGCGCCACGTGGAATGGCTAGGTAGAAGCCACCTGGTTGTGGCCCGCCTGACACGTACTCCACTAGCCCATTGATTTCCCATTTTGGAAGTGAGTTTTTTCCGATTATTACTGTTTTCTTTAGGTTTGACTTTGCCGGTGCTTGTTCAAAGTCTCCATTTGGCACAAGTCCTGATTGATTAAGAAAATGATATTAGTATTCTGTACTTTATACATCTATGAATAAATTGAGTTCATATTAGGCAAAAAGATTAATTATTGATTCTCATAATTCATTTCAAGATATTACACTCTTGATTATTTCTCTTATCCTATTAAATGCTTGTTTGGTTTCATTTTTCAGAGTTACTTTGGTGAAAAAAAAAATGTTTGTTAACATGAGATACAATGATTACCAATAACAACTGAAGTAATATAAATGTAGGTTACAGTCCTAAAATGAGCAACAAATTATGTTTTTCTTTTCACTAAGTAACTAACTATACCAAAATATATAATTAAAGGAAAATCATGAAGAAGTAAAGAAGTGGAAATTTAATTACCATCTAGAGGCTTAGGAGGAGGAATGGCAGCAGAAGATGAAGAATGAAAGGAGCAGAGAATGAATGCTAAGCAAACACAGATATACATATTAGCCATTTAAGAAGAAGCTAATAGAAAAGCAAGTATGGTATGGGTATTAAAACAGAAGTGGTATGTATTTATATAAGAAAGAAGTTGGGATCATATTATAGATACTTGAAAATTAAAGAAAAACCATGTTAAAGTAGCACAAAATGAGGCGTGAGAAGTGTCTATTGTTCTGTAATTTCAAAATATAATTCCCCAAATTCCAAGAGCATCTTGATTCATGTGTTGGACCCCTCGCATTGGAAGCCGTGATTTGCTCTTTTGTTTGCAAATTCTTATTAGTGCCAAATTGATTAGTTATGGTTCGATCCAATTTGAAATTAGGTTTCATGTTAAAGAAAATAACAATATTGAAATTTGATTTAAATATTGAATTCAGTTTGCTAAACCTATTTCTATTATATTTTTCTCAATATCACTAAAAATTTGAAAAATTTCAAAACTATATCTAATAAGAAAAACTGATCCAGTTCAGTCCAACAAAACAACAATTTGATTCAATTCTGAAACTTTTAATTAAATATTAGAAATGTTTCGCGCCTAATTTATTGGCCATATGGTATAACTATAATTCAAGCTATGATTGATGTCATGAAAATCCACTTCTTAATTCTAAATTAAAGAATTAATTAACAATTAGGATGGAATGAAATGGTGGTACATAGAAGTTTCGTACATCTGTTGACTTAATAGTTAATACCATCATTACAGTGCATGTGATTACCAGGTTTAAGTCACATATTCACACGTTACTAGTTTTTAAGTCGATAATTGGACCGAAACATTGAAAAAATTGTCTTCCTAGGGGAAGAATGTTAATCAGAGGGTCGGTATTGATTGGATTAATTGTCCTGCTAATTAAAGAGATAATTGATGACTAGTTATGTGACTGACCATCTATTTATTAATTATATTTAACTTAAGTTTAATTCAATAAAATTTCATTAGGTGTTGTAATGAGATCTGCCTATAGCCTTACGGCAGGGATGGTTTAAATTTTCTTATAATTTGTTTTAATAAAATAAACATAAAAATTGGTGATTGTTTTCAAATTTTTATTTGATTCGTGTGTTATTTTAGTTGTGATTGTTGAAAATTTCGAAATGATAAAAAAATACAAGTTAATTTAAATATTGCACACTTTTTTGAATGAAAGGCGGGTAACAATTAAGAGAAGAGGAATCCAAACATCCCAACTAGGTTGTCACCTTCAAAGAAAACAAAACTCTCAACCGACTTAAAGATTAATAAAAGAAAAAAAAAGAAAAAAAAAATTCAATACAAAGAAAGAAGAAATTAAGCAACAAATCTGAATTGTTCGATATGGCTAAAGTCATCAAATATAAAACTATTACAAAAATTAGAGGCCGAAGGCCACCAATGAGGAGTAGCACAACTAGCTTCATCTTTTGACAAAGCATCTGCAACACGATTTCCTTTTTTATAAATGTGTTTAACCACAAATTCCATGAACAAAAGATGGTTTAAACAACACAACCAAACTAGCCTAACCTCTCAAGGAACATGTGTTGAATGAGTTTTCAAAAGAGAATCAACATAACTAGAGTTGCATTCAATCCATAACCACAACCAACCATTTTCAAAAGTTATTGAGATTGCATATATTGCCGCCCTAAGCTTTATAACGAAAGCGAATTTTGTATCAACCAAAAAAGAAAAACTGCCCTTAAGAAAATCTCTGTCCGTCCGAAAAATACCACATGCACCGGCCAAAGTAGGCAACCCCAAAACAAAGCCGTCCATACTTACTTTAATCCAACCTGGGGGAGGCGAGGACAAAAAACCACTAATAATGCGCGAGGGGTAGGGGGGTTAGAGTCTCATAGAAGTAAATTCTCAATTTGTTAAACGGATTTAATGATATGAGATGCGCTTAAGAACGGTATTAAGAATTGAAAAAAATTGTCTGTTTCACCCGATACCAATATACAATCACACCACCGGTTAACTAAGTATTTGGCTACTAATTTAAAAGGCTTTCAAGAAATCGACATGAAATTTTTTTATATTTTTTTTTTTTTAGAAAGTCGACATGAAATTTTAAAATAAAGAAGATAAAAAGTAGCCACCCCACCCCACAACATATATGAAACAAACAGATTAAAATATAAATTAAAGAAAGAATCTGTAGTTTCTTGGAAGATAATGTGTAGTTTCTTGGAAGAAATATGTGTAATTTCCAGTGGATGGAGTTACTCTTATTTTTAGAATTTTTGAAATTTGATATCATGGATTTCGAAAGAATATAAGAACTTGATAGAGAAGAAGAATGAAAGGTTAAGTTGAGTTGAGGCTCAGTTTCACTGTGTCTGCTTCTTCTTCTCCATAGTTCTTGTGGATCTTACTTTTTTCGCCTCAAGGTTCCATCAAAATCAGGCAAGATTATTTTCTTTATCACATTTGATTTATGATACTATCATACACTAATTTAGAACGATTGGACTTTTTAGAGCATAGGTAAAAACAATTTTTTATAATTTAAAACAATTGGTATTACTAATTTAGTACAATCGGATTCTTTAGAGCAATTGGAGTTTTTTTAGAACAATTGAAACAAGAAAAATTGGTACTGTTTAAAACATATATCTAATTATATTCAATTGAATTAAATAAGTCATTCTTAAAATGTTAAGGCTTGCTCTTTAGAACTTAAATTTTCTAAACTGGTTTGGACTGAACTGAAATTGTGCAGAATTAAAGTGCAGTTACTAAAATTGCTTAACTGAATTGAACTAAAAATTGTTGAATTGGATTTTACTTTATTTAAACCTTGAACATCTAATTTATGTTATCCGGTCCTTAGTTCTTTATACCAAACACATCGAGCTATTTGAGAAGCAGAAAGATGTTAAACTCAAGCATTTTAACTCAACCAGTTAAACCAAATAGAAACTAGTTAACTCGCTTAAAAATTCAATTTTTACAACTTCCAATATCATTAAGCAATAACTTTTCCCTGAGTGTCAACTTTAAATCTGTAATTATAAAGCCAATCATTAATTTCATACAGTGGATTTCTTGATGCAACCATGCTTTTGTAGATGATGAATAAACCTCTCCATGCACACTTCTTGTCCACTGATCAGTAAATAACAACCTCATTTCCTTACCTTTATCACAGCTGGAATAAGTATTTATTAGCTAAATATAAAATGAATGCTAGAAAATATAGTAAGAAATGGATAGGCATTAAATAGTTTCCGTCAGATGAGAGATTTTAGAGCGCTCATAGAGTATGATACTCTTTTAATTATGAATAGTGTTATATGTTTTTCTATTGTACCCTAAAAATAACCTGCATATCATCTAAATCTTCTCGAAGAGAGCTTGAAATGGGACACACTCCTTGACTTTTCCAAAATATTCAGAAAAGTCAAACTGCTACCTAATTAATCTCCATAAGCCAAATAATGAACTGCTTTATGTTATTGTTTGACTATTCTGATCAGGTAAGTTTGAGGAATGAAAATGAGTGCTCCAAATTCAGAACTGAGGAAAGGGAAATGGAGTGTAGAAGAAGATCTGAAGCTCAAATCTTACATTGAAAGATATGGAATTTGGAATTGGAATGAGATGCCAAAATTTGCTGGTAAGACTGCATACAATATTATTAGATTAGATTGAATGATTAGCTATAATAATAATATACAATGTTACAATTTAGGATTGTTGAGGTCAGGGAACAGTTGCAGGCATCGCTGGATAAATTACCTGAGACCAGATATAAAGCGTGGAAACTTCAGAAAGGAAGAAGAAGAAACCATTGCCCATCGTCCTTGGCTGCTGGACAATCGGTAATTAACCCAAATACCGTTCAATTCGACAAATTAAAAACCCTGAAAATCCTAAATACCAAAAAATAAACCCGAAATACTAATTTATAAACTCTAAATGCTAAATATATTATGTGTCGTCAATGTGTTAGTCTCATATATCGATGTCGTGATATGCTAGCCATGTTGGTAAAATTATATGTTTTTAGTGGAAAAAGTAAATTAAAATTGTTTGAATGAACGGATAACACATAAACTCGGTGTTTTGAAAGCTTGAAATCACAGGCGATATCTTTGTAAATACGTAAAAAGTACAAGTTTTATTTGTTGTTACTTTAGCTGCACATACAAGGACGATCAAGGGTGCTTGGCAACAAAACAAGTCCAAAGAATTCAACAAGATCCACGAATCTATTGGACTACTCCTTTTGGCCGTTATACCTGTAATACTATTGATTCCATAATTTCTTCAACAGATCCTCATAATTCCAGTGTCATATTCAAAAATGTAAGGACTACTTCTGGTCACCGACTAATTCTGACATTACATGAAAATTCCACATATTACAGGCGCAAAGTCAATTATTCTTCTGTGAGTTCTCACATATCCACTGCAAATTCGAGGAACTATAGCGGTGAACGGACTCCATATCCGGATCAAATGGCTAATTCGTATTACAGAGGAGAAGGAGAATGTATCGAAGAAGATTCAGTGATGGGTCCAATAAATGATCAAGTTCCCGAAATGGGAAAGGATTTAAGGCTATGCTACTTTCCATCTCACCCTAGCATAAGTTCTCACTTAGCCGTGACACTTACCAACTCTGTTACGAACTCTGTACATAATTCTCAAACCTCTTGTCCTTCTCAGACCTCTTCTCCTTCTGTTAATTTTAATGATGTCTTTTGTTTTCATCCATGAATTGAGCTCTTTTTTCAGAGAATGATATATTTTTCCAAGAATTTCCTGCTTTTGACCTATTTTTCTACATATTCTAATGTATTTCTCCTTTTACATGTATACGGTTCATTTTTCCTATGAATAATATTATCACAATTGAAATCTCAAATCCTGAATTAAAAAAAAATAGTCAATAACTTCATGGAAGAAGAATGAGAAGAACGTTTTACCAATAAAAGAAATGAGTGGTTCGGTTCTTCACTTATTTACGTCAGCTTTATCTGTTCGATTGAGTGCTCAGCTCCGTAATCTTTGGGTATCGGCTATTGTCACTTGTTTCTGGTTGATTTGGCACTTACGTAATAGAGCTGTTTTTGATGATGACCCCCCAAAGATTCATTTGGCGTTCTGCAGAATTTGGCAAAGTTTGCGAGATTCTAATCTCTTAAACTCTGGAAGAATGATTAACACGGTCCAGGAAAGGCGCATTTTTCAGGAACTTGGTATTGAAGGTCGACTTCCCTATGCCCCTTGCATTCTTACTGTTTCTTGGAAACCTCCAACAGTTGGTTGGATGAAAGTTAATACTGACGGTGCGTTATCAGGTTCTCCGTCTTTAGGTGGTGCGGGTGGAATTTTTCGAAACAGTAGAGGTTTTCCCCATGGCTCGTTTGCTTTTCCGGTTGGTGAAGTTTATGCGCATATAGCAGAATTGCGTGCCGCGATTATGGCGGTGCATATTGCTCGCGATAGAGGGTGGCATAATTTGTGGTTGGAGTGTGATTCTTCTTATGTCATCGCTCTTTTTCGCGCCCGCTCTTGGAAAGTTCCTTGGTCTATCCGCTCAGATTGGATTCAATGCCTCAATTGGATTTCGTCGATGAATTTTGTAATAACTCATATTTTCAGAGAAGGAAACGGTGCTGCAGATGCTCTTTCGAAGTACGGTCAGACTAGTAGTATTTTTGCCTGGTGGCATTCTTGTCCCAGTTTTTGTAGTTCCTTTGTTTCGGATGATTTATCCGGCAAGGAACAATTTCGATTTCGTTAACTTTGTTTCTTTTTTGGTTCTTTTTCTTTTTTTCTTTTTTTTGTTTATCTTTGAGTCTTGGTGTTCCTCTTTCTGTTTCGGCGGTGCCAACCTAGTTGAGATCTCCGTTCTTTAAGAGCCGCCTTGGCTCCGTTTCTAATAAAAAAAAAATAAGGACAGTCTATTTTGTTTTTCCTAATTTTAAATTTTCTTATTCAGCCACTATTTTGTTCCTTGAAGTTCTTGAATGTCGCGCCTAATACTCCAATTAGCGGTGTGTCATCAATATGCAGCACCAGAAAAGTGTTCATGCTCCCGCTCACTTTACGATACACACAATGCTCATTGAGATTTTGTATGTAGCCATACTCCAATTAGCTTACGAATGATATGATATGTCAAACGTATTCTAAAATTTCTCTGTAAGTATATGCTGTGTAGATGGTTTCCAAATTGACTTTCCATGATCATGTCTTTTTCAGATATGTCACTTTAAGTTAATGGGCGACTTTAGACCAAATTTAAATATAAATAAAATGAACTAGTGTAGGTTATTTTATATATAAAAAAAAGTGTAGGATGTTCTTGGAAGAAGTCGGAGTAGTTTCCTGGAATATGTGTAGTTTCATGTGGGGGGTTCCTCTTGTTTTCCAAATTTTATCTTATGGATTTCGGAAGAGTACAATAAATTAGTAAATATATAACTAAAAACTTACCATTAACGGCTGAAGCTCAAATCCACCATGTCTGCTTCTTTTTCTTCTCACCATAGTTCTTGTGGATCTACTCCTTCGCCTCAAGATTCTACCAACACCAGGCAAGATTATCTTTTTCCACATTTAATTGATTTATTAATATTATGTTAATTATAAGATTATTATTAGAGTTGGATGTATTGAGATTTTGGAAATTCTTTTATGAATCAGAGTAACAACCATAAACAATCGTGAGACATGGACAACAGATTCATCAGAATTGCCAAATGATGGGTATCGCTGGAAAAAATACTCGGAAATGGCCGTCCTCAACTTCGAGTTCCCAAGGTACTAATTCTTCCTTTTAATCATATACGACTATTGATCGTTGGTGTGACTTTCGGATTGGCCTACGTCGTGCAGGCACGTCGCTAACCTGGCAGGGGTTTGACTGCACCGTCTTTGTGTCAGGGAGTCTTTCCCCTAGTAATTGGTTAAAGACTTGTTACACCCTTTTATAAACTAGAAGAATGTCTCATTTTTATCTTTATTTTTATTTTCTGTGCGTCACATGAAAAAGCTTTATAGTTTATTTATATAGCTTTTATTCCTATTATCTTCTATAAAATTGTTCCAAGTGACTATGCTGTCCTATTTTGAAGTTCATGCACTATAATAAATGTATGAGCAAAATTCAAGGCCGATCGATAGATGTAAATTATATTTAGAAATACTTCAAACTTAAAAAAAAATTTATATATTTTTTGTACTTGAATAGTTCGGATGAATATTTAGCAATTTGGCTAAATAAAAATTGACGGGCAGAGTTGAGTTGTTATATGTTGATTGACAGGAATTACTTTATGTGCATCCATAAGTACGATCAAGGCTGCCAAGGAAGAAAACAAGTCCAAAAAATTCAACAAGATCCAGCAATTTACCGGACCAGTTATAGAGGCGATCATACCTGCAAACTTAATTATACGATTCCATCAGATTTTCATAATTCTAATGACACATTCATTTTAGCAACTCCTACTGATGACCCAAAGGCAGCCAATGAAAACTCCAGAGTTTACAAGGGCAGTTTGAATTATTCTGTGATTTCTTATACTGCCACAGCAAACTCGACGAACTATAGTGGTGAACAGATTCAATATCCTGATCATCTACTTCCTAGTACATATTACAGAAAAGAAGAAGAAGAAGAAGAAGAAGAAGAAGAAGAAGAAGAATGTAGGGAAGAAGATCCAATAATCGGTCTAGCAAATAATCGAGATCCTGAAATGGGAAAGGATTTAAGGTTATGCTACCCTCCGTCTCACCCTAGCATAAGTTCTCACTTGGCCGCGACAGTTACCAACTCTGTACCCAATTCTCAAACTTCTTGTCCTTCTCAAACCTCTTCTCCTTCTGTTGATTTTAATGATGTTTTTTGTTTTCATCCATGAATTGAGGCACTCGCATTTCCTCTGCGTTTTCTGAGAATGATATGTATTTCCAATACATATTTTAATGCACATGCGGTTCTCTTTACCTATATATGAACTAATACTATCAAAATCTCAAATCTTGTATTAATTAGAAGAATGTTTCGAGAAAAGAAACACGAAGAATGGTTTAGAAATGTTGCCTAATCGTATCTTTCTTCAATGAAGAGACAACTAACTAGTACTTTCAACAATTTATTGTGCCTGTAACTGAACTGTAATTTGAATTGCACAAGATTTATCTTATAATTCAAACTATGATTGATGTCATGACAATCTACTTCTTAATTTTAAATTAAAGAGTTAATTAATAATTAGGATGGAATGAAATAGGGTACATAGAAGCTTCGTACATCTGTCGACTTAATACCATCATTATAGTGCATGTGATTCCCAGGTTTAAGTCATATATTCACATGTTACTACTCTTTAAGTCGATAATTTGGACCGAAACATAGAAAAAATTGTCTAAGTATATCTATAAATTTACGGAAGATTACGGGGAATATTAATCAGTTGGTTGATATAGTGTCATTGATTGGATTAATTGTCCTGCTAATTAAAGAGACAATTGATAATTAGTTATGTGACTGAGCTTCTATTTACTTTTAGCTTAAGTCCAGTTAAAAAAAAATTATTGCTTGTTCAATTAATAATTCAGTTCAGCTTGATTTAACTCAATTTAATTCTGTTTTTTCAGTTTAAAAAAATTGTCAAGATAAATATAATGAGATTCGCTCATAACCTTATGAGAGAGATGGTTTAGATTTTCTTATAATTTGTTTTAGTAAAATAAACGTAAAGATTGGTGATTATTTTAAAATTTTAATTTGATTTGAGTGTTCTTTTAATTGTGATTGTTGAAGATTATAGAAAAAATACAAGTTAATTTAAAATTAAAAAATTGCACATTTATGGGGGGAGAGTCTCATAGAAGTAAATTCTCAATTTGTTAAACGGATTTAACGATATGAAATGCGCTTAAAAACGTAACTTCTAAACAAAACGATTGTCAACAGACTTAGAATTGAGAAAAAGTTTGTTGCCAATTTACAACTACACCGGTTAACTAAGTATTTGGCTACTAATTTAAAAGGCTTTAAAGAAATCGACATGGAATTTTAAAATAAGAATACAAAGCAAAAACATGATCAAATAAACCTATATTGTTTCTTGCCAGAATAATCACGAGAATGCCACCACAAAAATGATAAATCTTACTAAGCAAAACGAGCTACAACATCTATTCTCTATAAATATGTGCAATTTTAAACTTCATCAAAGACGATTGAACTAAGCACTTCTTTTAATCTATCCGAAAATTCTAAGGACTTGCAAAGACCAACTCCAAATAGATCATCAATATACATAAAATGATCCCATTCTAACCACACCTTCCACCTAACCACGCTCGAACAAAATTCGAATTGTCAAAATTGCAACACTAAGCTCTGCCATGTAAGTGAAACTGTCACGAATAGGAGCAGAAAACGCACCATGGGGAACCCGCTACCTTTCCGAAAATTTATCTACATATATTTTTTTAATGAAAATTTATCTACCATACTTTTCCAGTGGAATATGTAACATATGTAGATATGTAAAAAGATTGTTTTTTTAACACGAAAAACCCCCAAGGACAAAGACAAAAAGTAGCCACCCCACCCCACAACATATATGAACAAAAAGATTAAAATATAAATTAAAGAAAGAATCTGTAGTTTCTTGGAAGATACATGTGTAGTTTCTTGGAATAAATATATATGTGCAATTTTCAATGGATGGGTTACTCTTGTTTTTGAAATTTTGATATCATGGATTTCAAAAGAATATAAGAAATTGATAGAGAAGAAGAATGAACGGTTTTTAATTGGCACGTCGATGAATTTCATCAAGTTGCACTGCAAAGGAAGGATAGTTATTTGCCAAGAAAAATACACCACCAATGAAAGGTAAGGTTGAGGTTGAAGCTCAATTTCGCTGTGTCTGCTTCTTCTTCTCTCCATAGTTCTTGTGGATCTTACTTTTTCACCTCAAGGTTCCATCAAAATCAGGCAAGATTATCTTCTATATCCCATTTTTTTATTTAGGATACTATCATACACTAATTTAGAACAATTGGATGCTTTAGAGTTAAAAATAATTTTTTATAATTTATAACAATTTGTTACACTAATTTAGAACAATTGGATTTTAGAGCATGGTAAAGCCCATTTTTTAAAATTTAGAACAATTGGTTCACTAATTTGGAACAATTGGAGTTTTTTAGAATTGGTACATGAAAAATTGGTACAACCGTTTAAAATATATATGTTATCATACTCAATTGAATTAATAAACTATGTCATTCTCGAAATGTTAAGGTCTTGCTCTTTAGAACTTAAATTTGATGAACAAACCTGAACTGAACTGAAATTTGCTAAATTGAAATGCATTTATTAAAGCGAATTTGTTCAATTAAACTGAATTAAAAAATGGGTTTTTCTAAAATGTGCCCAATGGGCACATTTTAAGCTTCATCATTGCATACAATAACATTTAATGTTATTATCTTAATACTTATTATCTTTCTAATTAAGGTAAAAAAAAATTAGAGATTAAAGAGAAGTTCACTAATTAAGAAAATATAATAAATATCCGAGTAACGTCATAAATGTTATTGTATACAATAATAAACATTAAGGTGTGCCTATTGGGCACATTTTAGAAAAACCCTTAAAAATTTTAGAACTGAATTTTACTTTATTTAAACCTTGAACATCTAATCTATGTTATCCATTCATTAGTTCTTTATACTAAACACATCGAGCTATTTGAGAAGCAGAAAGAAGTTATTAAACTCACGCAGCTGAACTCAACTAGTTAAACCAAATACTAGAAATTAGTTAAACTCCCTTAAAAATTATTTTTACAACTTCCAACATTATTGAGCAATTACTTTTTCCTGAGCATTAACTTTAAATCTGTATTCCGTAAAAAAAAAAAAAAAAAAAACTTTAAATCTGTAAATAAAGCCAATCATTAATTTCACACTGTACCAATCGTTGGTTGGCGCAGAGATAAATAGTATGGGGTTGAGATTGGTAGGGAGGTCTGCGGATCAATCCCCCGTAACAGCGATTGAGAGGAATTTAAATACCATAATCTTTGAACTCGGCCGAAATCCGAATTAATCAACCCAATGTGTGTTCGAATACCGGATGCAAAAACCAAAAATTAATTTCACACAGTGGATTTCTTGTTGCAACCATGCTTTTGTAGATGATCAATAAACCTGTCCCTGCACATTTCTTGTCCACTGATCAGTAAACAACAACCTCGTCTCCTTAGCTTTATCAGCTGTAAAATGAACGCCAAAAAATATATAGTAAAAAGTGGATATGCATAAAATAGTCTCCATCAGATGAGAAATTTTAGAACACTCAGTGAAATACGATACTCTTTTACTTATAAATAACAGTTGTGCTCACATGGTCAATGATTGACCAAATACAATCAATCACCGATCAAAATTTAAGGGTTGAGATTAGTTTGGTGGTTCATTAGTATCTAATCTCCACCCTTAAATTTTGATGTGATTGACCAAATTGTATTTGATCAATTATTGACCTTGTGAGCACAACTCTATAAATAAAGTTCTATGTTTTTGTTTATACCCTAAATAGTAAATAGACTGTTATAAATTTTCTCCCAGAGAGCGGTTGAAATGGACACCCTTAATTTTTCTAAAATATTCAGAAAAGTCAAACTGCGACCTAATTAATCTCCATAAGCCAAATAATTGACTGCTTTATGTTCTTGTTTGACTATTCTGATCAGGTAAGTTTGAGGAATGAAAAGGAGTGCTCCAAATTCAGAACTGAGGGAAGGGAAATGGAGTGTAAAAGAAGATCTGAAGCTCATATCTTCCATTGAAAGATATGGAATTCAGAACTGGAATCGGATGCCAACATTTGCTGGTAGACTGTATACAATATTATTAGATTCATTAGATTAGATTGAATGATTAGCTATAATAATAATAATATACAATGTTACAATTTAGGATTGTTGAGGTCAGGGAACAGTTGCAGGCATCGCTGGATAAATTACCTGAGACCAGTTATAAAGCATGGAAATGGCCTGAGAACAGATAGAAAGCATGGAAACTTCAGAAAGGAAGAAGAAGAAGAAGAAGAAGAAGAAGAAGAAGAAGAAGAAGAAGAAGAAGAAGAAACCATTCCCCATCTTCATTGGGTGCAGGAAAATCAGTAATTAAACCCAAATACTATTCACTCCGACAAATTAAAAACCCTAAAAATATTAAATACCAAAAAATAAACCCTAAATACTAATTTATAAACTCTAAATGCTAAATATATTATGTCTGATATATGGATGTCGAGATATGGTAGGCATATATATACATGCCATGTTGGTAAACTTATATGTTTTTAGTGGAAAAAGTAAAATAAAGTGTTTGAAAGCTTGAAATCACAGGCGATATATTTGTAAATACGTAAAACATACAAGTTGTGTTGTGTTGGGTTGACAGGAATTACTTTAGGTGCAAACACAAGGACGATCAAGGCTGCGTGGCAACAAAACATGTCCAAAGAATTCAACAAGATCCACCAATGTATCGGACTACTTATTTCGGCCATCATACCTGCAATATTATTGATTCCATAAGTCCTTCAACAGATTCTCATAATTCCAAGCAGGTCATATTCGATTTGTTGACTACTTCTGGTCACCCACTAATTCTGACATTACATGAAAATTCTGATATTACAGGCGCAATTTCAATTATTCTTCTTTGATTTCTCAGATATCCACTGCAAATTCGAGGAACTATAGCGGTGAAAGGACTCCATACCCGGATCAAATGGCTAATGAGTGTTACAGAGGAGAAGAAGAATGTATGGGAGAAGATTCAATGATGGGTCCAATAAATGATCAAGACCCCGAAATGGGAAAGGATTTAAGGCTATGCTACCTTCCATCTTACCCAAGCATAAGTTCTCACTTAGCTGAGACAGTTACCAACTCTGTACCCAATTCACAAACTTCTTGTCCTTCTCAAACCTCTTCTCCTTCTGTTGGTTTTAAAGATGTCTTTTGCTTTCATCCATGAATTGAGCTCTTTTTCCAAAGAACCATATATTTTTCCAAGAACTTCCTGCTTTCTTTCCTATTTTTCTAATTTATTTCTCCTTTTACGTACGGTTCTTTTTCCCTATGAAATAATATTATCAGAATTGAAATCTCAAATCCTGAATTACAAAAAAAAAAAGAAGAAAAAAGAATCAAAAACTTTATTAAAGAATAAACCCCCGTTCTTTATGCTACCTTCCATCCCACCCTAGCAGTTAATTCCTAAACGCAATTTTAATGGCAAAAATCACAACACTAAGCTCAAATGAATTAATGCAGAAAACGCAACAACATGGGAGAAGAACTCTTGTTAATGAAGGTCTAATTAATCTCAAAAAATATTTCAAGAGGATAGCGTTACATATGTGTAAAAGAGTGACTTAGGTTGTTAGATATTTTAGATTCAAATGTACTTGTTAAACATCTAAGGAGCTATGCTAACTATTTATGTTCATTATTTTCTATTTACAGGTTACTTATAGTATTGAATAGCTTATGGATCAATTGAAATATTAACAACTTGTGTTATTTTCTCTCTTCTATTCTTTACTTCCATTCTTCTCTCTTATTTTCTTCCCTAATTTTATGCTATTCCTCCTTACTTTTAATTCTATTTATGTCCTAGTGTCAAATATCATAATCGTGATAAATAGAATTATTTATATTATCAATTCAAGACATTTAACATGCCCATTCTCACTAATATTTTTTCCTAATAAAGTTTATAAAGAATTTTTTTTTCTTTTTAACACGAAAATCCGAAAGGAAAAAGACAAAAAGAAGCTACCTGCCGCACTATGTATGAAACAAAAAGATTAAAATACAAATTAAAGGAACAATCTGTAGATTCTTAGAAGATACATGTGTAGTTTCTTGGAAGAAATATGTGTAATTTTCAATGAAGGGGTTACTCTTATTCTTGAAATTTGATCTCATGGATTTAGAAAGAATATAAGAAATTAATAGAGAGGAATCAAAGGGTTTTTCTTACGTTGTTCAATTTCAAGTTCTAGCTCAGCAAACGATAGTCTATTGCCCCAAACATTAACTAGCTGCACAAACACCATCAGTGAAAAGGCAAAATTTGAAGGTCAACTTCACTATACATGTCTTCTTCTTCTCTCCATAGTTCTTGTGGATCTACTTTTCCCCCTCAAGGTTCCACCAAAACCAGGCAAGATTATCTTCTTTATCACATTTTTTTTACTCATTAATTAATTAATACAAGATGGAGATATTTTGAATTTATATAAGTTGATTTATATTAGAGTTGGGTATATTGAGCTTTATCTATTGTGGAACTAATTGTAATCAATGGAACTAAAAGCCAACTGTTGTAATTTGTTTGTGCTAGAAGGAAACGTGTAACATGGTCAACAAATTCATCAGACTTGACAGATGATGGGCATCAATGGAGAAAATATGGGGAGAAGGCCATCCTCAACTTGGCCTTCCCAAGGTACCATTTTATAATTTTGGCTAATGAATTTACAAGATGGTTGATTCTTCATCTAACAAGCGATTTCCAAAATGAATAGTAAAATGTGACCATTATTGTATCTACAAGGTTCGTAAAATTATATGTTCTTGGTGAAAAATTGAGAACAGAAATGAAATGAACAATACAGGAGAATGACAGAAAAGATAAAGCTGCAGAATCCCCAAATCAATTGATTACTTTCATTGTTTTGAGGAAAATAAACCTTAGTGACTATATCAATCCACAAAGGGAACAACAGGACAAAAAAGTTCCACCTACCCTCTCTCTCCTTAGGTTGCACAATATGTGTCATAGACACAGACAAAATAGAGTAACAATAAAGAGAGAAGAGGGCAAAGAACAAGAAGCAATGCAAAAGTAAATGTAAAATAACAATAACAGTCCTATAAGTAATTTATTATCTTCAATACTCCTCCTCAAGCTGGAGAACTGGAAGAAGGAAAGGCTCCAAGCTTGTGCACATGTTTAAGATGATTCTTGACAGGAAGGGCCTTAGTCAATATATCTGCAATCTGATCGGTGGAAGAGACATATGTAGGAATAATGCAACCAGACCTCACTTGATCACGCACATAATGACAGTCAATCTCAATGTGCTTAGTACGCTCATGTAGCACGGGATTAGCAGCAATAGACAGTGAAGCTTTATTATCACAATGCAGAACAGTTGGTGGTAAATGTTTGAGTCCCAAATCTTTGAGGAGGGAAGACAGCCATGTGATTTCACAAGTGGTCAATGCCATGGCACGATACTCCGCTTCGGCAGAAGAGCGGGCGACAACAGATTGCTTCTTAGCCTTCCAAGATATGGGGGAATCACCCAAGAAAATGCAGAAGCCAGTAGTTGAACGGCGTGTGTTGGGACAACTGGCCCAATCACTATCGCAGTAAGCTGTAAGATGAGCAGCAGAAGAAGAGGCTAACAAGATGCCTTGAGAGACGGTTCCAAGCAGATATCGAAGGATGCGTTTGGCCGCTTGAAGATGAACTGTACTAGGCTGATGTAGAAATTGAGTGAGAAGCTGCACAGGAAAGGCAATATCTGGCCTGGTAATGGTCAAATAGATAAGCTTGCCAATCAAACGTCGATACAAGGTGGGATCAGGTAAAGCATCACCTTTGTCAAGAGTGAGTTTAAGATGACTATCAAGAGGCAGCTGAAGAGGTTTAGAGTGTTGCATGCCAAACTCCTTAATAATATCTTGCGCATACTTCTTTTGGGACACAAAAAACCCTGAAGATGATCTATCAATTTCAAGACCAAGAAAATATCGCAGACAGCCAAGATCTTTCATGTGAAAAGTATTAGATAACATAGTCTTGAGATGGTCAATGGCAGAAAGACAGTTCCCTGATATCAGCAAGTCATCCACATAGACAAGAACAATAGTGATAGTAGTTGAAGTTTGTAAGACAAACAAACTGTAATCAGATTTAGATTGAAGGTAGCCCAAGGAGAGAAGAGTAGTGGAGAGCTTACAGAACCATTGTCTAGGGGCTTGTTTCAACCCATAGAGAGACTTCTTAAGTCTGCAAACTAATGAAGGATTATGCTTGGAGCTGCAATCAAAATCAGATGTAATCCGGCAACCAAAATGCGTGTAACCCTGGGGCATTTTCATATAGACAATTTCATTGAGGTCACCATGCAAGAAAGCATTAGTGACATCCATTTGAACACAATACCAATCTTCAATGGCAGCCATTGCAAGAAGAGCTCGGACAGTTGTCATTTTAGCAACTGGAGCAAAAGTTTCTGTATAGTCTTCGCCCGGTTTCTGTCGACAACCAAGAATCACCAATCTAGACTTATGTCTTTCAATAGTGCCATCAGGGTTATACTTAGTTTTAAACAACCATTTACAACCTATGGCAATTTTCCCTTGAGGCAAGAAGACCACCTCCCATGTGTTGTTTTCTTCAAGAGCTTGAAGTTCTGTGTTCATGGCTTGTATCCAATGAGGATAGTGCAAAGCATCTTTAAAGTACATAGGATCAGGTTGGTTGATTATAGTGGCTAGGAAACATGTGAAAGAAGGATGAACAACAGTAATAGCTAGATTAGATATGTGAGAAGTAGAGTAGTCTTTCATCCAAGAAGGAGCATTATGGGCTCTTGTGGATCTTCTTGGGGGAATGGGTGGCTCAGAAACATGGGAATTTGGTGAGGGTGAGGAAAGATTATTGTTGGAGGAGGTCATTTGGATAGGAGATGAGGGTAGAGATGAGGGTAGAGAGGAGGTTTGTATGTCTAAAGATGGGAAGATCAGATCATCAAGAACATGAGATAAAGGTTTTGGTGAGTCGAAAACTGGGAGGGGTTGCATATATGACTTGGCAGAGTCAGGGTGAAAAGGATAAATATGTTCATGAAACAAAACATCTCGAGAGACAAACACTTGATTTGTAGCCAAGTTGAGCAACCTGTAACCCTTTTGTGTGGATGGATATCCGATAAAGACACAAGGCACACTCCTAGCAGACATTTTGTCAGAGGGAAATTGCGGATTACAAGCGAATGCCAAACAACCGAAGACTCTAAGGTGTGCATATGTAGGTGACTCATGATGTAACACTTCATAAGGAGTTTTATTGTTCAATACAGGAGATGGTAATCTGTTAATTATGTGAACAGATGTGAGGACACAATCCCCCCAATATGATAATGGAACACCTGCTTGAAAACGCAAAGCTCTAGAAATTTCAAGAATGTGTCTATGTTTTCGCTCCACACGAGCATTCTGTTGTGGCCTTCTAACACAAGAGGTGTGGTGTACTATGCCATGAGAAGCAAAAAAAATCTTACATTGCTTATCATCAAATTCTAAGGCATTATCAGATCTTAGATTCTTGATATTCTTGTTGAAATGAGTTTTGACATAGTTAACAAATGTTGTCAACACAGATATAGACTCAGATTTATGCTTTAACAAGTAGACCCAGGTATTTCGAGAATGATCATCAGCAATAGTTAAGAAGAACCTATATTGACCTCTAGTAGGAACTTTGTATGGACCCCAAATGTCGATGTGAATGAGATCAAATGGAGCTTTAGCATGAGATGAGCTCAGTTGGAATGGTAGTTTGGTGAATTTAGACAAGGGACAGGTGACACATATTTGTGCAGATGAAAAATGAGACACATGAGGTTTCACACATGGTATATGTTCTAACTTGCCTATTGAAGCATGGCCCAACCTATGATGCCACAATGCAAGATCAGTTTGAGCATTTTTAGATTCAACAGTGAGACAAATGGATTTAGTAGGTTGAGACAAGGTCTTCGAACAGACAGACATATCAATGTCATTCATCAAGTAGTACAAACCATTCTTAGCCTTCCCAATACCTACCAATTTCTTAGTAATAGAGTCAACTATTATGCAATGAGAGGGAAAGAAAGATACCTCACACTTGTTATCTCTGATCAATTTTGGGATGGACAACAAATTATGCTTGAAGTATGGCACACAAAGCACATTCTGCAATTCCAAACCAATGGGCAACATGATAGTTCCTGTATGAGAAATAGTTGCAGTATGACCATTTGGTAAATGTATTGGAGGTAAGTTGGGTGTGAGTACTGGATTCTTGAAATTCTGTAGATGTGGTGTCATATGATCAGAAGCCCCAGAGTCCAATATCCATTCCGACGGAGATACAATGGCAGAACTACATGATATCATACCAGAGAAATGATCAATTTCTTCATCAGTCTCACTTTCTCTTTGATGTTGATTTTGAAGTTGAGGCAAAAGTTTGGCTAATTGATCAAGCTGCTGAGGAGTGAAGAGAAGACCCCCAGTATTTTCTGGAAGATTGTGAGTTGAAATAGCAGCTGCAAGTTTGAAAGAGGGTTGATTGGTTCTTGATGCTGAAGCACCATGGTTCCATTTTGGAGTAGTGGCGACTGAGTTTGATCCATATGATTGATTTGAGGAAGCCTTAGATTTGGTCTTAGACTTAGAGTGCCATTTGGGATATCCCACTATAGTCCAACATCTATCAAGACTATGCCCTTTACCACCACATGCAGAACACACCTGCATCTTATCAGATTGACTCCTGCTAAACATAGCAGACATTTCTGCATCAAATCGACTAGGACTCAGCACTTCTCTTTGAGCTTCCTCTTGTTGCAAGGCTGCTGAAGCAGTTTCCACACTAGGAAGAGGTGTTTGTAACAACAAATGACTTCTTTGTGCGTTATATGAGTCGTTTAGTCCATTGAGAAACTGAAAAAGTTTCCCTTCTTCTCTCTGTAAATCTATAGCTCTTAGTAGAGATTTCACCTCATCTGTTGGCTCAGTCACAGCTGGCAAAAGGTTCATGGAGTCCAACTCCTCCCACAAAGTTCTCATAGCAGTATAATACTCATTAATAGACATGTTGTTCTGTTTTTCTTCAAATAATTCTTTGTTCAACTTATACTTTCTAGATCCATTAGTAAGAGCGAATCGTTTTTTCCAAATTAACCCAGATCTCCCTAGCAGAAGTCATAAACATAACAGACTTTTTAATAGTAGATGAGAGATTATGAGTTAACCAGGCGATTACCATATTATTGCAGGTCTCCCACATCTCTGCTTTGGTTTCATCGTCTGTGACCTTCTTTATGGTGTCATTAACAAACCCAAGTTTGCGTTTTGATGATAAGTTTATCTCCATAGCCCTGCGCCACGCTCTGTAATCAGATGAGCCTTGCAACTTATCCACAGCAATAGAGTTTGCACAATCAGATGGGTGAAGAAACAAAGGATTTAACATATCCTGATAGGTTACTCTGCCGTTAGCCATTAGAGAGTTCAAGGAAGAAAGAATGAAGATTCAAATGAACAAAGGATTTAACAGAGCCAAGAAAAAGAAAAGAAAAGAAAGATGATAAGAAAAAGAGATTTTGCTTTTTTTTTTTTTTTAGGAAAGAAGGTTTTGGGAAAGGATGAAGCTTGAACTTTCTTTAGATAAATCAAATGATGAAAGGGATACAAACACTGCAAACAATTTCTTATCCTCCTACGTATTGCCCAGCTCTGATACCATGAGAACAGAAATGAAATGAACAATACAGGAGAATGACAGAAAAGATAAAGCTGCAGAATCCCCAAATCAATTGATTACTTTCATTGTTTTGAGGAAAATAAACCTTAGTGACTATATCAATCCACAAAGGGAACAACAGGACAAAAAAGTTCCACCTACCCTCTCTCTCCTTAGGTTGCACAATATGTGTCATAGACACAGACAAAATAGAGTAACAATAAAGAGAGAAGAGGGCAAAGAACAAGAAGCAATGCAAAAGTAAATGTAAAATAACAATAACAGTCCTATAAGTAATTTATTATCTTCAATAAAAATAAAATAAAATTGTTTGAACAAACGGCTGACAAGTCAAATCTGTGTTTTCAAAGCTTGAAATCACAGGATGTAATAAAAGTAAGAGTTTTATTTTTTGTTACACATACGTAAGGAGGACTTGCAAAATAAAAATTGATGAGCAGAGTTTGGATTGACAGGAATTACTTTAGGTGCACCAATAAGTACGATCAAGGGTGTGTAGCAACAAAACAAGTCCAAAGAATTCAACAAGATCCACCAATGTATCGGACTAGTTATAGTGGTCATCATACTTGCACTATTATTGATTCCATAAATCCTTCAACAGAGTCTTATACATCCATATTCGATTCAGTGACTCTTACTAGTCACCCGCCACTTCTGACCGCCAAAGAAAATTCCCGATTTTATGAGGACAGTTTCAATTATTCTGTGATTTCTCACGTATCTACCGCAAATTCGAAGAACTATAGTGGTGAACAGGTTCAATATCCTGATCCAATGGCTCATTCATATAATTACAGAGAAGAAGAAGAATGTAGGGAAGAAGATTCGGTGATTGGTCCAATAGGCAATCGAGATCCCGAAATGGGGAAGGATTTAAGGCTATGTTACCCTCCATCTCACCCTAGCATAAGTTCTCACTTAGCCGGGACAGTTACGAACTCCATACCCAATTCACAAAGTTCTTGTCCTTCTCAAACCTCTTCTCCTTCTGTTGATTTTAATGATGTCTTTTGTTTTCGTCCATGAATTAAGCACTTTTTTCAACCCCAATTTTTCTTCAATAAATAAGCAATGAATTTCTACGTGCTTATTTGGTTCATGATGCACAAGATTTTATGCAATATAACTTGTAGTTCACTTACAGACACGATAAACAGGTGTCCGTAGATGATAAAGAAACTCAATGTTCTCAAATAAGAATAAATTTGAATCATTGCAATTTAGCTGCACTTGCCTTAGAGTAGTATCTAAGGCAATTTAGCTGCACTTGCCTTAGATACTACTCTAAGCTACTAATGATCTTTCCAAGAAATTTGCAAGTCAAGTAATGATTTATTTAAAAAACTGAAAGTATTTAGAGGATCTAGAGATGCTTTAGGCCTCAATTGGAACAAATAATTGAGAAATTTGGATTGCAAGGTTGGTCCTTAATGATAAGACGGATACAAATGTCTTCCTTGGAATGTTTTGTCTTGTATGATTCATTTTCGAATTGGATTGTGGGACTCCTCTTGAAAATACACTCTCAAGCCTAAGGGGGGTGTATTGTATCTAGAATTTAAAAGACTTTGAATGACTTTTTAACTTGAATGACTTGAATGACTTTTATGCATTTCAATGGATTTCTAATTACTTTCATGGATTTCAAAAACATATGATGGATTCTTATAGACTTTCTTTTAAATGACTTTTATAGATTTTCACAAACATTGATGGACTTTTGTAGATTTGTGTTTATGTGTTGGCTAAAAATGGAATGTGAGTATTTTCTGATTCTTGCTTTAACATATTATATATACAACTACAATGGAAGAATGAACGAAAAATTAGTAACTAAATATCCAAGAGAAGTTACAGCAGAGTCAAAGTTGCACAAAAATTCTAATATTAGGTCGAGAATTGTGAAACAAACTAATGTTAGCTACTGACAATAAATTAATTCTTGATGACTGAAATGAATTTACCAAAACACATAGCACATAGAAAATCCAGCAGAGACAGTTACATACAACTATAAAACTCCAACAGGTTACAATATAAGCTCTTTAGGGAATGAAAAACACGAAACAAAGAAAAAAAATAATAACTAACTCAACCAAATAACAAATAACTATCTGATACGGACCATTATTATGATTAGTTCTTCAAAGAAAAGAAAAGAAAAGTTAGTTTGAGCAGAGGAGAAAATAACAATCGGTATAACTTAAAGAGAGAGAGAATTAGGAGAGGGAAAGACAACATATCCTTATGCGTTTAATGTTTTGGATATTATAGGTGGCCGTGGAAGTTGAGGTGGGTGTTGTACGTACGTGGGGTTCAACATCGGACACATGTCATGACTATGGGTCGGACTAATGATAGTTAGCTGGAGGGACCTTTAAGCGTGGGTTGGCACTTCCCAACACTGTCTGAGTGTTGGTGGGCTTGGCAAGTTGTTATCATCTGGACCTTAGGGAGACGAGCCCATATCCGTTATCATTTCTCACTTTTAGTTTTTATATAATTCAACCATCGAATAATAGCTTACTCACTTCAAAATAAAGTGTGTGGTGCTAAGTGTGAACCTTAAAACAAAATTGTGATTTCTCAAAATAACTAATACGGGGAGAAGTTCACTTTTAAAGTGAAGTACATGCTTCAATCTCACAAATTCAGGTTTGAATTCATTAATGGTTAATTTGAGCGGTTGTAGTCTAACTTATAAGAAAAATAAAAAAATTCTAACCTCAAACTGAAGAACAAAGTTGATTTTGGTAGTTCTAAATAGGTGTCAACTAAAACAAAGTCAATTATAATCAATCTTCACTTCAAGTGACTTTATAAAGTTAATGAGTTCTCTTAATATTTGAACGTATATATTATTCTATAAATATTACTGAGTGGTGCTCACATGATCAATGATTGACCAATTACAATTTGGTCAATCACCATTAGATCAAAATCTAAGGGTGGAGATTAAATACTAATAAAACCACCAAACTAATCTCAACCCTTGGATTTTGATCTAACGATGATTGACTAAATTGTATTTGGTCAATCATTGACCATGTGAGCACAACTGAAATATTACTAGACATCAAAACCTAACAAAAAAAGCAATAAATTAAGTCATGGACATCTATGAATGAAACAAGAATTCTTATTCGTGCCTCAATATGTAATTGAGTTTGGACATAATTTTGTAAGTTATTTGTGGAGCCTATATAAGCCCATGAAGAATTAGAATAAGACGGACCAGGCAATGAATTCCGAAGCCGGTCCAAATAAATATCTGACACAAAATATTATAAATATCAAAATTTGCTTCCGTCGTCTTCGATATTTTCTTCCTTTTCACGTCTTCTCAATTTTCAAATCACCGCAATCTTCCAAAAGTCAACGCTTTAATGTTTGAATAGAACAAGAACGAAGAACGTAACCTTCTCGTACCATCATCATCATCATCAATGGATACTTCTTCTTCTCTCCACACTTCTAATCCGCCTAATCTTTCACCGGACATCTCCAGATCCACCGCCATCCGTCCGCCGGAAGATTCAATCAAGTCCAGAAAACAGCCGTCCAACAGGCAAGCTCATCTCCCCAAACTTAATTAATTAATTAGATTTTAAAATACTAATAACAGTGAGTAATCTGTTTTCATCTTTTCCAGAAAGAATCGTCATACGTGGTCAAAAGACACTTGTTACTTGACGGATGATGGATTTCAATGGCGAAAATACGGCCAAAAAGTCATCCAGAACGAAAAATACCCTAGGTACTAATCATTTCCACTTACAAATGTTCGGAACGGATCTAGAACTCACGAACAGCTCAGCGTTATGCTTTTGATACTAAATGTATATTTACTTTTTGTATTTGTTTTTTTCGTATAAAACTAAATCTCCTTACACGTATGTATGGATATTTTAGCATTTTTCAATAATTAGTAGATGCTCAAGCTCTCGCTAGTTCCACGATTCGAAATAACATGCTGTATTACTGAATTAATTCGTGATCAAACAGCTACGGATCTATTATTCTAATTAAGATTTGTGTTAATGGTGACAGGAATTACTTCAGATGCACACACAAGGACGATCAAGGCTGCTTAGCTACTAAACAAGTCCAGAGAATTCAACAAGATCCACCGATTTATCGCACAACGTATTACGGGCATCATACCTGCGATGCTCGTGATACGATTCGAGAAATAATCACGAAAACTTCTTCGGATTCCAGTGACTGTTTTAGTTTAGTAATCCCTAATTCGGTTCACGAGGAATCTTCAAATTCGAAGAAGCTTTCTTCTTCGAATTCTACTGCCAGTTTCAATTTATTGATTCCAAATGGGGAACAAAGCGTATCGAATTCGAAAATACAACAACGAGGATCTGTGGAATCGAGTTCGTATAATGGTGGATCTCCAGATTCAGATTTGAGGTTATTGAAAACAGCTGAGCCTTTAAATCTCACTCTCAGTCTCAGCCTCAGCCTGTAAGTTCATCTCTGCAATTGGATTCAAGTTTTATTATTATTTATCGTAGCGAATACCGCTTAGGCCCCGCTTTGATGCCCTTGATTCGCACGAACTGGACCATCTAGACTGCTTAGGTGCTTAAAATTCGACATATGTCCGGCTGGTTTCCTAACTAGTCTTCGATGGTTCTTAGCCTCCCGGTGACTTTTACTACACTGTTATTTATACCTTGTTTGAGTTCTCATTTGTTTTAGGCATTTTTTTAGAGCAGTATACTACATAAAATTTTATCTCCAAATTATTCTTTGATAATAAAATCATATTGTTACTGTTACTATGTTTGATGTCCAAAAACTATAGGTATTGAGATATTTTTTATATTGTTTAATATGTAATTCTATCAAAATCAATAAAATTTGTCAAGGAGTTCTTAATAAGAATTGCCAAAATCAGAGCAAATTCACTCTATCTTCCTTTCATGTAAGCAAATTTAGTGTATTATATTTGATGTATCTGTTTTTCAACTTGTTTTATTATTTGGTCAAAGATATTAAAGTTAGAGTTGTGAGTAAAATAAATCTTGTTAAATAGTGTTGTTTTGACGTGTTAATAGTGAAATATATAAGAGATCAAGCCCGGTTGAAATTTGCACTTTTGAGACTCAATTCAACATTGTTGTTGTCAAAAACTCTATTATTATAAGTTTTTATAGTTTTCTCAGTTTATAAAGACAATAATGTTGCATCTATGAAACACTGATTTTAATTTTCTCAACCTTCATAGCTTCTAGAAAAATCAAGTTTTCACATTTATCAAATGCTATAGTTAGATAGTAAATTTGAGAGAATTGCTTTTAAGAGTTAGAAAAAGTAATGTCAAACAGAAGTATTGAATTTTAAATTTTAGAGTTAAATTTATATTTTTTTTCAACTATAGGAGTGTAGAACTTTTGAAATGGAAAGAATAAGGAACTTTTGTTTGGATCAAATATTTTTTGATGGATAATTTGCATGTTTCATACGTAATTAATGTTTAATGTCTCGTAACATGCTTGATATTACATGTCCACATAATGTAATGAAATTCATTGTCATTCTCATTTTTCTATGCTTGGTAATTGGAATGATAGTTTAAGGCCTAAATTGGATTTACTGGATCTAAAGATACTCTCTCGGCCTCAATAGGAACAAATGATGAGAAATCGAATATGGGCCGGTCTTGGTCCTTTTTAGTAGAGTGATATATCAATTTTGGGTCCATTTTACATTCATGGTAAAATTTTGAACATTATTGTAGTTCTTTTTCTTTTTTTTTCTTTTTTGATGGAATTTATTGTAGTAGTTATTAATAACGAAGAAAACACAAATTCATTAGTTGAATTTATTGGTTAAAATATAAAGCAAGAACTTGATGTGATTCAGTGATTTGATTACAAAAATTGAAGAGAGGCGAAAGGTGGGGTGGAATTTGAAAAGAGAATATAAAGATGGAATTAGGTGTAAAATCAATTTGCATCAAGTCTTGAAGGGACGGAAGATAGCAAAGATAGGGTGGAATTTAAAGAGGAAATTCAAAGCTTGAATTAAAGAGAGAAATTGTAATGTACATAAGAAAATTTGCTTGTTGCCTATATTATTTGTATTCTTAATTTCTACTCAAAATCAAATTTATTTACTTAATAAATGGGTTCACAAATTGATTGGTTTCATCCATTTCATTAAATAAATAGAAAAAGTAAACAAATAATTAAACGACTCATTTATCTCATTTTATCGTATAGGTTAAAAAAAACCTTTAGGTACCTTTAGGTACTATATAATAAAATTAATTAAAAGGGTCTAAATTTACAAATTCGATTTCCCTTTTTACAACATTTTTTAGTAAATAATGCACTCAGATACTTTAATAACACGTATTTAATTTATTCAATTTGATAAGTGCAAAATTTGACTAAAGTTAAGTTGCACAGATTTTATGCAAGTTATTAACTGAATAAAGAGTTGTAAATTTACAAATCTTTTACAACATTTTTTAATAAACCTAATTCTTACATTTGAGAATCTAAGTCCAAAAAACTAAATGGTCTATTTACGCTGCTAACGCTACAAAAATCGTCTCAAATTTTTAACTCCAAACTACTTTTTGGAGAGAGAGAAAAAGAAACACATAACAACACACCTTAACGTGAGTATCAAATTAAGTCACTTTAATTTACATCACGCGGTTCTTCATGATCAAGAGTGCATGAATATTCGTAATCCTTGACGATTAAGAATGCACACAAAATAGCACAAGTTTTTGCAAGTGTCATGGAAGGCAGTATTAGTTACCAACATGCAATCCTTTGTGAGCATTTTTTTCCTCTACGCATGTACTAGGAAGTTTATAGTATACTTTGATCTTTCAATTGGTCAGTCCCAACTAGCTCAGTTAAACAAAATGGCATTTACCTATTGAGATTACTGTTGTTTCATTTTCTGTGATATATATCATTCAACCAACTTCAATGATCTTGAGAAATTTTATGTCTATCAGCTAACGCATGCTCCAATTCGACTTCAGCAGCCAATACGCGAAGATTTGGTGTTATCTCCCATTTATTCTTTTGATCCCAATTTGAGTGTCTTGCTTGGGTACTACTACACCTCTCCAGTCCACCTACACTATCAATATGGCTTCGTATTTCTGAAAAATCCTCGTCAGCAACACCTTGATGTTGTCCTCCTACTTTTGCATCAAAGCTGCTCTTTGGCCTATCCGAGCTCACACGACGACCCAACGTCACTGCACTGGAATAAACTGAAGAAGATGAATCCAATTTGACCTTTGCCCTGAACTTGTTCTTTGATTTGGGAGTTTTAGTGAAAAATATGTCAATCATATTGAGCACACAACCACGGTTATAGGGATTCATCTTTTTCTCATAGCGATATCGGAAATTCTCGTAAGTTGTCTGCATAAGCAATTCAAGATTACAATAATGATGGAGCAAAACATGAGAACAATGAATATAGCTAAAAGATCATGAGACAAACGAGACCTGATTGGTGCATATCAAGTACAGATGAAATGTAGTGAGACCTCCGACAAACCAAGCACATATAAAAGTGTACAATATCAGAATGCCTGAAAATGGGGACTTCAACAAAGCCCTCCATAAATCATATTGATAGTTGTCCATTATCTTCTTCACATTCACCCAACATATCGCGAAAACATATAGGCAGAGGAGGGTTGTGGAGGATACAAACATGAAGAAAAGTCTGTAATTTCTCTGTCCAAATAACACTACAGCCCGTTAAGACAATAAACTAGGAGGATGTCTAAGGATGTGAGTGAATACATGATACCTAAAATTAGACACCGATAAAAAAAATGCACTTTCAAGCAGGAGCATACCTTTCCGATACATTGCCCCACCCACGGGCAATGATGATCAAAACGTTCAACACAGTTGTTACATATAGAGCAATGAGAGCATCGTGGTGGGCGATATAACATGCATGTTTGGCAGTATTTGACCTTGACTATAATTCCGTTAACAACAACATCTTTAGTGGGAGGTATGTTAGGGCCACCACCCAGAATCCCTGTCCACTCCATAGAGATATTTGATAATTCATCTTCGGGTGGATGGAGATTACGAGGAATGATTCCGGGATCTCGTGAGGATGTAAGGAAGAGAAGAAGAATAACCTGATTTAGTTGACAAGATAACATATCATATCTTGGAAATGGTCATGGAAATCCAGTAGATACTCTTTAGAAGGCTATACAAGCATTTATAATGACATTGAAAATGTAGCTGGTAGTAAGAAAATTATGAATAACTCACATATAATGTGAAGATGGCACATATAGCTACAATAAGATTGCCAAGATGGGGCTGAAATTCGCTAATGATCTGTTGTGAAATGAAACTACAAAACAAGATTACTGGAGTAATTATTAGAATCAATGTAAGGAACAATGCCCTCACATCTGGACCGAAAACAAGTCTACCCCCGCAGCAAAATATCTGCAGAAAAATAAGAAGAAATCAGCTGCTTGTTCACGTAAAATAAATACAAATTTTTTGTTAATATCACTAAACGGTACTAAATAAGAAAAAAGAGAGCATTTTATTGAGAAATGACACATTGCTCTATTAAAAAAGAAGTAAAAGCCTATTAGATGGATGAATATTGATATACATGAAAGTGAAACAAATCATAAGCATAAGAAATATTCTTGTCAACTTAAGATTCATTCAATTGATACAGGACAAAATTCTTCGTAAATAAGAAGAAGGTTGCTTAGAGGATAAAAGACAAAAACAAACAAGGAGGAAGAGGAAGAAAGGTCATACATTCCTGCCTCTCCAAGTTTGATAAACTCGAACATTAGGACCATGGTTGTTGATGACTCGACGGTTAGAATCGGAAAGATGAGGACGACGAGACGATGGAGCATGAGCAGAATAGGCATTAGCCCTCTCTCCATGTCCACCGACCATAATGTGGTTTGATATGAGATAATATGAAATGATCTTTGCCTTCAATTCTCAAAAGATTTCATCGTTCTGATAATCACCATGCAATAACAAAAGAGGAAAAGTGGAAGAGAATTGAATCATGAGTTATGATACGAGCATTCCGGTGCACAAGATGAAGGAGATTAAGAAAAAAGAGTAAAAGCAATAGAATTTTTTTGTTATGGTTGCTATTTCTTTCTTTTTCTTTCGACATTGTGATGATGTTTTTCTTCTTCTTTTTTTCTTTTTCTTGACTTAGATTCTATCATTTTTTTTTCTTTATCCTCCTTAATTCTAGGTGTTATACAATTTGTTTACCACATAATTTAAAACACATAATTTATTTATGGTGTAGGCTATGGTCACTTTGTTTTTTCTTTACTTTGTCTATACTTTGTCTTTTTCACCATTGGATTAGTTTTTAACCCATGATCCAATGGTTGACAAAATAAAGTAATGGTTACTTTGTGAAAAACAAAGTGACCATAGAATATCCCTTTATTTATTCGTTTGTAAGAATTAATGTGTCTATTTGTCTCAAAGAAAATAATCTAAAACCTCTAACCATAAAGTCATATGTCATCACCTCCTTGATTCACTCCTTATTATTATGATATGCCGCAACCTCATGTTTTCACAATTAAACTAACAATAATACTTATAAAGTGAAGACTATATTCACTTTGTTTGTACTTTCTTTTATCTACTATTAGATTAGTTTTTATTAGATGATCTAATGATGGAAAAAATAAAATAAGGATTACTTTGTAAAGACAAAATAACCATAGAATTTTCCATACTTATAATATTAATCTTATCTTTTTATCTACATATTTCAATTACCATTAAATTATTAATCTCTCTTTAATTTACTCTTTTATACATTTCATCTTCCCATTAAACCTCTCGCACCATGTGAATTTCTTTGTATTGATTAGTATTAACTGTAAAGGGAGTAGGAATAAATACAAAGAATATCATCTTCACATTGAACAACACCATTTGAACAACCTCATAACAGCCAATCTCAACTTCAAAAGATTATATAAACCAACATAGTCTAAGTCTAAAAATGTAGCGATAAAGATTAGTGTGGCATGAAATTGAGGTTTGCATATTGTTTAACGAAGCTATTTAACTAAATAAAATGCATAAATACGGCTATACTTGTAGATTTAATTGGAATGACTATTCCACCTGCCAAATCACTTCAACCAAACACACTCTTAAGTTGTACTCTTTTTTTTTTAAAAGCATATAAACGTATAAACTTAATTTCAGTTTATTAATGTTATCTTAAAAATAAAAAAGTATATACTTAATAAAAAAAGTAATAGACTAAAAATGAAAGCAACATTAGAAAAAAAGGAAAAAAGAAATACCGTCCAGGGAAAAAGGAAGTCCGACATGGGCGATTGGCCGGTGCCATCGTCACCGGATCATTTTAGCCTTAAATAACGACTTTTCTCTCTCTTTATTATTTTTCTGTCTCCTCCTACTCATCATCCTATCCATTTTTATTATTACTATTTCTAAATTTCCACTCTCTCTTCTCCGATCATCATTCCATTTCATTATTCCATCCATTACATCTCTTCCTCTCTCCTTTTCAATCCATACATACATACATACATTTATTCAGCTTTTTCATAAAGTTATATAAGATAGAATCCCACATCCAGCAATAATTCACTTTTTTTTTCTCCTTTTTCTCTGCCAACCTCGTCCTTTCTCTCTCTTTCTTTCTTTCTTTCTTTTCTCATCATTCTCTCGTTGACGCGCAAAGATACAGATTCGATTCCACTGGTACGTTCTAGATCTCCGTATTTTCTCATCTCGGTATTCATCATCTTCTTATTATATTGCTTTGTTTTGTACTTTTTTCGTTGATCTAAGCTTTGATCTAACCGTAATTTGATTTTTTTGTTTTTTTTTGGCGTTGATTGTTTGTATTTCGTTTTAGCTGGCTGATCTCTCCGTTATACCGTTTTTTGTTTCCGTTTTACGTTTATTGATTTACATGCTGTTTAGAATTATAATCTGAGATCACAACGTGTGGTGAAAAGTAATTTGTTAGCTGCATAATTGAGAGGATTGCGATCAGGTGTTTTTGTTTTTGTTTTTGTTTTTGTTTTTGCTATTATACATTATCAGCGTTTATTGTGAGGTCTGATGATTGCTCGTGATATGAAACCGAATAAGTTTTCGTAGATTGTTGAGGTTGATGCTCAAACGTTCAATTCAGATTTTCTTTGAGAGAATGCTTGATATATGTAGTTTTGTAACTAGTTCCTTGATCCTGTTTAACGATCGTTCAGGTATGCTAGTTAGTGCATCGATCCTTTGTAGTGTAGCGAACTGCATATTCGGTATACACATAGATAGCCTTAGATCTTTAGACTCTAGCTAAAAGAATTGACTAGCTGCAGAAATGCTTGGAGTTGGTTTAAATATACATTATCAGCAGCGTTCATTATAATATATGATTGGGCTGTGTGAGGTGTCCTGATGATTGCTCGCGATTAGAAACTGAATAAGTTTTCGAATTGTTGAGGTTGATGCTCAAAAATTCAATTCAGCTTTCAGATTTCTTATTCGGAAAGTGGATTGATATATGTAGTTTTGTAACTAGTTCCTTGATCAATCCTTTGTAGTATAGCTAACTGCATATTCGGTATATGATATGGTTAACCTTAGATCTTTAGACTCTACTTTAAAGAATTGACCAGCTGTAGAAATGCTTGGAGTTGGATTAAATGTACGCAAAGTAAATGTTGTACTCTGCTGAAGATTGCTGATTGAAGATCCTTAGCACTTTGTTGTAACTAGTTCCTTGATCCTGGTTAACAATTGTTCAGTTAGTTAGTGCATCAATATTTTGTAGTGTAGCGAACTGCATATTTGGTATTCGATATGGATAACTTTAGATCTTTAGACTCTAGTTAAAAGAATTGACCCGCTGCAGAAACTTTTGGAGTTGGATTAAATATACACAAAGTAGATATCGTATTCTGCTGCACTTTGTTGTCTTCATTTTGATATCATTCTGGGTTGTGATTATATGGTGTAAGCAAAGGAAACAACTACAAGCTTGTATGCACGCGCATGCACAAAGACCGAGTTGGATTGATGGTTGTTGCACATTAGTTAGTTGCTCTTTCTCTGGTTTCTGCTGGAATAAGAAGCCCAGCTCTGAAGTTTTACACTATCAACGGAAACAACTTTGATTACTATGTGTTGTATGGAGGGGCAACGTATTTAGGCTCTTGCAAGGAAGCATTAGAATATGGTCTGGGCTTCTCAAGACTTCGTGATATTTCTCAAAGATTGGTTTACGGGTGAGAGTCATGTTGTTGCTATTACAGGTGAGACATAAAGGACTTTTTACACATGAGATATTGAGTTGATCCTGTTTTGGCTTTTTAGACTCTATGCATTTGCTAAATAAGCTTTAATCGGCTATTAGTCAAGATGATCAAATAATATTAGTTGATGATGTGTAAAGAAAGTGCTACATTGGAAGTTATGGGATCAAATCAGGCGAACGCAAATTGAAGCTATGCAGTTGTTCGGGATACGGTTTGCTAAATCTGTTTAAGGGGTCTCTTTGTTTTATGTATATATGGGAATTCCAAGCTCTTTGGAGAAATGATGTTATCCAGACTCTATGCGGAAAAAGAGAATTTTATTTGAAATAGCATGAAACTTTATACAGATAGGAGATATTATAGATTACAGGGCTAAGAGAATGTTCATCGAAGTGCTAGAGATTTTATAGATTTTAAATTAAATAAAAAGGAAAAAGCAAAAAATTGTTAGCAAGTAAGGGAAAAGAAAGAGTGATGCTGAGATTGCTAGGTAGATAAATAGACAGAGAACATCGTATTCACAACTGCCTCAGAGGTAATCAGCAAGTCATTCATTAATCATGTGGTAAATCACCATAACTGCACTTGGCAAGTGCTGCAACCCAGCCAACAAGCGAAATTGCTGGAATGGGTATCTACTGCAAGCACTGAAATAGAATTCCTTAAAGTTGCTGTAATTCCTTTTCATTATACCTTGTGGTTTCTATATGAGTCTAACTTGTTGAAAACAATTGTTACATCTGAGATCTGACTGTTTGAGTGATTTGTAGTTAAATAACCTTGATGTTTGATAAATTTGTCATAGCTAAATTTTTTCTATTATTTTATCCTTACCTTTTTGTTTTGTTGTTGATTGATGTAAGATTACTCATTGGTGTTCTCTATGCAATCTGCATGTTTGAGACTTAAATATTAGAGAGGAACCTTATTGTGATTATTATTTTTCTCTCTTTTGGCAGGTATTTTGCACTTGCTGGGTAGCAGAAAGCAGATAGCTTTAACTTTATAAACCTGTCTATCCTGAGTTTTGACGGATCTTATAAAGAGGAGTTCAGTCAATGTCGAGCTCTATAAAAGCTTTGGATCCTGCATTTCAAGGAGTGGGCCAAAAACCGTATCCTTTCCAGGAAGCAACTTCATAGTTGGATTTATATGTTGTGAACCTTTTATATTGTACTTCTTTTTGTATTTGAGATGACAAATATGCATTCTGCATTACAGATAGATTTGTTTCATGCTTCAACTTCATTACGAGGATGTTTCCTTAACATTTTATAGAGGGACTGACATTTGGCGAATTGAGAATTTTCAGCCAGTTCCTCTTCCAAAGTCTGATTATGGAAAATTCTATATGGGAGATTGCTACATTGTTTTGCAGGTAATGCCTCTCATATTTCATTTCGTCCCTTCAATTCTTTTTTGGTCTCACTTATTCTGGTAATTTTTTACTCTTTCGAACCTACCTTATATGAATAGTATCTGACCTGTTACTACTCCAGCAGATGACAATTTGGCTTCCTTCCTAAAAAATATCATTGAATACAAATATGTAGTAGAATGTATTCTTGACCTAGCTACACTTAAGTTAACATAGTTGGATCATCATGGGTTCTACAATATTATCATTATAAAAAAAAGCTCTTGTGGACTATATCAATATAAACTTGAAGCAGAAACATTAGTTGCATGCTCTCCCTGTTTTTCCACTCCTCAGTTCTTCTGCCCTGTTCTGTTTGTTTTCATAAATGGGGTGGACAAATTGTGTGGTAGCTAGCTGCAAATTAATTGCCTTCACCTTTTACAAGGGATAAATTTTTTTTTTTCTTTAAAATGTATGTCTGTCTTCTGTTTTTGCAGACCACATCTGTCAAGGGGGGTTCTTATCATTATGACATACATTTCTGGATTGGAAAAGATACGAGTCAGGTATACGTTTGTTACATTTTTCTCATGCACATTTCTAGATGTTTATATGCTCAACGATAATACCCAATCATTTGGCGTATCACCTAACATTATGATTCTGCTGATTTGTTAAATGAACAGGATGAAGCTGGAACAGCAGCTGTTAAAACTGTTGAGCTTGATGCTTCCCTTGGAGGGCGCGCTGTGCAGCACAGAGAACTGCAAGGTCATGAATCTGACAAATTTTTGTCCTACTTCAGACCCTGTATCATACCATTAGAGGGAGGTGTGGCAAGTGGATTTAAAAAACCAGAGGAAGAAGAATTTGAAACACGACTATATATATGCAAGGGAAATCGTTCTGTCAGAATGAAGCAGGTTAGCCATTTGTTAGCATGGACTTGTTGATTTGGATGAAGTCTTCTTGAATTGCATTATGCAATTAGAGTGGTTAGTAATCTATAATTCTATGTTTTGCTTGTGCAGGTTCCGTTTGCTCGATCTTCTTTGAATCACGATGATGTGTTTATCTTGGATACTCAGAATAAAATATATCAGTTCAATGGTGCAAATTCTAATATACAAGAAAGGGCCAAGGCTTTAGAAGTAATTCAGTTTTTGAAGGAAAAATATCATGAGGGGACATGTGATGTGGCTATAGTTGGTAAGTGGAAATATTGTTACAGTCTCATAATGTTTTTTTCCTCCCTGGGGGCCTTTTTGGCAGAAATGCTCTTTCCATCCTACTTCTTACTCCCCTTTCTTCATTTCCTTCTTTGGTGAATATGTGTTATCTTTCTTCTTGTTGCATAACGTTTTTTTCTCTTACAGATGATGGGAAACTGGACACTGAATCTGACTCGGGCGAATTTTGGGTTCTATTTGGGGGTTTTGCACCAATTGGCAAAAAAGTGATGACAGAAGATGACATTGTCGCAGAGTCTACTCCTGCTAAACTATATAGGTATTTTTGTTTTTTCTTTTATGTTTGGATTGAACTGTGAATGTTATTGAGCTGGGACCCCTATTTCTTTCTGTTGTGCTAAAACATGAGTACTTTTACTTATGTGACCCAATCAGATTACAAATAAATTAATTGTTATATTGACATTCTGTTGATTTTTACATTGTAGATGCCGTAATGCATCAATTAGATTTATAGATCAACAAATCATGTTTTTCTTATTAGATCAAATCACTTCCTAGTCCTGTATCCGTTGTTACTATTCCCTTTGACCAATAATAATAGGGCTTTGTTTGTACAGATATATTACTAGAACTTTCCTTTTTGCAGCATTGTCAACTTGTTAACTTTTTACTATATCCTAATATAATATTGATTTTATCAACAAATAAATAAATTAAACAGAACTGCTATAATTTGTATTTTTTATGTATGTTGGTAAACATTTACTCCATGTGCATGTGTCAACCATAAAAATTTTGATTTATTTTGTTTCCTTGATTAAAATATTAATTTAAAAATTCTCCTTGGAGTGTTAATCTAATAACTTGGTCTTCCATATTTATACAAGCGTAAAGTGTGGTAAAGATTCCTATTAGTGGATGTGAAATATGTAAGATCTCACGACAAAGAAATCTATCACGCTGTGCATCCAATTCAATTGTGGAACTGCAATACCAATGCTTACTTATGATGAATGAAATATGTGATGTGTTAGAGCCATATAGTTAAGGATACCATGGTCAGTCATGAATTTGATGCATTAACACATCAGACTGGAGATGTGAAGTTCAATGCTTCAGATTGTCATCATTGCGCACGGGGTTCTCTGTGGTATCTAGATGGCTGCTTAGATTAAGTTGTTCCTTATGAAAGTTATTGTGGTATAACCAAAATGGAACAGAAAAACCTTTAGCGAAAACTTTTAACCTTTTTCTTCTGGAGGAAATTTGGCTTTGTGGATATATCAAACTGATAATATGCACGCTATTTAAGAGAGAGATGCTATATAACTTACAATTGAATTTTGTAATCCTTTATTTTATTTTATTTTATTTTTGAAAGGAGAATTTTGTGATCCTTTATTATATTCTTCAATAAATAAATTTCTTTTGCAAGAAACATGAATTGAAGTTACCATGTTTGCAACTTCTGTAATCTAACAATGTTAAGTTGTCAAGGTGCTAATTCTTAAATCACTCCTAAAATGCTTCCTGTAGTATCAATGGCGGGGTGTTGAATGCTATAGAAAGTGAATTGACCAAAGGCATGTTAGAGAACAACAAATGCTATGTTCTGGATTGTGGTGCTGAGATATTTATTTGGGTTGGTCGTGTAACACAAGTGGAGGAGAGAAAAGCTGCCAGCCAGGTTGTCGAGGTAGAGATTCAAATTTAGCCTGTTTCCTCTTTTTCTTAACTATTACACGGATTATTATCCCTAATTTATGTTTTCAGGAATTTATTTCGAGCCAAAACAGGCCAAAATCTACTCGTTTAACACGTGTTGTTCAAGGATATGAACCACATTCGTTCAAATCAAATTTTGATTCCTGGCCAGCTGCAACTTCAGCTCCTAGTAACGAAGAGGGAAGAGGAAAAGTGTCAGGTCATCTCACTTTCTAGGTGTTGAGTTGGGCTGGTACAACTCTATTTAAGATTTAATTTGATTTTAATTTTAATGTGTAGCTTTTCTGAAGCAACAAGGTGGCGTTGTCAAAGGTATGGCAAAAGGTGCTCCTCCTGTGACTGAGGAAGTCCCACCTTTGCTTGAAGGAGGGGGAAAGATGGAGGTTTAGTTGGCATTTACTCTCATGGTTGCATTATGGAATTATTTGAAGTGTTCGGCTTCTGTTAAGGGTATCTTTCAGAATATTTATTTAGCTTTTCATTTTCAGGTATGGTGCATAAATGGCAGCGCAAAGACTCCATTAGCCAAGGAGGATATTGGTAAATTCTACAGTGGAGATTGCTATATCATACTTTATACCTACCACTCAACTGAGAGGAAAGAAGATTACTTTCTTTGCTCTTGGTTTGGAAAGGATAGCATTGAGGTACTTTATCTTGTTGATATGTGGTCTATCATAATTAAAATGGTACATGTTTTGATGATAGTGGGCTTGTGCGACGCTGATTGTCATCTCACATAACATTATCTGAGATATTACACCGTTTATATTATTATTGTTACACATCATACTTTTTTTTTTTAGAAAAAGACACTAAATGTTCTTTATGCTCAGTTCACATGTTTCTTTTAAGAGTGTGTAAGAGTGGCCACTGTCATTTATCCGCTAAATTTGAATATGTTGCATTTCTGTTAGATAAAGGTCTGCACTGTTATTGTGTCCTAAACTTGTTAACATTTCTCTCTCTCTCTCTTGTTCTGCTGCCCCTGTTTACCTGAATGTACTCGGTTTTTAGCTTCTCTCACTTAGGGAATTGGACTTCATAATATTTGGACTAGATCCATTTGCCTTCCCTCCTAATCCCCATATTTTGTTATAGCTACTGTCCTTCATGTAGCTGGTCTAGTCTGGAAAAGTTGAGCTGCTTATCATTAGTTTGATCTTTTTCTACATGTAGTATTTATCTATTTTAATATTTGAATGTGTTAGTTTCACAATTTTCGATGTTCTTTGGCTGTAGATTTTCTTCTGCATATTACGTAAACGTAATGCATAAAACAGACTTGTGCCCTTTTATCTCTAAAGAGATCTTCATGCTTGTGTTTATTTTTTATGTACTAGAATGATAGTGAAGTTTTAATTGGAAGTATTTTTTTTATGATCTATAATTTATTTATTTTGCATCATCCACTTCAGGAGGACCAGAATATGGCTGTTCGGTTGGCAAATACAATGTCTAACTCACTAAAGGGCAGACCTGTTCAGGTATCATATTGTTGGTGAATTGTAAAATTTTACTTCTATCCTTTCCTTTGGATCTAATAAAAGCTTCCTGTAGGGGCACATTTTCCAAGGCAAGGAGCCACCCCAATTCATTGCACTTTTTCAACCAATGGTAGTGTTCAAGGTAACCATCAAATTCTTGTGAAAAATGTTGCAGACTTGAATTTAACCACTGTGATGCAATTATTATGTTTGACATTGGAGGGCCGTAGCTAACTATACAAAATTTGACTGTTCTCTTTAGGGCGGTTTGAGCTCTGGCTACAAGAAGTATATAGAAGAGAAAGAATTGCCAGATGAATCTTATACAGCTGATTGTGTTTCACTCTTTCGGTTATCCGGAACTTCAGTTCATAAGAATAGCGTTATACAAGTTGATGCGGTATGAACCATTATATGTGTTTGATTTTTTCTTCTAATGACAATAACATGTTTCTCTTGGGACTCAAAATTGTCTAAATCAACCTTTTTTCTATTCTCTAGAAAATATATTTTGTCTATAACTGCTACATATTCTTTCTTCTAGGTGGCTACATCATTGAACTCTACAGAATGTTTCCTCCTGCAATCTGGCTCTTTGTTTTTTGCATGGCATGGGACTCAAAGCGCCTTTGAGCAGCAGTTAGCTGCAAAAATTGCTGATTTTTTGAAGGTTTTCTTCTGATTTTTTGACCTAAATAGTTACTTAAGTACCTTGGAGATAAGGCATGGAATTGCACCCTTTCTTTAACAAAATTTAGTAATATCAGTAAAAGGAATCGTTTATTTTGGCGCCCCTGAAATTTTTATTGTTAAGTAAAGTTGAAGCAAATATCAGAAATAGACTCTGCTAGCCTTCTTTGCGTTCTATTCAAACACCAAAACTTTAACATGTAAAGAATATTTATGGAAGTCACAAGTTCTTTTGATGTATATACTTCGTTTTTTAGCTTAAAGCGGAACATAATGGTAGAACTCATTTACATAACTATATTTTAACATTTGCCTTTTTCTTGAAGCATCACTGCCGAGGAGCACCATGTAATATCTGTGTGTGTGTAATTCCCTTTAGAAATTTAGGTGCCTTAAACTAAGTTGTAACTGGAATAGATTTTATGCCAACAACTTAAAGCATGTGATATTTGTTCTCCTTTGGAACATAAATACAGTCTCTTTCGTCAAGCATGTTTCACTATTTGATCTAACTTCCCTTTTTATTACTAATTCAGCCTGGAGCTGCTTTGAAACACAATAAAGAAGGAACAGAAAGCTCAGCTTTCTGGTCTGCGCTTGGAGGCAAGCAAATCTACACAAGCAAAAAAGCTCCTCCAGAAACTTCGAGAGATCCCCACTTGTTCAGCGTCTCATTCAATAACGGTGATCTTGTTATTGAGTTCTGCTTAATATTCCGAAATTTTGATTTCATGTCTTCTTGAAATAACATCTTAGAGAAATTTCTTATTTAAAGTAATGTACTAACTGGCCTTTTGGTATCATCATTTTGCTGCTATGTGAATCTCTCAGGAAAATTTCAGGTAATTTGTGGACTTAAAAAGTGCGTTTAAAAACTTCTTTCCAGCCAGATACTTAACTGCTTTTAATGTTTTATTTGGCAGGTTGAGGAAATTTATAATTTTTGTCAAGACGACCTTTTAACAGAGGATATTATGATACTTGATACACATGCTGAGGTGTTCGTGTGGGTTGGTTACTCTGTGGACCCCAAAGATAAGCAGAATGCTTTTGACATTGGCAGGGTACTTTTTAAAAACTGTGTGCTCTTGGGATATTTACTCTAGGAATGAGGAAAAAAAGATCCAATTTGAACTGAGGCTGAGTTGAAGTAAGCAGATATTCTGTTGCTCTGTTCTTTTAACAGAATGTTTTTGTTGTTAACAGAAATACTTAGAATTGGCTGCTTCTCTTGAGGGTTTGTCTCCAAATGTGCCTCTTTATAGAATTTCAGAAGGGAATGAACCATCATTCTTCACAACATACTTTTCATGGGATCATGCAAAAGCCATGGTAGGTTCTGCATCAGCTTTTTATTTTCTCAAGTTTTATGAAAGCCATGATTTATTTCTGTCATAATAACTCTCACACTATTTTATGGGTAGCGTTTATCTATTGACGGCAGGATTTGGCATATGCATATTGAATTGAGAAACTGTATTAGAGATGTCAAATTTGGTTGGCATATCCTGTTTACCCATATTAGTGATGCAATTAGTGCTAACGCTGAACATAACCTATTTAATAATTAGGCTGACACATCACAATATGCAAGTTAGCGGCTTGACATGATATGAGTTAGAAACCTGTCACTAACTGTGTGAATTTCAACACAACTCATCTGATTTTTACAATATTTATTCCTAATATATTAATTTTCCATATTTTAAAGCAATAAAATACTAAATATTTTGGTGAAAAGCATGTAATTATTTTACTCGTAGTTAAAAAAAAAAAAAAAACAGATTACATTAGCCCATCATAGTTAAACATATTTATTATATATGAAAATTAAGTGGCCTAAGTGGGCCTGGTTACATGTTACATCTGTTTTTGAGGTGAGCCCGTTACGTCTTTCCTCCTTGGTGAATCTCTGTGCTCAGATATTCTATGTTTTAATTAACTATTAACTTAACAAATTTGACCAGTCTCGCGAAAAGAAACAAGGCATTCACCGAGTAAGTGATAGCTTGAGAAATGAGGTCCCAATGCATTGACATATTAGTTCATGCTAGTTGTGGAAGTATCATAACATGAGAATTTTTATAAAAAAATTTAAAAAATAAGCATTTTGAATTTAAAATGCCTGAATGTGGTTTTACATCATGGATAATAAGGCAGGATTTGATTTTTGAAAGTTTTAGGTATCTGTAGGAGATCTAGTTTTTTGATGATTGGCAAGCTTTACCTTAAAAATGTATTTATCTTTTTTTCTTAATTTGATTCTTTGCATCTCTAAACTTTTTCTCAATCAAATTCACTGCAGGTTGGTGGAAATTCGTTTCAAAAGAAGGCATCTTTACTCTTTGGTTTTGGACATCATGAGGTAAATGGTTGATATATAGTATTGCTAGTGAATCTGCAATGTCCGTGTTTTGGAGTATTTGAGGTTCTTTGTTTTCCTACCATGTTTTGCATGTTTTTCATTTTATCATTAAATGAATTTGCTTTTATTATCCAAGGATGTTGAAAAAGTAACGGTTACTTTGTTAACCATGAAAATTACCTCTGTTGTCTTTATGTATAGGATGTTAATGAATAAGTATTAGGTTTGATGTTGGATATGAGAGTGACGAAAGATTATGAATGTTATAGCTCTTAGTTCTATACATTTTGAAGCATTCCGTGGAAATTATTATGTTACAGGAGAAGTCCAATGGATCTCAAGGAGGACCAACTCAAAGGGCTTCTGCTTTAGCTGCATTAAATTCTGCATTTAACCCATCTTCTGGGAAGCCTTCGCCTTCTGTAAGTAAATTGTTAATGCAACTGATTTGATTACAATAGGGCTTGATCATGTTTAGATTTTCACACTCACACTTTGCTGATATAGTATTTTAAACTTTTTCTTGTTTCTCCTTTGCACTTTGCATCTGTTTATTCATCAACTGCATATTGTTGAGCTTTCATACCTCTTCAGATGTCTGAGCGGATTTTAAGGTTCATTACTGTGTCAACTTATTGACTGATAAGCTGAATGAACTGTCTGACAGGGCCAAGACAGGTCAAATGGGTCAAATGGACCAAGGCAGAGAGCTGAAGCTTTAGCTGCCTTGAACTCTGCTTTTAATTCATCTCCTGGACCCAAATCTACTACTCCTTCAAGACCTTCTAAACATGGATCTGGATCACAAAGAGCTGCTGCTGTAGCTGCTCTTTCTCAAGTTCTTACTGCTGAGAAAAAGATAACGCCTGGAAATTCTCCTTCTCGCAGTCCTCCCCCAGAATCTAATGTTTCTTGTAAGCAGTAAAGTTTTTCTTAAATGGTAAATTTATTAATCTGAGGAGCTCCAGTTGCTTTAGGATGTTGATCCTATGGAGGCTCCATTTGTTCCATGGAAAATATTGTTAAAACGCAGGAAAACAACTTCTAAGAACAGAATGTTACTTCCTAATATTTGACTAAAGCAATAAATATGGAGCCTTAGATTATCTCTAATCCGTAAATTAAGATGAAACACATTATTTTCACATTTAAAGCCAAAAAGGAAAACATTTTCCTGGGAGAAATTAGACTTTCTTAGGAAAAACATTGATTTATCTAATGGTTTTAAGCACTTGCAGCTGGAGAAAAGAGTGAAACACATTCTGAAACAGAAGGTACTGAGGAAGTTTCAGAAGCTAAGGAAACAGAGGAAGATGCATCTGTATCTGAAAGTGCTGGGGACGATTCAGAGCCAAAGCAAGACAGTGAGCAGGACGACAATGATACCGATACCAGTCGAACTTTCAGTTATGATCAACTGAAGGCACATTCTGAAAATCCCGTTACTGGAATTGATTTTAAGCGGCGAGAGGTGTGTGGTATTACTCAATGTTTTGTTCATTTCCTTTATTAGGTAGTTCAGTTTATCTCAATTATTAAATTTCAGGCCTATCTATCCGAGGAGGAATTCCAGACTATATTCGGGGTGACTAAAGATGGGTTTTATAAAATGCCAAAATGGAAGCAGGACATGCAGAAGAAGAAAGCTGATCTATTTTAGATACCAAAATCAAGTCATAAGTTATCTTCCATCTTATGCTTTGATTTGCAATTATTCATTCATTATGGTCTTCAGTTTGGGTTTCCTTTGCTTGGTCTAGCATTTTAGTAATTGCCCTTTGATGATCTAGCTGTGATTAGTATTCCTTATTTGTTGTGATTATGCCTGAAGAGTGAGTTGTGCCCCTTTGTTTTTGTTTGTTTTCATTTTTCAATTTTGTTTCGATCTACCAACGGCTGCCTCTTTGTAATGATACCAGCTTGTAGTTTTGTTAGGCAGTCGGGGAGTTCAATTCTTTCATTTTGTCTGTGAGTATTTTTGACCTTTATTTGCCAGTAGGAAAAAAGGGGGTATATGTATTGCATTTTATACTCAGAAAACTTAAAATATTTCAGGAATGGAAATTTGTTGTTTGGAATAATGCCATTGTGCATCTTATATTGTTATCTTGAGTATGTGTTTTGCAACCAGTAGTGTCTGCGATTTACTGCATTTCTTTTCCACTTATAATTTCTTGTTGAACCTGCTTTTGTAATATTTCATACTTTCCTTTTATAGAGACTCGTAACTGTTTGATCATTTTTATACCCACGATACTGCAGTGTTAACTAGAGCGAAACTGGATATTGTATTTTTGTAAAGAAATGTATAGAAGTTACAATTCTATAGGTGAGGTGGAGCGAATCCGGTCTATTATAGAATTTCTCAAATTTGAGATACTATAAACGTCAAATAGAGCTTTAGTGCATTTTTCTTATTTAAATTCTGTTTTTTTCTATCTGGACCTATTCTAAAAATGTTAAGGAGCCAAACAGCGTAAGAAATAAAATTGTTTGTTAAGCTTCAAGTGAAGTTTGTATTATCTTAGATACATCTCCCATATCAAGAGTGCACAACAGAAATTTGATACTATGCCATGTTTGAGCTGAAATTGCAATGAAAGGCAGAGGTTCTAAATTTTAACTCTTAAACAACTTCATCCAAGAAACTTTATACAATATCACAAAAAACTATTTGATTCAAAAATGTAAGTTGATTGCAATAGTTTTTATTGTTACCTCTAGCACATTTGGCATATAATAAAAAAAAGAGTTCTCCAAACGATTTTGGTCCCCAATTCTCAATACCTGACAAAAAGTATTTTGGTGTTTCATTTGTAAAAATAATTGTTATATAAAAATATATTTTGTAATATAATCATTATATGAAAATAATAAAGTTTTTTTTTTATAATTAGAATCAAATTTTTATTTTATTTTTTAGCATAGGACATCAATAAGACAGCTAGCTCTGATCCCACCCTACTTTGAAATTTTATTTAGTAAATAATTCTTTTAAGATTTAAATAGAACTTCTATTGTCATCTTTATCTTTGATATTGTAATTGTTATTTCTCATCACTAGAGCTGTTTCTTTCACTAAAAAAAAAGAACTGCTATTGACAAAGATCTTGAGAACTCTTCTTTTTAAAACATATTAGTTACCCAGAACCGAAAAGGGAATGATAATCCTCCCAATATATTTGTACAGCTTTCTATAAACCTCACATGCTTCTACTACATAAAAACATATACACCAAATGTAGGCCAAATTGCTCCCCAACAAATTAATAATTAGAAGAAAAGAAAAGGATAAAGTCTTTTTATATTTTAGAACTTACTAATTACATAGATTATGATTGTGTGATTTCGGAGTATGACTGTGACTGATATGGACACAAATATGAACAACAGTAAGTTAAGTGGGGTCAGTGATTAGCGACCCTACTCCGACGTTCAAGTAAGAGATGGTAATAGTAGTGTCTAACGCTGATGTAAATAAGAGAAGTGAAATCGTGAATGTACGTTTTGTGAGATTATCCTTTGAATTATATAGGATATTGGGATATAGACGTGTGTCAACATGGTGGTAGTTAAGGAAATACCCTAAAATATTCCATCCATGTGCCCGACAATGTCTCACCATATATAATTGGAACACGTGTTCAAGATGAAATTCTTATTGATGTAGTCACCAAGATGATGACTCGTCGGAGAAGAAAGGTCACTCCTAACGAAATGATTCCAGTTATTCTATAAATAGAGATTAAGAATCATAAAGCTGTGTATTATATTTGTTTTCGTTAATAATTATGTGCAAGAGGTGTGTGATGAAATAATTAATTAAGATGCCAATGATTGAGATAGAAAATGAACATGTGAAAAGTGTAAATTAGTTATAGTATTAACCAACTCATTCAATTCCATCCAGACAAATTTTTATTGCTCTAAAAGAGTTGTCATAGCATGTGAAGATGGAACATACCAGAATATTTGCGGTCCCGTCCTCTTTAGACATCTCATCTTCCACATATATAGTGAAAGTGTCCAAGATGTACGTTATTACTCTTTTAAAGATCTATTATTGTAATTATAATTATTTTAAGGCTTATACTAAAATTTCTCATGTTACAGGTATAGAAATTGAAATTGGGAAAGGTAATGTGGTGTGTATTTGTTTAATGTACTGCCAAAATTGGCTTGGAGCACCACTTATGTTATTATGATGGGGTACTTCAAACTTATACTAGAATTTCTCACGAAGTTAATACCATGTTAGGCATCCAAACCGAGTTTTACATTAAGTCATCCTCATTATATTAAAAAAAATATTTAGTAAATGAAGCCTCTAAAACTAGATAATGTTAAGGTAGGAATACTTAGGTCGACTTCTATATAGAAAGGAGCAGCAACGCTTCTAAACTGTATAAAGGTGAGCAACCTATTTTAGCATTTAAAGTTTTAATTAAGAGGCTAACTCGTATTATAATTCATCTGTATACTTAGTAAGAATGATGGAAGAGCAGTTCCTCAACTTGAATATGCAAGTGCAATAGGACGTAGATGTATGCATCACATACTACTAGACTTGATATTACATCTGAAGTTTGCAAACTTTCAAGAGTTATGAGTATGTGTAGCATTACCACTGTGTAAGGTTCAATGTGATAAAAATAAGTCGTTTATAATTGATCGATATGCAAACTAAATTCTCAAAATTGAAAGATGGTCACAACTTAAAATTGCACATAAATAATAACAAAAAAAAATAAAAATAAAAACTTAATTTCCATTAACGATGTTTGAAATTACACTTTCTAATACGCGTTGAACTTAAATTTGCACTACTTTGTAAGTAAATGATAGAGTTGATCTCTTGTATGACAAAACTTATACCTTTCCATGTTATCTTTGTAAATTAATCTAATTTGATCCTATGTTAATCTCTGATATAGGATTAACTCGAGACGTTTCGGTTGCAGGAGCGTCCACAACATAAGTTTATTCTACCATGTATTTTAGTTTACAAATAAATGAGGTTGTTAGGACTCAAACTCATAATCTTTTGGACGCATGAGCTCTGATGCTATGTCAAGAAATTGATTTAACTAAAAGTTTAAGCTCATAGTTAAGCCACAATAACATTTTTTATATTAATTTTTTGACACATTTTTCACGTGAATATCCCTTAGCTTGGGCTTGAAGCTTCCACGTACACAGTCTAATCTCACCATGTGTTTTTAATTTACTAATAACTGTATGTTGTAAGGACTCAAACTCACTCTTTGATCGCAGAAATTTAAATACTATATGAAGGAATTAATTGAACTAACAATTTAAGCTAATAATTAAACTATCCAATATTCTATGTGAGATAGCTACGTGTTTATATTACTCTTTTTCAATCACAGTTAATACTTTGTGAAGTTTCAAAATTCGAATGTCTTTAAAGAGAAAAGAAAAATAAAACAAAATACAAAAAGGCTCACGTTTCCTCCCTCAAGCCTTCATTGTTTACTTATCAAAAGAAAAGCCTTTCTTTAAAAAAAAAAAAATAAGCAAGGAATTATAAACTTTATATGGTTTCATGCCATGAAAAAAGTAGGGGGTGGACAAGAGTAAAAATAAACAGACATAAGGATGTAAGTCTATATATAAACCCAAAACTTCTGATGAAGCATAAAATGTGTTTTGTACTTGTAAACTGTATTGTGTTAAGTTAGGTTTACTATTAAAGGAAGTCAGACTGAATTAATGGGTTCTGAAGATATTACTGGTAATGAAATAAAAGTGAAATTCTGTTTTGAATCCGTGGATCCAATATTTATTAGAGACTAAGTCATAATGCTCTTAACTACCAACCATATACACTTACTATACTTCACATTATAGTACATTTTAAAAATATAAAGAAAGATAAAAAAATATGGAACTTTGTTTATAAATTTTTTGAACTAAGCTCTATTTATAATTAAAGAGTATACACTACTCTAAAACATCTTCTATCCAACATGTTTGCAACAACTGCCCGAACCCGATTAAGGCATCAAACAAAATATACATAGTAACTAAAATCTTAGAAGAATATGAATATTTGATGAGAAATTCTCAAAGCACTCTAAAAGTACATAACTCTCTTAGTTATAAATATTAAATAGAGATTTATATCTTTTTATTTCTACCCTAAATGACCTTGTATCAATCCTTTTACATTTGTATTTTAAGGAGCGTCGCACTCCAAAAACTTTAGATTTTATTTATATTAAATGCTTAGACTATGTGGAAATAAAATAGAGTGAGTACGGTACTTTCTGAAAATATAAATAACGACAGGTTGATATGAGAGCTATTTAGAATAAGATATAAAATATAAAAATTTATTGATAACTAAAAAAGTACCGTAACTAAAAGTGCTCTAGAATCTTTCGTGAAAGCAGAGTTTTCCCTCTACTTAAGTGATTGGCAGTTTTGATTGTGAGCTTTTATTTTGGAATGGGCCTATGGAGGTATTGGGTTAGTTCGAAAACAAATTATCTTTAAAAAGTGATAAGATTATTAAATAAATAAATACCAAAACACATAATGGGCCTAAGAATCAAGGTCTATCATTTCCAAGTTTTACATAAATTGAATCTTTCACTAACTGTATAGTTAACAAAACAAAACAAAAAAGAAATTACTCCTAGTAATATTTAGACATTAAAGTTTGAATTCTGAAAAAGGTAAATCATCGAAAACATATTCATTGATATCACGAAAGTCAAATTGTTTAATTATGAGTTTAACCTTAAAAACAACTTATTAACCGATGAGTTGGAAGAAAACTAAAATGAAGGTCAATTAGCAAGAAAGGAGGTGTTAATGGCATGTGAAGAAATTGATTAAGTTTTGTCATTAGGAGTAATGATTAGTCATTAGTGATGAGGCGGAAATATTTATCTTTCTTTTTGGTTATATTTAATGAAAAACTAACTAAAAAGAGGTAAGAATAAAGGGAAAGAAAAGACTTAAAAATTACACGTTTTTAGTACATTTTGCGCCTCCCAAAACCATTAATATCATTATTTAAATAGTATTTTCAAGAATAAAGAAAGAGATAGAGAAAAGCAAAGGGCACATGGCTGGCTGGTTGGCTATAATGAATGTTACGCGTAGTTGCTTCACATTCTATCCATGACTATCCTCCATCTCTATTTCATTGCACTTTTTTCGCCTTAATATGTGCCTTGGCCTTCCTTGAGTTTTTTATAACTATAAAATTGGGTTAATAATATATATCATCCTAAACTTTATTCACACCCTAAACTTACATATAATTGATACTTGAATTTATATTGAAGTTCGGTTTGCCTCTCAAACTTTCTTTTCATCCTGATATCTTTCTTAATTTGCTTGAAACGAAGTCATTTGGTCTATTAGTTTGATATGATATCGAGCGTGCAACATATAACAAACAAATGCAATGTAAACAAATTAAAAAGAAAAGTTCAACTATTAGAGAATCGGTTTAAGAGAAATATTCAACAATGTACAACAAGTCGATAATCAATTATGTACATTTTGAGTAAGGTAATGAGGTCGATCGCTCTCATATCAGTTTTAGATAATGACTTCATCAGTCTTCATCCCTGTATTTGTATTGTTATTGATTTTGAAAGGCAATTTAAAATTTTGTATCTTGTCATGATAAATGTTAATATCTTCTTGAATCAGTCGTATGAATGGCTTGGGTTACCGTAGGAGGTGTTATTGGGTTCGGTTGAGCCCTTCGTCGATCAAGTTATTATATGTTTAGAGAGAAATTTGGTTTTGCCAATAGGATTTGTTATCTTACCTAGAATAATACCCAAGAGGAATCATATATAGTTTCTCATGACTTGTTTACTTTAGGTGGCATATTTTCTATTTTGCCATTTTTTCTTTTGGAAAGAAATAACAGTTTTCTTGAAATTCCTATTTATACAAAGATAGGATGACGTGAAATTTGCTCTATTGTCATCCTTATCCTTTACTCCATCGACGTCAATGAAGACTATTGGCTTGTGGTCGGATGTCTTCAGTGATTCATTTTCTAATCATGCTCTCGAATGTCATGGTCTTTTTGGTGAAACTCTTGTCGTATGTTCTGCATATGGTTCACCAATGGGCCTATCTTCTTAGGCTTTTAGGCATTTTTAAAGCCCAAAAGAATTTCAAGGCCCATTCGTGTGGACTTCTAAAGATCCATTATCGTCTTTGTCAGAGTTGATGACATTAAACGTGAATCTAGATGTTATCATCAAGTTACAAAACTAGTAACATTGTTATTTTTTAATGATAAAGTGAATCGTGATGTGTCTGGATTACTGTTACGATGGTCGAACTCCTCTTGTGCAATGGTAGGCTCGAGCCAATCATTTATGACAGTAGAAGTATTTACAGTAGATATAGGTTGCCATGTCGGCCAGTGGTATCTCTCGCTCATCAGTCGCGTGTGTCAATCACCCTGTTCGACTTGATTGGTGAGGTTACATGAAGTGGAGCAGTATAGTGAAAATATGTTTGGATGTGAATCCAAGGTGACCGACACGAACAATCACTTAGAGTTGACTTAGTCAACCAAAAATTTAGATAGGCTAATCAACAATTAAAGTATAGCAAATTTAATGGATTTGAGTTTAAATCAAACAATTCTTGTCACCTTTTTTAAAAAGATTTATGTGTTTTATTTTATATATAAAATAGACCTTTTAATTTGATTAGAAATATTGAAATAAAAAATGCATACTTGGTTAGAATGTTTAGGTCTATCTATCAAGAAAAAAAAAACTATCTAGTAAATATTTAGGTCTTTCATCATTTATTTGTTTAAGTAGGGACCGAAATCGATCTTATCCACAACAACTTTTGCTTTCCTAATCACATACCTATTTCAAATTCACTTCTTCCAACTTGAAAAAAATCTATGAGGATCTAAAGCTATCCAACAAAACCATACAATTAATTTCTTAGTTCCTTACATGGCAGCAAGAATTTCCTGAACTTTGTTTCTATTTTGATCCTTTGTGTTTTTATTTATCTTTCATTTGTTTTCAAATTGGATGAAAACGTTAAAAAAATATGAGCCTGATCATTTCAGAATCCAACTGATTAAAGACTCAATGTGAAAAAATAAATAACCAGAAACCTCATCCTTAAAACAAAAGAAGTTCCAAAAGCTAAATTATGAGTTTTGCATTTTTGAACATGAAAGAAAGAGAGAGTCATCTCTCTTCTTTATTTGTGGGGCAAAAGCTAATGGGGAGATATATTTATCTTACTTGTCTCTATCAGTTTTACAATTATCAATAATTGAAAACAAAAAATTGCTCAAACTAAAAAAAAAGAAAAGAAAAGAAAAAACTTATAGGGCAATAACAAACTCCAAAAATTAGAGACCATTAATTTAATAAAAGAAATTACTAAATTATACTGTCAGCACAAAGTCCACGTGTTAAGGTACTTAATCAGTTTAACTATCTAAAATATTTAACGTGAAAGCTTTTTTATCTTTCAAGTGAAAACCATCCCGTTCAAATTTAGAATAGTATGAATTATTGACTAAAAGTACTATATGATCATGAAAAAATAATTATAATCTCTCGTTCAATAAATACTCAATGCAGAGAGGCATCTCTCTATCTCAAATTATTTAAATTTTCTCTCATTACAACTTTATATTATACTATAAATCATAAGAATAAAAATAAAAGAACAATCTTTGACTCGTGAACCTTGTTCAAATTCCAAAGCATTCTCTAAGTCAATTACGGACGTAGATAAGTCAATAATAAAATTAGTGATTGATTGGAGTGTGATCCAATTAACTAATAACATTTTTGAAAATAATAATTAAAGAATCAGCTACCTGTAATATTCTTCCACGGATATAATCAAGTATTATTAGCACATTACTATACAGCATATAATATTCATTAATTAAAAAAAATTACTAGCATATAATAATATCATGTAATAGAAAATCCAAAATGATTATTATGTTCTGGCCATTTTGTTGTCGTACATTATATAGTTCACATAGCTGATATCACTTTTGTTGGAAATGTTCCATAAATTATAAAAAAAACCTGAATACAATATAATCAGTAACATTTACAAGTAAAAACAAAACTGATTGGCTAACTATAGAAACAACAAAAATTAAAAAAATTCACATTATTTTCCTATCTGTTTTTGTGTGGAATAATTATATGCTAGCTAGCTAAGCTAATTATGCAATCTTTATACACTGAAAAATCTATTTCACATGAACATATATGCTTCATAATAACTGTATTAATATCATAATTAGAATTACCACGCTGGATTATTCTATGACGATCCCACCCTTTTGAACTCGCTTCCGGAATCGGTTCACTCGACGTCACCAATTCTACATTCTTCAAAATATGACTATTCCCCACGAGTTGACTCAGTATACCCGACTCGGTAACCAAGCTTTTCTTCTTGTGTTGCATAGCAACTCGGACGATTTCGGTTAACATCGCGCTTGAAAATCTCCGAATTCCCCGGGTTCCGCCCATTAAAATCCCTGAGTTAACCACACTTTTATCCAAATTTTTCTTTCCATGCTTGCTTGTACTGGTATCGGGTTTGGTTGATATGTAAACCGACTCAGGACTATGATTCCTAACTCGGCCGAGTGGGTCACTCAGTAAGACTAACTTCTTCACATCAATTAACATTATGTGCTTGAAATTTCTCCTAACACGCCCAAGCAACATCGGATAACACGCCCATCTTTTTAAATTCATAGGCACATGGTCTAAAAACCCAGAAAGGGAATTCTCCGGGTCGAGTTCACTCGCTTCAAAACCAACCACCGACCCGTAACTCAGACGGTCCGACTCGGTTTCAGTTTCGGTTTTGGTTTCCTCCGTGTTATTGCTGACCCGAATTTTCTTCCCCCATAGCGGCTCTCGCATTTCCTTCTTCACATTCTTCACAAACTGAGACACGTCAAATCTCACAGCAGCTGAGTCATGACTCGTTCTATTCTTCAATTCTTGATACAAACGAACGAGTTTCAAGAACGACTCGTTCTCTTCTTGAATCAAAGACTCGAACCTAACCGCTGAAGTGGAAGAACCGAAGATAAAAACCGTGTCAGCTTTCGCGGTGAGACCAGACCGGTGAAGCAGCCTCAAGAAAATCTTGAACTCGTCTTCTGTTGTATCTTCAACCACATGTCCAACAACAAGATCATTCATAGCTCGGGTGCCGCGGGTGTAGAGCTTTCCCATACCTTGAAGAGCAAAAGAAATGGGGAAGTGGGTATCATTGGTCCAACTCTTGCTCCAATTTTTGTCGCCGGAAAACCAAGAAACGTGGCGGCGGGAGGTGGAGATGGGGAGTTTTTGAGGAAGAAAGCGGCGGGGGATTTTGGGGGCGGTGGGTTCAAAAGTGGAGAGAGTGAAGAGGAGAAGAGTGAGGAAAAGAAGAAGAGCACAGATGGAGATGGTGGATTGAGTTTTAGTGAGAATAGGGTTGTTAGAGTTGGTTCTTTTGATGGTTTTAGTAGAGGAATTGAAGGAGGAAGATTTATCAAGAATGGCGGTGGCGGTAGGGGAGGAGGCGGTGGTTTCAGGGAAGAAGACAAGGAGGAAACCCATGCCCCAGGTGTCGTTGGATTGGGATTTGGAGGTGGCCATTATCTTTCCCATTTTGGGTTGAAACTTGGCAAAGCTTTTTGGATATGAGTGGAAATGCTTTTGGTTTGTTCCAGCTCCACGCACCCACGTTCCACCACTTCTCTTCTTCTTCTTCTTCTGCTTCTTCTTCTTCTTTTTCTTTTATTTTCAATTTTTACCATTCTCCTTGCCAGTTATTCTATTAAAATATAATTAGTGTATTTAAAACTAAAAAATGAACACTTCATGTTTTTTTCTTTTGAAAAAAACCCTTAAACCACACGGAAAGTTACTGAATTATGGATTCAATGTTTAAAAATTTTGCTAAATTTGTTGAACTGCATCGAATTAAATTAAATTAAGACTACTAAACTGAAATGTGTTGAGTATAAGTTAAAAAGAAAATGAATTTGGGCATTGTTTTTTTATGATTGAATTCACTGTATTTAATTGAATGTTAAATAAATTTTGTTGAATTTTGCTGAACTGAACTAAATTTACTAAAAATATGCCAAAAAGAACATGACTTTAGTGCAATATAGATCCCGACTATTCAAAGTAGAAAAATACATCAACTTATTGGATGATTATCGGTGTAAAGATATACAAGTGTCATATGTCTATTAATTGGATCTATTAGACCGAAACCATAACAAAATTTCTCAATTTTTGTAATGAAAAGTTAACTCTATCTATGAGTGTCACTTAATGGCAGTTTCAGTCAATTCCAAATCCGGGTGAATGAGAGTTGCGATAGATTTGTGGAGGTTAACGTAAAATATAGCCACATCTTATAATACGAACCCAATATTAACTGTAAATTATTTCAAGTCTAAAACTTTGTTGTTATTGTTGTTATTTATAATGAAATGTTCAAGGTAATAGAGTACCTCAAATCCGGCCAGTGGAAATGGTCACAAAGAACTTACATGATAGTTTACCTATAACGACATTACACATCAAATCTAAATAGAAATACAGAAAAATCACTTCCATACTCTGGAGTCCACCTCTTAGCGGATTGTTAAATAGTGTAATTGATTCTTTAAATTGTGTAATTGATTCTTTATGAGGAGAAGACAACTTAGACAAGTATTAAAAGTCTTTAGTTGAATAATTAAGTGATTAGAATAGAATATTAGTATTTTATTACATGCTTGTCCTATTATTCTATTCAATAATGACCATTCAATATTCATAGATATTTATTCTGGTAAATTCCAGCCATTTGATTGCATGATAAATAGATTGAAATGTAGTGTAATTCGGCGTTTAAATGTTCTACTTCCACTTCCTATTTTAGCTCTATTAAACGGATACAAAGTCAATAATAGAATAGTCGAAACAAAAAATTTATAATTTTTTCAATGTGGGTATGTTGTTGGTCGAATGCAAGTCACATTTATAAATAAGCTCTTATTCTTTATGCCTTATCAGTAATTTATTTCAATTTAATAATATTTAATTTAATTCAATTTAGTTCGGCTATAAAAAAAACATAAGTCTATTATTTTGGAGTTGGGTTGTAAGCCTGCTCTTAATTTAGTAAACTAAACTGAGCTTAGACAATAAACACATATAAACCCGGTTAGGCCCAATGTAGTCTGCTCCTGAGAGGTCTAATTGAGAATAGGTGAGATTAAAAATGAAAACGTCATAAATAAAAGTTGGAATTGATTGACATATAGCATAACGATATTTGACTTGTTGCTGCCGACACTACAGCCAGACACAGTTGAATACGAGCTAAGTTAATGAGTTAAGTTACACATGAAGAATGTGAACTCATAGAATAGACAATAGGAGGTGACTGCTAAACGAGTAAGAAACTTGTGATTTTTAATTAATTCCTCCATCTCTTCTCTTCAATTTCTACCCCTACAACTCATTCATCAATATCTTTTAACTTATAAATACAACTAATAATTTAATACCCAAAATGAAATTAAATAATTAATAATGTTATTTATCATCTGATCTTCTTATATTTTTTTTATAAGTTTTTCAATTTGAGTGTTTAGATTTATCGGCTTAGGAAAAAATGGTAGATTAGTCGGACAGTTGGAAACTTCGAGGACTAGTCGGGAAATTATACGGAGACAAGTCTGATTTTGAGTCCTAGGTGAACGGTCTAATTGGGAATTGAATTCTCGATTTTGAGCGCTTAGGCAGGCTTCTTACAACATTAAAGTTGATTGAAATTAAATTTGCTTTACTTTGATAACAAAATGTAATCACGATTAAAGATTAAACCTGAGTTGCTTCTTTTACTAGCACTAAGAAGCAAATGAATCCTTACAATTGTAGAGCTACCGAAAAATAACACAAATTTACATTTATAAGAAAATAAAAAGACGCATAAATATTTTGTGATAGCTCCAAAATCAACAATCCATGGCTTAGTTCATATTCATTTTAGCTTATTTTCAGCAAATTTACTTGTTCATATACCAACAACTTACTTAAAACATAATCAATTGATTCATAAACTCGTCTACAAAGATTGATTGGCCAATTTTTTTTATGTTTAATAACTAAGAATGTTTGAAATTTTTTGATGATAGAGTTCAAAATCATGATTCGGTTGAATCACAATGAGATACAATTTACTTATTTATTTCGTATTGCAATGAATGATTTTTCGGTCCATTATGGTTTTACTTATTATTTTTTTACTTTTCAGTTCTTCCATAGATGTTTGGTGCATTTTCTCCACCACCTATAAAAAGTTTTAGAAAATTTCATGGCACAAATGTATATAATCAAAGCCTGTATGAATAGAGTAGTGCATATACTTAATTTTGACGGTGGATCTATATTGGAAGGTTCCATGAAACACAAATTAAGGCAGACGAGGTTGGTGTTTTTTGTTTAATACAACATTTAATTGGGTGTTGGGAAATGCGAATTTCTTGAGGGGTGTGGAGAGGAGGAAGAAGAAGGTAGCTGCATCTTTCCCTTCATCATTCAATTCAATTCACTATGTGACCAACACCACTCTTACAATGTTTTATTAATCACTGTTGGTTGTTATCACTACAAAATCTTTTAGTACATAATAACTCAAGTTTACACCAAATGCCTTTTTTGGATCGAGTTACTAGATCAGTTCAATCATCCTTCCTTTGCTCATTCAATTATTGCAATTTTAATTTCACAATATTAGCTCAAAGTAGAAGCATTTTGATTTGTTTTAGTTCACTTTTGGATAATGGTCTTTATGTGATAGTTTATTTTAGTTATTTCCGAGTGAAAGTTTTGTTGAAGTTTTTTAATTTCTCCCTAAATATTACTACTATTATATGTACAGAGTAAATACTACATATATAGGATCACAAAGTAGTTTGAGAAGAAAAGCCAATGTTACGAGTTTCTTATAGTTTTACTTTTGTCGATTTTGAGATGCAAACCTAATTTTTTACATTTCCTTGGTGAATCTGGTGTTCTGAGTTAAAAATATGAAAACAAATTTGGAAAGTGGCGATGAGGGAATGAAAAGCAAATTAAAGGCGACAAATGAAGGACCGTTAGATTTTGAGAAGAAAAGCTAGTGTTCCGAGTTTTTTAAAATTTCACTTTTGTCGATTTTGAAATGCAAATTCAAGACTTCACGTTTCTTTTAAAAGTGTAGTAACTAACTACCAAGATATTACGGAACGGATTTGGTGTTTAGATTTTGAAGAGATGAAAAATATGTAGAAGTAAAAATTTAGAAAGTGGGGAGAAGTAAAAATTTAGAAAGTGGGGTGAATGAATGGGGGCAGCAAATTAAAGGCCAAAAAAATGGAGCCACAAATAATGAAGTTGGTCAGTAGCGTCCCATCCTTACCTACCAACCACAAGCATAGATTGGCCAGCTTTGGTAGAGTTGTGCATTTCTAGCTTTACTTGATTTCCATATTGGGTTTGTAACCATGAATTTGTTTGCATCAACACTTAGAATTTTGGATAATTGACCTTCTGTTTTCTAAAAATTCATTTCTACACCATTAGACTATTTTTTTTCATATAGAAATAGTTGTTTCACAATTTCAATTTTAGACACATGTAATAGATTTTAAGCCTAAACTATACGCAACTTCTTAAAGTTATCTATGTAGAGATTATTATGAGTAGATTATGTGTGAGTAGTGTCATTTTTATACCTTTATCCGTGTATTTTATAATTACATGTACTTGTCTTATACCCTAATGGGTAACACCTTTGAAATTCCATATTTTTATGCGCTTAGGTAGCGGTTACCCATACCTGTATATAAATAATATATTTTAACAAATTACAAATTAAACAAGATACATAATTTGGAAGCATATATAAATAATTCATACACAAATTTAACAAATATTCTAAACAATTTAAATTGCTAAAACAATATTGAACTAGTAACATAAGGTCATTGGTTTGAGTCATACTTATACATTATGTGTATATATATTTTTCAACTAGACGAGACAGGTAACAGGAATCCATTACCCATTATCCGTCAAATATATCACTAGTGGTACTTGTAGGGGTAATTTCAAACTCGTCTCGTACCCGTCGTGAGTAGCATTTTTTATCTCATACTTGTTTCGTACCCTTCAGAACGGATATAAGTATTATCACTACAGACGGATAGTGTCGAGTACTACGGATAGGGTACCTATTACAATCCCTCACTTCATCTCTTCATTTTAAGAGATGTCCTATTAACCCGAGATCTCATATCGAATCAGTATATTTCAAACCACTAATTTGTACCGTTTTAAACTAGATAATTGTGCTTGTAAATGGAGCAAACTACATAAGAATTTTTGCATATTTTATCCTAAATTTGTTAATACTACATGTCAATGTCAATTAAATATATTTATAGTTCTTTCTTTCAAATAGAATAAAAGAAATATATCATGGCCGGGCTTGCACTAGACCTAACAAGCTTTTGTTTGAATGTTTGAAAACGATTAGCCCAAATCCAAACCTGGTCCAATATCATTTTAGACGGGCTTGGACATAAAATTATAAACGTAATACAAATAAACCCTCTTAAAAATATTTTAACAAATAATAATAACTAACATTTATATATTATAAAAAAAAACTAACATTTATATTTAAATAAATATTTATTGGTGTACCATATGGTTCTTTTGTAGTAATATTACTCTTATTTTTTATAATCACCATTTGATCCTATGATGATGAAAATTAACAAAATCCATATTTAATATATATGCAAATTGGATGTGTTTGTGCTATATTCCAAACTCCTACTAAAAATATATGGGTTTTAGACCTACCTTGGGCATAAATAGATTTATATACAATGAGTTAACACATTTACATAAAATCAATTAGTTAAAATCTAACATTCATAAAAAATAATTAAATCACAAATTATAATCGCAAATCTAAAATGGAATATCGAGGATTTAAAAAATGAACTCAATAAACATATATCTGATATATATAATAAATTCTTTAAAAAATCTAACATCTGTTACACAAGACATTGATTTTCTTTAATGCAAATACAAATATATTAATTATAGAAGGTAAAAATATCTTTACAAACTAAATGTCAGGTAATAGCAAGGTAATCCTCCATATAATACAATGGAAACTCAAGATATCGAGCCCAAGTAGCTATTGTATGAGCTACTATATTATCGTCCTTCTTAATAAAACTAAAAGAGCATTTAGAAAATGACGAACTAACATTAACCATATCCGCATAAGAAAATTAAAAAGGAGGAACAAATAAAGATTCTTGAGTTGATTGTATCAACAATCTTTAGCAAAAATTAATCCTTGAAGGATAGGTTGAACTACCACTACTTTCACTGTTAAAGACGGATTTAGAGTGACATATGTCGAGGCTAAAACTTGATCGATCGAATCACTAATGATAATACTAACCTTGCAAATAAGGTGCGTATCCTCCATGTAGCATCACAATTGATTTTATTTATTTTTTTTAGTTTCCCATCTGGTGTTCGAAGCGGGTCAAAGGATTATGATATTTAAACCTATTTCAGTCGCCCTTGTGGGAGATCGATCCGCAAACCTCCCTACCAAGTGCAAACCCATACTACCACTGCGCCAACTAATGATTAATAGCATCACAATTGATTTTTGCTACACCGCTATGCCATTTATTTTAGAAAATGTTGCATGTGTTAGTTTTAGGAAAAAAATAACACTATTTGACCATTAACCAATCCAAATTTAATGCTTTTGATCACTAATTTTTTATTAGGTCAGTTTTGGCCATTAATTTATTTAATTTAATTATATTTTTAGAGCTGACCTAATATTTGGTGCATTTTTCGTTTGAAAAACAAAATTAAGAGGAGAAATCAATAAAAATATTTTCCATTTCAAACAACAAATTTATAATAAAACAAAAAAACTAAAATAAATGCTAAAATGTCAATGATGGTCAAATATAATTAATATAAATAAGTCATGGTAAAAGGTGACATGTCGCTAATATCACAAATTTATTAGTCCAAACCTTAGATAGGCAACAAATATATTTCGCGAAATCACCATGTATTGTTAAACCCTACTAATACTATCATCATCTTCAACCTTCCATAAACCCTACAATGAAACCCAACCTCGAAGCAGACGAAACTCAACTTCCACTTCCACTGAAAGATGACTCCGACATCTGCCAGCAACTCCTATCTCGCTACTCCGCTTCCAAAGCTCCCCACCACCAGCACTTACTCGCCACCGCCGCCGCCATCCGCTCCATCCTCTCTGCTGACTCCCTCCACCTCACCCCCTCTGCTTACTTCGCCGCTGCTACCGAAAATCTCTCCAATTACGAGTCCCTTGATTCCACTGCCATTGCGGCGCTACTGTCTTTTGTCTCAATTGTAGTTCCTCTGGTTCCCGAGAAGGAGATTGGGAGTGATAAGGCTAGTGAAGCTGTGGGCATATTGGTGGCGGTTTTGGAGAGGCACGACCTAGGCGTGGCCGGGGTTACATGTGTGGTGAAGTGTTTGGGGGTTTTGATTGGGGGGTTTTGTGATTTGGATAATTGGGGATCCGTCAAGGAAGGGTTTCAGATTGTGCTTAAGCTGTCCGTCGATAAGCGCCCCAAGGTATTTTTCGGTGAAGTAGTTACTGTGGAACCGCTATATAGTTATACAAATACACTTGGGACCGGACTATTTGGTTATTCATATATAGAGGTTTTACTGTATATAGAAATGGAGTCATTAGTTGATTATGGTGTTGAATTGTTAGATTATTTCGATAACTAGTTGACTCGTTTGTTGGTTCAGGTATTTTCGGAGATGTAGTTATAGTAATACAAATACTCTTGGTACCGGACTATTTGGTTATTCATATATAGAGGTTTTACTGTATAAGTAAATGGCGTCATTAGTTGATTATGGTGTTGAATTGTTAGATTATTTCGATAACTAGTTGACTTGTTCCTTGGTTCAGGTATTTTTGGTGAAGTAGTTACAGTAAAACCTCTATATAGTAATAATACAAAAATACACTTGGGGGACTATTTGTATAGCAGTTTGGAGGTTATTCCTTATATAGAGTTTCGTACAACACGTGAGACTGACTATTTGAATAACAATTGGGAGGTTATTCATATATATAGTATTCCTATATAGACTGTATGTAGAAACGGAGTCATTAATTGATTATGGTGTCGAATTGTTAGATTGTTTTGATATTTAATTGACTCGTTCGCTGGTTTAGGTGAGGAGAGTTGCTCAAGATTGCCTTGTGAATGTTTTCAAGTCTTTTCGGTCGTCTTCTGTTGTCAAGAAATCGAGCAAATTGCTGCTTTCGTTGCTCAGAGGTTATGAGAATATTGCAGTTGAATTAAGTGAGTTAAAGATTAAGGATGGTTCTAAAGATGAAAATTTGTCTAAACCTGAATATATGGAGGTTCTCCATATGTTAAATTTGCTGAAGCTTATTGTTCCCTATCTCTCTGTTAAAACTAGTTCAGACGTTCTGTCTGAAATACTTAAATACATTCCTCCTCGTTTCTCTGCGCTTACGAGGCATGTTATAAGAGATTTTGAGGCATTTTTGGAGAATTCATGTGATGAAGCTATTGGCTCACATATTGAAGACATTATGAATTGTCTTTCTTCATATGTATCTTTTGGAGCGAAGAACCCAGCGGATACTCTTATCCATGCGGCAACCTTGTTGAAAGTTGCTTTGCATAAACTTCGCAGCTCAGGATCAAGGTCCTGGATGACGAATGTTCCCAAAGTTTGTGGCACTGTAGCAGGTATAACTCTTATTCTTTTGTTTTCACTGTAATCTAGATGCTGAAGATATTAGAAGAGTTATTCTCTTTTTATGTTTTTGAATATTTTTTAGGCCTTGTTCGTTGATTGCACGTATCATATTTCTTCTTCATTCTTGACTACTGGTATCTTCTGTTTAGATAAAATGCATGAAAAAGGTGACTCATGCTGCTATTGAGGATCTACACCAAGTTATTGAGAAAGCTTAATTTTTCCCTGAGTGTACAAAACGGCTTAGTTTTTCTCCTGATAGAAAAACTAGATCAATTTTACTCCTTTCAAGAAAATCTGCCATGGATGTTCGTCGCATTTACTTCTGAAAGGGTAAATTACAGTAATTTTTTTCCGTTGAGGGTAAAATTGAGCTGCAGTTGTTACCATGGGGAAAAATTGGCTACTTTGTACAAGAAGGATAGAATTGATCTTCCTGAATATCATTAGGGGAAAATTTGACCCTTCTCCCCTTCTACAAAATAATTAAAGACACTTGGTTAATGTAGTTGTGATTTCTTAAAGTTTTTCCAGTTTCACTATTGTTAAGACGTGAACTTTCAAATTGTGTTACTCTACATTACCTCTGTTTTTGCCATTTCTGGTTTAATTATTGGAAATACTATGATATTTGCATAGACTAGTGATATGAGGCAGCAGACAACATACTAATAACCTTGGCAACTCATATGTCAATTGCCAATTTACCATCAACTGCAGTCTATCTCCTTGATTTATTTATCCATAGCAATATTCTGAGTCTTGGACATAATTCAATACTATGGGATGAGATACAGGACTCTGTTGTGTTGAGCTATGCATGGTCAAACTTGTAATTCATTGAAACTGGAAAAGAAAAGAAGATACTGAAATTACTACCTCTTTTTTGGTTCTGGTTCCATAAAACCATTTGACACGCATTTGTATGTCAAATTGAGGTTATTAACTAGTCTGTCTACCTTTATCAAGTTAATAGTTTTTTTTTTCACTTCTGTTTCGTTCATGTTGTAGAAATCAGTTTAATAATTATGATATGATTTTGTCATGATTGAAGACATCTTGATCATACACTTCAGGCCTTCTAATGTATCTTAATCTGACTGATGTAGGTCTTTTGACTTGTGAGACTACTACTGCATCACAGGCTGTGGATATCTTGAAGGAGATGATCAATTATTGCATAGATGGGAAAAAGATGTTAAATGCTGAAAGCCTAATATTTGAAGATGCGAGTCAAGAAAGTGAGGAAGTTGTAATGATAAAAGCGTTATGCGCCATCTTTGAGAGTACTCTAAGCTCATGTAAAAGAATTCCCAACAAGCATCTTTTGGAAGTTATATCAGCTTTATTCATTGAGCTTGGTATGTAGAATTTGATTCTCTGCACTAATTCTTATGAAACTGATTTTATATTGTACTGATACTGCATTGTTATTCTTGTTTCAACCTGCACAATAAGTCTTTAAAGCTAATGTTGTGGGTTATAAGGAGGTAAACCTAGTATATACTATAGCAGTCCTGGGTTATAAGACTATGAACCACCTTATAATCTTCAGGTCTTGATGGTAGTTAAATTTGTCGTTCGTAGTAATTGTGGCCTTTCTGGAGAAATTAATGATTGCTTATTTAGTGCACTTGCTAGTACTAATACCTCTTTGAATTTTTAATTGGCTAGTTGTGAATAGCCTAAAAGTGTGGAATATAGGATTATGTCGGACTTGTAGTCTTGGTGGATTTTGATGATTCAGCTTATTATCTGGGTGAATAACCAGACGAAGTGAGCCTCTTGCATAGTGTGCAGGACACCTGGCCTTAACACTCATCACTAAGGATCAAATATAGACAAATAACAGAAATAAGCTATAGTCCTTCACTTCTTATTTCTCCTCATATACGTAACAATCACCTTTTAAGACAGTCAGATGAAACAACAATGATTTCCTCTTTTCCTTTAATTAAGTTACAACCAGAAGAATTGCACAATAGCTTATGCTTCATTATTATGTTTGAGCATGTGATCCCGATGCAGTCTCTTGATACCATCATTTCTCTGTCCAAGAGAAAATTGTATAATAGCCTTTGCCTTATCGTCTTACACTTGAGCAGTTCCCTATGCACTCTATTGAAACCATCATCTCTCCATCCTTAGTGCATAAGTGTAGTGTATGAAGATTCTTTTTCAAAATTATGTATCTGTTCAATGATCTTATCCATGTATTCCTTAGCACTTCATATTTCATTTTCTGAAGTTGGATTTCTTAAAAGCTGCTGCCTGTGACGTTCTGGTTTCTTTGAATTCTTGGCTTTGCTTTTAACGGACATGCTAATTTGTAACATCCGAAGAAGGTTCCTGTACAGCAGAGTCCTGCATTTATGTACTGATGTCATTTTACATTAGCATGAGTGCCTGCTTATGGTTTGATATGTTAAATAATTAAAATATTTCTCTATTTTTTTGTGTGTATATTTGTTATAGGTGAGGGCTCATTTATCTTCATGAAGAATATTGTTCTCAAGCTTGCCAATTTGGCGAACCGTTTAAGTCAAGATAAATCTGATGCAAATTTTGTGAGTGTTGTTCCCTAATGCTTTTCAAAATAGTATTGATGTTGATGCCTTGATGGCAACTTCTGCTTAACTTAACCTAACAATTTCATTTGAGAACTGCAAGGGTGGAAACTGTTTCTGATTCATTTTCTAGCTGTGATATTAGCTTTGATTATTTTCTCTTTTTTGTAATGTTAAATTGTGTTGCAATGAGATTTTCTTTTAGAAATGAGTGATATTGGCACTTATTTTGTTGGATCTTGTGGGGGTTATGCTGCTCTTCTGTATGTTGCTAAGACCTTGACGTGTCTGAATTAATTTCTTGTTTATAAGGCAATTGGTTGTAAACAGTGGTTAAATTGGTACTGTTTATCGAAAACAATGTCAGGTGGAGTTGTCTGGCATTTTGACATAGATCATATTTCATTCATAGTATCCTGGGATGCTTGTATTCTGCTTTCTGTTTAATGTGAAGTATTGCTTTGTAGACATGTGGTTTTTGTTCAATAGTAGAAGTAATATCCTGAAGTTGGTACCTGCTGACTTGAGCATTGCCCTTTTGTGAAACTTTGCAGCTCCACAATTGCATTGGATCATCTGTTGTTGCCATGGGCCCTGAGAGGTTACTTACTCTTATACCCATCTCTGTTGATGCTGATAATTTTACTTGTTCCATTGTGTGGTTGGTACCAATATTGAAGAAACATGTTATTGGAGCATCGTTGGGGTATTACATTGAGCATATTGTGCCTCTTGCTAAATCCTTAGCAGAAACTATTCACAAAGGTAACTGCTTTACGTTCGGGCATAACTATTTTTTTTGAATTTGGGACAGATATCTCATTCTAAATGAGCGAAGAATTTAAATTCAAATAAATATTGGATCTGCTGTACTGGAAATAGACAGAAATTAACACTTACATGTTTAACTGCATGCTTGTTGTAAATGTACTTGTAATTACATACCCTTTAATTATGGAATTACTTTTGAGGTTCTGGAAAATTGGAAATTTTTCCTGCAAAATTCAGTCAACCTTGTTTAATGCATACAAAATCTTTGTTGAGGAATGTTAATGGTTTTCATGTATCATTTAGAAGATAACATTTCATGCAATTTTAATTGAAAGTTTTACTGGAAGCTGCGCGGGATGGAATAATCAATAGTGTAATCTCTACCGGATTGGAGATTTGTTGTGTAGATGCTGAGTGGTGGATCACTTCTATTATTTGGTCTGATCTGAAACATCAGTATGATTTGGTTTCTGGAAATTATAAAATAAGTTGTCGATTTAGTGCATGGTGTGGGCCTACCTTATGCCATTTGTTTTTTATTTCTTTTTTAAATTTAATTTGCATCAAATTACATGTCGAATGGTTTGACATAGATTGCTGATTATAGAACTATTGGCAGGATATGATGCTTACCAACCTTAACAACTAATTTATTTATTTTCAGTTATTTCATTTCCTTCTTTTCCCTCTTTGGTCCAGTTAAAAAAAAGTCAGTAACCGGTCAAGATCTGCAGGCTTATGCTCATGACTTGTGGGGACTGCTCCCTGCCTTTTGTCACTATCCCGTTGACACACACAAGAAGTTTAAACATCTGGCCAAACTTCTAATTACCTTTCTGAAGGAAGATTCTCTCATGCATCATAATGTTGCTGTAGCCATACAGGTTTTTTTTCCCTTTCCAGTAGAAAGACTGATTGTCGCTTAGTTTGTATTGCAATAGAATCTTATTATGCCTTTTTTTTGCATTTAATCTCTGCTTCTCTCTCTGTCTTTTTTTGGGGGGATATAGACTCTTGTAAATCAAAATAGAAGTGCACTCAGCTCTGAAGATGGGTCTGCTGGCTCACATAGCAATGCATTGGATGGTGATGTTCCTGAATCCAAGACTGTACCCTCTTATTCAAAGAAAAATGCAACCAGAAACATCAAAGCTCTCGCATCATGTTCCACTGAGTTGCTTCAGGCTTTAGTTGACTTATATGTTGATTCTCAGTCAGAAAAGATCTTGTACATCAAGGTATTATGAATATGGTACTTATTGTTGTTATAATATTCAAATCTCTTCAGTACATTTTAAAATGTTATAGAAAGTATCATATTCCCGTTTTCATTGGCATGCATACTGTGATCGATTAACATTTGAGACCGGTGTTTTATTGAAATGATGCTATTTGGACTAAGATCCCTCATTTCAGTTGTACATTCTATATTCAAGTGGTGATCAGGCCAAACTTATATATTTATTAATGTTATTTTGATATTGAATCATTCATTACTAGGTTTTTGGGTTAAGTTGCATTATTCTCGTAAAAGATATTCTTGGATTGATCAAGGTTAAATTTATGCAGAATTGAGTGATACATTTTTTACCTACTTGCTGGGTTCGATAGGTTGGTTAAATGTGATACGGATGTTGAAACTCTGGACTATAAGAGAGTATTATTTTTTGTGTTTTTTTTTCCCAGCTAGTAATACCTGCTACTACTTACTACTGTCAAGAAACTATATTTATAATGTAGTTTTCTTGTCTAGCCGTAGATTGTTCTGCAATTGCTCGTTATTAAAACTTATCTGCTGATGCAATTTGTTCTTATATTTTCTTGTTATTGTTCATTGATAGAAATTTTCTTGTTTATTGTTTCTTTGCATGAGGATACAGTTCCTGAGGGCTATGATTTTCTAATTGGAAAACATTTTATCATCCTAAAGTGCTGTCTTTCTTGGGTTTGTTAACTTGTGAGATTGGTTGTAATGATGCTCATCCATTCTTTGACATTTTTGGTGACAGTTTAAATGTGCAAGTCATTTTTTCTTTTCCTTTTCTCAGGATGCAATTGGATGCTTGGCTTCTATTATGGACTCTTCCGTCACCAAGAAAATTTTGTTGTCCCTGCTTGAGAGGTTTAAGATTGTCAATGACAGTGGTGAATTCCAACAATTGAGTCACGGAGATGAATTGTCTGACACAGAACAAGGCAGCCTAAGGAAAAGGTACACAAACGTCAATTGTGGAGGAAATTTAAGCAAATAGTGCTGAGCTATCTCCTACTTGTATATGGATATTCCTACGAAGAAAAACATTATAGGAATATTCCTCTAAACGATAGCATTGTGATTCCAATGGAATTTCGTAAAAAAAGTCAAGAAACATTATTGTTTAAAGTATAGCCACTAAGCATTTCTAGCAAATGTATACAGGTGTACATTCGCTTGACTAATTGTAGAAGACGACTAGAATAGAAGAAGACTCCTGTTTATCTGATTAACATGCTGACTACCCTCTTTATCTGACCACTAGGCTGAGTATGCTTTCTAATGGAATTCAAAAAACTAACGTAAGCCTCAAAAATAATGCAGCCAGCTTATTCTGGCATGTGCTAAAATTTTCTCTGGTACTAAACTAAGATGAATTTGATGTTTGTATTTAGTGGACGTACATATATTAAAAGCATATGAATTGAACTTTAACCAGAAAAGACTCTATGCTCAACAGAATCTCGACTCGATAAGGGTTTAAGCTCATCTTGATTTTTTGTTATTTCTCAATTTTCATTGCTCATTTTAAGGTGAGCAGCTGTGAGTTATTGTAATGTCCCAAGATCACATTTGAACTTAAAGTTGGTGATTACTTTATTAGTGGTACATTTTCTTTTTATATTTCTTGTAGATAGCATGCTGACTGCCCTTTTTAACTAGCGATCCATTTTATTGGGTGCTTTCCCTAAACCTTATTCAGTGTCCATCATGTTTCCTGGGGTTTATATTTTTTGTTTTTGGTTCTGTTCATCTATTGTAAATAGTTGAAATTTCTGAAACTACTTGAAGAAACTTGAATTTTTTTGCCTTTTGTGGTTCTCTGCTATCTTATCATTCTGCTTCTCTGCTTTAAGTCTGTAACATGACAAAAACAAGTATGTCTAATGACATAAAATTTGAGGTTTAGGAAAAAGCCTATCAGAAAAAAAAGGAATCCACCATAAACGAATGGTTTATTACTTTTGCAGACACGTGATCATAGAGCTAGCTTCTTCTCTCATTCATGGAGCGGAGGAGGATCTAATCAATCTGATATATAATTACATTCTCCATATATTTAAGGTAGACTGAACTCCAACAGTTGCACTTGTTTCTTCTTCCCTCATTTAAAATTCATTCAGTGGCTAATTTATGCAATAAAACAAACTGCTTATGAATGTTTGGTATTCAGGAAGCTGATGTAACTGGTCATTGTGAAGCATATCATGCTTTAAGCAGAATTTTGAAGGTCTGTACCAGTATCTTGTTACATTTGAATGGTTTCTGATAAAAGCAGAAACTTCTATTCTAGCAGTTTTAGACAGAAACTGATCTATGTTTTCCTGCAGGAACATTCTTGGTTTTGTTCTTCTCGCTTTGTGGAGTTGATAGACTTGTTGCTGAACCTAAAGCCTCCTTCTGATGTTGCATCTCTGACAAATCGCTTTGCTTGCTTCAGCGTTCTTATTGTTCACACATTAGAGGTGAAGACTCTATTCTCCCAGTCTGTAGGACTAGCTTTCACCTTTTTCATATGCTTTCTGTTCTCTTATAATTTATATCCCTATATTTTTCCTGTAAATTTCTTTCTATCAAACCAGTGGCCTTGAAACGAGAACTTAGGCCACCCTATGGACAGTTACCTAATATTTTGCCTTTTGAGATATATAAATCGGTGATTCAGTGTAATTCTTTTGAAGCTTGTTCTGTGAGCATGATCTACTGTTGGGTAACAATTAAAAATGCAATATACAGCTGCCTATTCTCTACAAAAAGGATGAACAACTACACCTAATTATTGATCATTATGTTATGCTAGTGCTGAACTAGGTTTCTTACGTTGTTCCTTTCTTATTTTAACATTCTTTAATAATTCCTTGAAAGAGCCAGCATTTTTTTATATGCATCTCTGCACAATGGAGATTAGAAATGAAAATAAGAAATGAACTTGTATTAATGTCCTTGTAATAAATTACTAATATAAGCATTAAAACGTTGTCCCGATATTGGTGCTAGTTATTTTACTTCCTTAGAAAGCTTATATAGTTCATGTGGTTCAGATCTATCTTAGTAGGGACTGTGTACTCTCAAGTCAACATCGTATAAAAGCTACCTCACAGTTTGCCTCTAACCCAAGGTTTTAGTAGTTAAAGGGGACCCCTTGCCCATACTTTTGCTCTATTCAGTATAAGGTGTAGGCAGCAATCTTGATAGCTGTTTATATAAAACCGTGCATCTTGTACATATGAAAAGACAATGCTTGCAGCAGCACTACATACTCATATATGTTCACGAAAATGTTTGCAACAGCACAAGCTAAAAAAATGAGTTTTTTTCTTCTGGATTTGCGCTGAAGATAATACTTCATTTCTTGGTAGTATTGCTTTAAATTCACCATGTGTAGTCATATTATTGCTTACAGTATGTAGTGCACATCAAATTCCTTACATTTATTTTTCTTCTTTTTAATTTACTGTAAACAGAAGAGCCAGGAGGAGGAAAATACAAAGGGTTTTCTTATGCTCAATGAGATCATACTCACTTCAAAGGATGTAAGTTCTTTGAGAAAGGGATTGTTTAAATCATTTTTTGGTTCTTTTGCTTTCAATAAGAAATAAATATTTAACTGTTTTACTGGTGGATTTCTTTAATCCTTTACATATGGCAAGTTTTTCATGCATTTTCTTTAGGCTAAATGCATAAGATTTTCCCCTGAACTCGTGGGTTATGATCCAGTTATACTCTTTACTTTTGTGAAAGCGAAACAGTCCTGGCTTTTTTTGCTATTCAATGTTACACTACACATTATATGTAAATTTGTATAGGCTGTGTTACCAATTTTCGTCATTCTAGGAATGTTTGACTGGCATTCAAAATTATTATTGAGTTTCGATTATAAGATTCAATGAGATAATAACATGCAGTGGCTTATCTATTTGTAGGCAAAGGATGAAGTCAGGAAAGTGGCATATGATACAATCCTTGCTATAAGTTCTGCTTTCAGAAACTCATTATCTACGGGTTCTAATGAACCATATCACCAGCTGATCACAATGGTGAGTGTACTACTTGTAGATCGTGTAGTACTCAATTGAGGATGAGATTATTGTAGTGATATCTATGATGTTGGTTAGATTTAATGGTGATTTGAGTTCTGTACATTGTTATTTAACTAGAAAATAACTACTAAGAATCTTACTCCTTTTTGCAGATAATGGGTTATCTTTCGGGTCCGTCTCCTCAGATAAAAAGTGCAGCTATTTCAGCAATATCTTTACTGGTGTACAATGATGCAGATGTCTGTATTAAAATGCCCGATCTTGTTCCCTCTATCTTATCCTTGCTACAAACCAAATCTGTGGAAGTCATAAAAGTATTTTGTCCCTCTATTGTGTGTGAATATTTCTTTCTGTTCTACTTATTCTTAATACTAACAAAGTAATTGCTGTACACTTAACAGGCAGTTTTGGGTTTTGTGAAAGTGCTGGTGTCAACCTTGCCAGCTAAAGACCTGAAGACTCTTTTGTCCGACATCGTTAATGGAGTTCTCTTGTGGTCAACTGTCTCCAGGTTTCATTTTAGATCGAAGGCATGTATTACTTAACAATACTAACTATTTCATCTATTAGAGATAAATAAACAGTAGTCCTTGTTTTTCAAATCCTTCATGCATATGAACTTTATTCATCAACAGGTGACAGTCATATTGGAGATCTTGGTGCGGAAGTGTAGTTCTACTGCTGTTGAGTTGGTTACTCCTGCGAAGCATAAGGGTTTTGTCGAGAATGTCTTACAGGTTCCCTCTCCTCTGTTCAACTATTTTAAAGAAAGAACTATCTATTTGAACTTGATTTGATTTCTGATATTTCTATATTTCGATGTTTTGTTAAATTTCCCAAGTTTGAATAATCTAAAACTTTGAGATCTGGTAGCAGAGAAAACTATAGTTTGTAAGATAGATTCTCATCTCTAGGGCTGTCTTCATAAGAAATTAGTGTTATTGATTACAGAAAGAATTGTACAAAAACTTGCAAAATCTTCTTGTAACAACTTAACAAGTGATTTATTATGAAAATTTTGCTTATTAATGTTCCCCATCTTGCTCAGAATCGTCATCATAAGTCGACTTCCAAGGAAGCTGGTAAAACTGATGCGGAATCCGTACCTGAAGATTCGTCTAATAAGAGGTCTGACTATCATCTTGCCAATTTTATTTCTAATTCTATGCCTCCATTTGGACTTCTTTCAAAGTTACCCCACTTGCACCTTTGTAGGATGAATAAGAGGAAACACGAAAAATCGGGACCTGTATCTGCAGAAAAGGGTTCTTTCCATCAGAAGAAGAGAGGGAGAACACACGAGCATAGTAAAAAAGAGCCCCGTTTATCAAATTCGACTGGCGGTGGGCCTGAGGGGACTAAGATTGGTAGAAATACCAAATATGTAAAACCAACAAAGGGTCAATCAGCAGGTGATGACAAAAAGAGGAAATTCAACACAGAGAACAAAGGTGGTGGGATAAAATTTGATCGGCGACCTGCTTCTGTTTCTCAGTCGCACAAACATAATAGAACTGGGAAGAAACAAAAAAGTAGCTAATAAATAAATTTGTATCTGTTTACCAATTTGGACAAAACATTCATCCTACAAAGAAATTTGTGAAGTCTAATTTCGGACTGCAACATGGTCTGAGATTTTCGTCAACTGGAAAATGAGCAATTGATTAGTTTCTGCCTTTTAACAGAGAAGTAGAATTTCTGGTGAAGAAGAGATGGGAAACTCTACACTCATGGAGTAATGATCTCCGTGAATTGGGGAAAATTTTAGTATATTTTCGTCCTTGAAGCGGATCTAAGAAGAACCACATTTCAAGATGCTGCCGAATATAGGCACACTGACAAAGAATCAGAACGGGCATAAAAGAAGTGCAAATATGGGATAAAGTTCTGAAGTTTGAAACTCAAAATGTTTATTCACATAAGAAAATCGACTTTTATTAGATTTTAGATATACCAGATTTAAGTTTGTACCATATTAAGATTATTGATTTTGTAATTCTTAAGTTTTTGTATTATTACAATTTTGCTCGGAAGTGTCTTATGACTAAAGTTTGATTTACTCTTTTTTTATGTTTGATTAGTGAAAAACAGTGTTGACACAAAATATTTAGATTTTTTCAAATTGTATGAAATACATAAGGGATAAGGGACCAAAATGACCCCAACGTTGTTGGAGAAGTACCAATTTGACCCCCACGTACAAAATGGTACGAAAATGACCCCAACGTTTTCCAACAGGTATCATTTTAACCCTCATTAACGGAAGTTGCCACGTCACCCACTCAATTCCGTTAAATACTGCCACCTCAGCACCACATCATCAATAAATTAATGTCACATCATCAGTTGATTTTTTCATAATAAGGTATCAAGATGACCCTAACGTTTGTAATAAGGTATCAAAATGACCCTAACGTGTGTAAGTAAGCATCAATTTATCCTCAAATATATATAAAAAATGATATCATTGTGTTTACTTAAACTTAAAACTTAGGATATCAATATCATCTAAAAAGAAATTTACATAAACTATATCAGTTTAATCTAATCAAAATATTTAAACATCCAAAGTGTTTTGTGTTGGACAACAAAAGTAATCTGCTACTAATAACTGATAATGACGGGTTTATATCCTAAGTTTTAAGTTTAAGTAAACACAATGATATCATTTTTTTTTTATATATTTGAGGTTAAATTGATGCTTACTTACAAACGTTAGGGTCATTTTGATACCTTATTATGAAAAAATCAACTGATGACGTGACATTAATTTATTGATGATGTGGTGCTGAGGTAGCAGTATTTAACGGAATTGAGTGGGTGACGTGGCAACTTCCGTTAATGAGGGTTAAAATGATACCTGTTGGGAAACGTTGGGGTCATTTTGGTACCATTTTGTACGTGGAGGTCAAATTGGTATTTCTCCAACAACGTTGGGGTCATTTTGATCCCTTATCCCAATACATAATAATGTTTTAGGTGTAACATATATTTGATTACGGGGAGATTCTATAGTTATCTTTTAATTGGTTATAGTTACACAAAGTAACCATAAAATTTTTCTATAGTCTACCCCAAGAGTAGGTTTGACCTTATTCCATTTTTACGCTGTTGCCGAGGCGGTCAACTTTATCAAAACTACGTCGTAATGAGAAAAGCTGTTGTGAGTTTTATTAATAGAAAGAAAATTGCCCATACAAATAACTGTCACGAGTCTATCCACTCCCGCTCAAGGACCTCTCTCCCCACCAAAAATGGCGGCATACCTCGGCCACCACCCGCTACAATTGAACCTCTCCAAGCCTAAAATCATATGTAAGAAACCGAAAAACGACGCCGCATTCGTTGAGGAGAAATCAGGCTTCGTGGATTACGACACTGGCCAGCACCATGTCTCCACTCAAATCCCCGGACTTCGAAAATCCGACCTGCAAAGACGCTACCGTTTACGAGTCGAAGGCGACAGGTTTCAGAAGGACTTCACTCTCTCCGAAATCGTTGAGAAAATCGTTGCGCTCAACCCCAAATACGACGACGTTGAGGGTATTCTTAACCACTGGGCTGGTCGTTTCGCCCGAAAGAATTTCCCTCCTCTTATCAAGGTTTGGGGAAGTAAAATGTTACTCCATCGACTTTCATTTCGGAACTAGATACGAGATTGAATGAGAAGTTTAAGTTCCGTTGCTATAATTAGTGAATGACTAATTGGTATCTGTTTGGATGTGTAGGAGCTAACACAGCGGGGCTTGTTGGAGCATAGCATTTTAGTGTTTGATTGGATGAAAAATCAGAAGAATTACTGTGCTCGTAACGATATGTATAATATGATGATCAGGCTCCACGCCAGGCACAATCGTACTGATCAGGCTCGTGGTTTGTTCTTCGAGATGCAGGAATGGAGGTTTGCGTAGTTTTTCGCTCCTCACGCTAGTTGCCTGCTTGTTAGAATTACTGGTCTTAATTGTATGCGCCACTGTTTCGTTTTCGTGTCAGTTTATATTATCTCTGAACTTAGTTGTTTTGATTAAATTGATAAGCAAATATTGGAAGCTTTTTGCTGTGTCTTCTTTAATTTAACTTCCTGCTAGAGTCTTTTGCTACGCATACTATTATATCTTACTCGCTGTGATTGCCAGGTGTAAACCAGATGTTGAAACTTACAATGCTCTTATCAATGCACATGGAAAAGTAGGTCAATGGCGTTGGGCATTGAATATAATGGAAGACATGCTGCGAGCAGCTGTGCGTAGTTTATCTCTTCCTTGTCTAATCAATCATTGGGGTCTTACTTGATACATGACTCCTTTTTGCATATTAGCATGGCATGTAGAGAGAAATGTTTGGAATACCATGTAAATTGTAATACTTGGAGATTGCTTACTGTTTCCAACAGTATGATTAGAAATTTTTGTTTTTAGGTAGTCTTTGCATTTCTTTTATATCATAGCTTTTTGTGATAAGGGATTGAAATGGCATTTTGAATATGATGGATTGAGGAATTAGTACTCTGTAGCTTGTTAGTTTGTTCTAATGCTGGACATTGGGTGGCTTGAGTACATGCTATAAATGGTCCTGATGGTTTCTTGTCTTAATGCTCTTTTTTTGCATTCCCCTTATCTTAACTTTTCTGCTTTATGGGTGATGTGCGTGTTTGAACTTTTCATGCATTCAGTGTCATAATGGGAACAGATGCCTGTGACCTTAACAATCCTTGTCTTTGCAGATTCCCCCTAGTCGTTCAACATATAACAACTTGATCAATGCTTGTGGATCTAGTGGAAATTGGAGAGAAGCTCTGAAAATCTGCAAGAAAATGACAGAAAATGGAGTGGGTCCTGATTTGGTGACTCATAATATTCTTTTATCTGCATATAAGACTGGGCGTCAGTATTCAAAGGCTTTAGCCTATTTCGAACTAATGAAAGGAACTAATATACGTCCAGATACAACAACCTTTAACATTGTGATATATTGCTTAGTGAAGCTTGGACAATATGAGAAAGCCATAGATATTTTTAATACAATGCGAGACAAGAAAGCAGAATGCCGCCCAGATGTTGTGACCTTTACAAGCATCATTCATTTGTACACTGCGAGTGGCCAGATTGAAAATTGCAATTCTGTATTCAATATTATGCTTGCAGAAGGTCTGAAGCCCAATATTGTTTCATATAATGCATTGGTAGCAGCATATGCTTCTCATGGAATGAGCAAGGAAGCACAGTCAGTTTTTGATGCTATGAAAGAAAATGGATTTCACCCAGATGTTGTGTCATATACTTCTTTGCTCAGTTCTTATGGGAGATCAAAACAGCCTCAAAAGGCAAGGGAAGTATTCAACAAGTTGAGGAGAAATAAATTGAAGCCAAATGTAGTTACGTACAATGCACTGATTGATGCTTATGGATCTAATGGTTTGTTGGCTGAAGCAGTAAAAGTTTTGCGTGAGATGGAGCTAAGTGGCATTCATCCAAATATTGTCTCTATATGTACACTTTTGGCAGCCTGTGGACGCTGCAATCAAAAGGTGAATATAGATGTTGTGCTTACTGCAGCTAAAATGCGAGGCATCAGATTGAACACAATTGCTTATAATTCAGCTATTGGAAGCTATATGAATTTGAGTGAATACGAAAAGGCTGAAGATTTGTACAAATTTATGAGGAATAAGAAAGTGACACCTGATTCTGTTACTTACACGATCTTGATTAGTGGTTGCTGCAAGATGTCAAAATATGTTGAAGCACTTGAGTTTTTTGCTGACATGATGAATCTGAAAATTACTTTGACCAAAGAAGTTTACTCATCTGTGATATGTGCCTATAGTAAGCAGGCAAGTACTCAGCATAATTTGACCAAAGAAGTTTACTCATCTTCTCATGCTTATCTAGAGCTGTACTAAGACTTGTTATCTTATTAAGGATACTTATATAGCTGACTGAGAACTGTATCTTATCTCTCCTTGGGTATATCTAGGGTCAAATTACAGAAGCTGAATCTATTTTCAATGGAATGAAGATGGCTGGTTGTTGGCCTGATGTAATTACATATACAACAATGCTACATGCTTACAATGCTGCAGGTGAGGAATATGATTTTATGTATGAGGAATAGTATTTTTTGCATCTGCCTAATTGCTAATTCTATATTCAAAAAATAACAAAAATTATATATAATAATGTAACCATCTCTTTTATCTTGTTCTGTTTCCTTAACTTAATATCTCGTGCAAACTGTTTCTAGTCCTTGCTTCTGAAAATTTATCGGGTTGTATTCCAGAATACTGGGAAAAAGCTTGTGGTCTGCTCCAGGAGATGGAAGAATATCATATCCAACCAGATACAATTGCAATTTCAGCTTTGATGCGAGCATTCAACAAAAGTGGAAAGCCTTCACAGGTTCTTATTCTGGCAGACTTCATGAGAGAGAAAGAGATCCCCTTCAGTGATGCTATCTACTTTGAAATGGTTTCAGCTTGTAGCCTGTAAGTTATGCTTCTTTATTTATTATTCTAGTTGAATTAAATGATCTAGAGCTTCATTTAGCTGTCCTTTGATGCCATACAAAACTTTTAGCAGCTGTCTTCTTACCATTTCCTATAGAATTTATTAGCATCTATTGTTTTGTTTGATGAAAATACTTATTTATAACTTTTTTGGTGTAAATTATTAAGTTTGACTCCATTGAACCACCTAGTGTGCCATATTGCCTCTACGCGATACCTTGAACGAAACTGACAGAATTCAGCTGTGACAATGCAACTCTACGAAAAACATCAAAGCAACTGAACACACAAGGGTATCATACATAATAGAAATGAATCCCCAAAAGGATACATGTTGGTTTTATAGCTTGATATTTCACCGATTCAGTGAATCAGAGAGCCACAAATTCAGTCGATAGGACATTGAAATCGTATATCACACTGTAACATGGTATATTTTTGGATTCATCTAAGTATAAGTCGACATCGTATCCCCTTTAATTAGTTATCTGTTGTCATGTTAGTCTTCCACAGTTGTGCTCACATGGTCAATCACCGTTAGATCAAAATCTAAGGGTTGAGATTAGTTTGGTGGTTTCATTAGTATCTAATCTCCACCCTTAGATTTTGATCTAATGGTGATTGACCAAATTGTATTTGGTCAATCATTGACCATGTGAGCACCACTCTAGTCTTCCATATGGCTAATATCTGAACTTTGGTTGCAGTTTACAAGATTGGAGGACAATGGCTAACCTTGTGAAATTGATGGAGCCTTCATTCTCTGTTGTTTCAATAGGACTTCTGAATCAGCTCCTTCATTTTTTCGGAAGAAGTGGAAAAATAGAGTCTATGATGAAGGTACTCTACTATTTTTCATATATTTGTTCAGTCTTCCATTCGATTTCCTTGTTCAGTTAGTTTTAGGCATTGAAATGCAAATGATTATAAACTCTGCTGGCTGGCTACTTTAAATACATCATGGTAATAATCTTAGCCTTTATGTTTCTTTGGCTAACCCATTGTTTTTCTATTGTTCACGGATGTAGTTGTTTTACAAGATTACAACATCAGGTGCTGAAATCAACTTCAATACTTACTCAATTTTGTTGAAGAATCTGTTGGCTGTTGGGAATTGGAGAAAATATATTGAGGTAGGCTGTGTTACAGGAGTTTGTTTCCTTAACAATATGATTTGATAATACTTTTTTCTTTCTTTTTTCTATATAAACGTGCAAATAGCATTTATCTTTCACATTGGTTTCATGTGTTACCTGGAAATATACAATGCAGGTACTTGAATGGATGGAGGATGCTGGAGTTCAACCTTCAAGTGGAATGTATAGTGATATGCTTAACTATGCGCGAAAAAGTGCTGGAACTGAGTTTGCTGCTAAACTACAAGAGAAAGTTGGTATGCAGATACTTATCTTTCTTGAGGGAATCATACAAATTTTATTTATAGTTGAAAATAGAAATTTAACTTCCTCCCCCTTATTATCTTCTTTGTAGTGTGGCTGATGCTGCCATAAAATGTTTAACTATCATAAATAGCGGAGGAAAGTTGTATACATTGCTCATTTGAGAAATAGGTAGATGACCAGTCTTGATTAGAGTTGTGAATTAGAACTTCTATAGAAGTATGATTTGACATTATTACTTAAACCATGGTCTAAGACTCTGATTCTGAGCAAATGCTAAATTATTGCAACAGCGGCTTCTGTGGTTTTATAAAACATTAGATTAACCCTGTTCATGAACAGATTTGTGAAATTTCTAAGCTCTATCTAATAGGGTTTTTTGTTTTTTTCTTTTTTGTATTTCCTAGGCTAAGATTGTAAGATATAGATCTGCAAATGTTGCTGCCTCGTTTGTTGAAAGTACTGATGCCTGGACAAGTTATATAAGTCAGAGGTTGGGATTGCCATGTGCTTGGTATCTACTAAATAGACATTGAAGTTAGGACAGAATAACATGAGGTGGGGATTGAGAAAGAACAATAGAATTTTTATACTAGTATTAATTGGATCCCTGCTTCTTAGCTGCTTCATAGCATCCTTGTCGTATTGTCGTTTAATTGTCTGTGCATTTATTTTCCATAGTAATTTGTATTATGCAAGATTGATTTTGGAAACTGTGTTGAATCTCTCTGGTAATGATCACCTGCAGAATCACTGAGGACAAAATCTGAGAATCGAGTGTCTACTATAGAAGTGTGATATAGAATATTTTGCATTTCTGGCTTCAGTTGAATCCATCTTGCAAGCAACAAAGTGTTGTTCCCACCTCATATAACCTGACATTGGAAAGCTAACATTTTCTGGGATACGATGAAGCTCGCAGAAGCAGAGAGTTGATTGAGCTGGGAAGATATCAGGCATAAGCTTCATAAATCATAGATGGTGCTGGTAATCCTATTCTCAACTTGTTTTTTTCTTTCTTGAGATTTGTTTGTGATGTGATTTTTGTAATATGAGAGATTGTTTGCTTTTGCAGTTGGACATGGGATTGCGGTTGGGCAAGTACTAATTCATGGATGTCACTCTCTGCCAACTCTAGTAACGAGGCAATGTAAGTTCGCAATATAATTGGCAATCAATCTACTGTTACAACCACGTTTTCTTGAATTTGGTTTACAAAAGCAATAAACGATGTCCATGGCTGCTATTGAAGAACAGAAAATGCCAGAGTAATAAGGTTTCTGCAGAAATATAAGGTCATGTTTATAGGCCCCGAATCATGGACTCGTTTGTTGATTTCTGGGTGTCTGCTGTATCGTATCATGCCTAATATTTGTTATGAAAGAGTTAGGCTTTTTGTTCTATTGAATTAGATAAGAATGTTTATTCTCCAAAAACATGAAAATAACTAGACTAGTTCAGAACCTGTGAACCGTAAAATTTATTTTGAGTGAAGCCATCACTTGGTTTCCATAATATTCAATCTTTTCCATCGCAAAATAATAATACCAGCATGCAGGTCAGCAAGTTAGGGATGCCTTGTATCACCACCGAAACGAAAAAATTCCAGTCTACAAAAAGGCAAGTTAAGGGTAAAAAATACTCCAAATATTTATGAGTGCAACTAATAAATCATTATTTCATGCTTTCACCTTCTTAAAGTGATTACTATCAAAAGAAGGCATTCAAATGTTCCTTCTGCTTTGAACAATATAAGCGGTTATAAACTCATATTTGTGGTTTGCATTGTATGTGGTAAATGATCTCTTGATCTTTTTTCTTTTTTTTTTTGGATAAACAATGATCTCTTGATCTTTTTTCTTTTTTTTTTTTGGATAAACAATGATCTCTTGATCTTAAATCAACATGTTGGTTAAAAAAAGATATATGGTTTAATTTATTTGCAAATTCATATTTTGGTATACGAGATAATTTACAAAATCACTTCCTATACTTTTAAAAAAAAATAAAAATAACTCCGGATGGCTGCGCAATAACTTTGGAAAGAGTATGAGTTTACAAACCTATAATTTCGTAGGTTCAGATTTACAAATCGGTTTAACTATAACGTTTTTTAAAAACTTATCCTATAAGTTATAGAGGAATTAAAATCTAACAGTAAAATGGAAAGTAGCACTAAAAAAGAATTAGACATCCGTTATCAATAGTGAAAGAAATGATTTACTTTGCTGTATGTGATAAAAAAGACAACCACAAACTTGCACAGAAAAAAGAATCATTGCATAGACATATTCGATGTTTATTCTATTGTAACGTAGTCCATTGATCTGCAAACAGCAGACAGGCCCAAGAAAAATCATTTCGGAAACGACGTCGTTTGCACTGAATCCACCTCCAAATAGACAAACAGCCGACAAGTGGCATCGCCTCCACATGCCACCGCTCTGACACGTACAAATCTTTCAAACCCCTCGAAAATTACCAAGCTACCCATGTCCCCATCCTAGCCGTTATACTTATATACACCCTTTTCCACCTCTAGACCCCACACGTCCACGCCGTCATTCCAAAATCCAGTGGGGACATTCTCGTCATTTCAGCTAAACCTCCTTACTCAACTGCTCTCTCACTGAATTTCAATCCGAGTATTTGATTTCAGCTCTGCTGCTGTTCTGTTAGTTGACGATTCGAGCTTCCAGTCATGGCGTCTTCTTCAGCGGATCCGCTTCTGAAATCGGAAGTCGGCGGTGGTGGTGTCAGCTACACCGGAGGTAGGGAGAGTTCAGAAGCTGTGGCGGCGAATGATCAGCTGTTGCTTTATAGAGGATTGAAGAAACCTAAGAAGGAGAGAGGCTGCACTGCTAAAGAGCGCATCAGTAAGATGCCTCCGTGTACTGCCGGTAAACGCAGCTCCATTTACCGTGGCGTCACCAGGTATATTGTTTCAATTGAATCAGGGCTTACTGTAGCTATCTACATTTGTTATAATACAAATTTATGGCTAGGCTCGGACACTAAATTTATTTTAATTTGTTTAATTGGCTTACTGCACCAACGTACATTTGTTATAGTTGTGTTAATTGACAATTTCTGGCTGGGCTCGGATCCTAAATCTATTTTAATTTGTTTAACTGGCTTACTGTACCAACTTACGTTTGTTATAATTGTGTTGATTGACAAATTCTGGCTAGGCTCGGATCCGAAATCTGTTTTAATTTGTTTAATTTTGATGCGAAGAAACAAAGAGGATTTAATTGGATTAGACACTAATTTTGATGTTCTGGACTGTTAATCTCAGACATAGATGGACTGGTAGATATGAAGCTCATCTTTGGGATAAGAGTACATGGAACCAGAATCAGAATAAGAAGGGAAAGCAAGGTCTCTCTGTCTTTCTAGTTCTCTCTTTCTCGCTTTCTGAGTTTTGAAGTATTCCGTTGACTGACTATCATTTCATTTTGTTGGACATGGGGAACTTGCTGATTTCGTTATGCCAGTTTACTTGGGTAAGTTGCTAGTTTGACCAATCTATTGCTTTATATATGCTTATTGTTCGAGTTCATATATGTTTCATTTATTGAAAATTATCTACTTACAGGAGCATATGATGAGGAGGAGGCTGCGGCTAGAGCGTATGATCTTGCTGCATTGAAGTATTGGGGCCCCGGAACTCTCATTAACTTTCCAGTGAGATATTCAGTTTTTATATATTTACTTGTTACTCGAAGAAGCTAGTTTCTGTATGGGTTTGATACTGTTTTCATTCATTATTTATGCTGAGTTCCTTTCCCAATATTTGGTTCTCTTTTTTCCCTTACTGAATGATCAAAATGCAAGTTTTTCTTGCTTACTGGCACAAGGAAATCAAAATAGTTTTCTAAATACAATTTAGTCATTAATACGCTATACATTATTTTCTTGAGATTGAATTCTTTTATTTTTGTTCTGAAAATTTTATAGCATCATTTGAGGAATAATCATTGTGGGTTTCAGGTTACGGATTATACAAGAGACCTTGAAGAAATGCAAAATATGTCAAGGGAGGAGTACCTGGCGTCTCTCCGGCGGTATTATATTACCATGAAAAGCTATAATATGAACTGTTGTTATGCTGCTTTTAACATATATATGTTCTCTACAGGAAAAGTAGTGGCTTTTCTAGAGGACTTGCTAAATATCGTGGACTTTCCAGGTATGTTTTTTTTTTGCAGTGCAATAGGTTGCATATAAATTACTCATTTAGGTCTTAACAAATTAGATATCTTTTTCGTTTCTGTGAGTTGCTAGTTCTTAAGAAGACTTGTCAGGGCATTGTAGCTTTGAGATGACCTGTAGTGACCTCTTGGATACAGTTGCTCATAGCTTAGACAAACCATACATGGACTTTGATTTGGTGATATTTATCCCCTAAGATTTCGTCAAAATATACCCTTGAGCTATCCTCCAGCACCTCATGTGGCAAGTTGGGCTTCCTGAATGGAAAAAAAGTGGAAATAAAATTCGAAGTCATAAACTAAAGTGAACACTGATTATGACAGTTTTAGAACGTCTATTAGGGACCAAAGTTCACCAGATCAAAGTTCAATATCGAGAATCAAAATTTGACTGGGCATAGGGATAAAAGCTATTGGTCTGCCATTATTTAACTATTTATGTTAGTTGACTGCATGTAAGAATTCTTGTGATGTGATCAAGTGTAGTAATATCAAAAGTAAATCTTTGACAAACTTGTCATGAATGCTGTGTACAAAAAGTGACGCTCATTGTTTATTTTTGCTTAGTTAGTCAATGTTGTTTGGCACTTGTATGAACAGAGATATACTGCTGCATAAATTGAATAATTATTACTGATATTGATATGTGATATTATTCTGTTTCTTGTTCTCTTTGGTTTTGAAAAGCAGTAGATGGGACTCGTCATTTGGTCGTATGCCTGGGTCTGAATATTTCAGTGGCATGAATTATGGTAAGCTCTAAAAACTCATGTTGAAGAAATCTCTTTGACCAGCGACCAAGACAACCTTCTTGTAGAGAATTTGGTTTGGTCAAATAATAATTAACTGAAGAAATCTCATCTTTTCCCCTAACCGTCATATCTCATTACAAGGTACAACTGATGATCCATCAGCTGAAAATGAATATGTTGGGGGTCTTTGTTTTGAGAGAAAGATTGATCTGACAAGTTACATCAAATGGTGGAGATCAAATAAAGCGCGTCAAGAATCTATGTCAAAATCATCAGAGGAAAATAGACAGGGTTGTGGAGAAGATGTTGGTGGTGAACTTAAAATGACAGAATGGGCAGTCCAGCCTACTGAGCCATACCAAATGCCATGCCTGGGCGCTCCTATTCATGTCAGGAAGCATAAAGGCCCCAAAATATCTGCCTTGAGCGTTTTATCGCAGTCAGCTGCTTTCAAGAGCTTGCAAGAGAAGGCACTGACAAAACAAGAACACAGTACTGAGAACAATGAGAATGAGAACAAAAACACAAACACTAACAAGATAGACTACGGAAAAGCAGTCGAGAAGTGTACAAGTCATGATGGGAGCAACGAGAGAGTTGGAGGTGCATTAGGAATAAGTGGAGGATTATCTCTTCAAAGAAACGCATACCAACTTGCTCCTTTCTTGTCTGCTCCTCTTGTAACCAACTACAGCAGTATCGATCCTTTAGTAGATCCCATTCTCTGGACATCTCTTCTCCCTGTTCTCCCTACTGGACTTTCTCGTAATTCTGAGGTACATCCATTTTCAATCCTTCATTACTTTGCTTAGTTGCTTTGCTTCTTTGTTCATTTATCTGTGATATCTTGTCCATGTGTTGTAAACAGAAGTAAGTTTGAATCAAGATTCAAGAGAGTGGGTTGAAATTATTTGGATAGCGAAGTGTTCATGCGAGAACCTTACTATTCTTGTGCAGGTTACAAAGACAGAGAGCAGTTCAACATATACTTTATTCCAACCTGGGAAGTGACTCGTCACTTGTTGGTTTCCGCTTTTTATGGAAATCCAGATGCTAAGGCGAAGGTTTTGTTAATGGATTACAGCACACAAAAATGTAACTACCACACATAGGATGAAATGCAAGGAAAATATATTCTTTGATCATTAATTTGGATTTAAGATCTTTATGAGATGATGATTTCAGAGAATATGGAGTTTCTATGTTGGTGAGATATGTGCATATGAAAATTGTATTGGAGTTTTGGATGAGCAGAACTTAATGTTAGAACAGGAGATAATATATTTTTCCCTTAAAGTAGATAAATATGTGTATGTATATAGATACTCCTCGGTTCATGGCATAATTGCTATCGATGGGAAAAAATTGTTCCTTTTTTATACATAAGATGCTATGCTTCGTTTTACTTCTAGGAATCTGGCTATTGATATGGACTTTTCCAGTTATGTTCTGTTTAACTATCATCATTCAGTAGAAAATGATATGAACATCTGTGTTGAAAGAAGGTTGAAAATGATAGCATTTAAGAAACTAATGTAGTTTTCATTTAAAAGCTTAAATAGATAATTGATGAAAATAAATAATTTTTTTGATGTTTGTAAAGAGTGGGATCAAATAAATATTTTTAATACAAAAACTTCTTCAATTTATAATTATGAACAAAAAAATATTATTAGTAAATATTTGGTTAGAAAAAAAAATTGGCAAGTTCCCTAAATTTGGCAAAAATGTGCAATTAGCTATTTTGTTGAAAAAAATTATTTACTTTTACATCATTTTCTTTTTTAAATCGAAATAATTAGTTATTCTATTCATAAAATGAACAAAGTGATAAATCAAAATCAAAATAGAAAAAAATTGGATGTACGAAGTGATGAATCAAAATCAAAATAGAAAGAAATTGGGTGCTCGAGAGCCTATTTTAGGGGTTTATGTATTGCAATTAACCTACTTTAGAGGTAATTTGTTACATTTCAAAATTGAGGAACTAGTTACATAAGATTGTCAAGTTTATGGGTCTTGGCACCAAATAAGCCAAAAAAAAATCAACTCATATTTGGATGGTTGAGAAGAGACCTGAAACATATTTATTTTGGTACTTTCGTTTATGTTCAATAGTGAATTTTGATGGAATTACATTTATGATATCATAGCGTGCTTTAGAAATAGATACATTACCATATTTAAGCTGTTACTTAATTTAAATGAAATGAATGATAACTTTAGGAAAGTTGCCAATTCAGCTTGCTATTTCTGGTAATTACGAATGATCAAAATCTAAATTTTGAAGAATCTAATTTAGTTTGGAGCCAATAATGTCCATTTTTTTCCTCTTCTACAAGAATGTCCCTTGCCAAGAATATCATTGTGTAAATGTGAATCCTATATTTACACGCTTCTGAAGGAGCACCACAAGAGACTTGAGTGATAGTTATATCACATGTAATTCTATCAAACCACAAATACAAAATTTCAACTTAGAAAACGAGGGCAAGGAAGAGGGAAAATGCTAAACAGAACCCACACATTTCATAACAAAATCAATTCATATGGTTTTGAAATGTATAATTAAGAGTTGCACGCCTCTGATGACTATGTTTAGTCAAACAAAGATGGCGACTCAGTTTCGGAAGCAAAGAATGATCTTATTTTTTATCATTCTGCTAGGACGAATGCACGTTTGAGAAGTGTATATTTACTATATCCGAATGACCAACTTGAGCCGATTAGTAATACCTTTCTCTCAATTTCATAAAGAACATTGAACAATGCAAAATCTTTGAGAATTTGTAATTGTTGACAAGAATAAAGGGTTATTTGCTACGTTTAAACAAGTATAGGGGGTTATTTGTAACGTGTGAAAGTACAGGGAGACAGTTGAAATTTTTGGACAAGTTCGAGGGACTAAATATGTATGAAGCCTTTTGTTTGCGATTCTATGACTTTTTTTGATCTTAAATTAAAACGATTTATCATGTCTCTCAAAAAAAATTTTAACACCTATAAAAATACATTTTTAACAAAAAAATGGTCATCGGTAACATTTACTAAAACCATTTTTTTTAAACCTATATTGTAGCAATTGGACTGAAGATTTTAGAACAACCGTCCCCTTCTCCTGATTAGTGACTAATCAAGTTATACTTTCGGTCATTCATTTTAGTGTTGAAAATACTCAAAATTCACTCTAAAAGATTTCTAACCTTGGATGGACTAGGAGAAATATACTGTTTAGAGTGCCTTAAAATGTCTGCATCCTTAAACTGTTGCTAATCTTGTGTTGATTAACCGTCCATAGCCACCCGCCTTCGTCATCACATATTTATTCAAATTAAAAAAAGAAAAGAAAAAAAAGACAACGTATTCAATAAAAAATGCAAATAAATAGAGCTGCCATATTTTAATTTAACTATTTTTCGTGGTATTGGTTATAAAATTGAGATGATAAATTCAAGCTTTTCAATTTCTCGTTCTACCAAGTGTTTGATGGGTTTGAAGTGTTCGAAATGATATTTTGTTTTTTTAGCGACGAAATGATATTTTGTTTTTTTAGGATAAAAAAAGGAAGATTATTTATCTTATTTTTATCTGAACAGTTAACAAATTAATATAATGTGTTATTCTTTTTTTTTTGAAAGGCAATATAATGTGTTATTCTAGTAATGAAAAATAGTGAAATTGATATTTACAAAAATTGTAAACCGCAATATAATTGTTGATTTAGTTTTCATATTAATAATGAGGTGTAGGCTATGGTCACTTTGTTTTTCCCTTACTTTGTCTATACTTTGTTTTTTTCACCATTGGATTAATTTTTAACCCATAATCTAATGGTTGACAAAACAAAGTAATGATTACTTTGTGAAAAACAAAGTGACCATAGAATATCCCTAATAATGATTAACAATATTAGTGTAAAGGCTTTTAACTGTCAACAAAATCAAATCTCATTTTATTTTTTTTTTCTTTGCAAATGCTCAATTCATTGGTTAGTGTTTGCAAATCACATACATTATTTTTCACTTTTTCTAGATATTACCCTTTTATTATAAATTATTAATATTTGTTTCTTTATCATTATTATTGCCGACCAAAAGCAAGCTCGAGGAGAAAAGAAAGAAGATAATTTTAATATGGTGTTTTATTTTATTTTTGGCTATATATGTGAAACTGACAATTATTTATAAAAAGGTAAAATGGCATAATTGTCATCCAAAATTCCCTGGAAATTAAGTCATGAAGTGGCAACTAAAATAAAGAGAAAAAATATTGAAGCATCCTACTCAACAAAAAGTCATATAATAAACCCATGAAGGGAATTGGTGGGTTCGCCAAAATAAATAAAGAAAATGCTTATTGGCCCCTGAAGTTGTTTTTATGATATCTTAACAATCAACCTACTCAAAACTTATTTTTATTACCCATCAAACAATAATATAGTGGTATTTATGTTTTAAAAAAAAAACATTAAGTTATGAATTCAAATCCTAAGGTTAAAAGATTTGTTCTCTCAAAAGAAAAAAACGTACTCATATTTATTTTTGAATTCATCTAAAAAACTTAATACCTTTTGGATTTTTATGTTTTTATAGTTCCCTCAATTTAAAAATATACACAATTAATTTTTTGAAACTTGTAGAGCAAAAATAATTAACCTACTCAAATTAATTAATTGTCACTTGTAAAAATATCAAAATTAGTTGTAGATAGAGGTATTTATTGATCAGTTCGGTTCAAAAATTAAATCAAACCAAAGTAATCAAAACCCGAACAAAATAACCCAAAAGTAATGATTTATATGTATGAATGTTTGATTAGTTTGGTAGCATAAAGTGTTTGCTAAAGAATTATTGTTATTTTTTAAAAAAAAAACATGATTAGAAGATTCTTCTAAATAAAAAATATAAAGATAACGTGATAACTTTTTGAATAAGAACTTTAAATTTTTTTTGTAGCAAAAAAGTTTAGCTAAAAATTTATCTACTCGCATGTTAGAGTAAATTAAAAACTTTGATAAAGATTTACAATGAAATTTACGAATTTATTGTCTATCAATAAGAGCTAAATTTTAACAAAAAGAAGACTCAAACTTCAAAGCTTTCAAATAAAAGATGTAGTGCTTTATCAATTGGACCAACTCTTATTAATCTAAACACCAACTATAATAATTAATTACCGCCCTACTAAAAGACATTTATGTTATTTAAACATTTTTTTCAAACCTTTTAACTTGTCTCAAACCGTCAACTTTAAAATCGCAATTCTTCAAATTCAACATAAAAAAATCATGTCGGAACAAGATACGGAAAAAGAAGGTCCAATGATATATGCATTTTAATTTTCAAAAAACTATATGAAACTCTAATTTAGTGGTGAATCTGGGAGTTGGACGCCCTTAGATCACGCCTCCATCGTCTTTTGGCGATGCTTCCACCTAAGTGGAGGCGCCTCCACCAATGGGATATATGTGTCTCCAATTTAATGCTTGGACCTATGGCATCCTAAAACGATTGATCTTCAATTGGATTGGTCTTCAGCTTGGATTAATGAGCGACTAAAATTGTGATTAAGAAATCATGTTAATCTTGTTTTCTACTTTAGTCTTTGCCTTGAAATTTATTGTAGGGATAATTGTTTATCTTTGGAGATGCAATTTTTAAGTTTGACCTTGAACCCTGAAATATATCTGGTAAGTTTGGAAAAGACAACCATTTGTAACTTAGCGCTTATGGATATGCTTCTGACTTTGTCTTTTTTATATACCACAATTAGTTATTTTGAATTACTCCACGCATGGATGACTTTGCTAAACTAAGCTTTTAAGTTACTCGTAATTTTTGTCTTATAGATAGGCCTTCTTTTGGATGTTGAATATTTAAGTGCTTTCGGATAGACTAGTACTGATGAGTTATGTCCCGTAGCTATTGATACTGGAATCTATACTTGGAGGCAAATATGAGTTCTTAAAATTCTAAGTTTTAAAATTTTAAGTATCATATTTTCTCTAAATAAGTTTTCAATTATCAAAACAATAAGGGTGTCAACATGAGTAATACTCTCTATTTTTGAAAATTTTCATTTAAAACTTTATATTTTTAAACACTCATTTCTTCCCTCTGCACATAATACGTAAATAAACTCAAAATTGAAAAGTGAAAAAATCAATTTTTGTAAAAATAATAAATCTTGAATTTGTCCATTTTTGAGTTTATTAATGACTTTTTTTTAGTGATACCATTAAAAAGTCCTCAATCAAAAAATTTATGTGATACATAAAAAAAATACACGTTTTAGAAAGAAAAAAGATCCACATCTTCCAGAAAAAATTAGCTACATGAATTACTTTTGGAATACACACAATTATTTATATTATTGATTATTGAATAATATTTGATTAGTTGGTACGTAAAGTTATCTGAATTATTTTTTTCTTTAAAAAATAACAAGCATTTTGTTATAAGAAAAAGACTTTAACATGAATAAATGGAAGTGAACAGTTGAAAACAACCGGCGGCTGGACCTCCATTATGGTTCGGTTCCCAAACACCAAAATCTCATCACAAAATTCAAAATATCGCGCGAATAAATAAATAGAAGCTGCGAAAACACTATGCCATGTTTTTCTTTAATTTTAAAATTCAGAACATAACATACAAAAATCTAAAAATGAAAAAATAGAAAAGGAAAAAGGAAAAAGAAAAAGCAGTTGGAGGGAAGGAAGGATGAGGTGTGCATTTTCATAGACCAAATGTCACCATCTTAACAAACTCCTCCTCATTCCTTTTGCCACCTCCGCCTTTCTCTATTTTTCATCGTCGTCGTCTACTCAAATTTCAGTCTAGGGTTTCTGATCACTGCATCGATAATGGCTTCTTCATCGGGTTCTTCCCGCTGGATTCAGCTCAAAGCTATGCTCCGCAAGAACTGGCTTCTCAAAACTCGTCATCCTTTTGTCACTCTTGCTGAGGTCTCCGATTTTTTTTTTTTTGTGGTTCCTAACATTGTTGCATCCAGTGCACTTAGGTATGCTGAAATTTTTTGTTTGTCTTCCGCAGATTTTACTTCCTGCTGTAGTGATGTTGTTGTTAATAGCTGTACGGACTAGAGTTGATACGGAGATTCACCCTGCCCAGCCGTAAGTTACTGTTTCCGTTTACTGAATTGAAGACACTGTATGATCTGAATATTTATTGTGATTGCGATTTTTGAGGGAAATAAGGAAATTATATTATGAATGTCGGTATCTGTGCACTTGCATAGTTTGAAACAATACTAGATGAGTAGGAAGGCAGCGTAGGTTTATTCATATGTTTGGAGTCGATAATGTTTGATAATTTGGGGTTTGATTGATTTTAATGGTTTTGTTGCGATGGCTGTGTGGCCATACGAGAAAAGATCGTGTCAGGAATGAAATAATTAGGACGACAGTAGAGGTTACATGCATTGAGAATAAAATAAAATGAGAGAAAATCGAGTAAGGTTGTTCGAGTAATGCACTGGTTAGAATGCTTGAAAAGTGGCAAGAGGAGGAAACAGTGAGACGATTAGGGGTAGGGGAAGGCCTAAGGAAATTTGGAAGACAGTGATTGAGAGAGAGTGAAATGAGTTTATTCACAATCGAGTAAAATATGGTGGTGGATAGGCTGGACTGGCGGGGGAGAATTCTTGAGTTTCACAGTTCTGTATGATGGTTCATGTTAGCTGACCCCGAATCATTTTGGGACTAAGGCTTTGTTGTTGCTGTTGTTGTTTTAATGGTTTTGTTGAATTTTTCCCCAGGTATATCAAGGAACGGATGTTTGTAGAAGTAGGCAAAGGAACGTCCCCAAATTTCCAGCAAATATTGGAAGTGTTGTTAGCAGAAGGAGAGGTCTTGGCTTTTGCACCAGATACAGAACAAACAAGGATGATGATCCAATTCATGTCACTAAAATTTCCATTATTGAGGGTACCTACTGATTTTGTAGACATTTGAGTGCTTGTTCAGTGTGTCCATTTCATAAAATGTTGTCGATATGAATATATGTGTTGGTGTTCTGCTTTTAATCTCACATTCTATTCTTCATTCTTGCTTGTAGTTTATTTAAATTCTTCTTTTGGCCATTGGTTTATGGAATTTATAAGATCTCAAGTTCAACAAATTAGGGATTCCTATGTTCTAATTTCTTAATTCGGTTTCTGTTTTCTCTACTAAATAAGTTCTCTTAGGTAATTACTTGCATAGAAGTTGTGGAGAGATTTGAATACTTGTACTTTTAAGAGTACATTATATCGTATATTTTTTTTGAACTTTACATATATATGAAGGATGAGTTATAATTTGCAAAATTTCTCTATTTTGAAGAACAAATATGATATATGCAGTCAGGTTAAAACCTAAGAGTTCGTACATGTAAATGTAGTTGTTTTTTCAGTGACATGTTTTGCATGCAGGATCTGATCTTCTTGCGGTTCTGTTTTGTGTTCTCAGCAAGTATCTAGAGTCTATGAAGATGAGCTTGAGTTGGAAAGCTACATCCGCTCAGATCTTTATGGCAATTGTGCTGGAGTCAAGTAAGTTGTCAAAGCATTAATCATTTTTGGCTTGATTCAGTACTTAAGTAGAAACCTTCATTAAGAAACTTAACCTACATGCCAACTTATAAACAACTTGATCTGATTCATGAAAATGGTTCTTCTCTAAGATGATTGAAATAAGTTCTAGTGCAAAATGCAGAACTGGACTTCTTTGTCTTAACAAGTGAATATTTGGCAATTCTTCTTTCTTGAAATGGTTTTTTGGGTTGAGAAGTAACTTGATTTGGCATATCACATTATTGGTTTTATATTGTTAGGAAAAATTGCAAGATAATGCACACAGTAAGGGAAATTCTTAACATGTCCGTTAGGAAAATTGGAGGGGCAAAAATAAATGTTGAATCAAATTAATAAGCATCGAGTGACTTTGTGAATAGATCTTGGAATGTGAAAATAATTGAGGAAAGAACCAAGTTTGTCATTGACATGAATTTATCTTCTTTAGTTTGCTAGATCAACTGCTTTTAGTTACAATATATAGGAGCTCTTTTAGTTGCTATGACCCATATATACTGTTCTAACTTGCTGTTAAATGTTGGCATGTCACGTGAGATAATTTAGAGCCAGTTCACATGAGTTGTGCGAAATTTGATATGCTTTTTACCCCAGATTGCTCTTCGTTTATGTTTTTTATCCTAAGCAAAAGCTTACTATTTTTTGTTTTTTAACTAATAATCAAAGGTAGGTAATAACTAGAACACATTTATTTTCAGTCAGAACATTCATGAGCTTAATGGGTTTCTGTTTTCTTGTTTAGGAATTGTTCAAATCCAAAAATCAGAGGAGCTGTTGTATTTCACAAGCAAGGTCCTAAATTATTTGACTACAGCATACGCCTTAACCACACATGGGCTTTCTCAGGATTTCCTGATGTTAAAACCATCATGGATGTTAATGGCCCTTTTGTAAATGACTTGGAACTGGGTGTTAGTCCTATTCCAACAATGCAATACAGCTTCAGTGGATTCTTCACTGTATGGTTGCAAATTTCTGTTAACATTTTTTTAATCTTCTAATTACTATATTTCTTCTGTCTTGGTGTTTGTGGTTGTTATATTTCTACTTAAGTTCAGTTCCTCAAATTTCCACTGTTTAAATTTCATCCTATGAAATGATATCAAGATATGGTCTCCCTTTTTCTCTATGTGCTTCTGTATTTATGTGTATAATGCTGACTTTTGTTCTTAATTCGGACGTCATGGCTAGACAGAAGGATTGCATAATTTGGTCAAATAGGTCAATTTCTTGAAAATGCGTTAGTGATGTGTTAATTTAGGCAGGTTCTAGAATCATTGTCCTTCATTTGATTGTAGTACCGTTTCATTAGGTTGTAATGAGAATAAAGTGCTTAATATTAAATCCATGCATTTTGGGTTCAGTTTTAGTTCATAAGTACTATTCTCGATAATGGCAGAATTATCGGCTAGAAGGATTGAACGTGGCTAAGTTACTCATAAATGAGATGCATTTAATTGCTGTTCGTTTTCAAAGATATTGCCAGATGAGTTATTTTCTTTTGTCTTTACTCAAAACTCAATTCACTTCACAGGAAAAACGTGTTGTGGGATCTAAAATTTTGTAATTTGGTTGTTAAATGATGATATGAATCTTGAGTAGTTTAGTCCTGTAGCTTGAGTGTCTTATCTTCTTAGAAATTATCTTCCAACCTGCATTTTAGTGGCTGATGCTCTTGAAATACTTTCTACAGCTTCAGCAGGCAATAGATTCATTCATAATATTTTCTGCCCAACAAACAAAGTCTAAGACTTCAAGTGAATACATAGAACTTCCATCGTCCAATATATCTAGCACATCATCCGCATTTGGACTACAATGGATGCAATACAGCCCCTCAAAGATTCGAATTGCTCCCTTTCCCACCCGCGAATACACTGATGATGAGTTCCAGTTAATTATTAAGAAAGTCATGGGAGTTCTGTACGTATTCTTTTAAAATGTATGGTTTCTCCGCTTATTACACTCCAGTTATTTATTTATGTATCTAATTATACATTACCTATGACCTCTGAGCAGGTATCTATTGGGATTTCTCTACCCAATTTCTCGCCTTATCAGCTATTCTGTGTTCGAGAAGGTTTGGTAATGACTGATAGTTGTGTTCGATATATATCTGTGATCTTCTCTTGTTTCCGCTTCTAAAATTCTCTGTTTTATTAGTTCAAATAAGATAATTATTTGTCCTATTCATTCTTCATTTAACTTTTAATTTTTGTTTTGACCCCATTAGTGGTTGTTGATATTCCAGGAACAAAAGATAAGAGAAGGCCTCTACATGATGGGATTGAAGGATGGCATATTTCATCTCTCTTGGTTCATTACGTATGCTTTGCAGGTTAGTTTTCTGTTTTTATTTGGATTGAGTTACCAATGTTGAATACCCTTGTTTGTAACTCTTAGAGAACTTCACATAATGCGATCATGTCTTCATTGAACATTGATAATGCAAGGTAGGTGGACAGCGGTATGTATTTACTATGGCTGCAATTATTGCTTGGCCCTCTAAGTAAGTCTTTGTGGGCTTCTAAACGGAGCTATTTGATTTATACCCTCTTGTACATAAAATATTTGCCCGTCATTACCAAAGTTTGTTCAAGGTTAGATTCAGATGAACTGATGGTGGTGTTCACATGCCTTTTTTCATTGGTTGAGATAGCGTTGCAGATGCCATTTCATATGATTAAAACTTGTTAGTTGTGGGTCTGTTGCTGTTGTAACAGCTATGTTGGTGGTCTGATGGAGAGGTATTACAGGCGTTGTTTATATTACTTGCAATCCTTCCATTTAAAGAAAGTTAGAACTATTTTCCTATAAGATGCTGACCAACTTCTGTCCTTTTGGGGTCTCAAATCACATTCGATCCAAAGATTTTGGATGTGTGAGTGATTAGTTATTCAACAGATTCGAAAAACTGAATGACTGATCAATTTTTATAGTCCTATCACAAATGCTTGGTGGCATATGCAGGTGCAGTGGTCCTATCTATGCATTCTGCACAAAGAACTTTCCTCAAAGCCATGTCTTTCTTTCTTTGTGAAAGAACTTGGTCATGTAGCTGAGTTACTTATGTGAACTTGTAATGTGTGCTCATTTCTTCGTAAGCTTCATAACCTTTTCCCTTGTTTTTGGTTGTCATTATGCTTGCAGTTTGGAATATCATCTGGGATCATTACAGCTTGCACAATGGATAGTCTTTTCAAGTATAGTGATAAGTCGGTGGTGTTTGCGTATTTTTTCTCGTTTGGAATGAGTGCAATCATGCTGTGCTTTTTAATCTCTACATTCTTCACAAGGGCAAAAACAGCTGTTGCAGTTGGAACCCTTTCTTTTCTTGGGGCCTTCTTTCCGTATTATACTGTCAATGACCCAGGTGTCCCCATGTAAGCATTCCTGATTGTTACAAATTAAATTATTTTGGAGGGGGTGTTTTAGACTGGGATGCTTTTTGTCTAAACCTTTTCTTTTGCAGGACATTAAAGGTCATTGCTTCTTTACTGTCCCCTACAGCCTTTGCACTAGGATCTGTTAATTTTGCTGATTATGAACGTGCTCATGTTGGGCTTCGTTGGAGCAACATTTGGCGGGTATGTTTATACCTCTTTGTAAAAACTTTTTCTTATCCCCGGATTATCTTTTCTCAATCTTAAATGACAGAGTTGATGCTATTCTATCTATTTACTTTTATTGACAGTTTTTCTTAAAAAAAAAGGAATTCTGATCAATTTGTTTTGGCTTTTGTGAGATCTTTCTGAATCAAGTTCTTCTTATCTGTTGACTGCCTCTTTCTTCCCTTGACTGATCTTCTGTTTGTATTTGTGTAGGACTCATCTGGAGTGAATTTTTTGGTATGTCTCTCGATGATGTGGCTTGACATGCTACTATATTGTGTTATTGGTCTGTACCTTGATAAGGTACGTCTTTTCATTCTTTTTTCCTAGCAGTTGAAATTGAATTTAGCTAACTACCTTTGTCGTTTTAACAATTGTAGGTAATGGTATTTGAATACACTTAATGTATAACTGGACTTTTATTAAAATATTGTCCGTCTCGGGGATCCATCTAGATGACTCATATCACATCTGAACTTGCGAAAAATGATGTTGTCACATCCTTTGAGGACTCTGTCTAATATGAATACAGGGATTTGCACATCACATGCCTTCATAGATTCAACACTTATGACAAATAAGATAAATGTGGAAAAATAAAATGAAAAATGATTTTGGTCTAATTAAAATACTAAATCCCCAGCATGTATTTTTTCTTTTGACTGTTCAATCTCAATTTTGTTCCATGCCCCTTAGTTTATTATAGTTTATTGAACTCACCATCTTCTGTTTTTTTAGCTTTATCACTCACTTTTCTGTGTTGTTTGCGTTAGAAAGAGCTCCATGGGTCTGAGTGTGAAAAATCAGGGGGGAACAAATAGATTAAGGTTGAAGTTAAGGGACTCAGTAGTGCAAGTGCTTACATCTTATGGCCTAAAATTGTGTTTTGCATGTGTTAGAAAATATTTTAATTAATAGGGGAATGTTTTCATGTTGGTGAATTTCATGGCTTAAGATTGTATTCTGCCATGTCTTAAAATATATCTTAGACTACTAGGGGAATGGTTTCATATTGGTGAAAAACGGTGCAAGTATTGAGAGAGGAATTGTTTACCCAGTGTTTCATAAAATGACCATGTAAAAGAATTATTGTCAATCCTTTATTTTTGTCGCACACCTATTTTTGTTTGAAATACAACTGAAGTTTCCACATAGGCAGGCAACAATTGTTACAAACTTGTAACATAATGGAAGTTTAAGTGAGAGGGATTGCTGTGAAAAGGTCAATGGGATGTAGTCTGTAGGAGGTTTTTATATGCTGTTTGAATATTTTCCAGCTTCACCTTTTGTTTTCTGTCTCCCTTGTTCTCAAGGGAGCATGGTCAGTCTTATGTTGGGTTTGTTGTAACCATGCTTGTTTAAGGAAATAATTGAGGACATGGCTACATGTGAAAGGATCAGTAGGAGTTTAATTGATTTCAGAATACCATATTATATATGGTAATGTTTTGTACCTTTTAAACTTCTAATGGGATGGTGTACTAGAAAACTTGAGTGAAGAATAACCTCATTTAATAAAAAAGTTTGTTAACCAATTTTTTGGGATACAAATGACATTTCCCCATTGCATAATTTCATTAATTAAATATGATTTGATGCCTTGTCTGTCTAGCAACATCGTCATCTGTTTTTTAAAAATCCCACGTCTTATGCACTAGAAAAATTCTGCAATATGACATCCACTTGTCAGATTCTTTTGCATTGTTTGAGGATAAGTTTGTGGCTTCTTTTTTCATAACTAATTCATTGCTGAGCTTTCACATTTTCAGTTACCTGGAACCTTAACTTAATCCTAAACTACCATGCTTTTATCATCTTTGGATATTGTTATCTCACTGATCAGAAAGAGGGGATAGTGAATATATGATGTTTTTTTCATAAACAGACATTCTTGATCATTTTATCCACCATTTTAGTCTTTTATTCTCTTTGGTGGAAGTATCTGATATGTGTAATTTTATGTGGTTAGGTCCTTCCCAGGCAAAATGGAGTGCGTTACCCTTGGAACTTCTTGTTCAAGAGTTCCTTCTGGAAAAAGAAAAGAACTGTTCCAAGTTTGGGAGATAAGATCAGTGAAAAGAGCACCAATATATATGTTAATTCTTTGGAAGATGATACTCTGAAACCTGCTGTTGAGGCAATAAGCTTGGATATGAAACAACAAGAGCTTGAGAACAGGCACGTGTACTACAATCTCTCTTACCCATGTTAATAGGTTTGTTTGTCTTACATATTTTGTTTGATTTCTAGGTGCATGCAGATTAGGAACCTACACAAGGTGTATAATGCTAAAGGGGGGAATTCTGCTGCTGTTAATTCACTAAAACTGACCTTGTATGAAAATCAGATCCTTGCTCTTCTAGGTGGGTTCTGTAGTCTTTTTTCTTCATTGGCGTTATTTTATTCATGCTAGAGCATGATATGTTTAAACTGCATATTGCAGCAATCTTCTGCCTTTTTCTTTTAAAGATACATTCACTTCCAGTTAGCCCTTATGCATTCGTTAGAGACCTTCGTAATGCAGGCTCTTTTTTTTTTTTTTTTTCCAAATTCTTCCATTTTAAAATTGTTATCCTCATGAAACTTAAATTTTGAATGGAAAATTCCAAGCGGAATCAGCAGTATTTGCCTGCAAATCTGCTCATAACTGGTAACCTAGTGATCTCATACTTCTAAGTTCTCCTTGTGAATCAATAATTTCTAAACTCTAATAGATTGTCAGGTTACTCGACTTTTTATGTTTAAAATGAGTCTTCTTATAGTAGTGACTAAATGCTGTTGAGGCTCAGATACGTTGAGCTCATGTAATAAACTAGGCTAGTGTTTTGATTTAGGAGACATGCTGTTGCATACTTTTGGCAACATAGGTTTTATACCAGAGCAACATAAAAGTCTGTGATTATAACTTTTGTGTTGTGTATACTGGACTGATGTAATGTTATTATGCTGAAGGACACAATGGAGCTGGAAAGAGCACAACTATTTCAATGCTTGTTGGTCTTCTTGCTCCTACGTCAGGAGATGCTTTGATGTTTGGAAAGAATATTCTAACAGACATGGTAATATATTTTTTTTTTTGGTATCGTTTATCTAGAATTTTTCCTTTTTTTTTTAAAGAAAATCAGTTAAATATTTTTTATTTTTTTTCCTTTGAGGTTCCTTCATTACTTCAAATGGATGCCTAATAATAGTAATATGCTCTGTTAAGAGATGCTGTTTATTCTATTTGGTTCATCGAAATTTGTTTTTTTTGTTCGTTTTTTGAATGTTTATACTGCTTACATCTAACAGTTGGTTATGCATGTGCCTCTTGGAGTAGGGTTATAAATTGGGGGCTACTTCTTTTAATAAAAGAAGTTTTTTTTTGCTATGTCGACATTCAGATCCATATAATGTGGATGTCTCTGTTTGAAGGCTTCTTAAATTCTCGTCCTTTTCATCTGTTGCAGTGTGAGAAATTTTAAAATTTCTGGGGCTTAAACAAACCATTTGTAAACTTTTTAAGTTTTGTGTAAAAGATCCTCTTTTTTATTACTATTGCGTATATTTGTTTTGTGCTCTGTTTGTGGTATTTTGGTATGTTCCTATTCTTCTGATCTATTTGATATTTTCTGTAGGACGAGATACGGAATGTACTGGGTGTGTGCCCCCAACATGACATTCTCTTTCCTGAACTTACGGTAAGTATTGTCCCAGGAGGAATGGGTTCTATCTATGCATGGAGATTTGTCATTTCTATGTATTGCATAAGAAAAATGAGATTATCTTGGTATTCCTTATGTGCACTGATGAAGTATCTAGTTTTGGAGGCTTCTTGTACAAAATTATTACAACATTAGGAGTGTAAGTTATGATCAGAATGCTTGAACATGCAGAAATATGTGGAACCTTTAACTGTTGACCCTTTTTGTTTTCTGGTTCTTTGACTGGTTCAGTTTTGACACCCGAGACAATATGTGGTGGTTTTCATGTAAACGCTCATAATATGCACTTGAAATATCTCTATCCTTCTTCATAGGCTGAATATTGAAATTTGCTGATTCGTATTAGTATTTCTTGACATGGCAAATTTCTTTATGTAGGTGAGAGAGCATCTGGAAATGTTTGCTTTGCTGAAAGGAGTGGAAGAAGAGACCATGGAGACTATTGTAACCGACATGGTTGACGAAGTGAGTTGCTTTTTATTTATTTATTTTTTATAATGTGCATATGATACTCAAGTTCCAAACTTGAGTGTGCGCTTCCTTGTGAGCTACGGATCGCAAATATGTTGCTCAGCCTGGACGAGTTGAAATTTTTTGCAAGCATTTACCAGTCGATTGTTATTATTTATTTCCCTGAAAGCATTTGGTATCTTCATCTGATAACAATAAATTGAGAATAAAATTCCCATAAACTTCATTTACCACTTGTAGATAAGATGCATTTGAGGCATAATCATCAAGGTTTGAACGTTTAAAATGTCTGAATGGCCTACACAGTTGTAGACTGATGTTCTTAAAATGCTAGTACTGAATACTCTGTTATAAAGACAGTGCCCTGACATGGATTTGATCTTTTATTTATTTAGAGTTCTACTACTGCATTATAAATTGAAGGTTACAAATCAACTTTTTGGTTAAAGATTTCATTGTTCATACATACTCCTGATTTTAAAATTTTGAAAACTTTTTACCTTGACTAATTTTGTCAAGAGTCTATATTATGTATTTTTTCTTCTTACTTGGTTCATTATCTTCTGTTGGTCTGATTTGCCTTCTTGTTTCTTCAATACATTTTGATGCAACTTCCCACATACTTTACTTCATCATTGGCTCTTGTATGTTAAGCGGGTTGAGAATCAGTTATATTTCTTCAGGTGGGTTTAGCTGATAAAGTGAACACTCCTGTGAGTTCTCTTTCTGGTGGCATGAAGAGAAAATTGTCTCTTGGAATTGCCCTGATAGGGAACAGTAAGGTGATACATAAAATTGATGGCAAGTTATTCTTACTTTCATGTAAGTTTTGAGAATAATTTGTTACCATCTGGCTCAGGTTATTATTCTTGATGAACCTACTAGTGGTATGGATCCATACTCGATGCGTTTGACATGGCAATTAATCAAAAAGATAAAGAAGGGAAGGATAATATTACTTACAACCCACTCAATGGATGAAGCTGATGAACTAGGAGATCGAATAGCCATCATGGCTAATGGTTCTCTAAAATGTTGTGGAAGGTTAATTCTGCTGAACCATTTTATATTCTGTTGTGACCAAGACTGTAGTTCTTACTGTAATGTTTGTTGGAAACACTTCTACTTACTTGGTTTGAAAAAAATTGTTTGCCTGAACTGATTTTGAAAATGGTAATCTATCATAATTTTTAAACCTTGGGTTCATATCTTTGCAGCAAGATGAAAATTCCTATATGCATGGTTGGTCACACGACTATAGACATATACATTTAAATTAATTACGTGAATTTTTAATTTAATATTGGGTATAGTAATATGGATGCTGTATTGCTTACTACTGACAGCTTTTTCTTCTCTCGGGTTGCATGTTTTTGTCATAAGAAGAGTTTCTGATCTTTGGCTGATACATTTTTCTTCCTACACATTCCTTGCATATGACTATTTATTCAGCTGAACATATTTTGAAAAAATCCTGAACTGAACGTCATTATTCTCATGCAGAGAAAGCTCACCTTCACTTTTTTTGAAATTTATAATGATTATATATCTAGTTGCTAGGGCTTTTTGCATATGTTCTTTTTACAACATAGAAGGGGATCAATTGTAAAAGGAGTAACTTTAATCTGTAAGGATATTTTATGAGGGAATTCTCTTACTTCATTTGAGTTTTAACATTGGAGCACTAGAATGAAAAAGAAGAATTTTCCACCATTTAGATGAGAAGTATGGATAATTGATTAAAGGTTACTGAAGGAGATCATGAGAGAAATGAGGTGATGAAGTTTTACTTTTGTCGCACTTAGCTCAACAAAAATATGATGAGGGAATTGGTTCTTCTGTTTTAGTGGTTTGATTGAAGTCATTAACGTCCAGACCTTCCTTAGGTAGGCGTTAAAGTGCTGCTTCTAATTTATACAGTTAATGGGCCGCATGTTTTGCATTTTTCTGTGCATCTTAGCTTTGTGACAAGTCTAAACTTGTTTGAGACTATGAAGAACAATTGAAGGGGGAAGAACATTAGTTCTTTCTATACATACCTGTCTCTGTGTCTTTGGCTCTTTTCTTTTTCCCGTAGATATTGCATCTACCTGTGCACAACTCTTTTACCTGAATAGTCCTACACTATTAGCTTTGCAGTTTTTTTATTTTATTTGATTGTTTATTTGTTTATTTTTATGAATTGCATGTTCTTTGCCTAAAATTTAAAGTAGTGCTTGCATGATATGACCAGTGTTTTTGAGAACTATTTTGTCACAGTTATATTTAAATGGTTGTTTTTGACAGCTCTCTCTTCTTGAAGCACCAATATGGGGTTGGATATACTCTCACTTTGGTAAAGGTAGTGCCATATGGTGATTTTGTTATGGAATTTGTTTTCAAATGTTGTTCTAGCATCATTATTGTTGATCTTATCTTGAGCATTATGTTCTTTCAGTCTGCACCTACTGCCTCTGTTGCAGCTGATATTGTTTACCGTCATATTCCGTCAGCATTATGCGTGAGTGAGGTATTCATCTAGCTTTTAGCCAAACTTGACATTATGCTAGAACTGTTATGTGCTCTTGTATGATATACTTTTTTTTCCAACCTGATTAAAAAACCCTATATGTACAAATGCTACTTTGATAAGGAACCTCTCCAGTCATATTTAGAATTTTTATGCTACAGTTATTTACATTCATATTGTTGAAGATTGGATCTTTTAAGGTCTGTTATTTTGTCATGGACATTTGATGTATTTATGTAACAAATTGGTTTTACTAGAATTATTTTTATATAATTTATGGTTCTACTTCTCTAACCTTTGTGTTGGGCTCATTCTGGCTCCCAGGTTGGAACTGAGATTTCCTTTAAGCTTCCTATGGCATCATCGTTGTCATTTGAAAGAATGTTTAGAGAAATTGAAAGTTGCATGACAAGATCAGTCTCTACCTCGGATGCAAGTAGGAATGAAGAAGAAATCCCTCTTGGAATTGAAAGTTATGGCATCTCAGTCACAACTCTTGAAGAGGTATTTCTGAGAGTTGCAGGATCGGACTATGTTGACATGGATGATCCCAGTCAAAGGGTCAATGTCCTTCCATCTGGTCCTGTTGTTCCTGCAGCTTCTCATGATCTCGTCTCCGGCGGAATTTTTGATTCCAAACTTCTAGGAAATTATAGAAAGGTTATTGGTGGAATTTCTGATATAGTGGGGAGAGCCTGTGGTTTGATTGTTGCTGCTGTTTTGAACTTATTAAGCTTTATAGGAAGTCATTGCTGTGGATGTTGTATCATTTGGAGGTCAACATTCTGGCAACATACTAAGGCATTATTTATAAAGAGGGCTATATGTGCTAGGAGAGACAGGAAAACGATCTTTTTCCAACTTCTAATTCCTGTTGTGTTCTTATTTTGTGGTCTTCTTCTTCTTGAGCTCAAGCCACATCCTGATCAGCAGTCTATAACTTTGACAACTTCACATTTTAATCCTCTGTTAAGCGGTGGCGGTGGTGGCGGCCCCATTCCTTTTGATTTATCTTGGCCTATTGCAAGAGAGGTTCGTTGAATATATGTACTTGTGATATTATTGTTGCTTACTATTCATGCATTGAGATGTATACTAGTCTTTTCTGTCAAACACAATTCTTGAGAACTTTCAAACTGATAAATGTTACTAATCTTCAGGTTGCAATTTGCATTGATGGGGGTTGGATTCAAAGTTTTAAAGAGAGTGCATATAGATTTCCTGATTCTGAAAAGGCATTAGCTGATGCTGTCAAAGCAGCAGGGCCAACTTTGGGGCCGATTTTACTTTCTATGAGTGAATTCTTAATGTCTAGCTTCAATGAATCCTACCAGTCAAGGTGAGTGATCCTGAATATGGAACAGCTGCATCTTAAAAATTTGCCATTCATGAAGCAGCATCTAGAGTAATTCAAGTTTTGCCATTCATGAGGCAGCATCTAGGGTAATTGGAACCTTTAGCATAAAATTCTTACTGGAAGGTTTTAATGTCTCTGTCCACTTCTTTCATGGATGGAACTGAAATTTGCATTGTGTTGGATTGATCGGTTTCTAGGAATTTCAGTTTTTGTTAGAAGGAGCATCCACGTATTGAAAAGAATTGGGTATGTATGATATAAGAATCTGATCCATTACAATATATGATGCTATTCAGGTATGGAGCAATTGTGATGGATGATCGGTATGATGATGGAAGTCTGGGATATACTGTTCTGCATAACAGTACTTCTCAGCATGCTGCTCCAACGTATATCAATGTAATGAATGCTGCAATTCTTAGGCTTGCTACTGGTGACAAAAATATGACTATTCAAACACGCAACCACCCTCTGCCAATGACAAAAAGTCAGCTCATGCAAAGACATGTATGCTTCTCCATTCAAAATATTTCAGTTATTTTTGTCAAACTGCACCGTATAGCCACTCCTATCATGGTTGATTTTGATTATATGTCATTAAAAATTAATATTTGAAAAGATATGCCTTAGAATAGCTTGATGGGTAACTCATTAAAATTTTCTCACGTGCACGGTTGAGACTGAAACTAATGCTCTACTTTTGAGTTTGCAATTTTATTTGAATAAAATGTTTTTGTTTTCTTTAAGTTGGATGGGGGAAAGATTTGCGGGTGGGGATTTAAGTTGTGATCATGGTTGGATGGAAGGAATGAAAGGAAGAACTAGATTTAAGCTAGAATCCATGGAACTTGTTTCTCTTTGACTACATGATAAGGACTCCTGCTCGTGTATAAGATCTTCTCCTGATGATTTTATCATGTCTATCAGTTAGAAAAGATGATAGTTTCCTTTATGTTTTTGGCACTTTTTAGCCAGATCATAACAGTAGCGGTTGCTCGACCAAAGCCGGTCAAAGAATCTATTAGTAGTATGCCTGAGATTTCCATCTTGATTTTATAATTTGAATGATAGTATTATTTTGATGGTATTATTTTGTAGGATTTGGACGCTTTCTCTGCTGCCATCATTATTAGCATTGCTTTATCATTTATCCCAGCCTCCTTTGCTGTTGCCATTGTCAAGGTACATATTTGAAATATCTACTGTTTTACTTTAAGTGCTTTTACTCCTACTGTGAGCCTCTGCTAATGTGGATATGACAATTGCCAAACTTGTCGGTGTTATCCTTGCAATGAATATTGGCAATGGTTTCAGCTGATGATGAATTGCTTTGAATTTTTGATGATTAAGAGATTTCATTATTTTAGTTGGCCATTGTAATGTTTTGAAAGTGCGTTCTGCCTAACACTCATCAACACCATCATATCCATTGAAGTATCTCCTGTGTTGGGTATATGTAGTTGTGTCTTTAAGCATGTGATGAAATATATATTGGTAACCTCTTTTCGAAACCCACTTGACAATGTTGACATGCAACGTTATGCTAGTGAAACTGATTATATGCTGTTTAATCCTTTTCTCTTTTCTTTTTCAAATTTATTGGTTTTGTTTAGTTTTCTTTTCTTTTAGTGAAGCTGACATAGTTATCTCTCTATTGACCTAGCTAGTCTTCATATTCAAAACAAATTTTCTTAATTAAGTTGACATGCCCAATTCGAACTAGTAAAAAGTTGATATGTTTCTTATAGATTGGTACTTAATATTTCTTGGTTACTATGTGTCGTTCACTGTTCTCGAGTACGTCGTCTTTATATTAAATGATTATTGTCATGGAATGGAACCAATTATGTGTACAACACAAACACATTGTATCATGTATAATGGTCAATCAAATTTCGACAATAATTCTTGCTGCCAAGAATATCTCTGACAATTTTAATGGTTAATCAAACTTAGATCTGTTTTTCCTTTTTTAGATATGGAAACTGAAAATGCCTCCCAACTCTTTTCTCCTTTTCTGCAGTATATTTTGGTCACTCTTTCGCCCCTCCGTTTCTGATGATTGTGATTTATTTTTCTCAATTAATTTATTCCCTATACAATCTAGTTTTACTTGATTTTGGTCAAATAATACCTCACATAAACTTGAAGCTTATGGAATCTAAGGTTTTCTGTTTACTAGATTTCGTAAGTTGTACGTATTCACCTATTTCTTTATACTCCCTTGAGCATAGAATCTTTGTTTTCTTTCTCGTATTTATGATTTTTTTCACTTGAAGGAACTAATCATGTAGAGAACTGAGTTTACTGGCTACGAATCTAATCTTGATCTTCTCACTTGAGCCCTTTGCAATATTTTCTACTTCCTCACCTTACTTCTCTTGTAGATTTATTTATTTGGAGCATTTCTTCTGTTATTTTTCTCTTATTAAGTCTTCAAAGTGATGGATGGCTAAGCCTGTCATATCATATAAATCCTTTTGGACCATCTCCTCAATATCGACATCCTTAGCAATGCGAACCTCCTATTGACAATACAGTGAATACAATTTTTTTTCAAAGACTATTCATGTTGTTTATCTTGTTTGATTTAGGAACGTGAAGTGAAGGCTAAGCATCAACAGTTGATTAGTGGGGTATGGTTACTTCTCATTCCTTTTCATTTTTTAGTTACAATAATTTTGAGTTGAATATTTGTTTGTCAAGTTTTTCATTTCTGCAACTTATAATATGTTATTGTCCTCAGGTTTCTGTCCTTTCATATTGGGTTTCAACATACCTTTGGGACTTCATCAGCTTCTTATTTCCATCAGCTTCTGCAATGTTTCTCTTTTATGTCTTTGGTATGTTCATTGTTTAATATGCAACTTATTTGCAGAGAAAATGACAGTTTATTTATTTCCCAAATTGTCCTAATTCTAGTATGTAAGATTGGCGCTTCTGTTCTCTCGTATTTATTAACAAATTAGTGTGAAATACAGGTCTTGATCAGTTTATTGGAAGGGATTGTTTCTTGCCAACACTTATGCTATTTTTGGAGTATGGATTAGCAATTGCATCCTCAACTTATTGCCTTACATTCTTATTTTCTGATCACACTATGGCTCAGGTAGGTAGTGGAACCTTCATCACTGATACTCATGTCACTAAGCTCACTAGATAATGAATCAATGCTCTTACATATTTGCAGAATGTGGTTCTGTTGGTCCATTTTTTCACTGGACTGATTCTTATGGTTATCTCATTCATCATGGGGGTTATTGAGACAACGGCTTCTACAAATAATTTTCTCAAGGTTGATTTCCTTTTATGCTGTCAATATTTTTTTTCGTTGTGCTCGTCTTTTATATGTAATGCAGTTTTTCTTTCTCTTAAAAGTTGAATTGTTAAATTGGTTTTCTTCTCTTTCTTCTCAACTAATTTATGTTTCTACCATATAGGCATGACTTTTGGATTATTATACATTTGATGTAACTATTTGGATAAACTAGATTTTTCTTCACTGACTATTTCTGGTTTATGTAATTTTCAGATCTTCTTCAGAGTATCGCCGGGGTTTTGCTTTGCTGATGGACTTGCTTCATTGGCTCTTCTACGACAAGGGATGAAAGATAAAACTAGTGATGCTGTTTTTGATTGGAATGTTACCGGTGCTTCTATTTCTTACCTAGGCATTGAGGTTAATCTCTTTCTTCTTTCTCTGTGTTATGATATTTCTTTTAAATTTGCTTCTTGACAAGGTTATGGTAGACATATTATGTGCCATGATAGGGTTATGGATCTAAATTATAGGATTAATATACAGATAAAATTATAAAGATATTTGTTTTTCTTCAGTTACTCTGATAAATTGTAGGATTAATTTCAGTGTCATTTTGTGGATGAAATTGCATCTTTCCTTTTTGGATAACGTGGACTGTCAAAATATGTTCATGGTAGCTGTTGGTATTTTTGGTTATTCCTTAGAAAGTTAATAGAAACAATTATGTAATGGCCTATGTACAGCATACCGGAGAAAGCATGTCCTCCAGCTTCCATATTTGGCACATAAAAATTTCTAAGGCCACAAAATCTACCTAACTTCTTCAAAAGTTCTACCGCACTCTTTACATGTCAATGTTTGAAAATCAATTCTTTTTCCTCCACTATAATGTCTTATGAATAACCTAGAAACATGGTTTCAACAACAACCAAGGCATAATTCCAACTAGTTGAGGTTGGCTATACACGTTCCTTATTTCTGGCAAATAATTTCAATATCCGTGCAGTTCTTCTCCTCTTTTGACATAATAAATAAATTTTTTTCTCATATTTATGGACGGGAGCATCAATAGACTTGAATTGAAATTGGTCAAGCACCTTGAAAGTCTACTTAAAGTGAGCGAGTTCAAGAAACAAGTATACCAGTCAGCTTATGTTGTGACTTGTGATTTAGTCATATAGGAACAACTGCTGCTTAGCCATTGTAATCATACGACCAATGGGGTTGCTAGCAGGAACTGTTGTCTTGGATACAAGTGTTTTAAAAGTCTACATAACGTAAATTTCATCAGCCCTTAGCTGAGGATCACAGATTTTCATCCTACGTTGCTTGTGTTGTATAATCTTCAAACCATGCTCCTTGTCTGTCTAATAGTGTCCTTTGGTACAAGATCGAAATACACAATCTGATATGAGTTGCTTTTTCACTGTTGTAGAGCGTTGCTTACTTTCTGTTGACCATCTTACTGGAATTGCTGCCTTTCTACAAATTAAGTATGGGTACAATCAAGCAGCATTGTAGGAATTTGATGAATCTCAGACGTGACGCTACTTCTGGCTACTCAGAACCCCTTCTCAAAGAAGATGATGCTCCTAATTTTGGTGAAGATATAGATGTGCAAACAGAAAGAAACAGGGTACTTTCAGGATCTGTTGATAATGCCATCCTCTACTTGCGCAATCTTCGAAAGGTATATCTTTGTTTTGCGGGATGTTTTCGCTAGAATTTTCTTTGTTATAACGTCTCCTGTTTCAGGTATATCCCGGAGGAAAACATGGTACAAAAGTTGCTGTTAATTCACTAGCTTTCTCAGTTCAAGCAGGCGACTGTTTTGGCTTCTTAGGAACAAATGGAGCTGGGAAGACTACCACATTGTCGATGTTATCTGGTATTTGTCAATTTCTTGGCAAAATAATGATTATATGTTTGAAGAAAGCGCGTTACATGACTATGTGTGATGCCTTAGAGGCAGAATCCCCTTTTGATATCAGAGTACAAGCTGCTGTTGAATAATAGGTGTAGACAGATAATTTGCATAGATATAGATAACTTTTTTTTTTTTAATGGAGAGGGGCCCATTTCTGACCGAACTGAGTGTTATTGATTTTATTACTTGAAAACGTTTGGCGTCTACTTTCTAAATTGTTTCATGAGATTGGATATATATTGATTCTTTCCTTCTTTCCAGGAGAAGAATCTCCAACAGATGGAACTGCATTTGTTTTCGGCAAAAATATTAAAGAAAATCCAAAAGCTGTTCGTCGCCATGTATGCTTTATATTTTTGTCTGTCTTTTTTTGATAAAAAACTTTCCTGATCAAATATGTCAACCATATACCGTGGTGGTGCCATTAATTTTACTCTCTCCACAAATATTTATCTGCAATATCTCAATTGACATATTATGGTTTATCATTCACATGCAGATTGGATATTGCCCCCAGTTTGATGCGCTCTTGGAATTCTTAACTGTGAGAGAACATCTTGAGCTGTATGCAAGAATAAAAGGGGTTGCATATTACAGTATGGATGATGTATGTATTCATATTTATGGTTGCTGTAATTATTACTGATTTGTCTGTTATATTTTTTAGTTTTATTATGCCTTGACATTTTTGGTGGTTCCTAATTCTGTCCTATTTTTGTTGTATACTGGAAGTACTTTGTGTCAGATTTTTCTTTCTTTTTCTTTGAAGTAAATATACAATATAACAATTAAGAACTTATATATTAGGTTGAGTTTATGCAGCGTTAAAGAACTTCTTTTTGTACGATGTGTTAAGGAGTAAGAGCTACATGAATGATATTAGTGCCTCGACTCTCTGAGCAGGTTGTCATGGAGAAGTTGGTGGAATTTGACTTGTTGAAGCATGCTGATAAACCAGCATACACACTTAGTGGGGGGAATAAGCGCAAATTATCTGTTGCAATTGCAATGATTGCCGATCCACCAATAGTAATTCTTGATGAACCATCAACAGGTAAGCATGAGAACAGTTTTTTAGCTAAAATATAGGTAAAAAAGAGTAGGCAAAAGTGGTCGAGTTGCTAATCTTTCAGCTCAAGTAAACATGGAATACAAACTTAGTTTCAACATATATATATATATATATATATATATGTATGTATGTATCAGTTAAAGATATAGCAGATGGGATGGCTTTTATGTTATTATTATTTCAACCCTTTGGAAAATCCTCAACAACTAATTAAGTTCAAACTTCATTAACATTGGTTATCTGTTTAGTGGATCTTTATGTTTTCTGACTTGACATGTGATACAGATAGTAAAAGCTATTCTTGGAGCTTTTTATGAGTTTAAACTTTTGGGTTAATGGTTCATTGACATGATATCAGAGTGTCCAAGAGGTCTAGAGTTTGTGGTTGTGGGCGTGTCGTGTTTTAAAACCTGCCTTGCAACAGTTGCTTGTTGCTTGGCACTTAGGTTCTAAATTCTAGTACATATTGAAATAATGGTTACTGCAGGAGCGGAATTTAATTCCCTTACAACTAACTGTTCTAGGGAACTGAGGTTCTCTCTTGTAATGAGCCTCAAGTAATTAGTTAACATAGTTACTAAAGGAGAAAATCTAAATATAGACCACAAATAGATTGGAATTTGATTACCAATTGCCCCATTACTCCCCATTCTTTGGGCCATAACACGGTTCATTATTCCGATGGTGTTATATTCTATTTAAAATGGAGAATGGAACACTTAATACTCATTATTCTGGTAACCTACTTAATGATTAGTAAATTTGATTGATTTCGTTCCTCTATCGTTGCAAGCTTTTCAGATTTTTTTTGTTTGGTCTTTTGATTTCTATAGTATTCCATCAGTGCACCGGTGCAATGAAATTTTTCTATATGGTTACTTGTCATGCTGCTTTTTGTAGTTGGGATTTTGGTTAATAGTGTTTGTTGCTCATAGTATTAGATAGTAAGAATCAGTTTCTGAAGCTAGGGTCTTTACACGAGTCAAATGAGAGAAAAAGAAAAGATAATAATTGTAAATCCCCATGATGAAGCTATCTCTGTAATCTTGTCATAACAGTTACAAAACAACTGTTAAGAACTAATACTCACCTTGCAACAAGATCCAAGGATCAAATAGAGATCTAATTTATTATCACTTCGGTTATTAAATCATGTTTGGTTAATCATTGCAGGTATGGATCCTATTGCCAAACGATTCATGTGGGAGGTGATATCCCGTCTGTCAACTCGACAAGGAAAAACAGCAGTAATTCTAACCACTCACAGCATGAATGAAGCTCAGGCACTGTGCACCCGCATCGGAATTATGGTATTAACATACTTGGCTTTACAAGCTTCAAAGTTTTGAAACTTGAATTGACTGCTTATAAAGCCTTTCCCCTTATTTTTAAGGTTAGCGGTAAATTGCGATGCATTGGAAGTCCCCAGCATCTTAAAACACGATTTGGAAATCACCTTGAGCTAGAGGTATAGTATAAAAGGATTTCTAATTCCTTTTGTAGTTCAAAAAATAAATATGTTCAAGGATTAATTGCCAACAGTAACTCTTTATAGCAAGATTTGTATGAAAATTTTGAGAATGACTAAATGTCTACTTTCCTCTGTGCTCAGGTAAAACCGACTGAGGTTAGCTCTAAAGACTTGCGAAATCTTTGCCAAATTATTCAGGAAAGACTGCTAGATGTTCCTGTACATCCGAGAAGCTTGCTCAATGATCTTGAAATTTGCATTGGGGCTATTGACTCCATCAAATCTGAAAAAGCTTCAGTTGCAGAGATCAGCTTGTCTCAAGGAACCATAATGTTGATTGGAAGGTGGCTTGGAAACGAAGAAAGAGTCAAGGAACTTTTATCGTTGACACCTATTTCTGACGGGCTTTTTGGTGAACAGTTAGCAGAGCAGTTGGTTAGAGATGGTAAATATTGTTGCATATAATGATAGCTTATTTGCTTTTCTAGATTGAATACCTTTTTTGCACTATGTTTAGTGTTTATTTACATATTCAAGCATCCGCGGTGTCTTCAGAATCAGGGGTTTCGGTGTCCTTACATTATATTTTGGTGAAACATAATTGCTAAACTGATTCTTATTGGAGCTAGTGTTGGTGTGTGAAAACTAGTTTCTGAAACTGGCTTGATAGATCTGGATTCGGGAGTGAGCCAAGAAAGAGCTGGACTCATTTGCAACTGATTAAGTAAAGTATTGGTAGATAAAAAGTAAAATACAAAGATTTGCAATTTTAGTTTCATGTTATAAATACGATTACTCAAGTTGGTTACTAACTGAATCCAGATAAGTGTTTGTGTGGGTGGTGTTTTCTATAGGTAATGTTAATTTGCTACGACACATAAAGTTTCCATAAATTTTTGTTTATGAACTTGTACAGGAGGTATAGCACTGCCGATATTTTCGGAATGGTGGTTAGCCAAAGAGAAATTCTCAGCTATTGATTCATTTGTGCTGTCTTCTTTTCCTGGTTCTACGGTTCAATATTGCAATGGTTTGAGTGTCAAGTATGAGGTAAATCAAGAATACATACGTTTACTATCCATTCTGTTATATTTAGTTATCTTGCCTTGGTTAGCTTTAATTTTAAGGTGTGATATTTGAGTGCGGACCCACCCTCCAATATATTCTTATGATGGAACATAATCGGTTGTTCTTCCAAGTGACAACTTTTTGTTGAAATTTGCTTCTAACTAGAAAACAATAATTGAATTGAAAATAGGGGTACCTGAGGCTAGTAAATCTGTAAGTAGGAAGAAATCCATGAGACTTCCATAAGAACGAAGGTGATGAAAAGAAACCTCTAGTTCAAGGCAAATGGAACTTTCAAATTGTTGAAGAACAATTCAAAGTGAAAGTTTAATCTTAATAGGCAAGCTCTTAAGAATAGTACTTATTATTCTTAATACACCCATGTTCATGATTTCCCCCTAAGCCTGTAAAGTTTAGATCCCTGCTCTACCTGGGATGAAATTCAGTTAATAAATTGGAGTTTACAGGATTGGATTTCTAGATTTCTTGGTCTAGACCTTTTATTTTCCGTTATACAAGCAAGCATTAATCTTAATATTGTAGTTGTAATAACGTGATATATGTACCGATGGACATTATGATCAATAATCATCTAATGTTTTGTTTCACTCCAGCTGCCATACCAAGGTGGTCTCTCCCTGGCAGATGTTTTTGGACACCTCGAGCAACATAGGTAAAATGGACTCATTGATGCAGTTTCTTTTGGTTATTTCTTTTCGTGTCTTGCTAAAATTTGTATTGATATCATGCATCAGAAATCGACTGGGTATAGCAGAATACAGTATCAGCCAAGCAACTTTAGAGACCATTTTCAATCATTTTGCAGCAACTTGTACGAGGTAGCAACACTTCTTCAACACTAAATTTTCTCCTGCTCTGCCTTTTCTTTGCTGGTGTATAAACAGAACAAACTGTACAAATCATTACACCATATGTATATCGCAGCTTCGAAACTGTACATAAACACATTGACACCACCAGTCTTGTGTTTCAAAAGTTCTGTAGTTTAAAAACTATTGAGTTCTTGAATGAAAATCTAGATTAACTTTAATGATCAAATAATTATTCAATTCTTGTTTTTCAGCAAATTTTGTTCAACTAAATTGTGGGTTGCCTATTCAATTCTTTTTACTCGCTAACCGAAACTAAATTGGCCAACAATTAAAGGTAAGGGGGGTTGTTTAATAACTTAGGGACTTGCGTGTAAGGTTTCTGATATTATGGGTTTAGTGGTGAACTTTTTCTACTTCTAGTAGAAATTTCAACCATTGAATTTTGAGTGCTAGATAATCACCCATTAAGATCTATACAGACTGACCATTGACCATTACTAATCAGACACATAAAAGAATGTACATTATCGTATCTTTACCCTTTTTCTCATGGCAAAAACATGAACATTGTTTATGAAAATGAAAGAACCAGTACTGTAGCATTGCGGAGAAGCAAAATGCAATATTAAATTGTATTAGTTTTGAGCTGCTTCATTTTCGAGCCAGCAAGTTAAGTTTGTTGCAATTTCATGTTGAATATAATATAAGATGCATGTAAGCAAAATATGATATTTGAGAAAATATTCTAATAGGTATTTGTATTTTTAAGGATTTAATATCGGGTAATTTCCAAAATACTCCTTACTACATCATTATATTTAATACCGTTAATGATTTTTCCGCCTTTGGTTAACGGGGTTAACGGAGATAAACACTATTCTTATTTTATCAAAAAAAAAATAAACACAAACATCATTTTGACAAAATAAGTCTACAAAATTAAGAAATTACGGTTGTCTGTTGTAAAAGGCTATATAAAAGGAACAACACAACAGACTACAAAAAGGAACCATCGTATGTGAACTAATATGTTAAATATAACAATCGGATAATAAGAGACTTGTGGGGTGGTAAATGCTGGAGATTCCCATAGAGAATATTTTTTTATTATAATTAGATGCATTATATGTCATACAGTATCTCGATGTTTCTCGTTATATGAGTTTTCATTTGTTACTATCCACAGTAATAAATTGCAAAGGCCGTCCTAATTATAATATCAATTGTCGGAACTAGGGCTGGGGCTAGTTGAGGCCGGAGCCCCTATTAGTCGCCAGATAATACTTAAGATTTTTTTAATAAATCTTAAAGTTGTTAAGCTCTGCCAAAAATGTAACGAATCTTTCCCCCTTTTGTTTGCCTCCCCTTTGGTAATAATGTATTACAACCTATTTATACACATCTAATTAGGCTATACAAGGAAACAGATTAATATGCTAGCTAATATGTAACATCTAGAATATGCTAGGCTATTCTAATGTTTCCCCTGAAGTTGGAGCAAGTTGAGTTTCTGATATAGATTTGGTAAACATGTATGCTAGTTGACTTTTTGTTGTGAGATGTGAGTTGTGTATCTTCTTTAAGTTTTTTCTGCCGTAGACTAACAACTTTTCTTTATGTTCACTGAAAATAGATTGTTGCTATATTATCACCACATATATTTATTTTGTCTCCAAACCCAAAATTCATGAACTCCAACTATGCAAGCTCACACGTAGTCTGTTTCATAGGTTGATATTCAAATTGGATTTATAAACGTATCGTTTAGAGAGAATTTGAGAGAAAAGAAGAGTTGATTCTTATTCAATTGAGCTCTTAATGAGCCGGTTACAACTTATATACAAACAAGAAAGGAATCAATCTGTTGACTGAGAATAACAGAAACGGTTATAAAAGGAAATAGTTTTCCCGCCAAAACCAGTTGGATAACAGATTCTTGATTGATTGTCAGCTCACTAGAGTTGACTGGAAATCATTGCAATGTTGACTCTAAACTTCTTCAAGCTTGATCCTGCTTCAACAGGATTTATGTATTTACTTGAGTTTTTATCACATGAAACTAAAATGTATAGGAGTTATTGAAATTTATTAACAAAGTTTTACATGATTTTTACGTGTCCTCAAATCATAAACTTATTTCATTTTCTTATGAGTAGAATAGAATATAATTATATCAAATTAGATAATTTATTTTCAAGGTGGAGTGTAGGAAAGATTTCGCTGATTCTATCCAATGTTCCATGGTCATTTTTTTCTTAAACTTTGAAAGCAAACATCTATGGAAAATGATGTTAATATTTTATTTTAACCACGAGTACCATCCATTTATTTTGTATAAGAGACATATAATATTAATCATGTAGCTAGAGTGTGTAGGCGGGTTATACCCATGTATATAATACAAAAGAGTATTTCAAAAAAAATAAAAAAATACAAGTCAATTATTCTAGAATGCTGACAAAATTGAAATGTAAATAAGTAGTTAATTATAAAATATATATGAGGCATGTGATGCATATTCCGACACTATTTTACAAATTTTGAATGAACTTATTGTTGAAATACATCTTTAACTACTGAATTTTTCAAGTTATAGGCAAATAGGGAAACCGAAACCATCTATAACAAGAGTTGTTCCGGCACCGGGGAGGGGGTGAGTCGGGCACTAGAGGGCCCTCTTTAGATACGACCCCTAGATGCATGTTATTGATGGTTTCCAAATTATCAGTAAAAGCTACATAAATCTATATAATTGTTAAGAAATATCTCTTAATAGACGTATCAAGCAATGCCTTAGTGGTTATTACATTATGTAAATGAGTATGAAGCCATGTGTTCGCATTCCATGATTGTAAAACGTGAATGCTAAAAAAAGGGAAAATATATTTAATAACGTCAAAAAATATATCCACCTAGTAAATTCATTTATAAATTGTGTTAATCGAGTTCAATTACATTTTTGATGTTACTTTTTTCATCGTACAGAAACTTATGTATTTTTTTTTTAAAAAAGCTCCACAATATTCAATTTGGAACAATAATGCATGCGTCTTATTGGTATGTTTCAAATGATTAGAAGAAGGTTCAATGGAAGAAATATGTATATATAGTATTAGGACGTGTTTGCTGATTTTAAGAGAATATGACAATTGACATTGGCTTTATAGTTGAGGGACCAATTGCGTTTATGCCAATTAAGAAAGTAAACCATGTTTTTATAGTGTAATGAGTGGAGAAATTATCATCTTAAATTTAATTATTGGTTTAAACTTTTGGTTCAATCAGTTTTCTAATTTGGTATAATGTTAAATCGATAGTCTATGCGATCAAAATGTTCTAAATTTAAGTCTTAACAACCTCATTTATTGGTGAAATTAAAATTGATAATGGTGTAGTATTATATATTAATATAAAAAATGTTATAAGAATTATAAGAATTATAAAACTAAATAAGATTGCTATTATTATCCGAGTAGAATCCTTGTTACTCTATTTATTCATAGTTTTTTTTTTTATATATAAATTTGTAAGGAGCAAAACTTGAACGTTGGACTCTCCACTCACACATGAGTTGTGTGAGTGAGTTTACCAATTGGACTACAATCAATTGGTTATATTATTCATAGTTTGGTACATAGGCTCGTGCATGTATATGATTGTGATAATTCATTATTCAATATGTGAATATGTAAAGAGCTAAGATTTTATATTCACAAAGAACAACAATATAATACATATATGCTCTTTATGGTATCTATTTTCAAAGGGCTTGAGCCCAAATTTAATTTATGATTCTTTTTCTAGCTATTACATAATTCTTATTAATATCCCTATTATTCCATATAAAATTAATCTTCAAACATACATATAAAGTAAATTAAAGGCAGCTAGCTAATTAGCTACTCAAATTCCAAGTAGCAATTGCTTAATTTTCCTTGATTATTCTAGAATTCTGATTAATTAATCAATCAATTAACACAAATTTTATTTGCATGATTGAGAAAGTAAAATGCTTGCGCACTCTCTAATCTCTGCTTTCTTCCTCTTCTTCTCCTTTTCTCCTTCAACTTCAAGTCTCACACCAAATAACTTAGGCCTTTCATCTTTATCTTCTTCTTTCTCCGTATGTGCGTACTTACCTACCATATCAAGAAGCTCCTTGCACTTCCTTTTCATGCTCATTAGCTCCGAGCTTAAGACCCCATTTTCTTTCTTGAGACGCTTATTTTCGTCCATTAGGGTACTATACTCGGATGACGATGATGTTGATGATGATCTTTGATCTTCGTCAAACTCATTTGGCATCCCTTGATGGATTGGTGCAGTGGATTGAGCGTGCTTGTTAGACCATGCCTTTCGTCGGCGGATTTGGCATAATAAATCTCTTTCGCCCTTTTTGAATTTGTCGTTGCAGAACTCCCATCGGCTTGTAGCAACTTTTCTGAAACCCTAACAAAATGTCAAAAGGTTAATTAGATTACCACATCTAAACATTTTTATTAGAACGTAGACGTATAAAGTGCGATAATGACAAAAGTTATTCTTCGATCTTACTAGCTCTTTTTTATAGGATTTGAGTATTGAACTCGATCTCTCCACCCATTTTGGGTATACCACTCTCAACACAATCCAATTAGATTTGCTCTTACTGGATTAAGTTTTTTAAAAATAAAAAATAAAAGGCTGGAATCTATAAGAAAGAGAGCGAAACTCGAACATATCAATCAGGTTGACACTCCCGAAACCCTAGGTTAGGCCAATATATTAAAAGAAAAGAAAAGTAAATAAAAAGGTCAAGAAACGAAATTTACAGGATACATAAAAAAATAAACAAATATAAGATGACCAACCTATTTATAATTAATCATATAAGAGCTACCCCAGTTTGAGCCTTAATGATTCCTAGAATCCTCTAAAAATAAATACAGACTCTATATTCAACTCTTACTTAAATTTGTCATTTTAAAAGAAAAAAAAATTCTTACTTAAATTTAACATATATAATCAAATGTTTTCTTTCTTTCTTTCTTCCTTCAAAAAAAAATAAAAATGTTTTCTTTCTGCTCTTGAGCTTCTTTTCCTCTTTTATGTACCTTTCACTCATAATTAATAATTTGTCACTTAATTTTTATTCATTCTTATGGTATTTTTCTTCCAACATGACATGAGGCTATAATCTATTATCATTCTAGTTGAATCTCAAGCAAAGACCAACAAAAATAAAAATTCAAGGCAACTGTTCTTCTTTAGACAAAATCAAACAAATAATATAGAAAATTACGTGAAGCTTCTGACTTAACGTGCATATATGTATTACCAATTTAGAAGACTTAGACTTAATTGAGTAATTAATTACTTAATTAGCAAATGAAGACCAAGTGATTAAAAAGCAAGGTTATTAGGTTAGATAGCACCATTTAACCTATTATCATTCAACAACCTACTCAATTGAAAAAACATCACAGAAATTCTGAGTTTCCAAACTTAGTCAAGCTGACTCAAACAAAAACTAGACTAAATTAGAATAATCTTATGAAAAAAATAGTCAAATAATTAAGAATAATATAATCAAAATACATACATAAGTATTGAGTTGGCGGACAAAGCTGGAAAAGTTGCTATGCTTGAACAGTGTGGGAAGAAGATCACGGGCAAACTCCGCCGGCTGCAACACCACGAACCCCGTTCCATCTGCATTCCACGATATGACTTCATCGGTGGACGGATCCTCGACGAGCATGTATGTTTTGAGTAAGAATGGTGGCGGAGTTGTTCTCCTTACGTACTCCATTAATAAAGTACCCTTGTGATCATCAGTAACAGTAATTGCCTCCATAGGATATTGAAACTTGGATAGTTAACAGGAGAAAAACAAAGGAAATTAAGGAATTACAAAAAGAAAAAAACTAAAAGAGATGATAATTATATATAATTAAGAATAGGATTAAGAAGATTAAGGGAAAGATTTAAGAAGAAATTAAGGGAGAGAAAAGAAGAAGGGCAGTTAAGAACTCCCAGCCCCAACAATAGAAACCCAATACGACACCACAGTTCATGAGAAACGCAATTCTTCTTTTTCTGAGAAGAAATGAATTGTTGAAACGTATGTTCTAAGGCTAACCCTTGTTATTTATACTCATTTTCATTCAACAAACACATGCTATTCTTATTCTCATTTCTTTCTTAATTATTATTTTAATATATTCTTCTTTTTTTCTCTTTAATTTACGTGCAAGTCCACAATTGCAACCAACACATGCATTTTATTACTTTCTATTTTTGTTATATCATGGGAAACACTTTCATTAAGGTTCCTCATCTTCTATTTCGGATTCTCACCCACTAATATTTCAATTTGAGGCTCTTTCTCCCTTAGCCAAAGGTTAAGGGTTCGATCCTCAACTTTATGAATAGGAAGAATTTATGTGGCCAATAGTCTCATCCAATGAAGTACAAATCATATGCGAAAGAGATTAGTCACTGCAAACAATCGATGGTGGATATTCTTGAAGACCAAAAAATTTGATATGTTTTACATCAATTAATTGTAACTATATTCATTGAAGCACTTACTCGGAGATAGAGTACACCTTCTGGGTTAGACTTCTTAACTCAGCAAGCAACACAAAAACTTTCGAGTCATTTGCTCGAAGGCAAGACTCACTCAGAACAATTGCTAACTCAAATAGATTAATATAAATAAGCACAATGAAATGGGTGTGTTGAACAGAAAACATCATCACATTATTGGTTCAACTTTACTAAATCATTCTAAATTACATGTGTTAGATTGGTCTTATGCATTTAATATTGTTGTATACCTTATTAATCGTTTGCTTAGTTCGATGCTTAGGAGGAAATGCTCTAGTGGGAAAGGGGAGCTTTAGCTTCAAAGGGAGAGGAAGTCAGTTCATCAGGGAGTGAAAGTAAAGGCGTAATTTTGATATTCCCTTTCAGAAGTTGTTTAACAAGATGTCTGATTACACTCAATTACATGTTTTAAGTAAAAAAGAATAGAGTCTAAGTGTACATAGTTGAAAGCCTGAAAAAGTATTGATTTTTTCGATTTCTCTAGTGTATGTTCCATAGGAGGTTTTCTATGGTTGTAGAGTTTTCACTTGTTTATTGTTTTATATGGTATTCTTTGATTGAAAAATAAAAACAAAAATTTAATCATCTTCATAACACCAAATTATAAATAATTAAGTGTTCCACATGGTAACGTTATAACCAAAATAAATTTGTGATGTGTTAAAATCTGAAAAATTAAGTAATGACTAAGTAGGCTCATGATAATAAAAATATGAAAAAAATTAACATTACCATACAAGTGATCTTCAGTTATGGATAAATACCATGAGCTTGACTAGTCAATATTCATAATAGTAAAGCAAACTCGTTTTGTAATGCCACCTATATGTTAAGAATCTTAAAATATTATTAATCATATAGAACAACTTAGTACGAAAATGACTAAAATCAATTTAAAGAACCCCTTTCCACACTAAAGAATGTATTTATTATTTATATATACATTAGAGAGTCTAGAAGGATGTCTTAATTTAATTTTAAGTTCTGGTTACAAGGATGTCTTAATTTATTAATTTACATGGGAAAATTTTCGGAAATGAACGGCTAAGATATTGAGGGAACGAGAAAGCAAAGTTAAAATGAGGATTGTTAAGTATATATTAGTTTATTTAATATATGCAACTAGTTGTTACAAAAAAAATATACCAACTAGTTAGACGAAATATAATTAAGAAAAAGAATAGTATCATTAATATATGCATTTTGATTTGATTTAGGTGTGAGGATATTTTCCACATTCTTTATTCTATATCTAACGTGAAAATTCGTCTTCCCTTTAACTTTTCTCTAATTTTTTCTTCAATTACGAAAAAGAAAAACATCATCCATCCAATAATAATAATATGCTTTTTCAAGCTAGATTAGTAAATTTTTGACTTTAGTGCAACTCCATTCTTCACCTCTCCTGTGCTTTACCTTTCTCTACTTAATTGGCTTTTATTTTGAGAAACTATAATTATAAACATTTACTTTCCACCAATAATTTTGTCCTTAGATATATATCTATATTTTTTGCTTTATTAGTATCATTGTTATTATTATTATTGTAAAATATTATTCTTATTAAGTGATTAGTTTTTTCAAAACTCAATATGCACTCGATAATGTGTTTTGAAAATTGAAAAGGGAGTGATTGGTGTAATATTCATATAACCATGGATTAAAGGTTTATTTGCCTAAAATATATTTTGTACAAAAATTTACTCATATTAGAATCAATTTGACATTATTGTGGAGAGAAACAAAGCAATCAAAAGTTAAGAAGTGTTTAATAAGTAAATAACAAAACTCATAAAAGTCAATATAAGTTAACAAAAAAATGTGTTCATTAAAGAAAAAAATGAGATATTTTCAAAATCTAGAAAAACAATTACATAAAATTAACAAATGCAAGTACATAAAATTAACAAATGCAAGACACTCATGAAATGTATTAGGCTAAAATGAAATTGAAGACAATGTATTTTTAAAAATGCAATACAACTAATGTATCATTGTAATTTTGATTTAAATAGTTATTTACTTCAGAAAAAAAAAAGAGTTCATAAAAATCTGAAAAAAGGTCGAACAATTGTTTTTAGTAAGAGCTTATCAATGTTCTGTTTTGAAAGATTTGAACACTACTAAATACATACTTCATTAATTATAAACAGAAAATTTATATTAACTGAAGTAAAAGTATATGTGAATTGTTTTATAAAAAAAAAACATGTGAAAAAAGATAAAAATAAATAAATAAATGTAATCACTATTGTAAATGTGAAGGAGAAAATATAAACAGAAATATGAAAGGTTAAACGAAGTAAAGTTAATGGATGGAATAAGAGAATTCAGGGAACTTGGACATACAACTGTACTATATATACATACTATCGGAACCTTCTGATTTTGGTTGGGGAGCTCAGCTTTCTTGACTCCATTGGTGTCCTTTTTCTTAATTTCTTATATTATTGTTACATAAAGTATTTCAAATTTTTTAATAATACACATTAATTTTCTATAATTTTGTCAGCATTGCATGGTGTACTTTCACCAACTACAGTTTTGTGTTCCCATTTGCGAATTAAGCTAGGTTCACTGTCACTGGGATAATGAAATACTATTTTTCAAGGTTATTGGAGATTAGAGTTTGAAATATGTAACAAAATGAAACAAGGATTGATATATAGGTTAAAACTTAATCTCGTTTAGAAGTTTATGAATTTTAGAGAAATGAAAATGGATTAAAATTAGTTGAAAAGTTCAATTAAATTTAGCCCCCTATTAACTCGAGTTGTTTGCCTTTAATGGTTGTCGATAATTCAAAATCAATTTTTTTAGTTTGAATGTGTTGATAGAAATTTTTTCGAGATTTGTTAAAAGACATATAATTGTCATTTAAGGGTACGATAACATGTAAAAATAGAGCGATATATAGTAAAACCCTTATTTAGGCATAAGAAATATCCTAAACTTGATTGTTTACAAGCTGAACAAGTAGAGAACCCTTACAAGCCCAAATAGCTAGGACATAAAAAAAGGCCCATAGGATTTCCAGACTTGAGAATTATGAGCATTGTGGTCTTGTGGACATGGGTTGTAAGCCCATATTCACTCCCATTTTTGTTTTATACTTTCTTTTTTTAATGGAATCTTTTTTATACTTTTGGAATATGAAAAAAATGATGATGTGTTACCCCACCTTCATCCTTACTAATTTACAATAATTTATTTCTAATTTTTAAAATTGTAAATTTAAATTTTATTAGGTTTCTTGAATTTTTTTTTTATACATTACAAGATAATTTTTTTTTTATACAATCTACAATATTGGCATCTAAGTTTGAATTTGTGTTTTATCAAAAAAAAAGAAGTTTGAATTTGTGTAACAAGAGTGCAAGTTGTATTTAAGACAATGAAATAAAAATTAAATTAAGACACCTAATAAAATTTAAACTACCTACAACAACAACAGTATTTGGTTTGAAGGTTGACCACCAAGAAAATGAGGTGAAACTAAGAAAGTAGTTAGCTTTCTACTTTCTTTTGTTTGGTTAAGGAAATATAACACTAGCATAACAAAAAAATATAACATTCATGGTGCTAAAATTGTGGAAAATTCTGTTTTTTTTTTAATAAAATTGCTTAAGTCATTGCTCCCGCAACTTCTAAATCTAGAATGGCTAAAGTTAAAGTCTTTTAATTTTTACTTTTTTTAGAGGTTGAGGACTCAACTTTGATAATCCTTTTTTAAAAGTTCTAAAAATTATGTGAAACGAAGTGAAAACTTCACATTTCCTTTTAGAACATAATAACTAAATAAAGGTTTTAACACAATTTATATCTTTTTGTCAAAAAAACATGGTGCTAAAATAGTGGAAAATGCATGATATAATAATAAAAACAAAAACAGAAGTAGGCTTTTGTTTTAAGTTATAATTTAACTGATGCAAGACTGTGTGTCTATGAGTTAGTTGTTGTATGTATGGTCTGAATTTCAAAGCAATGGCTACGACTCCGACTCCGAAGATAAGACTCGGAATCGGCGCTCCATATTCTCACCGCCGTCTTCCTCCGATGTCTCCTCTCTCTCTGCCACCTCACTCCCTCATCTTCCTCTCTCCTTCTCATCGCCGCTCTCTTTCTACTTCTCTCCGCCCCGTCAAAGCTTCCTCCGCCCCTGACTCTCCTTCCTCCGGTACTCTCTTCTATTTCTTGATGTTCGAGATTAATATAAAAGATGTTGTTAGCCTTAACTTTCACCTCGAGCTTTTATTAAATGCTGTTGTTGTTTTATTGAATTATGTGGTTGTTGTTGTTGTTACAGCTGGAGGCGTCGAGAATGTGGTGATTATAGGTTCGGGTCCTGCTGGATACACTGCTGCAATTTATGCTGCTCGTGCCAATTTGAAGCCGGTTGTCTTTGAAGGTTATCAGATGGGTGGTGTTCCTGGTGGACAACTTATGACTACCACTGAAGTTGAGAATTTTCCAGGGTTTCCTGATGGAATTACTGGTCCCGATTTGATGGATAGGTAATGATATCGAAACACAACTTTTAATTCACATACTTGAACTGAATGAATGTCACTACTTATGCCCATGTATCATGTCACATAGTCTTTACTTTTTTTATTGAGCAGGATGAGAAGACAAGCTGAACGTTGGGGTGCTGAACTCTACCAAGAAGATGTGGAATTTGTTGACGTTAAAAACAGTCCTTTCACTGTCAAAAGTAGTGAACGTAAGGTGATACATGGTTTTCTGGCATACTTCTCTATAATTTCCTTACATGTGGTGATTGTGGTTTTAGTATTTAGAGTTCTGAAGTATGTGTCTTTTGGTCTGTACATAGAATTTTTTCTCGTTTTGAACTTGGTTCGACATGTTAATGGATCTGATGCCAACTTTTTCATAGAACCGTAAAAGAGTGAAAAAGAATATTTGGTTAAGTTTATGATTCATTTTTTCTTTTTGTTACTTCACAATTTCAGGTTAAATGCCACAGCATCATTTATGCTACAGGAGCTACAGCAAAAAGGCTTAGGTTACCTCGTGAGGAGGAATTTTGGAGTAGGGGAATTAGTGCTTGTGCAATTTGTGATGGAGCATCACCACTATTCAAAGGACAGGTACTTGCTGTCGTAGGAGGTGGTGATACAGCTACGGAAGAAGCAATATACTTAACCAAGTATGCTCGTCATGTTCATTTGCTTGTTCGAAGGGATCAGCTTAGGGCTTCAAAAGCAATGCAAGATAGGTCAGTGTACCATTTTCCATGGTCTTTGAAGTTGTTTGAGCGCTCATTTCGTAGAATGCTTTGTGGTTGGTTAAGTTGATTTTCACATGAATGTTGAGAAGTGTAAATATGTTGCGAATAGAAATTGATGAATGTTTTGAACTTTTTAATGGATTCAATGGCTGGTAATTGAGTTTTCTTTTACATGCATGTATGAATTTTGTCCCCTTCATTTTGAATCTTCAAGTCATTATGTTACCTGAAATGGAGTTCTTATTAGACCCACCTACTGTGTTAGGACACGGCTCTATCTATAGACATTCAATTTGTTTCATCCCTGCCTTGATGGTGCCATATCTTGTGAATTCTGGGCCCTTCCATATATTTCCTAACTTTGATTGACTGTTTTTTGTGGTTATATGTTGTCTGATTGGCTGCTTTGATATCCTGAACTATAAACTAATGGTAATTTGTATGTTGAGTTTTCAACTCCCTGAATGTTTGTTTAACAGGTTGATTATCGCAAATGTTTCAGAGTGTTCAACAATCCGAATATCACGGTGCACTTCAATACCGAGACTGTGGATGTTGTTAGCAACACTAAAGGGCAGATGTCTGGTATTTTAACTAGAAAACTTGATACTGGGGAAGAATCTGTGCTTGAGGCAAAAGGCTTGTTCTATGGCATTGGTCATTTACCTAATAGCCAGCTGTTGGAAGGCCAAGTTCAACTTGACAGTGCAGGGTATGTGTTAATTGAGGAAGGTACTGCAAAAACATCTGTTGAGGGTGTATTTGCTGCTGGAGATGTGCAGGTAATTGTGTAAAATTAATTATAGTTATTATCATTATTGTGATTAGTCCCAGATTTGCTTTCATTATCTTTATCATGAAGTTGAAAATATACTGACTGGATCTTAAATGCAAAACTTGCGACTCTAACAACAATCTTCCAATTCATTAAGTTCATCTGATGTGTAAAATATTTTTTGCGGAATTTTGTCAGTCGATGGGGAAACACACTTTTTTTTTTAATCATGTGACAGAATTAACGCTGCAAGTCCAAATAACATGCAGTTGAATTTTATTGTTTTTTTAAAAAAATATTGGTTATGTCCATATTTGCATGCCCATAAGAATATGGTCAGCATGAGATATTAATGAAACATCTGATCTACATTTTTCTGCAGCCGTAAGCTCTTTTGTTCTTGGTGCATAAGTAGAGCCCACTTTATGCATCTCATCTGAACCACCTTCAGAGTTTAGAATTGATATGCTGCATTTACGGCCGGCAAATGATTGTCTTTGTGGATGATTAGATAGTTCAAATTAGGTTAAACATATATTCTAAGCATTTTCACTAAAATTGTTAAACCTTGCTGCATAATTCACGTAAATTTCTTACCAGATATCATCTTTTGCTTGGAAAATTCTGTAATTGTGTATTTTGTACGTGGGCTACCTATTTCCTGAGTAGGACCATGAATGGAGACAAGCTGTAACTGCTGCTGGATCTGGATGTGTTGCTGCACTATCAGTCGAGAGATACCTTGTTGGGAATAATCTACTCGTAGAGTTTCATCAGGTATTAAAGTTTCATTCCCTATCCATTTTCTTAACTTCTCCATTAAATAAATATATATAAAAATAATTTTAAAGTAGGTCAAAAGGGGAAAGAAAGAGTTTTCTACCCAGTCTTCTTTTCAACGTGTTAAATCATATTGCCAACTTTAAGCTCTCAATCAGTTATGGGTTGTTAACTTCCATCCCATTGTCTAGTTGGTTGGAATAATTAAATATTACAACCAGATGGAAGGTTAAGCTGCATCCGGTATCTTTCACTGATTATGTGTTAATGTGCTAGAATCCATTTCTAAGTCTCAAATTTGAGGAAATAATTGTTGTATATTTTTTATATGGTTCACCATTGTGGATTAAATGTGCTGTTGAGAGGATTCGGGTGTTCTACCTTCCTATAGATGTGATTAATAGGGTTCGTTCGGCTAGTGGAACTTTATCATTAGTAGGAAAAAGTGCCACATGAGTCATGAGCAGTAGGATGGGTGAGAATCTGAATGTTTCTTGATCCAGTTCCAAGTTATACAGGAAAGAGGAAACAATTGAAAGACTCACTTACATTTGACTGGTATGATCAGGTTATGAAAAGCAAGACTAGAATAGAAATTTAAGAAGACAGCTGACCAACTTAGCCTTTTAGTAGCTCCGATTTGCAATTGAAGACGGAGTGTTATTATATGTGGTGGTTTTGAGAAATACACAGCTAAACATTCTCAACTTCACATTTAGAGACTCTTTAGAGATCACACCTGGAATTTTTAGACATTATAACTAGGGTTGAACTGTATCTTGAGACTTAAGAAACAATAACTACTGGAACTTTTACTCATTGGAAACTTGCAAGAATTACAAGTGTAAGTATTATAAGTTTGAAATTTAAACCTTGAACTACTCCTTCCATCAGATGATAATAGGCTCGTATATTTCCTGTCCATTCAAAATGTAGTGAGGTTTTATGTTTTAGTGCATCATTAATTGATGTATCTAATTGTTAATTGGTCCTCAAATTATATGTTAATCTTAATTTTATTATTGATATCGTGTCTATACTATACAGTAATGCCAGCTGAACTCACTTTATTCATGTTTCTGAATGCCAGCCTGCTACAGAAGAAGTTAAGAAAGAACTTACTGAACGAGATGTTGAAGCAGGCTTTGATATAACACTTACAAAGCATAGAGGCCAGGTTTGTGTTGCTATCTTAAGAGATGTTATCTTCATTTTCTCTTTGTTGTTTGATGAGAAATTTGATATTTTTTTTTATCTTGTTTATATGAGCACTAATGTGGCTTTTACATTTGCCAACTGTTGGTCAAGTTCTCTTGTATCTAATTCTCGTTTTATTAGCTCAAAACTTCTATTGTTTATTTTCGTTTGTTTTCTTTCTGCAGTATTCTCTACGTAAGTTGTATCATGAAAGTCCAAGACTCATATGTGTACTGTATACATCACCAACTTGTGGTCCATGTAGGACTTTGAAGCCAATTCTCAGCAAGGTTTGCTATATTTAGTTTGTTATTTACAATCATACTAGTATACTAAAAGTGCCAAACTCTATCGTGCTTAATTAACATCCTAAGTTTAGCAAGTTGTAAGAGATGTAAGCTCCTTAAACCTAAAGGTTGGAGAGGACAACGTAATTATTTTATGCTGTACTATCTTACCGTGTTTGAAGATTACTGAATCACGAGGTTGTTATGGGGTAAATATCAACGAAATGCTATATAGATGATTCAAGAGGAAAATAAGAAACTAGAAGTTTGGGGATGGTATAGATTTGAGAAGTTGGACTGCAAATCCTGATTTGGTTTTGTTGAATAAACGTCACGTGATGACTTAATAAAGTCATGTGACTCACTTAAGTGAAACGGTGTAGTATTGGGATAGATAGGCTAGTAGTTAGCTGTTAGCAGTTAGGATTTGCCGGGAAAAGCAGTTGAAGCTGTTAACAGCTCATTGCTAGTTGTTGTAACCGGATTGATGTTATAAGAGCACTTGTAATCATCACCCCCCCAAACAATGGCACTCTTTAGGGGAAAATCTAATGCAATATCTTGATTCATTCTCTGTTAATACGAAATTTTGAAATTTTGGAATGCTGTTAGTCCAGTTATTCTGTACTAAGTCTACATTCCCCGTCTACTGAGAATTGCCCTTGGAGTTGCAATATGAATTGTGCCGAAATCCAGTTACTGAGAATTTGAGATGTCATCAACATTATGTTAGCTAGTAGAATGAAGTTATTAAACCTGATATAGGACATCAGAGATTCCCATACCTATGATGTGTTATTTTCCATTATTTTATCTTGATTGACATTTGACCTCATCTTGTAACATTATTTGTGACCTTGTCTTTCTTTAAAAAATCTTGTAATGACTAACCTGCAGGTGATTGATGAATATGATCAAAATGTGCACTTTGTTGAGATTGATATTGAGGAAGATCCAGAAATTGCAGAAGCAGCCGGAATCATGGGTACGCCTTGTGTGCAGTTCTTCAAGAACAAGGAGATGATAAGGTTAGCTGGATACATATTGTTATTTTATTTATGTACCTTGTTTGTACGTTATCTGCTTGACTTATTTCCTACTGTTTCCTTATTTGTCCATGCACTTGCGTAACGAATGGAGAAATATCATGATTATGCAAATAAAATTAGTCTGTATACTTAGACATGCAGCGATATCTAGCAACTTCTGGTGTTGCCCCCCATTTTTAACTCTGCTTGTTTGTTACACAGGACGGTATCAGGAGTCAAAATGAAGAAAGAGTATAGAGAATTCATTGATGCAAATAAATGAGGGTATGCCAAACACTCCTTTGGTTTGATGCCATCATTTTTTCAATTCAATTTTGTTACTAGCAACCTGTTCAGTAAAATAATGCATTATAATTCTTACAATCATAACGTGTATTATTGCACTGCATTGTAGATTATACATGCAGAGGTTCTAAAGTGGTTTTCCGGGTTTAATCTCAAATCTTGTATTTCCTTAAATCTGTAAATTAGGCAGAGGTTTTCCCTTTATGAAATTCTTTACCCGGTTAAAAAATTCCCTCGATACAGATCTTGTCACGTAGCGATTAACTAAACACTAGCTGTGATGGCTTGCTTTTCCCTTTGTTATTATTTCTTGTTCGACCTAGACAGCTTCGATCTTTTAAACACAATGAAATTGACGATTAAACTCTCTTTAACGTTTCATTGTCTGTATTGTCCTTTAAATAGAATAATGGCACTACAAAATAAGAGGTAAAGATAATAGGAATTCTAATATAACAAAGGATAAATAGGAATCCTAATAAACTCTCAACCAAATCAGTCCCGTAAAACTGATGTAGAAATAATAATATAGCTAATAAGTACAGTGGACCCTACTTAGATCCTATTTAAGACGTCTAATAGGAATCCTAGCTACTATAAGAATAAAACTACTAACTAGACTAGCTAGAAAGTATATAGGAAAAATACAGGAATGATCCGAAACACCCACATTGTTTTAGAAATTACTTCTTTTGCTATGTGATTAAAGAAGGGCTGATGACCAGAGACTTCATAACTTTTAGAAACTCCCAACAGAGAGAACTCATTGAAGTATTATTTAAATACTCTGGCATACCTTTCCTTTCAAGTAAGACACTGTGGTGCTGGAGAATATATATGCACTTTCCTTTTCTAGAAATCTAAAGGAGATTAGTTTTGTTCGGTTCATGTTATGCATGTCGTTTGGTCTACAAAGGATTGTGCGTGTGTGTGTCTCTTTCTTGTGTTATATATTTATTACAAAAATAATCGAAACACAGTTGGGAGTTCTGGAATTTTTTAGGCTCCAAGATGTCTTGGTATAGTGTTTGGAAACACAGTAAAGAGAATAAGGAACATCGGACAATGAAAAATGTTAATGTAGCTGATGTTATTGGACTGCAAATAGAATCTCGTGACTAGTCTATTCACAGAAAAATTCCCTTCATTTTCCTTGTTTCGTGTTCTATCATTGTAATGTAAGGTTGATTTGTATTAGAGACTCATAAAGTGATTATATTGTGTATGTTCATTCCCTTCATTCTCGGATGTTGTCCTTGATCCTGTGCTCCTCTTTGTCAAATTTTGTGAGCTTTTGCTCTAAATGATTAACCCTATCCGTCAACTTCACAACTTTTATTAACACTTCCTGTGAATTTTTTATTCAAACATGTTCAGTTTCAGTCAAGTCAGCATGTCACTTTATTAGATTTTTAAGGTCACTTCTACTTCTGGGCATGGAGATCCCAAAAAAGGGAAAGAAAAAACTTGATTTTAGCTTGCATTTGTCCTCTGATAGTCTGATGATTCAAATACTTGTATTTATTATCAAATTACAAGAAATACACAATACTCTTTGTTTAGATATCCAGATCTATGAACATGAGCATTACGATATCTGATGATTATATACAATGGTATCAATTCAATGGTGATGCAAGACCTTCTTGAGAAGACAAGGGATGGAGAGGTTGGTGTCGCTTTGAAGGAATAACTCTTGCTGTCCTAAATGAAGATTTTACATCTAGTTTCCCAAAACTCTGTTTTGCGAGGCATTGGCGCAAGAAGAATAGTACTCGCTCCTTGTATCGTAACATCATAAAAAATACTAGTTTGTGGAATAACAATAACAACACTAGAGCAGCCATATCCCACCACTTAGATAGGCTAGGGTCTACACCGAATAGTGTCCTCAGAACTTGTTCGCCTTTCATCTTTGGTTCTCCTGGCGTTAAGGGTTCAAACTCCAGTCCTATCATGTCATTTTTGTATTGACCCTGTCAACATTATCATAATCATTAGAATAAGATGCACGGGCCTTTTCATTTCATTGTTTAGTACTTCTTCATCATTTTTCTTTTCCCAGTAGATTGATTAGGGTTACCTGTACAGCCCAAGAAGAGAAACTGATATATGTCATAGGGTATCGCCAGAAGATCTTAGGTAAATACGGCAATGGTCTATAGAGACCTGATGCAATTGTGAGAAGTATCTGCAATCCAAGATGCAGTACACATATGAGATCATCTCATTAGCAGATAGTTTTAAAGAAATTAGAGTGTGCTTTACGTACAACTACGGCAGCTGAAACTCCGATACCCATCAAAAAGTTAGGAACAAGTAGTGCAATAATCATTGTCACGCTCTCCATGATAGAAATGCAGAAGAAGACATTGATGAGAAAATGGGCAAATATGGAGATTCCCGTATGAAATTTCACCATGCTGTAAAGTATAGTTACAGAGCATATAGCAGTAATTGTCACGAATGGGAATGATGATAGGAAGTTGGCTAGAACAAATACACCCTCGCTGTAGTGTCCGTTGAACCTTTCATGATATAGTACCTGATTCCGTAATGAACAATCCCACATTAGAATTCAGGGTAAAAACTTCTTCTACATAATAGGGATTGAGCTCAGGCAAAAACGATGAGGTTGCACTACGCCCTCGAAATCAAAATTCAATGTGGTGGTAGAAATTTTACCTTCCATTCTTCGATGATAGAAGGTAAACTTCCAACGCACAAGCAAAGGAAGAAGGCAAAGAAAAAGGTGTAAAGTTTTGCTCTCGATAAGATTGATACGCCTGATAAGCCAATGTTATAATACAGTATTCCAGCAGCTAGACTAATCAGAATACAGAACAGAATCCTTATCCAGTAATAACCCAAATCTCTCATCATATTGATTAAAGAGCGCTTAGTTAATGTTCTTAGCTGTTTCCACCAACTGTTCTCGTTCTCGTTCGTGTCGCTCATCTTCACCTGGTATTTCGCAGCAAAGAGATGTTAAAAAGTAATTGAAATTGAAAGCAAATTAGGTGAAGGTTGAATCACTTACGTCGACAAGTTTGATCTCCCTAATCCTCTTCCTTGTGATTATTGAATTTGCAGAGCACTTGTATTTTTCAAGAAGTTTTTCTTTAATGTTTTCTGCACTGAAACTGATTGCAGACTCGGCCTCAGGGGATTCCTAGTAATATGAAAAATAAAAAATAAAAATTTAGGAACTTAATAACCCTTGATGACATTCATTTATACAAAGGCATATAGGCGCTCACATGCAATTTTAATCGAATTGCAAGAATCTTGTCGAAATCCGAATTAATACACCGAAGATAATGATCCGAAGGGTTTCTTCTTGTTGGACAAGGAAATCCAGCATCTGCAAAGAACTGCATTATATATAAGATAATCATATCAGCATTCAATATAGGTAAATCATCATTTACTGATTAATATCTACGAATATCAGCATTAATATACCTGGATGGCAGCTTTTGCCTCTCCAAAAAAGATGGTTTCTCCACCAGACAGAAGACATAAATCATCAAACAAATCAAACACGAAGCTACTCGGTTGATGAATGGAGCAGATTACAATCTTTCCATCAAGAGCAACGTTTTTTAAAGCTTGAATGACAAAGAAAGCAGAAGCACTATCAAGACCTGAGGTGGGTTCATCAAGAAACATGAGATAAGGGTGTGTCAACATTTCAAGACCAATACTAAGTCTCCTCTTTTCGCCCCCGCTTATTCCTCTTGAATGCCAATTTCCGACTCTATTTTCAGCACATTCCTCTAATCCTATTTCCGCCATTGTTTCTTCTACTACTTGGTTGATTTCGGTATCAGTCATCGTAGATGGAAGCCTCAAACGTGCTGAGTAAGTTAATGTTTCTCTTACTGTCAGTGTTCCTAACAGATGCTCTTCTTGAGTTACATAAGACTGCAATTAAATTTAAAACTTTGTTATGAATTTAATAGTTTAAAAAAGAAGTCAAATTTAATATATGGAATTGATAGGAAACTTACAATATTTGAGCAGGTTGTGCTGATCTTTTTCCCGTTTAGCATAACATTTCCGCTCATTATTACATTGGGAGAAAGCCTTCCTGTAAATCAGAAATTCAAACTATTTTTTTCAGAAAATAAATGCAATCAAGGACTCTAAGTTGGTTCAAATTGCACATTAGATAAATTTATATTTTCTCACAAGTCCTTTCTACACAATATGATAAAGGTTATTTAAAATTGAAAAAAAAAAGCTTCTAAAAAATTATGGGAATTAATATATAAAAACTGGAATTATAAAATAAAGGAACTAAATATTTGTTGTTTTGTTTTCTATATTTGCTTACAAGAAAAATAAAAAGTGAAGATGTTTGAAATTAAACTGAGCATCAGTAAAAGCATGCCCACAACACTTATTCTTTTTAACTTATTTTCAGCGAAATTCATATCATCCAGCTTCAGTTCAACCAAATAAAGTAAAATTCCTTTCGCATTAACTTAAATTCAAATTCAACAAATTTAATTCGATTTAATTCAGTTCAGCTATAAAATCCAAGACCTTCATATCCGAAAGTTTGCCAATGTGTGACAAACTTTTTCATTGAGTCTTTATGTATTTTCTTCATTATTTTAATTTACTTGTAGTTGTTACAGAAGCTAAAATTTACATGCTTGTCCCATAATATTTATTATTTAAATTTTCTACATAAATATTAAAAAACTCATTAATTAATATTAAATATGCTTTAACATTATCATATTACCCGCTTGTAATTAATTTACAAATTTCTAGCACACATCATGAGAGTAAAGTTGGAAAAAACACGCTTAAAGCTTATTTTTTCGGTAACTCGCTTAATGCTTATTCTTTCTAATGCTTATTGAAATGTGAACGTTAAATAGTTTAGAACAACATCAACTTTCAAAACAATAAATATTATGGAATTAATGGAGTAACAAGATTTGTTATCATAACAATTATTGCACTTCTATATTATTTCAATATATATTACAGTGATGTATATTATTTCTATTTATTAAAAAAATCAAATAATTATAACATTATTTTATGAAATTTCTGTTAGATTTTATAAAATTTTAATGTATGAATCATGTCTAACATTAAATAAAAAACGATAAAAGATAATTTCTGGGGTAAAGATGGGGAGAGGGACAGAGGAAGTTTTTCCCGCCCCCATCTCGTCTTGTCTAAAACCTTAAAAATGCTTCCTATAAAGTATTTAATAAACCTTAAACTGAATCATGCAATAACAACACCAAAAAAAGTGAATAAAAAACATCATAGGGAAAAAGTATCATGATGCTTTTGATCATTCTCATTTTAGTGAATTAAGCCAATGTTATTTCATCTCAACATATCAAACTAGTGGTCTTTTATTTACAGTTAAATTAAGTTTCTACTTGCAATACTATTTAAATGTGGAAATCTACAATGATAATAACAATAATAATAAAAACCATTATTCATAATTATATACGTATATATCTGAATTTTACGTATATTTTAAAGCTTGAAAGAACGTTTTGATATGCACATCATCTAAATGAAAACCATGTTCAAATAGTTAAAAAGTATAAATTTCGAATGCAAAAGAAAACGAATAATACCGAATTTTCGAGTCTCATTAAACAACCGAAGAAAGAAAATGGAAAGAAATGGAACATAAGAGAGAGGAGGAGGGAGGAACCAGAGAGAGCATCAAGGAAGGTAGATTTGCCGGAGCCAGAAGGACCCATAATTCCCATAATTCTATCTGCAATTGCCAATCCTGTTGCTCCTTTCACCAAATTTCTTCTTCCATTATTATTAATATTATTATTATTATTATTATTACAAGTAGTAGTTATTGTTAAATCCTCCCACACTAAATACATTTTCATATTCTCTTCTTCCATTTTGCACTTCTTTCTATGTACCCACTCACTCTTTCATGTGTTTCATTTATACTCAACTAGCTTAGCTACCCATTTCATTACTTCCATTTTATCTACTCAATATTAATTGCATACATTATGGGATTGCATTATTGCTCCTATTTCTTCATACTATAATACCAGATATTTTGTATTATTCATTTCTATATTTTTTTAGCTATATTTTTCTTGTAATATATATTATAGTAGTTGTTATAAACTTATGAATTATAAATAATTGTAAGGAGCCCATAAAAAAGTTTATTATAAGGATATTGATTTTATATGAATAATTTTTTATGTATTAGCTTAAAGAAAATTGAATATATATATTTATTTATGGAGATTATAATTAATGTCGAAGATTAGTATAATGGGAGAATTCAGACGGTCAGAAATTATTAATAAGAATGCAAAAAGTCTTAATTTTTCATTTTGCTGAAGGCGGAGACTTATTTATACTAATTATACTCTGTTTTTTTTCTATTTCCAGTAAAATTCAGTTTTTTTTGGCTCAATTCAACTAAATTTAGTTTAGCTAAATTCAATAAAATTAGTTAAGCATTCATTCAAATTCAGTAAATTTAGCCTATTCAGACCAACAAAATTCAGTTCAGTTCAATTTATTCACGAAGAATGAGGTCTTATAATAAAATGAATGGATGAATTGTCCTTAATAATAATACCAACTATTTTAATAATACGTATGATTTAGTGTCGTTGGTGGACATCCATTTAATGCATCACATACATATACTTTGAAACAATTATAATGCTCTTATGAACGAACTTGGTAGATTGTCACTTGGTTGAATTTGTTTAACATTGATTTCATCATTCTTTCTGTGAATATTGGAAAGTCAACTTAATGTTATTGATAACCAAGACACACACATATATATACATCACGTGAGATATTCTAATCCTAATAGAATACAAATCGAGTAATAACAATACAACTCTAACTATAATTAGTAATCCTCTTCACCGCCGTCCAATGGAATTCTGTCGGAGCGTGCATAAACTGGGAAACCTTGTTGACAGCAAAAGCAATATCCGGACGTGTAAAGGTCAAATATTGAAGACTACCAACAACACTCTGATATAAGAGCGGATCAGAATAGAGCGGGCTATCCCCTAAACGAAGCTTCTCCTTCGGACACGTCGGACTAGTAACAGGTTTAGAGGATTGCATATTTGCCTTAGCTATTACGGCCTTACAATATTTATGTTGATGCAGAAATAAACCAGATGAAGACCAAACCAATTCAATACCCAAAAAATAGTGAGCCAACCCCAGATTCCGAATTGCAAAATTTTGCTCAAGAAAGGACACGAGTTTCGCCATTGATTCCTTAGAATTCCCAGTGATTAATAAATCATCAACATAGATAAGACAGTAAATACGTACCGTGCCTTGCGCATAAATATACAATGATGTATCAGTCTTGGAACCACGAAAACCAAACTGAACAAGTCGGGATGTGAGCTTCTCATGCCACATTCTTGGTGATTGCTTCAATCCATAGAGCGCTTTGTTCAATTTGCAAACCATTCCAGGTCGTGTAGGATCAACAAAACCCGGCGGTTGAACCATATATACTGCTTCTCGTAAATCCCCATGAAGAAAAGCATTGGATACATCAAGCTGAGAGACAAACCATCCGTGAGAAGCTGCAAGAATAAGACGAATAGTGGTAGGTTTAACCACCGGACTAAAAGTCTCAGAGTAATCAATGCCTGGACGTTGATGAAATCCTTTGGCCACTAAACGTGCCTTATGCTTATCCACAGTACCATCTGCATTAGTTTTGGTAACAAAAACCCACCGACATTCTACTAAATTTGCATCATCGGGCAACTCAACAAGAGTCCAAGTCCCATTTTTAATCAATGCATTATACTCTTCTGACATAGCCTTTCTCCACTCTGGAGATTTATTTGCCTGTGGAAACGTCGTCGGTGTTTTAATCGCAGTAAATTGTCGAGGCTTGAAGACCCCCGTTTGAGATCGTGTAACAATTTGACGAGTAACCGGTTCATCCACTAAAGCCCTCGATATAGGCGAAGTGGAAGGTGGAATAGGCTGCCGGTCAATACGTGGCAAGTGGCCAAGGTCATCAGCCAATGGAATCCCCGAGGAGCTGGACGGGTTGACGGGGTCGGGTTGAGTGGTAACGGGGTTGGGCTGGACAGGGATGGGTTCAGTTAGGGTAACCGGGGCTGATGAGGGGGTAGGAGAATTATTAAAGTTTAATTTCCTGGGAGTAATCGGTTGGGGTTTGGCAGGAGGTTTAGTGGGCTGATGTGGTGTAGGAATGAGTAAAGGATATGTGACTAAGGGTGTAGGAAGAAGAGCAGGTTGTGAGTCAGGAACACTAGCAGTGTGAGCTTTCATCAGACGTCCGAACGGAAAGACCTGCTCATCAAAAAGAACATGGCGTGAAAGAAAAATTTTCTTGGACACAGGATCATAACACTTATATCCCTTATGTAATTTACTATAACCCAAAAAGACACATGGAGTAGAACGAGGACACAATTTATGTTCCGAATATGGACGTAACCAGGGATAACACAAACAACCAAACACCCGTAATTGAGTAAAATCAGGTAATTTCCCAAATAATCGCTTGTATGGGATTTCAAAGTTAAGAACAGAACTCGGAAGACGATTAACAAGAAAGACAGCTGTTTCAAAGACATATGACCAAAAAGACATTGGAAGCTTTGCATGATTCAAAAGTGCTAAGCCAGTTTCAACAATATGACGATGTTTTCGTTCCGCACACCCATTTTGTTCGGGAGTGTACGGACAGGAAGATCGCTGAATAATGCCATTAGACTCAAGATATTTAGAAAGGGCACGAAACTCTCCACCCCAATCAGATTGAAACATCTTAATTGGAAACCCAAAAAACTTTTCCACCACAGCTCGAAATTTAACAAACACATCAAACACCTCGGATTTCCGTTTTAACAAATAAATCCAAGTGTATTTAGAATAATGGTCATAAAAAATCACATAATAAGAATAACCATCATGAGATGGAATTCGTGCCGGACCCCAAACATCAGAACAAATTAACTCTAGAGGTTGTGTAGCAATATAAGAAGAATGAACAAAAGGCAATTTATGAATTTTGCTTAAACAACAAGCATCACACAAATTTTTATTATTATCATCCTTTGCTAAAATAACATTCGAATTAAATAACTTTCTAACTACGGGAGTTGACGGATGTCCTAATCGAGCATGCCAAGTTGACAATGCGGCATAATTTATTGAAACAGGAATAGAAGACGGAACAGGAAGGTAGTAGAGTCCATCTTTACTCAGGCCCTTGAGGAGTGTGACCTTCGTTTCCAAATCCTTTATCAAAAAATAGTCAGCAAAAAACTCAACAGAAATACGATTGGAAGCAGTTAAAGACCGAACATACACTAAATTATTCGAAGCAGACGGAACAAAAAGGACATCACGAAAACGAATACTTTTGCCATTAAGGAAACAAGAGAAAGAACCAATAGAATGAATAGGGATTTGAGTGCCATTACCAAGAGTTACTTGCTCGGGACCTTGATATTCAGAATGAAGATGGAGATTATCAAGGTCAGACGTCATGTGATGAGTTGCTCCAGTGTCCATGACCCACGGCTGGTTGGTGGAGGGAGAGGCAAAATTGTTCATGGGACGATTGGAGTTAGGGTTTTCGCGCGGGAATCTCGGAGAAGAACACTTATTGGCATAATGACCCCGACCTTTGCAATTATAGCATAAGACATTCGCAACGTCAGAATTGTTGTGATTATTAGTTCCACGCCCCCAACCCGGCTGGGGCGAAGAATGCATCATAGTTCCATTACTAGTAGAACGTCCTCTACCAGAACCACCACGACCACGCCCTCTTCCCCGAGATGCGGGTCCATTATGATTTGCATAATTAGCAGAAGGAGCAACAAGAGGACTCTTTTTCTGAGTAATCTGAATTTCTTCATTCAGAAGCAAACCATATAAATAATCAAAGGATACCTGAGTCGGATTGGAGTTGAGAAAACGAATGGCAAACTCATAATCCTCGCCAAGACCATTCTTAATACAATCACAGAAATCTTCGTTGCTCATCGGAGACCCTAACATGGTCAATTGATCAAAAAGTCCTTTGGCTTTTTGAACATATGTTGTAATCAAATCAGAATTGAGTTTCATATTTCGCAATTGATGGACAAGATTCCGAACTTGAGGCCGAGAACCTTGAGCAAAAGAAGCATGGAGACTTTGCCAAGCCTCAACAGCAGAATTCGAACCAATTATCTGCGGTAATAAAGCATCTGACACACAAGAAAATAGGCATGAAAGTATACGAAGATCAACCGTTTCATAGGCAGCAAACTCAGGACTCTCAACAGCTGGGGGAGCTGTGCCATCAACGTGATGGACAACACGACTTGCGCGAAGGACAAGCAGCACATGCGCCTTCCAGATCAGAAAATTTGATGCCGTTAATTTGGTAGACATCGAATGACTAAGAGAAGCCGAACCACCTTGAACCAAAAAGGACGGCGGCTGGGAGCTAAACAAAGATCCCACGGAACCAGTTTCCATAGCTGGTATAGTTCCAGAGGTAGCAGCGCTAACAGTAGATGATGAAGAAGAAGAAACTGTGGCAGCACTTGTTGATGTACCAGACGACATGATATCGAAAAATTAGGGCAAGAATTCCGAGAAGAGAAATCGGAAAAGAGAGAAGAAGAATTCCGAGAAGAGAAATCGGAAAAAAAAAGGAAAAAGAAGAGAAATAACGGAGTCGATTAGACAATGGCTCTGTATACCATGTGAATATTGGAAAGTCAACTTAATGTTATTGATAACCAAGACACATATATATACATCACGTGAGATATTCTAATCCTAATAGAATACAAATCGAGTAATAACAATACAACTCTAACTATAATTAGTAATCCTTATCACTTTCAAAGTTCACGAGTAAAGAAAAGTTTTGGTGAAATGTGCTTTTATCATATCTCCTACATATAATCTTCCTTTAATTGACAATGCAAGTTGTTTTATCTCTATAAATTGATACCGGAGTTTATTTGTCTAATGATCTACCATATGATTTTCGTATACATTTGTTAATTATCTTTGCCAAAAGAACATGTGGCTTGCTTCATGAATAACTATAAACTTTGCATGACTTGAAGAAGTAGCTAGAGTAATGGTTTGCTTAAGAGTAAGAAGACATATTCATACTTCCCATATAGTCCTTGGATCGAGCTTTATTTGGATCAAATGAACATATTTAGGTTTAGATGATTAGATGATCATATGCATGCACATAAAACAAACCCTGATTTCTTGAAGAATCCAAAATAAAAGCTTAATTCAGTTCCAGTGTCTCAGACTCCCAGCATAGGTCTAGACAATAAATTGACACTAAAAAACAATATTGGACGTGGTATGATTTTTAACATGCAATAATGCATTGCATATTCGATTTTGGTATTATCAGAATCAAGGATTTCTTCACCATACATCTTCTTTAAGAGATGAAAGGAAATTTTAAATTTATTTACATCATGGAATCGAACAATCATTGGTCTATTCAATGGAGTCTCATTCTCTTAGTCAATGTATGTTATTTGTTCATGTGTAAAATATTTTAAGGATCTTTTCTATACAAGTCCATTGATGAAAAATAAGATTCCATTTTCTACGGTGATGAATTTGTAAATCAAAGCAATGTTCTTTATTTTTATGAATACTTATCAGTAGTTCTTTTGGGTTTAATAAATTTCAATAATTTGCAATTATAGAAAACTGAGTCTAAGAGTGTCCTATTCTTTTCAATTGACCACTGGTGGCCGTGGAAGTGGAGGAATGAATTGGTTTTGAAGCCTCCCCAAGTTGTAATAAAATATAGCTCTTATTATTTGTCGATTATTGCATTTGTTATGTGGACAAGTATGGCAAGTATTTGTCCTGCACCAAAAATCGGTTGAATAATAACTGTCTGGTGAAGATTTGAGGAAGCTTAATTAGATGGTGCTTCTAAAGGTAATATTGGCCTTCCGAGTGGCGATGCAATACTCTTTGAGAGACTCTATTGCTGGTGTTTTAGACGTAGGATTTATATTTTGGTCTCTGCACGGGTCACTGAGGAGATGGATAGGATCGTGAGGAGAAAATCTAAAGCGCTTCTCAGTTAGGCCTGCCTTTGACTTTTGTACGCCTCTATAGCAAAAATATTTAGGTCAAAGTTTACACTTAGGGTCGGGTTCTCAAAGTTTTATTGGTTAAACAACAAAAACCACTACCTATTATCTATAGTCTAACGTCAAACAAATCTTTTGCTCGTTTAAAAAGATTTCAGTTTAATACGAGCTCTTGATCTTTTGGGCCCCCGAAATTGTTGGGCCGCTTCCTCATTTGCGGCTCTACATGTAGTATATGCTCCTTAAAAAATATAAAGGTAAAAGTGTCGATACAAATATTATTTAGGGTCAAATAAAAAATAGGGTAAAGTTAAAAAAAGAATTCTATGGTTTCACTTATTTTCAAAAGAAGGATTGTGGTTTACTTTTGTCAAACAATGATTGAGGTTTCATATATTTGCAAAATAAGCATTTTTTTTATCTGCGCTCTTAAAATCATCGTTTACGACTTAAAAAATAATATATTTCAATATTGATAGTCTAAGAAACTTTAATTCTTCGACTTTTTTATTTTGTGATCCTTTAGATGATTTTTAGTGAAGAACGATAAAATCAACGTTTAGAAAGAGAAAATTTTAAAAACGATGATTTTCAAAAACTGGAAAATGTGGTTCCATGGAAATTATGGTATTAAATAACTTTGATTCTTGAAATTTTTTAGCTTAAGGTTATTAACCATGAATTTAATAAGGTCAAACTAAAATGTCCTTTTAATAAAATGTGAAACCTCAGTTCTCGTTTTGACAAAAAGTAAATCACAGTCCTTTCTCTGCAAATAAGTGAAACCATATGGGTTTTTTTGAACTTACCCTAAAAAATATGGACCTTTATTTATAATTAACTAAAGAAGTATGTACTATGAAACTGCTCTAAAATCTCTCTTGATCGTAGTATTGAGTTTCAATGAACAGTAATATTTTCTCCGTTCTTAAATAGATGTTGTAGTTTTAGAGTGTTTCACACCCATTAAGAAACTCAATAAATGTGCACTTAAATTAATAAATTTACATGGATAAACTAAAAAGATAACCTCTCTCCTTTGATGATCGGAGAATAAATCTTGAATTGTTCAAAAATTTAAAAATCAAGACTAATTTTAAATATTTGGAAAACAAATTATACAAATTTAAAAAAAAAAACGAAAACAACACTTATATAAAAGAACAAAAACAACTCTCTGAAAAGACATCTAAAAGGAAATTAAGGGAGTAAAAAAAGTGTAACTTTTAATAATTTTAAATCAAATAGCTTATTCTTGAATAAAACGTCAGAAGAGTTATTGTTTTTATTTTATTTATGATCATATATACATCATCTAGCTACGGTTCTATTGAGCATATCAACCGTCATATTAGCCTTTGGGGTTGAGATCGAGAGCTAAGGTTTTCTTTACTTAATTTGAATGCTAACCGATGCTAGTTGAATGGCAAATCCATATAATAATAATAATAATAATAATAATAATCCTTTCGAAAAAATAATAATAATAATAATAATAATAATGAAATAAAAAATAAGAAAAATTCTAGAACGTGTTCCATTCAACAATGGACGATTAATTAGGACACTGTCAAAAAGAATGGGCAAAATAGATTTTGAAGAAAGAAAGAGTATACTATATTGATATGAGTTACTAAGAAATGGAACAAAAATGATGTATCAATTTAATACAATGACAAATTAATAATGTAACAGTAGAGAAAGTAGGTTGTGCAGGCTAGCTGCCAAATATTTATATATATAATCTCGACAGTCTAATAAATGTTACCAAGTAAGGAAGTAATAGTTTTCCTTAATGTTTATCCTTTTTTCCTCATATGACTATTATTTAAATCTGAAACATGACATTTCGTTAATGTTTTCATACACTTGTTTACGCACATTCTCAATCTTGAACATTATAGTATCATAAAATGGAAATTATTGTAATTGACAGCTTATCAAGTATTCCCTTAAAGATATTCATGCTACAAATAACCACGTGTTATTGATGCCAGCCCATCGAAATTAACAAATACTTCATATTAGGGCTGGGCACGGTCCGGTCCAATCCGGAAATTTAGAAATCTCCAAGATTGGATTGAAGTTCGGATATTACTAAATGGAAATCTCCAGGATTGGATTGAAATATAAAATCTCCAAAATTGGATTGTCCCAAAAATTTCGGTTCGGTCCAGTTCGGAGGTTCGGAGATTCAGTTTCGGTCCAATCCGGTTCAATCCAATACGGTTATTCGGTTATTCGGATAAAAATTATAAAAAATTTATAAATTAATAAATTTATAGATATAAAATGTCAACTTATTTTAGGAAAATATAAATTCTTAGCAAAAATAAATAACTTTTGTTTAGAACACCATGAAAAATTCTACTATAAAATGGTTGCAATGAACTTGACCAATAAAAAATAAGATGCATGACACCTCATTAATTAGGTGTAAAGAAAAAAAAAACAATTGTCATGTTCTCATGTGAGTCCATTGCAACCGGTCTAAAATAGATTTTCATTAATAGTGCATTAGTTTTCAATTGAAATACGACAATAAATAATTCCAACCCCAAACAAGAATAACCCGAGATGACAAAATTTGCAAATTCTAAAACAAATATATGTTCTGAGGATTTGAAGGAAAATAAATGATGGAACTCGGTTATCTCAACAGAATGAAAATAGATATCAATACACATTATACTAAGGTGGAGGCAGAAAAAAAATGGAAAGGGGAGACATAAAAAGAGTGGAAAAGCGGTAAAAATGAATGGATAAAAAAGATATGCACTTGAAAAACTCACTCCGATATAAATATTGTCGGGCTTCTCAATCCAAACTTACAAATTTAATACGAAAATCCTATAAAACTCATTTGTTTTGATAACATCTAAGTATTAAATGATGATAAATCAAATATAATAGTAACTTAACAGTCTCATCCCCTTGGTGAGTAGCGACTTTTATATAGAATTAGGGTTATAGAAAGGTAGAAAGAGAGGGTAAGACTTTTTTCAGTAATAAGAGAGGTTAAGAGTGGGAAACGATAGAAATGTATTATGATATAAAGATTTTTTATTATATTATTAAGGACAAATATGGGTGTAGACTTGGAGAAAATCTAAGAATATAGAAAAATAAAAACGTTAATACACTAATGTATCCAACCTTTATATTTGACTAAATTCTAAAAAGTATAATATAGGCATTTAAAATTTTGGTAATATGATTATATACATACGTATAGAGTGCTATTATTATATTAAACTATGGAGTTATATATTAAAATATGAATTGGTTTTTAACCCCTCAATCTTATAGGAGAAAAAAATATTAAAACATAAATTTAATACCAATAAATCATCGGTTATTTCAATCCAATTCGGTCCAGTCTAATCCACTCCGGTTTTCGGTCCAGTTCGGATAAGTTTCGGTCCAGTTCGGTCCAGTCTGTTGACTAAAAGTCAACGGTCCAGTTCGGTTCGGTTTTTTTTTAAAAGTCAACAGTTCGGTTCAATCTCGGATATTTTCAATCGGATATTCGGTCCAATTCGGTTCTCCAAAATTTTTGCCCAGCCCTACTTCATATGTTACCTCAACTAACCAATTCAATTTTTGGGAAAATTAATTTTAAATTTGGGAAAATTTCAAACTGTCACGATTAACATTGGGATGTTCAAATTGAACGTGGTCAGTCATGTTGAACTCGAATTAGTACATCTACTAACATAAGATGATAATTTCAAATCGAATGTAAATCTCAATAAAAGTCAATATTTAGTCAAAACTTTAGATTGGTTAGATATCTAAAACAGTATTCTTCTGCAATCCATTTTAATCGACTTTTTTTATTGAATAACCTTTAAAGGTTTCATCATATGACTCCGATTTCAGTGTCAAGCATTAAAATTCCCCATCACCGATAAGTCCCTAGACGCATTCCTTGCAATCATCCGCTTGTAGTCTGTCAAGCTCTCCTAGCAACGTGTGGTCTAATCGATCACATTGAGTCCTCCTGGAACTCAGAACTTACCAGCCATTATTTTCTCCTCGAAGGTGTTGAAAAAAATGTATACTGAAAATTCCCCTCCCATGACCAAACAATGAGGATAATCTGTTTTGGCCTTAATTATCTCGGAGGTAACACAAATTCAATTAAAGAATTAATGCTACAAAATAGTGCGACACATCAATGGTACTATAGGAGCTAGCTCGTCGAAAGGACCCTCACCATTTTGGAAAAGCCTTTGAAAAAGATACCGCTGAATATTATCCACTTTTATATGGTTTGCATGCAAAAATGCCCTACCAAACTTTGCAAACCTTGCTAACCGTCAAGTTCAAGTGGTCAACATATGTATCCTTTGTGGCTACCAAGATGGATCTCTGTTACATATCTTCAAATGGAGTAATTACTGATAGGGCAAATGTCTAGGGCTCCCATGAAACTCAAGAATATTTCTAGTAACTCCATTTTAGATTGGATTTCAATAGCCAACCATGCTCTTTCAAGTGGAGAATTTCAAAAATTTATGTCTGAATCCTACCCATTGGCCAGTGTAATACAAGACTAGGTGCTACTATAGCGACCGCAGACCTTCGATGACTAATCGAAACACTATTCGGGAAACTATTCGAAAACATGTCGGATTTAGAACTCCTAATCGGTTTAGACGATTCAAATCGAATTCTTAATTTTTGAGCACCTAGGTGATGCCTGGACAACCCTCGTCTAAAACAATGTCGTTGGGTTATTGTTGGACCGAGGAACATGATGAGCTCTTGGCCGTCCTTAATGGTCTCATCTTCGCTATAAATTGTAGCTTCGACAAAATCATTGTCTGACTCCTAACTGCAAAAGAAGCATTGCATTGGGCATGGGCATCGATACTAACTATGAGCGAAATTATTTCTTATCTTAACTCACATTTTGTTATATCTACCTTTATTCGTGAAAGCAAAGATCAGAACCAAGAAGCCCACAATCTCTCCTAGTGGGGACTTTATTTAGCTTCCCCTAAAAAAAAATTCAGATTATTGTATCACCTCCATTCTTTCTAATGTATTTCCTTAAATTTGCAACTCTTTCTAATTAATAAAAGTTCTTTTCCTATATGACAAAAAAAGTTCTTGAGGACTATTTTCTGATTAACTCATAACCTTTTTCATAATTTTAATTCTGATGTAGAAAACATTACATATATATAGAAAATTAAAATATAGTAAAAGTTATTTTTAAGAAGTGTTTCTTGAATTATTATGGTGAGCAGTGAGCTTTGCTATCAAAAGCATCCAATAGCGAGAGTCTAGAGCAAAGCGTTTTTCTCCGTTCTCAATATTTTTCCTTCCCGATGCAATCGCGTCATTTCACCCTTTCAAGTTCTGGCTCATGAATGGAAACTTGACGCATAACTGGCTCATGAATAGAAACTTGATGCATACTGTATGCGGGTTCAGGAATTCGAAACTTTGTCGTTATCCCTTATAAAATGCAGTAGTTAGGTGAATTCCGTCTCACCATTGCTTTAACCCTCAAACGTTCTGATTAACAATGTTAATCAAATATATGACTCATGAGTCATGAAATAGTCCTAAGATATATTATGAACAAATAAGACATGATTACCAGATCCTTCAGAGGATGAGGACTTTGTAGAGATACCAATCCTATCAACTACTCTAATTACAGAGTCATACACTCATAACAGAACTCTACCCTTAATACATCTCTCAGATAAATTTCCCTTCGTTTGATGGTCCGAAAGGACTTCTATCCAATAACTCAATATATTTACTTTATTGTGACGGCGATGCAAGACCTTCTTGAGAAGACAATGAACGGAGAGGTTTGTGTCTCTTAGAGGAAATAACCTTTTCCAGTCGGAATGAAGTACTCTTAGCAAGTTGCTCCAAAGATTGTTTCATCTGATGTTGTCGCAAAAGGGATACTACATTATCTTTGTATTTGAGTACCATGAAAAATACAAGTCTGTGACACAAAAATAAGAGCAAAACAGCACCCATATCCCACCACTTAGATTGGTTTGGATCAACACCGAAATACGTCCTAAGGGCTTCTTCTCCTCTCATCTTTGGTTCTCCTAGATTTACAGGTTCGAACTCCAATCCTACCATGTCATTTTTGTACTGCCCCTGTTCATATCATTAACACTATCAGTTGTTAACAGATTGTTTTGTATTTCTAAGCTATGTTGCAAAGAAACTGAATATGCTGAAACGATATCCGTAATAGAAAACCGAAATATGGAGAAAAATGTGTTTTGAAACAGAAAATCTTGTACAACACAAGTTGAAAATGCTTTAGCTGTTACCTTCACAGCCCAAGAAGTGAAACTAATATAGCTCATTGGGTATCGCCAGAACAACTTAGGCATATCGGGTACTGCCCTGTAGAGTCCAGATGCAATTGTCAAAAACATCTGCACATGACAACATATGTAATCTTATGAGCTTTGGCAGTAGCATTTTGACATAGTTTAAGAACAATACATAAACTTGTTTTTCTACTTACAATTACAGCAGCTGAAACACCTATACCCATCAAAAAGTTCGGGACAAGTAACGCAATAATCATCGTGATAGTCTCCATAATCGAAATGCAGAAGAAGATGTTCATGAAGAAATAGCAAAAGATTGATAATCCCATATGAAATTTAACCATGAAGTACAGTATAGCGACCGAGGACATAGTTCCCAGTGTCAAGAAAGGAAGTGACGAGAGGAAGTTTGCCAACACAAATACTCCTTCGCCGTAGTGGCTATTCAATCTTTCATAATATGACACCTGATTTCATTACCAACACACTATTAAAACGCGAGAAACTTATTCTATTTGTTCAATCTGGTAACAAAAACATTACCTTCCACTCTTCAAAGAAAGAGGGTAAGCCTCCAACACATAAGCAAATGAAGAAGTCAAAGAAATATGTGTAAAATTTTGCTCTTGATAAGATTGAGGAGCTTGATAAGCCAATATTAAAAAAATTTATTCCAGCACCTAAGGCAATTAGCACAAGGAACACAATCCTTAACCAGTAATAACCCAAATCTCTTGTCATATTGACAAAGGACCGATTGGTTAACGTGACTAGCTGTTTCCACCAACTGATGTTGTTCATGTTCAAATTACTTGTCGACTGTCCCGGACCCTGACAACATAAATTAAGAAGATGACCAAGTATGTTGATTGTAAACATTGCAATGCATATATCTGAAATAACTTACATCAAGAAGTGAGATCTCCCTAATCATTTTTCTTGTATTTATTGAATATGCAGATTTCTTGTATTCTTCTATAAGCTTTGCTTTGATGTTTTGTGTACTTAAATTGAGTGAAGACTCTGCCTCTGGTGATCCATTTGAGAGAGCATCTCTTTGTGACTGTAATCGAATTGAAAGAATCTTGTCGAAATCCGAATTGACACAGCGAAGAAAATGATCTGCAGGGCTTCTTCTAGTTGGACAAGGAAATCCAGCATCAGAAAAGAACTGTAATACAAGCTAACCAAGTCAGATTTCATAGTTAAATTGAAAAAAAAAAAAAGATTCAAATAAATTTGATTAGAAGTTTGCAACTAATTAATATCACACACATACCTGGATTGAATCCTTTGCCTCACCAAAATAAACGGTATCCCCACTTGAAAGAAGGCATAAATCATCAAACAAATCGAAGACGAAACTACTAGGCTGATGAATAGAGCAAATAACAATCTTTCCTTCAAGTGCAATATTTTTGAGAGCGTGAATAACAAAGAAAGCAGAAGCACTATCAAGACCAGAAGTGGGTTCATCAAGAAACATAAGACAAGGTTGTGTTAACATTTCAAGACCGATGCTAAGTCTTCGTTTTTCGCCCCCGCTTATCCCTCTTGAATGCCAATTTCCAACCTTATTTTCAGCACATCCCTCTAATCCCATTTCTATTATTGTTTCTTCCACTACTTCACTGATTTGAGCATTGTTCATTGTAGATGGAAGCCTCAAATGTGCTGAGTAAGTTAAGGTTTCTATTACTGTTAGAGTTCCTAACAGATGATCTTCTTGTGTTACACAAGACTGCAGAAATTCAAGACACATTCAAAATAGATATGATCAATGAAAGGACAAGAAAAAGTATTCAAAGATTAAAAAGACTAATTATATACTACATATAATATAATATAATAAACCACACTTCATATACTTTAGAAGTTAATTAACAATATAAGATGGAGGTGTGTTTTAGTTTGTTTGAGATAGCTGTGAATAATTACACTTACAATGTTCCTAGAAGCTGTGCTTCTCTGCTTCCCATTCAACAAGACATTTCCAGTTATTATTACATTGGGTGAGAGCCTTCCTGTTAAAAAAAAAAAAAACTCACAAGCATTACATTATGACCTGTACATGGGTTGGGCTGGCTGGATTTGGACCGATCCCAATGGGCTTTTATACAAAAATATTTAACCACCCCAATCCGCTATTAATTTAGACGGACTTGGGCCTAAATATCAAAACCTAAACTCAATCCATATAAGTCCATGTATAATATATTAATGTTTCCTTGATATCTCAATGAAGAGGCTCAGTTATCTTTACAAATTCCAAGCTTGCCCAAACAATATACAGGCTTTAGGGGGCTTGGGCCAGCTGAGCTATGGTCAATTTTCTTTGTCCAAACCTACGGGGCGAGCTAATGGACAAGTCTAAGTTATGTAGTATGGTGGAGAAATTAGCCTTATCCCAATAGTTGTTTATGAGCTTGCTAGGCATGTAATATGCGAATGCCATAAATTTGGAGACATACCCATCCTTGCATCCTCATGCTTGATAGAGGATATTAATAATCTCTCTTGTAAGATAAATATTGATTCTTTCATCTTGTATGTTTAATCACATTAAACCCTTAATAACCAAAAAAGCATCAGAATTATTCATTACACTTGCATTTGAAATTTAAATTTGTATAAGTTCGAAAACAGTTTATTTTGTGTGATGTGGCTGCAAAGAAACTGGAAAAACCTTATTCAAACGCAGATAAAATGAATACCGATATTTACTAGAGCAAGAGAGGGGTAGAGAGATGAAGAGTACCGGATAGTGCATTAAGCAACGTAGATTTACCAGAACCAGAAGGACCCATAATCCCCATTATCCTACCGGGAACTGCAAATCCACTTGCTCTATTCAGCAAAGTTCTGCTATTTGCACCTGTACCCCCCATTAGTACACTTAAATCTTCCCACACTAAATTTGTTCTTTTTTCTATACTCTTTTTCATCATTGTATTCTCCATTTCCTCTTCTTCCCTCTTCTTACTTTAATTAGCCTTCTCTTACATCTCATTTTCCATTCTCTTACACCTACTTCTTCAATTCTATATATTTAACATGTGCTTTGATATATATAGCATTTATGAAAACAGGTTTATAAATTGACAGTTCTAACTTATTAGTGCTTGCCCATCTTTGGCATAGGTCTTAGTCAAACTACCCCACGGATTTATTTCCTACCTTCTCATTTCCTTTTCAGTATTTAACACCACCCAAAGGACTATCTATCATGTAAGGATATGGTAGGCCTATGCAATTATTGTCCTACTCCTGCATCTAAAGTTCCAAAATTATATATCAATTTGTACAACATTAGGGCATCCTCTGAGAAAATATTAATTTCAAAATCCTATGATTAGTGCTCAAACAGTATAGTAATGATAGTGTAATTAGCGTACCTTGAAGACTCAATGGCCTTTATGTAGGGGATTAATAGTACTAATCAGAATGAGATTAGTCATCCTAATCATCCAACAGGAAAGAATCCTAGCTGGAACTCTTCCGTTCGGGTGGAGAATGTCCGATCCACGTAGTTTGAAAGGACTGAAAATGACACGGCATATGTTATCATCCATTTGTCTGTTAAAAAAAAATCCTAACTCAATAAATTTCACTTTAAGAAGTAACTATACAGTCATTTTCTGTGCATATGAATTTCTTTGGGGGTGTGTAATAGTAACCTAATAACACGAACATATAATTCACCTCAAAAATGTAAAAGAGTGGGATAATATTAACTGGGGAACATGCAGCAGCCATGTACTGTACACATAATTAAATACTCAAAACTACTTTAGTTTATACGTGTAACGTCAATAGCCAAATAATCCCTGTTTCTAACCAAAGATATTAAAAATGTTCCTGAGAGTACATCATAATTCAGACATTTTGAAAGAAATGACTCGCAGAGTCTGCAAAATTTATTGTAGCCAAATAATCAAATTTATTGCCCTCGGAACCGTACCTACCAGAGGTAGTTTAGGTACCGTCTATTAAAATTACTCCTACGATGAGTGTTTCGGCTTCCCTGGCTTGAGAATTTACCAGCAAAGGATGATTTTCAAATATAAATTTGACGAAAATCTGTAAAATAGTGTCGAAATATTTTAAATTCACTTGGCTTATATTGCATTACTCATCTTTTGCAGTAAGTAAGGTCGCTCTTATTTTATTTTTTAAGAAATAGTAGTGGTTGATTATAACAATTGATCAAAATTGGGGATGAACACATGAGCTTTTGGACATTTTATTTATGCATTCAAGTAAATTATAATGATGAAACAGTAAATAAATATACGTAGATGATTAAGAATGTGGTAGAGGGTTTAAAAATTAGCTGAATGAAATTGGAGAGCTCAGGTGACAGTGGTGGTAAAGAAGAAGCTGATTGACTGAAAAACGGAGTCAGTAAGACTTGTTCATGGATCCAATTATTGGGCCTATAACCCGCTTTTCATGGGCTGGACTTAAACATCCATCTCCTATAATTTACTAACTACATTTTGTCAAACAAATTTTATTACGAAAAATTCTACCGTTACTTTGCTTTTTATAAAGTAACCATTAATTTCTTTTATCCACCATTAGATCATTGTAATAAAAACTAATCTAATGGTTGATCAAACAAAATAAATAGAAAATAAAGTGACTAACCCTTCAACATTAGTTATTATTATAGTAAATAGTAATAATAGAGCGCCGAACTGGATGGCGATTTTCACATGTTCTTTTCCTTTGGATCATCACGAGTGCGATGTGCGTAATACAAGCATTCAAGATATTCTTTTTGCGGACTTAAGTGACACAAATTTCTTACGAAGAGTGTGTTGCTAGTTTCTCTTATTCTTTGTTTTCGTCTTTTTTTCTGTTTATTCAGGTACCTCCTGTAAATAGTCATAATATGATTTTATAAATCCTCCTTAACATCTCCATGAAAATAAATTGGGTTCCCTCCTTACTAAAAAAAATAACTCCATTAAGAATTTTAAATAGTAATTAATCAATTAATTAAGATTTTGTTAGAGAAATTTTGGACCACTGAATCATGTGAGATCTAATCCTAGGGTGGATAAGCATAGTATTATTTACTCATTAAGCCATTAAGGAGCAGTGGAATGAGATTGGCACACGATCCTAAAAACGGATAGTTTTTGTTGAGAGAGGCGTGAAGGAGAAGAATGAAGCTAAAATGGATCATTTGCCTGAAAAAGCTAGAAATCTCGTTGTGGAAACTCGTCGGCTTTTGTGTCGGTTTGAGGGCGTGGAGATCAAGCATGTTTATCGTGAACAAAACAGGGTGGCGGACCTGCTAGCTGCTACTGCCCACGAAGCTCCCTTAGGCTTCCAAAGATTGAATTGTCCAATTGTCCTTGCTGCTAGAATTATCCAAGAGGATTTGTTAAGTGTTTCTTTTGATAGGTATGTAGCTTTCTAGTTTTTGGTGTTCTTGTTCTTCATGAAAAAAAAAAGAAAAAAGCTAAAATGGATAGTTTTTCTCGTGGAAGGTTGAAGATTTTGGTTTCTCTCTCCTATATGGCTCCTATTATTTAAAGATTTAATAAGATTTTAGCAATTAAAAATAAAGAAAATAAATTAAATAGTTTTTTAATTTATTGAAGAAGTTTTGATGTGTGTGCAATAATTGTACTACTCCTAAATATAAAATTTCAAACTGATCAGTATACATTTTTATTTATCAATTTGTACACAATTAGGGATCATATGAGAAAATATCAATTTCAAATCCTATGATCAGTGCTCAAATGGTCTTTAAATATGGGGTTAATAGTCCTAAAGAATGAGATTAGTCACCCTAATCATCTAATAGGAAAGAATCCTAGCATGAACCCTTCCAGAATGTCTGACCCACATAGTTTGAAAGAACCTGATAATAACACGGCATTGTTATCATTTAGTAATTGGAGAACATGCAGCCATGTACTGTATACATAATTAAATACTAAAAACTACTTTAGTTTATACGTGTAACATATATAGCCAAGTGGTCCATGTTTCGTATGAAAGATATATATTACAGATGTTCCTTAAAGTACATCATATAATTCAGACATGTTGAAAGAAATGACTTGCAGAGCAATCAGATAACTGCAAAATTTATTGTAGTAAATGAAATCAGATTGATTTTAATTATGAAAGAAACAGCAATTAAATGGAATGGATTGAATATCGGTTTACGGGTTCTCAGTTCACTCAATCAAAGAGTGACTGCATTGTATTTTATTACTCCCTCCGATCTATGAAAGTAGACAAATCATATAGACCAAAGTGATTATATCGATTGATCAAAATCAGGTGTGGATATCGTAAAAATTATTTTAGCACTACTTTTACAGAGCTTAAAAGCAACATTTTGATAAATGCAAAACTATTTTCTGAAAAAGTAAGAGAAAACTGCTCTCAATAAAAACATTTGTATCTTTTGAAAAAAGTAGTTGTTAAAACTTATATTGATGTGTTTTTAGTTCAAATAACATTAACTTTCAATATATCTTAATAAATACATACACTACACCCATGATCATTAGCATTTTTCACAAATTGTTTATATATCATAATAAATAAAATTAGATATCATATGGGCCGTCTATATATAATGAGAAATTAGATCTTAGATCTATTTTCTTTTTCATGGACTTCTAGGATGTTTGCAGACCTTGCATCAAAATCCATACTCTCCCATTCTATCAATCCATGCATCGAACCACAAATTTCCTTCGTCTCAACAAAATCAACCAAATCACTTTATGACCGTCATTTCCTCCAAAAAAAATAATAATCTGATTTACACATAATGGATTCTTGCTATAGGATGATATTATGAGAGTTTAGATGGTTAATGTTAACCTACTAATCCCAAAATGACATCAAATTTTGAAAAATAACATCATTTCCTTCTATGTTTACTAGAATTAATATTAATATACGTATAGAACAAAATTACGAGTAACCTGAAAAAAAGACACGAACAGGCAGGAACTCAAATAGGTTAAAACAACTATGACAAGAAAGTTTCTGAGTCGGGTTAGGGTTGAGATTTCGACACGACCCTGAAATTGACACGACTCGAAACACAAAATTAATAGGTCTAATTGAGGATAACTTTTCCCTTCATTCACCATTTAATTTAGATCAACTTTGGTAACCAACCTCTTTGTGCCTTTTTCTCGTAATGGTCTACTCACTGAGATTACAACCCTATCTGAAGATGCACTGGTTAATACAAATTCAAATACCATTAATAGCTTAGACCATAATCATTTAACGATGTGATCTTTGGACGTAGAGTTGACTTCAGGTACGTCGTCTAGGATGAAAGGACCAAGTTTACCTGTTCTAAACAGAGTTAGAAACTTCTTTGATACCATCAGACGAGCTTCGGATGCCTTATGAGGGATTTTCAGTGCCTTCTGCAGCACTTCGAACTGGTGCTCTATAAGATTTTCCAAATCATTCTCGTCTTCAACATTGCCACTAAATTCCGCCACAGTTTTGTACAATGCACATTGGACTTCAGTTACCATATCCTACAATGTAAACAGGGACAGCTTAATAAACAAACAAACAAAAAAGCATAATATATAGAGGACATTTTGTATAAAATATAGGAGATTGTCACCTCAACATAAAGTATAGCAGATCTATCCGGTGCCTTCTTTCTTGATGGCTTAAGATCTTTAAGATTGTACTCATGTTTATCCTGATATGATTTATATGTAATCCCTTCCATTTTTCTATTATTCAAGTGTCTCCAGTGAAGAGGAGTGCCTCGAGTATTTAAAACAGCTAACAAGTACTGCGCTATGCGCTCTTCGCCTACTATAGAATCTTTCACAGATCCTGCATGTATGCCCCGAGAAATTAAACTATCTGAAGTTTTAGAATGCACCATGAGATGTAAAATTCAATTCTTTCTCAAAAATAAAGCAGAAAGCAATCGGATAGAATGCATAAGAAATTAACGAGAAAATTAATTTTAACCTGCTAGAGCTAGCTTTAAACCAGTTTCTATATTTGGGATACTCGGAACCAGCACTCCAGGAGTATCCAGAACATATATGCTAGGCTGATGAGCAATCTGCACTTCAATACTAAAATTGTAAGTCTTGAAGTTGTGACAAACTGAAAATACGAACATGATGCTTAGCTATAAAATTACTCCCAGGTGCATTGGCATACTCTCCCACTGTAAAGTACACGGGTTGGTTCTCTAGCAAACATTAACACTAAATGCTACCTAATTTCAGCCCTAATAACCCAAAAACAAGTTGTTATAAAAAATATTCTTTCACTTTTGTGTTAGATAAGAGAATTTATTTATTTTTACGCACAATTAAACAAGGTTAAATGTCGTGTGGTCATGAAGAAAGCATGTTCAAAATGACAAAAATTAGATTGCTGACATTTTACCAGAACAAGTATTAAGAATTAGGATGGAAATAAAGGGGTAAGAGAAGTTAAAGCAGATCATTAGCATTTTATAAGAAAGAAAGAAATAAGCACAAACTCAAATTTGATAGAGAATTAGTAGAAGCACTGTGACAACAGGGTACTGTCCAAATCCTAAGAAAGAAAGCCCTTTGACGAGAAATTTGAAATTCTATTGGAATAAGGACAATCATATGTAAAGAACAACATCCAAGGATGTCTTGGCACATTTAAGAAGGCCCAGAAATTAGCACCTGAGGAAGAAAAGGATCACCATATATATTTATACATGACATGAAAGGGGAAAAAAGTATATCACTGATTTTCTTGTCAAAGAACTGTACCACCAAAAAGCTTAAGTTCAAATGCAAAGACTTCATGAATAGTTTTATATCTCCTACCATATTTACATTCACAGACAATTTCCAACGCGTCTCTTTTATTGAGAGTAGAACTCCCCCATACACTATAGACCTATGTTATGGGTAAAAGAAGAATCATTCACCTTGAATCCTGCAATATCTTGAGTCACACCAGGCAATGGACCTACTCTAGCTCGTTTTAATTTCTCCTGCACTATGTATAAAACTCTCACCATCACCGTTCAAAATGATTTCAACAATTATAACAATTGAGAATCAAATTGATTTATCAATTTATACTTAAGCCAATATAGGCATCTTATCTGTTCTCATACCTGGAAAACGGGAAGATGCAATTTGATGGATGGAATTTATTAGAGCAGATTTTCCAACATTGGGAACGCCAACCACCATGACAAGGAGAGTAGGTTCCCTTGACATAACCTCCTTTAGTTTAAACTCGACAAGTTCTAGAAGCTTTTGGAATGCAAAGGAAAAAAAAGGGTACAAACAGAAAGTGGAAGTACATAAGAAATTAGACGGCCAAAATCAAAATGACCTGTATGCATAAACATGTAGAATAAATAAAATATCTTATCAAAATTACAAAATAATTATTAGGAGGAACATGCTAATGCCGTTGCTACAAGATTGAGATAATCATAAATATGAAACATTGAAATCACAAAATCAACAGGAATTAAGAACATTATCTTGAATTAACAACGGTACTTTCAGGAAAAAGGTGAAAGAAAATTCATGGAATCAAAGTCGGTATTTAAGGCGTGCACTCTGTCGCATGGCCTATACAGGCAACATGTTCTGTGTAAACTATAAACTAAAAAAAGGAAAATGTTGTTTATAAATGTCATATTCATTTATGTTTAAAAATACTCTAGCACATATCAAAAGGCTTATGCACAGAGAAAACATCACCTGTATGTGTAATACAAAGTAATTGAATTCCACTCAGAGAAAATCAAACTAAGAGAAGTTAACTTCAAAATCAGGCAGCTCGTCAACCCCTTAAGACTGAGGAATCACATATATCTTTTCCTAAGTCTAAATAGATGGTGCAATCTTCACGTTCATTCTAATTTCTTTGAGGGAGCCAATGTTTTCATTTAAACCTTCAATTTCCTAACTCTAAATTCATTAGTAACGAACACGAAGTAACCACAACCACGACATTACATACTCTATAAACATTAGTACACCATCAATTACAAAATTATAAACAAAAAGAAGAGAAATTTACAGTTAAACAGCAGAAACATAAAGAAGAAAAAATCTCAAAACTAACCTTCTGAACAGAACTCCTGCTGTGGGCATTAATCGGGATAGAATCTTGCTTACAGGATTCAAAATAATTCGTCCATTTCTGCAAACAAAATAACAATTAAAAGGCATGAACTGAACGGAATAGAAGTGAAATGAAGCGAAAAAAGAAGAAGTGAAGAGAAAAGGAGTAATGAAAAATTACATGCATAATATTAGGATTAGCTAAATCTTTCTTGTTGAGAGCGATAAGACGGCGTTTAGAGTTAAGGTGAGGCTGTAAATCTTCATTTGCAGAGGACAGTGGAATCTGATTGAATAAATAGAGAAGAATTAAAGAAAGGAAAGGAAGAAATAAGAAAAAAGAAAAAGAAAGTGTTTTACGGACACGAGAGTCGCGAACTTCGATGACGAGATCGGCGAGCTTGAGGCGGTCACGGATAGCACGTGTAGCTGCAGCCATGTGACCGGGAAACCAGTTGATGACACCGCCCTCGGCATTGAACCTCATATCTCCTAAACCCTTCTTCAATCCTCTCATTGCATTTCCCGTTTGCTCAAAATACTTTCACACTTCCCTGCTTCTGTCTTCTTCTCTGTAATAATAATAATATATGGATACACCATTCAAGCCCAAGCCCAAGCCCATGTCCTTTGGGCTCCATTCAAAATCATGTTCACGTGCAAACTCGTCAAGGAGCTTACCTATACATACAATGAGTTGTTTGTTTACTATGTGTCCACAAGCTTTGCTAGCTTTACCCGAGACCATGTATTTATTTATATTTATGTAACTGGTTACATATGTGTATGAATTTTGCTCGTAGACAACTTGTTATTATGTTCATAAACGAAGCTCGGAAACCAATCTTGTGAAATACAAGCTAAATTTATTAGAGAACAATCCGTTTTTCATACAAGTTGAAGTGTTTGCATTTATATTATAACTTGAATAATGATTCAAATTTCTAAAACACTTTTAAGCTATGCATAAATAAAATAACAAGCAACTAATTTAAAGTTTCAGATATACTACTTAAGCTATAGATATAATACCAAAAAAAAAAAAAATATAGATAATTTTAAGCTCTATATAGTTCCCCAATACTTCCAGAAAATACATTTTGTTAGTGTACGTATATTATGGAACTTTACAGCTAGGTCGGGAGTGTTGTATTTATTTATATTTGAATCTGAGATCTACACTAGAACTTCTATTATTTTAATTAATTTCATGTTTAATTGGAATTGTTTAAAATAAAAATAAAGGATGAGTTGCCAATTAATTTTGATAGCTAGACTGCAAATATCTTTAGAGTTTCAAGATATTCATCTCAAATATCTTCAAAATATCTCCAAATCCTAATTTATTTGTTAAAACATCAACAAATCCTAATTCTTTACGTTATCCTTCCAACATTAATCTATTATATGAATTAGGAACATGCAATCTGTATTTGTTATGTGAGAACCAAATAGACGCCAATATATAAACAAAAGGTTTTTAATGTCTTGAAATATTTGAACTACACTTCGAGCATGCAAATATTTTATTAAAATGGTGGAAAATAAATATAAAAATAAGAAGCTCTGAAAAGCGTAGCAATAGCAGACAATATCAACCACGTGGTGTTGCTATAATGGGACATTATTATTATAGCTAATCAGAACATGAACAGATAAACACTTTTGTTTATATGTAATTATTAAAATTGCACTTTATAAGTCATCACATAGCAAACGACATGTCATCCCTTTTGTACGAAGACCAAAACGTCAACAAATTAAGATCCCAATCTTAGCTATCCTATACGAATTTAAATATGGATATGTTATAAATATTATATTTAATTTTTATAATGTGTAAAATTTTTTGTAAACTATATATATGTATATTGTGAATGAGAGTTGAGGAGGAGAATTTATCGCGAAATTTAACATGTATTGAGATATTTATAATATTATAAGAATAATATCATGTGATACTAAAAGTCTAGTGTTATGAGATACGATTATGGAAAAGAAAAGAGTCGAAACGGATTTCCGAGCTCAACAGAAGAAAGAAGAAGAGACATGTTGCTTAAAGATAATATATTATTATTCAAGAAAATACAATTTGAGTTTTCGAAGCGCAAGTTGGACATTTGTAATTGGCATGCTTCAACTTGAGGGACATTGTTAAAGCCTAATTAGTAACATATGAATATTATATTTGATCTCTATAGGAATATTTGTATTGTTTTATATTTAGTCTATTTAGGAATGTATTCTAGTTTTGGTAGAAAAGGTTTTCCTAGTTTATGTAGGGCTCTTTGTAAATTATATATACGTACATAGTGAATGAGAATTGAGGAGGAGAATTCACCGCAAAATTAATTGTACACTATCCAATATAGCACTTTCCAATTGTAAACATGTTTATATATCAGTCAAATAACCAAGAGTGATAAAAAGGTTAAAAAGTTGAAATTGGCCAAATTCAATTGAAATTCATAAATTTTAAAGAAAATAACAATCTTTAACTTGTTTATAATGTTGTTAGCTTCAATTACCAGCTCGAGCATTTAGTTTAGTTGGTTAAAGTTCAAAAGCTCGAGCTGATAGTTAAGACTAATTAACAACATTTTCTATATTATTTTCTGTCACGTCATCTCATGTAAATGTTTTTTAAACTTGAAAAATATACAACACATATCTCAACTTTATCATTTATTTTTAACTCACCAATAAATGAAATTATTAGGTCCGTTGGAATTGATTTTTGTGTAACCAATATACTGAATTAATGAAAGAGATGGATGAATAATCTTTTATTGAGAAATAACTCATGTAATGACATAAAAATATAGTAAAAGTTTGAAGTTTTGTCCGATGTGCATGTGCATAGCTTGTTAGTAAATAATATACTCCGTATAATCAATGGATAAATAAAAGCATTCCAACGAGGCAATGGGCATGCCTATCATTCTCTAAAATAATCTTCTATTTCCTGAAAACTTACACGTACGCTACGCCTGCACAAATATAATATTCTAATTTCTTTTGAAGAAAAATGGAAATTGTATGGTACAATATTATATAATCCATCCATTATTATATGATTAGAATATATATATTTACTTTTTGTATTTCGTTTTGTTTACTTTATAAAGAAAACAAGCTACGAGTTATCACAGAAACCATGCGGTTCTCTTGGATTGTTATAAAAAATTAATAACTTCTAGTACATCATTGTATACGTAGTACGAGCTCGTTCATAAAATCACAATATAATTAAATAGTTCTTAACTCTACAATTAATCTACATAATGTTACTTATCTAATCAAATTTTGTATATTGAATAAACTAGTAGAAAATATATAAAATAGTGAAGGATAGAAGAATAATATTAGACGTAGAAAAGTGACATTTATAAATTAAAAATGATGATTAAGCAAGTTTTCCACAAGAAACATATTAATTTTATTTATAGAAAGAAAACAGTACAATATTATCAGAATAAAGAAAAAGAAATTACAATTCAAAAGTACACTAGATAAACTTTAATATGCATATTCAAAATATAGAGATACCAATAAGAGTTGGTTCAAGTGGTAAGACACCTTCATTTTCTACTTGAAAGAAATGTTTGAGGTTCGAGTCTCCGCTTCATTAAAATTTAGCTCTTATTGGTAGGCAATTTGTAAACTCCACTATAAACTCTCATCGAGGTCTGTGGTTTGCTCTGGCTTTGTGAGTGGGTAGGCCTATCCTTAGCTAAACTTTTTTGTTACCAAAAAAAAAGATGTAGAGATTGTAATATATATTAATAGTGGAAAGTGTTTAAATTGTCTTTGACATGGTGAACAGACACTTTGTCCGAAAGATTGCAAAATTTTTATCTTTAGAAATGACTTGATGATGATCTTCCAAAGATACAAAATGCTAGACAAAGCTCGTCTTTATTTCAATTAATAAATTTTTTACATAAACTCGTAATATAAGACAAAACACAAATTTTTCGTTAAAAAAAAAAAACAAAACACAAACTTTTTTATAAAGAGAAAACAGTTTAAATTTAAAGAAAAACAATCAAATCTTAGCATATCGCAGATTGATCAAAATTATTATTTAATAAAAGAAACCAAACAAAATAAAATAAAAAAGAGGTTTGTATATTTTACGATTTTAATTAGAAAATAAATTCAGACCCGATCAAAAAATTTGAAAGACTCTAAATGGCCGGCAAGGTCTTTCTCCTCGTTAACCGTTAGTTTTTTAAATAACTCTAAACCAATTATCTTTAATCCAAAGTAAAAACTAAATACTGTTCTTTTAAAAACAAAAAGAAATTGGACCAAAATAGTTTTTATTTTTATGGAAAATCGAATTCAAATCTAAAACAAATACACCTTTTCGAACAATCATATATTCGTATACAGTTATGAAATACGGAATATATAGATCGGAAAGAATGAAAAATACATTCTGTCACCCATCACTAATCAATTGTCACCATTCGATCAAATTTCATAGTGCTCGTCACATTCATATTCTTAAAAGAAATATACTGAGTTCAGGCCCTCCGGTACCATCGGGGTTCATCATGTAAAACGCCTCCGAGTCACGACCACCGACAACTCTTTCAAACTTAGCTCTCATATAAAGCAATTCCCCCTCGGATGACCCAATCTTCTGGCCATCCTCCACCACCGGAATAACCCCAGCTCCGACCGACACACTTTGCACCGTGCTGAGCACGTGCCAATCAATGTCTGTCCACGTGCGCGATACAGCATTCCCACAACTTCTCCCATTACAATACATACTCCACTTCCCCTCCTTAGACAGCTTCCCCGATCTTCCTCCACTGCCGGTCACCGGAACACGAACCTTTTGGCATTCAAGTGCAATCCGGACCAGTCCTGTCGACATTTCTTTAACTAACATTGATGTTGACATTGCTAATTCGAGTAGCAACACGGGTTCAGAACGGGGACCGTCTTGAACAGCAAAGCTAACTTGGCCATGGCGGTTCCCGAAGAGAGTACCCGTGACTTTCCTGCCAAGAGAAGGTGTGATGGATGGGAGAGAAAGCCATTTATAGGCGGGGATTATAATGTTAGGAAAAGAAGCGATCTTGAAAATGGAACGGAGGAGAGTTGAGAATCTTGAATGGATTTCGATGGGAGAATATCGACGGAGGAGTAATCCATCGCAGATGTAATATTCTAGCACCGGCATTCGGGGAGTTGATCGGATGTAATTAGTGGGGATTATGTTTTTGGAGGTGCTTCTAGAGCTAGTGTTTCTTTCAAGGGTAGCTATCTGGTGATGCTTCATTGTTCTATAAATTCAAGAAATTATGTGTAGATGATCAAGAACGAAACAAAGGGGGAGGTTTGGATTAGGTCGATATAAAGGAAGACTATGGAGGTTTTGTGGGGATCATCAACGTTTCACTACTCTTTTTATAGACGTGGATTGTAACATTATTTGTGTTTTTTTTTTAAGAACATCATTTGTGTTTTAACTTATAGTTATGTCCAATCTGGTCCTTTCTCTCTCCTATTTTTGGTGTACAAAGTACTACAAGTTTTGTTTGCGGACAACTCGTTATGAAGACGCATTAGCTATGTGTAGGCAAGGTTTATTGATATCAAGGAGAATAATACCTTAATGTATAGCGTCATCTCAAGCCACTCACAAAGTAAGGGTGTATTGACTATCATCATTGATGTAATATAACTGTACAACACGTGGAACGTACGACTTCAAAGATAAAAGATAACCCTCTGTGGTCGCACATGAGGAAGCTTCCTCAGCAACAACATAGACCATAACCGCGATTACACAATATAACGAGACACGGAGAAATGTCTAAGACGCACACTCTAAGTCGATATGAAAGTAACATACCACATCTCAAACATGTAACTTTTATCGTTCACTTTTCTTATCATTACAAAGCGTCGTTATTCTCTTCTACTCAACTAATTTGATCATCAGAAGTCGTCGGTGAATGATCTTTCCTAAATCACCATTTCTCTTTCATTTTGGGTTGATGTTCAGTATGCTAATTAGTCTAAAAGGTCATTCTTAATTAGTTACCCTTACATCACTTGCAATCAAAGCTCGTGAAATAAATGAACATAACGTACTAATTTGTTCACTGATAGATTATCAAATTCAAATGTAGCTACTTATATCATATATTAGATATGAACATATGATACTCAAAAAAAAAAAATATAAAAATATTACAACACAAAATTACATAGTTTATGTTTGAAAACCTAATGAAAACTACCATGAAACTATATACTTTAGCATGTTTCTGATCAAATTTTGTTCACGGTCTATAATTGAGTCTGCTTACGAATTTTCAAACCAAATTTCATCATGCCCATTCTCGGCAATTTTTTAGTTTTGTCTAAAATAGCGTCGAATCTGAGCTCGTTCTTAAATCAAATTTGAAAAACCATAAATAAATGTCAAAGAATTGATTGAACTAAAAACTCGAGCTGATATTAAAGCCCAATTATGGTACATATAGTCAGAATAGAATAGCAGGTAATGACAATGTTGAATACTAGTATGAAGGTAAGCCCCTCATAAAGTTGACGAAGTCAAAATTATGTGATTGAACCTGTCACACACTATCTTTCAAATATCAAGACATTGGTTACCACAACCTCTCCCTAAGTTGCGTAACAAACTCAATCAGGTAGAGTAACTGACCAATCTTTAACGTCACATCGGGATACGCATGTTCACCTTGCATTATTCACACTATAAATACCCTAATCACAATAAATGATAGAAACACTTGCTCTATCTCTCTCTATACACTTTTACTATTGACTTATCTCCCTAATACACCTATTAACTTTATCTTGGAGTGTCTTCAAGACCAGAGCCCTAGTATGTTCACAAGAGGAGCTTGCACTCCTGCTCAACAGTCCAATCAAGCACATATGTATCCACAGTAGTTAGGCAAAAAGGGTGAATTGAACAAATAGTAATGGATAATTAATGAATAAATGTATATTATATATGAAAGATTCTCTTGTAGCTAGGCTGTTGTTTTGTTTTTATCACTTAAAATAACATCTAAACTAATCTACAGATCTGCGTATACCATGTACATCAGACCAAATTTTTTATTTTTTTGTAGTGGATATTTGGAGTTTCTGACCGTGGTTAGGCCTAAAACAATTTTTGGGCCTGACTGTGATCCTGAAAAAACAATGGTCTGACGGGATTTTCAGCACCGTAGAATTGTGTGTAGTATGAACTGAAAAGCAGCAAAGTATAATAAAAATCAATAAACGACATTAAGCCAACTAATTTCTGAAAGTATATTTAACCAAATCATATGGAACTTTACAGCTAGGTCGGGGAGTATTGTATTTGTATATTGATAATACGAATCTGAATCCACATTAAAACTTCTACTTATTTAATTCCTAAGAACATGTTGGATGAGTTTCTATCTAATGTTGATTGACTAGTAAATATCTTATATTGAATAGCTTGCAAATATCTTTAGAGTTTCAAGATATTCACCACAAATATCTTCAAAATATCTTCAAATCCTAATATTTATTTTCTGAAATATTTTCAAATCCTAATTATTTAGGTTATCTTTCAAACATTAATATTATATATAACTCATAAATATGAATTTGGCCCATGCAATCTTTATTTGGTAGTATGTGATTAACCAGATTACTAGACCCTATAAACAAAGGGCTTTTAATGTCTTAAAAAGGCTCTCACTAATATAACTATCGTTGAGCATGCAAATATTTTAATAAATTATAATATTAATAAATGGCTTAAATTATATGGACCTCTTTAAATTTGGTTAAAAAAATCATTTTGCTCTCCAAACTCATGGGACGTCATATCAGCCTCCTCAACTTGTGAAAAGTGATACACTTAGCTCTTTCAACTTGTGTAAAACGATGCACTTAGCCCCCCATATTTCATGTTAATCTAGTAATAATCTTTGGTTGTAAATGTTTAAATATGATGCACTGCATCAAGGTTTTTTCCGTTGAAATTCTTGAAGAAATAGTGGTGTTTGCTTGGTGGATTTGGTTCAGAATAAATAAAAAGCTTCATGAAGAAATTTGGTTTGATCCCTCTTCAATTTTAGAGAAAGTGCATTTGTTTTTATCAGACTTTCGGCAAGCTTTGTACCCAACTAAAGCTAGAATTAGCCATCCTCACTCTTTCTTTAATGATTCTCACGTTGATCCTAAAAAAATTTAGTGTCCTCCTCCCGCCAATGTTGCAAAAGTAAATTGCGATCCCACATCGGACAATGGCCTTATTTGCAGGATCGGTATAATCATAAGAGATTCTATGGATCAAGTTTTAGTTTCCGCGGATATTCCTTTGGATCATTGTTTATCTGTAGAAGCAACGAAAATACAAGCTATGTGGTTAGGTTTAATCTTTGCAAAAGATTGCTCTTTTGGCTGTTATTATTGAATCGTTGCAAAGATTGTCATTGATGCTTTAAATCTTAGAGCTTACCTGAATTCCTCCCTCTTTGATACTCCCTCCGTCTCATAATTATGTGCACAAATGAGTTTGCACACTAAATAAGAAAACATTAAATACTATTGTTGTTTTACTTATATGCTCTCAATTAATGTAGTGTTTTAATGTAAAGAACATTTAATGCATTCTATATTTAGTAACTTAAACCATAGTAAATAGGGGTATATTAGTAAAGTGAGTGTTAGTTGGTAGTTATGTACACATTTTATGGGACAAAAAAATTAGCTATTTTGCACATAATTTTGGGACGGAGGGAGTATTTATTATGATGTAGTTAATCTTAGCATAACACTTTCTACATATTTTTTCAATTTTACTAGAAGGAAGGGTAATATGGTAGCTCATACTATAGCTACTTGAGCTAGGGATTTGAATTCTCGGTTGTATCTTATAGAGGATTGTCTTGCTATCGCGCATGACACTTAGTTTATAACGATATTTCCGCACTTTCAGCTTAATATCATCTTTGCTTCTCTAAAAAAAACAAAACTTGTGTATCTTTATTTTCTTTGTAATTTCACAGTAATTTTATCTTATGTAATTCAATGAAAACGAGGAGGCTCAGTCTTGGTGTTGAAGCTTAGAAGCCCTTTCTACTGTAATTTCAGAAATCTCAATAGAGTACTAGGAAGCCCATATAAATCATTTTATTTTGCCCCCTTTTTTTGTATTTTTCAGTCTTATAATAAAATTGTGAGCCTAATTTTTCGAGTGACAACCTCGTCGAAATGACCGGTTTTCAAACTTCTTCATCTAAGTTTAGGGGGGTGTTTGGCAAAGAGCTTTTTGGTCTAAAAAGAGCTTTTTGAGCTCAATTAGCATTTTGAACAATTTTTATGGTGTTTGGCATCAAAAAGCTCTTTTTAAAAAAGCTCTTAAATGGAGCTTTTTGAATTAGCTTTTTCTCCTATTTTTTATAAATGGCTAAAATACCTTCATTTACCCTTTTAATTTTACATCTCTATTTAATATTTTTTACAACTTCTCTATTTAATATCTTTTACAACTTTATTTTACAACTTTTCTATTTAATATTTTTTAAAAATTAGTTATTTCCACTATTTCTTGAAGTTACTTGATTTAATATTTTTTAGCAACTTCTATTTATGACTTTTTTTTAAAAAAAAACATGTATTAATGTTTTGTTTATGGATTAATGATATAATTATGTAACTTTATTATTATTTGAAATGTGGTTTTTTTTTTTTGATAACAAAATGTGGTTTGTAAGCTACAATTATGTAATTTAATATGAATTGGTTATTTATTTCCTATTTTTTCTTTTATTTTTCTATATTATTAAAGACTTTATAATATTTGTTAAGCTTTTAATTACATATATTACACGATAATATCAATGTCCTTAGTTGTCATTTTACCCAAACAGCTAATTTACAAACAGCTAAATTTTACCAAACATGTTTACAAACAGCTAGTCAAAACAGCTAGTTAAAACAGCTAATGCAAAAAGGTAAACGGCTAACAGCTAACCGCTAACAGCTCGTTCCCAAACAAGGCCTAGGTCCTCTATTTGATTTGTTTGTTTTATTTATTATAATCTATCAAATTTCTGTTAGGTGTGAATAAATGTTTATTTTTTGTTAAAAGTTTTTTTTTCATATAGGAATGTAATTTAGTAGCAAATTCAAAAATCTAACAATAAATGGCCGATTTTGCATCTGTATCTTTTGAAAAGTTCTCACATTCTTTAAAAGATCGGAAGGCTAGGACTTCCAATCTTAAAGAGATATGGTGGTCAGAAACCATCTTGATAGAGGTTAGTTTTGACGTGTAGGAGACTCAAGCCTCCCTAAAGAGGAGTGATTGACTTGCGATTCGACTTTGATGTTTACTTAAGAAGTTGATTAATTTAGAGATCAAAGAAACTTAATTTGAGAACTCAAATGAATTGAAAACTCCCGTTGTAGTATGGAAATACCTTACTTTTTATAGAAGAATATCCGAATCCTAACTCTATTCGAGAAGAACTACCTAAATATGAAGTAAAACCAACGCAACAATAAAATAGATTCTAATGTAGCTTTGATTATTCTAAAACGGATAACGTAACATGTATATCTTATTTACAAAATCATGTATGCTAACCTAGCAAGCAACAAAGTTTTAGCATAACATATTTTTTATTTTTTTAACGAATTAAAGAAGCTTTTATGTCCTTTAATTTTTTTTATTGTTGTCCTTTAAACAAATTTATTGTTGTATGAAATTGGACCAAAATAGTTAAACAACTCAACCTAACCATAAAACAATACCTTTAAGAAAAGCGAACAATCATTTGTATATAGGCATGACATACACATAATAATTATAATAAAAATTAGCAGGCCAAGCGTGACTAATTAACTTTAAACCAAAAATAAAAACATACTACTAATAAATCATATTCTTAAAAGAAATATACTGAGTTCAGGCCCGCCATTTCCATCCGGGTTCATCATATAAAACGCCTCCGAGTCACGACTCCCCACAACTCGCTCAAACTTAGCTCTCATATACAGCAATTCCCCCTCCGACGTCACACTTTTCCGGCCATCTTCCACCACCGGAATTACCCCTGCTCCGACGGAAACACTCTGCACCGTGCTCAGCACGTGCCAATCCATCTCTGTACACGTGCGCGACACTGCCGATCCACACTTCCTCCCATTACAATACATACTCCATTTCACCTCCTTAAACAGCTTCACCGGCCTCCCACCGTTCACCGGAACACTAACCTTTTCGCACTCCAGTGCAATTCTGACGAGACCGGACGACATTTCTTTAACTAACGTTGATGTAGACATTGCTAGTTCGAGAAGTAACACTGGCTCGGACCGGGGATCGTCCTGCACGGCGAAGCTGACGTGACCACGGCGGTTTCCGAAGAGGGTTCCGGTGACTTTCCGGCCGAGTGAAGGTGTTACGGAGAGCTGAGATGGGAGGGAAAGCCATTTACATGTGGGGATAATTATGTTCTGGAAAGAAACAATCTTGAAAATAGAACATAAGAGTTTTGAGAATCTTGAATGGATTCTGATAGGAGAATCTCGACCCGCGAGGAGTAGTTGGTCGGAGATGTGTTCTCGCTCCGGCAAGGGAGATGATGATCTGATGTAGTTTGATGGGATTATCTTTTTTGAGCTTCTGCTAGAGCTGCTGTTTCTTTGAAGTGTAGCTATTTCTTGAAGTTTCATTCTTGAAATTCAAGAAATATTTAAAGAAGACTAAAGAAGTGTATATGTTTCTTGAATGTGTGAAGTTTGATCAAGAAATTCTAGAGAGAGAAAGAAAGAGATTCTTGATGAAGAGAGAGAGGAAATGAGGAAGAAATGAAATAATGAAGAGGCCGACAAGGTGATGATGGTGTTTGGAGTTGGCCGATAAAGCAAGACTATGGAGGTTTTTATGGGTGATGATCATCAACATTGCTATACCCTTATATACGTGGTCGTTGGAACATAATTATTTTTTTAATGTATAGTTATTAATCTTTTGTTAAAATGAAATTATAATTAAAGAACATTGACCTAATAGTGGCATACCTCTCCAACCCATTCTCCAGAAAATAGAAATATTGAATAAAAAAAGATCAAAGCAAGATTGTTTTCGATATTGTCATCTAAAATACTGCTAAAGTTGGCTCGCCGCTATGTAAATAATTTTTACAAACCTTCTATCCGAGTTTTATCCATACTATGACCTTCGGTGCAACTTTCGTAACTCTTTTTGTGGTATATTTATCTCTGAATTAGAGTTTTCCTTAATATTCGAAATATTTTGTAAAGAAAAACATGATATTTTTCTTATACTTTGCCCCTTCCATAATCCATATGCAAAATAGACTTTCCAAAATCTGTTATGGCATGTCCCATTAAGATTTGTAAAGCCCAATATTCATTTTCACACGGTTGTGGATGATACATATGACCTCATATAGTAGAATATAGGATAAATTATGGATAGTTTACCACACACCTTCAACTTTGTGTTTACACCTTAAAATATATTATATTACTATAATTCAATTTCATTTCATTTTTAAATTATAGTCATTTTCAATTTAGTGTATTATGACTACTTATGTACCTAATAAATTAGTCTTTTTAGCTAATTTAATTTTACATACATATCATATTGATTGGGTGATTAATGAACAACTTTTTTACTCAAAATTTATAAAGACAAATATGTTAGATTAGAAGATGTAAGTGGATCTTAACTATTAGCTATAAGAGCTTTTATGATTAAGTGATCCTAGATTTAAATTTTAGAAACTTCCATTTGTAATTAAATTAAGTACATGATAAGGTGGGCATGTATTATACACACCTCAAGTTTAGAGAGTATTTGTATGCTGAAATGTGATAAATTAAAAGATGTTATTATTTTTAATTATCAGCTCGAGCTTTTTGCTCCATATATTATAAGAATAAAAAATTATATATATATATATATATATATATATATATTTAAAATTACAAGAAACAATTTGGGTCTTATGAGGTGGTGATTAAAATTTAAAATACTCCCACTTGCATATGTTTGCCACAAAACACACCATTGATCTCAACTGTGTGGGGCAAGATCACTATCAATTAATAGTCATACTTATGAGTAATATTGTGCACAGCTGATTTTTAATTATATTCTCAAAATAATTAAGATGACAAATCGCAATTGTCTTAGAAATTTTTTTAGTAAGTTAAATTATCTGTTATTGGTCTCTCTCCCCCTTAAGTAATTGATAATTACGTATGACCTCATATTAACCGTCCGATTAGAATCACTAATTAATGTCTAAGTGGTTGAAAACTTGATGGGGACGTGTAGATAGATAGCGTTGCACAACAAAGCTTTAAAATAACTCCACCCTTTTGGCGTTATTTGATACTATTTCTTTCTAGAGATGTTGTCTTGTTCTTTTTTTTATAAATAAGAGATGGTGTCTTGTTAATTTATGTAATAATTAAGATTCTCTCATTTTAGGCTAACATAGTAACATGGGGTTTGGAACCATGGCAACCCAGAGTTATGAGCGGTAGTATAGGTTCCAGTTTGCTGGGACGACTTTAGTATTTCAAAAGTCCTGCGCAGGAGAAAATTTCAGGTGCATACTAAAATTTCCATCTGAAAAAAGAACAAAAACAGTTAATTAGATAAGGCAATTTTAAATTATTAAAAAACCTTGAAATTGAATATCGTGAATTAGTGATAATAAAAAAGAGGTTTCAAATTGCAGAATCCGATAAACGCTTGGCTTGAAATCGTGTTGTTTTAGTATGTGGAGGACAAATTAATTTACTCTGTTTACAACATAATTAGATTATTATTATTATTATCAGGTCTATATCAGTTGTTGGCAATAAAATATACATATTAAAGGCTATCTGAATGAAAAAATCTAGTCAGCTCACAAAGAGCATGTCAGTTAATTTTAAAGCGCGGAATAACATATCATAATAAGAAGACTTGTAATGGAGATATACTCTCAAACAATAATTGATTTCATTGGAAGATTATATATGTTTCGTAAAATTTAGGAGGAAAATTCATTTAATGTCAAAATTTTAGAAGAGGAATACTCTGTGTTTATTTACCTCCTTTCTAATGCCAATAAGAATTAGTTTAAATAATAAGACACTAATTTTCTGCTTGAAATGTTGGAGAATTGAGTCTCCAATTTGTTAAAATGTTTTCGAATTCTGTGATTCGTTCTGATATTAAGACTGATTAGACTTAAACCTAGGTATAGGTACCTTAACATTTTGTTACCAAAAACTCCTTCCAATATCTTGATATATATCCTTAATGGTCTTAGTGCAACTCTTCTATTTGCTCGAATTTATCCTAACCTTGATGCTCTTTTTATGGTAAAGAGAAATTACTAAAACATTTTGGACGGTTCCAAACTCGGATGGATGATGTTCCAAACTATGGATGGATGATGTTCTTTGGATCTTATAGGTGGCTAACCCAACCCAATGGTACGGGCTAGGTATGCTGACATTTCGTGCCACGTGGGCTGTGCCACCACCACTTACAAACATTTCTTTCCTTTTCACTCGCATGCACATTATGTCATCTAACATTAAAAAAAAATAATTCTATTTTGAATTTTAGTGAGGAAATCCATTTTATCATATCATCATTTTTTTTTTGTACAATTTGGGTAGGAGTAGATCAATCTACTTTGTTAGTTAGGAGTTTTTAAGTAGAAGTTCCAAACTTTTGTTCACGTGCAATTGTAATTGTTAAATGCGTCTCAAGTAACTCTCTGAGTGACCTATAATGTCTTTGGCACACAGATGAAGACCATGTCAGCCAGGTGCACATCTTGATGCGCTAGGAGTTTGGAGAAAGACTGACCCCGGGCATGTCTTAGCCCCATTTTAGGGAAGTTTAGGGCTTTCAAATATTTTAATCACAGTCATAAAAAACAATAAAGATTAATAGCAGGGTTAGTTTGGCAATATGAAAAAAAAAAAAAAAAGTAATTCTTAAAACAAATATCGGAATCAACGTTCAGAAGCAATTTTTTGAAACTTTTAACTCAGAAAGATTAATTTACATACTGAGATATGGAGCTTTTAAATAAGCTAAGGAGGTTACAACAAATTACAAGTATATATGAAAAGATACGATATCAAAGGAAGTCTAACAACTAAGACAAATTCAAACAATTTAACTTTTAACTATATTTATCTTATCAATTTTCTCATCTACCATCTCCATTTCATCGACTAACACAGCAGCAGCAATGATTCTCTCTTCATCATCAAAGACTTGAGTCCTTGCTTGATAGAAATTTGAGATGATAATTGTTTTCTAGACTAGCTATTTAGATTAATGGGTCTTTAGATTCAAATGTTACTATGGATGATAATTATTTCTTGATATATCGTTCATCAAAAATTATCTCATGCACATTATTATAATTATATTATTGTTATTTTTCAAAATGTATTGATTTTTATAATTTTGTATGTTATTTTGTTTTTGTGCGCTCGTATCGCTCGGTGCGCACGTTAACTTTGCATCTCGTACTTAGACTCCATGATTTCACCCTGCGCCTTAAACTATCTTGCAACATATATATGACAAACATATATGGATTCACCAGTTTTATTGAAAACTCTCATTTGTTGACATAGTGTACATTTTGCATTGAGCCAAAAACATCTCTTCTTTCATTTTGGTTCATTCACTGTACGTATGGACTTGTCGAGGACCATATACTTTGAGACTTTCTTCGATGAGACGTTTTGCACACCCTTATGTGTGGTTTTGTATGAAGCAAACCATGGATATTAATTAGAATTATAAATTAATAATCAAACTGTAACGCTCTGGTCCAGAGTTGGTGGCATTGAGGTACGAAAATATATACGAGGAGCATGAATGAACCGAATCTCACATCATAAATAAAAGAAAATTTTTGAAGTTATAAATGAGGATGTGAATCTAATATATGAAAATAATGTATGCTTTTACTTAAATTTGTCACTCTTAACCGTAATGATCTTACAGTTAAGAGTGACAAATTTAAATAAAAACAGATATTATCTACTAGCTATTCATCTTAAAGGTTGCACAAACCTCATACCTCATAAAGAGTTGTATCCTTATCAAACCCTCATTCGCACAAACTTTACCTAAAGCCTTATCTTGTTGACTTTATAGCTATCAAGTATTAAGAACCATATGTATAATTAATCTTTGAATTTAATGTGAATTTAGTCCTTATTTGATTTCAGTTCGGTACATAATATTTAATTCAGTAATTTCTTTTAATAAATACAATTTAATTCAATTCAAATCTGTTCAGTATCCATAAAAATAAAAAAAATCTTCCCTTAATATTAATGTATGATATGTATCTCCGTTTGGACCCACAGTTGTGTGCTTGCAAATTACTTTTGCTTTCAAATTGCAAAATCACATCAGAAAAAGTTTTATATTATACTGTATTATTAAGAAACAAGAAAATGATGAGAATTAAAGGGTTCATTGTTCCTAACAATACAAAAGGAATAAGAGTTCTGAGAGGATTTTCAACCCATATTGTCTACTTGACAAAATAAATAAATTAATGGGTCTATATCCGTCTTATTCATTGTCAAGTTTTATTTATTTAGTTAATTTTCTGAATCTTATATCAGCATGGTAGAAATTAAGAAAAAAATATAAATATACAAGTGCATTATAAGCCATAATCTTATAATACTATTTGACTACAAAAGCAAAAGAAATAATAATAGAAATAAACTTTCTGTACTCACCTAGTGTTGCAAATAGTTGAATTTAATATTGTATCCATATCTTTATATTTCTTAGAAAGGCCATACATTAAAAAAGAAAAAAAAGAAAGACCATACATGTATATTTATAATTTCTTTTGTTTATTATATATACGTATGATTACCAAAAAAAATATTATATATATATATAGCCTTTCCGGTGCATTATACCGGGAAATTTGATTGTGAGGTATGATTAAGTAGTCGAACTAAGGTTATAAAAGCTATTCTAATAGCCTGAGTTGAGTTATGGACCTGTTTTTGTCTTATAGGTACTTCGATATTTAAGTTAGATTTTATTTTATGTTATTTTTGACTTATTTTAAGTAAAATTCATTTCAATTCAGTTCAGTTAAGTTTTTTAAGCATTCAACAAATTTGACAAATTCAGTTCAGTTCCACATAAAAAATAAAACCCCTTTAAAGTAAAGATATACTGAAATAAAATAGAGAGAAAGAATGGTAGTGTGCTTGGTAGGTCTCTTTGGCTCATGTTTGGGCTTAAACTCTTTTCAAAGATTAAAATTGAGATGCGAGAAAAAAAAAAGAAGAAGAGAGAAATGACTAAATAGTTTCCATTTTCAAAATTATAGACAGGAAGGATGGGAGCGACTATTTGGTCATTTTTCTCTTATTAAAATTTCATTTCCATTTCGCCAAACAAATAAGGGCTAGCTCATTAAAATTTCAATATGCCCAAGAAATATTTGTGTCGGCCCAAACTTAACCCATATCAGTCGGATGGATTTGGGCCTAAATATTTTTATGTGCACAAACATATTGTAAATCTAGTCATTTTTTGTTGATGAAAAAATGAATCCATTCATCATGAATTTACCCACAATCAATCATACTTCAAAACTTAACATCTAAAATGTTTGAGTCAACTTTAATTTAGAAATCAATTTCAATAAAAAGGAAACATACCCATGTCCTGTGTATAGCCTGAGTGATCAAAATTAAAATTAAACCAAAACTGAAATTCTTGTTGTTCTCTAATTTAATTTAACTTAAATTAAACTTCTGTGGTGAAACAATTAGGCTCAGGCCACTTGACTCCCAGCTGAATCATTCATTGTAACTTCAATCTTTGGTGATTTCCTTTTCCCATTCACATCACAAGACAACCTGCTTTTTATTTATAAAAAATAAAAAATCATTCAGATTTTTCTTAAAAATTAAAACAGGTTAATGTTGTATTAATTACAATTAACTTACCCTAATTGCAAAGAAGTGACTGAAAGATCAGCATCATCATCTGCCCCTCTTTTACGAGCTGAGCGATCTTCATTATTGGAAAATCCCCTTTCCACAACATTGAATTCTAATGATTTTGACTTTGAACTCCAATTTTTCTTCAGCTCCTCAACCTATTTTTCATCAACAATAATAATTTAACAAAACAAAAATAAAATAAAATAAAATCGTCCATACACAATGCATGAAATTTGACATTAAAACTCCTAATATTTACTTTTTCTCATGTCTTACTAGCTAGAAATTATAACTTAAATAATAAGCTAAAGATAAACCTTTATAATAAAAAACATAAGCATTCAAGATAATAAGAAATGAAAAACTGTATATTTACTCTCATTAGTCCTATAGGTTTATCCTTCACATTTTCTAGGTAAATTCAATTGTTTGAGGTAACTAAAATTTAAAGGATTACTATCAAAGAGTGGTTACTATACAAAAAAAAATATAACTTAGTCATTGTTGCGCTATTAAACAAATCATGAGATGTTATGTCTAAAATAGCTACTAAAAACTTACAAACTGCTTCAATTCATCAAAAAAGTATTTTAAAAAATTGATGTGGTAGTTAAATACCAATCGAACTGATTTTTAGAATTTTCCATTTGATTGATCTTGCTTGAAAATGTGAGTAAGTTTTTACAATTATGTAGTTACATAATTTTAAAAGTTTATAGGTTCTGAGAATGAAATTTTCCAGTTAAAATAAAGAATTTTACCTGTTTTCGCAGTGTTTCATTCTCTTCAATGACTTTCTGTTCCTGATGATCATGAACATAATCATATTAACTAATTAATTAGCTTATCAATTGAAATAGTGAGAGAAAATACATTCCTATTTCGATTAATAAGTACCTGCAATCTTGAATTTCTAAGTTGCTCCGACAATACTTGTTCCTGCAATTCGTAATTAAACATGTTCATCAATTAGCCTCAAAATTGGAAACATAAATATCTAATTATCTTGCTAAATATGCTACTCAGCTGCATATTTAATGTGCTTCAAAACCATATTTTAAGGGTTTTATTATTTACTGCCCCCTTTACTTACTACCGCTCCCGTTTAGACATGTTTGCCCCTATAGCAAATTGACAAAAAAAAAAGATCTCTTCAAACACTTTTCTGAACCCCGCCCGACCATGGTTCAACCGTGATCATGGTTTTGGTACTGTGTAAACGATTTTTCGAATTTTTTTAAAAAGATTGGTAAATGAAAAATTAAAAGCATTTTCACAATGCTAGAGTTGTGATCTCGATCGACTTATGGTTATGCAGGGTTCAAATCCTCGCCTATCCATGGTTCGGTTGGGATTTGGTTTTGGTTTTTCATCCGGTTTCCGAACCACATTGGGCCGACTAATCCGAATTCGGGGCAGATCCAAAGATTATGGTATTTAAACCCCTCCCAGTTGCGGTTGTGGGGGATCGATCCGCATACCTCCCTACTAAACGCAGCCACATGCTACCAATGCGCCAACCATCGATTGGTGGTTGGGAGCCGGTTTAGGCCCATGGTAAACAAGTTTTTTTCAATTTTTGTTTTAAAAAATTAAAACCATTTCATTCTTTAAATAATAATTAAAAAAATAAAAATTTCAAAAGAAATTATTTAATTAATTAAATATTTTTTTAGGTTTCATCTTTATAAAAGTACCCTGGCCGAACTGTGGTTAGGCCGGGATCATGGTTTCAGCTCCGTGCATACCTTTTTCAATATTATTCATAAAAAATTTATGTAACTAATATATTTTTTTTAATATTTACTTTTTACAATCATGAAATTTGAACTTCATGACCTCATACTCTTTAGTAGGATACAATAACCACCAAAACATTGCTTGGTGAATTTATGTAATTAATGTTAGATATAGTGTATCATTAATTCTTAAAAAACAAATAACCTACAAAAATTAAAAATGAAGGATGGGAGAGAAAGAGGAGTTACGAAGTTTAAAGGTAAAAATTTCAAAAAGGGGCGGTAGTAAGTGAAAGAGAGCGGTGAATAGAAATTCACTACTTTATAATTGGACTAGTTTCTGTGTGGTCCCTTTAAGTTGAATTTTTCTTTCACTATGCCCCATGAGTTATTATCTATGTTATTTTCCATTTTCTCCAACAACTTACCAAATATGACATGATGTGTCATAACGTCACTTTATATAATTGACAGTAATAAATTGGCAAAATGCATTCTGAGGCCCCTGATCTTTCCATTTTCGGAGCATTAAGCCCTTGATCTTTTATTTGGATACATTAAGCCCTTGATCTTTTATATTTGGTTCTATCAAGTCCTCATCTAACAAAATTGGATGATTTGTGGACTTTCACAAATTAATAAGACCAATTGAAAGATTGCGACACTTAATTAATTACAATTGCTTGAATATTCATTAAATTATTCAACATTTTTTTTTAAAATGAACAAAAAGTCAGTAGTTATTGTTGTTGTTTTGCTCCCTTTCTAGTCATTTCGATAGTGAACTCGAGGAGAATGAAAACATAGATGAAATCTAATGAGTGATGTTTGACTATGTTCTTTATGCCTTATTAGTACTTATCGGTCGTTCATTTCAATTCAATAATTTCTTTTCAGTAAATGTGATTCAGTAATTTTCAGTCATCAAGAATTTGGCATTAATTTGTGGGGCGGAAATTGAAAAGAAAAACTAAGACGGAAAATAAAAGAAGAGCAAAGATGATGACGAAGAAGAAACGATTACAAAAATGAACTTGAGAGATAAAAGAGTACATTTGGAGAGACAAAGAGAAACGTTTGAGAAAGAATGTGCGACGTTACTACATTCCAATAGGCGGGAAAAATAAATTTCAAATTTAAAAAGATAATATTGTCTAGAAATGTAAGTAGAAAGCAACGTGAATCACATATATTAATCAACCCTCCTAAACGGGCTAGATTTGTAATTATGCCAATTGTCAAAGTTAACAAATCATCCAATTTTATTAGATGGGGGCTTGATAGAACCAAAAATAAAAGATCAAGGGCTTAATGTGTTCAAATGAAAGATCAAAGACTTAATGCACCGAAAATTGAAAGATCAGGGGCCTCAAGATGCTTTTTGCCTAATAAATTTATATCATGTTAACATAAAATATTAAAAGAAAAAAAAAACACATTTTAGATGTGGGTAAAGTGAAAACATGTTATTTTATAGGTTGTTCACTAAATTAAGAATGCAAAAGTGAAAAAAACGTGTGACATTGAAATATATTAAACGTACAACAAGATGGTGAAAAAACGTGATACCTTCTTGTCCTTGATAGATAATAAACCTTGAGTAAGTTGATTCTCCAATTGGTGAACTTCTTTAAAGCTCAACCCATCCAATTGTTTGCCCATCATTTGCCTATTAATTAATTTATTCATCATGTCAATCAAAATCTAAAACTTTAATTAATTAAGTTAATAGAAATTAGTTAAATGAGACTTACAAGCAGGACAATCTTAGTTTTGATACTTCATCTTTCAGTCTGCTTATCTCTCCTACTTCCAAATGCTGCTTTATTTCCCAAATCATTTCATCACACAACAATATTTTTATTTAATTGTATATATAATAAATAAATGGAGCAAATAAAGCCTAATTTTACTTTTATAATAGTACATAATTATACCTGTGACCCACGGGCATTTGCAAGTGGATTTTGAGGCCTTTCCAAAGAGTCCGAGACAGTGCTATACCTTGAAATAGTGTGCTCCATGCTTCACAATATATTAAGCAAGATTGAGTACTAACCAACATCTCAAATTCAAATCCGGCCAAGGCCCAAGCCCAGCCCAACTAGTAAAAATAGTTGGTCTAAATTCAAAACATATTAAACAACTTTCCTAATTTTCTATTATAAGAATTCCATAAGAAGAACAAAACCCCCAAAAAAGGATTTTACCCTAACAAATAAACCCTTATTTTATCATTCATATTTATCTCCACTAGAGACTAATTATATTACTTCTTTGTTCCCTTCCTCATCTTAAAATTACTGGCTCTCCTATCAAAGACTTAATTGTACTTTTTTTTATAACAATTTAATTTTACTTTAAAATCTGCTAAATTAACTAATATAACAAATTTGGATATATCTAAAATTTAATTCAGGACTAAAAATCCATAATTGGTAAGAAATGTACCTAGAGCTGGAGAATTCGTAAAGCTTGCCGGTACTGGAAAACACGATAACCGCAACCTCCGCATCGCAAAGAACGGACAATTCTTTCGCCTTTTTCAATAACCCGTTTCGGCGTTTTGAGAAGGTGACTTGTCGGCTATTCAAATTCTCAATTTTTTTAATCTCTATTTTCCCTCTTCCCATTTTTTTCTTGGGCTGATCTACTAATTGGTTCATCAAATTAAACCTTAATTTTTCCTAAAAAACAAATTTCACACTCAATTGTATGAGACAGGAAGAAAGGGAAAATAAAAGTAGATGAAGAGGAAGGATGATAAAAACAGTAGGTGTATATAAATAAAATAAAATAACAAAAAGTATCTTAAATTGAGAATTGGGTTATAGAAGGAAAGTATAACCAAAATTAGTAGAGGACATATAAAGGTGACAGATTGGATACTATATGTAGCATTTATCCAATTTCGGCAGTTTAATTTTACTTGACCACTACAATTTCCCTCTTATGGAACTTTAGTACACCCACCCTCTTCTTTATTATTTTCCTTTTTTTTTCTAATATAAAAAAAATATCAAAAAAGCTGCAAGCAATTTAAGGGTAATATGGTTATTTGACATGCATGTATTATTGTATTTAACGCGTAATTTCTTATAAACTCTTAGAAAAAAAAACAAAAAGCCTTTAATATAAAAATTAGGCCAAAACCGACATTTGGCCACTAACCATCTCATGTTTGTATGTTTGTTATTGATCTTTATTTTATCACATTTGTCCACTCAGCTTTGTAAGTTGGAAATATACTCTTATATTGTGTTAATCATGACATTTTTGCATTTGGCAACTTTTAGTTGTAATATCATTTTGTTATTTGAAATACAAGAACTTTAATGTTTAACATTTTTATCTTCTCTTAAATTTGATTTAAGAAACATGAAATTTCACTAAATTGGTATATCAATGACCAAATATGATAAAAAAATTTAAAGGTGAGTAGTCAAATGTGACCAAATAAAAGATCATTAGTCAAATATTGGTTTTTACCTCAAAGTTATCATGTATTTGGAAAAAAAAAGTCAATTAGAATTTCACTAGACTAGCTAATTTTATATCTCTCCATAAAAGGGAAAAATTTAGAACATTTTAAAAATACGATACTCTTTAAAAATATAAAAGACGACAAACTGATATGAATAATATACAATATTTAGGGAATAATAAAAAAATTTGAAACTCTGTTCAAAATTATGGGAATATTATTTCAAGAGCCCCTTTAGAATCTCTCTAGAATAAACTTATAATTAGACACTTTCATGTGAATAGATCTATTTGATTTTTGAATCACTAGAACTCGTATACTTGTGAATTGAAATAAAATATATTTAATTAAATTGTAGTCAATTTAGTGAATTTAGCTATTTTCTCATAAAAAGAGGAACTAATTCTGATGTTGAACATCTCTACTTGTAGTGACATATAATATTAATGGTCCCGCTTGGTAAATAGCTTTTTGAGAGATAATTAGAGGTTTTGACCTTTTGTAGAAGTTTTGACCAATGAAAACTCTAATTAAGTGTTTGGTAAAGAGAGGTTTAAGATAGTTTTTTGAGATGAAAAAGCTAATTTAGAAAAAACTACTTTTATGAGCTTTTTGATATAACTTTTGTAGTATTTATTTAATTGACCTTTTTAACCCTAATGATTAAAAATGAAAATAATATTTAATAAATAATGAATGTCTTTATTTGTCATTTTGCACAAACAGCTATTTACAATCAGCTAAGTTTTACCAAACAGGTTTTACAAACAGCTAATCGAATCAACTAATCAAATCAGCTAACAGCTAACATCTAACAGCTAATTGCCAAACGGAGCCATAGTCCAATTATAATAGTTTTTCAAAATAAAATGAGATATTAGTGTATTTGACTAAATTTCAGAAAATGTATAAAATTTATTTATTTAATTCAATAAAATAAAATAATAACAGTATTGAAACAATGAAGAATGGAAAGTTAAACTTGCCAAATAGGAGAAGAAACGGTAAAGAATAGTGAGATGCAAAATGTGTGTAGATAAGCTATAGATGGAAGGTTGGTCTTTGGGTTTGATTAATATGGTAAGTAAATTATATGACTTACCATGCTTGTTTTATATTCCATATTCAATATTTATTTACTTGCATACGTTTCTTATTTCCCACTTTCTTTATTTGGCAACTTCTTTTTTCTTTCTAAACTTTGATTATAATTTTGGGTAATTTACATCCATGACCCCTGAAATATACAGGTGCTAATATGACGGTCCTTGAACTTTAAAATTTGATGTTATGGCACATAAATTTTACATTACAATAACACAATGGTCCATTTCATCGTTGACCAAGTAAAAATGTCAAATGGTGATCTCAAGATTAAAAATTTCAAGAGTTAAATTTGTTTAGTTACATATTTTTCTTAGAATCATATATTAAATTTTAAAACTCATAAGATCTTTTCCTTTCTAAACAATCTTTTTCTCTCCTAAAAATGACACTTAAATGACCTCAAACAAACAATTCAAGAACTAAACTTTCTTGGAATATTATTTTCAAAAATTCTACACTAAAAGAGTTACCTACTAGTAAACCAGTGATTTTCAACAATACTAAAAGGGGTCGTAATTTTAATGAAATGTAAATTTATATACCATATTGTCAAGTTTTGAAGTTCATATACCACCATATTAGTGAACCGTTGTAAACTAATCCTATAATTTTCAACATTTTAGATACCTTCTTGTAACATACAAATGTTAAATTAGTCATAAGAGTGATAGCTTTTACTTCTTAAAAAAAAATTAAATAAAAATTTGAGAGTATGCTACATTTTTTTACCGTCTTCTAAAAGCTAAAGGCACAAGTAATGAACATGGATATATAACAAATATGAAAAACGGTCTATACCCTTAATAGCTCTTAAAGCGCATTCGATACTGACATTAGTACACTATGATGATATCTAACAAGTGTTGATTGAAATATTTTGGTTTGCATTTAACGAAGTTGAAAGAGATAGGAAAAGTCAAACTGTCCAACGTTAAAAGTCAACCTTAAAACAAGTCAAGTTAGATCTCAAGTATCAAAACACCAAGTGATATGTCTAAATCGAAAATCCAACAAAGAAGTTATAACCTACGGATGTGTTTTAGTCAAACAATTTGATATATCAAAAGTTGACCTTTTATATAGGGTTAGAATTAGCCACGGAAGTCTTAAAGAGTATTGCTCTCCTAGTCTTGGTGCTCTTGTCGCAACTAACCATGTGTGATTTTGATGTCGTATGAAGATGTTACGATCTAGCAAAGATTTTGGTCTAGTTGGAGATAAGGTAGGGTATGTACAAATTTTGAAACTTGAAATTTTGAGAGAGCTTGTTGGTCCTATCTAATAAGCTTCCAAACCATTAAATATGATCATATTTGGATGATAAATCATATATGAGTTAGAGTCATTTAGGTCGATGTAGCTTCTTTTTATTTGAATTTTCAATTTACTCCAAGGGAAATATGAAATTAGGCTACAAGGTTCAACTTTCTTAGCTACCAGTTGTCTCTTTTATCTTTTAACTCTCAGATTAGAAACACAAACATTCAAAACAAGTTTAGAGTTTAAAGATTAGAAATCCTAGGTTTAACAACTAAACTGAAATCTTTGGTTTGTTTAAAGCTTCAATTATTCTAAGTTCAATGTAGTCTTTCGAATTCTAAAATTTTTACTTTCAGAAGTTGACTTCTTTCTGATCAGAATTTTATGATTCAATCAGAGGTTGATTTCAGCACACAACACAAATCTCTTTTGAAGGCTCTACATTAATTTACTTCTGATAGACATACTTTACAATTTCACCGATAGATAATGACAGAGATTTAAATGAGCAATTAAACTACCAGCAACAATATAAATAAGAATAAAAAACTTTCAGCAGAAAATAAATACTTAACAAATTATTCTAGTTCGCCACTCTTGTAGTGACTAAATTTTACCCCTGGGGTACATTCTCTTGAGATTTCAAATCCACTTGTGTATTTCTTTCAAAGGCAAAAACAAACCTTTATAAGAACCTCAATCTTGTAGTACAAAAGTACTCTCCTTCTTACACACTAAAACTTATTCTAATTTCATACTAATTACACCAAGAATAACTCTTAGATCTGGATTTCTTTTCTACCACACAATATCAACACTTGAGATTTGTTTACGAAGTTCTATCATGAATAGATCGGTCTTTTAAGAGATCGACTCTTCTTCAATGTTCATCTATTTATGGACTATAATATGAACGTTGCTTTAACTTGAATAATTTGACTGTTGTGAGTTGAATCTATTCGTTGTGACACTTGATCAACAATGTGTTATGTTCTGCTCAGGGTCGGCTCCAACATTTTGAAGGCCCTAGGTAACTTATATTTTTTTTCCTTATACAATTTTAACAAATATAAAATTTTAATATCTTTTAGAAATGAAAAAATACCAAATATTAAACCGAGTAGTATTTATTAATCAAAATTCATAATCATATGTCAGCCTTTTATTAGAGAGAATACATAAAAAAAAATAAATAATTTCCTAAAAAAACTTCTGTGTTTATTAGTTTTGTCAAAATGGTGTATGTGTTTGTTTTTTTTTTTTGACAAAACAAGGATTATGTTTAGCGTCGTTACGCAAAAGACGGAAAAATCATTAACGGAATTTGATGATGCGGCAAAGGGTGTTATGATCTTAATTTATTGGTTAAAATATAAAAAGCTTATTTTCCACACCTTAAAATTGTAAACACGTGAATTTTTTAGGAATTTACCATTAAATTAACACTAAAACCACCTTGTCATGTCATCACATTTATCTCTGTTAATAATTTTTCCGCCTTTTGGGTAATGGAACTAAACACAACCCTCATTTTGTCAAAAAATAAACACAAACACTAATTTGACAAAATCGATAAACACATAATTTTTTAAAAAATTACCAAAAGAAATTAGAAAAACGAAAACAATTGAGCAGTTGGAGAAAAAAAGTAATGAGCAATAGATAATGATCCTCAATCATATATCAACCTCTTGATATAACAAACAAAATAAAATAATGAATAACTTAGAGCTAACAAATTATTACTGTTTTTTCTCATTCTTAAAATTGATCTCCTATGCAATCTCTTTCTTTTTGAAGAGAAAAAAACAAAGAAGAATTAATTTCAATTAAGATATGTTGAAAATTAAAATATATGGAAGAGTATGTTGCTTAAGTTATGCAATCCATGATTGGTCGAGGCCAATTGTCCAATTAATTTCAATTTTCTTGTAACCTAAACTCTTCATCCAATCAAACTATACGTAGTTCATGTAACTGGATTATATTAATAAACTTTTTTCAAGAAAAACAAAATTAAATTTATGGTATGAAACAGTTTTTATCATATAAAGGTAAAAATTACAAGATTTTGTGTAAAATCCAAATCCCTCATTAATTAGCAACTTATCAATAGCAAATCCTCTACCCTTGCCCTTAAGTGAACAAGATTTATCACAACAGCATTTATGACCGTGTATATACACGCCATGATAACAACCGTCCGATTATAATGCCAACATGGAACATTTAACAGTCTAGATTTCTTAATCAACCCTAAAGATTTGAATTCAAAAATCTTAGTTAACGTTACAAAGTATCGGAACCCAAAGTTTAAAAAAAGAAAAAGAAGTTCGTTTCTCTGCTTCATTCAGTTGTTCTCTGCTTCATCCATCAAAATTACAAATCTCACTTTTGATTTTTAGTGTCTTAGGTTACTGATTTTTAGGGTTAAAGAGAATCTTGAAGGATCAAAAGTACGTTCTTTTTTTTGTTTCTTGGAAGTAAATTTGTTGTTGATTCGTACATTTTGGTAAAATTGAAGATGATTTTCATTTGGGGGTTTGTTTCAATGTTCGACTTTGAGTATTTTTTTTTGAATTTCAGTGTTGGATTTGATGGAGAATGATGCAAGAACCGGGTTCCACGACAAATTGGCTTCGAGGAAAGCTGAAGAAGCAGGTCTGATTTCTTTTCTTTGTGTTTGATTACGAAGAAAGTGTTTCTTTAAGTTGTATTTTTGTTTCTTGAATAGTATATATTGAATTGGGTTCCTTTTTTGTTTTTTTTAACTGAAATTTGAATTTTATATATCTCAAAGCTCTGACTTTTAACATTGATCGAAAACAATGTTGGCAGCTTGGAGACGAATTCAAGCGGCTGAGTGGCTGGAAAGCCTAGTGGGTCCGTTAAGATTATCGAGCCAGCCATCGGAGAAAGAGTTTGTTTCTCGCTTGAGAAACGGTTTGATTTTGTGCAATGCAATCAACAAGGTTCACCCCGGGGCTGTGCCTAAGGTATTTTGATTTTGTTCCTTATATTACATAGATGAATGAATAGGTTAGGTCACTCTGATCCATATTTTTATGGCAAATTGACTCGTAAAATGTTAAGCTTTCGTTATACTTGTGATGTTCCAACTGTCTGCATTCGGGATGTGTTCAGGTTGTGGAGAATTATGTACCATTACAATCTCTAAGCAGAGAATCTCAGCCATTACCAGCTTACCAATACTTTGAGAATGTAAAGAACTTTCTTGTGGCTATTGAAGAGTTAAAGTTGCCTGCCTTCGAAGCTTCTGATCTCGAAAGGGTAAATTAACTACTCTACTATATTTATTGAATGCTTTAAACACCTCTGCTAAATTCTGTGATCAGTTACTGAATTTGTGAACCTTTACTATTAACAGGATACATTGGAGGCGGGGTCAGCAGCCAAGGTGGTTGATTGCATCTTAGCTCTTAAATCATACCATGAATCTAAGCAGATGAATGGCGGAAATGGGTTTTATAAGCATGTCAAATCCCCTCTGATTATGCATTCTTCTGGTGGGAACAAATCCCATTCCATTTCATCAGACGCTTGTCGACGCCTGGACATCGCAGCAGCACCTGAGAAACATCCACCTGCAGATATTGACATTCAGAAACTTGCTGGTATATCATTATCATGTCTACTTGTTCATATTATGAGTACTTTGTATAGTTAGTATATGGGTGATAACTAAGAAATGAAGCTGAGTTTGATGATGTCATGTAGTTTTAACTTTTTACAAGTGAACCGCACAACTAAAATAAGTGGTTTGCCTTCAACCATGATAGTTCGTTTCCTGAAACCAGAACAGTTTCTGGGTGTATGGGATGTATAGTGATAGAGTGTGACTACTTTTTGTCCTTACTGGGATTGTTTCCTCTTAATGTAAAATGAACATTTGGACTTTGTAGATCTTATTTCTAAGCAACTCGGCAAAGATATGGCTGATACAAAAGAAAATATTGATGGAAACCTTCTCCAGGTAATGCTCAACTCTTAAAATTTCTTTGTTACCTATTATATACATGTATACCCAGTAGATAGCTTAAAAAAATTACACTATGTGATTTGTTACCTTTGGAGGAAAACAGAAGTGGACAAAAATCTACACCTATGTGTTTTCCTGAAATTCTAACATCTAGCTAGCTGTTACTTGTTGTGCAAGTGTAGACATGCTTATTGTAATGTTCGTGGTTTATAATGCAGAATCATCTTATCAAAATTGCCAGAATAAGGACTGAGAAATTGCTGATTGAATAACTCTTTTTTATGATAGTTATATGAATTGTTTTTCATATAATTGTTATTCTGATATCTTAACTATAATTCCAGAAACATTTGATGACAATGGTGAAGGATATATTCGAAAGAACTAGCACACTAGATCATTCAGCTCCGACACCTTCTCAGATTTCATCTAACGCTGTAGATCCTGGGGTATGATTCTTGAAATTTCTCCTAAGCTTTGTAATTACCAATATTATCATCAGAGAATGCTATTTATCTTGTGTTAATATTCTATTATTTTCCTCATTTATATCTTCTCCTGAAAAAAGTTTGAACACTATTGTGAATGCTTTTTCTTAATGTATTTAAGATTTGTAATGATTCATTGTTTTCCTCAATTTGACTACCAAACTTACATGCTCACTTAATTTATATTTCCCTCTTAAATACTCCTGAATAGAGTTGATAAGCTATGAGTTTGTATCAATGTTAAGTATCAAAAGATATTGCATGTCCCTTTTATTCTCATTGTATAAAGCAAAATGGCATCAGACATGTATATTCTTTTGGATGTCGCATCATTAAACTCTAGAGAATTGTTTTGACTTGTACATGTTTTGCAGAGTTGTCGGGCTTGCTTAAGCAAAGGCAAATGCAAACATAGACATTTATTTCAGATTCAACAAGAAGAACTTGTAGTAAGTGTTTCTTTCTTAAAATTTCAGTTTTCTGTCTATAAAGGGTTAGAGTCTAGCTACTATTTTTCTCAGATTTCACTGAATTTACATAGATTCACTTCACCTTAGAGCTCATACTAAATTGCAAAGTAGGCATAGGTTATGGGGGTTTAAGCAGCTAGCACAAAATAATAAAATATTTTGCATCAAATCAAATCAACTATGATAGTCAACCCGATTACATAAGACATTTCGAAGAAATCAATTAACATGATGTGAAATTCTGGGAAAAGAAAAAAGTCAGATGGAAAAAATATACAGGAAAGAGTAAAAAAGTGGAAGTGCAACATTGGTCATGGTTTATGCATACTCTTGTTATCATGATACGATTGTTCTGATCAGTTGCTTGGTTATGTATTCCTTTTTTCAGGAGCTGAAATCCATATTAAAAAATACAAGGAGGGAATTTGGAGAGTTGCAATCCCAGTTCGAGACAGATTTGCAAGAACTTGGTAATTTGCACTGCGATTTCTCTCATTTTTCTTGTGGAGTATACACTCACATAGGCAGATAACGAAATATTGGATGTTTAATATGAGCCATGTTTCCAGTATATTTCTTCTTACAATATTGCTATGAGAAATATCTTTTACTATGTGTTCCTATATGTTCTATGCATTCACCAGCTGGAATTTCATTTTAGTGATATTTAGTTAACCCAGGTGTAAAAGTATCACCTTTATATGCCTGTCAAATGATTTACTTTTTGACATGGATTCAGGATGTCAGCTAGAGGAGATGTCTTCTTCTGCTCTTGGATATCACAGGGTACTGAAAGAAAATAGGAAACTGTACAACATGGTCCAGGATTTGAAAGGTTGGTATAATCATTATTTTTTAATGTCTCTCTTGAAAAGTCTGCTTAATGTTAAGCCATCAAAGTTAATAATATTATCTAATCAATGTTTTTCTCAGGAAATATTAGAGTTTACTGTAGAATTAGGCCTGCTAATTCTGGTGAAAAAAGCAACATTGTACATTATGTTGGAGAAGATGGTTCGCTGGTGATACTGGATCCGCTAAAACCCAAGAAAGAAGGGAGAAAAGTTTTTCAGTTCAACCAAGTCTTTGGTCCTACTGCCACCCAAGGTACCATTACCTCACATTATACATTCTTTCGTAAGAAGAAGAGGCGAATTGTTTGTTTCATGGAGACTCATACTTTTTTTGTTTTAATCACAGATCAAGTGTACCAGGACACCCAACCATTAATTAGATCAGTGTTGGATGGTTACAATGTTTGCATCTTTGCTTACGGTCAAACTGGATCGGGGAAAACATATACTATGGTATGTTCTTTTGTGTCAACTTCTTTATCTTATTCATGTCTACCATCCATCCTAATATTGAAATTAAATGTTGACAGAGTGGTCCATCAGGTGGCTCAACTAAAGATATGGGGATTAATTATCTTGCATTGAATGATCTCTTTCAAATGTCTACAAAGAGGAAGGAGATTATAGATTATGATATTCAAGTTCAAATGGTAGAAATATACAATGAACAAGTACGAGACCTGCTTGCCGAAGATTCATCAACCACTAGATATCCTTTCATATGTTTTCTTTAAGCACGTTATCAAATAAGCTGGGATATGTAAAAAAAAAGTTAGTTTCATGTGTCATAATGATTATTCTTAACTATGCAAACGTTAGAGATTCGGAGTTGCAATGGTGAGAATGGCTTGAGTCTTCCGGATGCCAAAATGCTCCCTGTGAAGTCCACTGCCGATGTCCTTAATTTGATGAAAATTGGAGAGGTGAATCGCGTTGTCAGTTCCACAGCTATGAACAACCGAAGTAGTCGGTCGCATAGGTCAGTTAGAAATTGTTCATAGCTTTCTGAATGGCTTTGCTACTTCATCTGAGAAGTTGAAACAGCCTCATATGCAACTAAGAAACTATTTATATTACTTGTGATACCATTGATTGGTTGATTTGAATGCATTTGCAGCGTGCTGACAGTTCATGTACACGGTAAAGATACATCTGGAAGCACCCTTCGTAGTTGTCTGCATCTGGTAGACCTTGCCGGAAGTGAAAGAGTAGATAAGTCAGAAGTTACAGGAGATAGGCTCAAAGAGGCACAGTATATCAATAAATCACTATCCTGTCTGGGAGATGTGGTTGCTGCCTTGGCTCAAAAAAACTCTCATATTCCTTACCGAAACAGCAAACTCACACTCTTGCTTCAGGACTCCTTAGGTGGACATGCTAAAACATTGATGTTTGCTCACGTTGGTCCGGAAGCAGATTCTTTCGGGGAAACAATTAGTACTCTCAAGTTTGCTCAGAGAGTTTCCACCGTTGAACTTGGAGCTGCTCGTGCAAATAAGGAGAGTAGTGAGATTATGCAGCTCAAGGAACAGGTATTATATAGCAGATTAACTGTCCATTTTCATGCTTTATTGGATTGATTTTTACTAGATAAGTTTTATATTCAGGTAGAAAACCTTAAGAAAGCATTGGCGAGCAAGGAGGCTCAGGGCACGGAGTTTCACAAGCTAACTGATTTAACTCCTCCACGTTTACGGAGATTGAGTATCGAGAATGGCAGCACCATGAAATCTCAAACAGTTAAAGCACTGGGACTAAAAGCTAAGGAACCAAAATCTCCATTTGATGAGAAGCCAAAAGCTACTGACAAAACTCCTCCGCGTCTGAACGGGTTCAACAGAATAAAGGAACCAAGATCTCCAGCTGAGAAACCAAATCCAATGACTGAAAAAACTCCTCCACGTGTTCGGAGATTGAACATTGAGAATGACAGCAACATGAAGTCTCAAACAACAAATCCTGTGGACAGAAGGAGACTGACACCTACTATACCAACTCGTTCTCGAAGGCTAAGTTTGGAAGGTCCAAGATACAGTAAGAAGACAGATGAAGTGACAGATGGCACGAGAAAACCCTTAGTTTTTGAGGCAGCGACAAGGCAGAAATGTGATCTGTCTCAAGATCCAGAGGCAGTTTCAAAGATGTATGCGCATTCTGCTACCAGAAGCTCTATGATGGAAGTGTATCATCTTAGTGCTCCTAAAAGCCCTACTAGTTTTTCCCACAAAAAGAGATCGGTACAGATTGAAAGTAAGACGCAAATTCCGGTACTTCAGCTACCAGTGACACCCTTGCACACTGAACTTCCTCATCTTACAGATTCTCAGACAACTAACTTCATTAGTGCAAATGGAAGAGGGTCTCAGATAAGGAAATCCTTGCGGACAATCGGAAAACTGATCAATGGTTCAGACAAGAGGTATTGTTTGTATTGAGTTGTTTTTCACGAAACACGTCTTTGAGAAACTTTTATAAAGTGTCAAACTTTTATAAAGTGTCAAACTTTTATAACAGGAACCAACAGAATTCAAAGGAAGCAGAAACACCAATAAATTCCAGATGCAATGAGATTGATGTAAAGTCACCGGTTACGGGTAATGCAAGGGCAGGAAGAAGACAATCACTTACCGGTGTACAAGGTTTTGACAGGTCACGCCGGTCTTCTCTTGGAGGGAAGTCAGACACCGGTAAGTATAATTAATCGACTACAAATTTATTCATTCATCTATTGGTTCTACCCTATGTTGCACATAAAATTCTCATTAGTAATGTGTAGTTGTTCGTGTCCGTGTACGTTTCTGTGTCTGTGTAACATACATTGTCACTGATTCATGGTTTGTGATATTTGAAATTGGCAATGCAGATGATCCTAGAAGGAATGCAAGGACACCTCCTCCAATCCGTATGTCAACAAAGAGATGATTTTTAGTTTTAAACTGAAATAGAAATGGTGCTTCAGCTCAAAGCACAAGGCATGCTAACACTTTGAGTTAGGAAGATTAGATTCAGCATCGACATCCATGGCATGGCAATCCTGTACAGAGTAGAGAAGGTCATCCATCATATAACAAATCATGCTTTTTCTTTTTAGTTCTGAAATTGTAACAGATTCTCCCTCATTAGTTTTAATAAAAAGGTTCATTTTACGTTAGGAATTTAACTAAGCGTCTTTCTTTTTACATGTAATTTATCATATTTCTCTTTCGGGGTTGGTCAGACGCATCCTTTTAGGAGGTTCATCTCGAACCTAAAACATGGTTTATAATCAAATCAAAATTAGAAATTATCCACATGAAAGCTCAATCTGAATTGTAGAAATATTTATATTAAAAAAGAATATGGGTTTGCTCTTTAGATGATTGTTATGTTACTTTGACTAGAGAACTAGTTCATAAAAAGGGGAAGGTAAAACTTGGAATTCATAGAAGGCCGTTTGAGAAAATTGTGTAATTAATTGTGTACTTCTCTTTTTAAATTAGTTAGTTGACTAAAATGAAGGTGACCAGTAGCTTAAATAAAATTAATTTTACTGTCCCTAGTACTTAATAAATTCATCTTAGATTTAGCTTCATTGGGGACAAGAATGATAGCACCATTGTATTTTACATATTTGCCCCTATAAAAAAGTAAATTGCAGTAAGGGCCCTCAATTTTATAATTTTTGCTATGACCTCATTGACCTCAAAATCTAACATTAAAACTCATAAACTCTACAGATTATTCACTGTTGATCAAGATAATTGACTATACATATTATTAATCCTTGAGCAAGACGATTATTTCAATGGCAAGCAACCTTCAAGTATAAACCCAGTGAAAATTATGTTCTAAGCATCAACATTTTTTTTTTGCTTCATGGTTTTGAATTCTTTTACGCTTTGCTTAGGAGCGAATAAGTGATAACTTAGAGAAAATTTGTGAAAAACATTGATCTAGAAAATGAAACATGGTGGTTATAGAAAATGTAACTTAATTTTTTTTCTTGAGAATTAACCTTTTTAAAATTGTGAAACTCAAACTTATGACCTCACACTCTTTTCCGAAATGCAATAACCACTTAACTATTACTTGATTGTTTACTTAAAATAATTTTTGTGTTACAAATTTTTTTGTTTGAAGAAGACTGTTGTATTGTAATTTTTTATGTTATGAGTGTTCTAATGAAATGAAAAATAAAAGAATCATTTGCTAAGAAAAAAAAAACAATTAAGATCCTGCTGCAGATTTAATTAAGAACAGAAAGAGGGGCCTAAAGATGCTTCTTTGACTGTAAAACCAATGTCAAAGTGGATTCGGCAAGAGGATAATTAATCACAATTCACAAGTATGTTTGTTGGTGGATAATGAGGTAACGGACACCGAGGATGAGTTGTCATTACGAGGATGTCAGGTTTCAAGTAACATGCTATGCTTATGCTAATGCTTTGCTACCATTTCATTTCACAACTTGCCTTTCATTGTCATTTTCTTCTACTCTTTATCACCCTAAATTATTGGAGGTTCCGATCCCGACTTAAGGGAGCTACAAACGCGGTCACTTATGAACTCCTATTCAGAAGGTTTTCTAGTTTAACACGATTTTTATAGTGAATTGAGTACAATCGGATTAAACAATGAAAAGTATCAAACTAATCACCTCAACTTGAAAAATAATTCTTGTAAAAACAAGAATGTATAAATTATCATTTTCATTGGCAGTTTTAATGCACACATAATTTTTCTGAATTTAAAAAGTCTGATCCAAAATGCAGAAGCCGTTCTTGAGATGGTCTCGATTCTACATATGAATTCTCTATGTAATTTGAAGACCCTCGATATAAATTTTAACACATTGAAGTTCACGTATGCTATAAAAAATCTAGTACTAATTGTAAAAAAATCCACCATTGATTGTGACATGGAGAACCTAAACTCCTAATAAGAACTTCATCACATTATATGTTTTTCTATGTCCATATTCATACCAAAAAATGAAAGACATCCATCACCTCATCTACTGATTTTTTCCTTAATCAAAGCCTATCATGCTATTTCATCATTTACTTGTCTTAATTCTGATATACTTATGTGGAATTAAGGATTCAAAATTAGGCTGGGAGGATTAACTATTCTTAGGGTGGGGGATCCAATACTTAAAAGTTGGTTAATGTGAAACTAAATTGATATAATACTGGTGTAAATATTGGAATTTGGAAACAATATATAGTAACCTTTCTTCCCATACACACACATGCTTAAAAGCAGAGCATTTAGGCATGGAAAATGACAATCTCTTGAAATAAGAGAGCAAGTTGAGGCAACCAATCCCCTTGCCAAGGACAAACATACTTTCACCTCACTTTCTACAAAGCCTAAATTAGTGCTCACCTTCCAGAGCCAATACATAATTTTTGTTTTCTGATTTACAAAATTTTAATTAGCTTCTGAACTTTCTACTTTTATTCCTTATTCTATTGCTTCCTAATTTTAAAATTGATGTGCCAAAATTGTAGATTTCAAATTTAGAGAAATATTGAGAGCAATTAAACAAAAATTAATTGTAATTTGTAACTTTTGAATAGAAATAAGGATTGTTTGTGATTTTTGCATAATAATACCAATGTAATTTGGAATTTTTATGGGGTGAGCAGTTGACTTTTTTTCAGTTATTCTTTAAGAAAAGATTTAATTATTAATTTATCATCTTCTTTTACAATAATATAGTAGTTTTAATTCTGGAACCATCCTTGTTATTTTATATTTATTTATATGAATCTTTGATATGCATGAAAAGTTTATAGCTGCTAAAACGAGTTTTTTCTTCTTTTATTTTTAGATAGCAATTCTGAAATTTGAATTTAGAATTTTACGCCTTTTTTTAGAGCGTAATAATTATTAAGTCATTGCTCGGTGAGTAGCCAAAGCGAGATCAAGTAAAAAAGATTACTAAATATATAATAACTATAAATTTATGAAAATGTTCATATATTGCTTCAATTATGATTTAATAATAGCATAAACATGTGGTAGAAATATTCTATTATGAACGACTTGTCCAATAATAACATAGTAATTGTACATTTTATTTTTCTTTATAGAAATTAGAGTGTCATGCATTGCAGAATTTCAATGGGAGGCAGAGATGAAGTTTTATCCAAAAACCAACATTTTAAAAATTTGAACTTACATTTCCCGATTACAGAAACAAACAAGGGTGTCACGAGCTCACATCAATGTCAACATTTTCAAGGCTAAATCATCCAACCAAAGCACCTCAACTTACATTTCACAAGTACTCTATCTAACCAACCAACATCACTCAAGAAACGACACTTTTCTAGCTAAACGACACATTTGTAACAAAACGCCATAATTACTTACATCAAACACCATGCTCATCCATTTACACAAATATCATACACTACATACAATTTACAAACATCCATACAAGCTAACAATATCCTTATTATTACATTTACATTATCCTTTAAACATTAATAAGATTGGTGATGAAATCTATGGTTCATTTTCCTTACAGAATATTCATAAGCTCTAATCAAACGTTTCCTAAATCTCCTAAGATCTAATTTCACATTTTGACTTTCTAGATAGATTGATTTTGTGTATTCCCATCCCTTGTCATTTATGCTTTGTGGGTCTTGAAGAACTGGATCATTTCTATCATATTTTTCATACAATGAGCTCTCTTTCGCCATTATATGGTACCCGAAATACTTCAATCCAAGCTTTTTAGCTGGCTCTCCATAGTACGTTTCCGCTGCCCAATCTGTCCCTAGAGGTATCACTTGCATGAAAACCGAACCCGGCTTCATGAATAGAAAATGTGTCATGGCTGCCCCGTGTACCCCGATCATTACGTCACTTGAATTAAGTTCCCGGTAAATCTTGTGTAGTTCTGTTGTTCGGTCTGGCCGTAAAACTTTGACTGTGAATCCAATTTCTTCAGCCATTTTCACTAGCAAGTCTTCATTTGTTATAGCTCTTGATGAATTCCTTGACAAGATCACCAATTTCGGTCTCCTTAGTTTGAACACGTCTTCCTGCACCAAACCATTGATTTGGGGCGAATACGCCTTGTCTAAAAGACTATGAAAATCAACAATGGTTTTGTTCCCTTGTACCAAAGAAGAATCAATGGTGAGTTCATCATGGATTCTAAGGCCAACAATGGCTTCAGGGAAGCAATGAATCCTCTTATCTTCGGTATAATCGATCGGGGGATAGTCGGAAAGATGGGAGATAACATCACCATACTTCATCATCCACCAATCATGATACTCAAGAATGACAAACACAACTTTCTTGTTGAATTGCTGAGATGTGATATACAAAGGCAAGATCCCATCATTGAATTCATGGTATACGTTGCCCGTATATCCGCCTGTCGAGAAGAACACAGCTGGAACATCATGTTGAACATCACATTTGTGGGTAATTGAAGATTTGTCTGGCTTTGAGATGAGGTGGAGTTGATCAATCGTGTTCATAACACTTGTTTCCCATTTTCTTGTGTACGGTTTGATCTTTTCATGTCGGATTTCATCATCTTCTTCAATCAAACCCGCTGTTGTATTTGTTGATGTGTAGAGGAAGATTGAAGAAGATAAAGAGTGAGTTCTTACATCCCCTTTCATCACACATATGTCTGAACGGATACTCGTTCTATCACAGCACATACTTCCTGAATTCACCAATGAAAACAAAACAACATTAAAACCAGTTTCTTTCCTTATCTATAATCCAGCTTAACACAATCTTCGAAGCCCCGAAAAAGGCCTAATTTAGATTTATACAACTAAAATTGTCACGTTTCGCCAGTTAACACTCTGAACTTATACTTGTACCTATCACACATCATGTGTTAGTTGTTACTGTAAGCATACGGGATTCCAGAAACCCGGACGCTTACAATAATTCCCAATTCGGGACCTCCATCACCTTTTTTATCCGGCAACATGGTACTAATTCTGTTTAATCTAGCAGCCAACAAGGGTGTTGGAAGTCCAAAATTAACAAGTCAATAGTGGCAAAGGTGACAACTTTAGGTGTGTAATTATATATTAAGCCTAAAAAGAAAATGAAGCAAGAACATACCATTGGGTACAGAAGAACACAGGGGAACATTTACATCAACATCATCATTTTCAACTACATATGAATCTGCAAAGACCATAGCAAATTTCCATTAAGAAACAGAACAGAACAGAACAGAACAAAAAAGAACATAACATGTTAATATGAAAACATGAAAGGAGAGAGATGGACTTACAGAAGAGAGAGAAAGCAGAGGAGGAACAGAAGAGGTGAGGAGACAAAATAAGGAAGAAAGAAAGAAGAGAAAGAAGAAGGAGAAAAGCAAGGTTGGGTCTTTTTCTCATGTAGATAGAACAAATCATAGAAAGAACTTCTACATCTTCTTCATTCTGTTCTAGTTTTCTCCATTGATAATGGTTACGATGATGGTGCACCATTTTTTTGAGTAAAAATCTAAGCTTTGAAGAAAAACCCAGGAAGAAGAAAGAAAAGATTTTGATTGAATATATGAAGAAGAGAGGAAGAAAAAAGAGACGTTAATAAAAAGACAGAAACAACCCAAGTGGGAATCTGGGATGGGGTGGGTTTTACAGCTTTTGACAGACAGAGCCAGAGAGAAAGCAGATTGTATTTGAGCTATGAAGAAAGTGAACCAACTTTGTTTTTATATATCAAGATTATTATTCAACAAAAGAGCAATGTGGAGTTGTCTTTCGATTGAGAAATTATGTGATCCAGCATGTCCATAACCGGTCTAATCACCCTTGGTCGACCTGGTCCACTGTAAAATTTCACGGGATTGAATTACGGTGACTATTTTCGATTCAATATTCTAACTAAAAAAAAGTTAACAATTCATTCGGTTCTAAATCTTTTACTTCATTTAGTTGTTATTAAAGCCTTTGTGATCGAAAAATTTGAGATTCGATTCATGACAACTTCAATATCTATTGAATTGAAAACACATCTTAAATTGGTATGTGTTGTGTACCCTTCAAACTCGATGAACATTCGTGTGAATGAATGTCAAATTAATACAAAGAAATTTATTAATCGTAAATATCCGCTCGAACTTTTGATCCAAATAGTTAAATAACACAATATTCAATTTAATTAAGAATCTACGAGATTCACATTGGTAAGGTATTATTAATTTATTTTTTAAAATGTGGAGTGAGATAGGAGAGCAGTCAAATTGCGTGTAAAGAGAAAATTGGGCAGCTGTATTTTTCATTCTTAGTTGGCTCCTCTCTTTCGCTATCTATCTTCTTCTTCTTCTTCTTCTTCTTCTTCTTCTTCTTCTTCCTCTTTCTTTCTTTATCTTTCAGTTGGGTCAAATCTTTTTTTCGCTCTTATAAAATAAAATGTGTTACTCACGCGTCCATCCAGGCGTGTGGAATTTCGTCTGCTATTTATTTACTACTATTATGCACAGTGGTGTAATGTAATCATCTTTTTTAAAGACACATTACTATCAACTTATAACTTTGGGTAACAATCTAAAAAATACCCAATACTCGTGACTCAGTGATTCTGTACTACTAATATTTAAAAACCATATATAAAAATTCTTGAAAATATTACAATTAAAGCAAGATTGTTTTTTCACCATGGAAGGGTATTAGATTTTAATGGGTTTAATCAAATCATGAGTAGAAAAGATCAGGATCATGACAAAATCTAAAAAATAATTTCTTGATATATACAGATACGATACAGATATAACTTTAGATATTTGATACTTGTTATATAACGTGTTAGTTAATCCCTTTTTACTATTTTTAATGTTAATGAATATATACTAAATAACGAATGGAAGATACAGAAAATCTCAATATTCAATTTTTTTGTTATTGAATATATTACAAGTTAAACAAAACATATAATTTGAAAAAATCATCCACAAATAGTACTATACAAATATTTTAAGCAATCTAAATTAGTTCAAACTAAAAAAAAAAACTATTGATATAATGACATAAGGTCTTTTGTTTGAATCATACTTATATAGTATATATATTTTTGAATGAGACGAGACGAATAACAGGTATACTCACTACTCATTACTTATAAAATATATTGTGGGTACCAGGTACCATAAGGAGTAATCTCATACATATCACGTACCCTTTTAAACTTAATATGAATATTAGAGACAAATAATGTTGAGTACCTCACGACTATTGTCATCCTTACTTAAACCAACTTAAATTGGTAAACATGAATTTCTTTTTCTCAAGTAGACATGAAAAACATGTATCTGCAATTTCAGTTATCTAGTATGAATTATAATGTAAAAATAAAACTAAATTAAAAGTTTAGAATATCCAATAAATTCCTCTAGTTTTAGATATGGCAGCTAAATAGTAAAAAGTTTCACCTTTTGAAGGAAAATAATTACTTTCTTCGTCCCATAACTAAGAAAATATTAAATATTATTACTGTTTTACTTGTATGCCTTTAATTAATGTAGTGTTTTAATGAAAAAATATTTAATGCATTTTATATTTAGTAATTTAAATCATAATAAATAAAGGTATATTAGTAAAGTGAGGGTTAGTTGGTAGTTATGTGCACATTTTATGGAACAAAAAAATTAGTTATTTTGCACATAGTTTTGGAACTGAGAGAGTACTTCTATTGTAAATAAATTAAACGAAACATGGGGTAGGTTGCATAAATATTAATATTACTGGTACCATTGTCAAAAAAAAAAAATATTACTGGTACCAATAAATATAAAGTTTGCAGTTTCCATACTCAATTCTTAAAATATTATCCGATACAAATAAAAAGTAGAGTAATCTATCGGATATCACTAAAGTGGAACTCCTCTGAACAAATTACACCTTTTCAGTGTTCCCTTTTTATTTTTATATGAATTAAATTCGGTATTTGCTTTGTGAAATCAATAAAATATTAAGGAAATTCTGACTATATGATGATCCACCCATTCAAAAGTTACCGTTTACATTGTGTTTCCTTAAAAGTAAAATAAAAAGTTACTGTTTAAATGATCAATCCCATTGTTCGCAAATAAATTTCCAAATGAATCAGATTTTCTTTTTCTTTTAAGAATGTCACGAATACGAATTGAAAATGGGCGGTTCAAGAAAAATTGTAAATTAGGGTTGAATCAATGAAATTTATAAAAAGTTAATGGAAAAATTATAGTATATGTCAGGCATACCACGTCATCCCGTATGTCACTTTTATAATTCGATGACACATCATATGTTTTAGTATTTATGGTCGATGATTTAGGGTCTAGGGTTTAGTTTTTGGGGTCTAGGGTTTTTATTTTAGGGTCTAGAATTTTATATAAATTATTAACTAAAAAATTGATTACCAATTAATTACACAATGTTAAATTGTTATTGGTTGAGATGACACGTGTCAAAGAATTATAGGCTTGGCATACCACGTAATCCGTATGCCTGGCATACAGTAAAATTTCTCAAGTCAATGACTTATATATGGTTTCCCTTCATTTCAAAATAATTACCACATTTAACAATAAAAAATCTATTTATATCATTTGTGATGTTTAGTTTTCAAGTAGGAATTGTCTACTATTGATAGTGCTCAAGGTGTATTAAGAACTACTTGAGGATTTCAATAGGAAGTTTTTGTTTTCCGATAACTACATAACTAGTTTTCACCCTTAAAAGATATATAGACATAGATATGGTGAAGACTATGGTTACTTTATTTTTTTTGTTATTTTGTCTCATCACTTGATCAACTTTCATCTCCCTTATCTAACGGTAAAAGTGAATAAAATAATAGTTATTTTGTAAAAAATAAAGTAACCATAAAAAAATCCCATACGTATATATATTTGCATACACTTAATTGATAATTTCTTTCAATGGAGCATGAGATAGGGATTGCCTTTTCTATTTATACAATGAGGAGATGGAAAAATCAGGATTTGGAAATAACAAGCCCATTAATATAGGCCCAATCACCAATACTCCTAAAGCGCATTCCTCGAAGAGGATATAAATTAGGCATAAGATTCAACTTTCTTTGCTTCACAAAAAAAGATTCAACTTTCTAATTATTTTTCAGAAAGGTTATATATTAACTGACCAAGTCAGGCACATTTTAATAAATGATGGAGAAGATTTTAGCTACATAAAACCATTTTTCTGTACTAAAAATATTAGTTACTGCTCATGAATATGAGCTGAGCTAGGTCTTCTAACAAAACCTTTTGAACAATCAAAGTCATGAAGTCTATACATACAACCAAAGTTAAGGAATTACATTCGTAGTACAATTTTTTGAGAATCAGACTCTATTTGAACATTCCTTCATCCATTAGTCTTGGTCCAACTTAGGGCTTCACGAAAAGAGAGAGCTTCAGCTACACTTAGCTTCATGGAGCTTTAAGGATAGTATTCAAATTTATCTTTCTTGTATTTGAAACAATGTTAACATGATTAATTTTATCATAAACTGAGGGAGTTGATTTCTTGTATTTTAATAAGTTATTTGTAGCTATAATAAAATCAATACTTTTACTTACAAAATTTTGTTTGTTATATATAACATATTTAATTATTGACATTTTGAAATGTTTGAAAATCAATTTTCTTAGCACATCCCAAGCTCAACATAAACAGGTGAGAATTGGATTATTTTTTGTACAAACTAATTATGCATCACACCCAACTAGATATGACTTAACCCGAACAAATCTATTTGTATTCAATATTGAAGGTCATCAATGTATATGTGTTTCGATATAACATTGGGATTCTCAATGATTTACTGGTAAACAATGCATGTTTCACATCCATATCCACACATGATAACTAATATCAAATATCCACGTATTCATATTTCATATCATGATCTCAATATCATAACTATTCTTAGTACGTACCCATATCAAAATCAACAGGGACACGCTTAGTAATGGGTCATCGATTCAAACTTCAAAACCAGTCTTTTATAACTTGCTTCCAAAAGTATTCACCGGACTTGAATTAAAGAACATGAGAAAGAGGAAGGGCGTTGGATTGTTCGTTGGACTGCCGATGCAAAATTTAGTAAACTTAAAGAGAGAATGAAAACAAAATATTTAAAAATGGCAAAATTAGAAATAGTTAGAAGATATCATTGCATGACATTATAGCAGTATATATAAATGATCCCGTCCTCCTAGGCATGAGCTTGGATACCTGCCCGGGCCGCCCAACCCATTTATGGCTTGGACACATAATATCTACATTAGGCTAGACAATCTCACCTTACTGGGCCTCTCTCCTTGATGGGCCTACACTGCCCCATAAGTTTAATGATGCTATTATGTCTCATTCACATACATATAGGCACACAAAAATCATGCCACAAATGCTAAACCAATAGTTTTCCTCTCTAACCAATCAGAATTTGAATAATTCCAAACCCAACCCATCTCCACAAAGTTAGACAAAAAATATGTTGTCTGCAATTTGGTGTTCATTTTCATGTCCCTTTTGATATAAAATAAATTATAATTATTAAAATTAATATATTAATCAGCCTTTTTTATTTCATTCATAAAAAAACTGACTTTATGTGGGTGGAACATTATATGGAACACTAAAATGTACAATGCAAACCTTAGGATATCAACACCCTTACATCCAAACACCCCCAATACCAAGTCTAAGGATATGAACAACCTTAATTCCAAACACTCCCCAATCTTCTTACCAAGTTGTAAAATCAGACAACCCAGCTTCCCAACCTAACTTGCTACTAAATCCAGCGAGATTTCCTGCCATACCCCACAACAAAAATAAACCAATCTCATCCGTTAGATTTCATAACTCCTGAATCTAGACCACCTAATTAAAATACTCCGTATCACACCTGAACATTATCTCCATTCCTAACCCTCGTTATTCGTTTATAAATACCCCTCTTTCTGTTCAATACGAGTTCAATTTCTCCTTCATCATAATCTTGATCCTCTCCATAATTTCTCGAGCACCTTCTAATCGAAATCAAAACCCGAACCCGAAATTCAAAAGGGTATTCAATTGACGAAAAATCGGATCAAAAGCATTGATTTTTATTTAATTGGGTTAAATGGGGGACGCTTTCTGCTCAGATTGTAAACGGCAAACGGAGGTTGTTTTCGACCATTCTGCCGGAGATACGGTCTGTTCGGAGTGTGGATTGGTGCTCGAATCGCATTCGATCGATGAGACATCGGAGTGGAGGACTTTTGCGAATGAGTCTGGTGATAATGATCCGGTTCGTGTCGGTGGTCCGACCAATCCTCTTTTGGCTGATGGAGGGCTTTCCACCGTTATTGCTAAGCCTAACGGTGCTTCTGGGGACTTTCTTTCGTCTTCGTTGGGTCGATGGCAGAATCGGGGTTCCAATCCGGATCGGGGTTTGATTTTGGCGTTTAAGACTATTGCTACTATGTCTGATAGGTATGGTTAATGGATTTTTTATTGCTTGAGCTGGATCGCATTGTTCCTTTTGTTGTGAGTTTTTTTTTTATGGCTGATTGTGCTGAAAGGATGTAGCTTTTTGCATCATGGTTCTTTGTTTCTGAAAGTTTGTTAATTTTGGTGAATTGCACGTAGGGGCAGTTGAATTGGTGTTTCGTATTGAATTGGCTAGGTCACATTGATAATTTGATTCACTGGATTGATTAGGGTGATGATATTGAAATATATAGGCTCATACAGGTTCGGGTTTAAATTGGTCTGCGGAGAATTATAATGGAATGCTATGGTGGTTGTGTATAATCTTGTGCTTCTAAGAATGTATATTTGAGATTTTTGGTTTTTAGGTTATTGCAAGTTCATTGCTAATGCTGAATATTTTGTCTGTTTCAGGTTGGGTCTTGTTGCAACTATCAAGGTACGGCACTCACTGATTGATAATCTATTATCATGCATTATGAGTAAATGTAAATGGTTGGTCATACAAGTTGGAGACTTTATCGATATGAGACTCTTTAGGGTCTAACAATGTCATAGGCACATTTGGGAATTTGTGTTTATTACTGTGGATGTCATGATTTGATCTTGTCTTGAAGATTGTATGAGTATGAGACTCTTCATGCTAGCACTTTGGGAGGGTGATGCTATTGCATCCTTTATTTTATTAGAGTAGTCTTTCTTAGCATCTGACTTTTACCAATGGCAGGTTAAGTGCTTGAAGAGCATTAAAAGTTTCCATTTAGTTTTATTCTATCTCGATTACCTTGTAGGCAGCAATTGCTAGCTGATTTGAGATTGAATGTTGTTATGGTGATCTTCGTTGTTCAAAAAAACTATGATATGGAAGAATTGCCATATTTTGTAAAAGTAAAGAGCTCTTATAAACTTTTGTTTTACATTTTGAAACACATATCTTTAATTTAATAAAATTGGGGACCCATTTCTTAGTATAAAATGTGTTGATAGGAGCATATAGTTCAGATGCTACATGGATGAAGATTGTTAGTTAACATATCTGCAGAATTGGATGATCTATAGGCAATCAGTCGGAAAAATATTGTGGATGCGATAAATCTGTTATTATCTTTCTCTTAATCTGTTATTATCTTTCTCTTATGGAGGAGGAGAAAACAGGGAGGGGTACGAGTTAATGATTTTGAATATTGTGTCAGATGCTTTCCTTGTGGTCTCACTCTTCTTTTTGATTTTTTTATTATAATGTGCTTTTGTTACTCCAACTTCACATGTGTTTATCTGAAGGATCGAGCTAATGAGATCTACAAAAAGGTAGAAGATCAGAAATCTAGTAGAGGAAGAAATCAGGACGCCTTATTGGCTGCTTGCCTCTACATTGCTTGTCGTCAAGAAGACAAGCCTCGAACTGTTAAGGGTACAGCCTATGATACTTTTAACATACATCTGGATGCTTCCTGATTTATCTTTCCCTATGTGATTGAGCTTCCCTAAACCTATGGATTTCAACTAGAAATTTGCTCTGTCGCCAATGGGGCCACAAAGAAGGAAATTGGCCGAGCAAAAGAGTACATAGTGAAACAACTGGGGTTGGAGACAGGTCAATCAGTGGAGATGGGAACAATACATGCTGGGGATTTTATGGTGAGTTTTCATTTTTGTTAAAGATTGGACATGCACGATTTTTTTTTTTGCATGTCCAATATTGTTGTAGTTTGACAAAAGAGTCTTGGTCATTTTGTTATGTACAATCCCAATGTGTCATTAATATTAGTCTCAACTCCGTATATAGAGGCGTTTTTGTTCAAATCTTGGCATGAACAATCAAGCAGTGAAAGCTGCGCAAGAAGCTGTGCAGAAGTCAGAAGAGTTCGACATTAGGTACTGTGATATCTCTCTCTCTCTCTCTCTCTTTCTCTCTCTCTCTTTTTGTAGAATCAATAATGTCCTCATAGCACAAGGGTATGCCACTATTGGAAGTTATTGTTGCCTACCTTTTGTTGGTCTAGGCTCTCAATGAAGGAAACGTCATGATATATAATTTACTTTAAGGTTGGAGACATGTATTATTTATATTTTGTCACTTGGTTATAGTGATACATTGCCTGTATGCTGTTTTTTTTTTTTTTGGATAGGCACAAGATGTTTGGGAAAACTAGGAAAATGGGTTGAAAATGTTAAATGTGAGAATACTAGGGTTTTAGAAAAACTGAACATACGTATAATTGAAAATATGGATCTCGTACATTTTTAGTTAATTTCAAAAATTGTGAAATAATGAACCTAGGAATATTGTTATTGTGAAGGGTACTTTAGGTTTTCAATTATATAAAGTGAACGGTTTACAAATGTTCTTTTGGCAATTGTGTCTTCAGGATTCTCTTAAAGATATAGAAGATTAAAGTATGAGTGGCATAAAGTTTGTTGGTGGGATAATACTAGAGTGGCATGTTAGGATACATAAGTTACTTTTAATACAATATTCTTGAAATGGAATAATCAGTAACTGATAATAAAAATACTTTTAAGGATGGTAGAGTAAGTTTAATAACAATTTTAAATACCAGCTAATTGAGCTTCTTCAACATTTGTTTCGAAGTTTCATTTTGACTAGACATTTCAAGAGAATTTTAACTTAATTAAGAAACTTTTGATGGATATATAGTAAGCAACCGTCATATACTCTTAAAGTTGTAAAGTGATGGAGATGTTTATTTGAAAAGCTGAATTTGTTACTCGAACTGTTTTTGTGACCATTTGAAAGAGAGATGTCTTGGCTTTGCAACAGAAAGCTTCAGGAACTTATAAGAACTATGATCTTCATTAGTATTGAGGGTGGTTAGGTTGGTACTACTAACAATAAGGGTCCATCAGAATTCGTTAAGGAAACGCTTACTTTGGGAAGGTTGGCAAATTTTTTTTATGATAAAACTTTGCACATTATTGGAGTACATTCTGGTCTGCTTAATAATACTGTGTTAATATTCAAGCTTGAACATGTTATCTGAACTTTCTTTGTGAAAGCAACTTTCTTTTCAATGTCGTTGCCTTGGTCCTAGTGAGTATTGAGTGGTGCGACCACTAGATTTTCTTTGCAAAGCAACAGCATGATGAGGTTGAGGCTCTGCAATTGTATATTTCCTCGAATTTTCTTGAGGCTCCTGAAATTTTGTGAAGTTTGTAAAAGATTCAGTTAATTATCGTTTCTATTTGCTCTTGGACAAGCTGATTTCTTGGCTACATATTTGAGGTTCCTAAGAGGTGTCTTCTAGTGACTTAATAAGACAAGGGGGCACTACTTAGTTTAGTGTTTTTTCCACTCTCTATAGTTATTCTCCATATTGTGCTTTTCCTAATAACATTCCTTTGGCATAAAACAAACAAATAAGAATACATGATTAAATGTTAAGTTTGAGTCACACGTCATTAATGTTTTATGATGGTGTTTGTTTTCTGACATATTCTTTTTGCAGGAGGAGTCCCATATCGATTGCTGCAGCAGTGATATATATTATATCTCAGCTTTCGGAGGACAAGAAGTCTCTGAAAGGTTTAGTGATCTGTTGGCTTCGTGAAAAAACAAGAATAACCCATTGATGTGAATTAACATTATAATTTTATGATGGCAGAAATATCACTTGCAACTGGAGTTGCAGAAGGAACGATAAGAAATTCGTACAAGGATCTATATCCGCACGTATCAAAGATAATACCAGGTTGGTATGCCAAAGAAGAGGATCTGAAGAATCTTTGCAGTCCTTAATAATTTATATGCCGGGGCTTTATGCTTTGGAGTATGATTTTGGAGGGTTCTTAAGTTGGAATCGATGAATTAGAAAGCAATATCTATGGATAAGTTACATAATCTATCGGTACAAACAAGGCCTCATTTCTTCCCCGTGTTTTCGGTGTTCGTTGGCAGTTGACAACCCCTCAGTAGTTGAGATATAGGAAAAAGCCCAAAAAAAAGAAAATATTTTGATGATTCAATTCTAACTCTACGGAAAGGAACATACATTTTGATTTGAGATTTGTGTAATTTGTATGTGCAATTTCTTCCCCTGAAAACAATCTTGGAGCCAAACCTTGAGGAAATGCACCACTTGAAGCTCTTCAATCTTTACTAGAGTTATTTGTCTACACTGTTATTTCTTTTTTGATAATGTCTACACTTTCTTTTTACCTTTTAATGAAAGCGGTTTTTATTTAAAAGCATAAATTAATTAGGCAACAAAGCATTGAATTTTTAATTTTTTTTTAAATGTCATCTATATGGAAGACTCTGTTTGATACTAACATTTCTTGATATGTTTACACTGATAACATGTTGTTTTGACATGATATTTGAGGTAAAGGATACTAGTAATTTGATTTTGTTCATTTGACTTTGAAGATTGAGATGTAATGTCTTAATTTGTGTGATTAGATCACTTGCGAGAGTTAATCGTGACCAATTCCCGATCAAGATTACCTCAACAGTGATACCTGTGATCTAAACTGAAAGAAGATCGCTTGCGAGGGAAACAAACTGTGGAATTGTGGGAATTGGAAGCTCAATCATCTGAATTTTCCAACTTCCCTGCTTTTCTAAACATTTTTTATTGCCACAAGTTATTGAGATTTTTTTTAATTTAGATATGACATTTGGCTTTTGTTTCGTACTCTTCAATTCATAGAGATGCTTTCATGTCATATGAATTTGGTTTCATACTCTTCAATTGTCATAATAGTTTTGTGCATGTTTTATCTCCTAATGGCCAATGCAGATCAAAATTATGAATTTTTATGGGATGCATAATTTAGTCTTTATTTATATGGAATATAAGATGCAATTACGGAAAATATATTTAGCAGCTACAAACAAAACATTAAGCAGTTAGACTCATTAACAAGGTAATGATTTATTTATTTTTTCAATTGATAGGAGATGTAGAAGTGCAAGCTTTCTTATCATATGAGTTATTTGTCATATGAGAGCAATTCTTGTGTTGTGACATAATACAACGGTAATAACAAATTAATTGATAAGTTTCATATGTAATTTTTGATGCAACTGTCTCTCTCTTGGATTTGCTATTACAAAATTATATATTTGTATCGTATGTATAAATTTAGTTCTACTTCAATGAAATAGGGTAATAATTTATTCTTTTGTTTATTGAAGAAGAGCATATAGTCTCTATGTACGAAAACCTGTAATCTTAAATAACGTTTACAAGGAAAAAAAATCAACATTCGTTAATGAAAGATAAATTTTGTTTCATTAATAGAAGATGTACAAGTTCATACTTTATCGGTAGCCATAACGTGAGATAGTTAACTTAATACATAAAATAAAAATGCACTGATTCTGTTAACGGAAGTCTCATAATTCATTAATAAAGACCGAAATTGAATATGCATGTAAACACAAAGATTACGATTGTATTGTTTGCATGAGAAAATTCGCTATTTTGCATGTCCTTTATCCCATCTCAATTTACTAATACAAAAATTTAAAATTTATCACGGCGTGCTATAAACTGAGAATAAAATTTGTGATTACAATTTTTTCTAAGAAGACAAATACTCTAATTTCAGTATTTCCTCCACCAAAGTAACTAAACTTGAAATTTAAGATTTTCCTTGTGGAGCTTAAAATTTAACATTTGGGCTGTTATAAACAAATCATAGAAGTTTCAACCCAATAAAGGAAGGCTCAAACTTATGTAGAAATATATATGGGTAATGAAAGAATCCGTTTACTTGCAAGCAACCTCCATAGTGACTTTATTGATAAAAAAACAAATTAATTTTTTTTTTGGAACGAGGAGGGCATACGGCCCGAACAAAATAAAAGAAAACAATTAAATAGAAATAACTCTTCCTATTGAGCGATCAATATAATCGTCAACAAGGATTTCCTGGAGGCTTGCAGAAGGCACACATTTGTGATGATCCAAGGCAAGAGAGCTTGTAAAACTCGTCATTCAGTCAGCTGCATGGTTCCCTTTTCTGAAACCATGAAAAGACCATACCTCCTAGTCTTGTTTTTGAAGTTCCTAGCACTGTGGAACAAGCCAACTATGGGGGTGATGAGCACCAAGATGTCCTTGCACCAGCGCTAAAACCCCTTTAGAATCCATCTCAACAATCACTTTTTTTATAGCCGTTAGATCAAACAATCATCAAACTAAAATACAGACCCCAAAACTCAGCTAAAAAAGCAGTGCATATTTCGATATTCACTGCAAATACCCCGAGCCATCACCCATCATTGTCCCGTAACAAACCTCATGCTGAGGCTACTCTCGGATTACCTTTACCGACGGCATCCGTGTTCACCCAACCTACATTAGGCGGAGTCCATTTAATCAATGTCTCCTCTCTAATCATCACTTGGGCATGCTATAAACTAGCCGAAACATTTTTACACTCCGAGCTTTATCCAACACAAAACCAGCCGTAAGATCAACCACATTACGGTCATTGAACACCTTTCCATTCCGAGATGTAAAAACTACTTTAATAAAAAAAATAATACTTTAATAATTATATTGTGTCGAAGACTACTTTATTGACCATCAATGTAAAAACAAGGCGATTCATTAAATTCAACTATCAATTTTACTAACTGTATTGTATCGAAAAATGTACTCTATTGAAGCTTGTTGTTGCTATTGCTATTAGCAATCATTAATCATTAATTATTAGTTTATTGATAATAAGTGTTTTAAAAATTATAAGAGTTTCTAATATGTGCTCACCATATTAGAAATTTATTAAATTCTCCAACCTTTTTAGCAACTCTAAGTTTTGTTGGTTAGAGTGTTGCCATTAGTTAATGTTTCATGACATTTTTTTATATTAGGCTCTAAGATATTGTTAGAATGAAATACTTTTGATAAGCTAAACGTTTGAAAAGTTTGAACCTTATCAATCTCATTAAGTTGTGAATTTCCAACACACAATAAAATAAACATGTTTTGTGTATATTCAAGAATGAAAAAACATTCATATAAAAAGTGTAACAAAGACAATAATAAAAAGTTATTCATGTCTCTTAGTTATTAACTTAAACTCTCTTTATTCCAATTCAAATGTATATAATATGAATCACTAGTTGAAGAGGACGGGTAAAAACACGTATTAAAGACAATAAGTGACGAAGGAAAAGAAGCAAAGATAGAAATATATTATTAATTTTTGTTGAGAGAATGGTACTATCCTATACACTAGTGTTTGGTGGGTATGTCTTTGAGAAAGCTACCATATTTTTAAGATGCTTTTCATTGTCACAACGAAATAAGATTTTTCAACATTTTCATAGGTCCATGCACATGTTTTATAGACATATGGTCAAATAGCTTCTACGCCTTACTCTTTTTAGATGCATATATATGAGATGAATTTAAATGGGAAGAGAGCGACTTTCGCTATCTTTTCATTTAAGGTTAATTCTTGTTATTATTAGTGAAACTTTTAAAATAATTTTTTTTATTATTATTTTTCTTATATTCATCACATTTCAACAATTTCAGTTTAGTTCTACCATTCAGTTCAGAAATTTCAATTCAGTTCATTAATTTCAGTTATATTTAGCAATTTCAGTTTAATTCAGCAATTTCAATTCTATTCCGTTTAGTTTGAGAAGATATTATGTGATGATGAAGTTGAGATTACAATTTTATCGACTTCACCATATTTCAATTTGAGAAGATATTATGTGATGATGAAGTTGAGATTTGAGCCCATGAGCACACGAGCATTTGATTGGAAAGTCCAAAACTCATTCAGGACCGGTCGACATAAACGTTTGAAGAACAATCGGCCTAGACGAACATGTGGGTCGACTGACCCACAACCCTCCTTTACTGTGGAAGGATCTTGGGTCGAACGTGTTACCGACTTATTCGGCCCCCTATTTCCGGACGACCATGGACCCACAGAAAGGGTAAACTGGGCATATGACTAGGAAAACCCCTATAAATAGAAGATGGATCAAAGCGACTAGCACGCTTTTTGGGAGAGAAAGGCTCCAAGAAAACTAGAACTAGCCAAAACTTTCCATTAACCATCCCTTAACCATATATTAATCCAATAGAACGTCACTATATTTATGTTATATATTTTTACATTCAGTACACTTTAAATCCCTGCCATATATTATTTCAACTTGTGTACGTTTATATCTGAACATCAACTATTCAACTTGTCGAAACATATTTCTGCTTAATATTATTTATTTTCCAAACAAGTCCATCTATTTGCTGTTTGAATTTTATTTTGGGATAAAAATCAATAATGATCACAACTTCAGCTTTAATAGAGAATGTCGTTTTCGATTAAGAAATTTTCCTAAATAACTTAAACCTAATCCATAACTTGTTTATTATTTGAAGCATCTTATCTCAATTAGAGGACCAATTTCTCTTCATGCAGCATTTACTGTTTTAAAAAAATAAAGAGTAAACAATATTATATTTTTAATTAATTCATCATTTAATTTCTACATTTTCATAATTTATGGCTTTTATTTTAGAGCCAATAATTTTCAAAAGATATTTAATTAGAAAGAAATTTTAAAATACACTCGGTGTATCACATCATTCATTCGTTAAGACAATAATTTAGAGACACGTTATATAGATTAATATCAGTGTTCACAACATAATTAATAAATTACATTGTGTTAATATTTCATTGATCTAAATATTAAGTGATAATAATTTATTCGTCCAACATACTACGCCTAATTATACCAATCTCTCCCTAATTCAATTGTAACCAAGAACAAATAACTTTTGACAAATATCACTTCACAAATCTACAAAATGCACACGTTTCTAAAAAAAAAAGCAACTATAAAATGAGCATCCGAGAAGTAACACAACACACAAATTTCATTTCAAACAGTATCAATAAAAATGAACAAGTCTAACCACTCAGGAGTTATAATAGTTATGGTTCCATTTCCAGCACAAGGTCATTTGAACCAGCTCCTCCACCTCTCCCGCCTCCTCCTCCCGTACAACCTCCCCGTCCACTTCATCGGTACCGCCCTCCACAACCGCCAGGCCAAGCACCGCCTCCATTGTTTCGACACCTCCACATCCTCCCTCCATTTTCATGACTTCCAAATCCCCGATTTTCCTTCTCCAAACCCAAACCCGAATATCAAATTCCCTTCTCATTTGATCCCTACTTTCCAAGCTTCCATTCATCATCTTCAAACCCCCGTTTCAAATCTTCTTCGTTCGCTCTCAACCAAGGCAAGAAAAGTTGTTGTGATTCATGATTCTTTGATGGCTTCTGTTGTTCAAGAAGTTGGGGTTATATCCAATGCGGAGTCTTATATTTTTCAAAGTGTGTCGGCTTTTACTATGTTTTTCTTTCGTTGGGATAAATTGGGGAGACCGAGGAAGGATATCGGGGATGGGATTGTTATTCCACAGCGAGTTCCTTCCAATGATGGATGCTTTACGAAGGAGTTTTTAGATTTGATTGCGTCTCAATATAAGTTTCATAAGATAAGCAATGGTTATATCTATAATACTAGTAGATTGATTGAAGGTCCTTACTTGGATTTGCTCCGAAAATATCAGAAGGAAATCATGGAGAACGTTCATGCTAAACATTTTGCTCTAGGGCCTTTCAATCCGGTCAGTACTTTACGCTTTCATGGCATTCCTTTCTTGACCTCTCGAAAAAGATTTTTTTTTCTAGTAAAAAGCAGCTGTTGTTCAATGCAAAATTAATTTTCTTAAAAGCTGTGAAATTTCGAAAGAGAAAAAAAAAAGTTTTAGATTGTATATTTCATAATTTATCGTTAAAATTGTTTGAATTTTTTAAACAAAAATAGCCCAAGAGTTTCAAACTAATATAAATTTCTTATTTATTTATTTTGTAAACTTGTGTCATGTACTTACTAAACACTATATCAGCTTACTCCCGCGGCGAGTACCAATACCAGAAGGCGTCACTCGTGCTTAGAATGGCTAGATAAGCAAGCAAGAAACTCGGTGATTTATATCTCATTCGGAACAACAACAGCCATGAATAATGATCAAATCAAAGAATTAGCAATTGGGTTAAAGCAAAGTAATCAAAAGTTCATTTGGGTGTTAAGAGATGCAGATAAAGGTGACATCTTCAATCAAGAAAATCAAGAAAAAGTCGAGTTACCAAAAGGGTATGAAAATTCACTAAATGGGATTGGATTAATAGTGAGAGATTGGGCACCTCAAATGGAGATATTAGGGCACAGTTCGACAGGGGGATTTATGAGTCATTGTGGATGGAATTCAAGTATGGAAAGTATAAGTATGGGAGTTCCAATTGCAGCTTGGCCTATGCATTCTGATCAACCAAGAAATGGTGTTCTTATAACTGAGTGTTTGAAGATTGGTGTTCTTGTAAGAGAATGGGAGAAAAGAGATGAGATTGTGACCGCGAAGATGATCGAAACTTGTGTTAAGAAATTAATGGCTTCTCATGATGGAGTTGGAATCAGAAAGAGAGCTTCAGAATTGGGTGATTCTGTCCGGAGATCGATTGGCCAAGGTGGAATTTCTCGATTGGAAATGGATTCTTTCGTTGCCCATATTTGTACGTAATTAGTGCCGAGAAGGATCCGATCTTTCATGTTAATACATTACCGGGATATTTACCGTTTTATCTGGGCTCAAATTTGTACTTTTAATAGTTCAAAAGCAACTTTAGACCCTAAAATGACAATTTCAAGTACAATTAATGGAATGAAAAAACGGTGTTTGTTAACCGATTTCAATTTTTGGGAAGAAAAAGCAAACCGATGGGTTAATAATGAAAGAAAATAAGAGATCCAGTGCTTTAAATCACAGACTAGGCTTTATTTTAAAATTATTGTCTATGTAATAAAATTATGAGATGGAACCCATTGAACATTAAAATTCATATGTATAACAATCATGCATGATACAACAATAAGAACTCTGTAATAATTGACAAGAAATTAAATATATAAAAGACTCATGTCAGTATGTCTATCATACATATGGTTCAACTTTAACTGGTGATTTTCTTGCATGATCTATATCTGTATATATTTGAGTTTATGGTGGTTGTTAAAATAAAAAATAAATAACAAGTTTAAATCAATAATTTCTTAGAATTAATAATTAGGTCTTCCTATTTTGAGTTTAATCTCATTATCTCTCAGCTCGGTTATACGTCACAAATCTAACACATGTGACTATTTATACTTGAAAAATAAGGCTTTGATAGTTTATCATTATATTTATATATATTTTTATCTTATAACATTTTTACAAAATAAAAAATACATTCCCACTTTTTTTATTATTATTATTACTATTATAATTAGTTCTCTTTTGTTATACAGGGCCTTAGTATATGAGTGTCGTTCTTGTTATAGGGACAAAATTTGTCAGCTTATATAGAAAGGACGTTCATCTCTAGAATTCGGGACAACAATTTTTTCTTATTTATAATCTTGGCGTGTTTCACTTTAATCCACTCTCTTATCTTTTAACTAATTATTAACGATTTTTAAAAATGTGTTCAAATGGTACATGTTAAGTTTTATTATTGCAAACCATAGTATTTAATGTTGTTAACATTTATTATCTTTATTTAATTACTGAAATTTCCAATATATATTTTTTTCGTCCATATATATTTTTTGAAGTTTTATATCCATGGTGAACTCTTATAGGCATTAAATAATTATATATGATCAATATATTCCGGTTTTCTATCACATTAAATTTGAATTACTAGTTGCTAGACAATATGTTTATTTTTTTCGGGAAGGGTCAATTTAATTGCTAAACTTAGTTTGTAGAATTAATTAGTTTACTCCAAAATAGTGTACTATAAATTAGAATCAGATTACTGCAAATGAAAGATAATACTATATACACTATATGATTGATTGATAGTTTTTTAAACACAGATAAACTTTTGATGTTGATGTGCATCAACATCAAAAATTAATCAGTATTTAAATAACACCAATCATATGAAAAATTAACCCTTTACCCATCGAGTGTACATGTCTTTCTTATAATAATAAAATAATCCAGGATTATCTTGATGATATATCCGAAGTTTATGATCAGATATAAAATAGCACTTTTTATGATGATATATCCGAAGTTTATAAACGTATCATTGAGATGCCTCTATATCCACTCGAAACTGGTAATAGAAATTGCCAATCTAAAAGCCCCTTATGACAATGATCTTATCTATTCTAAGTTGGTGTTTGATGTTATTATGCTTTTAACTTTTAAGATTATGTTTTGTCGCGAATTTCTATTAAAAATAAAAAAATTGAATTTAGTTGTAATTAAAATTAATGGTGTTATCTGGCGGTTCGATCCGGTTCAACATGAACAAAAAAGACGCTTGTATATTAATTTTTTGGAAAAAGTTTAAAAATAATGTTTGTGGTTTTAACGTTTGCAATTAAAGGTACGAGGTTTCGTTCAGTTAGCAAAAACATGTATTTTCATTATCACCATTTATTATTGCTGACGTGGCAGTTAGACCATAATTTGACCAAAAGGCAATTTTGTCTTTAAAAAGATAATAAGTAAAAAAAAAAAGTTTGTGGTTTGAGTTTTTTGTAAATACCAGCCTATGATCAAACATTTTATTAGAAAAAGATATGAGATTTGATTTAATTATCAAATACGGTTTTTACATTTGGCTAAATAATTTAATAATAGTCCCTATTATATGACAAAACACATCATTTAGTTTTCTGTTTTCAATAATACATTACAAAGTCCTTAAAATAAAATTAAAATGTACATGTAATAATAATAATAATAATAATAATACTAATAATAATAATGAATCATTTTACATTTAGAATTGTTAATTTCATATATAGTATTTCTCTATTGGGATATTCTATGGTCACTTTGTTTTTCACAAAGTAACCATTACTTTGTTTTGTCAACCATTGGATCATGGGTTATAAACTAATCCAATGGTGAAAAAGATAAAGTATAAACAAAGTAAGGGAAAAAAAAGTGACCATAGCCTACACCTTCTCTATTATATAGTAATGTAAAATAATTTCGATTACTTTCACCAAAAAATAATAATTTCGATTACGATAAAAATGAATAATATAAAATAGTTAGAGAATAAATTTTTCTTTTCTAAAAATGCCTAAAGCGTTTGGCCATAAACACAAACGGCTAGGAAGGCTGTTTTGGCCTTTAGCCTATTCGTTTTTCTATTTGTTTTATAATCTATTTTATTTTATTTTTGATCTTTCTAAAACTTTCGTTTTAATAAAATATTTTCGGAAGTAATGTAACAATGACTTAATTACTTATAATTGAGGAACGATTTTTTGTTTTTTTTAATATGTTAGTTTAAATTTTGGTTGAGATAAGAAAATTTTAGTTTAAGATTAGAAAAAAAAAAGAACAAAAATGTTCAAAGTGGACTGTAATTCGAAGAAATTAGACTGTAAATAGTGATACTTTCAAATATATAAGAGGAAACTCAATTTGAATTTGGTCAATTATTTAACAAATTAAAAGCCGTTTTATTTTTCTTTATCTCTCATCTATCTTTTTTTTTTTTTAAAGAAAAAAGAGGAACTAAACCTCACAAAGATACAGGTAAAAGCCAGTATAAACCGCATATAGGGCAAAGAAACGCTACAAAGAGCCTAATACACCATAAAGGTACTAAAAAACCGACATAATACATCATATATTTCTTGAGATTCCGGATCTGCAGAAAAGCAATCAAAAACCATTATTCAACACCTATGCTTCGCCAGAAAATCGGATCTATGTCCTTCCTGAAATTGCACTCCCGTAGATCTACAGATCTATGAATTAAGTCAACCTTTTCCGCCCGTGCTAAATCTGAACGAACTATAAATGAAGAAAATATAGCTATCGGATGCAGATCTGATGACCAAAGAATACTGTTGAGATATATGATGCTAAACAAAAAGAGCGATGAGAAGAAGAAGAAAACTAAATCAGATTCGGGGTTGGGAGGAGGAAGAAAGAAGCAAAACTTCCTTCTTCCTCCTCGATTTCAAGTTCAAAACGAGAGGTTTTAGAATTAGGGTTTTGAGAGAGAATAGAAGCTAACACTAAGGAGTTTATTGAACCCTTACCTTGGTTATCTCTCATCTATCTTAAACTCATCATCAATTTGTTCTTTTCTTTGAAACTCTATTATCTTCTTTCTTTATTTTATTTTATATTTTACCTGAAAATTCACACTTCTTTTTCCAGTGCTCTTTAATAATGAAAGGCATTTATCAAAAAATAAAATAATGAGAGGCACTAACTTAATATTATGTTACAATAATAACTCTATACATTAACTAAGATTGTGAGGTATGGCTCGGAATCCATAATTGTAAAGTGAATACTAAAAACTAATTAAAAAACCTCTATACATATACTATGTGTTCAACTTAATTCCACATTTGTAGTCGTACTTTATTGTCTCTCTTTGCTCAAATCACATACTCCAATATCACCCATACCGAATAGTCGGGAGACCGAACCAATTAGTATATATTACTACATGTATTCCACCATCTCATCTTAGATTAGCTACGATAAACTACTCTAATTTCACTTAAAAATATCAACATATGTATCACATAATTGAACGTAATATTGGAAACCTTCCGTTTTTTCCAACACACAACTCTAATTATGTTGATTCGATCTACATATTTTGCGCAACGGCAAGTTTTGCTAATGGAATCGAAAATCTAAGCTTTTTTCATGCAACAACCATGGTCCCTATAAGTCATTATTGTTTGTTTACATACACATTAATGAAGTGTATTTGCAAAACATGAGATGAATATATATATATATATATATATATATATATATATATATATATATATATATAGTTTAGTATAATGCAATATATTAAGAATCTTTAGGCGCTAGTAAGGCGGCGGAGAGAGCTAGTCGGGAACTAATCGGAGTTTTTTTACCTAAGTGATCAAACCGGTCAAGTCGGACTCTCCATCTTGAGCGACTAGGCGGAACCTAGACAATCAAGTCATCCATCATTTAAAACAGTAGTAGAATGCATTCGTTGAACCAGATAAGTTTTCATTATGTCGTGTGGTTTTATCTCTTTACGTATTTTATGAATAGACGCGATGCAAATTGAAGTTGCATAAAAAGAATTGAATTTTAAAGCATTATGTGCATTTTTTGGGTAATGAACACACTATAGAAAAAAAAACTATCACATTCATAGTGGTCATACGACACACTAAAAAAAGAAGAAAAATCGTCTCATTCAGAGAAAATATGACACAATGGTGTAACTAACGAGGATTTCATTGAGTCGCAAGTGAACCCAACAACTTCTGTTTGTTTTCATACATTTACTTTGTTTTGCCAACATGTCTTGCCAAAGTATCTATTCTACATTTTTCACAAATGTAGAAGTATGTCCACCACAAATGATTGTAATGTTTGACATCATGGCACGACTAATGGAAAATACTGAGAGATATGTAACAGAGGTGGGTGGTCAAATGAAGTTGCCTCGATCGATTTGCAAACTAATCAACTGTATATAGATTTCACTAGTCAATAAATATAGTGAATATACTTATCTAACACTTATCTCAATTTTCAGCATGTCACAAGAAAAGTACTGTAGGCTTTTATGCAGGGTATATGGAAAGAGAAACTCAACGAAGCTAAAGAGAGGCACAATTTGTGAATCAAACTTTCGTTTAGTAGTGAATTTAAGAGAGGCACAATGGTTGATAGAAAATATTGTGAATAGGGGAATGAAATTGCCATATAAAAAGTTCAATTCTTTTCTCAAGCATCTTTAAGAGATTGGTGAACTCTGAACCATCCACAAGCTCTTTGATAAAAAAAAGCTTGAATGAAAATGCCACTGAACTTACCTTTAAAAGATGTATTTAGTGTTGAGAAATAGCTAGTTAATGTTTCCCTCGAAGTGATACATCCTTGTCTTTCTTCAAAAAAACTTGAATCATCGGTTTCTTCAACATGAAACACATATTCTAAGAATGGTTATACATGTATTTTAATGGGTTGTGACACTGTTTGCAAGATCTCCAAAGAGAATATTCCTACAAGAATACTTGATACACTACATACAAGTTGCCATCTTTTATAACAAGAATTTAAGACATGTGTTTTCATTAATGCATCATAACATCAACAAATCTTTTAGATATGGACTGTATAGGTATTATAATATATTTGAAAATGTTTAGTTCATGTTTTAATCGAAGTCGATTGTCCTCGTCTTTCATCAAGAAAACTAAAACTATCAGATAACATGCAACATATCTCCTGCAATGAGCTTTATATTTTTATCAATGGGGTTAGGACTAGCTATTTTCATGTTTCAATCGAAGTTCGTCATTTTTCCGTCAAGAAAATAAGAATGACGGGATACTTCGAAATGAAACAAATCTTCAGATTCTTCATGAAAGAAGATATAACACAGTAAATATATATCAGAGGGTTTCAGAGGCCACACATTTACAATTCCCATAGCCATCAATCAGGGACTGTTTGATAGATTGAACATCCTTCTCATGTTCAAATTTAGAATCAAGATACTTTCAACTTATCATATTAGAAACTGACCCAGCATACTATATGCAACCGTGCTATTGATATTTCTTAATGGAAATAACTTGGTAAGAATTTGATTACCTGCAGCTTGGTCTCTTGGAAGCACAACACATCAAAATTTTCTCTTTGAGCAAGTTCAATGGCTGACAATCCCTGTAACTTTAGTAACGCTCTCAACCCAGTGACATTCCAAGACAATAGATTCACAAACTTTGTATCCTCGGAAAGAGGTGGAGGCTTTCCTCCATCCCCGTGAACCTGTTTTGAAGCTTCTCAAGGAACTCCCCTCCACATCGAGAAGAATCATAATCATCCATGACACACTCTGCGGAGCTGTCGTTCAAGATGTAGGTTCTATAGAGAATGCAGAAAGGTATGTCTTTAATGGGATCTCCGCGTTTACTACGTTTTTCGCCTTATGGAAAGCTATTGGTAAAGCCTTCCCAGTCCCACTTAAAAGTTGAAGTACCCGAAAAGCTTCCATCTTTTGAAGGCTGCTTCACTTTTGAGATGATGAACTTCATGGCTCGTCAGAATGATTTCCAAAAGTATAAAGCTGGAGATCTATACAACACATGTAAATTAATGGACGGGACTTACGTTGATCTTACAGCGAAATCGGAGAATAATATTTATGATGACAAGCAGAAGAAGAAGAAGCAATGGGCGATTGGACCATTACAAATGCTAAATATCAGCAATGAAGAACGAATGAAGAGTGAAGACAATTGCTTGAAATGGCAGGATAAACAAGAACCAAACTCAGTGATCTATGTTTCTTTCGGAACCACTGTCGTTGTCCGATGAACAAGTTAGAGAGTTAGCAAGTTGGGCTAGAGGCAAGCAAGATGAAGTTCATATGGGTATTGAGAGAAGAAAACAGAGGAGATACTTTCATAGGAACCGACAGAAGACATGACCTCCCGGAAGGTTTTGAAGAGAGAGTAGAAGGAATGGGAGTGTTGATGAGAGAGTGGGCACCCCAAATTGACATCTTGAGGCATCCGTCAACAGGTGGAATTTTGAGTCATTGTGGCTGGAACTCATGTATGGAGAGCATAGCCACGAGAGTGCCATTAGCAGCATAGCCACGAGAGTGCCATTAGCAGCATAGCCAATGCATTCGGATCAGCCTCAAAACGCGTTGTTGATAACATGATTGCTTAAAGTTGGTGTGTTTGTCAAAGAAATGGAATGCAGGATCACACTATTGATGTGTTCATCCATTAAGAACATTGTAAGAAGATTGATGATATCAGAAGAAGGGAAGAAGATCAGAGAAAAGGCTTTGGAACTGGGTGAGAAGGTCCAAAAGTCTGCAGCAGAAGGCAGAAACTCTCGGGTAGAACTGGATTCCTTCATTGCTCATATTAGTAGATGAACTTGTTCGAGTAGTGAAATTAAATATAGTTCCTCAATTATCATACTAACAAACTAATCAAAAGTATATAGATTTGACTAATCAAGAAATATAGTGGGCATACTTATCTAACACTCATCTCAATTCACGGAATTTCACTATAAAATTAGTACATGCTTCTCTGCAGAGTATATGGAAAGAGAAACTCAACGAAGCTAAGGAGAAGCATAATTTGTGAATTGATCTTTTCGTTTGACCAAACCATTCTTAAATCTATAGTAGGCTTATTTTAATTCTAGAATTTAATTTCCTCTTTATTTGAATGTATTATATTTCTTATTATCCATAAGGGGCTATAAATGAGTCGGAGTTGTTCTAAACCTCAACGCTCCAAATTGAAGTGTTCAAGACACTAACCATCAAAAAAATTTCTTTACCTCTCTTTATGACCAATCCTTATCCTCCATCCAAATGAGACCTTAACTTTTAGATGAGCTGAGCAAAATAGAGTCAAGCTTGAAGACGAGAAAATTCGTTTTAGAAACTCACGAGCAGACTCAGTCGTAGGTTTGTGAACAAACTCGACTGTAATATTCATGAACATGTTCACTTATAAAACTCAAGAATACACTTTACTGTAGAGTTAAAGATCACAACTAATTAGTTCATTCTTTTGATAGAAGCTATAGGGGAATGAAATTGCCATATAGAAAGTCTGATTCTTTTCTCAAGTATCATCCACAAGCTCTTTGATCTATAAAACTTGAATGAGATTCCCAATGAAGTTTTCCTCATCTTTCATCAAGAAAATAAAAAATATTGGATACTTAAAAATGGAATGACCTTTAAGATATGTATTAGATGATGTTTTCTATGGTTAATTTTGTTGTTCTATAAAAGATGTGTATTAAATAAAAGTGAGATAGGATGAGTTAGTTGGTTCGTACCTTTGGATCAGCAAAAAACGGTTGTGGAATTGGAAGATCTTCTCCTTGATATCTATAGAGATTTTGGACCCAAATTTCAGAACTTCAGGACTTGGACTTCCAAACGTTTCAACTTTGGCCCCTCGAGTGTATGAGGTCCTCCGTACAACAAGTCGAAGTAAGGTCAACTGAGGAAAGTTAAAAGTAGGAGGAGCGCCTTTTAATTCTTCATTCTTTACCTTTGCAAGTATAATTTCCACACCACATGTTCTTACATCAAGTCAGTTAAGTTGGAGAAGGCCAGAAGCTATAGATGCTTGAAATACATATTTCAGATCCTCACAGTCACAAACATCAACTGATTGCAGATTTTGGAAAGTGGAAGTTCCAATTACATCCTCACTCCATATACGCTTCAATGACGGTAGTTTAAATATCTATAAACCTCGTAAAGAGAATGTTAATTCTACCCCTTCATACTGATATATCTCTTCAACTCCACCGCAATCACCTATAAAAAGTTTCTGTAATCTCTGGAATCTCCTACAATCATTTGAAGGAAAAACGACTGATAACTTTGAGCAGCTACGAATTCTCAACGATTTCAATTTTGAAAATGAATGATCAGCTATGAATTGGTTGTTCCATAAATATCGAAAGCCAGCCATTTCATTCACAGTCATTATCTCCAGCTTGGAGAAAGAAGCCTGCAATATTAGAGTTCCACACAGAACTTATTAACTTCCCAAAAACACGAAGTGAATTAACTTTTTTTGGCAAATAATTTCTTAGTTGATGACGTTTTATGTCATGCAATAAATTTTTTCATTTCGGATGTGCTAGCAGCAGTTCATGAAGTACTGAAAACATCTACTTGCTTTTGAGGCAAAATCTTTTCAAACCTTTTATTCAAGCAATCCACCCAATACCAGAAGAGTAGAAGAGAATAACCATCTTTTTTTTCGGTTAGAGCATCTACATGCCATTGCAAAAGAGTCTTCAACTTCCGATCAGGCAACATAATGGTTATATACAACACAAACAGTATATCGTGAGAAGAAATATAGAATACAAAGCAAATAAGAAGGAAAGACTCTCTTGTTATAGTTTGCATTTGTGTGAGATGCACATATCATGACATCAAACTAGAAGGTTCACCCATGCTCAAAGCGTGGCCATAAAATAGCAAAAGAAGAAAGTACCCAGAAATATTTCGCAGCAGATATGAATAATAGGAAACTATTTATAAGAACATACTCCATTGAAAAACCTATTCAGTAATAGCTTTCGAACCAAAAAGAGAGTACTTATGCTTACAGTTAAAAGAGCTGATAGAAGTCGTAAATCTAATTGAGCATGAGAATCTGACGAATTTTCCACTTTATGCTCCTTTGGAGGACCAGCACCCTTTCTATTATATGAACACCAGTAACATATTAGGTTGCCGGAGCGAGGAAGATCTTATACCCTTTGTTTAACATTTTGGCTGCTATTATAGAGCTCTACTTAGTAGTGAGGGAAATTTCTCCTCTGGGGATTAGGCAATAGGCTCAATCCATTGTTATCTTTGTTCTACCTATTTCTTTTTCCATATATTATATTGTTGTAAGCTGTTGATTAATGAAGATGCATCAATATATCAACATTTCGCTTTAATTCTGAATCTCTATGCTTGAGTTTCTCACCTTGGTCTCTGAACAGTTTCCAACAACAAATTTTAAACACTAGATAAAGATAAAGAGATTACAACTTCCATCAGCATCTTTATCTCTGATTCAGCTAGTTGGGAACCAACCTTTCGAAGACCAGCTCTTAGTTCCTCATATGTTACTTTACCATCATTGTTTGTATCCATCAACGTAAACATATCTCTGATTACTTCAACCTCTTCCGCTAATAAGTGTTCCGCGATTACCTATACATTCAAGCATATATTTTCCAAATGAAAACATTTAAGACCAGCGTAATTAATTAAAATACACAAACAAAAAGATACTTTAACCGCAATGCTTTCTTTTTAAATCTATTCATCATAGAAAATTGCTTTAGCCTGATCCTCACGATATCTCCCAATGGGACATTTGGAGCTTTCTTTGCATTTTGTAGCCACGGATGATCTATTACAGCAAGCAATCAAAAGTTCTTTTAGTGTTGCTCTTTCACATATGTGAAACATTTTGCAAGATCAATTGATCATAAAAGCAGAGAAATTTCAAAACAGTAGGAAATGAAAGATTTTTACAGTAGTACTTTATTTCATGCTTCACAACCACTTAGATATATTTCCTCAATACTACAGTTTCAGCATTAGACACAGACCACATGAATGTGATTAAGAAGAAGATTAGCTCCGTTAGCACAGGCCTAACCAATGACGAACAACCATTCAGAATTAAGGACATAATCATGTTAAATGCAGACTAAAACAATGGTGATGGAGAAAGTTGTCATTTTCATCAATCTGGTTCCTCTAAAACCCCATTAACCACAAACTCTTGGGGAACATGCAGGACTCCAATACATGCTGGAGGTTTTTGTCGTAATTTGCTCAAGAGCAAGAGTGGTAACATTAAGAAACTAGTGATCTCATAACATTCTTTTGACCCAGTGAACTTGCCTCGAAACCAGCAAAGCATTAATTATGTCAAATCTTCCTGGAAAAGATGGATATTTGAATTATCTATCTTTTCACAGTTTATTACGCATCCAGACCCGTGAAAAAACGCTGCCTCTGAGGTTACTGGAACCAATGCGTTTCCTTGAACATTAGTTGTGATGTATATCTTAGGCAACATGATCAAAAGCTAGCAATTCGGACAGACAAATAAAATGCAGAAAAGCAACTAATTATGCAACACAATTTGGTGCACCAAATGACATACCAGCACCTGCTGAGCAGTTAAGTCAGGCACCAGCATCTGCCGAACAAGACTCATAGCACTATCTGAAATCTGAGGCCATGGTTCCCTCTTAAAATCAATAGAACATCTCAAAATAGCAAAACCAATATCTCAGGCTATTGATATTGGTCATGCTGCATACTTATCTAACACTCATCTCAATTCAATTCCAACTGAAATTGCCCTCATCTTTCATCAAGCAACTTAGAATAGTGGGACATCTCAACATGAAACAAATACTCAGGGACGGGGCAATATAATTTAGTACATTCTGTGTGTTAGGGGAAGGACTCTTTAAGTTTCAATTGAAGTTATCCTTGTCTTTCATCAAGAAAAATGATACTTCAAAAGACAATGAAAACTTCAGATATGGGGGAGGGGCACTTTTCAAGTTTCAATGGAAGTAATACTCATCATTCAAGAGAGACATTTTTCAAGTTTCAACCGAAGTTATCAACTTTCAGTTTCAGATATGGGGGAGGGACACTTTTCAAGTTTCAACCGAAGTTATCGACTTTCAATTTCAGATATGGGGAAGGGACGCTTTTCAGATATGGGGGAGGGACAGTTTTCAAGTATTAACCATAGTTATCAACTTTCAATTTCAGATATTGGGGTGGGACACTTTTCAAGTTTCAACCAAAGTAATATCGATCATTCAAGAGGGACACCTTTCAAGCTTCAACCGAAGTAATACTCATCATTCAAAAGGGACACTTTTCAAGTTTCAACCGAAGTTATCAACTTTCAATTTCAGAGATGGGGGACGGACACTTTTTCAAATATGGGGGAGGGACACATTTCAAGTTTTAACCAAAGTTATCAAATTTCAATTTCAGATATTGGGGAGGGACACTTTTCAGATATGAGGGAGGGACGCTTTTCAAGTTTCAACAGAAGTAATCATCATCATTCAGGTGGGACTTGTTCAAAGTTTTAATTGAAAACATCCTCATCCTTCATCAAGTACTAGAATCACGAGATAGTTCATAAACCAGAATTCAGAGACAGACATAATTCAGATCATCCTAATCCTTCATCAATTAAATTAGGATGACATGATACTTCAAAATAAAACAAATCAGCAATACGAATCCTAGGATTCAACAAATTAATCCCCCAAGATTTAGGTCCTATGTTATTAGGAACCGTAGTAGCATTCCGACAAACTTTCCAAGTGACAATAATTTTGCCAAGTAAATATCCCAAACCTGACATTTATCCAACCCTAGAATCATTTGGAACAGAAATCGGAACTCATTCTAATTGATTGAAACCCTAAAAACGATGCTCAGTAAGTACGTACCATGAAAAGCATCGCATCTTTGATTTCACCCACAAGACTACAGATGCAGAAGTTGAATTCAAGTTTTCAGATATTGGGGAGGGACACTTTTCAAGTTTCAAATTTCAAGAGGGACAGTTTTCAAGTTTCAGAGTTGAACTCATCCTCATCCTTGAGTAAATTAGAATCACGGGATAGTCCAACACGAAACAGATTGAGAGACGAACATCATTTAAATTATCCTAATCCAGGATCACAAGATACTTCAAGATAAAACAAATCAGGAAAAATTAAAACAATACGAACCCTAACAAATTAATCCCCCAAGATTTAGGTCCTATGTTATTAGGAACCATAGCATTCCAACAAATTTTCCGACCGACAATAATTTCACAAAGTAATATCACAAACCCGACATTTATCCAAACCCTAGAATCAATTGCAACAGAAATCGGAACTCATTTGATACGATAATAATCGATCGAAAATATGATGCTCAGTAAGTACGTACCATGAAAAGCAGGACTCCATCCTCATCGCATCATTGCTTGATTTCACCCACGAGATTACAAACGCAGAAGTTGAATTCCGAGAAAAGATGGATATTTGATTTATCCATCTTTTCACAGTTTATTCCGCATCCAGACCAGTGAAAAAACGCTGCCTCTGGGGTTACTGGAACCAATGCGTTTCCTTGAACATTAGTTGTGATGTATATATTAGGCAACATGATCAAAAGATAGCAATTCCAAGTGGACAGACAAATAAAATGCAGAAAAGCAACTGATTATGCGACAATTTGGTGCACCAAATAGCATACCAAGCACCTGCTGAGCAGTTAAGAGCTTTTTGGGGTCAGGCTCCAGCATCTGCCGAACAAGAGTCTTAGCAGTATCTGAAATCTGAGGCCATGGTTCCCTCTTAAAATCAATAGAACATCTCAAAATAGCCAAACAAACATCTCAAGTTATTGATATTGGTCATGCTGCATACTTATCTAACACTCATCTCGATTTAATTCCAACCGAAATTACCCTCATCTTTCATCGAGCAACTTAGAATCGCGGGACAGCTCAACATTAAACAGATACTCAGGGATGGGGCAATATGATTTAGTACATTTTGTGTGTTAGGGGAGGGACTCTTTCCAATTTTCAATTGAAGTTATCCTTGTCTTTCATCAAGAAAGATGATACTTCAAAACACAGTGAAAACTTCAGATAAGGGGAGAGACACTTTTCAAGTTTCAAAAGAAGTCATACTCATCATTCAAGTGGGCACTTTTCAAGTTTCAATCGAAGTAACATTCATCATTCAAGAGGGACACTTTTCAAGTTTCAACCGAAGTTATCAACTTTCAATTTCAGATATGGGGGAGGGATGCTTTTCCGATACGGGGGAGGGACACTTTCAAGTTTCAACCAAAGAAATACTCATCATTCAAGATGGACACTTTTCAAATTTTAACCGAAGTCAACTTTCAGTTTCAGATATGGGGGAGGGACACTTTTCAAGTTTAAACCGAAGTTATCAACCTTCAATTTCAGATATGGGGGAGGAACGCTTTTCAAATATGGGGGAGAGACGCTTTTCCAGTTTCAACCAAAGTAATACTCATCATTCAAAAGGGACACCTTTCAAGTTTCAGCCGAAGTAATACTCATCATTCAAGAGGGACACTTTTCAAGTTTCAACCGAAGTTATCAACTTTTAATTTCAAATATGGGGGAGGGACACTTTTCAAGTTTCAACCAAAGTAATACTCATCATTCAAGAGGGGCACTTTTCAAGTTTGAACAAAAGTTATCAACTTTCAAATTCAGATATTGGGCAGGGACATTTTTCAAGTTTCAACCATGATAACTTTCAATTTCAGATGTTAGGGAGGGACAATTTTCAGATATGGGGGAGGGACGATTTTCAAGTTTCAACCGAAGTAATCATCATCATTCAGGAGGGACTGTTTTCAAGTTTTAATTGAAAACATCCTCATCCTTCATCAAGTAAACTAGAATCACAAGATAGTTCATAAACCAGAATTCAGAGACAGACATAATTCGAATCATCCTAATCCTTCATCAATTAAATTAGGATGACAGGATACTTCAAGATAAAACAAATCAGCAATACGAACCTTAGGATTCAACAAATTAATCCCCCAAGACTTAGGTCCTATGTTATTAGGAACCGTAAATTTTCCGACTGACAATAATTTCGCAAAGTAAATATCCCAAACCTGACATTTATCCAACCATAGAATCATTTGGAACAGAAATTGGAACTCATAAGATACGTCAATAATTGATCGAAACCCTAAAACGATGCTCAGTAAGTACGTACCATAAAAAGCACGATTTCATCTTCATCGCATCTTTGATTTCACCCACAAGATTACAGACGCAGAAATTGAATTCAAGTTTTCAAATATTGGGAGGGACACTTTTCAGATATGGAGGGACACTTTTCAGATATTGGGGAGGGACACTTTTCAAGTTTCAACCAAAGTAATACTCATCATTCAAGAGGGACTATTTTCAAGTTTCAGAGTTGAACTCATCCTCATCCTTGAGTAAATTAGAATCACAGGATAGTACAACACGAAACAGATTTAAATACGAAAATCATTCAGATTATCATAATCCTCATCAAGTAAATTATTAGGATGACAGAATACTTCAATATAAAACAAATCAGGCAAATTTAAAACAATTCGAACCCTAGGAATCAACAAATGAATCCCCCAAGATTTAGGTCCTATGTTATTAGGAACCGCAGTAGCATTCCAACAAATTTTCCGACCGAAAATAATTTCGCAAAGTAAATATCACAACCCCGAAATTTATCCAAACCCTAGAATCAATTGCAACAGAAATCAGAACTCATTCGATACGACAAATAATCGATCCAAACCCTAAATAAGATGCTCAGAAAGTTTTACTTCACCATTATATTTTTCTTCATTAATGCCACTATTTCATTATGCAAATATAGATCAAGCTAAGCAATTGTTGACTACATATACAAAAGAGTGGTCACTCTCATATAATAATACACCAAGCTATTGGTTGGAAGCCGAGAATTTTACCACTTCTCTGTTAATGGTCCTAAAGCAAAACTGGTAAAAAAGTTTTACCTGAACCAGAACAAAAGGTAATGAAACCTCATCACTAGGAGCATTTCCTGAGCTGTATAGTTGCTCATTTCGTTCTATCAAGTTCTGAAGGCCTACATACTTGGTAATACAAAGAAAAAAAAAGGTCAATGCATAAAGCCCAATAAAGCAAATACTTAAACATAGAAATTGCAGACTAGGTGCACACGACTGGGAATTGACATTCAACCCAACAAGGAACTAAAATGATATGCATGCTTGTTCTTCCAGTTCTTGTAAATAGGCAGTCTTCTTCTCAATTCTACTTCTCAATCCAAGGCGTTCAGTCTGCATTATTTACAGAAAATAACAAAAAAGCATGACAAACACATAGTAAATCTAGAAAAACCACCTCAACTACTTCTCTCAGTATACATGATAGGTATGTAAAAGTCGCATATATACCTATAATTCTTCAACGTCACTCAGGCTAGTTCGAGGAAGACCTTTCCATTGTATCTCCATTTTATCTTTAGATATGATATCCAATGCCATAAGTACATTCAGGGCATCATACACCCGCCGCCTAATGTTCTTCTCATTGTATTGTTGCTCCTTTAATAGGAAACTGAAAACAGAGTTCAGTTCATTTGCGTTGAAAATTACTGATATTCAACCGAAGTTGGTCATCATCATTCAGGAGGGACTGTTTTCAAGTTTTAATTGAAAACATCCTCATCCTTCATCAAGTAGACTAGAATCACGACATAGTTCGTGAAACAGATATTCAGAGACAGACATAATTCAAATCATCCTAATCCTTCATCAATTAAATTAGGATCACAGATACTTCAAGATAAAACAAATCAGACAAGACAAATTTTCCGACTGACAGTAATTTCGTAAAGTAAATATCAGAAACCCTAGATAGAGAAAAAGGACATATATCCTAACTTTAGAATCATTTTAAAACAAAGACCGGAACTCATTCGATACGACAATAATTGATCGAAACCCTAAAAACGATGCTCAGCAAGTACGTACCATGAAAAGAACGATTTCATCCTCATCGCATCTTTGATTTCACCCACAAGATTACAGGCGCAAAAGTTGAATTCTGAGATTACAGACACAGAAGTTGAATTCAAGTTTTCAGATATTAGGGAGGGACACTACTCAGATATGGGGGAGGGACACTTTTCAAGTTACAACCAATGTAATATTCATCATTCAAGAGGGACTGTTTTCAAGTTTCAGAGTTGAACTCATCCTCATCCTTGAGTAAATTAGAATCACGGGATAGTCAAACACGAAACAGATTCAGATACGAACATCATTCAAATTAACATAATCCTTCATCAAGTAAATTATTAGGATGACAGGATACTTCAATAAAAAACAAATCAGGCAAATTTAAAACAATACGAACCTTAGTAATCAACAAATGAATCCCCCAAGATTTAGGTCCTACGTTATTAGGAACCGTAGCATTTCAACAAATTTTCCTACCGACAATAATTTGGCAAAGTAAATACCACAAACCCGACATATAACCAAACCCTAGAATCAATTGCAACAGAAATCAGAACTCATTCGATACGACAATAATCGATCCAACCCCTAAATAAGATGCTCAGAAAGTACTACCATGAAAAGCACGATTTAATCTTCATCGCATCTTTGATCTGACCCACAAGATTACAGACGCAGAAGATTGAATTGTGAAACCCTAGGTAGATCACTTCGTTGCAGCATCTCTCGAAATGAGAAGTTGAAAGTTGCCGGGAAACGGCTATCAAAAACAAAAAGGTTGCGCCAAAAAAATACGCTGGGACTAGGTCTTTTTATAAAACAATCATGTCGGTGACCCGTTCGATTAGAATACTTTTTTTTGATCTTTTAAGAACCGTTAGATCAGCATACTTTTGTTTTGTCTTTGCGTATACCGCCTTATATTTTGGTTGTGACTGAAAGCAATCCTACGCAACCTCATTAATATTATATTGATTTCTTTTTTCTTTTTCTACAGTATTAAAATTAATAATGATTTTAGCTTAGATTAGTAATTTCTTTTAAAAGAATCACATCAGACTAATACTCAATGCAAAAAAAAATATAAATTGTAGTAATCCTAAGCTTTTAACCATTAAATACTTCTTGTAATCTTATTTTAATAAATAAATTTAATTAAAAAGTGTACTACTTCGACTATTGAACTAAAATTAAAATATGCTTTTTGAAAAATTTTACGATATGTCAAGAATATGTGTCCCATTAGCCTTTGATATAAATTTAGTTTTCTATTTTATTATTATACTTTAAGAGCTCCTAGATGCAATCAGCTTCATTTTGTTATTATACCCTAAGAGTCACATAACTGTAACCCTTTAACCACTATATATTACTTAACGAGTATGAACATCAAAATGGAATATAAACTGTATTATATATTGCGGACATTATCAAAAAAACTTAAAATATTAGCTACAAATATTATATTTTGATAAAGATATAATTAATACATATAATTCTACTTTTTATATAATTTCAATACAAATTTTCTTTTTTTTTTCCATAAAATGTGCACAAATGGATTTACACACGAAATAACAAAACATTAAATATTGTTAATGTTTTACTTATATGTCCTCAATTAATGTAGTATCTGTAAATTTTATATTTCGGCATAAACAAACATACAAAACATAATATAATCACAATATCATTTTGTATTGCAGTACAGATGTCTTGAAGTTAAAATATATTATGTTTAAAATTTAAAAAATAAAAATAAAAAGACTAAAGAGTTAATTATGATAAAAGATGAAGACTTTGTAGTAAATTTTTCAAAATATAAGAGTTAGAAGATTTGACAAAAGTTAGAAACAAATAAATTATTATTTTATTAAAAAATGTAAAATTCATTGGCTATGTTATTATTTCAAAGTTTAGTGCCTGTTGGTGTAATTTACCCAACATTTTAAAGGTTAACTGGGGTTAGAGTTAGTCACGATCTTTGAAGCTCGCTCATCTAACATAAAAAAATACGGCGAAAGAAATGGCCGGAGCCACCAAAATCCTGCGGCGGTCCCGGCTGACAGTTGAAAATCTGGAGCTGCGCCGCCTCTTGTTGTCCGAAATCAACCACGAACTGAAATCCGAACTGACTTCTTTAGCGGTATCTTTTCTCCTTCCACTTATGCTTTTAATTTCCAATATTGGCAAAGTTGCGACCTTTAAATTATTAAAGTTGGCATTTTTACAGGTCAATCAAAAGGGTTCTTTGGGAGATTTTACAGTGGAGTGGGATTCAACAGAGTCCAAGGATGTCGTGTTGCGAAGATTCTGTGATTCCGGTGAGGAAGTTGCTGTTTCAGCTCTGTTAGGTCATTCTCGACACGATCATTTGCTTAAAGTTTGTGTGAAAAAGCCTGGTTTGAGCTCTGTTTTGCAGTTTGATTGCCGGTTTTATCCGGATCATGGTGCATTGCCTTGGTTTGATATCAACAATGTCTCCTTTTTACCGTCGATAGCTTGCCCTAAGTCCTCCACCTATCGAGGCCCCTTCTTCAGGTAATCTTATACTGCCCGTGTCTTCAATTTTATCATTTACTGGTAATGTAGGGTTTTGATATCTTAGATGCTGAGTGGAATATAAATTGGGATATCTCGGATTCGTTTTGTTACCTTAGATGGCTGAGGAAGTATACATGGAGTTTTCATTATCCAAATAACCTTCCTTGATGTTCAAAGGTCTTATTTATAATATGAAAAAATGTGAACATACCTAGTTTTAACAGAAGAATTTTAGGGAGTAGTCAAAAGAGCAACTATAGGGGGTTAGTTAGTATGGTTATCCTTTCGTACCCTCATTCTTGTATATAAACTTGATACCGTCCATTATATGAAATGTAGTAGTTTTCTCCCAAAATAACGAAAGGGTTACTAAAGCACTTAAATTTCAATACATGGTCATCTAAGTTCACCTGTTGATCTTCTCAAGTCTTTTCATTGAGGTTGTAGCAGAACGAACAACATGATATAGAACGTATTCATTTTGCTATATTTGTTAGAGTAGCCAATTCAGAGAGATAGGGCATAGTGCCCTGGATAAACATAGTTTGAATTAGTGCTTTATGATATCTTGCAAAGTCATCTTTTATGGGATTGTTTCTTTTTGCATTATATAATTCATACCAAGCTAAGCTAGTGATCCAAACATGTTTGTTCACTTCAGTTTCAGTTTTACGAAACTTAACCTTGCACAATCAGTGACTTGGGAGACCTGATAGAAAAAACCCAACACAAAGACAATTGAAACAAAGAAATAAGATTTGTATTGATAGTCTCGGGTGAAAGGAAAGACGAAGGAATCTATCACAAACAAACCGATCGTCCTTTATTGGCATCCATGTGTGTGCCAAATCTTAAGTTCACTTGATTTTACTTTCAATTGGTTCTTTACCATTAGAAAGTACTACTTCTAAGCCTGGATTCTAGTAATTTATTCCAATATGCTAACTGCTTACTCTCTTATTTCTAATTAAATATCTCGTAACTGAAGTTTGGTTTGTGGTTCTTCACCCATTTGCAGGACTCTGGACCCTTATTTACAAGTAGAGCTAAAGGAATATCTTGTTGCCAAGGGAATTAGTGTAAGCCTTATAGATTTCCTCCTCCAACATCTTGCTAAAAAAGAACAAGGTCAATACGTGAGATGGTTACAGAAATTGGAGACTCTGATCACGGAAGGTGAGTGATGTCAAATACTATACCATCACAACATCAAAGCTTCATGTTTATGTTATTCACCCGCTAAACCCTTTAACCATTAGAAAGTCTAGAGAACTGAGTCGGTGGCAGCTCGTTGAGTACCAAATGAATCTAATCTCATATCTGTGTTTGAGATGGTTCCATGGATGTTAACTGAAGATGGATGAAGTGAATTTTCATTTTGTAATGTGGTATTAAAGAAATGAAAAACGAGCAATTGACTCTACCCGCTCTTAGTATCTGTTTCATGTTTCATTTGATGAATTTTACAAAGGAAAAGCTTCAAAAATGTTGCACTACATTAATCCCTCATGAAACATACTTTCATGTAGGTAGGATATCCACTAAAAAGCATAAATTTTTTATTTAATTGAGCTGAAGGGGCATATCATCTTCATAATTTGTGATTTTAATTTTTATTTGGAGTGAAAATAATTTAAGAGTTTTAGTAGTTTTATAGTTTAGGGGAAAGGAGGTTAAAGGTTCTTATTTTCGGGAGGGATGAATTGGATTGATTTTCTTGTTATTATTCATTTATACATGATTAATCTGATTGCTTGATTTAAGACTCGTCAAATATATTTTACTATTATTATTTTTTGAAACTGAACAAAGTACTAAATTAATTGAAGATGAAAGAAAAAAGTTTGGTCGAGTTATTAAGCAATTAAGAATAGCAAATCTACCAACCTATCAATTTAAAAGCCAAAAGATTATGTTTGTTATTATCAAAACATAATTTAAAATAGGGTAATTTCTTAAAAAAAATAAAATTGTGTTTATCAATTTTGTTAAAATAGTGTATCTGTTTATTTTTTGACAAAACAAAGATTGTGTTTAAGCCGTTACCCAAAAGGCGGAAAAATCCTCATTTTATCAAAATAATAAACAGACACAATTTTGATAAAATTGGTAAATACATAGATAATTTAGTAAATTACCTTTTAAAATACTATAATTTGCAAATGGAAAACCATATAATTGAAAACTGTTATTCTTTTACGTAAAACCGATGGTCAATTATTTTGCATATCAAGTCTGTCAACTTTTTTTTTATATATATATATATATATATATATATATATACATAAGGTTTTTGATCTTTTACCACATTGCTAGAACTTCCGTAAAGTTGAGAGGGGAGAATCACGAGTCATCTTGCCACTATTGAGTGCTCAAAGAATTCCATACTCTATGTTTCAAGTCTCAAATCATTAAGCTAAGTACATAAAAACCTTCTATCATTAAGCTAATTACATAAAAACCTTTAGTTAAAAGAAGAATAATCTAAGAAAAATGAAGGATCTTGAAGCGTACAATAGGATGTAACATTGAAAACTAAGATTAAGGGGTTGAACGAGCATTAACTATTTTCAAGCCAGTCCAGTGCAGATTTGAGAACCACGCAAACTGGTAAAAAGGTTAAAAAGGGATTTTTACAATTAACTGCAAGTAAAAGTAGAACTGGGCAGGAAAAAAATATATGTTAAAGTATAAAATTGGAATGTCGAATTAATGAATGCACAAAACTGAAAGCCGTATAACAACAGCTTCTATCATTGTCATTATTGTGTTTCTTCTAATAAAAGCAAGGAATACATAAACAACCAATTAATTTAGTTGGGGAAAAAAAGAATGAAAATCCAACTGCAATCAATTAAATTAAAGCTTATAAGCACCGCAATGCAGCGTCATGAACAAGGCAATATTTCCTATCCAAGGCAGATTCTCATTTTCTTTCAAGCCGTTTAATACAACTAGAAATTTTTACCACTTGTCTGAGCTAGCCACACTGCCGGTTCCGGTTGCTCAACCAAAATCACCAAGCAGAAACTATAGTGTCACCAGACAGCCTGGATGCTTTTCTCACTCAGATGCTTTTCTCCATCTTTTACAAACAAACTCACTCGGATGCTTTTCTCTTCTTTCTTGATTTTCGTTTTTTCTTACTGTTTTCTTCATTTTCATTCTTCTCTTCAGAGTTCTTATTTTTATTACCATTTTCTTCAATTTCATTCTTCCTTCCTGATTTTCGCTTTCTCTTACTATTTTCTTCCTTTTCATTCTTCTCTTCAGAGTTCTTATTTTTATTACCATTTTCTTCAATTTCATTCTTCCTTCCTGATTTTCGCTTTCTCTTACTATTTTCTTCGTTTTCATTCTTCTTTCCTGATTTTCGCTTTTTCTTACCACCACTTTCTTCACTTTCATTTAACAGGTGCTCATAATCTTCAAGACTTGCAAATGGCGAGGCACCTGCCTTATTCCCAGACTTCCTTTTTTGTTTCTTGTTATCAAACCCATCCTCTTCATCACTAGCATCATCCATGTCCCCAACATCAAGAGCAACCCCATCATCATCAGTTTCATCACCATCATCAATCCCTTCTAAATCATCATCCATCTCCTCCACATCACTTGTATTCCCGATCAAGTCATCATCGTCTTCATTGGCAACTTGGTCCAAATCATCATAATTGTATTCTCCATCAGCTTCAAACGAAAAATCAGCTGAATCTAACATATTCTCTATCTCTTCATTGTCACTCTCGTCAACTCCAACTTCCTCACCACCCTCATCCACATCCAAAAAGTCTTCTGCGGCCTCGTCTTCAACAACTTTCTTCTTTTTCTTCTTCTTTGGCTTTGTACTGCTCATTTTATTCGCGTAAAATTTGTGGAACACAAGATCTTCTGGAGGCACATCATCTTCAGCCAATGAGAGAATCTCTGATCCAATTAACTGATTGGTCATGTCAAGCTGAACAAAAATGAAATCAATCAGCAATTACAGCAGTTTGCTCATTTGGTTTACATATAAAATGCTTAATAGAAAATACAAGACAATAAAATTATTATAGAAGTTCAAGCTGACCACCTTCTTGGCTGGTTCGATTTGGGAACCACCATGCCATGCTGTCTGCTTTGGTTTCTTCTCCATTAACTTGTCCAGAAAAGCAGTAAGTGAAAGGTCATTTAACGGGTTACCGTTATAAACAATATGGGCCCCAGATAGAATCGTCCCAGCCATTGTAGCAACAGATGGGTGCACATGAGAAGCAAGTGCATGCAATTCCCACCAGCTTGATCGATCTGCATTACTATATATGCAGAAAGAGGATATTTGACATCGATCAGAAACTCAAGTGAAATATGAACATACTTCAAAGAAAAAGACAAACTTTAACTTCCTTTCTCTTCAAACTAGTAAAGTAGCAACTTTCACCACCCCCAAAGAAAATGTTTTGCAGCTAAAGCAACTTTAATTGAAACCAACATACCTATAAGAAGGCTCCCTATGTCGTGGATCATACCCTCCGGGGAGGGAAGAACTTGCAGAGGATACTTGAGGCTGGGATGCTTGAATTTCTTTTGGAGCAACTTCAGTCAATTCTTCTCTGAGAAACTCAGCTTCTGAGTCATCAGAATGATCATCTTCACTCTTATCCTCAGAGCTAGGAGCGGGAGAATCATCTTCACTTTCTGAGGAATTGTTTTCAGGACTAACCTTGTTATTACTCTGAACAAATTTAAGACCAGTTTCTACTTTTGCTGCCATGTGAGGCTTAACATCAGTTTCTTCTACTATATCTTCAAAATGTTCAAGGTCCTCATCCACCAACTCATTCTGCATAACCATATTCCTGAACGTTGAAAGAGAATTTTAAAAATAAATGCGATGGATACACACTCCATAAAAGGAAGAACACAGGGAACAAACATGTCCCTAAAGAAATTAGTATTACCATAAAGGGGGCCTTGCTTTGAGAACTTCAGATAGGAGAAATAGGCATCCACATGCCAGTTGAGGAGGCTGCTGAAGGGCAACCTGTCCAAGAAAGTTATACAGTCAATCAATCTCTCTCAGCTTTGCCAATGTAAAAACACTAGTCCCTGTTTAAAGAGGGCTATACCAACAGAATTTGATAAAACATCATTCAAACTGCATGATCGCCAAATTAGTTTAAAGGAAATTCCACCTTGCAAATGTATATTAATAACTCATGTGGTCATCTACAATATTTTTGCAACTCCAATACATATTAGATTTTCGGAGCGAGGAAGATCTTATACCCTTTGTTGGATTTCCGGAGATGAAACCTCTAACATTACATAGCATATGCAACCAGATTTGAATTTAGATGAAGCATTGGCACTAATACAAAGTCACTGCCCTTTTCTTGATAATGCTGAAAGTCCAATAATGATAATAATGCCAAAAAAAAACTTCAGAATTCCAAAAACCACAACTGCTGAAGTATTCTCGTCAGGTCCAGTAAATTTTGTTACAAAAATCTTAATAAGTTCCAGTAGTATCAATTGCACTAAAGATCTAAAGAAGCACAGAAATGAGAAAGGCAAATTTCATTCAGGGATTGACCTACATATATGCATCTTTTTAAGCGGTTTTAAACATGAGGTACTTGCTTAACTGCCCAAAATGAAACCAGGTCACAACATCAAATAAAGATATGTATGGATGTACATGTTACTAACCTGCAATAGACGCTTCGAGAAGGCAGAAACGCGCTTCAAATTTACATCACTTTTCATTGCACGCATAACAAGTGCAATAAACATCTCTACCTGAATAATAACAAACCATATAATGAAATATGTTAAAATGGTAAATTTCATAAAGATTATTGTGAAGCAGAAATAAGCCTTATTGCTACCAAAAGCATAGGCTACTACACAGAGATAGAGTTCATCAAATTTCATGATAAGCGAAGTTGCAGATAGGATTTCAATGCTGTCATCACTCATTTGTTTTAGATTAGTCTAGCATATATTTCAGCAAAGAAAATACAAATTCCCAAAGTTTAAAGCATGGTCTAAATCGACTTGCCTTGGAAGAACTCATGGCAGCAGGATCAAGGAGCTTTGCATACAAAGCACGATAGAATCTGTCACTGACAATTTGGTTCTTGGAAGAGATTTTATCAAGAAGCAGCAATGCTTGAACTCCTACATTAAAGTTATTTGAATGAACCTGCATAACTTTTAAAGATCAACAAAATTGTTCCATGAATTATAATGCCTATCAATAAGTAGCTATATTATAAAAATAAAATTTCTTTGGCACTGCAAAACATAAAAGAACATATGATCTTACCAATCGGAAAAGAATTGGTGTTTGGACCTCAATGATATCATCAGCCTCGGTGCTTGAAACAAATGGAAATGCTCTGTTAACTCCCTAAACATGGCCACAGAATTGCAATCATGAGTTCTAAAGCGCAGTTTTAAAAACATGTAGCCGGAACTCCATGATAAGAAAATCAGTCAAATAATTTCAACCACTCAAAGTACAATAGCTTTCAAATAAAAAAGGGAGTACTTTATGCTTACAGTTAAAAGAGCTGAGAGAAGTCGTGAATCTAATTCAACATGAGATTCTGATGAATTTTCCATTTTATGCTCCTTTGCAGGACCAGCACCCTTTCTATTTTCTCCTTTGCCACTTTTTTCCTTCCCTCGAGTGCTTTCAGCCTCGGTTATCAGCACCTGCAATTGTGATTTAAAATTGGTTTTGGTTTTCAACAATATTATTATCTCAGAACTTGGAAGCACGACAATAATTCATCAATACAAATAAATGGGCTAGTAGGTCAAAACTTTTAGCAAATAGGATATGAATTACATAAAGAAATAAGGTGCAGAGAATTTGTCATCCACAGAGAAGATGCTGAGCGAAATAAATTTGTGTTTATCGACCATTGGTACCTTAAAGAGTGCAAAGTACACATCTATTAAACGTTTTGCCGCTGCCGGTCCATCTCCCTTAATACTTAGACGAATTTGACTCAAAAAGTTAACCTGCAAGGGCAGAAGGAAGTCTAATAAGGATTTTACTTCTGGAAAAAAAAGGGTTCTATTTCTGCAATTTATCTCAAGATTGTTTGATAAGATGAGAAAGTATGATCAAGACATACAGCATGGTACTTTGCTCTTAGTGTCAAATGAGGTCTAAAAAGGAAAGTGTCCACTTCATCAATCACCACAGCCTGTCCAAAGAAATGGCCAAGATAATCAACATACAAACGTAAAGATACACGCACACACTAAAAAATGAAAAGATAAAAACTGAACCTTCATATTTGGGTGATCAGATAAAAGGTTTGACAAGTAGAAGTCAGCATTGGAAGCACCCCTATTTTGAGGATCACCAAGCTGCAAATAATCAAATTATCAACTTTGAAGGAGACCACATTAACTAAAATCACTTCAGTGAACAAAAGTAGTGCATTACATATTCCAGAAGGCCAAAGAGCAACAGTAACTTACTTTGTTGACAAGTCCAATGAGCAATCTGCGCTCCTGCTCTGATTTGCTTTTCAACAGCGCATACATGGTCTAAAATCACAAACACCAACTGGTTAACTTTGCCTCCAACGTTGATACTTATATTTGGACAGAGCAAATATTAGGAAATGAATAAACAAAAAGTTTATAAAATACAAAAGCAGTCATGAGGATGTCACATCAAAATAGACGCGTAAAGATTTACATTAAGGTGTGAGAGCATTCATAACTTGCAAATGGAAACGCTAGACAAACTGAGTGGTGACCGGGATGGTTCCGTCATGCCCCATCAAGTTTGACTAAATTACTTGGTTGGCGGGGATTTCATGAAAAACCATAGAAAAGGAGTGCTAATTCATAATTTTGTGATTGAGTAATACAAGATCACCCAATTATATAAATGTTACATGGAAATGGAAACGAACACAAAATAAAACGGTAACAGAGAAATTGTAAAGAAATAGGAAACAGAGAATGGGAAACATGTAACAGTGTGTCTTTATATACATAGAATAGAAGTACATACAAGTAGCTAACAAAGGGAAAACCGAAATTTTATTCATTTTAAAAGCCTGTAGAAGACAGTCTAGAGGAAATGTGTTTTCAACTGTTTTTTTAATAATGGAAATGTTACCAGAAATGCTTTCTACAATTTCCAGAGTTTTGGTTAACAAATGTTTTATACAATTTTCGAGGGTTTCGGTTTCCAGTACAGTTTGGGAAAACCTGAAAGGAGAGAATGGAAAACCAACCTTCAATGCCTTGTCTTTTAGTACAGGTAGCATATCTCTTGATGCTTCTTCAAGCGCAAAAACAAAGCGTTCATACCTAACATAAAGTATCAGATATCCAGATAAAACAAACTGAAAAACGTAATGCAAGAACAATGTAATGCAAGATAAAGTACAAAGCAGTTGAGAAAATAATACACACTAAATAGATAGTACTTCAAGAAACTGTAGTTGCCATACCATATCATATCTTCAACCGTAGGAGGAAAAATATATTAGATAAGTATAATAAAAATCCTACCTTATTTTCAGGATTTGAATTCCAATTCCTAAGCTTAACGAGAATTAAAACCCAGAAAGAATAAATGAATAATCTCATTATATGAAATTAGAAACAGAAAAGGAGAAAAAAAAAACACTAGTCTTTGATAGGCAAGTTAAAGTTGTACTCGAAATTTCAGTTCTACACCCAAAGGTTCCACATACATCAAGTTCTTTGATCTCAAAACAATGTCTTTCACAATTCAACCTAAAAGAAAGATAGCTTTTCATTGATACAACAAAATATATTTTGATCGTAAGACACTGATGAAATGGTATAAACCATCCATGTAGTGCAATAAGTACCCTCTCTGCTTTGCGTTTTTAGTATGCCCAATTACTGTAGTAATAAGATTCATTTGTGAGTTATGATAGCATATAAAGCAAAACTTGCACTTGTTTCAAATTTTATTTATAAGCTCATAAATTTATTGTAGCTTACATAAAAAATTGGATTACCAACAAGAAATACATAAAAAAAAAAATTGGATTACCAAAATATGCATGTGTAGTAAGTGTCACTAATTGAGTTGTGGTTTTGAGAGCCCACTTATGGATGGTACATAAATAGACACTATTGATGATGCATACATATCATGTAGGATAAACTAACCAAACGGAAGGTGCAGTGTGAATGGCTAAATGACTTCATCAGGTAATGCGAATAGTAATTAAATTGACAGTTAAAAAGAAGGATACCTACAGTGCTTAATTGACAGTTAAAAAAGACTACCTTTTTTTCAAGCAATCCTCCCAATACCAGAAGAGTAGAAGAGAATAGCCATCTTTTGTTTCGGGAACAGCATCTACAGGCCGTTGCAAAAGAGTCTTCAGCTTCCGATCAGGCAGCATACTGGTTATATACAACACAAATTGTATGCATCAGAAGAAATATAGAATAAGAAGCGAATAAGAATGAAGGCTCTCTCATTATAGTTTGCATTTGTGTGAGATGCACATATCATGACATTAAACTAGAAGGTTCACCATGCTCAAAGCGTGGCCATTAGCCATGGGAGGGAAAACTTACTAATAGAGCATAAAATAGCAAAAGAAGAAAGTACCCAGAAATATTTCACAGCAGATATGAATAATAGGAAACTATTTATAAGAACATATTACACTGAAAAACCTATGCAGTAATAGCTTTGAACATCCCGAAAACCAAGAGACACAATAAGCATATGAAATTGATCGAAACAGCAAGTGTAACAGTTAACAAATGACAACCTTGAAATAAAAAGTTCTTTAAGTGCTTCAAATCCGCTTAAAGCATGACGTTTTCCTACTTTTGATGTTACCATTCCTGCAACAAATACATTCGCATCAGGATATAGATAAAACCAACGAGTATGCAAGACACAATCTATACAGAAGTATTTCTAATACAGCAGTTGATATTTCTTTAACAATAATCCAATAAAATTTGGAATTAGTTATATAGCTAACCAACCAAAGTTCAAAATACAATACATGGATTGCTATGTAAGGCTTCGAGATAAGCAACCAACATCGATGCAAGGTGAACATTACGCATAAAAAAAGATTGAAAAAATAATAAGCTATATCAGTTGACCATCCCCCTCCCATAACCAAAATCCCTCAAATTTTCTTTTGTATAGGATAGAAGAAAGTCCCAATACCTCTAAATATCCTTCCCATCCATCTAGGAAAGAGGGTTATCCTCTAATAAGTGATACTAGAGGTACCAAGCAATGTACAGATAAATTTAGTTTAAGGAACTTGTCTCACGTCAGAAGGCATCCAAAATTTCTTATTAGCAACCTCACTTTCATGGGCAATAGGTTTTAGACATAAAAGCTAGTATTCTGGAATCTCATGCTTGGACACAACTAAATGAGCAAATTAGTGGATAATGTTATCAACTAAATTGCTAAGTAAACCAGATTTTGAATGTAACACCTAGACACACCAGAAAAAGGCAAACTTGCATACCTAAGAGCGCATCAAGCGACCTCAAATTAGCAACGGGATTATCCCCAACAAGCACAGAGAACGCCGACACCTTATCAGCAGCAGTACCAGACCTCTGGGTAGCAACCAACATCTTAATATCTCCACTCTTCCCTCTACTTTTCTCATAATCTTGAGCATACTGCCACATCAATCTCTCCCCCAACTGTGATTTCTTCTCGACAACACGCTTCCATTCGTCCATACCCATCTTCAAATCCAACTTCCCCTTCCCTTCCCCCAATACCTTGTTCTCAAACTCCATGGCATCGACGTGCCACACCCCCAGAATACTAGCATTCACTAAAGGCAGCTTGGGGAGGCTCTTGTACTTGGCAAATAACGTTGCATAGCTGCTGTTGGATTTATCATTTTCGTCAAGTGATAAAACAGGAGGCTTGGGCACAGGTTTTTTCTTGGCATTTTGATCGAATTTAGAGTTATTCTCAAGCTTGTTAGGGTTTTTATCCTGGATTTTGTTGGATTGAGAATTAGGGGTTTTGGGTTTAGGGTTTTTAGGGGGTTTTCGGAAATCGACATCGTTGAAACCAGAGGAAGGGAGAGAAGAAGAAAGACCGAGAGACGAAGCAAATGAAGCTACGTCGGATTGCAAGAGTTCCAGGTTGTTGTTCTCGCCGGCGCTGTTTTCCGAAGGTTTTGACTTCGTCATTGATGTCCTGGCAGGGAGGAACCAGAATGGCTATTAAATTTTCAGAATTAGGGTTTTAGATACAGAAGAAACCTGGATCAAAACGACATCACTGTACGCCGTTTATTACTTTTTGAAAAGGGGCGCGACTCACCGGTTCAAAAACCCGCGTAGGCCCGTATATAAAGGATTGGGCTTGGTATTTATACTAAAGCCCACGTACGGCCCGGTCCGGCCATAAGTTATATTAAATTTACTTTAAATAATATTGTTTTGAAGGGTTAGTCTATAGTTACTTTATTTTTTATAAAATAACCATCACTTTCTCCACTCTCATCATATGAATAGGATAAAACATAATCTAATGAAGGAAGAGACAAAATGACATAAGAATAAAGTAACTATAGCCTTCACCTTTTTTTGCATCAATTCATATTAATAACTATAAATTTATATCAATAATAATTCCAAACAATATGATCTAATTAAGCATATTACCTTTAACTATGAAAAGTTGTGCAAATTTCATACCATAAATCTCTATTTGCAAACTGTTTAATCACAGACCTCTATTAGTAAATAAGTAAATCTCGAGCATCAGTTTTGAACTTATCCCTACATAATAACTAATATCAATACTTAATTTATCATGGAAAAAATGGTAAGTAAATATAGAACGCAATACAACATAGTTCAACTTAGCATGTGTCGGGCTGGGTTGAACTTGGAAAGTAATTTTTGTAGCTTGGCCCAACCCGGCTTGTAGCCCGATATAAATATAGCGTGAGTTAGGCTGAACTTGGACAAAGTAATTTGATTTCAAATTCAATTAGGCATGACTTAAGCTTTTTGTTAGAAAGAAAAAGGTGGATTACCTCGGATCTTCGGTTCAAGATTTTATAGAATACGACTATATTATTTAAGAATCAATTTTTGTTACAAGATAAACAAAATTATATTATACGTCTTTTATCTTTAAATCCACAAATGAGGTGGACACAATATCGCATGTAAAGCTCGACTTTTTTTATTTGATAGCTAGTGGTTAATTATAACTTTATGCAACGATTTATCTCATAAGAAAGCATATGTGGGAACCATATCAATGCTATTACTAGGTGTTTTTATTTGAAAAAATTGAACTTTAATTGAGAACCAAATAGTGATGTTCTTAAATAAATTCTTAATTGTTTCCAAAATAGTATCATAAAACGGGTTTAGTAAAGTGGTAAAGTAAGAGATTTTGGTAAATACGAAAAGAAAAAGAAAAGAAAAGAAACACACACCATTAATGGCAGCAGCAACTCCATCAACTCAACCATAACCAGAACCAGAAGCATTGCGTTAAATTAAATCCTTCATCTTCCATCAGATCTCAATAATAAAGAAAAGGTAAAAAAATTATGCTGATTTAACTGCACATCTTCTTCTTGATTCTTGTAATGCATTTCTGGATCTCAATAATAATGCCTCTTTTAATCTATTTACATACCAGGATTTCATGTTTGCTTCAACATGGCATCAGCAAAATATACTAGGATAGATGTTAGAAGACAGCCTACTAATTACTGCACAACTGTTAGAATTGTGGTTTTTGTTGTTCTCTGTTTGGTTGGGATATGGATTATGTCATCGTTGTTCGTAGTTCCTGCTCAGATTGTTGAGGTTTCTCAGGAGAATAAGAATGAGGTTAAGGAAGAGAAGCAGGAGGAGATGCATGAGCTAGTTAAGAAATCTGCTACGGATGAGATCGAGACGGAGAAAAAGGTTGAGAATGGTGGCGTTGGGACGGAATTAGATGAAAATCGTGACGTTGGGACAAAATTTGATGAGAGTTCTAGTGGAATGAAGAATGAGAGTACGGAAAATGGCGTAAATCTTGACGGAGCGGCTAGTAACCAGAGTTCAGGTGAGCTTACTTGGAGTGTTTGATGATTTGCGAATGAATTGTGGAACAGACGTGGAGTCAGTACTGGTCAGTTGAGTTAAAGAATGTAAAAGAATTATGATGGTATTTTAATTTTATTGAGTTTTTATAACTGGAAAGTGTGCAATGCCATTGTTGGATCCAAAAAGAAAGTTCTTTTTACTATATGAAACCCAGAATTCTTTGGCAAATAGCCTTGTGTCATCTCCCGAGATTCATTCTTGTTTGTTTGGAATAATCATGAGCTAAACAAATTAGAATTTGCAAAGGACACTGGTATGGCTGTAAATTCCTTAAATACTCATGTAGATTAATTTGTTGGTTGCGGGGGGAAGAAAAGTGACCGTAGATAGCATAGTGTAGGATTCAGTTTTATCCAAAGAAAACTATACCTGTGGCTTATTTCATTGCATTTTGGTTTACATGGGGAGAATTCAAGTATTTCTTGTTTGTGAATTTTATCATACCACTGAAAAATATATGAATTAAGTTGCTTCAAATAGCCTTACATAACTTGAAGTTCCTTCAAGTTGCTTGATACTGCTCATATGATCATATCTACAGTGCATATTCCTGACTTAGCAACTTTGCTTTTGATGTAATTTACACTTTTTCAGCCTTTAGTAGCCTAGAAAATAGCCCTGAGATGATATTTGCTGGCTCTGCTACATCAGCTTTATTAGTTATTCGTACATGAAGCCAAAAGTTAGAATTGGAAAAACTCAAAGTGAACTGGTTGATGAATTGGTAATCTAATCATTTTTCCGTGGTCTAGATGAGTTTTGTGAAGTCTTTTTCATCTAAAATTGTTACCTAATTCGCTTTTGGCTTAAAGTTTTGCAATACTGTTAATTCTTCTATCCACTTTTTCTAATTTGAGCATCTTCCTTTTACTTTGGTGGAGCAGTCTTTCCCATTGATGTGAAGTTATCTAATGGACATGATTCATTTATAATTAACTGAATGCATGTCTGCATAGTTCAAATTAGCAGTTCCCCTCTTAGTTTTTGGAATACTACAGATGTCCAATGGCCTAAATTATGTGGGATGTCTGTCCTCTTTCTGAATTATAGGAGATTATTGTTCTGCTGATTAGAAAGGATTGATAATGATATCTTTTCTTAGTTTGCTTGCACCAAATATTGTTTTTAAGAAGATCTTGCTATATATTTGTCATCAGTATGTAGAGAACTTTATAAATGAAATAAAGCTCACATGCCTTGACCTATTGATGTTTACTTGTTTCCAAAAAAACATAGGATCTTAAATCCTTGAGTTGTATGATGAAAGTTGCTATTGAAATAGGTAATAACCCTCATGTTTGTTGGCTTTGGAAGCTAATCTGATTTTGTATGTGTGGATGCATGCTTTTCATTTGTAATATTTGAACAAGGATGTTCCTTAAGCTAGTATACACACACTTTCTCTTTATCTCATACTTACGTGGTAGGAATTCACCTCATTAGCACCTCTATTGGCTTTCTCCATTCTTATTTTTATGGGCCGGGTTTTTTTACTGATGCTTCTAATTTCTAAATAAAAATGTTCTTCATTTTGAACTGAAGAAAAGTATTTGCTTTCTGTGATTTCAGAAAAGATGGGACAGTCAAAGGAAAGCTCTGGTGATTTGCTAACTAGTGTTACTCCCTCACCGGCATCTGAAAGGAAAGCTAGTGATGGAGATAGTGCACCTTCTCCCACAGCAAAAGGTAGTCTTCAATATTCATCATCTGAACTATTATTTATGATATATTCATGTAATTTTACTCCTTTTTGTTTGCTCCATTGTTAAATCATGAACTTGTGGTTTGATTGCATATTTGACTCAATAATCTAACTATTGTAGGGTTTGTCCATCTAAATGTTTAAGCAGTTGGGTTTTGTTTCTCATTATGTATTCTTGAAATTCAAGTTCAAGAAAGATTCTTTTTCCTTTCGTCTGTATGTCCTCCAATGAGCCTTAAATGCAGCTCAGATATTGAAAATACAACATACTCATTTGTTATCAAGTTAGCCTCGGGAAGAAAGTTATAGGTTGGGCATTGGTGTTTTTGAAAATTCACAGTCAATTTGTTTTGTCATTTTATTGGATTCTATATCTAATAATAGTTGGAACCCAAGCTTTATACTGCATCAAAGTTATAGATAGGATCACAAGGCATTCATTTTAGTTCTTGTCAAGTTTCTTACTGCATCAAATGAGAAATGGAAACACTTCGATTTCTTGTTTTGGATTCTTTTGATGAATGCTTGCCTTCTACGTGTTCTTTACCTTCAAATTTACCTAGTGTAACTGAAAAGGAAATCAGATTCCAACAGATTAAAACACATAAAAAGAAGGGATAAGATGCAAGAGTATCCCTAACACTGCCTTGCGTCATAAATAATACAAATGGTAAAGGGGTTGAAGCTGAGTTTGCTTGTAGTGGCTGAAACAATGATGAATCCCTTTCTTCTGCTTATGTAGGTTGGTTATATTTACTTCGATGAAGAAGATTACAAATGTCCATATGTATTAATGTGGAATATGCATATTTTTACATAGATTCGTCCATTACCATTAAGTTTATATTTGTTTCTAAGAATGTCCTGTTTGCCATCTTTTCAGTCTGCAATTATGCAAAGGGCAGATGGGTGGAAGACATCAAGAGGCCCTTGTATTCTGGGCTTGGATGTAAGCAGTGGCTATCAGAAATGTGGGCATGTAGACTAACTCAACGAACTGATTTTTCCTATGAGAGATTTCGGTGGCAGCCTGATGCTTGCGAAATGACAGAGTTCAAGGATTCTGAATTCTTAAGCAGGTATTTTTTTCTTGTTTTGTTTCTCCTTTAGTTTTTTATACTTTATAATCTTCTAATCAGAACAAGCAATGCAAAATCTAATCAGCTCAAGCTGCTCATTAGAAATAATTGCAATTAAAAAGAAAAAAGTGAACTTTTTTTTTTCATTCTACTGGAGTTATTTTGATGCCCTAAATATCATCACATTCCAGGATGCAGGACAAAACAATTGCATTTATAGGAGATTCTTTGGGCAGACAACAATTTCAATCTTTGATGTGTATGGCAACTGGTGGAGAATGGAGGATGGATGTTGAGGATGTAGGGGTAGAATACGGTCTTGTGAAGGCTCGTGGAGCTATCCGTCCTGATGGTTGGGCTCATCGATTCACAAACACGAATACTACCATCTTATATTACTGGTCAGCAAGCCTTGCAGACCTAGAGCCTTTGAATATCTCAGATCCAACCGCTGATGTTGCCATGCATTTGGACCGTGCACCAGCGTTCATGAGACAATACCTTGATCGATTTGATGTTTTAGTTCTCAACACAGGACATCATTGGAACAGAGGGAAGCTTAGAGCAAACCGTTGGGTGATGTATGCAAATGGGGAACCTATCAAGGATAAAAAACTTCTAGAAATTGGGAATGCCAAGAACTTCACAGTACATAGTATTGCCAAGTGGCTTGATTCTCAACTTCCATCCCATCCTCGACTTGTAGCTTTCTTTAGAACAATCTCACCAAGGCATTTCCGTTTTGGGGACTGGAACACTGGAGGCAACTGTGACAACACTACTCCATTGACTGGAGGGAGTGAAGTTTCACGGGATGATTCGATGGACGAAGTTGTGGGGGATGCTGTTAAGGGGACACAAATAAAGCTTTTGGATATTACTGCAGTGTCTGATCTGAGGGATGAGGGTCACATTTCTCGATACAGTGTGAAGGCAAAAGAAGGGGTAAATGATTGCTTGCACTGGTGTTTACCTGGCATTCCAGACACGTGGAATGAAATTCTTGCTGCTCAGGTATAGAGTCCATCTCCAGCGTATCAATTAAGAAGGCATTTGTGTATATTCAGGCTGTGCAGAGATGGAATTTTGTGGTAAGATTGTTTTTAGTTGCCAAATTCTTTCTGTCTCTTATTCTTATGGACTTAGAGCTCTTGGAGAATTTCCAAGAACACATGATGAATAGTTCTGCAGAAAAGTTGGAAAAGCTCGAGGTTCAACAGCGTCAAAGGAACTATCTAGTTGAAGACAGCCATTGATATAACTAAGTTTGACATGAAGTGGGATTTTTTAAAATGTTTCAAGCATGTCTATAATGTTGATTCTTACAGAAAAGCTACCTTAGATAGTAGAAAGATAATCTGTATTCCTAGATATTCTTTTTCATACTATATTCATTAGAACATGCGGGACCATGTGAATTATTCAGGTCTGGTATTCTGCCAATAAAAAAACCCATGTATAATTTTACCATTCAATTCAACTTGACAAATCATTTAGACATTACTACCGGTCCTTTTATTTCTTGCGAAGAAAATAAGATGTCCGATAAGAGTTGCCTAGTATCTTTTTATCGTTCGATGGAGAATGAAAGAACCACAGTGGCACTGCATATCGTGATGTTGTCCATAACATCTCCTGCTGCTTGGGATAATTTCCAAATCTTTATAAAATGAGATTCGGAAGGGGCAATCCCCTTATAGATAGGCTTTATATCTCATAGTTGTAATATGGCAATCCCAGGCTATCTAACTAGGGACGGTTTAGTTCGGGTTTGGAGTTTGGTTTTTACTGTTGATGTTTTAAAGTGGAGAATTCATTAGTTTTAGGATCATGTTGTTTTTAGCATTCGATGAAAAAGTTTTCCGGTTGACATTCTTATGTGCCTTTCCTTACTCTTGCATCTAGATATGAGTAGCCTTCATTCCCGATGGCGGATTCTTCCATCTAGTTGATTATTGGGCAACGATTATGATCCTCAGGGCAAGTTTTTTTTGAGTTGTGAAGTGAATGCACATTTAATAGGAGTCACTGGAAAGCTTATTGGATTGCTTGTTGATCCTTTGCAGACACTGGTACTCCTCTCTCTACTAGGATTTGTAAGTCCCAATATTGCATTGAGACGACGCCCTCTGATTCTGATACGAATATTATGATGTAATCCACTGTAACGAACTTGCAATATGTGCCAGTTACGATCTCTATCACAAATTCAGAGACAAGGTCAATAGAACCCGTCTACAGGAACTCCTGGACAATGCATCAGGAAGATCATTCTTTGCCATTTGAACATATTGTTTTGTTTTGAGAAAAGATATTATGAATTTATGACCGTTTCTTAAGTCCATGTTCATTATAGCAATATAACGTAAATGGAAAATTTCTTCTAGGAATACCGCTATGACGCTATATCTAGAAATCGATTGAACTACAAGTTTAAGTTGATAGTTAAGCCGCACAACATCTTTTATATTAAACTCTCGCAACTGTGCTCCTCCAATGTTCCTGCAAAATAAAAGCATAAATGAGTTGGATTCCGACAAATTTTTTTTTCCGGTATTCAAGTTAGCTCTATTTTAAGAGAGATAAAATAACAATAATAGTACTAAAAAGTGTACCTTTTAATGGGGGTAGATTTTTTTATTTTTTTTAGAGGGGGGTATGCACCCTTTATGTAGGAGTGAAGAGTCCTTTTCTGAATAAAAACAAACTCGAGATGTAGTTTTTTTTCTTTTTACCCAGGAAGTAGAAAAACGCATTTTTCTAAAGACTTATATTTCTAACTAAAATAGATTTGATATATAAGAATCACTGAGGGATAAATATGAGTATCTGATAAACGTGAAAAAAATCATCTTGCATTACAATGATTCGTATTTCATTATGTCGATTTGCCTTTCGTTTTTCTATTTTTACAAATTATAATTTTGGTTATTAGATAGAATTTTGTGGAATTTGTAGTGAGATTACGATATTTTGAATTAGGAAAGATCTTTTCATTTTTATAAATTTGTAAAAAATAGAATACGAACCACACATATTTCTGGATGTAGCAATTAGGATAGAATTAGTTGAGAGAAGATTTTCTAATTTTGAGAGTTGATTTTAATTGTTTATTATGTATTTGTATAAAATCTCTATAATTTTGGAAATCTTAGCTTAATTTTTGAGTTATGAATTATTTTGAATTCTGCTTGTATATTTGGAATACTTATTTTCTTTTCTTTTTCTGTTAAAATGGAATTTTTCCACATTTCTATTTCTTGATTGGAGTATTTATATTGGTGAAAGCACTAATATTTTTTTCCCCCAATAACATGGAAGCTTCTTAAAAGTCTTGTTTCATTTTGAAAAGTTTTTCTACTATTTAATGAAATTATGAATGCTTTTAAAAAAATGAAAGGGGATAGTGCATTTTCCTCCTGATCATAAACATAGAGAAAAAACAATAAAGTCTATCAACGGAAAAATAAGTCTTGATTAGATGATAATATCCAATAGAGAAATATCGATTTATTCTTGGCATATGAATAAGTAAAAGTTCATCAATATAATTTTTTTTTTAAAAACGGTTTCAATTTATAAAAAAAACACTAACTCAAGGGAAATTCTAGGGTTACTTTGTTTTTCACAAAGTAACTATTACTTTGTTTTGTCCACCATTAGATCATGGGTTAAAACCTAATCTAATGGTGGATAGGACAAAGTACAAACAAAGTAGAGGAAAAACAAAGTGACCATAGCCTACACCCTAACTCAAGTGTCTAATATAAAGTTATGTCGCAAATACAAAAGCTATCATTCTCATCATTTGATTTGACTATAACGTCACCTTATTACACACCTTCGTTTATACAATTTTAAATCGAGAAACCTTTATCTAAAATTCATCGATTTCTTTTTGGGAAAAGTTAAAAAAAAAATGCTCGTGGTTTCCAAATTTTGCAAATAAAATTTTGTGGTTTCAGTGTTTGCAAATAAAGTTACGAGGTTTCATTCCGTTAGCAAAAAATTGTACGGTCACTAACACTGTTTATTTTTGCTGACGTGGCACTTTGACCACAATTTGACCAAAGGGTAATTTTGTCATTAAAAAATATAAAAAAATAAAAAAATACAAGTAAAAGAAAATGTTTGTGATTTGATTTTTTTTGTAAATAATAGCCCGTAGTTTGATATTTTATTAAAAAAGAGGTATGAGGTTTGATTAATTACCAAAACAACAAATTAAAAATTACCAACAAATTAAACGTTAAAAATTACCAAAAAATAAGAATTCTTGTAAAAAACAAAACACAAACATTTTTTTTTACTTTTATTTTTTTTTAATGACGAGATTACCCTTTAGTCAAATTATGATCAAAGTGCTACGTCAGCAAAAATAAACAGTATTAGTGACCGTACTGTTTTTTACTAACGGAATGAAACCTCGTTCATTTATTTGCAAACACTAAAACCACGTATCTTTATTTGAAAATTTGAAAACCACGAAGATTTTTAAACTATTCCTTTTTTTTTCCGTGCAAATTAGGTTTGTATAAGTTAGGAATATTTGAATTCAAAGATGTAGCACAGCAAGTGGTTGGTAAAGTTAGAGGTTTGGCATAAACTTTTTTATCCTCCATCATCTTCCTTAATATTTAAAATATTCCCCAGTACTCTTTCGCCGGCGGCCTCCAACCCTACAATACTAAAAGCCCACCACCACAACCACGTCTTCTACCCCACGTGTCATTATCTAAGTGGTAAATTGTGTGAAATTCAACTTGTACAGCGTGTACGGAAACGACTCCCTTGCCTCCTCCTTATGGAAATACAATACATCCATCCATTCCCCTCTACCATAAGCCACTAAACCCTACTCTTAAGTATAAATATAATTAGTGGAGGGAAGGGCAGTTACGAGCAATGGATGGACTGTTAAAAGATTTCGAGTTAGAGCACAATCCATCCGATGCAGCGTTGCAGAGATGGAGGAACGCAGTATCCATCGTCAAAAATCCTCGCCGGAGATTCCGAATGGTCGCCGATCTCGTTAAGCGATCTGATGCTCTGAAGAAAAAACGAACCATCCAGGTTTCTTTTTTAATCATCATTTAATTACTTATAATTAGCTCATTATATTGCTTTCTATTACTTGAGTTTTTGGAATGGCATTTTCTCGGAAACTAAAAAATTCAAAGGAATATGACTCATAGGTTGCTCCTACATATCCTCGCATTTTTTGTTCTACTTTTTTAGGAAATTATTTCGGTTTTTACTGTCAACGGATTTTGACTATTTTCTCGGGAAACAAACAGTCACAACTGACATTTACCCATTTTCTTTTCACTTTCCACTCTTTGCTTTTTTCAATTCCGACGGCGGTTTCGTCAACATTGCGCGCACGTTATCACCTTTGAATAAAGTTTTCTTAGATCCGAAAGAAGCTCTGCTTTAGCGCGTTAATTTAACGCGGCAATTTAATTTACAGAATCATAGATTTGTTTTCTTTATTTTTTTGGAGTAGTCATTTAAAATTTAACTTTTATTGATAGCAAAACGCTCGTTGAACATAACTTTGAGAGTGGCCACGACTAGCTTTTTACCAGAGGCGTATTTAGGAGAGCCCTATCAGGGGTGCTTTCGGTCCTCCCATTCTGTGAAATCTCCACTATAATTAGTAGTTCCAGCTACTCCAGTTTTAGAAATTTACTAAAAAATATAATGCTCAACAATAAATTCGTTAGAAAATTATAAAATAGTTTTTAAAATATGCTAAATTTTAACGAAAATTTCAAACGTTACATCTGAAATCGTCAATTTTCGTAAAAGATCGCTGAGGAAAAAATAAATTGTGGATTTTTTTTTCTCTGTGTAAAGTCGCCCCGTTCCAACCCGATTCGTCACTGCTTTTTACCTTACTTAAACTTTATGTTGCCAAAATATAAATAATTTGTTATATTCGTTCACTGCATGGGATATGCCTACTTTCCTATGGTTTGTTTTGTGCTGTGCATCTTCCCGGAGGGAGGGGACCAGTCTTATATGAATTCCTTTACCTAGTTGATTTTTTGTTTTTCTTTTTTCTTTTAATGTGTGGTGGATGAAAAAGTTGAACAGTGTTATCAGAAAAGATAATTCTTCCTTTTCAATTTTTAGTATTTGTTCTCACGTCTCAAAGTTACATCATGTCAAGCTACGAAACTTCTTGGAAATTTCTCTCAATCTCTGTAGTCATTATTAAGCAAAATACAAAAGCTGATTAATGATTTATGGCTTTTTATTCAATGGGGTAGGGAGTGATAGAAATTATTATTATTTAAGCCATTTGCATCTGCTGATTGAATCAATGAATTGCTTTTATTATTAGTGTTTGTCCTACTTACCATTTTTTATTACATCACTCTGCACCTTATAGAAAGCCAAATTGACGTATTATTATTTTATTTTGATGATATTCTTCTTCACATGTGATCGTCTGTGGGCTTTAAATGTCGTTTTCCACTATTGTAATCTCGTTTGGACATTTTTGTAGCCTGATGTTTGACATCATAAGTTTCCCCTTAGTTTAAGATAGTATGTGAATTAATAAAGTACTAATATTATTTCATAGGTGAAAGTGAAACCTAACTAACCATATATGCGTTTGCTATCCATTAATGGCACTAGCTTTTTAAACCTTAATCTTCATCCAACTGACAAAGAAAAAATATATATAACTTTATGCCAAGTTCTTTTACACAGAAAAATAAACAAGAAAAAACCATAGAGAATTATTTAAGGTTTATACGTCTATTGAGTACTGTTAAATTCTAAAATTGAATAATATTAAGATCAGCTGTCGGAAATTCTATAAATTAAACTGTCTAGTATGGTGGTTAGACCCAAATTATGATGTTTTAAAGGGTACCAAATTATGATCCTTGTAGATGGTTACCAAATTATGAATTTTAATAGCAACTTTATAAATAAATATTGAATAAATATGTAGATACTTGATGACCAAGTGATAGTGATTGGCTGTTTTTTTCATATATATAATTCTGCAATGGTTTTGTCAAAAGTAAGGATAAAAATACAGATTAAAGACGGTTGACAACAAGAAATGGCAGTCAGAAAAATTAAACAACACATAGCATATTGAAGGAAATTACTTCAAAATTTTAAATGAAGTGTTTAATTTGTTTGACTTTTAAATATATTGAAGACTCCAATATTTAAAGTATATACTCCTAAACAATGCTAACTTGCTTCCAATTGTCAAAATCAAGATGACTGCAGCTAGTAAAGTTTATAATCCTGTAAGAGAACTGAAAGAGAGATCAGTTTGTTTATTCTGTCAATATCCTGAGAAAAGAATATCTATGAAATGTCTAATAAGTGTTCAGCACTTGAAAAATAATAATGGATCAGCTAGCTATTCATTTTAAAAAATAAATTAATGATCAGTTAGTTATTCCTTCAATGGTAGATTCAATTTAATGAGCTTAACGTATGTCAGAAAAGCATGTGTTTAAGTGATTCTTGTTTGACACTAAATACGCTTCCTTGAGAGTTGAGTGTTTTACATGTTTGACCAAACCAGTTTCGTATTCTTTTTTTCCCCAAGATATATTAATTCCTGTTACCAAAAAAGATATATTAATTCCTGATTTTTTAATAGAAATTAAATGAAATGATTTATGAAAGTCATGCATCTTAAATAGAAAATATAGTGTCATTTCAATGATGCATACTATATACAGTTAGGGCAGGCATGTTTGATAAATATCAAACGTATTGATTTGTATTAAATTACCACTTAGCAGTGAACATAAAACTCCAAAACGATTATTTTCAGAAGAATTGAATTCCACCTGCATAAGTTATGATTACTTCAGTTGGAGTTTTCTGAAATGCACTTAGTTGGTCGATTGAGTTTTCAATCAGAATCAAGTAGCCACTAGTTTTCATGCTTTTTTACCCTTCTTCTTGCAACTGTTCTTTTATCTTTTTGCTAACATCTTCTGTAATTGGTTGACATGCGATTCGCACTTCACATGTCTTGAAAACATCGCAAATAGGTGTCGGAATAAATAATCAGATTGATGAGGTTAGGCTTACACACCACATAATGAAAATTCTTATAATGATTTATTTCATCTGGAGATTGGAAGCCAATGCTGATGATGCTTTTAAGAATTATCCTACTTTTTCCAAAGTGATATTGTTTGCTTAACTACCCCATTCTTCAATTAAGATGCCTTGTCTGCTTGGTATTCCAGCTGTTGATATCGTGACTGCTGAAAGTTAGATGCAAAAATCTTAGTTAATCAGGAATGCAGGAATAGTTCTTATTCCATGGAAACCGCAATTTGTAATAACAAACTAAAGATTGGATATCTTAAATGTTTCTTGTTCGATTATCATATTGTTTACTTCTTACTTAATTTCTGTTACATTTAACTATTTTTGCTGATGATGCCTTTCTGAGTCTTTACAATTATACTTGTAAATAAATGTTATATCTGTTTCTAACTCATTGCTTCTTTACTCTCCATTGTTCCTTCTCTCCTAATCATTCAATCAGGAAAAGATACGGGTTGCTTTGTTTGTCAATAAAGCAGCCCTGCAGTTCATTGATGGTATTGTCCTAACTTTGATTTTCCACGAAAGTTGTATCATTAGACCTTCTTCATTGCTCTTATGTGTTATGTTTTTGTTTTGCTTTTTGTAGCTGCAGCTCAAGCTGATACAGTAGGTGGCTTGCAAGCTGAACGCAAGCTTTCAGATGAAGTCAGAACTGCTGGTTTTGGAATTGAAGCAGACGAACTTGCATCAATTTCTCGTGAGCATAATATTAAGGCTTTGAAAATTAATGGTGGAGTTGAAGGGATTTCACAAAGAGTAACAACATCGTTGAAAGATGGTATTCATGAAAGCAGTATACCTGCCAGGCAACAGATTTATGGGTGCAATCGTTTTCCTGAGAAACCTCCCAGAAGTTTTTGGATGTTTGTTTGGGAAGCACTGCAGGACTTAACATTAATGATTCTTATGGTTTGTGCTGTGGTTTCTATAGGGGTTGGAATTGCTACTGAGGGATGGCCAAAGGGTGTCTATGATGGATTAGGAATCGTACTCAGTATTTTATTGGTAGTCATGGTTACTGCTATTAGTGATTATCGTCAATCCTTGCAGTTCCGGGACTTGGACAAAGAGAAGAAGAAGATTTCAATGCAGGTTATAAGGAATGGGAGGACGCAGGAAGTCTCCATATATGACTTGGTTATTGGAGATATTGTCCAATTATCTACTGGAGACATAGTTCCAGCTGATGGGATTTTTATAACCGGGTACAGCTTAGTGATTGATGAGTCAAGTTTGTCAGGGGAGAGTGAACCTGTAAATGTATATAGTGAAAAACCTTTTCTTCTTTCAGGAACCAGAGTACAAGATGGGTCAGGAAAGATGCTAGTAACAGCAGTTGGTATGAAGACTGAGTGGGGTAAGTTGATGGAAACTTTGAATGACGGTGGAGACGATGAGACACCATTACAGGTGAAGCTGAATGGTGTTGCTACAATCATCGGAAAGATTGGTTTGGCTTTTGCTGTGCTTACTTTTGTTGTTTTGACTGGAAGATTCCTGGTGGAGAAAATACTTAATGGTGAATTCACGAATTGGTCTTCAACCGATGCAACCACACTTCTAAACTACTTTGCTATTGCAGTAACCATAATTGTTGTTGCTGTTCCTGAAGGGTTGCCATTGGCGGTGACTTTGAGTCTTGCTTTTGCTATGAAGAAACTTATGGAGGACAAAGCACTAGTCAGACATCTATCTGCATGTGAGACAATGGGTTCTGCTACTTGTATTTGCACAGACAAAACGGGGACCTTAACCACTAACCACATGATAGTTGATAAAATATGGATATGTGGAAAATCTAAAGATGCTAATAGAAATCATGGTGGGGAATTGGGCTTGGAAATATCTGAAAGAGTGTTGAGCTTTCTCTTGCAGGTTATATTTCAAAATACAGGTTGTGAAGTTAGTAAGGATGAAGATGGAAACAAAAAAATCTTGGGAACACCAACAGAAAAAGCATTATTTGAGTTTGGCCTACTTTCTGGTGGTGATTTTGATGCTCAGCGCAAAGAGTTTGAGATACTCAAGGTTGAGCCTTTCAGCTCAGTTAGGAAGAAGATGTCAGTGCTTGTAGCTCTTCCTGGAGGGGGCTCGCGTGCTTATCTGAAAGGTGCTTCTGAAATAGTATTAAAAATGTGTGACAAAGTTGTTGATGATTCTGGGGACCATACTGATCTCTCTGAAGAACAAGTGAGGAATCTCTCAGATGTTATAAATGGCTTTGCTTCTGAAGCTCTGAGAACCCTTTGCCTGGCTTATAAAGATTTAGATGATAATCCTGAAAATGGCATCCCTGATTCTGGCTACACTTTGGTGGCCATTGTTGGAATCAAGGATCCAGTGCGCCCAGGAGTCAAAGATGCTGTTAGGACTTGTTTGGAAGCTGGAATTACTGTTCGTATGGTAACTGGTGATAATATAAATACCGCTAAAGCTATAGCCAAAGAATGTGGCATACTAACCCAGGATGGATTGGCCATAGAAGCACAGGACTTCCGGAGCATGACTCCTGAGGAGATGATGGAGATTATACCCAAAATTCAGGTTTCTGAATAACTTTGTTTTCCATGATTTCGTCGTTGCTCAGATATTAGATTGCATTCTTAATTGCATGACATGAACAGGTGATGGCTCGGTCTTTGCCTTTGGATAAACACACCTTGGTGACCAATTTGAGGAATATGCTTGGAGAGGTTGTGGCAGTAACTGGTGATGGGACCAATGACGCTCCAGCTTTGCATGAGGCAGATATTGGACTTGCTATGGGAATAGCAGGAACAGAGGTTTGCTTGTCTGAATAATTTATAATTTATATGAACCTTATAAGGAACAAGTAGGAATGTAAACCAAGAATCCATCTAGCTGACCCCGATTAGCTGGGGTGAAGGCTTGGTTGTGGTTGTTGTTATATGGGGACCTTAACTAATTATAATGCGCAACTTCTCTTATATTCTTGTGGATTCCAGTGGTTATTTCTGAACAATATCATATTAAATTCCCAGTATTATATATGTTTCCATGCACATTCCAAATTTTTTAGTTTGTTGTGTTTTTCATGTTTTTTACATTTTCCTTGACCTTCTCTATGTACATGTTATCCAAATTATCATACTCTATATTTGGAGCTAAGGAAAAAGTTTAATGGTTATAGTTTTATCTGTAATGATTTATTGTAGTTTGCAGATATGATATCCCTCCACTCATGATGCTTTAGTGTCCAATTTTCTGCTATTTGTTAATGGCTGAATAACGAATTTTAATTTGAGTGAGCATCTATTTTTGGAAGATGTGAATTTCATGTAGATTGGATTAAAGTGTGTATGACAAAAACTTCTGTTTTGAGTGCTTTAACTAGCATTCCCTTTCATGTGTATGAACCTTTTTCATGTGTACTGTTTTCAGGTTGCTAAAGAAAATGCTGATGTCATCATACTGGACGACAATTTTTCGACCATTGTGAATGTGGCTAAGTGGGGGCGTTCAGTCTATATAAACATTCAAAAGTTTGTGCAATTCCAGCTTACAGTTAATGTGGTAGCACTGATAATCAATTTTGTTTCTGCATGCATATCAGGTGTGCTGGTTTATGATGCTTTTTCAATTTAGATCATAAAGGCATTGCTGAAAACCGAGTAATAATCTTTTCTTATATATATATGTATATTTTTTTTTTTCAGGGACTGCTCCTCTTACAGCAGTGCAACTTCTTTGGGTGAACATGATAATGGACACTCTTGGGGCCTTGGCACTGGCTACAGAACCTCCTGTTGATGAGTTGATGCAAAGGCCTCCTGTAAGGAGGGGTGAAAGCTTCATTACGAGGGCAATGTGGAGGAATATATTTGGTCAGAGCGTTTATCAACTGATTGTTCTTGGAGTTCTTAATTTTGACGGGAAGCGTCTATTGGGACTTGCTGGTTCAGATGCTACCGATATCCTCAATACTTTGATATTCAACTCTTTTGTGTTTTGCCAGGTATGGTTTTGGATCTTTCCTTATTTTTCATTTTGTTAAAACGTTGACTGTTTAATTGCACAGTAATCAGTGGCCATGCCAGTTAAACCCACTGTAATTATCTGATATTAACTCCTCTTGGCTCTATGTTGCTCTTAACAGAATTTAGCGTTTGTTATTTTGGTTGGCAGGTTTTTAATGAAATAAACAGCCGGCAAATAGAGAAAATAAATATATTTAGAGGGATGTTCAATAGCTGGGTATTCTTAGCAGTTATGGTAGCAACAGTGACATTCCAAATAATCATAGTGGAATTCTTGGGAGCTTTTGCAAGCACAGTACCCCTAAGCTGGCAAATGTGGGCTTTTAGCGTGGTAATCGGAGCAATTAGCATGCCCATTGCGGTTATCGTAAAGTGCATTCCAGTGGGAAAAGGCAACCCTAAGCACCATGACGATTATGTACCCCTCCCATCCGGACCAGATCTGGCCTGAAGATCCCATTGGTGAGGTAAAATAGAGCAATGTTGTGCTCTGCTTTTTTTTAATCTTTTCAGTGCGGAGGAAAGGCACGACATTCTGACTTCTCCAACGGTCTGAAATTCATAATGCTGATGCCATGAACCTACGGTTTATGTTTTCACTTTCAGGATAAATTTTCAGAGAATTTGAAGACACTGCTAACTACCATTTTGATAATTGGCTTTTTTGTTTAGCTGCATAGAATTTCAGAAACTTATTTTTTGGTTAACATCCGGCTTGCATGCCAACAAGGAAAATACCAGTTTTCCTATAGTATTTTGATATGAACTTCTGTTTGAGACATTGCTATGGCCTGCACTATGCAATTTGAACTTTGAAACCAACATGACAAGGTGCAGAAATTTTCTGTTTTTACTATAATGAATTCTTAATTACACTGGATTCTTCTTCTTTTTCCCTTTTTTTTTGGTATCAACTAAATAGTGTAATTTAATGAAAAGACAAGGTAGAGTGTTTTCAGCTATACTAGTTTCGAACTTTTGGATATTCTTGTGAAGGAAAAAGAAACTTTTGGATATTAAATTGGAGCGGAGAGCAAACTTATAAGAAATAGTGAACATTTAAGTTTTTACAATATATCCACACCGATCAAATGAAAGCATAAATTTTTTTAATACATAGTTTATTGATAAATTTTTAATATATTTTTAATGCATAATTGTTTCTATAAATTTGGTGCATTTAGCCATTTGTACCGATTTTAGAAGCATGGATCCTTCATTAATTGAAAAAAAAAAGATCTCAAAGGAAGCGTTATCAAGTATGAAGATGTCCAATTCATACAATTAGTGCTAAATGTTTCTGTCCTATATTCCATAAGAATTTCCTCAAAGCATATGAGAGCAGAATTGATCACACTGAAGAATATATATGCTTGTATGTTCAATAAATACATGATAATTCTCTCTCTTGCCCAAATAATTTCACTAGCCTCTAAGTGGAAATCAAACACATAAATCACTCATCTAAACCTTCTCTTTGCTTCTCCATATCCAACCACCCCGAGTACTGTCATCGTGTAACCTGCAATGCCCACGAATGTTACCGGGTTCCTGAAGATGAAAATTGAGATCACAACAGCTACAGCCCCTTTCGCATTGCCTAAAACCTGTTCATATTATTCCAAATAATTAACTGCACCTTCAACTATTCAAGAACTATAACCACACTAACCTACCAAGAATTAACTCTATCCACAATTTCGCAAGAATTAGGTTTTTCATAAATCCCAGCAACAGATGATTTAAATGGGATTGCAGCAAATTTTTTGACACACATATCTACTTGTTTTAGGCTACTTAATTTGTGTCAGAGTTTTGCATCGTGCGATATCTAACTTTCTTCTTTTATCATAAGCAAAATCTTCGAAATAAACATCAATACCAAATTTCTTTGAAGTTGCCATGATTTGAATGAAAAATCATCTCTTAGCCACTGTGCTTGTCTAACTTTAGAAATTCAGCCCCCACCATCAAGCATGCATCACACATACCGTTAAGTGGTGAGTTTGACATGTCATATAGATTTATGTCATGTGCCACTTAAGGATACGCATAATAATACACGACTTGCTTTTAAGGCTCAAGTTCAATAATAGTCAAAGCACAAAGGGCTATGCATTACCAAATTAGATTTTAAGGGCTAAATGCCAAAATTTGACAGGTGCCCGCAAATGATATTAGGATGCCAATTAGAAAACGACCATTAGAATAATATGGCTTCAGTAATTTTCTAACCAACAACACTTTTTGGCAAAGAATGTCAAACCTGAAGTGTCAAGGCGCTTGTATGCTTAGTAACCAAGAAATTGGTCAAATTAGCTGAGTATGCCATGGTTGAGTTAAGAAACAGCAGTAACCACATAAACTTATGTTCCGTTCCGAGATTCAATGTAAAATCGATCACACCGGGCTCCATTACAATTGCTGCAGGCAACAATGCTAAAACTGCAATTGGGGACATATACAACAGCAAATTCATCGAGTTCAATTTTTCACTGCAATGCAAACGAAAACATAAGGTGGCAACCAAAAAATTAACATTATTCTGATAAATGTTTCTAAATTACTGCTCTTTCTATTAGTTTTATTAGCATTCAGTTCAAATCCCCATTCTTTGTTAATTAGTCATCATAAATTATTTTCATATACTTTATGCTCCTCCAACTATCAGAGTTCACGTTTGCAAATGATTTTGAGGACTTGAGCACATGGGTTTCTTCCCTAAAAGACAAACTCCTACATGATCTTTAATTCAGAAACGCCAGTTCAAATGAATCGGAGAGGGAGAGAGAGGACTGGCATGCAAATATCCAACTACTACATAAAAAATAGGAAAATTTGTTTCTTAAATTCTCTGGGAGAAAAGACGGGAAACTTCATAATCAGATGAAAATATATTTTAAAATAATCAACACAAAAATATATTACAATAATTAACTTAAGAGAAATTTACTCACCCTTCAGAAGAAAGCAGAATTCCCTGAAGTACGGTTTTAAAGGCTCTTGCAGCAGTTGCACTTATACACATTATAAACCCATACAAGTGGAAGCTCGGCTCACCCTGCCACCAAACAAACAAATCAAATTAAAGCTTCAACCTCTGCTCTGATTACAACCAATTGTTTTAAATGCTAGTCAGGTTTGATAATGCAAACAAATTTGCAATGCCTCCAGCAAGGCATTAGGCTCATATAGGCACACTCAGGTGGCGTCTCTTGAACAGAGTCTGCCTTTTGGCTGATCAGGCAACATGCCTGGTGCCTAGCATCTTTTGCGCTTCAGGCGTGCCTTTGATAACCATGGACAAAACATAAATAAAAGAGTAAATCAAGAGATGCTGCAGAGTGATGGTCAAGATTAATAAATTACAAGAACTTGGAAAAGAAACGCAGCAGTCATGATTAACTATCTCCTATAAAAAATAAAGGCACGCATCCTCTATGACCATTGATATAGCATCAAAGAGGCTAGCTATAGATGGGAATACAATTACAGCAGCTGAATCAATTATTAGCTATCTGAACCTAGCCGAAACCTGATAATACCGAAAAAGCAAGCTATTTGGCATGTATTCTAAACAAAATTATGTGAGGTGCAAGGTATCTAAAGAACAAGTTGTGGGATCACATTTAATCTTCTATTCATAACATTTTGGTGGTTTTGGTACAACTGTGCTATACTTCTGTCTCCCAAAGACAAGCGACTCAACACATCAATTAAGGTTCTTGCTGCCATTTGCACACCGAGTAGGCATTAGACAGTACTGAAGTTTCATATATAAACCAAATTTACATCCATTTTATTCGTCCAGCCAAACATCCGTTCAATATGATCACATATAACTATTGTTCATTACATAAACAAAGACAAGATGACATGTAAATATTTAAACTCCATTAAACCAGGCTGTATATGGCATATATCTACCAACAACCAAATCTTGCATATTCTCAATTTTGGCTCTGCCATTTCCTCATGAACTCCAATTATAAGGACAGATAAACTTGTCAAAATATTTTTTACTTAAAAAAATCATGCTTTGTTCTAAAGATTCCATGTCATATTAGATATCAGTCTACTAAAGATTCTATGTTAGATGAGATATCAGTCTGCTAAACATTTTGACTCATAATTTAGAACTCCAAAAAAGTAGAAATGCAACATCATCAGCTAGCTGCTATAAACAACAACAAAAATAAAGCCTTAGTCCCGAAATGATTCGAGATACAAATGGAAAGCAGATCTGAGATCCAAATCAATATGGCATTGCATAAATCAACAAAACCAAAGTAAGTTTAACACAGATTCAAATTTCAACAGAAAAACAAAAAAGGAAAGTTAAGAAATTGATTGATAAATACATACCCCACTAGCAATAATGACACCAGTAACAACAGGGATAAGAGCAGCATAAGTAAGCCAAGCTTCCCTCTTAAATGTCATCAAATAAGCAAAAACAGCAGTAAAAAAAGGAGTAGTAGCACCGACAGCCTGATTAAAAGACACTGGCAGAAACCTCAACGAAATATTCCCACCAACAACAGACCCACAAAACACAACACTCAAAGTTGCAATCTTTAACAGCTGAGGCCTAGATTTCACTGCCTGAAGAGGCACAATCTTGAAGAACACAATGGAAAAATAACTGTAAATAGCACATGCAGACATGTGGCACATTGTGAGGAATATGGGGAATTTGAAACCATAGTTTGAGAGCAAGTATTTGTTGAGAAGCAAGACACCAATGTTGGATGAGTACCAGAGGATGATAAGGGAAGCTATGAAAATGGCTGGGTTGTTTGAGAATGAAGATGATGACATTGTGGAAATGGGGTTAGATTTTATTTTAATGGGTTGTTGTGATCTGATCTGAGGAGCTTCATCAATGGCGAAATAACAGTATTGGGAGTGATTATATGAGGGTGATGTGTCAAAATAAATGTTTTGTTAATGAAAAAGAAAGCACTTTTGGACATCTATCTAACTCTACTCTATTGTCTGTCTGGTGTTATGTTGCTCTTGCCATATCATGTCCCAACCTCCCATCTAATTTTCTTTTACTGCTAAACTACTAATATTTAATCCAAAGCCAAATTAATGTGTTTTTTTAAGAGCAACACCTTTTGTCCATTTTGGAACTCCAATTAAAGATCCACGTTTTTTTTATAGTAATTGCTAAATTATTGTTGGATGAGTTAAATTAATATGATTTTCGATAAAATTGTAAATATTTTTCACATAAAACTTGACTAATATAGTGTTATTAATTATTTTGATGTGTATTCAAAATCAATTTTTGTGCGTGACATGATTATATTTTCTATTTTAAAATACTTAGATTATATTTTTTATTTTAAAATTCTTAATTTATAAGTAGAAGGTTGTTATATTCATTGAACAAATTAATTAAAGGATTTATTTTATTAGATGAAATGTCAAAAATGTCCATTTGACTTTCTTTTTTGATGGTCAATACTGAAAACTCTATTTGTACTATTTTAAAATCAAAAGACATTTGTTTACAAATGGCTCAAACAACAAATTTTTTTTTTCCATACTTTATCCTTAAATTAATTATTGGTATTTTAACAATACATATAGTATTAGGAAAATGTATCTATGATCCTACTAAAAAAATCCACTAATCTATTAAAAGTAATTGCTCTATCTCGATTAATATTTTTGAAATTTAAGATGAAAGCTTTTGTGGTATATTTTAAATTGTAATTTTTTTAATTACTTTTATTAAGAATATCATTTTTCTTATGAATCAAACTACATCTTGCTAAAAAATGACTAATTCAATCCCCGAACTTGCCCATTTTAACCCATATTGCCTATAATCCTATCAATATTGGATCTCTACTCGATATTTTGATGAGTTGAGAGACTTCAAATCTTCATGCCTTCGTTAAACTCAAATACAAATATTCTTTAAAATCAAAATTAATAAAAATAGATGGACAAATTGCTTGAAAAATCAAGAAACCCTGGAGTACCTCCCTACAACCAACTCTTGGAAAAAAAAATAAAAAAATCATTTAACGAAACAAAGACAAATATTTTGTCATTGAAAAAAAAAAGCCAAGACATTTTAGGCACTTTTTTAAACTCTTATGTACAACAAAAGTCTCCCAAGGAGGGGCTGAAGTTAGAAATTTAGTGAGAGAAAGAGGGATTTACAGGCAAGTAATTAGTAGTTAATGTTTGGTTGTGTAGAAGAAGAAATTCATGCTAAGAAAGAAAGGAAAGAAAGAAAGGTATTAATTAGAGAATCAAAAAGCATTGGAGATTTTCTGATTTGTTTCTACATGTAGATGTTCTGCTCTTGGTATCAAAAAAATGGACACCACACCTCTTCCTCCCCTCCTTATGTACACCAATTTCTAACTTCTACTTCCTACGTACCACCATTTCGAGACGCCACTAATAGTTGCACTAGTTCGTTCTTCTTTAGGTGCGAGTACTTTGTCACCTTGTGTTCCCTTGCTATTATTCGCAACTGCTGTAGTTTCAACTTCTCCATCTCTGCACCTGTTGGTATTGGTTCTATCTCCATCACCGGAACATCCTTGTTTAAAATTGATGGAGTATTCAAACTCTTTGGTTTCTTCAATGGCAATGATATTGGATTTGGTTTTTCATCCCCGTTCTCTCTAAATTCAAACTTGCCAGGCTCCTCTACTATTACCTTCTTTATCATCTTCCGCTCTGGATTTGAACCAGCTTTAGCAACCGATTTTTGCCGTTTCTTACCCTTCATAACAAAAGACGAACTGGTATCAACTATCATAGTAGGAAGACAAACTTCTGGGAGGTTTAGCGGATTTGGGTTCATACTCCCTTTCATCTTTTCTTTTTGCAAATCCTGGGGCAAATCCGGGTGCAAGTTCGACTCGAACTTCTCATGAGCAGCAATTACACTCATTTCAACTTCCGGTATAGTCATGTCTTCCTCCTTAGGTTGTATCTTTATTATTGCATTATTCCCCTTCTTATCCTGTTGCTCCAAAAGCAAAGTCAATGCACAATTTTCCTTTTCAGTCAGAGCAGCTTCAACAACTTTCAAAATTTGCTGAGGATTTTTATCTTCTCTCTCTGTCCTTACAGATGAATCTAATGAAGTCACTATTCCGGAGGCAGCAACCTTGAGTTCTTCTGTGGTTGGCTCAGTGTTTCCATTCAAAGCAAAATCAAAGAGATCGTCCTGGTTTCCAGGGTCACTAGACATACCTAATCGTGAAGTCACAATTTGGGAGGCAGCAAGCTTGAGTTCTTCTGCAGTCGCCTCGTTTTTTCCATTCAAAGAAAAATCAAAGAGATCATCCTGGTTTCCAGAGTCACTAGACATACCTAATCCTGAAGTTACTATTTCGGAGGCAGAAAGCTTGAGATCTTCTGCAGTCGGCTTATTTTTTCCATTCAAAGCAAAATCAAAAAGACCGTCAGGGTTACCAGAGTCACTAGGCATACCTAACCCAGGATCAACATTTCCATTTTCATTGAGCTCATTTGCACATTTCAATTCTTTTGCACTAAGATTCTCGTCAAAATCTACATCCTGCTCAAAGAGAAGTATAATTAGCAAACACAGAGATGAAGCTCACATTCACTGATCATTATTCAGTGATTCCAGTCTGTATTAACATATATTTATACAAGTAGAAAAAAATAATCAGAAGCACACTGGAAAAAAAAGGCCAAACCTGACATTTTTAGGGCGATTCTACTTTTTACAGGATTCCTAAATCATGTTTTTGCTTTTACCTATAGTTCTAGAACAGAGTTTTTTATTTTCAAACACTGAAAAATGAGCCTTGAATAAGTATTTCATGTTATTGGAGTTCCCATCTGTGCATCCACAAGCATTTATTAGATCTTTAACATTAATGTTTTGAAGCCGTTGATTTTCAGTGGGAAGAACCAAAAACAAAAAATCAGGATCAGCTGCAAGATCTCTTCATGAAGAAAATCCGAATACAGACAGTGCAAATCACTTGACCTATAGGTTCAACTGGATTCTCCTTCACCATTATTTTGGACCTTCAATACTAAACATAATGACTCTACAGTCTATGCTGATGTGATGCATCTAACTACTGGCTCAATTTAAAACAGCTACGGCAGCCAACATTACCTTTTCACCAGCATCTGTTTTTATCACCATTGGCTTTGCTGATGAACATGTGACTAAACCTGTTGTAGATATAGAGCTATCTTCTTCTGAGTGTCCACTAACCATTAATGAATCTGAATTGCTTAATTTGTTCATCATATTGGAACTGTCATCTGCATGTTGTGAAGCCTCTGATATGGCATCGTTAACACCGACATTTGCGGGCTGTATACTGTCAACGAGAAAGGGTGGAGATGCAGATTTTGCGGGCTGTTTAATGTCAACGAGAAAGGGTGCAGATGCAGGTTATTACTTGTTTAGCCACTAACAAAAGAAATCGCTTAAGGAAATAAGCATGTAAAATTCTGATTTCATCTAGTGACAGCCTCTATAAGCAGGCTTCTGCTTATGCTTGGCTATTTGCATGAGCAGAAGTTTATTAAGAGGAATTTATATCACAGTTCTTGCTTATGTATTTTCAAGCAATATTCCTGCAATTGAAAAAACAAAATCCAATTTCCAAAGCCTTTTAAGTAAAAGTTATATATTCGTTTATTTGAGAAGAAATTAAATTTACACGAAAATTTATAGCCTATATGACCAAGTGAAATCAGAGAAATTACCAGAATTTCAAGCTTTTCAGCATTATGTCTTCCTTTGTCTTCACAAGTTGACGAAATTTTTTGCATCGCACTTTGTTCTTTTGCATTGAAACCACTTTTACTACCAATTCCGTTCTTTACACTTGTTGGACAAGAATTATTTGACTTTATCACCTCAACAGAGAAACCAGCCTCTAGTTTCAGCGGATGACAGCTAGGATCTTCGATACCAGCATTTGCAGGCTGTTTCATCAAACAATATCAGGAAGAGGAAATTATAGTAGATTTTTCATTCATAATGCAAAGTTATATACAAGTTTTCAACAAAAGAAAGGAAGAACCACATAAGTTCCCTTTTACTATTTCACTTGAAATTATATTTGATGAATTAAGAAATAAAAAAAGAAACCCTCATCAATTGTTTAACGTTTTAACCTGGAAAGGAGGCGAGCAAATATTATAGCTCAAACATGTAGACCTAAAGCTGCTATCAACAGTTTCAAATTGACTAGATTTCACCAGTCTCAATATTTTAGCCTTATTTTCTTGAAAGAGGCGATGGTCTTGAGAGAAAAAAAAAAAAAAAAAAAGGCCTATCCTGGATTTAGCACTAAAAGGTATTCGCATGATAAGGTATAAAATTGGAAAACCAAAAGAAAAATAAAATCACTTCAATATAGAAGCACCTCGAAATTTACATGTGTCACATACATAGAGGTTTCAGAAGTGTGAAGAATTTAAAATGTCCGAAGCTTAACTTGACAATGAAGAAAATAAGCTATATGAAATAAAATGGTTATAATATGTAATAGATAGGAGAGTCGAAACATTCAAAATACTACTGGAAACATACTAATACTAGCAGGACTTTTTGTTTATAATCTCCTACCAATTTGTTTAAAGATTACTCGAAATAGAACACGAATCCCAAAATAGATCCTTTTCTTCCTATCTAGCATAATGTAACATTACACATTATAATCATGCAATATAGAAGCTTCAGGATCCTAACAGTTTTCGTTCTGCCAGTTTAAGTTTGTTTGATGCTTCAAATAAGAATAAATGATCATAGAACATTTTTTTCTCTAGCCCATTGTTTGGGCCCTGTCAATGATCTTAATATGTTATCTTGGAAGCATTGGAGCTCAAATTCAAGATTGTAACATGCATCAATAGCTTCCGTAGGAAGTTAGTATGAAACGGAAGAAAAAAAAATCTAACATCAACTCACACAATGCAAAAAGAAATGCCTTATACCAATAAAGCATGGAAAAAAAAACTCAAAAAAAAGTGTTCATCTATAGGTCATCAAAAGTTAAAAAATAAAAAATGCCCTCTGATTGAGCACAAGAACCTCACTAATCAGTTTAGCACTGAAAATACCTTCTATGGTAATTTGGAGTTGAACTGTAGAGTACACGGCAAGTTCATGCTGTGATCATGCACTACTTTGCATTCATATTATCGCATGATCTTGCATAATGTAAAAGTATGCATCCACTCGAACTTATTTGCACTCATTGTGTTTAGCCTGATGTCCTAAAGGCTGGATGTCTCGTGATAGATAAATTTAAGACTAAATCACAAACTAGGAAATTAAGAAAACGATTGCAAGACAAAACCTTACCTGTAAATCTTTCTTGCAGCGATAATTGCTGAGCAGAGCCTTCAATATTTCATGTAGTCTTTCAACTGGTTGAGTATGCATCAATAAATGAAGTTCAACATTATCCGTGCCTTCATTCCTTAAACTCTTCATTGAAGTATCAAGAAAATCAATCTTCTTTGTCAAAGTATTATAACCTATTTCAGACCACTCCTCATTTTCTATCCAGGCCAGTTCACTTTGCAGGAATATCAAATCTTGTTCCAGTTCATCAATTTCAGTGTCTGCTTTAGAGATCAAAATCCTCAACACTTGTATGCAACATTTCTCATTCACTGCGTCTTCCTCAATCGCATCTTCACAACAAAAAAGCAAAGATAAAACTTTAGAAGCATGAGCAAGTATTACACAAAAGCTCCGGTTGCTTATGAAAGAATTGACGTTATCGTACCTCGTCTACAACGAAAGTAAAAATCAAGCTGCCAGTCCAGGGGTGTAGAAAAATTGTGGTCTTCTGCAACAGAAAGCATATAAAACCAATCAAGAAAATCTCAAGAATTGCGGAAATAAAACTGGTGTGTGAAGTTAAAATATTCCATCAGACCTGGATCATACGCAGCACTCCAGAGATCCCAATCCATGAAGTCCAAATACGATTATCCCGAACTAAAAAGAGACACAAAACCCCATCATTAGTACATAAAAAACAAGAGGCACCGAGAGCAATGTGTTAAAGACTAGTGATCTCCAAGCGGAAATATGTATCCGAAATCCATCTCGGTTAAGCAAAGAGTAACGAATGCAAAACAAATGCTGAATTAATGAAATTAGAACGCATGAAAATTAAACTAATGATTTGAGTAGATAGAATCGAGCAAACGAACTGTATTTGTGGATTGTATAGTTCAAAGTAATCGAAAATGAGAAGCAATAGCAATGAGTATGGAGTAGAAGTAAAACCCTGAGAAATAGAGGTTTAATTTTCTAGTTATCGAATAACATTGAAATTCAAGAAATGATGTAAAAAATGAAGAAGAAAATGGTGCAAGAAACAGAATGTTGAGTCGGAAATGAATACCTGAAATGTGTGGGAAAGAAAGATTTGGAATGCATTGGATGATTTTAGGGTTGGGGGAAGATAGGGGCGGTGATCAGTAATGAAGAGACGAATGGACGGTAAGTAAGTAAGTAAGTAATTAAAGAAAGAGCAGCTAGTGGAAGTAGAAGAAAGTGAGGAGGATGACCGGAGAGAAAAAAGCCATGGCTAAAGTAGAGAGTTTAGAATTACTAATTTGCCCTCAAATGAGTGAAGACGATGGATGTTTTGTTAATTATCTTTAATCGCATAACCATGTGATTCCTGATTTCAGGAAACGTTTCCTTATTTGCTAATACGGTTGTGATGTTGTCATTGCCGCATTAATTATATATCTACATTTGGCTCGGGCCGGGCTCAATACCCATATTCCTCTTCGAAGTGGCCTCAAGTTGTTGTCATCAAAGTTTTGATGGTATGCTTCACGGATGATTTTCTATACAAATAAGAGTCAACTCAATGACTTATATCTCCTAACAAAAGAGTTTTACGTACCAACCTTACGAGGATATCGATATGTAATGGCAATGATAGTCCGTTCTAGCATTTTGGAAGTCTTAAATACCAGTTCAAGTAATTGTATTTATTATTTAATCAAGGCGATGTCAATGAAACATTTATTAATTATATTTCAAAGTAAAGTACGAAAAAGCCATGTATTTGATATTTTGTAAATGCATCTTTATGATTTGAAAACTTGAAAAGTGGTCTATGGTTTATATAGTTGTAAATTTGGATATTTTGTAAAAAAATTGTTATCGTGTTGTTCTCTAAACAAATGATTTTATATAAATTAAAAAGGCTTATTTTATGAAATTAACTAAAGGCAAAAGGCAGTGTTTGGGTTAGTTATATTTTAGCATTATTAATCTAGTAATTTGGTGAAAAATGAGAGTTAATAGTTAAAATGAGTGAAATATGTTTGGTTTGAGTTGAATGGTATCGAAGAATGGCGGTATCATCAGAGACCAAGAAAGCAGGTGGTGGGAGTGAGCTCGGAGAAGTTTTGAAGCCGTTCTATGAAAGAGCTTCTGAAGCGGAGGTTTGATTTCAATATTCTGTTTCTAATCTATGCATAGCAAATTCTTATACCCTCCTACTATTACTATTACTATTAGTATTAGTATTCATATGCATTGTTTTGGGACTCTTGCATGTATTTGAGCGTTAAAGTTTTTCTCTTTTGTGTTCAAATCAACAAAATCAACTTCAAACTTTATGTTTCTCAGAGTGCTTCCTTCTTGGAATTCAATTGGGGTTCCAAAATTACTGAGGTTTAGCTCAAAAGTCTGTCACTTTGTTTTATTTGGAGGGATAGGTGGTCACTCAATGCATCCCCTTGCCCTCAAAATTAAGCTGTCTTACAAACTTCACTAATTTATGGCTGCTGCTCATAATGCTTTGAAGGGTCCTAAGCCTAACATTGGTTGGTGTTCGTTTCGTTCCAAGATTTAGTTTTATGGTTTGGCTTGCTTCAAAGGGCTGGTTGGCTGTCGTTTCTCGTTTGTGGCATTTGAATATGTCTTACTTGTGCTCTTTGTGATTTTGAGGAAGAAACCACCGCACGTCTTTTTTTTCACTTGTCCAAAAGCGACAAGTATTTGGTAGTAGGATATATAGAGAAGATGTGATATTCCTTCTCATGTTTGTGATTGTCGTAGGGTGATAAGTTGGTTGGGTAAAAAAGCTGATGGGATGGGAAGAAATCTTTTAGTCTGCTTTGAGAAGAATGGGGTAATACATATACTACCGCCATGTATTAGATTTTTAAAAGCAGAAATGGTTTCAATATTGTTCAAAACCTTTCTGTGTAGAGGAGATTGTTGCTTTAAGTATAAATAGTGTGAAGAATCAACTTCTGAATAAGAGGAATTTTCCTAGGACTGATAATTTATGTTGGGATATCTAGTCTTCTGCTTAGGATTAAACTTTTGTTTGTTTCGGGTTATTTTTGTATTCTTTCTTACTTCTGAATGAAATATACTTTAAACGAGAAAAACTAAACAGATGGTAATCAGACTCACCTTGCATTAATCTGGCTTCCTTTGTGTAAATACCTCCTAAAGTCCGTTAGGCGGTAGTTTCTTTTTCTTTTTCTTTTTTGATCCTAAAGAGTGAAATTTTGTAGTTTTTTGAAAATGAATAAACATGCCTCTAGGATTTGTACCGAGAAAGCCCCATATTGTATCCCCAGTTTCTATACTTCGCCACCCACTTTGTTTATTGGAGTTAGTTTATGTTGATTCTTTTTTTGCATACTATTGTATTTTTAGTGCCATCATCTAAATGCTTCTGAGTACTACTTTTTATTAGTATAGCATTTCCTTTTAGGATTACCTAATGCATTTTCACGGAATTATCAGTATGATGACCATGATGCCTCATTTTTTTTTCAACTTGTTACTATTTGAATATATGGTTGCTGAGGATTATCTTTTAAGCATAATTTTCTGTTTGTCTGGATGTTCATCTCTGGAAAATAGCATTGGCATTATTATTGTTATTGATGATCAACCATATATACCTTTTTGTGTGTGGTTTTCTGCATTTGCTAATTATCTTTTTATGTTAAAGGATCGTTTGTCAAGACTTGAAGCTGCACTTGCAAATGACGAAGGTAGGCACTGCACCAAAATGTCTAATATTTACTTGGTTTCAAGAGTAGGATTCGTGGTAATGCTAATTTGAAACGCATTCAGGTACTAAAAATGGGGAGCTGTTGAAAAGAATAATTGAACTTCAATCAAAGTTAGAAAGTGCACAAGCGAAACTAGAATTAGAACAAGAAAAGGTAGGCATTTTCTTTTGGACATCAATTTCTTTGGGTTTGAGCTACATTACCCATATACCTTCATTTCTGATTAGGCAAAGAAACTTTCTACTGAAAATTCCAAGCTCCAATATCGTGTTTTGCATCTTGTTCGGGCAGTCCGTGAAGGTCAAAACGAAGTGGAGAAGTTGTGACAGGTATGGTTCACCTATTATCATCTCAGAAAATACTTCACTTTCGTTCTTGAAACACCATTAGTACTGAGTTTGCATATGCCAATTGTGCTAATCACTTGTATTTTTATTTTATTTTTTCACTTTCCCCTTTGTTTTCTTAATTGAACGGTTATATTATGCAAATGCAGTTATGAAGGTACAATGGAACTGTTCAAGAAGAGCTTAATGTGTTCATTAAATTATTGTTAAATTTTTTCAACCAAATTAGAACGCTATGAAGATTGTTTATCTATTGTTGATAAAGATTATAAAGTGCAATAATGATGTATTATTTCTTCTATGTTTTAGCAGCCTAGCTAGCTCATTTGGTACACAAAAGATGCTTCTGGAGCAGGTGGTGGCCTCAAGGTAGTGATTTTGATAGGAATTTATTACAAACATTAGAAAAATATTAATTTTTTTTCTTTAAGCAATCAAATCTTTCTGTAATCAAACAAAATAATAGACTACATTAATTTAGTTGTCTTGATAAAATTAATCCGATCCTGGTATTTTGCTCTCTTACTCTCTATCCTAGTGCAATCTATAAGCGAAATATAGAACAAACATAGAATGATTTTCATTATAATTTGGTGATGGAGAAACCAATTGTGGTTTGATGTTTAGAGCAAGAATAGAATAGTGTAAAGTCAGCAATCTCATCTCATGGTCATGGCTGACCAAGAAGCGAAGGCCTGTAGAAAGCATGAGTCTGTGCAATCTCAATGCGTTCACGGGGATCGTTCAGTGTTTCATCCCTCAATGCTTGCAGTATAGCTGCTGTTGAATATTCCCTTGAAATAAGTATTTTATAGAGCGTTTTCAAGAGGGGGCAGAGCTCGACTGGTGCTACTGCTTTCTTCTCATTTCGATGTAATATGCTCAAGCTTGCTTGACTTAGGAGCTCATAGAAAGCTTTTACTGCTGAAACACCCTGTCATAGAAAAAACCGGGTAAACCCGTCATGCTTTCTTTGATTACTAACACATTAATTCATCATTACACAACTCAAAACAATACCTGAATCATTCCTTTTCCACTGATGCTATCACCCATATCCCTATTCAATTCCCCTTTCGCTAACATTTGCCCGTACCATGCATTCCGACCTTTTAACAAGGTTACATAAGTGTCAGCCAGCAGAGGCCCTGCAAGCTTCTCTGGTTCTTCTGCCAATAAATGGGTAATGAATATCATCTCCGATGTACAATGCGCGAAATACACAGACTTGCTCGTAGCACTCTCGTTAGTAAGGGCTGCCACCATTCCTGACAAAACCAGATTCCAAATGAGTATATTTATGTGGATTCACTCTAAGAGCATATTTTATCTGTAAGCATCCAACAACCATTTGGGTTATCTACATTCCCAGTACGATGTGTTTTCAGAACAAACATATGATCTAACAAGACTAAAAAGACTTCCCTAAGAACTATGTCGAAGAAGCGATGTATTACAATAATGAGATTTAACCATTCCCATTCTGATTCCGTGGTGGAAAATAACTTAATCGAACAGCCCCTTAAATTTATCTTAAACAACATTCATCCACCACAATTTCTATCAGTTGTCTTAGCCGGACTAGAAAGAAGAGACACTTACCAGCTCCGATAGCATAAACATTCTTCAATCCACCCATAACTTCATGAGTGATAAGATCACTATTATCCCATACTATGAAATGCGGTTGCCTTAGAAATTTCGCAATAGGCTTTCTCCACTTTTCGGCTCCACATATTCGTGCATTCGCATATTCTTTGTTATAAATTTCTGATGCAATATTTGGTCCGCCAAGATAAAGTATATTCTCCGTATTTACACCAGCTGCTTGACACAAACAGTACAGATTAGAAACAAGGAATAAAACTTCTCTGGATCAGAAAAGATATGATTAACAACATTCAAATTCCGTAAATCGAATTACTTACTTGCTCTCATAATCATTTGTGTGGGAGTAATTATATGGGGAACAGGTTCTAATGCAGCCTCTATGCCCTTTGCTAAAGAAATGATAATAGGCATAGTGATCCTCTCCTTCCAATACTTGCTAATCTCTTCGAACACCTCTCGAGTTTCTGTCGAAGGAACTCCATTCACCACGATGTCTGCATCCCAAACAGCCTCTTGGAGGTTAGTCACAACCTTGAGAGGACACAATGGTGTCTCAATCATGTTCAAGCAAAACCCGTCTTTCAAAATCTCGTCTGCAAAAAGTGTCCGGTCACCTAGCCTTGCCTCAACATATTTCAAATACGCGCATCGACGGATCAACCTCCTTAATACATCCTCCCTTGAATTGATGACTTCAAACAGATGTTCTGCTGTGGCTCTATCCACAGCTCTTCCAGGCCTTCTCCATATCCGAATTTGGAACTTGTCCCGAAACTGGCCATAGCTATCTTGAAGCAAAGCAGCGAAAACACTTCCCCAAGCACCCGCCCCAACACCAGCAATCCTCAAAGGATCACCGTCAGCCTTCCCAAGAATGCGACGAAGCTCATCAAGCTTCTCTTCCAAACCATTACTATTCTGAATAGCAAATCCATTCTGATGACCGTTCATAGCTTCAATGCTTCCTACCATATTTCTCTACTAAATGAACAAACTTCACCAATAACTAATCAACCCCAAATACTTAAACCCTTTAAATTATACTTAATTGAAAATTCTCTAATTTATTTCCAAATAATAAAAACAACCCAACTCTGATTTTTATATAGGGTACTTGCTGACTTAATCAAAGCTCCTTAAAATGACTAGTTCCCGCCTCCCAAGTTGCACCCGGAGACATAAAAGAGCAAGCTTTATTGGTAGATCTTCTTACCAACACCAAAATTAATAGTTGATCTAGAATATCAAACCAAACAAATCAAAGATAATATATCTTTTGTAGCCTAAATAGAGGGTAAGCAGCAAATCTGAGAAAAGTAGAAGAAGATGAAAATAAATGCCAAATTGGAAAGTTTCAAAGAATGAAGCTTTGTAGAGTCTTGTTAAGTCCGCCTGAGTTTGTTCATCTACCCAACCATAAACTTGAATGATATTAATAAAAAAGGACCAAGTCAAATTAAAACACCGACCTTAATTAATCTTTAACCACAAAGATTGAGTCTTTGCCTCTTTAGCCATTCAATCATCCCCTCTTTTAAGTCAAGATTTCATGAAAGTTTGCAACTTTTAGGCACAAAAAGTGCATGCTGAGGTGAGGTGAGAGAGGGAAGCAAGAAATATGTGAGAAGAACAAATTTTTGTTGTGGTGATTGAGAGAGAGAGAAAGGCATTGATGATTGGTGGAGTTAGATAAGTTGGGTGTAATTTGTAGAGTTGGGAAGCATTAAAGATTGCAACTTCCCCAACGGTCATTTATAATATTTTGCATTTGCCATTTGCTTCATTCTCATGTCTAGCTAGCTTTTATTATGGTTATGGGCATGATCATGCATTTCTATGCACTTTTTCCAACATTTTTACTCTGGGACTTGTTCGTGAATTTTTGAAAACTACAATAATATTTTATCCTTGTCTAATCGTTCTCAATAATTTCAAAATGTGTAAGTAAATTATGGATAGTGCAAACTTATTATATTGCAAAATCGACATTTTTGAAACTCGTATAATCTATAGTTTGTACTTTTTGAGAGTTTCAATTTTAAAATTAAGAGGTTATTGAACGCAACTGAACGAATAATAATTAGAGTAGAAAAGATTACAGTAATTGTTAATTTAAGTAGATGATAAAATCTTATTATGTGCTCTTATAATATAACTAGTTTAAACCCTTAAAACTCTTTTTGCTACAATTAATAGATTCAAAGTCATTATTAGCAGTCCAAGCAAAAACAAATTAACACACGCTAAGGGATTCTGTGTATTCATCTAATGCCTCTAGACACTTTAAGGTGTTTAAGGATTCATATTAGACTAATCCACAAACATTCATTTCATCTACACTCAGTTCATGCATGGAAGACGCCAGGCCTATGCACCAGCTCACCACCACCTACCTTCTTGGCCTCATAATTTCAATCAAATGGAAATTCTCTCACATTTCCCTCAATTTATTACTCCCTCTTTTCTTCTTGAGGATATCTTAATAACTAAAGACTTTAATCGAATCAAGTAACTTCGGTTTGAAAGAAAGTTAACAAATTTGAGCTTCATTCAAGCTTAAAATTGTGTTCAAACCCACTCATCAAGAAGTTCAGTTGTTCATGAGTTGTTGATAAAAACACCTTTTTAACAGTTTTTTACTAGTAAGTTACTAACCAAGTGAAAACTGCAGAAATGGGATGCAAAAGCCAAGTGTTTAAAAGAAAAAAAGGTTTAACCCCTCTATTGATCTCAACAATTGTTACTTTTTTACTGAAACACGACTCGATTCATTTACGGTCCTTTCGACAATTGTGTCTTTCCAACAAACGATGAAAAGAAAATTGTAAACCAACTGAACCGAGCCCAGCCCAGTATAGGTGGGTCCTGTGATAGTCGATAATCCAAAGAAACTCAGCACAGTATAGTAGTAGAGAGCATTCGCACTTCCACCACCGCTTTTTGATCAGTTGAAGAAAAAAATGGAGACTAAACCAACTGAGATCGGCAGCTCCAAAATGTTCGGAGGCTACAATAAGAGATACAAACATTTCAGCCCTACTCTCGGCTGCTCTATGAATTTCCACATCTTTTTTCCTCCTTCTCCTTCCCCTTCTCATCATTTCCCGGTACCCTTCTTCCCCTTTCATTTTTATATCCCCCGGCTAGAGATATTTCATAGCTGAGTTGTAGAAAATCTTGAAAATAATGTAAAAATGTTAACTTTTCTTCCGAAATGTGCAATTTTCTTAAAAAAGATTGTATTTTTTACTTCTTTTCGACGAAATGTATGAGCTTTGGCCCCCATATTCCAACCCTGATAGGTGACTGGATGTTTTTTTGCTATCTAATTTACTAATTTGGGTTTTTTTTTTTTGGTTGATGATTGTGGAACATAAATATATGCGTTGATGATGTTGTTTGATTGAGTAATAGGTTCTTTACTGGCTGTCTGGTCTAACCTGCACCGATGAGAACTTCATTGCTAAATCAGGAGCTCAACGTGTTGCTTCTGATGAAGGTGTTGCCCTCATTGTTCCTGATACTTCTCCAAGTATGATCACTACCCCTCTTCAAATCAACTAGTGCAATGCTTTCTTTTGGTTATTGTTGCACACTCATGTTGGGGTTCCTAATTCTGTTACTTTTGGTACTTCGCTTTTCGTTATTATATTAGACTTTACGGATACTCTAATTGAGTACTTTAACCATGAATTGATTCAAGTATTTTATTGTGCAATGTAGCACTACTCTAGAACAACCTATTGGCTTTGAATAATTATAACTTGATAGATTTGTACTCTTTAAGAAGGAGCCCAAAAAGCATGTTATTACCATAGTGGGTGGTCCCTTTGCTATGCCACCAGTTTTTGTTTATATAAATGGTGGTAGCTCTTGTCAGAAGTTGCAATTTTTCCCATAAATATTGAATGGACCCAGAAAATATTTTGGCTTTCTATGTGAAAGGGTAAACTTTTGTGATAGACTATGCACCATTAGTTGGTCTCTGAGAAAAACCGAGCTAATTTTTTTCTTTTTTGACTTTGCACTATGGGTGAGCTGTAATGTCTTTTTATCTTTTCATGTGATGATCTTGTCATTTCATATCAAATGAAAAATGTTCTCGTGAATTTAAAATTGGAAATGTTAGAAGTTATATTCCAGATCATTTGTGTGATGAAATGTTATTTCTTCTGCTATGCAGGAGGCCTGAATGTGGAAGGAGAGTCAGACAGCTGGGATTTTGGTGTAGGTATGAGGCTAGAACTGTTAATGTCTCTCTTATGAACTATTTGCAGATTGTGTTTGCATATGCTTATAAAAATATGCTACACATGAATAATGCACCCGAGACTTGTACATTTCATACAAAATTTCCTTTTGATTTGAGATTTATATAGGTCACGATGGTCATTGAGTGGGAAAGAGGATTGGCCAGTAAATGGTGAAGGGTTTTTTCATTGACTTTGCTATATATTAAATAATACGCAGCAAAAGCCAATGACAAAACCATTACCATTCAACTTATTTACAGCGTCATAGTTATCTTTCAAAAAGTGTCGAATATCTCAATTAAGCATTGACAAGTTTCTGATCCGTCAAGTTTTTAAGAATGCTTATTTGTAATAGAAATACTCCAAGAATCAAGTTCATTTTCCCATTTCTAGTCTAGAGCAATAAAATGGATCCATCTACTACTTGTTTTCAACATACTGGCTAGGTTAATGTTATCCTTATCATGTGTTTTGGCAGGTGAGGTTCTTCTCTTAAATGAGATACATTGTGAATGTGTATATGTCAATTATTATGATGATTGGTTTATCACGAGCGTTGGTTATTATTATTTTTTTTCTTAATTTGTATGTATGCATCTTATTGTGCACTTGCAGTTCATGTTGGATAAAGAGACCTCTAAATTGAGTTAGAATGTTACTCACATATATCAACAGGGTTGCAGGGCTGGAAAAAGTGAATAATAAAATAAATTAACAAAAATGAAGAGTCCAACATTTAACAGGAAAAATATCTTAAATATAGAAAGAACAAAAGTTTCGAGGTCTAAAATAGTATGGATTTGCTTCTTTCAAATTCAGTTTAGATTTGGTTGAATAATTTCTCATTGGTAAAGATCATTCATTCGTTGAAAACATATGTTGCAATAAAGCATAATGCTGAATTAGATTTCGACAGACACTTGCCAAAAGAAGCTCTCAACAACAAAATCATAGTATCAGACGTTCAAATTTCAATGCATGGTACCACAAGTTACTAATTTTTGTCTAATCCCCCTCTTAACTAGGTGCTGGATTTTATCTTAACGCTACTCAAGAGAAGTGGAAAAATTGGCGTATGTATGATTACATTGTCAAGGAACTTCCAAAACTTTTAAGTGACAATTTTCCTCAGCTGGATACATCAAAAGCATCAATATCTGGACATTCAATGGGTGGCCATGGTGCTTTAACAATATACCTGAAGAACCTTGATAAGTACAAGGTAGTTTGTCACAGGATTTATTTTCAGATGTGCTTGAATTTTATGGATACGAAAATTAGAATCATCAATGATTACTTTTTAGTTATTTCTACTTTCATTCTTTGATATCATATTATTATAACCTTGACCACCAACCATGTAATGGGTTTACCTTCAAGTCAAGACATTGGTACTCATAGGATGAGCCAACTTCAATGACACTGCTTCCTGATATCTTTTCATTTGTTTCCTTTATCCAGTCAGTTTCTGCCTTTGCACCAATTACAAATCCTATAAACTGTCCATGGGGCCAGAAAGCTTTTACAAATTATCTTGGCGGCAATAAAGCTGATTGGGAGGTAAATGACATGAAAAACATATATCTCGATTCGTGAAGTTCCCTCCCTAATGTGTGTAGAAGTTGAAAATTGCAGGAATATGATGCTACTTCTCTGGTTTCAAAGTTCCATGATGTATCTGCTACCATTTTGATTGATCAGGTAAAGATTTTCTTATTTTGATGATATTCGGCATTACTTATGGAAGTTTGTGGCAATAGATGTAGACACATCTTACATTTCTTTCTAAAGCAAGGGATACTGATGTTGACTAGAGAAGTTAGGTCATGTGGCATTAATGATTTTGCTCATGGTTTTGCATAGTTTCCAAAGATGGGGATGTATATTTTTACTGTTTCTTTCTTCTGATCATCTCAAATTTGTGGTTGAGAACAACGACTCTTTCAAATTCATGCTCTTACAGTAGCTGTGTAAAGGAGTAAGTAGAAAACATCTAACAACCAAACTTTGCTTAGCAAAGACATAATTAGGAAGTCATTCAAAAAGATTGTATAAGCCTAGGAATTTGCAATTCGGCTTAACAAAATAATCCTTGTAAAGCACTCTATTATGGCTACGTATAATGAGAACAAAATACATTGGTATTTCAGTTTCTAGACACGTGATTTCCTTCTGCATTTCCGGTCATGGATTTGATTACTTAAGCTTTTTCTTTTTCACTAATGTTTGGTCAGGGAGGAGATGACAAATTCTTGCACGAGCAGTTACTGCCTGGGAAATTTGAGGAGGCATGCAGACTTGCTAACGTTCCACTTTTGTTGCGAACACATCCTGGTTATGATCACTCCTACTTTTTCATTTCCACTTTCATTGACGATCATATCCGCCACCATATCCAAGCTCTTAACCTCTAAATCTCTAAGATGGCCGAATGTTTGCTCTTAAGACTATTTGGAGTGGTGATTGGAGATCCATAAATACACATCATAACCATTCCCTTCCTTTCAGTGGGTGTGTACTAGATCCTGAAAAAATGGGTGAGAAATCTATGTATGTTTCAGTTTCTTAATATCTATGTAATGAAGTTCATGTTTAAATGCTAAGTCTACAAAGTTGCAAACTGTTACAGATTGTTGATGGAGGTGTTTATAATGTAAAAACTTCAATTCTTAATATTTGTAGCCTTTGGCAAAATGACATTCCGCTGTGTGTTTGAAGTTATGAAGTTGGAAAGCATATTAGCATTAGCACAACCTTACAAAGAGATTAAAATTATTTTTGATTTATTCGGTGAAATTTTGAACTGTTGTATCCATTAAAACATGATTCTTATTCCCTAAATAGTCTATATGTATAGCCTTTTATTAATTGAACCTACAACTCAAATAGAAATGGAGCAAAATAAAACAAAAGCAGTAAAAACAAGAAGCCTTTGGTGAGGAAATCAAACAAACTGAGAAGAATTGAAAAGAAAATAAATGTGAATAAGCACAAAAAATGAAAGGATAAAAATAAAATTATTTAATAGAATGGGAGCAAATTACAAAATTATATTAGTACAAGCAATCAGATATGTGTTGACTAGGCCTGTGCTCCCAGAATAAAATTTGGCATAAATCTGAATGCTTTAGCTCAAATTTTGCATATTATGGGACCTAAATCATTACATCGAAATCAAGAGCTTCAACATGCATCCCAAATGTTATTGACTATACTCCCAGCCAAATCCCATCTAACTGGGATTTTCTACTCATCCTTCAAAATATTGCCCGTCTTGAATCTATAACCTTTCCTGATTGTGGAACGAAGCTCTGAACTGTAACATATACACTAGCACATACCAACAGAGCAGTCCACCTGTACAATACCCGATCTATATATACATTTTACAACAGAGCTAAAGCTTTGCTTTCTCTGATGCCGCTTCCCTAAGCTTCCTTCAACTAAATGAAGTGCTAAAAGGTGGTTCGCATTCTGAGAGATGCTGACCAATCCACCGAGTAACAGTTGCAGTTCAGCTCCATTAATGTATTTGTAGGTGCAGGACTAAATTAATTAGTAGCTAGATGTTGAACTCAATCAACTATGGTGTGAAGCAGCAAATGCTGGTTCAAGATTTTCATTCACACTCTTCTTTGGCCTCTTTGGTCTCTTGGCTCTGACCGACTGAGGCTCGGCACCCGGAAAAGTATCATCAAACTCATAATCCAAAGTGGCATTTGACTCATTCATCTTTGACGAATTTCTTGGCTTTGGTTGAGTCGGTGTGACTTTCCTCTGTTAACACAAAGATCATATGCGTCACTTTCAGTTTTTCAAAACATGAATTAGTGCATGTAGATCTAAGATTTATAAACAATTATTTAAACTTGTGTACTTAATGTACCATAAACAGCTTTTGCGAAGATCTAAGATCTTACGAGAGAGAGAGACACGTAGAGTACCTTCTTGTTATTGGATTTAGCTTTCTCTACTTCTTGTGGCTGCTCAAGAGCCTCACCTTCTATCAAATCTTCGAGGGTCGCATCACCTTCAGCATCAATACATATGGCCTTGGTTGCTTTTTTCTTTTGTCTATCTTTGCCCTGAAAACAGTGAACCATTTAAAGATATAAAAAGAAATTTCAGAATCTTTTGTATAGCTCTTAAATTTTCCTGCTTTTTTGAAAACGTTTGGTGGGTGCCGGAAGTTTCAGTAAGGGAAACCGGCAAGCAATTGATGGTTAAGGGGAATTAAAATATTATATCCAGATTTAAAGTGCCTACCTGCACAGGAATTTCTCTTAGTTTCTGCTCCAACTGAGCATCATCCAACAGAAGAGACACAACATCCTCAGGGGCCAAAAGATCACCCTGAACATGTCCACCTGTCATGACAAGCTGCTGGACTGTATTCTTTTGACTTGCTCTTTGAAGAATCTTCTCCTCAACAGTTTCTTTACAAATGAGCCGGTAAACAGTAACCTGCAATTATCGTAACATAATTCAGATGGATGCCGTTTGAACAGTTGACATTATGCAAGGCTGCAAGAAAATATATGCTTTGCCAATGTGAACAAAGAAGAGATAATAATCAAGAGGGAACTAACATCTCTTGTCTGGCCCAGCCGGTGAGCTCTATCCATTGCTTGCAAATCTAAGGTTGGATTCCAATCACTTTCGTAGAAAATCACAGTATCAGCTGCTGTTAAATTTATACCCAGTCCACCAGCTCTTGTGCTTAGCAAGAACACAAATATATCACTCCTGCAACCAAGGTTAGAATTTCAAAAACTGAGCTGAAATCATTTTAAATGAAATGATTTTGAACAAACAATATATGCCAAAGAAATCACTACCTGTGCTGGAAGTCTCTGACCATATCCCTTCGATCATCAATGGTGGAGGACCCATCAAGTCTGAGATATCTATACTTCCTGTAGTTCATGAAGTCCTGCAAAGTGTGATGAAGTTATTTCAGAAAAGAAAAATAACTTTCCCATCAAAAAATGCCCAAGAGTAGAGCTTAAATATCTATGAGAAGAAAATGGAAATAGCTTAATTTTACTGCCTAAGGTAATAATTCCACTGGATGTTTAGAAAATTAATCATCTTTTGTTAGTCCAACTCATGTTTGCAAATTCAAGATGTTAAAAGGAAAAAAAAACACACCTCGAGAATATTCAGCATTTTTGTCATTTGAGCAAATACTAGAATCCGGTGGTTATTAACACGCAAGCGTTTCAACAATATATCTAGTGTCTGAAGCTTCCCAGAGTCCTATAAGAAAACAGATGGAAACCCAATGTAAGTGTTTATGTCAAATACATAAACATACAATAGATGTTGTTTGATCATGTAAGACATAAAGAAACAATGGAATTCATACTGTGAGCAACTTTGCTGGGTCGAAGCTTTGCATGGGAGGGCAAGACCCAAATATATTGTACGTCAACTGAAGAGCAGGTTGTAAATCAGGTAGTTCGGAATCAATTTCTTGAATTAAAGGATGAGGAGGTTCTGGCATTCTGGGCCCATTATATTCGGATGTACGTGCAAATCCCAGTAATAACCTCTTAACCCAGGGTTGATGCAGCTCTTCAATCATTTTATAAGTAAAGTTCCTATTCGAGCAGTGGACACCAATCTATCAGGGGAGAAAACAAAAAACACAATACATCAGTAACTTGTGATGCATTAACCAACTATTCTTCAATGACATGTTCAAAAATGACTTTCAAAATCAAATTATACCGGTGGAGCTCTAGCATGTGGGATGAATTTGTATGTTGAATGTAGAAGCTTGATGTTTGAGAGAAGCCTGGAGTAGTGGGAGGTGACTAAAGCTTCAAATGGAGCATCAACAGGTCCTGTAGCAAATCTCCTGTTTAACACATTTCTCTCAGATCTTGAGGGCATCAATAACATCCGAGAAATGGCTCTTACTTTGCCCCTCTCAAGGTTATTATAACCAGAATCATCACCAATATCTTCTTCCATGAGCAAGTCCAAGATTTCATCCAAAAATTTCCGATCCCATCTTACAATAGAAAACAAAAGCCTCTCCATCGATGAAGCAGTTGCCAAAAATGCTACCTCTCCAGGTGATACATCCATCAAACGTGTAAAACCAAAGGTCCCACTCTTAACTAGAGAACTGTCTGAATTACCCTCTTCTGTGAATACAGACTGATAGATATTTTCAGGGGAATATATATTAAAATATTTGCGAAATGATTCACTGCAAACACCATTCCTAACAGGCAAACAAAGGGCTCCAAATGTCATCTCAGTGTGCACTAATTTTGGCATCTGAAATGGAAGGAAACATTCTTTAGGAAATAAGCAAAAATGAAAAATCTCAAAGTCAAATAATATATAATCCAAAGCACAAAGGCTTAACAATTTATAAGTTAGGCCTGGCAGATAGATATATTTTTTGTTGCAACTCAGGTGAGAAACTCATGAAAATACCTGGTACATAATAGGATTGTGACCTCCTGAATAGTGTACATCCTCCAACTCCCCGAAGGGAGGGGGAAGAAGAGAATTTGGAATCTCTCCAAAATGGAGATACGTGCTTCCCTCATTCCTTTCAAACAACTCTGGATGGTTACAAACCTACAATCATAGAAGCCAAAAATAATAATTTTGCTACTGTTTTGGGTGGAAGGCACCGAAAACTAATATCACACAAGATCTATATTACACTTATATGATATAAATGAAAAAGCAAACCCAAAACAAGCAAATATATAAACTAATGGCCTACCTTTCTCAACTGAATGACTATATTCATTAGATTCATAATTTTCTTCTCATTAAGATGTCCACGGTTGCCATCAAACAACTCAGCAAGAGATATCTTATTCTTAATAGCTTGATAGAAAGCTTGCTGCCGAGAACTCAACTTGCAGTGTAATGTAACCTCTGTTTTCTTCGTCAACTCTGAAACCACATCTTTTTTTACTCGCCGTAGCATGAAAGGCTTTAAAATTGCATGCTGTAAAAGGAAAATGACGAATTGAAGCAAATTTAGAAAATGAAATAAAATAAAGCAGGCCCCAGTATATTTTCAGAAAGGGCTATGACTGGGAAGGTATGAACAATCTTTGCATGCAGGAGATGCTGATCTAAGCAAATATATTCGACATATGTATGCACGCAACGCATTAACATCAATCAAATGATTGCTGACGAGTTAAACGTCTTTATGCCCTATAGTCCCAATGCTGCACTACTCTGATAACTGCCAATTATCTCCAATTTCTGCAGTAAATATAAATGTGGCAAACTAACCTGAAACTAACTTCCCCTGTACCACTATAGAAAATAGGATTACGCATCTCTTCTTTAGATGTGAAAGTGCCAATGTTTAGGCTGGGAATTTTGAAAATTGGCTTAACTTCAAGCACTTTCTTTTGACAAGATAAATACTCTGAATTGAGCATTCAATTAATGAAATATCAGAGAGTTATAATCTCTTTGTCAAATTGAATGCTTTTAATGTATGCAAATATTAAATCAGGAATACCAACTTTTTCTCATTCATAGTCCGGATGAACCCTAAAAATCGCAGTTACAACAAATCACCATCTCACCAGATCAGCAGAAATATGATCTCATTCTCATCTCACTCTGTCCAAGCATAGCGCAGGGGCAATTATTTATTTAGAGAACATTTGTTCATAGAAATATTATTCTTGGATTTCTTTTGTCAACATGCATCTAAATCTCATAAGGGTATCTAAAAGTCATATAAGTTACAACTTAGCTCATACATTTTAAATATTATTGTTTAGCAATCTTTACAGAAATAATCTTCTCTCCTGATTCGGCAAGCCCTCAAATTATTTAATCAAAAGAACCAAATTTATAGGCATCTAAAGCTTATTTTCCCTAGCTTTTCTTAAACTCATTGTAAACTCATCGAATCGAGTTAATGGGTTAATAGAACTATGAAACAATTTTAGATGATAACCGATGACTCTCATGAGTTTGCCCATGAGTACGATCCACAAGGACCACAACCACAAACCATTATAGTCCAGAAAACACTATGCTTCAAACTATCTAGGCATGGATACTATGAAAGTCTTCTCTGTTTGCTTACTCTCAAAATTGCAAGAGACTGAGTGGGTCTATTTCACAAAATGAACTAATCTTTCTTATTACCACACATCAGTTTTAGATTTACTAATTTATTACACAAAATTGAAGACAATCAACCAATATCAAAATCGTGTTGGAAATATAATTTGAAATAAACTCACCAATCGATTAAGCTGGTGTTCATTCAAAGTTCCCCCATGCTCTGCGTGATTCTCAATCCTGATAACAAACAAAGAAAGGTCAAATACTAGATGCAGCAACTTTCAGAAATAAACATCGACCTACAAATACATACCCTTTAGAAAACCACTCATTGAACTGTTCATGGCTATCAAACAATGTCGGCATAATGAAATGTAGAAGGGCCCATAGCTCAGCCATATTATTCTGGATTGGTGTACCAGTCAGAAGCAAGCGATTTCGACAGTTGAAACTGAGCAGTGTCTTCCATCTTATGCTGCCAAACACATTTTTCTCATATTAGAATATAGAGGAGTCTAAAACAGAAATCTATGGTGAACCAATTGATATCCCACTGCCTCAGCTCATCATGACAACATATATGCATAAATTTCCAAGGTTATCCATAAAGCAGTTCTTTAGCTATTCACGGTTATATAATATGCCATCAACAGACATAATAGATAGATACCCCATTACTCATATATATTGGTACTCCCTCCGTCCCATAAGTGTGTGCAAAATAACTAACTCTACGTCCCATAAAATGTGCACAACTCCCCGTTTAACCAAAACATAACCATCACTTTACTAATATACCCCTATTCATTATGTTTAAAATTACTAAATATAGTATACGTTAAATGCAGGGATTACTGAAACACTTTATTAATTAAGGTTATATAAGTAAAACATCAATGATATTTAATGTTCTTTTAATTTAGAGTTAAAATTCATTTGTGCACATATTTGTGGGACGGAGGGAGTAAAAGAGAGAGAAGTGTACAAATAGCCATAGGCTATGATTGTTTAATGAGACAAAAGTAAGGTAATAAATTTAGAAAAAAAAAAGACAGAAAAGACAGGTAGAGTAGAGAGACAAAGTTATTACATGCAAAGTACTTCACACGACATATGACAAAGTAGTGACTTGAAATCAGATCATCAGACTGTACTGAGAAGAGAAATCATATTGCTAAGCACTTCTTTATCAAAGTTATTCAAAAGCATCTTTTCCTTAGTATCTTCTGCAAAGAACCATGAAAAAAAAGGCAATTCTTTCATCTCAGAACACAATGGTAGAGAGGCAAAAACACTGATGCCTCTTACACCATGCTGACCAAAAGGCAGTAGTTCTAACTGGGCCTCTTGTCATAGTTCATGTTACAGATCTTTCAAGGTGGTATATTACTAGTCAAGGGACATGCCAGCTATCCAACTGTCCATAACTAAATAATCCTAGTTTGGAGAATAAAATATAAATGATTTGAAAGTAGTTTCTGAAAAGCACATTTCATTTGCAAAAGTTCAACAACACAATGTGGCGATTGCCAGAAACCAGTTTCATAAATAACTCAGCAATGTAGAAGACAGAGCAAAAACCTGGTGGCATTTTTTATGGCTTGAGCTTCATCCAATACCATGTACTGCCATTTCACACGACGGAAATACTTCTCATCAGACACTAAAAGTTGGTAACTGGTAATGAGTATGTGAAATCCTGCCTCCCTAACAGCAAAGAGAATGGTTGCTCATTAAACAACATAGAAAAGCAAACAAATTCATAATCAGTGAGCAGCAAAATCTGAAAACCTATCTTTAAATTTGTCATTATGCAAAACAAAGGGAACACGGATACCCAGGATTACTTTAAAAGACATTAGCGAAATCACCCAATCATTTAAAGCTTTTAGATTGCCTTCTAAGATTGAGCAGTCATATGTATATGTTACTGTTTATTTGATTCTAGAAAATTAGTCATCCAATAATCAAATTTATAAAACATGAAATTTAATTGCATTAAACCTTTCTCATGCATACTTTTAGAATCATATCATCATGCATGCAAAGAAGAGACTATTTGCAACCATAAGAAGTAGCAATTATCATCAAATCATCTTAAAAAAACCAATGTAAAAAAGTTGCTGGGGAAGTACTTTCGATAAAGACGCTTAGGATTGATGTTTTTCCTTAGTATGATGCGCTCATTACGGCCACCCCAATATGGAAGAGTTTTCAAGTCAGGACAGAAGCGACTAATCTCATCAGCCCAGTTATTCAAAACAGAAGCAGGCGCAACAACCAGAAAAGGCCCCCATATATTTTTCTCCTGAGAAAGATGATCATTTAGCTACAAGAAGGAATGTCAGAATAAACCAAATATAAAGTGCTATTTAGAATTATTACTTCAGCCAAATGTGCCAAGAATGCCATGGCTTGAATAGTCTTTCCAAGGCCCATCTCATCAGCAAGTATACCATTTAAACCCTGAAATGCGATAAAAGAAAAATATATATCACAAAGGGAGTCCAGTGAGGAAGAACGTATACAAGTATACATGTTTGAGCGTAGAACCTGCTCATAACAATTAGCCAGCCACTGGAGACCCTTCAGTTGATATTCTTTAAGGCTTCCTTTAAACAATTCTGGTGTCTGAACAGTTGACGTAACAGGCATGGTGGAACTGCAAAAATGGGGAAAATAAGAACATAAAATTTTCCTAAGAGAGCTCAAAATTATTGAAGATGGAAGAAAAGTTTACGGGTTATGCAGATCTATGTCACTGGATCCTGCAACAGAAGCATCAAGATCAGCAGCTTGCCGGAGTTTTGTGCATTCAGAATCAAATTCACTTGTTAACTTCTTCTGCTTAGAGACAGCATCTTGAGCAGCTTTCATAGCGTCTTCTCTCAATTTTGCATCCTCCGGATCTTCTACATCAGTAGGCCCAGTTTCCAAACTGCTCATAGGTATTTCCTGGCTATCTAATATCGCATCTTCCACAGGCATAGCTTCAGAGGCCTGTGAATTTGGTTTATTTTGCATGAAATGACTATAAAGTTCAGTTTGTTGTATGAGAAAATTGAGTCTATGCTGCTGCCTCTTTGCTTCTCTAAGTTCTTGCTCACGCTTTAGTGCTTCAGCAGCTTCTCTCTCCTCTCTTTTTCGCACTTCTGCCTGCAGCAAAAGATATCCAGTATTTCAGATTTCTGAATATGAAAATAATAACAATCGAGAAATTTCCTCCAAATCATTGGTATGTAATATTAAATAAATAAATAAAGCAGTACACAATAGCATCAAACGAGATAACTCATTCATTTCATTTATCGGTTCAATTGTTCATCCTCCAAGTAGAATCTGTTACCACTAGAATCCCTCTTTTTTACAATCCAGTTCCTTGATCACAGTGCTTCATAAGCATGTTCACGTACATGTGTTTCTATAGTAGAAATGATTACCAAATACTTTTTATTTTTAAATTACCCTTTAATAGTAATATCATCAAAATTTTACCTTGACTTATCGTCAATGGAAACTTAAAAGACAAGAAATGCAACTTTTGTTTCCCACAATCTGAAAAGGTAAATTGCATATTTACTTTCAATTAGACTTCTAGGTAATACCAATCAATTTTCTGCATGCGGGAGTTGCATTAGACCTCTTAAATCAGGCCTAACGTGGACTATAATAGAAATTTATACACAATAGACACAGATATTTTACTTGAAAAAACTGAGAAATTTAAACTATGTCAAGTTTCAATGTTAATTTATTGCATATATAGCAATAGTTAGACAGCAAAACCAGTACATCGCCATTTTCTTTTCCTTCTCTAGATTCAAGTTGTGCATGTTTAATTAGATTAAGAATCCGTATACATGTACAGTTGAATTTAGATAACAAATTAATTAACATAATTACTGTTTAGCTTTCTGCACAGGACATAATTCAGGCAAAAGATGTACATATTCTTGTTCTAATTCCCATAATAGAATAGGTTTAGCTTTGTAGTATTTATGTTTTCTTTGAAAGAAGCTTTGTAGTATTTGATAACTGCAATTCCCTTTATTTTATATTGGCTAAAATTGATCAGTATTCGCTATATATAACAAGCATAGAACTTCTACAAAAGCATATTTGTGATTCGGAAAGGATCATGCATAACACATGAAGTGGCACACACTTTTTTTTGTTCATTGACTTCTAAGTCAAGGCAAACAAAATCTCTAACCTAATAATTAGATTAATATCCATATTGCCAGTGACAAATAAAATAAACAAAATCTAGGTCACAGATATGCATAACTACATAAAATGACCCGGACTTTTGGTGAAGAAAAGGACAGAGAAACATGTTGTTTGCTCTCAATTGTAAAGTCTTTAAATCGCAGCAAGAAAACAAAATGTTACCATCTCCTTGTCCAGCCGTTTCCAAAAGAGAAGCATATCTCTAGACAACTTCCTAGTGCGTAATGGAGCAGACTTCAACAGCTTATGTGATCTACCAATCTTCATTTTGACCTGAAACAGAAAATAATAATTATAACAACCAGAATACGAGAACAGAACATTTAGTGCATAATACCATGATTAATCATAGAAAGAATTCACACCACTAAATGCTCAGTTCTGCAGGTAATATTATGAAGGTCAAAAATATAAAGCACACCTCTCTTTGACAGTTCTCTGCGAACCTCTTGGCATCAACCAATTGTTTCCTGTGTAAGGTAGTGAAAACTCTATGATGCTTAGGGAGGTCTCTTCTTACAACATTAACCCAAATCTTACCAATCTTCTCCATTTCCTCTCTTTCAATGACAGCAGGATCTTTCTTTATCTGTACTTTCTTGGGTAAACTTCGTTCTATGATCTGCACCACAGGAACAGAACGAGTTAAAAGAAATTCCATGACCTGATCCACATTGAATTTTGAAAGACATTATAAAATAACAAATTCAATGTAATAATTCAGAGTGGATAAAAACCTCATATGTGTCCCCTTTCTCCAAAACCTTCACATAGTAAACCTGCAATACACCACCCTCCGACAAAATCGACCGTTGTATATTCCCAGCTGCCCCCTCTGGGATTGAAGAACTCAAAGCAGCATCAGATATCTTAAGACTAAACTTCTGCACTGAGTTAGAACCTTCCAACGCCTTCAATCTTGCCTGAAGAGATTCATACTGGGGACGAGGCTCTCCCATCCCTGTTCGTATTCTATGTCCAAACCTTCTATCATTGGCCATCATTTCTGCCAATGACCCTAAATCCAGGGTGCCCTTCAAGTAAAACTCTTCCACCCTGATATCTGAGAAGCTTGGTAAGTTCAATGATGCTGCCAACTTATCATAAGAGGGAGGTATCCTATAAGTAAAGCCCTCTCCAACATCCAAATAAGGAGGTTCATAGGATGTTCTGCCAATGCAATTAATGAATTTTAACACCAAGAAATAGAAAAAACTCGTTTAATAATAATAATAACAATAACACATCTGTTGTATTTCTTACTGCTACAACATACTTGGGTGTATAACGTGGTTCAACATACTCTCCACGCTTTGACGGAGTAGCACCATTAAAACATTCAGAAGCGTTTTCCATATCATACAATCCCCCTCGCTTCTCATTACCCGACTTCCTGGTCTTTGACATCCCGACTCTCGGTGCAGGACCTACAGAGGAATCCTTATACCTCCTCTTATATTTCTGAATGTGCTCCCCAAGCATTGTTCGATACCGCTCCTCCGTGATACGAGTTGAGTAGTAACCGTCACCGTCTCCCTCGTCTCCGTCACTATTCTGCGACACTTTCTTCCGCTTCCCCAAACTCAAATCCCTATCAGAAACACTTCCATTGCCATAATTCTCCATTGCCCTACCTGTATACACAAACCAAACCACAAAAACTACTCAATCACACTATAACTACACTCCTACCTCTTCAAAAACCCTAAAATTCAGTTACCTTGGCTACCTCTACTCTCATCCTGACTACTATTCCCATAATAATCAAAATCATCATCGGGCCGCGGAACTTTGAGGTTCATCAACGACTAAAAAGCCAAAGAAAACAAAATAAAAACTCACATTATCACATATATAACGAGAAAACAAGAAATGAGAAGACGGACCTCAAGATTGAAGAGATTTGAGAAGGAGAAGGAATCTTTGGGCTGTTTTCTGTGTTCCATGAAGCAGAAATTGCGAAGATGATCGCACGAATAAGATAGCTAGGGTTTTGATAAGCATAGAGAAAGCTGGCGCCACAACGATTAGAAAACCTAGCTAGGTTTAATGAAATTTCCGAGGGAAAAGAGGGAAGAAAGGTTAGGGTGCGTAGGATAACACAAGGGGGGAGAAAGAGATGGACCGGAGGTGACACAGACACAGTTCGAAGCATGGCTAGGTGCTAAAGTACGCTGGTTGGGCGCCGTTTTGTAAATGAGCACTATTTTTCCTTTTCTCATATTTTTATGCTTTTTTTTAAGATGAAATATTTTTATGCTTTAGAAAGATAAATTATTTTGAGTTTAGTTCGAAAGGTTAATTAAACTCATAAGTTTTGAATTTTGATATTAATTCTTTCAGATTAAATTATTGAACTTTAATCTTCACATTTATTTGAGCCTAAAGCTAATAATTTCATCCGGATGACCATTGTATTTATTTTAAAATAATTATTACTTTGTTATTAAATCAAAATTTATATTTCTAACCCAACGGTGATAGTCGAGACAAAGTATTAGTTACTTTATAAAAGAAAAATTTTTTTAAAATTATTAATGAAAAATTTGGGATATGAAAATATTATTTATTGAATAATTAACATTTGAAATTAAAAAAATTCAAATACTTTATAATATATTTTGGGGTTTTTTTATGGTTATTTTGTTATTCACAAAATAATCATTACTTTGTCAACAATCACCATTAGATGGGGGCAGTGGATTTTGATCTAATGGTAATGAAGGCAAAGTAGTAGTTACTCAAAGTAATCATAACATATATCTATATTTTGATATTTCTATTTTATAAATTTTAAAATTAAAATATATGTACCCCAATCAATTTGTGGTGTGTGACGCCATTCAACTCTGTTATCACCAACCCCACTTCTATATCTTGACAACTTGATAGGTTCTCATCTATAAATACTCACCGTAATAAATTTTGATACAATTACTATCTCTACTTTGCTTACTTTTCTCTCTTTCTTACCTTACTGGCTCGGCAGTCCAAGTATTGTTAAGGTTTAGTCCACTCATAGGAGGAGACCAACACTTCGAGGCAAGGAACTAGCAGTGACCAGAGGAGCCATCTGTATTCACTTTTTCATTAGGTTTTAATATGAAGTAATATTATGATGTTTTTTTTTTATAAAAATAGGGAGGGATCTAGGAGAGCTAGCGGGGCATCCCAACTAGGTCGGCAATCCCCGACAAGCCCCCAAAAAAGACCCGAACTCGATTTATTAAAGAAAATAAAAGTTCATACAAAGGCAAAAGAAAGAACTAACAAAAACGAAACTGCTCAATAGAGCTAAAATCATCAAAAACAAACAATCTACAAAACTCTGAGGAAGTATCCCACAACTGAAAAGAATCCGTAGAAGCACCAAATCGAGCCAAAGAGTCGGCAACGTGATTTCCTTCACGATAAATATGAGAGATCACCACATTCATCATCGACGTAAAGTGAAGACAAGCTAACCAACGTTGTTTTAATATCCAAGGAACATGGGTGGAACGACTCTTCAATAAATGAACCACATAAATGGAGTCACTTTCCACCCACAAATTATGCCATCCTTTTTCCCACGCCGTTGTAACCGCATGAATTGTCGCAACAAGTTCACAAATAAACGCATGAGTCGTAGAAACAGAAAAAGCAAAAGAACCTCTAGCAAAACCTCTAGGAGTTCGGAAAATACCCCTTGCTCCCGCCATAGTAGGATCTCCCGACACCGAGCCATCAGTATTGACTTCAAGCCATCCCATCGGAGGCGGTTGCCAAATGACTCCTATAACTCGAGGGGCTGCATTCGGTCTTCCTTTAATATCAAAACGACGTAATATTAACAGCTCTTGAACTGAGTTTCTCATGGTACCAGTAACAAGAGATCTACATTCTTTAATTGAACCCCAATTGAAACGGAGAGCTCGAGATAAACATGGAGATTCATTGTTAAAAATTGCTTTATTGCGCTGCCATATAATCCACACAGCTGAAACTACTGAAATATTCCACAGCCCGCAAACTTGAGTGCCAAACACGATACCCCTAGCCCAATCAAATAATTCTCGAAAAGAAGAAACGTTCGGAACGTTCTTCTGAAAAGCCGCGCTCACAGCTTGCCAAATAGAGTTAGAAAATCTGCAATTAACAAACAAATGATCAAACGTTTCACAACTCGACTTGCACAAGATACACCGAGAAACACATAAAAGGCCTTTCCTCTCTAACCGATCATGAGTCGGTAAATAGTCGGTGTAAGCGCGTCAACAATTGCACTCACTTTAAATAATAAAGAAAAATCTCCACTCGTGTTGTGATTCGAACCATGACCTCCCACATCATAAGTAGAGCGTTTAACCACTAGGCTAACACTTTCACCATAAATGCTATCCTCCTTAAATCTAGATATTTTGAAGAAATTAAGAAGATGAGGAGCTCAGCTAGAATTAGATGTGATACATCAACCTCAATATGTTTAAGAAGCTATTCACCCGCCCAATTCGTTCAAGCTCGCGTCTTAAAGTGGGCTTGGAAATAAGTATTTGAGAATTAGTTCGTCCAGACCGAACATGTTCAAGCCCACATATACAAGTAGATTAGACTTGAGTTTGCCTCAAAAACTAGAGCCCAACCCCACCCGCTTCGGTATCTTGTATATGTTTGATAAACATATTTTGTAGCCTATATTTATATTATTTTAACTTTACATTTTTTGTTTGTTTATGTAAAATTTTATTGAAAATAAACAAGTGATTAGTGATCATTGTCTCACCATATTACAATACAACTAATTTCATTGATTTTATTGAGATAAAAAAGGATATGAAAACTTTTAGAAAAAGATTTGGCATTCTACAATTTGTACTCATATAGCAAATTTAATAAGGAGTGTATTTTTTTTCTCATTTTCATTTTTTCTAAATAATATATTAATTAGATAGATTATGTCGGGTTGGGTTTGGGAATCTAATTCTTTTGCCTTAGCCCAGCCCAAACACAATGTATATATATTATGGATTAGGCCCGGCCCAACCATGAACATGTCTAATAAAAACTTGTAGTGGTTGACTTAGGAGTGTGAACTTGAATTGGGGGATGGCATTGACATGGGCTTGAGCAAAGAGCAAATTGATATTTTGGTCCTCTATGAGAATTAAAACGGAAACAAAAAAAATCCAAAAAGAAGATGGTATAATTAAGGGGAAAATGCATCAAGGGTTGAGAAGTAAGTAACAAGAGAGACCACAAATCTATATAAACATAAAACTAAACTACTAAAATCCCATATGGCTAAGCTAACGATACGCGTAATTTGGCAAGTGGATAATATGTTATTTTTCTTATTATGGAATTTTTTTGAAAGGTGCGGAAATCCATAATAATATTAAACCAAAAATATAATAATGTCAAAATGTGACGCGCTAATTTGTACACTCTTTCACTTAATATAAATATCAAAAACCACAAGATCTACATCATTTATATCTCACAATCCTCATCACAAACTTAATCATGTCCGGCTATCCTCATCAACCCTCCGGTTACGGCTACGGCGCCCCTCCTACATACGGCGCGCCGCAATCCTCCCAGCCATACGGCGCTCCTCCACAATCAGCCCAGCCATACGGCGCTCCTCCACAATCAGCTCAGCCATACGGCGCGCCACAATCCTACGGCGCGCCTCCATCAGCTCCTTACGGTGCAGCTAACTACGGACATCCTCCCGGGGAGAAGCCACCAAAAGAGAAGCCGCAGGCCTCAGCACCTCCCGGCGGCGGGTATCCACCGTCGGCTCCTTACGGAAGCCCTTTTGCGTCACTGGTGCCATCGACTTTTCCTCCCGGAACGGATCCTTCAGTGGTGGCGTGTTTTCAACACGCGGATCAGGATGGGAGTGGGTTTATTGATGATAAGGAATTGCAGAGAGCGCTTTCCAGTTATAATCAGAGCTTCAGCTTGAGGACTGTTCATCTTTTGATGTATCTCTTTACTAACACCAATACAAGGAAGATCGGTGAGCTTTTTCGTTTCCCTAATCTTCAATTTCATCTCAGACTGCGCATTTTAGCAAAACGTGCGCACGTAGTGGAGTGTGTATGGTCATGATCTGGTGATAAGATTGAATTTAATTTCTAATGTGCGCCGGGAATCAGTTATAATAAAGTAGTGGACCTTTTGGATGCTAAATTGCGCTAGAATAATGCTACTTGTTTACATGCAGTTTTTAATTATGTTTAACGCGTGAGATTTCTCTCTACTTACGAAAATACCCTTTTAAGTAGGATTTTGATTGGACTCTATTGATGATTTGACATGAACCTGGTACACGTGGAAGCACACCATAATTTTCTTTCTCTTTGTAGAATGATTAAGATGGGCCATCAATTTCACGCGTTATGTGTCACCATAATTAAAAGCCCCAGGCCCTACTCGGTTGACTGGACCCGGAGACTAGTCAAGGAAACTATTTGGAACAAGTCTGGATTTTGAGTAGACAACTTAGTTGCTTCAAATCGGATTCTTAATTTTAAGTGCCTAGGCGGCGGACTTCGTTTAGAATAATTGTGTACATTAGTATTGGTGGGTTCATTAATTTAACTTGGATTTTCTGATTTACAGGCCCAAAAGAGTTCACTCAGGTGTTTTACAGTCTTCAGAGTTGGAGGGTAAGTTTATTGTTTTCCTGTACATTGAATCGATTGATTGCAAATACAATATATTTTGTTCTAAATGTTAGTTACTTGGAATGCAGTCAATTTTCGAGAGATTTGATAGGGACAGGAGCGGTAAGATTGATACAAACGAGCTGCGAGACGCCTTATACAGTTTAGGATTCGCTGTGTCACCTGTGGTTCTGGATTTGCTGGTCTCTAAGTTTGATAAAACTGGAGGCAAGAACAGGGCAATTGAATATGACAATTTCATCGAGTATGTTTTCATCCTTACTTTCAAATTAAATTTTCAAATTTCAATCACATCACATGTAGCTAATTGTTTCCTTCTGTAAAAAATGCAGGTGCTGTCTTACTGTGAAGGTGAGCTATCTATCTAACTAACTACTCTACCATCTAATATTCACAGTAATTCATATTTTGATTAAGAAGCTGACTATGTTAGACAAATTACGGAATTTTTTGGCCAAGAATGAATCAAATTTTCTGGCTTCTAAATATGTTATTTACTTCATTGTTACTATATATGCATTTTGATGGTGTTTCAACTGCAAATTGAATGGTTTTCAGGGTCTGACGGAGAAATTCAAGGAGAAGGATAGTGCATACACTGGCTCGGCAACCTTCACCTATGAGGCCTTCATGCTAACGGTTCTGCCATTCCTCATAGCATAAGACAGGCGTTGAAAGTTTAGTTTTCTTCCTCTCTTGTAGAGCTAAGTGGATACTAGCCTATATTCCGTGTTCTTGTAAAAAACCTTCCAGGGTTCTTTTAAGAAATAATAGTAATGGAGATAGGTGTCTGTATTATGTCATTCTGGTCTGCTTGTGACTCGGTTTCCATTTTCTGGTTTACAAATCCTAAATTGGTTGCGTTTTCTTTCAATGCTGAATATGGCACTGCTTTTTCTTGAGAACAATTAGTGGGAAAATGTATCTGTATGATTGTATTCGCAGTTTAACTAATGCCACAGAAAAGTGTCTTTTAAAAAAGATGCTTGCTGGTGCTGATGATATTCCTTTTTAAATGGTACATAAATAATAGTAATTCCTAAAAGAGATTACCTTAGTCAAGGGAACTTTACATAATACATATTTATCTACATGGTTTTATAGTGGAAGATCTTTACATGTTTCAAATCCTTATATGGATTATTGTGCTACAATTTTTTGTTTCAGTTTTGTCTGTATAAAAAGTGTTATCGGTTTTATGGTGGAGATTTAAATGGCTTAAGGGTTCAGCGGTTTTTACTCTTTTTGAAGAGGTTTTCATGCCTGTTTCTCTTTTTTCCTATTTTCTTTGCAAGGATTTGTTGTTGGTTTAGCTAGCCTCAACATTTTTCCATTTCTCAACTAGTCAAGTTCTTTTCAAATCTAGCTATTCAACAAAATTCAATATCCAAGGTTCTTTTTGCAAAGATTTTCCCTTTTTCCGGAAACCAAACATAAAATTGTTTTAAGATTGCAATAATTGTTGTTTCTTTGACATATGCGGTACTTCAATGATATCAAGGATATTAGAAAACTATCCTTTTATAAATAAGAAGAATCACTACTTTCAAAAAAACATATGGTCCAACTGACTGCAAACATAAATTGCTAAATTTTGCATGCCTATAACGTGGTATGCCAGACGTACTTATAGCGCAATTAAACTTAAACATAAACATGAATTGTCATTATATATCACTATACAAAGGATCCACTGCCTCTTGGATGGTACATGTAAACTGTTCTACTTTCTAATGCTTGTGTAGGTCTTGCATTTGCCTCATATCCCTGAAACAAAAAAGAATGTTACATCATTTTGTAAGGTAAGGTTGAAAATGTACTCTCCCACGTCACGGTTATGTACCATTAATCTTTTTGAAGGTGCAATATTACTACTATGGTGCCTATTTTAAAGTACTTTCATCTAAAAAATTGTCAAAAATGATGAAAAAGTTGAAATTTCGTTGGTAACATCATAAAAAATATTACTACGACTCCAAATAATCACATATAAAAAGTAAGTTACTTACGTCATGAACAACGTTCCTTAAAGCATGCACTTGCTCCCTTGAAACTGTCCTCACCTATCAATAGAACAGATGTTTACAAGAGCGGTAAAAAAAAAGCAAGAAAATTTACAGAAACACAGTATAGGAATTGATTATATATGAAAATGAGGACCTTGTTGACTATGGTCCAGATCACACCCTGAGTGCATGGAGGAATGGTAAGAGAACCGATATATCTGTAATACTTCCGACTTCCGAATTTGATATCTCCTGGGTTCACCACTCCTAGATCTCTCTCTTCTTTAGTTGCTTCTTTTACATGGTGTAGCAACTGTCACAAACAATAATTTCATCCAAAATGTATTACATTTCAACACAGCTAGAGTAATTCAGGATGTGCATATGATATGATGTTCGTATTCGAGTGAATCTAAAATAGAAAGCCGCTTGCTAAATGAACATACCTTAGAAAGAAAGGGATCAGGGCGGCCATATTTGTAAACTATTCCCACAACAGCTATATCTCCTTTAGAGCTGTTATGGACCATATGGAGCTCCATTTGATATCTTCAAAATAACAACATAAATAAATAAATATGAAATTTCATATGGAAATTAATGAAAAAAAAATAGAACCTAGAATTGTTGAAGGTGTGCTCAGAAGGAGAATGCCAGTGACATTGTTTGAGTTGGTAAGCAGTTCCATTGATGTAAATTTTGCCTGCATCTCCTTTCCAAATCACCTGATAATCATGCACACTTCCATTAGTACTGCCAACGAAATCACGATCAGAAACGAACGAATAAAGACGTACCTCGACGTCATGGCCTCTGTTCTTTAAAGAAGCAGGAGCAGGTTTATAATCTCTGTGCAATTTGCCTAGAATAGCAACATTTTGAACCCTTTTGTCAAGAAGGTCTACAGGAGATTGCATATCTCCATTATCACAAACTTGCCAATGTGGGTTTATTTTGCCCCATCTTTTGGGTCCTTTGCCACTTCCTTCAACATATGAAAATTGGGTTTCATCCTCTGTCATTTGCAAATCACAACATTATTATTTCTTCTGTTACCAACTTTGCATTTATATATCTAAATAAATACATGGAAAGATCATCAATATTAGTAAAACATAAGGGAATGTAATCAAGTCCTTTATTTGAAAATATCGAGAATATCTTGTTGATTTCTATCGGGCAGGAATGGAGATCCCCATCCCCGCCTCATGGAGATTTTTATAAATATGTGAAGTTTTGTGAGGCAACTTTATAATATAGAATATTAAAATATTGGAATTAAACTAGTGATATTTTAGCTACAAAATATTGTAAGATTGTCGAAAAACACGTTGGAAAGAGTGCAAGAATCAAAAAGAAAAGAAACAAGAAAGCATACATACCAACTTCAGACTCAGGCGGAGCAGCAGAGGTGAGGATCAGTGAGCAGCAGAGAATGAAGAAGAGAGAAAGAAAGCATGAACATGACATTCTTAATTAACTCAAACAAACCAACCAGAGAGAGACTGTTTCAGTTTTGTTTTCTTTAAGGTTTCAAGAAAGGAATTAATAGATATATAGACAGACAGAGATGCACTTCCGTTATTGCCAACTCATTTTGCCTCCTCTTTCCATAATTAACAAATCCCGCCCTTCCATTTACATATATCCTACATTTAATATTTCATTTATACAATATACTAATACAAAATATTTCATTTATACAATATATTAATACAAATCCCGGTCCATCTACCTATTTCCAAGGTCAGCTCAACCATAAACCTCCACGAGGGTTTAAAGTATAAGATCTTAATCTTTAAATGAAATGAAAAGTAAAACAAGGAAATATATTTATGATTAAACAATTCAATACGAGTCAAAGATATTTATTATGATCAAGTGAAAATATATTTTACTTTATTATAGAAATTTCTCTATTTATTTGGTAACTATTATAATTAATTAATTTATTTACTTTGTTTGAAACAATTAAAGGTATAGATTTGGCCTCTTCTGGAGGAAAACGAAGCCTTCATTACCAAAAAAAACACTTCATCTGGACTGAAAATGGATATGTAGATTTGAGAATTTGAGAAGGAAGATGAAGAGATATAAGAAAGTAAGATAAGATGTGAGGGAAGGAAAAGGATGTCAAGAGGTTGACAACAAGCTGCAAAATAACCCACTAAGGGGTAAATAAATATTGATTAGTGATCACATATCATTTCAATATCTCGTGTTGTTTTTGCAAATAGAAAAAGGTTTTGATTTATTATTACTGAATTTGTTCAAAAAAACTTGATTGATTTCTCAAACTTTTATGTTATTCTCATAACTCTTAAAACGTAATCAATGAATTTAACAAGCTTGATTTATCTCTTGAAATTGGTCCTTTCATTTTAAAACATAACCAATTGGATCTCTTTGTAATGAATTTTTTTTCAACAAACCAAACAACATGGTTTTATGAATTAAATTTCCGTTTAAGATTATTGTTGTTTCTATTGCAAAATGCAATAACTTTCTTTTTATGCAAATAATTATGTAAGGATATGCCTATTTGATAGCAAAATAAAAAATTTCATACAAATTACCCATCAATAACAAGTAAATTTTGACGGAATAACCTCAAATTTAACAAAAATAGGTTCAAGTCCTTGCACTAGACCATCATGGCTTAAATATTATATATTGTATGTATATATTGTCATATCTCCAAGGAATATTAAAAACTATCATTTGAAAACATGAAGAAATATTAATTAGCAGGCCGAGCACTTGCAACTGAATTACTCCATACATACACTTGCCTATCTTTCATATAATGCAGGCTCAACGCTCGGATATTTTAAAGCATAAACATAAATATGTCCATATTAATATGTAATAAAAGAAATAGGACTCTCAATGTTATAAAACCAAATAGGACTCCCTCTAATATTCCATTTTGTGTCATTATGAGATTTGAACTCACGATCTTACGGTCCTTGACAATAGTTGAACAAATAATTCTTCAACTGCAATTCATCGAACACTATAAACAATTTTTTTGAATAATCAAACATGTAAGTGGTCCAAACCTATAATATTAGCTCAAACATTTTTGTACTTTTGAAATAGCAATAAAAGAGAAAATTTAATTAGAGAGCTTAAACATTCGAAGTAACTTAAGCATTGGAAGAGTGGGGGTTATAAGAGAATATATAACTAGAGAGCTGATAAAACGAATCTAAGGGTAGCTAGAAGGGGCTTGTGCACCCACTGAATGTCGAAATACTGTAATATGAAAAAATTTAGACACCTTATACAATATTTTATTTTATATGCAAAAACACTAGATCCATTAGTGCATTTTGTACTCTAATAATACGAGAGAGAACTAGATAAATAAATTGCACTAAAAATCCCAAAATTGAAGTTTGCATACCATACAAAAAAAAAGAAAAAACATTAGTGCAATGCTACAACACTACCACAAAGATTTGTATGAATTTAAATTAGAACCATCTTTCTCAAAATTAACAATTTCTCAACATCTAATCTAAAGCAGATAACCTCCTCAAAGATGCACCCAGTTCCACTCTCTATAGTTTGAAGCTTACCCTTTAGACCACCAATGGAATAATTTAGATAAAATGACACGTCCTTCGTGTCCCAAACACGAAATTCATCAAGCAGGTTGTGGCTGTGCATGCTCTAGAAGCTGACTAACTAACTTGTAAGTACGCCCTGATAAGCCTTTCGTGTGATCTATCAACTGCTCATACCTGTTTGTTTAGTCATTTGAAACAAACCAAATCAGTGCTTAAAATACAAGTTGAAATAAAGGTACAAAAGAATAAGTGCTACTTTTATGATTCTGTTTCTGCAAACTTACACATTGGGTTGGTTTGGCTCCATAGTCACTGATCCTGTTTCGGTATCAATCTTTGCATCGAGCTTTGAGCTTCGTATGAGATTCACAATCCATCTCTCTGCCTCCTCATAATTCAAATTCAATTTTTCTGCAAGAACTCTGCCATAGACAGCAAATTAACTTAAATTAGCACAATAAATAGGGCAGCAGTTTTTCTTTTTGTGGCTCTTAATTACTGTTTTTATAGGTATAATTGAACATACACAATCTAAGCTTGTAGAATTCCTCACAATTAAGGGTTACTAGAAGAGAATGAAGCATGCAAAATTAAACTGGCCTAAACAATGGATCTCATTTGGAGAAAAAAAATGTTGTATTCAAAGTGTGCCCTTTCGAAAAGATGATACTCATTAATGCTTTAAATTATAGAAATTGCTTAAAACCAAATATATGTTCACATGAACATTTTATAGTCCTGAAAAAATAAACATGTCGGACTTTGATGATAAACATGACTTACATCAACAATCCAACATCGTTTCACATGAGCTTGTGAAAATGAAGAAAAATAGAAAAGAGTGTAGAGATTCAAATCAACCTTGAGAAAGGATGTTGCAAATTCCATATTTATCCATTTATGAAACTTTAAAACTAACTTCCAATAATATGAACTTACCCCATGTCAATGCGTTGATGTATACGACAATAGGTCTCAAAGATGAATAGGCGAGCATTTTCAAGGAACTCATCTCTGAGAGGTATTGTTGAAAAGTTCCCATCTTCAACTCGTTTGCCTAGGAATGGATCATTTAAAATCACCTGCAATTGAGTAACAAGTTAATGCAGGCCTAGGTCAAAACATATGGAAACAAAAAAGCAGTAATCTCTCAACTACCCTAACCAAATCACTCCTACCCCCCTAATCCAACCACAAAAGAGAGACTGAGACTGAGACTGAAAAGAGATTAGAAAGAAGGCACATGAATATCACATAGAAACAAGCCTCCTCAGGAAAAACAGCACACGACTTTGGCTTTTCCCTTGCATCCCCATCCAACAGAAAGATAAAGATAAAATTCAAGAAGTCCAATTTCTCATTCAAAAGTATATGCAACAGAACCACATTAGAGCAAGGGAGACTCACTTCTTCACACTCCCTCATCTTCTTTTGAGCCCCATCAAAGTCATAATTCACATAGACACAGGCCAAAAACTCTGTGATGGCATCTTTATATGAATGCTGCTCTTGCTGTACCACCTTTATAAAGTCCTTGAATTGAGGTCTTCTCCTTTTGTTCACAATGAAGGCAGTTGCAAGGTACCTCAGAAGATGAGGAGCATTGGTTTGAATGGCATTCAGATATCTGAAAAAAGGAAATGATATCTTAATTTCTTATAAAGAATTTCACCTATGCAACTAGTAAAAAGCTACAAGAGGTTTTAGCAGTGAGATGTGAGAAAGATAAAACAAGGTGCCACCAGATAATTTCCTTCTACATGTCCTTAACTGTAGTGAAGCTTAAACAAATTCCACTGCTCATTTTATGGTGTAGTTCATGTTTGACCAGCATAGCTCATGGCCTAACGCTAATCTTAGTCTAACCTGGAAGGACTGATGTCTTAATAGTACCATTCTTCTTCTCCTAGCAGAAATCTAGTGGTTTCTTTTGTTCAACATATGTTATCCGACTATCTAAGAACCTTGTATATTTAGTAAGACTTTTCAGCAATTTCAAAGTTTTAGTTTTCTGTATAATGTCAAAGTGCCAGGAATCCAAGTTTTGGCTGAATAAAAATACTTTGGTTGCAAGAACTTAGGTTTAACAACATCTTGACCGTGAGAAAGAAGGCAACAAAAGCCTTACAGGGGACTAGTTTAGCAGTTAGAAAAGAACATAGCACGGGAGAAAAACTTTCTGGAATAAGTAGAGATGTAAAATATGTTAGCATATCCTGATTGTGGAGAAAAAATAAGATTTTTATTTTATAATATGCTCGTAGCAAGTATTAGGATATAGGATTTTCCAGGCTCTTGTTTCAGCAAAGTAACATTCTTAACAAATAGATTTTCACTCACTTAGCAAAGACCCTCAAGAAACAGCTTACGGCGTGTGTGTGTATATACACCAAAAAATAGAGAAAGATAAATACCAAAGATGCTACTGAAAAGAGTAAAACATAAGCATGAAACCTTACTTGTCCTGATTAAAAAGGTCAATAATCTGTGTTCTTCCATTGTCATGGTTGAAAAATATGAAAAGACTCCAATGCATCAACCAAATTCGACTTTGCACCTGATTCAGTGGCGACGAGAAATTCTGAAATAAAGATATATTAGTTAAACTGCAAAAGCCACATGAAAAGAAACAAACTTGTGAGAAAATTAGAGAAGAAATAACACCTTGGAATCAATTATTTCCTTCAATCGATTTAATTCCTCAAGAGCAATATCCCAATTCTGCATTAGTATCTCAGCTGCCAACTTCCCCCACAAAGCACTCAAACTTCTTTCACTGTTAGTGCACAAAGCCCTGTACTGGTACAGATAGTCCGCCGCACCCGAGTAGTTCCCACATTCAAATTGAAACTTAGCATACTGGTATAACGCCTCAATCTGGTCCGGACCAATCTAGTTGTCAAAAAAACACGAATTAAGTCCACAACGTAAACTATAGTTCCACAAATCAACACAAACATAGATCTACATCAATTACAGACCTGGTAACGTTCATTAAGCATCTGAAGGTTATACTGCTTATCCGCCCGCAACTCCTGAACAGCGCTGGCATTCTGCAGAAACGCGACAAGTGGCGCCGCAGCCTCTTCTAGGGCTTTTAATCGAGCAACGACCTCCGCTCTCCTCTCCACCATATCTGAAACATGGAATAAAATAAGAGCAGAGCTAAAGATAAGTGAAGGGGGTAAAAAAGGAAAAAGGTTAAACCTTGAGGTACGTCTTCAGTGTGGTAGAGGCTCTTATGAATATCCATAGCGTAATCGACCATGTTAGTCTTGTTTAAGAGGTCGATTTTGGATTTGAAGATTTGGTCTTCTGGATAGAGCTGTCGTTCTTGAAGAAATTCCAACAGTGGAAACACCAGATGCCTATCCAGATGCGGCGATATTCGAGGTGTCAGATCGTATTCCGCCATGCTTTCCGCCGCTAGAGGATGCTCAGAGATGAAGATGAAGCTAGGGTTTTTTCGGGATTTTATCACCTTTTTTTAACAAATAATCTTTCTATATTATATGTATATATATGGGGCTTCGGATGGGCTGGGCCGGGATGGGCTATGAAAAAATCCCCTTATAGGCGAGTTGGGCTCGGATTCTTTAGGCCCAATCCAGTATATATGCGGGCTAGAACGAATGTTGATGAAATTTTTGGATGGGCCTGCATAATGTAAGAGGAAATTACACCAAAAATCATATATGAAAAGTAATTTACGATTGACAGGTCTTAATTTGAATTTCATCAATTAGTTAAAACTTAATTATTAAAAATAATAATTGCATTTAACATTTGACTTCACAGTTTTTAATGAGAGTTTGTAGAGTATGTCAGATGTTTGTGGATAACGTGGTACATCAAGTCAATAAATGGTTGTCACGTTTCACTTCAACCAATAAAATGTTTACACCGTGTACTTAATTATCAATGTATTTTTAGTTAATATATAAAATTTTAGATCTTAAAATAAAAACTCTAGACCATAAAAAATAAGTTCTTAGACCTTAATCATTAACTCTAAATATTAACATTTACAATGTTTTATTAAATTATTGGTTCAACGTACATATGACGTGGTATACAAAGTGTATTTTCTTAAAATTCCTCTTTAATTTGATTCATGAAGAACATATTATTGTTGTATTCAATTTTTGTATCGAACCTGACCATGTTCATCTCTAAAATTATGTAACGACCGATTCTGTCTTTGCATTGATGGCATTGCTTTGTTTATGGCTGCCGGATTTTCTTGTTACTGATTTTTTTTGTACAGTTTGGAATTTGTTAGAAATAATGAATTGAGGCTGTAGTAGCTAGTTTATAATACCAGAACATCCCAAATTAAGGCTTTGCAACTGCAGGCCGTTGCACCCATAATTTATGTATTGTTTTAGAAAAATAATAATTAATGTTCAATTATCTTTCAAATAAAAGTCCAATTAATAGGAAACACTACATTATTTTATTTAATGATTGTAATAAGTGAGATTTAATCCCTGATATCCCAATCCACTTAGTGGTATATATACCATTTGAGTTATACATGATTGGAGAAAATAATATTTCCTCTCTTTTGAAACGTATGTCATATTAACAAATTGAAAAATTCATAAATATATATTGTTTTATCATTTTTCTCTATTTTAATTCTTTATTGTCTATTTTGTCTTTCCATTGTTTATGTTAATCAATTAGACTTTTACTCAAAAATATCAAAAAATATGGAAAGAAAATGAGAGGAGGAATATTAGAGATTTGAGTAATTACCATATACAAACCAGAAGCTAAAGAGTTTATGGAGAAAAAAATAACTGTATTTATTGAGATATCAAATATACATTAAAATTTTACACAAAACTTTTTAACTTAGATAACATACATTCGATAATAGAGGAGTTGAGAAGTTAGTTTTAGAAAAAACGGTCAAAAGTTTGTTTCAAATTTAGATTTCAGCCTATCTTTTTTTTTTATATAATTATGAAGAAGTACAACATAAATTTGACTCATAATCTCGTCCATTTCTTTGAGCATCATAGTACACTTAAAGTATATTGTCTTTTTTCTCGTTTTTAAATCATATATAGTTTCTTGGCTTTATCAATTATATTTTGTATTTTTGAAGGTTTTCTCGGCTTTATCATTGATATATTAACGTTTAAGTAAGAATGTTTATTTATCAATTATCACACAACCTTGTAACCGTCGAGAAAAGGATAAAAACATAAAAATCATTAGTTGCCAGTATATACTCTTCTTGAATAATTAAAAAAACAATTCAACAATTGTGAGTATATATGTATATGTATACATTGTTAGATATGTTAAAATCGTGATCATTAGGAAGTTTATTGTTGATTGATTTTGTATTTATTGTTTTCTCATTGCCTATTTAGTGGCTTTCACATTCTACAAGACTTGTATATATACTCATTACATTGAGGACATCACTAAACAAATTAAAAAGAAATTAGCAAGATGATGAAGATGAAGATGAACCTTGCCTTTACCCTACTTGTTTCTCTCATTTTTACTGCTTATCAAGTTCTAGCTGGTATGATTTTTTTTCCATATCACTTGAAAAAGTATATTTTTGAATGAAATCTAACACATTGCACCTATCATCTACGTGTATTCGAAACTCACTTTATTTATATAGTTCGGTCGTTACTTGTCTCTCTCCATTTCTAATACTAATAGATTTTGGTCTATTTCTACTCTCACCATTAGGGTCACGACCTTACTCATTTCATTTTATTCCACAATCACATTTTCAAAACTGGACCAATACAAAAAAAATGTTAAATCCATATGTTTTCCATTATAAGGAGGTATTTTTGACCCAATATCCGTCGTGTCAAATATAGATGAAAATCTATGGTGGATCGGGACCAGTAGTGGTCGGTGTCCGATATGTTGGTGATAAGATGGAGTTAGTTTATTAGTTTTGTTATGTTGAGTGCAGTTGAAGAAATCGGATTTAGTTACATAGAGGCAAGTGGGAGAGGGCCATCAAAATGGGGACAACTTGACCCAAAATGGAAAGCTTGTGGCATCGGTAAATTACAATCTCCAGTAGATATATCCAATGTGAAACTTGATCGTGGTTTAGGGGAACTTCAACAAGCTTACAAACCTTGTAATGCTTCTATTGTTAGCAGGGGAAGAGACATTATGGTAATTACATAGAATTACTAATATTTATTGTTCATAGTAGCCGATATCGAATCATTTTAGAAATAAGGCTTTGTTGTTGTTGTTGCAGGTGTCATGGAAGGGCGATGGAGGAGGTATTAACATTAACGGGACTAGTTTTAAACTTGAACACACGCACTGGCATATTCCCTCTGAACACTCTATCAATGGAAAAAGGTACTATTATCTCTATATATGTGTTTTATCGCAATAATTTAGCGAAAGTAATCAATTAATCACGTATAATATATTTTGTGAATTAATAGATAACTAAACATGATTTGTGTTATATATAAAAGGTACGATTTGGAGGTTCACATTGTTCATGAAAACTCGCAAGGAAAGATAGCGGTTAGTGCAATTTTGTACCAATTTGGCCAACCTGATGCTTTCCTCTTTCAGGTATTCCCTTCTTATTCTCGGCGAATTTTACAATACTTGTGGTGTATATACTTATTTTTTTTAATCATTATGCAGTTGTTACCTTTTATAAAATCGGTTACAAAAACTGAGAAGAACATGGGGATAATGAATCCAGGAATTGTAGGATTTGGAACCAAACATTATTACAGATATGATGGTTCTCTTTCAGTACCTCCCTGCACTGAAGGTGTTACTTGGACTATCCTTAGTGAGGTACTTGTATAAAATAATCTAATTAATCTCTTATATATATGGTATAAAATTAATTGAAAGTATCACTATATATAGTATTCATATGGACAATTAAATAAATAATAACGCATCCATGCATATTTTGATAGACATCATTCCCTTAACAGATTAGGACTGCCTCAGTGGATCAAGTTCGAGCTTTAAAGGATGCTGTTGATTCTGTGAGTATTACAATTCATTTCTCAAGTTTGGAAATTTAATCTATAAAGCAAATTATCAAAATCTTAAAGAAATTAACGGATTTTGCACTTTATATTTGTTTTATTTTATTTTTGTTATAGGGGTACGAAATGGATGCGCGACCAATTCAAGCATTGAACGGGAGGGGACTCTATGTATACAATCCATAGGATATCCTTCTTCATATCTTCAATCTTTGTTTAATATTTAGAATAGCTTTTAATTATATTAAGTACTTTTTTCCTATATATTTGATGTATGTCTTCCACCAAAATATAGATGGATGTCTACACGAGTTCTTTGTGTTAGGAAAAAAAAACATCTTTTTAAGTCTTCAATATTTCAGATTTTGCATACTCAAATCTTTGATCTGATCTTTTACTTGGACTGATTTGACTATCGATCATTTATTTTTTGGGCTTAGTAACCTTTGACGAAAGGAATTTGATGGAAGTATTGCAGTCTTCAATCCGTGTAAATTTTCATTCCCTCTTTAAGTCTACTAACTTTAACATCGGATGTCCAAGGACCATCCCAATGCCGACCCTCTTTCTCAAGTTCTCCAATCCAAGTCTGGTGAACATTTTTGGAGGAAGTCATATCCACATTGTTTTGAACAATGATTACAGTGTACAACAACTTAAAAGGCAAAACTTGCAATTTTCAAGCTGTTACTTTAACCATTTGATACAACGATGTACATCAACATTATTTTCTACTTAGAATTGATCAAGTTCCAGACACTAAAGGCCTGACAGAGTACATAGAATTGCACCAATTTCAACAGCATACACACTAAATAGTAATAATGATAATAATAAACGAAAACAGTCGTAAAAACACCAATGAATTAAAAAAACAATGGTAACGAAGATGAAATAATAGCAATATAATATACTGCTAGAAGTGTAGCAGTTTGTATATGATGTTTGATTTTGTATAAACTTGATGTTTCAGTTCTCAATTAACTTCACTCTCCCTACCTAAACCAAACCAGGACAACCCCCAACCGATCTTTTCCTATCTACTCACATATCTCCACGGTTAGCCAGTTCTATATAATATATGTATTTCTTATAAAGAAAATACACACCCCTAATTCATTTGACAAATCAAACATGGGGGCAAACAATGAATTAGTAACACCAGATCAGGTGGATTAGCAGGAGCTTGTGCATAAGTTGATCAAACCTTTCTTGATCGAATAAAAATCTAACCTCACTAGAACCTCGATTTTGACGTATATCCTCACCATCGAGAATGAGAATGACCATATGTTTTCCAGTTATCAGGCCAGTTCCTTCTTCCATTGCCATAACAGGGACCCTCCGTGGTTCTTCTCGAATGGTACATCCCATTGTCTTCTTTTAACGCTTTTCTAATTTCCTCCTCAGAATCATATTCTAGACGCTGTTATAACAGACACATGAGAAATGAGATCAAATCATTTTCAAGAGTAGTAAATACTTAATAGTAGATAAAATGAAACTATTGCTATATCTAACATAAATGAAAATTGTTTGTATGTTTTACCTTCTTGGGGTCTGAAAGCACTGCATATGCTTCTCCAATCATTTTAAATAACCTGTCCGCATCCGTGTGTACCTCCTGGACAATATCCTTCCAAAGTTGCCCCTCATCTCCACTTTCACTTCTTGCCAGGAACTGACCAGCCTACAAACCAATGGAACAGCTAAGTTGAGATGATAAACATGTTAAAGTCATAACCTATTAAATCTGCAAAACTATCTAGAACCTTGTCTGGGTGGTGTTTAAGTGCTGCTTTGCGATATGCTTTTTTAATGTCAGCTGGTGAGTCAGATTTTTTAACCCCCCTGCGCCATGATCACAAGTGGTTAACATTGTACTCAGAAACAGCAGCTCCTAACTCCAAGAATTTACAGAAACAATTACCATTGCATTCTAAAACACAATAAAATAGAAATATAAACAGTTAAACCCATACATTGGAGGCAGCAAGAACATTAATCCAATTAGACAATAGGTCACAAAAGTAAGAAACATCCAGTGGGCTCAGGACAAAGGATCAAATTGGCCTTTCAACTCGAATTATGGGGTCCATTTACCCCCAAATGAACTTTGTGAATCAATTTGTTGAACAAAAGACACTGATGAAATGTTTGAAAACATAGACAGTGGAAGAAGTCACTCTCAATCCGATCTAGCAAGAATTGGAGTGTGTCAAAGGACCACAAATCATATGTTAAGAATGTGTCTCATTTGGACTAATTTGACCAAAAAAATGCCAAGTTGTTGACTAGATTGATATCCAAGTTCATTTTGGGGCAGATCTTGAGAGCCAAGTTGAAGGGCCAAATACACCCTTTATCCAATGGGCTCTCACAACAGTCTTTTTTCCTTTAAGAATGAACAAACTATTCAGAAATATATCATATACTTTTATTGAAAATATATGTATGGATTACTCACAGAATGAGGTATAGGTCTAATGAAGTTTCTTTCTTAGCCTCCTCTTCCATCAAGGATAAACGACGATTAGCTTGCCTTAAATCTTTAGTGCTACTGGATCTGCTACCGGGTGTGCCAGATCGTTTAACTTTTCCATCAGATTGTTTCTCAAGAACAGATATGACTCGTTGGAGATCACTAGCTGCTTGTCCATAATCTCTGATCATCTCATGCAAAGTGGCTCTCCTAGACATTGCCTAAGCAATGAAGCAAAAAGTCAGAAACAAATTATTAACTTGTAGCTTCAAGAATCAAAACTTCTTCCTGTAAACAAAATATTAATTAGTTGAAAATTGGCAAGAAGGATTTACTAAAATATAATCAACGATGAATAGTTCTTGACAAATTTACTACGATCCAAGGGAGTTATTAACCAAAAACCATCATTACATTCCTTAGTAAAGAACCATTTAATCAAAGTCACGTTCCATATAAATTATATTGGATTTTAGAAAGAAAAAAATGGTTATGTTTGAAGTTAAAACCTTTTTGGCAATTTCCACCAACGGCTAGCAAATTTTGTATCAAGAATATAAAAATAAATGATTGAATAATTCTTGACAAATTTACACAATCAAGCAAATTATTGAAATCATAAACCACGAATTAATTTCCCTAGTAAAGAAATATTTATTCATAGTCACAATCCATATAATCATATAGGATTAGAGAGAAGAAAAAGGGTAGGGTTTTGAAGGTAAAACCTTTTGGTAATTTCCATCAAGGGCTATTGCTAGACTGCAATCAGCAATAGCATCAGCAATCTGGCCCAATGCTTGATGAGCAGCAGCACGGTTGCAAAAGCAGATTGCAGCAAAAGGGCGTGATTCTATATTGCTTGCTATTGAAGCAGTGTAATGCTCTAATGCCTCTGCATATTTTCCTGAACGAACTGCTTCATTCCCTGCACTCTGCACTTGACAACATACTTCTTCATAAATAAATGTTGTACCAAATTGAAGTCCAAAGAATAGTATATAACTCCACCATTAAGGAAACCACACCTTATGAATCACTTCATCCATGAAGATTTCTAATATAAGGTGGTGTCTGATAAAACTAAAAATTGTGCTAAAAAAATATGTGTTGAATGTTAAGTGTTAAATATCATAAATGTTGAAAATATTAAATGGTATAATCGTTTAATAAATACTAAAAAAAGCATTGATTTAAAAAATATAACTTACTAATTTTTCAACTTAGAATTTTGAATTAAATATTTTGACTTACCAGTATAAGCAATTTTTGACTTTGTGAGATTAACAAGTGATGTTATTAAAAAGCTAAAAACTGATAAGCACTTAATTTTATTTTTCTTTTGGGTGCTGAGGCTGTCAAGCAGGTCCTAAGATTCAAAAAATTTACTTGAGCCGAGCATATGCATAATAATGGACTCACTAGCTCTACATAGCAATAAAATTTCAAAGATAAGAAGATTTTAAATTTGAAATCAAACTACCTTGTGATGAATGAGAGTGCGAATTGTGACTGCTAATGAAATTGATGATTCCAGTATCTTATTTGCATCCCTGAATAATTCCAAGAAAGTAAAAAGAAAAATCAGTATCTATGAAATTAATTATAAAAAAAGACCAAAGACGTTAAACATTGATAAAAAAAAAAAGAAGGAATAAGCATAGGATGAAAAATTAGTTACTTGTCAACTGTAGATCCCATTTTCCCCAACTTCTCAAGCAAATCAAGAGCCATTTCAAGCTTGCCCAGATAAAAGTAGGATTTTGATATTAAGTGCCACCTCCACAGCCTTGCAAACAAGTGGCATTCAGTTTGAGAAATTTTTTTATTCTGAAACTGGTCACTGCTGCTTGATGAAGTAAGATTCTTCTCAGCAGCAGAAAGAGTCTGCTCGCATAACTGAATGACCTCTTCGTACTTTCTTACCTACAGTAAAAAAGTTATGATGAGACCAAAACTGAAGAGGGACAATAATAGGATAAAAACAATGCTAATGTGAAATAGTCCAAACCATAAACATGGACTTCGCTTTTATTTCCAGCAATCTTTCTGAATATGGACTACTTGACATGGCCTCTGAAATTACTTCTAAAGCACTTAATGCAGCATCAGAAGTTCTCTGTTCTAAAAGCTTGGCTGCATGATTCATACAGTCAACCACTTTCTGCAAACAAGGAAATCCACCCAATAAGATGTAAGATTTTAAACTATCACTCTCCCTCTCGACATAACAGTAATAAAAATACTTACTGCAACTTTTTGTAGACCATCAGCAGCTTGTATTGTGATTCTCCTATCCAAGCACACGTCATCTCTAGATGCCAAGCACTTAGTAAAATATTGTTCTGCCTCTTCAAATTCACCGAGCATAAGGTGACAACTGGGAAAAGAAAATGTAAAGTCACATATTTGTGAAGAAGAAACTTGATCATATCGTACGGAGCAAATAGGCAAGCATAACTAGATCCATAAAAATAGACGACACCTTTTATCTGAAGGACAAGTCTGCTTTTAGATCTCATGATAACTCATCCCTTCCAGAGAGTTATTTGCAAGTACCAGCATGAAATTAATTTGAGAAACTGTTAGCTAAATGTTCAGTTATTTTCATGTTTCATTTTGAGCACATTCAGTACATTTCAAGCCTTCATAGGTTACAGTGCTTTCTTTCCATAATTGATCTCTCGTGCTCAAATAAAAATTGCCAGTCCTTTAGATAAACAAGGACTATATGAAGCATTTTAAGAAAAAAGACAAGAGGCACAAAAGTAAGACACATGTTTAGGTAAAATGTACAATATTCACAAAACAGGGAAAAAACACTCAGAGATCAATTTTACTATATAACCTACCAGCTCAACCAGATCGTTTGTGCTGTTCATGAAAGCTATTAAGCCAACAAAAGAGTGATAGATAATGAAACCAAATTTTGACCTAAAAATGCATATCATGCGAGCAACAATAGGATGCATTCAGGTAAGTGCCTCTTCTTCCCTTTTTCACTATTCTCTGATATTATTAGTTTTAAATGTATTTCTGAAGTTTATTTTCACCGTTCTTTCAGACTGTTCCGCCACTAATATACTATGATGATAGAATTGTTAATTCCACCATAAACCTTCCCATGGACTAAGTATGCCTGTTCATAAACAATAGGTGCACACTAAGCACATCTTCATTGAACATGCATCTAGCCAAGAGAGCTTAGAAATGCATCAGCCTTGGAATTTTGAAAGTGATAAATACTTTGCTCCCAACTTTCAAAACAAGTTGATAACGTAAAGGGACAAAAAATTTTCCTATAATATAAAGACAAAACGTAGTAAAGCCAGCAAATGCCTAAAGGAAAAACCAAAAATAATAGCTTCAATACCCAAAAATCTCCAGGTTGCACATGAGAAATGATTTTAAAACCAAGGCAAAGGATAAGACACACAACTTTATTGCCACATCCAGACAACAGTTACCAGATATTAAATCACCATTAAATCATCAAAGGCCTTACTTGGCAGCTCTTATTTGAACTTTAAGAAATGCGGGATCTAGAGAAACACCCATTGCACAATCCCCTAAAGCTTCCCTTATGCTTCCAAGAGACATCCGTGTTGCGGCCCGGTTGCTGTAGCACATAGCAAGAGAATTGAGGCAGGATCCTGATGACTCACTAGGAGGGACAGACTTTATCCCCCGAGTGTAAAAGTCTTCAGCTTTTGACAGATCTCCGCTTTTATAAGCAAGATTTCCCCTACACAAATTAAACCGATAACATTTAAGTGAACAATGATAAACCCAGAATACCAGATTATAGAGCTAACATGAAAAAAGGAATTCTAATTTCAAACAACCCAGTTAAACACCAAGAGTACTAATTTTGGATATGCACCTGAGTCGCCACGTCTCACATGCTTCCTCATATGCAATTGTGGATGAGACAAAACTATGTTTCACCTGTGCATTGGCTTTAGAATTATTCTCTGTTGTCCCATGGGAAGTGAATAAATCTCCTTTATCCTGACATCAAACGAAGGTGACATCAAGATTATTGATTCTAGATTGAGACAAAAAAAGGAGAGAAGAAACACTAACCTTGAAAGGATCAGCAGCAATAACAAAAGGCTCACAAGAAGTTTTCATCCGATATTTCCTTCTATGGAGTCGTTTTGTTGTAGAAACTTTACTTGATACAGAGGATGCAGCAGAAAAAGCAAATTTTCTCTCATCTATATTTTCTAAGCCTGAAGCAAATCCAAATTCTGTTTGGGGGTTGCTTTTACCATGTATACTAGATGCATCTTCAGCAGAAACAACGCCAGCAGCATTTCTAGAGCAGACCTGCTCAGTATTGCTATCAAAGCTTCTCGGGATATCCTCATAAGGAGAAAAATCCATGGGAGAATAACCTCCTGGGGAGTTTAAAGCCTCTTGTACACTGCCTTTGCCTTCTACTCGATCTTGTTCATGTTGTTTCTCACATTGAGACAGTTGCTTCAATTTTCTCCTCATGGTTTTTGATTTTCTGTCTTTCTTTGATCTGCCCTTCACGCTAAATTCTAGCTTTTCCTTTACATTGGGAAATAGACTTGCCTTTAAAGAAGAAGTATCCCATTGTGGTGTTTTGAAGTCTGTAACTGGTTCTTCTAATCTATCCAAATTGCTTGTGGAACCATTTTCATCATTTGCCATAAGAGGCGGCTCAAAGACACCGGCATTACCATTCGAGAATTGGCTCTTAGTAGAACTTCTTACATTTCCTTCCTGAAATCTAAATTCCCCCGTTGCATTAGAACTTCCATTCTCATCAGTGGATTCCAATTGGTCACCACCATTATTTGCATTGTTAGAAAGACCTCCTGCTGTTGGATTTTGAGTGGTATCGAAAATTCTATCAGAAGAGGAAGAAGACATTTTATTGCTTCTAAACTCAAAGAATGCATCACCATTTGTTGATGACTTTTCACAATCAGCTCCATTGAAAATCTTGGCACTATCAATATTCAAATTTTTCAACCCATCTGCGAGATTAAATACAAAGCTTGATTCTTTATTATCGTTCAAATTAAACCCACTGGCCCCAAACACATAACTGGCATCACAAACTCCAATATTCGAGTTATTCTCAAAATCCACAAAATTCTCCTTCCCGGGCTCACCTTGATTCACTAGACTCTCTTTTCCCACATTACAAGCACTTGAATCCAACCCACAGTGTCTTCTCTTTTCCACATACGATTCTGTCTCCACGTTATCCCCAGTAACACCAAACACAAACAAATTCTCAGTTTTTCCATTCTCTATATTCGACACTGATCCAAGCTCCTCTTTTTCACTTGATTGCCACTGTTTGTAACCAAATCCCATGCCCGCATTATTAAGCTTCTCACCATTTGAGTGCTTCTGCTTATCCCCAAATACAAAACTAATACCCTCAGATTTCGCAGGTTCCTCATTATAACTCGGTTCTTCCACATTCAAATCAAATAATCTTTCCTTAGGTTCCACATTCCCCGGGACAGTCGAATTTGAAATACAACAACTACTACTACTAGTAGTAGTAGCACCAAATACAAAACTCACACTCGGACAATAAACACCATTAGGCACATTTGAACTACTAATACAATCATCAGCATTGGAAGACTGAAACGGATTAAGACCGAACCCGGACTCACCTGCCACGCCTTTGGAGCGCCCATTCTGCTTCCTCACCTTCACGAGCCTCGGGCGGGTTCTGGAAGACCCAATTCGCGACTTTGATGCAGAAGCAGCGAATTCAGTTGCATTTCGAAAACCGGCAGAGTCGGTGGTGGGTGGATGATCATCGACGAGGGTATAAGCGGAAAATGGAGGGAAAAGATTAGGGTTTTGGTGGGAGGTGGATTTGGAAGCTGCCGGAGACTGAAAATCGAGTGCCGCCGGAGCCATGAACGGTGAATTCGACGGCGGGGATAATGATGGGATTGTTTAATGGTGAATATGATCTAGTGTTTGAATAATGGGATTATGAGCGCGTATTTTTGCTTAAGAGGAAGAAGAACAAATTTACAGTTCGGAAGTGTGCTGCTCAAATAGGGGTTTTCTTCTTAAACGCCCATTTCCTCGTCGTTTTATTTTTCACTTTGCGGTAAAAACTAGGTTGAATACATACCTAACTCCTCCAAATTGTCTATAAACAGCATTTGACCCCTTTAATTTAGAATTATTACAATTAATCCACTCAACTTGCAACTTTTTAACAAATATCTCTCTCAACTTGCATATTTTTAACAACTAATCCCTTTGAATTTGACGTGGCGCATTCTCACGTTGACTTGAAGCATGCTAGATGGCACGTGGAGAATGCTCCATGCCATCGTCAGGGAGTTAGTTGTCAAAAAAATGCAAATTAAAGTTATTAGTTGTTACGTTTCTAAGTTGAGAGGTCAAATGTAGTTTATGAACAACTCGGAGGGTTAGAAATGTATTAAGCCTAAAAACTATGCTTTTGTGATAGAAAAGTAAAAGATAAAAGTAAAAATAAAAGTATTCTCGGTTTATTTTAGAAAGTTCCATGAATGAGTTGGATCCCGCCGAGAAGGATCAGACATCGTTTCCATAGAATTAGAATCAACGGGCATTCCTCAAAGCAGCTCAGTCAACTCAAGAAGATCAATCAATGATGGCATCAACCACCGCACCACCTTCTCAGCTGACTTGCTTCTCCGCGATTAACCGCCAATTTCATCTGCATCGCCGCTCCTTCTTTTCCCCGTCTCCTTCTCCTTCCAAGGTACCTCAAAACTGCACTTTTTCTGCTCAATTATGGTGTCGGAACTGATTTTTCTATTCAAATCTCCAGATTTGGATTCCAATGACTCTTGACGGAAAGCGGAATGCAGATACAGGTCTCAGAATCAAAATTACGCGTAATTATGCTCTTCATGACTCTACAGATGGATCAGTGCAGCCCTTGAATACTGTAGACACGGAGACTACTCATACCGGGAACGTATATGGCACTGCCAAACTCCATGACTTCTGTTTCGGGATCCCTTATGGTCAGCTATTCTACTTTATATTCAATTAGTTTATTTGATTTTTGTATTTGGAATTTGATAACTTTGTTGATTTGTATTTCTATGCCATTTGTAAACTGCCTTGCTTTCCGAGGTTGCTTTTAACAGCCTCTGATTTGTTCACTAGGAACTAAGCAGATTGTAGAATGTAAGGGTTCTAAATATTATTCAGACTAGTTATTTCACTTACCAACTAATGTTCCATGAAGATATTAGAAGCTCAAGATAGTTATTTTGAGTGATATGAATGAACTGAAACTTTGGTCATTGACATCTTCGTCTTCTTTAAGAGCTTTCGGTCCTTTATAGGAGGTGATGATAGGATTGTTTTGTAATTTACAACTTTAGAAACATCTTCTAAATGTTTTCCTCCATTTCCTAGCAATTTAAGAAAAAACTCTTCCATCGTGTAGAATACAATATGACTAGAGTACTTAGACAGTTCTGTTGCTTCCGGATTACACTTGCTTGCCTTTTTTATGTCGTTGCTTGCATACACTACCTTTCTTTACTATTTAGTTAAGCTGTCATGTTCAGGTACAGGTTTTGTGTGATGTGGGCCAGTTTTATAATTCATACAAGGGTCTTGAAGAGCTTAGTTTGTGTTGATTGATGTTTTGCATATTATGCATATTGAGGTTAGTTGATAGATATAGCCTCACAAACCACCCATATAAGTGCCTTTTACATGTATTCAGATGTCTTAAGTTTGGTTTTTTTCTGGTGAAGCTGGATTGCTCATTTGGCACTTTTTCTTATTTGTGGTGTCCAATTTAATTGCACCAGCCAATTGCTTTTGATGCATGTTAGTTTAGATTATGTATAGCGGTGTGAGACATGCCTATTGATAATCGTGTTAAGAGAAGGGAATTTTTGTTCCATTTAGAAAAAAATCCATACTTTTGGTTTAGACAACTTCAAACTGTGGGGTATTTCTTTTGAGAACTTACAGAAGATCTACAATTCTTGGTCGAGTATTAAGTTATTTGGTTGCCTCCAACTCTAGTGTAATTTTTAATTAGTGAAGCCCATGACAAGTGAGACAGACCCAAAAACCATCTTTTTGTTAATTAATTGATCATTTTTATTTTGCAGTAATACACCATCTGAAGGAAAAGAAACCCTATAAGAAGTTATTAAAGTTGCAGCTTGCTGTTAATGTTCTTAAACCATGAAAAAGTACTACTAAATTGATTGTCAATCTTCGTTAGACTTAAATCCTTTTTTTCTCAAGATGATAGAAGTAATCAAATCTAAACTTGATTTAATGGACCTGAAACCATCAGATAAATTCTCCTTGTGAAAGTGGCTCTGGTACATACATATTCTTGGTTTTCTTGAACCGGAAAAATGAAATAATGCTTTTATGCTTTGTAGCAAATAGTTGATAATATTTTCTTCTTAATCACTGTGATGCAATTAGATCAATCAGTTTGTGCACTCAATCAATTGATGTCCTTGGTTTTATAGATAATAAAGCTGAAGTTACTGATTCCAATTTTCTATTGCCTTTTGACATAGGCGGTCTTATTCTGAGTAGCGGCTTTGTTGGTTTCCTATTTTCAAGAAATCTTGCAACTTTAAGCACTGGTGTTCTATTTGGAGGTGCTCTGCTAGCCCTCAGCTTCTTTAGCTTAAAGATCTGGAGGCATGGAAAATCCAGCATCCCATTTGTGCTAGGACAAGCTGGTAATTGAAGTCTGTCCAAGTCATGTTAAAACAACATAGTTTCCCATGTTTGTTCAAGTGTCTCATCTGTCTGTGCATTTTAGGGCCATGAGAAAAGGTTTTTTCTATTTGATTTGGTTTATCTATTCTCATCCACAATATTATGATGAAAATTGGATTATGGTAAGCATTAAGCTGAATACTGTTGTTAATTATAAACTCAGTAGTGTGCATGAATGTGAGATAACATTGAGTCTACGAATTATACGATGCTTTTGTGCGGAGTGAAAATCAGGCTAGATAATGTTTTATGACAAAGCTAAATGGTTGAAGCATATGCATGTTCTTCATTAACCACAGAAATTATGGTTAACCTGATATAACGTCCATTTTCTAAACCCCTTACTGATGAAGAGAAATCCAGAAGATACTAAATCGAAATTTCTTGTATTTTTTTTCTGACTAGGCAGGTTTATGCTTTATGCCATGGAGTCATTGTCTTCCATAACTCTATAAAAAGTAAACTCATTATGTTTTATGATTTCCTTTTTTCTTGACAAATTTATGGCTAGTGGACATAGGTTTTGGAATCATCATTTTATATATTGCCAGCGAATAGCTGAGTTAATGAGAGAGAATGCATTACAATTGCTGAATATATCAGGAATTTAATTTTGAATTCGAGTGTTTCTTTACAATATGTGTATTTGAAAAAAAAAAAGATATCTAATCAATTCAACGTTGCATTATCGGATACTCCCAAATCATTGACACTCATCATATAATTTACCATCTTAATGTTTCGTTGTCGCATGTGATGGGCAAGTGTTTCTTTTCTCTTTGAGCCATACTTATCGTGTATTTTTCTGGTGTTCCAGTACTCTCAGCAATCCTTTTATGGAAGAACTTTCAGGCATATTCATTGGTTAGTAGTCAGTGATAAACATCATTAAAATACTGTTCTCCCATTGCCTGCTTTTTAAATAAACTTGCTAACTTAAAATTGTTGTGTGGCTACAGACAAATAAGCTAATGCCAACAGGATGTTTTGCCTTCATCAGGTATTTATAATCTGCTCGCTAACACTTGACCATTAATAAAAATCGTGATAGACTTTCTAGCAGTTATCTAAATTTTTTATTCATCTATTTTCTTGTGGCAGTGCTGCAATGCTGTGCTTCTACTTGCATGTGTTGATCTCTGGAGGAAATCCACCTCCAAAAAAATTGCAGCCCTCCAGATCATGAAGAGAGAAAGGAAGGTCAGATTACCATTGTGGTAGCACTTTTTTTCTTTTTCTTTTTTGTTCTTTTCTGTTTTCATAGAAGAATGATACTACATTATTTATTAAATATAAAGAGTGGATTTTGTCAAAAATTAGCTAGTCTGGTTTTCTCTTACGTGAGGCAAATCTATGGTGTGGTTAGTCGATTCGAATTTCCTCATCGTTGTAGTTAAATGGCAGATGAATTGTGAAATAAAATGCCTTGAAAGTCTAAGAGCAAGGAAATCGTGTGAAACTTCAATTTTAAACTTTGTAGATAAACTTTTAGTGGTAGATAAACTTTGTACTACATTATCTGGCCTGCAACTTTTGCTCCTTGCTCCCTAGTCATGTCAATAAATTAGCAAACAGAAAAAACTCTGGTTAAAAACTAATGCGGCCGACTTACGACTATATCTTTATTGTTTTTTTTAATCGATTTCTCGGTCCAAGGTTCATTAGACACCTTTAGATGGATTCTCTTCCAAGTAAAGTTTTCTGTGTACACTTGGACTCGAGATATAGCTTAAGGGGCTTGAGGCACTTAATCACACAAACCCACCTATTTATTTAGCTGGTGACAGTTTATACAAATGTATTATTTGTCCTGGGATATTTGCTACTGTTAATTTGTTAAGCAAAGTGATTTAATCAGGTTCAACGTGTATTGATCTACCTCAAATGTGTTAGATGAAATTATCTTAGTTTAGTTAGGCTTGATACTATACCAGTTGACACTGTTTACACACGGAAGTCCATGCTAAAAAGTAATGTTTTTTCTTTTCTGCAAAACCCAAAAGTAATCTTCATAGAATTCTGATTGTTGCTGATGCTGAGCAACAAATGGATACAAGATTTCACAATGGCTTCTAAATTTTCGTAACAGCTTGCTTACAATGGCCTCAACATGACTAAGACATTTGCATCAAACAAAAAGAACAGTAGAAGACACTCGTACAAGACGTTCCGAGTCATATTCTAGAATTAGTTTATCAGGAAAGTCTCCTTATCTCGACCAAAATACGTGCAAAACCCAAAAAAATGGATTTCCTAAAAGACTAGCTAAACTATTGAGTATGGAAATCAACCAAAACTCCCTATGTCATCCCACACAAAAACTGGCAGTTTTTGGATAAATCTTCTGTTTTCCATCTTCAGGATCAAAATTGAACATGATTAAGTTAGATCTCAACTGACGAACAAACAATAAGCCAAATTTTTTCCGCCCATGTAAAGGATAACTCTCAACGTGGAGAAGTACTGATAATCTATTCAACCAAACAAAATTTATATCACTCGGACTTCAAAGAGAAATTTTAGTATCTTGGTTAACACTTACACCATAGGAAACTGTAGGGGGAATAAACTAAAAGAGCATTTTCTTAACTCTAATACGATTATTGCTGACCTGATCTGCCCATTGCTTCTTCAAATCATGGTCTTAACCAGTGGCTGGTGTCACCATAGAAATAGGGTGGAGAGCACGTAGTCACCAACACATACGCCCGGTTGAAGTTTTGCAATTGCAGCCTTGTTGTTTAACTAAATAGTTAGGACTGAGATGCCACCTTTGTTCCTTCACAATAAGCCTCTAATTCTCTGGAATTGAATGATATTCCAATCGTAGAAAAATTCTCTCTTCTCGTCTAATTCTCATGGTTTGTGTTTTTCCTCCCCATTGTTGTTTCTAGGATTGCCATTGGCTTATTGTCTCCTGTCTTTATTTTGACTTACTGAGGTTAGTAAAAGTAAGTCATTTTTCTTGATTGCAATTGTGAACTCAACCTGTTGAATTTATGAACATTTTGAAGACCGGTTTGCAAAATTGGATGGGATACTAATGGATGAAGGGGCAGTTTGGTAGTGTACATCGAGAAGTATTTACGAGAATCGACAGTGAAGTAGTTTTTGATCGTTCTTAAAAGATGTTGTCTTGTGAAATTCAATTGCCATCTTGTAACTGGGGTTAGATCAATTGTTCGAAAATGGTGCTACAAGTTTTCATGTATTAAAATATTTTTCTCGATTTTACAACACTTTGTTAACTTTTCTTAGTAAGAATGACGCCTCTCCATCTCAAGAATTTCTGGTTCAGCCACTTGTCTTCACCCCCAGTTTCATTGACTTCACCAACGTTATAGCAGGCAATAGATCATTATCAAAGAATGATGCAGGACGGTCATCTATAAATCCTAGATATGCTTGCATATTAACAAAATCGAGATTATCAAACTGTTCAGATTGAGATCAATAAGACTGTTGTGGATCAAGAAAACAAAGAACAAGATCGCCATGATCAGGAATGTCATATATCAAGTCCTACAAATCAATCTTCAACTTCAACTTCAACTTCAATCTTGAAGATTGAGCTATACGTTACTTCTGCATTTCTAGAACATAGGATTCTTTGAAGTTGAATTTCAGTTTGAGAGGTTAGCTCATAACTTTAGTTATTAAGTGCAAAACAGCACCAATATCCAGCAAACCTGAAGCGGGAACAATAGAGATATCAGCATTTAGCTTCCGCTGCGACCCACAAGGCTTGACCCAACGCTGAACAACTGTAGAATTGGGAGAAACCCCGTGATGTACATGCCCCGTTCCAGACAATATTATTCCTCGCACACCACAAACCCACATAATCATTGCACATTGGTCTAACATTTGAAGTTCCCAATAGATGAAAAACCCAGTCAAGAAAGTTATCATCGAACTGGATTCCATCCAAACAGCAGTAGGGTGAGAACATGAACTCAAGATATGAATGAGAGATCATTGGGCCTCATTGCATATTTGAATCTTGCTCTCTACTAATTTAGCAGAATTTGTTGACACTTATTTTCAGCCAAATTCCAACGTTTAGGCCTTAAAAACACTAAATTTTTTAGTTAATATGGAATTTTTCCTTTTAGGATTAAAATTAGGAGTCTTCTCTTCCTAGATTTCCTTTCCTTTTATGATCCAAATTAGACTTTTCCTTAGCCTATAGATAAAGGCTTGATTTCTGATGCAATCTTTGGTTTTGATTATCAATAAAGAATATTTCATTCTTCATTCCAATTATCGGCATTCTTTTGCATCACCGATATTTGAAGGTTATTTAGCGATATTTATGTGTTGAATCAATGTTGCTTAAAAATTCAATATTTTCATGATGCAACATCATGTCAATTTTTAGTGTTAGATCCTTGAAGAAATTGTCCATTTATAAAATCCTTATGGCAACACTCTTCCACAAATAAATGAGCAATAAAATGTTAAGTAAAAGATTTTTGTTTATTGAAAATAAAATATTTTTCGATATTTGGCTACGATTTGCCAACCTCAAAGCAACTTGCTTACTCGGAAATTATATTTTCTTAGTATTGCAACTCGACGACTTGTCTTCCTGATATTTTTTTTCCGCATAATTTTTGAAACCTCAATTTTATCTCATAATACCATACTTCTAGTACCATTCATAATATCATAAATATTATTGACTAATATGAGAGTTTCCTAAAAAAATTTAAAACAATTCAAATAGTACCAAAGATCAATATATAGCATTTTCTATTTTAATTTTTCTGCAAACAAAATGAGGCTAAGTCGATAAATAAGCTCTACATACAAAGAGAGTGATGTGGTAAGAGATTAATAAATGATTAACACATGACAAGAAAATCAAGAATGACTACATAAGGTTGTGGGATCTAAAGGCACTCACTCAAACGAAGTTGAATGCATATATATTAGAGTTTTGTTTTCTGTTTTTGTTCTTTCTTTGCTGAGTGCCCTTGTGGTCTCTTTAATTCTTTTTGCTTGCCCTTTGTGCTTTCTTTTGTTGCACTTTTCTTTATAAGAAAAAATAAGAAAAGAGGGGGAAAGGTCTAGATCTTGATTGTGCCAAAAGCACCATAATGAATGCATTTTTTCTTAACTGAACTAATGTCCCCTCATTTTCAAGGCTTTTGTCCTAAAGTTATATTTCCTATTACACAACTGCTTAAATATCTTTTGGTGTAAATGAAAATGATTTGTTTTAGAATTTATATTTTTTCTTTTTTAGAATGAACAAACATAAACAAAAAGAAAATGTTTTATACACTATTAATTATTGAAATAGTTGTCTTATAATGTAATAGAGTCACTTCATTAGACTGGAAAACAACTAAAGTCATTAAAGTAGAGGTTATTTGCAATAACGGCCATTAAAATAGCCATTTTTTTATCAATAAAATTACTGAAGTCTCACATTTTTTGTCATAAAATAAACATGATTGAATACAGCAACTTGATATTAGGATTCTGACAACAGTGATACAACATTTACACTTTATAAATATTATTGGAGTAGACGTCATATGAAAGTCTATCTCACTTTAGTGTAGTTCACACAACTGCTAAGTGCCAAATTAAAAAAACATCAAATTAACTGATATAATTGCCGACCGCACTAACAACATGTATATGCGACACAACTATTCTTTCAATCAAGTTTATGATGTGTCGATGAAATGTTAGTAATGTCGACATTCTGCAGAAGCAAATTATCAAATTTGATTGTAATAACTTTTTTACTGTATATATGTTAATTTCATGAGCTTATTGACAATAAATTTACTTTACTGACAATTGGTGTAAACTTCTTTACTTCAGTGATTGTATATGTTTTTTACCCACACAATGATTTGAAGAGGACACAAAAAAAATAAAATAAAGTAACTTTCACTTCAATAAAAAATAACCATTTAATATTAAGTTAGGCTCAATTTGGCATTAGCGTTTCAAAAAATTGCACTTAATTTATAGTCGAGAAAAATGTTCTTTAAAAAGCTACAAACTGTAGATACTTTAAAAGACAGTTTTTACATATCGCTTGATCTATAAAAATAACAACATCATTATATTTATCAACACCCTTCCAACTTTTCGCAACTTCTCGAAGGAAGTAACTTTACATTTACAAAATGTAAATGAGAAAGTTTATAAAATTTGAGAAAAGAATGACAAATTAGAGCTTAACCAAGGCATAATATCGAGTTAGATACCTATGAGGTAAATAGTGGGGAAGAGTAGGAGGTGGGAAGTAAAATAGATGATGAAAAAGACATGTTTAATGAGCACTAATCCCAAAGTTATGGTAGCTGCTGCTTTATGCTTGAAACAAAGACATGAATGTCAACATTTATTTGTAGGCGTGCGCCATCCATTGCTTGGTTAATTGACACGTCAATAATGTCCCCTTCAATCTTCTTTTGACTTTCATGTCCATCTTTCTATTTTTCAACCTCAATTTTATTACTACTGTATTCTTGATTATACAACACATTTCATGTCTTCCCCTCTCACCAATCCATCAATTCATCAAACAAACATAACTATCATTTTAGACCTTCAATTTCCACTTCTATTTTTACATCTTCGCATTTTTATAATTTTTCACTTTTTTTCTACCATTTTTCTTTGAATCATTTTCTTCTTAATGAGTTTTTTTAACTACAATATTCAACTTTTATTATGTTTGGCTTGTTTTTTTATTATGGGATTTAAGCGACTTCAGCACATTTCAGTTCAGTTCAACAATTTCAGTTCAGTTATATTTAGCAAACAAGGCCTAACAATTAATATGGATGAGTTTAGAAGTAGGAGTGCTTCTTAGGTTTACTTTTTATATTTTAGATTTCTTGATAACAGTGAAATATTTTAACTTTGACTCCATGTTAATGATCGAGATGATGATACAATAAAAGGGAGATCATCGTAGGTTCACAAACTAAAAGCGCACATCGAGATTGCAGGGAGCGATGACGATTTCTTGAGAGGGAGAGAAGGAGAGGATCTTTATGTTATGTTCCTATGAGATTGAGTGATTTCTTAAGCTTAATTAGGTTTTGCCATTTAAGTAATGTATTTATATGACAAAGCAAAACCCTAATCTCTAACCCATAAAGTTATGAGAGGGCTTAATGGATTGGGTTCGGGCTAAGGCCCATACCATCTCACCTATTGTGGATTGAATTGAGTTTTAGTTTGTGTTTGGCCCATGAAACACTGTTGCTGTAGACCCAGTTTTATATGAGTTTTATTAAATCCCATGACTATAGTTTTTATAATTTAAAATTTGATATATTACTTTGAAAACTTCATGTTTGATATAATTTTATTTGAATTCAAAATCATAAATTTATAGTTAACTTTACTATAACTCTTTCATCTCTAACAGTCCCGTTCACATGTTGCATACACATTTACCTTAGGATTAATCTAATGGGCCAAAATTTATTTAATAAAATTTAAAATAAAAACCCTAGACACTAAAAACTAAACCCTAGACCCTAAATCATCAACCCTAGACCCTAAATCATCGACCCTAGATACTAATATATGTGACTTGTCATCGAATTATAAGTCCGGAATACCACGTCATCTAGGGTCGATGATTTAGGATCGATGATTTAGGATCGATGATTTAGGGTCTAGGATTTAGTTTTTAGTGTCTAGGGTTTTTATTTTAAATTTTATTAGATAAATTTTGAACCATTAGATTAATCCTGAGGTGAATGTGTATGCATATTAATGTGCATGTGAACGAAATTGTCATCTCTAAATTAATTATGGTTACTTTAGTAATTAACGATTCTTCAATCGTCTGCTCCATTTATAATTCCAAAACACATATTCCTTTTAACATATAATATTTTAATATTATTGTATTGATTTTCATGTATTCTTCATATTGAAACATCATTTTTGTCATTAAAAAATCAATAAAACATTATTGAACCTTACTCTAAAATACAGTAAAACTTTAGGGTACCATGCATTTTGATACTCTAAAAATGTATTTTAGAATACAATTTGGGATGAATATAATTTTGATTGAGACAATTGATAAGAAAGACATTTAATTCTAGTCCGGCTAGCTTTAATTTTAGCATAGCCTATGAAAAATGTGGGAAACTTTCCTACAACATTAATGTCATGTTTAGCTGGCTCAACTGCTAAATAATTAAGGGCTATAAAACAACTAATCGTCCCGAAAACATTAAATACTTTGACAAAAAGAAAAATAAGTATTCTAAAAATATTACAAAACAGGTGGGCCTCAGAATCAATTACCACCTTTTTCTACAGAAATTATTCAATCTGATACAGTTTTATGATAAATACATTATACATAGATACTGTATATTTTTGAAAATGACGATGATAAACATTTTATATGTAGTCAAATCTGAGAAAGAATTAAACATATGGCACTTCAATATTTTCTCCATCTCAGACTAATTAAATTGCCATAAAACAACTCTAATTGATCTTTGTTTGTTTTTTTATCTTCCCAAAACTACATTGCTAGAAGGAATTATTTGAAACAAAACATGCTGGCAATGAAAAGATATACGAGGAGAATAATATAAAATGTTACATATAGAGAGTAAAGGCTTAATAGACAATTTCATCTTTATATAAGAAAATAAAATGATAGAGAATGCCAGAAAAAATGGGAGTGAAGACAAGAATAAATAGAAAACTTGATAATTTGGTGGAAAAAAATAATCAAAACAATATTTTGATCCATTAAACCAGTATCATAGTAAAAATAGTGAAATATATGAGTGCTATACAACAACAAAGTAGAACATGGATAAACATATTAAATTTGGTTAAAATACTTAAATATATGGATTTTCCAGATTCCGGCAGGTCGCTTTCGCTTGTTTTTTTTTATTTTAAAAAAATGAAAAAAAAAAAACGAAAAAGAATAAAGAAAAAGAAGAAGAAAGAAAATAGGTTATGGTGAAGATGAAGGAAGAAGATGGAGGAGGAGAGAGGAGGAAGATGATGGAGGGCAAATTGGTTTTTTTTATAATTCGGTCAACTGAGCTAACTAAAAATTTGGTCAAACATGCGTTGACTTCCGTTGACCAGCGTTGACTTGAGGTAAACCTGCTATAGGAGGTCACTAGGTACCAATTTGGGAGGTCATTGATAGATTGGGTACTTGGATGTGCAAAATAGTTTTTTAGGTACCAGTTTGAAAAAATGGACATAGTTTAGGTACTTGTTGTTCAATTTACCCCATTAAAAAATGAAATAATCTCTAACTTGCGGGGTATTGATTGCACCACAACTAGTAAATCTAATTCAACGAGTACCCTTTATCAATCATTATCTTTAATCCAACTCAAAACTTCTCGAAAAAATAGAACTTTCTCCAATGACATATCTGCATAAGAAACATCTGAACCATTATTGGCATATCAAGCAAACTCTATCGTTGACTCTTGGCAACCAACACAACATCTCTACCCTAAATCGTTCCAAACTCAAGCTCCTCATCTAACGCAAGGTTATTAACATTTTTCAACAAAGAGTCAACAACCATAATAGGTTAAGAAAATGACCAGTTGACAGAAAATTGGCAATCAATTTTTTGAAAATTTGTGAAAAAACATAGGAAAACTCCAATCCTAGCATGGAGAAATTCTTATTTCCAAAAATACTAGAAAATTGCTATATAAAATTTTCCAAAAGCTTAATAAAAAAAATTTGATTAACCACTTGAACTTTTATGTTGTCCTGGTAACACTTTCAACTTGTTAACACAATGAGTTGATTTCTCAGTATGTCGAATACTAGTGAGTTTATTTTGATGAAAATGGTCACTTCTATTAGTTGAACATTTGTTGTAGTTGCTTGCCTTTGATCGTTGTGTGTTGCATACTCGATATATTACATTAGAGTAAATCAATTAGTTATATATATGTTGTAAGCACTATCAGAACAACATGAGAATTTAAATAGTTAATCAACCTTTTTTAGATAAGTTTGATTATGCATTAATTATGTCTTAAATAAGTTAAAAGTAGAGACAACATGAAATTTAATAGAACCAATCAATTTACTTTTAATAAATATGTAGTAAAAAATAAAAAAATCTAGAAGACATCGCTTATTAATTCTTAACTGCTCTTGATTTTCAAGTGGTGGTTCGTTTGGTGAATGAAGGTGCTTTTGGTAGCTATTGTTTTGCTTGGCTTTTGGAGAAATGTCGGGAGTTGAGGACTGGTAATTGGGTGGTGCAAATTGTACACGTCTACCGTGAAGGAAATAGAGTGGCAGACTGAATGGCAAACTTCGCATGGCTTATGTCTTTGGGTCATCATGAGTTTGATGTGCCTCCTGCAAGCATCCAGGATATTCTTGTTGCTGATATCTGTGGTGTTTCGCTTTCGCGGAATATTAGAAGTTAGCTTCTTTTTCTTTGTTTGTGCTTCGGGGTTTTTAACCCCTCTTCCTTACCAAAAAACTATAAGCCTCTCCTTCTCTTTTAAAACTCTAATTCTAAAAAACTTTTGTTTTGAGCTTGAAATCGAGGAAGAAGAAGGACGTTTTGCTTCTTTCTTCCCCCTCCCAATCCCAAATTTGATTTACCTTTCTCCTTTTCGTTCATTTTGTTTAACATCATATATCTCAACAATATTCTTTGGTCATCAGATCTGCATTCGATAACTATATTTTCTACATTTATAGCTCGTTCAGATTTATCACGGACAAAAAATGTTGACTTAATCCATGGATCTGTAGATTTATGGGAGTGCAATTTCAAGAAGGACGTAAATCCGATTTTCTGGAGGAGCATGGGTGTTGAAGAATGGTTTTCGATTATTTTTCTGCAAATCTGGAATCTCAAGAAATATATGATATATTATGTCATTTTTTTCAGTACCTTTATGTTGTCTTAGGCTCTCTGTAGCGTTTCTTTGCTCTATATGCGGTTTATACCGGCTTTTGCCTGTATCTTTGTGAGGTTTATTTCCTCATTTTTTCTTTGATTATCATCGTGCTGTAATTTTTTTTATATTATTCAATGATGTGATGACTCTTCTATAAAAAAAATGTAGTAAAAAACGTTAGGTGTTTGTCAGATGGTCGAAAACTTTGAAGACTGGCTAATAGAAAATTAATTAGAGAATTAGTCAAAGATATCAAATTTTAAACACTTGAGCAAATATAAAAAGACTAATTAATCTAAATTAGTTATTAATTTTGAGCGTTTAAGCGATATTTAGGTGCACATGCGGCCTTCATTTTCCACAGTACATTATAGTAACCCTTAAAATATTGCAGAGAAAAGGAGTGAGTGATGTAAAAGAGAAATGGACATGAGAAGTGTAAGAAATGTGGGGAACATGATAAGATATTAGTAACATTGCCTAAATTTGTTAATCCCAAAGAGATTTAACAAAGTAGAGTCTAAAGACTAATTGTAGATAACACATTAATTGCTGCCTATCCTTTTCTTTTTCTGTTTTTCAAGCAGCATGACTAGAATAGGATCATCATTCTTCCCTTCACACATGTCAAATTTCTTCTTTTTTTTCTTACTTTTTTTTTAAGGTATTTTCTTCATTTTATCAAATCCTTAAGCTGTTTCACTAGTATTAAACAAGATTTCGATTCACTATCATAAAAAAAACAATATTTTCGATTCATATTTTTTTTATTTCACTTATATTTATCATATTTCAGTTTAATACGATTTAGTTTTTTTCAATTCAATTCAATTAAGCAAATTCAACAAAATTTATTAGACATTCAGACATAATTTAAATCAGTTCAGTTTAATTTTTCTAGTACAACATTTTTTTAAAGAAAAAACAAATTGTAATAACAGTTTCACTATATTCTTTTTACTAGTACTTAATACCATAATATTATAATTTAGCTAAACCTTGTCATTTATGATGTTTGATAAGATAATTTGATGTTACACTATTGAATTTGACTCAATTGACATATACTTCATAATGCCAATTGAAGAGCTTTAATTGATATACTATTTATAACTAATGTGATATGTTTGCAAATGCGTTATCATTAAATATTTGATTAGCCTAACTTTGCGCCTCTCTGTATTTTATATGCTGGTCTCCTATTAGTAAGCATGTAATTAGTGTGATAATATCTTAATTGGTTGTCTACAATTCCTTATATTAAATTAGTGAGTGTTTTTTGATTTCTTAGGCGTAATCATAAGTCTTGGAATTGTTTCAACATTCTTCCTCCAATACAGTTTGCAACATAATTTGTGCACTAATAAGTTGTTTTCCTCCTATGTTCATTTTTTTTCACTAAATACGTATGTATGAATGGATGTGCAGCTTTAAATATAATTAAACTCGGATAAAATGTTCTTAAAAGGTAAGATACAAATTTAGTCCTAATATATTTTGGGGAGATGCTTATCTCAATATACAAAACATTACTATCTTAATCCTGATGTTTTTCAGACAATACAATCTCAAGCCTCATTAATAAATAGAAAGTAGTGAGAAAAAATTTCATGTGAAGTTTCATGTTTTGACCACTTTGTGACCTCAGAAATTAGAAATGACATATCTTTATGTTAATAATAATAAAAAAAAACTCATTTTCTTTTAACGAGATTTTAAATTGTATCATCTCATAAATATTAGACCATCTCCAACTATTTACTTTATTTTATCTACTCTAACTGCATTTTTTTCCAACTATATCTTTAAATATATATTGTGTACAATGAAACCTCTCAAACCATCTACTCTATCTTTAAATCCCAAATTTCATACGTTTTTATAAACAATATTAACTACTATATATTAATAAATCTTAAAATTAATTAATAAAACATAATTAAAAAATATATTAATATAATATGTTTTGCTTACTGCAATTTATGCAGTAAGCTTGAGAATATTGGATAAATCCAGTATCTCAACCTTACGGCAATTTTGCTGTAAGGAGCTGCAAATTCCATTGGAAATGACCTTAGGCTTATATTACACATATAAAAATTTATATGTAATGACCGAATCCACTATTCTTTAATAATCACATCACAAAATTTATATTTTCGTACTTATATAGTTGAGATCTTGAGACATTAAATAAATAAATGAATAATCTTGTCTCCATGTGGTATGGACTTGATTTTTTTGAGAGGTGGTATGGACTTGTTGAACCATGAAATATTGAGTTCTATTATCACAAAATGGAAATCTAAAACAAGGAACAAAGTCTTGCTTCACTTTACTAATACAATATAAAGCCTAATGATGCATCTCTTGTCTAATATAGAACATAATTAGTGCTGCTAATACACAAATTCTTTTTTATATAAAGCGTAATGATCCTCCTATGATCTTTATAAATCATGAGATATTTAATTTCAATGTGTACCTCTAATTCTCATCAATTGCCATAATAATTGAAGTTAATTTCTTCCAAAAAGAAAGAAAGGAAAAAAAGATAGTACTCAACAGTTATTGGAATATTTTACCAAGTAAAAGTACTGAATTATTTTGGAGCTTGTTTGATTCAGTTACATTATGTTTTTTTGGGCTATATGAATTAATATTAAGTCCATGGACATTTGCACATTGAGGGTAACAGATAATGATAATTTCGAATTAACAACATTTTAATCAGTATAACACATTTTTGGTCGATGAGAAAATTAGAAAATGATATTTGGTCGATGAGGCAATTGCCATTATTCGAATTCTAGAAAAGAGAACGAAATGTTCCAAATTATAAGATTCAATTATATATAGAAGAACCAAAACTAGAAGTACACATTTGTCCACATGAGCTGATTTATTTTCTGCTGCCTTTTATTTCACTTTACATGCACTCTCGTAGAAGCATTATCCCAACAGTTTCCCTTTGCTTCGGCTTTCTCATTATTCCAAAGAACTTTTAGTATACATCACTTTAGAGAATAGCATAACATGCAACAAATTATGTCGACATTTTGATGAAACAGTGAGAAAAATCTCTATGAACAAACGTGTTGGTAGCACTCTCCAGATTAACCCTACAAAATAAGGACAATGTTGGCATAAAATGTCACATTGCTACTAACTTGAAAAGTTATATAGCTCCTGTAATATACAAGTCAATCCTATCAACTTGAAGTACATAATATAGTTTGAGAGAACATGTGCTTATTGCAATTAATATAGATTTGGCATGTCTTGATGTTTAGGTATTATACTTGGATTAGGAGTGTTTTTAATATACTTGGAGGCTTGGCCTCACAATATATGGAAGACTTTTTCAATTGCAGATATCGGAGCTAGAGAGTTATAATACTATCAAGTATTAGGAGGTCAATGGAGTAGTTCATTGAGAATGGTTTGAGGACTTAAATCATTAGCCTTGATTTATTCCTCAGTTTGAGATACAATACTCATCGTGAACATTCTAACACAGTTGAATAGGCACAATTTGGAGGTCTAACAAGAAATTTATGACGAGTATTAGACTAGATGTTGCCTTTTCCTAGTTTCAAAATAACTCCTTTGTCATCCAAGTTTCGCTGTAAGAAAAGCCCCTTCTTTACTTTTCGGTGTTAGCTTTTTCTTTTTATCGCTTTGAATAAAATTATGGTAGAGATTCTAGTTTCCTTTTTATTTGATTTTTTTGTGTGTTACCCTATACGAGAGATTTTTCTGTCTATATGGGTGGGCTTTTGCGGTTATCAAATAGAACTGCTGATTGGACGTCAAACTTCGCATGAACTACTTGGGTCATCACGAGTGTGTTGTGCCGCATGTAGGCCTCAAAGATCTACTTCTAGCTGATACATGTGGTTCAAGCTTCTTTCATCGATTTGGTTTGTCTTAGTTTTGTTATTTTATTTTTGTGTTTTTTTTTTTTCTTGTTTCTTGGGGTTTGTAACCTCTCCCTGTTACAAAAAAAAAAGTTTTAAAATAAGCTTAAGATCATGTTCTTTATGCCTTATCAGTAATTAATTTTAGTTCAGTTAAATAGTATTCGTTTCAGTTCAGTAGTATTCAGTTCAGTCATAAAGAACGACTGTAGAAAAAGAGATTAATGAGTAGAGGAAAGAAAGAATGGTTTCCGGGAAAGAAACCTGAGTGCTGGGATCTAAGAGTCCAAAGAAGTAACCTAAGTAGAGGTAGTAGGTTGATCTTTTTAGTATTTTCTTCATACAATTTCAAACTCTCACTCACTCACTTGTCCACTTTTTTCACATCTTTCCTTCTCTTTTCCCAGACCCCTACATCCTTCCACCTATCTTTCTTTCCTAAAACTTGTATACAAACAAATTGATAGCACCCTCTTTAAATGACATATATACAGTACATTCACTGTTCTTTTCATGCAATTTTCCATTCCATGTTACTCTACACATTATGTTCCCCTACACATCCCTAAATATGCATGCTTAACTTTCTAGATGAATTTTTTTCACCGTATGGGCAAATGCGGGGGTGTCTTCCAACATCATGGAAGCTCTAAACAGATTATGAATCAGTTAGTATTTTTACTTTCGTGTGATAAAATAAAAATTTATCTTAATGTTCATGGGGAAATAACATATTTGGCTTTTATATACAACATATAACAAATGTTTTCCAAAGCATTCAAGTTCAAAGCTCAAAATATAAATTTTTTTTTGTGCAATTTCATGTTTTAGTTACTATTCAACTTCCTCATTCTCACTATTGATATTGAATAATGTTTAAAATTGCACATCTATGTAAAAAAGAAATACTTTTTTTTTATTAATGATGTTTGAAATTGCATTCTATTATATAATTAGTTTATAATTCTATTTTGTACGTGAACTCTGAATCTACTATCCTTAAGTAACTATAGAGATAAAATATGTAATTATTCCGAATATATTATTAAGAAAGAAACTGTGAAATTAAGTACAAACACTCCTATTATACTAGTTACATTGTTGAGGGACGGTAATTGCAAAAGAAAAAAGTTTATGATATTAATTCATTGAAAAGGAAAAAGTTTGTGCTATTCTTATTCATTAGTCGAGTATAATATTTCATTTACTCCAAGTACTCGGGTTGAGTCCCTCGTAAATTGGAGGCTGTAGAGCGCGCCTAGACCGACTACCTGTGGAGACTGCCTGGGCAGATGAAAAGCATTACTTAGACAAGTTATATGTGCAAAAAGAAAAAACCACAGAAAGAAAAAAAAGTTATATGTGGAAAAGTGATAATAACTGAATTAAATTCTCTCAACATATGCTAAACTGACAACATAGACATCAAAGACTCTCACTCAACTGAAGTCCACAAGTGTTAGATTACGGCAGCATTTTCAAAGTGCACCTAACAAAATGAGTTGGCATTTATTTAATATTATAATAACAAGCAAAGGAAAGGAGAGCCAAAAAGAAAATATTGCAAAGAAAAGTTCTTGTGAAGATCACGTGAGCAATGGACCAAATAATGACCACTCAAACTCAACCAGGATAAAATGATGTAGGGGCCGGCCCGTTGATGCCGGGAATTAAAATCAAGTGAGCAAGAACAAATATCACATTCAAACATATATTGAAACTCAAGCACAAACATAGACATACATCACAGCTTTTATTTAACTTAAAATAGTAAAACAAGACCCTATGTCCTCCTTGCTTGAAGTAGAAACAGCATCTTCTAACATAAAGTGAGAGACTAAGACCACAACCAGAACAAGATGATCAACATGATTGCCTTGTGATAATTCCCTCTCCTTTTTCGCTTCAAAGTAGGATGTATATTGTCGCGCCCCTAAATTGTGATGCGCAGAAAAGACGGAGATGCTACTAGTTAAGCTTGTAAGCATCAGATTAGAGTACGTGTTATCTAGTTTGCGGTTCATCTTGAGTCAGCTTTGTAAGGACGTGATCACGACAGAAGAACGACCACTAGACACTTAACTAGTTCGGGCTCCCACTGATGAGCCCAAGGGAAGGCAAAAATCAATGCCCATCGGAAGCGGGCAACACCTTTGTACGACTCTATGTCCGTGACAATATATATCTATATTGATGGTCATTAAAGTAGATTTTTATCAATAAATCAACACGCCTTTATCAATAACAAATTATTACGAAGGAATACGGTGAATTGTCTATCATCATGTTGATATCCGCAACACGTTATCGAACACAAAAAGCACGAAAAAGGTTAAAAAAATATTATACGTGTTGTGTGTTGTTGTATTTCTCTTTCTCTGATCATGTTTATAATATCACTGAAGTATCACTGAAGTCAACATTTTGGTAGAAGAACTATAGAAACTATATTAGTAGAGGAACCATAGAGATTATATTAATAAAAATGTGCTGCCCCGGGATAAATACCCTCTACTTTAGTAACTTTGGATATTCTCCACCCAACAACTTTCTTGTGATGTTTTCATACTCTTTAAAATATTGTTAAAACGTCATTCCATATATCAATACTAATAACCTCATTAATTCAAACGTGAAATTCATTTCATTCATGTCTTTTATCGTTATTCATGTGAACCACTTGTAACCTCTATTTCCATTGCTACCACCTCGAGCCAAGTAATTACGTCGTTCACCCACAAGACCAAGCATTTATATAATTACAGTACAGACTCAAAAGTCACAACTCTCTACTTGACTCGGTATTTTTGAGGGGAGATATTATCTCTAACATATAAAATGGTAAAAACTGTCCCTAATTTCTCCAAACAAATTACCAATATTTGAAAAAGTATTCATAAATAATAATAATAATAATAATAATAATAATAATAATAATAAAAGGTCTTTAATTTCTTAACTATGCACCCCCAGGCCTTCCCCTTTATAACCTCCTCTCATCTTCCATTTCCTATGCTCTTCACCACCTCTCATTCTATATATCTTCACAAATCATATAAACTGTTAATCGTTCTCTTCCTCTTCTTTCTCTTCATCTACAAAAGAAAATGGGATTACAGCCATGTGCTTTCATCAAGCAAAACAGTATCATATTCCTTAGTTTTTTTCTAATCTTATTCTTGTGTTCTAAGCCACAAGAACCACACCTATATTCTCAAAAAGCCTCAATGAACTCCTCTATCTTGCCATACAAAAGTTCCTCAAACAACCCTCCATTGCGAGACCTTAATCTACATGGTTACTTCAAATTTAACAACATTGAACATGTAGCTAAGGACTTCGGGAACAGATTCAGTTATCTTCCCTCCGCAGTTCTTTATCCGAATTCAGTTTCGGATATAGCTTCTACCATAAAATATATTTCAAGATCAAATATAACAGTAGCTGCTAGAGGAAATGGCCACTCCCTTCAAGGCCAATCACAAGCAAATCAGGGAATAGTTATCAACATGAAATCCCTTAAAAGTCCGGAGATGAGGATTCATACCGGGAAGGAGGAGGAGGAGCCTTATGTGGATGTCTCGGGGGGTGAGTTGTGGATAAATGTTCTGCATGAAACTCTAAAATTTGGGTTTGCACCAAAATCCTGGACAGACTACCTTCATCTCACTGTTGGTGGAACCTTGTCAAATGCTGGAGTTAGTGGACAGGCATTTCGACATGGACCCCAAATCAACAATGTGTATCAGCTAGAAGTTATTACAGGTATATTTTAGCCACGGTTTTTTTGTAATGATGTTGATAAAGTTTGTAATGTATGTTGTTCTTTATCAGAGTACAAGATATGTAGCTTGTCATATCAAGATTAAATGACAAGAGACAATAGAGTTAATTTAATAATTCTTTATTAAAATGACAATTTTGCCCTTTGAAATTATGCTACTTCTGTCAAAGTGTTTTCTCTAAATCCAACTGAACCACAGACAAAAGAATAATGCAACTGAAACCACTTGATTTCATACTTTTGGGATACAGGGAATGGAGATGTAGTTACCTGTTCAGAGCAGCAAAACTCAGATCTCTTCTATGGTGTTCTTGGAGGACTAGGACAGTTTGGTATAATCACCCGGGCAAGAATCTTCCTTGAACGGGCGCCTAAAATGGTAAATTACATATCCATGTGTCTATTCTCCATAAGTCTGATACAATATTAAGACAGCACAGTCCCAAAAACATATATAAAGTCATAAATCTTTTTTGGCAGGTGAGATGGATAAGAGTACTGTACTCAGATTTCTCCAAGTTCTCCAATGACCAAGAGCACTTAATCTCATCTCAAGATTCTTTTGACTACATCGAAGGATTTGTTAATATAAATAGAAGTGATCTCCTTCAAAGCTGGAGGTCCTCCTTCACTGCCAAAGACCCAGTTCAAGCTAGCCAAATAATTTCAGATGGAAAAACTCTCTACTGTCTGGAAATTGCAAAATACTTCAACCCAGAAGAGTATGATATCATGAACAAGGTAAGACACGATACGAAAGTGTTAAATTTTTACTAATGAAGCTTTCATAACGTTCTCCTGATCGAAGTTTTCGTTTTTTTTAATGAACACAGAAAACGGAGGACTTGTTGTCAGAACTCAGCTTCATCCTATCCACGGTTTTCCAGTCAGAAGTACCTTATGTTGATTTTCTTAACAGAGTACATGCATCTGAGAAAAAGCTAAGAGAAAAAGGTTTATGGGAAGTTCCCCACCCGTGGTTAAATCTTCTGGTTCCTAAAACCAAAATTCATCAGTTTTCCCAAGAGGTTTTTGGCAGCATTCTGACTGACAATAACAATGGTCCCATCCTTATATATCCAGTCAACCAATCCAAGTAATTTGTTAAACAACATTAAAATTAGTCCTCAACTCAAATTGTCACATGTTGTATTATGACTCAACCTAACTAGTTTTCTATTGCTTTGCAGGTGGAACCATAGAACTTCTCTAGTAACACCAGAAGAAGATGTTATCTATCTCATTGCTTTCCTATCCTCTGCAGTGCCATCTTCCACCGGAAAAAATGGGTTGCAACACATTTTAAAACAAAACCAAAGAATTCTAGATTTCTGTGCTACTGCCAAGATTGGCATTAAGCAATACTTGCCTCACTACAACACCCAAGAAGAATGGAGAGCCCACTTTGGGGTTAAGTGGGAAGTTTTTGTGCAGAGGAAATCAACTTACGACCCTTTGGCAATCCTAGCTCCCGGGCAAAGAATCTTTAGAAGGCGACAGCCTTCCTATGATGAGAGTTCCTAGAGTAAGACCCAAAATGCTCAATGTGAACTTGAGCATTCTCAGCATGATGCCTTACAAAAAAAGAAATTATCATGAATCTTCACACACTGTTGAGCATCCATAAGTCACAATATAGGAAATATAGGAAATTAGTACAACATTGATGTAAATTAAGTTGAAACTTTTTAATGCAAATTTTGTCGAAAGGACATATAGCATGAACTCATGGTTGATGAATTTCTAAGCACAACATAAAGAAATATTTGTGTACTAAATATGTTCTGATTTTCTACGGCAAGGAGATCGCTTCTGGCCCTGGTATAAACCAGAAAGGCAGACAAAAACATAAAACCGTCACATTGACATATAAACAGCCTAATGATTCAGTAATTTGAATCTGCATACCATAAAAGCTTAAGGCAGAACTATTCAAGGTAAAGGGTCTCGCGACATTAGAATTGACAAACAAGCTATTTCCCTTGCGTTGATTCCCTCCAGCCAAGACCATGTCTGCATTTACCTTCCTGGGGTTCTTCATAGTTTCTGGCATCAAGGATAGATGCTTCAAAGTCAGTTGAATCAATTGCACCGGGAAGAAAGCTATTTATATCATCTCTAGCTCCAAAACCCCCTGCTCTTAGAACATCATCAGTTTTTATAGCAGCCTCCCTATTTACATCCCGAGATTTATCCTCATTAGCAGATCCAATCTGGGCAACTTTCTTCTCGCCTTTAGAATTGCCAACGTCTATGTGGGAGTAATCTCTTGGAGATCTGGAGTAATCTCTTGCGATATAATTGTAGGAGTTAGTATCTTCCAACCTCTTGCTTTTCTCATCTGCATCATGTGGCATTCACATTATAGAAAAATGCAAACTCCTAGAGGAATTAAGCATATGAGTGAAAGAAATGTGCTTGTATCCTCGTCTACATCAAGAATATGTGCTTAAATTAGTGTATCCATCCACAATTCAATTCTCAACCAACGAAAAAGACTGAAGGAGCACAGCTTATGTTAACAATAGGAAGAGAGTATTAGGATGATATTTGAATAGGAGAAAGTTAAAGTTGAATCGTAAATGAATATAACTCCAAACTGTAATTTAAGGCAATAGAGGAAGCTTTGTTGTCCGTTTTATGCATTATAGATATAGATATAGGTAGGCAAGTGTATCCGGAAGATGAGGGTGATTTAAAATCCATTAAACATGAGAGTTGATATCATGACATCGAAGCTTTGAAAGCGAGTGGTAATGATGCAAACTAAAAAATCAGAATTAGGAATATAAGAAAGTAGGGAAGTGAAATGAAAAAGAGTAAAGGATAGTTAAGTAGATACCAGGAGGAATTTCAATTTGCTTAGATTCCATAGTGCTCTTGTTTTGCAGGAAATGAAATGATCAAAAAGAGTTAAGATTAGATTAGTAGATGTACATTGCAATTAATTAAACAGAAAGGAGAAGCCGAAATTACCAGAAGAGAGAGAGAGAGAGAGGTGTTGTGTTGGCGGTGCTGAGCTTGTTTTGTTTAAACGCAGCAGAGCAGAGCAGGGGATGATGATGATGGAGGTATCGTATCGTATCGTATAAACGTGGGATCTATTGTTTCGTGACATTTGTCATGCTGCCACCTCCACTTTGCTTCCTTCTCTTTTCACTTCAACCTCTATCTTCTATTTCTAAAAACATACACACTAAATATACCAAAACTCAAGAATACTATAAAAACATACAATTTGAAAAATAAGTGTACAACATAACAAAAATACAAAATGCAACAAAAATATAATAAAATACAAAATACAAGTACGAGAAAAACATAAAATATGCAGAAAGTAAAATATGAGAAAATTACAAAATGCAAAAAATAGTACATAATATAATAAAATTACATAAAATGAAAAAATATAAAATATGAGAAACGTACATAATATGCGAAAAATACAAAATAAAATAAAAATACAAAATATCAGAATAAAAACACAAGAAAACTATAAAATACAAGAAAAGTATATAATATGAAAAAATACAGTACATGAGCAAAATATAGAATATAAAAAATCTACATGATAAGAGAAAAAGTGCAATGAGTGAGAAATATATATAAAATGAACCAACTATGAAACAAGAGAAATTACAAAATACGTAAAAACACAAAATAAGATTAAAAATCCCATAAAATACAAGCAAAGTGCAAAACAAAAGAAAACTATAGAATACAAGAAAAGTACCAAAATATATTTTTCTCCCATTGTGTACTTTTCTCTTGTTATGCACTTTTCTCGTATTTTTTTCGTGTTATGTACTTTTTTCTCAAGGGAAAAAGGGCGAACATATTAATGATATAAACCATAATACCACAACAAAAGAGCTATATCACTGGAGTCAAAGCGAAAGTCGAACACCTTGAAAAAAGGTAAGCTGGTTTATTGACCAAATATACCACTATACATGCTAAGTACCGAGATGAAGCTATCACAAGAGCCCATATCGATAATTTTTTTAAAAGATACGCACAATAAAACCAGCACAAAGCAGATCGAAACATTCATTAACTCTTCAACTGAAATCAACGAATCTATCCGAAAAGTCATTACATCAAGTAAGGCACAAACACCTATCAAAAACACTCATTAATAAAACTCTAACAAAGAATGTACTTTTCTCATATAGATAGAACATAGATAAATAATCTATGATTTCTTATTTTCTTTTGTATTCTTTTGCATTACTAATATGCCAACCAAATGCGGCTTGGTACACGTTGTAAAAAAAGAAAAAGAAAAGGCTTGGTACATACTTTAACCTCCCAAATTTTTAAAAATATCAAATGACCCCCTAAACTTTAAGATGCTCTAGTGACCACCTTAAATTGTCCAAAGTGAGGGGTCATTTGTTTTGTTTTTATAAGTTTAGGGGGTATATGAATAAAGGGTATATTTGACATTTGAGTAAGAAGTAGGCTATTTGGAGTGGAGAGCGGCAAATTTTACCCAAACACAGGCCCCCGCCTCCCCGGCAGTGATATATGCAGCATTCAAAATCTGAAATTTGAGTTTGTTGACATCATAATTATTTATCCATTAATCCACTCGCAAACTAGCACAGCTATGGTGCTTCCTTATTTTCACTCCCTTCGTCTTCATTCCTTGTCAGCTTTTCGCCTATGTTCACAGGTTACCCCTTGTATTTTTTCTTTTCAGCTCGCTTTTCGATTTTTCTTACCAAAAATTGTTGATTTCATTCCTTACTCATTGAATATAATTCTGGGTAATGATCTTTTTCCTCCCTTGTAAATGGTAGAATAGTAGAAGGAACGCTGCTTCTTGTGTAGGGAGGAAAGCTCATCCCTTTTGTTCTTTAGGTAATCCCTAACTTCTTACAGATATTTGTTATTGCTTCAATTGGGTTTTTAAATATCTGGGCTGGATTATATTTGGGCATTAATGCTGTTGTTTGTGCTAATTTTGGGTTTATAAAGACACGATTTTCTTTTGTGGGTGCCAAAATGTAATTTTTATGCAGACATCAAAGTGATTATCCCTTTCTTAAGACTCCAGGCTCATTCCAATTAAAATATGTTAAATGTCCTACATTGCTAACTTGGAAAGCCATATGGCTCCTTAAAGTGACTTTTGGGGTTATTTAGGCTTTCCCAAGATGGTGTCAAAGCCATGGCAATGTTGGGACCCCCCGCTATATTTGCGTCACACACCCAGTGAATTGGGCGTGAGGGGGCGTGTTCAGTATCCAAGATTGCTAACTTGGAAGCTATATTGGCTTCTTAAATATAGCAAACAATCATATCCCCCTTAAGGTACCTTTAGGTTTTGCTAAGAATTTATGCTGTTGTTTGTGGGTGTGCCAAGTTGTAATTTGATGCAGACACCAAAGTGATTATCCTATCTTAAGACTCCAAGCTCATTCCAGTTAAAACTATGTTTGGTCATCTATAGCACTTGAAGTATGTTTAACTGGTTTATGCTTGATAAAAAGATAAATCTCCTTATAACATGTCATATTGTTGGTGTTACTTATATCGTAATCTACTTTTTCAAGATGTGTTTCTAATGATGATCTTTACCATATTTGGTTTTGTTTCTGCTAATAGTATCTTGACTATGGAAGTACCTGCTTATGTTCTCGGTTTTGGCCTTCTTTTGGCACCAGTGATTTTTTCTAATTGGGCGATTGTCAATCCTTTTGTATTTCCAGCAAATGTTTCAGAGTTTTTTGAATGTGATCCGGTCCATAATGATATTGAGGCACGGGAGAAAGATGCTGCACTTCGTCTGGCTCTTACACAACTTGACACTGAATTTACTAGTGAGTCTAAGCTGTCTTTGCAGCGGTTTTTCAGGTCACGACGTGCCCCTGTAATATCTACAGGCTCCTTGAAGCTTGACCTTGCACTTGGCATTGGTGGATTACCAAAGGTATTCTGCTGTACCAACTTAGCACCTATTCTTCTTCTAAATACCTTTTCTATCATGGCTGGTTGAATCTTCCTTTATTTGGATTTAGAAAGAGATGTGAGCAGTCAGTGTCAATGTCAATGCCATACCTTTGTTTAGTGCCTAGGTGGTCAATATGATCTTTTGACTTTTTCTTTCATTGTACAAATCAGATTATTAACCTGTTGTGAATGAGCAGACATGATAACCTAGAATTCTAGGAAATTTGAGGTGTCAATATTAATTAAGCCACCTGCCTGAAGTCTGGTTGAAAGAGAGGTCTTTCCATCTTAAGAAGCATGAGAAAGGGTTGTAGTGAGGGAATCGTTACAGTTATTACCGGCTTTTTGTGAAATGCTTCTGATACTTGAGACTTACCTTTTATAGAGCTACTATAAGTCTACAATGGATGTGTAGGGAATCTATTGGTGATATAGATATTGGTTCCCTATTTTTTGTTTATTTTTCTTATTTTTTTGGGGGATGAAAACTTGAAATTTTAAATAATCGAGGTAATATTTAAAGATGCCAAAAGAAGTAATGATCCTCACTAGGGTTCATCTGTAAGAATTACTAAATAACATAAGTGTGCTTGAAATTCTGTAAGCAGTGTTATTTCTTTTTCAAATTTGGTAATACGAGACTTTGCAATCTTTAGGGAAGAATGGTTGAAATCTATGGGATGGAAGCTTCTGGGAAAACAACGCTTGCACTTCATATTATCAAGGAAGCTCAAAAGAAAGGAGGTATATTTTTATGTTATATTGTTTGGGATCAAGGTTGATGTGATAATGTGCTTTTGCTACAATTTCTTTTAACTCTTGATTTACTCATGTTTTCTTGTTGGCATATTAAGTAAATTAAAAAAAAATAAAAAAATAAATCGGGTTCCATGTAATAGTTTCTTGTTCTTTTCCAGGTTTTTGTGCATATCTTGATGCTGAAAATGCACTGGACCCTTCGCTTGTGGAATCAATGGGTGTAAACACAAGAAATCTTCTTATTTCACCTCCAGATTCTGCTGAAAAGTTGCTTAGTGTAGTTGATACGCTCACTAAGAGCGGATCTGTGGATGTGATTGTCGTTGATAGTGTAAGTGATTAATATTGATGTATGCATATGCATTTGGACGTATTTGCACGCATGCATACATGTGATTAACTTGTAATGCTTCATACATGCTTAAGCCCTCCAACTTGTACTCAGACCTCCAAACTTTTAGAACAATATCCGCCACCTCAACTTGCTTGAAACAAATCTTATGGGACTTCAACTTGCTTAAAATGACCTTTCCATCCCCCCTTTAATTTGCTTAAAATGACTTTTTTTGCCACCTCAACTTGCTTAAACTGCTATTGGCTTGCAGAGTGTCATTGCAGCCACGTGGAAATAAGTGGTTAACTATGATACTTTAAGCAAGTTGAGGAGGCGGAAATGTTATTTTAAAAGTTCAGGGGGTCATTAGTTAGTGTTTGGTGCAAGTTGGAGGGGCTGGATATGCATTAAGCGACATGTAATTCTAGTCCTACCTTGAGCTCTATCAGTTCACTGAAGCTTCCGAATTCTCTTGGCTATCCCAAAGCTTGTAATTTAATACTTTATAATTTCCTTCAGAAAATTTTACTAAGAGCCTCTGCAGTAGGAGAAATTATCTAGCTGCTGCTGGTATTTAATATCAAATAATTTCTAGGATTTCTCATGTTATCACTTGTTGATACGTCATAGTCATGCAAACTCTCTTAGTGCCCATGTTATCATAAGGCATGCATATCCATCCTGTTTAATATAACAATATTTAATTGCTTATACAGTGCCACTGGCGTTTATGCTTAACAGTTTAATTAAGTTTAAGTAGAGGAAAAAATGATGACCTTGATTTTCTGAGTAGAGTTTTAATTTTAATATCTTTTTCATGATATTTCCATTACAAGTCTGGTTTGACTTTGAATGATAAAATTTGTTACTATCCTTTTATTTAGTAAGTCATGTTAGTTAATAGAGATTTGAACTCAAATTTTTCTCACCAATAGAGAATGATCAAAAGCTCTTGGAAATGAATGTTATTTTTAGTTTCAATGATTTTAAAGTGTTCTGAAGGCACATAGTAAAAATCTCTTTGCACTCCACCCTCCCACTATAAGGGCATAGAAAGTTCAAATGGTCTATAATAAATTGTGACTCAGAAACTAATTATAACAGCTAATAGATAAATAGAGTCAATAAAGGAATCAATGAGTGCTAGAGCTGTTTGCACTACACTGGTTTACTTTGGCCAATCTTCCACATTGGTTGTGCTTATATGTCAATGGGTTTTCCTAGATTATCCTGGCCATTTATTTCGTGCATCGTTTCCTGGTCAGAAGGGTAATTTCCATGCCCATAACTGTAATCACCATCGTTGTAGCAAAAGATGCTGAAGCCACAAAATATTTCTTTGGTGGAGCACTTTTACCTGTTCTCTCCCACTTCTTGTACTTCCTTTACTTCATTGTCTTTCTGTGTTCTTGGCTCTGATGTTTGTTGTTTCCCTTCTCTGTTTTACCAAAGAAGAAAATTTGTAATCAATATGTGCTTTTAGGTGGCTGCTCTTGTCCCTCAACTTGAGATTGATGCTGTGCTTGGAAGCGGAGAGGACATGCAATCAAGAATTATGGCCCAAGCACTGCGGAAAATCCAGTCATCCTTATGCAATACGCAAACTCTTATTGTATTTGTAAATCAGGTCCGGCTCTTAGAAAAGCATTGTGTTACGAATTGCACTGTAGACATTTTAGGCCAAATGACTTCCTGTATTTACTTTATCTTTCATATTCAGGTCAGATTTACTTCAAAATCACGAGGCTTAGGACGCGCAGTTGAAGAGACTTGTGGGGGGAATGCCTTGAAATTCTATTCAGCTGTACGGATGAGAATGGTCAGAACAGGATTGCTGAAGACTGAGGATGAGGTAGAGATATTAGTACTACTCCTAAAGAGAAGCTTGATTGAACAAGCAGATGCTTATAATTTTATTTTTTGTAGAACCTCCTTAAGCTTATAAAATATATGCATTCCTGATATTTACCTCAATTTATAGCTTCTCTTTCTTTACTTATCTTAATTTGATCAGCTGATTTGTGCCCTTTTGAGTCTCTCAGGGTTCAATTATTCCTTTTACTAACATATTTCTATATCGTAATTTCTTCTTCTAGGTAACCGGCCTTGGGCTCTCCGTGGAAGTGGTAAAAAATAAATTGGCATCTAGATTTGAAAAAGCTGATCTCGGTATACAGTTTGGTAGAGGTTTTCGCCTTGAATCTGAAGTCTTAGAATTGGCATGTGAACATGGAATCATATGCAAAGATGGGACGATGTACAACATTGGAGGAAAAGTTTTCAGTGATGAACTTGCAGCTGAAAAATATCTAGCGAAAAACAACGGGGTTCTCGATGGAATAGTTATGGATTTGAGAGAAATATTGTTTATGAGGAAGACCGAATAGTTACCACATAGGAGTGGATGCGCTCAACTCGGAAGAAACAGAATCTAAAATTGAAGTCCAGTGGCTGTGAACTTCATAAATTGGAAAAAATCTCTTGGAGAGCTTAAATGCAAATCAATGGCACTTGAGCTTGGTCATGAGATTTGGAGTGGTTCTTAATGGATTTAGATGTTGTTGATAATTATGGATCATGAGATTATGGATATTTTCGACAGATAAACCGTGAACACCAATTCGATTCGGAGTTGGTGAGATTCAACAATGATTTGAGGTGTGCTTTTTTCAGACGCATTGAAGATGTATAGTAGTAGCCTTCCCTGCATTTGAGATAGCATATTATTGCGTGATTTGTACTGTTGTAACTATTAGAAAATGCTTTTCGGCTATGTAATTTTCAGGACATGATTTGCCTGAAAAAGGAAGAAGAGTATTTCAATCCCTCCCTGTAACTTTACTACTGGTATTCCGGCTTAAGAGCTCATGATAATAGAAGAGAAGTAAAATTATTTTCCTTAAATGTAAGTTTTGTTTATCTTATACTAGATACCCAGAACCTAAGAATTTCTTGCTTCCTATCTAATTGTTTAGTTAAACAGTAGTCGATAAGAATGCGACCCAAACATTTTTGACGCAGCCCCCTTAAGAACTTGAAAAGAAAGAAAAGAAAAGGAGTAATATGTAATTTTCATAAGAGTATATTTACAATACATATATGATGGCAAAATCTAAAAAGAAACCCAAACTTTACAACAATGCTTACCCCAAGCATTTGGTATTTGCAACAAACAAAATTTCAGCTGGAACACCCTTTCTTTATCCACAAAAACACAAGAAAAGCGAAACTCAAAACATGCAATCCGAGAAGCAGAAGAAAGCACCACATAATGGTAGAACCATCAATCGATAAGAGAATGCAACCTCAAGCGAGCAATGGCGATTTAAGCTTATAGGAATACGGGGAGTCGCCATTATAAGAAGCGCAAGGGGAAAGTCCAACTCCGTTGTTTTCCTGCCTTCCGATTCGCTGCCTAGGCGTGCTTACAGACCTTGCCTTGGCCTTTGCTGATTCAGTCGCAGCCATGTACGTCGGAAAAACTGGAGAATTTGGGACATCTGTTGTACTACTCCGATGAGTAGTGCAGAATGATCTCCTGGGAAATGATAGTACTGGGGAATATAATCCTCCCTGATGATCTATTGAATTTGAATAATCATGTTTACTTGTTGTTCTAACTTGTAATGTACCGAATAAATCAGGTGCGGACGCATTAAGAATTGCTTGTTTGCTGTTGTGGTTGTATAGGTCTTGTAGTTGCAGGCAGTGGCTGTGTCTAGCAGTTTGGGGCCGCCTCGGGAGCGATTCTTCCATCAGCACATCCACAGTGTTTCTCCTCTCCTGAAACAACCAAATTAATTTTGAGATGATTTGTTTTACAACCAAGCTATATTTGAAGCTCTGTTCCAAATAGACACTAGACTTGGGACGGGCTAAACCCCGCCTTTTTCTTGAGCGTAGAATAAGTGCAGGAGGAGCTGCGTCGGACTGGACTTGAGCTGAGTATTAAGGCATAAATTAACTACAGGATGAGTTGGAGTTAAACAGAGTAGGTTCAGACATTATGCAGTTTGGATAAGGAGAAATGTACTAACCCGGTGAGAAAAGGAATACTTGATCATTCGGTCTCTTCGGAGATTAAAGTCGTGTTTCTTGGAGCAGAGGGTTTCAACATCTTCCTTGGAAAGCATGCTGTAATCCCATCTTCTTTGGCTTCTGCATCCAACCTGCAATGCCTCATTAATTTGTTAACTACCTCTAATGTTGTCCTAGACTGTAAATTCAAATCATAAGTCCAATTGGTCCCAAACGGAAGTAAATTTCTGGACTTTATTTGGAGTGTGGATTATTGGTTATATAATTTTTTTTGTTTCTTGTTTTTCGAATTTTGATTATAATAAAATTCTAAAACAATAATTAAATCAGTGTTTTGTTGATGTAATATGGTGATTAATAATAATAAAAACAAAATTAACTATTCCGTGGATTAATAACTAATTTTGTAATTGATTAGTATCTTTTCTTAAAAAAATTCAATTAGTATCTCAAAATTAAAATCTCAAGTTGTTTATAATATTATAAATTCTTGAAATAATTTTAAATAAAGATTTCAATCATATTTAAACAATTTTTTAGAATTTTTACATTTGTCAATAAAGATTTCAATCATATTTCTATCAGGATATTAAAAAGGTAGAATTGAATAGCTTTAATGTTACAATTGTAAATTTGATTGGGCATGTAAGTACAAATGTAAGTGTAAACACTAATTAAGGAGTTCCTTGAATGATTAAAGACTTTAAGTCGCTTAAAGTCATAATATAAGTAAAAAAAATTTGATCCATCTAAAAGATTAGGCAAGTCTCAATATTATATATTCTTAAAGGATTATGTCTTGTCTATTTTTATAGGAAATTGAAATCTGTTATGTCTTATCTATCCGTTTAGAAACGGAAATTTAGCCAAAATTTAATAGGTGTGATAACAAAAAATAGAAAAAAAGAAGAAGAAGCAAATAGCGTGAAGAATCGAAGAGTTAATTATATGTTTTTTTAAAATATATTTCATTAAAATAATAACTAAAACTACCGATCAAAAAAAAAAAAAAAAAAGTTTCCGGATTTTGATTTTCCGTTATTCATTCTGAATGTTTGGAAGCATGAAGAAGAAAAAACGAACCTTAGAGTGGAAAAGTGGGCATTCCTGAATGCAGAATTGGGTTTGAAAACTCGGGTTCATCTTCATTAATCTTCGTCTAACCGCTTCGCCTCGAATCACAGCTTGAAGCTTCACCACCCCCTTCAATGCCACCAATGCTTTCCTTGCCTACATTTTCATATACTCTATTCTATTAATATCATCCATTCTTTCCAATATTTAATTCATTCAAATCATCTCTTACAAGGTATCTTCGAAAACTGCTCTGTATTTTAATGGCAGCCAAGTCTACTTTCTTGGTATAGTACTTCTTATTATGACTACCAGAAGAAGAAGAAGAAGAAGCTGTGGTGATGGTTAGGCGCACGATTTCAGCAGCGGCGTGTGCAGCAGCAACAGCAGCCTCGGCTGCAGCTGCTGTTGCTATTGCTACTTTCACTGCGTATTGTCTCTGTTTATCTGTTGCTTCTTCTATTTTGCTTTCTGCTGATGACGATGTTATTGCAGCTCGACTCTTCACTCTTTTTCCAAATGAAAACCATCTCCACTTTCTTCTTCTCTGATTCAAGAAATCAAATTCATCACTATAATTATAGAATATATACAAGAATTACTTAGTAAGGTCTGTTCTTTATAGCTGAAAAAAACTGAACTGAACCGAACTAAATTACAGAGTTGATAAGTTCAAAAGAACAAAGCGACTAAATTATAATGAACTTTATTATACCTCCTCTTCCCCTTTACAGACGAATAGCCTCTTCCACCACCCAAACCAGCTAGTCTGTTTAGCCATCATTTATTTTAACTTGGGGAGTTTTAAACATCAAATGAAATATATATTCAATCCAATTTATGATTAATATTTTCCATCATCATCATCATGGCTTCACCTGAAATTTGCAATGAAAAGTGGAGTAAGAAGATAGAGTTGGTGGGATAGAACAAGAAGAATGAAAATATTAAGGTTAGAAAAGAGAATAATGAAACCTGATGGATGGAGTTGATGTATATATAAATGAATGAAACATACACTCATACATTCATTTAATTAAATATGGGGATGGATGGGGTTAGAGAAAATGAAAGGGGAAATTAGAAAAGTGATGTGGCAAGAAAAGGAAGCAGCAGCTTTATATTATGACATTCAAAATATATATTCTCATTCTCTTTCTTCCAACCGTCTACTTTTGCAACTACCATTTGTGCTCTTTTTTCCTTTCCCAAACAGGAATCATTATGCCCACTGCTTTCTCTAGTACTATACTTCTAACTACCCTCCAAAAAATAGGTTCACAATTCGACCTCCTATGGAAAGGGTAGGCATTAGAATCGTCCCTCGGACATTTTCGATGTTACAGTCCGTAAACTAATAAAGAGGGTATAAAATGGATATGTAATATTCGGAAAATCATATCTCATATGGCGTATTTGGCACATTTTGGAATTTTGATGTTTTATGATGCCTAAAGCCCAATTAGGCCCTTTTAAAGGAGCCTTATGGGCCCCGATATCTCACCATAGATAAATTGATTATCTCTCAAGCGAATTTGGATGTTATCAATACTATACTACATTATTGTAGTTTGAACATAATTGTTATTTGATAAATACACAACAAAAGTTACAAAAGTAAATAATTTGAGAAAAAGTATATACCATGCTATTTTGAAAGCAATTTTTTTTTTTGTCAAAAGAATAAATAAATCAATGTCAACTCTTTTCATTAATTATATATGTTAGAAAAGCTGTATTTTAGAATTTACAAATTACGGATTTTTCTGAAGCAGTTTGCATTTATAAACACAAAATTTAATTGGAAAAATTACTTTTACGACTTGGAAAATCAATTCAAATAATAGGCTAAATTGATTGTCACAGTTAAATTTAAACTTGTCAAATTTTATTTTATTTTGATGAATTGTAAGGAATAAAGTTTAAACTTTGAACTCCACACATACATTAGATAAGTGTATTAATTAAATTACAACCAACTAATTATACCTGTCAGATTTAAGTCTTAAAATTTTCACCTTAAAATTCTAATATGTTTAGATTATTGTATGATCAAATCCATTTGGCCAGACTGAATAAAAAGGTAAAATTAGGAGTACTGTACATGCAAATTTTGGAGCTGTTGCCATCCTATACCTAATGAGCCCTTTTTAGTAAAAATTAGTGCTAAGATAGGGTTGTCCTTGAAAAAATGTCCATGGATATAATAGGAGGATGTTGAGTTTTAAATTTTGCTTCTTAACATTAGCTATACTTATCATGGTGGTGATGCAATGAGATTGGAATATTTTGATTTTGCAAAGAAAAAAACACAGTTCACTTGAAAAGGGTAGGTGTCAATTAAGCAATAAGTGGGATAAGGATACATGTCTCCCCCTGAATTTCTCTTTTTCAATGCTATCCTAATCAATTCTAATAAAAACAACTCTTTCATGCAAAATTATTTTCATCTTGATCATAAATCATCAAATGTACATATCTGAACTACTTTTTCAATTATTTGTTTGATTTAACACTAAACTGCATTCCTACCCCTCAAATTGCATTTAAACCTACAAAATGAAATTTTTTCAACTTATCATATGAACCTTTTGTCATAAACGACTAAACATACGTGATAGTTAGAGAAATAATGGACAATTTGTTGACTATTTTTGTCACATATCCGAAAATACAATCCGGAATTAACTTCGTAGTCTTACATGAATGACTTTATAATATTTCAGCATTGATGAATCTCTTATGTATTTTTATGAATCAAAACTTGAAAATACTCACGAAGGGAGAAAACACACACTCACATATAAGGAAATACAACAATCACTCTACATAAATGAGAAACAATCAAATCTAACATCGATTGTATCGATAACAATTTAATTTAACAAATAAAACAAAAAAATAAAGTAAAAAATAGGCTTATTTTCCAGCTTATTCATAAGAAAAAACTCCAAACCTGAAAGTTTCTCTATATTTTCTGATTTTGAATTAGTAATTCTTGTTTGGCCTATACCTTTACTCTCTTTTTGTCCTAAGTACATAGCACATATACTTGATCATATATTTGTTTATTTCTTTTTGAAATATGCCTCCATTATTTTGGTAACTGTGAGATCTTGGAATACTTTCGTCATTCTAATCTAAGTTGCAGTTTGTTGCATGTGGAATTTTTGTGAGATTCGTCAGAACCCATATCTCTCTATTTCTTTTTATTTTGCCAAAACAAGACAAGAACACACTCATCCATTACTAAATCCTTAGGAATATGATCAAGTATTTATCGTGGGCTCGATCCTATAAAAATGAATCTAACCTAAATATGAACCTCAGTCAATTTTACTAGAGTTACTTATTTATTTGAAAGGTTTGTCGACTATAAATTAACATTTATAATTCTCATAAAATTTATAAATGTATCACGAGTGTTGAATTGTACAACATCCGCGGACATGGAATCTTCACAATCTTCGAAGGTATCACACGCATTAAGTTGTATAATATTTGCAGCTAACAAGTACTCTTTTCCCTAGCTAGGCGGGTTTTTATCCGCTTTTTCCGGCCAGGGTTTTAACGAGGCTCCAATTCTGGATTTTTATTACCTAGTCATCTTCTACACATATGACGAATTTATAAATGAAAAGTTCTGTCAATTTTTAAAGTCAATTTCAATTTTCTTTTTCGGATTGTTTTTATCCCACTATAAATACTTTGAAAGAATAGCCAATCGCTAAAATAACAATAGGAGACTATCTCTTCATTAACATACAAAATAAGCCAATCAGATTTAAAATAATATCCGGCTGTTATCTGTTTCTTTACTGTAATTTAATGCTAATCAAATCGTATTTACGAAAAATTGGAGTCATTATAAACATTTGATGTAAAGCATTTGACCCACATAGTCTCAATCATAACATAACCCATACCCATGTGAGCTTAATTTCTAGACCCATTTTATGCCCCCATCTTTAACAAGAAATTTGGCTTTTGAGCTGTTGAACAAAACTTATTATTAACAAATTATTCAAAAGAGTTTTGATTTTTAATTGTGTTTATATTATATCTTTATAGGTGTGCTGTCTGCAATGGTCCTCTCAAGAAGACTTCCTTATGTAAATTTGATTAATTTTGTTCTTAACTATCAATTAGCTTCATTGATCATTATTGAGACAAGGAAAGAAACTTTGACCAAGTAATGATGCAATAATTAATTCATATTAAAACTGGATTAGCATATGCTATACTTTCATTACTTGACACTCATCATATAATTGTTGCCAAAAAGCCTAGAAGGAAGGAAATATATATACTACTGTCACTATCATTACTCTCACAAACTCTCATTAAGTAATCTATCATATCATGCCTTAATTTTATTTCTTAATTTCACTAGATTTTTGTTATCATCATTAGCTTTCTTTGGTACTTCTATTTTTATGCTATGCTTAAGAAGTTAGACAGTACGAGGGTGGTAAATTTGAATATTTTTGTTACTATAGATTACTGGGGCTATAGCCATTTACAATAATAACAGATTCTCACAATGCCTGTATACATACTGAGGAAGAAGATTCAGATATAATCATCACGTACGTGTTGTAATACTCGTATCATTGGAGAGTTGTGAGCCGGCTAGCAAGTATGCAACTATTCACAAGTGGTGTGCTTCCTCTTTATGTTAAGAACTCAACAGAACTTGACTATGTTCACTTCCATCTTCCATTCTTATCCATGACTTGATAGAAAAGGGCTGCTCTGTCACCTCTACAACTCTGGCTCCTCTGGCCCAATTTCCGTAGCCACCATAGCCGGTGTGCCTCGCAAAGCACAGCCAAAGCTTCTTGTAGGGGCAACACCAGTCTAATCCATGGTTGTGCCCCACAAAAACTGCCTGCCATCATGCAAACAAGTAGATTAAAAACAAGAGGACCCATTTGTCACTGTCAAGCTAAAAATACAAAGCAATGGCTTTTTTGAGTTTCAGCTTCAGCAATCACAACTTCACTTCCAAACACACATAGTACACCACATGCACATTATTTGATCCCTACCAAGATAAGATTACTTCACAATCAAGTTCCCTGAAAAATTTCATCTCGGATGCATCCCTCTTTGTTTCACCTTTTTAAATTGATTCTGAGCATTAGGGATCCGATTTCTTCTTGGTCCAACATTTTTAAACTTGTGCATGTGAAGTTTATAGACTGCAGGCTGCAGCTATTGATCTCACCCATGACATGGACGTAAGGTTAATGCTAGATTTACCCACATATCATGAATCAACTCTAAGACGACTGGAAATTATGTAGGAAGTGAAAAGTAGATGCATAAAACATGACCTTTTGCAATTGCATAATGTCTGAGGTTTTATCATGTCAGGTATTACACAAGACTCGGAGATGGTTAGAAGATGCTGAGAGATGGCTCCATGCATGAAAAGTATGACTCCTAGAGAAACTAGAGACTGAGGATATTGCATTTCAACGATTGAAGATCTGGATATTGCTAATATCTTTCTTGAAATTTGCATGAGCAATAAGATTCCTTGTTAGTTCCGTGAAATCCAAGCCAAAATTGCTCAAAAACAAATCATATTATATCATGAATCAGAATTAGAATCAGAATTATTGCATAAATCAAAACTATTCCTCTTGAGCTCCAAATGATAAGTCTGCATGATTCCAGCAAAGGAGAAGCATATTGGTAACTCCAACAATTAACATTTACAAAAAAAAGAAAAGGATACATGCAACCTATCCTTTTAAAACCCAAGATTTCCCCTCTGTCACCAAACTGGTGTATGGTATTCAGTTATTCTTGTGTATAAAGACATTCAACACAAGCCAAATATTCAGTTATTTTAAACCCGGCAGGAAGAAGTTTCCGCATGTATGTATATAATATAAACATCTAACAGTAGATCTCACCTTAACCGAAGGTCTTTTCGCAAGAATTTTCATAATACCAAATTCTGCTTCTTGAGGAGCAACACGCTCCCTATTCATAGATCCTACGCAGGGCTTTCTAATAAAAAAAGGGGCAACATCCTTGTACACTTTACTTGGTATATGCCAAAATATAATCTCAGGAACCCTGTTTCAAGAAGAAATAGTGATATGAAATTGACGAAAACTAACTTTTCTGAGCTTGCCTCAGTGGAAACATTTTAGTTGAAACTTTTTAAGATTACTGCATTTCACTCTGCCAAACAACATAGCATGGTTCCATTTAGTTACTATGCTGTCACAATTTCAACTGAAAGAAATTCAAAGGAAAAAACTTTTGTTTTTCACATTCTTCATACCTTGAATCGGGATTGATCTCTTGAGAAGTTTGCTGGAACCAAGCTGCTTGGGCACTTGATATAACTTCTGGATAGGAACCTCCACCGGAATCTAGGAAGTACATGAAAACAAGCTTTGCTTTTGGATCACTGGAGGATGCAACTTGAAGGACATAATTGGATACACTTGGCCACAGATCTCTAGGACCATTTTTTGAAAATGATAAGCTATTATGCTCAATTTCATTCTTCATAAGCTCTATCCGCTGTGTGCCTCTAAAGGTACAAGATTGTTCACCTGCAATGGAAATCAAATTCCAACTTACTAGAAGCTAATACAATTTCCTACAGCAAAAATTCAATAAGAAGCAACAACCTTGTCCACATATAACAAGCTCATTCGTTTTCCTCAAAATCTGAAAGGATTTTAGACAAAAATGGAGGAACTATGCAACTAAAAAGGAGTATCAATTTGGACAGGCTAAAAGAAGCATAAGTTTGGACAAGAAAATCAGATGATAACTCTGGACGATATCTCAACCACAAAATGCCTACAATGGGATGTAACATGCAATTCTTGCAATGCCAATGAATTCCCTTTTTTTTTCTTAAGCATAAATTCCTAATGACTGTTCAAATTCCTTATTGATTAATACATCTTTTAATCTTTCACATTTCTGGAGAAGCAGGCTGTTTTGCAAAGTCAAACATATTACATTCAATTGAATCTCAAAAATGTACCTGCCATTTCGTGTAGTATGCTCACAGTGTATATGCAGTATTCGACTGATAATTGGTAGTACAACTCGAAATTAGTTGAAATTTTAAGCTGTGGACTACAAGGCTAATTAACTTATGAGATGATCAAAAAACTATTAACACGATGGACCCTTCATGTACTACTCATAAAAAGAGGGTTTAACATCAAAATTTACAAGAGGCTAGCTCAAAGGATCGACGACCTTTCTCTAAAGACGAAGATCAACCATCTTACAAAATGATGAGAGCCAGTTGAACTGAAGCCACACAAATTTTTTTTTTCATTTCTTAAGGAAGGCTAGCACTTAATGACTTGGTACTCCATATTACCAACTCTTCAATCACCTGGATAAGAAGAATTACTTGCTGGACAATGAACTTGAGGAATTCCAGGGGCAGAAAACCACTCCTTAGGCCACTCAAATGCAGCATCATCATGGTTTCCAAAAACACTAGCCCAAGGTATACCCCTGGCCCTTGTTGGAGAGACTGCTTGATCCCAATACAAGCTCGCATTCGCAATTGCAACGTTATTTGCTGTGACTACATCTCCAAGATAGACTACAAAATCTGCAAACGAAAAAGTGGCAATTCATTAAATAGTGACAACTGACCACCCTTTCCATGAATGATTTAGCATTATTCATTCCATGATTAGAATCCGGAAGAAACGAAAACAGGAAACTCAATAGAAGACTAAAAAGGCAGAGGGGATTGCATACAATATCAAGGAAAACAAGGCCACAGACACGTGCCATAACCTCTCTGCTAGGGACCACCCCTCATCTCACGTGACTAGCCTTTAACGGCTAAAACCACTGAGTGCCCTCATCGAGGACACGCGTCACCATCACACATGGGGTGCGTGCTCGGCACATGCTGGGAACATTCTAGGGAATTTCCCTATCTGCCAATATGCCAGTGACCAACCGCACGTTGACACTTGTCTAGAGCAACCCCAAACTCCTATATAAGGCAAGGATCACCTCTCAAAAGGGTGTGTTCATTATTCACCTTCATTCTTTAATAATTAGCTGCCTTTCCTCTATCATTTGACTCCTAACTTGAGTGTCGAAGTGGGGTCGCGGGTCACCAGCCCCACCAAACTCACGATTTGCTACTTGTTTTCAGGTCACTACTCCTCATCATCACGCAACGCAGATCCACACTATCATAAGCATATATTAACACAATAAATGAAACTAGTCAGGCCTGTGTTACACGGACACTTCTTCTTAGTAGCGTACCCGTGTCCGACACTATTTTTATGCTATTTTTAGGAAGGTTATGTTTTAGAAATAAGATTCCCCGTGTCCATATCCGTGTCCGGGCAACATAGTAGTCAGGCCACTTCTGAATACATTTAGCAAGGATTATGAGGTTATTTCCATCCCTAATCCTAAGTTGGTGTTAAAAACATTAACTGGAAAGTGTGATTGGGTTACTCCAAAGTCAGATTAAAGTTGGAAACTTTTCATAATGAAGCTTCCACACAGTCATTTATAAAACTAAAATCAAAGTGGGTTATTTTTGAACAGACAAAAAAATCAAGATAGAGCAGCTAACCAGGTGTTTCACAGTCGAGTACAGAAGACATGACTGTGATGGAGTTAACATCTTGTCGTGGACCCCAGTCAGTCCAGGCGTCTTCCCCGAAATGCAAGTCGGCGAACAGTGCAATCTTGAAAGGTGCGGCGGCGCGTGGCCGGAGCACATGCGAGGACTTAAGCTGAATGGTGGAAGAGGAAGAATGATGATGACATCCGACGGCTAAGAGAGAGAAGAGGGTAAAAGGGAGAAGAAGAAGCATTGTCGGAAGGAAACATGCTGTTGGTTCCTCCATTGTAGTATTAATTTTAGTGGGCAACTCCAATGAATTTAAGAAAATTCTTTCTTGGACTTTTGTTCCACCTCCAAACAATATACATCTATACGTTAATTTTAGCGATTCATTACATGTTCTAATTTATTTACTTCAGGTAGGGGTGTCTTAAGTTGACACTGCACATGTCTATCCTCCATTCTTATATCTTGTTATGCTTAACAATTTTGTTTTTCTTATGAGAAAAGGGCTTCAGACTGATCGGGCTCTTACACTTGTCCATTTTTTTCACTTTGCACCCCATTTAAATGACAACATATCAGCTGTTTAAATTTGTAATTTTGTTTCACTTGGCCTCCTCAGATATCACGTATTTTGCCCCTTTGTGCTGACGTGACATAATATAAGTGCTTATAAAAAAAATTATGCCACGTCAGCATAAAGGTAGCAAATATGTCACGATTGACATGTTGAGGAGGCCAAGTGGAAATAAATTACAAGTTGAGAGGGCTAAGTAGAAAACAATTACAAGTTTAGGTAGCCACTAGGTTGTTCCTTAAGTTGAAAGGGCTAAATAAAAAAAAAATGGACAAGTTTAAGGGGTCATGAATGTATTAAACCTTAGAAAAACATGTCAAACTGATTAACAAATAATCTGGGTAACAAATCAGTTCCGCTCAGCTACACCTTAATAATCAAATTATATTTAGTCATTAAATATTAAATAAAAATTTAAATTTTTTATTATACCCTAAATAGTTTCTCATAGGAAGTCGTTGTCCTCAAATTGGAGAGATTCTTATGTCATGTTCTTTTTAGTCTATTAATACTTAATTTTAGGTGTAGACTATGGTTACTTTGAAGTAACCATTACTTTGTCTTCATCACCATTGGATCAAAATCCACTACCCTCATCTAATGGTGATAATGGACAAAGTAATAGTTATTTTGTTAATAACAAAGTAACCATAAAACAACCCTTAATCTTAATTTAATTTCATAAATTTTAGTAATTCACTTCAATAAATGTTATTCAATTCAATTATTTCCCGTTCATTTTTTTAAATCATAAACAATGCAAGCCTCCATAAAATAAAGAGCTTTTAAATTACATCTATCTTAAACAATTCTAACTCATTATTCAATTTCTATTACAAACTTTATTATTTATAATCATGTTTACTAATAAGGATGACAAAATACTGTTTATAAAGAATATCTATTTTAAGTATGACTTTTAACAATTAAATTAAATTATATTATAATACAAGTCATGTTTAAAATTAAATAGGAATTATTTAGATGTTATTGTTATGAATTTTTCATAACTAATTAAAAATATATATTGAAAATGTACGTATTAATTGAATATTATTTAATCAGGATTACTAAGTCCATATGGAATAAGGATTAGAGACTTGCTAATAAAGAAAGAACACCCTATATATACTTTAAGGGAGTTTGCCAACATACCAATTTTAGAGTTTTGATTTTATTCTTGAAAGCAGAAAAATTCTTCAAAAGCTCTATTAGCCCTTGCCAAAATTTTGGAGAAACTCTCTCCATTTTGTTCCATTAAAATACATTCAAAAGTTTAAGTGGTGGATTGCAATAGTCTTCAAAAGGTAAACACAAACACATGTATTCTCTACTCTCTTTTTTTTCTTTTACATAACATGTATTTTCTACTTAATTTGATATCTAAAGATCCAATGAAACACATTCCTTGAATTACACGAATATAACAAAAATATAAACAAACAATAACACGTTTTGCAAAATTAGAAGGACCTGCGAGTTATTTTAACCAACTTGGATGGGTCTTGATAAATTTGTTTGACTTTCTAGTTTCCACGGTATTCAGTTTTGACACCACCGACCAAACCCATTCCAGTAATTATACTAAACAGTGAGGGGTATATAAGGAAAACGAGTGTAAGATAAATAGCAAGTCTGATTGTCTCTCTATCTACAACAAAATAAAGAATTTATTTTTCTAAAAACAAAACGAATAAAAAGAAAAGAAACCGTAAAATAAAAATAAAAACTTTCCTAGTTCTCATCTCCCCTAACAAAGCTCCTTCTTTTTTCCCCAAATCATAACCAATTTTCATTTCCGATCACACCCTAATTCTTGATTTTCACCATTGTTTATTTTCATTGCTTAGGTTTTTCTCCATCTTCTTTCAATTTTCTAAAAAGGGTTTTTTTTTATTTTTCTTTTTTGTTTATGATTTCTTTGTGACCTTTCAGATTTAATTATGAGCTACGGGAGGAGACAGAAAGGTGAAATTCGATTTCAGGAAGTTCAGGGGACAAGATCGCACAATAAAAAACCCCCTTTTCATGGTATGTTTTTTTTATTTGATTTATATTATCTCTAGGGAAACAGATAATTATATAATTAGTAATTGCCCTTTTGATTTTTGTTTGAAATTTTTAGGTGGGGTTTTGTTTGATTTGGATTTGGGAATATATATGTAAAGCCCTGTTTTTGATTTTTTTTTTCCCTTCTTAGGAAAAAAAGTTCTTTCCTCTGGGATTTTTTTGGTTGGGGTTTTGTGAAATGGAACTGCAAATATAGTGTAGCTTTTGGGGTACTGTTATGACTGGTGTTTGTGAATTGTGATAGTGATAGAATTCTCTGGATACTGGGGTTTCGAGTTAGGGATTCAAGTGTTGCTGATAAACTCTTATGTTATGGTTGCAAATATGATAGTCATGATCTCATAATGTTTTTACTTGATTATCTTGTTATTAGTGATACTGTAAGCTAGAGAGGTGAATCTATTTTATCCTTTTTTGTTGGTATAATCAATGTGTTATATGGGAATATGGAAATTGTCATTCAAAGGCTCTCCTTTGGCTTTGCATGTATTGTCATTGATCTCATTATGTTGTCCTAGGATTTTCTTTTGTCTATGTATCTTCTTATGTTGCATTCGGGGATGTAAATTTTTTGTTTTTAATGCTTGGTTAAATTTTGTTAAGATTTGTGTAATAATGAAGAAAGTGGTGTGAAATGTGAGTTCAATGTTTGTTGTCTCTCTGGTTTATCATAGTGCTGAATTAAGTTTAGACGCGTGTTGCCTCCTTCCTACATAAATGGATGATCAATTCTAGATTCGTACTTAGATTTCTGTGTTGAAATTGCACGTGTGAAGTTTGTAACAGTTAATTGCCTAAGAGGATAAATGGTAAAGACAATGAATGTGTGAGGTATCTCTTTTTGGCTTTTGCGAAACAGTGAATGCTCGAGTTAGTTTGTTTTGTCGTTGTATGAAGTATTAAACTTTACATTTGTATAGCTTAGGATTGCCCGTGTCAATTCTTGTTTTCTTTAGTTATTGCTCTACCTAGAAAATAGCTTTTTGCGTAGCATCTATTTTATTTCCAACATTGCCCTGTGAAATTGAGTTTGTGTTCTATATTGTGTTTCCAGGTAATTGGCAGCCAACTGTACCAACATGGGAGAAACGGTTCTGCTATACAGTCGGTTCGGTTCCATGGAGCAAGTTATTGGAAACCAAAAGGTCGATGTACCTCTATGAGAATGTAGTTCAGTGGAACGACTCTGCTTGTGAAGAGGCATTTCACAATGCTAAAAGTCGATTTTGGGCAAAGATGAAAGGTCTTCTGTGTGACATATCATTGCCTGATCCTGATGAATACATTGATGAAGTTGACTGGAACTCCGAAATAGATCCCGAGTTGTATTTGGATTTGGAACGAGAATTCAAATATCCTGATGAAAAAGATAACAAGGAGGAAGGAGTGATTCTTGATAACAATCTCTTGAATCAGTCGTTTTCATGCACTGGATGGGGGGAAGCTGAAGAGGACTTGCAAAAGGCAGCCGCAGGCGGTTTGGATCCTAGATACAGAGATTTCGACGATAAGGGTATCAATGTGAATCCTCAGAAGAGCAATGTTTCTCAGTCCAATGGCGCCATAACAGATAACGAATTGGGAAATACTTGGAAAGATTCAGATGGATGGAAGAATAACTATAACGGGTGGGAGGATAATTGTAACGAGTGGAGCCATATGAATGAAAGAAGTGGCGGTGAAGAGTGGGGAATGTGGGATGGGAACACCGGGAAGCGAGAGGGTGCAGGCTTTTACATGTCGAGGTATAAAACCTCGAGGTTTAACGGTGATGATCATCAGATAGATAGAGGATGGTGGAGGAACGGAAGAGGGAGGAAGAGGATGAATTTTGTATATTGAAAGGACTGATTTGAGGGAAGGGGGAAATAAACAGCATGAATTATTTTTGACCTACAATCGAAACAGATCGGGATCGGGCAAAGTAAAGACCGGAGGGGAAGTCACTGAAGAAAAGTTTTGCAAGTGTGAAGTACATATATAATGTGAGTAGGATGTTTAATAATGTATTATTTCATTTGTTTGTGTGTGAGAACATATGGTACATAAAGAAACAGAATAATACAAAACGGGCAAAGCCCCGTCCTTGTCCTGCTCATGTTCCGGTTTCATAATAGGCAGTCTTGTAGTTTTTGGGAGAAAGAAGCATGATCAACCCGGAATCTATTCTAAATATCGCTTATAATTTAAAGAAAAGATATAAAGAAACCATCTTTAACTTTTAACTTTCTGAGTGATAGCAACTTGATTTGGATGGATAAGTTAGTTTGTTCTGCATGCTTTCAATGCTTAAAATGCAGCTGCGGTGTGGGTCTTTAGTTTGTGGTAGCCATGACATTGAAAAATGGTATACGTGTACCATCCAAATATCTTAATTTCTTAGATTATGTCAAGTTAGGTACCATTATAAAAATTGGCCATGAGTTCATTCACGTCACGTTGGTATTAATTCTTTACTCGTTAATTAATTCTTTAAAGAGGAACTCCAAGTGATATAATTGATGCCTATGAGATGGATGAATCTGTAATGAATTTTCCCTCTCTCAACCCCCATGAAACATGGGGAGGAAAGTCAAGTTGAAGGCAACTCAATTGGAGCAAAATGGGGCAAGAATTGGTTGTACCCGACGAGAAAACTCGTCATATTTATTTGAGAGAGTCGATAGAGGATATGATTATCTAACATTTTACAAGCTTACCACTTTGAGAATAACCGGAGAAACCCTTTTGTACTTTACCTATGGCATAAATATTGTAATACGAGTAGGGGTCGATAATGAGATAAAGATGCGACAACACAAGACAATTTCGTAGACAAATGAGATAAAGTTTGTGTACTCATGACAATCGTATTCGTGAACAAAGAAATGTTGCATATCATGACAAGAAAATCAAGGTTTTCTTTAAGGACTCCAAAATGTTGAAGCTTTGTAGTCATTAGAATGAAAGAGAAAACTCAGTTTCAAGTCGGAATGACTATCTAGTAATAATTGTCATGGGTGTATGACAAGATATAAGTTGCAATTCATAGAAGGGAAGATTTACTCCGAATATGAAATGGTTTCAATACTTGAAAGTAAAATAAATAGATATAAAGCAAATTTTATTGTTACATGTATTAATGCATGATTTGAAGAAATAAAACAACTGTTCTAAATTATTCCAAGATAAATCAAATTTTTGATGCAATCTAATGATTTCTTTCAACGGAAGAAAATAATATTTGTTTAAACTTTACCACAGTAAAACATATTGTTTCACTTAAGACCAAAGTGCAATGGCTAGTTGCCATATTGACTCGCATGTGTAACATAAAGATACGATGCCGAGAACATGTGTACAATTGATATAAAGGGTAGTTATTATCTCTTGAGACAGATTAAGAAAACCAATCTTGATTCTCTCTCTTCTTCTTCATTCTTCATCTGTAATTACTTTCTTTCTCTTCTATAATCTCTTTGACTAGTTTTCGGATGAGATTTTTTGGTATTCAAAGTTCCTCATTTATTATGCAAAGTATTGAGAACAATAAATTGAAATAAAAATCAAGGGGCAAAATCCAAAAATATTATTTTTTGACATTTTTAATGACATTTATATGAATACACTCTTGAAATGCAATAATACATGAATACTTTATATAAAAATAACTTGTCATTGTTATATAAAAGTTCAGTTCCAAGTATTAAGAAAATTATTAGGAAATATGGGTCCTCAACTAAAGTTAGAGGAACCTCCTCTAGATGTTTGATATGTGGCGTATGACCCACCAATTGAGTGGGTCATTTGCCACATGTCAAACATCCAACAGAGGTTCTCTAGTAAAGTTAGAGGAACTGGATCCTCTAATAATTTCTCCAACTATTGAGAGTTTTTATTGTACTAAACCTATATAGGAATAACCTCTTAATTGTTATACAAATAATCGGTCCCAAGCGTATTCTTATATAGAGATTTTAAGGTATATCGTTTTAAAGAAAATAAATAAAAATTGACAATAGAATTGGTGTTCAAGGGTGAGAATATTGGTTAGTAGAGATTGGGCTTTGCGTGGATCTGCGAATTAGGGCCCGTTTAGATGGAGCGTTATAAGAACCCAATCCATTACTCACTTTTTTCTACTCCGCTCTGCAACCTCCAATCCCTAACCGCCTATTTCAATTTTAATTTCACCACCGTGCACGGCTGCCGGAGCTACGTGGCAGCTCGACAATTTAAACTTCCTCACCGTCACGAACATCTCTATTTTCTCCCATGGCAGAAGAAGAACAAGAAACTCCACAACCACCACCAACTTTTCCGGCAGAACCAACCACCGTACTCCCCGACACTCATGAACCAACTCCGGCCACCATCCCCTCATTCACTCCGCCTATCGCTCCCATCCCTCCGCCTCCCGCCGCCATCCCCCGCCCATCAGCAAACGGCGACGTTACAATGACCGACTCCGAATCGGATTCCGAAGAAGATGATTCAGCTCCTACTGATGCAGGATCAACCGTTGATTACGTCATCTCCGACACAAGCAGATTAGAACGGGAGAGGCAACAGAAGGCTATACAGGACTTGTTAATGAAGAGGCGTGCTGCTGCACTAGCTGTTCCGACTAATGACATGGCGGTTCGGGCCCGGCTTCGGAGGCTCGGGGAGCCGATTACGTTGTTCGGGGAACGGGAAATGGAGAGGCGGGATAGGTTGAGGATGCTTATGGCTAAGCTTGATAATGAGGGGCAGTTGGAGAAGTTGATGAAAGCTCATGAGGAAGAGGAGGCTGCTGCCTCGGCCGGGGATGATGTTGATGAAGAGATGCTTCAGTATCCTTTTTATACTGAAGGGTCTAAGGAGTTGCTGCATTGTAGGATTCATGTTGCTAAGTTTTCTATTGCTAGGGCAGCTTCTAGGGTTTTACGTGCTAAGCGAAGACGGGAAGACCCTGATGAGGATGTTGATGGTGAGATTGATTGGGCTTTGAAACAGGCTGCCAGTCTTGTGCTTGATTGTAGCGAAATTGGAGATGCTCGACCCTTATCTGGATGTTCGTTCTCAAATGACGGGAAACAACTTGCCACTTGGTATTCTCTCTTTCCGTACTTCGTTTGGATTAAATCATGTTTATAGATAGTCCTTTGCTATTGAACTTGAATACTTAGACTTGTTTCTTTTGTAGTTCTTTAACTGGCATTGGTAAAGTATGGAGCATTCCACAAGTAAAGATGGATTCTTCCTTGAAGGGACACAAGGAGCGTGCGACTGATATTGCATTTTCTCCTGTGGCGAACAATCTTTTAGCAACTGCCTCCGCTGATCGAACTGCAAAGTTGTGGAACACTGATGGTGAGCTCCTTAGAACATTTGAGGGACACTTAGATCGTCTTGCACGCATTGGCTTCCATCCATCAGGGAAGTACTTGGGGACTACGAGTTTCGACAAGACATGGAGACTATGGGATGTAGATACCGGTACAGAGTTGCTTCTTCAAGAAGGTCATAGTCGTAGTGTATATGGTATAGCTTTCCACCACGATGGCTCATTAGTAGGATCTTGTGGTTTGGATTCACTTGCACGTGTTTGGGACCTTCGTACTGGTAGAAGTATACTTGCCTTGGAAGGCCATGTCAAGCCTGTGAGTCTATGCACTCCTCATCTTTTTTTAAAGTTATTTTTTTGGGTTAAATGTTTAGCTAATAAAAGATATTCATAGTCAACATCATTTTCAGGTTCTTGGGATTAGCTTTTCACCCAATGGGTATCATTTGGCCACTGGTGGTGAAGACAATACATGCCGCATATGGGATTTGAGGAAGAAAAGGTCACTATATATTATACCAGCTCACTCAAATCTTGTATCGCAAGTGAAGTTTGAGCCTCAAGAAGGCTACTATTTGGCGACCTCATCTTATGACATGACCGCAAAGGTACAGCTCTTCTTGATATAAGTTATAACACAATTGTTTCACTTGGTAAAGCCTTCAACTTATGTTTCTTTGTTTTATATGATTCATCAGGTATGGTCTGGGCGAGATTTTAAGCCTGTTAGGACATTGTCTGGGCATGAAGCCAAAGTGACTTCTTTGGATATTAGTCCAGGTAAACTTTCTAACTTCAGAAGTCAGAGTTGACATTTCTTCTTATAAAACATATATTTTTCATCTTTTTAGCTGTTCATTGACTTGTTCAATGTTTCTATGCTTATTTAATCAGTGATTGTCCCTTAACATTTGCCTGTTAGCATGCATAATCTATGCATGAGAGAAAACTGTTCTAGCCCTTCCTCGTTTAGTAAATCTTTAACAAAGCTTTGTTTTATTTCTTAACAACCTTGACTGGGCATATCCCAATCCAAAGTCTCTGTTTTTTGTGGTGATCAACTTGTTGGAGCTTCGATTAGATTATGTTGTTAAATTATGCTATGGGATACTGCAACTGATGCTTATGTGGAGTTACTGATATTGATAAGGCTATATAGGTCATTTGTAAAGCAGTGTTTAATGCGTAGTTCTAACCCCATGCTATATATCTCTGTCTTTGTCTTCTATCTTCCTAATGTCGATGGCAATACATCAAGGTTTAATTCAGTTTTAGGGTTAAATGCAAATTTTAGGCTCTATGGAGGGGAAAAAAATCCAAAGCAGATGCTACCTGCAAACCTACTTAATTTCCTCTTTATCATTTCTTCACTAGGTTGGAGATTCAACTTAATCTAGTCAAAATTCCTTTCTATTACCGTTGCTTCACTTGATGAGAGATTGAACTCAATCTTGAGTTAGCAAGGGGTTTCTTTTTGTACTCATATGCTTCATTGCAGCTATATCAATTTCCATAAAAGAAAAGAAAGTTTAAACATGCATGTACAACTCAGAAAATTACCCAAATTTTTACTGTAAAAGAAAACTACCTTCACAGAACAACAATACCTATTTCTTCTAATTATTTTCTATTTTCTTCCAAGTTCTAAAGAAAACTATCGATTATTTGGGAAAGTTAAGCTTGAACCGTTTCTTTTTTCTTTGACAAACCATGGCTGAACCTTATTAATTAGTTGAGTTTATAAAGTCTGAAAGTACTGTGTAAAACTGAAGGAACACACACAAATGTATTATTACTAAGGTCTAGCATCATGTGTTGATTTCTTATTCTGTCTTTTTTGAAGAGTTTGATTAAGTGTCTCAAATGTGTTTTGAGTCCCATCGACAATCTTTTTACTCTTGCTGGTGATACTGTTAGTAGTTATGAGGAGTGTAATTTGTAGCTAAACCATCGAAGATAGGAAAAGCATTTGAAACATGGTAAAAACAGAAGAGGATTGTTTCCATTGCTAGTGAGGATTTGGTTTTGGCAATTCTTCAGAAGTATACCTAGCCATATTTTTAGTAAAGCATTTTATGTAATAGCTATTATGCAGGAAAGCTCTGATTTCACTTGTGAAATGAAATATTTGTTTTTTTGGTGACAGATGGATGTTGTATTGCAACGGCTTCACACGATCGAACCATCAAGCTGTGGTCCAGCAGCAGCAATGAGAAAGAGGAGGGTATGGATGTGGATGAGTGAGTATTGATGTTTTCGAATTTTGATTCTCAACCTATGCCCCAAATGGAGGATGTCGCTTTTGATTAGAGTTGAAAATGAAGATGTAGATGATGATGATGATGATGATGATGATGATGCAATTATCCCAAGTTGTATTATGTCAAAGGTTTAATTCTAGTCTAGGATAAGAGAAAGACCCACATTGTTCAACTAATTGTACTATTCTGCAAATATTTTTTCATACTAACAAAGAGCATTTGATTTTGTTATTTTTTATTCTCGGTGCGTTTGATTAAGTATCAGCAATTGCTTTAATCAATTTGTCCATATGAGATGTATGTCCCGTTCAGATGATAGTTTTGTTGTTAATAGTTGTTACTTACTTAATAATAGAAAAGCAAGGTTGTTATCACCAATGTAGTAAAATATGTTAGGGGTTAATAATTGAAGCATGACCAAAAATAGATCATCATAAAAAGTTACAAAAAAATTTCACATTAGCGGCAGGATCAGAACATATACCAGCTGAAATATCATTAGGATCAAAATATATCCAACATATTCTAAGTTAACACAGAAACAAAAGCAAACATATCCTATGAATAAGCTTCCAATTTGATTTCAGACTGAACTAAACAAAATAAATATGATCATTTCAATTCCATTTCCTCCACATTCTGATTCCGCTCCCAGTTCTGAAGTTCAAAGCAAACGCCCACTAAAACGTCTCCTACAAAATCCACCAAGTGTCACACCGACCACGAAAGTCACTGTACAGTTAACCCACATCCCATTGTTGTTCATTGGTTTCTCTCCTCCACCAGTGATCAATTTCTTCTGAGAGACTATAATTCTATCTTTCTCCTTCAAGTCATTCAACAACCCGTTCATAACATTTCGATAATGCCTGGGTGCTTGTTCATCAATCCACGAATGATATCCACAAGAGGGTTTAGTTGTCTGAAAGAAAAGGACAATCAATGATTAGTTTTTCTGGAAACATGAACCCAAATTCCGTATTAGAAATTGATGAAATGAAAAGTTACCTCGTAATGTTTGCATCCAAAAAATCTTCTACCAGGATTAGCTGATGTCCAAGAAACCCTTTCGACTGCAAAGTCGCCACATTTACAAGAATTTTTGCCGTTTACAGTCCCCATTTCAAACCAATCAGTGAAAACTATGCGACTACTCAAGTGATGAAGATGGATGAATGAAGAAGAAGAAGGTAGTGAGCTAGTAATAAAAGGGAGATTGTTACCGTTGTAAGGTAAAAATATTTATAAAGAGACAACTCACGCGCTCCATTTTTTCCACAAGATAATTATTACCGTTATAAGTTACTGCATTGTTCATTGGAAAAAAGCATATTTAGGCCCCTGATCAATTCAATTTTTCTTGATTAAGCCCTTGATCATTTAAATAGATAGATTAGGCCCTTGATCAATGATTTTTGATTTCTTTAGACCCTTTTTGGATGTCTCAGTTATATAAGTCGGTTAAATGTCACGTCAACCGCCACATATACCACCGCATCACATATATTTTTCCTAACAAAATGCCACGTCATCCCTTACATAATTTTATATCACATTAATCCCTCAAAAAAAAAATTGAATCTCAAAAAAACCTTCATCAATTTTTTTTGACTTTTTAGGGCTTTTTGGGCATTAAGGTTAAATTAGTTGAGGGATTAATGTGATATAAAATTAGTTGAGGGATGATGTGGCATGTTGTTAGGAAAAATATATGTGATGTGGCGGTATATGTGGCGGGTGACATGGCATTTAACGGATTTATATAACTGAGACATCCAAAAAGGGTCTACAGAAATAAAAAATCATTGATCAAGGGCCTAATCTATCTATATAAATAATCAAGGGCTTAATCAAGAAAAATTGAATTGATCAGGGGTCTAAATATGCTTTTTGCCTTGTTCATTTTTATTTTTCTCTATTGGTTTTTAAATTGAGATATTGAACTACTAATAATTTATAATTGGAGATATGGAATTAGAAAATGTTACTTATAAGCGCTAGGTGCTAGTTTGACATTTGCGCGTTCAAACGACCTTCGTTGCGACAGTGGTTATAAACGTAAAATTATTCTAAGAGAGAACTATTCATTCGAACAATTAAAACTATTTTCTACATGTGTCACGGTGTACCATACAAACTTAATTTCAACAATATATTAGATATGAATAAAAACAACATGTGCAATGAGGTGTGTGGTATTATTTTTTAAAGCACCATTTAGCATCTCACTTTTGGAGTTTTTCACAAAAAGCTCCATTCTAAAGCTTTTTATAAGAAGTTGTTTATATTTATTATTTATTTGACTATGACTATATTATTCTTTTAATGTTCACAAAATATATTTATTCTTTAATGGTACTGCTATCTCTTTAATATTATTTTCAAAAGAATAAAGTTTTTATTAATTTAGAATATATATTTTTATTAGATGAATTCAAAATATAACTTCACTATTTAATCCATTTACAAATTGTAAGTCTTCTATTGTAAAAGAGAATTGATGTCATCATTATTGGCAGAACTAAAAACTTTAAGACCAAGGCTGTCATCTCTTACTCTAGTCTTATTGTTTCTATCCAAAATTACGAATTTTGAACTCTCTAAACATATATTTTCTTTTTACTAATAAAGATGAGCATTGGTCACGAGATTAAGTTTTACCAATGGTCAAAAGGGATTTTGACGGCAAAAGTTTGTCGTTTACTAGCACTGTCACTTAAGATATGAATATAACAATGACTTGCATTTTCTTATAAAAAAAAACAAAAAACAATGACTTGCATTTCCTTTATACTGAAACTAATAATGATAATGCAATAAATATAAGAAATAGTCCAATGCTTTTTGGACAATAGATGTTAACATCGTCAACCTGTTCTATAGGAATAAGAAAAATACAACAGCAATTCAAAAAAATAATCAAATCTTTTAAGTCGTTTTTGTTGATCCAATACAAGGGTAGGGTTAGTGGTGAAATAACTATATTGTGGACTAAACAAAGTGCAATTTTCTTTCTTTAATTCAAGGAGCCGACTAAATTACAAAAAGATTATGCATTTTGGGTAAAGTTCCAGGTAAAATGCCAAAACTGCTAACCTATCTTTGTTTGTTCTCAAGACGTGAAAATAATTATACAAACTCTCTCGCTCTTTCATTTGTACCATCCTGCGAGTAAATACCTCAGCAAGAAACAGAAGCACCCAGCAATTGCCTGTCAAGTACACCACACACCATTATACACACATTTTACTTGCATCAAAAGTTTATTTATGAATTAGATCCATTCAATTCAAATGCACCAGCCACACCAAAACACTACATAATATATGGGGTTTTTTTTTTTTTTTTGTGGTGAAGTGAATAGTTGATATGTTATTCTACCTAATTTTAACAATGACATGAAAACTAAGATGGTTCATCCAGATCACTTATAAAAGCAGCCGTTAACTCGTTAATCCGGACCATTCACTTTGGACAGACCAATAGGCTTCAATTTTAGTTTTGGTAATAAAATGCAGTTTGTTCTGTAAACTGAAAGATGCTAACAAATGACAAAAGACTATGTAGAATTCAAAGTTAAAACCTTTGTCCAGCGATATAGTGACCTTTCATCCAAGCTAGTGAACTATGTTAGTAAATGATGAATAGTCGTCTTCCAAAAGATGTTTATCGCATAAAAAATCATTGCATAATATGCCTTTCTTAGGAATATTTAGCTCCAAAATCCCGTCAGGCATATCTATCTCTGTTTCAAAACTTTAATTTGAGTGGTCTTTAGAGGGACTCAATCGAATTCTATTTTCATCATATCTCTTGTTTGGAAAGAAATAATGTAAAGGAATTTAATCATTTCTAGAAAACAAACTAATGTATAGAATTTTAACTGAGACAAAAGTAAACACTCCCAACCCCTAACAAAATAATACCAACACATGCTTAAGAAAACAATATAGATAGGGGACTGGGAGAGAGGGAGATAAAGGGACAAAAGATTATAAGGCAACAAAAGAGACTTGTATATTTGAATATCAATCACCTGAAAGAGAAGCAGATGGATGCAAAGAGCCTTTTCTGATTTCCTGCCAAATATTCTCAAATATACATTAACAAGTGTTCCGTCATTAGTTCCAGTAAGCAGACCTGTCTGAGGATCAAACCTGGAAAAGACGAATGACATCATGTCTAATTATTCATGTCGACTTTAAAAGAATGATTATTCATGTTGAGTTTATCCCCTACAAGAAACATTTCCAAAAGCATATGAATGGCTTCGGCTAAGTAGAAAGATTACCTAGGCAGACGATGCCGTGGGCAATAGACAAAGCCAAAAAGCTGAACAAATAAAGACAAAAATTAGACGCCATACCCAAAAATACAAGATTAAGATCCAAAAGTAAGTTGTTATATCGAACCTGAGGAAGTGATAAGAGAAAGTTCAACACTTGAGGTAAGAAGAAAATTAGGAGTGTTTCACTGTTATAAAGAAAAGTCTGTTATTAGATTGTAAAAGGAATTGCCAGATTTTAAGATAAGAACTACAGTTCCATTAAAAATCACCGAAGAATGCTTGTTATCAAGTATGTGCATCCAATTGAACAGTACTAATTGTTGGAAGTCTACAAGGTTTCTCTACAAAAAATGATCTATACCAGAGAAATAATAGCAAAACTGTATATTATATTAAGTTGTCAAACCACTAAGTTTCTAATAACATTCGGAAGTTAATTGACTATTTTGATATTCTAACATAATATGATAGGGTCATCCATGCAAGGTTATTTATAGTTTCTATTCCTTAATCTCAATGAAAATTTTATATGATCAAGCAAAAAAGAAATTCACCTGAAATGGCCTAAAATACCCGCAACAGCCATAGTCATCCCAGCAAAGTATGTAAAGGTATCTCCAACAAACACTGCAGAAGGATACCTAATAGAAACCCAAGACTTTAGATTACTTTGCCACCCAGAACACAGTAGTAAGCCTGCAGAGTAAAGATGATCAAGCTTACCAATTGTATGCAAGTAAACCCATGGAAGTAGCTATAAAGGGTTGAACAAGATACACAGAGAATGCATGGGCCTGCTGATACTCAGGATCTTTGGATGCTCCAATTTGCATGATATTATGAATCAGAATCTGTAAAATCATCAATGTCAGGGCCTCTAAAAAGGTCAAATTTCAATTGTTTGATAAGTTATTATGCTTGCTTACAGCACATGAGATCACAATTGTTTGCCCAACTTCAAGACCATTTAAACCAGCGTGAATGTTAATGGAATTTGTGCAGAAAACCACCAAAAGACCCATATATAGCTTATACATCCATCCTGCCAAAAAAATAACACTTCAGATAGGCAAATACTAAGGACTCAAAATTCATAGTACCATTCAAAACAATTTCGTTTTGCTAATTAAATTATAAAATCACATACTCCAACAAAAAGGAAAAGACAAGTATTTGAGGGCCAACAAAAAAACTTGTTTAAAGGAAATCAACAATACAAACAAATGAAAAAACATCAATTCGGGCAAAATCAAGATATAATCATACCTAGGTCCAAAATTTCATGCCCAACAAAAGGGACAAGAGGCTTTGGTATTATGACAGTTGTATGCCCAGCATATGCCATCAACAATGGAAGGGCAGCAATTGATGGCAAGAGCAATTTCCTGCTCTTAAAAGGAAAAAACAAAAATGTGAAAAAAATATAAAGCAAACAAGGCATTAAAAGTGTATCAAAGAACATAGTTATTGAAACAAAAGGAGCATTAAATACTTACACCCTCCAGGGAACATCTAGGACATCATCAACAAATCCAAGTAGTGTCATGAAGCAGATGCAAGCTAGTGCTGCATTATACTCAACAAGCCACTGCAGTATAAAATGTCTACACTGTTATCATCTAGTGTTTTTATTAATTACTAAACCTCTCCATTACACCAAGTGAGACGTAAATTTGAGAAAAGAATATGACAAGTGCATTGGTAATACAAACAACATATGACAATAAAAATTGAAAATCCTAAAAAGGCGTCTATTTGAGACCAGGGGGAGTGACAATAATGAAACTTGGATCCAAAGATTAATTAGCATAAATATTTTGCTGTAATGTATGATCATCATATGATAATCTCCTTATGATTTGTAAGCTGACATTCATAAATCTTATTATCTGCTCTTGCTGATAAAGGAGTAGAAATATTTGGACAATCCAAAAGGCTGAACCACGATCATGCCTGAACATACGAACAATACTCACTCACTAGTAACAAAGTATAACTGCAGACATCCTTACTCAACTAATACTTATCTATGTTTTTATGCTTAGACTACTACATTAAGCTCAACCGCATCATAAGAGTAGGATACGTAAAAACAAGCATTTTAGACAGTACTAACAAAAGGCCAGAAAATAGCAAAAAAGAAAAAGAAAAGCTTTAGCAATATTCTTACAACGGAATCTGCTGTGAAGTTAAAATACTGAAACAATATCGTCAATATCAAGAAGACTATCCCAACAACAATACCCAACGACTCGGGCCTGCATAAATGAAGGAACATTAGAGAAAAATCTGAAAATAAAATCACTAACCACAATCAAAGCTAATCACTTTATCTTTTAAACTGATAAAACTGGTCATTCAGTTCCTTAATTGTGACTAATTTTGACATTAAAAAAGGCGAAAATGCAATTAAGAAGAAAAAAACTCACACTTTGATAGTACCCTGAGGGGTACCCTTCTTATTAATATCAAAACCAAAGAGATTCCTCCTGGAGACGTATCTAGAAGCGACAGGAATCAATTTAACGGTAAAAAAGAAGCCGGCGATGCTAATAGCAGCGTTGATAAGGATTGATCTTTTGATTTCAGGCTGGATCTTATAATGGTAGAACAGAAAATATGAGTATGGAGCTAAAATCAACAGAAAAAATCCCAAAATAAACCCTGATTTTGGCGGTGCAATTGGCGGATCGGATGTGTCGTGGGTTCTCCGGTCGGTTGTAACAGACTTTTCAATGGTTGAGTCTGCCGTCGCCGCCGTAGCTCTCTTACGAGCTGCCATGGCTGAGTTCAGTCGTCCGAGTTGTTTGGGAGTACCGAACTGAGGAAGCTAAGCTTTGGTTGTTGTTCTTACTACCTAGGCGTCACTGCAGCTAATTAAATTTTGCCACGTTTCAGAGATTTTAAATGTGGGTCCTCTAGATGCCACCTCGGATTCAAAGTAACTCTTATCACACTAGATAGTTTTATAGTATTCCGTTGAGTTTTACTTATGTTCAAAGTAGGGATGTCAATGAATAGAGTACTCCCGTATAGTGCTATTTTAACATTTCTCACATGAAAGCTTGGAGAGCAATAAGTTGGCAATTAAAAACTCAAAATTGTTTATCTAAAGTCATATATGATGTTACCGAACTACTTTGAGATATTAAAATAATTAACTGTAACACATCGGTCCATAATGAAAATGAAGATACATAAAATCGAAGATGATGATCACTTTAGATGTTTATTCTTAGTTTTTGATGCTTTAAAGAACCTATTCATCTGATCCTATCTACAACACATTGTTGGTCGTCGAAAAAAATGGTAACAATCAAATTTTCAAATGGGAAAGCAATCTATCATGGACTTGATTTATAACCAAATTAAAAAGTTGTATCGAAGATGTTGAAGATCTAGCGATAATATCATATATAAATGCAAAACCATTCAACATGCGATGAAGTTTAGTTAGTTATTACTAAACACCTCCCGCATATTTCATTATGTTCACTAACTAAACTTCAATTTGAACCATAAAATTAACTGTGCATTAATTTTCTTACTGCAATTTCACCATGAACTCGATGACGATAAACAAGTAAAATTTAAAGTGTTCTAATTGATCGAGTGGCATTACAAAAGTCGACCTGGCGGCATTTCTTGACCTCTGATATTGCTTGATTTCATGAACAAGACATAATAATCATGTAACAAATAAGAAAAATTAGTTGCCCAAAATTGCCCAAATGTTTCTAGGACAAGTAACCAAAAAATTGTCATTGATCGTCTGGTCCTAAAGCCTATTATATCTTAAGAACAAGGCCAATAGGACAATGATCACTGCCCATAACATCTGGCACGATGTATGAATCATGCACTTTCCCCGCTATCGATTCCGACACCAGGAAGTAGTCAAGCCTCCAACCTGTTTCACATTCCAATTCCACTAACTAAATAAATATGCCTCCAATCTCTTCATTTCTAATGAATATGCCCAACTTAAATGGTTGGAGGATACCTTTGTTGGTTTTACGCCCACCGTGTCTATAACCCCAGTAAGTATACCCTACAACGTTTGGATGCTGTTTTCTGAAAGTATCCACAAATCCCCTCGACAAGAAGTTTTCCGTAAATGATTTCCTTTCTTCTTCTGTAAACCCAGCACTTCTTTTGTTTCCCTGCACAAATAAGAATAACAATTGTGTCCCAAAAATTATCCACTCCATGCCCAAATTTGACGTCTCTCCAAATACATACTTAATTTTTCAAGAAAATATAAAATTAGCAGAACAGAATTTAAGTAAAACTATTAAAAAATAAGCTCCTTGTTTTGAAAAATCTATTTTATAATAGATGAAGAAACTCACTTCGAAAATTCATGTTCATAAAGTGTTTCAAATTAATAAAACTATTATCGAAAATTAGATAGGCGACTGATTAAAGGGAGGCCTCTACAAATCAAAGGCGAAGTAAAATGGTTAATAAAATGTGCTTGACTAAATGTTAGTGCACAGACACACAGACGCACAAAAAGCTCCACAAAAGCACGGGGATTCATAATACTTACAGCAGGGTTGAAAATATCTATCTCTTGATGAGCACAATTCAGATCACCAGTCAAAATGACAGGTTTTGACTTTTCCAGCTCCTGCATTCATCCATACAAAGAAATTACAGGCATATCCCAATCAATTAAATACGTATTTACCTTTGTTATCAACAGCTAAAGAAGAAGGAATTAGATGAGCGGAAAAGTATGATCTTGGCTCTAAAGTATAAAAAGCAGAAAGGAGAATTTGAGAAATCAATACGCTAGAAGCATTTTGGAGATCAACAGAAATCAACAACGCTCTAAGATAACAGGACAATAAAAGAAAGAAAGAAAAAGCTAATAAAAGATTAGTCCACATCAAGAATCAAATAATTTTTTCAATGACTTCAGATATCTATAAGATCTCAAATGAATCACAAAGAACAAACAGAAAGAAGGCCGATCAATAATAGAAAGAAAACTAACACATAAAGCAGCTATCAACTGAAAGTCAGGCTTACTTTCATGTAGTTGCTGAGAGAAAGATCCCATTCTGTAACCCTGTATGACTACAATTAAGAAATAAAGCCTTTGGATGAGTCAGATGCTATGATGAAACAAATCAACTGAAGAATGATGCAAGCTACTAAGCTAGTGATGCTCCATTACCAGTCTTCTCAAGCCATCTCCAGAGTTAGGGACATATGCACATATCAGATAAAACGAATCAAATTCTGCTGTCACAATTCTTCCCTCACTGTCGTGATCTGGTATGCCTAGACCATAGCTGACCGAAAGTGGCTTGACCTGTCCAAAAAGTACTATGACTAACAAATTGCTGATACTGAAAACTACCAGACAAACAAAAGAATATTTGTCAATTGTATCTGACTATCCGTTCCTAACTACAACATCCAGGGTTACGCCCTGAGCTACTGGAACTTTTTTCATTACGGATGTGTTAGCAGTTCATGAAGTACTGAAAAATCTACTTGCTTTTGAGACAAAAGCATTTCAAACCTCATGACTCCTGTGAATTACAAGGCAAACCACACTACATTGGTTCATGGTATTGAATGAAGTGGATGTGAACGAAATTCAATTTGCACACATTGTCAATATCCTTATTTCTCTTTTGGCTCACTCACTATTCAAACACAAAGCAGAAAATAGTTATGCAATTGACAACTCAAGGCATAAAAAAGATGCTGCTCACCAACTTTAACTGACATGATATTCATTTGAAGACAAATAAAGCAATTATAACATTCTACTAAGCTAACTTCAATACAAATATCTTGATATTTGGGAACAGCATGATGCTTCCATTCTATTATCAACATCTTTGCTCATCAAGACATCCCAGGACTACCCCAAATTTTTGTCTTGGCACCGAGTTCGAATTTCCGATCACTATATCATCCGCCCAACAGAAAGAATGAAACTGATAACCCCCCGGAGCTGTATCGTGAATACCATGTTTGGAAATACTTATCAACTAGAATAAAATGTTTAGCGAGTCAGATAAAAATGGAAATGATCACATAACCTACCATGAAGGATTATTGTAGCCTGATCTATCCGACACACTAGATCCAACTTATGGAGGGTAGTTGAGAGGAAATGGAGAACAAACTTCTATTGATAAAATGACACCAGTAAAGTTCTTAAGATGATAAACAGACTTCCTTCGGGTTAATTGCTTAAAGCCAAGTGTCTACAACTGTCAAATGATTGAATGACATACCAAGCTTGTACATGAAAGAGAAACTTTATTGTGGCTGATAATGTGATTCTACTTAAGAAAATATAGGGATGAAGGTTCTCAGTGCAGAAAAACAGAAAGGAAAAGAAAAGGCTTTCATCTGAAATTAAGATAATCTACCCGAGAAATAATTGCAGTGCCTGAGTAGCCAAGTTTAGCATTGCTACATGTCCAAAAGCTATTCCCATAGCCATCAATCAGGGACTGTTTGATAGATTCAACATCCTTCTCCTGTTCAAATTTAGAATCAAGATACTTTCAAATTTATCATATTAGAAACTGACCCAGCATACTATATGCAGCTGTACCATTGATAATTCTTAATGTATAATATGAGGAAATAACTTAGTAAGAATATGATTACCTGGAGCTTGGTCTCTTGGAAGCACAACACATCAAAATTTTCTCTTTGAGCAAGTTCAATGGCCGAGAATCCCTCTAACTTTAGTAATGCTCTCAACCCATTGACATTCCAAGACAACAGCTTCACAAACTTTGTATCCTCAGAAAGAGGTGGAGGCCTCATGGTCCTGGGGTTGTATGGGATCCAATCTTTTTGGGGCTTCTTGTGAGCTAAAACTGTCCAGGTTTCAGAACAAGGCACAGGGACTAAATTATCTTGTTCAACATGTTCAGTACTAATTTCAGAAGATATTTTTCTCCTTGTTCGGGAAGCCTGTACACCTAGTAAAATTAACCAAGTTACAGATTTTGTCAAAGTTTTCTTTTTGTAAACAAGTATTACAAGGAAGGATATATACAAGAGTTCTGGACAAAAATCATGAAATAAAATGAGTAGGTCAGACAATACCTGAAACCCCATCTGTTTTAATTGAGATAGTTTCTTTTCTTTTAACAATCTTAGTATCAACTTTCAGAGTTCCAGACTCTGCCAGGGATTGCTTCACCCTCCTTTTACTTTTACTACGAGATGGAACCTCATGCGCATCACTTTTATCAGATTCATTATCAGCTTCCAAAGAGATATTTTCTGAATGAACAGAGTTTGTGTGCTCTTCAGTTTCCTGAGAGCTTTTACCAGCTGCATATGCCAGAAATATCTTATCATGAGAAATGACCAATCCATCTAGCTCATTAGAAACTTATGAAACTCCTTTGTGATAGTATTATTAGTTACCATCCAAGTGCTTTCCAAGAAAAGACTTCAAAGAGGATATGAGAACAGATTTTTGACCTTTGGTAGGGACTCCAACATTCCTGCAAATTGAAAACCATGGTAGATCTCATCAGAGCTATTGTACGGTACAAACAATTACTACCTGATATATACTAACTGAATGCAGAGAGAAAAAAAAATGAACATATGATGAACTCAAAGAATAGAGCTAGCTGAAGATGTGTAGAGGCCTTAAAATTCTGAATCTCTGTTCAAAGAACTGAACTTTTCTATATCTATAGTTTAGTTTTCCCTAACCTGGACTAGCAAAACTACATATTTAATCTCAAACTCCATGTACCTTAATGTGGTTCTAAGTTGTTGAACCGTCATTGTCTCAATTTTTGTAGGGTCTTCCTTAAGTCTTTGAATTTCAACCGATTCGATTTGAAGAGATTTTTCCTGTTCACAGAATACATTGTGTTGAGTATCCACAACATTGAAGGCTGAACTAAGAAGAAAGAAAAGAGGACACTGACCTTAGCAACAAAATTTCCAGAATCAGGGTTTGATGAATTCGAAAGGGATCTTTTAGTGGTCATTGTTCTAACTCTCAAAGAAACCAGTGATTGGATCTTCAAATGTCTTGGCCTTGCTGCAAAACTATTATATTATAATTCAGTCATAGTTTATCCAAGTAGTTAGTTAGCACATTCAACTGAACTATCTCTGAGTCTATGACAAGCTACTTCATTTCAGCGCAATATACAAAGAAAACTCTAATTTTGAAATGAGAACTTGATCTTTCTTGTTGAAATATGAAAGATGAAACAATCATCTCAGCCTAAAAGGAAGCTAAGCTACCATATTTGTTTCATTGGCAACACAATGTTAGCCTTCTATGGCGGTGAAAGTTAGAGGAGATTAATGAAAGTAATGAAACTAAAAAAAAAATAACGGAAATGAAAGTTAAATGTTAAGAGTTTATGAAATTAAATGAAGTTGAATGAATGTAAATTAGTTAAAAAGTTTACGTTCCTTACATTAACCCCGATTTGAGATTAAATGAAAAGTTTACATTTCATTACTTTCGTTAACCTCGTTAATAAAATAAGTAAATAATAAATAACCGAAGAAGAAGAAGGTAAACCTGGATAGATAAACGAAATTGTTGAGAAGTAATTGCAATGCTTGATGGTTCATCTATTTCAGCGCGCCAAATGAGTAAGGAAGGAGATGAAGCGCACGTTAGGGAACAAAAAGGAAAGGAAAGCTTAGGTTAGCCGCTAATTCAAGGCGAGGGAACAAACACGCACGAAGCTGTCACACGTGCGCTTTCCCGCGAGAATTATCAAGGAACGAAAGTGACACACCATTGCTATTGGATCTAGGCCCGCCAAATCGACACACAAACCCGATGACACGATATATATATACGATCTTTTAGTGTTAGTGCGAAGGTTTTATGATATGACCCGAAATTTGACATGATACAAAATATATATCGAGTTGTATATATAAGTTGAGTTGTGTTAATTAAGGAATTTTTAAGTTGTATAGCTTTTTTCAGAATTTTTAAGATGCTTTTTATTTTATTATATATCGAGTTGTTTAAATAAGTTGAGTTGTGTTAATTAAGGAATTTTAATTTTTTTATGTGAAAATTTGTCTGTCGTGTCGTGTTTATCGTATCACTAGTAGTTTGTGTTCTTGTTTTGATTTTTGACATGAAATCATGTTCATGTTTTCTGTTTTGACATTAACTCAAAATCTACACAACACGAATACGACACAAACACGAAAATTGATAGTTCTAATTTAATCACTTAAATATGTTATACGCTCGAAATCTGATTTATTTATCATTAGTTTTTTGATTAGTCTTTAAACATTCCTAACTACCCTAATAGCGACTAATTTTGCAAACTGATAATAATGACTAATTTATCATTATATCCAAATTTTTAAATATTTCTAGCCTAGCTCCCATTTTTCAACTTTTACTTATGTACCCAACACAAGTTTGTTATTTCATAGTTTTACTCCACTAACTAGGTATTTGTAAGTGTCGTTTCTCTAAATTTAATTCAATTTAATTATACAACTAATTGCATAAATATTTCAAATTTTGTCATACCAATCTACACCCTAATCGTACTATTTTGTAAATGTGTAATCTAAATTGTTGCCTTCTAAATGTTGACCTTAAATTGATATTATTTTATAATTAATGTATAAAATAGTCAAATATTTATTGAATGGATGCGGAAAACATATTTAATTATCCCTTACGAGTTATTAAAAAGCATCTTTTTCATATAAGTTTCCTTGTCTTTTTAGTTAAAGTTTATGGCATACACAAAGGTTTGAACTTAGATCTCTAGCTTTGCCTTAATATTAAGTGAATTATTTTACATTAATTAAAGATCTTTGCGAGACACATGTAGTATAATTAATTAATTACGGTTAGTTTGGAACCTTCATTAATCTGTATAGTAAATTGTATTAATTAATAAGCTAGTAAGGATTTCTTAAATGGATATTCAGAAAATGCTAGTAATTTTGTATTAAAACTATTGATGAATTCAAAAGTTGAGAAACAAGATGGCTCAGAATATGCAGCCTGAGGTAGTGTCCAGAGAGATTGTAACACCATCCTCTTCAAATCCGAATAATCATCCGAAAATTCACAACCTTTCTATCTTTGATCAGTTGAATTCTCACATTTGTGTGCCTTTGCTTTTCGTCTATGCAAGTAAAAACGGAGAAACGGATCATAATCACACATCTAGCGTGCTCAAAGTTTCCTTGTCGGCTGCCCTTTCCCACTATTATCCTCTGGCGGGAAGGATCAAAGATGATGTCACTATCGATTGTAATGATGAGGGTGCTCTTTTTCTCGAAGCAAGAATGAAATGTGGTTTATATGATGTTCTGAAGAATCCTGATGATAAAATCCTGAAACTTCTGTTTCCTGATGAACTAGTTTATAAAGATTCATTTGCGAGTCCTATAGCGGTTCAAGCAACGTATTTTCAGTGCGGAGGAATGTCGATCGGGATATGTCTATGTCATAAGATGCTTGACATGGCAAGCATGAGTTATTTCATCAATGAATGGGCTTCCCTGGCTCGAAACTCTGACAAAGAAATCAGTCCTGAATTCAATATAGGATCCTTATATCCGCCTCTTGACATGTCATTCCTGAAACGAACGCAGCTGATTCCTCCAGAAGTGAAAGATCGTGTTATGAGGAGGGTTGTTTTCAATGGCTCCAAGATTGAGAAGCTGAAGGAAATCGTAGTAGATCATGTTCCAAATCCTACGCGAGTCGAAGTAGTCGCTTCGTTACTATATAAATCAGCAATTTCTGCATATGCCAAGGCCATTCCGTCAAGTTCGTTGAAGCCAAGTGTTATGAATCTTCCAATGAGTTTGCATACAAAGATTTTGCCTCCTTTATTGGAGAGAAACATTGGGAATTTATCTGGGATGTTTTCAGTATCGGCTAGAGCGGTAGAATTAAGATTTTTGGTGAAAGAATTCAGGAAAGCGAAAATTCAGCTTTTGAATTCCTTTGTTGATATGACTAACCGGGAAGATCTATATCCATTGATCCTTCAAAGCATAAAAGCTTTATCTGAATATATAAATGGTGAACATGAAGTGTATACTTGTACGAGCTGGTGCAGGTATCCGTTCTATGAATCTGATTTCGGGTGGGGAAAGCCGTTGTGGGTTGCCACGATTAAGAATATTCTTAGCCAGCATAAGAATATGATTTGCTTGATTGACACAAAAGAAGGAGATGGAATTGAAGCATTTATCACTTTGGAAGAAAAAGTCATGGCCATGTTTGAGAATGACGACGAGCTTCTTTCTTTTTCCAACATCAATCCAAGCGTCTTCGACTCAGACCCTTGCGATTAATCGATTTCTGTATTGTTGGTTTTTATTTGCTGCTTAATAATGCGTTTTCATATTTCAATTTACACTTGCTATATGTCATTAAACATTGGTTTTGCTAATTACTGGACAAATAAAGTGCTTTTGATATCTTGTATATGAAAGCATGTGTCAAGGATCATCCCTGACCGGCCCTGTAGCAGTTCAGGTTACGCATTTTCAGTGCAGACGAATGTCAATCGGGTTATGCATGATGTGTCATAAGATCCCTGACTTGGAGAATAAGAGTTCTTTCATCAACAATTGCCCTTGTTTGGGGTGTTTACTATATCAGCAAAGGAGAAAAGAGAGGTAGAATTAGGACGTTGGTGAAGGCATTTATGAAAACGAAAATTCAGTTTCTGAATTCGTGTGTTAATATATAACTAACGTACTCGCGGAAGATCTATGTCCATTGATCCTGAAAAGCTTGAAACCCGCATATGAAAAATGTTGAATATACAGGTATCCGTTTTATGAATCAAATTTCAGGTGGAAAAGCCATTGTGGAAGCTGGAGAATGCGCGCAAACAATAAATAGTGTGTAAAATAAAACCATGAAAAAATTTCGATTAATGACATTTCCCTGTATCAAATCCAAAAAGAAGGGAATACAGTGTGTATCAAGAAACAATGGGAATGGCAGGATCTTCAAATTACAACTAAGGGCTTCTACAAAACTACCACAAAAAAGCCAAATCATGGATGTAATCTGTGATGAAAATCCTGCTTTAGAACTCAATAGAATCATCTCTATTGCCTACCTGAAAATTTACAGCAGCGCTTGGGTAATGGTCGGGAACACTCCCACCAAACTCAATTCTTAAGTCTTTCCAAGGATCAGGATCCATCCATCCTCCTTCTCGCTCTTTGCAGCAACGAATGATGCCCGGTCGCCTGTCTGTGGATGTGATGTAACTTCACAATCTGTCTACTTGAAAATCTTCCATTTTAGGGGGAGATTGTGGTGGAACAGCTGACGGATGAAAAATATCATCAGGTAGTTGCAAGACCCTTCTTGCAGCTACCACAGATTCTTTGTTTTGGCCAATCTTCCGTGAAGAAATGCCTCCAGACTTTGATACTTTGGAAGAGTCACCACCAGATGACAATTCTGTTAGATTTGATTGAGCCATTGCTATGGTATTGATGAACACACCGGATTCCCTGAGTCCTTGTATGATCACCTGGGATAGATCAGTATATCAAGTATGGTCAAAGGTTTGAGGTGCACAATAATTCTGCACATGGCAAATATTATAGGCAGCTCAACTTACCATTGGTGCATATATGCGAATCAAGAGGCCCTTTCTCAACAGTTTAAGTTTTAAGTCATTGTCAGTCCACACCACACGTTCTCGATACCTATTGCATAAAAGGGTAATATTTAGGAACTGCGAATTATATGAATTATACTATTTCAGATGGATAAATGGAGCTGTAAAGGAAAATCAACTACAATTACATTTTACAACAACACAACCTATGATTCTTAAAAGCCTCATTTGCAGGTCTTTTGTAAGAATGAAGTAGCCGTAATAGGATAATGATTTTATAATTGTTCTTACCAGCGAAGCATTTCCTCCTCTGTTGCTGTGGAAGCAATTATGAATGCCTACTCAGAACGTAGCAAAGAATGAGACGTAAGCAAAATTCATTAGAAAAGATTGTAAAAGTTAAATCCGCAGTAATAGAATCAGGAGAGTGAAGCAAGAAAACTCACAGCCCTGTCAAAGTCCAACATAAAACATCTTTTAACATCATCCTTAGTAGGCTTACATCCACATCGGTCACGTCTTGAAGTTAAATCGGAGAATTTAGGGTATGTATAATGTAGAATGGCAGCTTCATCCAGTTTGAGCTCTCTGTCAGAGATTAAATGAAAAGCTAATCAGGTACTTTGCCAACACTTTAAATAAAAGCATTAGAGCATCTTAAGCTGGAATGTCATGAAAGAATGTGATGATATTAATCCTTTCGAGAAACCAAATGAAAACAACAGACTTGCATCGTAAACAAACATACCCTACCATGTACACTTCATCTTACAGTAAATTTAAACATGCGCATATTCACACAGTGAGACACGTCTTAAATTCAAAATGAAGAAAAAAAATGCAAATACAATAGGGAGACATCAGCACAAAATTAGCGGGAACTCAGATAAAATAGCTATACTATACCTTGGATTCTTCATATAGTTATGCCATCTATGTGCACCATTTGGGCGGAGATGATCCTGAATTCTCGCAGCAGCCTTTCCATTTCCATATGTTAAAAAATAGTTTGGATTGCCACGAGTTGCTTCTTTATAATTGCCAAAGTATACATCTTTTGTAAGATGGTCATAGTTCTTTTTGAACATTGAGACCTACGTCAAACAAAAAGAATAATCAGTTTCACGTAGGAAGATTCTTGATAGCCCAGCCAAATGTCAAACAATGTAGTGTCACTCTGCACAGATTTATCCTGGGTTTACTTTCGTATCTATAAATTCGAAAATAAAGTTTCCCTTCTCCCATTACTTAGGACCGTGTACCAGAAATTTATGTCCTTTAACATAATAGCTAAAATCATAAGAAAATCAGATTAAAGAAATACCTCACTAAAAGGCTCCTTGATATCATCTCTCTCAACACCACTCTCCTGAAACAAGTAATGCTTTTTGTTAAGAATAAACAGAAAGCAGATAATGCACATGCAAAATGACACGGCAAATCTTCTTTACGACATTCAGAATACAGATAAGCAAATAAAATTAAATGTATCCTCTGAATCTCATATAACCAAATTACACTTACGTAATTTGGAAAGACGACCATATCAACACTTCTAGGGATGTCCGCAAGCAACGTTCTCAAAGAATATTCATGAGCACCAGCAGGATAGATAAGCTCATCGGTGTCAAGATGGATAATCCAATCAGAACCAGCCTCCTAAGGAACAAACATATAGACAAATTATATCAGTCAGTCATAACATGAGAAAATGATTTACAATGCTTACAAGCAAGTAATAACCTTACCCTCGCCATGACAATGGCCATTTCCATGTTGAGGGACTGCTTGACAAATAATTCATAATTACATGGTTTGTAGAAAAAGCTTGCCAGCCAAGTCTCGTTCCAAATCCGACTGATAACAAAAACCAGAACAGAAACACAAAATTGTTACACTTCAATCAAGCTGATAAAGAAGATAACTAGTACAAAAGAGCACATATGCAAAGATAATACGTCATATAAGAGCATCTGGGAAATTCCATTTTATTCTAAATGATTACACATTACATCTATGATAGCAAGAGATATAATAACCTATCCAGCGAACAGTTGTCACCCCCCTTAAATTGCAGAAATCCTCCATAGCATGGACCATTAACCCTTTTTTTTTTGCCTGCTTTTATTGATGTTTTTACAATTACAACCTGTTCATTTTGAGGGGATTGGTGGGAGGATGGAGTGGGGGAGGACTGACAGGGAAGAAAGCATCTCATCATCTTTTTGTTTTGAAGGATTGAGCCAATGGATGGAAGAGCAACTCTCCATCCTTCTTGCACTAACAACAAAATTTCTTCCAACAAAAATGGGCGGATTTAGAAATGAAAGAAGGCTCGAAATTTTGCTTTGTCAAAACTGCCGTTTTCATGTATATTATTAAATATCAGATGGGTTAGTCATTAACTATCGTAAAATACAAAAATTGAACTTTTCTTTAACAACTTTTATCCCAATTTTTTCAGAGAAAAAAGGTGACCAAATTAAAAATGCACTAACCTTCTTGCTTGCTGTTCCTCTAACTGTCTTGTCCTGAAAACAACTTTCACACCCTGAAAAGAGATAGAACATGCCATCAGTAAGCCCGAAGAAAACAGAACAAAGACATAGAATCACCCTGGCAATCATGCAGCAGAAAAAAGATTGTAACAAGTTATAAGATTATAAAACACTGATTGGTGGGAACAAGAGATTACTCACTGGAATTGATTCAAGAACTCTAGCTACATTTTTAGAAGCAGCCTTTCCCTCAACAAAAAGAAAAAAGGTTGAAACTCCAATAACTTTGTGATAGAATATCCATGGCAAAGTCTGTTCTAAGCCTGCAGAAGTGCTTGTAGTTATAGATATCTGTCATGCAGAAAAATTAAAAATGGAAAAAGTCATAACATAATCCAAGTCTCCATTTTCTAAAACCACAAACATGGATATGGAAGTTAAATTTCGATGGAACACAAAGGAAGTATCAGCAGAAACTGCATTAAAAAAGTCCTATACGTATCACAATGAATAAAGTGGAAATTGTACAATTCCAGTAATCTGATATGGTTAGAGTAGAATTTAAAAAGCCATTCTTCAAAATCAAATGCAATACTAAAAAAAGACTACGAAGTTACTGAAATAAGTATAAATCTGATGCGTAACACGAAGAGAACATCTGACTTGCAAGTGAGATTGATATGTTACTGAAAATATATATCCAGATAATTTCATATAAAACACCTAGAAGGTGGTATCAGTTCAATACAGACCAAGATTAAAGTAAACCTCCAATCCTTTTAAAAGATCAAACCTTTGTTAAATTTGCAGAAAAGAGATAATGAAATGAAATGCAGATTAGTAAAAACCATAGCTGCATTGTCGTGGTCATACTCCAAGCTTCATCAATATAGTCCTAGTCCCATAATGTTGGTTTTAATCTGAACAAGTACCTCCTAAACCAAATCAAATCCCCATAGAGGCACAAATATATCACTTACAACTATTGATCGATTCGAAGTAGTATCAAAGAATCTAACACAAATCAACATTCAAACATGAAAATAAAAAAGAAACATATTTTTTTAACAAATGATCAGAAAAGAATAAAAAAGATAATCAACTTATACAATTCAATGCACCATGAGAATAAAAAACAGACCTTTGGCTTGAGATCGGACCCGAAATGAAAACCCCATTTGCCAAAATAAGGAAAAGAAGGGAAACGACTCCTTCCCAAAATATCAGCACAACCAGAATCTTTACTCCGGGAAGAAGAACGAGATGAGGCGTAAGATTCCATGCCGGGAAACTGATGGTGATCGGGAGACCACCGGGAAAGAGGATCGGTCAATCCGCCTCGCCATTGCAGAAGAAATGCGAAGGCGGCAAGAGTTAAGGGCAGGATAGTCAGAAGCAACAACAGACGGGAAGCGTAGATGGATTGGGAAGATGGCGGTAAAGAAACAGAGGAGGAGGAAGATGAGGTTCTTGAGCCTGCCATGAGAGATGGCAAGGGATACAGAGGAAATGAAGCATGTATGTATATGTATAGGTTTATATAGAGAAAGAAAGAAATTGAAAGCTCGAGGAAGATGATGAATGGACCGTACAATGCAGAGAAAAGAAGAGAAGAGAGCCGTTTTTGTCGTTAGGTGATGCTTTTTGCCGTCGTTTTGGGTCGTTTTCTTTCCTTTTTCTAATTCTGATTTTCTTACCATATCTAATATTCTCATTTAATATGTTTCTTTATTTTATTATTCTAAACAAAAAAATAAAAATTAATTTTATCCAATTTACAATAGATATGAATCTCAATCATATGATGCAATGCAATGTACAATAATAACAAAAGGATATTTGGGAAAAGCTTAAATAGGTTATGACAATAGAAAGAAAGATTTGAGATTTTTTCAATTGTTTCCTATGGAAAAGAAAGATTTGAGATTTATTACCTTATTAATAAATGAATTTTTCTTTTCTAAGAGAAATTAATAAATGGATTTTAGCGGATATACTCGAGATTTTTTTGCCAAAATAGTAATTTCACATTTTCATTGCAAATGCTCAATATATTTTTGATATCTTTAAAATCTAAATGTTTGCTCAAATGTCATCGGAGTATTTAAAAAATGACGGACGTTAAATCGCTATTATATCTTAGGTAATAAAAATTAGTGACCTTTGTAGAGAGATGAAAATGAATGAGGCAAAAGAAAAAATAATTAAAATTGTGTATATTAAGAATGACACTTGTATAATATTTAGAACGTTGTCCTAATTAGGAATACTTTTCCTTTTTTACTTTTAACTTTGAAATAAGAGAATAACAGTTCTGAGAATTATTTTTTTTCATGCGGAGATACGCTAATGTCGTCACTGCCACATAGGCACCCTTGTCCTTTAGTGCAGAATCACATCTACGCATATCCTAGCTATAAGGGACGCATTTTAGGAGTATAGTGATTTCTTGCTAAATCTGAGTTCATCTATGTTCATAAGGGCACATCTCACTCTCTAGAGGATGCACCTCTCTGTAAATTATAGTTCTCTCTGAGTTGGTCTCAATGGACCACGAAATAAGGCTCATGTCGACAACTCATTTCCTTGATACGTCTATAATGCTTGGTGGCATCCATATGGATATGGATGTTATCAATTCTTACTAAAATCATATTAATGAGAACCTAAATCTCAATTAGGCAATTTGATATTACAATTGGCTAAAATCTCATTTTTCTTTATAAGTTCAGAAAAAAAGATTACAGATTGTAATTTTTATTAAATGTAATTCTTCTAACTTAAAAACACAATTTTTATAATATGTGCCCAAGCGGCAAATTTTAATATATGGTGTTTGCACATGACAACATTTACTTATTATCGTAATCCAGTTCTTTATATAGTATTATTTTTTTACTAATTCGGTTCTATTTCTGTATTTATATTTAATTATATGATCTAAAATATACACTTATTAATCATTTTATATTTTATAACAAAAGTGCATTTTAGTTCATCAAACGATCCTCTAAAATTGAACCTTTTTTTTTCTTATGAATAAAATTGAATCGTTGATAACAACGCCTAACATTAAAAAATGCAATCTAATAATTGAAGCAAACATACATGTCCACAACTTAATAGGTATTGTTTCAGCTTTTCGGAATAGCTTATAGCATTTCAAATCAAACAACGGATAATAAATAGGTATATGTATCTAGAGCTCAAGGTGTTTGAAAGCAAGGCAATAGAGACTAAAATTGTAATTAAGAAATAATGATAGCATAGGTGCATTATGATGTTTTGATCTGGAGGGTGACCAAAAACCCATTATATAGAAGATGATCACTAAACTAATACCAAACTTTATCCAAATCACATCTATAGATAATGATTTCTTCTTTATAAGTTTGTTTTGCATTAAATTTCTAGTATTATTGGTAATGACTGGCCCAATTTTATTTAGCCACTAAAATAAATTAAAAATTGGATAAGGTTTGATTGTTTTCTTTGCTAAAATTGCACCACTCCGTATGGAGATTTTTTTTCAACTCTATCAACATTCCTCGAAATTCAAATTGATCATATTGATAAAATAACTTCAAGATTTTAGAGGGATGTTAATTGATCATCGAAATTAGCGACAAATTGGAGAGAACGAGTGCATGATGATACATCTAAATACACATTACATTTATAATTTATCAATTTTTTTAGTAAATTTTTTAAATGTACCATTTTGACGAACATTGAGATTGCAATTTATAATTATATTATTTTAATCACTTAAATAAGCTCTCCGAAAATATCCTAAGCTATTTTGGCACATAAATAGTGCAGGATTCAGAAGAAGAAGAAAAAATGAAAAGAAGATTATTGTTAATGTTAGCTATTGTACAACACCAGAAATGTAACATATTTCAAAATCAAATAAACAAACAACAAGAGCTTTATGAGCTTAGACAAGCACAAAGTCAGATGGTTCGATCGATCTGCTTCCAAAAAATGGTATAAATAAAAATACAGCGTTCTGGCAAAGAATATAAATCCTATAAAGGTAAATTTACTATCTCTTCAGCACCTTCAGGACATCCCCCACCAGATGCAATGATCCCGTCACAAGAACCTATATTTCCATATATTTTACGTGCTCAGCGAAACAAACTATTCAACCTATAACATTAAGGCAAAATAAAAAGACAAAAACTATTCATTGTTACCTGAATCCGCAGGGCGGGGTTTTCTCTAACACAATCCCTCAACCATTTAATTGTCAATGGCAACGAGGAAATGACAGCACTGCAACCCATTTTTCCATCTGCAGGACGACAATGGGAAGCTTCTGTGTAGAGGAATTCACGTGGTGGTAAGCTATCCACTTTGGAGTTTTTCTCAACATCTGCTTCCACAAATTGTCCAAGATTTTCAATTAGAACATGTAAAATCATTAAACTGACCCAACACCAAATATAAATTCCCTTAATTATTTTACAGTCATGGACAAGCTTAAAAATAGTACCTATGCCATGGACAAGCTTCTCCCAAAGCCTCTGGAGGCTGAATTGCCATGACAAATCCTGGTTAGAGAACTCCATCGGAATGGCTGACGCAGCAGAAGTGACCTTATTGTACTTTGACATGCTTGGGACAAAAATGGCCTTTGAGAAGTAGGAACCTGACAATAACACCATTATTTCAAGTTTCATATCTATAGTATACGCATTATTTCTTTGCAGAAAAACAAGGCACAAGTAAAGCTGTCATTTGTTATTAAGAGCCTTTAAGTTTAGGCTACTTAGGCTTATAGGGCACAAATGATTATTTCTTGAAGAAGAGCATCACAATGCATCTAGCTGTTGAATAACAGAAAATAAATAATAGGCAAATGAATCAAAGTACCTGAGGCAGAACATGTGTTCACAAGCCGAGGAAGCAAAATTTGAGGATCTCTAACGTCCATGCAATTGAACAAAAGAATCTACAACAACGTAAGAAATATGTCAAAAACATGGTAAATAGATCATGCCCGTAAAAAGAATAAGGTAACTCCAACCCCAAAACGAAGCACAAAGCTACCTTCTTTATTATTTTGTTAGAGTCTTCATATCTATCCCTTTCACATTGGATATAACCATTTGTAGGAACTGCCTTCACGCTTCCGGAATCGTGAGAAGAAAATAACTGCGGGTATTGCCTTTTGTGTTGAACAGCACTAGAGAACCATTTAGCACAAACCTCCATGCTCTCTGGACTATGAGCTCCATCCAAGTAGAAAATTAGATCCCCTGAAGAATTTTCAGCTGCATCTGATGAATTATGGGACTTTGAATAAGTATCATAGATGACTTGCCCTCTCCCAGAAAGACGTGCTGTTTCAAGACCCCTGACAAATGGCTCTGGCAAATTAGCTTCCTGGTTTTCCTGCTACATATTTCAGAGAGTTGAAAGTGGTGAATAACCAATCTGGATATTCTTGTCAAGCATTGGAACTTTACATGGTAAACTCCACTATGAACTAGAATAGAAAAGGAATCACATGAGAGATGAGTCTAAAGTTCTGAAAATAAAAGAGTTCACATGAAGAAAGATGCAGAACAAAACTAACATGTCGGAATAGGTTTTCCCAATTTCCGGTTCTTTGAAGCCAAGATTTGCATAGGGAAACAGCAAGACCAGCATTACTGAATTGGTGATCACCGGACAAGCTAAGCTTTAATCCATCCATCTTTCTGAAATCAAGAGGCTCCACTACTTTCAGGGGTACCTAAAATCAGTATAAACAGATCAATCCAAGTCGATGATAGGGTCTTATCCCAGTATACTTCCCACTAGATTAAGCCAGGTCAAGTAAACATGATCTACAGATATTTTACAAAAGAAGAATATCATATTCTTAGATTTATATTATAGATGAATAGTGATTACCATAATTCTATGGGCCTTCTCCTGAAGAACATCCATTGCTTCAGAAAGCTGGGGTACAGTGTATGCAGGTATTTGAGGCTTCAGGAGCAGCGAAGATATCAATGATCAACCCAATTCAGAAAATACTTGATAATGAATACTGCCAATTAGAATAATCAAAACAGAAATTTTTCTACAAATAATTAATAATCTGTCATAGAACTGTATTCTTGCCAGTGTTAGCTCCTCGTACATGAATTCTATACCTTGAAAATTCCAGCTTTATGTGCAGCAATCTCTCCAAGTGTATTACCTGCATAACACGCAAATTTATTTAATAAACCATTCACCAGTTCCTGCTCTTGGTATTATGAAGCACAATGTCTTGGAAAGAAAACCAAACACGATACTGCTCTAGTTTTTGTTAAAAGACACATTTCCGCCTAGAAAGCCAAAAAATAAATAAAAAATCCACTAAAAGAAATTAACATCTAGAAATCAAAGCAAAATAGATAATGAAAAGGGTTATGATGTAGTTGCACACCCAAAGTCTCTGTATGATCCATCCCCAAAGATGTAACGCCACAGACAATAGGCTCTTTGATCTGTAGGAAATCAACCAGCAAAATCAAATCATTGACCAAATTTTCTTCACAATCAAATCTTAAGTAAGAAACCGAAAGCTTCTTAAGGAACAGCTCAAAAAAATTAATATTTTACTAATCCAACACTCTTCTTTTTGAAAAAGAGAAATAGCTAAAAAGTGGAGATGCTCTCTGCCTGGTGCCTATATTTCCTTTCCGAACCAGCTGTGACAGTGAGCCCAAAAAAGAAAAAATATTGACCATAAAATACCAAAACCAATATGCATCCAAGGGCAGACCAAATAAATACAAGGAAAAAATGACTCCGAAAATGAACCCCCTACTTCACTAGGACAAGCTCTAATATTTTGTAAAATAAGAGAAAATGGAGAGGATCAATTGCTTTATTGATTGATGAGTACACTGAGTATATATATATATATATCCAGGTAAGAGACTCTAAATAAGAGAATGAAGTCCATGTTAAATCCCTAAGATTTCTCCTACATAGCTGGCTAAATGATCAATCACATCTATGTTTACACTTGTGCACATTGTAACATCTCAAAGCAAATTCTAGTAAATAGCAATTCCTTCACTCAGTCACCCCATTTGTTGTGGAGTGAGTGACAATAGATTGATGCTGATGACGAGAACAGGTGGTTAAAGAAGAAAAAATTCTCTGGCGTTATCATTTCACAATATGCATGTAGGTTTATTAAATTGAGTATAAATCTCAATATGAAAAGCAGAGAAAAAAGGAAAACGATTCTGGACACTCATAGGATATAAACTAGGTAACTTGAGAATAGTCACCAACATATTTATGAAATAACGAAGCTAGACTTTGATATAACAGGACAAAGACCTAATATATTAGAATGAACCAAATAAACAGGAAACTCAACCTGTTTATTTATTCAAGGAGGATAAGAGACTCGGTGGTGTTTTGCTAATTGATAAGATTCGCATTCTAATTTAGATTCGTGCTTAAAACTAGGACAGCTTTTGAGGTATTTTGAGATGATGATAACAAAACTGATAGTGACGATGAAGGAGACAAGAAGAACTATTGCAAGCACCTTCTAATACCTTTTTTCTCTTACCTACAATGAGAGTTAAATGGTCAGTGCGCACTATATGAATTTGTACCTTTGATTGATGATGGGGAGGAGAGAAAGGATGTCACTGCATATCATTCTTAAATTAAGGACTCTTAAGTAACTTTATAAGATAAATGCCTAACATATATATTAACAAAAAAGGAAAATTGAAACCCAAGAATGGAGCTTACCACATTCGTTGAATCATTTAACCCTCCAAGACCAACTTCAATTATGGCAACATTTACCTGAAAACAGGAAAATAAAGAAGACAGAACTAATTATCAAAAGGAAACACATCAAGCTAAGTCAGCCATCATCTAGGCATGGCATTAATTAAGTGAAAAAAGGACCAAAAACCCTATTTGACCAATGTGGTATCCGAAATGTTGGCTTTTGGCTCTTTTGATATGATTTGGTAACATTTGACCCCTATAGTAACGTAATTTGTGACATTTGGCTCTATGATATGATTTGGCCCGTGCGGTATCCTAATTTGTGACATCCGGTTCTTGGATAAGTGGAAAGATAATGGATCTGACAGGTGCCGCATCGGCCTGTCATATATTAGGATACCATAGGGGGCAAATGTTATAAAATCATACCACATGGGTCAAAAGCCACATATCTGAATACCACATGGACCAAATGACAACATTTAGGATACAACAGGGGCCAAATAAGCTCTAATACATGAAAAAAACTGAGCAGAGATATATTCAGGAACATGATGGCAATGGGGATTTTGCTAGTAAACATCATTGCTATTGCTATGGCACTAAGGTACCCCATAATTGTGAAATGAACAAACCCAGTCCTATTAGCATCATTAGAATTTCAAATTCATATGTATTATTCTTAGCCTGAAGATCTCAAATATCTAAAAACCTTCATGTTTTCACACATTTGTCCAATGCTCTTTATTTTGTTAATTTTGATCGAAGATGCAGCAATTAGTTCCAAGATTGTGAATTGATTTTCTTTTAAAATGGCTAAAAAAATTAATATTCTTAAGAATATAGATTATGTCTTAAAATTTTGTTACTCTACATCTTTGACTCCCTCCTTTTTGATCCATCTTCATTATAACCCACCCTTTTGTGTCTTATTACCTGGCATGCGTGACCATATTCATAACATCACTGCTCTCTTATACGCCTGGCCCAGTTACCAGAAATTCTGTTTCTAATTGATCTATAAAATTTGAGAGCTCTTAGTCAGTCACAATGTCTAAGAAGATTCAAAGCATGCCCAAAGCTATTATAAGGAAGGACAATGGAAAGATGGACAAGAAGGAGTGTCAAAAAGACACGAGAGGCAGGCAGAGGGGAAACGCTGGAAAAAAGAAAAGAAAATGAATACGTATGTATGAGCATGGCAATTTTGTAATTAACCTGTTCACCAACAAATATTCTGAATGCCAAGACTGTGAGGAACTGAAACAGCGGTGGCATTGGCAATTCCTCAGTTACATGCTCCTGAAAATCAAAATCTCCAGAAGTTGCAGTAATTTGATAGATCATGCATGCTAACTATTTACTGGGCAAGGAATAGTACCCTCAAGCGATTCCAACAATCCCAAAAGTAAAATAGAAATTTATCTTCAGATATGTCCAGTCTGGTAAAGAAAATCATAATTAGACATATTAAGATATCTACAGTGAACTTCCAAAAAAAAAAAAAAAAACAAGATATACACTACTGGCTTAGACAATCAAATCAATAGGTAACAGGTAGCTTAAATGCGATTCTTATGAGTGAACAAAAGTTTCATAAATCTTGAAAAAAGTAATTATTGTTGCACCACCTCGTTGGAAAAATATTTCTCCATAAAATTAAATAAATACCTGAACATATTGATTTAGGAGCTGAAAACAATCAAGCTTCATAATTCCATGATACATGAATTTTCCTTTCATTTGATGGAAAAATAATAATAATGAAAAACTACTAGAAACTGAAAGTGACATGGTTAAATTAAATACCACAAATGTCAAAAGGAAGAGGATTCTAGAGCATCTGAAGAAAATTGAAAAAATTGCAAGGTGCACTTGATGGCCCAATGGTCATTAAATGGTTGTTGGTTTACATTTCACTTAAAGATTATGCATTCTTCTATTTCATTATTTGAGCTTCAATAACTTCAGCAAACAGCAGTCATAGGAACATTGTTGTTGTTATATTCCTCATGACCATGGTTTGTGTTTTAAATACATAGAAGTGGTCAATTTGTATTATTCACTATCTCTTTTTCATTCAATGGTGAATGGTAGCAAACTTAAATCAATAAACAACCATGAATTGGATGATGGGAAAACTAACCCGTCTACACGAAATCTTTCTCTCACATCAATTAGGTGAGGGGAAGTAAACAGCCCAGTCCGTAAGCCACATTCTCGTAAAATAGCTTCACAAAATGCGCATGTGGAACCCTGAAATGACGATCCAATCAAAGGGAAAACAAACTACGATTAATAGAACTGTAATTGCGTAATTGCATCTTTCAATACACTTTTAGCAATATAATCTAATCAAGTCAGATATTATCTTCCAAGAGAAACAGGATCAAAATCTATGCATTAGCAATCTAGATATTCCCTATTCTATACTTGTAACCCGTCAACCACCCATGCATTGAAGTCAAACTACCTATTTTCATCTGCACATACTTGTCTGCAGTCAAATTAAATCTTTCACAAACGTAACTGATTTGGGCACAACACAATGAAAGGTCAAATCTGATATATAAGCATGGTGGTGCAGATGATAGTCTATCAGCTGATCAATGTAGTAAAAGAACATGCGAAACTGGGACTTTACCTTTCCTTTAGTTCCAGCAACATGGATGATTTTGAGTCCATGAATATGCTCTTCCAAATCTAATATCTGCAAAGAAACATGTGCCTATCTTTCAATATTCAGGCAATAACATTTAGGACAAGGGAAAAAATTAAGGTGAAGTTTCCAATTGACATGTAATAGAAAAAAGGATGCTTCATTCAAAGACATTTCTGCTGCGATAACCAGAAAATAGATGCAGAGGCATAACTCATAGATGCACATGTATAAAAAGTAGTGGGGGCATAGCCAACAAGAAATAGAATTCGGAAATGACAAACAAACTATTAAGAACTATTCAGAAAAGTTACGATTCATAAATAAATTTGAACCTTTAAAACAAAAGAGATACCAATTTAAAAAAAAAAAAAAAAAAAAGAGATACCGGCACTTGAAAGTATGTTATATTGTTACCTCAAGATACATTCGCATTCTGTCCAATTTTTCGTATTTGCTGAGAGAAGGTGAGTGTGTCCCGCGTTTTGGGCGTGTAATGAGAGAGGAAAGAGCTTCCATTGCAGTTTCATAAGAATTCGAAAGGGGCTGTTTTGGCAAATAATCTTTGACAGCCAGATCGAATTCCATACTGTCCATGAATTGTGATGATTGTATTTGATAATTAATACCTGAACTAGTAAAAAAATACCAAGAAAGTTTCAAAAACTCAAAATCTATCAAAGTTCCCATGCAATAAAAGTAATTATTCGGGTAATAAACCATCGAAATGTAATGTTCATAAGTTCAATTTACCTCTTGCTCGAGAATGTAATATCCTATGCTTGTCCAGACCATTAGAGTCCACACAACCTACTTGAAAAGAACAGTTCCATGGTGTTGTGGCACGAATATGATAACTGCCCTTGTGGAAGTGTGAAACACTAGCTATTACACACTTCAGATGACAATTTGTAGCAAACATAGGACTCATCAACCCTGCTACAAAGAAGGGGTCAACTGGATTAAAGGGGAGCTCAAGACTAGACAATGAAAAGCTAATATATCTACATAAAGCTAGTTTCTTTCCCTCCTTTTCTAATTTGAACTAAGAAAGAGTAATCAAATAACCATCATTCAAATGTAAAAATAAGTAAGAAGAGCTACGTCGGTTGTGAGCCCTTAGAAACACCAAAATTGCTTTCTTTTCTGAATTTTGCTGAATTTACTAAACTGAACTGAATTTAAGTCAATAAGAACACGGCCGTAAACTGGATCAAATAGAAGGAAAAATAAGCGAAGCAGATGCCCGAACCTCCCTAAAAACATTCATAAGTTGCCACTGCAAGCATATTCCATCCCCACCACTAATTAAAGTTGGAGAATGAAGAAAAAAACCATAACTTTAAGCATATATATGTGTTGATATTGATAGATTAGATGTAATATTACATAGTAAAGAGAGTGAGAGAGGAGAAAGAAAAACTTACAGAAGGAGCTGAAAATGCCATGCCTAAATATTTTTGAGCTTCTTCTCCGACCTGTCTGCTATTTTTGTGGCTGCTACTCTTTCCTTCCACTTTCTTACCGATAGATAGATTCTGTTCTGTTCTGTACTATTTTTTCTAGGTAAATAAGTTGGTGTACAGATAAAAATTGTAAAGTTTTTTCTTTTTTACTGCTTTAGGGTTTAGTGGGACCCGTATGTAACTTTTCCATATTTGTTTTTCTTTTTTATCATCAAAATAAAATATGTAAAATTGTCACCATATCAGTCAAATAATGCTTTGTTTTATGGTTATCGATGGTATTTTTACATCGTCAAAATTTGCATTTGTTAACTATACTTCTTTTATTTATAGCTTTTCTGATTTACCACAAATACAAAACATTGATTTTATCCATTGATCTATAGATTTACGAAAGTGCAATTTTAAAAGTGACTTAATTCGATTTTTTAAAGGGTATGGGTGTTTCAATTATTTTCGATTGTTTTTTCTATATATCTATATATATAAGCTCAAAAAATATATGATTTATTATATATTTTTTTTGTGCCTTTTCTAATAAGTTATGCATGGTTATCAAAATTGAACCAGTGAGAAAACCGGACGAGACAGAAGATCAAAGATGAGTTTTGCCTGAACGCATTTCAAGAGAGCATCGAAAATATTTGTCGGAAGCGCATCAATCACCGATTGCAAATTGTTGCTACTAATTGAAAAATAGCTAAGAATCATTATACTTATTCATACCATATATGACGTCACCCAAAATTCAATTCAGAAAAGGAAAATATGAGCCCGTTTGCTATTACTTTTCTAGCTATCAAAAGCAATGTTTGGTAAATGCAACTGCTTTCTGAAAAAGTAGGAAAAACTGCTTTAGGCAAAAGTTAGAATTTGTAGCTTTTGGAGAAAGCAACTATTCGAACTTGTGTAAAAAGCTGATATTAATATATTTTTTCATAAAATAGGCTACCTCAATATATTCTAATAAATATATATCATTTTTTCTATTTATTTCATGAATTCTAGAACTTTTGAAATTATTTATTAAACATTCCACAATTTTTACATGTTTTCCTCGACAACACTTTCCCTAACAATAAATACTTCTCTTCGCATTAATACCAAATTTGGCTCATAAACATAACAATCCTGAGATCACTCTGTTTTTACATAATAAATATGTAATCATCAATATTTATCAAAAAAAATAAAAAATTATATCATCATCATGACAACTCTTCCTAAACTTCATATCAAATTGGTTTAAAGCTAAGCTTATTGTTCCATTGTCTCTTTCCTCTTTCAAGCAATGCAGTAAAAATGTTTGACGCTAGTCGGATGGTAAAAGATCTTTGAAAACCAATCGGAAATAAATTAGATTTTGAAAATCTAAACAAGTATAGATGATATCCAATTTGAATTCTTAAATTTGAGCGCCTTTTGGAGACCTCGTTTACAACAATGATTTCAAGCTAAAGGGTAAACAACTTAGAAACCTATCCTTCATATGCTTTAGTAAATCCAATACGAGGTTGCATAAGTGACTTTTCCATGTATGGGAAAGTTATGGATTGTTGCAATGGTTAAATATGACCATATCAGTCCATAACCAACTTTCAAGGTATCCATATATTAGTTCGGGGCCGAACCTTGCAAAAGCCGGTAGGCCCTATAATGACTTGATCACGAGTGTGCAACACTGAGGTAGATAGCTTGAGCAAAGAGCTGAGTCTAGAAAGTTGTGTCGGAGATAAGAATGAACCGTGTTTCATATCGGACATAGAGTGAGTGACTGTTATATATTAACAAAATATGTTCCACATTGGACATAAAGTCCAATAAACTGGATTGGACCAAGATGAATAATATCTACGAAGTATTGTACCATAATATTACAGTTTTATTACTTATCTCATCCCTTGAACAATCTCTCACCAATTGCCTGTCTGTTTAGCATTTCTTTCATTGCAACTAATCTATTTTTGTGATCTTTACGAACTGATTCATCCTATTGGTTTTTGTTTTTAGTCATCCATTTCTGTACTAATGTTGAACTTAATGCAACTTTACAGCAGGTAGCTTGCTGAGGTAGAGAGAATAATAACACTGATGAATTTAAAGCAATCTAGTTCAAGATATACTCTTAACTTTGCCAAGGAGAACGAAAATATGGTCTCACTAAGCACATACTAATAGGGATTGGATGTCAATGGAGTCACAACTCATCAATCATCACTTCTCAACCCGCCCCTCGCTGTGTTAATATTTTGCTTAGAACAAAAAAGCAGAAAAGATGGGACAAATGAAGCTTATATATTACAATCTGTATGTCTAATTCTGATATGAGCTCCAAGAAGAGGTTCAATATTTCCATCCAAAACGGAGTTTAAATCAGGCAGTTGAATACCGGTTTTTACATCTTGTACAAGCTTGTAAGGAACAAACACATACCTTCTACTCTCTTTCTCCCACACTGGCTCTATTTTCTCCTTCTTTATACTACATATATCTGAAACCTTTTGCTCCTCTGCAATCACCAAAAATTTAGCCCTTAACCGATTAAGGGCCTTCATTTTATTTGCAAACCGGTTCCTCTCACCTGCAGCATGTGTTTTTTTTTAACTAACAAGGAATGCCAACAAAAAAAGGACATAAAGGCTTAAAGTATTATTTGGCTTCTGTGGGAAAGATATCTGCGTTTTCCCCTCCTACGTTTTCTTACTCTGTATTACTCATGCCATTGCATAATTGGAGAAACAGCTAATGTCATGTCGAATGTGACAAAATTTTAAGCACAAGGGCAAAAACGGTGGCTAAATTTTAGCTTTTGGCTGTATGGCAATGCAACTACATTCCAACATACAAGCCATCTACTCTGCTCACAAAAACGCAAGCATATTGTTTCGTGAAGTTGTCCACTTATAAGTGTTTGTCCTAAACAAAGAAAGCAATTTTTACGTGGGTTGAATTCATGCTGGTACCTGAAGATTGGACTCTTAGTCCAGTAGGAATATGCTCAATGCAAACTGTTGATTCTGCTGAGCTGCTCTCTTCATGCAATGTGCACGAGATAATCAAATCCTCTTCATTGATTTCGAGGTCAGGCGAGGGTCCAAGAAAAAGAGGAATAACATCCACACAGGCAGAGTCAACCTGTAATGATATTCCAGTCTCAACGTTACAAACATGTATAAGATCCAGATACAGGTACCGAATGTTTCTTTCAATATACAAAACAAGATAGTAGATAGGCAAGCAAAGAAAAATAGGCAAACTTATAGGAAGAATGAATACATGTGTAATGAAACTGATTAAGGCATAAAAAAAAAAAAAAAAAGCCATACTCCTTTCTTTTATAAAACTAACTGTTATCAGATGCTTACCTCGGACTGGTTTATCATGAGATGCAGGCCTCTCTCCCCTAAAAGATACCCGTAAGCGCATTCGAATTCAAATTCGATACTCGCCAATTGGATTCCGCCATTGCATGTGATAGAGAGATGCTTATCAACTAGCCTGCCATTATGACCCAGCTTTTTGGCCCATTTCATATACATACTCAGGAGATTTTCAGCCCATATCTACGAGAAGGGAAATTGAGGTTAATCCCGTGTACAATAGAGCAAGGAGAGAATACACTTGTAAGTGTGAAATAAAGACGAAATTCCATGGAAATGGCAGTAAGACATGAAAGTTGGAGAACGGAAGATAAGCATAATTCTTTTTGACACGAATGCAACATCTTAAAAACCAGAGCAGTCAACAGGCACCACAGCCATTTGCGTGCCAAAATATTGTAGAAAATGGGTATGATCTTCCATCGAAACAGAGGAACATAAAATTGTTCGAATGGACATTTCCCAACTAAAAATTAACAATAAACACGGGCAAAACCGCTCGCATATGTATGTCTACATACTCAATTTTGTTCCTCGATTCACTTATTGGGTAGATGGATGACCAACAACCTCAAAGTACATAACTTAGCATCTCAATAATTTCATCTATACTTGTTCAGAGAGAGAGAGAGAAATGACACCTGAGAATTGATACCCTCAGATCGAGCTTTTATAGTTACACAAGCTCCCTCCTTGTCATATGGGCCGTTGAGAAGCTTTGTCATCTCATATTGATCCAGCAACTTGTTTACGTCTAAAGATGCACTATATCCTTGCTTGAAAAGTTCATAATTAATCCCTTCAACCTCTGCCAGCTGGGAAATCAGTCGTGCGTCTTCAACCTAAATAAACACCGGTTGTGAAAAAGGAAATTCAAGAATGATGAGAATACTATAAACAATTTGACCGTGTTTTCCAGAATTCCGTGGCTAATTAGCAAACCAATGCACGCTAATTATTTGCACCTTAAAACTAAAGTTAAAGAGTTTAAAGATAGTATCTTTAGTCACCTTATACTTAACATCTCGGAGAGAATCAACGACTTTAACACTGTGAGCCAAACCAGCAAGAATGTCATTGAATTGGAGAGGGTCATCCCATAGGTCAAACTCACGCATAGTTTCTTCCTGCTTCATCCGCCTTGCATCTTCAAGTTCAAGTGCTGTAGGTGCAGACATTTGAGCACGGAGAACAGCATCTTCAATCTTCTTTTTCAATGAAAATAAACCTAATTAAAAAGCAACATAAAAGCACAAACACATTCAACTTCCAATACTGTGTTTAGGCCTGTACAAAAGCTAGAGTGGATAAACTTTCGACCACAGACAACTCTCTTATTTAACTGATTGAACTAAAAGGTCGAGGTGACATTTAAATGTAACAATATCTTTTATATTAATGTGCGACAGAAACGTAACGTACCGAGTTGCTTATAGAGCTTGTTTTGGTCTTCGGTGGAATTAGAGGCGCGAATCCTCCAACAGGAAAGCATCTGCTTATCAGAATTCGAACGCCATTTCAAGAAGCAAGAAGCTGCAGCTATGTTCCAAAATGGAGCTTCTGCCGCCATTTTCTTGTCCTCAAAATAAATTGAAATGAAATAATAGAATAGGGAAACTTTTTGAGACGTGGGCGCTAAAATATCCATCTATACCCTCCTCCTCCTCCTCTCTTCTCACCCTTATCCTCCTCCTCTGTTAAACTTTTTTCCTATCTACTTTTAACACTTTTTGGTTTTTCCATCCGTTATTTCGATCTAGGCTGACTAGTTCTGATTCGGAAGGAATTCAAAAGTTATGGTATTTAAATCACTCTCAATCATATCTTATATTTATTGTTAACGTTATTTACTTTTTTTTATTTATACCAGGTTTTCAGACACAACATTGAATGTCGATTAATCCAATTTTGAAAGAACAATTTAGTGAATTATAATATCAAACTCTTTTTAATAGTGATTATGGGAATAGAATCATGGTCTTTTTTTCTAGCTCAATCCACCACCACTACCTTAGCTACTATTTCGAGATAGACTTTTGAGTGACACCTGTTTTGAAATAATGAGATAGTTTATACCTAAACAAAAAAATATGATTAGAATTATAAAATTTCAACAATACACTTAAATATATCCTTTCATCTAATGTAATTTAAGGGCTTAATTCTAAATTAGTGTCATATAGTTTTGCAGTTTTGCAAAAAAAAAAAAATGTTTGTGGTCTGACTTTAAGTAAATAAAGGATCATAGTTTATATTGTTTGTAAAATTAAGAAAATAGTCGAATTTATTGATCTAAACAAAAACATTTTTTGCCTAAATGTTTCTCCAAACATTTGATCGGTTATGTAAGAGTTAATATCAAAGGTCAAAAACTTTAATGGACAAAAATGTCTTCATTCACGTCAACAAAATTTATCATTTCAAACCACAATATTAATTTTTTATATTAACTAGTATTCCCCAATAACACAACTTCCCCAAAAACATCAAAAATATCAAATATTATTTTTTTTATATTAATTTTTATATTATAAATATTTTACAACTTTTAAGTGTTTCCATCTCTATTATTATTATTATAAACAAAAATAATGAAGGTGGAGAATTGGATTGAACTTTAAAGGATAACTAATTTGTTAAAATGTAGTTAAATTGGAACAACAACACGTAATTACAACTAGAAATTTTTACCATTTAATTCTATAATCCACTCATAAGATATTGTTTAGCAAAACAGAACATTTAGTTGACAAATTTAACTCTTAACAACTCTAATATTAGCAAATTGACAATCATAAGTAGTTGAAATCCTTTTTATCCTCATAAGTTCCATAACAATATGCATCTATAAAATGCATTTGATCCAAAGCTCAATATCATAACACAAATTAATTAAACTCAAAGTTGATTCTTCTACCTAATTAATCATTTAATATTTTGGATCACAATTAGAAATGGCTAATGTTGTTCTAATAATAATGATAATATTGATGAGCTATACAATAGCAGTTCAAGTTGAGGTGGTGGATTCTGCAAGATTACTTCTGACTTTCCCTTATCTTTTGCCACATTTGCAGTTCCCTCAACCACAATTCCCACAATGGCCTCAAATGCCTCAACGCCTAATGCCTCAACTTCCCCAAATTCCTAATTTCCCTTCCCCAATACCACAACTTCCCCAAACTCCAAATATGAAGTTCCCTATGCCACAACTTCCCCAAACTCCTAATTTGTATTCTCCAATGCCACAACTTCCCCAAAATCCAAAGTTCCCTATGCCACAACTTCCCCAAACTCCTAATTTGTATTCCCCAATGCCGCAACTTCCCCAAACTCCTAATTTGTATTCTCCAATACCACAACTTCCCCAAAATCCAAAGTTCCCTACGCCCCAACTTCCCAAAACTCCGCCCTTCACTAATGATGTTCCACCATCTCACTTAACTGCTCCTACTCCAACTATTGCTACTGCTTTTGCTCCTGCTCCTTAACGAACTACAATCAACTCAAACTAATTCATATGAGGATGGTCTCAACAGTAAGTAAGCGGTTCTTGTGGTTTCTTTCCACCGATATTCTATGTCTATATAAGTCATCTCATAAGCCTTTATGTGGCTTGAGATTTTCTCTAACACTTATACTTTTATGTAAAAAGAAAAAAACAATTAGCTTTAATTTACTAAATGTATAAATACAAAAAAAAAAACATTAAATTGTTTCAACTTTCATACGCACATAGCTACTTTTAAGTTCTCCTATTATTCTACTTTCTACTGTACATATTTGTTGTTTAAATTTGTTTACAAATTAGATCATTAAAATATGGTACAGATACTTCGAACTATTATTAAAAAGAATACTCGGTACAATAAATAATAAGGCAAAATTTACTATGATACAGGTATAATATATCTAATTTGTTTGAGAAAACAATATATTATTTTTGTGTTGAATGAATTATAAGTTCTAGGCTTGCTACAATCATGTTTGGTAGTTAATAAGCATCTGAGGAATGCCTTGTCACCAGAGACTACAAATAAGCTTTCTAGAATCTCTCTTATATATAATATCATTAATTACTTCCATGTGGTGCATATAATATAAAATTGCTCTAGTTTTGCAGAAGCATGCTAATTTTTCCCCATAAACTCATAATATCACAAATTCACTCAGAAAATAGAAATATATTTTACTCACTCAGAAAATAGAAATATATTTTATCAAATTAGTATTGATTCCAAAATCTAATTTTCCATTTTGGTTAGAAACTGGAATTAAATAGATAAATTGTTAATATTTACTACTTGCCCAAAAAAAAAAAATCTTATCTCTGCCAAAACTATAAAAACAAGAAATAAAAATGAGAACCAATTTACATCTATTAATCCTACACTTAGCAAAATAAAATTATAGTTGTTACAAGGATTCGGCAAAGCGCTTGCAAGTCCAAAACTTGTCTCATGATGCGATTCATAAGCCACTTACAACTAAAGGTCCGTATCCCTTTTCTTGAAGCTAACAATACTTCTTCCATATCTTCTTTACAAGCAATGAAGATTGTCTTTGATGTCTCTTTTAACTTTGTCTATTCCGAAAATTATCTGCATGTCGCATCATAACACTCATAACCACAGAAGTTTTATATATTCTTTGACATAGGTAACTATCAGCTACCCCAAAATTATAATCAAATTACTTACATTCCCACTAGCGGACTTGATAATTGCCGATTGTTTTAGGTGGAGGTTGGACACGAGAGGCAATACAAACATTATACCCTTAAAAAAGAGTGCATCTTTCAGCCCCATTGAACAAAAGAGCAAATTAGATGGCGCAAACGATGCCTATATATTTCAATTTGTATGTCTATTTCTGATATGAGCTCCAAGAAGAGGTTCAATATTTCCCTCCAGAATGGAGTTTAAATGAGGCAGTTGAATCCCAGTTTTTACATCTTGTACAAGCTTGTAAGGAACACACACATAGCTTCTAACTCTCTTTCTCCCACACTTGCTCTATTTTCTCCTTCTTTATGCTACCTATATCTGAAACCTTTTGATCCTCTGCAGTCACCACCAATTTAGCCTTTAACCGATTAAGAGCCCTCATTTTATTCGCAAAGTGGTTCCTCTCACCTGCAACATGCGCGCGTTTTCTTACTATTAACTAACAACGAATGCCAATAAAAAAGAACATAAGTGTTTGCCATACAAGGCATCTAATTGTTTTGTAAAGTTGTCCACTTCTAAGTGATGCCATAAACAAGAAAGCATTCTTTACGTGGGTTGAAGTCATTCACGTACCTGAAGATTGGACACCTAGTCCAGTAGGAATATGCTGAATGCAAACTGTTAGTTCTGCTGAGCTGTTCTCTTCATGTAATGTGCATGAGATTATCAAATCCTCATCGTTGATTTGGAGGTCAGACACCGGTCCAAGAAAAAGAGGAATAACATCCACACAGGCAGAGTCAACCTGTAACGGTATTCCACTCTCAATTAAAGGACAATCACATCCTATTATCTAATGAATAAGGTTCCATAACCTTAAAAAAAGGTACAAAATCTAGATATTTTATCCAACTTCAGCACCATATATTTACAGGTAGCGAACATTTCTTTCAAAATGCAAAACACGAAAAGTAGATACGCAAGCAAAGACCGCAAATTAAGCTTTCTAGAACCTATCTAACAATACCATTTTCCTCTACAAGCTCCCATTGAGTTTAGCATCGGAGTGTACGTGTCGGTATACGACCCTCCTTTGACCTCCGAAGTTGTACTGAAAAGACTTTGCAAATGATTCATGACTTGCATGTTGTGGATATAATAAAATTGCGCTGCTTTCGTAAAAGCAAGTTGACATTTTTCCATAAACTCGTAATATTACAAGTTCACAGAAAATAAAAATATATTTTACCAAACTAGGACTGATCCTGAAATCCAATTATAGATAATTTGTTAATATTTACTTAGGCCAAAAAGAACATATTCCTATAAGAACTATAAAAGCAAGGGATAAAAATGAGCACCAATTGACATCTACTGATCCTACACTTAGAAAATAAAAATTACAATTATTTACAAGGATTCAGCAAGCTGAAGCATTTGCAAGTCCAATTATTGTCTCATGATCGCTCACAACAAAAGGTCTGTATCCCTTTTCTTGAAGTTGACACTACTTCTTCCATGTCTTCTTCACAAGCAATGAAGATCGTATGTGATGTCTCTTTTACTTTCTCCATTTTGAAAATTATCTGCATTTCTTATCATAACACTCATTACCACATGAATATATTCTTTGACATATGTAACTATCAGCTATCCTGAAAATTATAATCAAATTACTTATATTCCAACCAAGGGGTTTGATAATTGTTGATAATGATTTAGCTAGAGGTTGGATTATACCATTTAAATAGAGCTCCAGGGCTTGCCTTAGCTACAAGGACTGCATCTTTCAGTCTCATTTTGTACTTGAGCTCATATTTTCATCATGCAATATATAAGCTGATTCGTCTACACATTTAACGATTTGAAAATAAATTACGAGTTTCTTGATAAGGGGAATATGTGATTGAAATATAAGCCCATACTATTGTGCGTCGAAGTCGCTGCAAAAGCTTTGTGTCTTCAAGAATCATTGAAATGAGTTTGTAACTTGGTTGTCAAGATGCTCATATTGAATCTGATGCTAAGTCTGTGGTTGATTGTTTCTTTTCTTCGCGTTTGGATATGTCTGAGATAGGCAAGGTGTTGAGTGTAAGGACATATAGTTTCTTCTTGTCCGGGTGTTCTGAGTTTCTCATGTGAGGTGGGAAGTAAATGATGTTGCTTATACAGTAACTAAAAGAGCTTATAACTACCCTGATTCTACTGTTTGGAATTCGGCACCTCTGTTTGTGAGATCACGAGCTAATTCATTGAGTTTTAACGAAATATTGTCCTCTTTCAAAAAAATGCATCTATTTTGAAATAATGAAATACTTTATAACATTTGAATAAAAATATGATTAGAATTTTAAAAGTTTCTATAATACGTCTAAAATATATCCTTTTGTTTTAGTATACCTTAAAATATCAAAAATAACAAGATAACACTCAATCGAATTTTAGAATTTCTAACAACAATTACACAAAAAACTTTACAATTCCAAGTTTTTTTTTTTTTTTTTTAGTCTCTGTTATTATTATTGTATAAACAGAATTAGTGAAGGTGCGGAATTGGAGTCAACGGTGTAGGGTAATTTAAATTTGTTAAGTATGTAGTGTTAAATTGGAGTAGCAACATGCAACTACAACTAAAATTGGTACCATTCATTTCATGACTCACTCGTATGATATTGTTAGCAATAACAAAAATAGTCAGAATTAGTAGCATTTAGTTGACAACTTTAATAATTAACAACTCTAATGTTAACAAATTGACAATTATTAATAGTTGAAATCCTTTTTTTTCTCACAAGTTCCTTAACAATAAGCATCTATAAAATGCCTATGATCCAAAACTCAAAACCACAACACAAATTAATTAAATCCAAAGTTGCTTCTTCTAGCTAGTTAATTATCTAACATTTTGGATCATAATTAGAAATGGCTAATATTTTTCCAATAATAGTGGTGATGTTGATGAGCTACACAATAGTAGTTGAGGTTGAGGTGGTGGAAGCTGCAAGGCTACTTTTGACCTTCCCTCTACCACTTCCTCATCTATTTCCACATTTGCAATTCCCTCAGCTACAATTCCCACAATGGCCTCACATGCCTGAGCATCCAATGCCTCAACTTCCCCAAATTCCTAATTTGTACTCCCCGATGCCACAACTTCCCCAAATTCCAAACTTGTACTTCCCCATGCCACAACTTCCCCAAATTCCTAATTTGCAGTCCCCAGTACCACAACTTCCCACTCCGACCTTCAGTAACGATGTTAAACAACCTCACTTAACTCCTCCCGCTCCTGCTCCCGTTCTCCAAATTCCTAATTTGCAGTCCCCAATTTCACAACTTCCCCAAATTCCTAATTTGCAGTCCCCACTACCACAACTTCCCGAAAATTCAAATTTGCAATCCCCTATGTCACAACCTCCCACTCCGGCCGTCAATAACGATGTTAAACCACCTCTCTTAAGTCCTCCTGCTCCCGCTACTGCTAATGCTTTTGCTCCAGCTAGTGCTTTTGCTCCTACTACTGCTACTGCTCCTGCTACTGCTACTGCTTTTGCTCCTGCTCCTTAACAAACTACAATCAACTAAAACTAATTCATTATGAGGATGGTCTAAGTAGTAAATAAGCGGTTCTTGTGGTTTCTTTCTACCGGTATTCTATGTGTATATAAGTCATCCCATAAGTCTTTATGTGGCCTAAGACTTTCTCCAACACTAAACTAGAGTTATACTTTTATGTAAAAAGAAAAAAAAAACATTTAGCTTTGATCTACTAAATATATAAATAAAAAAAAAACATTGAGCTATTGTTTATATATGGTGTGTACATTAGTTTGCAAGCTAGGTATTTAAAATGCTATAAAGATTCTTCTTTTATTGTACCATTATTTAGAATAATACTTATACAATAAATAAATCTAATTTTATCAATGGAAAATTTATTATGATCCGTGTCCAATATATTTAATTTGTTTTAAAAAATAATATATTGTTTTTGTCTTGAATGAATTATTAGTCAATCCATTTGTTTATGACAATATTGTATAAGATCTAAGCTTGCTACAAGTCACAAGTTACAAGAGATCGGGATTGGTAGTTAATGAGAGCATTTGCAGAATGTCTTATCACCAAAAGACCGCAAATTAAGCTTTCTAGAATCTGTCTTATGATACAATTTTTCCTCTACAAGCTTCCATTGAGTTTAGCATCAGAGTGTACGTGCCGGTATTCGACCCTCCTTTGACCTCCAAAGTTGCAATGAAAAGACTTTGCAAGTGATTCATGACTGGCATGTTGTGGATCTAATAAAATTGCGATGGTTTCGTGAAAGCATGTTGACTGTAATCCATAAACTCGTAATATTATAAGTTCACTCAGAAAATAAAAATATATTATACCAAACAAGTACTGATCCTCAGGGACGGATCTAAGGGGGATTAGGGGGGTGCTCCAGCACCCGGTGGCTCCAAAAACCTCCATAGGAGCTATAGTTCAGTTCTGAATTTTTTTTATAAAAGCACCCGTAACCTGTAAATTGAGCACCCGTAGAGCATGATAGAGCACTCTATGATGGATTAAAATCATTTAATTTTTGATTGAAGATGGAATGAAAGAAAATCCATAATTTTGTACATGGTGTAAAAAAAATTAGGGATTTGAATTGTAGTTGCAGAGACTTGTTGATGGAAGAAAGGAAGAAGACGACTATTTTTTGTTTCCTCAAATTTTAATCTAAACGGCATAGTTTTGATAAGGGAATTAAAAAAAAATTAAATAAATAAAAGATTTTATGAAGGCTTTTTATAAAGGCTTATTATATGGGCTTTTATATTCTTACCTATCAATATCATCTGTATCTCCTAAGAATAGCAAAACACAATAATTTATATCGATTAACAGCTCTTCGTCCATGGTTTGTTCCTTGCCCTGCGATCGTATCTGCTTCTTCGTTGAAATTGAATCTTTTGTCAATTGAATCGGAATTGCAATTACGTGAGGTTCGTTACTTTTTCCTTCTTCTTCAACCTCTGATCCTCTCTACTTAGCCAGCCTTTAGATTTTTTCAATTCTCAAGTTATGTTAATTTCAATTTTAATTTAGATGATAAAACTTTGTGAATTTCCATGGATTTAGATTATAAAACTTTTCAATTTTGATTTGTTTACCTTGCTAACTTGTAAATTGCAATTGGTAATGGATTTTAGGGATTTCAATTTGTAAATTGCCATGGATTTCAATTTAGATGATAACTGTTTTATATTAATGACTTTATGTTTGATTTTTTTTTTTGGACACACTAAATGAAGCACCCGGTATCCAGGAATCCTGGATCCGTCACTGCTGATCCTGAAATCCAATTTAGAAACTAAACCTAAATAGATAATTTGTTAATTTTTACTTAGGCCAAAAAGAACATATTTCTGTAAAAACTATAAAAGTAAGGAACAAAAATGAGCACCAATTGACATCTATACATATCCAACACTTTGAAAATAAAATTACTTTTGTTTACAAGGATTCAGCAAGCTGAAGCATTACAAGTCTAATTCTTGTCTCATGATCCCTCACAACTAAAGGTCTGTATCCCTTTTCTTGAAGTTGACACTACTTCTTCCATGTCTTCTTCACAAGCAATGAAGATCGTCTGTGACGTCTCTTTTACTTTCTCCATTCTGGAAATTATCTGCATTTCTTATCATAACACTCATTACCACATGAATATATTCTTTAACATATGTAACTATCAGCTATCCCGAAAATTATAATCAAATTACTTATATTCCCACCAGGGGGCTTGATAATTATTGATAATGTTTTAGCTAGAGGTTGAATTATACCCTTTAAATAGAGCTCCAGGGCTGGCCTTAGCTACAAGGACTGCATCTTTCAGTCTCATTTTGTACTTGAGCTCATATTTTTCATCATGCAACATATAAGCTGATTTGTCTACACACATTTAACGATTTGAAAATAAATCACAAGTTTCTTGATAAGGGGAATATGTGATTGAAATATAAGCTCATAATATTATGTGTCGAAGTCGCTGCAAAAGCTTTGTTTGTTCAAGGATTATTGAAATGAGTTCGTAACTTGGGTTATCAAGATGTTCATATTGAATCCGATGCCAAGTTTGTGGTTGATTGTTTCTTTTCTTCGCGTTCAGATAAGTTTGAGATAGGCAAGGTGTTAACTGGTGTATGGACATAGCTTATTCTAGCCCGGGTGTTCTGAGTTTCTCATGTGAGGCGGGAAGTAAATGATGTTGCAGATACAGTAGCTAAAAAAGTTTTTAACTACCCTGATTCTACTGTTGGAATTTGGCTCCTCCCATTTGAATAAAAATCTGATTAGAATTTTAAAAGTTTCTATAGTACACTTAAAATATATCCTTTTGTTTCAGTATAAACAGAATTACTGAAAGTGGGGATTTGGAGTCAAGAGTGTAGGATAATTGAAATTTGTTAAGCGTGTAGTTAAATTGGAGTAGCCACATGCAACTTCCACTAGAATTGGTATCATTCATTCTATAACTTACTGGTGTGATATTGTTAGCAATAACAGAAGTAGTTAGAATCAGTAGCATTTAGTTGACAACTTTAATTATTAACAACTCTAATTTTAACAAATTGACAATCATTAATAGTTGGAATCCTTTTTTTCCTCACAAGTCCCTTAACAATATGCATCTATAAAATGCCTATGATCCAAAATTCAAAATCACAACACAAATTAATTAAATTCATAGTTGCTTCTTCTAGCTAGTTAATTATCTAACATTTTGGATTATAATTAGAAATGGCTAATGTTTTTGCAATAATAGTTGTGATGTTGATGAGCTACACAATAGTAGTTGAGGTTGAGGTGGTGGAAGCCGCAAGGCTACTTTTGACCTTCCCTCTACCACTTCCTCATCTATTTCCGCATTTGCAATTCCCCCAGCTACAATTCCCACAATGGCCTCATATGCCTGAGCACCCAATGCCTCAACTTCCCCAAATTCCTAATTTGTACTCCCCGATGCCACAACTTCCCCAAATTCCAAAACTGTACTTCCCTATGCCACAACTTCCCCAAATTCCTAATTTGCAGTCCCCAGTGTCACAACTTCCCACTCCGACCTTCAATAACGATGTTCAACCACCTCAATTAACTCCTCCTGCTCCTGCTCCCGTTCTCCAAATTCCTAATTTGCAGTCCCCAGTTTCACAACTTCCCCAAATTCCTAATTTGCAGTCCCCAGTACCACAACTTCCCGAAAATTCAAATTTGCAATCCCCTATGTCACAACTTCCCACTCCGACCTTCAATAACGATGTTAACCCATCTCACTTAAGTCCTCCTGCTCCTGCTCCTGCTCCTGCTAATGCTCCAGCTGATGCTTTTTCTCCATCTAATGCTTTTGCTCCTGCTACTGCTTTTGCTCCTGCTCCTTAACGAACTGCAATCAACTAAAGCTAATTCATTAATGGCCTCAACAATGAATAAGCGGTTCTTGTGGTTTCTTTCTATCGGTATTCTATGTGTATATAAGTCATCTCGTAAGTCTTTATGTAGCCTGAGATTTTCTCTAACACAAAACAAGAGTTATACTTTTATGTAAAAGGAAAAAATATAGCTTTGATCTACTAAATATATAAATACAAAAAAAATAAATATTGAGTTGTTGTTTCAACTTTCTCTAGGTTCTCCTATTTTAATATTTTAGATCAGAATTAGTTATGACTAATCTTGTTCCAATGATAATAGTGATGTTAATGAGCTACACAATAGTAGTTGAGGTTGAGGTGGTGGAAGCTACAAGATTACTTCTGACCTTCTCTCAACCATTTCCCCACTTTCCACCAAAACATCATCTTCCGCCACATTTGCAGATCCCTCAGCTAAAATTCCCAAAATGGCCTCACATGCCTATACACACAATGCCTGAACTTCTCCAAATTCCCAATTTGCACTGCCCTATGCTCCAACTTCCTAAAATTCCTAATTTGCACTCCCTAATGAAACAACTTCCCGAAACTCTCACCTTCACTAAACCACATCACTTAACTGCTCCTGCTCCAGTTGCTTGACGAACTACAATCATTATGAGGATGGTCTCAACAGTAAGTAAGTGGTTCTTGTAGTTTATCCCTACCTATATTTCATTTATATTGGCCTTGTTGGAATCTCTATAAATGAAGCTATATATAAGTCATCTCATAAGTTTTTATGTAGCCTGAGTTGTTGTAAAAAAAACATTTACCGTACATACGTAAAAAAAAACATTGAGTTGTTGTTTCAACTTTCACATTCACATGGATGCTCTAAGTTGTCATGTCATTCTACTTTTTATTGTATATATTTGTCACTTAAATTGATTTGTAAACTAGATCACTAAAATGTTATAAAGATACTTCTTTTTACTGTACTGTTATTTGCAATAATAGGTTGTTTTGTGTTGAATGAATTATTAATTAATCCATTTGCTTATGACAATATTGTATAAGTTTTAGGCTTGCTACCAGTCACATGTTACAAGAGATCCGAAATGGTAGTTAACGAGCATTTATGGAATGTCTTGTCACCAAAGGCTGCAAATTAAGCTTTCTAAAACCTCTCTTACAATACCATTTTTCCTCTACAAGCTCCGATTGAGTTTGGCACCAGAATGCATATGCCAGTATCCTACCCTCCTTTGACCTTTGGTAATGCATTGACTCCGAAGTTGCACTGGAAAGACTTTACAAGTTATTCCAGACTTTTATATTGTAGGTATAATAAAATTGCTCTGGTTTCGCAAAAGTTGGCTATTTTTTCCACGAAAACTCAAAACATCTCAAATCCACTCAAAAAAATTAAACTATATTTTACCAAACTAGTACCGATCCCGATATCTATTTAGGAACTATAATTAAATAGATAATTGTTAACATTTACTTAGGCCAAAAAATCTTATTTCTGCCAGAACTATAAAAGCAAGAAATAAAAATGAGCACCAATTTACATCTACTAATCCTACAATTACAAAACAAAATTATAGTTGTTTACAAGGATTCGGCAAACTGAAGCGCTTGCAAGTCCAATTCTTGTCTCATGATGCAGGTCATAAGCCACTCGCAACTAAAGGTCCGTATCCCTTTCCTTGAAGCTGACAATACTTCTTCCATGTCTTCTTCACAAGCAATGAACATTGTCTTTGATGTCTCTTTTACTTTGTCCATTCCGGAAATTATCTGCATTTCACATCATAACACTCGTTACCCCATGCATGTATTCTTTGACATACTTAACTATCAGCTATCCCAAAATACTTACATTCCCACCAGCAGACTTGATAATTGCTGATAATGTTTTAGCTGGAGGTTGGACACGGGAGGCAATACAGACATTATACCCTTTAAAAAGAGCTCCAGGGCTGACCTTAGCTTTAAGGACTGCATCTTTCAGCCCCATTTTGTACCTGACCTCATATTCTTCATCGTGCAATATATAAGCTGATTCGTCTGCACATTTAACGGTTTGAAAATAAATTACAAGTTTCCTGATAAGGGGAATATGTGATTGAAATTTACAAGTCATTTCACTCACCCACAAATATGCCTCTTCTGAAACTGTCTTTTAGCCAACTCGAGGAAACTATCCAAGCACTGTTGGAAAAAGTATACATTCATTACTAAGGACACTAATATCTGAATATAAGAAAGAATGATATATGTGCCAAAGCATTCATAGAGTAAATGCACAAAAAAGTAGCACTCATAGTTTATACAATACCCAAATCAAGACAGAAAAATCCATTGAGAAGGCTTAAACGAGAAGCTATGAATAGAAAAATTAAGAAAAGACTTCATAAAGTTGAACTGATTAGATGAAAGACTAACCCTGTACAGAGAGCGGTACAGAAATTCAGTGTTTTTCTGACTTTTCCAGTGACTACATGTGTGCTTGAACTTCCATCATGAGTAACAATTCCACCTAGGAGTTCAATTACCTGTGCAAAAGAGAAATTTTTAACACACTTGGACAGTTAAACTTCAATTTTCACTTTAAATTGTTTTGTTCCAAGTTTAGACGGCCATGAATGAAAATCAACCTCGAATATTCTTTAGAACCTGTAATTGCTGAAATAAGAAAAAGATGGATATAGAGAGTAGTGAGAAGCTGACTTTGGTCTACACAGGATCTGCCTTGCAAGATATCAGAAATTGAGCATTATGATTTCAAAACCATTTGGTAAAGCACCAATGTCAACAAACAAGTAGTCTATCCATGTTCAAACTGAAAGAATCACATACACGTACTGTTGAGCTAGTAATTCAGCTTGCTCCTTAAAGCAATATATATGACCATGGATATGCTATCTAGCAATTGGTGCGCACATAACCATGCACATAGGCTCCAAACCCATTTCTCAAATTATCCCAACATGATAAGATGTATGTCACTCTATGCCAAAGGAGTGCGTGAAAGGATTCTACAAGTTAATAAACTTTAACAAACAGATTCTAGGATAATAATATTTTTTTACCAATTCTAAGCATATGGTATATTATTACACCAACTTGTAGGCATAAAATGCTAATATAAGAACTATCGCAAGCTAAGCATATAAATCTTGGTAACTGTTCCATTAATTCTTTCATATATAAAGAAACAAATTTAAAAATTAGAATAAGGTTCTATGTTCTCCAAACCTCAACTGGAATAATTTTCAGAAGGAAAAAACAGAAAAACGATAAATGCATCAATGCTGGTTGGTTTTTTCCAAGAGGAATCGCTCATAAAATAGTACTGGCAACATTATTTCTAAAATTTCTCTATTTTTATAGGATCAGTGAAACAATGTGGTTATATGCAGTTTGTCTGAAACCAAGAAAGTAAACCACAATTACCTTTGTGAGATGAGCTTTCTTGGTATCATCAGCAATATTCATCAACATGATTCTGACCCTCTCTCCCTGAGGCTGTGGTTCATTGCTGACAAGAGCTCCCGATTCCATAGTAGTTGATTTACTGTCTTTAGCATTATTCTTCACAGAATTAGTGGTCAAAGGACCTCGAGCAGTAGCCTCCATGAAGGAGCTACACTTTGACATACCCAAAGAGCACCCATGGAAACAAGGACCTCTTTTGTCTGAACCTAAACCCAATACAGATTCTGTTTGACATTCAATTTGATGGCTTCCCTTCACTTTCTTCGACTTCAGTGACGACAATGAGGCTTCCCAGGCCCTCTTTTTACCTTGTGTAAAACAAGAACAATATTCCACATCAATATCAGCCATAATTTTATCCAGCTCTCCACTACTTGTATTCTTGCTGGACTTTTTACCCCCATAAGAATCTTGTTCCTCAAAATTTTGGTCACTACAAATACCTATTGACAACAAAACAGAATATTAGAGTATTTGCAATTAAGGGAACTTGCTAACATAGAGCTTAAACTTTAACACCAGATTGCAGGATTAGGACGTATCTAGTATCTTTGAAAGCAATTGAGTGCTATTACTTGATTTCAAAATACCAATAACACAACTTTTAACATGTCAATGATTTCATGCAATGCATTGAGTACAATTAATCTAATGTTTAACTGCAGCACTATGTATGCCAAATAATACTATACTGCTAGAACTATTACCATCTGATTTATTTGCTTCTCTCGAAAACGTCTCCCTTGACAATCCTTCAGTTTCAGAGTGACAACTTTTTTTTGAAGGTATTTCAGTTTCTGCTTGCAAAGTTTTGCGGCCATCTACTGGCTGGAAAACTTTATCAACAGGCGATGTAGATTCTATATGAGGCTTTAGTGGAAACTGGAATTCCATTAATTCTGAGAAGTTAGTTGAAGAATATTCATTGAGATGAGAAACCATAAGGATTGAACCTCCAGGGAAGCATAATGCTCTTCGGACATTGGCTTTAATGGGAAGCCTGCGAGCTTTACCCTTTAGGTCCACCTCTGCTATTGATTCAAAGCCCTGAATAAATTGAAAAGTTCATATGATATTGCCACTCCCGTGTAAACATGGAAAACATGGTTTATACGTACAACAATGTTTTGGAGTTAAGACAAAAATAGAACTACAGGTATTTCCTTATAAATGTTAGAAGAAGATAACACCAACAGGGAGAAATAAGCAAGTGTGATTTGCCAATCATTTCAAGATCTTAATACAAAATCTATAGTTAGGGCACAATGGAATCGCATCAATACATTTTATCCCATCAACCAGATTAGTGGAGAATCAAACATAATTATTATAATGCCATTCCAACTTCAAGTCATTTAACAAAGGTTAAGGAATTTGTGTTCAGTGTATTACCAGAAATAAATCAAATTCAGTAGGAATGGCAATTCTTTCTATTTCTCAGCAAAACAAAATTTCATTTGTTAACGAAAAACTGTGATGTATCGATGACCAGTCTAAAGTTTCAGTTTGAGAACTACCTGTTTAAGCCAAAACCCCTTAGATTCCTTATCTCCCCAACAGTATATAACACGAACACCAACATTTGAAAGTCTCTTCTTCAATTCCAAGTATAAGAACCGACCTAATCCCTGCAAGGATACAAGTTGGAGGGAAAAAATCCGGAGTAGAAATGTATGCACTGCACAAGGCTTTATATACATTTAACTAACATGGAGACTCATTTCAGAAACAAACATTAAACCAGTATATCAAATTAAATCTTATTCTCAAATCAGCATTATGAGCATCATTCAATAAGCAATAATTTTTCATGGTCATGAAACACCGGAATAGAGGTCCATTTATGAAGAGCTTATTTACAATGTGCACCTATCTTACCTACCTTGACATGTAATAGAATCATCCATATCATAAGAAGTAACAACCAAACCACACAAAAGAGCAAAATAATTCCAAACAAAAATTGGAGATAATGATATGAAATGCACCATATAAAACAAGATCCAATAGCAAAAGACTGCAAATAAACCTTATTTTGGTATAATGAACTAACAGCAGCAAGAGGAATCTCAGCATATTGAGTATCAGCAGGGACTATTTGATACGAAATCGCAGCTATAACCTGCAAAAGTGATGTAAGGATGAATCAGGCATTGATTCAAAATAACTTAGACATGTCTACATTCAAACAAATTATGAATAAATAAAACTAAAGTCACCCCTTTTTTATAATAACTAAATCACCCATTTGAACACAAGCTTCATGTCAGCTTCTTGAAACCAAAGATTAAATTTGTACAATCGAAAAGGGAGAAAAGGAATAAAAGCAAGATCGTTCATGCCATCATTAATATTGTAAGATACAGACTTTCCAAGCGCATAAACTTCTCTTTTTATTCTTTTAGCTGTAAAGTACTTAGTTTACAAATGGTGAGTGGCAACAATCAAATAACTAGTTGCTATACTTTTACGGTATAATACTACTATTAGTTCCAAGGTCTTTGATGTTTTCGAAGAAGAAATAGAAAAGTAGCTTACCTCTCCAGGATTGTCTTTGTGCTTCAATTTCAAAAGCAGTGAGCAGTATTTCCTACAAAAATAAAAGATTATTAATCCTCTAAATATGATATGACAGATACTAGTAACAGTACTGCGACAACAAAGCACTCAAACTAGCAAACTAACAAACCAAAGATATGCCGACACAATACTCGGTAATGATAAAGAAGCACACCGAGATGTACTTCAAACCAAGAATATCTATGGAGTTAGAATTGAAAGTCAAAGCCTCATATACCATACCCATTTGAGACACATTTTTCCAAGAACTTGGATTGTTTTCCGGTATTCGCTGCAAAACTCATTGCAGGTAGTTCTCTTGTATATATCTCTAACGCTTCCTATAAATTCATATAATTCAAACTTAGGAGAAACATCTTTAATACAATTTATACATCATATCATAACATACAATCAATTGACTAAAAAAAGTGCAGAGTGCAATAGAGAGTACCTGGAGATAAGATTTGGTGCATTCATTAGAGTCTTTTGAATTTACAACGATAAACGCATAATCATCTTTCGAAGTTGAACCTCTCCCTACTTCAATTAGAAATAATCGAAATAAATAATAATTCAGTTATTAAAAAGAAAATCACGAAATGACATACCGGATATTTTGATTTTGGCGGTTCTAGTGGTGGAAATCTGAAGGTTGTTTGCGTCGGATATAGAGGTGAAATTCTTGGCTTCTACAACAACTTGGCAATTACCTATGAGGTTTTGAAAATGAAAAATAATAATTAGAGAAATGGACTGAGGTTTTGAATGATAGATTAAATGAAATGAATGACGTAGACATAGACGTACCGATTAGGAATGGCGAAGGAGACGATGAGATCTTTTTCGACGCCATTGATTCCAGATTTTGGAGTTAAGAAATGGGGAAAGGGGAAGGATATTTATATGATGACCAAAGAAGCGGGAAAAGTTAATTCGAATTACCTTTCTAACCTCATTTCGGTGAAAAATAATGCGGGAAGTTTATTTTTTAACTTTTTATCTTTTTAATGCGGGAAGCTGATAAACTATTAGTTGCTCTGTTTTCAAATAAAAATTAAATTAAATAATATATTAGAGCCTAAATTTTTAATCCGATCAAGATGATATAAATCATAGAATCTAAAATATCTAACTTCACATAATCAAATTATAAACTAATCTCGTGCTAAAATTTCTTCGAGTTTAAACATATAAAAACTTTTCCTACCATAGAGTATATAACAAAAATCATATTAGCATGTCAGTTGTGGTTTTTTTTCATTTGCAAAAGCAAATTAATTCAAAAAAATTTAATATATAGTCAACACATCAGGGTATTCATATGTTAAAAGTTTTGAAACTTGATTTATCTTTATTATTATGTAACAATAATTATTAGTTTGGCATATCAATTTATCCTTATACAAAATGTATAGTGAAATCTCTTAAGAAGGTTCATGGTTTCCATAATTACAATTTTGTTTTCATCTTTTTTTTCTATTATAGACGTTTTCTTCTCTTCCACTTAATTAGCTCCAAATTATCAACTTCAATCAGTACTGAATTACTTTTAATCCACAAAGAAAAAAACAGAACTACTTATTATTAATTGAAGAAGCAGAGCAAAGTTACATTTTCATCATGATATGCACCCACTCAAACTCTAATTATTTCATGAGTTTCTCACTGGAAAAACAAACATAGGATAACCATAAATCCAAACAGCAAACTATTTAAAATCACAAAGACCAACATTTCAAATTATTATCTTTCAATCACAAATAAAGATGAGTCTTGTAGAAAGAACTAAGGCGCCGAAAACTGTCCTCGGACAAACTTATTATTCTGTTTTGGAGAAGGCGGGGCTGGATGACGAGAATGATCATGAGCGTCTTTAAGGCAGTAACCTTCAAGTATGTCACCTTCTTCAGCAGTAAATCCAAGTGTGTCCATCAAATTAGGCCAACAATTTCCACTTATGGTATGAATCGCCTCACAACAACTATGCCCTAAACGAGTCTCGCCATTAAGGAAAAAAAGCAAGATTTCAGTAGTGCAGGCTTGAAGATGGATCATCGAATCCCAACAATTTGATGATCCTTGATTGAGTTTGAGTCGAGCTCTAAGGTCTGAAATAGATGTTTGGGCCACGGGGCGAGCTTTGGCTTGGAACTCCCAGCTACCTGCTAAAAGAGCAATGACAAGAAGGAGCTTGAGAATATAGGAACCCATTTTCAGAGAGGTTAAGTTAATTAAGTTGGAGGGATGATGAAAGTACATACTCCAAGCTTGGAGTACGTGATTTATATAGCAATGTGAGCATTTATGTTGTATTTATTTACTGTTACATTCACGGAAAATGAAAAGATGGCTATGTTGAGTTACAAATTGTTTTATGAGATGATTAGTTTTCATAATTACATTTCTTCACAGTTTATGTTTATATTGCAATGAAGTGGTCAGTAATTCTAATCGACACTAGACTGCGACATCAGTGTTCATGAATAATACCAAAAATTATAGTAACCGTAGATGTGCACATCCATAACTGATCAAACTTTGAGCAAAACTTATATTTATCCAAAAGGTTAATGCAATTGGTAATTATAGTAACCGTAAATGTACACAGTTTATTTTGAAAGAGCACATGTAAAATTAACCTTAGGATATTATATGTGGATGTGATCGACTAAATTCCAATGTTTAGTCACCCATCAGCTGAATGATCAACACAATTGTTGTTCCTCAACCCAATATTAACCGGATGTAATCCATTTGACATTAATATTTTTTAAAAAACAAAATATATGATTTGTGGCTAGTCTAAGAAAAATAATTAATGAAAATTAAAACTCAAAGACACATGAATTTGTTCAAAATTGTTGCTAGATATTTTATGTAAATTAAATTATATGAAAAGAGAGCACAGTAGTTTTTAAGACGCATAAAATAAAGATGAAGGGTTGAATTGATAAAAGGATAGAAGAATTTATTGATATCTCTCTGTTATTTATATTGTTTTAGCCTTAATTCTTTTCTAATTTCCCTCACTTAGATTTTTAAAGAATAAGGTGATGTAATATATAAAAAAATATCAATGATTTAACTGATTTGTAAGTTCGGTCTTTTGAATTCAAACTCTGTAATCCAACTTGTTCTTTGGTATTCTTATCTTACAAAAAGACAATTAACATTTGAAAGCTACAATATGTACATAAATAGATGGGGGAGTGACATATATAAAGTAGCTAGGAATTACATTTGGTAGGTAAAAGAAAATGATGCAAATAACTTAGACCATTTTCAAGAGTAACATATCTCCAATTAACAATGCTCAAAATCCCCACACTAACCTTCTTCACAATAACCTCCCCATCTTTCTTCCCCTCACTAAAACTCAACTTCAAATCTCCCACCACCCCACTCATCGACTCACTCCACCAACACCCCGGCGACGGAAGCTCCGCCGAAAACCACCCTTCACCGCCACCCCCGTGTCCCAACCCCACCTTCCCTTCACTCTCCACCACAGTAAAAACCGCGCTCCACCCTTCCAATACCACATTCCAAGAAACCGCCAACTGGTGATCTTCCACCATCTGAGTCTCACAATTCACATCAATATCAAACCGGAACAACCCCTTATGGTTGGGGAGATAGCGGCCAGGTTTTGCCACGTTGATGATATGGCGATGCCCGGTCTTGAAAGATATGTTGATGATGAATAAGAGGTTGTGGAGAGAAAGGAGGGGTTTTTTCGGGGTTTTGAGGCGGCGGAGTCCCGCGGTGTGGCCTAGGTGGTAGAGACGGCGATAAGGGAGGAAAGGGTTTGTTGTTTTGAGATGAGAAAGAGAAGGGAAGTGGTGGGTGCAAAGAGGTTTCCAAAGGTGGTCCGAGGACATGGAAATGTGCCATGATTTTGAGACGCATGAAGCTAGGGCTAGTGTTTTCGGGTCGAGGTGGTTACCGACGAGGGCAAGAACCTCCCATGACGGCGGTTGTGCGGCGTCGCCGGAGTTTCGATAAGGCATATTTTTGTGTTTTGGTTTAGAGATTATCACTTTACGTATTTAAAATTTAGAATTTGTGGGAAGGCGGCAAAGAGGAAACACGTGTTATAAAGGTGGTAAGAAATGGAAAGAAAATGACACGTGTGGTTTGCAGTTAGGATTACGTGTATGCCTGGTTTGTCCACGTGGATTTACTTGAGAAATCGGGATATATATATGTTTCTGGTTTTTTGGTTTTTTCTTGAAGATCACTGAAGCGGTTGAGTTTTGATTCTTGTTCTTTCATTTTTGTCGGTTGGCTTCTATTTCGGAGTTTTGATTTTGTTGTAACTGTTATTATTGTGTTCTTTATTTGGGTTATGTGATTTCAGTTGATTTCTGGTAAATACATCCAATATCCCCGAGTTCAAGGTACTTAAAATTCTAGTTCTGGTTAATAGATTGAAGGATGCACTAATTAATACGTTATCGTGTGTATTTTGTATAAATACATATTTTTGGTAGGGTGTACGTTGATCAATATGTATTTCTAAATATTTTTGCTACGTTTACGATTGTGTGTCTAATTTATATGCATGAATGTATGTTTTATAATGTTCAATTCCATTGCATCAGGACAGTTGAAGAATTTCTCTAGAGGAGATAAGTACAAAAACATTTTGATATCCTGTATCTTTTTATTCTTAATAAGACATTTCAAAATGTTTTTTTTTTTATTTGAAAACTACATAATATATCAACTCAATCAAAGAAAAATATGAAAATAAACAAGGTGACTTTTAATATTTAAAATCACAATTCTAATTGATAACATCCAAAACCATATTTTTTGAAACCATATGATGTATATTTGCAGAACTTATTGAAATCGAATAATTTGCTTTTACAGTATTTGTCTCAATAAACTATAGAGATAAAAGGATGTAACATCCCTCATCCCAGCAGTATACACACAATTATGATTTTGTCTACTTTTAGATAAAGGCTTAATACACAAAAAAAACCCCTAAACTTGCTCAAATGTTGTAACTGTCCCCCTGAACTTTTAGTTGTAACAAATTACCCCTCAAACTTGGCAAATTGTAACAAATAACCCCATATTTTGAGTTTGAAAAGTCAAATGCCACGTGTCATGCCCTTATTCGATATTTGAAAAGTCAAAGTGTCACGTGTCATGATTCTACAGGGTGTTTGAAAAGTCAAAATGCCACATGGAATGATCTTATAGGGTGTTTAAAAATTTATGCATCATTGGGGGTAATTTGTTAGAATTTGCCAAGTTTAGGGGTAATTTGTTACGACTTGTCAAGTTCAGGGGGTAATTTGTTACAATTGAAAGTTCGGGGGGACAATTGCAACATTTGACCAAGTTTAAGGGGTTCTTTGTGTATTAAGCCTTAGATAAACTTTACGATAGATTGAGCTTTCCATTTAAATTAGGATAAATAATTTAATAGTTTTTATTTTTGTAGAAACTGTTTCATTTTTGTATTTTTAAAAATTTGCTACATAGTTTTTAAATTTTGTATTCGTTAATACTTAGCTCCTGTTGTGTCGATTAAAATACAAATTTCATTAATCGACGCAGATTTCGACCAAAATTAATATATTAATACATATTATGATTAATCCACCCGATGTATAATAAAAATTCACAAATTTCAAAAAAAAAATTCCGTTTCCAAAACGGTATAATGTATTCTATATTATGATTAAAAATAAAGTATTGGTAGCTATTAGAACAACATAGATATAGAAAATGAACCAATGGATCATAAGTTTCTTTTTTACTGCTGTTGAAGAACAAAAGTAGGTTGGTGGAATTTGAGAAACAAAAACCTTCAGGTGTTTATAAAAAAAATAAAAATCCTTCAGGTGAAATTGGTAATAAAATAAATATAACCATTATTAGAGCAAAATTATATATGTAGACGGTGATCGAATTGAATATCCGTGATTTGTTGCTAGGAATAAGGTATATTAATAATCATGTATTTAATATTAGTGAACACAAAATTTTGAAATTAGGCATTTACCAAATTAAGACAACTACCTACTCTCTTTTACTTTTCAAATTATGTAAGTCATCAATGTGGTCTCTGTTGATATTTACACAAGAACAAGAACACACGCAAAAACAACTAAAATAATCACAATAAAAAGTAATAATTTTGTTGTTTTTAAAATAATAGAAGTGAGCGTGTGAAAAGGGTGATGGTGGCCAAAGCTACCATCTTGGGTGATAAATATTTGAGATTAGCTTGTCTGGTGTTTATTAGCATCTTATTACTTGTTGATTATGGAGAGACCTCCTACTCGGATGTCTCATCTAAATATCAGCAAGAACTTATAGGAAAAATTAACGATATTGATAACAATAATGTTCGTGTACCGCAGTCGTATCGTCATCAAGTTCGACAATTATCGTATTCTCTCAAATCACCGTTTCGAATAAACCCCATTGTGGTAATTTTAGTATTTCGTGTTTTCAATTTGAATATTGGAAATGAATGTTTGTAGATATGAATATGAATATTATGGTAAAGGTACCGTCAAGCTCACGTGTGTACTATGTGACGGAGTATGGGGCGGATCCAACAGGGAGAGAGGATAGCACAGAAGCGTTGGAGAAAGCGGTAAGAGAGGCAGTGTATGGGTATGGTTCGGACAATGACGGGCAGCAATTGTATAGCGGGATACATGATTTGGGAGGAAGTCAATTACATCTCGATGGAGGCACCTATAAGGTCTCTCGTCCTTTACGTTTACCTTGTATGGGTGTTGGAAATTTCATGGTACGTCTCATTTTTGCTATGAAAGGTTCAAATGTGGATATGACATGACTTAATAGCATTGTCGAGTTTAAGCTCAATTCAAAATATCTTGGCATGACGTAAGAATATTGGAAATGATCGCTATATTTTTAAACGAAACGATGCATTTTAGTTCTCACGAGAAATGTACTAAACTTTTGTGTTTTGTTATTAAAAACAGTTCCACGGTGGATCACTTCGTGCATCAGACAATTTTCCAAGCGACGGCTATGTGATAGAGCTATGGTCTACCACCAACTCTCCGGATTCAATCTCCTACGAAGACATTTCCATTAAAGACATCATGATCGATGCTAACTTCCGCGGTGGGGGCATCTCCGTTTCCAACGCTGTCCGAACGATCATTGACAATTGCTACATTTCGCACTTCACAACCAATGGTATCTACATCAAAGGTGGCCACGAAACCTTCGTTAGAAACTCGTTCATTGGCCAACGCATCACCGTCGGAGGAGATCCAAGGGAGAAAGATTTCTCGGGAATCGGAATCAAAATCGTTGGCAACGATAATGCTGTCACAGACGCGGTCATATTCTCGGCTTCCGTGGGGGTCATGATAATCGGACAAGCCAATGTACTCACGGGAATTCATTTTTATAATAAGTATTTTCATTTGGGAGGAGTTGGAGTTTACATAAAACAACCGGGTCTAACCCAAGCCCGAATCACAAGTTGTTACTTCGATTACACGGGGATTATAGCAGAGGATCCGGTACAGCTCCAAATCACGGACTCATTCTTCCTCGGGAATGCTAGGGTTGTGATAAAGTCATTAGATGGTGTCGTTTGTCAAGTGAGTATAGTTGATAATATGTTCACTGGAGACTGGACCGGGGCTCCCATTGTGGAACTAGATGACGCGAAATCGCCTTTTAAGATCATAGAACAAGTTGTGGTTGAGAGGAACATCGTGAGAGGAATGAATCTGAAATCGACGACCGCGAAAGGGTTAGTGTCGGGAAATGGAACAATTTGGAAAGTTGATTTATCGGATGTGCTTTTGTTTCCGAATCGGATTCAAGATGTACGGTATACATTTCAAGAAGGAGGAGGTGCGTTTCCGATTCATGTTCTTAGAAACGTTTCTGAAAATCGAGTGACGATTGAGTCAAATATGCATGTTTCTGCTACAGTTCATGTTTTCGTCGATCAAAACAGTTATTGAAGTTTTTTAGGCTCACAATTTTGTATTTGTTTGCTTCACACTGCAAAATGATACCATATTTGTACCAATAAATGTTTGTTATTCGGGTGCTTCATTCTTAGAGTATATAAATTTTTGAACTCGGACCAATAATTGAAATTGTTTTCATAATGATTTTCCTTTAATCTTATTTCTACTGTTTTATTATTCTCTCTTCTTTTGCTACTCATTGAAATCAAGCTATTGTTCACTATTGTCCAATAATGGGGATTTTGGTGCAACAGCAGGAAAAATAAAACAAAAAAAAACAGTTTCGAATGGAAAGAGGCCAGCCTGTTCATAGACAAGCGTGTACAAATGGTGAATGTCATTATAGTTTGATAATGCTTTAACAAATTTTAATTCTTCAAACTTTTTAAGTATAAGTTTTTTTTAGTTTAACTTTAGTAAAATTTAATTCAGTTTAAAATTTCTTAAGTATTCAGTCAAATTCAATCGATTCAACCAATTCAGTCCAGTTAAGTTCAATGAGTGATGTTTAGTGTAGACAGAGAAAGTGAATGTTTAAATATTTTAAAATCCTTTAATTCTTCAACTGTTTTTATTTATTCGGTAAAGGGGGGGAAAGTTTCAAAAACACTAATTGTGCAAGACTTAAAATGTGGTTGGATGGTAAATATTGTATCAAACAACTTTAAATTTTCAAATTTTTCATTTTCAGATCATTAACAGTGAGTTTTACAACGTTAATAAAAAAGTTCTTGTTTATTTAGAAATGTGCGAAACCACAATTCTTATTTTGGCAAAAACTAAAACACAATCCTTTATTTAAAATAAATGAAACCACAAATAATAAGCAGTTAAGAGGTCGGTACTTGGTATTCTCACAACATATAAATGTAACTCAGTAAGCAGATATACATAAAGTTACTATATGATAGAAATACTGAACGATTTTATCCAAGTTCGGTCAGTGTCCTTGTGCTTACTCATATCTTTAAGGTTCATTCACATCAGATTTGTTGATCCACTCAATATTTCTTAAGGCAAATAACTGACCTTTTACAATAGCTTGGTACATCAATTGAGCGTCGTCATTATCAATCTACTCTCGCTCTATCCATAACTACTTACACCAAATAGTTGTTCTTCTAGTCAACAAAGGTTTAGATATAAATCTGAAGTGTTTTTCCCTCACTTTCTGACTCAGTGCACTGATGAATACAATAAGTGTGTGCAATATTTGCTTAAGAGTTTTTAAGAAGTATTCTAAGAATGAGAACTTGAGAGAATATATTCTTTTGATTTTGGTGCGATATGATGTGTCTATATACACCTCCTTTATATAGAGTTTTTAAATCTTGAATTTGAATCTTCAATCTTCTCATTGGAGATGGTAGGTTGTCGTTGCATCTATTCAGAGCAAGTGATTTGATCTTGGGAAGTGATTTGAACGTTGAACTTTCCATATCAGTGATTACAGTAGAGAGAAGTTTGTAGTATGACGAAAATTGTCATTTTTGTGATATGTCAATGTGTTTTTTCGAACATTAGTGTCTGCTTTAGGATGACCATTTTTTAGTAATGTCTTGGAATCTTCAATGAAGACTTCTTCTAACAAGTTTGAATGATCTATTTCGTATAGATCTTCGAAGGGACCATTGGCCTGACTTGGTTCGTCAACTACTTTAACTATGTTGGCTTATTGAGTTGATCTTCAAAGATGGTCAGCACGTCAGTGTTACTCTTCAGTCTTCAAGTCAATATCTAGAGGGATATTGAGTACCAATGAACTCTAGATCAAAAAGTAACAAATTGTACTGACTTATGACTTACAACGCAATAAACAGTCAGTAATTTCATGATAAATTAATATAAACATTTATGGATTAGGAGTTACTATTTTTCATAAATGAATTTTGTCATTACTCGAAACAAAACGATTGAGTTTTAACACCGAACATAGAATTCAGTGATTTTTTTTAATAAATACATATCCATAGGGCGAGTATGGATTTTTCAATCCAGCTATTTTATTCCTCAGGATTGTATTGCTAAAAGTCAACAATTTCGTGTTGTTAAGTAAAAAGGTCAAAGATTCAATCCAATAATATTTTTCGACTAAAACTAACTATAATCTCCATCGCATTTACTCACTAATATTACATGTACAATTCATATATCCGGTTCCGTCTAATAATCTCCAAAATTCAGAAAAGAAATTGTTTTCGGAAGAGAAAAAAATAAATAAAATAGAAACACTAAAAAACCCGAAGAAGAATAAGAGCAGCAGTCGAGAAAAGAATTGCAGAAGGAAGGAAGGAAGGAAGGTCGTGGAAGATGAACGGCGGCCCCTCTGGTTTGAGTGCGTTCTCTATATGTTCCGATCACTTATTATTTTGTTGGATTCTATTCTCTAACTCAGTTTCTCGTTTTAGACAATGCGCCTGTCACCAGAACATTCCTCGTCGCTTCTGCCATTTTCACCCTCTCTTTTGGGATCCAAGGCGCCTTTCGAAACCTCGGTTTGTCCTATCAGGTATCCATTTCTTCTTTTCTATAACAACATTGCCGATTCAACTTTATTTTATTACTACTATCAACCTAGGGATCTTCTAGATCATCACTCCTTTTACTGTTCACTACCATCTGTTATGTAATTGAGAATTGTAGTTATTTGGGTCACTAGCAATTCAACCCTGGACCACTGCCATGTCTCTACCGTGATACCTGCACTTCTTTCGTCTACTGTACTTTTCGACTGCTTAAGCCACCTGTATGACTCTACTCTCCTTGGTCTCTCTGCTTAGTAATGCGAGGCCAAGTATTCTTTCATGATTACGTTGATTAACAACTTCTTCGGCTAACCTTTGACATTTCTTTAACTAAATACTGATAATATTTATCCTTGAATCTTGATCTGTCTGTAATTCCCTGGTGGATATTCCATGGGAAAAGGGAAAAATTGAGCTAGGCCTAACACAATGAGGATAATACTGCACTCTAGAAACATTACTGGTTTGGTTGTGTATCCATGCCATCTCGTGATTGACAATTGGAGTGTTAGTAACTACTAACTATCTAACGGAGAACAAGTTTTGCCCCACTTTGGTGTTATTGGAGGATGCTTATAATTCTAGATAACTGTGCGAATTTTCTGCTTTTGATATACCTTTATTTCTAGATAATTGCAATGCTCCTGTATTACACATCCTGTTTATTCGAACCATAGAGTTTTATCTTGTCAAAATGCACCATGCGTTTGCATGTGTATTTATTCATTTTTTTAGGTATTTCACGACCATAACTGTGCATTTGAGAGTTAATCATGTGCAATATTTTTTATAATGTGTACCAATTAAGAAACCGAGTTACTTAGAAATTTATTTTATATTCTATACATATACAATTTTGGGTCCTCAACATAAAAGTTCAGGTTGTGATTAATTTTTGAAATGCCTAAGATTAAGAACCCAAAGCTCCTATTCTTATGTGTAAGCGAGAAAAGTTTTAATTTTTTTTTTTTTGTATATCTATATTTAGGATATGGCATGACTAATTATTGTGCTTTTGGAGGATTTTATTTATGTTCATATAATAGTATAACAAACCCACTTGCTTTTGAGGATTATTGTGTCAGTTGTTTTAAAGGATGCTGTAGAATGTATATATTGAATGCTGTTGTCATGTGATACTTTAACAAGTTTTGCTCAATGTTGAATTTTTCCATGATAAATCCAAATAATTTATCTTAATATTGTGCTTGCACTATATCTTGAAAAGTTCGATACCAAATTAGGGAAGTATGAACTCTTATTTTATCTGAAAAAACCAACCGATAAAGCCTCATTTACATGTGGTGTTCCGAAGACTTGGAAATAAAGGAAACAAACTGATAGCCATATATTTTCTCAAGCTTTTGTATTTTTTGTTGAGCCTTCCGTTGCAAAATTGATACCATGTGCATATTTCAGACCCAAACATACTGTGCTTATAATTTATCCTTTATCATCTGATTTAAATTGTAACAAGGAGGCAGATGGAGCTATAAACCAATTTGATTAATGGTGATCTTTGAACATACATTCTATTTGCACAATAGGGAGCAATAATAGGGGTCAATATGAAGTTAAAATATTTCGATCTTTTTGCAGTGTGGTAAGTTCCCTGAGATTAAAATCTACCACATTAATTGTGATTGATCTTTTTCTGCAGGATGTTTTTATAAAGCTGCGCATTTGGAAGCTTGTTGCATCAGTTTTTGCCTTCTCATCAACGCCTGAACTTTTGTTTGGACTATACCTTCTGTACTACTTCAGGGTCTTCGAGAGACAGATAGGTTCCAATAAGTACTCGGTGAGTTATTGTCCAAATAAATTAGCTATCACTTTTGTAGGATTTTGTGACATAACAATTTTTAGAAAACTAGTGAAATTTTATCACTGAAACACACACAGACATATATATTGAGAGAGTTTTGGTATATAGACTTCTTTTTCTTCTATTTCATATAATAACAATTGTCTGCCCCTCGATGCAGGTTTTTATATTGGTCTCTATAATAGGTTCATTACTCTTTGAGGTGCTTATGCTTGGAATCCTGAAGGGTAAGATGTCCAGCATCCTATTATGCTATTCTATTTCCTTCAACCTGCATTGCATTTTGTGTGTCCTTGTTTTTCCAATTTGTAATTTGTTTACTGAGAGAGATATTGTGCTTATTTCATGTGTCTGTGATGATAGTTCTCTGGTCAAACTTATTCTAATTTATTGAAATATAAATGTTCAAAGATTCTGGCCTGTAGATGAGCTTGTGGAGAGAATAAACCTGTGCTGATTAGTTTGGAGCTAATTGATATTTACTGAATAACTTAACACCAACCAACTACGCTTTTGATATTTACTTGATGAATTCTAATAGAACAAGTGTCACTCGGAAATGGATAGATAGGAAACTCATCGTTTTGATGGAGTAACCTCAATTTGGCCGGTGTTGCTAGGAATGTGGTTTCCCTTTATTCTATCTTATCATTATTATTATTGAGTCAAACTGCTTTCTGGTGACCTTTCTGTGGGAAAATAAAAACTTTGGAAAATTTGATTCACAAAAGAAAGTATATTTGTAAGAACTAAAAAGAGAAAAGCAGCAATTGGCCAAAAGCCTAGTTAGTGTGCAAATACTTACCATGAATTCTATTTGGGAGCTAATATATGAGAGATGGAACAAACTGTACGCAGCTGAGGATACTAAGTTAATACATAATTCCAATTACGTGTCCAGCACATATTTGAACTTAAGATTGGATGGGAAAGGTAATAGATGGCATAGCATAGATCGATCGTGATACACAAGTAAAAGATATTACTTTGCTTTGTAGGTCAACATGGATATACAAGAGAGGCTTTATCTGTCTTCTTTAACAAGAAAATAAAAATAGAATGGCTAGATGAGTTCTATACCAGCGATTTACAATTGGAGCTTGGTTGAATTGATAGGAATTAGGAACTGGAGGAATGGATCAATAAATTTGATTGGTTTCCGATGTATACTTTCAATCTAGAAAAGATGCAGTGTAGTTTTTAAGTGTTCTTTGTATTGGTAGTGAATCACCCTAGTGTTCAGTGGCATGAGTTAGACATTATATAGATAGTAACTGGACTGAGTAATTCAAATTGAGAATTTGATAACGATAAGAAATGCCAGGTGTAGTTACAATCTATTGATAAATTGGATCCGCTAGAAGGGCAGTTGAACTTTATGGACATAAGAATTATGTTTTAACCAGCTCCTCTCTCCCTGTTTTTTAGACGCTTGCAAGGAAGTTTTTCAATCATGTTAACTAGATTCGCTGCACATGATTTTCTAATTGTGAGGACCATGATATGGCTGCTGGGACTGAGATATGGCCCAGCCAGAAAACACTAGCAATTCAGGGTTCGGAAACAATTAGTACCTTAAGATATTAGTATGATAATAATGTCAATGGTTGGTAGTATGATATGGGTTGCAGCACACAGCTCCAATGCGCTTTCTTTCTGTCAGATTCTTGGATTAGCAAAATGTAGAGTATTAGACTATAGTATTGTCCATACTTTTGTATATAATGTCACAGAATTCTTTTCTTGTGCAGCTTTATTGTAAAGGCAGCTCCTTCTCATGATTGAAGTTTAATGTGTTCGCTAAAGTTTTTGTAATTTGTACGAACAAGTTGAGTTATAAGGTTTTCACTACTCTTTAACAACAGTTTGAAATGTCCCTATGGTTTTTTTTTGTAGATCCAACGGCAAACCTATTGACATCTGGACCCTACGGTGTTATATTTGCTTCATTTATTCCCTTTTTCTTCGACATTCCTGTATCAACACGCTTTCGTTTCTTTGGTGTCCACTTCTCTGATAAGACTTTCATATATCTTGCTGGTTTTCAGGTAAAGTGAACGTTTGATTGTATTATCTCGTAATCTATTCTTCAATTCTAATCGGATTTCACTTTCTATTTTGCTTCTTTATGTTTGCCTTTCAAGAGTTCTGATATAAGATTTATTTTTTTTTTTCCAGCTTCTTTTATCTTCCTGGAGAAGATCGATCTTGCCGGGGCTGTGTGGTATCTTAACTGGATCATTGTATCGTTTGAATCTCTTTGGCATACGGAAAGCCAAGGTTACCCATTGACCTTATCTTTGTTTATATAATTATAAGGAGCTTACTTGTATTTGCCCCCTCTAAAACTATATGCTAAAAAGTGAATGTGATGATAACTTATAATTCTTGTTGCTTACTCTTTTAATGAATTGCATTACTCCAAGCTTCAACTAATACATTTTGTTATAAATTTGTGGCGGAACCTTTCTTTTGGACCCTTGAGCCTTTCATTTGTGACGTTTAGCCGCTGACTGTACCAAAATATCAAAATTGAGGCCTTATTTGGCCGATCTCTGGTGCATGGAATTTATGCGCTGCTGAAAAAACTGTCGTTTACAACCCAAACTATCACATTTTTAGCGGCCCATAAATCACATGCGTCAGAGCTCTGCCCAATAAGGCTCAATTGAGATATTTTGTCAACATCAGGGTCAAATATTTTAAATAAGGTCAGCTGTCAAGCATATGCATTTTCAGGGGTCAAACCCCACATTTTGCCCAAGTTTTGTGCTTGAATTGAAGCTGAGAAGGTAATGGTGAATTACAATTCAAGTAAAGTTGGTCCTGTTTTCCTAAGTTACGGATTTATAGCAAACATTCATTCTCAAGGTTAAAGTAATTGTCTCTTTTTTGCACCTTCTCCACAGTTATGAAGTAGGTTGAACTTGGTGCAAGTCCATGACTTCTTTTTGTAGATTGTTTATCTATTTTTCTTTTCTTCATGGTTGCAGTTTCAGATACAATTGATGCTAATAGAGACTCTTTTTAGCTGAAGCGAATGTTATTTTTCGATAATACTCATTTATTTTCTTTCTTGTATCTAGTTTCCAGAGTTTGTAACTTCATTCTTCTCACGGCTTTCTTGGCCATCTTCTGGGAGTCCACGTGGAACAACATCTAGAAATGTTGGAGGAAGTACACCGTCCTTTGTGGGTCGCCAGGTGGAGGTGACTTCAGTAAATATTCTTATCTGCATTTTAAGTTTATTGGAAATATCCTGCACAGGTCATGAAGACTGTTATGTTAGGGCTGATTGCAGATTTGGAGATTGGTTATTTTGTTGTTTCACACACACACTAATTTTAACTTTTGCACCCTCGAACTTTGATTTAGGTTAAATATGTGACCCTTAATGTATGAAATCATCTTGTTTGAACATCTTCTCTACATTTCTTGGAACACCAAGTGTGGCGATTTTGTTATAGCAAAAACTAAACTTTAGGGGCTAGATCTCTTTAAATCTAACTTCAGGGGCTGAAAATTGAGTTCTGGCCAGATACAGTGGTGAACAATGTTGTTTTTTCCTTGAATTTGGTTTTCTGTGGACTTGTTAATATTGGCAAACTTTTTTTGGTAGTTCCTTGTCAGCCCAATCCAGACTGCTCATTTTTTGTTTATATTTCCTCTTACAAACAATACCCTAATGTGTTAATTATGGTTTCTATGATACAGAGAACGTACCCTGCTCCTAGTGCTGTTCCTTTGGAGCCTGCAGAGGATGCAATTGAAACGCTGGTCTCTATGGGTTTTGACAGGAATTCGGCCAGACAGGCACTTGTACATGCTCGAAATGATGTAAATGCTGCTACAAACATCCTTCTTGAATCCCAGACCCATTGATTGATCAGGTGAAAGGCAGATGAGTTCAGTTGGGAGATAAAACAATACAATATTTTCGATAACTCAGTGTTAATGTTTGTTAGCATTTTTTTTCCTTTTGTCTAGTTTTGCATTTAAAGTAGTGGCTAGTTTTAAGAATAGGATTCTCACACTAATATAACCCTTAAAAGTTGAGGATGCTGCTGTACAATTCTTCATACATTACTACTAGGAAATCAAATGCAAATTCTTAATCGCCTTGTTATCGTTCCTGCTTGAACAAATTGGGTATATGGAGACTTCTTTCTAAAGATAATTCAAAGGAAATAGTGCGAGCAAATTTGGTTGTCTAATGAATACGTGTCCCGTCTGGCTGGAAGATGCTTAAAAAGATTTTACTTTATTGTTTGTTACCATTTTTTATCATTCACTCCTATATGAAACCAGAATCTTATGATTGATATTTTTATGTTTTTCCAAGTTCCAGTCCTGTGGTTAAACAATCTGGTCATCATTTCAGGAAAATATTCCACTTAACCGAATGCAATATTATGTAACAGCCTAAAACCAAAAAAAATTTGGAATATTTCCACAACACAATCAAACAAGTGTATCCGGATTTATAAAAGAAGCAACAAAATGAACAAAAGCAGAAACCTTGATCCACTCAGGCGAATTTCCCCATTCATATATTATGAGGCTGCATCATGTACTATAAATAATACCCCAGATTCAAATTACTGGAGTTTGTTGTTCTTACAGTTTTAAAGTATACCAACCAAACCAAAATAAAATATAATGTTCACTAGTTATTATGGTGTATATTTGCCCCCCAAACACAGTTTAGATTCTGCTGATGTCTACTCGGCTCTTGTGTATCTGAAAAGCCGGGGTGATCCAACTCCCACAGCTGCACTGAACCCCAGACCAGTTGAAATAACCCAAACGACCTTCGCAATGAACACACAAAAGCTTCCCTTCTAATGCACCTTCCTCAACTGGAGTTAAAATAAAATGTTATTTCGGTACAGTATCAGAGTATGAATACAGAACCTATGAACTATGATTCCATCAAAAAATAAATAAATTACCAAGAGCGGTCAAGAGTTTATGTACCTGCTGTCATCCACTTCAGGGGCTCAATAAATATAGAAGAGCATTCAGGCTCATCAGAATTGCTAAAGGGATTGCCACTTTTCCGCTTGTTCCATCCAAAGGACGTCTCACCTTCTCCTGGGATATGATCTACAACATTCTCTTCCATTGCAACAATTCTCCGGCATTTCTTGCAGCGATATGCAATTGAAGGCTTACTTTCATTTGGAGGTGCTGCTGCATCCGACGAAACTCCAGTAGGAATACCAGGATCAGCCCCAAATATAGAATTGTCTATCTTCCCTCCCCGGTTATAACAATCACCTGAGATTACCAGTTGCATTGTCCTTATTAATGGCATTATAATAGCTCAAAATCTAACCAAATCTGTTCAAAGATTAGATTAATACTATGCCAGGGTGCTGAAACTTTCACAAGTAAAGCAAAAGTTAGGCTAGAAAGTGAAACAAATTGAAAAGATAAAATAGAAATATACCCAACACTTTCAGGCGGAAGCGCTTGTATATGGAACTTGCGCGATTTACCTTGAAGCCCATTTGTTCAAACAATTTCAACTGAAACAGAAAGGAAACAAATAGGAAGTGATAATGATGTCGAGACATTTAATTAATCCAGTACGTTAACTATGAAATATAGCCTCTAAAATAGCAGATATGCACATGCTATATTGCTTGTCTCACCTGATCTAGAAAGCCATCGTTGGGACAAACGAACTCACAGCTTTGCTTAAGAGATTGAAGAGCATCTGTAGGAAGAAGAAGATGAAAAACAAAAATAAGTAGACAATCAAAATGCATCTTCTCATTGCTATCCGCCAGGTGTCCACAAATTTGCTGACCCAATGTGCTTCAAACAAAAAAATGGGTATGTCCAAACCTTCTAGAGACAAATGTTCACTTCTCATCAAATAAGCTGTAATGATAGCTGCGCTGCAATAAACACATCCAAAGGAGTAAATCTTTAGGACTTCACAGTTCAGATAACTGGAAAACTGTTATGGCTTGTGACTTTGATATCTACCATACTTCTACAAATTTTTCTTCATGTCTTGAGTATTTTAAAGGCTAAATAAGTAAAATATGACAGTGTTTTACCAAAGCAAAAACGAAATAAAAAATTGCACACGAGAGCTCAAATAATCCAGAAATGATGGATCTCCCTTTTACCTTCTTTCAAAGGAAATCAAACTCTTGAATTTGCCTATGTAAACTCTCAAATGTTATGAAAATGTAACAAGAAAACACCAAGCTCATGAACTGCAATGATAACCCTAAACAGAAGTAAATCTAACCAAGCAGCTTGAGCTTCTTTAGTTGGAATAGAACAGTTACATGAATATCTTATTGATAAAAATGACATTAAAACATATAGTACCATCTAAATGAGTGATATCCTCCAACACCTGAACTTAATCGTCGAATAGCCTTTAAGTTATTTCAAAAGGATTTTACTATGGAACTAATGCACTGGTTTCTTATGAGTGTATTTGATGTAAACTTAACATGTAACATCTCATTCAGGATACCTACTATTAGCTTTTGTTAAAAACCTTTTTCCACTATTTTAACAGATGTATTATTTTAAGATTGCGTATATTATTGTCAAAACAAATTACAGAACATAGAACTTCATAAAGTAGGTCGTTTTTACTTTAACACAAGGGAACTGAAACTTTAGGTGGCACAAGATTCAACCTCACTGCCTCAAGAACTAGACAGAAGTTCAATTTTAAAAAATCACAAGAAACAAGTAATGAAACAGTATTGCAGAGAAGAAATCAAAAGGAATTCAAATCAAGACAAATGGGGTAGTAGCCGAAGCTAGACCAATACTATATTTGGTTTAACAGTTAAAGCTAAATGTTAGAAGTCAATTGTTCACAGTGGGGAATTCAGTAATTTGATTGTAAAGCATTTTTGTACTTCAGAGACTGAAAACTATACTTAATTTATGAAATGACTAACAATGATACCTATGTTATATGATTATATCAATTACACTAAACATAATAGAAAATAAAACATTCAAGTATAGTTATGATATTAAAACTTCTAAAAGCAGATTTGAGTTTATATATATGAAAATTTCAATCTATATACATGGATGTTTTACCTTATATTAAGCTTTTGTAATATGCTTAATTTTTTATTTCTATAAATCATCTAATTTGATCTATCATAGGTTAGTAAATAAAAATGTAAATAAGGAAAAAGAAAGTATTTCAGGTACAAGCACCTCAATATTATCTATTAACAAAAGCTGAAATTTGCATCTTTCCTTAAATTCCTACACTTCTGTACAAATTTTAAAAGCTGGTGGTTAAATTGTCAACTTTGTTACTTTTACCATCTGTTCATTATCAAGTACTCCGTGATGGTTCTCCAAAGAAATGCTATAAATCACGATATAACAAAATGAAAAGCATCCAGTGTTGTTCAGTTGTACAAGACAGAGATATTTCTGTTCATATACATACCTTCTTGACACACCGGCAAAGCAATGCACAAGAACAGAACCCTCTTTTCTACTCCGACCAATGAAATCCAAACATATATCCAAATGATCCAACAAATTCTCACTTTCCATGTCTTTAATAGGCACTGCCATCCTCACGAGCTTCAAATCCTTGCCTGCATTCTCCAACGAGTACAAAAGCTTACCAGGTGGTAAAGAACTCTTTAACCCAGCATCCAAATCTTCCGTGGAAGCCGACTCATCTGAACTACCAGCATATACCTTCTTAATCTCCTTAGCAGGGATGGTCAAACCACTTCGCCATTCAGAAAAAAAGGATATTGATGGGGAGTTTAAAACTGATAAAATATGTGTGACCTCAGTGCTACCATTTTGAAGAATCTCTGCTGCGTCACCAATGTTTCCAATAAACAGATTCTCTCGGACAAGGTACGGCATCACAACTTAACAAATGTTCAGCAACCTAAAATTACATGAAAAAGAAACAAATTTATGAGGAAACAAAATAAGAGAACCATGTGAGTGTCAAATTGATTCTAAAAGTCTAATGTCACATAAAAAGACTGAAAAAGGAATCTGCATTAATACACTTGAGAATTCAATATATTTTGGGTGTGTACATATTCCCCTCAATTGTTGGAGGAATATGGAGTGGCTTTGTTCTTTTCTTTCTTTCTTTCTTTTACCCTCTTTTTTCGTTTCCCAAATAAATTCCCACATGAAGAGGATAAGTCTGGTTCCTTTCCACCAATTAGACAGGTGGGTGATCTTGGCTCCCTTTTAAAAGATAATCAATCACATGGAAAGGAGCAGCTTGCAAAATTTTCCACTATTTGCAGCATGTTGCTCCAGAAAAACAGAGCTAAAAAGTGAAGATTTTGAAGCCAATTGCTATCACATTGAAGTGTTAAAATAAATTCCTAGTTTTTATCTCTCTATCTGGACCTATAAGATTAATCTGTGATCCTTTTATCTGTCTCCTTTATAACTGATTTTTTTTTTAAGATTGGCATAATCTGTTAAGTAGTCCAGTAACAGTTTCAATACAGGTTTCTTATTCAAATAATTTGAAATACTGTATAAAAGCAAATAGCATCAATAGAAGATGAATACTAAATACACTAAAAACTAAGAATGAGAAACTTACAGAAACAGTAACACAAATTGGACAAGAATACAACAAGTTTAAATCTCAGACAATGCTGAAAGTATATTACAAGTAAAAAGGAACTACATTTCAAAAGGGAATTAAAAAAGCTCAAGACTATGATCAAAATAATAATGCAGAAGCAGACAAAACAATCCAGAAAATATTCTATACCAGCATAAGCAACTCAAAACCCAATTGGAGCAAGACAAAGTAGAGAAATAAATAAGAAAAGAAATAAGAAAAAGAAAGATACCAAGATAATAAAAAACAAAACTTGGTAATATGAAACTAATCATCTTGAAAAATAAGCCATCTGAACTCGAAAATAAAACCTGGGTTATGATGGCGGCAGCTTGAGCAGTAGGAGGAGGTGTAGATGTTGCGTGGATGGATGTGGTGTCAAGAGATCGTCTCAGAGAAGAAACAAACCAAAAGTTAGCAAATTCCTCTGTTTTTCTGATTTTTTAATAATATCTTTTCTAGTTTATTTTCTCATTCCTTTCCTATCACCCAATAATAACTATTTCTCACTAGGTTGGATTTGGGTCAGGTAATATTCACTTGGATACAACCTCATCAATTCTATTTCAACCAAAAAAAAATTCAAAAGAAATCTAAAATCTTATTTTTGTTTACAAAAATGTATTATTTTAAAAATACAAAAAAAAATAATAATCTAGGTGTCGCATTTGATTACTAATGTTCCTAAAATATCTTCACTATGAAGTGATTACCTAAAGAATAATAAACAACCTTCAATCCAATGATTAGATTAAAACGTTTTTCTTTTAAAAGTGTCATTATATAATTTTAACTCATCAAACATTCAATAGAGTGAGAATTAAAAGTATCTTGAAACTTATATTATATGGAAATGTTAAAATGGAAAATGATAGAAGTAAAATAAAAATATAGAAATGGAAATTATACAAGAAATATATATAATAATATATAAACATGTCTATTAAAATTATAAAAATGTATGTTATTTTTAAAAATATATGAATTATTTATAATTCTTATAAATATATATTGAAATTGAAAGCTTTTTTGGTGTTAAACATAGCCAGTAATTTTTTTATTTATCAAAAAAATAATGAGCAATTTTCTTTTAACAAAAGGCAATGATATGAGATACACTGATACAATAGCATTTCAAAGAAATTTAATCACACTCATATCCAGATTTCTTTTCATTAATATTTTCTTAATAATATTTCCTTTAGTTTAAAATCCGAACTAATGTACAATAATAAGACTATAAAAATCTAATAAAGTAAAATATAATAATAAGATTTTAAAAATATTTAAGGCCTCTTGCTTCTTAGAGGCCCTAGAAGAAGGCCTGTATCGGATCGGGCCTATTTGAGAGCTTGTCCTTGTAGAAAACTTAGAAAATATTAAGGCAACTGACTAACCTTTAGTTCAGTTCTAACAACACATTACATTTTAAGTATTGAGTTTCTAGATTTTCTTTTTCTAGTTACGAAAACATGATGCTAAATGTTTATAAAGTTTCCAAGAATTTCGGTTTTGAGTGTTACTTAGCTGAAAATTGTTAAATGGATAATGCATATAAACCTTATTCAAAGGACTAATAAGAAGAGCATAGTATTTCTCAGCTTTCCAGAAGCATAACTATATGAGATATATATAATGTTATCATGTATATCTTAACTACAGAAATTAGAATTCCTAGCTAGCTATAAGCTCAATAAATTGGTAACTTTCCTAAAATCATCTTCCTAGAGCCAATCAATGTGAGAGATATTTACAGGCAGGAGAGCCATTTTGTTATCTTTTTTATGAAGCTATTCGAAGATTTCATTTGGCGAAAGCTGCTTCCATGTTGATATCTCTTCCTCCTTTTGCAATCTTCTAATTCCACCATAGAAACCATCCGCTTCGTTTCCTTCTTCCTCATGCTCCTTTCTGTTTATCAGTGTTTGTCTCCACCTCGAGCCAAAAGGGTATTGCTTGAACTCCAATGCCACAATATCTGCCAGTTATAGAGCATTATCAGAAATTTTGCATAAGAAAAATGCTTTCTTCAATGCTTACCTCTTAACAGTAATATTTCTAACACTCGCATTTTTGGATCATATAATTCTACATTACTTGCATTTTGGCTATAGTTTATCGCATTAGATCAAGAAATTGTGTAAAGTAAATGAACAATTCAACTGGAATTGATAATCATCAAGAAGCAGATATTATCTATTCTTTTAAAGAAGCCTAACAGGAAAAGGGCCATATGCTTTAACAAAATACCCAACAGATGCAGCAGCATAAGGAACATTCAAATTCAATCTGAAAAGAATTTTCGGGTTCACAGAAAATAATCAAACAGGAAAGGAAGATTGAAGTCCAGGTATGCTATAAAGTCAGGGGATATTGATTCCTATGTTCCAATAACTAACCAAGAAAATTAGAACATAATAGACAATTTACTCACCACTTGAATGGCAAGTGCAGTGATGCTCATTCCCGTCACACGATTCAATATGACCAACCATAGCATACCACCACCCTGCTCATTTACAATTAGAGAGTAAAATTAGAAAAACTGAAGCTGAAATGCCCAAGCTCAGATGCAAACAACTGAAAATGATCGGAAAGGTATAAATGTATGTGTAAAAGGATGTGAAAATACCATAAGGAAATTCCTTGCTCCTTCTCCATTGAATCTCAACATGATCACCGGGTTTCAAGTCATTTAGACAGTCAGAAATGTGAAGATCATTGGCAGAAGTATCAACAGGTGGTGCTCTTAGTCTATTCCATTTTATGCTGTCTTCTATCATTCGCCTCCCATACGGAGAGTACCTATTACACATAAATTATGCATACTTGAGTACAATAAATCAAAAAACAGTTCGGCTTGAAATATGCTTCCACATACCTTGCTTGAAATGTGTCTTTCTGGGAATCATAACTGATCTGTGCATCATAACAGGACAGCAAAAACCCAACATGCCCATTCTGCAACAACAAATCAGATAACTTCTCAGTAAAATTTTCAATAAATACTTCAAAACTCGGAGGAAAAAATGTGACGAAAACGAAAAGTTACCTCACGATTATACACCTGAGCTGGGAACCAGAAATTGCCCCTTTCAAGAGACAGATACAAAGCCATGATTGAATCATTTGGCAAACAAGTTCTAGGTTTGATTCTCGTTTCGGAACAGGGTTTAATCCAAGAAAATGGAAGGATTGCAGCCAGCAAAGTTAATAAACCACTCTGATCACTCATTTGATCATCAAGAACAGGCCTTTTTGCGGAGGATAAACTCCATTGCCACTCATTAAAAGCAACATCACCTATAAGTTTTCCCCATTTGGAGTTCAAATGTTTCACCCAAAAATGATCAGAAACACATTTCTCTCTCAAAGAGCTACAAACTCCAGCCATAGAACACAACCCAGTTGGTGAAAGTCTCTCAAGAATGCAATCCAAAGCCAATTCAGGCAAATCAAGAAGACTAGTCTGTGTTTCTTCCACAAAAAATGCCCTTTTGAGGGGCATTTTGTCGGACACTTGGTAGGGGAAGAAACTAAAAAACATGTCTTTATGAAACCAAGTTACAAGAAAGCTCACAACTTTCTCCAGAAACATGACCCTCCTCTCAATCTTCAACAAGGGTAGCTTGAAAGAGATTGACTTTATGAAGAATATTAAAGGGAAGCAAAAAACCCAGAAGAGAACCATTGTTAATCTTCAGTGGAACTATGAAAATGGGAGCTTTTTTAGAAGGTTAAAAAGAAGTAGAAAGATGAGAGAGCTTGGGAAATTAAAGAGGAAGGAGGACACCATAACCGACAAATTTGTAAATGTTGGTAGTTACACTACCTCAACGACAACTTCATTGATTATATCTTTTTCATATGTAATATCGTTCCTTGTATGTGTAGATTTATTACTTTGATTACTACTACTATATCCAATTTAATAATACTATCTTTTAAACTACCACTTCCAACTTTATTGTAGTCTCAAAGAGTTTTTCTTTAACACTTTCTAAAGGAAAGGGAAGGAATGAAAAAGAAAAGTTAAGTTAAGTTAAGTTGCTTAGTGTGAGTGCTTAGGTACTCTCGTCTCTAAATAGAGGTTTGGAGATCGATCCCGCTCTCGTATGAAGCAGTTCAATTTGGCCAACTTTCATATCACTTATAGGAGCTTTTTCGGTGCAAGCGCGAATTAATCTAACATTGTGTTAAGGATATCTCGTGGTAAAAAATGTAACAATGTATTAAAACATTTTTATGTAAAGAAATGAAGTAGAAGTGCTTTTCTTTTTAACTAGGGATGATTTGTGAGTATTCTTTATTTGATTCTAACGAGATTAACCAAATTATGTATAAAAATATATATGGTGGATATGTAATTTAAAATATTGCTCCTAACAGGTAAGATGAGTATGAAATTATCTTTGAAGTACCGGTTATGCGTTTTTTACCATGTAAGTTAGTTAATTTGTAAAAAAATTTATTTTGTTAAATGTTGATGAATGTGAGCACCAAATGGATAAAAAATGAAAATTATTGTACAACTAAAGCTATATTTTTAATGTGTTTTAATTTCTCACTAAGGATGAGATCAAGAGAGCTTTAATAAAGAAAATGAGTAGTAAAAACATAGTGTGAAAGGTTATTAAAAAGAGTGTTTTTTCGATACGAAAGAGATTACTTTTACGTCCCAAATATAAAAGAAGGAAGGTTTGGTGTTATATGATTAAGCATAGAATACCAATTAAAACTCGTGCAAGAGTGGTAAGTATTCGGTTAAAGTTGAATGACAATATGATACAATATAGCCCTTCAAAAGGTACTATTACAAGTGTTCCGTATCTCGAATAAAGAATGTCTTAAAAAATTTAAAGTTTTCTATTGACACTAGCTAGATTATGTTAATATGTTAAAACGATGGAAATGAAAAATTTAAATTGGTTTTAATCACATGGATCATAATGAGAGCAAACTCTATTTGGAATTTGGATAGGAAAAATGTGCAGAAAACATTAAGTTATCCTAAAACATAGGAAAAATGAAAGCAAAATATTAAATACACAACAATACATAGAAAACAACGAGTCAATTGCTATTTGCTTTGAGAAAAAAATTTAATTGCTATCACCCACCAACAATGTGGTATGAAGAATCATTCTTTTTTCCCTCTTTTCATTACAAGTAGAATTTAATAATATATGTTATAAACAAAAATTATTTTGAAAGCATAAGCAATTTCATCAACTCTAATAAAGAAAAAGAAATTCACATATGTGCGTGGGAATAGAATATTTCATATTGTTTATTTTAATACATATGCCAATAGTTTAGGATCTCAATAAAAAATAGTTTAAGAATCTAGTATTTTATTATAAATTTAAAGAGTTGCCAAAATTAAAATTATGAATTTAAAGAATGTAGCATAATATGCATGCCAGAATTAAATTTATATTGTTTTCTTCAATTTAACACGCCACGTATCCATCTTATAGTAATAAAGTTACAAAGTTAGGTTAACGTATTTATAGTGGATAAGATTTCATGTGAAACACAAGGTGAGGATTGATATTTAATAAAGATATTTCTTTTTTACTTTGATCATTACAAAAATCAAGAAACTTAAGAAAGAAATAGATATTTTTTTATGGTTTAAATTAAAGGTAACCTTGCAAAAATGTCAAAATCAATTGAAGTTAATGAGAAGAAGCAAAGGATGGTGGAAATTATAGGGATTTCATGTGGATTGGGTCGGCTATGGACCACCTAATTAGGTGACAGATTAGATCTATTTAAGAATGGTCAAAGCCATTTATATATAAATTATATAGAGAAAATATAAATAAAACCATGCTAATTTTACCATTTTATATTTTTCGATAATGATAATTTTACCATTTTCAAATATAAGAAGTGATTTCGTTTTCTATAAAGAAGAATGTATTTTCTCTTTTAGTAAGAAAGAAATCATGTCAACATAGACATTATAGAAAATTAACACCATTATACAAATTTTTTATTTGCTAACTTTGTAAGTAAAAATTGAAACAATATTCCTTTATTATTTATGACATTATACATAACATTGTTCTAAATGTATAATGTCATAAATAATAGGGTAAAGTGTGAAAAGAACTTGTAGTTAGGGGAATATTGTTTCACACCATGTTACTTAACATTAAACATGCTTTTAAAACTTCACTATCAGTTCTTGCTTTTAGTTCAATTGGTTAACTAACATGGTATTAAAGCTTATGTGATCAAAGCGCGTCCTGAGTTTGATTCTTGGTAATCTTGTGTTGTGCACGCTTCAATTTCAAGGGGCATTCGCGTGAGGAGGTGTGTCAGAGAATAATATATATAAGATGTTGTTAACCTTGACTATAAGCTCGAGTTTTTAGTCAATCAGTTAGTAACATGATATTAGAGCGTTTATGACCAAAAGGTCCTAAGTTCGAAACATAACAACTCCATTTAATGGTGGATTAAAAACACATAATGGATTTGCCTATTGTGCATGCTTCAATAAAAAGCAGGTAACAGGTAGAAGAAGAGGTCGGACAAAATTATAATATTGTGCATGCTTCAAATCCAATGGACGTTTCCATGATGGGTGTAGATTAATATGTTGTTGGACCTTAACTATCAGCTCGAGCTTTTAGTTCAATCAATTAAGTAACATGTAAAGAGTGGAACAAAGATGATTGGTTGACGAACTCCACAAATTCTTATTTCTTGGATCACCATGAATTTGGTATGTCTCTTTTAGGAAAATTATTGTAGGGTCTTGAATTTTTAACAAAGTTGAAGGTCCCGCGTTAGATGTTTAACAAGTGTACAAGAAACCCACAAATACAAAAGTATTATGGACCCTTCTAACACTTATCACACCCTTCTAACACTTATCACACATCTGATGGAGAATCTTCTAACTTTAGTAGAGAACCGGGACCCTTTAATAATTTCCCCTCTTTTAGACCTTTAGGATATTTTTATGCCTGTACTAACGATCTATGTCTAGCTAGTAGAGCAGTTCGTGTGTAATACCCTATTTCTACATTTAAACTAACGACTTTACTTGCATTCAAGATGTGCTATATTTTATTTGTTCATTTGAACAAGTTAAAATTGCTTGAGCAAAATACATCTTGAAGTCAATTTAGAAAAAACACACACTAGAACAAAAATTTAAAAATAAAATAAAAGTAAAATAAAAATCAATTTGAATTGAGATGAAAGAGTTCTCTCTCGCTCAACTTTGTGTGTGTCATCTATATGGTTACAGTTGGACCAACCAAAATAACCTGCAAATCATGATCTTTTAACAGAAAAAGGACTAATTGATGTATAATTATACTAATGATTAAGGGTTTAATGCTGTCAAATAAACTTAAAATTTCATGCATCTCAGCTGAGGATGTATTTTGAGAATTAATGATTTAGAGTGTTATGTGAAAGAGATTTGATGAGTTAGAGCTATCAAAACGCAACTAGCTGTAACAATTAATTAACGAATTAATTATGGTCATAATTAATATCTCCCACCAAACTCTCAACAGCTACATATATTGTCATTGAATATCACACATTTACCCAACCCTCAGTTTATGTCTAGTATATTTATTTCGATGATGTACCAAACTCAATGTGTTCCGGTCAATAAGGGAACACCTAGTTCATTTTATTTTCATGATAACTGAAAAAGGTAATATTTATTTGGATTATCATCTTCCAAAAATATTCTAGCTTTTCTCCTAATGGCCTAATGGATGTCTAAGCTCCACATAACCTGTAAAATAAGGAAATTGATAGCCTCGGGATGGTTGGTGCCTTTTTCGATTTCTAAGTTAGTATGAAACTCGATGAAAATGTGCATGAATGATAATTCTTTCGAGAATAAGTAATCAAAATTTATGATGTAATAATTAACCATATATTTAAGATATATGAGAATGCTTGTATTTGTATGAGAGAAGTTCTCATTTTCTAACTAGTATTGGGCTAATTAGGAACCCATTTTAATTAGACTCAACTAATTTAGGACTTAGGGTCTAGGTGTTAATTAATATACACCAATTAAAAAAATATATGAAACAAAGATGGAAATAACAAAAATTATTTAAAAGGGTAAATCCTATCATTGATAGTCAAACTATCGCTACTTTTCCAAACTGGTACGTAAAAAAATAAAAATTTCAAAGTCATGTCCAAACTATCCATAACCTTCTAACGAAGTCCAAAACAACAGTTGATGATTGGTCAATATTGATGTAACCAATTTTTTATTGATCATCTCATAAAAATGACAAATGTACCTCTAATATTTTTTCCACCAAAACTTAATTTCTCTCCCCTAGAGAGACAGGAAAAGTAGAAAGAAAGATGAAAAGAAGATCAAAACTTTGGTAACTTTTTTCCCTTCCAACGTTAGCGCAGCAACATCACGGATCATACCATCCATTGATACAAACACATTCACAATCAAAAGAATGAAATCAAGAGATATGACGCATCCTAACTCTAACTCCTCAATATGAAAACTTTCTTATTTTATCTCTGATGGACGAGTTTCTTAATTACCTTAAAAGAAACTCTTAATTTATGCGTCTTGTTAGTGGATTCCATCTATTAATGTTGACATCATCCAGATACTATATGATATTTGTTCTTGTTTACACAATAATCTAATTTTGCACCATAAATATGGTGACATTTTACTTTAGTATAATAGAATAATTGGGGACCAAAAGAGTGGATGATATATCATTCCCCAAATATTTGATGCTCTGCTAACTAAAATCAAATAATATGCCTCAAATCTCTCATAATAAATATATTAATGATCCGATGCCACATTTTGTAGAATATTGACCATTGTTGGAGTTGACATCTCAACCCACTGTTATTCTATTTTATGCATTTGGGTCCATGCAATAAATCAAATAACCTTGTTACCAAAAAATAAATCAAATAACCAAAATCCTGTTTCCAATTAAAAAAAACAAACTAATTTTCATCTTATTAAGAGTTTAAGAAAATATAATTAATATCAATCTTTTTTAAAAAAAAATTATTGATTATTTTCCAAAGTATGCACTAGTCACTAAAGTTTTTTTTTTTTTTTATCTATAATGAAACAAGTCTTACCGTAAATTAAAATTACGTAACATTTCAAAATTAATAAATTAACAAGTATTTTGGTATTATAAAGATTATGATTATATTAAAGATAGAAAAAAAAGAAGAAAAAAGAAACATCATAAAAGGGAAAAGCAGCAAGAAAGAAAATGACACTTGTGATTTGGTTCAACTGATACAGTCAGTTGATTTAGCTGAGTGTTCTACTGAAATAAATAAGCATTTGCTTGCTAATCATAAACTAATACTTGTCTTTAACTGAGTGAAAAAAGGATAAGGTAGCTGTAGAAAGTAGAACCGAACAGGGACATTCGCGGAAGGTTAACTTATAAATCAATTAAGCATGTATAAGATTCAACAAGTTGGGATGCAAGAAATTCATTAGGGAAAGAATTAATACGAGAGAAGAAGTTAGCACGAGGAAGAAGGCTAAGAGACATAGTTTTCTAAGATGTAAAACGAATAGATGCGACATCAGGATCTTGAATAAAACCTATGTTTATCATCTGACGACTCGAAAATTGTAGAAATTAAGGGTAAGAATTGCAACTCCCAAAGACAATAATGCCCAGAAAAACTTTGAAAAGGTTTTGACTTTACTAGTAACAGGGGAAATCTTGATAACCTGTGAGATCCTTATCAATGTTGTCTCAAAATAAAGACTTGAACCCCGCAGACCAGGATGTTGGCAGGTTTTAATTACCAGAAACTATAAAAGAGGCATTGAGCTGGATTAAGTTTGCTAAAGGAGTTGTAGCTAGCTTCCACAGCAAGGTCCGAGTTGTGAGCATCTTTAGGCCATAAAGACATCGGAACTCGGAAGGGTAGGAGCAGTTCTTTTAGGGCATGATGAGTTTGGACGGCAGCAATAAAATTAAACAGTAAATGACACCTGGAAAAGGGTAACTGTCCATGGATATAATTAACTAATGTTAATGCAAAACCAAACTTCAGCATCAACATGCACACAAATATTTGCCATGTGTAGTAGCAAAGGCCGTATTCTGCCTCAACGTTACAAAAGTTATCACAAAAAGAGTACAACAAAATGTCACAAAACATTCTTTGGAAGTTGCAAAATGATCTTAATAAGCATACACTTAAAGACCCAACCCAACTGTGCGACCATCTCTCCGTCGAAGTCCGGCAGTGTATTGCTTCTCCAACTCCATCTGGACTTCCTTCTCCTTCTCTGCTCCTCCTCCTTCCACAGCTGGTTTGTGCTCTACATTCACATCGCCCTTCACACCCTACAATTGGCCATAATAGGTACCAAGGCAACCTCAGACTCTGGAAACTGTGTTAGTACTACATACTAAATAATGAATTATACTTGTTCTAACTGTCTACGCTAAGAAGCAAGCTAATCAACTACTAGGCTAATAATGGCATGAACTAGGTTAAAATTTCAAGAATCAGTAGAAAAGAACAAGAAATTGTTTTTACCATGAGTTTGTTGAATTTCTCTTGTCTTTCACGGTCATCGAATAGCGGAGTGTCCCACCGGTTCCCTGACTGTTGTGTTAAAGCCAAAGAAATACAGGCATTTTAAGGAGGCGGCAATGTACATGACATAAAGATCAAAATAGCAAACTCATATGTGAAAGAAGGAATACCTCTTGAGAAGTAGTGCTCTTTTTGTTTCCCCAAAGCAACTTTTTCTTTTGTTCCGTTGACATAAAACCCACCCCAACAAGATTCTTGTTAACTGCATTTTACACAGATAAGCTCCTATCAGAGAACAGGTCCAAATTTTCAAATTTTCATAATTTCTTGTGAACATCTATAGCCTTGAACACTAATTTATCTTCCATAACAGACGCCAGAGGTGGGCCCAAGGTGGGTGGCCAAGCGCATTCTATGGACTAATAACAAGATAAGATTTCCCATCAATTTCTGTCCTGCTAGTCAGCTCAGCATGAACAAGCCTTGTACACATACGATTTATAACTAAATATAGAAGTCCATTTGAGAGAGCAACAAGGAAACTCTAATTTGTAATCCCTTGACTCGATGAAACCTTCATGTAGTGTATTGCATTACAAGATATAAGTCAAGAGTAACATTTTATATTGATCTTGCTATCCTATCCAGTCACAACAGAAGATACTAAGCTCAGAATGAAATTAGTGCTAGAGGAACTTAATTCCAGTTTTCCTTCTAGTTCCTAACAATCTCCATCCTATCCTGTGTTACTAAGAACGACATAAAGGCGACAAAACTATCTGTAACATCAATCTTTTTTTTTTTTGGGGTAGAAATCTGTAACATCAATCTAAATGCACATATGCAAGTCGTCAAGTCCTGATACATAGGCGTTTCTGGTTCAAGGGGAAGAGAGATGCAAGAGTTTGATCTCATACATGCTGATTGCAGAGAACTCAAACCGTGAAGCTCATCATGTATTGGAAATAAGATACAAAGTGGACAAGATTGACTAATGAAATCAAACTTGATGCTGCTTCAGTACATAATCAAGTTTGTCTCATGGTATTTTCACTTTTGATAGTTGAAATGCATGGCAGGTCAAATGTTTCCAGCAAAACTTTTAACAGCTAGTATCTCTAAAGCACTAGAATTTCTATTTTATGAACAGTAAAAAAGGCAAAAAGAATACTTCAAAAGCCTCAAACACCTTCTAGCGATCTAAAAAACATGTAGCAAATGTCTATCAACTTGCAGAAGCCAAAAGGACATAAATGGAAAACTTAAGTTATTTGTTCTGGATAAAATCTACACTTGCTTTGATCATAAAAGAACACGAGACAGAAAAAAAAGGATCATCTTGAGGGGATCAACATCAAGTATAAGCATTCTTTGAATAAAACAATAGATCAACTACCAAAATTTAATATCATGTCACAAAAAGAGAGTACCAGTAGAAAAATTATTAGATTTAAATAGAATATCATAGTAGTTGTTGTAGTTGTTCTAACTACAAGATATCAAATGGAGATGAAGGTCAAGTACCTAATTCAGCAGCTTTCATTGCAGCAACCTTTGCTACATTGAGATCACTATCAGCTTCTGAGTTATTCACATGGTTCTTTCCTACAGTGGCTTTACCGTCTGCATCAAATACTTGCTTTTGCTTTTCATTGGCTGCAGTTGTAGAAGATTCTAAATTAATGGAGTTCAAATAGCATAAAAACGTGATACAGACAAATGAACAATATATTGTGAAACATAGGCCATATAAAATTACCATCCTTGCCTTCCTGAGCATCTTTGTCAGGACCAAAAAACTTGGGCTTTTTGGCCAGTGACTCTTGATTTTCAAACCCGGAAACAGTTTTGTCTTCGTGTTGTAGAGCTCTACTGTGTCGATCTTTATTCCTATTACTACTAGAATCAATATGCTTTTTCCTATCTTGCTCCTTTTGATCATTCTTATAAGAGTCTCTAAAGTGAAGCCCGTCAAGGTGTAATCCAGAAGAATCACTTCGATACCCTTTGGATCCTTCATAGTAAGAGGCACGATCACTTTTATGATCGCCAAAACTCCGATGATAATCCCGACTACTCCTGTCACGCCTATCCCGATCCTTCTTGTTAGCTATATCAGGAGAGCCATCCTTATCTCTAAACTTTTGACGATCTAGAGCTACTGATTCTATCCCTTTATCCTTACTTCTATGCTTTGAACTGTCATTATTATCTCGAGAATATTTATCATCCCGAATGGAACGTGACGATCCCTGAAATCGCCTCTCTTCTTCATCTCCGCATTTCTCACGTCTAGAATAGCCATGGGAATTCCTAGAGGAATATCTATCAGAATGTTCGTGTCGATCTCTACCATATTGAGACCTACTAGAATCTTTGTCTAATTCTCTATCATCATCCTTCCTTCGAGTAGATGTTGGATTAATGCTACTATCAGGCTTAGGACTCGCTGCAAAACACGAAAAGACAAAAAAGAAACAAACTTTGAGCACAATATATCTTGATACAAAAAACCCTTCAAGCTGATAATCAAACAATAACAATAACCCAGAAATCAAACAAATTAAGTAACTCTGACTCGCTGCAAAACACAAAAAGACGAAAAAGAAACAAACTTTGAGCACAATACAAAAAACCCTTCAAGCTGATAATCAAACAATGACAATAACACAGAAATCAAACAAATTAAGTAACTTTGCGATCCAAAGGAACAACCAATAGATCAGAAAATTATCAGAGGCAATCATAAGATAATAAAAGTGAAATTAAGAAGTTACCCATTGGTATTGAATTGGGTTAAAAGCTATAGCATATGGGTAATTCCCAGAACCCCTAAATTGACAAGCAAGATATGGAAAATCGATCAAGCGTCTAATTTTGTGGCATCCAATTTTGAATTCAGAGAAAAAAATTGAAATTAGGGCAAAGAGATTTTAGGAGGAGATTCGAGAGGGAAATGGGAATTAGGGTTACAGTTTATGTCAAGTTCGAGATTGCATAGTGAATACGCAATTTTGCATATTAATACTACGTGGCACTTACTTATTTTATTCTCTTTTTCTATACATTTATTTATTCCAATTCTATCTTTGTTATTAAAAAAAAATTAGTTAAAGTTATTTTACTCTTGGTATACTCTATGGTCACTTTGTTTTTCACAAAGTAATCATTACTTTGTTTTGTCAACCATTGGATCATGGGTTAAAAGCTAATCCAATGGTGAAAATGACAAAGTGTAGACAAAGTAAGGGAAAAACAAAGTGACCATAGTCTACACCTTTACTCTTTTTTCTGAGAAAAATTCTTTTATTCTATTTAAAGCCGGTTATTTATTGTTAATGAAATTAATTTATATTGAAGTACAAATTAAAAAATAAAGTAATTATATATATTTCGTTTAAATATTTTTTTATGATCTTTAGTCATTGTAATAATCATAAATTTAAACTGGGAGGATAAATCAAGATAATAATTTGGAGATGAAACAAATATAATTGTAAATTATCTTAAACACCCCTTAAGTTGATGTCGAGATGAATTATCTAAGTTGATCGTGTGGAACCTGAAATCGTGAACTCGAAAGAGGTTTAGTAAGAATATCTCCAACTTGAGCATCACTAGAGATAAAACGAATAATGAGAAAATCGAGTTAGACCTATACTCGAATGGTAATAGTCTAATTCAATGTGTTAGGTACAATCGTGTAAAATTGAGTTAATGGTCAAATATATGACACTGAAATTCCCACAAATTCATTGATTGAGGTATAAGATAACCTAAATCATCCCTAAGCTAGCGAAGACGTAAAACTTCAATTGTTGCATTCGTAACAACTTTGTACGCACTTTACATAGAAAATTGAGTGATAAAATCGAGATTTGTACTTGGACTTTATGTAGCCCAATATGGTCAAAAACCCTTAGGAGCACAACCATCCATGTATGGGCAGGATCCCATGATCCGCCATAAATCCATTCGCCTCGAAGAAGGGACTCGTCTTGAGAAAGAGGTTAGCTCGGATTATCCCCTTTTAAGAAAGCAAGCACCGCCACGTTGCTAATAAAATCACTATAGTGGAATACCTTAACTCACTTCAGCAATTTGAAAGAATAACAATGTGACATCCACATAGCTACAAATCGACTTCTACATTTGCAATACACTTATAATGTGTTGTTAATTGTGTTGATAATGTTACCAATCGTTGGTTGGTGCAAGGATAGTACAGTTAAACCTCGGTTAAGTAATATCGGATAAAGTAATAACCTCACTTAAGTTATAAATTTCGTCGGTCCCAACTTCGGCCAATGTGGTAAAGTAATATTTTCATTAAAAGCATACGATAATAGAAAATTAGAAAGTCATGAAGGACCCAAGTAAGATGTAGAGTAATAACTCCAAAAGTATACATATGTATAATTTATATAAGTTACAAATTTCAATTTTTTTAAAATATGAATTTATAGTAACTTTCTTTTTCTTTTCACCAAAGCCAAAATTAATCTCATCCTTGACTTTATGTAAAACATAAATAATTTATGGTATGTTTTGCTCGTGTTGTAACAAGTAATTGTTCAAAATGTTGATTGCTTGAAATACTTCATTTGATGACACACTTGAGATGATATTGCTATCATCTAATTCAAGATCAGCCCCTTCACTAATGTTCATTACCGATTCAATGATTTCTTCATTTGTAGGTGATTCCAATACTATTGTCCGGTTCAGAATTAGTTCCTTCACCATGTTCATTATCGACAAAGTACTAAATTCGGTAAAATAATATTTTTTTCCTGATCCTAAGAGTTTACCTTAAAGAGGTTTAAATGTATGAGGATACGCTTAGTATAGAGATTTGCGGATCGAGCCTCATAACAGTGTTTAGGAGGGGTTCGAATACCATAATCCTTGAACCTGTCCCGAATCCGGATTAGTCGGACGAGTTCGGATACTAGATGGAAATTGTAATTAGAGGAATACTACGAGGGCAATATTGGAAGACAAGTAAATATTGTGAAGGTGGGAGCCCTATTTGAAGTAGAAATTACTAAAAGAACCCAAAGAAAGAGGAAAAGAGGGTTTTTATAGGGTTTTAGCACACGCAGTTATATATATCGAAACGCTTGTGTACTCTGTTTTTTTGTTCCAATTCCATCATTTAGGGTTTCAGTTTCTCATCAGCGATTCATTCTCCATGTGGACTGTTCGTCGTGCTTCCACTCATCTCAGGTGAACCCCTCCCACTTATATCTTCTAATTACTTGCAGTAGATAATTAATGTCGCCGACATGACTTGAGCTTTACACTTCTTTATGATGGTTCATGTTAGCTGATCCCGAAACATTTCAGAACTAAGGCTTTGTTGTTGTTGTTGTATTTTGCATGTCGTTTCAAACCGGATAAACTAGAACACACTAGTGATGATATGTTTTGGTCCTTTTATCTGTTCTATTTTTTAGGGTTTCTGCTTAATTATTTGTTGTTGCGCTTTCAGGTTGCGAACCTTAAACGGCGGAATTTCAAGAGCATCTTTTGCTACACCAGAAATTTTAGTATCCGACACTGTAGCTTCTGATTCACCTCAAGCATCACTTCAGAGATGCTGGTGTAATCAAACTAACTGTTCACATTTTTTCATGGGAGGGCGTAGTCTTTCCTCTCAAGCCGGTGCAGAAACCAGTGAATCAGATGATTCAGATTCTGATGATTTGGAAGACGGGTTTTCTGATCTTGAAGCACCTGCTGATAAAACTGGAGAAAGCCATCAACTTGCTGGAAATGAGGATGAGTTGGTTTCTGAACCTGAGGTTAGTGATGATGAAGATAGTGATGATGAAGATGTTGGGTCTCAACTGGACTTGGCGGATTTAGGTGAGAAAGTACCAGCTAAGAGAAAGATCTCGGAAGTGTTTCAGGCCATATTATCTGCTCCGAGTAAGCCTGTAAGTGAGGTTATGAATAAGTGGGTTGAAGAAGGAAAGGATTTGGACAGGGCAAGTATATCATTGGCTATGCTTAATCTTCGTAAACGCCGAATGTTTGGGAAAGCTCTACAGGTAAACTTTGCTTGACTGCTATATATTTTATCGAGGTGACGCAACAGTATCAGTTGTATAATGGTATTAACCACACTTAAAGTTTAATAATGTTAACCTTAAAGAATTCACATATTATTTTAGTTGATGTTATGTATTTGTATCCTCACACCCAGTTTGAAGTTCTAGTTTTTGTGATTGTCTCTTTTCTAGTGTTCAAATCTGATAAAAAGAAATTGGATGTCAGTTGTGTTAAATCTCTATACATTGTGGATGTTGCTGTGCTCAGTATACTCAAAGGAATTCATGATATTACACCTTAACAGGGCCTTTTTTGTCCGAAAAAAACACATTAACAACATTTTTCAGAAATTTTCAGGATTTTGTAGTCGGCATTTGATGTTTGTTGCACTTGATCTGTGAAATTTGCTTCATGTAGAAGGTTCTTTCTTTTCTGTTTTCCTTTTTGTTTTGGTAATGGAAGTGAAAAAACAATGTGTTTATTTGATAGTGTTATGCATCATGCTTACTGATTCTACAACTACAATAGTTTCTTTGTCTCACCAATATAGGCATAATTATTTTTTGGATTTCCCATGAAATGGGCTCATTTCATGTTTAGCCAAATTTTATGCGTATTTCTATTTTCTAATTGTTCAAGCACAATTATCTATAATTTCTGAATTTGTGTGCAAATAAAACATTCCCTATATTAATGAGATGGAGAGGGTATTATGTTTTTGCTTATGGAAAAATCATCCACATTACGTTATAGTTAAATCTCGTAAAGGACCTAAAACTGACTGATTTTTCCCTTTACAACATATATTTGAGTGTTGGTGTATGCTTTTATTTTTATTTTTTTTTGTATGTGCCTTTTGTGTATGTAGTTTTCAGAATGGTTGGAGAGCAGTAAGCAATTGGAGTTTGTTGAGAGAGATTATGCTTCTCGAATTGATTTGATTGGCAAAGTGCGTGGTCTTCATAAGGCAGAGGAGTACCTTCAGAAAGTTCCAAAATCCCTTAGAGGGGAAGTAACATACAGAACTTTATTGGCGAATTGTGTTTCTGCTAACAATTTGAAGAAAGCTGAAGAAGTATTCAACAAAATGAAAGACCTTGAATTCCCAATTACAGTATTTGCATGCAACCAGCTACTGCTCATCTATAAGAGGCTTGACAAGAAGAAGATTGCTAATGTATTATTACTAATGGAGAAAGAAAGTGTCAAGCCTAACCTTTTTACTTACAAAATCTTGATAGACACCAAAGGCCAATCCAATGACCTAACTGGGATGGATCAACTTGTAGAGACAATGAAAGCTGAAGGCATCGAGCCTGACATCAACATTCAAGCAATTTTGGCTAAGCACTATGTTTCTGGTGGCCTCAAAGAAAAGGGCGAGGCGATTTTGAAAGAGATGGAAGGAGGAAGCTTGAAAGAAAACCGTTGGGCTTGCAAGGCATTGCTCCCTCTTTATGCTCAACTTGGAAAAGTTGAAGAAGTAGGGAGAGTTTGGAAGGTGTGCGAGTCAAAACCCCACATTGACGAGTGTGTTGCTGCCATTGAAGCTTGGGGAAGGCTGCATAAAATTGAAGAAGCTGAGGCAGTATTTGATAAGATGCAGACAACATGGAAGAAGGTCTCTTCAAGGCAATATTCTTCACTTCTCAAGGTTTACGCGAACCATAAGATGCTGGCCAAGGGGAAAGATCTAATCAGGAAAATGGCAGATAACGGTTGCAGGATAGGCCCATTAACTTGGGATGCTCTTATTAAGCTTTATGTTGAAGCAGGGGAAGTGGAAAAAGCTGACTCGATGTTGCAGAAGGCAACCAACCAGAACCAGATGAAGCCGATGTTCAGTTCTTACATGTCTATTATGGATCAGTATTCAAAGCGGGGTGATGTACATAATGCAGAAAAAATATTTCACAAGATGAGACAGGCTGGTTATGTGGCAAGAATGAGGCAGTTCCAAGCTCTAATCCAGACGTATGTAAATGCTAAAACTCCAGCTTATGGGATTAGGGACAGGATGAAGGCAGATAACATATTTCCAAGCAAAGGTTTGACTGCGCAACTGGCTCAGGTGGACGCCTTTCGGAGAACACCGGTATCGGATTTGCTTGATTGAAGAGTTTAGGTCCTGAGGATTTTATTTGAGGTGGTATTCCATGCATTTGAATATGAAACTAATATATGTGTGGACAGTATCATTTGTTATTTAGTAGGCGTTGCTAGTATGGTTCTCTAGTAGAACTTTTCTGATGCTAGTTCAGTTTTTTGCTTTTGTTTTTGGCACTTGGATCCGTATTATCTCATAAGATTTATTTATAGCTGCTGTTTAACAATTGTTATCCTGGATTCATACTTTCGCAATGCTTTTTTTTTTTTTTGTGTGTAAATATATATCTTTCGATTCGGAAAACTTTTGACCTTTTTTCTTGTGCAAGAAAAAGAAGTCTTGAGAGTGAATGTTCATTCGTGTTCAGATGGATATGTACTTGTGGTTGTCCATGTGAAGAAATGAACTTTGCTGGTTGACATTCTAGCTAGAATAACTCATATTATGATGATGAATGTTAGGAGGACTCTTATATTGGGTTTGTCTTCAGAACAAGGATTTGTTTAATGCTTCTGTTAACTGTGTTACAGAGATAAGCAACTATTTCCAGTTATTTTTTCTCGGCCCTGTTAACTGCATCATTCAGAAACATTACAGCTATGAGTCGCATGCTATGAATTGAGATGAGAGGAAATTAGAATCTCTCTTAATTGAATGTATATTAAAAAACTGCCTGATACGTTCAACACCAACACCATTGATATCCAGCTTTATTTTCACCAACATAAAAATGGCTTCTTTACATCTCCGTGCTATAAGCTTGCATTATAAATCTCTTCCTCTAATGGTAAGTCTTGGAGAGCAACTTGACAAATTGAAGAAATCAGAATCTTTCAGCTATCAAACATCAAAATAAAAGCAATTAGTGACATACATATAAGACAGTGCATTCAGTAATGTAACATTCTTGCATGATTGTAGCTCCAGTTTAAATGATCCAAACATGAAGATTAAGGTGAATATATGAGTAGGACATTATAAATCAGAAGCAGAGTGATTGGTGCTACAAGTCAAGATGGTCCATAATTTCTAATAATTTGGTTAGTATGATTTGGCTCCTCATCTTCTTTAGCCAGTGCTATGAATGTCTCTTCAAATTGCATGAGCTTTTTTACAATGGCCTAACTCTATCCCATCATAACTTAAAATCAATCTTCATTCTAATAGTACATGTAAAATTTTACTATATTTATAAACATTAGTGATAAGTTTGCGTCAGACAACATTTAGGTATCATCTCAATTATTTCAAATTTTTTAGTTAAAATAGTTAATATTTATAAAGAAAAGTTAAAATAAGATTCTTGTGGTTTATCAATTTACTAATAAGTTACATTAAGTTCAAAGGGCTGTCAAAACACTTTGTATGTATGGATCAACTATTTGTGTTAAGTTTGAGCTTGAACATTATCTATTAAGCCTCAATGTAAAAGATGGTTGAAATTTGCATGGGGAGTCATGAATGACATGCATTATAATGACTCTATGCATCCCTTCCCTTTGTATGCATAAAACATGTCTTCATTCTTTAATGAATCTTTCCCTTTTTCAAACCAACTCACATTATTTTGCTTTTGTTTTTCTCTCAAATTTGTTGTCTTCAAGTATATACTTGTATTGTATAGCTCAGTTAATAATGTAAATTGAGATGTTAGCAAGAGATCTAAAATTTGTCTTATTAGTTACATTCACAAAAGTGAACTCCGAATATAACCATATGTGATTCAAACTTTATGTATATAATTTCATACATTTGTAATTGTTAATAATAGGCTATTAATATTATGTATTTCATTCCTTTTTCCATAGATTTAATCTTTATTAATTTTCTTGGGTATATGGGTGTTCTCGATGGATTGAGAAAAAGATAAGTATTCCAACCACATCTTAATTCAACCATATTTACAAGACTAGGATTAATAGTAAGGAAACAACTTCTATAACACCCTCATTTGAATTTGATTCACTCTTTACTGTTTATTAGAGTCTATATGAATAAAGCGATGTGTAATCCTTATTACCTAAGTCCATTGCCCTTAATTACCTAGCTAGGGACAGACCACTTAGTAATACATTTAGAGCCACCAAAAATTAAAAGCCCTCAAAGATTCATAAGTTTATTTCTCTTTCATTATACTGTGAATTTAAGTTTAAATTAAAAAATATATTGTTAAACTAAAAATAACGCAAATTAGACATTTAATTTTATTTAAACTCTATTATATATGGTTCGATCCTCTAATTTGTATTGCTTTGTATAATTTTTCTGATTATAAATGTACTCTCAGCCGCTAAACTAAATCATTCATCTCAATTAACAAAATTAGTTTGAAAACGAGAATATTATCCATTGTTTAGTTAGAAATAAAAAATATGGTGAATTCAAGTAGCCTATTTAAGTGGTAGAGACTCTAACTAGGACTAAAGGGGTTATAAGTTCGAACTACAATTGAGATGGTGAGAAATTTTCCTTTATTCATTTTTTTTTTATTTTAAAAAGTAGCATATTTAGAGAGTGGTTGATAACTTAATAGTTTAATACAGTAAACGCATGTAGAATGTAGAATCTGTATGTGTCTCCTATACATGTGTGGAGCTAGAAGGATGAAAGAGCAAAATTGAATTTAGACATGCATCTATTATAATATTTATAGTGCAAATGTATCTAGACTTAGATGTGTCTACATTAAGTTTTCTCTTTCGTTATATCTTTGAATTTCCTTCCTCCAAATAATCTAGTCTAGGTATTGGGGATTTTGATTTTTAGTTAACTTAAATATTTAAAGTTTCATAATAATTACTTTAAGATTTTTACATGTATATTAAGAAATTCATTAATTAGTATTAAAAGGAATTTGATATTACTATATTACCCTCTAATAATTAATGCTCAAAATGACTTTACATATTTCTAATCAATCATCATAAGGGCAAAGTTGAAAAAAGTTCATTTAATGTTTATTGAGAAGTGTAAAACGTTAAATATTGTGGAATTCTTTTTTCTCCAAAACGTCAAATATTAACGGATGGAGTAATACAGTAGCACTAATCAACATTGTAGCTGATAAGATGTAATTATTGGCTTAATAATTATGTGAAATAAAGTCTCTGTTTCAATATACTAGTCGTTTTACTATAGTGTACATGATTTAAGGTTGTATTTTATTGTATAGAGAAACGTCTTATTTTTATTTTTTTTTACTTAAATTTAATAAAATTCAGTTGAATTCAATAAATTCAGTAATTTAACGCTCAGTCAATAGTTTAGTTCGGTAAAACACAAAGCCAAAGACTAATGTTTCTTAATTGCATTATGCTACTCCTTTTACCCATAAGAAAGACAGTATACAACAGACACATGGCCTTCTGATTACGTTTGGACTAATTTTTTCTGATTAAAAATTAACTATGGGCTTAAAAGTGCATTATATGTAGTTGGAAAAAATTGTAGTTATTTTGTATAAATTAAATTAAAATAACATGTATTTTGAAACAAATATATCTATCATAAAGACATGTATTATAAAACGGATAAAATTAGTTAGAATCAAATTGACAACTTTTGATAAGTGCAATTGATTAACTATAATTTTAACGTTTTTTTCAATGTGAATAGTCTTTTAGATGACTATAAAAAAAGTTGTTGAAATGATTTAACTTTTTATTATGTTTGTAGAGTTTGGTTTAAATTATATATTTCTAATCCAAGGTAAATGCCGAAAATAAATGTAGTATAATTTTAGAGTGGAGGGTGTATTTTAATTTTCAGTTTTCTAGAGAGAGTTATTGTATCAAAAAAGTTCCAAGTTTAAGTTTAGAAAAATTCAAAGAGTACGGCTAATTGGATTTAGATCCAGTCAAGGTCAATATGGCACTATAACCCTTCCCACGAGCCTTCGCATATCTCCTCTAATTAAAATCTACTTCACTTTAATTTATTTATTTGGCTATTTTTTTTTCTTTTAAATAAATCAGTAAGATTTGAAGTTTGGACTTCCACGTAGTTGACCTTTTCTTTTGTTTTTCTCTTGTGTTTAAATATAATTAGGTATCTGTAGTTAATTTAGCTTTTCAAAAACAATTCTAAAGAGAAAGGCAAAAACAGTTCTTGAAACTAGATTGATTTAAGAATTTATTATTTTAAGAACTATCTTTTATTTTGACTTTTTTTAACCATAAAATTTGAAGATAAGAGGAAGAATTATAGCAAAAAAGAAAGTAAAATCTAAAAAGTGGGGTACTAAGAAAAAGAAAGTGGGGGCATCCGTATTATCCAACAACATAAATACTACTGACAACTATATTTCTTCCATCACAACACTTTCATTATTTCCCCTGCGTTCATACTTATTTATTACCGACTGACTTTTCCTCCTTTTACACATAAAAAAAGAATTTTCAAATCCAAAAACAAATAAAAAATTCGCAAAATTCACGTTTTCTTTTCATATATTTCTATAAATAGGTAATAACATAGTTGATACGTCGGAGAATTCCAAACATGGCAACCCTCAAAATCACAAAAAAACATCATAAACATCTAAACAACCCCTTCCCATCACCCCCTAAATCTCTTCCTTACCTTGAAGGATCTCTCTTGTTCCATTCCCACACGCAGATATTCCCATTAGGACATGATTTCCAGCTTCTTTGGAGCTCCAAAAATGGTGGGTATCTCTCAATATCACATCAGTCTAACCCAACCAGGTCCATCTGGTCTACCGTCCCGGGGCAAGCCTTTGTCTCAGCAGCAGCGGCTGACACTGAGGTTGAAGAAAGCAGAGGATCTTTTGTTATCAATGATCATAATGTTCTTCTTCTTTGTGATCATCAAACCATTGAAGATATAAGAATCATTTCTGACCCATTTGATCAAGATTCAAATTTTGACTTCAAAGATGTAAACTTTCCTGCTTTGGTTATTACAGGGAATCTATTCAGTAATGTAAGAAAGAGGGTTGTTGATAAAGACATAAAATTTAGAACATTGAAGGGACCATCTAGTTGTGCAAGGTATTGGGTTCTGTTTGATCAAAAGAATGTTCATCAAGTTGGGTTTCAAGTGAGAGTTGAACAACCCGAGATCCAGGTTCAACCGAAAACAACGTCGCCTACTCGTTTAGGTAATTATCAGAGACTTAGGAAGAAGCTGCAAAGGATTAGAAAACGGAAGGTCGGGTTTTGTAGCTTTTTTACTAGGCCAAGAGGGTTTGCTGCTGTTTCTTCATCAGAGGAAACTGAAATTAAGGTTGGGAGAGTGAAAGAATTTAATAGGATATGCCTTAGTTATGCAAGTGAAGCCAATGAAAGCTTCTTTGGTTTTGGAGAGCAGTTCTCTCATATGGACTTTAAAGGTAAAAGAGTCCCCATTTTGGTTCAAGAGCAGGGCATTGGCAGAGGAGATCAACCTATCACTTTTGCTGCCAATTTGGTTAGCTACAGGTATATTATCGATTTCGCTTAACTTCTAGATGATGATGAATTTAGCTACAGGAATCTGAGAGCTTTTTGTATTCTATTGCAGAGCTGGGGGTGATTGGAGCACAACATATGCTCCTTCACCGTTCTACATGACATCGAAGATGAGGTCTCTATATTTAGATGGATATGACTACTCCGTCTTCGATTTAACTCGACATGATAAAGTTCAGATACAGGTATGGTATTCTCATTTACAGCACCTTATAGGTTGTAGTGGCAACATCACAGTTTTGAAATTTTTTACACCAGAAAATAAGTGTGGCATTTGAAAAAGAATCATATATTAAAGTACTCATATGTTTCAGAAAATACAGAGTCAAGTTAAACCTTAACAGTTTCCATTTTCTTTATAATGGGGCTGGCAGATACACAACAATTCAGTTCAAGGAAGAATATTGTATGGGGACTCACCCTCTGAGCTTATTGAATGCTTCACAGAAACTATTGGAAGACCCCCTGAGCTTCCAAACTGGATTATCTCAGGAGCTGTCGTAGGAATGCAGGGCGGTACAGAAGCTGTACGTCATATCTGGGATGTACTCAAGTCTTACAAGGTTCCAGTTTCAGCATTTTGGTTGCAGGTAGTCTTCCACCTATCCAAATATCACAAGTAAATTAAAGCACATTGCTATCTGCACAAAAACACTGAACAGTTTGCTTGAATTTCTCTTATAATGTACCACCTGCGCTTCAGTCACGAGTCATGACATGTCCAGGATAAAATTTGGTTAGTTAGGAGTATGGTGTAACCAGGTTAAAATAGTTTTAAGAATAGATCTCTGGTCTACATTCCCGGAAACTTTATTTCATTTCTCACCATGATATGGTGTGTTGTGGACCTTGTAGGATTGGGTAGGACAGAGGGAGACATTCATTGGATCACAACTATGGTGGAATTGGGAAGTGGATGCAACAAGGTACAAGGGATGGAAGCAACTGATAAATGATCTTGGTGGCCAACATATAAAAGTGATGACATACTGCAATCCTTGTCTTGCTCCGGTAAAAAAACTTTACTAAATGCATATATTATCAAGCATAAAGATCATTTCATAATGACCAAGAGAAGGACACCTGATAATGCGATAAAAATAATAATAACAATAGTAATAAAATTATGTTTATGAAGCATGACTCCTTAGATTGTTGTAGTTGGTAAGGTTGAAACAATTTTTTGAAGCTCCTATTTCTGTACGCAGACAGATGAGAAGCCAAACAGAAGGAGAAATCATTTTCAGGAGGCAAAAGAGATGGACATCTTAGTGAAAGACAAGAGTGGACACCCATATATGGTTCCAAATACAGCTTTTGATGTGGGTATGTTGGATTTGACACATCCAAATACTGCAAGTTGGTTCAAGCAAATTTTACAGGAAATGGTTGATGATGGAGTCAGAGGTTGGATGGCTGATTTTGGAGAAGGTCTTCCAGTAGATGCAGTCCTTTACTCAGGTATAAGGTCTTTGGTTTGTTAGGCCTCCTATACTCTATAACAAACAACTTGCCAAAAAATTTGTAGAAAAAAACTAGAAATCCAAAGCAGCAACTTTTCTTTTGCCACCAAGTTCTTGTCTTTGTGCATTTGTGTTTTTGAATCAAGCTAGAGGATCCCATGCAAAATCTTACATAGAATCCATTATTTCAGGTGAAGATCCTATCTCTGCCCACAACAGATACCCAGAGCTTTGGGCCCAAATAAACAGAGAGTTTGTGGAAGATTGGAAAAAAAACCGTGTAGGAAAGGAGAAAGAAGATCCGGAAGAGGCTTTAGTTTTCTTCATGAGGGCCGGTTTCAGAAATAGTCCAAAATGGGGGATGCTATTTTGGGAAGGTGACCAAATGGTCAGTTGGCAGGCTAATGATGGAATAAAAAGTGCTGTTGTTGGCCTACTGAGCGGTGGACTTTCTGGATATGCTCTCAACCACAGTGATATTGGAGGATATTGTGCAGTAAGCATGCCTTTTATTAAGTACCACAGAAGCGAAGAGTTGCTCATGCGATGGATGGAATTAAATGCTTTCACAACTGTTTTCCGGACCCATGAAGTAAGTTTTGAAGACCATCCATTTATTAAAGTTGATCACAATCGTCAAGTTGAAGATAGGAGAAATGTATATTGCTTTAATCACTATATTTCTGCCAATATCACTAACATCTTCCTTCCATATGCTTCTTTTTCTACTTAATGATGTTACCAAAGCCGTCATATATACTGCTGCCACAACAGCAATAACATGAAATTTTCACATCTGATAAATGTGTGTTTCATTTTATGCATGTCAATCTAATGATTGCGTCCCCGCTCATTCCAATTCTTTCTCCAAACAGGGAAACAAGCCATCTTGCAACAGCCAATTCTATTCAAACCACAAGACTTTGTCCCATTTTGCTCACTGTGCAAAAATGTATAAAGCTTGGTATTTCTACAGAATTCAACTAGTGAAGGTAATATCAGAAACTTGTGCAGCTTCTACTCGAAAATACTTACATTTCTTTTCAAGGATCTAACTGTTTTTTTTTTCAAACTATATCTATGCTTTATAAACAGGAAGCATCCCAGAAAGGTCTCCCTGTGTGCCGCCACCTATTTCTCCACTACCCAAATGATAGGCATGTTCACAAGTTAAGTTACCAGCAATTCTTAGTTGGAACTGAAATACTAGTGGTACCTGTATTGGACAAGGGGAAGCAAAATGTGAAGGCCTATTTTCCAGAAGGAGAAACTTGTTCGTGGAAACATATCTGGTCAGGAAAGCTATTTACAGAAGAAGGTTCTGAAGCATGGGTAGAAGCACCAGTTGGCTGTCCTGCAATATTCATTAAAGATGGCTCTTTTATTGGAGAAACGTTTCTCAAAAACCTGAGAAATTTAGGTGTTTTGTAGAAAAGGGGGTATTGTATATACACTAACTAGTGATCAACATTCATTTCCTATAGGTATATAATTCTAATTTGGAATCTGTAGTTCGGGGCCTTCTTGTGCAGACATTTTCAATTTCAGGGATAACTTGAGACTTGCATAGTTACATTCATCATGCAAAAGTCCTTTTCATAAGAAGAATTATTGGCATCCTTTTTTTATACTAAACGACGCCTATTCATCACAATATCTTAAATGTTCTAGACTGTCATTTACACAGCGGTATAAGACACAACACTGAGAAGTCTAATTCCACATATTTTGCACAGTAGAAGCAGTGATCATGCTTGCTACATAGTATAAAAATCAAAATGATCTTCCGTGCCAACATTGCGAAATGAGGGGCACAAATTACAATTTACTCCTCAATTCATCACCATCGAGCTGAATAGTCCCAGAAATATAGTAAGTTGAACCATCAAAGATTGAAACAAGAAATCTATATGGTACCGCATAAACTATAAACTACAATGTAAAGTGATCAACTCTCAAAATTTTGAGTCCTTAGGAACAAATAATAACGTAAGACATCCTATTATCAAAAAAATAACGTAAGACATCCTTAAAAAGAAGAACATAAGACATGCTTGAAAATCTTCATTTGAACATAAGAATGCGAGAAAGAAAAACCGAAACTGACCTTACAAGAAGAGATTCTGAGTTGAATTTTCAGAAAGACGCATAGGAGTTGATAAAAGAAAAGCATTAGGAATGTGAGGGTGGATATTCTATCTTGCGCGCGCATAATTCCTTCTCATTTCTATTGGCTGTTGACCTCCCTCCTATTTTCTTTCTTTCACAATATCCCCCCACTTTATATTTTATCTTTAAATTATAACCCTACTTCTTCTATTCTTTTTTTTATCTAAACTTGCATCCATTTCTAAATATTGAATTATTGTAGCTTTTATTTAATTTTTATATTTTATGAAAGTAAAAGTTTCGCAAAGATCCCCGCAAGGCATGAGAAGATCATTTTATCTATTTACATTTGAAGACGGAAAGAGAAGAAACTAAAAGCTGTGGACAATGAGTGACTAAGGTCAGATATCGCAATTAGATTGACACCCTCAACCTTAAAGTCGCACACTCAAATCAGAAAGATAAAATTAACGATAAAGAAGAGTAATATAAAGAGAAAATGAACAGCTAAGTAAACTAGTACAAATTTCGTCCATTTAGATTGACATAATAAAAATAACTGCAAATGTGGTGTGAATTTCACCAAAGTAAACTAAAACCGATTTTCGGCTATGACTAGTCGAAGCTTCTGCAACCTTGTTTCTCTTACAAAAAATATGTGAAGCAACAACATTCATAGACCTAATCATTTGCAAACAACTATTTCAAGCTTGGTGAATTGTCCAAGACACAACCTTATTACGGGTGTTAAACTAGTGAACCATGTAGGAGGAGTCGCTTTCAAACCAAAGATTATGTCAACCCGTCTCATAAGGGTATTAATGGTAAAAATTGTTGTATTCAACTCTTTGATGAAAGCAAAGCTATACGAAATTGGAGAAGAAAAACTTCATGTGAAAATACCATTGGAGTCTCGAAAAAATGCCACCACAATCTCTTGGTCCTGGCGAACCAGCGATCGAGGCATCAGTATTTAACCTTTTCACATAGTAAAAGAATTCCAAACCAAGGTCTATGCAAAGGCCAAGTTGGAGGAAGGCATAACCATAGAAAATGAAAACATTAAGGCCGAGTGTGAGGCACAACCAAGCATAAATAATTAAACCATAATTGACCATGGCTTGCCAGTCTCCAAATACAAAGATCGGAGTCATCTCTGATGGGCTTAATAGCAAGAATATTGTCTCGAATCTGAGTCAGAAGCAACAGAAGATTTCGCCAAGAACAATTATGAATTTTTTTGTCCACTTTATCAACCAAAAGACGTTGATCAGCAGGTAAAAAATGAAGACGTTGCACAACCATTGGGAAAAAGCCTTTCTGAATTGCAGAAATTCAAATTTGATTACCAATAAGCCTTGAACAGTTAAGCCTTCAGATGTTATACGTATGACGATATTAGTGAACACTCAATAGAAACAGCATGGTCAAGCTCAGCTCAAGAGAGCATAGATCAAAATGTTAAAAGCCAATAACAAACCTACCTAGGATTCAGCTCCATTACACCCCCCAGTAAAGTCTGATCGTATATTTTGCACATTCATCTAAGAATTTTTTTTTATAAAAATATTTCAGTTGAGACTTCATTTTAAGATTTTGTCAAGTTAGAGTCCAATTAAGCATGACTGGATTGGACGGAACCCAGCTTAGAAAATTTTAGAGGTCATATCAAGATGAAATTAGAAAAATGTTACATGCCAAAGGGCAAGAACGAATTTAAGTAATTGATGCACATACCATATGGACACTATAATCTCAACTTCTCTTTTTCCTTCTCATAATGTTACAGCGGATTAAACTTGCTGGTTTTAGAGCTGAAATGGAAATAATGATCAGTAAATTAATTCACAATAATAATTTACCGACCAAGAGGGAAGATGAGTTCAGGATTTGTACAGTTCCACGACAACCGAAAACCATACAAAAAACAAAATTCCCCCTTGAAACCCTAAGCAATACAAATGTACAGGAGTTGCAGCGACACGACATCTGCCATTCAAAATCTCTCTTTCTTTGCTCTTCCAAAAACTAATACTGCTATGTTATCAAATGTCTAGTTGATCAAGGTCAATCATTCGTGAAGCATCCTTGATGAGATTCTTGCGGCCATCCACCTAAAAGTACAAACAGAAGCCAAATCAAAAGTGCATGATGAAATTTTACTAAACATAGATTTGCCAAAACCAACCATGGCAAAATTAGACAAATCAGCCACACGAGGCTATATGCAACACGAAAGAAAAAAAAAACATACTTGATTTAAGTGAGGACCCAATACCCGTGAGGAGTTCATATTGACCCAATAACAGTAAAATTATGCGCACTTTCATTTCACTATGTTCTTACAAAATTATAAGAGAAATTTTTGATGAATTTAATTCATGTCAACAAGTTGGATCATATCTTAATTCAGTTCCAATGAATCCAACAGAATTGTGTCGTGTTATACGTGTATAGATTGTCTTATTCGAGTTAAAATTTAACACTGATCCAAAAGTTAACATGATCTAAAGGTGTCGGATTTCGAGAATTTTCACCATTAGCCAATATAACACTGAAACTAGAGAACAAGAAACGCGCATACCTTAGCACCCATTAGGGAATTAAAAACACTATCAGTCTCCAATCCATCTACAATTTCTAATCGCTTGAGCAGCCTTCTTTCAGGGTCCATTGTTGTTTCCCATAGTTGTGCAGGCATCATTTCTCCCAACCCTGAAATATTAAAAATTTAGTTATATTGATTCCGACCTCAATCTCAAGTTGCATATCCATGTGTACCAGAATGTAAAATCTTTTTGCCAAATAACTTTCAAAGAATAAACTTCAAATTTGGTGGAAGGAAATTGGATATGCTTCCTAAGGGGAACAATACTCAGCTAAAACAAAGCAATTGATTCTTTTTTTTTCAAGCCTAATAGAATAAAACATCAGAATTTCAGTAACGATAAATTGATACAATAAAAGGAGAAACTTAAATGGAATGTAGCAATGCTAGCTTATATATTTCTAATTCTTTGATAAATTGAAATCATGGAGTTCTCTCTTGTTGACAACTTAAGCCAAAACACAACTTCTAAGGAAGAGGATTTCCTCACATTAATAGTTTTATGCATCACTAAACTAGCTAATGTGGATTGTACACACTGCTCATGCTCATGTCAAACATTTGGAAGCGGAAAATTCACAAGGACCAACATCTATGAGTGGCATGCTCAACATTAATCTGGATGGCTCTGATATTATCTTGTAACTTGAGCTTCACTCCAACAGGAGGGTTGACTCGCATGTATAAATGGTTTCTGACTCTTCATTAAAAAAAAAAGGTTTTCGGCCAATGTAGAATATTTAACATGTCTTGAAACCCCAATTCCTTTTCCCAAAATAGTTATCAAAAGGAGAAAACTTATAAATTGTTGGAAGATTGCAGCATAGTTCATCTTAATATCATGCCCGAATTGCTAACAGATACCAAGGAGCCACAATAAGATTTTAAGCCTTACCTTTGAACCTTTGTATGTTATATGATGCATTTGAAGGGAACGAGTCCTGAATCTTTTTGAGTTCGGCATCATCGTAACAATAGTATGCTTTTTTCCCCCTCTCAACCTGATAATTTGACGGGCAACAATAAAAAAGAGAGCAGAACAAAAGAGAAAAACAAACAAAGTGTGAACTACGAGCATTATTATTTGGAATAGAGAGTGCCAAGATTTTCATAATGCCAAACCCAACCTTATAAAGAGGGGGAACACCGACATATACACAACCCTCATCATATAAGGCTATCTGCAAGAGAATAATCCATAAATATAATCCACAATCGACTTTTATTCAAGCAATAATGAATTTCACAATTTTCTCAGTTATCTACCTGATATTTATAGAAAAAGTTCAGCAGAAGAGTTCGGATGTGTGCTCCATCCACATCAGCATCTGTTAATATGATGATTTTATGATATCGCAGATCCTCTTTTTTAAAATCTTCTCCCTGAAACGAAGAACATTAAATAACTTAGCAAAGGGCAAACAATTAACAGCAAGAAGACTTACTGCCATAATTACTGGGAAGCTAGGATCAAGGGCAAAAAGCAGTAAGAGAAAGGGAAAGAAAAAAAAAAACCTTCAGCCCAAGTCCAAGGGCAAGTATAAGATTTTGAATTTCTTGATTCTTGTACATTGCAGCGTCATCTTTCCTTTCTATATTCAAAATTTTACCCCTGAGGGGAAGAATAGCCTGCAAAAAAATCTCCAGAATCAAGATTTTATAGCCACCAAGAATTTCATGAATTGGTGGACAGAGAGAAAAGAAAAGCTCGCAAATGGTACTTCTATCAAAAGTCCAAGAGTACTTTCAATATATTATGAAGTTAACTGCACAATCCAGAAGTTGCACCAGCAATGCAGAAGATTTTGCATATTGAAAATACTAAAACAAATACTATGGGAGTACAGAAGATGTCCAAAATGTAGTCGCACAGAACCCATGCATGGAATATGTCTCAGAACACGCATTAACTTCAAGTCTTCAACAAAAGTTGATTCTATATTTCATCTATATTCTCAACTTAATTTTCCAACAAAAGTGCAAAAGGCATGTTCAGTCCATAAGCACACAACCTAGAACAGAAATTTGAAAGATAAATGTCCAGTTTCTTCTACTTCTCTGAAAATTGGAGTTTTCAACATTTTTTCTGATTAAGAAAAAACCTTCAGAATTGGAAAACGCAATTTACCTGTATACTTAACTTTCTTATAAAAATTCGAAGGAGCAAGATGTTTTATGAGAACAGTTTTTTTTCTAGATGAACAATGTATTGTTTGGTAGTCTTTTATCTATTTCTTGGGTTGGGACAACTAGAACTCTTAGCATTTGAAAATCATAATGTTACAGCCACTTATTTAATTTTACTTTGTTCATGTTTATTTTGTGCGATTCAAGTATGCTTTATTTTAATTCCTGCAGTTTTAGTTAGTTATTAGGCAGTTTACTGGGTAGCTTATTTGGGCAGTTTATTGAACGTCAGTTGTGTACTTTGTTTTCTTTCAAATAATGAAGTTTGAAGGAACAGAAGTTAAGTTCCTTTCCTGAAAAAAGATACAGAGATCTGAGGTTCTCTCTAATGATCCTCATGTATTAGCAACATAGGTTCTCAAGGCAGAAAAAGCAGAAAAATAGATTCAGTTTACATTGTAGTCTAGTTAGCAATCATCTCATAACTCGATCACAGACTTCGGGCTGTAACACATAATTGCTTTGAGTACAAGACCATTTTAGCATCTCTTGAACACAATGAACAAACTATATATATTCTTGTTTGATGGATAAGATAGCATTTACAGTTTCTTGCAGATAAATCATATCAAGTGTGCCGCATACCTGAAATCGCCTATCACGACCCTGTTTTGCACTCCCACCAGCTGAATCTCCTTCAACTATAAAAATTTCTGCAAGGATCAAATGATAAAGATCAAACATCCAGAGTTCAACTAATAATGCCACTCAAGTGAGCTAATGTAGTTCTGGATTTCTCTAAAAAATAAAGCAAGTTTCAACTACAGGCAAAATATATCTTGGTAAGCACAGAAAACGTCATTCTAATGAAACAACAACAATTGTCAACATTTAGTCAAAACAGCCTTTGAAGAATTCACCATATATAATGAATATTGACTTTGCACTGCTTGAATTTGTCCAAGAGAAAGATTGAAGGTTCATGATAGCGAACCAAATAGAACAATTCATAAGTAACAAAGAAACCACAATGGTGAGCAATCATCAAAATTACAACCACAAGGATAGAAAGTCGTGATATAATTTACAGTAATTGTGAACAATCAGACTATGATATTATGGTTGTTGCATAAAAAAATTTCATACTGGAATTTCTTAGGTCCAGCATAATCCCTAAAGGAACTGTGTACATTTCTTTGTATCACCATCTAATTTACATGCTACAGTATCTGTAAGTAGCATTTTCTACTAAACTCACTCGTGACTAATATTTGATAATACTTTAAATTTAGCATCGCATATTTTATTTTTTGAATATTATGAATTCGAACCGAATCCTATGATTGATTCATGATGCATGATTCACAATATGAGAATTTCATTTCACGAGTTGAATCTTGATTTGACAAACATGACACAACTAATCAAGTAAAACAGGACTGGGAAACTGCAGATGTTCTTAAGGGTTTAATCATTTTAAATTTCTGCAACAAAAATGCTAAAAGCTATTAATTAATCAATCGTAATTTATTCCTCTTGTTCGTGTGCTTTCTGTTTTATATTTTGTGTGTGCGACTTTGTTCATTGTGTGTAGGTAAATTAAAAGTGATGCTTGGCAGTTACTGGCCTCTCGTGAACTAGTGGAATTTCTGGAATAGGGAGTTACTTTCCTCTTGACCAAAATAGTACAAAAGAAAGTTTTGTCTAATGAACATCAACTAGTTAACATAGGCAGGAAATCTAAACACAGACAAGTATTAGATTGGAATGCAATTATGAATCATCGCATAACTCGATCACAGATTTTGGACCATAACAAAAAAATAGCATATAACACCAACCACATTCTTCTGGATTTGTAGATGAGCAATCAGCTAGTTTTCCTGGGAGGGCTGATGTGCGCAATTCACCCTTTTTTCTCACCAACTCTCTTGCCTTCTTGGCTGCCAAAGCTGCCTAGATAAGACACAAACAATCAGGTCAAATTTTTTATCTAACTGCCAGGCAGCCAATGTGACAGAATTAATCATACAATGGGAAAGTGGAAAGGAAGGAAAACAAATAATTAGAATGGTACCCTGAGCGCATTTAGAGATTTCGAAAGGATTAAATCAAGAACTTCAGGATGCAATTCTAGAAATTCAGTAAGGTACTCTTGCAGAGATTGATCCACCACTTTCCTTACTTCTGGATTCCCTAACCTTGTCTTTTGGTGAGCAATGAGAAAGCAAAGATGTATATTATTAGAAATGAAGAGAAGGCAAAAATAGAAGTTAGCTAGAACATCATTAGTACTCTGGGAAAAACGAGAGTAACCAATAATTACCTTAGTTTGACCTTCAAATTCTGGATTTGGAACTTTAACCGATATGATGGCTGTTAACCCCTCCCTTACATGCTCACCACTTAAATTAATATCCTTATCCTGAAACAGAACATGTTTGAAAATAAATAAAGCTATATGAATAAGTAATCCATTCATAAATAACATTTAAAACTGGTTATGATCAACCGGGAAATACTGTCCGGTATGTAGTATCTCTCTAACTAGTCCTAAGACATCACATCTTATACAATTGTATTAGCCTTTTGTTTATCCTCCAATAATAAACACATGCATAAGATTTTATTAATTCATTAAACAAAGGAAAACAAATACAAAAACTTTAAAAAGAGGGAATTGGAGAAGAAAATGGTGGATGTGGTGGAAATAGCGAGGCAAGAATATAGGGAATAACATTATATGTCGGCAATGAACCGATGGACTAAAATTTTAAGCTGGTAATTAAGGCCCAATGGCATCTTTATACTAATATCTGACATGCCCCTCACGTGAATGTCCATTGGGCTTGAAGTGTACATAACAAAGACACATCCTACCATGGTGCTTTTAATCCCATTAATAAATGAGGCTGTCAAGATTCGAACTCTCGACCATTTGGTACAAAGGCTCTGATGCCATAATGAACCCATGAACTACAAGCTTAAGACGATAGTTGAGGCCCAATGACATTCTCTACATTAATATCAGACAATTGCAAGCAGCCTATTTGTTGTGCTGAAGCGATCACATGAGAGCACACATCGGCATGGACATCATCTTTAAATAAAACATATCCCAAGATCAAGAAGAACTAAAATTATTAGTCCTTGGCCACAAAAGAGCGAAGGACTCTTAACAACGGGAACGTACAGAAATACACCGAGAATTATGCTAAAATGAACACACCTTCATAATCTTTGACTTTTTCCCAAGGTTATTGAGAATTCTGGTTAAAGATGCCTTGAAACCATCTACGTGAGTGCCACCATCAATAGTACGTATGCTATTGGCATATCCCAGTATTGTATCTGAGTATGCATCAGAAGACCTAGTAAAGAATGAATGAAAGAACTGTCACAAATTGAGAGACTGGCCATCAAGATCTGGAAAAATTCCATATAATATTTTACACATAACAGTGCATGCCTGCATGGAGCATAAACTTATACAAAGTAAATTACCATTGGAGAGCCACATTAACTGTCATCCCATCAATTTCTTTGCTGAAACTCACAACATCATGAAGCGCCTCCTAGACAAAATAAGTCATTTTCCATTCAATTATTACTGAAACCCAAGAAAATTAGAAAAAGAAAACATGCAAGACAAAAATAGATATTATTAAACACGAGCAGCAAATCTAAAAAGATTGAGCTCATAACTGAGATCACTAATAATTGTTTTAAATACATCCAGAAACATTCTACATTCCTTGAAAAAGGAATTTAATTGTTCAGCAATTGCTGTGCTTGATTGATATTCTCCAAGAAGGTGAGGACAGCGGATCTGCTGCCTCCACCTCTAACACATGCCTCGCATGAAAATCCATTCGTTTGAAGATAATGATATGAAGATAATGATATTCTCCAAGAATCAATGATATGAAGAAACTACAGCACAAGCACAGCGAGGCAGTCAAAGAAAACTCTAGATCTACGAAATATTTTGATGAAACCTTGTTGCCATACATTTTTCATTTTAAGCATTGTCATTCTAGTAGGCATATTCAGAAAGTCTTGGATTCACTATCAGAGAAATAGGGTAATTTAGTCTTTGAAAAACTCATATACTTAGCCAATTCCTTATATGGTAATGAAATGGACCCTGAAATTTGATTTGGTTTTTACTTAAATCTAGACTTGTTATAAAATGAACACCAATATTTTGATATCGTTCAAAACCAAATAGAGAATTTAGCACTATCTCTGACCGGTCTACCCCTTAGGACCATAAACCATGCCTAGAGTTTTAACCCAGCTTTAATACATTCAGCATAAAGTCTGAAAACTATCTGTTCTAGGCTTCTAGCAGTACACAAAAAGAAAGGCAAACATGTTTGCCAAGTCTAGGCTGAATTAGCACAGTACTTTAAATGAAACTAGAAGTACAAAATAGACGGGATAACTTGAGTAAAAAAGAAAAAACAATGATAACCTTCTCTCTATTGAGCCACTTCACATATTCAACCAGCCCCCCAGCATAACAATATTCCTCATATTGGAGCTTCTCTGGATCGTCGTCTTCCTTCTTCAGAGTAATTGTAAGCTGTTTGACAAAATAGGTATATTTAAATTGTAAGGTTGCAGGCTACAGGTTGACAATAGATAGCTACCCTGCTTCCAACTAATGGTAAACAAAAGTGTAAGAGATGATCATTTCTTAGAGCAAAGCATGTTACCTTTGGGTTTAAAAAAGCAAGCTCCCTAACTCTTGAAGCTATATCATTGTGATCAAACTCAATTGTAGTAGTAAATACTGCAGATAAATACCAAAGGAAACAAATAAAATAAAGACTGCCAACCAAAGAATGTAATCAACATCAGGCAAGAGAGTATAAATTGATAACCATCTGATGCATGAAGCTTAAGAAATTAGGAGAACCTTCTTTATCAGGCCAAAATCTAATGGAAGTCCCTGTACGATGCTTTGATTCAACTGGGAGTGAAGAACATGCAAGAGTTGATACTGGATTTCCTCGACAATATTTCTGTTTGTATTCCATTCCATTACGCCATACAGTAACTTCTAGACCCTATGAACCAGTTTAAAAGTTAAATAAAAATTGCAACAAGACAAAGGAAAACAAGAAAGGTGTACCTATGATATTAAAAGATATCAAACTTTTATTTAATATCCACCACCGGTATTACTATATCAGTCAATTGCAATATGATTAGCCATTAGCATTGCCTTTAGTTGGGTATGCTTCAAAATAAACAAGTTAAGTCAAACGATTAACTATGCTAAAGAATAAAGTTCTATATCCAACTGCTGGGAAGGATGACATCTTTAAGTTTTGTTTCTTTCCAACCAATACGCCTAAAGCCATACCTCAAGCCATTAATCTCTCGACTTGAAAGGTAATTAAATAAGTTAAAAGATGTCCAACGTCATAGTAAACAAGTTGGTGGATAAATGAGCTTCCGATGGGAAGATAATACACACCTCCGACAACGCATTCACAACAGACAAGCCCACACCATGTAATCCACCAGAGACAGTATAACCACTGTTAGAACCCCCAAATTTTCCACCAGCATGCAAGACCTGCCCAACAGAATTCATCATATTTAAATCAAATACTTGATAATCATATAATAACAATAATAACAATAATAATAACAACAGAAGAAAAGAGAAGAGATGGAAATTATGAATTTATATGTTACGATAGTAAAATGAACGAGTGAAGACATATTAAGAGTGGGAATTAATAAAAAACTTTGAAATTGTACAAGCCTCTAAATTTTTGGCAAAATATGCTTGTTAACTATCATGAAAATTGCAAAAGGATTTTGTAAGAGCTTTGCATAAGAAAGACTTTTCAAAAAAATTGAATGCTACATCGTCAACAATGAATCAGCGTGAGTACAACTGTTTCAAGGATTTCAAGAATCAAATGCAAATCATTATCTTCTGACAATATTTTTTAAGACCTGTGATTTATTATGAATAATAGGAAAACAATTCAAACAATAAACCTCTAATGCCATTACAGAAAGTAGCTGAATTATTACACACTGGAAAAGGTCCATATTTAGTTTTCAGTATTCCCTTTAATGTACTTAAGCTTAATTGTGTATAACAGATCCTAGTGTTTGATCATAAGATGTTCTATAAACAAATTCACGATCTCCAGAAAAGCACAGAATAGAAAACACCCTAACCTCCATACACAAAACTACAAAGGAAACAATCTGATAGTAGTACTACCGTCAAGACAGTCTCTAAAGAGGACTTCTTTGTCACCGGATGCAGGTCAGTGGGAATCTACACAAAGAGAAAAGCAGAGAATCATGTAAGTAAACAATAAACTATTTATAAATCAAAGGTAGCCCACTACTCATTTTGAAAGCAATCAGAATAGAGAAATGATATTTTCTTGAAATTGATGAACTGGTCAAAGAACAATAAATTTTCTATCCCAAAATACACATATACATGATAACATGAAGAAACAAAATTCCTATACATTGTCTCGAAAGAGCGTAAGGAAATGAAGCACCATACCCCACGACCATCGTCAGTGATGCTGACGGAATTATCAGAATGCAAAACAACATTTACTGTCGAAGCAAATCCAGCTTGGGCCTCGTCAATACCATTATCCAAAATCTCATAAACCTATAAAACAGAAAACTTTATTATTATCATGATATAATAATAAACAGATTCTGATCGATTTATTGTACACTTAAACTAGAAACAGTGCTCTAGAAATGAAGTACCAACAAATTACCAAATGGTGTAAGCCACGAGGTCCGGTGCTCCCGATATACATCCCAGGCCTTTTCCTAACAGGGTCCAGTCCTTGCAGCACCTTCATGTCAATGAACAATAGAGGGATTGATAGAAGAACAGAAAATAGTTGATTACCACCCAGAAACTGTCTGATTTATATTAAATATCAAGTAAAGATTCCCAATAAGGAATATCGCCTCATTTTAACAGCAGATTACAGAAAATGATTATTTTTTTTCACAAAAGACTAAATTGAAAAGCACAGGCGCTCTGAAATTCCAGCAGGCTGAAGTATTGACATAAACAGGTAAAGGCATAGACGCATAGTTCTTAATAAGCAACTCAATACCCCCTTTAAAGTTTAAACCCATTGATCAAGCATATAAGACGAATTTCAGCTTGTTTGAACTCTCATAAGCTGGCTGAATTTTATACTCTTCAAACCAACTCAGGCATAAGTTGAATCATAATATGAATTTGACTTTTGTTTCTCTGTGTCATTAACAAAGATATGCATCAAAATGTCTATTTGTAAGTGGTTTCTCAACACGAAGTAGAAATTTACTAAAAGAAATGTACTCATAATCTTTTAACCAGTGGCAGTAAGTTGTTTATATATTATTCTTTGAAAAAAGATACACCTTGCTGTTGGCTCATTTACCAGCTGAATTACATATAAAAAGGACTAACTTGACAACCAATGAAGCCCGCACAAAAATTTGCAGCTACACGAGCCAAACAGTCTCTTAGCTCATTTTTACTCCTAAAAATCTCAATAAACCTACAAGCATGAGTAAGGCGGCTAGAGGAAACATTCCAAAACAAAAAGTCTTAAAAGTTACCTGGATTTTATCAGAACCATAAGCCTTAGAGCTTGCACTTTCTTCTTGAGCGGGCTCCGTTGCAGCAGTAGATGACATAAAAGCCCTCAGTGAAGCTGTACTTTTGACAGAAAACCGAGTAGGAACCAACCTCGAGGGAGAACTGACTCTGTTAGAAATCAAAAACCACGAACATCATGCTCTGTTACTTAACAAAAGCTCGAGGTGATAGTGAAGGCTAACAACATATTTAATATTAATCTCTGACACTGAAGCATCTAATTATGATAATGCAACTACAGAAAAATCTAGGTTTAGCAATACAAGTAAAATAAATAATCGTAAGGACATTTGCATGTTGGAGGTTGTGGTACACGCGTATTCCATGGAAACAAACAGAATAGAGGAAAAAACCTGGGAGTGATGGAAATGGAAGGGCGGGAGAAAGATGAGAGGGAAGATGAGCAACGAGCGGCCATGATTGCACGACGGAGAAGAGGGAGAGTTCGGGGTTTTAGCAGAAGAGCCATCTGCAGAATATTATTGGGGTTTTGTTTCTCGGCTTTACCCAAAAAGGTTTAGATAACATTATTTCTCTCAAACTAACATTTTTCCCTCCACGCCAATTTTTAGGGCTTTCAAAAATATGTCCAATTGCCTATTCATCTTTTCTTATTTTAATTAACTAGTCTTAGCCCGTGATATATTCATGAATTTATTTAAAATGATTAATTAAATTCTTTGAAATATATTGAAACTGTAATTATTTCTCAGATAATTGAATATTAATATTGTTTTCTTAATTTCTCACCTATTTTCATACATCATTTTATTCTTTTCATAGTAATTTTATATTATATATGTCAAAAATTTATATATTACAATATTCTATCTTTATAAATATTTTATTTGAAACTTTAGAACTTTTAAAAAATTAAATATTCAATGTAGAAAATAATATTTTGTAATTAATTGTTGAAATTAGTTAAATTATTATATATTGATTATATTATAGAAAGCTCATTTTTCACGCTTTAAAGTTGTAAACATGTGAATATTTTAGGAATTTACCAATAAATTAAGATCGAAAATCTCTTGGCACATCATCACATTTAACATGGTTAATGGATTCGCTTTTTCGCTAACGGTGATAAACACAATTCTTTTTTTGTCGAAAAGATAAACATAGACACCATTTTGACAAAATCGATAAACACATAGGTTTTTCTAGGAAATTACCCAATATTCAATATCAATTACAATCAAATCTAAAACTGTTTAATGCGATTTTTTGAAGAATAATAATAAAGAGGTAGGAAAACATAATAATATTTTTTAAGATCCTTGAATATGCTAATTCAAACCATGTATGATGTATGTATCTCAAACAGACACCAAATACTTTCCCACATCTGCCAAATGCAACCATAACAATTAACCAAAATTCAAAATCAACATTACGCATTCCCTCACAAAAACTCTATATTCAGCAAACCGCCTACAACTCGGAATAAACATATCGAAATGGACCTATACATAATTACATACGTTTGTTCTCAAGTTTTCTATGTATCTCAAAAGTGATTTCACCACAAACCTTCGTTTTTTTCTCCATGGCATGCTTCATCTCAATCATTTATGGTTTCAAGTTAGAGTTAGTTTTTTACAAATAGGCTTCTTGTTGATAAGACAGTGAAGAGCCAGGAGACGAGACAAGTTGATCAAATATGAAATCATAGACCCAAATGATCAAAGATACACTTGCCTGGTCTCTGTTTGTTCTCTGGTCCCCTATCAATTTCTTCCATTCCTGTGAAAGTCATAAAACATACATGTAATAAATGGTTGCATAAATAGTATAAATTGTTTCGCTGAGAAACTTTTACACATAATGAACAGATTAATCAATCACTACAAAGTAGAAAAGAACATAGAAGTTTTCAAGTGATTCATTTCACATGCCGTAACTAAAATTTACAAGTTAAGAAATATACTCTACAATATGATATATACAGTTAAACCTCGATGAAGTAATATTCGATAAAGTAATAACCTCGCTTAAGTAATAAATTTCGTCGGTCCCAACTTGGGCTAATGTCGTAAAGTAATATTCTCGCTAAAAGCATAAGATAATAAAAAATTTGAAAGTCCTGAAGGACCCAAGTAATATGTAAAGTAATAATTTCAGAATTATACGTATATATAACATGTATGAGTTACAAAATTCAATTTTTTTTAAATATGAATATATAATATCTTGTTCTTCTTTCCACCAAAGCTAGAATTAACATCATCACTGACTTTACGTAAAGCATAAATAACTCTTGATATGTTTTGCTCGTGTTGTAACAAGTAATTGTTCAAAGTGTTGATTGCTTGAATTGCTTTCTTTGATGACAAGCTTGGATGACATTGCTATCGTCTGGTTCAAGATCAGTCTTTCACCAATGTTCATTACCGACTCAAAAATTTGTTCATCAGTAGGTGATTCTATTGCTATTGTCCGGTTTAGGACTTGTCTCTTCATCAGTGTTCATTATCGATAAAGTAATAAATTCGATAAAAGTAATATTTTTACTTTATCTTTTTCCGGTCCCAAGAGTATTACTTTAAAGAGGTTTAACTGTATTTGAATCAACTAATCAAGAAGTTATTCAAGTAACTAGTTGTCTCTCTACCCGTGTAGGTGAAAGTCAGGTAATGTATTATTTCTTTGGACATTTTCTCTACTTTTCTTGCTTCATTTTATTTTCGCATGTATAAAATTCTTTTATAAACAAATCTATTGAAAATACCTCGCAGGATGTTGAGCAGCCCTGGAACCACTAATACGACGCATCCTAAGATCATCCTCCTTGTTAATCCGAATAGCAGCAACTTCCTTTCCCATGGCAGCCACTTCTCTTCGCATTTTTTTCCCCTCAACTTCCATTGCTTTGTTTAATGTTTCAACCTTCTTTGCCAACATCTATTCAAAAATTTCCATCAGTAACAACATGATAAGGGGATGAGATGCAGCCTGCAAGGAATTTAAGTAAATCGGAAGAGGCATATATCCTAACCTCAATTGCGTCATCCTTGTCTTTAAGGCTTTGATCTTTTTCATGGCATGCTTTTCTCAAACCTATCACCTCTTTCTGCAACATATCATACAAAACTCCTGAAACATAATCTTCATGCTCTGATTTTAATTTGTCCGTTGGCATCGCATTCACATGCTCCTCACTAATGACAATGGATTCACTCCCTTTGGTCTCATTTCTCACACTGGCAGGTACATTGTCTCTATTCAACTTTTCTGGAATCAGTTTATCCGATCCCATTGAACTGCTACCGCCATCATATGATCTTGAAGGCAATTTGGCACTTCTTAATAATGCGACAGCACTATTGGATCTAAAGGAACCAGCTTGGAAACTTGATGCTTTTCTTGACAAATTGATATTGGAAAATGATCTGGATAAACATTCACCCCCACCAAGAGATTGACGACGTGAAGACCCATTGCTTGTACTTCCTCCTTCAGATGTAGCACGAGAACTGCTAGTGGATGCTTTAAGTTTATCCTCCAAAACCTTGAACCGTAATTGGTATTTTTCCTAAGCAAGAATACATATATTATAGTTCAGAAGCAAATACTGAAGAACAAGATGAAAAAGGTAGATCGATAAAGTGCATTGCTCACTTTCATTTGAGCTTCGGCCCTTGCAGCGCGCTCAGCAATAACCAATTTATCCCTAAGCTGTTGCATTTCTCCCTACAAGGAAACAGAAAATGTAAATTGTATAGAATATTACTTTATTTGATGCTTTCACATTAACAATTTCTTTCTTGAAACTTAAACTGAAATAAGGATTCCATTTACTTTGTTAAAATAGGAACTTTTCACCAATGGAACTATTGTCAAAGATTATTATTGCTTCATCTTTATACTCGGCAATACAAGTTATAATAACATGAGATATAAATAATGTCATTGGTTGTCTTGTCTTGTCTTGTCATCTCTTCCAGTTCTCATTAAATCAATGTGGAAAATATGTACAGGTATCCCTGTAATTCATTGGTAATTCAATCAAAGACAACAAATGATATTATAATACTGAATAGATCCATGAGTGAACTTTAAGTAAAACTATAACTTGAGTGATACATTACCTGAAAAATTCTTCTTTCTTCAAGCCATTGCTTTACAGGCATAACTTTGTCATTGCCATCTTTCCACTCATTTGCAACTACAGTTGCAACTCGATTTGCGCTAACTTTTGCACGCGCTACTTCACGTTCCAGAGTTCTTTTCTCTTCCTGTCCAATCATAAAAATCAGAGGAAGTTTCAAGCAACAGCAATAAACTCAGAATAGTCACTGATATTAATAGAAAGAAGTTCCCAAAGTAGCACTCTCACATTCATCTCCTGCACTTTTCTCTGGTAATTACGCACAGCATTAGCAGCAGCTCCTCCAGCTAAGACAGCCTCCTCAAGCTCACGAACAGTTTGGGTCAGCTTTTCAACCTCAGCAACCTTTTGTCTATGCATTTTGTCCAGGATTTTATTCTCTTCCTGGTATATGCCCAAGATAAGTCAAATATAGCAGTATGTGGAAACCCATTTGCGGATCTATATTGTAGATTCTGGGTCTCGCCCTTCTTTCTTTAAACCAATTCATACATAATATGTATATTAAGTTAAATACAGAACAAAATAAAAACCACTAATTGTCCTTTATAGAGCCCATTACACATGAAAAAGATATCACAATTATATTGTACCTAACACTATTTGTAGAATCAATTCTCCAATAATTTATATTTTTTTGGGAAGTCTCTATTAGTTAAGTATTAAGGAGTATGTACATATATAAAGCTAGCTGTTCAGAGAAATTACAGAGATTTTGTATTTGCCCTATATACTTAGTTAGAAACCTTTTATCTATATGTATACTACCTGCGTTGGTTAATCAAAATACAACAAATTGACCTCATTCTTACCTGCATTTTACATTAAGGTTTGAGCATATATAAATTATTATTAATTAAATTTCATGTGTTTATACGTGTGGATGCATCCCACTGATAAAGTTCCTGGATCCACCACTGATCATGAAACCTATCAAAAGCTTATTGCACTTGGCCAGCTAGAAAAAGGGACAAGACCTGGCATATTTCAATTTGCTTCATTAGCTCTTGATTTTTGTTTTGCAAATCATCAACTAAGGATGCTTTTGCCAAAGCCATTTGAATAGTTCTCTCAGCCTCGAGTAGAGCAGCTTCCTTAGATTTTGTAAGCCGATCCAGTGCTCTGTTATCATCTTGTAGCTTTGCTACCTGGAAAACGCATGAATTGAAAACTTAAAAGACCATTATGCACTTTATTTTGAGTACAAGGCCTAACAGGGTATGTTGCACGGAAATGAAAACTAAAACAGAAACGGCAACGTTATTTGTAAGACAATATAGCTAGGAAACAGAAATGGGAACACGGAACTGATACTGAAGCAGAGTTTCCGTGCAACACAGAGTGACAGGCAAAACAATATCTAGAAAACCCGCACTGACTGATGGCATGAACAAATTTGCAAAGAAAAATGTCAAAGAGCAGCATGCATGTGATTCATACACAATGCTGAGCCTGTAGATAATGGATATTGCAGAAATGACAGGAAAAATTTCTCAATATACCTCCAGCCTGGCTAACTTTAATTCTGCCTCCAAAGGGGCAATGATGGCCTCAATAGGAGGCATTTCGTCATCTTTCTGAGCAGCATGGACTCTTCGAAGGGTCGCTTCTGCAGCAAATTGGGCAGCCAGAGCTGCTTTTTTCTCATCATTTATTTTCTTAAGCTCAAGGTTCTGCAATTCATAATACACTATACTTTGAGCGGATAATAACTTACAACTCCATGAACTACAAACTTCTTACTCACTACAAATGATGAAAGCACAATCACATTAACTTTCAAAGATACCTTGCTTTCAAGAAGAACTTCTGCAGCTTTCAGCTTTTCATCCACTTTATTTAGCTCATCTGTAAGCTGAGATCAGAGAGCCAATGTGAGCATCCTCACTATGTAGGTAAAACTACAATACGTGCAACTCCAAAGCGTTGAGATTAAAATCACTACTCAGCCAGCTCTTTGAAAGCATTATTCCAGTGTTGAAGGAAAGAGCGTTTACATGCACAAATATCTAGCAACAAAACTAAAATTCTTAACACTGCCAACCATGGAATACCTAGATCGATAGAAACTCCTTTTTTAACTTATTTGATGGAAGACAATGTAATTGCATATTCCACTGCTGTCTTCTGAGTTTTTACTTATAAAGAAAAGTTTAAGAAATTAGCTGAAGGGAAGAGATTACTTTCCAGTCTTCCATCCAAAGCTGGGGGAATGTTTCTCAGCTCATTTTTAAAAACAAAGACAATAGTCCACTATTTGCTTCGTAGAATGAGGGGGGAAAACAACTAATAATTACACATGTAGATCAAAGACATTATTGACAACATTATTTTCAAAACGCGGTAGATTGAGAAGCTCAAAAAAATGTAGATGAGTTATTATGTTCAATATCATATTTGTTGTAAATAATTTAGTGCCAAAACCATAATTTTAGTGTGCAAATTCAAGTTTTATAATAATCAATTTAATGTTCCAGTTAGTGTAAAGAATGCGAACATAAAAAAAATTCCATCTCTGAATATATAGATTTAGCAACAATCACCAGGAAAAGAACAGCCCACTTTTCTTACTAAATGTATTCCCTCAACTCTAAAGGACATAAACAATCACAGTTAAAAGCAGTTTGAAGTTAAACTTACAAAGCCATTCTACATTTCTTGTCCAGTTTTAGTAATGTAAAGCAAATTCATATGCCATACAAGTGGAAATGCACATGTCTACCAACGCATTCACAAATTCATGTTTCTCATAGCAAATCACTACATATTGTAAACGTTATATCAATTAGCATAAGTAGCTAATTGATGCAATGTGTGGACTGTGGACTATAGAAAGTATCTGAATATGCTACATGCATCTCTACCTTGTGCATTTAGTATGGAAACCTCAGAAACTGGTGGAAATAGATAAAATAAAAATATTACCTCCTCAACGGCTTTTTCTTTTAAGCGTTCTGAATTCTTCAAAGACTTAATTTCTGCAAGTGCTTCTCCCAGTTCCCTATCTTTATCTGCAAAAGCAATAGACATTAACTTCAACCACACCACATCCCAAGATTAACTCCATTCTTTGCTTCATATAAAAACTAAGAATAAGTTGCGTTCCAAATATAATTAGAAGGCAACAAGATCAGCACAATCAGTTTCTCATTTTGATAAAAAAAATTCCACCTTCAATATGTAAAGAAGAATGGTATGACTGACGCATTGCACCAACAAATTTCTATAATAATAAATACTACTCCACTTATTTGAAATAGTAATATTAACAGCAGGAATCAACAACAACGCTCGTCATTCCGTATCCTTTCTAGTAGTAGATGATATCAAATCTAATCCAACATATTACATTAAGGTCGAGCAAAAACATTTTGAATTCGGTCAAGTGAAGTCAAAATAAGTCAATAGTTTAGACAACTTAAAATCATTTTATATATCCAATCAAATATTTAAAAGATCCGTTTGAAACAAGTTCCAGAGCCTCGATCTAGTGATATGATTTCGAAATGGAATAGTTAAAGCAGAAAAGAAGAGTAATGACCTCTAAGATCATTTTCGAGACGGTTGAGCTCAACACGGAGTGGATCAGAGCCGTGGAGAAGAGTGATGAAATCATCGACATCAGAAGGGGTGCGAGAGAGGAGAGCAGAGTTGGAAAGAGGCTTGGACTTGCGCGACTTAAGAGAAGACGAAGAGCTAAGACGCGCCTTGTAATGCTCGGAGTCGCCGTTAGTGACGTGGTAGTTGTTGGACGCCATGGGAGATAAATCCAGCAGCTCAGCTGAAGAAGAAGAAGAAGAAGAAGCTCATGGAATTCTCAAAACAAATCCAAAACTTCTCTCTATAAAATTAAAACCAGAGTGTGTGAACGTTTTTAATGTTTCAAATTAATTAATTTAAATCACAGATTAAGGAGGGAGTTTACAGTTTTTAAATTATCATTATCATTCCACGGCACACAGCTTATGTCACTCTACTCTTATCTTATGTCTACTAATTTTTTATTTTTCTTTATCAAAAGTCTACTAATTATTGGATTTTTTTTTGTTTTTCTTGATTTCAGAACCTACACCGGGTTGATTAATTTGGATTTGAGCGGGTTCAAATAGTATAGTATTTAAATCTCACTCAATCGCTGTTGTGAAAGATCGATATGTTATTATTGTGCCGACCAACGATTAGTAATTATTGGACATTATTAAATTGCAAAGAAAAATAAAATATTTACTAAAAAATTAGAAATTCAGTTTTCGTCGAATTCTTAGGTTTGTATTTTTTTTCCATCCGGTTTAGAACTCACACTGGACCGATTAATCCGAATTCGGGACGAGTCTAAGGATTATGGTATTTAAATTCCTCTCGGTCGCTGTTGTGGAGATCGATCCGTAGACCTCTCTACCAAGCAGACCCATAATACTAATGTACCAACTAACGATCGGTAATTCTTACATCTGTTTGTATATTTATTTATATAAAATAAATCTAATCATTTTTATATTATTTTTATTAAGGAAAATTCTCAACAAAAAAAACAGTTACAATAAAGAAACAAAAACACATCTTAGCATAACGAGGACGAGGTCCTTAAAAACTCAAAATTGAGCTCTTTTGGTAGACAGTCTAAACATACTCTTTGTAACACTCACCTTTGCTAAATTGGTTTGCTGCCTAAACTAGTTAGAGATATTCCTTTGAACTTGTCCTTTGAAGAAGTCCAAAATCATGTTAAGGTTGTAACAACGTTTTCCTTGTTGCAATATCTTCCATGGTTGGCAGTTTGGCTCAAGTTGAGGAAGCATAGCTTTCTTTAATTTGAATTCACTACTTGAGTTATTGCGATGTTACTTGAAAGACGAGCGTAGAGCTTATAGCCAATGTAATTCATTTCTTCATTGATGATATATCTAAACTTAGTTCAATTGTTAGACAACGATAGCCTCTTCTTCTCAAAAACAACATTATGTCATTTTTTTTTGCTAACCATCAACGTAAAAGGCGACTCACGCCTTTCCCCGGTCTTCTAGTTTATACTCTTAGTACCATGATTTTTGATGTTATTTCAAGTCTCCTTGTTTTCGTGTCAAACAATGATTGTGTTGTATTAGTACTATTTCCTATCAAAAAGAAAAGAGAAGTGCTTTTCATAACGTGAGATTTGCTTCCGCACATGGATGATAAATTGTTGCACAAGTGTTGAGGAGGATGTCACTCAAGCAAAGGCTTAACTTTTAATTGGGTCTTCTAACCACCAAACCACGTCAAGTTAAAATTGCTTTATCATATCTATAACAACATATCATTTTTATGTAATTAAGTTTCAAGTTTAAATTTTGTCAAAACATGATTGACATGAGTTAACATCACATTTAGCCATGTGGGTGGATACTGTGTCAACATTTCCAGTAGGAGTTTAGTCACAAAACATCCCAAGTGATTTTACTGAAACAGAAAAAAAAAAAAAAAAAAAAAAAGTAATTATAGAAACAATGTATATACCTCACAAAAATATAATTGCTTTACACTAAAGTTATGAATAAGTTCAACTGGTTCAATTCAAATTCAACCCAGCTACACGAATATTGAACTTCTCTTGACCGGTCTGGATTTGATAACCATTTTTTATATATAAATAAAAAAGCACCACACACTTATTTGTATACATAAATGGCAAAGAAAATATTGAGCACAACCAACCAGCTATATCTTGATTTTTTTTAACTTTTAGTATACAAACTGAAACCTATGTTACAAGAAGACCCCTTTTTATCACTTCTAACAGAGATCAAACCTAATCAAATTATTACAACACCATGAACAAAAATCATACATCTACAACATAAATCTGCTGTGCTGTTACAGATTCATTATGTTTCGCTCCTATGACTAACTCTAAACCATTCCATTCCTGCATCGCCATTGTCGAACAATAACTTGAAAAAACCCACTTGTATCTTTATCTTTTCAATGCTATATCACAAGTCACACAATTTTACTCTTTTGGCCGGGCCAGCCATAGAGAACTAAGGGCTCTAAGCCGAGAAAAATAATCATTTATAGCCAGAAGGGCACGGGCTGATTGCCGGGTCGTTAATATACGGTGCAATTGTTCAAGTGTTTGCTGCCTCAAATTATCCGCCTGACAATTGCCAAACCAAAAACAACCATAAGCAATGGAATATAGGATTATGAAGTGATGCCAAAGAAAAAAGCCTTCAGAGTTCAGATATTAGGTTAAAACATAAATTTTGGGTCCTCCATCTTCAATTATTATATTTTAAGTCCAACAAAGACGTTTAGAAAAAGAGGAAGAACAAACATGAGTCATCAATAAGTTCTATGTATCTTAAACTTCCAAACATCAATGTTCAGCCAAATTCATACCCAACTATTCAAACCTAGAAGAGCTAGCCACTAGTTCCATCAGATTCCAACTGATATGGAAGAAGAATTCTTCTCCGAGAATTTTTTTCACCTCTATAATATCATGTGCATCTGCACCTCCACATGCAAGTAATCTAATAGGTGCAACCATATATTATCCTTATTCATTATACATTGTTACACGGATACTTATCTTTACTACGGTACACATATCTGTGTCTGACTCGTGTCCGATACTGTGTCGGATACCATTTTTAGGTTACTTTATGAAGGCTGCCTTTTAGAAATAACGCTTCCCCAAGTCTGTATCCGTGTCAGACACAGTATCTGTATCCGTGTCCTGGCAACATAGATTATACAGCTTATTTTAAACTTGCACATTGTTTCCTACCAAAAGTGATCATGATCCAATCGACCAAATCAAGTCAAGGCTGTTTATTGTGCATTATGATCTCTAGATGACTAGATGGTAGTAAGAACATGGCAGCAATATTAAATCAACAAAATTTTGAAGTGAATGACTACCCTATTCTTTTAGGACTTGTTTTTTAAATTACAAACAGTGGCGTGGCTTCATTTTACGTGAGAGGGAAAACCCAGATAGTAGACCAGGATGGGAGCAAAACAAGAAAAAGACATGCTAAAAATAGCCTAAAATCATCACGAAAGCCTGGCCGGGAACTTCGGAAATCCATGGCACAAAATGAAATCCTTCTGCACGTGAATACAAAAGATGAAAGAAAGAAGAAACATACCTGACGAAGGAAACCATCTAAAGTTCCTAGCTTTCCCATGGCCATGGCCATCTGTCCCATATAGTTTGCCACATTACCGGAAGGACCTGATGCACCTGGGGAGCCATTGGCGAGTGTCTCGGCAAGAGATTGTTGCAAGGCTTCCATTCCTTGTGATAGAGCATCTTCTGCCTGCTGGGATGATTGCTGTAAGTTATAGATCCCCATCAGCTGTTGCTCAGTTAGAGGCTCCAATTGATTCACTAGAAGCTGTACAATTTCACAAATCCTAATTCAGTTTAACGTAAACTATCACAATCTTAAAAGATGAGTCTCAAAGAAATTAACAAGGACGGAAAGGGCAGAAAAGAATTCAGAACCGGGTTTCTAACATTCCAAATGAGAAGGAACACCGTAAAATGATTAAGTCGAGATAATCTGAAGACGCGTAAACCTAATGTTGACACTACCAATTATGCCCATGTCAAAAGATTCAGAATAAGCCACGATCTACGGAATCTTCTAGACCAGGATATATATAGCTTACATGCATGTTTTACGACTTCTTTTTTAGTTTATCAGGTAAAGCAACAGCTCAATCAAGCAGCAAGGACACAACACAGAATGCTACCTTCTTCCAACCCTACGCATCACGTGTTAAGAGTAGCCAATGATGAGAGTATGCATAAACAAGACAATTCTCCCTAGACTGAACACTAATTAACAAATTATGTCACATATGGTGCAAGGCAATGTAAAAGACTATCCATATTAATATTATCTGCAAACCACATCACTAAATGAAAATCAATCTGGACTGTAAGGCCAGTATATACACAATAGATCTCTACTAGACAATTTTGTACCCCTCAACAATAATCCCAGTCTTAAAGTACAAGAAAATCAAACAACAGTTTACAGGACCAATTTTGTATATGGATTATAGCAGAGATACAACTAATTTTGCACAGATAAAAACGCAACACTATAGCAGCCGCGGGCTTAAGAAACTTGTTCAATAGCTAGGAAATCCAGCTATATGCATTGTACAGAAGGTCAATCAAGCAGTTTGAAGGGAGAGGCCGTTCCCTCCATATTTCAAATCGAACAATCTAAAGAGAAGATATAGAAAAAGCTAAGACAAAAACTCACCTTGAGGAGCTCAGATGAACGGAAGCCACCAATCCACATAAAACACCTCTCTGCTGGTGTCTTCCACATTCCGGACAAGATGTGGAAAACATCAGCTTTAGCTGCAACGCCCTTCAGCCTGTAAATCTCATTGAAGTGTGCTATCACATTTTCAACTATGGAACGAAGTTCAGTGTCCCCGGCATGTGAATTCACTGCAGCTCTCAGCTCATTTACCTGCCTGTTATGTTCTTCTAGCCATCGAGCATATTCTACATCAAATGCCAAGGCACCTGTAGAATAATGAAAAACACAAAGTGAACACATTACAAGCTCCTTGAAAATGAACCAATGGAATTCTGCAATATACATTTGGATGCCATTCACTTGATTATTAGATGCTATACCTCACATACACATGCACCCAAACAAATAAATATAAGACTATTGATTAAATACATACCATTCCCACTCATTGAATGGGATTGATCTCCTGAGTTTGAAATAAAAATTCCCTAGATTTGAAAAAGAACAAATTGTCAAAAGATAATTTTGTCACATGACTGATAAGTCAACAATATAAGAGTATAAACTATCTCTATCATAACATATAAACCAAACCTGTTGGCGAGCTCTTTGAAGTTCTTGCTCAAGTTGGGTTAGCTTCAGCCTACTGCTCTCCAGTTGTTGTACATATGCCTACGAAGATTAGAAAGGAGTTCAACAACAACTATTTTAGATCACATAAATAGTCGGAAATAAGTACAAGTCTGCTCGTGAAAAGTAAAAGTAAAGAGCTGCACAAAAGATGTATGAAATAAGATTGGACCGACTTTTTTCCTCAACCGGCTTTTTCTGGCAGCTTCACGATTTTGAGCAAGCCTTCGTAGAGTCTGAAAGACAAAAATGAAAGGAAATGAGTAAGGATGACCAAATCTATGACACATTAAGCAATAAAAATGAAGAAATCAGTTAAAATTATTGAACCTTTTGGTCTCCTGCCTTCTCTTTTGATTTGTCACTGGAATCCGATACCATAACTGCAGTTGATAGTCCTCTTTCGAACTGCACGTATGAAACGATACATTATAATAGTGAGCCAGCAGAGTTATGCTAATATGTAGTAGTTCTGGTAACAAAGGTAAAAAAATCTGTTTGAAAAGTGCGTGAATCATTCAAAATTGTACAAAAAGGACATAGGAGAAGGCATGAATAAAGAGACTTCACCTGATTATTTCTGTCATCTGTGTCCTCAGTTGATGTATCAGTCCTAGAGCTGCCATCTCCCGTGTTGGTCTCTCCCCAATTCTCGCGATGGCTACCAATCATGGAGACTTGATTTGATTGTTGTAAATTTTGGTTAGCCACAATAGCAGCGGACAGATTTATATCTGATGGAACAAGTGACTGAAACATCCGTAACACCATCCCGAATTAAGTTTTGAGAGAGAGATTGTTTAATGAAAAACCATTACGATAAAAAGTCAGAATTACATTTACACTGAAGAGAAGATATTCACCTTGCTAAATTGGAAATCAGCACCCAGTGCTTGGCTACTTGACTTTAATTGATTAAATACAGGATCTGGAAGAAAACAGATTATAAAATTAAAAAGAATGGTAACATCCAGCACACTACGTAATTCATACCAAATTGGTCAGGCCAAAAGAAAAAAAATGAATAGGCCCGACAACATTATTACATTTTGGCTGAAGATGAAACCATGGCTTCAAAGATCATACAGTGAGTTGGAATCATTCAGCATGCAAAGACTCCTTCCATAACCATGAAGGATATTGCAAACAAGGTAGACTAAATAACAAATTAAGAGAAAATTTAATTTGGCCATTGTAGGAAAGATGTAGTGAAAAGGGATCCAGGTTGATCCATCTACCAATGGTTTCTATTAGCCCCTATTATCTAGGCTATCGATGACAGCCAAGTAGCACGTACTGAGCCAAAACAATGGCAAAAGGAAAGCAAAGCATATGAAACAAATTAGGAACTAAAGGTTCGAAGCGAAGTAGGTAAGGAAAAACTAAATTTAATATATAACATATAGCAGAATTTCCAGAAGTTCAAAAAAAAAGAGAGCTTGGACTTCATACTTCTGCTCAGGTCAACAGCATCTTCTACACGAAATCCAAGAGATTGTTCAAGCGTTCCAAAATCTGAAATTCGAGAAGAACGAATATTATTTCCTTCTGTGCCCCTGAAAACCATATGTCATAATAGCTGTCAGCAGTAAGACCACCAATCAGAAAGCAAAGAGAAGATATATCTTAAACGCGAACCACAAATCACACGATTATCTAGTGTGCGTGTAAAACAAATCAAGTGATCGTATCAGGCACTTCTTTAGGTTAAAAGGAAAAAGGCGAACAGAAGAAGAGGATATCATTAATCACCAAAGATCACTGCCTGCAATAAAAGGCAAGAAACAGGCAAACGGATTCAATGTGCCTATTATGGTGCAATACCAACACTGCTGTTGCCACATTCTATCCTCAGAATCATACTAGAAAACACAAGGATACAAAACATTCTGACTGCGCATACAGAAATTCACACAATCAAAAACACGCCCCTTGTCCCTAAGACACCATAGTACAATTCCCTATTTGGCTATTCCTACGCCTACACGTGTCATTAGGTTCACTTATATAGTAACCTCGGGTCCATATAATGATGCAAAAACGCATAAAATCTACCTTCTATATAAAAAAATTCAAACTTTTGATAGCCAAACTAATATTACAACTGCAATCCAGTGATATTCCCCTTTTCAATAGAAACTAATAAGCTTACTACAGTAAGACCTCTATATGGTAATACAGTTGGGACCGGACTATTGGTATAACAATTGGGAGGTTATTACTATATGGAGGTCGGTACAACAAAGATTCGATACTTGGGGCCGGACTATTTATATAACAATTGGGAGGTTAATTCCTATATAGAGGTTTTAATGTATAGCAGACACCACCCCAACGAAACAAGCATCCAGTAGCAAATTCACTAGTAATATCCATAGAATTTAATAGTCACCTGAACAGCTGAACTTGAATTAATACCACATGAACAATTATCTAATAAAAGATTAGTAATACTAAAAAAAACTTACATGGAATTAGAAGTTGGAATTGGAGAAACTAAACTCGGCATCCCTGAGATGGCGTTATTATCATTTCGTGCACCAACATTCAAAAGTCTAGAACCCATGAATTACCATCATCATCACTGCCGCCACCAGCTCCACAACAAAGAAGAAAGCTAAAAAAAACAGACCCTTTTGAAAACCAACAAAACCCCAATTCCACAAAAAGATAGCTGAAGCTAATCACAGCATCAAAATTACAGTGAAGAGAGCTATAAAGGAAATGAAAAGGGCAATCCCTAATGAAAACAAAACCCAAAATACCCTCTGGGTTTCAGCAAATAGAGAAGCCAAAAGCCAGCTGTATAGATGGTGTTATGCAGAGCAGCATAAAACTGAAAACAGAGGTGAATTGAATAGAGAAGGTAAAGTCAGAGCAAACCCTAATGAGGAAAGCTCGAATGAAGATAAATACAGGGAGATTTTTTGACTTTTAAGCATATAAAAAAATATGCAAGTTGGAAATATAATATGCAGAGAGATGAATTTGGTAACTTTGTGCAATGGATTCTCTCTTTCTATCTCTAGAAAAGGTATGCAATGCAAACATTGTCAACACAACATAGCCACCCTTGAAAATATTTGAGCTTTTTTATTACATAAATTAAGCTTTTGTTTGTTTATGGGGTTTGCTTTTTCAAGCGGTAAGAGCTTTTTAGATTCTTCCTATCTGCTTCTTCTTATGTTCCTTTCTATTCTTATTATTTTTTTCTTCTTCTATAAATCTAATTATATTTATTTATGAGCATAAAAACAATATCTCGTAAATAATGATAGTTTTTACTAAATACTAGTGGCATTTTAGTTGCACCAACTAAGAACTAGTAAATCATAAAAATAATAGGAGTTTTTTTATGAATAAAAAGTTAAAATACTTTAAGTATAATGATGTTGTTAATTCTGAAAATGTTATAGATGTAATGATGGTCGTATAATTAGCTGATTCGAATTGGCTAAAGCTTTGTTAGATGAGTTTTTTGAGTTTAAATTTTATGAATATATTGAAACTCAAATTCGGAAACTACTTTTAGTAATTTAAAACTCATTTCATGAGTTAATAGTTTATTTAATTGCTCGTATTCATTCCAATCTGAGATTTCTAATTTAAATGTACTGAAGCTTTAAAAAGTTCAGACTAATTTTAATTAATTTTGATGTGCTTGTTTCATTATTCAATAAAAGATTTTTATAGAAGAAAAACAAAACCAAAATCATTATCTTCTTCGATACTTTAATGGCTTAAAAAGGCAATTATAATCATAGTGGAGATTTTTAATCTTTTTTCTTTACAATTATAGTATAAAGATTATTATAATGTAAATGAAAATGAGAAACCAAGCTATCTGCAATAATTTGAATGTATTCCATTTTAGAATAAATTACAGAAATGTCATTCACATTTATCCTTAATTCATTAAGTTGAATTATATGATTTTCACATTACATTTTTATCCTTTAATTATGTGTAACTATTACCTGTTGTATTTCATTTTTATACTTGTTCACTTCATAATTTGTAAAAGGAAAAGAAAGTGTGTTAATTAGGTGTCTCGAATTGCAGAAATAATAATAAAAAAAATCATAAAACGTGATAATCTATTTATGTTTGACAATATTTGAAAATCAACTAGTAATATAATCATCTCTAATTATATTGCCCACTCCAATAATAAGTAACATATTACTGTAGAGTTAATAAAAATGATACTCTAAATAATTCTTGGTTTTAAGGTTATTATGTTTACAATTTAAATCTCCAAAGAAGGAAAATTATATCATTAAAGTGTAAATTTCGAGGGCTGGAATGTTTAGTTTTAAAATTTAAGAGTCATAATCAAACTGAATACAAAGTTAAAGAGTTATGAACGTAACTTAGCTTAAGGGTTGGTTTGGTATTGCTCTTATATATTATAAAAGCAGGAATAGGCGTTTCACTAAAATGTTGTGTTTGGTATATTCAAAGTTAATTTTCTTAGAAGTTGCAAAAAAGTATATGTTTGTTAAATGTAATGTTGTTGTCCTTGTAAGCTGACACAACAATAAATGCTCAATTTTGGAGAAAACTACAATTTGTTGGCGTTTGGAAAAGTAACTTTCTGGGTTTATAAGTTACGTAGAGCTTTCAACAATAATATGGGTTGACTTCAAATCAGTACTATGTGGTTTCGCGAGTTTGCAAATAAAAGACTGTGGTTTACCTTTGTGCAAATAAAAGACTGCGATTTGCATTGTTTGCAAAATGAAGGAAATTGTCGATTTTGTTGACATAAATGGGGACATTTTTGGTCCGAAATGTTTTTCTGACCTTTGAGCTTAACTCTAACTTGACTCGTCAAATGTCAGAAAAACATTTCGGGGAAAAAATGTCATCATTTACATCAACAAAATCGATCATTTACTTAATTCTGCAAACAGTACAAACCACAATCATTTTTTTGCTCGAAGACTAGCCACAGTATTTTATTTGCAAAACCATGAAACCACAAATCACTTATTTAAAATTAACTACAATAATATGTCAATTTGAGGCTCCGTTTTATCGGAGCAGCTAGCTGCTAATAGGTTAACACTAAAAAAATTCGAAAAATAGTTACCTTTTCACATTTTAGATCACTTTTTATCGATCATTGATCTTTTATTAGCTTTTTTATATTAGTCATTTAGTGTAGTCAATTGGTTGAGAAAAAAACTCTCAATCTCACAATCCAAATTTTTAGTTTTTTAAATAAAAACTTCCAGTTTTCAGAAACTTCAATCATCCGATTCTCTTTAGAATACTTTGCAAAATCCGTACTTGTTTGATGCAAACTCTTAGTTAGATCAATTAGAAACTTACCTAAACCTTAGTTCAAGTAGTTCATGTCCGATTTTTAAAGTTCCAATCATCATCTTTCCCGAGCTTTGAAGCTCGTTTTCATCAAAACCAAGATGCCTGAAATTCCATCTTCCAGCCTTGCTTAGTTTACACATTAGTTTTAGATCCTTTTCTAGAGTATTCTCATTGATTCATATCGATTAATACACCTGAAAACGAACTATTGAAAAATTTATTTTATCAAATAGTGTTTTCTAACCATTTTCTCAAATTTCTCAATCCCGTAGATAAACTTTTTTTTTTGTCCGAATTGATTTCGTCCCCTTTTGTGATAGATAATATTCAAATCCCAATCTTTGTTTACTCAAAACAATCCTTTCAAGCATTTATAATTGTTCTCAAAATAGCTTAGTTGAAACAGAAACAAGCTCTTAGTTTCCATTAACCGTCAAACAACTTTTTTGACTATTTTTTTTATATTTTTCCTACCTGACACAGACATTATTAGCCTCTAAAAATGATCTCATTAAGTTCATCGATATCCAAATTATATAGATTTAGATTTTTGTTTCACTCAATTCGGTCATTGTGAAAAGTCATTAAATCACAATTTTTTTCAAAGTGGGGGCATGTATTCAATAATTTGATTAGAAAATTTTCAGTTTAGTTCTCAAAGTTTTCAAAGCTCTCTAATCACGTCCAAAAGTGCACGAACACTTTAACAAGTTTCGATCCAGTTTCCAAAGATCTTCAAGGCTCCAACGACGCTGAGTTTGTTCATTTTGGTTCATGTTTAATTTTTGTCATTAATTTCATAGGTAAACTACACAATTGGTACCTACATTTTTTACCCATCGGAATACCCGAGCTATCGATAACCTCCCAAACTAGTACCTAACTAGCTACCTGCTATAACTGGTCAACACCTAGTCAATGACCGGTCAACGCAGAATTCTCCTTGGGATTGCAGAATATATTAAAGTGGAGAAACGCAAAAGAAGACGAGTGAAAGGGCACGAGTAAGAGTTGAATAGGGAAGGGAAACACTTAGAGTTTCAGATCGAGATGAGGATAAACAAGACAAAGAAGAAGATTTGAGGGATTGAGGAACAATGACAGAGCTCTCACCACTAAAGACACCAAGACTGAGCTTTTTGAACTTCTGGAGATGAATTAAAAACAACGTGCTTTGTGCGTTCATCTGAAAGGAAAAGAGATGAAGAAGATAAAGAGAAATAAGATAAAAAAAGAAGAAGAAGGATGAGCTTTTGGAGATGAAGGAGATAAATCGAAAATGATATACTATGTGCGTTGATCTAAAAGGGAAGGAAATGAAGAATGAGAAATAAGAATGAAGAAGTAAATGTAATGAAATTGTTTTTAAAGAACGAAGAAGTAAATGTAATGAAATTATTTTTAAAGAATGAAGAACATTTTTATCTATAAAACATAAAAGTGTCTTGATTTGTAAAAGTAAAGTAAAGGTGTTTAAATATATGTAATCGAGTATTAAAGGAGTGGTAAAGAAAGAAACTAAAATTTACTGTAAAACCTATTATGAATAAATTAATGTAATGATTATATTAAACTATTTTAGGATTCCAATTGTGTTGATTGAGATTCTGGTTTTGGAAGTGAAACAAAAGTGAGGCGGCATGGTGCTATACACTATAGAGGTGCAATAAGGTGGTTCTTTGTGATATTTTAAGACTGCCGACATATGTTAATACAATGGTTCCGCCCATACTAGATAACTTCTCCATTTTCCTGATAGAAGCCATCAAACGGCTATCAGCAGATAAGGCCATTTAAAGTGTTGTATGACGTCAACACTAGACGGTTGCATGACATCACACACACCAAACCAACCTTTAGTAATATGACACGTCGTAGAATTATTGCTGCAACTTCAACGCCTTGCCTCCCCCTCACTTTCTTCTTGGCGCGTGTCAAATCATTTATCTTATGCTTATAAAAGAAAAAGGAAGTTTGATTTTGTTTATTTTTTAATGTAAGTTTTGTATTTAGAGGAGAATTTATAGAATATATCCGGAGTACCACGTCATTCATATATCGAATTATTAATTTAGTGAAATATCATAACTATTAAGTTTAAAGTTTATAATTTAGAGTTTTGTGTTCATTTTTTAGAGTCTAGAATTTTTATTTTGTCACTAAAATTTTATATAAATAATAAACTATAAGACTATTAATTATTTATACCGTATAAAAATTTGATTGGTTGAAGACATATATGTCAATCACTTATTGACTTGGTGTACCACGTGTATGTATTCTAGAATCTCTCTGTTTAAAGGCTCAACCCCTCTACATGTCTATAAAATTGACACTTTTTTAAGGTCTTTTAAAATTTTCCAAAATTTTTGGAAATTTTCAGTTTTGATAATGCGTTAACGGTGTTAAATTATATGACGTGGCAAGGGTTATTTTTGTCCGAATCTGTTGCTAAATTCATAAACAATTCATGCATAGAAAGCGTTAAAGTGAGAAAAAGAGCATTTAATATCATAACTAATAAATTAAGATCAAGATAATCATTGATGCGTCATATAATTTAACATCATTAGCACATTTTATGCTCTTTGTATAACGGGCTAAACGCAATCATTTTGACAAAATAGCTAAACAAAGAGTTTTTCTTTAATGAAATACCCTAAACTTTACTGTTGGAAACGATAACATTTAAATTATTTTCTTAACATATATTATTTTTCCTTAAATTAGTGAGATTCTCAATATTTTCTCCTAATTAGAACGATAATAATATCCGGATAATAACATTAAGCACTAATAAGAGTTGCTCTAAATGTTAAAGCTTTATTCTTTTGAACTTATAAGTACTTAATTTCAATTCAGTAATTTTATTCCAGCAAATATACTTAATTCACAATCTAGTTCAATTATTTTTAGTTTCAGTGAAAAACATGATCTTAAACACTCATATTTGAAAGGTTTGAATTTCAAGTCACATTTCATCAAAATTTAACTTTTATTGATATGCATGTAATCTGTAAATACCACTGTAATAAACTCTAGTCGAGGTCTATATAATTTTTTCTAACTTTACGATTGCATAAAAGGCAAACTAGTGAAGTTTAAATTGTTTAGTAAAGTTAAAATACCATATGTTAAATCTTTGATAAGTGTAGATATATAACTCACAAATGCAAAAATATTGATACATCATTCCACACTCACGAAAAAGAACATACCTTAATTTTTGTAGAAAATAATAATTAAATTTCTTCAACATATTTGCTTTACCTCAACACACATAACCTTTGTGATATGTGTTTAGTATATGATTCATAGAGAGAGTGCATGGCACATGCTTGGAATGAGATGGGAAAAAACCTTAAAAGAGTGATTTAAATTTGTTTGTTAATAAGTTGTCACTATCCAAGTCTTTTCTATGTAGCAGCCTCATAAAGCTCCCTTCTTCAACTTGCTACAAAATTATCGTCCTTTCTTTCTATTAATGCTTCCTATAAAAAATTAAAACCTATTTCCAAATCTTATCCATCTGCCTTTTTTCTTTTCTCTCTCAATTATTTCCATGGCAAATCTAGTGGGTATTGTTCCAGAAATCAGAAAAAATAATTCCCCCAAACTAAAAACCATGAAAAAGCCTATGAAAGTTGTCTACATAGCTAACCCTATTAAGTTCAAGATTAGTGCCTCCCAGTTTAGGGCTTTAGTTCAAGAATTTACTGGCAAATATTCTGAATTGGCTGATCCATCTAGGTTTTTCGGTGATGATTCTCGTGTCGGTTGTGAAGATCAAACGGTCCTAAATAATGCAGCAAAAATCAATGATGTTGATGAGGCCGTGCCGCCGGTAGATCTAAGTGGTACGAAGGAGGAGACTAGTGATGATACATTAGTAGAGTCAGCTGCTGCATTTGATGATATTTTCACGCCCTTAATGATTGATAATCTTTCAGGATTAATGGATTCAAGTTTATTCAATGAAGAGTAGTAGTAGTAGTAGTAGTAGTATTGATGAATCAATGTAAGTTCTCTTTCGTCTAATTAATTCCTAGATATGTCTTTAACTAGAATATATCTTTTTATTAGCAATAAAGTATGTATATATCTTTTTCTCAGTGTCTTTATCTAATTAGTTTCGGTATAAGGAGCTTTAACCATATCATGATTATCTTAATGTGAAGTTATGTGATTTCACATCCAAAAATGTTTACAAATTACACTTTAATGTTCTGTTGAACGAACACTCTTGCACAAGTCCGTTTCGTATCTTTATCTATTTTTATTTGAAAGTTATTTTATGAAGGTTATATTTTAGTAATCATGTTTTCTGTGTTCATTTTTGTGCGGTATCCATGTATGTATGCTTAACATAGGTAGTAAGTTATAACCCTATGTTGAGCGGAATTTAACAGTCTTAAATGCTAATTATTGCATTGATATGTATTTGGATTTTTGTTCAGTGTGTTATTGTCTAGACTACATATGTAGAAAACAGCCTATCTCAGCAACCAAACATTCAAAGTAGTAGAGATATTTCATGTGCATTAGTGTAATTATACATGCAGAATTAGTGGCTCATGTTTATTTTTAAAAGCATTAATAAATAAATAATTCAACCAAAAAAAACTAAAAATAAATAATAACTCAAGCAGGTGAAGATATTAAATGCATGAAGAGCAAGTAATTATACAAGAAAGGAATCAGAACTGAACTCACAACTTGCAGATTGAGGCCAAAGTGTGTTTTCTTCTGTTCTAGCTTTCCAGATTGGTAATAAGTGATCCCATTGAAAAAAAGACTGTTTTGTTTTTGTCCATACAGGAGGAATAATAATGCAGTGAACAGTGTGCTTTTCTCTTTTGTTTTTATTCTACTCCCTAACCCCATTTCCATATGCCAACTTGATCGATCTTTATATATACTATCTTATTATTTTTAATTAAAAGCGGGGGATGGAGAGAAATCCAAACCCAAGAAATACAAAAGAAAAGAAAAAACAAAAATAATTAAAGAGAAAAAAAAAGAAAAGAAAAGAGAAAAAAATAAATAAAAGAGAATCAAGTCAAGGTGAGAAGCGTCTTGGAATCCGGACTTGTCTTTTGGAACCAACCCGAAAGTACGTACGAGTATTTTGACTTACTGGTGGCTCAATCTGACTTACAGGCATATATTTATCCTTTCGTCTTTTTACATTATACCACCCTTCAGGGTCAGAATTTATGTCACGGAACTCCTCAGACAAGCTAGTTTGCTTTCTATTTGAGCACCACAATTGTTCAATTTTCTCTGTATTAATCACCTCTTCATCCTGCTCCGAATCAGATCCGAATTGATCTGCCCATGAAGTGCGTTGAGCTTTCTCTGTTGAACTACTAGTCACTTGTTGCAGAATAGGAGAATCATATGAGACTTTAAGAGGCCGAATATTAATTGGTGAACTATGTAAAATTGAAGCATTAGGATGTACCACAATTGCATTGTTGTCATCCAAAGTTTCCAATACATCAAATCTATTTTCTGAATGTTCTTTGAATTTAACCCCTGCAAGCATCCCTGACTTCCGAGACACAGAAGAATCAACATCTTCAACTGCCACATATTCTTCGGAAACGCAATCCCGAACACCTGTAGGCACATCAGGTTTCTTTAAAGCTTTTTTCAAATTATTCATAACCGTAGAGACAACAACATCGGTCTGCACTGGCTTCCAAACACGAGTAACAAGAATTGTACTACCCTCAAAAGCAACACAATTATCATCATCAACCTTTCTAGGAATGTTCTTCACAGTTTCTGTCGATTGCTTCTTAAAATTGGCTTGTCGTTTATGCTTAGAAACAATAGAGTTGGTAGTCACATCGGGATTGCCATTTACATTATCTGCTTTATTTTGCTTGCATTGGAACGCAACATGGCCAATAGTCGAACAAATTTTACAGAACTTTGGCAGGTCCTCATAAACCACCTGCACCCATAACTTTTTCCCATCTCGTTCTATCCCAACTGAATTCTGTAATTTCGTTGCCATATCCACATCTAACAAAAGTCGTGCAAAGTGCCCATAATCACCCTCAAGAGTAGCACGATCAATCTTAATTAAGCCTCCAAGACAACGGGCTATATCTGCCAGAATAACTGAGTCCCAATAAACCCAAGGTAAATTGTAAAGTCGTACCCAAATCTGAGCATTGGTCAACTTTTGTGTGAAAGGATCAAAATCAGGTGACCATGGTTGAACACGAAAGACACCGGGATTTAAAACGAGAATACCTCGACTTCTAACAAGTTGTTTAACCTTCTCTGACGGCAAAAGGATATGATAAAAACCCTTGCCTAAAGAAATCAGTCGCCATGGATCAACAATGCCCCAAAGCTTTGCAAGCGTGCTCTTTAGTGTTTCAAGTTTCCAAGGTGCATCACCCTTGTTCAAGTTCAGGCGTCCGATTAAAGAATTCGAACATAACAAGACTCTCTTCGCGAAAGCTGATGTGTTAATTTTTACCGACTTAAATTCCCCATCGTCAGTAATAACGACATCAAAAATAGGAGGAATAGAGGGAGTGGATGAAACTGCCCTGGCGTAGGAGGGAGCTTTTGGATTTGACTTTTTGTTAACATAGGTAGCAAACATATCAGTGATATTACGGTAACCAGAGATCGGAGGTGGAGGGTGAACCTCTCCTGCCATAGTGGCCAGAGCAGGAATAGATATCCGGCGGTCAAAGTTTTCTCATCATACTGATCATCTTTTTCTTAAATGTTTTGACAGAAAACCTTCTTTTTGTTTAGTCACTTGATTCTTATCATACTATCTTATTATTTATTTCATTCTTTTCTCTCAATTAATAAGGTAATCGGAATCAAACCATAATCTTGTTTTGCTAGTTACACTATTACGGCAAAGTGATTCAAGATGAGATGCAATGAGTCCACAAACTAATTACTGAGGAAGATGGAGCGGCCATAGTTGGAATGAGGGTCACTTATTTATAGTAATATAAAAGGGAAAGAGATAGAATGAATAATACAGTCTTTGCGTATTCTGTAAGAACGATAGAGAAGTTAGCTCGTGTATTTTTTTTATTTAAATTCAATAAAATTCGGTTCAGTTCAAATTCTTTAATTAAAATTCTTTTTTCCTTATCTATCTTCAAAAAGAAAAACACGTACATATTTCGTCAATTTATATTTGATGGATAGATAATATATTTAACTCAAAGAGTCAAGTTCAAATGAGACAAGGGTTTAAGATGAGACTAGTTTTTATGATGAGACAAGGGGTATTTTTGTAATTCAATAGGAGAAGGTGGCAAACTTGTAATTAAATGGACACCCCTCATGCGTGAATTGAAGGGAAGGAAGAGGCGCTGATGTCACCGCTGATGTCACCTCTGGAGAGAGAAATAGTTTTAATTATTTTATTTAAAATGCATTTTTCCGCTCTTTCCGAACTCATTTTTCAAAAAAAATTATACCAGTGAACTCGTATTAATTAGGTGGTCATTTTGAGATCCATTTTTGTTATTTATAGACGTTTTTTATTTTATTTTATAATTGTTCCACCAGACTACTCTAATTGTTCCACCGGACTACTCTAATTGTTCCAACAGAATACTACATTTTTTTACAGTCCCAGAGTGCATTTAAAAAAAAATAATGAAAATATTTTGCTGGAACAATTGGAGTTGTCTGGTGGAACAAATGTAGTATTCTGTTGGAACAATCAAGTATCCGACTTGGAACAAAAATAAAAAAAATAAAAATAAAAAATCGTCTATAAATAACAACAATGGATCTCAAAATGACCGCCTAATTAATACGAGTTCAGTGGTATAATTTTTTTTGAAAAATGAGTTCGGAAAGAGCGGGAAAATGCATTTTAAATAAAATAATAAAAACTTTTTCTCTCTCCAGATGTGACATCAGCGATGACATCACCTCAATAATGCCCCTCCATGTTTTTAAAATTTCAAAATTGCCACCACTTTTTAATTGTCTCACACTAAAAAAAGTCTCTCCATAATAGCTTTGTCTCACATAAACCTATCTCTTAACTCAAATATATATCTCCGACCGTCGTTTTATACTTTATTACCTCACATGCATCCTTCGTACTTTTAAATTGATGTTTGGTTCACATATCTAACATAAGAGAATCAAAAAGAGAAAGAAAAGAAAAGAAAGGAATATGGCTATGTGATTTTTTACTTAATTTTATAAGTTGAGTTCAGTTCATTCAATCTAGTTTAGCTCAGTTCAACTTATAGTTTATTAAATTCAGTAACGAATGTGAGACATTCAATAAATTCCGTAAATTCAGTTCAGTTCAGTAAAAAAGAATATAGCCTAACACTAAATTTATTTATTTGTTCAGTTTATAGTTTAGGAAAGGGAATACAGTTCTCTCAAATTGCTTTTGTATTTGTTTGGTTCAAGTGAGGGGAATCAAAACTGTTTTTTTAACGTAGATATAACTAAACAAATTTTCGACATATAATATTATGTTAACTTATTTTTTACAATTGTATAATTATATAAAAATTTGTCAGAAATGAAAAACCCCGCAAAATATATAAAAATAACACACAAAATGTTGGAAAGAACATAATTCGAGAAATATAAAACACATGAAAAATTAAAAAAATGGGAAAAATGTCAAAAAAAACCTTAAAATATATAAAAATATGAAATACACAAAATACAATATAGAATACAAAATACGGAAAAATAGAGAATACGAGAAAAGATTGGGAAATAAAGAATATAGAAATTTATAGTATACTTAAAATTCTGAAAGAAAAGTGTAGAATGCCAACGAAAATGCCAAAACACAAAAAATTATAGGTAAAACATGAAAACAAAGAATTCGATAGGCATAAACTCAATATGAGAAATATACAAAATACAAGAACAAAAATATGGAAAAAAAATAATTCAAAAAGGTGTAGGCTATGGTCACTTTGTTTTTCCCTTATTTTGTTTACACTTTGTATTTTTCACCATTGGATTAGCTTTTAACCCATGATCCAATGGTTGACAAAACAAAGTAATGGTTATTTTGTGAAAAACAAAGTGACTAATATCCCATTCAAAAATATAGAATATATGAACAATACATAAAAGATGCAAATAAACAAAATTCATTGTTTTTTCTTATATATTTTATCATGTATTCCATATTTTTCTCGAATTGAGTTTTTTCTCTTTCATTTTTTTTTTTCGAAAGATTCTCTTCATTTTCATGTAGTTTGTTTTGATGAATTTTCCACATTTGATGTGCTTTTCCACCATTCCCTTTTTCTATGTTTGTCTCGTGTTTCTGCGTGTTTCCATATTTTGTATGTTCTGTATTTTTTTCTTATTACGAGTTTTTTTGTGTTTATATTATATTCGGTGTAGGCTATGGTCACTTTGTTTTTCCCTTACTTTGTCTATACTTTGTCTTTTTCACCATTTGATTAGTTTTTAACCCATGATCCAATGGTTGACAAAACAAAGTAATGGTTACTTTGTGAAAAACAAAGTGACCATAAAATATCCCATTATATTCTTGTTTTCTGCTTTTCTTTTTTTCTGTATTTTATGTTTTTTTTTTCTTTTTTCTCGTGTTCTTTTTTTGTATTCTTTATTTTTTGCTTTCTGCATATTACCTTCGCTTTTTCCCGTATTCTCATTGTTTGCATTTTTCCATATTTCGTGTTTTTTTTTTGTGTTTTTCCATATTCTTCATTCGTCTAACTTTTCTTGTATTCTTTAATTTCTGCGTTTTATTCGGTATTATGTATTTTCTGCATTTTTTCCACATTCAATGTTTTTCTATACTTTTATATTTTCTGCATTTTTCTTATATTTTGCATTTTTCATTTTTTTACATTCTTACATTATATTTCATTTTTTTTTGTCCGTATTTTGTGTTTTTGCATTTTTTTCGGATTGTGTTTTTTCTATATCTTTCACATTTTGATTTGTTGGAACAAACATGAAAATACCAATAAAAGGGATTACTACTCTTCATTCTCCTTCCCTTTCTTGAAGTCCTCTAACTAAATCGCCATAAATAGTTCGTGCGATCGATCTACATATTGTCGAAAGTTGGCTATGTGTGTTAGAGTTATATTATGGAATCTAGCTGGTATATCATACACTTGTTGGAAATATATAGCTTTTTAATGAACATTATCGAGTCTACCATTTTATATTATAAAATTATGCATAATTACTTAAAGGATAAATTTTTTTAAAAAACCTCAAGGTTTCACTTTTTTTTTCAAAAAAGAATTGTGTGATATATTTTTGTTCAAATAAATATTGAAATTTTACACTAGGGTTAAGTTTTTTGTTTATGCAAACAATAATAGTTCGAAACTTTTCGCGAAAAGTTGTTTGTAAATTATTCGATTATTTATTTTCTAATTATATTTCTAATATTTATGTTTAAAATATATTTTTTATTTAGCGAATTCGAATATAAATACATTTACTTAAAACAATGTTTTTATTGGACATTTTATATGTAAAAAATGACAATTTATCACAAATTTTTAAAATTGAAATATCAAGATGTAAAAAAAAGAGAAGAAATAAAATATTTTAGAATTCATTGATTTGAGTTGATTACAATTTTGCTTTTTTTAGTAATAATAGGTTACAACTATTTTCGATGTAGGGCTGTCTCACGTCAGATTTTTAATTGGAATTTGTGTTGGCAACCATATATATTCTTCATCCAACTTGACAATCACATTATGAAATTTATTATATTTTTTGTTCTTTTACATATAGATAAGAATGTTAACTAATCATTTGTGCTTTGAGTATGCGATCCATTGCAGCAGAGGTGTTTCATGAGTGAGGTTCTGCTGTTTTTTTAACTCAATTTATCAAGATAAGTTTATGGACAATATCAGTATGGACAATATCAGCCTATATCCCCTGGGTCGGGTGAAAGATATGTTTGGTGTAACAAACTAAAGAAATTTATAGAACAATGGCAAATTGTAAGCAATTACTGATTTTTCATTTTAGGATAGTCAACACCTGTCCGGGCTGGCTTTTATTCGTGGACAGGTAGAACTGCAACTTGTTCCGGGACTTACTTCATGTACAGTCGTGACAGCTTTCTTTGTGTATTAATAAGCGAATGGGGAACCCGAGCCAATCTCTGAACCACACAGCAAATTTCAGCAATAATTTTCGTTGGTACTGTCTGTTTTTATTTAGAAATTTGAAGAGTTGCTTCCGCTATCCAGTACTAATAAACAAAACAAGACTGAAACAACGGATCAAAAGTGACTTGGTTTTAAAGATGACGGGATGTCAACACCTATATATAAAAAACAAAAAGATACTCCAAAATTCCAGTCACCAAGATGAAAGTATTGCCTTGCCCCCCATACTTTTGAGGCTCAAGGTCTTGATATAGACTTTAAGTAACCCTATTTAGAATATGATCAGTATTCTCCAATAATAAAGAAACCTGGTTGGAATAGGGTATAATTCCCTACTTAGGAGCAAGTATATAAGCTCTATTAGAGGCTCAAATCCTTTACTTTTGCACGATCCAGATTGACTTTTACTCGATCCTCAACTTTATGATGCCCGCAAATCGCATTTGGATGATACCAAACATTTTATGTGAGATATTTACTAACAAAAATAACGAATTTTAATGTAAATTAAGAAAAAACACAACAAATGACATCAGCCTATCAAAATTTAGTGAAGTTCTAGTAACTAATGGTACAACCTCAACAAAAACAACAAAGCCTTAGTACCAAACTGATTCTAGTAACTAATGGTACATAGAAAAATTGAAGTTTGGTACCCCATTCAACGACCCAGAATTTTGAAGGGTTAATACTCACTCGTCAGTACTGCTGCACGATTTTCGCGAGAGATGAGTATGCTCCAATGATCGCACAAATGATACCCAATGCAGCTGCTGTGCTACTTAAAACAATCTGCTTATATGCAAACAAATTACACACCTCAATTTAGTTATCTACACATTAAATGCAGAATATAAAGCCATTGATAAAACAATCACAATCAAGCTCGGATTAGGCAATTAAAACATCAAATTGGCAAATAAATTCGAGTCCCCGACTTTTTGAAATACTTTACTGACATGGTAGACTTTTATTTCCTTTGACTTGAGCCCTTAAACTTGTGATTACTGTTATTTGAATTATTTATGCCTCCAAGAAAGATTAGCAAAGGGATCCAATTAAAACAATTAAATGTTTGATAAATAAAATAAATGGTAGTATATGAACAAAAAGAACATGAAAAGTTTTGGAGCTTATGAATTTTGCTGGCAAATATTATATTATGGTTCCTGAATGTAGAACCACGTGAATGTCCATTTGTTCTAAAATTTTCGCTATTAAGCAGAGATGATGATTTGCAAGTTACTTGATGTTTGTAAAGTTATGCGTGTACTTGCCTGTGTCCTTGTAGCTCTATTCCCCATAATCTTCAGAAAACATAGAGATGGAATTATTACTGCCTGAATCATTTCAACCACAACAACGAAAAACACTCGTCAGAATCCTTAGTAGTATAATGGCGATGATTTGAATTGTGATTCTGTTAATAAATATTGTTTTACTTACCACAAGCAGACAGAGGACTGAACCAATTAAAGCCATCACAAGACCTTCAAACCAAGAAATATTACATCAGTGCCATGCTGAATTTCAAGAAATAATTTATATATCGCAGAAAAACTCAGAATTATGAGAAAAACCAGAAATTTCTGAATTTCTAAAATGGAGTAAATACTTGGGATTTACCGAAAAAGGGGACAACAAAAGCCACACAAACAGAAGAGAACACGAGGCCCGTTCTTAGAAGAATGAAGCACCATACGCTATTTGATACTCCAACTGGTAGGAGCTCCTCTATACTCCTTGCCAATGGGTTCATCAACAATGCATACTTCGTAAGAGGATTAATTACCTTGAATAGAACAGAACAAGAGGAGAATCAAGAATTGACCATTTTTTTTCAAGATTCGTGATGAGAAAGTTATCATTGAAACATAAAAGATTCAAATATCATACTCACTGTCGTCCACAATGCAACTTTTGAAGTGATGGCATTTGGTGGCATGTTCAATGTTATTTGAGATAATGTCTTCTCACCGAACATCATGGATCCCATTACAGCAACACCACCGTAAAGCACGAAGCACAACATAAAGCTATAGAAGAAAGAAGAAATCTTTTTAAGCTATTGAAAAGAGACGAAAGTATGCAATATAGAGAACAAAAAACTGAGTACCATATAACTGCTGCTTTGCTGTACTGACTCTTATCAGCCATTGATTGGTATATATTTGGAATAACCGAATGCCCAGAATAACAGAAGCCATATACACCAATTGCAAATGGGATTCCGTCCCACTTCACCACTGGACTAGTCTGATGAAATCCAACTCCACCTGCCGTACCAAGTACAGCTACACAAAGAACGATCACCGCTGTTGCTAAAACACCAGCACCTGCAAAAAACACAAACAGAAATGAAGAGTAATTATGACATGAATATCAATGTATAAATGAATCAATACTTAAGAAACATCAAAAGGCAAATATTGCAAAACCTGAAAGATATGAGATAACGCGAAGATCTCTTAGCCAGACAGTAGGCAAGACAAGAATAGCAGTTAAGATTCCAAAAAAATGCAAAGAATCAAGTTGGAAGCCACCCCAATTCAAGGATGTTCCAGGAAACAACCTGGAAAGGTTATCACCCTCCAGAGTAATAAATTCCACGCAATATGACTGCAAATATCCAAAAGAAATTTCAGTATTATTCTCATCTTGACAATATCAATAATAGAAGATCCATACATAAACAGACATAAAAAAGAAAATTGTAGTCAGTTTGACTTACATATAACTCTATGTACAGAATGATCTGCATCAATTCAAAAGACAATAACATCAGAAACAATACAACAATTTTGATAGGCATACAACATAAAAGACGTAGCAAGAAACATACCGATACAACAAGTCGTCCATACTTGCCAAAAGCAGCTTCTCCAATATCCGGGTACGTTACGATACCTTCTTTACTCTCGAAGCAATGTCGCATAAGATTAGCCGTATAACAGCACACAAATGCAAAAACAGCTAGCACTATTAAACTTGCCCACCCTGCTTCTTTCACTGTAGAAGGTGTAGATAGCAGCCCAACTCCAACCATTACATTAACAGCTGTTTCAAGAACCATACACATTCACACAATCAACACATATACATTACAACATTTTATCACAAACTTCAGTCCAAATGAAATTTTTTGACTGTGATGTAAATTTAGTCCCTAATCTTATTCTATTTCAGTGAGCTGAATTATTGACCAAATGTCTAATGAATTTTACTGAATCTACTAAAAGAACTGAAATTTGGTAAATTGAACTGAATTTTACGAACTTAAGTAAAAAAGAACGGGACTTTAGTACTTACAATTGAAGACAGTTTGGGTGAAGCTGCAGCCGCGAGCAATAGGAATCTCAGTGCCACTATAAAAGGATGCTTTTGAGATAGAGAATTGAGAAGCAGAGATCCTATCTGAATCTTCCTTGTGATAAGAATAACTATTATTATTGCTAATGTTTTCATGATCAGATAATAAAGGTTGCTTATTGTTGTTATCCTGGTCTAAACTATATCTACTCAAATTTTCAAGACTAGAATATCGATAGCTTGGTCCCCGAGCAAGAAGCCCGAAACCCGGTGACATGGAAATCGAGTACGAATCTGTAGTTTCTCTGTCACAAAAACAAAGATTACAAAATTAATCACTTGATAATAATCAATTAAAGAGCATCACTTAGAAGAAAATAGAGTTAATTATCACCTGTAGCTCTGTGGCCATTGCTGAGAAGTAAATGCATCGCCGTTTTGATCATCAGCAGCAGCATCATGTTCTTCATCTTCGCTGGTATTGCTTCTACCTCCGATTTCAACATTGTTTCCTTCCACGTCATCGTCATCACCGTCGTCTAAGAAAAATTGAGGTGCGTCTTTGTCTTCTGTATCTTTTTCCGCCATTAGAGAATGGTTGATTGATTTCAGAGAAGTTGAAAAGAATTAAGTAGAAGGTTTTATTACGACAGTGGAGAATTTGTTGTTAAAAAGAATGGGTTTTGTTTGGATTGAGCTGTTGTTGTCCGAATTCTTTGTTCAGGCCTGATGAATGCATGGCTAAGAAGTTGAACCGTGTTCGGTTTGTTGTCTTTTTTATTTTTATAAACAAAAATTGAACAAACGGTTTGCCTAAGTAACCATTAAAAATTAATAATCTTGCTTCAAACAAGGTTATGACACAAGTACAACCCAATGTTGAGCTGTCTTATTCAAACTCTACTCTATTGACTTAATTGGATTAACATTCAATTAAGTTTAATCTCATCTCCATCTGTGAATGAATCCAGCTCTTAAAGAGAAGTTTGATGTTCCGCTCAAAATTTCGATAGAAGTTCAGTTTAGTTCAGTTTGGTTCGAGTCAATTCGATTTGTAAATTAGCTGTTTTTCTCCAACTTATATATAATTTTATTTATTCTTATACGTATATAACATTAAAAATTAAAATAATGATATGGACAGTGGTTACTATTTAAATATACACAATTGGATAAATTTATAGATGTGGTTGGAGCAATTGGTTATCCAAAAATGGATAGGGTTGGATATGCTCTAAAGAAAGCATAAGCATGTATATATTGGTTATCTCAACTCCGCATCGCTAAAAATAAAACTAAATGCTTCAACAATTGATGTTCGAATATATTGAACTAAAAGTTGGAATATATTTTTCATTTTTGAAAGGAAGAAGTTGAAATACATTGAACAACTAAAAAGATGTTTTGAGACACAATCACGTATAAAATAAAAGTCAAGTTTAATATGTTTACTCTGTTGATGAAACACTGGATTAACCGTAAAGTATGTGGCGGATAAATTGTCAGAAAATAGCCTAAGAGATAGTAAGATTTAAAACCAACCAATCTCTGATGCGTTGGAGGCTAGAGTTTGATATTCGGCTTCCGTGGATGAACAACCAATCAACTATTGTTTCTTGGAGCTCCAAGAGATTTACGACCATATCTTAGATAAATAACATAACAAGATGGAAGAAAATACTGAGTTCACTAGATGATTGAAGATGTAGGAACATTCATAAACTGAGCTAACTTAATTCTTGAGGAGAAGTTGAGAAGTATATCTCATCTCTCTCCACATTGGCAAAATTGTGTTTATGTTAGTATTATTTAGTCGAAACATTCTGTTTTGATTGTCTGCATCAACATGTTTGGATTCATATGAGTTTGTTGGTTTATCAATAATGGAATGAATGGATGAACTGTTGGAATGGAGATTCCAAAAACACGTGTGATGATATTATAATTTATATAAAGTTATTGCTACCATCATTATTATTATTATAGTTATTGTCCAGAAGAATCTTCTTGCTATGCATCACCCAGTACTCATTCTGAAATGTTTTTTACCCTCTCCAATGTGAAATAAAATAACAAGTTTCAATAATATCAGGAAAACATAATCAAGAATTTGATTTTACTGCGGGATTTGAGATTCCAATTATATAACTATATTCATATGGAAACCAAAAGCTCGTTGCTATGAAATCTTAAATCTCATTCCAGTTTAAATGCCTCATATGGACAATATTATTATAATTTCAGAAAAAAAAAGCCTTGTAGCACATGCAGCTGAAGCATCAGATTTTGATATGTAGACTTATTTAACCATAAGTTGACCAATCACTTTTGCTAAACTGTTGTGTGTTAAAGAAAAATTGTTATGCACCAGGATAAGATTTAAAGTAAAAGTACACACTACATGTGTAATTTAACCTAAAATTTACATTCAAATTAACATGTTTAAATGCAACTTGATACTAAAAACATTAAATTCAACCTCGTGTTTTTTCTTTTACAAAACCAAAATAATATATTAGAAAGCTTCAAGAACGTTGCAAACGAAATTTGGAGGAACATAGAACCATTCCGAATATCAAAAGAAGAAGCTATTCCTCTAGCAAGAGCATGAGCTGAAACATTGACTGACCTTCCAACAAAACCTATAGCACAACCAAGGTCATGTAAAAGAAAGATTTTTAGACATTAGAACTTCGGAAGCACTACAATTTGAGAGTAACTCTCTTGGAGATGCTCTGATGCACTAGATTAGAAGTGGAATTTCACTTAAAGTGGTGTACAAGTACAAGCTAAATTCCCCTTAACTTAAGGAACAGTTGGGCTTCTTTTTTTATTTTAAGAGTTGGGCTTTGTTTTATATTCAAATATCATTTGGGTTTTTTTCATTTTATTTCAGCCACTACTACGAATTGGCTGCTGAAGCCCAATGGGTTGGTTTACAATTCAGCCATTAAAAACTATAGAGACAGAACAAGATTACAATAGTTAAGGTTAGTGATCCTAATTCATTCAGTTATGCGTTCCTAATTAGATTCTCTTTAGTATTTCTACTCTGATAGAAAAAAAATGCTCTCAATATTGTTACTGAAGTTAGTTAATTTTGCATTTTCTGTCTATTATTATTATTATTTTATTTTTTTTTGAAGAAATTATTATTATTATTATTATTGAAAGGGTATATAAGTTGTTGGAGTTGCTTGGTGTGAAAGAATGCAAGATACCCATACTCAGATTACAAGTTTCAATAATATTGCCTTGGTGTTATATATTTTGCATTAAAACCTTCATCTATTCCTCTACCTATATACCTTGATAAAAAAGTGGAGTTGATCCAAGAAATCAATCAATCAAAATGGGCCAATCTTTAAACAAAATAACTCCTGCAGGTATCCTTCATTTTCTTTCTTTTAGTTACCAGCAAAATTTTTCTTCCTTTTATTTCCATTCATCTAGTCTTATGTACTTTTTGAATATGTAAAATGATAATGCAGGAGGCGAGGAGAAGAAAGAAAATGAAATAGGGTCGATAATTGAAGAATGCTATAACAATTACTTTGCAGACACCAGAGACTGGACCTTAGCTGATTTTTACAGAGCTGTTTGTCGAACTGTCGAGTAATTAATTAACCTAATTAATCAGTATAATTTCTTATAATATGATTAGCATCATTCATAATTGTATAATTACTTGGTATATATGTATGACAGAGAAATTAATAAGAAGCTTAACAGCACACAATTCCGAGTACCAAATGCCGACAAACTCAATGAAGTGTACCAAGTAAGTATTGTCAAAAAATTAACTGAATGAGAACGTCTTTTATATTAATTCCTGACAAGTACGTATGTTTTTCTTTTATTTATTTTTCTGTTTTATTTAGCTTATTATCTGATCTATATATTAAAATAGTTGAAAATGGATGGATGGAATGTAGATGCATTACAAAGGGAAAGAAAAAGCAATGAGCAAAGAAGAATTTCAGAAGATATTGCAAGAAGTGATAATGGGAACAGGTTTTACTGGATTTGGATCAAAAGATATTCTAATCTTCCTCTATGGAATTCCAGCAGCCGCCTTGTTCATCAAGCAACGTATTGCCCCCAAAGCTCTCCCGAATGACGTTTTTATCCCTGCTGTCACCTCTGCTACTGTTTTTCTCCTTGCCAAGCTTAACAAAATCTGAGCCTTAGCTCTATTCTAATCATTTCACTTCATATATATTTATTTATTTATACTGATGTGATTATCACTTTCAAATTTCAATCAGAGTTTACATGATAATAGGTCAAAACATTTGTTCATGCCAATGCCAATTTATAGCTAGTTATCTGTACTTGTACATTAAGAAGGGGGGGGAGAATAATAAACTTTCCAAACTTTTAAAACTATATATTAAAAAAGAAATTAAGTAAAAGCAAATAACATGATAAGAGTTAAGGACAAACATTCTAACTATATGAATTGACACCTCTAAACACTCAACCATGGACCCAAAAATATACTAATGAAGAGTAAAAATAATATAAAAGTCGAGTCCAAATTAGTTGCACCGATACAAATTGCAACTACAAAATTTTTTGCATATTACAAGGTCTTTAAAATTTATTTGTTTTTATATTATAAAGAAAATTAAAAGATAATAAAAACATTATAATTTGGGGAAATTCTATGGTCACTTTGTTTTTGACAAAGTAACCATTACTTTGTTTTGTCCACCATTAGATCATAGGGTGAAAAGTGATCTAATGGTGAATAAAGCAAAGTACAAACAAAGTAACTCAAAAACAAAGTCACCATAGCCTATAATTTGTATTATAAGATGTATTTTATATTAAATTTAATAAAAATATTTTTAAATTTTGAAGCATTTTATTTAAGGAAATGTATATTATCCTATCCAGATTAAAGAAAACATGTGGTAGAAAAAAAAGAAAGCATTGGAAAACTCTAAATAATTTCTTTTTTAGGAAAAGAAAGAAAAAAATTTGTAGGGCGATTAATTGTTTGAGACATTTACGTTAGTTATGGCTGCCAAATTGGAGAAGAAAAAGGTACTCTTTTGGATTCAATCGTTCTTTTCGCTTTCTTCACAGAAAAAAGAAAAGAAAATTAAAGAAAACAGGAAAGGAAATAAAACAACCATTGATGTAAGTTTCATATTCGTTTTTCAAGAAAAAATAAAAGTATACACAAGTTTTGTTCTTGTTCTTTAATGATTGCATAGTACAAATGCAACTATTCAATTTCATGCAAAATTTTACGTAAAATAAGAGACATATCAATCAACAATTGTACATCAAGGTTCCCTGAAACAAAGAATGAGCAAAGAACAAAGCGGAGTGATAAAGGCATGGGAGGCCACAATACGCAAAACTCAGGCCGCCAAGAAACGTGCAAATAGCATTTTCGGAAACAATTCTGTAGCCCATGCAGATGACGAAACGGATGAAGATCATCAGGAAAACATGGCTAGTCCCCAATTGTTAGAACCTTATCACGCGGAGAAAGTCTTACCAAATGGAGATTACTACACGGGCCAATGGTTTGACAATTTCCCGTGTGGCCATGGAAAATATATATGGACAGATGGGTGCACGTACGTAGGCGAATGGAACAAAGGAAAAACAATGGGAAAAGGAAAATTCAACTGGCCTTCTGGGGCTCACTATGAAGGTGAATTCAAGAGTGGTTATATGGATGGATTTGGGGTTTACACGGGACCGAGTGGAGATACATATAAAGGCCAATGGGTAATGAACTTAAAACACGGTAACGGAGTAAAAAACTTTGCAAACGGGGACATTTATGACGGGGAGTGGCGAAGAGGGTCACAAGAAGGACATGGGAAATACATATGGATAAATGGGAATTATTATGATGGAGAATGGAAGAACGGAACCATTTTCGGGAAAGGAAAATTTGTGTGGAATACTGGGGATATGTATGATGGAAACTGGGAAGATGGAGTGCCAAAAGGGAACGGAACATTTAAAAGGGCAGATGGGAGTTTTTATGTAGGAAATTGGAGTAAAGATCCAAGTGAACAAAATGGTACTTATTATCCATCTAATTCAGCACAAGATCTTGAATGGGATCCACAAGATGTTTATAGGATTTATTTGAGTGAAAGTCTAATATGTCCTGGTGAGAGGGTCACAATATTGCCTTCACAGAAACGACTCGCCGTATGGCATTCCACGAAAGGCGCGACGTGTGAAAGGCGTCGGTTATCCGTTGATAGGGTAAGTGTAGGGGTAGAGAGGGCATATGATAAAATGAATATGTGGGAAGGAGAAGATGAAAATCTAATGTTTGGTAGACCTCTTGAAGCTAATTTGGTAGGTTTGAATCTTGAAGATGGATTTTCCAAACATATTCCAATTAAAGTACCTAGAAATGTTAAGAGACAAGGGGATACTATTTGCAAAGGTCATAAGAACTATGAACTTATGCTCAATCTTCAGCTAGGAATAAGGTATTAATTATTTTTTCTCTCATTTTTTGCGCTAACGATCCGGGTTCTGGTGTTGTAATCATATTATATCATCTAAATATCTCGTACGGTTATATATAATATAAATGTAATAAACGACAGGCACTCGGTAGGAAGACCAGGTCCGGTAGCATCATTGGATTTGAAGGCATCAGCATTCGACCCAAAAGAGAAAATATGGACCAGATTTCCACCGGAAGGAACAAAGCATACTCCACCTCACCAATCTTCAGAATTTAAATGGAAAGACTATTGCCCTTTGGTTTTCAGAACACTAAGGAAGTTGTTCAAGGTGGATCCAGCTGATTACATGTTATCTATATGTGGCAATGATGCGCTTCGCGAGCTCTCATCTCCTGGTAAAAGCGGTAGCTTCTTTTATTTGACAAATGATGATAAATATATGATCAAAACCATGAAGAAAGCTGAAGTCAAAGTAAGGTTTTCCATGTTTTTCATAAAATTTATAGATGTTTTCACTTGAACTCTTTTGATTGCATCCAATTTCAACATTGGAATTTGGTTCATTTGTTGGTGTTTGTAGGTGCTTATAAGAATGTTGGCTGCGTATTTCAACCACGTGAGGGCGTTCGAGAACACTCTAGTAACTAAATTTTATGGCTTGCATTGTGTAAAGTTAAATGGACCTGTCCAAAAGAAGGTACGGTTCATCATAATGGGAAATCTATTCTGCTCAGAATACGTGATACATAGACGTTTCGATTTGAAAGGATCATCACTTGGTCGGACCACAGATAAGCCAGAATCAGAGATTGAGGCAACCACTATTCTTAAAGATTTAGATCTCAATTTCATTTTCAGATTGCAGAAAGCTTGGTTCCAAGAGTTTTTCAGGTGCTTGAAGCCATTAATTAACATATGCATATTTAACTTATTTTTATCATGGATTAATTAGCTTCATTGATTCATTAACAAGGAAAAGTTTGAAGTCCTCTTATAAATTTAGTCTATAATTCATATTTATCGTTAATTCCTTTACACAGGCAAGTCGATAGGGATTGCGAGTTTCTGGAACAAGAAAGGATCATGGACTATAGTTTACTAGTTGGTCTTCATTTTAGAGAAGTGGCACCAAATGGAGATCTCATTCCTTCTGCAGCTGAGCCTGAAGGTTCATTTGCCATTTTCTTTCTCCTCCTTTGTGTCATTTTTTAAGAGACCATAAAAAAATGTTCATAAATCATAGTTTTCCAAAATGTTCACGAAGCAAAAAGAACACAAAAATATACTAAATAGATGTTACATTGTGTGCAGGTGAAGTTGATATTGATCCAGCTGCTCCTCGTCTTTCAAGAGCGGATATGGATGATCTCCTTCTCGACCCGAATAAGTATACATATAAATAATTCATTATTTGAGTCAAGAATTAATTTTTATGAATTTGGATAATGTAATGTTGAGAATGAATGCAGGTGGGCAATGATAAGATTGGGAGTGAACATGCCATCAAGAGTAGAAAGAACAGTTAGAAGCAATAATTGTGAGTATCAACTGATAGGAGAGCCAACAGGAGAATATTATGATGTGGTAATGTTTTTTGGGATAATAGACATTCTTCAAGACTATGATATCAGCAAGAAACTTGAGCATGCTTACAAATCCATCCAATATGATCCTACTTCCATTTCTGCTGTTGATCCTAAACAGTATTCCCGTCGTTTTCGCGATTTCATTTTCCGTATTTTTACTGATGATATCTGAACTGTTCTCCTTTCTTTCTATTGCTTGTTCATTACATGTCATTTCCATTTTGCCTAATTTTCCTATTAACTTAAGCTTGTAAAATTATCATCATATGTATATGTAAATCAAATTCAACAGTTTTGTTTTTGCTTCTCAATTGATCAAAGCTATAAACATCCATTCTTTCTTTTGCCAAGCTCATTTATATTGTACCTATTAACTGTCAGGATTATGATTTATAGTTATAGAAATTAGAGTAGAACAGGATCTTAGGAGAAGAAGAGAAAGGGTAGAAAAAAAGATATATATGGACAGAGAATGAGTAAAAAGAAGAGCGAATAGACTATAGAATAAGAATTTTTTTATTAATCTTTTTTATGTCATGGTAATACAAGAATGGATCTCTTAAAAGAAAACTAGACAAAAGAAACATTTACTCATCTATATAGAAGGACAACAAAGCATAACTAACCTCAAAAAAGCACCTTAAGAGGATATAATTGATTGCTATATTTAAGAAGCCAATATAGCTTCCAAGTTAGCAATATGGACCGTGACGCCAATATAGCGAGAGCTCCCACATTGCTCAATCATGGCTCTGATACTAGTGAATTGACCGTTTGAACTAAAAGCTTGAGTTGATAATTAAGATGCAGTTATAATTTATATATTAATATTCTCTAATAATTTAAAGTAGTGTTACTATTCACTTTTATATTTTTATTTTCAGTCGCATTTTAAATTTTTTTCACTCCAACTTGATTGTTGAAATGAAGGTCACTATCCATTCAGTAGTCCACTCTATCCAACCGTTTTTCTTGGTGCAGGCTACTTCCTCTTCTGTAAAAACACTTGTATTATTTTCTGAAGAGACACAGTTATATAGGTATTATATTTTGTGCGTTTTCTTTCGCTTTCATATACTTAAAAAAAAAGTCAATGAAACGACAAAAAGAAAGCAATAAGGTAAAAAAAAAGAACGGCCCAAACAGAGTCGAAAGGTTGGATGGGAGTCAACAAACTGATTAACTGAAGTAGTAGGCAGCAGTGACGAATCTGACGAGCAGTAGCTATCAGTCCCCCATAAAAATCAACACACAGTAAACGACGAAATCATGAAAAAACAGCAGACAGAAAAGAAGAGAGGCGGGTGATTCCAGTCCTCTCCTTTATCTATCCTTCAATCTTCTTCTTCTCCACACGATCCTCTTCTTTTTCTCTGTTTGTTCCATTCTCTCTCTATGTTGTTCTAAACTTTCATCTCATGTCGCTCCTCCAATCCTCCTCCTCCTCTCTTTCTCTTCTTCTCTACTCTAAACCTAACGCTTCTCTTCTCCATCACTCTACTACTCCTCACTTGTTCTTCGATTTCGTTGGTTTGCATCCTATATCTAAGACTCACTCCAGACGAATTGGCGTCGCTTCTTCTTCTTCTTCTTCTTCTTCTTCTTCTTCTTCTTCCAATGCGCGCACTCGGTTTCTCACTCGAAAATCGGCCTCTGCTAGAGCTTCTGCTGCTAAATCTCAATCTCTTCATTTGAAACCCAAGGTGTGCTTCAATTGTTTTGATTTTCAGCTTAATTCTTTATGCTTTTGTTGCATTTTTGTAACTGTATTGCTTCTTATTGTTATTAATCAGTTGAAACAAAAGCTCGAGCTCATAGTTAAGGCCAACAACTTTTTTTATATTAATTTCTGACACTTATGCTTCAATCAAATGCTCTTAGGAGCAATATTTAGGCCCTGTTCTTTTTGGCTTATTTTCAGTAAACAGAAAAATTCATTGGACATTCAACTACTAATTAAGTTCACTTTAATTCAACAAAACAGAACATGGACTTGTATTGCTGATTTTAGTATTTTTTTTAACTTGTTGTTCTTAGTGTAAACTACTGTTGACTTTTAATGCGAACAACATATTTCAATTTTATTCACCTACAGGATATTTTGACTGTTGTTTTATTAGCTTTAGAGTTCAAAAGGTCCTCAAAATCCAACAATGATCTTAGCATAATAGCTTTAGCGAATCTTTACTGCTTCTCTTCTTATATGATATGTCGAACATGGATCATTTTCAGCTTTTAGTTAAAAAGAAAACAATAGAGCAATGGAACTTTTTAAATTTTTATATTAATATATGAAAAGTAAGGCTTAACAAATGAAAATTTAGAAGAGGTGATCAGTAGCTTACAGTTTTCTAAGAATTTAAGTTTTGCTTGTGCCCTTAAACTCATAGAACTGGTTTTTGACGTGTACGAATCTAAATTCGTATCAAACCTACTGTTAGAATTTGGTTTATCAGTTATCACAAACAATAAAGTTGTCTGAAAAAAAAGTGGCATAACATGTTTGTCACAAAATTTTCCCTTCAGTAAGAGAAAAAGAAATAGGGAGTGGAATTGTTCTTCGCTGTTTTGTAGCATAATTTTGCAAAATATTTCTTGGCATCTTCTTGAATAAAAGAAAAAAGAGAGAATTATATTTTTTTGCTTACCATAATTTTCAATCAGTTCTCTTTTCAATCACCTTATCTTGCATATTCTAGCACTCAAACCTTTTGGTATATCCAACATCTCTATGATTTAGGTGTAATGTGTGAAATAATAGTAAAACATATCAGTAGTTTGGTGGTTAAGTCAAGCTAAAGGGTATTAACAACTTTATTTTATTATTCTTTAAATGGTGGCACCAGTTCAACAAACTTTTCTCTTAGTCATATTGTGGATTGGAGCTCCAATTTACTTGGTTTTCACGTTGTCCAGGTTGCTAACTTGGATGACATATTATCAGAGAGAGGAGCATGTGGAGTTGGATTTATTGCTAATTTGGAAAACAAAGCATCACATGAAACAATTAAAAATGCCCTTACAGCTCTTGGATGCATGGAACATCGTGGAGGTTGCGGAGCAGACAATGACTCTGGTGATGGATCTGGAGTGATGACTTCAATCCCATGGGATTTATTTGAAAATTGGGCTGATAAGCAAGGGATTGCTTCCTTTGATAAGCAACACACTGGTGTTGGTATGGTTTTTCTTCCTAAGGACGATAACTCTATGAAAGAAGCCAAAAAAGGTGATTCTATCAAAAAATCTCATTTTCATTCAGTTCCATGCTTTCATGAATTATAATTTGGTTACATGGGCTGTCTATTTTTGAGTTTCATTGATGATGTCATGTAATCTTATTTGATTCAGTTTCTCTTGTGGTCTTCTTTTTTATTTAACATGAGTAACTAGCTAACTAACGAATGTGTTGATGATCCAAATCATCAGTTTTCTGATTTTGTAATATGCTTGTTTTGTAGTTGTTGAAAATATTTTTAAACAAGAAGGCCTTGAGGTGCTTGGATGGAGGCCAGTTCCTACAAATAAGTCTATTGTTGGTTATTATGCAAAAGAAACCATGCCGAATATACAACAGGTGTTTGTTAAAGTTGTCAAGGAAGATAGTGTTGATGATATTGAACGGGAATTCTATATATGTCGGAAGTTGATTGAAAGAGCTGCAGTCACTGAAAGTTGGGGGGATGAGCTTTACATGTGTTCTTTGTCTAATCAAACAATCGTTTATAAAGGAATGCTTCGCTCTGAAGTTCTTGGATTGTTTTATTCTGACCTTCAGAATGATCTTTACAAATCATCTTTTGCCATTTATCATCGGCGGTTCAGCACAAACACTAGTCCTAGATGGCCTCTTGCTCAACCAATGCGGTTTCTTGGTCATAATGGAGAGATCAATACCATACAGGTTTGGAAGTTCTCTACTTTAATGATCCATGAAATTAGTTGTTGCCATGGGCCTTATTTAATTCGGTTAATGCAGGGAAACCTGAACTGGATGCAATCTCGAGAAAGCTCATTAACATCTCCTGTATGGCATGAACGTGAAGATGAAATCCGTCCTTTCGGTAACCCAAAGGCATCAGATTCAGCTAATCTGGATAGTGCAGCAGAAGTATGAGCCGCCACTTTCATATTCATTTCTTTTGAGGTTGCTTGAGAAAATTAATCTCATCTAAATGTACATTTCATTAGCATGACTATTTTAATGTGCTTATTTTATTTCTACATTTTTCATCCTATATTGAAATTGGAAATGAACGAGGGCAATTATAATTAATTAGGCATTAAAGAATCTGATATGCCCAATTTAAGTTGGTCACACCTTTTTATAGAAGTCATGCTCATGGTTCTCTGGTTGGAACTTGATCTATGCTATTTGCGTTATTACTACAACGAGATGATTAAGATATAATATTGCTTGCATACTGGTACAAGCCCCAACAGAAGGTGGAAGTTTGCTTGCTATCTAGTAGAAATATAGGACTTATAACTGTTATCCACATGTATTGTTACTATTATTATTAATTTTATTTATTTCTCTTCAGAGTTTGAGATGTTTCGCTTGTTCTTTTCAGTTGTTAATAAGAAGTGGCCGCAGTCCTGAGGAGGCTCTAATGATTCTTGTCCCAGAGGCATATAAGAATCATCCAACTCTGTCAATCAAATATCCTGAGGTACTTTTTTTCTAGAAAAATACAGGTCCAATCAATATGCATGTAATTGTAGAGAATCTTGTGTCTTAGATTTATCTTTTAATAATCTTTTGTGGTTGCTTTTCCCTATTGGAGAAGTCCTTAACTCTTGTAAAAGAAACTTTATTATAATTTCTTGTTACTTCTTTTAATATATGAAAACAAGAATATTAAAACCTGTAGAATAGGAGCGATGCTGAAACCTCATGATGTGGCTGTCAATGATGGTTTGTCTACTCATGGGTTTGTGGCCTGCTCCTGCCAATAAGTTAAAAAAATTCCAAGAGCATCAAATTTGGCACACTCTTTTTTCCTGAAAGATAAAATATAGTGGCCCAGTTGCTACTAGTATCTCTTGATTTTTTCTCTCTGCTCTATCTAGTATGTAATACATTTTAGGTTATCATTCTTTCTTTTGCTAATCTACTGTTGTAGCTCTTTGAGTTGTCTTTAAGTCAGACTTGATTGCTTGCTTCATCTTGTCTGTTGTATTACACAATAGTTAACTTCGTGGAACTTTTTTGTGGGCTAATGTGTAATCATTTCCTTTTGGTAGGTTGTTGATTTTTATGATTATTACAAGGGTCAGATGGAAGCTTGGGATGGGCCAGCTTTGCTTTTATTCAGGTGAGGTTTTTCAAGAACTTCTGTTTTGAAGGTTTCAACACGATGATATAATTGACTATGTTATCGCTTGAAGTAGTGAGCATTTCTAGGTCTTAAGTTAGCACCCACAGCTTGTTATTCTTATGAGCATTTTTTAGTGGAAGGAACTTTTTTCATGATACCTTTTTCCACCCTCACATAATTGGGATCCATGTACATTTGGGATTCCCTTTTTTGGAAGATGTATAACAAATAGTTAAAGACATGGGAAAAAACCCTTATGCTCCTTTTGTTTCAAAGGAAAATATTAACCTTGGAAAAACAAACTCCCATGGAAATATTTTCAAGGGAAATAAAATTTTTCCGTTATTTGGCTGTAATACATGGAAATGAGTTTTGACTTAATATAAGGGTCCAAGATATAATTTAGGACTTGATATTTGTTGTTTTGATTCAATAGTTTGAAAATAATCCCGGTCTTAATAGGGGAAGTTGTTTTCTCTTGTTTTGAGAATAATTTCCGTTGTCTATTAACTTATATAAGTTTGACTTGTTCTCTTCTAGTGCTCCGAATGTTTAAAAATATGAAAAATACTTCCTGTGAAACAAATGGAGCCTTATGCATTTTCTTAGCAAAGCCTATAAGTTACTGCACAGAAAGTCAATGGCTCAAAACTTTTCTGTAGTAATGTGCGAGCAATAAGTAGACAATGTGAACTTAAGCTTAAGTTTTATATTCTTGTACTTACAGAATATGTCCAATCATGTAGCAGTGGTAGGAATGGGGGTTTTACCAAACTGTGAGTAGACCTATATTTATTCAATATTTTTTTTTTGTATATTTATACTGTTTTGTGCTCTTCAGTCTTGTAGCTAAATTTGTTATACCCCAGGCTTTGTATTAGTGTTTGAACAAAACAAGACTGTCTCTTGTGTTGGTTCTGTTGTATAGTCCTTTTGGGCATCACTGTAATTGTAGCATTCCAGGGCCATGATCTCTAGCAAAATTAAGTTATCATATATGCTTATGGCCTTGTGCATGTATTTTTGTTAAATACTATACTTGGAAAAAACAGTGTGCAGGATCAATAATGGCAAATATCTGCTACAATTTTCTCCATATCTATACAATTGACTTCTTATGCACATAATAGTTAATAATAGGGGTATCCATTACAATGACCATGAACGTGAAGGTGATACATTAATACTTTGTCTAATTCTAGGTCCCTCAAGTATAATCTTCTGGTGTATTTGTGTTTGTATGCAAAACCAATATTTATTCACACACATATAAATTTGTGTGTGTTAGAGATACTGAAATACTAACATTCTCGAGCCTCAACTACCAGCTTATGCTTTTTGGTCAATTGGTTCGTTCACATGGTGTTGTTATGGAAATTTCAAGACATAGTAGTGTGTGCCAGTGTTTTACATGCTTTATGCCGAGGGGCATTTGCGTCTGGGGTGTGCTAGAGATGATAAAATACTGCTCTTGGGCTTTACTTGTCAGAAAGCTTTTAGGTCAAAAGTGGTTTCTTCTTGACAGCATCTATGTGCTTGTGCACATGTATCACTACTATTCTATGATAATTCATGTTCATATTCATATTTTTTTTCTCTTTTGGCATTTTCCTTTCTGATTGTTTATATTCTATATGAATGGCACAGTGATGGAAAAACAGTTGGTGCATGTCTTGATCGGAATGGACTTCGTCCTGCTAGGTATTGGCGGACAATAGACAATTTTGTTTATGTTGCATCTGAGGTTTGTTCAAGATCACTTTTGAACTTTTGAATTACTTCATTTTATCCAAATTGAACGAATCTGGTTCTAGCGTAGCAGATGTTTGTGCTGAAATTACTCCTGATACTGTTGAACCATCTTATTAACCTGAGTCTTGGGTTTAAACGATCATGATTATGTTGACTTGCATTAGTTATTCTGAAGTTGTTTGAGTTTTTATTTTTGACTAGTGTATATTAGTAATTTGCCTAGAGTTTGGTTCAATAGCCCTTCAAGCTTTGGGCAGTTTCTTTCTGCTAGTCAGTTTTCAGGCCAATCATCATATAATATAACTTCATTGCCTTTTTCTTCACAAATTTAGTTCATGGTGCTTGCTCTTTAAATTGTCTCTTTATCTGAACCTATAAAAGATACATGGAGCTAATCATTGATGAATGTTTATAATTGCCAAAATGCTGTTGAACAATGTTTGTTTCGGAGCAGACATCTGATTTGCTTCTGTTCCTCAAATGGTTAATACTAATATAAGCTGAACATAAAGCTCTTATTCTATAGGTTAGATTAGTAGGAAAGTAAGAAATGCAAAACCAGTGCTTTCCATTTAACACTTTGGATAGGCAAGACACAAAGAGCATAGTTGTTGAAGGTGCACTAAGGTGCAAGGCTCAGGCGTGCACATAAAATGAAAAGAAATAGATAGGGAATCTAGTTATCAATATTTGATGCTTATATGACTTGTACTCTATTGGTAGTTAAGACAGAAGTTATTATGAACTAAAAAAACACTTATAACCATACAAAAAAGACAAAACCAAATAAAAGTTAAACGTTAAGAACACAAAGTTAGTTACTGACAATGATAACATAGACTAAGATGCTAGAACAGCAGCAGACCTCTGCTGGTTTCTTGTGTCACACTTCAGTAGGAGCTCATCTCCTTTACATCTCTTACTCCTTTTCCCTCCCTTCTATATTTAAATCTCTTCTTGTTCTTTTTTACCTAGTTCAAAGGTTTAGATTTAAGTTTACTAAATAGGATATGTGGTTGAGATTAATCAACCTTTTCTTTTAATGAGATCAACAAAGAAAATTGAAAGCCTAATCATTAGTCAATGCAGAAGAGGCACACTTGAGGAGAGCCTGCAAAGGCTAGGAGAGACGCATAAGGTGAGAGCCTTTTAAACAGACCTCATCGCCTAGGACTTATTAGGCACATGCCACATGACCTTAAGCCTCGCCTGAGGCGTGCCTTTCACAACTATGGGTAGGAGGATTATCGTACATGCTCGCTTCTGGATACACATATGATGGAAATCTTATGTGGGAACATGCAAAGCTGTTTTTAGGTTCTATAGTCCAAATCTCAGTTAGCCAAGGCATGTCAAATTGTGGGATAGACTGAATTTTCTTCTCTTTTCTATTGAAATTTATATTTGGGAAATTGGTTTCCTCTTTCGACTTCTAAACTAGCAGGCACATTTAATGTACTTGAGGAACTTTTGGATGAATTACTGCTAGTGTTGTAATTTGCTTGGCTTTATTCTTCATATACCCTTGGAAGAACGACCTTATATTGGACTGTTAAGTATTTCATATGCATCTGGTGATCTTCTTCTTGCCATTATGTTTCATTATTCACTTAAAGGATTCCCTTTATGATGTATTCCTTCATATATTGATTGTTCTCCTTGTTGTCCAGGTTGGTGTTCTACCAATGGATGAATCAAAAGTTACTATGAAAGGTCGCTTAGGTCCGGGAATGATGATTGCTGTTGATTTGATAGGTGGTCAGGTTTGTGGAGCATTTATTTTCTGATTTACTTCATAGAGCATGAGGTGAAATGCACTCAAAGTAGTTGCTTCAGATTTTAGTTGTCTCTAGGAACTCTTTGTTGCAGTTTTAAGTTGATTGATTTTCATATGAAATTTTGGCTTTGTAAATATCCTATGTTTAGCACAAGGTACATTAAATATGCTGGCACAGTGAGTAAAATATTTGGTAGTATTTCAATATGCATTTATTACGTTTCATGTAGAGAGTTACCATTCGTCAATGGCATTTGATGTCTATATTAGCCTATTCTGATGAGTTGCTTGCGTCCTTAATCGTGGTCTGTTGCTTCCCCTCGGGTCAAGTTTCACTGAATATATATCACACAGACTACTCACACTAAATTGAATTCGAACTATTTTACAACATACTATTGTTCTCCTTCAAAGATATCCTTTTTGTAAAGAAATGAGGCTTGAATTTCTATTTTGATTTTCTAAGGATCTTCATTTGTAGGTTTATGAGAATACTGAAGTAAAAAAGCGAGTAGCTTTATCAAATCCTTATGGGAAATGGGTCAGCGAGAACCTACGATCTTTAAACCCTGCAAACTTCCTCTCGACAACGGTTTTTGACAATGAAGCAATTATGCGGCGCCAACAGTAAGTTTATTGGTCTATGCTAATTTAAATGCATTATGGTCTGTAAAATCTTGATGCATGCAATTGTGCACTTGTTCATTTCTGTGTTTACTTGTATTCAATATTTCACATTACTTTATGCTCTCATGTTACAGGGCTTTCGGTTACTCCAGTGAAGATGTTCAAATGGTTATTGAAAGTATGGCTTCACAAGGGAAGGAGCCTACGTTTTGCATGGGGGACGATATTCCGTTGGCAATATTGTCCCAAAAGTCGCATATGCTTTATGATTATTTCAAACAAAGATTTGCTCAGGTATCTTACAAGTTTATCTTCCTTTCTCTATTCAACAAGCATTTTGTGCTTGCAATAGTGATATTTCACTTAATTCAAAATTTTGTAATCCGTTTGTGCAGGTTACAAACCCAGCCATAGATCCTCTTCGAGAAGGATTAGTCATGTCTCTTGAAATCAATATTGGGAAGCGAAGAAACTTGTTGGAAGTTGGACCTGAAAATGCTAAGCAGGTTTCCTCCATTCTCTACGTCATAGTGAATTACCATGCACACAACACTTTTGTGAAAAGAATTCCTTCCCAAGGTTTTGTATGGGTAATGAAACACGATTTGGTTATTTGGATCAGGTTATCTTATCAAGTCCTGTCTTGAATGAAGGGGAGCTCGAGTCGTTGCTTAAGGATCCCCATTTGAAACCTAAAACTTTACCAACCTTTTTTGACATACGTCAAGGGGTTGAAGGTACTTTGCAAAAAACACTAATTCGTCTCTGTGAAGCTGCTGATGAAGCTGTTCGAAATGGTTCGCAATTGCTTATTCTCTCAGACCGCTCTGATCAACTAGTAAGTCTCTTTTAGTTTCTCCTTTCCATTTTGTAAAGCGTATAGTTTACATTTTTAATATGCTTATGTGATTTTTGAAGAATTGCCTTTCGTGTTTATTTTCTGTTTGTTGTTACTTCCTCATTATTTTTTTCATCAATTACTTTTTGAAAGATTGTTTTATTCTGTGAACACAATTTTGTTTGTGCTCTATATAACTTCAAGGATACAAAAAAAAGTCACCAATGATTTAGTGACAAATTTAAGAGTAATGTTGCATAGATGGAAGCCTTTTTCTCTGTATGTATGCACGTGTATTTTTTTTTTTATTTCGTCTGTTTACTTGTTTGTAAAAGGAGACTTTTGTGGTATGATATCTGAAACATAAAAAGTTTGATTGCCAGAATTCTTAACTAGAATTATTGAATTCTTGATATTTTCCATTGAAATTGTATCTATGGTCTTTCAACCATAATATATTAATATCAAGCAATGTAAATTTTGCTTACTTCTGACTGGCTAATTGCATTTTGTCTTACATCATGCACCTGCATGTATTAAGTACTATTGTGATATTCTTTTCTGAAGGACTTTTTTTATTTTGTTTAGTTTGTTGTTTGTTCTTTCCTTTCTTTTGTTCTACTAATCCTAAAACAAAGTTTACTTGATTGTTGGTGTTCTAGTGCTGAATTTACCAATTTTTCCATCTCAGGAGCCTACTCGACCAGCAATTCCAATTCTTCTTGCTGTTGGTGCTGTTCATCAGCATCTTATTCAGAATGGTTTGAGAATGTCAACTTCCATAGTAGCAGATACTGCTCAGTGCTTCAGCACCCATCACTTTGCCTGTCTGATCGGATATGGTGCAAGGTTATATATCTCACTCATATGTAAAACCTTTTGATGTGATAAGTTTTCATTACTGGATGTGAGTTGGTTTGTGAGTGAAGGAGATAAACATAATTGCTATTATCATTTTTTCAGAAGATTTATAGTAATGAACAATGTTGGGGGGTTTTCATGCTTTTTGGCTATATTTTGTTCAAGTAGATAATATTTACCATGAAAGACAGTAATATGTTATTTATCCCAGTTGTGACTTCATTGGTGTTAAGATGAAGCAAAGTCCTTGGTGGAAAAATTCATCATGTTGAGATGACTATAGAATAAATGGGATGAATATTTCAGCATCTCTAATTGGCTAAGGGTTTGGTAAATGTGGGTTCCATTACATATTATAAACCTTGCTCGGTCTCTTGTACAATAGGTTCTTATTGATTCTATATCAATCTCCATGGAATATAGCATTGCCTCTATTGATTCAGCACCTTTCCTTTGCCTGTTTTGCTAATTTTCTTTTCAATTACTGCGGGCATAAATTTGATTAATGTATGATCCTTCAGTGCTGTATGTCCATACTTGGGACTAGAAACATGTCGTCAGTGGCGTTTGAGTACTAAAACTGTAAATTTGATGCGGAACGGGAAGATGCCCACTGTAACAATTGAACAGGCTCAAAAGAACTACTGCAAGGTCAGTGGTTAATTGATTATTTATCTATTTTATTTACTGAATAATCTTGTTATTGAATCGTAAAAGAGATACTAGTATTAGATAGTATATTAATGTGGCTGGCTTTCAAATTTTATCATCTGCAAGTCCTTATGTTTTCTGGACAACTTGGTGCAATGTGTGCTTAAGGTGTTCTATTTGTCATTATATTGCTTGTTCAACAACTGTGTGATCTCCAGCCATGCTTAAACAATGAAATGGCAGTAGTATAATGTTGATCATCTGTCTGCTACCGCTGTTGTATTAGACCTACATGATAATAATTAGATGTTGACTTATGTTTTGAGAATAATGGGAATTCATAATTCATCAAATAGAATATGGACCATTATTTGGGACCTCTATTCAATGTCTAACGGTTTTCTTTAGCTCCTTTATCTTAACTTGCTTATGTTGATCCGAGGACCTGCTACACAGTTTTCAGTTCTTTTCTTAATAAGTTTGGAGCTTGTTTGACGAGCTTCGAGACTTAAAATCTTTTCTGTTGGAACTTCAGACCTTCTCACTGTGCTAATGGTCATCCAAATGATCTGGTACTGAAATTTATCTAGAGGAAGTATACACTCATAGAAAGTTTGTTTGCTCTTGAGAGACATGATCTGAACCCATCTATTAGTGTATGATAGCCTTTGATATCTTGACACATGGTCTCAGTTTCTAGAATGGCATTTGATACAAGCAGAACGATTACTCACTACATCAAAAAAATTCCATTAATGAAAGATGTAAATCCATTGGAAAACTACTGTAACCTATAAGATCTGGAGTATGCAGCCCAGCCTTACTAGGGCTTTCTTACGACTTAAAAAGGCCTGGTTGGTGGTGGAAAAAGAACTATCGTAGAGCAATTGGTATTTTTTCATGAAAAGCAAACATGAGATAACAAATCCCTCTGCATTTAACAGTGAGATTTGTAAGGTAATGAACTGATGGCTGTTTACCATTTCAGGCAGTTAAATCTGGTCTACTGAAGATCCTCTCCAAGATGGGCATCTCATTGCTTTCAAGGTACAATTAAAAGCACCATCTCTCATTTTCACTACTTTGGCACTCAAGGGCATTGCTTCTGTACATATTTGACTTGTTTATTTTCTGTATTTAGTTATTGTGGCGCCCAGGTATTTGAGATTTATGGATTAGGGAAGGAAGTTGTTGATTTAGCATTCTGTGGAAGTAGGTCAAGTATTGGTGGAGCAACTCTTGATGAGGTATGAGCAAAGTTCTTTTGCACTAAGAACAACAAATATTTTGTTTAGAATTGAATACACGATTTCTTAACTATTGTGTATGCAATTAATTGTTAAGTTATAAATATCGTTGTTAGTTTATGCTTTGAAGTGAATTAAATAAATTAATGGTTGTAACATATCTGGCTAATGGCATATGGAAAAGTACTGAAGTTGCTGTTTGCAGATCAATAGGCTATTGAACACTTAAAAATATTATTCTGGCATGAAATAACCATGGTGGACAGGTAGATATCAGCTGCTAGTCAGCGATTATTTAAGTCTGATAAGAAATTTGATATCTTGTGAGGAATTGGTATGTTCTATATTTCTAATGATTCTGGATTTGTACTTTCTTGTAGTTGGCAAGGGAGACATTGTCTTTTTGGGTAAAGGCTTTCTCTGAGGATACAGCCAAAAGACTGGAAAATTTTGGTTTTATACAGTCCAGACCCGGAGGTATGCTTGACAAATTTTGTTCTGCATTTGAGAGGTTTAAATTTGTAGTAGGTCTTAAGGCGTGTTTGAGTTAAATTTCTAACAACTTTCATATTCAGATTTTTTTAATTTTATAACTTTAATTGGTAGTACTGACTAAAACCTACTACTCAAAGTGTCGAAATAATAAGAAAAGTTACTTTTCCGTCAGACTAATCAGCTTAACTTTGGAACGAATTGGTTCCTTGACAAGTTACTAGTGTCTCTTAGACCAAGTGGTTTATGGTTCAAATCGTGACAACTGCATTTGTAAATGGAATTTTAGCATATGGTAAGATGGCTTGTACTGTACATGCTTCAAGCCCATATCAGGTGTATGTTAGAGTTAATAATAAAAGCTATTCTTGTTTCTTACCTATTTGCTTAAGCTTTTTGCTCAAATTTGTTTCTTGACATGGTGGCAAAGTCCCTCTTAGACCAAGTTGTCAGGGGTGCAAATCTTGGCAACTCCATTGTTAATGGAACTTTAACACATCATAGGATGAGTTTGTTTTGTACACATTTCAAGCCAAGAGGCATACATATGCAGGATCTGCTGGAGACAACAATAAAAGCAATTTTGGCCCTAACCTATCAGTTTGAACCTTTTGGTCAAATTGGTCATTATTTTACAAAGTGTAAAATTGAAAACCTAAAATCAAAGTTGATGCTTTAAAAAATATTATATACGAACATAACACCAAAAGTATTCTGAAGTCTCTATTTTCTTTCTCGATTATTTACCAGGAGAATATCATGGAAACAATCCAGAGATGTCGAAGTTGCTCCATAAAGCTGTTCGACAAAAGAGTGAAAGTGCATTTTCTATATATCAGCAGCATTTAGCTAATCGACCTGTGAATGTGAGTGTTGTATTAATACTCCCTTTCATGTTAAAGCCATGTGGTTATATTCATTTTTTCGCCCTCGCTGTTTATCTTCTTCCAGTCATTATTGACATTTTTAAGCATGTGAATTACAGGTTCTTCGTGATCTTCTTGAATTCAAGAGTGATAGATCTCCAATTCCTGTGGGTAAGGTTGAACCTGCCGTATCCATTGTAAAGCGGTTTTGCACTGGTGGAATGTCACTTGGGGCTATTTCAAGAGAAACCCACGAGGCAATTGCCATTGCAATGAACAGAATAGGTGGAAAGTCTAATTCGGGTGAAGGTGGTGAGGTAATCTGCTGTTTCTTATTCTCTGGGTTGGAGGAAGTGTAAAGGTGGGGCAGAGGTATCCCCTACCAGTTTCTCCACAGTGTCGTACTTTTTCTGTCATTGCTATCTTTGGATTCGTGGAAGGTGAAGTCAGATTTTGATAATTGGTATTATCGTCATGCAGGATCCAATTCGTTGGACTCCACTCTCCGACGTTGTTGACGGGTATTCTCCTACATTGCCACACCTGAAAGGCCTTCAAAATGGTGATACTGCTACTAGTGCAATTAAGCAGGTTTTTTCCATGAACTTATGATTTGAACGACTTTTGTAGCTCCATATGCAAGAAATAGGAAATAGATATAGTTAGCCTGATAACAAGTGCATGGCTTAGACATATGATTTTGGCAGGAAAAAAGTCTAATATTCTATTCATTGAGCTATATAATTATGACTTGCTTTTTGTGCTCCTGAAGACTTCTGTTAATAATCGTCTTGGGAAACTCTCGGTATGTTCTTCAGGTTGCATCAGGACGTTTTGGTGTCACTCCAACATTCTTGGCCAATGCAGATCAGCTAGAAATCAAAATTGCACAAGGTGCCAAGCCAGGGGAAGGTGGCCAATTGCCTGGGAAGAAAGTAAGTGCTTATATTGCAAGGCTAAGAAATTCTAAACCTGGGGTTCCACTTATATCACCACCACCTCACCATGACATCTATTCGATTGAAGATCTTGCGCAGTTGATCTTTGACCTTCATCAGGTTTGGTTTCTCCTTTCTATTCAATCTGTCTTCTCTTACTTATATACATATATATCCTTTTGGGTTCCATCTTTAACTCCAATATCTACTGTTTTAGGTCAATCCTAAGGCTAAGGTCTCCGTTAAGCTTGTTGGAGAAGCTGGTATCGGGACGGTTGCTTCTGGGGTTGCTAAGGGTAATGCTGATATAATACAGGTAACTCGCATATGCTGTCTACATCTGTTAAGCTCTGTGTATTCTCAATCTGATGACTTGGGAAAATGGGCTTTGAAACCTCGTGTGCAACTGCTCTAGCCCTATTGTCACTTGCTAAACATATGTGGCACTTCTAACTAATCCACATGTACTGGGCTTAAATGAGTCCAAAATAAACAGGTCTTGTCTCTTTTCCTTCCCCATATACATGAGGAATATACACCTTAGATAAGAAGTGGTTGTCTGGCTTTTGAAGCTTACCGTGTTAGAATGTGAACCTGATGCGTCTGAGAAAATGGAGAATGAGTTGGTTGGATGTGAAACTTGAAAGATAGTGAGGAAAAATATTCCAACATACATGAAAGAATGCAGAAGATCATACTGATGTCTCTTCTCTTGCAGATATCAGGGCATGATGGTGGGACCGGAGCTAGCCCTATAAGTTCCATTAAGCATGCTGGTGGTCCTTGGGAGCTTGGACTTACAGAAACTCATCAGGTAAGTTTATTTTTTCAAGTGTACCGTAAATGTTACTTGTTTGATTCAGTGTACATCTGCTTACTTGTGTTTGATCCATGACAATTTTATACAGACTCTTATTACAAATGGACTTAGAGAAAGGGTTATTCTTAGGGTTGATGGTGGTTTCAAAAGTGGGGTTGATGTCATGATGGCTGCAGTAATGGGAGCTGATGAATACGGATTTGGTTCTGTAGCCATGATTGCTACTGGATGTGTTATGGCACGTATCTGTCACACAAATAATTGCCCTGTCGGTGTTGCCAGTCAGGTATTAATGAGAGCTTATTTGTGTTTTCATGACATTGTAGGTGTTCAATTATTAACTATTCTGCTTTGGATTCATTGTAGAGAGAAGAACTACGTGCCAGGTTCCCTGGTGTTCCTGGAGACCTTGTTAATTACTTTCTGTATGTTGCAGAGGAGGTATCTATCTGCTTGTGTTTAAATCGTTTGTTAAATAACTGCATTACTGTTAAGTCTGTGTTTTGGCATTTCCAAAACAAATTGTCGAGTATCATGATATGGATAATTTTGTGTTTTATCTTGATTGCACCTTCTTTTTCCTAGGTAAGAGGCATGCTTGCGAAATTGGGTTATGAGAAATTGGATGATGTTATTGGTCGGACAGATCTATTCAAACCACGGGATATTTCTCTAGTGAAAACTCAGCACCTTGACCTCAGTTATATTCTTGCAGTATGTATTAAAAACAACTCATCTTTCCATAATGAGTTTTTGCTGTTATGCATTTGTCTCCTTTGTCTATATTTTGTATGTAATATTGCCTTTCCCTTCTTCCAGAATGTTGGCTTACCAAAATTGAGCAGCACGGAAATTAGGAATCAAGAAGTTCATTCTAATGGACCAGTGCTGGATGATACTTTACTTGCGGATCCAGAGGTGAGATTATTATCTCTGCTGGACTGAATTCAGATAACGAGATGTTTTATGATTGATAAAATTCTATTCATTGATATATTTGACATAAGATCCTGGAACCATAGATGACAATTTTAATTCGTGGTTATAGCAATATCTGGAGAGTGTCTTGCTATATAGCCTTCTAGTTGAGAAATGAGACCTGTATCTATATAGCTCTGCACAACAGATGATATTCTGGTGTTTGTGTTACTCATAATTCTTATATTGTTCCTATATATTTTCTAATTATTCTATGTTAGTAATTTAAAAATCCTATAGTAGCTTGGATTCCTACTAAATGTATTTTGGGTCCATCCTACTTATTGCTATATTATTATTTCTATATCAGTTTCACGGGACTGATTTGGTTAAGTGTTATAAGTGGGATCCACCATATGTCATGGCTATTAGCTTGCTATTTTGCGTGGAAGCATCTGTCTAAAATGTCTTGTGTAGCTGTAACTGCACTTGTAAATGCATTCTTCTTATTCTGTCAGATCTTGGATGCTATTGAGAATGAAAAAGTTGTCAGCAAAACTGTGAATATATACAACGTGGATCGTGCTGTTTGTGGGCGTGTAGCTGGCGCGATTGCAAAGAAATATGGTGACACTGGTTTTGCTGGGCAGCTGAACTTAACGTTAGTTCTGGATTCTTGATATCATACATTATCAATTAAAGATTGTATAAGATATCTATTCTTTTCAAGGTATATGATATGAGTTCTTCTTATGTCAACAGGTTTACTGGGAGTGCAGGACAATCATTTGCATGCTTTTTGACACCTGGAATGAACATTCGGTTAGTCGGAGAGGCTAATGATTATGTTGGAAAGGTTTGTTAACAGCTATTTGCCTGAGTTATTGATTGAGTTGTTGACTTGTCAAGATTTTCTGGTCTTATAACTTTATTATTGAACATGGTAAATTTAGAACATATTACAAATTGTTTTAATCTCTAGGGTGTGATTAGTAAGTCCTACATTATTCATCTTATTGAAGCTTAGACAACATGCTGTTTTTATCCTAATAAAATATATTCAACTGCTTGAACACGAGTACTGAAGCTGGAAATATAATTAATGCCAGGGTATGGCTGGAGGAGAACTGGTTGTAACTCCTGTTGAGAACATTGGATTTTGCCCGGAGGAGGCAACCATTGTGGGGAATACTTGCTTGTATGGGGCAACTGGCGGCCAAGTATTTGTGAGAGGTAAAGCTGGGGAGAGATTTGCTGTCAGAAACTCCCTTGCTCAAGCAGTGGTTGAAGGCACTGGAGATCATTGTTGCGAGTATATGACCGGTGGTTGTGTGGTGATTCTTGGCAAGTGAGTACTCTCTCTTTACTTTGTCTATTTGTTGCAGTGAAGCAAGATACGGAATGGTTGAGATTTGAATGCTGAGCCATTGTATTCTTTTTAATTAACAGAGTTGGTAGAAATGTAGCTGCTGGAATGACTGGGGGCTTGGCATATATGCTTGATGAGGATGATACTCTGTTGCCCAAGGTTTGTACTGACCTTCGAATTTCTCTGCACTTGAGATCTGTCATCTCATAGTTCATGGCCTTAATAAGTTTTAGCATGTCATTTAACTGATTGAACCAAAAGCTCAAGCTGATAGTTAAGCCCAATGACATCTTTTATATTAATCTCTGATATAGCACTTCATTCTCTGTGAGAATCATGTTCATGATCGCTTGCTGAGAAAATTTGGCAGTTTTTGACTTCACTGGACAAGTTTTTGACTTCCTTTCTGAGAAAATTTTGTGCACATATAGATTCTTGTAATTGTTGGTAGTGTATTTTTCTGTTTATACTGAAGAGTTGCTACTTCATGGTTCTAGCATGGAGACAATCTGAACCCACTCTGTTCATTACTTGTTCATGATATAATGAAGATATGAGAAATGGCGAACTCCAAATAATCCATACCGTACTTAATGTTCATAAAATTGGGGTATGGTATTTCCAGCAGGTGGCTGTGGACATTTGATCATGCCAAACTTTATACAAGTTCAGTTATCTTATTACCTTCCAAGTTTTTATCTAGCTTTTTAGATCAAACCTGTCTGAATTGCTGTCAGATTACATCTGATATGAATAATTGTTGTTCTTTGTTTTCTGAGAACTTATTTTTCGTGTGGAAAATTCGATCGCTTGCAATAAATACTTTCAGAAAATTTGCTAAATCATGTTTATATATTTTAGTTCCTGGTTTGAACTTCTCTTTCTCCTTCCTTTCGCATGCATGCCTGATGTCTTTCGTTCAAATCTTATTATATAGGTGAATAAAGAAATAGTGAAGGTCCAAAGAGTTACAGCTCCTGTTGGTCAGATGCAATTAAAGAGCCTAATAGAAGCACACGTTGTAAGTTAACTAAATTGTTTGATGCCACTTGACAATATTATTGAATGTTCCTCAAGTCACCATCATTTCCGCAAGCACTTGCTGGCATCATACAACATTTCCCATTTACTTCCTTGCCTCGAATCAATTAATTGCAAAATCATGAAACTCTTACTCCATAAAAGGTTTGTTTGCTTTTCAAATAGCGTAATCTTGAATGCATTTTTTGCTGAAGGAAAAAACTGGGAGCACTAAAGGCGCATCTATTCTGAAGGATTGGGACACATATCTACCACTCTTTTGGCAGTTTGTTCCTCCTAGTGAAGAAGACACCCCAGAGGCTTGTCCAGACTACCAGTCAACAGTTGCTGGGCAAGTGTCATTTCAATCTGCTTAGGATACCATTGTACAAATACCGCCACGGTCTGTTACAAGCTGTAAAACCCTCGCAGGCCAAGTATAAAAACACAAGATTCTTGAATTGGAAGACTTCTGTAACTAGTGGGAATGCAAATTGCTTTTGGTCTCCTCCTGGTGACAATGGTATGATAATTAAAGAAAGATTAGATTACCATGTCCTGGAGAATTGAGTGTTCAGATCAGACAATGCACAAGCATTCGCGCACCCTCGCATTACAGAATTTGTATAGTGACTTGGGGCAGGAAGTGTAAAGTTAAAATTAGCTGAAGAATCTTATCCATTCATTGTGAAATGCCAAACTTGCATGCTTTTGATTATAAAAAGTGGACTGTTCATTGCTTTATTAAACTAATGGTGCTCATTTTCATGTTTTATCTTTCAACACTTTTGCCTCTTCAATAGTATCATTATCTTTTGTTGCAACGTGCTTGGGTTCACCGGATTTCTATCCCACATTTCCTGGTCTCTTATTTTTCTCTCTCGAACCTGGATCATTTTCCAGGTCACCTCTTGCTATCTATTACAATAATCTTGGTTCTTCTATGTATTTGATAATCGACAGATTAAGGCTCGAAGTTTTTAATTTAATACTGCTAATACTTAGCTGTTCATTTTACTTTGTTTATGCCTATCTGGGTACCATGTATTATATAGCTTTATACAACTGCACAGGTTAGTGATAGGAAAATTCATCTTGGTTGTATTATGGTATACGGAATTTTGATTTTTATACAAAGGGATATTCACCTTAAAGTCAGAATTATATTCATTTATATATAGAAATTGCCAAATGCACGAAAATTGCTAAAAAGTTGTCCAACATTTCCCGAACATTAAACACTGATGAGAAAAAAAAAATAAAAACCCGAAAATTATACAACAGAATTGTTAACAATCACAAAACAGAGATAACAATCACACAGAAGCACCATTTTCATTTGGATGTCTATGTTCCAATTTCAAATTTTTGCATTTTGACACAACAACAATCTACATTAATTCTTCGACCTGATTCAAATTTAAGATACAAATTCAAAATATTTGTAGAAACAACTGGTTATAAAAATAAGAGTCCCAAGAATGAAGAGAATGAATTCATCAACTACAAGATGATTAAAATTCTGATCTCAAATGATTTGTTTGGATAAGACATTCACCATGAAAGTGTTGGGGTATGCCAAGTTCTTCCTTCCTGTTGAAATCTCTAGGTCCTCGTATCATCATATGGTCTTATACTATGGATTACAACATAAATATAGTTGCGAGTTCCAAGAGACATTCATCTTGAAAACTTCATCTTCCATTCGGTGATCCAGAAAAATATCTAATCTGAGAATCCTTATAGTAAATTACTTGGAAAACCAACAAGCATTACATTGTTAGCCATACTTTTACTCAAGACATCTATTTTTATCTCTAAATTAATTTGAAAACGATCCATATAATGTAGTTAGTACACAATACGTTCATATAAGATGAAGCGAGACACTAATTACAGGTATTAATGGGGAAGGACTATAGGGATATGTACTAGCTGCATGGAGAATATGTAAGACATGGTATCTTAGATGGTTAGTCACACCAAATGCATTTGGTAGGTTTGTTATGTTGTTTAACTGATATGACAATTACTTGTACATGTTATATATGCATGAACTTATATTGGTTTAATTTACACAAACAAAAAATACTGAGATATCTCTAACATTTCATTTGATAAATTTAGCTACTTTTTCTAGTTTTATTTAAGCACTATTTAACGGTTTGGGTGCTCCCAAAATTGGCTTATAGAAGCCATATTGGTTTTCTTTTTCCATGTAACATGTATGATAAAATCTATTGTCTGAATTATATCCTAACTGGCTAAAATAGAATGAGAGTGGAATTTTTTTTACTTTTTTCATTACATATTTTTCAAAAATCAAATGGAAAAATTACAAGCATCAAGAAATTAGAATTCTAAATTGAATCCAACGCATACCTAGCTAAATTAGTTCTTGCAAAAGAAGAAAAGCCTGATTGCATGGGAAAATATAATTATTTTTCCCAAATATTCATTTATCTTCAACACTCAAAGTCTGCAAATTTTGGCGATGCTGGAGAAAATGCCAACACTAATAAAAGAGACATCATCAAAACCGGTACCAACAGAAACACCAGAGGCGGCGGTGGCAGCACCGGGATCAACGGGGGCGAAAATATTACGATGACCCCCACGAGAAGCATGAACACCATTGATCTCACACCACAAAACTGATGCATGCATATATCTTATAATGTAGCAACTTAATTCTCAAATGAAACGAAAGTGAAAGTTGGGTGAAAATGAAAGATGAGAAGGTTTAAATCATGAGTTATCATGATTAGAAAAGAAGGGACCAGATGAAGATTTAGTCTATATTCACCGAATTACCGATTTCTAATTAGTAATCGAAAAAAGAAAGAGTCTAGTTATGGCTATTTACTGGCTGTATGTACATCTTTGCTATTTATTACCATCATGTTGTTTTTTACTCTTAATGATTTTCCATTTCTTTTCTTGTGAACTGCATCAATATTGCTTATCAGGTAAGCATTGATTTAAATTTATTGAGATCGTCTTTACTGCTCCTATCTAAATTCTTAACTTGCATTTATTTGTAAATATTTATTATCCGTAACTTCTGAAACCTAGTAAAAATAATACTAATAACAAAGCAATTAGAAAGTTGTAAGCTATTTTTTAATTTTCCAAGTTTATATGTAGGAGACCTATTATCAGTTCAAGGTCAGTCAAACGTGAAACCTACAAAATAATTCACATATTATCCATGGCATCTCAGTAAAAATCGGTTTCAAACGTATTCCAAATTGAGCATGTATTGCTAGCTCGGCTCAAATTGTGGGAGATGATTAAATATGACATATTTGTAAATACTTTACTATTTGAAATAGGCCATCATTGTATATATATATATATATATATATATATATATATATATATACTTCCTTATGTTAATAATACATAATTTTTCATATATTTTTACTTTACAGCGCAGACCCATTTTTCCTTCATTTTGCTTTACAAACAACAAATTTCTTAAGGATTATCTTCATCGCTAGCGCATGCCCGAACCAATGTAATATCAAAATGAAAAATAGAAGAAATAACATAGAAGAACAGAAAAAGAAATGCATTAAATAAAACAATAACGGAGTTTCCGTTTTACAAGGTTACCATATAAAAGAGAAAATGCATCCTACACTGCATATAGAATGAAACGGAAATGAAGATGGACAGGGATGCGGAAACGTTACTTCTAAGAAAATGTAGCTTGGAAGTACTGATGGAAACGGACACAAAATGTGGAAGCGCGGGTGAGGAAGAGTTCCAATGCAATATAGGGTGCGTCTCAAGGTATCCCAAAATGAGTAAAGGCGAGCATAATAAGAAGGCACATCATAATGACTGGAATAAAAAGAAGAACCACGGGTGGGGGTGACAATGGTGGTAGTAGTGGCGGAATTAAAAGAATTGAAATGGTAAAAATGAACATAAGAATCACGGAAATACTCAGATTACCCTCTACTTCCACCATGAATTTTGTTGTTTCGCATTCAAGAGATTTTTGTATAGATGCGAGCGTCTACTAATTCAATATGGCTTTAATAGCAATACAAAATGTGATTAGTAACGGTCTATCATATTTTCAAATCAAAATATATGAACTGTTTTTTTTTTTTTTTGTATAGTTTAATATATATTAATTATATGAGTTACTAGCATGAATGTTACTCTCTCCATTCTAATATGGTATTTCACTCTGTTTAGAAATATATTGTAAGGGTTTAGAAAATTTATTAGAGGATTCTAGACTTTCATGACCCACGTTACATAATAAGAAATTTGGAATGGAGGTCCACACTAGTCATAAGAAACCACACCATAACAAACTAGTTTCTACACTTGATTTCCTAATTTACCAAAATGGCCCATTGATTGTTTGCAAAATTTCATGGGAGCTAACAAATAATACTATCATTCTTTCATTGGGGGGGATTTTTCTATGGCTACTTTGTTTTTTACAAAGTAACCATTACTTTGTCCATTATCACCATTAGATTAGTAGTATGAGATGTGATCCAATGGTGATAAAAACAATGTAGTGGTTACTTCAAAGTAACCATAGAAAGCACCTCATTGGGAAATAACAAAATCACATAATATTAATCATGTGATTTTGTTATTTAGTTCTTAACTTTTGTTACTGTTATAGTAACTTCGACCGATGAAAAAATCATGGTAATGAATACAAGGGCTTGTACACAGAACATAATCCATAGATATTATGCTAGTAATCAACATGCAATACCAATAACATATAACGATCATAATAAAATTATAAAAAAGTTGTCTATTACTGTTAAATGATATTACGAATTCTCAAAGAATGAAAAATAAACCCATATACAATTATTAATTAAAACAAAATAAACTAAACAATATTCCGGAAAACACAAAGATCTTCGACTAGTTGGGACAAATTGGCTACGCAAATCAAGTCAAAAAGCTAAATCAATATATATCCGTATTTTTATTATATAGGTTCGAATCCATGTACAAATTCTAGGTTACAAATCTACATAGAAATTAAAATGAACATAAAAATTATATTCGGATCTCCTTGGATGGAGATTAGAGAGAGGTTATATAATGGGACAGAAGATGTAGTTGGGTGAATTGAAGGTTAATATTATCCTTCAAATCCCATATATTTGGTGGGACTGAAAATGAAAGTTTTTTAACTTTTAATTAACTGCAACTCTAAAAGAAATGAAAACTTTCAGTTGACCTTTCTTTCCTCATAACCTTCTTCTCAAGTAGGATTAGATATCTAATCCTACATTATTTAACCTTCTCCAAGCATTACCCTAAGATGGTAAATAAAAAACTGCCATACTCTTTAGACTATTCAAATCACAAGTCCGGAAGATGCAATGGAATTGCTATAACTCTCTATAAGATTGGAGCGGGTGAGCTCCTGAAGCTTGCCATCATCCAAAACAAACACTCTTTTACCCATCAAAACTGTTTCCAACCGGTGAGCAATCACTAGTACCTATCAAAGAACAACGTTGATGCATCTTCAAGTAGAAGAAAAAAAAAACGGCAGCTGTTTGGAGCAACAATTTGACCTGTCAATTAATCCTTGTACAAGCAGAAGAATGATACTTACAGTAAGATTTTCCATCAGGCTTTGCACAGCTTGCCTCACCAAAAACTCCGACCGGCTATCTAGAGCTGAAGTTGCTTCATCCAAAATCAATATACGACAATCCTGATACACGGCCCTTGCAATAGCTAGTCTGTATATTCAAGGAAGCAAGGGAAAATTAGGCTAACAGTAAAATGATGTAATAATGCAAGAGATGGGAACATTGGGAAATCAGTGGTCTTCTCTCCGGGTAATTCATATTCGTATTGAAAGTTTCACCTTTGCTTCTGACCTCCGCTTAAACTTGAGCCCCTTGGCCCAATATTTGTTTTATACCCTTCAGGAAGCATTTTAATAAATTCATCAGCATTTGCAGTTTTTGCTGCCATCTCAACCTTCTCCATGTCAATTTCTGTCATTAGATCCCTATATCCAATGTTTTCAGCAACAGTTCCTGAAAAGAGTGCCTGACTCGCATGCAAATTGTAGGTTATAAACAGCATTTTGGGATAAATCAAAGCCCAATCGTGCATTCAACTAACCACAATTTCACTTCAAAATAAAATGGACGAATAAAAAAGGAAAAGTTCAATTCCACTCACTATATCTTGAGAAACCAAACCAATATGCCTCCTCAAAGCTTCCAACTTGACGTTTTGAATATCATGGTTATCAACAAGTATATGACCTATTCAGAAAAGGAGGATCAAACAAACGTTTACCGAAGAAAAGTAAACCATTTATTGAGAGATGAATAGAATTTCTAAATTCAGAAGCCCTACCAGAATAAGTATCAAAAAGACGAAGAAGCAATTTAACAAGAGTTGTCTTCCCTCCACCGGAGTGCCCACAAAGAGCTATTGTCTCTCCAGCTTTTATATGAAGGTTCAGTTCATTCAAAATATATGGTCCACTTTCTCCATATTTAAATGAAACATCGCAAAATTTGATATCTCCAGCAACATAATCCAAATCAATGGCACCTGGTTTATCAATCACCTAAATTCAGGACCAATTAATTTAAGAGCACAAAATAATAAACAACGGAAAATAATTGCTTTGTAAGATTGATAAATATGACTATAGAATCATACACAAAGATGTTTGGCATTGAGAAGCCTATCTGAACAACATATTCACAATTGTACATGTGTCAACAAAGACATGGGGTTTTCAACAATGTAGAGTTACTAGAGTAACAGCATGAAAATGCAAGAACGAAAACTCAGTGGAACTTCAAGGATTCTAAGAAAGAATGGAAGTACCAAAAGACAAAAAAAGTTATTGATAAATATATCCTACTCATTCTAGTTCAGATGAGCTTCTCCTCAAAATCTTCAAATTATAAGCTTGTCATTGTTGTCAAGAAAGACAAATTGCATTAAACAAAGAAACTGTGCCAACAAAAATATAACTTCTGTAACTTTCAATATGAATTATGTTGCATGCTGGTCATGCAAACAAGTTAGCTATACAAGTTATCTGGGAAATTTATTTCATATGTGGATGTGAGAAAATGCTCGATAAAAAACAATTAGCTATACACTGACTACTTTTAATTTAACTTTATAGAAATTTCTGAAAATCTAAAGGATGATTGTAGCTGAAAGCCCTGTACCTTTTAATGGTATAATTAATTACATTTTATAAATCTTTACCAAAATGGCAGCAGTAAAAGTTAGTATTGATATAAGTTTATGATAAACTCATGGTAAAAGTTAATAGTAATGAAAATTCTGAACTATATTTCAGCAGTAAAAAGAACTTATATTCAGCAGTTAATCTCTCTGGCAAATACATTGCATTTTGAATGCTTTGGTCCCTATAACACCAGTATTATAAGTCGTTCGGGACAGATGGTCAGCTCATGCATCACAAACTAATTAACTGGTAAACTACAGGCAATCAACTCAGATACATGAAGAAGAAGTTTTCTTGAGAAAAGAAATGCTACAAGATTTTGATGAAGAAAAACAATGAAGGCAACAGTTACAGATTGACAAAACACTGATTTACCTTAGATTTTGACCTTGCCAAACCAAACAACCGTTCGATAGCTGGCTCCCCTTGCTTCCACTCATTGTATGCTTTTCCCACATCCTGTTCGGGTTTTAATATTCACAGTTAAGGTAGACACCATATGACTAAATTGCAATACCTTCGGAACATTAATTATGAACACATTATATAAAAAAAAATAACATCATGTGAATGACTTCAGTGTCAAGTCATTAGAATGTACCATATAGAAAAGAAAAAGAAAACTTCCTTATCCAAAAACAATAAAACAAGAAACTATGAATGGATCATTTTACCTGGATTGGCTCAACCAGGAAAACCAATGACGTCAAGAAAGAAACCAAGCTACAGCTACCAAAAGAACCGGAAGAAATGAGCAAGGATCCACAACAAAGGGTAAATAATGCCCCAAAATATATAATCTGTATGATCTGAGGGATGAGAGCTTTCATTTTCTTCTTTTTAAGATGTTCAGAGAGGTCAATATGAGCTAGCCTTTGAAATCTTGCACTCTCACACAGCTCTGTGTTGTTTGCTTTCACAAAAAGAATTGCAGGGAGGACCTAAAACCAAGAAAAATATATGCAACCCAGCTAATGAGAATGACAAAATAGTAGCTGTGCACATGTTCATAATTCTAAGAAATATGCAACAATATCCAATATTTTAGTTAGAATCACTTGAGTAACAGATACACAGAGAAATAAGAAAAAAGTTTGAACAAACTAGCAATACCCTTGAGGAAAGCACATGAGTTATGGAATCCAAGGATCATGTATAGCAGATATTTCGGCTAAGGAAATTGATAATAGACCTCATTAAGATAAGCTGAAAGACTTGCAATACTGAGATTCGCCTTTTTAGATATCTCACGAAGCCTTTCACCAAGATATGCAATAGCAAGAGCCATACATGGTATGACCTGTAGCAAGCAGATAAATTTGAAGATTAGAAATTTATCTATAGTGCATAAATAAATACAGAGCAAGATGATTTACAACTTTACCATGGCTGAAATCAAGCAAAGGACAGGGCTGATAGCCAACACCTGTGCAGTCATAGCAGATAACTGTAGAGCACTCGGGACGATGGTCTAAGACAAGTATTGCAATAACAATAATTATTTAAGCTATCAGAGCAATATCAAGCACAGATTGCAGAAAAGAAAATTAAAAATATATAATCATACACAACAAGCAGTAACTTCCGCATAAAATCAAATCAGTAACAAAATCTGATGTTTATACACAATACACTCTTCAATAACTATCATGAAATGCACAGAAAAACTAGCAGTATTTTGAGCATATACTTGTCCCTGAAACAATCTTAAGATGCAAGAGAACCAAAATTGTCAACAAACATAAGGAAGGTTTCAAGATTTATTTTTTGCATATCTTTCAACACATCAAATGCAAATTGCACTTGCACACTCCAGATAATGCAAAAATTTACAATTTAAATGATAAATGAGATGAAATGCACAGACCATGATCAAACTTACACAAATGTTTCACCATGGTCACGTCACACACACACACACACACACACACACACACACACACACACACAAATTGTGCCAGAAAAGTGCAGTTCTTTTCTATTGCAGTGCCATTAGAGTAAAGACACACATTTTTTACAGAGAGCAAAGACTCGATTTTTCTGGCACAAACTCAATTTTGAGTATAAAATTCTGAACTCTGGTACAATGTCTAAGTGGATACGAAAACAAACAGACAATTGACCTCTAAACAACAACAAAAACTCACATTGAGAAGTGCATAGAGAGTATCAGAAACATCTGCAGCCTCCGCAGTGATCCTATAAGCAACATCCCCAGTTGAAACCCCATCACCTCCCTCGAAAAACTCCAACTCCCGCTTCAAAACCCCCTCGAAAACCTCAACTCTAATCGCATACCCCGCATTTAACGCCGCCTCCCACAGAAGCGAATGCTGCCCGTAAGTGGCAACTAACTTAGCCAAGAACAGAGAGGCAAGTAAAAGCCCCTCATTTCGGAGTACAACAGCATCGAATTTCCCGATTGCAGAGGAAAACTGGCCAATCCTGGGGACAAGGTGTGATAGAGAGACGACTGAGACGAGACTGCAGAGCCAGCCAAGGAGAATAGGGTTATGCTGGGAGAGAATGTAGGGTTTGAGGGCGGAAAATGAGTGGAATTGGAAGGTATGGGAGATGGATTCGGGTTCTGGGTTTAGGGTTTTTGAGGGAAGATGAGGGATTTTGATGGAATTGATAGGTTTAAGTAGGGTTTTTGTGTGTAGATTTAAGGGGGGAGATGGAGATGGAGATGGAGATGGGGATGGGATTCTGTGACTGAGATTGGAAGGGGGATACAAAGATTTGAGTTTCAGATGATTGGGGAGAAGATAAGAGTTTGAGGGTTTCAGTTGCAACTGTGAACTCATTGGGAACCAACTGCCACTTCCATACTCGCGCCAAAACTCTCAAACTAGAGGTTGGTCGATACCTTTTAATACAATACGGTTAATTCAATTCGGTTCAGTTCAAAAAAGATAATCAAATATCTCCAAAATTCACACTCTAATTCTATTTAGAACAAGCAAATTTATCAAGTTTTCCAATAATTTTAAAAATTGAGATTATCGAATGCTTTTTCAATATTAAGAAAATACTCGTTCAACAACAAAAAGTCAAAAAGGTCATTCTTTGTTCAAGATGGGCATGCTTGACATGATCACCTGCTTCATCTTGACAGAGGACTGTGAATGTAGATAAGCCTCCACAGCTTGCAATTAAGATTTGACGGGAGGGTTGGAATTGTAACTAACTTTAGTTCGTATTCTCGCTCTCTTTACTTCTACTATCTCTCTTTTTTTTTTCAATTACTCTCTCATGAGGATTATGCAAATCCGGCCAGACCCCCATCATTGATCCACTTCCAACTAAACTCATCTTCGACTCATCTTTAATCTGATTCGTCAAGCGACTGACGTTATCGGGCACATAAACTGACACAAAACATATACTATTGTGAAATATCTCAATATCGAACTAACTAATATTACATTGTCTTATGGATCGAGAACTATGACTGATACATGTGTCAAAACTATCACGGAAATATCTCAATATACATGGCATTTTCAAGTAGTGGGCAAATTCTTTAATTCAGGGCGTCTTCATTTACCCTCTTTTGACAACTTTAACCTCAATTATTATAAGAATGAAAAATGGATGGCATGAATCAATGTAGTGAATGGAGGATCAATGTAGTGAATGGAGGGCAGTTTTTGTCTTTTAAACCTCTAGTTAATACATTCTTGGCTTTTGTGTTTTTTTGCTTGGTCGTCCTATATATAAAAATAGAGGGAGTTTATTTTTATGATTTGAATGATTTTCGGGTAGACATGCTCATATTGTGTAACCTTTATATATCAAAGTGTAATCATAATATCCTATGATTTGATTTCAAATGACAATGGGTTAAAAAGAAGGATTACATACTTAACAACTGGGAAGAAAAAAGAATCCAATAATTCCATCCACATAATTAGAGTTAACTTTTTCTCATATATATAAATGGTCAACAGTATGATTTTTTGATTTTTTAATGTTATGTGGTATTATTTTTTGTTACAAAATGAAACTGAAAATGACATATGGAAACACCATGCAATGCATCTCTTAGTTTCTTTTATTAAAATGGTTTAGGGGTTTTAATTTATAATAAGACCCAGGGAATGATTTTGCCCACAATAAGTCATTTTCACTCAAACTTTTCAATATGTTAACAAGAAATTTTTTATCAAACGAAATAAACAAAGTTAGCAAGAAAATGGTTGGAACTCTCTCATATATACTTGTTTTCCTTTTTTAGTAATATTTGTTATTTGATGTTAGTTATCAATATTAACTTCATATATAATAGTAATTTCTTTTCAGTTCTACTGTTGAATTAACTTACTATCGATAATTTTTATTCTTTTTTATAACATTATGGGAAAAATAAAAATCATATTGTATTTAATTTTGTTTATGAGATTAATTATAAGATATCAATTATGGACCTTGTAACGAAAAAATATATATAATTGGCAATTTGTCAAGGTTTAAAATGCAATTTGTCAAGGTTTAATCTTTGAATAGTCATTTTCACAAGATTTTTCATCACAACTTCTAAGTTAAAGAACTTAATTAATTAGTTATTTCAGAAAAAAAAAAACCTTAATTAATTAGTTCTTTAAGTATAAGTTTTTTAATCATAATTGGCAATTTCTTTTTGGTGTAATTTACGGGTAGTTCTTTTTGGACTTATCTGTATTTTAGTTCAGTAAATGCACTCAATTTAGTTCAATACTTCAGTAATTTTCACTTCAGCTTAGTGATAGAAAAAACATAGCCTACAAACATAGCCTAAATTATAAAAGGAAAGCACTAAAAATTCAGTATGAGACAAACAGTGTCGACTATAAAATTAACCAAAGATATGATGGTATTGAATAAGTACAAATGATATATGAAACATATTTTCAGTTTAATTCAGTACAATTCAGTAATTTTCATTTTAGTTCAGTTTTTTACCGATAAAAAATAGAACCTATAAATTATAAAAGAAAAGCACTAAAGATTCAATACAAACAGCGTCGACTGTGAACTTAACCAAAAATACGATGGTATTGAATAAGTACAAATAATATACAAGCATATTTTACAAAATTGAAAAGAAAATTTACACAAATAGTAAAACTTTTTACTTAATGTTATAAACTTTCGTGCACTAACCCTTGTAGTTCGTGCTTCTTAGTTTGCATATGTATGGTAACTAATAGTAATATGTTTTGAGCAAAATTTTGTTCTCTTCAATTAAACTAAATTCAGCAAAATGCAGTTTAGTTCAATTTAGCCGCGCCTAAGATTATGAGAAATAGAGACAAAGTAGGTTGATCTAGAAGAGTTTATCAAGAAAAAAAACTAAAAGAATGTTTATGACTTACTAAACTATAAAAGGAAAAATCTATAGAGCTACTTTTCTTATGTTATGTTTCTTTTTGATTTATTTTCAGCAAAGTTAGTTTAATTCAGCCAAATAAATCTTGCTTAAAGCATTCAATGAAATTTAGCTGATTCATCCAATTCAGTTCAGCAGTAAGTCCAGTTCAATTCAGCCATAAAGAACGAGGCCTTAGGTCATGTTCTTTATGCTTTATCAATAATTGATTTCAGTTCAATTCAATTCAGTAGTATTCAGTTCAGTAATTTTCCTTCAGGAAATGCACTTCAGTTCAATCAATTCATTTCAGTTCAGTTCAGTTCAATTAAGTTCAGTTTAATTCAGATAAGTAAATTTTAATCATAAAGAACAAAGAAGGTAAAATCTAATATTTATAGGTAAAATGGTGTCAAGCTAAATCCAGAAATGGTTTTACTACAAAAGACATAGTAATATACCCCAACACTAAAAACCTACCAAAAAACCCTTTAACCAATCCAAACTACCCAAACCGACCCACACCACCTCCTCCTTATTCCAGTCTGGTGCCATCACAATTTTCGGCGAGAATATTTACCAGCGAGTGATCATGTCGGGAAGACGAGGCAACGAAAAACGTCAAGATTAGGAAAAGGCGCATGATGAGTTAATTTTCAGTTGATTTTGGCCATTGTTTGTGAAAAATCCGGCGACGGGACCGGATTAATTATCGATGAAGAACGGCGAAGCGCATGATCCATGAGCCCCGCCGCCTAAAGGAGCGCAAAGTTCATGTGCTCCACCAGACGGTGGAGCTCATGGATCATATGACCCGCCTCACGGCATGGTTCAATGTTCATGAGCCCCGCCGCAGGGCGGAGCTCCTATCCCGTGAGCTCCTAATTTTCAGTTGATTTGGGCAATTGTTTGTGAAAAATACGGCGACGAGACTGAATTATCGGTGAAGAACGACGGAGCTCACGGGATATGAGCTCACCCCAGGGATGGGCTCATGAACATTGCGGTCCACCTCACGGCCGGGCGCATGATCCATGAGCCCTGCCGTCCGGAGGAGCGCAAAGTTCATGCGCTCCACCGGACGGCGGAGCTCATGAGTCATGCGCCCCACCTCACGGCGGGGCTCAATGTTCATGTGCACCGCAGTGGGGTGGAGTTCATATCCCAAGAGCTCCACCTCTAATAAAAAAAAAATTAAAAAGCAAAATAGTCTTTTATTATGTCTTTTTTAGTAATTTATGTCTAGATTTAGTAACACCCCTTGATATTGGTGAGCAAAATAATCCAATTCATTGCTTCATGTTCTCCCCGAAAATCGAGTAAGCTCACTCTCCACTATCTTAACTAACATTATGCTCTGATTGTAGGTGAAAGAACTGGCCTTAAAAGCAGATGAGAGGTGTCAATGTGTTTAAAAGTAACCACTCGAAAATTGATGATTTGCCCATTTGTGTGTTTTATGCTCTCCCTTTAACTTCGAAAATTGCTTACTTCATCACTGATGATCAGTTAGTACTTCATGATTAATGCCCGATAAATTTTGAGATGTCTAGTTTTTCCTTTGTCTCAATCCAAGATTTGGATGTTTGAAATCTCGAAAATATTGTTAAAGTATGGGATGCACTAGCTGAAATAATATAAACCGATTCATTACACTTTGTAACCTCTTTTGCTTTTGTTCCTTTTTATATTTTCTGATTTAATATTATACCATATTAAATTATTAATAGTCACAAATATTTTTCCAACGAGGAAAAACCCTTATTATTATTATTGTTATTATTAAGAAAAGGAATTGTGTGAATTTAGGACAGACAACATGGTATATTGGATATTAAAAGATTCATTCAAATGGAAAGAAGGTTGAATAAAATTATTATAGAATATATAATAGAGATCAAGAAAAAAGAAAAGGAATGGTTAAACATAGGAAACGTGAGGTGTATGCAAATCTGAAGACTTAAGACTATGGGCTTTCAACTACCTATTTTATCTTGTATTATTTCTTCTTCAACTTGTGCATGCCCCTCCCTCCCAACTCTACTCCATTATCTCAATTTCTTTTCCTTCTATAACATGACATAATATCTAATTCAACACTTTATAATAATCATGATATTTATTGTTATATAAGATAGTTCAACATGAGAGGATTTTCAATTCTTGTATAAAGTATATAAAATTTCTTTTTTTTTGGTACACAATATATATATAATTTCTTTACGGCATGCATATAAAGGAAAAAGTCTATTAAGAAACAAGAAATCCACTCTTTAAAAAAAATTATGTGTACTTTATCTTCTAAAAAATGAAAAGTGTTTTGCTGCATTTAAAAAAGAGATTGTCATATATATATATATATATATATATATATATATATATATATATATATATATATATATATCATCAAAATTACCAAGGCAAATATAATATGTTAACAAAGTTAATAGTAACATTACATTAGAAAGGACTAGCAATAATAATTTTTCATTTTGCTAAGCTGTAAATACAATATTTGTTATACAAATCCATTAAAATATTAATCCCCTCTTCGCAAATAGGCAAAAACAAACTATTAGTAACAAAATATTATCTTTCCAAAAAAAAAAAAAAGTAACGAACTATTATCATTTTACATCTTCCCTTACTTATATCATTAGTATATATCTTCTTCTTTTTTTTGAGAGGAGAGTAAAGACAACAGTTAGGGGCGGAGCAACATATCCTAGGCCTCGGGGAAATTAAAGAAAAGAAATTTACAACTATATATATTCAACAAAACAGTATGTTTAAAAAAAAAATAGCATGAATTCGTAAGAAATCTACAAGAATTGTTAATACAACAAAATAAAAAATATTTGTTCCCATTTCGCAAATAGGCAAAAATATATGAATAGGGAAGTCTTCCCTTACTTAAGTGGCTAATTTAATATATGGTTTGGGAGGAGAAAATGGTCAATATGTATATTAATTATTATAAACATATGAACAACAAATATGAACTCAAGTACGTACGTAGATATTCTTGGTTGAAAATTCACATTTCATACTTACATTGCAGATACTTTTTTACCTTGTTTTTCTTCTTCCTTTCTCATCACTGAACTTCCACTTCACATACCATCCATGGCTTTATTTTCAAACAGTAGCAATTACAGCGATATTCGGGTTATCTGAAGGAGAAAAGGCCAAGAAGAAGAGAAGAATCATGATCAAAACTGGGATGAACAAGAACAACACCGGCGGCGGTGATAACGGGGGCAAAACCACCGGTAAAAGAAGAAGAGAAAGCGATAACAAGATCATCATAACAATCGATCTCAACATCAATATTAAACTTCATATACAATACCAAGAAAGTGATATGATTATTTCTATAATCTCACACTTTTTTTAAGTGATGGTTGAGAATAGAAAAGAAGAGATAGTAAGTGTGTTTTATGTTTGAATAATGAGAAAGAGATTTGATGGATTTCTTGAGGAATTAATAGGGAGTAGGGGTCCCATTTGGAACCCATTTCTTGTGTCTTGGTTCAGATAACCTCAAATGCTTTTAATAAATTAAGAGCCCCTTTTTTGTCTTTAGATTTTCTCCAATCATATATATTTTATTGTTATTTGTTATTTCTCCATAATTTTGCTCATGTGGAGTTAGTACTTATGTTAGGAGGACGTTTTCCAACTTTATATAAGGAACAATAGTTTATTTAAGAAGATGTTATTATGGTTATCTAGGTTTCCATGATAAATATGGGCCATCAAGAAGAGGCCCATGAAGACTAAAAGTACATTTGGGGCTCATGAGACACTACACTTACTATGGCCCGTTTGAGTAGAGCCCGCTAGTAGAATCTTCCCTAAGCGGACATACTAAAGTCCGACCTAAGAACATAATTTCATCAACTATACACAGTAATAAGAACATAATTTCACACACAAAAGATGTCATTTTCTATTTCTCTCTTTCTCTCTCTACATTGTTACTTTGCTCCTTTCTCTCTCTCACTTGATATCGATCAGTTTGAGTTATTTTTAAGGTCATAAAGAGTTCAGACTTGAGTCGATCATGTCTATTAGTGGAAAACCAAACCTTTACGTTATGGCCTCTCAAATAAAATTCTTAAACCTAGAGGTTGATGTGGATACCTTAGTAAAAAGAACTACTCCAAAGATAAATACAATATCCCCTTCAGATATTTTCAAGAGCTTACAATGATAGCACCCATCGAACGAACTATGGAAAGGTAGACAAAGACAAGCTAAAGAAGCAAACTAGTCAGGATAGCAAGGCACCTTCAGATGGAAATGATCTTGCCCATGAGGGAGCTTTACCCTGTAGAATTGAAACACTATGATTATATACCATATAAATACCTGAATTAATAACAGACATTCACTAGTCTAGGGGCACCCATATATCATATTATTATTTGAATTTCTAGTCCGCGGAAATGAAGATGTAAGAAACTTGAGACAAAATAGTCCACTAATTTAAATGCATCAATCCTTTAATTGAAAAAACTCATAATAAACTGAGACTTTTCAAAATTAGAGGTTTGAAGATAAAAAAAAAATAAATGGATATTTGAGCTCAATCTGCTCTTTTAAATAATTGTTCACTAAACATCAATATTAGAGATTTTGACCATTAAACCTTTAAAAATTATCAAAACCTCTAATTTTGACTAAACATGCTAATTGTCAAACCAATCTTTAATTTTAGACTAAACATTCTAATTGCCAAACATGAGCCAGTTTTTTTTTTTTATGTTTACATAAGTAAATGTGGTTGGTTTGTTTGCCCCCTTTGTTCTTTGTTTTTTTAGCTTGTGCTAAAGTAATCTATAGGTAAAAATTTTAAAATAATGCATGTTATTTCAAATATTTACAAACTAACTAGTTTGTAGTTTTAACTTTTTAAAGAGATATATAAAGTTTTACTGCGGTACATTAGTAATGACCATCACACTATTTATTCTTACCTTTTTAACACAGTTTGATTAATACTTTTTAAATAGAATTAACTTTATTGTAAAAACAAAAATGTGTTTTGCAAATAGATTCTGGTATTCCTTTGATGGTGCGGTCGCTCTTTCTTTTAGGAGTGTTTAATTTCTAATATTTGTTCTTGAATTTTAGGTATCACAAATTGTGGTTGTTCATTTTGTTGAACAAATGAGTCATTTTCAATACTTTTTATTTATCAATACAATTTTAAGTAATTAAGACCAATATTATATATTTGTTTTCAACGTAGGTGCTCCCTAAAGGACAACATCATTCATCATACACTGTATAGGTTATGAATATGAAGAATCTCAATCAAATAATATTTTCCGATTGACATGACATTTCTTTTGTTTTTTCAAAAAAACAAAACAAAAACAAATAAAATTCCAAAATTTCAAATGTTATGTTATGAAAATTGGCATTTATAGTTTTTCTGAACCCCGCAACGGCGACTGAGAGGGATTTAAATACCATGAACTTTTGACCCATTACAAATTCGGATTAGTTGAACTAGTGTGAGTTCGGAAACTGGATTGAAAACCAAAAAAGAAAATAAATATTGAAATTAAAGAGTTCCATTGTTGAATTCTTAAGGTTTTTAAAGAAAAATAAAATAGAGAGCTCATAAAATTTCAGTTTTATTTTGTAAAATATTCCAATCCAGCTATAATCAATTCTGTAAATTATACTGCAGAATTTTTTCCTTGCAGTGGTAACTAAACATATTACAGCCGTAAATTTTAAAATGACTTTTTGAGAAAGGGAGTTATTATCGACTTAACATTTTTAAGATTTCACTGTTCCGTTTCAGAAACATTTTAAATTAGACAGTAATGTTTTGTATTTTCATCATTCGATATTTTATATAAAATCTATGCATAAACAAAGTAACTTTAAAGAAATTTCTTTTATCCCATAAAAAAAATTCTTTTATAGAAATTCATTAAATTGTACATTTTTTTCTCAAAAAGCAAGGTTTCTGCATATTCTAAAAAAAACAATGCAATAATGATTTATTTTACGTCATCGTTGAGTTAATGGGGATTGAGACTAATAAGAGGGTGGTAGGGATTAAGTCCATATTATTCTTGCAAATGAGAAATATCTATTGAAAAAGTTGGCGAAGTGTGGTCCATTTTATGGACAATATTGTGGAGTTGTATTCTAGATTCAGTCTTTTTAGATTCATTCTTGAGAGAGAATTAAAGAGATGAATTCACATGTATTATTTTAAAAATAAAAAGTTGTTTTATTACGCTCAATTAAGGTGTTGTATTTTTACTAACCGAACTTTAATCGAACTGAATTGAATTATTGATTAAATTTTACTGAATTTTACTGAATTTCCATAATTTATTTAAGTAAAAAATGAATATGGTCTAAATTGATAAATTGAGAGAGGGAAAGGTCATATTTTCCATTAAAATGATCGATGAATGATCAAGCGTTTATATACAAGATTCAAAGGAAAAAAGGAATCAAAGAAGTTGTTACTCAGCTAAACAAACTAACAGACTTCTAACGGTCTTTCCCTCCAAATCCAAGCAGTTATGGTGACTCAACAAATTGTGGAGAATTACATTCTAGTCCATGAACTTGTTTAATTTCATTTTGTACATACTTGACTTTAACATAAGAAATTTTACTGAATTGGACTAAACTGATTTAAACTGAACTAAAATTTTGTTGAACTAAATAGGTTAAATTTGTCTGGATGCATAAGGAATTTTACTGAATTTGATTGAACTAAACCGAACAAAACTGAATCTTTTGCTGAAAATAAGCTAGAAAGAACATGGCATACGACCTTCACCACCTCATATATTATTCCCTTATCTTTTACATGTATTAAATTTTGGTTCTTTTATCCTTTATCCTCAATATTGTTATTTATTGTTTGCGCACTAGGATAACATGTTAATGGTAACTTTTGTGTTATTTCTTGTTTACTAAAAGAATCGTGATTGAACCTTGCATTTTATTGCTTTTAGACCTAGTAGCACGCTTGTCCAAAAACCCCACGACTCTCTCGCTGAATGGGTCAAACGTTTCTAAAAAATTGTTTTATAAATACCATTTCTAAGCATCAAAGTCGTAGTTCAAGCTGTAGGAAATCCAAGTGTTGAGCCCTCGCCTAGGAACTTACTATATACAAGTCTAACCCCGAACTAATGTGTCAGGCTATATCTGGAAACTCAGATCGATTCTTGAAGAGTAAACTCGAGGGAGAAGCTAAAGAGACTCGTCCAAGAGACAATACACCCTGAGAATATAATAATTAATGGGCTCAGGAAAGATAGGATAGAAAGGAATACAAAAGGAGCAAGAAAAGTTGTACAATTCCACCACAACTTTCTCCTTGGATCGCCTCCAAAAATCTCCTAACACATTTGTGATTATGCGTTAATCATTGAAATTCGAGTCGTTGATTTTACTGTGCAGCTTGCTCAGTAGTATTATCAATAAGGTTTTCAAGATATCAAGGTTGATCTTGATCTCATCATGACTTGAGTAACATATTGATGATAATTTTTATTATCAAAAGTGAGATTTGAACTCCGTACTCTACACAATATAAGCTTTATTCTTAATGATTGAAAATAATTAAAATGAACTAAACTAATTGAAGTGTATTTATTAGATTGAAATTATTGAACTCAACTGCATTTAAGACACAAATGCATTGACAGATATATTTATATAAATAATTAATTACATATTAAAATGAAAAAATGTGGTTACTCACAAGTAGATTGTTGGAGTATTGAATGATTAGATGTCTACATTAACAAGTCAATTTGGTATCATTATCCATTTACTTGTCCAACGATAAATTTTATTGATAGATGACCCATTTTGAACAGAATACAATGCATCGATGCATCTTTCTCTATCAAACATTTTACATGTCCTTGATTTCCATTGTTGTTTTAAAATACAAAAAAGGAATAATGGTGGATGCTATAATTTTTCTTTATTTTCTAGCTTAGTTATTGTTGGGCTATACGGCCCAAGTAATATGGCCCCATATCAAAATCTATGTGAGTATAAACCATACCAAAAATAAGGGAGAAGCTGACGTGGCTGTTGAGCCTCGTTGTGCTTCCTTCTTTCTTACAAAGCCCAGGCACAATTTTTGAGACTTATTAATCGGCCCAGAGAATATGAATATTGCCACAACCATTTTGATTATGTGATACCCTCAAAATCAAGACTTAATACAAAAAGATTGCCGATAATATGATGCACCCCATGTAATAATATAATGTCACTTGACTTCTCAACCAACAGAATATTTATAATGTGTAATTAATTAATTATTTTATGTCACTGTTTACAAGGAACTACGGTGGTGAGTGCCACTTACGGTTGGCCTCAAGGTCAGATGAAAGAAAAGTGTTGTGGTACGTAGGTTTGTGTCGGGCAACGTAAAATCTAGCCACATTATGGACATAAATCAAAATATTGATATTATGGGGTGTTTCCTAAATCAACAACGTGCAATATATCTTAAGCCCAGATGTACTGAAAAATATGAAGGGTTGTTAGGGCGTCACACTTGAGCAGCACACCAACCCGACGCTTAAGACGGCGTCAAGTGTGCAAGGATTTCCGCATGATGGACATGTTACGATTTGGGACATGGAACATTGGCTCTTGGAAGGGAAGATTAGTAGAAATTGTATGCAATGAAGATGAGGAGAATAAACATAACGTGTCTGTAAAAAACTAAGTGGCTTGTTACCAAGACCAAAGAGACAACTCCTTAGGGTTATAAGATTTGATACTCATGAAAGGATAAGGGTGAGAATGAAGTAACTCATTACCAAGAGCATATTGATGATGTAGTTGAGGTGTCTAGGAAGAATACTCGAATTATGAGTATTAAGTTTGAGCAGAGGATGAGCTTGTGAATATCATAAGTGCATATGCACCACAAGTAGAATTGGATGTCCCTATAACTATAAGACTAGCATTTTTTGGAGGATTTGAAGAAAGTGGTGCAACAAATTCTTAGGGAGGAGAAGATGATCCTAGGTGGTGACTCTTGGAGTCATTTTTTACTGTTCTTTTAGCATGTTTTAGTTCATTTTCGTGTGTTTTTATCTTCTTTTGGAGCTTGTTTCAGTTAATTTTCTTTTAATGTGGTGTACGCTCTCTTTTACGTGTTTTTGTCGTTTCATGACCTTTTTATATCTTTTTAGAGTATTGTGAAAAGTTCGAGCTTCATGAGGAGTTAGAAGACTAGATGGAAACACGTTTTTTAGAGTATTTTGGAAGCATGACTCGATGAGTCACTAGTCTAACTCATTGAGTCAGAAGAAGAATGTTTTTGAATCTAAGGATTTTGGCTATTCTATTGATAAAATATTATCATGGTATCAATTAACAAATAGACGCCATGAGGTCGTCATCACTGGAAGCAAGTATATATTGATTCAAAAATAAAAATTCCTTCTAGATCCTAGCATCTAAATATCCGCATCTAACAACTAAAAATTAAAGGATGTATAACAAAATAATTTTGGAATTCGTTAGTAAACCAATCAATAATACGACATTAGCCAAATTAATAACCCAATTTCATTAACATTATAATTAGCATCATGATTTATATTATTAAACATTAATATAAAATTACAACAAGGACAACAAGTTTACTCTTCTATTAATGAGAAATTTTCTTCTTTTAGAAAAAAAGGAGTAATGACTAATGATACTATTAGAAAAATCTTTTCCTTATCCTTTTTCCTTATAGGATTATATATCTTTTACAACTCAACTTTCGTGGGTATATTAGGACTTCAAAAAAATTAGGTTATACAGTTACCCAAAATAAAAAAAATTAGGTTATACAAAGGGCATAACCATAATATATATATTAGATTATACAGTTTCTTAAGTAACCACTAAACTATAGAAAACTAAATTATCAAAACATGAAAAACTAAAATGAATATCATGGAAATAAAACCTCCCTCTTCTCATATAAAGACACAATCTTCTCACTGAAAGCTTCACATTCCAATCTGCAGGATCCTTCCATCTACATATACAGAATCCAAAATATGAACATTTGCAGTATTGATGTATATATAAATAATAAACAAATTTAGGAACTATGAATTACAAATAATAGCAGTAATAAATCAATAATATATACCTGGAGATGTAAAGTGTAGAATATCTTGCCAAGAAGGGACTCAAAGGATGAAAAATTAATCAAAGAAAGTCCTTCCTCTTCTAAAAAAACCAAAATTTCCGATAAAGGGCATGTTTGAGCTGCATCGGTGTATGTAGATATCTGAATCACAACTTCTTTATCAGTGAGTTTCGTCGCTGATACTAGCGAATGATCATTTGCCTTTTTTGTGCTTTTTGATCTATTTTGGTTTATAATTTGAGTTTCCTTATATATCTTTGATATGAGCTCTTCTTTTCTTTCACACATCCTCTCTACTTGTTGTTGTAGTTCCGGTATGTATTTCAGCACCCGAGAGACTGTTGACGGTATGCTCAATTTTTTCTGCACCATACAAAATTTTAATAAGGAAAAATGTAGTGTTTTCAGGATTAAGAATAACTGCAGAATTAGTTCCGTCGTAAAGCCAAATTTATGATCATATTTCGTGACGAAATATTATGTAGCAATTTACCATGAAAGTAAATTTCACGACGAAATCTCGCCGCTAATTCATCTGTAAATTCCAAATATGTCGTGGCCCTTGTAATAATTATTTTTTGACGGACAGAGTTTTGGACTGTATATGTTTTTCTTGATTTACTCCAAGGAATTTGCAACTTTATGTAGAAACAAAACCCTACTTAACAGAATTAATTAAAGGGGAGAGATTATGAAAAAAGTACCATATGATCATGGGCCGGAAGCAATGATCGAAGGGAAGAATAAAGGTTGTTCATCAATTTTCGCCGGTCACGTTCACTAGCATTATGATTAAGCTTCTTAACCATGTTAGGATCACCACCACTGTTATAATTAGTTGTGAAAGATGTGGATTGTATTTGCTGCTCCAATGATTCCGGTGGCTTAGACGTGACATAGTCGAGATTCGAGGAAGCTGGAGTAGTAGTAGCAGTAGTAGTAGCAGTGGTTGTCGCTGAGGTTTTCGAGAAGTAGAATTGTTCATTTGGCTCGTCTAACGGCCATAAGAATGATGGAAATGTGGATGGAGATAAAGCCAACATGGTTAACTGATTAATTACGTTTAAGGAAGTGGTTTTGATGCTAATTAAGCTTTGCTTATACACGGTGACTTGATTAAGTACACTATATGTATATATAGAGAAGCATTTAATTAGTTCATGAATTAATCAATTCTTAATTATTAAGACTAAGATAATCATAAAAATAACCTAATTGATGATGCTCAAATGTTTAACCATCAAATTTTATATTGCTTATAGTTTAATGTTGAGGAGAATGACATTTCACCTTCTCCTGGAAGATTCTGTTCATTAGCACTTGATTGAACAATTATAATTAAATTATAAAAAATATAATAATATAACATCATTATAAAATTATCATTAAATTAAATTTACAGTGGAATATTCCTACAATTAGTTAGATTACATAGTGAGTTTGTTGGATTCGTTGGAACATATAGCAACCCGGTGATGCCATTGAATAAATTTTATCTTAAAGTTTCAAAAAACTGAGAAAATAAACAAATTTGGAATTTATATATATTTATTTTATGAATTTTATTATTTATTTAAAACAATGAAATTGTATGCTCAAAGTCTTAATCTAGTGAATAAAATTATTAAAAAGATTATAAGCGGTGAAGTAGAGAATTTTATTTGTTATTTAATATAAATGTAATTACATAAAAAAAGAATTGAGCATTCACATTTTACAATCATAGAATTTGAATTCATCACCTCATACTCCTTAATGAATGTAATAACCACCAAAATATTGATTGGTTGAAATAGTTACACAAATATTTAAAAAGCAAACAATGCTAATTTAACTATTTCATAAGATAAAATTATATTAAAGATGTCAGCCTTGGCCTTATTTAATTATTTATTGGACTAAAATAGGATGAGTGGATAGAACTAGAAGGTGGAGTGAGTAAGGAGCATGGGCAGCACGTGGAGAGAGGGTACTGAACCTTGTCAGGCACGTGTTCAGTAGCGGCCTCATGTGGACAACATGCTCTTTCTAGCCACAAACTTGAGCATCTGTGTTGCCTTTAATAATATTTTACTTCAATTTGTTCTTCTTTTAAGGAATGTTGATACATCATCAATTTCTCATTTTGACTCCAATTCTTTTCAAAACCCCTACTTTACAATGTATAAAAAGATTTAATAATAGTAATTTTATGTCTTCGAAATTTAATCTCAAATATTAGTTACCTTTTTGTGTGTGGAAAATTTACCTAAAGAAAGGTACTTTAAGCAGTTTCTGAATTAGGAGAAAGCTCAATATTATAGAGCATTTACGAGATTTGATTTACATAGTGTTTTATCCATAGATGCTCTCACTGTTAAACTTAGTGAACTAAATGACTTACATGTGAATTTGTGAATGTATGTATTAATTTCTCTAAATTTAAAAGATACAAAGTATAGTAAATATATTCAGAGAATTAAGGAGTGTACCCAAAGATTAAAATTTGTATTAGATGACAGGAGAAGTTTGAAATTTGAAATAGAGAAACTAGAGGAATAAAGGGATACAAGAGACTTCAGTGTTAATTAAAAAATTAAATGAAATAAAATCAATTAGAAATTATTTTTAACAACGTTCTTCAAGCTGAACATCATAAGGGACACACAAACGATCTCGAAGAAGTTGAAACCAAAAACTCGAGAGAGGCTTTGGTTTCTATGTCAACTACATGATTATCAGTGGAGATGAATTGAATGTTGAAAAAGCCATATTGGGCATTTTCTCAAACAGAGTGATAATTAAGTTCAATGTGTTTGGTACGAGCATGAAAAGCCGAATTAATAGTTAGATAAATGGCGCCCATATTGTTCCAACATAAAGTGACAGGACGAGGCATCAGAAATTCAGAATCCTGCATAAGAGAAAGAAGCCACAAAAGTTCACCAGTGCATTAGCAACAACTTTGTATTCACTCTAGGTAGATGAGCGAGCAATAGTTGGTTGCTTCCTAGTGTGCCACAAAACAAGGCTTCGGCTTAGATAAATCAATAAGCACATGTTGATTGAAAATCATCAAGACACTAATACTCCAACTACTATCAGTATAACAATAAACTTGACTACTCGTAGAAGGCGAGAAAAAAGCCATGAGTTAGAAGCCCCTCAAATGTAACGAAATACTCGTGTGATAGCTCGCCAATGCACATTAGTTGGATAGTGAAGGAACTGGCACAACTTATTTACAGAAAAGGAGATGTGATGGCGAGTAATTATCAAATATTCCAAAGCCCCATAATGCTGTTATATTTTGAATCAAAAGACAACAAAGTTCCAAGCTCTTTAGATAAAGTATGAATAGGAATGGTTTGTTGTTTAGCATTTTGACTCATTTAAGAATATCACTAATATACTTGGCTTGACATGGTATATACCCCTTATCAGATAGCTTATGTCAATGCCCAAAAAATAAGCACGGCCAAGATTGTGAATGAGAGATTACTTCTAATTTGACTTATAGTTCAAAAAAATTGCATCATGAAATGTCTCAATGATGAGAATGTCATCGACGTAACAAAGAATATAAGTTTTTATAAACAATGGTGAACAAATAAAGAATTGTCAATGAAGACATTATGAAACCTTTTACAATAAACTGTTTGAGTTGAGAAAACCATTTGCGATGAGCCTGTTTCAATCCAAATAAGGATTTCTTTAGACAACACACTTGGAAACAACGGACCAACAGAAGACGGAATCATCAAATTAATTAAAGGTTTTGATTGGCGATCTTGCCAACCATCGGAACAAATTGGTGCTCAAGGATCTCTAGTAGGCTGGAGTAACTTGTCAACGTGTGTTTTCATTTGGATTGTTCTAAGTCTATAAGAAATATGAGGCACAGCCCACCTAAATTTCCATTAGCTAATATTTGACAAAAAATTTCAAAATATGGACTTCTTACTAGATTAAAAGATAACATACCAGTATAAAACATTATGACACATTTTGTACCGGCTTCTTCTTTTTCTAATACATTGAAGTACATTCCTAGTAGCCTTTTTCTTTTCTTTTGTTGAATTAAATCAAAACCATCAGGAAGAAAACTGCTTTCGTTTTTCACTCAACAACAAACAATTTTTCTTCTCTTCAATGTCTTCATATTCTTTCTTGATTTCACGAGACAAATTCTCTGTAGGTTTTTTGCAACCTTCAACACCATGGTTGGAAAGTTTCAACATATAGCCCTAAAGTTTGGAATAGGAACCCGTCACCTTTTTATTGCAATATTTGCACATCCAAACGCGGTTTTCACCTCCACTGGTACTTGTAGAAGTTCAACATGACTCCACAACAATACAGTATCGAATCAAAACAATATAATTTTAAGTCATGTTACATTTTATATCACAAAGCCCTTAAATTTTATGAATCCAAGTAAAAGTTATTAGTTTTTTTGGAAAAAAATTAAAAGGTATTATTATTTTATTTTTCATCCGGTATCCAAATTTATATTGAGCGACTAATTCGGATTTGGGATGGGTTTAAGAATTATGGTATATAAACCCTTCAGTCGCCGTTGGGGCGGGTCTAAGGAGCAATTCGCGGATCTCTCTATCAAACGCAACCTCATACTACCAAACATTATTTAAATCTCCAAATTTACCAATTAGTAATTTTAATTTTCCTTAACACCATTGAATTCAATAATTACTAAACTAAATTAAATCATATATTTTTTGGTAAATCCATAAATAAAACACATCAATATTTTTTCTAAGATATAAAACACATCAATTTAACACATCAATTTAAAACTAAATTCAATTAAATTAGATTTTTCAAAATAATAATAAAAACCTAAAAAAAAGTTAAAATTATTAAGAAAATAAGAAATTAGAATAAGAGAGGATTACGGCAAGCAAAATTATTGTAATTTGCAAGAAGCAGCATTTGACGGCGGCCGCCCAGCTGAACCCTAATCTTCAGTCTCAACGAAGAAGAAGCATTTGACGGCAGACCTTCTTCCTCTGCTGTCTGTGGTAATTCTTGAATTTCTTTTCTGAATGTTTGTTTTTTCTTTTAATGGTATATGATTTTTGTTGTCTGAATTTCTTTTCTAATGTTGGTTCAGTTTGGGTGAAGCTATGGTGAGGCTTCATGGGATGAAAGGGCCTAAGAGGAAAAAGAGAGAGGAGAGGTATCATAAGGAAGAAGAAGAAGATGAACAACTAAATGAAGAACAAGAAAATGAAGAACAACAAGAAGAGCCAGCATTTGAAATGCAGGGCCTTCCAGTTGTTCCTAGTGATCCAAATGCCAAAAAGCCTGGCGTTGTTTTCGTTCTCGAGAAGGCTTCTTTGGAAGTTGCCAAAGTTGGAAAGGTGAAAACTTTCTAAGGTTTAAGGTTGTCTATGATTGATAATATAAGGATTATGTCTTTCAAGCTCAGAGTTTGAGTTTTTGCTGCTTGAATTTTATTCAAATTTATGCATTAGTATACCTTGCTTAATTTCTCTGATTTGTATTATCTAATGCAGACTTATCAAATCTTGAATTCTGATGATCATTCAAATTTCTTGCGGAAGCATAAAAAAGATCCTGCTGATTATAGGCCAGACATTGTGTTTCAGGTTTGTCAACTTTGAAATTCAGACTCAAAATGCAAATCTCTTTACATTCTATAGCACATAATTTATTCTATATCCTAATATAGACAAAGGTTTTGAATTGTCTTGATAACCGAGTTTACTACGCTTATTTCTCCTCAGCTGGCATGCTAAGTTTAACTTTGTTACTATTAATTATAAATTTTATATTTTCTTCAGGCACTTTTATCAATCTTAGATAGCCCCATTAATAAGGCTGGAAGGTTGCGAGCTGTGTATGTGAAAACAGATAAAGGTGTTCTATTTGAAGTCAAACCACATGTACGCATACCTAGGACATATAAGCGATTTGCTGGAGTTATGCGTAAGTTTAGCTGTGTCGGTTGCTCATGTCTATCTTTGGTTTAACTTGTCCTGTTTTCCTTCTTAACTTGTGTTTTTGATCTTGCAGTGCAGCTACTTCAGAAACTGAGCATTAGCGCTACCGGCAAACGTGAGAAACTTTTGCGCGTGATTAAGAATCCTGTGACCCAATACCTGCCTGTAAACTCTCACAAAATAGGTGAACTTGTGTTCTTTTTATCGTACATAAATAGAAATGCCACTCTGTTATGGAACTGATAAATACTCCACTTGTAATCAGGGTTCTCTTTTAGCTCAGAAAAATTGGTTAAAATGAACAAGTATGTAACCACAGTTGGTGATGATAAGGACCTGGTTTTTGTGGTATGTTAAAAGTAATTGTCATTTTTACTTTATGTGCTCCATTGTTAAATGCTTGAACTTCTAAGTTTACCTAAACTTTTGCAGGTTGGTGCAATGTCCCATGGGAAGATTGATTGTGATTATATAGATGATTTCATAGCAAGTAAGCTCTTTCTGAAACACTCCCTTTTTGTTTCAGTTAATTTCATATTTTAACTCCAGTTTGTATTCCATTTGGGAATTCCTCGAAAAGTGGTCTGTTTCTTAGTGACATGTATTTGGAGACTTGTAAAGTTGATTAGCTTGATTGTAGGATATAAATTTCCTCAAAAAAAAAAAAAAGATTGTAGGATATAAATTGGAGGAATAGACCTACACTGTATTTGTTACCTTAATATATGAAGGATTTGAACATGTATTTGATTTGTAATTGCAGCATTTTCAGACAATTAATTGTTGTTTTTTTTATCTTTTTCTCCAGTTTCGGGATATCCAATGAGTGCTGGCTGGTGCGTTGCAAGGATTTGTGAGGCGTTAGCTGACAAATGGGACGTCTTGTAGACATATCTATCTCTCTATCAATTTTGTGTGCTATCAAATCAGTGGTTTATTTATTGAAATATTACATGTTCGAGTAATTGTAGGTTTAGCATACAAGTTTAGTTTTCTTTCTGAAGTTTACGTCTTCCGGGCACATCAACATTAGAATCATTTATGCCTATTTTATATTGACAAAAGAATTGAAATTCTGTAATGTGAATCAAGAAAATTTTGGTACAAAGGCAGAAAGGATCCATAATTACATCCCAGACAAGATCGTATTTTTTCAGTGTTGTGGAATAGGCACCGGCAGGATTCTTTAAATAAACTGTAGCATATGCTGGTACGATATTAATCTTTAATGTATCAGTGATCTGCTAAACAAGCACGTGATATCATTTTAGGTCACTTGTTATGATAGTTTGATCTTAAAATGATTGGCTTTCACCGAAGTTTGAACACCACCTTAGTTGTGTTCCACAAAGTTGGATTGTAGGCCATTTTAACTTGCAGTTTCAATCATTGCTTTCCAAATTTAGTTTCCAAAACTTTTCAGTTTCTGGATTCAAAGTCTCAAGCAAATTTTTATCATTGTTATTTTCTTGGTCTAGGCTTAAACTTGTACTCTATTTTTCTACACGTCCAGGTATTGGGTTGTTTCATGATTGATATGAGTATGAAGATACAGAATCAAGGGAACAAAGTGAAAAATAATATTGTGGGTTGAATTAAAACTTCTTGGTATATAATCCATTTAATTAACTAGTTAGAAACCTACCAATGTTTGTGCCTTGTAGTAACACATTAGGACATAAATACAAATATAGCATTGTTTTATATATATGTACAAAGAATGGGAAACCTACATATATAATAATAACAAATAAAATCACTTGCTTGTTCCTTTTACTGTAACAAGCTGCTTCTTGAGGTTGAGATTATCTTCTCCGAGGAATGCCAACTTTTGCTTCAAATTTTTGGTTGCCTCATGATATTGCTTGTTCATGACACCCGACTCATCCACTTGCTCCTCATATCTAAACCGGTAAGCATCTAACTTTGCTTGGGTTCCACGAAGCATCATTCGAAGTTTTGCCTTTTCCTTCCCATTCTTCACTTCTTCCTGTTTTCACACGTACATGATTGTATTTCTCTAGTTCAACCACACCAATGTTCAAAAGTGCACTAAGTACAAGAAATTAACCCATCCTAATACTTGATCTTTTTGTGCAAACACAGACATGCCATAATTAACACGATTCATGGACCCAATTTTGTCCCAATGGAGAAAAAAAAAAAAAAAAAGTAACAGTAAATTATCTGGGATTTTTTAGCTTAATGATGTTTGTGTTTGTTTTACAACAAGTATGGAGAGTGTTTCAGCATCGATCTATATAACCAGTTCTTAGATTTTCCTTATTAATTTATCAGTTCCTTCTAAAAAAAGAGAGAAGGTGCAATAAACAAAATAAACTCTAAATTTCTGGCATTCTGCAAGGACAGGTATGGCAAGACAAGGTCAACAGACTGTTGGTTCATGATTCTAGTAGAGTACTAGTTGTTATAGGATGATAGAGCATGATGATTAAGGGTCTTACATTTACTTGCATTTAGGTAGCTTTCTGATTTTAACTATTGACTAAAAGCAGGGAACAAAAAAGGCCAAACATCTCAACTAGGTTGGCAGCCCCGCATACTTAACTCCACACCTGAACCCAAAATATATTAAAAGGAGAAGCAAAATACAAAAGTATGATATCGGCGATTTTCTAGCACAGTTTTGTGGTTCTAAAATCTGCAAACAGGTAACTGTTAACAATTACAGTCCAATTGACAATATATTGATAATTATTTTTGACCTGACATGTGTAGTTCTTCTGTCCTTCATAAAAGTAGGACCAGCTTGCCTAGAAAGTTGTCGAGATAGTGAATTCGACTTGTAATTTCGACTTCATGTTAGTTTTTTCTTTTTTGCTTTTAGAAGTAAAAATAAAAACAAGGTTCTAAGGTGATATGAAGTACGGTTGTAATCGTGTATGGTATGAAGGAGTAGATTATTTCTCTTCTTTTTTATTTGTCATCCAGTCAAGAAGGAAGAAAATACCCTTCCAAATCACACGACAAACTTTTCCAGGTCAGACAAAATTAACAGCATTTATCAATTGGATTATAATTGCTAGTGTTTGAAAGTGAATAATGAACATTGATTCAATACCTTAAGATAGAAAAGGATAAAGGAAAAATAACTAATTACCTCCTGAACTTGTTTGATCTCAGCATCAAGCCTATTTATGTCATCTTTTAGTTGGTTAATCTCCAGAGACTTCTCCATACTGGAATAACAGAAAACATAAACACAAGTTTGATTTCTCAAATAATTATGGTTTCCATCTAGCATTTTAAGTATGAATACAATGTAGATATATAAACAGTTAGTGCTCCGAGATAAACAGTGTAGAAATAAGTTTAGTTTCCATCTCATCAGTCAAGCCCTAATGATGTTAACAGAAAGTTACCCCAATTGACACGAGATAAATCAAGATAAACAAAATCATGCAAACTGCTTTGCACTAGGAGATTTCAAAATGGCCATTTTCTTTCCTTTATCCTTGATATTTTTGTCAACAAACCCATGTGTGCAACACCCATAATAAAAGAAGAGAAGGGCATAAATAAACATGGTGAGTCCATATAAAAATTCGATGCTGAAATCGTCGATCTACCTTAAATGATAATGTTAGTTATTTATGTTTTTGATATTATAGTTATGTCAAAACAAACCTGCAATGCAACTCCCATTTCACTTTTTCCTCCGAGCAAGTCAATGTTTCTTTCAAGACTTCACATTCTTCCCTACAAGACTCCAGTTCAGTTCCTACCTGAAAATTTACCAAAATTCTCTATTTTAACAACAAATATGCAACTGCTGAAATAAGATATTAGTTCATGTTTTGATGCCCGAAAGTACAAGTTATAGTGCTGAGAGGTCAAAACAGATGAGAACAACTGTGATATTATCCTGATAAAAATGTAATTGGCCCCTCATGTTTTCAGTAAAAACTACTTTTAGGATAGACCTTTAAAATCTCGAACCACGCATTTGCAACCAGCCCTAACAGTGCAAAGTTCTTAAAGAATAAAATGTCGCACTTACCTCCAACAATGCTTTAGACAATGATGAAACCTCTGCGTTGTATAAGTTTGTCTTCTCTTCTATTGTTGCAACAGAAATTTTCTCCTTGGCCATCCATATTGCCTTTTCCTCTTCCATTTCCAAGAGCGAGTTACTAAGTTGCTGCAAAAACAAGGCCACAACATTTTGCTAAGAAAGTACAAACCAAAACAGAGAACTATTGCTTCATAATCAATTAGATGCTAGTTTACCATTCCTAACTCTTGCTGTCCTTCTACCAGCAATTTGATGTCATTTTCCAATTTTTGCCGGTTCAGAATGGATTCTTCTAATCTTTGTTTCTGAACCAACAGCCAAGAATAAGATAAGCGAAAAACATATTATTTACTACAAATTCAACAATAGCGATTAACTTAGATAATTTTTTTATCCTTTATTAACTGTTAAACCAAATTTTACAGAGAAGAAATAGTGAGAAGAATGCACAAAAACTCACTAGGTCCAAATTCTCCTCCTCCAACATATTATAATTGGTATTTAAACTATTCAACTCCTCATAAAGGGCTTCCAACTCCAGCTTTTTTGAAAGTATGAGCTCCTCTTTCTCCTCTTCCAGGGATCCAATAGTCGCTTCCATTTCAAAAGCAAGTACTTCCAACTTCTTGTAGTCTTCCTAAACAATATAGGAAATATAAGAGAAGGGAAAAGAAAAGGCTGCAACATATTTTAATCACACAACCAAAACAACGTTGCTTTTTCCCAAACGGATATTAGCAAAGACTTGAAATTTAAGGGAATAATTCTTTCTTAAGAAAATATTAGCATTTACCTAAATCACTAACTCCTTGTGTTAGTCATAGCAAAAGGCATTACCAGAAGAAGAAAAAATTAGTGGTATATTTTGAGTATATTCTGATGCAAATAATAAATACATTATCAGATTCGAAAGCATTAAAAGGACATTTTTTAGCACACTTGAAAATCAACTACCATGTTAGTGTGAAAGTGGTAAATGTTGATGGTCATATAGCAACAGAGAATAGAATATGTCATTTCCATAGATAATAGCTAAATCCATACATATAAAATATGGAGTCACAAAAAAACTAAACCGATTGAAAATAAATCATAAACATACAAGTTTTAAAAATTATTTAAGCTAGATAGAATATTCAGAATGATATCGACAGGCCAGCCAAGGTTCATAGAAGGTGTACGAAACAGATAGGGCGTGCACCTGCATTGATAAATTTGCAAGTCCTTTTGGATTCCTAGGATCAAACCCCTTTGAACTCTCAACAAATGAATCACGCCTTCTACCGGCAAGACTTTCACGTTTATTGATGTCCCGCTCAAGACGATTATTTTGGCCATGTAAGCGTTTCACTTCCCTTTCAGCAAATGATTTCTCACCCTACAATGCAGTGGATCCATGTGAAGGATGACAAGTTAAAAGGCAAAATTAAAAAATAGCAAGATGGAAAATGAGATCTATTACTACTACAACAGTAACAACACCTCAAATTTAATTTTCTCCTGAATTGCACTTTTGAGCTTGAACTCGGTCTCCTTTAACTTGACTTTTGTTTTCTCGAGATCTTTTCTCATATTTTCCTTTTCCTTGGCCAAGTAAGATGATGATATTTCTCTTTCAAGACTTTGAATATTCTGAAGTAAATTTTCTTTTTCCAAATTATGTTGCTCGGAAAGTCCCTGCAGCAAATAAAGAAGTCAGACATGATACACCAACCAATGTATTGAATCTCTGAAAGAATTCTATGAAAAACAACAGAAAGAAAAGGCTTACACTCAAATACTCTTCATAATTCAGTTCATCCTGTTCCAGTTTTTCTATTTGTTGCTGGAGATCAATTGATTGATTGTATAAATGAAGCTGCATATTGCATATTGCCAGGTGAATATTGTTTATTAGGTACAGTTGCAGCTTATGTATCACATAGACAAATGTAAATACCTTCTCATTTTCCAGTTCAGCAACTTTTTGCATCATGCACAATTCAAACTTCTTGTGATTACTAAAAATCAACGTTTGCTTCTGAGAGTTCTCTCGCATCAAGTTCTTGAAATCCTGGGTTACAAACTAACAATTAAACCCTGAACAAGATGAACAAAATCCAAAAATGTAATTCAATTGAAAGGAAAACAGGGAGAGACAGATTGTATAGTAGTCACCTTGAACTCGCTACATATTGTGGAATAGCTTTGGACAACCTCATCCAGAAGTGAGGTAACACTCTCCAGATCTTTAGTAGAGTTTTTTACTTCAGATACGATATCTTCTATCTCGTTTGAAAGCTTTAGCTCAGACTCAATGGCCAACTGCAAAACAAGGTAGAATTAGATACCAGGATTGGACCAAGAATATTATGTGCAAAAACATTTTACATTATTATAGACGCAAATATAGACGGATGCAAGAACAAGGACTGAATGAGAACTATAGATGAGATAGGAAACTAAAAAAGACACACACATCAATTAATTTTGCAGATTCCTTGGAAGCAAGCTGTTCACGCGCAGACCTAGCCTCAAACCTTGCCTTTCGTATCTCTTCATGGAGCTAAACAATATGAAAAACACACTCCAGTTAGAGAAAAGCTTTTCATATGCATAAATCATGAAGCTGGAAGAAAAAAAAGGGAACAATGTTTTGGTCTCTCAGCATATCCAATGACAGAAAACATTCAATGGAAATTAATCACAGAGAAAAGGGACATCCTACATCAGTTAAAGTATATTTTTGCACTCCTTTTACAAATTGAAGTTTTCAAAACAATTACCTATTGTTAGGCATCTTTCACAACAAAATCGCAAATGTCCGACTCTCCCAAGAATAAAGAAAAAGAAATTATGTCACATGGAAAGAAAATAAAGAAAAAGCAATGCAAATTGTGATACAAGCCTCGCCTACTAATTTACTCGAGGCATATGCAGTAATGGTTCAAGGACCAAATGGAGATTAAACCCACACCAGGATAAGAAAACAACTCAAATCACAAATGTCCAATGCTCCCAAGAATATTTGATTGTCAATCTAAATATCTAACTAATACACCTCTCCTTTATTAACCATCTCTTACAAAAATAAATGAGCTCTGGAGAAAAAATAATGTTTACAAGAATGGACACAGTACCACTTATTATAGTGTTTTGATCTAAGATTTCAATTCATTCTGATTTAAGAACATAATTTTCCATGACTATAATACGGAAGAAAAGGGAAACAGTAACAACACAATTCATGGAACCTTGAGAATCAGCAACCATTATCCACTAAAAAAATCATCCTCTAGTTGGGCAAAGAAAAGATATTTTTAGGTTTTCTACCGTTCATGGAATCTGAAAGGCATTCTCTATGAAGTAATAACTAGCAACAGATTAATACACATACTATAACCCATGTTAGCATACCATAATGTCAAGAATTCAAATCGATAATAACTTTTCATGGTAGGCATTAGCAAATCTAACTTTTGGAGGAGCTGATTCAGAGTGGAAGTTCATTTTTACATAATGGAGACAAGCACCCAGCTAGATTCACCAGATAGATATTGATGCATTATAAGAGTCCGGATTTACATAGATGTAAAAGTATGTCACCCCATGATAGGCCAGAAAACATTATTACCTCTTCAAACTTCTCCCTCGCAAATATACTTTGCTCCGTGGCTAGTTCAACAGTGCTATCCAGATTTTGCTGACTAGAAGACTTCTCCATTTCTAAGGTCATAATCTATGAGGTCACATCGCAAACTAATGTAAATACAAATATAGAAAATCCCTTGTAATAAATGTGAGCTAAAGTATATAAGAAATATGCATACATGAGAAAAGGAAATTAAAAATATGCAGTTTAAATATAACACGAACTGAACCAAAACAAAACAAACCTTTTCTTGAAGTTGTTTGATCACATGAATTGCCTCCGACTCCCTCAAACTTACATCTTTTTCCATGTGATTGGAATTTGTGTAGCCATGGTTGGTTGAGCAGCTGATACATTTAGCAGGTTTATAATTATTTGTGTCAGCAAGCTGTCTCATCAAGCAATCAATCTGTATCTGACTCATAGTCCTCTGCGTGGAGTAATAATAATTAATAATATGATCAACAGTAATGACAGATCAAAGTCTCAAGCTAGTTGAAGTCCCAGGAGAATGCAAATAACCTCAGTTTCAAATTTCATAAGCAATTCTTCATATTCTGATTGTACTTCTACCAATTCATGATCCTCCTGACAAAAGCATAAATATAAGGATGTCTCAAATTGTGAAACAAGTCATTAAATGGCATTGGACAAACCTCAACGTAGCCTTTCTTTTTCGGTGCCGCCTTTCTTCTATTTGTTACATGTAATAAGGCATGTGCATCAGGAAGAATACAATCTTCTGGTAAACTATTGTTAAAATCTTCAAGTTTCTGGATGAACTTTCCCCCACCTTCATTTTCATTCACCAAATCATCAAAAGGAACAAGTGGGCCAATATCACGGGTACCTCTCACAGGCTTTACAGAAGAAGCCCTTGATTGGATATTAGGATCCACCTAAATCAAATCAGAACACAATCAGCTTGCATCAAATAAATTGAATTATCCCAAGTCTCATTGAATACTTTAGAGTATACAGTCAGCAGCCTGCATCTAGAATCACGAGGCAAAACTAAATTAAGAAACATAAAACGAAAGAGGAAATATTAGCAAAATCGTTCCGCGAACAATTCTGAATGTAAAAAAGATGTCAATCCTTAGAATGTCCAATCACTGGTTAATAATAATAATAATAATAATAAGAAGAATAATAATAATAATAATATGTGATCACTGAAAGAATTGAAGTGCTTATGTTGCAAAACACCTACTGAACTCATCTTAAATTGAGGAAATTCTAATTCCAAGTTTTCAACCAACATTGACTAACATGTACATGTTTTGGATCCAATGTATGGGAAACTTTGGAAGCAAGATAACCTTTTTTCTTTAAGAAGCTGAAGCGATGTCCCATTGGTTATAAATAATTCGAAAACTATGACAATTAACTTCGGTTATTGCAGACCACCCAAGTTGTGTATAAAAAGTTCAAGGAGGGTGCTGCAACCGTTAGCAGATTATATCAGAGTAAAAACATGTCGTTCTGTAGTCTATCTGTATATTCCCAAAACGTCTATAACAAAAGCTTCGGCACATTTAATTGCCACGGGTCAAACTGACTACCAACATGCAGACAATGAATATGAACCCCTACTACAATAACCAGCCAGGATAAAATCTATTTTGCAAAAGGAGAGCTAAAATGGATGTGGTTTAAGCAATGTTGATGACAATACCTCCTCAACATTTTGCCATGAAACTTTGCTGGGGCACCATGTATCACGTCTCTTCCCCTGTAGTGTCAGAAACTGAGTTAGAACTAAAAGCATGGAGCAATTACTGTTCTTCCCTATTTGTTTTGTTCTTCCAGAGCTTTAAAAGTTACTCCCTCCGGTCCATATTATTTGTCACATTTGACTAAATCACGGGTATTAAGGAAATGATTGGTTTGCATTAAATATATGTAAATTGGACTAGAATACCCTTATTAATTAAGAGGGAAAAATTTACATTGGAAAGCTAACATATAAATAATAGGGGTAAAGTGGGAAAAGTTTACATTGGAAACATAACATGACAAATAATATGGAACAAGACTTTTTCTTCAAATGTGACAAATAATATGGACCGGAGGGAGTATATTCTACAGCAAGAGTATAGAATAAAGTTCAGAGAGTAACAATATTTAGTTTCTATTTGGACAAACAACTAAGTTATGTAATTGTTGTTAGATTATGCACAAATCAGCACGCTTCGAATTCACCAACTTAAGCTCGACTCCATACTTAGCTCCAAGAAAAAAGTTATAATTAAGATTACTAATCATCAAAAAGAGAACACAAACATCATTATTTTGCTAAGAAAAAATGTGTAGGCCACTTTTGGGATAGGGATACCATGTCATAGGAAGATCTGGTTATCAAATAAAATTAGCAATTTGTGCACTCAATTGCGATGTCAGAGGCCTAGTTAGAAATCATAAATTGTACCCCTCCTATACAGCATTAGAGATTAAGATTCTTAGGCTTGCTGCAAATCATTTCACCATTTACTTATATGGTACAGCTATTGCTACTAGAGATTGTTCTTTGGTTGCTCCAGGACTTGCATACCAACATTGAGGAGAAAAGGCAATGCTTTGAAACTTGTAAATGCATTCCTGATAAACTATAATAGCACAGAAATTGGAAAGAAATACGAACCCTTTTTTGTTGATGATGGCTTTCATCTCTGTTGGAGTGCAATACCATCGAGCTCAAGTTTTCTATTTTCTTGGCCTGCTCTTGCAAGACCTTCTCACGCTCAGCCTGGACTCTTTTCTCCTCCTCCAACTCCAAAGTTATTCGTTCCCTCTCCAATGCAGACTGTAAATAATCATACTTTTGGCATATCTATCCTTCTAAAAGATTAAACATAATATTATAATCATCAAACCTGTAATAATGTGTTCCGAAGGTTAAGAATTTCCTCTTCCAGATGTCCGGAGTGAGAACCCTATTGAAATGTAATATTATTAACAAGTTTGCACTATCAGAAAATACATTTAAAACAGAGAAGTAAAAGATGCTGCATGTGAATGATCAGAAGACAAAAAGCTTCCCACCTGTAATTTTGCACGAAGCTCCTCAATTTCTTTCTTCTGACGCTTCAATAAGGCAGCATCTGTCAAAATCTGGCATAACAAGAGCAGTCACAGCTTAAGTAAATTAAATTGGGCACTCTCAAAATCAAAAGGTGCTTTTACCAGACCAATAGACAAACGGTTCATAAAAATCCCAAAAAGGAATTAAAAATAAATAAAACAAAGATTAGAAAATGGGAGGAACATGTTTATGGAAAAAGAGATATGATTAGAGCAAAACCTCATTCACATGAGCACAGTTTGTGACACGTAATGCTCTACTTGCAAACTGAAGACTGCTTTTTGTCTCATCAGTATGAATCTAGCATCAAAACCGAAGCCATTAGAAACATAGTTAAAACCAATAAGTAAGAAGCAGCAAGCATGTAATGCACCTTCTGTGCATATTAGACTAGGACCATATTTCTTAGACGTTTCCTTGTTTTTTACAATTTAAAAAGTAGAGCACGGGCTCAGTGTTCTATCTAAATCAACATATTAAATAAATCTTGCCAATTTTATGACTATGGTAAAGTTGAGTTCTAAAGTTAAAGTATCAAGTTATAAATCTTGCCAATTTCATACAGTAGTACTAGAAACATAATTATATATTCAATTTAATCACTATCCAAAAGTCTCGCATAGGAAATGTTTTACATACATTAACACATTCAATAAATAAAGTGAATAATTCATACTTCAAACAAGTTTCAACAAGTTCTACCTGTGCAAGAGTGATATTGCATATTATAGCTGTATTTGCATTTCCACCTAGTGAAGGCTGCAAAATTCGTGTGAGTTTACTATCTCGATAAGGGACATGACCCCTGCACCAAAGACTAGTCATTCCCTCCGGTTTCATATCCATAATAACAAGAAAAATCAAGAAATCCATATAGCAAACTGTACAACCTACCCTTGGCTTTCGGCACCTTCGCTCAATTTTTTAATGACAGTTCCAAGTGTCATCAGGCTTTTATTAATGTGTGACCCCTCTTTCAGCCGAACACCTTCTGCACCAGTTTTGGCCGCACGCTCAGATCCTGCAAGGTCCACCAAATTCTAGAAAAAGGGAAAAAAAACATTAGCAAACATGCTAATAAGAAATATTGCAAGGACACTTTCGCTTTACTGAGGAAGGGGAGGGAAGGAAAAAGGGAAGTAATCTACAACAATTTGGATGAATTATCCATTATCTCATAAAACTGTACCGAGAAGATTACATCAGCTTATATATACAGCTGTGGGAACAACTAGAAAGGAAAACTAGGTCCAGAGAGATTATCGAAGTATAAAAAATTTCTCTAATTACTCACCAGCACTGAGACACGGACAGCATCACAGCAGTTCCCGACATCCTCATCCTCTGTTCTATCACGACTCTCGATTATCTATTCAGCTTATAACATTAGGCAGTGGATATATAGTCATATAACTAAGTAGACTGGAAGGTGCGTCAAAATTACCATGCGGAAAATAGTGTGTGACCTGCTACTGTACAAATTCATATTTGTCTCTCCAATGTGCCTGTGAGCTGAAATTGAGTAAAAACATCAAATATGAATTAGCATCAATGCAAGAGAGAGAGAGAGAGAGAGAGATCAGTCAAAGAATTTCAAAACTCTTGCTCTTTTTGTCCAAGGGAAAATTAAAAGCTAACGAATTTTGCCATAAATTAAACAACTTCCTCCAACATTTGACATTTTCAAATAATTTCAAAACACTTGCTATTTTTGTCCAGTCAAATTGTGTGTAGCATTAAACAACTTCCTCCAGCATTTAACTTTTCTATTTCTTTACGAAAAGTTTAGCATGCCATGTTTTAAGGTGTCAATTTTCAGATAAAATGGTGAAGCTTGCATGAGCAGGCCAAATATGCAATATTTGCAAAGTGATAAATTGCTAGAAGAAATAGGAAATATAGAAATCACTTACACTCTCCAAACTGCATGAAATCAAGAACTTGTTGTGGAGATGTCACAATTTCTTCTCGTAAACCAGCAACATAAATCCCCCTCTACATGTGACAACAACAAAAAAAATATTATTGAACAATAATAAACCTTAGCTAACATAAATTATCCCAGGTAGGTATTTAAGCACCTCGATACTTTCATGAATCTGCAGCTTTCGGTGCTCAGGAGCCAGTAAATCATTTATATCCTCATTATATATCTCCATATACGACATTCGCAAAAGAAACTCTCGATCAACATCCTAACAAGCAAAGAATGCCTATCAACTAATAACAATGTAAGGAATCACAAAAATCGGACACATAGAGTCATCTCAGTACAAACGAGCTAAACAAAGAGCTATTGCATGAGTTCTGCAACCTGTTGTATCGTATCAAACAAATCACGAACGGCGAGAGGGATAACTCCAGGTTCAGTGGCTGCACCTCGCATTGTATGTGTCTTGCCACTATTTGTTTGGCCATAAGCAAATACAGTGCCTACATTTCAAAAAAAGCGAGTGACAGACAATGAAAATAAAGAAACCGCAACCACAAAAACTTAAATAGAGTAATTAAAGATCGAGAACAGACCATTAAAGCCACCAACTGCTGCTGCAACGAGCTCTTTGGTACGGGCTCTATAAATTTCTTCGGTCTTGCAGTCCGCCTCAAAAACACGGTCTAACGGACAAAATTAAGTCGAAAGAAACCTAATGCAGTTGAATTAAGAGTAATTAAGGATGTGAAAAAGAAAGAAATGTACCGAATTCGAACTTGTTGGAGGAATTAGGGATGAAGATGGAGTTGCCGGAGACTTTCCAGGGACTAGTCTTAACATCTTCCGGCGAGAGTGGCCGGGCTCTGACGGTTACATGAATTCTCTCCATTCAGAAAGGAGGCCGGAGATAGATCGGGTTGGAGCTCTGACAAGCGAATCGCCACTCCCTCCCCTTCTTTTCCCGCCCACTATTTTGTACAGGGGAAACCAAATTATAATCTATCACGTGCGGTGCCCGTGACATTTTTTTTTTCTTTTAAAAAAGGCAAATGTTCCATTATTTCTCACTTTTGTTGAAACTCGCTGTTGGTTTTCATATTTTGAAAAGCTCACTAAAATGTTCTCGTATTTTGTTTATAATTAATTTTTTAGTTCTTTTGTCCATTTTTGGTCTTTATATTTTGAAAAGCTCACTAAAATGTCCTCGTATTTTGTTTATAATTAACTTTTTAGTTCTTTTTTTCATTTTTTTTAAATCTATAACTTTTATATTTCGACATAGACAGACAGACATGACAGAACGGAATCACAATGTCATTTTTTATTGCAGTATAGATGTCTTGAAAGTTACAATATAGGGAAAAGTACAAATAAGATCCAAGTGGTTTCAATGTTTTGCAAATAGAGAAATGTGGTTTCATTTTCTGCAAAATGAGGCATGTGGTTTACATATTTGACAAATAAAGGAAATTGACTAACACTATTTGCCACATCATCAAGTCAATCTTCTATGTCATCAAGTCAACATGACATGTCATCAAAGTTAATATCACATGTCATCAAATACTAACACTTTAAGTGAAATTTCTTTAATTGTCAATTTTATAAACCACACGTCTCATTTTGCAAAAAATGAAACCATATTTCTCTATCTGCAAAACATTGAAAACACAAGAATTTTATTTGTACTTTTTCCTACAATATATTAGGTTTAAAATCTAAAAAATTGACAAAAATGACTAAATAGTTAATTATGACAAAGGATTGGGACCTTGTGGTGAGCTTTTCAAAATATAAAGACTAAATATTGAGTTTTAATAAAAGTCATGCACTAATAAATCTGAACAAGTTTGGAAGACAAATAATGCATTAATCCTTACTCTATCAATAGACAAACATGAGGAGTTAATGACTAGGTTGAATGCGCCTTAGTTATTTTAGTCATTCAACTGCATTTTATTTGAAATTAAGCAAGTCCGAAAATTTAATAAAATATTGGACATCAAACAAGTGATGTGACTACCAAATTAGTAAAATTACCTTTTGATTGTTAATTTTGACCGACACATGACAACTATCTAAACACCGCGTGTTATCAATTTTATATTAAAAAAATTAAACAAAAATCGGTAACATGTGTTATCTAGGTGGCTATCACATATGCATCAAAATCAACAATAAAACTATAAAACATTGTTTGCATGTGACCCCACATCACTTTTCTAGTGATTGGAGTAACTTAATTGAAATAAAATAAAAAAGCAATCTCTTACTGGGCAAGTAGTAGAGTTAGCTGGATGTCTCAACTTCTTGCTTCTCTTATGGTAGCATACAAGTAAAGAGCATCGCCACTGTATCAGACTTGTTCTGTTTCGATAGTGGGGAATTATTATATATATTTTTCAAAGTAACTTAATTGAAATAAAATATAAAAGAGTGATTTTATATGTACAAATTGTACGACTATTTTAAAACTACGATTATGACACATTTAATTCTTAATAATTATGAATAAACTAGTCGAATACCCGCGCGTTGCGCGGGTCAATTAAAGGTTGAAAACAAATTTGAGAAAAGATATAATAAAAAAAATAGAGAAAAGTAGATTAAAGATGAAAACAATTTGCCTTAAACTGAAATTAATCAATGACAAATGTTGGGTCGAGGATTGTTTTAGGAGAAATGGTGTCAGATGATTAAATGTCTTTGTAATATTTCGGAAGCTCCCTCTAAATGTCAGCAAAGTTTTGTCTTCAATATTATCATTAACACAAATTGAGGAGGAACAAACTCTTATTAGATGACAATGATAGCTAGCATGACTTAAATTGAAGATATGAAATTGATCTAAATACCATGGAAAATAAAACTTTTAGCTTATTGAAGAAGCATATATCAAGTCAGTTAAAAGTAGTTCTTCTTGAAGTTCTCCCTGAATGTCAAAACTTGCATAATTTCCTTGCATTTATATTTGTATCCAATTTCAATATTAGGCGTTCCTACTCTAAATGTTTCGGGTCATTTGATCTAACAATAACCTGCTTGTTCGAGGGTGCAACTCTTACTCCATTCTTAATGTTTTTCATCCAATTGCTAAGAAAGCCTCTTAGAGTCCACCTTATTATTTCAAATAGAGAACATGTGAAGTACTCTTATACAACATGAATTGAACCTAAAAACAAAAAGAATGAAAAGATTAACTTTATCTTTGTCTTGTATCCACACAATTCAGGTGAAAAAAAAGATCACTGATAACAATAATCAACCAATATAATCACCAATATCTTGATGCATATCTTAGTTTGTAAATCCTACATCTTAAGATTTCAATTTCTACATATTTCATATGTATATGATTCTTTTAACTATTCTTTAGATTTCTGCACCAAAAACATATTCTTTTTGTGATTAGCAGTTTGTATCAAACCTATTCAAAATTAAATATTGAATTAATCTAACACGTCAAGCTATGAGCTCATCTGTAGTATTTAGATTTTTTCCTTGCACGTCATTCAATATATAGTCTGCAATTGATTATATACTATTTTACATGAATTATTTTGATTTTAGTTTCTAAAAATACTTCTATAGGTGATAATTGTATTTGAACTTTACTTAAAGAGAGACAAGATTCACATATTAGTTTGATCAATAACTTGACAAAACACAAATGTAATTAACACCATATATATTCTCAATTTTACAACTACCTTTTCATTTTATGGTTTTTTCAAGAAAGCAAAAAAAAAATAAAATCAATTTCGTTGTACACCTATCTCCTACATATTATTAAGTATTCTATATATCGGCTTAGTTAGAGCAAACTAATTTATTTATTTTTTAAATAAGAGTGTCTAGTAATGCAAAAGCTTGAAGTTGTATTAAGAAGAACCAAACCTTTTGAGTCTCTTGGTAGTTGTTGGATTAGATTTCTCATTTTCTTCCCCATTCTATTGCTCAAGAAATCATTCCCGGCTTCAATCTATCAACTATCACACTCCATGTACCATAATATCCCATTAATAACATGCTACGTAGCAAATTCTCTGAATTAATATATTAACAAAAAAAGGATTAGCATCTCTGATTGAAAGTATAAATTGAGAATTAAAAAGTGACAAAAAAGCATTTATAAAAAGTTTTGTCCTACCTCGTAATATTGTTGAATGTTGCAATGATCAATTTGATTGAATCAGATGAGCACTTGGAGATCAAACCGGTTAAATTTGTTGAGGATGAGAGTCGGGGACGATAAACATGTAAGCGTCATACTTAAAGAGGAGAATGAGATGTAAAAAACGAAAGGAACTTTTCATCTCCTCCCATTAGGAAATGTAAAAATCAATATTGAAGTAGAGTAGATAAATGTTTCTTATTTCATTGTGATGAGTTTTCAGTTTTTTATTTTTTAAAGTTTGCAGGCTTAAATCATTTCCTTCTAGTTATTTTTAAAGAGCAAAACAATTAATGTGCAATCAAGGCAATTAAATGATTTTCTTTTTAATTTTAAACAATTCAAAATTTCCAATATTTGAGGGTTTGACATGTCAGCTATTTTTCACATGTGGCAGCCTCTCTTCAAACCTTTTCCTCAACTTTAGAATATTTAAATACTTCAATCTAAAGTATCCTAATGAGATATTTATATAGAATAACATCAACAACTTTGATAATTAATTAAAATTGCTGGGCTTGAGAATGTGCGGGCACCCTAGCCTTTGGTACCATCCATGTGCGGGTCTAGTTCTATTTCTTTTGGCAGCACCTAACACCAAAAGCATTTTGAAAAAACGTGCATAATGCAACAATAGTATAATGTACACATCATCTTCCCCCTTCTTTACACTTTTAAAGGGGAGCTTATGAAGGTGGGCTGAATGGCAAAAAATAAAATAAAATAGCTCGTACGGATTCTCCGTCTAGGTTTTATTCACGTTATTAATAAAGTTCATATAGGTAAAATAATATGTAAATAGTGTGAATCTTTATGTACCTTGAGAGTTTATGTGGCTCTAGTTACTTTTCCTCTATTTAGTTTTGTGCACCAAAAATAAAAATAACGAAAAGTTTAATAAAAATTAACTAACTAGATATTTTAGTAAACATTGAACTTATATTGATATCGTTTTGTACATTGAGTCTAAATCGATACTAGCCAGTTTTAATATCTTTTTTTAAAAATTTCTCCATATCAAACTGTTACAAAAGCACTATAAAAATCTCATGACAACTCAAGGGGAGAAATTCTTTTGTTCTTTCGATCTTTTTGGTCACTAATTCAATTTGTCACATGTCTAACAGCTAACATTAACTTTTACTAAATTATAATTAATATACCATATATCGTAAATTGGATTGTAGGCGGTGAATGTCAATGAGATATGAAATGGGGAACAGTTCTCCCTTCATATACTTTGTTTACTTATTAAAGAATCTTAAATTAAAATCCGAGTAATTTGACACTTTTCTTTATTATCAATCCATAAATATTTAATATTGAATTAATCTAATTAGTTCTCCAAAGTTACCGAAAAGTTAAAATTCTTAATGAACTGACTTGTAAACTTTAAGGATTCTAAAAACATTTTTTTATATGTTATAATAACAAATTTAATGAACAAAATCACAAATCTGAATATCCAATTAGATCCATTAGTAGAAGAGAACCCATGAATCTCATAATTGTTCTCATTGCAAGCCAAAAACAAAAACACAAATCTCTACCAATAAGAAGAATTTCTCGGAACTAATTCATCATCAAAACTAATTAATAAAGCTAAAGCTAAATTATCAAATTCTTCTATGGTTTTTCCTGCAATTGCACATCAACCTCAACACTACCATCAAAATACTTCTTCCAGAACCAATGTATCTTCCACACTCTCTCATTCATTGCGTCAATCGGGACACCCTTTGTTTCGGGGAGGAAGAAAATCGTGAAAAGACCCATCATTCACGACTAACCAAGCAGCGAAGAAGAAGATGTAGGCTCGCATGTGACACAGCATAGTTAAGAATGCTTGTGCTATAATAAATGTGCAAAACATGTTCATACCCACTGCAAAAAAGAACCTGGCACTTCTCGTCTCTAACAGGTATATTTCACTAGCAATTAGCCATCCCAACAGACCCCACGAGAAACCCGCCACGAATATGATTATCAGAAATATTACTAGTTGTTCTAATTTCACATCCAAATTTAACAATAATAATAATCTAGATATATTATTATCTAGGATTCATAATTATATATCAAATTTTATGTAATAAACTGTCAAATAACAATAACTTAATGCTAAGAAATTACTATATTTTTCTATTTTTGTATGTATGAAATCTCTAACGAAATCGTTTAATCCAAATCAGCTAAATTTTTCTAAACAGTAGACAACATGGCCAAACCGTTCAATCTCTCCTGATACCTAGTTGATCGAAGATAATTTTTATCAACTTCAATTCGGTATTGTCAATATAAATTTGTAAGCAACCCACATATTAAGAAAAGGGCTGGAATATGGTTATTCTATTGATTTTCAAGATGTAAATTATGGATGTATTTCAAGACTTCAAGTGGTTTAGTTAGGTTATCCGGCAACGATTTTCTCAATAATTGCAATTCTATAAATAATTCAAGTCCATCAATATCTAAATCATCTACTTCTTTCAAGAAGCCCTCAAGTATAACACATGCATGCTTCAAGTCTCATCCTTCTTTTTGCATACTATAAATTTAAAAAGTGAAAATTCAAAGTGAGAAGCGTAATAGAATAGAACTAAATAGATTGACCTTAAATTGGAAAAATAAAAATTATACAAACAAAATTAATTATAAAAAATTTCATATAACTATCATCGTTCCTTTACATTTGTGTGTTTTTCTTTTTAATATATAGGTTAACTAGTACTACAATATATTAATAATTTAGCCCACCAAAAAAATATATTAATAATTTAGAGTCCTCAAAATCAATGAAGCTCTAGACAACCGTCTAGGTGAACTCCCCCTGAAAACGTCCATGTTATTTAGTATCATTTGTATAAGCACTATGTATATATATTAAAGAGTAGTCTACTGTTAAAAAAATTTATGTTTACATATAAAAATTGTTAGATAAGTAAGTTCAAAGTTTAGGTACTATAATATTAAGTTATGAAGTTCAATAATATGGTGATGATAAATGCAAGGTTTAAAGATTATAGATATATTTTACCCCATAATTATATTATAAAAATATTATTAATCTTTATAATTTTTTATTAACCTTCTGAAACATTTTTCAAACAAAATTAAAGTAGGCTTAATGAACAAATAGTCTTCTATTCCTGCATATAAAAAAGTTGATTAGTTTATGAAATTTATAAAGTGTTTCGTTAAATTTATTAACTTAGAATAATTTAACATTCACTTCAAATTGTTTAAGGTCTTATGGTCCATTATAGAGTAACGTTTAAAATCATATACATTACAATTTGTTTATATTCATACAAAAATAAATGACAGGTTAAAAGAGCTCGGAATATATATACCATATAGATGAGCAATAGGAAACATCATCATATTGTAAAGGCTAGAAAATCATATTATAAGAAAGTTGTTGGAGTTATTAGAAATAGTTGAAATCAGACGTAACAAACAATACAAGTACCTTTCATTTTCGTAATTAATATTAAAACAATATTCATTAACTTTACCACGTTGGATGTATTTGTCCATTTCCCTCATAAACACACACTTGACTCGGAATTTCTGTTTCAATTCCTAAACCTTTTTTTAGTTTTGTCCTAAGGTATTCACTAATACTAACTTTTATGTTTAAATTAAAATAAATAGTGATAAATTATATGTTTCTATTTAAATATAAAATAATCCAGAAATGAGCAAGCTTTTATTGACGGAAAAAATAAAAGAAACGTAGGCTGCATTTTATTGTTGTCACTCGTCACGATCATCACAGGAATGATCGGTGGTGATGATAATCCTAGTGGGGCTGGCTGGATGGAAGGCCATGAAATTTGGGCCCACTCTTACGATTGAAATTAATGGTTGTGGATTATAATGGGCAACCAAGAATTAATGACGTGGTATTTAACAGCATTTAACTTCTGCCACAATGCCACGTCATTATAACTAAATTAGTTTGGATAAAACATATAATGACTCAGCTTTCACGTTATGTTTCAAAATTGAACATCAAAATGCTATCAAACTAAAAATAAAATTGAACGCCAAAAATAGAGTTATAACTTAATATTTATAATTGAAGAGTTCTCATTCTTTAACTTAGATTTAATTAATTAAGAATCCATCTCTGATTAGGATTTAGCTAACTTAAATAATTTGAACAAATAAGAATTGCTACATGTCATCATTAGATTGATCCACTATTGATTAAATGATTCAGTCGAATATCTATTTTCTCACGAGTGTTTCATACTAACTAGAAATTCTTAATGTTAATGGAAGAAACTCCAAACTTTTAAAGTTAGACCTACTCGCTTAATTTGAGGGTTAAAATCATGCCAACATACATCGCCCTGTACAAACATATCTGAAGGAGTTGGAGGATTTGATTACATACAAATCATTGAATAATGTTGAAAGTTTACAAGAATTAAGAACTGTGTACTATATTCTAATTTTATATGCAAAAATAAAAAATTATAAATTAAGTATAAAAAAATACCGCTATCATGCATTTTTGTTTTCTTTTACTTTAGGGTTAATACACATATTTGCCCTTGTGTTTTCTCTGAAATGCATATTTGCCCCTGTATTAATTTAATGCACTAATATGTCCTCATATTTCTAAACGTTATACAAAAATACCCTAAACTAAGGCATGATGAGGTGGCACATAACGGTTCGCCACGTAATATCCATGTCATTTGGGTGTTAAATTAACACAAGAAAATAGAGGGGCAAATTCGTGTTTAGAGAGAAAATATGAGGGCAAAAATATATATATATAAATAAAATAATTTATTTTTCTAAAAATAAATAAAAAAGTATATTATATGAAATAATGACAAATTATATCTTTTTTTTCTATGGCTTAATTGTATTCAATAACTTTGAAATGTGGCATTTGAACCAAAAATATATATTGTCATATGTGGATTTTGACTAAAACATTAATACAAAAAAGTAATTTGTTAATATTTTTTAAATTACGTAAATTTATTATTAATTTTAAAACTATAAGTTTACATTAATATATTAGTTAATTTAAAACATAATCATATTAATTTGTTTGAGAGAAAAATTATTGAGTTTTTATTTATGTTTGGATTTTATTATCTTTTTTCATTGATTTTGTTTCATAAATAAAATGTTGTTTATATGAAATATACATTTTTATTTAATTTTAGAAAAATAAATTATTTTATTTATATATATTTGTGCTCTTATATTTTCTCCCTATACACGGATTTGCCCCTATATTTTCTTACCAATACAGATTTGCCCTTATGTTAATTTAACACTCAAATGACATGAATCCTACGTGGTGAACCGTTATGTGCTATCTCATGATGCCGTTAGTTTAGGGTATTTTTGTATAACATTTAGAAATATGAGAACATATTAATGCATTAAATTAATATAGGGTCAAATATACATTTCAAGAGATAACAAAGAGTCAAATATGTGTATTAACCCTTTACTTTATTCGGATGGATCCTCCAATACACTAGTTGGATATGGAGCACGTTCTGCCTATAGCTTTACCAAAAAATATTCCCAAGGTTAGATAAAGTAAAAAGAATCGAGGGCAAAAACGTCAAACAACAGAACCATAGTTTAATTAATTATATTATAAAAATAACTACACAGAACACAACACAACACCAGGCCCTCAAATTTATGCACACTTGTTGATTTCCACTAGCCATGGCGATTTTGCCGTTTTAACAAAAAAAAAAAAAAAAAAACAATTCTCAGGACCCCATAACCTCAGGCTGATTAATGTAGGAAAAATAGAGAACAACAAAATGGCAGCATCATTAACAAAATTGTCAAGCATTTTTTCAAAACGTAGCTGGAATTATTCAAGCTCAGCATCATCATCATCATGCTCCGGTTTGTTACGGCGGTATTCATCCACCGCTACGGCGGCGACGGCAGGGCCAGATATTGTAGGTTTGGAATTATTTGGAGCGAAGGATTATATTGACTATAGGAGGTCTTTGTATGGTGATATTACTCATAAGGCCTTGCTTGTTGATGCTGTTGGTACTCTTGTCATTCCTTCTCAACCTATGGCTCAGGTATCCATCCAAGGACTCTCTTGTAATTACTCATTATAATCTTGTCATTTCTGTTTTTATGAAATGATTTTAGGTATTTGTTGACTGATTTTACATGAAATTTGTTAGATATATAGAGAAATTGGGGAGAAATATGGAGTTCAGTATTCGGAAGATGAGATTCTCAACAGATACCGTCGGGCTTACGGGCAGCCTTGGGGCCAATCCCGGCTCAGGTTCGTTCCTTTCTGCTTCTTATTACTGTCCGATTGAAGTAAAAGCTTGAGCTGATAGTCAAGACCAAACGACACACATTGATCTCTAAATAGCCAAATAGGAAGAATAGGATCCAATTCTTATTTGGCTTAGGTCTGTTTAGGAACTTCCATTGAGGTCGATCAGGAAGATGTTCCCGATTAGTAGAAGTTTTCCTATTTGGAATAGGTTACTAAGTAGTTTTCCTAGAAGCTTTGACTAATCAACTTGTGTATGATCATTTAACCGAGCCATGTAAGCTGACGTGGCTCAATGGACGTTTCTCATTGGTCCATTAGATATTGTAAATTATAGCATGGTTACACATAGTTATGGTATTCAATTGAAGGAAGAACATTTTATTGAATCTAAATTGGGAAAACAGAACAAATGTGATAGATCGGAAATTGCATGACCAAAATAATGATCTCTTTTAACTTTTCGCTGCATCTTTTGGGATGATCTATCAGCGTGTAGCATTAATTTTTAGTATTGATGTTGTGTCTGTTAATTAGTTTTTTAATGTTGCAGATATGTAAATGATGGAAGACCCTTCTGGCAATTTATAGTCAGTTCTTCTACCGGCTGCTCAGATTCTCAATACTTTGAAGAATTGTACAGCTACTATACCACTGAAAAGGTAAAGGTGACTGGGTGGAGATATTGATTTTATCATTTATGTGTTTATTGTTGGAGGTTGAAACATTTTTGTGCATCTTTAGGCGTGGCATCTGTGTGATCCTGATGCCGAGAAGGTTTTTAAGGCTCTTAGGAAAGCAGGGGTGAAGACAGCTGTTGTGTCTAATTTTGACACTCGGCTGAGACCTGTTCTTCAGGCTTTAAATTGTGATCACTGGTTTGATGCTGTGGCAGTTTCAGCTGAGGTAAGATAAATTTCTTATTTCTGCTCTCCTTTCTGGTCTCTTTCTTGCTCTTCTGAAAATATCTAGCCAAAGAAAATATGCAGGGTAAAAATGCTCTTTATATGTTCACTTGGAACGTATAAATGTCAATGTAGCTTGTGTATCAATCCTCAGTTCTTTATGCATTTTCCGGCCAACTAGATTCATTTATTGATTAAATTCCAAACTGAGGTCTTTAACACGTCTATGCTTCAACACATCACATTAGATGTGTAGCATGTCATGCTCTTGTTTATTTGGTAGATAGAATCAATTACAGTGCAGAGGAATTTTCTTACATTTTCCATGGTCAATTGGATGAAGTTAATTTTGAGATGTAGTGCTATTTACTAGTACCAGGCTTTGTCTAGGAAATTTACCAATCACAACTTCCGGCTGTCCTTTTTCTTTTAACAGGTTGAAGCAGAGAAGCCAAATCCTACTATATTTCTAAAGGCTTGTGAGCTTTTGGGGGTTAAACCTGAAGATGCTGTTCACGTAGGCGATGATCGTAGGAATGATATTTGGGGTGCCAGAGATGCAGGCTGTGACGCTTGGCTTTGGGGAAGTGATATCCATTCCTTTAAAGAGGTATGCTTTTTATATTTTTGGATTATGTTCAGTAGTATCTACTTTATGATTTATGATAAATACACTTCATGTTCTAATTTCTAATACCGGTTGCATGAAAAAGTATACTAAGTAATATCATTTTGTAATAGTTATATATAGATATGCATATTGTAATTGCCAACAAGTTCCTTCCGCCGGCGACTGTCTAGTTTAATACGATCATCCCCCTTGGCTCTGCTATCATGTGCTTCACCAGAACAAAACAAGTATTACTATATAATATATTAATTTGACATAGGAATTAAAAACCATTATTATGTTGCACAACACACTGTTTTTATGTTATGCTACCAAATATGTGAATGAAGTCGGATTACATTTAAATTGAGATTACACGTCCTTACACATGGGTTGTATTGTTTTTTTGCTGATACAGGTTGCAGAAAGGATAGGGGTGAAGGTTTAAGAGTGAGGCGTAGGCGTATGCATACGTATGTACAGGCTTGTTAAGTGTGGTGAAGATGTATGTATTTTTGTAGAGAAGTGAGGTGAATGAGGTGTAATAATAACAGAACAGATGAAATAATAATAATAATAATTAAAAAAGCCGTTAAAGCAATCACATGGCTTTGCCTTCAATTCCCAAATCTGTTTTTGGCCTCTGGTCCTCTGTTATTGATGATTGTTGGTTCTAAGATGTCAATAACTAGAAGATAAAGATGAGGTCATTTATAACTTGTTCAAAAGAACATTAGAAGCTTTTAATTCATTCATGTCACACAACTTTCTAAACTTCAATTCATTTGCCGAAAGCTTAAAGCTTGTAGTAAAGATCAACGCACCCGAAAAACATCATTGGAAAAACTAAGCGTTGTACTTTAACAAATTGAAAGGAGGAGAAAATTTAGGACACTCAAGTATAATGCTCTCATTTTCTAATAAGGTAAAATGACTGATGTAACAATTTAAAGTATGATAAATTATACATATTTTTTTCGGAAGCCTTCTTTGATCTTTCCTCAAATAGATGCCCTTTCGTTACTTAAGTTTTCACAATTTTAAAAATTGATTTTCTAATTATTTGTTTTTCTTGATTTAGCTAATGAACTTGAGTTTTAACATACATTGAGACATCACTAATGGCCTATCAGCTAAATTATTAGTGAATAACTTATTAAAGATAAAGAAATTTAATAATTAATAATCATGTGTTTAGATATTTGTTTATTTAATTATATTTTGTAAGAAAATAAATAAATGAAAAATAATATTTCTTTAAATTATATATATGTCCAACAATTAAAGAAATTGGAATAAAAAACAAAAGTTTAACTTTAAACAATACTATTTCAATTAATAATTAATTTCACTTCCTAAATAATGTATGAAATGCTTGATTTTGGAGGGAATTTGTTATTATTATTTTTTAAAAGAGTTTTGGAGGCAATTATTCGAAATTCGGTTGAGTAGTAACCAATCCAAATTATTGTGCTATAGAAAAGTATTATGAAATCCCATGATTGATTATTACAATATTTTTTGTTTTTTTAAACAGGAGATAATAACTAATTAATTGATTGATAATAGAAATGGTCAAAATCAAAAGAGATGATGACATTAAACTTCTCATCAAAGAAGAAGAAAAAAACAGTTGAGCTTGACTTGTTGGTAAAAACAGCAAATGGAAATAAAAGGTGGGAATCTCAGCCACACGAAAGCATGAGGTTGAGAATCAAACAAAAGCTGAAGCCACAATTTCTGTCTCACTTATTGAATTCTGGGACACAAACACACTCATTCTAAAATTGATTATGACCCTCCACTAACTCTACTAACTCAAATCCAATGCTTAATCACTATTTTTTAACAAGTACATTTCAGCAATCAAATTATATTAAGTATAAGTTTTTTAGATTTTCAAAACTTTTAAACTTTTATTCTACTGATAAGACACTCATATTTTGCTTGAAAAGTTTGAAGTTCGAGTTTTCCCTTCGTCAAAATTTAGCTCTTATTGGTAGGTAATATGTAAATTTCTTTGTAAAATTTCGTCAAGATCTGTGATTTACCCTGATTTTAAAAGTGGATAGGTTTACTTTTACCTAAATATTTTGTCACCAAAAACCTTTCGTTCTTGAAATTATTATTTTTTTGGTAACTTGTTCTTGAAATTTTAATACTCCATACTTAAATTAAGTTAGTCTTGAATTACTGCATTCCTTTCATTTACGAGGTTTTCCAAGTTACCTTTTCATTTATTTATTTGTTACAATACATGACTTTTAGTTCAACGTCTCTTAATTGGCCAGTATCCAATATATTAGTGGAATTTATTTATTTTTATCGGTAAATAGTGACTTTTATTTGCAAATGGTTTACACCTCTATAATTGAAACTATTGACCACAAAAATTCATAATATAAATGTTTGGAATCGAATCTTGGTATAATTTAACTTCTTTTTTCCTCTTAGAAAGTAAAAATCGGATGCATTGGGCTGGGTTCGAACCGGCAATGTCGGGCTTTTATTAAAATCTATCCAACCTAATCTCAATCTAGCCCACAATTTATTAAAACAATTTTACATTTATCAATGGTGCTTTTAAGTGAAAAAGCTGCTTTTAATCCCTAGAAAACTAATGCCAAACGAGACCTAAGTAAGATGTATTAAATAGGACTATTTAACAATGTTTATTCTACAATTGTGTGAGGGGTTCAAGTGGGGGTGGGGGTTTAGGCACTTGTTCTATTTTAGGAGGTTAGTATACAATTGATTTAATAAAGACTTAATACATTCATGGGCTCCTAAACTTGTTCATTTTTTTCACTTAGTTCCCTCTACTTAAGAGACAATCTACTAGCCACCTAACCTTGTACTTTTTTTTCACTTAGCCTCATCAACTTGTAACTTTTTTCATATTTGCTCCCTTTTATGCTGATGTGGCATGAATTTTTTATAACCACTTATTTTATGCCACGTCAGTACAAAGAGTCAAAATGGGTCAGGAAGTTGAGTGGAACAAAATTAGAAGTTCAAGTGGCTTATAGGTTGTCATCTAAGTTGTTCTGGCAAAGTGAAAAAAATGGACAAGTTGGGAGGGCGCAATAGATATTAAGCCTTTAATAAAGGTATAATAATATCTGATCTAATAAATAACTCATAGTATTGACTATAGCTAATACCATCAAAATACAACTCTAGCGGCTTAATTATCATCCAAAATTTAGGATCAGACTTACAGATGAATAACTTTAAGACTATGTAATCCTTCCCTAGTTTCTTCATTCTCTTCGTCAAAAACTCTCGATAACTCTTCGTGCTTATTAAATGAAATTATTCTGTCTTCTGCATCATTTGCTTCATCATACTCGCTCTCGTCATCCTCATCACTCTCCTCGTCACTTTCAACATCATCAATATCATCATCATCTTCGAATGTAGAAGCCCCATTAATGCCATTTACGCTGCGATAATAATCGGTATTTCCAACAAGCTGATTAGCTTCTTCTTGTTCGTCCGATGTTTTGGCCAAAGATAAAAGTATGTTGTTTGATTTCTTGTCAGGAGGAAGTCCTAAGCGCTCCATTTCCTTGTACCAAATAACAGCACTTCCAAAATCCTTGTTCTTTCCGTGCGCATCCATTATTGTAGTTAATATTGTTTGGTTTGCTTTGATGCCACTTAACTGCATTTCTTCATATTTATCCATCACCTTTTCAAGATTATTCAACTTAGCATAACCTTTGATCAGTGTCCCGTAACTAACAACGTTAGGTTCAAAGCCATCTTGTTTCAGTCTACTGAAGAACTTTTCGGCACCCACCATGTCTGATGCATTCACATATGCTGATAACATTGTTGTGTAAGAGCAAAGATCTGGAGTGCATCTGCAAAAAATGAAATAAAAAATCTCATGACTTTCTGATCCATCAAAACATATAAAATTAATCAAACACAAATGCAGTAACATACTCGAGTGTGAGATGTCCTACCATCAAACCCGAACAAAGAGGGAATACAATGTTCATTCAGCCAGTTGTACAATTCATGTTAAGCACATCTAATCTAACTATCTAAGAGCAATATATATCTTGTTAAATTGTTCGGGAATTCCAAAACTTGACGGAACAGTCCAAAGGTGTGGTCTACTAAACAATTCAATTAGACGCTATTTACATGCATAAATAACAAACTTTCTCCTCATCACAAATATAAGTTCAAACCATAGATTTTAAAAGAGCAGTCTGAGCTTTCAATGCTATCTTACCTATCTCTTCTCATGCACTTGAACACCTTTTGAGCTTGTTCCACCATTCCCGAGATTGCAAAGGCATCAAGCAAAATGTTGTATGCTTTCTGAGTTGGCCTATAAAATTCAGCATGATAGATGGTAAACCCCATAAGTAACGACGTGAAATTGAATTGAACTTGCAACATCTGTAAATGGTATAGCCAGATATTTGATATTATAAGACATTACAAGCTAATCTAATTTCTTTCTTTCGCAATACTTCAGATTGAAGAAATATGCATCTTAGGAAACTCATATTAGTTCCACACCTTTATGCGAAAGAGAATTTTAAAATGCACACACCTGACACCAGCACCCAACATCTCCTCAAAAACAGCCAAAGCTTCTTCTTCCCTCCGAGCTCTTCCATAAGCTTTGATAAGTAATGCATAGCTCACAACATCAGGTCGTAGACCAGATCTTTGCATCTAAAATTATGCATTTCCAAAAATGTGATTTAATTAGTGGAAAGGAGAATTATGATTCCATGAACAATAGAGTTTAAATCTTATAAAACAGTGCATTGGAATACTCTATCAACATGCTTATGTAAATAGTTGTGCTGATGCACAAGCAACTACTTCGCTACATGAAAGTTTTGGCTCATAATTTGTAGCGGAAAGTATAAATTTATGATGACTGTTGAAAACGACCAACTTTTACTTAACATGCATGGGATCCATATTTATGTGTATCATTTGTGAACTCTGGAAAAATCATTAGAGCTCAATTTTATTTCCTCCGTGTTTTCCTCTCTTAACCAAGTGGTGCAACTTTAATAGAAGCGGGGCAGTCAGGCAGACACCAATTGTTCTTTATATGCATTGTGCATCCTTTATAGGGGTTGTTGGATATTTTCCTGATAATACATCGATTATACGTTCAAATCAGAGATATACAATAGTTAAACAGAAGCCTAACAGAATGACATGTTGGCCGCATTCGACAATCCTAGCATTTCCATTTAACCTATTATATTTGAGATTTTAAATATTTATAACAAATCTCTAATGGTTAACAAGTTTATGCAAATGTTTCACTAAGGTCAAGAAAGATCAATTTGTGCCAGAAAAGTCACTAATTCTTTCATTGTAGCTCCATTGAAGTCATAAACTTCCTTTCAACCAATACGAGGTTGGAAAAAACCATTAGTGAATCTGCAACCAGAGAGAAGAAAGCAAATATAAAAGATAGCTATTTTGAATTTTACCTGGTCATAGATCTTTGAAACTTCCTTGTAGTTAGTCTCAAATGACATTAGACTATTATAGGTGACAGTAGATTGTGGAACCCCTCGTTCAGGCATTACTGCAAATAGTTTACGAGCCTTGTCATAATTCCCTGCTTTTCTATACATGTATATCATCATGTGGAACATTTGTTGATCCGGTTTTAGAGGCGGTTGGTCTTCATTCAAAAGACTCTCAAAAACTTCTTCAGCTTCCTTAAACTTGTTTCCCTGTAGGATCACAGAAATATCATCAAGCTGCAAAATGCATCAGGTGACGACATGCAATACAAAATGTACGATTTGTTAGAGAAAAACGAGCAAGACAATGTTTATAGTAGACTTCTACAATTAGTTTATCCCTAGTGGCTTAAAATGTATCTGATAGGCAATCCTGAATTTTCTCTAATACGTAATCTCAAACAAGATATATGCACACATTACAAAGTGTGCAAGAACCAATTAAATTAGAAGTTTGAGCTAATAGTTAAAGCTCAAGGAAATCTTTTACATTAATCTTTGACACACCCGTCACGCGAACGCGCCTTGGGCTTAAAGGGTGCACAACACAGGCCCATCCACTACCATGTGTTTTTAGTTATGCCAATAAATGAGTTTGCCAAGACTCCAACCCTAGACCTCTTGGTCTAAGAGGCTCTAATACCATGTCAAAGAACCAATTGATCTACAAGCTTAAGCTTTTAGTTCAACTAAACCTCAACATGGAGCATGTCATGCACTAACTGCGCGAGATTCTACTGCAATTTTAGTTCAACTGAACCTCGAGCATGTCATTCACTAACTGTGCGAGATTCTACTGCAATTGAATCCATCTAATTTATTTAATCAACCTCAAAGTATGTCTAGCCAAAATGGTAAATATGTACAAAAGGTTCCCAGATAAACATCCGTGCCACCAACTTAAGAGTTTTGATCATTCAGGAATATGTTCAAAATTGCAGAAAATATAGATGTATGCATTGGAGAGGTAGCAGGAATAGGCTTGTGTTTTGATTTTCTATTCTTTCGTTCCTTGTTCAATCGCACCCTTAATCATTCAAGGAATTCCTTTACGAGTTCTACTACAATTTAAAAGAAAACACAAATGCAATGGTTCTTGTTCCAAGCTTGTACAAATTGAAACAAAGATGACAGTCCAAGATTGTTTTACCAGTAACAGTTTCTTTCATTAAACATTGTATGAATGCAGGCAAGAATGTTGTTTTTCTTCACTGAAAACACATCGAAAAGATGCTGCTCTACAAGTCTAGAATAAAGGTCAATGAACATGAGTATTGTCACAAAGTACAATGAAGATATAGGCTATAGTTACTCGATGCATATACATGTGCATAGCACATACAGGAAACAAAGATATATAGAATAATTAATTGCAGGCAATAGCCAATAACAGTACCCACACATATATGCGACTTCAAAGTTAGTATCACATATCTAGAACACTTGCCAATCCCATCTCTAACCCCTCCAACCATGTTCCCGAGGTTCAACCTACCACACCAATAAGTTCATTGATTTTTCTCAAATTACAAGTTCACAGGAAAATATATTATCCTTACAATGTAATTTATTGCAAATGATATCTTACAGAACTCATTCTTATATAGCCTCATTCAATCTTAACCGTCACAGAAAATATGAGCATGTGAAAAGCACATATGATACACATGCAACTGCAATTATACGCTTCAAGAAAGCTGACTTACCTCCACAAAGATTTTGAGTATTATTTGATATGTGACAGCAGAAGGCTCGGGTCCTGAAGATAGCATCCTTCTAAAAATAGCTTCAGCATTATTATACTGAAATCCTCTCCCGTACGCCTCCATAAGGGCAGTGTGGGATACAACATTCGGCGCATATCCCATCTTATTCATATACCCTAAAACCTTCTCAGCAGCATTGAAATTCCCTTGCTTTCCATAAGCAGTTATAAGCATGATCGAATCCATTTCATTGAAGTCCCACCAATGCTGCGTCCGAAGCCACTCTAAAATCTAGCAAATAAGCACACAATAAGCAAGCAAAACATCCTAATATCTTTCAAATGATGAGAATTACAAACCTCGGCGACAAGATTCCACTTCTTGAGCTGCTTAAACCTAACCAAAGTACCCAAGACCAAGTCTTTAGGAAGGGGAAGATTACGGTTCCTCCTAGTTTGAAGAACAGAAACAGCAGAGCCAGAGTCCTCAATTTGCTTCATAAGTCCCCTCCATTTCCTCTGGTCAGCTTCATCCGCCGCGTCTTTAAAGACCTCTACTTTCTTCCTCCTCTGCATAAACTTCCTAGGAGACAACATACCCTTTGCTACTACTTCTAATTTTCTAGTGTTCAAATTGACAGGCGGATTCAAAACCATGTTTGGCTGCCTGCAAATGGAAACAGAACAGTATAAAGACATCCACAAAAAATAGAAAGAGAGATAGATAGGAGATAAATAAGTAGGACAGTGACCTCCAATTATTTGAAGAAGGTGAAATGCAGGGCTTGAAGTAGAGTGTTGGGGCCATTTGGAGGTGAAATTCTGAGTCTTTTTTAGCAATATTTGTCTTGTTCGTTTAGAAATGGTCTTATCTGAAAAGGGTCGGGAGGATTACAGGAGACCCAGACATGGAATATGCAGAGTTTGAAGGTTTCATCTTCAGCATAATGGAGAGGATAGATAGGAAAAAAAAATCACTACTTGCATCCTTCAAATGAATGGTGGGAACCCAAACGGCGTCGTTTTGATGAGTGTGATGCTATTGTATAACATGTAAATAACTATTCCGCCCCAAACTTTCCACTAAACATAACCTTAGCTCTAATTAGATATGATGAAAGAATACTTATTTGAGAAATGATTAAATATATAATTTTTTCTTGTAAGTAGTTACGGCCTATATTAAATAAAAGGATAAAGTGTCAAAATATGCCGAATATTATTAGAAAAGTATAAATTTTTAGTCTCAACGTATAAATGGTACCAATTTAAGCTCAATGTTTAGAAAGTAGCACGAATGTAGGTTCAACGTTTACATTAGGTATGGTTCGGTCGTCATATCAATGTTTGACTTCTCTTGATCTCTTGAGTGAAGTAAATAGATGAGCATATTATCTAATTGCCTCATTCAGGTGTAGCCACGTGATTCTTAGTTTCGTACAATCAAGTGGCTGGTGACTTATGATCTCCTTTAAGAGGAAGTTAACAATCCCTACATGTTGATTATGAGCATCGAGAATGGTTTACGTAAACTCGTATTCAGTACCAATCAAATGGCCAATTAGGAGAGCAATCAAGTTGTACCCCCTTCAATTGTAGACACTATATCCAATTTTGGATCTAAGTACTCAATCCATGAGAGTTATATAAGGGTCATCAATGATTATCTAACTGCATGATGACTCCATTGTGGATCATTCATAGCTCACTCTCTTCTGAATTCTTATGTCCCTGATTTTGAAATATTATTACAATCAAGGCACATATCAGGGCCATCAATAAGTGTGTATTTTTAAAAAATAAAAATGGTACACTTATGAAATTATCCATAAACTTTAAACACGTATGTTAGCAATCATATTAGCACTTTTGATATTGAGTTAAATTGTGTAGCTCAATTAATTACCAAATAGATCATCAAACAACTAATTAAAAGCAACAAGTGCTTGGTAAAATAGAACAAAATGCGTCAAGTAGTTACTTGATATCTACCAGCATAGGGCAAATTAATAGATCCAATCCACAATTGACCATCTTTCTCCATGATTTCACTAATTGACTTAAATATATTTCCAGCTTCAAATATTTCCAATATTTCACCATCCTCATCCAACCTAATTCCCATACCATTTCCTCCTTTATACATACTAAAAAATGAATAAAGTCTCATTAAATCAATAGGAAGCTTAATCAAAGCATTTCCAATCCATGGATATGAAAGAATCCACTCTACAAATTTGTCTCTTTTTGAATTGATACCAACCCAATATCCCCCTCTTGGACTTCTCTTTATATTATCAGGAAAGCCTGGTAATTCAGCAAATACTTCAACTTTTGATGTTTTAATCCAATATTTGAGGATTCTACATTGGTTGGTTTCTGCAACTAAGATGAAAGTGCCATCTTCACTTAATGCTACACCATTTGGAAATGATAGGTTTCTCAAGAGAACCGTCACTTTTTTGCTTTTAAGATCATATTTCATGAACCTTCCAGATTTATCACCACTTAATATTACATATATGTAATCCCTACAAAAACATAAAAAGTAAATAAAATAAGTTCATAATATCTTGTCTATATAAAATTTTCAAATTTGCACAATTCGGTTGGGATACTAATATAAAAAAATAATAAAATTTTACTCTTAATTTGTCAAGTAAAATCAAAATTGTTCTTTACCAAAAATTTTAAGTAACTATGACATATTTAAATTTACAGAATTTTTGCGTGTTTAACTTATACATAATATACTTTCAACATAGTAACTACCTTAACGCCACAATACAAATTATATAGACATAATTAACACTTAAAGTTAATGTGAAAGTTAAATAACGTGTCAAATAACTTTATATCAATCTCTTCAAAGAAATGTTATTTGGTAAAAAGTAGAATTGTTATTACTCGAAAATGTTAAAGATAATATGTGTTTACATACATACCTTCTTTGGTAACGAGAACTGCTATCAGTAAAGAAAACAACATCGGTTTGATGGTCTATATCAACGCTATTAGTAAACATAAATGGTACACCTTCTGCATCTTTTGCGATCGCAGTAGCAGGACCCCCATTGGGCCCGACCAATAGAAGGCCGAAATAAGCATCAGCAAAATACATATCACCGTTGGATTTGTTGAAGCATAGACCCAATGGACGGCCACAAATGGCCTCCCTTTCATATCCATCCTTTACATACGTCCCTTCACACTCGCATCTGTTTATATTTCATCAAACTTTAACCAACTAAAACCACTATAATACACTTTTTTAAGTACTAATCAATAACTTATATAATACAATATTATCATTCTTATTTATTTTTTATGAAAATACTATCATTTTTCTAGTGTTTTATTTAGGTTAATGTTCTATTTGATTGAACTAAGCCGAATACTATTAAATAATAAACGTGACTTGTATTCTTTGCTCAATAAAATAAATAAAGGTAACACTACAAATCATAATAAATAATGATAAATTATAATAAATCATTATAAATTATAACTTGTACTCTTTGCTCAATAACTATAATACATAATGATAAGTTATGTACAAATAATGCTATAATATAATTGATAATTTTAGTAAATGATAAAGAATGAATTGTCATGTTGACTCGATTAATCACGAGAATGTGAATGATTTTCCTCAATTTGTTCAATTGGAGATGAGAACAGGGATGGTAGGAGTAGTTCTGATACCATTTGCAACCCAGGATGACATGGAAAACATTACTAGTCGAAATATTTACTAGATATGTAAAACACATATGATAAGAATGACCAAGTCCTAACATCTCAAGAACAATAGCTGTAGATACATTTAATCTCTATTTTATAGCTTACTTGATCCTAGTTGTCCTTATCAACATATATGTTAATATCATAAACCTCTATTTATAAACCAATGAAACTACCTATTTTGCTTTCTTTAAAAAATATTATGCAATTGTTAGACTCATTTGTATTGTGGTAAATTTGATGTGTGTGGATTAAGTTAAAAGGTTTTGCAATCTCCAAAGCTATATTTATATGTTTTTTTTGGTCTATAAGAGTATCTATTCATTGCCGATTACAATGATTAATCTCTTTCGTAAATGATTTGGACCTCATCGAATATTTATACGTATCTTTGTAACAAAAAAAAACATATTTTCTGATTAGATTACAATATGGAAAGAATGAAAAAAGAACCTGTAAGAAGAAGAGGCAGCAGCAAAGTCGACCCAAATCCTTTGATCGGGTTCCCATTTGATAACACGGCCGTCGGAAATAGTAGCATAAGGACCCTCTCCGGCGACGTCGAATGCAAAGCTCTCCGGTCCTGTTTCTCCTTCCCCTAACTCTATTAATACTACTTCTGATCCATTATTATTCAAATTCTTACTAACTAAATAATAATCATTACTATTGTTATAATTATAATTAATTCCCATTAACACCGATAACACCATTCCTGCTGTAAACAACATCACCTTCGTCTTCTTCTCCATCTCTATCTCTATCTTAATCTTATCTTTACCACACTCTCAACAACTACGTACTCAAACATATCTATGTATGGTATGGAACTATTTATATACTTTTTTCTCTTGATAAATTACACTCATGGTATCCATATTTGCTTTCTTTCACGATATATGATCACCAAATTTGAAAGTTTAACGTAAAAGTTATTTAACTTTAGAGTTTTTAATATTACGCCACGGAATCTTTCGAAAAAAAAAATAAAAAATATTATGCCACAGAAAATCAATAAATATCATAAAATGACAGTTTTCAAAATAAAAATTCTTAATTATTAATATTTTTGAAACCACATTTATCATAAATTTGTCAAAATTAATATATAAGTTATAACCATAACTGAGGCTTAACTATCAGTTCGAGCTAATAATTCAATCAGTAACATAATACAAAATCAGTTTTTTAGTCTTCAGAAATCACTATATATTCGGAAAATTTCTCAATCAAAACATTTTAGCTGCATCATATTACCAAACAATGCATAATTTACCTCAAAGCAAAAAATGTTTGACAAAATAGAGTTAGCTTCAATTATCATATTTTTGGAAGATTTTATTTCGAAGTTTTCAACACTTATTTTAAGGTGTTAGTTCAAGTTTAGTGGGCATAATATTAATAAATATAAAATGTATTGATTTTTATGTCATGTTTTAAAATTCAATGACTATCCATTAAAAATGAGGAAAATTCAAGGACTGCGAGTGTAGTTTACCAGAGTTTTCTTCTACAATATAGTAAGGATACATTTGTCTTTTCCATTTTTCCCCTGTGTAAGATATGCTGTTCAAGAACTGGTTAACTGATTAATACAGGTTATAATTATTAACTAATTAATGCCTATCTTTTCCATTTTCCAGATATGTAGTTCAAGGTTAGGTAAACTAGATTATACTAATTAATATCACATTGATATATCATTCTCAATTATAAATCTTTTTTAATGCATATGCTTATCTGTAACTTTGTTTATATTCCTTCTTTAATATACCTTTCAAATTAGTTAATAGGTGATTACACATACTAAACATTAAATCAGATTTGTTTCTTCTTACATAATAAAGCATATATCATTGCATTTTATTATGAAACTACAGCAATAACAAAAGATCACAAGAATATCACATCTAAATTCTAATTTCATAAAGGTAAAAATTTCCACAAAAAGTAAATATAAGTCAGCAAAGGGTAAGAATCTAGAATAAACATTTAGATCATAATTAAAACCAAGAAAAGCCAAATCCTGCATTAATTCACCACAAAACATGATGACCAGCTCGACAAATCAAGCTTATACACCTTGACAACGGATTATAGTAGCGACTGTAGAGCGGACATATTTTGCATGGTATTAAAGGCATAATATTATAATTGCAATATCAAAGCTGACACTCCATGTATAATGTGTGCCTATAGCGTACCGATTCAGAGTGGGTGGGGTATGGGAAAGAAGGCCTAAGCAGAAAGCAGTCTAAGGGATGTTGATGTAAAAAAATTTCAATGAATTCACGATGAAAGTGGAGAGAAAATTACTTTACACTAGTTAAAGTCTTAAAGATAGGACGTTTAATCCATGTACAATGTAAATGAAACTTTATTCTCATCGTTCTTCAACTACACTTCTCAAAATAGACTATAGTCTTCGTGTACATGACAGAAAACTAGTTAACAATACATATTAAGCCAAATGCAAAGCTATATCACATAACATTACATAAAAAAACACTAATGTTACAACAGAACTTCAGTTACTACAAATTATAAACACCTATGAAAGGCATCAACACGGAACCAATCCACAGCTTTCCATCTTTTTCTTCAACTTCACTAATAAACTTCAATGTCTTCCCGTCGCTATCTTCTAATATTTCCATCACTTCTCCATCTTCATTCAGCTTTATAGCAGTTGCATGAGCCTTCCCTCCCACTAACAATGAATGCAGCTGCTTCATGCTCAATGGAAGTTTTAACATTGTCTTCCCGACTGATGAATGTGAAAGGGCCAATTTTGCAAATATTCCTTTCTTCGAATGCAAAGCTACCCAAAATTCCCCTCTTGAGTTTCTTCTAATATTATCCGGAAATCCTGGAAGCTTTGCGAAGATATCAGTTTTTCCAGCATTAGGACCTCGGAGCCAATGCCTTGATATCTGGCAAGTAGTGGTTTCTGCTACTAGCACAAACGTGCGGTCCTTGCTCAATGCTACACCATTTGCAAACGCTAGGCCTTCTATTAAGATGGTCACTTTTTTGGTTGATTTATCATACTTTAGCAATCTACCTGTCTGGTCAGCGCTTAAGATTGCTGCAACAAACTGCCTGCGAAGAAAAAGGGAAAACAGAGAATCCAAAATGGATCTAAGCGGTCAGAATTATAGAGGAACCTCACCAAAAATCGAGCGTAATTAGATAATGCTCACTGCAAAGAGAGAGTAGAAACACACAATAATATTTCCAATTAGGCATGGCAACCTTCCTTGTATAGCAACTCCAATAAAATTTGAGATATAGTGAAAATCAAAACTTCAAATGTTGTAGATGAAACCGCAACAAATAGTATGAAAAAAATCTAGATGCACACCAGTGCAAAAAAGTCCTTGCGAATATTAATTCCGAGTTAACCTAAGAAATATTTAGCGCTTTAACTTATGCTACGTTTGTCCGCTTAAATCACGTTTAGTGCATCATAGTTTCCGACGATGTAGTTTTTAAGATAATTTTTACCTTCCCAAGTCTGCAAGGTTTACCTACCTCAATGGATAAAGATAAATGTCTATTCCTAAGACTACTTTGATACTTCTTAACCGGTCTCTCATATTCCAAAACTGATAACTTTACATGGCTAAAGAACAAAAGGTTTTCAGTAACTCTAGAAACAAAAATTCAAGCTCAAAAGGCGGCAAATTTACAATTTAAAGTACCTTCTTTGGAAAACTTTGCTTGTATCAGAGAAGTAAATTACATCCTCGTCCTCATCGATATCCAAATCATTGGTGAAGCGCAAAGTACGGCCCTCAACCTCAGAGACAACAGGAGTAGCTAAACCTCCTTCTGAACCTACTACTTGAAGACCTAAGTAGGCATCGGCAATGTAGAGATCTCCAGTTTTCTTATCAAACCTTAATCCTAATGGCCTTCCACAGACATGTTCCATTTCTGGTGCAAATGGTCGAATGCATTCCTTCCTTGCAGACAGAAGTATTTTGCAAGTCAAAGCAGTAAACAATGTGGTTATCATTAATATATAATACATATTCGTTTGTTAATTTGATGCGCCTTGTGCTTTGGAACTTAAATAAGCGCCTGCTTTATATATAATTTTATTCCCATTTCTATAAGGCATCATAACAACCAACTGTCCAATTATGATTCATATTATTGCACAAAGCATCAAATACCAAACTTACGCTAACAATCTTCTAGCTGCATATTTCCTGAGCAAGAGAACTAGTATTCACTGACTATATAAAAAACAAATTGCAGAATATGCATGTAGCTCCATGGACTTGAATCTTCAAACCTTCTATGTTTCATAGACAATATACCAGAGATCGAGTGAACATTGTAAAACAGAACAACCAAAAGGGAAAATGACCTTTGAACAGAAAACTGTGCTATCAAAGTTTTTGTGATAACTAGCTGATAAGAAACAACTCAAACGAACACCCAAATAGAAAAATAGAACATGGAATCAGCAAAAAATAAAAAGACAACAGAAATAACTAAAGAGCAGAATCCCTTAGTCCCACAGAGCAGTGCTGTCTCCCAACCCTAAAGGCGAGACTCAAAAGACAAGTCTCAAAAGCCGAGCACACTGGCTAGACCATCACATATTTGTCAATGGAAAATCAATGTACATTCTCTTCCGAAAGAAGGAGACAAACAATTCACATAGATCCAATTGAAAGATCAAGTGACAATATCCACTCAATCAAACAATTCTAAAGTAGCAACGAATAATTGAACACATAACCAACGTGTACTAGAAATAATCTTTGGTGAGAGCATGATATGCAAGATTCTATCTAAATTGAACTACTTATTTTTTCCCAGAAAAAGAAAAAACGTTGTATGGGATTTTTGTCAGTTCCTTATTTTCAAATAGCAACTTGATAACTAGAATCTATCTATGTTCATGAACACAGTCAACGGTTGTCCCTCAGAATCCTAAAAAAGAGGTATAGTTACCGGTTAGAAGAGGTGAAGGCGAAATCAGGCCAAGAGCGAGAATGAGCATGCCATTTGAGGATTCTGCCATCAGAAACGCCAGTGTAGGGTCCTCCTCCGTTAGGATCAAACACCAAGCTCTCCGGCCCCACAGCTGCTGCCCCGGTGAGGGAGAAAAGCTGAGAGGAGTGGAGATCATCAAGAGAACCTGCTAAAGGAGACGGTGCCAAGATGTTATATGGATTGTTCAGTACGATCGACACAACTGCTACTCCCATTGCAATACCAACTATCCAATTTCTCTTCATTCCTACACAACAACAATTTCTTCTTCTGCTCATTTCTTTTGAACAACAAAACCCAACGCATCTATTTCTATTTATTACATGTTAATGTTGAATAAGGCTCAGCTTTTGTTCCTTACAGTTTAACATCAATTCATTTCACTTCACTTTACTTCCATACCATTCAGTTCAGTTCAGCATAAGGGTTAAGAAAATGGAAACGGAGTGGCGTATTTACTTGCAGCCCATAAACGAACTTCAAAATAGGTGGACATCTTCTAATCAAAAAATGAAGAAATTCAATGTATGAAGCCCATCTTCAATCTAAATCTTAACTAATAACATCTATTTGCTTCCACCCCATTAACCAACTTCAAAATACAATAAATAATTACCACAATTCAATAGTTTTAGTATTTATTTTAAAAAATATATTATATATGTAAAAAAGAAATATTTTATAAGAAAGGATTTCTAATGGAAAAATAATAGTTTTAGTAAATATTAAGAGATTTAAAATTTAAAATAAAAGAGCTTTAGTTAGTATAAAAATCTTTATAATATATAGAATGTTCCAAGAAAGCAAAAAAACAAACATGCTTTTAGGTTTACTATTAATTCTTTAAAATAAAAATCGTTCTAAAAGTATAAAAAAAGAAGTATAATGATAATCTATAAGAGAGGATTTGGAAGAAAGATTTGGTGCCCCAATGAGATGACTTAGGGGCATTCACAAAATGCCCCAATAATCCATCTTAAGGTCATTTTGTTAATTTTCCTCATTAGAGTGGATTTGCATTCTGAATATTACAATTACTAACTTTTCTGTTCATTAAGCAACTACAAGTCTACTTAGACAGAATAAATAATGATGATGCTAACCTTACATATTAATTAATATGCATACACATAACACATACACTGAATCAAAAGATAGAGCTTTTCTGTAAAAAATCTAAAATAGAAATATGGTTTAGTATTAGATAAAACAAACTAATTTCAGTTGGCAACTAGATGTATGTTTATTAGTTAAATATTCGTTCCAATAATAATAACAAAAGGCTTACCAAAAAATAATAATAACAAATGGAGCAATTTATAATCATATATAAGATGAAGCTACCCAAACCCATTTCAGTTAGCAACTGAAATCTTTTATCGTCGTCAATTATATAAGGGCCAGTAAGAAATATAGAAAGCATACTTTTAATATTAAAAAAATATCTGATTGAATTAAAAATTCGAACTGATAATTAAAATTCAGCGACGTGTTATAAATTAATTTCTGGCAGTTTGAAGTTTAATATAACACATAATTATATGTGTATTTCTATTAAATAATGCACCAATTCAAATACTTAAGATATGTTTGGTGCAATTCCTATTTGCACTTTGTTAATTTATTTAGTTGTTTGCATTTATTCATTTTTGAAACATTTGTGGTTTCCTAATTTAATTATTATTGTTTGGTAAATTTATAATTGATTGGTGAAGTTAGTATATAAAAATGACTATTTGTATACTAAATTTTTTTATCAATGCAAAATTCAAAGAAAAATAAAGGAAAATAAAATAGTGGCATCATTTTTTTTACTACAAAAAACGATATTTTGTCGCTTCTTATCTATAAAGCAACAAACAATTTTTTTTCTAATTTTAACCAAATACTCAATTAACACGGCTTTTTAGACTGAAACAACAACAACAACTACGAAACAGAGAAACAAACACCCATAATTACAATTTTAAACTAATATGAACTTTTCAATTTTGAAAGGGCTATTTCTCTAATAACTGTTGTAATATATATATGTTCCAAGAATAATCACGTTAGAGTGTAGAGATTGGAGTTAGTGAGCAGAGATTTGTGGGAATTTCTGCTAAAAAGTATTGTCACACATCTTTTTTAATATTTGATCGGCGGAGCCTATTTCTCAAAATATAAAAAATGGGTGTAGGCTATGGTGACTTTGTTTTTTAGTTACTTTGTTTGTACTTCGCTTTATTCACCATTAGATCACTTTTCACCCCATGATCTAATGGTGGACAAAACAAAGTAATGGTTACTTTGTCAAAAACAAAGTGACCATAGAATTTCCCTAAAAATTTTCTAGTTTTTATTTTTTTTGAAAGAATATATTTTTTAAAGTCAAGTATGCAATAAAATCACACAGAATCGGGCTGTCCTAATTCGTTGACGTACAGTGAATTTGGCTATTTATAAAAATTAATTTTAGTATGTTTTGACAGTTGACAATAATTATTTTAGAACTTTAAGGTGTGGTCAAGGTTTATAATGCACACTAAATTCTGCCACATTAAAACAGAATGTTTGATACGAAAATAATGATCAAATTCCTTTCAAAAAAAGATCAAAAGACAATAATGGTCGAATTATTTTATTTTTTTTACTGAAAATTTTGTTAAAAGCATATTTTCATAAAAAAATAAGTCAACTAAAAATTTGTTAAGAAAATAAAAAAAAGTTTTAATGTTTTGAAAATGATAAAACATTTTTCGTAACCTCTTAAACCTATCATCATATCCTTTCCAACTATTACAATATTGTTTGCCTCATAGTGATCGGAATTTATAGTAGGTTGGATGGTGATCATAAACTGAAGTTGTTGAATTCTACCAATCATTATTTCTAATTTGTCGATTTCACCAAAATTTGTTGGTTAGTTGAAAAATAAAATTTAATATTATATAATTTAAATTAAATTATTTAAAAATATTTTTTGATTATATCCAAATGTATGGCCCCGTAGCCAATCCAAATTTGAAGTAAAGTATGGGTGAAGTTGTAAGGTCTTGAACATGTACTTAAAAAGCAGGTCTTAGGAAGCATAGTATATTTAGAAATCGTAAGATTTTGAATTCGAATTTAAAAAAAATAAAAGTTAACTCTTAAAAAAAATATACTTCATCATTAAGCCAAAATCTATATTTGTTAAGAAACCATAATAAGCAATTTTAATCTTTAGCAATATATAATTAAAAACAAGGATTAATATTTATTGAGAGATTGTCATATAGTTTTATGAAAATCATCCTCCTCAATGCATCTCGTTTACATAATTACAAGATCGCCCCTTCATTTCTTGCTTCACAATTGAACAAAGGCTCTCATATTTTATTTTTAATAAATTATACATTTACAAGAAAAATCAAAGGAATTGGAACTCTACAGTCTTTTTACCCTGGTCAGTGACTGATCAACCAAAGGTTAAAAATGCTTAAAACCCATGCATTTCCAACTCTTAGATGGGTGACCCATCAAGTATAACTTGATCGGTCAGACCAGGGCTAATCACCAAAGAGTCTACAGTACACATCGTGTGTTGCGGTGTACCAAAACTAAATTCATTTTAGTCCTTAAAAAATATCTATACTCATTTTGAATAACACATTCTATTTCTATTTTACTTCAACCACCATCACAATCAGAATTACCATTTTAACACTCTCTTCCTCGTCATCCAATTTCTTCCCTTCTCGTCCATCACAACTCCAATTACCCAAAATTAACAATGTAAAAAAAAAATCTATAAAACCCTTTTAAATTACTCTAAATGAAATTAATAATGGATTTACAATTCAAATTAGTAAATACATCCCTAAACTGTTAATATACGAAATAAATCTTTTAGTACATTAATATTATTAGAATCACAAAAAGTTGATTTCTAAAAGATTTACTTTTAATACATTCCAAAACAAATTGTTGACATTGAAACATAAATTTACTTTTTCAAAAGGTAAAATCGTAGGAATAGAATTCATTTCTACGATAATTAACTATTAATTAAATTGTCCATAAGGAATTGACAAGAAATTAAAGAAAAAATGACCTTTATTTTCTAATGCAAAGATTACAAAAGATACTGAAGAAAAGTCTAACAATCAAAGATTGCAGTTGACGCACAAAGACATGCTATGCTATGCTCCATATCCTGGTATTTTTAATGAATTCTTTTGCATTATTCAACCATGTTAATAATAATGATGTATGAAACTAACAAATTTTTCAACAACATAATCTTAAACAGATATGTAAATTTCAAGAAAATTCAAGGAAAAGGGGTCCATTTCCATTGTTGGAAGCTTCTTCAGGAATTTACAAACAATAACTTTTGATAAATTTTTAGGATATTAAATTTTTTAGTTATTTTTAATTTTATTATTAAGTTATTTTCTTGATTTTAAAAAAGATAATCTAATGGTGAAAACAGACACGTTATCTTATGGATTCTCTCCAACAATTCCCTCTCCTGAACAAAGTTAAGTCTCCCAAGAAACAACGTACATTCAACAACAACAATGACCTTTTTTTCAATTATTCGTGAAGCAAGCTCTTTTGGTTGTGATATTGTGAGTGACTGATCGTGACGCAGACTTTCTATGTGTTGTGTTGATGTTTTTTTCAAGACTTTTTTGTCCGTGCATGATGTGGATAGGAGGATGAGACGTTTAATACGACATGACCTAAACGTGTCGTGATTCCAAGGCCACTTTGGTCTCCTTCCTTTTGCACATTTCAAATGGTGATATTTCTTTCGAGACGGGGCCTTAACTTAAAGGAGAAATCACTGTGCCATGAAAAGAATATGAGAGTCGTCCCCTATTGTTTCCACTGTTACTGTAACATCCAAGTCTAGCTGTATCATGACGATATTGTCTTCTCTAGTCTAAAATTGTCCCTATTGGGTCACACTGGTTTAAAATACGTCATGCATGTATTAAATCCGCATCTTATAAGCCATGTCTCCCTCTCTATTTTCGATGCGGCATTTAGTTTATTCATGTCTCATCACCATCCCGTGGGTTCGCTTTTTGTACAAGTCTTCCTACCCTGGCGTACCCTACTGGGACTGGTTCACTACATTCTTACTTGCTTCTGCATTTTCATCCCTGAGCCACACATATAATATCATAATGTAACACTCGAGACCAATTCCATGCAGATTATATATTGTTCCATCTGGTCCAAGTCCTTCGTCATTCGGTCGTACGACTTTAAAACGCGACATGCATGTATGGATCTAGATCTCACTTATAAGCATCACTATTTTTGATGTAAATTTTAGTTCATCCATGTCCTCATCGTCATCCTTTAAAGCCGTTCCTTGTACAATTTTTCATCTCCAACGCCACCCTCTCAGAATTGGGTGGCTACACATCTGTTACTTATTTTTCTTAGCAGTTGAGTTGAACGTGAAGTGGTTTTCTAAACTACAAAGATGTCTAATTAATGTACTAAAAAATGGTATAATAATAACAACCATGTTCTCCTCTTATTAAGAAACCGCTACATTCGTTAGGTTTATATTTTTTATCCTTAACGATTAGGTTAACCGAATTGTGACACCCTTATATATATTGTTAAAGAATATGAATATATAAATTTTTTAACTGTGCCTCAACTATCAGCTCGAGCTTTTAGTTCAATTGGTGAAGTAACTGGTATCAGAACGAAAGCTACCGAGTTCAATTCCTAGCAAGCTCAATATTTGTTGAGTTAAAAAACACATGGTGGGTTAACCTGTGTTGTGCACGCTTCAAGCCCAAAAAGCATTCGCGTGAAGGGGTGTGTCAGAAAATATCAATATATAATAACTACTAGCTCGAGTTTTTAGTTCAATCCGTTAAGTAATTATATTAGTAAAAGTAAATGCTATGGTTACTTTGTTTTTTTATTTTTTTGTCTCATCCACTATTGGATCAACTTTTACTTCACATATCCAATAGTGATAGTGGACAAAATAGTGAATCAATTTGTTAAAAACAACGTAACTATAGAAAAATCTATAAATAAAATCCACTTTCATTCTCTCCTTAGTTAATTAGTTACATCCTAGAATAATAAGAGAAGATAGGTTTTAATTTTATTAAGTTAATGTTTGACACACATATGTAAGTATGATATTATAATAGAGTTATATATAGTTGTGCATTGGTTGCCTTGTTTTTGGATTCAAAAATCTAATTAAAAAGAAGTAGAAAAGATTTGGTGGTCGGATCTTAAAGCTTGCTTTCAATTAAAATAAAAACTTCTCCATTCTCCTTCTACTTTTCCCCTTCAAACAGACCCATTCATTCATTCATAATTATCATCCATCATTTATTCACAAATTAATCACAAGATTAATTCTTTCTTTCTTTCTTTCTTAGAAAAATAAAATAAAATGGCATCTATAGCAGCAGCAGAATCAAACTTTCATGTATTAGCAGTAGATGACAGCATAATTGACAGAAAACTCATTGAAAGGCTCCTCAAGACTTCTTCTTATCAAGGTAATTATTAAAAAGTTAATTTTTTTCAATTTTCTCTGACTTTCCTTTATGATTATTTATTTATTTATGGGCTCTGATTTTGATTATTTTTATTTGTGACAGTTACTACAGTTGATTCTGGTACCAAAGCTCTTGAATTTCTGGGTTTTAATTCACATCTTCCAACAGATTCACCTTCTCTTTCTCCACTCACTCATCATCATGTATGTTTTCCTTTATTTTTTCTATTTCACCACTAACCAAATATGCTCAATATGGCCCTTAAACTTAGCATTCTTAATCAATTTAGTCCAAATCAAATTTTATGTGGCTCCTAAGTTGGAATGTTTTGACAAAATAATCCAATTTTAGGTATATTAAACTGGTTTTTATATGCCAAACTGTTTAAGTTAGAGTCATTAATTAATTCCAAGAACAATGTATGAGAAATTTTGTTCATGGTTTCTGATAAATGTTATTTTCTGTTTCTCTATGTGGAAATTTGCAGGAGGTGGATGTGAATCTTATAATTACAGATTACTGTATGCCTGGAATGACAGGGTATGATTTGCTCAAGAAAGTTAAGGTAAATTAATGCTTTTACTTAATTTTTTATTGCTATTATTTATTTTATTCATGTGGTTTTCCATTCTTTCCTATTTATTTGTTGTATTCCCCTTTATATTCTAAATCTTTTCTTCGTACAAACAGTGTCTATTCTTGGAAATTTTAGTTTCGTTCTGTTATTTTTCAAGAATGAAATCTTTTTATTATTATTATTATTATTATTATTATTTTTAAAGATAGGCAGTAAATTCATTCGTATAGTTATTGGAGGATTGTGCAGATTTAATTAACCTTCACATGTAATAAAACAATGAAAACTAAATTAATGTTCATTAAACCGTGTAATTTCAAAACTCTTTTTCTATTGAAAAATAAATTTTGCTAATTCTTATTGGATGGTCATATTGGTGGAGATCGAAGGTGCTTAGATTAGAACATTAAATTACAGGATCCTCTAAAGTTAAATTAACATATTGTAACATTAAAAATGTTTTTTTCTTTCTAGAATTTTACATTTCCACGCTTTCTTTTGAAGTGTAATATTGTAAAGTGGGTAACAATGTTTAAAATTACATTTGCTTAGTAAATTTTGGATTAGAAATTACATGCCATATGTGTGAGGTATAACCATAAAGTGAATATATTATCTTTTTGAAAGAAGGTGAAATTTATTTATTATTCATCCCTATGTTAAATTTTCCTAGATTGTTGGTTGACGTTATGGATTCTGTTTATTAAATAATTCTGTCCACTTGCTATGTAATGTCAATGAAAATCTTTATAGAATATTTTGCCACCTATTTTTCTTTCTAAATAAATCATGCCCCAAGATATTCAAAGATTTTCTTTGTCTCACCAATATGCACTTGCTTTTATGTGAAATTTTCATTTATTTATTTATTTACGTCCACCAACAAAATATATATACCTAATTTTCTTCAAAATATTTATTTCACTGAATAATTTCATTTTTGTTTTCAGGAATCCTCATCTCTTAAAAACATACCTGTAGTAATAATGTCATCTGAGAATGTTCCTTCAAGAATCAACAGGTGAGGAAGAAAATACTCAAAAATAAATCAATAAATGTTTTATTTTGAAAATATTTAAATTGAAATCGATGAACAATTTTTAATTTTTTTTTAAACAGATGTTTAGAGGAAGGAGCAGAAGAGTTTTTCTTAAAGCCAGTAAGAAAAGCAGATTTGAATAGACTAAAATGTCATATGATGAAAACAAAAATAAAGAATAAAAAACAAGAAACTGAAATTTTAGAATCAAATGAAAAAGCAGATCAGATTCAAGAAAACATTAACAGTAACAAAAGAAAGTCCATGGAAGAAGGCCTTTCATCACCTGACAGAAGAACAAGACCAAGATTTAATGACATTACAACTGTGGTCTGATTAATTTTTACTTGTGTAACTTTGTATTTTCTCTTTTATTTTTTTATCTTGTAGAAATTAATGGGGGGTGGTTAATATAGGCTCAATTAATTGAAGGTAGAGATGTACACATGTTAAGTCAAGAGTATTAATTCTATTCTAATTTTGTTTCTAATTGACTTTTTTTTTAAAAAAAGAAAAAAGAAAAAAAGAACTACAACTACTTGTGTTGTGTGTGATGCAAAGTTAATTAATTTAAATTGTTCTTTACTTGTTAATACTTTAGCTAGGCTCTTTAGATAATCTTAGTTAGTGAATTGGCTTGGCTTTCCCTATGTACTTGGGGACTAGTAATCAAAAGTGATTTCACTCATCCTTTTGCATAGAGTCTTGCTTGTACAGTTGTACAAGTCATTTCAATTTAACCAATATGTACTCTGAATCTGGATGAGGTTGTGTTATATTTGTTGATTATATAGTTCAAGTTGCCTAGAAACTATAGGGTGGTATTGTAGCTAAATCGAATAATTCTAATCACACCTAAGATTCATCGTTCTCTGTAGATATTTCATTAGTTAAATCAAACCTATTTTACTTTCGCGATGCGATGCCAACTAAACTAGAATTCATAGTTATTGGAAGATACCTTCTAGTTAAGTTATATATTTCCACCCGAAAAAGAAATCTAATTCTGAAAATAGAAAGAAGGATGTATAAGTAAATGTGCATGTGTGTGTGGTTGATATCAATGATTAAGAATGCTGATTTTGGACGGTAAAAAATATCTCATATTGGAGTTTACCATGCGTGATTGTTGCATTTATCTTTTGGGGGTTACAGATCACTAATAAGATCTATATGACTTTTGCATTTCATTTTAGGAATGTTGCAATTGTTTGAATGCTTTTGGGATCAGGGATAGATAAGGTTAAACTTCAAAACATTTGTCAACATGAAATAGAAAGCTTAATGTGGATCAGAGATACTCTTTCCTAGGATGTTTCTCCTCCAACAAGTAGGTTTTCAGATGAGTAAATTTCAATTTGATCTTCATCTTGTTAGTAATATTCAATGAACCTTAAGATTATCAAAGTATTATTTGGATGGTAACAATAGCTTTTTAATTGTTGTTATATGATCAGGTTTCAATATGACAACCAACTTCACCAACAAGCAAGATGCATTGCAATGGCGTTAAACATTTAAAGAAACTCTTGCTCGACAGTGATTGCTCTAATCTTTCTAGAGCTTGTCTTCAGTATCTTAATTTGTTTTCTATGCCGGATAAACTTAACGAAACATTGATTGTTCTCGTACCGAAGAAAGCGGATGTGGAGTTTTTTTTTATCTTCGCGCTATTGCTTTGTGCAATGTTTTGTACAAAATTGTGTCTAAGATGCTCGCCAATCGTTTCAAAAAAATCCTTTCCCTTTATGATTTTTGAAAATCAAAGTGCATGGTTTAGACAATTACATGGTTTCTCTATTGCTTTCAATGCGCCTCGTATTTCCCTTTTATTTTTTGCCGATGATAGTTATCTCATTTTTCAAGGCAACTAATAGTGAAGCAAATGTTGTGAGTTTGTGCCTTACTATATACGAAAAAGCTTTTGGTCAGCAGATAAACTATCAAAATTCATCTTTATTCTTTAGTAATGGCACAACGGACGAGGCTAAAGAAACGGTAACTTCTATTTTAGGGGTTACATAGGTGTCGGATATGGATTTCTAACTAAGGGGGACTCCAATTAATTGTCGGAAGATGCAGGCTTTTGACTTCCTCAAAGATTGTATTTGGAATATGATAACCGAGCTGAGACCACGTGACCCGCACATCACCTAAGACAACAACTTCCTTCACGTGAACACATCTTAACGGTCTCATCGGTAACCGCCTTTCTCCTAAACATGTGTCAACATTCTCGCAAATATCTCACCTAGCACATGCTTGGCAAACGCCAAGAAGCTTCCTGATAACATAATTATTCCCTATCACCCTATGCTAAGCCAACACGTGCCTAAGGGAACCCAATTTTAGTATAAAACAAGTCATCATTTCCCAAATATGATATGTTCACTATTCCCTTTCTACATTTTCGTCATCCTTTAACTCATATAAGCTCATCTGACTTAATCGTCGAAGCGAGTTTGCCGGACTCTGACTCCATCTCTAACAGTTTTCTTTCTATCTCAGATCAAAGATAAAGCTCCAAGACCCCTCAATCTTATTGAGGTGATAGATTTGTTTTGTGATTATTTGACCACCAACTCAAATCATGTTAGAATTGGGATGTTATGTCAAAATTACTTATATATCATACCTTATCTTGATAACTATAATCGAATTGGGTTTAGTTTACCTTGTTATGTGGTAGATGGATGTGTTTCTCTACAAGTTTTTAATTTAGTTTGATATAAAGCAATTAACTAATCTAAATTTGATTCTAAGGGAAAAGCAGATTATATAGAATAAAATGGCAACGTGGATTTGGATTGATCCGCCTGTACGTACTTGCCAACATTGTGTTTGTTTCAAGCAACTAAACCTACTATTCTTTTTTTCCTTAATAATAATAATAACTTTCATAACACTTTATCATCAATTTCATCATTAAACACTTTCATAGCACTTTTTATTATTATTATTTTCAAACAACTTTCGTAGCTCTTAAAAATTAAAATAGAGCTAAAATCATTTAGGCTTAACGTATGATAGTTCAAAAAGTTTGTTGTCCACCAGAATTTTCATGTTGGTTTGTTACTTCTTCTAATTTGTTTACAATGAAGTCAATTAATTAATCCATTAGAAAAAACAACTTGATTGTATCCGAATTTGTATCTCTTTTAATGTCTCTCCCACATAATTATCAAAAAATTTAACTAAATAATATATTCAGTGAGACATAAAAATTCACATACGGAACGTATTGAGTTTTATGTGAGAGTAACATGAAAAAGAATGAAAATTTGGAAACATCAGATTATCTCTACATACAAATCCTAAACTTGCTTAAAATAGCAACTAACTCACTTTTCAATATTTTCTTGTATTTTTCATTACATGATTTTTTTTTTTCTATAAAATGAAAGCTTTACTATTAAACATAAGAAGCAAGTTCAATTAAAAAAAAATCAAAAGCAAGAGTCGTACAAATAAAAAGGGAGGCGCCGAAAACCAAACCTACGGTCAGTTAAGAACTACTTGTCCTAGCTAACAGTGGGCAACATTATTCGTCAGCCGTTTAGATAAAATAACAGCAGAAAAATCTGAGCTCATTTAGAAGAGCTTTACTACACCAAAAGGAAAACCAACATACTAGAGTTGTTAAGAACTAATAATTGTGAATTTGATTCTAGTTAAACACTGGAGAAACTCGAAGATTTTAAACAAATTAACGCCTCACGACAACTAAGACATTCAGCAAGCAGATGGTCCAAAATCAACGAGGGATCAAAGGCCATTACCCGTAGCAAGGAAATTACTAGCAGAGTTTCTAAGACATCGCCGAAGCCTAAAATGCCTAAATCATCAAAAGTTGTTGCATTAAAGTTCAACTTTGAAAGAACTTAGTGGAGAGAAGTCTTGCTGAGATATCATCTGAACTTGCTACCATTTAGAAAGAAGAGTCATGACATTGCTAAAGATAATAGCAGCAAGAGTAGCTTTTGTTAGAATCTTCTAGGGTTAAAACTGTTCAATTAACGTGGAAAATGTGACAAAATAAGATCACAAATAATACCTCCAGTTCACCCACACGACAACAGGCACGAGGTCGATAAACAACTAGAAGAAAAGACAAGCAGATCGATCATGTCGGACAGTAGACTTGCCCACTACACTCCAAAGGAGGAGGACGAACCTGCACCGTGATATCATCATATTGGACAATCAACCCCGATGCGGGTTCCTCTTCTAAAGTAACCTAGTTGATCAGATCCGCCACCACCTCCATTGCTTGCAAGAAATCAAAGAAAACTCAACAAAATGGTACCTAAAATCCCTCGATAAGGAGATGTTCTTACTTTTTCCTCTCTTTACTTATTACACATGTGATACATATTAATCATTGAAGCATATCTAATTAGTTTCAACTAAAAAAAAAAATACCTTTTCATCACATTCATTGACATACCTGGATTTGCAGTTGCCAATTGGGAAGTAAAAAGTTCGATTAAAATCACTTGCGTCAAACATATCTACTAACCTTAGTCAAGCATAACATAAAAAGAAATCAATTCTAGTTAATTCCACTGGTGAAATATACAAGTAAAACCACATCCAAAATTTAAATTTGGTTGGGTTTGCACAAGATTTGACCAAATATCTTCAGAAAATCTAATTATATATGATATAAATGATGGAAAATGATAACAGCAAGAGAAATCATATCTTTACATCAGAAATTGACAACCATTAGATCTTTCACAATTAAAGTGCACCAATAGATTTCAGATATTCACCACCAAGCTATTGCTTGAGGGTTACTACGTTCCTAAAGAAAGAAATTGATTTCAGATATTCAAAAATTTATAATAAATGTTATCATTTATACACAGATTTTATACCAAGGGAAGAGTTCTCCCAACCTTGTATTGATCAGAAACCAGCCTTGAAAATTTTGTACATAACACAAACTACAATCACAACATCACACCAAAAATACATACACAATTCCACTACCTCCTACACTAAAACCATACCAATTATTCGGTCAAGGTGAAAAAAAAGGGATATTTCTGGTTTTATTTCAACTTTCTCGCCTAGACAATCCCTAGTGTTAAAATGAGTCATATGCTAGAACCTGTAGTTACTGAAATTTTACACAATAATCAATGCCTCCGGAAGATTCTACGTCTTTTGCTTATGTTCTTCCAAAATGCTACTATGTACAAATCCCTGTAATGGATAAACTGTAGGTGACCTGCAATTCAGAAAGAATACCTCAGATTTACTGTTGGAAACCAGGGGCAGTTCAATCAAAATCAAAGCTTCCAAACCACGAAGAGATCCAATTTTATTATTGTTTGAAGGACAGAAGCAGGACATAACTATCAGAAATGATACATAGTCAGTTTCTCAATAAAGGAACAGATTCATCATGTGAAAAATGAAGTACAATGATAAGCCATGAACTAAAAAATAGATCATGTTTGCTAGAAAAATTAAATGATACATCAACTCCCTCCCAGACAAATGGTAATATACTAAATATCAGTAAATGGTATTTATTTCTTATTTTTTTTGGTAAGAATGGTATTTATTTCTAATTAATTCTTCATGAGTTCATTTTTTTGCAGACAAGTGCTAAAAAAATCAACTTGACAGTGCTCCCAGTATCCTCAGGTTGAATTGTATTACAACTACTTCAAAGCTCATATGTACTGTGTTAAAACAGACCTTTAGTGCCTTTCAGCCAACACCATAACATCGTGCAGAATAAGTTTACTTTCAAAAGCAATGAAACTTTCTCAGACACTTCAATTGGTTGACACATTCCAATTTCACTATTCTGAACTCCATAAAAATAAACTCTTAGAACTAAAAGCAAAAGTATAACATCTTATTTCCACATGTAATTGTCAATACAGTCCCTTAATTCCAGACAGGTAAACAGGTTGCACATCAACAATTTATAGGCAGTAACCAATTAACACAAAAGGAAAATTTGTATCAGTCTAAAGAATTACCCTCCAGATTCTCCAGTTATTCACTTCCAAAATCATCATAACTCACACCTTCTGATATAGTGTCCAACCTTTTGTTATCTCCTGTAAGGCCAAGGCATCCAATCAGCCACATATACGTGATACTTGAACATTACGAAAACAGTAAACAAAAATTAACCTTGATGTTCTCTTTCTCGAGAATCCAGAAAGTCATTGTCTGATGCTAGGAAGGGTGATCTGGGATAGTTCTCCAATATATCTAAAATTTGAACCCAATCAATGAGAAATAGAAGTCAATAAGCTAACACAATGAGTAGGCTTGGGCATGAACCTATATCTATTCATTCTAACTGAACATTTCGGAATTTAACTAAACTGTTGTTTAAATCGAATTCGGACAAAAACATTCATGATTTAGGTCTAACTGTGAATCTTTGTTATAGTATCTACACAATCCGTGTTCATCCCTAATAATGATAAATCTTTTTTATTTCACCACCAAATATTAAAATGAAAATAGCAAACCAAAGACAATAAAGGGAGAGACTGGGAGTCTCAGGACACTCCCCATTGCAAGCCCATCCAATGCATGGATTTAATCAAGGCGCTTTGAGAACTTGCCCAAAGAACTCTTATCACTTGTCCGAGAGTATAAGGGTGGTTACAGTATCCATAGATAGGGCAGACAAACCTGAACTCTGAGCAAAATCAGCTGTCAAATCAGAAAGACTGAAATTTCGCGGAATCTGACCCAAGAATCCAAATGAAGAACTGTCGGCATCCAATAGCGGTTCATTGAGAGCTTGTGAATTTGACTCTACACTACTGAAGGATGCATCTGCAATTGATGGGCGGGCTTCCATGACATTGCCATCAGGACCAAACATATAAGGAGAATTTCCGGAATAACCAGCTTCAGATTTGATCATTCCCCCATTCAGTCCTTGCATCAAACCTATGTTGGAGCTCTGTGTCGAAATCATGTTTGGATGGGTATCAATTCTATTGGTGTGAGCTGAAATTTCAACAGCATTGTGCATATTTGAATTGAACGATGATCCACCATTAGTGAATGCATTAGTCATCGTGGAACCGAAGGGGTGGTGCAAATTCTCTGGCTTCAGAGCTGAACCTGTATGTTCTGGGGCAAAGCATACTGAATTCTGGTGCACTGTAAGGAAATTGAAATAGGTTGTCAAGGTGATTGGAGTACAAATAACCATAGATTATTTTGACTGATATGGTATCCTATGTTAAAAAAAACAAGCACTGGACAAGCAGAGATCCATACAACATAATCATTTTTGAACGGTAATAAGAAAGCAAATGAACACATGGCATAACAGATTAGAGCTGTTAAATGCCAACATGAACAAGTCTTACTTGATGCGATATGAGATCCATTAGAATTAGACAGAGAAGGAACCCCAGTTGAATTCATCTGGCGCATCAATCGCACTTGTTGCTCAAGCAACTTGTTGAATTCCATTATTTGATGCTTCACCGTTAGTCTCAAATAATATGCCTTGAAGAATTCTCTGTTTTCTTCTTCAAGCTTTTGCCATACTAGAATAACAAACTATAATTGGTTACTAGAATAAAAACGCACGTTCTATGGTTAAAAGAATGAAAATGCATGTTCTATGGTTAATAGAATGAAAACGTATGTTCTAAGATACATAACCATGAAAAGAAAAGAGAGAGAAGAAACAAAAGGGAGAGATTAACAGGAGCTAGGACCATCATGGCTTTCAGGTCTTATGTTAGTTTACAGTTGAGAGTATTCCTAATACTTGGACAAACAAGGTGCTTGATACCATCCCATCAAGCAATTAGCTTTCAATATCTTTGATAACACCACTTACAAATTGAAATCAAAATATTTAAAACCCCTCTTTAAAGAATGATAAGGCAAAGGGAGACCTTCAGTTTCTTGATAGATGGAATTAACACTATGACAAGGTACTGTTTGGTGGTATATTAATGGAACAATAGAAACGCAACCAAAAAAAGAAATCAAAAGAGAAAAAGGAGCTTTCCAGAGTGTAAAGAAAAATAAATGACATGGCTGACAATCGGTCAATTGTACAACTCACTTTGCATGAGAGAAATTCCCTTTGTCTAGTAGTAGTAGACTACAGTGAATGTGTGCCCATGGTAGGTAAAGCTAACATTTGAAGTACATTGTAAAATGTTTAAGCCTTTAACATTATTAGAACAGTTACCAAGTTCAGTGAAGCCAGGTTCAATTTTTGCCTGGGCTAACAATGTTTCCACAACTTCTCTCTGGTTCATGTACAACTGAAGACACCTTTCAATCAAATTTTGCACCTGGATCCAGAGATCAAACAAGAAAAAGAATATTAAGAATGAAATAGTCCATAATCAAGGTTATAATTGTCTACTTTGAAAAGAGGGGAGAAAAAAAAATGCACAGCAGAAACTCTCTTTCTACTTTCCCACTTCAAGCAAAAGCGAGCAGGCTTCAGTATACTGCAACGATACAAGATGGTTGCATCACATCTTAGGCCTCAATTACAGCATCATAGAACGACTAAACCTCATACTATTTTCTCCCCTATCCCCTTCACATGCTGATTACCCTATTCTTATGGGAAATAAATGTCAAGACAGCAATACACAAGCAGAGCCAATATCAAACAATTCACAATCTTTTCAAGCCTTTTCTCTCGTTTCCATTAAGAACGATTAACATCTTGTTTTTCACTTCCAGGTAACTGAAAGAGATCAGCAGAGCCAAAACATTTCCATTTTTTCTTTTTTTTTTCCTTTTCCCAACTATATGAGAGAACAGGTGATGATGAAGTTCAGAGCTTACCACTTGTATATCTTTGGGTGAAACCCTTCTAGCTGCTCCACTCGACATAACTTGAGATGCTAAAAAAATGACAGCTGTTTAAGCACAGAACTGGAATAAGCTTTTCACCCACTAGAGATAATCAACCGAGCTTCAAACCCAAATTAAAATATCATACGCGTAAAACAAATCGCCCAACCTGAACCAAAAATCCAGTGTTTACTTCCTCATTCCAACTATAACAACGGCAGTAAAAAAAATCTCTAGTTGACATCAAAAAAAATAATAGCCACCAAACAATACAGATATCATATAATCCTAGCATGATCACCGAACCCAAAAATAAATACAACAGTTTGGGAAGACAATAGCATTATAAGATGGAATAAGGTAAACAGAGTAATGACATAGTGATAATTTAAGCTTAGCAACCCTCTTCTTGGAAGCCCTAATGAATATGGGTTCCTTGGACTATGACGCGAATACAACAGACTTGAAAAATCATATAATCACCAAAATGAATCGCCAAAATCAAATCTTTTCTGATACAATAGAACAGCTAAACCTAAAGTAAGGAGGTGTGGCATAGAACAACCATAAAAGTAATAACAATTAAGATAGTAATAAGATAGCTGGAAGTGTAAATAAGAGTGTTGGGAGTTAAAAGGAATAAAAGAAAGGGTTTTTTGGTAATCAAGATAGTAATAAAACCCTGGAAGGCACATAAGAATAAGAAAATCCTAGGTAAATTCATTGGTATCTGAACTGAATTGAGTGAACCCTAATTGTGAAATTGGGTAAAAAAAGAAAGGAGGTGAAAGAAAAGAGAGAAAAGAATAATAATAATAATAATAATAATAATATGTATGGAGCTGAAAAAAGGGAGTGAATGATGATCATACCATAGCATAAGTAGAGTCGATGATGTGATTTGACTTTTGAAGAGATATATTATGGAAGAAGACGTTTTTGGATTGAATGAATGAATTTTAGAGAAATAGAAAATAGAACCTTCTTTCTTTCTCTCTTTCTTTCTCCCTAGTCGTCCAATTTCCATTCCATAGCTCCGATCATGGTTATCGCCTTTTTATTATTATTTTTATAATAATATTCATACTATATGGCCCTTATTAATGATGTGGCCACTCCCCATCTTATTCCTTTTGTTTTTCCTAACCGACTATACTTTTTATTTACATAAAGTTTAGGTAAGGTGAAATAAAATCACAGACTTGGAGGAGAATTCGAGTGGAGTTTTCAAATCGTCTGTAAATTATAACTTTTTAAGTAAAAAATGAGTGTTTGTAAATAATTGTGAGCAAAAAGTATTTAATATAATGAGACTTTAATTAAAATCTCCATCTGTCGGACCGAAAAATTGGACGAATCGATTGAATCTCGAGATATTTTGTTTGTGGATGCAACTTACTTTGAGAAGTATTAAACAATAAAATAATTTATATAAAAAGATTATAGTGTGAGCTTGGTGAAACTTTTAAGAAACTTACACTCGTACAACGTTAGTGAATTTCCTGCTAGCAGGCATGGAGAACGGAGTTGGGAGGATAGAACTTCGAGCTAGTGATACACTGAAACCTCCTATTGGTGACTGTACTTCAATATTTGTAAGGACGAAGATGAGAGGGACGTATGACCCCTGACCTCTATATGCACAAAACCTTAGGAAGGCCGAAGATGAAAAGGACGTATGAGCGTCGAGATTTGTTGATGGAGGGTGTTTGAGTGAGGGATGGAAGTATCAAGGTGGCTTTAGGACTATGAAAGCCAGATTGGGCCTTCAGGAAGGTGTTTCATGACTCTTCGAGACTGTTAAGCGATTTTCATAAGTGTACAAAGTCATTCATGCAATAATAAAATATCGATTCTACGAGAAAACAACAATTACTCAATTACGTTCATTATTTACTTTATTCGTTTTCTCGAGATTTATAGAAAAACAAAAATTTAAATTTTGATTATAAACTAAGTAACTTTTAACATAATCTAAAGTAAACTAATTATATTTCCAATCAAACAATTTTAACCAACAATAATGAATTATCATCCAAGCAAATATAACGATTCATTTAAGTACAACGATCAATATAACAATTTATTTTATACATATTCAACCAATTTAAAACATAACCTAACCCGATCTCCCAATTTTTGCGGTCAAATTATCCTTACATGATAAAAGATTACTAGACTTATCCTAGATAATCTTATGAAAATAAATATAATCATACAAGGAAGATTTGATTTACGATTTAATAACTGAACCTATCCTAGATTACTAAAATCTAAAATTTTGAATGTCTTAACGATTTTATTTAATAGCTTTTTCTGAGATTTATATCAAGCAACATGAACATTTGCACATTCATGGACATAAACATATGTAGAAGTCTAATTTGCTAATAATGTAATTGTCATAACATTCATACAAATATAAACGAACTAATAATGAAAAGAGGATTGTCAATCTTTTTACTCTTCTTCACCGTAAGATTCACTTTAAATAACTTTAGGTGCTAATGATAAATCAAAAATAAATTAGAATGTAATGTGACTCTTTATCTTTTTATAATAAAAGCAAAACTTAAGTGACGGTGGTTGAAATTTACCACAAGAAAATGCTTACTTTTGTTTGAGTGCCAAATCATTATTCACACCGTAGCGCATAGCATATGATTTTTTTTTATATAGAATACAAGAGAATTAAAAATCACGTTTTAATTTAAGTCGTTCGACACGAAATCAATATTGTCTTCCCCGCAATCTTTCTTCGATCCTCCTCAGAGATCACGCGGTTGCCTTCTCTCTGCAGGTTTGCGTTCCTCATTTCTCTATCTCTGATTTCGCGAATATCAATTTAGGGATTTGAATTCGATAATTTTGTGAATTAATTTAGGGATTTGAATTCTTGTCTTTTTCTAGCTACATCTACAACTTCCGATCATCCGTAATTTGAATTTCAGTATAGAACATATCGGTATCTTGTTCTCGAGTTGACCTTTGTTACTGTTTTGTCTATTTCAACATATCCATCTCATCAGTCCTCATATGCTGTTTTAATTTTTATGTATTGGGATTCAATTCTTGCTTAGCTGATGATATAATATAGTGCTGACAAAGCTATCACTTTAAGACTTCTTGTTAGAAATGGTTCCTCAAATCTCAATTTTATGCTACCTAGTTTATTATATTTGACTATACTTATTTTCAAATGTATTTTTTACTGTTGCCGCACGATCTCTATTGGGTTTTAATTGTTTGTTTTGTTTTTCTACCTCTATAGCCTTTCCTTTCTGTAATCACATCTCTGCTAAACCAGTGCTGCAAATTGTCTTCTGATCTTCTTCGCGGTTGTTGATAGTCATCATGGCCACTGCTGGAAACAAGAACATCAATGCCAAATTGGTCAGTGAATGATTCTTTTCATATTTTTGTTGTGCTTGTATTCATGTGATTGTAACTCAATGTGGCTGATACTTCTCTTAATTTCTGGCTTTTGATTGAGTGCCTAGATGTTTTTTTCCATCTAGATATAATGTATTGTTACACTTTCTAGGACTCAGTTTTGACATAGTATTGAGGTTAGAATGTTGAGGGCCAACAAGTGCTTTCCTCCACAAAATAGTTTCGGCAATATCAATATTGTGATCAACAATTCAGGGAAGTTTGCTAGAAAGTGCTCAAGCACATAAGATGTGTCATTGGAGTCCTATATAGCTAAATTAATATTTTTGATATTAGTGGTGAGAAAAGATTTCTACAGTCTGGGTTTTTGTTCTGGAGAGAGAAAACTTGAACTTGATCCCTTGCTTGAGTTGAAAGAAACCCTACAGCTAGGCTAAGCCTGTAGGTGCTGCAAGCTCTGTATTATTTTGACATGCAATTCTAGCTGTTTGCCTTCCTTTTCAAACTCCAGATTGAAGTTAAGCAGTATGCACCTGTCCTTGTAGAAGTCAGTGATACTTTCTCATCTTCCTCGTTCATTTTGGGCATTGATGCTCCTTTTTTGAGTATAAGTTGAGAACTACAGTAATGGGCTGGAAGAACCCTCTAGTTAATCGCTACTTAATGACTGTCCTTGGAGACTATGGATCCTTGAATCTCGTTTCAGTTAGTCTTGCTTTTGCCTGCTATATAGAGCCCTTTGATTTATACTAGTATAGTAATTATTTTATTTAAATCATGAAGCAGCTCCTCAGGAAATTTAAATGGTTATGTGATCTATGTATTTACTATCCTAAATTTTATATTTATTATAGACTTTGCTTTATGAACCTAGTTTTGTGTGGATTTCTTTCTTTTAAAGGTTTTGGCACCGGATTTTCATATATGTCGTCAATTGATTTGATACTATATCATTTAATTCACTGGGACTTTTTAGCTTTTACATTTGTGTTGTCACTGCAATTTATGTTTCCAATGCGTTTTATTTCTCAGGTGCTTCTTGGGGATGTTGGTGCTGGAAAGTCTAGCCTTGTGTTGCGATTTGTTAAAGGGCAGTTCGTTGAATTTCAGGTTAGTGCAATCAGGGGCTTGAGGGGATTGGGCTTTGTTAAAGGAGATTCTGCTTATTTATTTTTGAGCCTGACTTTGCTATGGGATCTGTAGGAATCAACCATAGGCGCTGCATTTTTCTCACAAACATTGGCCGTGAATGATGCAACTGTGAAGTTTGAGATTTGGGACACAGCAGGTCAGGAGAGGTATCATAGCTTGGCCCCAATGTACTACAGGGGAGCTGCTGCAGCCATTATTGTGTATGATATAACAAACCAGGTAAACTAAGTTTGACGTACCCATTCGTTGTGTTTCCTTGTTGAGGATGCTGATTTCATGAATAAGTGGCTGTTTCAATAAATATGCGATGGGAATTGTACGTGAAAGAGATTTTTATCAGTGTGGTTATAGCCCTTAAGATGCACGACCAGATCCATGTATTTGGTCTTGAAAAGAAGAGGAAGAAATGCTCTTTGTATGCATGTCATTGTTTGACTAACTTGCTCCTGAAATTCTTCCATCATCTTTGGTGGAAGGTTACTGCTGAGATGCTGCTTGATGGTATAAGGTTACAGGCTCGCTTAAAATTCCTGTTTTCTTTTTGTATGTGAAGGAAATTTAGTTTCCTATCATGAACACACGCAATCACAAACTTGCTGCAAAATCTATGTATGAGGAAGGTGTTGATTAAATAACATAAGAGTATGTAATTATACAATTTGGCTGCCTTGCAACCTATTTTACTGTATAGTATGTTACAGCTGTTCCACTGTTGGAAAGTTGTAGTTTGGTGTGCATATGTGAAGTGGTAGGAATTGGAAACTCAAATTTATATTAAAATGAAATATCACCACAAGTAGTGGATATACAAGGAATCAACTTTAGTAGCCCTTTGTTGAGATGAATAGCCACACCCAACTTTAGTTTCAATTGGGGATGATAGATGTTCAGGGAGCTTTCTCTTCAAGGTCGATAAATTCTCCTCAGTGATTGGCTATATAAGTGGTGGGTCTTTCTTTTATTTTGGATAGAATTTTCTTTTTTCAGTTTTTGAGCATTTTACATCTCCGTGTTCCTTAAAAATTTAAGGAATCTTATGAATCAACTGATTCACATAAACTCTGCAGATTTGGTGAGGATCCTTGTGAATTTTTGATTCATTTTATGGAATCTGATCATGGAAAGGGTAAAGTAAATTACAGTTTGCATATGGATCCTCACAATCCTAAAGGCTAAGTGCTAAACTTTTGTGGGTCGAGGTGCCATTCTGGCAATACAAACATACACACTGGTGCAAGTACATATTGGCTGATGCTATTGTTAATTATAAGGTGATAGCAGTCTTCTCATTTGTAAATGGAAAAAGAGTAAACTATGATTGAGGTTGTCATGAATTTTTTTGACTTCTTCTTAGATGAGTATTCAGCACTGCTTTTGATAGGTTATCCATTTATTCCAAAGAAGATGAGTAATTTCTTTTTTCCTGGAGTTTTAATTTTTTCTCTACTTATGCTGTTAGATGGTAGTTTGTTTAGTTGGTAACTTCTTGTAATGCTTTATCCGGGTCTATTTCATCTATAAATCAAAATTGACCTTTTGTTTTATCATCTCTTGTAGTCGTCATTTGAGCGAGCAAAGAAATGGGTTCAAGAGCTACAAGCACAAGGTGAGTTGCTTTTATTAAAATGAGTACGAGGTATGCTTATATTGATTTCTGTTTGCAAATAATTCAGAAGAGTCTTTGACATGTGCTTTTATTTGTGATGCTTCTTCTCTTGCATTTCTTACAATTTGAGAAAAGTTTTGTATGCTTGAGACTCTGTATGTTGTTCATATCTTTAATGTTTGCCAGTATAATGATATTGATTTAGTTATTTATTCTTGTCCTTGATTATTCTGTTCTGCTTGTTATCAATAAGGCAACCCAAATATGGTCATGGCGCTTGCTGGGAACAAAGCTGATATGCTAGATGCGAGGAAGGTAGCAGCGGAAGTAAGTAAATCTTGTGACTGTTTTTTTTTCAATGTCACCTTTTTTTTCCTAGTACTGATTGGATATGTATCTCATGGTAAATTGTAAAAGAATCAGGAATATGGAAACTAATTAGAGTCATAACTTGTGATTTCTTTTGAACATCTGGCGTAATTGGGGCTTATGATCATTTGAGGACTTGTATCTGCACCATAAATTTACAATTTCTAGCCTTTTGTGTCTGAAGTTTTTTTTTTTGATGATGTTACCCGCATAGCACTTGGTCGTTTTATGGAAGTTAAATTGTCTTCAAATGTCGAGCTAAAATGTTTTGACTGAATCAAACATTTCAGTGTACTAAGCTATTCCAGTCTTTTCTTCAAGTGACTTTCATACCACTAAAATTTTATGTCTACGAGTTTTCATTACGTTTTTTAGAATTTCTATTGTAATGGCCTTAATATGTCCTTGTACCGTCAGCTTGTTTAGGCAAATGTCCATCTACAAGTAACAATAGGATTTAATAATATTATCTCAACGACATAAGGCAAGTGTGGATATTTTCTGACAATATTAATATTTTGAAACCTTGAAAAAATCGTGGCTGTAAGTATATGTTTAATGTGTTTCAATCAAAAGAAGTTGTTGAGAAAATGTGTATATAATTTGAATATTATTGAAGTATATATTTAATGTGCTTCAGTAATAAAAGTTGTTGTTGAGAAAATATGCGTACATAATTTGAATATTTTTTTTCTGTACAGTTGGAAAAATGTTAAATTACGTGTGTGGCAATTAGCAAATGTGTGTAGTATTTGTTTCTTTGATTCTAATTTTGCATTTTTCACCTTAAAGCACTTCTTTCGACTTGGGGTGCCTTTTTATCAGTTATAACACGTGCCTCTCTTCGTTTGGGAGGTGTGGGGAACTGAAAGCAACTCCAACATTAGACTCTGCTTTTATATCAGCAACCTTTGTATCATCTGCTTCCAGTTTGTCATCAAATTATATGTTTTGACATCATGTGCTCGATGAGTTTGTCAACCTAGAAGAAAGGTTGCAAACATAAAAAAACAACAACAGTGTTTTAGGCTACAAAATAATGGTAGGAAATTGTTAGTTTGAGAACTATATTTCTGGGAACAAGTATTGTACATGACCAGCTAAACTTTCCCACCTTCTCCTTCTGCAGTTTTCTGGAAACAAGTGGTGGTTTCATTTTTGTTTTCATTTTTTAGATGTTTATATTTTCTTAGCTAGGTTATATGGGAAGTGATTACTGCTTTTAGCAGCATAAATATTCTAATTGGATGACAGGTCTAACAAGATTTCGTTTTAATATTTGCAGGAAGCTCAAATGTATGCTCAGGAGAATGGCCTTTTCTTTATGGAAACATCAGCAAAAACTGCTACCAATGTCAATGACATTTTCTATGAAATAGGTAATAAAAGCAATTTCCAAATAGATAATAGTAGAGTCAAATTATGTTACGAGGCAGTTAGCGGCAATGATTATTTTGCAATTAAGATCGCATGTTTATATGTTAGGAAACTATTGCCATAATATTAAGTAAAAGAGAAACACTACATTTCAAGTTCAAAACTCCAGGGACAAGGGCATATAAATGCTGTGGTAAAGTCCATATATGAAGTCTAGTTGGGCATTGACAAATATCTTTTTACATAATTTATGGGTACAGCGAAAAGACTACCTCGAGTGCAGCCAGCACAGAATCCAGCAGGAATGGTTCTTATGGATAGACCGGCAGAAAGGACGGGGAGTGCATCATGTTGTGCTTAAGTACATTGGTAGACTATGTACTGTTGTCTATGTGTATCTACTTCTTCTATAAGGCTTGTTTGTTGGTTATTTTCACTGGAAATCCTTGTTTTATATGATATAGTACATTCGTGGATTCACTTGTAAGAAGTTTACATGCTTGCTTTCTTCCTTTTATACCAGTGAAATGGAATTTGGCTTCTCTTGTATTTGAAATGAAATGGTTTGCTATTGTATTGCATCTTACCAGTAAAAGCTATTTCCAATTCAAACTTTGGGGCAAATGGTGAGTATGCGCGATTTGCATTTTATTTGTGTGATTCATTAATTTTTGTGCGAGGCTTCGGTGTAAAGACCATGTTCCTCATGCCGGTCAAATGGCTGCGCGCTGCCAGTCACTGGTGTCTAGGTAGTTGCTATGTGTTTATTAAGCCAATGTCAAAGTTGTTTTTACTGACGTGAATCACGTTATTTTTTAGTGTTTAATTTTCTTTTTCAAGTCAATGGAGAAACTTCATTGAGACTAAATTCACCACTGGATAAGCCTGTTTGAAGTTGGGTAACTTTTTTAGAAAACCATCAATTAATTAACAGTGCATTTTATTATTAAATTTGTATTTTATGTATAAATATAAATAGAGTCAAAATTAAAATAAAGATTTTAGGAGTCCCCCTCAAAAAATATTTTAGGAGTTGGTAGTATTTTCCCCACAATGGTGAATTATGCATGTAGGTAGTCACAGTTTCGTCTAGATTCTTAGCCATCTTTCATCGTTTTTGTCATCCACCGTTGTAATAATATTGAATATCTACATATTTCTGTTAAAAAAAAAGAAAGAATATCTACATATTTTTTTTGACCAGAAGAATATCTACATATTAACAGAAATATTAAAATTAATATGTTAAAGATATATTCTATTAACATAATTAAATTAAAGAAGGAAATAGGGAAGTATTAATGCAAAAAAGATTTTTAAATCTTTCACCTACCTTTTCTGTGGAAAAAATAAGTAAAAGTTAATTTACTATTTAAACTTTAGAGTTAATTTTCGTTTTTGTATTATAGCCTTTTAAAATATAACTAAATCAATAAGAGTTGGTCCAAGTGGTAAGACACTCCATCTTCTACTTGAAAGGTTTGAGGTTCGAGTCCCCGCTTCGTCAAAATTTAACTCTTATTGATAGACAATCTGTAAACTCCACTGTAAACCCTCATCGAGGTCTGTGGTTTGCGCTGACCTTGCGAGTGGGTAGGCTTACCCTTAGCTAAATTTTTCTTCACGAAAAAAAAATAAAATATAACTAAAGCCTCTCGAATTTGTATTTCCTTTACTATCGTTTTTTCTATTAATAACTTTAATAAAAATAAATTTTTCTTTGTTTTAGCTTAATATATCGCAAAAAAAGTATGTTGATTTTCTAAACTTTTACGGTGTAACTTGAACTTATTTAAAAAAAGCTCTTTTAAGTGCACGGGATATTAACCATGCAATACTTAATAATTATAGCATTTTACGAACATGCAGTACTTAATAATTATAACATTTTACGAGCAAGCGTGAGATCATAAATTCGAGTATTATCACTGCGAAATGAATACTAGGAAAAGAAAATTAGCTGCTAACAGAATAATAGTAAATGTCAAAATAAATAAGACGAGGGAGGCTCGAATAAAATTGAGCTGACCTGCCTCTTATTCATCACTCTACTCGTCGAATTCCATTGTAGCAGAAGCAATATTAGAGTCAACTTCCAGTGGCAGCATCATCAGCAATATTTGTGCTTCTTATCGCAGTCAGTTATCATAAGCATCTTTCTTTGACATTCATTAGAGTTGCTCCATTTTAACCTTGCTTTAATCATAGTCTTTCAAATATGCATTTTTACAATGGGTCTGGAAAAGGTAGCACCTTTACCTTTTCCTGCATTTGGGTTTTTTTATTTGAGGACAGATGTGTTCAGGGCATATAAAATCTATAATTTTCTCAAATTTTTGGGGTTTATCCCCAAGTTTTGAGACCTTAAGTGACCTCTGAAATATTTATTTTGGTTATTTTCTATTGATGTTTGTTTAGGAAACACGAAATTACACAGACCGGGAAAGCGGCAATGTTAGCTATTGGCAGCTCTAATAGTGTGTATGCAGGCAGCAGTTGCAACCCTTCACTCAGAGAGCTTCAGGTTTCTCTCTCTCTCCCGGGTTTCCCGTTCCCTTAGTTTCTGTTGTTATTATTCAATTGAACTATATGCTCCGTTAAAAGAATTGGGGTGCTGTCCATGATCATGTGTGAAAACCTTATGATCATGGAAAACGTTAAAGGTGAAGAGTTAAAGTTATAGTTTTTACAATATAGAGGCTCCCTGAAATCTTGGAAGCAATAGGAGCATGAGTATTATCTAGGAAGAAATAAATGAAAATTGACTGTTAGATTAAATAGGCTTGATTAAACTAAATTTAATGAAAAATAAAACGACATTCTGCAAAAATAACGTTTATTGTTTCTTCTTTGGTGCATGTATAGGTATCCACAAGTCGTAAGTTCCTGCAATGTGTTCTGTTTAGGAATGAGAGTCATTTACTGGTGAAGAATTTAACCTTAACAAAGAAGTTTGAGCTCAAATGCACACTGGACAAACAAGCGGATGTGCACATTTCATCTTTGGTTGATGTTGTAGAAGAGCAGTTAAAAGGTTTGTATATTATGTTTATGCAATTGTAGCCAGTTTTATTTCTTTCTCATAATTGCTTATGCCCGCCCTATTTTGTAGAAATGGAGCCAAGTATTTCTACGTTATTGATGAACTTTGAGAATAATTTTGATCCTTATGGTGCGATGAGTACACCGCTTTACCAAACAGCTACTTTTAAACAGGTATGCTTAATTTTGCAAACTTTGAGTGATGTTGATACTTGCACTGCTGGACTCAAGTGAATATAGATTTGAAGCCTATTGTTTGCACTACATGTTGTCCGTGAAGGTGGAGAGAGGGATAAATGGTTGATAATTGCTTTTGGATTTACAAGTTTTCCATGAGTGCTTTATTCAATCTGCTTTTGAGCAATGGGTTTGATTTGACATCTATTAGCTTTCTTCATGGACAATGGGATGGAATAACCGAAAACATCTCTCTAATTGATTTGGCATCTATTAACTTTCTTCATGTTTTGTGTAGCATGATAACTCTATTTTGTTATTTATCCGAATCTTATTTTGACACACTCTATTCCAGCCATCCGCTACGGAAAATGGTCCATATGATTACACCAGAAGTGGGAATCCAACCAGGGATGCTTTGGAGAGGTGCATTTTGCATGTTTATTGCATAATACTTTGGAAAAAACCATTACTTAAAAATCTTCTAATTGAAGTATTCTGTTTATTTGTTCTGTATTTGTTTTTCTTGGAAGCTTAATAGTTTTATTCTTTTTCATATTTTCTAGCCTATTGGCAAAGCTAGATAAGGCAGATAGAGCATTTTGCTTCACAAGTGGAATGGCTGCTTTGGCTGCCGTCACTCATCTTATTGGAGCTGGTAATCTCTTAATGTTGTGGTTTGTTTACCTGCACAACAACACTGTCATATCTGTCAAATTAGATTCTCATGTACAGTTTGAATTTGTTGGTGGAAAGAATTGGCGAGTAAGATCATAGGTTTTATGCTATCTTAATCACGATATTAGAAATTTGAGTTCACGATATCATGGAAAATTGACTTAGAATAGGCATCATTTTGGGCGTGTCAGCTCACTTTGTTGTGGAATAATGACAAGTTCTGAAGTCGAGTTTGAGGTGCTCTGCCTTTATTTATGGTCACTTTATTATTGTATATTTGGCACATCTCAGTGGTCCGCACCGTGTGTCTTTTCCTTAAGGATGCAGTTTGATTGTGGACTAGAGGATATGGATTTTGGCGCCTTCATGGCTGACTTTATTGTGGAATAATGACGAGTTCTAAAGTCTAATTGTGGATTTGAGGTGCTCTGCCTTTATTTATGCTGACTTTAGTATTGTATATTTGGCACATCACATCTCAGTGGTTCACACCACGTCTTTTTCTTAAGTGACAGTTTGAGTGTAGACTACCAGATATAGTTTTGGGATCTTTTTTAAGTACCATGTAGCAGATACTATTATATCCAATTGCTGGATTTGACAATATTTCAGAAATTTACCCTTTAATATTGAGTGTTCAGTACGTGTGTTACATATGTGAAAGTGTTAAGTACTTAGAAGGGTAAGCAAATTGTGTTCGCATAGCCATATTGTTATATGATATCCATCAGTATAGGTTCGATAGTAATGATTTACAAGGTCTGTATCATGTGCACTTACTATGCTTTATCCAATTTATGCTATTAATGCACCATTTTATCTGACATCATTATGTCTTCTGTTTCATGGATAACAATACTTTATCCTCTGAATTTTTCTGACTTGTGGGAATTTCACCTCAGGTGAGGAAATTGTTGCTGGAGATGACATTTATGGTGGTTCTGATCGGTTGTTGTCCCAAGTAACCCCAAAATCTGGGATTGTTGTCAAGTTAGTACATCCTTTCCGAACTTTTATCCCGCCTGATTTTGCAGCTATTGAATTCTGAAATGGTTCTTCTCAACAATGTGAAGACGAGTAAACACTAGCAATCTAGATGAGGTAGCATCTGCAATTGGTCCTACTACAAAACTCGTGTGGCTCGAGAGCCCAACCAATCCTCGTCTACAAATTTCAGATATTCGTGTAAGAGGCATGCTTGTGATTTAGTCCTTTTCTTTTTGTTACTATTATTTTAAGTTTATGGATATATTATAGAATAGAACTATACCAAATTGGCCACTTTAAAGTTTTTGTTAAGCTATAACATTGGGATAGTATTCTTAAAGTTCACACATCAGTTTCCACTTGAAGTGAATTAAATACATTGTTGGAGAATTATATTCTTTAGGCTACCAAGGAGTCGTGTTGAGGGGTGCTGGTTACTTCTGTCTGTTCTGTTCTGTTCTGCTCTGCTCTATTTTGTTTCTTTTTATTTGATTCTAGTAGCTTACCACTCTTTTGTTAATTCCTGTTTTGTTTCATCAGGAAATTGCAAAGATTGCACACTTGCATGGTGCTCTTGTCTTGGTAGATAATAGTATTATGTCCCCTGTACTATGCCAGCCCCTGGAACTTGGTGCAGGTATGAATTTGCTATCCTTTAATTGTGCTTAATAATGCTATTATTATTGATTGCATTCCATTCCTTGCAGACATAGTGATGCACTCGGCTACTAAATTTATATCTGGGCACAGTGATGTTATGGCAGGAGTACTTGCTGTAAAAGGAGAAAGGTTGCACCCCTAAGCTTGTTTATTTGGATAGCAGATATATTAAATGTCTTTCATTTCCTTCCATTAGTTTCTGTTTCTTTCTTCAGTTTTTTTCGAAACCTTGTGCATCTGTTGCAATCTTGAGCATGATACCATGCTTTTTATGCGTTAACTTAAATAAGTATCATGGGGAAATTTAAGTGGATGGATATTCTATAAATTATTTATTTTCCTAGTCTTGTTCTTTTGACCTTGGTTGATCATAGTATGTGAGGTTGTTTTGTTTACCCTGATTTTTATATTTCAATGTCCATTATTTCACTTTCGCAGTACGATGTTTTCCAATGTGTATCTTAGCACACAAGTGTCATGAAATTACTAGTCTCTCTCTTCTCCTGCCTCAGTTGGGTTAATTTCGTATTTCTTTTCCCAGGTTGGTGAAAGATTTGTATTTCCTACAAAATGCAGAAGGCACCGGGTTAGCACCATTTGACTGTTGGATTTGTTTACGAGGTATTAAGACCATGGTTCTACGCGTTGAGAAGCAACAGGTGCAAACTGAAAACCTTGGAATGGAAAAGCTTTCACTTCTTCTATTTCCCACTATAAATCATTTTGAATTACTTGAACTTCTACGTGCAAATATTGCTTTTGCATATTCCAGCTTCTTTGCAATAATGTTTTTGCATTAGAGATTTCATATGTGTAGTTTCATCTCACGAGCAGGACAATGCACAAAAGATCTCTGAGTTCCTAGCATCACATCCACGAGTAAAGAAAGTTAACTATGCTGGTCTTCCCGGTCATCCTGGACGGGATATACACTACTCTCAGGTGCCAACCTTTGGTTGAGTCTTGCGATTATTATTCAGTTTTGAAACCTCATTGTATATGAACTCTGATATTTTTTTCTCTTGTAGGCCAAAGGGGCAGGTTCTGTGCTAAGCTTTTTGACCGGATCAGTAGCACTCTCAAAGCACATTGTTGAGAGTACCAAGTACTTTAGCATAACTGTCAGTTTTGGTAATCCTCTTTTCTATTCAAGCTCATTCATGAACCAGGTTTAAATGCTTTAAAATTCTATAAATTGAAGAGGTAAACATGTTGATTAATAAATGCAGGAAGTGTGAAGTCCCTGATAAGCATGCCTTGCTTTATGTCACATGCAAGTATACCGGCTAGTGTGCGAGAAGCCAGAGGTCTCACCGAAGATCTCATTCGCATATCGGTGGGGATAGAAGATGTCAATGATTTAATTGCTGATTTAGATCATGCACTCACAACTGGACCATTCTAACACTTTTATTGTCTTTGCTTTTTTAATGCTTGCAATTGAGGAAACAATTGGATTTTGGAGTTCATTTGGGTGCATTTTTTTCATCATCAATATTAGATATCAAATCGAGATTACCTATATAAAGGTTGAAAAAGTGATAATATAGAAAAATAGTAGGAGTATAAGATGTAGTGTTAATTTTAAAAACAATTTCTATAGTTTCACATTTTTACAAATGAGTGCTTATGGTGTTTTCTAAGAATCTTTCATTTTGCAAAAAAGCCAAAATCCCAATCCTGCTTCTGATACAAAGTAAACAACAAATACCTATCTGCAAAAATATAGAACTAGGAGGGTTGTTTCTGAAATTAACCCTAAGATGTAAGTGTATATTTGTTTGGCGGACAATATGGAGCAAGAAATTAAATGGTTGCACTTGCATGAGACAATATTAGTACTGTTTGCTATGCTATGCTATGCTACATCGCTCCATTAACTTAACTATTTAATGAACTCTTAAAATAGTCCTGTGGCTTCATTTAAAATACTTCTTCTTATTCTTTATGAGTTTCTCTAATTTATTTATGTTGTTTTATTTCCCTTTTACAAGCAAATATTAATTACTTAAAAGACATATGATAAATCAATCATTAATAAAATTGGATAGTGGTTTGAATTAGCTAGGAATGGAGTTAAAGAAATTAAGTTTGAGGATATGGTATGGTATGGTATGGTTGGTAGAGATTTACCACCATCCTGGCTTGGGACACCATGTAATATACCTGTCGAGTGAATAATTTAATGATATGTGATGTCTTTTCTGTAGGATGTTGATAAACTACTGATTTGCATGTTCAAACGAAAACTATTGGAGCGATCCCAAAAAGAAAAAATTATTAATTTGCTTTCTTTCAATCCAATTTATTTGTGGAATGAAAACATATAGTAAACTCGACTTATGTTGTACTTATATTTTAATTATTAGTTTAATTAGCTCATTAACATATAACATGGTATCAAAACCATTTATATTAAGTGGTGAAAAGGCTCGAATTGACAAACTCACAAGACTCTCTCCAACAAATATAACACATTTTATGTAACAAAGAAAACCAATTAAAAACTTAATATAATTATTAATATTATGAATTAAGAATTTTGAGATCCAAAAAAAGTGATTGTATACGAACTCCCGCTAGACAGTCCTACAAACTCATCATTTTCTAGTGAAATTTAGAATGAGCAAGTTTTTATTTACACTTTTCAAACATATATCCTTTTGAGAATATACCTTTTTTCTTTTTAGTAGTTGCAGCCTTGCAGGAATACTGAAATCCATTAAATGATCCACACAAAAAGGAAAAAGAAAAAGTAATTGTTGCTGGAATTACTACTGAAATCCATTAATTAAATATTAGCTGAATGAACATATATAACATAACAAAAAGACATGCATTACATTACTACAAATTAATGTAGCTATATATTCTACTAAATACTACTACTACTCTACTAGTTATTCATCAATTTCAGGTCCCTTATTTAGATATCCACAAAACTTAGTAAAGAATTCCAGTAATTCCCATATTCTCCTCCTGCTTCTGCTTCTGATGATGAGCTGTTCATGACAAATACATCATCACAAACATTATTATATTCACTATTTCCAAAACTGTCCTCATTAACCCAACCATTCTCATTTCCATTTCCATTTCCATTTATAACCCTATTCTTATTATTGTTATTGTTAGTGATTATTTCATGGCTATCCAATAATAAAGTTTCTTCCACTTGTTCAATCTCTTGCTTAGAAGTGTCACATTGGTTTCCTGAAACGACAACATTTTGGATTTCCTGAACCGGAGGTATAATATTTGGAACAATATTATTATTGTTTTGGATTTCCTGAACCCGAGGTATAATATTTGGAACAATATTATTATTGGTTTGAGGGAAGTTCAACGTGGAAGTTGGAGATTCTAGCCCGAAAACCATCCCTTGCCATGCTTTGAGGACGTCGAGGCATTTCGGGCGGGGAGGTGTAGAGGCGGCCACCAAAGGGACATTGACGGTGGAGGTGGAAGGGTAAGGGAAAAGTAGGGAGTGCGAGTTGGAGAACGAGAAAGATTGAAGATTTGATTGACGAACAAGCCTAGCTTCGGCTTCAAGTCGAGCGCTTTCCCATTGAGCAATGTGGTTTAGATTTGGAGATGAATTACCAAAGGAATTGATGGATTTTGGTTTATGGGTTGTTGGATCGATCCCCATTTTCTCTAATCTTTTCTTCAAATGTGTATTCCAGTAGTTCTTTATCTCATTATCTGTTCTCTTTGGTAAGTGATTTGCTATAGCTGACCACCTGAACATGTACATGATTATATTGTCAAACTTCAAAATATATTAGAAAGATCTCTCAACTTCAATTAACCCTTCAAAATAAAAAAATAACTATGTTGTGATATTATGCAAACTTTTATTCTTCCTTTTTTCTTTTACTTTAAAATTATTTAGATGTTGTTCTGTCAATAGGGGTGAAATGAATGCCTTTAGAGAACTTATTTTCTTCTTTTTTTTGAGAAATTCACTCACGTTGAAAGCTTAATTTGATAACTATGATTTTATAATAAAAATATGGTTCCCTATAAATGTGACTATAAACAATTTATATTTTGAAGCTTTTTCATTTTGATGATGTTAAAATTCATTTTAAAACATCTATTAAAGTTTAGTGCACGAATAATGTTAGAAAGTTACTGAGATTATGTTATCTTTTGAAGCTGATAACATAGTTTAGTACCCAAGTCAACCAAAACATAAACTCATATAACTTAAAAATAGTTTATAATATATTGTTTAATTTATAGTGACAAGTATTATTTCAAATATTTACTATTTTAGGTCTTTACCTACTTAAACTTGCTCAGGGTTGCTTATACAGTCGTTATCAAGAATGAAAAAATCGACAGTCGTTATCACATTATTATTGCGTTTTGGTACGAAATGTTAATTTAATTTATTTGTGGAACTTGGAGGAGTCTCTATCACAATTTTTGTGTACTGTACGTGTATATATAGAGCAATAATTAATTAATAATTAATGATCTCATTTGTTATAGAAATATGAAATATATAATAATGATGGTGATGATCTCACTTGTTTCCAAGAAGAGCATGAAGTTGAATGATGGAGTGTTCTTCCTGGATACTGAATTTTCCTCTCTTGATATCTGGTCTTAGGTAGTTGCTCCATCTCAATCTGCAACTCTTCCCACATCTTTTTAGTCCTGTAAAACAATGAAACCCACATTCTTGTTTTATTTGAATTTGTATATATATATATATAAGAAAAAAGGCAAAGAATGGAGAGTTAGAAGATGGAAAAAGAACCAGCTTTAGAAGGCAAAGCTTGCCAGCTGCCATGGCCATGGAGTTGAATGTAAGACAAAAGTAAGGTGTCTTCTTGAGGAGTCCAAGGTCCTTTCTTCATTTTTCCCTCTTTCTCGCGGCTTCCGGATCGAACCATGTCTATGTCTCTCCTTTTCAGGCAACTTGTTTCACTATATATATATAATATGATAGGGAGAGCTACTCAAAATGTCATGTATACTTTATACACAACACAGGACATCACATCACAACAAAGAATGTCCTCTCTAACTCATTAATCTTAATCTTACGTACCATACCATGACATCATCTTTGTTACATTTCTCATCTGCACTATTTATTCTAAATACTATCTATTTTCACTTTTCTTTTCCTTACCGGTCCCGGCTACTTTGGTCTAAATCATATGCAAGTCTTTAAAGTTGTTCAAAAAATTTATTTTATTCCTTCAACTTTAGAGACGACTTATTGAGTCTCTCAACTATAAAAATATGGACCTATTGAATCCTTATTCGATATCGTGTCACTGAGTTGATAAATGTGATAAATAGTAATTTTAATGTTAACTCAGTGCCTTGTCATCGAATAAGAACTCAATAGGTTCACATTTTGATAGTCGAAGGACTCAATAAGTCGTTCCCAAAGTTGAGAGATTAAAATTACCTTTTTGGACAACTTTAAGAACCTACATATGGTTTAAGCCTAACTTCTTTTACATATCAATGTTGTTACTTAATTGATTAAACTAAAAAGATTGAGTTGATAGTTAAAGTTAACAAAAAAATTTATATTAATTTATAATACATCTCCTCACACAAATGCTTCTTAAGCTTGAATCATTTACAACACATACTCATTCCACCATATATTTTTAATTCACTACCGATAACTAAACTAATTGAATTAAAGCTCGAGCTATCCATTACTATATTTTTTCTTTTTACTTTCTACATTGTAGAGTAGCTAATTGTTAATTACCATAATAATAACGGTTTTTCTATAATGTACCCAAAAGGCATATGTTAAGCTTTATGTTGCATTTACTTAATATCTTTTTTATTCAGGTAGAAAAATATAAGAATTAATTAAAAAAAAGGCTATGATGTAACCTTAAATCCGATTAACTTCTCCGATGATAAGACATCCAACAATGGATGATGTTGGCAATGACAACAATATAAAGTACACAACTTTTTATTCAAAATCTTTTATTTGCAACGAATGATAACCATCGGCTCCAACCTCTAGAATCCTAATTCGTAGCCCCAACTCGCAACTAAGGAAGACTTCAATATTGTTCAATTATATAACAAGGTGGCTTTTATGAAATCAATGGCACAAACTCAAATCTCGTCAGTTGTACTCTCATTGAAATTGAAAAATTTACAATTGAGCTCAGTTCAATTCAATTCAGCAAATTTCTATCGTAAAGAACAAAGCCTTAAATTGTATTATCAGAAGCCCAATTTGGTAGTTTATTTTAAAATGAGTCTAAAAATTATAAATGACTCCCAAATTGGACCAATTTTATAATTAACCCGCGACAATCCTATTGTCACTTCACTAAATAGCATGTGATGACAATAGATAAGTTTTTTCATTTTTGATCATCTCCTTCTCCATTGCTGTTCAACTACTGTGCAATAAATAGTTATTAAAAATCTTTTATGGAAGGCTTCATTTTTTAACTGTTGCTTTTAATTTAAATTTATTACTCCTCCATACTATAAATGATCCATTGTAATTTTTCAACGAGTTTAAGAAATTTTCTTCGAATAGTGAATAAAAGCCTATATTTATGTTCATGTACGGAAAATGTCCCTCCAATTTAGAAAATTTAATGTCACACGAAAAATATTGATAAAGCACCCACCTAACTAATCTTACTGTTTCCCCATTTTTATTCGAATCTTATCTACTGAAAATAAAAATAAAATAAAGAGTATCATTTTGTGGTGATAGAACCAACCAGAAGTTGGGACGTAAATTGGCTTCTGGTACTGATAACTTATGTAATGTGTTCAATAGATATAGTTTCATATATTGCATGTTATGAAGAAAGAGAAAAATATTTATTATATTGATACATATATATTTTCTCAGCAAAACCATTGAGAGGTAATACCATATGAAAGTTTAATTTCTGAAACCGTTGAGGTATACGGGGATTGGTTCGAATGATAATATTTCTCCAAAACACACCTAGCTCAAAGGAAAATAGGATCCTCGAGTGGTATAAGAAATTTTGGTCAAAAGAACCGAATCGTATAAGAAAACTTGATAACATCTATAAAAAGAGAAAGACTAATATCACTCATAAAGATTGACAAAACAATACCACTCATAATGGTGGACACACCAAAAATTTATAAATAAGAAAAAAAAGTTTTTAAACTAACCAAAACAATAGATGAAATAAAAACTTATTCAATAAAGAAAAAATAAAGTAAAACGAAGAAGGGGCTTATCATTCAGATAAATGCCAAGAAAAAAATCGCAAAACTTGAAGAAAGAAAAAAAAGAGAACAAGTGGATGCTAGAGTTTTTTTCTTTTGATACAATTATATTCTTAACCAGCTTTTGTATTACTTTTTCTTTTTATATAATTTACCTAGGTTACAACTGAGACTCGTTAGACAGTATCTTAATCGAGCTTCTTTCTGTTAAATTTATTACATATATCAAGACTCAAAATCTTTAGTTTAAGCAATTTGAGTATTGAAGCAAATCAAAATAAACTTAATTGGGAAAAAGAAGTTGAGTTTGAAGTTAAGTAGCTCAAACTTTACCTAACGGCTAAGTGTAACACGAGTGCTATTTGTCTACAAAATAAACAGTTTGAGATTTGTTTAAATGCGTTAGTCAGATATTTTTTAAATGCATCGCAGATAAAATTCCATGTTAGAAATGGCAGTCGGAATTCAGAAACTTCGTTTTGCTGAAATTTATCCCTTCATCAATTATAAGGAACAAGGGGACCAAGCTACTACATCTACATATAGCTTCATTACATTGAGATGACAAATCATCATATATATTCTGAATTTTAGGGATTTTTATTAGGGGTGATAGAACTTAAATAAAGTTTAAGTATTCTTATTGTGTTTCTCAAATCATTCTTATACTTATTATACATCCAATAAGAGAGTTATTAATAAACAAAGTTTAGAATTTTGAACGCTAATAATTTTCTAAATTTTGGAGTTTGGTTTTAAAGCATGTTTGGTTTGTCTGTTGTTTATTGTTGTTGTTGTTGTTGTTACAGTTTACTGTTGCTGTTTGTTGGTTGTTGTTACAGTTTGTTGGTTGTTGTTTGATGTTCGATTACCATGTGTTTGGTAAAATAATGGTTGCTTTTTGTTGGTAATGTGTAAAATAACTTATATGGACATGTGTTATAGTAATATATAAAATTAATTTATTTCGAATTTAAATAATTTAAAAAATAATAAAAATAATGTAACTACATAAACAAAAATTACAAAACAATGACTTACGTCATTTATGTGTTGTTGACAACGTTTTCAACTTATTTTATAGGGTAATAGTTATTACGATCTCAAAGAAAGCATGATGTCTTAAGTACCCTAAAATCAACAAAAAGTGAAACTCTAAGAAAAATAGTAAATAATGAAACAATATTATAGTTTGAGATATAAATTTGGGTTTGGAAAAAATTGAATAGTTTAGGTATAAATAAATGACAATGAATTTATAAATAATGATGGGTAAGAAAGTCCGGGCTTAGGGCTTGTATAAGGTTTGTTTACTTCTTTAGGGCACCCTAGCCCAGACCAGCACTATAGGGCTTACTTCGCTAGCTTACTCAACAAACATTCTAACTACCTTTATTGCTTCAATTCGTTACTCTTCACTTACTTACTTCCTTCCATAATAGTAGGAGTATTCCTTACTGCCAACCACCACCTTATTACAGCACTCAAGTGAGTCCCTCTCGCCATATCCACTAAGCAACAACAATCCCTAATTCTAATTTCATTTCACTTTTGAGTATATCATATCTCTAAACAAATAGGATGGCAGCTCGTCTACAGATAGACGGGGATGACTCCGTTCTCTTGCACATTACTCACTCCAACCTCAACACCTTCTCCGCTCATCTCCGCTTCTCCCTCCAGGTTATCTTTCTACCAATTTTATAACTTTTTTTTTTGTTAATTCAAATCCATAAGTTTCACATTTTCTCTTCACAACAAATGTAGTCTACAGTGGAGTCTGTCAAGGAGAAGCTGTGGAGGAAATGCGGGACATCGGTTAACTCTATGTCACTTGAGCTTTACGATGACAACAAGTCCAAAATTGGAGACTTAACTGATGATTCCAGACTTCTCGGTTTTTACTCCCCTCTTGATGGGTACATCTAATTATAAATCTTGAAACTTTTTTATCTGGTTGTTTCTCAATTTTCTCATTGCTTGCTTATCTTGATTGAACAAGGCTGTAATTTTATTTTATTTTTGTAGAATCTGATTTTTTGTTTTCTTTTTCTGTATTTAAAGGTATCGGCTACATGTAATAGATCTTGACCCTTCATCAGTAACATCTGGTGGGTGGCTGGAAGACACGTCATTGGTGGAGAAATACAAGATTTCAGAAGAGGATTATAAAAAACGCGGCGGTAAGTTTTCAGGGGTATTCTTAGGAGACAGTCATATATATCCCCTTGAACTATTATAAGAATTTGGTTTCGTCTGGTTTAACCGATATGAATTGTTCATTACTCGTTTACTAGTTTACCTAATGTTTTTCTTATCCTTCGCTATGGTTATCTAGATGTGGATATTAATCTCTGAGCTCAATATATCATCAAACACACACACACACACACACACACACACACACACACTCACATTATCACATATGCATTAATGCTCACAAATTTATGTGTACTGTACTTCGGAATGTAAGTTCTCATTTTGCTCACAGTAATTGATAATCTCAAATTTAAGAAATTTTAACTTCTAATTAAATGCTTAATTCCTTTCGTTTTCAAATAATTGAAGACCATAAGAAAGTTTTTCTGGTATCTGGAAACCGGATCTTGTAGCTTGCTAGCAAATTTATGAGTTTTCATGCTTTTCAGGTACTTTTAGAAAATTTAAAGAAAAAATGGTCTCTCAAAATCCATCAGCCTTTGAGCCCAAGGTGACCTTCTTATGATTTGTATATCTACTAGCCATTGGAGGCTTCAGTGCTTCTTCTCTTTACTTGTTTCATATCAAGAAATAGGAAATTGCTAATAAGGGAGGAAGAGTAGAAGTTGGATGATTTACTGAGTTTTGTTTCATCAATCTTCTTTGACAGATAACTGACACCTACATGGAAGACCTGTGTGCAAATATCAAGGTTGGTCATTCCCTTAGTTTTTATTTCTTAGCATTTATAGTTTTGGAGTATTTCAAGTGCGCTGATGTTAAGTTGTGTGGTTTCCTAATAGAAGACACATTAGTTATATAGACAAAACTATTCTTGTAAACCTCCATAGGAAGTCTTATGAAATCAAAGACCTTTACTATCCATTTATATACATTATTCCATATACAATTATTGAAAACAAGAAAAAAAAATACTTGTAAAGATTAGAAATGATTTGTGGTCAACTGGGCAACCTATTAGATCATTTCTTGCCCATCAGATTGCATTCCTGATGTTTTGAATGTGGGGGCTTTAAGCATCATCTAGTTTTCATTCTCTAGAAAAGAATCATCATACAGATTATGCACTAGTATGCAATTCTGAAAGAACTTATCTAAAAGAATTATCAAGAAGAAAAGATGTTCGAAAAATGACTTGTTTTCTATTGTTTGTAGTGATGTTAAAATGTTATAGTTTGAATTGCTTCATGCTGCTTGAAATACATTATATATGTATATGAAAAACTATGCAATAAGAAAAATTATGCAATAAGGAGGAAAAATTTTCTCAACTCTTATCGTTGTTGTTATTTTACTATTATCTACAACAATGAGGTGGCCGTGTCTGTCAATAATGGACAAGTGTGCTCGCAGTGGCCATTGATTGGCACCAATTTGAACTTCCAAGTATCTGCCTGTTAAGAAATTGCTTTATGTTGACCAATTCTTTTAAGTACCATCGAACACCAAAGTTCAGGAAATTGTAAAAGAAGATGATGAGATCCTACACTGATTTATCACAATAGTAGTGAGTATAATTGTTTCTTAGTAGGTTTGGATGTTTGTGAAAGTTATTAAAAGTTACTTGCAATATCTCGCTTTATGTTGCATCAGTGAAGGATTAAAATTTCCTTTGTTAAAAATTATATGGTCCGTCAACATATACTTGACAATGAAACTTCTTCTTTGTGACATGAAGCAATCTGAAATCTAGCAATACCATACTGTTGATGGTATCAGAGTAGGCTTTCATGGATGAGGCATCTGAAAAGTTATTGGCTTGCAAATAATGTTGGATGAGATAGAATTCCTTTTCTAGACTTTATTTATGTTTCTTTAATTGCTAAGAGTTAACAGTTATTCTATTTTTCAGTTTCTATTCATGCTTCTTTCAAATATCTTTTGTATTATTCTATCTAGTTACTTATGACATACATAACTTTTGGTTCTCATCTCGCTAAATAATTAGGTAGGAGAGAGATGTGAAGTTGAACCTGGGGAGAAAAGAGGATTTGTGAAGTTTGTCGGTAGAGCAGAATCTCTTGCACCTGGCTTTTGGGTTGGAGTTCAATATGATGAGCCATTAGGGAAACATGATGGCATGTATGTACAATAATCAACTCCCTCTTTCCATTATTTGCTATATATCTTGTTTTGAAGGCCTTGCATTAGAGTGATTTTATAAGTTCATCATGAGAATACCGAAGAAATAATATGTGTTTGTGCTCGCTTAGAATTAAGGCATGGTAAATTGTATGATTGATGGAAACCAATTGAAAGTCGTGCCATTTAGAAGAACACTTAATCTTTAGTTGGATGTTTGAGAACCTTAACAGGTTAATATTTTATTTACTGGTGGCTATGGTTATCCTGCATCTCTAGGCCTATATTAAAAGTGCAGCCGTTGTAACAGAAGCTATTGTTTATGACCACTGGAGATGGCGCACAAACTGCAAGAACTTCCCATTGATTTATAATTTTAAATTCCGTATACCGCGAAACCTGTTATATTTTAAGATGGCCAATTTTTACTAATTTGTAATAGAGAGTAATGCATGAGCTGGAATAAGGTTCTCTAACAAGCCCTTGACATAGATCAAAAGAGTACACAAGACTAGACCGAAAATGATAAGCATCCTATAACTACATCCCAAGACTTCTTTATTTTCCTAGGATTCTAGTGCCTGTGCCTCTAGTAAGCTGTGTACAAACTATCTAATCATCTACTTTGAACCTTTTCTTTCATGGCCATCTCTGTTCTAATCATTTTGTTTCTTTTTTGCGTTTTAGGGTAAAAGGAGTTCGCTATTTTGAATGCCCTCCACTACATGGTGCAATGGTTAGGCCAGATAAAGTAAAGGTTTGTATACTACTATGTCCTCTTGTTGCTTGAATTTGCTGGTGATGAAATTAAAGTTTGCAGAGTGCTTTACGGTCTAATACTTTAATGAGTTTAGATGAACGAGTTTCATATCGTGTTCCAATGCTTAATGACATGACACTATTTTCCAGGTTGGTGACTTTCCAGAAAGAGATCCCTTTGAAGAGGAAGAAATATGAAGTGAGATTCTCTTTTCTTTCTGTATTATTTTGTGTCATATTGTATCACATTTTGCGTGATTACACAATCTTTTTGGATCACAGCCTTTTTGAGGACTAGATATTGAAAGGGAACAATTACATGTTTCAAAGATGATGAGTTATGATTCATTACATGGTCTGTGACTGTTAGACTGGTTTTCATATCAAGTGATCATGATTCCAATTTAAAGCTAAAAATTAGTTCTTGTTAGATTCCGAATTTTCCATTGAAATTATACTAAATTGAACAGAGGTTCTAGTTACAAATTGGGTAATATTACCCAGCAAGCTCAACAATCTTAACTACATATGAATCTCCGATTTTTTCGAAAACCACAACGTGATCATTATGCTTAACCAGTCCCACAGATTTTCCATGATCCAGTGCTACTTTCAGTGCTGATTCTTCACTAGGTCCACCTCCACTTGTCTGCATTCAAATTATAACACAATATAAGAAAGAAACATCATAATTTTAATTGTTTTAACAATAATATTGAAATCAAATTCTATATCTTACTTACCATTTGAGGACTAGCCAAAATGGGATATACTCCTCGAACACCAAGCAAATGACGAGCCTGAGAGTGACAACATGGCACACATACGGAAATCAAACTCAAAACTCTTAACTTTCATTTAAATCAATATGGACTTAAAAATACCTGTGCTGAGCCACTAAAAGTCCACTTCAATGCATCTGACCGAAGTTTCGGAATAACAACAGCAATAACAGGTACTGGTGGCCTATACTTAGCGATCAGCCTAACAGTATACACGTACCAATTAGCTGCTTAAGTATATAATATTTCATGTCAAATGTACAAAGAGGAATTAATTAAAGTAGAAATTCACCTTGCTGCCCGGCCGGAGGATGTAAATGCAACTATGATTGCAGCATGGACCTTAATGGCAGCACGTACCTTGACAGTAAAAACGTAAACAGAATCATGATCTAGATTTAACAGTTAGTGATAAAGACGAGTTATTAGTGAAAGATACCGCAGATGAAGCAACAGATTCTGCGTCAGACATTGGCTCTCCAACATGTTTATTGATTCTCTTAAAATGTAGAGAATGATTGGTCACAATTTCGGCCTGCAACAACCAAAATCCGAGTCATGTTATGGGTTGATTCATATGGTAAACATTATAAGTGTATATATTCACCTCAGCGCATATTCTTCCCACAGTTTTTACTGTCTCAATGGGATAAAGTCCTCTAAGAGTCTCAGCACCCAACAATATACCATCAGCCCCTATTAATTGATCATACATGAAGAATTATCTTTAAGAAAAGGTCACTAATATATGAGTTATCAAGTGCGCTTGCATGTCAATTCTTATACCATCAAGAACTGCATTTGCAACATCGGTTGCTTCTGCACGAGTTGGCCGTAGATTTCCTGTCATGCTATCAACGACTCGAGAAATCATGACAGGTTTTCCTGCCATGTTACATTTATACGCAGCAGCCTTCTGAAACAAGAAAACCTACAACAGGAGATAGAAGAATATAAAACTAATTTAGTCACAAGATAAAGAACTTTAGATGACAACATACGTATTTCCGCGTCTACTAACCCGATCAGTTATGTTGGTCATACACACTTACCAGTGAGAAGCTCTGATACTATATCGATGAATTACTCGACCCCAAAAGTTTAAGCTATATAAAGACTCTAGAGTTATAAGATGTGCCCGAATCACTAACCTTTTCTGGAGGAAGATCAATTCCTAAATTTCCACGACCAAGGATGATGCCATCTGCTTCAGCGAGGATCTCATCAAAGTGTCTCAAACCCTGGTGCAGTATGTCCAGAATATATTGGAAGAGGTAATTTATATATGTAATATAATGAAATTAAACAGTAAAGGATTTTAGCAAATAAATACTACTCACCTCCACACTTTGAATTTTAGCAAATACTTGAGTTTCCTGGAGGTTATGTTTTCTAAGGAAATCTCTAAGCTCTCGGACATCTTCTACATTGCGAGTAAATGATAGGGATATGAAATCAACTTTGTTACGAGATCCCCACTCGGAAATAATCTTTCATGTCCACAAGAAGGCAAACAAGAAATCATTAACTCAAAATTAGAAATCTTAAATGCACAAAATTTAGTTACTCGCATACAACATTGTTACACATATGAAAGAACAACCGGACAGAACTTCCTTTAGCCGGAAGCGTTGAAACTATAAGCTTACCTGTTTATCATTTTCACTCAAAGTCGGCAAAGTGGCGAGCACTTTCGAAACATGCACTAATACAAATCCTGAAAGAGTAGCAGTGTTTTTAATAATGCAGATCACATCTTGACCTCTTGTCTCTAAAACCTGAAGAGGAAGAGAAAAAATGAAAATTAGTGAATCTTTATGGAATTCCAATAATGTAAATGCATTAAGAAAAGAAGACACAAAAATGAAATTGTTAACCTCAAGCCACACGGAGGTGTTTTCACTTCCTGTGAAGAGATATTGTCCCAGAAAAACCATGTCCCCCTTCTTTAAAGTCTGCATTTCATGCATTGATATGTTTGTCACGTAAATCAAGAAATTATGGATCATGTTTGCAGCAAATTCATGATACCCTTTTGTTTAAGTGATAAAATCTGATGCAAACCTCAGCGAGTTGAGGATAGTTGACAGGTAAGACCTCTGAGGATGGTTTTTTAGAGACATCAGAAGTAATAACGATGTGGTCATCAGCCTTGAGCTCGATTGGTTCTCCAGTCTGATTACAGATTGGAAGATCAGGGCCAACAGTGTCCACCATAACCTTCAAATTGGGGAAATGGAGCAAATAGTTTAGTCCACTATGAATTGAAGCAGACAATGACATAATTTAAGCAAGTAGAGAAGTAAGTTGGAGGCAGAATGTTGGACTTACAGCACATAGTTTCTTAGTATTTCGCGTAGCTTGCCTCAAATTGTTGAGAGTTTCTTGATGGTAGTCTCCATCCATCCACGAAAAGTCGAACCGTGCAACTGTTGTGAACATAGGAAGGAGGAAACTTAGCATTATGTCCAGGAAGGAAAATAAAGAATGGAGAGTCAGTCTCAGAAAGTACCTGACATTCCTGCATTGAGACATGCTTCAATGGTTTCGATAGAGCGGGAATTAGGTCCAAGTGTTCCTACTATTTTGGTTAGTGATGATAAATAGCTCTGCCAATTCCAAAACAGAAATGTGAATTAACAAGTTATCAATAGACATCAAAGAAGATCATAAACTATGTTACGCGAACACTCCTCTTTAGTAGTGTTTCTGCATTTGAATTTCATGTCAGTTTAGTGTTTCCACATTTCATGTCCTTTTCGAGTCAGTTTCCATTTATATTTTTTGAAGATTATATTTAGAAATGTTAGATTTTATTCATAAAACTAGATTTGTTAGAGTTATATTAGTAATAGGCAAGTGCAAAATGCTTGTTTAGTACAAGTGAGGTGCATAGTAAGAGTTTGAATTCCACGTTCCAAACCAAGTTTGGAATATATTATGAGAAATTATAGTAGCAACGGAACTGAAGGTGTGAGAAGCAATGAATATGAATATGATGGTAAGTGTGGAAATGTGAAGATGCTGAAACAGTAGCTGAGTGGATAAGGTTTGGTAACAATATTTCACGCTCTAACTCACAATGTCAGTCATATTACTTCCAGTTAGTATTTACTTCTAGTAAGACAAACAAATCATCTACATCCACCATGTATGTAAAAACTTTAAGACTATTTTGATGCCTTATCTCTTTAAATTATGTATAAAGAAAAGAGCTTACAGGCTTAGAAGGAGATAAAACAGAGGAGAGCCTGAGAGAGTCTTCAAAAAGCATGTGTCCATTCTGACTCTGCATCTTTACTTTCACTTCCAAAAAAAAACAGGAATTCTTCTACTAAAAGCAATGCAAAGAAGGTGAGCTGAGTTATTGCAAAAGAAGAAGAAATGGGGTACAGAAGAATTAGGTAGGAGGGGGGAATGAAAAGAAAGCCAACTAAAAATGAAGCAACATTCAATGGATGAATTTTCTAAATGGTCCATTTAATTCCTTTCTTTTTCTTCTGAATTAACCTGACATGTGTCTTCCCCACTACTTATTACATGGTCCTTTTTTTCATACTAACATCCAATTATTATTTCCTTTCATTTTACTCTAAATCAATCTTTGAGTCCTCTCAAAAAAAAAAAAAAAAATCGATCTTTCGGTTGTTGCCTTAAATATCTCTCTTTTATCATTTACCAAGATAAGGATGGAGACTATTCCTCTCATTCCGTATATAAAGAAATTTTCGTCCAATGAAGAAAAATTTATTCATATTTTGGTCTTCACAGAAATACAGATCCCTATAGAGATTCTCATTCTCTTAACCATAACTTCATGTAATTTAAAATTTATTATAGGGATATTCTATGGTCACTTTGTTTTTCACAAAGTAACCATTACTTTGTTTTGTCAACCATTGGATCATGGGTTAAAAATTAATCCAATGGTGAAAAAGACAAAGTATAGACAAAGTAAGGAAAAAACAAAGTGACCATAGCCTACACCTTTATTATATATCATTAGAAATTATAATACTAGTGCAGTTAATATGTTTTTCTCATTAATGTTAAACTCCTTTACGTTCGGATCACCAACTTGTAGGATACAAAAGCAATAATTAAGTTTAATATTAAGGTTAGGTTTAAGATAATAATTCTGTTTATTCAAATAGGCTCTTATGATGCCCAATTGTTTATTCCCGTGAAATTCTAAGTTCATCGCCATTGCCACATGTGGTCTTTTCATTGGCCATACATATAAAAAAAATTGACGGTTGGTTGCTTTGCTAATTGAGGGCTTGATAAAGTCAAAAATGAATTATAAATGTCTAATGTATTCAAATAAAAAATCAGAATTTATCTGCCAAAAATGTTAAAGATTAAGATCTCAATATGCTTTTTGACTTTTACTTTAAAGGAAAATTTTCTTATCTTTTTGATGGATCTGATCTCTCTTATATAGAATTTCAGACACTGAAGAAATTCATAAATATTGGAGGTGGTATAACATAATTCAAAATAAAGCAATAAGATTTACTAACAAAAACTAAAAAGATATTAAACATACAGGAAACAATAGCAATCACAGGAGAAACTCTCTTCTCCCTGCATAATCTGCAATAAATCTTTACACATCGTCCTACACTTTACAACACAAGTACTACATTGCACAAGGATCACAGATCTTCAAATCATGAACAACAAAATGTCTAGGCTAACTTTGTTCCTAAAATTATCAAGAAAGGTTAAATTACTTTTATCGTACAAAATGATCCAGCGTTGCTTCATGCTAGAAATTTTACTCATAGTCAAAATCCTAGCTCAACATTGCCTTTTCTAATATTACCATCCTAATCGTTTTTAAAGAGCAACATCGAACCTTTTTGTCGGACAAAATGAACTTTGACCTTCCCTAATAATATTAGGTCCAAAAGTGACCTAATTCACAACAACAATCTAACAGATTCTAATGGACAAGTTTTCAGGTATGTACAACAAAACCCAAGTATTACAGAAGTCTACCTTTGCTTTGAACGCGTACATTTTCTAGCAGATTCAGAAATACCGCTCTTGTTGCTTTTCTGAGCTCTAGATTTTGAGGCCCCTGCGGATTATATTATGTTGTAGCTAAATTTGATTTGCATTAAACTGAAATTCAAAATTATTTGATATTTATACAACTGTAATTACCTTTGCTTGTAACTTTAGGTTTTGGTGACATTACTTCAGTGCCATCCGAGTCTGACTCTGTCACCTCACTTGAAGTGCCTGAATATTTGTCCAAATTCTCGGATTTCGCATCTGATACTTCATCCATACACTGAGACATCCCTTCCATTGATGGATCAACGACTTCCCCTTCTGTTTTTAACCAATTATCAAGCTTAACATTGTTATATCTTATTGATTAGAGGAATAACATTGCAAGGACAGAACAGAACTTGAAATGGCCTAAACAAAATTATTCTGAAATGTCTATGCATGCACAGAAACGGTTAATGTCATGTGATTGGCACATAATGACCGAATAAAAGATTCGACATCTGAAAAAGCATTCAAAAAAAAGAAATAGGAACTTTTTTTTCTTGGGAAAGTAAGGAGTTCCTAATCTTATTGAACCTGAAACATTTCCAATATGTGAATGCTTCCTATTTATCTAATGAACTAACTGATAAGGGACAGAACAATAACTGTTTGATGCTTTAAAATGCCTCTTTTATCAAGATCAAAAAGTAAACAAGGGATGACACCAACCTTCTACTACTGTATTGGAATCCTCACCCTCTTCGCCTTCATTTCTAGCCATGTCAACAAGCTCAGCCCTTTTAACTTTCTGCTGATGGATTTCAGCATTCCTTGCTGTGAGTTCCTGCTCCTTCTTTTCCATGTGAAACTTATGAAGCTTCTCCTCAAACTCCTCAATACACAGTTTCAGTTCTGGTTTTGCAAACTTTTTTGCCTGTTTCAGATTTATGCCAATGGTAAAATGATCAAATAGAACATTAGGGGAAGAAAAGGTGGAAAAACAGAGATCAAGTACCTTGATAATTATGCTTTTGAAATGATCCATAACAGAATCTTCAGAGAGGACATGTTCATACGCTTTAAATGAATCAATGAGATTCCTCATTCCCTTTTCAGTGAATGACAGCTGAGAGAGGCAATATGAAATATATTCCCACTGCTTAACATCTGCACCAGAGATTATTTTGCAGTCACCATTAATCAAAGTGGCTGAAGAAAATATGATAAACATAAAGATATTCAAAGATGTACCAGTGACTCCGCTGAACCGATTGCAGAGCTTTGCAACAAGAGACTCCATTTGCTTGTCCTAAGGAACAAAGGTAATAACTGTTAGTTTATGGTTATCAAACATGCAAACCAACTAGTTGAAGCAATCTCTACCTTATTTATGGAACCAATTAAGAACTGCATGACATTGCAAAAGGACTCCCTCTTCAGATTCTGTGAAGATAATTTACTAAGTATATCCGGAAGTAAATTATATACTGGGTTGCTGCCTGCTTTCACAATTTGAGGAAGGGAAAAGATTCAGTATCCTTTTACCAAGAGAAAGGCCAAAGGATATGGAAGTCAACTATAAAATGTTCTTATCTGTCAAATCATACCTTTCTTAGACAATTCATGGAAAAAAAGCTTAGCCAGATTTGATATCCTCTCATCTTCATCTTCTACACATAGAGCCATCTCATTCAAATAGCCTTTCACCTGATCAAGCGTTGGCAGGATGAGACCTATCACAATGATATTTAAAGAACATGAAATGTCTAAGCAGTTCTCAAACCTTCATCATGTCATTTAAGATGAGATGTGAAAGAACCAGGACAGCATTTTTTCTAACAGAGACTGAAGGGTCCCGTAACCGCGCATACATGTTTTCAGTCCATGGTTCTAACAGATTAGGAAAGCGAACTGCCAAATCTCCAAGTGCAATAGTGCAGTTGGAACGAACAGTTTCAGATGGTGAGCTTTCTACTACAGTGAAGAGAAGCTGGAGATTTGCTTCACTGAAAATACAGGCAATTAAAAGTTAGACCAAGCACTCATGTTACAGATGGTGTTTTTTAGTGCCCACATCCAAGGGTAGGTGAGCATGTTGACAAAGCATTTATGGATGAGTGCGTGTACCGTGTGCGTGAGAGTGAAATAGAAGAGAAAGATGAGACACGGAAAGGGGGGAGAGAGAGGGAGACAGAAAGATCACCAAAAGTTTGCATCAATAATCATAAATCTACAAAGAGCAAGCATTCCAGACGCCTGAAGTACTGGATACTGGGGAAAAAAAGGAATTGTCAGTTTTAGCTGTAATACACACCTTCAATTGACTAACCAAAACAAAGAAATTGCAATTCCATGTAGAGATGTCTTTTACCAGCTGTGTAGGTGCTAAAATTTAAAGATAATGAAACTTGCCTTTTGCATCAAACTAAAATTTCTACAGAGCTTTGACAAGAAAGGTGCACAAGTTCCTATCAAATTCTTTTCAGAGGAACCACTAGAAACAATCTCTTGCTCTGCTCTTTCAGAAAGCGTATCAAGAATCATATCTGCTGAGGCAGCGATTCCTAGCTCAGCATTGATATTGTTATCCTGTAAAGAAGAATACAATTATTAATCGTCTCTATTAAAAGAGAATAGTTAGTTTTACATGATTAGGATGATGACGGTATCACACTTCTAACTTACATTTGGTGCATTAGCTTGTTCTGTGGCAGTATTATGAACACTCTGATGGTCAACCACCTTTTCTCTTGCTATCTTCTGCTTCCGAATCTTCCGGGCACAGGCTTCTATATAAAGCAACTGATTCATGGCAATATGGCTAACGATAAACAGAAATCTACTTAATTTCGATACTTGGACTGCTGCAGAAGTGTTTGCGCTACCATTGTCAATATCTTCCTGCATCTCGTGTCCCCCATAACAGTCGAAAACCAAACTCTCAGATTTCTTGGCAATATCAGCAGAAAAGGTTTCTGGAGTTGGATGAATTGTGTATATGGCACTTATTGCTTTATCAGCAGCAGCATACCAAGTATTCTCTGGGAGCGAAAAACCAGTTATTAAGCTTTCCAGAATACCAAATACACGGCTACCACTACTAGCCAACAATTTTTTTCTATCCTCTGCAGACAATCTTTGAATTGCAATGCATGCGGTTTTGGCGAGAAGAGGGTCCACTTTCACCCAACGACCAAAGCCAATATCAATAATATCTTGCAAGTGAGATCCAAGAACTCCAGCAGATGATTTTGCTGCCATGCAAAGAACAGACAAAGCACCACGGCTTTGCTCTGCTGTGGTTCCATTGACATTAAAACAAAAGAAATCCCATAATGCTGATATCTGCAAAAGTAAACAAAGAAACAATAATCCATTTGGTGATGCAAAAAATAAACGTACCAAGCCTGCATGAAGTCAGAAACCAAAACATACAAAATAGAACAAATAGTAGACCCATGGCCTAAAATTATATTGGACTTTATTTAGCCCTGAATGGTTATCTCATTAGAAATTCAAATTAAGTTCCAGCACTACGATTGAAGTGCAAACTCATCATTGAACCAGTGAACCATAACGCAATATTTAATAGTCAGTTGCGTGCATGGAGCGGTTGCCAAGGAAAGGTACTGTGGAGGGAATAGAACAAAGCCTATATCACATGTTTTGTTTTTCTTCTTTTTTAACTGTCAAATTTATGTCCTTCAGTGAGAGGTGTGTGGTTTATCTATGAAAGCCACTTGAATCACAACTACAATATGAAGTTATTCCATCTACTGAATTGACTATTATTTATTCAAAACCCTCAAACGAAGTAAAATGACAAATGCAACTCACTAAACCATTTCTGTTCACAAGTATAAAGTATACCCCTACTTTAAAACCCAATCATTACTGAAGAACCCAGCAACTATAATGCATTCTAGAAATCTTATCAAATGGTAACCATTTCTAGAAAAACAGAACCATTTTGTCATATTTGGTGAGTTACAATAGAAACGCGTGTATGAACCTTAAACAACTACCCTTTCAAGTAAATACTGGTGCAACAAGATAAATAAAAATCTTATAAGCCATAGCTTCCAATTTCTTTCGAACAAACCGCGTCAACAACTAAACATTTCTCCATTCCAAATCAAATTAAACTCTGCCTATTATAGTTCGGTAGAAACCTTTGCTTTGTAAAAGACTCAAAGTAAGCATTATCTAACTTTCAGAATTTACATGTGAAGACAAGGAATGTTATTTAACTAAAAAAGGTAAGGTAAAGCTTTCTGAGAGTGACAAGTGCGCACCGTGCTAGTAGATATATCACCTTTCGACACCAAAGTGTCGATAATAAATTCCAGAGCTGCAAGATCTCCAATATTTGAATCTATAGCAAGATTCAGAAGACTTTTTGCAGTTTCTACAGGGTTTTTCCTTACATAAATAGTAATAAAGGCATTCTCTACAGCTTCATATATGGACTTATCTTGAGAGAATACCTACAAGGGGCAGTAGTGTAAGATTTAGTCACAATTCTTGAATCTAATACACATACAGGTAACTTATAACAAAAAACATTGCCCTTATTCCAGAAGGATTTTCTTGAATAGCAGAAGAAGCTCACCAGAGGCAACATCTTACGGAGGGATTCCTCGGCACCATCAATTTGGAATTGTTTACACCTCATCAGCAAAAGAATTGAGTTTTCAACATCTGTAGCACAAGATGAAGCCATCAACTGAACAAGCGTAGGCATTGTGGCAAAGACACACTTAGAGAACCTTAAGCCCGACTCAAGAGATGCAACCAAGGCCTGAGTCTGCTCCAAATTCCCAATATCTGGCACTGAACTATCCTTCTGGGTAATCCCTTCTTCGAGATCGGGCAAAAGACTATCACTTAAACTCTCTTGTTGTCCCCGAGCCACATTTTCAGTATTTAAATTGTCAACCTCGCCTCCCTCATCAGAGTTATCATTATCAGATTGTAAACCATCAGCAACACCTTGTGCTGCTGCAGTTTCATCTGGTTCGAGTTCATTCAGTTTCTTCTTGTACTGTTCTAATGTTGCTTCAAATGAAGCTATTCGGAGTTGTGGACCAAAAGGATTATGTTGCAACATCACAATAAGTAAATTTAATGCAGCTTTTCTAACAAGTGCAGCTTTGTCCTCCAATCTCCCTGCAGCAACTGCAGCAACTTCATTCCATAAACCAATTGGAATAGAGTTCTCTTCACATAATTCAGCCCAAACCTGAAGAACCCTACTCCTACTAAAAGCAGAAACATCTCGACACCGTTCAAGCAAAATTCCCAGCATAGCTTGCTTGGTTCGAAGACGAACAGATTGAGAACTTACTTCACCCTCAACATCCTTAAATGCTTTTGCAACCAGCTTTCCTAGAACACCAATTAAAGCATTTCTTATCTTATAAGACTCCCCTCCAAAGTGTGGCACAAGGACTCCAATGTTAGTTGAAATTAACTTTGGCAGCCGATCAGCAAGTTCTACTAGAAAACGCCCAACATTGTCAGCTCCAGCAGTGTCCTTAACATATGATTTTGGGTTAGTCCTCCCGATCTCTCTTATGAGAGAACTTGCAAGAGTTCCATCAGCATACTTTTTTTCTGCTCCAGCAACAGCATCAGCCATATGAATCACAACAAAATCATATTTGTGGATCAGGTGCATGATCGAAGCACATGATTGTTCGGTGTAGTGGTATTTTGTAGTACAAGCCCCAATGATACGACAAAGAGCATCTTTTGTTTCATAATCTTTAAGAAGTTTTGGATTCTCAAACATAGACAAAGCATTTCTGTAAAAAAATGAATTGGAAATTATTAATCACTGTAGTTATGCAAAATGAGAGTAAATTTGACATAATAGAACCGGTTCACTTAGCTTACTTCACAATGAAAGATATGTAGTTTTCATCTGGGTCTGATGATCCAAATAGGAAAGCAAGATTAACCTCCAATGAGTTAGCAATCAAATTAAGTATGCAACCCCTTTGTGCCTCCCAATTCCACGAGTGTAATGGCTGTTTCTTCCTAGTGCTTCCCTTCACCTGGACAAACATAAAAGCATTCGAGTATACATCTAGAGTAGTAACACCACGACTGATCATAAGTATAACTATCATGAATGCAAAATAGGAATAGAAAAACATAGTAAAGGTGTTTCGGTTGAGATGGTTGAGGTGCTAGATGTCAGTTGGCAATATCGAAAGATGGAGCCGAGAGGTACCTTTAAATTATTATTATTATTGTTGGCAGTAGCATTGGACTCCTCAGCAAGAACGATGTTGACTAGGAAAAAATTGTATATTTTGAAAGCATTCCTGTGTGACGCGACCCTATCAAAAAATAGAGGATCATCAACCTCGCCTTGAGAAACTCGTGAGAGCGAATCCACATTTGGAAGAAGAACAATTAGGTTGGTTCGAAGACTTTCAACAAGATTTAGTTTACAATGTGGTGTGAGTCTAGAGAAACCCAAAATCAATGAGTAGACGCGATCAAACAGAGATTGTTCTTCGATGCAGAAAAACTCTTTGTCACAGAGATCAAAGGATACACCTACAAATACGAAAATCACAAATAACTTGTTTCAGTTTTCCTTTCCAAATGATAAATTCTTCTAAGGTTCACTAAGAAATGGTACACTGGATAGTTAAAATTCAATATTTGAGCATGCACTTTCTCATATTCTCTTAAACTAATACTCATAGCAGTAGAAACATTAGACCTCGCTACAGTACAGAAACCAAACTTGATTTGACAAATTTCTTGTTAGATATATAGCTCATAATATCTTAAGGAGCTTATTCCGCCGCCGTGTATGGTACAAGTTACTCTATATATACTTATATATTTTGTAAACTATTTCACATGATGAATAAAAGCAGTCGCTCATTGCTCCAGGAGACACAGGCAATTTGAAGCTTCGTTGAATTCTGTGTTAGTTATGGCTTTAATATCTTGTTTATTAGCTTGTTTTTCAAGATTTCTCGAGAGCGAAGTAAAATCTATTTAATTCAATGTAATTTTCTTCTTAGCGTAGACCAAAACCAATCATAAAAAAAAAGTGATGAAACAGACCTTTGACGAAGTCTTCAAGTTGAGAAGGACGGAAGGAAGCGAGGTCGATTAGGTTTTGAACGCGGAGGCGGTTGTCACCGGGATCTTCATCCGCCTCCAGAGATCGGAGGGTCTGAGGAAAGACGAAGTGAGGAGCCATTTCAGAAGATGATGGACACAATACAAGAGGAATCAAAGTAAGATGAGCCTCTTTTTCAGTGTTAAACTAAATTCAAATTCGTGAAATTGAAAATAAAAAAAGCGGGAAGATGAAGGATTAGAAATCTATTTGGGCCGGGTTATGGATTGGGTCCGACTGGATGAGGTTCAGGTAGTATTTGTTTGGGTTGGGGGGTAAAACTAAAAGACACCAATAAATACGAATGTGATTGCTTATTAATGGTGATGAGCTTTGTAAACAAAGCGATTATAGAAGATTATAGAAAAATCAATAATAAGCGGTTAATTTTATATTAGTATTTTGTGGTTTTATACTTTTATATAATAGGTGTTTGCGGATTGTTTTTGTGCAAACAAATAATTATGTTTCCGTTTAATGACGTGTCTAAAAGCATTTTGTGCAAACTCATTTATGTACGTGTCAAAAAGAAATTGAATACATATACAAATCACATTAAGATCTAGTTTAACATAGATTTTGCAATTGTTAAAAGAGCTTTCGCAACTAAAAATAGAGTACATACAATACTGCTTTCAACAAAAAGCTACCGTTTATAACTTTTTAGGAAAGCAATTATTAAAACTTTTGAAAAAGTTTGATTTTGACTTTTTTTATTGAAATAGTATAACTTTCAATATATTGAATACATACATATTTTTATTTATTGAAATAGTGTCAATCTCGGAGATTTTTGAACCAAACTAAATAACCCAACAAAAATTATCCAGAATCAAATTAAAGCGTTACTTTTACTTAAGGTTTCACCGAATTGTACTGTTAACTTTTTTTTAGATACGATTCTGCAGATTTGCAACATTACTAATTAAACGTGACAAAAATTTTAGAACCGAACTGAACACCTGAATAAAAAAATGTAAAACCAAATTAAATTATTGACCTTTCACTTAAAACTACACCGAATTGTACCTTTAACTTTTACCAATCCGATATCAGAGATTTTAAATAGCAAAATGAAATACCTTGTAATTGTTCCAACTAACAAGAACCGTTTCTACGGACATCAATGTAAACCGACCCTAAGTAGTAGTAATGTATGAATAATGTAAGAGGGTAGCGTGGCTTATAATTGAACGAGAGATTAGATTAGATTAGTTTGGATTGTCCCGAAAACAAGTCCACGTTTCGTGCAGTTTGGATAGCAGCCCCACCCCGGTGATCGAGTGTACTGCCAAATAATCCAAAACCCATTTCTACTTTTGGATTTCTTGTTTGCAAATTTCAACTTCCTTTTTCTTTAACATGAACAAACTTTTTTAAAAATTGATAGAGAGGAAGAAGAGAGGGCAAAATAATGGCAATGGCGTTGGAGATGTCTGTGTGGATAATGAAGATGGTATGGGTAGCTCTGAGTGGATGGGTTTCTTCATGCTTGACTGTTGCCGATGAACTCGCATCCTCTCTTCGTACCGGCGATATTGGCCCTTTTCATGTTGGCTGATCCTTTCTCTCTTTCTTTTTTTTCTGGTTTGTCTCTTTTCTTTTCTTACTTCCTATTTCCCAAATTTGCTTAACTGAACTGAAAAAAGCTGAACTAAACGGAAATATTTTGAGTATAAGTCGAAAAGAACCGAGCTTTACATGTAAAAGCTTGTTAATTACTTTCAAGTTTCATGCTTTTCTTGGAACCAGAATGTAGTTGTCGATCGTGTCAATGCTTTTGCTCATCACAAGAAATACAGAGGGTAGTAAGATAGAAATCCTCCTACAACAGAAGGAATGATTACACTAGAACAAATGCTTAAGCTGTCAAACTTAAGTTTCTCCTTATTTTTGTTATTAGCTAGTATCAATTTGGCTTCTTTTGAAAAGATTACTAAAACATTGCGTTGAATCAAAATCAGAATAGTAACCTCAGATGATAAAGCTACTAGGTCTTAAGGATGCTATGGTGTTCACTGCTCTCTTCTTGGCAAGTGGAAAAGAACTCCTAACAATATCGCTTTTGGTCTACAAAAAAAACATGTGTGGAATTTATACCGTTGCTAGTGCTTGAAAAGCTCAGAAGTCGTGGGAGTGAGATGAGATGTTGGAAGTTATCTTGGGGGCTTAATACCATTCCTAGACATAGCTTTATAGTGTAGGTTGCTATTAGGGGTACATCAATTTTATTCGTAAATTGATGGCTTGGAGTATGGTGAATGAAATCAGTTGTAGGTTTTGCAATTTTCTCTAAGAATCACGAACAGATGGGATATGGCTTATATAAAATTGTCAAACTTGCAAAGATGACAAAGTGGCAGTCAATTGTAGTTATAGTTTTTGAATAGTATTTTGGCTTTTCGATCTCTTAGCTCTCAGTTAGGAGAAGGGAAAGTGTTCCTTAGACTGTGCATTGACATAGGGTTGTGTTTAGTATTGTTTTCGTTTACCAACTTTACTCTTTCATCCACATTGAGCATCATGAATATAAGTCTCATTTCTTCATATCCGTTGCTTGTTCTTCTTTCGTGTGTCTAATAGGTGTGTGTGTGTGTGCCCTTCTCAGGGGCCAATATATGTGATTACTAAATGGGGGGGGGATATTCAATGTATTAGTAGATGAAGCTAGTGGAATGCATGCTCAGTTCTAAATCTAAGATGGACTCCATAATAGTATAAGGGTACAGGATTCACAGCTCGATTGAAGGATGTTTTGAAGAATTCCATGAAAGATTTTGGATGTTTTTGGGCATCATAACTTCAGGGATAATGTTTTTGTTTCTGGAACATCTCCTCTTCAGCAGAGGGACGGATGATCATTTGAAACTGAGGTTGTTTATTTCACTGTCTTCTTACTTTGTATATGAGCAGTCAGCTCCGCCGACATTCATAAGAACGTCATCTTGTTTATTTCTTGTGCCTTGCATTCTAATTGTGGATTAAACTTTTTGGTCCAGTCCTCTTTTGTTGTTATACGCAAATTAAGCTAGTTTAGTATGTTGTTATCTCTATTGTTCTTAGAATGTAATTCCACTCGTGCAGATTATATTGACAAAAAGCATGAAGAAAGGTTACAACGAGACTGTTCTTGGAAATTGGGAGCACTTAGAAACCATCAAATATAAATACAGAGGTGTGAACGTGTAATCAATGTGTTATGGTTGTACTCCTTAAGGAAGCAGAGAGCAAGTGAGAATTCTCAGCAATTAAGTTATATAGATAATAGAATAGATGACATTTTCTTGTATTCCGCTAAGCTATCTTCATCTGAAATCACCCGCGTGATGATTTCGTTTACAAATCAATCTGCTCTGTGAAAATCCTTACTTTAGAATCTTCTGAAAAATAATAAATTTCTTCCGAGGCAGTGAACTTGCTAATTTATTCTGCAAGGAAATTTCTTGAGATGCACTCGTTTTTTAGGGTGTCGTATTTATGGAAGCCCTATAAGCGATCCATACCGTCTAATCTTGATCATCTACGCTATCATTCTACACTAACTCCTAAGATTTGTTTGCCTGATAGTGGTAGAGATTACAGTCCTAATTCCTACATTGCTCGGTCCAATTGGCTTATGACTAGCTTGTGCAGGGAAGGGAAAATCAACGATGCACGCCAACTATTCGATAAGATGCATGAGAAGGATGTGGTTACATGGACTACTGTGATTAATGGATATATCAAATGTAGATTGATTGGTGAAGCGAAAAGGTTATTTAACAGAGCTGATGCGATTAAAAATGTGGTCACTTGGACAGCTATGCTTAATGGGTACGTAAGACTCAATCAAATTATGGAAGCTGAGAGGTTGTTTGAGATGATGCCAGTGAAAAATGTGGTTTCATGGAACACAATGATCGATGGGTATGTTCGAAATAGGGAAGTAGATAAGGCTATTGAGTTGTTCAAGAGAATGCCGGAGAGGAATGTGGTTTCCTGGAACACAGTGATCACAGCATTGGCACAACGTGGGAGGGTGGAGGAGGCGAGGACGCTATTTGATGAAATGCCGAAAAAGGATGTGATTTCGTGGACGACGATGGTTGCGGGATTGGCGAAAAATGGTAGGGTCGATGAGGCTAGGGAGGTTTTTGAGAGGATGCCTGACCGAAATGTGGTGTCATGGAATGCTATGGTTACTGGTTATGCTAAGAATATGAGATTGGATGAGGCTTTCGAAATGTTTCAGAGAATGCCAGAAAGAGATGTATCCTCGTGGAATACGATGATCACGGGCTTTATTCAAAATGGGGAGCTTCAGCAGGCGAGAAAGGTGTTTGACGACATGCCTGAAAAGAACGTTGTCTCCTGGACTACCGTGATTACTGGGTATGTTCAGAAGGCTGAAAATGAAGCAGCGTTGAGGATTTTTGCAGAAATGCTAAAAGATGGTGGAGCGAAGCCCAATGATGGAACTTTTGTGAATATTTTAGGTGCTTGTAGTGACTTGGCTGGTCTTGGTGAGGGAGAACAAGTTCATCAGATGATTACTAAAACCGTTTATCAGAATATGCCGTTCGTAGTATCTGCGCTTATCAATATGTACTCAAAGTGTGGGGAGTTGGTTAAAGCTAGGAAGATGTTCGACAATGGAAGTGCAAGGGATTTGGTTTCTTGGAACTGTATGATTGCAGCCTATGCACACCATGGATGCGGAACAGAAGCAATGCAATTATTCACTGAAATGCGCAATCTAGGTTTCAAACCTAATGACATTAGCTACGTGGGGTTGCTCTCTGCGTGTAGCTATGCTGGCTTGGTAGAGGAAGGACTATTGCACTTCAATGAGCTTGTGAAAGACAAAACGATACAAGTCCGAGAAGATCATTACACGTGTTTGGTTGATCTATGCGGTCGAGCAGGGAGACTGAAGGAGGCTTTGGATATAATTCAGCAGCTAGGAAGTAAAGCTTCATCGTTGATGTGGGGGGCTCTTCTTGCCGGATGCAACGTCCATGGAAATGTGGATATAGGAAAGATGGCAGCTCAAGAGATATCAAGAATGAAGCCTGAAAATGTAGGCACTTATTTACTGATGCGTAACATGTATGCGTCGAGCGGACAATGGAAAGAAGCTGAAAGAGAATGGTCGAAAATGAAGGATCAGAGATTGAAGAAGCAACCGGGTTGCAGTTGGATACAAGTTGAAAATAGAGTTAATGTGTTTTTAGCTGGTGACAAGTCTCATGCTCATGCTTATCTTATTTATCCTTTGCTCCAGGTTCTTTATGCAAGGATGAACAAATTAGAATTGGCATCGCAAAAAAATGATTTCATAGTCCAAGATTTTTTTTGATAATATTCTTAGTGGAAATCTTCTCTGGCATGATGTGATGTGGCATTATACAGCGCTAGCATAAAAAGGCAAAGTTTATTTTGTATGGCGAGTCAAGAGACAACAATAACAAAACTTTAATCCTGAAGTGATTTGAGATGGTTAACATAAATTATCATAAAAAACCATACAATAAAGTAGCTTTGTTAACTTTTACGTTAAATTCTTTTTTTTTTTTTTTGCATCGTATAAATTGAAAAATACCACAACTCTAATTCTTTCTTTGTAAATGAGTAAAACCACAACTTTTTCCTAATGAGGTTTCAACGAATATACAAAATCACAAATAACTCGTAAAACAAATACAATTAAGTCAGTAACTGATATAATGTATGCTCCAATACTGTGGAAACAGAGAAAGAAAAAATGATAGAAGAATCACTTGAAATTGAAAACTCTATCAAAGAGATTCAAACATATAGATTCAAAGTCGAATTCACAATCTACATTGTCGCGTTCACTAACTGAACTAAAAAGTTGAAAATAGTTCCATGGAAAGGAAATGGAAGCACAAAGAGTGAAATACAACGGCGCACACACTACTAGAGTTAAGAAAGAAAAAAAACTCATCCTAAGTCGCAAAATCTAGATATGAAGCTGATATGAGACTACAATGTTCTACAGCATCCAGCATATGATATAAGTGCATCCATTACCAGACACATCGGTAAATAACATGGGACTCAGTTATGTCGCCACTATAGCTATCTTTCACCACCTGTCCCTTCTGCAGACCATAATATCGTGAAATAGCATCTGTCTTTAGTATTCGAGGAAGCTGTCCAAATAACCAATTGTCATTATACAATAGTTGCTTTCGAAAAATCTTGAAAGCTGAGATGCACATGCTCTAGCTTCAGTAAATTAAACAAATATGTGAGAGAAAAAGTGTCTTCACAGTGTTATATGATTACGATTGTACATCCAACAAATGAGGTACTATCTGAGATTGCAATCATGAATTTTATTTCTGAGAATAAACCAGAATTATGCATGATTTGTTCATTCATCTTGATGCATAATCACAATATGATTCATTGCCATTGTATCTTTCCAAGGACCAAACTGAAAAACCTTAGTAATGCCAGGAAAATGAAAAAGCAAGCAAAAGATAGCAAGTGAGTACTATATAGATCGATAAATAACTAAATACACGAGTAGGAGACTCTATAGTAATTTAGATTAAACTAAACTATGGTGAGAGAGAGAGAGAGAGAAAAAAAAATTCCATAGAAGGATGCAAATAACAACTATATCAAGAGACTAGTATTGTAGCTTTTGTTGAGCTAACCTGTTTTTCTTCGATACTGTATTTCTTTAATAGCTTTTGCTTTTCCCTCTCGGTCAGAACCTGATGCTTTGGTTTCAATGTATGCTTTGTGATGTTAACAAGCAAATCTGTAATCTAATACAAAATAAACAATGGGCAGATATTATGAGTACAATTCGAATAAGAATTTCAGAAAACCAGTTGCACATTTAGAAAATTTACGTAAAGACTTCATTGCGTCCAGCACAATATCAGTAGCATGTGAGAATTCACAAATTTGGCATGACATGAAAAACGAGACATTTTAAGCTCTATGTTTGAACCGTAATTTTTTCCAATTTCTAATATTATCCAGAACATTAACGTAGTTATTAAAGGCATTGTGAGATCCTTCATCTAGAGACAAGGAGCAGGCATGCACCTGATAGAGGTGAGCCACGAAAAAAGAAATTAATATCAGTACTCAAAAATATAAGACAATTAAGCTTGCATAATAAGAACTACGACAATGACAATAAACTGGGATCGATGTTCAATAAATTGAAAATAAGGAAGATACTTAAGAGACTTAAATCATTATTTATTTAGCAGAAACCATCTCTCCTTTTTGACTTCCGGTCCATCTGCTTATTTGATTTATATGGTGTTTTCTTCTCCTAGTTTCAATCAATGGGCTTACTCCATTAATTGTGTCTAATCAATGGGATTACTTCAAGGCACATGCCTCTCAAGAAGAGCATAAGTGAGGCACTAAGAAAAAACCTGAGGAGCCTTGAACCAGAATCGTTCATTCAGTAATTACGTAGTTAAGTAAATAATTCTCCTTGAGCATTGTTCATCGTCACTCATAATTAAGAGCTAAACATTCACCTAGTATCAGGTGCTTGACACAACAACTATTTGATTTCTAGACTTCTCGTATAAATGTATACCATATTGAAGCTGTCTCAATCTTGATAAGCTCCATAATTTCACTCTTTTTCATGTAGCATGAAATCTACATTGCCATGAATTCCTGCTCATACTTCCGATCCAATCAACATATTCTATTAGTACAACTGTTGTGGACAACCAAAGACCATCAAAAGTTAACACTGTCCTTGTATTTTCTCATGTTCAACTGAAATGAGAATTATAGAAGACATTAACGCTGTAATTGCTTTCACAGTTATTTACTAGAACTAATTACTTCCATTAGTCCAAGAACCAAAAACTAATTTTTAATTCATTTCCGGAGTTATAACTGAACGACCACGTATCATTTCGGGACTAAGGCTTTGTTGTTGTTGTTGTTGTTGCAGTGATGGAAGAGGGTCAATGAGCAGAAGCAGATCTGAACTAACATAGAATTGAAGTTTTTTTTTGTTTAATTATTAGTTCCCTAATTTTATTATTGTTTCTATTTAGTTGAGCTTTATTGATTGGGAATAAATGTTTTAACTTCCCTTCTTCGATAGGACAGTCAAGGATTTTATTTAACAAACTAAGAATAGGTTTCAGCTAAAAGAAAAAAGAAAATTGGTATAAATACGCCATCGTAGATCAGCCTGTGTATTTTAATTTTCTATTTTCTTCTCGGAGTTTTATTAAACAGGCTGTCTTTATACCTAACTATATGTTGTATTGCTGCATTACATTCACCCTATTGACTAAGAGTCAAAAATTGATCGCCCCACACTCTTCTACTGCGACAAGCTTATTCCAACATGGCTCTGACACCGTTCAAATGCAGCAGTTTTGCAATGAATGATGCATGAAGAAAACTTACATAGATTGTTCTCTAGTGGCCTATTCATGCTACTTTAATTTCTAATTCTACTAATAAATTCTGAAAGTATGTTAACGCATCCCTATTACAGCATGAATTTTCAGGTCCGGCAGGCTAGACAAACAACAGAAATCAAACACAACTTCAGTATTAAAAATATAATTTCTGTTAAGATAACTCCTGAACTCTGAAATGAATCAAAACAAGAGAAGGAAAAGCAAAAGAAAGAAAAGAAAAGAAAGGTGTTTGGAAGAGAAACTTCTGCTCCAACCAGGCAGACTCTTTCCCTAAGATAGAAGCAGAGAACCAAGACAGAATTACCAAAAGCTCTCCCACTCTAGCTACTCCCTCACTTTCATATAACGAACTTCGTTGCCTCTCTTCTACTATAACAAAACCAGTTAAGAGATCCTCCATGTGTCTCCTTTTTCCCTACCTAACCTTTATCCCTGTATTGTGTTTCTATCAAAACTATCTCTAGTTAAAACTAAAAAAGGAAAATTATTTCTGTATCAGATCTGCTCATGCATTACATAAACAAGTTTTCTAACAAACAATCACAGCATAAACCCAAACTCTCTTTTATCCTTTTTTTTTTTTTTCTAATAACATGTAAAAATGGAAATAACTACTCATGTGTGATTGGCTAATTTACCTGAAACATCTCAATTTTAAACGAAAAAAGCTCCAGTGCTTTCTGTGCTTGGTTTGTTATTTGGTTTTGCAAGATCAAAATCAGACCAGTCAAAGTCTCTTTGTTAGCAATCTGAGAGGCAATCATGCGAATCGTACCAACTTTGACAGCACCAGGCCCACAAAAAACAACCAGCATCTGTAGTGATATCAGTTTTCAACAATTACACTTAATAGGAACAAAATAAAGAGCTCAGGCAATATGCTTACTACAAAAAAACAGAACTAGGCAATTAGAAATTCCATTGCAATCACACAGCATAATCATTGTTTATAATATACTTTTAGTTTCAGATCATCACAAGAAAATCATTTAGCCTTTCATTTGGACATGTCAAACATAAAACCCATTTGCTAAGTTATGTCAATAATGCATAAAATGATAAAAAGCCAGCTCAAAATGCTATTGATAGCTAAATAGAATACGTCAATACATGACACAGCTGTTCATGCTCAACAAATTATTTTTGAGGTTATATTTGAATTCAGAACCACTAAAAAATTACATTATTCTCAAAAGAAAGTCTGTTTGGCAGCATGAAGCAATTTTTTGACAAAAACAATCGAAGCTGATGTCAAAGACATAGAAGAGAAATGGTAATACCTGTGAGAAGGTCTTTTAAGAGAAATGTCGGTAGAGGAATATGACTGGAAACATACACGCATATAGGTTTATAATTGAGAATTGAAGCATTTAGAGTCAAATATTAGCTATAAATGAATAGCAGCATATAGCATCCATCAAGCTGATACAAGTAGCTCGTGGTGGGATAAAGGAGAAGGTATACCTAAACACTTTAGGCATACTCCCAAAACAATGTCATGATTAACTGTTTTATCTTTGTGTTGTCACCTCTGGAAAATGAAAAAAATTCCAGACCGTCCTTCAAAACTTCCCAGATAATACATATCTTGTTTGTTGCCCCATTAAAGATAAAACCTTGCCTCTACTATAAATCACACCCTACCTCAGCTTAATTAGTTAACCAAAGTCACCTACAAAAAACCTTACCAAGGATCTTCCCACCACAACAATTACATGCACAGGGGCGTATCTAGGGGGGGCCCCAGCCCTCGGAACCACACCTACCAGGGGTGGCCTTGGTACCCTTGTCCGTTGATTTTACCCTTAGTATGAGAGTTTCGGCCCCCCCTTGAGAAATTTACTAGAAAAAGATGATTTTGAACCATAAATTCACCGAAAATCTGTTAAATAGTGTCGAGATATTTTAAATTTTGTTAAAAATCTGCAAAAAAATCGTCGCAAATCTATAATTTTCGTCTGAAATTTGCATTTTTTCCCTCTTTTTGAACAAAATGCATTAGCTACAATGGACATTTCCACTCTGGGAGAAAACAATTCTTGCAAAAAATTTTGTTAGATGCCTAGGTGTAAAACCAGCCCGACATTCCTACTCTAGATTGGGCAGTGTACATGCAGTAGTAATATAAGGAGAATAAAGCAATAAGTGAGGCAAATGCATGCAGTAAATATCATAAAGAAACCCAATTTCAGGTGAAACCACCTCCCCAATAAAAAAAGAAAGGAACTTTATCATACCCTTTTGTCAGGATCTGAGTTATGGGTAGCGGAAATGTTGAGGCGATCAATATCAGGGTTATGGCCATGAATATCACGAAATTGCTGAAGAGAAAGATCGAGTTCAGCGCGGAGAACAGAGTAACCTCTATCCTTTAACATCTCAAGAGCAGTTCTTCGAGCAAGATAGTATCTGTGAGTATCAACACTGCCATGATCCACATAACTGCTCAAGCACCTTTCCACCGCCGCCATCTCAAAGCTTCCATCTCCATTTCCATTTACATCTCCATTTGCATCTCCATTTTCGTTGATTTCAATCCCACTTTCTTCTTCCATATCTCTCTGGAAATTTTGAAGTTGGGAGCTCAAGGAGGAGTTGGTGGATTGTGGATTTTATTTTAACTTTGTTGGTGTTTGTGCATCCAAATTGACGTATTCTGGTGGAGGAGTCAGCTTTTGTCTTCACTTTTTCCCTTTTTTTTCATATTGGTGATGTATTTTATTATTTTGGTGCAAAAGTAAAGTTTAGGTATTAAAATGTGAATGAAAGTAAAACTTATGTACCGTTATTGTAATTTATCCTAATTCTGTTTTCCTTTACATTTTTATTATTTCACTTAATTATATGTTGGATAAATACAATTTATTGTTTAATGATTACTTTTTCCAACTTCTGTACTATGTTGTTTTTACAGTGACTTCATTTAACCTGTCCAAACTGTTTGATACTAATTTTTAATTATTTAATTTTAATTCTTTTGTATAAAAATATGAGTTTTACCCGATTAGGGTTGTTGCTAAAACACAATAATTATGTATTTGAACCTGAAATGAAATAAACATTCAGTTAACATGTTAGAGCATCTCCAAAAGGCTCCTAGCTTCTACAAATAATATAAAAAATTGACTTTTAGTCATTTAAGGAGCCTCTAAATTTTACCATCTCCAACAATACTTTTTAACATAACTCTTTATTTATCTTTTATTACTAAATTTATTTTCTATTGTCATATTTATCAATAGGAAGAGGAGAGAGATAACCAATAGTAAAAATATTAATAAAAAATAAACTAAGAGGATAAAAGAGACTCCTAAAAGTGAGGAGAGAGAATATGGCTCTTAGTGATTTGAGGAGTGGCTAGGAGGCTTTTGGAGTTGATTTTTTAGCCAAACTCCTCAAATATTAACTTAAGAGCCCAAATAGAGAGTCTCTTGGGGATGCTCTTATTGAAGCTTTTTAGCATATCTCTTATGTCAAAATCGGTGGGCCATGTGTTATGGGCCTTTTTGCGTGTACTCGATGCATTGAGCCCTTTTAGAGCCCATCCGCCTCAACCGTAAAAGTCATTTGCCACCTTTGGTTAGGATTGATAATACTAGAAACAAATTTGGGTTCTATCAGAACTCTCCTACAAAATCCTTTCAAGCTTTTTAGGTTTGTTCTACTTTCTAGGAGTTAATGTTTGGTTATTAGATAAAAAATGTTACTACATATCGAAGCTTTTAATATTTTTAAAAAATTAAAAATGTTTTGGCTTTAATAAAAAGTGTTCATGCAAGTGCGTCATTACATAGTTGCAAGTTTTAAAAATGTAACGACTAACATAAAAAATAAATCAATATATCAAATAATCGTATATAAATATGTTTTGCATAATAATATTTAGAAAGTTTTTATTGTCATCAAAATCTTAAAGTTTGAAGTACTGAAAATAATTACCCAAACTGAAATACAAATTTTTCAATTTTTTAATATTCATAGGCTCAGCAGCAAATGATGAATTGAAAGAAACACAAAATCACTAATTAAGATCTACTAGCATTGGTAGAAATTATGGGATTAGTTTGAATATGCTGTTTAAAAAATAGTCGAATTTGTCTTTTCTATTTCTTTCTCCTTCTCTCTATACACTCCATACTGTCATCTGTGTACGGCCGGTCGCCGTCGATCGGTACCTGACCGCCGTTTGAGCTTTTCTTTCCATCGGTAATCCTCTTCGCCGCCTCTCTTTAGTTTGTTGACGCCTCTTTCACCCGTCTCTTTAGTTTATTTCTTTCTGTCTAAAAAACAAGTCTTTTATACTGAAATTTGATTAATTTCGTGGATGTCAATCACTCATAATTGCATTCATTCTCTGATTTTGCAGGAAATTTCAAACAGTTATATTAAATTTCATCTTCTAATTTGGAAATCTTGTTCGTTTCCCGGGAAATTAGCAAAAGGTATGCTTCCAGAGTTTCAATTTCAGTTTAAAGTTTCAGTTTTTAGAAAGGATTTCAAGTATATGATTTCATTCTTCACATAGTAAACTGGACTTTCAAACTCCAAATTAGTAACAACTCTAGAAACTATAGAATTTTAATTAAAATTCATTAAAGTATTGACTCCAATAGAACCTCTAAACTGAACTACTCCAAATTAGCTGGAGAATATCGGAATTATACGGAATCGGCTGAACTGTACCCAGCTCTAGTAATAGTAATAATGTCATGGCGTGTGGTAACCGTTATGGTGGTGTCTTTGATTTCTTTTGTTTACTTTTCTTTTCTTAGTTATAGGTGTATCTGTTTTATCTGTATGAAGTTGATTAACACACTGCTACTGTCCTTCTGCATCTTCTATATATACTAGAGATCAAAATTGAGATTTAGTTTAAGTGACTAGAGCTCCTTGCACTTGCGGTTTTCAAGTATTGATAAATCTAGTGGCAATTGTGATGGTCTATCAATGAAGACAAAGTATATTTATAGATGATGTGGTCTAAACCTGGTTAAAGTGTTTTCAATGCTAATTTTGCTAGGTGTATGGCAGAAGCTATGCTGCTAGAAACATTACTCCATTTGAGTCGCAACTTTTAATGGAATTCACTTTCCTTTCAAGAAATTTCTATCTTTTTAGTGGACTTTACATTTCTAGCTTAACTGTCCCTGGATTTTATATTTGTCCTCATTTTCTCCTATTATAGTGTTTGCAAAGCTACACCCAACTCTAACTCAACTCAACTTAGCCTTATAATCTAGGAGTCAAATAACAAAGAAGCAGATGGAAAGGATTAGTTTGCTTTTGATGAAGGTTGAAGGTTCAGTATACTTGATAGTTTGTCATGAATCTGAACAGCCTGTATTTATTAAAGCCATTAGCTAAATTCTTTCTATTTGGTTGATTTCTTCAATTGAAACTTCAAATTGAGAAACAAGATAAGTAGCAAGCTGTCTTTCTTGATCTGCATGAGATTTTTATACCTGGTGCTCTTGTTTGCCCTTTTTCTTACGTCTATGCTTATCCATTGTTCCACCAAATTTTGTGTAATTGGGTTTCTGTTTCTTTTCCCCTTCTCTGCTGCGCGGTTGTACTAATAACTTAACTCTTGCAGAAGGAAAATGAGCACAGAAGAGCATGACGTTGATAACCTTCATGTTGACGACATGGTTATTGGATTACAAACTTCGGGGAATTTAGATTTAAATGTGGATCAAGGTTGTTGTAGTCTGGATATAACCCAGGCTAGTGGAACTCAATATAGTCCATTGTCCGAAGTTGATTCTCTTACTGATGGGGTGCTGAAAATTGGTACAGAGTTTGAATCAGATGAACATGCGTATAGTTTTTACAACAAGTATGCTAGCTTGCTCGGTTTTAGTGTTCGAAAAGATTGGGCAAATAGAAGTAAGGTGCATGGTCTTGTGTTATCAAGAAAATTTACATGCTCCAAGGAAGGCTATCGGCGAAAAGACAAGAGAGATATCAATGTGAAGAAACACCGAAAGGAAACAAGAACTGGTTGCTTGGCACGTATGATCATCGCTCGTCAATCTGATGGTAAATACCGGGTGACACATTTTGAAGCAGAACACAATCATGATAACATAAGCCCTTATGATCCTCAAACATTAGCATTACAGAAGGAATTATATCTGGCTGAAGCCGCCTCTCAAAGTAATCTGGGTGCAGAATCAAATTCTGCTCTTGAACTTGTGAACAAACGATTAGACCTATGTGAATCTCTTGATATTTTAGCTATGGATTTCGACAATCACATACGTTCCGGGAGGATGCGGGACATGAAAAGGGGAGAGGCAGGACGATTATTGCGTTATTTTCAGAGGCAGCATTTTGAAAATCCTATGTTGTTTCATGCAATACAAGTTGATCAAGATGATAAAGTTAGCAACATATTTTGGACTCATGATAAAATGGCAGTGGACTATTATCACTTTGGTGACATTGTTTGTTTTGACACAATTTACCGAACAAATAAAGATAGTCTGCCATTTGTACAATTTATAGGATTGAATCATCACAATCAACCTATAATATTTGCTGCTGCACTATTATTCGATGACTCCACTGAATCATTCAAGTGGCTATTTAATACTTTTATGGAGGCTATGTCTGGGAAGAAGCCGAAAGTCATTCTCATTGATCAAGACGTTGCAATTATTGAAGCATTAAATGCTGTCTTGCCTGAAACAAGTCATCGTGTCTGTGTTTGGCAGATGTACCAGAATTCTCTGAAGCATCTAAGCCATGCATTTAAGGATGCTGATTCTTTTTCCTGCGACTTTAGAAGTTGCATCTATGATCACAAGGATGAGGAGGAATTTATTCATGCGTGGGAGGCTTTTCTAGACAAATATGGTCTACAGAAAAATGAGTGGTTAAGATGGATGTTTAGAGAAAGAGAGAAATGGGCTATTGTATATGGCAGAAACACATATTTTATTGATGGCAAAGGCTCTTACGTGGCTGAGGATTTACATGTAACTTTGAGAAACCACTTAAATACTGAGCATGACATACTTAAGTTTTTCAAGTTTTTTGAGAGAATTGTGGATGAGCAACGGTTCAAAGAAATACAAGCTAGTTCAGAGATGGTTAGATGCACACCAAAGTTAATGGGAAATGTGATTCTATTAAAGCATGCAAGCAATATTTACACCCCAGGGGCATTTGAAATATTTCAGAGCGAATATGAGAGATGTTTAAATTTTGTTGTTGGCCAGTGCAACAAGAACGGGCCTTTTCTGGAGTACAAAGTAAGCATGTTTGGAAGAAATCAAGAGTGCTCCGTCACATTCAATCCTTCAGATGTCACAGTCATTTGTAGTTGTATGAAATTCGAAAATGTTGGATTTCTATGTGGCCATGCCCTAAAAGTGCTGGATACAAGGAATATAAAGGTGGTACCTTCACAATATATATTGAAGAGATGGACAAAAGATGCAAACATTAGTCTTGTGAGAGCTAGAAGTGAGATCTCCGCACATGAGAATCCCAGATTGGCTGCAGCTAGTCGTTACAAAGCATTGTGCTACAAACTACTACAGTTATCAGCTACAGCTGCTGAATCAGAGGAAGCGTTTCAGTTTGTTTTAAGACAGTTTGACGAGATGATTGAAGGGGTGGAAACGATCTTGACTTTGAAGGCTGAGGAGGGTCATGGTGTCATTGCAAGTGGCACTGCTACAAATGGCTCTGAAAGTGAGAATGCGAAGGTCTTGTCGGCTGAGACAATGGTGGAAGATCAGGATGAGGGTAATGTATTAGCAGAAGTGAAAGAGAACGGTGGCAATTCTCCTAATGGGCATCAGATGAAAAATGTGAATACAAAAAGCTTTAAGAAAAAAAGATCTTCAAATGCACCACCAACTACACCATATACTGTAACTGTTGCTTCTAGTGCCCCTCAAACACACGTCTCAAGACAAGCCTCTGCAGCTAATCCTCTTTTGCAGGTGAGCTGTTATAGTTGATATTGGCTTGATCCATTTTGTTTTGTTTTTGATTTTGCTACTTTAAATTGAGGAACCCTTACAAGTGAGGCTTACAAAATTTTCAGGCTAACCAGGGAGTTCGGTGACAATCCATCATGAATGATCAAGATAATCCTAATATGCACCAGCAGACTAACTTTTGTTTGGATCAGCATGACTCACCTTGCCAAAATCCGTTGGTTCAGGTATATCTGAATAATGCATTCAGTCATTGAGCTCCCTTCACTGCAACATTCAGACAAAAACTACTCAGACGGGATAGTAGATAGTTGAAATTATACTACAAACAATGGCATTACATGTTATGTTTGTTACATTTTGGTTCCAACTAATATTTTTGCATGCTGATTATTGTGATTTTCGTTGTAGGGAATAAAACCTGATCTCCAACATCAACAATCTTCAGTCTTGTTATTTGACAAAGATTCAGAGCTAGAGCTTCAGATACATCTTACCTTGGACTGAAATAAAGATGATAGTGATGGAGAAATTAGGCGGCGATTGAGTTTTAGCCCAATGTTCATACATCCTCAAAGATGGGATGTAGTTATTGGCAAGCCTGCCATCAGTTTACAGAACAGAGGTGTGACTGTTGATATGGTGAGTGCTATGAGCAGCAGGAGCATGTAGACTCTTTACATCACATGCTCCTCTACATCACATGCTCCTCCATTTCCCTAGTGATGGTAATTTGATGTATTTGTTGATAATCGGTGCATCAAGATTGCACAGGCGATCTAGGAATTAGATTCATGATTCGTTAGAAAAAAGAGTCCTAGAGTTCATGAAACTCTCAGTATGCTGAATGGTCTATCTCGGGAACAACATGTTCAGCGTTTGGGAAACCGACAACAAAGGAAGAAGAGAAAGGTGCGTGTTTGTTGCTGATTGATCCAATGATGATCAAGCCAATTGGTTTGTTGTGGTAATTTAGCTTGCAAATCTCATTATTTTCATTTATATCTCTCATTTTGGCTGTTAAGCTGTGTGTTACTACTTTAAGGAACTGTGGTGTTTGATTTTGCAGGGACTGTTCAGCGCATACTGCCACAATATGGCTGAGCTTTGTAAGAAGAAACAAGTGATGAACTTGAACAAAGAGAAATCAAGAGAAGAAGAATCCATTAACGTTTGAAGTGCTAACTTCACATAAAGAAACACAGAGTCACTAAGGTTACATTCTCCAACTTTTGGATTGAAAGATATTCGGATGGAATTCTTACTGATAAATGTTCCAACTGCGAAATTGAGCTTTGATGGTATGATGCAACAGAGTTTAATTTTTATATTTAAAAAATGCATGATGTGATCTCTAATTTTTTTATTCAATGATTTAATCTCTCTATATTTTTATATAATTTAGTCATTTGTAAAGGTTATAGATGGATTCAATTGCTGAATGTATTAAAGATAGGAGTGAACGGTATTTTTTACGAGGTTAAGTTTATAGGTTAGTGACCAAATAATGTTTTATATGTTTTATGTGATGTTGCCATTGTTTTTCCATTTTTTGTTTTTTGTTTTAAGAATCTACAAACAATATAATTGCAAATAATGAAGTAGTGAATGTATAAATATGCAAGAAGATAAAAACAAAATACACAAAATAAATATTCTTTTTAGAGAGAACACAAAAATAAATAATTATTTAAAATGGAAATTAAAATTAAAGAGGTTAGGTGTATAACCTAAGACCTTCTAATTGAGACAGCAATTCTCATAAGCCAGCATAAATAATTTACAGATACAGTTGGTGTCAGGGAGTCAATTGACATTACATTACATTATGGTATTCATATGGTCCTCTTCTATTATTTTAATAAAATAAATAATTCATCTAAAGATCCATTTGATTTTCATATGTCAAAAGATAAGATTTCAGAAACAGAACACTGAATCAGCTTTGGTCCAATTTTCTCTGTTCAATAAGCCAAGTGAAATTGACTATGACTGACTATGTTATATATAAATGGAACTGGAAAGAACAATCATTCTATGGACAATAAAATCCCTAGATTTTGCTATTTTTGTACATTTAGTCCCCCCTAATCTTTTGTTTTCTCCCCTCTCAATTTAAGTAACCCCTTAATCAAAGTGCTCAATTAAGGATTCAATTATCTGTAGGTTTGTTACACATTTATGGAAGAGTAGTTAAGTTAGTTGGGAACAAAAATTAATCATGAAAACACATAACTTGTTTGTTTTATTTCAATCTGTTCAATGAGACAAATGATGAACAAGAATACCCAACCAAACCACTTGAGATAAAAAAATAAAAGCTTTATCAAATCTCAACAGCATCAGCAATCAAAAACATAAACTTAGTAAACAAGTAGCAAATACAAATCAAAATTCTGCAAATTTGTGATCATCATTTTCAATTAGCAGCAGCTCGAGCAGCGAACGAGTCCATTTTCGTTGCAATCGGGACATCTTCTGAGCTCAAAATCAAACACCTTCCTGCTTCCGTTGCAATTAGAACATGGAACAAACCTTGCATCTCCACAATTCTCACATTCACACACCATTTTAAGATCTTTAACAGGAAAACCTTCGAATAGATTTCCCAATTCACCAGCTTCATTTAACTGCCTAATTTCATCCACTCCACCAACATTTTCCCCCCTTACAAAAACCTGTGGCAACCTCATTGCTTTCCCTTTAAGCAGACTTTGCAATTCCTTTCTATATGAACTATCCATTGATATATCTCTTTCATCTACCGGAACCCGGAAACCCCTCAATATCATTCTCACTGCATTACAATCTTCATATGTTTTTCTAATCCCTCTCAAGCTTGTAAAATACACTACTATTTTCTCATCTGGGTTTTGCTTAAAGACACCATTTTTATTGTTCATAGGACTAGACCCTACTGATCCTAAACTTTTGGAGTCTTTTGTAAAGCTATAGACTTTACCCCCCAATTGCCTGGATGATAATGCACGCCTGTAGCTTGAAACTACATTGGGATCCATATTGGAGAGAAATGATTCCTCAGACAAATGCTTCCACAATGGCTTTGAATTTGACAATGGAACTGGTTTGTCTATTTCATCAGATTTCGCGGTATCGAAGCAAGCATTGAGCTTTTTAGTAGAACAATCAGAACCCATATGATGAAATGAAGCAGCTTTTGGATTACCCAATTGAAAATGCAAATCCAAATCATCATCAAGGCCATCCATTAGCTCCCAAGTGTTGATGACAGAATCAGGGGAAAGGGAAGGGGAGTCACTTGTGTCCTTCAAAATATGGGTTGTTTTAGGGAGAGACTGGGGTTGAAAAGGAGGGTTTTTTGAGGGTTGTTGAAGGAGAAGAGAGCCATAAGTAGAAGAGGTGAGAGAAACAAGATGGTGAGAGTCACCTTTTCTTGAAGGAGGATGATGAACAAGAGGGGTTTGAAGAGAGAAAGCTCTAGCAACAGGAGGAGGATGAGGCTGTGAATGACAATGTGAGCAAGAATAATAAGAAGATGAAGAAGAAGATGAAGATGAGGTTTCTTTCTCCAAAGAAAGAGAAGAAGGTGAAGATGAACAATAAGGTAGGTTATGTTGTTCCTTGGTGTGAAGAAGGGTAGTAGGTTTTGAAGCAGAGCAACCCATTGATTGATAATGGCTAAAGTTATCAACTTTAGTGGATTTTGAGTTTGGGTATTCTTTCTGGGGTTGTTTTATTAGAACTTTAGAAGATTTTTGTTTGTGTTATGAGGATTTTTTGTCTGTGTTATGAGGATTGATAGAGATGGGCATATGGGAAGTTTGGATATTTGTTGGGGTATGGATAGAAAATGGGACAGAAATGAAAATGTAATGTTGGGCTATGGATTAGAAGCAAGAAGAATACATACAGTTGGAGGAAGAGAGCTTTCATGGGAAGTTGGGTGGGGAAGATGATGATAATTAATGCTCTTTTTTGGGGATGGAAATGTTGTTTGGGAATTGTGATTTCTTTTTTACTTTTTATCTTCTTTTTCTGCAATTCCTAAGGACTTCTTAATTATTCATTAATCATCCAAAGACCAAAGATTATGGTAAAAATTTTGTATTAATTTCGATAAGAAATTTTTGGTGTCAATTATTGGTTCAATGTTGTACTTATATCATGTTAATTATTGGATTAGCATGGGGTGAGTTAGGCCTATTTTTTTTTCTTTGTTTTAAATGTGTTATAGCCGTTTTAGCTTAGACAAGTTAATGTCCTTACTATGTAGTTGTATGCATCAATTAGACACTAAATGGAATATGATATTAAGTACAACTAGAAACAAGTCTAAGAGTTTCATCGTTCTGACTGTTGTGGTTCTAGCTTTTCTCAATTAGCAACATCATAGTTCTTCTTTTTGCATTTTGCGGAGCTTTATTAGTCACTCTTGTGTAACAAAATAGAAACAAAAATAAGTAAAACAAAAATGCTATACCTTATATTTAAAATAAACTTTTCTTAGAACTTGGATTTTTTTATTTATCCGTTTCTCCACTAAAGGTATATATTAATCCTCATTTATTTTGTTTAAGTTTAATTTATATATTCGGTTCCGAGAACTTGTTCATTTTAATCATTTTACTTTTCAAATTTATGATTAACCTTTTTCACTTGAATTATTTAAAAATATATCTATTAGCTTTTCTTTTTAAGTATAATGTAAACAATTTTTGACGGCGTGTCAGACATGTACTATAATATTAACTTCACATATAATATGTGACATTTGAATGAAGACTATAAAGATGTGTCATTAGTTAATAAAGAAAAACTAAAATGTCTTCAAAGTAGGAGGCCAATAGATAGACATTTAAATAGTTAAGGAGGCAAATGGTCGTCCCTTAAATTTGAAGGACAAAATGACCAAAACGAACAAGTTTAGAAGGCTGCGTATAGTTTAAGTCAAAAAAAAAAAAACAAAGATGTAAAGGATATTGCCTAAACAATATCTAGTTTCTAAACTTATCCGTTTTGGCCACTTTGTCCTCCGAACTTCAAGGACGACCTATTTGCTCCATTAATTATTAAAAAGTGTATATATTGGCTCTTCATTTTGAGTAAAACCGGAACAATTTTTTAAGCAATATTAGGCACAAGTCTCCACATATGATATTTGAATGAAGGCTATAGTGTATTGTCATCATTTAACAAAGAACAATCAAAATACTCCCAATATTTGAAATGAGTTAAGTAATCAACTTACAATTAATTTTACATGTGCATATTCTTATACAAAATCAATACTCTAACGCATATCTAACATCGAATCAAAGTTATTTTGATTATACTACACAACCTCTACGAATGGATAGACTTATAAACAAGTTGAATGATACAACCATAATTCGAAAAACCAAAAACAAAAAAAATAAGGAGTTGATAGATATGGTATGCGTTTAATAGTGACTTTTATTTGTACAGATTTGAATCTCCAATCCAAATTTCAAATCTCTACCGTCATCGTCTTCAACAACTGCAGCCGGCCACGAGCGGCGTTGGTATCGCCGAGTTACAATCCCCATCCACAACGGACACTCCGGTAGCTAGCAGTTACATTATTATCAGATCATACCACAATGAGCGACATGATCTCCGGAGCCGATACTCCGGCGACCGAAGCAAAGAACGGCGGCGATGCCGGTAGAATTTCAGAAGTTAAGGCATGGCTAACTTCTCAATTCGACGCTGCTGGTAAAGAAGTTCCCGAATTCGAGTATACTCCTCGCAGCATTGCTCATTTGTACAATCTGGCTACTGTCTCCCAAGCCAAGGCTCAAGCTGCCTCCATTATCGCCACCGATTTCCGCCTCAAGGCCACCGAATATCGTGCCCAAGGTATCCGCCTTCCATCTCCATTGTTCCTCATTTCTATCCATCAATCTCACCTTATAAAGTTGTCTTCTTTGTTATTCAATTGTGAGGTTTGGAGATTTAATTGCTTGTTTCGTTGTCACGCTGTAATTGATTATATAAAATCTGGTAATGTGAAATGGTTATATGTGGATTTCGTGGTTGTAGCTGCAAGGATTAGAGAGATATTGGAGAATGTAGGGCTTGCTCAAGAGAGTTTGCCTTCGAATGTAGTTGCGTCAGCTCAAGTCCTTGCTAATGTAGCAAATTTGTTGAACATTAGAGACACTGAGTTGAGCAGGTACGGTGTGGTTTTGCAGCTGTGTAACTCTATTTTCGTTGTTTGTTTTAAACGGAGAAATGCGTGCAGCTTTCTTGTTGCGATGGGGGATATTTCGTTGAGGAAGACTGGGGTAGAGGAAAAGAGAGCTAAAGCACAGAAGGAGTCCAAGGTTCTGCTTGATTATACTCGCAAGGCGATAGCAAGACTAACTTATTTGAAAAGGTTTGTTTTTTCTGAAATTTACTTTTACTCGGGTTTTTTTTTATGTTCTGTCATTGATAGTTTTGTTCTAACTTTATTGTTTGACTTGTTTTGGTAGAACATTTGCACAACTGGAAGATGATGTAGCTCCTTGTGAAGCTCAAATGGAAAACTGGAAAACGAATCTGGCAGTTATGGCATCAAAGGAGCGACAGTATCTGCAACAGTATTCCAACTATAAGGTATCTATGCTTTTGGCTGTTTTCAGATATTCAGTTAATATTTTAACAGAGGAAAATGTTTCCTGGTTTTGGTCAGGCTTTGGGTATCTATAAATTAGCCTATCATGTTCTATCCTATTTGTGCTGATGTTGATGAATTGGTCCGTGGTCTACCCCTTCTGTGCCCTCTATCTTTTCATTAAGGTTCCAATATGCGACTTATTTTCGATAGAAGTTGTGAATGCAGTGGTGAGGAGAACATGATATAATCATTTTGGAATTTAATTAAAAAACATCAACTAGGTAGGACTTTGGTGGTTTTCATATCCATGAAGCTTGATATGATGTTTTTTCTAGCTTATGTCGGTTTTCGGTGAATATGAATGTCGCAGTTTATTTCCTCCGATCTTCAAAAGCAGACACATCAATTGAGAAGAAGGCCAATTCATATGGAACTGTTGAGCTTGAACATGTAGGACTATAGGCTTTCAAGCAATTCAAACTATATGCTTATCTAAGGGTGACTTGAAGAAATAATAAAAATAATGGAGAGCTTAAATATGTAGTTCATATCTAGAAGAGATCTGTTGATATTAAAAAAAGAAGTGCTTCTATCTTCCTTTTAAGGAATGGTGTACCTTCCAACTACAATTTTCTCACAATATCTTTTCAAATGAGAGTACAACAATTTCGATGGTTAAAGTTAATGCATGATGCTTCTATTCGAGTGTTTGGCTCGATAGGTTTTTGTAAATAATGAAGCGAATGAACCAACAGGTTTCGCTGGTCTCTTCTTATGCTTTCCTTTTATTTGCTTCCCTGTTCTCTATGTATATGCCTTTATGTGCATGTATATATTGATCATATTACCTTCTTATTATTTGGAGATTATGACTAATCTACACTTCAGAATACTAAGGATAAATTTACTTCTGCACTTAATTGACTACAATGTAACAAAATTGTCAAGGTCAACTATTATAAGCTTGTAATGAAGTCATAGCTTTAGTACTTCAATAAGGGAGTTCTTTATATATAAGATTTTTCATTAATTTGCATAGCTTTTTTGCACCTATCCTGATTGACAGACTATAAGTACTTTTGTGTGATATTTATGCAAGCTAATTATTTTAAGTAAAATATGGAATTTTAAGGAATAAAATTGAGTTTATTGCCAAGTTCAAGAGGTGGTAGATGAAATTTTCCCTTGAAGTGAAAGTTTACATGTATTGGCTGCTTGCTTTTCAATTTGAATGCTTAGAATGAATTGTTCTTTGAGCAGGCACTTCTCAAACGTGTGGGTTATACACCTGAGATTAGCCATGGGTTATTGGTTGAGACGGCTGAGCACAGAAAGGAGTTAGAGAAGAAAACAAAGCCCATCTTGGATACTCTGAGGAGTTACCAGGATTTGCCCCCGGTATATATGCATATTAGTTTACTATAAATTATGATATGCATCAGTGATATATATAGAGACCCACGAAAATGAATTAAATTTTCTTTTACTTGGGTTATTACAGGACAAAGCATTAGCTGCTTTAGCCATAGAGGACAAGAAAAGACAGTATGCTGTTGCTGAGAAGTATCTTGAAGATATATTGCAATCAGCCCTTTCTACCTCGGATTAGCAAACTAAGGATCCTTCTCGGGCTTGTTAATACTGAGACTTTCAGATACTGAAAAACATAGGACGGGTTATTTCTGTTAACTCTATCCTTTGACATCTTGGCCTGCTATCTGTTGTTACTTTGTCCAAAGTAGAAAATGTTGATTGATGTCGTGATAGTAGGATCACATGTATGACCGAGTAGGATCATATGTACACGAGCTTTTCGTTTGGGATAGCAAGCAATAGGAGTATAGGAGAAGTGTGATTTTGCTTTTAACCATTGTAGTACAGTTGAATATGAAAATGTATGCAATTATATATTACTTTTGATTTCTTTTGGTAATTAATTCATGAAAATTACTAAGTTAAATTAATCGAAGCTAGTTCTCCTGAGCTCAAAACTAGTAGAGAAAGCATTTCACTTACTTCTATGGTTTGAAGAAATGAAAGATCACGAGTTCCAATGCTGATGTTAGAAAAAAATAAAAAAGCAAAAAAAACGTTGTACATCATGATGTGCATTTCCAGTTTTGGTAGTTACTAGAAGATATATGTTACAAATACCAGGATGGTTCTAGTGCCATTTGGATACTAAATGAGATGATAGTCGGTAAGAGAAAAAATTAGAAACTGGCCATGAGAGGATAATACCAGGAACCTCCCTCAGATTGCAACTAACTGGATGGGGGAAAAACACTTCAGAATCCAATTAGAGGAGATTTTGATACAAGATTCACAAGCCATACAACATTTAAACCAAATGGTGTTAGTGATCAAATATATGGGAAATTAATATATAGGTGTGTTATGGTTTGGAGGTGTCTCTCGCTATGTCATTGATGATGACAATAGTGAATATCAGAAGAGGTATCACTCACCAAACGCGAAGGATATATCGGAATAGCAATCATAGGCCATATCAGCAACGACCAGGTTTTGGCTTGGCTTGGGCGATTAGACACACTAATGTGATATTGCTCTCTTTACGGAATTATTGCCAATAGCATCTCTTTCTGATTAAGGTCTTATTGTTGGCAATTTTGTAAAATAGCAAATTCCTAGAGAAGAAAACACTAGTTTCTTCTCTCTTTTTTACCCTTAAATGTTTAATATGCAGATTTGGACGAAAGTATATGTTTCTTATTTGATAGTTCCAAATTTCAACAGTATTATCATCAACTAGCATTTATAATGTAACCAAAAAAACTTTCGCAGACAGAGAAACTATCAGTAATTTTCACATGGTCCATGACTGACCAAATTAATTTGGTCAGTCACTGTTAATTACCGTTAGATCTGTGTGATTATACAGATCTAACGGTGACTGACCAAATTAACTTGGTCAGTCATGGACCATGTGAAAATTACTCGAGAAACTATAGCAACTACCCTAATCCTTTCGTCAAGGATGAGTAACATATCATATTGTAAATTATCTAACATATTTCACGGGAATATGGTGAAATCACAAAAGGTGGATGGGCAAGATTGGATGTTCAAGAGAAAACTAACATCCCCTGAAGAATCCTTTTTTATATATGTATTCCCTATTCCTGCTCCAGTTCCTTTGGAAATAGTTTCACAAATTTCTCAACATAAAATCACGGAAAATAGGTGAAGGTAATTGATGTCAGAACACAATGACATATTACGGAAGTAATTACCATATACTTCAATTCATATCTCAACCAAAAAGTGCAGTTAAATTTCAGAATATCTAGCAAAAGGACCTGGATGCACATGTGTAGAATAATCCAAGCAATTCTAAATTCATTACCAATACAATTCGTCTAAAACACTCTTTCAGGGAAATGACACAAGTATGTAGCATTTACAGAAGCATATCATCATTTCTTGCGAGCCATTGCAGCAGCAATTCCACCTGCTATTAGTCCCACTGCAGTAGCAGTTATACCTATTCCAATAACACCATCTGCGTTTCCAACAAAACCCCGTTTCAATTTCTTATCAGACATGAAAATGACAAGACTAAGAGAAAAAATTCAATTCTCAGTACTACCTTTTGCTACTTTGTCTTCAATAGCCTTCTTAAGGCCCAGAGCTTGCCTCCAATCAGGTGCAATCTACAACATCCGAACATTTCAGAAAGATAAAGAAAAAAGAGAAACCAAACATGCAATTGACTTCTTGTACATCCACAACATGCATGTAAATTACACAAACAGGGATGTTAACCAAACCAATGAGTCAAATAGGCTGGAATTTCCAAACTATCCACCAGTACACGCTTAAAAACATTATGCACCACCAAGAAAATTATAACAGATAATGTGATTGAGTCAATTGAGCAAAGCAGTATTTTCAAAAAGAATCCTTTCATCATACTGAATAAGACCTGCAACATTCCATGATATCTGCCAAAGCATAAGTATTTGAAGAGAACAATCTTATCACTCAGTAAATAAGTATTACAAAGGTTGCACAAATTTAAGAAGTAATGTCAACTTATCATTGGAAACTTGAGACAAATATACCTCCAAACATTGCTCTGCAAGCTGTCGGCTCCTTGAATAGTCTCCACTTCTGTAATATCCAACACCCAGAAGATATAGCTTCTCTCTGCGTTGCAAAGGGGAGGTCGTGTTGGCTAATGATGCTGCAGACAATCAGAAATTTGGATCAAGAGAGAGTATTCATGTCATAGATAAAGCAACAAGCACCAATCAAAGACATGATAACATTATAAAATGACATGTGATCCCAACAAAACCCAGTTCATGCCTGAAACTGTCATCATAAGGATTGAATTTTATTTCTATTCCTTATCATCCCCCAAATTTGCAATGCTTATGATGCCAGACTTAACAAGAAATCCTGAAGAACATTCCTTCACATCATGGCAAGGTATGCTGGACCGCCTACGACTAGAAGAATCCAAGGAATGCAGATATGTAACAAATCTAAGGTCACTATACAATCTCATTGAAGCAACAAGGGAAAAGAGGGGGTAAAAAAAGATAGGTGATGCTAACCATAGTTATCAAATTGAAAATTCCTTATTTTATTTTGATTCTGAATAAAACAAATTGTTAGACAAATAGACTCTCGAAATTAATCAAAATAGTTGCATTACATATCAAGTAGGTAAAGAACTATAAAATTTGACACCATTCAGCAAATATTATATTTCGTTGGAAACATCCTGTGATATAATATTATAAACTCTCCTTCTGTTATATAATCTTCAATACTATTTATCCACAAGTCTAGACAACAGTATATTATGCTCGTGTTGGAAACAGCCACAACTTTGTCAAACAACCAAACAAAAAGAACCAATTACAGTCACAGGTCACGAACACAAGTGATAAAATACTGTAACTTCAGAAAGAGCCAACATAATGGACGGTTATAGACTATAGGCACAGGAATCAGGTAGCTGACAATTACAACGTAGGCAATGTCACGAAAATTTTCTGGCTCATTTGGTCTCAGTTATGAATCTCATGATCATTAATGAGAGATTCCTTTGCACTATTTCCAGGTTCATTTCGTGCTTAGGGTACATGTCTGCAGATGTGTGAAAGGTTGGGCATTCTTTTGTTCTTCTTTTTTGTATTCCCAAACAGAGTTCTAAGGAAAACAGACAACACTAATGTGTCATATGAAACACCAATACAGCAAGGGAAATGAAATTGAGAACTAGAATTAATATGGCAAGACAACAAGAACGAACAAAATGACAAGAATACAAATAAAACAATGAAGATAAATCAACCGAGTAAGAGTCAAGAAAGAGTCCTTTTGATCTCCCTCCCACAGTCTAAACATTAACAAATGCTGATCATAGTTGGAGTTAGAAAAGGAAAAAGGTGGGAAGGCAATAATTTCATTGAACTTTTTGCAAAACAAATTCAAGAAACTTGAACATCTTTTTGGAAATTAAAATACATAGAAAGCAATATCAAAGAAAATGGTTAATGCTAAGAAACTCAACTAATTTTGAAGTAATTTAGTTGAATTGAAAAACAAGATCGGTGAAGGGTAATTAAAAGAAAGCCTAACAGAATGGAGCGCATTATGATGCTAATACTAAGAACATCATGCCAGGAAAAGTTATGAAAAATAGGAATTAATAATGAAAAGATAAATACAGTGTGAATACAGTCCTTTAATATCCCGAAAGCTATGTCATTCCTTCAGTGGTATCTGAATTCATCCCATTATTGCACCAGTGATACTAATTCTGGAACATCTTTATATTCTCATCCATATTACCATAGTTATTAAGGCGCGCCTCAAGCGAGGCTCAAGGTCCTGTGCCTAATAAGTCCTAGCGAGGCTCTGTATAAACCTTTTGCACCTCACCTAGGCTTTACAGGCTGTTTCTCAGCCGTGCTTTTTACAATAGTTGTCCATTCTACATGTTTAATATTATATTCTTATGTGATTTTATCTTGTATGTGGCTACAACTGTGTTGTTTAGCTCATCATAACTTGTGCCTTAACTACTAGCAAAGTATAGTGACATTATTATCGAATACTGATAATTAAACTATGTATCTTTTTTTCCCCCATTTTCCGGACGCCTTCCGTTCAACTAAGCGCGTGCCTAAGCCGTTCACCTAGACTCCAGGACCCACCCACCACCCCACCCCGCCCCCCCCCCCTTAGCACCTCTAACAACAATGCATTTTACTAAAACCAAATCCTAATTCCAGTATTTAGACTGTTCTCAAGTAACCAGTACCTTCATCTCTCACAATCCATCTAAGCTAGCAAGTCATTCTCACTCTCGATCCTATCTTGAACCATCCATGTTGAACAATCATTCTACGAGATGGACATACAATACCGAGAATAAACTAGTGAGAAAACCATATAAAATTAGTAAATCCACAAACTGCATTTCTAGCCTAATACTCATGTCCGGTCCAGATAACATAGGGATTTCATTATCTCTGTCACTACATTCTGTGGTCCAGTATCCATTGAACACTAAAATAGCTAAAAGATGTTATACAACCACAATCATATTCCAATTCTAACGTACGAAAAGCGTAGTTTAATAGAGAAACTAACAGATTTCGAGAAGATGTAGAAATAGATACCTTCAAGCATAGCGATTCCACGCTGGACATCCTCAGAGCGTTTAGAGTGAACAAGAGCCCAAGACAATCGCATAATGCTCTCGTTCTTAAGTTCATCGGAGTCGCCCTTAGCAGCTTCAGCAACTTCTCTCTCGCATCCCTACATAAGATTAGATACAGCAAAAATCATACTCAAATTAAAATCAAAGAAACACACTGAAAATGAAATTGTATGGAAAACGATAAGCAGGTGGTAAGGAGAGGCATTATAAGGGAGAAATAAACCCTAGAGAAGGTAGAAAAGAGGAATTATTACTAAGATGATGTCATGGTCGGCCCAGGGGATCTGATCGCCGCCGGAGAAGAAGGAGGTGACGGAGTCGAAGAACTTGCTGAACTTGGCATCCATAGCTGCTGATAACGAAACTTGAAAGCTAAGCGTTGGTTTATATATAGGTTATGGTGTTTGTTGGCGGAAGCATGTGAGGAAGAAATGAGGGACGAACAAATGCTTAAGTCGGTGTAATGCGTGTGGGTAAACCGTACTCGGCTTTCTGGATGAAGGGATCCTCGCACCGGTCGCGTGGAAATATTATTTCTAAAATATATTTTTTATAAATTAGTTTTAAAAATTGTATTTGATAAAAATATGAATAAGGGTATGTGAATAACGAGAAGTGTTAGTGTATTATGGCTTGTAACGTGTTATAGGGTATATTTTTGCTTCGTTAATGTTCGTATAAGGCCGAGACTTCTTCATATTCACGGTCATTCAATTTACATTTGAAGAATCTATTCCTTATACGTGTCTATCAACTCAATCACGTCAATCACATAGTCGACATTCCGTCTCAAAAGGTTCTTCTATTTAATACTTTCACCAATTTTAGAAACGCTCACTATTGACTTTGTTCGTTCATAGTCTCCATAAGGCTTCTATTTTATGGAAAAATTTACCTTTTCAATTATAGGTTGAATGCCCGCCTCTTAGTCCATGACGACGGAGTAGGTGGATCACTTACACCCATATCGACCTCTGATCCAAGGACGATAGAGATCATACCTCAAATATGGAACCAGATCGTAAAATATATTCCTTCTTAACTCGAAATCCAGACCATGTGGACTAGATATTACAATTATTTCATTGGAGACGGCCACTTGAAACTTTCTTGAAGTACCACCGATGCCTTTGAGATGTGGTAGGCCTCCATAATTTTTTAGCAAAGCGTTTGTTTAGAATTAGGGATGAAATTGGATAAAAATTGGAGTTGAAATGAAATTAAAATTTGTGAGATGAGATGAAATTAGTAAAAAAAAGATCATCAAGCTTGCTTGTTTGGTGGCATGGAATAAGGGGAATGTAAGTTAATGAGATGGAAATGACTAAGTTGTATGTTGTACCCATTTGAAATTAGTCATTTCCATCTCATTTAAGTTTTCATCTTATTACTCTCATCTATAATAACCATGTGGTGTTTGTTTAGGAGAATGAAAGGAGGGGATGGGGCCTAGCCCATGTTTGTTTATGGGGATGGAGGGGGCCCATAAACAAATGGAGGGCCAGCGCTCATTCCCCTGAACAAACGTTTCGTAAGATCCTCGAGACTATGTTTCTGCCATTTTTGAGCTATAAGTGGATGTTGTTTAATATATTACTTAAAGCTCAATTGTCATTCACTCTTTACTAATTCAATTCAATTTGATCTCAATACTCGAATTCAAACCACAAGCTCGCACTAGATACAGCACGCCAAGTGTTCCCATTTCATATTGAAGTTATTCTTTTCATTAGCAATTTCAATTCCAATGAACAATTTCCAAGTGAATTGTATAATTCCCACTTGATTATTGTTTATTTCACTTTGTATTCTACAAATCAATAATAATGATAAAAACTCTGTCCGTGACGATGTTTTTAATGTTTTTTTCTTGATTTTTAATGTTGAGTTAATTGGTAAAGTTTTTATAACGTCACCAAAAACCCAAAATGCACTTTTTCTCAATCTTTGAATCTATTTCTAATCGTCTTGTTTTAAAACTACATTTTCGGCACATTACAATCGTTAAATACGTTTAACTATTAATAATTTATTTTCCTAATATGCTCATATTTCAAGGTTAAAATAGCCTTATATTTAATCAATTCGAAAATATTTTCAACTGTAATGTTTCTTAACAAACACAAAATTTGATTAGTTATCATACATACTTTACACACAAAATTCATACCACAAATCTCACCTTAAAAACTTTTAATAACTCTATTTATAATATAAACCGTAAATCTTATTTATTTATCATTGTTTGATGTATGTGAAAAAGAACTAGAGACAAAACAAAGCCGCTAATTGAACCATAAACGGCAGCGTTTAATATAAGCATATGGTCGTAGTAGTAAATTTAGTCCGCTAATTGAACCGTAAACGGCAGCGTTTAATATAAGCATATGGTGGTAGTAGTAAATTTAGTCCCCTTGTTCCATTTTATTAACGGAAAAAGAGTCTAAAAAGAAAAACACTGACCTGAGCTAGCTGCCATATCTAAAACTCGGATCTAAAAGCTCCCTCTAGGGTTTCGCTGACAGCATCTTTCAACAATGGCTATGGCTGCATTCAGACGCGAGGGGCGGCGATTCGCAGCTCCTCTGATCAATCCTCATCCGATCACCGCTATCCGATCCTCTCTTCATGCCGAGTACGATCCCCTTCTCTCTTTTCCTCTCGCTTTTTTTTACAGTAATCTGTTGCTGTTGCTGTTGTACATGTATTTGTGGATTTTCTTCTATGTTGTGTTTATATGATGGAAAGATCTTTTGTATTTTTAAGAGAATTTATTGTTATGGTATGGTGATTTCTGTTTTATAGGTTTGGGCAGTTGATTTTGAGATGTAAAAGACATAGATTTTCGGACTTTATTTTGACGTTTCCTCGAATAAATAACTGCTTAGTGATAACTAAACTATTCACTGCTTAGGGTGACGTGCTGTATCTTTTGCGTGAGGCCTTCCAGGTTCATAGATGAAATGTTTGAGGATGTAAGAAATTGTAATTTGTGATCAAGTTCTTAGAATTGGATGAGGGTTTATTGTAGCAATGATATAGCATAATTAGAATCTGTATATTCTAGTGGTGCTTTCGAACAAGTCTTTTGTGTATAGATTCAGTGATAGAGAACGTGACATATAAGATCTATATAGGTCTTATATATCTCTTCTGTATTAGATTATCATTACTTTGTTCTTTAGTCTTAATTTCTGTATAGGTCTTAAATGTCGCGTTCTCTGTCATTCAGCTTCTGTATCATCTGAGTCAGTGTTGTATGTACCTAACTCAAGCGACCTCTAACCAATAACTGCTGGATGATTGACTAGAAAGGTTCTGTTTTAGTGCTCTATTTCTTTATCACGAATGCTCTTTAAATTTATAGGTTCCGGTGTGAGATAGAAATGTTACCTGCATAACATTACAATAGAATGCTAAATGAAAACGTGACATGTTGAGGCACATTGTTCTCTTAGAAGGCTGTTAAATCCCCTACTATTTGAAGAAAATCTGTATTTTTACATTGAACTGTTCATCTGCAAATATTTGTTCACAGCATGGTTACTGTTCCTTATTACAGTTTGTTTAAAAGGTTGTATATTTCAACTTGCATTTACTGAATAAGTTAGCTTGGTGCACAGGGAGCAGGTCCCTCTTGGTGTTCGATCCATTTCAACTCAAATTGGTGAGAATTATTTCCTTACTGAATGATACTTTCTCCATTGATTTTTTACCTCCAACCTTTTTTCCCCATAAATATTCCTTAATGTGGATAATTTGTTCTTGGTGCTTCTCGTGCAGTCCGAAACCGTATGAAGAGTATAAAGAATATCCAGAAAATCACTAAGGCTATGAAGATGGTTGCAGCCTCAAAGCTACGAGGAATTCAAACCAGAGCAGAAAATTCTCGTGGCCTATGGCAGCCATTTACTGCACTTCTTGGCGATATTTCTAGTATGTTAGCCAAAAGGAAACTCAGTTACTTGCTTGTATAGCATATCCAGTTTTACACAACTTAAGGATGGGATTTTCAAAGTACTTTTAACTGGCACTTGAAATTGTTTTAATCGTCTGCGTTGTTAATGTCCATGTCTGACTTACTAGCTGCTTGTACCTTCTGTGGGACTTATTTACGTCTTATTTAGACACTACAATGTGCTGGTGGTATTTCACATTTATATGCTACGCTATTATATTAAGCCAAATTATTGCTTTGGATTCGCCAATAATGTTCATTTGGTCCTTTTATCACTGTTAGAACTTAGACGTGTATTTTTGTAATCAAAAGGTAATATATTTCTCCAAGAATATGAGATTATGTGCGTGTCAATAGGGTGTGGTATTTCACAATTTATCCGGCACAGTTCGAACTTCTTTGAATATAATCTTGAAAAGTTTGTGGATTCTTCCTTTCCTCTGATCTATATAGAAATCTTCATAGGCTGTTTATGAAAGTGCAGAAAGCAGATTTGATGTATTCATACATGATTGATGCAAAACCTCGGTTTTGTCATGAACTTTGGAAACCCATTTAGTTTTTGTTTTTATTTTAAAAATCCTGTAAATACTTAACTTCATATGCTGATTCTACTCTATGTGGCAACTCGTAAGTTTCAAAGTTGTCTTTGCTTGGTGATTTATGAAATTCTATGCAACTGGCTGTTCTTTCTCTTTAAATATTTTCTGTTTCATTCTCCGTTTATTCATGCACTGTTGTTGTGCTTGCCAGGTATTGATGTCAAGAAGAATGTTATAATTACTGTTTCCTCAGACAAAGGTCTCTGTGGAGGAATTAATTCCACTTCAGTCAAAGTTAGCAAGGCCATCAGCAGAATGAATTCTGGTAGATTTTGTTTTTGCTACTTAGTATTGTTAGCGGAAAGCTGTGAATGTCTTGAAAAACCTAAACATGTTTTTCGATTGTCACAGGTCCTGATAAAGAAACAAAATATGTTATTGTGGGAGAGAAGGCAAAAGCGCAGTTACTTCGTGATTCAAAGAAATCCATTGAACTGTCTATCACTGAGCTGCAGAAAAATCCATTAAACTATACCCAGGTCAGTTGGAACTTGGTATCTATTTTTTCTATTGAATAAATTGTTTTCTTTTTTTGTATGTGCTCTGTTAACTGTTAAGTCTTGAGTGCTGACAAATTCATAAATATACTAGTGGATTGTCCTATTATATGGACCAGGATGAATGAATTGTTCCATTGATTTTATAAGTATTTCTTCTCCCCATAGATGAGTTTGTTTATATTTTGAGAAAGCATGCCCGATCTTTCTATCTGGTTGGACAAAGTGCTCCAAGTTAGAACACTTAACACTATGTAGATCTTTTAATGCGATTCAACTCAAATATCTAAAATTGGTCTTTCAGGTCTCTGTTCTAGCAGATGACATATTAAAGAATGTGGAGTATGATGCTTTGAGGGTTGTCTTCAACAAGTTCCAATCTGTTGTTGCTTTTCTGCCAACCGTTTCAACTGTTTTATCTCCTGAGGTAAATTAGAATGTGGACCGAAGGATTCGGATTTGTATACTTTGATCTGTTCTTTGAATGTGGATTATATTTTGTTGGTACATTGATATAGGTTGTGGAGAAGGAATCTGAATCTGGTGGAAAGGTTGGAGATCTTGACTCTTATGAGATCGAAGGTGGTGAAACAAAGGGTGAAATACTTCAGAATCTTTCCGAGTTCCAGTTTTCTTGTGTAAGTGTTGATAGATCTCACTTCTTTTGCATAGTGTTTGGGGTCGGGTGCATAATTCTGGTAACAAGTTAATAGTTAACCTGTAATTCTGAAAACTTGATGCACTATAACTTCTACCCCTTGTTGCAATTTTGTTCAGAGTTCAGACACAATGAACTTTTTTGGGGGGAAGAGGTCCTTAGTTCATTCGTCACCTGACTTGTTGGTCATCTGTAAATGATGCTTTGCTAACTCACTTAATCATGTTAATGATGTGATGCTTGTACGGGAATATGATACATGTTTCATTATAAGTTTATATAATTTTTGTTGGTTTCTTTGGTTTAATTAAGAGTTCATTACTATAAACTTTTCCAGGTTATGTTCAATGCTGTTTTGGAGAATGCATGCAGTGAAATGGGAGCTAGGATGTCTGCCATGGACAGCTCTAGTAGAAATGCTGGTGATATGCTTGATCGCCTGACACTTACATATAACAGGTCTCTCTCTCTCTCCCCCCCACAAAAAAAAAAAAATAAAAAAATGTATCCCAACTGGAAATTTCACCTTTACTGGTTAAAGGCCAGTTTTCTCTATTGATATTGCCCTGCCAACTTGGTTATTCTACTGTTCTGAATGGATGTTGGTTTAATAAAATATGCTGGAATCAGTTGACTTCACTTTTCTTACAACTTTTTTGTGTGTTGATTTAAAAAAAATAAAATTAGGTTCTTAGACATTTATAGCTTATTTTTTAAAATTTATTTGAATGATTTTGTTGCAGAACTCGTCAAGCATCTATTACAACTGAGTTGATTGAAATTATATCTGGAGCATCAGCATTGGAGGGTTAATTGAAGAACTCTTGCAGCTAGTGTACTTGACGTTGACGAAATAAGGTCTTATTTGAGGTTTCTCTTGTAATACAGTTGCAATATTTTGATGGATGTTTTTTGATTTTGGCTACTCCAATAATCCTCCCCACCCAGCATTGTACTTGGACTCCTGGGAATTTAAAGTGCAGTTTTTGTTGGTTGAATTTGGATGTTATACTTTTCCCTTTCGTACTGGTGCCTTGAAAAAGAAGCTGAAAGGCCATTTTCTGAAAGTAAAGAATTCTTTGTAAATTATTATGTTTCCATACCAGGTATGATACCTGCAATTGCGGAGATTTGAATGAAAATTTCGTGAGGCACAGATATTGTTTCTAGAAGGGCATATGGAATTTGTCGATCTTTTAGTTTCATTTATTTTGTACTAAAAGGCACCATGTCTTCTTTTTCTTTCTCATATGGCACATTAGCCATATCTTCTTTTTCTTTCTCACATGTATAGGACTCGCTTTGAACTAAGCTTTAAATGATTAGGAAATGAAGTATAAACTGGTTTTACTTTATTCATGTTAAACCTCTTTAGTGCTTTCTTGATATTACTTTTTCTTGTGATAACGCCTACTTCTGATTTCTTCCTAGTGTGGAATATGTCCGTAGCAAAAGACTTTCTCTAACTTCTTCTTCAACTAGCTAATCTTGTCACAGTTTTATCCTACAATATTTGACATGACATGAAGAAGTATGATGAATTTACCATCATCAAATCTTTCATAAATAACAATGGTCTATAGTGGTGATTCGATATCCAATCTATATCATGAAGGAATTGTACATCTTGTATGATTATTGAGGTGCATGCTCTCTGTACAAACTCTTATTCAGTCGACAATACTAAATCTTTTTTTCCTATGACTTTGAATCTTTCGAGCTGCTCTATGTAGATTTCTTCTTTTATATCCCCATGAAGAAAAGATGTCTTCACATCTTGCTGTTCAATCTCGAGATTTAAGCTTGCATTCAAATAAAGTTAAACTGTGGGTGACATTTTCACTATAGGTGAGAAAATTTCTTCAAATCAAATCCTTTCTTCTGATTGAAACTTCACAACTAGCCTTACGTTGAATCTAGGCTTAGAGTTGTTTTCTTATGTCTTGAATCGATACACCCATTTATTATTAAGTGTTTTTCTGCCTCTTTGTGGATTCACCAGATTATATGTGTGGTTTTCATACAAAGATTGCAACTCTTCATGCATAGATTTCAACCACTCATCTTGTTAGATCATGAGTCAATGTGTTTGTTTATAACATTATGGTTCTCCCCCACCTGTTAGGATAATGTAATCACTTGGAGGATGCCTACTCAAAGATCTCAATTCCCTGGTCAATCTTCTTGGTTGATATTCAGCCATTGGCTCTTCATAGGCTTGTGCTTCTAGCCCTTCATCTGCTGCACCATTAGTTGTATGACCATCACCCATGTCAACATCAACTAGTTCATTTATATTTGGAGCATTTCCTTAATTCCATTGGAAATAATCTCACTCGTCACTATCCTTCATTAGAGAAGGAATTTGATCTAAGTTAGCTGAATTTTCTGTATGGTTTTTAGGTTTATCATCTCTTGAATGTCTTCAATACTTTGATTTTCATGTTATGCCAAAGTACACAGAGTAATTCTCGTATTTTCACTAATACAAGTCCACATTTGTTTTATATTCTAACTGATTTACCTTAACATATACGAACTTTTACAAATTCAAGTTTAACTCTTGTAGAGTGCCGAGAATATTAATTAAATAAAGAAAAATATATAGCAAAAAAGTTTGGAGTTGACAAGCTATTACATTTTTTCCAAATTTTAGTATGCTAATTTATTTATTTTTTATGAACATCTTACCTGCTAATTGAATCTTGACTTAATAATTTGGTTGAATTCGATTTTTTATTTTTTTTTTATTTTTTTGACAGAGGTTGAATTCGATTTTAAGAATGATAGAAGAGGTGGATTTGTTTTGAATCTTGAATGGAACCAAAATAAGAATATTAGCCTAATTGAATTCTTCTTCCGTTAAAATAGGAATATTTTAAGTATCTTATCGACTTGCTTTTGAATAACTCTAATTGGTTGTTAGGATTATCCCCAAGAATCCTTCTTAAATCGGATTTATATTCTTAACAAACCATTTAGAGAATATTAATTATTAAAAAAGACAAATTATGATAAAATTATAATTATATTAATGATTAAATAAGAAGTAATTGGATTGTTATTATGGTAATATTTTTAAAAAACATTATTTAACTAAAAGAGATATAGTAGTTATGGTGAATGTTTTGATTATTTTGTTATTTTGTTTCCCTCACTATTAGATCAACTTCGATCCCATTAATTCAATGGTGATAATAGATGAAATAGTGGGTACTTTGTAAAAAATAAAGTAACCGAAGAAAAACCCTAATAGTTAAATGTGTTAATTAAATAATTATCTAATTAGATATTCTAGTCCTAATAAGTTTAGGATTAATGTCTTGTGGAGAAAGAAATAAAATCCTATAAATACCGCCACATGATTTGTTTGCTTGTTTTGTATGTGTGGATCACAGTTTGGGAGAATTTACTTTGATTGTTTATTCAAGTTGATTAAATTGTTTGAAAGACTGTGGTGGTAGCATCATACAATAGTAGATAGTTCTCCAAAGGTAAACAAATTGTCTATCTGTTTACTAAGATATCTAAATAATAAATACATCGTGTTTCTTGAATATGAATACAAGTAAAATTTTAATATTTTGCTGCGTATGTCCCGACATATATCCACCTTATATTTTTGTATTTTTTTACGAAAACAACTTATATTTTAATATTGCGTTGCATATGTCTCGACATGTATCTATCTACCTTATATCCCTAAGTTTTACTAAAAAGAACTTGACGGATGTTTATTTAGGGGGTACGATGGGGATGAGAGGAGAATTTTGGCTCATCCCATATTTGTTTATGGGAAAACTCATCCCATCTCATCCTCCAATCTTGTAACATGGGGTGTGTTACAAGACGAGGGGAGGAGATGAAAACTTAAAAATGATATGAAAATGATTAAGTTGTTCCCCTCCTTCATCTCTTATAATATTAAATGATGACAACTTAGTCATTTTCATCTTATTAACTCTCATTCTCATCATTTCATCACATCAAACAAAGAAGGGCTTGCTAATCTCTCTTTAGCAATTTCATCTCATCTCACAATTTTTAATCTCATATGAAACCCAATTTTCTTTTCTTTTCATCACATCTCATCTCTAATTCTAAACAAACGTTTTAGACTTTGATATAAAGGAGTAATCATTAGCTAAACTAAACTCTTAATTAGTTACGAGATCCTTGTTGGATCTTGACTACTTAGGAAAGTGTATTCATTTAGTATTCTATAGGATTTTTATAGATTTTAAAAGTCTAGTGGTATTCAATACAGATTTTTAAAAGTCTTTTAATTAAAAATTTGATGGTATTCAATTTAGGACTTTTAAAATTCCATCAAAATCTAGTGGCATTGAATATTTTATTGACTTATTAAAAATTTGATGGTATTCAATTTAGTACATTTAAAATTCCATCAAAATCTAGTAGCATTGAATATTTACTGACTTCTAAGGATTCTGCTTATTGATAGACTTTCTAGGATTTTGAGTGCCCTAGTATAAATAAAAAATCCTGCAGAAATCTCTCGTCTCACCACAAGATTTTGACGTTCCGCCTCTTTCGCTCTTCTTCGCCTAATCTCCACATTCTGATTCTTTTTTCCTTATTCGCCCAAATCTCAGGTATAATCTTTATTGTTGTTGTTTGCTTTCTTGTGATGATTGTGAAGAAGAGAAGTTGGGTTAGCTCTAATTTCTCTTTTTATGGTCGGAGGAAGTGGATTTTGGAGGTGGGTTTTGAGTTTCGCCGGAGATTTTTTCTGATGACGGTGGTGATTGATTCATTGGTTGTAGTGTTGGGTTGAGTCTGGATCTGGGAATTGGGTGTTTGATTTTTGAAATCAATTTAATTGAAGATATTAGGAGGAGGGTTTTGAGTTTCGCCGGCGATTGATTTATTGAAGGGTTGAATCTAAATTTGGGAGTTTGATTTTTGGGATCAGGAGATTTTTTATTTATTTATAGAAAATTACTAGATGTTGACTGATTGGAAACCATTGATGAAATCACTCCGGCGGAGCCATACTTCATCATCTTCACCGTCATATTTACCATTTGATTCACCGTCAAATTCATCATCTATTTATTTCAATTTGTATTTATTATATCATATATTTTAAAATAGACATTTTATGGTATAATAATTCATAGAGTTTATAAAGTTTATGAAAACAATCTAATAGAATCTGCATAGGTATAAATCAATCCATTGAATTAACAGAATCCTTTAGAATCCATGTATTCTAAAAAGTCTATCATTAGAGTAATTTTTACTACATAATCTAACGTTGGACAAAACAAAGTAGTAGTAATTTTTCTTTAATTTCTCAAGGATTAGAAGTGGTGAATTTGTTTTGAAAGTTAAATGAAACCAAAATAGGAATATTAATTAACCTATAATTAGAATTCTTTTTCCATTAAAATAGGAATATTTTTAGGATTTACAGTTAGAAACAAATTCTGTTATTAATTTGCTTTTGAATAGCTCCAATTGGTTAGCATTATCCACAAGAATCCTTCCTATATTCTAAACAAACCCTTTGTTTCTCAATAGAAATCTAACTTGTTTATAAATCTAAAGAGTCATTTAAGACTTAGATTTACTTCAAGACTATATATAAAGATATAGGGTTTTACCCTAATTTATTTCTCCTTAATCTATATTTTTAAAAGAAATTATATTTTCGTCGATATTGGCATTCTATCAAGCACAACTAATTCTTGTCAATTTGATATCATGCACAGCGATGACGACGAGTAACTTAAGGTACATATTGGGCATAAATAAGTCCATAAAACCAAGAGACAACAACCCAAAGGTGACATGTGATATTGAATATCACATTCTATATAGATATCAACTCACAATTCCAACAAAAGGAGGAGTTCATGTTGTGGTTGAAGATATTGTGGCTCCACTTCAACGGTTCTTGATCAAAATTCCTATTCATCAATTTTGTCTTTCATTATGGGTTGATTCTTGTTTGAAAGACTTGGTCAACACCTTAAGTCTTGAATATTCTGTTGTTGATTTCATGAAGCCAAAGATTGAAGAAGCTGCTTCCCAATTAATACGGCATTATAATTCTAGGAGGGGTAATCATAATGGGTACACCATGGTTGTTCAGTTGGGTATCTTTAAGGTTGATTTTATTGAACAAGATGAAGCTAATAACATTCTTCGTGGCTTGATCAAACCTATTTCCTCCAAATCTTGATTTCTTGTATATAAGGTATGATTTTAGTTTTATGGTTATAATTTCTTTCAAAAAAAAAAACATTATACGGAGTTGAGTTGAGTTGAGTAAGTTGAGATTTCCAACCTAATCTCTTAGGGGTGGAAATAATTCGTTTTGGATTATATCAATGAAATAAGGATGTGGATTCCTCATCTTGACGGGGATGGAGGATGTAACATCCAACCTAATACCATGCAGATATTGTCCGCTCTGATCCAAATCCATCACCATTAGCTTGCACGACTATAAAAAAGCGTTATGTATGTATTGGATGCACATCATATATACATATAAGCCCCAGCTCTCTCCTCTCTATTTTTGATGTGGGATTCAATTCATTTTGTTCCCATCGCCATCTCGTACGGTCGCGATTTGTATAGGCATTTCCACCCCGACGTCACCCTCTCCAGATCGGGTCGTTATAGGCCCATCAGCTTTCGCCTGGTTCTTTCCTGAACCACACATTGTATGTAGAGAGTCGGTTCTTATACCGATTGGTAACATCCAGACCTAATACCATGTAGATGTTGTCCACTCTGTCTAAATTCATCATCATTGGATTATACTCTTTAACACGCGTCATGCATTCGATCCACATTTTACATATAAGCTTCATCTCTCTCATCTATTTCCGATTTGAGATTTAGTTCATTCATGTCCCATTGCTATCCCTTAGAACCGCTCCTTGTACGTACATGTCTTTCCACTCCATTACAGAGGATGAGATGAGTAGTCTACATTCCCATCCTATCCACAACTTGGTTGTTTTCTCTAAAAACATGCGAAACATGAATCTCCCAATGTTAAGACAAAATATCTCGACACTTTTCTACGTGCCACAAATGTTGATGACGATAAATTCGACATTACTCAACCGAAAAGAAAAAGTGAAATACACTCGCGACACGTGGCATAAAATCATTGAATGTTTGAAAAGTCAACCTAACATGTATGAAAATAAATTAATAAAAACAAATTTAATAAGTAAATATAAATCTCCAAAATTGTAATTTTAAAAAATTAAAAGCTTCTTCTTTTTCTCCACTCTCCTCCATCTCATTCATCATCCCAAAATTTCTAACTTCAAATAATTAAAAACTTTTTTTTTCTAACTCTCCTTTCATCCCTAATTTTTTTTCTTCTCCTCCTTTTTTTTGGAAATACGAAAATTTTGTTCCTGGAGAATCTGGAAGTTAGCATGTTTTCTTTCGCAGAAATTCGTAAATTTCCGTATTTTTCAGATTTCTGACGGAAACTAAATTTCTTTTTTCCAGTTTTCATCAAAAATTTGGAAATTCGACAAAAGAAAATACGAACAATGAGTGAAGAAGAAAGAAGCGAAAAAGAGAAGAAGAAGATGATGATAAAGATAAAACAATTTAATTGGTTTTCTTTTATTGTTTTTATTATTTTTGGATTCATTCATGCGCCTATAAGAGTTTGACTTTCATTTTTGCTGTCATGTCAGAAATTCAAGGTCATTTGTAACAATCAAAAGTTGAGGGAGCAATAGCAAGAATGAACCAAGTTCGAAGAGGGGTTTGTGTATTAAGCGAAAATAATTAAAAATGGGTAAACATTATGGATTAGTTGTAGCACAATTGTACACTTACTGATGTGTGGGCTAAAGGTTTGGGTTTAGATTCTAGTCGCCTAAACTTGTTCATTTTTTCACTTAACCCTCTCAATTTAAACGGTAACCTATCAGCCACGTGAACATTTTCACTTAGCCCTTAAACTTTTCAACTTATATGTTGACGGGACATGAAGTTTTTATTGTCACTTATATGACATGAAATTATCCCACATCAGTACAACATCTGAAAATGTATTACATTTACTGAGTTGAGGGAATTAAGTGAAGAAAATGGACAAATTTAGCTTAAAGAAAATTATGTTCAACTAAAAGCAAGAGAAAAATTAATATATATTAGCAATTTTTGTTGTAGTTATGCAATTAAAATCAAGGATACTCTATTTTTTCAGAGTGACGATTTTGTTGGAGTTTTGTTTTTGGGAGGATGGGTATAATTTAGTGGTATAGAAGTCAATCTTTGATTCTTTAATAGGTTGAGAGATGCCATTTGATCTTGAGTGGCTATCTATCTATATTATGTTGGAAGCTTCCTTCTTGGGGGGTTGAGTCTCTAATTCTTTTTAGATAAAGAAATGTAGGCACCGGCAACTAGTAGATGGTATATATTCGGTAACTTTATAATAATTTTACAAACTTAATCTTTGTTATGTTCAATTAAAGTCTTTATTGTGTAAATTAAAATGAGACTTGATGTCGTTTGAATTTTGTACATGGTCATTTTTACCGTTGATTAATGACAATTTTAAAAGAAAAAAAATTCAAAATAAAGTTATTTGAAAATATATTTTTCAACTAATTAAAATTGTTTTGAGTAGTTAGTAATCTGAAGTTGGTTAAGCTAGATGTGGTGAGGCTTCACTTATCAAAAGGCCATAATATCCGGGTTAAAAATTCAATAAACATACTAAAAGCAATAGCAAGATTAAAGGACCATAAGTGTAATTAACTTAGACAAGTCAATATGACTACTCAACTCAACTCAACTCCATACCCGCTTATATAATTTGATAAATGCATAAAGAGAAAGGGGGTATAGTAATAGTATAGAGAGGAAAAAGAAAAAAGAAAATGGCACAACTGTTCATAAAACAAGCTAAGATATATGCAGAATCAAGGCCTAATTACCCTAAACAACTCTTTGATTTCATCTCCTCCAACACTCCAATCAAAGATCTTGCCTGGGATGTCGGCACTGGCAGTGGTCAGGCTGCTCTTTCTGTAAGTCCTCCTCACAATTATTTCTTTACATTAATTTAGATTATAATCTATGTTACACGGACACTCTCCTTATTACCATACGTACTTGTCCTGCCTATTTTCATTCTAAGGCTTTTTTCTTTATGAAAGTTATATTTTAGAAATAATGTTTCTTGTGTCCGTGTCTGACACTGAATCCGTGTTTTCAGCTAGCAGGAATTTACAAGAATGTAATAGCAACAGACACAAGTCTAAAACAGTTAGAATTCGCAACGAAGCTCCCAAACATCAAATACCAACAAACTCCAGCAGTAATCCCAATGGATAAAATATCAGAATACGTATCAAAAGAATCAAGCGTTGACTTAGTGACAATAGCTCAAGCACTACACTGGCTAGATCTTCCTGAATTCTACAAGCAAGTCAAATGGGTATTGAAGAAGCCACACGGTGTGATTGCTGCTTGGTGTTATACAGTTCCTGAAGTCAACGAAGCCGTGGACTCTGTTTTTGTACCGTTTTACAAAAATGACTCGGGTCCTTACTGGGATGCAGCGCGTAAATGGGTTGATGATAAGTATGAACATATTTATTTTCCGTTTGAGGAGGAGAAGATGGAGAGGTTTGACATAGATAGGGAGATGAGTTTGGATGATTTTTTAGCGTATTTAACGTCGTGGTCTGCTTATCAAACAGCTAAGGAAAAGGGAGTCGAGCTTTTGAGTGATCAAGTGGTTGATAAATTTAAGGTTGCTTGGAATCAGGATGGTGTGGATAGAAAGATAGTTAAGTATCCTGTTTATTTGAGGATTGGAAAGGTAGGGGATGTTTGAATTGATTGAACTTTTCTGTAATGTTCGGATTAAATAAGGTGTTACAATTAATATGGGAGCGAATAATGAGGTCGTTGATGGAGAAATTCTACTATGATCTCGTTGATGGCAGAAAAATGTATCTTTATCAATGGAATTAATATATGTTTTTACTTTTTAACAATCACCTTAAGTTTTACTTATATATGTTTACCAAAGTAATTTATGTTGTGGCAATTTAACCTTTATAGTCTATCTATCCCGTAAAATCTATTAAATCTATGGATTTGATTTGGAATATTTAGTATTTAGAGCAACCTTTGTTGAATGGTATGTTGTTTGATGTTCGTGGTTAAAAAGTTGGAATGGTTGTTTGTTTTTTGAGGTATTAGGAGCGGGATCAATGACTACAAAAACAGGGAAGCATCCTGGTCAACTTCAAGATGAAGTAACATCACCGGGAGGAACAACTATAACCGGCATTCATGAACTGGAGAAAGCTGTACTCAGAGGAACGCTAATGAATGCTGTTGCTGCTGCTACTAAGTGTGGTCAACAACTTTCAGAGATCTAAACTATTTTATTTCATAATTTCAACTAAGTAATCGACTGTCTATTTGATTACAATCTATAGTAAAAAAATCTCTAGTCGAACTATACAAACATATCAAAACACTTACAAACTAAACGAGCCAAGGAGACACTTATTTTAACAAAAACTAATGTTGATAACAGGTTCAGAGTTATAAATGAGACATTGAAAAGGTGCCGTAAGTAAATAGAATTCTCAACTTTTCTAGAGTAACTAAACAAAGCAAAAACCGAAAATAAACTGGTGAAATAATAAATAATAATAATAATAATAGTAGTAGTAGTAGTAGTAGTAGTAATAGTAATAGTAATAGTAATAATAATAATCTAGGGACCGAACCGGGCTCTTTTGGGTGCATAGGGTAACGAAGAAAGAGATTGAACATCCAAAGGTCCTCCATTCATCAAACTAGGATTAGAAAGTTGTTCCATCGGATGCGGCATCACCTGATTGCTGCTGCTGCCCATATTACAGTCTGTTTGGTCCAACACTGATTGCCAAAAGTTACTACGCATCTGGTACTGATGATCATCCGGCTTCTGCCCATCGTATCCAAATGGGATGCAACTTTGACCATTTATATAATAAACATCTTGATTGATTCCATATCCATGATAACAATAATTATTATTGTTATTATCAGCAATTCCAGGTCCAGGATAACAATAATTATTATTAGCAGGAGCTGCTTGCAGTTGTGGATACCACTGATGAGGATCAGTTGGATAATGAACTAGTTGCGCCTGATTCGAGATCTGTTCATCATAATTATTATTAATAATAATATCGGTTGTTTGGTTCATGCTTGTGTTTAGAACACCAGTAGTAGTTTCAGCAGCAGGATCTTCATAATCAGTATTAGCTGCTTGGTTTGTGTTTGAATCATCAGGAGCAGCACTAGTATTAGCCTCAACATCAACATGAGCATCTTCATTATTAGTCTTCGGTGCTTGGTTCGTGTTTAAATCATCAGCAACAATAGCATCTTCATTATTGTTCGTAGACGCCTCAGGGTTGTACTTCTTGTTATATAACTTGCAAAGAACGCATTTGTTCCACTGAAACATCAATCATTAAATAACAATAAATGCTAACAAACTGAACTGAAGGAATGAAAAAGGCAAGATGCGCTACTTACCAGTTTGCGGTCGTCTTTGGAAGAAGAAGGAGAACTAGAATCAGCAAAATCATGAAAAAGAATATATTCATGCATTTTCCAGTCGGTTTTTTTGGTCTTGGTCCCGTGAGGACCTTTGCAATAATCCAGTGTTCTTCTTTCGGCAGCTTTCTGTCCGTTTATACAAATCTCCTTCACGGATGCTGTTGCCTTCCAGTATCCGTTTCCGGCAGTTCTATCAGGGCGACTGCCGTTGTCATACCTTTTCGTCCTGCTTGTGAAGAAGTACCAAAAGTTGTCTACCTTTTTGTTTAGCTTATACTTTTCTGCATCCCAAAACAACCATATCTCATCAAAAATAATTCATAATATACAATCTATATAGTAAAATTTGTTTTAACGATTGACATGTTACATAGCAGCCAAAATATGTATTATGCATACGCTAGACATGCAGTAAAAGCTCTCATTATAAGAGTCACTTTTTGATTAACTTAACTAAAAACACTAAATTATGAATAAGCCATAACAAATAAACATTAAAAACAAATAAAAATAAAATATTACGAACCAGCAAGGACATCGGGATGATGTTCGTATATATTTTGGTCGCGAATGCGGCAGAAAGGAATATGATGATTCAAAATTTTATTCATCAAATAGTAGCCAACCAGCTCTTCGTCTGTCGGAGCAAACCGATAACCAACCGGCAAGTTATTGAAAAACTCCTCATCCTTCTGCTTATTCATCTTCCAATTATTCACTTCAGTTAATCAAAGCTAATTATATATCTCCAGTTTTGCTCCATTCTATTCTATGTTTATATAAACTTCATCTTAAATCCTAATATGAGTAGAAACATGAAATATATTATCACACCAAATTTAAACATATTAAGTTTATTAGTATAGTTTATTATTATTATGAAGAAAACAAGGCGCCAAATCATATATAGTTGGGGTTGAATTAGGATTGGCTTATATTTATCCATTGTCCCGCGCGCTTTTAGCGGTAATGTCAAAATAGTCAGGTTTAATATGAGTAGGAATAGGTTTAATTTGAATATGTTTTCAAAAAAAATTTAACTTGAATATACCAATGATCTCAAATTTGGTCACGTATATCAGAACTATTGATGACCTAAAAAATTTATGCCCATAGAACTTAAACTATTGATAACCATCCAAATTAGTATCTCGCTATATGCTATAACCGATCAACATCTAGTTAATGCTCGGTCAACTTTAATGAAGTAGTTAGAGCATTTTTTGTCTAAAAAGAAAATTCTAACGTTTGATGCTAAATCTTAACTCAATCGATCAAAATTTTAAAAACATTTAGATAAAAATGTCTTGTTCACGTCAGCAGAATTTATCATTGTCAAATAAAATTTAGAAGTGTAACGGTGTAAGGGAGCTAATTGCTATATAGGACGCAATTGAGTCTATTTCAATTGTTGAAGGAGTTAATTGATCTTTTTGAGCATAAGAATATTCATCTTGTTTTGCATTTTGGGAAATTCAGATAGCCACGAGGTTAGTGGCGGGCCATCCTCTGCCATGGTGCTCACTGGATAAGCTACACCATCCATTTCATTTTTCACTAAATTTTCAGTCTCAATAAGATTTCCCTTTTCTTGCATATATCCTTCCTTTTGCATCTCCAAAATTGAGTGAGCTCCCATCATGAAGATTTCTCTTCTCTTCTTGGTAAGTAATCAAGAACCCATCTTTTGAATTATGTTCTATTTTGTATACTGCTGTTCTAACTTTTGTTTGTGTTCATTGATTTTCCCAGGGAGTGATTTCTCAGTTGGAAATTGGGGGTTTCTTCAATACCATCTTCTGATTTTTGTAAGTTTTGCTGATTCTCAAGTGATAATTTCAAGTAATTGTTGTAAAAATGGATACTTTACTCAAAACCCATAACAAGCTTGAATTTTTTCCTCATGGGTTGTCTGAGAAACCCAGTATTTTAAGCTCTACAAAGCTTCAAAATCAAGAGATTAGGTTTTTGCCCAAGAAATCTGGTTCAAAAGTAAGTAGAAATGGGTGTGTTAAGGCTAGTAGCAGTGCTCTTTTGGAGCTTGTTCCTGAAACCAAGAAGGAAAGCCTTGAATTTGAGCTTCCTTTGTATGACCCGACGAAAGGTGTTGTGGTGGACCTTGCAGTTGTGGGGGGTGGCCCTGCTGGGCTTGCTGTTGCTCAGCAAGTCTCCGAGGCAGGGCTTTCCGTGTGTTCCATTGACCCTTCTCCTAAATTGATTTGGCCTAATAATTATGGTGTTTGGGTGGATGAATTTGAGGCTATGGATTTGCTTGATTGTCTTGATACAACTTGGTCTGGTGCTGTTGTCTACATTGATGATAAATCAAAGAAGGATCTTGGTCGACCTTATGGAAGGGTTAACCGGAAACAACTCAAGTCGAAAATGCTACAGAAATGCATATCAAATGGGGTTAAGTTTCACCAAGCTAAGGTTATCAAGGTTATACACGAGGAAACAAAGTCCCTTCTCATTTGCAATGATGGTGTTACGATCCAAGCTAATGTTGTGCTTGATGCGACTGGCTTTTCTAGATGTCTTGTTCAGTATGATAAGCCTTATAATCCAGGTTACCAGGTGGCTTATGGGATTTTGGCCGAGGTAGAGGAGCACCCTTTTGATGTGGATAAAATGGTTTTCATGGATTGGAGAGATTCACACCTTAACATGAATCCGGGCCTAAAAGAGAGAAACAGTAAGATACCTACTTTCCTTTATGCAATGCCCTTTTCATCAAATAGGATATTTCTTGAAGAAACTTCCCTAGTGGCAAGACCTGGATTGCAAATAGAAGATATCCAGGAAAGAATGGTGGCTAGATTGAGGCACTTAGGCATAAAAGTGAAAAGTATTGAAGAAGACGAGCGCTGTGTGATCCCAATGGGCGGCCCTCTCCCTGTTCTTCCTCAAAGAGTTGTAGGGATCGGGGGTACAGCTGGCATGGTTCACCCGTCAACTGGGTATATGGTTGCTAGAACTCTAGCAGCAGCTCCACTGGTTGCAAGTGCAGTTGTCAAGTACCTTGATTCGGGCACGAGTTCTACTGGTAATGAATTGTCAGCCCAAGTTTGGAAAGATTTATGGCCAATTCAGAGGAGGAGACAAAGGGAGTTCTTCTGTTTCGGTATGGACATTTTACTAAAGCTTGATCTAGAAGCCACAAGAAGGTTTTTTGATGCGTTTTTTGATTTGGAACCTCATTATTGGCATGGTTTTCTGTCATCTAGACTGTTTCTACCAGAGCTTTTAGTATTTGGTCTTTCATTATTTTCACATGCCTCGAATACTTCAAGGTTAGAAATCATGTCCAAAGGAACTGTTCCCTTGGTTAGAATGATCAACAATTTAGTACAGGATAAAGAATAAGTGGCTAGCTAATTAAGATTCCATATGCAGCTGTGACTGGGAATACATATTTCATCTTTTGTTATATACAGATGCTGATTTCTGATTCTTCAATTAATGATTATACTTGGTTGCTTTTGTTAATTTCATGTCCATTTGAGCTCTGAAAATATGAATGATTGTTGGATGTAACCCCTACTATATGCTTTGTCTCACTTGCAATTGTGTTATATTGGAATACACACTGGTAGAAAGCGTGGTTGTCAAACTCGGAACGGTCAAAGAACTGGAAGAGTTAAAGGAGTTAAAGGGTCAAGGATTTAAGGTTGGGGCTGCACCATAGTCAATAATTTGAGGAAAATCCTAACAATTAGTTTGATTTGACCTTACAACATAGTGAAAGTGTAAAACTAAAATATTAATAATATCAATAAACATTAAGTAGATTATTAAAGGCTTCTAATTTCTTAATTAATAATATCAATATTCTCCCCTTCTTGTAACCAAAAAAATAATATCAAAATTCTTTCAAAGAGAAGAAAAGGATGAAAAAAAAAGCCCCCCTAGAGAATGGAGATATATCGAGAAGGAAAAGTAGAAGAGATAATGGAGGTGGAGACTGCGTCGGGTCTGGTGGTGAAGGGAACGTTTGGAGGAACAGAACTCCGAAAAGATAAAAGCTTCGGAGCAGCAGTCCAAGTGATTATGAAAGCAGTGGGTGAAGCTCCCAGCGACAAGGGTGATCCAAAGACTGTAGTGTAGAGCATGATTAGAAAAATGAGTAAGAAAAAACTCGACAACGCCATTAAGGTTCGACTCGTCATCACGAGGAAGAGAAAGAAAGATATTCTACAAGGGAACACCATGCTCATTGTAAATTCAAGACTCATAATTGGGAGAGCCAAAATGAAAAAATGTATTGCCAAAATTAGTGAGGGATCCGAATACTGGTGTCATGAAGAATAAAAGAGGTTGGAATCTCCAGCATGCTTCTACGGACTTTGGACAGCAAGTCTCTTCTAATGCCATAAATTCTGACTCTCAACATGTTCCGATCAGCTTCAAACTCCCGCTAATGGAAAAAATACATGGACCGGAAACTCGATAATCCATGTGAAAAACTTTCGTCGGGTTACGACAACAAATGCAATGATGTGCAAAATCTTTCCAACCACACTGAGAGTAAGTTATGAGAATTTACAACAAGGCTCAATCTGCCATTTTAATCTAATGGCTGATAAATTCCCAAAGACTCATTGCCAGTGGGAAATTAGGGTAGAAATGTTGGTATGCTTCATAAGTTTTTTTTATCATTTTCTTTAAAAAAGTTATACAAAGAATATAGGAAATAGAAAACCAAAAAAAATAAAAATGATAAATGAACCGTGCAGTCAAAACTAATGACCCATTTATAAAAATACAAAACACTTATATCCAAGTAGCACAACACTCCATTTTTTACTTGAAATGTTTAAGTTTTGAGTCTCTACTTCGTCCAAATTTAGCTCTTAATGGTATACAATTTGTAAATTTATTGTAAACTCTAATCGAGATTTGTGATTTGTCCTAATCTTGCGAGTAGATATACTCTTAGCTAAAATGTTAAAAGAAAACTAAAAGTAGAAAATTAGTTAACAAGTCCACTTAATAAAATGGTTAATGGAACAAGTCGACACTAGTTTCCAATAATAAGGCAGTGGATAAGATGTAATGGAATGAATTATTTCAAAGTGGTGTTTGAGTCCATTCCATTCCATTGCCTGATTCCGTATCTATGGCGAGCTCATCATCTTCTAAGGAAGATTTTTCAGTCTTCGTATTGGCCTCAGATTTAGGGGTTGATGCGCGCCCTTTTCTATCAAACCAATCAGAAGATGACAACTGGCACGATTGCTCTCAGCATCTCCCTTCTGATGATGACTTTTCCGATCTCGATCTCTTGCAGTTCTTCCGTCTTCAGGGTTCCGATAAGTCCGGCAATCGCATCTTTCGCATCGTCGGCAAGTACTTCCCCGGTAATTTACACATTCTTCCATTCTATTCATCAATTTTACTTTTTGGGAAATACCCATTGCCCATGTACCCGGTCGGATACGATTTTTAGGCGATTTTATCAAGGTTATGTTTTAGAAATAGGTGTCCGTATCTGTATCCGACACTGTATTCGTATAAGATAGCCCAGTGCTGATGCAGTTTTCTACTCATATTTGTACGAAATTCTTGCATCAACTTTCTACTGCTAGACTGAGCTTAATCAAACACAATCTGTTGTATCCAGCAATTAACACGATGTTCGAGAACTCTTCTTTAGCTGCTTCATTCCTGCTCTTTCTTTTTTTTGCTTAAGTAACTTTCTTGCTTTGTTGTTGGAGAATACGTGATCACAATTTAAATGTGTTGGCTATTGCTATTATACTTAAAATCATCATTAAATTTCTCCTTCTGTGTCGCTTTCTCTCCATTTGTTATGTGTCTTTCTGTTCGTTCCTTCCCTCATCGCCATTCCATAGAGACTCTCCAAAGCATGAATATTTTGTTGTTGTTTGTTGGTTGGGTGAAGGGGGTCAAGGAAAGAAAGCTCTTAGTATCTCTTATCGTTTGGGTTTACTTATTACTAACCTTCTAATTGGAAGGGGATTTGGGGAGAAAAATATCCTCAAAACTTGAGTATTTCCGTTTTCTTATTTTCCTTGTTTTGTTTTTTATGTGCTTTGTTTCTAGTTTCACTGCCAGATTAAGGATAAGAGTCTGCAAGAAGTGATACTTACTGATTTGCGATCTCTTCTTTCTTTGTTATAAAATTATGTCTACTAATAAACCTTGTTTTGATCACAACATCGTAATATGTCTATCTAATGAGTTTTGGTTGATGTGCAGCCCAAATTATTCCTGCAGAACGCCTGAAAAAGTACATTTTCCATAAAATATGCAGCGAGTTGCCTCAAGGACCGTTCTGCATTGTTTACATGCACAGTACAGTGCAAAAGGATGATAACTCTCCTGGTGTTACTATCTTGAGGTGGATATATGAAGAACTTCCTTCTGACCACAAGGACAGGCTTCAGTTCATATACTTTGTTCACCCAGGGCTCCGCTCGAGGCTTATCATTGCAACCCTTGGTCGATTCTTACTCAGCGGAGGGTGAGTCAATAATTGATATATTGATATATAAATTCTAAGTAGTCTGGGCTCTTAGTTTTTGCTTCACTTTATCCTTACAATTAGTGTACCTGGATATGGATATATGACTATCACACATATGGAATTAAAAATTTCATGAAATTTTCCAGGGAGTGTCAAAATTCCGATACTTTAAACATTGAGATGTAACATTAGTTATTTACAGTTAGGAATTCCTGTGTCTGAAACGGGATGTGACCATTTGCTGTGCCTGTAAGAATCATACATCAAATCTTAGTTGAGTTGTATTTAAGAAGAGTGACTTCTTATGGCCTTTGGAATCAAATTTACAAGTTACCTTTTGGTAGAAATGACCTTATTCAAGTTTACGAACTTCTGGGACTGCTATGCATTACTGATTGATGTAGTAATAATTAAGGTTGAAGTCTCTAGTTGTTTAAGATAGGTCTTGATTTGATTCCTAAAGTACGTATCAAAGTTTAATTGTGAGATTGGGCGCCCAAAGTTGTAGTTGTGTTTGATCAGCCTTGATATTCAGATCCATCTACTGAAAAGCATAACTAGCTGAACATGCTGTAGGTAAGTTATGGCTATTTTTGTTTGTGCATGTCTCTCGTGTTAGGAAATAAATTGAGAGAGACCTCTACTTGCAATTCTGCACATTTCTCAGATTAGTAAACCATTCCCAGGGAAGAAGGATATGCAAAGATATGTATTGATTAGGAAGTATGAAAAGTGATCCGTAATTTAGTTTTGGTTTATTTCAATTATTTTCTTGTTTTGTCGTTGGTGCAGATTATATTGGAAAATCAAGTACGTGAGCCGGCTTCAGTACCTTTGGGAAGACATAAAAAAGGGGGAGGTCGAGATCCCCGAATTTGTGGAGGAACATGATGAGATTCTAGAGAATAGACCATTGACAGATTATGGGATTGAACCTGATCCTTTTCACTTAAATGAAGTTCCCAATACACCCTATTCTTTTGGGAGGTATGAAGAGAGATGGGCATCAAGGGAATTCTCAACTTAATATTAATCTTTTCTTATTGTTCTCACAAAAAAAGCAACGTTGCTGTACAAAGTATACTTAAATGTTGCACCTGGAATCAGATTGCTTTGTGTGCTTTACTGTGTTGGAAATTGTAGCACTTATATGAAATGCTTGAAATAGTTTGGTCATATTGTAATGTTCTATGTTCTAAATCCATCGGTTGGTTGTGTTACTTGTTATCTGGTTACTCATAAGAAACTAAGAAATGAAATCATAAATTGCTTAATCAAAACCAAAACTTTTTGGTACACATCCAGCAACCAGTGGATGCCGGAGCCCTGCTCAGACCCATCCCAGCTCGTACCAAACTCTCTCACTAAGATTTTATGCACCCACCAACTACAGAAGAGATCTAAACTGAAAAGGCAGTAATCTTTTTAAAAGGAAATAGAAGTTGCAAAAGCAGATGAGTCATGAGCAAATTGTCTATGCAGCAATTTTAATCTACAATCTAAAGGTCATTTCTGCTACTTTGTCAACACAGTTGACATTTGTACACTTGGAACTTGAAATTATAACCATGAGCTAGCTGAACAATCTCATATGCAACAACTTTCAGCTCCATATGCCATAGCCATGGGGATTAACTTGGCTCATGTTCACTTCCGAGCTTCTCATCTTCACTTCGCCCCAAACCATAGATGCCGTCACTGGCTCCATACTTGCTATTTGTTTCTTACTTCCAGCTGTGGATCCTTCTAGAGTCACTCCTCCGGGACTTCCATTTGAAGTTAGGCAACTCTCCGTCGAACAATCAGCTCCTTGGTGATGCAGACTATATGGTGTTTCTTCTTGCCCATGCACATCTCCCACTGCTTGTGCTTCAGTTTGTAAGGAGTAAAAACCAAGAGGGTCAATGGAAACTCTGGGAGGCTTTGTCCCTAAACCCTTCTGGCTTTCTATGTCCATAAATGCCCCTCCAAGAAATTGATCAGCAAGCATCTTACAAGCCCTCTCAAGCATCGCCAAGTATCTCCGTTCTGCATCCTGACGAATTTGTACGTGTTTTTCTGCCTACATATCAAGGTGGTAAGAAAGATCAGCTGGCTGGAGGTCAGGATCTTGCTATAATGAAAGAAATTCAAAGCCAAATCCAAAATTTTAATAATATCTTGTCGAGAAAGATGTAAGATATTGTTGATTATCAAAGAATGTTTTCATAGTGTTGAAGCTTGATTCAGCATTTATCGCAAAAAGTTTACCAAGAGGACAAGAATTATCATATGCGTATGTGGAGATCCTGGAAATATATACATGGAAAACAGTCCAAAATCAACAATATTCATTCCAAAATTTGAAGAAGGTTCACCTCAACTTGGAGATATAATTTACTTTGGACTTCCATTTGTACTCTTAACGCCTCCTTAACTTCGTAACCCCTAAGCATGACATTTGTATATTTAGTGGCTCCGGCACGTAAGATAATTTTTAGGAAAGGAAGAAAAATCTCCTTACTCGTTCATATCAGAAGAATCATCTGGAGAAGCATTATGGCCGATGGGGTTTTCTACCAGGTACGAGCCAGGCAATCCTTCCATAAGAAAGTGAGCAAAGCAATTCAAATAAAACATAAGTGAAAAAAGGGCACTCTACTTAGATTTTAGATTTCCATTCACATGATAGCATTTATCTGTCCATCAGAATATTAGATTGAGGATAACAGCAGAAGTATATGAAGGAACAGATTGGATAATGTAGGATTTACCATCTTTTGCAACTTCACCAATATCCTTCCCTGATTGCTTACCCAATCTGTATTTCTGCAATAGAGAAGAAATATAAACAATGGCAACTAAAAATGAGAGTTCCATTTCAACCAAAACCTGAACAGCTAATATGAGAAAAATTACATAACAATGACATAATACCTGGAGGTGACTCTTCAAATGGAAGAGAGTAAGTCCTTTTACGTTCATTGTTCGCAATATGGCCTTTGGTGTAGCTTCTGCATTAAAGTACTTTCAAATGAACTAGTAGTCTAAAAACAATAATCAATTAGGGCACAAGTAGTTTAAGCTTGCTAGCACACACACAAAAGTTAGTTCCACTTGCCAAGTGAACAAGTATAAGTTCAAGTTCGATCATTTGTCTATTTATTAATTTAAAGATGAAGCTTGAAGCTCGCGTATTTTATCGGTTCCTTCTTAGAAGGCTAGGCATATCTTCTTCATGGCAGAGCGAAGGAAGAAAACTGATTAATTAGTAAAATTATTTAGTTCTCTCTCTATATGTATATAAAATAAGCAACATTGAGTTTCAAGCTAGGAACAACAAGAAATGGGCTGCTTCTCAACATCTTGAAGATTTTACGCAAATTCACCCCACAAATTGATTTTGGCAACACGGAAGCAAAAGCTAGAATTCAGATGAACTTCATATCCATACTTAGAATTGCACAAGGAACAAAAATAATGTAAAGGGTCTGATGAGGAAGATAAGAGATTCCATTGAAGGACTCTTAAACCACTCTATACGAAGCTTAGAAGGTCTCAAACTGGTCAAACTAGGCAAAGTTTGGGACTTTCCTAAACTTAGAGAGGTTTAAAGCACGCACAAGAAAAAGAACAAGAAACAGAAAAATAGCAAAACAAAAAGAAGGCAAGGAGGGAAAGGGAATGACTGACTATTGGCACCACCAAGCTGAGAAACAGCATCGACAAAGCGTTCGTGAAGATCAGCAGTCCAACGGAGACGAGGTTTGGGATCGGAAGTGAGAACGAGGCATGGCTCTCCAATGATGGGATCCATTATGCTAGCAGTCCTGATCATGAATCAGTAAGCTTTTACGGAGCAAAGTTGAACTAGGAGCACTCTGGAGCTGATACATAAGCCATTCATCTAAAACAGAAAAAATGCAAGTGAATCACAACCCAGAACATAGAGTATAGCAAAACTAGGGTTAAGAGAGAATGAAATGTATATAGAAGAAGCAACATAGTCCATAAACCCTAAAAGCTGAGGAACCCAAGAAAGAAAAATGAAGAAGGAAATAATGAGAAAGAAAGAAAAAAAGAAGAAAGAAAATGAAGTGAAGGGTGAGAAAAAGGCGTACCCAGATGGTTATGGAGTGATGAAGAATGTAAAAAGAAAGGAAAGGGTAAACCCTAAACTCGAAAATCAAGAATGAGCACAACTAGAAGTGGAAGTAGCAGTGCCACCCACCCTTTCCTCGCCGATTTGACTTTTTGTTTCTTCTTCTCTACTAGTCTTCTTCTTCTCTTTCTGCTATTCCATTTTTCCTTTTTCTCCTTTCCTTCTCAATCCCCCACAACTTAATATACACTCTATTTTAACTTAATTTATCACTTTTATTTTAATTGCACATTAATAAATCATTCATTCGTTCACATTTTGATAAAAGAAATAGTATGTTTTTCACAACGGTTTGTTGATGTTTATTGTTGTTGTTTGTTTGATGTTGCAAATGGTTGTATATTATTAGTTGTTTAATTATTAATGCTTTGATAAAATTTTGATGAATTAATGTTGCACTTAATGTGAAAAATATTAATAAAGATATATTTTAGGATTTTTTGAGGTTTGTGTTGTTTGTAGATTTAAAAAAATGATCGATTTTGTTAACGTAAATGATGATATTTTTTGCTTAAATATTTTTTTCAAACTTTTGACCGGTTATGTAAGTGCTACGCTAAAAAAATGTTAGAAAGATTTATTGGACAAAAAATGTCTTTGTTGTCGTCAATAAAATCAATCATTTTTTTAATTTTGCAAACAATGCAAAACTCAATCATTTGTTTGATCAAAGTTAAACTATAATCCTTTATTTATTAAAGGCTTAATACATATATAGCCCCTTAAACTTATCCCAAAATTGGAATTTGTCCCATGAACTTTAAAAGGTTACAAATAATCGCCTATACTTGTCACAACATAACAAATAAACCGCTAGTTTCAAAATTGATGTATCAAAACGTACAATTTTTAGGTGGTATATATTATAGGCGCAAGATTATGATAGATGGAATTAGAAATTTTGTAAATGATACTAACGATCATTTCCACATTTCGATACGAACAATTTTGAATTAGATGTTACTGAAAACAATTAGACAAGATTAAGGGGTTGTTTGTAACGGTTGACAAAAATAAGAGGTTATTTGGTACGTTTAAACAAGTATAGAAGGTTATTTGTAACATGGGAAAGTTCAGATATACAATTGAAATTTTTAGACAAATTCGAAAGATATGCCTATTAAGTGTTTAATTAAAACGTAAACCTATTTAAAATTAACCATATCTAAAAATAAGGCTTAATACCTATCAGATCCTTTAAAATTGTCCATTTTTTTCACTTTGCCACCCAAACTTAGATGACAACCTATCATCCATTTGAACTCGTAATTTTGTTCCACTTGGCTTTCTCAATTTGTCAAATATGATCCATTTTGCCCATTGTTCTGACGTGGCATAATATAGATGGTTATAAAAAAAACTCATGCTACATGAGCATAAATGGGACAAATATGTCACAATTGACAAGTTGAGGAAGCCAAATGGAAAGAAATTACAAGTTGAGGGGGCTAAGTGGAAAAAAATTATAAATTTAGGTGGCCAATAGGTTGTCTCTTAAGTTGAGAGGGTTAAGTGAAAAAATGAATAAATTCAGAAAATAGATAATTTAAGTAGGGCATGAATGTATTAAAAAAAACCTATATGTTTACCGATTTTGACAAAAATAGTGTATGTTCTTTTACCAAAAAGAGGATTGTGTTTATCATAGTTACCCAAAAAGCGGAAAACTATTAACAATGTTAAATATGATGATGTGACAAAAGTTTTTCGATCTTAATTTATTGGTGAATTATTAAAACATTCACGTATTTACAACTTTAAAGTGTGGGAAATGAGTTTTTTTATAACATAATCAATAAATTAAGACTAAAATACACCTATTGACACATCATCACATTCAACATCGTTAATGAATTTTCTGCCTTTAGATAACGAAAATAAATACACAGAAATTATTTAGACAAAATTGATAAATATGTTTTTTTTTTAAGAAATTACCAAAAAAGAAAAAAATGGTTCAAGCGAATTATAAAAGGAGGTTAGCTTAGCGCGCGTACGTGAATCCCGTCATCACTCTTGTTGTACCTGGCAGGGCACTGCGCCGCCCTCAACCGAAACAAATTCTCCATAGCAGAGCTCCTCCTCAACCAGCTTTTAGGATTTCAGGTTTGTTTATTTAACTAATTTTAATTCTTATTTCACTATTAACTATTTAAGTTTTCTTATTATATATAAGGACATAGGTGCAGAATTGGTTGAGTATTTTAATTTCAGAATGCGAATTTGACTGCTCAATTATACTTATCACTTTGTATTTCCATCTGTCTTGATTCTTTATTTTACTATGTATTTTTGCATTGCCAATAGATGATATGATGAGTTCGACATCTGGAGGAGATGGGGATGGAATCACCAATGCATCCTCCCTCGTTCGTGGAGGCCCTATTTACGTTAGCAACTTTGTCGGCCCCCTTACTAGGGTTCCTGAATTTGAATCTGCTCTTCTTCATCAACTTGAGGTTTTTTTTTTTCATCTCTTTATCTTGTGTATGTTTTATTTTATACTGTTTGACGAATTTATTTGTTGTCTCTTTTCTATAGGAATTGAAACTTGAATTGTGTGGGGAGTCTTCTTCATTCTCCACCGTTGATGATATATTGTAACTTTCTTTTCTCTGCCTATGGTTTTGCTTATTTATATTATTCGGTGAAGGCATTCTATTTATTGCAACTTATACAAATTATTCATGGCAGAGTTGACGAGCTTAAAATGTTCAGTGACGAGGATTTGGTAGAGATGGCCTTGAAGGAAACTACTATGGAGCCGTCTCAAAACCAGTCAAATACTAGGTAATTGTTGTGTTTTCTTTTTGTGTATCAATTTACATCATTCAGTTTTCGGTGCTGTCATAGGGTTTCTTTTATCAAAATTCATTCAAGTTGTTAGATTTTTATCTATTTATTTCGGGGCAAGATAAACTCCTCTTCATTTCTCATGTATGTGCACATTTACCATTTCTCTCATTGAGTTATGCATGTTGTTACCATGTATGTGTTTTCAAATGCATGTTCCTACTGAGAGATTAGGTTACCATAATTTCTACATCCTAGTGTGCTTCATCCCTTCTTTCAAGGGCTATATGTGCTAATCTGAATTGATTTTATATCTTTCGTATTCTTCCACCAAAGATGGATTTCAAGGGTCTGTCTGTTGGGAATATACTTCACCATGTAATGGATGTCATATCCTTCTTTCTTCGTTCCTAGTCCTTCAATTTATGTTGTATATTGTTCATTTTTCCTTAGAGGAGAAAATGATCTTAGCTTGTTGAGCAATAGTAACTCACAATTGGAAAGTTCTGGAAGAGAAGGTGAAGCTTCAATTGCTTCTGAATTACTTGATGGTGGGAACTGCTGCGATGCGACTCTTGTTGATACCAAGCCAAGCAAGAGAAGAAGATGTTTGAAGGCATCGGAAGAATCTCAGTCTGGAACCTGTTCTAATGGCATTATTATTGACAGCAAATCAAAGACAGGGAAAGGAAGGAAGACTAATAAACATGCTCTTGAGGTGTGTTTCCTGTTTTTCCCTTTCGACTTTCAGTTTCTACCCATTTGTCTGTACTGCTTCTTATAATATCTTATTTAGATACGATAATGATTTTCTAATTTTATGGTATTATTAATGAATTACTCATGCAGTCATGGTACTGCAATAAAATTTTCTTATTTCCTTTATTTTTTTTTATTTTTATTTTTACTTTAGTGCTTTGCCATTCTTGGAACTTTTAGGTGAGTTGCTTAGTGAAGGCGGAGGACGTCTTGAAAATCAAGCAAAAGCAAGATCAAGACAGAGCAAATGCCAGACTACATTCACTAAGGTCTGTAGAGATATAAATTCATATTTCCGTGTGAATAATATAAATTCTTTTTTACTATTGCCTTATAATTTTATTTTCTTGGATCCCATGCTAGTTGCAAGACTTCTGTTTCAGCCTCAGAGAAAACTCAAGGGATACAATATCTTAGGTTTACAAACTCTGGGAAACAGGTAACCTTGAGAATTTGGATGTCTTTTAATTCTTTCTTTAACTGTGAGGTCTATTCATTGTTATTCTTAATGCTGAAATTCTTTGTTGTACTTTGGTACTCTCTTTGTGACTTTGTCATATAAACATCAGCTGAAGCCCTCAGATCTTAAAGAATACATAGCTGTGCAGCACTCTGACGTTGTTCTTTGTATTGAGGTTTACCATAATATGCAACAGTGGACAAAGGTATGGTTTTTTATTCTATTATGGTGCTGAAAGAAATGAGTTATCTTTGATTTTTGTTATGTTATAATTCACGATCATGATACTTTTGCTTGCCTTTTGATTATGATCATGGATTTTTTATCATTACTGGTGATGTAGGATAGCAAGTATTGAATAAATTTTCTTTTAATATCATTAGGGTGTGAAGCATGGAACTGCCATTCGGGATTCGGCTGGGGTTTTAACGTTTACTAATCAGAAGCAGAGATGCTTAGGAACAGAATGAGCTATATTTGCGATCATTTATCTAATTACAGAAAATAGAGAACACATTTCCTCTGTCTGAGAACCTATTTCCAGCAGACAAATCCCAATTGGATGGGTTTTCTAACCCTTCAAAATCTCTCCTTCACCCACAAATTTTCTTGTTCCTATTTAGATACTGCTATGCGTCCTATAAAAACCAACTCAATTTATAATTCCACTATGTATAGTTGTTAAAGGCGTGCCAGAGGCTCTAAGCACATATGGCACTTGGTCAAGCGCCACAGAACACCAGAAGCAGGCGCTGTTTCTTAGGTTACTGCTTAGATGCTTTTCTGTGCCTGGCAGTAGCTATAAGAGCTCCACCTATTCATCCCAGGGTGTTTTCAGTGTTTTATAAAAGTCATATGCATATTGTATCAAAGAAGAGTGGAACGACAAAAGAACTTGAGGTTAAACTGGAGAATGGTTAAGGTTCCGAGAATAAGGCTTACGTTTATATTAGTCAACTTATTGAATTTTTAATGAAAATAGCATTTTTTGAATTACTTGGGATTTGTTTAAACACTTGAACTTTTGAATACATTGTTTATTGCATGTCAAAGTTCACGATTGAGATTCATAATTACAAATATGATTTAGTATTTGTGTCTTATGGCTTTAGAATTAATCACTTTCCAAGTTAAAAAATATTTTTTATGATTTTATATGTTTTCATTCTCTAGTGTGCCTTGTGTTGCTGAGCGAGCGCCTGCTCCTTCTGCTTCCAACTTGGCTCTGGATCCCCTCGTCCTTTAATAACTATGTCAGTATGCCTTTACAATATAAAAGCTATTATTGGCTTGTAGTGAGAAGATAGAAATTTTGGGTTCCGTAATTCTTTGACATCGTATTGAGCCTCTTCAAGTGGTTGAGCGTTCAAATCTTGCAAATTCATTTAGTTATGGAATTTCTACACATGTTAGGATGAGCTTGTATTATACACTCTTCAAGCGCAAGGGGCATTTGCATGAAGGGGGCGTGTCATAGAGAAAACTAAAGGGATACGATATCTTAGATTTACAAATTCATTTATGTGAAAGCTATTACCGATCAACTCACTTTTAGGTCAATTGGTTTCTTGATAATCTGAATTCCTGATAGTTGCAACGGACTAGATTAAGCTATTAAATAATCATAAAGATCTTATTTTGAACAAAAATTACTCTTTGCTGACCTGCTGTACTTTTGTTGCAAATATCATCTGGAAATGTGTAGTGTTGTGTAGTTTATGAGGTTATGAGAGTATGGTCAACTATCAAAGGTTTGTCAATTTGATTTTTGAGAAATATATGGAAGAAGTTTTATATATTTTTAGGGTTCCTATAAAATCAATTGAGGCGCAAGTTTGAATTGAAGTGGTAATCTATTTTGCTTTACTTTGGTTTAATAGCCAGTGTGAATCATATGATATTTTCCTCAAGCTGGGGCAGGTAGCTATGTCCATTTCAGGCTGAGGAGTTCAATTAGAAACGTTCTATTCTGGAAGCTTAGTTGTGTGGTTCAGGCTTTCAATTTCCGTTTTATGTTTTGCTTGCACTCTGGTGCGTTTGCCTTTCAAAATCATTGAACTTTTATATATGTAGATTGTATTTGGTTTCTAACTTAGTTTTGCTTCCATATCACTGGTACTCCTGCGCATACAATTTATTGAATTTAAAGGATATGTTCAACAGACACAAGAGTTCTTGGTCCTGGGAAGACAACCATTGACTGAAATGAGGGACAAAATTTATTGCATGACGGACCAAGTGATGCAAAAGGCAGGGCAGCATGATCCATCTGGGTATTTTCTTATAGAAGTAAGGTGTGCTGAATGTTATTTGACTTATTGTTAAGATAATTTGTTGTCACTCAAACGTATTGGAATGCACGAATGTAGGATGTGTTCTGCAATGATATGAGGAGTCCATCTGCAATTGATTACAGTCAACCTATATTTGATTGGCTTAGAAATTCCAAAGATGAAGTTCTTAAAAAATGGGAGTGCATTGTAAGTGGCGATTTGCAAAGAAAGCAGAAAGCAGTCCTAGGTGAGGTACAAACTCCGCAGTTACCCCCATTTAGACGTGTGGAAATGCAGAAGGCCCGGTTTTGTGACTTGAGATTTCGTCTTGGTGTAGGATACCTCTATTGCCATCAGGTATGATCATCTGCACTTATCATATTACAATTTTGTTTGGCATGAGCTGATGGTTACTGATATTTTGTATTGGATTTGGAGCATAATTTTGTAAGGTATCTTTCCCAAATTTTTATTGTTTGGGGTTGTTGCAGGGAGACTGCAAGCATACAATAGTTTTTCGAGACATGAGATTGATTCATCCTGATGATTTACAGAATCGATCAGCTTATCCAATAGTAACGTTCCAACTAAAGTTACGTGTCGAGAAATGTAGAGTTTGCAAAATATTCAGAGCCACAAAAGTGACAGTGGATGACAAATGTGCACCATATAACCCTTGTTATTTCTGTAATAACTGCTATTACCTTCTTCACTACAAGGAGAATGGATCCCTAGTGTATAGTGACTTCTTAGCATATGATTATCTGCATGACTAACTACATAGATATCTTATGTTTGATCTGTATCTTGATCAAGTGAATGGCTGCTTATGTGCACATGCAGTTTGAGTTGCAGCTACAGAAACTGTGATTATATAGTGCTAAAGATTTGTGATTTGGAAGACTCTCAACTCCATATACTGAGTGCTTTGGCTAGAGTACATGAGATTTTGAGTTTTTTTCCTGCTAATGGCTATTGTTTTCTTGAGAGTAACAAAAAGTATTGCATCGGGGAGGTATGATTGTACAATTATTTATCTAACCATTGTTGAAGCACTCATAGGTTGTTGCTGCATAATGCTCATACACAAGAGCAAGATCTCTGATCTGATTGAAGTGTGTATAGATACTGTCGTGAATCTCTTAAATTCAATACACTACATCATGAAATCAACATCTCCTAACCGAATGCCAATATTTTATTGTGTTATTTAACTAAATTCACCAAGTAATATACTAGTGATAAGGGCCCTATGTACTGAAAATGAGCAAATAACATCTGAAAAAGTTAATAATTTTTTTAAAAAAAGATGTTGCACTCAATGTCAACAGACCATAGAAGTATTTTTTACTAGGCCAGAAACTAAAATAATAATACACATGAAAGGTAAGAGGCATATAGCTGTAATGTACGGGTACAAATGCAAGTCATACTTGACAACTTGTCTTGCATAATATTCAATAATACATTCGGACACTTTCACTTAACAATTTGTCGCATGATATTCTATAACACACTCTAACACTTTCTCTTAAGTTGGAATATGAATTTTAATCATGTTAAACATAACTTTTGATGTACAGCCCAAAAGAACAAGTCACATGAGCAAAATTTAGAAGATGAGAGGACAAAGCAACAGTCGCCGTTTGAAACGGAGAAGCAACAGTTGAAAAATTGGTGCATGAGGCTGTCCACAACGTCAACACGAAGAAGGATATTTATTGAAAAATTAGTTGGACATGTAGGTCGAAAATGGAGAGGGGATGGAAGCGGGAGAAGAATGAAACCTGGAACTCTTGGTCTAGAACATCTACTCGCATGACAAACAATGAAGCTGTAAGAAACAACTCAAATAAAATAATCCATATATTCTACACACAATGGCAGAAATTGAAGCCAAACTAAGCTCTCATACCATGGGAAAGACCATGTGAACACACTAAAGAGCACATGAAAATACATATATACACATAAAAGATGAAACACACACAATTGTAAGAGTATGGATACAAATGCAAACCATACTTAACAGCTTCTCACATGCTAAAATACGCTCTAATAAACACAACAAACAACTCCTAACAAATTAATTAAATGCAGTCGCGTTAAACATTCAATTCAATTTCATTTTTCTTGCAAAATAATTGAGTTTATATATTTTGAACGTGTATAAAATGGATTAATATGTTAATCAAATCTTATTTTTAAAACTAATGGATAAAAATATCTCTCCGACTCACCAACTTCAACTATAACATCATTTTTTTTAATACTTATTAACTTTCTGGAATTTTACTTCGTAAAGGTAAATACCACAAATACATGAGTTACCATTTTAAACTATGGTACTTATTTTGTAAATGCCCATATTTTTTGGCACACTACCCTAACTTTTTGGAACACTCACTTCACTCACTCACTGTCAAATTAGCCAAAATGATGAGAGCTCTTTCTCTCCGGCGAACTCTCCAATCTCCACGTCACCACCACCACCTCTTCAAACCCGCTGCCACTGCCGGCGGCGGAGACTACTTTCAAGATTCATTTAACCCAATCCGCGTGTTCTCAACAGCAGCGTCGCCATCTTCATCTGATGCTGAGCTTCGGAAGTACCTCGGCTACACAGCTCTCATCCTCTTCTGCGGCGCCGCCACCTACTACTCTTTCCCTTTCTCCGAAAACGCTAAGCACAAGAAGGCCCAGCTTTTCCGGTACGCTCCTCTACCGGATGACCTCCATAGCGTCTCCAATTGGAGTGGTACTCACGAGGTTCTCACGCGATACTTCCATCAGCCTGAGGATCTTGGGCAGCTCGAGGGGTTAGTGAAGGACTGTAATGAGAAGCGGGTTAAGATCCGGCCGGTTGGGTCTGGGTTGTCCCCCAATGGGATTGGATTGGCCCGGGCTGGGATGGTCAATTTGGCTTTGATGGATAAAGTTTTGGAGGTTGATAAGGAGAAGAAGAGGGTTAGGGTTCAAGCTGGTATTAGGGTTCAGCAATTGGTTGATGGGATTAAGGATTATGGGATGACTTTGCAGAATTTCGCTTCCATTCGAGAACAGCAGATTGGCGGCATTGTTCAGGTTTTCGTTTTCTCTATTGCAATTATATCATATTCATCAGAAAAAGAACTGAAATTTTAAGTGCAATACGAGAATGCTGAATACCCTTTTGCATATTGTTTGATTTTTATGTATTTGCTTCTCTAGGTTGGTGCACATGGTACTGGTGCAAGATTGCCACCTATTGATGAGCAGGTTATCAGCATGAAATTGGTCACTCCTGGCAAAGGGACTATTGAGATATCGAAAGAGGAAGATCCGGAGCTCTTTTATCTAGCTCGGTGTGGTCTTGGGGGTCTTGGAGTGGTTGCTGAAGTAACTTTACAGTGTGTTGAGAGACAGGAACTTGTGGAGCATACTTCTGTCATGACCATGAAAGACATAAAGAAAAACCACAAGTAATTACTTGTTTGTATTCATTGGATTTAATAGATGGTTGAAACTTTTGTTCAAATTAGAGGAGTCTGAGACAATACTGATTTTAAGATCATCTAAAGTTAAAGTTATATCAAAAAGCACCTGCTTAGATGTCAGGTGTATTTTGGGAACTTTGAAATATGATGTTCTCAAATCATATGTGCACTCTTCTACAAATGCATCTGGTGATAAGTTGTTGTGGTTGACTCTCACCTTTGTTTCACTGGTGGGAGATTAATTGAAGGTGCAATCTTTTCATCTTTACTTTCGGAATACCTCCGTCCTTCCCTCCCTACGTCTCCCACACATTTGCATGGTTGACATTGAATATGGCTGAGCTTTATTCATTTATTTGTTTATTTTGCTGAGTCATAATTCTTATAGTTTGCATCTTTTCAGGAAATTGTTATCGGAGAATAAGCATGTGAAATACCTATATATCCCATACACCGACAGTGTTATTGTTGTGACTTGTAATCCTGTTTCAAAGTGGAAAGGTCCACCAAAGTTCAAACCCAAATATAGTGAAGATGAGGCTATACAACATGTGCGCGACCTTTACAAGGAGTGCCTAAACAAGTACAGGTATAGATGTTGTCAGTTATTATTTAGCTTCATGTGGATGCACTTTGTTCCTTCATTATTGTTAAAGAACCAATTGAACTAAAAGTTTAAGCTAATAGTTTAGGCCCAACAATATCTTTTATATTAATCTCTTACACGCTCCCAAAAGTGAATGCGGGGTAGGCTTGAAGTGTGTACAACACATGCGCATCTTACCATGAACCACTTGGTCATAGAGGCTTTGATACCAGGTCAAGGAATCAATTGGACTAAAAGTTTAAGCTGATAGTTAAGGCCCAACATCTTTCATGTTGATCTCCAACTTTTATGAAATATCAAATACATATGGCTAGACTTTGATAGGGAACGACCTCCTAATGGGGATGTTTTAGACATTCACTGTGGCCCTAAACTATTGCAAGAGGAAGAAGCTTAGATCTCAGGAGTAGAAATGGGTACTTAGCAGAAGTTAGGCTTTGTAGTGGCATTTGGGGAATGAATTAGTTATGCCTAGTGATGCCTGAAGGGAATGCTTGAAGCAGGCTGTTTTTGTGATTGTTCCTTCTGTTTTTAGCTGCTCTCTACCTTTTGGTGGAGAGGGAGGTTCGTTCCTCTTACGGGTTAGCCCAACCTTGTATTTCCTTTTCTATGTTACGGATCAATAATACCCATTCCTTCATTATCAATCTCTCTGTTCTCCATTTCTTTTGCTTTGATTCTTGGTTGAGAGGTTTACCTGATTTAGTCCTTTCAGACGTTCACAAGCCAACTAAAGTAATATTATATACGTGAGCGTGCCTGCGTGTATATATACAATAATTGGTACTGGTATTTCTTCTGGTCCACAGTCATATCAAATTATCTTTCGTAACAGTTGCCTTTTATCTTGATCTATGAACTTTGTTCTTCTCCTCTATGAAATTGGTTAATTGACATTTCCTTTTCAAATTGCGTATTAGAAACTATTAAACTAAAGGCATCAACATGCTCTTGTGTTTGTTTGTCACAATAAGAATGTTAAACTTCATATTGTGCCTTTCTGCTTTATATAGTATAATTTGCTCCACTAGTAGCATGGATCTCTGGTTTACAAGCATTGGAACTAACTGCTCTAGCTGCTGTTGACTTCAAAACGTAACTAAATCAAACCCTTCTTCTTAGCTTAATACTCCCTCTGCTTCACAATAAATGTATCAGGCTGTTTTATAGTGACTAACTGAAAAAATAATTTATTTTTTATTTCCTGCTTCATTTTCATGCCACTTTCTTTTTATGTTTATTGTTTTATGTTCTTAAGATTATGAGCACAACCTTGATGCAATGTTACGGGCTCCTCTGTGAATCGAAGGTCAAATTGCAGGTTCTCTATGAAAAAAATGTGGGATGGTTGCATAAAATAGAATGTTCTTCCTACCCTCAAAATTTGGGATGGCTCGTGTTCTTGGGAGCATAATTATGTTTCATTTATCCATTTTGCACGATTGTTTGTGTACTAATTGTGTGCTTCAGTTACTTGCAGGGCTGGAGAAATTGCAGCTAAATCTGTGGATGATGATCAAACGAACATAAATGAGCTTACATACACAGAGTTAAGAGATAAATTGCTTGCTCTTGATCCTCTCAACAAAGATCATGTCATGAAGGTAAATCATGCTGAGGCTGAGTTTTGGAGGAAGTCAGAAGGGTACAGGGTGGGTTGGAGTGATGAAATTTTGGGCTTTGATTGTGGTGGGCAACAATGGGTATCAGAAACTTGTTTTCCTGCTGGAACGCTGTCCAAGCCAAGCATGAAAGACCTTGAATTTATAGAAGAGTTATTGCAGCTCATAGAGAAGGAAGAATTACCGGCTCCTGCTCCAATTGAGCAGCGGTGGACAGCTCGCAGCCGGAGCTACATGAGTCCAGCTTCAAGCTCATCTGAGGAAGATATATTTTCATGGGTAACTCATTGCATTTTCACTGGATTCATTTCCTTGAATGGATCATTTTCTTGGATTCATCACTCAGCCTATTTTTGAAAAATTATCATGGGAATTATAGACTGTCCCCAGGAAAGATATTCCATGAGAACTACAAAACAAAACCACTTACTTGACTATGTCCAGGTTAATGTTACCATTTTCAATGGAATAGTGATAGGAACGTCTGCCATCGAAGTTCGTGAACAAAACTAGAAGAACTGAAATCTAGGTAATTTGACATGTTTGTAGGTCTCTAACTTTTCTATTTGGAAAATGAGAAGTAAGAAAAGGAGAAGAAATGTAGAAAATGTAAACAAAAAGAAATATTGAATGTCTTTTTTCTCTCTTATTTGGAAATAAGCAACGTCTTTGCTGTTTGATTTGTTTTTAATTGGTATGAGAAGTGTATCTATGAGTAATTGATGATGCTACCTGAAATTAGGAGGTTTTAGTAACAGAAACCAGTACTATGCTATTATAACCAGGTTCCCGTCTACTTAACATTGTTTCTCCATTTGTTATTGGATCATCATTTGAGGATTAGAGAAATTAAATTATGGGACTTGATGTGGTACATATATGAAGTGTTAATACATATTTGGGATTTGTGTTAGAGAAATTCTTTGGCAGATTGAATAGAGAAATTATGATAGATTATGTTACGACATCGATTGCGGATTCAGATAAGGGAGATATGCCATATAAATGCAATACACATTTTATATCTGCATAACATTCTGATTGTATTATATTTATGGTAACTATGAACAATGTGTCCAGTTGCTATTGATTTTAGTGACATCCATGTGCACTCGGTGTGCCAAAATTATCTTTGAAGCAAAATTAGTTTGGCATTTGAGAATAAACTTGAGTTGGCTTGAATTTGACCAGAAGTAAATTTCAAATCGTGGTCAGTTTGAGAGTGTTCTGAGTTGAATTTGGACGGCCCAACTTCATCCTCATACATATGTTGTTGGTGGGAGTGCTACTCGTGGTCGGTTACTAGCCCTTTAATAGAAGAGATAGGGTATAGGGTTTGGGAGTGCCAATTCACTGGTGATTTGTAGTGACAATGATAAAGTAGTTGTAAAGAATTAGGTAATGAATTTGAAACAAAGCTGTAAGGATATATATTAAATATGCAAGATAAATTAGAGATGTTATGTGTATGTGCATATGTATATGTACACACATTGTATTCATGTTTTGCGATGCGTCAACTCATTGACAATGCTATATTTGGCCTTTGTATAAATGCTGAAGCTTACTCTCTGATCTCATACCAGGTTGGTATTATCATGTATCTTCCTACAATGGATGCTCGCCAAAGAAAGGAGATCACAGAAGAATTTTTCCACTACAGGGGTCTAACTCAGGCAAAGTTGTGGGACAAATATTCTGCCTTTGAACATTGGGCCAAGATTGAGGTATTGATGGAATCTTGCATGATATGCTCACAGCTCATTCGACTTGTTTTTAAAGTTTTAGTTCAAAAAGTACTTGACTCAGTTATTTTTGTCCTTGCCATGTGCAATAAGCATTATTTTTTTCATTTCTTCTGGAATATTTGTGCTTGGAGTTTCCAGTTGTGTTGGTTGTTTTGTTAGTTTCTGATTCTCAAAAGAAGTTAGACACTTTGAAATTTGTTCCGTTCTTGTTGAATTGTTTGCAGGTTCCAAAAGATAAGGAAGAGCTTGCAGCTCTCCAATCAAGGCTAAAAAGACGCTTTCCTGTGGATGCATATAACAAGGCACGTAAAGAGTTAGATCCCAACAGAATCCTTTCTAATAATTTGCTGGAGAAGTTGTTCCCATTATCAGACAGCATTTAAGAGGCGTTGTTTTCAGACTGGTTAGTCATTTTGTCCATCGTTATCTATAGTGAATCAATCCCTTTCAGTATTAATAGTATTTTAAGCCCTCTATATCTTACATTTTAATAAATTATACATTCTTTCCGTTTCTGACATCAAGTAAGAATGATTACTGATAACATGCTTACCATATCTTACAAAAGTTTGCATTTGATTATGCTTCGATCATCTGATCACCATTGCATTATAATTTTAAACTCAATTTAAATCAATTCTGAGAAAATTCAGAGCCTAGTATTACAGTCGCTCAATGCTTGCCTTAGTGCTTTCTTTTCTTTTCTGTGGATTATAGAGAGGATCAAAACTGCAAAATTGTCTACATTAGATAATTAAATTGTGTATACGTAGTAATAATAGCCGATTTTCTGATTGAAAATAGCATTGCTTTATGGAAGTCTTTCCTTCAATAGAAGTCTCAAGCATACATATGAAACAATTAGAAAATAATTCTAGCAATCGTATCATAGAGTGAACTACCTGAAAAACATATTCTAGGCTTAAAAAGTTGAAGGCTGATTTCAGATCATAGAGATATAGGAACTTTAGAGTGAACTTGATTTACTCTTTGCTTTGTTAGCATAGTTGCTGGCTAGGCTTTAAGCGTATGACACACTCTTTCTTTCGTTAGCTAGGGGACTTCTGAGTTTCTTCACTTTCCCTGGAGAAGCACGATGGTGCTGATTTTTATTTTTCACGGAAAAGAATGTTAAATATCTCCCTTTAGCGGTTAGGAGTTATCTTAAATGAGGTGGCATACTTCAATTTGAAAAGAGTTGAATACTGAGACGGAATTAGCAATAATGATGTGAATTACAGTTCTCATGCCTTTTCAGGATTCGATTATCTTCCTTTTAGAAATTCAAATAATTTTATATGTTGAAATTCAGAGAGAAAGTGAAAGTACACAAGGGGATTGAATTTGATAGACAAAATACTCTTCTGCAACTAATTACATTTTATTGCAAAATATAATCATATCGAGTAAAACATAAAACTAATACATGAAAAGTGCCATATATGGAAGCAAGAGAAGTAAACATAAGTGATTACAGAATTTGAAACCGTAAAGAAATAACTCAGAAGCAAGCTTCACACAGCCAACAGCAGCACAGGGCAAAGAGGCTGCACCATTAACAATAGAGAAAGGAAGAGTAATATTAGTGGTGAAGGATGATATAGCTGAACATGATCATTTTCTTTTGATGTACTTCAACCCTTTCTGTTTCATGGTTCGTAAATGAAATAGAAACGCACTTTATAACCCTAATTAGATTTAAATGAATAGTTTCTTTTACTTACCACCCCTCGATGAAGCCTCTGTCTCCTTTCTTCTTTGTCTGAGGGAAGCACTTTTTTCCAGTGGCAGGACTCTCTGTTTGGTTACTCGGGTATCCTAGTAAAAGATCATAAGGAATTAAGAAGTCAGTTTTTATCTTAATATGAAACTTCAGAGAAATAGATATGCATTTAGTCTGAGAAACCTTGAGGAGGATTGTTATCTTGCTTCCCTGAGTTCTGCATTTTCAGAACAAAAGAGCAGAAAAATCTCCTGGTGCTGTGCTCTCTCTCTAAGGAGTTAATTCTCTTAAAGATGCGTTGATTAGGATATGTATGCAGTTGTTTATATATACATTCGTGGATCTCCCTCCTAATCAAATAGGTAAAGAAATTTGATGACTAGGCTAACCACTTTTTAATTAAATAAAACTAGTATCACATTCAGACAGCCTTAGCCAATCCAGCCCTGTTGTGTTCAGACACGATTTATAGAAAATTTCAAGATTAGAGTAGTTTCATTTAGACATTAGGAGTGAAAAGGTGATGCCGCCTTATAGCTTTCGGTTTGATGTAGTTTGAGAATCTGTCTTTATAGCGTGCAAGGAATTGTAGAAAGAATCTCAAAAAAGCTGATTAGGAACTCTATTTTTCCAGCTCAAAAGGCTCTTTTACATAAAGAAGAAGAAAATTGATTTGGATTGTTAACTTGGTATAGAAGAATAACAATATTCTAGTTTTCTTATCTCTTTCCAAAGAATATATGCTTTGTCTCCACTAATTTCACCTTTTCACATTGAAAAAACTAGGATGGGAATTACTTGCAGGAATAGCTATTAGGTTAGGTGTATACATGAAATCCCGGTGGGCTGAGTTAGTGTATTTGCAGGAATTTATTGACTTAGCATTCAGCTTCTTCCGTGCAAGAACAACATTGTCAAATTGTTCATTATGAAGAATCGTTGAGAATGAGAATATTATTTGTAAAAGCAAGTGTGATTTGAATTGGAACCTGGTGGTTGTTTTCAGTATGGAAAGAAGTGGATAGAATTCCTTTCGGATTAGCATAATATAAACATCAGTGAACGCTATATGTTTGGTTAAATTCTCTATTTTAAATGTTTGACACATCTGTGTAGTATTAAGGACTTCAATTCTGTATAAAATCTGGTTTTCCGTTGATAATTTTCGGAACAAGCATACTGTTTTGCGATTGAAGGATACAGTTTATGACAAGCCTTAGCAGTGTTTGTGATACACTGCTAAAATTACAGGGTCTAAAAGTGCCAAATCTAAGTATTAGAGCAAAATTGATAAATTGTGCCAAGCAAAGTGGTTAAAATTTATATGTTTCCCATCTTTTATATTCGTAAAGGAAGTCTAGAAATTGGGATTAAAACTTGCATCGATGCTTATCTTGATTGGGTTTTTTTTTGCTGTGTAATTGTTAGTCCAAGAAGAGAAGTGGAGGATTTTCTTTTGATATTGAATGTAAGTGTAATTGCACAATTTTTTTAGAAAGAAAAGAAATAGATATCAAAAGTTTATGGTAAAGTTTAATATATTAGAAAAAGGAGAAGATTGAGAAAAACATTGTTTTTGTCAAATTTATTAAAAGTCAACGTGGCATTTTCTCCTCCAACACTATCTTTGGAGTATTAAACGGATGAATTTCTTCACAAGGAATTCGGGAAGTATACAATGGAGCCAAATTGACGCCGTCTTGAGGGAGTTGTGATTTTTACAAGAACAAAATGTGTAAAATGTGTGCAAACTTTTGTACATAATCTTCATTTTGAGATTAAGTTAGTGGATATGGTTTGAGTGTTTTAGGAAGTAGTGGATGGCTTTTGCTTGGTCACTAGATGCATTCTAATTAATTCCCAAGCATCCCAAATCCAATTCAACTACACAACTAAATTTCTTTTAAATTAGTTGCCTCTAATTTTAAGAATATATATTTAAAAGTCATTTTATGCTCCCTCCAAATAAGGTTGTTCATCAAAATCAATAAACTATTAATAAGAGTATTAAAATGACTAACTTCATGGTATCAAATAATTATATTCACCAATTTACCCTTTTAACAATTGTTTTTCAAATCACTACTTAAGAAAAAATTCTCTCTTTTCTTAGTGTTAGCATTAATATTTCACATCTCTTATCATAATGGAAAATTTCTCAATTGGGCTAGACTAGTATTGGTCTTGGCCCATTCTAGATTCACTCGCATAATGATGGTAAGCTTGGAAAACTAGGGTCATAAGTGTATTGGTAATGCAAACATCGTATAAAAATGAACAAATTGAAATACCCAAAACGTCATATAAAAAAGAATTGAGTGTTTGTTTCAAATTTTAAGCGTGAAATTATTTTATTTTAATATTATATGTAAATCAAAAGACCGAAACATAAAAGATAAGTTTGAGCTTAGCCCAGGGTTGTAGCCCAAATGAAAAAGAAGGTAGGAAAAGATAGAAAGAGGGCTGAGAAGGGGTCCTAAAAGAGGCGACAAAAACTAAAGGTGAGAGAGCAAAAACTGGAAGTTAAGACTGTAGATTATTTATTATTACAGTAATGACAATGAGAGAGAGAGAAGATTGATCAATGACATGTTTTCAGTAATAAAAGGCAAAAGGAATGAGAGATACTGACTGATTAGAAGTGACCTTAAGCCTGCCTCCATGCTGGTGGCCGGAGGCGGAGGAGGTGGTGGTGCTGACGGAGGAGGAGATCATGGTGAAGTGTGCCAGACACCTTGTCTTGCACGTGGGAGTCAGTGCCACACCCTTCTTAGCTACTAGCTAACTGCTCAGATCATGGGTTACTGACACGTGTTATTATTACAGGACCATGTCCAACAAAATAAGGACCTTTTTCTATAACATGAGAATATATTAATACCTTTGTACGATTCCTCTAGTTTTAGCCCTTTTTATTTTTCTTTGACTTCATACTTTATAGGGAAAAGTACGGTGAAATAAGCTTATGGTTTGCATAATTTATAAAAGTGGATTGTTGGATAACCCAACCCAAATTACCATTTACTGTTATTGCCCCTTTTCAAAAACAAAAAAAATTCATTTTTTTTGGATTGGAAAGTTCACGAATTTGCCCGCATGGTGGTGGAAATGTCTCAATAGATGTCCATGTATTGATGATTGTTGGCTCGTTGTTCATTTACAATAATTTCTCTTCCCAAACACCAAGAGATTGGCATCCAAAAACATAATCTGCTACAGCACAAAATTCACTTATAAAGTTCTTGAGTTGCTCTTACGTGTTGAAATTTTGAAGTTTGAAAGTTGTAAAATGAGATAAAATTGTTATAAGCAATCCAAATCATTTAAAATGGATTGAATGACATTTTGAAAAAATAGGAACAACAAGTAGCTACGGAAGGCGCTGTTGTGGTTTTAAAATTAGGTTTTTTAATAATCTACCTCACTTTCAGAAAGCACATTACATATATTGTTGGTTTACGTTTACAAAGCTACATACTTTCAAAGTTTATGGACAAAATTGTCCTTCCTTCTACAAAACAATTTTATGCTTCGTTCCTTGAAATTTGGCTTATATGTGTAGCTAGCAGGCTCTCCAAGACCAAAAGATTACACCCTTAACACCGGCCAAGCTTTCCCAGCTCAAACCAACTCTCAGTTATGTCGGTTAGATCTCTCGAAGGAGTTACTCGGTGGTGTCAATGACGCTTGCGTCATAGATTTAGACTCTGACCAATATTGCATGGTGTTAGCCGTTTGGCTATTAGATGCTTATGCGAGATATGCACTTCAAATCCTTGCCTATGTGTTGTCGTTGTTGGAATTTGACATGCCCAATGATACCGGACGATTCACAAAGATGTGTGAACTATAAGCGGTGCTTCAATTCACCAATTTTTTGAGCAAGAATGTGAAAAATTTCATAGCCAAATGCGAGTTGTGATGACATCATGATAACGCGAAAGGTATGGACTCAATGTTCTTTTGTTTCATTGCAGAGTGTTCTAAAAATCGGCCGAGTTAACCGATTCATCGGCGATTAATCGGTAAAATCGAGTATACCGTACCGATTTTAGTAAATAGGTCGTTTTAAATCGGTCAACCGATTTATGACCGATTTAGAACCGATTTATGACCGATTCAGAAAAAATTAGCCCAATTAAGAAAATTTTGACCCAAATAAAAATGGCCCATATAATTTTAATTAAATAATTAATTTTTAAAAATAACAAAATAAACAAAAATCTCTAAAATACTCAGACCACGGAAATTTTAACTAGCAGCAAATTGAAAATTATGAATTTGGTGAATAAGATATGGTTGAATAAGAGCATCTAAATATGTTACGTTAATTTGTTGGTAATTGTTTTTTTTTTAGAATATTAATGTAATAAACATCAAAATATTTATGTTTGTCGACATTTTGTTATATTTATTATTATCATTTTGGACAAAAATAGTTATTTTTTTTAGCAGTTTGGTCAATATTTTTTGTTTTTTAACATGGGTTTTTATGTTTTTCTAAAAAATATTTATATAATTTATTTAAAATAATAAAAAAATACAAAACCGATTAATCTCCGATTCATCCCCGATTCATCGTTTGGGTCACTGACCGCGCCGCGGCCGCATAGCGATTTTTAGGACATTGATTGCAGCGCAATAACACGATAAGGTCAAGGCCAAATGTCTTTTTGTTTTCTTTATAATCTTTCCAGCTTCACTCTTTCACATTTCAGGTTCAAATCACTCAAATTTTCTTGAACTCTATTCAATTTTTCTACGCTTTCTTACCTTTTAAACACACCCAATAAACTATCTCAATACACAAGAAAGCTATTTTAATTAATTTATCAATGAATCAACAATAGCTTCCCTTCCACATGAGCTTTTATTTGTAAAAGCTCCCGAGGTTGCTTAATTCTTCATTAGAATTGTGTCATGTGGCACAAATTTTGGCACAATCCCAAATGAAAGGAGTAAGCTATCTAGGAGTCAAAAATAAATTTCTCTTCGGTAGACACAAGCAAAACCATAAAGCCATATAAAAGTTCTTAATGCTCCATACAAGATTCTTTTCCAATAAACTTTTCTATTGTTCACGTTCTTTTTCTTTTCTTCACTATTATAAGTTTTTTTTTTCATTTTTCAATCTGACTACTATCCTCAATTCCAATCTGTACATAAAATATCAAATAAATTAGTAAAAAAACTTATCAAATTGATAACATGATTTATTTCGATTTGAGGATCGTCATGTCATAACTTTATAAGGAGCTATATTATATCAATATGTGGATATTATTCTTTTTCAAGATAAAAAAATTGTTTTATTTTTATCAAAATTTAACGATGCCATTTAAGGCATCTATTTTACAATACATTTTATTTGTAAACTTTTTAAATCATAAATTTCTATTTACAAATTTAGAAAGTCACAAATTTATTTTTACTTATTTTGTCAGTACATTATATTCTCTCTTAATTTGCTACAAAGTTCGAATTGCCACTTGAACTTTTATATTGTTCCCAGATCCTTGATTTAATTATATGCTTTTTTTGTTTTGAATTTGTGTTCATTAATCTTCAACCTTCATATGTATTTGATGACTATCTCAATTTCCTTCGATAGTAGTAAAGTAATCCATACGGTTGTTAGACATTTATTCTCATCAAATCGACTATTCTTCATATTTGATTCTGTTGTGATCTACATTCCATCAATAATGTTGAATTGATTATATTTTATGGAAAGAGTTAGAATGAATCAAATTAACCGACCTTGGTACATGCAAGTTGAAAAATAGTATGAAATTGAGGTATTGGGGTTATTAAAACATTTTTTGTATGGTGTTAAAAAACAAAAGAAGGGGGTTAAAAAGGGGGTAGCATTAGCATAGGATGATAGGACAATGGGAGGTATGAAAGGTCAGGTCAGGTCAAATGTCTCAATCAAAATCCCCTTTCACATGCATCCCCTAGCTAGTCTTGTCTTGTCTTTTCTTGTCCTGTCTTGTCATTTCATTTCATTTCTCTCTCTTCTTTTTTTCATTTTCTGCGCATGATTTCACTTCCATTCCTCTATATAAATAAATATAATTAAATCTCAGGTGTCAGAATATATTTTTTACTAATTTTATTACCCTAATTTTCATGCATCTTCTTCACCTTATAATTAATACTACTTCCACTCTTCCGACAACGTTTCTATAATCAGATTAACTAATTCAAATTGAGTTATATACTTTACAAGAGATCATTTTTATTCATATCAATTAATTGGTAGTTTACTTTAAATTATTTCCCTTATTACAAGTTTTGAGTATTTCATTTTTAAACTAATGACAAACTTTGGAGTTCTTTTTTGTTTCACAAGACTGAACCCTCATTATAACAGTACGTTCTATATATACATTTCATGAAACTTGCTCTGAAGAGAAAATCTAATCAAGATGATTGTAGAAGTCATCAATACCTTCTGAATTCTGAAAAAGGATCCCAGGAATAGGTCAAATTGATTTTTTTTCTAAGAAAATGTTGTCCAAGTTGTTGCTCAATTGATACATGAAATATGAAATCATAGAAAAAATGTTGTACACTAAACTTTCATAGAAATTAATATAAAACATATGTCGGACCTTAATTATTAGCTCAAACTTTTGATTTGATCGGTTAAATAACATATATATACACCACAAAACAATTTAATGCTAATGTTGGTAAAAAATCGATCCAGCAGCCCGTGATAGATCCAGGATTCGACAGCAGGGGATGGTTCAATGTCAACGCCGGAAAAAAAAAATAGACGCCTTTGCCGTGAAAAATTCAAATTACGTACAAATATTAATTGAATTTTTTTTTTCAGGATCATGTTCAATTGGATGCCGACCTAGTCAACATAACTGCTTTCCCTGCATTTCTCGCCCCTGCTCTTTACTTAAAAACTTTTGGAAGTGTTTGTTTTGGAAAAAATATATAATAAAAAAAAATCGAAGTCAAACAATTTTATATGTAGGGTATTTATTTGCTACTTAGAGTTTGTGATATGAAAAGCCTGGCCCATTTGTAATTGAGCCTCCATAGAAACCTTGTTTCTTATTGACTTCCAAACTAGAGTTTTTTTTTTTTAAAGAAACTCTAACTAATCAAATAAGAAGATCGAGCAAAAACTGACTAGCACTGAACTCTCTGCATGAAACTTGTGCCACTTAAATCTGTAAAAAAGATATCTTGAATGCCTGTAGGAGATATATCACACTCGTAGTGACCAAAATGAAAAGTCACTGTGAAAATTCGCCATTTGATCCGCTACTTTATTACCTTCCCGATAAGTATGATTAATTCGAACATTTCAATTTTGCCTCGATAAGTGCTTACATCCCACAATGATCCAGTGACATCTTTGCATGCCCACCTCCGATCTCCGAAATAAGAAGCACTAAAATATGAGAGTCAACTTGAATAATAACCCTTCTATACCTAAGATGTTAAACCAAACTCAATTCGAAGTAAAAGCAACTGTTCCAAAACAAGGTTGCAAAGGAAACCACCCAACCATCCTTTTGTGTCATTCCAAATTACCCCACCTGCAGAAGAGGGACATGGGTTCCGTTTACTAACTCCATCGCAATTAACCTTCAACCAACCAACATTAGGCAGCAACCAGCACGCTCGAATAACAGATAAAACCTTCGGCTTATTCGACCTGGGCATATGGCTCATGTGCCGATCCTCCTTCATATGCTTAAAAATAAAACAACCTTATTCATGTCTTGATACATTTCCGAATCAAACACGTGCACGTTCCTCCATCTCCAAAACTACCAAATAATGTGGGCAAAGAAAACAAGTCGACTATGCCCATAAGCACGATCAATAGACGACATGTTTTTATAAAGCCACGGATTGAGATCGTTCGAGTAAAATTCATGTCTCATCCAAGTAAAAGCATTCCAAACTAACCGGGCTTTGGAGCAATCTCGCAACACATGAAGCATATTCTCAACTATACCACAAAAAGTGCACATATTCGAAGAACTCAAATGTCGCTTGACACGATTTACAATACGTTATAATCTTGTTTGCTTCGCACACTAGAGAATGAAACAATTCTTCAAACGCCTAAGTACCAAATGAGATCCGAAACAAGATTATGGGAATCCGAATCAATCTCCACATGATTAGTAACCAACTTATCATAAGTTGATTTTACCGCACCCCGAGCTAGTCAATGTCCAACCAACCATCCGACAACCCAAGACAATTTGTGAGGCAATTTTAAGAACCCACTTCGCCAGCAAAATATTCCACATATATTCTTTCCCAGTCCACAAAACTCGCCACATCTTCATCAGGTATACTAGCCGTAACAACAATATCAAGTTTAATGTTATGATCAACCCATCAATCAGACCGAAATCTCGTATCATTTCCCGCCACAACAGTCCACCCAGCTCTAACTTTCAGGAGCACCAATCCTGCAATTATACATTCCAAATAGTGCTCTGGTTTTATTTCGATTTCAATATATCAAGTCTCTTCGACATTGCACAATATTTGTTCTTCACCACTCGCCACGTCTTCTATTTGAAAGTTGTATGATTTGTCGGTCACTGAATCCGTAATTTATGTAACCATGCGATTTTCAAAAAACCAACCTACATATATCACAAGTTTTTTCTTAAGAATTTATCTTAAATTAAATTAATTATTGTCATTGATGATCAACAAAAAACAATAATATTTGGTATTGGTTTGTTTTGAATTGTGACAAATTAGTTAATTAAACAAATTCATAATTCTAATTTTTTTATTTTATACTTTTTAAAGTAGAAGCGTAAAACAAATTAATGAGATTCTGAGACAAAATCTAACTCCATCGAGTGGTGGAGGAGAAAAGGTTTTGTGAGTTATGCTTTAAGAAGTTGGAGACAGCCTTGATATTGAAGATTATAAAAAGATTTTATTACATTTTAGGGGTAAATTTCTCTATTTATTTATTTTTTACGGGGAGAAAATCTTATTAAAAAGTTGTCCCTAGAAGATTTTATTACACTGACTGTAAACTAGTTTTAGTTTTAGATTACATTAGGGAAGCTTTTTAATCTGGTAATAAAACCAATAGGATGCATATATACACATGTGGTGGGACCTTATAGTTAGGGTTCTTTCTATTCAAACCATATATTTTTTCTACTTCTTCATCTTTAATTGAGTTGGTGGGTCAAACTATGTTTTCAAACTCTCGAAAGCAACCCCAAACTCTCATAGTATATGGAATAATATATAATCCCCTTTTAATGATTTTTATCCAATATTTGTTTAACAATGGCCAATCACATCTCTCACCATTTAATCTAATTTTATTTACTTTAAGTACTCCATTTCTTTTACTGTATTTTCAAATTTATATAATTTCTCCTGCTATTTATCACTGCAAATAAAATAATTTTTCAATAAAAATATTTTATTATTATACGAAATAACAAGTGTCATAGTTAACATCACCAGCTCTCTAAAACTTAGCCAAAAAGTGATTAACATCATGAACCTTACGAATATATAAGTATCCCTGTGAATTGTTTTTTTATTTTGACAACCGTGAAATTGTTTATTATGTATAAACTAAACAAAATAATCATGATATTACATCTCGTCTAGTGTTTTTGCCTTTTGATGTGAGGATGCATCGACAATCATGTGGTAATATGGATGGTGTTTTGCATACATAGACTATGCCAGAACATAAAATTAGATTCGACATTAATTTTACTAGAAAAAAGAAGAGAAAATTAGTACAAAAGGAAAAAATAAATCAAATCTCAAGCTTCTCCCAACAAAGCCTTGAAAAGCTTCGGTCCAGTTTGATGGAGGGCACATGATCTCAGAATTAATATTAATGATACACGTGGCATTTATTTAGACCTCCATCCTAAGGCAGTTCGTTCTCATTGTCACCAGATCTACTACCCTATTTAGGATTGTGTTTTCTATTTGGTATCAATTACTGATTAAAGATGCATCATGGATAAAGATTTTATTATAAAAAGTTTGCACACCACGTTGTTTCCCTTATTTTCCAAACTTTCCAAATTACCTATAGTTCTAATTAGGAAAGGAAATCACTTTCATTAAAAATTAGCTCAAGTTACACACAATCTTTGATCGAATCTCATTTGATATTTCTAGCTAAGTTTCTAGCTAACCGGAAATGGATTGTCAATCAATGGCCATCCCTTAACCTAATCTACATTTTGCTTTCAAGTTACATGAAGCTCAAATGGCTATTGTATTAAACTTGACCATTTCACGAACTATTATATAGAGAGATATCAAATTATAGAATTAAGTAATTTTTATACCAATTATATTATATATATGTATATATTATTATTATTATTATTAGCAAAGTCTAACTAACCTTAAAAGGTATTTTAGGGACATATGACTGTTTGTTATATTTAAGAAGTCAATATAACTTTCAAGTTAGAATATGAGACATTCAACACTTTTGAGGAGGCTCAAATGGGGCATGATGTCAATATAGCGGAGCCTCTCACATTGCTCAACCATGACTTGATACCATCTTAATTAACAAAGCCTAACTAAGATTAAAAGTCACCTTAAGAGAATAAAACTGCTTACTATATTTAAGAAGCCAATTTAACTTACAAGTTAACAATGCTAAATATTTAACAATTTTGAAAGTGTAATTAAAGTTAATGATTATTATGAATCAATATTAGTTTAAGAGAAACATTTGTGCATATAATGGAAAGTGAAGACTATTGATCTCATAAAAGAAAAAGAAAAGAAAAGAGAGCTAAGATAGGAAAGGCACAAAGTGTGTCCACTAAATATAATATTTACAAGCAAGTGTGTGTTTGTTTCGTGCAATGTGATGATGATTTGGTATGGTATTGTATTTTATGGTATGCTCTAATACTCAAAAGTCAAAAGTCAAAGGTTTAGAAAGTTGCTCTTTTAACTCCAACTGTCTTTCATCTCTGCTCTCAGGTCTCCCATTTGCCTGCAAAAGTCACTCAAACTTCTACGTTTCCTTATTTCTCTTCTATAAGATAAATTACCAACAACCGAATTTGATCTCTACTTTTAAATAACACTAATTTAACCTTATTAATGTTTGTAATATGATTCAATTATAGTTTGAATGGCTACAATTGTTATGACATGTTAATTTCGTTAAATCTATAGAACGACAATTCGAACTTTGAGGAAAGTAAGGGAAAAAATATTTGAACTTTAGTTCTCTCTAAATTCATAGATTAATATAAAAAATATTCTTAGCTATAATTATAAAACTCGAACTTTTGGTTCAATCAGACAAGAAATATACTCCGAAAGCGCTCTAAAGTTTTTTCAAACCACGTTCCTTATAATTGTAGGTAATTTTGTTTCCTAATTTCTTAGTCGCGACTATACACTGTAGTCAAATTTGATTGTTACCAAAACAATATATTCAAATTTGATTGGGAAATGTAATTTCTGATACATATTATGCACGTGTGTGTACAAATGTGCATAAATTTCTAAACTGATTGCATAAATTGTTGGTAGAGTGAATAAGTTCTTCAAATTAGATAATTGTTGTTGTCTTCTAATTAAATTGATTATTTTGCTGATATGTATCATATTCTCCATTACAGTTATATAGTCAACCAAGCAAACCAGACGATTTATAGATGGCCTACGAATCAATCTGTATGATGGTGAAATAATTATGCCTGCATTTTACTTTTTATTAATTTTATTTTGTAGTTTTTGTAAATTATGACAAGGGCCATTAAAAGATTCAATATTGTATGCCATATAATTTTTATTAATAGTTTAACTCATGGAGAGAAATATTTTAAGATGGATCACATCAATTAAATAAATATCTTCAGCTGCTGGCAATATTCAAATCTACAAGTTGCATTAGTCGTTCAGTACCCAAATAAACATAGGGATTAAATAAAAAATATTGTTGAAGTTATAAAATATATTGAACCTCCTTTCTTTCGAGAAAATTTGGAGCTCTCTGAAGTATGATATTTCACGAAAATATAAAGGTAAACAAGTTGAAACATAAGCTATATTTAGAGTATAATTGAAAATGTGGAGCTCCACAATTAAGAGAATATGTACTCCGAAAACACTCTAAAACTTTCCGTTCTTCCATTGATCGTTTCTCAATGTTGAGTTTACATGATATATTCAAATTATCTTTTTCTTCGACACAATAGCTCTTAGTTGTTTGGAAAAATAGAAAAATAAAGTAAGTAATGTGTATCTTTATTGATTAATTATTTTGTGTTCGTCGATAATTGACATATGCATGCACCTCATATCCAATTCAGGACAACATCTCTTTCATTTCAATTTCTTAAAATTTAATTAGTTGCATGATATAATAGATTGTATAATTAAATAAGCATATTCTCTTCCCTAAAATAAACTAAACTGTATTCTTTGAAATAAAATAATGAATGTCCGTCAAAGTCTTGAAAATGGGATAAAGTAATAGAATACTTTTAGAGTTTTAATGGAAGTACTAGCTAATCTAGGCCCCAACGTATATATTATAGTGTACCAATTTGTGACCAACGTTTATGAAATAATGCAATAAAAAGTTTCAATAACGGAATTTGACAGAATGTATATACAAAGTACTGTTAATGAAAAAGATTTAAGTGTTTTTTTCAAAACGATCATCTAATAAGAGTAATATAACTAGCAAAATCAAATTTATTATCAAAGCATTCTATTAACGTTGAATTTAAATTGTTACTATTTTACATGGTGATGCTAATTTTTTTTTTTGTTAATTTTTCAAAAATCATGGACATAGTTCTTCAAGTCAAGGCACATTTGACTATTTGGCAACTTAAAGCTTATTATATTATCAATAGTACATCTGGAAACCACAAATTGTCAAATCCTAGCTAGCTGCCTACCTCTTTGGTATTATTTTTTCTATAAAAAAAAGAAAAAGAAGAAAAAACACTTTATGGCTGCATCATTTCAGCTTAAGTCAATAAACTAGCTCTATGGCCGACCTTCCATTGCAAAATAAGAAATTATGGAAAACACTAAAAAAACAAATATAGGTTTTTGTTTTGTATTCTTAAAAAAAAAAAAAGTCTAAAGAAAGATGATATCTTTGAGTGTATGAGAGCCTTAATTGGTGGGAATATAATGTGCACATTAAGGGATGCAACGATCTTTTTATTTTCCCCAGTATTAACAAGAGGACATAAAAGGAAAAAATTTAATTGTGGCGTTTGACCCTTTTGCAGCCACAAAATACCTGATGATCTTCACTTCACCCACTTCCTATACATGGAATCTTATTGCCCATTTGTTCAATCTTGAATCTAATAATCACCCAACTAATTACTTCACATCAACATTTCATATTTTCATTATTTGATTTTTGACCTACCTTTTATATCATTTACATGGTTCCACCTAATACTTTACTGATTACTCTCTAATAAGTCAAAACACTAAAACAAAATAAATAAAATGGAGGAAGAAATACAGAATCCATCATTGGACGTTATTCAATTTGAAGGCATTAAATTTATTACTTATTCTTTTTTAGGCCTACAATATTTAACAAAATTCAATTCAATTCCATTCATCAAATTCAATTTTAGTTTAATCCAATTCAACAAATTCACTTTAAAAAATTCGCTTCAGTATAGTTTTAGTTCAACAAATTTAATTTCAGTTTTCAGCAAATTTCAGTTAAAAAGAACAATGGCTTAGTTGACCATTCCTTCTCTCTATATATAGTACTACTCATTTTGCGAGTGACTGATTGTAGAGATTCGATGATTACTGTTAGATTTAGATCTTTTGAAATTGTGTGATAGAGCTAGAAAAGATGAACAAACGTTCACTACTTCTCAAATCATTTTTCCAGAAAAAGTAGAAATAACTAAACAACAGAAAACAAAACGTTGCAAAGAAATGAGAGTAAATTATTAGGTTATATTCTTTATAACTGAATTGATCTAAATTTGTCGAACTGAATTGGCTAAATTTAATTAAATGAAATAGTAATTTTACTGAATTAAATTAAAATGAAATTTTGATGAAATTAAAAAGGAAAAAAAAAACAGAAAGCTTTATTATCCAAACTCTCAATTAGACATATAAGATGCCGCTCTTGCAATGATATGAGCTGCAACATTTGACTAACGGACAAAACATACACTATAATTCCCTTCCAATCTTGTTTAGAGGGTAAAGAGTGTGCAAACATTTATAAATTAATATTGACCATTAGTATAACCTAAAGTTAGACTTCGACATAAAAGTAGAAACAAATCCCTAGTACCATTAATTTAAGGAAAATTGCATGCATGCATGGATGCAAATATTGTGATATTGAATAAATATCCAAGAAATCAAATCAAAGTATAGATAGATGGATATGGCTGGGAACAGATCCCAAAACTACAAGTTAACTTAATTCCTTATTTCAGACATTCACTCCAATTTTTATGTTTTTGACTTTGAAATTCTTTCTAACTTGATGATTACTTTGACTTAACGATTGATTAGAACTAGCCGCTACCTTCCTCCAATTTCCACCTTTGATTACACCAGAGATCCATGTTTACTTCTTTACATTTTGTTATTAATAAATTTTATAGTTACCAACTTTTTTTTAATAAATTCTATAACATCACTCCCAACCTCACCTCGCCTTTGATTAATCTATCTTTGCATCTATATTGCTTCTATCTATATGGAACAATTTAAACTTTCAAAAGATTGCTTTATTCATACTGTTTATGTGACGCCATAAAATGTTGAATTAGATGATTTCTATCTTCTTAATTAGTCCAATGAATTTGTTAAATTGGAATTTATTTTGGTGAGGTTTTTATACTGAAATTAATTAATGAGTTAACAATATTTTTCAAACGTTTTCCACTACAATTCAATTAGAATGGGTGTTTTTGATTGGTGAACAAGACGATTAGTGCAACGGCTAGCTGAAAAATATTTGTTTTTGTTTATCTTTCTTAGTTTTTTAGTTGTTTTTTTAACTTAATATGGTTGCACGAACAAACATTCCAAGCAACCGTAATGCGGCACAAAAATAGCCGTCGTGCAACCATATGGTGGCACTGCGGCAGTTTCAGTGTCACTGTAAAGTCACATATAATTACGTTCTGTGCAGCCTTACTGTTGCACTGAAATTCTCCTCAATGCAACCCCTAAAAGAATTATATTTCTTTAAAAAAAAAATTACAACCACAAGGGAAAAACGGTTATTTCATGTCGGCTTTTAATATTAAAAGCCGAACTGGAAATAATTAAAAGCCGACATGAAAATATCGACACCCTTATTTTATGACATTAGGGATATTTTTTTCTCATATTTGGTATTTTTGAATAGGTAAATTCTTTGCGTGGTTTAAGTAGAAATACCTTTAAATTGTGAGAAAAAACAAATTAAGAAATAACATGGTTTTTTTAACAGCAAAGAAATATCATAGTTATACTAGTTTTACCAAAGGAAATGAGAGCAGAGTGGATTTGGAAGTGAGGGTGAAAGGACAAGTCAAACATCTAACTTTTGGTATTCAGATCATATGTATGACAGTCAGTGAATGATGTGTTGTCAATCAATTCAATTTTTATTTTCTCTTATAACTTTTACCATTTCTCCTTGTTTTATTTAGTGTTAATTTCATATTGGTTTATGTGGTTTATCTTTTTACAAATCAATTTTAACGTAGCAATTTTTGTCCAAGTTTTTCTCAACTCTTGACATATTAGATTGAGATTTAAAGTTGAAGGTGAAATTTTTTATTTTGGACAATAACGTTCTCATCTATGCCGTCATAATTGATTATTATTGAGTTTGTAAATAATACCTAGTCTTTTTTTTTTACATAAAAACAGACCATAATGTCTTATTTGTGAAGAAATGGAAATCACAAGACACTATGAAATCAGACTTTTTATTTGTAACTACAGACAATTATTCAACACTGCGACAGATAAAACTACAGTTTCTCTCTTCATTTGCTTATTAGTAAATAAATACTACTCTCTTCGTTCCATATTATTTTTCGTTTGAGATTTTTACACACATAATAAGAAACTCATTAATTAGCATTAAAAATACTTTACATTACCATATTTAAAATTCTCCACAAATTTCTAGCCACAAATCATAAGGGTAAAAGTTAAAAAAAAATGTATTTAATGTTTTTTGGAAATGTTAAGCATCAAATAATTTAATGTATTTGATCATCCTTTTTTATTTTTAGGATGAGTCCAACCTTAGTAAATAATGTTAGCTAATAAACTCTTTCAAAATCAATAAGAGTTTGTCTAAGTAGTAAGATACATCATCTTCTACTTGAAAGAATGATCGAGTTAAAATTTAGTTTCTATTAGTAGGCAATTTGTAAACTCTTGTAACCCTTCATTGAAGTCTATGATTTTTTCTGACTTGTGAATGGGTATGCCTATCCTTAGCTAATTTTTATCTCACTAAAAAAAACAACTCTTCCAAGAAAAAAAAAAGTTCGCAAATAAAGTGACAATTGAGCACAATTGATTGAAACAGAAATATGTTAGCAAACCTAATCAAACGAGAAACTGGAATTTGAAGGTTGATTTGAGGTCTGAAAATTTGTTTCATATAGGAACTTTGAAATTGAACTTTAACCATGTGCATAGTTACTACTAGATGCAAGAGGAACACACAGAAGATTGGAAAGACTTTTATTTTGAAGAGACGATTTGAGTCATGACTTCATGAGCGCAACTTACTTATGGAGACGTTTGTAATTAATCACTAGTTAACGTTATAATTAATCACGTAATTAATCTGCTCAATGATATAACCATTATAACATCTATAAAGTTTTCGGTTTTACTTCAAAACATTATGAATTTTTTGCAAAATGTTTTAGATTTAAGATAGAAAAAAAAAATCAATTTCTCACAAAAAAAAAAAAAGGAAAAATTACCGAAGCGAAAGTGGGCTATTTAAGAGTCCCCAATTCAGAGCAACATTCGCATCATCCACATACAGCCCCAATCCAATGGACTTCCACCCTATGTATCTAGCAAATTTCTATGATCTACTAATTAGGAGCTCCCATTAATAAACTAGTGGAAAACTCAATCTTTTTTCCTTGTAACATGAGAATGAGCAAGTCAAATTCATCTCTTAAATCCATTTATAGAAGTCCATTTTGAGTTGACTTTTGAGTTCTCATCTTTATAAGTTCATTATGAACATGACAATAAAAGGCGCTCATCCAAAATTCAAAAATGAAAGAGACACCAAATATGTATTTGTATTTTACTTATATGGGTGAGTTTCTTAATTCTTCATGACATACATTTAGAGTTTTTATGAATCCAAAATTATAAAAGTTATTTTAATCGATGAAACCAATTTTATAATTTTATTTTTTGTAATCAATAACTCTTTACAAAAATAGAAGTGCTGCAAACGAATTTTTTGAAATATTTAATTTTAATTTTTAAAGTTATTTTCATTTTGACGAAGTTTTTGAAGTTATTTAAAAAGCTAAAACATTATTATTACATTCTAATTTTAGTAAGGAGTGTAAAGTTATTAGTTTAAAATTCATAATTCAAAATTTTTTCATGATCTGAAGTAGACTAAAATTTTTTTATTTAAAAAACTAAAACATGAATATAAACAAAGTTGATCTAATAGAGGTGGCTTAGTTTTACTCCTCCACACGTGCAGTTAAGTTGGTGTTGTTGTGGGCACTAGTCCCTAAAATAGGACATGAACCCCTTTCGTCCGGCCGTCACGATTTCCGAAGCACCCCCACCACTAATCTTCACCGCTTCCACCACCTCCTCCTCCACCATTTACTAGCTAATTTTATTTGTCACTTCCATTACTCCTATCATTTTCAATCTCTCCATCTTTTCTCTTCATGTCTTTTCCATTAATAAATCAACTTAATTCTTTTTCTTTTCAAAAGATAAAAATTCCATTACAAATTTTGTCTTTTATCTTTTAATTGCCATTTCATCTTGTGAAATCTAATAATCTACTTATCATCTTGTTAACTTCATTTTCCTTTTAGGTTGTTTCTTAGCAAGTCTAACTAACCTCAAAAGGCACCTTAAGGGGATATGATTGCTTGCCATATTTAAGGAGCTATTCTTGCTCCCAAGGTAGCAATGTGAGACAATTTAACATTATTTGTTGATCATATAAAATATAACTTTTTCGCATAAATACTTTCCTGCAATTGCTTATAGCCTCTCAAAACTTAAAATTTTTGTTAAACATAATATATAATTGTTTCAATTAGTTCATTCATTAACTTTCAGAAAATGCATTTTGATTCGCTTCAGAATTTACAGTTCAAATTTGTTTTCAATTATAAATTACTTTTAACCGAATTCTTATAAATTATAATATGTTTGGCACGATTGTTGGAGAAGATTATGGACTTAGTTGTTTTAATTCCATTTTCTCATAAAACGTTGTAGATTTTATATTCAATCAAAGCTTTAATTTATCTTTAATGTATATTTATAATTATCGGGAAGAAGTCTTTCTCTTCAATTGTACACCATGCTGCTACTTAGTGAGAAGAAAAGCTTACATGTGAGAAACATTTTTCTTCTTTTACATCTTTGAAGATGCTCGACGAGAAGTAACATTCTCGAAGAGAATACTTTTCATTATTCGACACCTCGTAAATCTGCTCAAACGACGTGAAGCAACAACTTCATTTATAGCTATGAATGAGCTTATTGAATATATTACAAATAATAACCATAATACAATTGCCTCTTACAATAAAACCCTTAATAACATCGTTCATAATAATTTTCATATATAGCAGCTAATATATGTAATATCACCCGCACGGGTTTAGCGTAGTGGTAAGTGATTTCCTCAATCTGGGCACTTATGGTCAAGGTCGCGAGTTCGATCCGCGCCTACGCCATTTCTTAATGGAATGGAGAGAGAGGCTTTACTGCAACAATTATAGCCGGACTTACATGAGTGTGGGCTTTGCAGGTGGGCCCATCATGCCGGGTTTGACAATGATTTAAGTTTCAGCTCGATAAAAAAGCGAAACTGAAAAGGATTAAAATTACATTAATTAAATTCACTAAATAAAAGAAACAATAGAAAATTGAATTACGTACTATATCTTCGCATTATCATGTATAAATCAACTAGTTAACCAATTAAAAACAAAACACTTGAGATGAGAAAAAGAAGGTAGCGTGAAGACTTACGAGTTGTTTGTTTAGAAGTATGAGATGAGAAGGATGAGAATGAAATGAGAGGGATGGAACAATTCTTTATTCGTTTGTGACATGGGGGAGAGAGTTGGGATGAGAACTCATCTCATCACTCAAATTCCATTTGGGGATGAAATGTGAATTTTTTTATTAATTTATTTAGAAATTAATGTAATGAGAGTTAAAATCCAATTCATAATATTAAAATTCAAAATTTGGAAAGTAATTATGACGGTTGAGAGAAAGGAAAACGAAAATCCGAACTAGGCCATAAACGTGGTTGGCCATTTCGGTTCGGCATTCACATTACCCACAAAGTGCAGATGCATTGAAGCCCATTTAAGCTTCATTTAAACATAATCTCTAATTAGGTAACATACAAAAGATTTCAAGTTATATAAATTTTAAATAAGACTTTTGAAAAGAAAAATTATAAATAGAATAAAGTAAAATAAATAAATAATTTTGCGGTTAACCATTTCTCTCAAATAGAGTACTGTGTTCAAAATAAAAAGATGTAGTTTGCATTATTTATAAACAAGATTTTAAAATGTTAATATTGTAAAAATGATGACGTTGTACTCAAAGTCAAAAACTTAAAAGATACATTTTTCTCTTCTTTTTTTAAACATCAAATTTTGTTAGTGGAGAGCACTTGAAACAATTTTATATGTATTCACAATTGTGACTGTTCACAAGCAATTTTTTTATTTGTGACGTGATTGCAGATGAATTTTTAAGATTTTGAAATTGTAAACAAAGGTTTATTAAGTTTCAATAAAAAATCAGCGACTCAGTTCATCATGTAGAAGGTTAAAAATCCTCATTTAACTCGTCCTTTTTAATACTATTAATATTTTAAGATCTTATTTAAAATAGTGCAAATCACATACCTTAATTTATACAATTTGAAACCATAAAGATCTGATTGCAAATGTTCCAATTCATAGTCATTTTTCTACTTTACTCTAATATAAACTCTCGGTTTATATTACATATTTATTTATGTTTTAGGGATAAGTTTAAAAATAATGCTCGTTATTTACTCAATTTGTAAATAAAAGTCCGTGGTTTAACAATTTGTAAACAAAAGGTACGTGGTATGATTTATTTTTCAAAATAAGGTATCCAAAATTACAACTTAATGTTTTAATAGCAATGAAGCACATTTCATATCTTTTAAGAAAAATTACATTTACATATAGATAAAACATATCCTTTAATGACATTGGCAACTCTCAAATTGAAATCATAAACAATATTGTTGACGTTTTACGTTCTTTTATAATTTGATGATTTACACACTAAATTGATGTTTAAGTACATTTTACAAATAGCAATTCGATCCGGGAATCAATATATTGTCAACGTATAGATATAAGTTGGTTAAAAGATAAAAATATCATCAAAACTCAAAATTGTGATTTCGGATAATCTGTTTTGTAAAAATATTCATACCACATACCTCTTTTTACAAACTTTTAAACCACAGACTTTTATTTGAAAATTGAGTAAACCACAAAAAATATTTTTTTAGCTTTTTCCTATGTTGTATAATACATATCATTTTGATTTACATCGATGTAACTTAATTAATTTTTACATTATATCTTAATATAAGTTAATTGATTCATTAATATATTGCATAAATTAAGTTTTAGTGAACAATAGAGGGCTCAGCACTTTTTAATCTAGCAATACATGAAATAATTAGTGTATGTAATAAAAATTTATTGTTATGTACTTCTGTTATGAAATAGATGTTGTTCAAAGGAGAGTAATATTATTCGCGTTCTAAATACTCATTAGAATTCATTTATTTCTACAAATAGATTAAGAGAATAATTGATAATTAAGAAAATACACAGAATATTATGAAAGATAATTGTTTTGTATTTAATGTAATGTAAAAGTATGTATTTTTTATCCATCGGTTGCAGAATGTTTAATTACAATATTTTTTTATTAAAATGACATATATCGCATAACTGAGGGAGTAAAATTTATGGAATTAAATTTATCCACAATGACATGAAGCATATATTTGGAGTTATGCTATCTCTTTCTGAGCAAAAGGTTTGCTGTTAAATCACAGGGAGCCAAACAATAAATGTAAGAAAGAAATTTCAAAGGTGCAAAATGATGCAACTTGTTTAAAAACACTTCCTTAGTAGTATTTTCTTTTATGATAATCATAAAAAATGCAATATTATCAAGTGTTGTTAAATGGGGATGGCCCCCCAACATTATCGTAGGAGTCAACACAATTAAGTCAAATAAAGAATATCATTTTGCCCCAACATATTATACGTACGTCCAAAATATTTTAAAGAGGAGGTGAGAGTAAATAAAATAATTTAATTCCCTTTTTGCACTTTATTTCCTACTAAATAATTTCAAGTCTTAAATTTATCTTAAATATTCATTAGGACCTCAAATTTATCGATGGACTTGTTAACTACTCATTTGTTAAGGTAACATATTGAATATTTAAACTTATTTGCCTTGATTTACTTTGGCTCTCATGCACTTACTTTCACTGACCAACTAGTTCTATTAACTTTATAATATTTAAAGAGATGTAAGTTTCAATTTGTTCAAATTTTCAAAATATTCACAATGAAGAGTTTGGTGGTTATGACTATTCTTTTAATTGAAGTTATGAACTCTTTTTTTTTTAAAAAAAAGCAAGGAGTTATGAATTCAAACGTACTTAGGATGGAAGAATTTTTCTTCGTTACTAATTGTAAGTGCAATCACACAATATTTTTAAATTAAAAAAAATAAAAAGTTTCTATTCGTGATTTCCACTCTTCAATATAACTTTTTTTAAAGAGTTTCTGCCTTATTTTTATAAATTTATGAAGTTAAGCTCAATTTAGCATTAAAGCGGCAAGAAGTTTGCTCAAACTTAAAAGATGAGAACTATATTTTCCAACAATTTTTCTCTTTTTCGGTCAAAAAAAACAGTTTCCATTTATTAAACATTGCTTTTACACAATATTATAAGCAACTCTATATTTATGAAACAATATCTTTAATTGAGATACCAAGGCAGAAAAATACAATATTGATATTAATGATGAGTTTTGGGAGATAATATAAGTTAAGAGGCTACCCGGGTGTTTGGTACAAAATTGGGGAGCTCATAATATAATTAAGCATAAATATAATCTGATAATATATTTATTAATTAGATACATCTCCTTTTTTTAAATAGCTCAGCCGCCCAGAATAGCCACCCATATTGCTCTCCCTCTCTCTTTCTTTCTCTAAACCTCTCAAAAAAATATCAACAAAAAAAGAATCTCTCTCTCTTTCTATCTCTACAAACTCACAGTAACACTACCATCTTCTTCTTCTTCTTTTTGCTTCCAATTATAACAAGTGAAAAGAAGAAATGAATTCAATACCCTTCTAAAACCATCTTTTTTTTTTATCCTTCTTCTCTTTTGTTACAACACAAAAGAGAAGAAGAAGAAGAAGAACCCTAGCTAAAGTTCCAGAAGAAGTTATATATTCGATTGGATCATGACCCTGGAAGAGTCACTAAGATCTCTATCACTAGATTATCTAAACCTCCTGATCAACGGACAAGCTTTCTCCGATGTAACTTTCAGCGTAGAAGGAAGATTAGTACATGCTCACAGATGTATTTTAGCTGCAAGAAGTCTATTTTTCAGGAAATTCTTCTGCGGACCCGACCCTCCTTCAGGGTTAGACACACCCGTGTCGGGGTCACGAGGAGGAGGAACATCGTCATCATCGGCGACATCCCCTCGGGGAAATGTGATACCAGTAAATTCAGTGGGTTATGAGGTGTTCTTGTTGTTGTTGCAGTTCTTGTATAGCGGACAAGTATCAATAGTGCCACAAAAACATGAGCCAAGGCCTAATTGTGGTGAAAGAGGTTGCTGGCATACACATTGCACCTCCGCCGTTGATCTTGCTCTTGATACTCTCTCCGCCGCTAGATATTTTGGGGTTGAGCAGCTTGCATTGCTTACTCAGGTTTTTTTTTTTTAACTTTCTTGGTTCTTGATTCTCTCTCTTATCTTGCAAAGTTGCAGTCTTGATTAGAGTGTGTGTGGAGTAGTCATTTTGTTTTGTGGGTATGGAGTTGCTGCAGTTGTTTGTTGAGTTTTTGGGAAGTGGGATGGGATTTTTTTAAGTGGGTTTTTTTAGGAAATCCCCTTTTTTTTATTGGGTATTTCGTTTTTTTCATTGTTAGCTTCCTTTTATTTACTTCTTCCAACTTCCATCTTCATATTTCAGGGTGTTACCTTTGATTTATGGTAGCATTTCCGTGTTTCGTGTCGTGTTTCTGTTGGGAAGCTATTAGAGATAATGTTAATGTGTCACTCTATGCAACTCTTTGGCAGCAAATAATTCTTTGATTGATGGATGTCTCAATTATCAATCACTCAAGTCAAAATAGTATTGATATGGGGGTATACAATACAACTACAAAAACATGAGATTTCTGAAATGTCTTGTTTTCGTGAATGCCACTTTGGATTCTCTTGAATTGGGATTTTCAATCTTTGTTTTACATAACCAAAGACTTTCTATATATAGTTCTTTAATTATTCACCAGTCTTGTCTTCCACAGTTTGCTAACCAAATTTATCCCAAATATTACTTTCCTCATTTGGGCTTTATACATTGTAAAATCATAACCAATGGGACACATTTTAATCAATTAAATAGGTAGTTTTACCATTAAACATGACATTCATTTATTAATTGAGGTACGTTGAACTAATTAAATTTATTTTCCAATCATTTCTTGGTGTTGAACAGAAACAATTGGCTAGCATGGTGGAGAAGGCTTCAATTGAAGATGTAATGAAGGTTTTAATTGCATCAAGAAAGCAAGACATGCACCAACTATGGTCTACTTGTTCTCATCTTGTGGCCAAATCAGGTTTACCTCCGGAGATTTTAGCTAAACATCTTCCTATTGATGTTGTAGCCAAAATCGAAGAACTCCGGCTAAAATCCTCGTTAGCTCGGAGATCCTTAATGCCTCATCACCACCATCACCACCACCATCATGATCTCACCGCAGCTGCTGACCTTGAGGACCAAAAGATCAGAAGGATGAGAAGGGCATTAGACTCGTCAGATGTTGAACTAGTTAAACTTATGGTAATGGGAGAAGGCCTTAATCTTGATGAAGCATTAGCTCTACATTATGCTGTAGAGAATTGCAGCCGAGAAGTTGTGAAGGCCTTGCTCGAATTGGGTGCAGCTGATGTTAATTACCCGGCCGGTCCGGCTGGAAAAACCCCTCTTCACATTGCAGCAGAAATGGTGTCACCTGATATGGTTGCAGTTCTTTTAGATCATCATGCGGACCCGAATGTTCGGACCGTCGAGGGGATCACACCACTTGACATTCTTCGAACCCTAACATCAGATTTCTTGTTTAAGGGGGCAGTCCCAGGGTTGGCTCATATCGAACCAAACAAGCTGAGGCTTTGCCTTGAGCTTGTTCAGTCTGCAGCTTTGGTTCTTTCACGGGAGGAGGGAAATGCGAATGCAGCAGCTAGTTCAACCGCGATTTATCCGCCTATGAATGATGAACATAACAGTAGCAGCAGTGGTAACAATCTTGGAAACCTGAATCTTGATTCAAGATTGGTATATTTGAATCTTGGAGCAGGTCAAATGGGATCAAGAATGGAAGGAGATGATCATAATAGTCACAACAATCAAAGAGATACAACAATGTATCATCACTCCCATGATTACTAGTCTTATTAATTTATTCTCTCCTTCTCTTTATAAATATAGATATGAATCAAAGAATGGAGGAGAAAAGTTTAAGTGGAAAAAAACTTCATGGAGGTTAATATTCAATATTAGTATTATTTAGATTATAATATCCTTTTCTTATCAAGTATTTTTTTGCTATCTTTTCAAATGTCATCTCTTCTTTTTTGTTGTTATACTTTTGTTTTTTCTTTCTTTTCTAGTAGTTGTATGTTAATTTTGTAGGATATGAAAGAAGATCTGATAATCCATTCATGGATCCAAAGAGAGTTGATTGGAGATGGGATTGTATCTATTTTTATTTTTTTTCTATGATTGAAAGAGACAAGGAGAGCATTTCATTTCTTTCTTTGGGTCTCAAAATGGAGAGAGAGATGGACAGAGGTCAATCTTTTCAAACCGGGGGGGCATCAGATGGGCTGTCAAGTCATTTGTATTTATTGATAATTCTAATTTTCATGCCCTATTTATTGCACACTTTATATTTATTTATCTTGTCCGCTCCTCCACCCACCTCTTTCCCCCTAAATTTTTCATTTTAATGTTTGCATATACACTTCATTTATTTACATGTCCTACACATAGGGTTCAAACGGGGTGTTGAGGAATTCTATCTATCAGATACGGAGAATTACCGATAAAAACTTATCTCTTATATGGTGGAAATGAAATCTTTTTATGGAGATTGTAATTCCATTTTGCATGGAACCCCCTCTTCCTCCTTATTTCCCCCACAAGAATTCTCTAAAAAAGTTTCCGTTTTAGCCCTTTATTTATTGTCGCTTTAATTATTATTACTGCTAATTAAGGAATCATGTTAAGTGTATTTGATACTAATAGATATAGTTTTTTGTTTAGAAAAATTTGATGAAAATACTCGAGTTTAATAAAAATAATAATTAAAAGCATAAAATGGGAGAAGAAAAGCGGAAAATTAGGATATGCATGGGACAGCAGAAAAAAATTCCCCGTGTAGGAGCGGGAATTATGCTCCCCGTCGTGACTCATTGACATCCCTATATAGAAAACGTAACATAGCATAGAAGAGATAGTGTGTTTCTCTAAGCCAAAAAGAAAAGTAAATGAAATGAAAATGGGGATTATTGGGGGACATATATGGGTTTTCTCTTCCCCATTTTTTCTTTTTCTTTTCTTGTAGCATCAAATCAATTTTGTAGAAAGCGGATTGGATGTTTATTTGGTATTTAGGCTAATAGTTTTAATTTTACAGATTAATTTAAAGACAAAATTGGATCCGGTTGTCTGTCTTGCATGGAACCAACATTGAGCGTGACTAGACTACACTACACACTACGACTACACACACCTCATTTAGTTGCTTAATTAATAATAATAGTAATAATATAATCTAAACGTGGATTCGGATTCTTTCAAACATGTAAAATCTTCTTTTTTGTCCCCCCTTTTTTCCCTTATTTGGTTATTTTTTTACTATAAATCCAGTAAATAAAATGAAAACAAAACCCTAGCTAGCCCAGCCTGAGCCCAGGCCTTTTGTTTCTTTTCATATTATTATTGTTATTATATATGAATTTCTGGTGTGTTAACCTAGCTAGGTAGCTAATTAATAATAAGCTAATAAGCTAGGTATGAAGAGATTGATTCTTCAACTGTTTGTTTGTTTCTTTTTTTTTCTTTCTGAGGTTAAAAGTGCTGTGTGTTCTTGCATTGTTTGATGTCTTTTTAGTTTTGACCGGTCGCATTTGCTGAAACAACATATTAAAACTGATGTCCTTTTTGAAATCATTGTTAGGATCCTTGAACAAACACCACATGATCTTTCTTGTTTTTATGAATCAATGTTTCACTATTTCCCATTTGTACGGGTTCTCATCCTATATTTTACTCATTTTGGACCTAGATTTTTCACTATCCTTTATTAATCACCCTACCTTTTCGTATATATTAACATTTAATGCACATGGTATTCAGATTTGCTCCATCTGCTCTCTTTTGAATTTTAGAGCTTGTATACGTACATTACCTGATTTTATAATTAAAGAAGAAGATAGATAATCCAATTAATTGTTTTCTCCTTTCAGACATATATAGAGTTGTACATAACTTATTATTGAAATTGTGGGTCAAACAAGTCCCCTTATTTCTCTCTAGGAATTACAATAATACTTGCTTTTTCCCAAAATAACTAAAAAATTTCCTAGTTTTGATATTCAATCAAGGCAATTCACAATAAGAAATTGAATTGATTGATAACTTACTCGTTTAATATCAAACTTATATTGTTTACTATCTTGTACTTGTTTAGGTTAAAATGACTTCGATTTCTCTTGTGGATGGGTAAATGCTCAGCCAAATTAAGCCTTGAATGTAAGGATCTGGTATTCAGCTCTCGAACTAATAAATTGTTATGGTAGAATATCACTTATTTAACCTTCTAATCTATCTTATCCCTTTATGCATATATTCTGCATGTGTGTGAAATGTACAACAACTAGTACGTATTTGGTGCATCCATCTTTAAACTAATCTAATTAACATCGACAATACAAATATATTTAAACTAATAATTTATTCATAACCAAATCAATATCTCTTTTGTTGTTTTACAATGAAACATCACATGACAATATCTGTTCATATTCGTTCGATACTCATTTCTAGATATATTCCTTTATCGATATTCTACATCTTTTATAATTTTAATATTACAATTCAGCAGAAATTAATACATTAAATTTAACCTAGAACATACAGAATGTCTTACTCTCAAGATGATTCGAGCTCGACTGACATTAATTATTATAATAAACTACGAAATTAATAGTCATGTTATTGACATAAATTTTCTTCGTCCACTTTGTACTATCCCTCGTCATCCTTTCTTCAATCTCCTATAAATAAATAAAATTATTCTCATTAAGTCAAAGTATAGGTTATAATTTAGTGTATGCTTTAATTAATTAAAATAAAAATAAAAATGGAAAGGATGAAAAACAATTAAAATAAAAACAAAAGACAAAGAAAAGAAAATTACAAAACCATAGTAATAATTTAGATCTTATTTTTTTAGTACTACTTGATGTCAGATAAAATGAACACATACACATAGCGCAATTCTAAGGCTTCGCATTGTATGACTATGTCTAACCATATCCTAAATCGAGAGAACTTCTATATAGGAAGAATGTCTTCATGATTCCTAACGTATTCGTCCAACCAATAACGTGCTTTCACATGATTTTTCCTTAACGAACTATCAATGATTTCATATATATTCACAAGTATTGAAGATTACACTATGACCCTTATCACACAATTGAGCCACGTTCAAAGCAAATGATATTTTTGCTTGAATCCTTCCTAAACTTGTCACTTCCATCTTTTATTGGCTTCTCATATCTGTTGAATGGCTTCTTTCTGTATCAACCATTCTTTTTAAACATCGCCTTGAACTTTATGGTGAACATTTTCATCTCTTCATCAGTAGTGTCACTGTCATGTGATGAATCATCTTTTCAACTACAAATTGATCAGTCACCGTTGGATCTTAATCTAAGGATCTAAAAGAAATTCAATTAATGAACCCATTTTCTTTTAGACTCTTATATTAAGATCTAACGGTGATTGATCAATTATAAGTTGATCTGTCATTGACCAAGGGAATTGGACTCACTACCAACATATGATTTCTATCCTCTGACTTCTCATTTCAAAGATTTTCATAGAGAACTAACTCATGTGTTCCAAAAATCTTATAAGCTCATCATATTTTAGGAGTCAAATCGGTGGATATGACCATGTTTTTCTTACTTAAATTCAACAAAATTCAATTTAGTCAAGTTAATTTTACCAAATTCAATAAAATTAAAACAAAACACATTATAATATCAAATAAATTGATCTAAAACGACATAATACAAAAATATATACATAAGATGTATTTCTTAACTTTTTCGGTGCATTGTTAAGTGTTGACATTATAATATCGTAATTGGTCCAAAACCGTATAATATCAAAATACTAGTATGTAAATCTTAACTTCTTGAATCACATAATTAACTGATTTGACAATTTTTATAAACACAATCATATATTTGACAACTTTAGCCACTACCTGCATATTTTTTTTATTTTGAAAATGAAGGATGGATATGCCCATATTATTTGCTGGTTGTGTAAACATGCAAAATGTATAGACTGCTTTGGCTAAAGTTCCAAGGATTATGTATGCTGCTTTAGTATCATAATAACATTTAATATATTTGGTGCAAGTCCTGCTAACTTGCACGTAATGATCAAACTATATTTTGATTATTAAGCATTAATTAAAAATTTATGTTTTTTATTATACCCTAAATAGTCCACATATGAACCCGTCATCCTTAATATTTTCAAAAAGTACTATAATCCAAGAGCATTCTAGACTTTTTTTCTTAATTATAAAGTTGTAACATATAAATTAGTGCTTAATGACCAAATATAATTTGATTTGGTCATTAAAGTGGGAGAGCATGGCTGATTTGGTGGACTTCTTTTAATGGAGAATTGGTGCTTAGAGGGAACGTCCAAGACAGGCCCATTAAGGAATTTTCAGACATCTCTTTGTGAATCAAAGCCCATGGTTTAGCCCTTTTCTTTAAAGGCTTGGAAGCCTAGAACTAACGTTCGGGACCTGAAACCATCAATCAAAAGCTAAATTTTGTGAATAATTGAAGGAGAAAGTGCAAAAGTTCTACATCAGTTAAAATGACAATTACTCTCGAGCATAAGATAAGAGCTGGTAGTCAAGTTGAAAATGATATGTTGTGTCATATTTAGGAGCTAAACTTTGACGTGTTCGAAGCAAGTTCCGAAAACAGCGTAGCCCGACTTTGAAAGCGTTACTCATCACATCATGCTCAAAGTTAGGTGCTTGAAACTGGCTTTAGTTCCAAAAGTTTCTTACATATATTAAATATGCTAGTTGTATAACTTGCTAATGCATCATAATTTCTTACCATCTATCTATTTCCACAGTTACGGTTTACAAAAAGTGATAAACTAACAAAGGACAATCAAATAATTACAAAATAATGAATGAATTACAAGCTTACAACCTAACTTCGTTCTTCGATGCTCGTGCGCACAAACCATAAGCTGATAAAGGAGAAAAATAAGAGAAATGTAAACCGAAGTTAGCAAGTGTATCATACCTAGTAGCTCGTCTAGGTTGAAAGAAAACTTGTCCGTGGTAGGTATTATATATATGCCAGCCCACCTTAGACAATTGCCCAGAACTTCTTTCTACAGAATAACACTGTTTCAAGCTTCTTTTGTTTGTTTTCAAGAGAATGTGATGTAACCTCCCATAGAAATTTTGGTGCTAAATCACGAACTCTTGTTGTAACAGATTCATCATCTCTTATGATAATAAATCCCTGCAAATTAATATTCCATAAGAGTCCTCAACTTCCACAAGTCATTAAGGTCCATAAAAACAGAAGCTGATTCTTAAGTCAGTCAGAACATGCTTAATTTAATGGTTGAATTGGACATTTACCAAAAGCAACAAAAAAATAACCATCATTAGATTTCAGTCCCATATTACAAATATTTAATCAGGAAGTGGAACAAAATGCAGGCATGGCCCTGAATAAGTAGAAAAATAAAAATGAAGTGGCTTGAAAATACTGAGCAGCAAGCAGGACACAACTGAAGTACTGGTGTTATATCAGGGCTTGCATTGAAGAAGTAAAACGAACCACGTCTTAAGTTCTTGACATATAAAGCTATAGGCAATGGAATTTAGTACAGTTTAGCTCGCCTAAGTTTATACAGTAACGTAGTCGTTATATTCTCCTATATCTAAAGATGCAGAGAGGTCTATGGACGAAAGCATGTTGCCAAACAATAAGAATATTGTGTTTTATAATTGTTTCTCTTTGCATTCTAGTTTGGCTGATTATTCTATATAATATGCAAGAGCTGTGAATGTAGCTAGCAGACTGAACAATAGGAGATCTAATAAAGCACAACTCAAAAGGAGTTATGGCTTTGCAACAAGTTTACGGATTGCACGTCAAAATCATGTTACGAGATTGAATTTTCTTTTTCTTCCCAACTCTTACATATAGAAGGTTAAAGGGTGTTACCTGAGGTCGTATTATACGATCCATCTCCAGCATTATATCTTCTAGCAAGCAACCTTCTCTATGGTTTCTATAATGGGTTAAGAGATGATTAGCATGCAACAAATCGTATGTGCGCGGATATGTTGAAAATGGCTCACACCTGAAAGAAAAATAAAATTATAGTAATCAAACAAATAGACAGCCAGTGCCACTAATATTTATCTAAATTAGCAGAAAGCATCAGACTGGGGTTGACACATTATTCTTACCAATCATGAAAGGCACCTAAGAGACCCCTATCATAAATAGCAGATAAGGTATTATCCATGGTAGCTGGAACTATATTCATCACCCATACAGGCAAAGAGTTCAATGCCGCAGAAAAGCCACCAATAAAAGCATTCATGTCCATGATATTTCGTATATCCATGTCAGTGACATGCATGAGCTTCCAATAATTGCTGATTTGGTTTTTCCAGAATATGGCATCAGAAGCAAACTCTTCTTCGCGAATACCTATTACAAGCATTCACAAGATTGATTGTCAGAGTGAAATATGCCAAGTATATTCTAAGCATCATAAACATGACATAAAAATTTCAAGGTTAAACATTTGGGTTGATGTTTAATATAAATCCTATCTCCATCTTCTATGCTCCAGGTAGTCCGAATGGGATAATTTGTATTATTAACCAAAATAGCTTTCTTTTTTCTTCCGTTCGGAGCTATGTTACACGGACACTTCTCCTTACTAGTGCACCCGAACCCGTATCCATGTCCGACACCATTTTTAGGCTATTTTACAAAGGTTATGTTTTAGAAATAACATTTCCCGTGTCCGGGCAGCATAGGTTCAAAGTCATGGAACCAACAGATAATGGAATGAATGGATCATTTTTACAACAAATTGATACTGATATGGTATATTTGTATGTTACAAAAAGAATATCTCAAATCCCTTTGACCCTGGTCTGTGACATGTACGGTACCTCAGTCCATTCTGAAACTGAAACCCATTAACTCTTAACATTACTAATTAACAGAAAGCTCAAAATAATACAAAGGCTAATCAGTCAAAAGAACCGATTATTAAATACATGACATTCCATGAAGCAACTGGTAGACTAGCTACTTAGAAGATTTTCTCAACCAAAAGCACACAGAAAAACTGAATCATTTGAAAAAATAAAAAATAAAGAAAATGCTAAGAGTAAGTACATATATATAAAAAAGTAACTGAAAAGAGGATTCTGATATAAGGTACCCTTTCTACTTGTGTGAGGAAGAAAATCTCTTAATAAATTATTCTCAAAGTATAGCAGATGCAAGTCACTCTATTAGATAGAAGATGCTGTAAACAAGTCCGTTAAGTCAGAATATATCCAAGGGTCAGAGTTGCTAGTGATAGGCCTGTAGGGAAGACTACTTCTAACTAGGTCAAACAATTAACACAAGGTTGATACAGCAATTCAATGATAGTCTTTGAATGCAGTTTAGGTCCATTATTATGGTGCTAAAATCTGCATTTCACTTTAGTTTAAGGCTTTGAAACACATTCATCTTACTAATTATGTTTAGCACCAGGTAGTGTGGCCCATGCTTGTACCACTTCAAGCCAATAGACAGTCATTTTGGGAATGTGGTTTATAAGTATACTGTTGTTTTCTCAAGAGATACTATACACTAATCTATACTTTTCCTTGCCTTAAAGAGTTTGTCATAATTGACCTTGTCAACGTGAATCAAACTATGGGGTATCTTTATCAACAAAAAAAAAAAACTGTGGGGTATCTTTTTGAAATATACATGGCAGGAAATCTGAAATGCATCTAGCCTAATTGCTTCACTATTTTTTACCTGCACCTGCAAATTTCAAAATTCTGTAAGAAGGAAGATATCAATGTACAATGCAGATCTATAAACTGAAGCAGGCAAAACAGGAAGACAAGTTAGCAGCTTAAGTTATACAAGTTGAGGGTTGAAAACAGACCTATTCTCATTAGATTCTTTGGATAAACAGAAAGACGATCTGGCCTGGGAGGGAGCTTCTGAGCATTAGATTGTGCAACTCTAAGTGGTATACAGCTCCTGAGTGGGGTATTCCATGATGATTTCATATCATCCACAGTATCACACACAGTTATGAGCTTCTTTTCGGCATTTTGCAGTAGGCATGACTCATTATCTTGTTTAACCCATATCGCTGTCTGCACCTTTTGAGCAATGAGTTTCCAGCACATAGCTGACGTCAGACTAACCAGCTTATCCCATATCTGGGGGTAATCCTTATCCTTTCTGTAAGCAGGAGGAGCTGAATATATAAAATATCCGTTACTCCGCAGAAGGCGATCAACTTCTTTCAGCAAAATACCATCTGCAAGGAACAAGAAAAAAAAAATTAGATTCCCACTCATTTTAATTTGTAATATATGCAAGAACCAACCCTCTGTAGACTTGAGATAATCCTTAAAATATATTGAGACGAACTGAGAACAAAAGAAAAATCATCACAAGGAAAAACCAGAACTTTTTTTAAGTGGCTTAATTGGTACCGTGTAATATCTGTTAAGTTCTACATCTATCTTGTCAAACCAACATTAAATTTGTCCCAAGGATATTTATTTTCTATAGAATCATGATGTTAGTCAGCAAACCTTATCAGGATCTCTGCTTACTAGAGAGGAGGACACATTTATGCAGAACTTTCCATTGCCTAAATCAAAACAGCATCTCCATATCAAACATATTGACTACTCTGATTCAACTGATTTTAAAAGCTTGCTTGCACTGGTTGTATGGAAACTAATCAGCATAGTGATAGTTATATTGAAACTAAGACTACCAATATGAGATCCTCAACTCCACCTTCTGTTTTGGAAACCTTACAACTAGAATACAAACCCACAATTGCTTCTTCATGTAAAGCAATTTTAATGTTTGCTACTTTAGAACAATCAAAAGAAATGATAAAAATAATAGTAATCATTATTGGTTCTTTACTAACAAGTTATAAATCCATAGCAAAGAGTTGTTGGATAGTTACTCTAATAAAAACATTTATCCGATAGTACCTTCTTTTTACATATAAAAAGTTTTCTAAGACAATAACAGTACCATTCTCATGCCAATCAACGCGACATCTTGAACAGTGAACCATATCATAAGAGCTAGATGGATATGGTAGTTGCTTTGTGGCAATGGCAGATATCATCGCACCAATTCCTCGCTCTAAAGCAAATTGAATCTGATTTTCATGACCATCTTTGGGTGCAAAAGACATAGTTTGTATATCCAAAGTAAGAAGATAGGCTGCGAAGCTAGCAACCCCACAGCCAACATCGAGAACTTGAACAACCCCAGCTGAACGAAGATCACCTGTTTCATTAGTTGTCATATTACCTAACCTGCAGTTAGAACAGAAAAACACACACAAATACCAAAACATATAAAGACACTTGTATATATTGGTCTCGGGATCAAATGGAAGTTTTCTTCTAAAAGAATTTAAGCAAAATTACCTCTGTATGTACTCAGGTGCTCCATGTTTGAAATGTGTACCACCCCCAGGAAACCACCATAACTTATCCTTTTCGTGCACCCAATTTTGTCCTCCTTTAACTTCAGCAAGATGTGTATGGTTCACATTACTTCGCCACACAAAATCCCGGCTGGTTGGCCATTTTATTGGTAATTTATAATCTTCTGGTGGAGGAACCAAGCAAAATAAACGCTTTTCAAGTGGAGGACAATGTCTCTCTAGCTCTTCTCGTCTAGAAAGATCTAAGGTTGGGAGCAATTCTTTTATATATGACACATTATGGCAAGGAATATACTCATTGAACTTCAAGGGGCATATATGTACCCCGGCTTCAGGGATCCTCAATGGTGTTTTGCGGTAAGCTAAAGAAATTCTATTCGTGAATGCAGAACTACCTGCAAGTTCCAGTATAAATTTAAATCATTTACAAGAACCATTTAATAGTCAATATTATATTCAAACAAAAAAAATCATGAGGAAAAGCTCAAACAAATATTAAGTATAGAAAGAGCACAAATAAATGTGAAAAAAGCATGTTGACATTTGACATTATTCAGCGACAAAACAAATGTGCAGGATATAAGAACGTGCCCTGGTCTCCAAATGAATATATCAGCTAGTCAATTAGTATAGAAAGGCTCAAAGATTTTAATCAGAAGAAAATCAAAAGTATATATAACTATCCAAGAAAGGAATTACATCAAATTACCCTTTTAATATAACCTGATTCAATGTCTAAACTTGAAAGTTATTGATCCATCTATTATACTACCTTGTAAAACCAATCCACAGCTGCTCCAATAATTCACCCTATCAACTTATCCAAATGTTCTAATTCAAAGCCTTCCATATTATTCTTCTCAATAACTAGAATGAACTTCCACTCTTGCTAAGCAAAGGTAAATGATTGCTCAAAACTTTGTAAGATCAACAAGGAGCTACCCATTAAGCCCAGCAAAACCAAGAAAAGAAGATCACCACAGAACTGAACCATCAAACTATACTATCAAGTTACCTATTTTCCCTTATCACTGCTATACAATCAGAAACTCCTCATTACTTTTCCAATCTCTACAATTTAGCAGACCCGAACATGGAAACCTTAAACTAACTATTACCATGCTATATTTTACAATGTCCAATGGACCAATGAGGACACTTCGTAGAGCCACGTCCCGAGTTGAATAGTCAGAGCTTCTAGGATGTTCTTCCAACGTGGATTCAACTTCCTACCTAGTAACCTATTTCGAATAGGAAAGTTTATACTAGTCAGGAAGATGTTCTTGATCGATCTCAATAGGAGTCCCTAAACAGTAGCAAACCGACTAGGACTAGGATCCTATTGTTCCCCTATATATATATATATAGAGGCAGGTATTTCTCATAGCTAAGGTAGGTTGACTACATTGAATTAGACCTAAAGTTGCCTAAAAGGTGCTATCATAGTAGCACCGAAGCGAGATTTTACAGTAAGTAATTAGGAGTAGCAAATAAAACAAGTGAAGTAAAACTAGGAAAGCTGCTATAGAAGTTACATTCGAATCGAAAAATGCAGATGAATCTAGAAAAATTAGAATGGTAGTTAAAATGGAAAATAGAGAAATGAAGATACCGAGGGAAGAGGAATTAGAGAAGTGAGAGACATAAATAGGCGCATTGTTCCCAAAAAGAGTGCCTAAGTAGAAGGAACCGATCATTAATAGCAAAGATAGCATTATCATCTGCCCCGACCTTAAACCGTATCCTCCCATCTCTTTATCTTAATCGATCTATATTACATTACTTTCCCAGATCACCTGCTGCTGAAGATGAAGATGAAGATTAAGATCAGCTGAATCAGCACAGTTCAGTCTTTGAGTAGATTCATTTTACTGGTTTTACTTTTGGTAATTAATTACTTCATTAATAATTATCGCCGCTTCCTCTCACTTGCCGTTAATTTAACTCTCTTAATTTTTAATTTATTTTCCCAGATTCTTTCCCCTCTCTCTCTAATTCTACATACTAATTTGGATTTAAAAGATATGAAACTAATTACTACTCTGGCCCAATTTAAAAGCTCAATACCTATCCATGGGCTGGGCTGGGCTGGGTTTGGACCAGAGTTGTTAACCACTTCATTCTTGGCCTTGTCCTACTGTTGCTTCCATTCTTTACTTTCTTGTCTTTTCTGCCCTCGAGGGCCCAATTCAGTCCAGGATTCGCATCATCCATGACATATGAGTGCTTCCTAACTGCAACAGATCCTTAGCACCTAGTAAAAGAGATTTGTAACATGGTGGACTCATATTGTCATTTGGTTATCTATTTATACAATGTATTTTATGTCTTCTCTACGCCCCATATTTCAATCCAATCTCTCCATGGTGTGTGTACCAATTGGACTAAGTGCATTTGGTACTAAACGTATAGGGGGATCGATGTTACAAATAGATCATCTGCCATCAGCCAACATTTTTTAGAGGTTATACAAACTTTTTAAGGCAAGTATATATGTACCTCAACTCCAGCTCTAGACGAACTGCCTAAAAGTGACTCTAGGCTTGCTGGCATTACATAAGAATCAAGCTAATACCACAAATTGCATTAACAATTAACATTTTTAACAATAATATTAGTAGCTCACTGTTAGAAACTAGAATCTCAAGAACAGGATATAAAAGTGAATATTGATTATATTGATAAATAGAAAGACTATAAAGATGAACAATAGATAAATGGACTAAGCTAGAGCCTAATCCCCCGGGAGAAATCTCCCTCTCAACCAAAATGGAAGAGCCTCTGCATATAGCAGCCAAACATTAACTCTCATAACCCCCTTCTTACTCTAAAGCTATGCCTTATATACTAAAGGCTCATACCCTAGACACTACTAAGACCCTATGTCCAAAATACCCCTATTCCTACCAATGACTAGCCATTCTCTATCACTCACCATTAATTATTATATGTTTATACGAAAACAAGGAATATATTATTCTGTTTCACAATTAATTGGTCCTGAGGCGTGAATAGCAACACACAATATTGGTCATGACGCCTCTAATTAAAATATTATTACTATGATTAATCATAAAACCTTGGTGAAGTCTCCATTCTTGAAATCATCACTTTCCAATAAGATATTTTAGCATAATTTAAGCAGCCATAGTTATTAGCTCCTTTTGTTCCTAGAAATCATAATCATCTCTGCAGATTCCAATGCCATGGCGAGGCAAGCAATCCAACGTTCAACTTCTGATCCTTTTCTTTCATCTTCATCCTCATCCAAAACACGAATACTTTCTTCGAACCGATCAACAAGTACAGGCTCTCGGTCGAACAAGTCAGTCTACTGGCTACAATGGAGCAATGTCAGCAAGCTTGGAAGCTTTATAAGCCTTGGAAGGAAGAGCACTGATTCGGGTTCAAGGCATTCTGATTTGACAGAAGAAAGTTTAGAAGCTCATAACAGAAGACAAGAAGAGATTATTTTCCAGTCTCATAGGATTAGTGTTGATGATAGGAATGCAAAATGTAGTCCTTACTATAAAGGCCTTACCGATTATTCCCTTATCCTTAACCGTGAAAAGCATCAATTTTTCCCTCAATCTGCTCCTAGTCCGGGACAGGAAAGCCATGCTACTGCTACTACTTCTACTTCCATTTCGTCTTTCGTCCTTGTCAAGATGCAAGAATGGAGCTCTTGCTTCTCTTCTATGTCCATCAAATCCGCTAGGGATCATAAGGAAATCAGCATTCCTCCTCCTGATTTTCCTGTTGCTCCTCCTGATTTTCCTGCTCTACCTCCAAGTGCAACTTCACAGGCAGTTCTGCTACCTCCAGAGATGCAAATGGAAAGGAAAGGGCCAGACAAATGTGTTTTATCGGTAATTAACGAGGAGAAGCCATTGAGGGAGAGAGTGTCAACATCAGAATCCGAATCACCACCGCCAACGAATGTTGGTGAGAAGAAAGAGACAGTTAGCAAGGTTTCTGATGGACGAAAGTTTCGATGGGCAGACAAGTACAGGCCAAAAGATTTAAAAGATTTTATCTGTAATCGGTCTACAGCTGCCAGAATGCAAACACTGGTAAGGTCTTTGAAGGGAGTAGAATGTAATCATTTCATATTTGAAGGGCCTGCTGGTGTCGGAAAAAGAACCATGATCTTGGCTATGCTCCAAGAATCTTATGGACCTGAAATTTTACAGGTACTTGATTGGATTTATCATACTGTTAAAACACATACCAAAATATAATTTTAACTTGTAAATTTCTAAATGACTTGCAGACCAGGGAAGAGAGCAAGGCATTTAACTTGAAGGTAATTCTTGTGTTACTTATTTTTTTTATTTGTTTCATTGATCATACTTAATTTCGTCCGCATGCATACTTCAAAGTGCGAAATTTCATCATTGGCCGCCAAAAAGTTCACTTTTTCTCATTAATTTTGTGCTTAAAAATGATTAATTATTACATTCTTACAATCTTTAATACAGGGAGAGTCAGTTGGAACTATAGAAGTAGCAATAAGGGTATCTTCCAAACATATAGAAGTCAATCTCTCAGATCTCAAAGGTTACGAGAAGCATGTTATCGTTGAACTTATTAAAGGAACCAATCGTGGAAAACCTCATTGCAAACCGGATCATTGTCAAGGTATATCTGTGCAGATTTATGTTTTATTTTGGTTTTGAAGACTGACCGAATTGATTTGTCGGTACAGCAATCATTTTAAGTAATGCAGACAAGCTATCAGCAGATGCTGTATTGTATATAAAATGGCTGCTAGAAAGGTATAAAGGGTATAGCAAGTTTTTCTTCTGCTGCAATGATGTCTCCAAGCTTCTTCCCATTAAGGAACTCTGCACCTTTGTTCAGCTTTTCTTGCCTTCAAAGGAAGAGGTACAATGATATTTCGGATATTCCGTAAAACTTCGCTTGGCAGATCAATTTGACTTAAAATGAACTTTAGATGTCAATTTAGTCCACAACTTAGTATTAAGTGACACATCTCGGCAGTCATGGTATGGAATTGGTGATTTTCCAATTTTTGAAGCTATTAAGTGTCATGTGACACTTAATTTAATCAAATTATTTAGTTGAAACAAAAATTACTCAAGGATTGTTCTTATAATGGTCAAACTTGCATAAATTTTAATGGTCTTAAACAAAATTTTACATTTCCTTTTCAACAATCAGATCCTTGAAGTGTTAGAGTACATAGCTACACAAGAAGGCATAAAAGTTCCACTCAAATTCGCAGAAAGAATAGCCGAGCATTCGAAGAATAACTTCCGACAAGCTATTCGAGCATTGGAGGCCTCCTGGGAGAGAAGGTATAGTTGAAGCATATGAAAGTACCAAATTGTTGTGGTTTTCAATGTTTTTCACTTGTATGACCTTTCGGTGCAGGTACCCCTTCACAGAAGATGAAGAAATTCTGACAGGATGGGAAGATGATATAGCCAATATTGCCATGGACATTATCCATGAGCAGAGCCCCAAACAGTAAGCACCTTACCTTACTAGGACGCTTAACGATTTTACCCTTATATTTTCATCAGAAAGAATGTATAGCTAAAATTGTAAGCTGGATTACTAAATTTCCTTGAATGTTTGGATTGGCAGGCTATATATCATTCGAGGGAAGCTTCAGAATCTAATAGAGCATGATGTATCACCTGACTTTATTTTCAATGTAAGACCATCATCGTATGAAATGTCGTATAAACATGACAAAATATGGGCATATTTCTTAATTTTTACAAAAAAAAATGATTCTGATGCATACAGACCCTGAAGGAAGAGTTGAAAAAGCATTTAGATGAAATGAGCAAAGTCCTAGTTGAAAATCTGTACAAGGATTACCATGTAAGGATTAAGGAGCTAATTAAATTGTCTGTATAAATACTAGATTTTTCATTAGAGCTGACAAAATGTTGTTTGTGTGTGAAGAGAAAAGATGGAAATGTGTTGGAAGGTGAACAGATGATGTTCTCCAACAGTCGGCATGACGAAGCTGGTAAAAAGCTTCATGAGGATCCTGCCAGGAAGAAGTTTTACCAATTTATGAATATTGAAGGTAACTTTAAACCCATGTCCTATATAAACATGCTACTTTTGTTTGCTGTTTTGAGAAGCTCAATTCTACCAAATCAACTTTCGGTTCAACCAAAACAACTTCCCGTGTCAATAGGCTAGATTAATCGGTTCAAGAATGTTCGTGTACATTTTAGATGCTCACTTTCTACACTGTGATTGGAATGGAGAACTCAAGTTTAAGAATTATTAATTCCATATACATAAGTTGCACTATGTACTTTTTAGTTATTATTATCCGTAAACTGAAAGTAATATCTGTTTTGTTTCTGCAGAATTCATAGCAAAGTTCATGAGCTTCTACAAGTCCCATATTACATCATAATAGTTGAACAGGAAAGGACTATACTTTGAAAACCATACCAAAACCTAAAATTTTGTGATTGTAGACATGGCATATATATTGTACTGTCTGTATGTAACAACTGTATATTTGTTTGCTTGTTTTAGCATTAAAAGTTTGATATTACATCGATTAAATATAGGAATAAGCTTCAACTTTTACCTCAAAATCCAAACAAAACTTATCTGTTCTCCACAAAATTTATGAGAAAATTTGTTCGTCCACTTACTTTTCATGGATATTTACTTTGAAAACAAAAAGTTGAGCTACCTAAGTTTTGTATCTCAACAATAGTATTACACTACAAGTTGTAATAAACACAACAGGTGACGGTGAGTTGAGTTAGAGAACCAACCACGGTTCAAGTCTGGTAAAATAATGAGGGAATTTGATACCGTAATCCACCAGAGGCATAGCTAGGGGTGACATGGGGGGCCGAGGCTCTCGGAACCACCCCTACCAGCGATGGGTCCAGTTATCCCATCCGTTGAACTACCACTACAATTAGTAGTTCCGGATCCCTAGTTTGAAATTTTTTAGTAAAATAGTGTCAAAAAGTATTAAATTTCGTCAAAATTTAAAAATAATCATCAGAAATCTAGAATTTTTATTAAAAAGAATCGCATTGTTTTCTCTAGACTCGCCACTATAATCCATCATACTATTCTTGCAAAACTTGTCTTGTCCCATATTGCGGCAGCTAAGAGATCTGGCCTTGACCTCGGCCAAGAAAGTCAATCCGAACCCGCAATTATAGGCCACTGCCCATAAATTAAGGGCCATATCCGAAAGGCTTTAGAGGGCCCATAAATAAGCACATCGACATTTGGCGGTAGTTTTGGAGTGAAGGTAGCATGTACATAACCAGAAATGTTGTTGAGACCTGCAATTTGAGCGTTGATTTGATAGGACACAGCCCTTGTTTCCCTGTGCTTCAATGTTGATAAACCCTATCCGAATTTCAAAGTTCCGTTGTCCATTTTCATCTTCCAATTACAATTTGTACTCAGCACTATCTTTAATCCCTCAACAACAGCAGGACAATCCCTTAAACCCCATATCTAAACCTAACCTCAAAGCCCTAATTCTCAATCAATACTCCCAAGGAAAATTCTCCAATCTCATCCACAATGTCATCTCTTCGCCCTCTGTTCTCCTCTCTGCCGCCTACAATCTCATCCCTCCCCGAGATCACTCCCTTCACTGTTCCCTCGCCAAGCATTTCTCAGTTGAGCAAATGGGTCGTGAAATTTCCCAAAACCGGTTTGATATTGCTTCTCATTTGCTCAAATTGGAAGGTAAAGGTGACTCCTTGTTTTTCCCCAATTTGAAACTCAAAGTTTTTATTGAAGCTATTAGGGTTGTCTTAGAGATTGTATATGATGGTCGCTTTCTTACCTTTTCTTATGGGGGACGTGTCAATATGGGGCGTCACACCGCTATAAGGTACCTCAAGAACTCTGTTAAAAACCCCAGTTGGTGGTTTAGTGTTTGCTTTCGTCGTGTCGAGTTTGATGCTAGAAATGTTGATAAGTTATGTTTGATTATGGAAGAGAAGATTAATGATAGGGTTTTGATTGATGTCATTAAGAAGTTGTTTCAGTGTGGAGTTTTGAGGATTGAACTTGGTGGGTTTTACTTGGGGAGAGGGCTTCCTCAAGAATGTGCATTGTCAGCTATGATGATTAATATTTATTTTAATGGATTTGATAAGGAGATTCAAGATATGCGCCTTAGTATTAGCCAGCAGAATCCTAAGTTTGAACGAAATGAGAGCGGTGAGAGGTGCAGTAGTAGTTCGTTTGTTAAGCCAGTGAACGTTTATGCAGTTAGATACTTGGATGAGATATTGATAGTTACTTCGGGTTCAAAGATTTTGACAATGGATTTGAAAAGTAAAGTTTTGCAATTTTTGGAAGAGGAGTTGGAATTGAAGGTGGATGGAATTAAGACGGCTATCCATAGTGCAGTTACGGAGAAGATTGAATTTTTAGGTATGGAATTGCAGGCTGTCCCTCCGTCAGTTTTGCGTCCGCCTATCCCAGAGAAAGCACTAAGAGCAAGAAAGAAATACCTTAGACAAAAGGAAGTTGAGGCTATGGAATTGAGAAATGCTCGGGAGAGGAATAGGAAGAAATTGGGTTTCAAAATATTGAGTCATGTGTTTAAGAAGTTGAAGCAAAGTAACGGGTTCAAATTTGATTTCCAAATTGAGAATGAAGTGCGAGAAATATTTTCAACTTGGGCAGATGAAACAGTTAAAGAATTTTTAGGGTCCTTGGAAGAGCGCTTGACTTGGCATCGGATGCTCACTTCAGGAGATTTCCTCTCATTGAGGCATATTAGAGCTCAATTGCCGGAGGAGCTAGTGGATGCGTATGATAAGTTTCAGGAGCAAGCTGACAAGCATTTATCACCATTGAAAGCTATGAAGGACATAGCGGAGGAAAAACTTCGAGCTCAAGAAGAGGAAGAAAGGAAGTATGCGGAGAGAACAGTTGAAGATCTGACAAGATTATGCATGAAAGTCTCTGCACCTATTGAACTTGTAAGGAAGGCTGTTAAGTTGGCCGGGTTTACAAACCATATGGGCCGTCCTAGACCAATCAGCTTTCTCATTGCTCTTGAAGATGTCGATATAATCAAGTGGTATGCCGGAGTTGGGAGAAGATGGCTTGATTTCTTTTGCTGCTGCCACAACTTTAAGATGGTAAAAACTGTTGTAAGTTATCATCTTAGGTTCTCTTGCATTTTGACATTAGCCGAAAAGCACGAAGCAACAAAACTAGAGTCGATTAAGCATTATACAAAAGATTTGAAAGTAAGTGATATGAATGGAAATGAAGAAGTGTACTTCCCAACAGAAAGAGAGGTGAGAATGATGGGAGATAAAAATCTTTCAGATCCAAAACCAGTAGATGGTGCTTTATCTTTGGCACTGATAAGAATGCCTTTGGATGAGTGTTCCCATTCCTGCATAGCCCATTTTTGTGATAGAAATGATACCATCATGTATCGTTTAAGATTACTAAAAAATATTGTGAGCGAGAAACCGGTGGAAGAGGATAAATGGATTCCAGGGGTTTCTAGAATTCATGAATGTATAGACCGAACTTGCCTACCGTTATGTGCTGATCACATAAGTGATTTTTACACTGGAAAAATTACACTTCAGGATATTGACTGTGCTTCCTTTGTTAATTTCGAATGAGCAGTGATTGTAATTAAGGATAAGCTTCCGATAAACGTTCTCTTTTACACATATCAATACATGGTATTTGATCTATACATTGTTTCCGTCGAAGTTTATTATCTGTATAGAGCTTTGTCAAAGTTAATATCTTTGCCATTTAGAGGGGTCCCAACCTCCTTTATAAGGTACATTCATTCTTGCGGTACAGAAATGTTTTGATAATTCAAAATCTGAAATCTCAATTTTTACTGTATTTTCTCATATTAGAAAACTGACTTGAATGTCAAAGTATCGTTGGTTGGGGATTTGGCCAAGCTTGGTTTGTTTTGTAGGAAGACATCTCGAAAAATCTTGCAGAAAAGCCTCAATCGCCACCTCGTTTCTCTTGTCAAGAACACAATTCCAGATTCTTTAACAGGCAGATTTTTGTTTATGAGTTTACCTTTGTATTGCAAATTTAACTCATCAAGTTTATATTTTTGGAAGTGCTAATGGCTTTATGTATTACTCATACTACACCAGAATATTGAGTGAGGGAGTAGAATTATTTTCGTATTTTACATTTTGGGAGTAGAATGTATACGGGGCAATTCAGTTACTATTATACTTAATTTCAAATTGAGGCTCTAACTAAATCAATTTTCTTATTCTAATGAAATTACAAATTTCTAATCAAAATAACAAAAATGACCGAGATAGATATTTACATTGCATGGCTGAGAATAGCTCTTGTTAGCTTCAGGATAAGATATTAGAAAAGTTAAATAATATTGAAGGACTAGTGTCAATCAGATGATGAGAGATTCAGCATTATATAATAACTCCAGAATTTTCCATGAGGACCAGAGTTTTATGGGGAAAAGAAAGTCCAGGGACCAAAATGCTAGATGGAAACACAAAAATCTGGTACAGCTCCATGAAGTTTCCTAGAAGTTGATTAAACTAATATCCTGTATTCTTATACCATACTTCTCTTTTCATATCATTAACAATCATTCAAAAATTGTATCCAAAAAAAAAAAAAACAATCATCCAAAAAATCATTCAGTTTAATTGTTTTTATATTATAGAATATCTAAATTATAGCTTTATAATATTATGGTTGCTCAATAGGTTATATATTAAAATATACAACTGGTTTTCCAAAAGAAGAGTATACAATTAATCCAAATTAAGGTCATAATTTCACAAATACAAATAAAATCTCACATATATCTAGCGTGACTCGAACTTATATCATATCTAATATTTCTCCTGAACTTTTTAACTTTTGTTATAAAATTAGAAGATATAGGCTCTATTGTTTATGACTGAGAATTACTAATCTAAATTGAAAATTACTAAACTGAATTGGATTGTATTTGCTGAAGTGAAAATACTGAAAAATATTGAAATAAACTACTAACAAGTACTAATAAATCATAAAGAAAAGTTCTTTAGATATGAAAGTGAACTGCAGCAATGCGGTCTACAAAAAATTTGTTATTTTTTCACACTATTAAAAGCTAAATAGAATTTATGGCTGCTTTCAGATTTACAATACAGTTTAATGTTTCTTTTTTCATATTTAACCTAATTTTTGGAATATTATATATTTTGAGATTAAAATTCTAATATATTGTTCAAATTTAACTTATGCATCAAATTTTGAATTTGTCATAAATAAAGATGATTGTGTCTAACCACATGGAAAAAAAATTCCTTCTAAATTTATGATTATTAAGAGCAGTTAATTGACATACGGATATTATGGTAAGGATGAACTAATTGAAAAAAAAAAGAAAGTATAGAGCTTCTCATCAAAAAAAAAAAGATTAGAGCTTTACATAGGATCTTACTTATCAGTTTGAGTTTTTACAATCTCTTATATTAAGTGTTCAATAATTTAGAGTTTAATAATTTCACCTATTAATGCAACATCTATGGTCTTATTTCATTTTATTTATATTCAACAAATTTCAATTCAATTCAATTGAACAAAATCAGTAAAATTTATTATACATTTAACTAATAACTTAGTTCAGTTTAACTTTTTAAATAAAAAAGATATAAGATTGAAATGTGTTATAAATACTTTGAGCACAAGTCTAAGATAAATTGGCATGCTGAAGTGTATGCATATTCTGGTTACTCAGGTTGGATGGTTTTTGTATTTTTGATATGATATAATGGCATGTTATAAATTAAAAGTTGAAAGTAAGTGGAGATGGTGATTGTTGTATTGTTTGGTAGTAGTAGTAGTGATATGCATGTTTGTAAATAATTCATGAATCCCACCAAATCCTTCACTTCCCGCCAAACCGCCCATTTTCCACGACTTTCTCCATCTAATTTATTTCCAATTATAAAATTAAAAGATTAGGACTATTCATTATTTATTCATACAATACTTTTCTTTTTATTTTTGTACAATCTTCTTATCTTCAAGTTCTCTTATATATAAATTGTCAATTATATTTGTAAAAGATCATTGAAATCCCCAATAATAACCCAGTTATCACACACATCCTTCAAAAGATTACGTAATTTCAATAAACTTTTCTTCAAGAAAGATTCGAGAAATTATAGAAACCGGTTAATCAATACTTTGACACGCATGTGACATAACCTTGATAGAATTCTTAGAGAAATTCAGTAAATTAGTTGAACCATTAAACTTCCATAAAAAAGCTAAACATCCACTAAAATTAATCCGAACCACAAAAAACAAGCCATCACACGAAATTTTCTTCTTTATGACAATTACATTTTAGTTTTCATTCATTTAATAAAAACTTATTCAATGATTTTCATTTGTATTAAGTACGAAATTATTTTTTCACCATTTTATATCTCCATTTGATTTTTATGAAGTAGCTAAAGTTTTAATGCATGTTTAAAAGTTATTAGCTAGATTTTCAATGCATGTGATATTATGATAAGTTTTTTTATGATAAGTTGATAACTAATATAGGAGTAATTATTTTGAAATTATTTATGTAATTATCGGATAATTTATTGTGTTAAATTGAAATTACTTATGTAATTAATTACATTCCTATATAGGGTTTACAGTTTCCAACCAAGTCAAAATCCTTCAAAGGAAATGAATGGATATCTATCAATTAATTACGTTTCCTTTTAATCAAATTCCATATGACCCGTAAGTGGTGTTGCTAATAAAAATATACTATATTCATGTTTTTATAATTTTAATCAGAGTTATTTTATAGATATTTTAGTTTTTCACGAAATAACTATTGCGTTGTCCTATCCTTATCTACGAAGATAGTGAATTTTGATTTAATAATAATAAAATCAAAGTAAGGTTATTTCAAAAAAAAACTATAACCTACATCTTTTGATCAAAGTATTAGGTTGAAGATTTAAAATTGATAATAACAATAACTAATTCTATATTATCCAACTTTTTAAAGTTTAACAGTTATTTGAAAACTTCTACCATGATCTGAATGTAATAAATTAGTAAAAATAAATTAAAAAAGTATAACACCTCTCGTTAAAACATGATTAGTGTAAAATAGAAAAGTGCATGAATATTATACTTTATTGATCAATCGGGTTCATTAAACTAAGATTATAAAATTTCCCACGGTTATCTTCAATTCCCACTCCTGCAAAAAAGAAAAAGTTCAAATAAAATACTACTAATTATCGGATAATTATGTAATAAAAATTTAAAAACCCATTGAAACTTCCAATTGCAGTAAACAAAACCAACAAACCATTTCCACCCAAATTTACAATCTATCTTCTGATTAGAATGCCACATCCAATCATCAGATAGATAACCATCCTTTGTCACCTTCCTTGAACAATCAAACAAGTTGATCCTACTTTTTTTGTTTGTTTTTTTTTTCCTTGGAAAACATACGTATTGATAGCAAAATATTGTTTACAAATTCAAAAACTTAGCTGAGAAATTTATATTTCAAACTCTTATTAATATCATACTACTTTTAATCTCTGATTTTCAATATAAACAAATACTAATAATAGACTGATTAAATTTGGCATATCAGTGCTCTGGTTTATTTGAAATCCAAAAGATGAAACAATAATACAGAAAATATTAGGTTTATTCAATTCATGTCAGAAAATTTCAAAAATAAGGTCTTCTTTTTACACTAATCTCGCTGAAAAAAATAAAGACAACTGCTGAAAAACTTTGAAAAAAAAAGAATCACAAAACAAAAAAAGATGATATCAAGAAAAGTTTAAATAACATTTGGAGGTTTATACAACACACAAGTGAAAGTAATTTAATAAGTTTGAAGTCCTTTAAATATCGTCTTTCCATAACGTTATATACGAACAAAAAATAGTTAAATTGTTTCCATGTTTTTTGTTTTTATTGAAGCAACAAGTAACAACAACTATAAAGCTTTATTACAAAGATTTTAGTTGATGAAATTAGCTAAGGCTTTATAACAAAGATTTTAGTTGATGAAATTAGCTAAGAAAGGCAAGAAACTACCCGAAATAGAGAGAGGTTGGTGAAGAGATTTTTCGCAAACCGCAAGCTCATAAGCCACAACATTCGCAATTCTTCGAACATGAGTCACCTGACAAGAATTAATTTTGTGAGGCCATAACTTGAAGTCATCGAACACAATATCCACAATAAAATCAATTATACGATCATTGTTAAGCGCATTAACCACTACAAAATTATCTGGCTACAAAATCACATTCTTCAAACCCTTACGCCTAGCCAAATCAAGCCCAAAGATCATAGCAAAGATCTGGGCTACCTCAACTGAAACCATCCCGCTATAATTTCCCCCATCTTGAAGATAACAAAATGATTTTATATTATTCTATATTTCAAAAAGACTACTAAATGGCTATCAAAACTTAAAAAGAAACGAAGCTAACTGATCAAAATGTCTTATTTTCTTCATAAATTTTGATAGTTTGCTGTGTTCAACTTCAATTTTAAATTGAACAAATAAAGTAAACTTATTATATCAAAATGTTCTATTCTTGTTCTAGAATCTGAGATCTAATTTCAAACAACTTGAAATTTTTAAGCATTCAACAACCTTAATATATTCACTTTATTCATTTTAAATCATTCAGGACGCAGACAAAAATAAAAATAAAAAAACCATGACATAGTAGAGCATCCAATTCAATTTATATTTATATATACGGCTGATTAGTAGTAATATTTTGACAGTAAGATCATTTAATCAGGGCCGTTGATCAACAACATTACATTTCCCTGATATTCTACACCTTTAGATCACTCCGTTAAATAAATTTTTCCACAAAAAAAAAGAAAAAAACATTTCTCGTTCAAATCATGGCTCCATCATACGACAAAAGTCTTCAAAGCACACGAAACCATCACCATTCTTATCCACCACTGCTATCATACGCCGGCAATCCTCTAAACTGCACCTATCATCTCCAATCGCCTTATAAACTCCGAGCAGCTCCTCCGCCGTGATCTTCCCATCGTGATCGGAGTCAAAAAACTCAAACGCTACTTTAATCTCATCATCTCCAGCCGGCTCACAAGCCGAGCCGAGTTTACTAATCAGCGCATCAACGCTAATGCAGCCGTCGCCGCGACGATCGACTTCGCTGAGCATAGTAGCAACCTCCTCCGGCTCATCTCCGATTCTCAACAGAAGCTTCTCTAGTTGAGCTCTGGAGACGATGCCGTCGTTGTCGCCGTCCATGATTTTAAAAGCGTTGAAGAGCTCGGAGTAGATATGAGCGGTGGAGATGTAGGACCAGTCGCCGGAGTTATCTCCGGGGAGGACACTGGTGGGAGTCCCGATGTCGGTGGCATCGGCGACGGAATCTCTTTTAACGGAGGAATCGGAGGAGGAATAGGAGGGATCAGATCTGGAGATTTGAGATTTGTCTTTTTTTGATCGGAAGAGGCGTTTAGGACTTAGGTTTTTGGGGTTGATGACTTTGATAAACTGCTTCATGTCGGAAAATGAGAGTGTCGGAGAAGAAGAGATGAAGGGAAGGAGATGAGGGAAGGAAGGAAGAAGAAGGGAGGTTTAAAAGGAGATGGAGAGAAGAAGGCATGGCAACTTCCACGAAACTTCCTATGCAACAAGAATTCTTACTTTTATTTTTCTTGGTTTTGGAGTATTTATATGTATTTTTTCTCATTTAATGTCCCGCCACCCAACTTATATCATTTTTTTTTGATTTTATTTCTACGTTCTCATTTGAATCCCACCAAGATTCTAATACTTGTCTGTTAATAAAATTAAAATCTTCCAAGTCTTTTAAATTTTACTAGGCAATTCCATTTTAACCACTTTGTCTTTTGAATTTCACGGACGATCGTTCAATATTTAAAGTGTGTCTTTTATACGAGAAATAATTTTTAACGCATTATTATGTACGTGGTATAATATTGACTTCATATATGACACAAACACTTGAATGAAATTTATAAGGTTTTGTTTTCATTTAAAAAAAAGGATTAAAATGCCTTTAATATTAAGAGTTAAATGGATGCAATTATTTCACAACCCTTTTCTTATGCGAATGATACTCTGCCCTAACCCTAACCCTAACCCTAACCCTAAAAGAATATCTGGTCAAATTGTTTCCGTTATACTCAAAATAGAGAGCTAATACATACACTTTTAAATACTTCAGGAACAAATAGGTCGTCCCTTAAGTTTGAAGGTAAAGTGACTAAAATGAACAAGTTTAAGACTAGGCGTAATTTAAGTCATTTTTACCAAGCAAACATGAAGTTGTAAGGGACGTTTGTTTCTCCGTCTCACAGTTGTTTTTTGCTTTTTAGTCTAAAAAATAGTTAATTTGGTGTTTGGTTAGAAATCAGAAAAAAAATGCTTTTTGCTTTTTAGGTGAGAAACAATTATTTTTCAAGAAACAACAACATACTGTTTTTCTATAAATAAATAAAAATACACTACGGATCTTATTTTCATTTATTATTCTTTTCTACAAGTGATCTCTTAGATAAACTTTTCTCAATCTGAAAGTGATGATTTTTAATATAACATTTTATTACCTTGATGTCATAATTCTATTGTTCGAGCAATTCCATTAGACACCTCTTTTTTAAGAGTCTTTCATTCAAAAGTCAAAATAACAAAATATATAATACAAGATTACAAAGATGTTTATTTAATTAATGACTACTTACACATATACATAATGAGACTAACTAGTGATATTTATAATTCTTCACTATCTAGTTTCTCATATCGGATCTTCAATGCTTATTAACAATTAATATCATCCATCTAACTATTTAAATAACTAAGTATCCACAACTAGTGACGCTTAATTGCTTATTCATAACAAGAAACATAATTACATGCAAGTCTCAACATTATTATACTAGCTCATTATACAATACATTGACTTGAGATATTTTCAATATTATAATATACATGACGTATCTCACAACTATATAAATATATAATAACAATAATCTTTGGACTAATTAAAATATAATCTCATTTTATTAATAAACAAATAAAATATAATTCAATACAATTATTTTAGATCACGTATTCTAACAACGAGAAGTTTAGAGGTGACCGACTCTTTCGAACATATTCAGTCTTGACTTTAGTCAATGAGCGGTATTGAACTTTACGGTTTAGATATGTTTGATGAACTTTATGGGGTTAAGCCTGTTTCTTACGTTCTTCATCACTTCATCTTTTACAAAATCAACATTAATTTGTTTCTTAAATTGGATTAAATAAACCCAATTCAGTAATATACACCATCTATTACTAGTAAAATTACGGATGAAACAAATCACATTTTATACTATTAAATACTGGTGTAGGCTATGGTCACTTTGTTTTTCTCTTACTTTGTCTTTTTCACCATTGGATTAGTTTTTAACCCATGATCCAATGGTTGACAAAACAAAGTAATGGTTACTTTGTGAAAAACAAAGTGACCATAGAATATCCCTTAAATACTAACTCTCTTTTGTTATTATCAAGGGCTTAATGTGAAAAAAAGATGTCTTTTTGTTTCAAATATCAAAGTTTTTTTTATAGGCTAAAACAATAAGGATGAAGGGATCAAAATGATTTTTCTCTTTGCCAATTATTTATCATGTTTAAAATACTTGTAAAAAGTTAATAGAAAAAGGTAAAACATGAGTGAAAAACGTATAAACTTGTAACAAGCGTAGTTTTGTGCAAAATTTGCGCAAATTGGGGGACCATAGCATAGTTAATGAATCAAAATGGAAATCTATTTATTTTGTCAAAAGAAGAAAAATAAAGAAATTATCTAAAAAACTTAAACAAGTTCACATAATCTATCAAATAAATGTGTCATATACACATGTTAATACAGCTAAGCAAATGTATCGACCAAAAGAAAGGTCCAACATTTCCCCAAGTTGAGGGCTATGCAATGCCATGCCTATCATTATCATAGGAGGCTAGTCGACAACACCCACTTCTTTTTCACTATTCTAATGATTACATTAATAATTCATGTTTGAAAAGTTCAGTCTACAATTAGAAATTCCAGTGTATTCGTAACTATTTGGAGATAATAATCTATTTATCACTTAAATTTATATTAAATGTTCGATTATTTTTTAAAATTACTCCTTGAAAAGTAGTAGTATAAATTTATATGTGCGTCGACTCCTTGAAAAGTAGTGTACTTTACATTTTTTTAAAATTCACTCTTGTTTTGATATGTGGACTTAAGGAATTATATCATTTTAAGTCAGTTTAAGGAGCTGAAGAAACACTAAATAAGTTCAAAATTCAATCTATCCGCTAAGGTTCGGGAGTTTATGATATTAAGTCTATTGTATATGAATAAACTTTTTATCCAATTGCTTCTTTCACAGTACCACCACTCACAACTAGAGCTGAGCGTGAATCCCAGAGATTCTTGAACCGAACTGAATACTCGAAAAAAAAAAATTCAGAATCGTATTGAACCGTTGATTTTTACTTTAGAACAGACCGAATTGTACCGTTGACTTTTATAGAGACAGTTCCGAAGATTTTCAATTATCTAAAATTACTGAGTAAATGTGATGGAGATTCTAAAACCAGACCGAATACCTAAATAAAAAGATCCATAACCGAATTGAACTGTTGACTTTCTCCTAAAAATCAAACTCTATTATACTATTAACTTTTACCAATACAATTCCAAATTTTTTTAAATATCCCGATTGAAAGACTTGTGCTCACCCTTACTCACAACTCCACAATAGGTAGAAAAATTTACCCCAATGTGTCAAATTGGTCCATCAACTTAAGAGCCCAGAGCTGCAGCAGTGGCTATGCTAATTAATTCCTATGTCGACGACACAACATCTGTAATTATTGTCAGATATGATCCTCATTTTTATAGATTTCTCACAATATTTTCAATTTTACTTCAATTGTAATCAATATACTTTCTTTCTATTTCTTACCCAAAATAAAATAAAATAGAAATACTTTCTTTTTTTTTCTTTCTACAAAAAATCAATATACTTTCTTGTTGAGCATATTACCATTCTTAATGCATCGACTTTTCTTTATTTCGAATTAATATCATTAGTATTTACATAAAGTTTCTTCTCATTTTAAAATGACAAACCCTTTGTTATCGAAAAATAAAATAAAAATAACAAACCCTTTATGCAAAGATTATATCTATCTCATAAATTAAATGTTTTAAACAATATAATAAATCATTGAAGTATAATAGATGAATTTTCATTATAAAATAAGTAAACACTTCATTTTGAGGTTGGTAAAGATCATTTCAAGACGTTAGTCGGAGTTTAATGCATAATATTAAAAAGTGTGAAATTGAGTCGTTTTGTATTTTACGTTTTAAAATTTAATATATCACAATAATGAGCAACTTTCAATTGTCATAGACGTAATTTACCCAAATTTTGCATGACTCCGGACAACAAAATTCACGTCATAAGAAAATTCAGTTGGATTGAGCCGTTTTCTTTTGCTCAATACATAATATTTAAGAATTCAAAGTCGAGTAACTTTTATGTTACATTTTGACATTTAGTACTGCAGCATAATAATGAGTACTATATACCCCAATTTTGTCTAACTCCAAATAACAAGATTAACGTCCTCCAAATTTTTTGTTGGATTGGATCTACTCCTACGAATATCTCCCAAGTGAGAAATGTCAGCATACCAAAAATAAATAAACAAGATATACAAAGTTGTTTGGCATTAAAATCTGTAGAAATTCTACATCTGCACAGATACAACATCATTGTATGGCAAAGAGAGGGAAATGTTCCAAGTGTTTACAGCTTTAGTTTTGCATGAGCTACTATTTCTACAACTCATTCTTGCAGAAACTTTTCTCAATGATTCATTATTCTTTGTTGTGTGTTTGGAAGATGGAATGGTGGCTTATGTTAGCCGACCCCGAATCATATCGCGACTAAGGCTTGGTTGTTGGTGTGTGTGTGTGGTATTAACAAAGTCACGTACTGTTCCTAAAAGTCAACCATTCATGAACTGTCAATCCTGTCCATCATCTACTCCAGAGTCATGCTTGGACATAGGATCAGAAGATGTTTCGTTTAAGTTCTTTGATGTAATGACATCTTCCACATCATTTTCTTCGTCATCGTCCGCAGCATACTCAGATGCTGAGCTAGCATCCATATCTCTTTCCAAACTGTCGAGCTGCAAACATTCAGCAACTTCATTGTTAGAGTTATCCGAGTCCAAGGACCTACCGGAAAGTCCCAAGCTTTCTTTCTTCACAACATTCAGCACAAACCCATTATGAATCCTTTCAGGCTGCAAAAGATCACCTTCTGTTACTGTAATACTAGAACCACTCACAGACAATCTGTTATTATCCCGCTGATCATAATCGCTTTCTGAGCTTCTCTCTGATGTTGCCACTTGAATAAACGGATCCCTGGATCCCAACTGCTGCACAGGCGAGATAGGATGAATCATAAAGCCTCTACTCAATTCAGTATCAACATCGAGATTCTGGACATAGTCGATAAATTTGTTTGCAGAGGTAGTCCTCATCAGTGGTCCCCCAGACCTTGTCCAAGTATTCACATCTACACTTTCAGTTTCACTGTCACTTCCATCATGTGCATTCCGGTGAGTTCGCAGATTTCTACCAGCAGCATTTTGGTGGAAGGCGGAAACTTCAGCGAGGAAATCCTCTTCAAGAGAACCAGTTGAGTTCTCACGAGCAATGCAATTCCAAGAAGGGATTCTTCTAGAAGCATTGAATTTGGCGGGGCTGTTGGTGGTTAAGCCGTGAGAAGCAGCAGCAGCTCTTTCAGCGCTCCTTTTCAATCTACGCATGTGGTTGAGAATTGCAACACATTCATCAAGGCAAAGCTCAATTCCACAGTTCGCTTTGATGGCTGAAAGTTTCTCCCACGTGCACCTTCTCCCTTGGTTTGCTGCCTTTTGAAGCTCCAAAAGAGTTGGATTTTGTATAATTTTTGACATCTGCATGCATTACCAAAACTGAGATTAAACTACCTTGTCCACATTCAAAAGATTGATAATTTGCGCACATATACCAGTTAAATTGACACAAGACAAGATAGAAAAATATAGCAAAAAGGAGGAGTTGATCAAGAAATTTTTTCACTGTAACAAACGCCCACTCAGAATTACAAATTTAAGGCTGGCATAAACCAAACAGAAGATAAATCTTTAAATGAGTAATGCTAATAATACGAGGAAAATTTATTATTTCTCCAAGTGTCAAATTTGGAAGTACCTGAGACAGCGTGGCAGGCATAACAACAGTGACATCACCCTCCCAATCCTGAGCAAAAAGTTTGGCAAGTCCCCCTAATGGAAAACCGAGTTCCAATACTTGATTGCACCTATGTTTGACCTCCATCTCCGTGAGATGAGCAAGCTATAAAGTTGAACAACATCAAATGAATTAGTATCATGTCAGTAGGTGAATCAAGAGAGAAATTCTTCCAAAGGGAAGATAAGATGCTGAAGAAAAAACTTAAGCAGTGACGAGGGGAGTCATATATGACTTTGTTATATTTGAAACGGAAAAGCATAAACAAAAACTGAAACAGACACTGAAATCGTATTTGTGAGAACTACAAGAAATGGAAACATAGGCAAGCGTGTAAATAAAAAAATATGAAGGTATGTTTATAACTTTTAAAACTTCTTGCGACTTCTCTCTCTATATATAAAATAAGAAACATTACATGCAAATTACATAATAGGAAAGAAAATAAAAGTTCTTTCATTTTGAAAGCTTGAATAACCATCTATCAAAAAATTCTGAATTTAATGCAATATGATTGGCACATGATGAAATAATAGGAGATCTGATAATGTGATTCTCCTCCTTAAAACACATTATATTTAGCTTTTTTAAAATTAAAGAAATGTAAATTTTCCGTTTCCAAGAGTTTCAGAAACTAAAATGTGAGATAAAGATAACACTCGCACAATTAATTTTTTTCTACTAAAGACCAGCTAACAAGCCCTAAGTAATTCAAACTTCAACTTGATCTGTCAACTATGCAATTATTCTTAAATCTTAACCCACAAAAGGAAATCTCGTGAGAGAATTATAAAGTTAAATGAAGTTAAATAAAAGCAATTGTAATGAAATTGACAGTAATTCAAACAATGGGAAGTGCATTTGAAGTTAGATTCACATACCTTGGCAGCAAAATTACCACCATAAGCTCTCACAAACTCCTTCATTCTCAACAATGGAGCAATATGAGGATTTGCTTGACTCACAATAAAATGATTAACATTAAATAGTTCCTTCAATTGAATCATTGGCAAATCAATCTCCAAGCTACCATCTCTCCACCGCCGAGCAGATCCACTCGATCCTTCCTCAGGATCAAGATTAAACGGAGGATGATACGGAACAATTTCTCCACTCCTGTCCTTTGCCATCAATTCCTGAGCTTCAAAAAGACCCGGGAAAGCACAAGAGGCAGTGACTGCACTCCATATAACCACATGAGGCGAAGTCAAGTAGTTAAGGCATCTAGGAGGCTCATGCTTCCTAGGGGAGCACACAGTGATCCCAAGAACCCGACCCGTCATGTCATAAGCTTCCTGAAAAGTGAGATTGCTGGTCAGATGTCTTAACATCCATTGCAACTGCCGAATTTCGTGAACAGCTCCTTGTGTCATGACCCTCTTGACAACAGTAAATAGCCCACCTATTTGATCAAAAAACTGCAACGAGGACAAAGAATCTTCAAAGAAACTTTGCAACTCTGGCCATGATCTGGTGGCAACAACAGAACACATAACAGATCCCACACTAGAACCAGCAATTATCCTCGGCAAAAGCTTATGCTCCACTAATGTTTTAACCACACCTACATGGAAGGCTCCAAGAGAAGCACCTCCACTTAAAAGTAAAGCAGTTCTCCCGAAAGCATGCCTTGTTTCGTGCATGAAAGAATGCTTCTCTTCCAACGAAAGCTCCTCTGTATCCGAATCACACACCATTCTCAACTGAGTTGACACTTCATCAATGTATTCCTTTATGAGCCTGGGCACATGAAGTCTACCCTTATGAAGCTCTGGGTTACACATATTGCCAAGATTTCTTATAAGATCAGCTCTCATACAAAAGATAATATCTCTAAGACACCCTTCTTGTCGCCGATGATGGAGTTCCTGAAGCTTATTTCTGACCAACTCTTCATCATAAAGGTTGGATTCATTCAACTTCGGTGTTTCCTTATCAAGCATCTTAGCAGCATGAGCCCACTCCTCATATGTCAATGCAGTCCTCATCATATTCCTCCAGAATTTCCTCCGGTAAGCCATCTCAGCCCTTGATTTCACATTCGCATAACGTTTCAACAGGAATGCAATCATAGTCACCATAGCTAATATCCCTTGTGGATTCCTAGGGTGCAACCATGACAGCATGGAAGCTGAAATGCTCCTAATTCTATAAATATAGTAAACTAGTGTCTGAAATACTTGACGCCTAAAATGCGAAAATGACTTGCAGAATAACACTCTGAAAGCAATAGTCCTACCAATGATTGTTGAAGGTCCAATTGAAAAGGGATCAACACTAGCCTCATTACTTATATCCATAGCTAAATTGCCTTTAAATTCCTATAACTTAACAACAATATATCATCAAATTCTGCAATTTTCGACTAATCCCTAATTCTTTCTGTACAACTAGAAGAATAATATGAAATTAATCAGAATGTTGATTGAAATAAACAGAATCAAACCTGCTAATCCATAAAGACTCCAACTTTGGCAAGAAAATATTACAATTGAAATTTGGAGGGCACAAGAATCCTTGAATCTCACCTTCCTTCAGGAATAAAGGGTTAAAAATAAAAGGGTATGTGTAAATGGGATTGAATTTGAAAACCCAGGAAAGAAATGAACCCTTGAAAATTCAAGAAGAAAGGAGAGAAACCCAGAAAGAAGAGAGAAAAAAAAGATAATAAAAGAACAAGTGAGAAAGAAAGAGAGATGCTTTAAATAGAAAATATAGGGAATTGTGAGGAGAAGATAAAGATAGCGATAATGTAATGTGATGACGCTACTTTGAATTGCCACATCAATGGCGGACATTTTTGGATTTCAATTTGCAGCTAATATCAAATCTTTTATTACTAATCATCACTATATCTTATTTTTGTAGTACTATTTTTTTTCAATAATTACTTGTGTCTTTTTTTTTTTATATATATTATATAAAGTTTTTCTATTCAAAAAAGTTATATAAAGTTTTCATAATATTTCAATGGGTTGTAAGAGATACTCTAATGTTACTCTTATTTATTATTTGAGTGTAAAAATTTATGTGTTTATTAATTTTGTCAAAATAAATTTATTATTTGGCAATGTGTTTTGGGATTACCGAGTCAGTTTATAAATTTAGAGAGATGTAATTTTCACTTATTTTCTTAACTCTTTCTTTGTAATCGAAGATGACAATTGGTATGAGCGTTGTCTTTCTGAGCCAATCGATGCGTTCGGTATGGATAATTGGCCTATAACTTTTGTTATCACCACTGCTCTTCTTTGGAAGAAATAAGGAATTTTTTCAATCGGGATTCAATACCCCTTAACAAAGGTGATTTGATTTGTATTCGTATATTGTGGATAACAAGAAAGGTTGGGACAACATTACAGCGGGGCATACTTGAGTTCCGAAGGATAAGAAATGGCTTGAGTGTATTACATCATTGAGTAGTACTTGGAAGCTTTAAGCATTGTCAAGATTCTAATAACATTGTCGTTGGTGGCCTTGTGGGAGATGGGCAAGGATCCTAAATATGTGGGTTCATGCATAATATTGGGTAAAAGAAGTTCTTTTGAAGCCGAACTTTGGGGTCTTATCTTCGGCCTTCAAGTTGCGGTTAATCATGGAGTTAAAAACATTAAAGCTGAATCTGATTGTGCGAAGGGGATCACTATAACTAATAGTTCTTGTCCTCTCCATCACCCTTTTCGTTCTCTAATTCACAAAAATCAGTTGTTGCTTGAACAGTTCAATTTCTGTGGGAACAGAACAGATGTGCCGATTTTCTCGCCAAAAAAGCTACTAAAATCCCGATCGGTCTGATGGTTTTGTCTGAAGTACCACATATTCAAGGCCTGCTGAAGGATAATTATTTAAGAGTTGCTCTCCCCCGTTTAATCGCTACCTAGTATAGCCGCTCTCCTTTTCTTTTTTGTTTCATGTTCTGTTTGATTAGTTTTCATCAGTTACCGAAAAAAAGTCTAATTTCAAAATGATATTTAAGTTTATTTTTTTGACAAAATAAAGATTGTATTTAGCTTTGTTATTCAAAAGGCGAAAAAAATCATTAACGGTATTAATTGTGATGACGTGGACAGGCGTTTGTAGTCTTAGTTTATTGGTAAATTCCTAAGAAATTCATATGCTTATAAATTTAAAGTGTGGAAAAAAAGTGTATTTCATTTTATATTATAACCAATAAATGAAGACCAAAATATCTCTTGTCACATCATCACATTGCTAATTATTTTATGGAGCTAAACATAATTCTTATTTTGTCAAAAAAGTAAATATTAATATTATTTTAACAAAATTGATAAATATATGATTTTTTTAAAAAAAATCCCCTTCTCCCTTTTTGTCAATTCTTCAATTGAATTTATTTTATAGTAAAATAAAATTATTAAGGATAAGAATTACTATTATGATGACTTGTTTAACTCATGAAGCACAAACTAATTATTATTGTTTCGTTAGGGTAACGTTACGTGTTTGATAAAATACTTTTCAATATGTTCACACAAACTTTTCTCATCATACATGACAATGATATAGGATATGTATTCAACTTTTCAACAATATTTTAGTTAATTATAGAATTAAATTGCGTGAGACTCTCATTATTGCTATTTCTATATTGGAGTTTTGATATTAAATTTCATATTCTAATCCCATGATGATTAAAAATTTGTACAACAAAGTGGAGCTAATTATAAAACTCATATAATATAAAAGTTGATTTGCAATTACTTTTTTAACTCATTTTAAAACATGTTACTTCAAATATGTTTTTTATAATGCATTTTAAAAATCATACCTCGCTCACAACTCTTAAAAACTCTAAATCATTTTACAATTGAATCGCAACAAAGAAAGTTGGACATTGTGAAGAACCGGTTTACCAGCAAATCTATACATATATCGTTTTGTAATATATGAATTTACTTTGTAGCCTATGTTAATGTGAAGCATCGTAGTTCAAGAAATTGCTTTGTTAAATCTAGCAATTTTTAATCCAATTAATTACACAAATAGATTCAAATAAATTCGAAAAAATCATAACAAAACTGATAAAGGCCTTGAATAATAATATTTGATGGTTCAAACAGAATAATAATATTTGATGTAAACCAATTCAAGGGCGCGGAGGCGCATATAAAGCACGTGCCGAATTTCCAACATTTTTTGTCGTTGGGATTCTGGCTTGGGGGGTTTTCAAAGTCTACAAACTCACTGGCAAGGTCGGTTTTTAATTTTACAAATTGAAAAGTTACGCTTTTGACATAATCAATAACGTAAAACGCGTTTTGATATTGATTATTAACAAATTAATAAAAGTTTCAGCAACCCCTAATAGATTTTAGACCAAAATAAATTTCAAGACACAAAAACAAAATTTTCATGTCATCACATCATACATACCAGTCTCATTCAAGTGGTGAGTGACTCTCCAATCGGAGAGTCACCATTAAATCAAGGATATTTTCAATCTAATGGTCTATAATAAAGGAGAAATCACCGTTAGATTGAAAATATCCTTGATCTAATGGTGGCTCTCTAAATTAATCTGGAGAGTCACTTATCTCTTGAATAAGACGGTCATACATACATACATACATACATACATACATACATATAATCTTCAAACAAATCTAGAACATGTACATATCTTTTCTTTAATCGAACATAGAGAGCTATTATGTCGACTTTGTAATCAGATCCATAAAGCATACGGCTTGGGTTTTGGCCCATCAGTCCATTTATTCTAATGGCAAATTTTGCTTAGGTAATGAAAAGTCGGAGGATCTGCTCCATATTATTCATCTAATTAAAATATTACATTTTCTATAAAAATAATAATCAAAATGTTACATTATTTAATTTCTTGCATGGCTCATCTTACTGATAGTTTTATGGATGGTATAATGTTTAAAAACCTTCTTTTTTATTAGATATAGAGTTTGTATGGTGCAGCTGTTCCTGTTTGCTATTTGCGGTTAGCTGTTTCTGTTTGCAGTTTCATTTTGCTGTTTGCGGTTTGCTGTTTGATTATTTGTGTTTGGTAAAATCATAATTATTTATTGATGTTAGTATGTAAAATGACTAATATAGGCCTAATTAAAAAAATTAAATGTAAAATGCAAAGGGCAATAAAGGAAACTAAAATCCGTAGAGATTTTTACTGCTTCTCGGAAAAGCAGCATTTTATAATTCCTAACCAAACACCCAATTAACTGCTTTTTAGATTGAAAAGGCAAAAAACAGCTGGAAAATGGTGAAACAAACGCCCCCATAATCTTCTCTCTCCATTCTCATGTTCATTCTTTTATTTCTCTCACATGATGTAAATTGTATTTATTAAAAACAATATATTATGTAGGTCTTTTTAATCCACGTATAAAAAGACAATTTTATGTGAGAGAGATAGAAGAGGGATATAAAAATGGAAATGAAAGATAATTCAAAACTTCTAAGAAAAAATTAATTTTTGAGTGTTCGATAAAATACACCTGACCAATTAAAAGAGAACATTTATACGTATTTAATTCTTAATATAAATCAACTAGTTGTGCTCACATGATCAATGATTGACCAAATATAACCAAATATAATTTGGTCACTATGTGAGCACCATTGATAAAACAACTATGCTTTACATTAACGGTTTCTGATGACCATTGCCTTGGAAGAGATGGATGTGAAATTACACCTTACACCCTAGGATTCACCGTTTTTGTCAGCACAAGTTGCAGCTGAGGCCTGAACAAGTAGATTCAAGAACAATAGATTACAATTTTCCAGTTTTTTGTAATCTTGCCCTTTATACCTTTGAAAACTAGTTGGAAATTAGTCAAGGATAAGTCGTAGTTTGAGCGCCTAAATGGATCTAAATACCTAATCGAACCATATTAAATTCTCAATTTTAAGTGTCTAAGTGGAGCGAGATTAATATCATTTATGCTTGCTAATAAATTTGTATGAGTGATTGAGTTGAGTTGTACATGGCCCTCCACATGGTCCAGCACATACAAGAAACATAATAATGCTTTGCATGTTGCTGGTCCACCAATCCTTTTACAGCTTAAAAGATAACCCCATTTTTCTAAAGTCATTGAATCATTTGATCCCAATTTTCTACTAACAATGCCATCTGTACAAGAAAAGTAATTAAATTATGAGTCTTAAGGGTTACCAAAGAATAAGTCAATCTATTATGGCAAGTCCACCTCCCCTTTGTTCAAGTCAAGCCCATCAAAATTTGCTAATTAATTAAATATTCACATTCTTGTAACTGCTAAAATTCAATAGTAAGTTGCACAACAAAAACATCTGTAGGAAGAAAATCTGTTTTTATTTTTTTTGTTCATCTTGGAAACATCCATCCTTCATTCAGACAAATAAAAATTGAAGATTCAAGACAAATGATTCCTAGTGAGATTGAATCTGAAACAGATGTTCATGATTCCAACATGTCTGAAACATTGTCTGTCACCTCTGAATCTGATTCATCATTCAACAATGGAGCAGCAGAGATTACAAGGAAACTAAACAAGTTCAGATCAATCAAGCTTGTCAAATTGCCAAGTATCAGGTTCAAATCTCCCAATTATATGAAGACCACCACTTCTTCCACTGCAAAGAAGGACACTTTCCAGGTAACATGTCTAAAAGTTTAGCTTCACTTATAGTAAATTAAATTCAGTAAACCCGAATTACATTTTACCGAGTAATTTGCAGAAACTGGCAAGAAGTTTGTCTAGGCGGTCCAGTTTTAAGCCTCCGAGAAGCTTGACAAGGTTGCCTAGTACAAAACTCAGGAGACCTTTTGTGAGGAAATCTTCTGGAGGATCTGATCCGAGGAAGAAGATGAACAAGTCTAGATCAATCAAGCTCAGGAATCGGTCTTCGGTTGTTCTATCTCATGACCCGGAGAATGATCAATTTCAGGCAAGAACATCTTCTGTTAGACCTTTAAGGGTGTTAAAGAAAATGTCTAGTTTAAGAATCAACAGCTCATCCATGAAGAAAACTGACAGAAACATTGAGAGAGCTACCTGTTCGTCGACTCTTAAGGGTTCTAAGTTTCCTAACCGCCTTGAGCTTCAGTCAGGAGGAAATGAATCTCATGGGATTTCAACCATCAAAGTTTGCCCCTATACTTATTGTTCACTTCACGGTCATTCGCATTCTACTTTACCTCCGTTGAAACGCTTTGTATCTATGAGGCGGCGTGTGTTGAGGACCCAGACAAGTGGGAAATTGGAAAGGCAATCTTCGCTTAAAGCGAAACGTTCTAGCAATGTTAAGAAAGGAATCCGGGGGAGAAAAATGTCCGGTTATGGAGATGCTGCAGTTCCAGAAACATCCAATGCAAGCAAAGTTCGCTCTCCAACAAGAAAAATGGCTGGTCCGAGAATCAGGGAAGAAATTTTTGCTCGAGATGGTAAAGGTACCAGCTGTTCCGACAGTGATATTGAGGATGTGCTTGGTGAATTATCAGATAATCTGCGCTATACGCAAGAGTATCCACAACAGAGTGAGATCCCCGAAGCAGAAACTGATAGTATGACCTCCTCCTATGAGGAAATATCAGTGAATGGAGAAGTTCACCATGAAGTCAATGAAGAAACGAGTTGTACTTTGAACCTAGCGGATGGAAGAGGTGATTTAGAATCGATCACTTTGGAAGAAAATACTTCAGCAGGTGAAGCTAGCAGAAGTATTGATAGCACAGTTTCTTCTGTCCCCATCTGTGAGCAACTAGAAGAAAGTGCTGCATGTGAAGAAAAGAATGGAGATTATTTCCCCAAAACGGATTCTGAATCTGATTGTAATACTCGTGCAGACTACAAAAGGAAGATGGAAGAACAGAAGCATATGGGATTGTGGCACCTGATATACAAGCATATGGCATCTGGAAATGCTGTGGAGGATAAGGAAGAAGTGGAAGACGCAGACACTAGTCCTGGAACGCAGAAATCTGGCTCTTCAGATTTTTCTGGAAGCAGTCGCGGATTAGATGTAGATAATAATCATGAACAAGGCAGCCATATTCAGCTGTATCAGCAAAATGCCATTAAGCTGGTGAAGGAAGCATTCGATACGATCCTGTCAGAAATTCCAGATCAATCACCTGATGATCAATCAAGTGATAGTGGCAGCAGCCAGAACAAGGAATTTTCTGAAAAGAATCATGATGGTGAGGAAACGAGCATGCCAAATTCCTTCCATTCAAGGAAAGAGGGAATGACACCAGAACCAGAAAAAACTATGCTCGTCACAGATACTACTAATGGAGTAGAAGTAGACAAAACACAATCAGAAATTGGAAGCAAGTCTAAACAGGAAACACCCAGAAAATGGAGTTATTTGAAAAAAATGATTGTCCTCAACAGATTTGTCAAGGCACTGGATAAGGCGAAAAAATTCAATCCACGAAAGCCTCAGTTTCTGCCTATACCGAGTGACCCTGAAGCAGAAAAGGTTCATCTACGCCATCAATCCTTGGAGGAGAAGAAAAAGTCTGAGGAATGGATGCTTGACTATGCACTTCAACAAGTTATTTCTACACTAGCCCCTTCTCAGAAAAGAAAAGTAGCTCTACTTGTCCAAGCCTTTGAATCAGTCAGTCCAGGTCCGAGTTCTAATTTAGATGATTCTTCACAGGCAACTCAAGATGAAAGTTGTATTGGTTTGTCAAATCAGAAGAGTTTTGGAAAAGGAGAAGAAACATATTTTGGGATCACTCTTCATAAAACGTCATTACCCAACAAGAGATCTGATGAGAATCTACACCATACTAATGGTTCATGCACAGAGGAGCAGGCACCAGATTGTTTTTCAAAGCTCAAAGAGCTAAACTCGGAATCTAGCTTCAGTTCCGAAGCATTGAGTTTACAAGTTACTGATGCGGACTCAAAGAAAGCATTTGGAGTTATCGATCTTGACGAAAACAACCATAATTCCATAGTCAAAGATCATCAGTCTGATCCTATCAACTGCTGCTTAGTGCAGGATGTCCCGAAGCTTGCTGATGGTGAAAATACTTCGAATGGTGTTTTTGAAAATGGAGAAGTTTCTGAATCTGTCCGTGATCTTCATTTGGAGTTCAATGATCAAAAAGATGTTGCAGACACTTCAAATGATGTTTTTTCAGATAGACAATTCTCTGTTTGGGAAGTTCGTAATCTTGGTTTGGGGTTCAGTGATCAACATGATATTGCAAACACTCCAAATGTTGTTCTTGCAAACAGAGAAGTTTCTGCTTCTGGAGCTGGTGATCTACAATTTAGTGAGATTCCCACAGCAGAAACGGATAATAGTACCTCATCCCATGACGAAATCTCATTGAGTGGAGAAGTTAACCATGAAGTCGATGAAGAAAAGAGTTCTACTTTGAACCTAGCGGATGGCGGAGGTGATTTGGAATCGATCACTTGTGAAGTTAGCAGAAGTATTGATAATACAATTTCTTCTATCTCTATCTGTGAGCAACTAGAAGCAGAAAGTGCTGCCTGTGAAGAAAATATAGGAGATTATTCCCCCGAAACGGATTTCGAGTCTGATCATAGCACTCATTTAGACAAAAAACAGGAGGTGGAAGAACAGAAGCATATGGGATTGTGGCGCCTGATATACAAGCATATGGAATCTGGAATTACTGCAGTGGTTGATGTTCAGACATCTGCTACTGAAACAGATAAGGAAGAAGTGGAAGATGCAGACACTTGTACTAGAACACGCGAATTAGGCTCTTCAGATTTTTCTGGAATCGACCACGGATTGGATATAGATAATAATCATGAACAAGGAAGCCACATTCAGCTGTATCAGCGAAATGCCATTAAGTTGGTGAAGGAAGCATTTGACAAGATCCTGTCAGAAATTCCAGATCAACCACCTGATGATCAATCAAGTGATACTGGCAGCAGATGGAGCAAGGAATTTGCTGAAAAGAATCACGACATGGAGGGATCGAGCAACCTAACTTCCTTCAATTCAAGGAAAGAGGGTATGGCACAAGAACCAGAAAAAAATATGCTCAACACAGCTGTTGCTGATGGACCCGAAGAAGAGAAAACACATTCAGAAAAGGGAAGCAAGTCTAAACAGGAAACACCTAGAAACTGGAGTTATCTGAAAAAAATGATTGTCCTCAACAGATTTGTTAAGGCATTGGATAAAGCGAAAAAATTTAATCCACGAAAGCCTCGGTTTCTGCCTATACCGAGTGACCCTGAAGCAGAGAAGGTTCATCTTCGCCATCAATCCTTGGAGGAGAAGAAAAAGTCCGAGGAATGGATGCTTGACTATGCACTTCAACAAGTTATTTCCACACTAGCCCCTTCTCAGAAAAGGAAAGTAGCTCTACTCGTTCAAGCCTTTGAATCAGTCGGTCCAAGTCCAACTTCTAATTTAGATGCTCCTTCACAAGATGTTGCAGACACTTCAAATGATGTTTTTGCAGATAGAGAAGTCTCTGCTTCTAAAGTCCACGATCTTGATTTAGGATTCGACGATCAACATGATATTGCAAACAGAGAAGTTTCTGCTTCTGAAGTTCATGATCTTGATTTGGGGTTAAATGATCAATACGATGTTCTTGCAAGTGGACAAATTTCTGAATCTGAAGTCCAGGATCAACATGAAGTTGCAAATACTACAAATGATGTTCTTGCGAATGGAGTTCATGATTCTAAAATCCGTGGTCTCGGTCTGGGGTTCAATGATCAACATGATGTTACAAACACTTTAAATGATGTTGGCGTCAATGGAGAAATTTCTACTTCTGAAGTCCTTGATCTTGATTTGGGGTTCAACAAACAAGAGTTGCCATCAAATTATCAAAACAATAGAAAAGGTGAACAGTCAGGAGATGCTCAAGACTCAAGTGCAAATGGAGATGTAAATTCCTTAGTTTCTGTCACGGAGCTGGTGGAAAAATCATCTAAAGTCACAAACGGAGAGACAGTGCTTAGGAACAAATTCCTCCAGTTAGTTACTCCAGAATCTCCACATGAAGAATCAAAGGCCAGTTCCACTGAGTTAACACATGAGAAGCAAGGAAATATGGGACTTTGGCATCTTATATACAAGCACATGGTGTCTGGAACTACTACACTACTCGATGAAGCAGAAAGAATGAATAATACTGATGATCATCAAGTTGCAGGCAGCCAGAAGGTTAATTTCCAACAAATTGAAGCCATAAGGATGGTTGAACAAGCAATTGATGAAATCCCACTTCCAGATTTTCAAGATGACTCACCTGATGATCATTCCATCAGAAGTCCAGAACAGGAGCAAATAAAAAAGTCACCTTTTCGAGTATCTGTCAGTACAGAAGCGGATCCAAAAGAACGATCCCTGAATTCCGGAGGTACAGCCACTGAAGACGGAGACAACAATGCATTCAGGGTGGAAAACAATACTCAACAGAAAACAAGAAAGAGCTGGAGCAATCTCAAAAAAATGATTCTTCTGAGGAGATTTGTTACGGCATTGGAAAAGGTCAAAACTTTCAATCCACGAGAGCCACGATTGTTGCCTTTGGACAGTGAGAAGGAATCAGAAAAAGTTCTCTTAAAGCATCAAGACATGGAAGACAGGAAAAATGGCGATGAATGGATGCTTGATTACGCTCTTCAACAGGTTGTTACCAAACTAACACCAGCTCGAAAAAGGAAAGTACAGTTGCTTGTAGAAGCTTTTGAGACTGTCATTCCTACTTGAAAAACGGAAAAAAAATCCGAATACAGAAGCTTCAATGATGCACAACTTCCAGACAAGAAATAATTCTCTAAGGCCAAATTGCATCCTTGTTATAGCAACGACAGCTATGCGTTTGTGTTTTGCAAGTGTGCAGATATGGTGACAAGAATAGAGAAACCTTGAGTAATTAAGAGAGTAGACAACAAGAGTAGAAAGGCATGTAAAGACTTTAGAGAATGCATATAGAAGTTGTAAAATTTCATACTATTTTTTGGTTTGAATTATTTGTGATATTAAGTATAAGTATCTTGTAGACAAATATGAGGGTCTTGTAAACAGTGCACAGGCAAAGTATTGCTATGAAACAAGTAGAGTAATGTAAGTTGAATTTTTGTAAGTGGATTTATTAATCAAAATCTAAATTGTTATGTCTATATGGCTGCAAATGCAATCCTTCCAAAATACAAGCATATACAGGCAGCTTTTAGGATCACAAAAATGTTGCAGACATGTAAAAGATTTTATCGTGAATCATGATATTTGTATAATCAAACTTGGTGAATCAGAAATTTGCTCAAAGATCCATCCATGTAAATATTAAGAGAAATGGATGAAAAACAAACACAAACATACAAACAAAGTGTAGGATTGGAGAAATTCTGTAGTGCACCTGGTTAACACTTATCACTGAACTTATAAACAAATAATTAAACTAATGAGAAAGCGAAGATGTGTTAGAATACTATTGGACGGGTCATTGACACATAGTTGACATAAACCATACTAGAATTTCTTGTGGGATTGACATTTAAAATAGAACTTGTTAGTAGAATTGCAGAATGAATATAATGTCCAAGATTAGACCCATAAACAGGCTACATTATAATTGTAATCCAAGGTGATGAAATATTTAGAAGCTTCACTTGAATTTGATTAGCAGCAATACCTTGAAATCGGGCCTGGCTCATGAAGAACACGATTTTGATTATCCAAAAGCACTATTGTTTATATCATTTGCCTTATCAAAAATACAATATTTACCGTCAGCTTTGTAAATATTTACCACCCGATTACTAAACTTTTTATATATTGGTTAAGTTTGTTTGATAATGCTTATAATTTATAATAGAGTGTATATTCTCTTCCGATGTATCATGCTCTTTAATAATATATAATGGTATAATGATTAAGAGATTGTTATTAGAGGTCTTAGGGTAAAATAAAAAAAAAGTAGAAGTATTTTTTATACTAAGAATTAACGAGTTGATGCAAGGGATCCAAAATAAAAATTACTTTTACATTAAAGGCTAACGAGTTGCAGTTAAGAACTTTTAAAGCATAATATAAATAATAGAAAAATTAATTCTATAGCCAACATATCACATACTCTCGATATATTGTAAATTTTTTTGAAATTCTTTATAATCAAAGCGTACGCATTATAATTAAATTTATATACTGAAATTAGATTACGAATTATTATTTTTAAAGTATTTAATAGTTTAAAGCTCATGTATTAGAATTTATGTTCTTTTTTTGATTTTTCATCCGGTTTTCGAACCACATTGGGCCGACTAATCCGAATTCGGGACGGGTCCAAAGATTATGGTATTTATTTTCTTTTAGTATTGAGTATCTACTACTAATCTAATACCAATACAAAAATTTACTAAGCTAAAATCAAATATTAATTTCAAAAAAGATAAATAAATTTCAATACTCTCAAAAAAAGAAAAATAAAAAGAAAAAGGAAAAAGATATAATGAGGTTGCGTAGGATTGCTTTTATTTATTTTACTAGTCAGTGGCTCGTGCGTTGCACGGGTTTATACATTAACATAAATTAAAATTCAGAATTTTGAATAGATTCCTCTTCTTTTAATATCGAGACCAAACTTTCAAATTAAAATATAAGTAAACATGGTATGTATAAAGAAAGTCATAGAAATTAATCATCAAATCCAAATAAAAGTAGCAATGAATAAAACATCCTACAGAAATACACAAAATACTATATACAATATAACTTTTCAATAAAATAAAGTACATAAAAATGTCAAAAAGATAAATAACAATTGAAGGATCGTTACCGTCGTCTTTCTAATTGGTTCTATGATTTCTTTTAAGTTCGTTCCGCATAAATGGGTTGACAACTCTGAATTTACAAAATGAACACTAATTAATTACCTTTCAAAATAAATAAATAAAAACAATAACAATAGTAGAAGTAAGATGAGAAAAAGATCATAGGAGATGAAAAAAATAACTGAAAAACGACATGGATAACTTGATCAATCATGTAATGCAAATGAATTATAAAACTTGCAATGAACATTAAAATAATATATATACATACTTAAAATAAATAAGAGAAATATGAGCACAAAAACTTGCAAAATACGGAGGAGAGTAAAATAAAAAGTAAGACATACCTTCATCTAAATCTAAAATTGGATATGTATGCAGGACTTGCCAATGGGTATTGAATGAAAAATAGCTTTGCAATTATATAATTTTCATGATGGAGTTATAAAATGAGTTACAAAAATAATAAAAGAAATTTATTGTTGAATTAAAATAGTGTATATGAAAGGTTATATAACCTCAATAATATTAAAACATAAATATTAAAAGCTCTTATTGGAGGTTACATAAAATGTTATATATTTTTTTTCAACCCAACATTTAATTTTTGTTTTAAAGAAATTCAAAATTCTATAAAAATTACACCTAGGATTTTGATGAGGTGGCAAATTGTGAGAGAAGAGTTTGAGTTCCCCTTTTATAAATATATATATATATATATATATATATATAGAAAAGGGATCAAGTGAGAACACCTCTTATATATGAGAACACTTTGTATGTGAGAACACCTCCAAAACTACGTACTTTTATTAATAAGAGAGGGTTAAAAGGGGAATTTGTCATTTTTTTTTATGGACACGTATGGGATGTAAGAGCAGGAGAGAGAAATTAGTACTTTTTTTAATTATTGTTTAAATAAATTTTCCCGACTTTCCCGAACTCCGATTTGAACTTTTTTTATACCGTTGGATTTGTTTTGTCGAGACGCTTATTTTGAGTACCATTGTTGTTAGGTAAAGTTGACGTTTTAACAATTTGAACATACGTGTTGTAACTTTGAACATGAGTGTCCATTGTAGTTAATTTGCATTTTTTCATTGTTAAAATGTTAAAAAAACTAATATTATCACTAAGATTTGATAATTTTTCATGTTTTGATGCTTAATTTGAACGTATTATCACTAAAACTAGATAATTTCACAAAACATTATACTAATATTATTTTTTCCCATCAAAACTATCAATTGACACATGTTTAAGAACTTAAAAAATTATGTTCAGAAAAATACTTCATATTTTCAAAAACTTAAAACGTATGCTCAAAAGAATAACCTGCATGTTCAAAAACTTACAATTATTGGTTACAGCAGCAATTGAAACTTGAAAATGTTATGTTCAAATAAATATTCTGCATGTTCAAAATTTTAAAAAATCGTTTTTACATAAGCATCATGGATCTTAAAATGAACCTCTAGACGACACGAGTCTAATGATATAAAAAAATTTGAAATCGGAGTTCGAAAAACTCGAGAAAATGATTTTAAATAAAAAAAAGTTAAATTTTTACTCATCACCAACACATTCTCTCTCTTTTATCTCCTGCGCAACATAATAAAAGGGACAAATTTCCCTTTTGGTCCTACCTCATTATTAAAACTACGTAGTTTTGAAGGTGTTCTCACATATAAAAGTGTTCTTACATATGAGGGTGTTCTCACCTGATCGCTTCCCTATATATATATATCTTTTATTTAAAGCCAAAATATGAGTCGGTGACAAGAAAAAAAGTATACTAATCCAACGGTTGCTTAAAAAGTAATCTAATCCAACGGGTCACCGACATTAGCTACACCCTTTATAAAAAGACCTACTTCCAGACTTTTTTTTGCCGGGAACCTTTTTATTTTTGATAGCCATTTCCCGGCAATTTTCGACTTGTGTTTTTGAGAGATGCTGCAACGAAGTGATCCATCTAGGGTTACAGAATTCAATCTTCTGCATCTGTAATCTTGTGGGTGAAATCAAAGATGCGATGAGGATGAAATCGTTCTTTTCATGGTACGTACTTACTGAGAATCGTTTTTAGGGTTTCGATCAATTATTGTCGTATCGAATGAGTTCCGATCTTTGTTGCAAATGATTCTAAAGTTAGGATATATGTCCTTTTTCTCTATTTAGGGTTTCTGATATTTACTTTGCAAAATTACTGTCAGTCGGAAAATTTGTCTTGTCTGATTTGTTTTATCTTGAAGTATCTGTGATCCTAATTTAATTGATGAAGGATTAGGATGAGTTGAATTATGTCTGTCTCTGAATATCTGTTTCATGAACTATGTCGTGATTCTAGTCTACTTGATGAAGGATGAGGATGTTTTTAATTAAAACTTGAAAACAGTCCCTCCTGAATGATGATGACCAACTTCGGTTAAATATCAGTAATTTTTAACGCAAATGAACTGAACTCTGTTCTTTTTATTTCCTATTAAAGCAGCAACAATATGATGAGAAAGAACATTAGGCGGCGGGTGTATGATGCCCTGAATGTACTTATGGCATTGGATATCATATCTAAAGATTAGAAGGAGATACAATGGAAAGGTCTTCCTCGAACTAGCCTGAGTGACATTGAAGAATTAAAGGTATATATGCAACTTTTACATACCTATCATGTATACTGAGAGAAGTAGTTAAGGTGGTTTTTCTAGATTTACTATGCGTTTGTCATGCTTTTTTGTTATTTTCTGTAAATAATGCAGACTGAACGCCTTGGATTGAGAAGTAGAACTGAGAGGAAGACTGCCTATGTACAAGAACTGGAAGAACAAGTAAGCATATCATTTTAGTTCCTTGTTGGGTTGAGTTGAATGTCAATTCCCGGTCGTGTGCACCTAGTCTGCAATTTCTATGTTTAAGTATTTGCTTCATTGGGCTTTATGCATTGACCTTTTTTTTCTTTGTATTACCAAGTATGTAGGCCTTCAGAATTTGGTAGAATGAAATGAGCAACTATACAGCTCAGGAAATGCTCCTAGTGATGGGGTTTCATTACCTTTTATTCTGGTTCAGGTAAAATATTTTTACCAGTTTTGCTTTAGGACCATTAACAGAGAAGTGGTAAAATTCTCGGCTTCCAACCAATAGCTTGGTGTATTATTATATGAGAGTGACCACTCTTTTGTATATTTGCAGATTGAAATAGTGGCATTAATGAAGAAAAATATAATGGTGAAGTAAAGCTTCTTCCAGGAGGTATCTATCCCTAAGTAAAGCTTCATAGCTTGGAAAAAGGTTGGTATCTATCCCTGTGTTGCTGGGAGAACTTGAAACTTGTTTCCTCTTCCCTAATTAACCAGTGCACTTTTCTCTTCCAAATTCATGCTCTAATCAACAATGGTTGATCATCATTACTTTCTTAGATGTCTATAATGTCATTTTGTTGGTCTCCTTTTGCAAATATAATATGATATTGGAAATATCTTCTTATTTTTGGTGTATTTTTGTGCTGACTTCTGCTTCATCTGATTGTTGCGTGATTTTGTGCTGTAATATGTGGTGGGATTGCATTTTACCGCATCAAGTTGTCTGGACTTTATGTAAAACATGTAACTGAACATTCCGTATTTCTCTTATCCCTGCTCTGAAATCCACCAATTTTTTGTGGATGTTTTAGAAATATTTGAATTTCCTTCTCTTTTTGGTCGAGGCTTCATTGATGTAGCGCAGAGTTTTCATCTTCTAATCAATTCCTTGGTATTGAGTTGATTTCTGCTGATTGCTTATCTTCTTCCTCCCTTGCATTTGGAAACTCAAGTCCCGCCCTCATGCAACTGTAGAAGTGGAAATATCAGAAGATATCAGCTTGTTCATTTCGACTTTAATAGGTAACAAACCCACTTTAAGCTTGTAACCTCACTGATAATACCAGATGATCTTTTTCATGCTTGCAATGTGTCCGATGTGTGGTTTAAGGTACAGATGACCCGATGTTGTTGTGAAATTCAATTTAACCCTTAATGTTTTCTTTTTACGAATTCGCGGTCATTGCTTTTGTCCTCAGTTTTGCCATTATTCAGGTTCCAATAAGATTACAAAAGTTGATTTTGTATCGATAAAAATAGCTCCTGTTTGCATTTTATACCAATAAACACTTTGAATATTTTCAGGCCACTGAAAATGTTGACTAGGATGCTTAGTCAATTTAATCAAACCACGTAAATGATGCGTATTAGTTTTCTGCGTTATGACACTTGTTCTAGTCAGCATTTTTGGTGAGAGTTTGTCTAGAGCAATTTTATTGGTACAAAACAGGAAGATGTATTTTATTGATAGAAAATCAGTTTTTGTAACCTTATTGGGATATTGTTCAAAATCTTAAGTGACGACCGATAAGATTACCCCCGTAATTACCAAAATATTTCCCTTAAAAAATGGTGAAATTGGAAAATATTTCCCTAGTTCCAGCCTTTTTTTTTTGTCGGCAACCTTTTTCTTTTTGAGCCGTTTCCCGGCAACTTTCAACTTCTCTTTTCGAGAGATGCTGCAAAGAAGTGATCTATCTAGGGTTTCAGAATTCAATCTTCTGCGTCTGTAATCTTGTGAGTGAGATCAAAGATGCGATGAAGATTAAATCGTGCTTTTCATGGTACGTACCTACTGAGCATCATATTTAGGATTTGGATCGATTATTGTCGTATCGAATGAGTTCCGATTTTTGTTGCAATTGATTCTAGGGTTTGGATATATGTCGGGTTTGTGATATTTACTTTGCCAAATTATTGTCGGTCGGAAAATTTGTTGAAATACTACGGTTCCTAATAACATAAGACCTAAATCTTGGGGGATTCGTTTGTTGATTACTAGGGTTCGTATTGTTTTAAATTTACTTGATTTGTTTTATATTGAAGTATCCTGTCATCCTAATGATTTACTTGATGAAGGATTATGATAATTTGAATGATGTTCGTATCTGAGTCAGTTTCATGTTGGACTATCCCGTGATTCTAATTTACTCAAGGATGACGATGAATTCAACTCTGAAACTTGAAAACAGTCCCTCTTGAATGATGAGTATCACTTTGGTTGAAACTTGAAAAGTGTCCCTCCCCAATATCTGAAAACTTGAATTCAACTTCTGCGTCTGTAATCTCAGAATTCAACTTTTGCGTCTGTAATCTTGTGGGTGAAATCAAAGATGCGATGAGGATGAAATTGTGCTTTTCATGGTACGTACTTACTGAGCATCATCTTTAGGGTTTCGATCAATTATTGTCGTATTAAATGAGTTCCGATTTCTGTTCCAAATGATTCTAGGGTTGGATAAATGTCGGGTTTGGGATATTTCAAATTTATTGTCAGTCGGAAAATTTGTCGGAATGCTACCACGGTTCCTAATAACATAGGACCTAAATCTTGGGGAATTAATTTGTTGAATCCTAGGGTTCGTATTGTTTTATTTTGAAGTATCCTGTCTTCCTAATTTAATTGATGAAGGATTAGGCTGATTTGAATTATGTCTGTCTCTGAATTTTGGTTTATGAACTATCTCGTAACTGAGGATGTTTTCAATTAAAACTTGAAAACAGTCCCTCCTGAATGATGATTACTTCTGTTGGAACTTGAAAAGTGTCCCTCCCCCATATCTGAAAAGTGTCCCTCCCCAATATCTGAAAAACTTGAATTCAACTTCTGCGTCTGTAATCTCAGAATTCAACTTTTGTGTCTGTAATCTTGTGGGTGAAATCAAAGATGCGATGAGGATGAAATCGTGCTTTTCATGGTACGTACTTACTGAGCATCATCTTTAGGGTTTCGATCAATTATTGTCGTATCGAATGAGTTCCGATTTCTGTTCCAAATGATTCTAGGGTTGGATAAATGTCGGGTTTGGGATATTTACTTTGCAAATTTATTGTCAGTCGGAAAATCTGTCGGAATGCTACTACGGTTCCTAATAACATAGGACCTAAATCTTGGGGGATTAATTTGTTGAATCCTAGGGTTCGTATCGCTGATTTGTTTTATTTTGAAGTGTCTGTCTTCCTAATTTAATTTATGAAGGATTAGGATGATTTGAATTATGTTGTCTCTGAATTATGGTTTATGAACTATGTCGTGATTGAGAATGTTTTCAATTAAAACTTGAAAACAGTCCCTCCTGAATGATGATTACTTCTGTTGGAACTTGAAAGTGTCCCTCCATATCTGAAAAGTGTCCCTCCCCAATATCTGAAAACTTGAATTCAACTTCTGTATAATCTCAGAATTCAACTTTTGCGTCTGTAATCTTGTGGGTGAAATCAAAGATGCGATGAGGATGAAATCGTGCTTTTCATGGTACGTACTTACTGAGCATCATTTTTAGGGTTTCGATCAATTATTATCGTATGAAATGAGTTCCGATTTCTGTTCCAAATGATTTTAGGGTTGGAGAAATGTCGGGTTTGGGATATTTACTTTGCAAATTTATTGTCAGTCGGAAAATTTGTCTGAATGCTACTACGCCTCCTAATAACATAGGACCTAAATCTTGGGGGATTAATTTGTTGAATCCTAGGGTTCGTGTTGCTGATTTGTTTTATTTTGAAGTATCATGTCTTCCTAATTTAATTGATGAAGGATTAGGATGATTTGAATTATGTCTGTCTCTGAATTATGTTTTATGAACTATCTCGTAACTGAGGATGTTTTCAATTAAAACTTGAATACAGTCCCTCCTGAATGATGATTACTTCGGTGTGAACTTGAAAGTGTCCCTCCTCCATATCTGAAAAGTGTCCCTCCCCCATATCTGAAAAGTGTCCCTCCCCAATATCTGAAAACTTGAATTCAACTTCTGCATCCATAATCTCAGAATTCAACTTTTGCGTCTGTAATCTTGTGGGTGAAATCAAAGATGCGATGAGGATGAAATCGTGCTTTTCATGGTACGTTCTTACTGAGCATCATTTTTAGGGTTTCAATCAATTATTGTCGTATCGAATGAGTTCCGATTTCTGTTCCAAATGATTCTAGGGTTGGATAAATGTCGGGTTTGGGATATTTACTTTGCAAATTTATTGTCGGTTGGAAAATTTGTCGGAATGCTACCACGGTTCCTAATAACATAGGACCTAAATCTTGGAGGATTAATTTGTTGAATCCTAGGGTTCGTATTGCTGATTTGTTTTATTTTGAAGTATCTAGTCTTCCTAATTTAATTGATGAAGGATTAGGATGATTTGAATTATGTCTGTCTCTGAATTATGGTTAATGAACTATTTCGTGATTGAGGATGTTTTCTATTAAAACTTGAAAACAGTCCCTCCTTAATGATGATTACTTTGGTTGGAACTTGAAAAGTGTCCCTCCCCAATATCTGAAGTTACTTCTGTTGAAACTTGAAAAGTGTCCCTCCCCAATATCTGAAAAGTGTCCGTCCCTAGTATCTGAAATTTAAAGTTTATAACTTCGGTTGAAACTTGAAAAATGTCCCTCCCCCATATTTGAAAAGTGTCCCTCCCCAATAACTTCGATTGAAACTTGAAAAGTGTCTCCAATATCTGAAAAGTGTCCCTCCCCAATATGTGAAATTGAAAGTTGATAACTTCGGTTGAAACTTGAAAAGCGTGCCCCCCCATATCCAAAATTGAAAGTTGATAACTTCGGTTGTAAAGTGTCTCTCCCCCATATCTGAAAAGTGTCCCTCCCCCATATCTGAAATTGAATGTTGATAATTTCGGTTGAAACTGGATAAATGTCCCTCCCCCATATCTGAAAAGTGTCCCTCCCCCATATCTGAAATTGAAAGTTGACAACTTCGGTTAAAACTCGATAAATGTCCTTCCCCCATATCTGAAAAGTGTCCCTCCCCAACTCTGTGTATACTGGCATTATATTGCCGCTCTCTCAATGGTAGCAAATCGAAATCAAGGAGTGTTGTTTAGAAAGAGCATGAACATATAAGCAAATCTTTTTGACCCTTCTGGAAATCTTTTAGATATTTACAGAATACTTGCCTGGATCAGAATCAACATTGCTTCATATGCTTTCAAGCAATGCTTAAACTACATACACTCAGACAACTCGAAAACGAACTACTGGTATGTCGGTGAATTATTTTGAAGGGGGTGCTGGTCTTGAATTGGTAAATTTAAGCAGGATACAGCCCAGAAGTGAGGCAAAACTTCTGAATTGACGCCTCTCTTGCAACATTAAACTAAACATTCAAAGATTAGTTTCTGCTGATCTATAGGATTTCCCAAATTGTAATTGTGTGGCCTCTGAAACCCTCTGATATATATTTACTGTGTTATATCTTCTTTCATGAAGAATCTGAAAGATTTGTTTCATTTCGAAGTATCCCTTGATGAAAAAATGACGAACTTTAATTGAAACTTGAAAAGAGCTAGTCCTAACCCCAATGATAAATATATAGCCCATTGCAGGAGATATGTTGAGGTGAGTGCTAGATAAGTATGCAGCTTGACCAATATCAATAGCTTGAGATGTTGGTTTGGCTATTTTGAGATGTTCTATTGATTTGAAGAGGGAACAATGGCCTCAGATTTCAGATAATGCTAAGAGTCTGTTCGGCAGATGCTGGAGCCTGACCCCAAAAAGCGCTTAACTGCTCAGCAGGTGCTTGTTATGTTATTTGGTCACCAAATTGTGTTGCATAATTAGTTGCTTTTCTGCATTTTATTTGTCTGTCCACTTGGAATTGCTAGCTTTTGATCATGTTGCCTAAGATATACAGCACAACTAATGTTCAAGGGAACACATTGGTTCCAGTAACCTCAGAGGCAGCATTTTTTCACGGGTCTGGATGCGGAATAAACTGTGAAAAGATAGATAATTCAAATATCCATATTTTCTGGGAAGATTTGACATAATTAATGCCTTGCTGGTTCGAGGCAAATTCACTGGGTCAAAAGACTGTTATGAAATCACTAGTTTCCTAATGTTACTACACTTGCTCTTGACCAAATTACGATGAAAACCTCCAGCATGTATTGGAGTCCTGCATGTTCTCCAAGGGTTTATGGCTATGGGGTTTTAGAGGAACCAGATTGATGAAAATGACAACTTTCTCCAGCACCATTGTTTTAGTCTGCATTTAACATGATTATATCCTTAATTCTGAATGGTTGTTCGTTATTGGTTAGGCCTGTGCTAACGGAACTAATCTTCTTCTTAATCACATTCATGTGGAGCCGTATCTAATGCTGAAACTGTAGTCTTGAGGAGATATATCTAAGTGGTTGTGAAGCATGAAATAAAGTACTTCTACAACTGGCAAAGCTGGGAGAGATTGATTGTATAGCTTTCTTGGACAGGTTGCCCTTCAGCAGCCTCCTCAACTGGCATGTGGATGCCTATTTCTCCTATCTGAATTTCTTGAAGCTGTGCGTACCGGGTAAAATGCTTGGTAAAAAAAGGTTTTCACTTAAGGAATTTTTCTTCTCAGGCTCGCGCTTCTTTGTATTAGGGAGCCATAGGCAGTGGTTTCCCTTGAATTTAAGTTCTATTCACTAATTTGCTCCTTTAGTTGTGACTAAGCACGAGATTACAGAATGCTAGCTTTTATGTATTGGGTTAGTCTGTGCTGTGGATTATTTGTCATGTGTATTTGGGCATTCTCTTGGCATTTTCTATTGACATAGAGAAATGATCTGATGCAGCAAGGCCTAAAGATTGCAGAGCATAGGGGCCTAAATCTATGGCTTCTTACTGACAAAGCGAAAGAGCCTGATCGGGTTAGTCAACAGAATCCAAAGAGCCTGTACCGTGTTAAGCGATCACGGCGGCGAAGGCATGTCGCTCTGGGAAGCTCTTCCTTCTGTTGCGGTTGTCGGTGGCCAGGTTAGCATTTTCCGATCTCTATTTTCTCAATGTTATGATGATACAATTGAAGATTGTGTATGATTCTTTTTTGTTTTTGTTTCAAAGTTCTGGAAAGTTTTCAGTGCTGTAAAGCGTGGTTGGCAGAGATTTTCTGCCTCGTGGATCTGGTAATTTCCGGTCTCGATGTTGATTGTTTATCTCGATTTTATATTCGCATTGGAGGTTTGTTCGTTCGGTTTATAAGAAATTGAGTGAGAAAGAAAAGAGAAACGAATGCGGAGTTATGTCGTGAATCCTGTTTTCACTTTTGTTAGAGTGAAACTTAGTTGTGGAATTCGTGTTTCTCGATGTGTTTTAAGATGAAGTTATCAGCATTGTGCAGCGGAGCTAATTCTATAGTAAATTGTCGTTTTCGTCTTTGATCTGTTTGTGATTAGTTCGATGTTTTTGGGTATGCAGAATTTCTTCATGCTCCGAAGAGGAAGTTCAATGATTTTGGTAGGTGTCTGTGGTCTTTTTTTACTTCATGTTGTGACAGAAATTACTGGCTATTATAATTTTCAAATTTCAAATATGTCTCGTGAAGAGATTTCCATTGCTTTTAATTATGATTTTGAACATTTTTTATGTGCAAGATATAGTTACTTGTAGGTGCCTCAGAATGTATTTGCTTGTGTATCTGTCATGTTCTTGCTTGTATTAATATGCTTAAACCCTCAATCATGTTAGTTTTCAGGCTCAATTCCTTCATCTCATAAGATGAATTATGGGATAGATTAATGACCTTAAGTATGACAGATAACATGCTGTTTTGGATCTGGGGCTGACTGGATTCCCTTACATTTGAGGTCATCATGTGGAGGGGCTTATGTGTAACTACAGATAAAATGGTTTAAGGATTGAGGATATCTTCATGTGCATCCTCCATTAGCTACTTAATTCTTTAGAATTTGGATCTGTTCATGACACACTCATTATATATTGATTCATATCAATTTTGTGATGCACAAGAAGACCATTGAAGCTTATTTCTAGTTGTTGCCTCCCTGTAGATGGTGTTCCTTTCAATCCATATCTCTGTACAAGTTTAAATTTTAGATTATTTCTTCCATGTATTTTCTGTTGCTAATCTCAGACAAAGTTGTACTAATAATAAATTAGGTACTTTTTCCATGTTTTCATGCAACTTCTGGTTTAATGTTAATGCAACATTTCTAATTCAGAATGACTTACTTATCCTTTTATGCAGCCTCTGTGCGTAAGGAGATTTGCAGATGAAACTGATCGTATCACTGGGAAGTCCAAACAAATCTCTAATATTCCAATCCATCTGAGTATATATTCGCCAAATGGTTTGTTACCTACCTCCTTTACATCATTTAAAATGAAATTTCAGTTTAGTAACAAGAAAATTAGGGGTTTCAAAATTTGATGCATACTTCTATTTTATTTCACCTTTGATATGGTTATGAAATTTAAAAAGCTAGAATTATTTGTTATTGTTGTTTTTCATTGCATCTTAAAAGAAATGAGGAGCTATGGTTACACTATCCCTTTTGTAATGTAGCAGCAACTTATTGTTATGAGCAGTTTTCCCCCTTCCTCTTGTTTACACTTGACTCCTGGTTTTTTCTCCTTTCATGGCACAGGCCTCTTATCTGTTTTGTAGGTAATTACTCTGACAATATCTTTTCGAATAGTTTGCATTTTTTTTTTTCCATTTGTTTTTTTGAGTGGAGTTCAGTAAATAATGTTTTTACACAATCAATGATGTAAGGTTGGTTTTTGCAGACGGCCAGCCAGAAAGTATAGTAGAGGATATTGAAAACATGGTTCGTTCGTATGTTGAGAAGGTAAGAATAAGGTAAGAATATTTTCACTAATAATGATAATAATACTAAACCAAGAGGCAAGATGACTGGTCATACAAACTATACAAGAAATGCTTTTTGGTAATAAATGATATGTCTTGTTTTAGAAAAGGCATGGATTGTCAGTATGTTATTCCAAATGATATATAATGAAACTAGAGAATATGGCATGTACTTTAATTTGGTATTCTATATATTTGCATGTACTTTGTTATTTTATGATTTTATTTTTTGTTGAAAATATGGCAGCCCAACTTCATTATATTGGCAATCTCTCCAGCTAATCAAGATATTGCCACTTCAGATGCTATAAAACTTGACAGAGAAGTTGATCCATCTGGTAAGTTGTTGAAAGCATATATCTTCCTTCCGGAGAAATATATTTGATTGACCATGGACTGATAAATAGATAAACTTCATATAGAATTTTCTGTAACAAAAATTAATGACTCAGTATATGTACTTGAAAGAATTTGGCTATGGTAACCTTAGGAAAGCTTCAGTCGATTTGGGGTCAGACTCATTTTCACATGTCCACTTCGAATTTTTAATAACTTTATCTGTTAAAATGTACATGTATATTGTACATGCCCCCATCTTTTCTTGAACAATGCAACTGACTATATGATCTTCTTTCTGAGAAATGATCAAATGTTTTTATCTTTTATTTTTTTTAGTGTGTGTGTGTGTGTGTGTATATCCTTTATGATCTTATGTTGATTATCTTGGCCATTTCTTTGGACAGGCTGTGGTGATTGATGAAATGGACACTTTCCTTTTGCGATCTCATTTGACACTAAGAGCACATTTGACACTAAGACCAAAGTACCATGGTGCATGTCTTGATCATACTTTCTCATGTTATCAAACAATCTTGACATTAACTGCAGAAGTAGAATCCTAATTAGACTTCCTTCTGCCTTGCAGGTTAACTTTTTGAGTCAAATTCGTCTAAGTATTAAGGGGGATGGACCAGCAGCGGCAAATATTTAATAGATGTGTACTTTGCACTCTTTAAGGTACCAATGATCGATGAATACAAATTTACTTCGCTCAGCATCTTCTCTATGGATGACAAATTTTCAGTACGTTATTTCTTTATGTAATTCATATCCTATTTGCTAAAAGTTTTGTCTTACTGGCCACTTTGATTTGATTGATAAGCTTTTATCGTGCTTCCAAGCTCTGAGATAATAATATTGTTGAAAACCAAAACAATTCCAAATCACAATTGCAGGTGCTAATAACCGAGGCTGAAAGCACTCGAGGGAAGGAAAAAAGTGGCAAAGGAGAAAATAGAAAGGGTGCTGGTCCTCCAAAGGAGCATAAAATGGAAAATTTGTCAGAATCTCATGTTGAATTAGATTCACGACTTCTATCAGACCTTTTAACTGTAAGCATAAGGTACTCTTTTTGATTTGAAAGCTATTGTACTTTGTTGACTGATTTTCCTATCATTGGAACTTGGGCTACCTGTTCTTATAACTGCGCTTTAGAACTCATGATTGCAATTCTGTGGCCATTTTTAGGGAGTTAACCGAGCATTTCCATTTGTTTCAAGCACTGAGGTTGATGACATCATTGAGGTCCAAAGACCAATTCTTTTCCGATTGGTAAGATCATACGTTCTTTTATGTTTTGCAGTGCGAAAGAAATTTTGTTTTTATAATATAGCTACTTATTGACATGGAACAATTTTGTTGATCTTCAAAAATTATGCAGGTTCATTCAAATAACTTTAATGTAGGAGTTCAGGCATCGATAAAATCTCTTCCAAGAACCAAATTGTCAGTGACCGATTCTATTGTGCTCTGTGCTGAAATATATGCTAACCACTTAAAGAACTTTTTATTTCAAGGTTGGCACTTGTTAATTTTTATACTTGTTGTTTCCATCAATTTTAGTTTTACTAATTTGAAGAGAAAAAGGAAGTAAGGATTTATCATTTTCTTTGAAGAATGCTAGCAACTTCAGATTAGCAATTCATATTTCGCTCGAGTTTCTGATAGATGTCGAATATCCTCTTTTCAGCATATACAGAAATGCAAGCACTTGCTTCTCATGTGCACCCATCTGTTGCTGCAATGGCTGGGACAATTCTATTTGGGGCTCTCATATTGTTTATAATGGTAACCCATTAAATGATCTATCACTTACTGCTTTTCTAGACAAGTCAATGGACAAGAAACCAAAGCAGATGACATATGATAGCATGGTGGTTCCCAAATCCAGCCAGCCAAGGTCAGCTTCAACTTCTATAATTACTTTTATTGCATTATATTTTTATGCATTTTAAAGGCAACAAAATAGTTTTGGCCCTGTGCTACTAAAATTTGACTTTGAACCCCTGAATTTGAGTTGTTGAATTTAGCCTCCAAAGCTTCGGTTTTTCGCTCAAGTGTTTTCGTAATGGAGTGAGCTATTACACTATGTCGCTTTGTCAACTCTATGAGGATGATTTCAAGTCTGCAAAATCAAACGCAACAGTATTTCCCATTAAGTGGTACATTTTAACAAAAATCAAATTTTAGAGAGTAGATCATTATATATTATTAAGAAGCATGGTACACCGAAAGAGAATATAAACTGTGACAAACTTAGCTACCTAGTATAAAAAAGTTTAGTAGTCTAGCTACCTAGTATAAAAAAGTTTAGTAGTTGGTGGTAAATATTTGCAAAGTTAGCGGTTAATATTATTAAGTCAAATGATATATACCACAAATATTATTAAGTCAAATGATTTATACCACCAAAGGTCCTACAACCATCTAAGGTAGAGAAACCAATGCCTCTTTCAAAGCCCCATTTTATCAGGCTGTGATAGGTCCCCAAGATAGGTAGGCCTCCATTTCCAATTTCCCACCATCCTCTTTTTCTCATTAGATATCTTTTTTACTTTTTGTTATTTGTAGTATTTGCTTTCATATTTATTATTAACTTTTTTAATTCGAAAATTTCTTTCAGTGATTATAAAATATTTCATTTAGTTTTTAATTTACTCAATGACATAATAATCATGTTATCTATAAAACATAAACTAGAATAGTAACAAAAAATTTTAGCTATATGTATTATTTGTTATTTTATTGCAATTTCAATCTTGCATAACGGAACTTGAGGTAGGTTTCAAGTTCTGTTATTCAAAATTATAATGGCATCATTTTACAAACTTTTAGCTAAAATGGTCTTTACCTAGAGCTTCAAAGTAGCTAGAGCTTGAGTCAACTGACTATTAATGCGAGTTTTTCAAAAAATAAAAATGCAATTGCTTGTTCGTGAATCTTAGTGGTCTAATTTAATACTCTATTTTGAAAAAAAAATCCAATGTAGAGAAGCTAATATTAACATTTTATTATTAAAAGGACTTTAACTTTTAATTGCATCATTTTACAAACTTTTAGCTAAAATAGTGTTTTCTAGCTAGAGCCGCCCGCACCTGAGCCAACTGACTATTAATTTGAGTTTTTTATCTGAGTTTTTCAAAAGATAAAACGTAATTGCTTGTTCGTGAAGCTTAACGATTTAAATTAATACTCTGTTTGGAAAAAAAATCCAATGTAGAAAAGCTAATATTAATATTTTATTATTAAAACATGGATGAATATACAAATAACTCCATGAATTTGGTTCAATGTTGCTACTGATCCCCTTCAAATCCCCTTCAACTTTTTAAATGGTAACAAACAACTCCCTGAACTTGGCTAGCTACTAACCCCTCCAACTTTCGTACCCCCTCCAGCTTTCAAAATATTAACAAATAACTCTGAATTGCTGCAATGGCAGCAAATGTGTGACTTATGTAAGCGTTTACGAGATTTCAATTTCATTTTTTAATTGAAAATTTGATTCTTGAATGATAAATTTGATTTTTGAATTAGAATAGAAGAAAGAAGATGTTCTTGACAGTAAAATAAACTTCCTTAGAAAGAAGAAGAATATTCTTCCAAACACAATATAATTCCTTTCATAATTGACAATCTTAGTACGTAAAATAACTTCCTTAGAAAGAAGAAGAATATTCTTCCATAAACAATACAACATTCTATTGATCCTTCTCCCTCCCGCAAGAAAGAAGTTTCTTGTTCTAGACAATAAAAGTCAATTAACTCCGAAAAACCGATATCAAATCGGAATTCCGAGACCGACATCATTAAATACATGAAAAGTTCTCTACTTTTCCATTCCATACAAACAATAATAAGAATAATGATTCCCAAAATGGCAGCTACGGGTCTTCTTAAATTTTACTTCTTCCCAACAGATTAGAATTATCCTCGTACTCCTCCTGCTCAATCATCCATTAAAGAATCATCTTAAAAGCATGTTGTTGTTAAGCACATGCAGAAAGATCATATTGAAGATAACAGAAAAAAAAACTTTTTTATTCAAATATAGTATGTATATAAACTTTCTTAGTTTTATAGTGTGTCTTTTTGGATTCAGCTTTTAATTTACTTGAGTTATTATCCAAGATTCATTGGCTAATAACTCTACATGTTTAACTGAAAACCTTTTGGGTTTCTTTCTCCTAAGAAATTAAAGTTTTTTCTTTTTTTCTAAAGAAAAAGTGCATGAACAAGCTTCCTTTCCTTGGATCCATCACAATTTAGCAATGCCCGTTAGAGAGGGAGGGATAATTGTTTTTTTTTCTAAAAATCAATTTAACAAATTAAGGGAATATAGGAGTTGATAATGTCATGAGTCTGATTTCGGGAATTCAATTTTAGAGAAGCTGAAGGAGGATCGATTATGTTTCTCTTTCAAAGCAGGGACAAAATCGAAAATCGAAAAAAGAGAGTCAAATCAAAACGACATGTATCTCGGAAGATTTGTCCCTCCTCTAAGGATATATATTTCGGAATGGAGGGAGCACATTATTTGTGAGCCTATGTGACTGCATTAGATGCAAAGGAAGATTAGGATCAAAGTGGACGATTTTAAAAACGAATGGGTGCTAAAAATCTTTTTCAGTATGACATGGTTATGTGGAAACCTGATTTTGGTTCAAAATTAGTTCAAGTTAGCTGACCTCTAATGCCCAGTGTGTAAGCCCTTCACGTGGTAATAAAGGCATGCACTATGATATTCAATAGCTCGAAGCCAACAATTGTATGCGTCATCAAGTCCAAACTCTAGTTCTGTGTATTCCCGTGAAAACACATATATTGCCACAAGGGGAAAGAAACGACCCTTGAATCTTGTTGCAAATCGGCTCACCACTTGGTAAGACGCTCGCCCTTAGATTTAGAGTAGCCACAAAGTAATAAAGGAGAATCATTATGTGGAGAAAAGTCCATATCTTCAGTCACGTGGTACAATGCACTCTAGGATCAAGCTCAATTCTCAAGGAGCAAGCCTATGCTCAAATGTATAAGGACAATCGCACAATCTTTAATGCCTCTTTTCATTCATCATAATGGTCAAAGGCTTTCTGACCAATCACGTCCTGCCACATGGAAATTAAAGTCCAACGAAACAACCTTCAACATGACTAGAAACTAACATACACTGTACATAAGGGAATGTAATGTCACTTTTTTAAAGATACCTCTAATGTTATCAAAAGATTTAAATATCAGTAATATCATCTAATTTAGGTATCAAAAAACGGTTAAAAGTCACTGATAGACCTCCTCTAGTCTACTCCTTATCTATTTCAGGTCACCAAATAAGGCACTCTGATGGGAAATATTACAAAACATCAATATATATTTTGTGTTTTGGGAAATACTGAAAAGCAACATTTTAATAATATGTAATTTGATTTTGTGGTATTGGACATGTAATCCACGTGTTTGGTAGTTATTATCGGAATAAAATTGATTAATGTGTAGTGCTTAAGTGAAAGGTTTCAAAAACAAGAAAAACAATGAGCTAATTAGAAGACAAACATAAAATCAGGGAAAGTTATTAAAATAAAAGAAAGAAATAGGAGTGAAACAAACAAGAGGAATATTCGTGGGTACAAAGTCACCTCGAAGGGTCCGAGAAACAAACAAATGGAGTACCCTTTCAGCTTTTCCTAAACATCAAACAAAGAAAATAACATTAATAAATTCCAAAACGATATAAATAATATTTAAGAGCACAAAAAACATGACTCAAGAAAAAAACATTAAAAAAGAAAATTACATCTCTCATTACCACTCGTCTATATATATGAAGCAGTAGACACTACAATAGCAAACTTAAACTAATACAAAATTCTCCTCTCTTATTCTCTGAAAGCTCTCAAGAAATAATATATCATATAGTTGAATCTTGGAATCAATATATCAATGGCAGGGCTTCAACAATACTACTTTTTCCCGACGGACTACTATTACCCTCGCCCGTCGTCTGTAGATTCAGCTAAGAAAGCAACAGCAGCATCTAGTCATGTTCCAGTGAAGAATATGAATATGAATATTCACAAGGCAGCAGAAGTATCCATGTCATCTTCATCTCTAAGCTTAGTTCTTTACAACAACAACACTCCTAGTCTTAATCCTATTGTCCTCAAAACCAAGCCTTAATTAGTTATTTCTATATGGCAGGTTTTACATAGATCACCCCTCTTGATTTTCTGTATATAATTTTGCCCTTTTTTCTTCTTGCTTTTTTAGTTTTTCTTTTTTGCCATATGATACATCCATGTATTTTCATTACATGATCAACTCTTAATATAAGCCAAGTTATGTCATATTTGATCTTTTATTTGATTGTTTTAGTTTATAACGTTTGGTTTTCGATATAATTCAATCACGAGGATGGAGCTGTACGTGTCAACTAGATTGTAACTGGACTAGCTAGCAATTTCAATAGGAATTTTCGTATCTTAAATGTTGTCCTTTGATTCTAATAGTATTGTTTGGTCATCCCAATTTTGGTATTTCATCAATTTTAGATGGAAAATCAACTAGGTCTATTAAAATATAAAATCAGGATTCAGGATCGACAAAACTGTGAAATTTTGAAATCTCTAAACTTGCTAGTACAAAACAATTTGAGGAGATCAATACGCATTTCAGCAAAATATCATGAAAAATGAAATTTGAACACCAAAGATTTGTGAAATCTTAAGGGGAAAAAGATCATTGAATATATTGTTTATCTTCTAAAATTGTATCATGTGATCAACTAATTTTCCATCTAAAACGGGTTAAATCTTATCAAATAATAAAGTACCATATGAAGTAAATGAACAAATGATCATACCATAAATGACAAATTAGTCATAACATTTTGATATACTCCCATATAAGCCAAATATGGCAAATATGGCTTCATTCCATTTCAATACTGATGTGGTTTTTATTGATCTGTGTCCAGTTGATTGTTGTATTAAACAAGGCTTAGTTAAGTGTTGAAATTAGTATAAGAAATTTTAAGAAAATTAATGTTGTTTAAGCAAAGTCAATTGATTCATCGTTAGTATTAAATTATAGAAAAAGAGGTGTATTGTTGTGAGGTATTACCCAAGAAAGCATTGAAAGAAAGGTATATAGTGACACTTCCAAGAGTGATTTCCACATGATAATAGTGGAGAGCAAGTAGGAGAACACATGAAAATAGTCTTTTTGCTATTTTTAAACCCTACAAAAACCATCCAACTTTCTCATCTCTTTATTTAATTATGCTTTTGTTATTATTTATTAAATTTGAGGATTGTCATACAACTTTTTAACAATGTTTAGGTTCTCATTTTACTTGGTTCACACACAAAGCTTATGATGCAAGAATATATAGATGAAAATAGTTATATTTAAGAAAAGCAGGAAGATGAAGTGGAGATATTGGGGAAGGAGTTGTAATAGACAAATGAAGCAATGGTGGTTTGAAATTGATGGCTATAGATACTGAAATAGTCTCTATCAAATCAAATCAAATTAATGAGATAAGCTTTCACGTTTTGTTGATCTAATAATTTTATTCAATTTTTTTGACTACTATTTAATTAACCAATTCCAGCGTCATTCCCACGCTGGTAGCCTAGCCGCCTGCTTTGTGTTCTTTAGCATACGCTAATTACCATGCCTTACTTTGAATATTAATACAATTAAATATATTTTAATACTTACGCTTAGAATTATGTTAGTTTAAGTTGTATAAATAATATATACGCACCATTTGCAAATAAGGCTTCAAAATATTAACGATGTTAAAAAAATGACTTTGCAATCAAAGTTAATGGGTTAGAAGATATACATTTTTAATTTGTTATCTTTAAACATAACATCTAGAGCTCTTAAATCAATTGTGCATGTATTCAAAATTCACAATTTTAAAGGCACTCCATTTTCTTATTGAGAGATTTGCTATTCGAATCTTCACTTCGTCAAATTTAGCTCTTATCGGTAGACAATCTGTAATGATCACTGTAAACTCTCATCGAGGTCTGTGGTTTGCGTTGGCCTTGCGAGTGGATAGGTCAACCCTTAACTAAATTTTGTGTCAAAAAAAAAATTCACAATCTTAATTGTTTAAAATTCAACTTTTGTTATCATTTCAATAAAGATTAATTAGGATATTGCTAATTCTTAAAATTTTGCATTTGAGTTGATCAATAAATTATCAACCCTTTGCAAAAAGAAAAAGAAAAGTGAGAATCTTGATTTTCCTTTTGACAAAAAAGAAACTCCAAGTACGTATTATTTATAAAAATGTAAAATAATTAAGGCTATTTTTTAAATTAACCCAAAAAAAATAAAATTAAACAATCCATTAATCACATGCTCCAGTATGAGGAAACTTTCCCGATAGTCAATATTGAAGAAACTTTCCCGATAGTCAATATCCAACAACAATATGATAAAATTCAAATAATAGCTATGCAATCACTAATCAGTCAAGAGTCAAGCCTACACCGGAATATATGAAGGTCAAATTTACTTCATATTTAAGAATTTTGATGTCTAACCAAACAAAAATAAAAATTTGATCTATACATAGCACCAAACGCATGGCTTATGAGAAGAATTATAAAAGCTAAACATCATCATCATGAAGAAGTTAGTAAAATATTAGTGTATGAAGTGCCAAATTTAGAACTGAAAGTTACCTTTTTAACTGATACTGTACATTATTATTTTTCACAATTTATTAAGAATAATTACTAAATAGGTGCATATGATTCTAACTTTTTTTTTTTTTTGAGAGGAGCATATAATTCTAACTTATATTGCATACAAATTAGTTTTAAATTTTTTTTGTAACATTTCTTTCAAGAAATTGATTATTTACTTTTACAAGTAAGTGTTTCTTTTTTGATTACTTATAATAATATTTTAATACTGAATTTTATTTTATTTTTGAACAAAAATATATTATGTGGACTGAGCTTGGAAATCAATTTTTCTAGTCCAAGCCCACTAAAAATATAGTGTAGGTTGGGTTGGGTTGGGCTTGGACAAAATAAATAAGTGCAAAGCCCGATTAGACTCAGCCCAGCCCATAAACAGATCTACTAAACAGATAATTGTGAACTTCTTTCTACCATCTCCACATGATAACTTAGTGAATGTACACATCTCGCCCCAAAAGATGATAAAAGTATTCCTAGAGATGATTTTGAGCTTTATGGACTAGGAAAGGTGTAGAATATTCATGAAGTTGAGAAAGTAGAATGAATGAATAATAAATTTACGTGAGAATAAACTTTAATAAACTTTACGTCGATGTATAGTTGTCTAGTCAATAAATACAAATCAAGCTTAAATCCGAACGAATTATCAATCCTACAAATGACTGATAGAGCCAAAGCCTCTAAATAGTTCACTTACCCCACCATCTTCATTGTGTAGTTTCGCTTTCTTTAAATCGATTTGAGATCAAGATAAGCAATCATCTTCGTTTACTTTTCGAACAACATTTTGCATTTCTCTCCACATTTTTAATACCAATCTTTATATTTATATCTTCAACATGATTATAAATTAAAGATAGATATCTAGGCACACACTTTTACTTTTATACTATAAAAGAAAACATTTATTATAGTTCACACGTTCTGAGATTTGATCTATACAAAATATGTGACTCTAGGCAGAAACACATTAGAATTTGATAATTTGTGTTTGTACTATGGTTGAACGAAAAACTGAAAAACAACTGAATTGTGTGTTGAAAATTAGAGGATAAAAAAAGGAAGAGATGGGAAAATATATCAAGGGCATTTAGGACCACCCCTCTTGGTTTTCCAGTTATTGTAGCAAGGGCATGTTTGTTTGTTGCCATAAGTTCCAGCAGGCACACACAAGCATTTTGCACAGCATTTTTTGCAGAAGAACATACATGGCTTCTTGTATGCTGTCATTGAGCATCTTCTTTTGCATCTTTCTCCACATTCTGCATTTCATTTTCTTTCATAAATCTTCATTTTTTAAATCTTAATTCAAAATTTATTTATTTATTCATTCTTTACCTTCAGGATGGAGGCTGCCTTCCGTGGTACCCTGCTATAAAATACAACAAACAAAATCAATTATACTTTTTAATTGTGGAATTTATTCAAATGTAAAAATTATATATTCTCACCGTAGGAAGATTATTACTGGTTTGTGGTTGTGGACTTGGAGCTTCACTCACATGTGCCTGCAAATATGTTAACTTTATATATATTAACTATAACCAATTGAATAATTTGTAGTCAGTTTATATGGCAGAAATATATGAAAGGATATTGATAAAAATTAAAATTCAAATTACATGGCATTTTGTATTTTGTTTCTGGAGTTAGAGCTATTATTAAGAGAATGTCTGTCAAACAAGTGAGTTCATTAATTTTAGTGACAGCTAATTAATAATTCAAGCAATGAAAATTAATACTTTAGGAGTGCAGAAAGATATTCAGAAAGAGTGTACCCTGAATAAAAACAAATATTAGGATAAGGTGACATGAAAATGTGAGCAAGATATATAATTAAGGTAATCATAGTAAAGGGGGGAAAAAGTTTACATGAATGTTGTGAATTGCAAAAAGAAGCAGCAAAGCCAGAAGAGAAATGGCAGAGCTTGATTTACTCATTTTCAAGATAGAAAGCTAGCTAGCTAGTGATGAAGAGATTATTGTAGTAAGCTAGTATAATATGGTTCACATGAACACACTATGGCTAGCTTTCTACTATTTATAGCCCCAAATTGGCTCACCCTGCAGATTTTATCTGCTTTCAAGGCAAATTCTCACTGACACCTACTATCTTACATGTCCCACTATAATAATAACAAAAAACCGATAAATAATAAAAAGTTATTCTAAAAAGGATGAATTTTTAAAGTTTGAACTTTTAAAATTGAACATTAATGATCTCAAAACGAATTTTTTCTAAGAATTATAGTAGTTTTAGTACTACATATTTTTATAAAATTGCTTTCGATTTTTCAAAATCAACATTCAATAACTTTGTCTTTTTAAACGTCAATTTCTCTTTTCTCTCCGAACAATATTGAAAATGATGTCAAAATGAAAAAGTAAAAGACTTAAAGTTGTTTAAAATGTTGTTATTTTTTAGAAGTTTTATTTTTAAAGTCATTAGCTATCATTTTATTTTGATAATATTAACTAAAAAATAAACTTTTTTTTTTAATAGAATTTATAACTACATGATTACAGGATTAGAAATAAAAAAAAAATAATGGTAAATCTTTTCTTTTTCAAAATTTATGCAATCACATGTTTTTTTTTAGTAGTTTACCCTCAAGAATAAGTACGAAGGCTTTATTTTTATTTGGTATCTCTTGATATTTATAACTTTTGTAACGTACTTCCAAATGTCTACCAATTTTTCCATATGTTCTTCACATCACTTCAACAACAATTACATCTCACCATAACATTATCAAACTGGCCGGTAGCCTATTAGAATATTGTGTTGGTAATGAATTCACAAGCTAAAATATACGGAACTAAAAGAAAGTATTTATCCGAAGAGAATTTTGTAGGTGCAGTATTAATTCCAATATATTTGTGGTTAAAAAGTGTAAAGCATGCATGTGCACTCACATGGTTCCCCTTTGGTGTTTCTCTAGAAACAGACACCATTGAAACTAACTCAACACAAATTATGATAGGGACTCCTCAACCTTATTACATATATGATATAATCCTCTATTTTTCTTTAGTATTTTACTTAAATTTGATTTTGTTTTATACTGGTTTCAATTAATACCCGTGAGCTATGCATTTCAGTTATTTGTTTGGGATTTTCTATTTCTTGGAAACATAAGAAAAAAGAGGTTTCTGTTGGCCGCCCATCTACCCCATTCTTACAACTAATTCATGAGTTGCTTTTGCTTTTTGATCATTTCCTCCCGTGACCTTTGCTGCTTGTTTCTTTCTACAATGATTTTTTCATTTGCATCTACTTCATCTTCTAAATATTCTTAGAACAAAATATCATAAGTAAAGCTGATTATGCTAATCCCTTTACCATAAAGAAAGTGGACATCTTAGATCTTCGGCACGGGGATTTAGCTTATACTGTAATGTTAAGTATGTATTTACGGTTTTAAGTGATGTTAGGACAATATCCAAATCCTGAAAACACGTCGTTCGAGTTCTAAAATGCATCCGATTGATAAGTATGCCTTAGTCCTTCAATTGCATTAGAAATATATTAGTATCTTGACCCAATAGTTTGAAAGCTAAAGTAATAACAATATCTCTTCTTAACGATAGGATCGATGACTAACTGTATTACTTGTCTAACGGGTTTCAAAAGACTCAAGTGCCAAAGACAAGTTGTACAAGGGACTTGCAAGCTCTTAAAAAAAAAAAACTTAGTCCATGGTGGGCATATGATATTCGACTAAATGAAACGCACATGTGACATTCATCCATATAATTCGCGCGTTGAGACAATTCATTTGTTTAATCAACAAAAGTCTCCTCTGCTATTTAGGATTGTGCTTACTAATTAACATCGACAACTAAAAAGAGATCCGTCCTGAATAGAGATTTCAATATAGTAGATGGACCAATCAATGATACCACGGGATTCACCTTATTCTCTAAGGATTCCGAATTAGTCGAGTCTTATGGAACAAGAATATCTTCCTACATGTGGTGAAAAGGCCTTCATATGACTTTTCCATGGGTGGGCTTTATAATGGGCCGTGGGCCTACTGGACAATCCAAGACTTCTGCCTATATCACATTCATCCTTGGTTCCAAAATTCCCTCTTTCAGCGCAACGCAACTACCAGAACCTCCGCGATGAGACCGTCGGCGTCGCCTTCCGCCACCACAACTGCCGGTGCGGCCTCCACCACCACCGTTACCGTAGTAAACTCACAACCGCAAACCCTAACGTTGCGACTTAAGCGCAAGGAGAAAAAAGTTACCTGGAAAGAAGGCACCGTTGATAACGAGTTTATGCAGAAGAAAAGCTCTAAAAAATGCTGCATCTTTCACAAGGAAAAGTCTTTCGACGAGGATTGCAGCGACGATGAAGATGATCACAATCATGATCATGATCATGATCATAAATCTGACGGTGCTTGTTCTTCCAAGAATAACTGTGGTGGCGATTTGAATTGATCGATTTCTTTTCTTTTTTGTAAGTCTATAAGCTAAATTACTTTAGAATCATTGCTTGATTAAAGCTCAAATCCCTAATTGTTTTTCTATTTTGTATATTTGATTTACCTAATTGAATTGTGTGTATTGGTATGCCCAGCTTCTGTCATGATCTCGATAATAGTTTTTTTCTCGAAAGGGCATTCTTTTACCGGTTGAGTGTTGAATTTCAATCGTATCCCTCTGTTTGTTTCTCGTGGTTGTTGATGATGTGATGTCTTATATCTATGATATGTGTCTTGATGCTGGTTCTCTGCGTGTCCGGTTTGAGTTTATTATGTGAAATTCGACTGATAGAGACGAACCATGTCTATTATGGCCTTGTGAGGTGAGTTGAGTTTATGGTTCCCATTGTGAAAGTTTGCCTATGTTATATGCGTGCAGATCGAGTCCCTGTCGTTGTTTTGGTGTGTGTGAGTTGTGCTTCTTGGCTATTTTCGTTGAGTATCGGTATTGGACTAAGTGTTTATTGTCGAAGAGAAATGTAGATTTACCTTGCATTTACTTTCTTTTTTCATTATTTTATCTGGAACATTAGTTTTATGTGTGAAACCAAACATATTGGTACATCACGAGATTGTTCGTTGGGCTGCCCTACCTGAGCTATCTTTAGAGCTCGATGTTGATGCTGCTCTTTTCTCAGATTTTCCTGCTATAGATTGTGGCTGTTCTTCGTGATTTCTGTGGCTGCCCTCTTTGTTGCTTCATTAAACTGCTGCCAGGTATTTTTGATGCTAAAATGGCAGAAATTATATGTCTTTAAGGAAGTGCTCTCATGGTTGAAAGAGATGAATTACTCTAATGTCTTAATTGAATCCGATGCTAAAGCTGTTGTAGATGCGGTTAACGGTAGTGGAGAGGACCTATCTGAGTTTGGTTCTATTGCTTTAAGTTGCCGTGTCCTTCTTCGTTCATGTTTGGGTTTTAATTTATCCTTTGTTAAGCGACAAGCTAATATTCTTGCCCATAGTTTAGCACGGGCAGTGCGTGATCATACTAGTCCTTCGGGTCTGGAGTTTGTTTGTTCTCTTTTACTTGATGATGTAATTTGCTCTTAATTTTCAATGAAGTTCTTCCCCTTTCGTCAAAAAACATATTTGTGCATCTTGCAAATCCTATAATTAGGACGAACATATCTTTACCTAAACTGAACAAATTTACAGTTAGTCTCTTATAGCTCTTTATTTTCTGTTCTCTTAAATGGTTGTTTTGAATTTTAATTCTGTCACAAATGTGGGTTTCCCCCCATGGAAGTTGAGGTGTTGTAATTTATGGTTTGCTTTTAATAGGGATGAGGCTGTCATGGCAAGGGGAAAAGATGATATCTTTTGTTTACGACTCGATCAGGGGTATTCAGTGGTCAAGAACTAATAATGAATATATGAATTGTGGAAGACTATGTTCTAGCTGTAAATATACATTAATTGTAACTTCTTTGCTTATAGGCTTATGATACAAATATTTCAGATTTTGTCATGGTTTTAGTTTTTTGGTGTTTGTTATAGTTGTAAGTTCTATTCTTAATCTTACTTTGAAACTTGTGGTTTTACTAATGACATTGTCTTGGTTTAAGCTGTGAAAGGAAAGGATTAATCTGACTTTGAAAAAAATCAGAGAATTGTTGCTTTTTCTCGACTACAAGACTGGTATGCTTGGATGGGACGAAGAACCCCCCCAAAATTTAGAGATAAAATAAAATTGGAAGAAAAGTTTAGGGTTATACCTCTAAATATTCTTGGGATAATTACTAAACTAGATTGCTATAATTTTTATAGCGTGTAATGTTTATCAAATTAGACACTTTCAAGGTGTTGGGACAAAATTACTTTGATTCCACTTTGCTAAGCTAAATCTTGGTGAGGCTGTGTAACTACAAATAATCCTAACACAGATACAAAACATATGTAATAGTTTAACTATCTAAACAAGTTTTAGAGACTATATAATATAAAATGAATTGGAACATGCATGTCATTGAATTAATTTCTTATAAAAAAAATGGTGTCATTAAATTAACGCACATGTCTCTTGTGACTTTTTCAATAATTGCTTTAGACTTATTCAATAATTATTTGAGCCTAAGAAACTCTATCCATTACTCTTCAACCTCATCAAGCTCGCACATTGCTTTCCAAGAATACCTCTAAAGCCCATAGACTTAAACCATATTGAGCTTCTAACTTTGATAAAAAAATCACTTTGCCCCTCTATCCTTCTATTATTCACTCAACTTGTAAAAAATAATACATTTAATCTCCTCAATTTATTAAAATCACATTTGGCCTCCCATATTCTATGTGACGCTGATGTGATAAAACTATTAATATAAAGAGAAAGTGGAGGGGTGAAAAAGAATAAAAAAATATCAAAAAAACCTTTAAAGTTTATTTTCTTTAATTTTTCATCTCCATCTTTTTCCTCTCTTTCTTTCTTTCCTTTAAAACAAATAATTAAAGAACATTCCGGCGCCCAAACTCTGAAATTTCAGATTCCAGTCTTCTGAAATTCCAAATTTCGGCTGTTAGATTCTAGAATTTCAAATTTCGGCCACCAGAATTTGGCCGCTAAATTCTAGAATTTCATAATTCGGCCACCAAATTTTGAATTGTCGGTGGCCAGATTCCACAATTTTAGGTGAAGGAAAAAGAAAAAGAAAGAAGAATGAGAAGATGCAAAAAAGAAGAAATGCGAGAAATTAAATGACCAAATTTGTAAGTTTTTTGAATTAATTTTGTAATTTTCAGGAGAGTGTTCTTTCAAATGAGAGTGAATATGGATGAAAATGAGGTTAATTGTATCACTTTTTACAAATTGAGAGGGCTAATAAAACCTTAAAAGTTGAGTGATTGAAGTGATTTTTTTGAGGTTATATATGGTTTAAGCCTCCATAATATGGTGGTTAGCTTTAACCTAATCATTTTGTAGATACATTTCAATTCTAACAAGCCAAAACAAGACTGCATTACATAAATAACTATGGTTTCGCTTTTTCACATTTTTTTTAAAACAAATGAAAGTAGGCTTAATACACAAAAAAACCCCTATGGTCAAATGTTGCAACTGTCCCCCCGAACTTTCAATTGTAACAAATTACCCCCTGAACTTGGCAAATCGTAACAAATTACCCCCTGAACTTGGCAAATTGTAACAAATTACCCCCAATGATGCATAAATTTTTAAACACCCTATAGGATCATTCCATGTGGCATTTTGACTTTTCAAACACCCTATAGAATCATGACACGTGGCACTTTGACTTTTCAAATATCGAATAAGGGCATGACATGTGGCATTTGACTTTTCAAACTCAAAATATGGAGTTATTTGTTACAATTTGCCAAGTTTGAGGGGTAATTTGTTACAATTAAAAGTTCGGGGGGACAGTTGCAACATTTGACCAAGTTTAGGGGGTTTTTTGTGTATTAAGCCATGAAAGTATAATAAACACATTGTTAGTATTTTTTTTTTTGTTTCTAAAGGACCCTTTCTCTTTTGATTGATGTACTATTTCAAATCTTATTGAACAAAGCTTATAATTTTATTAAAAATAAATCATTATTTTTGTAAAACCTAAAAAGAAAGCATTTTAATTTTGTACTCTGATTTCATACAATGATATAAAAATAATAAATAAATAAAATTTTGATATATTTCCCAAATTTTGTTAACACAATTTATGTTGTTTCAGCCAAACAACAAAAGAAATTAGATTATTCTATCAAAAAAAAAAAAAGAAATTAAATTATATATTTTTGTAACCATCTTTCTTAGACTGTAATAAATTCAGTCCCTTTGTTGTTTAACTACATTTTGAATTTATGAAATATACGGTATACTATATCTGTTATAAATTTAGAAATAAAAATATCAATTTCCTATTAATAAAAATGACAGTAATTTTCAGTTTGACAATGGTTAATCATGCTTAAATTGATGCAAAGTTATAGGTGCACAAATATAGGCGGTATGATATTTTTTCACTACATCCTAAAATTAAAAAACCAAAATAAAGTCAACAAGTCAAATTAGAACAGCAGCCTATAAGAACCCGCAGGCGGTACAGTTAAAATTTCCACACCGGGCTGGTCGGTTTGGTACCTTCTCAAAGCTTAGCTTCGTCATTCCCGAACCTCCTAGGCTCGGGTAGACCGCCCTATAAATATCTTCTTCTCTCTAATTTCTTCTTTCACGTACGGATCGCACGCTGATTGGTCAAATTTTCTCAGAGATATTTTCTTCGCTCGAGGTATACTATCCGTTTCATGTCTGATGATTTTTCTTTCTGTTGTTGAATCTGATTAGCTAAGGAATGTTCTAGATCCGTGTGTTTGTTGTTCTATTTTGAAAGTATTTCTTTGACAATTGCGTAAATATGTTTCGAAAGTTGAGAATTGAGTTCGGATATTGAATTGAAGTTTATGAGCCGTGAGATCGGAGTCATGTTTCTGTTTTCTTTAGTTTGAGCTTATTTTTTGTTTGTTTTGGTGCGTTATAGATCATCTGGAAGATTCATGTTGTTGATCGGTTTGAATTTGAAGGATCTGTGGTTAGATCGTGATTATATTTGGTTTTCGTATTGCGAATTTGTTGTGTTTTGTGTAGTTTGATGGAACTTCGTTATATTTTCCGATGACTTGCCTATTTGATAAGTCTTAACGCCTAGTAATTTCATTCACTTGCGTATTCCGCTTTGTTTTTAAGATCTGATCGTTTGATGCTGCTTGATCGATCGAATAGATGATTTGTAACGCAGCTTTAAATGTTGTTCATTAATGATTCAAGGCTATGTTAGTATTCTGTTGTCATTTTTTATTTTTTTTGATATATTTGAAGAGATGATCCTATAGCCTTTAATTATATAAAGATTTTGATTAAAGATCTTTCCGGGGCTATGTTTCACTGAAACTTCGATTGTATAATCTTTGATTTGAAAGTATTTTACGTTTTTGTATCCGTTCAGTTACCAGATCCATTAGGATTTAAGAAGCGGTCAATCTAATCACGTGTTCTCTAAATCCTCAATACCTTCTGGATAATCCTCTAGATGCTTTCAGAATGAGAGGATTTCTTTTTCCCTTTGTTATGTGACTTGCATGTATAAAACAAAAAAATTTAAACATGCATTCTTATAATTCTAAAAAAGTTACAAATTATATCCATATATTTTTGTTTTTTCCATGTTATTCTCAACGTTAATGCTTCCTACATTTTGTATAACTATTGTCTGTTCCCCTTTCAATTTCTGTATCCTTTTCTATATAACACGGTTTCTAGGTAGTTTATTTGAGGTAGAATGCTTGAATCCATGCTATCTATTCCTTAGCCTGCCAATATTGAACCCTTGTTGCTTGTGTAGTTGATTTTATATATGGTTGAAAGAAATGAAAACAGTCAATTTTTTGGAGGCAATGAATATTTAATGCAGTTATTTTTTGGGTGCAGATTAAGAAAAGGGAACTAAAGTTGACGGAGATGGCACTTGTCTCAGGTGGAAGGTCATCACTGAACCCAGATGCCCCTCTTTTTATTCCTGCTGCTTACAGGCAAGTAGAGGATTTCTCCCCTGAATGGTGGCAACTAGTTACCACTTCAACATGGTATAAGGATTACTGGCTCAGTCAGCATCAGGATGCAGAAGGTTTCTATGATAATGTTGAGGATGTTGGTTTCGATGTAGCTGATTTACTGCCTGATACTTTTGATCTTGATGCTGGTGAATATTTCTCTAGTTTGGATGTTCAATATCAGGATCTTGCCGAATCTCGTGAAAGTGGGGTAGCAACTAAATCATCTCCTTACATTGGTCTGCAGAAAAATGGTATGGTTCATTCGTTTCTGTAAAAGTTTGCTACTATTGAAAATGGCTAGGATGTACATTTACTGAAATATGATATCTTTGGATGAAAGCAGTTGCTGAAGCAAAGAGTGTGAGTTAAATCTCAGAATGCAGCCATCCAATGCAAGGTCTTCCAGCATGAATGGAGGTTGCAGCTTATCTTCTCACCCGTGCAGAGTAGTATAGTTCCTGCTTTTCTGTAATTTCTGTATAGAGCAAGGTGGAAACTTTGTGTTATTCCTTGTTCATTCTCATGTCTTTTCAATTGACCAACTTTCTTTTTAGAAGATGTAAAAAAATTAAAAATGTAAAATTTTAGCGAGCAAAGAAGTTATAGTATCTCTTTTTCAGTCTCTTTCTAATTACTCATTAGCAGGCGATGAAAATCCTTTTTATCGGCTAAAGCTCCATCTCAAGTATTATTTTCTGTTCATAGTATACAACTGTGAACATTCTGATTTCGAGCTCTTGATTCACAGTCAATGACCAGTTTGTTCAATTCTCTTCCAGATAATCTCTGGCTTTACAAGATTAAAGCCAAGATTATCCAGTTCAGGACGGCATTTACTGTCATTCACAAGTCAAGCCTAATACGTCACAGGCTCTGTCTGTATCCATCCGGGTTATCTGATTAATTCTTTAAACTTTAGAAATTCTATAAACATTAAAAATGTCTCGTTGAATTTGCTTGTACCTGTTGACTGCATATACTTAAAATTGTCCACTTGAAATGGTTACATGACCTATGAGTTCCTAAAATTGCTTAAAATTAACTTCTTCAAATCTCTGTCCAACAAGATAATCTAGACCAATACAAAGGCCTCCGAATGTATTCAGACTCAAAGCTAATACATACAATACATACTTCAATCTGATGAAAATGTTTCATTTTTTCTCGCAAATATTGGTACAATCTTCAAAATTTAGTGGCCCAAGACAAAATTTTGAGGTTCTGTAACGATGGATCAGTCTCTGTTCTTTTGCCCTTAACATAACATTCAAATAATCTCGACAGCAATCAAGCTGGCACCAAAGAGACGCGAAACTGATTCTTTCTTCTTCTGCGGAGAGAGTTAATTTTTCAACTTGGAACAGAACTTCCAAGTGTTAGTCTTTCAGGGAGGAAGAAAAACTAATCATCTAATTAGACACTTGAGAAAGAAAATCTGAGGTTTCCTCTTTAAGTTCTTTCCTCTTTTGCGACTCAAGTTTAGATTGTTTTCCAAGGGCCTCAGATAATGCCTTTGGTAGCCAGAAACCGGGTCTCTCAAGGAATGGTGCTCGGTCAAGGACCAAGGGTTCTCTCAAACTGATTTCAATGCCATCGTAGCTCCACAATGTCAGGGTTGCTTCACCCTTGAGACCCAAAGAAACCCAACCTAATCCAGCAACTGCAATATCAATGCTGTTTACATCCCAGCTTGTGCCTGTCGCTTTGATTTCCCTCTCTTCCCATTGACCTAACTCTGTTGCTCTGTCTTTGCCAACTGGAGGCTGCAGGAGAAAGCATAGATATGTGATTAAGGGTATACAAAGTTCAATACTGAGTTCACTAGGAAAAGCTTAGTTTAATTCATTCCATATGCAAATGTCTATTATAAACTATATGAAATATGGTTTCGATCAGTTTCTCTTTCCATGAGGAATAGAAAAACTTGACAATTTCAGGTCAAATTCTTGCAATTTAAGAAAATAAGAAGTTACCTGCAACCTAACACCAACATGGTTTCTCCAGAATTCGTCAGCATTTTCTATTTTCCCCAAATGCAGGGAAACACTTGGTGATGCCCAAACTGTGATGTAAATAGTGGTGACAGAAGCGTGAGTAAGGTCCAACCGCACCAAGCCACCAACATGTACAGCCTGTCCACACTGCAGGTAGTCTAGTCTTGTGAGGACACAATAGAGAATGTCTACAAGTAAGTACGTGTTTCTATAACAGTACCAAAATAAAATCAGAATGTCCAAATTATGGAGGTAGAAAATTTCACATGTAAGGGACAAGATGAACAAATATTAAATTTAAGAAGCATTATGAAATAAAGAAAAGTTTATTTATGCACTTAACAAATTACTACAGTAAGATTATACACAAATTTGGAAATACTGCAGGTATCATTTAATCCCACTTACTGCATCTTGTTCTGCCATATTTCTGAATAAGGTAATTCTTTACGACTTTGCCGTAGCGTGAATGACTAAGCAAAGAGGATAAACTGTTCTATCATTCAACAACCTGGCATACAAATGGAAACAGATATCCACATGTGTAATTTGAGATTGAGTTCAGAAGAAAGAATCAATAATCACTTAAGTCTATAACTACTCGGACATCTGAAAATTGTTCTGTGTGCATCACTAAATTGGCAAAACAGATATGGAACTAGATTTTAAAATGCGTTGATGTCATCCTATCTGCAACTGAATGTAAACAACTACACAAGAAAACTGTACACACACACGCACGCGCCAAAACACAAACATGAAAGCATGAGCATATTCACCCAATAGGTATGAAAAAAGCAATTTTACCTTCACCCTATAAGTTCGTGGCTTTAGCTCCTTCCGTATTTCAACCAATTTTTGCTCTTCTCTATTCAATCTCATGGACATTAGATATGGGTGCAGAAGCCCTGGAGTATCATACAACTTTGCCTTGGCAGATAAAATCCCTCCAATCCTTAGAATTCCTAGAGTCGTTCCAGGAACTGGAGCTTCCGTGAGCTTTGTTACTTTGACCCGCTCTTTTTTTGCCAATGCATTTATAAGGGTGGACTTGCCTGCATTTTGAGCTCCAATAACCCATACATGCCCTCGAGGACCAGCCAATTCCTTGACAAATGACAACAAATTCTTCACCCCCAAATCCTTATAAGAACTAACCAAATAAACCCCACTTAACTTAGGTGCCCCGCCTGCTCTAGCTCGATGCCTAACCCATTTATCTAATCTAGTAGGAGAAATTTGAGACGGAAGGAGATCAACCTTTGTCGCCACGAGAACCAACTTAGGCAACTTTTTGCTAGCTTTAGGATCATTCTTGACTCCTTCAAGTGCCTTGAACAACGACATAGCGGCTCGTTTAGGAAATGAACCATCAAAATCAACACAATCAACAACCATAACAACAACAGTTGCATTGGCATTACCACTAGGCTTGATCAACCTCGTGGCTACCAGCCTATCAAAATCGAAATCAGGTATAAGATTTTCAGCCGTGTGGTTCTTAACCTGACCATAGTTCCTCAATGAATGACAACGAGCACACACAGTAACTTGATCTGTATCCTTTCTGGCTTCCCTAGCTTTCCTTTTCCTTTCTGCTTTAGATATTTTCCTTTCCTCTCTTTTCCTCCTTTGTTTCTCTATTATCTCGTCAGTAATGTTACCGTATCCAACACCAGCAGGAGTAAAGCCATCCAAGTCATCATCTTTATTCTCCATCATTGCTTCAAATTCATCAAACTCATCAAACCCATCAACCTCTTCCAAATTATCCTTGTCACTAGCACTTCCCTCAACTTCATTCTCAAAACCCTTATCGTTTTCATCCTCGCCTTCCAATTCATCCTCAAACCCTTCAAATTCGTCTTCCTGGATGTCCTCATCCTCTCCAAATTCACCTCCTTGAAAGCTAACTGTTTTTTCTTGAAAATACCCAGGAAGGTTAGGGTCATTGTCTTGCATAAAGATGCCACAACCAGGGCAAATGAGACCATAGTCGTCGTCATCCTCTCTTCCCTCACTCAAAATGAGGTCTCTTCTTCTAGCAATTTTAGCATGATTTCCGCCGTCATTTAATTCAAGGGTTGATTGATTCTTGATAGATAAACGAACAAATGAAACTCTCTTAATTAGTTTCTTGGGGTGTATGGTGAAGCCTGAACATAATAAAGATGGAATCTTTAGTATATGAAAGATAATAAAAGTTATGAAACAAGAGAAACATACCTGTGAAAATACATAGTTGAGGATGGTAAACAGGGTTGAAGCTCAAAGTGGGAGCTGTAGATAACAGAACAGACATTTCTGTTTGTGTTAAACCCCAAAAAACATCACTGGCTATGCCAGGTAAAGGTAAAGATTGAATTTTTAATTTTATTTTTGAAAGACAAAAATAACCTCCTATAGTTTGTGAATTTCCATGTATAAGAATCAAAACGAATTTACGTAACAGTTTATTTACTGGATTTTCTGGGCACCCAAACAAAAGGCAAGTGATTTGGGATGGAGAAGAAGAAAATAGGTACATTGATAACATGTTATTTATTATTTGGATGTAACCAAAAATATATAATATATTCTGTTAAAAAAATAAAATAATAATATGTTATTTGTGTAGGGTGAATCTTGAAGTTTCTTAAACCGAGTTGAATATTCGAAAAAATATATTCAAAATTGTATTGATCCGTTGACTTTTACTTTAGGACCGGATTAAATTGTACTGTTGACTTTTATAGAGACCGTTTCAATTATCTAAAATTAAATTGCTGAATAAATATGATGGAGATTCTAAAATCGGACCAAATGTATAAATAAAAAGATTCAGAAACGAATTGAACCGTTGACATTTTTCTAATAACTGAACTGTATTGTATCTTTGACTTTTACCAATACAATTCCAAAAAAATTTCAAATATTCGGATTAAAAGACCCATAATCATGGAATATGAAACTAAATATAGAGCAATTTTTGAATTTCTTCCTACCGTCTAGCTCACATTTAGCTTGATGACCAAACTATATTTTTGTCATTTTACATTAAATCATGTTTATAATACCGTCGCTAATACAAGCGCGTTTTAAATATTTATTTTCTTAATTATAAAGTCGTAGAATTAAATATATTGATTAAGACTTTTAATATAAGTGAATGGTTGAACACGGCTTTTAATTACTAGTGACCGCTCTACCAAAAGACGTTTCTATCTTTTGGATTTGGAGGTGCAAAATAGACCATACCAACGCAGGGAGTTGCCCATACTTAAATAGTGAGTTGCCAAGAGACATGTATATACCATTGAAGTTATTGCAAGACCAATTTATCAGTACAACAGAATCAATTTATTCCAAAACCAACTTAAAAAACACGAAAACAAGGTCTACAATTCAAGACAACACTTGCCAATTATAACTAGATTGAGCACCTATCCTCAAGCTGAAGATATTAATGTCAGCATAACATTAAACATAATCAAACAAATAGCAATCTTGCTAAAAAAAACCCAGCTGCCCTTCAATTTGTAGATGGCCCATTAACAATGTTTTGCGCTCAACTGACTCATCCGGCATTCATCATCAACCTCAGCTCGAACAAATTTTAGTTACTTTGTTATTTCATCTTCTCATCTAATCAAATTCTGGAAGATTATCACGTACATGAAAAGTTTTTAAGCTCAAAAGCTCTTTCAGGACATATCGTCTATCGGATCACTATCAGGAAGCATCCATTCATCATTTCTCCAACAATCAACAGCCTTAACATGCTTACGAATCTCAGCATCTCCAACCTCCACACGGATTAGCTCCTGCGATCTGAAACCATCCAGCATAACGATCATGTCAAAAAAGAAATGACTTTCCATTATCCAAGTTTTCAATACCAGATGAAGTTTATCATATTTTACATTTTGACATTCCTCATCAAGTTACTCCGGGTAGCTGAGCATATTGAACACCACATGAATGTCTAAGAAAACCGAATCGAAGATATGTTTAGAGTTATCTAATCCAACCAACTTCATAATTTTGTACATTAAATCAATTAGCTGCTAAATTAGCCACAAACTATGTTCAAGTAAGGATTTAAAGAGCGCAGGTTAATCTGTAGCTTTGACAGAGCATGTTGGGGCATCGCACTTCAGATGTTTATACAATCTGTGTATGTTCTGATTATGAAAGGTTTACATGTAGTATATTCTAAAGGGATTTTAGATTGCATTCATATGGAAGTCCTACTCCTCGTAATGTTTTATTTCGACAAATAAAAGAATAGGGAACAATTTTTAAGCATTTATACTTCTCTCTAGCCCTTAAAATATGGTATTTCTAAAATTCTACTACCCATTTCTATATTTTCAGTCTCATAGAGTTGTCCTAGTAGGCCAAGAACGTCTGTCAAGCAAAAAACTTCGGTCATTTCTTGAAGAAACTCATATAGACAAGGTTTAACTATTTTTACCTCCATTGTTGTCGCTGTCCTCATCAGACTCTATTCTTCGAGTGCCTAAGCAACTGCTCCATCTTCCATTACCTCGTTTTGGCAATGAAAAACCATAACCCCAGCCCAGACAAAATATCTGTTTTAGGTTGTTATCATTAATACACAGACCAACATGCATGCACTTACAATAATCTGTGATTTCATAAACCAAACAAATTGCTAAAAGAAACCTAAATAAAATGTACTCCTAACACTTGGGTTTTTGTATGGACTCAAAAGAATATTTAAGATATTTAAAAGAAGAAAGAAAAGAAAGGGTGAAAATTAATATGTCAGTTGTCTGCACTATATTAAAACCCCAAACACATTTTTTTGTTTGCTAATTTGGATTACGACAAGGCAATTTTAAGTATAGCAACATTATAATTCTCCAGACCTTATGTACAAGAAGTCAATATGAAAAATAGTAAGCCAAACTCCATCCAGCATGTCAAAAAATAGATGTCGCTAAGAAGAGTTAAAAAAAAGTGTGAAATCATAGAAGTAACATGTTCACCTACCTTCTCGTCTTCTCTTGCTCCAACAAATTCCCTGAAATTTTGTATTATAGAATTAACCATGAAACAACATTTCATGAAGAGCACATGGTAAGGCTAAGGAACATTATGGAAACTTGAAACAGCCCGCTGCACCAAAAATCATCAAGACCATCTATTTCTCCAGTTCAGTGTTATATTTTTCATTCGGTCGCTCGCAGATAGAGGCTCTCTGTAGGCGAAGTTTCAGGCTATTTCACTGTTGGGAAATTACACATCTGTATGAGCACTTCACCAAACTTGAACATTGATAGCCAACCTATGTTTAATCCAGTTATGAGAATAAAACTGGATGTCAGATACCATATGCAGTTTTTTCAGTCTCTTTCAATCTGCAAAGTTGAACACAAAACAGCTCGACTGTTTTAGATCTATCCCTGATTTTAAATCGAAAAGGATTTGCAGGATTCAGTTCATTAAGTTGTTCACCAGGTATTTACCCAACCTTGACCATCTATGCTCTTTTACATGCATAAAAAAACTCTTGTGAGCACCAGAACAGGACTAGATGCAAGTACCAGCAAGCAGATTGCAATTTCTTCCAATCTGTAACATTGATCATAGCTTGCCTTCTTTGGTTCCATCCTCGATTTCAAATTGCAAAAAAGTTGTTGGACTCAATTCATTAAGTCGTTCAGCAGCCCATTTTCCTAAACTTGACCATCCATGCTCTTTACACACATCAAATACTCTTTCGAGCATTGGAAGAGTGGGATCACATGGCATCTTTCTAACAAAATTTTCTAGGTCATTCTTGCACCTAAATCTACTGAAGAGTTCTATCATACATTCATAATGCTCTAACCGAGGTATAAGACAATACTGATCAACCATTGAATTAAAATACTGCTTTGCATGCTGAATGTGGCCCTCATACATACAAGCAAGCAAAACACCCTGAAAAGTGACATGGTCCGGCTTAACTCCTTCCTGCTTCATCATTCGAAACAATTTAAGTACCTGTTCAGCCCTTTTATTATGATAACATGCCAAAATTATGGTGTTCCAAAGAACCAAATCCCGCGAAGCTGCTTCTCTGAAGACATAAAGAGCATACATAATACAATTGCACTTCGAATACATATCAAGTAGAACTCCTCTTAACACAATGTCTATATCATAGCCATTTCTGATCATGAACCCATGTATTTGTTTTCCTTGATCAAGTGCAAAAACATTGGCACAAGCTGTCAAGAGAATTCCAAATGTATATTTATTTGGTTTCGCTTCCCATTGCATCTGTCCAAAAAGCAATATAGCTTGTTCACTTTGTTGGTGGCGTGCATAGCTGGTCAACAGAGAATTCCAAGAAATGCTATCCCGTGATCGACTCATTTGAGAAAACCAAACTCTTGCACTTTTCATGGCGCCACACTTGCCATACATGTCAAGAAGGGCATTACCAACAAGCATGTTGGAACTGAAACCATGTCGATAAATGAATCCATGAACCTGCTTCCCCATTTCAACATCTGAAAGTCCAGCACAGACATTCAACAGCAACCCTAGGGTGATATGGTCAATCTCTTCTGTTGTCCTGAACATTAAATACACAAATTCCAAGGCGTCTTCCCATTGGAGAGAATGAGTATACCCTGCCAACATAGCATTCCATGAGACCACATTCTGTTCAGGCATCTCTTCAAAAAGTCTCCTTGCTTCTCCTGTCCTCCCATTCATTGCATAAGCTGAGACTATTGAGGTCCAAGATACCAAATCTCTAGAACCAGGTCGGTCAAAAATCATGCGAGCACTCTCTAATTTCCCACACTTGGCATACATATTACAGAGAGCACTTGAAACTGCTTTGTCCTCCTCCAAGTTCAGCTTTACTGCAACTCCATGAATCCGCATCCCCTCCTTCCATGCATTTATGGCTGTACATGCAATAAGGGCATTAGAAAAGGTAAAGTTGAACGGTCTTATATCTGTTTGGAACATCTTAAAAAACATACTCACTGCCTCCCTTTCATTTCCTGCCTCAAGACAACGCCTGATTATTACATTCCAAGTAACATCATTAGAATTCTCAATCTCATTAAACATAGACAACGCTTCAACCATAGCATTACACTTCCCATACACATCAACAAGAGCACTTCCCAAAATCACATTCTTACTAAAGCCATATTTCAAAACAAGCCCATGCATTTGCCTTGCAAAAGAAAATGCCAAAACATCACCACATGATCCCAAAACACTGGCAAATGTGATCTCATTCGGCTGAACCCCTTTCAATTTCATATCCTTGAACAAATACAAAGCTTTCTCCGGACTCCCACATTTTGTGCAAGCTGTAATCATTGCATTCCAAGTCCCACCATCTTTTTTGGGCATTTGGTCAAACAGTTCCTTTGCATACTGCAAATTGCCACATTTTCCATAAGTTTCAATCGCACGGTTGAAGAGAAAGATTACATTCCAAGTAACATCATTGGAATTCTCAATCTCATTAAACATAGACAACGCTTCAATCATAGCATTACACTTCCCGTAGACATCAACAAGAGCATTGCCCAAAATCACAGTTCTATTAAAGCCATATTTCACAACAAGACCGTGCATTTGCCTTGCAAAAGAAAATGCCAAAACATCACCGCATGATCCCAAAACACTGGCAAATGTGACCTCGTTCGGCTGGACCCCTTTCAATTTCATATCCTTGAACAAATACATAGCTTTCTCTGGAATCCCACATTTCGTGTAAGCTGTAATCATTGCATTCCAAGTACCACCATCTTTTTGGGGCATCTGGTCAAACATTTCCCTTGCGTATTGTATATTACCACATGTTCCATAAGTTTCAATTGCGCGATTAAAGAGAAAGATTGGTGGTGTTGGAGAGAACGTTACCAAGTGGGATTCAACCTTTCGAGCCTCTACAAGCGCAAGAGATTTGGAGCAAAGCTGGAAGAGAGAGGCATATATAGAATATGGTACAGGGAAAGGGGATGCAAACAGAAGCGAAACAGCTTTTTGGAGGCGATTGGCTTTGAGGTGAGTAAAGATTGCGCTGGTTAATGCTTTGACAGTGGAGGATTGGGACTGAGAATTGGAGGTTCTTTTGGAGATAAGACCACCAAGTATTGCAGCTGCACTCATGCCTAATCAAATTCAAAGAAATTCAAAAATATATACATAATTGCAAATCAAAATGAAATACAGACTAATATGTATATTCTTAGACAGAAATTGAAAGTTGAAACAAACAAAAAGACAAATTGAAGACAGCAATCAATAAGGTCATAATAATGCAAGTTGAAAGAACAAAGCTTAAGCCTTTTTGGGTCTCTATAAAATGCCATGCATATGATGAATTTAGTAAAACCAATACACTTGATATCGGACTATTAATATAGAGGTTATACTGTACCAAATACACGGTAAAGAAATAAACTTTTCAGAATTTGGACTGAAATTGATTCTATAATGATGTAAAAATCTGAAATTTGCTAATTATGAAAATAATAATAAGAAAAAGAAACATTTATATACCTGAGAATGAAGACACGAGGAAGGAATCAAATGAAGAAGAAGAAGAAGAAGAAGAAGAAGGAGATACCAAACTTAAATAAAAATACTCAGACCAGATATTATTAGCGCCGTCGGACAGAGGTTGAGGAACCCAATTTGGGGGTTTTGGTCTATACTGGACTCTCCATTTTTTATATACCTTCCTTAAACACGACCTACTTTCGCGCGCGCACCCAAAAAAAACAGTGTAGACCAAAACAATTTCGGTTTTTTTTTAAGGGTTAATTTCGTATGGTTTTGTGATTTTGCAAATATAAAAATTGTGATTTAAGAAAAAATACCATGGTTTGTAATGTTTGTAAAATTAAGAAAATTGTCGATTTTGTTAATGTAAATGGGGACATTTTTCATCTTAAATGTTTTTCTAATTTTTGATGAGTCAAGTTAGAGTTAAGCTCAAATGTCAAAAAAACATTTCGAGCCAAAACTGTCTTTATTTAGGTTAACGAAATTAACAATTTCCTTAATGTGCAGATGCAAACCACATTTCTTTTTCTCTTAAAGGCAAACCACAGTTTTTTTTCTTTTACAAAATGGTGGATATTAAAACTTAATGAAATCAATTAAAGACGACGGGTTGATACGACACTATCTAGGGTATAATAAAAAAACAAAAAACACTATTTATAATTAAAGTAAAATATGTAATTTCATTAAATTTTAATCTTCATCCTTAAATTCTAATCTAATTGTGCTAAATTGTATTTGGTCAATTATCGAATTATCGATTAGGTGAGCACCACTGCTTAATAAAATCAGAAGCACAAGCTTGATCTACTCATATATCTACTAATTTAAAAATAGTAGATAAACTATTAATTGTGTTTTGGCTTTTTTTCATTGAAAAGTGCGATTCTCTTACAAATTTATAGTAATTTCAAACTTGAATTCTATTGCACTAATTAATTTTTAAATTATCAAACGATTATGGAAAAATAAAGATATTTAAAATTTGTATGTATTCTAGTAACTAAAACGATACTAATTCAAAGAGAACTAATTAATCAATAGAAAAACAATTAGTAGCCGGAAATGGTGAACTTGTATTCAAATTAAATTGAACTGCTTACTACTAAAAGACTAATTGTTCACCTAACAATGAAATCTAAAAATTAATGAAGTTTAAATGGAATTGCTAAAGTCTAAATTTTGCATTTTGCTAGATTGTTGATTTGGTTGGGGTCTTTCATCGATGTTTCTAAATTTTATAGAAGATTTAAGTAAATGTTTGCATATCCACTTTTCCATCAATGTGAAACTGCTCTCCACTTCATAGATCTCAACTTCACATGATATCTTTAATTGATGACTTGTTTCTCAGTTCTCCTATTTTTAATTGGCTTGCGAAAATCATGTTAAAATAAAATAACAAATGGTCCTCGAGTTGCACCACATTTTTAGATTTGAATGATTCTTCTTTAGGTGCACCATATTTCTAGATGTAATAATGATTCTCCTTAGGTGCATCATATTTCTAGATTTAATAATAATCTCCCAAAGTGCACCATATTTCTCGATCTAATAGTGATTCCTTAATGAGCGCATTATATCACTTCATAAATTTATGTTCAGAAACTTCATATAAAAATGTAAATTATAGGAGAGAAATACATGAAAGAAAAATTTCACCATTAACGAAATTATTCTATTTCCAACAATATCTATTAATCTAAGCTAAGTCTTTATTTTATTTTTATTACTAGAAGTTAGATTTTTATCCTAGTTGTTAAATTTTAAAATTTAGAGCTCAAACGAGGCTCATGCTCTAACTCATTTGACAAAGATGACCCACAATATTGAACCGACCAATTTGATTTTTTATTTAAAGAAAAGTAAAGCAACAACAAAGAAACCTAAGCATTTTGACTCCCTCTCCTCTCCTCTCCTCTCCTCCCATCCCATTCTCCTGTGTTGTGTTGTGTTGACTTGGGTGTTGCCCAAATTACTAGGCCAACCTAAAAAGCCTTCCTTCTTTCTCAACATACATACAACCAAAAAGGTTTCCTTCTTTCTTGATATTACCCCATCAACCCACCACTAAAATAAACAAATATACCCAACAAAATCTATTCCCATTTCTCCAAAGATACGCAACAAAGAAACACTTCCATAAACTTGAACATTATTTTTCTTTCAAATCCAACAATATATACGTAAAATAAGAAGACATGGCTTGCTTTTCTCTTCGGCTTCTTATTCTTCTTGTGCTCACAATAATATCAGAGTTAGAAACTCCATGCTTTGCTGCCAAATTTACCAGTTTCAAATATGCAAATGATAATGGACTTCATCATCATCAACATCCTCATCATCATCATCATCATTTTCCTTCCAGTTTTAAAGGATCACATCAAGATTCTGATCAAGTTTTTGGTGCAGAAAAAAGAAAAGTCTACACTGGTCCTAATCCTCTTCACAACAGATAAGCAAGCCTTCATTTTATTATATTGTTAGCTTCATTTTTCATCATATACACTTTCATATATTGAGAAAATGTTTTTCTCTCTTTTTGTTCTATTTTTTATTTATGATTATCAACAGTTTTCTTGCTGGATATATGCTTGTCCAAGTAATGTTAAAGATGTAAATGAGATCAGTTTAGTTTAGGTTTTCATGTTTTGATTGAGGATTAATTATTTGTTTTTTTCCTTAATTATTATAAAATAAATATATAAAGGAAAATAAGAAGGTAATTGATATTTGTTTGATTAAATTTACTACTGTAGAAAAGTTAATGCCATAAATGCAGTAGTTGGTGCTATAATTCTGCTCCTGCTTTAGTCATGGTGTGAAAGTTGGTGGGTGGTTTGGTAATTAATTGTTTTGCTGTTCCTTTTCTGTTGCTCAATAGGAATAGTTTTCTTCCCCTACATAATTAAGAGTAGAATTACTTTACTCTCGTTTTGGATTAGTATAACATAGGTTTTCAAACTCAACAATGAACTTAACTTCAAAATATAAGAGACAACAGTAAAAAAAGACATTTTATTTTATTTCATTTTATTTTATTTTTTGACTTAATAATTCATAGAATGGTGTATGTCACCAAATAATTTGGTTGACTCTTGGTTAAAAAAATGTCTTGTAAGTTTTTTGAATTTGTAATTAAAGATATTTCCAATGAACAAAAAAAAGTGAAATATATAGGTTTTATATAAAAGTAATAGAAATGCTTTTATTGTTTTGTAAGAACAAAATTTTCTATTTTTATCATGTTTTCCTTATACCAAAATAATAAATGGGTACTTTCACATTATCAAGCAAACTTAAGCAACAATATATTTTCTTTTTAAAGGAAGCAACAATATATTTAAATACCTCATTTCTATATATATCTTAGTAAATTGTGAAGTTTGATATTAAAAGGTATAGTATTAAATTGGTATTACTACAATTAGTTTTTAGTATCAAGGGTGAGGAAAATAAAACACACGTTCAGAAATAATAATAAATAATAATAATGGTATGTTCTTAAACATATTTATTAACTTACATTTTTGGATCAAGTGATTTATTGAAATATTATTCAAACATTCCTATACCAAGTAGTCATGGTAGCTCTCATTAATAAAAATATATATATTCAACATAAATGGCTACGTATTATACACACTTGAAGTTCACAAGACACACTCATGTCTCATGCATGAGTGTATTACATATTATAATAAATATTTTATTATTAAGTATTAACCATCAACTTTTACATGGATCAAGCAAATCAAGTACTTATAATACTATGGAAATATGCACCTCATTAGTAGCTGAGAAATTAGAAATTAGTAAAGCTAGAGATGGAAAAGATATTAAATAGTATTGTACATTTGTACATACATGAAAAAGATATTAATTAAATTGGGAGTATAAATTGGTGAGGGGTCTTGAGATGGTAGGATTTATTTGATGATAAGATGTGGATCCTCATTAATGCAATAGTAGAGTTTATTTGTTTTTGTTGGACCTTATAATTAAAAATAAAATGATTGAAATGATTTCACTATGGCTGGAAAAAACTCAGACTGTGAAGAGTCTTAAATAAGTTTGGATTTTTATATCAGAAATTTATGCATAGTGAAAAAGCAAGGTAAGGTACTACCATCCAATCATATTAATTTTCTTTGTCTTGAATGATTATATATGTGGCTCTGCCTGTCCCCACTTCTTCAATTTCCTCTCTCTCAATGCCACCTATATTTCCACTACATTTCTCTTTTCCACATTTTCAAAATTTCTTTAATTAATGCCATTTTCCACATTAATTATATGTTATTTAATTAACATTCTTCCTTAACAATGTAGTAGTAAATGTATTTCGTGGACCATGTTGCATGTCACAATTTTCATGTCTTAATAAAATGGTATCAATATTTACAAACCTACTATTTTTCGAACTACATCCTATTTTCACAAATTGATCATTTTCATTATTAATAAGTTATAAAAGATAAAAGTTGAGATCTCTCAAATAAAAAAATTTATATTTGAAATTCAAACATTAGAAATTTGGAATTTGAGATATCGAATGAGCCAACAAATCCGAAATGGAACAGTGACGATTAATCATTAGAGGACGAGGTTTTCTAACATTAAAAACACGTCAAAAAGATTTAAAAATTGAATTTTTCCGAAAAACGACCTTAATGACCGTTTCAACCTAAGAAGAAACCTCTATTTCTCCATAGGGAGAAACGTCGTGGAGTAACGCTCACTCCTTAGGGAGTAACGCCCTAGGTGGATGATCCTTAGGGAGAAACATCCACCTAGGACGTTACTCCCTAAGGAGTGAGCGTTGCTCCATAAGAAGAAATACCCATTAAGAAATGGCTTTTAAGATCGAAAATGCTTTTTTTTTGTAATTTTTTACAAAATTAATTATTTTCGAGTGTGGTTTTCAAGAATTACGTACCTTATTCATGATTTTGTCCATAATCGAGAGCAAAAAGTGTAATTTTGGAGTTAGAAAGTTCAATTTAAAAAAAATGGTGTTGAAAGGTTTTAGAGTTTCAAAATGAAAAAGAAAGTGATAACAAAGGTATTATGAGAAAAAAAAGTGGATTGTAGTTCCAAAAAATATAGCAATTTAGTAATAAAATTTGAAATGAGTATTGATGAATGTTCATCTTTTGTGTTTTTAGAAGTGGTTTCGGACCTATTCACAAGCAAATTATTGTCTTGATCTTTTTATTTAAATTTAATACTTTTATTTAAATTTAGTATTCAGCTTAGTAAATTACAATAAATTTAGCAAAGCATTCGGTAAATTTATTAAATTCAGTTGTTATGTTCAAACTTCTACGGTAAAAAAAATTGACATATCTCCCCGTTCCTAATGCTAAATAGATTGAAAGAAAATGGACTTGTACTCTTGAAAAATATAAAAATATAAAAATGAGAGTGTTGTTCACATAGTCGATAACTGACCTAATACAATTTGTTTAATTACCATTAGATTAGAATCTAAGGGTGGAGATTAAAACCTAATGAGATCACTTATTTTACTTTAATGATAAATAGTGTTTTTTATTTTTTTTATTAAAACCTAGATAGTTCTGTATCAACCCGTCGTCTGTAGATGATGTCATTAGGTTTTAATCTCCACCTTAGATTCTAATCTAATATGGTAATTGACTAAATTATATATGGTCAGTTATTGTTTAGGTGAGCATCATTTTGTGAAATGATACTAAAAATCTTTTTTGGTTAGGGAAAAAGGCTAAAAAGTCTAAATAAAGAAAACATCAAATACAAAAGGAAAACAAAAAAATGAAAAGACTAAACTCTAATAACTCGACTTAGACAAGTCCTTGTGATAACTCCTCGGATAATTTATAAGATTTTTATAGGAGGGACGTTGCAATTGTGATGCTCTAAAGATAAAAAAACTTTTGAAGTTTGTCATTCATCGAAACGTCAATTGATCGATTTTTTCGTAGCAATGGACGAACTGAACAACCCAATCACAAAATCCCTTAAATCGATATTGCATTGATATACCAACAACGTGAAAGGTGAGCCATATGGGCAATCTTACTCAGTAAAGTAAAATGGACCAGCACTAGAAGCAATCGGTTTGGATATTTATTGTTAAGGAAATTGAACTCTCACCCTATGTGTTTTATAAAGGAAGAGATCTTTTGTTATGCAAATTTGTTAATATCTTATATTTCATTCTCTATTCAAGTAAACTATATCCATAATTATAAATGCATGAATAGGTTTACTATAAAATATGGGTGTGAAAAACAAAAGGGAAAGAAAAAGAAAACGGTGTATTTATGACTTTCATGTGCTAATTATCTCTCTAATCAAATGGAAGTAGCCACCAACATCATCATTTCTTGTAGGAAAGTCATCACACTAAACATTCCTACCTCCTTATGTCGTGGCCTTTTGATTCATCAATTTTTCATCATCACAATCAAATTTCCATTAATTTTATAAGTTATAGTTTAGGGGGAAAAACAAATTTAATAAAATACAATTTCATCATTTTGCAAATAAGGTGATATCATTTTGGCAAATAAGGTAATATTGTTTTATTTTATATTTTTTCAAAACAATGCAGGTATTCTAAGTAGCTAGTAAAATAAAATAAGGCTCTCTTATTTTTTATTGAAATTTTTTGAATGGAACTACAATGAATTGAATTATTGACTGAATATTTAAAGAATTGTCGCTGAACTGAAATTAAAATTTACGAAATTGAACTAAATTTTGCTGAATTTAAGTCAAAAACAATAGAACTAACAAATTTCAACTCAACGCACTATGTAGGTTATCAGAAGTCAATAAATCAACATGTTATATTATCAAAGTCTAACAATATTTGGCCCTGTTCTTTATGCCTTATCATTACCTAATTTCAGTTCGGTTCAATTCACTTCAATTCAACAATTTTTAGTTTAATTTTTTTCGGTCATAAATAACATGCATTAGTATTGTCTTCCTTTACCTAATTGTGTAAAATAGATATTTTCTTTTACAAATAAAACCATATTCTTCTATATCCAAATAGATGGGAATCAAGTGAATTTAATATGTAATTTCCTTATGTTGTATATATACTACTAGAAAAACAAAACCTCGTTTTTTTTTTCAATGTTATTCCTTTTGAAACTTATATTTATTGATGGTTGATGAAACTAATGAAATCAAAATATAGACTTTTCATCATTGTTGTTTGTTTGGTTTGAATTTAATTGATCACTATTTTCCAAATTGATCATTATTTTCTCAATTGATTTGGAAAGTAACAGAAATATGAATCTAATTATTTGTTTTAGAAAGTAAGTTTGATTTGAAGAAATTATAAATGTATTTAAAATTTAATTGACGAGATGTCTTATTTATAATTTTATAAATATATTTAAAATTTATTGACGTATGTCTTATTTATAATTTGGTCCACGCAAGAATCATTAATGGGAAATGAGAACTTGAAAAAAAGAAAAATACTACATACAAATATTCCATGACCACATCCCTTTTTTTTTACCAACAAAATAAAATTTCTTTGTGAGAAGTAAAAAAATCCATCATATCTCATCGTTGTTAATTACCAAGAAAAAAATTTAAAAAGGGAGTTGATCAGTTTGAACAATTATTAAGGATTTGCTTAATGGGTCCACATTCCACAAAATTATAAATGTATGAACTTCATTTTTCCATTGACTAAATATAATAATATGTTTAAGGTATTAGCTTACTACTTTTTAACCTAATTAAAATAATTAACCTTGTGTATACTTGTTTAGTTATTGAGGTTCATATATAATTTTGACCAATTAAATACGATAGTGTGCAAACGTATGGAGCTTTCAGGAGGCAACCTATGTAGGTTGATAATAGAGTGTAAAAAGATGCACAAAAACTCCAGGCAGGTTGATAATTAAGTGGCTTTCAGCTTTCATTCATTCTTTTTTAGAAGTTTGGTCAAATTTTACAAAATCATAATTACAAAATAAGTCCTTTATAAGTTTTCTCATTATGCTTATGGTCTCCCACTTAAATGCCTAATCATATCAAATAATATTTGCTATAATTATATTCAACTCCACCCTTCTTTTACTACATTAACACTTATGATTCAAATAATAACTTCATTTTGGAACCAGTTGGACTTTTTCATAGCATATGCTTTCTATAGCCCACTTGTGTATGTACCTCTAAAGTCGAGTAATAGAACAACTGAAATTATCTAAAACGCCCTTTTTCAATTCTATATTTTAAGTTTTAGGGAAATCGGTTTCAGATGATCGACAGAAGTACCGGTAGGAGGAGGGTTATGAAGCCAGTGTAAGGTTCGATTTTGAAACGATCATCGGAGGGTCATGAAAGTGAGATTTGCTTTCTGAGGAAGAAAAAGAAGAAATTCAACAGCAAGCTGTAATATTGTGATTAAAAATTTAAAATGACAACTAATATAATTGTGAAATTTTAGATCGTAGTAATTTTTTAGGAGAACAAATCTAAATATTAAATATGACATGATCATCTAATGAGCACTTGAACAAACGCAACACAACATATATACATCTTAAAAGAGAAGGCATACATTAATCTTGAAATTAATTAATAAGTAAACTGTGGCAATTCCTTTGCTCGTAAAAATGCAGCGAAAAACACAAGAGATCTTTCTGGCTGAGAAAATGGAGCTTCATGAGATGCCCCTCTAATGGTAGCATAAGATAATGACATATCACCATATACTTGTGTCCATCCACCAACCTGAACAACATTATTACATACTTTAATCTTCAACTTAATCTCATCTAATAATGTTTTAATTAGGTCATTATTAAATGAAGTATACAGTAATAGTATACCTGCTTTCCTTGAAACCAGGTCCTATATGGGACAGTTGTATTAAGGCCCATGGCCTTTGCCAATCCACCAACAAGAGCCCTTGTTCCTGTCAGCGGCAGCACTGAATCTTGGTCTCCGCTGCATTTAAATATCTTCACATTTTAACAAAATCTACTCCAATTACTCGGAACACCCAATTTGATCCTTACGTATAACATAACATAAACTTATTTAATCTCAATGTCTATGAAATGTTCTAGTTACAACATTGTATATTGAAACATGACTCGTTAGACTAATTTCCATTTTCTCATCGAAAGACAGATGCCACGTCGTAATTTGAAAACGTTTAAAAGACACACATGTGATGCACGTACATTTACTACTTTCATCTTCTTCTCTGCAAATGTACATGTATGTTTTAAGGAGTTCTCATTCTCACATCACCTTTTTAGAAAATTGTGACATGTCGTCTAAATGTTGATATGTAAAGGAAATCACTCCAGCTTGTCTAGTGTCGTTATCCAATGAATGCACCATTTCATAAACGTTGAAATAAAATCAATGTTATATTGTACGTGGGGGATCAAATTGGCTTTTTCCGGATAACAGCGAGTCCAATTCGATACCTTATCTCTAATTTGTCAGAGAAAAAACAGTTCAATCTGTAGTGTTCACGTCTGCTCATTCAAGATCTATTAAGTGAATACAACTAAAACTAAATATTAAGCACCCATGAACATTAAAAAAAACCTCCCGGTTAATGAATCTTGAACAGTCACAGCAAGTTTACCTGTAAACCAGAACACGAATGCCGGAGGTGATAAGGTTTCCAAGTATTGGAATGATTGGTATCTCCAGATTTTGCATTTCGTATCTCACCACACTGTCATCATCCAAACACACACAATAAATATCCAACATCAATTATGAGAAATATGAAGTTATGATTGTATGATTACCTGCTGCACACAGCCCATTGATTGACACCGTGAAGCCGAGCATGGAAAGCATCTTGTACATCTTTTCTGTTCAAGTAGTTTGTTGTTTCATCTTCAACACAGACATTAATTGGACCCATATATTCCTGCTCAACTCAAATAACAGTTTTGGTACATTAAAAAATTAAACAAGTAATGTGATTTCAATTTAAATAAGTTAAGAATTAGGAAAAGTAATGGCAACATACATACCAAATGATTTAACATGTGGGATTGTGACTCGATTGAAGATAAGCAAACATCAAGAGTAATGTCATAAGTGTCAACAAATTTACTGATTTCTCTAGAGACTTGGGTGTAAACTCTAGAGCAATCAGGAGAAAGAGAGCCAGTAGCTGCATATTGTCTTCTGACTTGAGAAAAGTTGCAAACTTTGGTAAAAATATCAAAGGTTGCATCTGATATTAACCCATGAGACCACAAGTATTCTGCTCTTGAGTTGAAATCTGTATTGAACTCTAATAGAGGATTTCCTAGCTGTAGTGTTGGGTACCCACCAAAATTCAACCATTCTTATTGTTTAAATTCACATACTAACTTGACAAAAATGAAAAAGAAGTTGCTTGCTTCACTTACTGCTATTCCTTTGAGGTTGATTTTTGCTTTGGACTGGACTATTTTCTGTGCAAGCTGGGGTACATAGTGACCTGGTAAGAAATGTATGTTGTTTCAGTATATCTATCTAGTTTCAGCAGGCAGAAATTGCTGTTAGACGAGGTTATAATTGCACCATGTAATGACATTCGGGTTAAATTGGTGCTATTTTGCAAGGTGGTGGTCTTATTCCTTAACAATATTAATTGATAGCAGTATTTGACATTAATGAAGGATAAACGTGCCTGCATAGCTCTCGCCAGTGATGAAGAAATCTCTGTTGTTATACTCGGGGAATTGAGTGAACCAGGCTTCAAGAAATGCAAGATTGTCTTGAGCTATTGCAACAATTACACACTTTTTATCAGCTCAACATAAAAAAAAAGTAAAACAAAACTTGTAGGGTGTAGTTATATATATATAATTAAATATATATGTATGCAATAAATGGTAGAGAATAAATAAGATAGAGAAAATGAGAAACCTGTAATGTCATCATTAACAGAAGTATAAAAGGAGGCATTAGCAGAGTAGGAGAAGCCAACTCCTGCAGGTGATTCTAGGTACAACATATTTGCTTCTGTAAAATTAGAAACAACAAAAAGAATGAATCAAAATTAACATAACAAGGCAAAATTAAAGCATGAAGTTACAGTTTCAAACAAGGCATTGCCCCGTCCAGGCGCTCAAAATTGAGAATCTGATTTGCACAAACTGGAGCGTCTATACCCGATTAGGCACTCAAAATCCGATTTCTTACCAAATAGTTCCCCGACTAGTTCTCGAACGTCCTAGCACTTTTTATTACACTGAAGTTATAAATGAATGGGGTACCTTTGTTCCAGCTATAATCATTGTTGATCAGCAGAAGATCCTTAGTTGGTTTAAAAGGTCCATGTTCACAGAAGGCACCTGCTCCGATGGATGAACAGCCAGGTCCTACAAAACTCACATTCAACTTTATAAGTTCCTTATGGCCAGGCCATTCAACTGAATGTTACTTGAAGAAATAATAATAAATAAAAAGTACCTCCATTTAACCAGAGGACAAGAGGCTTGGAAGAAGGGTCAGATTGAGCTTCAACGAAGTAGTAAAAAAGAGCTCTATGCTGGTGGGGTTGAGAGTCCACAGTTATGTAGCCTCCATATTGCTTGAAACTGGTGTTCCCAGGTTGACCAGGCAAAGAAATAATGAACTTTGTATTATCATTTGCATGTGAATGTGAAAATGAATGTGTTGTTAGGCATAGCAAAAGTGTAGAGATTATTGTAATGGTTGCATTGCTAATTATCCACTTCTCTAATTGCATTTTGCAGGGGAGGAAAGGAAGAGAGATGGTTTTTGCTACTCAACTTTCAAGCCTCTACACCACAAAACAACTATGTTTAACTCTTGTGATACAATTATGAGTCAAATGATTAAAAAGGATAAACTCTTCCTACACTAAAGTGAAATTTATATTGATAAAAGATTAATATTGAGGTAAAGGATTGATTGTATGTTTTGTTTTGAACAGAAAAGTCTAAAGTTTTAGTTGAAAACAAAAATAGAAATGGAAATGTTAAGCATAGAGAAAGACAAAGAAGAATGAGTTCTCGTGATTGGTGAGAATATTGACAAAAAGAAAGGTGAGGTGGGGGAGGCATGCATGTGGCCATTTTCTTGAAAATATCATTGCAATGGACACTATCTATCCATCTATGTATGTAGTTCAGTTCCCACTAATTCACGTTTTGGTTCACATCACATGCACCTTCTTCTTCTGAATTACCATTGCCATTCACTGTTTTCTACTCACATTTTTTGCCTTAATAAATTTGTAGCAATTACAATTGTTTATTTTTTCACTTAGCCCCTCAATTTAAGAGACTATCTATCAATCACCTAAATTTGCAATTTGTTTCTACATAATTTCCTCAACTCGTCAAATGTAACACAATTTATTCCTTTTATGTTGATATGACATAAAATTGTTTTTGTCATTTATATGACTTGACACTACATCACGTCAACACAAACGGGCAAAATATGTTACATTTGTAGAGTTAAGAGGTTAAGTTGAAAAAAATATAAATTAAGGTAATTAATAAGTTGTCCTCTAAATTAAAAAGAATAAATAAAAAATGAACAAATTCAAAGGTTATAGAGATATTAGGCCCACATATTTTCCTTTTTACTCACCATCCCTTTCTTCAAAGACCTACAACTACTTTGTACTAGTTTGATAATGCTATCAGAAAAAATTGTTGCTATGAGAAAAGACGATGTTGGAGAACATGTTATCAGGAAAAACTAATAAGTATTTAGTAAAATTTTAAAAGTAAAAATTAAAATATGTATTTACTAAAATATATTCAACCTCTCCAAAATTGACTAGCATGATAGCATCGGGTCCACTATAGAGAAGGCCCAATGAGATGTTTGAATGGGCTAGGATGATGCAGGAGCCTTATTTTTGTTTGGACAGTTTCGTAAGATGTTAGGACCAAAAGGGAATGGTTAGTTTAGTTAGATGGGGAATACTTACAATCGTTTGTTTTCAGTGGAGCGTCAATCGCGAGTTATGATGTCTGGAAGCATATCCTACATAACGGGCTCTGAGCTGCTGACCGTCAAGCGCCGTCCTAATGTTGCCGTGATCGATGTCCGGTACAATTCTCAATTTGTTTTTCCATTTTTAAAATTGATGTTAATTGTTGGTTAATTAACAGGGATGATGAAAGGAGTTATGATGGCCATATAGCTGGCTCTCTGCACTTCGCCAGTGATTCTTTTTCGGACAGGATCTCTAATCTCATTCAACAGCTCAAGGGCAAAGATACTCTTGTTTTCCACTGTGCTTTGAGCCAGGTTGAATATCTCTTTTTTAATATACTCTTTCCACATCAACATCATTACTTGTGTTGTTTATTGTCCATGAAAAGTGTGTGAGAGGGATAAAATAAATTTAGAGTAAAGATTTCCAATATGTGAGTAAGAAATGTGCACAACTGAGGCTAGGCTCTGGATTATATACAACAACACTAAAAGCTTCTATTTTCTAGCTAGTATTCCCTTAGTAGTGTCCTTTGGTGGAAGAATGTTGTTGTTTCTGGTTAGGTGAATTCCTTTGTCGTTAGCATTATGCCTTGATCAGATCATACTTGTTGGATTATTTTGTTTCTGGAGTAACTTCATTATGCTTGGGAGTCTATATGTTACTTCTTTCTGTGCATATGTAAATGGCTTTGCTCCTCGCTCTTTTCATGCTGAGATCTTTTCTTTTTTAGCCTTTGTCAGTCTGTTGAGTGGTTTATATTGTGTTATCCTTAGTTAGAGAGTTATACTGTACTACATCAAAATTGGTGAGTTATTTTCATGATTACTCACCGGAAAACCCTGTCTTGATGACATTTTTCTTCTTCTTTTTATTGAAAATGAAAAGTTGTCATTTTGGAAAATCTGTTGAAGAAAGCCAAAGGCGAACACTTTTGTAATTTCTGCGTGTTTCTAATTTTCAAGCTTATGAAAGTATTTACATAATGCTTTGAGGTCACCAGAAAGATTTAGTCTGGATGCTGAAAATGTAAGTGGCATTAGGTCATTTTATTTGCTCTCAATTGGGTAGTAATGTAACTGGTTTTGTATGTGCAGTTTCTTCAGTCAGGGAGAGTTTAGATTGTTGTTGCCCTTTGCTTTTTAGCATTCAGCTTAGTTATCAGTTTAATTCCTCTGTAGAGTACAAGATTTGGTTCAGAAATACGTACAAAACTTGTGTGATATTATGGCTGGCTTATGGTTTTGTTTACATAGGTTCGAGGGCCAACTTGTGCTAGGAAGTTAGCCAACTATCTGGAGGAGATGAAGGAAGATACAGGAATTAAGAACATCATGGTTCTGGAACGAGGCTTCAATGGCTGGGAAGCATCTGGTAGACCTGTTTGTCGATGCACCGATATCCCTTGTAAGGCAGACACAGCTCCGTGACTTGATCAAACAAAACTGAACACATATATATTCAAGTGATATTAGATCTGTATCAGTATCAACTATTACATGTTATTTTTCTATGTTGTTTACGGTACTAAAAGCTAAAAGAAAAGTAAGCGGTTTTGTTCCGTCTATAATTAACAATTCATGTTCAACATGCAATTCCAGTGTGTAGTATGTATCTATGTCTCTATATTGGTTTTTTGACAGGGAGGTTAAGTGCTGAACTGCTGCTTATATGGCTGAAGCAATACGTATGTGTGCTCAATTTTATTTTTAGATTTAGTATAACACTCCAGCTGTTGCATTTGCACAAAATGTATCAAATGTTTCAATTATTAGTTCCCACATTTTTACCCAACGTGTTGATCTATTCAACCCGCTTATTCAAATATTGCTTTGTTCTTTAGTTACTAATACTATGGATAAATTACATTTTTTAGTACCTAAACTTGAGTGTGTCTACATTTTGAGATTTAAAATTGGTTTTTATAATTAAAAATTGTTATTTAAAATAAAAAAAATTGGTATCTCTTTTATTTTATTTTTACTAAAATTATATTGGAGAGAGAAGAGAAAAAGAGATACGTTTTTAAAATGTGTAATTTTATATATAAAAGTATAACCATGCTAAAGTTTAAAGGACTAAAAATTTAATTTATTCATAAAATTAATTGGTCAAGAGTAACCAAAATTGGTTTTTTTGTTTTCCATTCGATATACACTGAAGGGATTAATTTGAATTCGGGGTGGGTTCAAGAATTATGATATTTAAACCCCTTACAATCGTTGTTGTGGAGATTAATCCACATACATTCCTACCAAATGCTTAATAATTGGTACCAGAATTGGTGTTTAAGGTATGTGAGTAGACTCAAGTTTATAAGGATTTATGTAGAAAACTGAAGTAGGTGAAATCCAAACCCGATTTTAATCCAGTTTTCGAACCGGTTCAGTCCAGGTTTGGACAAGTATATTTGAGCCCATTTTGAACCAGGAATTTGCAAAGGCTAGTTTGGTAAATTGGTAGAGTTTCTTCAACGTTGTATTTGCAGAATAATAGATTTAGTAAGAACATCTGAAATCCCGAAGAGGTAAGAATAAATCGGTGATCAAAATTCAGCAATTAAAATGGTAAATTCTGATCTACTCTCTGTTATGTTATGTTATGTTAATTTGTGGAGTTGATCACAAAAGATTTGATATTAAATATATGATCAGGTTTGCGTAGCTTGCTTGTTACCTCTTTTCCTAGTTCCGATCGTCAACATACTACCTCTGCTCTTTTATTACCTCATGGTATAATTTCCTTAACTTGTATTTTTCTTTTCTTGAGTTTCCTTACTGTTGAAGAATTCAAAATTAAGTTTTGTTTTTAGGGAAAATTTTATGCCCTTATGGGATGGGAATACAGGAAGCCCCAGATAGCTCCCCCGGCTTGTCCCTACAAACCCCCGGTCTCCGGGAAGGTAATTCAATTCAATTTCTTTCCTTTTGTTTTCGTTTTTAGGTTTCACTAAAACAATCAAACTATGTGTTTCTGTTTTTGGGTTCTTCACTTTGTTTTCTTCTATTCAGCTTTACCTCTTCAACTTTGTAAGTAAAAGATCTATTCAAGAGTTACCTAAAACTATATTGGTTGCTTGTTTCCAAATGTTGAAGATAGTTTCACCATCGCCACATTGTAATCTGATTTCTTAACTATTAATTATAAACGGATTTATAACTTGGTGTCTGAAAATAGGCATGGATACTTGGCATAATTTACCACATGAAAATTTGACGGGGTTAGTTAGATAGTCAGATTTGACTCTTTTGAAACTTTACTAGGGTTCATTTTTTTCCTCTGTGAATTCAAGGCCTGTAGTCATGGTGAACTACCCTCAGCGTTTGGGGATGGTGGATGTTCTTAACCCTTCTGGTGAACAACCTTTTTTTCTCTCTTTAAACTGTTTCAGCTTTATCATGGGCCTTCCACAATGTACCTGCATCTCTTGTGTCAAAAGTAGCTGTATATGTTTCAATTTACAATTGAAGAAAATCAAAGTTGGGATTTCATTATCACTCTAAATGTATGGTTTAGGGGCGTAATTGTTATAATTGTTGGTATAATTCAAATGATCGATTATATAGAAATGACAATGGGGAAGAAGTAAATAAGAACTGCTGGAAGCACATCTTTAAGATTCCTTCTTAAATTGGGGAATGCTGAAAATTTGAAGTTGTAAAACAATGTAGTAATTATGCTGTGTATTTTTACCTTGCTCTTGCTGTCTGTTATTTTTTTCTCATGGACTGTATAAGCTGATATAGCGTTCCTTACATTCCAAAGTCATAAGAGGGATTTTGCATCGCATTATCTTCCAATCATATTAATGTTAGTTTGCGAAACGGTTAGAGAAGTTTTGAAGTTTATTGATTCTTCTTTTGGCTATTGAGTCTCTGCTTGCATAAACTTATGTTTTGCTTATTGGCCTGTCTGGGTCTGGCATTTGTGGTAGTCCGTTGTTTTGTGTGTTTAAACTGCAGCTTGTGATTTATGACAATTTCTTTATGTTGTTAGTTGGTGGGAGCAGAAGGTGAACATGGTATGCAGGTGCCTAACTCAGAATCACTTAAAGGAGGAGATGACAAACAAGATTGAAGTGATATAGAACATCGTATATGAAAGCATCACGAGGTTGCTGAATGTATATCATTTTTGAGTTAATTGTTCTGGGAAAATTTGCTTTATCATCTATCTTAAGATAATGTTCCATGTTTGAAGATAACATACTAACACTTGTAGCTAAATATTTGCATTATAAGAGTCTGCTTTCCCCTTTTTTCTTTTTATTAGCTTGTCATATTCCCATCAGTCTACTTCTTTGTTTTCATCAACTGGTTATGAACTTGTGATGTTGAAAAGTTGCCAATTTAGAGGGAAGGCAATTCACGTGTTGCATTTTTTGGGAGGTAAGGGTATGTTTACCCCTTCACAAAGCTATGGCAACCCAAAAATCTCGATGAGAGTTTACATAGATTGTCTACAAGAAAGAGTTAAACTTAATGAAGTCGAAACTGAATCACAAACTGGATTTACCAGTCAATCCTGATTTACCACTTACCAAACAATTACAATTCCTCTTAACAAAACCAAAAGAACATCTTGGCATTGATGCAAGTGAAGCAAAAATCTTCCACAACAGGCGTGTTTGTGGGAATTCCCCCATCTTGGCATTGATGCAAGTGAAAACACCATAATTTGCACAAAATCTAACTGCTTCATTGTCATAGCTTCAATCTTAAGAGGGCATTGGATTCTGTCAAAATGTTGAGATCTACTTGCGAGGATCGTCTCACGGTATTACTGTACTCCCCTTAGATTCAGCTTGTAAACCACTATCAACATTAAGCTTCATACAACCAAGTGGAGGAGTAAAGAAGGATTGCTGATTGTTCCTTATAAACAAGGTAGAAACTAAACAGGTGAACCACATCTTCAGTACCTGAGAAACCGAAGCCTAAGCAATAGTGATCCCTCTCCTAATCAGATTGTATTGGAAGGAAGTCTAAAATCAGCCTCTAAACGAAAAAAATTAATTTTATTGGGGATATTCAAATTCTGCAATTCTTGCTACTGCTTTGCCTCCGAGATAGCAGCATGACCGTAATAAGAGTGCAAATAGTCCGTTGGTACACATCTTCAAAATTATAAGGGCCCAAAATTAAGGGATCTCTGCTCAATTCACAACAGATGGTTTGTTTTGGTGTTACAGGCGATGCATTTAAACCAGACAAAACTTTGCTACTCCTAACTGAAAATGCTAAAAATATGAATGTTTTTTAAGGCCTAGCCTGGTTATTTTCTGGGATTTTCTCCGCATTTTGGACCTTTGCAAAATAACCCTTGTACGAGGAAATAAAAAGCTATCAATTGGATACAAGGCTTGTTTTAAAGTTATGTGGTATCTATTTATTTTCAATGAATTATTTTCCAGCACCGAGAAGATGATGGTCCACTCTAGCCATTAAGAAATTGATATCAGCACTATTATTATATAGAGCAGCATTATCTTGTGTTTATGAGACACATACTAGTGGTACTTAAGTGGGGAAAAATTAGATTAGGTGGTTAGACTTTTTCACTTGCAGCTAATTAATGGGGAAACCCATAACCTCTCTGTTAAGTAAATGGATTCCATGGATTCACATGTGCCATTACATTTACAAAATTACAGCATACAAGCATAAGCACAAACGCATAAATGGGTGACAAATATATTAAAGATTTCCATTAGCCTTTGCAAAACAAAGCTCAAGCAGATAAAAATACAGCAACCCATCTTGCTTGCATAATTTCAAAGGGAAGAAAAAATGGGAAGACCAGGCAAGGTAGCCCCAGCATCAACTATGAAAATATTGCCAGTAATATACCCCGACGAATCATGGATTAAATAACGAACTAAAGACGTGAGAGCTGGATCTGAGGTTCCATATTCTTGCAAAGGAACCGTTTTAGCAGCAACATTGTTTAGCCAATTTTTCTGCATTAGTCCCTCTGTTATCTCCGATCTGAACAGCCCTGGTGATATCGAATTCACCCTTATTTTGTCTGCCCCCAATTCCAGTGCCATTACCTGTAAATTTCATATAGTTGAGAAACTCAATTTCAGACATAATATCCATAGACCATTAATCTTGAACATGCTATGTTTTGATAACCCCACAAAACGGTACGTGTTTGGAACTAAATTAAACGTTATGATAATGACATACAAATGAAATTGAATTGTGAAAAAGTTAGTTCCTATATGAAAAATAGCCTTAAAATGAAAACATAGACGGATACGGATACAAAGATGGAAGTAATTGTAAAAAGAAGAGTACCTTAGTCATGGCGTTCAAGGCAGCTTTAGAAGCAGCATAACCAACAGCACCAGGTAATTGTCCTCGATTAAGTCCAGCAATTGAAGATATATTAATGATAGATCCTCCTTGTTTCGCCTTTCGCATTTGTATGCACACGTATTTCGACACCATCCACGCTCCTTTCGCATTCGTTTTGAACACGTGATCCCACTCCTCCTCAGTCAAGTCCAGCGGAGTCTTCACACTGCCTGACAAATCCAACATTTCACAAAATTAAACAATTGAATTACACCCTCCTTAATTTTTACTTAAATTCAGTAAAATTCAGTTTCGTGTATTCAGACAATAATTCAGTTCAGTTTTACGGACTCCAATTGAGTTTTGTCGGAATTCAAACAGAAAACATAATAAGTACCTCGAACTCCAGCGTTATTAATAAGAGCGTCGATTCTGCCAAATGCATTCCAAGCAGTCTGGATCGAGCGGTCAACGGTGGCCTCATTAGCGCAAACATCAAGCTCGACAGCGACGGCTCTAGGGCGGATGAGCGATGAAGGAGATGGGAGGTTGTTGATTTCATCGCATAGAGATTTGAGACGATCGACACGACGAGCAGCGGCGACGATTCTGCAGCCGGCTTTGGCAAGGTCGAGACAGAAGTCTAAGCCGAGACCGGAGGAGGCGCCGGTGACTAAGACGACCTTGTTCTGAAGGTGGCTCCATGGCTCCAGCTCGGATGGGACGTGGCTAGCCATTTTGATTTTATTTGATTTGGTTGATTCAAGTGTAATTTACTCGTAAATAAATAGCAAGTGAAGAATTTAAAAAGGAGAGAAATGAAGACTTGACTTGTTGCGAGTTGGTTGTTGAGTGAGAAAACTATGAGCTCCAACTTTGACCCATTTTTATTTCCTTTTAAATGTTCAATTCCCACTTGAGATGAGCATACTTTTACTTATACAAAATTATTAACATTAATTCAAAATAAACAAAAACAATATATATGCATCTGTTACGTGTCGGACTTTTGTAATAAATCTCAAGTCCAACCTATAAATGAGTGGGCTTTTTCAGTTTAAGTCGGGTTTAAGATAAAGATAAAATAATATTGATCAAGTTGGTCTCATTATATGCATATCTAAATAGATTAGGCGGGCTATCGGATTCGTGAATATGTCTACAAGAAATTTAACCAAAACAACAACACTACAACCACGACCACCCGCACGTACATTCGAAACTACATCTAATAAAATCCAACTCTTAGAGTCTGTTTGGTATAACTATACCTATTTATTGTTCATTATTATTGTTTAATTGTTAATATTTTGTTCTTGTTAATATGTAAAATAATTAATATGTAATTGTTTCTAGCGTAATTTAAATTATTGAATAATAATAAAAGTTAAGATTGCAATGAGAATTTTTTAATTTAACTCATAAAACTATCTCTTTCAAGGAAAAAAGAACACTCATACAACTAGCACTTATATTTTTCTTTATTAAAAACATTGTAGCAGAAAACATTTATGAAGAACAAACCACAACTTTTGTTATCATTGTCAATTTAATTGAAGATTTTCTGAATCAATTTTGATTATCATCTTTCAAAAATCCCTTCAAAGGCTAAATGAATTTAAAGTTTGAATTTTTTTATAATTACTTCACTTTCTCTCTCTACTTGACTCTTTCGGACGATGACTTAATTTTTGGATTGCTTATTAGGAAAAGTCTCTCTTACGCCCAACACTGAGGATGTACCAAAGTTCTGAGTTCTGATGGCCCGCATTTTCCACATTGTCACTAAAATTTATTTATTTATTAAAAAAAACTTAAAAAAACAACGAGGTCTCTTTAGGTTGTGGTCGAACCGCATGTTTTCTAGTTGACCTGATTCACACGGAGTATTTCACATAGATTCACACTAAAAATAGAAATGTTTTTTGATCGAACCAACATGCCCAGTCTGAGCCTAAACAACGTTGGTAAAAACAACTTAAATAAACACTAATTTAACATAACAAAACCTATTTAGACGACTACTTTTTACCTTGTACTTAATGATGATCTCACTACCCAATATAGTGGTGTTCGTTTTATCTTTCAGAACCCGCACAATTTCTCTATATACACCACATTTGACGTATATAATATAGCGATACAAGCTATTTGTTGGTGCAACCGCTATAGATTGATTTATTTCTTTGTAGTCACCTCCGCCATTGATACCTACCGTGACATTGGGTGTCAAATTAGAATGCAATCACTTTATATGAAAACAAACAACAACAAGGAGAATAAGAATTATTTTCATTTTGAAGCAATTTGAGAACGTAATACTATGGGTTGTGGTTGTGTGGAAGAACAACGACTAGCAAGGGAAATTTTTTTTTGAACTTGGCAATTCAATTGGTAAAATTATTGTAAGAAGAACTGTGATGTCTTGTACTTGAAAATAAATAATTTATAAGGAAATATCTTTCGTATCTTTTATAAATAGCCACTTTTTTTGAGTAATGGATGAGTTGTATATGATTCTTTTTACTATCAACTTATGAACTCATATCTAGTCATTTCTAAATTATTGAATAAGAGTAAATATTAATATTGCAATAATAAAATGAAAATCATTCTTATTCTCCTTTTTGTTGTTTGTTTTCTTGAAAAACATTCTAATTCTCCTTCCTATTTAATTGTTTGTTATTATTGTTTAATTCTTAGTGTTAATTTTATTGCTACTAATATGTCAGAGAACAATAGTTCAACTATTACTAGTTTTCGAAAGCGGTTAGCGGTGACCATCGAATAAGTTTTTTAAGCTTGAGTTGGGTTAAAAGCACGGATTGTAAAATGATTAATATATACATGTTTATAGCTACAAATTAGTAAACACAATCTCAATGATTGAAATATGAGTAATAATTAAGATTGTAATGACAAAACAAAAATCATTATTGTTCTCGTTACTGTTGTTTGTTTTCTTGAAAATCATTCTTATTCTCCTTATTGTTGTTTATTTTCTTGAAAATCATCCTTATTGCTCTTACTATTTAATTGTTTGTTATTATTGTTTAATTGTTAATGTCTTATTGTTGCTAATATGTCGGAGAACAGTAATTCTAAGATTACTGGTTTCCAAAAGCGATTAGTGATGACCGTTGAATAATTTTCTTCAGCTTGAGTTGGATTGAAAGTACTGAATCTTGTAAACACAATCTAAATGATTGAATAAGAGTAAAAATTTAAGATTGCAATGACAAAATGAAAATCGTTATTAAGGAGAATAATAATGATTTTCATTTTGAAGCAATTTGAGAACGTAATACTATGGGTTGTGGCTGTGTGTAAGAACTATGACTAGCAAGTGGAAAATTTTGTTGAACGCAATTTAATGGTGAAATTATTGTGAGAAGAAGTGTGTTGTCTTGTACTTGAAAATAAATAATTTATAAGGAAATATCTTGCATGTCTTTTGATAAATAGCAGCTCTTTTTGAGTCATGGATGTCTTGTAATTAAAACAAGTGTTCACTTTTATTACATAAAAGATAGAAGAAAAACGACTAGCAAGTGAATTTTTTTGTCGAATTCAATAATTTGAATGGTAAAATTACTGTGAGAAGAAGTGTGATACCTTGTACTTGAAAATGAATAATTTATAAGAAAATGTTTTTCTTGTTTATACAAATAGTAATTTTTTTAAGTCATAGATGTGTTGTCTATGATTCTTCTTCTAACAATAACAATAATAATAAAAAAACTACATTTACATATCATAAACACATAGCTAAAGTTTGGGTAAAACACATCAATTGGTTGTAACTCAATTAATACACTCACATAGAGATATAGAGTTTAAATTCTACTCTTTACAATTTATCAAAAATAAAAATAAAATTTGGATAAAACACTAAAAATTTTTCCTCTAGTTTGCGTCATGCAAACAAGCTCTTGTGATTTAAAACGGTACGAATGAGAGTTTGTGTATTGAATTTTAACAAATAAGGTATGGAAAAGCTAAAAATGCTACAAAGATGACTTTGCACTAGCTAATCTAATCTTTTATTCTTTTAGTATCCAATGCCGACAGTAGTGGAGCTAATCTCTTTATCAGATAGACTACCTGAACTTTTATTTTTATTTTTAAACTTTTTTTTCTCAAAGGATAAAGCTTTAACTACACCCTTACATGCAAAAGTTCAACATCAAAAGCAAAACAAAATTCGGAAGAACATCAAAGAAAGTGGGAATAACGTAATAATTAACGAGATGATCGAGCACAAACATATGCCAAACCGTTAGCTAATCTCCAATATAGCAGACTGAAATACCACGATTTTGAGCAAGAAGATCTTTATATTGTTGAATGATGTCACCAAATTCACTGAGATTCTGTGAAGTATTTTGCAAACTTTCAACTCATTGAATTTGATCACAAGTAATGCCATCATTTTTCTGGTCACACTAATCCTTTTTGCTTACAAGATAACGATCTTACAAAGTCTTTTATAGTGATTTTAAACTCTTAACATTGCAAATATTGAATGGATGTGAAGTTTCGTTTTATGTTTAACACTTCAAAATGTCTTGATAACCCTTTGACTGCAAAGTCATACCATTTTAGTCACATTAGCCATTTTCAACCTTATTTGGTAAAGCTTGTCACCGTTCAACCCCAAATTTTTGTTTTACTCGCACCCTTTAAAATTTTGTAAAAGGATAGTATATTTTCGTGGTATAGTTGTAAATTTTTGAAATTTGGCTTAAACAAACAACAAAAACATTCCCTAGTCGGAAAACATTTTCAAAATTTACCATTTGGAATTAAGTTTAAGTAGGACATATAATATCATTATATTATCAATTCTCCATCCCCATTGGTCCATTGGGTTAGATCCCCATACAAAATCCATAACTCCCTCCCCTAGCTTCCTTTATGGCAATCTCAACGAATGATTTAAAAAAAAAAAAAAAAAACTTGGAAAAACAAAAGCTACATAAACAAAATTTTGTGGAGAAAAAGAGATCCAACATGAACAAAATTGCTCCGTTGTTATTTCCACCGGACAAGGAGAAGCAAAATAAAAAAGAAAGAATCTTTTGAAAGCTCTGTGTTTTTTGATATATGTCTCTCTTTTCTTCTTTTTGGTCTGATATATCATCATATGCTGTTTGGTCATTTTCTTCTCACTCCACAGTCCAAACAGAACTATCTTTCCCTCTTCGTTTAGTTACACATCTCTCTGTCCAAACATAAATAAATAAATATACAAAAGTAATTCAAAAGCCTTCACCTTTTATTTTCTTTGTCTGCCATTAATATTTGCTTAAATATAATGCTCTCCCCTTCTCCTTTCCCCCACCCCCTCTCTCTTATTCTTGCTTTCTCCTCAATTTCTCTTCTGGGTTAGATTTAAATGGCTTGATATTGATAAGATACTATCTTTACTACATTTTCTGCAATATCTCATCTGGGTTTAGAGTTTTCTGTCCATTTAATTCCTGAAACTTCCTTAATAAACCCATCATGATTAGCATCACAGACCTTTACCATGTTCTAACAGCTGTTGTACCACTTTATGTAGCTATGATCTTAGCTTATGGTTCAGTTAAATGGTGGAAAATCTTTAGCCCAGATCAATGCTCAGGAATCAACAGATTTGTAGCTCTATTTGCTGTTCCTTTACTCTCATTCCATTTCATATCTACAAACAATCCTTATGCAATGAACTACAGGTTCATTGCAGCTGACACTCTGCAAAAAGTTATAGTCTTGGTGGTTTTAGCAGTGTGGTCAAGAATCAGCTCAAGAGGGTCCCTTGAATGGTCCATAACTCTGTTTTCTCTATCAACTCTGCCAAACACTCTCGTTATGGGTATCCCTTTGTTGAAGGGTATGTACGGAGATGCTTCTGGGAGCCTCATGGTTCAAATTGTTGTCCTTCAGTGCATAATATGGTACACTTTGATGCTGTTTTTGTTTGAATATAGAGGAGCTAGAATCTTGATTGGTGAACAGTTTCCTGATACTGCTGGCTCTATTATCTCCTTCAGAGTTGATTCTGATATCCTTTCTTTAGATGGTAGAGAGCCATTGCAGACTGATGCTGAGGTTGGAGATGATGGGAAGCTCCATGTTACAGTGAGGAAATCAACTAGCTCAAGGTCTGAAATCTTTTCTAGGAGATCTCATGGTCCTAATTCTGGCCTTTCATTGACTCCTAGACCCTCTAATCTCACTAATGCAGAGATTTATTCTCTACAATCTTCAAGAAATCCTACTCCTAGAGGCTCTAGTTTTAACCATACTGATTTTTACTCCATGGTAAATGGGAAGAATGCAAACAATCTCAGTCCAAGGCATTCTAACTTTGGTAACTTGGGATTCGACGAAGAAAATGGAGGGATTGGAGTGTATGGAAATGGCGGTCGAGCAAATGGAGGTTCTTATCCTGCTCCACCTAATGCTGGGATTTTCTCTCCTGGTCCAAAGAAGAAGGCAAATGGAGGTGAAAATGGCAAGGATTTGCATATGTTTGTATGGAGTTCAAGTGCTTCTCCTGTTTCAGAAGGTGGGCTTCATGTTTTCAGGGGAGCTGATCATACCATTGACCTTGCTGTACCTCACCAGAAAGGTACATCATATGAAATTAAATTAGTCCATATTGTTTTTATGCTGAAAATGTTATTTGTTATTTTCTGTTTTTGTTTTTTTCTCATAAGGTTTTGTCTGTTGGGGATTAACAGTATTTTGTCTAGTTGAACATCAAGTCTTTTTGGATTGGAGGGTTTTCTTAAATATGTGGGCTCTCTTGGATTTTGTTTGTTGTTATGCAGTTGCTATTGTATAGTATGTTTCTATTTTTATTTGCATCTTCTTGGAAGGATTAGTATTGTTGTTGGTAATAATGTCTGGTAAAATGTGGCTTTGTTTTGTTATTCTTTTATTTAAAGAAATTTAGTCCTATGCGTTATGATATTATAACTAATACAATGTTAAATTGAAAGTTGCAGCAGAATATGATGAGTTTGGGAGGGATGAGTTCAGCTTTGGAAACAGAGGGGAGGGTCAAGGTCAGGGTCCGGTGCTATCCAAACTCGGTTCAAGCTCGACTGCTGAGCTCCACCCAAAGACGGGTTTAGATGGTGAAGCCAAGGCAACTGCCATGCCACCCGCCAGTGTTATGACAAGACTCATTCTCATCATGGTTTGGAGAAAGCTCATAAGGAATCCCAATACTTATTCAAGTCTCATTGGCCTCACTTGGTCTCTTGTTTCCTACAAGTATGAAAATGACACCAAATTTTTATCCCAATCTTTACATTCTCTATGTTGTGCCTAATATGTTTCATAAATGTTGATAGATGGCACATTGTAATGCCTGCAATCATTGCTCGCTCGATAGCAATCCTGTCTGATGCTGGTCTTGGAATGGCCATGTTTAGTCTTGGTAAGTTGATTCTTATTACACAAAAAAAAGGATTATATTATATATGGCACGTATTGGCTAAAAGATGATATTTTTATCTTCTTTTTTAGGTTTGTTCATGGCATTACAGCCAAAGATCATTGCTTGTGGAAACTCGATTGCAACATTTGCAATGGCTATTAGATTCCTGACTGGTCCTGCAGTCATGGCTGCTGCTTCGCTTGTTGTAGGATTACGCGGAGTCTTGTTGCATATTGCTATAGTTCAGGTTCGTTAAATGAATATTTTCAAAGTACCATGATTATCTTGAGCTTGTTTTCCTCATAATTAATGACATTTTGAATTTTCAGGCTGCTCTTCCACAAGGGATTGTCCCATTTGTGTTCGCCAAGGAATATAATGTCCATCCTGATATACTCAGCACTGGGTTTGAACTTTGAACTCTAAATTCTTTTCTTTTGTTCTTATATTAATATTATAGAAGTATATAATAATTAATAAAGCCATGAATTCATCCTTTTGCATATGCTAGTGGTCCTTAAAAGGATGTTCCACCTTTTATGTTAGCAATCATGAATATTTATACAAAGCATATTTTCATTATATCAACCTTGAGCTGTAGCTATCATCATATAATCCATGTCAATTTGAACAGCTTCTTGTTCTTTTATTTTATTGTATGCATATGCAAGCATGCTTGTACCAAGATTCTTTTTCTTTCCTTTTTCAATTATGTGATTGTTTTTCTTGAATTGCAGGGTTATATTTGGGATGTTAATAGCTCTTCCAATCACACTTGTTTACTATATCTTGCTTGGACTATGAAGATGAAGCCGGCTCGCTTGCTCGGCCTTGTCTAGATGATATGTTGACTAATTTATTTTAATGTAGTAGCAAATATATACCCATTTGACATGGGAATTTTGGGCATTTGGCTAACACAACTTGAATCTGAAGAGTACTGAAATTAGAAAGATTAGAAGCAAGCAAGCAATTAGGGAGAAGAATGAGGATTTTTTGTGTTCAAAGAAACAAAAGGGTTGACAAAAAAGTGGGAGTGCAAAGATTTGATTGACCATTGGTGGCTCTAAGTATTGTTGTTTTTGTTTTACAATGTTGAGCCTTGTGCCTTGTGCTTTTGTTCTTTTTGTGAAGAAAAAGTAAAGCTTGTTTCTAGTTGAGAGCACTTATTGATGCATCTTTTCTTTCATTTCTTTAAGCTTACCAAACATTTTACTCCTAACCCTATTAGATATGGAATCTCTATGCAACTCAACACCTAAAAGGTTATCTTTTTTAATGTTGAAAAGCTGGGAAAGCAAAGAATTTATATAATTTATTTATGTTTAAAGGTAATTCATGTATGCCACTTGAATACGAATCTTGACAAAATACCTCAATCAACAATATATTTATTAGAATTTGGTGACATCTAGATATAAATTAATGTAAAAATGATATGGAGCTTGAATATATTGGGAATTCTCGTGAAGGATTTATCGGATGAAGATGATGACTCTTGCGGAATGAGACAACTCTCCATCCTTGCACGATGAACAAAATATGGAGATTCTTATTGAAGATTCTACTATCTTCATAGGTGAGACCTCATTCACCCTCTTAAAGATTCTTGTTATCGTTGTATTCTAATTAGGATTGCTGTGTGTATAGTTTTTCTATGTAAACTAAACTTGCTCATATACAAATATGTTGTTTTAATTCAATAATATTCAAGTCGGTTTACAAAACTTACACTAGACATCGACTATAGTCTCTTTAAGGATATATATTTTAAAAATTAAATCATTTTATATAACTAATTTAGGGATTTGAGAAATGTAAATGCAGTTAATTAAAAGAAAAGGTAATATTAATAATGATGTACAGAGGTGAAAAGATATAGGGGATGGAGGAGGTGGGTAAAGTAATAATGAGGAGAAGGAAAAGGCAAGTTGTCATTAACATTGTAAGGTAGCTGAGTCCTATACTAGGTAGGTTATACTATACTCTTTGTCTAGGCTTTGCAGTTTTTGTTTCTCTTTTGGAAACCTCTATCTCAATTCCCCCGCACCTCCCTTCATTATCTTTTCTCCTCACAACTCCTTAAATTACCAACACTTTTTTTTTTGTCAAAACAAGAAAAACAAAAATTTGTACCAGTTTTTTATACAAAATTTAATGCATAACCATTAAAAAGAAAAATCTAATTTAGGTTAATTTTATCTTGGCAAAAAACATTCTGATGCCCTTGATCTTTCCCTTTTCGGTGTATTAAGTCCTTGATCTTTTATTTGGATACATTAGACCCTTGATCTTTTATATTTGGTTCTATCAAGTCCTCATTTAACAAAATTGGATGATTTGTTAACTTTCACAAATTAATAAGACCAATTGAAATATTGCGACACCTAATTAATTACAATTGATTGAATATTCAATAAATCATTCAACAATTTTTTTTAAAAATGAAAAAAATTCAGTAGTTATTATCGTTGTTTTGCTCATTTTCTAGTCATTTCGAAAGTGAAATCGAGGAGAATGAAAACATAGATGAAATCTAATGAGTGATGTTTGACCATGTTCTTTATGGCTTATTAGTACTTATTGGTTGTTTATTTCAGTTCAATAATTTCTTTTCAGTAAATGTGCTTCAGTAATTTTCAGTCATAAAAAATTTGGCCTTAATTTGTGGGGCCGGAATTGAAAAGAAGAACTACGATGAAAAAAAGAGAGCAAAGATGATGAAGAAGAAGAAACGATTACAGAAATGAACTTGAGAGACAAAGAGTACTAATTTAGAGAGAGACAAAGAGAAACGTTTGAGAAATAAGGTGCGACGTTACTATATTCCAATAGGCGGAAAAAATACTTGTCAAATTTAAAAAGACAATATTGTCTAGAAATGTAAGTAGAAAGCAAAGTAAATCACATATATTAATGAACCCTCATAAACAGGTTATATTTGTAATTGTGTCATAATATTTTAATCTTATTAACTTGTGAAAGTTAACAAATCATCCAATTTTGTTAGATGAGGACTTGATAAAACCAAATATAAAAGATCTAGGGCTTAATGTATCCAAATAAAAGATCAAGGGCTTAATGCACCAAAAAGGGAAAGATCAAAGGCCTCAGAATGTTTTTTGCCTTTTATTTTTTAAGAAATAGTACCAACCTACATAATTGTCTCAAAGCCAATAAAATTGTTGAATAATATTTACCATTTAATTTTTTTAATAATGCTTAAATAAACTAAATAAATAGTGGATAAAATAATAGTTATTTTTCATAGAAAAGAACAAAGATATTATATTCAAACAAAATTATTTTAGGCATTTGCGTTAAGCAGTTATTTTGACGGTTTCTAAGAGATTGAGATGACCGATTGTTCAATTAGACAAATTGAAATCATAATTTGTTATAATTGAAAATTTGGGAACACTTGGAATACTTGTGCAAGTTCAAGGAACTTTATATGTATTAGACTTTCATTAAATTGGTTGTTTTGACTAATGGTGTTTTTTTTTATGATAGATTTGGGTAAATTAAAAACCAAAACTCTGCCGTTTCATTGTTTTTCAAAATGCCGCGTGCGTTTTTTTTTTAAATCACTCCCCATGATTACATGAATTTCCAAATTGAGGATTCTTAAAATTCGACCTCATAAAACTGAACGTTCATGATCTCAAAACAAAGTTTTACAATTGTTAAAGTTGTTTAATACCATATTTTAAGTTGAAATAACACTTTTGATTTTTCAAAATCACCATTTCGTAACTTTATCTCTCAAAAAAGTCATTATCTCTCTTCACCAATCAATAATTATATGACTTGAAAGTAAAAGATGGAAGAAAATTAATGTTGCTTAAGATATTGACAATTATTGACATCACTAAATCTTAAAATTATCTATTTTTGAGCTTATTAACAATTATTTTGATGATATTGACAAAAAAAAATCATTGATTTGAAACATCATTGTCCACTGACAATTTTCCTTTTTTCACTTCTTAAACCACACCCACACCGTTAGAGATGACAACGGGTAATATAACTAAGAGTAGTGTCATTCACATACCATTACCCGTTTATTTTGAAACTACTCGTACCCGTCTCATATTGTAACGGGTAACACCTTTAGAATCCTAAACCCTTGTCCGCTTGTAGATACTTACGGCATAAATAATGAATTTTAATAAACTATAAATTAAACAAGACACATAATTTATTTATTTTTAAAAAGTATCTATAAATAATCTATACACAAATATTCTAAAACAATCTAAATAGCTTCACCAAGAAACTAACTATTAAATTAGTGACATAAATTATTTGGTCTGAATATTGCTTATATCTTGTGTGAATAGGTACTTTTGAAAACAAGACAGTGTAACTGGTATCCATTACCCCATTACTGGTTAAGGCTTGTGTTAAGTAACTAAAATAAAAATAATAAATAAAATGAAAGAGATTTTGTAATGATTTAGATTGTTTACAGAAAGAAGAGAGGTAGAATATTGAGGAAATGAAATGAAACGAAATGATGTGTGATGATATGGATCCATGAAAAGCCGCATATTCAGAGGAAGGAAGCATGGTGAAGTAAATATATTTATAGAGAATAATTAGGAATAAAAAATAAATAACAGAAATTATTTCAAAATCTGAAAAAAGGGAATCAAGACAAAGACAGAGGCGACACCAATCTCCATCAAACTAGACAATTGCTGTTTCTTCCACCAAAATAAAACTTTGTTAGTTTTTTTTATTTTTATTGCTAAATACAGTTCCTAATTATACCAATTTCTTGTATGTCATTTACTACATTCACCGATGTGTAGATATGGAGGCTCAAATTCGAATCTCACTCCTTACAGATTAGCAAAAAATTATTAACTATTGTCTCTATTTTCCAATGCAAATATTTTTCAAAAAGTCAGGCTTCAATCATTTTTGGATAAAAGATTGCATTATAAAGTATTTGCATAATCTTTCTAAATTTGCTTAAAGTAATACGATGATGTAAGACAAGTTAAGTATTTATATGTCTATTATCATCTTGTTACAAATGATAAACAATTAATGAATTAGTTGCCGTCAATATCAATCTTTAAGACAAAACTAATAACGTTTGGTTACATTTTCGATCACACATTTAAGTTATGTGCATATCGCGTGTCAAGAAATTTTCAAGATATTTCTTTAACTACCTCACTCGATATTAAGACAATCACAAATAGACACATGTGTAAGATAATAATTATACAATTATAAAAGGAACGAGTCATCAACCTAATTAGGTACTCTTTTTTACTATTCATCTTCTTCTTCAATAGACCGATCTCCCATTTCAATAGGCTTAATACATTCACAATTCCCTTAATTTGTAAAAATTTCAACTGCCCCTCTAAACTTTCAAATGTTACAAATGACTCTTTATACTTATCTAAACGTAGTAACTAACCCCCTATGCGTGTGCAACTATTTTAAATTACCCCTCATTCTTGTCTCAAAGTTACAAATGACTCTTTATTTATGTTTTTGTGCTTTTAGTAACCCCCTAGTTAAAAAACTGACCTTATCAAAATGTGAAAGCAAAAATGACATCATTAGATAAAATTTTCGACTCTTCGTATCATAAGTTTGCACCTATAGTATGCATCACCTATAATTTGAACGTGTTAATACATCAATTTTGAAATAAAGGAATTATCTATTACTCTTTTAAAGTTTAGAGGACAATTGAAGTTTTTAGACAAGTTTAGGGCGCATACGAAGCCAAAAATATAACTATATCTTACATACTAAGATGCATAAAAAGCCCAGCCAACATAAAATAAAAACCCATTCCAAAAACAACCCATTATTCCTTAAAAGAAAGGCCATTATTAAATAATCCTAAATCTCAAACATTCTCATTCTTCTTCTCTCCATATTTGCGACGCCAACCCTCCCACCCAACCCAACCCAACCCCTATTTCTTTCATTGTGTTCCATCCACTTGAAGTTAATAGTCCCTTACATAATTACAATTTACATCATATCTGTCCTTTCTCTTCCTCCTTCATCCTGACTTTCGTCTTCTCTGGTCTTAATCGAAAGTTCAGTTCTGTTAGTAATCGAAAGATGAAAATTATGACATTGAAATCTGTTTGTAAATCTCTACCTTGAAGATTTATGCTACTATAGAAGAAGAAGCTACGTCCGAGTAGCACAGTACTACATTACACATAAATCACATGCATACTCGCAACTCGTGTACAAATTAACGTACGTCTTGAAGTTTTTGAGGTGATATAAATTATTCAAGGATCCATAATAAATGAGGCAGAAGCTAAGCTTCATCTGATTGATCTAACCAAATAAACTAAACAAAAATACAAGAATTGAATGCGTACCACATGTGCCACTTCAGCTTACTAACATTTGTATGTACGTATTATCCCTTCAACTTTTATTTTAAATGGATGAAAAACCCAGATATAAGCAATATATATCAATAATGTGAATTTATCAAGCCTTATAATATGGGGCTACATCATGAAATGACCCCCCTTAGTTCCTAACCCAAACCCCGTCAATGTCTCAACCAACATGAAATGGGTTAGGGTCGAAACTCCGTGAAACACCGTCGTCCAGGGGCAATAGTCGGTGGTCACAAAGGTCGTCCTCCCCGATGGTCAAATACCTCTAGAAGTTAAACCAAAAGAGCAACCAAGCTCAAGTCGGATCATCACGGAGCAAACCTTTTACATGTATGTATAATTTTGAATGGGCTGAATGGTTGACCAATGGGTCAGGACCACTAATTTTATTTGATAGACATATTAGCTATTTTATCGTAGATAAATAATACATATTGGTAAAGCTTAATTATTCAATTTCGAAAACTAACATTTGAGTCAACTCACGAATAGAGCTATTTCATGAACTTATTAACGAGCATATAAATTGAGCTTGTCCGCGAGCTATGAGTGAAGTCTGCTCAAGCTCGACTCACTTAAGAATCGAGCCTCAAAATCAATGCTCACAAAACCGAGTTGAGCTTTTATGAGCCGAGCACCGAGCTTCTCATGAAATTCTTGGCTCATTTACAGCCCTAGCTGTTTTAAAGTCCTTTTTTTATAGTTGATAACTATGAACTTCAAATCATCGTCAGACTGTTGTTGCAGATCCTGAGAACGGACCAACGTTGGTCGCTTGTTGTGACTATGATGATTAGATTAATAAACTTATAATAGGGTAAAAATAGAAAGCAGAAATAAAACAAGAAAAATAATATTCTAATTGTGTACTTCGGTGGTATTATGAGTTTATAAGTTGTCATCGACGATGACTTAGTTGAGTCATCTTATTCCCTTTTTACTAGTGAGAAGGGAATAATCGTTCCATACCAAGGTACAATAACATGATATCTGCCACATAAGTAATTATGTCCTTTAGTGGTAAGATATCCATGAGCTTATTTTAGAGAGAGTTGTATATCCTTAGATTTGTCTCCCCACTATATACGCCTAAGGACGTATCCTATCCTTAATGGGCTTACGTAGCTCTTTATTGGGTTGGTGGATTTTCTTGATGGGCCATATGTTAGGCCCATCTTCATGACCCGTATCCGCCAGTCACTGTTGGATAGAAGTCAAACAGATCTGGATGTTATCAATAGTGTATGTGTCAGAGATTAATGTAAAACATGTTGTTGAATTTTAACTATCAACTCAAGCTTTTGATTTAAACGGTTAAGTAACATGGCATCAAAGCTTTTGCGCTCGAAAGATTATGAGTTCGATTCCTGACAACCTCATTCGCGTGAGAGGGTGTGACGTAAATTAATATATTTGTTAATCTTAATTATATCAGCTCAAACTTTTAGTTCAATCAATTAATAATAGTATAGAGATAAGGTCTAAATTGATAAGTTTTATTTTTCACATTTTCGAAAAAGATCAATTTTATTCTTACATACTACCCCATCCGTTTCATAATATTTGACGTTTTGGAGAAAAAAAATTCCAAAATATTTGACGTTTTACACTTCCCAAGAAGCATTAAGTAAACTTTTTCCAACTTTGCCATTATGATGATTGGTTAAAAATTTGTAGAGTTATTTTGAGCATTAATTATCAGAGTGTTACATGGTCATAGCAAACTATTTTTAATACTAATTAATGAATTTCTCAATATGCGTGTGGATTCCTTAAACGACAAATATTATGAAACAGAAAAAGTATAAAGTTAATATGATTTAACCAATTTTACTATTACATTGGAAATTCCAAATTTATTCCAAAGAATGTTTAACAATATTTCCAAACATTGAAAGATTCTTCTAAAGATTTAAGGAAAATAATGGAGGTAGCATAGATAGTCCCATATAATTACAAAAGAATAAAAGAATTTGACGAAATGTCGTCCAGAAATAAGCAGCGTGCAAAAAGAAGACTGACAAAAGAGAAAGAAGGGAAACAAATAATGTAAAGGGAGTTTGGTTTGGTTTGAATTCAATGATAATAAGGTTAGGTTGGTTTTGTACTCCATTTTTCAAGGAGACAAACGTTTTGGCTTTGTCGGATATACGTGCTCTAACTTTGCTGTCACTGCCGCCACAGCGTGCTGCATTTTCTTACTCACTTTTTTTCTTTCTCTTCATCTAATCATTTCTCCACTTCTTCCTTTCCGTATATATTTTCTCTCATTTTCACACCTTCTTACACATACTTATTACTATTATCTAGTAATTATGCAGCCCGAAAATTCCCAGTTGCTTCGGTTTCTCGCTGAGAACGGAGCGTTCAACGTCGACGGTTCATATGGATTTCAAGCCATGCAATTGCAAAGCTTATATTCTAGTTCGTCAACCGGGGGTTCTGTAGTGACGGAAATGAGTGCACAAGATAAAGCTTTAGCTGCTTTGCACAATCATAAGGAGGCTGAAAAGCGGAGGAGAGAGCGAATCAACTCTCATCTTGATAAACTTAGGAATCTTCTTCCTTGTAATTCTAAGGTAATTATAATCTTATTTAAATTCGTTAGATGTTCAGCTAATAATTTAGTTCAGTTTATTTCAGCTAAATCTTGTTAACCTTAATTATCAGCCTGAATTTTTTGTTATGTTGGTTAATTCAAATAATTTCTTGGAATCTTTGCCCCAGTCATCAGCTTTACTTGATATGAATATTTTAAGTATAATTTCTCTTCATAAATGTAAATATAGATTAAAGAGTTATAGGATGCTATTATAACTGCTGTGTTTTTTCTTGTAGTGATTCATGATTGTGTTTGTTTATCATTGTTTGTATTAAAGAAAGGTTAGGAAAAAGAAAGAAGCCAAAGTTAGATTTAATTTGTTGATTAATTATACACTTTTTGACCCACAAAACCGAAAGTCCGGCTGAGTGAAATGATGTTTTCCCAACTCAACTATTATTCTATATTCATTTGGTTTTATTCAATTGCATAAATGAAGATCTTGATAGGTTATATTGGCTGAATTTTCTTGGCAGCCATATGCAATGATTTCATTATGTAGTGCTCTATTCATACAGAAGATGGAGCCCCATTATTTATTGGATCAAACCCAGTCTTTAACAACTTTTTCAATATTCAAACTTTTAATTGATGACCTGCAAAAAGAAAAAGCAACAAAGAGTTTCCTTTTCTTTCATTTGTTCTAGGGTTTATTTTAGGGAAAGTTGATATACTTTTTGTCCAAAAAAATTTAGATTTGTTTTTTTTTTTGGGTAACTTTAGGGTTTTTATTTATATATATTATCATAAAAATTTAGGGTTACTTATGCTGAAATTTAATTAATGTATAGAGTTGTGAAATCAAAATGTTCAGTAGCCTGCACACCATATCATAATCTGTTGACAAAGTTAAGGAATAATATTTATTGAATTTGAGCAGACAGACAAAGCTTCACTTTTAGCAAAGGTAGTACAAAGAGTGAGAGAACTGAAGGAACAGACTGAACAAATTCCAGGCCTGGAATCTTTCCCATCGAAGACCGATGAGATAAATGTATTTTCTGGTGATTATTCAAGCGACGGACAGTTGATATTTAAGGCATCTTTATGTTGCGAAGATCGGTCCGATCTCTTGGCTGATATAATTGAGATATTAAAATCTCTGCATTTGAAGACACTTAAAGCTGAAATGGTAACACTTGGTGGAAGAATGAAGAATGTTCTAATCGTTGCCGCTGAGAAAGATCATAGTATTGAGTCTGTTAATTTCTTGCAAACAGCTCTCAAATCTTTGGTTGAACGTTCTAATTCTACAACCGATCGATCTAAAAGAAGGCGGGCATTAGATAACAAGTATTATTAATGTAATTAGCTTTCTAATTTTGTTTCTTTTAATTTTAAAACTCAAGATTTCATTCCTGACCTTTCTGCATTTCCCTCCTCATAATGATGCCAGAAAAGGGGAATATATTAATGTAGATTATTGTAAAATAATTGTTTTCCAAAGAGGGAAATGTTTGTTTGTGTGTGATTGTATGAGTCATTATCTAGTCTGGTTGATTTTAGGGCTTTTATTAGATTGTAAAATCTCAAAGCATCCTTGGCTTAGGGTATATACAAATTGGTAAGAGATCGACATAGAAGAACACATTAATCCTTGGACAATAGATTTTAATATTATGCATTTGTAGAAAGCAAATAATTATGTATGTTTTTCTATTTTGCTAAATATTAATGGAGAATTTTTCTTTGTGCTTATTTTGTGTGTAAATGAGATTTCGGTCTATGCATCTCTTATTTAATAAAAATCTTTTTTTTTTTGGAAACAATCACAAGGGGATATGATGTTTATATTACTTTTGAGGGCTTAGACTGTAGAGTTGCAGAAAATCTAGAGCGCTTCCGAAATACGATACTTCTTGAAAATGTAAAGGACGGTGAAAATCTAAAGCTATATTTATAACTAACAGCGCAATATGTACTCTGTGAGCGTTCTAGAATCTCTTATAGAGTTGAGAGCAATGAATAATGTAATTAATATGTGTAAGAATATGTATATACAAGCATAGAAACCCTAGCAAACATAATTACCTAAGTGGCATATCATAATAATATCAATTCTATTATCCTCTCTCTCAAGTTGAGTAGGAATACCAAAACTAAAGCGATCCGTAGAGAGCAGTTTTGTTAAGATATCGACAACTTGATCAAGATGGCACAAACTAAACTTGAAGAATTCTTTTGGCTACATGATTACGAATAAAGAAACTAACCTCAATATGCTTACTACGATGGTGAAAGATCAGATTGAGAGGTTAGGAAAGTGGCTGACAAATTGTCACAAAAAAGATGTGGAGGCTGACTCAAGGAAAGACACAGCTCTTGAAGCACAATTTGTAGCCATCCAATCTCCGAAGCATTAGTGGCTAAGGCAAGATATTCTGCCTCAGTTGAGGAACAAGCAACAAGTTGTTGTTTCTTTGAAATCCATGAAACAAAAGTTTGGCTCAGATAGATCGTATATCTAGAAGTGGATTTTCGGTCGTCAAGATTACCGCACTCAGTATCAGTATAACCATGAAGAAATAAAGGAGACCGACAGTGAAAGAAAATACCATGAGATTTCGAGTGTTGCAAGCAACACGAAGTGCATTTGACCCCTTGCCAGTGAATGGTAGTTGGGGCATGCATATATTGAGCAAAGATGGGGGAGATGTTGTAGTAGGAGCTGCAGTTGGGGTCTAGTCGTCCATATCAGTAATCAGTCAGGGTCAGTAAAAAAAATATTTAGCAAGATTAGGAACTAAACTCTCATCCCATGTAGAATTGGAAGAAGGATGATATTATTAATATGTGTAGTATAATCACATAGTGACAAAGCATAATAATATCAATTCTATCAATATGAGAACATCTTATTGCCTACTACCAGTAAGACAAACGAGCAACTCCTGAATAGAACTACAATGATTTCAATTGGAGTGCACTTACAAGCCTCAATAAAGACTAATTTCATGTACATGTCTTCTCTTTCTAATGACAAACATAATAATACAAAATAAATTTAATCACAAACCGATATTTTAGGAGTTAGAATAATGAGCATCGTTGGAGAAGATAAAATTTAGATCATTTCTAAATGATTAAGAGATAATGTTTTACATTATTTTTTAGGAGGAGACTATAAGGCTCGTGGAGATGCTCTTAATGTTCTGTAACCTATCCCTTTTAAGATAACTATATTAATGAAATGGTTGTTTTATTCATTTTTATTTACCATACATTCATGAATGATCATAGAGAGTTCACTTTTATCTCACAAGTTTTGTAAATGATAATAAGTCCACAAATTATGGTCATTATATTTAAAAGAAGTTTGGTATGCGAAGTGAAGGAAGAAAAAAATAACATCATTCGGCCCAAGTACGAGATATGACGGCCCAAGTCTTTGGTAGGCCCAACTCTGCAATTTTGAGCTGAGAAGTTAGAATTATATACAATGGCAGTCCAATCAAATCAAAAGGTCGTTGACACATTTCTTCTGGAGGAACAATTCAACTAAAATCTAATTTTAAGAAAAACAAAAAAAAAAAGTTAGTCATTTCTCTAATTGCAATATTTTTGCGTTTTGATTGAATCATATGATCAACTTAACATTAACAAACATTTGACTAACGAAATTTCTGTTTGGAAACATCTGTATTTCATGTTCTTGCATGTTCACATGCAATTTTTATTTTGATTTTCTAAAATGTATTTTTCTCTGTCTCCAATACAAAATTGATTTTATTCCCTGCCAACTTTATTCTATTTAAAAAAAATGGTGGAAGGAAGGGGTATGAAGGAATAAGAATATATATATCTTGTAGTATCATTTTTAACAAAGTTTTTCCACTAATGAAGAAAGGAAGCATCTTCTGTTATCACCTCCTTTTTACCTTAATTAATTCATGACTGTCCAAAATAGGCTGACCAAATCTAATCTAATATGGTTTAATTATATTTACTTTTTTTTTTTAATTAATTGGTGGAAATGGGGTTTCTTTCTGTTTCCACTTAAATTTGTCTTTGTTAGACTCACGCCGGTTTTCATACCTGAGTTTCATTGCTGATTTCGACATTAGAGGTGAAGCGTTGGACATCGACCTCACGCTTGACTTACTTTCTGCTTTGCAATCCGAGAGAAGCGATATTTCAACCATTGATAGCTCGAATAAGTTTACAGGTTACACAAATTGGTGCGATGAGCGTGGATGAGATTCAAACGGCTCGCTCAATGACTAAAACTTCCCATAGCATTAATGTTATCACTGGAGCACCCGAATAGGATGGCTCTAGAAAAACGAAAGCGAGCCCGTCCTGATAAAGAGGCCCCCCAACATGACGACCTTGATTTTTTGTTTTGAAAATCTTCATGATATTACTCAAAAGAAGATGGATTGGTCATTCAGTAAAATTGGTTCTTGTTGATACAAGAATTTCAACAAACATCATCACCACCAAGAATTGAATATGCATTTTAGAAGATCCAATTCAACGTTCCTGAAAGAAAAAGAATGGTCGGGTTTGAGAATTTAAGAACAACCTTCTAAAAGGAAGAATGAAAGAAGGAACAAAAATCCAAATAAACTCTATATAGGTTGGAGAGTGGTGCTCAAATGGTCAATGATTGACCAAGTACAATTTGTTCAATCACCATTAGATCAAAATCTAAGAGTGGAGATTAGATACTAATGAAACCACCAAACTAATCTCAACCCTTAGATTTTGATCTAACGGTGATTGACCAAATTGTATTTGGTCAATCATTGATCATGTGAGCACAACTGATAAAGAGGAACTCAAATACTCGGCCATTTTATTCATCAATATTGGTTATATTACAATAAATCTTATCAAACACGAGCTTAATTAATAATGACATTTAGTAAAATTTTCCAATCTACTTTCCATAAATTGTAGTTTTATTCTCATTAATGAATGACTCCAACTATAGAGTGGCACTATGGTTTGTTGATTAGAGAGCAAAAACTACAACTTAATTTGCTTTTAGCAGTGACATATTAATGAAAGTAGATGCATTTACTTTTGAAGAAAGTTCAAAGAGGCAAGATTAAAGGTACACTCCTTACAAGGTTATGTTTTCCATATCAAATGCTAGATAAAGTTTTTAGCAGATTGGCTGTTTATTTCTTTAAATCATATTAATCATAATTGGTGGAATTCTTCTTTAAATTGTGCAATTATTTTCATTTTTGCAAATTTTTTTTCTAATTTGTGATTTGGTTTGATACATCGTCGTTTCAAGTTAGGAAATAGACGAAAAACGTTTAAAGTGACTTTATAAGAACAAAAGTAAATTAAAGTGACTTTATTGAGACAAAATAAATATTTATAATCTTTCGGAAACAATTATCAAACTTTTATGATAATTGGTGCTAATTACCCGCATAATCAAACAAATTAATTTATTTTTTATTTTTTTGAAAGGATCAATTTATTATCTTTTAAGGATAATGTACCAAAATAGGCCTAACGTTTACAAAAAAGTATCAAAATAGGCATAACGTATAAAATGGCACCAAATAGATTCAACGTTAGAAAATGGTACCAATTTAGAACTCCGTAACGGAATTTGACGCTCTAGCTTACACTGTCAATCATATTACTTGTGCGAAAATTGACAAATCATCTTCATCAACTGTATGGCGTGTCAAATTTTGTTACCGAAGCTTAAATTGGTGCCTTTTTGTAATATTGAGCCAAAATTGGTACAAATTTTCTAAGCACATGTTGAGCTTAATTTGATACCATTTTATACGTTAGACCTATTTTGATACTTTTCTACAAATGTTATGCCTATTTTAGTACGTACTTATCCTGTCTTTTATTCTTACAATTTTCTTTTTCTTTTATCTGTTGATGTTTGTGTTTGAAACTATGAATTTGAATTGAATTTAAGATGAGGTTGATAACTTTTCTCATTTTTTCTTTTTTCCTTATTGTTCTTCTATAATCTGGTAAGTCATGAATTAAAGATGTAACTAGGAGGTGATAAATACATACGGTATGAAAATAAGTTACATAAGATGGTTGAAATAATTTGTTAATTGTCAGTGTGAAACAAAAGCTTCATGTTTAAGTTAGAATTAGAGCTTCATGTATGAAAGCAATAAGAATATGAACAAACAATAAATATAAGTTGGGGAAAAAATATCATAAGATATTTCAACAAATTAGGTTAGCAAACGTGTACTGCAACTTCAACGCTTTGAAAACTGAATCATATATGTTTATGGTAATTGCTGAACAAAAGAAAATTACAATTAAAATTAATGAAAATGCATTTCACATTAGAACTGCTCTAAAAGAAGTTCATTCTTGTTTATTTTGTCAAAAAATAAAAGTATTTTTCATGTTTATAGAGAAAAAACACATGTGCTGATTTTGATCATATTTAAAGTTGGTTGCTTGTATCCTCTTGAGCCTACCATAAGTTAGTAATCCTCATTACAAAAACTCATTCGATTCCTCACATTTGCTAATAGAAACCGGATAGAAAAAATTTCAATAGTCAACAATCTCACTCATAGTACAAACTATATACGAAAGGAGATAGTCGCTATTGCAATCTCACTCATAGTACAAACTATATACGAAAGGAGATAGTCGCTATTGTTAAATGCGCTCACCGATCCAAATAATAAAATCTTCAACTGATGTTGCTTATAAATGACTTAGCTCGCATCTCTTTTTTACGAATTGTGTTTTAGTTTGCTAAGTTTATATTTTTTATTTGGTTTAATAATTTTTTGCATTCATATTCATATATGATGATTAGATGAAGAATTAAAAGATAGTGTCTTAACTTCATAAAAAAAAAAAAAAAGATAGTGTCTTAAATCGTTTTCGTAGTAAATTCCAAAGGTGTTGAAGGGTGACTGTCGCGATTATACAAAATTGCAAGCAATTATAATATTTACAATTCATTAGGAAAATTACAATTTGTGATTGTTACAGGCCACCATTATATTATAAGTTATTTATTATGACTAATCTTTATATCTATCTTAGTCGAAAACAACAAATATATATTATAAAATAATGGAAACATGTGGAAATAAAATAAAGAAAAAAAGGGCAGGTCATTGGTGGTCAAACATGGAATTCAACCAAATGATAATAATACAACATAGAAAAAAAGAAGCCACCAAATTAATTTTGTAACTGGATGAACAAAGACAGGCTGGAAGGGATCCAATTCTTTTCCCTTCTCTACAATTACGGGGGTAAAATAACCATATAAACCGGTAACCGAACTAGTAACCATAAATCGAACCTAAATTTATGGTTAACCGTACTATAAGTTTAGGTTTTTTAGTAAAGGCAAAATAATGAGTAAAAAACTTCCGGATATTCAGACTCAATCGACACCTTTAATAACGAGCTCCAAACACAACCCAGTTTTTATTACAAGAAAAAAGAAAAGATTACAAAGTCAACGGAATTGCTCAACAGAAGCAAAATCATCCGAATTAAATTTATTTCAAAAAAATATCCCATCACTTTTTATTTGTGCAAGTCGCACCACACTTAACCAAAGAATTTGGGCGATCGGCTATCCTCTCGATAGATATGAGACACCACCACCGTCATTTGTTGCATTTGAGTAGAATAATCGTACTACAAGCTTCGAACCTCCTAAGGAATAATAATCGGATGTCATCGTAAAAGAGAAACTATAAAGCATGAGTCACATTCAAGCCAAATATGATGCCGATCATTTTTTCATGCAATTTTAAGAGCAAAAAACGTAACTTAGTCCTTGCAATGTAAGCAAGAGAAGATCAAACTGGAAAACAAAAAGAACCACGAGAAAATCCTCTACAAGTTCGAAATATCCCCTTGAACTTGCCATCATCATATTCCCGTAAATTGATCCATCAATATTAACCTTAAGCCAATTATATGGAGGCGGTATAACAATAATATTCTTTGGGGCCGGAGCATGTGGAGCAAAAATAGAAAGTTGCCAAAGAACGGTTAAATCATGCACGCAATTGTGAACCGTCCCTTTAAAAACAGAGGTTGCTTCCCGAATAATGATTAACCGAACATAACGGTTACGGTTATGAGTAGGAGTTTTTTTTTTTTTAACTTCTTACAATTATGGAATTTGAACTCCATCACCTCACACTCCTTAGTGAAATGTGATAAACACCGGAACATTGCTTATCTTAGAGGATAATAGTATTTTTTATTTTTTTTTACAACAGATAGTAGGAGTTTCGTATTTATAAAATAATTTGTATCCATAAGCAATTTTATTTTTTTTTTGGTAAAATGGAAGGGCTAAGCCCCAGCAGCAGGAAAAAAGAAAAGAAAGGCACGAAACAAAACAAGAAGAAACAAGTTCTAATTACGGATACAGCGAGGTGTGCCAATACCACATCGATAATATCAGTTAATTTAAATCTATTTTATTCTGGATTCTTCAAAATTTTCTTCTCATTTTCATTTGAATTCAAGGGTTTCGTTTAATGCATTTATTTGTTTGTGAACTAGACGTGATTGATTTAGATTATGTATTTAGATTTTGATAAAATATTGGTTAACGGGCGATTTTAGTTAATCTTGAGAAAATGCTTAAAAACCATTAATTGTAAAACCTGACCAATACTATTAGTTAATCATCGTCATTGTTAAGCGATAGTTATGGACTGGTTATGGTTTGAAATATTCGGTTAGCAAATGTATATAATAGACCGGTTAATCGAACCAAACCAAACCCACCTCCTATTTTCAATTCAATATAACCCAAAAGCACTTAATCCATTTCTTCTCTCTTCTTCTTTCTTTCTCAATCTCTACTATTCCCACTTGAAGAAGAAAGCATTAGTTTTTACTTTTATAATTTTGAGTGGTAAGAGAATAAAAAAGGAAATAAAGAAGGGTTGCAAAAAGTAAGAAAAAGCAGAACCATTGTTATTCTCTTTTCTTCTTTTACTAGTTTTAGTTTTAATTTTAATCTTTCTCTTTTTTCTTGATGCCTATAGTAAGCATCTTTTCCCCACTTTCTCTCTGCTTTTGCCTTCTCTTGATGCCCTCTTGATCAACCCTTATTTTTATAGCTTCCCATTTGTTTATTTGATCACTATATTTTAGACCCTTTTCCATCTTCTGGGTTCCCTTGTAATCTAATTTTCAATCTTGAATTTGCTTCAAAATTCAGGTTTGAATCATTCTTGTTTATATTCATCTCTTAAAGTTCACATCTTTCTTGATTATATAGTTGACTTGGTATTTCTTGAAGCTTTTATTGAAATGGTTTAAAAAAAGGTTCCATCTTTCTTCAAAATCCTTGTTTATAGTGTTCAGTTTTGATAAGTTAAGTTGGGGTTTGGTTGAAGATGGGGCTTTGTCATGGAAAACCAATTCAAACCCAGGAAAATGAAACATCCAACGGTCATAATGATAATCTCCCCATAGAAACTGAAACAATAGCTGCAAATTCTAGGACTTCTAATAACTACTTCAAGAAGTCACCTTTTTACAGTCCAAGTCCATTCAGGAGCTCACCTGCAAGTTCTATATCAACCCCTTTGCGTATATTCAAGAGACCATTTCCTCCTCCTTCTCCGGCTAAGCATATCCGGGCATTGCTTGCACGTAGACATGGCTCTGTTAAGCCTAATGAAGCTTCAATTCCTGAGGATAATGAGAGCGAGGCTGGTTTGGACAGGAATTTCGGATATTCGAAGAATTTTGGCAGTCATTATGAGATTGGAGAAGAAGTGGGTCGTGGCCATTTCGGGTATACTTGCGCTGCTGTTGCCAAGAAAGGTAGCATCAAAGGCCAAGATGTTGCTGTCAAAGTTATCCCCAAATCTAAGGTTTAGTTCTTAAGTTCAATTATTCTGAATATCTTCTAAGCTTGGTTAATTGTTGTTGTTATTGACCTTTTGATATAATCATGTTTGCATATTTGTCAAATTAGTCTAAATTACACATATCAGCATTAGAATTTGACAAGTGGCAAGCAACCATGAATCACGTCCCTTTTTTCGAATTTCGACTAGTTTGACCAGAAATACTAAGTCTCCGACTAAATTGATTGTCAAAGTTCATTTTGGAGCTAAATGATCATGTAAGCTAAGCTAAGTTGCAAGGGCAGATTAACCGTTCATCTGTGTTTTTGATTAATAAACTATTGTTTCTCAGAGAAGGCACTAAGTAGTATTGTTGGGTGATCAATGCCATCTGCTGGCAGTTCTATTTCTAGTTAGGTTTTGATTAGTATGCTTTCGGTTGTTTATTGTCATTTATTTTGTTTAAATGGGAAGTATGTGTAGATTATAAGAGATTATTTCTGAACTTTCTCCAACGCAATTGAAGTAAAAAAATTTGGAATTTTCTCTGTGAAACATTCTACTTTTTGTTCTCTTCTCATGAAGGTCAACCATGTTTTGTAGATGAGCACTGCAATTTCTATTGAGGATGTAAGACGGGAAGTGCAAATATTACGAGCTCTAACTGGACATAAGAACTTAATACAGTTCTATGATGCCTATGAAGATGAGAACAATGTCTACATTGTGATGGAGTAAGTTTCTATTGCTCTTCTCTATTCACAAGCAACAAGCTAGGTTATCTTTAAAGGCATGAGTGAGTTATTTCGCTTATCTAATTGCTATTACCATTCTCTATTTCCCTTTGTTATCAATCATAAAACAATAAAGTTTTACTTAGGTGTGTAAAAATCTGTTTTTCTCATTCGATCAAAACTATGGATCTTTTTGGGGCTTATTTCCATCTGCTATATGTTTTTAGGTTGTGCAAAGGTGGCGAACTATTGGATAGGATACTCACGAGGTAATCTACACGTAAATACTTGCATGCTGCTGTCGTTGATTGATAGCGTTTTAATTGAGTATTTTGGAATTGATGTTATGTAGGGGTGGAAAATACCCGGAGGAAGAAGCAAAGGCTGTTATGGTTCAGATCTTAAGTGTAGCTGCCTATTGCCATCTCCAAGGTGTCGTTCATCGTGATCTCAAGCCAGAGGTAATAAATACAAAACATAATTACTTTAGGTATGAATTTGACTAAGAAATTAGAACTTGCTTGATCTGACTGCTAATCATCTACCTGTACGTGGTGTTTCGTAGTTTTGAACCATTTTTTTCCTACATTGTTTAATTGTTTTTAGTACAACGAACATACATATTCCGGTTTTTCTAATCATCAGATGTGTTTTGATTCAGAATTTTCTGTTCAGTACTAAGGAGGATAATTCCCAATTGAAGGCCATTGATTTTGGTCTCTCTGACTATGTAAAGCCTGGTAACTGCATTACGCTACCTTTTTTTTCCTTCTCTTTGGGTGAAAATGGATTTGATTTTAACTAGAAGGTTCTGCTGCAGACGAAAGATTGAATGACATTGTAGGAAGTGCGTACTATGTAGCTCCTGAAGTTCTGCATCGATCATATGGAACTGAAGCAGACATGTGGAGTATCGGTGTGATTGCTTATATTCTTCTATGTGGCAGCCGGCCATTTTGGGCCCGAACAGAATCTGGCATCTTTAGAGCTGTCCTCAAAGCAGATCCAATCTTTAATGAAGCTCCTTGGCCTTCTTTATCCCCTGAAGCAGCAGATTTTGTAAAAGGGTTGTTAAACAAGGACTATCGGAAGAGACTGACTGCTGCTCAGGCCTTGAGTAAGTAGCTGAAGCCATTTACGTTAAAGTCCTGGTTTCATTATTGATTGAGTGCATTTTTGTGTGCCAGGTCACCCATGGCTAGCCACACGTCAAGACGTAAAGATCCCATTGGATATGATAGTTTGTAAGCTTGTGAAAGCTTATATCTCCTCAACTTCTCTTAGGAAATCTGCATTGGCGGTATGTTATATATAGTATCTGATATTTTTATCTGTTTATATTTCATGACAGAAACTTTTTATTTTTTATTATCTGATTTTGACAATTTATGGTTAAATTATCATAGTTTAGTTAACTTAGGAATTGTCAAAAGGAATATGGCAAATACCCAATAGTGTTCATGTATATATTATACCTTTTGTCCTTTTTTTTCTCGAACAAATGATTGTAACGAGTATTGTTACCATGGCAGGCTTTGGTAAAGACATTAACCGTACCTCAGCTAGCTTACCTTCGGGAACAATTTACATTATTAGAGCCCAGCAAAAATGGGTTCATTTCCATGTCGAACTTCAAGACTGTAAGCTCTTTTGCTTATCATCAGTCTCAACTTTTTTCAAATTCTACATTCTTCATATTCTCATGTTATTCTGAATGGTTTGAAATTGACAGGCATTACTGAGGAACTCCACGGTCTTTGATTATGTGAACGTGGTAATGATTTAAAAATGTATACATTCTTTGTTGAAAGCTCCCTATCAAAATGTAATTATGAGGAAGAGATTATGGATTTGTTGTTTGGTGTCCTTTCCAGATGAGTAATCTTCAGTACAGAAAGCTAGATTTTGCAGAATTTTGTGCAGCTGCCGTTAGTGTGCATCAGCTAGAAGGAATGGATTGTTGGGAGCAACAAGCAAGGAGTGCCTATGATTTCTTCGATAAGGACGGGAACAGAGCTATTATGATACAGGAACTTGCCTCGGTATGATATCTTCTCTCTCTCTCTCTCTGGGATTATTGGAGTCATATGCTTACAACCGTTGAACACCGAAACATTCGACTATTATTTTCAGGAGCTGGGTCTTAGCCCTTCGATACCAGTTCATGCAGTCATCCAAGACTGGATTAGACATTCAGATGGGAAGCTAAGTTACATGGGGTTTGTGAGGCTTCTCCATGGCGTTTCAACCCGTGCATTCCAAAAATCTTGAAAGGAGTCATGACATATACATATTCCATCGTGTTCTGTTGGCTCTCCTTGAACGTAAGTAAGTAAGACGTGGTGGCATGCCGAGTTGTAGGGGAGGAAAGGAAAGAAGAATGTGTGGGGAAGCAGTATTTAAGGAGGTGTGGTGATTGGAGAGTGTGAAGCATAGGATGTTTTTGTTACAAATGGTGAGAGTGGGATTAGAGGACTTGTATATAGCGAGGGGTAGATCAGAATGTGTAATTAGGATGAGCATACAGATCATAACATACACTTTAAACACTTTCACCTGTTGAACACTATATTCTCAAATAAAAGTAATTTCTGTATGCTTTTCATCAAGGTGATGATGATGATGATGTCCTTTAATGATACTCAATTTATGGCCCTTCAAATCAATGTGTCCGACTGTCTTGAAACTAACATTTAGGACATGCATTATATATAAAACTAATCACGAATCTGAGCACTTATAAAATCCATTAACATATGTGTACTCACTTTCTTTCGCCTCATCAATCTACTTTTGAACAAAAATGGCATTCTCTTTCACATTTCTCACAATCTGTCGTTTTTTTGTCACATTCTGTAACAAAAAAAAATCTTTTTAAATTCTGTCTTAAATGCGTGTCGCATTCTACCGCAAAATGCTAAAAATGCAACACTGTCGAATTATTGCAAACTAGGATAGAATTTGAATTCTATCATGAATGTGATTGTGACATTGTCGAAATTGTGACAAAAATATCAAATTCTGTCAAATACGTAAAACGCGATACAACATACCATTAGGTTAATCGACCTTCTGAAACTATTTACGGTGTCAAAATGCAAAAGAAAAATGAGCGCAAGGAGAAAAAAGTAGAAAGGGCAATGGATATTACAAATTTTCAGAGATCGAGAGATAGAGAGAAGCGAGGAATGAGAAACGTAGAGAAAAGAAACATTTTGAAAGAGATTACGTCACCGGTAAGACTATATGCTTTTTGATTTAAATTTAAAAATTTCATTTCAATTTAGTTATTTACTTTTGTAAAAACACATCAATTTAATAATTTCAGTTTAGTTAAAGGGAAGCAAACATATTTGTGTAAAAGATATGAAAATGTTAAGATTTTGGAAAAAAGAAAGTTCGGGCCTCCATGCGGACTAAATTTGTAAATAGCCCCATTATATAACTTCAATTACAACATTTCTAGAAACTTTGAAGCTTATCAACCGTCAAAACGACTTGCGTTTCGGGCATCACCACTAGGATCTCCAGCTTCGATTCGAAATCCTCATTCTGGTTTCCTAAATCCTCAATCGGATCCCAAACTCCGGCCACCGCAGATGGGCTCCGGCCATACTTCCACCTCCTTCATACTTGATCCTTCCCTTTCTGTTCCCATGCTATGGAAGAAGAGCATACTGATGTTCTGATTCTGATCTCTCTTCCCAAAAATCTGACCTTGAATCTCCAAAATGGCTACAATAAACAAACCCTTAAGACCCAAGTCAAAACCTAGGTCTACATTTCTCACTATTCTCATCTCTCTTGCTGCCATTGCATCTTTCTTCATTTTTTCTTCTCTTATTTCCACCAATGCCTTTTCTTTCTCCTCTTCCATCTTCCAATACAACTTGCTCAGATCATACAACAAACCCCACAGGCTGCATTCTATCCATGACAAGTACTTGTATTGGGGTAACCGAATCGACTGTCCTGGCAAGCATTGTGACTCCTGTGAGGGTTTGGGGCACCAGGAATCCAGCCTCCGGTGTGCCCTGGAAGAAGCATTGTTCTTGAATAGGTGTGTACCCTTTTGAGTTGTAGTCTGTGTTTTTCGATATTTTAGTTCTGCCCTTTGTATGGATGGTGGGAAAGTTTGGAACTTTGTGCTGTAGTTGGGTTTCTGGGATCAAGTGGCATATACCCTTACAATGTGGCATATAATGGGACTTATATGTGTCATCTTTGATGGTTATTGAATTGTTATACTGATAAAGGAACTATTTTTCTTCGGGTAAGCTGGTCTTTTTTCGGTTTATAGTAGGAGTGAGTTGACTGTTTGATGTATATCATGATATTACCCTAGTCTGGATAATGCCAATTCAACATCTCCTTTGATAAAATTAAGTCAGTGTAGTATTATGTACTTAGGCTGGATTGTTATAAATCTAACTTGTTGATACACTGTGTAGAAAAATACAGTCTTTTTCAACTTATGCTGTATTTTTGTTATGACTTTTCTTGTTGCAGGACCTTTGTGATGCCTTCGGAAGTTTGTATTAATCCAATACACAATAAGAAGGGGATCCTTCATCATTCTAACAACGCAAGCTCAGAAGAAAGGTATGTTTATGATGCTTTTTCTTGCAGATTTTCTGTTAGAAAACAAAGTACAACCTTAAACTTTGTGCAATCTGTTTCTGAACTATGTTCCACTTGCAAGACTTTGATTTTGGCCACAATTTACCTTCATAATGTCTTCATTCAATACAAGCTATTTATTACCTAGTTACAGATTATATAGAAAAAATAAACATGTTAATTTTATATGTGGTTATGGCTTCTCATAGACACTGATATGTGCCATTTCCAATAATAGAAGTAATTTCATTTTACGTGTCAGGTGGGCTGCAAGCTCTTGTGCTATGGATTTTTTGTATGATATTGACCTCATATCTGAAACTATACCTGTAATTCTGGACAATTCAAAAGTTTGGCATCACGTGCTATCAACAAGTATGAAGTTGGGAGCTCAAGGAGTTGCCCATGTTCAAGGAGTCAGTCGGGAAACTCTAAAAGAGAACAGTCACTACTCAAATCTTCTGCTTATAAACCGAACGGCAAGCCCCCTTTCATGGTATATAATTTATTTATCGTATTGGTTTATTCTTGCCCCATTTCTTCTTTTATTTTCAGAGCTAGGGACAGAGCAGCATCGGGAGTTCTTTAGAAATTTGGAAAAGATTGTGAGCTAATGTTGATGTAAACTTAAAACATACTTTTGATCCCATCTTGTTCTGTACCCTTGGATGCATGTGTTTCATGAATTCTTGAAATGGACTTGTTGGTGTAGTCTTAGGATTGGATTGGGCATGCCTTTCCTGAAAGCTTTTGAGAGGAAGCCTCATGTTTGTAGTTGTCCTTTTCATTGGTATTATATAGATTCTCTGGCTGACAGTGTCAAGTGCCTGAAATCATTCCAATCAACTAGCTGTGTATCTAGCAATTTAGAATTGATATTGAGATGCAATATTCCCCGCTGAGAACAGAATAAGAGGGGCATGAAATAGAGAAAAAAGGAAAAGAGATGAGAAATCATTTTAATGCTACTCTGTCAGGAGATACATTTCCTTACAGTTAAACTGAACTCTGCATCTTGCAAGTCTGTGATAAGTACTGATCATGGTGGTCATTCTCATTCAGGTTCATGGAATGCAAGAATCGAAACAACCGTACTGCTATATTATTGCCATACTCATTTCTTCCCTCAATGGCAGCGGAGAAGTTAAGAGATGCAGCAGATAAGGTCTGTAACATCTGATACTATTAGTATTTTTTCTCTTTTGCTCTAAAGTAAAACTTATCCGTTGTTGTTTTACATGGGCATAGAATGCATCATTTAACATGTGTTTGCCTTTATTTTGAAAGCTCACACCAAAATATCGTCATTTTCAGATTAAATTCGCACTGGCAATTATTAATATAAAGTTTATCCAAGCGGTTGCATAGCGTAGTTGTAAGTGGATGCATGCTTGAAGCATTTCTGGTCTTTGCTCCCACAATTTCTTTGTGACAGTCATGCTTAAATAATACATTTCTTTGGTTACTCATAAGCTGGATATAGATGACTGAAGTATCATCCATGTTGAGTGTTGCACCTCTCTATATTGCAGAGTATGCATACAGCACTTCTAAAGTAACGTTAGATGAAAAACAAATGTGGCAGTATGTGTGTCAACTGTTCTATTCTCTTCTGTTGAACTTGCATATTTTATGCTCAGAGTCGGGAATAATCTCACAATTAATGAAATTGTACTCTGTTCTACATCAAATATTAATTATGTGAACTCTCAAATTCTGCAAAGTGCATATTGCCAAGTCTCTTTACCACCTGAACCTTAGTTTTCTTTTCCAGTCCGAAAGCTTAATGCTTTTGAAACAAAGGCTAATTACAAATGGGAAGTACTAGTACTGATTCAAGCTAAAATTTTGTTGCTCTTTATAGTTGAAGGCATTTCTCTTTATCGTTTTGTTTTTTTGGTGCGTTCTGAGTTCTCAATGGGGTTGGGTCCGGTGGGGTTGCTGGAGTGTGATATAAAGAGCTTTTACATGGTAGTCTCATTCGATAGTGATTTCTACTACTAACCAATTTTGTAACACAGATTAAGGCACTCCTTGGTGATTATGATGCCATTCATGTTCGTCGCGGTGATAAGATAAAAACTAGAAAAGACCGGTTCGGTGTTGCACGTAGCCTGCATCCTCATTTGGACAGGGATACACGACCAGAGTTTATGCTGCACAGGATTGAAAAGTGGGTCCCTGCTGGACGGACTCTCTTTATTGCTTCAAATGAGAAGGCACCTGGATTTTTCTCAATTCTCTCTGTCAGGTAGGTACCTTATTAAGCTGGCATAGTTCTTCATTTTTCTACAGTCTGCTGATGTTGTTTTATCTGAATGCAAGATCAAAATAGTGGTCGTTACAAGTACAATAACTGTAATTGTTATAATCAGAAATAAATGTCTTAACACGAACAGGTGTAGTCAGTTGGTTTCCACAAGATTAATGAGTGAAAAACCTAGCCTATCGAATCCACAGTTGTATTAACATAAAAAGATTGTATTTCTGAAAATTCGAATTTACTTTAATATCTATGTTAATTCCACCTTAGTTTGGATTGTTTTGATGTCAAAATAATTTCTTGCAGAGATTATTAAATTTTTTAATGACGGCTAAACTTCAATGCTCTATTTAAACTAATTTTCATCAATTCCTCTCTCATTTCTCAAGGACCTAAGTCTTAGTTTGATGAATAAAAAATCGTCTTGTTTATCACATTGCTTTGAATTAGTTATTAGTGGAAGCCTATTATTCTTCAAGGATTTGATCCGCTTCATCCTCATCATACTCATCTACAGCGTCAGCTTTCCATTGTTTATCTGTGTCTGTTCAGAGCAACTTCTTTTTTTTTTTCTTTTTTTGTTGTTATTTTGGACTTTAGATGTGTCTAATGGAGATCCTTTAAAACAAATTTTCTAAAAAACCCACTTGATTCATAGGCGTGCGCATGCCTCTTATAACCAAGGCCAGGCGCACAAAGGTGTGCATGTGGTTGCCTTGGTGACAACACATGTTGGGGGTGCGAAGGTGCTCGAACTAGTGCCTTCTGCATCTGGAGACTAAGGCCTGCCTTATATTTTCTGAAACTAGAACCAAATAAGCTATAAGCCTTATCTGGATTTGTTGGGATTGCAATATGGATTCTTCTTTTCAATTTTATGAAAAATTATATGATTGGGGTTCATTTTCAATAATGGTCTTTGAAGTTAATCTTGATTTTCTTGTGTATATTCTTTGTAACTATAGCATAACATTCAGGTGGCAGCTCTCCATTTCAACCATCCTACATTAATTCTAGGATTAGTATCCTCATTTATATCTTCCATACTATGAATTACAGTAATGGTTTGAAGTTAGCAAATTGGCTAGGTGAAGATACTGGCATCTCCCAAAAGATACCATTTACAGTCTTACTATTTCTCAAACTGTATACAGCATTTGTTGTACTTGACTTTAAATCTTTCTCTTTTAGGGTACTTTGGCATAATTTCAGCTTCCAATTCACTGTCTCAACTTACTTACGGTCATCTTGGTTGGCTCAACTTAGGTGAAAAGATTAGGACTTGAAGCAAATTGTTAATGCAATCCAAAGGTTATAGGGATTTCTTTGATTCCTCTCTCTTGGAATTCTCACAGTTGTGCTTGCTTGTTAGGAATTCACTTGATCTTAAACACTCACCAAAGAACTTTTTGTGGTACCATACCACTATCATTTGCTTTCTCAAGGTCAATGAAAGCGATATGTAGGTGCTTTCTTGAATGTATGTAGTGCTTTTTATCAGTTCTCTTTTTTTTGCGAGGAATATTGTTTCATAATTGACCTTCCTAGTATAAGGCTAAACTGCCAAACTGATTTTTTGTCACCTTAGAGCAACTTCTTGTCTTTTGTTTGGTGACCGTCTTTCACATCTTCATACCATGACTTAAAAACTTGATTCTTCTATTTTTATTATTATTACGCTATTACTTCACCTTGATTTTTTTTTGTATCAGGTCAAATATCCTCGTTCTCCACATATGAATAATTTCATGAGCTGTGGATCTTAATGAACAGTATAGCTAACTATTTAAGTCTTACATATCTTGTACCATTCCATACTTGTGTAGGAGCTTTGTCTAGTCAATTAGCTTTCCACGTCTTCACTTTCATCAAGACATTTTTCACTTCACCCACAATGATTCTCCTGGTGTAGAGTTTTCAAGTAGTTACGCTTCTTAGATCTTCAAAACTACTCAAATGACTTTCATAAAGAGCTTATCAAAATAGCTTCCCCATCTGTCCCTTACGATATCTTGATCATCCGCAAGAGCTTATAGTCTCTATGTTCATACTTCTAAGTTCCTATAAATCTCTATTGTTCTTTCATTTTGTTTTAAATGGGCCAATTTACAGATCTGTATATAACTGTGGTTAAAAAATTTGGTTGCAGATATAAATTGGCATATGCGTCCAACTATAGCGAGATATTGGATCCATTGATTGAGAACAATTATGAATTATTCATGATTGAGAGGCTTATACTGATGGGTGCGAAAACATTCATTAGAACATTCAAAGAAGACGATACAGATCTCAGCCTTACAGATGATCCAAAGAAGAACACAAAGAGTTGGCAAATACCTGTTTATACTATGGATCGATAGAAAAGCAAATTAGCCTGTTGGCACTCTCATTCGATACTATTCTCAGATGGACGCATGCTCATGTGTAATACCAGATTCATTTAAGGTCAGCACATACAGAGACAGCATTACACATTACATGCCCTTGCTGATTGGTAAACATGCATCCGATTCTGAAAACGGCTTTTATTCGTTTCTTTTTTTTTTACCCCAGCCCTGATGGTTTTGATTACTGTTACTAAGACAGTGGGGGGTTATACTTGTGAGGCTGTATGCAAATGGACATGGATACTATCATTGTATAGGTAAGTTTCTCTTAATTGTTCGTTCAATCCAGTTCCATGATTACACTATACTCCTTCAATGTATACACAAGTAGAGTTGTCAAGAGAGTGATGAAACTGACAATGCTTATTTATATAGATTGTGTGCTTGGCATGTGTTTTAATTTCAGGGTTTGCATTCATTTGATCTTCTACCTCGGTTTTTGGGCTGCACATCCATTTTTTGAAAAAACAATAGTTGTACTAATGTCATCTGAATTTACCATGTGAAATTGCTGACAAGGAATGAAGAACTTGAATTCCTAAGAGTAAGCCATGGATTACATTAATGTGTCATACAAATTCAATTAATGAAAAAGAAAAATGATAAGGTATTACATATATTTATTTTGCATAGAATTACATAAATATTATGATGTTTAATATGCAAGTATGCTAGGCAAGTGGAGAGCCAGTGAGAAATGCTTGAAACAAAGCTAAAGATCTGGCAGGTGATGAAAAGGGTGCCATGTGAGAGGCTCCTCTGATAGTTGCATATGTTAATATGTCTCCATAAACTTGTGTCCATCCACCAACCTGCCAACAATATAATATATATATGTCATTCAATAACAACAAAGTTTATTTCCGAAATGATTCGAGTTAGGCTAACATGCATATCATTTTCAATTCAATTGTATAAGGGATACTGGAACCTGTTTATCTTGTAACCAAGCTCTATAAGTAGAAGTTGTGTTCAGTTTGAGTCTGTTTGCCAAACCATCCACCAAAGCCCTTGAGCTAATAAATGGGATCACTGAATCTTGATCTCCACTGCATATTAAGTTAATTACTATGTTAATATACCAAACATATGGATTTCAAAATTAAGTTGAATGATATATTACCTGTAGACTAAAACCGGGAAACCGGAAGTGACGAGTGAACCAACAACATCAATGGTAGGCATCTCTAGGTTTTGCTCGTCATAATTCATCACTCTGTATCAACCAATATCTTCTTTTATTAGCATTTTTCCATCAAATTTTTATATAAGTGAAGAATGAATGAAAGAAAGAATAATTAGTAGTTGCTTACTGGCTGCAGAAAGTCCAATGGGAGATGCCTATAAGCTTGGCATGAATAGCTGCTTGTACCTCTTTCGTGTTTAAGTAAACTGCAGTCTTCTCCCCAACACAGACATCTATATTCTCATTCTTATTTCCTTCCTGTACATAAATACTTGAAATCAAAATGCAACCTTAACTTAAATAACCGGATTTCACAAATAGACAACTAACTTACAAATCGAGATTGACTAGCTAACAGAGTGTTAAACCTAGGCCTCAATGGATGATTTTTTGATCTAAGTTGTGCTGTTTCATCTGATATGCACACATCAGCAGTGACATCATAGTTGTCTATTTCATAAGGAATTTGTGTTGAAAGCTCATCATTTACGAGTTTACAACCATCTGATAGGGAGCCGGAAATGAAGGATTCTCTCCAGAGTTGTGACATGTTGCAAACTGAATTAATTAGTCCATAACAGGGGTCTGATATCAACCCGTGAGACCAGTAGTATTCACCCTGTGAGTTTATATCGGAATTGAACTCCACCAGAGGATTTCCAATCTGCATTTCATACCAAATATCAGAACTATGTTTTCAGTGATTTGTTGTAAGTTATATGTTTCAACTTACAGCTATTCCCTTGAGATTGAAATGGAGTCCAGAATCAACAATGAGCCTTGCAAGTTGTGGAACGTAATGACCTGGAAGCAGTCATTTTAACACCATATTCAATCGAAAGAGAGAACAGAATTCGAGAATTATGATTATGAATGAAGGTACCTACCGGCATAGCTTTCTCCAGTGATAAAGAAAGGTGTGTTATTGTACTCTGGATATTGGAGGAACCACTTTTGCAAGAATGCCACATTGTCTTGTGCTGTACAAATCCAATGTTTAACATCAGCTATCCAAAGCAACACAAAATAATCCATTTAAAATCACGTTAATACAGACCTGTAATGGTGTCGTTAACAAGGTCATAAAAAGATTCGTTAGCGGAGTAAGAAAATCCAACCCCGGCCGGAGATTCCAAATACAACATATTTGCTGCTTTATTCCAACTATATTCATTAATGGTCAGATTGGCTCCACCAGCCGGTCTGAAGGGCCCATGTTCAGAAAAAGCTCCAGCTCCGAGGGAAGAACAGCCAGGTCCTGAATTTTAAGCATTGAATATTATAAACGTTGAAAGTAAAAATGATGTAAACATTTGATAGAGTATACGAACCTCCATTTAACCATAGAACAAGAGGCTTGGAAGCAGGGTCGGTCTCTGCTTCAACAAAGTAGTAAAAGAGAGCTCTATTTTGGGATTCATCAATGGTGATGTAACCTCCATATTGACTGAAACTCACCGGCGGCTGTCCCGGTAAACTCGTTATCTTATCACCTTCTTTCGAGGCTCTGCCTATTTGCATCAAACTCATGCAAAATACAGCAATGGTTAGCCATTTTTGAGTTTCCATATTCTTTTCAGGACAAAAGGTATTGAGTTGAATTGAGTTGAAATTTTTGGAGTAATATATAATAGTAGAGCATGCATAGTGATTTACGTAATATGATTAGAATGAAAATAATCGCCACTCTTGTATGTATCTATTCCACTCTAACAAGTCAAATGTTATAGAGACCACACAAACTTAGTTATGTTTGAATCTAAATGATATGGTTGCCGGCTTAATGAACATATATAAATATAAAAAAGGCATTATAATTACAAAAATTCTTGTCGGGTCCAATTGTTTTGTTGTAATAGACTAAATGGTTGTCTCCATCCAAACCAAGGTTGGTTCGCCAATAAATCCAACAATTTTCAATCGGGCAAACGAATTTCTACAATTATTGAATCAATTTTTTATTTTCTTAAAGTGGTTCTATTCTAGTTTTGTAATTCATTATAAGCCATTTTCTTTTCTCAATCACTGGTAGTGGGAGAATTTTTTCATGATAAGGTCCACCTATAAATCAGAAAAGTATTCTTGAGTTGTTCAATTCAATAATTATAATTATCAGAATTTGAAAATGGTGCATAATTGAATCATCATTTCTAGCATATTTGGCAAAATGGCACACGACATAAAATCAACACGTCAATTTTCGGACGGATTTGGTTAACCTGAAAAATGAGTTTACAAGTTCGTCGTCAAGGGTTTGGATTGAAGGAATATTTAAACAAAAAATAAAATTCCACATCCTCACATTCTATCCTTTCCTGAGCTAAACCACCAATTTCTTCTCTTCCAAAGAAATCGACCGTTGTTTTCTCTCAAACAGACCAACCGACCACCCGTTTCCTCTCAAACTGATTTACGAACGTCTTTTCCTCTCAAATAAACCAATTTACAGCCTTTTCCTTTGTTGGGCACTTCCATGAAATGTAAACGTGTACCAACCTAGCCAATCCCAAAAGTGTTGAATAGTAGAGGGGACCTGAAATAGTTGTTTCAAAGGATTCAAACTTGCTACAAGATGAAATATGGATGTCTAAATAGCTTAGGTCAACTTGTGAATTCAAAAATGACATAAAAGATTTGAAAATAACATCATTGTATGTTTTTCAAATTAACCAATACATATGGTTGACATTCTTGATCATGTAAAAAATGGTTCATTATAAACTTTGCCTGACCCCTATATTTGTGTACCACTCCCCATCTCATCTAGCAAAGAGTAGTGTAGAATTGGTAGTGCCTTGCAATAAATCACTTTGGCTCATCTCGACATTACATTTTCTGTCAACAAACCATGTCAATTCTTTCGTTTCCCCACAATCGACTATTGAAATACTGTCAAGTGTTTCTTATGTGAAAACATATATGACTATTGTGTTTTCTTCTCATCTCTTATATAAATACGTTAATTGTTATTCTGATAATGACTAAAGTGGCTTTTTGAATGATACAATAGTTGTGCGAATGCATTGTAGTTTCTTGGAATGCAAGAAAGACACTCATGATCTCTCATCGTGAGAATGAATACAAGGCGAATCACGTGTATATATATATTATATAATATTCTTTAATCTACTAAAAAAATACATTTCACTATAATCTTTAAAAGCCATATAATTTTTTGAAGATATAAAAGTTAAACTTTTCTAAGACAATCATATCAGAATTATGGATGCCGAAGTGGTCGAAAAAGAATAAAAACAAAGGAACAACTTGGATTAGTAAAGAAAACATGATAAAAGTTTATCATTGATTACATGATTAATTGGTTCACTAATATAGGATTCTCCAAAATGAGTGATTGATTTATATCAATGGAGTGCCGTTAAGAAATGAGTTGAACATAGTCAATGCTCTCTTTGGGGATGAAAGTGGTACGAAGTGGGATCCTCCTCTTATTGTTGCATATGTTAGATCTCCATAAACTTGTGTCCATCCCCCAATCTGCAATACCAATTAAATTAAGGACCAGATTTTACACCCACATTTATATTTAGGTCCTTAAACTTTTTTTCGAGCCTTTTTGGGTCCTTGAACTTTTCTTTAAGGATAAAGCCCCTGCTTATGTAGTTTTCTATATTGAGGTATTGATCATTGAATGTGTTAATCAAGCCATTTCCTAACTCCTCCATCCATTTTCCCCGCTAGAATTAATTCGATATTGATGATATGGATTTTTTAATTTTTTTTTGGCCACTCATATCGATATCCATTTTCTAACTCCGTCATTTTTCATTTCAATACTTGAAACTAGACGGCTTGTGGATAATGATATGAGTGGTGAAAAAAATTCACGTCTTGTATTGGGTCAACTTAAACACAAAATTGGTTGGAGGAGTTAGACAAGGGTTTGATCAGAAACGAATTGATGATCAAATGACTCAATACGAAAAAATAAATGATATCTCAAAAGGAAGAAAATTCACGGATCTAGTTGTGGGAATATATAGAAGTGTTAAATTTAATATAGTAGGTTGAGGAGAGATATGTTAACCTGTTTATCCTGTAACCAAGCTTGATAAGTAGAAGTTGTATTGAGTTTGAGCCTGTTTGCCAAATCATCCACCAAAGCCCTTGAGCTGATAAATGGAATCACTGAATCTTGATCTCCACTGCATGTCAATTTTATTACTATGTTAATTGTAACTATATCTATCAAGTTCTTCAGTAAGAGAGATCAAATTATATTTTACCTGTAGACCAAAACTCGGAGGCCAGAAGTGACGAGTGAACCAACAACATCAATGGTAGGTATCTCTAGGTTTCGCCGGTCATAATGCATTACTCTGTATGTACAAAAAAGGTCCTTCTTTTTTAATGCATTTGTCCCGTAACGTAATATGCAAATGCATTTCTATATAATTAAGATATGAAGTACTAGTCAAGAATGAATATTGAATAATTAGTAATTACTGGGTGCAAGAACTCCAACTGCTGACGCCTATAAGTTTCGCATGAAGGGCTGCTTGCACTGGTTTCATGTTTAAGTACGTATCCGTCTTTTCTCCAACACAAACATCTATATTCTCATTCTCTGCACTTTTCTGCACAAATTTAACAAAAAAAATCCTTGCTTTACTACGTAAAACTCGAGATAATAACTAGGTTAAGATCATATTATAATATGGGTTTTCTTGATTCATTAAGACTTACAAATCGTGATTGACTAGTTTGCAAAACTTCATATCTCGCCTTAAATGGACGCTTTTGTGCTTGAGAGTACTGTGTTGTACCCGAGTATGATACACAGACGTCGGCAGTGACATCATAGTAGTCAATGCTTTCGTCGGGAATTTCAGCAATTAGGCGGGCATCTACAGTATCACAACCGCTTGATAGAGAGCCTTGTACGGATTGTCTCCAGAGTTGTGACATGTTACAAACTGAATTCATTAGTTCATAACATGAGTCTGATATTAGTCCATGAGACCAGTAGTATTCTGTCTGCGAGTTTATATCTCCATTGAATTCCATCAGGGGATTTCCAATCTGTCATTCATCCGTTCATATCTTCGATTATTTTATAATCAGTTAATGATGGATATATATACATTTATACATTCAGTATAATCACAACTCTCACACCAAGTATTTTAATTACAAATACATCACAATCGATCGAATATTTAAGTTGTATGTTAATCACTTGAATCACGTGTATAGCGACGATATATCATTCCAAACTAAATAGTTATTTTGCAATATACATTGAATTGTACTTACAGCTATACCCTTAAAATTGAATTTGAGTCCTAAATCAAGAATGAGCTTCCCAAGTTGAGGAACATAATGACCTGAAAATGAGCAATGTTATAGCTCCAACACGCTGAAATTTCATACTTGGAATGAATTCTACATAGTCATGATGAACGAAAGTACCTGCATAGCTTTCTCCGGTGATAAAGAAAGGTCTGTCTTTGTACTCTGGAAATTTAAGGAACCAATTCTGCAAGAATACCACATTGTCGTGTGCTATTCAAAACAAACCTTAATATCAGCTAATGAAACTCAAGACTCTTAATAAAAATGCATTGTTTAATAGTAAACCTGTAATGGTGTCGTTAACGAGGTTATAGAAAGATTTGTTAGCAGAATAAGAGAATCCAACCCCAGCCGGAGATTCCAAATAAAGCATGTTCGCTACTTTGTTCCAACTATATTCATTAATGGTCAGATTGGCTCCACCAGCTGGCCGGAAAGGACCATGTTCGGAGAAAGCCCCAGCTCCGAGAGAAGAACATCCAGGTCCTGAATTTTAAGTGCTGAATATTAAAAACGGTAATGTAATGATGTAGATATTTGATAGATTATACGAACCTCCATTTAGCCACAGAACGAGAGGCTTGGAAGCAGGGTCGGACTCTGCTTCAACAAAGTAGTAAAAGAGAGCTCTATTTTGGGATTGATCAATGGTGATGTACCCTCCATATTGGTTGAAACTCACGGGTGGTTGTCCTGGTAAACTCGTTATTTTATCGTCTTCTTTCAAGGATGTGCTTATTTGCATGAAGCTCATGCAAATTACAGCAATGGTTAGCCATTTTTTTGTTTCCATATTCTTTTTCAGGAGAAAGAGAGTGTGCTATGAGTTTGGTGAAACTCTCTGTCTGTGTAAGGAGTTCAATTCATTGCTTTTATAAGCATTTTGTTCAGTAAAATTATTCAAATTTATTTTACCTCCTTTTTTTTAACAATTAGTGATTTTACTATTGAGATAAAACATGCATAATGTTCAAAATAGTCCACAATTTTGGTGGAACCTGTAGATATATTTGGATCCAAATAATAGAATCTTTGAAATGAGGCCCTTATACAAGTCTAGAGGTGAAGACACAATGGTGTCTGTGTATTATAAAGCGTAAGAAACTACCGCTCCATGCTTGTAAAGAAAATTTAAAGCACTTACATGGTGTTGTTTAATACTATAAATAAAAATAGTTGATATAAAGGCTTTCTACGCTATAATGAAAAATATGGAGCTCTATAATTAAAGAAGTATGTATTTTGAAAACGCTCTAGAATCTCTCCTCCTTGTTGAGATATTGAGTCCATATCATGCTTATGTCTTCATTTTTTAGGGCGTTAATTACATCATAACAATAAAATGTGTATATTAACTGTCTTTATATTGTCATACTCAAAGAAAAAAAATAGTCAGTTTTCCATGCATGCATGCATAGGGGCAACAAAAATTACTTTTCGAATTCCAAAACCTTAAAGGGCCGACTATTTTACTGTTTAGTCCGAAAACTATTCTACAAATGAGGCAAATTGGATTTCACTATTGTTTTTAATCAAGGATATATCTCCATAACGTTAGTCAAAAATTTGTTTCTTATATCTGTATGAAATAATAATTTCAACTTAAGCATTTGTATTCGTAGAAGCTGCTAACATAAGTAATATGAGAATCAACAAATAGCCATATAATAGACGACACTTGTATAAATTCTCAAGTAAAGTTGATAAGTATTTCATCGCCGGCTTAATTAGCATGTTTTGTCATATATATAGAAAACATATTTTGAACATTTGCTGTAATGGACAAACGATTATCCCCATACCACAAGCACCTTGCAGGGGAGGGATCTGCTTCCAGTTTTCCAAATCATTTTATCCCACTTCAAATATTTTGTTACATTCTTTTTTTTCGATAGAAAATATTTTGTTACATTCTTAATTTAAATTATGCGACGCCAATTGACTTGGTTCACAATTTTCCTAATAAAAGAAAAAAAAAATTCAAACTACGATTCTTGCCCAGTTCAACGTTTGGAAATGTCTAAATCAAATTATAAGATGGACCTTGAAAATTATTTTTAAAGTCTTTTCTTAATTTGAAATATATTTGTTTAACTTTTTATGGTGCAAATTCCTCAATTATACTTCCATAATCAACTTTTCTAATTAAATTGATATATCTTTGGTACATTTGATCTTTTATAATATGGTTTGAACTTGAATAACTTTTCATTCTTAATTTTAGTTTAGATTATTTATTTTTTACCAAGCACACGAGAATGGTTAATATTGTTGTATATGCAATCAGAAAAGAATGAAGTCTTTAGTATCATTAAATATATCAATTAAAGTGTTAATTGGAATAAATTGTGTTAGATTTTTTTTTCTTAAGGATCAAGAACCAGTAGAGATTATAACTTCTGGAGCCATAAAAATGAGATAAAACCCTTTCCTTTAATGACTTTTATTGTTGAATCAGACTCAAAATTAAAGTTGCAAATGGTATTGATGGGACTGTTCCTGCTATCCTCATCTCCATCTCTCTGTGAGAATCCTCATTCCCCATTATTAAATTCTCTAATGAATTTTTCTTTAGACTTTGATAGGGTGGAGGGGAAAGGAAGGGAATGGAGGGGTTAAAGAAATGGAAGAAAATACAAGAGTTTTAATTAAACCTTCCATCAAATGGGCCGGAGTCATTATCAGTCAAACAATGACAAGAAATTTCACATAAATTTGAAATTAAAATAAGTGTTACTTGGTTGGGAAAAACCAAAGACTAAAATGATGTCCAAAAAGAAATTAGGAGCTGAAACCATAATATACTTATGGAGGGACTAAAATGCAAGGAAACTCGCAAGTTATGGACTATATAATTAATTTTTAAATGGAAAATGTGAAATTGTAAAATATAACCGAATGCTAGCAGAATTTACCAAAATATGCAGAACAGAAGCAAAGATTTTATACCACCAAAAAGTTTCATTAAGCCATTTATATGCACATGACTTGTATGATCATGTCGGATTTGAGTGCAAGCATATTACAAAAAAGGTAAGGTGCTCACAAGGACACAAGTGCTCGGAGATCATCGACACCAACCTGGCGTGCTTTTGCACCGTGCTGTCCAAAAGCTTCCATTGCCAGTTTTTTCTTCCTTTCTTGCATCTCTAAAACCTTTTCCTCGATGCTATTTCGAGCAATCAACCTCACAACTGTTACATCCTCCTTCTGTCCGATTCGATGCACCCGATCCATAGCCTGTTCCTCAACTGCCGGGTTCCACCATGGTTCCATCAAATACACTGTCGATGCCATTGCAAGATTTATTCCAGCTCCTGAAGCCTTGAGGCTCGCAAGCAGAAGAGTTGGCCCCTCGGGTGCAGCCACTCCAAATTCCTTTATCACTTGACCCCTCTTTTTCGCATTCATTGATCCATCCAACCGCAATATCTGAAAACCAGCTGCTTTTAGAGGCTCCTCAAGTAATATTAACATCTTCTGAAATTGCGAAAATATCACCGACTTTGCTTTTGGATTCTTATCTCTAGCTTCAGTGAGAAGTTTTAACAGTTGAGCGACCTTGGAAGATATATTTCTTGAGGAAAATGCTTCCTTGTTATCACTCTGAGATGATTCAGGAGGGGCAGAAAACAAGTCAGATATTGATAGGGCACGGCGACAAAGTGGACAACAGGATTTCAGACGCTGCATGGTTTTTAAGATGCATGCTCTACAAAAGATGTGAGCACACCGTGTAATTACTGTATCAGTTGGGGTAGACATGCAGATCGGACAGTCAAAATCCTCGCCATCTTGTAACACAGCAACCACCTTTTGAAGCAACTCGGGGTTATTAGATACCTCTGTTTTGGAAGCAACCTCTAAGTAGTTAGTAACAGTTGAACAACAAACATACCTAAAGTCCAAGCTATTCCATCAAAAGCATTAGCAATTCAGAATATATAATCATTCAGAATTATATAAAACAATCCATAAAAGAGATAAACAGTACAGATTACTCTCTTAGGTTACTTTTTTGTACATCTGCCGATTGGTTAGCTTCAAAAGGGAATAGGAGCCTGTTCGAAATTCTTATTCCACGTGCATTTTACTCAAAACCAAAAACATTATATAAATTTTTGAATCCTTGTAAGCTGATCAAGAAAATAAAATTAATACAGGAATTGCTGTCCGTTTCTATTCCAAGAGCAAACCAAAAATAACACTACAACAAATTGAATAACCAGCCAACTTAACACCAAGGTAAAAGTAATATTAAAATTATAAAAGACTCGGCTTCCAATGATATTGACCACGTCAAGAAAATTGAAGAAAGTAAATTCGAAAAATTAGAGAGTTTCCAATACCTTCAATGCTGTTTGAAGGGAGTAGGTTTCTCAGATCTGAAGGACACAAGGCTATGTCGTTACATATTTGGCGAAGTCGTAAAATTACGCACAGCACAGTGGAATAGTTGCGTCCTAGACTTCCAGCACTAATATAGCCCTGAATGACTCCCTTAGCTTCCCCTTCCATTTGGTCATACAACTCACGTTCCTCTCCAGAAAGTTCAATAAAATATGTTTCAACAGTTTTCGAAGGCAATCCAATTAAGCCCTTGTCTTTTGTTCTTCGCAAGGAAATGGTAGCCATTAAAACCTGAAATTATATCATGTTATACAAGTTAGACCTTAAAGTGAAGTTAAAACAGAGTAAACTAATCAATTACATAAAAAGAAAGACCTACTGAAAACAATCACATGTTTAATTTCGATTGATAAGTACAGTAATAAAAGATCCCTTGCTTCTAAAAGAGTGTTCAATAGTACAGAGGTTTAGCGCCAGTCTAGCATATTTCAAAGTTTAGAAGGGTGAAAAGAGGTGTGGATCTTGTCTTAGATGTATGAAGGCGGCAAGGGTAAACAGGTGTCGATTCTTATCCGGTCTTACGAAGTAAATCAAACAAAGGGTAGGACCTAAGCCACATCTACAGACGATCATTTCACTTGAAGGCAAATCCAACATCTAGACCTGCATTTTCTCTCAAATGGGAATTTATATTTCGAGGACAGATTAGTTATTCCTCCAAATTCTTCTTGGATTCGCTTTCTCTTAAAAGAACTTCATTGTATTGAAGAATCCTTATGCAGCTCAGACATTAGCAGGTAGAATTAGTTTGTACCCTACAATTAAAGTTCCATATTGATATTCTGACCGCAGGATTCAAGCTGAAATTCAAAGTAAACTTCAACCAGACTCTTGATCACAGAGTGATACAAAACACACTAGTTTTTTCAATGTCGGGCAAATAGAAAATTTAAGCATTCTGTATTCATCTAGGGTTTCATGTATCTCTCTCTTAAAGAAAGCTATAAGAAACATAGGTCTAGAACTTACTCTTAAATTGAATTACAGCTAGATGATTTTTCTTTAAGCGTCCTAACTAAGACTATTTTGCTTTTCACAAAGTGATAAAGCAGGATGACAAGATTAATCAATAGCTGATCAACGTCAAACAAAGGAATTGAAGAAGTAACATGGTAGGACCAATTTATTACAGTCAATTTCGAAAAAATAATCTTGACAACAAGACCATTCAAAAAGGAGTAGTGGTAAAGATATTGGGGGCAAAAGCATAGTATTAGATCAACTCTTTCATGGAACTTGAATGTGGAGACTTTATTTTAGCAGGCATTGAGGAAGCATGTAGACAAGGCAAAGGAGCACTAAGTTATGCCTAGGGATTTGGAAAAGGCATATGGAGAGTGCCATCAAATTTAGGATAGCCGATGACATTTTGCATTTTGGGTGGTATTGGCTAGAAGCTTAGGACAAGGGAACAAAAAGCTTTTTTGCTTGTTTTTTTTCTCTAATCTCTTGAATTAGGTGCAACTGTGGAAAAGAAAAAGTTAATGCTAAAACTGAGAACAATTGCTTCAGCAAAAAAGAGTAAAATGAGCAACTGTGGAAACGATTGGCGTAATTCAAATTTCATAGCCACGTAGAAAGTTATCGGCATCAACGTAACAGCATAGTTTTACTATATATATAACCAAATTAAAAATAAAAATGAAAACTCAGCAATAAATTAGAACCTGTAATCGTGAGACTGCCTTCGTATCCCCCTGAGAAAGTGGACGTTGCACTAGGCTTTGCCAATAACTTTTAATGGAAAATGGTTCAAACCGCAAGAAAGCCATTAATGAAAACAAATCAAAGGAACCATTCTGTATAGGAGTTCCTGTAACAACCCATCTATGCTTAGCCTTCAAATTGGTAACAGCTCGACTTTGTTGTGCATTTGCATTCTTGATAACATGTGCCTCATCCAAAATGACTCTCCACCACTCAATCATCTTGATAGGAGAGTCTTCCCATGACTCTTCACTAGCCAAAGTACTATAGGTTGTCAATACTATGTCTTGATTCCTAAGCTCTTGAGCTTCTTTAGTTCTTTCCCCATAGTACAAGTAGATATTAAACGATCCACGCTTAGTGTGTTCTTCTAGTTGAGATATCCATGTTGAAAAGACTGCAGGAGGGCACACAATTAACGTAGTTTTGCTAGCCAAAAGATCACAAGATCTATCATCCAACAAAGTATCTATACTTTTCTGCTTTTTTCTTCCTGATGTTCCCTTCCCACTCCTCGCTCTCTTACCCTTCTTACCATCAAACTTAGAAACTTCTTCCACTTCACATGTTCTTCTTCCATCACTAACATTACCACTATCGACTTTATCAAAAGCAATCAAAGAGAGCAAAGTTAAAGTCTTTCCCAACCCCATATCATCAGCAAAAATCCCACCCCGCAACGGCTCAGGTCTCTGATTCACATGATAGTTAGTCAAAACATTTATAAAGACACCATCTTTCTCCTCCCAAAATGGTGGCAATTCATTCGAATTCTCTCTATGCATCAACCACCACAACCCCTCTTTCTGATGTAAAAACAACCCGGTCCTAATGATCTCCCCGGGAGCCTCTAGAGTCCCTAACTCTCCTTTCTTACTCACATTCTCATCCACAAGCTTAAAAATTTCATCCAAATTCTTCAACCTCCCCTTCTTATTCTTCTCTTTCACCACCACAGCCTCCGAAAGTCCAAAACTCGCATTCGTCTCAGAAATCAAAAGCAACCCAGCACGCATAATCCCAGCTTTAACAAAATCAATATCTTGAAACCTAGCAAAGATATGAATTTGACAAGGAATCTTAAACTTGTTACCAGCAGTACGAGAATTAACGACAATACCTTCAACATTAACCTTACGAGAATCAATTAAAGGAGACAAAACAAAAGCAACAGACTTTTCAATGTGGCCAACTTGAATAGACCTTGTATTAAACACTTTGATGGCATTCTGATCATAAGGGTTTAAGGGTTCTCGGATTAAGCCGACCAATTCGCGACCGGAGATAGTACCGGAATAGTGACGAATGCCGACGATGTTGGCGATGACGAAACCGACAAGATAAGTGTCAGTGTCGGAGGAGGATTGAGATTGAGATTGAGATTGAGATGAAGAAGAAGAGTCTTGCCAGTCGTTGAGAGACATGAAGAGGGCAACTGGGTCTTGATCGTCGTCGGAATCCATGAGAGGCGGTTGGCGGTGAGTTTTCAAATTGAGGCTTTGACAATTAGCGGCGAGTTTTTGTTTTGTCGCTTTTGAAATAGGGCGGGTTTCAATGGAATGACGTACGTCTCAACTTACTTAAGAAGGGACTCTAATACGTCAGCGGTGTTACCGTTGTTTAAAAATGTTTTGAAATTTAAAATCAGGATAATATTAATGCGACACAATGTGTTTATGTACCAATACAACCTCACCATTTTAAATAACACCAATTTAATTTCGCTATCTAACACAACTTGTCACACATATAAAAGTATGGTGTAGGTTATGGGTACTTTAAAGTAATCATTATTTTATTTTTATCACCCATTGGAGCAAAATTTACTACCCTCATCTAATGGTGATAGTGGGCAAAATAATAGTTACTTTGTAAAAATCAAAGTGACCATAAAAAAACACTAAAGATATTAAAATAACTCTGACGTTTTTCAAGATGTTAAAATGAACTTAATATTTTCTCCAATATATACGTGCCAATTTTAATTTTACATGAAGTAATGCTGATCACGATAAAAAGTGACAGTGATGTAGTAAGTTATATTGAAAATCAAATTGGTATCATTTAATTAATGTTGAGAGTTTTATTAGTATCATTTTATACTGTAAGACACTTTTCAGAAAATGTTAGAATCATTTTAATAGAGTTATCCTTTAAAATATTTTTACTCAAGAGTTTGCAAATGGTTATTTAATGCTTGACATTATTGTGTGAAGAAAATATTTTAGAGAAAGTGTTGTTGGAAAGGGTGTTTTATCTCAATAATGTCATTTAGGTTTATATTTGTCTCAATTTGCAACTACTTGTCACTTAATCAATTTGTACCAAAAAATTGAAGTGGTTATCGTTAGCAAAAATTAATTTACATCGAGACGTGAGGATCACCTAAATGCTACACGTCACTAAGTTTTATAATTTTTTTGTATAAAAATTGAGTTTAAGTTGTTGTTATGTGTTGCCAATGTTGATCAAAGTCAATGGCCAAAGTTGACATATGATGACGTGGTAACCACATTACTTTTTTAATATTTAATATTTTGTTAAGTTGTCAAAGTAACTTAAGTGATTCTTTCTTGAAACAAATTAAAATTGATACCTTCGTAGTTTAGTGACCGACATGAGATTAAACCCAAATTTTAACTCTTATTTCGTTATGCAAGTCATTATCTGTCGGAACAAATAATAATAAAAAAGAATCATATGGTATTGAAAATAAGAAGAGCAATGTAGCTTAGTGTTAAATCTTGAGGCTTTGTGTGACAATCTGAAAATATGTTCTTTGTGTTCTCTTGGAAATGAAGATACCTTTCTTGCTCTAGTAGGTTGTGACAAAGCAAAACAAGTTTGTACCTTCACTGATGTGGATAATGTTAGTAGCCTCTTCTCCTCTTTCACTGAGTTCTGGAAATTTATCGTTCATTTTGAAAATATTCCTCGCATTTTGTCAACCTGCAATTGTTTGTTGAAGTATTTGGAACAAAGCAACAACTTTGTTTGGAGCAAAGTGTCAATTCGGCCCGGTGTTAACTTTAACAATGCAACTTCTCTGCTATCTAGTTGATCCCATGCTCAGGCCCTTGCTACTGTCTTTCTCACTCCTCATTCTGAGCCGGCAACTCGATGGACTCCTACCCTGCCAGACTTCCTTAAGTGCAACATTGATGCTGCAGTTTTTCCTCACAATGCTTCAGCTGGTTTCAGTTTTCTGTTCCGAGATGAAGATGGCAGATTTATAGCGGTGTTGGCAGGAAGAATTGATCGCTGCTCTAATCCTTTGTTGGCAGAAAGCTTAAGTTTGCGGGAAGCTTTAAGTTGGATCAAAGACAACAACTATCGGAAGGTTCTTATTGAATCGGACTCACAACTTTTAATTAATGCATTCACAGTCAAGTGGAGTTAGATTCTGTGTTTGGTTTGATTGTAAAGCACTCTTGAATGTGCTCCCTAACTGTTCTGTCAGTTTAATAGAACAATCAGCGGATAGTCTCGTTAAAGCTGTGAATTCCTTGTCGAGTCATGGAGAGTAAATAACACTGAATGCTAGCAGAAATCACCAAAAATGCACAACAGAAACAGAGATTTTATACCACCAAAAAGTTTCGTAAGCCATTTATATGCACATGACTTGTATGATCATCTCAGATTCAGAGTGCAACCATAATATGCACATTTATAACTTTGGTTTCACTAAGTGATTCATATACCACATTACATTACAAAGAAGGTAAGGTACTCACATGGACACGAGTGTTCGGAGATCAGCGACACTGACCTTGCCTGCTTTTGCACCGTCCTGTCCAAAAGCTTCCATTGCCAGTTTCTTCTTTCTTTCTTGCATCTCTAAAACCTTTTCCTCGATGCTATTTTGAACAATCAACCTCACAACTGTTACATCCTTCTTCTGTCCAATTCGGTGGACCTGATTAATAGCTTGTTCCTCAACTGCCGGGTTCCACCATGGTTCCATCAAATACACTGTTGATGCCATTGCAAGATTTATTCCAGCTCCTGAAGCCTTGAGGCTCGCAAGCAGAAGAGTTGGCCCATCCAGTGCAGCCGCGCTAAATTCCTTTATCACTTCACCCCTCTTTTTCACATTTATTGATCCATCCAACCGCAATATCTTAAAACCAGCTGCTTTTAGAGGCTCCTCAAGTAATATTAACATCTTCTGAAATTGCGAAAATATCACTGACTTCGCATTTGGATTCTTATCTCTAGCATCGGTGAGAAGTTTTAACAGTTGAGCGACCTTGGAAGATTTATTTCTGGAGGAAAATGCTTCCTTGTCATCGCTCTGAGATGATTCAGGAGGAGCAGAAAACAAGTCTGATTTTGATAAGGAACGGCGACAAAGTGGACAGCAGGGTTTCAGAACCTTCATGGATTTTAAGATGCATGCTCTGCAAAAGATGTGACCACACTGTGTAATTACTGTATCAGTTGGGGTAGACTTGCAGATCGGACAGTCAAAATCCTCGCCGTCTTGTAACACAGCAACCACCTTTTGAAGCAACTCGGGGTTATTAGATACCTCTGTTTTGGAAGCAATCTCTAAGTAGTTAGTAACAGTTCAACAACAAATATACCAAAAGTGTAAGCTATTCCAATGATATTGAGCACGTCAAGAAGATTGAAGAAAATAATTTCCGATAACCAGAGAGTTTCCAATACCTTCAATTTCGTTTGAGGGGAGTAGATTTCTGAGATCTGAAGGACACAAGTTTATATCATTACATATTTGGCGAAGTCGTAAATTTACACACAGCACGGTGGAATAGTTGCGATCTAGACTTCCAGCTCTAATGAGGGCCTCCATGACACCCTTAGCTTCACTTTCCATTTGGTCATACAACTTACGTTCCTCTCCAGAAAGTTTAATGAAATATGTTTTAACAGTTTTCGAAGGCAATCCAGGCACCTTGACCTTGTCTTTTATTCTTCGCAATGAAATGGTATCCATCAGAACCTGAAATTATATCATGTTATACAAGTTAGACCTTATAGTGAAGTTAAAACGGGGTAAACTAATTAATTACATAAAAAGAAAGACCTACCGACAACAATGACATGTTTAATTTCGATTGATAAGTACTGTGAAGAAAAGGACCCTTTGCTTCTAAAAGTAGTACATAGGTTTCAAGATTTTAATAGCCTAGTGCAAATCTAGCATATTTTAATGTTGAGAAGGAGAGGTGCTGATCTTGTCTTAGATGTATGAAGAAGGTGAGGGCAAACAAGTGTCCATTCCTATTCGGGCTTAAACAAGTGTTCACATGAACAGAAGATCATTTCACTTGAAGGTAAATCCAACTTCCAGGCCTGCATTTTCTCTCAAATAGGGAATTTATATTACAAGGGCATACTAGTTGTTCCTGCAAATTCTTATTGGATGCCCTTTCTCTTAAAACAATTTCATTGTATTGAGGAATCCTTATACGCAGCTCGGACATTAGCAGGTAGAATTCGAAAAACACAATCATCAAGACCATTTGTTATAAGCTATTTTGAGAGGACTTGCTCAATTTGTAGGGTACAAATACAAACTAAAGATGAGTTCAGATTACCATCCCAAATCTAACTGTCAGACCAAAGTAATCGATAGGTATCTTGAGTAGCAATAGCTATGTTTTGCTGCTGATCAACCAAAGTCTTGGTCCTACTGGAGTTATGGTTTAGTTTTATGTTATCACTTATCGACTGGTACGACTTACTTGAGATTTTTTATGGTAGCAAGCCCCATTAGTGATCTAATATATTCTTCTTCTTTAAGCGTTCAAACTAAGATTTAGCAGGATTACTAGAATTATCAATATAACAGCATAGTTCTAATATATACAAAAAGAGTAAAATGAGAAACTGTGGAAGCTGTTGGCATCAATGAAACAGCATAGTTTCAATATAAATAAAAACCAACTTAAGAATAATAATGATAAATCAGCAATAAATTAAAACCTGTAATCGTGAGACCGCCTTCGTATCTTCCCGAGCAAGTGGACGCTGTACTAGGATTTTCCAATAATTTTGGGCTTCAAATGGTTCAAACCTCAAGAAAACCATAAATGAAAACAAATCAGAGGAACCATTCTGTATAGGAGTTCCTGTAACAACCCATCTACGCTCAGCCTTCAGATTGGTAACAGCTCGACTTTGTTGTGCATTTACATTCTTGATATTGTGCGCCTCGTCCAAAATGACTCTCCACCATTCAATCATCTTGATAGGAGAGTCTTCCAATGACTCTTCACTAGCCAAAGTACTATAAGTTGTCAACACAATGTCATGATTCCTAAGCTCTTCAGCATCTTTAGTACTTTCATTATCGTACGAGCAGGTCTTAAAGGATCCAGGTTTAACGTGTTCTTCCAGTTCAGACATCCATGTTGAAAGGACTGCTGGAGGGCACACAATTAGAGTAGTTTTGCTAACCAAAAGATCACAAGATCCATCATCATCTATGCTTTTCTGCTTTTTTCTTCGGGGTTCAGCACAAGTTGTTCGATCAATAACATTCCTACTATCATCTTTATCAAGAGCAATCAAAGAGAGCAAAGTAAGAGTCTTACCCAACCCCATTTCATCAGCAAAAATCCCACCCCGCAATGGGTCAGGTCTCTGATTCACACGATACTTAGCCCATACATTTTTAAAGAAACCATCTTTCTCCTCCTCCCAAAAGAATGGCAACTCATCTGAATTCTCTCTTTGCATCAACCACCACAACCCCTCTTTCTGATGTAAAAACAACCTTGTCGTAATCATCTCCTGGGGAGGCTCTAGAGTGTTAAAGATTTCATCTTTCTTAAAGATTTCATCTTTGTTATTGGTTTCTTGAACAATGACAGCCTCAGAAAAAAGCAATCGATCATCAAGCTTAATGACAGATTTAACCATTTCAAGATCTTGTAACGTCGCGAAAACATGAATCTTGATCTTTTTACTGGGAATGTGCAGACTACCATCGAGTTTTACCTTGTGAGTGCGAAGTAAAGGAGATAAGACAGAAGCAACAGATTCTTCAATGTAGCCAACAAGAGTAGAGCGTCTATTAAAGATTTTGATGGCATTGACATTTTTGGGATCGAGGAGTAATCGGACTATTTCGTGGCCAGAGATAGTGTGGGCGTGGTGGCGAATAGCAAGGCCGTTGGCAGTAATGTAACCGACGAGGTAAGAGTCAGTGTCAGGGTCAGAGGAGGAGTGGAATTCAGAAGAAGAATCTTGGCAATCGCCGAAAGACAAGAGAGCTTCAATGGCGTCTTCATCGCTATCCATAGGAGCAAACAGAGGTTTAGAAAGAGAGGGTTTGGTGTTTGAGAACTAGCGACGATTTCTATATTACCGACGATCGGTTTTGAAATGCACTCGAAATGGCGGGTTTTAAAGAAATGAGTCGTACGTGTCAACTTGCTTAAGATGGGACTTCAAAACGACACCGTATATGCTTGCTTAAAGAAACTGAAAAGTACGAAATGTGTTGCTCAAAAATTGCAAATGGGTCTTTCAACTCAAACGTTTAATATTTACTTAATGAAAAGTTATTACAAAGTTCGGGTGATTAATAGATTGTTTTTTAAGTTGAATAGGTTAATTGAAAGAAATGAAAGTTTCAGGGGGTTGTTGATATATTAAGCGTTTATTTTTCACATGGAGATAATTGGTTATAACAGTTATGCTCCTCTAGTCAATAACTGCTCATATATAATTTGGTCAATCACTTAAACTAGAATATAAGGGTGGAGATTAAACCCTAATGAAATCACCTAAAGACGACGGGTTGATACGGAACTATTTAGGGTATAATAAAAAAATTAAAGTAAAATAGTTGATTTTATTAAGTTTTAATCTCCACCCTTAGAATCTAATCTAACGGTGATGGACCAAATTGTATTTGGTCAATTATCGACTAGGTGAGTACCACTCTTAGTTGTAATTCAATACATTCACTAATATAATTTATACTTTTTTTATATTTGGGGATATTTTACTATGAAGTTGTATCGTGGAAATTGAGGCCAAATACTGGAAGTCGCACAATAGTCGATAGTGATATTGTCAAACCATCGGAAAAATATTGAAATATAGGAGGAAGTGGATGAAAAAGATGTTAGTGCACAATAAAAATGGGGTGAACTAAATTGAATTGAAGAGTCTTAAATAGCTGAGTTGTTGTAGAAAAATTATTGTGTATCTTGAAACGCGAAAATTTGTTACACAATTTTTTTGTTGTTAATAAATTATAAGACTTCCATTTATAAATACTCTTTATATGTTACAATACACGGGTAAATTATACCATATGTATTTAAACTATGTCCATTTTTCTAAACTGGTACCTAAAAAACTATTTTGCACATCTAAGTACCCAAACTATCGATTACCTCTCAAATTGGTACCTAATGACCTCTTATAGCAGGTTTCCCTCAAGTCAACGCTGGTCAACGGAAGTCAATGCATGTTTGACCAATTTTTTAGTTGACTCAGTTGACCAAATTATGAAAAAGACCAATTTGTCCTCCATCATCTTCTTCCTCCTCTCTCCTCCTTCATCTTCTTCCTCTCTTCAACCTTTTCCCTCCTCCACCATTTTCTTCCTTCAACTTTGTCTCTCACACTCTTCCACCTATTTTTTTTCCTTCTTTTTCTTCTTCATTCTTCACACTCTTCCACCATTCCAGATTCCGGTCGCCGCTGGAATCTGGATCCAGATTCCAGAATTTATTTATTTTTTAGATTTATTTTGTTTTTATTAAAAAGAAATTAAAGAAAAAAAAATGAAGGTAGGGTAATTTGAAAAAGAAATGAGAGGAAAAAATGAAGAAAAAAAATGAATAAAGAAGAGAAAGAGAGAAAAGGGAGGAGGAAGATGAAGGTGGGGTAGTTTTATCATTTTATTTTAGTGAGTTAAAAGTCAATAAATTTGTATTGACTTTCGTTGACTTGACATTAAACCTGCTATAGGATATGTCATTATACCAATTTAAGAGGTAATCGATAGTTTGGATACTTAAATGTGCAAAATAATTTTTTAGATACTATTTTAGAAAAATGAATATAATTTAGGTACATGTAGTGCAATTTACTCTACAATGAACGCTATGGTATCAACACATATTACGTTGGGGCTTTTTCTTAGATGTGCATGCAGTGTTCGACTGTCTCATGTAATTTTTTAGTGCTAAAGTTGGGGCTTTTGGGCTCAGCCCAAATCTCACATGTATTGGGATGAGATCCCTTAATCAAATGAAAATTGACAGAAATCCTAAATTAGAGTTTGAAAATCTTACTTGGAGTTGGTAGAGAAGCTTGATGCCTGTTTAGAAAATAATAAACAAGTCGACTTTATAATAAGTTAGTTGAGAATCAACTTAATTTTTTAATAGTTTTGCAATAAAAAAGTAATTAACACAAATGATGCCAATTGTCAAATATTGTAAAAGGAAAAAACAGGCAAGTGGATTTGAATTACAACAGAAAACTTCAAAGTCAATTTGATTTTTAATTCTGTAATATTTTCTGAAATCCAAATAGGAAGTAATGGGATTAATTCCACAAAAATTGTTATTGCCATAATTAGATATATGTCGTTTTACTGTAGGAGAGATGGAAATAAAAAAGTTTAATATATTTACAGTTTTTTAATTTGTTCCAAAACTTTAACTACTTCTTTAAATTTTTAATGGTCACGAATAATTTTATGTGAAAACTAATAAATCATCACTTATTTTTAAAATTAGTGTGTCAAAACGTGCAAATTGTAGATGATGCATATTATAGTTGTAAGCTATAATATAAAGAGTTGAAAATTTTGTAAACGATATCATTCATCGATTTCACATTTTAATACAAACAATTTTAAAATTAGATGGTGATTATAAGCAACCAAGTAAGAGGAAAAGATTAATTGTAACTTTTAAAAAAATATAACAAATTATTTTGAAATAACTGAAATTGTTATCTATTTCATTTAAATAAATATAAGAGATTATTTGTATAGTTATAGATCGTTAATTTGGACCAATTTAGGGACGTGAATGTATATGCTAAATGAAAAGTTCCGGATATGTCGGGGAGTAGGACCCGCGCAAGGATAGGGAGAGAGCAAACATTTTGATGGTGCTGACAATGTTTGAGAGCAGACAAACACTTTTAACAGAAACTAAAATCATGACTTCACTTTCACTTGTTTGTTTAACCCAAAATCATTAAACTTAAACAAACATTCTAATTTTCTGTTTTCTTTTTCAGAAAGAAGAAAAGAGTAGAGGAGACCCCTTCTTTCCTTCATCATTAACTTAAACTAACCCCAATTACATTAAACTAATTAAAAATAAACAAAGATCCAAGTTTGGTACCAGCAAAGGCTTTTTCTTTTCTCTCTCTCTCTCTCTCTCCATCTCTCTGTCTATCTTCCTTTGCTTTTCATAAAGCAATTACATTTACAATTACATTCTTCTCCCTTCTTTCTCCTTTGCATGTTACCTTCTTTCCTCTCATCTTCTCCCACAATTTCACCTGCAAAAATGTAGGTTCTCTTTTTTAATTTTTTTTTTTTTTGCTCTGAGTTAACATATTAGTTCATAATCTGGAGCTTGTTTACTGCTATTGTAATTAACAGATATGCTTGAGGCCTGTATAATCATTCTTTTAAGAAAAGATTTAATTTTTAGGAATTTTTTACTAATTTTCTTTTTTTTTTTTTTACTTTTTTTGAGGCTTTGATGTCATGAGGTTTTGATATTAGAATTGACTAGACCATTTTTGCACTTTGATCAATTCAGTACTGTGAATGCTGAAATTCATAATGTGATTTATTTGAAATTTTTGTGGTTACTATCCATGTTTTATGTTTGGCTATCCCATAATCAAATGATGAGCTACCGGACTCTTACTCAAAGAGATTTGCTTTCCCTGTCCTTTTAACGTAGGTACGAGTAAATGTGGATTATTAAGAGTTTGCTAGAGTTTGATACTTCATAGGATTTGCTTACCATAACATGCATAAGTGATTTGTTGAATGTGACATTCCAGTTTGCACTCAAATTCCATTTTTGTATGCTCAAAGTCTGAATCTGATGTGGACCTTTTCTTTCTTTTGATAAACAGAAAAGCTAATCTGTTATAATGACAAAGATAAACCCGGATGAAGAAAATTCACAGATGGAAGCTATACTTCCAGTTTCAGCTGATGTGAGCTTTGCTTCTAATCAGTTCCCTAAATATAAATTAGGACCTGATAATCAGATATTGGAAGAGACAAAAGAGGACAATGAAGGTCCAACCTTGAAGGAGGTTGTTGAACAAGAAATTACGCAGCTTTCAGATCAGCACAAACGCCTATCAGTTCGCGATCTTGCTACTAAATTTGACAAGAACTTATCTTCTGCTGCTAAATTAACAGCGGAGGTTCTCAATCTCTTTAACCTTGTCTTTTATAAGCTCACCTATTTTTTCTATGGTTATATTAGTGCGTAGGTTATTTGTTTAGTCGTATCATTTCCATGGAACATGTTATTTTGATGAAGATGGAACACTAAATGAAGGTTGCTCTTTCATTTGATTCAGGCCAAGATTAGAGAGGTAGCTTCTTTGGAAGGACATGTTCTTTTAAAGAAGCTTAGAGATGCATTGGAATCTTTAAGAGGCCGTATGGCTGGGAGAAACAAAGAAGATGTAGAAAAAGCAATCTCTATGGTTAGTATCTCTTTAGTGGAAGTTCTACTAGTGCAATTGCAATTATTGACCTATGTTTGCAATATTTGTGACTGTAATATTTTGTACAGGTAGAGGCACTAGCTGTTCAATTAACTCAGAAAGAAGGAGAATTAATTCACGGGAAGTTTGAAGTGAAAAAGCTGGTTAACTTTCTCAAACAGGTCTGTTCATTACGCTGCAAGTTAGCTCTATCTGCGTTTTTAAAAAACAAAACAATAGTACATTAGCTCCCCAATGTAATGCTCCCTTCCTATTGGTAAAATATTTTAAGTCACATAAAATTCTTTCCCCTCATAAATTATATTTTTTGGCTGTTACTGAAAATGCCCTGTGCTTCTCTTTCCGGCATCAGTTTCTACTGGCTAACTGACTTCTAATTTGTTTCTGCCTATATCAAAAAAAACTTGCTATCTTCTGGCACGTTAACTGCTTTTTTCTCTCTGTTGCAGACTTCTGAAGATGCTAAAAAGTTGGTCAACCAAGAAAAGTCTTTCGCTTGTGCTGAAATCGAAAGTGCTAGGGCTGTTGTGCAGAGGTTTGGAGAGGCCTTAGATGAAGAAGAACGGAATGCTCAGAATTCCAAAGATCAGAATCCTGTGAGTTCCTTTCTTGTATTCATCTTAATTAAATTTTCTTTGCCATCGTCGATCACATCTAAGACACTTTACACATCTTCTTTTTCTTCTTAATCCAAGTGACAAGAGTCTTAATATGTTTATTGCATTCTTGGTCAGATTATATCATATAATATATCTCAACTGACAGTTAAGGCCCAACATCTTTTCATCTAACAATGCTAGTGCAGGACGTTGATGAACTAATTGATGAAGTTCAAGAAGCTAGAAGAATTAGATTGCTGCATCAGCCAAGTAAGGTACATAATCCGATAATCTAATCTAGCAATTGCATTTCCTTTTTTCACAGATGCATCTTTTGCTTGTTTGTTTAGTTATACTCATTATATTTGTGGAACAATTCTGGGGATGCTGCAACTCTTCTTTTGCTAAGCACATATATGTGAAATTTCAATGTATCAGTTATGAAGATGTACTGTTTTTTTTTTACTTGTTATTCAGTTTATTTGATTTGTACATTCATGTGCATACAGGTGATGGATATGGAGCTTGAGCTTCGAGCACTACAAGCTCAGATTCGAGAAAAATCTATATTTTCAGTCAAACTTCAGAAGGAGGTAACTTAAGCATTATTGTATATTTATTCTTAACTTCTAACTTATATAGGTTTGTCACTTTAAGCACACGGCTTTGAATTCGGAATACCTTTCTCTTTCAATAACTTTGCGAGAGGGAATAGATATTTTTTCTGTATTTTATACCTGAATTAATGAAGAAAATCAAATGTTTGGATTCTATTGTATTTGACATTTTAATTATTCTAGCATTGGAAATGGAGTTAATAACCATTAGATATGAATTGAAAAGCTTGATTTATTGATAATTGTCCAACACTTTTGATGTCCTTACCCTTTTTAGATGGCAATGAACAAGAGAGTAGAAGAGAATAAAGCATCTCCTTATGTCCTTGATGGTTCTGAAACTCTAGGTTCATGTTTGAAACTCCGGCCTAGATCAGATGCGTCCCCACCGCTTTCAAAGTCTTTAATTCAGTGGTATCGCGCACCACCTGAAGGCAGCCAGAAAGAAATTATTTCAGGTGCTTTCTCATTCACAGATTTTGAAATTTAGAATTCACTATGCCTCTTCTTTCTTTTGCGATAAAAGTTGATATGCATCATATGTATTTTCTTTGATTATACAAGTCTACTTTGTTGTTCTGTTGTGAATTTCTTGCAAATTTCGTTCACTGAACTCTTAAGTAAACACGAGACCTTTACATCCACTCACCCTATTTTTGTATTCGTCGTATTTGATTTAATGTGACTCGGTTTTCATTTCTCCAGGTGCTGAGGGATTAATTTATGCTCCTGAACCCTTTGATGTTGGACGGGTATTGCAAGTTGAAGTAAATACAAATGGCCAAAGGGCCATGGTGACAACTGCTGGTCCCATTGAAACTGGTTTGCCTCTAATTATTGTTACCGTGCTTTTTTCACCATCCGAATCACTTTTGTGCTTTCTCTTTGTACAAGTTATGGAGAAGTTGAGAAGAGCACTTATACAGTTGGTTTATACAGCTGCAGGGTTGGGAAGCTATGTAGAGACGCTTTTACGAAAATCAAGCTCTGAATTTAATGTAAGTCGTCTAATCCTTTTACTGTTAGAAACTGATTTATCTCATTGTCCTGCATGAGTTAGTTGACATATATAGCAAGTTCGAATGTAGAGTAAGTAATTAAGTTATTATGTTGTAGCAAATTGCAAACTTTAGATGAAGCTACCGTCTTGGAGCTTCATCTGTGGTTACTGCCTCATGGATGGGGTCAACACTTATCCTTTACCAGAATCAAGCTATTCAAAGCCATGATTATTTTTCTTAAATCCTATATACGGCACCTGGATGAGAAAAATATTCTTTATTTCATGCGTTTCGCTTTTACACTTGTTCTAATATTATTGTGTTATGTTATGCAGGTTACGATTTCTCAAATGAATGGAAAAGATCATGCATCACGTTCTGTTCACTCATTCAATGTGGGAAAGATGAGGATAAAGCTCTGTAGAGGGTGGATCACAAAAGCTAGAGATAACTATTCCGCGTCAATGCAGGTATTCATTCTGCTTTTGATTATTATTGTTGTTGTGTTTATTACTTTTGGAAGGCTCCTTTTCATTTTTCATATTATGTTTCTGATTCCAACTTCTTAATGCACACCTCATTCACATGCTTCCTGACATCTAGTTATGTGGAGCTCGAGGTGATAGTAAAATATTAGCAGCAGCAGCAAAGGCGCTGTTTTGGCAGCCAAGAAAAGGCCTTTCATTTGTACTGACATTTGAATCTGAAAGAGAAAGGAATGCAGCCGTAATGGTTGCCAGGAAGCATGCTTTTGATTGCAATGTGAGTATCTATTCTTTGTATTTGTTATATATAACCATTGTTCTTCAGTATCATCAAAACCACAAAACTTCATGTCAAAACAACTCCAAAAGCTAAATTTGGCTAATTTTTCGTTGATTGCTGACTTGAATGTTGAAGTTCAAATTTCGGATGAGATCAGTTTTATATGTTGATAATGTTCAATATGATGTTAAATCAGCATTAGGACGAGTAATTGGCCGGAGTTAGTTGCATTTGGTTTTTGTGAAATCTAATGTATAGGTTTGTGGACTGTGAAACCTTATACCGAATGGTGGTGCAATGACAGGTGATTCTTGCTGGACCAGATGACCAAGTATAGACCACCGTTTAACTGAGCGGGTTGTTTTTCTTTTTCCTCCTAACAAACGTAATGTGTGTTTTGCAATTCCTTGGTGAGTGAGAATGCAATTTCTTGTTTGTATTTGGGGTTTCTTCTTCTTCTTCTTCTTCTAATCTTTTGGAGTCTGCTTAGGCATCTATCCTTTTTTTACCTTATTTGCCTAATCTTCTTCTATTGTAAGCTTTAACATATTCATTAATTTTTATTTGATTGGTTCTTTTGTGGCTTTGCATGCATTTGCTTTGCTTTATGGCTTGACAAGACAAAGAAAAAAGACTTACTTTTTAAGTTAGCTTTTCTTTATCTAATTATGATTTATCCATGTGACAACTGTGATTTGGTCTTTACATAATATTATGTAGTTTACAGTATAAGAGTATATTCATACTGGGATTTTGCTTCATTATCGGAAGTTATTTGATGTTGGTTGAGACTTAACTATTCTGTTATTTCTTTCAAAAATACGAGATACTTTAATTACCGAGAAATGTTTGAAAGCTCATTACTCTTTTGTTTAAAGTTGAGCATAAGGAAATACTTCCAACTCATTTTTAGGCAGTTTTGTTTTTCAACTTTCAAATTCCTTTTGCCTTTCGTAGGAATATAATTTAAGATTTCACGTTCAAGGAAACTTAGTTTCGTCTAAAAGAAGTATGTATATTCAAAATTAAGGGATGGAAAATTTGAAAATAAGAGCTTATGTGCTTCAACCCAAGACATAAACCCAAGACATAAACAAAGATAAGGATAATCTTTCTAAACATTTTAAAAAGATCCATTTTGACATAAAATGGATATATCCACATACACTTGTATTTATAAGATGATAAATAGCAAAATATTTACCACGAATTGGTTCACACTTTTTTTGGTCCGGAAGAGTATCTACGGTATACTTCCAACCCAACCCATTGATGTTAGCTTTGTATGAGTTGGGTTGTTAGTCATTTTATAAATATAGAGTTAACCATTAATAGAAATTCATATTAAATTTTAGTGTTAGAGAATGGGAGAGAGAGAGATTCTGACCTGTGAAATGATGGGATTGAGCTCCAATAGACATTCCAAAAAATCAATGTATAAGTATTCTGCTACTCTGATCAGCTACTTGCAGTTGAACCCCATTCTTTTATACTGCTCTCTCAACCCAACATAAAGTGGGCCTGGACTTGTACAATCACTGGGATTGGCCCATTTCATATTATAATTAACACTCTCTTAATATTATACTATAATGGAAAAGAAAATCAAAGTCCCACTAATATGAGCATAAAGTAAACAATCAATATTATAAATCCCTTTTCCTATCTTGGAAAATTAGGAATAAACATTATCATTAGAATTAGATCAGATTCAAAATATTGTGAAGAAGAAGTTTTGTTTTTCTCATTATAGTTTTGAATGGACATAGAAAGTGTTGAGGCACTTGGGTTGGTAGTTAGAAATTCAGGTATATAGTCAAAAAGTCATGATAAAAGTCGTGTAAAAGAGAACCAATGAAGGTGGTGCTCATTGTATGTCTATAACTACATAAATAATATCCTATGGAAAATGTGAAAAGTAGAGGAATATTAATATTAATTATTTACTTAATATATATCATCTATTTTGCACCTATCATCCATATTCACTTCAGTTGTCGTTGCTTCCTGTCCCTTCCTTTATGATGCACCATCTTAATTTGATGCATCTAACTATCAGTATCAATTCCTAATTATTGTTTTTTCTGCAAAATATATTCTTTTTTCTTAACCAATTACACCTTTTTTCATTATTTCATTAGTTTTTTTTAAGAATTTTCTTCCATCAAGACTTTAATGTCACTGTTACAAAATAATATGCACAAAAAAAGTGTGTGCTTATCAGATTTCGTGTTAAATTCCTCGCTCAATCAAACTTTATTGGTAAAGTACTGTAAATGAATGGTTGACGTTGTTAATGAGTTTTAGGAAGAATCTCGGTTGTGCATATATAATGTATATGAATGTGTTATGAAAAACACTTGAGTCTTCACTTCCACTTCCACTTCCACTCTTCGATCAATCTTAGTCTCGACTATTCTATTTTTCTTAGGCGCCATGGCTAAGCAGACAATTTTTCATTGCATTTTTTTGGTTAGTTTAGTCTCTTTTCTTCCTCTTATAGATTCAACATGTGATGATGATAAAATAGTAGAGACTATAGAAGGAAAAACAAAAATTATGGAGCTGAAACTAGCTGGAATTGCATCAATTCTAATAGCAGGAGCAGTAGGTGTTACAATTCCAATACTGGGGACTAAAATGTCATCATTGAATCCGGAAAACAACATGTTCTTCCTTGTAAAAGCATTTGCAGGAGGAGTGATTCTAGCAACGGGGTTCGTTCATATACTGCCAGATGCATTTCAAAGTCTGAATAGCCGTCGTCTAGATGATCATAAGCCTTGGGGTGATTTCCCTTTTGCTGGTTTTGTAGCAATGCTTTCTGCCATGATGACTATGATGGTAGAGTGTTTCGCTACCAGTTATTATAAAAGGTGTCATATTAGCAAGGATTTGGGTGTTGTTATTAATGTGAATGGAGATGAAGAGAAGGGAAAACATGAACAGGCAGTTCATGTTCATACTCATGCCTCTCATGGACATGCTCATGGTTCTGATCGTCCTGATTCAACTCGTTTCAGACAACGGATTGTTTCACAGGTATGCAATGCCTGTTTTGATTTTGTTCTTGTCATATGAATTTTACTTTAGTTATGTTTAGTTTTCCATATAGAATACTTCTGATGTACCATACTCCTTAGGACTTTTAGAATATGAATAAAAAAGATACAAGTAAGTTTTATAACTAAATTGAGTACGTACTCCGGATGTATATAGTAAAATAAGTAACAAAATACATAAATAATGTGCAGGTTTTGGAAATGGGAATCGTGGTACATTCAGTAATAATCGGAATATCACTTGGAGCTTCAAAAAGCACAAATGTAATAAAGCCACTAGTAGCTGCTTTGACATTCCATCAATTTTTTGAAGGCATGGGGCTTGCCGGGTGCATTTCACAGGCGAATTATAGGTGGGGAGCAATAGGAGTTATGGTAGTGTTTTTCTCGATGACAACCCCGATTGGAATTGGAATCGGGATGGGAATATCACAGTTTTATAATCAGAATACACCAACTGCTCTGATTGTGGAAGGAGTATTTAGCTCTGTTTCAGCAGGAATACTAATCTACATGTCACTTGTTGACCTTCTTGCAGAAGATTTTATGAATCCTAAAATTCAAGCCAATTTGAGATTGCAACTTGCTGCTTACCTTTCTCTTCTTTTGGGTATGGCTTGTATGTCCATGTTGGCTATATGGGCCTAATCCCTTTCCCTTTCCGTTCCCGTACCCTTCTATTTCGTCAAAAAACATCCCGAAACTCTCACAATTTGGATTTTGATGGATTATGCTCCTAGTCTTTTATTTCAGCACATCAAACTCCCGATCTTAATCTACTTTCGTTACTTTGTTTCTCTGCAATGTTTGAGAAAACAGACTAATCAAATTTGAATTCGGTAGGCTAATATTCAATCTAGTTGGATTATTCTCTTTAGTTCATCTAAGCATTTAGAGCAAAATTGTGTGATCAACTTAACAGAAATGACTCTGCAAAAAATTAATGAAGTCTTTTTTTTTTTTTTGGTGAACAAAAATTAATGAAGTCTTTAGCTAATGAATTTAGTAGTTTCAACATGTCTTTTTAGCTCTAAACTTGAGCACTGGAAATGAAAACAAATTCGAACGAGTTCTGTGACAAAAATTGAGTTCCTTTTTATATTGTTTCACTTATTACAATCCCTCAAAAGATGAAAATCAAATTCAGTTGGCTTATTGATGTTTCTTTTCTTTGTGTTTTTGATAACGGCTGCTTGATGTTTCAGGTTAGTCCAATGGTGACTTTATAACAATCAATCACATGTAACATTCTCAAATTTGGGCTCAAGAAAATAAATTTGCTAGAATAATAAAAAGTTATTTATATTTTATTGGTTATGATTTCTAATAGCAAATAAATTCACATTTAATAAATAAAAAATATTAATAAAATAACTGGGTTATGAAGAAAAGTAATTCAAGTAGGATAAATATTATGGTTTAACTTATTATTTCTTATTATGTAATTTTTAGTGGAGGTTAGTGAACTCCGCTTGACACCATGTCTTCATTTTCGTTAGTATTGGCTCAGCTCCAACTTCTCGTCACACTTCTTGAATTCTATCGTAAGATATTCACGGTTCATCTACAAGGCTTGATCTTCTTTGATTAGTATGAAATATTAGCACTAAATTCAAGTTTTAATTATTATAAATGTTAAAAGGAAGAAGTTAGTTAGACATATGTGATATAAGTGTAAATAAGAAAGGGGTGAACAAAATGAGTTTTTTTTATTGCAACAAACTTGAATCTTACATCTAATGCGACTTCATTATATATTACAAAAGAAAGATTAAAATATTATACTTTATTCCCTATATATTACACAAAACTATGTACATATGATACATGTCTCCCTTCTACAGGCGTTGGAGGTTTACATCTCGCCACTCCTACTACATGTTCTCTGATGTTACCATATGTTTTCTATTTTTCCTTATCATTTATCTCATTTCTTGCTTAAGTCATCGCTTATGTCACCATCTAGACAAATGAATCTTTGCCTTTTAAAGTATGGACTTGGAGTCCTTCTTTGGGCTTGGTGATGTCTTCTATTCTATTGACATGCTAGATCTCTTTGGGTCATACATTTTCTCATATTAGGGTAATGTTTATGGACTATGTTTTTAACTTTTATCTACCACTCTCTTATGCATCTCCTGCAAAGTATCTCTCAATGTAAGACAAGTGCTATATCATTTTCATTTTCAATAGGAATAATGAAATAACTGCAAATATATTTAATAGATTAAATTATGTAGGATAAATTTGAGAAAGAAAATTCACATGCTTTCATTTTTTGTGGTTACTTTTTCTTTTTCAGTGAAACAAAGAAATCTAAAATTAACACTATGTCAAAATGAATGTAGAGGATATCAAAAAGGCAAATTACAATAATTAACAATATTTTAAATAATATTAATTTTTCAATTTTTTTTTTAAAATTGAGGTCACTTAGCAGATACAATTTTTTAAAATTGAAAATGTGGCTCTACATTAATTGTCGTATCAAATAACTTTATTATCGACCTATAATATCATATTAATGTACTGTAGTCATCATTTTGACATAAGAAAAAGATCAGTATGCAAAATCGTAATGTCACATATTTCTTTCTTAGAATTTACTCAAATATATTTTTTTTGAGTATTCACTTTTCGTAATTATGAAATAAAAATTTATAACTTCATACTTCTTTACAAAATGTAATAATCACAAAGACATTAGTTAGGGACTTTTTTTTCTCAAAATAGAAAGAAAAATAGTTTTGGAATTATAAAGAGGGATGAAATTGGAAAAAAATAAATTAGAGTATGGGCCAAAATCCTTTTCCTATTGGGATTAAATTATGGACCCAAAAATCATAAACCTTTAAATAGACCGACGTGGCACTGGAATCCGTCCCATAAAACAAAACTCACCATCGCCAAATCGCAAAATCAAAAGAGAAACCCTAAAATCAAATCAAAGATCAGCAAGACGCAAGCTTTTCCATTCTTGTGTAGCCCGAGCACCCAATTGAATTGAATCAATGGGTAAGAAGAAGAAGAGAGTGGCATCAAAGGTATGGTGTTACTACTGCGATCGTGAATTCGATGACGAGAAAATCCTAGTTCAACATCAAAAAGCCAAGCACTTTAAGTGCCATGTCTGTCATAAAAAGCTCTCCACCGCCGGCGGCATGGCCATCCACGTCCTTCAGGTCCACAAAGAAAGCGTTACCAAGTACACCCTTTTTACTTATTTCATTCTTAATGTTTTCGCCCTTCGAAATAACCTTATTTTCGGCAATTCCTAGTTTTGTGAGCTGTTAATCGATGTCCGGTTTCGTGATTTGGGCATAGCATTGTTGTCCCTTTTGGCACTTTCTGATTCCGGTCTAGTGTCGTCGTGTGTATTGGTTTTAGTAGTGTCTATGTGGAGTTATAGATGCATGGGTGGCACTTAAAGCATTGATTTTTATTTAAATGGAATCTGTGCTGACGTTTTTATGTGTGTGTTTTGTGTTTTGCTGATTTTTTAATGGGGTTTGGTGACTTGTATTCAGGGTTCCTAATGCTAAAGCTGGAAGAGAGTCAACTGATATTGAAATATATGGAATGCAAGGTATCCCACCTGATGTCTTGGCTGCCCACTACGGAGAAGACGGTAAGGAACTTACATACTTTATTTTGTTTTGAGATGGTTAATTTCTAATGGGTGTTCATGTTGGTTTTTTGTTTAAGCATTGTTTTAGTTTAGAATGGTTGAATGTGTGATTATTGGGGGAAATTGAATTTGAGATTTAGCTTTATGAATGTTTTTTTTTTTTTTTTATGTTTATTTACTATTTATTAGTTTCTATAGATTGCAAAGTCAAGATAAATTGGATCTGGATTGCTCCAATGTACATGGCATTGGTTCACTCTTCTAAACTTGTGAGTTAGTATAGTTTTCATTAGTTTAAGTGAGTCGGGTCAGTCTTTTAATGCTATACAAAGCTTTCTCAATCCCCAATTATATGTTCATAGCTTCTTGCTATTCTTTTCCTCCACTTATATTTGGGAAAGTCAACGTTGGAATTTACAGTTAACATAATTTGATTACTTTAGCCCATTTACAGCGGATTAAGGTCTAAAACTTTCAATGCACAAGCTCTTGAAGTGCTTGACTTTTGTTCTCATTATAATTGTTGTTAAAGGAAACCTAAGGCCCCAGATGCACAAGGCATTATGCCGAGTACATTAGCACTCCAAAAGGCCCGTGATGTGACTGTGGTTATAAGAGGCATGCCTGTATGTCACATAGTTTTTCTTTAGGGTTTTTAGGGTTTTAATAATCTCTACCATTTGAATAGACATATCTGTGTCCATAATAAACAACAGCAAATAAACAAAAGACTTAAAAAAGACATAGATACGCAAAGGGAACCATAGTTTGGTAGATGAGGATGATCAGATGCTTGAAGTAGAATTTGATAATGTTGAACATGAGAAGAGTGGTGGTGATGAGTAATGTGTTTTAAGACTTGAGATGAGAAGTAGCTGTAAGTCAACTTATGAATTACTATTTAGTTGAACACTTGAACTCTACGGGATGGGGTTTATTGCATATTAGAATTTATTGTTAAGAATATTATCATGATTTTGTATTTATTGTATTTTGATTTTATCATTTACATTTTAAATCTCCCTCTGCATGCAAAACGTGTCTTTTAACTACAATAAGTTTCACTATTGTATTCTACCCCTATTTACTATTGTTTTATATTATAGTTACTAAAAATATAATGAACCACAAGCTTTTTTTCATTTAGTGGAAATACTTCATTAATTGAGGGGATAAAGGTAAAATATTATAATGTCTTCTTGTTCTGTGTAAGACACATTTTTGCATATATTCATGGGACAGAGGGATGATCTTTTATGGTTTTATATTTTTATTCTTTTAATGCGCCTTCTGTTGAGTGTTCCTGCTAACATACATTTATTTATTTACAGACGAAGATAACCCATCTAAAATTGCCAAAGTGGATCTTCCTTCTGCTCCACTAGGTGGCATAGTGCCAGGGTCGTACGGTGTTGGATATTCTTCACAAATGGGCGGAATGCAGCCAATGTAGGTTTTCCCTATTTCTTTTCTTTGTGCTGTAATTTAACGGTTGCTCTTTTTTAATTGACTCCATTACATGTACAAAAGTAAAAAGTGCTCATCATTACTTCTAGTAAAGGACAATCTGTTCACCAGAGTTTTTTTAAATCATTAAATGCGTTCTGCACTCGTGCTTCATCCAAAGTCTTAGTTGATACTGATAGTAATACTCCTGGCAATGTCTATAATTTAATATGAATATATCTGTTGTAGCGAAGGAACTTATATGGTTACTAGCTATTCTGAGCTAGGTTGAGGGTAAGGGTAAGCAGAACCTAGTTTAATCAGAAGTTTTAAGATTTCAATCTGAAAACCACAGTTCACCATTCCATCTTATATTTTTGTTGTAGAAGTTTCTGCTCTGATATTTATAATGAATAGTGTTATACGACAAAATCAAGTGACATAAATACTTATAGTACAGGGAATTTAATTTTATATACAACATTATAATTATTATAATTAACCTTTCAAAGAAATTGATATATTTTATTGAAATGTTGTATTAAGACTATAAACAATCTGAGTTTGGAGGTTATATACACTTACAGAAACTCAACATTTCTTTTGCTTACGTTTGGCTGGCTGCTTTTGTTGGCTCCGCATGCTAATAATTGATATTCATGTGATCCTTCTGTGTTTAAACTGTACTGTAATTAACTTGCGACCTATTTTCTTTCCTTACCTTGAAATGCAGATATGGTTCTGGTGTCCCTCCTGCTGGCTGGCCTGTGGCTCGTCCACAGTGGTTCCCACAGCCTCCTGTTTCAATGCCGCCTCCTACTCCTGCTGGATATGCACAGCAACCATTGTTCCCGGTTCAAAATGTGAGGCCTCCTTTGCCCCCTCCTACCTCATCTGCACTCCAAGCTTCACAAATACTACCTCCTGGAATGCCGTCATCCACACTATCTGCTCCAGTATCACAACCATTATTTCCTGTTGTTACCAATAATTTGACACAGAGTTTACCTTTTTCTACTCCTTTATCTTCAATAAATGGTCAATCAAGCCATCTTCAAGGATCCATGGATGTTAATTCTGGAGTAAACAGTTCCCTCGCAACCATGTACCATAATCCAAGTGCTGCAGGTTTGAGTTCATGCTCCTTGTTTGCATATATCAATGTGGATTGTATAGCTCTTCTGTTGTTTGATATTGATGTTAATTCTATAAAAAGGTCTGAAAGCTGTCATTGGAAAACATTTAAATAAGTTGGTAAACTATACCAACATTTAATTTCGTTGGCCCGTCATAGATGATTCTTTTTTACCTATACAGTATCCTATATGTGCTGCCTGTTATTTGAACTCTGTGCACGTGGTTCTGTCCAATTTATCTCTTATACAGTTTTCTATCATGTACTTATTCTGCAGTTGGGACATTAGCTAATTCACATTCTTATGCCTCTGGTCCAAATACTGGTGGGCCTTCTATTGGACCACCTCCTGTAATTGCAAACAAGGCTCCTGCAAACCAGCCAGCTGTAAATGAGGTCTATTTAGTTTGGGATGATGAGGCGATGTCCATGGTTAGTTGGTCTGGCATTGATATTCAGCAGTATTATCAAATATGTTATTGCTTATAATGCCTTTTAACGCTTCCATATATTTACAGGAGGAAAGAAGAATGTCTTTAGGGAAGTATCAGGTGCATGATGAAACTAGCCAGGTAAGTTACGACTACCCCTTTAAGATTTGGAGTTTGTTTGCTCATCTAACCAGATGGCTAGGTTTATGCTTTGTGTTTTCAGATACGCATTGTTACCTATTTAGAGAGGTATTTTCTGTATGAATTTCCAATTATAATTTTCTTCATTAAGAACACTGCAATTAGCTCAGAATGTGTGGTTCTAGTCCATATCTTCTAAATTTGGATTTTATTGATTAGAGAGGGCATACTATCAAAATTTTGGTTTTTGAAATCAATCCTCGTGTTTGCATGCCAACACCACTAATTGTGTGGTTGTATAAAGATCAAAGCATATGTGAATGTGATTTATGGTTGTAGTAATTATTACTGTTTTGACAAGCAACTGGAATCAACATGAGGATCCTCCATTGTAGCATCCTTCTCAAATTAAGGAGTGTATGTATATGCTGATTTTAGATTTGAATTTGTTTGTTATATAATTGCCCTATGCTTTGACTTGCGAAGTGTGGGGGGTATTGGGTGGAACAAGATGATACCCAACAGATTTTTGCTCATTCGTAGCATCATTACAATTTATTTTTATCGTCGAACAGTGAAATCAGACTTGGCCAGGTCAGCTTCTTTCGCAAAGTTTGGTAATCTTTAGCATAATAATAGGACCAAGCTTTCAACTATCGTGTAAGTCAACTGTATTGTGGTTGGTGTACATATCTCTAATCATTGCTTGTGCTTGGTTGCTGCCTGTTTCAGATGAGTTCAATAGATGCAGCCATTGATAGACGGATATTGGAAAGCAGGCTTGCAGGACGGATGGCATTTTAGATTCACCAATCACCATTAATTTACTCCTGGGAAATTCATGCAAACAAACGGGAAGAAAGTGCTATCATTTTCCAACCTCCAGAGGATGTATGTTGTATTCTTTACAAGAGATTAAGGTAGACGAGCCCATTCTTTAATATGTAGCAATCTTCTTCATAAATGTCGGACAGTTATTTCTTCTTTTTCTCAACGGGAAATTGTTTTTGATTAACTTATCACAAGTTTGTTAGGATACAAGTATAGATTTATGCTTTTGACTTTGGTGAGCTAATTATTTTAGTTGATACACTGTAGAGCAACATTTGATGCTTTAGTGTTTAGTGTTTTGTAGTTGAACAAATGTTAAAATTTCATCTTGGAATTCAAATCATTGTTGGTTTCCCTTTCAGATATTATTTGTTATACTATTATATTTTGTTTTTGTGAAGAAGGGTAAACAGAACAGAAATTGTATTGATCAGCAGATTCCCAAGATTGGTTTTCCAGCCAGTTGAAATAGAAATCACAGTGAGATATGTTTGTTTTGAAGATCTGACCATTATGAATAATGAGATTCTATACTATGTTATCAAACTTGGAATAGATATTAGACCAGGAAATGCATCAATTCAATTTTTTTAGGTTATCTGTCTAACAAGTTTTAGATTTTTTAGCTTATGATCTTGTAAAAGGCATTCCTTGGGGGCCCAGTTCCAGAACAAATTATCATAATGCGAATGAGAAACGTCTGAAGTGGTTTGTTGTCTTTGACAATTGTTCCTAACAAAATGATAATAAGAGAAAAGTCTATTCCTTTGTGACTTTTGCATGTTAACAAGAGAGGAGTTTAACAAAATGAACCAGAAGAATTCTAGTTGTTTGTTTTCAAGAATATCTTTAATTGCAAAATAGATACTAAACAACAAACATGCTTAAGCGAATTCAGAGAAAATAAAAACATTTGGAACAGAAACTCTAGCTTGTCTTTTACCATAAACACCAATCGCAGAACTGATGACAATTTATTAGCTTATTGTGTCAATGCTAGTCTCTAGCGCACTCTTCTTCCTCTTCTTGCTTTCCCTTATTTCAAGATTCATTCATACTCGCAATTGAAGCATGGGATGATAACTATATATATAGACTTTTGGAACACTTAATTATTCATAATTTTTGTATTATCTTTATATTTTATGTACCATATGTAGACAGTTTTAACACCATCCATTTTGATAATGAAAATGTGTCCGAAGATCCAAGTTTCCCATTTTCAACTTTCATATTTACACTCCCTTTGGCTACCACCACTAATATTCATTAAAAGATAACTGGTATGCATTATCAGTACTTATCAATAGTTTATTTCAGTTCGATAATTTTTAGTAATTCCTCTTTAATAAGCACTTCAATTCAATTGAGTTCAGTTCAATAAATATTAATCATAAAGAACAAAGCCAAACACGAGTTCTTTAAAGGTCAAACATCCATTTTCTTTGGTTGACAAGCTCCCCTACTCTCCCGAATTTTGTGAGGGCAGCCTTGTTCAATCCGGAGTGGCACACTGCAGTGCGTAGAGATTTGATGCCCTACGACCAGTGTTATAAAAAGTGTTATGCGTTATTAAAACGCCCAGAGACCTATTCGGGAACAAGTCATAGCACCTAATTGAGTCTAGGCTCGGTCCTAATCAGATTCTCAATTTGAGTGCTTAGGTGAGGGCGTAGCTATAGAGCAGTGGCTAAGGTTAGAATTTGAGAGTACAATTGTGGGTTGAAGAATAATAGTATATTAGTGAATAAGGTAGTAAAGATTGTCCACTAAGGTAGGGTGATGAGAGAGTTTGTAGAAATAAAGTTACCTTAGTTGTACTAGAAACGAGTCTCCATATACAATGTGTTATTCAAGAATGAATCATAAACTTGGGTTGGCTTGTAATAACTTAGTCCGAAGTAAGGAGATCGTGATAGAAAATTCGACTAAATTGAGGTTTTAAGAGATGATGATGATGCATAAACAAACTGAATCATGAAAGTGGAGAAAGAGTCACTGTACAGCTTGAAAAATCTCCCAATGGTCCCCAACTTTAACCTAAAATCTCTATTTTTTCTTCCTTTTAGTTTTCAATGCATTTTATAATTAATTAACCTCTAAAATGAAGGAATATGAATAGTTAAGCTCAACACTTAAGAGCAAATTGGGAGTAACACTGTTCATTTCCTAAATTGAATGAATTATTATTTTAATATAATTTTTTAGTGTTTTATTTATATGGGTTTTTCTAAAATGTGCCCAATGGGCACATCTTAAGATTCATTATTGCATATACAGTACTAACATTTAATGTTATTATTTTAATATATATTATCTTTCTAATTAAGGTAAAAAAAATTAGAGATAAAAGTGAATTTCACTAATTAAAGAAATGTAATAAATATCCGAGTAACATCATTAAATGTTTGTACAATAATGATGCTTAAGATGTGCCCATTGAGCATATTTTAGAAAAATCCTATTTATATAAATAGATTTTATGTAAATTTGATTATAATATTGATAAAAATGATACATAAAGTGAAATAACGTTAAAAAATATTTTTTGTGGTAGAAAAAAACAGTAATCAATTGGAGAACATAGAGACGGATTAACGGTTTTTAAGATATGATCAAAAAAATATAAACTAAGTTTATAACTAATGAAGCACGTTCTCAGCATACTGTAAAACCTGCCTGTTGTGATTTGATTTAATGAGGTATAAATAATAGTATTCGTATCAAATAAAGCCCAATCAAAGCCGAAATAATCACAAAAGAGACAGTGAAGTTTGGTTACAACAGAGCTGAATAATTAAACAACAAATATGATATGAGTTAAATTAAACCCCAATAACACAACACATTAGTTAGATAGAGAAATTAATTCAGACAAGATTGGATTAAAAAGGAATAGTGAAGTGATCAAGTAAAGCAGTAACAGGGACAGCAAGTCTCGGCTCATAAGCAAAGCCATGCAACTCATCTCCTCCATGAACGTACGGACAAGCCGGCATCCATTCCCATCTTTTCCTACACATATCATACACCAAACCCTTATCTGAACCTCTTATTACTACCACTATAAACTCCCCATGTCCTACACAACTAAACCCTCTTCCACCTTCTATCTCCGTGAACTGATCATACAACTGTTGAGGCATTTTATCCAACTCAAACCAATCTTTTCCACAGCTTTCCAGCCTCCATATCCTGAATGATTTCGGCACGCTCAGTTTTATCTTCTTAATATCCGCTACAACAATCAGTCTCCCTCTACTCTCCAACAAACTCGGACACCTCAGATACCTCTTCATCGGAGCTTTAAGTTCAACCCATACGTTTGATGACATTTCATAAGCCATTACACAATACGGGTTATGGTTCATACAATAGATTTTTCCGCCCGCGAATATCATTTCACCGGACTCCAAGCTGCTGAATTGTCTAGGAAGAGAAGCATTAGTCCCCCAAAGAGAGTAAAACCCTCCTGCATCAACATGGAAGCTTTCACTTGATAGATTCTTGACGGCGTAGGGAGATATTAAATTGTCTCCTGCGACTGTTATGTCGATGGATGAGAACCCAGTAACTAACCCTATAGAAGGAAGGAGACGGGGTTTTAAAGTGAGTGGTACTTGTGATATGGAACCAGTGAGGGGGTTAGAAAGTAGGAGGCTTTTCGTGCCAGCTTCATCGGAGACCCAGCAGATTAAACCACCGGAAGAAGCTACCGGGGAAAACCCAGATGAGGGTATCTGAGGGAATGGGATACGGTACCAGGTGAAGTCGTAGGGGTCAAAGAGGTATCCTTGGATAGGGTTTTGTGGGGTTGGGATGGAAGGGGTTGTTTGGTAAATGTATGTGGTTTTGGGGGGTTTGTGATGGAAGAAGAGGAAGAAATGGCGGTGTAGGGGGGAAATGTGGAAGTAAAGTTGGAGAAAAGAGTGGGAGAACAAGAGAGAATACCATCTTTTACAGACGGAACGAGCTCGGAAAAAGGAAGGAGGAGGAAGGAAGGCGACGACACGGTCCAGGAGTTTAAGGGGTAGTCTACTCCAGATTCTAGGGTCCATCCATGGAGTAGAGAATGCCTCCATATATGCAGCAGCGAATGCAGCCTCCATATTAGTGAAAGTATAGTGTTTCACTAAGAAAGAAAGATGATTAACCAAAATGGAAAGCTGAAGTAGGCTTAAAGAAAGAGTGCAAACTATTTGGTGAGCAAAAAGAAAAAAAGGTTTGTTTTTGGGTAATGTAATCACCTGGAGTTGAGGGTAGGGTTTCTAATTCTATGTGTCAATATATAGACACATGGAACAAGGAAAGAGAGAGAAAGAAAGAGAGAGAAAGAGAGAGAGATGATGATATTGTGAATTTGCATCCAAACTTTCACAATTTCATGCATCCTTACACCGTACCTATTTTTATCACATTCGACTAGTATAATTTCTTAAGAAGTGTTTTAAGATTCATGGTTGGAGATACTCTCAATAATTCATATGGATCGGTCCAATTTGACGAACACCTTTATCACTTATAGGGATCTTTTTAGTGCAAGCGTTAGTTTAGCATTGTCTCGGAGACATTGGATAGTTAGACAAAAACAAAAAGAAAAAAAAATACAAAATATGAACATTTGATTCGTGTGCGCTATTGATAACATTTAGCTTACATATCTTAATTTTTGACATTTAGCTCTCAAATGAACCGAGAGATAATTGGTTCTTGTAGATGTATTGGTCTAACCAAACAAGAACCTAGGCTCTTGAGATGTTTACCTGACCAAACTATAATTTTATAGTAGAGTACTTTTGATTCAACTATGACATTTACAACCAAAGCAATTAGTTTGATGCTTCATGTAGAAATATAATTGGTATATGAAAATATCGGGTAACATGATTATTATGTGAAAAACTAGAGTTATATTTCATTTTAATGATTAAAGTACATTTTATATACATATGTATTTAACGATATAGTCCGAAGAATTATTTACCCTAATCCTAACGATGACGTTTGATAATTTGATGCTCTTAACATACTGACTTGGAATTCTTTTCATTTTTATTTTTGGTATCGTCTTTTCATTTTTACAAACGTTCATCAAACCATATAGCAATAAGAAATATAAAAAATAGGGGTAATTATAAAGTTACTAAATGAAAAAATATATAAATTTAAGGGGAAAGAAAAGGCGAAGCTTAGTAGTGAATGGTTAAGGTTTAGTGAATGCAATGCAAAGGAGGAAGAGATTATATGTGTTCAAAATAGGAAAGAGGTTCCTTCCATTTTACTTTTACTTTTGCTTTTGCTGTTTTTATTATTAAATAAATAGAGTAGCAGTGATCTGATGCTTCTATCTATCAATCTATCAATTCAGCCTTCTTCTCTTGTCAAATGTCAATTAGGGCTCAGAAAAGAAAAGAAAAGAAAGGACATTTTGCAGTGCACAACAACAAATAATTCACTTGCTTTTCTTTTCTCAAAAATTCAACACCTCATCTATTATCAACCCATTTCTTTCTTTCTTCTTCTTTATATCACCCACATTAAACAATCTAAATTGCACCAATTAAGCTTACTTTCAATGGTTGACTCCATACTTTTAAATGGCTTCGACTAAATGTAAAGAATGTGTGAAACCTCAGTTGTATTATTCACAGTATAGGCAGGCTTATATACAAACATAACCCTAATGCCTGAAGCTCGAAGCTCGTGAGTTTAGAATTATTAAGCTCAACTCGAGCTCAAAGCTTGTTTAGGCTTTTTCGAGCTTTATTGAACCCAAAATTTTAGGCTCAGTTTGAGTTGAGCTCAACTCGAGAAAAGCTCCTGAATCTGCTCGATTTAAATGTTTCAATTTTACATTTTATTATATAATTTCAACCTTCTTCTAAAATAAAATTAAAAATAAAACGAAACGAAAATAAGTCTTAAAAATAATAATCAAGTTTATTCACGAGCTTTTAATCCGAATCTAAAGATGCTCCGAGTTTGGACTGAGTGGGACCGTAACAGTTGGCAAACTAACCTGGCTATAGTTGGCACTTCTAGTTAGGAAAAAACTATTACTAGAGCTAGCATGGGTGTGTAGAAGCAGTAGAAAGTGCTGGAATGAGGGTTGCAACTACTTTCTTTCTAACAAAATGATATACTTCTCCTCTAACACTCTAGATGCTATTACTTTTTACCTTAATTCCTATTTTCTAATGAGAATATATATATATCAATGAGCTTTAGGGAAAGAATAAAGGTCCTAGGATATTATCCCTATTGTTGATGCATGCAAATCTTCATTTGAACTTAAATATTGTGACACTATATATATGTAGGTGTACTATTATATATGGCTCAAGTCACAAATGGTTCATGTCATTGTTAGATGATGCCACAAACAACCACAGTTGAGCTCACTCATCTTTTCTTATTATTAATATATATAAGTACATCCTCTTATTAGATGCTAATTACAAAAATTAATAGGGTAATGAGAAAGAGATGTCAGTGAGACAGGTTCATATGTCCAATCGAATAGAACAGCACAGTCAAAATGTAATTCAATGTGATAAAACCACAGTCGTCAAAAAAACAAAACTATTCATTTAAATTCATTAAGATACAGCATGCAACAGATCAAGTACTAATTGAATTCAATTAATTAATTGACTAACTACAGGTTCTGAACTCTGTTGTGTACTGATACCTATTCCTTTATGTCATTCAGTTGGGTTTTGTGTCTCTTTGTGTAAATAATAAAACACTTGATAATTATAACTTGAGATAAAGTAAGAAGGGATGGAACAGTAGAGAGTAGGGTGAGTTGTTTTTGTCAATGTTCAAGTTATGATTTGTCTACAAAAATAGTTAAAGTTTTAGTGTTCAGATATAGGAACCCCTGTACTTGTCCTCCTTCCTTTTTCTCCATTTCTATCTCCTCTTTTTGGTTATCCCATCCCTTCTCTCTTTTGGTATTATTACCCAACCCCCCTGCAACTTCTCTAATTACTTTTCTCATTTCTTTGGATTGTTTATACCAATTCTACCCCCCCTCTTTTCATAAAACATTGATGGCACAACACATATTGCCCTGCTGCACTGCACTTTAAGGTACATATATTTTCAACAACTTATATCTGTATTTTTTTTCTTTTTACTTTGTCATCTTACTGTTGTGGACAAGGTTCCTTCTGCATTTCAACCTTATATTACTTACCATGCTTTTTAATGGGAAGTCAAGTTTGTTATTCTTTATAGAAAGAAAAGGGTACATTATTAATCAACTAGCATTTATTCTACTGATATTATTACTTCCCACTCTAAACAAATTATCATGCACGACTTACAACACAATCTAACTATTTTCTTCATTATGTAACTGTAAACAAACATATTGGAAAGGAATGATACATTATTATGTATCATCAGGCTGGTCTACTCATTTGAAGCTAACTCAGCTAGCATGTACCAAAACATAAACATCTAGAAATATCATAACCCCTTTTTAAATATGGAAAAGCAGACAAAAATATATGGATATGAGAAAGATCCCCCTAGTGCCAATACAAAGATCCCCCTATCATTCCGACCACTTGATAGGGCGGCTGATAGTAGAGAGAAAAACAAGTCAAATTCAAGACAAATTGGCCGATGCAATACATGCTCTCGTAGACAATATCATTCCCCACTCTCGTAGACAATACATGCTCTCTCTTTTTCCCTTTAGTTGGAAAATGCCACTATTATCCACATCCACAAAGTGAAGACCAGATGAATGGTTACAAGATTTCACCAGGAATTCCAGACCCGCTCATGATCCTTTGAAAGACTCATCAAACGAACATTAGACCTCAGACTGAACCCCTTAGGGATCATCTCCATTGCTTGCTTCCATCATATGGCCTTGTTTGTTAAGACTCAGAATTTGGAAGTAGCTATTGGATGCCTCAGCCAACAGAACCACGTACAGACCTTTGTGCTAGATATTTTATACACTTGTACTGAATCTCCAAGGACAATTGAAGAACCTATGCCAATAGGACAAACCTTCATGCAAATGATGACACTAAAACATCCAAGAGGCAACAGATAAAATTCAACTAAAGATGACAAAGGCAAAGCCAATGTATGAATGTAATTTTTATTTTTCTTCCCATGCATAATTTTATGTTAAATTTATGCATTTAGCATTTATATTTTAAATTGAAATTGAAGTTTGACTATTTTAAATAAACAATTGAGGTTGTAATCCTACATCCTATCTATAAGTTCTACTATATGGGTACTGAATCAGCACAGCTCAAACCTTCCAACAAACATGTTCTGATATGTATGATTATTTTGGGGATTCATCTGAAACCTTGAAAATGTGTAGGGTAAGATTATGTTGTTGATTCCATCCATTCTATGATCTGTTTCAAATTCTGGGTCTATATAAAAGAATACCTGCATAAGTTATTTTACACAATCACTAACCATCAGCAATGTAGGAAGAACAAGGTTACGATAAAAACAAAAGAAAGCTCAAAGGCATGTGAACCTGCTCTCTGGGAAGAAGACGCTGTTCCTCAAAGCAAAAACATTGTATTTTATTGAAGTACACTCCAGCCGGCAAAACATCACTAATAAATGTCAATGTTCATATAATGTGTTGGAAATAAACATCAACTAGGTCACTCATTTACTTTACCCATACTTCCCCTATTAAAACGTAGAAAATGGCCTACATGCCAAGGGCTCACGCTCGTCCTTCCGCACATTTCATCTCAATTTTATGGAACTCGTATAAAAAATATCCAGACAACTTTTACCGTGTCTTCCATAGTTTTTCTTTTACTTACTAAACAGGAAGAATTTGAAATATTTCCACACGAGACATGTATATATAAACCTATATATGTATTTGATCATAAATCTTAATTCAATATATAACCAATGCCAACATGAAGTTACTAGTCTGAAACCTCAAAACATGAGTCGCAAATCAATTTGAAAAGCTGAATCTTCACTGGCATCAACCATCCATTCTCCATCTTTCACAGAGTCTCGTGAAACAATTAGTTTCTTAGAGACAAAATGATGGAGAATGGCCTACACCATGGTAGGAAGATGCTAGAAGGGATGAGTTGGAGGTTAAGGATGAGTTGGAGAGTAGTTTAGGTAATAGGCAGAGTATAAAAATATGTATTGTTTCCTAGGTTTTGGGTATTGAAGCATTTGTTAAGATATCTGTGACTGTAATTCCCATATTCCATAGTTCTACTGTCAATACAATATCCCAGTCCATGAATTCTCTTCTTTGTGAGCGCATTCTACTGTTACTAATCTGTTAGTCTGGGTTTGAGTTTCGATTCTTTATTACCGAATTCAGTCGGCAATAAAATATCACCATGTTAAAGGATACTGTTAAACATCAGATGCATAAATGCACATTCAGTTTAATGCTTTCGCCTTCTCATCTAAAATAACTTTCATGACAGAAAAAACTCATTTGATTTATTAAAAGATATCTGTCTCTTCAACTGGCTGTCCATATTATCTACCAAATAAATGAAGGTCTACTTTGGTGGATACGAGAAAGCTAAAGTCACGCTAGACATCAATTTTATATAAGAGCAAAAGCAGTACCTTCATAGGAGTGACATTATATGTAGATTCACCAGTTATTGGAGTTGAACTTTTATTTTCAGCTGTATAAAATGCAAGAGCACTCTCTCCTGGCTTTACCCTTACCTTATGGTGAGAAAATAAAACATTGGTTCATTTACATGGATAGAATCCGAATCACCAAAAGAAATTTGATTTATGCCAAGGATGTTACCTCTCTTTGTGTGGAAATAAACTTCCATTGCATTCCATCGGCGACATCTGCATTAAATTGCACAACAATCTCCCTACAGAATAAAACAAAGAGATCCATCATGACAAATGCATACATTAAAAAACAAGTATATCAGCTGCATATCATTCTTGAAGCAATAATTCAACTTGTTCATCATTTTGCACGAGAACACAAGCTCACCATCAAGACAGTGGTCGAAAGTAGACGCCAGGGCTACGATATTTCGGGAAAGGAAAGCCCCGATGGTTTATCAATTATATAGACATTTACACAACAAAATGCTAAAATCATTTGTTTGCAAAAAGGCATGTACATAGAAGCAAAACGGTCAACGAATAAACTCAAGACAAGGTAATACAACATTAATTTACAATCAAGTAGTAGCAAAACTTACTCTACTATCAGACCGGGCTACTGAAATCAATATGAGTACAAAAAGAAAAGAAATTTATAGTCGAAAAGCAAAAGAAGACCTCTGGGTGACAGTCCCTTCTTTAGTATGCTGAGCAATCTTGTCCTCAACAGTCTAAGAAAACACAGGATACAAAACATCAAGTTGTCACCGATTAACAAAAACAAAAAGAAGTCTAGAAAGAGAAAGGTGTACCTCTCGAAGCTGGACAGTTCCACCATAACCAGTAGCTTGGCAAAACCTCCTATACAAAGGAACAGCAGCATAGCTAGCTCCAACCATGGCAACAACCAAACCGGACAAATATATGAGCATTTTTCTGGATTTCTCCTCCGTTGTAGAAGCATTATAAGTAGCATAACCCCTCTTAAAAGAGCTATGGATGAAACCCCCAATTGCTGGAGATCTGAGTTGATGTCTTGGATTGGTAATGCCAAAGATTGGAGCTTTATTTGCAGAGTAAGCTCTATTGAAGCTGTAAAGAAATGTCAGAGTTGAATATGAAGAATGATATAATGGGTAAAAGAAAAATCCTTGGAAGGAGTAGTATGCCTACCTGGATTGAAGGTGCTGATTATGGAGCTGAAGAATTCTTGCAGGTCTGGCGAGGGTTGAGAATGACATGGTTTTGTTTTGATGGGTGATGACTTAGTAACATATGCAGATTTTGTTCAGTTGATGTTTGTTTGGTTAGATCAAGTTTGATGATGTTCGGAGGTTAAATCTTTGTTTTGTTCAGACGATCAAGAACTTGATCTTCCTACATATAAATCTTTGCTCAGCTCAGTTTAGTATTGCTTCCGTTAAACCATTCAAACGATCCTCCAATCGAACATTAAGCTAAAATATCAAAAAGTCACCATCTTCATCCAAAATTAAGCAACAGATAATCCAATATGGTATCTAATTAACTGCACAGTATGTTCAAATTACCAATCAATATAAACAACATTGATCCTATAACATTTTCCATTTACATCACAATCATCTTTACATCACAAACCAATGAATCTTTGATCCAATCAATCAATCCCATAAATGGTTTATGAACAAACTAAAATTAAAAAATGAACCTCAATGTATGATCTCGACCTACTTTAATTACACAGACACTTCTCTTTACTAACGAACCCGAACCCGGCCGAGATCACAACTGCCATTGAGATTGAAGCAACCAGCAATTCTTCAACTGAGACTTGGCACTCTCCCTAAAACTCTTGACCTTCATCAAACAAAAATGCGTACAAAACAACCCTCCCCGCCCCGAATCCACCCCGACCCGGCTCGTCTTCAACAAGTAACAAACCGGGCCACAACTCTCCCCTTTCCCTTGCACCACAATCCCCCAAGCTCTCGTAATCTCATCCTCCTCCTCCTCCTCAAGCTGATCCACGAAAATAACCCCTTTTGGCACCGGAACCTCTTTTTTCCCCCAGTTTTCTATCACCGCCGGCCATGACTCCTCCTCCACCGCCAACGTCGTCGTTTCACCACCTTCGTAAACCTGCACCAATAAGGGCGCTCCACGTAGATTCTTGACTATTTCCGTCACGGATTCTCTCATCCACTCGTCGACCTTTTCATGAACAACCGCTCTATTGTCACTATCATTACCATCGCCGCCGACCCTTTTGTTGTTCTGCCTGATCACGGCGGTTTCTGCCGGAGATGCGGCGGAGGAGTCTATTCTCCACCGTTTCTTGTCGGAAAAGGTTCGGGAGAATGGGAGGGAGGTGGGGATGACGTGGGAAATGATTTCCGACGGCCGGAGATCGGAGAAAGAAGGGTCAGGGGGAGATTGATAGGAGATGGAATAAGCCATTTGGAAATCTTGACTGCGGTGGCAAGAATGAAGAATTGGGTGGCTGAGATTATAAATATGAACAAAAACTAAATAACAGCCGTAGATGAGGAATATTTAACCAAGGAAATAGAAAAACACACGCAGGCACGCATAAAATGCATGGGAGAAAGAAGCATGCACGCGCTCATCCAATGACATGCACGCATAAATTTTGCAATTACGATTTTAAACTAGGCAGCTAAACTTGTCCAAAAAATTTCATTTGTCCCTCTAAACTTACGCACGTTACAAATAACTTCTTATACTTGTTTAAACATAGCAAATAACCCCCTATTCTTGTTCAACTATTATAAATAACCCCCTATTACTGTCAAAGTTTACAAATGACCCCTCGGTCTTGTCCAATTGCTATCAATAACACCTCAATTCAAAATTATTCGTATCAAAATGTGGAAACGATCGGTAATATCATTTACAAAATTTCCAACTCCATCTATCATAATCTTGCACCTATAGTATGTACCACCTAAAAATTGTACGTTTTGATACATTAATTTTGAAACTAGGAGTTTATTTGTCACGATGTGACAAGTATAAGGGGTTAGTTGTAATATTTTGAAGTTAAAGGGATTTTTGGACAATTTGAAAGGCTGTATTAAGCCTTTAAACTAAGATGCCAATAGTGGAAATACTAGAAAATACAAAAGGACAGTCTGAACATGAAAAACGTTGCCAAAATTCCAAAATAAAAATACAAAGCTGTATAAACTCACTCCCGCCAATTCTAAATAGCGGTTCTACACTAGAGCTGAAGATGCCGGTAGATGTGAGAGGGCTTCCATTGACGAGGTTTATCTTGACCTTACTGATGCTGCGGAAGCTATGCTTATTGAATCTGCTCCAGAGAGTTTGGAGGAAATAGATGAGGAAGCTCTCAAATCACATGTTTTGGGGCTTAAGAAAGAGGTTTGAAACAATGCTTTTCATCAATAGATGCTAGTTCAATTTGCGTGTAAATGAGTTTTTACATGGTAGATGAATTTTTATATCTGTGATATAGTTTGTTTTGCTCTTCTCGTTTTACTGCTAAGCTTTGTATATCCTATGTTGTCTCTTTCAGTTTTCTTCTCTTTGTTTGATTGTGAAACATTAGGTGCAAAGTAGGAAAAACTTGCAGTGTCTACTTTTTACTACATTGTTGAAGCATGAGTTTGGATTTCTTCAATCCCTCTTTCGTTATAATGCATAGCCAGAAAGAAGGAAGATCTTTTCTTGAAATTTATATATTTAATCCCCAGTGGCAGAGTGTGTTTTCAAAACAAAGTAGTAGGTGTTTTCTTTGCTCGTATCTATGTCGTCAATACTCAGTATCACATTTATGCATCTGCTTTGTTCTTTTGAATCTTAATCATGCGGTAGAACCTATTAAGCACGGACACGGGAAACAGTATTTTTGAAAAACATGGGGTGCGGCAGGGACATGGCATATATATCCATGTATATAATTCATATTGATAGAGTATTAGCTACTAATGTAACTAGATCACGGCCAGAAAGAGCCCAAAGAGCGAAATGTGAACTAGGACGAATAGTCAACAGAGTTAGTGAGGGTGAGCTGGCTGCATAATTCTCCTCCACCTCTTGTTACATATTAGAATATTGAAATTGAAGGGGACGAACAAAACTAATTGGAACTTAAGAGAAAACAATCTGGAATTGAAAGAGAAAGCTTCGTCAATTAGAGAAGATAGAAAAGAAGAATTGGATCCCATCCTTGGCAACGAGGAAAGAAAGCGTCTTAAAGTTTTCATTTCTTAGACAGTTAAGTTTGGGGTTTTTTCCCGAAGTGTTCCCCGCCGTGTCCCCATGTCCAACACCAACACTCCGACCTCCTGGAAGAGTCATGCTTCATAGGGTAGAACGATCTTATGTGAACACGGTCTTCTTTTTTTATGTGAACAAAGAGGTTAATGATAGAGGATGGTACCTAAACTGAGGTTATCTGAGTTTTACTATGGACTATTTCCCCAGGCAGATAATGTGCCATTCTGAATAGGAGGGAGCTTCTATTTTGTTGACATGCATGGCTCAAATAAGAATTATAATTATTATGTATTATGTATGTTGTATTGGTCTAAAAGGAAAACTGATTCGTAATTTGAAGGCTTCTTGGGATTCTGATCCAGGGAGCAGAAGTCATTCAGGACTAAATCAAAGTAACTCACATGGACTTTTATCTAGGGGAGATAACCAGGGTATAGTGCCTAATTTGAAAGAACAATAACAGAAAGGTGGTGCAATGAAAGACAAGGTATGTTCAGTTGTGTATACATCTATTCTTCTTATAGCTTTTGTGCTCCTGGATTATGTCATAAGATTTTATATGTAGAGCCAAAATTTTATTTTCTTTCCCAGAATCATTCAATTTATAGTTGTCGCAGTGATTTTAGAAGCATGTAGCAATGGGGTTTACACCTGTTTGTAAATGGTGAATATACACAAGAAAAATGGGTTAAAACACATCATCTTTAAGTAAAAAAACAACCTTTTTTTACACAAGATATCATATTCCTCAGTTTGATACAAAAAGAACCGCGTCCAACCTTTGAGAGTAAAATTGAGTTATTTTTGTTGTGCACAGTGATGTTGAATTGTTGATGGTGGTGTTGGTGTTTGTTGTTGCAGAGATATTGTATTTGTTCTAATTGACATAGTCCAGGAATTGTGGATTAAGCACTAAATCAAGGAAAACAAGCAGTGTGTAGACACCTTAAAGTAAAAGAAATTTTCCAGGCATATTTTTAGGTGGAAATTTTAATATCATTAACTCTTCTTGTAAATGGTGGAAATATCTTAATTTAATATTGAAGATTTATTTGCAAATTTCATTACTAATTACATTTCTCCAATTATTTGTACGAACTTCAACCTTTGTCACCTATCTATTCCTTTATGTCATTCAGTTGGGTTTTGTGTCTGTTTCTGTAATTAATAAAACAGTTGATAATTATAACTTGAGATAAAGTAAAGAAGAGATGGAACAGTAGAGAGTAGTAGGGTGAGTTGTTTTTGTCAATGTTCGAGTTATGATTTGTCTACAAAAATAGTTAAAGTTCTAGTGTTCAGATATAGGAACCCCTGTACTTGTCCTCCTTCCTTTTTCTCCATTTCTATCTCCTCTTTTTGGTTATCCCATCCCTTCTCTCTTTTGGTATTATTACCCAACTCCCCTGCAACTTCTCTAATTACTTTTCTCTATTCTTTGGATTATTCATACCAATTCTACCCCCCTCTTTTCATAAAACATTGATGGCACAACACATATTTCCCTGCTGCACTGCACTTCAAGGTACATATATTTTGAACAACTTATATCTGTATTTTTTTTCTCTTACTTTGTCATCTTACTGTTGTGGACAATGTTCCTTCTGCATTTCAACCTTATATTACTTGCCATGCTTTTTAATGGGAAGTCAAGTTTGTTATTCTTTATAGAAAGAAAAGGGTACATTATTAATCAACTAGCATTTGTTCTGATATTATTACTTCCCACTCTAAACAAATTATCATGCACGACTTACAACACAATCTAACTATTTTCTTCATTATGTAACTGTAAACAAACATATTGGAAAGGAATGATACATTATTATGTATGATCAGGCTGGTCTACTCATTTGAAGCTCACTCAGCTAGCATGTACCAAAACATAAACATCTAGAATTATCACAACCCCTTTTTAAATATAGGAAAAACACACAAATATATATGCAAAACAGTTTTCGGTGCAATAATGGAATCAAATACCCACCCATTCCCCACTCTCGTAGACAATACATGCTCTCTCTTTTTCCCTTTAGTTGGAAAATGCCACTATTATCCACATCCACAAAGTGAAGACCAGATGAAGGGTACCAAGATTTCACCAGGGATTTCAGACCCCCTCATGATCCTTTGAAAGATTCATCAAACTAACATTTGTTAGACCTCAGGCTGAACCCCTTAGAGATCATCTCCATTGCTTGCTTCCATCATATGGCCTTGTTTGTTAAGACTTAAGAATTTGGAAGTAGCTATTGGATGCCTTAGCCAACAGAACCACTTACAGAGCTTTGTGCTAGATATTTTATACACTTGCACTGAATCTCCAAGGACAATTGAAGAACCTATGCCAATAGGAAACCTTCATGCAAATGATGACACTAAAACATCCAAGAGGCAACAGATAAAATTCAACTAAAGATGACCAAGGCAAAGCCAATGTATGAATGTAACTTTTATTTTTCTTCCCATGCACAATTTTATGTTAAATTTATGCATTTAGCATTTTTATTTTAAATTGAATTTGAAGTTTGACTATTTTAAATAAACAATTGAGGTTGTAATCCTACATCCTATTTATAAGTTTTACTATCTGGGTACTGAATCAGCACAGCTCGAACCTTCCAACAAACATGTCCTGATATGTATGATTATTTTGGGGATTCATCTGAAACCTTGAAAAATGTGTAGGATAAGATTATGTTGTTGATTCCATCCATTCTAGGATCTGTTTCAAATTCTGGGTCTATATAAAAGAATACCTGCATAAGTTATTTTACACAATCACTAACCATCAGCAATGTAGGAAGAACAAGGTTACGATGAAAACAAAAGAAAGCTCACAGGCATGTCAATCTGCTCTCCGGGAAGAAGACGCTGTTCCTCAAAGCAAAAACATTGTATTTTATTGAAGTATACTCCAGCCTGCAAATTATCACTAATACATGTCAATGTTCTTATAATGTGTTAGAAATAAACATCACCTAGGTCGTTCATTTACTTTACCCATACTTTCCCTATTAAAACGTAGAAAATGGCCTACATGCCAAGGCCTCACGCTCGTCCTTCCGCACGTTTCATCTCAATGTTATGGAATTCGTATAAAAAATATCCTGACAACTTTTACCGTGTCTTCCATAGTTTTTCTTTTACTTATTAAACAGGAAGAATTTGAAATATTTCCACACGAGACATGTATATATAAACCTATATATGTATTTGATCATAAATCTTAATTCAATATATAACCAATGCCAACATGAAGTTACTAGACTGAAACCTCAAAACATGAGTCGCAAATCAATTTGAAAAGCTGAATCTTCACTGGCATCAACCATCCATTCTCCATCTTTCACAGAGTCCCGTGAAACAATTAGTTTCTTAGAGACCAAATGATAGAGAATGGCCTACACCATGGTAGGAAGATGCTAGAAGGGATGAGTTGGAGGTTAAGGATGAGTTGGAGAGTAGTTTAGGTAATAGACAGAGTATAAAAATATGTATTGTTTCCTAGGTTTTGGGTATTGAAGCATTTGTTAAGATATCTGTGACTGTAATTCCCATGTTCCATAGTTCTACTGTCAACACAATATCCCAGTCCTTGAATTCTCTTCTTTGTGAGCGCATTCTACTGTTACTAATCTGTTGGTCTGGGTTTGAGTTTCAATTCTTTATTACCGAATTCAGTCGGCAATAAAATATCACCATGTTAAAGGATACTGTTAAACATCAGATGCATAAATGCACATTCAGTTTAATGCTTTCGCCTTCTCATCTAAAATAATTTTCATGACAGAAAAAACTCATTTGATTTATTCAAAGATATCTGTCTCTTCAACTGGCTGTCCATATTATCTATCAAAAGATAGTATAAAAATTGGCTACTAAACGAAATTAAAATCACATATTACAAGTAATAAATGCCCAAGCAACATGAGCTCCTTTCCAGTTCTTAATATACATAATAGATGCACGGAATGCTAATACGGTAAGGTTGATTGCCAACTTTGTTTAATGAATCGACGTGTGGATGAATTGAGGAAGAAACACTTGCAATCATTGCATAAGCTAACCTAAGCAAGCTTACAAGTGCCAAGTCATGCAAAGTCTTTATTAATTGGTTAAAATTTTATTTCTTCCAACTAGAATGCATCAAAAGCAACATGCTGAAACGAGACTTGTTACATCTGAAAAAAACAAATTCCAAGCAATCCAAGGATTCTTTTTCATAGAGAAGTACTTGTGAAATCAACCAGAAAGAGTAACAATTACTACTAAAAATAGGAAATTGATTAAATAGATTCATATTCAATAATAAGCACTGCAAGTGGATTGTACATGCCGAAAGCTAATAATAGAATTAATCCCTGAAGAAGTTCCTCTTTTGACATTAAAGTGAGTTCATTTCAAGCATTTGTAAAACGAAAAACCTTTTATAGCCGAGCTACTATCACATGAATAATATAAACAAATGTCAAATGTAGATTGCAACATTAGTGGATCATATATGACTACAAATATTTTCACAGTATCAGTCAACGACCGAGAGGACTGAGCAAGAGTAGAAGACTTACAAAAATAACAAATTGAGATGAGATATGACAAAGTTTAGGCACATATGACTATAATTTACATGGTCCCCTCAAAGATTTCAATAAAAAAAGCTAAAGAATTACATGAGAATTAATATCAAATCATAAAAGCTAAACATTGCAAGCTTTTGGATATTAATAAGATTCATGAAGGTCGCCTATATGTTTCCAGTTCATTAATTCCTACTTGTTTGGACTTTCATATATTCATCAAAATCACTACTTTGCCATTCATTAATTCGTATTTGATAACAAAAAAGAAAAAGAAATGTCAAATTGATTAGAAACCAAATAAATGAAGGTCTACTTTGGTGGATACGAGAAAACTAAAGTCATGCTAGACATCAATTTTATATAAGAGCAAAAGCAGTACCTTCATAGGAGTGACATTATATGTAGATACACCAGTTATTGGAGTTGAACTTTTATTTTCAGCTGTATAAAATGCAAGAGCACTCTCTCCTGGCTTTACCCTTACCTTATGGTAAGAAAATAAAACAATGGTTCATTTACATGGATAGAATCCGAATCACCAAAAGAAATTTGATTTATGCCAAGGTTGTTACCTCTCTTTGTGTGGGAATAAACTTCCATTGCATTCCATCGGCCACATCTGCATTAAATTGCACAACAATCTCCCTACAGAATAAAACAAAGAGATCCATCATGACAAATGCATACATTAAAAAACAAGTATATCAGCTGCATATCATTCTTGAAGCAATAATTCAACTTGTTCATCATTTTGCATGTAAACACAAGCTCACTATCAAGACAGTGGTCGAAAGTGGACGCCATGGCTACGATATTTCGGGAAAGGACAGCACCGATGGTTTGTCAATCATATAGACATTTACACAACAAAATGCTAAATTCATTTGTTTGCAAAAGGCATGTACATAGAAGCAAAACAGTCAACGAATAAACTCAGGACAAGGTACTACAACATTAATTTACAATCAAGTAGTAGCAAAACTTACTCTACTATCAGACCTGGCTACTGAAATCAATATGAGCGAGTAAAGAAAAGAAAAGAAATTTATAGTCGAAAAGCAAAAGAAGACCTCTGGGTGACAGTCCCTTCTTTTGTATGCCGAGCAATCTTGTCCTCAACAGTCTAAGAAAACACAGGATACAAAACATCAAGTCGTCACCAATTAACGAAAACGAAAAGAAGTCTAGAAAGAGAAAGGTTTACCTCTCGACGCTGGACAGTTCCACCATAACCAGTAGCTTGGCAAAACCTCCTATACAAAGGAACAGCAGCATAGCTAGCTCCAACCATGGCAATAACCAAACCGGAAAGATATATTAACATTTTTCTGGATTTCTCCTCCGTTGTAGAAGCATTATAAGTAGCATAACCCCTCTTAAAAGGGCTATGAAAAAAATCCCCAATTGCTGGAGATCTGAGTTGATGTCTTGGGTTGGTAATGCCAAAGATTGGGGCTTTATTTGCAGAGTAAGCTCTATTGAAGCTGTAAAGGAATGTGAGGCTTGAATATGAAGAATGAGATAATGGGTAAAAGAAAAAACCTTGGAAGGAGAAGTGTACCTACCTGGATTGAAGGTGCTGATTATGGAGATGAAGAATTCTTGCAGGTCTAGCTAGGCTTGAGAATGACATGGTTCTGTATTGTTGGGTGATCAACTAACATATGCAGATTTTTGTTGAGTTGATGTTTGTTTGGTTGGATCAAGTTTGATGATGGTGTTTCGGGACGAGGTTTTGGAGTCTGGAACCATAAATCAATAGCTGCAACTCGTTAAGGAAAAAAATAAAAGACAAGAGTTTATAATAGATGAGTCTATCAACGTGTCACACAATTTCGATTGTCACCTTCAACTCTCGTAATATGTCAATAATCTCATTAAACTTATTTAGAGATGTTCTGGTATATTTTCTCAACCAAAAATAATGTTTGGTAAATTTAAAAATGTTTTTTATATAAATTGAGAAAATTGCTTTCGGCAAAAGCTCAAATGTCAGAACTTGTACAAAAGAATTAATATCGATATATGTTTTACTAAAATAAGCTCACAACACATTTTACAATAATTACTATTTCTCCCTACCACAATATCAAAGTATCCCTAAAAACAAATTAAATATTTTCTTTTTATATTATCCTAATAACTTATGTCTCGTTTTTTTGAGCTGAAGACACTAAATTATTGTCACGAGCACATAATCTCACGTTAAGGTTTCGCCCATACAGCACCGCCACTCTTTCGAATGAGTTCGAGATGAGTCTTTTTCATCTTCGATGCACACTGATTTTCGCCCTCCTTTGAACTCATTAAAAAAGTGAGATCAGCTTCCTAACCAGCGGAGGGGATTGCTTTCTTCAATATTTACAAATTGAATTTAGCACTTACCAAATATGATTTTAAATTAAGATGCCACTAGTGCAAATACTACAAAATACAAGTATACTCTTATCAAAATGAAAAAAGTTGCCGAAAATAAAACACAAAGTCGTATGAACTCCCGGCAATTCTAAAAGTAGGTTGTACATCACATCAGAAGATGCCGGTGGCAAGACCGGAGTCATCCGATGCCAGAATTATCGCTCACGTTGACATGGACTGCTTCTACGTTCAAGGTATTTTCTGTAAATTCACAACTGACCACTTTCATTTCCTGATTGATTCTACTTTTGAATTTATAGTGGAGCAGCGGAAGCAGCCACATCTCAAGGGTTTACCCACTGCTGTTGTTCAATACAATGATTGGAAAGGTGGTGGCTTGATTGCTGTTAGTTACGAGGCTCGAAAATTCGGAGTTAAACGGTATAATTTCGAGTTCTTTTGTTTCATATTTCGGGTTTTCTGTTAATTTAATTTATGGGTCTTGTTTATCAGTTCCATGCGTGGTGATGAAGCTAAGAAAGTTTGCCCTCTAATTCAACTGGTTCAAGTTCCGGTAGCTCGTGGCAAAGCTGACTTGACTACTTACCGTAATGCTGGTTCTGAGGTAAATGTGGATGGTCATTGGTGTTCAAATGTACCATCTTGTGTCTCAGGTTGTTGCTTTTTGGGTTGAATTGAAATCAAATTTGCAGGTGGTTTCTATTCTTTCTCGGAAGGGTAGATGTGAGAGGGCTTCCATTGATGAGGTTTATCTTGACCTTACTGATGCTGCTGAAGCTATGCTTAAAGAATCTCCTCCAGAGAGTTTGGAGGAAATTGACGAGGAAGCTCTCAAATCACATGTTTTGGGGCTTAAGAAAGAGGTATTGAAACAATGCTTTTCATCAATAGGTAGATGCTAGTTCAATTTGCATGTAAATGAGTTTTTACATGGTAGATGAATTTTTATATCTGTGATATAGTTTGTTTTGCTCTTCTCGTTTTACTGCTAAGCTTTGTATATCCTATGTTGTCTCTTTCAGTTTTCTTCTCTTTGTTTGATTGTGAAACATTAGGTGCAAAGTAGGAAAAACTTGCAGTGTCTACTTTTTACTACATTGTTGAAGCATGAGTTTGGATTTCTTCAATCCCTCTTTCGTTATAATGCATAGCCAGAAAGAAGGAAGATCTTTTCTTGAAATTTATATATTTAATCCCCAGTGGCAGAGTGTGTTTTCAAAACAAAGTAGTAGGTGTTTTCTTTGCTCGTATCTATGTCGTCAATACTCAGTATCACATTTATGCATCTGCTTTGTTCTTTTGAATCTTAATCATGCGGTAGAACCTATTAAGCACGGACACGGGAAACAGTATTTTTGAAAAACATGGGGTGCGGCAGGGACATGGCATATATATCCATGTATATAATTCATATTGATAGAGTATTAGCTACTAATGTAACTAGATCACGGCCAGAAAGAGCCCAAAGAGCGAAATGTGAACTAGGACGAATAGTCAACAGAGTTAGTGAGGGTGAGCTGGCTGCATAATTCTCCTCCACCTCTTGTTACATATTAGAATATTGAAATTGAAGGGGACGAACAAAACTAATTGGAACTTAAGAGAAAACAATCTGGAATTGAAAGAGAAAGCTTCGTCAATTAGAGAAGATAGAAAAGAAGAATTGGATCCCATCCTTGGCAACGAGGAAAGAAAGCGTCTTAAAGTTTTCATTTCTTAGACAGTTAAGTTTGGGTTTTTTTCTTTCTCAGAAGTGTCCTGAAGTGCCCCCCGCCGTGTCCCCGAGTCCAACACCGACACTCCGACCTCCTGGAAGAGTCATGCTTCATAGGGTAGAACGAACTTATGTGAACACGGTCTTCTTTTTTTATGTGAACAAAGCGGTTAATGATAGAGGATGGTACCTAAACTGAGGTTATCTGAGTTTTACTATGGACTATTTCCCCAGGCAGATAATGTGCCATTCTGAATAGGAGGGAGCTTCTATTTTGTTGACATGCATGGCTCAAATAAGAATTATAATTATTATGTATTATATATGCTGTATTGGTCTAAAAGGAAAACTGATTCGTAATTTGAAGGCTTCTTGGGATTCATGCTAGCCATAAACTATATGTCGGGTCCTGAAATTCAGGATTTCGACCCATGATCAGGTCCAATGATGGAGTTCCCTCTATCTTTTGCTTTCTCTCTCCATCATAGACTTCTTATAGGATTTTGCATTAGTTCAGGGTCAAAAAGACGACCAAGAAAGTGTGAAGGAGTGGCTATGCAGCAGTAATGCTGATCATCGTGACAAATTATTAGCTTGTGCAGTCCTCATAATTGCGGAACTTAGGAAGCAAGTTCTGAAAGAGACCGAATTTACGTGTTCTGCCGGGATCGCTCATAATAAGGTAAGAACATGTTCTGACATTTCTCATTTCTTCTTTACTGAATGATATTTTATCTAAACCCCAGGTTAATGTCTTGTATGTGAATTTACTTTTAGATGCTGGCCAAACTTGCGAGTGGCATGAATAAACCTTCACAGCAAACTGTTGTCCCTTTTTCATCTGTAAAAGAATTGCTTGATTCATTGCCAATCAAGAAAATGTAAGTTTGTGTAATTACAGATGTTTGTGTTGTCAAACTTAAAATGTTAAGTTGAGGAGAGCTTTATATCTACTTGACTACAATATATAAAACGAATTGAAAAGTTTCCTCATTGTTTTCAATCATAGGAAACAACTTGGTGGGAAACTGGGATCTTCCTTACAAATTGACTTGGGTGTGAATACTGTTGGAGATCTGCTGCAGTTTTCAGAGGAGAAGCTACAAGATCGTTATGGAATAAACACTGGGTAAGACTGATTAGGTGCAAATAGTATGACTAGTCTCTTATCAACCGATTATTATGCCAAGTGCTTGACTGGACAAGATGAACAAACATGAAAGATGTGGCACTTGTTCACTTTAAAATGCACATGAAACATTTCAAGTACAATGAATTTGTGTTTTTTTCAACCTTAAAGCTCGTGTCTATTTTGACTTATTGGGTTCACCTCCTAGAACTGTGTTACTTTACTCCATGTCATTCGAACCTTTTATGAATTTCTTCTTGATAGTTTTAATTTCTAATGTTTGAACAATTCTTAATAAGAAGGCATTTCTCATTTAGATAGTCTTGACATTTGTCATCATGTTCCTAATTTCTATTTTAATACGGTTTGCAGTACCTGGTTATGGAATATTGCAAGAGGAATTAATGGGGAGGAAGTTCAGGGACGCCTTCTTCCTAAGAGCCACGGTTCTGGGAAGACATTTCCTGGACCTCGGGCTTTAAGGTGTATGGATTCTGTAAGATCTTTGTATCTATATGCACAATGCTTATGTATTAGCGTCTTAGTAACTGCAAAAATTTAAAATAGTAAAACAAAAGGGATTGGCCTTCTTCAGTTGTTTAAAACAAAAAAGTGGTTGTTTTTAGGAAACTTTTATAGGAAAGTTGGACAATGGAGTTTATTCTTAAGTTACAAAATTTTCGAAACATTACGTTAGAAAAAAAAAACAACTTTTTTTCCTTAATTTACTGCAAAGTTTGGCAAACATTTAGATCATGTTTGCCAAAATTACAGTGATAGGAAAACACAAGACAGAGATCTCCTTGTTTTCCTTTCGGATTTGTCTTGTTGCTTGGCAAACATTTAAATCATGTTTGCCAAAATTACAGTGATAGGAAAACACAAGACAGAGATCTCCGTGTTTTCCTTTTGGATTTGTCTTGTTGCTGGGTTAAGACCCAATAAAAACTCCTTTTGTTGTTATTAAATTCTTATAATGTAAATACTTTTTTATAATTTTAAGTTGACTTATACCATTTTCTATTATAGTTTAATCTTTGCGCTCTCGTTTCTAATTTTAACATGAAAATTATTCTCAGAATATTAAGTTCCTGTCATTTGTATATTTAATCTTTTGTCTAACAATTTACATAAACAGTTGTCTTTTAGTCAAGACACTTCAATATGATATATTACTTGGTTGCTTTTTCTCAGGTTCAGCACTGGATTAATCAACTTTGTGAAGAGCTCAGTGACCGTCTAAGCACTGATTTGGACCAGAACAAGCGGATTGCACACACCCTTACTCTAAATGCTACTGCATACAAGGTAACTTCTTTTACCCTGTTCTGTTTGCTTATTCTTTTTCCTTGGACATACTTGCAACCCTTGGATTTACATTGTCCTCAGAAAATGTTGTCATACAGTCTACTGATACAGAATCACATAAAAAGTTCCCTTCAAAATCTTGTCCATTAAGGTATGGGACTGCAAAAATTCAAGAGGATTCATTAAACTTATTTCAAGCGGGATTGCGAGAATATATGGATTCATATGGAGTCAAGCTTCATAGAAGTCAGCAGAATATATGGGGCATAACATCTCTTTCAGTTTCAGCAAGTAAAATTGTTGACATACCTTCTGTAAGTTTGCTGTGTTTTCTGTGATTTGCTAAATTTTGAGTTTTACATGTGAAGTCGATGAAACTAGGTTTCCTGGATAGAAAAAAAAATCTTCATGAAATGTATTGCATACTGATCTCTGTTAACCCCACTTTTTGTTCATGTGTCAAAGTGCCTCCTTCAGTGAGAGAAACAACTATTGCTGTTGGTAGGTGGTTCTCTCCTGAAACAGGGTCCAGGGGCAAAGGAAAATCGAAACCAGTGTTTTTTGAAGGAAAATTGAGTTATTTTATATTCTACATTGATAGCCTCAGTGATGTTGTGTTTTTGATGATGTTGGTGTTATTGTTGCAATAATATTGGAATTATTTTATTAATTAGTCCTGAATGTAATAACTAGTTTAATAGATTTTATGGTGCTTGTAGGGAACTTCTTCAATCATGAAATACTTTCATGGCCAAGATCCATCACTCTCTTCATTAAAGCAAATGCCAGATATCTTAACTGAAGAAGCTGCACCATTATCAACATCAGGTGATTTTGTCTTACTGGTTGGTGTTTCTGTATATGCTTATGACGTTTTAGTTATTAATGGGATTGAATAAAGTTCTTCATGTTCATTTAGGGTGTGAAAGCTATTCAGATATGAAGTTGAATGAGCCACAACTTAACTACAATGTTCTCAGTCTAGATCAACCAGAACGGGAAGTCACTGCATGGCAAGATCAGGTTTTGTAGAGAGCAACCTCAATGTCCTTTTCTTTTTTAACCAACATACCCATAAGTGTTATGATCGGCATTGTGTTAAGGGGCGCTTGGTTCCGGAATAAAAAAATCAAATACAAAAAGGAGTGGGAATGAAATACACTTTATGTTGAAAGGCCTTATTTTATGTATAATTTGACATCCATGTTTGTGCTACGTGACAACTCATATTTTTTTTTACTGCCACAAGTCAATGTTAAGAAGTTGGGTTGAAAAGCCAATTGGTGTTGTTTCAAAGCTCGCTAAAAAGTGATATTGCAGTCTTTATATGTCTGGTAATGTCAATTTTACTACATGTCTGAAAGTGAAGTTCCTGTGTCTGCAGGATTCATCTGGCTTTTCATCCAAAAAAGCAACCGATGGCTTCGACACTGCAACTTCGCTCCTTCTGCCATCAGGTGTCATATTGTAATGCTAGGAATCACTTATGATTGCTTCAGTTATCTTTTGAATTATTGTCCCATCTTAGTAAGTTAGTTCTGATTCTCATCCAGGGAGCAAAAGTCATTCAGGACTAAATCAAAGTAACTCGCATGGACTTTTATCTAGGGGAGATAACCAGGGTATAGTGCCTAATTTGAAAGAACAAAAACAGAAAGGTGGTGCAATGAAAGACAAGGTATGTTCAGTTGTGCATGCATCTATTCTTATTATAGCTTTTGCGCTCCTGGATTATGTCATAAGATTTTATATATAGAGCCAAAATTTTATTTTCTTCCCCAGAATCATTCAATTTATAGTTGTCCAGTGATTTCAGAAGCCTGTAGCAATGGGGCTTATACCTGTTTGTAAATGGTGAATATACACAAGAAAAATGGGTTGAAACACATCATTTTTAAGTAAAAAGATACCTTTTTTACATCAGATATCGTATTCCTCAGTTTGATACAAAAAGAACTGCGTCCAATCTATGAGAGTAAAATTGAGTTACTTTTTGTTGTACACAGTGATGTTGAATTGTTGCTGTTGGTGTTGTTGTTGCAGTGTATTTGTTATAATTGACATAGTCCAGGAATTATGGATTAAGCACTAAATCAAGGAAAACAAGCATTGTGTTGACACAGCTTAAAGTAGAAGAAAATTTTCAGGCATATTTTTAGGTGGAATGTTTAATGAGAGATCACTAACTCTTCTTGTAAATGGTGGAAGTATCTTAATCTAATATTGAAGATTTATTTGGAAATTTCATTACTAATTACATTTCTCCAATTATTTATACGAATTTCAACCTTTGTCACCTAACTGAAAATAGTTGGTTTAATGGATTTTATGGTGCTTGTAGGGAACTTCTTCAATCATGAATTACTTTCATGGCCAAGATCCATCAGTCTCTTCATTAAAGCGAATGCCGGATATCTTGATTGAAGAAGCTGCACCATTATCAACATCAGGTGATTTTGTCTTACTGGTTGGTGCTTCTGTATATGCTTATGACAATTTAGTTATTAATGGGATTGAATAAAGTTGTTGATGTTCATTTAGGGTGTGAAAGCTATTCAAATATGAAGTTGGATGAGCAACAAATTGACTATAATGTTCTCAGTCTGGATCAACCAGAAGAGAACATCACTCAACGGCAAGATCAGGTTTTGTAGAAAGCAACTCCATTATCCTTTTTTTAACCAAAAGACCCATATATCCATGATCGACATTGTTCTAAGGAGTGCTTAGTTCGGGAACAAATCACATAAAATTGGGAATGGAAATGAAATTCTCTCTTTCAAGAAAGTAATTATGGAATGGGAATCTCATTCTGGTAAATATTGGAATCAGCAGCCCCTATAAAAAATTGTGAGTGCACGTTTCCCATCAAAATTGCTTTTTTTGGTGGCAAATTGTGCCAAAGTTCATTTATGTTTGGGGTTTGTTTCAAAAAGCTCATTGAACTTCATTTTCTTCCGATAAAGTCATTGAACTTTCCTATTATTTCTCAAGAATTATCACGCTAGTTTTGCTTTTTCATTATGGCTATTTAATTTAAAATCGAGCGTTCTAGCTGCGTGAAAATCAGCAGAAGTATAATGCACTTTCCTTTGAAGAATAATACTAAAAAACACTGACTCTACCTTTTTCAACAGATTTATGATTTCATTCAATTTCTTCTTTTTTCAAATCTTTTTGACTATTTTAAAAAATTGCTTGCAGTTTTATACTTGTTAATTTGTTGAGTGATGTTCTCTTTTGCATTTATAAAACTTGTTATTTCGAAGAAAAAATGTATATTCTTTTGTTTCCCTAACACATTCCACACTTTCCCTCTCTTTCATGCCCATCACTTATCACTTCCATCCAAAATCTGGCATAGTAAAAAATAAAGGAAAAAGAAAACCCTACTATGGGTCATTTAGGCAGAAGAACATTGCAGATTTTATGCATGGGAGGGAGAACAAGAGGAAGAGAAAGAAAAGTTGATGAACCAATTGGTGTTGTGTTAGAGCTGTGCTAAAAATTTATGCAGTCTTGATTTTTCTGATAATGTCAATTTTATTGCATTTCTTATTGTGAAAAACTTTTATCTGCAGGATTCATCTGGCTCTTCATCCAAAAAAGTAACCAATGGCTTCAAGACAGAAACTTCACTCCTGCTTCCATCAGGTGTCATATTGTTATGCTAGAATTCGCTTATCATTTCATCAGTTATCTTTTAAATATTTGTCCGTATTAGTAAGTTAGTTCAGATTCACATGCAGAGGGAAAAAGTTACTTGGGACTTAGTCAGAGAAACTCACACGGACCTTCATCCAGGGGAGACAACCAGGGTATAGTGCCGAAGTTAAAAGAACTAAAACAGAAACGTGGTGCAATGAAAGACAAGGTAAATATGTTCAGTTGCTTATGCTTCTCTTACTATTATTGATTTGTGTGCTCCTGGATTCTGTCATAATATTTTGTACGTGGAATTAGAATTGTATTTCCTTCTCCAGAATCATTTATTTTATAGTTGTTGTAGTGACTTTTAAAGCTTGTAATGATGGGGTTTGTACCCGTTGTAAATGGTGAAACACAAGAAACTGGGTTAAACACATCAATTAAGTAAAAAGAAACCCCCGACATCAGAGATCGTAATCTTCAGTTTGACATAAAAAGAACCACCATCCAATCTTTCATGGAGCACAAAACTGCAATGATTTTCTGTACTTGCCCTTTTGAACAAATGTCATCTCATGGCTGTCACAATATAGAGTAGGAAATAGAGGGCGACTGTAGAGATTATTTAGATGGTTATTTTACCTTGTTTTATCTATTTAATAATTGTTATTCCTTTAGAAGTTTGTTACAGCAGCTGTATTATTTTACACTTGTAGAGATTGTGATTGCTGCCATGTCAGCTGTAGTTTGCTCTATTTGAAGTCCTGGATATCAGAATTATATTGAAAGATGTTTATCTTCTTCTTCTTCTATCTTTATGTGGCCTTCCTTTGGCAGGGAACAATCTTGAAATTATTTAATAGCTACAGTTCCTCATTCTCTTCAACAAAACAAGATGTCAGGGTTGGAGGTATGAGAGCTTGTTTAGGTATTCATATTTAATAATTGATATGTTTGTTTGTGGTGCTGATTATTCTTTCCTTATTGAGGGTTGAATTTTAGGTTCAGAGGCAAATGAGACAGTTGTTAGTCAGCATAGACGGAATGATGAAGAGAGGGAATCCTGGAATTACAAGAGTGATGAGATCGATCCATGTGTAGTTGACGAGTTACCTAGAGAAATCCAAGAAGAAATTCGGGCATGGCTTCGGCCGACAAAGCGGTCTAATGTAGGTAAACGGGGTTGTACCATTTCTCACTATTTTCCACCATCACAGGGATAGTATGCTCAGGTTTTGAGTTTAGAAATCTAGTAGAAATGGTACAGATGATATTATATGTAGTTGACCCATTTAGTTGCTGTATATATTATGTAAATCAAACGAATTCTACACTGAATTGTATATAGCCTATGAAAAGTTGAGTGGAAAACTCAGCTTCAGAGTGATTTTTGGGATATTATTTATTTATTTCTACATCTTGGTTCGAGAATTTGAGAATGTAACTTTGAATCTCCAGTTGAAGGGGTTTGTGATTGGAATGGAGCAGCACAAGTATATAGGTAATTGAAGATTGAATCATCCATAATACATTTTTTATGAGTCGTAATTTTATGTCATTGCTCTATGTAAGTTTGCAAAACGAAGGACATGTCCAGTAAAAATCTCAACTTGTCAAATTATTTGTTGTTTCTAACAATTATATTGTTTTTGCAGGATTCATAATTTTCAGTCATTGAACATTCAAGACTTGATACATAAATTATACTTGAATTAACTTTTACTGTTTGACACTTTGAAACCGCGCGCCAACATGTAATAGGCAGATGCAGCTGTGAAGGTAGCTGAAGGCAAGCCAAACCAAATTACGATCTTGCTTTTTGTGCAAGGGGCATCAAATTGGAGCTCGGTAGGAGATGCTGCATTTTTCCTTTTGCAATTCTACGACCCTTCAGCCTAACAACCAGAAACCAAGGAACTTAAATCTGAGCTCAGAATCTCAGCAGTTGAAACGTGCAAAAGAGGACCATCACCGAAACTATTGTCCAACAAAATTTTTGTGCCCTGCCGTTATGAACCAAATGAGGAACCAGCTGAGCAAAACCACTAGATCCGGGAGGCATATAGGAAGAACCCAAAGAGATAAAAGAATATCTATATCAATACCTTTTCATCAGCAAGAATCCTAGTTCCAAACATTCTCCTACTCCTCGAGCCCCCATATTTGTTTGGGCTAGTTAGTAATACTAAATTCAACAAATGGACTTTCCTACCGTTGAAATAGGCACTTGGAAATAGAAATTATTCAACAAATCCCTCCTGAATGTTGCCCATCTCCGTTTTTGTAGTATTAGCTTCCCCTGTTTTGCTGTATACAAAAACCAATTATGACATCCATCATCCACGTAATAACAAACCCCAAACAAAACAGCAAGCTCTATGACCTTTATTATAAGGAGACATGTCAAAACAAACCAACTATAATCTCCCAATATTTCTACTTTCTTTCTTTCAGAGGAAAATAACTTTATTAATCAGAATTTAATACAAGCAAATAACAATAAAATAGAAAACTCATACCAATAATAATAATAATAATAATAGGTCTAACGTGTGTATAAAAGTATTAAAATAGGTCTAATATGTAGTATCAAATTAGACTCAACATATAAAAAGTGATACCAATGAAGAACTTGAGAACATAATTTAATGTTCTAACTTACGCTTTCGGTATATACTTACTATGCAAAACAGACAAATTATAATTTAATGTTCTAACTTACGCTTTCGGTATATACTTATTATGCAAAACAGACAAATTATCTTCATCAATTGTATATGTATGACGTGTCGAATTTTGTTACCGAAATTATTTGTAAACACCAAGTCTAAATTGAAAATAATTTCTAAATATTAAATCAAATTTAATTCTACTCCCTTCTCGAATATATGTCTTTTAAACAAAAAGCTGAAAATTAAGACTCTTGTATAAAAAACTAATGTATCATCGACATTTCAATAAATACAATTATTTTCTCAAAGAAACGACAAAACGAGTATATTTGTGAATTTTTTAAGTTGATTAAAAGACATAGATTCGAGGGATTACCATTTTATATGGTTAGTGTTGTTTTGATACGTTTCGACTGTAAGAAATAAGTGGCTAACTTGAGCAGAAAGCCAAATTCTGAAAGTATCAATAAAAGTTGAGTTTGGTTTATCTTAAAGTGATCATCGCATTTGAATCCGGCGGTTGGTTTGTTGAAAGCTGAAGGTAAAACCATCTGAATTTCTTGAGCGTAACCCTAATTATCTGTTTTAGTTAATTTTTGATTTTAGGTTTGGGTATTTGTGAAATTTACAGTATCCCTTTGCTGTTTCTAGATTAACATTGTGCTGTTTCTAGATTCACTATCTCGTTTAACCAATTTGATTCTGAAATTTAACATAGCAAAATGACTTAGATTGTTCTTTTGGTTGGATTAGTGAATCAAAATCACTTTAGATTGCTTATTCTTAGCATTTATGATTCTACCTTTCCTCATTGTTTTCGGTTTACTGTAATAATCAAAATTTTGTTTATGGTTGCTCACAATGTGCTGTATGTATCGTTATTGAGTTTCTGTGTATGATGATAACAACAAATAATGATGATGGTAGTTAACTTCTCTGAACATTAAATTTGACATTTGGCTCGGAGTAAATGGTTTTATCAGATATTTGCAGCTCATGAAATCAACAAATGTATTTGACCAATTGTTTTTCCCTTGTCCTATTAATACGCGTTTTACCCAACTATATTATCCATTCGTGTGGCATTGCAACCATGTTCTCGTTTACTTCACTTATGGCTTTAAGTCTGTTCCTTTTTTCTACCAGTGATTGAAAATGTCTCGAAGATATGATAGCCGGACAACAATCTTCTCTCCAGAAGGACGTTTATATCAGGTTGAGTATGCCATGGAGGCCATTGGAAATGCCGGGACTGCAATAGGTATACTGTCCAAAGATGGGGTTGTCTTAGTTGGCGAAAAGAAGGTGACTTCTAAACTCCTTCAAACTTCAACATCAACCGAGAAGATGTACAAGATTGATGACCATGTAGCATGTGCTGTGGCTGGCATAATGTCTGATGCCAACATCCTTATCAACACAGCTCGAGTTCAAGCCCAGCGATACACGTTTTCATATCAAGAGCCAATGCCTGTGGAGCAGCTTGTCCAATCTCTTTGTGATACCAAGCAAGGGTATACACAGTTCGGTGGCCTCCGACCCTTTGGGGTGTCCTTTCTGTTTGCAGGGTGGGACAAGAATTTCGGGTTCCAGCTTTATTTGAGTGATCCAAGTGGAAACTATGGTGGTTGGAAGGCTGCAGCCGTTGGAGCCAATAACCAAGCTGCCCAGTCTATGCTTAAGCAGGACTACAAGGATGATATGAGTAGAGAAGAGGCGGTTAATCTAGCATTAAAAGTGCTGAGCAAGACAATGGACAGTACAAGTCTGACTTCCGATAAGCTCGAGTTGGCAGAGGTGTTTCTGACACCCTCTGGCACGGTGAAGTACCAGGTTCGTTCATCCGAGTCTGTAAGCAAGTTATTAGTCGCATCTGGAGTGACCCAACCTGCTGCTGATGCATCTTAAATTGGTGTAGCTAGGTTTAATCTTGATTAAAGTTTGAGGACTCTACTGTTGTGGGTTTCTGTATGTCAAATTGCGTGTTTAAACTTTTTGTTGAAAGATATATTTGCTCTTTCCCTTTTTGGAAGCATTGAATGTTTTTAATATGATATTTTCCGTTATCTCGATCATTGTTAGGAGTCTCTGTAGGGGGATTATTACTTTGAGGTTAACATGATTTGAATGTGGAAATATGCTTTTGTATCCTTCATTATCTAGAGTCTGGACATGCATTTGTAAATTAAAATTTTCGGTGTAGGATACAATTGCATTTTTTCTCTTCTTACCAAAGAATACAATTGCACATTGGATCGAGGTTACTTATCTTTGCACATTTGGATCCGTTTGTTTGTTGGAAAATGTACCCAGGTGCATCTGATATCCCAAAGCATGATTCCATTGAATGATAGAACAAAGCAAATAGGACAATGAAATAATTCCATTGAGAATGAATTTACAATACCAAACAAAGAATTTGAAACTTGAGAACCATTGACAACAGTAAACAGAGGCCCAAGAGGGTACTCTGGAGCAACGTTTGAACGCGCTCGACCTTGTTCACCCTTTCAGCGAAGTATCCCGCTCTTTCCTTGAGTAAACAACACAAAGGATAGCAAACTAATTGTCATTAGCCAACTTACAACTTCGCGAACACCATAAGAAAGCATCAGTTGAACAGTGTAAGACAACATTTCTGCACCTCTAACAAGCCGTAGGGTTTTGAACAATGATTCCAAAACCTACCAGATTATCATGTGCAAAAATGACAACCTAAATGGGGTGCATCTTGGAAGGCTTGGTGCCGGATTCAACCATCATGGACAACCTAAATGGGGCTACTCCTTGCTTGCTTCCAACGCATATTGCTAATGCAACTTCAGTTTCACTTATGCTCCATTAATTTGTAACTGAATTTGAGTCATGAAATTAAAGAACAAGTTAAGCAATGAAGTGTAGAGTGTCTAACCAATAATGAACCAAATGATAGAACACAGCCACTCAAAAATCTGGCTAGGGCTCAGAGACATTTTCTCTCAATATTGTTATTTAGTTAATTTTGATCAATATTATCCTTCTTGTTTAAGGCCGTATTATTTATGTTTTATCAGTCATTTATTTTAGTTCTATTCAGTTCAATTCAATAATATCCCTTCAAAGTTTAGTTCAGTTATGTCATAAGAGCATGACGTAAGAGCGATATATTCCTTTCAATAAAGATTTGTGTTTTCCAATAATTTAAGTTATTTTAATTAAGTTTTGTTCTTATTTTTTGTTTCATAATTTGCTATTGATTAATTTAAATAGTTCATATTAGATATGTTACATAATTTGATTTAGAGACAAGATCATGATTCGAATCTCACTATCAACATTGAATGTGAGTTGATACCATAATCTACCAAATATAACCAAATTTGTAACCTCGATCAGTGGTGAAATTTCATCAAATGTGTAAGTCAGTAGTCAAGTATAACATTAAATATGTCAATAAATAAAAAATAATTAAATAAAAAGACAGTAACTAGGAATATAAATTTGAATACGTTAATGGTCAACATTTCATAATATTGACTAATAAGTAAAAAAAAAATCCAATTCCTTGAAAGAGATTTTTAATTGTTGACTCTGTAGATAATTTAACAGAAAAATAAAATAACTTTGTTTGATAACTAAAATGAAATCTTTCACTTTATAAGCACCAAAGACTTGAACAGTAGTACAACAACCTTATAGATAGGTCTTGCCCTTAACACGTCATTCATGACAATACAATATATTTAATTTTAATTATCCATTGAAGGAAAAAAGAAACCGATCTTTGCGATAAGAATAAAATAATTTAATTTCACTTTACAAAGTGGGTATGCGCAATATTCCACTGCTGGCTGCATGCTGCTTCTTATAAATAAATATTATATTTTCTTTTATTACGGTGAATATGGATAGAATAGAAATCTACCAAACAGATAAATACGTTTTCTTTTATTTTCTTTTATTATTTCTTGTGTTTTTGAGATATTGGAAATATTCAATGTTCGCAATTAATAATAATAATATGACAAGCCAAAGCAAACGTGTTTTAAGAGGTGGTAACCCTTTATGGTCAAACTTCAACTTCCATTTAAATAATTATACACCAGCCGACAAGGAACCTTCATGTTCACATTTTTCACAAAATAAATACCATTACCCCACATTAAAAATGTTATTTCTACTTATATATTAATACTTACTAGTAATTAGTTTCAGAATTTACCAGCATAGTTTAATTGCCAAAAACGAAAAAATATTGCTGACCTTTGACTGTTTCCTTACCTTTCTTAAGCTTTCAGAGATCTAACAAAGTCAACTTTTGAAAAAAATAAATCGAAAGAGCTTCTGAGATACGATACGAGAATTTTAGACCCGTTTATAATATGCACAACTTAGCTGAAATAAACAAAACAAAACTCAACTAGAAGAAACAATCCAATTTTAACTAGCTAACATTCAAGTTTGACAACAACTAGTCTATCTAATGGATGGATCGTAAATTGATGCAAAATATACTGATCCTCTGTGTACGGTTACATGATGTAAATTTGTCATTTGGTAAAGCGAAAACGGGGTTTCCCTCAGTATAAGCTAAAATGTTCACCAAGACTGTGTAGACTGTAAATGAAAAATCATCCCAGCACTGTATCTAGAATGTAGACTGTGTAAATGAAAAACTTCACAACCTTACTCTCCCAAATTCTGAATGCCAAGCATAGGCATTCAAGTTTAAATTGTCCCAGGTTTATTAGTTTTCTTCCCTCTCTTTTAGAATCAAGGAAACTGAGAAAGGCTAATGAAATTCAAACTGTGAAATGCAATAACTTATTGAAGTTATCGTCTTCCTTGTGGCCTGTGTCGGTTATGGTTTCCTGGTCTCATCTGTAGATTCTTTGGCCCAGACCCTTGCTTCGGGAGATCCTGTAACTCCATGACCTGTATGGTTCGCTGTCTCTTTGCTGCTCAACAAAGTAAAAACAAAATCACAAAATCACAAATGCTGCCTACATTTCAGTCACTCCTTGAAACAGAATTTAGATCTCAAGCATCGATTGCATCTAAATTTTGGAAGTGGTTAAGACTAACCATTTTCGGCTTGTTGATAACGCTCCTGTAGTTTCCTTTTTGTGGCTTCAAGTTTCATCTGGACAGCAACTTCATCCGAACACTGCAATTCCTAGTTGAGCAATAAATATGAGACAAAAAAGAAAATCATGGTTACAAATCCAAACCTCGTACATATTTTGATACTTACATCTTTTTGAATATTTGAAGGCTTTCTCTGGCTTATTGTCTCGACAGTTCTTCGCTCAATCTTTGCTTCGTTGTTGGGTTTTCGTTCAATATTTTGTTTAAGAGGTCTCCCAGGACCAGAACCAGCGGATGGCTTACTTGGCTTCACGACAAGTTCTTGCTTCCTTATTTGTTGAGTCTTCTTGTCCTGGGTGACATGATTTAATTCATGGGACATTTGCTGTTTACGCTTTGTGATATTCTGATGCTCCATCGATGATTTTCTTCCTTTTTCACGGTTCTTGCTGAATTCCCCACTATTTCGAGGATCTGAAACAACATTCCCCATTCATAATCATGAATCTAAGATGTGGGGAATTCAAATAAAGAACCGAAGAACATAAGTTATCTATGAGAATCACAAGAGAGAGCAAATTGAACTCACTTCCATCATCATCCATGCCATCGAAGAACTTTGCATGAGCAAAAACAGCACCAGCCAAAACCAAAACCAGTCAGGCCACACAACTGGAATGCCCTAAAGCAAATTTAATATCACAACAAAAGAAGAAGTAGAAAGAAAACGTTTCATACTTGTGAGAGTTCTATTCCAGTTGTCTGAGCACTAAATAAAAATGCTTCATCTAATGGAGGAGATGGAAGCCCTTCTTCCTCTTCATCATCAACAACAGATGGATTCAAAGACTCAGGAGTACCTTCATCACCTACAAATTCCATTACACTCAGATTCTATAAACATTTCAGCTTCTAAAGCTGATGCACATGAAAGTAAGATAACTGTCCTACCTCTTATAGGCTTTGCAGTGCTATACCATTCATCAACCAAAACCTTCCATCCACTGCAACGCAAAAACCGATATTCGTGTGAAATTATGATTGATTAAGAAACGTAATTACGACTACATACAGTTAGCACAAACTACAGCTCATGCATACGACAAACTAAATCAGCAGACGAGACGTTACCACAGCTTAATTAGAAGGGCTAATATTTTAATAACTATTATGACATCTGTCAATCGATCTTCTATCCGCAAACAATTACCGAATGTAGCAAGAATCATGAAAGTGCACGTTAATGAGATACCAAAAATAGTTCCACATGAATTCCGTTCTACATACGTCAGCACAACACAATATTTTAGTAACTATTACAACATCCATTACTCAATCCAATTCTATCAGTAAACAATTGCCAAATGAAGCAGGATCATGAAACCGGGCGTTAATTAGATACCAAAAATAGTTTCACATGAATTCCGTTATCTGACAAAACATAATATTGAAGTCACATAAAAGATAACATCAACTCATATACAAATATATCTAGCAGCACTTTAACCATGAAGTAAACTTATACAACGATACTCCATAGTCAATCCCATAACGAACTCCATAAGCTAAACAAACGAACAGTATAAACAACACAAGAATAAGGTCGGTGTCATACTCGATAAGAGTTCGTGCAAGATTGCGAATTTGCTTCGATCCATGCTTGCGTAGAACATTGACAGACTTTCCAATCTCAGTTGCCTGAGGAAAATGAGCTACATTATTAGAAGAACCAACAATCACATATCAAGATATCATATAACAATTGAATTTCCTCAAACCTTAAGTGTATCGACAGTGAGAGCCATTAATTGAAGCCGCCTCAAGGATTCAAACAACACGGTATCAGACTGTTACAATCATAAACAAATCAAGAAATTACATAATGACAATCACAAGCAAATCAAGAAATCATCATATACATAAAACTAGATAATATACCTCATCTGAGCTATTATCAAGAAGATTCTTGATCCGGAAAACCTCAGCGAGGTCCCGAGACTCCTCCTCAATGACATCAGTCAAAGCCTCAGCATCACCATAGCTGAAATTACTGAGAAACTGATCATCATAATTGACATTGAGAATGTCATTGAGCGAATCAGTAGTATTGAGTTTACTGTCCTTGATTCCTCCTCCTGCAGTCTGAACATCAGGAGGAGGGTGGAGCTGGATGCAACCAGAGCAGCAGGTAGAGAACAATCTCTCAGCAATTCGATCCCTACGCAACCTAAATTCCTTAGGGCAATCAGAAGCTGCAACTATGATCGCATGATCAATGATTTCGAATATATCCGAATTCGCTGTCCTAAAATACTCCCTCCAGTAATCTACTGCCGCCGATTTCATTCTAACAATCCAGATAACAAAATTGAACAAATACCCACAAAACCAACACCCTCCAAATTCTCGATTCCGATCAAAGATTGGATTTTTTTATTTTTATTTTAATTTTTAATCTGAGGTTTAGGAGGGGGATAGAATATTATTACAATAGATTAAGATTAAGATTAAGCAGCTGAGCTCCTCGTATCTTCTTCTTCTTCTTCTTCTCTTCTCTCTCTCTCTCTCTCTAGCTTGGTGTTTGTTTGGTTAATGTAATGCTTGTCTGCTACACAAACAAACCAACATAAAATTGTAACCTTTTCTTAAAAAATAATTATCAACAAAAACAAAAACCCAAAACCACTCCCCTTGTAACAAGAAAAATGGTTTTAATTTTATTTTTTTTAAAGAGATTTTACGTTTTTTTTCAGAGAGATTATATGAAAAGGCAAGGAGAGAGAGAGGGGGAAGAGAAGGAGAGAATGTGCTTTCTGTGGTGACTTTTTTGTTTTTTTCCTTTCTATTGTCTTTTATTATTATTATTATTATTATTATTATTATTATTTTATATAATATTTATAAATATTTCTTATATATATCCTAACTTCTTTATCATATATTTTGGTAATTCTAAAAAGAAGTCTAGTAATTACACTGTTTCTTATAAATGTGTCATTTTATTTGCGATTACATGAATTTTTAAATAAAGGACTTGTTTCGTTAGTATCACCAAAATGAACGCTAATAATTTTAAAAATGTACAGGATTCAGTTATATTTATATTTTGTGTAACTTAATTGTTTATTTATTACTTTTGAGCTCATTTAAATATCATTTGTGAGAAAAGTGAAAATGAGTGTTTAAGGAGATAAAATATCTAAACAGCGTTTTTAAAAAATCGAAAGTGTCATTTTATAGTATAATGTGGTACTAATAACTCTAATTTTGAAAAAAAATATTTTAAAGTTGTTAATAATTATTTTTGAAAAACAATGTTACCACCAAGGTTTTTCAAAAATTTACTTTATATATACCTTTAATTGTCAATTTTGTAAATTTTACATGTTTTGTTTTGAAAAAAAAATGAAACCACAATATTCTATTTGCAAATCTATGAAACCACGCTAGTTTTATTTGTAATTTATTAAAAAAAACCCACATATACCACTTTGAAAAATAATGTTACTAAAGGTTTTTTAAAAATTTACCCTAAATTCTTTTATGGTCAAAATAAGTAGGTAAGCCATTCTTAATCCCTTATTTCACTCCTCCTGGAAAATTAGGGTTTTATATCCAACTTAATTATAGAATTATTATTTAAAAAGAAAAAAGTCAAATTTAGCATAAACTGCATTGGTACAGAATTGGTAATTCATTAAGTTAACAAATCAGCAACTCCATAAAAAGAAGTAATAATCTGGAACATCGCCCTCCCCGCTGTAATAATTCGGAGGGGTTCAAAAGCTACTAGTTTAAGCTTAAAATTTTTGAATTCAATATCGAATATACCAAGTTAACTTTAATTAGAAACAAATATATGCTTCTGTCCAAAAGAAGAAACAAATATATGCTTTATGAAAAATAAAATTCGTAAAAAAATATATTATAACTTATCAAACCTACAAATCGATTGCATTTTCCATTATGAACATTGAAGAGCTTAAGTATCCAACTATAACATTCCGTTTATATTTGTGAACTTTATCAATAGAACTTGTATATTCAATTCATTATAACATGTCGTTCGCATTCAACGTATACATGAAAAGATTGAATATATTAAATAAACTTATAGTCTACCACTAAGCATTATATTTCAGTAATATACATGTTGAATTTATATGAAATATCCCAGTTTGGTCTTTTACTAAGTAGATATTCAAAGAGCGGTAATGGTGCGGAGTTTATTATTTTAAAAGAGGGAAATTGATTTTATTTAAGATAAAAAAAATTAAAGTTTGTATATAAAACATTAAAGATGCGTTGGAAAAATTTTATTGTTATTTTTTAATATTTATTATTTAAAACAACCGTGAAAGTATTCTTTCAAAAGAAAAAAAAAAAGGAAATTCTATGGTCAATTTGTTTTTCACAAAATAATCATTACTTTGTTTTGTTCATCATTAGATCATGAGTTAAAACCTAATCTAATGATAAATAGGACAAAGTACAAACAAAGTAGAGGAAAAACAAAGTAACCATAGCCTACACCAATAGAAAATGAACGTGAAATATAACCAAATTTTGAAGTATCTAGTTTTGTATTTTTGTCTTCTAATGAGTACCAAACTCGGATCACTAGCATATTCTTCCCTTTTCTGCTATAACTATTTTATTTTTTTTTTACAATTAACCAATTCCTTGAGATTTCTTTAAAATCTATATATTACTTAGTGAAAACTGATTAATAAGAGTATATGCAATTAGTTATCTCTCAACTGAATCAATTAGTAATTATATGTAGCTTTTTTTAAAGGAATTATATATAGTTGATTATCTCTGAATTTGGTTGAATTAGGGTTACAAAAATTATATAGAGAGAGAGAAGATAATGAAGTTACTATCTAAATAGGATCAATATAACCTAAACTAGGAAGTTATAAAGGAAAAATAATAAAATAGGATATATGCAAAATTTGAGAGAATCCTAATTAATAGAAAATACTAATTAGAGAACCTAATGAACCATCTTTAACATCCTTATAGCAAGTTGATGCCTATATTAAGTTGATGGCAAGAAAATGTTGAAAACATGCACTCGACAACGACTTGGTTAAGATGTCTAGAATTAGATTCTTTTTAACTAATTACATCGGCCATTGATAAGTATGAATTGATTAAACGTTTATGGTATGATTGATGTTTTGGATGAAATTGAACTTAAGATTTATATAGGCTAATTTATCTATTAATAATCTTAGGTTGTAAATTTTAAGATACGACATTAATTCAAAGAAGGCAAAAAAGCCCACAAGAGACCCAAGCTTTGGATTTGAGCCCAGAAGATTGTTTTTCTTTTGTACATTTAAAGTTTTTAATAGGATTGTACTATTTTATTTTATTATTTTATATATATAGATGGTGCTAAAAAGCCACAAAAAGTAACAAAAGACTCTACTTAGAGACGAACTTCTCTAGGCTAAGAGACACCAGTCGAATCTTGCATCATCTCATGATTAATAGGGACTTTGATTATAGACTTGGAAGCCATGCTGAACAATTGTTTGATGCTCACATAATTTACAAGATAGATGAAAAACTAGATTCTAGATTTTGGACCGATGATCGTATCGAATGCCTAAGTTTATACAATGAGATGATATGTGACGTTATATTGTGTGCTTTTTTATTTTTTTATAAATTGCAAAGAGTTGAATTTAAACTCTAAACTCCACACTTATACATTACTGAGTGTATCAATTGAGCTACAACAAATTTATAAGTTACACCGTGTTTAAAATTGATATTTTAGGTAAAAGTCATAATGAGAAAACTTTGAGATGGAAATAGCCCCCAAAGCAAGCCCAGCCACTAAGCTACATTTCATGACCCGCAATCTCAATAAACGTTTAAACCCAACGGTTTATGGGCATCGAGCCCATTTTAGACAAAGTAATATATTCTTGGAATTTTCTTATTGAACCCAGTAAGTTGAAATTTAGGCGTAATATAGTGGTAGCTCCTTAAATTTGTTGATTTTTTTGATTTAGCCTCTTTAATTTAAGGAACAAAATATTAACCATCTAAATTTGTAAATATTTTTCACTTGACTCTCTCAACTTGTAATTATTTTCCACTTAACTGTATCAACTTATTAGATATGACTCATTATGCGCATTTTATGTTCATTGTGATGAATGTGTTAGCCTAGTGATTAAAACTCTACTTATAATTAGGAAGGTCATAGGTTCGAATCATATCAGGAGCGGAAGGATTTTCCTTTGTTACTTATAATGTAAGTGCAATTGCACAATTTTTTTAAAAGAAAATAAAAATATATTATGTCATATTAACACAAAGGGACAATTCAAATCAATAAAATTAACAAATTCAAATGATTAATAAGTTGTCTGCTAATAGTAGTATTAAACTTATATAAAACAAAAGTAACACATGATTCATGAAGCTTCTCTTATATTAAAAAATTAAATTGACGTTTTTTCCCATACAAAAACCATGTACGTTAAAGAGAAATTCCAAGGACATTTAGCCAGTGGTATTACTTAGCAATACCGTGGGAGGATTTTGAGGTAAGTTAATTCTTGAAATTTCAAATTTCCCAATTGTACAAAACCACAAGTAAAACCTCATATTCTACCAAAATCTGCTAAAATCTGCCAGTCAAACAAAAACTTGATAGTTAATACTCAAAAATACCCCTTAACTACTTCAAAATAAGAAATCCTTTTAGTTAATTGTTTTAGGCTTAAACCTATCCGACCTCTTAAACTTGTTAATTTTAATCATTTCTCCTCAAACTTTTAAAGACAATTTATATTTTCCCATCAACTATTTAAAAGTATATGGATTGCGCTTTAAGTTTGAGCATAACGAAAACAAATTTTGACACATTGTTAGACATGCACTATAATATTAACTTTATATATGACAACTTTTGTCACAATATTAGACATGCACTATAATATTTATATTACATATGACACGTGATGTGTTATCATTTAAGAAAAAAAGACTAAAAAGCTTTCAACATTAGAAAATAGTTAAATGTTGGACTTGCTATTAACTTCAAATAAAAATAAAGAACAAGCGAAAAGGAAACAATGTTACATATTGAATTAAATTGTTTTCATTATAATCATATATTATGATAGCCAAGTATATAAAGTCTAGACTAAAATGAACAAATAAGACAAAGAATTAAAAATCATACAACACCAATCTCTCTATCTCTCTCCTTGGTTTACCCTGATCTGAATCTGTTATCATCTCCGGCTACAGTAGTACATCGGTCTGATATCTTAATAGGTAATGCTAATTATGGTCTTCTTAATCTGTCTTTGATTCAGCAGACTAGATTGCAATTATTATAGTAAAGTTTGAAACTTTGAGGTAAATGTTGTTGTGCAGTTGAATGTCTCTGCTGTCAAAACTACGATGTATAACTGTGGATGTGACGGGTACTCTCATAGCTTACAAAGGTGAGCTTGGTGACTACTATTGTATGGCTGCTAAATCAGTTGGTCTTCCATGCCCTGATTACAAGCGTATGCACCAGGGCTTTAAGATTGCTTATACTGATATGGCTACTAACTATCCCTGTTTCGGACATGCCGCCAAAATGCCTAACATTGTTTGGTGGAAAACTTGTGTCCGGAATTCCTTTGTCAAGGTAATTATCTTTCTCATCTCATATATTCATTCATTCTGTCGATTTCTGACACGATAACACGGTTTACAGAGATAACCCGTTTGACAGTATTGTTATGTTTTCATCATTTATATCTGTTATCGATGACATAGGCTAGTGAAAACCTGCAAAATAGCAAACATAAGCTGAGAATGCCCATTGACCCCTCTCCAATATGTTTAAGTCAGTTGATGAACTTCTGATCGAAGAAGAAATAACTCAATGAACTGAGTATCGTGAACTTACCTTGAGGTATGCATATACCTGCTGCCTGTATATGGGGAAGAATAGGATCCTAGCCCTAGTCGGTTTAGGACTGTTTAGGAGTTTCTATAGGTTCGAGAAGATGTTCCCGATTAGTGGAAGCTTTCCTATCCGAAATACATCACTAAGTAGGAAGTAGAATCCACGTAGGAGAAAAAACCTCTTAGAAGCATTGACTATTCAACTTTCGTGATGTGGCATGTATGACTATGTGACCAAGTCATGTAAGCCGACGCAGTCAATGGACGCTTCTCATTGGTCCTTGGACATTGTAAAATATGGCATCGTAACAATATCATATGTAATCATGTAGAATACATAAATACGCATGACACAATTATGACACACTAACCTGTTTTGACTACTGGTTGCCACTTATCAAAAAAATCAAGTTTGAATTTGGAAGATGTAGTTCTGTTATTTTTTTTATAGAAAGGAAGAAGCTTCCTGTTATTTCCATGCTAGATATGTCAGAAGAAACTTTTTCCTGAATGTGTTGTTACTTGATTGCCTGACAGTCACAGGATTTCGTGTTCCCGTGTGTTTCTTTGGGATTGAATGTATCATTTTAAGATAGATTCTGTTTTTTTTTTGTTTTTTTGTTTTTTTTTTTTGTCAGGCTGGATATGATTATGATGAAGAGACTTTTGAGAAGATATTCAGGCGCATATATGCATCATTTGGTTCATCTGCGCCTTATACCTGCTTTCCAGACTCCAAACCGTTCCTAAGATGGGCACGTGAAAATGGTCTTTTAGTTGGCCTTGTTAGTAATGCAGAATACCGTTATCAGGATGTGATCCTTCCAGCCTTGGGCTTGAATCAGGTAAACTTATCATAATCAATTCTGGGAGAGATGGGTTTAGTTGGAAAATACGCATACAGATCTCTGCACCATGTGGTTTCAAACTCAGTTTTTATGTCTTCAATTCTCAAAAGTTTAAAATTTGAGTAACCAATTTAGAAAAGATTATGTTTTCTGGTCTTTTGTTATTCTTGAAACTAGTCAGAGAAAATCTAAAACAAAACCATACTGAATAAGCTCTAGTTAGAAGAATGTTATTCTCCCTTTGTATTCTTCAGATCTATGCTCTCATTCCTATTCATGCTTTATGTTCATGGAAGCCTAATTGTAGGGGTAATTACAGGGGTCAGAGTGGGACTTTGGAGTGTTTTCTGGTCTTGAGGGGGTAGAGAAACCAGATCCAAAGATATATGAGATAGCACTAGAAAGGGCTGGAAATATTGCAGCAGAAGAAACTCTCCATATTGGGGACAGCATGCGCAAAGACTACATACCGGCTAAGAGCGTGGGGATGCATGCACTACTACTGGACCGGTTCAAGACTCCTGATGCTGAGGAGTGGAGAAAATCTGGTGCAAAGGTGCTTCCTGACTTGGCATCAGCACAAGAATTTCTCACTTTAGAAACCTTGCCTTGACATGCTGATGCCTTGTTTCTTGCTGAAAATGTGCTTTTTTGTTATTTGAACAATTTAGAGTCGGCTTCTGATATGTTTCTTTATCCATGTGCATGAGAGAGACATTATGTAAAGCTTGATTAATCAATTAAATCTCTGTTTAATTATTGTTGAAGTTGTTCATGAACAAAGAAAATGGAGAGGGAGAGAGAGATGCCATCAATTTGAGCCTTTTGAATAAAGATAGATCCTTGTGCTGAAAAAGGATATTCGCATGTATGGAGACGGATACATAAGGTGTTTTTTTCTTTTTCGCTCATGGATCCAGTTGATTAGAAAAAGCTTCATAACTTCTGTTATTAGATTGAGGATTGCACTAAACCTTGTCATGGGATAAATGGGTTAAGATACTATTTTTTTTGTGACTTATATACAATTCATATGTAATATTTGAATTTAGCTTAGATTCTTTATCTGAAAATATTTTGACGTGCTCGACCTCTTTTTCTGAATTTTCTGTCTCCAACCTCAAAGAAGCAACCAATTACTTCATCACTGCTAACATTGTTTCTGAGGGCGGCTAAAAGGCATCTACTCCTGTCTAAAAGGGCTGCTTTCAGAACCATGCTGGATAGGCTATCAAAAAGTTTACTATGTATGCTTGGCCCAAACCTTAGCAGTTTCGGTATGTCTTCGTTTGTAGTCTGTATCTTCTGGCTTTAGCAGATTTTGATTTTTTGTATGTGGTGGGTTTTCATAGCTCTTTGTGGCGTTTGCTTTTTATTCCTTCCCCAGGAAGAAGCTTGGTGTGCAGGGAAACTGCGGTATGGAAGGCAGGCTAATTTCATATGGTATTGGTGCGATGGAGATGAGAGATTGCTTGTTGCTGAGTTTATGCCTAATGACACTCTTGCTACGCATTTATTTCGGTGTATGTGTTTCTCTATCTTTGGATAATTTCTTATAATCAGTTTCACTTTTACTTGATTTTCCTAATTTAATCGAGTTAGTGATTCTGTTGTGTTATGTGCTTTATTGTTGAAGCATATAACTCTGCCATTCAATTCATGATGCCTGGCCTTAATTTCTACTACTTCCTTACGTGTCAAGTTTGTTTTCCTCTTTGAATCCTTAATTGTCATGAATTCTTTTGTGGATATCCCGGTCTCTGGCTTGTTAAATCTGTATAATTTGTAAGCAGGTCTTTTGTGTTGACTCGAGATAATAATGGATGAAAGTCTTGAAATGGAAATGAAATAAAAGCTTGCTTTTGTGTATAAATGTTAAAATAATGTTTTCCCTTTTGAGTTTGGTCTACTTTCCGAGTTAATCTCGACATGAATTGCTTATATATGTTTTTGTTGGACAGTTTGATCACACATTGAAGTCAGCTTTATGTATAATCATGTAGAAATGTCATAACATACAGATTATGAATTAATAAATGAAATAACGATCTCAAGCATTCAAGCTTTGAATAAAGAGTGGAGTGAGTGGGATGGAGCTTCTGTGAATTGTTTCTACAGCTCAACCCATGACAACTTATGGCGCAAAAAAATGGTTTTTTAAGAGAGAAATGATTAGTTGTGGTATTTTTTGCACTCTCTCTAATTTATTCCTATCCGGTCAGTTTTTTTCCTTTCTAATTGTCAGCAGGAGTTGAAGGGTCGAGAATGAAATGGAGGATGTGCTGGTTGTTAACTTGAGGAAATTATATATGATATCAGTAAATAAGTGAAATTATAGGAGAAATAGCTCATTTGAATATTGATTTTCCATTATCTGTAGAGCCTATGATATAAGATTGAAAAATGAAAAATTGTTCGCTCTTGTTTGTGATCTTGGGTGAGCTTGCTAAAAAAGATGGTGCAAAAGCAATATCACCTTTTCTTTTTTTCCTGTTCTGTTTAATGTATCGACTTATCGAGTTGCAGTTGGTCTTACCTATTGCACAACTATTACTGAATGATGTTCTCTGCAGTAAATATTGTTAATACGGGTAAGATGAGTTTCTCATGAGTTGCTTGGTGTGTTACTTTGAGAATAATTTTTTCTATTAGTATTGAAAACGGAGTCATTTTACAACATTTTCATGGAATCTCGAAGATTATTTTTGACACTTATCATAGTTCCAATAACGTCGATAACTCGTCCCTGGCTGTTGCAAAAGAAAGTTATAGGCACGTGTAAAGATTAAATATTTCTTAGCATTTTCCAATAGAATTAAGATTTTATATTACTTAACATTTTTCGTACAGGCATAGCTAAAATTTGCCCCTCCAGCTGTGCATTTGTGGCACCGTTGCTACAAATGGAAAGGTTCAGCTCCCTGCTTCTGTGTTTTTTTCATTCATACCTTCGAATGGTGCTGCCTTGTGAAGCTGATGAGCCATGTCATATGTTGCATGAAGACCAAACAGAAGATAGTAAAGCAGCATAACAAAAGTACAGATTCCAAATCTCACAAATGCCTCCTTCCCCAAAGATCCCATTAGAAAAATGTTCATCGCAATTGACAAACAAGGAAGCCATGGAACGAGCGGCACACCCCAATGCTTCGGCTTTCTCTGTTGAGGCAGAGTTATGTGTATGCCAATGGTCCCCGCGAACCATAGAGGCACTGTTATTACATATCCAACCCATCCATCGGGCCTCAGTCCCCAATATGCGGAACTCCCCATTGATGATGCAATAACTATTAGCACAAAAGCAACCAACTTCAAGAGGTTCGTTCGCGGTGTGGTTTCTCTCACATAGTATCTCCTCACCAGAAGTGCAACGGCCATCATCATAAAGATAAAAAGTGTGCTCAGTGACAACAAGCTAGCTAAGATGTCCAGGCTTGAGAAGAATGCAATTAGACAACTCAAAATTGTGATCAAAAGTGTAGCATTTATCGGTGTTCCTGTTTTCGGATGGACAAGAGCAAACCAAGGGGGAATCATATGAGCTCGCGCGATATGAGTAGTATATCGTGCCTGTCCTAATGCTCCTACAAGCAGAACAGTCGTCATCCCCTTAAGAGCTCCGAGGGCTACAAGATATTTTGCCCAATTCATCCCCACACTTTGAAATGCAATAGAATAAGCTGCATTTCTGTCTACATTTGTATAGCTTTGCATCATACTCAAAGATAATGCCATCAAGCAGTAGATTACCGTAATGACGGACATGGATCCTAGCAGTCCTAATGGTATGTCTCTTGAAGGGTTTTTTGTTTCTTCTGCCATAGTGGCTATATTGTCAAATCCTCCATAGGCAAAGTAAACAATAGCAGCTGCTTGGAAGATTCCTTTGGCTCCATAAGGAAAAAATGGGGTGAGATTTGAAGTGTCGGCATGGATAAACCCTGCAATTATCACAAATAAAATTACCACAGTATTTAGTATAGTTGCTACCCAGTTGAAGTATGAAGTTTTCCTTGTGCTGAGCATTGCTATTGTTGCAGCAATCACCAGAACCCCGACAGCAATTGGATCCAAGAGGTTGAAACCTTCGGTTAGATTTGTGTGGATGCGTAGAGCATTGGAAGAACGGTTTAGAAGAGTTGCGAAGTAGGAGGTCCAAGCTCTGCCTACTGCTGCACTGCCCACAATGCTCTCGAGCAGTATGTTTCCAGCTGTTATGAATGCTACGAAATCTCCTAACTCAATTCTAAGGTAAGCAAATGATCCACCCGCCACAGGGATTTCAACAGCGAATTCAGTGTAGCAGAAAACGGAGAGCATTGCTGAAACTCCAGAAGCAACATAGGATAGAACAATTGCAGGGCCTGCGTGGTCATGTAATTCTTGGCCGGTAAGGACGAAGATGCCAGCTCCAATAACTGAACCGAAACCAAACCAGGTAAGATCCCACCATGTGAGGCATGGCTTCATTTCGTTTTCACTTTGTTTCCTGACTTGTTCAATCTCAGTAACATCATCTGATCTGCTTATGAGACGATCCACAAAACGAGAAGGTGTCTGTTTCAATGCAGAGATGTAGTTTCCCCAGCTCTGAAATGATTCTTCTGGTAAGAAATCTTGTTTTCTGAATCTCCAATAACTTAGTGGTTGAACTTGAGCACCCTCTTCAGCCATGGATATCAGTCTCCTTAACTAGTAGAAGGAAGATTCAAGAATTGCACACAATATAGTATATGAAATTATGTAGGATTATCTCCAAATCAACAATTTCATCCCAAATCCAAGTGGTCCATTGATTTTGGAATCTTATGTCACAACCATATCAATTCATTGAATTATTGGTTTTGGAGTCTTGTATTATCCGTATGAACTTTCTCTTGTCTGAAAGCAACATATTTGGCTTCCATTAGATTGACCTGCTGTCCTACAAACTGCCTTCTTATTTTGATTATGCAATTAATTCCATATTCAATAATTCAGTTTGAAAATTTGTAAAGATTCATTCCTCCATACGTAAGCAAACTAAAGTTGCTTTCTGGCTCTTGTAGGAAACAATATTTTTCAATTTAATTCTTGTATTTGTATTTCGTATTTTTAGTTCTATTTTTTAGAAGGTGAATTAAAATCTATAAAGTCTGATATACATATATGGTATTATTACTTGTAGTCAGGGGCTATGATTTATTAAGCTGTTAAGTACTCGGATTTAGTTTCTTGGCGACTTGAAGTGTATATAACGGATATGAGCTTAATAAGGAGTACATTACTGGTTGCAATGTATAATTCTATGATGGTCATAATGATAATTGCAACGACTATAAATAGGTTTGAAATTCGTAGTGCAAACTATTCGTTTGTTACAACTTTCCCCCATCAACTGCAGATGTTTTAAGCTGCATATTGCTCTAAAACTCCATTCAACCAAATCTATCATCGATTCCATTAATCTGCCTTATGACAGGTCTAAATACGCTTCCAGTTTTTATCTTAATAAGTTAACATGAGGTTTGATTATAATGATGTGGATCCTTATTCCAGTAAAACAAGTACAGTCATGCTTCAATTAGTTTTAATTGCCCCAAACAAATTAGCAGCAGCATAAGGCAAAGTTTGAATTAAGGATTTCTCTGTCCCTTGCTTTCCTCCAATATCTTTACAACAAAACCTTGTGAAGCACCAAGGCAAAAATCCATCTATGGAAAATAATACATATATTTTCACTATAAAAAAATTCTCCTACATCCCACTGCTCGCCGTTCCTACATCTATGACCGCTATTTACAATATTTTCCTAGACAAATTGAGTTTCTAGGTTCTAAAGCAAAAAGAGGTTAACAGTCAACAAGAGCTACTTGTATCAGCAAATCACATTCTTCATCAGACGAAGCCAAAAAGGGTCCAGACACAACTCAAACTTGAAGAGTCACAAACCAATGCCATGAACCATGGTGAAAGGATTCAACCTTGAAAAAAACTAGCAGGGATCTCAGGAGAAGATGGCATGGTGGCTACACATTTGAACTGTCCCAAGAAAGCAAGTTGATGTAAATAAGATTGCTCGTTTTAGTGTTCATTAATCAAATTAAAATACCTGAACTGAAATGTTACCTTATGCTTCTTGTACTTGTCTCTTACGGCGTGCAGTCCACCTCCTCTTCTACTCAAATACAAGTCATGTAAGATAAGAACACATTCCTTCAAATCGCATGACCTGTATCCGGTGCACTGTTCCAGGGACCTACTCTGCATACGCATAACCTTATATTAGTAAGGATAATTACTCACTATGTATGAATAAATTCAAAAAGAAAATGGTAGTCCTTCCTTACCCAGGGATGCATCTTCGGTCTAATCACGAATCTTGCAAGAAATATAGCAGATGCAGCCACCAAAGAAGGCAGCAATTTCACACAATTATAATCTAACAAGCTTAACTCAGCAAAGTAGTATCCCAAGAACTCAAGCTGCAAATTTAAGTTCTGCAGGATAATGAAAACACACTTAGATACCTATCGCCAATACTTATTGCATGTAAAACAGAAAGAGATACAATGTAACATTCTACTTATAAGCTCCATAGAGACTCAGCATACCTTGTAATCTTCTTGTGCAACTCTGGTGTGTTTCCTGCCACCAAACAAGCACAAATGAGTTCCGAGAAATCAAGCATACAAACGTATCAACAGATATACGAGTAGAATAGCAGTTTTTACCTAAGGAATGTCTTTATTGTGGGACTACCCAATTCAAATTTTAAGGATTCAAGTATGTCTGCCTCCATCTTCACAACCTAGAGAGTAAACAGCCACTAATTATAGCAAAACCGAAAAACAATTTGGGAGAACAACATTACATACGAGAAGGATGAAAAAGAATACCTCTTCCTTAGTGAATGAATTATCAGTTATATAGCAAAAGTCTTCCACTTTTGGAGGGTTAATTTCTTCGTACTTCCTGCATATCACAATCCAAGTCAAGAATGAAATAAGCAAACTACCACAAAAAAATATCAAAAAGGCGAGGTCTTACGATGCAATGAGCATGGAGGAAACACCGAGAAGCTGAAGCTTATGCCTATTAAGAACATTCAAAGAAAGGAATCTATCGACATAAGAAATAGTCATGTGCAAAGTATCCGAGATAAGCTTATATTCCTCGGCAACCTCCACCAACCAATCCACCAAAATCCCTCTCATATTAGCACTAACATCCTTCTGAACCGTCTCAATATAATTAGGCAATGGCCTCTTCTTCGGATCCGCCTGAAAATTCAATAACCCTAATTAACTTGAGTTCCAAATTAGCCATTTCTACAATGCAGAAGAAATTACCTCCAATTGAAGAAGATACTCATAAATGTCGGACGCATAAGCTCCACAAATTTGGGGATCATCAGGGCATCTTCCATCAGAATCATCCTTGGTGGGTACATTTGCAATAGCCCTTTTACCCTTTGGCTTTGGTTTGGTTACCTTCTTCTTGCGGGGAGCGACGACGGAGTTAGAGAGATTAGGGAGCTCTCCTAAAACAACCCGGTTCTTGTTCTTCTTTGAGACGGGTTGGTCGAGGGATGAAGCAGAAGCAGCCCTCTTTCGGGTAGCGCGGGTGAGGCGGAGAGAGTTCTCCTGGTCAGCCATGGGGTTGAGGGGAAGAAAGGGAAATGGGAGATATGTAATGTAAGAGAAATGAAAATGAAAATGAAAATGAAAAAGGGGCGCCATTCTTATTTTTTAAAACCTCGTCATTTTGGCGCTTTTGTCTTGTGCTTTTTTTTTAATGAATTTTTCACCACTTTGAATTTTGGGTTTTGAAATTCCAAATTTTATGTTTTGAGATTTGGCTCTCATTGTGGGATTATTTGTATATTTGGTGTAACTTCTAAAATTACTTCTTTGGCAAAGGTTAGACTATAATCTGACCCTTCATAAAATGAAAATGGTTAGTTGAGGCTCTGTTATTTATAATTGAACTAAAATTAACAATTGAACTAAAATGAATTTGTTGAATTGGATGACGATTGGCTAATAAATTTTGATGAATTGTGTTGAATTGAAATTTGTTAAAATTTAAATTATAAAAAATAGAGGTTAATTGTAGTTTTTAAGTTATTTGAGGAAAGTGAAATAGGAGTGAAGGTCCACAAGGACAATACAATCAAGCTTTGAGCCAATTATAATAAAGCCCAATAGAAAAGCTCAAGGCCTCAAGCTCCTTTCAAATCCAAGGTCGGGCAACTCCACCAACTTAGGAGACCTTAGGCACTAGGACTAAAAGGATAATTGGACCCATAAAAAAGCACTATAAAATTTTATTTATGGGCTACAAGAAAGAATTAATATTGGAGACAACGTGCTTGGATTTTTTTACTAGCCACTTGATAGCACGTCATTGGCCTGTTAGATACATCAGATTTTATGAAGATCTTCCATCCTATATATAGGTGGTTCTTATTCAGAAATCTTTTGTGTAATTGGAGATAAGACTGAGATCATTGAAGTAACACATCACGGAGCTTTAGATCACTTCATGTGTCCTAGTTTATTTTGTCGAACATAATGAAATATTCAACGTTTAAGAAGAAAAAAGATAATAATATCTTGAATGAAACACAAAATGTATACATTATTAGAAAGAAAAAAAATTTAAGCTAGAGGAGAAAAAAAAAGTAATAAAAATATAGAAGGGATGAGAGGATCAACGAAAAGAAAGGGAAGAATGCAAAAAATGAGGATCTAAAATCCATTGTTTACCTCCCTCAGAAAAAAAAAATCCATTGTGCAAACACCCGATACATCATTTTTTTGTGATCTTTGTAACCATTGTAACTTAAAAATCTCATAGCTTAAATCATCTTCATCTTTTACCATGTATAGATCCACCAACAACCACAACAAAAAAGGTACCACCATTTCAATCTCTCTCTCCCTACATTTAGCATATTTTCTTACCTTTAGATTTTCCATTCTATAGTGCCATGAAGTTAGCATATTTGGTATTGCTTACAATTTTTTTCATTTCTAATTCTTATAGGTAAATCAAATCAACAATTTGGGTTGGTTAGTTTTGTTTGAACAAGAAGAAAAAGTATAAGCATAAATGGAGAGGGAGAACAACAAAAGAGGTAGAGAGGAAGAAGAAGAAGAAGAAGGGATGAAGACCAAAGACAAAAACATAGACAAAGTCCCATTAGAAAACATCTCAAAAAGGCAAAATCTTGATACACAAAAACACCATGAAATTGATATCAAGAATAGAGATGACGTGGAAAACAACGAGGATGAGCGTTTGGGTTTAGGAGTATTTGATTTCCCATGGCGTGAAGAGAGTATGATTAATGCCATATCAGAAGAATGGTGTTTTGAGGACTCGTTTTTCTTCTCCCTCACGAACAACACTTGTACGTCAACTCTAGATTCTGATTTTCCCGACCAACGCTTATCAGAAAGTGCAAAAACGTTCATTGAATCCATTGATTTTCCACCAGACAAGTTTGAGGAAACTGTCTGGTCCTCCAAAAAAGAGGGTGTGGATTGCACATAGACTTCCATGCTTACCCGCCCTTTTGCATGAGATGGAAAAATGGGGATTAGTATATATATAGGTTGTCGGATATTAGCCAATTCTTGTTTAGAAATGAAATTCATTTGCAAAAATGTCTCTACAAACACGCACAAGGGAAAGAAGAAGAGAAAAATAATAAGGCTTAACTACCCTACTAACCCCTAAAGTTAACAATTTTTTTCAATTTAACCTCTTATGTTCTTCGCTTCCCATTTTAACCCCTCAACTCAAAAAAACAGGTCACTTTAACCCTTTTCGACACATGACCAATTGCACCTAAGGAGAGTGTAATACACTCTCTGGTAAAATATCGTTTTGACCCTAGATACTTTTTTTCTTTTTCTTTTCGGTCCCTCATTCTTCTTCTTCTTCTTCTTTTTTTCCAAAATCCTTCTTTCCAGAATTCTGGAAATTCTCCAGATATCTACAAATTTCCAGATTTCTGGAAAAATTCCAGAAATTTCCAAATTTCTAGAATTCCAGAAATTCTGGAAACTTCCAGAATTCTGGAATTTCTGGAATTTTTCCAGAAATTTCCAAATTTCCAGAATTTCCAGAAATCTGGAAATTTCCATATTTCTGAAAAAATTTCAAAAATTTCTAGATTTATGGAATTCCAGAATTCTGGAATTTTTGGAAAAATTTGGAAATGAAAAAAAAAGAGAGAAAGGAGAAGAAGAAGAAGAAGAAGAAGAAGAAGAAGAAGAAATGAAAAATAAAGAAAAATAAAATTTAGGAGCCATTTGGTAATTTACAAAAATGAAAAAGTTTCAAATTTGCCCCTCCACACTCTTGCTCTTGCCACGTAGGCGTCAGGTTTTGCCACATATGTGCCACATATGACCAATAGGTTAAAGTGACCTGTTGTTTTGAGTTGAGGGGTTAAAATGGGAAGCGAAGAACATAAAAGGTTAAACTGAAAAAAGTTGCCAACTTTAGGGGTTAGCAGGGTAGTTAAGCCAAATAATAAATATATATATTGTGTTTTGTCTTTAATATATGTAGAGAAATGGGTAATTGAGTAGAGAGGCCTAATTTAAAGCACTAGAAGGTACAATTTCAGAAGACATTTGGAATGAATTATTAGGTAATAATGAAAAAGAGATCAGTGCATGTAAAAAGTATTAGGTTGTTTAGCTTGAGCAAGCATTTGAACCACTTCTCTCATAGTAGGCCTTTCCACACTCTGTTCTTGAACACATAGCATTGCCACAAAGAACACTTGCATTGCCTCATTCATTGGAATTTCTTCTAACCTTTCATCTACTATCTTTATTACTTTTTCTTTGCTTGAGTTTGTCTGCATTTTTGTCCATTGCACTATGTCTACCCCTTCTTCTCCAAAATCACCCACCGGCCTTCGCCCAGTTATTAGCTCCAACAATACTATCCCGAAGCTATATACATCACTCTTTTCATCCACTTTCAACGTATATGCGTACTCTGCAATCACAATTTTAGACGTATTTCATTATTTTAAATCTCAAATTGATTGAAGATTTTAGACATATTTCAATGTACCTTTTGACTTTCAATTCTAAATAAGAAATAAAAAATGTTTCATAAATTCTCGAAATAGATAACTTTTAGCAGAAATAACAACTAATTTTTACTAACCATGAGCAACACCAAACACCTAACAACAACAAAAAAGTAAGCCAAGCATGTACCCCTAATGGGGATTAAATTGCTACACAAAAAGAATAGGGATAAATTTGTAGGTTATGTACCCCTAATATTTAAAGGATAATAGCATGTACAAGAACAATGAAGTCATCTCCCATGGTAAAGTAGAAAAAAGCAAGTATAAAAAGGAACAAAATAATGTTGGACCTAGAAGTTAGATCCCAAGTAGGATTCTCTAAGGTACCATAATGCATAGGTTTTAGTGGATTAGGACATATATTATTGGTATAGACACAGTAATGGATTCTCTTATAAGGTCAAAAGTATTTGGGTTTGAATGAGAATAAAGCTCACACCTCCACTACCCTTGCAACCTCTGTGCATTTAACAAAAAAGCAACAGTAAATTGAACCTTTTCTTTTTCTTAGAGTTAGTGGAAATCCTTTTCCATTCCACATCTCCCAACATTTTTTTATATTCTCTCTTTTTTCATTTATTTATTTCATGTCAATCCAAATCCAAATTTGAAGCATGAAAGAAAATAAAAGAACAATATGATTTGGTATTAATGATCAGACCAACTTCTAGGGGCACTTAATGATTATCAAAAGTCAAAGTTAATCATATATATAAACATAGAAAATCATTTTGTGTATTCTATGTTATCATATTGTCATAAGTAAGGTCACAAGTCAATTCAAATTAAATTAATTTTAATGGAAATTTACCTGGAGCAATATAGCCATAGGAGCCAGCAATTGCAGACATGCATTCTGAAGTTCCAGTGTCCTGTAAAAACTTAGCGAGCCCGAAATCCGCAACATGAGCTTCGAAATCTGAGTTAAGCAGAATGTTATTGGACTTGACATCTCTATGAATGATTAGAGGAGAACAATCATGATGCAAATAGCACAATCCTTTTGCAGCTTCAATTGCAATTTTCATCCTTGTTTCCCATTTCAGATATCCTCCTCTTTTACCATGTATCACTTCGCCTAGGCTTCCGTTTGGCATGTACTCGTAAATCAGCAGATTGTCCTCTTTATTTGAACAGAATCCAAGCAACCTTACAATGTTTCTGTGCCTGATTCTTCCTAGTGTTTGTATTTCTGCTGAAAGTCCGTTGTCGTGTGACGAACCTTTGCTTATTCCTAGCAATTTCTTCACTGCTACTTCCTCCCCGTTCGGCATAGTTCCTTTATATACTATTCCTGCTCCTCCTCTGCCTATGACGTTGTTTTCCTTCACGCTTTCCAGAATTTCTTCACACCCAAATTCTAGTTTCTGGAATGCTGTCAGCTTCCATGTTTTTGTGTTCTTTCGTTTCTTCCGCGTCTTGATTATTGCCAGAACAACAAAAACCAGTGAGCATACTAAGAGTCCCAACGCAAGGAGAAGCTTGAATTTCCCTGGAACACGAGATTTTGAGTTGTTTTCGTCGTTGAATTCGAATGGAGCATAGGAGGACTTGTTGCACGGGTTCAAGTAATAGCCACAGAGAAGTGGATTACCTAAAAAAGATGTGAAATTGAAGAATACATATTGTCCGAATTCAGGCACGGGGCCAGAGAAGTTATTGTGAGAAAAATCTGCTGATGTTAAGCTTTTCATGGATCCGATTTCCTTAGGAAGAGTGCTGCTCATTTGGTTCCAGGAGATATTGAAGTAGTTTAAGATGTGAATTTGAGAGATGTGAACTGGAATCGAACCCGAAAATTGGTTTTGGCTCAAGTCTAAGTATGTCAACATTGGACAATCACCAATCTCAGCCGGAATTTCGCCAGAGAAATTGTTTCTGCTCATATCCAAGGTGAGAACATTTTTCAACCGACCGATTTCACCTGGAATCTTGCCAGTGAAATGATTTCCACTTAACAGAAGAATCTGCAAGCTAGATAAATTCCCTATAGACGTAGGAAGATCCCCAGACAACCGATTTTCTGAAAGATTCAGCTGCTCCAGCTTTGAGGATAGCTTAGTTGTCTGCTCCAGAAACTGCCCTGTCAGATAATTGTTGTGCAATTCCATGAGCAAAAGCTGTGGCAAGTAAAGAAACCCGGCCGGGATTGATCCTGTCAAGTAATTATGCCCCAATCGAACTCTTGAAAGCGTGTCACAGTAGCCTAGATCATCAGGTAGAGAACCGAAAAGGAAGTTGAAACGCATAATCAAAATCTGAAGTTTCCTTCCAAGGCAGAGATTTCTAGGGAGTAATCCAGTAAGCTTATTGCTTGACAAATCAAGTTCAATCAACCTGCCATTTTCTCCAAGCTTTTCAGGAATAGTACCAGTGAAGTTGTTCCCCCACATTTTGAGCACTTGCAAGTTAGGCAGCTCTGCGATGAAATGAGGGACCTCCCCGTGTAGCTTGTTAAGGAAAAGGTTGAACAGGGTGAGTTCCTGAAGCCCCGAAAACTCGAAAGGGACTTCTCCGGTCAACAAATTGTTCGAAAGATCAAGCGCTTTCATCCTGCTTAAATTCCCAATTTCACCTGGAATCGTACCAGTAAGCTGATTTGTTTGTAGATAAAGAGTATCTAACTTGCTCAATTTCCCTAACTCGGGCGGTATTGGACCCTCCAAGCTACAATTTGCTAGATCTAAATGCACCAGATTCACCATACTCCCGAGCTCGGGTGGAATCCCACCGGAGAAATCGTTGTAATACCCCAAGTAAAGATACTCAAGGTTAGTAAGATTACCAAGCTCCCGCGGTATAAAACCGCGCAAATCATTTCCTTTAACAGACAGATAATTCAGCTGCTGCATACTTCCGAACCCGGAAGGTATACTTCCTGTAAAGTAGTTCCCGCCAAAATCAATGTGCTTCAGCTTTTTGATCTGAGTCACACCTGACGGAAGAGAGCCATTGAAACTATTGTCATAAACATCAACAATTTCAAGCTCTTTGAACTGAGTGAAATCCCAATCCAGCTCGCCGCTGAACTGATTCTCAGAAACATTTAGCAGCTTAAGCCTGGAAAGCTTGTGAATTTCTGATGGGAAGTCCCCGAAAAAGCTGTTTCCGGAGAGGGAAAGATTGACAAGGCCATGGAGCTCGGTAACGAGAGGTGACAGAGAACCAGAGATATTACAACTTGAGATATCTAGAGAAACAACTGACTTGTTGGTTTCGTCGCAGCGAATACCTGACCAAGAAGTACATAACAGCAAGTAGTTAGACATGTTCCATGAACTGAGAGATGTAGGATCATAGGAATCAAATGATTTTTTGAGAGAAACAAGGATTGATGCTTGTCTTTTGAGGTACAGATTATGGGAAGAAAGAGAATGAGAATGAGAAGAAAGAAACAGAAAGACTACAAGAAAATGAACAAGAGAAAATTTCAGAGAAGCCATGTTAGAATCACAAAAATGGTTTGTGAAGATTCAATGAATTTAAAAAACATTTCATAGAGTGGAGGAATAAAGTTTAGAGAATTTGATGAATTTTATTTTTTATAAAGGGAAAGTGATTGCATCAACAGCATCCAAGAGAGTTTTTTTTTTTTTTTGGATTACCTTCTTTTTTTGCTTTTAAAAAAGAAAAGAAAAGCAAAGCAAAAGCAAAATGCTTGCATAAAGATGGATGTTCTGTTAAATAGACCGTTTCATAAGGCATTAATTTATTTGAATTGAATCAAATATCTTTTATACTATATACTATTACTTTTGAATTTTACAAGTTGCATTTGTGCCCTTTTCCTTTATTGCTTTTCCGTATGATAGAATCTAGGGGAAAAGAAACATAGTTAATCCTTGATGATTAAAATTGATATATCAAGCTCTTCATCCATTGATTGATATATCTGGTTGCTTACCGGAATTTGAATGACACACATAATGAAGACATTCAAAAGTGACTTATAATACTGTTAAAGTTGATCAAGAGCTAATATGTTGAAAATGTTAAGCATCAATTGTTAGCTCGAGCTTTCAATCGGTTAATTGACAGAATTTGATAAAGATAATAATTAATGTATCCATTTAAATAATCATATGACTTAATCAGTACAAACTGACAATAAAGATCAAATATTTGTTTTCTTAGAATCTATGTAGTAGTTGTAAATTCCAACTTTCGAGTTGTTTTTCACATCTACTTTAGAGGATGGTATTCAAAATTCCAAAGTAAAATATTTCAACTATACTTCATTGATGTGTTATTGCACATCGTGATTTCAAAAAGTTCTCCAAAAATACCCCATTTTCTCAAGATTCCATTTGATCATGTTTATGCAAGCTAAAGAACAAAAGTATTTTTTTTTCTTTTTTTCAAAAATCGTATCCATCGTCTTGCCTCTTTTCATATGTAGTATATCCGTCACAACCACCAAATGAAGTTTAATATCTTAAAGTCATATTCCTTATGATTGAAAATAGTTACTGAACTGAACTGAATTGAAATGAAATTACTGAAAATTACTAAACTAAATGAATTATTGATAAGTAACTATTAGGAATTTTTTGTTAAAGTAAAAAAATATATTGTAATTTCTGCCATTTGCAAATAAAATCACGTGTTTTTATAAGGTTATTAAAACGGTAAAAAAAGATGATGTAACACTTTAAACAAAAACTCAAAGGGCAATTTTTCCATTTCATCTATTTTTTATCATTAATTTCTTTTTGATGATTTTATGGGTAAGTTCATAAAATAAATCAATGTGTTTTTACTGATTTTCTAACAAATGTAAGTGGGTTTCACACATTTCTAAAAAAGTGAATTAAGGTTAAAAAAATCGATTTAAAAACCTTAAAATTAAAAATTCCAAAAGATAAAGTTGTTTCATGTCATGTTTACCATATAATTGCAATTTCAATATGTCAAGTTCAACGTTGCAAATTTCAAATTTGGTATTAATTTTGCATATAATTATGTTGATTCATCTCTTGGTTTTTTTAGTATTTGCTAAATTTTATTCAATAATTGGTTGATTAGTCTGTTGATGTTTTCAAAAATTAATTTGTTATCTTGTTTGTTAAAAAGTTCATTTGTTATTTGATTGATTTCATGTTTACCATTTCATTGCATTAGCCGAAAATGTGTTTAAGCATTTTGAAATAACTCAATTATTTCACATTTCTTATGTTATGTAATTCAATTATTCATTAATCTCTTCCATATTTTTCTCATGTATAGTGTAAAAAAACGAAGAATGAAAAATGAAAAATATTATATTTCTGTATTTTAAAAAATGAAGGTGGAATGAAAAGAAAGAAGAGGAAGTATGAAAATGGGGTAGTGAAGAGAGAGTGAGGAAAAGGAATGATGAGTTGTGTATGTATTGCTTAGAAAGAAATCAAAGCCATGACCTATGTTATGTGCATGCTCTTTTTGACTCATTCAATCATCAGATTATGTTTACTATCACTCCCATTGGTTTTCCTTGATACCCGGGGGAGGGACAGCACATTATTATTATTATTATTATTATTATTATTATTATTATATAATATTATTATTATTATTATTATTTAAAGTTCTACTTAATAGCCAATAATAGGATTTAATTAGTTTTTATGTAGCTAATTAGTAGATCAAATTTAAGGATTACTGTATGAATTTTTCCTATGGATTATCTTTAGGATGTTTGTTAATTTGGTTCCGGATTTATGATAAGTGATATAACTGCGATGTTTAGTTATTCAATGACTAACTAAATAAATTTGATTGTCGTTAAATTTAAGTTTATTACAATTTTAGAGTGGAGATTAAATTCATGTTAAAATGAGATTCTAATAAGCCTAAATACAAAAGTTCTGAATAAATATATCCTTGATATAAAAGCAAAATGTATTTACTAAGCGTCTACCATCTACCGTCACTCATCTTCCGTTAAAGAAGTTTGAAATTCAACTGCCTGATATATTATTGTTAGGTTTAATATTGCACTATTTCGTACACCAAGGTTATATATATAGTAGTAGTACTGGATTCTGTATGTATGTGATCCCATGAAAATAAAAAATGGTAGAACTATTGCCTTTCAGAAAAAAAGAAAAAGAAATGGTGGAACTAAAGTAATATTAAAATAAAAATTACAGTGTATGTTTGTTGGTGGTGGGTTTGAGGGACCATATATAGCTTTATTGTTTGTCATTGGCATAGTAATTAACTTCAGCTCAACAGTCGGAAGAAGAAGAGCTACTACTTTTGACCCCCACAAAATATATGGACTGCATGCAACAATTAAGCTTCTATTTCTTTATATATTCTTTTGCCTATTAATTACTTCTAATTCTATAATACTAATTATAATTAACAATTATCTCATATTGAATACTAAATTTTTATGAATATTATTAATATTTGTCATTAGAATTGGATCGGATCAAGAGAGCTCAGCCATTGTTTGAACTTGATTTACAATGGTAACATATAGGGCCTGGTGAAAAAAAAAAACCAAAAATAACAACTCTGAAAGTCATTATTTTTAATTATTTGTGTTAAATGGTTTTAATTCTAAATATAGATACTTTTTTTATTTAACCTGGAGTTTTTCTAGTCAAAATCAACTTGAACGAATAGAATTTCGTCCATACTCGATCGTGGTTTTAAATGGGCAAAATTGATCAAGTGCTAATTCCTATTAATGCAGGGAACTATAATTAGATGCATACTTCGTGTCTAGGAGCATAAATGAGAGGGTGCAAGGTGCCCTCTCGCACATGCCCCAAAACTTCCGCCCCTTAAAAGTTTAAGTGTTTTGTGCAAATATTTACACAAATGTTATTAAATAATACGTCAAAAAAGAAATACTAATATTTCGGATAGGTATTATTTGGTAACATTAGTAAATTGCTTAATTACTATACAAAACATACTGGCCCAAAACTACCTCTCCTTAAATTTTGATAAATAAACAAATATTACTAAATAATACGTGAAAGAGAAATACTAAAATTTTAAATAATCCATGGTGAAAATATTACTAACATTACCAAATAAAACGTCACGGAAAATAACCAACATTTTGGGCAGGTCACGAGGCAGCCAGTAATACTTTAACTTCATTTCAGTATTAAAGTTATTTTGTTAACTTTTTAAAAAAAACCTAACTTTGGTTTTAGATGATTTTATTTATTTTTGTGGTGAGTAAAGAGTTCATCGTTTTGTTATTAGTTGCTATACCTTTTTTTTATTTGGACTATCTTTGATTATCAAAGATCTTTCGGATTTATAGTGCATTTCAACAAACATTCTAATAATAATGTAGTAGCATATATGACTTTTTTCAATACACTTGTTCTATTGATTCTATCTATATATATTTAGGTAGGAGTATGTAAATCGATCACTTCGAACAAAAATATATCGTGAGACCAAATTTTATAACAGATTCATCCTAGAGAGAAACATTTAGTTCTATACACAAAAGTAGTTCACTAAGACGAAAGTTTTGTCCTCTTGGCCAGTGTTCCACACCTGATCTAAGACGAGAAAACCAGATCTCTGTCCGGTCATGGAATCTCGGAGAGCTTCTTACTCTTCTTAGAAGATGACTTGTTAATAGCATAACAGATCTCTCTTCTTCGTTTGTTTGTTGCATTCTTGCACTTGTTGCTATTCATGTTTGGCAAGTCTTTGTCTTCATTTTCATCTTTATCTTTATCCGCAGAGTTCGGCCCCATGACTTTTAATGCATCTTTAACAAAGACCTTTAATCTCCATAACGTCAATTCACTCTGTACACAACAAACGTAAAGTTCAAAAGAATGCTCTTCTTCATTGTTGATCAACATTATATGATCTAAGAATCCAAATAAGCTGGATTGGTAAAGTTCACCACTTCAGAAACTTGAAGTGAGATAAGAAAAAGCTGGCATTTAGCCCCTGTACTTGACAATTTATCACTCTGGTCCTTGTTATTTACTTTTGGTACATTTGCGCCACATACTTCAATTTTTCATACAATCTGCCCTTCTGTAGTTCCCATTTGCAGTATTACACGCATTTTAGAAACTGGAGAAAATAATCTTACCACATATCAATGCGTCTAATGCACTTAGGATCAGATTTTACAAAATACACAAGTAGTTAGGCCAAATGTGTCCCGATTAAAGTAGAACAGCCAAAGTGATAAATTCTACCAAATAGAGGGGCTAAACTTTGAGTTTTCCCGCAAGAGATGTAAGTTGGACCGACCTGACTATCAATATCAAGGTCCACCTCTTGAGCTGTTGGTTGGAAGCTTGGATTGTCATCAGCAACTATCTCCAGAGCCTTACTCAGATCTTCAGGAGACAAACGAGCGAGAGCTGTTCCTAGTTTCTTTTTCTCTTGAACACTTGTTTTTCTGTCAAAGTTCAGTGGCCACACAAATATCAAACCATATACGAAACGTCAACCAAATAGATGCACTTAAAGTCGATAATACTGTGCTGACTTCATATCTCACTATATTAATGTTATATACACTGTCTATTTGTTTATTGTGCCTACGAGATCTCTACACATATTCTTTACATAGAATAAGAAATTAAAGAACGGATATTAAAAAAAAATAATGAACCACAGAAGTCGTCGTCAACTAACTTGTTTGACGCAATACTAACAATGCTATTCAGATATGCAGTCCAGGGGAAGAAACTCAGGAATTATTTTGATTTACTTCTCCATTTCTGATCCTAGGAGTCCAAGAACATTAATTAGGTGCACATAAACATCACTATGATCACATTATTTTCCAGGAATTTGAAATGCAATCAAGTATCTGAACTGCTTTGAAAATTACTACTGTTTTTTGCACTCTGGTTCTTTTTTCCCTGGGCTGCAGAGGTACCTCAAGCGGTGTTCTCAATACCAACAAACAAAAAGTACGGTGATATGATCAGAAAGTGAAAATAGTTACATGGGTTTAGAAACAAACCTGCATTCCTGAATTACCATTTTTCTGAGGTTCCCCAGTTGCATATCCACCTCATACAGCTGTAAACAATTAATACTGTTCAAAACATCTGGCAGATTAAAATACTTAAGAAAGACTCATAAAAGAAAGTACGCAAAATTCGGCATTTGCTGGAAATGTCAAAAGTTCAAAAACATATAAAATATACTTACAAAAGATTATAAAATGTAATGACCAGTATATTGGCTTATAGTGTACTGTGGAATAAAGCTCAACATTTTACATACTTCATTGTTCAGATCTCTAGCCATGTTAGCATGTGAGGCCTCTTGAGCTAGTTTCACAGCTGATTGTATCTCCGTTTGTTCCTTTGCCTGTCTTTTTTCCTGTAGGCATTTGAACACGTATGCAGCAATCCAAGGAATAAACAACTCCAAAAAGAAAACCGAAGATAATAGAGAAAACATCTCGTTTGAGACCCTAGAAAAGGAATATTGATTTGTAGTAAAAAAATGCATACTAAAATTGATCGGTACCTCTTCAGCAACTTTAGGAAGCAATTGCAACCACTTCTCTTCAAACTTTTCCAACAATGTTCTGGCCATTACGTGGACATCATCTTTTTCATCATTGTATTTCATTGCATTCTTGAAAACAAGTCTCACATCAGCATATATTTCCCGGACATTCTTGTACCCAGTATCACTCTTAGCCTCCAATTTACTTTTTATTGTACCTAAATCCATTGGCTTTTCAATGACCTGGTATTGACAAGCTTTGAAGTGTTTAATAGAAGTCATATACCACAAAAACAAAATGAGATAAATAGATAAACTAGTGAAGGAATTTAGTACTGAAATTTATGAAAAGATCAATGAGAAAAATTTAATGGCGAAATTATATGCATACAAAAAGTAATAGACAAAGATAACTGGCCTTCCATTCCGATGTAATCTCTGATGAAAACAAAAGCATTATAGAACTCCAGTTTTTCAATGTCTAATAAACATATTTAGATTCAAAATGAATGGAGACTAGCCAGTTATGGATCATTTACAACTAGATCATAAATTATTATGTTATTGCTGAAATCTCAAAAAGTTAATTGATAGTGAAGACCTTGAATCTTAATTTTTCCAGAATCCAATTGGTTCACTTACTCTAGTATTGCACGTAGGAAGCAACTGTTTTACTATAGAGCTCAGAGAGCAACTTTTAATTCATCTAACTCCTTAATCAACCAATCACACCAAAAAGAAATATTGAAAAATGTCTCAATCTCTGTCCTTTATCTGAGCTTGCCTTAAATATACAAAGCAAGTTATGTAACCTTGATTTGCAGATGCTTTAAGAATCCTGTGTCGAAAATGCTTCTGTTGTAGAATTGAAACACAAAATAAGGTTCACAACAGGGAGAAAGTAGAGTTAATTATTCTTTCAGTTTATCTTTTTACTTCTTTTCTGTTGAAGAACATTTCGATTTTTTATTCAGTCATCATGTGATTGACAGAAGCAATGGTGGTGATTCTCTTAGGCAACAAAATTTGCATGTATGTATTGATTGATTTGGACTAGAAGCTCTTGATTTTAGGGGGTAAATAAACTTTTGGGTTTAGCCAAACCCAGCCCTCGGTTAGAGATGTCTTCAGATAGTTCTGCTCTAACAGTATTATCAAGTGCAAATGGGAAAAACAAGAAATAAATGAAAAACTAAATTGATAAAATGAACCCTGTCCAGGAAGATTTCAAAATTAACATCGCATATTACCTTGTAATAGTCATCCAAACCAAGACCTACAACATCTACTGGTTCCATGAAAGGCCATGCCCATTGGTGCTGAGTGATCTGACAAGAGATAAGACAGAAATAAACAAATTTAATTTTTCCATGGGTCATGGTATATAAATGATTAAGCAACAACGAGAGTTCTTAGAGCTATGATGAGATTCTGTCAACATGCATTTGGAATTGCAAAAGAACAATGGATTCTCTAGCAACGCCATATATTTAGGAAGGTTCTAACATATCATAAATACAACCTGTTCAGTCTTATCTTGTGATATTGACCACTACAACAGCTCATTAAAGCAAAAGAAATTAAAAGCATGCGGTTGAATAACCATATCATGTAGCATAATTCAATTTTGTGAACAATGCAATCCAAACACAGAAAAATTAGTAGCTGAAAAATATTACAAAACAAGAGAAGTAAAAGAAGTGATGGATGCAGGTTCAGATCATCAAGAGAGAGAAAGTACATTTACTTAAACAGCTAGGCAAAAAGTATATCTAATTCATGCACTCATCAAGGGATAAAAAGTGGTTGCCAAAGTGATACTTCAACAAGTATTCCTTTTGGTCAAGAAGTAGGCTTCTCTAAGAGAGACCAACACTTAGTCAATAGAAGAAGTAAGGGCAACAATCTCACAAGTCAAAAGCTAAGGAACCCAATTTATATCTTAGTCCAATGTCTAGAACTGAACACTAAAGTGTCACCTTCATCTAAAGATTGAGAGACCATCTAGACTTCTTTACAACCATACACATAGAATAGAAACCCAATCAACACCTCCATATGACGATCTCTAATGCAAAAGTTGTCATTGTGAGGATGGAGTTTTGATAATTCTCTTGTATGAAACAGAATCATAGCTAGTCACCATGTGATGCATCATAACTAACTCTGCCAGCTAGCCCCCTATTCCCTCACTACCATTGGGCTTCCTAGAATAAACTTTCCATACCATGGTTTAGATGACCCAATATATGTCTATTATTCAGCAAATCTCAGTCCCCAACAAACTACAATACTTGTATAGTTGCATCCTCATAGATTTATTATAACGATATGCTAGTTAATTATTGTATTCATAATGGCAATGGCAAGATAAAAAAACAAAAAGTGTACTACTAGCTAGTATTCTCGCGAATAAGGTTCTCAATACATTACTACCATATGTTTATGCATAGTAGAATTTTGGACTGTTCAACTGTCGCTCTAGTCTCTTGTCACCAAGAGAAGACTTGAACACGGTTACACGGGGAACAAAACACACATCAGCAATCTTGAGCTAGGAATTGCAATTTGATGAACCTAATCTAATTGTGGAGATTAAATAAGCATCTAACTCTTTTAGTACCCTAAAGAACTCATGTGACAAGTAGACGCACCATAACAATGGGTAGGCGCACCTTGGTGGTCGGCAAAACAGCACCCGCCTTCCGGGTCCTAAGGAACTTGACCTGTTGCCTTGTGCGCTTGGAGCCTAGCAAGCCTTTAACAACTAATGACAAAGTCCGTGTCCCTTGTTTGAAATACAACACTATATCAGTCCATGCTTAAACAGCCATTTTGGGCCAAAATACCCTTAGCAACCTCAACTGTGAATGATCAACCGAATCATTACTTGAATTTCTACAGTCATACAGATAATCCCAACCCATTTAAAAGGAAAAAAGAACAACGTTCTATTCTTCCAAAACACAAACAGATTATAAAAAAAGCATGTGTTAAAACAAAATGAGAAAGTAAAATATAAGTTCAGCATCAAATTTCCAGTTGGATGTCAAATTCAAACCTACAGAAGGTAAGTTTCATTTTGAATTCATACATGAGGTCAGGATATTAGACCCCTCAACTATAAATATGTCCTATTAAAGTCTTTATGTTTCAATTTTCTATTGTACTTGAAGTTAGACCAAAAGAAGTAAAGTTCAAGGACACATGATTTTCGCTTAAAAACATTGTGGATGATGTCATTTAACGCCTTTGCTGGCACAATTAAAACACAAAATTGAGTCAAAAGGAATGGGCACGATATGCTCAATTTAGCAAGACCAATGACTTAATGGGGTTTCTTTTCTGTTTTTTTTTTTCTTTGTGCATTTGAGGGGATCAATAAGATCAATCAAAACAGTACGTACAGTGAGTTTCTCGCCAAGTAGAGTTACTTACATGATGAAATATTCCTGCAAATAGGTGTATAAGGTCCTGCCTTCTCATTTCTGCAGCCGCTTCCCTGTTTGATCCACGCGGGGGCTTCTTTTCAATATCCATCAAATACATGTCCTTGACTTTGTCATTCACAGTTGAGCTACATTTAACAACATCCAGATTATTGTCATCTGGAGCCATGAAGAACTTTTCGACTATATTAACCCCTTGCTGAAGCTGCAACGGAGACGATAGATTTCAGCAGCAGTTCAATATACAAAGTAAGTGGCTTTGGTAATAATAAATTAGCATATACCTCATTAACTTTAGAGGACAATTGATCAATGGAAGAGCTAAAACCGAGTTCCGGATTGTTCATTTTGAAGCTGCCCAATTCAATTCTAGGTATTGTTAAACCTAATAACAAGTATGAAATGAAGTAGAATCACAAGACAGCAAAATGATATAACCATTTCACAATATATACAAACATTACATAACAAAAACAAAATGCAATCTGATTTTCTCAATATAACAACTCAACAACAGGAATGTTGCTACCAAACGCATTCAACTCACCATAAAACCTCAAGACGTAGCGCAGACGCTTCTTTTTCCAGCAACGCACCAAACACGATTGCAAGAATTTATATATTTATTTTCTGGCCACTACTTTCTAAATAAATCTCAAATTAAATAAATGTTTATTTTTGGTAATAAAAGAGTTTAGCGCCTATCAGATTTCGATGAGAGTTTATAGCTAGCGGAATTTACAAATTAGCTACTACTATAGTTAAATTTTGATGAAGCGGGAACTCCAATCTCAAACATTTCAAGTAAAAAATAAAATGTTTATCGCTAAGACCAACTTAAGTTATTTACTAATTATGTTTTTCCATTATTCGCAAGGTTTTTTTTTCTCGTTAGAATTTTTATCATCCAATAACTTGAATGCTAATATATAAATGAAGGTTCATTTGAATAGTAAGTCTCTAATGGTTTAATAAAAGGTCTCGATTTCTAGCGTATAGAAAATATCTTATATGGTAAATTAGCTAAAATATAGCCGACAAATGCAAAATTGAGAAAATGAGTAGAAATGGATAAATGCGACATATTTTTCAATCTTCTAAATTACATATATTTCAGAATTGAGTTAGTATATCTTTTACCATAAATAAATAAAAAAAGTTAAAAAATACTTATAATAATATAAGGAAAAACATGAATTTTGCCTTTACTTTACCACTATTTTAGATGAAGTGTTATAGTAAGGTAAATTGAAGTTCACATTGTCATGAAAATACTCGAATTTTGAGTACAAACTGCCTGCATAACTAACCATATATATTTTACACATCAAAACATTTAATTCCCTAAACTCTTAGAATAGTTTGTATCATCCCTAAAATTATTGTAAGCAGCAAAAGGTTTCAGTGGCAGCTTAAATGAGATCAATCATGTCACTAATAACCCAAAACATTTATGTTTCGATCAATTCATAGCTCTCTATAATATTCTTCAAAACGTTGGTCTTCCTTATTCAGTTTAAGCAAGTTGAAATGAATTTACTATGAAATTTATAGTCTCATCTCCTTGCCTGTCAAATAAATTTCGTTATAGTATTTTCTTCACTAAATTTACTAAGGGGTTTATTATTCATTTTTTTATATTTCTAAAGGAAACAATTTTGTCTTCAAGTTTAAAGAAAGCTCACTTTATCCCCCAACATCTACACTCTTGAATATCGATATTTGTTCAACAGGATCCAATAATCTACCTGGTGAAAATAGGAGTTGCAAAAGAAAGAGTACTAAGCATCAAGTTTAAATAGCTATTTGAAAAAAAAAAAAAACCATCAACCTTAACCTAAAAGTTACAAGTTACAACTCGGCAAACTAGTTGCAAGTGTTTCAATAAAATTGTACAAGACATGTCACATGTAATTTATTACTAGGTGTTAGGCATGCTCACAATGGCATCTGCATCTCCAAATCCGCACATTTGTGTAGTCAACATACAAATAAGCAAATTGAATACAAACATCAAATGCATGTGCAGATTGTACTCAATCCTTCAAACAAAATACACATTCTCAATTCTCATTAAATACATGCTCTTTATTTGTTACTTGTGAAAACTGCTATGCAGAGACAGGTGGGGAAATATTTATTCACAAATGTCACCGCTACCAATTATGAAAATAATGAGTATGTAGCATCAATCCTTCAATCTTTTTGCCTGGCTTCAAGTTGGAAATTTCTTGGATTTATTGAATCGCAGGTACGGATCCACCAGCTGCCACAATCTGCTGCTCCAGCTGCAGTTCAGCGCCACCCCATACATAACATAAATCCCAAATTACTTATCACAACACAGTATATGCGAATGACAAAATTGGTTATAACTTATAAGTGATATTTCTTCCCCTTGGGTACCAGAATAGAATATATGAAGATTTAAGACTCTTCTCAGGTTGATCATCTATTCCTATATAATGTTAATATTTGACCCTGTCCTCAGCAAAATTTGACACTTATGCAACTCTACTTCAATTTTTGATACATTACCCTCATACGTTAATCGTTTTTTAATATTTCCCTTGACAGAAAACTCAGCCTTTGATAAGCAGTTTAATTCTCGGTGAATAAATCATCTTTATACAATTGGAGAAAGTAGTTTCAACACATACCAAAAGGTGTAATGCATAATTAATAAAAGCAGTCGGTCAATTGTTAAAATTTTATGAAAAATTGAAGTAGAGAGGCACAAATGTCCAAGGTGCACAAAAAAGGGCAAAGTGACAAATTATGTAAAGAGGCTAAATTTTAGCTTTGCCTCCAATACTAGGACTATCAGCGAATTGCAACCCATGTTTTACATAATATCTTTTTAACTTACCCGGAATAAAGTTTGAAGCTTGATCTTCAGTTGAGCAAACTCAAGATTCACCTGTTGAAGGCATCGCAAACACCTGTACCACTATTCTCGGGTGAATCCAATATTTTATCCACATGTTTAGATTCAAATAAAAGCAAGTAACTAGTATGACGATAACAGCCAGCTCGATGCAAGGGATATCTTATTATGATGAAGCAGATTGAGCACTTTATATGAATCAGTTCTCAAACAGACAACATATAAGAAGAAAATCATGAATAGCTCCAAAATTATTTTACACAGGTAAACTATGCGTGTTTAACGCTATTAAAGAGACAGAAAAAGAATGTAAGCTCACCCTTCACGGTCTTGGGAATCACAGTAATTTCTGAAAGCAATGCATATATTTTTAATCCTTGCTGCACCCAGGCTGTGAAACCATAAAAGCAATTTTTATATCAAACACGATACAAAACACAAAGGCATGCAAACGTTTTATAAGATAACTTAGGTTAGGTATCTTCAATGAACAATAAACAAAGCTAAATTTTCTAGTTATCTCTAACGTTCTCACAGAACAATAAATGCAAAATTGGTCATATCATTGTTAAACATATTTCAACCCCTCGCCCATTGTTGATGTTGCAGAAATGTGATAGTTGTATTTCAATTTTTAAATATAAGCATGGGAAACTGCTATATGGTAATTGAATTACAATAAAAACCAGGGTTGTCAGTCATATTAAAAAAAACCAAATATTTCTTTTCGATAGCAGTTTCTTTAGCACGGAGTCAAGATTAGTCATTAGTTCAATGCATACCTGAATTTCAGCAATCCTTTTCAAAGTTTATTCATTTAATAGTACAATACATGGTTTGTCACAAAGCAACACAAAAAAAGTTGACAGTAAAAATGTAGCATTAAAGGTTTTTCAGTCCCAATCATATGTAAATACTCGAAATTTAACTAGAAACCACGAATGAAATACACAAAAATAAACATAATTAGATCAACAGCCGATAAAACAAGTACCTGGAACTACTACCCTTCAATTGATGAACATGGGAATCCACCTGTTTAAAGTCCACAGCCCGTTGTTCTCTAATTGAATAAAAAGAAACTAAAATCAGAAATTTCTCCAACAAAGGAAGTTCCTTTATTCTCAAAAAAACGAAAAAAGGTTCAACGAAGATACTCACAAAGCTCTAGCCATATTGTTAACAAGCTTCTCGCAATCATCGAAGAAGAGAAACGCTACCTCCATAACGAAATCAGGACTGGTATCATCTTGCAGTTTCTGCAGCTGATTAAATTGATCATCCACATAGCCCTTTGAAAAGAAATGTAAACCCGTCACGAGAAATACCAACAACATATATCAAAAAGTAATTCTTACCATAAAAACCACTCACATCTCGGTAAAGAGAAGCAGTGAAATCAGAAAGCTGTCTTAGCAATTGACTAATAACATCCATGGAGCTAATGAAGAACAGCAAGAAAGAAACTTACTGTAACAAATCAAATTAATTAGGGTTTGCAAAGATTAATTAAATTGAACAACAAATTAGGTGAAATGCCTTCTTTGTTACTGAATACAGCCCTGTCAGTATCAAGAACAAATAGTCAAGCTCATTTCAATGCGGCGGCAGCTGCTTCTATGGGGAATTCAGATCGAGAAGTAGGGTCACGGCCGTCGATCTGCACTGGCAGCAGGATGCGCGTTCGTGTCAGACTCAGAGCTGCAGGTACGAGGGAGACGAGCAACGGTGTAGCGTAGGGTTTCCTCTTAAAACGACGTAGCTTGGATGCTCTGTAGCTATGGGCAACTACGAGTCTTAAAAAATCTAAAGATTGTAGGGGTAAAAGTTAATAGTTCAATCTGATTCTGGATTTTTTATTTGTATATTCGGTTTGACTCGTTCCTCACATTTATTGAGTAGTATTAAACATTTGTAAAACTCCATAATTGTATCTAAAAAAGTCAATCGTACAATTTAGTTCAATCTTAAAATAATAATCAACAGTTCAATACAGTTCTGAATTTATTTTTTTTATATTCGATTCAATTCAAGAATTTTAAGGTAATCTTTTTAGCTCTTTCGATTTCTCCCGGAAATTACCATCTGAGCCAGTCACCTAGCTATGGGTGAGTCAACAACGTATCCAATAGCTTTACTCCGCTAGGTTCTTCTAGATACACGTTGCACCATTCAAGGATCTCAACGATCTCCTTCGCATTCAACAATCGGTCCTCTTCGGGCCCTTCGAAATTCAGTTTTTTCCAACAGTTAGTTTATCTGCGCAACTACCCTCTACACAACAAGCTCTCGTTCCTCTCTCTCAGCTCTTCGGCATCCCTCATTTCAAAATCATCTCTTTGGGGGGATTCCATAGTCCCTGACAGACACGTCCTATTTCTCTTTCGTGCCGACGAGCTCCCCTCTATAGTCCTTGGTCGACTCCTTTTCTTCGGTTGTCCCTTTTTGGAGTCGAAGCTCATCGTTATCAACACCATTGGTTTAACTTGTTTGTCAACCTTCCTTACTTTCCACTTCAATGATCCCTCTTGCTCCTCCAACACATTTTCCGGGTCGTTTTCACTTGGCACCATCTGATTCTCTAAGCTTTGGTCCTCGACCTCGACTTCTGCCTCCTCTTCCTCCGCATCGTGTGCTTCTTTGGACTCCTCTTGAAATACACTATGAAGTTTAAGTTAGTTTGAATACAAAGGATAGAGCATAAAAAGAGAGGGAGAGAGAGAGACCGACTATTACCCTTTGTGCATTCAACGCTCAGAGTATTCATATGGAATCATAGAGCCAGCTGGCCTGATCACGTGGGGTTTTCATTTAAGATCTCGATCGAGCACTTCTTGGGTCGGACAGTTGTCGCATCAAGTGAGGGGTCCTTTTGCCTGGTGTGGGCTAGACCTTCTTGATTTGAGAATACTTGGCCCATGCCTATATAAACCTAACAACGCTACTGAAAATAGGCCTTACAGATGGCGAATCCACATTCATCATCAATATGAAAACTTAACTCGTTGCATGGACTCATTAAATACTAGACTTAATATTCTTGCTCCGTGCTTATCCTAAAATTTATTTCACTTTCAAAAGCTACAAATGACTCTATTATTTTTGTCTCATTATACTTGGTAGTCTTTTAACTTTAAAATCGACGGTATCAAAAGGCGTAAATGATAGATGGTATAAACTATAGGTACAAATTTACCATGATGAAATTATATTTGTAGATCACACATTTTTTTATCGTTAATTTTAAAATTAGAAAATTATTTAAAGTAAATAGACAAAAGAGACATAATGTTATTCGTAAAATTTTTTAATAATATTACGGGTTATTCTTATGTTTAAGATAAGAATAAGAGGTTATTTATATTTTTCGAACTGTACTAAATTATTATTTTGTAAAATTTGAAGTTCAGAATGACGAGATAGTATTAAATTTGAATATTGACTTATTAGAAAAATTGGTATACAAAATATAAATTTATTGGTAATGATTTAGTAGTTATTACGATTCAAGATGAATCTAAATTCTGAATTTAAATTTCAAAATTGAGAAATAGAAGATTTTTATTATTAATGCATATGGTATAAATATGATTACTTTGTATAATTTGACACCTAGTGCTTGTATAATAATTTATTTTCTCATAAATAAGATTTGAGTAATTTTTTCATTGCTATATTAGAGTGGGACATGTATATATATGATTTTTCTTTTGTGATGCGTGTGTCGTGCAAGTAAACTATCTGTTTTAATTATTGAAAATTTGATTGATAATGATAAGGACCATATTGTAAAAGAGACTAGTACAGTAGTTAGAGTTCATAGATTAAGTACTCGATTCAAATTATAAAACATGGAATTTTTTAATTAAACCATTCAATTTCATATTTCTTTCAATTGAAATTATATTTTTTTTTTGGTTACATTCAATGAAATTATATATATACCCCTGTATCTAGAAAGTTAATTACATCCCTAATATATATCTTGAAACTAATTGAATCCTCAATTTTCTTAAATTGCCAAGTAGCTAGATCCATAGTGTATGCTCATAGCCTCAATTAGATTTGGATCCATCCGAAACTCATCAAAACCTTTAGGTGGATACTCTCATGGTTAAAGTCTTATGCGTATATTAAATCTGAGACTCCATACCTCTCAACCATCTAAACCAGCCTTTATATTTGATATTAATTTGTTCAAAAATATCGGTGAATATAAAAGCTAAAACCATTTAAATTTATAAATCTGAAAATCCATAATCCACTAGTACACAAAAATAAACAAAATAGTGTTTGCATCCGTCAATTCAAGTGAGTGGTGATTTGGAAAATGTATCATTAAACTTTGTAAATCTTGTTAATTATTTTGTGTCTACAAACTGAAGTTGTAATGACGGCGTGATTTAAAAAGTATTGACGGCGTGATTGGAGAAACAGCGGAGCCACGTGAGAAATATAGAGAGAGCCAAACAAAAATTATGGTTTGACAGATCAGCATCACTAATCAATATTTGGAAACACTAATACCTTTCCTGGGTCCCACTTTTAGGTACTTGCCACCTCTATTTTTATTCACTGCCAGCTGTCATCTCCCCCATCTTATTCCCCACATTTTTCTTTCCCTTTTTTATCCCTCCATGCTTCTCTCTAACTTTTTTATTCACCTACTACTTTAGGTTAATAACATCACTATATTCTTTTATCAATCTTGTGAAATTGCAACAATGGTATCACATCTCCAACACTAAACTTATTGTTCCCTATACGAGATTGAGTTTCGGTTTGGAAACTATTGGCTGATAATCTAAGGTGTGTTTTGTAGATATATATTTTTTGTGACCGAAAGATAATGATTTCTAAGTTAGTTATACCTCTGTTAATAATGATTTCAGTATAGGTTACAAGCCTTTCAAGCTATTGAAGAGGTTTCTTCTGATAAGTAGACTATTCTTTTATCAAGAATAATAAGCAACACATCAACTTATCCAGCTTTTTTATCCTCTGGTAATTACTCTCGTCCCAAGGAATATTTCATTGGGATTTCAAAATCCACTAGCTAGTGAGCTTCCTTTTGCAGGCAGAAGCAAACTTGTACAAAAATAGAACTAATACGCTCATAAGACTCCCTTTCTACTCTTAAGTTGATTATGATCCCCAACTGATTTATATCCCTAATCAGCTGCTTCAGAATTAATCGTGAAAAAGTGAATTTTCTCTACTAATAATTTAATTCAGCAACATCAAATCTAATTGAAACGACATGAAGTTTTTCTTACACATAAACTTCTCTCAAGAATAAAATTTCAATGCCCGAACTCAACACGAGCAGAATTTCTTTATACAGAATATCAACACTTGATATCTACAAGTTCCTATTATGAATAAGATTTTATCTTTTGAGAGATACAATAGAATTTAGAATTGAAGAACTGAGAGATATTGCTCTATTTTTTCTCTAGCTTGCTATCGACGTGTATAGGCGTGCTCTCTTAAGTTTTCTTCTTCAATTTTTTCCTAGGAAGATGACCATTACTTAATTTTGAAATTAGAGACATTGTGACACAAAATCAAGCCGTTGTGAGACGATGATCGTTTATATTAAGCTCCTCTAGTAAGCATGTCATCTTGTAGATATAGGCAAGGTTGTATTCATTAACTCTGTCTAATTTATGTCTGTTAAGACACATTCATTCTCTTTGTTGGAAATAATTCAAGTTTGAATTGAGACGTCAAATCTATTTTTCTCCATTTCCGACGACTTCAAGTACAAGACCTTAGCGCGTCTGCAACTACTTAAGTATTTTTTGAGTTTTTCATTAAATGAGTCAGACTAACTTCTGGTGTAGTCATTTGATGCTCTAGGTTAATGATTCTCTCCTTAACTTCCTCGATATCTTCAGTAGTGTCTTGATGTTGCTTCATTCTTTATCTGTACATCAACAGTCTCGTCTACTTCTGAAAATAGATACGTGATGTATAAGTGACTGTTACATATCGAAGAAAATGATTTTTATTAATGTGTCAGTCAGTCAGTCAGTCAGTCATTCATTTCTTTTTATTTCTAAATTCTTTTAAAAATGAAAATAGAATAATTGAATGAATATTAGAAAATAATCAAAGCTTAGGACCAATGAAGCATTTTGAGCCAATAATAGAATGATAAGGTGATTTGTAGTGATGTTGAATGAATGAAGAAGTTGGCATTTTAGTAATTAAACAGAAAAAAGAAGGGGCAGTTGATAGGAAGGTAAAGTTCATAATACATATATGTAAGCATAACGTTAAGCTTGATATGTATTATTAGGAAGAGAGACAGTTGGCACTGAGGTCCACATTCATCATTTCATTTCAGACTCAACATTTAGTCCTCAAGTGATTAATTAAGGTGATACACAAGATTATTCCAAATTAATTTAAAGCAAATCTTTATTCACATATTTAATTATATTGAGTTATTACATGAATCAATCATAAAATTATTGGTCTATATATTATATATATGTAGGGTGTGGATGTAATGCTACCCTTAATCCTGTGTATTATTATTATTCCATAACACAGATTAGATTTTTGTTGAGATTTATTTTGAAAATCACTCAGGAGAAATTAAGAGGTATGGGTTATTGGAAGTCAAAGGTTCTGCCTGCTATTAACAAGGTCTTCAAGAAAGATCCTGCCAAGAAAGCTGCTGCTGCTGAAGCTTGCAAATCCTTTGATGACTCTAAGGTCCAACTTCTTCTCTTAATCAAACTTGTCAATATTATATATTTTCTTCTTATTTATATGTTTTTATTTTTGTTAATTTTAGGAAGAAATCAACAAGGAGTTTGAGGAGAAGAAGGCTGAGCTTGAACCTAAAGTTGTAGAAATTTATGAAGCTTCATCAACTGAAATCAAGGTGATTATTTAAACTATGTTTAAAACATGGAAATAATTATTTTCTTGTTATTAATTAATAATTTGAGCATGAAATTAATTGAACATGCAGACCTTAGTTAAGGATCCGAAAGAGGCAGGGTTAAAGAAGCACTCAAGCTTAGTTCAAAAATTCCTTGAAGAACTTGTTAAGATTGGTACGTTTATTATTTTATTTTTATGTAGAAAACATAATTTTTATGAATCATATATAGAAAAGTAACATGTGGGATATCATAAAACAGAATTTCCGGGATCAAAAGCAGTATCAGAAGCAAGTTCAAAGTTGGGAGCAAACTATGTGTCGGGACCAGTTGTGTTTATATTCGAGAAAGTTTCGAGCCTGATTCCGGTACCCGTGGCAGCAACAGAAGAATCAAGAGAGATAGTAGTAGAGCCTACTCCTGTGGTGGAGGAACCTGAGAAAAAAGAACCCGAGGCGGAGCCTGCTAAAGTGGAGGAGGCTCCGGCAACGTCCAAGACGGAGGAAGCTGCTGAACCACCAAAGCCTTGAATGAAGAAGTTCATATGTAGTATATGCTGATTTCATAAGAAATCATGTTTGTGAATTATTTTTGTAATTTCTTTGGGTTTTTTTACGATCAATTTATTATGGATTCTATTATGTATGTATTCTATATTCTTTTGTTTGTCAAGTTATATATATATTGTTATATATATATACAAAAAAAAGTTGGATTTACTATTAATATTGGTGTTTGCATGCCTGGTTAGGCTGATATTCATGGCCTTTATCATTGTTGTGGATCTTGCTTGGGGGAAAGGTTTTTGAAGGGTGGTGTTTGAGCTTGATTTTCAAGTCCTTACTCGCTTTTCTAATGGCTCTCATCGTTTTCATGGCTTAATGAGAGCAATTGGTAGTTTCTAATCAAGGATTGAAAAATTAAAATTTAGCCAACTTATCTAGAAGGTAACATCGACAAGTTAATCACCAAGCAATGACTTGATTACTACTAACTCCAAATGGAAGTGAGAGTCTTGAGTTTGAATTTCAAAATAGACAAAAAAATGATTTCTTAAAAAAGTAAAAATAAAATATCAACCGGATTAGAATTAATAAGAAAGTTGTCCTTAGGTCACACATAGCTATTTATGGTCACAAAATAAAGGATCAAATACTCCACTAATACCGTAAAATCTCTTCAATTTATTTTTTCCAATTTGTTTCAATAAAATATTATCATCATGATTTTATTTTTTTATTATCATACTATCAGTAGTGTTTACAACATATATTTACTCCAAAACTTCAATTGTTTACCCAAATTTTTAAAAGTCAAAAGATGCAAATTGCAAATTGTATATACGATAAAGTGCAAACTTATGATACTGGAAGTCATAAATTTTGAAAATAACATCATCTAAAACTATAGTTTTCGATACAATTATTTTGAAATTATATGGTTACTGAGAGTAATTGTATAAGAATATGAAGTCATTTATAACGCTGGAGCAATGATAAGTTATTTGTAACTCTTGGATAACATTGGAAACTCCTTTATAATGTTTGCAAGTTCAAGAAGATGGTTCAAGATTTGAAACTTAGAAGATAAAATATAGGCTTACATATGTAGTCCATGAACTTGTTCAAAAAGTTTAATTGGCCCCTCTTCTTTCAAACATTACAAGCAACCCCTTTGTACTTGTCTAAAGGTAACAAATAACCTACTATTTTTATTCAACTATTACAAATGAATGACTACTTATTCTTGTCGAAAAGTTACAAATGAAATTTAATTCTTGTCTGATTGTTTTCAATAACCTCCTAATTCAAAAATTGACCGTATCAAAATATGAAAATGATAGATGATGTCATTTACCAAATTTCCGACTCCTCATATCATAAGTTTGGACATATAATATGGATAAACTTATAATTTGCATGTTTTGATACATCAATTTTGAATCTAGGGAGTTATTTGTTTCTTTTGGACAATTACAAGAGGTCATTCGTTACTTTTGAAAGTTCAAGGGTTAGTTGGAGTTTTGAGACATTTTTCAGGAAGCTCTGCATGTATTAAGCCCAAATATACATTAAACCATTATTTAAAGATGTAAAAGTACAAAACATGGTTTTCATTTATGAATGCACTATTTTAGTTTAAAACTTTGTAAGTTCTTATAAAGAATACTCTATCATTGCCATTATATTAGTAAAATGTAAAGTTTAAGTACTACATTGTCAAGTCTTAAAGTTGAGGGGGCCTCATGTTAATAAGCATAAAATTGAGAGGCCATGAGTGTAATTTACCCTCAATTCTAATATACCTAGCTCTTGGGGCTTGTTTGAAATAGTATAAGGATGTTAAACATTTTAATACTTTGTTTCTTCTTTCTCAATAATAAAACCTGGAGGTTGCTAGTTATAAATTTATTCTTTCAGATCTTTTGTAGCTAATACGCTTTCCAAGTCTTTGGTGCTGCAAGTGCAAGAACTATACGACCTGTATCTTACCTTGTGACAGAAGCAAATGTTTTATTGTAGTCAAATCCAAATTACTATAAGTTTGACCAATCTTGCTTTACTCTTTTGGATTGAGACATCGTGATTGAATTTGATTTTCAAAATCCACTTAACACACCATTAACATCTTTGTGCATAGATTTTCAAATAGTTCCCAAATCCGGTTCTTCTCGGTTATCCATAATCCTCCTTCATTGCATCCCGTTCATTTTGTTGAGCTTTTTCTTCAAAACCTTCTGGTTCAAGTGAATTGTAATTAAAAAAACTATACAAACTTCGATCATATTATTGTATGGATCAATTAACAGTCTTTTCCTTGTTTGTAAAGATGAGGAATGAAAAGAATTGCCATTGTTGAGGAAGTTGGGGAGGATTCTAAAGTTTATGGATAATCAATCTAAACTTCAATTCTGATGTGGCTTCTACTATGCTTGTTTTGGTTGAGTGCTTCACTAAAATGGAGTTTTCACTGATCTTTCTTCTTTGCTCTACTCCAAATCCAAAAAAATTGTGCAACAAAATTGATGTTTATACTATAACAAATTTTGAAGTCTTCAAATTGCATATTCTATAGCTTTATTGCATGTTTATACTAATAACCGTTCACAGAAAGTCAACGAAACCTGTTGGATTATTTCTTACTATGATGTTAAAAGGTAGTAAAGTTTAACAGAAATCAGAATCAGAAAAAGAAAAGAGGCAGTTGCAAAACCCATAAGCAAATGGAGTCCAATATGCCTATTTCAACATCGTCAAGTGAAGAAACGAGCAGCTCTTCGAAAATAATTTCAGCTCTCTCTATAAAAATAATAGCTAAAATACATACTTATGCTGTTAGTTAAGTACAGTAGAGCGATGCGTAACCTGATTTGGTTTTAAGCTGCTGCCAAGCATTGAAAAAGACTCACTCTACAACATAATTTGGAGCTACTGCTAAGATCCTGTTATCTCTAGATACTCTCCGCGTTTCACCGTCCTCCGGTTGTCTCCCATCATCTACTACTATCAAGTATCCTTCCCGGCGAATCAAACTCTGCCCACAAAAAGAAACTCATTCAGGCTTAAGCAATTCCAACTTGTTATTTTGTTACAAATCTAAGTATATGCAGTCTTTACCTCTATAATAGCTTTGATTTTAATGGCTTCATTCTTTGCTTCCTCTTGAGAAGTATAGCTATTTTTCTGATGCTGTTCACCTATATACCATGTTATCAACTCCCTCTGTCTCATTCCAGCCAGCCCACTCCCTGAAAAACTTGCAATTTCAGGAATATACCATGGAATATTTAGACATCACAGGCAGGCCAGGATTTGACATCCACGTCCATTGTTGTTTTTAGAGTAGATATGTATATTGGTACTCGAGGGATAACCACAGGCATACATAGATACTGAATAAAAGTTGTAGTATAAGGAAACAAGGAAATGAATCAGTCATTTACCATCTCGCGTTACAGCTTCTTCGTGTTGCCTAAGACGCATGACAAGAGCTTGAGTGATCCTCTGAAAGTACTCTTCACTCATAACAAGCTTTTTCCCCTGTTGACCTGCTGTACCTGCTTCCCCAGCTGCAAAATCGCCCCAATTTTTAGCTGATAATACGAGAGGAAGTGAACAACAAACAAGGAAAACAGCCTGGAAGACGAATCGTACCTGCATCTCCAGATGGTGGAGCAGAGCCATTGTTAGGTTGAGCATCATCTTGATCACCATTATTTCCATTATCACCACCATCATTGTCATTGATATCGCGATTTGTGTCTTGAAATTCAGATAGATCAATCTCACTGGATTCCACACTGCATCACCAAAAATAAAATAATATCAAACACAATGCAAAAAGCAAAATTGAGTGCACAGGTGCTGCATGGAAATAGAAACAAACTGAAATTGTATTTGTAAAATATAAAGGAAATGTACACTTTGGGAAAACAAACAAGAAATAATTTAGCAAGCTTATATTTTTAACGTTAAAAATTACACATACATACACGTACATGCACACATATGCACAAAATGGAGACGATATTATATAAAAGTTTCATAGAAAAAGTAGAGAGATTTTTTCACTTCGAGAGCTTGAAGAAGATTTAGAAAATATTAGGGCTCTAATGAAAAGTGATTGGTGTGTGATGAACTGATTAAAAGATAGGTTCTTCCCGATATACTTTGGCAAACATATTATATTTCTACAAATGAGTTTCCTATTTGCTTCAAAATCAAAATTTTCAAGTAACATAAAAAAGTTCAAAATGTCTTACCTGATAATAGATGTTTTCAACAGTCTAACTGCTAAACGAACATGGCGTGGTTGTACCTGTAGACAAATACTATGCAAGTCTCAAGCTATGTACAATGAACTTAAGATAATACTAATAGTACAAAATTTCAAATTAACAGGACCTGATTTTCCAAATGAGTTCGAGCAATGGCTTCAGAGAGTCTGATCAATGCTTCAAGCTGTCTAACTGTCATGCGATAAGCAACTCTACTTCCGGGAGATGTATCACCTTTCCGTAAAGCAACATAAGATTCCACTAGCAGCTTTCTTGCTTCAGAATTAAGCTGCATAACTTAGCGAGCTAAATGAGATACGAACAGGGAAAAAACTCTTAAGCCGGTAAAGGAAACCTAGAAATTGATTAAAACATGAAGCACAAACCTTTGGTTTCAAAGTTTTAGCATAGGCAATGTAACGTTTTAGTTGAGCTGTCGTGAATTCAGGAGCAAGAGCAGCTTCACGCTTCTGATGAACTCTTACGATGTGATGAGCAATGTGGTAATCAACTTCCTCGTCTGGATCATCAATCATTACATATACCAGATCAAATCTTGAAAGGATGGCAGGAGGAAGAGCCACATTATACTGGAAATAAAATGCCCCAAAATGGTTAGTTTAAGTATCATAATGACATGAAAAAGCAAGGTGCTAATTAACCAGTCAAATATTCTGAAATCATGCTAAAAGAAATTCTTGCCTTGAGTGGCTTAGACTTGTCATAACGTCCTCCGGCAGGATTAGCTGCGGCTAAGATTGATGTTCGAGCATTAAGTGTTGCTTGTATCCCCGCTTTTGTGATGCTTATTGTCTGTTGCTCCATGGCTTCATGGATTGCAACCTTCAATCCATTGATATTGACATCAGAAATTGCTAGTCAACTTACATTTTAGACTGCAAAGTAGACAGATTACCTGGTCTTTGATGTCCATCTTATCAAATTCATCAATACAACAAATGCCATTATCAGCAAGCATCAGAGCACCAGCCTGCAGATACCCAAAAATACAAAAAGTTAATACATTATGTTAGAGAAAATGGGAGCATGAATTCACCAAATGCAGGCTGGTGAAAGCATTTGAAAGCATATTTGATTCTTCAGGACCAAATAACCTCACTTCTATACTAGGTACCTACGTTTTTCTAGCGCAGTCTATACAATAATTAATTCCAAATTAAACAGTTTTGACTTGAGCTGTGTATCATATTATTATATTTCACGTTCTCCAATCTGGATCTTTTTAGACTCCCTACAAAACTCACAGTGATAATAGAATCACAAAGCTTAGAAGTTCCTTGTTTATTGAATTATTAAATAATTAGTTTAGATTCATAGCATTTCTCCACTGTAAATAACATCACAAAAATGTATTTTAGGCATCATATAACTTATTATAATTAACTGTAGAATGAAAATCCTCTTTCTACAATATTACTAATTAAGTGAAGGAAAATTGCAAAAGGTCAGCAACGAGTTTCTTCAAAGATAAGAAAACAACGATAACGGGTATCAAGAGGATATCCTAAGAGCAGAACCATGACTGATAGGAGTAAGCTAAGTTTAATAATTCCAAGTAACTAAAAGGTACAGAATCTGAAAGCAACCTCAATACAGAATTCCCCAGTCTCTAGTTCTTTGGCAACTGTTGCGGTCAAACCCGCAGCAGATGTGGACTTTCCAGAAGTGTAGACTGATCTAGGGACAATACCTGCAGTGTACCTGTGAAAGACAGACCCAGATAAACAAGTGAATCAACAAAAACTGAAACTGAAAAACAGATGGAGAAAAATGAATCACATCATACTTGAGAAACTGAGACTTCGCGCAGCTGGGATCTCCAACTATACAGACATTAATATCGCCTCTTAGGTTAATGCCCTCATGAGTAAATTTGTGGACACCACCCAAGAGCATAAGAAGGATCGCTCTTTTGATATCTTGATGACCAAAAACAGTAGGGGATATGCTATCAACCAACTTATTGAAGAAATCAGGAATATTTCTCATTCTTTGAATTTCTTCTAGCTCCTCGGCCTGCCCAATAAATAAGATGAACCATAAGAAATCAGATATAAGACAGATATAGCTATAATTTTATCCATAAGATAAAGAATTAGCAAGTTGTGTGAAATGAATGTTATAGAAAATAGCTGCGATTTATGATGCTCAATAAAGAAACTGTGAAAAGTAAAAATTGGACATAGTGCACATACTGTGAACTGCTGGGTTTCATCGTCATCAACATCCTTCTTTCTATTTCTGATGTCAACATCCCTTCTACCATCACAAACCTAAACAAAAGAATCTCTCATGAAATCTAAATAAGTATGAAAGAAACAACATCACTGCAGAAGCAATAGACTTGGCCTATAAAAGCCTACCTGCAATGAATTGGCAATAAATGCAAGGCGATAGGAAAGGTCTCTAACTCCCAAGGCTCGCAAGCCCCTCACACCTTCTTGTCCAACATCAGAAGCCTTTCTTTGTGGAGCTTCTCGGCGGCATTCAGCTCTCTCTCCAGGAGATGCCAATGCTGATATGTCTGGAATAACAACCACAGTGCCTGTGAAAATGACTCTGTGGCATAGAAACATAGAAACAAAATCAAGAAAAATCCAATCACCACCAAGTTCGGGAAAACATCAAGCGAAGGGATCAATTCAAACATCAAGCGAGAATAAATTGTCTTACGTGTCACCAGCTCTAGCCTGTTCCACTATATCATGGCGAACAATAACATCCAAAGATCTGGGAAGGGAGCCTGCAGGAATCTCCTTTGAAGTTTCCTGCATTCTGACCCTCTGCCAATCCGCAAATTTACTCTCTTGTCTAAGTAATGCCCATCTCATTCTGTTATTGCACATTGCATTCACACAAATAGTTGGCTGCAATCACACAATAATGGTTGCACATAGAATTAGGGACCCAAGAAAGTTAGACTCAAATCATGAGATACTATATCTAAAAACTAACCTCAGTATACTTGAACTGCTGCTCAACATTCTTGATAACGCCGCCACAATCCAAGCATCTAAAAGTTCCTTGTAGAAGCTCTGGCCTTACCTCACTTGTGCGAGTCACAACTCCGGTCACAGATACAAGTTTGCCAATTTCAGCCGTAGAGAGCTCTCGTAAACTGAAAATACATTATTATCCAATAAATCCAAATAATTAAACAAGACTTCCCAGTAGCGAAACCAACATTTCATTCTAAATTAATGAACCAAACATTACCAGTCATTACATTTACTACTAGTTAAAAGTATCCAAGTTTGAGCACAATAACACGAGGACTAAAATAGTAGGGTTACCGCTTAGAGAAGGGGATATTGAAGAAGGCAACGTTAATATCCTTATTAGGGTTATCATCGGAAATGAAAGTAGGCTTGAGCTCCATCACGAATCTCTTGCAGGCATTCTTGAGGTAAGGCTCAAACCTAAAATTAAAACGAAAGAAATCGAGAATGTAATTGATAGGATAATGGAATAGGTCAAAAAATGGAGGAGGATAGCAGACATACCTCAAATACTCATCGGCAATGGCTTTCTGGAGGACATCATTGAAGAGCATGACGTGAGTGAAATCTATGAACATAGTAGAAGATTCATTGGCTTTCATGGTCTCGATTTCAGCCTCGTAGTAGGCTTCTCTCATGTTGTTTTGCCCATCCAATCCAAATCTGATCAAATTCAAACAATTGTACAAACCAATCCCTAAAAATGAAGGAATAAATTTGAAACCCTAACTAACAAACTAACCGCTTAAGGAAGTCGAGGAAGATGTTTTCGACCTGCTCCGCCTTCTCGTCGGAGAAGTATCCACCGAATGCATCCATTTCGATTCTTTGATTCTTCTTCCTCTGTGTTTGGGGATATCTGATAAGTTGCCGGAAAATCAAAACGCGCAGTCAAGCAAGATGGCGTTTTGGCTACTTTTTATGGCGCGAATGCCACCAACAGATTCCCGCCAAATTTAAATGGGCTAAACCGTTTTGGGCTTACCAAGCCCGATACTAGTTAGTTATGCTTTTTATGTGTGACATGTATGTATTTAAATGGGCTCACTCACTTGGGCTATGTTCTCTGTGGCTTACTAATAGTTCCATTCCGTTTAGTTCCTTCAGTAGCACGACACGGCAATATAGAAGCCGCACCCGTGTCGGACTCGCCCGGACACGGCGACTCGGCCGGACTCGGCCGGACTCGGTCAAGACTCGGCCGGACTCGGTCAACTCGGTCCAGACTCGGCCAGGACTCGGCTGGACTCTTCTGGACTCGGAGAAATCTGCTTAAATTAATTTTTTTGAGGGTTTTTTTAAGAAACTTAAAAATAAGAGGGTTAAAACTTAAAATACAAATAATAAAAAGCAAAAAGGGATAAGAAAATTGATTCCCAAAATCTAAAATCCCTAACTGCGACTTCCTGCTTCTCCTGCTGTGCGCGACTTCCTGTTTCTGCTGCTGTGCGCGACTTCCTTTCCTGCTGCTCTGCTGATGTGCGCGACTTCAACTCTACTGCAAATTCGATTCTTCCTTGGCCGAGGTTAGTACTGATGCAAATTCGAACTCCTCTTCTTCATCTTTTGCTGTGATTTTAAATACTTAGAGATTGATTGGATGGTGGGTTTTGGAGGGTTAGTAAGGGAAGGGTTTTTAGAGTTCCTTGTTTGGGAGAAATATTTATTGTAAGGGAAGGGTTTGGAGGGGTTTTTGGGGGGTTTAGAATGGTTTTTTTTTTACAGATTTCCTTGCAATTCTTAACCCACGGATTTGGGGGGTTTGGAGGGGTTCAAAAACTTAATTCCTATTCTACCCTTATAGAATTTAAATAATACCAAAGTTATCCCATCTAACAAAATACTCATTAACCTACATCGTTCTTTCTCAGCCCTTTTTCTTCAACACCAGCGCCTCCCACTCCTCCCCACTCTTCACGGATTTCTTCCCGACGAACGACGGAGCTCAGATTATGTACGAATTTCGATCAATCTTCTCATTTCCGGCGACCACGAATTAAAGAAATCAGGTTAGAAACTCTTCGTTCCGATTATTATTTTTGCTTTCCGAGTAGCCTTCTTTCGCTCCTCTCCTTCTCAATTGAGATTTGAAATTATTGTTTGAGATAGTGAATTCCAATTTTGCTTTGAGTTTACTAGGTTAGGTTTGAAATCATATAAATGTCATTTTTCAATCACTTTTATGAGAACTAGCTACTGTTTGCATCTTAATCCAACATTATCAATGACATAGATAAACCAAAAAGTCCATTTAATAATGTGGCTTCCTTTGAATAAATAACAACTTATATGTCTAGAAAAATTATCAAGCCAAAAAGAAATAGAAATTTAGTATCAACTAAAAACGAACTGCAATATCAGATAATCAAATTTAGTGTTACTTGAAGTCATTTGGCTTACATATGGATTTTTAATTCCATTCTGCAAATGAGAATTCGCATCATTCCTTAATTTTGGTTTGTGACAATTCCTCAATAGGTATATGAATCATGATCAAGATTGACTTGCAATAGTATCATTCTTTCTCAAAGGAAATTCTACAAACACTATGTAGACAGAAAATGGAAAACAAGTGAGGATTTGGTGCACATTTTCAAGCCTAGAGAGCTATTTAAGGATTTTGATATGTGGAAGTATGTGGAGGATATTGGAATAGACTCGCATCTATATTATGTAGCTTGTACATATCTTCTTGACAATCCACAAAGGTTGGAATTTTTGAATTCAACACCTATAGAGCATCGTAAGAATTTGTTGATGTTGTGGATTGGACAATGAGAGAGGTTGGTAACAAATGTTTGATTTTTATCATTATTTTTATTTCAATATATACATTATCTATTTTAACTTTTTGTCTTTTTATTGTAGATTTTTGCTATGGAGGAAATCGTATTGGACGTTGTTGTCTTAGATCACGTCATTTTGGATTATTTGTTTTGAAATGTGATATATATTAAGTATATTTACTTTTATTAAAGACATATGTCATTAGTTATTTCATTTGGATTTGTATTATTGAACTTTATTTTGGATAATTTACATTGATGGACTATTTTACTTCTTATTAGTAATTAACAATTTTATTCATAATTTAGCTAGCTTAAAGAAATAGCGGTGAAATTAAAAATTTGTAGCATACAATATATAAACAAGGATATTTTAGTCATTTTATAAAGGTTTACCCTCCCATAACCCCTCCATTCCAAACAAGGGAAAGGTAGAAACCTTTATGAACCCTTCCCACCCAACCAAGCATGGATAGTATCATCCCTTCCTTCCCCTTCCATTCCCTTCCTTCCCCTTCCATTTCCTTCCTTTATTTACCCTTCCCTACCCTCCATCCAATCAATCTCTTATTCTCCTTCAATTCTTCTATTCTCCCTATTCTGCTTGCAAATCTAAGTGCTTATTCTTCATGTTGGAAGTTGAACTAATCTTCTTCATGTTCTTGCTGCCAATTTGAACTAATCTTCTTCATGTTCTTGCTGCGAATTTTAATGCTTATTGTTCCTGTTTTTGCTGAAATTTTGAACTGTTATTCTTCCTATTCTTGCTGCAATTCAGAACTCTTCTTGCTAGGATTCTGAAATTTATTTTTCTTTGTTGGGTTTTCTCTTTGCTTAGCAGCCTATACGAATCAATTTCATGGACTCTTCCTCTGCAAATTCTGTTAGTTCAGTGAGTTCTAGTATTAGTGCCACGCCTACATCAAAGTCCAAAATTTCCGACTCACCGCTTTGGAATTATGTCACTGTACTTGATAAACTTGAAGGAACAAGAGGAGGTAATGTGAGGTGGAAATGCAATTTTTGCAAGAAAGATTTTACCGGCTCTGTCTCTCGAGTACACAAACATGTGCTGAAAGTGCCAAATGGGGGAATTCAAGTTTGTTGTGAAATAGATGAAACTACTAGGAAGAAAGTGCAAAAAGAGGTTGATGAAGAGGCTGCAAAAAAGGGTAAAACACAGCCACATCCTTTTGCTCATCCTGTTTCGAAGAGTTGCTCATATGCAAGTTCATTAGGTGGTACGGCTGGAACAGGTCAATTTCGGGTGGAGGGAGTAAATTCCTTTGATCAACGGAAGAGAAAAGCATCTGGAAAAGGTCCTCTAGAGAAGTTAGTGAACAATGAAGTACGAGATCAATTGCATTCTGAAATTGCAAGGATGTTTTATTCGGGGGGATTGCCATTTCATCTTGCTAGGAACCCGTATTTTGTAAGTTCTTATACAATGGCAGCTAATCAAAACATCGTTGGTTATTTGCCTCCGGGTTACAATTTGTTGCGGACGACTTTATTGGCAAAGGAGAGAGAGGCCGTAGAAAGACATTTGATACCAATTAAGATGAAATGGAAGGAGAATGGCTTGAGTTTGGTTAGTGATGGATGGACAGATTCTCAGAAAAGGCCAATCATCAATATCATGGCTACAACAGATGGTGGTGCTATGTTTTTAAAAGCTGTTAACTGTGAAGGAGAATATAAGGACAAAGAATTCATTGCTAATATCTTGAAGGAACAAATCAAAGAGGTAGGACACCGAAATGTTGTTCAGGTAATAACCGATAATGCTCCAGTTTGTAAAGCCGCAGGTTTGTTGGTGGAAAATGAATTTCCACACATTTACTGGACACCATGTGTAGTTCACACCTTGAATTTGGCATTGAAAGCAATGTGTTCGCCAACCGTGTCAAGTGATGCATTTGTTCAGTGTGGTTGGATAGGTGATATTTCAACAGCCGCACTAGCTATGAAGCATTTCATTACTAACCATAGCTTGAGTAATGCAATTTACAATGAAGTTTCGAACTTAAAGATGTTATCAATTGCACCGACACGTTTTGCTTCGGTAGTTGTGATGCTTAGGAGAATGTTGGAGCTCAAACGGAGTCTTACACTTGTGGTTATTAGTGAGAAATGGGATGATTTCAAGGATGAAGATAGGGTGAAGGCGGCTGGTTTCAAGAAAAAAGTCATGGATGATGAGTGGTGGGACAATATTAAATATATAGTCGACTTCACTGATCCTATTTATGAGATGGTGAGACTTACTGATACTGACAAACCATGTCTTCATTTGATTTATGACATGTGGGATACGATGATTGCAAAGGTGAAGGCTGTGATCTATAAACACGAGGGAAAAAATGATTCTGAGGAGTCAGAGTTCTATAAGGTGATTCACCGGCTTTTAGTTTTTCGTTGGAACAAGAGCAACACTCCACTCCATTGCTTGGCTCATTCCTTGAATCCTAGGTAACAATTTATCTTCTTTCTCTTAAATCTTAATTCTTAAGCTTAATTTAAGATTCATTTATTAATTATTAATCAATCAATATTCAATACTAGGTACTACACTACCGAGTGGCTTGAAGGTGGTATTGGACGTTTAGCTCCCCATCAAGATGTAGAGATCTCTAATGAAAGGAACAAATGTTTTAGACGTTATTTTCCAAATTCCGATGAACGTAGGCAAGTCATGGTTGAATTTGCTAACTTTTCATCTCTACGTCATGACTTTAGTGATATTGATTCCATCATTGATAGGACTAAGTTGGAACCATCATATTGGTGGCTTATTTATGGAAATGCGGCTCCTATGCTTAAATCTATTGCAGTCCGCCTTCTTGGTCAACCGGCCTCATCTTCTTGTTGTGAAAGGAACTGGAGCACTTATTCGTTTATCCATTCTATGAGAAGAAACAAAATGACTCCTAAACGTGCCGAGGATTTAGTGTTTGTGCACACTAATTTGAGGCTTCTTTCTAGATCGACACAATCATATGCACAAGGAGAGACAAAAATGTGGGATGTTGGTGGAGACACTTTTGAAACTCCAGATGGTGCGGGTCTTCTTGAAGTTGCCAATCTATCGCTTGATGAACCGGAATTTGAGAAAATAGTATTTGTTGATGAAGGAGATGAAGATGATGAAGTTCTTGAATTAGTTTGATTGTTATTTTGTTTTGGATTTCATGGATTTGTGCTTTCAATACTTTGTTTATGGATATTATTTGTGTTTTCACTTTTAAGTACTTTGTTTATGGATGTTATTTGTGACTTTATTATTAATTGTGTGATTTGTTATGAATTTTAAGTTATATATATATAATTAAAAATATTAAAATTTGCCGTATCCCCCCGTGTCCGAGTCTCATGTTTTTGAAAAATCTCGTGTCCGTGTCACGAATCCGTGTCCGTGTCCGTATCCGTGTCCCGTGTCGTGCTTCCTAGGTTAATTGTACTTCAATTCAATCATAAAAATACAGGGTCTTAGGCCTTATTCTTTCTGATTTATATTCAACAAAATTCAATTCAACAAATTTACTTCAGTAAGTTCACTTCAATTTAATTCAGTTTAGTTCGGTAGTATACAATCCATTTCAATTAGGAAAAAAAAAACATAGTCTTATTGCTTGATGTTAAGATTATTAAGTTATTTGATCTGTGTTTGTGCTTCAGTTTCTCTATTTTATATTCATTATTTTTTTTCCGCAATTTACATATTGGATGTGATAGACAATATGAAATTGATTTCAAAATGTTTCTTTACATTATTATTTGTGGTTCATTTTCCATAATCTAGATGTTATTTATATGCTTTTTGACTCACATTCTCATTTAATATTTACATTGGTTGTTGCAACATTATGATTGTGCAAGTTGTTGCTGCCCTATATATGTAATAGAATAGCAATTAGAAAATGACTTAAGACTGAGTGTCAAGTGTTTCATTCTATGCTTCTTCAAATAATACTTTGTAGATATTTTGCGTTGTCCGTAAGCAGGCCCGCCTCTAACTTTTGGAGGCTCGTGTGCTAAAAGGAATGTTTAGGTTATACTATAATTTCTTAAAGCTAAGTGTTCATTTATTGGAGTTTTCAATTAGGAACCCTAACATTCTATTGAGGTCTTGTCTTTTTTTAATAATTTATCATTGTTTATCGATAGTTCATTTCAGTAATTTTGTTTCAGTAAATACATTTCAATTCAGTAATTTTTAGTTCAGTATGGTAGTTTTCAGTTGTAAAAGACAAAATTTTAATCTATAAACTATAACACCGTAATAAACAATTTATTCCTATAAACAAAACATTGTGGTTAAGTTAGTCTACATTTTGCATATAGTTGGACATTATTGGCAACCGTTAATCATTGTATCAAAATTACACAAGTAATAAGCTAAATCTCTTTTCTTTATACTTTTTTCTCATTTGCTTAAATCTTTCTAGTTATGGGATTTTTTTTTTAACATTCAAAATATAAATTTTTTACTTACACAAAAGCTCTATTCTTTAAGAGATTTCATGTTCATTCCGTTCATCTCCATCCCTGATATCTCCATCACCGATACTTTGGAGATAACCCGTGCCATTCGGTTTGAATACTCATGGATTTCAGATATTCCCCTCATGAAGTTACTAGGCCATATAGGTCTATTACTTTCAATCCACTCAAGATATAATTTTCAATATATAATATAATTCTATACTTGTAAAAACGTGCGTGCTATATTAGGTGTAGATGACAATACATACATTAGGTGCGTAAAAAAAAGGGAAAATTTTCTTTTTTATTCTTCTAATTAATTTTTGTCACTCCTTTTATGATTGCTTGGTCCCTTAATAGATGTGGTGGTTTGAACTTTAAAAAAGTATTCATTATCTATTTATCATTTAATTATTGTTTAGAGTCTAACAAGATATATCATTATTGTTATTAATATACAATATCACAATTGCATTTATACATTGGTGTGGATACTTATTTTGGATTTTCTTTTTCCCTTGAAACCCATTAGAATTCCAAATCTAAACAAGAAGACAAAGCTATTAGCTATACATGCATTAGAAAATAAAAAAGCAGTTGGTGCTAATTAATTAGGTGGAGTCTCATAATTATTTATTTTATCTTATAGTATATAGAATTTAAATTTGAATGTTTTTATACGAAAGAAATTTTGTTGTGGTAGTAATCGAAAAGGGAAAACAAAAGAGGGCCACACTTGTGAGAAACTTGGTAAATAACAAGCTGGAAACTTAGGAAATGGCATTTTAAAGTGCCACCTTATGTTGCATGCTCTTATTTCTCTCTTCAGGTGGTACGTGGCAAATTCAAAATAAAATAAAAGGTCAATGCATGCATAGTTTGTTGAATTTGTTTCAAAATTTTAACTACCTCTCTAAATGTCTAAATGACTTTTTGTAATTATCTAAAAGTAAAAAGTAATTCTTTAGTTTCAAAAATGTGCAAACTTATGAACAAGAAGTAGGAAATGCTCTAAATGATATCATCTTATCATTTTTAGATTTTGATAGGTCGATTTTTAAGTTAGGAGGATACCGAAAATAATCGGAGAAAAGTATAAGCAGTTTTTTTGTAACATTTGGGCGAGAATAAGAGTTGTTTGTAATAGTTGAATAAAAATAAAAGTTGTTTGTTACATTAGACAAAAATGAGAGATCATTTGTAATGTTTGAAAGTTTAAAAGTACATCTAAAGGTGTTGGACATGACCAATTTTAAACAACCATCAAAGTTTAATGCTTATGGCTAATTTAACCCAATTACGAATAAAAATATATGGTTTATATTTTTATAAATAGAAATATGTTTCTTCCACCAAATAATTATATCTTAAATTACCGGTTAAATTTTCATTTGCAAACAAATCTTTTAGTTTCTTTTACTTTTCATCTAGACAAAAGACAGCTTCTCAAAATAAAATCTATGCCTCATCCGAAACCATAAATCATCGTAGCATAGAAATTTTATTGTTTTTTTTTTGTCAATAGTTTATAAAATAAATTGATGTTTAAGTACATTTCTACACTTAAGAAATTAAGTTAATTTTTTACATTCTTTGTTTATTTTTTGTACATTTCTGGAAAACAAATAGTACCTAAGTATAATGGTTTTAGAGTTTTGTGAATAAATGAGCGTAATATTTTGTTTTCTAATGCAACAAACTTTGCGGTTGAAAGTAAAATAATAAATTGGAAGGTGAATTTGTAGGGTTGATTGAAACAGAAACCTAGGAAGGAATTAAGTAAGCAGTCAAAGTTAGCCGTTTCAAATTAGAATGGTCTCTACTTGTACTTGCCTTGTATATCTACTGACTTCTATAATATCCATTTGTCAACTTCCTTATTTATTTATTTATGAAAATTTGTCAACTTTCATAATTTAGAAGAAAAAAAACAATATAATAATGCATATTCATATAGACCCTTTGTTTCTTTCTATCTTCTCCATATGGTTAACCATTAATTATCCACCTAATATCATTATTATCTTTAGACTCATCATTATGCTTAACATGGTAAGTGAAATACTATCATTTGAAATTTTCTGTTGGGATCCAACGGTTAAGATTGCAAGAAGTTCAAAATCTTCTAATTAATGTAAACTTGTCTTTTATATTTTCATTTTTCAATAACATACTTATGGTTGAATGATGAGTTTATTTTTTCGATTCTATTGGGTATCCATTAATTATTTTCAGGATTCTCTTGCTAAATATTGTTTAAATCATTCTTCAAGAGTGATATCCTAAAATCATTTTTAGTGATGCTTCAAGATATTGCATTGAGAGAGTTGCCTTTATGGTGTGATGCAAAAATGATGCAATGAACCATATCTACAATCAGTAGATATGCATTCATTTGAAATTGCAAATTTCTAAAATTGATCATATTTCTTATAATGAATAAATTATTATTATAATTTAACCATTAAATCTCAAACATTTGCATGAACAAACTTCAACGGTTTCACATATATCTTGTAACAAAAGGTTTGGGAGCTTGATGGGTATCACAAGTGCAAGGGTATATAAGAAAATTTTAACCCTCTGTAAAAGGATTTGCTAGAGAACTTACGTATTACTTCACTTGTAGAAAAGTCGAAAGATGATAACGAAAATCAAATTTACGTGAAGTGGAATAAAAAATCGCTTCTTTACCGTTTAGTCAAACTTTCTGTAAAGAAAATGGAAATACAAAGGGACCCACAGGTACTAAATGGCACACAATATAAACAAATGGATTTAATATTAATGAAATGAAAAACATAAAATAGAGGTAGCTATTTAAGACACCAAAGCCAGAAAAAGAATCTAAACAATCAGTAAGACCAGCAGTCTCTCCAGCTTTAATTTTGAATGGAATCCATTGTACAACAAGACCCACCTTCAGTTCCAAATCATCCTTCTCTCACTACTACTCAAGATCATCAGCAAATGGACTCTTCAACTAATAATATCCAATTTCAAGAACACCAAGAACAAGAACAAGAAGACCAAAAGGCCAAGACAAATAAAAGGTATATGTTTCTTTTGATTATAAACTACATATTCCTGTTTGTGGGTTCAGTCTCCTCTAGCCTCCTTTCAAAGTTCTATTTCATCCACAAAGGCTCCTCTAGATGGGTCTCTACATGGGTCCAATCTGCTGGTTTTCCTCTTCTTTTAATCCCCATTTTCATCCTCAAATGCACTCATAAAAGACAACCCTTCTCTAGTTTCACTCCCAAACTCCTCATCTTATCAATCTTGGTAGGCCTTATGTTAGGCCTAAACAATCTTCTCTTTTCATGGGGCAATTCTTATCTCCCAGTCTCCACCTCATCTATTCTTTTATCAACACAACTAATCTTCAATCTAATTCTCTCGGTCATCATTGTTAAACAAAAAATCACATTCCAAAACCTCAACTGTGTAATCCTCTTAACTCTAAGCTCACTCCTTCTAGCATTCACTTCAAGCCATGACAAACCTCAAAGCCTAACAAAAACAAAATACTTCATAGGATTTTTCTGCACCATAGGAGCAGGATTACTCTTTGCTCTCTACTTGCCTATAATGGAGAAAATCTACAAGAGTGTTTACACTTATGAAATGGTAATGGAAATGCAAATTGTGATGGAGATTGCAGCCACAGGGTTAGCTACAATAGGGATGACAACAGATGGTGGATTCTCAGAGATGGTAAGGGAGAGCAAGGTGGTATTTGATATAGGAGAAAAATGGTATTGGGTAGCTGTATTTGGTAATGTGGTGACGTGGCAGTTGTGTTTTATGGGAACTGCTGGGTTGGTGTTCTTGACATCTTCACTTACAGGAGGTATTAGTATGACTGCACTTTTGGCTATGAATGTGTTGGGGGGTGTTTTTGTTTATGGAGATGAGTTTGGGGGAGTTAAGGTTGTATCTACTTTGCTTTGTGGCTGGGGGTTTTCATCCTATGTTTATGGAATGCATCTTAAGATGAAAGATGAGAAGAGATTGAAAGAGAAACAGAAGAAGAATATTGGGATGGAAATGGGCCTAGTGAATCCTCAAGAAAATGTTTGATTTCATTTCATTTCTTTAGTTTTTGGGTATAGTGCTTATAATGGTGTTATCAGAATCAATCAGATCATGCTTTTTCATATGTGTAAAAAATAGAATGATAGCAAATAATAATAAAAGTAATGATGTTCTTTTTATTGTAGTGATCTTATATATATTTTGTGGGGTTGGAGACAAGATGAGTTTGATATCATTTCCTATTCGTATAATCAACATCGATCATTGTCATTGTTATTATTATCATGTTGAGATTATTATTATTATTATTATTATTATTATTATTATTATTATTATTATTATTATGCATCTTCGCCTCGTCCGGAAAATTTGATTGATCGTCAAAGCTTACAAATTAAATTATCTAGCTTTTCTCAAATTTACGTACTTAATTCTTTAAATATGTAAACCTATTCTAAAAGCTTAAAATGTAGAAAGTGATTTTATTTAAGATTTAGAAGCTAATTACTTTTAGGCTTTCCAATTTTTTGTTTAATAAATTTCAACCAATTATATTACGTTTAAAGAAGTTTAAGAAGTTAATAGAACACATTACAAATCAGTTTGGTCACATAAATTTAAGCATTCAATAATTTCAAACAACTAATAAATTAATTTAAAGAAGTTTTGGAAGTTAATGAGACAACTTTTAGACAATTTTAAGCTAATGATATCAACAAGGTATTTTAGACAATTTTTTTGGAGGCCCTTGATATTATTATTATTATTATTATTATTTAGATTTTATGCTCAGTTTTCAGTGAAAAGGCTTGTCACTACCATTTTTTCGATTCCACTTCATAAAACAAAAAGTCATATGTACACCCAAATATTTGCTTTTTTATTTTTATGTATTTATTCCTTGTAGCCGTCTCCACTAGATTGTATAGTGGTTGAGATATTCATTCGTGACCAATAACATTCAAATTGAAATATCCATTTACAAACTGTGACTGCAAATCAAGCATATATTGATTATACACAGTTTATTCAGATTCACTCAGTCTTTGAATCCATCAAATTAATAGAATATTAAGAAGTGAATTCGGCATTCCATTAGTCGGGATTATGTACAACTTTATTACTTTAAATTTGGATTTCTTTATGATGACATTCCGATAGGGTTCGGAAGTCGCCAACTTGGTAGGTGGTTTTATGTAATCAAATTTTTGAGTTGCGGATGCGGTTGTCAACATTAATCAAGACCGACCAGTTGTGGTAGGGGTGTTCACCTAGTCGAAATGTTTACTTCTCGTTTCCTATGCGATCTCTGTCTTTTATTAAAAAAAAAAAAAGTAATATTATTGTATATATATATAAGAACAAAAATGGAGACAATGAATATGTAATTATAGAATATTGCGATTGAAAGAATGTCATCAACTAGAAATTTGAAAATTTTGGCATGATTAGAAATATACCAAACATGCTTTCATCTTTCTAAGTATTTGTTGTGGGGAGGAGAGGGCTTCAAAAATTATTTTAAATGAGTATCCTAATAAGTATCGATTGCATGAAACACATTTTTCCATTGGAATTAGACACCCACTTTCTCCAATTCTATTTCAATTACTAGTGGCCCTTCTTCTTTAAAGGAAAATTTAAAAGGGATTTCAGCTAAGTAACGGAAAACAACGTTTTCTTTACAAAAATACTAAACAAAAATCCAAAATAATTGATATTTTAATTTTGTAAATGCAAAATAATCGGTGAAAACCCGATTCCTTAGTATTCATAATACCATAATTATATAAGATATATTTAACCTTTTTTTTATTGTTGTGTTATTTTTATTTTTTGAGTGAGATGTTTGCTCACATAGTGATAATGTCGAAATTTATGAGTATCAAACATCTTTTAAGATATCGAACTTAAGTGTGCTTGAGTGGGTGCCAACGAGCTAAACCGATATCAAACTTAGATTAGCTCGTTAGAATCTCGAGTCGAGCCATCTCGAGCCAAACTTTGACCACGCCAAGCTTGTCCGAGCTCTAGTCGAATTTCAATGGAAACCAAGCTTTTATTGAACTTCTACGAGCTTTAATAAAGTTTGTCGAACATGCATATATAAAGTTTAGTTCAGCTCGACTCAACAATGTTTTTCTAACTTCAGTACATGACACTTCAAACTTACTTTTATTTTAATTATTTAGTTATCTGTGCGAACTAACTAGGATTGTTAGCACCCTTATGCTTGATGCAATCAAGCAAACATGAGTTGGAACAAAGTTTGATTTCGTCTTATGTTATGAACTAAGCAGCAGCGTTTGGGCTTGGTTTTAGACTATATTGGGCCTGAGCCTAATCTCACCTCATCACCTATGGTAATGACATTATTGACAAAAAATATCAAAGTTTAGGCATTGGCTAATTAGACATTATTGACCAAAAATATCAAAGTTTAGGCATTGGCTAATTAAACAATTTATTGACAGTAAGCTCTTTTGCGGCATATAATGCGTGTATATATCATACCCTTTTATTTGTAATGACAAGCAGCTCATATGAACGTAAGAATTAGGATGAAATGATAGAGACAATTAAGTTGTATTTTAATTAATCACTAAGTTGGATTTTGATTAAACTCATCTGCACAAGATATATATCAACCTCTCGCTTTCTTCTTTTGCTTTATAAGTCAAACTCTATAGTTTATCATACGCAAAATCATATTTATAATATTTAAGACTACACCACCTTTAACAATAGGAGAAATTTATAGTCCCAAAACAAATCTATGTACTTGGTTTTACTTTTATAAAGACGATATTTTATTAGATTAACATTGTATAGTGATGCAAATTCCATATTAGTGCCTAACTATTAGTTAATTAATCGATTAATTAGTTAACTATGTGATTACTCTTGTTGATTGTATTAAATAATTACCAGATGAAAGACTGTAAGACAAATAATTAAAGCAGAACTTAAAAGGCAAACCTACTTTTAGAGTTATGAACGACAAATTTAATGATTTAGTTTAATTTATTTTTTAATTAGGTTTTTTCTAATTAGAATTATATAGCAAATTGGTAGGAGAAAAAGTGAGTCAAGTAATGGGTTAATTATAATCTTGCAACTTACAATCAGAATCTTAAATTTATTGAGTAGTAAATCCATTGTCTCCAATAAGATATTGCTTTCATGAAAATAATCAAGGAAAAAGGTCAGCACGAAAACAATAATTATAGGTATCTTTCTAATCATGCTTCCCTTTCTATTATCTTCTAATCACTCCCTCTCAATCATAAGAATTTTTTTTATATATCGCCTCCTTTAATTAAAGCTTCTTTGCTGGACATAACTAATTTTTCACTGTACTTTGACATGGGTATTAAGATAATTACAAATTCGACAATTGTGTTAGCGATGATGACTCTAATTTTTTAATTAGCAGTTCAAATCATGGATGAAACAGAAGTTACACTAAACGGAAAATTGAAAAACCAATAGTTTAAAACCTAAATCCATAGATTAGTTCCAAAAAATCCACAATTAACTACAACCTAAATTTTTTCAATATATATACTCGTATGATTTAAAAAAAAAAAGGTATCGAATCCCCTAATTCTATCTTTATCTCATCTCTTTACAATTTATACATGATAATGGATAAGATACGTACCCATCAACTATCAGTATATGATGGTAAGCAAGATGATACATATATGGACGACATTCCATATTGAAGAAGACGAGAGCAGGTTGAGAATTATCAATAGGATATGGCGCTACAAAACGAGAGCTGCTTGAAATTATAACAAAAAGTAAAATCTTCAAAAAATTATATCTATAAATTTTACTTTTGTATAAAAGTAAAATAAAATTAGAGAGTTAAAAATTAGATGAGAAAGGATAATGAGAAATCCTTACAATATTTTCTTCTAGTTTTTTTCTTTGAGAGAATATTTTCTTCTAGTTAACCCAACTTTAAATAAGCATGAAAAATGAGGGTGAGAAATAAGGCTCAACCCATTTTTAAAACTCTCTTACATACATCCTCTATGAGAAATAATAGAATGTATTTGGCCATACAGTGTGATGATATATCATATAAGTTCATTTAGGGTTTATAATTAAGGATTTGGAGTTCATTTTTTAATGTCTAAAACTTTTATTTAGGATGTAGAATTTTATGTACAAATTTTTTCGCACTACTATTTTAAATTTCAGTTATTAGATCAAACTCAATATTTGTGCTCGGATCAAATATATTTTTTAGTATCAACTACAATTTATATAATTTCATTGTCGCCAAAAAAGATCAACATGTACACTAGTATTTTTTTATTTCTCAATTAACTTTGTTTACCAATTAATCATGTTTCTCGATCCGTGTTTTCTCTATTATTTTTCCCTATCCTTTTTAATTTGAAATATATATCAAACCAATAAAAAATCTTTCAGAACTCACTATAAAAAGCAAGAAAAAAAGGTGTAACGAAAAAGAAAAAAAGCATTGTTTTAACCATCAGACACTGTTGGGTGGTACAACATGAACAATCTCCATCGCAAGATTTTTATTCTCATTATCTTTCTCATCTTTCATCTTAATATGCATCCCATAAACATAGGACGAAAACCCCCAGCCACAAAGCAAAGTAGAAACCACTTTCACTCCCCCAAACTCTTCTCCATACACAAAAACACCCCCCAATACATTCATTCCCAAAAGTGCTGTCATGCAAATACCTCCTGTAAGTGAACATGTCAAGAAAACTAACCCTGCTGTTCCCATAAAACACAGTTGCCACGTCACCACATTCCCAATTATAACCACCCAATACAACTTTTCTCCTTTATCAAACACCGCCTTACTCTCTCTCTTCATCTCCGGTAATCCGCCACCATAAGCCATCCCGATGGTGGCTAACACTGTGGCCGCGATTTCCATCAATAGCTGCATTTCCATTACCATTTCATAGCATTTAACATTCTTGTAAATCTTCTCAATTATAGGCAAGTAAAGAGCAAACAAAAAGGATGCTCCTATAGTAGAGAAAAAGCCTATGAAATATTTGGTTTTGGTTAGACCATGATTAGGGTTTTGATGACTTGAATTCATTGCTAGAAGAAGTGAGCTTAGACTTAGAAGGATCACACAGTTGAGGTTGTGAAAAGTGATTTTTTGCTTGACAATGATGACGGATATAATTAGATTGAATACGAGTTGGGAAGATAGAAGAAGGGATGAGGTTGACACTGGGAGATAAGAATTTCCCCATGAAAAAAGAAGATTGTTTAGACCTAACATAAGGCCTACCAAGATTGACGATATGAATATTTTGAGGGTGAAGCCATGGAAAGGCGGTCGTTGAGTGGATTTGAAGAGATGAAAGGGAAGGTAAATAGGGAAGAAAAGAAGAGGAAAACCAGCAGATTGAACCCATGTTGAAACCCATCTGCTTGAACCTTTATGGATGAAGTAGAACTTAGATAAGAGGCTTGAAGAAATTGAACCCACAAAGAGAAACAAATAGTTAATCACTAAAAGAAACATTGTCCTATTACTTGTGTGATTGGCTTTTTGGTCCTCTTGAATTTCTTGATTTTGGGTTACTGAATTCCTCATGCTTACTCTACTTCTAATGTTGTGGAGATTTTACAAGATTGTAAATGTACAAGCAAATACTAAAAAGAAAATAAAGGCAAAGTATATATATGAAAAGCTAGCTACTATACACTTTTCTCCAAATACTTCAAGGCTTGTTTGGCTTCATCAGTGAGCGAAGCTTTCTAGATATGTTTAGGTACTCTTAATGTAGTAAGTCTAAAATAAAATAAAAACGAGTTGAGAAAAAGGATTCTCATAGATGTCGTTTTTAGGCTTCGGTGTCCTTGGTTATAATTATGAAGTTAGAATCTGACATCTTTAGATCATGTGCAATAATCTTGTCGGTCCTTTAAGATTTTGATCATACGAGCATCAATTCCTCACCAATGTTAGTGCCTGAAACCTAAAAAAAATCTTTCTTATCCTCTACAAAATTTGTCAAAAGGAAAAAGAAAAAAAAGAACGAATAATTGTTTATAGTATTATTATTTTTTTGTTTACAGTGAAAAAATTAAGTAGGATATAATAGATTATGAAATATTGTGCATCTCCATATATGATGAACATGAAATAGGAAATTTATTAATGATACGCATATTAATGAAACGAGAGGCAAAAAAGAAATTCGAGAGATTTGGAGAGATTTTAGAGTGCTCTCAAAATACATATTCTCTTAAGTATAAACATAGCTTTCATATCTTTTATTATATCCTCAATAATCATATGCCATTCTTTTACTTTTATATTTTTACGGAATATTCTACTCTGAAAACGCTTTAATTTTCTCCAGAATTTGGCATTGGTTGTCATTAACTGGTAAGCAAAAATGCATAGCGTTAATTGCAACTAAGCTTGGGAACAACCTACATAAAAGGCCTCATTTATCATATGCTCTTGGCCCATTGATATAGTGGACTAATTGTATGTCCATATGCGCCTAACTATGGGCCAGGTCACCAAATGCCGTGGGTAGAATAATGCACAACAATATACTGGTCCAGTTAAGATTACAGGCCATGTTTGGTTTAGTTGTTGTTGTTTACTATTTGTTGTTTTTATTTATTGTTTGCAGTTCTTGTTTTTTGTTTACGGTTCTTGTTTGCCGGTTCGAATTTGTTATCTGATTATTAGTGTTTGGTAAAATTATAATTAATAGTTGTTAGCATGTAAAATGACTAATATGGGTGTATTTCAAGTCGGCCAAAAAAAAATTGTGAGATCTGACACATTAACTTAAGCAATATACAAAGACAAAAAAACGAGATACGTATATATTATATATCAAACTATTACAGTGGATTACGTGAACATACTCGAACTGTGTACATGCATGGTTAGCACCGGAGGCAAAAAGAACTGAGAAGAAACAAGGGTAAAGTACAATAAAGGGTTCTGTGGTTTCAACCTTTTGTAAACAAGGTCTTGTGGTTTTAAAATGTACAAATGAGAGATTTGTGGTATAAAGTTATAAACAGTTTATACCACTGGTCTATCAAATGTATATATGTAGTTCATGACATCCGAAAAATTAACTTACTTACTAACTGTTTATACCATAGGTCTCTCATTTATACATTTTGGAACCACGAGACTTTGTTAGCAAAACAGAAAACAAACTCGGAAAAAAAATAATAGGTTCACAATTCTAAAACTAATGGGCCAAAGAAAAATTAGGCCGGCCCACTAAATCAAATCGGCATTTGCGTCCCTGCGGGTGCACCCCCAACTACAAAATCAAGCCATATATGTCTATTAAAATTACTATTTTTTTTTCAAACATAATCGTTGTCCGCTACTTTTTTTAGCATTTTAAAAGGATATTTATGGAAGATAAATGGTTAACCGAATAGGCAAAAAAAAATTTAAAAAAAATTAGCTTTTTGTTGTTGTTGTTTCAAATAAGAGTTGTTTTCTACCCTAACAACAACCAACAGCTTTTGATTTTTTTACCAAAGACATAAAAGTCTCCTTTTATAAACGGAACAACAAAAAGCAGCTCCAAAATAGGAAATCAACAGCCTCTAACATAAGTAAATTTAAGTAATTTCAAAGATATATATATATTACAACCCTCTTGTTAAGTAAAAAAAAAAAAGAAAACTTCTAGTCAGTCACAAACCATATAATTATATCCATTGTGCATGTATAAACATTGATATTGCTTTTGATTGAAGTCATTTCTTTCTCCCATTTACGATGCATTACTTGTCACAAATATTTGTCTGACAAGTTATTTTATGAAGAATGACGAAATAATATCATTTTTAATTATTTGAGGAAGCACTTTGGAGCTTTTAATAGTTCACGAGGCAAACAACGTTCTTAATCGAGTTTAGAGACCAATATATGATGAGTCTTCAAGCAATTTCGGTGGGTCATTCTTAACGGTACTTGATGGGATTATTATTTTTTGGATAAACAATTATTAAGTGTCTGTAGTTTTGTTAAGTTAATTATTTAATCCCTATGTTTTTCAAAATTATTATATAGTTCCTAACATTTAGTGTTGTTAAACTAATTAGTTTCTAAATACTATTTCCATCTAATCTTCGTTAGTCAACCAAAAAAAAACTTTAATTAAACTGAAATCGACAAAATTGCCCTTCGCAAATGATTCTTCTTCTACTTCTTCAAACTTTTCCTTCGTTCTTCCTTTTCTTCCCTTTCATTCATATACAACAAATTAAATCATAAAATTTTGGCTTCAAATCTTGCAATTTTTCAGGATATTTCTTTGGTTCCCTATGAAATAAAGAAGGTATCTATCATTGGTTGTCAAAAAAAATGACTAATAAATTAGAAGTGTAAAAACTTAAGGATTTTATAGTTAATTGATGGATTAAATAATGAATTAGTTAAAAACCTAGGGACTAAATAATTGTTTAACCTTATTTCTTTATCAAAATTATTATTATTATATTGATGTTGATGTCTGTAGGTATAGTATTTAAACATGCAAATCACTACTAATCAAGATTGCAACATGCTTCTCACGTTCTGACTTTTGTCATGCCTGCTATATAAGTAGCTTACCACAATCTCATCCTCAGAATCTCATATTCATCTTTCACAATCAAACTAGAGTGAGGTTAAATTCATAGTTATGGCAGAATCCAACTCAACACCCCATAATCATGTCCAAGTTAAGGAGAGACAGATTCTGGTAGATCCTCAATCTTTGAGGGAATCATCTTCCCGCAGAGAGCCCAGCTTCAACTTAATGTTACCGCCCGTCGTAAGTCCTCCCGACGGACCGCCACCTCTAAGACCACCACACGTAAACTACAGCCTACCAAACTCCCCCAAGTTTAGGTTATCTCTCTTAAAAAAGAAATCGAAACACGAAAGCCAAGCATCCCCACGCCAAATCGACCGTCTAGGTTATGGACATTCTGTAGTGGCAGAAGAATTGAACGATGAATCAAGTCTTCGGAGAAGCAAGTCTTGTGCTGTAGGACGGTCGTCAGTAGATGAACTCGATTTTCACTTCAACAAACCGAATAATCATGTCCAGTATAGGACCACATTATCCAAATCGAATAATCACGAGGAGGAATTCAAATGCAGTGCTCTTTGCATTTACCTCCCAGGGTTCGGGAAGGTAAAAGCAGTGAGATCAAAGAAGGGACGTGTAGTAGAAGAAGAAGATGTTGGAGCAGTGATATCGAGGACCGTGTCGTTGGAGAAATTTGAGTGTGGATCATGGGCATCATCCGCGATTATGAACGATTATGAAGGAGATAATAATGGAGGACTATATTTTGATTTGCCTATGGAATTAATTCAAAACAGTGGGAATGATGCGGATTCGCCCGTTTCAGCTGCATTCATATTCGATAAAGAGAGAAAAGGAGTGCTCAAAAATCAAAAGAATGACGGATCAAGAAGAATATCGGAAGGAAGGAAATCAGCGGCATGTGAATCAACTCGACATGTTCGGTTCTCGACTTCTTCATCGCCGTCGTCACCTTCGTGTATCACTCCTCGCCTGCGTAAGGCCAGAGAGGAATTCAACGCCTTCTTGGAAGCACAGACTGCGTAAATGAGTAGGACTTGTTTCATTGCATGCATGCACGTCTTTTTTACATCATGTCCTGCCTAATGCTCTTTTTTCGTTTTGTTTATTTTCCGTAAATAGGAGTTGATTTGCTTGGAATTTGTCAAAATTTCCACAACGGTTAATGGATAATTTCTCTTAAATTTCTACTAGCTCATGTTTTAGTCTTTTCTTTTAAAAAATAAATTGTAAGGAGTAATACGTTTCACGAGTCAAGTTCAAATGAGACAAGGGTTTAGGATGAGACTAGTTTTTATGATGAGACAAGGGGTATTTTTGTAATTCAATAGGGGAAGGTGGCAAACTTGTAATTAAATGAACACCCCTCATGCGTGAATTGAAGGAAGGAAGAGGAGGTGATGTCAGCGCTGATGTCACCTTTGGAGAGAGAAATAGTTTTAATTATTTTATTTAAAATGCATTTTCCCGCTCTTTCCGAACTCATTTTTCAAAAAAAAAATATACCAGTGAACTCGTATTAATTAGGTGGTCATTTTGAGATCCATTTTTGTTATTTATAGACGATTTTTATTTTTTTATAATTGTTCCACCGGACTACTCTAATTGTTCCAACAGAATACTACATTTTTTTACACTCCCAGAGTGCATTTAAAAAAAAAATAATGAAAATATTTTGCTGGAACAATTGGAGTTGTCTGGTGGAACAAATGTAGTATTCTGTTGGAACAACCAAGTATCCGACTTGGAATAAAAATAAAAAAAATAAAAATCGTCTATAAATAACAACAATGGATCTCAAAATGACCGCCTAATTAATACGAGTTCAGTGGTATAATTTTTTTTGAAAAATGAGTTCGGAAAGAGCGGGAAAATGCATTTTAAATAAAATAATAAAAACTTTTTCTCTCTTCAGATGTGACATCAGCGCTGACATCAGCGATGACATCACCTCAATAATGCCCCTCCATGTTTTTAAAATTTCAAAATTGCCACCACTTTTTAATTGTCTCACACTAAAAAAAGTCTCTCCATAATGACTTTGTCTCACATGAACTTATCTCTACGTTTCACATCTCAACTCCTCTCCAACAAAATATAAATTCCAAAGTCTCAATGTTAATATTACGTATAATTTTCTATAACATGTCTTAGGAGAAACTTTAAAATACTCATGGAATAAAGATGACGTGGTACTTCGGACTAATAATGCGATGACACATCACATATGTTAGTATCTAGGGTTGATGATTTAGGGTCTAAAGTTTAGTTTTCAGGATCTAGAGTTTTTATTTTAGGGTCTAGAATTTTATAAAAATTATTAACTAAAAAATAAATTTTTAATTAATTACACGTTGTCAAAATCTTATTGGTTGATGTAACCTATGCTAACCATTTATTGGTTTGGAGTAGCACGTCATTGTGCTGCAAGAGTATACTAAAACCTCTCCATGTTTGAGATGGAAAAAAGACACGCGAACAAAACTTCTTTTTGAAATAATATAAACTTTTTCTTAATCTTTGGAAGAAAAAAAAAACTCATTCTTTTTAGCACACAACAAAGGTCTTTAACATAATATCAACAAATTATCTTCTATAGGAATAAAGTAAACGCTAAGAAAACCATATTGTAATAGTTCACAAGTAACATAATAATTCAATTCAATATTTTATGCGAGAGCGTCAAACACCAAATTGATGATAAGATATAAAGTTTTAACATTTTTCACCATAACTAAATGGATCCATGTACAAGACAAAGCCCAAATCTCGAAGGGAGTACAACCAGAGAAGTTCAACGGTGTCATTTGCAACCCTCTTATATTTACCTGCAGTGGATGACCGAGTATTGGCAAGTTGTTTGTGGGTGTGCTAAGAAATAAGATTCTGACTAAGGTACACGAAAGGCGTCAATGGACCGAGGACCATCCGAGCAATGTCCCCGATCACTATCAATCAAGAGTGGATCATATGACAAATCGGCCCCGAGTAAAATGCATGCAAATTCAAGAGTACTCTAGACATATCGGAGGACATGTTTTACACTTTTCCAATTTCTTTTCTTGGACAATGCAAAAATTGGCATAACTTTGTTGACATAAAATGCATTATCAGACCATTTTGCATTAGCAGGCTTGATATCGCCCCAAAATCCCTGCCCATCTAAAAAGATGGGCCTGTTATTACTTGTAGTCTCATGCCGATATGACTTGATGATTTGTAAAATTTCACCAACTCTCTCTTATGTTGGTCCTACTACATCATTTTTGTTTGTAAATGTCAAAAACACATCAAAATCAAAATGATACTTGGTTTGAAGGTTGTTATTATTTTGATGATTAATAAATACAAGGAGAGAATGAGGTATGGGGCCACTCTGAGGGTCTCTGGTATAGCTGGAGAAGAATGGTACAAACAAAGAATATTACAACTGGAAGAAATATGCATCTATAATGCCTCTTTGTTTTGCACCGTCCGTTCATTCCTTGCTAATAAATATCAAGCTTGTAAATTCTTCTTCTTTTGTACTAACAAATAATACAACTCCATTATCCTTTTATTTTTCACATTCCACTATTTAATAACAACCCATAACTTACTTAATTTGTTTTCTTTCACACGTGAATTTAAGGGACCACCCACCATATCATTTGTATTTATTTATTTATTTACTATATGTTTTATTTGATTTTTCTCTACTGGAGATTAGTAGCCTATTACCCATTTGCAGATTTTTCTATGTATCTAACGTATAAATGACGTGTTATGTTTTTGTGAAACATTTTAACCATTAATAATTTTATATTATATAATTTCAAGTTCGTCTTGCCAAATCTTAGTAAACACTCAAAAATGACAATCAGCTTGCATCATATGAAGACCTCTATGCTCCTTAATAACAATATTAACAAGTTTATTGGTAACTTTATTCTCTTCACGGAACATATGGACCAATCGAACCTCCCAATCCTTGTTAATAACATTTAGACAAGCTGCAACTGAAATAGAGCAAATCCCATTGTGTACTTATTAGTAAGGAATTGGATTGCCAACTTTGAGTCGCTTTCTACTATCAATTGCTTGATTCATGAGTCCCAAGCAAGCTCCATGCCTGCAAAATTGCCCAAAATCCAGCTTGAATAGCAACATAATCTCCAATGTTAAGAAAGAAGCTTGTTAATCACTTAGCTCTCTCATTTCTACTGACGCCTACACCTCCTGTCGAGTCCATATTTTCTTTACAACCGTCAACATAAGCTTGAGCCAGTTGAAAATAAATGAAACAACTTAAGTTTTTATTAGGATTTACCTTAAAATAAATAAATCTCTCTCCCCTCTTAATTTCATTTCTATTATTACTTTATAGTCTCTGTTTTTCCCTATTTATTAGAGAATATTGACAATATTTTTTGTTTTTTGGTAAATTGACAATATTTTTTTTAAGAGAAGAGAATAATAGTAGTAAGTGTTAGAAAAGCTCCATGTGTGAAACCAAGTGTTGCTTTTGTATTAAAAATAATCATAATCAAAATTAAAAAAAGAACCCTCATTGAAAAAAGAAACAAATGAAAATACAGCGAAACAGCCAGCAAGGACCCAAACAACATACGCAACACATTCATTCATATTATACATACACCGACAAAACAAATGAACCAAATAATGCAGTCAGTCTCCATAAAATATATAAATTTTCATTACCAAAAATAAATTGAAAAAATAAAATAAAAGAATGTAGCATCTTCTTCCACATTTGTATATGTAAATATTTATACAGCACTATCATATAATACCACATGTTCCTTCTCTGTACTCCATATATAAAAACAAACATTATTATACAAAATGAACAAATTAATTGAGGCAATCTTTCTTTTCTTTTTTCTCTTCTACTCATTTTTAAATAAATAAAAAACAAATAAATAAACTCAAGAAAAAATTGTCATTGCCGCGTATTCTGCAACTTAGAACCAATCATCTTCTGCTCGAATTTCCTGATTGTCCACCCAATATCTCTCATTGTAGTGTCCAGAACATAAGGGCTGTTCTCAAAGTTAATTTCTGATACATTCAGTAAATTACGGCATGGTTCCCGCCTCTGTGCTATGGTTCCATGATAATGGAAATACTTCATCTTCTTTTCTGTCTTGTGATTTGTCTTTCCCTCCACGTTCTGCGACATATGCACCCCCGTTGCGTATACATTTCTCGGTTGGATCGCGTATTTCCTGTCTCTTCTGATACCTCTCTTTGTATCTCTATATACAAGCTTCTCAAACCCCCATTTTCTGTCAATCATAAATCTCCATGTCAAATCCAAATTTAAGTTGCACATTTTGGTAGCTACTACATCTTAGTCTTAGAGATGCTTAACTATGACTTGTTTAATTATGTAGTTGTATGTTTTCTCTATCACCAGAAACTATGAATCATTCAGAAATAAAACATCTAATCTAACCATTGATCTACAACATCAAACTGAAATACTTATATCAATATCAGAGGTTGATCAAACATTTTTTAAGTGGTCTATTTGTTGAATTGCATACATTAAAATCGAACAAGTATGTCGGAATCGAACTCAAGTGACTAAAGGTGATTTCCAACCTCAATTGATAACATCGCATATATCATTTAGGTTGAATGTAAAGGTCTCACATCAAAGTCAGTAAATTGTCTCAAATCTAAAACCTATCACTGAAAACCCCTAACGTAATTTTTCTAGTGACGAACAAAACATCAACACAAGAATCTAGTTTCTTCCTCACAATTTGTTTATGAATATTAAACTGCGCAAGAAGAGACGCTTTGCTAGGAGAACATGTTGAGAATCCCAGCAATGCTAACCTTAGCTTCAAGGTAATTTTTAGGATTAGTTATGTATTATATCATAACCATGTTTGATATTAGTGTCACGCACCAAATGAATTGGACATGAGGAAGACATGTGTGTTGCGGACATGTTAGTCCTTTGTTAACAGAACACATGTAACTGTTTCTTCACTAGCTCATTAAAATAAAATGAAGTCGGCAAGGTCTTAATCACATCAAATGACAAGAAAATCACTTTATTAAACATGCAAATCCAGCCCCACAAACCACCTGCTCTACAATGAACAGGGAAGCTTCGCATACTTCCAAACATATATGCACCGCATGATGTTTTAATCAATTTCGTTAACAACATTACTAAAAATGTTCCCATCAATCAACTAATCAAAAAAGCAAACTTGCAATTATGAAATTAATTCACACCTAATAAACACAATGATTTCATATACATCCAACAGATTCCACCACCTCAACATGGCAAAGTAATTCTAATTATGAACATAAAACCAATGTAACTATTCGGGGACACGTCAGATTTTGAGCGCCTAAACAGTCGTCGGTTCAACAGTGCATAAAACAGAAAAGATAGTAAGAAGAATGTACCTGTAATATCTACCATAATCAGCAGAGAGGCAGAGCTTGCTGCTCATAGGCATCTGCTCAAAAGTGAACTGACTAAAATCAGAGAGGGAATCCAACACAGACTTAATAGTATTCTTGGGAGGAATATAAATATACTCATCAACATCAAAGAAGAACATCCATTTCGCCATAAACTTATATCTATGCAAACAATCATTAACCACCATGAACTGATTATGATAATACCCATCAAATCTTTCTTGATCCCTAATATCCTGCAATGTAACATACCCTAAATCCATCCATGGCTTCAAAACCTCATACACCTCCTGATGAACTCCACCAGCATCATGTATAACAAAATGAGATCTCTCCCCAAATAATCTCACATGGTAAGCAATCCATTCTCTTACTCTTTGAGGACTTAAACCCCCATATAAAGAAGACCCACAATACAAATAATCATACTTAGGCCTCGATGTGAACATACTAATGTTTAATTTCCCTTTTTCTTCCGACAGAACCTCAAATCGGTCGGTAATATTAAAATCTCTGTCGCCACCACCGCCGGTGGAAGCATGTAAGAACAACTTCCCACCTGAATTGTCAGCATTAATGGGTTGTGAGAAGCTGCAATTCACGACCACAACCGTGTAAACCCTCCCATAACCCCAATCGGGTAGGATCTTGTACGCGGATGAGCTGAATACCGGGGCGGAGGAGTTATCCGAAGAAATAAATTCACATTTGTAAGTTGGTTTGGAGTATAGATGGAGAGGCTTAGAAGACAAGCCGATAACAGCGAAAGAGGTGAGACCACCTCTGTAAGCGCTCATGGTGATGAAATTGTAAGCAGCAGAGCCATGAGGGTTGAAGAGACGTTTGAGAACTCCGTTGTCGGTGAGTTTTTCTAAGGAAGAATCAAGAGGGGGTTGTGGGTTAGGAGCAATGGCGGCGGCGGAGGTGGTGGTGGTAGTGGTAGTGGTAGTGGTGGTGATTCTAGAAATGCAGAAACGAAGATCAGAGGTGGAGAAGGAGAAACGAGAAGGGATAAACTGGAAAAGAGTGGCGATAGTACATAAGATTAAAAGAGCGGTTAGAAGAAGTTTAAGCTCAGCAGCACAGTTCATAACAACGCCGATGAACATCCTCTTGTCTTTCTCTCTTTCTTTAGCCATGATTTAACAATGGCGGATATGGAAGATGACCCAAATGAGAAAAGAGCTTTTTGGAGATGAAGCAGAGAGATGGAGAAGAGATAAAGTCGGAAATGGAGGAGCTTCTCTCTCTCTCAATCTCTCGTTTATGGCTCTGTTACTCTGTTATGATAAACTAATATTTTAATAAACTGTTTGTCTGTTTTTAGGAGTGAGTTACGTTATTATTGAATTTAAAGGAGGAGGAGGAAAACAAGAGGAGTTTGAGAAAGGTTTAGCGGTGGGGTGTCAATAATCCAATATAATATTTCTAGGTTACATGTACCTTCGTTTTATTTTTATATTCTTATGGAATTGATGACCTGATAAAGATATACGGTTTTCTAATTCTATTGTAATAACACAAGTCATTATTTTTCTACTCCTATTTTACTTGGTATTCTACATTGTAATCTAATACAATACTTTTTTTCTTCTTCTTAATGAACAATGAAATGGTTGTAAGAAGGATCATTACTATTTAGAAACCAGGCAGTAGCAATTGAGTTATCAACACGAAGGGAGAGACAAACCTCTCACTGATTTTGCCAACAAGAAATTCAAATAAAGATGAATCGCATCTTCAGATGAAGATCGTAAAAAATATCTATCTAGAATATTAATTCCTCTCTTAATATATTGAATAAAATACGCCACAAGAAGATCTTAACTTTATTAGGAACAGAGAGATCCCAAATATTGTTTCCATTAAGAGTCAGAGAGGATGGCATGACAGGGATCTCAATATTGTTTTGAGAGTTTCGAAGATAATGAGTGATGACTTTATAACCCGATTTTAGTATTATCTTGATTTTGAAAAATTCCAAAGGAGATATCAACTGCATTAGTAAGACTCAACGAAATTATTAAAATACCATTAACGTCATCGTGATGACACCAGCGACGAACCAAATTTTCATCCCAACTTCTAGATTGAGCATTGATAAGTTGATGCACTTGCAATAATGGGGGAGTCAACAATTATCGGTCTTATTTTGAAGGAAGCTAAAAAAGGTACTTAAGAGTCCCCCGAGATAGAAAATTAATTGAACATTACCAACTTGCCACTTAAGCCCCAATTTTAGGATTGGATTTCCCTTGAGGAAATTCCAACGCCACGATGGATTAGAACCTTACTAATGTTGCAATATGTAACCTAAAACAATTGTTTAGGGTATTTTAATCATTTGATTTTAATAAAAGATATATTTATTATCTATTGTGAAGTTATTATTCTTTTATCGTGATATATTAAATAAAAGGTCTGTACGATACATTATATTTGAGTGTTCATGTTAGTTGAAGTGAGACATAACTTAAATATTATATTATTTATACAGTCTTAAATGTTCATAAGTCAATATATTTATACAAAGGACTAATAAAATAGCGTTAAGAATTGCATGTATAATGTTTCTTATTATGAATAAGCAATTGATTTCATCAGTTATAAATATTGTAATGTCTAAACCGATACATAGATGATATGATATTAGATTCATATGCACTGGAAAAATTCATGATGATATTATAATAGTTAATAATCACGAATATCACTAGTTAATCTCACAAATGAATATATATAAAATCATTAGACTTAAATAATTAAGAACCACAAGCAACTTGTTCTCAAACAAAGTAATAGTCTAAGTTAATAGCTTTCTACGAGCATGAAAGACAAGATTAAATGTGGGAGAAATTGACACCAACATTGCCACACTTCCTCTGAAATAGAATTCAATCTAACTTATATTCTTTAGTCTCTTCTACTTTTTTCTATTCATTATTTCATTTTTACTTTGATTCATTTATTTCTTTTTTACTTTTCTTTCGATTTTCGTTTTATTTTCATAAATTAAAAATAACTTATAATCTGAAGTCTATAAACGGAAAAAATTCAATAAAAAGTATAGTGAAAAAGTGGAACTCGAATGTGTGTAATTTAGTAACAGATAATTATAATGGGGCTCTCCAGTTTTGTAATTTTGCTTAAAAAAGAATGGAGGTGGTCTAAAGAAGAGGTGTAAAGCGTTGATAATTGTATGGAGGAAACAACCATGTCAAAGCCATCAACATTGACAACAAGTAAGTAAAGCGTGAGAATTTCTTTGATTTATCATACCATTTATATTATTATCATCTTTATTTATATACTTTTATTTTCCCATTCCATTTCCATCCCCACCCTTTCTTTTTTTTGGTAACAAAAAGTTTAGCTAAGGATAGGCCACTTGCAAGGTCAGGGCAAACCACAAACTTCGATGAAAGTTTACAGTGAAGTTTACAGATTGCCTACTAATAAAAGCTAAATTTTGACGAAGCGGGAACTCGAATCTCAAACCTTTCAAGTAGAAGATGGAGTGTCTTACCACTTGGACCAACTCTTATTGGCCGTCCCCACCCTTTCTGTTTTTCATTTCTCACAAGTATGAATATGGTAATTCATATAAATATTTTATACTTTTTCCTTTTTCGTATACTGATTAGCAGACAATGCAAATGGGCTTTCTTTCTTCTTTCTTTTTTTTGTTACAAAATTATTATTTTGGCTACTGGTTACAGAATTTTAAATGCACTTTCAAAAACCAAATTTAAATTTCCATAAAAGAAGCAAAATGATTATAATGCACTTTCAAAAACGAAATTTAGATTTCCACAAAAAATAAATAAATTTACTTACTATTAATTGTAAATTATAAGACGAAATAACTGTAAGATTTTACTAAACAAGATGGGGACATATGGTCCGTTTATTTATGTAATTAATTTCATGACTTTTCTTATATTTATATTTAGCCAAATTTTTTAGCAATAGCTTATGATATTGGTATAAGTAAGAACCTAATAAATCAATAAATCAATTGTTGGTTGGTGTAGTGGTAACATGAATTGCGCTTGGTAGACATATATGTGAATTGATTCCCTACAACGGCGATTGAAAGAGGTTTAAATACCATAATCATTGAACCCGCTCCGAATCCGAATTAATTAATCCAGTGTGAGTTCATAAACCGAATGGAAAACTAAAAAAAAGAAAGTAAGTGGTTGTTTGGTATAGATGTATTCTCAAAATAAAAGAGAAACTTCTAGAAGAGAAAAACATAAATACTTCATGCTTTCTTGAGATATTAAATGTTAGTATTTTGATTGAAATACATGATAATATGTTGAAAATGTATGAACTGTTGAATTCAACCTCTAATTCTATAAGTTTAACAAAGGTCTAACTTTATCTCAACATTAAATTAACTAAGTTAACGAGTTAGAATTGACTCATACATTTAAAGAGTTATATATATATATATATAACCTTTTAACTTAACAATGTTTAACATATGTGTTTTATAAAATAGTATTTAAATTTAAATTTGATGGAGCTAATTTGTTGGCTATATATAATACTTCTAGTGGTTCATTTGCATTTGAAAATAATATTGCACACAGAAAAAGTTTGGAAGTAAAACGCGAATCGAGTTAAGGTTTTCTACAACTCTTTTAAGGAAAGAGGTGAAAATGCATCAAAAAAAAACCAGATCATGTCCAGATGCCATTTCCATGTTATTCACCTTTTTTTCTTTTCTATGGAAAGTTAATTCACATTTTTGAAGACTTATAAAAATTAGAGAATGTGAATGTACCCATATAGCATGTGCAACCCAATCAGTGCTAGCTAGATACTAGCTTTTCTATAATTTATTTGATTTCAACTCATCTCTTTTTTCTCATAATCATTTCATTTCTATCCGTTTGATCATCAATGCCACTCGATCTTTTTTTCTTACTGGAACTCGATGGCAGCTTTTATTTTTAAATTAATTATTACTATAACTCAATGCCAACCAAATTCTTTTGAGGAAATCAGCCTTAATTAGTGGTGGCCCAATACAAGCCCATCGCATGCCAGTCCAACAAGGTAAATGAAGTCCAAGAATCAGCCCAATACATTTATTTGTTTTCTTCAAACTACTACTCCATGTCTTTTACGTCGGAACAAGGCTTGTTCGAGAGATTATAGAGCTCTTCCGAAGTATGTACTAACTTAGTTATAAATAAAACTTCATATTGTTTTTATTATACTTTAAGTAGCTTCCGTACTAAACCTTCATATTTTCAAGAAATACCATACTCCAAAAGCGCTATAGATTTTCTCCAATTGTTTTCAAAGGAAATATATTATAGAAGCAAAGGTTTTTGTGAAAAAAAACGAGATTATAGATTATACATTTCATTGTATGAAAGAAAAGTAAATATTATGTATTGATTAAATAGTAGAAATGTAAGAGATTATAGATTTGTACATTCCATTGTATGAAAATAGAAAATGTAAATATTCGGTAACGATCGAAAGTAGTGAAAAAAAAAATGAAACTTTAAGTATTTAGAATACAAATAACATGATATTTCCTTAACTAAACTTTCTGTAGCCAAAAAAATAAATAAAAAATAACATGATATTGATCAAAATAAGTCCTTGCTTGTATACTATAGTATGTTCTACGCCTGAAAAGTAATGATGAAGATTGCAACTGTGCATAAAAATCTACAAGCAGAAACGAATATTTTGAAAGAGTATTTACGCACCACACCCAGCATATGATATAATTGAGTGAGTGGTCACCATGCATGCATGCTCTCACCCATTATATTTATGCTCCCTCCCACTTACTCTCTATCCAATAAATGACTACATCTCCTAATATTTCTACCCATTAAAACCCTCAAATATATAGATCATACTTAATTAATTAATTACAATACCTTAAACATTGAACTTTCTTTTCTTATATTTCCCCCTTTTACCTCACTTTAATGACGACGCGTAAGCTTTAAAAGTTTTGAGCAATCAACAACTCTAACGGAGAGCAAAATCGGTCATGTATAAGGCCGGCTAGACTGTTGTAATATTATGTATGTGGTAGAATTGAAATATTAATAGGAATGGTTAAAGACATTGAAGATGTCTTGGGCATGTGGTAAGATGGTCATTAGTGAGGCCAGCAGCTTGCATGAAGGAATAAATAACAGTTGGACCAACATTTCTAAAACCTCTCTTGACCATGTCTTTGCTTATGCTTTCTGATTTTGATGTCTTTACTGGAATCTTGTTGCTCCTCTTGTATTCCTTTTTCATTGCCTTGTCATTCACAAATCCCCACATGTACTTCTCAAATCTCCCATATTCTTTCTTCACCTGGAGAATTCTGATAGAGTTGTCAACAACTCCTCGAACTTGGCTTATATCAATTCCATACTCACCACTAATTGATATTATCTTCCTTTCACGGAATTGAGCAACAACTTCAGCATCAAATCCTGAGAAGGCCTCCCTGTAATATTGGCACTTAATAATTAATATTTTGTTAACTAATTAATCCAAGTTAATTAAATTGGAGTAATAGTATAGTATATAATTGATGTTTGACCAACCTAAATGCAGGTCTTTTCTTCAGGACAGAGGTCCAATCTGAGCCTACTTGTGCTCCTGTCAGTACTAGCAATTCAAACAATACCCTGCATATACAATAACAACTGATATTATGAATGATAGTCCAGTGGTCCTGTCCCTTGGATAATGATTTGTTGAAACCTAACCCTTTAATTTATAATTTAATACAGTTTTGGCATATATAGTAGGAGGTCATGGAACTATATCTGTATGTATAACATTTAATGAACGTACTTGTCACAGTGGACAGGAACTCCCCATTCTTCATCATGGTAAGCTACATATATAGGATCTGAAAAACCAACAAACAATTGATTAATTAATTAATAAAAGTAATGGATTTGTGCAGTTAATTTGCATAAAAAGAATATGCTTAATACATGGTAAGCTTCTTGAACTTGGAGCAAAAAAACAGATTGCCGCCCTGAACTTACAGAGCATCTCCTTGGCTCCTTAAACCTGCAGAAAGTGTTCTATCTCCCACTTGATATATAATGATCTATTGGTCTTTCAAACATGTGTAAAGTGATATACTTTAACAATTCTTCAAAAAATGATATACTTTAGACAATTCCTCAAAACCCACTCCTTTTTTTGCCGTGTGGATTAAGGAGCTAATTATGCCACTTTAAGTCAGTTGCGAAAGAAGATAATGCACTTTATAAGCTAAGGAAGCAATAATAATAATTATTATTAGTATTTATAGTACCTGAATTTGGAGTGATAAAGCTACATCTTTTTCCTTCCTTAACTATACTTGTATCAAGATCAGGAACAGCCTTATTATAGCTATTAATAGAGTTGTTAAGCCTCCCATATTGACAAGTTTTCAGTTTCCTTTGTTCTTGCAAAATAGAAGCTTGCTCTCTCATTGCAGCTGCTATGCTACCAGCTGGAGCTTCAACTCTCATAGAAGAAGATTTGCTTAGAATAATGTTTTGATCAGCACTAGAATTAATATTCCCTGATGATCTCTTCACTGGTAACGGCCTTGGAGATTTGATATTGGGAGAAGACAAAGATGAGTTAACCATATTCATATTAATAGGTAAAGAGAAAGGAGTAGGGGATTTTGGGTTGTGCTTTTTAAGTGAATTTCTTCTTTCCAATAAGGTTGGGACTTGGTTGGTTTTGGGTTCCAGGACAGCCCTGCCCTTAATAGTATTACCATTTTGGTGCAGCCTAGTTTTTGAAGAACACATTATTTAGCAGAGGAATGTGGGGAAAATCTAAGGAGATGGAAAGGAAAGGGTTAAGTTTATAAAAGAGAAAGTGGGGACAAATTAGTGGAAAATGTAACATGGGCAAGCTTGGATTTGCCATACAAGGGTACTAAATAGGCTTTTTGGGTTAATGTGATGACAATGACTACTCCTTCATATGGATCATCATAATGTTAGTACATTTGCCTATACGAAACTCAATCCTCAAGGAGTGATATATATTATATATATTGCTAACTAATGGACCCTTCATCAAAAACAAAAATAAACTCTAAATTTGCTCCTATTGCAAGTACATATTTGAAATAATAAAAGTCTACCTTGTATTATTATCAAACAACTTTTACTTTTATCTCGTAGAAAAATTGAACGTGTAACTAGTTTTGAGCATTTATTTACTGTCATAATTCAAACTAGTTTGTTAATAATAGTTTTCATGTCTGTTAACATGTTATAAAAAGAGCTGTATTAAAAATGTATATAGTAAATATTTAAGACAAGTTTTTTGTTATTAACTTACATGTGGTACACTAAATATTGTAAATAATTGATGTTTTGAATGTTCGATATTGACAATAATTATAAATAATGAGTCAAGTAACGATAAACCAATTTATTCAACTTTTTCTTTATCAAATGAGTAAAACTGATATTAAATGTTAGAATTTCATAAGTTAGTGTAAATGTATGTACTTTCAAAAAAGTAGATTTTATCATAAAACATTTATGGCTAAAATTATAATAACAACAGTAAGAAGAATCAAATGTGGAGGTACATCATGTGGTGGAGATGGTGAAGGTTGTGGTGGCATCATGGACCCTTCATTTCCCACTCTTTTTTGTGCTTTTACTGCTCATTTCATAACTCCATCACTCCTCTCTAATCCCAAGTTGGACTGGGTTCCACTCAGAGAGTGACCAATCATTGGTTTTCATGTTCAAGTTTTTAATAATTCATCTAACTAATTAAATTGGATTTGGCTATTCTTGTATACATATGTTTGTTTAAGTTGAGTTGTTGAACTAAACAAATTAAAGTTGCTCCATGTGCTTTAAAGGCTTAAGTATGGTTTATTTGTATTGTCTTCTTGTTTAGAACGGCTTGTCAAAAGTGGTCCCAAAATCCAAATTGTTAGACACATTGGACCAACTTTACTGGGTTTCAAAGACATTGGAACCTGCCACTTTTATCTTGTTCTAATACCATATCATATATGTATATATTCATTGTGAGTTCGCTATACGATTAGTGATTTGTTCTCGAATAAAGTTTATGAATAAAATTAATGAATTATTCGTAAGTAAAGTTCATAAAATTAAAATAATAAGATGCACACGAACTCGTAAGTAAATAAACAACCTATTTTCATTATCAAATAAATTTCGAATGAAATCAGATCGAATAGTTTGCCGAACCAAATATGAGTAAGATGAGCTCATTAGTTTTCTCAGAATCGACCATAAACAGAGCAAAGCATAAATATATAAGAGAATGTGTTTTGAAATATGATTTAACAAATTATATGAATTTAGATGACGATTAGGTTGATAGTTTCAAAGTACGGTAAAAACACATCATGTAGTGATGCCTTCAAACATGGGGAATAGAGTAGTGTACTTTCAAAGACACATTGTATAACATAATTGGTTTTCTCTCTACATGAGAGGGGTTGTCTGGCTGATAGAATTTGCCTATAGTAAACTAAAAAGTTGTACTTCAAAAATAAATTTACTTATTAATATTAAAAAGGGCTAAGCCCACTAGGCTGGCTTGGGCATGGGCCAAATTAGACGTTAGATTAATTTTTCTTGTAAACTTGGAAATTAGCTTTATATATCTTGAACCTCATGGCTAAGCTGGGCATTTTATGGTTGGCCCAATCTGGACCAACCCCATTCCACTCACACTTCTAATTAGCATGTATTACTTGCATCTCATTAGCAATTTTAGATATGAGATGATTACAAAACTAACTTATGGGAGACCCACTCAAAGCATGTCATTACATTTATATACCTTTCACTTCTTCGGATTTGATTTTAGCTCGAATCTCTCATAGTTTAACTGCTCATATATTGGATAATCACTTCCTTTTTCCTTAGATTCAAAAAATCACAACTCTGAAACATTTGGATATAGCGTGTCTCTTATACACATTTTGCAAACTAGCAATAATGGACACAACATGTTTACTAGAGAGCCATATTCGACATCTATCTTGCCACCCCTTTCATCCAGGGTAGACATGTCGTTTTTTATAATTTCATCGTATGATCTTAATCCTAATTGTATTACAGTATCCTCCACCTCCATTATAATAGAATTCGTTTTCAATTCGCTGAGAAACCATAGAAAAAAAAAGGAAGAAGAAGATGACATGTTTTAGTTCTTTATTGACATCCCATTATTTCACTTTCTTTTCATAGAATGCACATTAAATACATATATTGTTTGTCTAGACGGGCAAGTAATGTACTTTTTTTGCCCGCGGTTCCTAGCGCCCAATTGTGCAATACTTTCCGCCCATTATACCTAAGGGTATCTTGGTAAAATTAAGTACAATCGCTAATATTTTTCCGACCGACCGACATCCTGACAACATTACCGTTGTTTTAAAGCTCTAGCGCCATAAATTGAAATGAAATTTGTATTACTTTCAACCTCAATTAAGCTAGTGGTCTTCTTTTGAAATTGGGTGAAAGATCTATTCTGAGCCTCTATTTTGAAGTGTACAGTCCAACACTCTGATTTGGGCTTTTATACTGATGGTGATTTGTAAAACTCCAATCTTTTTAATTCCATTATTAGTAGATGTGTGTGTATAATACTGTAATCTAAATTTTAAGAAGGCGCTGAAAACATTTTTATTTAAAAACTTGCGTGGGAGATTAAAACAAAAATTGGAGCCAAAAAAATGGTGTGAATTTCATGGAAATGAATAGATCATTTCTGAAATAGTATTTGTTTAATTTTTTTCATAATTGTTGCATAGGATCAGACCGTAAAATTACTTTTATCTCCTAAAAGTTTTCTTTATGAAATACTGCAACTTACTTACCTTTTAATCAAAGTTTTTTGTTTTTTCAAAAAGATTTCCCTTAAAGTTTTTTAAATTCTTAATTTCCTCTTTCTGATAAAAATAAATGAATAAATAATTGCAAATGTTTTAATAGAATAATTTAAGATTTCAGTTAGAAGGGAATGAATGTGTAAATGTATAGAGGGATCATGAGATCTGCATGGATATTTGTGCACCACCGATTAAGTGGAACCTGCTACTACGGTGCACGGACTCTCACATGAAAATATCCAAAATTCAACTTTTCTAAAATTTCTGTTTTGATCTGATCTTTCTCCTTCATAAAACAACATATTGTTGTGTATGGAATAATATAGAAACATATGTAAAATTGTTTAAAAATTTTTACTTAACTTTTAAAATATGAGATATATGCTTCAACATAGTTTTGCGATTAATGTCTTAATAACATTATTTAGAGTGTTATATTTAAGTTTCTTAACAAAAAAAAAAGAACATTTTGGTGTATTCAATGTAGCTACGGTTATCACTTGAAACATTTACATATAACCAGAATTCGCTATACCTATAAGTAAAGTATCATTTGGAGTCTATTTTTTGTGTTAGAATTGCAAAAGTAACAATGAAGAGAGGTACTAGAATAGAGGTTACAACCAAGATTACAAATTTTTGGGTCAAAGGAAACTCAACAGACTCAAAATCAATATACAAAAATAAAATAAATTAAAAGATGGAAAACCATGTATGCTATATTGGTAACTGTCAATTGTATCCTCAATTTTATGGTAACATAATAGCATGTATGCTGCTACATTGGTAGCTGTCAATATTGTATCCTTATTTTTATGGTAGCATAATAATAATAATAATAATAATAATAATAATATATGTTAATTCTAAAAGATGAGTAATATTATTCTTTCACCACCATAAAACACAATATTTCTTTTAAATCACGTATTTATGTGTCTCATGTGATTGAGTTAAACAACTGTTATTTCTTTATCAACTGTCTCCCTAATTACTTTATGGTAACTTCAAAGAATGTAGTCTTTTCATGTGATACCTTTTAGGCGTAGATGTTTTATTATGGATCATGTATAATGCTCAACCTATGAAAATGAAATGCGTGACATTTCATTAGAAAACAACTGATGTAAAATAAAATACACATTTTCATTGATTGAGTTCATTGCATCCTACTTGTAATAGGATTTTCTTCTTTAGGTAACCCTTTTCTTAGTTTAATTTTTTTTAATTATATGCTAGGAACCGAACTTAAAAACTAATTTACGTGAATAAGTCCATTTCATGAGTTTGATGAATGGTGTTATCTCAAACTAGAATTTAGAAAAAAAAGGAACTTAAAACTACGAATAGTCAATGATGTATTTGGTCAAACTTGAAGAAAATCAACTTGTTTCATTATTTTATTTTTAGAAAGAATCAACTCAAATTTTACAAAGCATACCATAATTTGTTATTTTAAAGGAGAAAAATTTAATCTTTTCCAGTGAAAAGAAGATGATGATGAATAATAATAAAAAAAGTAAAGAGGAGAGGCTCTGATGAGTTAGGCTAACTTTAGTGAAAATGAGCAGATAAAGATTTGAAAAGCTAAACCATATGATATGATTCATTGTTACGCTCTTACTTACTGATTCCTGCTTTTGTTTTCTAAGCCTACTTTTATTCTTTAACGGCCAAAACTCCATCACCATCACCATCACCATCATAATAATCCTATAACGTCTCTCTTAATTTCTCAGAATTTATTTTCACATATACATATTGCTTGCCTCTTATTATAACTATCAACTAACTAGACGACATCTTACATATTTGAAGGTACATTTAAATGTCATTTTAGCCGCTCTTTCTTTCGCTGTCATTAATGTTGTTTTCCTATTTCTATATTTAAGATATTACAAAGTGGGTTTTTTGTTATTTACTTTGTCCTAAAACGAGCATGTTTCTCCTCTCCTCTGCTTTTGTATTTCTTCTCAATTATAGAAATACAAGAACAACATTTTGATTGGTGGAGGAGATACAATTCTTCCTCACCCTTTAATTGTTTCTTGATAATGTTTTGTGTTTCCTCAATTACAATGGCCCGCTGCACATAATGGGAGGCCTCAGGATGATCAAATTTTTGTTTACATTTTTCGGAATCAGGAACTTGAAAGATAGATAGATAAATAAGAATGGCGTTTTCGCAAGTCGAGGTGGCTTCGTGCGTATTGAAGGATCAAAACAGGCGAGAAAGATGCAATACAATGGCTTCTGCTGCTACACAAGCTGCTTTCCAAAAGAATCTAAAGGAATTGGTTAGAGACCATCTTTGTATTTCTGTTTCCTCTGTTAATCCTGAGCAAGAAGCCGGTGATAATTCGCAGAATCATCAAAAGTTGACAACCACCACCACCACCACGACTACGACTACATGTATTACCAATTTCCAAGAGGGAGATGATAACAAGGACCCGAATGGGAAGCAACAGGCGCGGATTCTTGATCGTTGGGCTGCCAAACAAGCAGAAGAAATGGTGTCTACCATTGAAGAATCGTCGTCTCTATCCACATCAGAAGATCAAAAGCCAACGAAGAGCGGAGCCTCTTCGCTGGTGCAGATGTGGGAGGCAAGATTGCATCCGGCTCATATCAAAGTAGATCGTTGTAACAGCTATAAAAACAGCCCCAAATCTGCAGGAGCTGGCCCATCAAATTTGTGCGGTGAGCGTGGAAACAATGACATAATACATGTGTCTGAACAAAAAACTGATGGTCCTGGGTCTAGGCTTGGGTCCAGGTCAAGTAGCTCGAAGACTAGTCCAAGCTCGGTAGCTGCAAATGATGATCTGGCTGACCCAAACAATGAGAATATTGCTGCAGCATCAACGTCGCGAAATGAAGAGATAGTGACTAGACATAATGAGATGACTGCATCATCTTCGTCGTCCGCAAGAACTTCTGGTGTGAATGAAGAATTGTTGGCACAATTTGGGAGGAGTAGTACAGAAGCAGCAGAGAGTGAGAGAGTTAGAATTACAGACATAATAAAAAAATTAAAATGTGAGAATGGTGGTAATGAGAATGATCCAGGTGGCAGTATTTGCGAGCCATCGCCCCGTAGAATCTCTGATGCGGGTGATCCAAAATCATTTTCGCTAGTTGTGAATGTCAATTCGTTGAAAATACGTGGAAGACAAGCTTATCAGGATTTGCTTGTGCAAATGGAACAAGAAAGGAAGAAAGAGATCAATTCCGTTGTAGACCGCCATTCTGTCTCCAAGTTTCCTCACCGGGGTCGCATTCAGGTTCATTTTTTTCCTTAAATTTGAACGTTATTATGTTCATGTGCAAGTAAATTAATACTTTTCATATGTAGTCTATGTTGCGTGTAAGATCTCTCGAACGGGGTATGGCAATCCAGAACAGACAGCGGGAACAATATCAATCAGTTCAATGCACTACACCTTCTCATGCTAATCGATCACATCGCTTGTCTCTTAGGTACAAAACTTTTTCTTTCTTGCTCTTTTAATTAATATACACAGGGAATCGATTAATTTATTTATTATATAAGCTTAAACGAATAGTTAAACCTAAAAATAAGTTTTGTTTATCATCTCTAGCTTTCTTATTAACTTATATTGAATATGTAGCATTACAAAGTATCTTTAAGTTAAACTTATTGTTGATTAGAAAGTTTTTCTTGATATCCAAAAGTTCATTTTGCTTCAAATTGACCTATTCAAAGGGTCTTTTATCTTGAAGTAATAAACTGTATTATTGATTGATTTGTCAAATAATTGTGGGTCATCCATGTGTTATTTTATGCAGGGAGAGATTCAGCAAAGGTATTGCTGATGATGCATCAGGTAGCTTGACTCCAAAAAGTGGTAAGGAGATTGAGATCAATAGCATTGTAAGTAACGAAAATCGTACAACGCTCCTCCGTCAAGTGATCAAATCAAATCATTGTGGAGATATTTCTGTTACTAATCACCAGGTTGAGGCCGAGGCCGAGGCTCCAACAACTTCAAAAAGTTGTAAAGAGAAGATGGAAAAGTGCATTATTGTGGATAACAAAAATGGTTCCACACTTGATCATGTGCTTAAAATTGATCATAATCCATGCATTTTTGCTTCTTCAAAAAGTGGGAAAGAGATAGATAATTGTACTGTAAATAACAAACATGGTTCCACAATGATAATGAAATCCAATAATTGTAGAGATTTTTGTACTAGTGACTCATTGTCACAGACGAGTGAAGTTCATGACGATGTTCATGAAGAAAGCAGTGCAAGATCAGATGTAACTTGGCAAGGAACAAGCTCCGAAATCAACAATTTCGGAGCAGGAGAAGCTTTTGAATCTATGGATAACTGGGAAGTAAATGATGAGATTGATGTTGAACAAGATTTTCATACCACAAATTATGATTGGTTTTCTGATATAGCTCGGCCGCGTAGCTACTGGGAAGATCTTAGGAAAGGATGGTATGAAGAGATGCTTACTTGTAGTTCAGAAGATAACGAAATAAAGCAACTCCTTCAAAGGTATTGTATTAATTTGTCTGTACCTTTCATGTTTCAACATTAAAAATTAATTTGTTACTGATGTGAACAGAAAGACGGTATCAAGTTTCTTAACAAGTGACTTCAGAGCGAGAATGGATCAAATGATAATGTCCCATGTACAAATCCAAGTTAGTCAAGAAGATGAAGAGCTCCAAGAGGAGGGCCAAGAAAGAATGGGGCAGTTGATTATGTCTTTTCTACAAAGACAATCACATCCATCAGGTGGTGATGAAGAACAACGAGACAATGCTGATGCTGATGCAGACGATGAACAAGATAACGATGATGAAGAGTGTGTAGACAATGACCAAGACCCAAATCAAGATGAACAAGTAATAGAAGGATCAGAAAATCCCCAATCCACATTGAGTTCATGGTATCAAGAAGTTAGTCGTGATTCCGAACAGGTTTCACGACCATCGGTGCAATCTGAGGCTTCTCCTTCAACTAATCCAATTCAACCATCAATTGTGAGTTTATTTTGGCTATTTTCTTCTTACACATACTTGTGAAGTTTCCAGCTATATTTTGAGAGGAAATTAATGACATAAGCTACACTGTCAGGAAATGGATTTAAGAAGGCAGATGGAGCAACTTCAGCAGGAAATGTACGAGCTCCGAAAAACAATGCAAGCATGCTTAGAAATGCAGGCACATATGCGCAGCTCCGTCAAGGAAGTAGTAGTAGTTCAACCGCAACCAGGTGAGGAAATAATTGTATATATTAGAAAAGAAAAGATTTACATAATATTATTTGACCGTTTTTTGCTTAAACTGTTATGACATTTTGTAGAAGCAGCAAGGACTTCCAATGATATGACAAGAATGGAACGCAAATGCTGCATCTGCTATGATAAGAAAGTGGACACATTTTTGTATAGGTAAATTGAATTCACCTTTATCATGTTTAATGTTAATCACCGTTTTCAACATGGAAATAATGAACGAACCAACGAACATACAATTTCAGATGTGGACACATGTGCACGTGTCTGAAATGTGCTCATGAGCTGCAATGGAGTAGTGGGAAATGTCCGATTTGTCGAGTTCCAATCCTGGATGTTGTGCGTGCTTATATGGATTCATAGCCGCGCCCTAGGATGCTACTGGCTGACCATCAACGAGTTCTTGCTCAAGAGGACCGTTTCAGTCTAACATAACCAACCCCATGAAATGTTGTTTTTTCCTCTTGTATCTTGTGTATACTACTCTCTTTGTACAGGATTTGCTAATTTAGTAATCTGTAATTTATAATGCCAAAAAAGCTAGGACAAACTGTTTCTCCTTTTCACATATATGTATACAACATATATATGCTTTTTTGAAGATTGACAACATCCACCATCCTTGCTTTTCTTTTCTTACTTCAATATACTATTCTTTCAATTATATTTTTGTGTTTTCTACTTAATATTACGTTTAACTGATACCCCATATGCAAGAGATTCATCTATGATCTTTAACTCTGATTTGATTTATATATACATAAAAATTAAACAAAGACAATATAAATCTTAATTGATTTAAATGAAGATTAATACGGGTTCCTCAATTCCCCTCTAATGACAACTAAGATTTGTATTTGGCTCTTACACGGCTCGAAAAAGGTGAGGGAATGCACCCCGACCTCCAGAACACTATTCTAACCATGCATAGTGTAATTTCGGTTAATTTGACTAAATCAACGCATCCATCACTTTTTAAAAGGATGACTTTTAAGTTTCGTCTTACAAAAATAACCGTTAACAGTAGTAAAACGGAATTTTTAAGGATTAAAGTTTTTTACTATCTCACTTTTTCTCCTCACCGAATGATCCCAAAATGATATAAAAATTAAAAAGTATAAGAGTTTAAATTGCTTAAAATATAAAAATCTTTATAACTTTCTATTTTTGAGATTGTTACTATTAATTTGATGATAGTAACCGAAAAAATCTCTATTTCCCGATTGAGAATTCAATCTTCATATACGAAGTGAGAATTTTTGTAATTGTGTGAATGATTTTAACAGAAAAACAGGTACATTTTTTATAACAAAAGGAATTATAAGCAAAACTTAAGAAAAAGAAAATATTGGTAGATAAAGAAGGGAAACTATATTATTATAAATTTTAGAACAATTTTAATATCCCTTTAGAAAAAAATAACAATTTTAATATTAAAATCCGAAAAGGGTAAATTGGAGGAGGGTAGAAGGAAATTAGCAACAGCGGCGGCGATTAGAGCGATAGAAATGGCGTTTACTGCGACGGTAGCAGGAGCATTGCTAGGACTGGGCACCCAGATGTACTCTAATGCCCTTCGGAAACTCCCTTACATGCGGCGTATGTGTGTTTTAAATTGAGGTTAAATTTGTAAATTGTTGTTGTTCTTACTTAGTATGTTTATGAATTTGCAGATCCATGGGAACATGCGATCGGGATGGGATTAGGAGCTATATTTGTGAATCAGCTTGTTAAATGGGATGCTCAGCTCCAAAAGGACCTCGATGTTATGCTCCAGAAAGCTAAGGCTGCTAACGAGAGCCGCTACTTCGGTATTTTTTTTTCCGATTCAACCAATAGTTCGAGCTTTAACAATATCTTTTATATTAATTTCTGACAGTCATGGTATCTGAATCGTCAGTTGTTTTTTTGAATGAAACAACAGTCTAAAAGTAATGTTTGGCTTCAATGCTCCTGTATTGGTTTCCCTTAGTTAGGTCTGTTTAATTGGACTCGTAGGAATAATCAACTGTTTCACAAAACTTGGGAATGGTCCTTTGTTGACTAAACATCATTTTAGAACTGTCTTTCAGTCACCAAACAGCCTCTTGTTTTTTGCACGTAAGCTTTATAGAATTCATGGACTACTTCTTGAACGTTGCTTCAGAAGCTATGTCTTATAGAGAACGCTGTTCAACGGTATAGCTAGGGGCTAGTTGTTTGACTTGCTACCTATAGCCTAGGACAAGGAAGGGGAATTGTATAGAGGGGAACCATTTGTCTCTTAAGGGGATTGCAAGAGACGGGAAGCATTTTTTTGGGGAAACTTATATCTTCGGGCTATCGGCTTAGACTTTGGAAGGGGTTTATCTGTTGGAGCAGTTGTTCTTCTGTCCATCTTATCTTTTCTTGTGCATATGTTGATTTGGTTTCTTCCTACTATTTACTCTGGTTTTTGTTTGATAATTCCCGATCCTTGAGGTCAGTAAGTTCATCAATATGAAAGCATTTTTGCGTTTCCCTTTGTGTGCTTGAGCTGTTTTCTATTATTTTTTCTTAGCTATATGATGCGGGAAAGTTTGAAATTTGTGGCGGTTTGTAATTACTGTCTGATTTGGGTGCTTGAATTTATGCAATTTTGGAATCTATTTTCATTGGAAATGGACCAACGAGAAAACCTCATCTCTATGCCATTCTGTGTTGTTTTTGCCAAATTCAGACGTCTAGGGCCTGAGAATTGGGATTTCATGTTTATTTCAGATATATTGTATTAATTTGAAATAAATATTAAATCGCGATTTTCAGGCCCTAAAAGTTCGAATTTGGTGAAAAGAGTAGGGGCTCATGGCGTAACCATGAGTTTTGCTCGTTGGACCATTTCCAATGTAAATACAGTCCGAAATTCCACAATCTACCACACCGACGCTGTTACATATGTTCCTGTATTACTATTCGTATTTCTTCTGTGTGGCAAACTTTTTATATTTTTCAGATGCTTACATTCCACTAGCTACTTAAGTATGTCCTATTGATTGAACTTGGAAAGGTAGCTATTCTTACATGGTTCTTTCTCTTTCAAATGTTGCAAAAATCTTCATTTTGTCTTCATTTTTAAAATATCATTCGATTGAACATAAAATCTTCAGGTAACTATATTCTTTTCTTCACTACGTAAAAAAATATGCCTTTGCCAATCATCTTGTTTGTAAAGTTGTTAGCAAGATTGTCTGTTCGGACACTAAGTTCTTCCTCTACCCCCATTACAATACTTTTCATAAACTTCTGTTAGGCCACTTGTATTGATTACAACGTTCACTAAAGTAACATATGCAACAAGAATACAAAATGTGTTCTTGTTCATAGCACCTGAAACACAAAGGATAATTTTTTTGGAGCTGCTTCCTGCAGCTTTTAGAGCGCTAAACCACTTCTGTTTCTTTGTCACTCTTCTGAGAGTCTCCAACACCTTTAGTCTTAGATGTTACTTCATCTAAAGTACTGCTTACTCGATCTGTTTTAGATCCTGATATTGTTGATTTCAAAATAGCTATTGTGTGCTTTAGGTGTGCACTCAATATCTCTCACTATAGAATTGCAACCGATAGGATTTTCTGCATGCATCTTGTCAGGAACCAGATTTTCTTAGGTCTAGTTTCACTTGACATGGCATATGATAGAGGACTATATGGATCACAAGTCAACAATTAGGGTTTGTATAAGATCATTGCAACCAAATAGAATGTGGAAAAATGAAAAAAATAAAATAAAATCTGTATGAAATAGTGTTTGGCTTGGCTGCTCCTGATTAGTTAGGTCTAATTTGCAAGTATAATTATTCTGGATAAGATTTATGCCTTCCATGTGTATTCATGTTACCTCTAGGACTCTACCTAACTCTTAGGCTTCTGGTCAGAACCTTACATTTAGAAGAAATAAGTGCTGATCAGACTTTTCTGATTTTCTCTGTTAATGCTTATTCATGTTTTTTTTTTAACCTCACAACTTGTATTGTCTTTCATTTTTACAAGTTAAAAAAACTTGGGTACATTACTTAGCAATCATTTCTCATTGTAACCTAGCCATCTTATTATCAGTCAGCCTCTGTTCTCTTTCTACTTATGGATTGGAGATTATCTCCATGACTTTCTTAAGATGTGAAAAGTTTGACTTTTCACCTTCCATATGAGATTAAGTGGCGATCTTTGGTTATTAGATAGTAGTCCAAAGAAGGTAGAAGGTCACAAATACATAGCTCTGTTGCAGTATTTCCATTTCAAGGTTAACTAATATTCCTTATTTAAGGAAAAATATTTGTGTTTATGCTTGGAATTGCGACCATGATCAGCTTGACCTTTGATAGATTCTACGATATTTAAGTAAACTTTCTGCTGATGGTGCTCTCTCTGTCTCTCCTTCTTCCTTAATGATATGTATACATTCACTTTGTACAATAGTTTATAAGATTGTGGGTCAATAGCCCCCATATCCAGCAGATGCTTTCAGCGGTCTTATAGGACCTATAGCTGTCTTTTCAAATCAAGATTTTGTAACCATATTCATGTTGTTTACAGCGTCCGTTTTATCTCTTTTATAGTTATCGTCTTACTGATCCCTTTTTATTTCCATTCTCTTAACGTAATACTGCAGCAGTTTATATCGTGGTCGTCCTAGATTTGGCTGATACTTTTTCGCCGACTTGTCTGCTTTAAAATTTAAAGTGTAATTCATGCATGTGCAGTTCCATATTGTGGTTAAATTGTCCTTGAATTGTGTTTTGATTTCTATTGCAGATGAAGACGAAAACTAGACCTTGCATGATGACAGATGTTGGCATCTCTCGGAGTTCTTGTTTGTAGAAAATTGTGGCCTCTGAACCAATATGATCATGAGCTGTATACATTGGTTTCTATTTTCTGTTGTTTTTTAACTGTTATGTAATAATCTCAAAGGATAGAGAGATTTAACTGCTACTTGCTGTCCACTGCGATGATAGCAGAATAATTTTTAACAGATAATGAATTCCGGCAAGTTTTTCTATCGCATGCTGTTGAACCTTACAGTAAAAAGTCGAACAAGGCCAATTTGGTATTGACTATACGAGTTGAGTTCTTGGACATTTTACATGTAATGGAGCTGGTTAAAAATATGGCAAATTATTGAGCAGATATGTGCCGCTCACTGCTGCGTTGAGCTGATGTATTACTGTTCCACCATATAAAATGTGGGAGCTATGCAAAACAATTTCACAAAGGTCATGGCTATTTTGTCTCGGTGTTTGTGATTGGTACAAAACAAGGCGGAGCAATAATTAAAAAACAGATGTAAAAATCAGTAATATTATGGTAAATATACAATTTAAAAATGGGTGTAAGGATCAGCACTCCTCTTCTGATAATCCAGATCAACCATTCTATTGTGGAACAAATGCAGGAGGAGATCACAGGCTTGACGAGACGAAGGTCTCTCCTGTGGGGTGTTTTTGGTACACTGCAGCGCGATTTCAAGCATTTGAAGTGCAACACACTCTTCACCTGGTAGGAGTGGCTTCATTTCAGGATCTATCAACTCATCAACGCCGCATCCTTGCATTTCAATATGCTTCTCTACCCATTTCACCATATTCATATCAACACCAAAGGATGCATCCGTTGGCATTCTTCCACTTACGAGTTCCATCAGCACAATCCCCATGCTATAGACATCACTCTTCTCTGATGCTTTGAATGAATATGCATACTCTGCAACATAATAACAAACCACCAAACATTAGATTAAGTTGCAAAAAAAGAAAGCATACGTCAAAACAAAAAATGTTATGTTTGTAATTACCTGGAGCAATGTAGCCATAAGACCCAGCAAACAAGGAATTTGATTCTGTATTGGAGTCAAAATCTTCCACCAATGCCTTCGCCAGTCCAAAATCACCGAGATGGGCCTCCATATTCGAATCCAGAAGCACATTGCTTGATTTGATATCTCTATGAATGAGAGTCGGTACACAGTCATGGTGAAGATACTCCACTCCTTGAGCTAATCCCACAGCTATTTTGAACCTAGCTTCCCAGTCCAGGCTTTTCTTTTTCTTGCTATTTACTGGCTTTTGGTGAAGCCAATCCCACACACTTCCGTTCTCCATATACTCATAAATCAACAGGTTTGAACCTGCTCCTCTGTCTGTACAATACCCTAGCAACTTCACCAGATGCCTATGCCTAATCGTCCCAAGTGTTGTCACCTCTCTCGTGAAGCATTTGTTTAGCAGAAAATCATCTTTCCACAGAATCCTCTTCACTGCTATTGTTTCTCCATTCTGCAGTTCAGCTTTGTAGATTGTTCCGGACCCTCCTGAGCCGATAATGAATTCATCGCTCAAACTGTTTGTAGCTTTCATGATATCCTCCCACCTAAAATCTCTCTTGGCAACACCATTTTGGAATAACGGTTTGCGTTGAGCTTTTGAAGACCAGGATGAGTATATGCTGCTCCATTCACTTGATGATTCTCGCCTGTGTTTCAATAAGATAGAAGCTACAAATGCTAGCAACGCAATTGCAGCTAACGTTGTCAATGCTGATATTACCACCACCACTGATTGACTCAGGCCAGAGCGTTGATTGCCGGAATCAGAGCCCTTGCATGGACTGTTAGTAAGAGGATTTCCACAAAGATTCAGGTTGCCTGCAAATGCATCCGGTGGCCAATGTGCGAATTGTTTGCCCAATTTTCCTTCAAGATTGTTGAAGGAGAGGTTAAGCTTGCCGAGACTGCTCATTCTCCCTACTTGAGGAGGGATTTCTCCTTCAAGGTGATTGTGGGATAAATCAAGATCTTCAAGTTTTGACAGCAATCCTACAGAAGCCGGGATTTGACCGCTGAGATTATTGAAGCTAAGATCCAATAAGCTTTGAAGATTCTGCAGGTGTCCGAGCTCAGCTGGAATTTCGCCACTGAAGCTATTATTTGACAGCTGAAGTTGATACAGCTTGCTCAGATTACCAAGGGACTGAGGAACTTCACCCAATAATCGGTTGCTGTTAAGGTTCAGAACCGTAAGTGACTCCAACTTCCCAATCTCAACAGGAAGAGTACCAGTAATAGCATTTCTGTAAAGATCAAGTACCAACAATTTCACACAACTGAAGAGCTCTCGTGGAAGGGATCCGTTAAATAGATTAGAGGAGAGCTTCAACTCTCCCAATAGTGGCAACTTTCCAAGCCACGGAGGTACATTCCCGGAAAGAAGATTGTTATTGAGATCAATATGGGTCAATTTATTGCAGAACACAAGCTGTTCAGGTACTGAACCTGTCAGCATATTCTCTGAAAGATCTAACAACGACAACTGGCGAATTTTCCCGAGTGTCCATGGGATTTCACCAGTGAACTTGTTGTTCCCTAATCTCAACCTTTGAAGAGAAGGGGAATATCCTAAAAGTGGGGGAATCTCATGGCCAAATGCATTGTCCGTAACATCAAAAGAAAGAAAGGAAGTGGAGCTACACAATGGAGCAATGCTACCATTGAATCTATTCTTGGAGAGATTGATTCTGGTGAGGTTTTTCAAATTGGAAAGCGAAGGAGGAATAGTACCTTGAAGAGAATTGTTATATAGCATCAATTGTTGAAGAGCCTGGAGAAATCCAAACGTTGCAGGAATTCCACCAGAGAGATCATTATCAGCCAAATCAAGAATCATAAGCTGATGACAATTTCCCAAACTAGACGGAATTTCACCAACGAGCTTATTTTGCCTCAAGTGAAGCAAATTCAACCCCTTTAATCGTCCAATAGTAAAGGGTATTTCTCCATGGAAACTATTTCCAAAGAAATCAACCATTTGCAAGCTTGTACAATTCCCAATCTCCACAGGTATCTCCCCGGAAAGCTGATTGTCATACAGATACAGAACTTCAAGAAATGGCAGCATCCCAATTTCCTTAGGCAGGTTCCCATTTAAGTTGTTGTGATACAATGCAATCTCCTTCAGGTTGCTCAGATTCGCTATGGAAGGGGAAATTGAACCCACCAAAGTGTTATTATGAAGATAAAGTAGACTCAGCTGTTGAAGATCATAGATTTCATCCGGTATAGACCCATTAAGTGTGTTGTTAGATAAATCAAGCTGTTGGAGAGATTGACATTGACTTAATTCTGTCGGAATCTGCCCGGAAAGTTGACATTCTGACAGAACCAAGCTCACTAAACTTGTAGCATTTGAGCATATTGCTGTCGGAATTGTGCCTGAAAGATTGTTGTTTGCTAAAACAAGGTAAGCGAGTTGACTCATACCACCGAGTTCTTCAGGAATTCCGCCACTCAGTTTGTTCAGTGATAAATCAAGATTCTGAAGATTACCAAGTTTGGATAATGACTTTGGGATTGGACCTTCAAGTTGATTTCCCAACAAATTCAGATACGTAAGCTGAGTCATGTCACCGATTTGACTCGGTATCTCCCCCGAGAGCCTATTGCTTGCCAAGTTCAGAATTTGAAGATTCTGTAACCGACCCAATTCTCCCGGAACCGAACCATTTAGATTGTTGACAGCAGCAGTGAAGACAATGAGGCTTGTACAATTCCCTATCTCGCCAGGAATCGGCCCGTCAAGTTGGTTCTCTTGCATGATCAAGTTCTGGAGCTGAGTTAACCGACCGAGTTGGGTTGGTATTGGACCGGTAAGATTGCATGAGGCCAAACCAAGGATGACCAAGTTGACAAGATTACCCAATGACCCAGGAACCGGACCACTGAGTCCATTATCACCGATTCTCAAGACACGGAGACTCGTTAAAGAACCGAGTTGGGTGGGAATAGACCCGGTGAGTTGGTTAGAGTACAAAAGCAACGATTCCAAAGAGGAAAGATTCGAAAGGGCAGTTGGGATGGGACCCATGAGGGAATTAGAAGAAAGATCAAGGTGGATTAGGTCACTAAAATGACCCAAAAAGGGTGATATTGAACCAGATAATGAGGACCCAGAAAGGTTTAGACTCACCACGTGAACCGAACCATCAACCGAGTCAAACCCACATGTAACACCTCCCCAAGTACAGAAATTTTTGTTGGTGTGATTCCAATCATGCAAAACATTATCTGGGTCATTTACAAAAGCTTTCTTCACCGCCAAAAGAAGAGTGAAATCTTGGGTTTGACACGTCACAAGAACAGGAGAAAAAAACAGTAGAAGAAGAGCAAGAAATGCAACAAAAAAATCCATGTCTGTCTGGTTTGGTTCAGAAAGAAAATGAATGGATTTTTAAAAGATAAAAGACTTGCGGTGGCTGATTTTGTTTTAACTAGGCATTAAATGAGGAGGTCTTAAAAAGGGTGAAAATACAGAGAGATAAAACTTATCTGTGTATGAAATCAAGAAGAGCCATAAATGAGTATTTCCATTTTACAACTGGGACTGTGGTATTGAAGCAGTCTTTAGGAAAAAAAAGGTCAAATATGGTCAGAAAAATAACATGCATGATCATCTTGATAGAACCTCCAATAAATGAGACTCTCCATATATATTCACAACAAGTCAACACACCAGAAAAATATAAATTTTTTATTTGAAAAATTAAAGAGGGGTTGAGTAGGTGGGTGTGGTTTTGATTCAACAAATTTACATCAAAGTATTTATTAGATTACATATGTGTATGATATGGAGAAGATACAGTGGTTAGGATATGTTTGCTTGTTATAGTGTGTTTGCTCAATCATTCCAACTCTTGATCAGAAAGAGAGCAGTTCAATTTCTATAATTTTAATTCTGTTTTGTACTTTGAAAAATGAAGCTTTTGCAAAGTCAAACAATTGTTGTCTTTCACGTACACAGTATTCCAAATGATATTTTATCAACATCTTTTGTTTTTTTGCATGCATGCTCTTAATTCCTTCAAACCAATCTGATAATGATGCAATTATATATTCCAAAAAGCTTTACTTAGTTAATTATATATCTGTATCGGTTGGAGATAAGTGTCCTTTTGTGGCGTTTATTCTTTTTATTAGATTACAAGTTAATTCCATGGCTTACTCCAAATACAAATTCCATTAACTCTTTTTCCTTTTCAATTATTTGATACCCAGTTAATAAAAAGATTATTTAATACAGGGGTGTTTTATATGTCACGGCTCGGTAGATGATGATGATAACAACAATAATAATAAACATTGTTTGTTTGTTTATGATGTAGTATTTCTTAATGGTAAAACACCTGCATATATATTTAATGCATCTTTTGCATTAGATCTAAATTTGGAGGACTCCGATAGGTCAAGCCTAGGAAGCTCCTCATCGGCAAACACATGTCCTTTGATATCCAGACCTTAAGCTCGTTTATGTGAAGAGCATCTCTAGTGAAGGATGCCATCGAAATTGCTTGTTCATGTGACATTAAATTGGATACTATTTTCCTTATTATTGATTTTTTAAGATGGAATAAAATATAATAGAATGAAAATGGAATATAATATATATGATTCATGAATGAGAATATGTATTTCTTAATTAGCATATTTATTCATGTGTTTGATTAATGGAGTATGCTAATAAATAATATTTCTTCCATTTTAAATGTTTAGTCGATTTTGTAGAAATGTGAGAAATTAAGATATCATACAAAATATTAATATATCATCCTTTTAATTTCTCTTGTGTTACATGTTTCCTTAAAACTCTGTAAGCATAGTGGCATAGTCGACAAAACACTAACTTTTATTACCATAAATGACAAACGACCAACATTTTTTAAAAAAATCACTTCCCAAAAACAACAAACATTTAAAAATTGAGGGAGTAGTTAATTTAGTAGATTGGTGATAACTTGGTGAAAAAGTTCTCTCTTTGGTACGTCAAAGAACCTACAATTTGTGAATAATGTACCTCATTTGAAAAATTAATATCGGCATGTATAGATATATATCTAATAAAATGTGTGCCTCAATAGGACATTTTTCTTATTCAACACATAAGGAAATATAATCACATTAGGGATCTTTCTTCCCTAATCTCAGGATTTCACAATCAACGACCAATATCTTTCTAATTAGGCAATCATTGAAAGCGGATTCATCCTTATCGTGGATGGATCTCATACAGATGCACCCTTAACACATATGGATTTAATGCGGATTTGAAATTGGGATGTGAGGATGATTCATATCTTTCAGGAAGGTACAAGTTGTTGATTGATAGACTTAATATCGATCCTTAAAGTTCTCGAGTTTGTCAAAACAAATCAGATCGTTATCCAAATATTTTCATTGCTTTTTGAATCCACTTAACTTTATTGGCGACTATTGAATATGTTTTTGAGAGTTGACTGCATTAAATATGTTAAAAAGAAGTTTTTTGAAGTCAAAATTATTGAAAAATAATTTGTGATATCCTCAATAAACAAGAATTGTTGAATGGGTTGGTCATTTATGTATTAAAAGAAATATGTTAACATATACTCATATAGTCACTGTTGTTTGTAAAATATTTTTATTTGTTTATTTTTTATGAGTAATAAATTTATTTTTTAAGCTATATTTGTTTCCTTGCACTTATTTTTTAGAGAACCCAACTAGGCGGTTCGCCCTTAGGACACCAAAACTTTAAAATCGGCCGTAACACTTTGACTGGAGAGGATTGTCGCCACTTATAAATGTATAATTATTCATGTGGTTAGCTAATGTGAGATACTTAAAATACCCACTCACGTCTAGGAATATAAATTTGATGGTGGTATCGACAATGAGCTTTCCAATATTGGACTTGTTGGCTGCTAACATCTTAGATTGGTCCTAATTAGACTTGGGCATAGGCTGCTTGACCTGCCTAGGCCCATGCCCATTTAACCGGACTTGGGCACACTAAATTTATGTCAAGTTCGACTGGACCCAAGCCCGTATAAGTCTGTTTAAAACTGGGCCAGGTTTGGATTTGGAAAAATTTAGAACGGATCACCCCGCCCGTTTACATTATATATTTTTAAAAGTATCTATAAAATTACTTATTAAAACTATAAATACATATTTATCAGATTATTTGTCAGAAAATTTTATATTTACACGTTCACATTTCATATTATATTTATAATTTTTCATTAATAAAATTACAAAATAAAACAAGTTGCTTAAATAGAGATATGGGCTTAGAAGGGCGGAATTGGAATTTCATTTCTAAACTCGTCCTGGCCAGTCTAAATTAACTATATATGGGCTTGGGTAGGCTTGAGTTTGATAAATTGTAACAAAAGCTCGTCAAACCCAGCCCAGCCCTGGCCTATACCCAAGTCTAATCCTAACTTATCCAAAAAAGCACCTGAACGAAGAGAACTGTAACCACTTATAAATGTTTGATACTTATATAGCTAGCTAATAGAAATACACCCAATATATATCATCCGTTGGATCCAAATTATTTTATTTCTCGTTTTTATTTTCCAGAGTTCCTTAACCCTACGCCTGATAAAAGAAAAAGCTTATAATGATAATATAGAAACATGAAAAGGAATTTCAGAAAGGATAATTAATAATAAAACTATATAATTATATACATGCAAGCATGTCGTAAAGGGGTGCGTCTCACGTTACCAAATGAATAAAAAATTGCAGACATCTTAATCTTTCATTACATAAGTCAGTAACAATTATAAATACAAAGAAAACTCCTAAGTTGAGGTCAACTGAAAGATGAGTGCCTTACTTATTCTCCTCCTTGCATTTCAATTGATATCAGCTAGCTCAGCAACAGAGTACGGTGCAAATAATTTAGAAGAAAACAACAATGAAAATGTGCTTTTAACTATCCCAAATCTGCTAGATAAATTGGGGTCAGCTGATGATTTGCTAAGTTTTGGGTACTATCATGAAAGTTGTCCCGAAGCTGAATCAATCATTAGTAGGAAAGTCAAAGAATGGGTTGAAAAGGATTCAACCATCGCTCCTAGCCTTCTCCGATTACACTTCCATGATTGTGCTGTTCGGGTAAGTAAATAAATAAACCAAACACGTGCTTATTCTATCATGTGTTTATTCCATAGTAAAATGAAATTACTACAATCCGGAAACTCTCAACCACTTTACTTAAGAGGTTGTACACACATTAAACTCGATAACATTCTCATTCGGGTGTCTAGTTAATATATACTGATGCATTATACATGTATATTTTGTGTAGGGATGTGATGGTTCAATATTGTTGAACCATGAGGGAAGTGAAAGAAGAGCAGAAGTAAGCAAGAGCCTTAAAGGGTTTGAAATGATAGAAGAAATAAAGTCAGAAATAGAGAAGAAATGCCCCAAAACAGTGTCTTGTGCTGACATTCTCACTGCTGCTTCAAGAGATGCTACTGTTCGTCTAGGAGGTCCATATTGGATGGTGCCTTATGGAAGGAAAGATGGCAAAATTTCTGTTAATAAAGAAGCTCAACTCATGGTCCCTATGGGTTTTGAAAATATTACAACTTTGCTTCAGTTTTACCAATCTCTCGGTTTGAATGTTCTTGATTTGGTCGTTTTATCTGGTATGTACTACATCTTTTCCATTTATAAATGTTTCTTTTTTTTTTGGTAAATCATTTATAAATGTTCTTGATATAGTCATTTAGGCTTGTGGATTTGAATTTTAAATCCACACCCAGACCGGCCCGAGTCAATAAACTAACAACGGACTGGCCTAGGCTTGGGCTAAATATCTCTATATGAAAACCTGTTTGACGAGCTCTAGCCCAGCCCATGAAATGGTCTGATGGATACACAATCTACACATTCATTAAGTGCACAATTAGACTTTTAAATCATTCAATGTAGAGATTTAGGAATACTCATCAATGGCTCAATGTCAAAAAATAAAAAATAAAATAAAATTGCGGTGACAAAAATAATCGTGGTTTGTTTTGTGACAAGAAAGTAATTATGGTTTTTGATTTTATAAAAAGATGACTTTTATTTGGATACCATAAAAATAATCGTTAACAATCTAAAAAATGAAAATTCTCAAGAATTAATGATGTTCTGAGCAACTTTATTGTCATAAAACAAACCACATTATGACTTCACAGTAAAGATGTATCCAAACAGGTTGGCGTGTCATAATCGTGTTATGTGAATTATGTATTTTACATGATTATATATGATATAAATGATAAAAAAATGGTAATCGTGTCAAACGTGTCATATAGAACGGGTTGTCCATAAATTGACAGCTCTTCATATACTAAACAACTTTAACTTTCAATAATCTATTTTAAAGTCAGTTCACAGCCTTCTTTTACAGTGTCCAACTAAAAACTCATTATTTTTGACAAAACGAGAAACTACCGTGATTTTCTTGTCACAAGACTAAGCACAGTGATCTATTTGATTTTTTTCCACGTTTATTTTAATATACCCTAAAGAATATTTGATCCTACTCCCAAATTGAGCTAGAATATGATGTGTTTCTATGCAGGGGCACATACAATTGGTAGGACAACCTGCGGGTCAATACAAGATCGTCTGTACAACTTTGAAGGAACAGGAAAAGCAGACCCATCTCTGGACACAAAGTATTTAAATTTCTTAACAAGAAAATGCAGATGGGCATCGGAGTATGTTGATCTTGATGCTACAACTCCGAATAAATTCGATGCTGAATATTATAAGAATCTGCAAAAGAATATGGGTCTTTTGTACACTGATCAACTGCTACATTCTGATCCAACAACTGCTCCTCTTGTTAATGTATTAGCTTCTGCACCCTCAGTTTTCCATTTCCAGTTTGGAGTGTCCATGGCTAAGCTCGGGAATGTTCTTGTCCCGTCCGTTCAAGATGATGGAGAAATTCGAACAGTTTGCAGTTCAGTTAACTCTTACAAATACTAGATTACTAATATGTTTTATTCTTTATCGTCAAATGGTTCACTTATGCTTTGTAATTTCTCAATCTTTTTGTTATTCTTGGTTTACTACTTGTTTCAACACAACAATTAACTAAAAGTTCAAATTTGTCCAATTAATTTTGAAGAATGTATGAAATCATTTTTGAGTAGTCTTTTTTTCGTCATCCGAACAATCGCAAATGGACTGAGAAAATATCAAAGAAACTCAATTATCATGTGACGTGTCTGATGTGATACCCTCTAATAACCTACGTCAAGGTAAGTGTTAACACTGCAACGAGTACCTTGTGATGAAAATTGTTACAACTATGATATTCTCGAGAATATTTTATTTAGCAAAAGAATTTGAGAGTCATGTCTTCTTCCACTAGCGGTTAGAGGAACTTTAAACCAGAGCCAAATCAAGTCTCAAAGCTTTCATAGCATACGTGAAAGCATGTCAAGTATCAACTGATACCACCAGGCCCGATTCGGATGTTGAGCTAGACAGTCAAGGCAGTGGGAACTTTTCTGTCAAACCAATCTCGATTATGATCCGCCTTTTTGTTGATACCAAAATAAGCTTTAGCCTTTGTCTAATGAAATATGGAGCAATGCATCTAAGGGTTTAAAGAGGAAGTTTTAACGCATGGAAGTTGTAGTGTTAAACGGAAAAAATTGATAAAAGGCATGCAAGTTGAAATAATAAACTTATCACTAATAATCGTATTCTTTAATTAGAAGTGTAAGATAGAGGTTGTTTCTAAATTTAAAGGGTCATTTGTATTTATGTAGATTTAATGTTGTATCCGAATATTTATATACTCATAATATGTCACGAAAAGACTATATAAATACCCATCCAAGATTATCTACCAAGTACTTAAGTTAACAAGAATCCATTTCAATACCTATTTGTTTTCTTTTTAAGATTACTTACTTGAGCGTTGGAGGTTCTCCAGCCCAACCCAACGGTGCCTCAAATTTTTTTTTTCAGTCAATCTACTCCGGAGAGAAATCGAGAAAATATCATGGATAAATGGATTTACGAATAACACTTTATGCCTATAAAGTAGAGAATGGGGGGTATGCACAAATCTCTAACGCATATATTGGTAAAGCAGTGCACAATAACCAATTTGCTTTGCTTTCTCTCTTTTTGAATCTTTATTATTATAGGCTCTCTTTCATTTGAATGTTTATTGGTGTTCCCTTTGTAATATAAAAGCCCTAAAAAGATCTTCTTCTAATACAAAATTAAACCTATCCTATTCTATCCCTCGGCAATTATATATGTTAAAACCCTCCAAATAGATATTTATACGCATATGGCATAGATGTATAATAAGTAAATATATATTATCTTATTTACTTTATATGCATGCATGGCTAGTAGCGATGTAATGATCATGAGTTGTTTTATCTTGTTGTTTCTGGTCATTACTACTCTTGAAAGCACCACAAGCAGTAGGTGTTGCAGAGATGAAGCTTGGAGCATACAGTTGCAGGGAAGAAGATTATTACATGCTGCACAAAGAAACAAGAGACAAGAGATGAGAAAATTAAGGTTTGGATTTGGATTTGAAAGGTCTAATTTGAATGCAAGTGAGCATGAAGTTCCCAGTGGTCCAAATCCCATTTCTAATCGCTGACTTTTTATTTTTAAATGAGGTCACCTTCCTACCATCTTCTTTTGGCTAAAGCTTTATTATATGGGTTTTGAGTTCTGGTGTGTATAGATAGATTTATTTACAGGCAGGAAGTAGTTAGTTAATTTGTTGATTATACTTCATTTTGTTTATATATATGAATGGTTTTCCAAACATGTACGACCATTTAGCAATTTTGTATACATCTAGATTGAATACACTATACTCGTCATGCATGCATTTTGCTTTTCTAAATTATTTAGAAAACAAAGGTGATAGCCCTTTGTCCATAGATAGCATTTCTAGATTAAAAAATGTTACTATTGTACCTTAACTATCAGCTCGAGCTCGAGCTTTAACTATCAGCTCGAGCTCGAGTTTTATTTCAATCGATTAAGTAACATGCATGTAGTATGATCGAGTAATTCAGAATTATAATCTCAACAACTCCCGTTTTTTATTATTTCAACACAAGTTAAAGTGGACTTGTGTTGTACACACTTCAAACTTAAAGGACATTCATATGCGGATCGTGTTAAATGAAAAGATTTTATTGACTTTAATTAGCTATGTTGATTCGAACTTTTAATTTTAATAGATGTATTCGCATCATGCATGGAATAACCTAACAATATGGTATCTTCTTTCCCATTAATTACCAATATTAAAAGTAAATACATGCAGAGGGTCGGATTGTAGCTGCTATATTAAGTATTTCCATCTCTTTTTAAGCAAGGGATAAAAATAAAGAATACAAGAAAATTGGCAATAAAAGAAAAAGAAAAAAGAATGCAATATAGGAGTTTGGGCTGAGATAATAATGAAAGTAAAAAAGAAGAGAGGAAGGCCCAGACAGGACTAAACCATAGTTTTGCGTGTAAAGTCACTCATAGCATCCAAAGCTGCCTGCCTGCAACCAATTCTCCCTTTTACCTGATTTTCCCTAAATACCCTTCCTTCTTCACATCAAACTTTCAAAATCAACAAACAAAAAACTAAGAAAAAAGCATCCCTCAATCCAGTTTGACATTGCTTTCCCAACTACCGAAAACAGCTTTTCCAAATTTTCCAGTTAAAAACAGCATTTGGTAAATGTATAACTACTTTATGAGAAAGCTGGAAAAGTTGCTTCCAACAAAAGATAGAATTTATTACTTTCGAGGAAAGCAGTTGTTAAAACTTGTGCGAAAAGCTAATATTGATATTTATTTATTGTACTAAAATAAGTTTAACTTTCATATATTTTAATAAATACATATTTTTTCTATTTATTTCACGACTTTCAGAATTTTTGAAATGTGTTTATCAAACACTTCACAGTTTGTGCATGCTTTCCCCGACATCGCTTTTCTCCACAACACTTTTTCCAACAACAACTGCTTCTTCCCATATGACAAATTGATCCTCGGTCCACATTCTATGGTAAAATCAACAATTTGGGCTAAAAAAATAGGACGGTTATATATATATCTGTTTTTTTATTATCCATTGTATGTTACATGATTATCTTCATAACGAAGGGTGAAGTTTTGGGTGCGTTGCACATGTATAATTCATAAATGAAGGAACATCTAAAAGTGATGAAACTTTGAAAAACGGTAGAAATGAAATTATCATATTTTCGAAGTTTTAGACAGTCATTGATATGTTTTTACTTCATAAGTATCCCTATGAATAGTTATTTTAAATGTAATTAAAGAAAACACAAAAGATATTTTTAGATCATTTGCACCTAAGGATTTGAAGGTCCAAATTGAAATTGAAAAGAATGGAGGCCAAAAAGATATAAAGAGTGAAAAAAACCTCAGATAAAAGGGATATGGGTGAGAAAATATAAGTAGTGTCTCATCTTGCCATTAATCACAGTAAATAGTGATATTGGCTCAGCATTCTATAATTACAAAAACTTTGCTAAAAGCAAGTAAATTTGATTAAGTCAAGATAGAGACTCCTAGAATTTGTTGCTAATTTTGTGTTTGCATAATCTAATTTTATTAAAAGAGCAAAGTTGGCTCTTGTCTTTCACTTTTGTTTGCAGGCAGCACTTTAATAAGCTTTTGTAATGGTGACTCGATTACTCCACTTCTTTTAACTCTGTCTCTTGCTTTGCAGCTCTAAAAGCTTAACTTTCACTAACCAAAACACTCTTTAATCTCTCACAGCACACCCATGACCAAATGTTAGCTTTAATAAAAGAGACCTACGGATTATATTCTCTTTATGGAACAACAACACTAAAAAGATACATACAGCTAGGAAAGATTAGTACTAATAAGGATCAATTAAGGACACATGGTATGCATGCTTGCTAATTATAACCCAAAATATCTCAACTTAGCAAGCGTAGTATAGAAATGGTCTCGAATCCTTCAAGTTGAATGTATGTTACCCTTTTATTTTTTCTACATTATATATGTGCCACAAAAAGCATGTTTCCTCGGGCAACTCGCAGTCTGCAATTTACAAGCCATTTTCTCATTGAGCTAAGGGTACAAAATAAATTAGGTTGACTTTTTGATTGAAATCTTTGGTTTGTTTGGCTGCATGTACACGGAATGAAACTTCCCATAATCACCAACTCAAGTGCCACTAAAGTTCACTATCTAGCCTGCCAAACTCTATGATTCACTTCACTGTAATCCATTCCATAATATGACTGAAATAAAAAGAGTAAGGAACTAAGGCATCGTTCACTTCACTGTATTCCATTTCATAATATGACTGAAATAAAAAGAGTAAGGAACTAAGGCATCGTTCAAAATGAAAATCACTTGAAACGAATTCATTAAAAAGAATTCTTTCATCATATACAACTCTAGCAAATTATATTGTTATCTTCATAACTCAATTCTTCTACAGAGTCGAAATAGGACTAAAACACCCTTTAAGTAGCCAGCCTACAAATATACTTCATATCCCTAGAAATCGAACTCGGAAACTAAGGTTCTTCTACTCTTTGGTTAGAGGAACTAAATGTCAGCAAAGCTATCTTACTCTTTTCGACCAGCATATGCATGCATAGTTGCCACTCATGAACAGAGCACATAGAAGAGTCCATCCTGCGACCCACACCATGACCCCAAACTATTTTCTTTCAGAGAGGACAAATCTTCATTGCTTCTGTTTTCATTTGGTATACTTAGAGATCCTACAACAAAATTGAACATCCAATTTTAAATCACCATAAATACATAAAAACACTTTATTCAAAAAATTTAAGAAACTATGGTGGATAAATTGCTGAGGGGACTTACTGGCAGTTCCATTCCAGCAAATAGTTGAAATCACTGAATCAGAAACTTTTTCCTCATAGAGTAGTTCGGCTGACTTTATGCTCCATATCCGTAACTTGCAGTCCTCTCCACCTAAAAGAAATTCCATAGGACTTATTTTTGAAGGTGTATAAGAAAATAAAACAAATACAAATGATACGAACCTGCCATAAGAAATCTTTCAGACTGGTCAACTCCAATCTGTAAACGAGTATGGGAGTTCACATGCCCTTCATAAGACTGTACAGCGCCTCTCTTAACCATGCGATGATCATAAAGCTTCATCTGCAAGATGAGAAAAATGGAAGCCCCTTAGTGAAGATATTTCACTTCTTTTAGGAAGAGATTATTCAACTGGAAAAAATTAAAGACACTGGAAAATACATGTGAAATAAAATAATGGACACCAAGTTACCAACCTCCAAATGCAATTAGGAGAGATCTCTTACTATTTACTCAAACTAAACTATGGGCCAAAAGGAAGAAAAGATGAAATGAACGGCATTAGACCATTCAAAGAAGTAGCACATGTCCAATTTAATCTTATTAACTTCTTGGAACCTTTTTGTAACAACTAGAAATGAATATGACTGAACCTGATGATTCCCGGGTCAGCAATTCGATTACTTTTTCCGTGAATAAATTTGTATTATAAATAAAAAGATACTTTGCACATTAAAAAACAAAAACTTCAGTCGTCACTTTCAGTTGGTTGCATTGGAAACTCGAAAATGTAACACTTACAGGAAAAAAGAGAACTTACAAAAAAAGAAAACTATGTCATATAATATGACCCTTTACCATATCAACCATATTTTATGAGTGCGTATGGGTTGGAGTATCCACTTATAACTTAAGAAATACATGCATACGGGGAAAGGAGTGATGCTTTTTATGTTAAGGAGTTGAAAAACACAAGTTATTGTTGCGAACATCTGAATGAAGAGTGGAAACTAACCGATCCATCCATGGAGCTCGCCAAGAAGTACTGTTCATAGGATTGAAGTGATACCAAACTATAAGTCAAAAAGAAGAGGAGAAATTACATATATCTCAAAACAAACAGGTATAAGAAAAAGCAAAAACTTTCTGAAAGCACACTAACCAGCATATGGATGAAGGCATGTATAATGTACAAGAAGGATCTATATTTCCACTGAGCTGCAAGGCATCAGATGTATGGTCAACAGCCATGTTTTAGCTAAAAGTAATAGCTCTAAAATGATTATTTGAATCTTCAGCATAATTAAAGAGGTAGCTTAAAAATACTGAAGATATGTAAAAGAAGATAAAATAAATAAATAAAGGTGTGCATCAACTCAATCTAAGTAAACTACTGCGACGAACTATAGCAAGAATGTTCAAATATAACCACTAGCCCTCAATGAAATGTGGAAAAAGCAAATGCACTTAATGAGTATACTGTTATGAAGTTTCAATATTAATAAAAAAGAATACACCCACAATTGAGACCAAAGAAATTCCATTCAGTCAAATCTAGCTCATCAAAGTTCAAGAATTTCCATTCTAGATATTTCCATCTTTACCATACAAGTAATCAACTTCCTTAGAGCAGTTATGTTGTATTCGCAATTTCACATGGCTCTATTTCCATCTACAATGTAAACTGTACTTGATACAGAGAAAATCCTATGTCATCTTATGCTACAACTATTAGACACAAGAGCATAAAAACTTCCACATAGCCATATGTATATGCTGAAGTCAATCAGTCCTTGGAGATTGCATGCTAACTTAGAATAAAGTAAAAACTTGATTCTTATTGATATATTAGTTTTCGTTTTTAACAAGAAAGATATCAAATCTAGATAGTAGCACATTAAGAGTAAAAGCTGCAACGCTTTTCTCTTGGACATATCTACGTATTCTAAACTTCAAGTTGGGAGCAAACAGCATACAGTTTTAAAAGTCAATACCTCAAACCATTGTTTACTAGATTTTTGATGCAATTTGCCCGGCGGAGAGTAAGGTATTCTATGTTTAACAAGTCTTATAGAAAATACTTCTCTTTTTTCACGAACATCAACTGTCACAATAGCTCCATTTCGTAATCCACAGAGAGCATTATTGCCCTGCAGCACAACAAAGATTGGCTAAACAAAATCGCAGAGCAAACAATTAGACTCACAAAAGGAACAATGAGCCACACACTGTGCAGTCAAAAGTCGTAATAGCACCAGAGCAGCCCTTATAAAAACTCAAGACATAAAACAGTTCAACATATTCTAATTCTATAATTCATTCTGCCAGTTAAACATCTATCTCCTGTCAACAAAAAAACAAATTATATATCCAATAATGGGTAAAAGTTTACACCTGGGGTTTTCCAAATAGGTTGTTTTAGCAGTGTAATAATCCTATTTTTGCAACAAAAGAATATACCACAAAGTTCACTGAAATGTAACAGAAAACAATTGAAACGACTAAAAATTTGCTGATCTTGACAACTCTAACAACAATTATGACCTATTTATGAATCCTGTCAGCATAGATAAAGTGAATAACTAATTTACCCTTAATATAAATTTTAGCCATCAACATGTAACTTTGCAAAGTCGGAAGAAATGGATGTAGTTTACCCATCCAATCATAAAAGTTCAACTATCTTAGGATCTCATGAAGATAAATAAGTCCAGGAATGACAAACCATGTTGAATATTACCGATTGATCAAGCTGTACAGCTAAAACATCACTTTTACTTCTACACGTCCATGTTGGAAGTCCAGTTTCCAAATCAACCACTGCAGCTCCGAAATTGGTTCCTAACAAACAGAACATTGATATTTAAAAAGAACTCAGAAATCAATAACACCAAGCAAATAAATCTAAAGAGAAAAAAGTACATGCCAACCACTGCTTGACTCGCATTATGCTTGCAATCTGCAGTCCAAATGGTGCAATTGAAAGATGCGATATCACGTATTAATCGCCTCATAGAAGTTCTTGTATAAAGACCTAAAGGTTCAGAGAGATCAAGAATACTCAAAGATCCACCAGATGTCTCAGATCCAAGAGTAGTTATTCTGTTCTCTTGATTAAGGAATATATGAGCAATATCCATATACTTTCCATTCCATGCTTTATGAGATTGAATAAACATAACTTTCAGAAGGACAAAATGAAAGGTATATCAGATAACAGAGCGAGAAAACATCAAGTGCTACAATCAAACTCTGCTTTGCAAATAATGGAAGAAGATGCAATTTACATATCTTGCATCATTTATTAATGAGATTAATTAGACTCCACAAATATAACAAGAGAAAGAATGCCCAGAACAAACAGCATGTGCTACAATTGAACTCCAATAAGAAAAGAATAGAAGGATACAAAGCTCGCTGGATGCTGAAATCATCATCGAGATTGGATGGGTGCTTCTGAAACAGCTTTATACAGGATATACTTGAAGGCATTTGCAGTGTCGCTCTTTCAGGTTTCCAAATATGTCCAGGGGATTCATAGCATTCTCTATTGTTCGGTTCTGTTATAGTTCCCACAAGATCTGGATTATAGTTTACCCCAGTATCAAAATGTTGTCTGACTTTTCCAACCTCAAAAATACTGCAAGAGCAGCAAACTTCAAAAGAAAGAGCCAGTAATGGACAGTTCAAAAAGTAGGATATAGTTATTTCCAAGCATCATATCAATTACAATCCAGCAATTAAAATACAATCACACATACGTCATTTTCAGGGCAATAAGGAAAAGAAATTCAATTATAATACAATGATAATGAGAGCAATGTATAACTAAATCGCATGATAAATAAATTACTGAAAGAAACCACAAAGGCTCGTCAGCAATATATAATGCAACCATAATACAATTTTCTAACTTTTTCAGATTCAAACATACAAATTCATGGTTCAAAAAAACTTCCGACAGAAATACTTTATCTTCCTAAATGCATCTTTTAAAGTACAGAGTTGGCAGCTACGGAGAATAATATGATGTTAAAACTACAGGATACGAACAGAAGTTGCCAGTAGCATATTGTTTTCTTTTACTTTTTCTTTTTTGAAAGCCTCGCATATTCATGTTAGAGGTGCTAGCAAAAAGCCAATTATCTTTCAAGTTACAACTTCACTTATACCTCAATGAGCCATTTGCACTGCCAGTTATTAGACCATCAATTCCAGTTTCACCTTCTGGCGTGTGTATACACATACGCATACAGTTCAATGCACCATCACCCATCTTTTCAGTCTCTTGATACTTCCAAACCTGCAATGCATGAGATGATGATGGTGAAGATCATAGTACCAAAAGTTACAATAATCTCAGGAAAAAAGCGAGGCAGAGTTAACTAATAAATAACTGGATAGAAACTAAGAAAGCAAAGAACTTCAACAATCATTAACCAATCAGAGCCATATAGAAACACATCTACGACTTCTGATGCATGCCAATCGCAGGTGCTAGTGCTCCCATTTCAGACTTAAGCAAAGAATAACCGCAATTTGAAATGAAAACTAGTATATCCTACAAAACCAAGAAGTTCAATATGCCTGCGCATATAATGTTCGTAACGGGAATAATGGGATATAATATTAACAATATGAACCCATTTCTGGAGTTTATAGCATAGTAACTAAGGATTCTCTTTTCTTATCTCTCTTTCTAAGACCTGAATAAAATTGTTAAACAAGCATACTACTAAATTCAACAAAATAAAACATCTGTTATCTAACAACCCGACTGCAACATTAATAAGTAGCTAACAAAAAACCCAACATTAAACAAAAAGGAACGAACTTTTCAAAAATCCAACTAGTCATAACCAATGTACCATAGCTCGGGATGCCCGTATCTTCAGTAGTTCCTCCTTGAAGTTACATCTCCCCTTTCTTGAATCAATTACATTGTTACTCAACTCCCTAGCTTGAATAAGCTTAGAGATTCTCATTCTAGTTCTCCTGCAAACCTTGATTGCCTGCAATCAAGGAATTAGAGTTAGAATAATGAGCATGAAAACCTAAAAACAACTTAAAATTATAGAAAAGAAAAACAAGAAGAGGTAAGAATGAGAGAAACAGAGACCTCGGTAGGTTTAGGAGCGTCGTATGCAGAAGAAGATGAAGAAGAACCGGGAATTGGGCCTTTAAGAGGGAAGTATCTGTTCTTGTCGGAATCAAAATAGAAGCCTGGGAGTTCTGCGATGGAATTGAGTAAGTTAGTCAAAATTTGAAATTTAAAGAGAGGAAAAGAAGAGGAAATTAACCAACCTCGTGGCATGATGATGATGATGATTGAGATGGAAGTGTAATGTCTGATGTTTGTGCAGCGGCGGAGATTTTGATGGTTGTGTATCGGTGGAGTTTGGAATTCAGCGGGATTTTGTACCTTCTTATATATACCCCTCTTCTAAACACTCCTATTTACAAACTTGTGTCAATTACAAACTTGGCCACATGTTTTTTTTACGTTTTAAGATTCATTTCATGAGCCCTTTTGAAGTAAACAACCTCTCAAAAAGGGTCTTAGTAATAATTAATCTCTTGTTAAATAGAGTTCACTTTCTTTTACCTTCAACTCGCGTAGAAAAGTTTCAAACTTATCCTTTAAGATGTTAGGGTGGAAAAAAGGCTTCTCTTCTCTCCACATTTAATGTCTAGATAAATAAACTTTAACATGTGGTGTCATTTTAGTTATTGTCTCTAGAGGTGTTCATCAATCAGTTCGGTCTAAAAATTGAACCGAATTGAAATAACCGAAAACCGAATAGCTCCTAAAATGAGCACCGAACCGAGTAATATGTCAAATCAAATCGAATAAACCGAAATAATTCGATCTATTTGGTTCAGTTTTCGACATAACCGAATAGTGTTGGATTTTATTTCATATCATACAATTATAATTTATTTCTATGAAATTTAGTTCTATGAAATAATTGAATTTTTTTTTCGATTGAAAACAACAATTTGAAAATATTAGTCAATATATGTTAATACATGTATTAATGACATAATTTAATACAAATAACATTCATATTTATCTAATATAGTCTCATAATTAGACGATTGATTTATAATTTCAAGTCATTAAACCTCATTAAAAATTAAAATACAATTAATAAAAACTATATTTTGGTCTATTCGGTTAATTCGGTTATTTAGCACTAAAAACCGAACCGACTGATATTACCGATATATTTTGAAAACTAAAACCGAAATAAGCAAATGACCAAATCGAATAAGAAATATCGGTGGGTTCGGTTGGTTATTTCGGTTTGGTTTGATTTTTGAACACCCCTACTTGTCTCACATAAAGTTTCCACATCATCAATCCGAGAATATCTCTAATTTAGTGAATCACTCATGATTAGCGTACAACGTTAATTAGTGAGAGGATATTTGATTAGAATCCTACTATATTCCACACACCAAACACAAAATGGCACATAGTCTCTCAAAAACTACTAAATTAGTTAAGTCCTAATTAGTCAAGGTCTCCTTTATTATTAGGTGAGTCCTATCAAAGTAAGGGAATTCTTACTTTTTCTTATTGTAATAGGTATCGGTTGCGTTGGATCAATTAGGCGGCGACTATACACTAAAATTCACTTCACTAAATTTATAATTAACATAATAAATTTATTTTATTATTTTGAATAAAAGTAAAGCATAGTCTTTTATTTGAAAATAAGTGAAACTACATAGACTTTTTTATAAAATTTACCCTTTCTTTTATTATATTATTCTCCTATCTAAACATCTATTCTTATACCTCAAAGGTACAATCTAATTCACAGTCTATATATGTTGGTTATTTCATGCACCTCCATTCATAATCTTGTTTGAGTTCATCGCTAATTTAGGTATTCGAAAAAAATCATCGATCAACAACCCCGTGCCTAATCTTTCTTTCGTCTTACAAGTTATGTGGAAATCAAATAGTTGTTGGATCTGTGTGATTAATTCCACATCATCACTCATCTACTTCAGCATTTCAAACGAAAAAATATCACTTTGAGGGGAATTCTTGGAGGCACCATGTCCTCAATTGTAAGTTGCAGATTCCTGGTTCACTTAATGATATGTGTAGCTTGAATTCACATATAAATAATTTTATATTAACTTGTCATGAGATGAAAGGGAGGCCCTCAAACCCACTTTGAGAGCCTTAGAAAATTATAAATTAAAAAAAAAAAAAAAAAAACAATGAACACAAAAAGACAAACAACAATATGAAAAGGGAAACAAACATGATGTAAGACGAAATAAAAGCATAAATGAAGGAAGCTACAACCAAACAAACCAAAAAGATATTATTTTTTTAACATGTTAACATTACTAGTTTTATGCATAAATACCGAGTACATGTATATGTGCATTCACCTGCAAGCATACCCCTTCCCCGCGAGGCCATTTATTCAAAAAAACATTACTTATAAATTCCAGAAACTAGTGTAGACTCCACAAAATCAAAGTCAAAATTATATTTAGAATGATCTTCAAACAAATCCATATCCATCATCTCATTAAGTTTGTCAATTTCAATCAGTTCTTGCAGCTTGATTTCTTCATCTTTTTTGGAAGGTGGAATGATGTTTCCCAATCCAAATGGAAATAATAAAGTAGAAGAGGAAGAGGGCATATGATGAGATTGGTTTGAACAGTCCAAAGAATTACTAAGGATATTTTTATATGTTGAAGAAACATGCAAATTAGAAGATTTGAAATCTGGTGATCCCATAATTTCCATTGAAATGGTATTATTATTATTGTTAGGAGAAATGAGATGATGGGTAAGGGGATGTATCCCTTGAGACATAAGCTTTTTCTTGATGCAAGTGTTCCAAAAGTTCTTGACCTCATTGTCAGTTCTACCAGGTAAATGCTTTGCTATTTGAGCCCATTTGTTCCCTAATATTCTGTGAAGGTCAAGAATAACCCTCTCTTCTTGTCCTGTAAATGAGCCCCTTTTCACATCTGGTCTCAGGTAGTTTATCCATCTCAGTCTGCAACTTTTTCCACACCTTTCCAGCCCTACCAAAATCACCTCAATATATTTATGTACATGTATAAATAATAATGCTTACTTCATGTAGTAGTCATGTCGTACGTAAAAGTCGTTTGTTTCCAATGTGATTGACTTTTTTTATTTCAATATAAGGAAAGTTTAGTCTTTTTTTATTTCAATAAAAGGAAAGTTTAGTCTTTTTTCTAAGGTTGAAAATAAATTTCATTAACCTTTAGTGCAATTTATCCTTTTTTTTTTTGTAACACTGCAATTTATCCATTGCTAGGTAATTATTCATGGAATATAAAAAAGGGTGAATAATTTAAAAGTCCCTGACGTTTTGTGAAACACACTGTTTAGTCCCTTCATTTTCAAAAACACACGAATAGGTCCCTTACGTTTTGCGAAACACACTGTTTAGTCCTTCCGTCTGTTTCTGGTGACCAATTTGTTAGTCAAAATGTACTCCAGTCAACATTCAATGAATGTGTTATTCACCCGGTGCCAATTATTTTTAAATTGAATGTTGACGGAAGTACATTTTGACTAACAGATTGGTCACCAGAAACAGACGAAAGGACTAAACAGTGTGTTTTGCAAAACGTTAGGGACCTATTCGTGTGTTTTTGAAAATGAAGGGACTCAACAGTGTGTTTTGCAAAACTTTAAGGACCTTTAAATTATTCACCCTATAAAAAAAGGATAAGGTATAAATTTATCTATAAAACCATTGTGGAGTGCAAATTTACCTTTCACATGCAAATTAACAATGTAATCTTAAGCTTAATACCAAATAGTGCGATTTCAAACCTTATTAATAAACTAAGAGTTTTATTTTCCATTCACAATCCATGTTCTAACCACAATATAGAACCTACATCATTCTAGTTGTAAATACAGGACTTGAAATTGCATGGTTTGGTAACTATCGACGCAAAGATTATATTGTTTTGTACGATGTTAAATTTTCTCTCCGAATAACCACAGAGCTCAACTTATATAAGTTATCAAAAGAAGAAAATGTGGCAGGAAAACAACAGAATACCTGCCGAGTTGGGAACAGAACTCCAAGAAGCAAGACCATGAGTGGTAATGAAGTGAATAAGCTTCTCATCTTCTTCAGGAGACCATAATCCTCTCTTCACTTTCTGTTTACTGCAGCATTTATGTCTCATATTTCTTTATTATATAGTTGCAATTTGCTAGCTGCTACTTAAATATTTCCCTGGCTTATACAAGTGAAAACTTTCTCTCCTTTATATAGACATGGTTTCTAATCACAATTAGCACCAGAAAGATTAATTAACAAATAATTAATTAGATTGGTTCCTTAATTTCTATACAGTGCAAGATTCTATATAATAATAACACGGAGAGAGAGAGAGAGAGAGAGAGAGAGAGAGAGAGAGAGAGAGAGAGAGAGAGAGAGAGAGAGAGGATCATGCAAGTTGAACTTTAGGACAGGAGTAGTCATCATAGGAAGGGATAGAATCATCACTCTTGTAATCGAGTGTCTTGATTATAATTAACTTCAACCGTTAATTGTCTCTAATATTTGCCCTAAAATAGAAATGTCAAAAGAAAAAGTAGAAATTTTTTTATATTAATTAATTAGTATGCTCAGATTAAAGTCTCGGTTTGTCATTCAGGTTTTGAGGTTTTCTTTCGGCGCTTAGCCGGAAGACAAGATCATTCTTTACTTTTCGCTGTTGCTTTTTCTTTTTATCGCTTTGAATTGCTTTTTTCTTTTTATCGCTTTGAATAAAACTATAATAGGACTTCTAGTTTCCTTTTTATTTGATGTTTTTTTTTTATCTATTATCCCTATACGAGAGATGTTCATCTTTATATGGGTGGTTATGGTGTGTTTCTCTATATGAGGAGTGTCGTTTGTTTCCCTTTATGGGTTGGAAGACAAAAGGGTTTTTGCAGAATAGAACTGCTGACGAAATAGTACTTCTTTTAAAAATGTCTTCCATCAGTAGTTTATAAAGAACGAATTAGAGAATTACAATCATCTAGAACTAGTCCATAAGGAGATTAAAAGCTAGAGTTCCCCCAACGTTCTTCAACCTACAATTTTTTATTATGACGTTACAAGACAATGACACGTCTAACATGAGGGCTAATAATTGAAAAACAACGAGGAATCCAACAACCTTCAATCTTTGACTATAACGTTCAAAGGTGATGTTATCTCTAACGGGTGAGCCAACGATTGAACAACAATTAAATTTTTTGATTCTTGACAATCTTAAGTGTTTGTTGAATTGAAAAAACACATAGTAGTTTGGACTGTGCATGCTTCAAGTTCAAAGAGCGTTTGCATTAAAAGGTATACTAAAAATTGATATAAAAATATTATTAGTTTTAACTATCAGTTAAATTTTATTTCAATTAATTAAAATAACAATTGTTATATATATGTCTAACATTATGAAATGGGAAGACAAAGGCAAAAAGAATTGTTGGGAAAATAATAGCATAAGCCATACTTTATTTCACCTCCAAAAGAAGAAATCTAAGACATACTTTATAGAGAATAGGGAAAGATTTTATGCTACATTCAAATGCAATCATTCCAGAGAGGGAAAGCCCTTTGACATTTTTGTTTTGTTTAAACCAAAAGGCTTAAATAGACACATTTTTATTTTTTCTTGGTTTTACTTTTCCACGTGATTATCTCCTCTCAAAAATATAATATAACTGAAAATCATGAAAGCAGTCAACTTTTCCAATAATATATGCAACCATCTCCGTGGACATCAAGCGATAGGGTTGATTCAATATATGTATAAAAAATAAATAACATACTGAAAAAATCACCTAAAAATCAAAACTGAGCAGTTGTAGAGTTATCCATTTTTCTGAAAAGGTAATGAAATTAATGGAACGGAAATTTTTAATTTAATTTTTGTTTGGAAGATTTCTTTTAGGGATTAAGTGGAGATTAATGGAATAATATTTTATTCTCACGTTAAAACTTTAATTTCTAAAACTTTAATTTCTAAAATGAAAGTTAATGAAAGTTTTGTAAACATTTTAATTAATTTACATTCATTTTCCAATATATTCATAAACTCTTAAACAAAGTTAACTTTTACCTTTCATTTCTATCACTTTCATGTTCGTTCTATTACTTCCATTAATTTCTTCTAATTCTCACCTCCATTAACATTCCAACTCCCAAACAAATGCTAATTAAGAATTCAGATTTGGGGGTAATTGCGGCTAGTTCAACTTTATAGATCAATTGGTTCCTTGACATGATATCAAAGTTAGAAGGCTTGAAAGGTCTTGAGTTTGTGACAACCTCATTTATTGAAGAATTTAAACACATAGTAATTAAGATGATGTTATGTTGTGCATGCTTCAAACCTAATGAGCATTCGTATTAGTGGTGTGTTAGAAGCCTTTAACTTAAGCTTTTTGTTCAATCCATTGATTGACATGAGTTTTTCTTTGAATTCCTAGGCATAATTGGAAAATACATAAATTTTACTATGGCTTATCTTTTATTTTTCGAAAAATCATTCTTTTTTATCTATTTTTATTATTTGACTAATGATATGAATTTGTCAAAATAGTGATAAAAGTAAAATAATATTTTAAAGTAATTATGGTATCAGAGTTTTGAGATTGGATTAAAGGTCATAAATTCGATTTTCTGACAATCTCAATATTTGGTTGAATTAAAAACAAATGATAGATTGATCATGTGTTGTGTATGTTTCAAGTCCAAAAGACATTTGTGCAAAGAAGTGTATCAAAAAGATTGATATAAATAAAAAATATTATTAGCTTAACTGTCAGAGAAATAACTTGATACTTCGTGCCGAAGGGTTGTCAATTGCTTTAGGCTTTTAACTTTTGTTATTTTCTTTGGCTCTGACCCTCGTATTTTTGCAACGGAGAAAAAAGAAAATTGCATTGTCTATTGTCATGTACGGATCGACCCAAGCTTATTGATTTTTCTGGATTGCTAGAAATTGAAAAAGAAACATAAGCAAATGATTAAATTATTGAAATTGTATGATAAAATTAATAATTAGAAATAATTAGGAATGATGATTATGGAAAGAAAAAGCATAAGGTTGATGATCTCTTGTTTTGCAGGCAGTCAAATGAAATCTTTTTCGCTAATATTCAGCAAATGGGTCGGTCCTATTCCAATAAGATAGATAGGGATAGCCATATGAGGTATTCTTCTAGATGAAATCTCCAAACGATAGCTTCATTGATTTTGGACTATCCTTCCATTACTATTACTAACTTTTTTGCATTTCACTATGAATTACCGACAGCTTCATGCTTATTGTACTATTCTTTACTTTTTTTAATCATCAAAAAGCTAAGGACAAACTTGATTATCCCCACTTCTTAAGCTAGCTATCATTGTTCATTTTTACTCATTCAATAATCTGCGTTTCCTATTATTCATCTTCTTTTCTTAACCCTACTTAATATTCTGAGTTCCTTCATCTTTCTTTCCTTTGGCTCCTTAAACTTTTTACCTTTTCGGTCTTTTATTTTTGGTCACATTAAGTCTTCAATTATGCAAAAAGTTACCTTTAAACTTAAATTTCAGATGAACCGAGTGTTATTCATTTCACTTGTTTTCGAAATTTTATATTTTCGCATTTGAGAGCAGCTTTTTCTATATGTATATAACTATAATGTTATAAAAACATTATTTCAGATGTAAAAAAATGTAATTCTTAACATAGATGAAAGAAATAACAACACATTTTTAAATGAATTAGATGATCAGAACTAACTAATTGACATGTAAACTTTATTATATAAAAAAATGACCAGAAGTTTAATTAATTTAATGTGTTTAAATAAAGAATTAAGAGTTTAGTTTGATTAAGAAAATATGAAACATGAGGGAGCTCAGGATGAATTATTTGCTTGGATTTAATTATATATTTGAGGTTGATGGTTGTGCTGTGCATAGCATGATGAAAGCAATTACTATTTCTTTTTGTCCTCCATCCATCCAGTCATTCCCCTTTACATAAATAGTGCAATCAACTTTGATAGATACCTATGTCCATTTGTGATAAGATTAATTAGTTTAAGGTCTTGTGAGCAACTTTTTTATGAATTTAGTATTGGAGACATTATTCTGTCGAGGTTTTCTCCTTCATTTCTTATATGTTAGATTTATTCACATGCAAAAGTGTAAAACAAAAAAAAATAAATAAATTCTGGTTTCATATTTTTTTTAAAAATAAATTTGTGTTTTGTATTTCCTAAAAAAAAATATACGTGGTTACAAATTTCAATAAAAAAAAGAGATTTGAGGAAAAATTAAATTTTTTTTAAAAATAAGTATATTTTAAGCAACTTTAGTTATTGAACTTTTCAATTCGCGATCATCTTGGCGATGTTTGATTAAGAGAGAGAAAATAATATTATAGAAAAAAAAAACTTAAAATGATGATTTTCAAAAATAAAAAATATAATTGTATAGCAAATGTGATACTAAACAACTATAATGTTTTGAATTTTTCACGTTTAAGTCGTTAAATGGTTGTTTTGGGTGTTTTAAATTGGTAATTCATCATTTTGTTAAAATTCGTAACCACAAGTATTATTACTTTTTTTTTTGAGAAAAACAAACCACGGGATTATTTTATAAAGGTGTTTGTACTTTATCCTAAATTAAAATATAAATTTCCAATAAAACTCACGTGGTTACATTGTTTCTCAAAAAGGTATCTGTGACTTTTTTTTTTTTTTTTTTAATTGGACCTTGTGATTAGAGAAATTTTCAAATTGAGGACTTTTAGGCCCCGTTCTTTTGGACTGAAAAATTCTGAACTGAACTGAACTGAACTGAACGATGCTGAACTGAATTGAATGTTGCTGAACTGAACTGAATTCTGCTAAAATGAAAAATAAATATTGAAACTCAATTGAATAAATAATAATAATAATATTAGTTTTAGAATAATGAGATCGGAGAGGAGGATGACGATAATGATGATGAAGGTGAACAAAATGATGAGATTACGGATCATATGGTAGAAGATGATTAGAAAAATAGAATGAGATGATGCTATTTGTAAATTTTTGAATTTGCTCTATTTGCTAATTTTAATTTCTTTTACAAGATTTTTGAATTTTTTTCAGTTGATACTAATTTGCTCCTAATATTATATAACTGACTGTTATAAGATTTTTGAATTTCTTTAATTGATGCTAATTTGCTCCTAATACTACACAACACTATTACAAGATTTTTGAATTTCTTATTACAATATATAACCAAAATTGGAAACTTTTGTATATTAAATCCAAATTTATATAGTATAAATTATTAAGGTGATAGAACATTGTAACATATATTGGTAATAATATTTACTTACGTACAACAACTTTTGCAAACAAATTGGATCAACTAGTCAAAATTATAATAAATATTAACATATTATATATAAATAATAAATATTTCTTTGTAATTTATTAACCTGAACCGAATTAAATGTTGGTGAATTGAATTGAACTGAACTGAATATTACTGAAATGAACTAAATTAAATGTTACTGAAAATTAAATTAAATGTTGCTGAGCTGAACTGAACTGAATGTTGCTGAACTGAACTGAACTGAATTGAATGTTGCTAAACTGAACTGAACTTAAAATAAGTTCTAATAAGTCCAAAAGAACAGGGCCTTACACTTTGACCTTATAAAAATGGTCGTTAATGATCCAAAAAAAGGATTTTTCCAAAAATTGAAGTTGTTCAATGCCACATTTTACTGTGGAATAACGCTATCGAGTTTAAAAATTGACATTTTAGCACTTTATCTCTTTAAACATTCATTTTCTTTCTCCTTACGAAATAACACTTAAATGATCTCAAAAGTAACGACTAAAAGAATAAAAGTTATTTATAATATGATGAGAATTGTTAATTTTTTTAGATTATTAACAATTATTAACGAAAAAGGTCCTTATTCTTGAACTTTTCCTGGAAGCAATATCTAAACTGCGATGTGTTAGAAGTTTGTATGGAAAGTCTTCAAATGACATGAAACAACCATTCTAGAATCTCCCGGCATGAATATGAGACAGACAGACAGTATGAGGTTTGAGAAATGTCTGCTGTTGTGCGTCTTGTCCGTGGTTTCATATTCTTGTGGTGAGATTATGAACAAAAGCAGGCTATAATAATTAATACAAGCAATTACTTGTAGAAATTGGGTTGAATGCTTCAACATTTTTCTAACATGAGTTGTGAGAATGAATACAAGCATGGCGATTATATTTATTCTCCTCATATTGCGTAAATCACTATGCTTTTTAGAAATGAATTTGACCATATATAAACCCCCATTGGCCATTTCAACTCAACTTAATTTCACTCCTGAAATAACACTATGGAAACTCAGAAATGGCTAAGTGTAATGGCTGTAATTTGCATGAGTTTGATGCAAATAGGCAAAGCCTCAAAAGAAGATGATAAAATAACGAGTTTACCCGGACAGCCGCTAGTGAATTTCAGCCAATATGGAGGGTACATCACCATTGATGAATCCCAAAACAGAGCTCTTTTTTACTACTTTGTTGAAGCACAAACTGACCCTGCTTCCAAGCCTCTTGTTCTATGGTTAAATGGAGGACCTGGGTGTTCTTCCCTCGGAGCTGGAGCTTTCTCGGAACATGGTCCCTTCAGGCCATCCAGTGGAGCCAATTTGACCATTAATGAATATAGTTGGAATAGAGAAGCAAATATGTTATATTTGGAATCTCCGGCCGGGGTTGGATTCTCTTACTCTGCTAACGAATCTTTTTATGACATTGTTAACGACACCATTACAGGTTCTTAATGCTTTTATGTTCTGTTTCTTTGAAAACATTTACTAATTGAACATTAAGCTGATGTTAAGATTGGCTTTGTACAGCACAAGACAATGTGGTATTCTTGCAAAAGTGGTTCCTCCAATTTCCAGAGTACAATAACACACCTTTCTTTATCACTGGAGAAAGCTATGCAGGTACGTCCCTTCATGCATAATTATATATAATTCTCGAATTCAGTAATACGGTGTTAAAATGATCGTTTCCAGGTCATTATGTTCCACAACTTGCAAGGCTCATTGTTGATTCTGGACTCCAATTCAATCTCAAGGGCATAGCTGTAAGCAGAAAGATATAACTTGACTAACACATCGAAAACACAGTTCTGATATTTTGAATGAAATGTAGATTGGAAATCCTCTAGTGGAGTTCAATTCTGATATAAACTCACAGGGGGAATACTACTGGTCTCACGGGTTGATATCAGACCCTTGCTATGGACTTATTAATTCAGTTTGCAACATGTCACAACTATGGAGAGAATCCTTCATTATCGGCTCCCTATCAGACGGTTGTCAACTTGTAAATTCCGAGCTTTTGACTCAAATTCCTTATCAAATAGACGAATATGATGTGACTGCCGATGTGTGCGTATCAGATGAAAAAAAACACAATTCAAATCACAAAATCATCCATTGAGACCTAGGTTTAACACTCTGTCACCCGGACAATCTCGATCTTTAAGTTGTGTGTATTTAAGAAATGAAGTTATGTAAGTTAAGGTTGCATTTCGATTTCAAGTATTTATGTACAGGAAGGTAATGAGAACATAGATGTTTGTGTTGGGGAGAAGACTTCAACATACTTAAACATGAAAGAGGTGCAAGCAGCTCTTCATGCCAAGCTTATAGGCCGCATCACCCGCTGGAGATTCTGCAGCCCGTAAGTAATTACTAATTTTTCATACATTCATTCTTCAGTTTTACTTGCGTCTTCTATAACAACTAATTAAATTTTGATGGGCATCACTAACAGAATATTATAACAATATTGGTTGATACAGAGTAATGAAATATGACCTTGGAAACCTATTGATGCCTACCATCGATGTTGTTGGTTCGCTTGTCACTTCCGGCATCCCGGTTTTAGTCTACAGGTTACTATATCTTTCAACTTAATTTTATCTCCTACTGAAAAACATGTCTATAGTTATAATTAACTTATAATGTAATATGCAGTGGAGATCAAGACTCGGTGATTCCGTTTATAAGCTCAAAGACTTTGGTGGATGGTTTGGCTAACAGGCTCAAACTGAATACCACTTCTCCTTATCAAGCTTGGTTACAAGATAAACAGGTTCCACTATCCCTTACACAATTGAATTAAAAATGATATGCATGTTACCCTAACTCGAATCATTTCGGAAATAAACTTTGTTGTTATTGAATGACATATATATTATATTGTTGGCAGGTTGGTGGATGGACACAAGTTTATGGAGACATATTGACATATGCAACTATTAGAGGAGCCTCCCACATGGCACCCTTTTCATCACCTGCCAGATCTTTAGCTTTGTTTCAAGCATTTCTCACTGGCTCTCCACTTGCCTAGCATACTTGCATATTAAACATCACAATATTTATGTAATTCTATGCAAAATAAATGTATGTTATATGGTGGTATTATGCGATTTTGATAAATGATACAAGTATATATTGAGTAAATAATTAGAAAGTCCAACAAAATTCGAAGGCAATTCCACAGAATTAATGAAGAAACAATGGAATTTGATACATACATGCTGCGTATAGAAGCAATTGGAAGCATTGAGAAAGAAGTAAGATTATGCCTTCCCAATGAACTCCACGTCAAAAAAGAGAACCGAGTCTGGAGGAATTATACATGACCCTGCATTTTCAATTTCATCTTACTCATCAGTTAAACCCCTACGCTTCTGCATTACAATTTGATATGTAATAATATAATAAGGCTTAATACATCATAAGAAGCTCTCTGAACTGGATAAAAAGATAGATTGCCTCTCTAAACTAGTAAAGTGTCTCGTGATCTCCTTGAACTTGCTTAAAGTGGCATAATTAGTTCATTGAGTCCATGTGTCAAAACAAGAGTGGATTTTTTAAAAATTGTAAATTATACCACTTTATACAAGTTTGCGAAGCCAAATCTTTTTATACAAATTCAAGTGTAAGTTTGAGAAGCTAACAAGATAGTCGGTAAGTTTGGAGAGTCATTCTACTTTTTGAATCAAGTTTGAGGAGGTTGTAACGTATTATTAAACCTAATAATAATAAGAGTTAAAAATGAGCATATAATATATACCTCCTTTGCAGCCAGCCCCTCTGACCCCATATCCCAACTTTGGTGGAAGCTTCAGTGTGCGTTTTCCTCCTGTAACGTATGTATTCAATCAAACCAATTAATATTCAAATTTCAAATAAATCTATTAATTTATTAAATGACAATTAGAACAAAATAATGAAATTATTAAGTTAAAAGACCTGGTTGCATAGGAGGAACTCCATCAGCACCTAGAATACCTTCATCCCATCCTTTAATTACCTAATCCAAATCAAAATTCCATTCCTAATATTTTGGAATCCAATTAACACAAAAAAAATTTAATTTAATTAACTAAAGCTACATACATACCTCCCCAACGCCTAGACGGAAGGTGAGAGGCTTGCCTCGGTTGTAACTGCTATCGAAAACCGTACCATTCTCCAATTTCCCAACATAATGTGCCTGTGCTACATCCGTATATGTCACAGATTAATATATAAACTATAACCGAGTCTTAACTATTAGTTGAAGCTGTAACAATTTCATTAATAAAGTAGTTGATAAGATAAGATAAGATACCTTGATAAGCTGGCCTTTAACAGGCAGAGGGCCAGTGCCTACAACTTTGTCACAAAAGGCAAGGCCAGAGGGAGCAACACTTAGTTGGCATGTAGAAGAAGATGCTTCAGCTGCTAATGCTATTCCATTTGAATTTAGAGCTTCAGCAATGCTTATAAACAAACCAACACTGATAGCTTCTCTTCTCTTGAAAGTTAATGAAGTTGTTTTGGGATGTTTCAGTTTTACATTTGATGATGTTTTGTCTATATTTTTGTTGAGTTTTGCTGCAACTGAAATTCCTAGTGAACTCATCTCCACCAACCAACCACACCTTTATTATCAAACAAACGGATAAATAATAAGAAAAACCACCTGCTTGCATGCTTATTCCACGACTGCCATTCTAATGGGCTTTCGTTACTCAAATATAAATGGGCTTTCTCCTAATAAAACATAAAAGTTGATGATAGTCATCTATTCCCGAGGGGAATATAAATATCCAAAGAGCCAAACAGAGCGCGAACCAACTGAAGCATCCCTACAAAACTAAAACCCTAGAGCAGTAAACAAAACCTCCGGCGGCTCGAAAATAAAAAATGGCGAAATCATTGAGATCAAAGAAAGAAAAGCGTCTAAGAGCAATAAGGAGAGAGATAGTGCAGCCCCTCTACGACAAGAAAGATGAAGCCAAGCTCTCTGCTCTTGAAGCTGCTCTTGCCGCCCCCAAACTTGCTGTTCGACTACCTCCTTCTTCCATGGATTTGACAGCTGCTCCTAACACTGACATGCCTATGGGTATGCCTACTTTCTCTTATTTCTCTTCTTTTTTTGAACATTTATTCACAATTAGCTCACCATGGATTTCTTAATGCTTCATTAATTCTTAAACATGTGTTTTTTCACTTATTTTACCTGATGTCAAGTTAGATTCTTGGTTCTTATGAACTTCGATGTCCGTAAAACAGGGATTTGGCCTTCTTATTCATGACCATCTTGTTAGGAAAGTTTGATTTTGGATGAATTTCGTACGAATTAAATTCATGTTTCCATGAAACCTTTGGTTTAGGGAGAAATTAATCGAGATAGTTCAGTGATTTTATTCTAAAAGACTGAGTTAAGTTCGAAGAATTTGCAAAGCCTGAGTACTAGCAAGTCTTAATTTTGAACAAGAGAATGTCCAATGTTTTGGTATTAATATCTTTTTTTCGTAGTAATACTTTGTCTGATCCAACACAAAGTGGGTTGTAACTTTAGTTTGCAATCAGTAAATCTTAGAAGATGATTTTTGCCAAATATTCTCCTCCATTACCTCTCCATTTTAACATCAAACTGCATCCTTTTAACTGTAATATTAGAAAGTCTTAATCTTGCTCAAACATTTGTGGCAATGTTGATAAACACTTCATATGGATTGGGAATGTCGAGCCTTGTCCTTGGATAGCCAGCCACTTTTCATTTTTTCAGATGTGATTAAACAGTTTATCCATCATGAGATTCCCTTATGAATGAAGCCTAATCCTGTCATTGGCTGACTCGTCTTGCATGGTCCTGAAGATGGTCTCAACCCCTTTTTTGGAGATTGTGGCTTTATAGCGCCCTCTTTGAGCCACAATATTAATGGATTTTGTAGAATAGTTTCCTTATATTTAGACTGAGTGATGGTTCGTAGTGGTTAAATGGTGTTAGGTTCGTCTTCTACGTGTCTGAATTTAATGTTTTTACCAATAAAAAATTGGGTGTCTTTTGTTAAATAGTTGTATCCTTTGATTTGTGTCCCTCCAATGTAATGAACATAAATGAACTAATATTGATATCTTACTATGGTTTGCTAATTTTGGCAGATGTTGAAATGGGTGGCGAAAATCAAACCAAGAGTGCACTAAAGCCACTTGGATTGAAAATGAAAAAGAAGTTAAAGATAGCAAAAAAGAAGAATGGTGGTAAGGGAAAGTTCAAGAGAAGGCATATATGATCTCCAATCTAATCAACAAGGCCTCATTTGTTCTGATATATTTGTATGTTTAAGACTTACTCTGTTGAATTTTGATGCTCAATTTTGTTTAATCGTACAAGTCATGTCCTCATTGCAGAAATATATGTCGAAGTGACTCCCCTGCTTTCTTAGTTGGGGAAATGTATTCTTTTATTATCGATGACCTTAAATTCGGTGGAGCTCTTATCTTTTTAATTTGTGCATTGAGCTGTTGCATTTGGCTCGTGAACTATTTGCAAGTGCTCAGCAAACCAAGTTTGGGACTCATTTACCAACTATTATTATTACCAATTGTATTAAAACATTGGTTCAGGTTATAAGCCAGAAGGGAATAACCAAACAATGAGGTCTTGTGGGAAAAGGTTGGAAAATGCTAATTTCCTTTGTTTCTTCCCAATTGGAAAGCATAAGATGATATGCTTTACTTAGTATTGCTTTTTTTTTTTACATAAAGTTGAGAAGATAACTAATCGTTACAGCCATTTCATGAAGCAAAATCCCTATAGAATATGACTGTCGGTATTTCTTGTAGTTGTATATCAGTTGTTGAATAGAACCATAACTATCAATCCCAAAGATAATATCTGAAAAACCAATGATCAATGTTGCTATTTAGCATTATGCCATGGCAACCGTTATCTGAGTAATGTACCAAAAAAATCACCCAAAAAGCCTACAATGGAGAGTAATTCAACCAATACTCTCTTCATCGTACAGAATTTAATGCATCATCATCTGCTTCTCGAGGGGACACTTAGCTTGTAGAGGAAACCTGATTAGAATTTACATCGAAATTGCTAACTTTGGAGAAATTCAGGATCTGGCTATTAAATTTATTTGCAAGTTTTAGGTATGTGAAGATGCAAAGCTTTCCAAAAGAACCATTTAATCTAATAATGATTGAGCGTTTGACACATAACAGCTTAAGATTTGGCTAATTTTCAAAATTGAGCTTCGAAGTTTGATAAAGAGTGCTAGAACAAAAATAATTTTTTGCTAAATAAGCTTCTCTGGGAGTAAAATGCATACCTTTAGATGCAGAAAGGAAATCTGAAAAATCATAACACATACTGATATTGAACTCATTAACATGTATTATTGTTATTACAACCTTATCTCAAAAGTGTACGACTTTATAGCTCTCAATACTGTTGCTTGATGAACACAAGATGAAAACTGAAATAGCAATACTAAAAGTCTACAAGAATCTGCGAGTAAGTGGACATTTCTTAGGAAGAGGAAGTCCACAGAATACTGTTGCTTGATGAACACAAGATGAGAATTGAAATAGCAATACTAAAAGTCTACAAGAATCTGCGAGTAAGCGGACATTTCTTAGGAAGGGGAAGTCCACAGAGTGATGGATTACCAACATAAATTGACGGGTCATTGAATTTTCGTACGCCATCTGGGATTTTTCCTTGCAAGTTGTTGTATGAAAGATTCAAGTGCTTCAAGGAATTCAAAGACCCCAAGCTTTCAGGTATCATCCCGTTAAGTTGATTGTATGACAGATCAAGAGTTTCCAGTTCATGAACATCTCCGATCCTCTCCGAAATCTTTCCAGTAAGTTGATTTCGTGCCAGGTTTAGAATCCGTAATGCTGGAAGCTTTGTTAACTCGTCCGGGATTCCTCCAGTGAGGTTGTTTCCAGACAGGTCAATCCCATTGGTAGCTGCAACTATGTTGCTATATTCAGGATTTCTTCCTCTCATTGCAACCATTAGGAGCCTCAGGAATACGTCGCTGTTTTTCCCATCCACAAACCCTGTTAGGTTCGCAACACAATTTGGTATAGACCCCGAAAATTTGTTACCTGAAAGGTCTAAGATATGCAGATTTCTTAGACTACATAATTGTCTTGGGACAGCTCCACTGAAAGAGTTGGAAGAAATCTGTAACATGAATAAGGATGAGAAACTTTCTCCTATCCATGAAGGTAGGTTTCCTGATAGCTTGTTCCCTCGAAGATCGAGGCTTGTTAATCCAGTACAGTTTTGCAACGAAGAAGGAATGGCTCCATCAAGTTGATTGTTACCAAGCAAGAGAACGCTAAGGGAGCGCAATGAACCAAACGAAGTTGGAATTTTACCCGTTAAGCTATTGTTTGATACATCAATAGCCCAGAGCATCATCGAACGAGACCAACAATTTGGGAATTCCCCAGAAAAGTGATTGTTTCGAAGAGAAACAACTTGCAGACTGCTTATATCACAAAACAATGATGGAATTGTACCCTTCAGATTGTTTGAAGAAAGATCCAATTTTTCCAGCCTTGGCATTAGTTTGCTAATGTTTTCAGGTATGTAACCGGAAAAGAAGTTGTCCTGAAGATAAATTTCGGTTGCACTTGTAGACCAAAGTGGGAGAGCACCCTCGAAGTGATTAGAACTCAAATCAATAAACCTTAGATTTGGGGATGTCATTTGGTTTGGCAACTTTCCTTGGATCTTATTATTTGACAAAACCAAGTAAGTTATTTCTGAAGAAATTCCTGAAAACCATTTCTCCGGTATGGTGTCAGAGATTCCAACATTTTTAAGGCTGACAGAGACGAGTTCATTTTGGACCTGAAGCCACATAGGAAAGGAAGGACCGACTTGACAGTTTTCGAGGTTGATGGATTTTAGCCTGAAACTAGGAACCCATTTGCTTGACACACTGAAAACTAAGGGCATGTTTGGTTCGGTTGTTATACGGATATTTTGCAAACTTTTTAGATTCATCAAGTGGGTTTCTCTCAAGGTTCCTTTCCAAGAATTTGACATTAAGTTGACATCTATTAGGTTTGAAAGTTGTCCAAAGCTCTCTGGAATTGTCCCATTCATCTTGTTATAAGAGAGGTCCAATTCCTTCAAGAAAGACAATTTCCCTATAGACCCTGGAATTGAACCCGACAAAGAGTTCCCGGAGAGGATAAGATGTTGCAAATTACTAAGCACACCTAATGACTCAGGCAATTCACCTGATAATGAATTGGAGCTCAAACGCAACGACACTAGGCTATTCTTTGGATTACCAGAAAAACCATTGAAGAACTCATCAACTCCACCGGTTAAAGAATTAGCCGAAAGATCTAATGACTTAAGCTTGCTAAGACTTCCGAAAAACCCAGGAAGATGACCTTGAAGATCTAAATTATTTGACAATTCAAGAACTTCTAAAGATTTAAGCTTTGCAAACCCATCAGGAATAGGACCATTGAAGAAGTTCCAAACAAGACGAAGTCTTGTAAGGCTAGTAAGCTTGAACAACCATTGAGGAATAACAGAATTGAAAGAATTGTCGGATAAATCAAGAACCGAAAGGGAGGTGAAGTTGATGAAAGGAAGTGAATCCGGAAGACCTTGAAGTTGACAATAATGCAAGTTTAACTCAACAAGAGAAGGAAGCATATTAATGGATTGCAGCCAACTTTTTCCTACACCATTGAGTTTAACAAATCCCAAATTAAGATATTTCAAGGAAGAAAGACCCGAGAGCCATTTAAGATCATTGGATACTAAGTCCAAGCTTGACCCTGTAAATGAATCTGCATAAAGGTCAAGATAGAGCAAGCTTGACAAGCTTCCGAGACTAGTCGGGATTTCTCCAGAGAAGGACGAAAATGAGAGATTGAGATACTTCAAGGACTTAAACCCACCAAAGAATTCAGGAATATTAGTACCATTAAAATCATTGAAGCTCAAATCTATGGAGATTAGAGATTTTAAGGTAGTTAAAGAAGGACTAATCTTACCACCCAAACAAGACTTCTGATAAGCTGAAACATCACCACCAATTCCTCCATTGATTAAAGGGTAATTATTTCTGAGGTTAAGGATGGTTATATGGCCTGTTTGGTTACTGCAGTTGATGCCATCCCATTTGCAGCAATCTTCACCTTTCCAAGAGGAAAGCCTGCCAGAAGGATCAGAAAGGCCTTGTTTGAAGGCAATAAGTGCTTCTCTCTCTGTGTCTATGCATTTTGGAGTAGCAGAAATATCACCCAGACAAGAGTTAAACAAAATGGAAAAGATTATGAGTAGATAGTGAAAATTGAAATCCATTAGTGTTTTGCAGTGGAATTGATATACAGTATGTCTTAAATGGGTTGATGTCTATTTATATTGGAGGGGACTGAACTATGAACTGTTAAGGCATAAAATGGTAAAATATGCCATTGGTCACCGAAATTTGATTGTTGTTTTCAAAATGGTCGTTCAATTGTAATTTGTCTCAATAAAATAAGTCAACGTCAAATTTCGTCTCAATTAAGTCACTCTGACAACTTGACAAAATATTGAATACCCGAAAAGTGACGTGATCGCAAGTTAGTAAAAGTCAACTTTAACAGTTTACTTTGACTGACACGTGGTAGCACCAAAACATCATGTGTCACCAGTCTTTATGTAAAAAAATTTAAATAAAATTGATGATGTGCGACGTTTGAATAACTATTAGATGTTAGTCAAAGTCAACAGCTAGAGTTGACTTTTGCTGATTAGTAGTCACGTCACTTTTTCAATGTTTAAATTGATCGAAATTATTTATTTGAGGCGAAATACAAAGTTGAGTGATTTTATCGATACAAATATGATTGAGCGGGGGCATTTAGAGGCAATCAGAAACGCATTTAACCTGGCATAAAATAAAATAATATTTTGCTGACTATAAAATGTCCATAACTATGGTGGCATTCCCACTTGCTACCACCTCATTGCACATGTTAATCATGGGATATTATATCCATTAGTTTAGCATTCGACAAAATGAAATTTTATAGCAAAGCCAAAGCGGAATAATTTAATTCAATAATGACTATATTTCTTATCCAAAAAACAAATAAAAAATTGAAATTCTGAATCCTGACAAAGTCCTTATGGGGTTATAGTATATAGAGTTAAGGTCCTTCAGTTTGACATTGAAGTCAGCAATTGTGTTCTTCTGGAACTGCTCACATTGTTGGAATTGGAACCTTCTGCAATACATATATGGTTTCAATGAGATTTTGTTTTGAGGATACATTAAAAAAAAATTGCATCCTACTTAGTAAAAACCTGGCTAAAATGATGCTAGATATTATCTAGTGATATTGTAATTATACACAGTGTGTATCTTCAAATCAATGGATGTATATCTCAATTTGAGTGGTTTCAAAGCACTAAAATGAGCATAATCTATACTTTATGTATTCAATTATTTCCATAGTGTATTATTATTAGTGTCCATAGGTGGAGTGGTGCTTATACCAATGAGATATGTAAGGCAAAAGTTTTATATATTGATTGCTGAAACATGCTAAATGTGCAAACTTTTTAACAGTAGACAGTTTTGTGTATTTCCTATCTAGCTAAATCATCGATACTAGCATTCAAACATCTCCAACCCATCATTGGTTAGAAATGGTGCTAATAATTAATCGGTTCTCTAATGAGTACCATATCTTATACGAGAGATTATGCTTCTCATTCATCTTCCTTGCAAAGTATCAATTGCATCCCGAATAGAGGAAGAGCTTTAGAACTTTTATTTATCCTGTCCAAGTCCAAAAGAGGTGATTTGACTTAGGTAGACAAAACAATTTAAGTCCAAATAATATGGACCGACTTCATTTCTTACACGTCAAATAGTGAGAGGCGATCTAGTCTAAAGTTACAAATGCTTATAAGTTATTGTGGTAGGAATATATTCTCAAATTTCCAAAAAAATTTGGAGGTAAAAGCTTGGACATCAATCTTTATTTTGATGAAGTAAATTATATAATTCACTATGGTTCAATATTGGAGGTAAACTTCAAAACTTTCACATTTTACTCATCAGCTTTTTACTACCGTATATATATTTTTCGGCGAGTTTATTTGCCAAATTTCGATCAAAATGACTACGACTTTTATTCAAAGTTAGATAAGTTTTGTATTAAAAATTAAAATTTTATGACATTGGTGTTCACTTTCTGAAAGTTGAAAACAACGAGCATAATTAACCCTTTTTGAATAACTTAAATTTTATTTTAGGGATAAGTGCTTTGTGATGATTGTGGTTTGCCTTCGAGCAAATAAATGATTGTGATTTGTATTATTTGCAGAATTAAGGAAATGATCAATTTTGTTGACGTGAACAAGAACATTTTTTGCCCACCAAATGTATTTTTACATTTGAAAAATCAAGTTAGAGTTAAGCTTAAAGACAAAAAAATGCAAACCACAATTTTTTATATACTTAAAGACAAACCATAATCCTTTATTTACAAAATTATAACACCACAAAATACTTATTTAAAGTTAACTCTTTATTTTATTTTTGAACCTGTGAATTAACCTATAGCCAAACGACAGCGTTTGAACTCCGAGCTTCGTAGTCTCTGCTTCTCCCCAAAATTGACCGACTTCCGCCGCGTGTGGCGGTAACGGTGGTTGAGCCTCCATGATTATGCTATGAACTAATATATGAAATGAAGCTCAACTCCTTACAAATTACCACCCTTTGTTACTTGAATTACTAATTTCCCCAATGTTCAAATTCTGTGAGTATCATTCATCATTTTAATACTAACTTTGACGTTCTTCTTCAAATTCAATCCCCATAACACTATGGAAACAAGAACCGCCGTCTACGTGGCAAACCTATTACAATCTTGCATTAACAACAACTCCCATCTACTTGGAAAAACACTAACTGCCTACATTTTCCGCATTGGTCTTTCCACAGACACCTTCCTCTCCAACCGCCTCATCGAACTCTACTTCAAATGCAACAATACTCACTACGCTCACAACCTCTTTCGTTTACTTCCCGACAAGAACATCTATTCTTGGAATGCAATCTTAACTCATTACTGCAAAGCTGGAAACGTCGGGGCTGCTCACAAACTGTTTTCCCAAATGCCCGAGAGAAATATCGTGTCGTGGAACAATTTGATTAGTGCATTGGTCCATGGTGGGTTGGAGCGACAAGCGTTGGATGTTTACCATGAAATGATTCGGGAAGGTCTTGTTCCCACACATTTTACGTTGGCTAGTGTTTTTAGTGCGTGTGCTACTTTGTTAGATGTGGGGTATGGAAGGAGATGCCATGGCGTTGCTGTTAAGATTGGACTTGATAAGAATTTGTATGTGAGTAATGCGTTGTTGAGCGTGTATGCTAAGTGTAGGGTTGTGAGAGATGCGATTAGAGTTTTTGAAGACATGGATAAACCTAATGAAGTTACTTTTACTGCTATGATGAATGGGTTGACACAGGCGGATAGGGTTGTGGAGGCTTTCCAAGTGTTTAGATTGATGCGTAGGGAGGGGATTCGTGTTGATAGTGTCTCGTTGTCTAGTGTTTTGGGTCTTTGCAGCAGAGGAGGAGGAGGAGGGTGTGGAGAATCTGCTTTGTATGACTTGAATAATGGTGAGTTCTGTAATAGGAATACCCTTGGGAAACTAGTACACGGACTTGCAGTCAGACTTGGGTTTGAAAATAATCTCCATTTATCTAATTCTTTGCTCGATATGTATGCGAAAAATGGTGACATGGATAGTGCTGAGGTGGTTTTTGCTAATTTACCTGAAATTAGTGTTGTCTCCTTGAATGTCATGATAGCCGGGTATGGTCAGAAATGCAGAATTCAAAAGGCTATGGAATGTATGCAAAGAATGGAGTCTTGTGGACTTGAACCAGATGAAGTCACTTATATTAATATGCTTGCAGCATGTGTCAAGTCTGGAGATATGGAAATTGGACGTCAAATGTTCGACTCTATGGCAAGCCCGAGTATAAGTTCATGGAATGCGATGCTATCTGGTTATTTCCAGGTTGGTAACCACAAGGCGGGAGTAAAATTATTCAGAGAAATGCAGTTCCGAAATGCAAAACCTGATCGGACCACTTCAGCCATTATCCTAAGCTTGTGTGCAAGGGCGGAGCTTTTGGAGGGTGGAAAACAGGTGCATGCTTCCACACAAAAAGCTGCCATTCATAATGATATATATGTTGCTAGTGGGCTCATTGGTATGTATTCCAAGTGCGGGAAGATGGATACAGCAGAATGCATATTCAAGAGAATGCCAGAAACGGATATTGTCTGTTGGAATTCGATGATATCTGGCTTTTCCTTTAATTCTATGGAAAAACAAGCTTTGAGTTTCTTTCAGCAGATGCTACAAAACAGCTTGATGCCTACCCAATTTTCTTATACTACCATATTAAGCTGTTGTGCAAACATGTGTTGGTTGTTTCAAGGGAGACAGGCTCATGGACAGATTGTAAAAGAAGGATATGTGAATGATGTCTACGTGGGATCTTCTCTCATCGGCATGTATTGTAAATGTGGTGAGGTGGATTTCGCTCGGCAATTCTTTGATTTGATGCCCATTAAAAATACTGTTACATGGAATGAGATGATTCACGGGTATGCGCAAAACGGGCATGGATGCGAGGCTGTTAATCTGTACAGAAACATGATTAGTGCAGGTGAGAAACCTGATGAGATAACCTTTGTTGCTGTTTTAACTGCATGTAGTCATTCCGGATTAGTTGATACTGGTGTCGAAATATTTGACTCCATGGAACGAGACCATGGGATGGTTCCAGTTTTGGATCATTATACCTGTGTTATTGATGCTTTGGCTCGTGCTGGCCGATTCGATGAAGCAGAAGTGCTGGTTGAGAAGATGCCGTATAAGGATGATCCAATAGTATGGGAGGTTTTACTTAGTTCTTGCAGACTCCATTCCAATGTGAGGTTAGCGAAAAAGGCAGCAGAGGAACTTGTCCGCCTAGACCCCCAAAACTCGTCTCCTTATGTACTTCTAGCAAATACCTACACATCCTTAGGAAGATGGGGTGATGTAAGTGGTGTTAGAGAGCTGATGAGTGATAAGAAAGTTGTGAAAGAACCGGGTTATAGTTGGATTGAACATAAGCGAGCAACCGAATCTTGTAAACCGGAGGATAATCTTATGGTAACGGAGAATTTGTTTGACAAAAAGGTTGAAAACATGTAGGGATCTAAGCCTTTTCAGACTATATCTGGCAGCATATGCAGTGAAGCGTAAATGCTTTGATGGTAAAAGGCGCAGCAGCACACAGAATCAGCGGCGGATAATTGATAGAAGATTAACACTTCAAGAACCCAGGAATTGCACGAAAAATCCTAGGATTTTAAGTAATTTGAAAGAGTTGCTTCCTTAAAGCTTGGGTACAATGTTCCGGTTTTCCATAGAGAAAAGCAACATTGATCATCGACAACCGCATTCTGTTCTTCCTAACTTGATCGATCATTGTATCCAGACATTACATATGTGCAGCTGCTGCAGCCTGTGCAACATTGATCATAGACAACCACATTCTGTTCTCGTTTTTCTATCATCTAAACAATTTGTGTTTTAATATATGTTTTTGAAATCTTGTTGTAAGTTTGACATTAATATCATATAAACATGACAAAGCTTGGCTGGCTTCACCATGAAAATACGTTCCACTCTGACCTACTTTTTATAGTTGTCAACAGTCGATATTCTTAGTTTGGTTCTTATATTTCTACTTGAGTTCTTGTGCTCACAATAATTTGATCCGATCCCTGCTTGGCGATCCAATTTGTCACTAAAATTCGGTGTTAGAATTTTCAACAAAATGACAAATTGTATCAAGGACTCGACACGTCATAACTGAACTATGTTGGAGGATCAATTTGACAAATTACTTAAATGAAAAAATGACCTTCACTTTGATTTTACTTCTAGCTACTCAGACTCATCCAACTTGATTCTCTCACTTTGAATTTGTAGACTCGTCCAAATTGATTCTCTCACTTTGATTTTGTAACCTTTGCCTATTGATGCTATACTCGCAGATACCAATTTCTAGTTTCACTGGCAGAGAGAATGCATTTCCCTTGATAAAAATAACTTGGGAGTTTTGAAGTGTAGGTCTTATAGTGGAACAATCGATAAAATACCGCTGAGCCATTTTGCACAGAAATAATGAGACCACGTCCTTATTATAGTACACGCTATTGAATTGTAAAACTACATATAACACCAAGAGTTTTATTTAGCAACTTTACCTTTGCCCTTCAGAAAAATCTTTACAACTAGCAAAGGAATGATACAGCCTTTTCTACATTATAATGAGCAGCACAAAACAATAATACCAACACAACCAAAGCCAAATTCAAAATTTCAAATTTGAAATTTCTTTACACAGATTTTGCAAATGTGGAAATGATACAGCAAACTACATCACTACATAAAAACCTGCTCAAAATTAGTCAACCCAGAAACACCACAACTAATTTAAAACCTAACATTTAGAGAGAGGAAAATAGAAAGAAAATAAATCATAATATTCTCTTTTTTGGCCTGCTCAATGCACAAAATATCAGCTCAAATATGATAATTTTGTCAATCCGCTGTCCGGTATGTGCTCAATTCTCACTGAATGTATGCAAACATTTTGTACAATGATAGAAAGTGGTCTGCCCCTCGTCTGCTGATCTCATCTGCACATAACAACCCAAGGCCAGCCATATCAATTTAGATTCAATTATTAGTAACTTATGACTATAATTCAATATATACAAATAATATAGAGCAGCAACGTACTTGTCTGGTAGAAAATTTCAGTTTTGTGTTGCTGCACTTTTCACATTTCTTACTTATCTGTTAAAGCAGAAGAGATATATCCGAAGGATTAATAGCTGATTTATATTGATTTCGTTACTGATAAGTGGTAAGTTGGTTACCTCCATGTCTTTCACCTCGGTTTTTCCTTCAAAGTTCGAGATACCTAGATCCTTTTTTATATCCTAACACAATGTAATTTGAAGAAAAATTAAGGTAATTGTACAACTAGGTACATCAACACAGAATGAGTAAAACTGAAAAAGGTTAAACCACATTCGCATTGCCACAGCAAATTGTCCGATAAAATATTGATGATTAAAATATAAATTCAGCTGGATCTGCTATGTATACTTACCTCAGCGGTGACTCTATATGATATTTCTCTTGAAGATACCTCTGAGACAAAAGCAATCAATTTAGGGATGTAAATAAATCAAGAAATGATAATTAGCACTGTACACAGGTAAAATGTAGTCACACCACACCTACAAAAACATTCCTTTCACCATATTAAGTTATTAAACTTTCATCAAAATATAGAATTCGAAAAACAGAACCAATCCTAAAGCAGCAGCATTAGTTTGAAACATATCAATAACAATAAAGATTGAAAATCGCCATTGAGACCTGGAAACAAACCATACCTGCTGCACTTTTCTTGAATTTGCACAAAGGACATTGAGCATGCTTCTTTGAAATCAAATTCAGCATTGTCCCACAAAATTCACAGAACAAAAAGCTGCTTCCTTCACTAAGTACCATGGCAGGCCCCTTCTATTACTTGTTCACCGACTGAAATGACTGTAAGATTAAGCACGCTTCATCAAAAGTCAGCTAACCAATATCATATTCATGACAAAATTCATTGTTGGAGCAACTCAAATTACAAATGTAAACCTGTGGTTTAAACTTTAAAGCTAAGACTAAGAAAATGTCCTGCTTTCTAACAATAGCATATGCAGGAAAAATCATACAGATTAACAAAGGCATAATCAGACATGAATTCCAGAAAAAAGCACTAACTTCTATCCTAAAGAGAACACAGCAACCAGCTTGATAGCATAGGAAAAAGGTCTTAATTCGGAAAAACAATGATAGACGATTGAGTAAATCAACAGTACACAAACTTATGCAAGAATAGGTCAATTTTGAGATATTCAGACAAACACGTCAAGAAGCTGGTCGGAATATTACCGAAGATGGAGAGGAAACGGTCGGAGTGAAACGTCGGAGATAGTCGCTGCAGAGAAGAAGAGAGTGGCCGATATCGAATCGCGTTTTTTTATTAAAGGAAAAGGGAATCCAATTCATTGGGCCGGGTAATGGGCTCGATTAGAGTTGGGTGATGTAAAAGCTAAAATCACATTTTCATTCAACTAAAAAAATATGAAAAAAGTACAAAAAATAAAATAAATTATGTGGTTTTCACCATTTTCAAATTTAATTTTTATGGTTTATATTTTTGCAAATAGATATTTTGTGATTTCAAATATTAACAATTTTAGAGGTTGGACAGATAATAATGTGAATTTCTATTTACAATTATAATAGTTTGTTTTAATCACATAAGCTCATTTTAAAATTAATGTGCTTTTGTCGTTGAAACTTTTGATAAAGTTGTAGCAATAATGTTGACAGCTATAATTGATTGATATTTTTCTGAATTATTTTTCTCTCTGTTAAAAATTATCGTATAGTTATTAAACAATATACATTAATTAAATGACAATTCGATTCAAATGGGTGAAATAGTGACTTTTTATTCCATAAAACTTAACATATGTCAACAAAAATTAGCTTTTTTATCCAACTAGTCTCTAATTGCTAGTAATTAAAACTACTTGGCACCTATTTACAAAAGTTTAAACCACGAAAATTATGTTCAAAGAAGACTAACAAAAATGAAACTCTTAAATTAGAGAGTAAGATGTTGAGCGTTTGTCCAACGTTTTGATGGGCCTTTAATAGTATTTTCTTTCCAAAGATATTGATTTACTTGTACATATTTCGTTTCAAAAATTTATACATTTTTTGTTATTTGCAAAAAAAATATAAAATTTTCTTGTGCCTAATATATATATATAAGTGGTGACTCTGTCTCCAATATCAAATGCCTTGAACTTATCAAATATCATGATTGAATTTGAGCTTTCACAGTCCCAACATGGGCACAATGTACATTTTACTTACGTTTAAGCAACAATTGGATGTTAAACTTGTAAGAAAACATAGTAACATGTATATCGGATAAAACTTGAAAAAGTTCAAAAAAATTAGAAAATATTAACTTTGTTTTCTTGACAAGACTTTATTTTTCTAATATGGTGCAAGTAACTTTCCCAATAAAAATATGGTAAAATAAAAGAGATTTTATTAGTAAATTGATCTTAGCATATGAAAGTTAACTCCATAATAAACAATGCTTCTCAATTATAATTTTTTCCAAGCTAAATTTTAGTATAATAGTTGATTCGTTGTTATTGGTTTTTCATACAGTGGGCAACATGACCCACTAAAACGTCTTAGTGATCCTTATATTTTATAAGAAAGTGTGAGTTTATGAATTCAAATTGCATGATTGCAAATTGAATACTAAAAAGAAGAGTGGGCAATATGTAAATCTAGCTTTGAGATGAGCCAATCAATATTTCGTAGTCATATATAGACTTCCTTCAATTCTTTATTTAATAGATAAGCAACAATTAGGTTGCCTTGTGAGGCACATACATATAAGAAATTGAATAAACTAAAGTCCACTGTAAGAAATTTCTCAAAAACAACGTAATAAATGTTACATTTAAAAATGAGATAGATGTTGATTTGAAGAGTTTAAAATAGGACAATTAAAAAGCATAGAAGAAATCAAAGAAGTAATTAAAAAATGAAAGAATGGTTGATCCTAGAAAATACTATATATTAAGTAAAAGAAACTCATGGGATTGGTAGCTCCGCTGAATAAATCAACCACCTTCTTCTTTCATATTCATGTCATTAGCCTGCTGTTTACGTCAGGGTTGGTTGATTTAATACGCTTAGACCAAACTTTAAGTAAACCCTTCATCTCATCATCCTCAACTTCCTCCTTCTTTCTTCTTTTTTCCATTTCATCTGTTTCCTGATTGTTAGTGTAGTGTTATGGCTCTAAGTATGTCTGTGTTAAAACAAGTGTTATGGTGTTTAGTGGTAGTAACTTTCGGATGGAGGTATGCGAGTGGTCGGTTTGTGGTGGAGAAAAGTAGTGTAAGTGTGATATCTCCATTGAACTTGAGAGGAAAACATGACAGTGCCATTGGCAACTTCGGCACGCCTGATTATGGTGGCTTCTTGGTTGGTTCTGCTGCCTATCCTGATAAGGCTGCTCTTGGCTGTCAGCCTTTTGATGGCGATAAACCTTTCAAGTCTTCCTCTTCCCGTCCTACCATCCTTCTTGTTGACCGCGGTGGTACGTATATATGTTATTGTTACGTTATGTTCTTCCTTTTTTTAATCTAATCTTGAGCATTTTAATCAAGTATCTTCATGTCATGTCCTAGATCTCTTTCTGCAAGTCTTCTTTAGCCTTGTTAGTTAGCATTGACTTTTAATGAATATGGACTTTTCTCATCCATTTAAATAATCCACTTGCTCGTCTTTTTAATCACAATTCTCCATTGTATCATATTATTCAATTCAACTTCATCTTTTTTAGGAGTTCAAACCACTGCTCTATTTTGTACAAGTTAGATGATATTTCCACGGATTCACAGTAAAGTAGAGATTCTCCATTAATAAAATCATTAGAGTAGCATACCTCTGTCAATAAAGTCATTACAGTCAAATTCATCGACTAACTTATCAAAATGCTAACATCAATGGCATCTCATCGACACGTCATAATATGCCATCTACATGTCATCCAAGTGGCTAGCAAGTATTTGTTAGTGTGATGCATTCTTTTCCTACACTTGGCATTCATGTGCACACTACATGGCTGCTGTGTGGCTAATTCTTTTTGACATGTCGATGAGATGTCGATAATGTCAGCATAAGGGTGGAACAAGTCGCCGGATCCTGACGTAGTGACTTTACAGACAAAGATGTATTACTTTAATGATTTTAGTTACCATCTATGTAAATACACTCTACTTTGGTAACTGAGGTCTGTCATGCTTATTGGCCTACTTTTTAGTATGTATGTTCATTGTTTCACCTAATATAGATTGATTAACATTTCTGATACTTGATGTTGTCATGTTAGCTGTCATTAGGAGGTGAAACAATGTTAATGGTTGTTTATTTTGCTTTTGGAAATACCAGAATGCTATTTTTCATTGAAAGCATGGAATGCACAGAAGGCTGGAGCTGCAGCAGTACTAGTTGTTGATACTATGGATGAGCCACTTATAACCATGGACTCCCCAGAAAGCAGTAACTCAGACGAGTACGTAGAGAACATCGAAATCCCATCCGCATTGATAGACAGAATCTTCGGAGAGAGTTTGAAGGAAGCTTTGAAGAAAGGAGAAGAGGTCGTGATCAAATTAGACTGGAGAGAATCAGTTCCCCATCCTGACAACAGAGTTGAGTATCAACTCTGGACAAACAGCAACGATGAATGTGGGACTCGATGTGACGAGCAGATGGAATTTGTCAAGAGTTTCAAAGGCCATGCTCAGATACTAGAGAAAAGGGGTTACACATTGTTCACTCCACATTACATTACTTGGTATTGTCCAAAGGCTTTTCTTCTTAGCAATCAATGCAAGTCCCAGTGTATAAACAACGGCAGGTACTGCGCACCTGACCCCGAACAGGACTTTGGGGAAGGGTATGAAGGGAAAGATGTGGTCATTGAGAATTTGAGACAGCTTTGTGTTCATAGAGTTGCTAATGAAACTGGACGGTCTTGGGTTTGGTGGGATTATGTTACAGATTTCCATATCAGATGTTCAATGCAGAAGAAGCGTTACAGCAAAGAATGTGCTAAAGATGTCCTCGAATCACTCGGTTAGTGCTCCTAATTTGCAGAATTCTTCCTAGACGAGTGGAGAGGATTCGGTGTTTTGTTTTTAATCCTGAAGATTTATTGTTTTCATCACAGATCTTCCCGTTGAAAAGATTGAGAAGTGCATGGGTAATCCTGAAGATGATGTGGATAATCAAGTGTTGACAACTGAGCAACAACTTCAGGTAATGCAGTAGTAGATCCTAGCTTTCCTTGTAGACTAGTTGTTCGGTACCTAACGTTTTCGTTTTATGGAACCTTGTTTAGGTTGGACAAGGATCTCGAGGCGATATCACCATTTTGCCAACGCTAATTATTAATGATGTTCAATATCGAGGTTTGATTGACTTATTCAACATGCTTTAGCAATTATTACAACATAACATGGTACAAAATTATACTGCTGTTACAACTGCAACATTCATTTGTGAATTTTACAAAGTCTTTCATTTCACAGACTTACATTCTCCGAGACAAATTCTTGCCATTTCGTGTTATCATATCAATCAGATTCACGACAGATTAGTTGATTAGCATGGATAAGATGCATTTCTATATTTATGTGGTCATTATAACATTTTGGTTTGGTTTTGGCACATTTTCTAGATATTATTTTCCTAATTTGTGCGTGTATGACATTTTTTTTCTTTGTTGCCTATTTTACTAAACATCTCTGATTGACATTCTCATCAAATTAATAGTTTTCTTCTCATTTCATGAGTGATTTAGAATATTATTTCATTCTTTTGACAATCGACTTTCGTGCTGTGAAGGAAAATTGGAGAGGAGTTCTGTGCTGAAGGCCGTATGTGCCGGATTCAAGGAGACCTCTGATCCTCCAATCTGTTTAACTTCAGGTTGCCTTCCTTCAAAGATACGAATTGATACTTTTTATCTTTTCTACATTTTGGTTCTTATAGTTACTTTTACGGTTCTATAGATCTCCAGACCAACGAGTGCCTCGAAAGAAATGGGGGTTGCTGGGAGGATAAACATTCGAACGTTACTGCTTGCAAGGTACACATACAGTAAGAGAAGGCATTCAGTCAAATGCAAGATTGCTTTTGCTAACTTTACTGCTTCCATTTTTGTTTTTCAAGGACACGTTTAGGGGAAGAGTATGCGAATGTCCAGTTGTGAATGGCATACAATACATGGGAGATGGTTACTCCTCTTGTGAAGGTACATGTTTGAAATCAGTAATAAGTACAATCAACTACATTATGCATAATTAATATTGTCTTTCTTTTCTTAATTCACAGCTTTCGGATCTGCAAGGTGTTCCATTAGCAACGGAGGATGCTGGTCAGAAGAAAGAGATGGACTATCTTTCTCCGCATGTTCAGTTTAGTCATTTTATTTTGTTTCTTTTGGTTTACAATCTATCTTAGTTGTTGTAGTTCAGTTCAGTGCAATTAATACACAGAATTGTTTCTTGGTTTGTAGGAGTCCCATGTATCTGGCTGTGAATGCCCGAAAGGCTTTAAAGGGGACGGGCGCGACAAGTGTGAAGGTACTCAATTCATTTCGTCGATCCACGAGTGTGTATGTAACAGAAAAACCGATGTAACTAGTAAAACTTTGGTGTGAAATGTATAGATATCAACGAATGCAAGGACCGGACAGCTTGCCAGTGTGATGCGTGCTCATGTAAGAACAGTTGGGGCGGATATGAATGCAAGTGCAAAGGAGATCTACTTTATATAAAGGAACAAGATGTTTGCATTGGTAAGAAGGAACTATGTACTAAACTCAATCAGCTAGCTGTCATTTTGTGTACTTGTGACAAATTAAGATTCTAATAACTTCCTTACATGAATTCAATCAACAGAAAGAAATGGATCAAAATTTGGATGGTTTCTGACGTTGGTGGTCATAGCAACCGTGGCAGGAGCTGGTCTTGCTGGTTATATTTTCTACAAATACCGGCTTCGGGTAAAACCAGTCACACTCACACTTCAGTTTGTTGATCTAACCTTAAAAATTTCATTGATAAACGCTTCACGTTTTGTATGTATGTGTTGCAGTCTTACATGGACTCGGAGATAATGTCAATTATGTCACAGTACATGCCACTTGACAACCATAACCAAGCTGAAATTCGGCCCGAAGCACAGCCTCTGCGACCCGGAACATCTGTATAAAATTAGGTACCACATTGTTTTTGTCGTGTGGTTGCTGTGTTTTCACTCTTCTTACAACAACTAACTCATTCATTGGCTTGCATTCCAGCTTGAACCAAAAGGAAAGAAGAGATAAATTATAGATGATTTGCTTACATGAGCTGCAAAATTTTCAGATCCTAAACAGATATGTCATAAATACGTACACGTAATCAATCAGAAGGAACTTATTGTTGATATACACATAATCAATCACAAGGAACTTATTGTTGATATACACATTTTACTTTGACAAACTGGAATTTTCTCCTTTTGTAAATTAAATTAGTTAACTTGTAAATTTAGCTCCAATGTTTTTTTATTTCCGAAAGAAATTTAGCTCCAATGTTATGAATGAAAAATGGGAGGATGCAAAAAAGCTCCAAATACGGGTTTGTTTTGTCATGGTGAATCTAAAGAATATTCGGGTTACTTAATTTCCAACTTATTGCAATTTTTCAAATTATGCTTAAAATTTACAATTATTTCATAAAATTTAAATTTCAAAATGACTCAAAAATTAGTATCTTCTTAAATAAGTTTATTAACTTATAACGATCATGTGATTAATCAACTGAATTTTTCTCTATCATTCTCTTTTCTTATAATAAAAGTCCCTAAAAGAAATGGGTCATCTATTTGTTTTAAGACTTTTGTCTAAACTTTAGTGTATCTGATAATTAACGAGTTGAATTCAAATTTTATTTTAAGCACAATTTTAGTTAGAACTTATATTCTACTAGTCTTTAGCCTGTGCTATGCACGGATTGTGAGAGCATATTTTTTAAATTATTGTATTAACTTTATGAGAAATTTTATTATAATTTCAGGGACCCGAGCAATAAACATGTATCACTTGTATACATTTTTTTCTTTACACTAATCATTTTTCAATGGATGACATATTTCTCTAATTTCATATGCTCGGATATATTGCATCTCACAAATGGTAAAAAAAATTCAAATTTATACTTTTTTTTTTTTACAGAAAGCAAATTTATATGGACAATATAAAATAAATTCAAAATGCACAATGCATAAATACTACTCATATTATTGAACCTTTTTTTTTGACAAAACCATATTATTAAACTAAGAATTAGGTTTTCCTGTAACTTTTAAAGTAAGAAAGTTCAATTAACTACTTTTGAAATTAACTATTTGTGAATTGAATTTTAATATTGCATTTCTTATTGAACTATTTTTTATAAGTTAGTTAACTAAAATTACGCTTAAAATTCTTTTCTTATTCTTTTTTTATAAATAAAACTTATTTCCTTATTAAAATTTGTTATCCTAGGATTAGATTCAAATTTTTTAATTAAACTGTTTGAATGCTAAAAAGAGTTCGTAAGTAACTGTATTATTATTATTAGCTTTCAAAAAAAAAAAACTATATTAACACAACAAAAATAATGAGTACTTGAAAAAAAAAATCAAAAGCAATATATATAAATAATAAAAATATAAATATTTTAGCTCCTATTTAGAGTTATAGGAAAATACAGTCGCAATTTGACATTATACTATTATAAACAACTTTAACCCGGATTTTTGAAATCTATGAGAACTTCTCAATACTGCAAAATTCAGGGGTATTTCAATTTAAGTAAGCAAGTTTATGTGTATATAATAAATAGAAAAATATACTAAGGTAAAACAATTTGATTATATGACAATCTTATATGAAAATGCATATTAGACATAACATGAGCAATAAAAAAATTGAAGTTTTTATAACTTTTTTTAAAAATGAAGCTGATTAGAGAGAGAATTTAGAAAATAAAAACATTTGAGTCAATTCATTCAAAATCTAATACTAATACATCAAATAACAAAACCACATTCATCAAATAGACACAATAAATACTTTGGCTCAATCAATATTAGATCCTCATATTCATCTATTAATTATCATTATGAGCTAATTTGAAGCAAGGAACAAAAAAAAAAAGCTTATTAACATGTACAATTCAAAATTTTGAAATAAAATTATGAAAGTATTAAATTTGAATTGCAATCTAAATAATTAAAAATATTACCATATGTATTTTTTAAAATTAAGTAATTACCATATATACCAATTCGAATTAGTATTATTAATATATAGAATCCGTATTACAAAATAATACTATTTTTCAATTAGTAAATATAAATGGTATGATAAGGAAATGATAAAAAAATTTATAATTGTGAAAAATTGACATGTGGAAATTAAAGGAGTAAAAAAAAAGAGTTTGACACCTCATCCTAATTGTTACACCTTTAATATATACAGATTCATCTATTTTTTTTTCTCGAAGACATATAGATTCATCTATTAACTATTATTATGAACTAATTTGAAGCAAAAAACAAAAAAAAAAATGTTACTAATATGTAGAATTCAAAATTAAGAATAAAATTATGAAAGTATTAAATTTGAATTGCAATCTAAATAATTCAAAATATTACCATATTATGTATTTTTTTAAAAAAATTAAGAAATTACCATATACACTAATCCGAATTAGTATTATTAATATATAGAATCCGAATTAGGAAATAATACTATTTTTCAATTAGTAAAGTGTATCTAAATATAAATGGTATGATAAGGAAATAATAAAAAAAAATTAAAATTGTGAGAAATTGACATGTGGAAATTAAAGGAGTAAAAAAAGGAGAGCTTGACACCTCATTCTAATTGTTACTCCTTTAATATATATATATAGATTTAAATATTAAAATTCAAAGTCAAATTCCATTCAAAATTATATGGGCCCCTCTTAGCAGGCCTTTTTTCTTTTGGGAAGCTGGAACCCAACCCAAATGCAAATAAAAAATCAATTGCTCTCGTTGAGAGTCGAACTCAAGACCTCCCGCTTACTAAACGGGTGCTCTAACCAACTGAGCTACGAGAGCTTGCTGAAGCGTTCAGCTACTTCATTAGAGATCTTCTTTACCCGTAACAACAGTATAAAAGAGTGCAACTTGGGTTGTTTCAGGTCATCAATGGTGGAAAATGAAATCTGTGAAACATGCTCATATCCGCCTCTACCATCATTCTAAACCCATCTCCTCCGCATCCCCTCCTCTCCTTGAACATTTCTATGCTACAAAACAACCTCAAATTCCATCCTTTTCTACCCCAAAATCAACCCATCACCAAGAACAAGAACAAGAGTTAATCAAAATCAATCTATTAATCCCACGCCTATGTCTCTCCGGCCACTTAACCACCGCCATCCACCTAACCACAACCCCCCTTCTCTACTCAAACCCACCTCCACCACCAACCTCAATCTCCTTCTCCATTCTCATCCACTCCCTCACTTCTCAGCCTGACATGGCCAAATGCATGTCTCTTCTCACCATTCTCAGACACAACCCACAAGCTCATCCGTGTCTAACTTCGATTACTACATTGCTTATCACTTCTTATGTGAAAAAGAAGAGGCCTAAAGAGGCTTTGAAAGTGTACCAGTGGACTCTCAGGCCGGGGTCTCCTTGTAAAGTGGAGAAGAGGGGTTATGAAGTTATGGTGATTGGGTTTTGTGATTTGGGGTTAAAGTTTGAAGCTTTGAGGGTTTTGAGAGACATGGTGCATGTGGGTTTTGTTCCTGGTGGTGGGTTGAGGAGTAGGGTTTATAGAAGTTTGTTGATGGATGCTAGAGTTATTGAGGCTGTGGATTTTAATCGAGTTTTAGGGAGTTGTTCCCGAGATTTTGATGCTGAGAAACTGCTGGAATTATTGGATTCTATGATTAGGAGCTGGGCAAACTGACTTATGATTCGTCATTGTTACTTGACGAAGCTAAGCTTCAGTTACAGATACAGTTGGTATGAATATTTACTTCATTTGTATTTGCATGCTACTTGTGCTCCTCTGCAATATGTTGAATTGCTCAAAGCATCAACTGATGATAATATGTATATTAGGCTTAATTCATCACTAGTCTTGAACTTGTTACAAAAACCTTATTAGCTAGAATACTCGTAAAATCAGGTCATATATTTTCTAAAATACTCGTTAAAATCAGATTTATAAATATTAACATTTTTTAAATTTATTGTGCACGAGATAGATGTGAATTTCAGTTTTCCTACTCACTTTGATCTGTGTATATGTGTCGATTGAATTAATATAAAACATGTTGTTGAGCCTTTAACTATCAACATAAGCTTTTAGTTCAATCAATTAAGTAATATAGAATTAGAGACTCAAAGGTTAAAGGTCCATATTAGTAAAAAAATATCATTATGTCATAGAAAAAAGATCAATTCTATCAAAATCAGGAATAAGAAATCTAATAAGAACCGCCAAAAGTTTGTGAGGCCGGTTAGAATTAATTTCCACATTAGTGAAATCCTATTCCTTAGAGGATTAGGAATCATGCAGCTCACCAATTCATATATATATACACGTATAGATGACAAAGAGTTTCATTAGTTCCATACTGAAAACATCATCATCATCCGATTAGTTTCAATTATGTTCATGGCTCTCAAATTTCTCCTGATGTGGTTTTGCTGTGTTCTAATTTTTGTTTCCCCATCTTTGTCCCAATCTCAAAGCAACTGCACATCCTATAGTTTCTCAAACAACAAAGCATTCCAATCCTGCACCGATCTTCCTGTTCTCACTTCATTCCTTCACTGGACTTACTACCCTTCAACCCTCACCGCGGACATCGCCTTCCGCAAAACCGGAACATCCACAACCTCTTGGGTCGTTTGGTCTCTCAATCCAACTGCCCAGTCTATGTTAGGATCCCAAGCACTAGTAGCTTTCCACAACTCCGCTGGCATACCAACTGCCTACACCACCCAAATCGATAGCTATCATCCGACTATGCTAAATGGTAACCTGAGTTTCGGGGTCTCCAATATCCGAGCTGAGTATGCTAACAACGAGATGATAATTTTCGCTACATTGCATCTTGATAACACTTTGATTAAGACTAATCAAGTCTGGCAGGAAGGTCCAATGTCCGGAACTGGTTTTGGTATGCATCCCATGTCTAGGGACAATCTAAGATGTGTCGGGACTATTGATTTTTCAACTGGAACTATAACTGCTGCTACTAATTCTGCCCCTTCAGGCACTAAGACCAAGAAGAAGAATGTACATGGGGTTCTAAACGCGGTGAGCTGGGGATTTATGATGCCGATGGGAATCATGTTAGCGAGGTATTTGAAAGCGTTTAAAGTAACAAATCCGGCTTGGTTTTACGCTCATGGTGCTTGCCAAACCTCTGCCTACATTATTGGTGTTGCTGGGTGGGCGACTGGTATGAAACTTGGGAGTGATTCTCCTGGAATTACACATGGTACCCACAGAATACTTGGGATAACGCTCTTCTGTTTTGCAACTCTCCAAGTTCTTGCTTTATTTTTGAGACCAAAGCCGGATCATAAGTTAAGATTCTACTGGAACGTCTATCACCGGGGAATCGGATATGCTACCGTAATAATGAGCATCATCAATATCTATCAAGGGTTTGCCATATTGCAGCCTGATGACGTATGGAAGAAGATATACACAATCATTCTCATAGTCTTGGGAGTCAGTGCTGCTGTTTTGGAGATAATTACATGGCTTATGGTTCTATGCAAGAGGGAAAGAGAAGACGGCTCCTATATCAATAATGGATCATCATCTAGTGTTTAATTTGATATTTCTTTGATTAAACTGTAGCTATATATGTAGTAGACTTTCAGTTTTGAAGCTTGATTTTTTTCCGGAACATCTATGTAAAGTAAAGCATTAGAAGATGAATGAATAACTTGTTTCTTAAGTATTTTCGAATTTGTACATATATTGTTTTTCTGAATTATATGAAATGTGATATGTTAGTATAGTGTTGTATATGCATATATCTAGTAGAACTAATGTATTGCAGCAGTATGTATCGAATCCGAGCACCCTTGAGCTTGGTTTGTATAATGTATTGTAGCAGGATGTTCTAGGAGTTGCCTTTCCAAGGCTTTGCTTGGTTTAGTTTCTGTACTGCACATTTCTTGTATCATAATCCGAGCAACTAATGTTAGTGTGAGATGAAGCAAATAGTTTAAAATCATAAAGTTATGAAGTTATGGTGATTGGGTTTTGTGATTTAGGGTTAAAGTTTGAAGCTTTGAAGGTTTTGAGAGACATGGTTGATGTGGGTTTTGTTCCTGGTGGTGGGTTGAGGAGTAGGATTTATAGAAGCTTGTTGATGGATGCTAGAGTTAATGAGGCTGTGGATTTGAATCGAGTTTTAGGGAGTTGTTTCCGAGATTTTGATGCTGCGAAATTGCTGGAATTGTTGGATTCTATGATTAGGAGCTGGGCGAACTGATTGTGGTTCATCATTGTTACTTGACGAAGATAAGGTTCAGTTACAGATACAGTTGGTATGAACACTTACTCTGTCTGTGTTTTGTATGCTTACTTGTACTCTGCAAAATGTTGAATTTACTCAAAGCATCGACTGATGATAATGTATATTAGGCTTAATACATCAATACAATAGTCTTGAACTTGTCACAAAAACCTTATTAGCTATTGTCTCATTAACCTGAACTTGTCCAAAATCCTGATTGACCCCTGGACTATTACTTACATAGTCTTGTTAGTCTCGGGAACTTGTGGAAAGTGACATGATTAATCCGTTATATTGATATTCGATATGTGCATTTATAGTATGACTTTTTAGTCTAAATGAATTGAAAAAGCTTGATCTAGTAAAAGTAGAATGATGGGTGGAATTTGATGATGTATATGGGATATGAGCTTTGAATTCCTTTTTTGACAGACACAGACACGCATGAAGTGAGTCTGAAGTTAATTTGGTATAAGATTAAGAATGAATGCTGTGAGTGATACTTGAATCCTCATAATTATATTATAGGCTAACTGTTTTTGTGTTCGTCTGTTTGTTTTGTTGTTATAGGAATTTATACAGGGTGTGAGAGAGATGTTAACTTGTATGCATCCATTACTTTACTGTGAGTTTTGCCTTAGAGAAACAGTTTCTTGATTCATAACTTCAGAAAATGTAAACGAAAATTGAAAATGGCCATTGATCCTTGTTCTTAGGAAATCCCATTTCATGGTTATGGACTCTACAATATCTGATCTGCAAAACTCACTAGGCAGACACTAGTTGTATCTTTGCCTCAAATATCTTTGGATTCTTTTTCTGCATACTGCGCGCTTTCCTTCCTTCGTAGCTCACCTGATGGATGATTAGTATACTCATTTCTTGCATATGCAGATGGCGCTTTCACATTTATATAGAGAGAAGGTGCAGACTATGTTGCTGTTGCAAAAACATGGCCATGGACATGGATAAGGGAAACATTATCTCTAGAATATAACATTTATAACATACCCTACAAACGAAACGAAATGGACATGAACACGGATACGCAGAGTACTTAAATGTGTGTGCCTGCAACACAAGTTGCAGATGCTTTGGCCAGACACAGCTTGGTTACAAAATATTTGGAATGGTCAGACTCAGTTCCACCATTTTATGATTCATTCATTTGGTCAAGTCCATTTCGGTTATGGAAGACTCGGTGGGACTCAGGTCCAGCCTTTTTATGATTCAATCATTTGTGATTGTGATGACTTTAGATTCTAAAGCAAATTAGATATGTTTAATTCTTGTATTTTTTATTTTTATTCTAATAGAACTTGGTTTGGTAAACTTGTGAAATTAGTTGGATGTATGACTCTTTATTTTCCTTCTTACACCTTATTTTTACTTAGAGGTTCTAGAGGATGGCGGTTTAGACACTTAAAATTGAAAATTCAATTTGAACCGACTCAACCTTCTAGAGCTGTCTAGCTACTCAAAATTTGATTTACTTTCGCATTCTAAATAAAAAAGATATAAAATTAGAAAAATGAGGGAAACATTAAACATAAAAGAGTTTGATGACCAATCAAAAGAGTGATGCATACTGAATTATGTAAATGACTAATGATAAAAAATAATTACATACACGTATCATTATTTAATTTGAGGAATGCAGTGCACTGTAACTGTAATAGAATATCTTTTGTTATTTTATTATATATTTATTCTACATTTGACTATCATAACATGACTAACCGATTCTTTTATTTTATAGTTTATGAAGCTCTTGATCTTTTACTTCAATATATTAAATTTTTTATCATTTAATTTTGATTACATTAAACAAATTTGAACATAGATTCGGCAAATACTGATATTCGTTTTACTCGTTTTACTTGTTTTTAATTATGTTCCTAAAAGTAGTTTTAGGCCTTGTTTATTTGAAGAAAAATAGAATATTTTGAAAAATTCTATGTAAATGTGTTTGGTTAAAACATTAGAAATTTGGTAGACAAAATTCAATCATCATCGGTGATGTAGGCTGCTAAAAGTCAAAGAACTCGTGAAAGAAAGAGAAGGGAGAAAATGTTTTACGCTCTTCTGAGAGGGAAAAATATTTTCTCCAATTTACTCTTATTTCTTTACTTATTTACCAGTTGATTTATAAAACATTTTTCATTGACTTATTTTTCCATCTAAATAAACATGAAAAATGAAAAAAATATTTTTTTTTCTGCAGATAAACGGAACCTTAAATACAATTTTCAAACATCGAGAAAATGATTAAAACATTATGTTAACTAATTTTATGTTTCCAACTAAATGATGTGATCTTCAAAAGTTTATGTAATAAAACTCAATATGAAATACTCCTATTTATTAATTAGAGTAAAAAACATTAATCAAAAGATGTAGAGTTCGATCTTGTTTTCATATAGAGCAACTTCATTTGTTTAACATTTATATCATCTGCTGTGTGCAAACTAATCTATCATTGTGTTAAGAATACGGTCGTGGTTGGAAAAAAAAAACACATTGACTAATAGATTTTTTATACAATTATATTACAACAAAACTGAGGCTAAAATGGAGTAATTCTGTTTTAATTTTGATTTGGTTATTTTTGGGATAACGTTGTTGAAACATGTTTTTCAAGTTTTGACAGAGTGAGCTACCATACCATACCACTGTCTGAAGAAGACGGAAGACAGCAAATGGCTTCCTCTGTTGCTCTTCATCACGTCTCCCACTCTTTCTTCATCTCTCAGGTCCTCTCTTTAGCTATCTATCTAAACATTCTGCAACTTTCTATATAATGATACCAATTTCTGATTCTTGCTATCAAACAAACAGTTAAAGGACGTATTGCAGGCTGAAAGGTGTGCAAGACCCACTTTCCCACTCGGTAGAACCAGAGAAAGAAGAAACAATGAGAGTATTCTCAGACCAATTCAAGCTTCCGCCGTCGAGATATCTCCATTTCCTCTTTTTCAGCCTCCCCAGCTTGAAGAATCTCCCTCCGAGGTATCTCTCTATTCTGCACATTTCAGTTCAGTTCAAAAATAAAAAATTGTTCAGTTAAGCAAATTCAGAAAAATTTATTAGACATTCGGCCAATACTTCAGTTAAGTTTAGTTTAGTTCAGCTTGTTTCAGTTCACTAAAAAAAACAGGCCTAAAAAATTTCATTAGACATTCAACCAATAATTTAGTTCAGTTTAGTTCAGTAAAAAAAACAGGCCTGAAAACATCCATTAGACATTCAGCAATTCAGTTTAGTTTAGTTCAGTTCACTTCAACTTGTTTCAGTTCAGTTAAGCAAAAAAGAACACGGCCTAAAATTTCTCTCTATGATGGTATATAGAGTCATCGCCTTCTAACTGTTTGATGAATTGCGTATCAAGTTTTGTACTATTAAAGAAAAAAACAAATTATGTTTTTCCCTATAAGAAACAAAATTTTCTTTCATTATTCTTCTGAAATATCTTAGATTCAAAAAGGGGAAGTCTCATGGATTCTTAGACCTTCAGACATGTTTTATTGATATGTTTTTCTTCTTCTTCTCCCTGGTAGTTGGAACCAGCAGACCCTGATTTTTACAAGATAGGCTATGTTCGAAGTATGCGTGCTTATGGAGTTCAATTTATGGAAGGCCCAGATGGATTTGGGGTTTATGCGTCCAAGGATGTTAAACCGCTTTCCCGTGCCAGGGTGAGTTGCTTCAATTTTTCAGGTTTCTATGTAGTTGCCACCATGTCATGTATTATTGGTGTAAATGAGTATGTTCAACCTTTTTATATTGGTTATCAATTGATATTACTCGGTGATCTGGTGCTTTTCTACTTGTTCTTTCTCATTCTTTGTAATATAAAAAGACTGCTATTTGAAGTATGACTTAATTTCTGGGATTGTTAATTTGAAATTAACAGATGATCATGGAAATCCCTCTTGAGTTGATGTTAACTATAAGCAAGAAGCCGCCATGGATGTTTTTTCCAGATATAATACCAGTGGGCCATCCTATATTTGATATTATCAACTCAACTGATCCAGAGGTATATTTTCCTTTTAAAGAGTTACAGTCTTGCTTCAGTTCTGCTACATAAGCCTTTTTCCATTTCTTTGTGATCTTTGTTGGTTTGATTTGGGTCATGTGTGGGTATATTTCCAAACAACCATCAAGTCCCTTTTCTTTATTGACTTCCTGGATAGCCTTCTCTTATACTTGTTATCTCTCCATACCAGACAGATTGGGACCTCAGGTTGGCATGCCTTCTTTTGTATTCATTTGATTGCAAAGGTAACTTTTGGCAGCTCTATGGCGATTTCTTACCTAGTGTGGATGAGTCCACTAGCTTACTTCTAGCTTCAGAGGTACTTCTAAATATGTCACTGTTACATCATTCTTGTGTTTGGCTTTTGATGCTCTTATATTTGTTGATCACCATGTCTCTTTATTTGTCATTATTTTTGTATTGTCTGACATCAGGGACATACACTTCTGCTGTGGTTGTTGGCTGATGCATTAAAATCTGTAGCTTAGCTTTTGGCATGTATATGGATTAGTGAACTTGAACTGAACTTAGCCTTAAGGTTGATATTGCAAGTGTGCAACGTGAGCATCAATGTATTTAAGGATTTTAAAGTTTCCTGCTTGATTTGATTGTCATATTTAAAGACTTCAGAGCCCTCCAAAACCTTCATTGTCTAGTACAAAAGAATACAGCATCACTAAACAACAATCCTATGATCTAATCAAATGTGATCTCACATGGTTTCATGAAGGTAAAAATTCTACGTGTACTTTAAATGTTTAAATTCAGGTCAGAAAATAGTGCAAGGCCTCAAAAATGTATGTTGTGAGGAGGAATTGCAATAACGTCTTATTCTTCATTAGAAAAGATTTATTGGGTTTTACTCCCTTATGAAAGTTAAGAGTCTATTAATTGTTGTGAATTTTAGATTATTGTAGTAGCAGGAAACTGGATGGACATGTTCGATTCGTAAAACTAGACAGAACTGAGCTATTGTTACAGGCTTGTTAGTCACTACCTTTTCATTGAATAAAAGGGAACAAAAAAAAGTCAAGAAATTGAAAGATAATCCCCAAATTAAGCTCAACATTTGGAACCATTTCCATTATCCTTTGCTTAAGTCTAGTTCAAGGCATTATGTCTCCATTCTGCTAATTAAACTGTAGATTATTTCTTTATATGGTTGTAAGAATTACTAATCATAATTCCCTTTATTTTTGTGCGTTAAATTCCATAGGAAGACCTTTTGGAGTTGCAGGATCATAATCTTGCAAATACTATCAGAAAGCAACAAAAGCGAGCAATAGAATTTTGGGAAAGAAATTGGGTACATGAAAACTTTCTCATTTCATTGCTCTTGTCTTGTTTCTATTAATGTTACTTACTCTCTTAACTTTTTTTCCTCGTGTCCAATCAAGTAGCACTCAGGTGCTCCCCTCAAAATAAAGCGACTTGCACGTGATCCTGAAAGATTTATTTGGGCTGTTGGTATGGCACAATCACGATGCATTAACATTGAAATGAGAGTCGGTGCTCTAGTTCAAGATGCAAACATGCTGGTTCCTTATGCTGGTAAACTTTCATCTCCAGTATTCTTAAGATAAACCACACACTAAGTTTCCATACTGCTACGCCATTTTTTACCTTTTCTATATCATATCAAGTAGATTGTTCCTGGTTACCTCCATTATTGAATACTCCCTCCATCCCATGAGTGCATGTACAAATTCACCTTTTTCATGTCCCATAAAATAAGCATAGCTCATCTATTAACTAATTTAGTACTCTAGATATCTAATGTAACCGTATTTATAATAATTTGGAATTTCTACATTTAGAATAATTAAAGGCTCTGCCTTAAACCACCCACTTCGTTAACGCAAGGGCATGCGAGGAAAATAACACCAACATTTATTGTTTTCTTGATTGTTTTACAGTTTGTGCCTATATTTGTGGATGGAGGGAGTATAGTTCTAATCATGTCCAAGTACATAATTCAATAAAGCCCTGATCTCCAATGCCATTGTAAATCAATGCTGAAAACTTAGCCATGTTTTGTTCTTATCCCAAACAAAAGGTTAGGTATGTATAGATTTTGTTGAATGATAAAGTCTCCATGTTTCACTGAACCATAATAGCATGCATGGTAAATTCTGTAAATCTCCTAGGTAAAATGAAGTTATTGGCTAAGAGATTTTTTATGCTTGCATGTTCCTTGATGTATAATGTGGGAAAACTCTCAGGCGGTTTCAGCCTACTTTTCATGCAATTTTTTGTCATGGACACTACTTAGTTGTTGACTAAACATATGGTATATATTGTAATCTATGGCGTGCATTTTGTTTTGCTTTACCATTAGGTGTGTTCTCCAGTCAACAAATTGTTTGTTTTTTGTTGAAGAATTTTTATTGGAGGATGAACTGAGAGGGCAAGTATGACTAAGTGACAAAGCAAGCCTTATAATTTACGATGAAATTTTCATGAGAAAAAGATGGTCTTAGGAAAGGTCACATAGGATGAATTTTTATGCTGTAAATTTTGAATTGGTAGATGCTAGGTAATCAACCATAATTCATTACTTCATTTTGCATTTTACTTTTGCTTCATGTCATCTTTTAGCAAAATCAAAATAAAGTAAGAATTACATTTTTCACATCCAAGTTTGAGTTAAGTGCATGCGTGTGTGTATGCAAGGTCATATAGAGGATTGGAACAAATATGTTTTCTTCCAGAATACTAGTGTACAGAATGTTTTCTTCATTTCTCAGAATTTAATTCACAGTTCTAATATTTGCAGACATGTTGAACCATTCTTTCGAGCCAAACTGCTTTTTTCATTGGCGATTCAGGGATCGAATGCTTGAGGTGATGATAAATGCTGGTCAACCGATTAAGAAAGGGGAAGAGGTACACTTTTGTACTATATTTTCTGTTTGAACTGGTTCTATGTTGGTGAAGTGTCAATAACTCAGAATTCTGAAGTAGAAAATGAAAGAACTCAGATCAAGTATCACGATTACTACCACATAATGATTAATTATTCAGCTACTGTCATTCATTTTAGCTTCTGTATTTATTAGGGTAAAGTAGAATAAAGGGTCTTGTGGTTTCATTCTTTTGCAAAGAAGGTCCTGTGGTATAAACAGTTAGCAAGTAAGGGAATTTTTTGGATGCCGTGAACTACATATGTACATTTGATATGTACATTTGATAGGCATGTGGTATAAACTGTTTATACCATAGGTCCCTCATTTGTACATTTTTAAATCACAGGACCTTGTTTGCAAAAGGTTGAAACCACAGGACCCTTTATTATACTTTACCCTATTTATGATTAATTCCTCTAGTGCTGTGAATCAAAAGTTCATTGACTTGTGAGAATGATTCATATGTGGAGATCTCGTTCTTGAAATAACTTGGATGAAAGTTACTGAAAATGACCTCTAATTTTAGATGTTTCACATATTTTTACAGCAAAGATGAATGGAATTAAAACGAAAAAATATATGTAGTTAACTGCAACTTGTTGGGAAAAAGACTTTGTTATCTTTGAAGATTGCAAAAGGTCCTGCAGGTTTTATCGTAGAACATTGCTTGCATTATGTTAAATTTGTTTTGCAAGTAATCAAATTCCCACATGTTATCTACTAAACTTGATATCATGAACTTCAATTCTTTTGCAGTTGACTATCAATTACATGAACGCAACAGGGAATGATCTGTTTCTACAACAATATGGCTTTTCATCACCCGTTGTAATTTCCTTTGACCCTTACTACTTTTTTGTGCCTACTTGACGGTGTTAAGATCTTCATATGGCTTTTAGAGTAATGTGCATTGGAAAATTAGCCTCTATTAACTTTTAATCTTATTATTAGGAATTTGTTCTTGAGAATATCTGATGCAATTTACATTTGGATATGCATCTTATGTAAACTTTTCATAATAATCTAGTTCTTTTGCTGGTTCACTTCTCAAGTTGGCTTTTCAACTTAGATCACTGGATCAATTGCCTTGAATACGCTTTGGTATCAATTTAGTCCATAACTTGGCATCTTTTTTGTCAAGTTAGTCTAAAAGTGGCTCGTGTGAGCAAATGATTTGTGACATGTTGACACTATTAGCTCCTAATACTGGTACATGTCACTTTGTACCGATTTTATAGAAAAACAAAGCCAAGCTGAAGGCCAAATGAATACCAAAAATCCATTTTTGAGACAAATAGATCTCCTTAGCTAAGTTGAAGGATGGCATTGACTCTTCTCTCGTTTTTCTTTGTTTGTCTTACTTTGTGTATCTTCAAAGTATCATCTTTTAATTACTAGATTTTTTTATCAGCACTGATGTATAATAGGTGTAACCTAATATTGCAGAATCCTTGGGATGTAATCGAGTTCTCTGGCAATGCACGCATTCATTTGGATTCTTTCTTGTCGGTCTTCAATATTTCTGGCCTGCCTGAAGAATATTATCATGACAGTATGGATTATATGGTTTTGAGTAAACGTTTTCACATAGTTTCTTAAATTGTAATCCCATTTTAAGAGTTGACGTTCGATATGAAACAAATGAAAATTATCTTACAGGCCAGCTAACAAACAACAGTGATTCTTTTGTGGACGGAGCGGTTATAGCAGCAGCAAGAACTTTGCCAACATGGACAGATGGAGATATGCCTCCACTACCAAGCATGGAGAGGAAAGCTGCAAAGGAATTGCAAGAAGAATGCCAACAGATTCTCTCCAAATTTCCCACGACTTGCGATGAAGACCAGAAAATCCTAGGTAAATACCCGTGTATTTCCTTATGATGTTCTTCATTCACTTGAGCAGTTGTTATCTTTCACTGAGCTACATTTTTGTGGTAACAGATGCAATGGCAGAAGAGATGAGACCCCGAGAAGCGGCAATCAAGTATGTAGTACATATATATATTTAAGAAATAGCATTTGAAGTTTGAACTAACAAGTCAGTAAATAATAAGAGTGTTTGAATGCAGATACAGAATACACAAGAAGCAGTTCATTCAAAAGGTTATGCAGTCATTGGAGATGTATCACGAGCGATTACTGTTCTAGTCTAGGAATACGAATTTCGGTCTTATCATTTTATGAAGATAAATTGTTGTTATCCATGTCCGTTATTGAAATCAATCTCTCTTTTTTCTGCATGAAACTGGTTTCGACAGAAAAAAATTGGGTAAAAGATAGTCAACTTCACTTGAAAATGATGGTACAAAGATCCCCTTGTTACCCAAAAAAAGAAAAAAGATATTTATAGGGAAAAACGTAAAAGTAGACCTAGTGGTTTGACTTTGCAAAGAGAGTCTCATAGTTTAAAAGTTTACAAATAAGGTTTGAGGTTTATGAAGAGATGATCCGAGTCAATTTTTGGTCCAATGATACTCAATTTTTGGTCCAATGATACTTGTGATCTAATGGATTTCCAAAATTAGACATTATATATAGTGTAATTTATAAAGAGAATTTTTTTTGTTAATTTTTTTTTATATAGAAGCACGATCATTAATCACTAATCGAAAATATAACGATCATGATTAATGAAATCGACAAGAAAAGGAGGAAAACTTCCAACAAAAGAAGGAGAAGATAAAGTCTTTCTCCAAGAAGCTAACTCACGAGCAACCACATTAGCTACTCTATAAATATGAATTCACTCTGCACGGCTGGAATAAATCGAACCACAACTTAAGGTCTTCAAAAAGAACAAGTCCGCTTGAGTCAACACATCCGCCATTATTGAGGGCATTAGCTAAAAGAAAGGTTATCGATTTCAATGAGCACCACTTGGCAACCCCCATTTCAATCCCGGACACCATTGTTGTCAATTTCCACAATCTCTGCCGAGGCTTAAAAAGAATATTCTAAGTCACTCCCTTTTGGGCTAAATAGCCTTATTAACATTCTTTCACAGAACGTTGAGGTTTGTGAAATTTCACAAATGTACATATATCTATGTAAAATTTTAAAATCAAAAGACTATTAACTAATCTGCGAAATACTAGTTTTTTTTCTTTTTTTTTAACATTTCACCTATTATATATTGGAAAGCCGTCCATTTCACTTATTATCCTTTCTTGTATAACATTCATAAAAAAATCTATTTCTTATAATGATATATTGTTTGCCAAAATTTTATAAATATTATAAAGAAAGGATAATGATATTTAAAATGACGTTGTTTTGATGAGGTATTAGTTGCAAAATCAAGACTTAATTGGTGTCAAGCACCTTAAAATTGACAAGCCTATGCAACGAGGCCCTTCAACTTTAAAATGTAATAAATTACCTTTTAAAGTAAACTAATTGCAACACATAGTCCCAAATTTCAAAATTTATGATCTAAAAACCAACGTCATGTATGTGTACATTTGGCATCATCAATAACAACCCACAATACTAGATTCATTTGATTATTGCCATCTTTTGCCACAGCTACCAAAATTTATCTTTTACAAATTTATCTAATCCAATAAATCTTCTACATCCCTTTTTGAATTATTCCCTTAAAGCACTAAAATAAATATAATCATTTCACCTTCTTTTTTAGATCATAACATTTTAAAATTTGGAGTTATGTGTTGCAATTAGCTTACTTTAAAGAGTAATTTGTTACATTTAAAAGTTGAGGAGGCTAGTTGCTCAAGTTTGCCAAGTTTAGGAGTCTTGACAGAAATTAAGCCAAAAATCAATAAAAAAAATTAAAATGGAAAAGAGAAATTCGCACCCCTGGTAATCTTTCACTTAGCTAAAGCTTCCTCTCGAATCTAGTTGTCCTCCCCTGCCGCCGAACGACCACCGTTCTCGTCTGCATATTCCGGCGGCGCCTTCCGTCAGAGTGAGGTTGTTTTATGCTTTGATTCAGGTTGAATAAACGCATGAATTATTTTATTTTAGGTCATTTAGTTTTAATTCAGCTTCAGATTGTTGGTTGTGGTGTTTCAATTTAGTTTAATTCAGTTATACAATATGAACACAACTACTAGGGCATAAATGTTACATTAAGTAAGGGCCTAACTAGGTAACTAAACTAAATTAAAGCTGCAATATTGTTTTTCTTTTACTTCACGAACTACAATTTTCGTATGTTGAAGAATTATTTATCGATCATCTGAATCAATACTTCGTTGACGAAATTGTGTTTGCTCTATGTCAATGTCTTGTCGTACTGGTTCATCTCATTGTGCATCTATATGAAGCTTCGTTGGGTGCTTTTTTCTAATCGTATCAGCTGCACTGGTGTTTATTTCAGCTGGTGCGGAGGTAATTGGAAAGCATCTATCCAGCTGGTTCATTCTTTGGAATCAACTCGTTACGTCTTCATTAAAGATATACAAGAGAGGATGAGTGGTGGTGGTCTGAAAGGTATTTTGGCTGCAGCTGTTACGAAAGGAATACCTGAGGCAAGGGCAAGAATATTTGGTCATGTACTTAACCCAACAGGGCAGAAATCTTCTCACAAGCTTTTGCGCAAGAAGCTAATTGGGGAGAAAGTTGCACAGTGGTACCCACATGACATCAAGAGGGATGATCCGCTCATAATGGCCCGTAAAGAGCAAGAGTAATTCCTAGTCTTCTTTCGTTATTTTATTTATCTATTTGCTATCTAATGTCTGGTCAACGGTCATGATATCTGCTGGTTATGCAATTCTTTGAAATGCTAATACAACTTATTCTTAATTCGGGTTTGACCACTTCTAATTTGAATCAGGGCAGGGAGAAAGTTGCAGTTTTAGGAGATTATTGATCATGGTGGTGTAATTGTCTATTGTTTCCCATGCTCTTAAGTTTAAGACTCCCATACTCTAACAGAAACATGTCTCGTGGATATTTTAGAACTATAGTATGACACCTTATTAATGTGCACCCTTCATTTTACTTCTTAATAACTTACATGTTGAATATGTGTTAGAAATTGTTGGCTCTCTACATTAAGATGGATAGTACAAGTTTACAACGTTCTCCTTTGCTGCAAAGTTTTGACCTGGATTCAACCCATGTGAACTTATGCCACATTGGTGATGCAAATACATGGATTTCAGGATTTCCATGCAAAATGTGTTTCAGTTTTTCTTCTAACTACTGACTATCTTCTGTTATTTCCAGTTGGGCATGTGTGTACTTAGTTGTTCGTCACTTTCTAATATGTCAAGGTTTCTAGAGGTATACGCTTTATTATTAAAAATGCACTCGATGACTTAGTTTTGGCTTAAGTTCACTCTAATAGGATGGTCAACAATGGCATGAGCTATGCATTGTATAAGGAATGTATTATATTTGCCTTTCATGAGATGGGAGATATAAAGTTCTTTTAGTACTTAGTATAGTGCAGACGTAGATTCTACCTAGATAATAAGCAAAAACGGGTTCGCTGATGAATTGCTATTAACTTTTGAATATTCAATAATGCATCCTTGCATTTGTGTTTTCTCTAATCTTGTTACTAGGTGCAAATCTTGCACTTGTTATCCTGTATTATTGAATGATTGCAATGGAAATGCTCAGTAAAATATGCAATGCCAATCTACTCTGAGTGAAATATGTGAGTTTGTTTTGCTTTCTTTCTTTGGTTCTGAATTCCAATTTCTTCGGCTCCATGCATGTTGTCTGGAAGGATCCAACTGAAACTACTATCCCATCTTTTTCTTCTGAAGCGTGCTTGTTTTCTGGAAGGATCTAACTCAAACTACTATCCCATCTATTTTCGTGAACTATGCTTTTGAATCAGAAAATTTTGTCAGCAGATTCAGATGTTGCTAGTTGTGATGAATTATTTGAGGCTTACATGAAACTAGTTCAATGCTAAAAAAAATTATTGTCTTCCACTTGTGCCATGGTTTGTATTGAATTAGATCCATCATCTTCTAATCTGAGCTCTCCTTTGATGTATATAGTTTAGACAGCTAACTTAGTTTGTTCTTTATCATATGTATAGTTTATGTTTAATCAAAGTTTGCAACAACTGGATTTTGATTACCTAAACAGTTTTAAGGCTTTTCTCTATGAATTAATCACCTTGTTTCTCCTTTTGCTTTGATAGGCGCTTATCGAAACTTGAAATGTTGAAGCGTCGTGGGAAAGGAGCACCCAAGAAGGGCCAAGGAAAGGGGGCTGTAAAACGCAACAAGGGGAAATGATTGAAGACGTGAATGCTTTCTCAATTGTACTTTCTGCTATAGTTTTTGCTCTGGCTTTAGTACTCGTATTAACAGCAAGCTTCAAGTGCCTGATCAGTAGTATCGGGATTAGGTATGGTTTGAGACAGGAGAATGTAGGACTACTTTCCTTCTTAAAAATGAAACAAAAAATTTATGGTTTCTCACTAGTAGCCACCTGATATACATGTCCTATTTGGCAAATAAAGTTTGTGATAGCTGATTACATTACCGATTGCAGCACTTTTAAGAGACTATCTTTTGGGCTCTAAAGTTAAATTTTGTGAAGTTTGGATTAAAACTCAAATCCAAAAGACTTATTGGGTCAAGCTCAGGACCCTTTTTCTCTTCAAAATAGGACGAAAAGAAGGGTCCAGCTAGCTTAAACTGCTGACAAATTTCCCAGGATTACTGCCACTAACAGGCCTGTATCCTTATAAACAAACCTGGAACGGGCCTGTTTCAAAGGAAAATGACCTGCCAAGCTGACAGGTCTATTTCGCTTGAAACAAACCCGCTCACGGGTCTATGTTGGGTGGGTCGGTCAAAACCAACCCTTTGTCTCACTATCTTATAATATATTATTGTGTGTCTGTTAGTTGTTATAAATGAGTTGAACCAGGATGTTTCCGAATTGAACCTCTAAATGGTATCATAGTACCCAAGCTAGAAAGACGCAGGGAGGAGCAAGGCAAAAACAGCGTTAGAACTATGTCTCACGCGGGTGCCACCTGATAAAAACACCTTATCCTCCAATCTCACGTTGTGCTGCTCCCACGCGCGATCTACAGCTCTCAACTGGGTTCCTGTCTTTTCTTACTAAAAGTTACTGTTAATTGGATGTCCCGAAGGAATCGACGTTACTTTGAATTGAAAAAGCTGAAAGTAGCAGAGTAAATTAGTAAGAAAAATAATGTGGTAGTGGGTGAAAGTAAAAAGAAAGAAAGATGGATGAATCCAAAATGGAAACGGGATCCAATGCTTAGTAGTGAGAGCGTGCGTATGGAATAGATTTAGGTAATTCAAATAGAGAGGTGGCGGGACTCACCACGACACCGTTTATTTGTCCCCCATTTACCATACACTTGTCCTTCATTTCTTCACCTTTTCTCCTTTTTAACCCTTCATTATCTAATCATTGCTTTTTAACTCCCTCTTTTTCTACGGATTTCATCAATCAATAATGCTTAAATCATTCTATCAAATACAATACCAACACTGATTTATCATGGATTCTAACTGCCCCAAAATGTAATTTGAAGTTTATACGTTAAAGGTAAATCAGTAATTTAAATAGATGAGAGACTAAACTATTGAATATAGCTAATTTTGAGAACTTTATAATGTATTATTGAAAATACTAAGATTAAACAATGAGTTCTAATATAATATAGTGATTATTAAGAGCTAAGTCATATACATTTAATAATTCAATTCTTATGTTGCAATCCTATTGATTTATCCCATTGATAGCACATAATTGATAAAATTTGCTACTCATATACGTTGTAAAGTTACAACTCGATCACTCGGTTCGAAGTTTTCATTGTAAAGTTACAACTCGATCACTCGGTTCGAAGTTTTCAGACACTTTTTAGGTGAACTTTCTTAATTGAATTTTTTTTGGTATGTTTGAAAAGTCTTTACCATTCAAACTTAATTGATTACTGATTAATTTCTTAGTTTTTTTTATTAAATAAATGTTTTAAACATAGTTTTCTTTTTATTGATTGAAGAGCTACAATTAGTTTCAATAAACCTATATATTGAAGGAGAAAATTAGGTGATGCCAGACTTCAGTTACGCATAAATCCCATCATGATGACGTCCATCGCGATTTATTAATATTAATTAATCACAATTATACCACATAGTTGATGGACGGCCATGATTCACTGTATCCGAGCAATAGTAATTGTAATTTGTAACCAACCATTTCACTTGGACTCGGTTTAGTCTATTTTGTTGTCCAATCAACCCATGTGGGTGAACCCACTATCACAACCAAAGTCAACTTCTTTAACAACTCTTTTCTATTCTCCTCTTAAATTTCCTTTAGAAACTCTAATGCTTTCCAATTGTAATTCGTATTACTTAGTATACGTTTTTGTTTTCTTTTTAAGGAGTAGGAGGATTCGGTCTTTGACCTTCTCTACTCGTACGTATATGGGTGTATAATTAAAAAAAAACATAAATAAAACTTGTGTGGTTTCATGGATTTGGAAATAAAGGGATGTGGTTTCATTTTTTACAAAAGGAGACATGTTGTTTACAAAATTGACAATTAAAAGAATTTGACTTAAAGTGTTAGTATTTTTGATGATATGTCATATTGAATTTGATAATGTATTATGTTGACTTGTTGACTTTGATGACGTGGCAAATATTGCTAGTCAATTTCCTTTATTTATCAAATATGTAAACCACATGCCTCTTTTTGCAAAAAATGAAACCACATTCCTTCATTTGCAAAACATTGAAACAACAAGAATTTTATTTGTTTTTTTCCCTATTAATTAAGCTACAACCGGTTAATAGAATACGGTATTTTAGAAAAATAATAGGTGGAAGCAACTTTTGTTTGGTTAGAAATTAGAAAAAAAATTATTTTTTTTTTTATAAGATAAGAAGTAATTGTTTTTGCAAGTAGAAGCAAAATACTGATTTATTTATTTTTAAGAAAAAACAACTACTAATCTTATTTTCTTTTTAATATTCTTTGTATTTTACATTACTTAAAAAAAAATACATTATACCTAAATTAGTCATTTTATATACTAACAACAATAATCAATTATAATTTTACCAAACGCTAATAATCAAACATCAAACCGTAAACAAGAACAGTAAACAACAACCAAAAACAGGAAATAACAAATTCGAATAGTTGCACCAAACGTACCCTAAACCTCTGAGCTCAAAACAAATGTTTCCTTCTCTAGTTAGTGCGGAGTCTATGAAAGATTAATTTTTCATTTCAGTAATACAGTCAAGAAAGTCTCAAGTTGCTCAAGTAGTGTTTTTCAGCTGAAGTTTTTGAGGGTGCTTTTCTTAATGAAGGGGTGTTAAACATGTCATGTGTCAAGAATGTGATAATAGCTGAATTAACATAAGCAGTTAAGAAACTGTTTCATGCAGGAAAATTTGTGAAGCATCTAAGTGAGTTGCCAGAAGGTTCTAGTTAGTTGATGATGTCTACAAATTAAGGAGATGTAGCTGTAATCAATTCTTCACAGCTCTAATATTCCAAATTTTCTTGTTTCTGTTTACAAATAGTCAGTACCAGGTACATTTATTTGTATGGTTTTTCATAAATGATACAAATAGCTTGCTTTATTTTTCATTATTTACCAAAATATATGATGAACAAGGTACTCTATGGGTCAATGATGGGACTAAATAAGCACACACTTTATAGAAAAGGGAGTGAAATTGAATTCTTTTTTGCCCAATTGTCTGCTTCTGATATCGACTCATGCACTTCTTTCTATGCAATGACTATCTAAAGTTGGCCATGAATGATTCTTTTATATTCATTTTCCATCTCTCAATAATAATTACCTACTAATTAAATCCAAAAGGTGGCCATCAACACTCTTTTCTTCTTGAGCTTACCATATGTTTACCTTTCTTTTATTTTGTTTTTCTCAACAAATTAACCCATGTTCACATACACAAACAAATAAACCCCATCAACTCCCACTTTTTTCCAACTTACTAATATGAAAATTCAAGTGCCTTGTCTTGAAATTCGAGTTAGTGGAATTTTTTTTTTGCCTTCCCCACAAACATGCCCTTAACCATCTTAGACCAACAAATTCAACGTTACCTTTTTTCTTTTATTTTCCTGATAAAATAAATAAAACAATCCCACTCAAATTCAATCAAAAGCTACACTACAATCTTTTCTTTATATATGGTCCCTTAATTCCCCTAATGCTCTATATCTATTTCTCTCTTTTCTACTATTTCTTTGCTACTTACTATTATAGTAGCACATTCAACTTAGCAACTTAGCATAGCTTTGAGAGTATTAACTCTTGTGAATCTATCACTTTGCTCATGATTGGTGGTCACCCGCGGGGCACCCCCGGCTATGGAGGTGGCTATAAAGGAAGTGGTGGTTCCTCGTGGCGGCTCAGCAGGGGAGACTTGTTTTGTAAATATGGATGAAAAATGATTGGAAAAGGAAAAAGAAAGAAAAGAAAACAAATGAAGCTTTGCAATTGCACTCTCCTGAGTTTCTAGCCTGGCGAAGGGCAGAATTGGGAGAGTGAAAATATTGCATTGCTGGGGAATTGAGGGTAGCGGTCCGACTTACCTGTTGACTTCAGGTGTTTTGAGTTTTGTTTCCTAGTTTAACCTTAATTATGTCTCTTATTAGTTGATTGACATATTTGTCCTTGGCTTAATTTGCATTTTGGGTGTAAAAACAAACATAGAGAGATGTAAGAGATGCATACGAGGGAGCTACAATTAATGTTTGTAATGCTGCTGGGCATGCACTGCTTACACCTTCTCATGTTGTAATTTAATTGCTTTCTTTTTTTTCAATATCAAACTTAATTGTTTCTCTTTTTCTTTTCTTTTTATTATTATGTATCCTTAATTTCGTCTTAATTAATTATGACCTTTGGATCTTAATTTGACTGGTATAATTCTTATGTAGATGTTTTGAACTCTTCTGCGAATGTTTGGATTAATTATGCACAATACAATTATCTACTTTCTAATTAACTTACTTTTTATGTATATAATCTTTTTTGACTTTAATATTCTCTCAATTTGTTCCAAAATTTCAACTTCCTTAGAACATTCAATAGCTATAAGAATTTTCTATATTTATTCAAAAGTTACAAAATTTTTTATATTTTTGTCCAACTGTTTCAAATCATCTATTTTTTCTCTAAAAAGTTACAAATAACATCATATTCTTGTTTGATTGCTCTCAATAATCTCACAATTGAAAATTTATCGTAACAAAAGGTGGAAAAGACAAGTGATATTATCTTCTAAATTTTCCTAATTGCATTTACAATATGCACCATTTGAAATTTTCACGTTTCGATATATTAAAAGATCGATTGTAAGTTTTGGTTAAATCGTTTGTAAGTTTTGGTTAAAACAAAAATTATTGGTTGTTGGACAAATGAACATAAATTTTCTACTTTGGGAGATAAAAACAGAATTTGACAATGAACAACAATCTAATTTAGATTATGTTTTGCGAATATTTTGTCAATATTAGTCTAAAATTGGATCTGACAGTTGATCAGTTTACCACAAAAGTCCATAATAAAATTGTTTTCATACCAAAATAATGGCTTCATTAAAGTTGTGTCCGTTCTTTACTTTCAGAAAAGGTAACGGCAGTCAATAAAGGAAAACAATTATGCAAAATTAATATTATGTTAACGGTAGAAACTGCGTATGCTTATTTGTACAATTTTAAACCACATAATCTAATTTATAAATGACTAAGACTAAATAGTCTATCATGACTAATATTAATCATGGCTCGGAGCCAATTTGTAGCCCTAGGTAACAACAAGATGCTCAGAACCACATTGAATTGCGAAACTCAGACCATTGAGAATGGCAAGGAGCTCGGCTTGAAACAATGACACGGAGCAATGGCCCAATGAGCAAGCTCCAGCCATGATTGCTCCAGTTACTAATCTAACGAGGAAGCTTGTCGTGGAGATTTTAGAACCAAGAAGAATAATATGTATCACAAGAATTAGAGACATTGTCTTTGTTTTCAGATTTGAATGGCTTATTATTTGATCATATTTAACTTTTTTTACTATGGCCGAACCACGTAATTTGTTATGTTGCTTGTTTACTTTATTTTTTTTCAATTGTTCGATTAGTTCACATGAGTGTATCCACTTTTCTCCTAATAATTATTTTATTTTATATTTTTTCAGTTATCACTTTGGTTATATGGGTTTTTAGATGGTTTATAATAATTAAGGTTATAAGAACTGGAATGGACCAGACCGGAACAGCTCAACAATCCAGTCTGAAAGTATCAGATTTTCAATAGCTTAAAAACCCAGCCAAAACTGCTCAAACCAGTTGGTTGAACCACAGACTGTTTAAACCGATGCAAGATGAGCGGTTAGATCAGCTCATTCTTTGCTATCTTTTAATTAAAAAAATTTTGGTTGGAGTGAGGTGTTAGAAATTAATATTAAAGATGTTGGCCTTAACTATCAGCTTTTAGTTCAATAGTTAAGTAATACGAGGGTTTGAACATGGACCTCCTACATACGACTCTTGTGTATGTGTCTTAAAGTTTTGGCATCTGTATCATGATGTTTGCACTACCCATCTGCACATAACTCAACTATGGTTCCAGAATAGCTTTTATCAATCATATAAAATACTATAATGAACTATACATTTGACTAAAAGACCATAACATTCTGCCAATTAAGGCAATGCAATGGTGAATATGTTACAACAAAGCTGCAGCTAAAAATACTCACCTCTAACTTTGATAACTTGTCACTGCATAGAGTTTTTTGTTCCTTCTCCTCCCCTACTGATATGCTCAGTCGTTTTCACTACGATCGGTGCTCTACAGACTCTGAAATCAGCAACTCGGTTGAAGAATCCGATTGAGGATCTTCAGTAGGAATGTAATCAGGAAAAGAGAACGGACTAGGGGGTAAGTGCAGACCATTGTCATTCCCTTCCAACATTTCTACAACCTTGGTCATCAATGGACGATCTGATGCATTCTTCTGAATGCACCATAACCCAACTATGCATATCTTTTTTGCAATTCCAACCTCAATTTCACTACTATTCTCAACCTCTAACTCTCCTCCCTCATTTAGATGCTCATAAACCCATGATGCAAAATATGCTCTCTCCAAATTGTTTTCTGTAGCATCAATTTTTATTCTTCCTCGAGCCATTTCCAACAACAACATCCCAAAACTATAAACATCTGATTTGCATGAAACTGATCTTAAATTCGTTGAAATCAGTTCAGGAGCAATGTACCCCAAAGTTCCTCTTCTAGTACTAATAGACACAAAATCATACTCCTTTGGGTAAAATTTTGCAAGACCAAAGTCTGAAACTTTAGGGATGAAATTACTGTCTAGAAGAACATTATGCGGTTTGATATCAAAATGAAGAATGCAAACATCACATCCCACATGTAAATGCTCGATCCCACGAGCTGTCCCTATAGCAATTCCAAGGAATATCTCCCAGCTTAATGGCTGGACTGCCGGTCCTCTTGAGAATATAAACTTATCAAGAGATCCATTAGCTAAATATTCAAATACAAGAGCATGATGAGACTCCTCAGAACAAAATCCAACTAATTTTGCTACATTCACATGATGAATTTTTCCAAATATAGAGACTTCATTGGTAAAGTCGTCGTTGCTGAACTTGGACTCACCAAGCATTTTTACAGCGACAACATAACTGTCAGCAAGTTGTCCCTTGAACAATGTTCCAAACCCACCTTTGCCCAACTTATCTTTAAAATTGTTTGTAATTTCAATAAGATCAGAGTAGGAATACCTTCTAGGTATCAAGGATTGTTGATTGCTTAGATTTATCTCCTTGTTATGTTTGGTCTTCTTTGTTGTCCTACGTTTGTGGACTAGAAATCCAATTATAACTATAGGAGCCAGGACGAATCTTGCAATGAGATTTATAACTGAAAGATAACGAATAGGAAATTTATTAACTTTGAACAAAATGATCAATTAATCAAGATTAGAAGTTTCAGTTCATATAGTTTACCTAAAGCAATGTCCGAAACAGCAGCAAAGAAGAAGGTAACAATAGGTGGTAGATATATGCCTCTGCCTGCAAAAACAGATTCAAACATTATGCACAAGACAGGAAAATTGGCTTGAAGCATTATTTGGCCTTGATCTATCAAAAGTTTTAGTGTTTGCATTTCAATTAAGATTCGGTAACATTTATCCCCGACCTATAAAAATCCATAAACTGTGAACACAAAAATATTACAAAGAACGAAATTAAGCTTTTGATTGCACACAGTGGAACCAAAAAATTCAAAACAAGTGACATCAAATGCCTAATAATTTACAAAATAGATGGCAAAGAAGATTCAAATGTGCAATAGTTTACACAAAATACACCTATTTTGCCACTTGTTTTGTTATTTTTAGCTCCACCATCTGCAATCCGAAGCTCAATTATGCAGTTAACCTTTACATGTGATAATTCCCTTCAAATTAGTTCACATTTGATTGGTTTTGATTGATAACAAGTAATCGTTACCGAATCATAGTGCAAACTCCAAAACTTTTGAAAGTGAGAAGCCAAAGTAATGCATTAAGAGCATCAAGATAAAGCAAACGAACAAAGAAAACCACTAATTAGCTCTATAAACAAATAATCAAACACCATATGTCCAATTATAAAAAAAAACACCATATATCCAGAAAAGATAACCATCATAACCTTGACATTCATAGACATTTGGTGTACCAACAGAGCTCAAAAAACAGGAACCACCACCATTAACGCAATCCCGGCATTCTAATGACCATTCAAGATCAAACCCAGAAGCCATCAATTTCACAATACTATCATAAGAAGGGTTCAAAACAGCCTGATAAATAGTAGGCACCCTCGAAACAAACGAGCAAGGCCCTTGAAGACCAGATATAATATAATTGCCATAAGTAACATAAAAATGAAACATTGACCCATTTTGGATCAAGCATGGAATTTCCCTGTAAGATGGATCTTTGCTCTCATTAGAACACTTAAAGAAACTGGTAAATGTGGTGGACACAGATCCTCTGTAGCGACTACCATCCCTTAAATCATCAACAGAGAGGGAACTATAGGGTAGGCTGCAGTTTTCAGAGGCTAAATTGAAATCAACAAGACGAATCATATGGGAAAGATAGTTAATTTGCTTGATAAAATACTTTCCTGAGTGGAAATTCAAAAGGGTCTGGTTGTTCTGGCAAGATAATTCGTAGTCAGGATCCCCACAGAGTTGGGGATCAGTAGTTAGGCGAAATGGGTAATTGATAGTGATGTCGCCGCATGAAGATGAGCAGTTTTCTTGGAGGGTTCTTCTTGATTGAACTGAAGTTGTTGATGAGAAGATCAAAAGGGAAGAAACAAGAAGAAGAAGACGATGATGATGATGATGATTTGAGAGCTGGAGTTTCATTTTTGTAAGGTGGGTACAAGTTGGGGAATGAAGTGAACTTAAAAGAGTTCAATTTGGAAGTAGATAGCTTCAAGTGAGTGACAATTTTAGGCGACTCAAGTGGACTTCCATGTCGGAGTACTCACTCCCGTTTGCATTGCAGCATAAGGATAAAGGGTTATTTACAAAAATAAAGTTGGTGTTTTATTTAATTTTTAATACTTTGTAAATAAAGCATGGATTTTGAATCGAACCGAAAATTTCCAAATAAAAGATTTAAAATTAAATTGAATCGTTGATTACTTCAACTGAATATATTGATCCAAAACATTGACTTTCATATGGTATAATTTTGGAAATTTAATAATACCTATGTTGAATATTTAAAAGAATCGAACTGAAAAAATTGATCTTTCTTAATTATTTCATTATTTATTTATATTTTATTTTTAAAATCATACCATTAAGTTTTAACGAGGCATAATTTCATATATAGTAAAGAAATTTCTAAAAATTATATTTTGTAATACAATTTAATTAATTTGAATGTTCGAATTTCTATATTGACTTTGTCTTAAAATTCGAGACAATTCAATTCAAAAATGTTTTATGTTCGCATTCAGTATTAGAAATTGAATTTTACAAATCTCTGATTTCCAATTCAATTTTAGAGATTTCTAAATCTTTAATATCATGTACTCACCTTTAATATAAAGTTCGTTTACAAAATAAAATAGCTTAAATTATATGGTTATGTTTTAACATAACGAAATTTATTTTGTCTTTTTTTAAGATCCATTTTATATTGTAGTTTTGATAAAATTTGTGCACAAAGCCTGTTTTGAAAAGATGTATAAAAATTGGGTTAAAAATATAAATAGACCTCTCAAACAATGCCATTATGGTAATTAACACTTTTTACTATAAGTAGACCGAATCGTACCAGACTTTTCCGGATACAATTATAGATTATTTTAAATACCAGACCTCGGCCATCTTCCTCCGTCGCTGCTCCCCCAGCTTCTTATCATCGCCGGAACTGAGTTCCCGATAGGTTAGTTTATGTCGGAGAATAATATAAAAGATGCTATTAACCTTAACTATTAGCTCGAGCTTTTGTTTAATTGGTTAAGTAATAATTTACTTTTCAATTTCCAATTTAATCCCTTACCTTAGCTTATTAGTGCATTGTTATACATGATTTCTCTTCAAAAAAATTCTCTTTCAATAGGTTTTTCTTTCAATTTGATTTTGGTTGATAGGATTAAAGAGTGTCGATACATAACCATATAGTTTGCATTTTGCAGCATGGAGGAACAGTTCATACTAAGGGTTCCACCCTCTGTTGCTGAGCGTTTAGATCGTCTTTTGAGTGAAAGTGCTGCTGATTCCGAAGAACAATCTTTGGATTTGTCTTTTAATGGTAACTTTCCGATTCCTCCTTTGCGTCGTATAACAAGCTTTTCGTGTTTTTATTATAGTTCAGTTTTTGAGTTTTGAGGTGAATTGAGAATTTTCCGTGGCAGTAACATGTTGCCTAGTCCCTTTTGACCGGAAAACAAAACATGAAGTAATTATAATGAGTTTTGACGGAGTTATTTCCATTTGATTATTAGACATCTTTTCCTAGAAAAATACAATAATGAAAGGCTGCTCATTGTTTGGTATGATTGTGTTCTGTAATCAAAGGGACTATAAGGTGTTATATTTCAAGTTTACGTGGCCAGATGATTACTAAATTGCTTTGTGTTCCATTAGCAAGAATTTTTAAACTGTTTTGAGTTGAGAACTTTATGTAGGAGTAGTAGATCAATCAGATAATATGAGTGTTCATGTACTAGTACGTGAGTTTTCTTGTATACATAGATGACTGTACATTTTATTTCGGAATCATGCACTGCACTAGCGAGCTCATCTTGCTTTCTATGTGCATTATGAGAAGCTTAATGTGGAGAAAATTAAAATAATGCTGACTGCTATTAATCGAAGTAGCCCAGCCTCTTCAATGAGTCTAAGCCGAAAAAATGAAATTTGATTGTTTCATTTAGATAGCACTTCCAGCGAGTTTTTTAAGGCACCAACTCATGCACACATAGTAAATGATTCAGTTGCAGGGATTGTTTTGAAGGAGAATTGCTGCTAAATCTCCAAAATTCTTGTAGTATGCTCCAAATTTCTTGAGTTTTTCTACACTAGCTACAAGTTTTCTGTCAGTAATTTTGGTTGGTAGTCTTATACTCTTCAGGGAAAGACACAAATCTTGTATACAACTCAGTATACCATTGGTTATGGAAAATAAATACAGTAGATACTGTGGAAAATATTTAAAGCAAAAGGGGCGGATCAGTTTGGCGTTGATATGAAGTTGTTGTAAGATATATCAGTCACAGTTGGCATAGCAAGGTGAGATAAGGATAACAATAACAAAGAGAATCAACATGATAATACAGGGAAAGAAGTAGATAACTTAATAGTTTGATATCAGAGAAATTTATAATTTTTGGGGGACAATCTTCGACATTTTAGCTTTGATAATAAAGGTTCAGGAATATATAGAGATTCAGGATTGTTCATGATTGATTACTGCAGGACAGTCTGGTGCAGAAATAGGATGGTAGAACCAGATGTGTGTCTGTACTGCTGCAATACTCTAGGTGCACCAAAATCAAGTGATATGAAAAAGAAAAGGCTGAAATAGGAAGAAACACTGATTATTGAGCATGCTTCCAAAATTAAAGTACTTTTAATGTCATTAGCTGAAGTTAAAGCTTTTCTTCCTACCCTTTCCTTCAGTGCTCAGCAGAATGCTTTGACCCACTTCTGAATGTGGTATACGTGGCCCGTAGGAAGAATATGTTTACATTACAATCAAAGGTTACAAGGCGGGTGAATGCTTAAAGATTAATGCATTAAACACCGCGTACCTACCTATTTAAAAAGGTCTAATGACCTCGTAACTATATTGAATTGTTACAAGTTATTTCATGTTAAACCTTTTCAACTTGTACTTTCCATTATAATGATATTCTGATCTCTTAGATTTCCTATTGGACACTTATAATTAAGTGCACTACCACATCAGCACGAAAGACATGTGCAAAAATTCAAATTAAAATGTTTAACAAGTCATATTTATTAATTTTTAAGTCTCATAGGTCATTTAGAATTATGAGACCATAGGTTTTCTTGACAAGTTTAGGTGTCATTTTTATATATCATGCCAATCCTTGGATGTTATGTGGAATTTACGTATTTAACTTTTATTTCTCCGCTTTGTATAGATGTGTAAAGAATGAAGAGGGAGGGAGGAGGGATGTTGAACTTGTTAGATTTTGTGTCAGACTGGTTTGTATTTACTCTTTATGTTTTTGTGTTTTGAAGATTAAGATATCTATGGAAACCAAAGCAAAGGGGTTGGAATGTCACTATTTGCTGCACAAACGACATAGTTGGAAAAAAACTGTCAGTCAAATCCATCAAATTTTATATGGCGATATTTTTATGCTTCCATTAGATAACATGCTATGTTGTTTTCCTATGTTGGTCTGTTGTTCCAATGTTCTTGGACTTCTTGCACTCTTTTCAATCAGTCTTCATGGATATTTTATCCATTTGGTTCATATTGTAGTTTTGTCAGTTATAATTAAGGTGCATGGGCACGTTGCCGTGCTGATGTGGGGTGGAGATGAGGAACTCTTAACATGCATAGGACTTGGTGATTTAGGTGCTATGAGACTTTGAAGCGTATGAAAGTTGTTGGATAATAATATTCTGCATAAGGTTATATTGTTGCCGTTGTGGTAGTATGGATAATTTTAAGCATATATCATTTTATGCTCATTAGCAGTGTGATGTTAAGGGGTTTTTTTTTTCCCCTTTTTTCCTCTCATTTTAACGTTGTGTTGTGTAAAAAACTTGAAACAATATATTAGAGTGAGCTGTGTGCCTTTTCAAACAGTTGGATTAATTTTCCATGGTTTCAAATATAAAATTAGCGATGGTCATGTGCTTCTACTTATGGGTAGTATAATAGTTGTCGAAGGCGTGCCTCTGGCATTAGTATCAATTTTGATAATTAGATATTATATCTACTTTTCATTTTCTGGTCTGTTCATCAGCCTTGTGCCTGGGCCATGCAGCTAGGCTCCAGGAGCCCGTAGCGCCTTAGTGTACCTTCAATAACTATGGGTAGTATTAGATACTGTCACTAATCACAAGTGCCCATTACTTTAATGTTCTTTTTTTTACCTGATTTTACTACTAGAAAATGATTGTGGTGCCTGCCAACCTCTCCTCTTGTCTAACCATACCATGGATCTAAGTGCCAATGTCTTGGTGTGCAGAGGATGGTAGGAGTGGCTCATTTTCAATTGGTAATGAGAATTTCCCTGCTTCTCTCTTGGATCTTCCTTGTGTTGTGGAGTCCTACAAAACTTATGATGATTGTGCACTTGTTAAAACTTCGGATATTGGTCAGGTAGAGTGCTCATGAAAATATTTTTCTTTCACGTTCAGAAAAGGAAGTTATCTTCATTTCTAAATGTAATTACCTTCCCTGCATTCAGATGATTCTGGTTAGAGAAGCAGGTGACAGTGCTCCAGATGTAGTGGAGTATAGACATGGGCTTACTCCTCCTATGAGGGATGCTCGAAAACGACGATTTCGCAGAGAGCCAGACCTAAATGTATGAATTAGTTTACATTTTGGAACTTTGTTATGCTACTGAAGATTTTATTTTCCATCATAAAAAGTATGTGAATTACTGCTTAGAATTTTCACTGTAGCCTAAATCAGAAAATGTTTTCAAAGTCAGTTAGATTTTGGACTTATTGGCAGTTTGCTTGTTGTCAGGTCCAACATTAAGATAGTGTATGTATGCATTTCTATCCTTTGCATAATTTATACTAATTATGGTGGTTTTGGCACTTTTGCAGCCTGAACTTGTACAGCGTGTTGAGAGGGATTTGCTGAACATTATGGCTGGTGGAACAGTTGAAAATTTTGATATCCTTTTGTATTGTTTTTCCCTTTTTCTAATCCGTATTTTTTGGTATTTGGGATAAAGCTTCTAGTAAGAGTTAATTATTGAGTGAGTGTGCACATCATAGAATAGGCTATAAGAAAGAACATGAACACTGATATCAGCTTTGGTTGAGGTGTGAATTGCTCTGTAGTAGAGCAACATAAGTATTGTGAACATCTGGATTACCATCATTAGCACATAAGCTCACACAGTGTGATGGTACGGCCGCTGCAAATTGAATTTGAGTTGCAGAATATCAAGCTCTGCGTGGTTCATTCTTTGACCGTTTTCTAAAGTTGTATATTTGCACTGATAATATAATTGTCCACTTCATTCTCGGAGTTAATCCTTAACTGCATGCTTACATGTTGAAGTAAATGAGCAAGAGGATGATGGTGATCAGAATGCTCGTAATGCAGGCAAGAAACCCTTGCCTGCACCTGCAGCTAAGCCTAATATTCAAGAGGTAGCAGCTAACGCTGAGGAGCCTGAAAGAAGTGATTCTGATGAATCAGATGATTCAATTTAGTTGGGTGCAGTTTACTGAGTTTTATATATTTGGGATGATCAGCTTTATTGGAATTCCGGTAATGCATCGATACCTGATCTAGTTAATTTCATGTATCTGTGGAGGTTATCAGTGTTATGTGCACATAGATGGGCAAAAAACTGTTGTTATAAGAGCGTTGGTTTTGCGGCAGAAGCCATGGCTGTTGTTTGCTTTCTAGAGAGTTAGCATTGCATTAGATAATAAGTCATGAATGCGGATGCAAGATGTATTATTAGATTAGATTCTATTAAAGGAATCATATGATCCTCTGTAGTAGAATATGATCCTGGAAGTGTGAAGTATTATACCAATGGGAATCAAAATTAACAGTTCTGTAGTCTAATTGTTTGGATGCTTAGCTAATAGAGTTTCTTCTTTGTTCGTTGAAGGTATTTGATTTATAGATTTTATAGAGCAACCTCACATTTATGAATAAGGAATGTTTATATGGTAAACTTTGGCCCCTATACTTGCATATTCTATTGGGCTGATGCAGTATTTTTATTTTTTTTAACGTTCTAACCCTCTATTTTAAATTTTAGTTTGATTTAGACGTCATTTAAAGATAAGATTATTGTGTTGACGCAACATAGAGTTGTATAACGATTCATATTTTTATGCATGTGTTTGGATGGTTTGTGGCGAATATAAATTGCACAGGTACAACATGAAAATAAGGGTGTATTGTATATATTGGCTGCCCTGGCTGAGGCATTGTGCTGGAAATTAATTTGAAATGAATGTAGTTTGAAGCTTGTACTTTATTGAATTTTGTTTTTGTGTGAACATAGTTTCCTTGTCGGTAGTGATTGAATGTAAGGCTCCACATCGATGAATCCCATGATCCTTTACGAAGTTGATCACATCCTCGTCCAAAAACAATCAAATGAATAGGTTCAACTCATTTAGTATAGAAATTTCGAAGGATTTATTGCAGGGTCGCTCCATATTTCTGGCAGTGATGTACCCTTTCAAATAGCTAATGTGATCTTTTCAGATAGACGATGTTTCTTTAGAAGCCTTAGCACTTGTTTCATAACTTCTAAAGCGTCGATCATTTGTAAGGAATAGAAATCTCACCATTTAAACCCTCTTGAGCTTTGCTTATAAGCTCCCACATTAATATGAAATTCTGAGATCTAACTGAAAGTAAAACAAACTCGATTCAAATCTGTTAACTAAAAGTTAAAGGTAATGCTTTAATTTTAAATCAGATATTAGCTCTTTGTTACTGTAAAAAGTGACTTTTTCTTTCCTTTTTTTGGAAACAAAAAGTGACTTGTTATACTAGCTAATATAATTGTATTAAAAATGAAACAAAAACTGAAAGTTCATCATATCTGAATATTTAATTGAGATTATTAACAATTTCTTTTATGTAAACAAACACAATTTCTAAATAAGATGAAAGGATTCTATTTAGAAAGTTTGGGCGTGCATGGAGGGGCCCAATATTAATATTTTGTTTTAAGTGCCCAATTACATCAATCAATGGACCCAAAATGAGACCAAATACCTTTCACGTCCCATTCATATACCACTCGTATTCATCAAATCACATTCATTAAATTATACTTATATTATATACACCTTTATTCACCCGTATGTATGTTAGTGTAATTTCCTCTTTACATTAATCAGTTCAATCACACATTAAGTATTTCTTTTTTGAGAGAACAAATAAAAGTGTTCATGGGGCTTATTTTGGTGCTTTTTGCCTTTTAACAAACTTATAAAATTCAAATGCATGGATATATTGTTGGGTAAGAATTTTATTGTCCAATAATTAACAATATCATATTCTACACGATTATATTATATCATATGTGATATAGTTTGTGGAATTTCTTTGAAATGATTAACAGAAGAGAATACTTAATTGAGTTGTTTCTTTTCCTAGTGAACCTTAGAGACACTCATCCGTTGTTTGATTAAATGCCCCTTGAGGGACCTTGAACAATGTGTGTAAGTTTGAGTCTTGAATATGTAAACAATTACTAATAGTTGTTGAGACAGCTCTGCCCTTTTGGAGGCTCCTCTTAGATTCAGTTAGCATTGCTTTTCTAGTTCTTAAAATCAACTTCTAACCTTTGTAAATTAAAAACGATGATTGTTAAATGAAAAATTGTTTAAGAAAATTTAATTGAGTAAAAGTTACAATTTGTATGTTTTAGGTAATTGTATTCACAACTTATTAGAAAATAACAAAATCTAATTGGAGAGACTAAGAGTTTGAACTCTTCAAAATTTAGCTTAAAAGCTCAAGAGAGGACTCTGAGGAAATGTTTAAGTATATTGCAGAGTTTATGATCTCTCACAAACTTTTTTATACATTTAGATATCTAAAACGCTCTTTGCATATGAGTAAAAATGTAAAAAGGGTTGGAAAAAGAAATAAAAGAGAAAATGAAAAAGGAAGAAGTGGAGTTTTGATAGTGAAAGATGGATTGGATTAGAAAGCACATGCAATTGCTTTTTCTTTTGGGAAGTTGTAATCTACAATACAATTCTCGACCAATCAACTTCCATCTTTTTCTCCTTTTCTAATTTCTTTCTTTTTATTCCCATTTCTACTCCTCTCTCCTCTCTATCGCCAACCCAACTGCACTACTAAACCACTTATCCTTCTCAACTGTTTTTATTCAACGTACCCCTCTTTTATTTATTATTATTATTATTGTTATTATTAAATATAAAATATATTTAGTTATAATTAAAAAAATAAGTATAAGGTATGGTTATTTTATTTTCCAAAATTTTACTATTGTTTTGCTTTTCATACCATTGATTGAACTGTATAAAAGCAATTCCCATCATAAATGCAAGTGAAAACAACAAAAGAAACTCAAGAGAATCATAATTAAAACTTACCCTGAAATATAATGTATGTCACTTCTTTATGAACAAATATAAAAAAATTGACTTTCAGCTTTCTAGAGAGGCTCTTAAGCGTTGTATCTCTAACCGTACTTTTTACTACGACTCTTTGCTTTTTCTTTTTAATACTATATTCATTCATGTGTGTGGTTCTTAGTAATTTGAGAAGGATTATGAAATTCTTTGAGTTATATTTTGTCGTAAACTCCTCAAATTTTAAACTTCAAAGCTTTCACGAAGAGTCTCTTGGAGATGCTTTAAGGTGGTTTGATTTTTTCTATGGTACCATATTTTTTTCAAAAATCATCAGTTTTTTCATTTTCACCATTGAATTAGGAATATAAATTTTGGTTCAATAGTAATAAAACCCAAATAATAATTACAACTTTATTATTCTGAAATATTTAGTAATGATTAAAAACATACAACTATAATTTTTTTTTAAAAGAAAAAACATACAACTATTAAGTTGCAAGAAAGCCAACTATAAATATTTCTGAATTAGTAAGTAGAAGCAAACAATAAACAATCACAATCTGAAGAGTTGCATGAACTAGTCATATATAATATGTTTTTCGTTGTAGACATACGCCATGGATTCCGTTAAAAATTTACTTAGATCATCTCAATGTGCATTTTTTATATATCAATTGGTTGGTTGCTTCTTATACAACATTTTGTATTGCCAATGCATTTTAGACGATCAAATAAAATCTCAAATTGTACAATTACTTTGAATACGATGATATAGAATTTAAGGAGAAAATTGTTAGAGGGAGAACTAAACACATATTAATAGTGTAATTTAAATTATATTTCATTTGAATATTTTACTTTATAAAGCATCTCCACATCATTTTCAAGTGGAGTATGATTTTCCAAGAAAATTCTGGCATAACCGTAAATTACAAATTATCAGTCTTTTATTCCGAAATCACCCAAAAACATAAATAAATATGTAGTACAGAAAAATAAATTGTAACAACAATAATGTGACAGATCCAGCAAAGCAACAGATGTAAAAACAGTAACAACCTTTGTACAATAAAAAGTTAAAAAATATCACAGCAGTAATTGTAAATAGTATATAGTAGTATTAAAGACAAAAGAGCCCCTCAGTGACTCTAAAAAATAACCCGACAAGGAGAGATAAGGGATGGTAAAAAATGCCATAAAAAAAAGCATCAAAAAACATTCTAACAAATTAAAAAATAAAAAAACTCTATACCATCATCCATCACTCGCCGCTTCATTTCATCACCGCCATCCTCATCTGTAAGAGAACCACTCCACTAAATCCATACCCACGCGCCTCCGCGTGACCTCCACGCGATTCTCAGATATAAGAGGACGGCGGCAGAGAGGGCAGTCGAAATTGAGATGATCGAGCCAACCGTCGAAACAGTGTTTATGAAACACGTGGCAGCAGTCCAGCTTCCTGACCTTGTCGCCGTCTTTAAGCGCGCTTAAGCAAAACACGCAGTCGGATCCTCCGCCGGCGGAGGCGGAGGAGTAGCGGTAAGAAAAAGCGCGGTTGAGATTGAGCTGATCGGCGAGGATGAGTAGGGCGGAGGAGATGAGAGGTTGGTCGATGGGATGGAATCGGAGAAGTCCAAAATAGTAAAGGAGGGAGAAAATGAAAGAACGGAGGTAGTGGATGGATTTGGCGATGATGGCGACGAGTAGTAAGGGGATTGAATCGGACGACACGTCGTTCAGCTGGCTTTGTAACCCCATCTTCTTCTTCTTCTTCTTTCCCAATAAAAACAAAGTGTGTATTTATTTTCAGAGGAAGAAGAAAAGGTATTTATAAAGCAGTAAAAGAAGAAGAAAAAAGAGACCGGGAGCCACGTGGGATATAACTTTTGTTGCTTTTTTATTATTTTTTTACACTTCAATCATAATTCCCCTATTCGTTATTATGCCTGCACCAAACTGAATTGCTTAAATTTTAAAGAAATGAATTTGGTTAAAGTGGGCTGAAATTAGTTTTACTAAAATTAAGTCCAAAACAATAGGATCTTATTATTTTTTGTAATGAATTAATGATAACTAAAGAATAATTGAGTTAATTATTTGAACGTTTACATTTTAATGTATGTTACAAGAAGAGATTCTTTTAAAGGTTCATATGAACCGTCAAAAATAAACTTCTGCGACGTACTTTTAACTTCGCATGAGCCCTTTTGCGAAGCATAATTAGCTTCTATGAAGTTTCACAGGAGCTAAAATGCTTTGTAAAAGGTCATTTTTGAAGCATTTTAGCTACACAACATACCTTTCTATGAAGGGTAATTTTGACAATCTTCTTTGTAATTTGTCTGTTTGATAACATGTATGAAAATGAATCCAAAAAAATGCAAACAAACGTCTCAATTTTACGAGTTATATAATTGACCCAGAATAACTTTTTTTTTTGGTAATACTGATCCAAAATAACTTTTTTTTTGGTAACATTGACCCAGAATAACTAGATTCTCATAATAACATATTTCATTTATGCTTTCAATTAAATAATTAATAATTTAACACTCCAGTAATGTTCGTTAGCTTTTTCCTTTTTAATAATCTCCGCCATAAAATTAGATGAGAGTCTAGGACTTCGAACTTTTTTTTAGGGGTTCTTAAATTTTATTTAAGGTTCAAGAGCTACTAATAATTTTTCCTAGTTTTTAATCTTACGGAATATAAATGTTGTTTTGTTTATATTTTGGTTTTAACATTTTTTCCCATCCTCCTACTTTATCCAAACAATTAAAAATCATATTATTCCCTTGACAAAGTTCTCAAGGTAAGAACATTCAAGGTTGATTAGCATAATTAATTTAAAGAAGAGGCCTAATGATGGGTGTTTAATCGTAAAATAAGTAATGTCTGTTAAATGTGGAACAAAGCATAAGAGAGAGATTAGTATAAAATAGAAACAATAATTAAAAGGTTGCTGGGCGGTGGGAGATTAACTAAAACATTGACCCCTTTGAGATTTCCCGTGATCTTCGCTTACTAATCCCTAATTTTTAATTATAATAATAATTAGCAAGTTGTTAAACAATGTGAAATTGGGATTAAGATTGAATCAGCACCGTCCACAAAGATACACCATATCCAGTCCACCGTCTACACTGCATTTGCCTAATTGGATCTGCTAATAACATACTACTTGTTTATAATTATATTGAAAACTATATATACCCAACTTCTACTCTCCCTATTCACCTAATTTTGATACTTGGTTAACATTACCACTATATGATATTGTTGTAGTTTTTTCTTCTACAGTTTGTTAATTGATTATTAGTGTTTAATAAAATTATAATTAATTGTTATTGTTGGTATGTAAACTGATTAATGTGAGCATATTTCAAATCAATATCATCAATAATATATTTTTTTAAAAAATATGATCTTACTAATTAGTTTGAGAGGGTGGTGAAATTTCATTTAGTTGGATCTTCTTTCCATGATTGAAATATACTATGTATAATAGAATTTGAACTTGAAATATGTATCTAGGTACCTCAAAACGATAATAATCTAAAATATGTTCTCTTAATGTAAATATACTACATTTAATAATAATATAGCCATCTATATAAAAAGTTCAATATCCCAAAGTAAGAAAATTAGAATAAACTCGAGATTATTATTTGTGTGGTGTGCTGAGTGGTAGTACTTAAAAGTTTAGGATAAGACGTGCTTGTAGTTTATGTAGTAACTAGTTTCTTAGTGAATTTTATGCAGTTGAAAAAACAGTCACGAAAAGATTTTGGAAACTAATTATATATGTGTAGTATATGATTTGGACTTGTCACCTGATTAGCCTTATTGGATCTTCTGAGGTATGTCGTAATATAATATCAGTCGGACAAAAAACAAAGTAATTAATTTGGATGAATAACAAACAATTGAGATAATGTCATTTTCACTAATTGCTTACATCATATTTATATATTTGTTTGCTTGGCTAAGAAGACTACAAGTCTACAGAAGCTGTGGGCGACACATTCATGCACTTAAGAGTCCCAACCCTTTGTACAAAGAATGAATTATAATAACACAAATTAATATAAAACACAAACACTTCTAGATCCCATTTGTTTGCTTAAGAATCATGTAAGAAATTTTTTTCATGATTTTGTGTCGTTTATTTCGGTTGGAAAAATAAGTTAATAAGAAATATTTTACAAATTAATTGAAAGATTATTAGAAAAGAGAAACATTTTTTACAACTTAACTCGATCACCACCCATTGCCGGTTGCTCGTGACTAAATTTCACCGTTAATGGTGGCTAGTGGCTGAAGTTTGGTGTCAATGATCGCCAGACTAACTACTATCAATCTTCAATTTATGTTTTATTTTAAAGTGATTTATACTCATGGCTACTGAATTTTGTATGTGATAACCTAATGACCAATATCATGAATTTTAAAACTTAACATTATGATACCTGAATTTTACATTTCATTAACATAATATATAGTTCCAACAAATGGAAATCTCAAAAAGAAAAAAGGCTAAAATTAAAGTTGTTCAACTATAAATTTAGATTTTACAGATCACCATTTTTATAACTTCAGCTTCTTATACAATTTTTGTATCTCCTAAAAACTTTCAACAATCGAGCTTTTTTAAAATACTATTTTCATAAATGTTTCACTAAAGGATTGCAATTAATAAAGTGGTCATTTTTATTGGTACTAAAAAGGGTTATTGTGTTAGTAAAATATGAAGTTCAGGTAATATCAAGTTTTGAAGATCGGGACCATCGTGTCAATGAATGCAAACTTTCAAGGACTATGGGTATAATTTACCCATTTATTTTTAAGTAAATGATTGGAATATATTATACTTTTCGTGAAAATATTATTCTGTGCACAAATATTTTCAAAACACAATTTCTCAACAAACATATGGAGTGCCAATTTCCACTTTCCAGGCTTTGAAAACGTGCATGGATAATTTGCAAATTGCAAGCTTGTTTAATTTGACAAAAGAGAAAATTTGCTAAAGAAAACAAAATATGAGCTAATAAGTATTAATAAAATGAGTAAATAACACAATACAGTTAAACCTCTTTAAAGTAATACTCTTGGGACCAGGAAAAAATATTACTTTATCGAATTTATTACTTTATCGATAATGAACACTGATGAAGAGACTAGTCCTAAACCAGACAATAGCAATAGAATCACCTACGGATGAACAAATTTTTGAGTCGGTAATGAACATTGGTAGACTACCAGACAATAGCAATGTCATCTCAAGCTTGTCATCAAAGAAAGCAGTTCAAGCAATCAACACTTTGAACAATTACTTGTTACAACACGAGCAAAACATACCAAAAGTTATTTATGCTTTACGTAAAGTTAATGATGATGTTAATTTTAGCTTTGGTGGAAAGAAGAAACAAGATATTATATATTCATATTTTAAAAAAATTGAATTTTGTAACTCATACATATTATATATACGTATTACTCTGGAATTATTACTTTACATATTACTTGGGTCCTTCAGGACTTTCAAATTTTTTATTATCTTATGCTTTTAGCGAGAATATTACTTTACGACATTAGCCCAAGTTGGGACCGACGAATTTTACTTTATCGAATATTACTTCATCGAGGTTTAACTGTATATTTATTACTAATAAATTAATGGTATTGGCCTTGAAATAGACGTAATCTTTAACATGAGCTTGAACAATTGTTTACTCTGCCTGGGGTACGTATTTAAAAAAAATGTGACTAAGACAACTACTTTTCCTATCTAGGAATTAGACCCAACATGATCTTGATCTTGACAAACCTCAATGTTCTGTAAGCTGTCCTTCATTGACCTCTTTTTATGTTGTTTTCATGGTGTAAAAGTAACTGAAATCACGTAGTTTGAAAAAATGCTTTCAATATAAAGGAATTTACAGGTTTTTGAGAAAGTTATCTCTCCCTACAATGCTTTCCTCCCAAATATAATATGGTTAGAGTCCATTCGAAAGCATTGACCATTGCTGAGACAAAATTCACAAAACTATTTTGGTTTGTGCTAATTGAATAATTTAAACCTTTAAAATTTATTTTAATAAAGTCAGTTTCCTTTCATTTTCTTCCTATTCAACGAAGAAAAACTGAAATATTTATATTATGCTCTAAAACAACTGAATGTCATCTCACAAGTCACAACCCCCACCTTTCTTAAATCTGTTTCTTGTGGAAACTTTATCTAAAGCCACCTTGTTGGTAATTTCCTGATGGTGACAACTTGTGGAAATATTCTGCACAAGCAAGACTTGTACTTCTTTTTAACTAGCCTAGGTTCATTTGACATTACATATATTCTTCAAGTCTTTTGCCAGTCTTGCCAAGTATCCACAATGTCTCCCTACTTTTTTCTCCAAGTTATCATTTGACAGCTAGTCAAGGAACTCGTCAACGAATTTTCTTTATTTTATTTTGACACAATGGCCTCCGACATGCATTCTTCAAAAACTCAGTGTAGTTACTCTCACAATCTAAAGAGAAGCTCAGCTTACTATTATATCCCCATGCCACGTAACTAAACTAAGGTAGAGGAACTGCAAACGCAGAACTCAACAGATTGTAATGCATTTTTTCATTCAGTTCAAGTTTGACTAACACAGACAGACAGAATGATATTACCATTTCTATACTTAACTGCCAAAACAATACCTAATGCACAATATTAACAGACTATTAGTATATCATAAAAACTCAAAACATTACCAACAGAAGCCTGGGAAAGATATGTACGTTAAATAAGACGCCAGTAGTGACAAAGTATTCTGCTATCTTGCAGTTGCACAAACAAATTCTGGTGAGAAAAATCAAGATGCAGATATACCATTTCTCTTCAACAATTCCTGGAAAAAAAAAATAGCAGACACCACTGAGGTTGATCCTTAGCATCAGAACAATTTTTCAATTCTTTTTCTTGTCTTTTGTTTTAAATTGTCTTACCATTTTTGTAGCAATAACAGACAGATGCTGCCTCTCTTTTCTCTCACGTGCACACTGCCCACACCAGCTAGAAAAATCCTTTTGATATTTCTTTAGCTCTCTAAATACTGAGCTGAAAGAGGGAAAATTTGCAGTCAATAGCAGAGCATCCTTTGTCATTAAAAACAATAAAATGAACAATTCCAACTCATTGTACTTTGATCGCCCTGCTATGGGTTGTCATTTATAGAATTGAATCTTTTTCACCAGTAAGAGTGGTAAAATCTCGAGTACAAAGGCTAGAGAAGAGATCATCTACCTTCTGCACCACATGATTAAGTTGACCCGCTGCCCAGAAATCGTAGCTCTGGCACCATGACGATGGCGACCATGGTGAAGAATAGCATGCCCTTGAACATGGGAGTAATCGAGAATTTCCTATAAATGCATGAGATCTATCAGATAAATCTTTAGTCACTTAAAATTGAAACAGTTAGTAAAAGTGAGGTAACTGGACTTCGTGAAGATTACTGACAAAATAATATTTATATATAGGTAATTTTTATTAGAACTTAGTATGAATCTTACCAAAACCAAGGTTTACTTTCACCTTCATTGGTAGCTAAAGTAGCTACATTTTTACGGTTATATTAGAAGAAAAGTTGTAATTCAAAATCACTTTCCAGTTTAGAACATGTTTAGATTTATTTTCCCTTTGTAACACAATTATACAGAAAGGCAACTAAGGAAAAGTTTAAGGTTTATTCAAGACATGATTAATGGTAGTCAAGTATAAAGAACGAAATTGAAAAATACCTCTGGCTGAGTTTCAGTGTTCACGTGTTTATCGCACCGTACACCACGAAGGAACAATGCTCCACCACTGAATTCCCTACTTAAGCAAACATTCAAGGTGACTTCTGCATCATCCACATGGAAACCTATACAGAAATTCTATTGAGATTTTAAACAACATTAAGAAACAATTCAGGAATGGAATAAAATTGCACGTAGCTTATAGCTCTGAGTTGATAAAAATGAATGTCAGAGATAAATGAAAAATTAGCCTGTGCAATGCTATTGGAACAGAGGGATTCTGAGCAAGCCCATTTTGTGAAGAAAATAAGGCAGAAAAGTTAAGAGACAAGTCAGTCTAGTCCCTACTGGGTGATAAGTATCAAGCAAGCACCTACCAAGGTCAATATCCCTATCTGCTCCATATTCAACAACAAATCCATGATGAGAATCCAGAGTTAATCCGCCAACCTCAGCAAAAAATACTGCAATGAAAACCAACCATAACCAAAAAGCACTTGCAATGATATTCATAACATTTTTTTTTTATAGATTCACAACAACAATATTAATAAATGAACAAACAAAAGTGCATTACCCTTCGACATAGGACGTATATATTCATCCATTAATTTGTCAAGCATTCTTTCTAGGCCAAAATCATCAAGAACAGCACCATACTTGTTCATTGTGTTCGGGCGCATTATCCTGAAATTTTTCTCATGGACCCACCTTTCAAAGTTCTCAACCTATTCAATCAGAACCTGATAAGAGCACATGCAAACTAAAAAATGCGAAAACTATAATACTAACATAACAAGTGACAAGAACGAGATAATGGTACCTCAGCCATCAACATCCCGCAAAAACTTGGCTGGAGCATTTCAAATAAGTATACTCCTGGCGTGGGTTCAACCACTATACTCCTAATACTCTGTTCAGTATTTTCATTAATTGCTCTCAGAAATGAGGGAACAAAGAAGTTCTCAGCATTCATAGTATATAACTCCTTAAGTAGAGGCTGGAAAAAAAGGGTGGAGTCAAGAAGAATGCAGAGAAGAGGCAAATAATAATAACAATAATAATACCTGTGTAATAAAAAAAAAATAGGAACAGGAGAAACTTTTATCCTACATTGGAAAAAATCATTACATTGCTTTACACCATTCTGGAGAATTTGTAAGAACATTGCCAGGTTTAAAATGAGGGAGAATACATCCTAAAGAATAGGCTCAAAGATTGCAGGATATATCAATGCAGTTAAATAGCTTTTGCAGCCAACTTTTGAATCAATAGGTCATCAAAATTGGATGTTTAGCGCATAATATTTACACTGGAAAAAAGTTAATTCGTTGTTTTTCACAATCTCATATTGTAGTTGTGTTATTGACTCTAGTGCTACAGACCTAAGACCAGCAACACGTATACTTTCTTTTATCAAGTCTTCTGCCAGTTCCCCCTCTGTTACTTTAGGCTATTGGCTCTACTGCTTTTGTCATTGGTTGCGGGACAGCATACTCTTCATCCGCCCTTCCATTATCAATTGTTTTAGATTTATCCCAATTCCTCTAACTTCTGAAATATTAGTCAACTCACCAGAACTCTAAATTGTTGTTTTCTATCCCAATTCCAAGTGAATGCCTTGTATACTCCAGATTCGTCTCTAGATCCTTCAAATTCTTATGATCCTAGCCTGGACCTTGCTATATTTTTCCTATATACATGCAGTTGTACTTATGGTATGATATATCAAAACCGTAGTCCTCACAACGTAAAAGGTTTCACAGATGCAGATTACGGGAGTAATCTTGCAGATAGATGTTCTTCTACTTGTTATTTATATTTTTTGGAGGTCATCTTGTATCTTGAAAGAGTCAGAAGCAAAATGCAGTTTCTAAGTCAAGTGCAGAATTTGGATTCAAGAAAATAGGTTACTTGTATGGCTACACCTAGTCGATGAGATTGGATTGCTAAGAAGAAACCAATGCAGCTGTGGTGTGATCATGAAGCAATCACCTACGTTGCCAACAATCTTATTTTGAATGAAAGACTAAACATAGACATCACCTACATTGCCAATTTTAAATGAAAGACTAAACATACGGAAGTGAACTGTCATTTTAAAAATTAGAAGACGGTATAATTACAACTCCACATGCCAGATCAACGAGCCGATTACCAAATCAAGTATATGTATACAAACGAAAACGTTACCTGGTAACTAGCAATAATCTTCTGTTTGTATTCTCTATGCTTCTGAATCTGGAAATTTGAAAGATGAAAAAGAGAATTAGCATAATTGAATAGCGGGAGGAGAAATAGAGGGAATGAAAGAAAAGAGTAGGATAGGATACGCGAGCATGTTCGCCGTGAGGAGAGTAGCGGAGGAGGATATCCTTGATGAAGTGGATTTTGGAGTCACGAGACAAAGTGAGGAGATTGGAAGGCAAGTAGCGCTCAAGGGAGCTGAAAAGAAGAGGGCTGAAATCAGACTGAAGGTCGTCATAGCAGTCAGGGTTGTGATTCTCACTCGGATTCAACATCAGCCTCCTACTCTTGCCGTTTTTCTCATGGGGAGGAGGATTCACTGACATTGCACAACCAATTTCAGAGAGTGAAGAAATTAAATTAGGGTTTCAAGGGAGGTAGTTTGGGCGTGGGGTTACTGCTAGGGCTACTTCTTTGTCTGTGTGTGTATAGTTAGGGGTCCCACCTACATATGCCGCGAATCACCATCATTTCTTTGCGCGTAATAATCTTAACCAACCCCTTTCCAAAAAAAAATTAAAAAATCTTAACCAACCTTTTTCAACTTTTTTCTTGTAGAGTGTTAAAATAAGTTTTTTTTCGAAAAAATATAAATAAAATCTATTAATCAATTTTTTTTATTTATCAATTTTATAAATTATGTTATTTTTTACAAAAATTGAAACTATAAAAAATTTTATTTGTAGTTTTTTTTTTTTTGTAATGAGTAAAGATGAAATTGTATAAAAAAATATTTACACACAACACTAGACTTAAAAAGTTGAGTAGTTCTCAACTGGTAGCATAAGGTCAATTAAAGATCAATTAAAGGTTGATTTTATATATGCATTTTCAAGAACATTAACTTGGCATTTAGTAAAAGATAGGGTAACACTTTTTTTTAAAGTCTTGCGATTTTAAAAATGATAAATTAGTGACTGTAATTTGTTTTGTGAAAAAAAATGTGATTTTTTTTGCCTTATTAAAATAAAAATATTTTATTTTAACATTTTAAAAAATGATGGTTGATGACCTCAAAAATGAAAAGTTTCAAAATTGCAATTTTAATTCTTTAATTTCTTAATTTTAAGGTCATTTAGTTTGGCGAGGATACAAAAAATGAATGGTTAAAGAGAAAACTTAAAAAAATGTTGTATGAAAATAAAATAAAATATAGTTTTAAAGAGCTAATTATGTCACTTTAAGTAAGTTCAGAGAGCAAAAGAAACACTCTATAAATTGTGGGAGCCAATTTACTATTTCAATCAAGTTCATGAAGCTTTTGATGTGTTAAGCCATATTAAAATCACAAAGACAAAGTTTGTTTATCACCTTTTTCTAGATTTAACACATTATGGGCTCTGAGCTTCTTCCAAAGCTTCAAATATTTGTGGACTTTGAATTTGATCCCTTATTTTTATTTTTATCCGGTTGCTTAAAAGTCACCCATAATGTACAGTAGGAATTTGAGCCTGCTATCTCGGGCTTATATTAAAAAAAAAAAAAAAAAAACCTTCAAAAAGGAATGATGTGAACCAAAAAGAAATTGACTAGATCATTTTAGGACTTAATTTCAAATGATGATTAGCTCTCAAATGGTGAGAGCCTCTCATGCATAGTGCCCTCGATATTGTAACTTCAAATTGTACAATTAACAACCGAAAATGCAACCAAGTTGTACCAATTAGATTTTCCAAACAGAAGACCCACCGAAATGGGTTATGATGAGTATGACTTGAAACCTATCTTCCATCAAAGAGCTCTCCTCTAAAATTTCACAACCAAGTTGTTGGTAAAAGATCAATAAATGTCCAATATCAATAACCAAATTCTCAATATGGTAAAATAATAGAAAAACTAACAATTATATCATGTTTTAAGTTTTTTTTTTCAAATAAATATCCTGATATAGGCTAGTTAAATTGGCTCTTTATGGAGCCAAAACGTAACTCCAAGACCCTCCTGAGGAAATAAGCATGCATGAAAAGGGAGAAAAAGGCGATAACAAACCTACTGCATAAAACACAACTTTGACTTGGTAGTTTTACATGCTGCACCAAACAGTCTACACTACAAAACACCAAGACATTCTGATGCAAAGCTAGGCCTAAAAACGTTTTTCATTCTTTTTTCATGCCTTCCTATTAGGATATTTACTATTTACAGAGCCACTATTTCACACCCCATAATTTCCAAAACATCTCTTTGGTAGTGCAGAATTGAAGCTCAGTTGCAGTTTGCTATTCAGGACTGTTGATCAAAATGTTGTGAAATTAGAGGGAAAGGGGCCGGAATTCTCGAATTCTTGCGACAGTTGTTGGTTGTTCATTTGATAAGCCATGTCTGCAAAGCTTGGTCCCCTCATCTGCACCTCAGGATTCCTATTTTGTGTCCAAAATCCATTCATCGTAACTTCTCCCTGCCATGCTGGAAGTGAAGTTGATTGATCAAATTGCACGCCGAATGGGAATTGTTGGTTCTGTGGATTCCAATTGCTACCAGGATTGCTAAACTGACCGATATTAATGTTACCAATCTGTGGATTTGCTGTGTTGAGCATACCCGAATTAGCAATCTGCAAAGCCTCAATGTGCCTTCCTGCCAAAGCCATGTATTTGTTCTCTACCCCAGGAAAACCACCACTTAATTGAGTCCTACCTAGACCATCTTCAATCATCATATTCCGCACAATTTGCTCCCGGAGTCTCTGTCTTTCCATCATCTGGAACTGTAGATTTGCACGTTTTGTCCAAATACCTGACCATGTGGGGGCAACTTGATCTGCATTTTGAAGCTGAAATTCGGATAAATTACTGGGTAAGATTTCCAAATTTACAGAGGGCACCATATGTCTCCCAAATGATGACTGTCTAGGATCAAGGGTGGATATTCTGTCTCTCATGAAGGCAGGAGATTTCGAAGTCGATCCATCAGTAGTTTGAGATGGGCTATTCAACCCATTACCAAAAGAATTAACATCTCTGGGTTCTATGAGATCTTGAGCTATGCAGTATCCTTCATTCACCACCTACATGAAACAGTTGAGACTATAGCACAAGTACAAAAGACTTTGATTAAAGAAAATAAACTAAACAACTCATCATGAGAAAGGAAACCTACCAGTGATTGGAACTGAGCAGCAAAGAGGTTGGCAAAACTCTGTGACATGGCATATATACCCACAGTTAAAATATCACTCCAGCCTTGTTTCCAGTTCTAATGATTGCAGATATAAATAAAAATGAAATATTTTGGAAATAAATCTTACAGCAACAGATTTGAAATAAACAAATGCAGAGAGTTATGGCTCAGATAATTAGACATTCTAGTTACCAAACAACCACAACAAAATATCAAGCACCCTCCAACGGGCCAAGCAATTTAAATACACTTAGAAGCAACATCATATCCAGACAATCATTCCTCTCCATCCAAGTGTTGTTTACGGCTCGTACCTATTGAGATTAATTTTTAATAGTGGGAAGCTTCTGAAGCAACATTATGGGGATACTTTGGTTTTTTAGTACCATGTAATACCTAGTACTATTAAGGTCGATATTAGAAGCAGAACCAATAGCGTGTGCATCTTTTCTAACACGAAATGCTAACCCATCGCCTTTGTTGATAAATAATTGCAGATTTTCTGTTCCTGAACTCTTCTTAAATCGATATTATGCAAAAAATAGTGCCATTGAATGCTAAGTTGTGTCACAAAAAGAACCCTAAACCAAGATTTCAGTGGACTATATCATGAAGTAAGAAATAATCTAATTACAAATCCATAGCTCAATCAACCAATGACCTAGGTGGAATGGCAAATAGGATATGGTAATATTTGCAATATAAAGACCACCTTATTATTCGCAAAACTCCGTTATCACCAGTTGAAGAAAATAACTTTCAATTTGTGTACTTAAAGAAAAATGCTTCTGCTTTTAGAGTTTACTTCAAACTTAACAAAAGTTAATTTGTAGTTCACGAGAAGGTACTAGAAGATTGCACTCACAATGCTAGGAAAGGTCAAACTGGTATAAGCAGTTTCTTCAACTCCATAAGTAATAATAGCTTCCACCTTTCCCTCGTTCACCTTCTCTGAGATGACCAATTTTATCGGGTTCCCATAATCAAGCTGAGAATTCTCATTTCCTGTCGCAATGATAAATTACATGGTGATAAAAATCATCAGAATTGAAAAAATGAGACAGAAAGAGATCTGAATGTTTGCTTACTTTGGCAGACATAAGACTGATGGACAAATGTCAATGTCCTGGTCTTGGAGATGTTGAGTTCCCGACTTATAGAGCACTCTGACATTGAAGTGCTCCCATCAGCGATAGCATGGTTCACAAAGCTAGCACGATGAAGTGAAGCCAGTGGGGTCCAACCAAAAGGTTCTTTTGGAAACAGTGGACCTGATTTCTTCTTCTTATCATTCAGCTTGTACCTGCATTCACATAAGAAGAGACAAGAATGATACTCATCAACATCTGAAAGATCAAAACGTGAGATAGTTTTTTCCACACATGATTTGACCAACTAAGAATCATACCTTTTTGTCACCAATCCAATCTTCTCAAACCTCTGCTTTGGATAGAAGTTCCCTTCAATACTTGAAACCCGACCTGGGTGGGGATTCCCTAAAGTGGACCTTCTGTCAGCTGTGCGTATATTGCCTGTGCTGGCAAGTGCATCAGCAGTCATCTTTGTACTTGATACTCTAGGAATATTATTTTCTTGTTTTGCTTGTAGAGGAGCCTCTACCAAGGAATTACCATTGAATGATCTTGACGGGGAACTTTTAATACCAGCAGTAACTGAAGGTTTAGATGAAACTTTCCTCTTCTGAGTGATCTTGTCATTCCTCGGTACCTTTTCAACAGTATTAGCAGGGTAGCAATTAGCTTTAAGTGGTGATGAAGACTGCTGAACATTACGTGCACTCATATTTAGAGTCAAGGGCTTATCTTTCATCTGCCTGACATACGAATCAGATAATTTAGTAGTTCCAGCAGGTTGCTGATTCACAGTAGAAGAGGACATTTTGAGGGGCAGCTTTGGATTCCCTTGAGGAACTGGTTCACCTTTATTAGTGATTGAGCAAAATCCTCTCTGGTGACTGAATCTTTCATGCAGAACTTTTCCAGCCTCAACTTGCAGATGCGATGTATTATTACTTGATAGTTCAGGTGCACCAGCATTTTTAGCTCCATCCCCAGGCAGCTGCTGCAGTAAAAATTCTTCAGGTTCTTGCTTGGGTTTCTTTAAAATAAGACCTTCCATCGGTTGTGCTTGACATCTAGTTGTCTCGGAAGGAACCAACATTAAAGATTCTCTCCCTCTCCTACTAGAGTTGGTAGGGGATGAAAAGAAATCAACACTAGCAGGTCTTTGGCAGCCATGTGATAATTGATCGTTATGTCTCACTCGCAAAGGAATTGGTTGTATCTTTTCCAGTCCTTCGCTATCCACTTGTAAGCTGGGAACAGCTCTTGCGGTATCATTCTGTGAAACTTGGATTTCGTGTCCATGATTTACCAAACCAGTTTGAGATTTAGAATTCTGGATGCCTCTGATATTTTGCATGTTAATAAAATGTTGAGAGTTACATTCTAGAGCATCATTTAATTTTCTTTTTTTCGAACCCCAGTTCATTCCCAAATTAATCTGCAAGAGGTTTCAAAAATTAGCAAAAGTATTAACATGGATGAGAGATTTTAAGTATCTCTGTGTGCATGTGCAAATCAAAAGCAAAAGATGGGGAAAGGAAGAGAATCTTAAAATTCCAGTTCTGAGAAACCAAAAGGAAGAAAATATCAGTTGGAAAATAAAATTAGGACCAATGTAATCAAATCCAAAATCAATATTAATAACTTTGAAGCTGATATTCCTTTTCTTTTTGGTAAAATACATGAAGCTTAGCATTTAATTAGACAGGATAGATAAATTGCACTAATAACTTCAATTTAGCATAACCAGTTACCTTCTTCCCTGACAATTCTCCAGAAGACCTGTTCAAAAGTAGCCCAGGATTTAATTGAAGGTCGGGTTGCAAAGCCTTAAGAATTCGGGATTCAACTTCCTGAACAAGCACGAAACCACAATTTCAAGATAACAATAATTTGCTTGAAGGATAAAGCTCTAAATCCTTGATCAAACTCACGGACCAGTAAAACTTCATAGGTCCAAGATTTATCTGAGGTGGATGAAATGTCCTTCACAACATTCTCCATGCACATCTGAAGAAGCACTTTATGAGTTATCGGAGAAGTTGCATCAGTAGCTAGACCTGCCCCTCGATAATCCTTAATCTGCAAAGAAGACATCAGGATAAGGAAACTTGCAGCAGGCCACAAAATTCAAATGTTTCTCCAGTGAGGAATAGAGGAATACTATCTGTGAAGAGGTGCAAGCCACTCAATAAACATACAAATATCATCATGTGCCCAGTATATAATCCAGGATGCATAAAATTGATATCCATGCACCTACATTGAATTTAGAGGATGGCTAGCTCTATATAGTGTTCCCAGTAGTAATGTTATGGTCAAAGTAGTTATATGGATGATTTTCTTGAAACTATTCATATCCATATTAGCTTACGGCTGGCTGGCTATAACTTATTATCGATATAAATAATCAATGTACTTGTACTTTTGCTCATCTAAGGTCTGCACCAAGGCTCAATATTGAAGGCACAGTTAATATGGCCACAATAGTTTCAGGGGCTATTAACTTCTTATATTAACTACAGTTATAGTTGATACTAAAATATGGATTCTTAAATAGGACCTGTTAACTGAATTTAAGAACATAAACATCAAACTAATTCATCTCAGTTCTTAAATAATGGATGACTGAACAGTATATCTTTATTTTGGTCAAGTAAGAGTCAACTGAAGTAAAAAGTTTAGGGCACTCATGTAAAAGTTTGAATAAGGAAATAACTCCACACTGAGAACTCAACGAAGCAAAATTATATTCAAAATTAAGAATGACATACATGATTGAATATTGTTGATTTTTCCATGACAAATATCATTCGCTAACTAAAAGAGACGAATTATCACTTGAAAAAACATAACCATATTGACACTCAAAAACTTTCTTATGGCTATCTTCTTTATTAGGTATGCCTAGAATGTGAAGAGATTAACTGCATCTGACAAATCCACACATGACTTCTGTAAGCGCTTGCTATAATATACCTCCAAGAACTATTTCATGCTTGCACTTCCTAAACTGAAAGTAGGTTTTTTGTTTTGTTTGGATAAGCAGTTATGATTGGATCCTTATGCACTAACATAAAGTACTTGGTTAAAACTAACTCTTCACTATTTCAGAAAGTTCAATGGACGGCCTTCATTTTTCACTTCATGTTATATGGATCTCTAGACATGAGCAGCAGGAAACAACATCCAATCCAAGCTAGCTTTTGGCATCAAAGGATACAACATTCTTTTCGCGTGTAATTCTATCAGAATGATGCTAGTAGTTTTCTAATATTTAGATTATAAAGGCATTACAAAAAAAAAGTTCCATTCCAGAAGCTTTCAACAGCTAGTGTTCAATTTAGCTTAGCCTTAAGAGTATCATGAGAATAAAAATGAGAAAGACTTCAGTGCTAAGTTAGAGCCTTGGCCTAAGTCCAAGAACTCAGAAGCATAGCTGAGTTGTATGTACAGAGGGCCATATAGAACAAAATACATTGCAAGGAAAGAACTGGGACACGAAGGCTGCAAGTAATATTCTTCAAACTGTCATAAATGGACAAAAGCACTGAAACCAAATGCAAAACTTAATAACTCAGATCCTCATGTATGCCGGTCATATAAATGGAAGATTACATGCTACCAAAAAATAATTGGGGCAAGAAGACAAGTACTATACTTCAAATTGTCACAAATCGACAAAGTACTACAAGCAAAAAGGAAAATCATATCCATTCCCATGATTCCTAGAAGAATGACCAAATTCAGAATGTCAATATGCAGGACCCTATGCAAAACGATGTGAAAAATTAATATCTAGTCAGACATGTACCTCACCTCACAAAGAACTGCTCCATTGAAATACTTGAAAGGGATTTCGTCAAAAATGTCACCAGGTAACCTCCCGTACTCAATCGCCTAATGTGAGTCAGAGATTACAAAAAAGGTCAAGACTCTGCTACTGCTCTTAATAAAAACAGTATATCATATATGGATTACTAATGGTAGAAAATAGTACATACTAACAAAACAGAAATAGAAATTATATGAATGTCTTTATAATCTTACTGCATTCAAATGAGCAAATCTTGTTCAAGATTCCATTTAAATTTTGATAACTTGATAAGGAAATCCATTTAATGGAGAAAACAGAAGGAAATAGACAACTTCATACACTAACATTTTTCCCTGACAAACAATATAATAACAAAACAAGGAATAATAAATTACTTGAAAAAGGAAAGAAAAAATATGCTGGACATCAAAAGCTATGGCATGCAAGTAACAGATATGATTGGCAGGCATGCAAAGTAATTCAAGGAATGGTCCAGCAAACAGCAAGATAAAACTTAGAAGCAATATAAATTCATATACTGAAAATACAGGACCTTTTTTTATCTAAAAATAACAAGTTCCACTAGCCAAAGTGGATAGTTTCTCCTTAATCCCCTGAAGTCTAGCTATTTAACCTCTAAAAGTATCCCCATAATATCTCAAACGTATCCCCGAGAATCCCCGCGTATCTCCATATCAAAAGAAAAAAGAAAGAAAAGGATACTTAATTAGGCGTATCCCCGCCATATCCGATATGTGTTTGGCGACCTCTTAGAAGTATTAGTGCTTCACAGCTTGCATGCATTAAAGAGCTTGATGCTCCAATTGTTGAAATCCTATGAACACGCATTAAAGAGCTTGATGCTCCAATTGTTGAAATCCTATGAAGACGTATCATTAAAGAGCTTTCAATTCCTATGAACACGTAATCATTAAAGAGCTCGATGCTCCAATTGTTCAATTCCTATGAACACGTAATCATCAAGAAAAAAAACTTGCTAATTTCTTCATATTCTAATAACTAAAGCAAACCAAATTATTCAATCTGTTTACAGCTCGTGCGAATTCTGTCAAAATATTGAAACCATTTTCATGCTCAATGAACCAACATCATCTTACTTAATATTTGATATTCACACTATTATCGCAATCTGGGCAACAGATATCACAATATGTCAAATGTTGTGAATAGGCACCGAAATATCATAATATTCAACATGGTGTGCACAAGTGTCTCATAATTGGTTTCCCATAATCAATAGTGTGTGACTGGGAATGGATGAAATGTTATATTTGATGATGTTTGTGCCAGCATAGGATTAAGAAATTTTTGCAAATTGTTTCAATTTACAAAGAGAAGAATGGTTGAGAAACACAATTAGACTCTCGTGTCGTGCAATGTAACGAGTAATATCATATTATACAATGTACATGCAGTTATAATGAAAGAACCATACTGTAAAAAGTGCCTCTGAGGCTCTATCATAGGGAAGCAATTGCTTTGGCACATTATTGAGAACCTGCATAAGTATTACTAGATATCAACATTATTTGTGCAGAAAACGAACGGCCAATAGAAAATTACAATATTTCCTGTTCTCATGAATGCTCACCTCTTTAGGCTTTCCGACACAAAATCCATCTAGGAATAGGTTTACTGAAAAAGACACCTCAAGCTCTGCAGGAAAAAAAAGGAATGTGAAACAACCAAGACCTTTAGGTCATTACTAAACAGTAAAATGGTTTGACTACCTTCAGGCACTTGCTGCTGTGTAGATGCAGCCATCTGCTTTGTGTAATTAGAAATATCATCTTTTTCAAGTTTTCCCTGCATTAGTAACACTGTTGTGTAAACTTGTTTCTAAAACCAGTAATTTGATAATCATCTTTAGGTTGCAGCATTATTGAAGTTAGCTTAAAGTGAAACTGATAATTCCAAAATCCAATTGGGTAGAGTTGGATAAGAATCCACTGATCCGCCCTTTTGTAAAGAGTCTGTCTATAACACATATCATAATGAAGGTTATTACAATTAGCGTAAAAGAATTTAGCAAAGAAACCAAGTACAAGAAAGGAATTTAGTGAAGCTTGGTATTAGATCAACACAATTTTACGTTGTAATAGTGAAGAGCAAAGCATACAAATGGATTTTTTAGCAGAAATGTACTTTCCACATATATATGATGGGGCAATCCAGTATCGGTATAATATAGAATCACAACACCCTTGTCGGATGGAAACAAGTAAAAGTCTTCCATTAACAACAGTCTCGTATCAAGATATAACGTGCAGACTTAAAGCATAATGGAGTCAGGAATCTGAATGAACACCATACAGAAAGAAGAAGCTGAGGTTAAGATTTTCACCGTTGTTTACTCTCCATTGCAATAGATTTACAAATTTATAATGTCAAGATCAGCACCTTCTGCCCAAAAATGATTGTCTATTAACTATAGTTTTCCAAAAAGAGCAACTTCCATAAATTTCCTCAAGGCATAATCAATGTGTGACTGAGAGTCTGAGACAAACAAGAAAAACAAGGAACTGTCGTCATAAACTTTACTCTAAACAAGATAGGAGTGAGGAAGACCAAGGACAAGAAAAGATTATTGTGTAAATCTCCAGGTACATTGCGTATTGGGATTTAGGCTGAACTGATTTAAGTATATGAGAGGAGAGCAAAAGATGATTATACAAATGAACTCTAGTTCAATAACAATGGAGGGGAAAACTAAGAAAATAGCCACCGTTCTATATTCATTGCAAATTAAGGCGAAAAATGTGAATGTTGGCGCCTTGGTATGTTGGTTTTTGGCAGAATTCTGAGCAACCCCCAACTTATTTCGCATTTGAATTCTTTATCAAAGTTTATATATTACTCAATCTTTTATTTTTTGAAACAGTCTGAAATCAGGGAGTACAACCTTTTCAAGCCCACGAGAAATCATTTTAAAAATAAAGTTGAGAAAACATAACTATTTCATGTCCACCTACTGAATTAAACTCAATTTTCGAGTAATGCTACATATTTCATCGGAAACACTAGTGTAATGCAACCTGTATTGCATGGTGTAATAAATTGCATTTAGCTTTTTGCATGAATGGTTACCATTTATGGGTTCCTTTTACCACTTTATCTTTCCAAATATACAAGGACCACTAGTCACCCACCTCAGTCATGGTCATTTTTACCATTACAATCATCAATACATATATAAACTAGATTATAATATAAATAATCAGGATTAAATCAAATTAGGCAAAAAGCCTCATGATTTGGTGCATTAACCTTTTGACCTTTTTTATCATATTGATTCCATGATCGTCTAGCATCAATTATATTGTTTCTCATTTGAAATAAGATTATTTCTCCATAACCGCGTCAAATATAAAAAAAAAAATGTTTCCCAATTGTATAAAATGTAAATTTTGAACGGAAATGAAATAAATAAAAGCTAACTTTTCGAATCATCAGGGAATTGTGACAATAAAATATAAGAACACGCTTAATATGTCGAAATAAAATATGAAAGGACTGAATACTCCAACATCAGAATGATGAGCTCCTCATAATTTTGCCATTAAATTATAAAGAATTTTAAGTTAGCAGTAAAAGACAAGAATGCAGTAGCAATTCTGGCACAATAAAAGTTAAAATGTGTTTCATGGCAAATTTATTATGACCCATCTAGTATGTCCCTCTTAATTATTACAAGTCTACAACTAAGCTTCCTAATATAGAGCAAGTTAATTCATAATTTTATGTTTCCCTCGATTAAGGACCAGAAATGCTCCACTATAACCTTCATCGAGATATGTGGTTTGTCTTTGGAGGTGGGTAGGCCTACCTTACCTAAACCTTTTTCTAATCAACAACATCAGAATGATGAGTTCGTCCCAATTTTGCCATAGACAAGAATGCAATAGCAATTTTGGAACATAACAATAAAATGTGTTCCATAGAAATTTTGTTAGTATTACCCATCTAACATAGATGTCTTAATTACTACAAAGCTTCCTAAATCAGGGGTGAAGAATAACAAAAATCTTTTCCATAACTAAGTAGACAAGTCCATAATACAACAATGTCGAGAGTGAAACAAAACAAACACAATTTCATTTTTACTTATGAATATACTCTGCAACTTCTCCGACGCACCGCATTATCTCCAGTAGAGAGAATGGAAACCCAAAAGAATCTCAAAAAGACGAACTCAGAACTCACAAAGTGCAGTAGCACCAAATGCACAAAATAGGAACGAAGAAACGTAAACATGAAGAGAAGAAATGAAACCTAAATGCACATACATACATACATACATACATACATACCTCGTTAATGGAATCATTTGAAGTTTGGATATGATGATCAGTAGTGTGGAGTAGTAGTTCCTTAGGCTTGTTGTATCTTTTACCGACCTTTGAGACCTTAAACGAGACTCCCATTGTCTTTCAGGAATTTCAACAAACACCTTGTTCGTAATAATAATGATGCAGACAGGCAAATACGGATATCACAGAGAGGCAGACTGCGCCTGTCTTCTGCTGTGAACTAAAACTGAAATGAAAAACAAAAGGGGGGAGTGCGTTTCAGTGGAAGTACAAAATTTATAGGTTCTCTCAACTTGCCCATGAAGTTTCACCACGTACACGTAGGGACACTGCGCCTATTGCGCCATTTTGCCCTTCCTTCCTCTCTAATTTACCTATTTTGCCCTTCTTCTTTTATTTCTTTTTGTCTTTTTATACTTTTTCGTTTCCAACTTTGCGAATTTGTTTACATGAAATTAATAATTATTTATATAGTATAAAATTTAAATTTAATTGTTAATGAAGCTTTTAGTTTAGTAGTCTTTTTACAACTAGAGAAATATATTAAGCATAAGGCGTCAAAACCGAACAAATGTAACTCATTAAATAATGATTTAATGGATATCACATTCTAAAAGGAAGCGTGAGATTTTGGGTTCGAATCTCAAATCGACAAATGTACAACAAAAAAAGCCGAACAAATGAAGTCAGGGAGCACAAATAACCACAAGCCTGAGTAAAAGACGGTACAACATTTCTAGTTAGGATAAAATAAATAGGATTATTGAAAAGCTAGTTGAGTAAAATGACACAATTTTTGACCATGACATTACGAGAAGAAGATTCTTTTAATGGTTGAGCTACCAATTGAAATGTGTTGACGGAGTCAGTTTCAACAAGAATGTTAAGACTAACCACGATGTTTAATCCAGTTTAATGCCTCTTGAATTGACATCGCCTCGATCAATGAGGGATATGCACTAAAAGGAACAAGACCTCTACATGCCGCAACAAACTCACCTATTGAACCTTTCAAAACACAATTGAAACCCAATGTAGTACCTTGTAGATCAATAGTTGCATCCACATTAAGCTTCAACAACCCAACAATCAGAGGACTCCAATTAGCAACCGGATGAGGAACTATAGGTTCCGTACAAACACAGTGCTCTTGAGCTTTATGCCAAAAATTCATTAAAGAACAAGCCAATTGCTACAAAAAGGATGCCAGAGAAACTTTATCATTCTAGATAACCTCGTTGCGATGACCCAAATAGCCCAACAAAGCACAACTACACCTCAATAACCTCTTGTGGCTTTAATGCTAACAATTGCCAAAAATCAATAAACTTCGTAGTTTGTTGCAATATCACCAATAGGAGACAAACGCTACACCTGTCGAGCTGTTGTACAACAACACAACACATGGAACATATCTTCACTACCCGACGAGCACAATTAACACACTTCTCCAACTTGAATAGATATGTTTTTAAGCGAGTGTTTGGTATGCAATTAGACAAAGTATGCCACAAGAGATTCTTGACCTTCGGTGGAACTAAAAGCTTCCACAAACTATATCGCGACGGAGCAAGTAAATTTGAATTATCACCTTCAATAATTGTTTGCAATTTCATATACCCATTTTTCACCGGTATAACCCATTACTGTCCTCACTCCAAAACCATATATCTTCAATCCCACGTCTACTCAAAGGGATTCGGAAAATAAGGTGTCTTGGGGGGAGAAAATACTACATATCATCGAATGATCATAATTATACCCATCCTCAACAAGCAACTCCTCAACACAATCTAACTCTAACCCATCAATTCGAACACTATCCGCATAAGGATTTATATCATCCAGCAGCCATGGATCATTCCAAATATGCACATCATTTCCCGACCCAACAAAACGACAAACACTGCCCTTAATGAGATCTTGAGCCTCGAGAATACTTCTCCAAATAAAGCTAGCGTTATCCCCCCAATGTAACCTTTAGAAAGGAGCCATTTGGATTGTAGTAAGCTTGGTAAACTTGAGCAATTAGGGAGTTCGAATTATTGAGAAATTGTCATCCTATTTAGCAAGGAGCACCAAATTAAAACTTCGAAGCTTCCGAAAACCCATTCCTCCAAACTTTTAGGGATTCAAAGTCGATCCCAAGATTACCAATGAATCCCACGCTTCCCCCATCACCCGACCCCCACCAAATGCATTCATAAGCTTCTGAATATTCGAACAAATCGACTCTGCAATAGAAAAAAGACTCATTGTATAAGTGGGAAGGGCTAGGACAACCGCTTTAAGCATAACCTCCTTGCACGCTCGAGACAATAATGTGACTTCAAACTGCCCAGCCAAGAACGAACCATATCAACAACCAAACCGAGGGCATGCATTCTACTCCTCCAAACTATCGATGACAAGCCTAAAGATTTTGCAGGCAAAGCTACAGTAGTAACTACTAGATTAGAGTTTGTAAGACTGTTATTGATACTCGAACAATGCATGCTAAACGAGATAGATGATTTAACAAAATTAATTTGCTGACTAGAAGCCCTCTCATAATACAATAGGTGATTCTTAATCGCCGTAGTCTCTGGATGATTATCCCCAAAAAAGAAATACATGTCATATGTGAAGAATAAATGAGAGATTGAGGGTGCTAACCGAGCCAAAATGGTGTTATCTATGTAGCACTCTTTGACACAAAATCATCAACCAATTCTTCGTATTCTACTTTTTTTTTTCAAGAAATCATTCTCAATCGCAGTATAAAAAAATGTACTCTGTAATATTAAATAAAAAATAAAAGTTGAGCTCTCCAAAATCAGAGGTCTTGGCCCTGTTTAAAAATTAGTTATTAGCGATTAACTGATTACATGAGTTGTTAGTTGATTTGACTAGCTGCTTATATAAAATTGTTTAGTAAAATGTAGCTGATTGACAATAACTATACTATCTGTGCAAAATGCTTAATTGATGTCAAGTCCCGTAAACTTGGCAAACCTGTGCAACTTCCAAATGTAACAAATTACCCATAAAATAGGTTAATTGCAACACATAACCTCAAATTTCAAAATGTCATGATATGAAAGAGTAGGTAAAACGCACTCTCGCGAACACATGACATTTTGTTGAAAAAATTTAATTACTCTTCCATTCCCTTCTTCGCTAAATCGAAATAATTGGTTTTTCCATTCATAAATTTGAAGTCTCAAGTGATGAATCGAAATCGAAATCGAATATAGAAAGAAATTTGATATTCAAAGGAATGGATACAACTTTCAATGATGTTAATGTAGATATTGTAGCTCAAACTCAACATGTATTGTAATTTGCCTACTTTAGGAGGTTATGTGTCTTAATTAGCTTACTTCAGGGGGTAATTTGTTACATTTCAAAGTTGAGGAAACTAATTGCACAAATTTGCCCAGCATGACACCAATTAAGCCTTATGTGAAATAACAAAGCTCATAAAACTAGCTTTTTAAAACTAAAAACTATCCTTGTCATCTTTTCTACCGAACACACAATTAGAAATTTAATTGTTCAAATTCTCTAAAAATACCGAAATTTTATAATTTTAGCTCAATTCGCTCTTTACCAAACAAGCCGATACCATTTAGCTCTTTGTATTTTCAATTCCAACTCACTTGATTGAAACACATTTATTTTTATTATTTTTTTCTCTGCAACTTTTGATCATGATACTGGCCATGCCTGTCTTTATCGATTCGGATCTTAGACTACCCCACCTACCACTCTTATTACGAAAAAGTGGCGATGGCGAAAATGGTTTAAGAATTTTCAACAAAAGTGAACCACAAAGCCAAAGATTTAACTAGGGCTAACATGGTAATTCCACAGAGAAAAAGTCCAAAATAAGGTCAGTTTGGTATCGCCGCATGTATTTTGTCATATTCCTGTACCAAAACGCCTAGCGGACTCCCCGAGAGACAAACAACCCCTTACAAACTTCACTTTCCTTGTTGTTCGTCTTCCATAAATAATATAATCCCACCTAACCCCGATAGCAGCAGGAGCAGAGAAAGACAGATCACGAGAAAGCTCTCATCTTTCTCGATCAGATCTATCCATTATTATCTATAGCCATGGCTTCTGCTAGCTTTGCTAAGCTCAACGCTGCTTCTTCCTCCTGGATCGGCCAGCAGTCTTTTGGTCAGCGCAACGGATCTTCCTCAACTCGCTTCGCTACTCGCCGAGTCTCCCTCCCTATCCGTGCCAGCTCTTACAAGGATGAACTCATCCAGACTGCTGTTAGTTTTTCCAGCTCGTGATGTTTTTATTATGTTTATTGATTAAATTGTTGACTTATTTTTTCATTTCATCGATCTTATGTATTTTGCATGCTGATCATGCTGATTGAATTGTTTTAATTGATCTTTGAGTCTTTTGACTAGCTTTAGCATCAATCCGATTGGCAAATATTCTGATGCCTTTCGAGAATGATTTTTATTATTATTATTATTATTACTATTATCCATTAGGATGAGTACGAAGTGAAGTGAAGAATTTCTAGTTGGATTTTTAGGTTATATTGTGTTTAATTGCTTTGGTTGTTCATTTGATGGTGTAGAAAACTATTGCATCGCCTGGTCGTGGTATCCTTGCCATCGATGAATCGAATGCTACTTGTGGGAAGAGACTGGCATCTATTGGCTTAGATAACACTGAGGTCAACCGACAAGCATACAGACAACTCTTGCTCACCACTCCTGGCCTCGGCGAGTATATCTCTGGTGCCATTCTTTTTGAGGAAACTCTCTACCAGTCGACTACTGATGGAAAGAAGTTTGTCGACTGCTTGCGTGAGGCAAAGATTGTGCCTGGCATCAAAGTTGACAAGGTGCATAGTTTTTCTAAACAGTGTATATAATAAAGTATTGAAACTTTGTTTCGAGATTTAGTTAAACTGAGTCTTTAAGTCATAGCGAGGGTGATATATTGTGTTAATGCTTATACTTTTTGGAAATCAGGGTTTGGTTCCTCTTCCAGGATCAAACAACGAGTCTTGGTGCCAAGGTTTGGATGGATTAGCTTCACGATCTGCTGAATACTACAAGCAAGGTGCTCGTTTTGCCAAGTGGTAAGACTTGTATACTTTGCAGCCGTATGCCTTTTTTTTCCCAATTTTTTCGCTTTGAAAAAGTTGTAGGAGCTTGAGTTATTGCTGATGTTTACTGCTGAATGTGTTAATATCAGGAGGACAGTTGTTAGTATTCCTTGTGGTCCTTCTGCTCTGGCTGTTAAGGAAGCTGCATGGGGACTTGCACGCTATGCTGCCATTTCTCAGGTATTGTACTTACAGCTTTAAGACATTTTTTACAGTTATTCTTTGATCTGAATTAAAAAAATATGCTCTTTAGTTATATTCACCACAACCTTCCATCATATGAAGAAATGCCTGTGCCCTTTCCCTGTTTCCTTGCTGGGGTGGGCTATGGATGTTCTGAGTTGTATAACTGAAAAATACTAAGCTTGGTGAATCGGGTGAAATTATGGTTTTGGCTTGCCCTTGTATTATAGAGTTTGTCCCTAATAGAATGAATGTATATAATATCTACACATAATAATGTTAATATCTTTTTATTTGTAGGATAATGGACTTGTGCCCATAGTTGAACCTGAGATTCTTCTTGATGGGGACCATGGAATTGATAGAACGCTTGAAGTTGCCGAGAAGGTGTGGGCTGAAGTCTTTTACTATTTGGCAGAAAACAATGTTGTATTTGAAGGTATCTTGCTGAAGCCCAGCATGGTAACACCAGGTGCTGAACACAAGGAGAAGGCTTCTCCAGAGACCATAGCCAAATACACACTCACAATGCTTAAAAGAAGAGTACCACCTGCAGTTCCTGGAATCATGGTACGAATTGCTGGATCCTACTTCTGTCATTAATATGTTATGAGTGATAATATTGCTTCAACATGATTTTTCACTGTTTGTAGAGAAACAGTATCTAAAAATCTCGAATGCCTCTGCTTGCGGTAGAGAAATTGGTCAAGTTATTAATCTTATTTGGTTTAGGCGTTTAGCCAAGTAGTTGAAATGCGACGATGCCCAAGTCTTGCATGGTTTATTTTGCATTAAAAAGGTTGATTTGAAAAAGCAAGCATTTTAACTCTACTGTTTTTTTGTACTTTCTGAAGTGCAAGTTTATTGCTTTCCATATGAGCGTCTTTAGATTTCCTGTATTGATTTAAGAATAATGGATGCAACTGGTTTTGGCCTTCCAGTTTTTGTCAGGTGGACAATCTGAAGCAGAAGCAACCCTGAACCTCAATGCAATGAACCAGAGCCCCAACCCATGGCACGTGTCTTTCTCATATGCACGTGCATTGCAGAACAGTGTGCTCAAGACATGGCAAGGACATCCCGACAAGATCGAAGCTGGACAGAAGTCGCTTTTGGTTCGTGCCAAGGCAAACTCCCTAGCGCAGCTCGGAAGGTACTCTGCTGAGGGTGAAAGCGAGGATGCTAAAAAGGGGATGTTCGTGAAGGGGTATACCTACTAAGCAGTTATGTGTACTTTTCTTCTTGGGTTCTCTACAGTGAGTGTACTTTTGTATTGTGTTTGATCATTTGGTAGATGTCCCTGCTGACGGAAATGTAGTGTATAAGAAATTTTCTTTCCCCTTAATACTTTTTGGTAAAATTAGAGACTTGAATAATACTTGTGGAGGGAAAAGTTTTCCAAACTTTTATCCAGAAATAGGTGAAAGGTTTTTATTAGTTACCCTTTGATGGAAATTTTTGTGAATCTTTATCATCTTTCCAGAGGTTATTGATAAAAGTACAGGAGAAAGTGGAGGTTTTGACATGGCTTGGAACTCACAAGTTTTGGTTTCAAATTATTTTTCCAAACCAAAATGTTGGTGTGGTAATAGAACGAATGTTGGAAAATGGTATCTAAAATTATTTTTTGGGAAGATCAAATTTGCTTCTAACAATCAAAACAAAACAGTCAAATTTGAATGCAGTGTTTTGACTGTTCGGATATTATTAACGTACTGACACTCAAATTATATTACAAAATTCACATATTACAGATATAATAATTGATTTTCGATAAATCAAAATCCTTATAAAAAAAATCATCCTTTAAAAAAATTCACACATATTGGTAAATTTATTTTGATTTGAAATGTTAAAAAATTCAAAAATATAATTAATGTTTTGATTATATTTTGTATTCGACAAATACGAAATATATGTCTGTAGGTCTTACAGTGCAAAATTATAATCATTAATTATAAACTTTCCCCCATATATAACATGAAAATCTTGTAAAAAAAATGGAGGTGCTTTTAGTTAAAACGAACTTTAGGAAAATTGAGGTCACATTATTATCTTTTAAGAGTAAAAAGGCCTCCCAAACGTGAAGCTGTTTTACACTTTTTAAAACAAAAACTGTGAAGATGACGAATTTTGAGTAACCGTGATACATACAACTCGTTCGTTCGCACCGTATTGCTGATGACCCCATAGACAAATAACGACAAATGGACCCACTTATACTACCTTAACGGCCTCCACGTCAACACCCCACGCAATCATAAGCGCGTGAAGTAACTCCTAAACTAGTAGTAGTTACTGGAATCCAGCTCCGCCTCCATCCTATTCCACCAGCTCAAAACCACCGCCGGTATCCTTTTCCGTTGCATGCTTTCGTCTCTCCTCCTTAATTCTATCTATCTCTTTCCAAACCCTAAACCCTCAATGAAGGACCGTCCGCCTTCCGTCTACGTCCCGCCGCACCTCCGTCTCCGCTCCGTTATCTCCAAGTCTAAATGTAGTCCTCCTCCTCCGTCCGCCGCCGCTTCTACACTCCATGATAGTAGCAATCAAGGTGGAGTAGGTGCTCGGTTAGATTCTGTTAACACCTCTGCTTTACTTTTTAAACAACAGCATAAGCATCAGCTGCAGCAGAGGAACGCCGTCCCGGATAATTATGTTTTCGATTTTAATAGTAATGATTCTAATCTAAATAGTGATGATTGTAAGTTCATTTCTGCCTACGACGACACCGTTTCCGATCGCCTAATGGAGACTTCTGTCCCGGTGTCGGTGAGTAGTTCATGAGATTTCTTGTGCTCTTTACCTTTTATTATCTGATACTTACACGGACACGGATACAGGAAACGTTCTCTTTAAAATAGAATCTTCGTAAAATAGCCTACAAATAGAAACGAAATGAAATGTGCACGAATACGGACACGCGAGCTACTAAATGAAGTGTTAGTTTATATTTTCTTTTGTAGTTTTTAGTGTTTTCTGTTTATGATTGCGTACTGCTGTATTGTTAGGGTGCTTTTCTTTCGGATAACGTTGAGGAATGGAGATGGAAATTATCCGTTCTTTTGCGTGACAATGAGAAGCAAGAGTTGGTTTCAAGGGAAAAGAAGGATAGGCGAGATTTCGAACAAATAGCAGCTTTGGCAAGCAAAATGGGTTTGTATAGGTAGCTTATTCTTCTTCTATCGTAATAGATGGTTGTGTATACTGATGGTTTCGATATTCGTACTTATCCGGTATAACTTTTGCAGCCATGTATATACGAAGGTTGTTGTTTTTAGTAAGATCCCACTGCCAAACTACAGATTTGATTTGGATGATCGGCGTCCGCAGAGGGAGGTATGTTCACCTAATATGTGTCTGTAATTCATCATTCTCTTTTGAATAATGTGGTTCACAAACTACTTGTGGAGTGCTATACATTTCGTCGGTGTAATTTTGTTTAAAAGTTTCTGTCTTTCTGCCATATTGTGCTACTTAATGCTACTCATTGGCATTTTAATAAATATATTTTGAAAATAATAATGGCAGGTGAGCTTACCAGTTGGTTTACAAAGAAGAGTTGACGGCTATCTTGGAGAATACCTCTTTCAGAAATCCAAAAGCCAGGAGAGGTTTCCAGATAGTTCTTTTTCTAGATCAAGCAGCAGTAGCAGTCTTAATACTGATGAAGGACTTTTTGAGCAACCTGAGCCATTGACTTCTAGTAAGACTGTCATGGAGAAAATTATGTGGCGGAGAAGTTTGCAACTGCGAGATGAGCAGCGTGCTTGGCAGGTTTGTCTTGTGACGAAACTTATAACTATGTTACTATCTAAATGTACTTGCTTGATCACTTAATGTACTTGCTTTTATCACTTATGTTACTATCTAAGTATTTTTGCATTATTGTGTGGAATATAGCCTTATAAACTGTGAATGATGCTTTGTTTTTGCTCCTCTAGTTTTTTAAAATCAGGCTAGCTAGTTCCTCTGACCCAGATTTGTCTGGTTAGTTACTGGCTACTACAAGTAAAATTTACACGAATGAAAGCTAGCAACTCTCTCTGGTTCTGTCCCGATCTTTTTTTATTGATATGCTGTGGAACTAGTGGCTGGTTTAGAATGTATCTTTATATGGTGTGGAATAATACCTTGTCTAACCCCTTCAGTTTTTTGAGATTAGGCTGGTATAGTTACTCTGACCAGGTTACTAGTTTGGTTAGCTACTAGCTACCACAAGTAAAATTTGTACTGTTAAAGGCTAGCAACTCTCTTGTCCAGACCCAAAGTTGCTTAATTGATATGGTTTGAAACTAGTGTCTGTTCCTTCATATCTGTTATATTACCAAAATAGTGTTGGAGTTGCAGTTGGGATGAAACTTGAACGTTGACCCTGGAAAGTGGTTACAGGATTTTCATTGCTTTAGATTTACATCTCCTTTTAAAGAATTACTGATAAACCACTTAATGAAGACTCCAGATTTGATATCTCAATGCAAATGAACATAGATATGTTTTCATTTTAAATGTAATTTCTTATATGTTTCCAACAAGTCTCACGCAAGGCGCAACCTGCTTCACTATCCTCGTAAAAATTGAAAATATTGAAGAACATACAACACTGAACCTTAATTTTCTAGTAAGTCTTTGTCAACCAGAGAAAGTAAAGCTTGATATGGGATTTTCGTCGAAAGCACACTTCAAAACTCTACGGTTTCAATAAAGTTTGCATTCTGATGCTAGTTTGTATATCTTCCATGCTACCTGTTTACACTAAGATGCTACTTCATAATTTGCCCTGTTATATCATATTATTTATCTGATTGCTGAAATATAGTCCAAACAATTGTGAGTTTTACCTTTTCAGGATTCTCAGGAAGGCAAAAAGATCCTGGAATTTCGGAAAACTCTCCCTGCCTATAAAGAAAAGGATACTATATTGGCAACCATTTCAGAAAATCAGGTTTGTGGGGCTTACTATATTACTCTCTCTCTTGCTTCTGTCTTGTGGACAGCTGCTAGGAAAGATTTGGTTACTTTAAAGTTCCCGATACTCTTGTGTGCTTTAATGTACACACTCTTGATGGTTTTTCATCTATTGCTGATATACCATAGCGTGGCTTTTCCGACGTGTATACTGGTTTTATTTTGGAAGATGATACATAGTCGTCCTTTTCGAGGCGAAAGGTTCTTCTGTTATTGTTGTTCTTGTTGTAATGGATTCTTATGATGCAATACTTCGTACATTTATTTATTTGTGTTTGACATGGAAAATTCTAGGATAACTTTGTTAACCTGTCTTAAACTGAACTACACAACTCCCATTTTATTTTTGGCTTCTCAGGGGGATTGTTCGTATTTTGTCATGTGTTATTGATTATAGTTCATCTCACGTTAGTCTCTACATATAACCGGCTGTTGGTCATTCCGTTATGGTTGTCATACCGTCCTAATTGATAGTGAACTACTGAATTATCAGTCAATATTATCCAATTTCCATTTCCTTCACTATTTACAATGATACCTGAAATTTGTATTGTGCAGGTGGTTATTATTTCAGGTGAAACTGGTTGTGGAAAGACCACACAGATTCCCCAGTTCATATTAGAATCTGAAACAGAATCTGTTCGAGGAGCTGGTTGTAGTATTATATGTACGCAGCCAAGACGTATATCTGTGATGTCTGTTTCTGAAAGAATTGCGTCAGAAAGAGGGGAGAAATTGGGTGAATCGGTGAGTTCTTGGTTAAATGTGTTACTGCAATCGAAATATTTTACAGAAAATTAAAAAATGATGTATTTGCATTCTTAAAGGTTGGATATAAAGTTCGTCTTGAAGGCATAAAAGGAAGAGACACCCGCCTGCTTTTTTGCACCACAGGAATCTTGTTGAGGAGATTACTTGTTGATAGAAATTTGAAAGGCATAACTCATGTAATTGTGGATGAGATTCATGAACGTGGAATGAATGAAGGTAAAGTTTCAAAACTTAGAGTTTTATTTGTGAATGGAGTGTATCCTCCTCCAATCTGTCATGTCTATTTGATTGTAAGTTTTATCTAAATTTTTTGTAGATGGTGGATTCTGACTATTAAGATGTGCATTTCATGCCAGATTTTCTGCTTATTGTCCTTAAAGATCTCCTTCCTTGTCGGCCAGAACTGCGGTTGATTCTTATGAGTGCAACCCTTGATGCAGAGCTTTTCTCGTCCTACTTTGGCGGAGCTCCAGTACTTCATATCCCAGTAAGTCCATATGCTGTTCAGGGTAAATACAGCTGAGCTAAATTATTTAGTTTTGAGAGAAAGGGGATGGTGTTATATTGCAAATTGGCAGTGACTTATGTACATGAGTGTTTGGATTACTGTACTTCTCTTTGTTCTTCCATTTTAGCTGATTCTTTTACAAAAACACTGAAAAGGATTACATCTCTGTGAACAGACATGACTGCTTGCTGCATCTATTTTCGTTTAACAAATATACATCATTGGCTTTCTATGCTACATTGGGTTCTTTCTCACACCTTTTTTGCATTGTAATGCTTATATTTTACCATCAATATGCTAGACTATTCAGTGACTTTGTTCTGTCGTCTTATGTCTTGAGTCTGGTCCTTGCATTGATTTGGTTGAATGCGAAGCACTTGTTGAAACGTAATCTTTTAGCCGGAAGACTTCCTCTAGAGTTGAGATTTCCTTTGATAATTGAGTATTGGACTTGTGTATGTTAGGTCCTTGATAACATTAAATCTTTCATCATGGTGTGATTGATTTGGGGGAAATAGGAAGGAAGGGAAGCAAATAGGTATCTATCTAGGCACATATGTATCTATATACTTCCCTGTTTCCTTCGTTTCCCTCCCTATTTCCTTCATAAACAAACACAAAATTAGTGATTGCGTCTTTTCTCATGCTCTTGTCATGAGTAAAATTTATAAATTTCAAGGTACTTAAGTTTCAAATTTTCTTCCCCCTCTGGTGGAAGTTATATCAGAATGTTTCATATAGAAAGTAAGCCCTGACTAAGGTTGCCGTTCTTTTTTTTCATTTCTCTTTATGCTATAAATAGGGGTTCACGTATCCCGTGAGAACTCATTTTCTGGAAGATGTTCTTGAATTGACGGGTTACCAATTAACACCATACAATCAAATTGATGATTATGGCCAAGAAAGGGCATGGAGATCAAGTAAGCCAGCTCCAAGAAAGAGGAAAAGTCAGATAGCTTCCACTGTTGAGGTGCTTTAGTTTTTATTAACAATATTGCTTGTTGATATTCTCCTGATTCCCTTTTCTCATTATGCAAACATGTGATCAGGATGCACTTAAAGCTGCTGACTTTAAGGAGTACAGTCCCGAGACTCAGGAGTCTTTGTCATGTTGGAACCCAGATTGCATTGGGTTTAATCTCATTGAACACCTTTTATGTGTTATTTGTGAAAATGAGAAACCTGGTGCTGTTCTGGTTTTTATGACTGGGTGGGATGACATAAGTTCTCTGAAGGAGAAGCTCCAGGCTCATCCTGTTTTAGGAGATCCAAGCCAAGTCTTGTTGCTTGCCTGCCATGGTTCTATGGCTAGCTCAGAGCAGGTGGTTCTTTTTTTAATTTCTTTTAAATCTCTCTCTCTCTCTCTATGGATTTATTTTATGGCATAACTATTAGTTGTTTCTATGCATATAGCAATGTTTTAAAAAAGTCTTAACCAAGTGATGCAGCTGCAAATTTTATCTGCAGTAAGAGATGGAACTACAAATTTTGTTGCATATGCTAGTTTTTTTTCCTATATCTTATCTTATCCTATATCTTTTTAATTATCAAATCATAAATTAGATGTAGAAAGCTATTTCTTCCTGCAGTTATTTTCTTTTTGAAATGATTTCTGAGAATTTTTTTCTTGACTGCCAGAAATTAATATTTGATGAGACTAAAGATGGTGTGAGGAAAATTGTGCTGGCTACTAATATTGCGGAGACCAGTATCACAATAAATGATGTTGTTTTCGTGCTTGATTGTGGGAAAGCAAAGGAGACTTCATATGATGCACTGAATAATACTCCTTGTCTGCTTCCTTCTTGGATCTCTAAGGTTTCTGCTCAACAAGTAAGGTTTTTTGTTGTTTAAATTCATTGTCTGAAATGGGTTCCAGATTCATATATGATTTTGTAATTGCGTAGACAGTCTAGTTAATTGAATTGTAAGACTGCGCATGAGGGAAGTCTCTCTTCCCTGTCTGTGCCAGAATAGCTATATGATTTGTATGCATAATGCCTTGATATCTTCGGAGGGAATATCATTTGCTCAAGTTTAGTTTCTTTTTTGGGTGGAAAGTCAGTGCTATATGCGCTTCACTTCTTTCTATACAATTTAATGCAGAAACATGACATTGTCCAGAAACTGAAAGTTGCACCTACCATTGTTCCCCTTCTATATATGCTGTAAAATTAGCCAATTGTTGTTATGAACATCCAGTCTTATTTGTGCAGGGCATAATTGTGTATGTGCCATGTGAACTTATTTTTGATATTTACTTTGAAAGATACATGCAAGGAAACAAGAAAGTGAAATACGAGTGTACATGAACTGTAAGCAAACCCTAACCTGGTAACATCATCACATAATAAGTAGTGTAACTTTCTTCAGACTTCTGAACCTTAAATGCATAATCTGGTCCGACCAACAACTCAGCATATTTGAAACAACTATTTTTGGTTGTATAAATCCTTTTAGGTCAACATGAGCTTTGTAGAACATTCATTCATAGAACTTATTTGCTGATCTGATGGTCTAACACCCCTGCCTTCCAGAAACTAGCATAAAGTGATATAATACTAGAAAGTCAGGATTGCCTGCAGTGAGAACTCTTCAAGTGGCTCGTCTTATGGTCAGCTTTTCATGAGCATTTCTCCAGTTGGACTGGTGTGAGATTGGAGTGGTTGGTAGAGTTGTATCTAGTTGAAGCTCCTTTTAACGGCTACTTCCTCATCTTCTTAGCTAGTCTTGAACTATCACCAGAGTTGGCCTTAACTGATTAAATTTAAATTACTATATTCCAATTGCTTCTGGAGCTCATTGTTCCACAATTATCTTGGAGGCAAGTAAGCCAAAATACTACTCCCTCCATCCCAAAATATAAGACTTTCTAGCCATGGAAAAAAGTCTCAAAATATAAGTCTTTCTCACATTTCAAGAATACTTTGTCTAACTTTTTCCCATATTACCCTTGTAATAAATGTTAAAATATGCCTAGCATTTATGACAAGTTTAGGTTTCCAACATATTTATCCATAAAGTCAAAGGTTAAATTAGTAATTTGACTATATAATAAATGTGTTTCTTAATATGTGTGAAAAACTCTAAAGTGTCTTATATTTTGGGATGGAGGGAGTAGAAAGTATGCTTGGTCAAATCGTTAAATGGGCCATTGGAGGAGTTGGGAGAGGAGTTGGTTTGTGGCCTATTCCTAGAAAGGGATTCCAAGATTTTGGTTGGCTATATTTCTTGGAGCTTTATAGAACTTCCATTAATAGAATTTATTTGTTGATCTGATGTTTAGTACCCCTGCCTTCGAGGAACTAGCATTAAGTGATACAGTACATAAAAATCAGGATTGTGTGCACTGAGAACTCTTTTTCAGATTGTGTAATTAATTAGTTAGTAGGGTATTTCACAGCTATAAATAACAGCTGTAACTACTGTAGTTAGCTAGGATATACACGTGTATATGTAGGTGACTTGTGCTCTTTGCTCAATAAGAAAAATACAGATAGTTTTCTTCACTTTTCCTCTCTTTGTTCTCTCTCTAAGATTACACTCTTCAAGTGGCTTGTCTTATGGTTAGCTTTTCATGAGCTTTTCTCCAGTTGTACTGGTGCGAGATTGGAGTGGCTTGTAGATTTGTATCTAGTTGAACCTCTTTTTAACAGCTACTTCCTCATCTTCTTAGCTAGTTTTGAACATCACCTGAGTTGGCCCTAACTGATTCAGTTTAAAAACACTACAATCCAACTGCTTCTAGAGTTCACGTTTCCACAATTGTCTTGAAGCCAAGTAAGCCAAAATGCTAGAAAGTATGCTTGGTCAAATCGTTAAAAGGGTTGGCTTGTGGCCAATTCCTAGAAGGGATTCCAAGATTTTGGTTGGCAATCTTTCTTGGACTTCCATATCTGAATCAATGTATACTTGAATACTAGTGCCTATTTGGTATTGCTGCAGCCAGAGTTAGTTAGACAAAGCAAGAATTTCTTTCAAGAATGGGTCGAAGTAACAATTTCATATTATAGTCTCTGTATATTTCATGGAAGATATTTTCCTTATTTTTCAATGTTGGAGCTCTAAAATAAAATAAAGAAAATTTCATAGCAACGATTTTTTTCTAAAAACAAAAAAAAAACAACTTTCCAAGCAGAAATGGAAAGTTATTGTCCAAATTTCAACTGAAACAATCAATATTGATATTGATATATATATGTAATTAGGTAAATTATGTTCCGTGAAACAGAGTCCTATTCTCATGTTTACAACTTTCTTCTTAGTTTTTTTTTAAGGTCCTATTCAAGCAAAAAGAAAGTATCAAAAAGATAAAATCATTGCATGAACTGTGATCTACTTGGTACGTGATCTCTAGTTTTGTTTTCTACCTGTCATCTGTCTATTAAAAAAAAATTAAAAAAAATTCATGATTGATCTGCCCCCCTCTGCTCTCCACACCCCATTCCATCATTTTCAGCAGGTGTTAGTATAACGTGTTTAGTGCCTAGTCAGAGAGATATTGTTCTTTTTACCAAAACCTGATTATAGATGAACTTGATCTGTAATTATACGACTGAGAAATAAATGGCCAAGACTGTTAATACGTACTGAAATTTACAATCAGTAACTGAAAAGAAGGGAATCATGAGGGGAAGTTCACTGTTTTTCATTATTTATTCTGTATGTATGTCCGTCCTTTGACTGTATGAGGATATGGTTATCTTATTTGAGACAATACTTGTCCTATAGCGAGGTGTAAAATCAGTTTTAGCTCATTTGTTTGATTACTTTTTATTCTAGACTTGCTTTAAACTTGTGGGTTTATCCATCACTCGTTAATTGACTACACTTTCCCTTTCCCTTTTCTGTGTATCTTGTAGAGAAGAGGAAGAGCTGGCCGCGTTCAACCAGGAGAATGTTACCATCTTTATCCTAGATGTGTATATGAAGCTTTTGCTGAGTTTCAATTGCCAGAAATATTGAGGACACCTTTGCAGTCTCTTTGCTTGCAAATCAAAAGCTTGAAACTTGGAAGTATTTCTGAGTTTCTGTCAAGGGCTCTGCAGTCGCCTGAATTGTTAGCGGTAGTGAATATATTTTGCTTTTAGTATTTTGAATTTTTGTTCCCCATTGGACCCCCTAGAAGTTCTATTTATCACTTCCCAATTCATGCGATTCACATTCTTCTGTCTAACTTCTCTCACTTGTTCCCATATTGCTTCTATCTTGTAGGTGCAAAATGCCATCGACTACTTGAAAATAATTGGGGCCTTGGATCCAAACGAAAATTTGACAGCTCTAGGTAGGTCTTTTACTAACTTTTCTTAGCAAAATTCTTTGTGATGCATTTAAGTTGCACCGTATGTTCTTCCTAGGTCTAAATTTCTGCTATGTATCTCTTCACAGGAAAATATTTGACTATGCTTCCCATGGAGCCTAAACTTGGAAAGATGCTCATATTAGGTGCCATCTTCAATTGTTTGGATCCAGTATTAACTATTGTTGCTGGCTTTAGTGTTAGAGATCCTTTCTTGACACCAATGGACAAGAAGGATGTAAGTCATCTTTGAAATCTTCGCTTTGCTCAAGCAAGGTTGTGTGTTATGTGTGCTTTCATTAGGATGATAGTAAAAATGATGACATTAATTCTAATTTGGATATAGGATTGGGTTTCCGAACTGAGGCCTCATGGAGTTCATATATGCCTTTGTTGAATGGTGACATTTGTTGAGATATTTACTAGGAAATTGCTTTTCTATGCTCATGTTTTTCTCTTGAAGCATGCTTTCCTTTTAGGAACTGCATCTGGTCCACCTCCGAATGTGAATGATTCATAACCTTTATTGGGTCTTGCTGGTTTCAAGTTTGGATAGAGCATTAGCCTAAAACTTTTGTTGTGTCCATTTGATGCGAATGCAAACTTCCCATAACTGGGTAGATATAGAAAAAGATTTGTATATAGACAATTCCTACTAGATTGGAAATGAAGCTTAGCTGAGTTATCTTTACCCTATATTGTGTTATATATGATCAAAAGTTGAATCTAGAGAGAGAGAGAGAGAGAGAGAGAGCCGATGATACTATATCATTCATCTCATTAGAGAAGTTTCACGTTTCCATTATGTGGCCTCTTGGGATGTGAAGATCAAGTGTTTATTTCTTCTGTGCAGCTTGCTGAGGCTGCTAAATCTCAATTTTCCCATGATTATAGTGATCACCTTGCTCTTGTTCGAGCATATGAGGGCTGGAAGACTGCTGAAAAAGATTTTGCAGGACATGACTACTGTTGGAAAAATTTCCTATCAGCACAATCAATGAAAGCTATTGATTCTCTTCGAAAGGAGTTCTTTTTGTTGCTGAAAGAAGCTGACCTGGTTGATAGCAACACATCCATCTATAATGTATGGAGCCATGAAGAGAATCTCGTTCGAGCAGTTATTTGCTATGGTCTCTGTCCAGGGATTTGCTCTGTTGTGGTCAGTGATAGTTTGTTTTAGTTTAGATTGTGTGATTACCATAACTTTGACATGCTCTATTTTATTTCTAGCATATATTCTTGTAAGAGCTCAGAATCCCCTATCACTCCTTGTTACAAAAAGATTGTTAAATATTTTACTGTGCTTCTCAATGATTTTCATGTGTTCTAACATAATTTTGTGTTCAGCATAATGAAAAATCATTTTCTCTGAAAACTATGGAGGATGGGCAAGTGCTTTTATACTCTGTGAGTCTTTTTTTTACCAATTTTAATATTCTGATGAGTTAAGAGTTATTTCCAAATTGAGCGACTCGCTGAATTTCTATTTTGTCTTGATTGTATTGTTCCCTTGTTGTAGAACTCAGTCAATGCTCGGGAATCCAAGATTCCTTTCCCTTGGCTGGTATTTAATGAGAAGATAAAGGTTAATGCTGTTTTCCTTCGGGATTCAACAGCTGTTTCTGATTCAGTATTGCTTCTGTTTGGTGGAAGCATCTCTAAGGGTGATACTGTAAGTTTTTTTTTATTTTACTTTTACCTCCCGTTTTCTGGATTGTGTCTTGCAAGTGATGATTATATGGAAGGACATATGGTCCGGCAGGCTGGGCATTTGAAGATGTTGGGGGGATATTTGGAATTCTATATGAAACCACAAGTAGCTGACATGTATCAAAGTTTGAGGAGAGAGCTTGATGAGCTGATTCAGCTAAAAGTAAGGGAGGCCGTGGTTGAATTCTTACTTCTGGCACTGTTGTTATTCTCCACTAATCTGCTTTATGATTATTTTTCCAACTACAATTGTTTTATAGGGTTAATTTCATATTAGTGCTTCGTGGTTTCACTTCTTTGCAAATGAGTTCTTGTGGCTTGAATTATGTTGACGTGGACGAGGGCATAATTAGAAAAATGCCCTTGTCCACGTCAGCAGAATTGAACATTTCTTTAATTCTGCAAACAATGCAATTCGCGTTCTCTTTTTGCTCAAAAATAAATCACAAGGACTCATCTGCAAAAATGCTAAACCACAAGACACTAATATGAAATTAACCCTTTTATATATAACACCTACATATAACAACGAAGTACTTTCTAGTTTTTTTTATTACAAGGTCATAAGCAATCCATTAATTGTTGATGGTGAATATGTGCCAGCTTTTGAATCCAAGGATGGGTATATACGCGTTTCATGAGCTTCTATCCGCTATACGTTTGCTGGTGTCAGAGGATCAATGTGAGGGAAGATTTGTTTTTGGTCGTCAAGCTCTCAAGCCCTTAACAATACCTGCTGTCACGCCAGTCGTGGTTTCAAGGAGTGAAAGTGGACCGGGAGGTGATAATTCTAAGAGTCAGCTTCAGACAATAGTAACAAGAGCAGGATATAATGCACCGACATACAAGACCAAGCAGTTGAAGAACAACCAATTCCGAGCTACCGTGGAGTTCAACGGGATGGAGATAATGGGGCAGCCTTGCAACAACAAGAAGAGTGCTGAAAAAGATGCAGCAGCTGAAGCTCTCCAATTGTTGATGGGTGGGACCCTATTGGCCCCGGAATATATCAGTCGCATGTCAATGTTGCTAAAGAAAAGTAAAACGAATCATTACTGAGACCAACTCTTAACTCTTTTTGAGTTCATCTGGAGCCAACCCTTCAGGAACCCCGTTTTCTCGTATACAGGCACGGCCAATAGGATTTGTAGATGTGCTGTAGAAGTCAGGGTTAAGCCTCTGACCTCAGGTTGGTTTCATCTGTTTTGAGTTGGTTTTGGACACAGGCGAAGGGTGATTCGCTCTGCTCTCTTGTTTGGCATTGGATGGTATCGGTGGTTGTTCGGGTGAAGGCCATGGGTGGGAGTATATAAAGTGATTTTGCGACAGGATTAGTACAGATTTGAGTATTTATTCATTTTGAAATCTGGTATTAGGTTTGCCTGTACAGAAGTCTAGAGTGTAATGACTGTTTGAAGCCAAACAGAATGTAAGTGCTCATAGCAATATAAAATTATGTGTCAGGTTGAAGCTTTGAGCTTCGTTACTTTAAATCCAGTTCATTATTTTTGTTTTAAGATTGATTTTGAAGAGAGAGGCTCTCTTCTCAGCAAATATAATCCAAGTGTAGTTTGGACAGTGTGAACAACACCAGTTGTTGTAGAACAATATTCAATTTTTACCCACTCGGGGCAGTCCTAAACTATCAGCTTGGAACGTAATAAATTTTGGACAATAGTCTTGTAAGCACATCTACAGTCGCATGGGTTCTCAGCAAAATGTACCAAAGAATGAGGCCAAGTTCTTTATGGTTTATAACTATTTATTTTAGTTATGTTTATCAGTAATTTATTTCAATTCAACAATTTATTTATGTTCAGTAGTATTCAATTAAGTTTACTTCAGTAATTTTTATTCAGTAAATGAACTTCAATTAAGTTCAGCCTTTCGATTGAACCTTAAAAATCAATTTCTAAGTGTGTTATTGTTGTGAAAGATTGGATTAGCACACAAATAAGCAACATTAAGAATCACACCGTAGGAGAAGACCACAAAAGAACACCAAATCTCCCTAAACTTTTTTTGGGCATAGTTTGTGGTACCCAATTTTATTTTAACTTTTATCATTTTCGTATTCCCTCAAGTATTTAATTGGCGCGATTTAACCCATTTCAATAAAAAGTTATTGGTATTTCATTTAATATAACTTTTGACACGTGACATGACATGTTAAAGTTACAGTTGAATTGATTTTTTTTGCTCCATGTAGATAAAGAATTCAATTTTTCCTTTTCTTTTTCTTTTTTAAGTCTATATGATAAAAGAGTTCAAAAATCAATAATCATCATTCTAATTTGTGTCACACGTTAAAGAATAATTAACAAATTAATTGACTTCTCATCCAAAATTAGTATAATATTACGTATCTAAATACCTTAAAGGACAAATGTTACCAAATTATATTATATAAGATAAGTATCAAAACTTTAGATACAAAAAAAGTTAAATATCTTTTGTCGAATACCCACACTTCTTTAGATTTGTATATTACAACATAATAATGCTCAATGCATAAAATTAATAGAATATCATAACTAATTGAATAGATAAAGTAGCTTATATTTTCTTACATTATTATGGATCTTTTAAGTAATCTATCATACTAAGTAATAATGTAAATGTAACTAATAACAATGGCAATAGGAAAATTATTTATTGTTAAATATTATTTGATTTGGAGTACAACGGTTGATTAATTTTTTATTTGTTTTACAATAAAAAGGATGGTGATAATCTTGTATGGTTTTGTCTCAGAAAATTAAAACTGTACAACAGGTAAGTGAATTTGAACGTAAAAAGGAATCCATCAAAGCACAAAAAATAATCAAAGAAAATATTAATCACCATTCGACCACAGTGGGAGTCGAACCCACGACCTTTTGATCCGAAGTCAAACGCGCTAATCCACTGCGCTATGCGGTCTTGAATGTCATTGGCGCAGACATGCAATTATTATATCCTATCACACAAAAGTAGACTGGTATACTTTCTTTTAGGCAAACCAAACAAATATGTAACAAGCAACTATTCACTCATTGATCATTCATAGTTGCTTGCTTTACTACGTTGATAAACCAATGCTTGATCTAAGTGGATTTCTCTTCTTTTGTTAACAAACTCAAATTATAGGTTTCTATTGGCTTAATATGCCCCTGAATTTGTCCATATTTTTCACTTAGTCCCTAAATTTCTCCATATTTTTCACTTAGCCCCTCAACTTAAGGAACAACCTATTAGCCACCTGAACTTGTAATTCATTTCCATTTGGCCCCCTCAACTTGTCAAATATGACCAATTTTGCCACTTTGTGATTATACGTCATAATATAAGTGATCATAGAAAATTCATGTCACGTCAGCATAAAATGAAGCAAAATGGGTCACATTTGACAAGTTGAAGGGACAAAGTGAAAAGAAATTACAAGTTCATGAGACTAAGTGAAAACAAATTACAAGTTCAAGTAGCTAATAAATTGTCCCTTAAGTTAAAGAGTCTAAGTGGAAGAAATAGACAAATTCAGAGGGTTGGTTATATATTAAGCCGTTTCTATTTGAAAAAAAAAAAGACATTGAGTTTTTTCGTTCTTATAAATAACTTGAGCTAAGAAAATAAATTATACATCGACTATGTGAGAACAGCTTTACACATCAACACCTTGAACTTGCAAAATATTTCGTTAACTTCATGAACTTTCCAAAATTCATATGGCAAAAGAATGAAGGAAGGATTCACGAACCATAGAATAGAACATAAACCAAATAGCTATTCAATTCATACATTTATTATTTGATGAACCAAACAATGCTTATAACAATTCTCGACTCATAGTTATACTCTCCTCAAGAACACTTTGTAAGAGCCCTTGGAGGAGTGTTGTTTAATATGGCTGGTTAGTATTGAAACCAATCTGACAGAAACAAGAATCATATGGTGCAATTTTATTTTTCTTGTATTCCTAAACACTGAGGACATCAGAGTACTTGTATAATAACAGCATTCTTTCTCACTCCACTATTATATTTCCATGCCATTCATTCCAGATTTCAGTCTCATAGTTTGTTTTCCTTCATCTCTTTCATCCCTTTGGACACTATACTTCAATGAATTGTTGTACATGTACTAACTATTCATATGGATTAGAAATTGCAAAGTCAAATACGCAAAGCCTGATAGTATGCAGAAAACTTTAAATGGGAGAGAATTCACCTAAAGGTACCTGACATGTCTTGAACCAAGAAATCAGCAAACTTTATCACAACAGAAAAAATGAAACCCAAATAGAGAGTGAAATATGCAAATTGATTTGTCCAATGGGTTATTTTATGCCAGTTTTTGCTTGGATAATGCCTCAATTTGGCTCACAACTTGCCATCAAAACTAAAAAGTCCCCACTTTCATTTAAAGTCGGTATTAAACTGTATTGTAGAGAGAACAAAAGAGTTGCACCCAACACACACAAAATTAAAATAAACATTCCATCATATTCAGAATTGAGTTGTGAGATTTATCATATTCCAAATTTGGCAACTAATTACAAATCCTCCATAGCCCTGCAACTGGAAGTTGCAAGCAACCATGAATAAATAGTTATAGTTGAATAAGTCCTTATTTGGTATTCAAAATCTCAGTTTTACGGCTTTACCTCCACTTCTGCCGACGATCCCTCTACACCTTCCATCTTCCTTGGCCTTCTTTTACGTAATACTATAGGCTGATATTGAATATCACCTATTTTTGCAGGTACTATTACAATCTTTTCCAATACCACTCCTTGTGCCTTTAAAAGTGCCAAAAAGTAACCTTCCTCTTCCGAACACGTAAATTGCTTCATCTTCACTTCCTTCAGACGCGGTATGCTCAGAATAATTGGTTTCTTTAAAAGTTCTTCCGACAAAGTCTCCTGGAAAATGGAAATCCAACTTTGAGATTCAAAATGCAAACAAGTAAAACCATAAATTCATCTGTAAAGCAATTAGTCGAGTAAAGCAAAGACCGCTCACATCTTCGTCGAGCTTGAAAAGATAATCAAGGATCAGTGTCTCCAAATGTGGAGCTAATTCAAGCAAATGAGCCATGCCAAGAAGATCATATTGTGTGTACCCAGTTAGCAGCTCTAAGTGTTTGAGATTGTAAAGCAGAAAATCTTCAGAGAAGACCTCCTTTGGCACCAACTTCGGATATCAACATCATGCAAGCAAAGTATGATCGCATGAAATTCCAATTAGATAACCATCAAAGTCAAATCTTAACCAAATGATTCAAAGATTCAATTCCTAGGACATGAGCATTCTCAAACTGTAACTTCATCAATACTAGAAAGAAAATATATCCGTGATACGTGAACATATTCAACATCGTAAAAAAAAAAACTATAATTAATAGTATAATATTCTCAGACGACCTTGTCAGATTTTACTAATTTATTTCAATATACGCAATCTACTCCGAAATAATTCGCTATAACAGGAATGACTACAATTACTCTATAATAATTCTTTTCCAAATAGCACGGAAGTATTCGGAGAAAACAGTTAGCTTAGAAATTCAAAGCTCTAAGGATTCTTAATGTCAAAGTGAAAGAGACTTAACGATTATTCTAGTCATATATCCAAATATGCATCTAGATGAGTTAAACACAAACTGAATCGAACAAATAAAACTGGCACACCTATGGGGCATTTGGTTCAAAATTTAGAATTGGGAATACTTAGTTCTTTTGTTTGGTTTAATGTGAAGAACAAACTGAACCGCAACACCTATAACTAGTCATGTGAAGAACATGACGTATAGAAGAAAAGATATGGTTCTATCTTAATGCAAATCATGATATACCCTTTCTAAACCTCAAACAGCCAACTCAGCTAAATGTTATCGTTTTGCTGCGGCTTTCTCCTATTGACCAAAACGATGTGTTTCGGTCAATTACTAAATCTTATTAGGCTCCTTAAATATATAAGGCAATCTTATACCCTTAAGTTAGCTTTTGGGTGGCTCCTTAAATATACACGGCAATCATATCCCCTTAGGTTAATGCCCAAGATAACAATGTAAAGTACTAGAGGCAACAATAACAACAATAACAAAGCCTTAGTCCCCATATGATTGGGGGAGGCTACCAATAATAAAAACAAACTCTCAATTCCAACAAACCCTTAAACATCAATAACATGCTAGCCTGTTTTGATGCTCTAAGTAAGCTTCTAAACAAATTTTATTTTTTATTTTTTTTGACGAAAGCTTCTAAACAAAATTGAATGTTAGTTAAGCATTGCCTGTTTGAATGTTAGTTCTATTTTCAAAAGCAAAAGATTCCTAGAGGATAGATAATGTTCTCCACTAATAAGAAAACATGAACTATACAAGTTTCATATAAAACTAAGCACAAGCAAGAAAAATGACAAAGAAAGAACAGCTATCTAGTACCTGAAGCCACCAATTCTGAACCAGAAGAGTCCTGATATGAGGCACATGTTCAAGAATGCTGACAATCCTCTTCCAATATCCACAATACAAACCACGTTTATGCCCAATCGAGGTTTGAAACCGAACCAACGAAGACAAATTATGAACCCGACACTTCCCAACCTCAAACCAAACTATAGTCAACGAAATCAAATTAGGGCAATCAATCTCCAAATTAGCTTCAGTCTCACTCCTAATAAAATACTCAAGCACAAGCTCCTTAAGCTTCTCAGAACAAACCTTCAAAGTCTCCATCCCATAACAATTAGCAAGCTCCAAAACCTCAAGGTTAGGACACCCACTAATCAAATCAACAGCCATCTGATCCGAAAGATATATCTGGTCAAGAGAAATAGATTTCATACTACAAAGACGCATCCCTGACATGTTAACAGGCAACGTAAGATCACACCGGATAAGCTTCAAGACGCGAACTTTCCCATTTCTGAGTGCAGAAAACGGGAAATCATAGTTGTCACGCAAATGGGGTTCATCTACAAAGAACCTCGAATCGATAAAGAAATCAAGATCGATTTCCTGAACCTGGTTCTTAATCGCGTAGCGAATCCAAGAATCGACATGGAAACCATACCGTTCTTCATAGATGAAATCAAGGGTAAATTTGGTAAGAGGAGAAAGAGAACGGGAGATGAGAATCCGGTCAACGAACTCAGCGAAGAATTGGCGGGTGGTGTTAGGGTTATTATAGGGAGGAAAACGGGAATAAGATAGGTTTAGCGACGGAATTAACGACCAATAAGAACGGAGTTTATGGGAGACCAAACTGGTTGAGATTGTATCTTGTGTCGGGAGAAATGAAAGGATGTGTAGGATCAGATGTTCCGGGAGATTTTCTAAGCTCGGAGTAGCGGGGGCGACAGCGACGATGTTGGTCGCCTCGTTGTCGGAGATTTCCATTCTGTCGGAGAAGTTTAGATGCCGGCGTTTTTTACATAACGTTCGGTGGAGGAAATTAGGAGGGTAAAAGACGAGAATAGCTTATATGGTGTTGGTAATTTCGCACACGTAGAGAAATGAGATGGAAGATACTCGTCAAGTGGAACCGTAGAATTTTGGCAAATGGTAGTGTTGCATGGAGTGTAAAATGGGGGGTATCATTTTGGACCGGGGAGTGTGAATGGGATTAGGAGGATTTTGGTTTTAAAGTCGGAATCGGAAACGGAATCGGAAATGGAATCGGAATCGAAATGGGATGGATTGAAATTGGAATGACGGTTTATGTAGTTTTGTTTAGTTCAAGATGGAGTCAAAATCTGAAACTGGTATTTGTTTTTTCAGTGATCAGAATCATAATGAAATACGATACTTATTAACATAACAACAGTGATAAAATTCTAAAGAAGGGCAAATGAATACTAATAGTGGAGGTCTGGTGTCTTTTAATGGAAAGGGTTTTATTCTCCGTGTTTGGACTTCGATAATGGATTTAAACTTCAATCAGGTTCCTGAGATGCTATATGGGTTGGTTAAGTTTCCCCTTTTGTGAGAATTTTGATCTATTCCGATGTTATATGGGTTGGTTAAGTTCCCCTTTTTGTAGGAAGTTTCGCAATCTACTAGCTTATGATAGCTCTTATTCCTCCTAAACCACGCACTACTTTGGAAGGGGTTTGTGTAACTAATATTAGAGGCAAGAATGTGGTTTGTCAGGAAAACAATAGTTGAAAAGGTTATGGCTCTTATTAGTACTTTTAGTGGCTCTGAGGCAAGGATGCCTTGTACTCGAAATTTGTGTGGAGTCATTGACGAAGACTTACGGGGAAGAAAGAATGGGGAACCACCTGAAATTGCTAGCTTCTTGGAACATACGAGGTCTTAATGACCCTTTTAAACTACATGCGATAAAATCTCGTCTATAAACATAATCTTTTTGCTGTTGGCATTATAGAGTGACGAAGGAAAATACAAATAAGGTCTGGAAGGGCTTGTTCTAGTTCTCCTTTCAATAAAACGAAATTATCATTTTTGGACCGACGAGTGTGAATAAGATTATGAGGCTTTTGGTTTTAATGTCAAAATTGGAAACTGAATCGAAATCGAAATGGAATGGATCAAAATTGGGATGGCGGTTTATTTATTTTTGTTTTCTTCAATATGGAATCAAAATTTGAAACGGTATTTGATTTTTAGTGATCGGAATCATAATGAAATACGATATTTATTAACATAATAACAATGATAACGTTCTAAAGAAGGCAAATGCATACTATTTGTGGAGGTTATTTATCGTGTAATGGAAAGGCTTTTTTTGTGTGTTTGGACTCTAATAATGGATTTAAACTTCACTTGGGTTTCTAAGATGTTATCCGGATTAGGTTTCCCCTTTCGTGGAAATTTTGGTATGTTCCAAGCTGAGCAAAATTGCTAGCATTCTTGGAAAGCTCCTATTTTCTGACAAGTTCGCAACTAATAAGACATGTTTGTGTTTTGTTAGAATTCTCATAGATTTGGAAGTTAACTTACAAAGACTTTCAGAAGCTACAAAGGCATGTTGAAGAAAGAAAGAAGAAAATCAACGACAATAATAATTGTTGAAGACGGATGTTTGGCAAGATTAAAGAAGGAAAGTTTTCACGAGAGAGAAAGCTTAGTTAATGAAAAACACCAAAGGTACAAAAGTGGTTGAAGGACGAGCATAAAAATTCTACTTGTAGTTACCGGTTTTTAGAAACAATTGATTTGACATTACAAATCATTTTCAATTTTTCTAACTAAAGGAATGGATTGTTATCTATCTTAGTAGAAAAGAATGATAATGGGGCAAAACTGACTGAACTAATTTTGCCCAAATTGACAAGATGTCAACTAAAGTTTTAACACTGTACATCCAAATAGGGGACAAAGTGATCGTGTCTTACAACAAATTGATTTTGTGTCACAACGAATAAAAGTTTTCAAATTGAAGTAATGATAGTCTTTATCTATAAATAGAAGACGACTGAAGAGGAAATAATAATAAAAAAAAAAATAAAAAATTTACGCGCATGCAAAGCTAAAGCAACTCAAAGAAAAAACAGAGCAATATCAAATCTCAATTATTCATCATTCTATCTATTATAATTGACAGAACAAAACTTCATTTTCAATCTCTTAAAAGATTAATTTGTTCATAATAGAACTTGTAAACAAATATCATTGTAGATATTCTGTAGTAGAGAAAATCCAATTCTTTTGACTAATCTGGTAATGTTGATTGGGATCAGTAGGTGAAATCCTAATCTTGAGAGAAGAGAAGCAATATTTATGGGGAAGCGATGCAGGAGAAACCAGTAAAGTGTTTGGTAAATATATTACAAAAGTTACGGAAGTCAAGATATAAAAAAAATGTGTTTTTATTAAAATACATTGAAAGTGAAGGCCGTTTGAATAAAAAAAAACATCAATATCAATTGTTTGCCTAAGTTATAATGACAAGCTACTCACTCCGTCTCGAATGTATGTCGTTTAAACTAAAAAGTTGAAAATTAAGATCTTATAAAAAATATTAATGTACCCTTAATATCTCAATAAATACAAGTATTTTCTTCCCATAAACTCATTGATTATATTCCATATTTCATTTGTTTCCATATTTTGATATTTTGGAGTAAAATTCTAATTGAATAACATAATTAAAGGAAGAGAAAACTAGACAACAAAAATATAAAATAAGAAAGAAATGACTAAACGACATATATTTGTAAATTTTTCAATTTGCTTAAACGAACATTGGAGAATGAAGGGAATATAAATAGTAAAGTTTGTTTGAATCGGTTCTTTCGCTTTTCAAAAAATTAAAATTGCATTTACTAAAGGCTGCTTCTGGGCTTAGGAAAGCAATGTTAAAGGGCTTTAATGTTCTGAATGCAATGCAATTAAAATTGGATAAATTGGGCTTGTTAGGCCTTTACATAATATACATCTCTATTGGTTACTTTGGAGTGGGCTTCAGGCTCAACCTGCTCAGCTATATCCATTTTGATTTTTCATAATTATATATCTCAACTCATAATGTTTCTGAGTTCCTTACAATTTAATGCTTTCAAAATCAAGGCATGTGACTGGAAATATTAAAATAAGAAGATGTTGAAAACTGGATTTAACAGACAATCACAATCAATTAAATAATTGTGGCCCAATCTGAAATTCTAATAAAATAGCCATGTATTTTACAGAACACAGTTTTTGCTAAAAGTCACGTATTTTACAATTCAATTGAAGATCAAGATTCAACAATCAAATTAAAAAAATGGGCATCCTCGAAATACGACATTGATTTTGGTGTCGGGTAAGTAGGGCAAGTTTAATTTTATTTTTGTGATTAGATAAAAATAAATAATTTTGAAAGGAGTGGCATCTCCAACTAGACAGCCTGGGTATGGTATGGTCTTATAAGTTATGTCAAAGATTCCTTTACATAAACAAATTGATGCTATAAGTTAATATTAATTTTTGTAATTGGACAAGAAATTGAAATGATAAAGTGAATAAAATATGGTATTGTCTGGAATTTTAGAGTTATGTAAACAACCCAATTTGAAGCTAGTGGTAGGAATTGCAAGAATGAGTTCTCATTCGTTGTATAGTTGCCGGTGTGTCGGTCCATTTGAGATTTAACCAAATTCACTACTTTTTTTCTTGACATTGAAATGTGTGGATCATTTTCCAATTTGAGCCACAATATTTTTCATTAACTAGTTTATGTTTTAAACATAGACAGCTGAATAGAACAGGCCAGTTACAAAATGTTGGGATTATGTTAGTTGGAAAGTATTAAGATATGGGACAAGTGGGGAGGGGTCATGGAAAAAGTATATTAATTAATGTTATATAGATTTTAGCAGCTTTTGCGAGACTCTCTTAATTAAGACTTTTTGCGTATATCAAAAATCAAACACGAAATAAAACTTAAGTGACTATTGCAGACATTGAGCACTCCAACTGATCATAATTGATATCAATGTTGGATAGATTGCACTTTTAAGTAATACTATGCTTTCGCACGATTAAACATTTTATTTTGTTAAGAACAATAATCTTTTATTTTGACATTGTAAAATAACGGTTGACAACTTTAAAAGAAAATAAAAAAATGTCTTAACTATATGCAAGTTTTTAAAGTTGTCTAAAAATATTATTTTTGTCCCTCAACTTTGGGGACGACCTATTAGGTCCATCAACTATTAAAATGTGACCTATTAAGTCCCTCAACTATTAAAATGTGAACCTATTGAGTCTTTATTTGATGACGCGACACTGAGTCGGCAAATGTGAAGAATATTAATTTTATTGCCAATTTAATGTAACGTCATTGAATAAGAACTCAATAGGTCCACATTTTGATAGTTGAAGGACATAATAGATCGTCCCCAAAGTTGAGGGATTAAAATGACTTTTATGGAAAACTCTAAGTACTTATGTATGGTCTAAGCCTAAAAAAATAAAAATTATATTTATTTAGTACATCATTTACTATACAACTATATATATTCAAATTTCTTTTTTTGGTAAATATATTTAATTTTCTTTTGGTAACAAAAAGTTTTGCAAGGCCAGGATAAATCACAGACCTCGATGAGGATTTACAGTGGTATTTACAGATTAACTACCAATAAAAGCTAAACTTTAACGTAATGAAGACTCGAATCTCGAACCTTTGAAGCAGAAGATGAGTGTCTTACCCCTACCATCAACTTTTATTGATATATATTTGATTTTCTAAAATCACCACTTTTGGAGTTTTACAATTTCTTACAAATACCTAAATATCTTTAACATTAAGTGTGGAATTTCTCTCGTATTTCCACTCCATTAAGAAGATCAATATTGATTAGTAACACAGAATCATTAAGTGTGGAGTACCTTCTTTTCAAGAAAAAACATAGTATTAGAATTAAGGAGCCGTGTATTATATGCGTAAAGAATTGATTGAACCAAAAATTTTAAGTTGATAGTTAATGCTCAACAAGTCTTTTATATTAATCTTTGAGACACGCCTACTTACTTGAGTGCGTAATATGGCTTGAGGTGTGCACTATATTACAGACTCATCCCACTATGTATTTTTAATTCAACAAATTTTGATTTTCAAGACTTAAATGATCATTTGATTGCAAAAGCTCTGATCTCATGTTAAGGAACCGATAAACCAAAAGCTTAAACTAGTAGTTAAAGCTCAACAATTCCGAGAATATAATCCATTTGGATGCTTTTATGATGGATGAATGTAATAATGAATCTAAGTGTTTGACAAATTAATGAACAATAGTGAGTTTTGAGCCCTACTGCTACAACTAAAGTATATTCTCAACCTCCCTTACTAGCATAATTAGGTATATTCTGAAGTACTGGTGTTAACTTTAGGGGTGTTTTTGTTTTTAGTACAACCATTCTCTCTTCCATAGTTAAATGGAACAAAATGGACAAAACAAAAAACATAAAGTGTTCAGTAAAAATTGTAAAGAGTTGCTTTTATCAGAAAAGTCAACTAATTTTTATAAGTTATCTCCAGAGTAAACAAATAACTTATGGTAAATGTCTCAGCTTTGTAGTTGTAAGGCAACTGTGTAATTTTCTAAAGAAAGAAACAAATAACATAACTTCCTTTTATTATTTTCTTGGTTTAAAATATAATTTTAAATCCTCAAAAAAAAGATATGGTCATGTTCAATGCATTCTCAACTATTAATTGTATTGCAGTTAACAATTGAAGATCCTAATCCGTAATAAGAAGATAATGAAGTGTTACTCCAAAGTGGTCCAAAATATAGAAACTTAGAAAGAAAACACATGTAGTAAATTAATGGTCAAACACCTAATAATCTCATATTCAATAAATACCTTATTATTTTTCCAAAAAAATAAATAAATACCTTATAGCTAGTATCAGTACAAATTTTATATAAGCAATATTATTATTTTCTGATTGGTCTCTCTCACTTTTTAAAAAAAATAAGAAGAAGAAGATGCTACAGTTTTCAATGTGTTTGGGAACAGTACTTTTTCTGAGTTTCTCTCTTCAGTGTTGTGTATAAATATTTATACCTTCCTAAATCCCACCTGAATAAATGAATTAATGATCACATTGCAATTTTTTCAAATATTATTGAGAGAATAATCCAGCTGGTTTCTTTGAGTTGTTTTGCATAATAATTATGACATGAAATAAGGGCTCCACCTTTGCTCTTTTTATTTTTGGACCATATATATATGCCATTGCCTCCACTTTTAATTAGCTAGGTAAGCTTATAATTATTGTGTATTGTTTTTTAGGAAAAAATGAAAAAAAAATTCTTGTTAATTGGAATTGTTTTTGTAATGTTCTATCAAATCATGCATGGTTAGAAGATGAAATTGTAACAACTCTCTGATTTTTATTCCATTAAGGTTATTCTGTCTGTCCACTTATGTTTTCTAATTTAGTCAATACATTCTCATATTGTATTTTGTAATTCAAAATAGATGATCTCAACATCCATTTGTTTTCCATTCTTTTCTGAGAAAATACTTTCCAGATATCATGTGATCTATAGATATATGCTATATATGATCTCAATTCAAGGATGAGAGACAATGTGTTCCTTTACTTTAAATATACAAATCCTCTAATGATAAATAAATTAATAAACGACTAATGTCCATCGTTTTAAATAACACATTCTGATGGTAAAAGTTCAAATTATATTATAGTAAATGGACAAAAATAAGTGTAAAAGATGAAGAAGGTGTTTGTGGCGGGTTGTTTAGCTGCATTTAGAAAAATATTCCATGGTCAGGTGTCATTGATAATTTTCATTTGTAATATCCATGATTAGATCTTTGGACCAAACTCGCTATGAGGACTAAGTAATCAATTTAGACTGACAGACTAACCGTCCAGTAACTGGGTACTTATTAATACACGTCAGTTGGATAAACTTTGAATAATATGTTGTGGAGTCATGGGTGAAGTAAGGTATTACTACTCTCTATTTAGAGAGAATGGTATTACCAAGCACTTGATAGATGACACTGTGAAGTGCATGGCCATGCTCAAATAGATATAGGATGTCTCTTTTTCAGTTTAATCAATTCATCAAGAGATCAAAAAACGACCTAGCCACATGAGCGTGGTAGAAATCATACCTCCAGCCAGATTATGGATATCCAATAGTAAGGGACTTCATAAGATTGCAAATGGGTTCTTATTTACTAGATGAGATTAACCATTCACTATAATTGATATGAAGATATTGTTAGACATATATTATATTTATGGTAAATGTATTATATTGATTATAATTGAGTTAATTTATGCTAGATTATAGGCAAGACTTATTCTTGTAATTGGTATATAGAACTTCAAAACACATCAATAAGATACACATATACAGTTTAGCTCTTTCATGGTATTAGAGCCTAAGTATCATGACTATGTTTGCTTAATGAAGAAATCTCTTTATTGTCTTAAATAGACACCTCGGGCTGATACCCGGCGGGTTGCTACTTATATTTCTACTATGGATTTTTCTCATAGTACTTCTTACCACTCTTTGTTTGTTTATCGCCATGGTTTGGAAGCAGTTTACTTATTGCTTTATGTTGATGATATTGTCATTGTTAGGTCTTCTGATGCATTTCAGGATTTTGTTATGTCCAAGTTGAGCACTAAGTTTGCAATGAAGGGTCTCGGTTCTTTACGCAATTGAGTTTACAATAAATAATAAAGAAAAGCACACTATTTCGTATGTGGTTTGAACTTGTGACCTCCATAATTATAGAAAAAGTCTCAATCAATTAGGCTAAAACTTTCATCACAAAAATTCAGGATTAAGGTTAAAGTTAAATCAGTAAAGTTCTCGAATCATATGAATTTGTGTTCTTTCGTTTGTTTTTATTATCTGATTTACTACTTAACTGAAATATGTATTTCAAGAGGTAGCTAATATCTCATTTTTGAACTACTACTATCGTTTGGAAAAATAATTATTCATATATTTGAAGAAAAAAGATTTAACATTTTGATTTTTTTTTTAATAAAAATCATATTATAGTAATAGTTATTTATTTGATAAATTTGTAAGTAATAGAATTCAAATTGTAGACTCACTAATGAGTGGATTAATTGGCTAAAACCAATTTATTATTAAAGTTACTAGTAATCCTCTAACAACAGATGAAATGATAATTCTGCAAAAAATTTCATTTAATATAATGATTAATAAATCTCTCAGTTAATGATTGTAACTAATCATTGTCTCAATAGCAAAAAATAAAATACTATAACTCTCACCGGCAGCTGTATGGGGAGACCATTTATGTGGAAAATGATTTGATCTTTTTTGACAATGAAAAATGATTTGATCTTTTCTTTAAAAGAAAAAAAGCATTAGCAATGGCATGGTGGAGATAATATAGAATAACAAACGGTGGTAATCTAATCTTAATTAAGACCTATAAATAATAATCATAATTACAAGGAAGAATGATTTAAGTAGGCTTTGGACTTTGGAAAGCAATTATTTAAGCACGCCTCTTCTCTTTTCTTCTATTTTTCCTTCTATTTTTCCCTTTGTAATAGCTATTGTAGAGGTCAACCAGGATCTATCCCCCATCATTACCATCATATTTTAATCCCACACCTTCTATTTTCATAACTTTTCTTACTTTTTTCCACTTTTCCTTTTTACAAATATTTATTTTTAGTGACAAGACTGTAAAAATAATCCAGATGTTTAACAGTTTTATCCAAAGCATTTAATTATAGACAGAATGTATAATAAATTTTACTGAATTAATAACCTAAAATGTTTTGAAAATAAGTAAACAAGAAAAGAGTCTAAATTGATTACAAATTATGAGCGATAATGCAAATCATATAGAGCATTATATTTTGCTACCGAGCCCTAAAATCGAACCATTTTATAAATGTATACGTTATATTTATATTTAAGTTGATACATGTCATAATACATTTTGATAATTCCCTCCTAAACAATGTTGTTATTTTGGAATAATATAGCACGGTATGATTAGAATTCTCGTGTGGCATCATGATTTTATTATTAAAAAATCAATTAATTTTGTGTTTCGAGCTATTATTAACAAATATGTGTATTATTCAGCAACTAACCAATAATAATTTTTCCTTAAAAAAATCCAATGATAATTTTCAGTATAAAAGAATAATAACTAATTTAATTTAACATAATTGATGCTTGCGATGAACTAGCTGTAAGGATTGCTAATATATACACAAATATATTATTATCTTTCATGACTTTTAAAATTTTATATAGCACATATATTAACAATCATTGATAATACATTTTATGATAATCCACTTTACAAACATGCTGAAACACGAGATCAGATATGAGGTTTGCAACATAGGAGTTTGCTGAAGCAGCTACATCATAACTTTAAGTTTGGTAAAATACTTCTGATCAATAGTGCTATTTGTTGGAATGTAACAAAAAAAAGTTATTTGTTGGAAAATCCGAAACTTATAAGCTCAAAACATTGATGAATGAAAAATTGATGAGCAACTGAATTAATTGGAATGGTTCAACCCATTTTTTTGTTGTGATTTTTGAGCTGATTTCAATTTATTTTTTTGATCTCTAATGAGTTGTGTGAATGATCGTCTTGGTCATGCACAGTCATCTTCGTTTATAGTCGGTGCTCTTGTTTCGTGGATAGTCATATCCATTTATAAATAGTTGCGTCCATCCATGTTCTATATTATAGGAATTTGAACAATTAGTTTAAAAAAACAAAAGACAATTTTAAATTTTATGTTTGAATTAATGTTCTAGTCTGTTCATGTGTCTCATCACTTCTACACAGTTAGAGTTCGCTAACGAATTTGTTGTACCCTAAGAGATGATAGCTAATAGCAGCTAAATTAAAATGGATAATATGATGAATTAAGTTGTTTAGTTAGGTTATATAATATAATTAGAGAATGAATCATGAGTTCTATAAAAATATAAATATGTTTTTTGTTTGTCCGTGTTTATGTTTATAATTATGTTGGTTTAATAAACATGTTATAATTTTTCATAACTTATCATGACATTGTAGAAGCAAATATCACCCTCTTTAGTGCTCAAAATCTTCGAAGATAATGATTTTCCTCCAAATCTAAACTACACCTTTGTTGTTTTGATTCCAAAAGTCCATAATACTATGAATGATCTCCATCCCAATAGTCTCTGGGCCAGTTTGGCATTGCTGTAGGAATAAGTAGTTGCTGTTAGAGAAAGTGTTGTAGGGAAAAGTTGATGTTGGGGAAAGCAAGCAAAAGCTGTGAAGTGTTTGGTAAACATATTTCAAACGTTATAAAGTCAAAAAAATAAATAGAAAAATATGTATTTATTAAAATATATTAAAAGTTAAGTCTATTTTAGTAAAAAATATCAATATCAGCTTTCAGCATAACTTCTAACAGCTGCTTTTTTCAAAAGCTACAAATTCTAGCTTTTGCTGAAAGCAGCTTTCCCAGCTTTCCCATAAAGCAGTTTTGCATTTACCAAACACTGCTTTTAGCTAGGGAAAGCTGGGAAAGCAATGCCAAACAGGGCCTCTGTGACGTGTTGTACAAATTGATTTCCAAAGTTGAAGCAAATAGGCTTAAAGGGGCTCTCGAGTCCATTATTCACAAAACTTAGTTTGCTTTTGTCTCGGGTAGATTAAACTCTAATAATGACCTTATTGTTTTTGAAATGTTCCATTATTGAAATATCGGCTTAAAAGTCAGGATGGTTTTGTGCTCTTAAATTAGATATAAGCAAAGCGTATGATCAAGTGGAATGGGAGTTCTTACTATTTGTTCTGCGTAAATGGCTTTCCCGAGGCTTTCATTAACTCAATCCATAAATGTCTCTCTTCAGTGTCCATTTCTTTCATTATAAATGAGGTTTTTAGAGGTTTTGTTAAATCAAGGCGTGCTCTCCATCAAAGGGGTCCAATTTGACCATATTTATCTCTTATATGTGCGGAAGGTCTCTCAACATTGATTAGGAAAGCTGAAAATGAGCACAGTTTAACGGAAATTAAATTGAATGCAAATTTTCCGTCGATTTCTAATTTACTTTTCATAGGATGACTCTTTTATTTTCTCCTGGACGAATATTGATGATTTTAGAACCTCTAAAAATATTCTCTACATCAATGTTAATGTGTCAATTATGAGAAATTTGAAATCAATTTCAACAAAATGGCGAATGATTGTAACAATGCTACTCTATGTACATCCTTGGAGTTAAAGAAGTGGTTGCTCTCCCTAAAAATATCTCGAAATGCCTACCATTGTAGGAAAGGCTAAGAAAGCAACGTTCAAATCAATCATGGATCAAATTCGCGAAAAAGTGAACGGATGGAATGAAAAATTCTTATTTCGGGGTGCTCCTTGCCAAGCAAGTGTGGAGAATCATCAACAATCCCAATTCTCTCTTCTCTTTGGTCTCTAGGGGCAATGTGGCGATGTATATTTAGTGTTCGAAAAACTATTGAAGTTGACGGTGTTTGGAGAGTCGGTAATAGTGACTAATTTAAAATTCTTGAATCCGGTTGGATTTCAATTAAAATAGCCATTTTTCTTTAATCATTGAAATAAATTTAAAAGTAAATATTTTTATTGCTTACCACAATCACTAAAATTGAGTGACCAATGTACATATTTAAGGAAGAAAATCTTCTGTTTCGGACTTCCAATTTCATTTTCGTGTTCCTCTATAAATTTTTGACATGTGTAAAAAAAATCTAATGTTTTTTTATTATATCCTAAATAGTTCCCGTATCAACCCGTCATTCTTTATATTTTTAACATAAAAGAATCTCTTTTACACGAGGTTAATAGAGGTGAGAGTTAGAGGAGGTTAACGAGAGTAGCGGAACGAAAAGGGAAAGTGACGGAAATGAAAGTTAAATGTTAACTTTGTTTGGGAGTTGGTGGAGGTTAATGAATGTAAATTAGTTAAAATGTTTACGTTACCTTCATTAACCCCCGATTTGGAGGTTAAGGTTTCAAGGTTAATGGAAGTAAAAGTTAACTCTCATTAACTTTCATTTAACGTTCTAAAAAACTCCCAAACGAGGTTAATTAAATAGTTTATGTTCCTTTACTCTCATTAACCTTTATTCACCTCCTTCCAAACAAAGGTTAGGCAAAAAGAAAAATGGAATAAAAAGTCCGGAAGAGAAGATTATTTTCCCGTATTGAAGACGTATAAGATAAGATGTAGAAGTAGAAGCGTAGAAAAGGGGGAAAGAAAAGATGCGATGAGGCAGGGAGGAAGGACGAAAAAGGAGTAGGAGTGAGTAAGAGAGAAGAAAATAAAAAAGACTAGACTAGACTAGTAGAGACACAGAGTAGTACTAATAAATAAAAATACATCATCTCCAAATCTCTCTTTGACCATCGTACTCTTCTTCTTTCTTCTTCTTCTTCTCTCTCTGTGCATCATCATCTTCTTCTTTACCTTTTCGCCGCTCTGCTTCCTTGATTACACAGACTGACAATTTATTCAATTTTTAACTATCAGATTCAGATTTCCCTTTTCTTTCACATAAGCTTACCAAGCTTATCTATCTCTCCTCTATATCAACAAACAATCCCCTTTTCCTTCTCTATCTCCTCTCTCTTCTTTAAGCTACTATATCATCACCACTCCATCGCACGCTCAGGATCCTTTCATTCCCTCCTTAATCCTGCGGCTCAGCCACTCAGCCTCCCTCTACATTACGTAAGCCTACATTATACTTTTTTCTTTTTTTTCTAAAAGCTACCTTTTTATCCCTCCACCTATTTTTATCTTTTAAATATTGAATGTCAAAATTAAAGTCGGTCCTCCGTATTTTTGTATAAACATATGTATGTATGTATTCTCGAATCTGCTATACTACTGCAGCCTTTCTCTCTACGTATTTTTCTTTCTTCTTCTTCTTCTTCTTCTTCATATTATTTTCCGTACTTGTGCTCTTTTTGAATTTTCATTTTGTTTTTCTGCTGTTTTAAAGGCTATTTTTGTTGCATGCAGTGTTTAAATTTTGGCTTCTTTCATATAATTTCTGAATAACCATGTTTTCTAATGGATAAAACTCAGATTTCAGTTGGATTTCACTGTTTCCATTCTATTTGGAACTGTTTATTGGGCAGTTATTTACTGTTTGATGGCTAAACGGGAGGTAGTTGGTGCTGGAAACTTATGATTTGAGTGTAACATGATGTGGAATAATATGATTTTTAGTTTGTAGGGACAATACAATAGGTGTTGAATGAGGTAGTTGTGTTTTGTACTCTGAGGTAGTTGTATTCTGCTTAGTACATTTATTTGATTGTTGTTTCTGAGTCCTGTACCTTATGTTCACTCTTGTATCTTTTGTTTTTCTCAAATCAATCTTGTAATTATTTATGTTGTCCCATTGCTGTATTCAATGTGATTGTTGTGCCATTTATAATGGGACCATGAGCTTTTATTGATGCTATAACCTTGTACAAATCATTGTTTCACTTCAGTTCTGTTTCGCATAACGTTTTCCGTTGTTTCTTGTGTAACTAATTTTACTTTTCTGTTGAGAGTTTCACTGCCTTTAATTTTCATATGAAGTATTCTGCGAGAATGCGCTGCAACATAACTTCCCGTCACGGTGGATGTGTGAAAATGGACTCTTACATTAAATGTTATATTCTGCTATCACTCTTTGTTCTATTTCTTATTGCACTTAATAATGGCATTGTCTGACTTAATTGGATGTGTGAAAATGGACTCTTACATTAAATGTTTTGCAGAATATAATCTTTGCTTAGTGTCCAGTAGTTTATGAATATGTATCATTTTCTTGCTTCTTGTCAATGTTGTTGCTAAGAAATAGTCTTTTACATTGATAATGACACATCTGTAGCTCACCTCATAGTCATGGTTTTCACTTTTCAGTGAGAAAAGGAAACTATGGAGCCTAATATTCAGAATAAAGCGAGAAGAAAGGATCATAATGCTCAACAAAATGGTGATATGAGTTTAAGCGTTGGTGATGTAGATCCATGGACAGCATGGGCGTACAAGCCTCGGACTATTTCATTATTACTTATTGGTGCATGCTTTCTTATGTGAGTTCCCTGCTCAATTTGCAATTTCTTGAGATTTGGTGTCTTGTTTGCTACAGGACAATTTTTACTCCACTTTCTATGTTAGAAATCATAAGATGTTTATATTTCTAGTCGGATTGGAATTTAATCTTATATTGCATTTGGAGTCTACCACTTTAAGAATTTGTTATTCTCCCTTGGAAAGGATTTGAAGTTACATATAGCATATTCATCTTTTTCCCATTAATTTCTACTTTGCTCTAGTTAATTTTTGAGGGGAAGTGGTGCTGTTGCTGCTACTCTAATATGTTTAGATTGTAGTACTAAATTCAAGTTCTATTAGGAAATCAGCCCTTTCTTTCCGTATCGCAGGGTAAGAGAGGCCAATGCTTGTATAGATAGATATGGTTACAACTGAGTAAATTATTTTTGTTTTGTATCTTTTGTTGAATTTTTTATGTGTTTGATCTCCCATGATGGATTCATCTAGAAGCGGAAACTTATTGCTTTGAATATCATTGTGATTTGTGAAGAAAAACACAATCCTAATTGGTAAAGGGTACTATATCACATGGAGCTCTTGCTTGTCATATGTGTCGGATGTCTTCCTCTTTTTTCCTCCTCGTTTGAAAACGAATATGTGATATCTGTCTATGAAGCTTGAAAAGCGTATCCTGACCTCTGAACATAGTTGTACCTTGTTTAAAGTCCCTGCTTTTGCCTGGCTCTGCTTTTTTGAATGCGTTGAAGTAGCGAAGTGTTCGTTTGAGTTCTGGTAATGTTCTGTTTGGAGGATAGCTGCAGATTTTGGTTTTTTTTAATAATGAGAGGTCCTGGGTGGGTCTGCTAGTTTGATATTGAAATTCTGCAAAATAAAACTCTCTATAATTTGTGTATCCAGTTGGGCAAGTGGAGCTCTGGATCCTGAAAAAAGTGCATCTGCAGACATGGTTACATCTGTGAAAAGGTTTGATTGGTTTATTCATATGTATTTAATCTAATGGTTTTGTTTGCATAAATCCTTTGTGGATTAATATTATCACATTTTATTCTAAATGCTTACTGCTTCTTGCAGGGGTGTATTGGCAATGATAGCAGTTTTTCTTATTTATTGTCTGCTGCAGGCCCCTTCAACGTAAGTTCCATAATACAAATATGATTTTTTTTACTGTTGTTTATACTTGAATCTTGCACTAATGAGCTTATCTAAATTTTTTTTATAGCTTTAGGACTTAAGAATACTAATCACTGGATGTGATTGGTTTTTTTGCTCAAGTTGGTTTAGTGGATATATTATTATATTATGATTGAGCAAGTTTTTTTCTGACAGGATTCTTATAAGACCACACCCAGCAATATGGCGTTTAGTTCATGGAATGGCAGTAGTTTACCTTGTTGCCCTTACATTCTTGCTTTTCCAGGTTGGTTCATGAAGTCGGTTTCCTCTTTCATATTTATGTTACCTTGTACGTTCACTTCTTCTTTATTGTATTTATTATGGTTTACAATGATTTCTCAACCTCTTCATCTTTTATCTGTGTATAAGTTATTGATTTTGGATTTGGATTTCTTCTTTCCAGAAGCGTGATGATGCTAGGCAGTTCATGAAGTTTCTTCACCCTGACCTTGGAGTAGGTAATGTTATAGGGAAAGCAAAATTTTGACACATTTAGTTTTGTAAAAAATATGATTCTCAAGTCAGTTAGGATACTGATTACGTAGTGAATGATCTTGATTTTCACTTTTCTTTGATGCAGAACTTCCTGAGAGATCTTATGGTGCAGATTGTCGCATTTACATAGCTGATAATCCTACAAACAGGTTTAAGAATGTTTATGTATGATTCTTCTATAACAAATTCCGTTATTTTTACTTTTTATTCTTTGGTTTCTTTTATTTAATTTATATATTAATGAAAAATCACCCTGACTTGTTTAATTTTACCTCAGGACACTCTATTTGATGAATTTGTTGTTGCTCATATATTTGGATGGTGGGGGAAGGCTATATTACTTCGTAATCAACCACTTCTTTGGGTATTATCTATTGGGTTCGAGTTGATGGAGGTAGTTCGCTAGCAATTCTTCAATATTCTTTTGTTCTTTTACTTTAATCTGCATGCTTGGTATTGTTTGAGCTTCTTCCTTTTTCCTTGGAGCATGGGCGTATTTGTAACACCAGTTAATTTGATGCTGGCATTTTCAGTTTACCTTCCGTCATATGCTGCCTAACTTCAACGAGTGCTGGTGGGACAGTATCGTTCTTGATATTCTGATATGCAATTGGTTTGGTGAGCTTTCTGGAGCATATGCTGCTGATATTCTTTTGTTGTTTAACATTGTCAAGAAGATGTAGGCTGGCTTTCTTATTAGTGACATTTACTAATTGTTAGAATGCCTATCTTGAGGGGTTTAGTGTTTTCACATCCAAGGGTCTTTTCTGTAATGTTTTCTAACTATAGTACAGTTTACATATGAATATATGATAGAGAAAGGTACTAGTTATCTACATTGACCTGATTGATTGGTTGCATCCCTTTAGGTGTGAATTCTCTGCCTCTTAAAGTGAGGTTTTTTTTTCTGGAGTCGGTTTTTGTTTGTTGTGTACTTTGAAATATTAGTAAGCGATGATGACTACACTTCATATGACAAAGTTGAATGATTTGGACTTCTCTTGGAGTGATTAGGTAATATGATCAAAATTTTGTGAAATATGTAATTTGAATAATCGAGGTAATTTATTGAACGGTTTGGAATTCTCTTAGTGATTAGGTATACACGTTTCTCTGAAGTTTCTCCTTACTCGTGTCCAATTACTATGCTTTTAGCTTCTTTCTCATGAGGGATCTGTGACCCATCAACTATGATATGCTTGCATCTAATTGTTGATAAGTCGAGTGTCTTGCAGATTCAAAAATTTGCTTTACAATCAAGTGAAACTTCGTTAAATTCTGTAAATTCCTTCGGTAATGTTGATTAAATTGGAGATATGTATCTGAAGTTTGTTGATTGAGTTCTATCATATATTGCAGCTTGTATTGTATCACTCACTGTGCGTTTTTATTCTACAGGTATCTGGGCAGGAATGCATACTGTTAGGTACTTTGATGGAAAAACATATGAGTGGGTTGGTATTAGTCGTCAACCAAATATTATGGGCAAGGTTTGTCTTTAGCTGGGCTTTTTCTTTTTGGCTAAGCTATCGTGATTTTGTTGCTTGCAAATGGCAATACGTTTCTGTGCAAGTTCCTGTTTAGAGAGCTTTTAGCTTAATTTATTCATCCTTGTATCTTGATAAATAGAACTGTATCTCAACTCCAGCATTTACCTCGTCATGAAAATTTTTATACCCTTTTATGAAATATTATTTTTGAAGTACCCTAAGATTGCTAAATTTTCAGGTGAAACGAACACTGGGACAGTTCACACCAGCACAGTGGGACAAAGATGAGTGGCACCCGTTGCTTGGTCCATGGCGATTCATCCAAGTTCTGTGTCTCTGCATAATCTTTCTAACTGTGGAGCTGAACACATTCTTTCTCAAGTTCAGTCTTTGGGTTCCTCCTCGGAACCCTGTGATAGTTTACAGGTTGATCTTGTGGTGGTTAATTGCCATACCAACAATTCGGGAGTACAATTCATATCTCCAAGATCGGTACACACAACACTCTTATCTTCCACTCATTTTCAAAATTTCTTATCTATATGTGGATCTTTTACCATCATTGGCTGAACTGGAGAATCTCTTTTGTTTTTGTAGTAAACCGGTGAAAAAGGTCGGGGCATTTTGTTGGCTTTCAGTTGCTATCTGCATTGTTGAACTTCTCATCTGCATAAAGTTTGGACATGGTATGCAGTCTACTTTGAGTCAAATTATATGAAAAGAACTTATATTTTGTGTAGCTATAAAAACAAAAGTAACTGAAATAATTTGATCCAGGTCTGTATCCAAATCCAATGCCATCATGGTTGGTAATATTATGGGCATCAATTGGAGGTGGGCTACTAATATTTATATTTATATGGACATGGCAATTGCATCAAAGTATGAAGAGAAAGAGGCAATGAATATGACGTGATAATGATACGATACGTTTTATTAGGTTGGTATTGTGGGGTATCCATCAATGTTTGTAAATACCCTTTTTCAGTCACTACAGAATTGTAAATGCATCATTCGCTTAGGTTTGTTAGTGGAATCACAGTTTGAGTTTTGTTTATTAGATAAGTTGAAATTCATTTTTCCCCTTCGTAGTTTAGAAATGCCTCTAGCATTTACTCATTAATAATAGCTTTGTGTTCCTTGTTGATGTTTTATGTGTTCTTTTTTTTCTTTCCCTCTATGTTAATTGCTCACTTAAAACAAATAAAACATTAATTAGACTATTAGAATCTTTGAGGGAAACTCGAAAGGGTAAGGGAATAATTACTTTAGTGATGGTTTGTTTGAGTACAGTAATGATTCATTTTACCCATTTCAAGGATCAGGCAAATCCCAATTTATTATACCTGATTCCATTCTCTTTTCCCCTCATCTATACGCGATAAATCTGCTTTGTGCCATTGATCGTTCCTTTCTCTAGCATTGTGGTCGTTTTCTTTGAACCTCCAATGCCATCGTATGTCTTTGCATGTCAGACTTCTCCCTCCGTTTCTTGCTCTTTTCTTCCAACGCTGGATTTGTGATTTATAGCCATACTGGCCGACTGTCAGAGTTAAAAAATATTAATGCGAAATCCTTTGGCATAGATATTCAACGTGTAAATACATGTGATTAAGAATTAACGTCAGTTCAAACAAAAGAATGAAATTAAGTTTGTATTTTGAACGAGAAGTAATACAGGAAGAAACGAAGATAGAGAAGAAGAAACAAGTGCTATTTATGAACATACTTGTTCTTTTTGTTTCATGAGTTTTAAAATGTACTATTTCGGTGTTTGTATTGTTTTCTTACAAAAACAAATGATATGGTCTCCTGACTCGTTTCCTTGGTATCTTACAAATTCCACTTCTTTAAAACTTCTATTTCAGTTATTTGTAAGATTTAGTTGATGTTATTTTGTACAATGATCATTATTTCATAAGGAGAAGAAGAATTTTCCACTTTATTCAATTTTTAATATACCTTACTGTACACATAAAGAGAAGATATTACGCTAGCACGAAGTGGTAGTATGAAATAAAGTCCAAAATTCTTGTCCTTTGGAAACAAGTTCAATCATAAAAATAAATGGAGTATAAAAAGTACAAATTGACCCTCAAACTAACTAAATGTGTGCTATTTAACCCCTCATCGTTTAACAACCAGTCACAAGCGACTGAGTGTTGCTCGGACATGATTCAACAACATTGTCTATGTAAAAGTCTCCCGTTTTGCAAAAAAAGAAAGAGAAGGAAATATCAATCATTTTTTGGACATAAAATGACCACAGATCTCAATCTTCAAAAATATAAATTTACAAGATTGTTTTTGAAATAAACCTAGTAGTATCAAATCACAGTGGTTAGATTGTCATTGATTAAATTTATAGGGGTAAATTGTAATTAATTCGAAGATAATAAAGCGAGGGAAAAAAAAGGCGAGGGCAGGGAAAATGGAGGGAAAACGGAGAGAATAATCCCTGTTGATCATCAAACTCTACGGTCTACCCGTCGTACTTTATATTTTTAAGTATCACCGTTCTCTACGAGCGCTCTAGATTTTTCCCGCCGGATGGCACAGAGAGTGAAATTGGAAAACAGCATTGATTCGTTGATTTGATTCTGAAAATGGGGCTCCGAAATCAAGCAGAGCAAGCCCAAACCCTAATCAGGAGTCGTCTCTGCAACTCCAGTTTCGTATTTAAGCCTCTCTCCGATTCTCCCGACAGCAATTACTGGTAACTAGAATTAATAATCAAATCAAAACAAGACATTGTTTACCCACCTAAGTTCTGCGGTTTCGATTTGTAGATATTTTGCTACTATTTTAATTTGTGTTTGTCTTTTGATTGTGCATTTTGCAGCAAGTTGAAGTTTCTGGTGTCTAGTTCAATCACGGAGGCGTGCAACAATTCGATTCTTCTGCTCGGTCCTCGTGGTTCTGGAAAATCTGCGGTGGGTTTTGTTTCGATTAGGCTTCATTTGAGCTCTCAAGATTTAATCTTGAATATATTTTACTGGAATCATTCTTGTTCATTGTGTATAGGTGTTGGAGCTTGTTCTCAATGATTTGCTGCAAGAATATCCCGAGACAATGTCTATAGTACGTGTACATGAAAACTCTCTTCTTTTCTTTTCTTTTCTTCGTCGGCTTTATGAATGATTGTGAAAGACATGGTTAACATGATGCCTATGATGCAATAAACTCTGAAGTCCAAATATAACGTGTCATGCATCCGAGTCCTTTACCGTATAAATGTGATATCGTTTGATGTTATTAGTTCACTAGGGATTTTAAACCGACGTGAACCTCTTTTTATTCTCACATTGGTTTTTTTTTATGTGTTGTGTTTTGCAGGTCAAGTTAAATGGGCTATTGCACAGTGACGAAAATTGCGCCTTCAAGGTGTGCAGCATAAAAAAAATTCAGTTTCATTTAACTTGTGAAGTTATAAACCAGCTAAAGGGATTTATCTTTTAATCTGTCATGTGTGTTAGGCGTCATTTGCTAAAACATGTGTGAAGTTATGAATGATGGGTGAAACCTGTGTCATACAAATCGATATTTTGGCACCAATTGAAGTTCATTTGTTCGAGTCATCGATTTCTTCTATTGCTGGCGGGTTCTATATTAGTCCTCAAAGAAGTTCAATGCTGAAAAGACAATACCAAGGAAACATTTCAAGTATATTGACATAGCTAATTGATGAACATGTTTGTGAATTATAATAGTGCATGGATATTGGAAAAGCTAACATTAGTAAATTGCACATATTTGAACGAGCTGAAAAATTTGTTGCTATCACTTTGAATTATAATAGTGCATGGATCTTGGATACTATGTGCTTCTCATTGTATATCAACAATGATCAGTTGCACATAGATGATCATCAGCAGTTGGAGATCTTTCATCTGGATTTGGTTCAAACACATCTGTGCCTGTATCAATTCATAGTTCTGACCAGACTTTCATATTGACATAATTATATGTATTTTGGACAAGTTTGTTAAAACATGAGTTTAAATTCTTGCTCGAAAATTTTCCTTCCTAATGGCTATATTGAATGGTTTTAACTGATTTTTTTTTTATATGTAGGAAATGGCAAGGCAACTTTGTCTGGAGCATGACTTGTCATTCTCAAAGATGGTAAAAGAAAAACTTCTACATCTTCCTAATTGTAATGCATGTTAAATAAAGCTTCAGATGTACTGACATTAACGTTATCATTGTAGGCATCCTTTGATGATAATTCTCAATTCATGATAGCCATGCTGCGGTTAGTAGATTCATACCTGGAAACCTTGTTATTCGTGCTACTTATTTTAAGACATGATATATATGCTTTTTTGATTGTCAGGGAATGTGGACTAGCTCATAAAACAATTATTTTTGTGCTCCAAGAATTTGACCTATTTGCTCAGGTCAATTTGCCTTTTCCCTTTGCTAATTGCTGTATCCTGATCATATTGAGATTCGAACTTCCGTCTATGTATTGTACTAGTGTCTTTAAGACATGAGCAGGAAGTCTAAGGCCAAATACAATAGTCTTAAGGAATGTTCTCCAGTTAACAATTTGTTTTGTCTGGTTCTTTTCAGGGAAAACAAAGGTTACTTTATAGCTTGCTTGACGCTATGCAATCAGTTACTTCACAGGCTATTGTCATTGGGGTGAGCTGCCGACTGGTAAGGACATTTGTAGTTTCCCTCGTTTTTGTCTTGTATCCTTCTTTCATTTTTTCCTTTCCATAATCATTGAGAACAGAATCATCATTCTAGTTGCCTTCTTATTTTTGTGTAACCCACATCAGTTAGAGATATGAGGGTTCTCTATTATTTCTTGTCAACTAAGCCAATAAATGCTAAGGTACTGTATTAGGAACCTACTCTAAACCCTGAAAATTTGAACTGTATCTGCAGGATGCTGATCAACTATTAGAAAAGAGAGTACGATCTCGTTTCTCACACAGAAAGTTGTTGTTTCTTCCTCCAGCTAAGGAGGATTTACAAAGGTGATTTTCATATATAAAGTTGGAATAAAAACAGTGCCTTCATCTAGTGGAAACCTTTTCTTAACATTAATGGATATGCAGATTGTTTGAGCATGTCTTATCCTTGCCAATGGACTCTGGTTTTCCACATGACTATGCTGCTCAATTTAATGGAAAGCTTCAAGTATCCTTTAACTACTAAATCTTTTAACTGGACATGGTGCAGAAACGGCATATTTTGTTTGTAATTTCTTTTTCACATCCCGATCAATGAGCATCGGCTCTTGATTTTTCACTTCCTTGCATGAATATAAAGAAACGTATAGGCATAGCGTATGTATGTTTATGCATTTTTTGAAGGACAATGATAATGGTTAAAATTCCATTTCAAAACCAACTTCCAATTACTCCTTTGTGGTTAGTTGTTTATGTTTTGAAACAGTAGCTATTTATGTGTCATCATTTCTTACATTTATGTAGCTTTTTTGCCTAAATCAGTAAAGGATTCCTTGACTCTGAAAGAACATTTTAGCAGATGAGAGATTCCAAGAGATCATTGCTGCTTATTTAAATTCCAGCTCAACTATCAACCATCTGCTTCGATTTCTGTAAGTTAATCTTCTCGCATATGCCAAGCTTACTGCTCCGGGGATTGTTAAACTTGATTCTCTTCTGAAATCAGTTTTATGTGCTAGATTTATTGCCATCTCATATTGGGATCTGAAATCTGGCTTCCTATCACTTGCAAACTTTAAAACTGCACTTTCGAGCATCCAAAGGCAGCCAAAGCAGGAATGCATAAAAGGTTTGGGGTTTAGTTTGAAATGGGGAGTTATTTATTATTCATGGTAAATGGTTTGTTTACCTTTTCTATCTCTTACTATTTACTTTGTCCTAGCAGATTGCTCCATATTAGAACTTTATATCCTCGTATGCATGAAGCGGTTGGAAGTGAAGGAACAAACCTCATATAACTTCAACTCTGTGATGAAAGGTACATACACTTTAGATTAAGCTTCTAAATATTATTGCATAACAGTTGCTGTATTTTTCTAAATACTAACAATTTGTTGTGTGCGACAGAGTATAAAAACGTTCATGATTCGTTTCAGACTTCTGATTATTATGCAGAGAATGTTTGCGTACGGGTGTGTAATCAGTAAAACTCCTCTTTGTTTTAACATAATATTTATACCATGATAATTGCGTCATCCTCCAACCTCATCCTGCAACTAACTTTAGATAATTTCTTGTTGCAATGTCTTTAGGCCTTTGAACGCCTTTTACAACGTGAACTAATTTGCTTTGCTGACAATAGAGGTAATAACCAATCTATTGAGTTTCGGCCCGTGAAGCTTCTAGTCTCATATGCTGAACTACAAGAGGGGATGAAATCGTATCGCTCATGTCCTGTAAGTTGTCCTTTGAATTTAACTGTCATACTACAATTGTGTTTGTAAACAGTTAATTTGAAGGCTTTTAGCATATTGTTTCTAGGGAAAGAAACAGTTCAATTAATTACATTTTGCAAAATCAGCTATACTAATAGTCGGGATTTTCTGAAGAGCATTTTCCCTTGAAAATCATTTATATATCGTATGTAGATATATGGTAAGTTTAGTGATCAAGGCATCTTTTGATTGTGTTCGCAGACCATTCTACATAAACTAATGGATAAATAAAGGGCGAGAGGGCAGGGCTGACTGTTGAAGGCATGGTTGGGTGAACGATCACTCGAGATGATTGCAGAAATTTGTGGAAGCTGGAAAGGGTATGGCTACCTCTTTATAGGAAGATGCCATTTTGTAGACATATTTCCTTTCTCTGTTCTATTTTTTGTCACATAAATGTATTTATTGTTCACCCTCTGATGCCCCTCGGTCCAATTTGATCACTGAAAGTGGTCATTTATCTTCACGGCTTGTCACGGGTCAAATTTTGGTTATTCATGACGTTAGATGGAGAAAAACATGTTCATAATTCATATTAGGAGATCGAAATCAAGAACGAGTTGTTGATCACTTGCGGCATTTCTTTTCCCAGCAATGATTAAAATGTTCTGCCTGTTTGCATCAAGACCTGAAATGAGCTCAAACTCACTATTACTGTCTTGGCAAATATTAGGACTGCGCATCAAAAAAGTTGGAACATTTCATTTGTTTTAGAAAGGATGGCATGAGGTACCAACACAACCATCCGGAAGCGGCTCTAGTATTTTAGTGTCTAGCACTCTGCCCAATAGACCTTCATATTCTCATCTCATGTTGATGAAAAACTCATCTTCCACTAATAGGACTTGAAATTGTATAACAAATGTATGTTTGGATTAAGATTGTCTATTTTGTATCATGAGGCTCAATCTCTCCACGAGTAATTTATATGGTTAAAGTTGTAACTTGTTTCATTGTTGTTTCATTGTTACAGGAGAAGGTGAAATAAATTTTTCGGAGATTCCCTTTGTATTAGTGTTAAAGAAAGTGGAGTTACTGGATATAAAATGTGGATATTCTAGCTTTTCTTACGCTGAAAAACCATCACTTTTGATTAAATCATTCGACGGACTAAACGACGAAGCATGTATAAACGGAGTTGAGGTCCATGTCCCGACGAAGCAAAGCATAAACGGAGTCCAGATCCATAAACTAGACATCCCAAATGTTATAGATTTGTGTTCAGAATTGTCAATAGCACTATGAGCAAAAATCAATAATTTTTAGAAGTTGGTTGCAGAAGTATAAAGCAAATTCGGAAATCAGTTTTACAAGACAAGTTGGTGGCTTAAGGAAAAGGCATGATCTACATTTTCATAATAAGTGGGTGAGTAGCGAGTTAGTGGGTATATTTGAGTGTTCTCCAAGCCTAAATTCACCTATATATAGCCTTCACTCCCTTCACAAAAACATACACAAATGTTCACAATAAAAACTAAAACTAAATTATTCAAGAATTTTTCGGCTCGAGCTCTCTAATTTTCGGGTTCCTTTTTAACTTTCTTTCTTTGCTTTCTAGCTTTCTCTATCTTTCTTAAACTTTAATTTCTTTTCTGAGCATTAAATATTTGTTCTAGCTAGCTTTTGAGTCCTTTAAACATATTTTTTAAGCTGTCAATCGCCATTTAAGTTTCCAAACCAAAACAGTCCTCTTGTTGGACATTTTGACCCAAAAATCACCATCCATACACCAATTTTTAATCACGTTGCTTACTTTTCGACTCCTAATCATCATAACACTTTATTTTACGCAATTTCATAACACCAATTACAACACACTTATATACTCACAGTCACCACTTAAATAATACACTTGAATTGTCACCTCAACGATACCTCAATCGACGTGTTGATTCAAGATTAAAACTCGTTCCGATGGTTAATTTTATCATTCTTACCTTAGTTCAATTTAATTATTTCATTGTTATCTTACTTCAGTTATACTAACGATGTTACTAATCTTTTGATTTGTAACCGTCTAGTTCGCGTTGTAATTCGTGACATTTATTTAAGCAATACAAGTCATTTTTCAAAGTTTTTGGGTTTACTTTATTGTTTATTCATTTCAAAGCTACAAAGCATTTTTGGTCATTTTTTAGCTAAAGTTGTATTGACGGCAATTAGGAAACCAAGAGAAACGTTTTTTCAATCCTTGCCTTTTTCATCTAATCGTTTCGTTATTAGTCAAACATCATAGGCAATAGTTACAATTCATAAAACCGTTTCGTAAAGAAGTAGGTTAAGAACTTAATTCTTTGACACTTCCGTACTTTTTCAGCACAAATCAAGGTTGAAAAATAAATAATTTTGCTCTTTGTCAAAACAATATAATAAGTATTGTCAATAGTACCTTTTCGAATTCTCTTTGTCTCTTTGACAATTATTTTGCCCTATTAGAGTTTGTAATCTCAATTTTAATAATGTTTTTTTATCTCTAAATATATGTTTTTGTCTTATCCATATGATAAGTGTTACGTTTTGATGACATTGTTTTTTATATGAAAGTTGATACAAATGGATCTCAATATGATGTTTTTTCTATTATTAGCTATGAAAGTGGTCATATTGTTAAGGAAAGTTCATGTTTATCGTGAAATCATAAAATCTCATAAAGATTTTGTTGTCTTTCTGCAACTCTAGGTTATTTCTCGATTCGGGAGGCAAAAGTTTTGGATCAAAGAGGTGCTTCCATAGCTTAAAAATTCTGATTGCAAACGTATGATCATCGAATCTGATTGGACGATTGTTGTTCCTTATGTAAATTTGATCTATACGAATTAGTTGGAGTTTAGTTCGATTATGATTTATTGTAGTTTTCTTTTATCATACTACAATATGTATAACATGTTGTCTTTTTATAAGCAAGCCAACTCAGTAGCTTATTGTATTACAAAGACATCTAAACTCTATGTTAACTCAACTATTTAGTTTGTTTAGTTTGAAATTCTCAAGTTTGTTGTAGTGATCTCTTACTCTAATTATAAGTGTCAAATTATTAATAATACTTTCTTTTCCTTTAAAACAAAAATAAGTGAGATGAAATTGAAATAAATTTTACTGAAAGCATCACTTTTATTCTTATAAAAAAATAAAAATCCACCAATTTTTTTTAAAAAAAAACCCAAAAAATGAATGAGATAATAGGATAGGAGGCTCTCTCGGACAATGGGAGGAGTCTCTGAACTGAACAGAACAGAAGTGTTCCCTCCCTCGTAAGCCAGCCACTTTTAATTAAACCCAACCAAAACCCTAGCTGCTTTCTTCCTCTCTTTCATTTTCCATTAAACCCACAACCCAAAACCCTTGAGATATGCTTCCTTTCACTACCTGACATTCCTACTTTTCAAATCTCATGAGGGCTTTTCCAATTTCCTCAATTCATAGATTTTCTCCATTAAAATTTAAGTCTTTTTGCTGACAAGAGATTGAATTTTGAGCCCAGAAGAGAAGACAGGAGTCAACCTATCCCTAATCAATGAATCTCTGTTTAAGAAGTGCGAAAACGCCACTTATTTCCAGGTTACGCTCTCATTGTTCCCTTGTTACTTCCGAGCTTACAGAAGAAACCCATTACAAAGATCTCATTTTTAATACCATTAGATATAAACCCTGGGCTTTTTGCAATCATAATTGGGTTTCTGATCAATATAATCCTGTTATTGTTGATCCTAATCTGCTTTCTCGAGTCCTCGATGTCATTCGAGAAAGACCTCGAGTTGCTTTACGTTTTTTCAAATGGGTTCAGATGCAACCGGATGCTAAGAACTCTGAGGTTGGGTTCTGTGTCATACTCAAGATTTTGGTTGAGACTAGTTTGATACGGTCTGCTCATTGGGTTTTGGAGAGATCCCTTGCTTTGAAAATGGATGGTATTGTTGATGTTTTGATTGGAGGGTCGTTGGGTTCTGAGGTTTCAGTTAAGCTTCTTGATCTCTTGTTGTGGATTTACACCAAGAAAGGGATGATTAACGAGGCGTTAATGTTATTAGATATGATGGTGAAAAATGGGTTCTTGCCGGATGTGAGAAATTGTAATAGGATTCTCAAGATATTTAGGAACCAAAGACTTCCGCTTGAAGCTAGGGAGTTTTACAGATTAATGGGTGAGTATGGAATTAAGCCAACTGTTATCACATATAATACGATTTTGGATGCCTTCTGTAAGCAAGGACATGTTCAGCAAGCAATAGAGCTTATAACCGAGATGGAAAAGGAAGGTTGTTGCCCCAGTGATGTAACATACAATGTGTTGATAAATGGGTTTTCAAAGATCGGGGAATTAGAGCAGGCTAAAGGATTGATTAGGGAGATGACGGAAGCTGGATTGACTGCTTCAGCACCCTCTTATAATCCCCTAATTTTTGGCTATTGCAAAAACGGTTTGTTTACCGAGGCTTTCGCCCTTGTGGATGAGATGGTAACTAGAGGAATATCTCCTACACGGCATACTCACAACACAATCATGCATAGCCTCTGCAAGCGGGGAAAGTTGGATGAAGCTAGACAGAGAATGTCCTATATGTTACAGCATGATGTGACTCCGGATATAGTATCATATAATAATTTACTGCTCGGGTATTGTAGGTTGGGGAAGTTAGGCGATCCATTTGTCTTGTTGGATGAGTTTAGACGTCAGAATCTTAATCCTACGATTTACACTTATAATATTCTCATAGATGGACTTTGTAGAACCGGGGACTTAGAGGCTGCATTGAAGCTCAAACAAGATATGATTGATCATGGGATTCGTCCTAATGTAGTTACTTATACAATTCTAGTAAATGGGTGTTGCATGATAGGGAATATGTCAATGGCTACAATTTTTTTTGATGAGATGTTGTTTGTGGGTGTGGCACCAGATCGATTTGCTTATACAACTCGTATTGTAGGTGAACTGAAGTTGGGTAGCATAGCTAAGGCATTTAAACTACAAGAAGAGATGCAAGCAAATGGTTTTCAGCCAGATCTTATCATCTATAATGTATTTGTGCATGGAATTTGTAAGATAGGTAATTTGGAAGAAGCATGGAAATCGTTGAAGAAGATGATCAATCATGGTCATGTCCCTGATCATGTAACCTATACTACCATAATGCATGCGCACTTGGAGAACGGGCATATTAGGAAAGGCAGAGAGATATTTGAGGAGATGTTAGATAAAGGCATACAGCCCACTGTAGTCACGTACACTGCATTGATCCATGCACATGCACTAAATGGGAGGTTGGAGCTAGCATTTGTGTACTTCTCGGTGATGCAAGAGAAAGGTGTTATGCCAAACGTAATAACATATAACTCTATGATAAATGGTTTCTGCAAAGCAAGGAGAATGAATCAAGCTTACAGGTTTTTCATGGAGATGGAAGAAAAAGATATTTCTCCTAATAAGTATACCTACACTATACTAATCCTTCAGAACTGCAGCATGGGTAATTGGCTGGAGGCTTTGAGATTGTATAAACAGATGCTAGACCGAGAAATCCGTCCTGATCCTTGTACACATGCTGCATTGTTTAGGCTACTTCAAAAAGACTACAAAGCGCATGCCGTTGGGTTCATTGAGAGTTTGATTAAAAGTGGTGACCAGACTGTGAATACAAACACTTGATCACACCATGGTTAAACGTCTGTACCTAGGGTCGAACAAACCACTTGCTATAAATTACTTTGATGTTCACCAGGTAACAAATATTTCCTTATTATTTACTTGCATATTTCTTCATTCCTCGTTCGCAATTCAAATAACCTATGGCTTTCCGAATCTCCTATAATAGATGGATTATTTGGTGGTGCAGTTCTGATTTTCCAGTATATATTGGTTCCTGGGGTTGCGACCGTTGCCTGCCTGTTATTGTTAACAACTAACTCCCTCCTGGTAAAATTAAGGTTCTTCGCTCAGATTATGTCTTTTCAAAGCCGGAGGTCAAATTACGCTACGGAAAGTAGAAACAGGTAAACAGAGAAATTCATATGTATAAAATTGTTTTGAAGAGTTCTATCACAAAGTAATATTTGATTTATTTAATTATTTTCTAAAAGTTTAGAAATTATATTTTGTACCATGACATGCGGATGCCCTACTAACATATGGTGCTGTCGTTGTTTTTCACCTGCACTAGATATTCGATTGGCTGGTTGTGACCATCTGGCCATTTTTAATTCTACAGCATAAATTGTATTGGTAAAGATGAAAAACGCACTTGTTTTTAACAGACGGGAGAAGAAAACAAATTATTGGATTTCAGGAATTTAAACTGAAAAAGAGAGAGAGATAGAGCGTATGCTGATAAGATCTTACGTCTTTTTGGGACTTGGGTTCTTAGTTCTTACTATCTGATTTGCATGTGTTTTATGCATGTCAAGTTTTGCCTCTTTCAAACAATTTGTTTTTGTACTTGTTGAAATGCCCTGTCAAATGAGGAGCTTATCATCCGGCACTCTACAAGAATAGTAGTTTTGATTGTGAAGTTCCTAGCTTTAAATTAACAGTATCATGTATTCTGCAGAAATGTTTAGATATTGTGGATACGTGTGATGTGTCTTCTTTTGCTAGACTATTCAAAATTGATATCATTGTTTAACTCTTTGAAGCTGTTGATTGATGAAATTGAAGATTTTGTTACGTGTTCTTTTTTTCTACTCCCGCTTTCACCTAGTTGTATTTTTGCTATGTTACTCGCGCCTTTGCATTGACATATTACCTTCCCCTAGAAAATAAGGTAGAAATAGGCGGTGTTGTCAAAGATGGGTGTTCGCTCATGGTCATTTTGTTTCTGCAAATTTTTCTAATCCTGAGTTCTATATATTCACAGTGTGATATGGACGCGTGTGCTTTACCCTTTCCTCTTTTTATGCTAGGGTGCACTGACAAACTAGTATCTAATTCAGTATATTTAAGAGTACGAAATGGCATCCTCATGGCGTTTAATTTGGAAATTGACTTAATAAATGTTTCAACTAGTAAGTACCGACCTCGATTCTGGTGAAGAACAATAAGTTGTAATCTATACTGTGAATGTAAATCTTGGAAATGTAGAGTTAAAGAAGGGACTGGTTTTGAAGGTAGATGCTTAAAGAAATACAAAGATGTGGTATAATCACATATTATGTACTTTATGTTCAAGGATTTAGAAGCATAATGGAATTGTTTCTAATATTCATTCCTTCATTTATTTATTTTATTTTATTGTTTTGGACTAGATACTTAGTTTGGGAACACATACGGCGTAGGGATTAATATCAAAATACCAAACTGAAAATAGGCTTAATGATTTTGCGAAGTATCAATTTAAGTTTAATGTATAAAAGTATATCAATTTAGGTTCGTCATTTATAAAATAGTGCAATTAGACCGAATACCATAGGTTGACATATAACATAATTTGACATGTTATTTGTGCAATTGATGAAAATATTTTAAATGTTTTCTCTTAGTAATTATTTTGTGGAGCTAATGTGATGAAAATGTTATTTGTACGCAGTTGATGAAAATGTATTAAATGTTCTCTTAGTAATCATTTTGTGGAGCTAATGTGATGAACGGTGCAAGATAGAGTGTTAAATTCTGATAAGGAAGTCTTTAATTGTTCTTTATATATATACACACATATAAATAAAAAAACCAAATTAATTTGATATCTTATTCCAATAATACATGTCAATCAAATTTTTTATGTTTAATATCTATAAATTAAAAAAACCCAAAATCATAAACATCATTAAGTCTATACAAAAGTTAGAAACTAATATCCCATTTTGGGTCTGAAAGAAAGGAAAAATCCCATATTGGTACTATGCTAACATTATTATTTACAAAATAAGAGTCAAGCAAGTAGCATGTATAACATAACTGCCTCTATATATAACTAATGGATATAGGGCTGTGAACAAGCAGACCCGAGCTGAGCTTTGTCTTACTCGAGCTTGGCTAGGCAGAATTTTAACAAGCTCGAGCTTTTACTGAGCTAACAAGCCCATGAGCGGCTTAGTTAATTTATAACCCTAAATGGATAGGGTCCAAACTTCCCTCTATTGGTTCTTGGTAAGTATAAATTTTGTTACTAATATTAGTTGATGGAATTTTAAATTTTATCCCTAAAGCACGTAACGTTAATTTGGCCCATATTTGATGGAGAATTTGAATAGAGTTTTTGACACCTTCTTAATTGTCACATTAAGCTTTCCCAATACCAATTATGTTCAAGGAATTTTTTTTGTATTTTTGGGGATAAATCTTGTTCAAATGTCTACAATGGCGAATCCAGAAATTCGTATAAGGAGGGACAGGTTTCTATGCAAAAAAAATTTTTGTCATGCACCTTTAGATTTGCATAGAAAATACCAAAAATTTACGATACACGATTCTATTTCCATTCAAAATAGAAAAATCAATCAATATTAAAAAAAATATTAATGACGTAAAATAATCGAATTGGAAGAAAAAAAGAGGAAAAAATATGTAAATTTACATTTAAATTCAAGAAAAAAAATAAATAGTAAGAATAATTGAAAAAATAGTAAAAAAAATAATAATGTGAAAGAGAAGGTATAAAATGTGATAATACTAATGAGAGAAAGAAAAAAGTTAAAATGGGAGAAAGAAATAAAAAGTATTATTGAAGGAACGAGCCCATAATCTCTCAATTAAAATGTGAGAAGCCACATCTTAACACCATCTCTGCTAATTGCTAGCTCTTTTTAATGTTCTCTATGCACATTATATAACTATATATAATATTTAACTTTTTCCACACCGAAAAAATATATTTTTTTTATTTTCATTTTTCTTAGGGCAAGGGACACAACTGGATTATGTTTGTCACTTAATCACAAAAACTGCTAAAAGTGGTTACTACAGTACACTTAAAAATGATTTGCAGAAATGCACGAAGTTAATTGAATTTATAGGCTAACTATTTAAAAGGTTTGATGCAATAGTAAAATAAGTCAAAGTGATCTTATTTAAAAATGTTAGGGGATGACAATTCAATCATTGTTTTTTTTAGCGTTAATTTTAAATAAATGCTCCGAGGTTCCACGTTTTTGCAAATAAAAGACTGTGGTTTACATTTGAGCAAATAAATGACCGTGGTTTACTTTGTTTGCAGAAGTAAGGAAATAATCGATTTGTTGACGTAAATGAGGATAATTTTTGCCCTAACTACTTTTTCAAACCTTTGACCGGTTATGTTGGAGCTAAGCTCAATGGTCAAAAAAAAAATCTTGACTAAAAATGTCTTCGTTCACGTCAACAAAATCGACTATTTCCTTAATTTTGCAAACAATGCAAATTACAGTCATTTATTTGCTCAAAGATAAATCACAGTCCTTTATTTATAAAAGCGCAAAACTACACTTATTTGAAGTTAACAATTTTTTATTTTTTTATTTTTTTTACGTTCAATGGAAAATGACAATCCAATTTGGATTTTGTTGGTTAGTTAAAAATGGGCATCATTTATTCAGGAAGCTTTGACTAGAAAATAGTTAATTCTATTTTCTAGTTGTAAAAGTAGCTAATAATAGTATGAAAATAACTAAAAATAACAACAAAAATTTGATTTACCATTTTTATCCCTTTGACATTTCCCTTTAAATGCAATGAATTATTACAATTGCAACAAGATCTAATAGAGAAGAATTTCTGCAATACACATTCTGATAATTGTACCCAACAATGGGCATCAGCAAAAACACATTTTTTGTTTTTGTTGTTTTGTCAACATTGTTGGGACAATCAGCAATGGCAGAATCTTCATCTATTCTATCTGGAATCTTGGACACCTTATTCGCAAAAATAGAGATAAGAGTTAAAAATGACGCGAATCATAACATTTATTTGATGTGTGATACACCGAAATATAGGGACACCCTTACGACAATGAAACCAGGGGAAGAAATTTCATGGACATTATACGACGTAATGTATCCATTAGATTGGTGTTATGTTAATTATAATAAGAATGACCATGGTGTTTTCTGGGCATATCAATCAAGACTTGGTTGCAGTACATGCAATTGGTCTATTCAAAATGATGGTGTTTTTCTTCTCAGACCAAATGAAGCCAAAGAATTTCATCCTATTTTTGTCGAGGGACTCTTTTTTTGAATTCCATTATTTGGATTTTATATCTTGTACCCTATACCCCTCATTTTTTATGCATAAAAATGTTATGCGTTGTTAAATATTTTCTATAGGATCTTGATGCTTTTGTTGAGTATTGTGTTCTAATCTATATGATTTTGTATGAAATGCATAAGAATATATATTGTTATCTTATGCATTCTATTTCAATTCCAAATATTCATTCAATATAATCACAAGCTTTGTGTTCAACAAATCCCATTTCTAAACCATTTTGTAGCTTATTGCCAAGGCTTTTGTTATGTTCATCAATTCAAACTCATTGGAATATGTTATCATAGGCAAAGTGGACCTCAAGTTCTAAATACTTGAAACGATGATGAAATAGGATTGGATGTGAAATAACTCTGAGACCTAAACTATCACAAGGTAAGAGTTTGAGGAGACCGGTTTCATACTTTTTTCGGATATCTAAACTGTATAAATATATTGATATTTGAGCTCTTTTAATATGAACTAATTAACAAACAATAAACTTGTTAATTTGAAAAAATTACCAAAACATCACTCCTCCTTAAGTGGTTAAAGGAAACTAATTAAGGTTGGCTTGAGTGGTTAAGGGTTTTAAATCGCATAAATCAGGTCCAAGTTCTGGCGGATGCTGAAAAATTTAATTGAAAGAGGATCCATCTTAACGAAAAATTGACGAAGTTTATAAAAAGGGTGTTTAAAGGAAAACATAAATAGTTAATGAACATTTAAAATACAGTTATGTATAATTTATGAAATAGGAATCAGAAACATTTAAAATGTTTCACCAATGTGTGAACAAAGTAGACAATGAAAGATCTTGAGTGGAAAAATTTCAGATTTCAAATTTTCTTTTAAAATAAGGAATTTATTTCCAGGATCTGGAAGTTTTCCAGATTTATTTATAGAAATCTGGAATTGTTTTTCCAGAAAATTGTGGAAAAAGAATTCTCAAACTTCTTAAATACATTAAAAAATGAAATGAAGAAAGAAGAGAAGCATGCGAATAAGAATATGAAGAAAAATAAATTAAAAGACAATTTTCAAATTTTACAAATTTCTTTCACCTCATTTTATCTTTTTCACTAATTTTCTTTTTAATTATTTTTCACAACAGCGTCACATAAAATATTTACAATTACTTGTAACGTTTAAAAAGTTATGTGAAATAAATATTAATTTTAAGCGTCTAAAAAGAAGTTGCGGCGGGTTTATTAATTTATTTTTTTCCCTCATAGTGGAAATAAGCGAGCGAAAAAGAAAAATATTTGGTGGATTAAAATGTTAGAAGAGGTGAATAAAAAATTAAGGAATTGTAAGAAGTCAAAGGCGCCACATAGCAATATAGGTAGAGTTTATCTAAAATGCACCTCCATACAAATATCAGCAGCCCTTATGAGAACCAACCATCCAGCATCCTACATAGAGTAGATTGATTAGCCATTTCCTTCCTGTGTAAAATCCAAGCCAAGCAGTAGAAATGGGAAGCAGCAGCACTGGATTAATCCCTCATTTACACTTTCACAGTTGCTTCTCTAACCGTTTCAAGCCCCAAATTTCATCTTCTCTGCAATTCAACCATCATTCCAGAGCCAGATTGAGAAGAAACTCCAATCCTGTCCTTTGTTTTGCTGCTGTTAATGATGATATCTCCGACAAACAGCCTACTAGTATTACTTCCATTCTTGAGGATAGACCTGGTATTTCATCAACTCAAAAGTTTGATTTTTTTTTTTTTTTTTATGTTTCTATCTGTTTCATTGGATTTAATTTGATGGTTGTTATATATGGTCAAATGGGGTTCTGAAAGTTGCTGTTTTTCTTCATATGGTTAAACGGGGTGCTGAAAGTTGTTGCTTTTTTTCATATGGTTAAATGGGGTGCTGAAAGTTGTTTCTTTTTTTCATATGGTTAATTGGGGTGCTGAAAGTTATTGCTTTTTTTTTTCATATGGTTAAATGGGGTGCTGAAAGAAGTTTTTTTTTTTTTTTCAAATGGTTTTACAGATATGGTTGATGGTGGTTCAGAGCAAAATTTTGGGGAAGATGGAGAAGGGAGTTCAATTTATAATTTCCTGTATCCTAGTAAAGAGCTGCTGCCTGATGATAAGGAAATGAGTATATTTGATCATCTTGAGGAGTTGCGCCAGAGAATATTTGTGTCCGTTTTGGCGGTTGGTGGTGCTATTTTGGGGTGCTTTACATTTTCGAAGGAGCTTATTATGATCCTTGAAGCTCCTGTTAAAACACAGGGTGTCAGGTTTCTGCAACTGGCTCCTGGAGAGTTTTTCTTCACTACTGTAAAGGTAAGATGGGAAAGCAGGTCTTCTGTTTGTTTGAACTTGTACATGTCATTTTGTTAGTTGTGATTGCTAGTCTAAATCAGAGGAACAATAGGAAAGAAGGAAGAAAATGAGTAGGGAAGAAAGGGATGGGTTTTCGTGTTAGAGTGTATGGGCCAAGTTGTCCTTAATGTTGCCTTATTTCTGTGTTCTACACGAGTCATCTGGAGACATTGACGCAAGCCTCTGGTCTTTATAGATTGGCATATCTCTGCGGTTCAGAAATTGAAATGGATGGCTGGGGATCTTAGTGAACTACTTTTGATGATTAAGTGAATGGATTGGAAACAAGATATCTTATACTATGCATTTCTTCCTTTTCTTTGGCCTACTTGTTTGTTAGCATTAGAAGAATATAGAATCTGTAGAATGCCTTGTGAAGATCTACACCACTAGACTGCATGAAAATAAGTGTGATGTCTGAGTTAATCAATGAATTTTCATGCAGTAGAACCTTTTGTCATACAATATAGTGAATTTATTTTCATTTGATGAATTCCTATTCTTGGGTAGCAATGTTTCTTGGGTATAAATTTTTCAATGGAGGCTTTGGATTTGTGTACATAGTTCATTGAATATTGCTGGTGAAGGATTTTTAGCAGAAGAGAAAGAATGATATCCTACTACTAAAGTTGAAATTGACAAGGTAGTTCTATAGACTGACAGAGAAAGCTGGAAGTGCGATCACAAAAGGAGAATTCATAAAATTTACTTAAAATGGTATGATGTTCTACTAATGAAGATGAGTTAATGAGGTCCAGAAAGTTTCTTTGCATGGGGGCTCAACCCCCATGCACCATGTGAAACAGTTTTCTGATCCATTCTTGGGGTATGATCTCTTTGTTGAGGGAAGGAAATGAAACGTTTTTGAAGGAGTGGCATTATTTCTTGGATTGACTGTTGCAACCTTCATATTTACCCTGGTTGTTCAATCAATGATCACACATCATACATTCTACTTACTAGATATTTTACGAACTGTCAAATACTATTTCAAGCTTTAGCATCCCATGGTTTTATCCGCATCCCTATTGATTAATAAATCATGTATCTGAAAAGGGTATCAAAACAGCTGAAAGTAATGTAGTTCTGGTTCCATGCAGGTTTCAGGATACTGCGGCCTTCTTCTTGGAAGCCCAATCATTCTTTACGAGATTATAGCTTTTGTTCTTCCAGGTTTAACAAGATCTGAAAGAAGGTTCTTGGGGCCAATTGTCTTGGGATCTTCTGTACTTTTCTATGCCGGAATTGGCTTCTCCTATTCGGTGTTGGTTCCAGCAGCTTTAAATTTTTTCGTTAGCTATGCAGAAGGGGTTGTGGAATCTTTGTGGTCCATTGACCAGTACTTTGAGTTTGTACTTGTGCTCCTATTCAGCACAGGTCTCTCTTTCCAGGTAAATCCTTTTCTTTGCCCACCTTCATCCTACCATTCAACTCTTGCATTCCGCTCTTATTTGTGGAAATTTTGGCTACAAAATGAGAAGTGTATTGTATAAAATACCACATGACAATTTGGGTACAAGCTTCATAGTGTTGATTTTAAGTTTTTCATTGTTTTATTTGCATAGTAAACCAAGCTTCCATTATTAAGTGAGCTTATGATTTATGCTGTTCAAACTTGGCCTAGATTTCAAGGTTTTTTGGATGTGAGTGTTTATATAGATACTTAATGAGTAGTTCAAACATGCATTCTCAGGCCATGATTAGTTTCTCTGTTTTGTGATCATTGCTTTACTATGGTTGGATGAACTATAATCCAAATGAGAATGTTCTGCAATCATTGCTTGAAATTTTGCGGATTTTCTATTTGGTTGACAATGTTAATGAATGTTTTTGTACAGGTTCCTGTTATACAATTTCTACTTGGACAAGTTGGTCTGGTATCAGGAGATAAAATGCTATCAATATGGAGATATGTGGTAGTAGGGGCAGTAGTAGCAGCTGCAGTACTCACCCCATCTACAGATCCTCTTACTCAGATGCTTTTAGCAGGACCTCTACTCGGTCTTTATTTGGGTGGTGCATTCTTGGTCAAGTTCTCCGGTAAATGATTGATAATAAAACCCCAACTTCATCTTCGAGATTTGGTCTCTTCTCAGCGGTCTATGCAGTTAGGAGGCGTATTGCCCCTTGTATATTTGCCCACATTATGTATCATAGTATTAATTTTAATACCAAGGGGAAGGATGATTATCATCAATGAAATTTCCAGGTTGATTTGTACAATCAATGAGGAAAGGCTTTTCCCAGCAATGTATGAAATACTTGAGAGTAAAATGAGTAGACCCGATTAGCAATTTCTCCAACAATGCATTGTATTCTTTCGCAGATGAATCCAATTAATTCATCCCAGCTCTCTAGGCTTGCACTTCAGTGCACACTATTCTCTAAAGCTATGTTAATTCACATCAAGGACATTCTAATGGGACACAAGTATAATATTAAACATGGTATCTTTTTTCTTGTTTGACTAATTACTGAATATATATAGCAAAAAATTGTAACAAGTGTGTTATTAAGACAACAAAAGACCCGTAATGGATAAGCATTCCATACATGAAAATAACCATCTATCTTCTACTTCATTTTCCCTAGTAGCTTCACAGAATTAAAAGACATCTGAAAAGTCAGACGGTAAAAGGGTTCATAAAAATGAATTGATATACACTCAAGATCCATCTTTCTTCTGTGTCTACGCGCTTAAAACAACATTTTGCATTCCGGCTTCAATATCTATAACACAGGCGCAGTCAATTTCAGATTGCATTTGTTTTATGGAACTCTTTAAGCTGTTGCATGCTTGTAAGAAAGGTTCCGAACAGCTTTTGAAACTTGTGACCACATCCAACACTTTGGCAATGACTGTTGATATTTTCTCCAAGGCTGTCGTTATATTGGGAAGTTCTTGTGGGGGATACAGACAAGCTCCAAGCTCGTCAATCTGTACACCAATATCTTGACACATTTTAAGTAACTTCTCCAAAGAATCAACAAAATTGCCAGTGTCATCAGGTTTTTCTTGTTTAACCAAACCTGTGATAGTCCGGATAAGTTCCTTTATAACAATAAGTGCCTCAGAAACAACAATAGTGGCTGATTGAGCAATTTTCATCTCTTCTGGTGACAAGTCATTGCCGAGATCATCATCATCACTAAAATTCTCGTCACTAGGGGAGTTGGTTTCTTCAATTGCAGAAGTATCATCATAAGATTCCTTATTGGAGGAAGCCGGTTTAAGCTCCTTCATCTCACGAAGCACATCCTTCACGGAAACTGCAACTTTTGTCATTGCTCGCCCAATTGCTATGATATTTGAAGCAGGTGTCTTCTTAAGAGCTGAGCATGCTTCCCAAACTGCACCAACTAACTGAGGGACGACAAGTTTTAAGTCTTTATTCTGAGATCCTGTTAATTGGAGGAAATAGACACAGCATACACGTCAATCACAGAATATGTCTTTGGGATTTATGTGTACAATCCAGACTATTTTCATTTGATATGACGAAGAATTAAAACTGCATCTGAATAGAGAGAGAGAGAGAGAGATCACCATATGAAGGTACAGTTTCCATCATCAATTTGAAGCTGGAATCAACAACTTGCTTGACAGATGCGTGGATGCAGGATGAAAGAGTAGGTCCAGCACCCACCGTACTTCCATGAGAAAGCAAAAGAAAACCCTGCAGAACATTGAAATAAGTCTCCATGTTCTCCTCAATTCCTGTTGCTTCAGGTTTTTCCCCAGTCCAAATCATTCCAACTGCATTACAAAACAAACAAATATATATAAATTACTTAAGCCAGTCACCATGTCCCGTCGTACAACGGACACAAATTGGCAGTTAACATTTTCATTAGATGGGAAAAATAGACTGCTCTTTATCTCCTCTCATGTCACACAAACAAGGATGAACAGTCAAAACAATCAGCAGTATTACTTTGCTTCCCCTTCATTCTTCCTATTTTATATCTGAATTTTCTTCATAAAAACATAAACTTGTTAAAAACCGGATTAGAAAATGATAGTCGATTTTGCCTCTTTTCATGAAATTTAACTAACCAAAAGATACACATATTGAACAATAAAAAACGATGTATTTTAGAGTAGAAATGCCTGAGCAACATAGTATAGCAAACTTGTGAAAGTAGAAACATTTAAAACATGTACCAATCCTAGACTGATCCACTCTATGCAATTCGTACTACAACTAATTCCCTCCTCCCAAACACGTTTAACTTGGGAGTTATGATGGGATCGGGTGCATTACGAAAAAAGAGGAATTGAATTGAGAAAGGTACCAATAGTAGCTTGTTTAGAAACTTGGTCACCCAATTTGACGACTTCATCCCAGCTGACTTTATCCAGTGATGAAGCTGCTGGAGTTTGTTGATTCAACAACTAATCAAAACCCATTTTAAGAAATTAATTAGATGATGATTAGATTAGATTAAAGCACCAACAAAACCATTAAAAAGAAGAACCTGAAAGGTGTCGTGAATGGTGTTAAGATGCGAATTAAGAGTGTCAATCAGTTTCTCTTTCTTTGCTTTTCCCATCTTCTTCTTCTCTTCTTCTTCTTCTTCTTCTTCTTCTTCACAACACAACAATTCTTCCGCCTCTTTCTGCTCACGCACCAGGGTTTTAGGGATTTTTAATTATTTATAACTTGAAGCAACTCGGTGACAATAAACTCAACTCAACTCAACTCAACTCGACGCCGTCGTTTCCAGAATTTGGACCCTCGCAAGCTAATTAATATTCGGAGAATTATAAAACTGGGTCATTACATTTCAATCTAGATCTTTTAAATTTTAATCTAATAATAATCGATCAAATTTCATCAATTTTTAGGTGAATACCGCTTAAGAAAAAAAAAAAGGGGTCGAAATTAGATTTGTGTTATTTCATCACTTGTAAGTTAATAGATTAGTCTTAGTCTAATCCATTTTTTTTTTATTTCGTGTAAATTTTTGATTTTAGTAGATAATTAAAATCGTATACAATTCAAAAAATTATACGAATCCAAATACGATTATCACCTAACTTAGCTAAAACATACCACTATATAATTACTAAACAATTTCCTTCCACGTAATCAGGAATTTTTCATTCTAAGCTACTTTCCCTTAAAATATAGAGCATGTTTACTATTGAAATGAAGATGTTGCATTAAGTTGAGCCTCCCGGATTAATCTTCACTTGCTACAGATTGTCCATCAAATATCCTATCCCTTGCTTTGCTTGCCTACATCCACAAAGTTAAACTACTTAGTAAATGAATCATCAAAGCTAAGTATATTTAATTTAAGCTAACCTGTTGTTCCCAATTTGTGCAACTTGTTATCACAACAAGCAACACATTCTGCACAAAAGAACCAACTTGTATGCCTATCCAAAGTCCTTTCCCTCTTAATTTTAACACAAATCCCAACGTAGCTGCAACCGGAATTCCACATATATAATACCCCACAAGATTCGCATATGCCCCCAAATTCTGCCACCCACATCCTCTCGCAATTCCTGCATATGAGTAACCATTTGGCCGATAAGTTCGGAGAAAGAACTTACGAGACATGAACACTAAGGCAACCAATAAATAACCTGAAATAGCGCCTTGCAAACTGTCCAATACCACGGATACACATACAAGAGGGGCCATGGCTGTTACGTAATCTACTACTTCTTTCTCGTTGCTGAACACATAACCGAACAAATGCCTTGTACCTAATAGAATCGAGCTTACAATGATTGATTGTGCAGCTGCTACAGATACTGCGCACCAAGCACTCACAAAAGCTGCTCTTGGATTCCCAGCTCCCAGTTCATTCGAAACTCTTGTGCTGTTTAATTACAGATACAAAATGGTTTACACATTAAGTTAAGTGCAATCGTTTAATCTGATAAGCACATAATAAAGTGTCATTTCTGATTTTTAGCTTTGATTAACGAACAACTGGACCAAAATGAACTTTGGATATGTCTTTTTTCTTATAATTTGATAAAAAAGACATATCAAGCCGAATAAACAAATTGATATCCAAAGTTCATCAATAGACAATTCGACCAGATAAACCAAAGTTGAAGAACCAGATTGACCCATTATTCGATATGAGCGTCTATCCAAGCTTATTGAGTCTATATATGAATGAAAAAGTAGAGAAAAACCTTGCAGCAGCACCTATTCCTTCTGGTATTGTATAAAGCGTTGAGATGGTTGATAGACTGTTGATTATAAGAAAAAGAAAGCATCTTCGATATAACTTGAGCACGAGTATATATGGATAATACTAAATGGGTAAATGATGTTGCAGTACCAAACAGAAAGAACAGAAGTTTCAAGCTTCGGATTTGGTAGAAGTCCCGAAAGCATCGTAAGCAACTCAAATGACCACCACTCGAGGCTACAATTTAAACATCAAGGGAGCTTATAAAACAATGTACATATGTGAATCAAAACAGAGGAAAAAACAAACATGAATTTACCAAATCATTACAGAAGAAGGTACAGCGACGTGAAAAAACTCTCCAATTCCCGCAAATGCCTCTACAGATAGTGCAAAACGAGTTTTGGCACAACTAGGAGAGAACATCATATAAAGTCCGAGTAAAGTAACATTTAACCAATATGAAATCCCAATTGAAAAAGCTGCTCCAAGACTTCCAAATCCAGAATGGAACACAAAAATCCAGCAGAGAACAATGTGGAAACAAAGAGTAAAGAAAGAGGTAAAAATCAAAGGGAATATCAAACTCTGCATCTGGAAATATCGAACCAATGCTTGAAGATTAGCATAGCCGAAAAGCGAAGGAATAAGGCATAATGTAAACTTAGCAGCTTCTTGAGAGATTAGAGAATCTTGGCCTATGAAGATAAGTATGTTTCCCATAAAGATCCACAAGAAAGACAGTGGGATGGATACAAGGTTCAGTGATAATATTGCTGTGTATATTCGAATTCCGAATTGTTTGTATTGCTTAGCTCCATAAGCTTGTCCACATAGAGTTTCCAGTGCACTTGACATTCCAAACTGTTACCATTTAGCAATCAAATATATCAATTACTACTTTTTGTATTCTAATTGCACTTAATTCATGTACAAAAGATCAAATATGTTGCACAGACATGAAAAATGGACACGGAAATGGATAGTATATCCAAAATACAATCTAGATAAAATAACCTACAAATAGAAACAAAAACAATGGACACGGACACAGATACGGATATGCCAGGTACTAACAGCAGGAGTGTCCGTGCAACATTGCTGCAAAAGGTTTGTTGGTTACAAAAAGTTAAGCTAAATGTAAATCTTTGAAACAAGAATGAATGTCTTACCACTTGCATGAACTCTTATTCGCTATATTTACTGCAAAATGAAAATATGGTAAAGAAATGAATAACTTACAAGGGGACTGAAGCCGGTGACGGCAGAGAAGGAAATGGAAATGGCAGTGCTAGAAAGAGAGAGCTGACCAAGATGACCAACCATCATAATGGCTATAACTTGAAGAAAGTAGTGTGATAAATTAACAGCCACCATTGGAGCTGCTATATAACCCATCTTCTTCATTTCTTCTTTCCAACTCCATCCTATTCCTTCTCCTTCTCTCTTTAACAATGCCTTTTCCATTTTTTTCTCTCTAAATTATCTGCTCCTCCCTTTAGCACATATTGGAGAAGATGCACTTCTTTTCTATTCAATTCGTAAAGATCATGATCTTGATCTTATAAATAACTTATAAAGTATAGTTATATCAACTATTTTTTTAAGCTGAACAGTCTATTGTGTGGGTTACACGAGAACATATATAAATGTTAATTAGAAAAAAGTTTTAATTAATAAATACACATGCGTATTTGCTTTATAGTAATAAATTTATAATCAATATTTAGTATAATATGGATAATTGATTTTAGTAAAAATACTTTTTCAGATAGCTCAAGCTAGGCCTCTAAACTTTTCAATTTTTTATTTATTAAGTGTTGAATTTGATTTGTTGTTCAATTATAATTTAATGTCTAAATAGGATACATGTGTAGTTTAATATATTAAGCATGTGAATGTTAAACTCTGTTACAAAAATGTCTAATAAATAATGATATATATCTATTTGATCAGAATGATGGGCTGATAACGTGCTTCTTAAATCGTGTATCAAGTCCTTGATACGAAATTAGGGGCGGATCTGGGGAAGCATACATGCGCTCTCGTTTCGAAGAAAACGTGGGTATGAAAAAATTTAAATGTTTTATATAGATATATAATGTATATAGAAAACATTAGAAGGTGTCAACTAAAATGATACTAAAATAGTAGATTTCCGACATCTTAATTAAAAGTCATGGGTTCAAATCTCCACTCTCTTATCAATGTTTTTTTGTTTATTTTACTCATTTTAATTCTTTTCTTTCTCTCATATTCTCACATTCTATACTTTTTCTTTCACATTATTATTATTTTTTTACTTTTTTTTTCCAATTATTCTTATTATTAATTCTATTTTTTCTTAAATATAAATGTAAACTTATATATCTTTTTTCTTTTTTTTTCTTCCATTTTCATTATTCTGCGTCATTAATATTTTTTTAATGTTGATTGGTTTTGCTATTTTGAATAGAACTAGAGTCGTCTATCGTTAATTTTGGTATTTTCTATGCAAAATTAGAGGTGCATGACAAAGAAATTTTTTTGCATAGAAACGTGTCCCCCTTCATATGAATTTCTGAATTTGCCACTGTACGAAATATTAAAATTTTGTTCTTTTTAGCTTAATAAAGTTGAATGAACTAAACTGAAATTGTTGAATAGAAATGAAATTGCTGAACTGAATTTGGTGAATAAAACTGAACTTGCTGAAATTGCTGAATTGAATTGAATTTACTGAATTGAATATAATTAAATTAATTTTATCAATCTAAAATAAATTAATACTAAATCTATGATAAATAAATAAATAAACATGTATAATTTCTTAAATCGTTTTAATATTGAAGTTTTATTACTAATAAAAAAAAAATAGTTGTCATTTTTCTTGGGAAAACATAACTTATCATATTGAGTATATAATATTAAACACAATAACGTATAACAGTTGAGTATCCAATTAGACTAGAAATTTTTATGTAATTATTTTTTTAATTTTCTAAAAGTTAATCCATCATAATCCTTCATTTTCAAATCAATGATTAAGACAAATTACTTAATTTTAGTTAATAACAAATGATGCTTCTCACTCCAAATTTAAAAGTTACGATTGATATTTAATTATTTATAATTAGGAATTTCATTTTAAATTAAATTAATTTGCAAATATTTTTGATTTAAAAATAATGTTATTAAAACTAAAATTGCTGAACAAAACTGAAATTGCTGGAAAAAAAATGAAATTGTTGAAATTGCTGAATATAACTGAAATTGTTGAACTGAACTGATATAACAAATTCTGACAAAATTGATATGTCATTGATTGATTGATTTTGTTATAAAAAAAATGTTAAATGATATAACTTTCAATCATTTCAAAGGGGAAAACAAACTATATTTATAATAAAGATTTGAGAATTACGAATTCATGAAATCAAATATTGAGAGATTTCATACACGTCTATTATATGGATGAGATATTTTGAATTTATAATTCGATGATACGTAACACTTTAATTGATAACAAATTAACACTATGTAATTAATTAATAATGCATTTTTTCAATTAATTATTTATATAAAATTTTAAATTTGAAATTAAAAATTCTAAACCTTAAAAAATATATCATAAACTTTAAATGATGAACTCTAATTATTCTTAGATATGACTTATAATATCTTAATGGGCTTATTTCGGAGTGGAGCGGAGCAAGCAGAGAAGCAGAGCGCATCGAGCGAGCGGATATGCTTGTATTCTGTAACCTATTTCGTACATTAAAAATAGTCGCTCATCACTCCTGGAGATGTAGGCTATATTTGTCGAACTTGGATAAAATTCTGCATCGCTTTAATATCTTGTTTTTAGCTTGATTATGAACAGCTAACAGATATGACGATTCATTAAAGTTTTATCTTGACCTATATATCTTGTAACATATTTCTTATATGATCAATAAAATAGTCGCTCATCGTTCCAAAAGATGTGGTCAATATTTGACAAACTTCGTTAAAATTTCGTTTATCATTTAATATCTTGTTCATTAGCTTGATTATAAACAAATACTAATATATATGACGAGTCATCAAACTTTTAATCTGACATACAAATAGCTCGATATGTCTTGTTGGGATTTCTCCCCACACATTGGTCATTGACACGGTATTCGATAACGAGTTGGCAAGTCTTGAAGTAGAAGCTCATTTAAAGTTCCAAAACAATGAGGTGACAAAACTTGGGGAGGAAGCTCATTAAAGTGGAGTGATGAGCAAGTTTGACAAACTAGGTGGCAAAGTTTTGAAGGTCTTTAAATAGCTTTGTATTCTTTGAGTAGTGGGTATCCGAAAGGATCCACTACTCATGTAGCTAGTTAATTAGGAGGTGTAATGGGCTTTGAGTGTGTGTGAGTGAGAGAGGTTTTTTGTTATCATTTTTCCGTCCATAAAATGTAACCATATAAAGAGTGTTTTTCGATATAGTTTTGTCCGTTCATAAAACTATAACCATTGTGAGTGATGGTATTCTTGTTACAGTTTTGTCCGTCTAAAAACGTGTAACTTATTTTACAGTGAAGAGTTAAGAGGCATACGAGTCCCGTAGTTTTACTCTTGTTGAAGGAATTTCTACGCTAAAATATTGTGTACTTTTCTGTTTTCTTCTTCTATTATTTTCTTGTGTGAGTTGCACAATAATACTTTTAGCATTCGACCCTAACATGTCTAACATATTGTCTAACATATTCTAAATAATTTCAGAAGGAGATTACTTTTGCTTTATCGTGTTTTGTTCAGAGTGGCTCTAAGCCGGTGATGTCGTGTGTAGTTTGTGGTGAATGTTGTGTTGTGGTGTGCTGTGCTGTGCCTATACTATACGTATGAGTATGATCAAATTCCCATGCACCGCTTTCCTACGTTTATGATAAGATCCATCTCTTCTTCTTTCTTAATCTGATCATCTTCATAAATAAAACATCAAATAAACTAAACTTACTTTAGATACTAATTTAATCAACAACCTCCCTTTATCAAAAAAAATCAACAACCTCCCATTTCTACCTAAATTCATTCAAACCGTTAATGAGGAGCGCAACGTAGTGAAGTGGAATCAGCAAGTAATTAATTTGTTACTTTTATCTTATCAAACCGTTAATTTCAATCAATGATTTGCAATAGATGGTTGAGATCGAAACATGACAAATTCATTAAAATAAATGAATTCAAGTTATATTAAAGTTAATAACAATTGGTCTAAGTGATAAAATACTTGTTTTATATTTGAATGTTTTGAATTTTGAGTCTCTCACTTGGTCAAAATTTACTTTTCATTCATTGATATGTAATCTATAAATTTCACTAGTACTCTCATTAAAATCGGTGATTTATCTTTGATTTTGAAAGTAAATAGACCAGCAATTACTTACAAGTTTGATGAAAAATTGAGTTATATTGAAAATTAAATTATTTATATATGAAAAATTAATTTTAACTTTCGAGATAAGTGGTGAAAGTTATTTTCATATCTTTCATAGGTCAATTTATTAGTTACTCAATTTTGAGTGATTAATAAAATTCAATCTGTTTAAATAAATCTTTAATTTTGAGTTTTATTTCGATTCACTTTGTTAATTTAAAAGGAAATTGAATCCAAAAAGTAAAAGTTACTTTGACCGCCTTCGCAGCCACTTAGAGCATCTCTTATGGTTGAACACTTTCAACCCATATTTAACACTATTACAAAACACTTTCAAAATTGAGTACTCTAGTGGTTGGGTACTCTCACCATTTCTATTATTAAAAAAATACTATTAATTAAATTATTGTATTTTTTATATTCAATTATAGTAAATGGGTCCCATTAAATTAATTAAAAATAATAATTTGTTTGCACTCACTCTCCATTTTTCCATTGTGAGTGTCACTCTTCAATTAAAAAGAAACATGTGTCATTTTTGAGCACTACTCATATTTGAGCATTCTCCAACTTTATGGAGGGACTATTCAGCAATTTTGTATTTTATTAAATTGCTGAATAGTCCCTCTTTTGAACCACTAGAGATGCTCTTAGCGTTTTAATAAAGAAAATGACATTTCGTATATAGGTGATTGACGTGACTTGTTTTAATACATCTGGATTAATGATCTATACTTCCAAATTAAATAGTAAGTATTTTGTTATAGAGGATTATTTGAGAAAGATGGAAGATGATGCAGAGAAGAGCATGAATGAGAGATTATTATTATTAGTACCCAAAAACAGGTCAGATGAAGATGAAAATTCAGCACTGAATTTGCATGTCTTAATAGAAGAAGGAAAAAGAATATGTTACATTGGAGGGCCTATGATAACAGTGGTGTCATCGTTGTACTTGATAAATGTAATAGCATTGATGATGGTTGGTCATCTTGGTGAACTACCTCTCTCCAGTTCTGCTATTGCCATTTCACTATCTGCTGTCACTGGCTTTAGTCTTATGGTTAGTGACTCCTTAAGTTACTATCTTTGTTTCCTCGTGAAATATAGCCGACCCCGAATCATTTCAGGATTGTAATAATAATCTAGTGTGTCTGAAACAAACAGAGTGGGATGGCAAGTGCTTTGGAAACTCTGTGTGGACAAGCATATGGAGCAGAGCAGTTCCACAAACTTGGGAACCAAACATACAGTGCTATCTTCTCTTTGATCTTAGTTTCTGTTGTTGTTTCTGTTCTTTGGTTCAACATGGAGAAGTTACTGATTTTAATGGGCCAAAATCCAACTATTTCTCATGAAGCTGCTAAATTTATAAGATTGTTAATTCCAGCACTTTTTGCAAATGCTATATTTCAACCACTTACTAGATACTTTCAGACTCAGAGCTTAACTAAAGCTATGCTTATAAGCTCTCTTGTTTCACTTTCTTTACACATACCTATTTGTTGGGTTTTGGTATTCAAGTCGGGACTAGGAAATCTCGGTGGGGCTTTAGCTATAAGTATCTCCAATTGGTTGAATGCTGTTTTTCTTGCATTTTACATGATGTTTTCTAGTGCATGTGCTAAAACCCGAGTTCCAATTACTTCGGAACTGTTTCGAGGAGTTGGAGAGTTCTTTCGCTTCGCCATCCCTTCTGCACTTATGATCTGGTATGTGTTCTGAACATACATCATATTCACCACAAATGTTGATGTTTATTATCTTTAATTTTTGTTGTAAATTATTGTATATAGTCTGCAATGGTGGTCCTATGAGCTTGTGGTATTGCTGTCCGGACTCATGCCGAACCCGCAACTAGAGACTTCAGTCCTCTCTGTATGGTAAGCTGTTTAGAATTAAGCTTAAGCGAATTTGATATTTGAGTGATTATAATATTTGGCCTATTATTAAGGTGTAGTTTATAGATCCTGTAATGCTTTACTAGAATGTAAACCAAAAACCTACAGAAATATGTAATATTACATTATCAAAACTTTTGGAACAGCCTGACAACAATCGCGACATTTTATTCAATTCCTAACGGATTAAGTGCTGCAGTAAGGTTTGTCGTATCACTCGAACTTAAATGTGTCATTGTCCTTATTATATGCAACGATTAATTTGAAGATAATATGAAATGAAATGGGGGCAGCACGAGGGTGTCAAATGAATTAGGAGCAGGAAAACCAAAAGCAGCAAGAAATGCAGTCTACTCTGCCATGTTCATAACAGCAGGAGAGTTGATTGTAGTGAGTGCAACGCTCTTCTTTAGCCGCCATGTATTTGGGTATACATTTAGCAACCAGAAACAAGTGGTGGAGGCTGTTTCCTCCATGGCTCCTTTGGTTTGTCTCTCTGTTGTTATTGATGGAGTACAAGGGGTGCTTTCAGGTTTCATTCCATTTTCATCTTCTCTCCTTAATATACAATGACATATTATGGAGTAATAAAGTTAATGTTCAAATTTTATTTTAGAGAATATGAAAAATTGGTTATATTTGAACACGAACGAAAAATATAATAGGTGTAGCAAGAGGATGTGGGTGGCAGCATATAGGAGCTTATGTGAACTTAGGGGCACTTTATCTGATCGGAGTTCCGGCAGCCGCCATATTGGGATTTTGGGTAAAGCTAAAAGGAAGAGGGCTGTGGATTGGCATACAACTTGGTGCAATGTTGCAGACAGTTCTGCTCATTTTAGTAACATGTTCTACCAACTGGGATTTTCAAGTAACTCATTGTTATTTTATACATTTAGTTCTTTCTCTGCTTACTTGACATTAGATGTGCAATTGCCTCCATCTGGTTGTTTGGGAGAGTAAATGTAAAATCATTATATGTTGATGTTGTATGTAATTGATGGTTTCTTGGATTTGTGCAGGTAATGAAGGCAAGGGAAAGGGTGTTTGAAGGAAGACATTCAGGCTCACCAGAATCTATATTAATATGAACAATAGTAGAGGAAATTATTACAAGCACCGGCTACGGTTAGATAAGGATAGTTCTACCCGCTCCATCTTTGAGTTTACAGTGACATTTGCATATTAATATATAATACCTTTTAAATTCAGTTTTAATATAAACTAAACTATAAAAATAACAAAAATATATGTGAAAAGACAATAATAATAATAACAAACAACTACTGTAACAATAATAATAGATTAATAAAGTGAAAAAATTAGAATAGAAGCAGATTGGATGAAAAATATTGACAATCCCCTTTTTTATTAAAAAAAAGAAGAGAATAATATCCCAGATGTTAATGAGAGAATGAACCAAAGAAATTGACTTTCATTTTTGCCCATCAAATCAAGTTTGTAGGTGGTGTTACTTCAAATATCCTTTCCCTTGCCTTTTTCACCTGCAATAAAAACACAAAACATAGCCTTCTATCATACAAGCTAAAGTTGATAAGAGTTGTAATGATCATAAATATTAATTACAAAATCAATGCTTAAGATTTAATTATACACTCTAATTTTAACCGTTAATTTTGTGATTAGTAGTTGAGATTATAGCGAAAATGAATGACCTGAAAATCCCAGTTGGTAAAGTATGTTACTAAAATGAGTAGAAGAGTCTGCAAAGTTGCACCAAGTTGTATGCCAATCCACAACCCTCTTCCTCTTAAGTTTACCCAAAAACCCAATATGGCTGCTGCTGGAACTCCGCAAAGATAAAGTGCTCCTAAATTCACATATGCCCCTATATGCTGCCATCCACATCCTCTTGCCACACCTATTACGTATTCATCTTCAGAAAATAGCTACTATATATTTTCATACAAGTCTATGGTTAAAAAATGGAAATTAATGGTAGTTAATTAACCTGAAAGCACCCCTTGTAAGCCATCAATAATAACAGAAACACAAAGCAAAGGAGCCATGTTGGCTACTGCTTCCACCACCTCTTTTTCATTACTAAATGTGTATCCGAACACGTGGCGGCTTCCGTATAGGATTCCACTCACTATAATCAGTTCTCCAATTGATAGCAACATCACTGTGTAAACTGCTCTTTTTGCTGCTTTTGGTTCTCCAGCTCCTAGTTCGTTTGACACTCTTGTGCTGCAGGCACCCATTTTGTATTGTGATCAAATTTGTTTCTTTAGATTATAATTAAAAAGTTTCAACGTTAACGTACCTTACTGCCACGCTTAATCCGTATGGAAATGAATACAATGTTGCTATTGTTGTCAAGCTGTTTTTATAGACAATATTATATTAGATATTTGTATCAGTAGAAACATTTTAGATGACACATACGCTCCCTAAATAAAGCTTTAATCCTAAATGAGAAAACTGATTACCATACAGAGAGGACTGAAGTCTCGAGTTGTGGGTTCGGAAGGAGTCCAGACAGCAGGATTACACATTCATATGACCACCACTGAAGGCTGTATAACCATTATCAACAACAAAAATCAATGCCTTGTGATGAAACAATTGTAGAAACACAGGGACATAGATAGATTTATTGAGTTAACACATACCAGATCATAAGTGCAGAAGGGATTGCATAGCGAAAGAACTCCCCAACTCCTTGGAACAACTCCAAAGTAATTGGAACTCGGGTTTTAGCACACGCACTAGAAAACATCATGTAAAACCCAAGAAAAACAACATTCAACCAATTGGAGATACTTATAGCTAAAGCACCGCCAAGATTTCCTAGACCGGACTTGAATACCAGAACCCAACAAAGAGGTATGTGTAAAGAAAGTGAAACAAGAGAGCTTATAAGCATAGCTTTAGTTAAGCTCTGTGTCTGAAAATATCTAGCAAGTGGTTGAAATATAGCATTTGCAAAAAGTGCTGGAATTAACAATCTTGTAAATCTAGCAGCTTCATGAGAAATAGTTGGATTTTGGCCCATTAAAATCAGTAACTTTTCCATGTTGAACCAAAGAACAGAAACAGCAACAGAAACTGAGATCAAAGAGAAGATAGCACTGTATGTTTGGTTCCCAAGTTTGTGGAACTGCTCTGCTCCATAGGCTTGTCCACATAGAGTTTCCAAAGCACTTGCCATCCCACTCTGTTTGTTTTAGACACACTGGATTATTATTATTATCATTATTACAACAACAATAAAGTCTTAGTTCGATTCGGGGTCGGCTATATTTTACGGGAAAATAAGATAGTAACTTAAGGACTTACTAACCATAAGACTGAAGCCAGTAACAGCAGAGAGTGAAATGGAAATTGCAGAACTTGAGAGAGCTAATTCACCAAGATGACCAACCATCATCATTGCTATTACATTTATCATGTACAATGACAACACCACTGCCATCATAGGCCCTCCTATATAACATATTTCTTTTCCCTCTTCAGTTAAGACTTGGAAATTCAGACCTGAATCTTCATCTTCATCTGGTCTGTTTTTTGCTAGTAATAACAGTTTCTCCTTCATGTTCTTCTCTGCATCTTCTTCCATGTTCTAACACAAGAATGAAATCAATTTTCTAAAATTAAATCAAGTATAGATCATTACTCTAGATGTGTTTCTATATATATAAATTTAAACGAGCCAGAATAATTAATCAGCCTGTCATTACTATTTTTAATTTATCTCATTTAGGACAATTGTGAATTTTTGTTTTTTACTTATGATGTAAGACAAAGCATTCAATTATTTATTTTCTTAAAACAGTATTGACACACTGGTATAATCTGATAGTTAATTACCGTTGTTCTTGAATTTAGTTGACCATGTTGCTCTTATTAGTGGATATTAACGACAAATAAGATTTTAATATGACACCTCTAAACAAATGGTGATAAAAATTGTTCAGTGATTAGTCAAGTACGAGTAGATGTGCAACTTCACATGTGAAGGCAAAAACACTTTTATTTTTTAGTGGCTTGTTTTTTTATGAAGGCAAAGGCACTTTTGGTAGATTTAAAATTAAAAAATTTAATTAATGCTTATAACTTTATCTATTTCACTATTAAGTACATATATATTTTATGTGATCCTTAAGTTTAATCTGAGTATACTATTTAAATACTCTACTTTTTTTGTGGTTTTCAGAACCGGATCAACTATTAAACCGGTAAAGATGTCGGTTCAATGAATAAGATTCTAATCGAAATTTGGCATGAGTCGAATCAGTTTTAATCTATAATTGAATTATATACAATTTTGTAACATATAAATTTTGATAGATAATAAACTCTTATATTACATTAACAAAATTAACAATTTTAATACAAAAGAAATAGTTAATGTTTGGTAACTATTAAAATGTCTCAAAATGTATTCAGTCATCAATAATTATCGGTTTAGAATCAAAGTTCAAACTTCAAAAAATTAAAATCCATAATTTATTATTATAAAATTTACTTGTCAATAAAACATGTTAAAGTAAGCTTCTACAACATTAAAACAAATCAATTTTCTAATCAAACAATTAGTTCATAAGAATTAAGATAAATTATGCTTTTTAATTCTTTGTTTTAGCTTTAAAATCAGAACTGCACTAATCTGCAAACCGAACTGGTTCATTGGGTTTCTAGTCCGGGCTGGGCAGATCACCAATTCGTAGACCGGATAGGCCTACGATTCCGATCGAACCGGGTCCGACTAGCCAGTCGAGTCCAATCTTCAAAACTTATATGATTTCGCAAATTATAAAATTAGTAACTAAAGTTTGTGTATTGACCAAAAAGTGATTGTGAAAACGGTTTATGAAGAATTTTTGTCTTTTTTTAAAGAACTTCATTAAAGAGAATCAAAGTAATTAAGTCGTGTAAAACGAAATCTAGAGATCCTAGTAATAAATTTCAAATTTCAAATCTACAATCCATTGCAGTATATGATGGTAGATTCATTGTTGCGGTTTGATTTCGTGGAATTGGCAAGAAATTAACTATTATTTATCACTATATTTCATTAACTAAACACATGAGTAGACATTCCTTAGAATAGCTCATATATTCCTTCATATTCTATTCTTTAGAATACCTATTCTATTCGATTCCACAAATCTAACGACACTATTGTTCTTCAATATATGGACTTCAACTGTGCATGCATTATAAGGCAGCACGATGAATAAAATGAACTCATCAATAATTTGACCTCTAATCTGTAAAGTCATTTTATTCAATCTAACAAACATTTTACAACTCTGTCAAAAATGTTGATTTCTTTGCTGCTAAATTCTCCTCCAATCATCTCAAACCGGATTAAAATCTACTATTGCAGTTTGAGTCTCGACTTCCTTGTCCTCCAATCAATTTGCTACACGCGATACCCTAACCCAACTTTAAACTTAATCATACTAACTATGGTTAACTTGGATTAAACTTGGGTTAGTATGCCATTGAATGAAAGAGATGAAAGGAGACACCCAAATTGGGATAACAGATTTTTGTCGGCTCACACCTGTACCTTTTGGTTGACATTATACCATTATCATTTTATTTGACGATCATTCTTCAAATATCCTTTCCCTCGCCTTGCTTGCCTGTAATAGGCAGCACAGAAATGCATATAAGAATCTCTTTGTAACAAAGACTTAACCTGAAGACCACAAGGCTAGACATAAAGTTTGGCTAAGTACCTGTTTTTCCCAATTTATGCGACTTGTAACAAGAGATAGCAGAACTGTTTGCACAAAGGCCCCAACTTGTATTCCTATCCAAAGCCCGATGCCTCTTAGATTAACCCAAAATCCCAACAATGCAGCCACTGGAATCCCACAGAGATAGAACGCCCCAAGGTTTACATAAGCTCCTATATGCTGCCATCCGCAACCCCTCGCAACTCCTGTTTCCATACAAATATCAATGCTGATATACTTCAATCTGTTTTAAATACTCTCTTTTTATTAGGAATATCTAGATTTAATTGCATTAAATTTTGGTAAAGTGTCAATTCAGCATTTCAACTTGGTTCATAGGATCAATTAGACCAATAAAACCACATGTCAACATTAAAAATTGAAACATATAAGAACTCTACATATCACATGCTGAGTCCTATCATTTTTGGACTAATTTGATTAAGAAAAATGGCAAAGGTATTATAAATTAAATTGATACCTGAAGTTCAAGTTTAGATAATTTGATCCTATGAACCCATTTCATCCAATAAATTTTAATTGAATTACCTGAGAGCACTCCCTGTAGGCTGTCAAAGATAACTGACAAGCAAACCAGGGGAGCAATAGTTGTGACATAGTCCACAACTTCCTTCTCATTGCTGAAAACATAGCCAAAGACACGGCGGGTGGCAAAGAGTATACTAGATACCACACTTGTCTCCACTATTGCAAGAAACAACACTGCATAAACTGCAATTCGTGCTCCTTGTGGGTTTCCTGCTCCTAATTCGTTGGACACTCTTGTGCTATATTCAAATCCCCAAATCAGCTTCATCATATCTTATATACATTAGAAAACTCGAAAAGTGCATGTAAAGATTTATGGAGACATACCTTGCTGCAGCACCAAAACCATAAGGTATTGCATATAGTGTAGAAATGGTAGTAAGACTGCACAATAATGGACCGTGAATTCAACAAGTCATTCTCTTATATATCTCAAAAGAATAATAAATTTATAGAAAGCATATATACCAGACAGATAGGACAGAGGCTTCAAGTTCTGGATTCGGTAACAGCCCTGAGAGCAAGACAAGCAGCTCATATGACCACCATTCTAGGCTACAATTAATTAATAACCAGCATCGTTAATGCATCAATTACGGAATATAATCTTTGTTGATTCACAAATTCGTGTATTACATGATAAATACAAAGAGGAGAGATTAATTACCAGATCATGACTGCAGAAGGGATAGCAAAGCCAAAGAATTCTCTAATTCCGTAAAACAACTCCATAGAAATTGGGGTACGAGTTTTTGCACAAGCAGAAGAATACTTCATGTAGAGTACAAGAAAAATTACATTTAACCAATTTGAAATACCGATTGCTAATGCTCCTCCAAGGTTTTCTAGTCTTGTCTTGAATACTAAAACCCAGCAGAGAGGTATGTGAAAAAGAAGAGTAGCACAAGAGCTAAGGAGCATGGGGATGATCAAGCTTTGTGTCTGAAAGTACCGAACAAGTGGCTGAAGAGCTGCATAGGAAAAGAGTGCAGGAACAAGCCACATTATGAATTTACCAGCTTCATGTGAAATTTGAGGGTCTTGGCCAACGAAAGCAAGTATCTTTCCCATGTATATCCATATAAGTGATAGAGGGATACAAACTAAGGTTAAACAGAATATTGCAGTATATGTTTGAATTCCTAGCTTTTCATATTGCTGTGCTCCATAAGCCTGTCCACATAGAGTTTCCAATGCACTCGACATCCCCATCTGTAAGTATAACATATTTACAACAAAATATGTTTATTAAAATGACTATTCCACGCTCAAACATCAATTTTCTATATACATAAATCAAGTTTCTCTTAATTTGTTCACTAAATTGCAGATTTGTTTCTGTTTCATAATTCTCGTATGCATCTCATCTCATGCTGTCAAATTCAAGTCAAACTCTAAAATTGATAGGTAAGGTTCAAATAATAACTCATATGACCATTGACAAGCTCCGGAAAATAGTAATATCATATCCAATTTTTGCATCATCTTTCCAACCAATATTTGATGGTACAAAATACCTATTTCCTTTTTTAGGTTTAAAGAAAAAAACAAATGTATATTGAACTCCACACAAGATGTTCAACCCACATATAGTCAAGCCCCCAGTGAACCATTAACTCTATCCAGTAATAGTTACTATAATTATGATAATTTTCCTCTTTGTTCATTAATGTTTTTGTGGAAAGCCCTCTAGAGAAATATTTTGGGAGATGACTATGCCAGTATGACCAAGTCTATTTTGTACACTGGTAAATATCATGGTTGCTTTCCAAGGTATCAAATAATAGACAATACAATAACATATGGTACGACTTCTGAAGGAAAAGGCCACCAAAAACATAATTAAAAATTGTGTAGTTGACCTTGAACCTTTAAATAACAATCCATCAAAAGGAACACTTGATATAAGCATTATATATAAAGTGACCCAATAGAGTAGTTTACTTATGGATATCAAAATTATGGACATTTTTGGCATAATACATCGGTAGCCCCTTCGAGGCCAGAAAAGCCGATTGGACCCCATAACTTTAAGAACTACCAATTAACTTCTTAAACTTACTTAGAGTGACTTATTAATCTATTGGTCCCTAAACTTGGTTAAGTCAGCTATAGGCCGACTTAACTTGCTTAGAGTGATACATGCTTCAATTTGTCCAAATCTCAAGGAATAACCGTTCTTTCCCCAAGTTTGGGTGCAGTGTATTAGGCTGTTGTTTTTCACAATGACTAATCCTATTTTGTCTTTGATCACACTTAATTAGTGAAATCTCGAGTTCAGTGTTACCGTTTGATCAAACTCAACCCCGGACTAATCCAATCAACCCAAATCAAGAAAGCCTATTATATTATCATTCAACACCCCATGATAGATGATCAATCAGTGATGAAGTTAATTTAATAATTGACATTGATATGAAGATAAGATAATAATTTAAGCAGAAAGCTACATAGAAGATAATAATATAATAACTTTAAACAAAGCAAGACGCAAAAGGACATCACACAAAAGTCTAATACATGCAAGACTACAGTAAATTAGTCGTAATTGTTACTTAAACAATTGAACTAAAACTCGAGCCGATAGTTAAACCTAACAACATCTTTTATATTAATCTGACACACTCCTAACAACATGTCCAACCTACCGTATCGAGGTTGACAGGAATCACAGAGGCTCTCATACTTAAGTGATTGAAGTAAAAGTTTGAACTAAAAAACATCTTTTATATTAATCTGTGAGACTAATGACGTAAAATAATGAGGATTGATTAAAAAAAAATCCCTAAAAAGAGAAAAGAAATAAAAGAAAGACATACAAGAAGACTAAAACCGGTGACGCCGGCAAGAGAAACAGCAATGGCGGAGCTGGAAAGAGCAAGTTCGCTGATATGACCAACCATCATCATAGAAATAACCTGTAACAAGTATTGAGACATAATAACAGCAACCATAGGAGCTGCTATTAGTCCCAATTTTTTGACTTCAGCAACGAAAACAGGCCATTTCACAACGCCTACAGAATTTTCGTCGCGAATGTTTTCGAGTAATGGAGTTTCTTTCATGTTTCTCTCCTCGTCTCCCATCGAATATCGCTTTCTTTCGCGGGTTGCTGCTGCTCTAGTCTTGAAATTCAATTGAAAATATACCACTAATGATAATATATATATATAGGGGACGAATATACTGTGACGGAGACACCCGAGAGCCGTATCTCATTCATACTCTCTTTATTTTATATTATAGATACATTATTTTGTTTGTTTATGTTTTTAAATTTAATATTTTTACTCTTTTGACGACAACTGCGTAAATATTTCATATAATAGTCACTATAATAAAGTATTATGTCGCTATGGTATTCAATTTGATTTTGGGTATTGCCTTGACTTCTCTTGGTTCAGATATTGTAAAGGTAACGTCAGTATGATAAACCTTCATCTTTGGACAGCTCAGTTGGCAATCAAATTGAAATTATGAGAATACAACCAAGATTCCAACTTAATTACAATATGTCTCTAATCTGGGGTTGGTGGGAGGTCTCAACTATGATTAAGCTAAGTACTAGTGTATTAGCTCAATGAGGATACTTGTTTAAAGTTAAACCAAAAGTTATCACAACCCTTCATCTTCTAAAAACAAAATTATCAAACTTTGTATTTATTTATAGTTACAAGATTCCAACAATAGTGGTCTATATACAAATCGAACCTAGCCTATTCGACTTATTCAATTTGAGAGAATCCATATCCCTTTTTAAGCCATATTCCTAAGCTGAATCGGGTTGGATTTGGTAACGTGTTATCTTTATAAAATAAAATCCAAAATATGTTGAACTTGTCGTTTACTTGCTCGTTATGGTGTGTTCTATTTGTACACTCCCGATTAAATGACTATATGAGAACTTACATTTATAGTTGGATGAGTGTAATGTTTAGAAATGAAGTTTTGTAACATTCTTGTGCAATTTGATATTTGGAGAACGAGTATGCACTTAAATTGTCTTTCGTGGAATGTGTTTTGCAAAGCTGAGAAGCTATGGTGGATTGGACTTATGTGGTTTTGATATTTCAACCTTGCTTTGATCTCCAAATAGCATGCCCGATTGATTAAAAACATGCAATCGCTTTGTTCAAAGGTGTTACGGGAGAAAGCATTATCCTAATTAATCTTTATTGGACGAGGTAATACCCTGTTGTTGGTCAAAATTGAGTTATTGCTATTTAGATGGATCATTATAGTACACATGAAAACTCTTTGGTATAAAAGAAAAATCTGCTAATTATGATCTAACAAACATCTCTCTATTCCAACTAACAACTATGCCGGCCTAAACATATCATTATGCGAAAAATACTTGCTAAATCCTCCTCAAATTACATCATTTACTCAAACCTTATGGTGTATATTCTACCATTTCAAATATTCTCTGCCTTGCGTTGCTTGCCTGCATTACACACATTAGATATTAGCAAAAAGAATTTTAAAAACAAATTTACAATACCATAATTTACTGATGAAAGCATCTTACAAAATCTCTGAATTCTGTTGTTTTTACACTCATCAAGGCTCTAATCTTTTAGTTCAATAAATTGAGCCATTCATCATTTATAAGCATATATTGAATAATGATCCATTAACTCGACTTGTAAGAAGCAAACGTCCATAGACATTAAAACAGTTAAATTACGCGAAGTTTGAAAGCAGTAGAAATAGAGTTGGCAAATGTACATACCTGTTTCTCCCAGTTTGTGGAACTTGTAACAAGAGCAAGAAGAATTGTTTGTGTAAAGGCCCCAACTTGTACACCAATCCATAGCCCGACGCCTCTTAGCTTAACCTGAAAACCCAAGAACGCAGCCACCGGAATCCCACAAAGATAGAAGGCCCCAAGGTTTACATAAGCTCCTATATGTTGAAACCCGCACCCCCGCACAACTCCTGTTTCCATACATATGATACATACATCAATGCTGCCATACTTCAAGTCCTTACCGGTTGAGTCCATAATAAACTTTTGTTATCAATTTTTTATCATTCACCTTAGTTCTGTTCAAATTAGTCCAAAATGTATGTTGAGATGTCTTATTTTTGGACTAACTTGACAAAAGAACTGCGAAGTTGAGTACCTAGAGTATATTTTGAATCCATGAGGGAGGTTGAAGGGATAATGCATGTAAAACTTTAAGTAAATGAACCTGAAAGCACTCCTTGAAAGCTGTCTAATATAAGCGAGACGCAAATCAGAGGAGCCATGGCCGTCACATAATCCACAACTTCCTTTTCGTTGCTGAAAACGTAACCAAATACATGGCGGGTGAAAAAGAGTACACTACCTACGATACTTGCCTCTACTACTGCAAGAAACAACACTGCATAAACTGCAAGGCGCGCCTCGTGTGGGTTCCCAGCTCCTAATTCATTTGACACTCTTGTGCTATAAGAAAACAAACATATTCAAAATATTATCCATATCAGCTTCATTTCTATACGTATTAGAATAAAACATCAATTTTATCAAAAAAATAAAAAGAAAAAAGAATCAAAGAATAAACAGAATAAGAACATGTAAAGAGACATTACCTTGCTGCTGCACCAAAACCGTAAGGTATTGAATATATTGTGGAAACGGTAGTAAGACTGCACAACAGTGGATTGATTACCAATTCAACAAATAATTCTATTAATTATCTATATTTCAATTTAAAGAATGAATTAAAAGAAAGTATATAATGTATATACCAGATAGATAGGACAGAAGTTTCAAGTTCTGGATTCGGTAACATCCCTGAGAGCAAGACAAGTAGTTCATATGACCACCACTCTAGGCTACAATGCAGGAATAACAAGCATTGTTAATGCATCTAATGTTGTTATAATGAACTGGGGTAAATTACACTAACGGCCTTTCAAATTTCTCTTATTTTCGATTATATTTCCTGAACTTTGCACTTCATGTTGGCCTCTTTTACAATTGATTAAGATAACCACTCCGATAGGAAGTAACCATCCATCGTAGAGGTTACGAGAGTAACCATCCATTATAGAGACTATAATGAAAGTCGAAGCAAAGTTCAGGGGAAATGGATGTAGTGTACCCCATATTCTTATGCTATAGAGGAGTACAAAGAGGAGAGAAATTAGTTACCAGATCATGACAGCAGACGGGATAGCAAAGCTAAAGAATTCACCAATCCCGTGAAACAACTCCATAGAAATAGGAGTACAAGTTTTGGCACAAGCAGGAGAATACTTAACATAGAGCAGAAGAAAAATAACATTCAACCAATTCGAAATAGACAACGCTAAAGCTCCTCCGATTTTTTGCAGCCCGGATTTGAATACTAAAACCCAACAAAGAGGTATATGAAAAAGAAGAGTAGCACAAGAGCTAAGGAGCATAGGCATGATCAAACTTTGTGACTGAAAGTATCTAATAAGTGGCTGAAGAGCTGCATAGGCAAAGAGTGCAGGGACAAGCCAGGTTATAAATTTACCGGCTTCATGTGAAATGGTAGGGTCTTGGCCTAAGAAAACAAGGATATTGCCCATGTATTTCCATATTAGAGATAATGGGATGCTAACTAAGGTTAAACAGAATATTGCTGTCTCTGTTTGGAGTCCTAGCTTTTGATATTGCTGAGCTCCATATGCTTGTCCACATAGAGTTTCTAATGCACTTGCCATTCCCATCTGTGATTAAGAGTTGACATTTACAGAGTTAGAGAAAGACGATCAAATCTTATTCCATGCATGTAGCTAGACTCGTCCGTTTGTTCATAAGTATTGCTCGTGAGTGTCATTAACCGATATACAGTTGAACTGATAGATAAAACCAACAACATCTTACGACAAAAATCACAAAATGGTGGTGAAAGAGAAAGAACGTACAAGAACACTAAAACCGGTGACAGAAGAGAGAGAAATGGCAATGGCAGTGCTAGAAAGAGCAAGTTGATCAAGATGGCCTACCATCATCATCGATATCACCTGTAACAAATACTGTGATAACACTACTGCCACCATTGGCGTCGCTATTTTCCCCAGTTTCCACACTTCTTCCCCAAAATCTCCCCATTTTAGTTCTTTTCCACTTTTATTCTCTTCTTCTTCTTCTCGTCCTCGTATAAATGCCTGGCTTTCGTTTACGTGTTCATCATCCTTCTGGCCATAACTATAATCTTCCAACTCCATATATACCTCCGTTCTCCTTCTCCAAAACAATATGATGTCCTCTTCGCTATTTGATGTGAAGAATCTCCATGCTTACGTGACATTGTTTTTATTTGACATGGGAGAAATATTTTTTTTATTTAGTTTATGAAATCTTTAGTGATTTCATTACCGCACTCTTCTGCTTTCTGACCGGGTAAACTATAGATCATCAACATTATTTTTTCTTTTATCTTTATTTACATTTTTATATTCTTTTCTTTTCTCTCTTTCTCTTTTTTTCTACAGAAAAATGCATTCTTATTGTTGAATATGAATTTTTTTTAGAATATACCACATCATACGATAATATGGTTATATAGGTTAGTATTTAGGGCTCGTAATTTAAGGTTTAACGTTTACTTTTCAAGAACTAACAATTTTATTTTAGAATCTAGAATTTTATATAAATACATAATTAAAAAATATTTTTTTTATTTAATTACACGTTGTTAAAATGTTACTGATTGCTATGACACATGTCATTTATTAGTTTAAAATACAACGTCATCCATATGTCAAGAGTACACTACAATCTCTCCATTGAATATTTGGAAGAATTAAAATAACAACGAGTAACAAATTGAGTAGTGTTGTAAGTCTCGACTCACACAACACTACTCAATTTTAGTCTTTTAATTTGCTACAACAAAATTAACAAGCTATGTCCACACATTTATACTTTATTTATTATAGGAAAAAAACACTATTTAGCCACTCACATATCTAAATTTTGTGCATTTGGCCACTGACGTTTCACATTTCGCCACTAACCTTTTGTAATTTGGTCATATTTGACCATTGATCTATCAATTTAGTGATTTTTCACCCTTTTTAGATCAAAATTAAAAGGAGATTATAGAGATAAAAATTAAAATTACTCTATTTCAAATAAGGAATGACAATAAAACCAAAAATTTGTTAAATGATACAAATGTAGGAATGTCAATAAACATAATAAGGGTAAGGGTTTATCAAATTACAAAAGGTCACAAATGTGACTAAATAAAACGTCATTGACCGGATGCACAAATTTTAGATAAGTCATTGATCAAATTACACAAATTTTGAATAGATCAGTGACGAAATGCATTTTTCCTTTATTATACATTAAATCTAAGTTATTTAGTTTGCAACCTATAAAGAGAAAGAAAAAAACTAAATTACTTTTTTTAAACATGCCTCTTTGAACTTATTATATGTGATTTCGGGTTTCAAAAAACTAAACTAATTTTCTACCGGTTTGCTTTGTCTCACTATTTTGTCATTTACATATTGCTTTGAACACCATTTAACTTCAATACGATTTTGATCCGTCTAAATTGAAGTGAGCTTCCACACGTTTTATTTTTCTCGATAAATTGAATCTCCTCTTTCATGACTTTTCTCCATGTTTTATCTTTCATGACTTCTTTTGGATATGTCACATCATTAATATCAAAACGGCAATAAAGGATTAGCTCAACATTAAGATTTCTTATTACATCATAAAATTCTTCAACACTTTTGAATTTTCTCGATCTTTTTGATGAAATTTCGTCTTTGCTGGAAGACGTTCCCGAACTAGATGAGCTTGTTGATATCGACCCTGATGTTGTGGCAGTGGTTTGTGGCTGGTTCTTCTTGATCATTATCTTCGTCCATGAAAGAATAAAACTATAGTTTTCTTTTTTGTCTGTCCAGTCCCAAACTACTTCTTCATGGTAGGGACATCTCTGTTATTGATGATTTTCTGTGTCAACGGATTAATCATCTTGTAGCCTTAATTAGAATGTTTTAGGTATTCTGCGGACAAGAATTTCCTGCTTTTGTCATCTAACTTCATGTGTTTTTCATACGGTATAAGGACAAAAGCAACATTGCACAAAAACACAAAGATGATGAATATTAGGCTTGATTCCACTGATTCCAGGCACTGACAATTGGTGATCGATTTGATAGGTAGACGACACAGTCTAATGCTCTAGCTCACAGCTCTTTCGATTAACTCGTAATTTTCAAGATGCTCTTCACTATGTTGAGCACAATTTGATTTTTCCTTTCAACTACACCATTTTGTTGAGGCAATCTTGGGATTGAAAGGAAATGACGGACTCTGTGTTCTTCATGAAATTGCTTAAACGAAGTGGACATATATACATCACGTTTATCAAATCGTGGTTTCTTGTTAAAATGACATGTTTCATTCTCTACTAATGTTTTGAATTTTTTAAATGCTTCAAAAACTTTTGACTTTCTCTTCAAAAACTACACCAAGTTTTTCTGCTATAATCATAAATGAAAAGTAATAAAATTTTTTTTTCCTTCGCATGCTACATCTTTTTATTATCAGCATTGCACACATTTTCTTCCCAAGCAGAGTGATTTGATATACGGACACTTTTCTAAAAAAATAAAAATGCAACTAGTTATTATTCAATAATCATGCTCGGGTTTCATAGATACCTTCTGAAAAAACGGTACCGTATTCCATTGAACTTGATTCTCAACGAAAAAGAAACAAGAATAGAATATCCTGACAGTAAACAGTAAAACAGTAAAAAAAGGACGAGAGATATAATGTGATCATCGTAATCTCAAACCCTAAATCACTCCTCACATTCTCTCTCTATCTCCGAAGCCCTAACCAATGGCTTCACGAAGACTCTTATCCTCTCTCCTCCGATCATCCTCCCGCCGATCATCATCATCCAGATCCCCTTTCTCAAACCCTAACCCTAGACTCTCTTCTCCATCTCCTACCTCCGCCCGCCGCGCTTCTCCTTATAGCTACCTCCTCACCCGCTCAGCTGACTACGCCACCTCCGCCGCCCCCGCCCCTGCCGCCCCCACCACCACACCGTCAGTATCTCCTTCTTCCGAGGGAAAAGGCAAGATCACCGATGAGTACACCGGAAAGGGTGCGGTCGGGAAGGTTTGTCAGGTCATTGGTGCTGTCGTCGATGTCAAATTCGATGATGGGTTGCCTCCGATTTTGACTGCTCTTGAGGTGCTTGACAACTCGATCCGGTTGGTTCTTGAAGTGTCGCAGCATTTGGGTGAGCATGTTGTTAGGACTATTGCTATGGATGGTACTGAGGGTTTGGTTCGAGGTCAAAAGGTTCTCAATACTGGGTCTCCTATCACTGTAAGGGCTCTTGATCTGTTCAGATTTGATGTTAAAGTTTTGATCTTTTGTGTTTTTGTCGTCGTTTGAATCTCGGGTGTGTTGTGCTTCTGGATCTGGCCTTGGGTTATGTAGGAGGGAACAGATTTTGTTGGAAATGATTTTTAAATTGCTCGATTGAGCTGTTCCAAGTCCTTTTTGAATTGGTTGATGGCTGAAAAAGCACTATATGCAGCTTGTTAATAACTGGAAGCTCCAGTGAAGCATATAATTGCATGTCAATGTATCATAAAACCACTTTGGAAATGATTTTTAAATTGCTCGATTGAGCTGTTCCGAGTATGATGACTCAGAAAGAACTATACGCAGCTTGTTAATAACTTGAAGCTTCAGTGAAGCTTATAATTGATGTCAATTGTGGAAAGTACCACTCCGTTTTCAATGGAACTTGGAACTTGTTGGAAGTTATTCTTAGAATTGCAGTATTTATGTTGATAGAAGTCAATGAGCACATATGTTTTTCTATTGCTCTTTGTGGTGTACATGATTTGCTTTGAAGTTGTTGTTGATGTTTTTAGATTATGGGAATGTTATTTGTCCATTGGAACTGGTAGAATGAGGAGTTGTTAATTTCATTTAGATATGTTTAATAGGTACCTGTAGGAAGGGCAACTCTTGGTCGTATCATGAATGTTATTGGAGAGCCAATTGACGAGAAGGGAGATATCAGTAAGGAACTTTCTGTTAGTTGAGTTTGATATTGTGTTGTTGTGGGAGAATAATTATCTAACAGTGTTGTTTCAATGAATTGTCAGAAACCGATCACTTTCTGCCCATTCACAGAGAAGCTCCTTCTTTTGTTGACCAAGCTACAGCACAAGAGATTCTTGTAACTGGTATTAAGGTATTTGACATTTAATTTATTTGAAGCTGAAATCTTGTTTTGATGGTTTGCCACATCACTCTCATCTTCTTCTTTCCTGGGAGAGAGATTCTTTTGCAATTATATGGTTCAAATATTCACTATTGTTGTTTTACTCTTTACTATTTGAAGGTTGTCGATCTCCTTGCACCATATCAAAGAGGAGGAAAGATTGGTCTTTTTGGTGGTGCTGGTGTTGGAAAAACTGTGCTTATTATGGAACTCATCAACAACGTTGCAAAAGCTCATGGTTGGTCAAAATTTAATTCTTTGATGGTGGAGTTAAACTACATATGTTAACTGTTTTTGCTGAATGGTACTTGTTTCTTTGACCAGGTGGTTTCTCAGTCTTTGCTGGTGTTGGAGAGCGTACCCGTGAGGGTAATGATTTGTACAGAGAAATGATTGAGAGTGGGGTCATTAAGCTAGACGAAAAGCAGGTTAGTACTAGTAGTAAGGTTGACATTTCTGTGTAAAATCAGCCATCAATTTGTCATACTAAACTTTCTTTGTCTTGTACTAGGCTGAAAGCAAGTGTGCTCTTGTCTATGGTCAAATGAATGAGCCCCCAGGTGCCCGTGCTCGTGTTGGTCTAACCGGGCTAACTGTTGCTGAGCATTTCCGTGATTTTGAAGGGCAAGATGTGCTTCTCTTCATTGACAACATTTTCCGTTTCACCCAGGTAATTTGATCCTTTAAATTTGTGTCTACGTTAATTAGCACTCCACGTTGCTAATGTTGCACACTTTTTTACCTTTTTTTTTCTATTATGCAGGCCAACTCAGAGGTGTCTGCTTTGCTTGGTCGTATTCCATCTGCTGTGGGTTACCAACCAACTTTGGCTACAGATCTTGGAGGTCTTCAAGAGCGTATTACAACCACCAAGAAAGGTTCCATTACTTCCGTCCAAGCTATATACGTGCCTGCTGATGACTTGACTGATCCAGCTCCAGCTACGACCTTTGCTCACTTGGATGCCACAACTGTGTTGTCACGACAGGTATGGTTATTGATGTCCGGAATATACTGAGCACATAGTTCTATTTTCTTTTACTGTCTTTTAATTACTATTGTATCTTTCTACGGAGCAGATCTCTGAGTTGGGTATTTATCCTGCTGTGGATCCCCTTGACTCTACATCTCGTATGCTCTCTCCTCATATTTTGGGTGAGGGACATTACGAAACTGCTCGAGGTGTCCAGAAGGTTCTTCAGAACTACAAAAATCTGCAGGATATTATTGCCATTTTGGGAATGGATGAGCTCAGTGAGGATGACAAATTGACAGTGGCCCGTGCTCGTAAGATCCAAAAGTTCTTGAGTCAGCCTTTCCATGTTGCAGAAGTTTTCACTGGTGCCCCTGGAAAGTATGTTGATTTGAAAGAGAGCATAGCCAGTTTTCAGGTACCTTACCCTACTTGTCCTTACTCCGCCTTAGTTCTGTGCATGCCTAAAATAATCCATATTAGTATAATGTGTGCTTGTCCTTCAGATTGATTCATGTAGTTAATATGGTCTAAACAGGAGGTGAACTTGTGCATGAGCCTTTAGTTACTTTATTATGTTCTTTACGGGGATTAAACCTCGGAGGTATGGGCGTGCTTTAATGAGTTGGTGTGATCCATACACCTTTATTTGTTACCTTATTTTGCTCCTTGGAGAGATTAAACTTGGACGGTATAGACATGCTTTGATGAGTTGATGCAATTTATGTGGAGGCTTCTGTCAAGTTTTCCAATACTATTACTATGACCTTGTTCCTGATGCATGTTATCCTGCTTCCTTGAAGGAAAATAGCAGGGTGTTAAATGGTCATCTTAGTAAGTATAATTTTCCATGGGATAATGCTTACCAGAGTTTTCAACTTCTCTGTTAATACCAACTCATGATCATTGAGGGGATTGATCTTGAAAACTAGTTTGGAAGTTCTCTCATGTGAAGGATAGTGTGTGTTGCATATATGTGCAATATTTGTGTCTAACTTCAAGGGCTCTTATGATTCGGATTCTAATGACTTGGGATTTGGTTTTTTGTCAGGGAGTGTTGGATGGTAAATATGATGACCTTTCAGAACATTCATTTTACATGGTTGGAGGCATTGAAGAGGTCATTGCTAAGGCTGAAAAGATTGCAAGAGAATCTTCATCCTAATCAAATACCAATCTTTCAGCTATATTTTGTTCCCTTGTCGTGATAACTGCGAAAAATCCAGAATAATTAGGTGATGTTGGTAATACCAGCAGCAACAGGATGTTGATTTTTTCTTGAGATGAAATGTGTTCAATTCTGTTTTAATGTTATTGCAGAGTGTGAAAGAGGATTAGGACTGGGGACTGTCCGGCCAAGCCCCTCGTATTTTTTTTTCTTGTTATTTAATAAGGGGAAAAAAGCAAGGCGGACATGTATATTTTTTCCTTTTTTGCTATATTTAGAACATCAAATCTCAACAATTATGATTTTGAAACCACTGCTGACTCTTCTTTTTTTCAGTCAGATTCCTATCCTTCTGTCTTTTCAACAGATTGGTTAGTGTTTTTGTGCACTAGACTAGCGAATATAGATCCATCTGGGTGAATTGCATCTGAGATTTTCATCCCCAGTTCTAAACAAACATTCTAACTGTCCATCTGTTATACAAGTTTGAAAGATTAAATGTTAAATGTTTGTTTTAAAGGTTAAGAATGGGTTCTTATTTCTGAAGTGAGCACAACAGATAATAAGGTATAGCATAAAGTAAGCCTATTGGTTTTGGTGAAACACTTCAATTAGGCTCAAAATATAAAGAAACTTCAATTTAGATTTAACGTATATATTTGAACATCATATTTATTAATTGTGTATGTATGATGATGTTTTTTAAAATTTTTCTGTTTTTAGAATTCACTTTTTACAATTATGCAATTTGAATTCATGAAATGTAATATCACTAAATGTGAAAGTGTAATAATCACCAAAGCTTTTTTCAGTAAAAACCTATAATTATATTATTTCATAAATATTAAGCGACATTTTATAAATAATAAATCTAATTTAATGTTTTTTATACATGTCTTCAAGTCATATTCAACTTCAAACCTTGATTTCTAGGGTGATATATTATTCGTGTTAATAAAAATAGAAAATGAAATAGAATAATAATTTTGAAGATATATTTGTGTTTGGGTGTAGGCTATGGTAACTTTGTTTTTTCTTTACTTTGTCTATATTTTGTCTTTTTCATCGTTGGATTAGTTTTTAACCGATGATCTAGTGGTTGACAAAACTAAGTAATGGTTATTTTGTGAAAAACAAAGTGACTATATAATATCCGTTGTGTTTGATAAAAATGAAAGTATGTGTAAGGGAAAACATTATCCTGAAAATTACAGGAGTGTGACACGTGGAGTCCCTATAGAAGGCATTTGCAAAGCTCCATAAGCGCCGCCACCGTCTTGAGACCAACCAACTCCTCCCGCCCCGCCTTTCTGAAATAACTAAAAACCGAACCATCATGTTTTCCCTCTCTCCTTCCCCTCTCTCTATTCCTTCACCCTTTCTCCCCCATGCGCATCCTACTCCTCCTCTCCTTTCCATGTCTATCCTACGCCGCCTGAATCTCCCTCATCTCTCCCGCCACCTCAGACGCCGTCCCGCCTCCGTCTCCGCCGCCGTCCGCCAGGACACAACTCTTTGGTCCCACGCCCCTCTCTCCGACATCCAGCCCGCCGCCGATTCCCTCTTCCACGTCACCATCGACGTCTCCGATTCCGCTGACCTCGTCACGTCTCACACACGCGCCGGCCAGTATCTCCAGCTCCGCGTCCCGGACTTTGAGAAGCCCTCGTTCCTTGCCATCGCCTCTCCGCCGTCTTATGCGGCGAAGAACGGCGTGTTTGAGTTCTTAGTGAAGAGCGTCGCTGGCTCCACAGCTGAGTTATTGTGCGGTCTAAAGAAAGGAGATTTGGTCGAATTGACACCTGCCATGGGGAATGGGTTTGCCCTAGAACGTATCGAGCCGCCTGAGAGTTATTCGACGGTTCTGATTTTCGCCACCGGATCTGGAATTAGGTATCAAGTTCTCATTTTTATTGCTTTTGTCATTTGAATTTTGCTAGCTGCTAGGGTTAAGTTTGAAATTGTATACTTGTTGGTGGATTTCATTGAGTCGTCTCGTTTGCAATTCATTGATGGATGATCAACAATTAGTTCTTATTAGCCAATGAATCAAAATTTTATTTCCATTTCTGCTCTCAATCAGTAAATGAGCAGGACCTTGTTCATGTAATACGTGGGGATTGCATATGTTGTTTAAGTTTTGTCACGGGGAACCCCTTGATAAGTTTTGTTCGTATGTGTAGATTGATATAGGAAGGATAATATCGTGCTCACAGGTTAGAATGATTGAAACCTTTTCTTTAGAATATATTATTTGTTTGTTAGCACATTCGTTGATGTATTCACATCGCCACTTTCTCTTTGTCGGAAATATAAAGGATATATTGCTGCCTTTTGAATTTAGTTCTTTCTCCGTAGTTCCTTGGATCCTTAATTATGGGCACAGTTAATTTCATCTAGTGTCCTTAATGCTGCAGAATGAGTCGCTGTTTTGTTGATACAATGTTGTGATGTTCCTTTTTGTAATGTAAATGAGAGTTGTAGCTGTATAATTTTCTATTATAGTTGTGTAGTTTCTTAATAATAGGAGCTTTGGCTTCGCAAAAAGTCATGTTTCTGTAGTTTTTTTGTTGATTTTATATACCTATGATTATGTTTTCTTCTCCAGTCAATACTGATAATACATTACTTTCTGTATTTAATTACTTGTAGTCCAATTCGATCTTTAATTGAGTCAGGGTTTAGTGCCAATAGAAGAACTGATGTGAGGCTCTATTATGGGGCGAGAAATCTCAAGAGAATGGCTTACCAGGTTTGTTTGCTTTTTATTTTTTCTGGCAGTGTTCATGGCATCCCATGAAGTTCTGCTTATTTTCTTTAGTTGTTGACTTTGGTGGTTGTATTTTTCGGTCTTATAGGATAGGTTTAAAGATTGGGAATCTTCTGGTGTTAAGATTGTGCCAGTACTATCACAACCAGATGATAGTTGGGCAGGTGAAAGAGGCTTTGTGCAGGTATAGATTTTGTGTATGCCTTTTGAGGTTCTGCTTCCTGAGTATTGATTAATATCTCTCACACCACTCCCTTTCCAGGCTGCTTTTTCTAGGGCCAAGCAAATCGTTTCCCCCTTGGGTACTGGTGCAGTGCTCTGTGGACAAAAACAGATGGCCGAGGTTTGTTACCGTTTTCATTGCACATGTTTGCTCTTCACGTATTGACAGTCACCTATATATCTCACTATAAGGTGATAAAATTATGAAATGTTTTTTACACTGAAAATCAGTTATTCTAATGAACATTGGAGCTTGACTAGATGTGTAACATCAACAGTCGATACAACATAAGCTGATTGAAATTTTGATAAATTGTTAGCCGATAAATAGGACTGCTAGATATTTTAAGGGAAAAAAAAATCTTTCTGAAACTTTCAACTGCACAGTTTGATAATGTGAAAAGCAGATTTGTCCTTCCAATGCATACAACATGTACGACTTTAAGCCCATAGCTGCTCGCCTATCAATTAGAACTTTGAATATCCTCATATCCATGTAAAGTGAATTCCTAGGGTTTCGTTTCAATCAAATTGTGACAAAAGATGATTGCTAATGAGTAGCATCTTTTTGAAGCATCTATCAACCCTTGATTTCACTGTTCCTCCAATCCCGAATCATTTTGGACTAAGCTTTGTTGTTGTTGTTGTACCTATGGACCCTGAGGTTTGGTACTGTTTGTTTTTGTTATGTACTATCCTAATAGAAGAAGAAAAAGCATAGTATGCATGTTTTCCTTACTCCGAGGTTACTTACCTTCCTATTGTCGATATGCTTTCTGATTGTATCCTAGCAGCAAGGCTCTATGCTAGAGCTTTTTTCTTGCATAATCTCCATTAAGTGTTCATTCTCGAGTCTAAAGAAGAAGACACTATTAATGAAATATTCATACCCCGGGCTCAGCAGAAAAATCTCTAGAATTCTTAGGTGGGTAAAGTAATTCCATATGCTAGATAGAAGGGATGTCTTACTTCCCAAGTCGAAGAACATCTCTCTCTCTCTCTCTCTCTACCAAGTCATATGCAAATGCAAAAATGGGATGTGTAGTGATACATATTCTATGTAAATGATTAAATTAATAGACAGCCATGAGAAAGGGCTAGAACTTTAAACAGTAGTTCGGATGCAGAGTCTTATGCACACCATATGTAGGAAAGAATCTGTGGTGGATACCCTAGGTTGATGTGAAGTTAATATTGTCCTGTCCTGTCTGTTTTAATTATAATGGTGTTGCTATTGGAATAATTTCGTATCAACCTACTTAAGCTTCTAATCAGTCTTGATGGAACACTGTTCCAAAATATATCTTTTGTTTCGCAAAGTTGTCAGAGCAAGTGTATCACGTATTATGATTTGATGAGTTGTTTCTGATCGGTAGTTTGTTCACCTTGTCTACGTATGAGCAAACATTACTTAAAAATGTCATACAGTTTCAAAAGAATGACTCCTGATTTTCTGAATGCCATTTGCAGGAAGTAACAGCAATGCTTCTAGCTGATGGAGTCTCAAATGAGAAAATATTGAAGAACTTCTGAAATATTAGTTGTTATTGTAACACCAACAGATGCTCACGATTCTTTCGTCTGAACGCTGAGGATGGAAATATTTCACTCGGCTAATAAAACACAATTTTGGATTTTGATGCAGTTTATATCATTTGTAAGCCAGGTTCTCAAATTGGAGCTACTTCTGGTAACTAAGTTATAGGACGTATAGCAATCCATTCTCGAATATGGATAGGATTTCAGCGCATTATAGCATGATGCATAAGGTGCTTATGTAATACTGTATCTCTTCATGTTGTATATCAAGTGTTTACTTGCAGAGGACATAAAAAGGCAAACAATAGATTAAACCTCGCACTGTGCAACTTTCATTTAGGAAGATGAATTGATATTTTTTCAGCAAGACTGCATAAATGAATACTTGCTCAGTGATTATTGAAAGTTCATATATGTTTTGTTTTAATTTAGTAACTTTCTGCTCATAGTCTAGGTTGAATTTTATTTTATTTTTTTATCTAAATGACTTGATTAAAACAAAATACAAACTTCAGTTCGGTTAAAACAAGATACTTGAGTTATTTGCAGAGTTTGATTGAAGTTGTATGCCAACTTTGGCAGTCAGCAAGAAAAGAAAGAAAGAGTGAACCCATCTTATTCCAACAGCAATACTTCCCAAGCATCACCCAAATAATGCAGAGAAATTTATCACTGTTCAGGTTTCGTAAATATTGTAGATAACACAAGACCTTAAATGAGTAAATACGAAACTTGACTATTTTCCATTCTAACTATGATAATTACAATCATTTCAACAAAATTTAACGATTATTTCAATTTTCAACAATCTAAAAGGCACTGCAGTGTGGAACATAACATTCATCAAGGAAAGCGGGATTTAACCCAACCAAAGCAACTGGGAAAATAAAAGGTTATCAATGCCATGGAAAAGTCATTGAAGTTAAAGGACAATGAATATCAAAGGATAAAATCTCTTGATTAGTACAATTTACTTGTGCAGTCTAGAAAGAAAATAAAGTTTCAGTTTCTGATTACCCCATCAATAAAATAAGATCCATACTATGGATTCAGGCAGAGTCATGAGCCACAATGTCGTCGGTTTTATTTACTATTTTGTCAGCTTGGTTAACATTATGCCCATTGTCTTCTTGAAGAAGAGTTTTATCATCTCTATTTCTGCCCGAGCTAGAATGATCTACTTCTTCAATGTTGTCATCTGAAGACTTACCCACAGATATGCTCCTTCGATCTCCCTTGTTCCCATAAGAATCTGGTGACCTAGTATCTATGTTGTGGGATCGCCTATGCTGTTTATGATGCTTTCTATGGCTTCTTCTGTCCTCATCACTTAAGACATCCAAGTCACTTGACTCTGATCTGCAGTGACGTTTATGGTGCTTTGCATGTCTTCGCCTGATTCCACTATCCTCATCACTGGAAGAATCTGGAGAACTTCGATGATGCCGCCTGCTATGCCTTGCATATCTTCTCTTTCTAATAACCTCATGATTCTCATCACTAGAAGAATCAGATGCACTGGATTCTGATCTCAAATTATGATGTCCATGCCTTCTAGGATTTTTCTTCTTCCTCTTCCTTTCTTCTTCAGAATCATTACTGCTATCTTCATCAGAGCCTGAGGATGATCTCCTTGGCTTTCGCTTGGGTTTCTTTTCTTTCTTCTTCTCATTGTCACCTGAATCAGAGTGGCCATGCTTTTTATGTTTCTTGTGAGATCTTTTCTTAGACTTTCTATAAACATCATTCTCACTATCACTTTCAATGTCAGAGTTTGACACGGATTTGCTCTTATGCTTTGCAGCTTTGTGCTTCCTTTCTTTAGCTTCAGCATCCTTGGCAGCAGCTTCTAGCTTTTGTTCCCATTTCAAAGGGGCTTCTTTTTTCTCCAAAGCTCTCTTCTTTTTCTCCTCAACCAACTGGATGAATCTCTTGCAGTCCATGTATATATAAAAACAAGCTCAATAACTGCATGTTGATATGATGATGACAGGAAGTACATCTCACAGAAGAGAAAAGACAATGTTAGCTCTTCCATCATAAACAAATAAAACAGGAAAAAAGAAGTGAAAATAGTATAAAATATAGTACTGAGGGCTCGTAAACAGTATTTTTCATATATAAATAGCTTGAAAGCAGTAAAGCTACGAAAGACAAACAGTGATGACTTCTCGGATTTTCAAACAGAAAAGGCCAGGTCAATAACAAATGCAAGCATCCTAACAAGGAAAGCTTAAGTCTTTAATTCTCATCAGTATAGCAGACAAGAATTATATAAGGACAGGACCACAGAAAACCTTCAAACCATGAATTGCAGGGATCTCATAAAAGAGCAAAGACTCTAGATACCCCATTAGCAATCATCAAAAACATAAAAATTTAGACAGTAGAAACGTTTCTTAATGCATGGTAATCAAGAATTAGCATAACCTAAGAGACCATCCATACAAGCTATAAACCTCAAGGATGCAAATGCTACTAAGAAAAACAAAACGAGATCCAGAAGATGTAGTCTGTTTTGAACTTCCTAACCTAGCTAAAACATGTTACACCTTCCAAAATCTAGAGTCTACTACAAAGAACATGGGAAATTAAAGACTTCACCTTTAAGGATAAATAAACATCCTGAACAAGGACAGCTGAGTTAGAATTTAACCTATACAATATATGAATTTGCAACAAATAATCCAAAACATTAATTTTACTTGTCAATACCCTTTCCTAATGTGCAGCAGCTAAAATTAATTACCCATATAAAAAAGTTGAAATTTTGGACATGTTAAAATCAAATCGTGATAAGGGAACCCCTAAATTGGATCAAATAGAAAATACCTTTTAGGGGAAGAACAGATCGGCTCAGCTGTGGAGAGAAGAAATAGATATAGATGTAGATGGGATGGGTTGTGTTGCGTCTTCTCTGTTTCGATCCCCTTCAGCTATGGCTAGGGCTTACAATATTTATTTTCTACTAGTCTTTGCAGAAAGAGATTCTATATGCAGGTATATATACTAGTTGTATATTTTTGTGGTCGGTCGCCCATTTGATTTTTGACATCTACATTTTGATTATTGTGCCTATTTTGAGATTCATTATTTTTATATCTATGAGATAATAAAGAAAGACTCCAGTGTGACAACGAGTTTATTGTAAGATAAATTCTTTAAGGTGTGACAAGAGAATGAAGTTGGAGAATTTTTATATTAAATAGAGGGAAATGTGACAAAATTGTAAATAAATGAAAATAGTCATGCGTGAGAAACAGATAGAAGGAAAAGTAAGTTAATGTCAGCGCTGATGTCATCACTGGAAAGAGAAAAAGTTTTAATTTTTTTTCTTTAAAATACATTTTCCGGCTCTTCCCGAACTCATTTTTCGAAATTTTTTTGTATGAACTCGTATTAATTAGGCGGTGATTTTAAGATTCATTTTTGTTATTTATAAACGATTTTTAATATATTTTTTTTTATTGTTGTTCCCAACTAAATATTTTGTTATTCCATATGCTATATTGTTTCAACAAATTACTCTATTGTTCCAAATTAATATTTTGTTGTTCCAAATGAAATATTCGATTGTTCCAATTTCTATATTGTTTCAACAGAATATTTTGTTGTTCCATATGTTATATTATTTCAACAGATTATTATTTCAACAAAAGTAAAGTTAGCCATTGTACACAGGTACAAGTATTTGATTCATAAATTACACTCAAGGCTGCTCAACTTTTCCCATACTAACATTTTTGTCACTCAACCTGGAAACTGGAAATAAATGTCACTCAGTTTTGCCTTTTGCTAGCATAAAAGTCCCTTAATTTCGCCAACAAAAATCAGACCCATAGATTATCAAGTTCAAATTGAAACAAAAATGAATTAAAAATGGCAAAAGGCAAGCAAAGAATTGATTAAGTTAAAAGTTTAAGTAGTAATTGTAGTTAAGAGTTGATGATTAGGATACTATTAGTTAATGCACAAAGACTCTGTTTTGTGTTAATTTCTAACATTGGCTAATTATTACTAAGTTATAGCATAAACTTTAAATGTCATAAAGACAATAAGAACCAAATTTTATTAAACGGCAAGTGTTATGTAAAAGTAGCAGAAAAGGTTGTTTGTCCCTAGATCAAAGGTTGCAAAATAGAAAAAGGACCCTAAAGCTATGGAAGAGGTTGTTCACCCTTAAAAAAAGTTACAACAACAACATGATAAGCTAGAGAATACACAAGAAAATCTACGACGTTGTACTTTTGAGTGGTGGACAGCAAAAATAAGTTGAGATTTTATGTATGGTTATCAGAGTAGAGCAACTCCACACTTGAGGACCTTGCAATGCTTTTGAAGTGTCCTCCATCTTAGAGGGTACAACTGAAATGTTGCAACTGAATAATGGTTGAACCAATTTTCTTCTTGAGCCACGTCATTTCGACCTTGCAATGCTGCTATCCATCCGGGTTCGTACCATAATAAAGCTTGGTTTTGCTCATCTAAATGGAGATCATCAACCAAGCAAACCCAGTTGCAAATGATATCTGCATATTCTGGATTTCTGCTTTTCAAACGGCATTCGCATTTCACTCTGCTTATTCGCCAATCCATAGATGGGTCCTTTGATACGAACACCACACAAAAACCAATTCCTTCGCATTCATGCCAGTTTGAGGACAACTCTATGGTTACTGATGTTCCCGAGTTTCGATCTTTGAAGATTTCGGGGATTTCACTTCCTGGATATAGGATTCTGACTTGATCTTCATACCCACACAACTGCAGCATTGTATGTAAAAGTTAAAATAATTGTAATGGTAACCATTTTGTAGCAAACGGATGTTGTGAGACAAGTTTAAATTACCTTGGATTTCATAAGTTGAATGGTTGAGGCATCATCTCTAATGCTTTCACTACTAGCATTTTGATCCAATTTGTAGCAGTTTGTGGAACTGAGGTTCATGATACTGTAAATGTTGCTGCTCGACAAGTCTTCGCTTATTCTACACTCATGCGCCTCCAAGACTCTGAGAGAGGAAGGAAGCTCTACCAAGCGCTGCAGAGCCGAGCAGTTGTTCAAATAGAGAGAACGAAGCTGGGAAAGTTTATGGATACTATCCGGAAGGCGAACCAGTTTTTTGCATCCATCGAGCTTCAACTCTTTAAGGCAGGTCAAGTGCTCGATTGACGAAGGTAACTCTTGTATTGCAGTTCCACTCAGATGAAGATGTTCTAGTGACTTCAAGTTCTTGATGCTGTCGGTAACTTTCTTCACATTCTCACAGAGATCTAAATAAAGACAAGCTAGTCTTTCCATAGGCTCCATGAATTCGGGGAAACTTTCGAGTTTTGTGCATCCAGATAGTGTGAGAATTTCGAGAGACTTGAGCTTGCTGATGCAGCTTGGCAGATTCACAAGCTTGGTGCAGCTTACCATCTCCAAAATCTCAAGGCTCGTGAGAGATTGTATGCAGGACGGCACCTCTTTTATGGCAGTTTCGCTTAGATACAATTCTCGTATATTTAAAGGCACCTCTACAGCAAACCTAGTGACATTGAAGCAGCCTATGAGCCATACAATTTCAAGAGTCTTCTGCTTGTGTACGGATGGAGCAAGTTCCTTAATTCCACTCCTGCAGAGATGTAATTCTTCTACATTTCCTGGAAATTCCGGACAATGTTTGACATTGGAGCAGTTTGAAATGTCAAAATTGCGGAGACATTGCGAATCAATCCTGCTTGGAAGGCGTTTCAGGTTTTTGCAATATCTGAGATTAAGGAATTCCAGCTTTTGAAGATTTTGAATGGATGAGGGCAGCTCAACTAAACTTTTGCAACCTTCAAGATTGATACTTTGAACATTTTTCGCATGTGATAGGTCTGGGATTTTAGTCAAATGTTTGGAATAAGGAAGATCTAGGTACTTTAAATTCGTCAGATCCTGAAAAAACAAACAAAAAAATATAAGTTTTCCAAGGTATCCATTGTATTCTATTCTATTCAATAGAAAAAAGTGAATTTCTGCAGCAATTATTACCTGAACTCCTGTCCAAAGTTGCTTAACGTTGCTACGAGGCAGGTCAAGTACAACCAAATTTTCAGCGCAAAACTTTGGTGGCAAAGATTTCGAGGGGAATCTATACCAGTGAAGATACCTTAGCTCATCAGAAAGATATACAAGGCCGCATCGAGGAAGTTTCACATCACCTTTGCAGTCTATGGAAGAATTGGACATAAAGAACTTTAGTATTCTGAGATGATCCATTCCGTCAAAGGCATCAGAGTCCAACTGCAGCTCTTTTGCTTCAGACAAGTCTAAAGATATGCCTTTAATTGCTTTATTCCCCTAATAATCAAGAGAAAAGTCAAAATTAGTATTTGCAAATTCTTATACTTGAGAGATTTTTTATGTATTTGGCTTAATTTACCTTCTTTTTCTTGAGCACACAGCAAATATCTTTGGAATTCCACAATCTGCTACGCCTTTCAGGAACCGACGATTCTTCAACAACAATACTCCAACCCATTTCTTGAATCAAATCGTGCATTTCTAACTTGTTCCAAGAAATGCTCACAAGAGACTTATCAATGAAAGTGCTTATAGTGAAATGCACCGAAGAATAACACCCGTCTAATATATCGGTGGCGTAAATCCTATCTTCCCCTCTGAAAAAACATGCAATATCGAGAAATATGTTTTTCTCTTCACTGTCCAGGCCATCAAAACTCACTCTTAGTACATTTTGGATTTCACAATTAGGAACATTTTCTAACTTTTGCAATGCACTTTCCCAATCTTGTTTACTTTTATCAAACAATGCACAACCCAAAACCTTAAGTGCCAACGGATTCCCTTTTGCGTACTTTACCGCTCTTTTGGAGAGTGGTATCCAGACGTCCGGAGGGGAGCATTTCTTGAACGCATTTAAGCAAAAGAGTTGAAGAGCTTCCTGTTGGTTTAGTTCCTCAACTTGATAAACTGTATCGGCTCCATTCTTCAGGACTTGCTTATCTCTACTTGTTATAATGATTCTACTTCCTGGACCGAATAAATCATGTTGTCCAGGTAAGAGTTCTTGTAAATGTATCGAGTTATCGATGTCATCAAGAACAAGTAGAATCTTTTTGCGCCGGAGAAAAGTAAGTGTTGCCATTGATCTTCCGTTGTTGATATTATCCTCGTCCAATAACTTAGAAAAAACTTCATCTCGCAAATGCTGAAGAACGCTTCTTTTCAACTGTTCCCTAACATTTACGAGAAAGAAACAGCTTTCGAATTGAGGGGAAATATGATTGAATATAGCTCGAGCAAGAGTGGTCTTTCCTATGCCTCCCATTCCCCAGATTCCAACAATATGAACATTCAAAGACTCCAAGCACAACAGTGATTCAATTTGCTGAAGTCGTGAATCGATTCCAACCAAACCTTTCGAATCATCATTTGGAATTATATCATGCAATTTGTTTGAAATATCCTTCACAATCTCCTCAATAAGATGGGATTCAGGCCTGCTCATTACCAAATGCAAACATTTACAGGATGGTTTGAGCTATATGCATAACAATATAATTATATATACACATATATACAACTACAGTTTAGGCAAATTCAAATAAACAAGAAGAAAGTAACAACTATGTATGAGCTCCAACAAGAGCGAGCTGATTTAAAGAAAGAACAAAATTGAACTAACAGAATTAGAAATTACATACCGATGAACCGATGAATCCCATCCAGCTATAGTGGCAGCTTGTTTCAAGGCAGCTCTCCATGTCTCGACCTTGTCCATTTCTCTATTGAAAAGATGTTCATGTTGAGCAAATGCAACACCAAAGCTGCCAGCTTGATTTCGAACATGCATGGGATCCACTCCATAAAACACCGGTATCACTATTAGCCCCTTCTCTTTCCTGCATTCCATCACCTTTGCAACTTCAGCTAGACACCATTTCGAGAATGCATACTTCTCAGAAAATATGACTACTGAAATGGTGCTTTCCTCAATAGCCCTCGAAATCGAATACGAAACCTCTTCTCCTCTCTTAATTTCCTTGTTATCCATGAAGGTTAGGATTTTCTTCTTGCTCAGAGCTGAATAAAGATGGCTCGTAAAATGATCGCGAGTATCCTCGCCTCTGAAACTCAGGAAAACATCATATCCTTTAGAGCGGGAAGACAACGAAAGAGCCATAATACTCTCAATACTTTCACAGTGTATACAGAGGGAGACAAAAAAATTATAGATATGACTAACGTAGACGTAGCATGGTTTATATATAGTTTGTAATATTTGTTTTTGTTGTACAATTATTTCCTGACGTAAACAACACAGCAGAATAGTGTAGATTTATTATCTTGGTTCAAATTCAAATTCAAATTCAATGGTAAAACATACATGTAGAACTTGAAGTCAATAGATGATCGTGGTCTTGTTATTTCACAAAACAAGGAAAACTTTCTGCCATCTTATACGTTACGGTCATTTATTATCTTCCTTAGAAATTTTTTATGTACAGGGTGCAAGATATCCTACCAATCAAAATCCATAGATAAAGAGCTGTGTAAAACAACCATATTGCACAAGGCCCAAATTGAAAGGGCCCAATTTGTTTTACATATACAACCTTATAGAGATTACATATTACAATTGTTACAACTCAATAAAACAAATGATAATTATTTTATTTTGTTGAGAGTAAACAAATGATAACTTTAATTATGAGTTTTATATATGAAGCTACTATACATATACGAACCGTTTAATTATTAGATACTGCAAACACTAATTTTTTAATTATTAGAAATAAACTTTTCAAATTTAAAATTAAAGTTATTCATTGCTATTTAGAATGATGTTTTTAATAGAGTTGAAAGACTTGATTGAAGTTTTAGCTTTCAAATGTTGATATCAATTCAAATATATAGTTCTCGCATTTTAGTTGGTTATGATATTTTTACGTAGCTCTAAAATATTCTGAACGAGTCTACAACTAATAAAAAATAAGATCCCTAAAATATGTTATTACTTGAAAATATGAAGTTAAATTGGTTGTCGTAAAGGATAAACTTTAAAGAAAAACTCAAAATCAGCATATAGACGAGTGACCACCTCTTTCTCGTTTATGCTACTGGTTGGGTTGGCCACAGTTTTGCAGGAAAGCCAAGGTCAATCCCCATTCTAACTAGACTTGCTATTCTTTCTCCCTTTTTCTAGTCCCTTATCTTCTATCCAAATTTAGCTTTGAATTCAAACTGGTCTGTAGTAATTATTGAATAGGGGTAGAAAATAGAAATTCATAACTCACATTTTCAATGCCCAATTCACTTTCTTATTATTTCATAACGACTCCTCAATATTTCGCATACATCTTTGGTTTTCTAGAGACTCTTTGGTTGGTTGTATGGAGTCTTAATTAGATCTTCAAGTATATTTTTCAAAAGAAAGAAAAAAGATCTTCAAGTACACACGTCCAATAATAAATAATGCTTTGAGGAATCAAAGTCTCTTATTTAATTTGATAGATTATAATACATGTAGAGACTCTTTGGTTGGTTGTATGGAGTCTTAATTAGATCTTCAAGTATATTTTTCAAAAGAAAGAAAAAAGATCTTCAAGTACACACGTCCAATAATAAATAATGCTTTGAGGAATCAAAGTCTCTTATTTAATTTGATAGATTATAATACATGTCAAGAAACTAATGCATGTTCTTTTGGACTTATTAGAAATTATTTTAAATTCAGTTCAGTTCAGATTTTTTCAGTCCAAAAGAACGGGGCCTAACTCAAATAGAAATTAATAATAAAAAACGAATAACATCTTTTTTTTTGATAAATTTTGTAAAGAGCATGATTTGAACTTGAACTCTCCACTCACGCATTGGTAAGTGTACCAATTGGGCTAAAGCCAATTAGTAACGAATAACATCTTTTATACTACACAGTAAATTCCAATTAAAATTATATACTTATTTTTATATTTAATTTGATAGCTATATTAAAACTTTTGTAAATTAGTCTTCTACGTGATTAAGACTCAATTTATTTTCAATATTCTGTATAGTTTTTTAAACTACTAAATTGAACTAAGCTGATAATATTATTTAGTGAAATTTTATAATAAAATAAATAAGATAATGATAGATTCTAATAAAAATAGTATAATAAACATGATATTAATTTTAACTTAAGGGAAATTCTATGGTCACTTTGTTTTTCACAAAGTAAGCACTACTTTGTTTTGTCCACCATTAGATCATGGTTTAAAAACTAATCTAATGATGAATATGACAAAGTACAAACAAAGTAAAGGAAAAACAAAGTGACCATAGCCTATTGAATGAAATTAAGAAATAGTTCCTATTCATTTTTACTTTAAATTCAGCGCATTTATTAATTGGTTGTAATTCAATTGATACACTCACTAATATGTAAGTGGAGAGACTATAATTGGAACCTTGCTTCTTACAATTTATAAAAAAAAAAAAATGAAAATTTCAGTTGTTCAGTCTAAAAAAAACATAGCCTAACTGCTAAAACTTAAAAGCATGGAACCTCTTTTTGTACTTGTATCCTCACTCACTGTAAGAGTTTCGTTCTAGCAAAACACAAATTGATCATCATTATCTCTATTTTTTCAATCATGAACAATATTTTTCTTTTTATGATTAATATGTCATTTTCTTTATTTGGTTGAATCTATGATTCTTCCTACTGAGTAAGTATCAGGTGTGACACTTATGTTATTGTGTGGCAATAAGTGGTAATTGTGTAATTAAATAAAAAAAGATGGCATAATTTGAGAGAAGGGGGGCTGATGATGTCAGCGTTGATGTCATTGCAGGAGAGAGAAAAGTCTTTTATTTCTTTTTTTTAAAATACATTTTCCCGATGATCCCGAACTCGGTTTTCAAAAAATTTTATACCGTTGGACTCGTATTAATTAGCCGGTCATTTTGAGATCCATTGTGGTCAAATAAAAACGATTTTTTCATTTTGGAATATTTGGTAATGACTTTTGGAATATCAGCATGTTTTGTTTGGGTTAGGGTCACAATGGATCTCAAAATGACCGGCTAATTAATACGAATTCAACGGTATAAAAATTTTCGAAAACCGAGTTCGGGATCATCGGGAAAATGTATTTTAAATAAAGCGCTGATATCACCTTCCTCCACCTCCCTTTTCATACGTGTAATGTTTTTTTATATATTTACAAGTTTGTCACCTTCCCCTAGTCAATTACTAAATTGTTCCTATTGTCACACCATAAAAGTTGTCACACCTAAGGACCTTGTCTCACTTGATCCTCCACCTCTCCCTACTTTTTAATTTTATAAATTATTAGATATATCTTTATACCTTCATTTAATTTTTGAGTAATTGTATGTAACTTTTTGAGCTGTAAACAAATTATTGATTGGATTTTTGGAATTTTTAATAAAATGTTAATTGATGAGTATAGTACTCAAAAGCTGAAATTATCACACACTACTACAAACTTTATTAATTAGTCGCGTTTTCCCTCACTTCCTGTACGCACTGTATCAAAAAGATTAATCATATGTTTCATAGAAAAAGATCAATCATTTGTTGGTTAGGGTACTTTTTATTTTTCATTTTGTAGCATGGGTTATAATTTTATTATGTGTTAGAAAAAATAAAATGAAATATAAATTATTGAAGAAAAATAAACTTGTGGGTATTAGTGGATAGTGATTTGAGTAGTGGCATGTGCATCAAGTGGACTTGTAATTTTTCTGAAGATTGTTGTAGAAGCACAAAAATGCCAAATGACATTAGTTGGTGTTTTCAAACATAACCCAAGTTTGCTTTGATCTTCGAGGGAAGTAATACACTCACGCAAAAACATTACAACCCTTAGATTAAATAACATTAAAATTGGCAAAGATTTCGTGTTTCTTCTGCTCCATTTAGAGATTACGTAGCTAAAGCATAATAGTGACAAACATTAATTCTCTTAAGATAAGTATTAAGTTTGATGAATCTCGAATCGATTACTCCCACGATCTAAAAAGTTCTGTCAAAGAAATTTGAACATAATTCTGAAGATCAAATTAATACAGTTTGTATTCTCAGTTTTCGTAATATTTGTAGCCAATGTCCATATGCCAAACCCTTGACTCTAAATTGAAGTGATCACAAAAAAAATACAGAAAATACACATTTCTGAGACATACTAAATTCTACACAACATTCAATCAAGATTTTAGCAATACTATCATATTATATGCTCAACAATCATATGAGACATGAATGTTTGTCTTCAGAAGTGCTTCTTTTTCTTGTCCAAATACAATCGGTTACGTTGGAAGCTTAAAATTGCCCAAACCAAATCCCATATACCAATCTCAGGCCACAGTGCATTTGGAGAATTCAATTGACAATAACTGCTTTGCCAAAGTAAGAAATTGCTCAAACGTGTCTCCCCGGACGTCCGAATCATTATATCCGGATCCGGAGCTACTACCATATACATATGTTTCTCAACATCTACTAAATTTATGCTACACTTGTCGCTTTCCACAACCCGAATCATGCCATTGTCTCTCGAAAAACCCCCGTTAAGCACATGATTCAAGGATTCATGAACACCAATATTCTTCTTATTATTATTACCATCTAATAATTCGACTCCATCAGTCGAGTTTAATAGCTCGATTCTGTTCAATTTATCTTTACACGATTCTTGAACAGCGCGCCTGATTTCATCCGTTGATGTGTAGGCAACACAAATCAAAAGAATACACTTGTTGTTTTTGGCTGTAGCTTTCATAGCCTTTTCAACTGCGGCCTGCACAGGTTCACTTAAGAGCTTCAAGTTACCCAAAAAGTGGACCCGAATGCCGTATTCGTTGACAATGCTTTCCTGTCGGATCATTCCTTCTGCCTTCTCGACCATTAGATCCATCAAAATTTGAACCTCGTCAGGCCGTCTTTTGAAATTGTCAATGCTGAAGGCATAGAAGGTGACATATTTCACTCCCAATTCACAGCAGTATTTGAGGGCGGACATAAGGGCAGTAAAGCCAGCTCTGTGACCAATTCCAGTTTCGAGATTCTCCTTCCTTGCGAACCTTCTGTTTCCATCCATTATGAAGGCGACATGGCTCGGTATAGGACCCTTGGATACAATGGAAAATAGGCATCTTCTGAAACAACTCACCAAAAATCCAAACAGGATGCTCGTCGGGCCGATACGTAGTTCCATCTCTGTCTCCAAATCTGCAATCAACACAAAGAAACTAAATGAGTCAAATTGGATAAAGTTATGAGAATGAATAGATCAACAAGTAAGAAAGTCTGGAAGCACAAGAGTTTACAAGTACATCATCTTTATTCATATACAGTCATTTGCATATTGAAAATGCACAAAAAATGAAAAAGAGAAATACCTCTCTTTTTTTTTTGGTAAGGAAGAGAAATACCTCTCTAAATGTTCTATTTATAACCAAAGGAGTATGTACTCCGTGAGAGCTCTAAAATCTTTGAATCAAAAATTTCCATAAATAAAATAAAAAACACAAACAATGTGAAAAGAAAGGGATGAGATATATTTATATATTTTTTCTACAATAGAGATTTTGCAAACCTTGGAAAAAATTTGGTATATCCTGAAGGCAATTTTGAAATGAAATAATTTTTATTTATTTATTTTAGAATTTATTTTGTCGATTGTGATATTCGAAACTACAATCTCACGTTTTATTTTAAAGTGCAGTAGCTACTAAGTTATTGCTTAATGGTTGAAATGAAATAATTAAAGAGACTAATATATTAGAAGCATTTTGAATTTGATCTAAAATAACTGGGTGTGCTTTGAATTTTTATAAAGTGTTTATTTAATCTATTGAATTTGTTTATATTGACATAATAAATCATGTAAATTAATGCGGATATAAGTTTGAGAAGTCAAGAGCTCATAAATTATGATACTACTACTTTAAGCATGCCTAAGTGACCAATATACCACTTAAAGTAGACTCTGTAATTGACAAAACATCTAGCAAGAGGACAAAATGATCTTTTAATAACACTGAATTCACTGAATGCTCCCTCAAGATTAAACTAAAATATAACGGGTGGGAATCAGAAGTGGTCATGTTCAATAAGAAACTATTACATCAACACATTGCTAACATGATAGTACCTTATTGGACAGGACGAACACCTATTTCATCCTAGTTGAATTTCTCCTAGATGTATCCTCTTATATATAAACAATGGAAAATAATTTATTCCATAATTAAGAAAATTTTTTGATGAACAATTAGGCTATATTCAACTAAAATAAAAATAAAAATTAAGGATGATACTCAATTCAGTGCTAAAAATTAACATTAACTAGAAAGAGAATAATGAAGAGCAAAAATAAAAAAAAGAAACACCTAGAAGAAGGGAAACGTTATCGTACACTAACCAACGCGTGAGTGAGAAGACCAAAGTTTGAATTATCTTTCTTACGATTTATCAAAAAAGAAGAAGGGAGATGTTGAAATCACCTGAGGAATTCAACGCTAGCTGGGAAGAAAAAGAAGCAGTGAATTAGGCAGAAGAGCAGGAGGAGGAAACTCAAGATGTATGAATGAATGGATCAAGAATAAGGTGAGATATGTATGTATGATTATATAATCATGGAAAAAAAGTTGTACACCATTCTGCTTACTATATAATACTTGATTATTTTTTCCTTTTACAACTAATTTTCATTTTTTTAATTTTTCTAAACTTTACTGTTGTTTGAAATGTGATGTACATGATACTTGAAAAAAATGTGGCAATCTTATTTTTTATATATACGGTTTATCTTAATTATTCCGCCCAAGACTCGTTTCAAAGAGAATTCTAATATAGTTATGGTTCTATTCATCAATGAATATTCACAATTGGAAAACTTTATTCTCTATACTCAACTTGCAGAAATAATATAGAGTATACTAAACCGTGGTGCTCCATTTGACATTATGATCCCCTATTATCCAACTACAACGAGCACATGAGGGATACGTTAAACCTGCTTACTCTCATTAGGGTAGCATCTTTCGGTCTTTAACTATCTATTTTCTTTGGATTGAAGACATGCTTTGATAGCGCATTGACCGAGCTTCCTTGTATTTATTAGTACCTTCTTTATTATAAAGTTTGTATGACTAGACCATTTCATCTAAGAGCAACCCCAATGGGGTCTGTCATGGAATGCTTCAAAGTGGTGCTTCAGGTTCTTTATTATTGTAGAGGTAGTACTTGGGTTGTGCTTCAAATGAAGTACTTAAAAAGTAAAAATGAGAGAAGAAAAGGGAGAAAGCGTGAGAGAGGGAAGATGATACACGGATGGCCCTTACTAGCCCGTGTTCGTCACGCGGATGATGCGGCACGTAAGGGCTGTCCGTGTGACAGGGAAGGTGGCCCCACCTGGTCAGCCACCTTCCTGTTATTAAAAAAAAAAATTCAAATTTAATTTTGGTTTTATTGTTTCTTTTTAAAGCATTTTGTTTTGTTTGATTTTCAATTCAATGCATTTCATTTGAGAAAACGGTAATGTATGCAACGGTAATATTTTTACTTTATGAATAATACCGTTTATTTATAGTTGTTGTAGTTAATTTAAATTTTTTTTAATTAAAAAAAATAAAATAATTTGCGTATATATAGAAGGTGGGTGTGGTTATTAAACTCACTAACTCTTTTTTATCTTTGTTTCCAATTTAGTATTCAGAGAAACAAATGGATAGAAATCAAGGTTCTTATAGTTCTGGGTGCGCGAATAATCAATACTCGGGTAACCAAAATTATCAATATTCTTACCAAAACTCTCAAAATTCTTAAAATCTCAATGAAAGCCCTGAAAATCCACAAATATCTTCGGGTTTTCAACGACCTCAATTTTTTAACCCAAATGTCCCGATGAACTACCCATTCCAGCAAAATTTCTACAATAACTACGGGTCTTTTCGTCCACCTGTGGACAATTTTGGGAATCAGTTCCCCAACCAATATGGTTTTCAAAATCAAGCACCCGGATTTATCTATGGAGGTGCTCAAATTAATTATGAGTCGCCACCTTTTAGACCGGTTAATTGCGAAGGTGCGATAGTGGATAGTGGTGATGATGAAGAGATGATGGCAGCGACTCAAGACAAGGGATATATCCTGAATGAGCTGCATTTGTCAAAAAAAATTCAAATCCGATTGAGCCCAAGGAAAGATTATTCAAAACTAAACATGAGGGTGCTCGCAAGGATGTGGAACGGGCATTTGGGTTTTGCAATCTCGTTTTAATATCATTCGGGGACCTGTAAGGTTCTGGGATCAAGATAAACTTCATGACATCATGGACACATGTATAATCATTAATAACATGATTGTTGAGGCAGAGCGAGGCGGTTCGTCCAATGAGGATGCTCTAAGCCTAAAAGAGGTGATTCTTAAAGAAGAACATATCTTTGACATGTGACCTACGTCTATGTCCAGGTGTACCCGCTTGTACCTTCGAGACATGTCTTCTTGAGGTCCTCTTCAATATACTCCTCAAAACTCTTTCATTCCAAACAAATGAATCAATATACTCCTCAAAATCATTCCTTTCCATTTCCCTCCAAAACCCCCTCTCTCATTCAATGCTTAAGGAGCTAATTCAGCACCTAGCCTATAATTATTATCACACAAATGATTTTGCGAGTTGTGTGATATTTCATAGTTTTAATTATTAAAGTTACGTGACTAGGAGGAATTAAAATATCATAATCTTTAAACCCGCTCTGAATTTGGATTAATCACCCAATCTGATTCGAAACCCGATAGAAAATCAAAATTATTAAAGTTACCTAAAATCCTTCTCAAAGAAAAAAAAGTTAGCTGAAATATTTAAATTGTTTTGTCCATCACCACCATCATGGTTTCTATATTGTGATTGTGAACTTTTATCACTTCAAATAATTATGAGAAGATAAAGCAACAATGGACAGTAGAACTAATTTTTCGGTAGAATAGTACAACTAAATTAATAAATCAGGATTCCTTATTAAAGGATTTTGAGAATATCTCTATTAGATTCATTTGTAGGTCAGTCCATCGTACCTCATGGTTTGGCTAGAGTGACATCTTTTTTATCTGATCAGGGTTCTTGGAAATATCAACGACCCCCTTTCCTTTGTAATATATTGGGGGTGTTTGGCAAAGAGCTTTTTGGCCTAAAAAGAGTTTTTTGAGCTTAATTAGCATTTTGAGCAATTTAGGAGCTTTTTGAATTAGTTTTTTCTCCTATTTTTTATAAATGGCTAAAATACTCTCATTTACCCTTTTAATTTTACATCTCTATTTAATATTTTTTACAACTTCTCTATTTAATATTTTACGACTTCTCTATTTAATATTTTTGACAACTTTATTTTACAACTTTTTTGTTTAATATTTTTAAAAAATTAGTTATTTCCACTATTTTTTAAAGTTACTTGATTTAATATTTTTTAGCAATTTCTATTTATGACTTTTAAAAAAAAAAACATGTATTAATGTTTTGTTTATGGATTAATTATATAATTATGTAACTTTATTATTATTTGAAATGTGGTTTGTAAGCTACAATTATGTAATTTAATATGAATTGGTTATTTATTTCCTATTTTTTCTTTTATTTTTCTATATTATTAAAGATTTTATAATATTTGTTAAGCTTTTAACTACATATATTATACAATAATATCAATGTCCTTAGTTGTCATTTTACCCAAACAGCTAATTTACAAACAGCTAAATTTTACCAAACATGTTTACAAACAGCTAGTCAAAACAGCTAATGCAAAAAGGTAAACAGCTAACAGCTAATTCAAACAGCTAACAGCTCGTTCCCAAACAAGGCCATTGATTTTAGTTAGGATAAATGGGTGTATAAATTATACTCGCGCTGTCAGATATTCGGGTATACCCGAACCCGAAAGATAAATGGTTTTAAAATTTAAACCATACCTACCTCGAGGCTAATCCGTGAACCCACAAGTATATCCGATACCCGGTTATTTTTTAAATTATTTAAAGTTTTTAATACAAATTCTAACAATAAATTGTAATATGTTTATATATGTATAGGAAATTTATAGCATTTTAATAAAATAAATAAATATTCAGGTATATATATGGATATACGGCATGTTTTAGCCAGAGCGAACTCGAAGTTTGCATTAATTAAGCCGCAGCTCTAGTTAGGGTTTGGGTACTGTCTCAATTTTTTTTTTTCCTTTCCGATCTCAATTTTTAGCGTTTTGGATATCTAATCTGTGTCTCAACATTCTCTTTGATTACGGTATGCAGTTATCGGTTGTTTGTTATGTAAGAATGTCTCCCCTATGAGGAGTTAGGGTTATGGTTTATTATTTGGTTCGATTGCTTTCTATTTTTCGTGATTTAAGTGGTGTGTTGTTGGTGTTGGTCTGGTTTGTTGGTTGTGTTCTGATAGGATCGACGAATGTGCTCTTGAAATCAACATTCACTCCCGGTTTCTCCCTCCAAGGTTGTGTGTTTGGTCCAGATCCGAACTTAACTGATGTTTTTTCCATTCGGGAAGCTCTTAGCTGGATCAAAGATCGTTGGTGGATGAGGTCGGTGGATGAGATATTGGAATCGGCCTTCAACCTCAGTTTTCCCTTTCAGGAGTATATATTTCGTTCAGATCCGATCTTGATTGAAGCCTTTACTGTTCAAGAAGCTCTTAGCTGGATCAAGAACTCTATTTGGAGTCATGTTGCAGTTGAATCGACCTTGTTGATAGTTGTGCAATTGATGGCCCGCCCGTTAGAGGTTTTTTCACCTTTTAACGACATAGGCAAAGATTGTAGGTTGTTGCTTAACGAGCTCTCCAGATGCTCTATTACGTTTGTTCAACGCTCGATCAATATTGTCGTTTCTTTATGTGCTAGTCGTTTTTATATTTTTAATCCTAATTATTGGGATAAGTGGTTATCTGTACTCCCCAACGTTTCTTGTAATGAGTTGATTTGTTTTTCGTAATAATATTGCTTATTTTGTCAAAAAAAAAACTCGAAGTTTGCATTTTTCTTATATTTTATGTTTTTAAATATTATTATTTTTACCTATATTTTGTATTTTTTTTTTCATTTTTGGTATTTTTGTCTCATATTGAAAAAGACATTTGACTTTGAAAAATGTTTTACTCTTCTGGAAAAAAAATAAGACATTTTCCTTAAATCCGTAACAAATATCATTTATTTACTAAGGCTCCGTTTGGTGTTGCGGTTGCTGTTAGCTGTTGCGGTTAGCTGTTGCTGTTTGTTGTTGTTGTTTGCTAATAGTTGTTGGATAATTAAAGTTTGGAAGAATTATAAAAACAGTTGTTGTTGACATGTGAAAAGACTTATACGGGTATACTATTTACCAATATAAATTAATAATAATATAAATTAAAAAAATAAGTTGGGGTAGTTTTGTCAAAGTCTACTTGTGGTTTAAAATACAAACTAGCGTTTCACGAAAAGCTCCAAATTGGAGCTTTTCACGAAACGCTCCGTTTTGGTTCCAAAACTCTAAATGCTGTAGTTCCAAAAATATAACCAAACACCTATTTGTGAGCATATTGGAACAAAAATGCAATATGCTCCTACGAAACGCTATATGCTCCTACAAACGCTTTATGCTCCCACGAAATGTTTTACCAAACGAGGCCTAAAACTTTGTTAATTTACTTTTCAAAGCAAACAAACATAAAAAGATAATAAAAATATTTTTCTACAAACAAACATTGAACTCACATATTCGTTTCCTGACGGAAACTCTAATCATGCCAATTACATCAATTTGCTAATTGTAAGGCCATAGCAAAATGGGCCGTGATGCGCCAGCTAGCCATGTCCTCCTCTATGAGCTCGAGCTTTTGCAGTAAGCAGTAATGGGAGAAATGAGTAGGCAAGAAGATGAAGATTTATGGGCGAAGGCGAGCTTAGCAGCCGATGATCTGTACACTTTTCGCGACACTTATTTCCCACTAAACCCACTTGACAAAATCTCCAACTTGCATTCAAAATCAGATCTTTCTCTCAATCTTCTCGATTCCATTCCTCTTGGTACACTTACTTTTTTTTACTGATGCTTCTTGTTTTCACTCTTTGAACACTCAAAACACAAAATGGAATCATGGGTTTATGTTTTTTTTTTTGTCCCTAGCTATAATTTGGATAATGGGTCTGATAAAGTTTCAATCTTTATGCAATAAGGTTTTGAATCATGTGGCAGTATTGTTCAGTTTTAAAAGATATAATCTTTTGTTTTGCAGAGCAAAGGAAAACACCTCTTCAACGAGCAACGTATGAATATCTCAGGGGAAAGATACTTGATGTATTACCTGACTACAAGAAAGAAGCGGAGGATCATCTCTCCAAAGCTGTGAGGAAAAGCGTATTGGTTTTTCTTTACTTGTTGTGTTTGCTGATGATTTGATACTGAATGATTTCGTGTTCCAGGTTAAGCTGAATCCGTCTCTTGCAGATGCTTGGCTGTGTTTGGGTAACTGTATTTGGAAGAAGGGAGATTTATCCTCGGCTAAGAATTGCTTCAATCTTGCTCTGAGCAAGGTTGTTTTTGATTTATTTCATAGGATTTCTTGCTTTATGGGTGTAATATTCTGTCGCTGTTCTTTTTACTTCATCGATGTATTGATGTTATTGTTGATGGTGCATTTATGCAGGGTCCAAACAAGAAGATACTCTGTCTTTTATCAATGCTTGAAAGGAGAATGGCCCAAGGCAAGGGAGTTTACCGATTGCTTTTTGGTCTTTTTATCCTTTCGCAATATGCATTGCATGATTATATGTCTTTTTATCCTTTCTCAATATGCATTGCATAGAATGTGATCTTAGGTAAAGCTTTCAAAGATTCTGCTGATTGTATAAACCATTCCTTTCGAACCGAACGCAAGGCCCGTCTTACAAATAAAAAGAAAAAAGGGCTCGTTGGGAAGAAAGATGGAGTGCCTTGATATCATTTACATTTTATTTTCTTTATCATTTCTAGTTGCGTTCACATCTAAAACATACAAACCTTACATTTAATTGAAGATTGTACGCTGGCTCTTACAGATGCAGGTTGAAATATTCTTGAGCTCTTCGATGGCTTTGACTATTTTTTATTCGACAGAAAAAGTTTAGAGCTTCTAATTAAACTTCGATTGCAGTCTGCTTCATCATGTCGGCAAAAGCTAAAAAAGTTCTAAATATAAATGCAAATATCACCTAAGAATTTACCAAGCTGAACCTAGAGTCTTAGTTCAGAACTAACTAAACTGACATCCTTGCATGTATGTTCTGGTCTGAGCCAGTATGACTTTTTTTGAATTTCAAGGATACTCTTAAAAAATGGATGTTCAGTATTGGTACTAGTGTGACTTGAAGGCAACCTTACTTCAGGTAGTTGAGGAAAAATAATAAGTAAGAATTTAAAGTTGGATCTCCACATTGCAGTATATTTTCACACATGTATTTTGTTAACATTAATGCATCATTATACTTATCAGAAATTTCCTCACTTGTGAAGGTGCTGAAAATCAGGCTGAACTTGTTGAGGAAAGCATTCAACATGCAAAGGACGCTATCACTTTAGATGTTAAGGACGGGAACTCTTGGTGTAAGATTCCAAATTAATCTACCATTTAATTTATGTTTCTTGGTTTTTGTATTTAGTTCTCAATCTCTTTTTCCCAGTAGATGCTATACTTTATAGTCTGCTTATGTAGGAGGAATTCAAATGAGGTCAGAATCATCTGTCTCTGTTGGGGATTTTCTTAGTGGGGACAGGGAAGTTCATTTATTTTCCCCAATGGGATGCGGGGAAAAATATTTTCCTGCAGGCGAGGATGGGACATATATGAATGTATTAAATAAACAAGCTTATGGGTTTTGACTATCTGCCAAGTTTGAGTCTGTAAGATCCGCTTTGGCTGTTATGCAAACCTAACTTTATTTCCGTAATAATTTTCATGGGGTCACAGTTTGACCCCGTGCCATTATGGATGGGGGATGAATTAGTTCATCATATACAAGTTGACAATTCATATCTTGTGTAGTATATCCAAGTTAAGCCGCCAAATTGCTATTCTAAGATGTGACTAAATTAATATGTATGTAACAATTAAACTTGAGTTTGTTATTTTTGTTGTTTCCAACTTTAATACTCAACTTAGTAGGTAACTCGTTAATGTTTGATCTTGTTGACAGACAACCTAGGAAATGCATTGCTGACAAGTTTTTTCACAACTGGAGCATGGGATCATAACAAGCTCCAACGCTCTCTAAAAGCATACCAGAATGCTGTAAGTGTGCAGGCTGAGAAGTGAGAATTGGTAGAATCTGTTTGGAAATTACTGATAATTGGAAAAAAAACTTCTTATCTCTAATTGTTGCATAAGTGTATAATGTATTGACATTGTTAACAGGAAAAAGATGAACGGATGCAGTCGAATCCAGACTTATACTTCAACTCTGCCACAGTAAGTTATTGGTTGAAAACAAATTCTTGCAAAGAAACTTTTTAAATGAGGATAAATTTGGTTATTTGGTTTGATGTCTGATCAAAATGAGAAACTAATTTACATCACAGAGATTTTATTATGATGAATAATAAAACTCTGAATGTTTTGTTACTTTATCGCGAAGCCATCTTGTCTCTAACTATTTTTCTTAGGATAAGATGCCTCACTACTTCATGACCTGAGTTTGAGCTGCTTCAGTACCATAAATCTTTCTGTTTTCAGGTCAACAAATATCTGGAGAATTATGAGAGGGCTCTTAGTGGGTTTGAAGCTGCTGCCTTGAAGGATCCCAGTCTGGGTGCTACTGAGGAGGCGCAGAAGATAGTTAATCTTCTGGATAAGTTAGAGAACTTTTTGAGGGTAATATGTTTCTCTTATAGCTATAGTTCGGACTATTTTCCCTGAATTGCTGCATTAGCGAAGAACTATATCACTGTGCCCTATTCATGATCACACCATCAATCTTGTTTTCAAATATTGTTTCGAGAAAAGCTGAGGTAATTTAAAAAGGTAGCTTGGAGATCCAACTTTTTCTTTTGTTATTTGTTTCTAGGGACAAGCTAAAAATAAACGACTTGCATCGGTTTCCTCATCATTGGCAGCTGTCCAGTGTAAAGTCTTACTCTTAACACTTTTATGCTTACTGTCCACTTAGAGATCTATTCATATTTTCCAATATTAAAGCAAGCTTACTACTTTTTGCATGACACTTCATTTTTTAAGTGAATTCATCGTATAGAAGAGTCTCGATTGATATGTTGGTGGATGGTCTGAACAAATCGGTAGCAATTCTGGGGAAAGTACTATTCTTTGTTAAGCATGACAATGTCACTCCTCTGTAAGTCTCTCTTAAATAGACTAATTTCTCTTTCATTTTAATTGTTTATACTAATTTCGTTCTTTCCTTTATGAATCTTGAATAGGCTAATTTCTCTTTCATTTTATTTGTTTAATTGATTCATTCAGATACTATTTGGTGTGCGATTCCAATCAAATATGCTTCGTTCTCTCGGTATATGGCATAATCAATGATGTGGTAAGAGCTAGCTGCTGAACTTTCATGCATTCTCTTCTATGCAATGCTCTTCTGATGATTTTTTTTCTTACTTTTCCTGAAGGTAGAGAATGCCTCAAAAGAATCTTGCAAGTTTTCTTTTGTGTACATTCAGTAACCTTGTTCTATAGACACATTTAGCATTTGCTACCAGTCATCATTTGATGTTTTGTTATTTAATTTATTGTTCCTCCTACTAGTTGTTTTGTTGCAAATCATGGGAATGTCATAGTAATGCCTCCCCCATTCCACTGTGAGGAGGGTTAACATAGGAACTTTCAAATTGTGTCTTAAGCTTTGGCCACATCATGGATCAGTTTCTGTTCTCGTGGGTGGCAATGCCACTGTTTCTAGAAACTATGAGAATGTTTCCTGATTCTCGAGAATTATTAGGGAGATTATTCATTTTGTTATTTATTTATTTATTCATTTGCTGTGCTATGATTTTGGGAGCCAATTTGTTTTGTTTCTAATCATGGAGAAGTCAACAATGTCTGAAACTTTGCTCGTGCTGTCAGTATGACTTCATTAAACTCTGCAAATATTATCTGCTTTTAATTTTATGATTGAGCTTGTAAATAATTACTGAACATGTCCGTTGCAGATTAAAGAAGGAGACCAGTTAACATTATTGGAGCCTTATTATCATTCTACTGATTTCTGTTGGAAGGAAAAGGTATATCTTTCATGCATAGCGTTTTCTTTTCTCTGCTATCTTTTTGTTTCAAACATAGATCTAACTAAGAAATCATGTCTGAGCTATTCTTTTTACTGCAGATACAAATCTCTTACAATAGTTAGTATTATGGTATGAAGAAATGTGACAATAGCTCGTTGTGACATAAAAAATTTAGGAGCAACTGTAGGTATTAGTATATTTGTCCACTTTCTATCCTCATTATTGTGTATAAACTGCCAATCTTTCGATGTATAAAAATGGATTAGTTTCCCCTAAAGACTTCACATTTTAAATGCTTTTGTTACATCAGAAGCCTCTACTTCCAGTATTAGCAAAGTGATGATCATGCTAAGATAACTAACTTTTATTTCTATTGGAATTGAAGCAGCATTACCATTTCAAATCAATACGTGTGGATTTCATAAAACAGCTACTTGTTAGTGGGAAAGCCCTCTTGCCACAACATGCAATTCGTTCGTCAATATATGCTCAACATAAACCATGAGCTAGTTTGCAGTGATATATCCGTGAGTTTTAATGTATTTTTGTTGATTGTCAGAAATTTGTTCCATTTTTTGTTGTAAATAGATAAGTGATAGAAAAAGAAAAAGTAATATGAGTATTAAATAGTTCAATTAAAGAACAAAATGGGGTATCCCATAGGTCTTGCTTGTAGCTTTTACTGCAACTGTTCTATGTAATGACTTTGAGCTGTGCCGCTTTGAATGTATGTATTGCAGCAGTTTTTTGGTGACTTGGAATCAGTGTACCGTGATAGCTATTAAACTTAAGTTTGGTAGTTAGTAGTTACTGCCTAGATTTAGTAGTAAAAAAGTTCCTAAAACTTACTGGGTCCTGAACTTCAGAATTGGATATGATGACAGTGAGCTTTACAATTTACTGATACTCAAAATTTAAGGGTGTTCAGATATATATTTCTCATGGAACCTTGAATTCTTGATTTTCCAAGTTCATGTTAGAGTTTCAAAATCAATGAAATATGTGATTAATTAACTATGCGACTCTCGACCTATAGAAAATTCTTTGCTCCGACTTATTATTTAATAACATATGGTATATCAAATGTTAAGATTTTTAGTATTTGTTGTTTCACCCATTATTCGACACTTGCCTCCCAATCTATCCAAGACTGTTGAAATGTCGACCGTTGAGATTTCACTAATTTTATTTCACGAATTTTGGTGCCAAGTTATAGATCATAATCCAGAAACAAGCATTTTGATATGACAGGATAAACTACTAACAGATAATAGATTGAGATAAAAACCAATATTTTGAAGATAATGGGCAATGGTATTGCGAACCTTAAAATCACTTAATCCATTTTTACTCTAGCTCTACAATGGAATGTTTGTATGAAAATTGTGGCGATCATCTTTATTAGTAAATGAACTACTATGTCAGTAAACCACAGATAATTTCCTGTTTCGGAATCCAAAGGACATAACAAAACCAAGGGGAAAGTTGAAACATCGAGTGTTCATCATAGCCTTTGAACATCTTTCATAGTAACTTCAAAGATATTGCCTTTGTAGAGAAATTCAGAAATGATTCCCTTGATCATCCACCAAACATAAACTGCATTTCAAATTTGAACTATGCATACAAGAATTCCATTGCATTACCAAATACGATTATTATTATATATAAACAAAAATAGTATATATTCACAAACCAATACGCTATATGCATCTCTAATTTCGAACTCGGTCATGAATTCACATCAATCATATTCATACAGGTATACAACAATATAATCATCTATATAGCTACTAGCTCTCCAAGGGAAATATGCTGTGCAACCAAATGAAAAATCCTAACACCTAAATTCAGAAAATTGTTGCAAGAGAAAAGATATGCTGAGCATAATTATTAAATTACATTGCCGAAAATAAAAATGATGAAATTCTATGATCATTGCTTATAGTATCCACCTTGATGGGGAGGGGGGTATGGAGACGGAACAGAGTAAGGAGGTCGAGGAAAGGATCCTGGTTGCTGCTGCCCGTGAGCATTGTAGTATGGGCCCCTCCACCCCGGATAGGCAGGTTGCCCATATTCCTGACCGGCCGGTGGCTGTTGTTGACCCGGTTGTGGTGGGTAAGGTGCGCCTGGAGCAGGTTGAGGATTATGGTAAGAAGATGGCTGCTGGGGTGTATTATAAGGAGGAGGAGGATGAGAATATCCAGGCATGGGTTGCTGGTCCGGAGGTTGATAGTAAGATCCTTGAGGCCGAGCATGTGGAGCATTTTGTGGGTCTCCTGGAGGCTGTAGGCTTGATCTTGGAGCTTGATGAGCTTGGTTCACTGTTGGGTAGTTGTAAGCACCTGAGTTCTTGCGGTCCTGAAAACTCAGTCCTGCCATTTGTCTCTGTACATCTTCAACCATTTCTCGGCATTGTATGTTTCTCGTCATCACAAAATCACTGCATTGCTGCTTCACGTTCGTGATTGCATCCTGTTACAAGAAGAGGCTTGAGTTAATAACGTATCTATATATCAGTTTATCTTTGATTTTAATCAATGTTTGCGTCACGGAGTTTCAGTGTTGAGGTGGAATATCTGACTAGGGATTATAATGTCAAAGAAAAAGATAAGCTTAATGTGAATTTCTTAAAGTTGGGGATAGATTTCTAACCCCATATATATATATACATACACTCAGTAAGGACGGAAATATACGTGATAACACAACTACTGTTTACCTGAAGAGTTACGTAAAACTTCAATCCTTCATTTATGTTCTCCTTTATTTCTCGATATTTCGCTATTGCAGCTTGTATTTGCTTATAACACTTCTCCCGAGATGCTGCAACAAATCAAAGAGGGAAATTTTGTGTTAAAAGTGCCGTGTCCTTGTCCTTTAAGACTAAGAATATACAGGTTAAGGCAAAACAAATATTATTTCGTTTGAAGCCAAATTGAAGACCCTGAGGATAAACTTCCGTCAAAAGCTTCTTTCAAAAAGTCAAGCAATAACATAATGTAATCCAAGCTGGTTTTCCAATAACTTGACAAAAACAAGAAAATATACGAAATAATATACTAATATTAGCAATGACTAATCCACACAGTCAACAGCAACAAATTTGAGATTCAAGTCTTCGTTCATCAAGTAAAAGATAGTAGTTTGGCATTCCAAATATGGCTCTGACAGATTTTATATTTTGAGAGTTGAATCCCAGTGATTCAGTAGCAACTGATTCACGTATTTGTTTTTTTTTTTGCTTTCTGCATGATCAATTTCGGCCATGTGTCTGAATTCAACTGATTCAAACTCAATCCAATACTTGTAGACTACACTCTGAAAGGGAGAATCTAGATCTATGAGCCCTAAAACTCCAATGTGAAAAGTTTAAGGCGGGAAAAACACGTATTGTCGGAAAAAAAAACCAAGGTACTCAGTTATCTAACCCAACAATTTACCATTGATTTTCCCAGAGTCAATTTGTAGGTGTCATGAAGTCAAATAACAAGCAAAGAAGAACAGAAAACCAGCTGAAAGCCACGCTGTAAAATATAGAAAACCATCCTAAAAAGCAAAGATAGATGAAAGAAATACCAATCACCATTTGGCTAATCTCTACTTCATTATCATCTCCATAGTATCATATGAAAAACTGCTTTCCAATTACTTATGAAGGCTATATCTTGATACCAAATTTTACTTGTTTTTAGAAATGTTGGGATTCTGGCAACACGAAAACCTCTGTTATGCGACCATGGCCCAGACATATCTCAGATCCATTAGAGTAGTTTACTTGTTCTGGAAAGAAGAAAACTAGTATCTATTTGCATAAGGTAATAGAAATCCAATTTGGATTAGGATTTCCGCCACATAGTTATTTATTTACTTTTGGATGTTTGACTTCTTTATTTTTTGGGCGAGGGGGATTGGAAACCTATGGCAACAAATAAGAGACAGAATATCAATCAATCAACCATCACGTGAAAATCCTAGACTTTGTATAAGCAGGTGATCTCTTCATCTGTTGACTTATAGACATGAGGTGAGGCCTCTGACTGATGAATACTAAATACTAATCCTAAAAGGCAGACAAAATAACACATTGGATGTGTGGAACTGAATCCAGAATTTCCTACACCGAGTTTCAAATTCATCTGACCTGGTTCTCTCATTTAGATTTCACACTACTGAAATTAGCAGACCCTGACACTCCAAGTAACAATTCCATAAATGAAACAAAATTATGCATCGGCTGGTCTGAGTATTTGGATATGAAAATAAAGCCACTACCCATAAGTTCTCAGACACTGATCACGTACTCAAAATAAGGCTGTTAAAGTAATATTACATAGTATGAAAACCGCCACAAAACATTTAAGCAGAAGAGGCCAATATATATATGAAATGAGGGCTCAAACATGCCTGCACAAGAAAATCCGTCTTTCTGAGGAAAAAAGAAAACAGGAAATTACCTTTGTAATCATCGAGATTGAAGATACCAGAAAATTCATCATTTTGAGCCTGTAAAAAAAAGGGCAATCTATAAATGTAGGAACATAAAATGTTCGATGACATAATGGTGTTAGAAAAGAGTTTCACTAGATACGAACTCCATACTACAGGACCATTCATTTCAAAACATGCAAACAGAGCAGCTGAGAAATAAGGAATTATGAGTGGCATGGCAATACTGGTTCAATCCCCTATTCTGATTATAATGATGACCAATTCAAGTATATATGTTTTAAAGAGTAAACAACCTGAATTTCCAACAACAATTGTTCTTGTGCCACAATATTTTGGGCTATATCCGCACAAATCTGATCATATTTTGATATCTCTTTCCTGAAAAGATCTTCATAAGAGCCGGTGGATGTCATCAACTTTGGTAGTATGTCATCCTGAAATCATAATGACAACCTAAGCATCATAAAAAGAAAGCAGCAAAAGGAACTACCAACATGTTGAAAGCTAATTCAAAGCAGCCATTTATATCATACCCATCGTAGTGGCAATTTGATTCAGAATGCGAAAACAGCAATATTTAAAAAATACACTTTATTATAGAAAATTTGATCTAGCTAATCATTTGAAGGCTTCAGTACACTAAGAACATCTCAAGCAAATTATGGGCCAACGGTGGCTATTATATGATCATAACACATACTAGAAATAAATAGGTGGAATGATTTCAATCAAGTGGAAACACCCATTTTCACAGGGTATTCTTGAGCCAGCCAATGAGTAATTAAAAAAAATTCTCAGGAAAGAATCCACCTAATCCAACAAAAGTTGGATTTCAATTTTCTAAAGAACATTAAGTATAACTTGCGCACACCTTTCTTTTCATCTCCTTGAGCATATCCTCAAGACCTGCCCGTTGAGCACCAAGAATCTCCAATTGTCTCTGCATAGTTCATAGCATACAATTTCAGTTCATAAAAGTAGCTCGTATCAGAACAAAATTAAGAAATGGAGGAACTGAGACCAGGTTTCATCTTTAACCAATTTTACCCTAGGGAGCCTACTAAAAAAAATTTAACTACAAATTTTTCACTTAACATCCTTCTATCAAATGTAGCGTATATAGCATATGTTAACAACTAGAATTCCAGATCAAATTACAAAATCTTTCTGCATATGCTTTTCACTAGCAAATATACTTCTGCATATGGTGTCAAGATAATGTTTTCAAGACTGAACCGAAACCATGTTAATCATAAGAAATCATCATACTGTTGAGACTAGTAATTATCAAGTTATAAGAAGAAACTAATATATGTTCTTCGCTAAGGCATGCACCATCAAATTGTATATGGAAGGAACTAGCATCATATGGCAGAACACAACTAACAACCTTAAAGAAATGAGCTTTTGCAACATGATGCAGGAAAACAAGAAGCATCCAGTTTATAATTCATCGTGTTTCCGTTTTGAGAAGATGTGTATATGTGTGTGTGTATTCCCCTCGCACAAATCTAAACTATCAAAAAACCGCACCGATCTAAACTATCACGAAAGTGAACAAGGTCAGAAGAACATACCAAGCTTTGCTTTAGGGTTCCCACTATAGCATCTTCATTGGCATCCAAAGACATTATTGGCCTCGCTAGAGTTGGAAGAGCAGATTCTATCTGATAAAATGAAAAGGCATAATGTCACCACAGAGATAGAACTCCAACAAAAAACGGCTACGTTGTACCTTATAGGAAACTGACCTTCCTCTAATGCAGTAAATTTAAAAAATCAATATGATAATAAATGCATTTAAAACTATCAATGCCACCAAACATCATATTGGTACACATTGTAGATCATTTTTCGAGAGACATACCGGGCGTCGATCAAGGATTGACATGAGTGCAGAATAATCCCTCACTGAACGTTCAATTCTGCCATCACTATCTGCAGCTTGCTTTAAGTTAGCTGCAAATCTGTTTAACCTATCCTGCAAGTTCTTAGTCAAAGTGCTGGACTGAGGCCTAGTCCATCGAGTACCAAATTGACTTCTAAATTGGGCATCTTCTGCTGCTTCTTTCTGCAAAAGCTCTTCTGTCTGGACCAGCAATTCTTGGTTCACCCTTCTCAAATCTCGAAGCTGCTGTAACTCAGCTTCCAAACCAGCTGGGCCCCCACTGATCTGTACTGCTTCTATATCTTCTTTAAGATCTGCTGGAAGTGTTAAATTTCCTTCAAGAGCAAGAATCGAATCTGGCAGGTCCATTTCCTTAAGCCTTACACGTGTTAGCTCACTGCCTTGCTGTAATTTCTCTGCCTGTGACCTAATGATATCATCAACCATTTCAGTATACCTTGAAAGAGCCTTTGCACTGCTGTCAGGAACAAGACTAGCAAACATCTTCTCCTTGCTCGCATCTAGTAACTCGTTCATTGGCATTGGCTTCACCATTGAAAATGCTGGAAGAGGAGATAAGGAACTTGGAGAAGGAACCCTCATAAGATAAACTCTATCATTTTCCTTCATAGCTCTGTCTAGGTTGCGATTGATATTAGCTTCCAGCTTGGTAATTGCATCAAGAAGCTGAGCTGCAGCCCCCTTTGTATTTTTCTTCGCCTCACCTAAAGCACTAAGCCCACTCTTTAATCGTGCAATCTCTTCTGCAATTTCTTCTTTCTCATGCAGCTCCAAACCATACCGATAACAAGCTTCACCATAGAATAAGGCAGCCTTCAACTGGACATGAGCAATCCAAGGCCGGTCAAAATGATCCTTAAGAGGTGCAACATTAAGAGCCCCTAAAGCTTCTTCATAGTATAGACCAACCTACAATCATTTGCACGCCCAAGATTAAAAACATAAGACTTCCACGTGATAAAAAAACACATCACTAGCCACATTCGGGCCAGAAGTTAGTAATTGAGCCCTATATTATATCCACCGGATTTCTCACAATAGTAAAATCATAGATGATCTGATCACTTCAACAAACGGCCTGCTATTGCAAGAAGCTAAAATAAAAGCACATTCCAGCAGCTGCAATTACTTAAAAGACTACATTGTCGCAGAAGTGACACAAAGAATCATAATCATCTATCCATTAATAGAATTCAAAATATAAACTTTTCTAAATTTCAGAACCCTCCAAGATAAATTTGTGTTCTAGAGTACTAACTAACTAACTAACCTGCCTGGCAATCTTAGCGCAAACCCCGGGAGTACTCCCTTTGGCAATAGTATTCTCAAAAACACATTCCTGAGCTTGCGCGAGCATCAACCGCTCTAACATCCCAGCACACTCAACCGAAACATCAACAGTAGTACTCGACCCCATAGACGCCTTAGTGGCCACATTATCCCTCAAAAACGCAAAAGCCCCAGCAGCAGCAATGAAAGCATGGATCGCCTGCCGCCTGCCCTCAATGGTAGCACGATCAAACGAAAGGCCAATCTGACTATACACAGCCCCCAAATTAAACAACACGGCGGCCTTCTCGAGATGTATATTCTGCTGAGACGCCTTCTGCTTCTGCTTAAAGGCGTCGTTCCAGACGAAAGTAACCGAATTGATGTGATCTTTGTCGGGGGAGATAGGGAAGCGCGTCTCGACCAAGCAGAGGGCTTTAAAGTAATTTTGGAGGAGGTCGCGGCGCGTGGTGGGGGAGGGATCGGATTGGCGTTCGAGGTCGGAGCGATAATCTTTTAGGGTTTGGAGATCGTCGTCGAGATTTTGAGCTTCGCGTTCGGAGTAGTACATGGCGATGTAGTTGCGGAGGGGGCGGTAGAGGTCAAGGGAAGTTGTCTTTTTCTCGTAGATAGCTAGCATGATGTTGGTGGTGGCTGCGGCGGAGGATTGGGCGGCCATCGCCGGAGAATATTGACGGAGGTTTTGACTACTGATCTGGTTCTGGTCTGACCGACTCTCTCTGTGTATAGTTTTCGGTTTTCCAATTTTGGGTTAATGAGAAAGCTTTTGATATTTTATTTTTCTTCCTACCTAAGGAAAAGGAATGTATTGTTTTGTATTTGTTGGTTTTATGTATCATTTTTCATTTATGACAATATTTATTTTAACATACTTTGTTTTTAGAAACCTACTCAGTCTCAATTTACACACACCTTCCTAATTTAAAGACTTTACTTCCTTTTCTATTAACTTTACAGATTTTTCAAGACTTGCATAGCTAAGTTTTGCCGTTATCTCACTCGATTACATGTTGTTCTTTTGCAAGCTTCCTTTTCTAACTCTTCTTTTTCATCTTCTCCATTTTTTTCTCCTTATGTTAGCTTTGTTTCCATTAAGTATCAGCAGGGACAATAAAGTAAACGATGATGGCAATGTCGTTCTCACGAGGTTTATCACGTGTTTTGAGAATCAACGGCTGTTGATTTCTTTCTCAATGGATACATCACTGTCTTCCTCCTAAGACTTTGAATTTATTTGAAGATTCTACGTACAAGGTGATTGTTATGCATTGTAGTTCAATTTTATATAGTTTGATCAGTTTCCGATAGACTTGTTTGATTTTCAGTAAATCGAGTTTTACTTAAGTCTCGTACTTGTTGAGTTTTTGGTGGATTGTTTGGTTCTTGATAGAATTGAATTTGGAATTGGAAATTTTTGAGCGTTTTAACTCGTTCTTAATTGGGCCTTAGGCAGTTGGTAATGGGTTCTCAGTCAATAATAAAGCTTAGCCACATTTATCATTGCAACCTAAATTAGGTACATACTTGTCCATGGCGAGGGTACTAGCATAGGCCCGTGTTGGAATGAACATGTTTGGACATCGAAAATACTCATAGGCCCAGCCTGGCCCTAGCTTGCAAAAGCCTGCATATTTATGGGCAGGGCTTGAATTTTGAAAATATGTATGGTCGGCCTGCTCGAAAGTATTATATGTATATTGGATTAAACACTTAGTTGCCCCTTGTGGTATTTAAAATTTTATTTTTTGTCCCTTGTGGTATGATTTGGTGATATTTGCCTCTTGTGGTATCCAATTTGGTGGCATTTGCCCCCTGATGGATGAAAAATGAAAAAATTTAGTTTCTCGATCAGTTCAATTATCATATTTTCATAGATTCATGCCATCAAATTTGCTAAATTTACAATTTGAAATGACATTATGTAATATAAATTATCTAATTTCCATCCATCATGGGGCAAAAATGACAAAATTGGATACCATAGGGGACAAATGTTACCAAATCATACCACAGGGGGCAAAAGCTACAATTTTGGATACCACAAGGGGCAAATAGATGTTTAATCCTATGTATATTTATAGGATGTATATTGGAACTAATTTAGACTATAGTTTGTGTTACTCCCATATTTTAATTGGATTAATTTTGTAAATAATTATTCTTTGTCCTACTTATGTAATTTAGTTAGACTAGCTAATTTATTATTAACTGATGATTAATTTGGATTGATTTTGTTACTCCTTCCGTGCTTTATGTATATTAGTAAATATGTAGGATTTTAACTATAATAAGAAAGATATCCTATCAAGTGATTATTAATGTTCATGATTGTTTGAATATCTTGTGACACTATTATACTATTTTTTCCTAACAGAAGATACGTAATATAGATACTTAATTATTTGATTTTCTGGTTTTAGATATGATAACATGATGGGCACTTGTATTTAAAGTTTATGGAATGATATGGCAGTACATTGAGGCTACTTGTAATTTGACGTGAGTGACTCTAATAAAATAGCCCAATAAACCGGAAAGAGATAATTAAAACAACCAACTTTTGAGTAAAATGACATACAAAAGCCATAAGTTGATGACACAATACAATTATAACAAAATCCTCATGCACAAAGCTCGTGCTTCCTTCTTTCTTTCTTTCTTCATCATGTCTACAAGTATAGTTTAAAGTTAAATAATTGGAGTTATTGCATAAAAATGGAGAGTTGTTGGGTTGTATATATATAGGAAATTAGAAGAGAGTTGGGAATATATGAAACTGAAAGTGGAATGGAGAAAGTTATAATAATAGCAGTAATTATAGGAGTGGTAGTATCAAATATATCATATAGTAATGGAGTGAAGGTGGTGAGTGCAAAAGCAATATACTCATTTGGAGACTCAATTCTAGATGCTGGAAACAACCACTTCAACAACAATTGCACAGTCCAGGCTGATTTCTCTCCTTATGGTTCCTCTTTTTTCCACCATCCTACTGGCAGGTTTACCAACGGTAGAACTGTCGTCGACTTTATTTGTGAGTATTTCTATTATAAAAGGTCGATAGTTCAAATCCTAATACTTTCGTTTGTTTGTTTTTTATATTAATAGGTTACTCGTTCAATAATAACAAATCGCCTTGCTGTTACTTAAAAGTCGAGTAGTATGCATTTCTAATTAAACTGTTAAAAAACACTTTTTCCTAATATCTTTTTTCTAATGTAGCACAATATCTTGGAGTTGAATTCCAAAAGCCATACCTAGAGGCACATCTTGCGGTGATAAATGGAAGCAGAAAGGATTACCCATCCAATGGTATCAATTTTGCTAGTGCAGGCAGTGGTGTCCTACGCCCAACTAATCAGGACATGGTCAGCTTAATTACTTAATTAATTAATCCCATCAATTTAATAAATACAGATTTAATTTGCTCAACACCAAAATGATCATTTCTCAAGTTATTTGTTCAAACAATGCAGGGTGTGACAACAATTGAAGACCAAGCAAACCAATTTGAAGCACTTGTAAAACAAAACCAAATTGACAAAATATTAATAGACAAGTCCCTTTTTTTGTTTGAGTCAGGATCTAATGACATGTTCAACTATTTCATCCCTTTCGACACCCCAACACTTACCCCGGATGCATATGTCGAGTCAATGTTAAAAAAGGCAACCTATTTGATCGATAAGATCTACAGCCTCGGTGCTCGCCGGATCGCAGTGTTTTCCCTAGGCCCGGTGGGTTGTGTTCCAGCCAGAGCACTCTTACCAGGTGCACCTACTAAAAAATGCTACGGAAAGATGAATGTAATGGTTAAGAAATATAATAGAGGATTAGAAAAGTTGGTCAAGGAACTGCCTAACAAGTACCCTGGCGCCGTTGGTGTTTATGGTGCTGTTTATGATCTTGTGCAACGATTTCGGTCCCTTCCGACACGTTATGGTAACTCCCTATCTTTTCAATTATTAAACAATACAGTTTCTCGATTAATTTTACTATACGTCCGACGTACGCTTATAATTTTATGGGTGAATTGTAGGTTACAATGATGTAATGAATGCATGTTGTGGAGAAGGGGAACTTGGAGGAATGGTACAATGTGGGAAAGAAGGATACAAGATATGTGGAAATAGTTCTACTTCTTTGTTTTGGGATTATTTCCATCCATCAGAACATACTTATCATCTCATCTCCAAGGCCTTATGGGCTGGAAATAATTCAACCATCAGGCCTTTCAATTTGAAGACTTTAGCTACCATGCTTTAATTATTTTCTTATATTCAACATTTTTCTCCTACTTTCACTTTTCATTTTTGCAATTCTAAGATCCTTTATCTCTTTTTATCACTCGTTAATTAGAGGTTTTATTGCATAAAATATTGTATTATTTTTCCCTCAAATATTATATATATTATTTGTAATAGTAAACTTTCAAAAAGATATACAAACAAATGTGCTACTTGTGTTTAACTTGCATTAATTGACAACTTAATTGGGTTGGGGACATCATTAATGTACATCCAATTTATGTCTAAGAAGCTCAAAGACATATCATGGGTTGTGTTTCAATACTTTTCTGATATCAAATTTTTGGGGTCCAAGAACAACCATCATATATGTATATGTGTGGTCTGCTCTAATTTATAAAACAAGATAGCTGGAATGCTTAGCCTGTCCTTGTATCCGTATACAAATATAATGTACCACTATTTATAAGAAAACATGTACCTTATCCAAATTTAATCGTTCATATACATGATAAATTGAGTAAGTAACAATAGTTTGAACCTTATATATAAAAAAGGAAAAAGTACAAAAATGAATGAGTTTCGTAGTTTATTCAATTTATAAATAAAAATTTATAATTTAACTAATTTATAAATAAATGTATGTGATATGGGAAAATTTGTAAATAAGAATAATGTGATACGCTAATTTTTATAAAATAGAGTATTCGAAATCACACTGTTAACTTCTTACTATATTTTTATTTTTTTTGAAAAGCTTTCACATCAAATTGGCAAAACATTGATCCCTCAGATAAAATTGCGGTTGTGTAAATCGAACTTTCACATCAATTAGTTCGTAAACTGTCAAATTAGAAAAAAATGTAAAATGTTCATAATATCATTTATGGTTTCAATTTAATCCATATCATAAGGGGCCACGTTTTGTGGATAATTAAAATTGTAATATTTTAAAAAGATAAACACAATACTATATTGAAAGTAAATCGTGTAGGGATTAAGGATACAACCAACTAACCCGTTTTTAAAGGAGATAGAAGATCATGTCATTTTTAGCTTAATTTCAGTAAGATTCAGTTTAATTTAGTTTCATTCAGTTCAGTTCAGCCAAATTCAGCAAAATTTCTTCTTGATTCAAACAAATTCAGCCAATTCAGTCCAGAAGCAGAATTTCTCCATATTATACTCAAATGTCTTCTGCGCCTTCTCGCAATTGCTAGAAAACCTAGAGGCTTAGGAGTTAAGTTTTGCAAGATCTTCTTCCATCCGATAACATGTGGTTATTATTCTCCGAGCTTCTAAGAGATATCTAGGTCGTATGTAGCTAGGAAGCGTTGAACAACATTTTAAATAAGTGCTAAGAGAAAGTTACTTGGATAGCCTATAATCGAATGTCAACAATCTAAACAGTTATCGGAGCAAATATGGCTGAATGGCTCAAGTTCACACGATTGAGATTCGGGATAGGGAAACGATGAACATATATCCCATGATCCCATATTTAGGATCCAAAATATTAACCGTGAATGACGCCCATATCAAATGAATTTGGAGGAATTCAGTGTGAACAACCAAAAACAAAGGTGAAAGCATTGCCTTGATGGATTAAGACAATTAGTTTGTGGATAATGATGTTACTAAAGATGAACAAGATGATAGAAGTTTATAGTTTACAACATAAACTTCCAAATACTAAAAAGTAGAGGGAAAACAAAAACTGGGGGCTCCAAGACAAAGACAAGCAAATGAAAATGTGACTTTAGCAACAATATATCTTTATTGATGAGTGAGACCACCACACAAAAAAAACCCATTTCTCACATGGGTTGAGGTTGATCCTACTTCCAAGAAAACACTTGCTCTTTCCTTTTTTTAATTTGTTTTCCTCTTTTAAATGCTTTATGTTTATCTTACAATACCTCCTCCCCACTTATAATAACAGCTTGCACTTCTTGAATCATTTTATTAGCCTCAGTGAGGTCCACACGCAATTAACAGCTACCCAATTAGTAACTTCTCTTACTTTTCTTTCTCTCTTTCTTGCCAAATACCATCCTTACACCTCCCATTTTTCATTTCTTTTACTTATCAACCTTTTTATTTTTTATTAGGTCACATCAAGCTTCACATAATTTCTTTCTATGGCATTGAACCCTCAATCACCTTGATTTTTCTTTTCTATATGAATAAATGATTTGTTTTTAGTGTTATAGCTAATGATTGTATATCCAATCACATTTCCAGAGACTTTTAATTGAAAATTCTAATAAATGAATATTTAAAATTATATTAAATATTGATATTTAAAATTTAGAACAATGGTCTTCAAAAGTTTAAAACCGATCTAGATTCGATATAAATAAATGACACATATTAAAAGCTACTTTCAAACAATTAAAAGTAAAAGTTTCATATTACCGAAAATTAAAATGAATAACATTGTATTAACCAAGTTTTATGATGGAATCTAACATTTTTGGTAATTTGTGACTTGATGTACGTAATAAAAAAATAAACGTCTTAGTCTTAACAATTCAAGAAAAAAAGAGGAAGATGAGGGATGGGCCTAAAATGATATTTGGCTTCTATCTAGATAAATTAATAACTAACCAAACGCGTCTTTGATTTCATACAAAATAACACTGCATTCTTTTTGTATATATACACATTTTGTTCTCATTTTTCCTCAACTTTTCTATCTTTCATTCTAACATTTAAAATTCATCATCAGCAATGGGAAATTATATTTCATGCACTTTAGCCACACCATTGATCAACAACTCCAAGGCAGCAAGAGTTATTCTCCCCGGCGGCGAGGTCAGGCAGTTCCGCCAGCCGGTTAAAGCAGCTGAGCTTATGTTGGAATGTCCCAGTTATTTCTTAGTAAACTCTCAATCACTTCATATTGGCAGGAGATTCTCTGCCCTAACCGCGGATGAAGAACTCGAATTTGGGAACGTATACCTCATGTTTCCAATGAAAAGAGTGAACTCCATTGTTAGTGCAGCTGACATGGCTTCCCTTTTTCTGGCTGCTAACTCAGCAGCCAAACGTATCTCCGGTGGAAACAGTAAGGTCAGAGTGTTACCAGAAAGCGGTGTGGAACAAGAAAATGTTGAGAATAGTGAAAATGGAGGATCAAGATTAATGGGGAGTGAAGAGATTGATGGATTTTCTATGTACAGGTTGTCTGTGTGTAGATCAAGAAAGCCTATGCTAGAGACTATTAAAGAAGAACCGATTCGCTCTTATTAGTTTTTTTAGTAAAAGCGGGTTGCCCGGCTCAACGGAAAATTCGCCTTATTTTCTTAATTTCTTCATCTACATTTTTTTTTTCATAGGATATGGAAAGTAGTTAATGAAACACGTATACTAGAGATTTTTTTTTTATAAATCCAACTAATGTGTTACTAAGTATTTGAGTAAATTGCAACTGTAATGTGGGGAATTGATTAAGATATTATACCCATTTAGCAATGTATTCAATAGAGCTCTGTAATTAATAATATACTTGAGATTAAATTGATTTCTATGGCTAATTGTTTCTGTGACATTTTTTCTGTTTGGTATATGTTGAAATTAGGCCTGCAATGAATAATTATGTATATATGAAGAGGGCCTGAGAAATGGGAGAATTTTATAAGTCGGCACATGTTTGAAAGTTTCGTGAAAAGAAAAATAAATTAGATTGGAAGGTAATAGGAAAATTCGTGAAAATGCACATGAAAGGTGAGGCCAAAGGAGGAAAGTTGGACCAAAGAATGGTATGTGAATTTCAAATATTATTATATATTTTGTTCGTGTTGACCTGCTTGTTTGTTAAGTACAAATTACAACTTGTTGCTTCACCAAAAAAAATTACAACTTGTTGCATGTGACAATTCTATTGTCATGGAAAGATCAATTTCCTTCCTACGCTAAATAAATCAATAAAATAAAAGTGTTGGATATTGTTAGAAAAGATATTTTATAATTGCTGGACCTGGTTCAAGAATGTATGAAAGTCCGTATTTATATTTTATAGAGGTAAATGAGTTAAGTGAATCTCACATCAAAAGTAGTTAGTAATAATTAGTAAGTAATTATTTGTGCGATGATAAGAAGATGTTGAATTTGTTTGCAGATATCATATTGGATATTACTCAAAAGTTCCATCATTGGTAAATAAACCATTTTTATTCGGCTAAAAAATGGCATTCACAATTTTTTTTTTAATTTATTATGTTTCTATAACTTCAAAAGTCAGATGAAGGAAAAAGGAGAAGGTTTACTGACCTAATTGTATTTCCAGAATCAAATTGAAAGCGTGGCGAGGTTTTTCAATATTTTAAGTTTGACATAATTACCAAATGCAAATTTTGAAAATTCGTACGATGGACCAAAAATTACTCATTTGAAATTATAAAAATGATTTGATTGTACAAGTGCCTATATCAAAAAATAGAATGCTCACAATTAACATTCGGACGTACGTGGACAAATGTTTGAAAGCATGTGTTAAGAGTTTCCATTGGCTTTGATATTTACGGTATAGACATCTCAATTTCGGAGGTCATAAATGGTTTGATAAAAAAAGATGGCAAATGGTTTGCCTTATGTTGGCCTCATCAACTATGTGAAGTATATCTCAATTCAATCAAAGCATCCAAATCTCGCGGAGGCGGTGAATAAATGTCGAACTCATTCAAACAATTCTGAAATGAATATAGAATCCAATATTTTCCTTTAGTTCGAGATCACTTCAACAAAATGACGTTGTTGAAAGGAAGAACCAAATGATGCTCAACATCGTGAAGAGCATGTGAAAGTAAAAATTTAATTATCTAAGGAGTTGTGGGCAGAAGCAGTAGACTGTGTTGTCTACCTAGTGAACGAATCTCCACCATTAGTGTTTAAGACCAAACGCCTCTAGAAGCTTGGAGCATGTTCAAGCGCGGTATTCATTGTTTGCGTGTTTTTGGAAACATCCCTCATGTTCATGTATTGGATGAAGAAAGAAGGAATGACAAAAGTAAGAAAATTTTGTCCGTGGAATACTCAGAACGTTCCAACGGATATGAGGTGTTTAATCATCAACAAATATATCAAAATTGATGAAGAATAAATTTTGGACTTGATCGACGAAAAAGAAAACAACTTTACTTTTTATCCTTTCATGGATGGAAATAATAATCAGGAAGAAACTGACTCATGAATTACCACAACACCAATATCCAATTCGACATCAGCAAGCTCATCAAGTTCAAGTTTGTCTTCCAATGATGAAGAAAATTTACATGAGTATTCACTTGGAAAACCTAACAAGTTCAATATATTGAAGAACTGTATGATGTGACATGGAATCTTGACGATGAATCAACTCTTTATTGCCATTTTATTGGTGATGAACAAACGAATGCAAAAGAAGCCATAAAAGATAAAAAAAATATTTATGAGAAAATCCGTGAAAGATATGAGATTCATTCAATCAAGAGGAACAGAACGTGGGAGCTGACCTTACTTTTAGCCCCATAAAAAATCCATTAGAGTTAAATGGATGTTCAAAGCATGAAAGATGCAAAAAATTGTGAACATTAATTAAGCAAGATTGGTGGCAGAAGAGATCAATCAATGAACCAGAATTAAATATAATAAAGTTTTACGGCTATTGCAAGAATGGAGAGAATCAGATTGGTGATTTGTAGCTTCTCAACACGGATGGAAAATTCATTGATTGGATGTCAAATATGCTTTTCTCAATGGTTATTTGGAGGACAAAATTTATATCTAATAATGGCGTCGGTATATATCGTCATAGGACAAGAATATAAAGTGCTAAAACAAAAAAAAAAGGACACTTTATGGTCTAAGCAACCATTACAAGCCTGAAAAGTGCACATTAACTAGTACTTTCAAGACAATGATTTCGTCAAATGCCCATTTGAATATGTCACGTATGCAAAAGTTAGAAAGATAGTTATTTGTTTATTTCTATATGCGTGATCTCATTTTTACAGAAATAATCCTAAAATGTGTTAAGAATTAGAAAAGATGATGACTCGTCAATTTAAAATAATTGACATGTTATAAGGTCTAGTGTTTGAATCCTTGGGTATACGGAAAATCTTAATTAGGAGAGAGACCACTTAAATGGTGTTTGAATATCTACTGATCAGATTGTTACCCATTCATATAAAAAATGTTATTCTTATATTGGATTTGGGAGAAAAAGTGAGAGAGTGAAGTTGAGGGATTAAAATGTGAAGTAGGTTTAAGTTAGTTCCAAAATGATGGGTGAAATTGACAAAACTAAAGCCTTGCCAAACTTGACAGCAACTAACATATTCTATTTTACTATCAAACATTTAATTCGATCTTTATACATAAATTATTACATTTAGTTAATTAATTAGTAGTTAATTACGTGGAGTAAAAGAGACAGAAAGCAAATGGAAAGAGAACCTGCAAGAAACACAAGGACAAGTGTAGCAGAAGCTATTCCCAAAACCTCTAAACTTTGAAACATAATCTCATGATAATTACTATCATAATCAAATGGTTTCTGAATATTGTAACTTCCTCCATACTTGAGATAACTCCATCCATTAGTTTTCATTTTTGAATAATTATATTTCTCTAGTCTTCCCTTCATCTTCATTACTTCCATTCTCTCTCTTAAAGCCCCCATGTTTGCATCTACAATATTTGCTGCTACAATATAAATAAACAATTATAGTTAGTTTGTGTACCTAATTAATTAATATGGAAGTTAATTAGTGATATAATTAGTTGTTACCATCTTCATTTAAGCTTTGAGATCTGACTTGAAGGCAATGGTTGAGCCTGCAAAAAGAAAGCTTAGAGGTGATGCAACAAGGTGAAGGTGGTGCAAATATAGCCATATTATTGTTGTATAATTTCCTTCTTTTTATAAAGGGAAGTTGGCAAAGGATCAATACTTACTTATCAATTTATATTATTTAATTACCTTTTTTTAGTTAAAGTAATTTTATATTTTAAAATAAGCATATCATATGCATACAAATACTCAACAATAACATTTTTTTTTCATTTTTTTCATTTTTTATATAAACAACTCCGAAAGCATATCAGAGTCGAGAAACCAAAAGGAAAAGAACTAACTGTAAATACTTTTCTAAAAGCTTGCACCACTCAAATCAGCTAGAATAATGTCTTGCAAGCAAAATACATTACACTCGTGAATATTCAAGAAAAGAGTTTTTGTGAAATTTGTTATCCATTCCGTTATTTGATTACCTTTTTTGTAATATGTTATGATTCTTATGATGTGTGTGTAAGCTCTTTTCCGGACTTTGAGCCAAACGAACAAAAACCTGTGAATCAAGCTCAACAACCAGCTTTCAATGTCCAAGTTCCCAAGCTAAAGATAGCCCAAAATACGAGTAATTATTTAATTAATTATCAATCAGTTTGACTTCGTATCTTTTTGATAAATCAAATAGTTGGTAAATTCAAATCTATTTGTATCTCATATTCCATTCTGATTATATTTTTGAATCTTCTGTAACCTCTTCTCTTTGCGCGACCTCCAAATCCACTATGTTCTTGATTGATGTGGCCTATTTGAGAATCGGATTGGAGAGCTTAATTTAATTGACCTTGGTTTCTTTGGTCATGTGTTTCCATGGTCTCGTGGTTCTTCTCCCTAGATTAAAGTGCTACAAAGATAGTTTGATATTTCTATAAATACACATATGCTCTAACTAACTATTCATATTATGCAAATTTCAAGAATCATTTGAAAGTTTTTATATTAAACTCTTTCCTAATTCAAAGTTTTTAACACCTTTCAAATGTAATTTGTAACATTTCACCACATTGTATTTTCAGCAATTTGGTAAAATACATACTGATATAGTAATAACTAAAACAATATTTAAGGAGAGAGATTTTAGTATACTCCTGAGAATGATGACGTAGTACTCCAAACCAATAAATGGTTGGCATATGTTACATCAACCAATAGTGTTTTAAGTACTCAATACTAATGAGATAGAGGGGGCTTTCAAGTCTTAGTAAGGCAAAAGTTGATCAGTTGTTACTTACTAGATTGCTCGGGAGTCGGATCTAAGTCAAGCAAGAACTAACTCAGCTTAAAACAGTTCTTATACTTTAGCAGAATACATATATTGACTTGAATAAAAATAGAGTAATGTGAACATAGAGAATTAGTCAGCACACAACGTGGAATGAAAGTACTCAGAAGCAATTTGGTAAGAAATGTAAAGTTCTTTAAAGCAAGAGATACTCAGCGACATATTCTGGTTCGGTCACTGTTTTTATGCCTACTCCAGTCCGTTAAGGTTTCAACAAAGCCCTCGAATGAAGAAATGATGGTTGCTTAGTTAAGTCGTGTGTTGTGCCTTCGCCACAGGGACGATATCACCGTGTAGATCAAACCAACATATTAAGGATTAAGACGATCCCTTGGATCTACAAGGGCAGTTGTAGAATAGAGGACTTATAAGGGGACAAGAGCACCTTCTTTCGTCATTAAGTGTCTGAGGTCTACGGATCAATCATGTCTATCCACTTGAATGTTAAGGACGTTGAGCCTCAATCTCAAAATAATCACAAATTATTATTATATAAGGCAAGGTAAAGTCACATCATAATACGTCTTCTGATATCTTACCAAAATACAAATATCTCTTTTGCCAATCACCGGACACCACTACCTTTAAACTATTTGTTCTTCTATTTTAGCTTATAATAAAAGACACTCTAACAAACTTACACTTTGAAAGACTTAATTTTGATATAATAAGTGTAGATCGAATACATATGACCTTTAAATCTTTAAGTTGTGCTATACCGATTATTTCATTTATTTTTATTGGTAAAAGCTCAAAATTGATTTGAAATATCAAGCTAGAATATTAGAAAGTGAAAGCTGATGTCATATACATGCCTTTTATTTGACCTACCACTATATCTAAAATGCTATATGCCTCATCTTAAAATTCTCACTAAGGTTCTCTCCAAAAAAAAATAAAATTGTCACTAAGGTTTTCTTTAAAACTATAAATAATTATTAGCTCTTTTCTATCCCAATAATAAATAATAATTATATAAAATAAACTTCCTGCTAAGTAGATACATAAATAATTAATTGATAAGCTCTGGCGCAAGTACTCGTAGCTCGGGTGCTGAACAGCTTATATACTAGATTATGCAATAATTGACAAACAGCATAATATAGCTACATGTTGAGATATGATATGTGTGATAAAATACACCTCGACAAAGTAAGGTGAGTTAAATCATTGGACCTGCTATAATTGGTCAAAGTTATCATGGATTCTCATTTTGCTCTCTTTTCTCGATAAAGAATTTTTAATTAGTTGAGTCCTAATTACTCATTACTCAATGATTTCTAGTTAGGCGTTTTTGTTGGGTAAGGAGATTCTACCTCCTCCTATGTATATAGCCTATATATAGGGCTGGAAACGAGTCGAGCCGAGCCGAGCTTTGGTTAACTACCTTCATATATATTATCATCTATGTCTTCATTTGAGTTTCTTACTAACTTAGACATGAGAGGGGATCGCCGGACAATGGCCTCGGGCTTAATTTTGTATGTCTTATAGATTACATGAAGCTTGAACATCATTTGAATCATCTTGATTAGTTATCACACTATCAAATTAATTATTGCGTTGAGTGTAAACCTGGTTAAACAAATCTCAATGGTTGAACTCCAAAAAAAAAAAAACAATATTGACCCCGATGGACATAAGAATATCGGTAATGAAGCATCGAGATCCATACCTACCTTTGCTCTATATGATGTTAACCGTACCCTCGAATTGGTAATAAAAATACAACGAGTCCTTCAAGTCACGTCTAAGGTCTGAAATCAAATAGAGTAGTGTGTTGGCTCCCAAGTCCTTGCATGGACAATATTAAGCCTTATTTTTAAGCCAAAAAAGTAACCTTTTTTATTAAGCCTTAATATTGTCCAGTTTTGTATTTTAATCTTTGTCCCCTTAACTTTATTAGGGCTTCTATGCATTTCGTCGTATTTGTAAATGGGTGTAAATGGATATTTAAATTCAATCCAAAAGGACCAATTGAGAGAAGGAAAGCACGTTTCGTGGTGTTAGGATGAAAAACAAGTCTGGAGAAGACCACACCGAGACTTTTGCTCCGGTGGAAAAAGAATGAGCAGTCAGAGCCTTACTTGTAGTTGCCGCAATGCAACAATAACATACATTTCAAATGGATGTGACAAATGTGTTCTTGTATGGTGATCTCTCTGGAATATTATATGCACTTGCCTCAAAGATACACACATGGGTTGTAGAGTTCAGATAAACATCTCAACATAATCCTAAACAAAAAGATCATTCTGGACTGTAGCCAAAGGTGAAAAGAAATCTGTGATGATTGGCCTCAAAAACTATGGCATAGCAGATTATCACCTTCGGGAACTATAAAACCAGCAAATTATCACTCCGAAACTATAAAATTTATGTTTCGAGCATGGATTTACATTCTCGAACTTGAGCAAATTAAGAACTTGTATTAATTTTGGAAAAATGCATTTCGATCAATACATTGTGCAGTAATCAATCTGCAACCCAGATACCAAGTTAAAAGCTGCAAAAAATTACACAACCCATGGGTGGTAATCAACCACATTGAACTTCTTCATTACTTACACAAACAATGACGCATAGCAGACTAAATGGTTCCAGTGGGTAATAGCACCATTAGTGTGTCGTAGATAAAACACTCAACTAATCACAATCCTAGAATTAGATTTTAGATACATATTATAGACATCTACTTTTTGTACTCCGATACTACAGTAGTCACACTATATCTGTGCATAGAGTAGATAATAAGCTAAGCCTATGTGCCATGAGTGTTGGCACTAGAACATGACTAACTACAAAAGATGCCCAAGGCCTTAAGAAACCAGCACCATGCTAATAATCCAAAGGTCTTCAGCAATCACATGTCCATATCATTAAATATTTCCCCATCTTCCTCATGACTTGAATTGTCCACCAAAAATCCCTCAGCAAGCAAGTTACTGTAGTAAATAGCCATAATTACACCAAATTAAATTACTTAGAAAGAAAATCGAAGACAGAAAGAAAACGAAAAGCACCAAATCATATAAGCACCTTAGACAGCAGAAGCGGAAGCTAACAACACGTTTCAGTTTCCGGTTATAGAAAAAGAAGCTAAAAGACCAGCTGCATGGCAAATAAACGACAACCATGTTATGACTCTTTGTTCTGCATGAGACGTTGTGTAGGGAAAGCTAAACAGAAGAAGGTGCACAGTACCACAGCGATAAATATATAAATGTTCTAGTCATGAACAAGGTATAAACACTCACATAGCTCCTTTTTCCAGAAATGGGTCCGCATCAGAATCTGGACTGTAGCTATAGATTTCACATTCTGATAGTTTCACAACCTGCATTAATATATCATTAGATTCTCCCGTGCGGCAGCAGCCTTCAAGCCTTTAAAGGATGAGTTATGCTCACCTCATCCAGAGCCTTGAATAATGTTTCCAACAAGGAACAACCCTCGGTTTCATTGATCCATTCCTTGACAAATGAAGAAACATTATACAAATAGCAGTATTTGACATGCCAAAGATAATGGCAATATGAATAACAGACTAGCCAAACAATTTCTATGGCAAAGAAGAAAAGATATCACAGAAAGAAAGGGTGAGAAAGTAAACAGTTGTCATTAAGTATAACTGCTCAGAAATGGGTGATATAATTTCAAGCGCATAGAAAACACAAGATCCATAAGACATTTTTATCTTTAACCAAGACTAAATACATAAAATTGAATGAAAATGGAAGACTGATTATTATAGCATAATTCTGAGTTTTTTTGGGAGAAGTCTGTGGGGGTGATATTCAGAATGCATTGCTCTGTAGACATGAATTCAAAAACAAATAGTTAATACCTTTGATGCCTCAAACATATAAGTATCAAAAATCTGCTTAAAAGTGTCCCAGCTTTCCTCTGTGAAGAATTGATGAGCTTTCATAGCACTGAAAACCGCAAATATGTATGGCAATATCATAATATAAAGGGACCATAACAAAAACTAAGTGTGTAAAAGCATATAACTGCAATCTCCAAATAGTTAATTTTTTGAAAGAAATTCATAAACTTAAAAGAAACAAAGATGAAGAAATGGCCAAGATTGGATTTGGGATATGGAGAGACTTGAACTCTCAGCTCCTTATAGAGCAACAGTTGTAGAACTGTCTGTCAAACCTTTTTGACAACACTCCCATTGTAGTTAAGAAAGGATTATATATTGGGATGGCATGTCGCCCAAGAAGCTGACAATGACATTACCCATAATCCTTCTTTCACCATCCATAGCATCCGAAACAACATTAAGTACATACAGGATTACCTGAAGTCATAATCTGGATACATGTGATACAGTGCAAGAATAAGATAAATCAGCGTCTTCCGACTGCAATAAACATAGAGGAAAACAAGTTAATGACATACTTTGCATAGTTATCATTTCTGAAACCACCTAGGTAACAGTCACCACCTGGATCTGCTCAATAAGTATTCAGCTGGAGATGATGAATCAGTATCTGAAGACTTCCCAAGATAATCAAGGATCTGAATAGATAAGCAATCCCCAACCAGGAACAAATGATTCAGGAACACAAATATAATATCCATTTGCACTCACATTAAGATACATAAAAAGGCACTGAAACTGTTAAGTGCTCCTCACTTTCTGTAGATTGATGGAAATTAATTTAAATGGAAAGTAAAGCCAATCGGTTACAGTTTTACCTAACACAGAATCAACACCATTAATGCACTCTATATTCACCTTCAAAATGAAACAGCGGGGGAAACAGATTTCATCTAGAATCCTACCCAAAGAACTCTAAGTCCCGACATTGTTCCATGTAAATTTGAACACTAGTTGAATGTAATGCCCATGTAATTTCAACACTATTTGATTGTAATGCAAAAGTCAAAACGTACGGAATAATCTACATAATATGAAAGTTTCAATAATGAAAAAAATATTTTGGATTGTTAGTGTACCAAACACAACAGTAGAATCCATTTAAAAAAAATTGATCAATTTGCATTTATAGAGGAAGTTCGCACTGGTCAAGCATTGGCTATTCACAATATGATAACACCATCAGACGACGACATGGAATCCCACAAACAAGAGCATATCTTGGATTATAGCAATAGCAGTTGAAAGATAAATAGAAAACATATCCGAAGCAGCAGATACCAAATAAAAACACAATAAGAAAACAAAACCCAACTCCTTGTTTAAAGAGTACAAAAAACCCAAATCAGCATTTACCATTACCAAACAAAGCATTTCACATATTGTAAGTGAATAGAATACCTCATGCTCCAAACTGAAAGAAAGCTTTTTGTCCGTTCCCGTATGTTTACCTTCACACAATTGAAAGAAATATAAATCAACCACATTTCCCCAGTAAACAGAAATTTCCAAAACATCATAAATAAATAAAATTGGGACTTACATGAGTAAGCCTCCAAACAACCTTTGAATGTTCGCTCACCCATATTCAAATTACTTAAAAATTCATTTATACTGCAGAAAAAACAGATGAAATATATTGAAATGAAGGTGAAAATATAATGGAAAAACAAAATTGAAGTAGGAAATTAGCAATTGATACCGTTCCAGCGGAGTATATTCTAAGAACTTCATTATCAGACAGATATGTCTCTCCCCAATCTAAAAGAGGAAAAACCCATGCAATCAACACAAAATGAAGAGAGAGTAAAGGTAAAAGGAAGTAGATCGATCAAATTACCTTGCGGATACTTAGATTTTCAAAAACTCGAAGCGATGTGATCAAAACTTAACGGATTTCGGACAATTTTGGTAAGAGATCCAAACCCTAAATTCGAATATTCTCGATTTGTTAGATTTCCAAAAATATGCCTAATCGACTTTGAAATCGTATGATTTCGTATTTGGGATTCAAATGTGGGTTGGAGACTTCGTTGGGCCGGGGCCCATGTCTAAAACATCTTTAACTTTTTATTTTGGTGTTTTCTATATAGATATGCTAACTCGACAGACTACCCATTTAGAATCGATTAAAAAAATAAAAATACTATTTTTTGAATAAAGACGGAAAGCTAACGGAAAAAGAGGGGATGAGAATTCCGATAAAAACACTAATTTCACCTAAACGTTAAATAATCAACCAATAAAAAGGATGGGAACGATGGTAAGGAAGCGGTTTCTATGAATTTTTTTATTTAAATTCAATTTTACTGATATTGTTGAAGTCTAATAAGTGAAGCGATATGTTAATAACCCGTTAATTCGTTTATAGTTTTTGGAATTCTTAATAAATTTGGATTTTTAAAATATTCCGTAAAATCCTTTAAAAAAAATATCCCCTCAAACTTTTTTCAACCAAAAAAAATCAATATTGTATATTAACTTTAGTTAGCCCACAACAAAAAATCTTCCTTAATGGGAAAAATTACAAACTAACATTTTGGAATTGTAATATACATTTCTAAACTTGTCTCAACTCATCATAGCAAACTTTTAAAAAAATAAATTTATAGTGGAACTGGGTTTTTGTTGGAGGGATATCATCTATGTCAATATGTATTTTTGTGGTGTGTCTTTTTCAAGTCCTCTAGCGATAACATTAATGACTCTCCAAACTTTTTTAGCTTTTGTTTTCTTTTCCTTACGCCCAACCTTTCTAATAGGGGTATCTTTTTTTCAAAAATATGTCTAATTTTCCATAGCTAACTTCTCAATTTCCTCCCTCAATTGAAAGCAGTCCTATGTGTTTTACCCTTAGTTTTACAGAAGTGAAAATATTTCTCACTATTATTTCGGCTTCCGTATTTCATACGAGTCGGATAGTCAAGATCTTCTTTGTTCTTCTCGACCCATAACAAACTTCCAATCTATGGGTGTTAAGGGCTACTATATCTGTTGTCCGGTAATTACCGAATCATTTTCATCCCTTATGAGTTGAGCCTTTATCTAAAGCTCCTTCTATCTCTATTACGCTTGTTTCCACCTTTCCTCATTGACTCCCTAGAGTTTGAACCTACCCTTGAAAAAAGGTTCCTCTTGTGTGAATCTCATTTAACATAACTTCTAGTGATAGTGATGAGTCCTCAAAATTCATTTAAAGGCTACGTGGATAGCTCTTGCGAAAAAGTCATACCACCAACAATTGTTCCATGTAGAGGTTAAGGCCGCATCTACCTCCAAAGGCTCAATCTGTATGCCTAAATTTTGGAACCACTCCACGAGATCATGCAACATTTCTCCTTCCTTCTGCTTATGTTGAGCGAGGTCTTGCATTTTTAGCTTGTCTAGTATATTGCTGAGGTAATCTTATAAGAACTTGTCCGCCATCTAATAGTTCTATTTTTTCTATTAGGCGTATTACTAATAAGTTAATAACACTACACATATTTTATTTAGAAGTATTTTTAATCTTGTTTATCGAGATGAGGAGTTTCTTGTACTCCAAAAAAACTAAATTTAATTTGTTTGTTTTGATTGAACAATATTTCTTTCCATTTAACTCTTAGAAAAATATAGTCAAAAAACAATATTTAGTTACTGACTAATCCTAAATATGTGCACTTGTTTTATTTGATCACATTTAGTCGCTCACATTTATAATGTGAGCATATTTCGACACTAATCTACCATTTCAATGAAATCTTACCATCGTTGAATCAAAATCAAGTAGAAACAAAAATGTTAAATATTAAATTTCCATATTTCAACCTAGATACAAATATTAAAACTAAAAGATTGTTAGTAAATACAAATGCAAGAAGTCGTAATTACCAGTATAACATCCGAAGCTCATTTTCAATATGCATATATTAAGAAAAAACTCCATAAAAATGGTTATAGAATGCGTCATGGTTGAGTTAGGTTGACGACTTAAAGAAAACGCAAAGGGATCTGATTCCAACCGGGGAAGAAATCGAAGAAAAGGAGGCAAACCCATGTTAATGCATACCGCCGGAACCCCATATCCGCCGGAGCTTTGACCTACGCCATCCCTTCCCTGCAGCAGCTCAGTCTCCGATGAATAAAATACCCATGTCTCGGATATATCCGGTTCTGCTTTTACTGCTCACTTTTCTAGCCTCCTCTTTTGGATCGCGTTCGGTCCTTCGTGAGATAGCTGCCGATATACCCCTCAAGCCTAAGCCAGATTATGCTCTTGATGTCAACATCTCTAATTTCGAGACTGTTCTAACAGATACTCCTGCTTCTTTCGCCATCGTCGAATTCTTTGCTCATTGGTCAGTCACTCCTCTAACCATATTACCTAATTGGTTTTTTTTTTTTTTTGAATATGGTCTGCTAGAGAACTTTAAAATCAGTAAATTTGGGTTTTTTTTCAGCTGGGTTTGAATGTTTGATATTGGGTACTTGCTCAAAACCTGAAAGATATGATCTTGGAAGTTTCAACTTAGAGATTTCAGTACTAGATCAATGTATGGATTTGTTGTTTAAGGAACTTCTAGAATTCCTTTGCAATTTCATACTAGTACTTTTTCCAGGATAGTGTATTACAATATTATAACAGTTGTTATTTAAGGCGCGCGCCTGAGTGACATGAGGCGCAGAAAGAAAAAATTTGTCCATTCATAATGCTACTCACAAATAGTCAGATACCAACAATAAAAACCACAAAATCCATGAGTTAAGTTTTAGTTAACTACTAAGACATAATCATAAACTCATAACGCCGACTTAAAAGTAAAAACTAAAAGCCAAAGTTCAACTTCAAATAATTGATAACACTAATATGATCTATGACTCTATTAAAAAGAGATTTAAAACCCAAAAGAAACCCTAAAAAGGCTAAATGTAGCCAAGGCGCAAAGCCTGGAGCTTTGGCTAGGCGCGCCTTTAATAACTATGGCAGTTGTATGAAATGCTAATAACTGTTGTGGGAATCTTGGTTTTATTCCTTGCATAGCTGTTCAAGCTCACCTTTTTCCAGTATTTGCTTACGGAAGTAGATTATATAATAACGAATTAGTGTATCTAAACCCTTGTATATTCTTTTGATCTGATGTATAATTTTACTTGTGGTTGTTCTTTTTGTCAATATTTATGTGAAATTACTCTTTGTTAATGTGTTGCTATCATTTTCAGGTGCCCTGCTTGCAGAAATTATAAGGTATAAAAGTGTAGACATTTTTATGTTTAACATATTTCATGTCTATTGACTTTTTTTTTTTTTTGGATATTCAAATATGCAGCCTCATTATGAAAAGGTTGCAAGGCTTTTTAATGGACCTGATGCAGTACATCCTGGTATTGTATTGATGGCGAGAGTAGATTGTGCACTGAAGGTATGCTTAGTGTCTAGCTGAGTTATTAGAAATGCTGTAAATTTCAGATAATTCTCCTTTGATTTGAACTGATAATTAACAGTTTCTATAAGAATCAAATTCGCATAATGTCAAATTTAGTCCTCCTTTTTGATGATTAACTTTTTGAAATGTACTGTATTTCTTATCAGTTTAATTAAAAAGCATGTCTAGTGATTATTTCCTTCTTAACTTGTTCGGCAGCACAGGCAAATAATAAACTCTGTGATAAATTTTCTGTGAGTCACTATCCCATGCTATTTTGGGCCCCACCTTCAAAATTTGTATCTGGTGGTTGGGACCCTAAACAAGAGAACAGTGAAATACATGTAATTGATGATGGACGGACAGCTGAGCGCTTGCTTAATTGGATCAATAAGCAATTAGGCAGGTATGAATACTTCTTTCCATATCTTGTTTTGTTGAGATGTATTGTAATTTTCTATATCTTTAGTCAGAACAGTGTGATGTTATCGTGTTAGAATATCTTGAGGTTGTTCTAGTTAAATTAGCCATGACTTCTCAGTTTTGGCATTCTCTCCCACGTAGGTAAAATCATCCTAGAGAACCATTCTTTTGTTTGGACCCAAAGAAATTGATGATTTTTGCCCCTTGTTTCGACTATATTTTGCACTGATGCCTCTTAGCTTCAGTCATTCTCATCCTACTTTTGATGATCTTTTGTAGCTCATATGGCCTAGATGACGAGAAGTTTCAGAATGACAGTCTGGCATCAAATACATCAGATCCTGACCAGGTTTACTGTCAAGAAATCTAAAGTTTTTCTTTGTTGTTTCAGTTATGAATTATTTATGTTTCTGTTGATGATGACTTGTGTGCTTCATGGTTTATGCAAGATTGCACGCGCAGTGTATGATGTTGAAGAGGCAACCGCCATTGCTTTTGAAATTATAATTGAACACAGGGTACTCATTTTCTTTTGTTGCAGTTGCCTATTATGCATCTTATTATGTTATTTCATCTTCCTCACTGTATGCTTTTGCTGCAGATGATGCATCCCGAAACTCGGGCTTCACTTATAAAATTCCTTCAGCTTTTAGTGCCGCATCATCCTTCAAAGAGGTATTGCTTTTTTTTTTCTAAATGAAGTTTGTGGTGTTTCCTTCATTGCTTTACTCTAGACTACTTGTATTAGATGCCGGAAGGGAACTGCAGAAGTGCTTGTAAACTTTGATGACTTTTACCCACCAGATGGAAAAGAAGAAGCGATCAGTAATGGCAAGAGTGAACTGGGGAATTTCCAGATTTGTGGGAAAGAAGTTCCTCGGGGATATTGGGTATGTCATTTTTTGTGTGCTCTTCTTCCTCTATGGAGGTAGCAAGAAATCTGTTCAAAATGTCCTTTCGTTAAAGGGAAATTTATTTATTATCAATAACTAGTGAATAAATGTTGTATATAAATATATTATAGCCAGAAAAGAAAAGAAAACCCCAGTGGTTGGCTGCTTGTTTCCAATTTTGTGATGTTGAATTAAGAATCGCAAATGTGCTTTTCTGATCCCATTATATAGATCTTTCATTGAGGTACTTCTCAGTTCAAGTCATTATTGCTCAACAACTCTGATCTGTTTGACGGTGATATTGTTCAGGCCTGTTTTCATCTCTCTATTAATAATTGCCTTTCTGTATCCCTATCCTTATAGAAGCAGGGCATGGGATTACTAATTTATCGAGTTCCAAAAGCAATAACCTACTTAGCATTTTTAGGGCCTTGTCTGATAGAAGTGCGTTTGTGCTTACTTTACCTGAAGCTTCGGTAATCTAGTTGAGTTAATTTAGTTTTTTTAGTTCTTAAAGAAATCATCCATTCTGATCCACCTGTCTCATTTACTTCCATGTCACAAGCAAATTAAATGTACGATTAGTGAAAACGGATAGCTATTCTTCTTTTTTCTTCCCTGCTGCAAATTAACTATTTCACATCTTGTCACTTCACATTTCTGAGCTTTATTTTCTTGTATTATTTACAATAACTTCATTTGTTTGTCAGATGTTTTGCCGGGGCAGCAAGAATGAAACTCGGGGTTTTAGGTAAGATCAAAATCTTGTTCTCTACCTGATGCGCTTGGTACTACTCGCGAATGCATTGCAAGCAAGCATTATTTACAATGACAATTTACATCTATTTAGAATTTCATTTAGTATTATTATCTCTTTTTGCAATTGAAAGTTCCTCATAGTGTATATGTTGAACTTGCTTTAGATGTCTTCCAAGCTTGAAACTAGTGTATCATGGCAAATCTATTTAAACTTACCATCTATAGCATTCGTATCACGTAAGTGGGATTCACTATCTATCTACATTTGTTTACTATTTTGCAGCTGCGGATTATGGGTTCTATTGCATTCGTTGTCAGTCCGAATTGAGGATGGAGAGAGCCAGTTTGCCTTTTTAGCAATATGTGATTTTGTTCACAATTTCTTTATTTGCGAGGAGTGTCGCCAGCATTTCTATCATATGTGTTCAGGGTAAACTTAGTCATTAATTATCATTTGGTGCTTGAGAACTCTAAAGCTCGTTTAAGCTAACAATGGCTTTTCTAAATTGCAGTGTCGGTATTCCCTTCACCTCTTCTCGAGAATTTGTCCTTTGGTTGTGGAAGGCACATAATAAAGTAAATGAGAGATTAATGAAGGAAGAAGCATCTTTGGGAACAGGTGACCCCAAGTTCCCTAAGATGGTTTGGCCTCCAAAGCAGTTATGTCCTTCATGTTATCAATCTCAAAGCCAGAAGGATGGGGGAACAAGTCAGATAGAGTGGAACAAAGATGAGGTGCACAAGTTCTTGACTAATTATTACGGGAAATCACTAGTATCTCTTTACAAGGACAAGGATGCAATGGGCAATGAAGCGACTTATGGGGTTAACGATGATTTGGTAGCCTCAGCAAAGGCATTTGCGGTGCCTGTCGGGGCTGCATTGGCAATTGCTCTGGCCAGCTGTGCATTTGGGGCACTTGCTTGTTACTGGCGCTCACAGCAGAAGAGTCGGAAGTATTACCACCAACTACACTCTTTAAAGAACATATGATTTTTAGGAGGCAGAGATTTTGCAAAAAAAAAATAGAAAAAAAAAAAATGTACGAAAGTAAAAAAAGAAAAGATAAAGAGAGAAAGAGAGATTTTGATAGGTAGGAGGCCAATTTCTTATTTGTTTTCGTTCCCTCATATTTCAGGCCGAGGAGGAGGGCAGAACTAAAGTAGTTAGGAGAGTCAAATCATACACAGCCTGGTCACTCGGATGAAATCAAGCTTTGAGAGAATGAAGATTACAAATTTCTTGGCCTGCATTGCCTTGCCTTGCCTGGAGGTCCTTTCCTGTATCTTTTTGTTTTTTCGCTCAACATAAACATGGATTGTACAGAGTTACACCTTAATCATTGATTTGGAAAAGAAAGTTCCCTTTTGGTATCTTAATTCATTTTACTATACACATGTAGTCTTAAAGGGGCACCTATATATCGATATGTATAGCAGGAATGATGTGTTATGCTGAGAGCATTATGTGCTTGTACGCACCTGGATTTGAAGCTACACAAAATGAGTCGAAGAAGATATGGTCAAGAAAACACAGCTTATTTGGTTCTGTTTTTGCATTCCATTTGCTGATGTAGATTCTCTAGTTTCCTGATACTGAAGCTCATCTGGGGAAGGTGGTGCCTTTACGTTTATGTTTTACAAGATATTGTCGTTGAATTCAAGTGAACGATTTTCTTATGTAAGAATAGAATGGAAACAGATTTACCCGACTATTAATTGTGGAGAGCTGGGAATTATGACTACCCTCTTCACATAATAAGTACACATTTAAGTTAACAGATGCCACCGCCCAACGAACATTAGAAAAGATAAGCCCCTTTGTCTTTCGGGATTAATTAGAGAGGCAAACCTGTAATCATACAGTCCAACTGCAAGATCAGAGCTATACTGGAGCATGCTTTTTTATGTCAAATGTGTGTTTCATTCTTTTCTTTGCTCCGGTTATGCCATCGTGGACTTAAATCAGTATCAGTTAGCCAAGCTCCACTCTTGCAATTTGAGTGTTACGGGGTTGCATATGTCTGATTATCCAAACAGTAATGATGATATCTTGTACCTTAACCAATGACTTGTTATGTCTAAATAATGGAGAAGTACTGAACATGCAACTAATAAGAGACTTAGAGAAAGAGGGAGACATGTAGACATGGATTATACACGACCCGGCAAGTTGAGTGGACGCGTAAAACTGATAAAGGATATTCCTTCAATACATGTATTGTGCCATTGCCAACAAAATGGAAGAAAATTGTTGTAATATATATACTATTAAGTCCGATTTATAATGTTAATGAGCTGATTAATTGATAGCAGACAAAAACTAGTATATCTTGATTACTGATGGTATGTTTTTTGTACAGATGTTTCTATTTACAGGTGTTGATATATATTCCTTTACTGTACAAGTTACCCTGACCAATGGGCGTTGTAATAGAAAATGCAAATGGCAACATTGCCTTTCCCTGACAAGCTACAAAGAAAAAAAAACCAATCAGGATCTCCAACTTGTTATCTTCCCTTGATTCATACACTTCGTAATTCGCTGGCAGATAGACACACTGGTCATAACCTGATACCGACGACTTATTCTGAGATTACTTTCATTTACAAACCGATCAACATTGCTTGTACGCAGCTAAGCCTGCAGACTCGGCTGCTCTGCTTCTTCATCATCTGTAGCCAAACCTGAATCTGGGGGCTCCTAGTGAAACAAACAAACAAATATACACACAATGCTAAATATAATCGAGTTCAAAGCAAGTAAAGTACAGGTTTCGATACAGTGAGCTAGGGATTTACCTGTTGAAAGCGACGCTGGATAGCACCGACAACTCTCACCATCACATAAATTGGGATGACGATCCCAGCAATTCGTAGAAATACCAACTGTTAGACACCACAAAAGTTGTAAATATATATTTGCATTCATGCAAGTATATTTCATTTAAATTTCAACTAATTTTCCTTACCATAAGGAGTGGGAAGGTAATGACATTGCTTCCAGAAAGGATGACCGGAAGAGTATGGCGCAAAACCAGAAGAATCATGAACTGCAAAATCAATATTAGAAATGAGCTAACGGAAAATGCAAGTTGAAAACATCTAACACTTGTTGAAACTGAAACATCCAAATTCTTAAGTTGCAAATCGCCTTGGATGAATAGAGAGGACGAGAAAAATTTACAGCTATAAGAAGAGTGCGGCAGCAGATCATGTTCCATGTTGAGGTAGGATAATCTTCCCCGTCAGAATGAAGGAAATTACGGTCAGTAGACACCATTGCTATAAGGCGGGGACCATGCGAGCCCCTTCTGATAAAACCATCATAGGAGCATACTGATAAGTCTCGGTGAAAAGTAATACTTGTTAACTTGTATTCCTCAGAATGACATGAAATAGAAAAGACAACCTGAGGTTCATAGGAAGCCGTCCAATTCGAAACAACGGAGGTGGAGCTGTATAACCAGGCTTGAATTGCTGAAAATACAACCAATTTATTATCACGGAATCACTTTTTGAAGACACGAGACGGGTAGTGACCAAATAGAAAAGCTAAATCAGAAGAAATAGAGGCTACCTGATGGCATATTTCACACATGGTATTACCCTTCTCATTGCACCACCTTTGAATACATCTCCTGTGAGCATACTGCAAACAAGAACAATCAATAACATTGTTGTAAAATTCTCATCAAAAAAAAAAAAATAACATTGTTGTAAAACACCGATTAAACATTTACTAGTTCACATCCATCACACGACCGGAGACAAAACTTTAACAGTCGAAGGAATATGGTCAAATACTCTGTAGATTGTGCTAAGAAACATGTCCTAAAGAGTAAAACATTTGCATACAAATCAACTAATTTTCATTGTAGAATATTCCAATCCTAAAATTGATGAGACATTCAACCATTAATCTATAGAAAAAGAGTAGGAGTTCTTCATAGACATTTAGTCCAAGAAGATAACAAACATCCTCATCTTTGTAAAGAAAACAAAGGATAACATTATATAATACAAAACAAGCCAAATGTCAAAATGAATGACTAAAATGGGAAGTAAGGGACAACAAAAATAATCAGAATGACCCAAAATAAAAGTAACCTCATTTAACAATCATTTCACCTATTAACAGAAAGAGACTTGTACTAAAAAATAAAATAAAAAAAGATCCCCAGAAGTTGAATTTTCTAACCTTCAAGCTGCCAGAACAGGAGCAAGGAGTCTCCATATTAGAATCAACATCCTCATCCTGACATATTCTGCACTCTACTATTTTTTTAGGAGTTGAGATTATATCTTCAAAATCTATTGTATGATGATAAGACAAATCAGTTTTTGATTGAGCTTCTACATATTGATTTCTGCTTGCAATTGCAGCTTCTAATGTGGATTCTGTCAGCAATCTATCCACCAACAACACAAAATGATCCCCCATTTACCAAACAAAATTCCAACTTCAGGCCTTGTTCTTGTTTGGATTACCTGAAATCCAATACTCAATCAACTTAGAGAAACCATATGAAAAATTTCATTTTTTATGTAAATATGTTTAAGGAGGGAGGGAAAAACAAAAAGAAAAGATAAAAGATAGAATCTTTAACTGAAAGAGGCAACAATAAATACAAGAAATGAAAAAGATATCATAAAGTTAATAGAAGAAGATGAGAAAATGAAAGAAACCCATATGGGTAATAGAAAGATAGAGACCTTTTCAAGAATAAGAATCAAAAGACAAGAAAAAAGAGAGAATAAATCAAGTATGGAGACTTACAATAAGGGAATCTTGATTCCTTCAAGCTAAGAAAAGCAAAAAGATGGCTTTTAAATTCTTTCTTTGTTTCTTTATCTCTAAATTAGTGAGGAAGCAAGAGATTGATTGAAGAAACTCAAATCATTAAATCCATAAACTCAGCATAAGCAATCAAAAATAGCATAATTACAAAGCTCTATCTTGTTATTGTTCTTGTGTGTTATGCTGGTTGCTTTGGAAACATTTATTTTTTCTTTTCTTTCCTTTTATAGCTTTATGGGTTATATATATGTGATGAATGATGATGAATGATGCTTGAAATAACACAAAGAAAGAAAGAAAGAAAGAAAAGAAAGGATTGAGTGAGTAATTAATTAGTAATTAGTTAGCACTAATAAAATTTTAAAAAATAAAAAATGGGATTGGATGAGATTTGTTGAGTTAATGAGAGGAGAAATTGTGAAGCGGCAAACTCTGACTTGTATGATTCCACCTTTTACTTCGCTTTGACATGATCAACATGTTCATTTCCTTCTACACATTTTTTCCCTTTTCTTTTACTTTATGTACATATCTTTTTATTTATTTTACAACATTAACTTATATCTCAACCAAAACGTGTGCATTATCATGGACTGATTCTATACATAATAACATCATTTCTGGGACATTATTTTCATATAACTAGTAAAATATACTTAAATACGATCCACCTGAAAGTATCTGTAGTTTACTTTTTGATGATGGATGTGGTTTTAATCCTCCTCGTATGATTAGAGCATAGTTTATTTGTTTCTTGTTCGAATCAAGCCCCACTATTTTAACCAACAATATACTCAAACATATTTGTAAACAATTGTTCATTACTACATGTTTTTCTAATTTAGTTTTTTCTTTCAAGAATCCGAAGTAGATATAGGTACAACTGAATCTAAAAAGAAAAGACCAAAAAAATTCATAAAGCAACGACCTTAATATGTAGTTAATATAACCAAATCTAACTTTGAGTAAACTTTGTTGTTAATAGTGTTATATTATTTTGCAAATGTTACTGGAGGTGTCACGAGTTTGAACCACACTCGAAGAATGAGAGATTTTTTTTGTTGTTAATTATAAGTGCAATTTAAAAAAAATAATAAAAAATACCAAATATTATTATCCTCTTTGTATTTAAAAAATTCTTTACACCACTCCCCTCCCCAACCAAGAGGTTATAGGAATTGTTTTAAGTTAATAAAAGGGTTTAAGGCTTGAATGAAAAATTATATGACTAATAAAATATAACCATAAATATAAATTGTTTGAAAAAATAAAATTGTTAAGAAACGAAAGTAACCTTAAACTTAAGATATAATCAACTTCATAAAAGAAAAAATCATAATAATAAACCATAAATTAACAAATATTAGAATAGAAGATGCCATTAGGCGACCTATTGAAATTGAAAGCCATCTCAAGGTTTGACCATTGACTGCTGACTTATTAACCATCCGGAATCTCTTTATTTAGCACCATTTGGATATATTGAGATGCATAACATTTCTTTTTTGTATTTCATTTTTACAATTTAAAATTGAAAGTTTCTTAATTTGTGAGTAAATTGGTTGACAAAATATAGTATAGTTGAAAACAAAAAACAGTTAAATGATTTCATGGGGTTTGGTTGACAACTGCACCAACTATATTTGCTATCCTAAAGGGGATTCCCTTTCTTCAATTATTTCAATCTCATTTTCCCTTTTCCCATGCATGAGGAAATTGCATTTAGCCTTCTCAAAAAACAAACAAAATAACCTTTCGAAAAAAAAAAAAAATTTTATATTTCCGCCAATCAAACATTTCATTTAAGATTTTAAATTGATATTGTTATATCAATTAAAAAAAAATTGAGGTAGTAAACTCTCGGACGAGCTGCTCCTAACCTAATAAGAACGATTATCTTAATAATTCGATCACTCGGTTCGAGATTGTTCAGATACCTTTTAGATGGTTTCTTTCCTAATTAAAATTTTTGTTCGTACGCTAGCTAGGAATATTGTTTAGTATTGCAATGTTGCTTCAATTAATTGCCCTTGGGATGTTTTGAATTGTCCCATATTGTTAACTTGAAAGTTAAAATAGCTCCTTAAAATATACAAAACAATCTTATCCCCTTAAGATCCCTTTTGGGGTTAGTTAGGTTTTGCTAAGATGGTATCAGAGCCATGGTTAAGCAATGTGGGAGCCCCGCCGGATTGGCGTCACGCACCAAATGAATTGGGCGTGAGGGGGCGTGTTGAATTGTCCCACATTGCTAACTTGGAAGCTAAAATAGCTCCTTAAAATATACAAAGCAATCCTATCCGCTTAAGGCAGGGGCGGACCCAGGATTTGGAGATCGGGGGGGCTAATTTTGGCTTTAGCGTAATTTTTTTTATATATATGCGTGTATACAAAAATGAAGTAGAGTTGATAAAATTAGGAGAAACAAATTAATGATCTAATAAAAAATTGTTGATAAAATTATTAAAAATAGAAAGGAAAAACAAAAAAAAGTAGAGTTTTCGATCAAAATAACATTAAAAAACTAAAAATAGATGAAAAACATTAATAATGTTAGGGGAAAATATTGATGCAATTAATGTTAGGAGAAAAAAATTAGAAATTGATGAAAAACATTAATAATGTTAGGGGAAAAGAAATTGATGAAAAGCATTAATAATGTTGGAAAGAAAAAAAAAGTAGATGGTGGGATTTGAACCTTAGTCAACACATCTAAATACACCCCTTCTTACCAATTCTTCCACCTTTTCACTTCGTCTACTTTATCATCTTTATTTTTAATACACATTATTTTTGGGGGGCTAGCCCGAACATATCGGTATATTCCTAAGGGTTGTGCCGGAACTGAGGGGGGCTCGAGCCTACCCGAGCCCCCCCTGGGTCCGCCCCTGGCTTAAGGTGCTTTTGGGGTTAGTTAGGCTTCACTAATCTCCTCCACTCCTTGATTTCTGCTTTTATTCCGAAAATTCTAAATGTGGTTCGAATCTATGACCTTAAAATTTTATTAAAAGATATGAGAAATTCATACAAATGAAATATTAACTATAATTCGAATCCAAATTGCTCTTGATCAAAATGAATTTAACTTAATCTTAATTAATTATGATACATGTTTTTCCTTTGAAAAAAAGAAAATTATGATATATGTCGTAATCGGGTAGCTAAAATTGTAGTTGAACAACCTTTATATATTAAATCAAACATTATTATGGACAGATGTGGATTTCTTATGGCACAGATTAAGTAACTAATGCTTTGCTTAATTTTATAATATAATAATTAAAGGTTAATTACTTAATTAATAAGATCACAGATAAATTGCAGGTGAAATAGATTAAAAAAAATAGGTTAGTGAGCAGGTGAGCAGATCAAACTTAGATTATTATAATATTTGCAAAAGCCAGAAAACAGAATCTTTCATTAGGACTAGCTAGTGATTAAGAAGTGTAGGAAAAATATAAAAAAGAGTTGCATGCTGCAATTAGAATTGAGTTGTAGCGTGGTGCACGTACAATTTGAGAATACATTTTATGTAAATAAATTCTAATTAGTTTCAAACATAATAATAAGGTAAATACTTTAAGAGAGAAAATAATTGGTAAGGAAATTAAAAAGAAATATGATATTTCATTGTGAAAGAGAAGAAAGTATTCATGCAAAATAGGGATTAGATAATAATAGTAGTTAATCCAACATCACTGAACTCTTCTATTTTCGCTTATTTACCAAATCGGATTTGGATTAAACACACTTTCTAACCTATTTAAAGGAGGACTATTCAATTACGTTTTGGTATGCATCAATTACACTATCATTTTAAAAAATAAAAATAAAAATAATTGTTACTCATTTAACATACAATTTATGAAAAAAGTTTCGAGGTTTGATTCAATCTCTTAGAACAAGTTCAAAACCATCCGATTCAATTTTAAGTAATGTGGACATATTCATGGATTAATTTCTAAGCAAATTCAGGAAACTATCAGAACAATATTTTATATAGATAACCATGTAATGTTACATGACCTAACCTAATTAGATATCATTGATAATATTATTATAAGAAATAGTTTTGGCGATAAAAAAAAGGAAAATCAACTGATTTAGTTGTAAACTAAAATCAAAACCCGAGGTTTCATGTAGTTTCCTCTTTATTCATCATATAATTTTTTAAATCCCTATACAACAAAAACTAATGGTGTAGGCTATGGTCACTTTGTTTTTCCCTTACTTTGTTTATACTTTGTCTTTTTCACCATTGGATTAGTTTTAAACCCATGATCCAATGGTAGACAAAACAAAGTAATGGTTACTTTGTGAAAAACAAAGTGACCATAGAATATCCCAAAACTAATTGGGCCTAAGAAAAGTTAGAGCACTGTTTGAATCGTATAAGTTCCATTTTACGTATAAATAACAGTGAATTAGTAATAGCATAACATTAATGTTAGAAACCCATCGTATTATCATTATTTGTCATTATCTCATCATTTTAGATATGAATTTCAACTCATACATATTCCATTGATAAAATCCTTATGTTGCTGGACATTCCATCCGAAACCGGACGGCATGGACACTATCTTCAACTTAGTTTGTACTTGAACCAATATATTTTAAGTACAATACTAGTTTCGTTCAATATTACATGTATGTAGATATTCTCCTTGACCAACTCTAATGATCAATCAAGCCAAAAACACAATGCTTAAAACAGATTTACATATAAAAACACAATTCATAAATATAATTTAATCACTTGTACGTCTTGCATGTGATTTAGTTTAATTTTGCATTCATTGTAATTTTTATAACCGCTTATTGCTAATATCTTTCAATCCAACATACTCATAACCAGTAGGTCAATAAACTTTCAATAGTACTTATTGTAAAATCAAATCTCCACCGGATATATAAAATTTCATTAGGACTGCCGGAAATAAGTTCTAGAGCAAGTGACTAAGAACTGCAGAACATCAATAAATATATAAAAAAGAGTTGCATGCTGCAACAACTTGTATAGAGATTTAATTTACTGCGCACAACTAGAAAATCAATGTAAAACTAAAGTAATTATTAAAAAAGATGAAATAGATGAAGAAATAAAATAAAAAGATAGTAGTTAATCAAACATCCTTGAAATGAAGTACTGTGTATATAATAAACTATATCTGCCTCTTCAAACGTTGGAGCTACATCTTAATATATTTAGAACAATGCTTCGTGACCATCGCGCTCAACATTCCGAGGACTGCTTGCACAATAACACGGACAAAAAACATCCACATCTTCTCTTCTTTTCTTTTCTCTCGCAACTGAATTGATAATGTTATACAAAATTCTCACTTTGGTATCCTATTTATAGCACAAAATGTTTCCCAACTTTCTAAATTCTCATTATTATTTTTGCTAAATACGAGCAGTCTCTTCATATTGCAGTGACTTAATATCGGTCTAAGACCTTGTTCAATGCATGAATTAATATCGGTAATTTATTTTTATCACCTGCGCCTCTCTAGATGCCTTTTCTCCGAATAGGCTTCCCAAACAAAATTAATAGTAGTAATTATATTTTCTTTTTAAAACCAATTCTCTCTCATCTAATTTGTAGACCACAAATGTATAAATAAGAGTTGACGTACCAATCCAGCTACTTTTCAAACATGTAAAATCAATGTAATTGTTAATTTATAATAATGTTTAGTTATTTCATTTTATTTGTTTTTGAGAAAAAGATGATTGTTTGCAGAAGTAAATGAATCGTGAAAAGAATTAGATGTTTACACTCTTTTTCGGAAATGGTGAATGGTGTTTAGTGTTTACGCAATGGGTGGATTCATATTTCTTTTTACAAGTTTCATGTTATTATAAATACCACTTTACCAAAATATATATATAAATACCACTAAATTAGTTATGCTAATTTCAATTCAATTCAGTAAATTTAGCAAAACTCATTTTAATTTTTTTGAGTAAAAAAGAACATGACCTAAAACTATAAATACCACCATACCGAAAAAAAATTAAATGCGACTAAATTAGTAAGTTCATATTCTTTTTAACTTGAATTCAGTTCAATAAATTAAGCAAAACCCATTAAATATTACGTCAATAGTTCAATTCAATATAGTTTAGCTCAGTTTTTTCAGTATAAAAAACAGAGTATAAGGCTAAAAGCATACAATCCTTTTTAGTAAGTTTAGTTTATTGAACCTCATGATTCTAGAAAACATTTTTACAAGTACATCAAAAAACTATTTTATTTTATTTGTAAAAAAAGAAATTATGTACTATCCAGTTTTATATAGATTTCAATCGTCTACTCTATTTTGAGAAAAATTGTCATAGGATTTGAATTCTTTAACTTTATTTAAAGGTCCCCCGTACCAGGTGGATCAGTTCTAAAACAATATCAAAAACCATTCTATTCTTAATTATAATTTTCAACTGATTGTGAAAAAATTCAAAGAAACGCAATGATAAAAAAATTATATGAACTTTCAAAAAAAATAAAAATATAAAAGAATCTTCTACGTAGAATTTTGGAGTGGGAGAAGAAGGTCAGGCTATTTACATAGAACTCATAAACACTCTAGAATAATACAAGTTAATCATATTTAAAAATTTCATCCATGTCTTATCAGATCCGATAAATTCATACTACAAATGTCAAGAATACGTAGGAAAAGGAATTCTTATCGAGATAACTACCAATAGGAATTCATCTCCAACTTTCTGTAAGGCATTTTAAATTATTCTAGCCTTCTTTATGTATGCATATACACGTATATGTTTCAACGTTTTTTTTATTAGATCTTCTTTTAGATTTTGTTTTTCGGTATATTTATCTATTTGATAAATTAGAGACTCGTTAATTACCATTTAGATAGATTTATTTCCAGTTAAAAATTTTCTGTATACACTATACAATCACGTTCACCTACACCTAACATAAGATTTCATCTTACGATCTTATAGTTAAAGAAAAAAATCTAGAATACCCTCGGATTATGATTCTTCTTGAAAATATAAATGACAATGGTCCATCGATAAAATCCTTATGTTGCTTGACATTCCCTTCGAAACCAGACAGCATATGGATCACGTCTTTTGCTTAGTTTGTACCTGAACCAACACATTTTAAGTACAATACTAATTTCGTTCAATATTACATATATGTAGATATTCTAGTGATCAAGTCTAACCAAGCCCAACACACAATGCTTAAAACAGATCTACATATAAAAACACAATTCACAAATAAATTAATCACTTCTACATCTTGCATGTGATTTAGTTTATACTTGCATTCATTGTGATTTTTATAACCGCTTATTGCTAATATCTTTCAATCCAACATACTCATAACCAGTAGGTCATTAAACTTGCAATAATACTTAAAATCAAATCTCCACCATATATTTAAACTCTCATTAGGACTGCCAGAAATAAGTTCCAACGCAAGTGATTCAGAGCTGTGGAACACAGACAAATAAAAAGGAGTTGCATGCTGCAACAACTTATATAGAGTTTTAATCTAGTGTGAACAACTAGATAATGAATGTAAAATTAAAGTAATTATTAAAAAAGATGAAATAAAATAAAAAGATAGATTTTCATTGAGGCAGAGAATTATTGATACATAATATATAAAGTAGTAGTTAATCAAACATCCTTGAACTGAAGTACTGTGTATATAACATAACTATCTCTGCCTCTTCAAACGTTGGAGCTACATCTTACTTAAATTTAGAACAATGCTTTCCGACCATAGCGCTCAACGCTGAGAGGACTGCTTGCACAAAAACACAGAGAAAAAGCTTCCACATCTTCTCTTCTCTTATTTTGTTTTCTCTCACAACTGAATTGATGATGTTATACAGAATACTCACTTTCGTATTCTATTTATAGCACAAAATGTTCCCAACTTTCTAAATTCTCATTATTATTTTTGCTAAATACGAGCAGTCTTCATATTGCAGTGAATTAATATCGGTCTAAGAGACTCTAGCCGGCCTTGTTCAATGCATGAATTAAATATCGGTAATTTGCTTTTATTATCTGCGCGCCTCTCTAGATGCCTTTTCTCTGAATAGGCTTCCCAAACAAAATTAGTAGTAGTAATTATATTTTCTTTTTAAAACCAATTCTCCCTCATCTAATTTGTAGACCTACAAATGTATAAATAAGAGTTGAGGTACCAATCCAGCTACTTTTCAAATATGTAAAATCAATATAAATGTTAATTATATTAATAATGTTTCGTTATTTCATTTTATTTGTTTTTAGAAAAAGATGATTCTTCGCAGAATTAAAGGAATCGTGAAAAAGAATTAGATGCATGTTAACAGTCTTTTAAGGAAATGGTGAATGGTGTTTAGTGTTTAGTGTTTACACAATAGATGGATTCATATTTCTTTTTACAAGTTTCATTTTATTATAAATACCACTTTATCAGAAAATATGTATAAATACAACTAAATTAGTATAGATAATTTCAATTCAATTCAGTAAATTTAGTAAAACTCAGTTCAATTTCATTGAGTAAAAAAGAACATGACCTAAAACTATAAATATTCAGTTCATATTCTTTTTAATTTAAATTCAGTTCAATAAATTTATCAAAATTCATTAAATATGACGTTAATAGTTCAATTCAATATAGTTTAGTTCAGCTGTTTCACTATAAACAACAGAGTATAAGGCTACATGCATACAATCTTTTTTAGTAAGTTTAGTTTATTGAACCTCATGATTCTAGAAAATGTTTTCACAAGTACATGAAAAACCTATTTTATTTTATTTTATAAAAAAATAAGGTCAGGGCCCAAGAAAGCCCAAAGTTTCAATAGGGGTATTCCAGTCATTCAACCAGAAAAGCAGTTACACATACTCCCGCCAAAATCCATCACTCTTCTTCCTCTTATAATCACACTTCCCGTTCTGCAATTCCGAATCAATATCTTCATCTGCATCAATGGCGGCCAGACTTCTCATTTCCCTAACTTTACTCTCTCTCCTCGCCGTCTCCTCCGCCGTCCCCACCGAAACTCTCCTGGAAGCCACCGACATCCTCTCGAACTCCGGCTACCTCTCCATGGCTCTAACTCTTCAACTCGTTTCCGAATCCATCATCCCTCACTCTCCCTCCCTCACCGTCTTCTCCCCCTCCGATTCCGCCTTCACTCTCTCCGGTCAGCCGTCTCGCTCTCTCCTTCAATTTCACCTATCTCCTCTCACTTTCCACCTCACCTCTCTCAAAAATCTACCTCTAGGCTCTCAGGTCCCTACATTCTTCTCCAATCACTCCGTTACCATCACTTCCTCCTCCGGTAACACTTCTGTTTCACTTAACGGCGTTAACATTACTGACATTCCTTACGATGACGGCTCTTTAGTCATCCTCGGCATTGATCGCTTCTTAGATCCAGGTTTTGAGCCTGCCGGAGGTTCTGGAACCTCCGACACTCCCTCCGGTACTCTCGATCTCGGCTGTTCTTTCGGTACATCCGGACGTGTTACTGGTTCAGCGTTTTCTGATGCTACGAGAGTTTTGAGATCGAAGCAGTGTTCTGTTATGGCTTCGTTTCTTGATTTGCAGTTGCTAGGATTCAAGGATCAGCCTCTGTTGACGATATTTGCTCCGATTGATGAAGTGATGAACGGATATGTCGGTAATGTGGAAGAGTATGCTTCGGTTTTTCTCAGGCATGTCGTTCCGTGCAAGATTATGTGGAAGGATTTGCTTAATTTTGATGATGGAATGGTTTTTGATTCTTATTTGGAAGGATTTGGAATTAGTTTGAGTAGATCTGGTGATATATTGATGCTTAATGAAGTTCCAGTTAGCTTTCCTGATATGTATCAGAATGATTGGCTCGTTGTTCATGGAATACGTGGGATACTAGGCGAAGATTCGCAGCAGGATACTAGCGGTGGTAATTTGTGAAGTCTCGGATGCATAGCTGAAACGATTTATTAGAATTTGAAGCTTTCGTATTGAAAATCCTAGCCATTCTGTTACAGTACTTGGGATATATTTTGCATAGTGGATTCAGTGATAAAATTAGCTCGATCATACGTCTTTTCCTGTTGTGTTGTGCATTTGGCGAGTTAAATGATATCCATTCGTTGTCACACTGTAGTAATCGTCATTTTCATTTAGATTATGTTAGATTCATCATATTCGAAATCATACAGATTCAAACAAGTAACGAACTCATTTCATTTCATCTTTTATTTTCGCCTTACATATTCACTAAAACAGAACCCTTAACTATCTATACAAACTACATATAGGTATTTCGTATATAATCCTACTACTACTCAAAATGGAACTTCGCTCCATCTTGCTATTTTTTTTTTCTTTTGTATGGGATAACACAAAATTCATCATTATACAATCCCATAAATTTCTAATCCGCTAAACTTCACTTGTTACCGACGAACAATCCCTTTCGCTTTCCCTACAACTACTATTAGCTTCTCTGCTGTTGATGTTGCTGTTGTTATGGTTGCCATTCATTGGCAGCGGTGACTTGACAGCAAACACTTCCTCCCTTTGGGGGCGGTTTGCATACAGAATCCAGAGAACAAGGCATAGTAAAACTCCAACTGAGATTAGTCCCAGTCCTGCATTTACAATCTTCAGATAGTGTTCCAGTGGAGGGCAATAATTTGTTGTGATTTCTTGAAATGTATTCCTCACAAACATACAATCCTGGAGACTGAGTAGAACCGGTGCATAATGCCCAAGAGCGTAGCATTCAGTAACTGCTGCTACCAGCTGATTGTAAATATCAGGTGTCACCCTTCCCACAGTTGTGCACAGACCAGATGGTGAAACTTCGCATATGTAGTCCTCCCATACCTGAGTATTTCAAGAAACCAATCAACTGTTTGAATGCACTGAACTATGTTTGCAAATGTTACTGGGATCTATTGATGATACCGTAAGGATATAGAAGCTAACAGTTACAAAATTACAAGAAAGCAAATAGCAAATTAAACCACGTAATGAAGTTAACAAGACATACCGTAGATGCATTTGTAAGAGACACCTCTTGGGGGGTACACTCACGATCTTGAAGACTGCTAGAGTCAAATGGATAACAAAGTGGAGGTAGTAATGGTCCAGACTGGTTATAATAATTAAATTCAGTCGGGGATGGATTTGCATCTGCAAAGGTGTATACGTATGTATTCACGACGGTCACAATGTCATTAATCACTTGTTTACTCTGAACGAGTGTCTTGTTCGTTGTACTCTCGTCTACACAAGGAAGGATGCTGCTAAGAGCAGTCACGGCTTGAGGATTATCTACCCATTCTTCCATGGCTATACAGGTATCTGATATTGCACTAATATTTACAAAGGAAAATTGTCAGTTCAGCAACATAGTGGCATTTGCTTGTTCCATAAGCAGAGATTTATCGACTCTACCAATTCAATATCAGATAAAAATACGACTGATCAGTGTTCATACATTGTTGCTTCAAATTCAAAGACTGCATTTTAATGACAATATATATCGACTATCAAACAAGTAATCTGTGAGCATAATTACAAGATTCAATTTCATCATATAGTAGAGTGAACAGTTAAGCAATAGTATCCACTGTGAGTAAAATATGATTGAGAAGTCATCAGCAGTAATGTAGCACGGTAAATTAGGTTGTGATGCTACAGGCAATATTTGTCCATAGCATGTATAGATTGTCTAGAAAATGACCAATGTACAGGTACAGCATACAAAAATTTCAAGAAAAATGAAATGAATCTGAAAATTCATAAAAGATTCAGAACCTTACTTGTTAAGAATCATGAAACCCCCACAGAGAATGAATGTAACTGCCACTAGCAACCACCCACTCACAACAAATCTGGAAAACATTGGTATAATTAGATGCCAATCTTCAAAAAAAACCCGACAATTATATGCTTGCATACCTGAGCATATCTACTACAAATAGGGACTTACATCAGAATTGCATGTTGATGCCGAAAGATGGACAAAACTGAAACACAAACAAGGCCACAAATTGTGAATAAGAAGATCAAGTAAAATAGTAAATCAAATACAATGTATTAAAGCATGTTCCAACGAGTACGTACGAAAACCAAGCACAGCAAGTATCAGCATAACTACTGCGACAGTGATCAATGCCGAACGCCTGCAACAATGAATTCATCCATGTATGAGTACAATAAAGTTAGCAACTGAGGTAATGCGACAAGTATCAAGGATTGAAAGACATACACAGCCTTGAAGACTTTCACTATTTTTCGAGCATTTTCATTTGTCTTCTCATTCAATGTATCAGCTGCAGTGTTGAGATCTATATTTAACTTGTCTATATCACCCAAGACATTAGATGGAAGAAACAAATGGGCTACACTGATGGTTTTTGCAAGGGACAAATAATCTGTCACATTCCTCAGGGTCTGCACCGTGTAGTCTGACTGGTTGACAACATATTTCAGAGTATGCAAAGCTTCACTATGAAAATCATCCTGACCTACAGATAGAAGAATGCATCCAGTACTGAAAAGAACAAATAGATTAGTGGTTAGATATATAAGACAAGGTCAAAGGCATTATTCAGGGACATACATGTTATTAGACAAGAGAAATTTACAAATGTATCATATCGAGGTATATACAACATTCTAGTGCGGAAGACACACTTAGCCATGGGACAGTTGTGAATTTGGGTAGGGGGCAGCTGCATAACGAAAAGTTAATTTGTTCAAACACAGGGAACATCTAACATCCATCTAAATATCCGATATGCAAATCGCAAAAGTAAAAAAAATACGATTTCCAAAGTATTAGAAACTGACCCTATGCAAGCTGTAAATATCATACTCGCTACACAAATGTATGACAAACTTTGTTGTTGGCTCTCCTCTTCATCCAAAAGTAAATAAATCACTGATGACAAATTTACTATCAACCAGGCATGCACACATGAGATGCTGCTAAACTGGATATGCAAATTGTGCTAAAAAACAATGCAGAAAACGCAAGTTGACAATATCAAAAGGCTTCTGAAATATTAAAAACTGTCTCTATGCAAACTATGAATATCATGCATACAACACGCAGAGTTCACAAACTCTCTCTGATAGCAATCCGAAAATAAATAAAACACTACTCAGAACATATCATCTGTTCCTATTTCATAAGACTTGTCGAAAACAAAAGGTGATCTGCATTGAAATACAAAGAAAAAACACCCACAGCATGTTATAATAGCTGAGGTAAGCATATGAGATAATTACGCTGCAGCACAGGTGAAAATTATGAGCAATATGAGACAAATCCTCTGTGATCTGTCTGAATTTTCTCCTTTGATGTTGATTCTCCAATGGAAAAAATACCGTAAAACAAGGGCCACGCCAAATATGAAAAACCATATGACGCCTATGATGAAACCAGGAGCTCCTGTGGAACCAACAGACTGCACACACATAAATAATTTAGAAGCTTTAGTAATGAAACCTTAAGAGAATGAGTAATCCACCCATGAATAAGATCATGTGTATAGAAGCAAAAAATCATATACAAAAAACTGAAGAAGCATGTCGTTCTTATATTGTAAACTACATATTCCCATCTGATTCATTAGTAAATAAAGTAACTTTCTTGTTTTCATCTGCTATTATCTTGAATCTTATGAGTTAAAATGGCACTAGATGAGTCGAAGATAGCATCTTTAACGGAGAAAAACTAAGAGACAATCTAGTTTCCAAGTTAGATCACAAATTCAAGACAATTTGACTGTATCTCGTGGCAACTAACTTCTAACTACCTTTAGAATCTATCATAAACTCCAATGGTATAACTATTTCATAGAACTAACTAGCATAGAGTTATTAAAACAACTTACAGCCCAATAATGGCGATTCGTGATATTCCAACCACCCCGATAATGGCTAAAACCTCGAAGAACATCGGGCCGATTAGTTCTCTTAGCAGCGAGTACAAGAGTGCTTTCATAAGAAGAAGGCCCCGGTGCCTGTGCAATAGCATTAGCAGCCTGTGACATTCCATTACTCCAAGCCCCCAAATTCTGCTCCCCTGCAAAACAACATCCACAATTACTAAAAAGAACACAATCAAGAAGATGCAAAACCCTTTTAAGTCCATCATAAAACCTCAAGAATTCCCATTTTAATTGAGCTAACATCAATCAAAAACTAAAACAATACCATATCTAAACAAGAAAAACAAAAGGGTATATTAGTATACGAACCTAAGATGGAGTTGAGATCATGAGTGCGAATGTGGGCAACAAAGGAAAGAAAAACAAGAAAATGAAGAAGAAAGAAAGGAGATCTTGAAACTGAAAACATCTCATCTCCTCTCCTACAAAGAAGGGTCATCAAAGGCGCAAAATATGGAAGAAACCCATATGGCTTACCTCCTCTCCTCCTGTAAATCTGGAGGGGTCGAGAGAAAAAGGAAGAAAGAAAAAGAAGAGAGCTAGCTAGGTGGTGTGGAAGTAAGAAATAGATGTATAGTAAAGTGGGGTTTGGTTTAATAATAATTATAATAAAGAGGATGGGAATGGAATGGTCCCTGATTTGCAGCACAAAAAAAGTGAGTCTCACATGGAATGGAGTAGCTACGGGGAAGAAGAAGGAAAAAAAATTAAAAGGCGGGTGGGATTTTATTTAAGATTAGATTAGTGGAGTTGTTGTTGTTTTAAGTGTAAACACTTCCTTATTTAGACTCTGTTAAGCTAAGGATTTCGTTTTTAATTTATATCTTTTTCTTCCACCTTTCCCTTTCTATTTGTTTCACCTTTTCAATTAACTACTATATCTTATTATATTATACTTACCTCAATTAAGAAGTTTGTTGTCCCGTTACGATACACCATTTTAGTTTCATTCTCCTCATTTATCTTACCAATTTAAATATATTAACTAAATAATTAACAGCAAAATAACAAAACCATCTCTAATATTTATTAATTCAACTAAAAATCTCTGTCATTACCCGTTTTTTATGGCTGAATTGCAGTAGATTGATTGAATTGTGAAGAATATTGTAAAATTCAAAAAGCTTAAATCAAATTGAATTGAATTTTACTAAAAATAAATTAAAACCAACGTAATTTTAATCGAAATACTTTTTTTCGACAGCAATCGAAATACCTTTTAAAATAACATAATGTAAAGAGGTTATTATGTTATTAAAAAAGGTATTTATGTTTGAATTCATGATATACATCTTTCACTCATTTGGAGCAAGTAGATCATGTATGAAGATTAATATGGTAAGTGGTGAATTAGCAAAAGTAATGGCTTATTTATTAGCTCACCGTCATATATGACAAGAAAATCTATCGAGAGCAATTTGTTATGGATGGTTTGAGTGGGAAAGGAAAGGAACGAAATAAAGAAACCGCAAGGCTGCTATGATATGATGTTACATGTCGTCTCTCTTGGAGTTCGTGTTGACTTTTTTTCCTTCTTTCAATTTCTTCACAAATTTTCTTTCCATTATTTATTGGCTCTAAAAATCGTTGTTGGTATTTGTAGGATAGGATAGGTCATGTTCCAAAATGGAACTATTGAATTTTGCTTCACAATTCGAATTTTTTTTGACACGTTATTTCAATATCAATTTTAGTTTTATATATATTTTCGGTTCAAAAGAAAAAAGTTGAATCACACCAAACTATTTTTCAGTATAAATTAAGAAAAAGTTTTTGCGATTTTACTTATTTTCAGATAAAAGGTTATGGGCATACAATTTACTTTGTATATTAAAATAATTTATTTTTTTTGTAAGTTTAATACATTAAAAACTTATTAAATTTTGTCAATAAAGTAGATTGTTGAACTTTTAGAGTATTTCGTCGGATCTCTAAACTTTTTAAAATAATACAATAAACTCTTTTTTTCTGAAAGAAAAAGTATACAATAAACTCTTTAAATTCACATGACAAAATAAGTGTGGATGTTGAGAAATATAAAAATCACTTTTTACAATTTAAAGAGCAAATTTTTATTTGATTAATAAGAAAAGATATATTTATTTATTCAATCTCAAATGGTCAAATAAATTTAAAGTTACAAATATAATATTTTAAATAAATCAAATGCGTAAGCAAAACATTTTATAAATTTAAAATGTCAATCTATTTTTTCACTAAATACAATAAACTCACGGTGTACTAAGCTTTTGCAATACTAATAGAAGTTGAATTTGCAAACGTACTTGAGAGAAGTGTGGTATATCTATCTCATCTTCTTCCTTATCCAAAGAATGGATGATGACATAGCCATGTTAACCCCTTCAACATTTTTAATTAATTATTTGTGTTTCCATATCAATATGTAATTTATATACCAAAAATAATAAAATTAATATGCATTATTATAATAAAAATAATGTAGCAAAAGGCCAAAATGATAGAAAATGTAACCGTACGTAACGATTTGTGTTGGAACTTAGCTTAGTATAACCGTTTTAAATGAGAGTGACCGAATTTACACTAGCATGCATATAGCATAAGCTAATCTAACTTTTATCACTTTCCAACTCATCAAATTAACCTAATCTTAATTCTTTCATTTTTCTAATGCCATTGTATTTCCCCACACTATACACCTAATTTTAATTTGGATGCTTTTACAATAAATTTAATCCAGTAATACTAAACACACTTACAAATATTATATATATATATATATATATATATGAAAATATCAATTTTTTTTATAGAAATTCTGATCTCTTCGATCGGACACAATTTGTCTCCATTTTCCAAGAACCTTATGGAGATTTCAATTTTTTTTTATGTATACTGCTGTAAAAAAAATTTACATATTAACCTACCAATACTATAACTGCTAACTGTTCTATTTTTAAATTGTCAATTACTTTGTAATCTTTATTTGGTTATTTTTATTCTAGTTAAAATTCAACAAAATGTATATTACTAAAACACTAAAACCGTCCCTTGGATCTCTCCTTAAACTATGCATGTGGTTGGTTTGAAATGAAATGTTTGGCCATGAGTATAAAGCTATGGATATTGGATTGTTAGAAACCAACGAGAAATGTTAAGTGTGTGCATGTGAAAATCATTTTCTAAAGGCTTCCAGTTTCATCACCATTGGCCTTCGATTTATTTGTTCACTTATTATTTGGTAAGTTTGTACACATGTATGGTCCGAGTTGATCGTATTTACTTTTAACTCATTATTTGGTGACATTTCATCATGTCTATCACATTTGGTGAAATTTTAAACAATATGGGTGGTAAAGTTAATTGTTTCATTAAAACGTTAGCCTCAACGTTGAACAGAAACTCAATTTAGAAAATTGTTTTGTTAAAACCTTAACTTCAACGTTAACCAGAAACTCGATTTATAAAAATTGAACAAAATTGTTAATTTTTTATAAAATTGTAACTCATTGTTCACATAGATTTCACCAGTTTTGTGGTCACAATTAATGATATATAAGATGACAAAGCTTAAGATCTTGGGTAATTAGGGGAAAATACAACGTTTTGGATGAATTATGGGCTAATATTACTTTTAGTAAATAAAATTGTATATGCTATAGCATCACGTGTGTCATGTACCACTTCCATGTGCTTTCAACTAATCCCTCATATGATTAGTTTATTTGCAGATTCAAAAGAAGATCGTCCAATATATTAGGAAAAGCTAATAGCCGATAATATTAATTAAATTTGATATGGTTTGTACAATCAAATAGTTTTTTAAGGTGAGATGGGGTATTGTAGAGGACCTGTCCAACTTAATAACTCATTTATTTATAGGGGAAAAAAAAAGAGTTTGAAGACTGCATGCAAAGTTTCATGCAAACTTTAATCATTAACAGAAAATTTTCACAGTATTGTACCTTAAAAAAAATATCAAGCAATTATAAGTTTTTCTAAAGGCAATCAAGCAAATGTAATTATATATGCTGATAGAATGTTTTGAAGAATCATCAAGTTTCAAAGGTTTAGTTAAGAATCCTCAAAGCTTACAGAATGCTCCATGTATCGGTCAACAAACTGTCTACCAGTCAACTACAGTTAGCTATTAGTAAGCTGTTAATAGTTGGTTATTTTGGCGGGAAAAGTTGTTGATTGAGTCTTCTCGTAACTACTTTAATTCATTGTATGAATAAGGACTCAAGGTCCATTTCTGTCATCAACTAATTTATAATACAAAAGAATCCATTTCTCTTCCTTTGTTATTCCTGGTTTCTTTAGAAAGTTCGTACAAGTAGAAATTCACTGTTGGTATTACGGAAACGAGATTAAAAATTAATAAAATGAATAATTTTTTAATAATTCGATCTCATGATCTTTTAAGTTGTAGGAAGAGTTATCATTAGAGCATAACATTCAGAATTAAAAGCTGTCAAAAATTAATATAAAAAACGTCGTGGAATGTTAACAATAAGTTTTAACATTTAGTTCAATGAATTACCTGATATGATATGATATTATGGTATATATATAATTAAAAAGATTTAAAATTGAGTTCTAATAACTTTTATTTATTAGTTAATTAATAACATATTAATATGAAATGTCACTTAGAATTTAATAAAAGAAGTAATGATTACCAATTGATGGTTGGCGCAGTGGTAGCATGGATCTGCGCTTGGTAGGGAGGTTTGTGGATCGATCCCCCACAACCACGACTGTGAGGGGTTTAAATACCATAATTCTTGGATCCGTTCCGAATCCGAATTAGTCGGTTCAATGTGGTTCGGAAACAAACCAAAAAAGAAGTAATAATTAAAAATAAAATAAAAATGAAAGCATTACCTTTTTAACACATTTTGCATATCATGTAGACCAGAGGCAGAGCTTTTACAAGTCTATCAATCTCAATGTTGCTTTTAGCCTAACTTTATCTTCTTCTTTTTTTATACTGGAGAATTAACTTTTTAATAATTGAAACTTTATCTTATGCGCTAAGAAAACTACTTATACAAATTATAAATGTTATTTTATATTTATTTATTTTACTAATAAATAAAAGTTTTCACAAATTAATTAATAGGAAATCTAATCGTACCAATTGGTTATAGCCTAAATATATATCCACTAATGTATCAATAGTTCGAATTCCACTTTCTACAAATTATAAAAAGAAGGAAACAGAATCATAATTACCAAATTCAATTAATATTCAATAAATGTACATATGTTACTAGCTATAATGATTAATAAAATAAAATTGTTCACTAAGTAATGATTTAGTGATTATTACGTTTAGAAAGAAAGTTTGAGGTCTTGAGTTCGAATTCCAAATGTGAAACTCTCAAAACAAAATAAAATAAAATTGAAGCACACTTGGTAGAATAGCCAAAAACATAAATATGTATTGTTATGCACAAGGACTGGATATTGTTGGTAGGCCCAGTCATGTCCATCTTTTATGGGCTGGACTTGGCACAAACATAAATATGTATTGTTGTGCACAAGAATTAAAAGTTTCTGCATAATGAATGATTTGCAATCAGAAAACAAAATGTTGCACATAATTCTCGAAAAAAATAAAAATACGATACATCATACATGTACAAATGCAATTCAAGTGAGCTAACCATACGTGCCAGTTAAATAAACTCTAAACCCAGCCATCCAACAATAACAGCTTTTGAAATTATTCTAGGAGTCAAAGAATCATAGTAAGAAATCTCGAATTAAAGACGTAAAAACTCAATAATGAAAACAATCTAAGAATCTCGTTTTAATATAATTATGATACTTCTCCTTCTACCATATCATTATGTTTGGAATTGCATTGTTGAGAGTTTTTGTGTGTGTGTGTGTGTATAACTTTGAATATGTTTGTTAAGAGTTGTGGTTTATTTTGGTCTAACTTCAACCAATTGCATCCCTTTTCAGTTGCTATACTACGAGATGTGAAATTCTTTGCAAGTAATGTCAAAACATTTAACATAAAATTTTATGTATTAGTATTTGTTTTCAAATGAGTTGTAGTCAATTTGTTTCAAATTTTAACATTCTGCTGACATTGTAAAAAAATGAAATTGTGCGAAATTAATGTTTTAAGTACTTGAACGCATCTGATAAAAGCAACATTAATATTTGAAAATACTTTTGCATAATGTATATTGGAGGATGTTTATGCATTGTTTAGATTAGATCTTTTGATATAAACAATATTCTTTAAATGACGTTTTTCTACGCATGTGATGCAGAGAAGTTACTTCACAAATATATTGTTTCACGCCTTTAGGTAAAAATAGAATCCAAATATCTTGCCATTGCGGATTACTATTAATTGCAGCTAGGATTGAATTTCAATTTCTTCTTTTATTTGATTGATTTGCATGTTCTTTTAAAATTGCTTTTAAGAAATTTGTAAATATGCAGCTCTTTAGAATAAGAACTGTGATGTTGGTTGATAAACTCATTTTCTTAGGTCTAATGCCATCTCCAATGGGACTTCAAATTTAAAGAATGAACACTATTCGCTAGTCCAAAGGCACTTCAAATATCAATGGAAAATTGAAGTTGGTTGGCCTTTACTTCAAATATGAAGTTTGTGGAGAGTATGGAGTAGGCTAGTTTCTTCATTATTCAATTATTAGATAATAAAATACATACTTGAATTTACTTTTTGACCGACAACAAAAATATAAAAGATATGTAATAAATAATATTAATAAAACATTGTTTATAAGATTAGAACTGGAGTAAATGGTTGGAGAAATTTTACTACAGATACAGTACATTTGAATATAGATACTGTATATTTTAAGATAGAGTAGAAAAATTTGAAGTTGAAGTAGGCAAAATAAAGCAGATGGTTGGAAATGGTTTAATGTTTGCAAACGAATGGGCAGATGAAATGTATTTGAGAGTGGAATTGAATTATTAACAATGCAGTAGTTTGGGTCCATATCCTACAATGCCAATCTATTTAGTGTGCAGATCTAATGTTAAGATTCTAATTCAATTTGAGTTATACTAAACTTGTACTTCGTACTATTTTATAGAAATAGTTTTGTGTTTGTACATTGTACTATCACCACCATGTTTGCTTTATGATTTGTACTTGGTGCTTGCCTAGGTATACAATTATTATCCATGTATACAAGAAGAATTAAGAATTATGTACAAATATTAAATAACTATATTATGCACTTCTATAAACAGAAAATTGTCATGGGCACTCTCATTTAGATTCAAAATTTCTTAGCATTTGAATATAATAATTTAAAGTTATATGAATCTGATTTTTGTTAATGCACCTTGAGTTATTCTGGCGCACAGCGATGGCTATATATGGCACACTAGAGGGTTTTGGAATACTGTAAAATTGTTTTGGTAATTAATTGAAGGTGCCTGCTGAGGAAACCTTAATGAACTGCAACAGAGATCAAGTCATCACTTGTTTCTGCAAACAACTAATCTCATATAGCTTGCAAAACGGCTGTATAATACAAATAGTGCATACAAATTTGCTGATTAAAACGAAGTGTTTTTGGAGAAGAATACACAAGTAAGATGAAGGTAAAACAACTCTATTTGTGCAACTACAACCCTCCCTACGAATATGAATAGCTGCACTTTAATCAACCCACAGCCTCAAACTCGATAGAAAACCTTAGCTCATCGAGAAATAGTCATCCTCCTCAATTACCCAACTAAAGCTGCCTTGAGGAAGCCTTAGTATCTTCGTAATATGAATACTAATGTTTATTCCATAACACTAACTTGAACTACACCAAAAGCAAATTCCAATTTTAAAGACAAATTCCAAAGCCTTGGTTGCATAAACTGCTGCAATCTGCAACTTGGAAAGGCACACTATATAACTTGTAACAAGCAACACTGCTTTTCAAGGAGGTTTTCAGCATCGCCAATCATAACAGAACATATCATTACAGAGAAACAAAACAAAAAAGTAATAGAGAGCATAGTTATTCTAATCTGATGCTGAGGACAAATGCTAAACTAAGAACTCAGAATTGCGTAAGCTAACATTTTCGCAGAAATTCAACTAATGTTGCACGGGAACGATATTTCTAAATCAAAACCTTCAAACAAAAAGGGATACAAATCCGTAAAGGATGCGTACAAGAGAACCGGATAAGATGAGTCAATGCAACATAGGTTTGCAACAATCGAACCTGAGGCTTCAGCTCCTAAACTAATATTGTTATAAGTTACACATTAATGGCCTAAACCAAGAAGCCCTTCGCATAAATCCAGTAAATTTAACAATATCAGTTAAAAAAAAAAACATAACAGAACACCAAACTCAAAATAAAACTAGCTAATTTTTCTTTATATTGAACTAAAAGAAGAGGAGATAAGATAGCAGCTCACATAAATTAGGCTGATTATCAGCTGCTAAACAATCCTAATAACTCTAGTCTTCCAAAATCATTGGAGAACACCCCAATTGGATTAGTAACCCCATTAAAGTTCAAAAATTTCTATAATATAATGGTTAAAAAAATGAACACCCCAAAAAATCCATCACTTATTCTTAATGGTAACCCCAAGTTCACCTGCAACAATAACAGTAGTAGCCATACCAAGAAACATACCATGCTCTACAACACCAGCTAACCTCAACATAGCATCACTAGCAGCTCTCAAATCCCCAATATCCTTCTCAAAAAACAAATCCACAATATAATTCCCATTATCCGTGACAAACGCCTCCCCGTCCCCAATAGTCCTCAATTTCGCGACACAACCCGCGTAATCAAACATCTTCTGAAGCAATCTCTGAGTATTTTTCCAACAAAAGGGCACAATTTCAACCGGCATAGCACCATTAGCCCCAATATGGGGCACCATTTTAGTCTCATCTACAATAACCACAAACTTCTTGCACCCACATTCAATCATCTTCTCCCTAAGCAAAGACCCACCACGACCTTTGACCAAATTGAGGTCCCCATCGACCTCATCGGCCCCATCGATGGCAAGATCGACGTCGGGGTGAGAATCGAGATCGGAAAGAGGGATACCGAGGGATAAAGCTTGAAGGTGAGTTTGTTTAGAGGTGGGTATTCCGACAATGTTGTGGAGTTTGCCTTGGTGGAGGAGATCGGCGATACGGTCGACGGCGTGTTTGGCGGTGGAGCCGGTGCCGAGACCGAGGACCATGCCGGATTGGACAAAGTCGACGGCTTTGTAGGCGGCGATTTTTTTAAGGTCGTCTTGAGTAAGATGGACCTGTGGAGGAGGAGATAAGGGAGATGGGTCCATTGAAATGTTGTCGGAAAGACGGATAGGTGGACAGGGGATTGCCATTAGGGTTTATGTTGATAAGATAGGGTTTGGGGAAATGGGGTATGTATGTGGTTATATAGAGAAGGAAGAAGAAGTGGTCCAGAACGGAGGAAGGAGGCGGAAAGAAAAGAAGAAGAAAATAAATTTCTGATTATTAGAATTTGATTAAACAAATGAAATTTAGAATGTGATTAGGGGGAAAAGGGGAAGAAGATAGAATGGCGACATTCCCGCGGAGGTTCCTGTAATCGAGATATAATAATACTAATTTAATGCCATTATAAACTCTCTACCGCCCTAATATTGCACCCTCTTCCAGGCTAGACATGTCATATCACTAAATGTTACTCGACTATTATACATTAAACATTTTTTTTGGTAACATACATTCAACATTTTTTGAAACTGAATCTGAAGAAATCCACCAATATAGGTCAAAAATCTATAATTGACATAGTAATTAATATAGGCTTAGTATATTATAGCTAATACATTTATAAATAATCTTATAGTTTGTCAAAAAATAAAAGATCATATAATTTATGATGCATATTATAGCTGCAAACTTATAATATAAGGAGTCAAAATTTTTGCAAAAGATGTTATTATATATATTCGCTTTTCACATTTTGATAGGGACGATTTTAGAATCAGTGGGTTACTAAAAATAATCGGACAAGAATTATGGATCAATTGTAACTTTTGTATAAACATAAAAGGTTATTTGTAATATTTGAACAAGAATACGAGGTTATCTGTTACATTTGGACAAGTATATAAGAGGTCACAACTTGAAAATTCAATAGGATTTTGAATAAGTTCAAGACGTTAAATATGTATTTGGCCAATTAATATTGGGTAAATTACACCCATGACCTTGAACTTTGCATGGACTAACATGATGACATTTAAACTTTAAAACTGGACATTATGGTATCTGGACTTTACATGTTATCAACATAATGACCCTTTTTAGTATTGATAAAAGCTCAATACTAGGTAATTTACTATAGAGTATATGAAAATGACATTACAGAAAAGTTTAAGTTTATTATATAGTATATAGTGTTAGAAATTTATGTGGATGATAACGGTTGAGGATGATACTTCATGCCTACAAATGGTCTTCAAAACCTTGAATAAATTCGAGCTAAAATTTAATCTAGAAAAATGCATTTACGGAGTTAGGTTAGAAAAATTCCTAGAATTCACGACTCAGCAAATGAATGCATAAATATTCTTTTAGAATAAAATATATGAATGCATTGAAATGAAAAGAAATTGAAATGGAATAAATAAAAGAATACTGGGTGATATTGTTGGAGAGGCATGGGACATGCATTAGATTTCTTTCTTTGTCTTTAAGGATAAACACTTATATATGCGAAGAAAAGTCAAAGGAAACAAAACTTGTAATTTGTTTTTTATAATTTTTATTAAAGTAAAACTAAATAAATAATAAATAAATGTAAATAATTTTATTTTTTTACTCCAAAATACTCCTTTATAAAAAACAATTATAAAGTTTTTATCTTTTGTTATAACAAATTTTTAAGCCTTTTAATTTATTTTTTCAAATTTTTAACGTTACATATTTTATCTTTCTATACTGTTATAAAAAAACGTTGTGATTCTATCATGTATTATTTATATATTTATGTCAAAATATAATCATTACATATCTAGAACGGTATATAAAAAGTACTAAAAAGTTAATTATAACAAAAAAATAAATACTTTCAATTTTTAAACTTTTAAAAATGGAAGACAAAACATTGACTTAGACTAAAAAAAAAAAAACTATCAAACTATTTGCTGTTCAAAAAATGGCAAGCTAGTTGAATCCTGAATGAAAGTGGGAAATGAAATTAACAAGGCACTTCATAAAGGAAGTCATTGCTATTCTCCGCATATTCCTAAACTAATGGCATGCATCCAAAGTTATTTTGTCTTCCCTCTTTTTCCTTTATACTCATTGTTTGCACTTACAATGGTTTATACTGCTTCTCATTTTTGTTTTATACAATTTGTTTGGATTTATATTTGTTTTCTTTCTTCTTAACATTATACTGTCTTGGTAATAACATTAATATGTGATATCTATAACGTAAATGATACATTTCTTAAGAATACTTATATGTATTTGTTTGTTGTCTTTGTTTAGAGTGCTAACAAGTATTCTGTACAAATATCATAATTCACTGAGGAACGACATGCCAATTTGAAATTTAATTTTCCACATAATTCACTAAGCACTGACCTTCCAAGCCCCACTATCATATTTCCATGAAATATTTTTTTCTTTTTCTGTAGAACTTGAAGATATTGATTGATTGGCTGAACTCAAATTGAATGAGCATAGACCACTTCTTCAAATAATAAGATCAAACACTATTCTGTTGTGAGGTGGCACTTCCACTTCTTCTATTTGCACAAAAATGTTTATTTTAGGCCCAGCTTGGCCCGGTGCAGTCCATTGTCTATTTTAAGTGGGCTTACACACAGATTTGGACTTACAAGTGAATTCCCAAATCAGCATATTCTAACAATCAGAAGATCCACAAGAAGTAGAAAATCACCTCAATACTTGCAACTATATAAGGCACTTTATGGTCTCTAATTGTTGTATCACTCATACTGATACTAAGTTTAGTTATTTATGTGTTGTTTTAACATATGATCGTCTCTTTTGCTGTAAAAAAAAAACATATGATCGTCTCTTTCCACACCAGAATATGAACATATTTACTTGCTATCTCTGCAACACTATCCTAAACCTTATAATCAAGCAATGAAATATGAATTCAGGAGAAATTCTATGCACAATGAATCACTAAAAACAAGCTTTAGAAAGGAATAATTTATGGCAACTTGCGGAATTACCTGCAGGAAAAACTCCAAATGAAGAAAACAATTAAAGACCAGGACAAATGGTAATGAAGTTGGAGGAACAGAAGCAACATTCATAATCCAATATTTATACAGAAAGACATTGGATGGTCGAATTGGCATGATAACTTGTCAAATGTAAGAAAGCAATCTAAAGTAGACAACAATATACAAAGAAAGAGAGAAGAGAGCAAACACATGCTGCCAGAACAAAAGAGCCGAAGCCTCCTTTACCGCGTACCCTCTAAGACTGGCAATTGCACCGAGTAAAATGGCGCTCGGTGTTGTGTACTGCAATAGCAGCACGAATCTGTACATTGCATCACCATGTACAAGAAAATTCATCTTATCAGCCAACGCTACAACGCCCATTCCAAGCAGAGGGAGCACTAAAAGCCTTGCCACGCTTATACCAATTGTGGTTCGCAGGCCAAGTTTGGAGTCGTTTGGACCCTCAGCTAGCATACCTCCAAGAATAAGCATCACAGAGGGCACCATAGCACCAGCTAAAATCTCTAGACTGTCGGTGACAAATGACAGTGGAGCATCATACCCAAAGACGAAAGCTTTCAGCTGAGGCACCATTCCAATAATGATTGCTAAGAATGAAGCAATTGTTGGGGGTTGAAGTATGTGCTGTATGGGAGTTTGTTCGGCAACAATTCTGATTCTCCGCACAACACGTGGCTCAGCCAAACATTGGATGGATCTAGGACTAGACGTACCGGCATCTCCAGAGAGATCCATGTCCGGAAAGTATGTCTGTGAAAAGCCTGAGGAGATACTATTAAAAATTCTAGCAATGAAAGGAGTCTTGGCATGTTCAGTTTCTTTCTCCTCGATGCCCGGCCATTCAGCTTCCACAAGAAGCGGCCTACTGAGATCAGTACTAGGCGGTTGTTCCTCAATCTCAAGCCCTTCCTCAACGATCTCATAAAACTGCAACGGTGGCTCCATCATATGATAAACAAGAGTGTAAACAAGAATTACAGCAACCCACTGCGCGAAAGACACATATGCAACACCCCTAGAGTGGCAATTATGTCCGAACGGGCTCTCTTTAGTATGACAAACTGATCCAACGATTGCTAATGGAAGATTCCCGGTATTGCCAAAGGCAGTCATGATGATAGTGAATCTGTTAAACTCAGGCGGGGGACGACATATAACAACGACTAGCAACCCAAGAAAGAAACCTATAATTGTGCTAACAAGCACATTAACCGGGATGAACCACCAAAGGGCAATGTTTTTAAGTGTCATATTTTCACCGAGCTCGGTGAAGATAAGGCAGGGCAAGAACAAAGCAAAGACTAGTTTGCTTAGGAGTCTAAATGTTTCTTTTGGGATGATTTTGGTTTTGGGATTAGCAAGAATCAATCCTATTACAGTAAGGGAAAGAAGTTTCAGCAAAGGCACTATAGCTGTTACAATATTTTCACCACTAGACTTCATATTATTATCATACAAACCAGAAAGATAACCAGAACCAGACATGTTTTCTTCCTAAGATTAACAACAATCTATATTCAAGTTCCTGCAATAAAGAAAACAAATTTGAGAGAAAACCCAAATACCCATTAAAGAAATTAGCAGATTTACACAGTAAGAAAAAAAATATAGCATCAATCAGCATCAAAGATTATTATGAAACATACAAAATAGATAACAGTATAGCATAAGCTTAACATATTAATGAGAAGATAAATAAAGAAAAGATAAGTAAGATTAAGATTAAGAGAGAGAGCTTACAGATGAGAGATTAGAGAAGTGAATCTATGAAGAAAAAGAAGAGAAAAGTAGTGGAAAAATTAGATGAATCTATGGAAAAAAATACTTTGTGCATATTAGATGCTGACTCAAATGTTTCAGAAATTAGCAAATCGATCTCTATTATTACAACTAAAATAAAAAATGCAAGAGTAATTATTGCACCAATTTATTTTGTCCTTTTATTCATTCTAACATTTTGGATCTTCCCCTTTGAGAAAAATAAAATGTTATGAGAGAATAATTTTATTAAATAAATGAATGACATTTTAATTTAATGAATCATTTTAAGTACGGTGGATACTTAAGTTACTTTGTCCTAGAAAAATTTAAATATTCCAGCATATAATTATATTTTAATAAAAAATGTTAAGAACTATAAGAGTGGTGCTCACCTAGTCGATGATTGATCAAATACCAAATACAATTTGATCAATCACAATCAAATTAAAATCTAAGGATCGAGATTCAAACCTAACGAAATCACTTATTTTACTATAGTTATAAATAGTGTTTTTTTTTGTTTTTTTATTATATCCTAGATAGTCTCTTATCTATCCGTCGTCTTTAGGTGATTTCATGAGGTTTTAATCTCAACTATTAGATTCTAATCTAATAGTGATTGACCAAATACATTTTGGTAAGTCATTGACTAGGTGAACATAACTGAAAACAACTGCAAATGTTAATGTGTTTTTAGAAATAATTATGGTGTTTTCAACTTTTTGACTCATGAAAATACAAATAAATTTATTTACAATTATAATCGAATTCATCGAAAAATTATGAAGTTATTCCAGGAGAAAAAAACTATGAAATCGATTTCAAATGAGGCATGTTTAGGTTGTATACTAATTCTCTATCTCGATTTATGATTTTGAACATGTAAATTAAATCTTATAATTTACTTCTTTATTGTAACTTTTAATTGCTTTCATTAAGATGTGCTAATTTTTCTATGAATGAAACATTTATCCTTTTTTGTCACGTGAAATGATTTGTTTGTTTTCTGTTAATAGCCATTCTTTCGAGGCTTTTTTGTAGTGCAAGTCAGACAGTTAGTGGTATGTGTCTTTAGTCTCAAGGGATATTTCCTCCATCTCAAAGTATAAGTCGTTCAGAGTATTTCACACATATTAAGGAACATATTTATTATAAAGTTAAATTACTAAATTAACTTTTAACTTTATTAATAAATATGTCGGTAATTAAACTTCCCACGAATGCTAAACATAATTTTAACAATTATTTTGAATCATCTATATGTTTGGAAGCTAATTAATATCCAATTGGAAGAAAGAATTTTGTTTTTGAATATATGTGAATTGAGTTGAAAAATGATGAAAGAAACAGATTAAAATGTTTGGAGATGAAAGACAAGATATGTGAAAGGACTGGACATGGAAACAGCAGCTAATTAGGATTCCCTTTCCCTGATATTTTTGTTGTGTCATGTCTATAGTATATATTCTCTTACACTAAACAAAAACATGAACACCTCTGCTCATGAAATTATCACATTCGCGGCAAATTATTAAGGAGTTCTGGTCTTTAAGTAAAGTTAATGGACCCCCATTAGATCTTTGAGAAGTGTACGTACAGCTCACAAATGCAAAAAAGATTGTCGACCATTTAACACTTGTTAATGATTTAATGGGTGTCTTTTAACTTTACTTAAGGACCGAAACCTCCTAATAATTTCTCCACATTCACACATATACATATGCAACGTATTTGTTGTTTCATGATGATTGATGTAACCGAAAGAAATTACAAGTATGTGTTTTGAGCAAAAGTAATTCAAGTGCTGATTTGGATGGAACTAGTTGGTTAACTGAGGTCTATTCATTTAGTGCCAAAATATGTACATATAAGTTTCAATAGTAAGGAAATGGCTCTTGTAGTCTCCTCACTTGGATTCTATTTTTGTTGTTGTTGGAGTCCTAATAGATGGGAGGATATATAAGACGTCTCTCGTAACTTTTTATATAAACTCTTGTAAGCTATCAACTGTTTCATATTCATACAATATCAAAGTTACACAGAAGATTGTAAAGATACAATGTTGTACATGCTTCTAGGCCAATTGTTAACATTTGCGTGAAAGTTTGTGCCAGAAATAATAATAATAATAATAATAATAATAATAATAATAATAAGTTATGCTTGAGCCACAATTATTAGTTTAAGTTTTTAATTTAATTAATTCCTTAACAATGATAATATGAGATATTCTATGGTCATTTTGTTTTTCACAAAGTAACCATTACTTTGTTTTGTCAATTATTGGATCATGGGTTAAAAACTAATCCAATGGTGAAAAAGACAAAGTGTAGACAAAGTAAGGGAAAAACAAAGTGACCATAGTCTACACCTGATAATATATATTGTTTCAGATTGCTTCAAATTTATATACAAGTGGCACTTATTATGGAGTAGGCGATTGAAGTGGACATGAAAACTTACTATAACAAGAGGTCAAACAAACAATACATGAAAGAAATAGGATTGAAACTAGATAGTGGAAACAGATTGAGTTGGAATAATATGTATATATTTAGTTAGATAGATGAATACAGCTGTTTGACATGATATTTCTCTATGTTTTGTTGTGTTGGAATCATAACACAGCAGAGTACGTATGTATACTTATAAAGCATTTCAACTGCGAAATCATAACTCTAAATCTATTTTAGCCTGACCACAGATTTTGTGCATCTTTACACTGTGTGTATCATCATAATTTCTCTATATATATACCTACTGCTTTCTTTGTTTTAGTACCTCGTACCTTCCTCCTTCCATCTCAATTTATTTTATTTATATTATGCATGATTTTGATAGGGTTCTAATGAATAATGTCGTTAATTTATAGTAATATTAATCTAGTATGATGGAAGGAGCTCTCTTCAGTCCAGCTCAAGGTGTTGTAGAGCTGATATTTAGCTGCTGACTCGTCGGTTCAAGACCTCATCATCATCGGAATCACGAAGAGAAGAGATAAAATATATGAGATGTGTTTTTAAACCGACGAAGCAGGAGCTTACTTCAGTTCTCAACTTCATGTCTTGGACTGAAGGGTGCTCCCTCCTCCCCTCCTCTATTTACATTAAACAATAAATAAACTACAGTACTCCCTCACAATAAAACATACATGCATATAGTTTTTCCTGTTATTGCCATTCATTAATTTTCTTTTTTTGAGTTTTGATATTTTCTACTGCAGCCAAGATGGATCTATATATATTCCGGTGTCAAAGTGGAAACAGGAAACCGTATACGTGCAACTTTCAAAGGATGATTTCATTACACGTTTCAATTTGTTTAAAGTGACATGATCAAATACTCTTTGTATATATGTAGCCACATGATGCAAAATATCATACATCATATGTAGGCACATGAAATGAAACACAAAAACATAAGCCACCAAAGTTATTATGTATTGTCTTTGCTATTATTAATATTTTATGATAATTCCCTTATTTTGTTACCAAAATTATAATTTTTCATTTGAACATTTATTGTTTCCATTATAGTTTTGCTTTTATAAATTTATAAAGAGCAGAGATACTGAACACTCCACCAATAAAAAATTTCAAAACAAATTGTCTTCTCCATCCCGAAATCTCTATCTACTTCGTTATCTACATTAGTAGCTAGTATGAGTTCATACGCAAACCATACTAAAGTCATTTGTTATATATTCTTGAGTTTAATTCTCCTACAATTACTAGTAGGAGCTAATTGAAAGAGCTCAGCTAATGACATGACATGAAGTATGATAAATTTGGTTAAACTTTAATACAAGCTCGATTAATTTGATCAAAAACTTGCTTGAGTGTTGAATGTAAGTAACGGACACTATTTTATACCAAAATCTCCAAATAGCATGTCACCATTTGGAATTTAGTACGTGCAAAGCTCATCTCTCTTTTTCTATTGATATTTCATCATATACTTTCTTTTTCTTTTCCCTTGTCTAATTGTAATATTTTTTCTATTTTATCCAAGATGAGTTCGTTACTTAATTTAAATTTGGATACTATTTTGTTTTCTGATGTATTAAACTTGACACTATATCTCAAATACTCGATTCAAATCTCTAGTTTAATTTCCTTTTCATCTTGAATCATTGTAAATGAACTAATACTATAAATAAACAAAAAGAAACAATAAATTTTATTGAAACCAAATTAAAAAATATGATTAGTAATTTGTAGGATAATATGAACAAAAGAATCATCAAACAATAAGTGTCGGAAACGGGTAGAGATCCTCTAGAGTTAGAAGAAAAACGATCAACTACAGAAAGTGAATGGTGTCGGAAAGCAGCTTGGCCATATCCATAAAATGGGAGAAAAGCGTGACCGACGAGAATGGAACACTAAAAGCGACGAAAACAATCATTCCCAAAGCTACGAAAGGTCTGGTATCCATCAACTCCGACTGTAACAAACCCATGAAGTCACATATTAAAGAATCATAAGTACTGAAATACTGCTTCTCCCAATCCGACCAATCAGAAGGAGGCTCATAATTCCTCTCAACCATTTTGATCTCATGTATTCTTTTCCGAAGAACTATCATGTTCATATCCACTAGTCTCCCCCCGTTGTACTCATCACTTTCTTCCTCTCCTCTCCTTCTTCTTGCAGCCGCGAAGACTCTCGTTGTATGAGGTCGTGTCGAGGAAATGAATGAAGGACGAAAGAGAAGATTAGGGTGGGATGGAGTAGAATAATGTTGTAGACAATAAGATGGTAATTCCATGATGGTATTTGTGGTGTTAATTAAGGTAGGGGATTAGTGGGGTATTTATAGATTAGTTAAGAAAGGATGAGGGTTAAGAGGGCGGAGCTGGAAGCGACGGGGACGTTGACGGTGGCGGTGAGTGGAAGCAACATGTTGCAAATGGAGGCCAAAGCGTGTGTTTAAACGGGTAACAGCTTGGCGGGCAACGGCGATTAGCGCGTATGATTGCGTCACGGGAATTTATTTATTTCTTTTATTTACAATAGATCACAATCACTAAATATTATAATAATCCTATTTGGATCTTTCAAGTATTGGATTGGGAATTCAAATGTTCCACAATAAATCTCTGCAAGTTATTTTCTATAAATAACTTTGGACTTAAAATGTTCAGTTGTTATGACGATTTTCTTTTCATCTTTTTAACAGTGATTTTAGATATGGTTCAACCTTAAAAGTTGCATTTTTTTTTAAAAAGAAAAGTAGCATGTGTCAAATCTCAAATGTAAGAAATTTTTCCAAAAGAATGAAAAGATATTTTTCTAAAAGCTATAAAACTGTTTCAAAAAAAATCTATAATATGTAGCTATTGCTATAATTAGAAGAAGTTCTATTGCACATTGGGTTGGGGTAATACACCCGATCAAAAGAGAAACATATATCAATTCGTGTGATATGATTAGTTGTTAAAAGGTAAATATATATTGTGTCATTATTTAATTGGATGTTACATGGCACTGAAAGTTTCAGCAAACTTTTTTGGAATTCAAATGAAACAAGGGTGTGACTTTCAGCAATTTGAGCCGGCTATTGGAGATGCTTTTAGTAAACTTCGTGCAATTCACCCATTAAAAAATAAAATAAGACTTGGACATTTAAGAAACAATATATGTTCCTAGCCAAAAAAAAGAAAAGATCAAGATCTTGTTCAAAATTATATAGATCCTAATTTTTCCCAACGATTTCTCAACCCAGCTCAATTACATCTTCCATGTGGAATATTTTCCATCCAAATGTACTTTCTTTTAGTCTGCAGCATTAGATATTATAATGTGATGACTGCAACACTAGAAAAGTTTCTAGCTCGTTAAGTAAATTCCAGCTATAAGTTCACATAGTTAATCGTGGTCCGGTTATATAAGAGAAGATCAATAACTCAGAAAAAGGCGAGCGGCTTCTTTATTGCAAAGGCATCTATCTCCTTTTACTTAGTACCTGTATGAGATAAATCAACCAAGAGGCAAATTTCTTAATGATATTTATTAATCCTAAGCAATTACAAATCTTCTGTTTCAAATAATAATTACAAACCTTCCAAGATAAATGGTTGTATTTCGTCAAGTTGCGGGTTTGATTCATCTAGTTCTGGTGGAGGAGCGTCGAGCTGTTCTAGTTGCTTGACTTGGTCAGGATCCAAAGGCTCAAGTTGTAGATGTGGTTGGATTTGTTCAGTAGATGGTGGCTCAAGCTGTTGGTATCTGGGCTTGTTTTTTTCAAGAAGAACGTAAGTAGCGCAATACCAAAATAATAAAATTCTACTTTGAGCTATCACAGTCTCATTGATGTTGCTTCTTCCGAAAGACAGCCTCTCCAATGCCTGCACAGTAAGTTAGTTAAGTTTAAGACAAACTGTCAAATATGAAATTGTATATCTAGACACGAGCCTTTCTAAGGAAAAGAAGGCTAAACTTGTTTGAAAGAAATCCTTTTGAGCTACTTTTGACAATGTTTGATCTGTAAATTTAATAGTCCTCTTGACATCAAATTTCTAATCGATATTCATTGTCAAGAAAAAGAAAAAAATGACAAACTTTTATAGCTTCTATAATTCATGTATCCAAACAGGAATCTATCCTGCTATAGTCTAAGCTTTACCTGGTCACCAGATTCAATATCAAAGGAATGTTGATGCTCAAATTTAAGCCCTCTGAATTCATTGATGCACAGCCCTTGGAACGCCCTGAGAAAGTGACACATTACAAAAGAAAAGATAAACTACTGCTCGTGTAAGACAATTTGAAAAGAAGATTTGGAATGACTATAACTTTATAAGAATTAGCTTACCATCTAATAAGCGAAACTTGAGGTATCCATCGGAAGATAATTGGTGTATTATCTGCATTTACATAATATCCACCGAATACAATAAAAACTGTCATAAGAGAAGGTCCTACTGCCATAGCTGCTTCAGTACTAGGAACCATAGCTCCCACAGTGAGGCCCATTGCAGATGCAGCAAACGATTCTGCAGTCACTATTCCACAGAACTTCCCAAATCTATACCACAAATTATAATTCTGTCAGGGCTGGATAAATAATAGATTTCCCTCCCAAATTACACAAGTTCTGAAAGAGTGATTCGACTACCTCAATGGTAGAAACAAAAAAAGAAAGATAAACAAAAAATAAAGCTAAACCAGCAATTTTTCACATAGCTAGCAATGATTAGTGTTTTCATGAAACAAACCAACTGAAACCAAAATCTATTCCAACCCAGAAATTCTTGAGATTAGAAATGCTAATGCCGACTAATGAATTAAAATGGTTAAACTTACGAAGGAAACAGAAAAAATGAGAGAAATTAAGGACAATGCCAAAAAGTATGATCATCTGAAGAGAATTTTGATCTTCTGCTTATCATGCACTAAACATATGGAAAAGCCAAAATATTTCAGTCACTCGAACAGGAAGATGAAAGTGTCTCTCCAGTTGAGAATACATTTAAGGCTGAGAGTTTTGCACCTCCAGGAATGGGGGGTCATCTCACATGTTTCACATCCATATAATTTTAACATAGGACAAGCGTACATACATACATCCAATTCATATTCATCTGATAAGCAAGGCAAATGAATGAAAATCACTGGCACTGTCATCCAAATTGAGAAAATAACACTTTGAAGGGGGGAATGTAGAAGTGAGTACCATAATTTCTAGAAGATAAGCACGGAGAAGTTAAAGAAAGGAACACGGATAGCATGCTGTTCTTGCAGGGTTTGGTTCAATATTCGATTTTCAGTCACCCCTTTTCTGATGGATTTTGCAGAATTCAAACATTTCTCATGAAATTTATCTTTGGGAAGAAATTAACACAAAAGTTTAATAATTTTCTTCAGATTAGGTCATGTGAAGAATTACAAATCGTGAGGGAATTCAGATTTAATTTATTTCTAACGAGAATTTAGTTCCAGACACTGCATTAGTTCCAATACAGTGCAAGCATGAGCACAACTATCAGAGCCAATGGATTCAGGCACAAAGCTATCCTACAGTTGCCTACCCATTCTTAGTATGTTTTGAGAATAGAAGCTTCAGTGAAGGACATTTTGTCATTTCAGTTCACTGAAAGATTCCAAGTGAACGTTCTCCAACTCATGCCCTAAAAATGCCCACAAATACTCTCGTTTTAGAAGTTACAAGGATTACGATACCCTACAGGTCCTCTTACCAATCTCTAAGGATTAGTGAATTAATCTTCAATTTTAAAACCTAGGTGCAGTAACTAAGATAATCAGTAGCCACAACTTTTAAAAAGAACCAACGAGAACTCATAAAAGACAGATTGGCCACTGGATCTCAACATTCAAGCTTGTTCATCTTCAATATTGACCAAAACCATGATCTTCGAATCTAGCTTCTTTGAGTTTCTCTCATCCATTGCCTTCTGGAGACTTTTCCCTTTTAACGGGACAAATTTCACTACTAGACATTTAAAAAAGAAGCGTCTTGATGCACAACCAAGCTTGATATGAGCATGGCTATTGCAAGGGACATGGATCAGTCTTCACCTTCCAGCTTGATTTTCCTGCACGTCTTTCAATTTTCTTGGACATGTGAGGAAAATAGTACATTTATTTTGCCTCATTCATGGTGACCAGCCTCTAAATCGATCAATTTTAGAGTTCAATTCCTTTTTCTTTTGGTCAGGAGGGATTAGAAAGCTAAACCCAAGAACCCACCCCCCACCCCCTATCTCCTGCATTTTTTGCAGCCGTAACACAATTTAACTACCCTTTTAGTATATTTCAAATCCAGTTCAAGTTTGCATACAACTTATTTTGCATTCCTTGTAGAGTTTCCATTTTAAATCCTCTAGTTATTGTTTGTCTTGAATGTACTTTTCCTCATTAACACCTGGCACAAAGTTTTCTTCAATGCACAAGTTTTTCAAAAAATTTCCCTCCAATGTTATGAGGATATCCATAATAAGCAAACATGCATGCAAAGACTCTAGCGGAAGTTTTCACTTGCCATGAAGCTCTTTTCCTTGATTGAAGTTTATTATTCCAATGATGTATTTATAGTTTATTAAGCAAGTGAGCATATGAGTCTAATACTTACTTGACTTGACTTGTTTTAATCTATTCCTACGTTATATGTAGTTATGAACAATTTATTGTTTTATCTATTCTAGCACTACAAATATTGCTTTTGTACAACCAGACAACCATTAGACACACAGAAGACCAAAAACCAAAACCAAGAAAACTAAACTCAAGATTAAAACAATCAAAAGACCCCGAGGAATCATGTTTCAGAGAACGTCATCTATTGCCCCCTTTTAGGCAAGGGATAGTTATATCAAAGGGAAAGAGATGTATTAACATAGATCATAATCGTACGAAGTACTACACTAATATGAACAGATCTCAACCTATTTGTCAAAAAAAATAAAATTAGCCCGACAAACCTGGACAAAGTAGGATGGAGACGTGCCATTGGATAGAGCACAGTGCCAAACACTAATGGAAATGCTGCACCAACAGGAATTTCAGCTATCAATTTGGAGAGCAGATATGGACCTAATGCATAAGACCCCTTAGCAAGCTCTCTATCTACAATTGCACGTTCTTTGGGAAATACACCCACTGTTTTTGTAAGAGCAGCCATTGCTGTGTTTATTGCTGCAACCTGCAGTAGACCAAACAATATTTATGGAAAACTGAAGATTTTTCATCAACTTTGGAGATTATGATGGCATAAGCTAACACAAAAGAAGTAAATAATTTATACAATAATTCCACTTATCAATAACTTGAAAACCAAAAACAGAAAACATGAGAATGAGTTAGAAACACGAAACTGTAGTCTGGCTACAAAGATTAGCAACACACAAGATCAAATTCAAGCCTCTCATTTATGTATCAGTTGTATGCCAAAAAAGATCACAATATAAGATAGTACTTACAAACCACGCAAGCATACGCCAACCAGTATTTAGTGACCTATACCAGTTTAATAATTCCTGTTTCTGCAAACCTAAGTATCTACCATATATACTACTCAGACTCAAAACTTTTGCATGAGTTACATCCTGGATGAGAAACGTCTGAATGTGTTTATTATTTGAATGTCCTATATCCATCTTCAACAGGGATGAGAAATGAAATCAATGACATAGCAATATACCTGAAGCAATCCCATCCTATCTTGTATTGATGTCTGAGACCTTCCCAATCTCCAGAAAACTGACCCAAATATTATAGCTGATGCAATTGACATTCTTGCCCTAACTTTATTTGTTGGACCATCTCGAGAAGCCTAGTATATCAGTCAACAGCCAACAAGTTATTAACAAAAAAAGGTAATCAATAAGGCGCGTGTGTGTGAAGCTGAAGTACATTAAAACATTTTATCTCAGTACCTGATTAACAAAGCAGGTTGACGTTCTATGTTGTATCATTATTTCCAATATACATTTTATGTCTTGGCTAATAAAATTTTATGAATCTTTAATATTGCTCTAATTGTCAACCTATCATGCTAACCCAAAGGTGTGCACTGATCATCAAAAATCGGTCAAAGGATAAAGCAATTCGCTCCTGGAATTTGCTGTTTGGCTAACTAGAAAGAAGACATGAATACACACGTAAAAAAGAAAAATAAATAGTTCCCTTTGATAATGATTTTCATCCCAACTATTTGAAAAGACCATGCTTGCTTCTTAAAAGTTGGGAATGGCTGAATTAAATCACTGTCATGACACGATAAAACATTTGGGTTTTTTAGAGAAATAGCAGGAAAAAAAATCAACCTGCATCCATGCACGTTTAAGGAGCAACAAGAACTGCCTCCACCAAGAACCTTTCTTCTTTACAACCATTTTTTTACTTAACTTTATGCCATTCTCGAACCCTGTCCTTCTGGTAAGTGGAGTTGCATAAAACACTGTTGATAGCTGTTGTGAAAATGACTCAACTAGACCATCTATCCTTTTCTGTGAAGAATATACACTTTCAGAAGAGCTGTAGTCGATGGATATGAGATCAGCCAAAAACTCAGCAGGATTCACATGATCTGGGCAACGATACCTGTTGAGCCAAATCCAAAATTTCTCAAATGCTTCTGAAAATTATAACCACAATGCTGTTGAACCAAATGTTTTTGACGTTCTTATCAGTTATTTACACAAGCAATCATCATTTCCATGCATAAAGACAAGTTCTGTACGAGGTTATTTAAAAATGAATATATTTTTGAAGAGATAAAAGAGCAGTGAACACAATCCGAAGTTGAACACGCTTGACATAGACGTTCTTTGTTATTTTAAGCAATTACTACAGTTCATTTCAATGAAGATCCATTCACGAGATGCAAGAGACGTACTTTGTAGAAGTGATATTCAAAGACGGATCTCCAAAGATAAAACATAGAAATTAAGGAAAGCAAACAAAAGAACCAAATCACGGACCATGGACAATTCCCTTTCTTTCAGCTTGAAGCTCAAAGACTTGAAACACTTTTTCCAAATTCAAAAGCTGCCTCTCCATGTTACGCTCTCCCTTAAATAACTACCACACTCATACTCCAAGAAATAACCGAAATACAAAGCTCAGTCACCTATACACGAGTTCCCTTCTTTTCTTTCTAGATAAACATTCGAAACATGAAACATGAGGCCATAAGCTAAAGTATTCAGCACCAGGCCTCCATTCCAAGTATCCCTTCTCTATCACATTGAAATTGAAGTAACAAAGTCATACACTACAGATAGAGGAGGCACATTCGACAAGGACAGCTACATATTGTCACTTGTCACCAAGAAAAAAAATGCATCATTAACTTAGGAATAGACCTTGGTACCTGGAGTCATAATCACAGAGGAGACATATTCAACAGGACATCTATATGTCACCAACCTAAAACACCAGCTTGCTAGTACCAAATTAGATTCACATAGTATAAACTTATAAGCAAATGCTGCAGGCTGCAAACCTTGAAGTATTTCTTTTGCAGATATGTTCTTATGATCCAGTTATATGAGGTCCAAAGTCAAAACTAAGATTGAAATCTGACAAGAATCTTCTGACATAAAGAGTATATACAGATGAGATATGTCAGCTCCACCAGCAGCATAGACTATCAAGTGAAAGTAGATGCATGCCATGGGCCTGCTTCTGCAATTCTCAGAGATTCACATTTTCTAGTGAAAGCTTAGCGTGTATCCTGAATCCTAACCTATAATTCTAATGTATAAAGATATTATATTTAAAAGGATTTTGAGAATAAAACAACCATATGTCCTAGCAAATGGACAGATAAGAAGAATAAAAGCAATGTCTGGCTAACCCAAATTTTGAGAAGTATGTCAGTGGTTCTTCATGTGCAGGACCAGCATAAACAAGTGCACCTTCTGATAGTAAAACAATGTCGTCAAATTTACTGTATACTGAACTTCTAGGTTGGTGAATGGAGCAAATTACAGTATGCCCATCCTGTGCAAGCTGTCGGAGAGTTTCCATTACTCTCTCTGCTTGGAAAGCATCAAGCCCTAAAAAATATTGTGTATCAGTGGATTGACAATTTAACAAAATTTAATTATGATAGATGGAATCAACAAGACTCTAGTATACAAAGCAGCATCACTAAGAGCTGAGAAATCCACCTTTGTTTTCAAATTCCAATGAACCCAATCACATTGTAACGCAATAATGATCAACAGGAAGTGATAACGTAACCCAAGATCATTTCATCACGGAATTAAGAATATAAATGTTAATATGGAGGATTAGATTTTTTTTTGTCGAGATCTATTAAGGGCATTCTTTTTATTTCAGCTAATAACATACTTGGAGTAGAATCCAGCAGTCTGCAGCTAGACTTGTTAATTCTACAACCTTGAAAATTGTCAATAATATTTGATTTAATCATGTCACTAACTGATTATGTACAACAGAAACTTATACATGGGATGGAAACGGAAATCACAGATACATAATGTGGCTCATCCATCTCATGCATTTCCTTTTTCTTTTTTTTGGTAACCGGAAAGCATTGGATATGTATCTGACAACTGCAATTTGTGATTATATCATTTTCATGCAAAATTTGAGGTGCGAAAATATGTTTGTGTTAATAATTATTGCTAGAAATAGAAAATGCAGAATTTAGAATAAAGCAAGCATATAACACTAAACATTTGTTAAATAGAAACAAAAACCTAACTTAGTAACAGCCAGACTGAATGCACCCTGTGTAAACAAAGCCATTGTGGAGGAGAAAACATACCTGTTGTTGGTTCATCCGCAAATATGACGGATGGACTCGCAATAAGTTCACATGCTAGTGATAATCGCTTTTTTTCACCGCCGCTTATTCCACGAACTTTTGCATCACCCACAATGGAATCAGCACAACTAACCTTTGAACAAGGAGAACAAAACAAATCAAGGAAAGAAATTGAATCAGCAATTCCTTGTTATATAACAAAATAACGAAAAACGGTTGAGAGATGAATATTGCACATGACTTTGCCACATTGAACTCAACACACTATTATATTTAACGCAAGTGAGCAAAGAAAAGAGACCAGTCTACATATAAGCTATGATATATTGAGTCAGCAAAAATGCTTAGTAGAATTAAAACTTATGTTGAGAGTTCTCCATTAAATTCACTAGTTCACATCAAAATTCAGATATTCCACTTACCAGTCCTATCTTGAATAGCAAATTGTTGATATACTCCTCCCTTTCTTCAAGAGAATATATCTCAGGAAGTTGAAGTTCAGCAGCAAGAGACAGCGTCTCTCTAACTGTAAGCTGAGAGAAGAAAAGATCTTCCTGTGTCACATACGCAAACCTGGAAATAACAATAGATATTCTTACTAACATCATTCCATACTATCGATTACAAAAAACAACCACAAGCATTTAAAATCATAGCCTAAATATCCACGAAAGCATACTTGTAAGCTCCACTAGAACTAGATCTCCCGTTGATTTCCAAAAGACCGGACAAATGCAACCGTGGTGACGCCTTCATCTGTCCTGCCAGTACATTGAGTAACGTCGTTTTTCCTGATCCGGATGGCCCCATAATTGCAAGCAACTTTCCAGGCTTGGCTTCTCCACTTAGATTTCTCAGCAAAAACCGCACCTACAAAATAAATTCAACATTATATTTATCGAGAGTCAACTCGTGACTCGAAATTGAGCTACTAGAATCTCACTGTTTTCAATTATTCTAACTAATTTAACGAAAAACATGAAAATCATGAAAATAGCTACTCACTCGAGTATTGGATTTATCAGAGAGAGAACACGTTATGTTGCTCCAAGTGATGGTCACCGGAACAACTTTACCGGAGTTCGGAGCTCCGCCATCTTCGGCGTCTCCGGCGACACCGTTGTTCTCATCGTCATCAAACTGGTCTTCCGGTAAGATAGCAGGTCCAGGCCCCGAGAATAATCGGAGAAGCAATGCGACGGTGGCGGCAGCTAGAATCTGACCGAAACCGTGACCGGTGAATTTGACAACCTGGCCCACCATTTTCCCGCCTAAATGAGCCATCTTCTTCTGGTTTCCGTTTTCTATCTTCAACCTCCTCAAGCTGAGAAAAGAGCTAGTAGAAGAATAATGTTAAAAATTCATTTATTATTATTTTATTGTATATAGTTTTTTATTTCTTGCGAACAAGGGGAACGATATGTCGTCAAGTGCTTCAAGATCAAGGCATTGTACGGTGTCGTCTAGTGACATTAATTATCTATCTTCTGCGGGTAATCAAATTTGATTTTGGTAGTTGAAATTTCCAAATGCAGGACGCGTGTCTAGATTAAGGATAAGGCGCAGCTTCATTTCTACTCTTCTTTCTTCCTAAGCTTTGTCATTTTCTAGGCTTTCTTTTGAGAATAACCGAAAAACATTTACTCAAATGTAATTAATGAATTAAACTTCTTTACAAAAAAATGTGTAAAGAAATCATCATTTATATAAAAATGTCTTATTAATATTAAATATTAAAAAAATCATTATTCTTACTAATCCATAAACCTTAATATCAAGAGCTTTTAAGTTTTATCTTTTGTAAGATTTTCTTTCGACTTTTAGCAGAAGATTAACTCGTTATGTCGACAATTTGAGCCTTTCCAGTAGGCAAGTATACATTTCTAAGTGTAGATAAGGCTTCAATGTTATCATATCTTCAATTTATAAGTCATGTGTACAGTGACTCCTGAATCAATGATCCAAAATTTATGAAGAGTGATTTTACCTTCAGCACAAAATCCAACAAATGTTGAGAAGTCATTTGAAGTTCATCACATCCTTGTTCTTCAACATTTTTTGTGTTTCCTTTACACTTCTCTTTAAATCAAAGTCAGTACATTCTCTTATGAACTCTCCTCGTCTTCTGAATAAGATTTATCAAGTGGAGTTGTTTGATCTTGAGTCATGTGAGCCTAATATCTTCCACCAGTTCCAGCCTTCTTCCCTCTGAATTAGTCTAGGTAGCCAATGAACTTGAAATAACCACTTTTCACATGTCCTCCCTTCATTCAATGGCTAGATAACTTATCTTCCTTGCTTATAGTATTTCCTCTATTTATATTTTGATTGGTAGATCCTCCATTATTCCTGCTATGAATTTGCAAATTATTTCCTCCATTTTTGTTTAGAACAAATCTTGACATTTTCAGTCTATGATGTCACTCATGCACTTCTTTGTCTTTCTACACAGATTAACCTGGAGTATACCTTGCTCATATTTGGTAATGGATCAGATAATAAAATCTGATTTCTCACATGATCATATTCTGAATATAATCCAGATAAAAACTGCATTAATTGTTCTTTATACACTTGTGTTTGTGCCTTCTTTGCATATTCTCCACAAGTACAATCAATCATAGGCCTAATTATAGCAAATTCATCCCATTTTCTCTTAATGCTATTTAGATGCATTACTTTGACCATACATCTCTCTCAGATTATCTCATAGTTTCTTAGATGATGTTGCATACACATAGACACTACTCAGTTCTTTTGATAATGCACTAAAAATCAAGAGAATACAAAATAATCTACTTCCTTACATTTCCTATATTCCTCAAATTCTCTTTTTGCAGGTTTTTCATCTTTCAAGATGAATTTTGTCTTATGTTTTGCATTTATAGCAAGTATGATAGATCTACTCCATGAAATGTAATTGTTTCCATCTAGTACAATAGTAACTAACGTTAAACCAGGATTATCATTATGATTCTGAGTTTGATTAGCCATACCTACTTCTTCTTTGATATGTTGAATCCGCACCTCAATTACCTCTGAATCTTTGAAATCAAAGTTGATCTCTTCTTCAGATGAGCTGCTGCTTTCGTTGTTCACCGATATGCTTCTACATGATCCTCGTCTTGCTGATCGTAGTACTTCCACATAAGATCGATTGATCTCTGATGACATCTAGTAGTCAATAAATTCTTTTGATTTTCATTTTAGCTCTGATACCATCTTAAAGTAGATAGAATTTCAAAATTAAAAAAAGGAGAAATTTTCTTATTATTGATCAAAATAGCCGTACAACTATTTATATACAAACACATTATCTAGATTTATTTTTTTATCACTCTACACAATTCTCTCTCTCGCTTTCTCTAACTGTGTCAACAAATTTTCCCGTGCAAATCATTCCCTCTAACAGCTTTAGCTACTAATTATAACAGCTTCAGCTTCTAACCACGACTGACTACAAAACGCTGCCGTTATTAAATTCGTCACATGACTTATTAACAACATCACGTGACCTTTATTTCACAAACTATGACAATAGTATAATTTCCAACTTTGTAGAGCGATGTAACCAAATGTTTTTGACAAATCATCATTAATTGAATAAAAACACCACTAAAGATAAGTGAATCATAAAGAATTCGATCTACCTCAACAATCTAATAACATGTTTATGATAATTTCTAAAGAAGAAGACTCGTGTTGAAATCCTCAACTTGGCTAGCAATCCACTAACTTTATCCACCAGTTCGGTTAACCAAAATATACAGCTCGGGTCTTTTGTGGCTTTCAGTTTGATCCGCTTTTCCCCACTTATATTTTTCAGTTCTATCTCGTCTCTATTTTGCGTTCTAACCCTAGACCTTTCTTCAAAACATGGATTAGTAATCTCCGAATTCCAACACCAAAAGCAAATCTTTGATGCGAACAGTTGAGGATTCGATCGTGAGGTTTCGGCATGCATCAATATTTGTGGTATTTGTTTCTGTTTACTTTTCTAGAAAAACGATAGTAATAGTAAGAGTTATGTCGCCGACGCGACTTGAGCTTTACGGTTGTTTATGACTATTCATGTTACCCGACACCCGAATCATATGCATATGATATTCTAGAACACATTGTTAGAAGTTATTTCTGAGCTGACCTATATTCTCATCACCTTTAACTTGCAGCAAGGAAAATCACTAGCCAATTCTTTCCAGCAAAATTTGTCATCCATGGATGCACACGTGTCACCGCCATCACCATCAGAACAAGAAGAATCGAGTCGGAACTGGTTAGACCTGCCAAAGGATGTCACAATGTCGATCCTTTTAAGGTTGGGAGGACTTGATATCCTAACCTCTGTCGAGCGAGTCTGCTCCACTTGGCGCAACATCTGTATGGAGCCATCCATGTGGAGGAAGATCGACATGAACTATTATGGTGATTCTTGGGACGGAGAGGAGAGTGTTGCAGACCTCTGTAGGCGTGCTGTTGATAGAAGTGCTGGTGGTTTGACGAGTATCATCATTGAGTATTTCGAGAGTGATGAGCTCCTCCATTATATTGCTGATAGGTATTTTCGTTTACTAGCTTCAATCTATAAGTTCTTCTTTCAAGTATATTATGTTGGTGAAATTTTGCTCTAGACTATTTTTATTGGGTTTTATTTTATTTTATTGTCGAGAACAACTTTTTTTAGTAGTAATGCATTGTGTCAAATTGATGTTATAATATGTGTTTTAACCTCTAAGTTCTTTCTGAACAGTTGTAATATTTGGAATAAAAATGTGGTTCGAGTTGAATATTGAGTAGAAATGTCCATGGGATTTTGGTATTGGTTTAAAGATTGAGGTTAAAATTGGATTCAATAATGTTGAAAGGCAATGTCATATATTATTTTAAAGTAAGAGTCCACAATAGCAATGCATCGAGGTTTGAAATATACAGAGTTGACAAACCACAAGCTGAGGAGACAAAAAGACCAATCAGTCACGGCAAAATTTTTTGACGATCATTCTGAAATATGCTTTTGCTGCAGAATGCAGATAAATCCTTTCTGCAGGCATCAAATGATGTCATAATCTCTTTTTCTTCTTGGTTAATCTTTATCATTCTGGAGTAGTTAATCCCATATTAACGGGCGTGCAAGCCATGTGGAAAAGACTAAGAGATTAGAAAGCACTTTAGAAGCTCAAAAATCTCCCTTGTCATGAAAATAAGCTTGAAACTCACTAAGTTAAGATGGACGTAGAAATCTGATGAGTCTTCTTTGCTTCAAAGTTGGCATAGTTTACTGTTTGGTGACCAACAATCACAAATAAAATGCCAATTAGATGGAACCACTAGAGATATCCAATGCTGTCAAGGCAAGAAAAGTTAGCCTTCCATTCCTTTGTGAAAATTGAATGATGTTATAGGCATTTTTCCTAATGTACAGAAAACAAATTGATTTATCGTTATCATTGTTTATTTTTACTTCTGCTGATCCCCTGTTCCTGAGAATGTTTCTTGTCTTCGTCCTCGTAGGAAAGAGGTAATGAAGCACTTGTTTTTAAATCTCAAAACTAGTGTCATAAAAATAAGCAAGAAACTCACTGAGGTGATGTTTGATAACTGAAATCACACTTGAAATTGACAGATTAAGATTTTGTTGTTTTTTACTCGTTTGATAACACAACACAACTTAAAAAAAAGGGGCATATATTGTATGAGAATTTAAGGTAGTAAAGGAATAAAAGGACACATGGTTATCCTAGTTATAGTTGGTTACATCAGAGGTTTAGTTTGAGTTTTGGATTTGGAGTATACACAGATGTAGTATGAAAAGAAAAAGGTAGCTTTTGATTTATACATTTTGGGGTTTGTGGGTCTGTTAGATTTTGTCTATGACAATCCCTCCCTTTGGCTGTTTTTCTGCATAGATTTATAATATGCTTTTGTTTGTTTTCCTGTGTTTGCTTAGAGTTGCTCATTTGCTTGGACCTAATACTACATCCATTTTACTATTCTTCATCAGTTTGTGTATTCTATTTCTTGGTTTGACTTGTGTTTCAGGTGGTTTCCCATAAAAAAGCACAAACCCTTGCACTGCGATAGTCTTTTTTATACAATTTTTGTGGATTATTCTTTGGCTGTTTGCAAGTTTTAGTGTTTTATTATTTTGAATCATGGTTGTGATTTTGTAACATAAATTTTAACTGTCTAGTTATGATTTTGTACTAGATATGTTTAGCTCATGCTTACGACATGAAATTATTTCACTTCTAACAATCCTCAGATATATGTTTCTCTTCTCCAGTATTCTTCTATATACATTTCTTAAAATGTCAAGCATGTTAATCCTTGTAGTAATTAAGATACATGTAGTTTTGCTGACTATATTTGCTGACTTTTGATGATATGGTAAATGAGAATCTTACAGATCTCAGCATCTAAAAGTACTTAGGCTTGTATCATGCTATAACATCTCAGAGGAGGGATTTTGTGAAGCAGTTGCTAAACTGCCATTACTCGAGGAGCTTGAAATTTCATTATGCAATTTATCAAAGATATCACTTGCTGCTGCTGGGAGTAATTGTCCTCTGCTCAAATCACTTAAATTGAATACCCAGGGGTACAAAGTCCCACGTGTAGAGTGCAATGAAGAAGCGCTTGTTATCGCAGAAAAGATGCCTGGTTTGTGCCAACTCCAGATTTTTGGAAATAAGTTAACAAATGAAGGGTTACAGGCCATTCTTGATGGTTGCCAACACCTTGAATCACTTGATATACGTCAATGTTTCAATGTGATTTTGGAAGGGGATTTAAAGAGAATATGTAGTGAACGAATCAAAGATTTGCGAAGCCCTTATGACTCTGCTGCCGACTATCCGTTTGATGCCGAAATTGCTGATATGGAATTCTTAGGATCATCGGATGAAGACTACCCGCATGGATTTTCTGATATTGATTTCATATCTGATGATGATGATGATGCCTATTATGAGTTTTCCGGTGGTGGCAGCGACTTGTCTGACTTTGAGGACTAATATTTTGGTTATTAACTTGTTGATGAAGTTGTGGCATAACCAGGTAAGCAAAGTAAGTATATGCTAGTGTTGGGCACAGACAATTTGATGTTTTCCTTTTTGTTAAGTTTGCATTCCATGGTTGCTGGGATTTGTCCAAGGATAATGATAGCAATGTATGTGGATTACGTGTTGAACATATGCATGGACGTTTAGATGCTTATCTATGCAGATGATTATAATTGAAGAGAGATCAAATCTTCTTGTACTCTTTTTTTAACAGAAACATATACTACAAAAGTGTGGCATGAATGAATTAATTCTTTAAAGTTGAGGACCCCTTTGTTTTTTGTTAAACATTAGGAGTGGGTGTTACTCTTAATGAAGGTAGTCTATATTCTTAAAATCAAGAATATAGTTGGACTGATTAGGACCTCTAGGCGCTCTAAATATTTATAGCTAGACAGGTTCGAACCTTGGAGGAGGAATTAAAGATATATTTTGGACTCTGTCCCCCCTCAAGAAATTATTATTTTTTATCAATGCACTTTAAATCCATTTTTCAAATTTTGGAAGGTCAGGTCCTATACTTGAATAAATATGGAGGAATTAGAGATTTATTTTGGACTTTGTACCCCCTCAAGAAAAAAAAATATTTATCAATGCACTTTAAATCCATTTTTTAAATTTTAGAAGGTGAGGTCCTATATTTGAATAAATATGGGATTTACTGTCTTCACTATTTCAATATGATCAAGAGATAAAGAAATATGGATGCACACCTGATATCCTAAGGTTCTTACCGAAGGAGTATATTATTGAAGAGTTTCAGCAATTGAGGACTTTGGTGTATCATAACTGAAGCTTAACGTGTTTTCGATTCATTTTATTGATTTAAATGATGTTATCACGGACCATGCTAGCCCCAAACCATAGTTACCAATCAAACAACTTGAAAATGATAATTCCGTCCAGTTAAAGAGAGGACCAAAAGGAGGACTTCTGTCTTTATTTTTTATATTACCTATATATTAAGTATTGAACACAGAAATTAAACAATAAAATCTTGGTAATTCTTCTTTATTTTAACATCACTAACAAAATTGTAACTCAAAAAAAATTAGGGCAATGAATGTTACAAATGCAAATCATAATAAGTATCGTCTTATTCAACAAATGCACAATATGACAATTTCCTAGCAACAAAGTTGCATTATCACCTGGTATCACATTTCACTTGCCTTTCCCCCAAATTACATTATGTAATACTAACCCGTAATTCTCCCACTTTCTATTGGTTCAGCTGCTATGAATGCTTAAAAAAAGAGTGCACCTGATTCACCGGAGCAACCTACTCAACACCATACAATACCCTAGAACGGGTTTCACAAAAAGAACAATAATTGCTAACACAGAATCTACAAACACCCCCATTCATGGATGACTCAACGCCATCCTCGGCGATTTCTGGCAGCAGAATAATACATGAGCTGCCTTTCGCGTTAATCCAGTTTCACATTAGAATAGAGAAGGGTGTCCCTCGTCACCGGCATATTGAGCAGTAAGCATATCTGCAAACAAAGAGAAACAAAATTAAGAAAATGCTCATTTTGGCAGAGCAATATGAATTACTATATCATAAATGAGGACAAGACACCAAATACATATGAAATGATATGACTGCCCAATAAATAATAACCAACTTACTGAAGTCCTATAAGAAGAAAATTTTAAAAAAGAGCCAAAAGAAGAAATAATTAAAGAGGTACCCAATTAGCACCTTTTCACTTCTAAACCTTTGTAACTCAATTAAATAACAGATTTTTCAAGGAAACACATTGGAAAAGAAAACAAAGGACATATTAAGTATGCGCTAATCTTACCCCCATTAGTGTAGAAATGATAAGTATAATTCCTGTCAACCAAGCAAGCGTCTTCCTAACCAAGGCCACTCTCAAAAGGGTTATCTCAGCCGCTTTTGATCCAGTAGACTCGTCCAACCAACGTCTAGATGACTGAGTAGTCAACTTCACATTCAACACCGGTTCTGCTCCTGGAGATGATATGTCATTGTGGAAGATAACTCCAACAATTTGACCTGCCAGATGTCATTGTTGCCAGAGTTGGCAAAGAACAAATCTTTTCAGTATTCACATTGAGATATAAGAAATATTTACAAACTACAATATGGCATGCATTCCAACCACCAATATTAACTCTAGCAAGGAAAAGTGTTGATAATCGAAATTCAACACTTAAAAATTCATCAGAAGTCGCAATGCCAGTTTTCAGTTCCAAATATTTATGCATTTAAAGCATGTCATAACTGTCATAAAGAAAATAGTGACATGGAACTTCTAGCAGGTTTTATAGACACAATCACTAGCTTCTCTTTGGACATAAATTGGTAGTTGTAGTTACAACATTCTAGCTTAAGAACAGGATCATATTCATGGTCATTTCATGGAGGCAAGACAACCAACCTTTGTATGCAACTTGTAAAGAATCAACCATTTTCGATATTGCAGCTAGCAATAACTCTACTCGCTGCTGGTCTTTCAAAGCCTGTAGCATAGAACATAAATACATGATGAAGATGACAGGTAAACGTATGGATGCATAGCTTGAAATCTTGATGCAGCATGGATAATAATTAATAAAACTCTTTAGTTTTGACTTTTGAATAACATAAATTAACAATCAGAACAGCAAAGTAATAACTTATTGGTTGTACACAATTTTTCAATCATGATAAACAATTTAATTTCATGCGTCAGTCTGGGAACCAAATAAGCAAATGTGTCGATCACATAACTGATTATCCTATTGCAGTAAAAAAATGAAGTGGACCAGAGAAAAGAAGAAAACCCAATCAATTGATGTATCCGAGAATCAGTGAAAAGTCCCAATTACTTGAAAATAACAATTAGGCGAATCATCGAATAAATAATCTAAGTGGACAAGAGAAAGAGAAGGAAAACCCAATCAATTGATGCATTTGCTTTCTCCACCTCAGGCATTATTGACATAACCTCATCTGTAGTTGTATAACATTAATTCCAGCTAAACCGGATTCAATTAAGAGGAGAACAGAAGAAACAAAAGCAGAGACAGACATATCAGAGTGGAACTGGAAGCAAAATGAGATGAGAAGCAATTTATTCAAGAAGGGAAACAAGGGGATCGAAGATATGAAGTTTCTGAAACGGAGAAAATCAGAAAGGGGCTGTGAGCATCCTTACGTTTCTTAGCAATATAGGAATGAAAGATTCCATATGTCCTACAGCTAAATATAGAAATAGTTTTCTCAAATTTGTTGTCATTAACAAGGATATGGTTGTGATTACATTGATTCTACCTCCATTACTTCCATCAAATCCTTCTCATGGACAAATGAACTTTCATTAGCACACAAAATATTAAGTGGATATTTTCTTGGACCTCTATTGTTTTTCCATCAAAACCAAATAAAAACTTCTCTTTCTATCCATCAAAACCTTCTGATGGAAAAATAAAGTTTTGTAAGCGCATAAATTTAAGTGTGATATTTTCATGTACCTCCACTCTTTCCATCAAAACCAAACAAGAAAAACATAACTTCCACATTTCAGCACCCTTTTCCATCCTTTTCTAAGAGATGATATCATGAAGGAAATAGAAAGATAATATTTATTCAGATAAAAATCTGTTTTTTCAGTTGCAATTTCACCAATTTAATTAACACAATTTCAGATAAAACAGAGCACAAAATTATATGCTGTGGAGCCTCTTCACCGCTGCAATGGTCTACAATCACTCCATATCTAAGAAGGCAAGTAAATTTACAACTCGTGAATTTAAAATGACTACAGAATTCCAGAAAATAACAGAAGGCAACAAGAAATTTTGTCCTGTGGGAAACACTCTCCTTGCAAAGGTCTATAATCACAATGTCTAAGAAAGCTAGGAAATACATATTGACTAGTTCATTGTTATGGTCTCACAAATAGGATCTTGTGACAGGTATTTTCAGAAGTAAAATCCTTGATTTCCTTGCTTTTCATGTTTGTCAAAAAGCCCAACTTTGAAAATCCGTAATGGCGACTTGTTAGAGATCTTCTAAATCCCTTAATTCTGTTATTTGGCTCGAGGTTAAAGCTTTATTTTATTGAATATAATCCTTCCCTTTATTTAGAGAAACTCCTAAGTAGTAAAACTCCTAAATAAGAGAACTTCCTACATACTAAAATTTCCCAACAACAAGAACTCCTAAGTAATAGCAGATTATTTAAGAAACTTCCTAACTAATTTAAAACAATAAATATAAATAAAATCCCTAAATAATAAAACTCCTCAACAATAGAATATTAGATAAAATCCTAGTATCCATAACATTCATGTTATCAAGTAGAATAGTTATTGAAACATTCAGCCAAATTAGTTCTGTAAGAAAAAAGTATATGAAAGCAAAAACGGAAGCTGTCATCACCTTACTGCCGTCAAAACGACCCATTATTAACTCTGCAGGTCCTTCAGTAGAATGTGAAAGATCTTCATGCATTTCTATTGCGCTTCTACTGTTGTAGAACAAAGCCAGGAGACTTGTAACAAAGTCCCTATCTGCTTTCTGCAAATAAAAGATACGAAAGTCTCAAATAAAATACGGCAAATTTCATATCGAAGGCTCCACCTAAAATACAAGGAACCCAAAAGTAACAGCAAATACCTCTGACATAAGAAGGTTTACACCTGCACCTGCTTCACCATCAGCCGACGGGATAATAAACTCCCCATCATTTGATTCTACGGAATTGGAAAAATACGATCCACCCAACCAAGATGCCTAAAATATAACACCAAAGACATGCGTATTTCATTGTAAAAAGATAATGTAATACTAAGATGGCATAGGAAATTGTAATGTGAGCCAAAACTAACCAAAGCACTTAATTCTTTCTTGTCACTGACATCTGCCAACTTTTCATCCAATGAAACCATGGAGACTCCTTCAGCTGCAATAGATCGCATAAAATGAATAGGCATCCATGAGATATCAAGCAAATAGCCTATATACAAATTAAGTCTACCAAAGGCAAGTACCAGGCAATTCAATTTCAGCTTTATCTGACCCGGCAACGACCTTCCGTTTAAGGGCATCGGTTAGGATGCTATTTGTTACATCTGTTATACATGCAGTAAGAAGATCCATCAAAATTACTTGTGTAATACTTAAGATTACAGATAATAGTTCATCTTAAAGTAAGCAGACGGACCACTGACTCCAGTGATTTCCAGCATAAAAACAGCACGTGGTCTGTGAAATGGATTTGGCACAAGAATCTCATTCAACTGCAAGACACAACATTCTCAAATCACAAAATTCCATAAGTAGAGATGCAAGCAGGAAAAATAGATGTTTAGATTGCAATAGTTATCATCACAAAGACCTTCGATGAACCAGCATCAGAAAGTGTGGCAGGTGGTGCAAAACCCAGTAAGACGGAAACAGCAGCACCAACTTCAAGAGGTGACATTGAGTGCGACTGACAGTACAAAAAAGAGAAAAAAAAGTACTCGTAAGACACAGAATTGCAACCAATTTATAAAGACAACCAAACTAGATAGACACCAACTGCTCCAGCATCCGTTCACTGAATCTAACAGATATATGTCAATAAATCAAGATTTATTCACTGAGCCTCACAGATATTGCATCAAACTACATATTTTCAACAGCAAAAACGGATCTATTACATCGCACACAAGAAAAAATGGCATCTTCTGGTGGAAGTCATAGTTTCAAAAGGCGACGCCTTTTCTCGCCTCAGGCTAAGCCGCCACCGTCTTCCTATCTTGATGGTCGCCTTTTGACGTCCACTAGGCATTTTAAGTCGCCCACACATCAGCCTCTGCTTTCAACCTCTCCTCCACACTAATTCTAAGGATGAAAAAGTGTTGAAGAGGATTGAAGGCATCTGCTTTCAGCTAATTTCTGAACTTTCTGTTTGTCGCCTGACGTGCAAAAAGCGAGCGCCTTTCTCTTGACTTGCCTTTCACCTTTGAGAAGTATACTCCCTCCTAAACATCCTAATGCTAATTCAAAACCTATTCTATCGAATTGGTTGAATCAATAATACGAATGTAAATCACAGTGATTGATTAGTGATAATACAAATGAAGTTTTCGAGTAATCATTCATCCAGCAACAAATTCCACATAAGCAGGATGAAAATGAAGATTAAGCAGAATTGATAACTGAATCGTAACAATTAGACAAAAAAGAAGAAGAACCTGAACGGCATCGTTTGGTGAAGGAGAGCGAAGATAGTGATTGGTGCGGCTATCGATGAAAAAAGCTGAACCGATGGTTTGAGTAGCCTGGACTCCATAATCATCGGTCCGATCAGTAAAAAGTATATATAGAAAAAGTAAATTACAGAGATAAGATTGATTTATACCTGAGATAATGAGCATGAGCATAGAAGAGAAGAGACGACAAGCAGAATGAGGATGCTATGTTTATGGAACTCCATCTTCCACAGATGTATAGAGAGATCTGTACCTTGCAAAATAATAATAATGGAAGTTAGCCTTCGTTAATCAAAGCTAAGAATCACAACCTCCGAAACGACAACGTATGGGACCTGGATTAAAAGGTAAAACTTCTAATTACGATTATCAAACAGTAAATTTCTGCGTGGGGTGATAAGACTGGCTAATTTTTCGGATACCAACTTATTAGCTTAACTCTCAGGCAAAACATTTAATTTGACCGAATTTTATCTTTTGTTGGGCTCCATATTTTAGTTTGGGCTTCATATTCCACCTGTTTTCTATTTGTCTGTTTCTGGGTTTATAATTATTGGGCCGAATTTTATGTAAACCATTATAAAACCATACTAAATAATTGTTACTATTACATTCTATAAAATAGTGTGAGGTTATGAATTCAAATTCTATGATTGCAAAACGTGTAAATCAGAAAAAATAAAAAAGTTTAGACTTATTATAGAAAATATTTAATCTCAAATCAATTTTCTAATACTTGTTATTGCATAATTTAAATCAATATGAATAGATGTTTATCTGGTTATCATACGGATTGTAGCCCAATATTTATTCATGGGCTACTGAAATAAAATGCTTTCTTGGATGTGAGCTAATGAGCTTGATGTTAGAAATTAAAATGACCAAATGAATAAATCATTTGTTCGTTGAAACTTCTAAATGAAATGTTAACCTTGAATAAACTTTTTGAATATATAAGGAAGAAATAATGAATCTCGAGATTAAGTATTTAATAATTAATCTTTGTTATTAATTAAAGTTTTTATTATTTGGAATATACAATTTTTTAACTCTTAAGAAAAGGAATATATATTTTTGAACATATAAATTTTGAATTTTCTTTTCTTTTTCTAAAACGGATAGTTTATGCTCATCCATATTCTAATTTGGAGATCCCTCTTGAGAGACTTTCTCATTAAGTATTTTAGTCACAATTGCATTCACATATCTAAAATGTTTTATTTTTGATTTTCAAGGGCTAATATTTATAGGGGCATGTTACAATGTCTACTTCTAAGTCAAAGTTGAGAATATGCATATAGATACTGAGCATGTTGTCATCCACGCGATAGATTTTTTACCATAATGTCCAGACATTTTAATTGCTACTTAGAGCATGGATGGAGTTATAAATGGAGTACATATATATGGTTGGATAAGTAATGCTATAACAACTGTATAATTAAAAATGAAATTGGAGTATAAAAATGGAGTAGACTATTGAAGATGATCTTACTGTCAATAAAAACAAGGGTAAATTACAAAAACATGACCTGCGGTTTCAATTTAGTAAAAAAAATACCTGTGGTTTACAACGTTAAGTGTGCTGACGTGGCAAGGGCAAAATGGTCCAAAAATTATTGTAAACCACAGGTATTTTTCTTTTACTAAATTGAAACCACAGGTCATGTTTTTATAAAAACTTGAAACCACAAGTCTTTTTTTTGTAAAAACTTGAATTACCCGAGCTTTTATTTTGCCACCATAATTTTTGGACCATTTTGCCCATGCCACGTCAGCACACTTAACGGTGTTAGTTGATTTTCCTTAATTTTGATAACGTTGTAAACCACAGGTATTTTTTTTACTAAATTAAAACCACAGGTCATGTTTTTGTAAAAACTTGAAAACACAGGTCATGTTTTTGTAATTTACCCTAAAAACAATCAAGTGAAATCACTCACATAAATTAGCAAAGGTCCTTATCAAATTAAAATTGAAAAAATTAATTTCAAAATTATATGTCTATTTATGTTTCTTTCAACCCAAATTTAAAACATGGGACAAGAAGGGAGAACACAAAGAGAAAAAAACCAATCGTTAACGCGTTATACACTGGAATTGTTTTTATTACTAGGATATCTAGTTGTTATTATAATAACACCATAAATAATCTAGCCTATGTGTTGTTTGAAATAATGAATGTGTGGTCATTTAATTATAAGTTGCTTTAAAGCATAAAACAAATTAGAGTAGGGTTGACCTAAATTACCATATATACCATGTTACAGCTTGTTTTTGTTTCCTATTATTTGTCCATTATTAATCAATAGGTGGTTCACTTGTTCCAAGATCTTGGAGCTTAATAAGTTGTTGATGGATCTTCATCTCCATGGCTTAGGATTAGTGGTGCTGCTGAATGTCATTTCTTCTACATTTCATGGCATCATCAGCAACAACATCACATTTACTAGCTAAGTTTCTCTTAGTCTTTCTTGGCCTTCTCTTCATTCTTCCTCTTCTTGCTCGGTCAGTCAGTTTCCCCGACAAATCCATGGCTAAACACAATTCACCACAGCTAAAACATGCACCCACTTTCTCGTCGTCGTCTTCTTCTTCTTCTTCCGGTGCTGTATCTGGGGTTGAATCAGCTGGGAAACAGTTTAAAGCAGCTGCCCATGAAGTTCCAAGTGGTCCTAATCCTGAATCCAACTAGTAAACCCGAAAAAATTGATGCTGTCTTTTATTATCATGATGACATATTTATGTGCAGTGACGGATCTAGGATTCTCTTCGAGAGAGTGCTTCAAAGTTCTCGGTTGAAATGAAAGCTTGGATAAAGTTCTCTGGCATTTTCATTAGAGATGCTGATCAGACACTCTAGATCCGTCCCTACTCATGGTTTATGGTGACTATCATCATCATCATTATCAATCATGTTGATCATATACATTAATTATCTTTTTGGGTTTGCCCCACTAGAACTTGCATCCATATTGTCAATGGCAAGCAAAAATACTCTCATTTATTTCTTTTGTATGTACGTTGTTGTTTTTGTGCTTGCTCTTATTATTTGTTGTGTGTTGTTCCATCTATATGTAAGACTTTTTGAAGCAGTAATTATGTACATTGTATATGCTGGATTATAATAATGTTGTATTTACACATTCTGGATTCAATCTTTCTTCTTTGCTATGATATGATTTTAATTTTGTTATAAGTAAATAGATTGGAATTGAATTTATATTTCCTCTTGGATATCAGGTAATTCAACAAATTATCATGACATAAAATACAAATTAATGGAATTATCATGACACAAAATGATAAATAAATCTCTTACAAACAAAAACAAATTTAAATGTATAATTATGTATTTCATTTTAATATTTTTTTTCTAGGAAAATGAGTTCAAATCTACGACCTTTCACTTTTGATTTCAGTAATATTCGATAACACGCATTGCTCAATATATACAAATATTGCTCTACTCTAAAACTTTAGGAGTGTGACCTTAAAATGTGTCTTGCATACAGTGGTGGATCCAGGAATCGAGAAAAGGGGGGCAAAATGCCATGTAAATTTTATTTTTTTCACATTCAACTATCGAACACACAAAAATCAACCAAAATGTAACTCTAGTTTCTAAAACAAAAAAAAAACACTAAAATCAACCAACACAGAAAAAACAATAATAAAAAAGTTTTTTCTTTAAAAAAAAAAAGTAGAAAATTAACATTTGAATTCAAGGAAAAATATAATTGAATTGTAATAATAATGAAAAAAAGTTTCAATGAAAGAATAAATAATAGATTGGTAAATTTGAATAAGATAAAATATAGTTAAGATGAAGATAAAATAATAATATTTATGGAAAAGAAACTAGCACTTGAAAAAAATTATATAAAATAGAACATTAATAAGGTGGATTGTAAGACTTGAACACTAGACTTCTTGTTATGATATAAAAGAGATTCTTCCACGTACCATCTCTCACACAATTACTTATTGTACTATTTATGCATCTCATTTTATATATTTAGATAATTCAACTCATTTTTTACTATTAATTTTTTTTTCTTTTGCATTTATCTCGGACCACCCCCGTTGCCCCCTACTGGATCCATCTCTGCTTGCATATAGTCACACTCTCCTTATTTTCGATAGCAAAAGTTAGTACATTTGTAGCGCTCATTTCTCAAACCTTCTTAGCTTTAATGTCAACCCATTACATCAACTTATGTATAAAGGCAGTTAAGTTGTCAATTTTGTTGCATGCATGCAGATGATGTTGAATCATCTTTACATTAACTCAATTAGAAATTGAATCCCCAGTATGCTACTAGCAAAACTAAGAGAAGGCATAGAATAATGAGTTAGTTGGTTTGATGCTAATGGCATTATTCAAAAGAGAGTGAAAGCACGAAGAACGAGAAAAGAAAAGTGATGAGATATGATTTGATATAAGTGTAAACTAAACGACAATCATTGGCTTAACTCTCTCTTCTTGTTCAATCACTCTCACCCTTCCATTTTTTTAATATCTTTCGTACACTCACCTTTTCCTGCCTTTTCTCCTATTCTTAACTCAATTATTTTCACCATCATTCTATTTAACCTATAATTCTATCATTCATGTCTATTTCTAGCTTTGATTCTGATCACTTCATTATTATGGAATTTTGGGGTTTTTGTGTAAAATTTGAATAAATTATCACTGGCAATTCAAGTCTAATTTTTATAGGTTAGGTTATATAATTGGAGAATCATCGAGATTGATCCTTTTTCACAAATTTTGTGATGCCTTTAACGTGCTAACAAGCCTAGGGTACAATAAAGATAAACAATGGATTATAACCTTCCCTCTTCTGTTGTTTTTTTGCGGAAGGATGCATGTACCACGTGTTACCAATTGAGATGAAAGCTATATTGAATGAGCGATCACCATTGGCTCACGGGCATCTTCAACTTGGATTGTTGGGCCTTTGATGGGCCAACACCCCATGGTCCTTTCAAGGCCCTTTTCATATGGTTTTCTAGTCTCTTTTTCACCATAGCCGGGTTGACGTCAATAGAGCAAGTTTGAATGTTATCAAAACTTATAAAGTATCTACCCTTTGAACTTAATTAAAGTTATTTATTGTCTATCTGAATTTATTTAAATGACTGACACTGTTCTATTTGTTGATAAGATATATTGACTTTAGAACTCTGTAGTTTTAGTTTATCTAAATCCTCTCTTGCTCTTCTCCATAAACTTATAAAGTTATACTATGTCACTTCAAGCAAATAAAAATGAACTGTGTTCCGTGTACTTAACATAGTCAAACCGTGTTTCATTATATTTTTTTAGTATAATGTAAAACACGTGTTTCTTTTTTTAGAGAAAAATATAATTCATATATCTACATATATATTATTTATTTTGAAAGTGTATACATATATTTATTAATCTTGAAATTTAAACTCAGAATCTCACACTTTCTTTTAATCATAATAACCACATGATAACCACTAAATTCTACAATAGTGAATTTTATGTAACTCACACCGTTGTAACTTTCTAAAATAACTAGTAGTAGTAATATTTTAGAAAAAAATTATATTCTTGACTACGTATACATGTGTATTTTAAAATTTGACTACAAATTTGTTTCCTAGTGAATTGAAATGGAGTTAATAGGACACCAACAGCAGTAGTGCATAACTTATTGTAGTTCTAGCTTATGCTAGCCAATGGATAGACATATATATGCACTCTTTTATTTTGTTTTATTTTTTTTTCTATTTCGGTAACTTGTTTTATCTTTTTGTGATAGACATAAATTTGTGATAGGAAGCAAAGTCATATGTAGGACCTGTTTAATACCATCAGTATATGGAATAAATATACAACAGTTGGTGACCGGTTTTAATTTTCCTTTTCATTTAGGGCTTATCCTTCCATTTTTAGGACACTTTTGTCTAGCCCCACAATTGGATGACAAGTAATAATATCAACTAAAGGAGATATTAATATACATGACACTACATTTATTAATATACATATAACACTTCAAGTTTCTGAAAAGAAATTTCGAGTTTTAATTGCAACTAATCTCAAAATAGAGAAATGGTGATGAGTTAAGTTTTAATGGTCACTGAGCTTGGAATAGAGGAAGAGACCTACAAATAACTTTTAGTATATAAAACTTTGCACAAACCAACCGGACAATTTAAATGTGATTGCAAAAGCTTGATTTGTCATGCATTGAAGAAGAACAGATTCTCTGTTGTAATTCAAAAATGAAAAAAAAAAACATTTTCAAGTTACTGCTAACATTTTACTTTAATCATATAAAGAAAGAATTAAATAGCCATGCAGCAGCATATATGAGGAAGCAAATCAGTACTTATATAAATTAATTAGGAGCACAACTATTCTTTGACTTGTTTACTTCCTTTACTATATATATATTCATCATATTTAATGACCGCCGCCGGCACCACCTCCGGCTCCAAATCCACCTCCACCACCAAAACCTCCCCCAAATCCACCACCACCACCTGCTCCGCCGCCAAGACCACCACCTTTACCGAAACCACCACCAGCTCCAAACCCTCCTCCAGCACCACCTCCTCCACCAAATCCTCCACCACCACCAAAGCCTCCTCCTCCACCCGCACCGCCTCCTCCTCCAAGTCCTCCGCCACCACCAAGACCTCCACCATGTCCACCACCTAAACCTCCACCTGCTCCCCCTCCTAGTCCACCACCACCTCCTAAACCTCCCCCATGTCCACCTCCCAAGCCTCCCCCACCTCCTAAACCTCCACCCTTTCCAATCCCACCACCAAGACCGCCACCCTTTCCGATACCCCCACCAAGACCGCCACCTTTTCCGATGCCACCACCAAGACCTCCACCATGACCAATGCCACCACCTAAACCGCCACCCTTTCCAAGACCTCCACCGTGCCCAATACCGCCACCTAGACCACCTCCCTTTCCGATACCGCCACCTAGACCACCACCATGCCCAATGCCGCCACCTAGACCGCCACCCTTTCCAATGCCACCACCTAGACCACCACCATGCCCAATGCCACCTCCTAGACCACCACCTTTTCCAATGCCACCACCTAAACCACCACCATGACCAATGCCGCCACCTAAACCACCACCGCCGCCAAGACCACCACCACCACCTAACCCACCACCAGCTCCGCCACCATAACCTCCACCAAGACCGCCACCTCCACCTAGTCCTCCACCAGCTCCACCACCAAAACCTCCGCCGCCGCCTAAACCTCCGCCGCCGATATGGCCCAAGCCTCCTCCTTTCAGCATACGGCCATTAATAAAGAACAAATGTTTATCATCTTTGACAACATTAACATCATTGTCAGCCGAAACCAAGACATGAAACAGCAAATGACACAAGAAGAGAGCACGCACGACACCCATTGTTAATTGGGTTAATTTCATGGATGAAAGAAATTAACCAGAGCCCCAGGGTAATTAGTAGTTAATTGTATTATGAATGAATGAAATGGTGCAAATTAGAGTATATTTATAAGCAGGGGGGAAGAGAATGGTACTCAACTGTGAAGGTTTGAATGAGTAAATGAGGCTCATCTGTCACTCGACAAAGTATTTATTCGTCCAACTGTCATCCCCAACATTACAAGCTCATACGTAAATTCATCCTTGGTGCAATCATCAATGGTAAATTCAAATTTATTACAATAGCTATACCTACGTACCTAGGGTTTGACTTTCATTTAGGTGGTTTTCTTTTCTTTGAGTCAATTTCTCTTTTATATATCTTGGCGGGAAAACTGAGATAACATAAGCAAGTGTACAAGTTGAGTTGTGCAATTTAATTGGCAGAGAAAAAAAACTGAATCTCAATCTCATTAATGATGCTTTATCTGTAACAACAAAAATTATAATGGTGCTTTATCGTGACATTAATGGATCAACTAAACTTCTCTCTCTTTCTCTTTCACTTTCACTTTCACTCTTTGTGAGCAAAAGTAAAACTGTGTGGATTGAATTTAAATCACCTATAGAAAGCAACAAGTTTCTTGAAGCTACTACATATAATTTCCTTAAAAAGAAAAATGTCAAACAAAGTAGTAGCACCACTAGCCACTAGCTACTTACTGCATTAATTAACTCTAATCTTAACCACGGTTTTATCATTTATAATACACTCAGCTATAAAATTAATAAAGTTAATGATAAATGTCCCTGTCTCTTGCTTTATGGGTTTGTATCTTTTGTAAATGGTAAATTATCTATTACAGTAACCAGCCATCTTAATTATAGTTATGTAAGAGTGAAGCTCGTAAGTCAGAAAAAATTTTGGACTAAAAATGTCTTCGTTTACGTCAACAAATTCGACTATTTTCTTAATTCTGAAAACAGTGCAAACCGCAGTCCTTTATTTGCTCAAAAGCAAATCACAGTACTTTATTTGCAAAAATACGAAAGCACGAGACACTTATATTAAGTTAACCCATTTTTTTATAATATTTGATGATTAAAAGAAAAACTAACCAGACCAATCGATGGTTGGCGCAGTGGTAGCATTTAAATACCATAATCCTTGGACCCGTCCCGAATCCAAATTAATCGACTTAATGTGGTTCGGAAACCGGATGAAAAAAAAAAAAAAACTAACCAGGGAAAAACAATTTGGGCCTTTTGAAAAAAGAAACTTGGCCTTTAAAGACGGGCCCAACTTTGTTCTAAAACTGAACAATCCAATTCTTTGTAATTTTTTCTATCCATCATTATGTATTGTTAGGCCCTCTCCAGTCCTGTCCAGCCTCTAAGCCTACGCACTCCTGCTCTATGTTCAGGACCGACCTGCTTTCTATTATACTCTACAAATTTCTACCAAACAAAACATGTTATTGGACTACTGATCTATTCAAAATTTATGTATATAGTCATTGACTTTTTATTCGGTCATATTTGACCACTTAACTTTGTAATTTGGTGAAATTTGATCCTTATTATGTTAGTTATGACATCTTTTATTTGAATTAATTGACAATTTTTAGTTTTAGTATCATTTTCTTACTTCAGAATTTCAATGTTTAACATTCGTATATACTTTTAATTTTGGTTGAAGAATTGTGAGATTTTATTAAATTGGTAGATGAATGACTAAATATGACTAAGAGGTCGTTTGGTGTACATGGGAATTTAATTCCCGTAGGAAGTTCAAATTCATAGAAAATTATTTCCTTAATATAATTTTCATGAAATAGCCAAAATGTGTTTGGTTGACATTAAAGAATTTGAAATTCCCATGAATTTTGAATGACCAAGGGGGGCTAGGTGATTAATTTCCCACATTATGTGGGAATTTGAAATTCCCATGAATTTTGAGTGCTCCCATTTTCTCAATTTTATGTCACCCAAACAACTAGTCAAAATAAAAAATCATGGGAATTTCTATTGCCTACATAAATACATGTATACCAAACAACCAATAAATTACAAAGGTGAGTGGCCAAATGTGACAAAAAAAAAAAAAGTTTGTGGCCAAATGCACGAATTTAAAATAGATGAATGGCTAAATAGTGTCTTTTGCTTATTAATAAAGATCATAATACAATAACAATATTTTATAAAGTTTAATACATCTTCAGCCCCTTCAAGTTGTCCAAAAATTGCAATTGACCTCCTAAACTTCAAAATATTACAAATAACCATTTATACTTGTTTAAACGCAACAAATAACTCCCGATTTTTGTTCAACTATTACAAATAACTCCTTATTCTTGTCAACAGTTACAAATGACCCCTTGATCTTGACCAATTGTTTTCAGTAATTCCCCAATTCAAATTTGTTCGTATTAAAATGTGGAAACAATTGATCATTATCATTTACAAAATTTCTGACTCCATCTATCATAATCTTGCACCTATAGTATGTACCACCTAAAAATTGTACGTTTTGATACATCATTTTGAAACTAGGGGTTTATTTGTTACATTGTGACAAATATAGGTAATTAGTTGTAATGTTTTGAAATTGAAAGAGTCAATTGCAGCTTTTAGACAACTTGAAAAGGCCGAAGATGTATTAAGCCATTTTATAACTTCTCTCTAGTTTTGTATAGCTTTCTAACTTTCCATAATTACACAATGGTTAATGATGTTGCCAAAATTATTATTATTATAGGAATTTTGGAAAAGAAATTCATTTAATTAATATGGTTCATTTTAAATTTAAAATAATGACGATAAGAAACTATCCGATAACTATACAATTTGAAACAAACATTAAAAAATTTATAAAGAAAAAACATTAAAAAAAAATGTTTTTCATAAAAAATGATTTTAATAATTTGTTACTAATGATCCCGACCTGAAGGCTAAGTCGGGGAAATCGGTTCGGTTAAGGAGAAAACTCAAGTCACGTGGCAAAATCAAACGTCCTTTTTTCCGCTTTAGTCCACGTGACCAACTCATGCAAGACCAACGAGTCTACTTGCCAATTAATCCAACGGCCCATGATAATTCTATATCTACACGTGGCATAAATCTATTAAATCCATCAGGTTTGGACTCCAAACCTGAGCTTCCACCTCCAAACCTCACCTGGTCAGCTTTGGATCTTTTCGAACTCTCATTACTCTCTTCTTCTTCTTCTCTGTTTTTTTTTAAAAAAACTTCCTTGTTAGCTCTTTGATCGGCAAAACCCAATTTTACCAGGTATGAATACATATATACATATAGTAATGCCTTGTGCTTATGGATCGTAATCAAGGAATTATTTCCCGTTAATTGTTAGATTTTTGTTTAATTTAGTTTTGTTTGTATAGAATGCTTTGATCAATGGAGATCGTGTTGTTTTACGAGTAATGCCACCTGGTGATCGTGTTATAATTTGATTTTGATTTTGTTTCGTCTGCCGGTAATCAGCTAATGTTTACCGTTGAACGAGTAATTTGATTTTGTTTATATGTTTTTTTGTTGTGAATGTAATTTGTTATAGCATCATTAGCAGTTTGCAATTGAGTGAGTTAAGCATTTGAATTTTAGTCGAATTATGGTTTAACGGAATTGATTGAGGTTTTGTGTTTGTTTTATGGAAGCTTTTAGGAAATTGGCTGGGAGGCTGCGGCGTTGGTCCGTGACTTTTGAGCTGAAACCATGGCGCAGAGTAATTGGGAAGCTGATAAAATGTAGGTTTTGAAATATCGTAATTCGTATCGTGTTTGTTATTTTTATGAGATATATTTGAATTTTGGTTTGTTTTGGGTGTTTGGTAGGCTTGATGTATACATATATGATTATTTGGTGAAGAAGAAATTGCATGCCACTGCAAAGTCCTTTATGACTGAAGGGAAAGTAGCCCCAGATCCAGTAGGTAAATTATGCAATTGCAGAATATTGGATTTAATCTTTTGTCGGTTGCGGTATTTTTAGGAAAGCAATATTTGGTATGTTTTGATTCTGAGATCCGGACAAGGATGCTTAACGGCTTTTTGAATTTAATTTGACAAATGGCTTTCATTTTAAATGAAATTTTATTTTAATTGAGACTTGTACATATATGGGATTTGTCGGATTAAGGAAGAATACAATGAATTGTTTGATTGTGCAGCGATCGATGCTCCTGGAGGTTTCCTTTTCGAGTGGTGGTCTGTATTTTGGGATATTTTTATTGCAAGGACCAATGAGAAGCATTCTGAGGCTGCTGCTGCATATATAGAGGTGGCTTCTGAAATTTATATTCTTGGTGGCATCTTATGGTAATTTTTATTTACTCTATTCTGATCTTGATAATAGGCACAACAATTCAAAGCGAAGGAGCAACAACAGATGCAAATGCAGCAACTGCAGATGATGCGTCAAGCGCAGTTACAACAGAGAGGTGGTAATAATCAAACTCTTAGTGGTAATTCTATTGGTTCTGAAGGAATGCTGGGGCAATCAAATGCGAGTGCGATGGCAGCAAAAATGTATGAGGAGCGTATGAAACACTCTAATCAAATGGATTCTGAAGCATCACAACCCCTCCTTGATGCTAGGATGCCTTTACTAAAACAAGCAACAAATCATCCTAGGTAAATTTAGTTACAAATCCAATAACAAACTTCATTATTAGACTTGTTATTTATTATATATGCACATTTTAACTTTCTTTGGGCTGACACAGCCAATTGGTTCAAGGCAATTCTGGGAGCATAACTGCAGCATTGCAGCAAATGCAGGCACGAACCCAGCAGACTACTGTAACTACTTAGACAAGATGTTCCTACATTTTCTACAAGTTGTCATGTCTTATTTATCGGAATGGTTGTTGTTTATATTTTCAGGACATCAAAAGTGAAGTGAACTTGGGTGGCACTCAAAGATCTTTGCCTATTGATCCTTCTTCAATTTATGGGCAGGGGATTATGCAGTCAAAGCCTGGAATGGGAAATGCAGGTAAACTACATGGTTTTCTAGTTTAGAAATGAAAATTGGCTATATAATTGTCTTCTATTGAGACGATGGAATGTGTGATATTGATGATAGTAGAATAATAACTGGTCTAACTCTTTGAAGCATTGATAATCTGTGAAAAAGGGAAAGTTCCATATGCAGATTTGACTGGAGGGAAATTTGGGAATACAAATAAGTGAAGTATTAAGTCTAATACGAGTTGCGCTGAGAAAAAAGAAATTTTTTCATTGGTATATTTGTTTGAGGAACTCCAAATAGACATAAAATGGTATGAGAAGAAAGCTATGAAGTACAAAATAGAAGAAAACAAGGAACATTAAGGCATATTCTTTATTTTTACACAAGAACTAGATGAGCTGTTAAAATTTCCATTCAAATGCTTTATTTTATGTGTGCATAACAACATGTGTCTGATATAGCCTTTCGTTGTTCCTCAAATTTGTTTTCAAGAAAATAGTGCGGTATTTAACTGCTGTCGTTTTAGTTTTCTACTTATGGAATTGGTTTTTCTCTAAAATAATGAAAATATATGTTTTATTAATTCACTTTGGCTCTTTCAATTTCAGGATTAAACCCAGGAGTTGGCAGTCTTCCATTAAAAGGATGGCCCTTAACAGTAAGTTTTATGGTGAAATTCATTTGTTCGAAAATTATATTGAAGGTTGTTTGTTGTATGTCTTTGGTTATTTCATTCATCATAATGAACGGATTGACTTGTTATACAGGGTATTGATCAAATTCGACCCAATTTGGGTGCACAAGTTCAAAGGCCTCTTTTACATGGTGCAAGTCAATTTCAGCTTTTGCCACAACAACAGCAACAGCTCTTGGCACAGGTTCAAGCACAAGGTAATCTTGCTAATTCACCTATCTATGGAGACATGGATCCACGAAAGTTTAGGGGTATGTCTAGAGGCAGTTTGCAATCCAAAGATGGACAACAAAATGCAAATGATGGATCTATTGGTTCTCCCATGCATTCAACTTCATCCAAGGTAAAGCCATTATACTATCAGAATCTTCTTTGTATCAGATCCTAAATGTTTATTTAGATTAGGAGTTCATTTTACACCTTTTTCTTTTTGGCAGATGAACGTATCGCAGATGCAACAACCATCGTCTCAACAACAAGATCCTCTGCAGTCACAGCAAGTGCAGGTTGTCTCCATCGCAATTAATGTGATGTCACATTTATTCCTCTTATTTTCTTAATGAGCTTTAGTACTTGAAAGTCCCTTGCTGATTCCTTTGGGCTTCCAGCTGCACTTTTTAAATATAATACCTAAGGTACAATGAAGTTTCCATTTGTAAAATTAGAGATTGATGGTTGCAGTTTTGTGGTGTAACAGAACAATCGAAAACGGAAAGGTCCTTCATCGTCTGGTCCTGCCAACAGCACTGGTACAGGAAACACTGTCGGTCCTAATTCTCAACCATCAACTCCATCAACTCACACCCCTGGTGATGGAATTTCCATGGCTGGAAATTTGCAGCATGTCAATAACATGTCAAAAGGCATGATGATGTATGGTGCTGATGGAACAGGTGCTCTTGCATCATCTACGAACCAGCTGGTATACACTTGAACTCCTAACAGATTAGCTGCTGATTAGGCTGGAAAATTAAGGACATATGCAACCTGTAGTTCATAAAATTTACCATTTCTGCATATGCAGCTTATTGTTTAAGCATTAGGCCTTCACAATAGAATCTCAATCTGGATTCCTACTTTCTGAAGACCACATGTCAATTGTTTGCAAATGTTATCAACTGCTGGAGTTAGATAACTGTTTATAGAAGTCCAAAAGAATTTCGTCAAAATGATTTCTCCGCTTTTGATGAAGTGCTTTTACGAATGAGCACCTTTCACTGATTACTGGACCTCTATGGTAGTGATATTTTTCCCAACAACAACAAAGCCTTAGCCCCGAAATGATTCGGAGTCGGCTAACATGAACCATCATAAAGAACCGTAAAGCTTAAGTCGTCGGCGACATAGATTCTCTCCCGCCAAGTACCACCATATTTACCTATCCCTAATAAACTCTTTATCACTCTCTTCCAAGTTTGCTTAGGTCTTTTCCTACCCTTCACCATTTCCTCCTCTTGCCACTTTTGAAACCGTCCTAGCGGCACATCACTTGCTTTCATCTTCTCAATCGTGTAACTCTTACTTTCATCTACTCAATACACGTTATTCGATTTTCCTCATCTACTTGATACATGTAACTCTTACTTTCATTCTAATAATTTCATTCCTCACCCGATCTTTTCTCGTATGGATGTGTATCTTTTCTTGTATGGTCACATCCATCGTAACATATGCATCTCCACCATCGACATCTTATGAACGTGGCATTGTTTCACAACCCAACATTCTGTACCATACAACAACATGTCTAATTGCGGTGCGGCAGAATTTTCCCTTCAATCTATTAGGTATGCCAGGATCGCAAAGAAAACCTGTAGCCCTCAACCATCTGGATTTAATCCTATGTGCAACATCGCCATCAAATTCTCCATCCGCTTGGATAATGAATCCTAAATAACGGAATAATCCGAACCCTGGACACTACTCCATCCAAGGTGATTGTCCTTGCCTGCCTACATCTGTTGCCGTTAAACTTACACTCCAAATATTAGTTTCTACTCAGCTTAAAGCCTCTAGATTCCAAAGATCGTCTCCATAATTCCAACTTAGTCTCCACACCTTCTCTCGTCTCATCAGCCAACACAATATCATCTGCAAACAACATGCACTATGGTTTTCCCAATAAGATTAATACTTGGTTGCAAGGCTGACGTATTTGGTGTCTTACAAATCCATAAAGTTGCATGTATTCACATGGTGCTCCGACAATTTTTCTTTGTACCATTTAACTTTGGCCTCCACTGGAACATAAAATTTTGTTCCTCCTTGGTTTGTGTGTTTCCATTTTGCTGTGTGTATAGACACACACCAAAAAATATGCTTAAATTAATGTTGCCTTAATGTTACTGTTTTCCTGTCCTAAATCTCTTGGAATATGAGCGTCTGATTTCATATTTAATTGCAGGAAGATATTGAACATTTTGGAGATGTTGGCTCCTTAGATGACAATGTTGAATCTTTTTTATCACATGATGATAATGATGGAAGGGATTTGTTTAGCACGTTGAAAAGGAATCCTTCTGAGCAGGCTGCAGAAGCTTCCAAGAGTAAGCAGAAACTAAATCTTCTTAGCATTCAACTTGTTCAAATTGACTTTAACAATGCACATCTCTTCATCCCAGGTTTCTCCTTCAATGAAGTTGGTTCTATATGTAAAAGCAGCGGCAAAGTTGTTTGCTGTCATTTCTCTACAGATGGGAAGTTGCTGGCTAGTGCTGGGCATGACAAGAAGGTAATGTCACCGACATGAATTAATTTAATGTAGAGAATGGGACTTTGCAATGACTTTGCTGTCTATAAGTTAAATTGTAATAAAGCACCTTCATTATATGAAGAGGTGTGAGGAGGTTATTATTCACATCCAAATCTGTTTATCCTTTTCTTCTTAATTGATGTACTATGCTTAGATTATTATAGCTTTACGATATATCAATATTTCATCAACTTGCCAGCTTTTAGGTGTTTCGGCTGCTCCAGTTAACTGCTTGTCATTTAATGATTTGGTGAATCCATATTTATAGCGCATCCATTTTGTTATATGACATCCATCTCAATTTGTCTCTTTGTATTCTAAAAGATGCTGGAGTGTGTTGATGTAGAAAGTAATTGTTAGCACCATGCAAGGACAAATAGTCAGAGGCCTAAATAAACCTTATTTCTTTTACTCTCTCTTGCAGTAGGTAATTTTCATTATTTTATGGTTTTGTATAGCTTAATGGCAGCCATGAGCTAAGTCTGTCTTGCAGCCATCATAGTTTTCAAGTTGGTTCAATTGGTTATGTTATAGCTTCGGACTTATGCTGTAGACGTATCATCCTTTTTAGACTATTGCAATGTTTCTTGAATTCAGAATCAATCACATAGTTAGAAACCATAAAAGATTGTGAAAATACATATGGTTGATCACATTGTAATTATCTCTATTTGTGCATACTTAAACGGAATGTGGATGCTCAATAGCATTTGTGTGTTATATTGTCCCAATCTTATTATTGAACAAAACATATCATCACGAAGCAGGACTTTCTATTTTTCTTGTTAAATTTCTTGAAAAATATACTAAATGCAGTTTTTTTAAAATTGCTTCAATCGGGAGAAGTCATTTTGTTTTCATGCGATTCGCAAAATGTTCAGTGTTGTGTGGTTGATTTCTCATTGGTAAGTGATTCTGTGGATGCCTATTTTTTTCATGTCAGTAGGTTGTGCTTTGGAACATGGACAATTTGCAAACAGAATGCTCTGTGGAAGAACATAGCCATATAGTTACTGATGTTCGGTTCAGACCAAATACTACTCAGCTGGCAACAGCTTCTTTTGATACAACTGTTCGGCTATGGGATGCTGCAAATGTAAATTTCCTTTTCATCCTTTTCTTATGGTAAACATATCCATTTGCCAGTCGACATACTACATAAATTAGAAGAAGTATCACATGATGCCGCTCTTTTTTTTTTTATCATCATGGACATCCCGGTCCCCCCTTAGATTGTTTTGTTCACTCTATTCTGCTTGATTTATTGTCCTTGTTTTAATTGTATATGTTTCTTTACTTCGTGGTGCAATTTAATGCTTTTATTGGACATGCATTCCTGGAATGCGAGCCAATTTGAGAAGATACAAGTTATGGAAATAACAACAGATTCTCTGCTATACTTGAAAGATCCAAAAGTCTTTGGTAACAAATCAAAATATTGACAGATCAAACCTATCGATTGCCTCATTTCAGGGACCAAAGTCAAGCAGTATTTGGATTGAAACTTAACCCCATACATTGGTTTGTATTTGGATTATACATTATAGATTCTAAATACAGCTTCTTCTTGCAGCCAAGGTATTCCCTGCAGACATATAATGGTCATACATCCCATGTGATGTCCCTTGACTTCCACCCCAAGAAGAATGATCTTTTCTGCTCCTGTGATGGTAACAATGAGATACGCTTCTGGAACATCAATCACTCATGCACCCGCGTATCCAAGGTTAGCTTTAAGACCCTTTCACATACATACGCGCACGCGCGCGCACACACACACTAAGCAGCTCGAGTTTGTTTCTTTTTTCTAAGTTTTTGATTGTTTGGTGGAGCAGGGAGGTACGGCCCAAGTTAGGTTTCAGCCGAGAATTGGGCAGCTACTAGCTGCAGCAGCAGAGAATGTTGTGTCCATCTTTGACGTTGAGACAGATAGGCAGACACGCTCATTACAAGTAGGAGTTTTAACTCTGGATTAAAATAAGCAAGACAAACCCTTATATATGTGTCTACATACATGTATGTTGCATGATCCATGTTTCTGTTCATTCTTAGGGTCACTCAACTGAGGTTCACTCTTTATGTTGGGATGCAAATGGAGATTACTTAGCAACTGTCAGTCAAGAATCTGTTCGAGTGTGGTCGTTGTCCTCTGGAGAGTGTGTTCACGATCTTACTTCCAGTGGAAACAAGTTCCATTCATGCACTTTTCATCCAAGCTATTCCACTCTCTTGGTCATTGGTGGCTACCAGGTATGGTTCTTTCTTTTTATGTGGTTACAATAGTTTTTATAAGTCTGAATGTATTCATATGTACTATGGAGATGAGGGTCTTTTGTCGTTGTGTTTGCTGATGCTTTTGATTTGAGTACTTTCATGTTTTCTCAAAACAATCAATAAATCGCGTTTATGAGGTCATCCCTGGAAAAAATAATTTTACCCATTTATTACTATTCCTATTTATTGGTGTTGTTGACTAATTTATAGGAATCATTTACACTTAACTTTTACCTATATACATGTATATTCTTTTCGTAGTATTCTAGTGCCCTTTGGTTGAGTTTCTTTTGATGTAAAATACCATTGCTAATAATAATAATAACAATAATTAATAACAATAATAAAGAACTTCTGCATTTTATACAATGCTGATTTTACTTTATGTTTATTCTTCAAGTCACTGGAGCTATGGAACATGGCGGAGAACAAGTGTATGACAATTTCAGCTCACGAGGGTGTAATATCAGCGTTAGCACAATCATCACTTACAGGAATGGTTGCATCAGCAAGTCATGATAAATGCGTGAAAATATGGAAATAGGTGCTAGCAACATTTGCTGATCCTTCAATTCTTCGGCTCTAAATTCTTTGAGAGATAAAAAAAATATCAAATAATATATTAAACAATTAATTGAATTGCTTCTGATTTGTATAATTTTTCTTTTTCCTCATAATAAGGAGGATGTGAGGTTCTTCTAGTTGCAGATTGCATTTGAAATGTGTTGAATTTGCGGAACCTAAACATTGGAAATGTCGAGCTGTATTGGATACCATATAGTCAATATAAAGGATTTGGAACTTTTGTGGGGAAATTATGTTTTTGCATTTTGAAAGTACTTGTCTAGAATTTCCTGATGGGGAAATTTGTACTTTTTGGGTACTTGTGTCCTGAAAAATTAAAGGTTCATTGATGGAGTTTTCTGTTGATCAATGCGTCTTCGAGCCCCCACCTGATCAGCTTGGATCCATCTAGCAATGGTAAAGTATTCAATTTCTCCATAAAATGCAGGTTGATATTGTTGGAAGAAGCAGGTTTGTTTTCTGTTTCAAGAAAGCATACATGTGTCTTGATTTTTAAGCATATTTATGCTATAGTGCTACACATATATCCGCTTGCTAGTTCTTATATCTAAGCTTTTTAGTTTACCAAGATTTTATTCTTTTACATTTCATTAGTTAAACGCCGCTCATGAAGTAAGTTATGGTTGTGATCAGTTCTCTTGTTTCATATTGTGCAAGTTGTTAGTTAAGTAATAATTGAGAATGGAAAGAATTTCCATAGCCATGAATCTTCACCTTTAAGGTGTAGTAAACTATTTGCAAAAGCGAATAGTCACTGCGAATAGTGGTAGATAAAAAAACATAATGATGGAGAATGAGTACTAACTGAGTTAGGTTCAAGTTTTATGTTCCCTTTCATATTCCACCAAAATTCAGAGATCGTTACTCTTTCTTATGTTTAAGATGGTACCAGAGCTTGAGCTCAGATTGTTTATGTCTACAATCAAATTAAAATTGCATTCAAAGTTGGAGATTCTGAACAGATTTGGTCTTGAGATTTGGAGAATCTCTTCAAAAAGTTTTAGAAAAAAAAAATATCCGAGTGTGCAATAGTTTGGAATTTAATCAAGAAAATGAACACTAGTTCTTTTTGTATTTTTTTTTAAGCAAATCATGTTCAGTAGTCTAAAACCAAGTCATTTGAACTTCTATGTGCACTTAATGTTTGGAGGTCTTGTTGTTGTACTTTGTGCTTGTATCAAGGTCGTATCTGATAGGATAATATCCTTGTAGTTCGCATCGCATCTAAGCATTGCTTTACTCTTAAATATCCAATTTATGGAGAGACGTTCAACTTTAAGGTAGAGTAGCAGTTCGTTATCTCACAACTAATCATTTGTTTCTTCAACGTCATTGATTTGAGTTTATGTGTTATAAGAAGAACAATTTACGAAGACTTGTTTTGGTTATAGTTTTAGTTTTGTCGGGCTCCCTTAACCAAGACATTGCTTATGGATTTGTGGTGCTCTAAAAGGTTGCTAGAAGTATTTTCCACATGAAAAAAGTGTCAGTTTAATATGTTTCATGTTCATGATTGTATCCCCCAAAGTAGCACTAAGAATTGGCTTCATAAAGAAGAAACAAAGGGATACTTTGCTTAATTTTGGTTTAAACTTTAAACTGTGTGTTCCATATTTTCATGCATATTTTTATATGAATTAGATACAACGATTTACCCTATTAAACTAAGAAATTAGTATGATGAGTGTTATGATCCTTTATTTAAATTGAGGTTGACACGTGAAACAAATCATGGTTAAATTGGTTTCAGCTTTGGAATTTGGGAATTCTGCCCTTTTCAATTATGTAGAAATTGGGATTAGGGTAAAAAGAGAAATCACGTGCAGGTGTGCACGTGTGAAGGTGCCATGATCTTCTATTAAATATCACATGAAGAAAAACGTTGGACACATAACATGAATAACATGATGTTGCTGCTGCTTTTTGCCTCTTGCTTCTTCTTTAAGACTGTCGCATCATTATGTTAAATATTACTTGCTAATTATCTATATCTGTTAAGTCTGTTTTACTATGTGCTTTTAGAAGAGTTCATTTTACTGCTACTTAGCATATGTTTTCATAAAAAAGAACCATCATTAGATTCTGAAATCTCTTATTAATTTGTAAGTATTTTTATCAAAAAAAGAAAAAGCTCTTACAAGTAATGCCTATAGGATAAAAAATTTACTAAATTTACCACAAATAAATTCCACTGACTCCAATAACTTATTGCTTACAAGGCATTATCGAAAAAAAATTCTTCATTTTTTTTAAAGCAAACAAGATTAATGCGCCACATTCGGAAACATTTAACAAAGAGGAATCAATAAAACTTGGAAGAACATCAAAGTAATAGGGCATAGTATATAAATAAGAAAACCGAGGCAAGGCTATGAGCCAACTTGTTAGCTAAACGCCAAAGATAACGGATCGAAAACTATTGTTCTAACACCAAATAATCTTACATTGTCGAATAAGGTCTCCAAACTCACTAACATACACCTCTAAAGAGTAACAGACATTACAAACTGTCAATGCATCTGACTTCAAAACACCCTCTCATATTCATATGCTGACCAACCATTGCAAAACCTGGAGAAGAGCCGAAGCTCCACCCTCCGCCACAGGTAGCACACCCCGCCTCAAAATAGACCCTAGCCTGCAAAAACAACTCCATCTCCTAACGAAGCACAATTGTGTTGGTGTACCCTAGGTGTTGTTTTATGACATTGTATTTGATGATGATTACATACTATGTTATTGGTGTTTTATGAATAAGGCATTAATTCATTTGAGTTATATATCTTGTACTATAGTAACTAAATGAAGTATCCATTGATTGTATATCATAAAATATACCAGAAGTGAGTCATAGTCATGGGAATGATTATGGCATAAGCTTTTATATCTAGGATTCACATGACACTCTGTAGGTTGCTTAGTGTATGTGAATATGGATATAGGTGTGTGTGCGTTACACGAGACTTGGTCGATCCGCTTTAGAAAGTTCATGGTGGTAGAGTCATTAAGCTTTCTAATAATGTAGATCTCTTTTATCTCCTGACCTGATTTCAGTATAACAGTCAATAAGGAATCAGATTGAATTTGGTGTATTTCTAACAGGTCCGCCAGAGGATGCCAAATATGGATACACTGGTTCAATCTCTGAACTTATTACTGCGGATTGTTGAAGTGATGGAATTACCACTCACTGTTTAAGTGAATTGATATCATAGGCCACTTGATGAGTATTAGCTGAGAAATGTACGGCCGTACTGAAACAAGCAGGTGACTTGTTTGTTTGTCAGTAATACTCGATGATCAAGAAATTAATCTAGCAATAGAGGATGACTACACCATGCCTCCAGCTTGATTAATCGATATGCTTTTGGTAAGAGATAAGTAGAGCATCATACAGGGTTTTCTGTCTAACATGGATAACATTCATCTGTAACCAATATGTGATTGACATGGTTTACTAGGACCCTCTGTCGATCAGTGAATTGTTAATTCACAACTTATTGATTTCAGACCCTAAGGATCGTGCAACACGGTAATCGAGAAGATCAATTGATACATGAATTGTGTTAATTAATTCCAAGATTAAATGATCAATTGAAGAATTGATTATTTGAAGAACGTATTAATTATTTGTTATGTGACAAGTTAATTAGTAAATGGAACGGCTAATTAATTAATCGGGTTAATTTAATTAAGCGATTAATTGTTTATGGGTTAAAGTGTAATATTAATTTAACCTAATTGATGTTAATTGAATCGATTTAATACTACGGTGTTTAATTGATAAAATTAAATTAATTAAGGGTCAAATTAATAATTAACTGAAAGTTAATTAATTGCACTATATAAGTGAATTGTCAATTCATTATTCAGGATCGGAAACTGAAAAACCTAGCCTCCATTAGCTGAATTTGACCGAACCGCTCTCTAGAGGATTCCGGTGAATTTGTTCCTCGTTCTTCGCGTTCTTGGAGTAAGCCGACTAGTAGCTGATCTCGGTTCTTGCTCGTGTCTGCACGTGAACTAGGAGGAGCAACATCTGAGGCTCTCGTCTATCCTTGAAAGGATATCCAAGTATGTTTTCTTAATCCATAGATTAAGATAACAGTTTTGTTAAAATTTAACTGAGGTTTAAAGATTAAGATCAATGGGACAATTGGTTCAGGTTAGATCGAATTCACCGTTTAACTAATAAGCTCGCTGCTTCCACTGCGCGGCTCTGATCGATCTTTCTGAAACCCTACAATATATATATATATATATATATATATATATATATATATATATATATATATAAATTGCAACTTCAGTGAGCTTCTTAATTTTAATACATGCTTCTACAATGAAAAAAAAAAGGAAGAGTGAGAGTGGCAATTGAAGAGTTAAAAGTATCTACAGTCTTTAAAGTACCGTTATAAACAACTATGGTCACAGAAGTAGATTATCTTTCAATAAAGACATTAAAATAATACATATTCATCAATAAAGTCACTACAATTATTCGATCACCAATTTCTCCAGAATGATGATATTACCATCACCTCCTCCATCGACATGTCAGTTTTACATCAAAATACAGAATATGGAGCTGAATATGTGACTTGCACATTGTGTAAAAATAATTTAAACTTAAAATTTAAAAATTTATAATCAAAACCATCTTTATGGTAGGTGTAAAGTACTTTTAATCGGTTTTAAAATGTGAAATTGACGTGTTGATGATTCGGTAAAATTAGTGGCTGGATACAATAATAGTGATTTTTTTGACTGAAATATATTACTGCAATAATAAATTAGAATATTGGTGAAGCAGTAGAAAAGAAAAATGGAAATATACGGCGTGTATGGTTTTGGGGGTGCTAGGCTATGCATAGGCTGAAGACCCTATTAGATTCTTCTCTCAATGATACAAATTAAATCAAAAAGGATTATTATTGGTAATCTTTTTTAATCTAATCACTGTAATCAATTAGTGGATTGTGGGTCCTACATCCTACTAATAGTGCGGCTGATGACGTGGCTCATTGCTCTACGCATCTTCTTTCTTTCGCCTACTATCAAACGTATCCAATTCTCTTGTGAGTTTGTTCAAATTACTATACTCTATTTTTTATTTTCTTTTAATAAAAAGTTTAGTTATGATCGGTCTATTCATTCGTAAGGTCAGAGTAACTTATAATTTACAGTACAATTTACAGATTGCTTACTAATAAAAGTTAATTTTTTTACGAAACAAGAATCAAACTTCAAATATTTCAAGTAGAAAATCAAGTGCCTTACCACTTGTACAACTTTTATTGATAATTACTGTGCTATATAGTTTTCTGTCAAAACAAAAAAAGTCATGGCTCGAACAAGAAAAAAAACATTGGAAATGATATATACTAGTTTTTGTCAATTAACTAAAAAAGAATTTGGGAAATCAAACAGCTCAAGGCTCAAATAAGAAAAACAACAAAAAGTTTAAATAGAGATAAATCTTCATATCAATACACCACAATGGCGTATTTAGGGGGCACCCTCGGCTCCCCGACTCCTGAAACCGCTCCTGTCATGGATACTTTCAGTCCTTCCGTTCACTGAATACATCCCTACAATTAGTAGTGTGACCTCTCAATTTAAATTAAAAATTCGTCGAAAATCAATAAAATGTGTCTTAAATATGTTAAATTTCGTTAAAAAATTTCAAAAAACTTGTCGGGTATCTTCAATATTCATCAAAATCATCACTGCAAGAAAAATAAGAATTTATTTTATATATCTAAGTGTAAAGTCGCCCCCTTCGATATACCAATTTTGTATTCGCCTCTGACTATGATCGTCAAGAAAAATATACTTGAGGCATGCATGAGCCACACGCTACACATGAAGTAAAGACAAAGTCCCAATCATGATTCCTTAATTCTTGATGTTATCAATTAACCTTGATCGACATGTCAGTTTTACATCAACAATAGTTATATGTTATCAATTTATCATTCGTAGATAGTTGTTCAAAATCTATAAAAATTGTAATTTTGTCGAGAAAAAACATAAATTAAGATGAAATGAATATGCTTAACAGAAACATTTATGAGATGAATGAAATGGATGGGTGAAATGATCGGATTGTGAGGAAAAAAACTACGTCCGTCCATAATTGAGAAAATCAGTCAGTCAATCAATCACAACAAGAAGTACTATCAGTCACTACATTTATACATGAACAGAAACTTGGTCCAGAATGACCTCACCCTTTTAAATTTACCTTAATTAATTACATCTCTGTTTTCTACATTTACCAAAAATTAAAAACCCTTCCTCTAATTTACATAAAAGAATGATATCATCTGCAATTTGACAGAAAGAGGAATTTAGAGTACAAATTCTTGCATTCAGAGAATGGAAGCTCTCATTTAATTTGTATTTAATGGGTTTGTTTGGCCGTTTAAATATATATATATATTTTTTAGTAATATGGAATTAATTAATAATTTATATATGTGTATTTTTTTAGACGAGTGGTTCGATTTGAATTATTGAAGGAATTAAATGTGTAAAGAAGATTATGATAATGTACATCAGAATATATTGAGAGAGTGTGGGGGACACTGTGAGACAGAAGCCTCTTTTAAACACAGGGATAGTCTCAATCTTACCCAACATTTTTGCCATGCAATTAAAAAATTAAAGTAAATCAAGTTCTAATATTTTCTTTTTGGGACAAGGTTTAAATAACTGAGGCGAAGACAATTTTACTCCTAACGTGTATATGTAATTTTCGTAAGTTGAATCAAACTTTAGCTTTAACTATATTCAACAAAAGCACGGTATGGATTAGTCACGGATTTCATCATATTCACCTTATTTTTGAATCATGTTATCACTCATATGTATACGAAAAATTATTAGGGAGTTCAGAATTCTTACTAAAGTAAAAGGACTTCTCATTGGATGTGTGACACGTGTAGTAGGGATCCACAATATTTTTGTATTTGTGAATCTCTACTACACATGTCACACATTTAATGGAGAATCATTTAACTTTACTTAAGATTCAGGACCCTCTAATACTTTCTCCATATATACACTTACACTTTCAGGTTTCGTCTTACTATGAAAATAACAGAGTCATAATTTCATTTAATTAGCATCGATACATATAAGTTTCAATGGTATTTCCAATAAGGTGTCTTAACAAAATAAGTTATCTACATTTTTATCTAATTGATAAAATCACGTTAAATGCTTTTTTTTATTTCTCTTTTCTATATGGTTGCTAATATGGCATCTATTTCACTTGTCTTAATGACACGTTACCGCCTTATGTTTGCCATATTAGTGCCATATGTCTATTGACGTAAGTACCTTTTACCTTTATTTGGAGTCCATAAACTATTTGGATCAATTTTTCTCAAGCAGAGATAAGTCGGCGACTACCATGTGATTGACATGGCGTCAAATCATGTGAGTGAAGTCCATGTCAATATCTAGCAATGTGATGATAAAAAAATATCAAATACAACACCATTAATAAAAAGAAAAAAACATGCAATTTTATCAAGATGATGAATAATTTTGAATTGTTCGCTCCATTGTCAAAACTAAAGGTCTATTTGATTAAGTTGCTAGAAGCAGGTGTTTTAAGTTTTACCAAACGCTTTTCATTTTCTTTTTAGAATTTGAATAGACAAAAATTTAGTTACAAATACATTACCAAATAAGAATTCATATGGTTGAAATCCATGTCTGTTAGAGTTAGTATCCTACCTAGACTCAATGTCTTGTGGATAATCTTCAAATACAATATTATCTTTTAGTTTGTATTTACCATTAGGATAATTTATAATCATTCCTAGAGAGTTAGCATCATACTAGAACGGTCGTATATAAATTTATACTCGTGTAAAGTTATCTAATACAAGTGGATACAATTTACATTTACAATCATCAACAATTAATGTCTCTTATGTGGTAGTGGCCGACTTATCTAAATGCTTCGAGGGGCTAAAACGATGAGACTCAATAATTTTAGTAATTTAGCACATATCTGGCTAATTACACTTTCATTCAATAAATCAAATTAGTACTATTTTTTAAATTAAGAATCAAGCTTACTCAAGCAACGGAATATTATGGAATATTCTAATTAGAAAAACATGAATACTACTTTGTTTATGTACACAAGATATTGTAACAAGGAAAATGTACTCAAGAATTAATTTATTATGTAAAAATATATGTACATAATATCAAAATGGAATATATTTTTCTCAGGAAAAAGATTACTTTCACAAAATATAAAAATTAATATACATGGATTTAAAGAGTTCGAATTCTGGTATACTTCCGGAAAAACACGTCAGACAAGTATCGCTGTCAACGTATAACACTTGTTTTAAAAGGCGCGTGTGAAACAAAACCAGTTTAGGGTGTGATGGTATGCGAGTGGGCAAAGCACTGGTTTTATTTTTCACGACGAAATATTAGCAAGAAGGAAATAAAAAAAAAAAGCAAAACGTAAAAATAATGAAAACACACTTTCCACCTGGCCACTTGAAAAGGGTATCCAATGACTTGGCCATCTTAATTTCTCCTACTTCATCTCGTCTCGTACTTGATTATAAAGCTACTATTTTTATCATTAAAAAGAAAATCTTAAAATAACTTTAATCATATTTCCAACTTAATAAAAATGTTTTTTTCCTTTTTAAAAAAGGTTAATTTTGCCTTTTGAAATACTAAAGTTACTAGAATTCCAATTGATTTTGATTGATTCTAAATAAAAATAAAGATTGAAGCATGTATTTCTCGTTTCTAATTAAGATAAAAAAATTATTGCATCCATTTGTATAAAAGTGTATTTGTATTAAACATGTATTTGATAAGATTTTGAATAAATACTTATATTTAACTCTTGGAAAAGATTTTGATAAGTGCTAAAATTTAAAGTTTTTATGTTGACAGTAAAATTACGCTTAATACATTTCTGTCTCGTGAGCTTATGTAAAAAAATGACTCTTTGAAAATTTTCAAGTATTTCAATATTTGTATGAATTTGTTAAAGACCTTCTAATAATATTTAAAAGTCAAATAACATATTCTTATGTACCTTTTTTTTTTTAGGAAACGTCATTATGTTAATCAATTGAAATGAGCAATATCATAGTTAGCTACAACGCTCTCAAATTGAGAAATTGATAACCAAAACATGGTTTGAGTGAACATTTAGCTATCAACAACTGCATCAGTCGTACGTTTAACATGTCTAGTCTTAACATGTGGACATTGCAAGGCTAAACGACGACAAACACGAATAATGATTTCAAGCTTCGTGGCATCAATACCATTGTTATAAAGTGATCCATGACAATGAGCCTTTGTAACTAAGCTCTGAGCATTTGATTCCACCACCAAATTTGTGAATCCAACTCCTTTAAGCCAACTACGGACCTCCTTAAGGCAAGGAGCCTCTGCAACTAGAGCCGACCAACTACCATGATGGACTTGAGTCCAACAAAACTGTGGCATGATATGATCATCACGTCCAACAACTCCAAAATCAATCATCCCATTAGCACTCTCCACTGCTATATCAAAATCAATTTAAATTTAGTCACAGGTAGGGGATGTAAATCTAGTAATCTAATTATCGACAATAAGAGTAATAACGGAATGAACAATAATGTTGATGTCTTGATCATCCATGAGATGGTTCTTGCAAATCCTCACACTCTCACTCACCGGAATCACATGGTTATGCAAAAGCTTATTATTTCTCTGAGTCCAAATTTCCTAAAGCTAACATAAGGAACATATCATTTGTCTAGACTGATGTAAGGCTTTGTAACATTGAAGAAATCCAATTTGGAAACGTTTTCGCCGTCATATTAACCACAACCAGCCATGCTCTTAACCAAATATCTCTCTCATACAACCAATCAACAATCAAATGAAGCCCATGCCCAACATGATCACAGAGGACACGGCTCGAAGAAATAAATTTGATCGAAAAGAAAGAAAATCATTACAAGCATGCCAAACAAAAAATTTCAACGCCACTCTCCAACCTAACTAAGGATAAGTCTTTTTTACCACAATGCTAAATAATCATATCCTTCGCTTCCTCATCACCAATCGGCAAAGTGAGCACCTTCAGTTTATCCTCGTGACTAAAGGTAGAATAAATGAATTCGATATTCCATCTCTTTCCATCTGAAGAAATAAAGGATGTATACACAAACTAGTACTAATAGCAAGATTTTGGAACTTGGTTTAAACATAAGACTATTCGGCAACCAAGGACCAACCCACACACACCTTGATCCGATCACCCTTTCCAATCCTCCAGTGACAACTATCATGTAGAATAAAATGAGATTCAAACAAGTTCTTCCAAACTTGGCTCAGGGAATGTCCTAATTGAGCCGTCTGAAAATCACCTTCATGATAATATTTAGCTTTGATGACTCTACTTGCAACAGCATTCGGTTAAAAAATCAAGTTCCAAGCATGTTTTCCAACTAATGCTAGAATAAAGGATTCAAAATGAGGGAATCCTAAACCGCCTAACTCCTTGCGAAACACATTATCCGTATCAAGCCACACAATGAACTTTATTTTCATCCGTCGAAACCCCCCCACCAAAACGAGTTCATCATACGCTATAGCTTCACAGAGTAATTAGCAAGATGCTCATACAATAAGTGGGTAAAGCTTGAGCAACAAATTTAATAAGAACCCCTCTACCAACCTTAGATAAAGTTTTACTCTTCCAACCAAAAAAATGTTGCCACAAACGTTCTCCTTGATAGCTAACCAAAACCTTTTTTTTCCGTCCAATCAAAAGAGGGAGACCTAAATAACAACCAGTATTAAGAGCAACATGAACACTTAAAATAGCTTTGATCTCAGCTTTTATATGGTCAAACGTATTAACGCTAAAAAAGATTTCTGACCAGAGATTTCAACATACTAAGAAAGAATATTTTATAATCTCATGACACTCTTCAACATTTGCCTGAAAAGATAAGAAGTTATCATCGGCGAAAAGTAAATAAGAAATACGGTTCGGGAGCGAATTTATTAACACGACAACCATGTATGTCTTATTTAGCTCCATCTTGTCACAACATAATAGAAAACCCCTTTACATATAAAATAAAGAGACATGGTGACAAAGGATCACCATGTCGAAGGCCTCAATTCGAAATAATAAGACCCATGCCTTCACCATTTAACATCACATTATACTACACTCAAAACGGGAAAATTAAAATTCAATAAATAAATGTCACATAAAACATCATACCCTTTTTGTTCTTATTAAATTGAATGATAATTAAATATTTATCAAGGAGTTAATTATTATTAGTATTATTATTTGAAAGAATTATTATTATTATTATTATTATTATTATTATTATTATTATCATTAACAGTTCATCCACATGATCCGTAAAATCTCATCGCATATTATGGATTGTCTATTCTAGTAATATCAACTGTTAATTAAGGATTCGTTATTATTGGTTATTGCATCATTCTTTTTGTTCTCTATGGATTTCTAGTCAACCAAAGTCCTAAATATGATAACACATACTTCACTGTAAATATGGGCAAATACTCTGTATCTCAGATATACTTTAAACATTATCTCGGATAGATTTTCATTTATAATATTCCCTTTTTAGTTTTTCACTAACTTAAACGTTAGAGAATGATCGTTAGTCAACAACTCTCATTTAGCTTAATACATCTCTTTTGCTTTAAGAGCGCGTGAAGCTCAAACATCCTTTAGACCAAACTCTATCAATCTACACACTAAATACAAGCAAATACTGCGTATCTCATATATACGTTAAACGTAATCTCGAATAGATTTTCATTTATAGTATTCCCTTTATAATTTTTCAAGCGTTAGAGAAGAGTTGTTAGTAAGCGATCCTCATTTAGCATAATATCTCTTTTGCTTTAAGAGCGCGTGAAACTCAAGCATCATTTAGACTAAACTCTACCAGTTTACACACTAAATACAAGCAAATATTGTGTATCTCATATATACTTTAAACATAATCTCAAATAAATTTTCATTTATAGTATTCCCTTTATAGTTTTTCAAGCGTTAGAGAAGGGTCGTTAGTCAACGATCCTCATTTAGCATAATACATCTTTTGCTTTAAGAGCGCGTGAAGCTCAAGCATCCTTTAGACGAAACTCTATCAGTTTACACACTAAATACAAGCAAATACTGTGTATCTCAGATATACTTTACACATAATCTCGAATAGATTTTCATTTATAGTATTCCCTTTATAGTTTTTCAAGCGTTAGAGAATGTTCGTTAGTCAACGATCCTCATTTAGCATAATATCTCTTTTGCTTTTAGACTGCGTGAAACTCAAGCATCCTTTATACCACACCTAAATATTGAATTTCTTAAAAAAACAAGGCCAAATTTTGTTCCTAATGTTTTTGTAAAAATACATATTTTCTCATAATATATTAGATAATCCTATAGGGTTGTAAATGAATCTAGCCCATAACAAGACGCTCGACGTTCGGTTTGATAAAAACTCGGCTCAGGTTGTTTATAACTCTAATGACACATATCCTAACATTTCTAATTAGATAAAATTGCTCCCATTGTATTAATGAAAATAATTTATATAGATTATACTAAAATGAGGAAAAATGAAAAAGAAAGAATTAAGAAACGAGAAATTGGAAATAAGCGGACAAAAGAGAAGAGAAAACAAAAAAAATGCCCCACACCCTAATACTACTTTCTTCTATTTCACTCATAAGTACACTATACATACCCCACAATCCCCTCCTCTCTTCTCTTCTTCCTCTCTCTCTCTCTAACTGCAAAAACCACCTCCAAGCTTTCTCTCTCTTCCCCCCATGAGAGATTAATTCAATGGGTAAGTACATGAGAAAGGTTAAAACGACAGGCGAGGTTGCCGTTATGGACCTCTCCCTCGGTGTCCGTACACGCGCCAAAACCCTAGCCCTCCAACGCCAAGCCCGATTGCCTCCTTCTCCTCCTGCTTCCTCCGCCGGCTATCTCCAGCTTCGCAGCCGCCGCCTTGTCAAGCCGCCGGTTCTTTTACATGATTCAAAGCGTCCAAAACAGGGGAAAAATAGTGAGGCGCATAACCCTAACCCCAATTTGGACGCGGGTTCGATTGTCCGGGTGCCCCCCGAGGATTCTCCGACACTCGGGTCACGGGTGAATGAAGATGGGGTTGAAGGAAATAAGGAGAGTGGTGATTTGGGTGTCGAGGGTTCGTTTGGGGAGAATGTTTTGGATATTGAAGGTAGAGGGAGGTGAGTTTCTTTCTTTTTCACTCTTCATTCTTGTTTTCATTCTTCATTTTACTGGGTTTTTTTATTTTTATTTTAGGGTAGTTTTTTTTTTTCTATTGCTTTGAATTCTTGATCAATTATTATTGAAAGGGTCTTTGTTATTCCTTTCTTTCATGCCCTAATAACTCAAAAAGGAGGGAATTTTATACTGTCAGCCTCTTATTTTGCTTTTTTTTCAAGTTTATTTTGGGTTTCTTGGAGATTTTTCTTGCAAAATTGGGTATTTTCTGCAAAATTTGGTTAATTGTTATTGGGAAATATTTAAATTGAACAGAAATTTGATAATTGAGCTTTTCCCCAAAATTTAAAATATCTTTGTCCTGATGAATGATATTATGTTAGAAATATTTCTTAAGAAATTTATTCCTCACTCTTAATTGATTTCTCTGTTTCTCTCGTGTGAGGGATCTTTAGAGATTCTATTGCCTTGATTTGTATGCTTGTTTCTATTTTCTGCTGTTCTCTGTTTGCCATTTTCTTTTGTACTGAAATTATGAAATTATTCCATTGCAAGGGTAAGTAAAATGTTATTAACCTCCTTTACATTATTTAATCACATAAATGAACGTTTAAAAATTGTTGGTTTTCATAACTAGACACCTCTGTTATTGAATTTTTGGGCCTTTTTGTTCTTATTGCGATCTAAAACTTTTACCCCAACTTTTAGTTGATGTTTGAACATAGGATACTTTTTGGCCTTTGGCAGAAAGTCATTAGTTGTACTGATCATGTGGAACAAGTGAGTTTAATTTCTCTCTGTATTTGCTCTTTTTTTCCATTGTTTGTTTTTGAAGAAAAAGAAAATCGTGTGTTTATGGAAAATCTTCTGCTGTTACTGATATATGATAATGTTGGCTTTTCTACCTGGTTAATTATTGTTGTTGAAGTGAAAAAAAGGTTCCCCTGCTCTTCATTGTAGCATGATTATGCTATTTGCTTTATGCTATAAGTGTTTTTTTTTTTCATGGGATATTCATCTTGTGAATGTTTGGCTCCTAGTACCTTTAGGAAACTTATGTGTTCTTTTTAGCAGTAGTCTTTTTGGTGTTATAATATATTTATGTTTTGTTCTATTCTCTCTGTATAATAAGCTTGATTCAAGTTGCAATTTTGTGCAACATAAGCTTTGTCATTGTCAGTACTTTTTGTTCTAATTTTTTGTACTTTTGTTGCCATGATGTATGTTTATCTTCTCTAATGCAGGTATTCTCGAGAGTCCACTCCTTGCAGTTTGATTAGAGACCCCGAAACCATAAGAACCCCCAGTTCGACAACTAGACCTACCAACTCAACTGAAACTGACAGGCGAATACAAAACTCCACTCACAGACACATACCTACTGCTCAGGAAATGGACCAGTTCTTCGCCAAGGCTGAACTCGAGCAGCAAAGACAATTCATGGAGAAGTAAAACACGAACTTCATCTGTCTACCTTTTATTTGAAATCATTTTTCTCTGTTTTTAAAGCTTAACAGCAATACATTTTTCATGGCAGGTATAACTTTGACCCTGTTAACGACAAGCCGCTTCCCGGGCGATATGAATGGGAAAAATTGGATCCCTAACAATCCAGGAGGAGATATTATCCTGCAAAAAGCTTGAGCTTAGGATATGTGAAGTAGCAGGATTAGTTTTAGTTCCAACGGTGGTGGCGTTATTTACATTTTCCATCGCCCTTCTTTTTACTTGTAAAAAAGAAAGAAGTAGGATTAAGTTTTTAAAAATTGTGTAGACTAATGGTCTGTAACATAACAGGGGTTAGAGTTACACAGCAAAATACATATCATCAGTCTAACAGATCACACTCACCTCACTCACCTGAGATGAGAATGAAGATGGGTCTAGTCACTAGTTTTAGGTTTTTAATTAGGTCAGTCGGTCAGTCAGTAAGTCAGTGTTTTTATTATCTGGGTACAGAAATTTTCTAGATTTCCCCTTTTTTGTACTGTAATTTTCTCCTTTCTTGTCAATATTTGTACTGATGAAACTCAACTCTTATTAATCTTATGGAATAAAGATGATGACCCATTTTCCCTTCACTTTTTTGTCTTATGTTCTATCAGATGCTTGCTTGCTACTGTTGTTTTGTAGTTTTTTTTTACGTTTTCATATAACTTTAGGTGACGATAGCTATAACAGATTACTAGTCCTCATGTGAGGATGGTTGGTGGTGGTTATGGTAGGGGCACTTTTATTTTTTTGATTTTATCTGAAAGAATCTTTTACCGTCTTTTTGCTAATTGCATACCCACCATCTTCCACTTTCTTGTGTGCTTCTTCATATACATATCCCATTCAGTAATATTGTGATGAATTCCTTATTAGAGGAGACAGGAAATGAACTCAATGTTTTGCATTGTATTGGAAAGTAAGTTCTTTTTCAGGCAATTGTATGTAAGGAAAAGGGTAATAATTTGCTCCGGGGGATGTTATTTACGTAAGAAATAGTAAAGTTGTATGTATTCTCATTGTTTTAAAGTAGTTCTGGTGTCTACACACCGATATATGAACCGATTTTTGGTTTAGCTCTTTAGGTAAGAAGATACATAAAATGTGATTCAACCTGGGTGTAAAGAGACGAAGGCTTCTACTCACGTTCAATCGTTGAGAATCATTCCTTATAGGAGTAGATCGTTTGTTGTATGGGCAATTTTGCATTGATTCACCCTCTCGCTTTATATGTTTCATATTTGGGGTTGCGAAGGTTTCTAAATTACTTATTTTATAACCTTTATTACTTGGTAACATGTGTTGTTAACCTATCGATATATATTGGTGAAATCTTAATCGGTGCAGATGGTAAATTATTACTTGATATTTTACTAATTTTGTTGGTCGAAAGGTACCAAAAGTTTGGTTAGTTTGCAAGTATAAGATTTTTTATTGGACATGAGTAAGTGTTACCAAGTAATAACTTCAAATGGCAAATACGAATATAATAGATATCTTAGAGGACAAACAATGTTTTAATCCAGTTTTTCTTATCAATCTAGGATAAACACACTCGTTTTAAGTTGGTCCGTTGGTCAAAGATCAATTTTTGTTTAAGAAATCATAGTTTATATAGATTGAATACCTTTCTATTTTACTTTAATCAACCGATTCTGATATTGCTTAGCTTAAATTGGTCCATGTTGAAAAGAGATAAAGTTGTACCATTTATCAGATAGCTAAGCAATTTTATCATCATATTTGAAGGTTATCTTAGAAGAAAATTGCATTTAGCTAGCTAGGTAAGATGTAAAAACACAAGCTAGATAGGGTTGGTAGAAGAGTTAGCTGAAAATGGTGAATCATAAGACAAAATCAAGTGGGTGAAATTCATAAGAAAAATGTTAGTAATGATAATGAGGAAGATGAAGTAAGACAATTAGTATGGTGGTTATGGTGGTTGGAGAATTGGAGTGGAAGAGAAGAGAATCTTCAATTTCCAATGAATTTTATTTTTGCTATACATATGTATGTATGTTATCAAGTCAAGTACTTCATATTTTACCAAAAAATGAAGTGCTTATTTAATGATGTTTTGCTAATTATGAAGCCTGGACGAGGAAACTACCTTACTCTTCTTCATTAACTCTTTGACCATTCTTGGTAATCTTCTCTTTATTAACAAAAAAACCATATTCTCAATTAAGGGCATTTCTGTCTTTCCCCGTGTTTTTGGTAATTGAATTTGAGCCCCCACTTTTCCTTTTTGTTCAAAGTTTCCCAAAAGTTTAATGCTTCCTTCCAATCCAAGGTTGGGTAGGGTAAGGAAGAGGGAGAATTATTAATTAGCAAAGTAGTTTTTACAGGTTAAGATGAGTCTCTTTCATTGGATCTTTGTTTATAACTGTCAACTGTAAAAAGTTCATCTCTGCATCTCTCAACTCTCATTTACTCTAAAATTTATAGGGTTTTTTTATGGTTACTTTGTTTTTTAGAAAGTAACCATTACTTTGTCCACTATCACCATTTGATTTGTGGATAAAATTTAATCTAATGGTGATAAAAATAAAGTAAACATTACTTCAAGTAACCATAGAAATCACAAAATAGATTTTATAATCACTTCATCAAAATAAATTATTATAAATAATAATAATAATAAGAGGGAAATGTTTGGGTGTTACTATAAATTGCAATGCCTTTGAAGGTATGGCACAAAGGGTGATGTATACTTGATGGTAGAGACATACATACATACATGCATGGATGTGTATTTTAGAAGCAAAATGGGACTCATCATGTGGTCCTGCTAACTCATATTTCTTTTCTGCATTTATAATTTATTATTTAATTTACACCCTCATATTCCTCTTTTATACATACTCTCGAATATACAAGTATCTCAAATTAAATTATTCTTCTGTTTTTATACATGTCTTACCAAATTCACAGTACAAATTTTACTTGTAACAATTATACACATTCAGAAACTTTTGCCTAATTTTCATCCCTAAAAGGATGATGTCACATACATGAAAGTTTTAGAATAGCTTAATCATCAAAAGCTCATATTCAAGGCCGAAAAATTAGATTGACTCTTTGAATTTATAAAACGTCTCGTTAGGCTTTTGAACTTGCTTAAAGTTACACAATTAGCTTTTCAAGCTCACGTGTCAAATAATTGCAGATGTTGAAAAATTACAAAGCATCTGTTTTATACAAATTCAAACAAATTCAAGGAGTAAAAACACTAATTTTAACAAGTTTGGGAGCAAAATAAATCATTTTAAAATTCAAGTAGAAAGTATATAATAAGAAATATTATCACTAATGATTGAAGTAAACCCCATTTCTAACAAAATGTCTACCAAGTGGGATCAGGGATTGGCTATAATTGCTGATAGGCCACTTTATAAACTTATTTAAGTAAATAAATTTCAAAAGATATATTATTTATATAGAAAAAAAAACTTTTAATAAATATATTATGTTCACTAATTTCATGAATCAAATGGAATCCACATATAATTAGTAAATAATAAGAAAATAAGAGGGGTGATGTTAATAAATCAAATTCCCATTCACAAATTTGTGAAAAAATATTTGTCCTACTGCAGCATTTTGGAGTTCAACTATGTTCTGTTCTAAATGGAATTAAATTGATGTGTGTTGCTTTTATGTGATTTATCTTTCAGTTAAAATATATCCATACGGTATACAGTGTGATATCATCTTGAGATCTCTAGACTAAACTCGAATTATTCCAAGTTTTCTAATCATTTTCACTATACAATTTTTGGCATCAGTCATATGAATGATACTTTAGATTAAAAAAAAGTGTCTTTCAAAACAAGAAAAGATTAAAAAAAAAATGCATGTAGATAAATTTAATAAAATTTTATTGATTTGTAGAGGGAGTTCATCAGTTGAACTTGTCCTCTGAAATAAACAAATAATAAAAAAAGAAGAAGAAGAGGAAAACTGAACATCCCCTAAAATTTTGCAAAGAGCAAGTGAATATGGGCCAAAAAGTGGGGCTTCATTCCGAATTGGGATGTTTGTTGATATATAACTGTGGGCTTTGACATCATATGCAATTGTCATTTATTTGGGCCTAAAGTGTTCGATATTTTTATTTCTTTGACAGAATGCTCCATATCTTTTATCTTTCTTGGGGTCGATGTTCCATATATTTTCTGAGTAATGAGCCTTTGACAAATTCGAGAATATAATTAGAGTTGTTAATTTCATGTTTTGTATGGTGTTCGTGTCAAACTCTAAACATAAACACGACACAGAAAATATTTCATACCGAAATTTCAAACTCAAACACGTCATACTCTTGACACGGAAACATGAAAATTGCATTTCATATCGAAATTCCAAACTCAAAAACGTCATGCTCTTAACAAGGAAACACGAAAATTGCAACGGTAATTATGAATCTGTCAACACGTCAAGACACGACTTGATCCGAATTATATGAAAAATACAATTTATATATAAGATACCACTTATTCTTCACAAAAATCATAAACTTCAAAGATATAAAAAAAAAGTAGTCACACGAAATCAATATAATACATTAAAGTCAAACTGTAAATATTTTTCGTATTGTATTCGTGTTTGCGTTGGATAAACACAAACACAACACATAAATTAACGTGTTATTTCGTGTTGAACCAAAAATGATAAGTTACATATTATGCTCAACTCAAACACGAAAAAATTTGTATTATATTATCATGTTCCATGTCATATTGCCGCATCTATCCATGAGAATGGAAAATCCCCTCAAGATGGGAATGGAGACAAAATTGTCTCCTATTTAATTCGCAGGGCGAGTATGAAGAATTCCTATCATATTATAAAATGAGAATGGTAAACGTGATCTTCACTCTACTCCGCCTCATTGACATTCCTACATTTATGTGATACGGAGGCAAAATTACACAGCTCATACTATCATATTGACATTTTTGAGCATTAAACGAAAGAAAACCCACCTTGTTAAATTGGGAAAAGAGAGGAAATCTAACTTGTCACGGAAGAAAAGAAAAGAAGTAGACAATATACATAAAATTAAAACAACAATTAGTATTTCAATATTTCTTTCTTCTGGAGGTGTCCAAGTATCGGAAGACAAATCAGTACGCTTCCGAAAGCCCTCGTCTTTCCCTACTTGCTTCCGACTTCTTAACAATGGCCGCCACAATGACGGTGAGCTCCGCCGGAGCTTTGCTAGCGATGCTGAACGAGAGTCATCCTCTTCTGAAACAACATGCTCTCTTCAATCTTAATCGATTCGTCGATCAATTTTGGCCTGAGATTTCTACTAGCGTCCCCCTCATGTAATCCCTCTTTTCTTTTTCTCGATTTAGGCTCAGGGTTTAGGGTTTTGATTCACTCTGATCTCTAATTGTCTAAACCTAGGGTAAAGAACTAATCTTTTTATGTTTCTACTCGGTATTTTGGGACTTCAGTTCTTTCTCGATTAGATTTAGGGTTTTTGCTTAATTGGGTCTGCCTGTAGAGTGGGTTTTCTCTATTTCCTTGAAATTGGTATGTTTTAGTTGTGTTCCCTTGTATGGTAAAGGCTTATTCTTTTGATTTCTGATGACCTCCACTATCCGGGCCGTGTTTGTTTAAGGTGCATTATAGTAATTGTGAATAATTGGGGATTCTTTAGTGTAAAGTTTGGCTGAAAGTTGCTGGCTTTTATAATGGACAATCGATGGGATCTTTTTGTTGGCCTAGATATGTATAGTTTGGTGCTCCTGTACCTCTGTCACAAGTGATTGAGTGATGGGTTGATATGCAACCGAATGGAGAAGGCAGTAGAATTCTTGATCGAAGCTAAGTCAATGTCTGCTCAGCTACAGATGATGATCGAATCTAATGGCTACAGAACTTACTTCAGTATTATTGGTGTTAAAAGCACGATTTCTTGGGTCCGATAGGGCCGAGTATGCTAATTTGTAGTGAGGTTAAGCTTTAGAAGAATTCTATTGTTCTTCATACAGGAGCAAGTGAATTGTACAGTGAGACTTGATGAGCGAGCCTAGGGCATCTCTCTGGCACTTGGTCCACTAACTTTTCATTTTCCTTCTGTTCATTTAGTTAGGTTTAGAATTAGAAGGCCTTGTACACAGCAGTTTACTCAGCTTTTTATTGAAATAACATATATCAAAGATCGTATGAGATTATGTATTTCTTTTCAATTTTGTTTTTCAAACTATCTTATATGCAATAAATTGACTGATGATATTTATGCTTGTTTATCCCTGTATATACATGTTGTAGTCAATGGACACTACATGTTTAACAAGCTTTGGCTGAACTATTAGTTTTGCTGCTTGTTTTGTGTACATTTGATTAATTTATTATTTGTATTTTGAACACTTTGTCCTCGTTTTTTCTCACTGCTCTTTTTCATGCAGAGAGAGTTTATATGAAGATGAGGAGTTTGATCAGCATCAGAGACAACTTGCTGCACTGGTTGTTTCAAAGGTGATTACTAACTTCTTTCCTTACTGCTAGTTCTCCTTTTCCCCACTTGTCTCTTGTCAAGAGAATAGAAGAACAAATAGTTGGAATCTGTTCAGTAAATGTGTAAAAAGTAGTGATTGTATCTTTTCCATGTCTCCTATTCTGTCTTCAATTTGGAAGGATTAGTAGTGAAAATTGTTATAGTCGTGTGTCTCGTTATGCTCACACGCAAGCAAATACTTTTTGAGGTCAATGTATGGGTTGCATGTGAATTTAGATGTCAATTCCTTACTGAATTTGCTGACCAAGTTGTGGTATAATGAGGTTTGGAGGACATGGCACACTGAATTCTGTGTCCTTAAGCATGATCCTTCCTTTGGAAGTATGAGTATGCATTCCTCTGTTGAATGAAAAGCATAGAACAAAAGATGCAGTCACGCTGCACATATTGTTACATCTTTGAAGTATTTTTGTTCTAGATTAAATACAGCTGATTCTTTTGCTTCAAATGTCTGACTGATTTATATAATTTCTAAAGTACAGGAAGTGGTTAACCTTGGAACTATTGATATCGACATTTTGTTTTTGGTTCTACTTAAAGTGAATTTTCATATCTTTGTTTCCATTCAGGTTTTCTGTTACCTAGGTGATTTAAATGACTCCTTATCATATGCCCTTGGAGCTGGATCTCTATTTGATGTTTCGGAGGATTCTGATTATGTTCATACTCTTCTTGGTAAGTATTTGAATCAACCTACATATGCTGCTTTTTCTTCATTATAAATTCTATAATTTCCAGTACTGTTACTTTGGCTATCAAAGATTAAGGAGTTCTGTTGACGCTTCAAGTGTGGTGTTGCTTCCCTAGTCTACTTATTTGACATGTTTTTGGTTTGCATGCCTTTAGCTAAAGCTATAGATGAGTATGCTAGTCTAAATTGGAAGGCTTCTGAATCAAAGGGTGAAGCAGCAGAAGTGGACCCTAGGCTAAAGGCAATCGTGGAGAGAATGTTGGACAAGTATGGATACATATGAATTATTTAATTTGGTAGCTTTTGCACCCTTCATTTCTTAATTCTTACTTTTGTTTTGTTCAGGTGTATCATGGATGGAAAGTACCAACAAGCCATGGGAATTGCAATTGAATGTAGACGACTTGACAAGCTTAAAGAAGCAATAACAAGGAGTGATAATGTTCATGGAACTCTATCATACTGTATCAACGTTTCTCATGCTTTCGTGAATAGGAGAGAGTACCGTCTCCAGGTATGAGTTAATATTTGTATTCATGAAGCAGGCAATCATGGTATAACTTTGTGATATTTGTCTGAAGCAATTATACCCCGGCTTCTTTATCGCCAGTTGCTTTTTCACCTTGATTATTGAGCTGTAATGTTTCATTGATAGAGTGGAGCGACTTTAGCTAATCATGTTTTTGGTTTTCAACAGGTTCTCCGTCTCCTTGTTGATGTTTACCAACAGCTTCCATCTCCTGATTACCTGAGCATTTGCCAATGTCTCATGTTCTTGAATGAACCGGCAGGTGTAGCAAGCATATTGGAAAAGCTTCTGCGCTCTGAAAATAAAGATGATGTTTTGCTTGCATTTCAAATTGCATTTGATCTTGTGGAGAATGAGCACCAAGCTTTTCTGTTAAATGTTAGGGATCGCCTTTCAGCTCCCAAGACTCAGTCTTCTGAAGCAGGGCAGCCAAAATCTAGCGATGCAGATTCTACACAAAATGAGAATTCTTCTGCTCCTGTGGATGTTCAAATGGCAGAGGGAACTTCAGCCTCAGCTGCAATTGTTCCTGAAATAGATCCTAGCGAGGTGATATATGCTGAGAGGCTGACAAAAATCAAGGGAATTTTGTCTGGAGAAACATCAATTCAGTTGACTTTGCAGTTCTTATACAGTCATAACAAGTGAGATATATGTTTCTATGCCAACTTTTTGTTGTTTAAATTCAGATGCTCTTCGAAATGCTTGCAAACTACTCAGTTTCTTCCTTTTTCACTTTTGAGTTATTATAATTAGTTTCTTTTTTTTGCTCACAGATCTGATCTCCTTATTCTGAAGACAATCAAACAGTCTGTTGAGATGAGAAACAGTGTTTGCCATAGTGCCACTATTTATGCCAATGCAATTATGCATGCCGGAACAACTGTGGATACATTCCTAAGGGAAAATCTGGTGAATAATAGATCTTCACTTTGTCCTCTCCTAAATTATGTTGCATATTTGTATTGCTAATGCCATGCTTACTTATTTTGGCTTTTATTGGTTGCAGGACTGGTTGAGCAGGGCCACAAATTGGGCCAAATTTAGTGCCACTGCTGGGCTTGGTGTTATCCACAGAGGACACCTACAGCAGGGACGATCTTTAATGAGACCTTACTTGCCTCAGGGAGGATCCGGTGGTGGAGGAAGTCCATACTCTGAGGGAGGAGCTCTTTATGCCCTGGGCCTTATTCATGCAAACCATGGCGAGGGCATCAAACAATTCCTCCGTGATAGCCTGCGTAGCACTAATGTAGAGGTGTGTTTGATTTCTAGATAAGCTCGAATTTCATTTAACTAAGTGGTCAGGGGCATTTCTGACATTTTATACCGAATGGCTTTTGCAGGTTATTCAACACGGTGCCTGTTTAGGTCTTGGTTTGGCTGCTTTAGGAACTGCTGACGAAGATATCTACGATGACATCAAAAGTGCTCTGTACACTGACAGTGCAGTTGCTGGGGAAGCAGCTGGAATCAGTATGGGTTTGCTAATGGTTGGAACTGCAAGTGAGAAAGCACAGGAGATGCTTACTTATGCTCACGAGACCCAGCATGAGAAGATTATTAGGTAAATTTGAGCCCCACATCACATGTTCAACACTGTTTCTTTGCTTCCGAGTGTTCTAATGTGGTATGTATTCTACAGGGGATTGGCTTTGGGGATAGCCCTCACAGTTTATGGAAGAGAAGAAGAAGCAGACACACTAATTGAGCAGATGACTCGTGATCAGGATCCTATTCTTCGTTATGGTGGCATGTATGCTTTGGCATTGGCCTATAGTGGAACTGCTAACAACAAGGCCATCCGTCAGCTCCTTCACTTTGCTGTATCAGATGTCAGTGATGATGTCAGGAGGACTGCCGTTCTTGCCCTTGGATTTGTTCTTTACTCTGATCCTGAACAGGTTAGTTTGTTGGTTTTTCCCCTTTGATTCTGTCTTTTTAGTCCCTGGTTCTGTAGTTTCAATTTGTATTCTTGTACTAGCAATGCTTGTTTAAATAGAACCATTAAAAGTCTTTTACTCGAACACACACACGTATATATTCTAAAATGTTCTTTGGATTTATTAAATCTCACTGTTTCTGACCACTGCAGACTCCTAGAATTGTCTCCTTGCTATCCGAGTCCTACAACCCCCATGTGCGATACGGGGCAGCCCTTGCAGTGGGCATTTCCTGTGCTGGCACTGGCTTGAGTGAGGCTATATCATTACTGGAACCATTGACTTCAGATGTGGTTGATTTTGTTCGCCAAGGTGCCCTTATTGCCATGGCTATGGTCATGGTGCAGATGAATGAGGCCAGTGATTCTCGTGTTGGAACATTCAGGTACTGTTGATGCTTTTTGTTTTTTGCTTAAAGATTTCAATGCATGCTTATCCTCCTGGAAAAAAGCTAATTTTGCTTTGGTATGCTTCTATTTAGACGACAGCTGGAGAAGATAATTCTCGATAAACACGAAGATACAATGAGCAAGATGGGCGCTATTCTTGCAACTGGAATACTTGATGCTGGTGGGAGGAATGTGACAATTAAATTGCTTTCTAAGACGAAGCATGACAAAGTCATTGCAGTGGTCGGATTAGCTGTTTTTAGTCAGTTTTGGTATTGGTATCCTCTCATTTACTTCATCAGCTTAGCGTTCTCACCCACAGCTTTTATTGGGTTGAATTACGACTTGAAAGTTCCAAAATTCGAGTTCATATCGAGTGCAAAACCCTCTTTATTTGAGTACCCAAAGCCAACAACTGTACCCACCACTACCTCTGCTGTGAAACTCCCAACGGCAGTTCTTTCCACGTCAGCAAAGGCCAAAGCTAGGGCCAAGAAAGAAGCAGAACAGAAAGCCAATGCTGAAAAGATAGCAGGGGCAGGAGCAGAGTCTTCATCTGCTGCAACAAGCACCGGAAAAGAGAAATCATCCAGTGACAAAGATGGGGATTCCATGCAGGTAAATATCAACTTACACGCTACTCTTCTGTGATCTTGATTTGATTTTCTCAGATGCTGTAAGATCTAAATTACACCCATGGCTCCTCAAGTTAGGTATTTTTTAAATGGCTTTTACTCTCAAAACATGACAAAAAGCCCATGAACTTTGCCCTTCACTAACGTAAAAGTCCTTTAACCTCCCAAATTCCAATAACAGGTAACCCTCCATGATAGAGCGGATTGATATGATATTTTGTGCAACTCAAATTACGTTTTTTGGTTTTGAGATCATTTGGGTGGTTGTCTGGTTAGGAAACATGGAGTCTGCTCTATAGAGAGGGAAAGCTCCAAAAATAGCAATTTTTTAAAATCGAAAATGTGGTTCCTAGGGGAATTGTGGTTCTAATTCTAGGACTTCTCCATTTTGAGGGTATCAACAGTCATTATGAAGTCAATTACTTTCATAAAGTTTCGTAAAGGGAAAATTTTAGGGACTTTTATGTCTTTTTTTTGGGGGTGGGAGGCCGTAAAAGAATGTAAGGCCCATGTTGAGGGGCAACGGGTTAATTTTATCCATCAATTATGATAGGAAGGTCTAGTGTATTGTTGTTTACTCATTGGTGATTTCATTTCATCTTGTGTTAGGTTGATAGCCAGCTGGAGAAGAAGTCAGAGCCAGAGCCTTGTTTTGATATTTTGACCAACCCAGCAAGAGTAATTCCTGGCCAGGAGAAATTTATCAAGTTCATGGAAGAGAGCAGATATGTTCCAGTGAAATTAGCACCCTCAGGTTTTGTCCTTCTGAGGGACTTGCAACCGTCTGAACCGGAGGTTCTTTCTCTTACAGATGCACCTTCATCCACATCAGCATCACCTGCTGGTGGCTCTGCCACCAGCGGACAACAGGGCTCTGCATCGGCAATGGCTGTCGATGAGGAACCCCAACCTCCTCAGCCTTTTGAGTACTCCTCGTGATTTCAGTAAAGTGATTTTCCAAAGGTATTCTCTCAGAAACTACTGGCGGTGCTAGGAGCTTTTTGTGGGAGGAGAAAGTCGAATGTGTTTTAAGCGAGCAAATGAGCTTCATCACGACTTGTTGAATCGTGCAGGTTTTTGGCCAGCACTTGGTTAATTTGGAACGTCTATTGTATGTTGTTTACTTAATCCTTTGGAGATACATTATCATCATCAATAGGAGAAGACCATTTGTTGAGCTAAATTGATTTGTTTGAGGATGATATATGGGGCACTAAGTCCCTCAACTGTTTGACAACTTTCAGATTAGGACTTTTAGTATTTCATTTGTTAAATTATTAGTTGAAGTTCAAGTTCATCTCTTTCTCACATATCACTTAAAATTTAGCAAAATTGAAAAAAAAAAAAATGATAATTAGCCAACCTGGACTTGTGAACATAATTAATTGACTCCTTGCACTTCCTAATTTATTAGCATTTGAATTTATTAGAAATAAATTATTTACTCTTGGTACTTAGAAATGATATAAGCTTAAATTTGTTGAATGTGATCCATATTTCTAATTTTTTCAAATTAATAAAGAATAGTTAAAATTTTAAGAATAGAGGTTTTAGTTGATAATTCTAAATTTGTAAAACAAATTAACTTTTGTCTTTCAGACTTCGAGAATACTTTTATATAAGTTTAGGGAATTAGTCCTGTCACTTTTAAGTAAGTTTAGGGAGACAATTGACACACTATATAATCAACTATTTTTTGCAAGTTTAAGGACTAATGGTCTATTAAGTTTAAAAGAGCAAGAAATTTAGTTACATGTATGTGCTCAAATGCTTCCAAATGGCTTAATACAGCTTAAGCTCCATGAACATGGCCTAAAAAATTATATTTTCCTGAAGTTGTGGAGTATGTGGGTAGGTTTCAAAGCTTGTTTAAAGTGGCACGAGAAGTTCTTAAGTTCACATGGAATAACAAATTATATATAAACTACTTTATATAAATTTAAGGGCCTTATATACATAAGTAAGTTTGAAAAGTCATTGCGTCATGTTAAACCAATTCAAGTAATCAATTAAAAGATCCACTTCAAACCAGTTTAAAGAGCTAATGAAAGAACTCGTATATTGAGGAAACTAATAATATGCCTTTTGGATTAATTACAAGAAGCTATGATGTATTAAACCTTCTCAAATTGATATTGTTCGATTTATAGGGTTTTACATATATCTAAATTTGCTTGCATTATGCATGTAAAAATGACTTCATACATGGAGTTGTTTTTAGTTTTTACTTTATACATTAACCTATTTAACTCGTTTAGAATAGTTACTTGGTCCCCAAAATTACCTAGTATTCCATTAGCCTATTGAATATATGTATGTAGTGATACGATTAACCTCCTAAGTTTTAAAAAGTATCCTAGAAGTTTAAAAGTAGAAAGTTAATTAAGTTGTTTTGGACATTTAAAATCATTAATTATATATTTTTAATTTTATTTTTATTTGTTTAGAAATTTAGCATTCAATTATATATCAATTTAAGCACAATTAGAAAATTTTAAAATCATTAATTAGACCAATGCTTTGGTCATTAATGGTTAAATCGAATATATACTAGTATTTCTTTTAATGTTTTTAATTTTACAATTTTAGCCCATAAAGATTACCGCATTGAATAATCTCTGATATTTAAATTAGGTCTGGAATTCAAGTTAGAAGATGTACTTAACGAGTGTTCGATATTCAGTAAACGGAAAATTTTGATAAATTATTAAAAAAGAGAGGCCTTTTAGATTTACTATATCATTTGGTGCCATTTTATATGTGGGATATTCTATGGTCACTTTATTTTTCACAAAGTAACCATTACTTTGTTTTGTCAACTATTGGATCATGGGTTAAAAATTAATCCAATGGTAAAAAAGATAAAGTATAAATAAAGTAAGAGAAAAACAAAGTGACCATAGCCTACACTTTCATATGAATAAACACCTAACTTTATATATTGGGCCCAACAATATATAATATAATAGAACAATTCAATATTTATAATAATTAATAAAATCTGTATCCTAAAAGATAAATCCTATATTCTTTAAAATACATAACATGCCATAAAATTATAAAATCATTCAAAAAGTGACATCATATATTAAGGTGTTAAGATACAATTTCATAGGCTTATGAAATAATGGATATACTAATGTGTGATTATAAATGGATGGAAAAACCTCAACAGCGACAATTTTTTCATAGGAAAAATAAGTTGCAATCAGAAAAATCACATGGAAAGGTCACATGGAAAATACTCAAGCAGCCACGTAAATTAAATAAATAAATTTTTTCGATAGTTTGAAAGTTGAAAAGAAGCAAGGTAGAAGATTGATCTATATCTTTAATTAGGGTCATGAAAAGAGGTGGTAAAAAGCAAGGTGAAGAGCCTTATTGCCTGTGACACACATTAATTTAAAAGTGAGGTGAAACCCATATGATTTTATTTGAGGTCTACATTAATCCCAATCTAGGCTCCTCTTTTTTCAAAAGCCCTTCTCTTTCAGGCATCTTATATAATATATATATATATATATATTCCAAAAATAATTTAACTTTGTAAATTATCTTCCATGGTGGTACCCAATTCTTCTTCTTCTTCTTCTTCTTGTTCAATCTATTTCTTATTGTTCTAATACCTACGTCACTCCTTTTAATTCCAATCTTGTCTTCTTCTTTTCTCTCTCTCCAATCACCTCCTTTTTTCTGATTTCCATGCAACTAATTTCTATATTTCTTTTCTATTTTGTACTCGTCTATCCCTTTTTTTTATCCAACCACACTCATTCAGATTTGAGTCGGGTAAGTTTCTTCTTTATATTTTGATTGACATAGAACTTTTGGATTTTAGAACTCAATTACTTAGTAACGGTTACAGTGATCCTTTATTTTAACCGTTTGATTCATGTATTTGATAGTAGTTAAAGACAGAACATGGAGACAAAAGAACTTAGTATCCTTTGATTATCGAAAAATACGTACCAAAAAACTAACATATGTAAAAGCACCAAAAAGTACGAGTCAAGCATACATATTTATAAATTATTATCCGTGAATTCTAAATCCGTCAGTAGTGATAGTTTTTTACATTTTAGACTCATTCTATTTCATATGTTTTCATTTTTCATTTCTGTAAATTAACCATAATATATATCTTATTATTTATTTTATTTTTTTTGGACAGGAGGACCCATTTGGAAATTGCAATAGATCTCTTGTCCTTGCATAACTTAGGGTTTTTCATTACCATATATAACCTCCAATGGACAAAGAAGAAGACAACTACTCGGTATCTTCACATTTAATATATATACCTCAAATTTTCTCCTTTTATTTTTGTTGATAATTCTTCTTATCAACATATACAAAAATGTTATATTGCTCTGATTATGAACATCCTACTTTGTTACAGGCAGCTTTTACTGGTTTAGACTACTCTCTAGACCACCACCAACAACAACCCCAAATCGGAAAATCTTCCGGCGAAGATCACAACACGAACACCGGAATCATAGATTACATGCTCAACAATCCTCATCATCAACAACAACAAATCTCATCCGGGCCGTTTTGTAATTCATCTTCTCTTGATAAACTGAGCTTTGCAGATGTTATGCAGTTTGCAGATTTTGGTCCCAAATTAGCCTTAAATCAAACAAAACTCGACCAAGAAGCTGGAATAGACCCAGTTTACTTCCTGAAGTTTCCTGTGTTGAATGATAAGAGAGATCAAGAACACGATGAGTCTTATATGAATATTTCTCAATTTGATGGAAAAAATGAGAATATTCCGGAAGAGGAAGCTAGGGTTTCCGATACATCTCAGTTCGTTGGAAAACCCCAAGATTGTCTATACAACACAAATAACAATCCTTTACCGGAGGTCAAGAACAAGAGGAAAAGACCGAGAACTGTGAAGACGAGTGAAGAAGTTGAGAGCCAACGAATGACTCATATAGCCGTTGAAAGAAACCGGAGGAAACAAATGAATGAGCATCTTCGTGTTCTCCGCTCGCTTATGCCCGGATCTTATGTTCAAAGGGTAAATCTTTTTTATTTTCAATCAAAATTTCATTTCTTTTACCTTCTTTGGAAACATTTATGAAAAAGTTTTGATTCAAAACATTTTTGAGTTCTTATGCCATAATTTAAATGATTTGATTGGAAATGTAATTATATATATCGACATTTTGTGTTATTTCAGGGAGATCAAGCTTCGATAATCGGAGGAGCCATCGAGTTTGTGAGGGAACTAGAGCAACTCCTCCAATGCCTAGAATCACAAAAGCGAAGAAGACTTTATGGAGATGCCCCGAGACAACTTGGAGAAAATGACTCTTCGACCCCTCTCGCGATTCAACAAAATCAGCCACAGTTTTTCCCTCAATTACCTCTTGCAAACACCGACGAAATGAAACTAATCGAATTTGAAACCGGACTCCGGGAAGAAACCGCTGAAAACAAATCATGTTTAGCTGATGTTGAGGTCAAACTGTTAGGGTTTGACGCCATTATCAAAATCCTCTCACGGAGAAGGCCTGGACAGCTGATTAAAACGATCGCCGGACTGGAAGATTTGCAGCTGAATATTCTGCACACCAACATTACAACCATTGAACAAACGGTTCTTTATTCGTTCAATGTTAAGGTACAGTGTGTTTTTGACTGAATTTGACCGAGTTAATTTCTTTTGACGTGAAATTTGACGTAAGGTTTGATGAACAGATTGGGAGTGAAGGTGGAGGAGTAACAGCAGAAGATATAGCGAGCTCAGTTCAACAGATATTCAGTTTCATACATGCAAACAGTAGCATGTGATTTAGGATAAAAGGGACAAAAAAGATGAGCTGTTTTTTTTTTCTGTACGTTCATTGATCCCGATATGGATCTTTCTGATATAGGTATAGTATTTACTTTTAATAATTTTAATTTTGATTGGATTCCTTATTTTCGTTTGCTGTTGGAACAAACATTTCAGTGGAACCATGAATTAATTTACAGTGTTTCCGTTTCTTCTCTTCTGCTTTTTTATTTTAATGTACATGCATATGTACTATCTTAGGAAGTTCAGTTAGACGTTTCTTGATGATCCATTAGTTTTTTATTTTTTCTTTGTTTTGGAATTTTGTAATCAATATGATTCTTCAGTTGAAATTTCAACTTGAGAAAATCTATGGGTAGATAATAGGGTAAATTGTGAAAAGAACTCTAGTGGTTACATTAGTTTTTGAAAAAATGTATCTGGGTTTTCCTTTCCGGAATTAATCTATGTAGTTACATAATTTCTGTAAATGAGGATATTTTTTTTTATGGAAAGGATATTTGTGACATAAAAAATAACATGTTCTAAGATAGAGTAAATTCAAAAAAAACAAACCTCGCGGTTAACGTTGTTTCTCAAAATGGCGTTTGTGTTTTATTTTATTTTTTTCAAACTTGCAACCTCTGGTTGTATGAATTTTCAAATTAAGAACTTATTTTGTTAATATAATTAAAATGACTTTTAATAATCTTAAAAATTGACAACTCTAAGTTTTGATGATATTCTAAGCAACTCTAATTCTTTTATTTTTTTAATTTTGACATCATCTAATTATTATTTGGTGAGGAGAGAGAATGAATGTTTAGAGAGATAAAACTTTGATATGAAGATTTTGAAAAATTGCTAGTGTTTTTCTATAGTAAAATGCGGTATTGTTGGAAAAGTTTGTTTTGAAGTTGTTAACGGTCATTTTTATAAGATTAAATTGTAAGGGTCTTCAATTTGAGAATTTCAACAACCACATGGTGCAATTTAGAAAAAAATAAATCACATACAGTTAAACCTCTTTAAAGTAATACTCTTGGGATCGAAAAAAAATATTACTTTATCGAATTTATTACTTTATCGATAATAAACACTGATGAAGAGACTAGTCCTAAACCGGTCAATATCAATAGAATCACCTGCGGATGAACAAATTTTTGAGTCGGTAATGAACATTGGTGAAAGACTGATCTTGAACCAGACGATAACAATGTCATCCCGAGCTTGTCATCAAAGAAAACAGTTCAAGCAATCAACACTTTGAACAATTACTTGTTACAACACGTGCAAAACATACCAAGAGTTATTTATGCTTTACGTAAAGTCAATGATGATGTTAATTTTACCTTTGGTGGAAAGAAGAAACAATATATTATATATTCATATTTAAAAAAATTGAATTTTGTAACTCATACATATTATATATACGTATAATTCTGGAATTATTACTTTACATATTACTTGGGTCTTTCAGGACTTTCAAATTTTTTATTATCTTATGCTTTTAGCGAGAATATTACTTTACGATATTAGCCCAAGTTGGGACCGACGAAATTTATTACTTAAGCGAGGTTATTACTTTATCGAATATTACTTCATCGAGGTTTAACTGTACACTATTTTTTTGAGTAAAAGTATAACCACATGGGTTTGAATTGGGATTTACCTAAGATTTTATAATGTTGGCAAAAAGCATCTTGAGGCTCCTGATCTTTCTATTTTCGGTGCATTAAGCCTTTGGTCTTTTATTAGATGGGGGCTTGATAGAACCAAAAATAAAAGATCAAGGACTTAATGTGTACAAATGAAAGATCAATGACTTAATGCACCGAACAATGAAAGATAAGGGGCCTCAAGATGCTTTTTGCCTATAATGTTTTAAGAAACTTTAATTCTTGAAAAATTTAATTATGATGTCATTAAGTGTCAGTTTTTACAAATTCAAACTTAAATAACATTGCTTTTTGATTATTTAACTGGTTTTCGAACACCACATTGGATACCGACTAATCCAGTTTCGAGAGAATAATTTGATGAATTATAGTATCAAACTCCCTCCCAATGACGATAATGGAACTCGAACCATAATCCGTTCCTAACTCAACCCACAACTACAAAGGAATTTTTTTTTTGGATGCATCCCAGATAATTAATATTGTATATTCCAGTTAAAATATAGGTGTATTGAGCATAAATTTCTATTAATTAGTTTAGATTTTGGGTAGAAGTGTCAAATTAAACTTCGCAGTTTTACACATTTCATAAACACGATTTTGTAGTTTAACAGTTTATAAACACGATTTTATTTTTTATTTGTGCTTTGTTTTATCTACCATTAGAATAGTTTTTACTCTATGATCTAATGATGGATAAAATAAAGTAATGATTACTTTGTAAAAGACAAAGTAACCATATAATTTTTCCGTGTTCTTTTCTAAACATATTATATATTATACATTTAGGATGCTAACAACAATATTTTCTCATAATTTTACTAAATAATAACTATTAACAAATAACTAATTACAAGAACAACAAACAAAACACCATAGCTAACATCCGAATCAAATAGCTCCACATATAGCATTAGAGCTTTTACGACTAAGTGATTGAAAGATCAAATAATAACATCTCATATTTTTGGAAAGGGTTATTTGATCAAGCAATAAATAAAATCTATCATTAGCCTAAACTGTTAGTTTAAGCTTATGATGATTAAAGTAAAGTTGTAACCAAAAAGATAACTTCATAACTAGTAGTGATAGAATTGAATAAATGTGAAATCTAACCAGTAAGTAACAATACATAAAATATATCCAAATAATATAATAACACTATAATTGTTGGAAACTTGAATTTTAATCTAGAGTTTCATGTCATATTATGGTTGACTTTAGCATAAAATAGAAAAAGTACGTAGAGATTTGACTTATGTGTGTGACCCATATCGATCCAGTCTCTATCTCAATCATCTGCTATGTGTGGGGATGAAAAATTACGAAGGTAAGATAGCTAGAGAGGAAGAGATAGATGTGGAGACAATTTCTGCAATATTATTTTGTTTGTAAATACTATTATTAATTATTATAATATAAGGTGAGAAAAAAGTCAACTTATTGACTTGTCAGGTATCAAGGTTTGGTTTGGTTGTATTAGGCTGAACCCAGATATTTCAATTATGAGTCAAGTAGGGTCTTTGTTTCGAGTCACTTTTGGGACTTGGATTTCAATTTTAGACATCCAAAAACTTCTTTATCTTGAATTTTTTACCATATGCTCTTACATTTTTGTGTTTTTGGTCACTCAAATTTGTCACATAATAGGTAAAATTAAAATGTGTGTTTGGATGTATCAATCATGTGGGGCTTTTGGTCTCACTCGAAGTCAATGCTGAAGACTCCCATTCATTAATTAATGCTACGTACTACCCTTACATATGCCATTATGGATGTGGAACATACATATGTCGGTTTTGACAAGATTTTGTATTTTTATATAGAGACCGAGTGAAAAACTATTTAAAGGGTTAATTTTTTTTTGATATAATCTTATGTTATGTTTTTTTATTGAAAAAAAGTGAAGCTGAATTGAACTGAAAATTATCGAATGAAATTGAACAATTGAACTGAAAACTAATGAATTGAAGTGTTTTTATGAAATTATTGAACTAAACTGAATTGAATTGAATTGAAATTAGAGATTTTGAGTAAAAAAGAACTGAGCTTACTATAAAGTGCATCGGAGAATTTGGAAAAATCGGATAAGCAAATCTAATGTGTGATTAGTATAGGATGATGGGGCAAGAATACTAATTTTAGTATATGATTAAGCTTAGCTAAACACTAGAGAAGCGTTCGAGTTTTGAAACAGTGCAAAGACACATAGGATTTGGTGTCTTTCAACCTCGGACGCTACTCAGTTTGAATTTCATCTTTTCATTCCTTATTGTTCATCAAAAACCCTATAGACTTTTAGTCAAAGTTTGTTGGGGGCATCCGATGTTCGACATAATAAACTTTGACATGTGGTGTTAGTTCTTGTTTGATCGATCTATCAAACATTTCAATAGTACTTTTTATATATACATTAAATTTCACCTAAATTGAATCATATGCAATTTATATTCTATATTAGAGACCAAATATAATTGATTGTTATACATCAAACGACAAATATGTATCACAAAATAATAGTTTAGAGGGAAAATGTATGTCTTTAAGTTTCTTTTTCACTCAATAAAATTAGAGGGCATGGTTCAAATTTGTTCTTGATTGTTTCAAAAAATGTCGATATATCCTAGTCGAGAAAACAATAAAATTTTATCTATGTAATTTTGACTTGTGAATTGATATTTTAACTTGTGAAAAATATCAATATGTATTTTTACTCGAACCTAGAGACTGAGACATAAGGGTGTAAAGGTGGCGATGAATGCACTTTCGACCGAAAACGAAAACCATCCCTTATCGGAGTACTTTTGTACCTATCAATTCTTTTATCTTCATACTATGTTCTTGGCTAAAACAATGTTAACATAGCAACAAATGTCTTAAGTGCACAATATATAGGTTTTGTTTTCTAATTCCAAACACTCAATCAATAGATATGAAATATATGAAAAATGTTGAGCCAAATTGTATTTTTTGCTATAGTTCTTTTATGTAGAGTTGTATTTTATTTAAAAAATAACATGTTAGAAGCAATTTAACTTTAAAAATTAACATTGAAACTAATGTATGTGAAAAGGAGTAGTCCAATTGAATTTGTAGCTATTCTTTGATATTTCTCATATAAATCAACCAATGCATGTAAAAATGATGACAAATGATTGTGGATAAATATTAAGATAGAAAGCATAATAGAGGGGGCTATAGCTACAATCACAACTTTCAATACCAATTCACATGATTAACTCAATGAGAGCCAATAGTATACCAACTTCAAGTCTTTTTGGCTTCTTTGTGGACAGTCAAGTTCTTTGCACTGCACATGCTCCTTTTATTGGATTTTCTTTTAAGTTCATTTCTTAATTTTTGAACACTTGCTTCTTTATTTTATTTTATTTTGTAATTTCGAGCTTTATAAATATTCCCACAGTTTTTCTTTTCATAAAAAGGAATACTGAATTTCACCAATATTTCTTTTTCTAGGATGATATCATTGTTGAAAAATGTATATGGGACTTTAAAGTGCATTTATATGCTGCTATAATTTCTCAATTTGTATCAAAATCTTGATAGGTATTTATACAAAGAGAAATCTAATCTCAATAGGTTACAAAGGAGGTAATTACAAGGGATAATAATTATTCATAGGATAAATACAAATGATGAACATAATCCTATAAAGAAATTAACTTGATCATATAGATTCCTGAACAAAGATTAACACTAACAGCCACTTGCAAATCATTGTCGAGAACATATCAATAAGTGAGAATAAAGTTGAGTAAACCATGTACTTAGTGAGGGCTTGGTAAGAACATCAAGTATTTGGTCCTCAGTCAGGATAAACCGAATTTGTAGAAAACCACGAGCCAATTTTTCGCGAACAAAATGGTAGTCTTGTTCAATATGCTTCGTCTGAGCATGGAAAACAAGATTTAGAGTAAGATAAACGGCCTCAACATTATCACACCGTAACTGGACTATAGACAAATGCGGATAACCAATATTACTCAGAAGAGATCGTAACCACAATTTTATACAATGGCACTAGCCATTGCCTTATATTCACATTCATATAAGCACCTAACAAATGTAGATTGCTTGCTTGCTGTCATGAAACCAAACTATCACCTAAATACATGCAGTAAGCCCTAGTGAAATGCATGTGATCTAGACAATCGCCCCAGTCAATATCAGAATAGTAGTGAATTGAGCAAATTCGAATCGCCTCAATCAATATAACAAATGCATTTGACACTTTTTCAGTGCTCGTCAATGGGTCGGTACATAAATTGACACAATTTCTTGATAAAAAAAGCGAGGTTAGGCCTAGTGTTTGTCAACTATTTCAGAGCACCAATCACCCTTTGATACTCATCCCCACATGAGAGGATAATGCGAAGTGTTTTAGATAGATCATGTATTATGGACACGAGAGTATAACAATGTTTTCAATTCTCCATCTTGACAATGTTGGCATATTGGATTTCAACCCGAAGAAAATAAGTAACCCGACCTAAATTGCAAATAGAAAACTCGAGTTCAAGCCAGTTTATACAACTAGTCATTACGTCATGACCCAACCGAGTCCAAAATGCCTAATAAAAAGCCAGATTAAACCCATCGAGCCCGAGCGCTTCGCGTAGAAAATATTGCACAAAAACGCGTCTTTCAAATTTCTTTTACTAACAAAACCAGTGTCATCTATTAGTGGAAGGCCCAATAGAATAAAACTTCAAAAGCCCATAAACAAAAGGCCCAAACCACAATAAACCCTAGAAGATCATACTTATTGTGAAGAGAGAATTGGGCTTGAAGGCCCAAAAGCCAAACCCTAAACGGCAACCCATATAAACCCTCGGAAATCCACAACATGAAAACCCTAGAGCCACCTCCTCTTGTTCTTAATTGTTCCATTTCCAGCAGCCGCAGAGAGAGAGAGAGAAAAGAGAGAGAGAGAGAGATCAAGAATGGTGTCTGGTTCAGGGATCTGCGCAAAGAGAGTGGTGGTTGATGCAAGGCACCATATGCTTGGTCGGCTTGCTTCCATCATAGCTAAGGAGCTTCTGAACGGGCAGAAGGTGGTGGTGGTGAGGTGCGAGGAGATATGCGCATCTGGTGGTTTGGTGAGGCAGAAGATGAAGTACCTCAGGTTCTTGAGGAAGCGCATGAACACCAAGCCTTCTCATGGCCCTATCCACTTCCGTGCCCCTTCCAAGATCCTCTGGAGAACCATCCGAGGGTTTGCTTCTTCTATCCCTCTTTTTAGGAGATTTAAATGTTTTTATTTCAATTTGGTTGCATGTTTTTGACTTCGGGGATGGATGTATTAGCTGTGTGCATTTCAGCTGGATAACATATACAGGACCTAAGTCTATTGTTATGCATCGTTTATAAGTACCAGACGTTTCATTGTGAAAACCTGAGATGAATACATGTCCTTGTGTTTTTCGTGTTTTTCTAAATGTGTTTGTGTTGTTGTTTGAAGGATGATTCCACATAAGACCAAGCGTGGAGAGGCTGCACTTGCTCGTTTGAAGGTTTATGAGGGCGTTCCACCTCCATATGATAAGATGAAAAGGATGGTTATCCCTGATGCTCTCAAGTATGTCTTTTTAATTCAGGGTACATGTGTATTTTATAGTATTTACTGTTGTTTTTTGGTTGTTGATTATGATTTCTTTTTGGTTCAAATTAGGGTTTTGAGGCTTCAGGCTGGACACAAGTACTGCTTGTTGGGCAGACTTTCATCTGAGGTTGGATGGAACCACTATGAAACCATCAAGGTATGCTGTTGTTAACCGTGTTTTTGAAGCTTTTGTGTGTTGCTATTTTGTATGTTGAATACAGTTTAACTTGTGCTTTGCTGCCTAGATTGTTATCTTATTACTTATTTTTAAAATTTAGCTGTGCTTGGGTTGATCTTATTACTTCTCAAGGCTTATTGTTATCTTATTACTTCCCAAGCTGCCTAGATTGTTATCTTATTACTTCTCAAGGCTTATTGGGTTGATCTCTTTTGATGCTTAAGATACGATTTCTATAATAGGTTTTCTTGCAGCTTGGGGTTGATTATTTTTTGTCATATATTCTTATATCAACAACTTTGAACATCTCTTTTGTTCCTTCAGCACATTTGCAACTTTTCAGTTGTTGCTTAAAATTGTGTTCACTTTTCATATGTTTTCTCTTAGTGGTGCACTAAACGGTCCTAACTTCTCAATGTACACTTTGAATCGTCCTAAACTTCACCATGGTTCACTGTGTTGGTCCCATATGATGCTTAGGTTGCTATTTCTATTGTATTATTTTTGCTCCTCAGCTTGGGATTGTTCATTTTTGTATTAGTTTCTGATATCAACAACTTTCTGACATTTACTTTCTATTTCGATGTTGTGGTCTGATATGCTTATGACTACTCTTAGGTTCTAGAACCCAAGATATGTTAGGGATTTTGTTCTTTCCATTTTCCTTTGATTTGATATTTAATATATGCTGAGGGTTTTTGGTATTTGTTTGCAGGAACTTGAGAAGAAGAGAAAGGAGCGATCTCAGGTGGTGTATGAGAGAAAGAAGCAGTTGACAAAACTGAGAGTTAAAGCTTTGAAGAGTGCAGAGGAGAAGCTTGGTCCCCAGCTCGAAATCCTTGCTCCTATCACATATTGATTTGAGAAGTTGTTTTTCAATTGAAAATTGAGACTAATGTTGCGCTAAAATCCTGTTCTGTTTTTAAAGTTTCTTTTGCTTGGGATTTATTTTTGTCCTAGTAATCTCTATTTAATATAGTTTTCTTTTTCTTTTGTAGTACGATTTTGGTATCAATGATAATTCTGAATTTTCCAAAATCATACTGTTTGGTTATTGGCTCCCGAAGTCTTGAGTTTTAGTTTGAACGCATATGAGTTTCCAACACTTTGGCAGCAGCTCATAGCAGAATGCTTTTATAGGTGTTGCTTGGGGATGGAAATGTATGTATTTTTCTCGTGTCTAAATTTTTTAACATTTACAATTTGAACTGCAAAAATCTGAACGGCTACATTGAAGTTTAGATAATTTATTCTTTTATAGAATTTCTTAGTTTGGTTTGTCAACAAGTTTACATCTAAAGCTTACGTTCTTGTAATATCATGAGGTTGTGTACGAAGTTTTCCCTTGATAATTATTTCGTTCTTGGCAGTTTAGGGAGGTTAAGTTAATGAGCCAGGGTGGTTTAGTTAGATTCTTTCAAAGCTCGGTTCAGTAGAATGCAGCTAGAGGTTGGGATAGGTTCAAGACCTTGATGAGCCAAGCCGATCTTCTTTAGGTTTGGCTTGCTCGGATGTTTCTTTCGTACCATCTAGTTTTAATTTTTTTTATATATAAATGGATTGAGCTGAGTTAAGAAATACCTAGCTTAATGAGCTCTGAGCGGAGCCGAGGTCAATCTTAAATCAGCACATTATAAAGCATAATTGATGCTTTTGCAGATGATAATACGTCCTAGAAAGCATAAGGACCTTTCTGAGTTGATTTAAATTGGTGGGCTTACCAAGTTGTTATATGAATGAGCAGATTATAAAGCAATGTTAACCAAGTTTTTTGACCTTAATCTTTGCAAACCAAATTTACAAACAAATGGATATATCTGAAAATTGGCATAAGAAGAAACAAGTATCATCTTGAATCAATCAATGACAAAATATCCTTAATTAGCGAAAAATTAATGATTTCACTTCCTAAATTTAGATGCTTGGAATCCATCTTTTCACAACCTAACCAATACATCAATTCAATGGATTTTATTTTATTTAATTTTGTCCTCCCATGCATTTCCTCTTACTCTTGGTTATCCTTTAATTTTCAGTAATAGATAAAGTTTTATTATTAATTTTATATCGCCATTGAGCAATAACTCATAAGTGATTAATGCACCAATCCAGGTGACTTAAATGGTTTCTAAGTCACTTAAGTTAGATTTCAAGTTATGCTTAGTTGCAAATTGTCTTATTCAATAATAACAAGAATACTTTTCCTAAAACACCCATGGATCAACAACTTGTTACCATGCATTGCAAATACTTGGATAGTATTGTCTAGTTGTACATTTTATTTTCCAATTTGTCACTGTTGTGTCAAATTTTTTGATAAAATGATTGTGCCAAATATCATTCTCCAACTCCTTGAAAAAAATATCATTGTCCAATAAATATAATCATATTAAACTGGGAAACAAAGTATTATACATGTTCATGTAATAATTTTGGTTAACAATTAAGGCAGCAAATCCAATTTCCTTACTAATGGAAGCAAAACGAGATCATGCTTACATAAATTTAAGATTTTTGTTTCCAAAAATTGGAAAATACTCCGATTAGACTTGACAATTCCATAAATTCCAATTACTAAGAATGTATAATCAAAATTCCCCCAAAAATTCCATGATTTCAGTGCATTATTTCCTTACCAGCTAAACATTTAATTATTGTGTTCTTCCTATTTCATCTTCTTATTCTTCAATAGCAGAATTGAAACTCTGGTGGCATAATACTAAAATATGAAGATGCTTTTACAATATGTATTATGCTTCCTGTTAGCTGTGAACTTGAGTGAATCTTTAAATTCAAATTGTTATGAATGGATGGTTGTAGATCAGTCAGGCCATGGCAATTTTTCAAAAGTACAATCTGCTATTGATTCAGTTCCATCATACAATAACCACTGGGTTTGTATTTATATCAAGGCTGGCCTTTATAGGTACGTATGTTTTTCTTTTTTATGTTATACGGAAATTAAGTTCGAATTTTATAGTCTCGTGATTCTAGAGCGCTTGGATGTACATACTCCTTTATTTTATACGTATATATATAGAGTTCTAAATTTTTTATTATATCCTAAATAACTCCGTATCAATCCACTTTATCTTTATATTTTCAAGAAGCACCGTACTTTAGAAGCGCTATAAATTTTTTGCAAAGATCGTTTTTTGGGTTTATGTTCTTATTTTAAAACTAACATGTTTTCTTTGTTGGGTTATTGAAAAAGGGAGAAGGTAATAATCCCATTTGACAAGCCATACATAATGTTGAAAGGAGAAGGAAAAAGGAGAACTCAAATAGTTTGGGATGACCATCAAACAACAGACCAAAGTCCTACTTTCCAGTCTTTAGCTGATAACATTGTTGTTAAGCGAATCAGATTTGTGGTAAGTAGTAAACCATTATGATTTAAAAAAAATTATTGGACGCTATTAGATTAGAACCTCGTATAGCCGTTCATGGTATCTCGGGGGGCTAGACTTTTAGACGCTTGCTATCAAAAGTCGATCAAGTAACCTAAATGAAACTTGGAGTATAAAATTTTAAAGCTCTTAAAATACTTTGAGAGATTTGGTAGAATGAATTACTTGTATTAGTAATGTTTAAGTACAAAAGGCACTTGAATACTTAGCTTTACATAAACTTAGCTTGAGTTGCAAATCAACAACACTACCTATTTATAGTTACAAAACTGACATAATATGTGGCTATGTTTAAATTGAAAAACAAAATCTAGAAAATGTTGACTTTGGAGGCTTTGAGGCGGTTTCGGGCTCTACAACCTCCTCGGTAATTTTGGGGCTGCTAGGCGCTTATGGAGGAATCCCTTACTGAGCCGAGGTTTTTCATGCATGTTTCGTCACAACTAGGCACACTTTGTGCCCATTGTTCTACGATTTTGGACGAGTCTGTTTGTTCTACGATTTTGGGCTTTGCCAATTCTTCTAATCTTTACGACTTTCCTCACAATGAGTAGTACAGAATGGAACATGTCCATGATGGGGCAGAAACAACCATAAGGAATAAGAAATATATAGGGAGAGGTGCTTCTTGCCCTTGGTGAGCACCAAGCAAGCACATGCCTGTTGTCTAGCTACACCATGCCAATCATGCATGATGTCACGCAAAGTTGCTCAAAGGAGCACCAATTTGTTCCATGATGCCTCGGTGAATAGTGAAAATACCCATGCACCATATTTTTTGAACTGTTGGTCATTCAAATTGGTCGATTTCTACGACGACTTTGCGCGGTCCGTGACAATGGGCTCGGGTTGCCTATCTAGGCCCAACTTTGACGTGCAAGTTTGGATAAAGAAATTTTTTGTTTACTACATTTAGTCTATTTCGGACCGCCTATATTTATAACAAGTTTGAGATTTATATAAATAAGACAGGCAAATTATTTGTGTGTTAGGTTGACTCATATGAGTTGTGCTTAGAATTTAAGTTTAATCCCAGCCCAATCTGGCCCGAGCTCGACTAAATGACGGATTGGTTAGGCCTAGGCGTTTTCAAATAAAGTTCAATATGAATAGGTCTAGATTTAATGTGGAGAAACTAACAAATAAAATAATGGTGCATGCCGGATTAAATTCGATTTGGTGATATTTTTTTTTTGATAAAACTGAGCATGTGATATTAATATTATGTGTAATCTATTTAATATTTGAATGAAGTGTTGTGTTTTGGAAAACAGAATTCATACAACTTCCCAAAGAATAAGAATCCAATAGTAAGAGCAGTGGCAGCAGTTGTGTTTGGTGATAAAACATCATTTTATAGATGTGGGTTTGCTGGCTACCAAGACACTCTTTGGGATCAACGTGGCAGACACTATTTCAAGAAATGCACCATTCAGGGTGCTATTGATTTCATTTTTGGTGGTGGTCAATCTATTTATGAGGTAACTTTTTATATTTTTGGTGGTTTTTTTTTTTTTTTTTTCATATCGCCCCGGGCTTGATAAAACATGCGTAGATAAGTTCCACCCGTAATGTTGTATATAAAACAGTTCAAACTGACTCACACCATTTTACGTATCCTCAATGGTTGTACTTGGTATTGTTAACGAGTTGAATTGTTGATAGGATTGTTCGATACAAGTAGTTGGAGATGGATTCATCACAGCACAAGGAAGAGAGAACCCAAATGATGAAAGTGGTTTTGTGTTCAAAAGATGCAAGATTTATGGGTTTGGTTCAGCCTACTTAGGAAGGCCTTGGAGACAATATTCCAGGGTCCTTTTCTATGCCTCCCATTTTTCTGATGTTGTAAACCCCCAAGGTTGGGATCCTTGGAATTCCGTAGGCCACGAGTAAGTTCTCCATTTGCGATATACATTTCGTCTATGTTGCACAAGAACTCTGCTTCAGTAGCGTTTCGACATTTGATGTGGGTTTCCGTTTTCTTACCATGTTTAGCGTTGTTCATCTACGTTTTTTTCCATAAACAGGAGCAAGTTAGCATTGTCGGAGTATGGGAATTACGGACCGGGAGCTTCCACTGCAAACAGAGTTAGATGGGTGAAGAAGCTCAACTCTAGGGACTTGTACAAGCTGACTAGTATGTCTTTCATTGATAGTGATAATTGGCTTCAGGAACAACCTTTTTAGCCTACATTACCCATCAATTCAAGCTTCTATTTCTCTCGTTTACAAACAGTAACATTATTTTTTTTCCATGCTATTACTTGTTTGATAATTGTTATGCTAGCTTAAACTTTTTTTCTAGTTTAGAGAACAGATGATCTCATATATTTTGTATCTTAACCAATAACAGAATGAATCAATATTAAAGTACATTCTTATAATCTGTTCACCATCAGCATAATGTTATCATTAATCGAACCATGGTTGTTAATGTATAATACCAGGTTCAGAATGAATCAATATTAATGTGCACGAATGGAACATAAAATTTAAAGTCAGAGATATTCTAATTTCTGAAATGGTACACGATTTAAAACAATGGTTTAAGAAAATTTTTTATAAAAATATTGCACATATGCAAAAATATTATACATTTATTTTGCAAACAAAGATATAACTTTCAGGTACACTAAAAAAGCCCTTCATCCATACTAAATCTTATATTTTAACTCATTTCAATTGTTAAGTTAACTTGAACCCCTTTTTACAATGATAGAGGTACTTTTGTAACTTATGGCTTCAATAAATCATTCACAAATCATTGAAACATTATATTTTAATAAAATCTTATCTTACCAAGTTACAACTTACAACTGCATTTATAAATTTAAGACTTCAGTTATTGTAAAAACCTTCAATGGCTAGATATGAATCCAAAATTCCAGAGTATATTATATCTGTACCAAAATCTTATTCCTTTGCAAGAATGAACTAAAATAGCAACTGATTTTCACTCTGCTCATAAGCTGCCACTTCTCGAAGAAATATGAAATCCAACTAAACACAAGCATTCAGCTAAATGATCTGAGAATTTTGCTAGCTTTGGATGATCTGATTTGATCCGGTCATACAAACAAAGTTAATCTGCAACCAAATCAGATCCCGATTTTTCACTGGAAATTAAGGTGCGGACTTTTTTAGTCCTTTGTTTGTTCACCTCAAGGTTGCCTACTTTATGTTGTGTGTGGGAACACTTAGATAAACTTTTGTGTTCTTGAAGTCATCTAGAAGTGGGTTGTATCCATCCTTGGTTCTTGTCTTGGTCGGCAAACCAAACTCTTCCATGAATGCTGATGTGTCCAGCTACATAATACGTAGAGATCAGTATAAAGACAAGTGATGAACATGTTTTGAGAATAAGGCACGTTCTGTTTTACCCTGAAAAAAAGAAAAGACAAATTGTGGTGCAGGAAAGGACTTACAACTATCGTTCTTCTCTTCTTCCCTTGCTTGGATGATTCATCTCCATGCATTTTCACCCACCCAGAACAGTAATGGTCCATACGTTCCAAAAGCCAAAAGTCCGTTGGGAAAAAAATATCAGCATCACCCTACATTCACTACAAGCTTCTTAAACGAACTTAAAAAATACCTCTAATAAAAGCAATTGCAATTTCCAAGTACAAGAAATGACTTGAAGAAAAGGCTAATACAACAACATTATACAGTAAAACAATAAATTTAAGAAATTACATAGTTCAGCTTAGTGTGATACCGCGTTTGTTAATTATTTCATTTTTATAAAATTTAATTTCCTACCCTTCTAACTTTGCGCTGTTTTTCTTCTTGGAGAGATACCTGAAATCTATGAACTTTGATATAAACAAAACTTGAGCAGGAACAACAAGCAAAACATGTTCATCAATGATCAAGGCAACAAGAAATCGTAACTATTCAAGACAGATGCATGTAAAATGAAACCATCCTGACCATTGATTTGTTGAGTTTCTATCAAGCATATTTGGAAATTCCATTAATATGTTCGATCTCATCAAGACATTTCATATAAGAAAAACTCAAGGAATAATGATTGTGTCTGTGCTTGACAAAGAAAGAGAGGGAAGAACCTTTGCATCCAGATAGCTTTTGTAATCAGAGCTGCGTCCATCTTTCTGTGGATTAAAAAGTGAATGAGATTAATTTTGCATGCCATGTTTGTACATAATTTCGCAAGAAACTGAAGGTTAATTATGCTGATAAAAAAGCCACAAAACAAGCACAACAATAGAAAAATATTCTTAAAACACCTCAAAGAACAGTTTTCTCCATTGTGTAGAGAACATCAACATTCTTGCTTTACGAAGCAGATTTATACAGTTCTTGTAATTAGATTAGCATGTTCAAGGGCTAACTAATAAGTTCCCAATCCTAAATACAGAGCAAGCAATTTCCTAGATCATTAATGAGGCAACGATAAATATCAGTTAGAAGCAAGACATGTGCAACTTTCACCATAACAATTTTCTCTCTCTTTAAATAGGTTGTCAAGACACAAACACAACAGCAGAAGCTGAACTACCAGGCCAAAACAATACAGCACAGCCAGAAAAGGAAGCAGATTTGACAAGCCAGAAGAATCCCACATAAAAGGGTACATAACATTTTGATTTTATGTTTCTCAAATAGTAGAAAACTGTATCCTGAAGATTCCACAGATTCAGTTTAACAACATACTATCTATCTAAACTGCTATAGGACACATCAATCTGTACAAGGTCCCTCCAAGCCCAAAACCAACATAGAAAGTTCTGAACATAAAATGATAGAGAACATGCAAAAATGATATGCAAAAGCTTCAAAACAGCAAATTAATGACAAATTAATGAGATTACCTTGGTGGAAACTAAAGGAGCCCTTGCACCAGATATGCTGACATCAGGCAGGTAACTGAAGTCTGAGGCAATTAAAGACATCTTCGGTAATGCCTCATGCAACACCTCTAGTAATTTCTGCATGTCCAATGAATAAAGTGAGAAAGTTTTTTTTACAATGAATTTTATATTTTTTGGTACAATTATGAATTATCCAATTGATCGGTTCAAGGTTGATCGTGTAATTTAGGTGGCCTCTTTCCGATAAGTTTCATTAAAATAATTATTCCTTACCAAGCAACCTGTCGGTAACCAACATCTTCGAGGCTTTGGAAAGACCTTAGACCAAATGCTTTTAACTTTTGATACAGATTGATCAGTGCCCATTTCCATGATCTCAATACAGCGCTTAATTGTTGGATCATGCAGCGGCTTATACAACTCAGAGAGTTCCCTGCAAATGCATATGACATAAGCTATCACAAACATCATGCAAGTTTTCTGACACTTATATGATCATAAGAATAAATTAATTTATGAGACCAGTGGGATATATACGTAAGATGAATATAAAGATCTAAACTTAACAGTTAAAGAAATCTCAGCCAATAATATGTAAATAGATATGTGGCTAAAGTGGTAAAATGTCAACCATCAGAAGACAATAAGATGCTTAACATTCAAAGTAGGTAAATCATAAGATTTATAGTTTATCACGTCATGTCCAGACCTTCTCGAGGATGCAAGCCACGAGAAGTACATCCCAACAAGTAGTAAATGCACATGCAAATGAAAACTTGTTTAAAAGTTAGCTAATGCATACAAATTATTCCCTATTTATGCTGATGATTATGTTCCCACTCGACATGCTAATCATCTAAGGGAAATCAAACAATTCAAATGATAATCATAAAGCAAAAAAGCAAGGAAACAGTTGTATACATGCAAGAAAGCAATTCAGGGATGTTGATGTTGCATTGCCTCTTACTTTTCATTGTGCTTCTCAACCCACACTTCTTTCCATGGGAGAACTTGATTTTCAGAGTAGACAAGGTCATGCGGAAGGTTATCAAGAACCTGAAAAAGTAAAGACACATGAATTCATGGGCTGCAGCAATGCCATTTACAACACATTTGCTATCAGCATGCATAAAAGGAGTAAAAAATCTGCTTTCAGAAATGGTAGGAAGTAAGTGACTCGTTGTACTGAATCAGGGTGGTTCCACCAAAAACTAGGAAAAATACATAACTATTAAAGGCACGACTAATAAGCTATATCAATTACATCACGTTAAGTAAAATGATTCAATAAAAATCTACTAACTGTTTTCAGCCTTGCTTTAGTTCAAAACATGAACACCACCCACTCCTCAAATCCAGCCAAACAATAGGAGAGTTTGGAATCGATACTAAAACAATATATAGGTCATATCTCATGAAATGTTAAGACAAGATATTGCTTCAATTCTTCTTAGATTATCTCATCTCATGCTTTAGTATGCACCAAATATAGCAAATACAGTTTATAACAAAAACATCAAGTACCCAGGGCCAGGAAGCAATAGCAGAACGCCAATCTACAAACATTTGGCAAATTTGTGTTATTATTCCAATAGTAACATTTTCACCCAAAAGAACATACCTCAAGCATAATTACCCAACATGGCTGTTGCTCCACATCCCCTATTAGGAAAGCCAAGAAGCTTTAGTCCAACTATTGAAATTAAAATATGATAAACAGAAAACATACCAGACAATTGGATATTTTTCTAGCCACATTCATGGGAAAATGGATAAGCAATCAAGAATAAAATATGTAGTTAAGAAGAAGGAAGACCGGCAAGCAGTATTGCAACCAGAAACAATAATGTAAATGAAAAAATGAGCTTTTCATTTGGTGCATATAGCTTAGTTATCTGCTTCATGTGATTTGTAGTATGCTCTGTTGTATTGTCTCTCTTAAAGACATCCTCTGAAAATTAAAGTATAACACAGTATACTTTTTCTGCACATAAAATACTAAGAAAAAAGAGAATACTTGAATTGATGACTTCAATCGGTTTAATGACAATCGGATGTTTCTTCTGTTCTTAATACCGTTCTAAGCTAAATGGGTATTTCAAGTATACTTGTGTATCTAATTTAAACATGGTCAGAAAAGATGAGGAGAAAAAGAATAAGTACAGAACTTCAGAAATCATACCCCATCCACTTCTGTCAGTAGCATCACGACATTCTACTCTAAACTTTGATAAATGACTACGAACTTGGCTAACAGTTTCTTTTTGTATTTCACCAAGTGATGGACTGATTTCAACTGAGCTGCACCAAATCCCAAACAAGACAAGAACTGAAACAAATCAACCAACAGGTCTAAATATATATAACATACCGTACCAGAAAACATAAAGATTAGAATGATTTCTCGGAAAATAAAAATACTGTCAACTATGATTATGTCTGTCAAGTTTCTTGTTTGACGTCACCTATCCAATGTTTTTTGAATTCTAAAAAACATAAATACGGGGAAAGGGAAATAAGGCTGAAATAGAGAATAAACAGCAGCTTGCTCTTCATTTTAGAATATCTTTTAGAACCTAAGTGTTTTCTGTTTTTTGTGTGACCTATTACGTACTACATACATGTTATCAACATCAGAAAAATCAAAACATAGAAGGGCATAAGTCAAGAGCAAGAAAGTGATGTACTCATTATAGTTCTTGTAACTAGTTCAGTATTGAAAGGAATAGAAAAGAAAAGATAAAACTCACTTCAAACATACTTGTTTAAACTTAGAAGCACATTGAACAATCAAAAGAAAGCATGTGGTACTATGGTTCCAAATTCATATCCTAAAGATACTGTAGAAAAATTGTTGTTGGAAATTCAAAATACTCTTGTGCCCAAAACCAAAATACACTTTTATCCAAGATATAATAATATAAGTTTGATTGTACTTCTGCAAATGAACCTAAATTAGGTGGCATGTATGCAAGCTTAACGGCTATAAAATCAAAGTCCAGTTTACTTTTCAATAGATTAAGGGATTGTAAATGCACATACGTGTAAGTCATACTGTTGTACACTCTTGTAGGTGCATTCAACATTATGTAATCCATTATGCCCTTTGCACAAGTTCCAGATCCACCACCAATTTCATATATCTGATTTTGCAATATACAACAACAGAATCAATCTTCAGTCTCAAATTACATATGAATTCATAAACAGATGTCCACACCACAAAAAAAATTTGCTTGCAAGATATTTTTATAAACAACTTATGAATTTTAAAATCTCGTAAAATCTATATGATGCTTTAAGCAGAAAGACAGAAATATCAAAGCAAGCAATGCCAAATATTTATTAGTAAAAGCTCGCAACGTCATTGGCAGATAAGTCTTATAACATAGAAATGTGTCGATAATATACCCATAAAACATTTTGCACAAACTCCTATTTGTTTCTTAGAAAGAACAAACAATGCTATACCGTGTACAAATTTAGCACATGGGCAGATCATCGCACAGCCCAGTTCCTAATCAACAATCAGTTGCAGAGAGAGAGAGAGAGAGAAGTAACTCAAGAATAACAAGTAAAAAACTTTGAAATACTAAAACTAAATGCAAATCAAATACAACCCAATATAAATAAATTTCAGTTGTTGCCTAACAGAACTTACCTTTAGTGGGACTGAAAGGTTAGCAGTACGCATTATGGCTTCAGCAATACCATGGGCATACCAAGGCTACAACAAAGAAAATGTTCACAATATCAAAGGACCAAAAAAAAAGAATACTTTCTCCTTCATTCAGTAACTGTTGATAAGTGAATACTACAAAGGCACAAATGGAGATACATAACTAATATAAAAAATGAGACACTTAAAACGTTAAAATTACAAAGTTCTTGATCACATAAAGAGAAGTTACTAATTTCTTGGGAGAGAGAGAGAGAGAGAGAGTCACCTTAAAGAGCTCGACAGGAGTAAACCATGATGTGTCACTCCCTTTATAGATTTTATCCAAGTGTTTGATATAAGCTTTTCTGCCTAACCATGCAAAAGAAGCATATGCATGAGTTTAAAGTCTCTCAAAGATATAGCATTTTGAAAATCATAAATCTTGTGACTAAATGGATAATATGGTTAATTGGTGTAGCTTGGAAGTTTAGCTCATAAAAGCATGAGCTCAAACAAGTAAGAAAAGAAAAGAAAAACAAAAGATTCCCCTTAAACAATTAGTGTAAGACAAATCAAAATGATGCCATCATCTTAAATCAACAGGCTGCTTGTGAAATGGCATATAGATCCATGTCTGGTTCACGAAACATCAAAAACCAAAAAGACCTCAGATATCACTTAACAAACCCTTAAGGACTCATAAAGCTAGTTTCTTTAGGATTCAGTGAGATGTTGCGAAATTCGAAAAATCAATCTTTGGTTTTCTTCCGCATAAAGATAACCAATGAAGTCAGAACAATACAAAAAAGCAACAAAATTGAAAGTGAAAATAAGCACCTTGAAGCTGATTGAACTTGATACTATTTTCGAGAATTCCAACAGACCCTGATCTTTGCGAGAAGTAGCCATGATTGGGATGATACAATGCGGAATGAATAAAATCCCTAACCTGAGAAATTGAGCAGGGATAATCATAGATATATTGAAGAAAGGCAACAAGAAATGAATCAAAACCAAAGGGGCTCACAAGAATGGGTTCGTCGCCGACAATGTGAGTAGAGTAAGAAGCTAGAAATGGAGGAGCTATGGAATCATATGAAATCACTGCATAACAACAAAATTCACAGAGATTAAAAATTGCAGTTAGTTAGGTAGTGATAAGTGTGAAAAGACAGAGAGAAAAAAAAACTAAAGGTACCTTTGGTCCTATGGAACAACAACTCAAGCTTCTTAGAGCGACAAAACATTGTAATATAGGAATCAATTCAGAAGCAAGATTTGTCTTGTCTCCTTCAGGGTTTTGCCATTCTTAAACCCTCTGCAATTCCATTTCCATTCTATTCTAGCTGCTGCTGTAAATGGGCCTAATGGGCTTTCTCAATCACAAACAAAAATGCTCTCGTTAAAATAATTACTAAGTACGCTTATATTAAATAACAACTAAAATATTCGTTTTGGCGTGATTTAAATTCATAACATTCTTAATTATAAGTAAAGTCTTTAACTACTAGGCTAAAACTTTCACCATCTTGAAAAATATTTGCTTATCCATCCAATCATTTAACTAAATATATAAATTATATTTTATTTCATTTATAACAAGGACGATGACCGGTACTAGTGGCAGTTTGGTAACGGGCAACAAAAGTGGCGGCCAATGAAGATTATTTCTAATAAGTACAAACTTAATATTATTAAGAGTTTTGATATATGCAGCCCTTTGATATATGCAGCCCTTAGAGCTGCATATAAGCATTAAATACAAGTGAAAATTGTATTGTATTTAATGCTTTGATATTTAATATTTAATTTAGTTTGATTCTATTTATGTAAACAAAATATACATACCATTTTAAGAGTAATATATGGATAAATGAAAGATTATGTAAATTAGTTTCTTTATTCTAAAACTAATTTACAATGTATTGAAAATATGATACTCTTTGAAAATACATGTGCAACGGGTTCATGCTAGGACTATTTAGGGTATAATAAAAATACAAATTCCAATACTAATTTAGAATACACTGAAGATATGGTACTCTTTAAAAATACATGTGCAACGGGTTCATGCTAGGACTATTTAGGGTATAATAAAAATACAAATCCATATTTATAATTAATTTAGTATATACCCTATGAATTGTAATTAGATTTTTACTAATTCTATTATACAAATGTTGAAAAATTATCCTAATTTTTTTTTATGTACAACGTATTAGCGGTAACATAAAAAATATTTAGTGGAACATAATAGAATATATTTCTTATTTTGGTAAGTTATAACTTACTTGTTTTATTGGATTTTGATTTATTTTGTTAACATATATAATTTTAAACTAAATTAACTAATAAATATAGAAGTATTAAATACAAGGAAATTTTTACTTCTATTTAATGCTTATATGCAGCCCTTAGGGCTGCATATATCGAAACCGTATTATTAATCTTCTCAAATCGTGATAGAAATTTTCCAAATAGTAAATAACTTTCCTATTATTATAACTTGTTTTTTAATGATTCATCGTTATAATCTCTTTTTGAAGTTGTTGGCTCATTCAACATTACAAATTTTGGAGTTTTAATTTTGAAGTGACCAAAATTTTTTTTATTTTTGAAAAGGGGACATTTCTCTTTTATGACCTCAAAGAATTATAAAAAATGTAATAAATTTGAGTTTTCTTTTGACGAAGAAAAAAAGTGAACTGCATTTAACAACACGAGCATGTACCTAACAAAAATATCATGAATTGAAGAAAAGATCATAGATCTTCGCAAGATGGAATGCTGTAATTTTAATATTTATTATTATTATAAAAAGTTATCATTATTATAAGAAAATATTATTGATATTCAACTCCACAATTCGTTTTTCCCTCAAAATAATAATAAAAAAAACAAACAAAAAACTCCCCAATGAATTTTGCAGCATTAGGAATCCTATCAATCACTTTTACGGTTTTTAATACCCATTCTTATGTGATCAACTCTGATGACATTGTAATTCCCATGATGATGTACGATATATATAGTGATTTCATTGATTTACCAACTAATATTAAGGAAATTATAGAAATATTGATTTATTTTTATATAAGAAAAGATCAACTTTGTTTCATTTATTTTATGTTTCTGGAATTTTGTCTGTTTTATGATTGCCTCCCACCCAAAATATGTTCTACCACATGGCCCAATTAATATTTTACCTTCTAAATTTTGAACGACCGAAAAATCTTCATTGGAAAATATGTGAATTCATGGTTATTGTCAACAACTTTCCTAATTTAAGCTAACAATTTATTATTTTTTATATAATCATTACATAAGCTTTAATCATTTCTTTTGTTTATACTAATGAAACTCTATTATTGAATTCAATAATGTGATTGATTAATCTTTGGATCTTAATTAAACTAATTTAAAAAAGCTAATAGCGTTACTATACTCATCGGTTCATGATGTAAGTTGTACAATTTTATTTGTTATAAAATATAATTTTTGCGCTGGCAAGAAAAATGTAACTTTTTGGGATGTTCATTTACGGTGTAATGTCGTGATAACATTTTAAATGCAACAATATCTCAATTCTCCCCTTTACGTTCTTGTTAATATTCTCTTTAGAGTTGAATATGCAAGGAGATAAAGGTGCTTTATGGTCAATTTTTCGTTAGATACAAGTATAAATAACATGTTATGGTGAGTAAATGGTGACAAACAATGCAACAAATACTCTAACCACACTCTTCCAAACTATGTCTCAATTCTCTTTCTTTCTAGTTTTGAAAATGTTAGACTCATTTTCTCTAACCTTTACTTATTCATATTTACTCTTATGTCTTATCGCTATCGACTATTGACTACGTGTAGCTTAAAGAATATAGCTCATTTCTTTTTAAAAAACTTTACAAGTATTTGTTTCTTATTCGAAATCAAACACCCTACTTGAATTGAACAAACAAAAATAATTTTCGAACAACGTCAATTAACCGATTTGAACTAAAAGTTTAAATTAATAGTTAAGAACCAACATCTTTTATATTCCTTTGTTTCCATCCTCTTAAAATTTGTTATTTTAGACATTGAAGCGAAGTTACAAGTTCTCTAAAAAGTTATAAATTATTTCTATGTCTTATTTCATGTTACCTTATTTAGAATCTCATTTAGAAGATCCTCTTAAGGATTTTTCACAACAATTAATAATTCTTTTTTAAAAAAGGGAGTCATATTCATGGAAAGAAATTGAATGATTAGTGAAGGTGGTCCTTCCCCATTACAAGTTCTTAATTGGCCACAGCTCAATAAAGCTCAGCTAAAATTAGCTTGCTCGTAACTATCTATAAAAATTAATTGGGTTTTTGAAAGAGAAGAATGAACTATCTATCCTTCACAATTTTCTATTATAGACAGCGATGTATCCTAAAAAATCAAATAAATTTTTTTTTGGCATTAGGTGGAGGAGGGGACCCAAATGTCGATTTCTTTATATATCAAAATTAAAACTAAGCCACTTAACAATGTTTAAGTTGTTAGTATATATGTTTAATCATACTATAATATATACTTACACGTACAATTCATGTCTATTGTAATGCTTTTTCTTTCAACTGGGTTCTAATTAATTAATTAGTTTGGCTGTTAATAAAGTGGTGTATAATATCTTATTTCAATAGTCATTGTAATAATGGTCACTCAGTTTTTAATTTGCTTTACTAACCATAATTGATTTTCAATTTTCATCTTCCTAAACTTCACTAGCACAAAAATTCGGCCTTGAAATCGTTATTATATCCAGACTGTGGTTATGCTATTTTTGTTGCTAACATAATATGACTCAAAACATCTTATAGCCTTTCATGGTGCAATCAAAATTTTGTTTCATTATAATATGGATTTAAAGGTTCTTTTCATAAGTGGGTCCCATTTAGGATACCACGATTGTATATTATTAAAAAAAATTCTGTAATTTTTTTTTAAAAAAATTTTGTGGTTTATTTTTTTCAAAAAGATTACCTATAGTTTCAAATGTTAACAAAAAGGTGACTCGCCAATTTAAAACGTCCCAAATAACAGTTTAACGACTTCAAAGTGAAAAATCCAAAACATTAACGTTGTTTAGAATCACATTTTCTACGCAACTACGTTTTTATATTTTCAAAATCATTGTTTTAATTTTTTTTCTTTTTCTAACGTTTACTTTCTCTATCTTAACCAAATGTCAGCTAGATGATCTCGAAATTAAAAAGTCGAAGAATTAAAGTTACTTAAAATGTACTTATTTCTCTAAAGAATCCAATTTTTAGGTTTTTAACGGTTATTTTTTAGATTCATGGAATCTCAGACTTTTTTTCGTTAAAGTTTGAAACCACATGTATATTTTTAACAAAAACAAACCACAATGATTTTTTTTTGTAAAAACATGAAACCATAAGAGTTGTTTTTGTACTTCACCCATTATTATATCCGAAAGTACATTACAATAATTTTGGTGGATAAAATAATATTTAACCAATTTTATGATATAAATTAAAATTTAGAAACCATGGTAAAATTCTTTCAAAAAAAAAAAAAAAGAAACCATGGTAAATAAAAGTGAAAGATGAGAGTAGTATGCAATATTGTATTATGTTCCTTATTTGACTCATATCACAATCAAGAACAGTTTATTACAAAGTTGAAGTAATATTTTAAAATGTATAAATTGTTGATAAGTGAGACAAAAGAGTGGACAAGAGAGTTGGATGTTAATGAAGAATGAAAAAGTGGAATTTAGTCCAAATGGTTCACAAAAGTTGCTCTCAATTCTTACCATCATCATCATCATCATCATCATCATCCTGATTTGATCTTATTGATATTAATCAACAGATAATACAAAAGTATCTAAATTAGCAATTAACTTTGATGTTATTAGAAAGTCTTGGTTACATCCCTAACAAACTCAATGTTCTCCATCGGTTCATCATATATAATGGACGGCTAATTTATTTTTTTTCTGAAAGGATAATGGACGGCTAATTAGTTAGTTTATTATTCTTTTACTTCTCTTTTTTTTAAATATGATTATTGATGATCAATTAATAATTAACTTCTAACAAAAAATTAATAATTAACTTTTACAGCTCATATTCATAGTACTTTGTCTAGTTTTTGGTCGACCATGATCTTTTCTGGCAATAATATTGGATGGAGTTTTTTAATTTGCAAACATTCTTAGCTACTGTTTTAATTGTATATAATGATTTTGCTACTTTCTTAATTGAAAAAAAACTATCTTAGATATATTTTATAATTTATTAAATTAGATCAACTTCTAAAAGTTCAAGAGTTTCCTTATGTTTTTTTTTCTCATGTTCCCTTGGTTTGTTTACTTTTGGTGTGTGCTCATATAATTGGTCCACATAATAAAATCGTCAAAACTCGCATGATTATGTCTTAGAATAGTTTCAACTATCACGTGTGTGGCTGTATGATTATTTCATTGGATGTAATTGGGGACTCGCATGCCCTATCAAATTAACCATTGATATAAATTGTTTAGGGGCTAAGTTGATGAGTCTATTATCTCAAATACAAGAACCATTCATGACAATACAAGAAAGAAAATGGGAAAATAGAAAAGAGGGGGAAAAGAATAAAATATCTTTTGGATATATAGTTTTTTTTTCTTTTGATAGAATTTGGATATATTGTTGAAGATTTTCATTACAAGTCCCATGACTGCAAATTAGTCAGAAAGATATTCTTACCAAAAAAAAAAAATAGTCAGTAAGATATGGAAAAAGTGAAGAAAAAGAGAGACTAGGTTTCAACTTTTGAGTAATTAATGCACCAACCAATTAATGTGCTTGGTAAAAAAATAGGTTGTTGTAATGTCCTTATAATTACACACCTGCAAAGTACTACTAGCTAACAAATTGGATTTTATAGAGGCAGAAAAGAAAAACACAAAATGTAAAAAAATAAAATGGTGGGTCTTGTTTTGTCACAAAAAATAAGCAAAACCCTACTGCCAATCACCATAATAGGGCAAAATATTTAGGACACTTTTTTTTGTCTGAATCTTCATTGTCAGTTACTGCTGCTATTTACTTGTAATAATAGATGGGTCATGATTCCATGCTCTTGAGTTCATTGTACATGTATATAGAAAACATAAACATATTTCATTTTAAAAGGTTTTATCTCTATATTTATTCAAAAATTACAAAGAAAAAAGAAGTGTAAATCAATTTTTTTTTGACACAAAAATGACTTTATTTCCTTGTTTAAAAAAAAGAAAACTAAATGATTATGCATATCAGTAGTAATAGTGAATATATATGGAATTGGAATTTGAATGGAAGCCTTAGAATTAGTCCTACTTAAAGAAAAGAAGGGGGGGGAGGGGGGGGGGACCTTACCTTACTTGCTGCCCATGTTTTGGTGGGTTCATGTGCCCTTGGCTTGGACGGGCCTTGTCACCTTATCCACTCACTCCCGCCCTTCTCTTGCTATCAATTATTGACTCTCCTTCATTCTCCCATTTCTATTTTTCCCATTACATTATCCTCAACCAAATCATGGTTAGGTTATCCCTTGATTCAATTTTTATACAAATTTTGTGGATTTATTGTAATCTACTAGGTTTTGATCTTAATGATACCATAATGCACGAGTTAAGAGTTGCCTATTCATATACAGAATATTATGATGAGGCCATCAACCGAAATGAAATTGATAAAGCTTAAAGGTTATATTTTGGAAAAAAATAAATTTTCGTTCACATCAATAAAATTGATAATTTTTTTAGTTTTGTAAACAATTCGAACCATAATACTTTATTTACTAAAAAACAAACCATAATTCTTACACCATTATACAATAAAGTGTAAATAATTTATTATGCTTAAGTTGTGGTGAAACACACTGTTTAATTCTGAGTTTTTAAAAATAAATTACTACATCATTGTTTAGTCCTTCTGTTTTTCGAAATACAATACTACAACTCTCAATTTTGTCACAGTTTACACTTTAAATATGGACAATCATGAAAATTTGATTTATTATAAGCACAGTAGACTCAATTCAAAGTTTGATTAATTAACATATTCTCTAAGAAATTTTATTGAAATGGACTAAAGTGTTGATTGTTAGAAAGCTGAAGAACATATTAATTTATTTTGAAAAATACATCAACTAAACAGTGTATTTTTTCGTAACTTAAAAATTAATAAATTATTTATTTTAAAATTAACCTATAAATAAATGAAAAATTTACTGTATAGATTTAAACCAGGACTAAATAGTAGTAGTAAGAAAGATGGTGATGTAGACCACATGAGGATGTCCTCCTCCTCCTGAGCAGTCAGTCAGCTCAGCTGGTTGTCCACTTACCATTTGCCCAAAAAGATAAACCACAATCTATATTCGTACGTCTACCCCTAGCCAATCAAGCCCCATCAACAAAATAAAATAAACAAAAGTTTTGTTTGGTCACTAAAGTTGAGTTAAGGATGGACATATTTATTTATAAAGTCAAGTTAAATCACAAATTTTTATGAAAGTTTAAAAATTGTTTACCAATGAAATATAAATTTGACAAAATGAAAACTCGAACTGTAAATTTTTTAAGCAGGAAATAGAGTGACTAGCCACTTGAAGTAACTCTTATTAGTATAAAATAAATAAAAAATAAAGAAACAAAAAGTAGAAGAGATTTAAAAATGGAAAAAAGAAAAAACAAAAAAGAAAGCCAAAGGCAAAGACAAGATATTACAGAAAGAAATCAGCTACATCGCTGTCTTTCCCCCCCTCCATCTCTCTGCATGTCCTAACACTTTCTCTCTCTGTCATCTTCTTCTTCTCTCCATCTTGTCTTCTTTACCCGGGTCGACCCGACTTGTGCATTTCCCGGGAAATGTATTCCGGCATTCACTCTCTGCCGTTGGATGGTGGAGGTGAGTTTCAGGGGACATTAGATGGAACCAACTTGCCAGGGGATGCGTGTTTGGTTCTTACTTCGGATCCCAAGCCCCGTCTCCGATGGACTTCTGAGCTTCATGATAGATTTGTTGATGCTGTTACCCAGTTAGGTGGTCCTGATAGTAAGTCTTTTTTTTTTGCTGTGATTTTAAATAAACAAGAACATATTGACATTAGAGGAGGAGGAGGAGTCTTGTTTTTAACTGTTTAGTTGACTTTCTTTTATAAATGTCTTTGCTTCTTGGTGTCTTCTTATTGGGTATTTTAACCTTATTCTACTGTTTTTTAATTACTTACATCTACTGCCAAAATTTGAATTTGACCCAGAACCAGAAGTAGTATTTTGTTTCTCTCTATTGAATTTTAGTAGATGTTATGCTTTAGACTTTTGAATTCATGTTGTTGCCCTAAGCTAATGGAAAGTTTTGTGCTTTATTATTTACTGTTGTAAAATTTTTAGTGGGTTAATGTCCTTTTCTACTAATGTTAATCCTAGCGGGACGGGGTAAATGAAATGAAGTTGAGTAGTAATAAGGTAAATGAAATGAAGTTGAGTAGTAACAAGGTAAATTCTATTGGGTTAGGTGGTTTCAAAATGTTTTTGTCTGTGGAATTCTCCTATCTGAAGTTGTTCAACTGCCTCTTGTGAGGTCTTGTGGATTTTGGTTCTGCTTGTGAACTATTACCTGGCTCTGAAACTAGCTCTATGGCATGATTTTAAGTTTGAATTAGTAGTATATGATCTGGTGCTGCATCAGGAATGTCCGTATCATATAAGCCGAGAATAGTAATTCAATTCGTTCGTTTGGTAGGTGGATCTAATAAATAAAATTAAGGTTCATCAAACACACTCTTCCGATTAGAAGTTTGTTGCATACAGTAGGGATCAAATTCAAGACCTAGCTTAAGCGACTAGAAGCTTTTTCTATACAAGCCACCGTACGGTTTTTCCACTTACAGTAAATCTATATAGTAATACACTTGGGACCGGACTATTTGTATAACAATTGGGACGTTATTACTAAATAGTGTTAATACAGCAAAGAATCTGAACACTTGGGACCGACTATTTACATAATAATTGAGAGGTTATTCTCATATCGAGCATTCCTACATAGAGGCCTTACTGTATTACTAAATTTGTTTCATTAATTTCCAACCTAATGTGTAGTTAGAGATGACAGCTGTTCTTACCAGAAAAAGAGATGACAGTTGTATTGACCAGAAAGAAATTATTAGGTCATTACTTGTGTTCAAAAAATCATATCGGCAACTTATATTGCAGTTCAATTTTCAATAGATGGTTTCGGGTTGTGCTAGTGAACTATCGTTTATATGTTGGGACGAGATGTTGATCTGCTATTGATATGAATATAAATGCTTGAGCTGTCAACACGTGATTCAGCTTTTGCTACACTACTAGATTCTAAGATGTAGCAAGTTCAGTGATCTGTTTCATTGATATTATGTATGGCATCTGTGATTTCACATTTAATTGTTAAAGGTCCTAGCGGTGATTGATTGTTTTGAATTGCATTGCAGAAGCAACACCAAAAACTATTATGAGAACTATGGGGGTAAAAGGCCTCACTCTTTATCATCTCAAGTCTCACCTACAGGTTTGTTGATACATATATCTCTTGATTTTTTGTTGATCTCATTAGCTCCCTTGAACTTTCCATAATTATTCTTGATGATTTGCACGTGTAGAAATTCCGGCTGGGAAGACAATCTTGCAAGGATTCAAATGATAACTCTAAAGATGGTATAATCCATTACTTTATTCTAGTTATATTTTCTTGAGTAGAATATTCTCTCGAGTGGCTTAAAATGATCATGAAAGATAGCAAAAAACTGGTTTGAGAGAGGAAGTGGGGGCAGGGGAAAGATTTACTTTTAAGAGTAGTTGGATTCGTGGAAATACCGAAAAAGCTTGAAAGCATCATATGCCATATGAGATTGGCAACTGTTTTCTGGAATGTTCTTGCTGTTCTTTGAAATTCTTAAGGATTGATGGTGTGTGATTGGGATTGCAGCATCTGTAGCAGAAAGTCAGGATACGGGTTCATCCACATCAACATCGTCTAGAGTTATCGCACAGGATCTGAACGAGTAAGCCAGTGTTTACCTTTTCCTGCTGAAAATCTGACCCATCTCTATAACCTTAAAACGATGTTCTTTTCATCCGTCTAACAGCGGTTTCCAGGTTACAGAAGCTTTACGGGTACAAATGGAAGTCCAAAGAAGACTGCATGAGCAACTCGAGGTCAGTGTCCGTTTCACATTTGGTTTGAGCATTGAAATGCAAATAGTTGTGTGCTTCTTGTTGATGGTTTTGCTCCAAGTCAGGTTCAGCGCCGACTCCAACTTCGTATTGAAGCTCAAGGAAAATATCTGCAATCAATCCTCGAGAAGGCTTGTAAAGCTCTGAATGATCAAGCTGCAGCTTCTGCTGGTCTGGAAGCTGCCAGGGAAGAGTTATCAGAACTAGCAATCAAGGTTTCTAATGAATGCCAAGGGATGATCCCGGCTGATAACATAAAAATGCCATCTTTATCTGAACTTGCTGCAGCTCTGGAGAACAAAAGTAGTTCAAATATGCCAGCTCGAATCGGTGATTGCTCAGTTGAAAGTTGCTTGACATCAACTGGGAGCCCGGTTTCTCCAATGGGCAGGGCTTCACAGGTTGCTTCAATTAAGAAAAGACCCAGGGCTGGCTTCGGAAACAGAGACTCCTTGCCTGTCGAAGGAAACATGCGACACGAAGTAGAGTGGATGATGAGTAGTAATATCGGATGAATGGGAAAAGACGTTTATCTTAGAAACATAAAATTATCTCTTTGTTTTGGGGCTTAATATCCTTAACCAACTGTAACATTGGTGGTCTGTATAGTATGTGATCTTTTGGGTTAGAAGATAACTTCGTAATACAATTTGCATTCTCTCTCATTTACCTATATCTAATGCAATCTTCAGTTTGCCTTTGGACCTAGGTACTAGATTCATCAGATTAAAACTTTGATCCGAAACGTTTAAATTTACTAATATAATCCAAGATGACGTAGTATGTTGAGTGTATATTATAATCTCTACTATGCATCCTACTTTTGTATTTTTTTTCTTTTCTTCTTTTGTGAAAAAAGGAATCAACCACAGCAAAAGAGGGATGCTTTCTTCTGATTAATAATCTGAAGTTGAATTATCAAGTAATCAAATTAGCATGTGTTGGCATGTGATGCCCAAATTCAGCATCCTGTGTGAAAGCAAAATGATATTCTTCTTACCATTCATTATGTATTTCTTCTCCTTAACTAATCCTTTATTATATTAGTTTCTTTAATGTTGAATTTAATTTTAAATCAAAAACTCCAAGAAGCAATCCCGAAGTTACATTTGAAAATGTAAAAACACTCAACTAAATTCAAAGTTGAAGTAAGGAAATGTAGAAACACAAAAAGGCTTAAATCAATATTTATTTAGTCTCTAAACTAACCAAAATCTTGGGTTTTGATCTATCATCTTTCATTTGCTAACATTTGCCTCCTAATATCTCCAAAATCCTTATTTTTGAATCCTAAGCTATTAATTTGATGAAATATGGATGGTCGAGATTTTAACAATTTTGGATAAAACATGGAGCAAAGACTAACATTTTGAACATATCATTAGTCATGTAGCATCATATAGGAAGTCAGAACATTAAGTAATGATGGTTGGAATTTCACAATGAAAAGACTCATATTTTGAATACATCATCATGTTCTGCCACTCCAGTCCACAAAACAAATAATAGGCATGGACTAGAAACAAATGTTTTGGATAGGTAGGGATTACATTGTGCTCTAATCTAACATTAAAAATACAAGTGAAGGACTCAATTGAACAGAATTGAAAAATAAGTAGGTCCAAAATGATATTATCCCCCAAAAGAATTGGAATATTGGAGGGAAGAGAGAGATGTGAAAAGAAAAGAAAAGAAAAGGCATGATGATAGGCTTCTCCACTATCTATACAGACATACATACAGACTTAAACATTCTTAATAACTTTTTATACTTTAGTGTCTGAAAGATAGCAACTGGGATCTTCATTAAAAAAAGTAGTTTATCATCTCATCTCTTTTTGCTTTTATTGAACAAGCAGCTGCTGCTTCTGTTTCTCTCTGCCAAACAGCCATGAAAGCTTCTTTTGGTATGCCTTTCTCATTCCCTACCTTGTTTTTCTTTTCTTATTTTATTCTCTAGTATCCCAAGGTGGATAACCCCATTTTTTTTTTTAATGAAATTCAGTCTACACATATTGAAGTTATATGATTAAGCATACTTCTTTGCTAATTTGCTTTAGTTTATGTTTTTAATGAAGCTCCTTGTACAATTTATAGTGTTTCCTTATTCTAACTTGCTTAGGGTTTTCATTTATCTTGTATGTTCTTTGATTAGAGGAATGTAATTTCTTTTAGGGTGATAATTGGGGTTTTGATGCAATTCTTAAGCCTAATGAGATTGTAGATAGCATTAGTTGGAAAGAAAAAAAGAAGATAACCATGTCAGAATTAAGATTATGGTATTGTACTTATCAGTAGCTATTTGAGAAGCTATATAGTAGTACTGGTATTCCGGGTTTTTGTTCGGAATTGAATAGGATTTAGTATTTGATTAAACAAGTTTAATATGCGGAAAGCAAACTCAAACCTCTTTGAGTACTCAGTAGCTCTCTAACTATCTTGCTTTGTTTCTCTAAATACATCCATGTTCTTGTGATTTTCCCACACTTTAAACACACATTACAAGGATTATCAATTACTATTAGAAGTTGCAATTGTAGTAAAAATAAAAACTTTGGACTAAAGATGAAAAATCCGAATCTTCCTGCAACTCCAAACTCACCAAAGCTACTGTTTGTGTAGCACTTCAAGCAAGTTAAGCTTGCTGACTCATTAGCTCTGTTGACATTGTCACTTCTTCATCTGTTTTCGTTCCCATTGAGTTTCTTCTCGTCCGTGTGTCTTTCCCAAATTTTATTGATGTCTTTTAGTGCTCAAAATCAAACTCTTTTATGTCTACACACCTGAATTATGGCTTCCAATACTTATTATTTTAGAATTGTCGGGTTATTCTCAACAAAATTTCTACTTAATACAGATCAGAATTTAATATTGGAAAAAAAAAAAAATCAAAACTGGGATTCAAAGAGGAAATTGTTCTTATGACATTTTTCTTCATTCCCTACTGTGCTCAGGATGCAGTAAATTGCAATTAGGCATTTGATTCTGATTTCTGTTATTAATTGTAGAGCACTCTTGAGATCAGGGTACTTAAGAAGCAACATTTGGATGAAGAACTAGAGAACAATGCCTTTTGGTGGCATTTTCTACCAACTCACTATTCTTTGTCAGTGCAAATAATACATAGTTTTTTGCTAATAAGTAGCTTATATAACATGTTAGTCATCGATACTGTGAGGGAGAGAAACATGTTAATCATTGATTCTTCATTTTTTCATTTTAAGGCACGTCTTGCTCATGTCCTTCTTTGAAGTCCTTGTCGTCCAAAATAGGATGCATGTTCTGTCACCCTGGTCCACAAAACAAATATACAAGATTGGACACCAAACTCGAAAAGAAGATGATTGAAGTAAGGAAAAGTTTTTCGGGTCATGCAAAATTCAAATCTATTGACAGTATAATCTTGAGGTTTCCACAGTTCAGAGAGGGACTGAGAAACATCAGAAGTGTATTTGAACTGTATGGTGAGTTACATTGCATCAGTTTTCGATTTGCTGGCTTTTGATATACGTGCCAATTTACTCTTTGTAATTCTATCTGGTAGATGAAGATGCTAATGGGGCTATTGACCGTGAGGAACTCACCAGATGCTTAGAGAAACTGCATTTGAACCTGAACGAACAGGAGGTTGACGATCTGTTCAACTCCTGTGATATTGATGGCAGTGAAGGGATACAGTTCAATGAGTTCATTGTTCTTCTCTGTCTTATTTATCTCCTTGTCGAGCCTTCATCGTCTACTAATAGTGTATTTTGCAAAGAACTCAAATTTACTTTATTCGGTCTTTCTTCTATCAAAGATGTTAATGGTTTGATAGTCTGAGGATATTTTTCAGACATCGAAAATGGTTTCACCAGAGCTCGAAGCGACTTTCGATACTATCATTGAAGCATTCTTATTTCTTGACAAGAATGGTGACGGGAGGCTAAATAAGAAAGATGTTCTGAAAGCTCTGAATGAGGCTTCTCCTCGGGAGAAATCACCTGCACGCATCACCAAGTCAAGATTCAGTAAGATCTCCTTGAAATACTATAGTTTCTGGTCTTTTACGGGTTAGTTTATTTCAGTGGTTTCTAATTCTGTTGAATGAATGCAGGAGAAATGGACTGGGACAATAATGGGATGGTCAGCTTCAGGGAGTTCCTCTTTGCTTTGATAAACTGGGTCGGAATTGATGCCGATGAAGAAACCATTGTTATAGAAAGTTAAAAAGTAGATGCTGGATATCACTTCAACATAAGGTCAGACGAAAGTAATTCACGTAAATGCAAAAAATTTCAGATTCACTATCAATAACCCGATCATATTTGTGTATTTTATAATTTCCTTTCTGATGATGAAGTTCCTTCTGTAACGCGGGTAATTCATTTCATTTCTTGATTGTATGTATTCTTCCTTGTCTATATAATGTTGGAAGAATTGTTATGAAATATATTCAAAAGAACAAAGTTGTATTTAATCAAACTTACATTACTATAACCAAATACATGTGAAAAAATCTTAAAAAGGGCGAAATCTATCACAAAACGGAGCATTTACATTGCTACTTGTATACAAAGGTTAAACAACAAAAAAAAAGAACACAAGAACTCATTTGCTGGCTCAAAGGCCATCTAGATTTCATTCGATCCGGTGTTTTGTTACTCATGAGTCTCATTGTATTCCTAGAGCTTGGATTCTCTTTATCAACGACAAGCAAGGAGCATAATTTCGTTTCCAATCTTCTCTAGTTTCTGTCTTTTGTTCGGTTTTCATGAAGAAGTCATCATTACCATCAAGAATGCTCACAATCTGCCTCATGTTCGGTCTTAAATCTGGGTTGGATCTAGTACATGTAATTCCCAACTTCAGAGCTCTCATTAGTTGGGTGTGGTTGTATTTCCCATCCAACCTTATGTCAACTAGTTCTTCCACTGGTCTTTTCTGTGCTTCAAATTCGTTAATCCTGTTAACTAAGAGAACATCCGGTCGCCGGAAGTCTACCGCCATCTGTCCTGTGACCACCTCAAGCAACACAACTCCAAAACTATAGACATCAGCCATTGGGGTTGCTTCCCCGGATTCCATGTACTCTGGGGACATGTAACCGAAAATCCCACGAACCGATTTATCTCCCGTATTGGCTGCTTTATGAGCTTCGTCATTTCTTGATAAGAATTCTGCGAGGGCAAAGTTACCAAGTCGAGGATTCATGTCCGAATCAATAATGACTGAAGAAGTGGTGATGTTTCTGTGGATAACTTGTTCATCCCATTCCTCATGAAGATAAAGAATTGCAGCACCAAGAGACCTTATGATATTGTACCGATGGCGCCAATTCAGGATCGAATGACCGATTCTATTATCGCAGTGGAAGAGAAGGTGGCTTAGGAGGCGATTTTTCGAATAATCATAGACAACAAGCATCTCTCCGTGCTCAGTGCACCACCCCCGCAGTTGTATTAGGTTCCGGTGACGAAGCTTGGCTAAATTTTGGAGTTCATTCGAGAATCTCGCTTGTAATGCCGGACATTTTGTCATGCCAAGCCTCTTCACCAGGACTTGATGGCCGTCTTGAAGGTCGCCATAGTAGGCAGTTCCAAAGTCCACCTCTGATATCCTGTGAGAGTCTGAGAAATTGTTTGTAGCAGAAAAGATTTCCTTGTATGAAAATTCCCTCGGGGTTTCGACCATGAAATGTGTGCTTCTTGGCTGACTACTTATGTTCTTTGGCGAAGTAGAATCGTTATGCCCGAAATCTGCAGTTGCGTATATAGTTTCTCCAATGGCTGTGACAAAGGTTGATGAACTAAACGTCACTGTCGTGCTGGAACTTTGAGTAGAGGGGGTAGACGGGGTGGTATTAGTGTTGGTTGAACTAGTATCCGTAGATGAAGACAAGGATATGTATCGAGGATGAGCCTGAAACGACGGTAGAGGAGGCAACTTGCCGGAAATGTTGCCGGAAAGTACTTCCACCACCCATTTCATGTTAGGACGGAATTGTGGGCTGTGAAGTGTACAAAGAAGCCCCAGATGAATCAATCTTTCCATCTCAGAAAGGGCATAAGATCCATCCTGCAGCCTGCTATCCCCTGCTTGTAAAACCTTCCCTTCATCCGAAAGCCTCCGGATCCAGTCAAGCAAAATGATATGCTCATCCGGGTATGTGAGATCGACTGCTCGTCTTCCCGAAACCACCTCCAACACAACAATCCCAAAGCTGAAAACATCAGCTTTTGCAGTAGCAACACTCCTTTTCTGGAAACTTTCCGGCGGCAAATAACCTATAGTTCCTCCAATTCTAGTTGATTCTGCTAACCGAAATTCGCGGTTTCTCATCGAAGGCATCCTGGTTTGATACTGAAGTTCATGTTCAAGCCACCTGGCCAAGCCAAAGTCGCCTAGGCGGGCATTAAAATTAGAATCGAGCATCACGTTACTCGTCTTCACATCCCTATGAATAATCTGAGTTTCCAATTGTTCATGGAGATAGTGTAATGCAGCAGCAAGACCACCAATTATATTCCTTCTTCTCTCCCAATTCAACGGTTCTGCTGTTGGGTTTTCTGGTCTCCGAAAAAGCACCCTGTCAAGGCTGCGGTTCGGCATGTAATCATAAACCAAAAGCAACTCATCTTCATGAACACACCATCCCCTTAACCGGACAAGATTCCGGTGACGAAGATGAGCTACCGCAACCAATTCAGCCGCAAAAGTCTTCTCGAATTTCTCCCCCTTTTCAGCCAAACATTTGACAGCAACCACAGTACCATCACTAGGCAAAACTGCTCTAAAAACTTTCCCAAAACCCCCACTACCAAGAACTTCATCTTCACTAAAACCATTAGAACCTATATATAACTCAGCATAGCTAAAAATCCTAGGATTCTGATCACCTTCAATCTTGTCTGAAATCTGAATCCCTTCCAAATCCTGAAACACACCAGAATTACATCTTCTTGGTTTATAAGAGTCATAGCAGCCAACCCATTTCTTGAAATACAACCGGCGACCAAGAAAGGCGAAAACTTGAGCACCGCAGCTGCAGGGACGGTGGTGGTGGTGTTTTTTCATGTGTTCTTTAGGAGGAGGGGGTTTATGGAGATGATCAAAGTCATCAGGTAAGATTATGCAAAGGCGGTTGAGCTTCATGGCGGGGAGGATAAAGATTGAAAGAGTTAGAAATGCATTTGAAAATAAATGAAGTTAGTAGAAAAAGGAGATTGAGTTTTGAATTTATGTGAAAGCTGATATAAATGTATACTATTTCTAGAGTGCTGTTATTCAACTTTGTTAGGTTGCTTTGGTTGAATTGTATTTTATCAACCAGCTGCAGCCAAAGATCACACATCAGCAAATACAAAAATAGAAGATTCTGAAAATCAAAACTGTAGAAAAATGGAATTCATCTTTTGAATTTTGTTTTTATTTATTTATTTACAGATGTTTTTACATTCTAGTTTGTATCAAGTCTTCCATGATTGTGTTCACATGAGGTCTGCTTGTCATGTTACACGGAAACCTGGTCTTTGTGTTTTCATTTTTCATGGTCGGAAAATATATGTATTCAAAATTTATTTTTTACTGTTTGGAAAAATTAGGATGAAGATTCCTTAAATTCATAGTCAACTTGAGCAATCATGTTGATAACCTTAAATATTTATTGCAGAAAAATGAATATTTTTTTGTTTTTTTGGTGACGTTAAATAAATATATTTTGAAAATACATTTTACTAATGTTGATCAATCAATTTGTCTTTAATTTTCATGTAGGGTTCAATTCATTTCTGTCACCTCCATCGTTAACTTTTATCTTCCACCTTAACGTCATTCTCTCAAGACCAAATCGTTACATAAAATATTTTTTTCTTTAACATAAGCTCATTCCTTAAAGCTTTGCAACTTCAAAGCAAGTTTTACCTGTATTGAAAACACATTATGATATTACCTAATCATCCAAATCTCTATCTAAGATGTGGGCTTCAGCTAATTTATACCGCATCACTATATTTTATTCTGACACTATCATTTCAGAACTAAATTGTTACATCATGCGTTACATCACTAGACATTTTTTAAAATGTGTAAAACTTTACTTTCTTTTTGTAAATGTGAAATTGAAATATTTGAATGGAAGTCCACTGATAAAATTAATTATGTAGGATGTATAATAGTTTCCCTGAATTAGAGAGACTAGGAAGGATAAGTAGGTAAGTAGAGGTAGCTTTCAGTGTGGTTGAAATGCAATTGAATGAGATTAGGTTAGAGATAAGTTAGCATATGTATTTTATGGAAATGACTCCACAAAAAGTAAAAGACCCTTTGAATTGAGTCTGTGATTAGATTTGGAAAGTAATTGTGATTCAGGCAGAGTATGATAATTGATGAGTCCACCTACCTACTTATTTGCTTTACAGCTTCCTATATCTCATATATAATTCTCAATAAATCAAACTATTCAAGAAAACAAATGCATGTGTATTTAAAGATTTTGGTTTTCTTTTTCTAAATAGCAATTTAGCAAATAAAACAAGCTCTATACTAGCTAGCTAACTTAATTAGAACCATTCTGTATATAAATGGATAGTTTTCCATTCTTATGTTTTGGATTGGTACATGATTCTTTATATGAATTACATATACTAGTATATGATAGACTGACCGCACAAAATATATTCTTTCTCGTACATGAAAAAGTAAATACATTGTACCTGGTTAATTTTGAAGGGTGTGCATGAAATGCAACCGTAAAAGATTTCCAGTTATAAGATTTGTTGTGATATTAAAGTTTGATTTAGTGGTTAAAAATTTTACGTAATAAAGAAGTTACAGAATTATTTGAAATGTTTGATTGTTTTTCAAATATATTTCATTACTTGTAAGATATTTTTAACTATACCATATATAAAAATTATTGTATTTGGAGAAATAAGTTTTTCACATATAAAGTTTAACCGTATTTACAATCAACGTGACACAAAAAAAATTAAATATGCATTTTGATTTGTTATATATACACGAATTGGTTCAAGATACTGATTATAGAATCTAATTTTATTAGATTTTCTATAATTTCAATTCTAAGTTATTATATTTTTTTTATTAATTCTTTAATTAATTTTCTCAAGTTTTGTATGTCACTATACAAGATAGAACTCTAGGACAACATCTACATAATGTTAAAAAGAGTAATTTAATCTCTATACGGAATTAAAGAAGCTAGTAATTGATTAATGTTTGAAAGGATTGGTAATGTGAAAGTTGATTAACACTAGCTAAACATCTCTCTATCACTCACTCACTCACTCACTCACCAAGTGGGGTTATGATTTGATATAATTAATGCATCCATCTATTTGTGATTTATATAAGAGTTGAATAAAACCACCATCGATCAATTAGCCATTTATTAGATAGAAGATTCTTCCTTCCAAAACTAAAAGATCAATGAGACATGTCCTAGACATGTTTCATTCAATAGCTCAATAAATAACAAACACAAAAAAGGAAATCCATCATTAATCACTTATACTATTTAACAAAAAGTGATTAATCTCTTCATAAATTTGGCCTATCTTTAATAGGGGGCTACACATTTAGAGTGAACTAATTTCTAGAAAAATACACAACTGAATGTGATATAAGAACAAATGAGCTAACTTTAGACCACAATAGGCAAAGAATCATTATAAAGTTATTAATCATTTCAATTAACACATCATATTCCTGATCAGTTATCTTGGGTCACAATAATTTTTGTGTATTAATTAATTTTAAATATCTAATGTTGTTAAAAAAAGTTACTGTTGTAAATTGTGTATTAATTTGTTTGTGTTTTTTTTACAGTACAAAAAGAACATTTTTATTTATTTATATAGTCAGATAATGTATATATAAAAAAGAAATGATTTCCAACTGGTACAATGCAAATTTGAACAAATAAAAAGAACAACATTTTGCTCCCAAGTCTTGTGTTTAAAATGAGTTTTCTAATCATCAAAATAGAAAAATAAAAGATCGAAAGACATGCTAAAATAATAGGCACAATTGCAAAAGTTGAAATTTGTGGTTTAATTTTTCATCAACAAACAATTTTAACCATCGTTATAGTGTTTATTTTATTGGTCTGCCCTGTGAGAATGAAAAAATTAATTTATTTTTTTTGGAGAGAATGAAAAAAATTATTTGGTAAAAAGTCAAATGTCATAAATTATGTCCAAGTATAACAACCGAAAATTGACTATATATAGTAATAATAATGAGTTTATAATTATATAGATGAAGTTGTGGAGTGGGTGATGTGGGTTGCCTAATATCTGTTTGTTTCTCATTAAACTGGGAATTTTTTTTCAATGCCATATCCTCACTCTCCCTCTCAGTTCCGTTTTGGATTTGAACGAATTTATTTATAACTTACAAATTCAACAATTTCAAATTTTATTTGACGACAACACATACATTAATAACTCATTAATTTGATTTTGAATGACGACTTGAACTACTAGTGGCGCAGCCAACTTTAATTTGAGATTGCAATACACGACTAGGTATTAATTTGGATAAACGCCCAATAACTTTTTTTAAATAATATGGCCCGATAACTTTAATAATCTATGTCTTATTAAACCATACACTTTTAAGTTATTTTGTTCAAAATACCATTTTTCTTAAATTGATTGCCATTCAACATGGCTAGAAAAAAATTATAATAACACGACAAAATGCGACAACACGGAGAATGATATTCGTTTTATTCATGTAGAATTTGCATCCATTTTAAAAATGTGTCGCTTTTATTCATAAAATGCAATAAAACATGACAGAACACGACAATTAAATTGGTTGGTTAGATTTGAATACTAAACTCAAATAACCTAAAACCAAATAGCACCCAAATTAAGAACCACATCGAACCTAATAATATCATTGAACTGATTGATCGAATATTTGGCTAGGTTTATTTTTTCCATTAAATGTTTGGTTAGCTTAGCTTTATTAAAATAAAAAATCAACAATTATTTGTTTCAAAAACAATAAAATAAAATGAACATTTATTTTTTCATAAAATGTTTGGTTAGCTCTATTAAAATCAACATTTAGCTTCTTCTTTTTCTAGGAAATAAACAAGTGCATAAAGTTTCAATTCTTTTTTAGCATTAAGTGGATATTATTATATATATGATAAAATTACCATTAACTTTCTTTTATTAACTTCTTTTATAATTAAGGAAGTACACACTCATAGTTCATAGTGAATAAGAAAATCTCTCAATAGATATTAAGCTATATGTGAACTTGGTTGTTAGAATGGTTATTTAGATTACTAGTTTTTTTTGTCGAAAGTTGATTATAGCTTAAGTAGCTTAGTTAATCTAACTAACCATTACATTTAGGTACTTAGTTAATTACATACTATTAATTTGACTTAAATTTCTGGTGTGTAACTTATAAATTATAAAGCTAAACCAGTATTTGTATATCACAAATTTATCCTAATTGAAATTTATTTTGATAGTTCTCTCTGGTATCATAGAAGATTATAAGTATTCTTCTTTTTTTCCAAAATTCCCCAATTTCTTTTTTTGTTTTGTTTTTAATCTTAATTTCCTAGTCACTTTGAGATATCAAAATGGTGAGGGACTCCAAAATAATCGTAGTGTTGCCTTAATTCAACAACGTCTAGAACGAGGCATAAATTTATGCACCGAAATCGCTAAATTTAGTGAGGAAAATACACAAATCTTTTTTTTTTTGAGAGAGAAATTACACAAATCTAATAGTAATTAAGTTGCTAATTCTCTTCTTAATCAAAAATAAAAATAAATCTCTTCTTAATCAGATTTAACTGTGTTGTGTTTGTTGATGCTATTAGCATGGCTAAACTTGCGTTTCAAATCAGACCTGTTTTCAGTGTCTATGTTTGTGGAGTTGTCTTTGTTTTTCTACTCATCTATTCCTCCTTTCACATCAACTCCGATCAGCTCAACAAACTCCGCTCGAGCTTCCATCCTTCCAATTGCTTTAAAAATCCGGCTGTCAACCTCCGATCTGATCCGCCTAACGAGACATTCTACGACGATCCAAATCTGAGCTATTCTATCGAGAAGCCTATGTCAAATTGGGATGAAAAGAGAAAAGAGTGGTTGAAACACCATCCTTCCTTTACGACCGGAGCAAAAGATCGAGTAGTGGTGGTCACGGGATCACAACCGACTCCATGCAAGAGCCGGAATGGAGATCATTTATACTTGAGGTTGTTCAAGAACAAAGTAGATTATTGTCGAGTCCACGGGTACGACATTTTCTACAACAATGTACTTTTGCACCCGAAAATGAACAGTTATTGGGCGAAACTTCCCGTGGTGAAGGCGGCCATGTTGGCTCATCCAGAGGCGGAGTGGATATGGTGGGTAGACGCGGATGCCCTATTCACCGATATGGATTTCAAGCTACCCTTAAGGCGGTACGATTATAAGCACCACAACATGGTGGTGCACGGGTGGGCAAATGTGATCTACGAGGACAAGAGTTGGACTGCGTTGAATGCCGGTGTATTTCTAATGAGGAATTGCCAATGGTCTATGGATTTCATGGATAAATGGGCAAATATGGGTCCGATGAGTCCGGATTATCATAAATGGGGCCCGATTCAGAGATCGATATTTAAAGATAAAATGTTTCCGGAATCAGACGACCAAACGGGATTGATATATATGATCTACACAGACAAGAGTTTAACGGAGAAGATTTATTTGGAAGCGGAGTATTATTTTCAAGGGTATTGGATAGGGATGGTGCCAAAGTTTAAAAATGTATCGGAGATGTATGAGGGAATTGAGAAGGAGGAACCAAAGCTCCGAAGAAGGCATGCAGAGAAGGTGAGTGAACAATATGGTGAGTTTCGGGAACCATATTTGAAGGATGCGGGATATACAGACGGAGGATGGCGAAGACCGTTTATAACACATTTTACGGGATGTCAACCGTGTAGCGGAGATCATAATCCGATGTATAAAGGAGATAGTTGTTTGAAAGGGATGATTAGAGCTTTGAATTTTGCGGATAATCAAGTTTTAAGAAATTATGGGTTTGTTCATCCTGATTTGGAAGATACTAATAAAGTTATTGAGACTCCATTTGATTATCCAAAGAGCGAAGAGAAGTTTGATGGTGGATCGAATCCAATAGGTCTAACTAAATAAAAAATGATATGCACTCATTTGATGGAACTTCAATTAATAGATTAGTATGAGGAATGTAATTATACCATTATTTTTTTTTATGAGACAAACTATACCATTATAATCTTTTCATTGATGAAGTATTTGATTGAAATCATCTAAATTTCCCGGTCCATATATATTGAAATGAACTACTTTTCTTTTTTGTTCTTATCTTTTACAAATGAAGATATAGGTGCAATTTCCTTTCAAAAAAAAAAAGATATAGGTGCAATTTGAGGATCAAATCTCGTATATAATAAACGCTCTAATTTTATTAAATAACATTTATTTTTTGAAAAATTTCTCTCAATTTGTGTTTGTTACAATGACACATTAAATTTTTGCAGTTTCCATTGTGTTCACATGAGGTCTGCTGATCATCATTATTCACGGAAGCCTTGTGTCCTTTCATTTTCCTAGTCGAAGAGTTTTGCTAATAATTATTCTTAACATTTGATGCAAAATGTGTTTCTTATTTTTTAATGAATATTGAGGCTTATAAAGTTATTTATTAGATAATTACATATGTTTTATTTTTGGTACAACCGTCTCTATTTACATGTATCATTGTATCAATATATCATCAGTTTTGAAACTTTTGTATTGGCTCCCTGAACTTCTATAATGTTATGTTAGCTCCATAAACTTCTTTAAAATGATATATTTAACTCTTCAAGTCCTTATGTTAAAGAGAGTAAATATATCAATGTAAACAAGTTTGAAAGGTAAACAAATCACTGTTTAAAGTAGGTAGTTAATTAATCATTTTATTAAGCAAGTTTAGATAGCTAGCTAACAAGACACTTTATAAATATATGGAGTCAATTTACTTTTTAAGTCAAGTTGAAATTTCTGTTTATGTATAAACCTATCTGGAGCAAATTCCATGCCGAAAATTAATTGAAGGATAGAAGTACAAATTTATTTAATTTTTTAAAGAAAGAAATTGCGCAATCCGAATTTATAACCTCGGTGTCGAGAATAGATGGGATGATTATGAGGTTGAAAATTAGAATAGTCTCAACTGCAAAAGTTGAAATATTTGACTTTTGATTTGCATAATTTTGTATCAACCATAATTGACGCTCTTGAAACAAATTCTCTTTAAATATTGCTAAACTGCCGGGGACTGGAAGCAATGGAGCTTCCCTTAAAAAATTGAAATCAAGATTTAAAGTTTGTATGGATAAATCAGTAATGTTCAAGTGGTCATTAAATGTCTAAATTGAATTTGGACATTGACCCTAAATTTAACAATTTCGTTCATATGCACATTAAAAACTAAACCCTAGACACTAAAAACTAAATCCTAGACCCTAAATCATCGATCCTAGACACTAAAAATTAAACCCTAGACCCTAAATCATTAACCCTAGATACTAATATGTGACGTGTCATCGAATTTAGTCCGGAGTATCACATCATCTAGGGTTGATAATTTAGGGTCTACGGTTTAGTTTTTAGTGTTTAGGGTCGATGATTTAGGGTCTAGGGTTTAGTTTTTAGTGTCTAAAATTTAGTTTGTAATGTGAATATAATCGAAATTGTTAGATCTAATGGTTAATGTCCAAATTCAATTTGGACATTCAAGTACCACTTGAACATTATTGATGGACAAATTGTCCTATTAAATAATTTTAATTTTTTTTATTTTCAAGTTGTTTTTTTATATAAATTCTTTTCAAGTTGTTTTTTTGTCAAAGAAAATTCTTTTTTAAGTTGTTAATAATGATTTTTATAGCATTAGTTCAAAATATCTAAAAAATATAAAACCTTCCACCTTTTTGCTCCATGTGGTATTTAAAATGTTGTCATTTGCCTCCTGTGGTATTATTTTGTTACATTTGCCCCCTGTGGTATCTCAATTCGTAATATTTGTCCCCTATAGTATTCTAATTTGTCACTTTTGGTCCTTCATCAAATGAAAATATAGCAATTTTGACACGTATTGTCACGGGCCACTATTTTGACATATGAACATGTTACTTAACATGTTTAATTCTAACAAAAGTCTAACTGCATCTTCAATTGACATCTCTATTTGTTGAAGATCCATTGCAAATTATCAAAAAAACAATCAAATTGAGTTATTATGTGGTATGTCCAAATGTCAAACAGTGATGTGTGGCAATAAATAACACAATTTTTATCTTTCCATCCATTCAGGGGCTAAATGTGACGAATTAGGATACCACAGGGGGCAAATGTAACAAAATAATACCATAAGGAGCAAATGCAAACATTTTAGATACCACAAGGGTCAAATAGATCTTTAAGCCTTTTGAAAAAAAATAACTACAATTTTTCATTCAAATAATCAGTGAAATATATAAATTCATGGTGAAATTGACCTTAAATTTAATAATTTTCATTTTCAAAGTCAAATTTTCAAACGTAATTGACATTCCTATCTAACTTTTTCAATTATGAACATGCAATAAATAAACACAAGTGAACATATTATCTAAAATATCTGTTTTTTTAATTAAAAAGTATTATCTATATATTCTGTAAAATTACTTAATTCCACATTCATGGTAAAACTAAAGTTTTATTTTCCAAAGCTTCCTCATTTAAACAACATTTAAATAATTTTAAAATTGTAAAAAAATCGTAATAGTTAAAATTTCTAGTAGTATCTTCGGTTCTTGAAATTAACAACGGAAAGACAACAAATTAACTAAAAAAACACTTATTCATAAAATGTGCAACTACATTAACACTTATCTGTAATTTACCTTTTTTTTATAAAAAAATTACCTAACCTTTCTTGAAAACCCATCTATTAATACATATACTCCGCCCGAAAATTCACCAAACATTTAACCATAAAAAAAATTAGGGGTTCGAGTGCAAAGATATAAAAACTGAAATACTGTTAACTTTTTACATTTCTTTTCTTCTCAACCATCAAAAGAATTAGGTAAAAACTCCCCTATAGTAGATACTCTAAATGCAAAAATTACATAGCAAAGCAAGATAATAGAAAACCTTATGTTCATCATCAATCAGTCACCCAGTTATCATAATCAAGAAATCCAATAAAGAAAAAAAAAATAACAAAAAGATGTCGTGCCATGCAATTCGTAATTGGACATTTAGTGAATTGGTGGGTGCATTTCTTGATATTGCAATTGCATCCCTTCTTTTATGTGCATCAACTCTTGCTTATTTCGCCTCTGCATTTCTTTCCTTGTTTGGGTTAAACCTTCCATGTTCTTGCAATGGCTTATTCGAAAATTCTAATGGCCAACACCAACACTGCATGCAATCACAATTACGTCGTCTTCCTGCACAGAAAATATCTTTCGTTCAATGCTCTGTCAAGAACAAATTCCCTTTTCATTCTTCCTGCCAGGGGGAGAGGAATGAAAAACATGAAGCTCCCGATGAGGCAGTGTCGTGTTTGTCATCTTCGGACCGGACAGAAGATTTGGCTAACATGAAGGAGAAAGGATTTGTAATAGGTGCAATAAACTTGCCGGATTTTAAAGAAAGAAAATTCTCCCACCGTAGATCAAGAAGTCATAATAACATTAGACGTCGGAGAAGAGGCAGTGCTAATGATAATCGGAAATTACCTTGGAATTTTTCGAATATATCTTTTTGTTCCGACGACAGTCCTCCTCCTTCCGTCACTAGATTAGCAGAAGACACGGCTGACGTTCCCAAAAACAACGTTAATATAAGAGGTATTGATTTAGTACAATGCATGGTTTGTTTTATAGAAAAGAAAGATACTATGAAATGCATATTGTTGGGAAATTTTAAAAAATGTTCAATTCCGGTAACGTGTTACATGTCATTTTTGTCAGAAACATATTTCTTACCCTTTAATTTTAAACTCTAACCCAACCTTAAAAAATTTAGACAAAAATTCCCTGCCAACATAATCGATCATTTTTTTGATGGGCAAATAATTCATTCCGCAGTATTTTTTTACTCATGAACAAACAACAAGAACTTATTTTCAAAAAAGTGATGAAATTAGTTCATTAATATACGTAATCTTTTGTAGAGTTTCCACATAAAATTGAATTATTGAATGATCAAATTTCAGATGACAAGGAAAGTTTGTTGGACATTGGATCAAAGCGAAAAATTTCTCACGGATTCGATTTGAGCGAATCGATGGACGAGAATGAACCAAACGACAATGAAAATGGAGAGGATAACAATGCTAAGAACACAATAAGGTTGTTACAAGAAGCGCTAGAAGAGGAGCATGCAGCGAGATCTGTTTTATATGTGGAATTAGATAAAGAAAGAAACGCTGCCTCAACGGCAGCTGATGAAGCAATGGCCATGATTCTCCGGTTACAAGAAGAAAAAGCTTCGATCGAGATGGAATCGCGGCAGAGACAAAGGATTGTGGAGGATAGATACGCATATGATGAAGAAGAAATGGACATACTCAAAGAGATTTTAGTAAGGAGAGAAAAGGAAAAGTACTTTCTTGAAAAAGAAGTTGAAGCATACCGACAATTGATGTCCAACGAACAATTTCTCGAATCGGATACACCTTGTGCCGCGGCCGCCTTGGCCAAGGGAGAATTCACTTTATACTTAAGTGATGACGAATCGGTGGTGGTGATGCCGCAACATTCCGACGAATATCCTGTGATGAAATTCATCGAAGATGATAATAGATCAACTATTATAGAAGAAAGTGAACCGAGGAAGAGCAGTGCGGTAGTATAAAAGTTTCACATCTTTACATATAATAATTTCAATCCTCTATAATCTATAATTCATATTTATCATTACTTTCTTTACAGGTAATTACAGAGATCGTAGAGTTATTTAATTCAGATGAAACTGAAAACGAAAACGAAAACGAAAGCATTGGGAAAATTCATGACGTTCATGTGATTGATGATAAATGCATTGTATCTATGGAAGAAGAGAAAACTCACAATAGGATGATTTCGGGGAATTCGTCTTCTGCTTCAGCAAAAACAACGAACACTACTCCGGTGATAATTGCCCCCGGGTTACCGCCAACCGGCAAGAGTAAGTCGTGGCGTTCGGAGATGAGGAGAAAATCAATGTCTTCATTTGATGCGGAGAGGTTCAGAATCGACAATGAGATAGGTTGGTTAAGAGAGAAGCTAAAATTTGTGCATGAAGGAAGAGAGAAGCTAAATTTTAATAAAAATATGAGAGGAAGAGAAAAGATTAATCAAGGACAGGTATTGGAAGATATAACAAGTCATCTTCGAGAAATTCGTCACTTAACTGAGCCTGGAAAAACAGCTCGTCGCGCTTCTCTTCCTCCACTCTCATCGAATGTAAGATTTTATTCTTTTTATCACCTGAATTCATTAAATGTCTCACATTCTCTATTGAATTTATTGTTAAATACTAAACTGAATTATTGTAAGTCAAACATGTAATAAAATGGTATCGTTGTATTGGGGATTGAATTACTTTATTTTGATATATTTAAAAATTGTTAGTGTAATCAGTTTCAGGTAATGTCAAAGAAGAGACGTTGGAGGAATGGTGGTACTTTGATGGTACAAGGAAGCATTTAAAGATAGTGAAAGGTTTATGATATTAGTTTAGAGTTGTAGGTCTTAACACTAGCAACTTTGACTAGTAAATTGATAGTATGTATCTCCAAGTTCATATATTTGTATTTGGTATAGTATTGAGATTGAAGAAAGTCTTTAGTTTAGCCCGCAATGAAATATATATTATGCCATATTCAGCTTGAATTTTTATTTTTAAGTACATGTAGGCTAACTATCAAAGTTCCACCAAAAAAAAAAAAAGTACATGTAGGCTTACTATTTTCAAGGTTAGGGTAGACCTTCATGAAGCATGAATTGAACCAAAAATTCAATTTTCAACTTTTAAGTGGAGGAGGAATACCTCACTGCTTCAATCAACTCTTATTAGCAGCTTAAATTTTTATTAAATTACGTGCATTTGAGTAAAACTTGTTACCAAATTTCTGCAATTATACAAGAATCCAACAACTTTTGAACAATTCATAGGTGCTATAAGCTATAGAAAATGCCCAACTATCAATCATTAAATGCTCAAAAGCTTGGGGAAATGATGGTAGTATTCGTTGTTTTCACTAGTCGGTGTTTTCACCGAACAATTCACATTTTGGTCCGTCTCTCCATTTTTAAAATTGTAAACGTTGTAGTTCGACATGAACGGACAACAAGACATAATAGAATCACATTATCATATTTTATGGCAGTATAAATGTCTTGAAAAGTTAAATATATTATGTTAAAATCTTAAAAGTACACAAAAACCAAAATGTAAAAGAATAAAAATAAATTAAAAATCCACTATCAATGTTAGAAATGAATTGTGCACAAATCTCTTGAATCAACCATTTTCAATATAGAAATCATGAACCGAGAAAGACTCGAACGTGGAAAATGCATGATTACACATAATTTTACACAAATCTTCAAAAAATAAATAGATCTGACATCTTTTACACATTTTAAACCTAAAAGGGAGCAAAACGTTTTATTGAGACGTCTTGCATCTTTTGTTGATATCGATTGCAGACAAAAATATATTTTTCATCTTTTGCAATTATTATTAACATGAGAAAACATGAAAAAAGATATGAAATTCAATCGTAACATGAACTTTAATTAACAAAGTTATGAATATGCATTTACAACCGAATTTCCGCCTGTAAAACCCATAATGAAATAAAATCCTGAAGCATACACAACAGACTTTCTCATCTATGGTGCGACGTCCATAATATATGTCCCGATAGGACGTAATACAGACGTCCCTACATGATGGAGAGAAAAAAGTATTAAATTTTTCCACCCGAACATCACAAAGGCAAAGTTGTGATATGTTGTATTATTTGGCGAGTTAATAAGTTATTGGGCCACTTAAAATGACTACAAAAGCTGGTTGGATGTAAGCCCAATCCTTATAAGAGCAACTCAAAATTGACGTGAGTGTTTGTGAATAATAAGGAAGAACAACAGGCAGTGTCTGAAATCAGAGAAAAACAAGAAGAAATTGAAGCAAAATGGATCAACAACAGCAGCAACAATTGATTATGCAGCAGCAGCAACAAGCTCAACATCAACAACAATTCATGTTGCTTCAACAATTGCAAAAGCAAGCCCAACATCAGCAGCAACATCAGCAACAACAAGCTGCTGCTATTTCTCGATTCCCTTCTAACATCGACGCTCATCTTCGACCTCCTGGTCTCCATCGCCCTCTCAATCTTCACCCCCCTAACCCTAACCCTAACCCCAATTTACAGCAGCAGCAATCCCCCAATTTGGCTCAAAATGCCCAGCAACAGATGCAATTACAGCAGCAACAGATGCTTCAGCAACACAAGGGGATCCGGCCTCCGGTTAACCAGGTTGAGATCCAGATGGCTTATCAGGATGCCTGGCGTGTCTGCCACCCTGATGTCAAGCGCCCTTTTTCTTCCCTTGAAGATGCTTGCGAAAGGTATTCACTTTTTAGGAGAATTTCAGATCTCTTTGGATCATCATCAGCTCGAAGTTTGCAGAAATGCTTCGATTTATGTCATTTTTATTTTTTGTTTGTGGTATGCTAGGTTCTATTAGTCCATTGTCCGTTTTATATGCATTCCAAATGAGTGCTATTTTAACAAATTCCAAATGAATGTTACAATATTCATGCATGTAGCGTTTCAGCTAGGTCGTTGTAGATATTGAAGTGGTCAGGGCGTCTATGTTTGTGTCCTGAAGAGAGATAGGACTTGTATCCTAGCCTAGGGTAATGGTACCTCTTTTTTGGACTTCCGTTGGACTAGTCTAGATCCTTCGTTGGCAATGTCTTTGAAGAGAGATAGAACTTGTATACTATCTTGGTTAACCCCCATTTTCTTATTTGGACTTCTATTGTACTAGTCTAATCCCTTCGTTGGCAATATTCTTCAAGTTACTTGAACTGCATTCTCTTATCAAAGGCAGTGCCTTTTGTTGCCTCAGGCGAGAGGCAGCCCAGGCTAATTCATCACCGCCTTCCTATCTAGGTGGATTGCCTTTTGACTTCCACTTGAAGTCCAGGCGTTTTAAGTCTCCCACACCGATCTCTCTGCTTTCAACCTCTCCTTCACACTAACTCTAAGGATGCAAAAGTAGAAGATTTGATGATATTGATCTTGATGAAGGATTGGAGGCATCTATTGTCTCTATTTTGTATGTTTTTTGAACTTTTTGTTTGTCGCCTCACATGCAAAAAGCGACCGCCTTTCTCTTGCTCGCCTAGAGGCGATATTTTACTGTTATCAACTTGACTCACTTTTCGCCTTTCACAGCTATGCTTGGCAACCAAGAGTACGTTTGGTGGATCCTTATAAAATAGGCTAAGCCTTTGGATCTACTTCTAGATACTTTATGCGTTAGTGCTATCTAATTTCTGGCTAGTTCAAATCTCTTATAGATGATAATTATGTTTCCTGAAAGAATGGTTGAAGAATGGATGCTTCATATCAGTGAGGCTGAAGTGTACAATGTTGGGATATGGTGTCTTTTGTTTGACAGGGAATGCAGATGGATCTTTCCCCTCTTCTAAATTTAGCCCCTGTCGATGTCTTGAGGTATTTTCACCGTGCAACAGAATTGCAGCCTAACAGTCTCACTTCTTGGTCTCGGGTCTTCTCCATCTGGGAAAAGGGATATGGTACTGTAAAAACCGAAATTGGATCACAATATTTTGCTCAAGTTGTGTTACCAATGTAAAAGGTCTCCGCACTTTAGTTTAGGATATGGAAGACAGAAGATACTTTTTTGGTGGAATAGCTATAACAGTTTGGTACCCAACATAGCATGTGATCTGCAGCTTCTCAATTGAATTTGTGTAGAGTTTTGGATATCTGTCATGTTACCCAGTGGTATGTTGTCCTTTGAAATGACTATGTTGGCATCCTAGAATTCTCTGGTTGCCATACCTTCCTCACATTCCTAAGCAAAAACTAATTATAAAACTTTTGGTTAAGCATTCTACTGGGACTGTGAGGATCTCTATTCTACTACTTAAAAATAATCTGCACATAGTCACAACATTGTTTTTGCTACATGATTCATATTTGGCGATTGATGTGTTTTCCATCTGAAAACTGAGTGATGATCTATAGGGGTTCTTTCAAACAAACAACATGTTGTCAATGAAGAAGTAAATTTGTGGCTGATTATGTTTGTTCTGTCTCAGCAGGGAAAAGAAATCTCGTGTTAATATACTAATTTTGATTTACATGTTCAGGGCTTCTAGCTATGAAACTTTCAGTTAAAGCTGCAACAGTAGTGGCCTACATTTGACATCCAAAAAATCCCTCTTCAATTGTTTATCAATCCATTGCCTCTAATATAGAACTGTCTCTTTCTGACATCAGTATATTGACTTTCCTTTCCCTTTATTCCTTCACCTATTTCTCTGATACCATCTCTATTGCTCTTCTTTTTAAAATTTTGTTCTTCCTATTGCTTCCTTACTAGTCAGTAGTCACTCATCACTGCTCTCCCCTCACTAACATTACCACTAACTCTTTCTCACCAAAGTAGCGTAGTTATTCATTCTCGTTGACAACTCTACTCCTAGAGAAACGAAGTCTTGGAAAAACCATCTGAACACCCAAATCAAGCTTCAAAATTTCATTGGTAGGTCTTTGGAATTTTCGCCAGCATTCCATTAGTAATTTGATTTAACTGGTGTAGCATGTTATTGTGTTGAATGTTTATGTAGTAAATGGTATTCCTTGTCTTTATTCTTACCTTTTGTTTGTGTTGGAAGGTCTAAGGAAACTTTGTGCGGCCCATGTCACTTATTTCTTTCCCAAAATTGCTGCAGGTTACTACCTTATCATGTAGTAGCAGATTATGAAGCAGAGGAGGATGACAGGATCCTTGATTCCGACACAACGGGTCAAATGCCATCTCGATGTCAGCAGTGGGATCATAATATAGCAGCAAAGGTAGCAGAGTTCACAGGCACATTTGAGAAGCAGGCCCTAGCTTTTAACATAATCACCCGCAAGAGAGCTCTTGGGGAATTCCGATCTGAGGAAAGATTAATGGCAGAGCAAATCCTTTTACAGGAAGAGAAGCGGCTTCTTTTGGAGACAAAAGCTGAAATGGATGCAAGAGAGAAAGCAGGGCGAGAGGCTCAGTTAAGAATGGCAGCCATGGTTCAGGCAGAGCAAGCTCGTGCAGAATCACATGCTCATGCTGAGATGATGGCTCGCGCACCAATAAGAGGAAGTGCTTTTGGGTCACAAGTTAATAATGTTCCAATGGGGGAGCAAGAGCACAGTGAAAACCCTGATCAAATGATGAATAATGGTTGGGGAAATGCACAAAGAGACGAGAAGGAGCCATCGGAAGATTTCTTGAATGATGAGGAGACGGAAAATGGAGATAGTGGTAGCCAGGGTGAGTGGCGAGAAGTTGGTGAATTCGATCTCAACACAAGATGAAATCCTGAGAATTAACACAGGGATGAACAAGGCAAGTTGAAAAAAAAGGTAGCTCTGTGCCTCCATGACATATCCTGTAAAACATGTAGGCTCTCATGTACACATATTGGCTAGCAGATATCTTGGGATTTTTTCCCTCCACTTTCTACACTCTAGCTTTTGCTTAGAACTTAACTTTATGTGGCTAACTGAAGCATGACACCGAAGGGGTTTTCAGTAGTTGTGTTGAGAACTTGTTTGGAATTCAACAGGTTTTGGACCACGAACGAGCTGACATGTCATTAGTGATGTTGATGTGTCGGCACCTGAATGGTTTATGATTAGTTTGGTTCTAGACCATTGTAGAAATTGGGGCTCTCATGTTTAAGAAAATATTTATTCTGAAGTTAGTGTTGCATTTTATTTTCCTTTAACCAATTATCAACATGCTGTAATATGGTTCTGAAATTAATATATGTGTAGTCATTTATAACAGGCTTCTAGTTTCATCGTACCATCTTATTTAGGTTAAAAAATTTAACTTCTCGTAATTTTTTGCCCTTCTTGAAATTGTATTTGACTGACCGGAACTGTGTTTTAGAGGTTTTTATCTGTTAGATGGATCATATGCAGTCTCATTGAAAAAGTGAAGGGGGAAAAGCCTCGATCATATCTCTTTATCTGTGGTTAGTGCTTTGCTCGTATCCGCCTTTATCTCTTGCCTGTTGCTGTTTGCAAATATTAGGACTCTCGAATTTGAGATGTACCTTACTACTTTGAGATCTTCAATCGCTTAAAGTAAATTTTTAATGATGCATTAATCAGTTCTTAATTAAATGGCATATATTGTCTTGAAAACAGTAATGTATGTTTTTTTTTCCATTTGGCAAGATTGATTGCATTGCATTGTACCTAGTCCGTTATAATATTTCTCAGCAAATAAAATATGGAGCATCGAAGAAAATAATAATTGAATAATTGTACGTAAATCAGTTCAATGCACAATTCATTGTATAATTGAAAGTCATAAGTTGTGTCTACTTGCAGACCAAGTAGCAAGACAAATAAATACGAAATTTGACCACCAATTTATTATAATATCTTCATGTATCACACATGTGGCCCAGATAAGCAGCCTTCATTTTTTATTTTTAATGAACAAAATTAACTCTCATTATAAATGAGAGACCATTTTATAACAGCAAAGTAAGATCAAAGATAAAGCAAAATGAGTGGAGAAAAAGAGGTGAAAGTGTTAGGAGGATGGTACAGTCCATTTGCATTCAGAGTGGAATTAGCATTGAAGCTCAAAGGAGTTCACTATGAAGCTGTTGATGAAGATTTGACAAACAAGAGTCTTCTTCTTCTCCAACAAAATCCAGTTTACAAACGAATTCCCGTTCTCATTCATAACGGAAAGGCCATTTCAGAATCACTTGTTATTGTTGAATATATCGATGACGTTTGGAAACATAATCCTTTTTTGCCTCAATGCCCTTATGACAGGGCCATGGCTCGTTTTTGGGCTAAATTCGTAGAAGACAAGGTATTATTCGTCTTCTCTACATTTTTGACAACCTTTCCTCTTCTCTACTTCTAATAACGGATAATGTACTAATTTTATATCGAAATGTTTTTGAGCCAGCGTAAAATTTAAATATTCCTTAAGAAAAATAACTTATACAATCCATCTCTACCATCCGTTATTCCGTTATGCAATCTTATCTAGATCTAAAATTGTTTTATACACTGTAGTTATAATATAAAAAATTTCTTAAATTAGAAAGGTTCGTGATGTTTTTACATGTGTATTTTCTCGATCCCCGATATTAATAAAGCTAATCAATAACAGTTTGATAATGTATGTTGGTTATAGTTTACTGAAGCAATAAGGGGGATATTGATATCAAGTGAAGAAGAAGAAGAGAAGAAGCAAGTGGAGAAAGCAGTGGAAGCATTGAAGATAGTTGAAGAAGAGCTTAAGAAAAAGGGGGGCAAGTTCTTTGGAGGGGACACAGTTGGATTAGTTGACATAACTCTTGGTTTACTAAACAATTGGGTTCATGCTATTGAACAAATTGCTAGTGTCAAAATTCATGATCCTCACAAATTTCCATTCATTCAGAAATGGAACCAAAATTTTATTGAGGAACCAACTGTTAAAACAACCTTGCCTCAACAGGACAAGTTGGTTGAGTACTTGAGCCAATTTCGAAGACCTATAAAGTAACTTCTCTTTCCCATCTTATTATTGGAATAGGAAGCAGTAAAATTTCTAGAATATACATTTGATGTACCACGTCATCCGTACATCGAATCGATGCAAGTAACAATATTTTTTTTCTTGTCTCAATGTTGGTTGTGGTTTGTCAAGTTATGTTCTATTAATAAGCAAGGGTGTAAGCAGATTTCCATATTTATATCAATGTGTAATAATGACTAATGAGAGACAATTTCAAGATATCATTATCATTCATTCTCTAACCATCAAGCAAAAGTTCTGTGGGATAGCCAGACCTAAACTTCAAATGGCTAGTTACTTTGTGTACAAATCAGAACTGCCTTTTAAAGAGTAAGTTACTTTATGTTGTGTCCATAACTGAAAATGTAATTTGTTTTTAATAAATAAAGTATAAATCAATAATTTAAATGAACTATTTCAACAAAAAAAAATAAAATTTAAATGAATTGAAGACTAAACAGTTGATTAATTGCTTTTTATTAAATATTTAAAAATTGTTTCTCAAGATATAGCAAATGTTAAACTATTTAAATGTTTGATCAAGGAAAGTCACATGGAGACATGTTATTTGCTTGTTATTTCTCCTGCTTAATTTTTTTCTTTTGTGGAACACTCTCCTACTTGATTAGAAGTACAATTTAACTAGGAATGTTTCTCTGGGATACTATGAAGACCAGACTTTACGATGTGGCACTAATACAAGGGCTAGGAACAATTCTGTAGGGTTTGCCGAAAAGTAAAGCATGGAAAACTAAAAGTATGGGCAAACACTTACCCATGAACAAGCCTGAAGGACACTGAACCCTCTATATGGCACTGTTGCAAAACAACAGCGGTTTGCAAATCCATTACTTAAATCAACAAAGACGAAAGCAATACACGCACCGAAGAAAAACAATTCAGCTACCAAACGGCGAAAACACCATTATTGAAGAAATGTCTCCTAATTAATACGTGTTTTGAATTTAACAATTCTTTATTCACATGAATTTTAGAATTTCAAAATGATAATTTTAATCAAATTTCAGAGGATGAATATAAAATACAAAAGTATAGGAGAGCAATTGGCTGTAAGACTATATTTTTTTTGACTGAACTGAAATAAGCTGAACTGAATTGAATTATTGATTCAATGTCTAAAGAATTTTGTTGAATTTGCTGAACTGAATAAAAAAACAAGCAAGTAAAAAATAAGCTAACAATATGAATTAGGCTATTTAATTTACTCTGTCCATCCCATTTGATAAACAACTTTGAGTCATAGTATAACAACTTCTAATTTAAAATACTTTGAAAAATAACGACTAATTTTACAAGATCCTTCCCTTGTATTTTCACAAGTCTGAGTTGTCCTACAAGCATCGGTATCATGTTGGTAGTATTTCCAATGTTAATTTTATTAAATTAGCTTGCGTAGTTTAGTTGTCATTTTAATCTTGTAATGTCTTCCCAAAGAAAAGAAGGAGAACATCATAGTTGACTGATTAATTAACAATAAAAACAGGATAACTTATAATAAGAAAAAAAAAACTCTCGACAATTGTTTTTTTTTCCTCTTCATAATATGTGTTTGTGATTCACACTATTATAGATTCAAAAGTTTCAAATTTTCAAAAATCATTATTTTCGTTCGCGTTCTCTCTGTTATAAAAAGAAGTTTACTTTTATCTCAAACATCATATAAACGAGTTCATAACAAAAAATGAAAGAACTATAGTTGCTTAAAATATTATTTTTCATGTTTAATGTCATGAATGATCATTTGGTAATATTAATTAAATTTTTCGTTTGGTTTATAAGTAGAGATGCATATGAATGTAACCACAAAAGGCTACGTTTTTTATGATTGAAAATTAGTGAACTAAAAATTAAATTGAGCTAAACTAAATTAACTATTAAGTACTGATAAATCATAAAAACCAGAACCTAACTGTTTTTTTATTTTTTTACCTTTTGCCATTGAATTTTACACAATCAAAATTTCCCAGGTAAATAATGTCAAAGATTATACTGGTAAATAGAAAAATAGGATTTGGCTTCGAATACTAACTTGATGTTTTCATCATCTATATAAGACCCCTCTCTTCATTAGTGAAAAATATAAAACTGAAAGGAATTTAAATTAATTAAGGAAAATGAGTAGAGAAGAGGTGAAAGTGTTAGGAGGTAGTACCAGTCCTTTTGTATTTAGAGTGGAATTAGCATTAAAGCTCAAAGGAGTTACATATGAAGTTGTAGATGAAGATTTGAGAAACAAGAGTCCTCTTCTTCTTCAACTCAATCCAATTCACAAAAGAGTTCCAGTTCTTATTTACAATGGAAAACCCATTTCAGAATCTCTTGTTATTATTGAATATATTGATGACATTTGGAAACATAATCCTATTTTCCCTCAACACCCTTATGACAAGGCCATGGCTCGTTTTTGGGCTAAATTTGTTGATGATAAGGTATATATTATTCATCTCCTCTGCTTTTAATATTGGTTTATAGGATAAGATTCTAAATTTGTTTTTGATGTTTTTGTTCTGACCAATTTTGAGCTAAGATAATATAGTATTTGTCTGTCAATTTTAAACACATAAACCAGAACTTTTACGTTTGCTAAATGCAGAATTGTTTAGTTTAGAATCCGCGAAAGTTGGGAAAGTTAAATGCTTGGTAAATGTAATATTGTTATCCTTAAAGGTGTAAAAGCTGCTTTTTGGAGAAGCCGCGGTTCTCCAAAGTGTTGGACGCAAATCCTAATTTATCCCTCCATAACTAAATTAATGACAATAAGGAATCTGTATAATTTGCAGTTTACTGAAGCTATGAGAGGAATATTGCATACAAGTGAAGAAGAAGAAGAAAGGCAGAAACAAGTGGAGAAAGCAAAGGAAGCATTAAAAATTCTAGAAGAAGAACTAAAGAAAAAAGAGGAAAAATTCTTTGGAGGGGACAAAATTGGAATAGTTGACATCACTTTGGGCTTTCTGAATAATTGGGTTCATGCTATTGAAGAGGTTTTCTGTGCCAAAGTTCATGACCCTGAAATGTTTCCATTGATAGAAAAATGGAACCAAAATTTCATTGAGGATCCTTGTGTTAAGCAAACCTTACCTGAACAGTACAAGTTGGTTGAATATTTCAGCAAATCTAGAAGTATCATATTAGCTCAAAAGTAACATTTCTTTTGCCAAAATAAATGTCAATTGTGGTTTGCCATGTTACGTTTGATAAATAAGGAAGTGTGTAAGCACAAGTTCCAAATTATATCAATGTTTTTTTTTCTTAATATAATGTCAAGCAAAATTCAATATATTAAAGCTTTCTTTCAAGTCCTTTTTTCCATTCAATTTTATCTAGTATCGATTTGTTGATGCTTACTAGTTTGATTTAATCTACAAGCTTATAAGTCATGTGAGTTGTACATATCGAGTTAAAACGTATAATATAGGATCAATTTTAATTGAGAAAGAAACCACCTGAACCTATATAAACATGTTGAACAAATTAATCAAAAGGTAAAAGAATTCTCATATTGTTGATGCTTTTGAATAATTTTTTAGAAAGTATTAAATGAAGGACCTTAAATTTTGACAAGTTTGTGGATCAATATGAAATATCCCAAAAAATCAAATATATTTCATTTATATGTTCAGCATGTATCAACTTTTATTTTAAGCATCTAGTGTTTGCAAATTTTTGCAAAATCCCCGCTTGAAATTATGTCATATGGCACTATTTCTTGTTTTTGTAATAATATGTGGCACTATTATGGAAGGTGTTGCAAATATCAGAAGCTTGTAATAAAATAAGTAAAAAGCTCTCATAACTTGGATAAAATCTAAAATGCTCTTTGAATATGGTGTTCTTTCAATATATAAAGTAAAAGAAATTGATGCAAGAATTTTGTAAAGTATGATAAGAAGTATAAAACTTTTATTAAAGAAATACGCTAAAAATGATATTATACTCAATTATATTCTTTAGACTTTTTGTTCTCCCTGAACATAAAATATTTCCTTACATAAGGTAAGGATTAATATTTAATAACATGAGCGATGTAAAATATATATTTAATAACATGAACTATGTCATTCATGACGGGAAATAAAACAATATTATTATGAGAAATTTTAAAATATTCTTGAAGTACGCATGACGTGGTACTCCAGACTAATAATTTGATGACACGTTATATATGTTAGTATCTAGAGTTGATTATTTGAGATTTAAGGTTTTTATTTTAGCATCTAGAATTTTATATAAATTATTAACTAAAATATAAATTTTTAATTAATTATACGTTGTTAAAATCTTGTTGACTGATGTAACATATGTCAATAATTTAGTAGTTTGGAGCACCACGTCATCGTGCTCCAAGAATATACTAAAATCTCTCTATAAATAATAATGACCGGGATTATTCAAACTTATCAACATCACATCCACATATATGTTATCTATAAGAATAGGTTTAAATTTCTTAAAAAAAATACATTAGGTATAGATTGACCAAACAAAAATAATTAATATTATTCGATTGTAATTTTAGAGGTACAATTGTCATGCAAATAAAGCACACTTCATTGATCAAAAAGACATCCAATTCATAAGCAATGACATTTGTTAAATAATTAGAAATCGTACATAAGATATGTAATTTTAAATTTTTTATATAGACAAAATCTAAACTAAAATCATAAATAAAATAAAATACAAGAATACCAATTATAAAAGATAACTAAAACGACCCACCAAGCAATGCTTTGGTGGTTATTACATTCCACTTTGGTGGTTATTACATTCCACTAGGGAGTGTGAGGTCATGGATTCGAATCCCATGATTGTAGAAAGTAGAAGCTCAAAAAAAAAAAAGATAACTAAAACGAAAAAGTTAATTAATTCCGAATTAAACATAATTTATGATTTTGAAGCCGTAAAAGGGCCGAATTTGGTTGGCATATTTTTCCATAAAAATAAATACTTGAATTTTTCAAATCAAACACCCAAATTTGGCATCATGCTAAATCACAATTGAATCAAATTATCTAACTAGCATCATATATCTATCTACCTAAAGAACTCTATCAAACTTAAAAAAGAAAAATTGTTTTTCTGAAGCGTTGTTAATTTTTATTTAAATTCAGTTTAATTTTTATGAAAAATTAAATCTTTCCAAGTCGAAAATATGAAGGAATTTCCTCGGAAGACTTTCAACAATCAATTTAATGTGTAATTAATTGAATGTCATATTCTAACCAGCTTTGGCCCCAACCTTCCAACAACGTTGACTTAAATCATATAATAATATCCAAAGCCTGGTCTTTCTTCTAGAAGAGTAAGAGTAGAATAATGGAGTTGAAGACCGACATGATGATGATGGTGGTGATGATGATGAATCCAGCTTCAACTATTTCTTCTTCCTATCCCTATCCCTATCTCTATCCCCACTTCCGAACTTCCAATCCCAATCATGTCCCCATATTGGTTTCTCATCCCCTTCTCCATCCTCGCAGCCACCATCTTCCTCAAACTTCTCTTCCCCTCCGCCAACAAACTCCCCCCGGGCCCTCCATCTTTCCCGATCATCGGAAGTTCTGTCTGGTTCACTGAATCACTCCTCGACATAAACGCTTTCATCCGCTCCCTTCACTCCAAATACGGTCCCATCATCACTCTCTACATCGGTTCTAGCCCCATCATCTTCATCTCTGACGGATCTCTCGCTCACCAATCCTTAGTCCAAAACGGCACCGTCTTCTCCGACCGCCCCCCAGCCGTCGGCATGGAAGCTATCAACTCTAGTAATCAACATACTATCAGCTCTGCTTCTTACGGATCCACTTGGCGAATCCTTCGCCGGAATCTTGCCTCCCAAGTCATCCATCCTTCCATGTTTAAATTGTATTCTTATTCAAGAAAGCGGATAATGTTGAGCCTGAAGGAAGTACTCGATAAAGAGTCCAAATCTGGCGGGAAGGTACGAGTGCTCGATCATTTTAAGCACGCAATGTTTTCATTGCTGGCTATTATTTGTGTAGGAGACAATCTTGAGGAAGATCAGATCGCGAAAATTGAAGATGCGCAGCGTGAATTTCTTTTGAATTACGTCAGGTTTAGCGTGTTTGGATTCTGCCCTAGCATTACGAAGATTGTATTCAGAAAAATGTGGAAACATTATCTGAAGATACGAGCGAATCAGGAGAATGTATTGATTCCTCTGATTCGAGCTAGAAAGGAGGGTAAACAACAAGGAATAATCAAGAATCAATCGTATATTGATTCGTTGATCGATATCGAACTTCCTGAGGAGAAAAGAAAATTAACAGATGAAGAAATTGTTAGTTTATGCTCTGAATTGTTTAGTGGCGGAACAGAGACAACCACCACATCTCTGCAATGGATCATGGCGAATTTAGTCAAATTCCCCGAAATTCAAGAAAAACTATACACGGAAATGAAATCCGTGGTAAGAGATGGAGCTGAAACTATTGAAGAAGAGGATTTACATCAAATGCCGTACCTGAAGGCCGTGATTCTTGAAGGATTGCGGCGCCATCCGCCAGCGCATATGGTGATACCACACGCGGTGAAGGAAGATACGGTGTTGGATCAATACGTGGTTCCTAAGAATGCCACAGTGAACTTCATGGTGGCGGATATCGGGCGGGATGCGAGGGTGTGGGAGGATCCGATGGAGTTTAAGCCAGAGAGGTTTATGGAGAGGGAAGAAGAGTTTGATGTGAGTGGAAGTAAGGAGGTGAAAATGATGCCGTTTGGAGCGGGAAGGAGGATTTGTCCAGGGTATGGTTTGGCGATGCTGCATTTGGAGTATTTTGTGAGTAATTTGATATGGAGCTATGAGTGGAAGGCCGCCATGGATGGAGATGATGAGGTTGATCTTTCCGAGAAGCTTGAATTTTCAGTGTCCATGAAGCATCCATTGCAGGCATGCTTATCTCCTAGGTGTTGAAGCATTCCAAATTACTATTTCATTGTGAAAAATTCAAAATGCAGCTTAGAAAAGAAGCTAAAAACAAAAATATACAATTGTAAATGTTTTCTTTTTTGGTAACTACAACTTCAAATGTTTGATAAAACAATTATTGCACAATTAACTGAGATTCAGATTTTGGAACTCCAAAATTGTTGATTTAGGATTAAAAAGGACTTCACTGAATGTTCGTACATCATAATATAACGAAAATTAGTAACCAAAGAGAAAAATTGGCATAACTTTTTGGTGCGTTTCTAGTTGATTGATTGGTCTTTTTGGTGAAGTTTGAAGTTGAATATGTGTAGAGATTTCAAGTTTGGGCTTGCAGATCAAGCCACTAACTCCTAACTTCTCTCCTCACACTAACCACCAACTTAAATATGGTTGAATTGAGTAGTTGGAGCATATTCGTTAAGAATGACAAATATAAAACTGTATCTTTTTAAGTGTATGTTATATGTTTCAAAGTTAATGTCCCTCTGACCTATCTTGAAAATCCGATTTGCTGAAATATAAGAACTTGTGAACATTTTTTAGAGTAGTAGCCATAACGTGAGGAAAATTGTAATATTTATGGAAGTTAAAGACAAAAAATCATGATTAACAGTCACAGTGGTCACGATGTTAAAAGAACATAAAATTGAGTGACTATTATGTTACGTTCAAAGTTCAGTGGTCATAATGTGAAAATATCCAAATAACCAAGGATAAAATAATTTTCTTGATGAAAAACTTTAAGTGGTTAACAACTTTAAATTACGTAACTTAGTTACAATTACGTTATACTCCCCTACACAATGACCAAATTATATTTTCGTCATTGACCGTTAAATATAGTTTTATGTTCTTATTATACCCTAAATATCATCCATATCAATCCATCGTCCTTTATATATTCAAGAAACACCGTTTTTCGGTAGTAGGTGAGGTGATGAGTTAGAATTTAATAAGTTCAAAGTCCGGTTACCACAAAAAAATAAATTCAAGTTCTAATTCTAGTTGTATTGGGATAATATGGTGCATATTACAATTTAAGAAAGGCAAAAAGCATTTTGAGGCCCCTGATCTTTCCCTTTTCGGTGCATTAAGTCCTTGATCTTTTATTTGGATACATTAGACCCTTGATCTTTTATATTTGGGTTTATCAAGTCCTCATCTAACAAAATTGGATGATTTCTTAACTTTCACAAATTAATAAGATTAAAATAGTGTGGCACAATTACAAATACAGCCCGTTTAGGAGGGTTTTTTAATATATGTGATTCACTTTGCTTTCTATTTACATTTCTAGACAATATTTTCTTTTTAAATTTGACAATTATTTTTCCCGCCTATTGGAATGTAGTAACGTCGCATCTTATTTCTCAAACGTTTCTCTTTGTCTCTCTCCAAATTAGTATTGTTTGTCTCTCAAGTTCATTTCTGTAATCGTTTCCTCTTCTTCATCATCTTTGCTCTTCTTTTCTTTTTCATCTTAGTTCTTCTCTTCAATTCCGGCCCACAAATTAAGGCCAAATTTTGTATGACTGAAAATTACTGAAGCACATTTACTGAAAATAAATTATTGAATTGAAATGAACAACCGATAAGTACTAATAAGGCATAAAGAACATGGTCAAACATCACTCATTAGATTTCATCTATGTTTTCATTCTACTCGATTTCACTTTCGAAATGACTAGAAAATGAGCAAAACAACGACAATAACTACTGAATTTATTTTTTTCATTTTTAAAAATAATTGTTGAATAATTTATTGAATATTCAATCAATTATAATTAATTAGGTGTCGCAATATTTCAATTGGTCTTATTAATTTGTGAAAGTTAACAAATCATCCAATTTTGTTAGATGAGGACTTGATAGAACCAAATATAAAAGATCAAGGGTCTAATGTATCCAAATAAAAGATCAAGGGCTTAATGCACCAAAAAAGGAAAGATCAGGGGCCTCAAAATGCTTTTTGCCTTTAAGAAAAACACCGCCCTCCCCTCATTATAAATACCTAGTTGAATTGAATGTAATCTCTGGCGTAAACCCTAGAGAAAAAGAGAACAAGGTTGAGAATGCCGGAATATTTACCGGATGGAGTGGCGGAAGAGATATTGTCGAGGCTGCCGGTAAAGTCCCTAATGAAGTTCAGGTCCGTTTGTAAGTCATGGTATTCTCTCATGACAACTCCTTATTTCGTTTCAACCCATCTTCTCCGCAGTAACCCCCAAACTTTTCTTCGTCAATATGATCCTTATTATTCAAAAACAACTGAAGGATGCTCATTGCTTTTTGACAATCAAAATGACTTCCAATCCACCTTCCTCAATCTTCCTTATCTCTCTCTCTCGATCAACATTGTTGGATCTTTCAATGGTTTAGTCTGTTTTTGCATTCCTCAACGTGATAATCATAATCATGAAACTCCTAATAAGTTCATCATCGCTAACCCTTCAATTCGATGTTATCTATCAATTCCTCTCCTCCCCTACAAGATAGATCTTCCGGGTGTGAAACATTTTTGTATGGGGCATGTTAATGGCTTCGGATTTGATGACTCGACTCAGGATTACATAATCTTATGTATTATAACTTATTTAGTAAAAAGTGGTAATTCTAGATCTTTTCATCATTATGGTTATATCTACTCACTCAATTCAAACTCTTGGAGGCCTATCACTTCCTCTATACGCGTCAATATTCACATAGTGAAGAGCAATTCATTTTTTGTGAATGGAAGATTTCATTGGACTCGCTTCAAACCACATTTGATCTGGGTGTTTGATGTGGGGGATGAGACTTTTAGCCAGATTTCATTGCAGCTGGAATGTTTGGTGGATTCTGAACCGGGAAAAGTCACTGTTATGGAATATTTGGGATCATCCATTGCAGTTCTTAAACATAATCATATGGGTGATACTGATATTTGGGTGATGAAAGAGTATGGTTCGGCGGAATCATGGATGAAATTAGCAAATGTAGGCAAAAATTGGATAAAAGATCCGGTAAAAGAAAGCTGGAGACCAGATTTAGTGTTGGGGTTTAGAAATAAAGACGAAGTGTTCCTTAGATTAGGAAGTGGACACATTGCTTCAGAAAATATTAACAATAAATCGGTTAAGATTATGACGGATGTGAAGTGTTCGTCATTATCATTCGGTGTGCATAATTATGTGCCTAGTCTTGTGTTGCTCGATAAACAAAACGTCAATGTTTATGACGACGACGACGATGATGATGGTGCTCCATCTAGTACAAAGCGGATTAATTAGCGGTGTAGCAGCAATTTAGTCTAATTCCCTTGTTGATTTTACTTTTTACCATTAAGGAATTTCAGTTGTTCTCCTTGGGCTCATTAGTTAGACATGCATGGCTTGCGCCATTATTATTGTCCTTTAGTAAGATCAGACAATGTTAACTTAGTTTCTAATAAATATTAAGTATCTTAAGCTCTTAGCATCTACATTATAATCATATGCATATCTTATGTCATCTGTGAATTTTGTTCTTTTAATCATTTGTTTTAAAATTAGATTATTATTCTGGTTTGTATCAATTATTATATCCAGCTAGCCACAGATAAGTCTTGGTCATACGCATGGAACTGATGAAAGATGGCAGCAGGGGGCAATTTAAGACCTCCTCCTAACCATGATTTCTCTATTTTATTAATGACCACTAATGTGCTGCTTTTGAATGAGAAACAAATTTCTCTGTTAATAACAATATAAAAACCCAAACTTTTGCTTGGTTAAACAACATGTTTGTATTTGAACAAATGTCACTCTGTCTCGCTACAAAAGATGGAAGCCTAATTTGAAGTTGAGATTCTGAGAATGTAACTTTCGTGGTTACATTTTTTTTTCAAATCAAACTTTGCAGTTTTTTATTTTGTCAATTCAAGGATTATGACTTTATCTTTTTAACAAACATGTATACTTTTAATTCAATCTATCTACATGACTCTAATAATATCGAAATTTAATAGATTAAGAATTTTGATAATATTTTAAGCAACTTTAATGTTCAACTTTTTAATTTTGAGATCATTTTAGAGGGTGTTTGTTGCTCTGTTTCACAATTGTTTTTTTGCTTTTTCAGTGTAAAAAGCAATTAATGTGAGGTTTGGTTAGCAATTAGAACAAATTGTTCTTTGCTTTTAAGGTTAGAAGCAGCTGGCTACTCATCTTATTTTTTATTATTATGCTTATTACATTAATAAAAAAAATTATGTCCAAATTAGTCATTTTAGGGGTAATTTCTTAAAAAAATTCATATGTTTACCGATTTTGACAAAAAGTTGTCTGTGTTTATCTTTCTGACAAAACAATGATTGTGTTTATCACAGTTACCCAAAAGGCGGAAAATCTATTAACGGTGTTAAATATGATGATGTGACAAAAGATTTTCGGTCTTAATTTATTGAAAAATTCCTAAAACATTCATGTATTTACAACTTTAAAGTGTGAGAAATGAGCTTTTTATAACATAACCAATAAATTAAGACTAAAATAATCATTGACACGTCATCACATTTAACACCGTTAATGTGTTTTTCGCCTTTTGGTAACGGAAATAAACACAATCCTTGTTTTGTCAGAAAAATAAACACGTTATTTTAACAAAACTGGTAAACACAAGGTTTTTTTTAGGAAATTACCCTTTTATATTTTAACATCAATAATCAATTATAATTTTACCAAATACTAATAATCAAACAACAAATAGAAAAATGAAACAGTAAACTGTAAACAAGAACAATAAACAACAAACTGAAACAACTGCATTAAACATACCCTTAGAGTTGTTTGGCTACAAGAGAGAACGCAAATATCGCGTTGAACAACTTTAATTCTTGAATTTTTCTAGTTTGAGGGCGTTACTATCATTTTTATCGTGTTGATTCCAAAACTACTCATTTTGCTAAAGTTGACAAACCATAGTCTTTGAATTGACAAAAATAAAATAAAATCACAAGATCTTATTTGAGAAAAATGTACATATGAGTCGTTTCTGAAATTTGCCAATTCTATCATATTCGTAAATAGAATCGGTTTTCAAAACCATTTTTACCTTAAATCCAATTGGGTAAAAGTAAATTTCAAAACATTATCGAAATAAATTTTCATCATCATTCTTTTCCAAAATATTTGTTTCACCTCGACATTATCACTTGCAGAATTTTAGGTTTATAATTTGAAGAAGTAATTATTTTACTTAGGAGAAAATTAAAAAGTTTTTTCTTTTCATTTTCAAAACGAATACAATTGTGAAACGGGGATTGTATTTGTCAATAAATGGGCCTGCGAATAGCTCCACCTAATATAAACCGGACTCACAAATTGGATTCCACAATACTTTTTTTTTTTCTTTTCTAATGCTGAGCATATAACACAATTCCTATTGGATTAACAACATTAAAAAAGAAATATGAATAAACAATAAGAAACTTCTTTTTCTTTTTTCTTTATGATGTTGGAAATGAATTTTAATGTAAAGTAAATTGTAATGTTATCTTGAAAACCCCCTCATATTCCATTTCATGTGGGAGAGCCAAATTTGGATCATCATCAGGCATTTAGATCTAAGTATGAACATTTATTTGTTTCCTAATTTAGGATTTAACACTATTTTATTCACTAATCCGTTATTAAAGGTAAAGTTTAAGAAGAATCTTGTAATACTATATGCATTAATGAGGATACTTGCATTGACTATTCTCAATTTTTATTTTGAATTTCTTCTTTTGAAATCACGACAAATAGACAAGTTAAAGCAGCACCATATAACACTTTCCACATATTACGAATCAAATTCTTTGTCGTCTCTTGCACCTATCCTCTTGATCATCATCAGTATTTTTATTTTGAAAGAATCATCATCAGTATTTAATTACAAAGAATCTTATCAATCAAATATTTATTAAAACAATTATGGATATTATCGAATTAAAAATATGTCAAGAAAATTGAAGGTAGTAACCATATATCTCAATTAATAAAATTAAAAACACATTTAGTTTTTTTTTGTCCTTAATCCAGCTTGGTGCCTCACGAATTGAGATAAACAACAACCTTACAAATATTAATTAGAGTTGTTGTTATTGTTTTTATTTCACACGAAATCATTTTGATGGAGAGCCGCACAATCTAACAAATGATAGTTGCTAGCTCTTGAAAGTTCACATGATTTTGAAGAAATTACAATATAAAATTCTTCTAAATCATGAGCAGATAACATCGAAACTACATAAATATTATCCATTCTCCGCCAATTTTAAAGTAGAGTGCTCATGGTGAAAAATCAACAAGAAATCAAAGAAAATTTCGAAAGAACAATTATAAGAACCTAAAACTTTTTCAATGGGAGAAATATTCTTATAATTCCTCAATATGGAGACAAGATAATAGTACAATAAAATTTATGATGGAAAGAATCATAAACAAAAAGCTGGGACAGCAAACTTCATCAATATTAGGAGGAATCACTACAAAATAAAGGGTAGCTAACAACACTTTTTTAGCGACACTTATAGCATGTGTCTTCATATTTTTAAATCTAACCACACTTTTGAAATTGTGTCATTTGTTATAGTCATTTAATGACACTTTTAATTATATGTCGTTACTTTTGAAAAATTAACTACGCTTTTGAAAAAAGTGTTTATATATTTTGCAAGCTAAAGACAATTTTCATTTTGCGTCTACAAAAAGTGTCACAATTGAAGACATTTTTATATATGTCATCGTATTTAAAAAACTTAACAACACTTTTGTAAAAAGCGTTGACATTTTTGAAAACTTAAAGACAGTATTCATTTTGTGTCTCAAACAAGTGTCTCGACTAAAGACATTTTCTTGTATATGTCCCAAATTAGAAAAAAATTATCCACACTTTTTTTTGTATGTCCTCACTTAAGACATTTCCCGCATTAACAAAGTTAACCACACTTTAGAAAACGTGTTATCATTATAATTGTGTCGCTAGTTAATGATGCTCTAAATTATATGTAGACACTTTCAAAAAATTAACTGCACTTTTGAAAACAGCCTCGACAATTTTTTAAACTTAAATGCGCTTTTGATTTAGTGTCTACAAAAGATGTCCGAACTGAGGACTTTTATTTATTTTTGTCTCTATATCTATAAATCTAACCACACTTTTATTTGTGACACCTTCTATATTCGTTTAAGGACGTTTTTACTAATGAGGTAATATGCATTTTTATTTCATTGGTCAGATCCATTACATTTGGAGAATCATAAAATTTCTCATAAAAATGTTTTCTTGTATTATAGTATCAAAATTTTCGAAAATAAAATTAAGATCGATTGAAGGAAAAAAAAGATAACTTGAAAAAAAAATAGGAAAAGAAAGCAGGTGTCCACGTTTTCATAAAGTCCACTATCTTTTCTCTATGTGTTATACTTTGACCACAACTCTAAAGCATTATCTTCAATTTCCATGATTTTTTGAATCAGAATCCCTCTCTATTATTCTCTCTCCCTCAAATCAAGACCTTGTAGAGAAACTGAGATTTTGTTCTCGAATCAGAGATGATCGCGACTCTCAAGTAAGTTACAAAAGCTGATAAGATCTAGATTGTGGTTAGTGCTTTAATTGCTGATAACTAGATCGAGATTTATGAGACGATAAAAACTAATTTTCCATGGCTAGGACTTATTCTTCCGTTATAGATTTTCTTTAACTGCCATTCGTGTTTTCTCAGAATTTTGTGATTTGTGCTTTCTCAGAATTTTGGTTATATAACAGCAAGTGATGCTCTGCTCAAAGTAAGTTGTATATACTCCGTGTTCTTCTTAATTCATAAAAAGACGACATTCAATATAAAGATACAAGTTCTGCGTAACGAGAAAATCAATTTTAGTTTTTAATTAAACCTGTAAAATCAAGCTAAAAGGTTTGATTCTTGTTTATCCTGACAGAGGAAGTCTGTGATTCGTATAATAACTGGAAGCCAAGCCCTGGATGAACTCTTCGGAGGTAATACTGTACTGTTAGATGCTCATATTCTTTTGAAAATATCTCAAATGCGATTGGTCTCATTTTTGTTTTTCATTTAGCAACCAATGCGGAGTGGAGACTATGTGTATAACAGAAGCATTTGGGAATTTCGGTAAGGAAAAAGATATTTCTGAATATAATTTTATTTGTTCATCAATTCCGGTAGAGTTTTTGGGGAAATTTCATGGAAGAGTTGCACATTTCTAGTTTATTCACTTTTATTTCAATGAGTATAAGATGTACATGTTGTAAATTATGTCTTGATATAAAGTCTTATTGTTTACAGAAATTGAAGAGATCGAAAGATATGATCGACCACTCAGAGCTTCCATGGATGTTGCCTAATCATCATAGACGCCATTTCCACTGCTGGTTGGAGCTTCTGTTTGATGATAATTTGAGCTGCTCAGTGGTTTTCAACTTATAATGCTTTTTACTATCAGAAAAACAAGCATTGACATTTTATTTTGGTTTCACTCACCGCATTGTAGTTGTAATTATTTGTATGTATTTCATTTTCAGTAACTAATTTTACAATTTGATACTCGGTAGTAGACACTTATGTAACTGTGTACATTTGGAGAATTTTTTTAATTGAATTCAAGACCTTTATTTACGGAAATGTTATATTGAGCACGTTATAACATTTATGCATCATGATTTAGAGACGTTTAATAATGATAAGGTGACATAATATTGAGGACGTAATACCATCTATGTATCACAGTTTAGAGACATATTTTAGTTGAAAATGTCATTATATGGACATAATAATATTTATGTGTTGTAATATAAAGACATTTTGTTTATTAAAAACGTCGAGACACAATAGTTTCTTAGTGTATCCATTCTAGACAATTAAATAGTCATATGTCGTAATTGTGGAGATGCTTTCAAATTTAAGCGTCGTATATGTAAGACGCAATAACTATTTTCTGTCGTGAAATAATGACATAGCAAAAATTAAATGTCCTCAATTTTAGACGCTTTAATAAAGCGTCAGAAAAATTCAAGAAATTATAATACGGTAATAGAATAAAAAACAACGACACTAGAAAAGTAAGCGTTGACAATATGCCAACGCTTATGCACAAAGTGTCGCCGCCAGAAATTTACCCACACAAACAGTTATGTGTCGTTAAAAAGGATGACACGCGATTCAACGACATTTGTGGCAACGCTTTAAAAAGTGTAGGTAAGTGCTTGACGACACCGAAAAGAGTCGTTAAACCATGAATTTAAGTGTCCTTATCTACCATTTTTTTTTGTAGTGAATAAAAGATGGGACAGCAAATTAAACTTCATCATTTTGAATAATTTAGGGATAGAATAGTTGTTTATAATCCTAAATAAAAACATGTGTCACTACAACAAATCGTATCTATAGCTACGAAATTTAGCTATGAAAATAGATTTTGAATCTAATTTTATAGTGTTGTGACAAACATAAAAACATTGTAGCTATTTATTTTAATCAGTTTTAACAAGAATTTACCGTAGCAAAATGTCAATTTTAGCTACACTAATTTACCTACGATTATAATATTGTGGGTGCTTTAGTGTTTCAGCCACAAATGAGTCTTGTATATAGCAAATATATATATTTAGCCACAAACTATATTTTTATGTGGCAATTTAGTTTTATTAAATTTCATAGCCAAATATACAATTACTAACATAATCTATTCTTTCGAACAATTTATCATTATAGGAATTATCAAATTGTAACGCGTGATTTTTTTAAATATAGTAGTTGAGAGTCTACCTATAATTTGATGCCTACGAGTAAATCACATATAGAGTAGAAGAAATTATTTGTGTTATTAATTGTAACCGCAGTAGTGAATAATTTTTAAAATACTAAATTATAAAAATCCAAAATTTTCTATTTAACACATATAAATCCTAACTTATAAAATTATTAATGCACAATTACCTTAGTACTTATCCCTAATGTTTCTAAACTAGTTTTTCTTTTTTTTTGATAAAATGTTTCTAAACTAGTTACTCCTAAATTTGATAATAACTAATTAAACTATTTTCGACTTACAAACTAATTAAAATTAATCTAGAGTGACAACTAACTAAAGCTAATTTAAATTTATAACTAATTAATATTAACAAATAAATAAGAAATTATAGTTTAGAAATTTTATTTTTTTGATAGATTATAGTTTAGAAATTAATTACACATTAATTTGGTCTTCGAAAAAAAAAATAACACATTAATTGGAATTGCATATTAAACCCCACTAAACCCTCACCCAAACCCTCTTAAACCCTAAACCCTAACTCTTAAACCTCAAACCCTAAACCCTCTTAAACCACTAAACCCTAACCCTAAATCCTAATTAAACCTACATAACCTCTTAGGGTTTAGGGTGCATTAAACCCCGTTAACTTAAACCTTATACTCTTTCTTACCCATAAACCTTTTAACTGAACTTAACTTTTTGAAATTAATTGGTTGAATTTGGCTGAATCACTAAAATGTTTTAGTGAATTTAACTGAACCGAATTTGGTTAAATCAAACTGAACTGAATTTTGAACAAGGCATTACTTCAAAATGTTAATTTCTTTTATAACGAGCTAAGCATGAAGATGATGAAAACTCAAACTGAACTTAGGCGATATTCTTTTATATTGAACTAAATTTATTCTAACTGAACTGAATATGTTGAATTGAATGAATTGACTGAACTTTGCTGAATACCTAATGAATTTTAGTAAACTGAATTTGTTGAACTGAACTCATTTGGACTGGAATTTTGTTCAATTTAAGCCGCAAAAAATATGATATCAATTATAGATTTATGAACAAGCTCGATTATAATGTTCATGATCGGATTCTGGATTTGGTGCTAATATTGTTTGTCACTAATAATTAGATTAACTAGATATATTTATCATGACTTAATATTTTTTTTAATTGGAATAATGTTTATAAAAAATATTTTAATTTGAATAATGATTATATTTTTAAAAATTTGACTAATAATTAATATATTTTAGAGAATATTTATTTTATCTAGTGCTTAAAAGTAAGAAAACAAGTTATGGATTTTTTTTTAGTTAAACGCATGACTCAATTAATTTTGACAAAGAATTCTACTCTTTATTTTATTATATATAAAATGTTAAAGTATTAATTTACGTATGTCATAATAAATGTATGAAAAACAAAGATAATATATTCATCTTAAAAAAAAAAAAAAAAAGGAAAGAAAAGAAAGATAGCATATCTAATTAAAAAAGGAAAAAAACTTAGTAATGAATTGATATATGTTTTCTTTTGTTTCATGAAAAAGATAAAAAGATAACAAATGGTGATAATCATCAACCACATAATTTATTTTAATTTTTTTTAATAGAATATGATATTTATCCTATTCCAACCTCTTTCCAAAACCAACTCTTTAGTTGCACCATTTTAGCCTCAATATATGCCACTATTCTATTAATTACTCCGTTAACCTCTTCATTCCATCAATTATCAATTACTTTGAATTCTCATTCTTTTTATTCTCTATTGCATTCATTCTCTTATTGCTTTATTATACTGCTACATTTTACCTTATTGTTGAACAACTGAAAGAGATTGACAATACTTGTTGACGATGATTTCAAGTTAAGATCGCCAATGAACTTCTCATTATGAACCGATCTAGAGAATATTGGTAATGGTCATTTGCATGGGTATAGATTTCCAGCCCTTTTCTATCTATCCAAAGGTTTGCATTCTGTAATTTGTATTTCGATACTTAATATATATTTCGATACTTACATATAAACTGATCGTTTGTTCCAGGTTTATTATTCTCTGAGTTCATTGTTATTGATGGTATATTTCTATCAAGTTTTCGTCTAATTTCTACAATGTACTTTTTCTATACTTATTTTTGGCTAGTTAAATTCTAATTTATTGTGGTTGCAGGATATGTTGCTCATGATTGAATGGATCATAATACAGAGAAGGAAGATGATCAACAATGTTAATTCGTTTGTATTTTTTTTTAAAGAAAGACAATGTTCGTTTGTTAGTTTCAAGTTATTTTTTCAGAATATTGTATGAGCTATGGATATCTATTTAATAAAAATACAATTATTTTGATATTAGTACATTCTTTCTACTGTTTTTCTGTATTTCTTCGAATCATATTTAATAAAATATGGTAATTTAATGAATGAGAATGTAAATTGAATATGGAATTTGTAATGCTACATTCTAAAATCATAATTATGATTCTTTTGTAGTTAAGTATTATTATAATAAAATACAATTAAAATAATTTATTTTAATCACAAAATTAAAATATTGTAAAATTAAGATTTTGTTGCTACGGTACATTGTCGTAGCTATGCATTATTCTATTTTTTTGTTTCATTATTTTTGCTACAAATGACTTTCATTGTATAGCAAGAAGTAGTATTGCTATAGTCATATTTTTGTTATCTTTGTAGCTATAATTTCTACAATTAGCTATAAATCACATAACTTATGTAGCTAAAGTGTTAGCTACGCCACTTCTTGCTACGACAAGCTACAAAATTTTGTTTTGTAGCTAAATCATTTTGCTACAAAAAATTTAGATTTAGCTACATTTATTTTTGTAGCTATAAGTGCTTTTTCTTGTAGTGTGTGATATAGCATTGATTACATATATATAAAGAGAGAGAGGTATACACTGAAACATCATTTTATAACCCATATTCACTATAAGAAAAAGTGCTATCATCAATATTGGAGAGACATGTCGTCCTTGTTTGGGATAGTGAAGGAAGGCAAGTGGGAAGAAGTAGTTGAGAGATACATAGGTGAAGATCGCCGGCTACAAATTGTTGGAAACGTTTGTTTTTTATGCTTCAAAAGAATATTCGTTTGGGCTTGGGCTTAGGTTAGGGGCGTGGGTTGTGGTCTTTTAGACTTGGTCATACTTTTTAAACGTTGAAGATTTGCTATAACAGATAGAAGCAGATTTCTCGCCCTTTCTAATGGTGAGCCGTTTTACCCCTGATAGTGGATGGGTTTGCCTATATGAGTAGGAAAAATCCTCACAAAAGAAAAAGCTTTTTCTCAACTCTGTTTCTCTGGGTATTGTTCATTATCGTTCTCAATCCGATTCTTCATAGTACACCGAGGAATTGGAGTCGTGTATCCCTGGAGGTTGATTGCTACGAGTCCGTGTGTGCTTTAACGGGGCAAATTCGACTTTAGGGCAGTGATTAAGATCACGCCACGACACAATCTAGATAAGCAATTCTGGTTTCACTTTTATTAGTCATATTCTTCCAACATTCTAAAGTCGAAATTTGTTATTTGAATATGTCTGCTAGTGAAATCCCTATGGCTATTCCTATGATATCTAATGCTTTCATTCCTGATATGTCAAAGTTAGATCCCTTTGATGGAAAAAATTATAAGATGTGGTCTGACAAAATGGATTTTTTCTTGGGTCAAATTGGTGTCGATTATACTTTGCTGGTTGATGTTGCTCCTGCTGATTCGGTTAGGAATTTTGATAAGGATAATAAGACTTGCCGTGGAATGTTGTTGCATTATATGACTGCTTCTTTATACATGATCTATAGTAAGTCTAAAAATGCTAAGGATATTTGGGATGCTTTGAAGTCTAAGTATGGTTCTGATGATTTTGGGACTAAGAAGTATGCTTGTTCTCGTTGGTTGAATTTTCGTATGATTGATAATATGCCTGTGCTTGATCAAGTTCATGAGTATGAAAATTTGTGTTCTGATATTATTGCTGAGGGAATGAACATAAGTGACCAGTTTCAAGCCAATTGCCTCCTTGAAAAATTACCCCCTTCTTGGCAGAATTTTGTACACTCCATGAAACACAAACAGAAAGAGTTTACCCTCCAGGAGTTAGTTTCTGGCATTAAGATTGAAGAGCAAAATCGGATCCAAACCAAAGGAAAATCACAAGAACATTCTTCTTCTAATGCTAACCTTGTTGAATCTAAGAATGCAGGTAATCATAAATTTACAGGTCCTAAAGGTTCAAAAGGCAAGGGTCCAAATCAGTTTCATGGGACAAGACAAAGTCATAACAGCTACAAAAAGGGCAAGAGAACATTTACTGGCAAGTGCTTTACTTGCAACAATGAAGGACATTTAGCAAAAGATTGCCCGCAACGGAATGGATCTAAAAGGGAGAATAAAGCTCAAGTGAACCTTTTTGAAGATGAGATAATTGCTGCTGTTGTGTCCGAGGTGAACTTGGTGAGCAACGTGACTGAATGGGTGGTAGATACCGGTGCAACACGTCATATTTGTTCCAACAAGGAGATGTTCCAAGAGTACCAGAATGTAGCTGAGGGAGAATATGTTTTCTTGGGCAATTCAAGTACAGTGAGTGTTCTTGGCAAAGGGAAAGTTTTTCTAAAATTAACTTCTGGAAAAACTATTGCTTTGCAAAATGTTTTACATGTACCTGATATCCGCAGAAACCTCATTTCTGGTGCTTTACTTAACAAGGCTGGTATTAAGTTAACTTTTGAATCTGATAAACTTGTACTCACCAGAAATGGAGCTTTTGTGGGTAAAGGGTTTTGTAATGGTGGTCTTTTTGTTTTGGATGTTGTGATTGACAATAATAATAATGCATCTTCTTCTGTTTATATTGCTGAGTCTGTTTCTTTATGGCATTCGAGACTAGGTCATGTTAATGTGGCATCTATTAAGCGTCTTAAACAACTTAGTCTTATTCCAGACTTTAGCAGTACCTCTTTTGATAAATGTGAAGTGTGTGTTGAGGCTAAACACCCTAAGAAATCTTTCAACAAAAATGTAAATCGATCCTCTACTTTGCTTGAATTAATACATAGTGACTTAGGCGATTTTAAGAATTCTATGAGTAGAGGAGGTAAACGATATTACATTACTTTTGTTGATGATTTCTCCCGTTTCACTAAGGTTTATTTGTTGAGTTCTAAGGATGAGGCCGAGGAAAAATTTCGTATTTATAAGGCCGAAGTTGAGAATCAATTAAACCTTAAAATCAAAAGGTTAAGATCAGATAGAGGTGGTGAATATGATGGGACTTCTCTTAAACTTTTTTGTGAGTCTAATGGTATTATTCATGAGTTTACCGCACCATATACCCCTGAACAAAATGGAATAGCTGAGCGGAAAAATAGAACACTTAAAAATATGATGAATGCCATGCTTATTAGTTCAGGTATGCCCGATAACATGTGGGGTGAAGCTTTTCAAATCGTGTTCCCCATAAAAAGTTAGACAAAACACCTTTTGAATTGTGGAAAGGTTTTAAGCCTAACTTGAATTATCTTAAAGTGTGGGGGTGTTTGGGCAAAATTGGAATACCTGAGTTCCAAAGGAGTAGTATTGGACCTAAGACGTGGGATGCTATTTTCATTGGCTATGCATCTAATAGTGCTGCATATAGACTTATTATTAAAGATGCATCTGGTTTTGGTCCTATTAAAGAATCAAGGAATGTTGAGTTTTTTGAGCATATTTTTCCCATGAAAGTGCATGTTCAATCTTTTGTGCCTTATGTTTTGCCTTCTTCTAATTTGTATCAAGATGTTGCATCATCTAGTGAGGTTGTAGAACCTCGAAGGAGTAAAAGAGCTAGGACATCTAGTGAGGTTGTAGAACCTCGAAGGAGTAAAAGAGCTAGGACAAGTTCTAATTATGGACCCGATTTTATTACTACTTTCTTAATTGAGCATAAGTTGATAGATGAGCATAATGTGTGTGCTTTCTTTTTAGAGGTTGACCCTAAGTCTTATGATGAGGCTATGAGATCAGTTGACTCTAGTTTTTGGTTGGAGGCCATAAATAGTGAAATTGAGTCACTCATGAGTAATAACACTTGGGTTCTAACTTACCTTCCTAGAGGCTGTAAGGCTTTAAGTAGTAGATGGATCTTGACAAAGAAATATAAAACTGATGGATCTCTTGATAAATTTAAAGCTAGACTTGTTGTTGGTGGACATCGTCAAAAGAAAGGTATTGATTTCTTTGACACTTATTCTCCTGTTACTAAAATAGCCACAATTAGAGCTTTGATTGCAATTGCATCTATATATAATCTTGTTGTGCATCAAATGGACGTAAAAACAGCCTTTTTGAATGGTGATTTGAATGAGGAGATTTACATGAAGCAACCAGAGGGTTGTATAGTTCCTGGACAGGAAAACAAGGTATGCAAACTTGTAAGATCATTATATGGTTTGAAACAGGCACCTAAACAATGGTATGATAAGTTCCATCGAACTATTATGTCTAATGGTTTTCAGGTAAATGATTCTGATGCTTGTGTTTATTCCAAATCTGATAATCTTGGTCATGTTATCATATGCTTATATGTGGATGACATGTTAATCTTTGGTAGTAATTTGGACATAGTTGTTTCAACTAAGGTTTTTCTAAATTCTTGCTTTGAAATGAAGGATTTAGGTGAGGCAAATGTTATTCTTGGAATTAAGATTATTAGGACTTCATATGGAATATCTTTAAACCAATCTCATTATGTTGAAAAAATTCTGAAAAGGTTTAATCAATTTGATTGTATTCCTGTGAGAACTCCATATGATCCTAGTATTCATTTGAAAAAGAATAAAGGTAAAAGTGTTTCACAAGAACAGTACGCCAAGATAATTGGAAGTGTTATGTTTTTAATGAATTCTACTAGACCTGACATTGCATATGCTGTTAGTAGATTGAGCAGGTATACTCACAATCCTAATCACCAACATTGGGATGCTTTGATTAGATTGTTGAACTACTTGAAAGGTACTATTAACTATAGTTTGCATTATCAAAGAACACCATGTGTTTTAGAAGGTTTTTGTGATGCTAATTGGGTGTCAGATAATGATGAAATTCATTCTACAAGTGGCTATGTGTTTACTATTGCTGGTGGTGCTATTTCTTGGAAATCCTCTAAACAGACTTGTCTTGCTAAATCAACAATGGAATCTGAATTTATTGCTTTAGAATTGGCAGGTAATGAAGCTGAATGGCTAAGGAGCCTGCTAGCTGATATTCCATTTTGGGGGAAGCCAACTCCATCAGTATCAATCCATTGCGACTCTAAAGCTGCAATTGGGGTGGCGAATAGTCAGTCTTATAACGGGAAAAGAAGACATATTCGTTTGAGACATGCTGTTGTTCGAAATCTGATCAGAAATAATGTGATATCACTCGAGTTTGTAAGATCAGAGCGAAATATTGCAGATCCTCTGACCAAAGGCCTTTGTAGACAAATGGTGCTGGAATCAGCACAAGGAATGGGTTTAAAGCCTAATGGGAGGTAATTTGTAATTGATACCCAACTTAGAAATTAACTAAGTTCAATGGGTCAAACGAAGTTACAAAGTGCTTGATGTACTACAAACCATTTCTATTAATAAGATAATGTAGTAGTTTTATTACTGTCATGAGTATAAGGTTGAGTTTGAAAACTCTTAATTAAGTTTATAGTCTCTTTGGAGGTGGTTTGTGACAGTACAAACTTGATGAACTTACCTATGTGAATGTGGGGGTTATGCCCAATCCCCTATGAGGTTTTTTAGGCTTGAACCTCTAGAGCATTCATGAAAAAAAAATCCAGGTATTTATGGGGCATCTAATTTGAATGTGTAATTGAGTACACATTTGAAAGCGCAATAAAATGCGTTGGTCGCGAGAACATGTATTGATTTGAGAAAAGATGAGTGCGCAATTGTGTCTTTACAAACTCCATGGAGAGGTTAAAGGTTAAAATCACCTAACGTGGTTGTAGGACATTCTTGTATGCACTAGGTGTCAATTCAAGTCCATAAGACATTGATGCCTTAAATCTTAGTATCCATTACCCAGAAACTTTTTCTCTAAAAACTATATTATTTTGAATCATGTGGGGGATTGTTGGAAACGTTTGTTTTTTATGCTTCAAAAGAATATTCGTTTGGGCTTGGGCTTAGGTTAGGGGCGTGGGTTGTGGTCTTTTAGACTTGGTCATACTTTTTAAACGTTGAAGATTTGCTATAACAGATAGAAGCAGATTTCTCGCCCTTTCTAATGGTGAGCCGTTTTACCCCTGATAGTGGATGGGTTTGCCTATATGAGTAGGAAAAATCCTCACAAAAGAAAAAGCTTTTTCTCAACTCTGTTTCTCTGGGTATTGTTCATTATCGTTCTCAATCCGATTCTTCATAGTACACCGAGGAATTGGAGTCGTGTATCCCTGGAGGTTGATTGCTACGAGTCCGTGTGTGCTTTAACGGGGCAAATTCGACTTTAGGGCAGTGATTAAGATCACGCCACGACACAATCTAGATAAGCAATTCTGGTTTCACTTTTATTAGTCATATTCTTCCAACACAAATAACAGAATCCGGCGACACAGTGATACACGTGGCAATACGACTCTGGAAAACAGATGAGGTGACAAAAATGGTGGAAAATATTCCAAAACATGAAGCATTCGAAATCCTAAGCATAAAAAACAAGAGAGGCAACACACCTCTCCATCTAGCAGCTGAACTTGGAGACATCCTCGTATGCTGCTGCATCGCTACTAAAGATCTCAGGTTGTTGTCAGTTCAAAATCACGATGGTGCAACGCCTCTTTTTATCTCCGTCCTTAATGGAAAGAAAGATGCCTTCTTTCATCTCGATTATCTAGTACGAGAATCAACACGAGAATCTGGATCAGAGATTGATTATTCCTTGTATAAACGGAAAAATGGGTATACCATCCTTCACGCGGCCGTCTTCCGAGGATATTTCGGTATGTATATATACCACCGCTGCTAGTAATAAATTTCAACTTAAGAGGATTCAAGATGGTTCATTTGGATTTTTCAGGTTGAGATATTATAAAGTTGGTTAAGTTCAATATGTTAATAGTCGAGATTACAACCATATCTGAACTTGAGAGTACACATAGATGATGCTAATTTTAGAATTATATTTGTAATTTTTAGGATTAGCGATTCAGATTATAAAGCTTCACTCGAGTCTTGTCAATTCCAGTGACGATTTTGGGAGATCGGCTCTCCATATTTTAGCCAGGAAGTATGCAGCATTCGAAAGTGGTTCTTTTCTTACGCGTATTGATAGTATCATCCTCCAACGTAAGTGCTTTAATTATTCCATTGTGCTTTTACTTTTATTTATTTATCTATAAGGTATCACAATAGCTTTAAAAAATCAAAATAGCTTTAGTCTTCAAATTAACCATTCTCATTTCTAGAGGGTAGAATATGGAAACATGACGGGACAATAAGGGATTCTCTTCTGATCTTAAACTTTATTTAAGACCTCTTATTGGATGTGTGTCAATTTTGAGTCGTATTTATAGGTTCTATTCAAATTTAACACACATTCAATGGGATTCCTTAAACTTCATTAATTTAATGTCGTGAAACCCTTAATATGTGTTGATTTGTGTTATAAGTAAAACTTTTAATTACCTTATTTGAAATTGTGAGGATAAAACTAGAGTTAAATTAGCTCTCCCAAGCTATTGAACAAGTAAAAAAAATATATATTGTGTACGCAAGGTTTAAATGTTGAGCATCTTGTGGAGAAGGAGCAGAATAGGTCCTGGATTTACCTTGATCTCGTGAGAAGCAATGGAAAAAGAAGTGCCGATCTTCTAGATATTTTTGTCAACAAAGATAATATGCCAGTTAGTAATTGTAAAGGTAATTAACATTTTTACTTTTCATTAAAACTAATAATAATGAAATTATGATAGTCTTCACTTGGTTATATTGACTCATAAACGAGACAGTTTCTAAAGAACTAAAAAGCATATAGAAAGCAAGACAGCATGATTTCTAATATTAATTGATAAACGAGTATATACACATTTTTATACTTGTATTCTAGCTAGTACTATAATTATATAATTTCTATCAAAGGAATCTAGGAGATATTATAATAACTTTTATTACAATATTTGACACTTTGCTATTTCAGGAAATGGAAAAACACTGATGGAAAAGTTGTGTGGTAGTTTGCGTGAGATTGCAAAAGTTGGTTCGAAATTGTTCCTAGGCTTGTCTGGTATCGACATTCACTATTTGATCCAACATGGTTAGTGATTTTGTTTATTTTGCATTATATTTTTCTCTTTTTTTTTTTTTCAGATAGTAACACAATAACTTTTTGGTAAATGCAACTTATGAATTCTTATTTTTCATTGTTTAATTTAAGGGAAAAGTACAAAAATAAACTATGTAGTTTCAATAATAAGGAATCAAAGGTTAATTGTATTAGTATAAACAGTAAGGAAAGAAAAAAATTGTTGGCGATGAAATGTTGGAGTACTCTCTTAAGAGAAATTCCGTAATGGAGCTATCACTTTCGCGAGCACTTTAACACCTTAATAAGTTTTTTCGATACGCACAAGTCATATTTAAATTGGAATACGATCGCTTACTAATACAAGTTATGCATATAGATCATACTCGTCCATTAGTTCTATTAGTTAATAATCGTGAGTAAATCGAGGTATTTATATACAAAGTCATATCTAAATTGGAATATGATCACTTACTAATACAAGTTAGGCTAAACCAAATGATTTGGCCACCAAGTATGTGTTGAATTCCATAAGACTCGGGCACTGAATATTTTCAGCTATTCCTCTCCCTCAAGCTGAACGGGTCGATCATGAATTGTTAGCTTGAAACAGGCCCTTAACCAACGGTGTAGAAACACATCATCCAATCCTCATGGAAATGTACCTCACAACTAATGTGTCCTACTAATTATCACGAACAAAATAAAAATCAATTTTCTAAACTTTGTTTTAATGCTGAAAATCAAATTCATAGATATGTACACGAGTATATATATATATGTAGCGGAAAATTCAAAATACTTTCACTCAAAGTGTCTATATGTACTTCTTTTAAAAATGGATATGATTGCCCTGGTGATTTTTGAAATGCAGATATATTTAATGTAAGAAATGATAAATCTCACTCTTAACTTTTACAACATCAGCAATTCAGACCTCCATTGGTAAGTACTTAACTTTTTGTGATGGACAGGCCGCGAGAAGAGAAAAAGTTTAATAAAAAAGAAAACGAGATGGACGTTAGCATCAATTCTATTGGAAGAATTAGTTAATCGTTCTTCTATGTACGTGAATGATCCGAAGTTTGACCTGCAGAATGATGATGAGGAACTGTCCAGTGATCAACTAAACGAATTAAGTTTAAGTAAGATAATCATGAAGTATGAACTGATCAATGTCTTTTTTTTACTAGTTCTAATCCTAATTTTGGTATAATATGCTGTACTTGTACTTCCAGAAAAAGAAAAACGTAGAAAGTTGGATACTCCCTTTATAATAGCTGCTAGACATGGAGTTAATGAAGTGGTTGAGGCAATCCTAACAAAATATCCCATGGCTGCTTTTGACTTGGACTCCAAACTCAAGAATGCAGCAATTATAGTGGCTGAGAACAAATGGCTCGACCTTTACGATATTTTGCACTATAAATATGAAAAAGCGATGAAGCAAATGATGAAGCACATCGACATAAAAGGAAATAGTGTGTTGCACCACTCTGCAGCGTTCCGAGATGTTAAGGTTTTATATAGTCCGGAGCCAATTTCCAGTTTGCGAGGACAATACTTGTGGTACCAGGTACTTATATTGCCTGTTCTGAAATGTTTATACAAATGTCCACTCACATAGAAAAAAAAAAACTATCTTTAGAAAGAAGATTCTTCATATAAATTGCTTAGGTCATGCTCATTTTGACACAAATTCAACAATATTCAGTTCAACATATTTTGGTGAAAAGTGTATACATTTTGTTATATAATAAAATAATTGGGCTTCACTCAATATCTAAAACAAATTTTGAGGCCTTTTAACCATATATATATGTTATGAATTTTACAACTAAGTAATATTGTGACAGGATGTGAAGGATGATGTACCACCAGAATTTGTGTCTCTACAAAATATGAATGGGCTAACTGCAGATGATGTCTTTATGAGTACGCATGGAAAACTTATCAAACATGGTAGCGAGTTGCTATCTAAGACCTCTGAGTCATGTTCTGTGGTTGCAGCATTAATAGCAACAGTCGCGTTTGCAACATCAGCAGTCGACGCTCCTTCTTCTGATTCCAATATTCCATTGTTTTTAGGTGTTCCTTTTTTTGATTTCTACTGCTTATTTGGACTGTTGGCTCTTTGTTTCTCCCTAGTTTCCCTACTCTATTTTCTTGCACTTCGGGTATCAAGTTTCAGGGTAATAGATTTCGGAGAAAACTTGCCGATGAAGCTTTTTTTAGGGCTTATGTTTCTCTTGTTATCCATGGTATGTATATTGGCCTCCTTTTGTTTTAGACATTACTCGTTGCTCGAAAACGATACAATGAAGCTTATAGTGATTCCTATATACATACTCACAAGTATTAGAGTCTTGACTTTAGCTGCTTATCAGCTTCCCTTCTATCATGGCACCTCCTTCCAATCCAAATTTCGAGCACCCATTTGAGCTTCATTCATTTGATTGTAGTCCCTAGCATTAATTGATGAAACACTTCCATATTTCATGTTTTAATAGTTGCAGACATCTTAATATTTGTATTTGTATTTGTATTTTATATCTTAACATAATTGAGTGACTTGTACAATCTACTTATAGTTGTGTATTGCTAACTTTAAAGATTTCTTTATTATATGTATTTGTATTTTACGTAACAAACAAATCATGTATCATATTCTTTTTTCTAACATTTTGGGGATCCGTTAGCATTTTAAATTCCTTTGACGGCTCACGAAAAAACACCCATTTCTAAAAAAAAAAAAACACTCCAAATCCAAATTTGAGTTAAGATAAGCAATAATTTAGTTGTTATTGCTGTACTAAATAAAAGTGTGAAGTCTAAATTCGATTTTAAAATTAATAAAACTAATAATTCTCAAACTGAAAAGTTCAGATTTAAAGAAAGAATATCGTGATCCAATCTCGTTCACATACACATTAATGTGCATACACATTCACCCTAGGATTAATCTAATGGTCCAAAATTTATCTAATAAAATTTAAAATAAAAACCCTAGACACTAAAAACTAAACCCTAGACCCAAAATCATCAACCCTAGATCATCGACCCTAGATTACATGGTACTCCGGACTTATAATTCGATGACACTGTCACATATGTTAGTATCTAGGATCGATGATTTAGGAACTAAGGTTTAGTTTTTAATGTCTAGAGTTTTTATTTTAAATTTTATTAGATAAATTTTGGACCATTAGATTAATCATAGGGTGAATGTGTATGCACATTAATGTGCATGTGGGACTGTATCGTAATCTTGTATTTAGAGTAGCAACCATTAATACGAATTTATTTCCCTAACAGTTTAAATTGATCATGGTCCAAGAAATAATCAAAAGCATATTGAAACGTTTCAATCCACAATTTAATTTGAACGACCGTTTCGATCCCAAAAACATAAACGTGAATAAATAAAAGATGTTAGTTAAGAATTCACGGTGTTAAATCTTAGATATGAGTCCTACTCCATAACGTATGCAAACATCAACCCCACTCTCCAAACACGCGTGTCATACACGAGAACAACATATTCAAAAAAGACAAATTGCCGCGTGTGATAGACGAACCTTGACTTGAACGAGAAATTTCAGCGGGGCGTAAGCAGCGGCGTCGTATTACATCTCGGGAATGCAGTAGTAATAAGAGGTTCGAATTTTAAACTTGTTGTTGAGAAGCTTCGTCCATTTCTGCTCAAAGCCTCAACTTCCCAACACATCTCTAGCATCTCGGTGAGTCGTATCCGTAACTCGAGATTTTAGTTCAATCCGTTAAGCTTTTAGTTTAATCGGTTGAATAAGTTCGGAGTTTGATTACTGTCAGCCTCAGCTTCAGTGTATGCTAAATTAATTTGTGTTCTGACATCATTTCTCGTTATGTTTTGTTCAGTTTGATTGTGTTACTTAACAGATTGAACTAAAAATTCGAGTCGAGCTAACAGTATCTTTTATATTAATCACTGACAGATTGAATCCAGCAGAGAAGGCAGTGTTGTGTTGTGATTTAATTGAAGAAGTGTTAGTATGAAAATGGCGTGCAATGAGATAGAATCATGGACTTTCAGTGGACTAGTTGGTGCTTTCGTTGATCTTTCCATTGTGTTTTTGCTCCTCTGTGCTTCAACTCTTACTTACGCGGCCTCGAAATTTCTGAGTTTGTTTGGATCATCTCTCCCTTGTCATTGTAATGGCAATTTTGGTGCACCGGATGGTCGGAAGTGCTGGCAAAGAGTGCTTGTTAACAGTCCATCGGATAAAATATCATCCGTTCAATTCTCTGTTCGGAGCAAGTTACCTTTTGATTCGATATTGGGCGAAAACATGAATCCTCAATCTAGTAATGTCAATCCCTTGAATGAGAAAAATGAACAACATGATGTGGATGAAGAAAGTTTTGATATCAAGGAGAAGGAAGTTTCTAATGAGAAGGTGGAATGTGCTATTCGGCGTCGAAGGAAAGTTTCTGAAGGGGATGGAAGGTTATCTTCTGTTTCGTCTTATGATTCAGTTCAGCTGGATCTGAGAGATTTTGCTGTGTCTCCTGCCAGTGTCAATAATATGGTGAATGAGAGTAACGAAGACGACACTGCACCTGATGTTTCCCGTGCTGCTACTTTGCATTGTGAGTGTAAAGATCTACTATCGTTGTTTTCGTATTTTACATTTTGTTTAAGTTTAAAACCACTCTCACAAAACTGAAAAGGAGTTTCATTGCACTATACTTTGTATGTTCTTCAACGTTTCATGTGATGGTATGAGTGGAAAAATCAAACCCTTCAAATTATAGTTAGTGGCTTGTCAAATTTCCAATATAACAGATTCAATTATAGATACCGAGAGATAAAGAAATCCACTTTGTAATGGTATAACTTCCGTGGTTTAATAATGCATCAAAAGGATGGATTTCATATTTTCCATTGGTATATTTTAGGTGATTTCTTAAATTTGATTCTTGAGTGCTTTGCCCCGTGATAACTCCACCGTGATTTCAAGAGAAAAAAAATAATGAGTATCATCTTGAATGCATCCACATTCTTCGTATTTGCATGCTACTTTTCTGTTTATTTTGATACTGCTTCTAATGTTCGTTATAATGTGATTTCAGATGGTAGATACTCTTCAATGGACATGGATTTGGTGGGCAGAGAGTCCTCTGATTTTGAATCATATGAACTTATTGTTGAAAATGAACCAACTGATAAGGATGTCCTACCTGCTGATGATTTGAAATTTAACGCACACGGAGAACTTTATTCTGAAACTGATGAAAAGAATGCAGTTAGAATCTTGGAACAAGCACTAGAAGAAGAACATACAGCTCGTGCTGCTTTGTGTAATGAGCTTGAGAAAGAGAGGAGTGCTGCTGCTTCAGCTGCAGATGAGGCAATGGCAATGATTCTGCGTCTTCAAGAGGAGAAGGCATCTATAGAAATGGAAGCAAGGCAATACCAGAGGATGATAGAAGAGAAAGCTGCTTATGATTTTGAAGAAATGAACATTCTCAAAGAGATCCTACTACGAAGGGAAAGGGAAAAACATTTCTTGGAGAAGGAAGTTGAAACATTCAGACAACTCATTTTTCCAAACGAGCAGTTGGATGCTGATACACAAGATATAGGAACCTCACTTACCAAAAGGGCTTCCTTATTGCTATATTCAGGTGAAGATCCGGTGCTGATGCTGCAAAATATTAGTAAATCCTTTGGTGTATCAGAAAAGTTGCTAAATGCAAACAAAGTTTCAGAATATGGTGCTACTTCTTCTGAATTACAAGGTTGTGCAGTCTCCTTTGGGAAAGAGTTGTCAATTCCAAAGTTTGATATCGTTGGTACTTTGAAACAGGAGTATAGTCCTACAGATTCAACCATTAACATATGTGATCAACCTTTGTCTGCTGGTGATCGAGAGATTAATGTGAACTTTGAAAAGATTATGCTTTTACCTTCTGAAGAAAGTCCATTTCCTTTGGAAAGGAAGATAAAGAATGTAGAGATGGACACAGAATTCAAATTCTCATCTGCTAAAGAATATGATTTGCAAGAGAAAAAATCTGTTACTTCTGTTGGGGAAGGGCAGCCGAAAAATGATGTCATCAGTACAAGCCAAACCTTGGGATCAAGCTCCATATTTCCATATACTGATAATGATTTGCGGAAGGATGACAATGGAATGATCACCGTGGATTTTGATGCTCCAGATGTCCCTGTGATTGATGATAACTTTAATGTGTGTAGGAAAGCAGGAGAAAATGAAAGTATGAAACTATCCGAAAAAGTTCCTCTAGATATTCCACAAAGATGTGATGATCTGGACATGAATCAGTCACACACTGAGCAGGGAAGCAGAAGCTCTTCAGATATAACTAGTGGATTTCCACCTCTGGTTTGCGCAAAAGGAAAACCCCTGCTTTCTGATTTCCGAAGAAAATCCATGTCTGCAGTTGATTATGAGAGATTTAAAATTGACAATGAAATTGGGTGGCTAAGGGAAAGGCTAAGGATTGTGCAAGAGGGTAGAGAGAAGCTGAAAGTGTCTAAGGAGCATGGGGAAAAAGATAAAGTTCAGATGCAACTTCTGGAGAATATTGTCAACCAGCTTCAAGAGATTCGGCAATTAACAGAAATTGGAAGGGCTGATAGACAGGTCTCATTGCCTCCTTCCTCTTGTAAGGTAAGATTTTTAATGGTTCATTAATAGGGTTTAACTGACTAACTTTTGTATTATGTTATCTGATGTCTACTGTATTCTACTCTGTCTATCTCGTTTTCTATAACAGAGTTTGCAGTGATATATGCCTCTGATTTAACCATCTGGTTATCTGGTGCATGCTAAAAAAAAATTAAAAATTTATAGAAATCTGAATTGTTAGTTTTCAATTTCAATTTCTTGTAGTTCCCTCTTGATTTTCACATTTATCATAAATGGAATTCTATTCTTCACTGGAATTATAAGAGACGTGACACATTATTCAGAGTTCATGCTATTGTAACTACATCCTCTTTGTTCATTATATTTGTAAGATCAACCAATAATTTATATGATAAGTGGTGCGTTTGATGCATCCAATTGTTGCTTATGTTATATGTACTTTAACGGCAACTTGGCACGTTTGCATTATTCAAATTGATCTTCTGGTGGTGCTATGCTATAATTGTGCACACTATTAACTATGTAACAGTGTATTTCATTAATTTTCCATTTACATTAACTTGTGATTACTGATGATGTTTGTGGTGCACCATATGTTTAATAGTGGTAACATATTTTCAGGTATCCTCCAAGAAAAGGTGCTGGAGGAGTTTCTCTTTAGAAGTGCATGGAAGAACTTAAAATGCATTATACATCTTTAGCCTTACGAAGCTGGTTTTCCGTCCTTTTAATACTTTTCACCCTTGAAGACACCGCTTGAGAAGTCTTCACCTTATCAAAGATCAAGTAAGTAACACATGACATAGTAAATAAATTTCTGCAACCATGTTTTGCTCATCAGTTTGTATGTAGTCCGTTGGATTGCAGCTATAATAATGATGAATTGCTCAAGTTTGAGCAGTTGAATCGGGCAGATAGTTTTCTTCTTGTTCTAAGTTTTAATAGTTTTAGCAGTTGTATTTCTTTCGCTCTCATTTTGGGTACAAAATAAATTTCTCAATTCCACTTGTCAATGACAACAATTTTCCTATTGCTTAGGTTAGACGTGTTCAATTAGTACCATCCAAGATTGCACTTGTCCTTAACAAGAATTTGTTTATTCTGTAGGTCCCATTTGCCACTTTAGTACTATTTCAGATTTGTTAATCTGTCGGAATAATTGATGTTATTATGTATAAATGATGAATTAGTAATATAATGTTGTAGCAAATAGAAGAAAATAAGGGAGCAAGCATAACAGCAAATTAGGTAGCAATTATAGGGGGAATATCAGGAACTAATCTTTTGCTCTCGAATACAAATGCCTGTAATTCTTTTGAATCAATACGAATTTAAAACCAAAATACTGACATGATATCAAAGAGTAGGATCAATTTGTTTTTTCTGGAAAATTGAAGAAGTTAAGCCTTCATTGTCGAGCTCTTTGGGCCAAATACCAAAGAAACCTTAACTGTGTGCGGAGGAGTGGCTCAAAGAAACTTTGTGCTTGTAGCTTCATTGTGGTTCCTTCTTTAGGATAGCTCTGACAAGATCATAGTAGAGAGGGAGTTGTGCAAGAGCAAAAAAAGTCAGTGGCAAGCATGTTGCAGCATACATTGGATAAGCTGCATATCTCAAGCTCTTCTTGAGTACAAAGAAATGCCCTGCACAGAATGAGAGCAATACAGAAGCTATAGACGTGAAGAGTGATGTTAAACCAAGAAAAAGCTTTCTCGGCAAGTCTATTGCAAAATCATCTTCTTGGTAACGAGAGGTAAGAATTGTGAGAAAAAAGATCAGTGCAGTCACAGAAAAGCAGAGAGACATGAGAGATGCAATGGCAAAGACATTGAATCCTGGCTCATTTTCGAGAATTGGTGAACCGGTGGTTTGATCAACACCCCCTGGAACTGTTGCTGAAGTTGCAAATGCAACTGTTGCGATGAGTGCAGCAACAACTGAGCATGACTCTGAGGTTTTTGTTAGCCATTCGGTGCCTTGCATTACCAATTCTTTGTGCGTTGCTGTGAATATTTCTTTGGGTGTCTGGCCTTCTTTGTTGTGCTTAACAAAGAAGTGTCGTGGCATGGAGTTCTTAACAAACTGCATCAGAAGAATAACTCTGTTATTCTCCCTTCTGCTATCCAATTTATAAAATGAAAATTTGGAGTATTACCTTGTACCACTTGATTTCCCATTGCATCTGCAAGGCAGCTCCAGGGATTAGCCTAGGCTTATAATCACCAAGTTTTGCTGCAAGGTGCAGCGCGCTATTTCCACATTTGTCCAGTTGACGGAACACACTTTCCTTAAGTATTTCCTTTTTCAGCAATAGAATGTAAACATCAGTTTGTCTGTGTTCAACTGCTAGAAGCACGGCATTCTTATTCTCGGAGTCCAAGTCTTGGATAGCCATAGGGAAAAGGTCCAAAATTTTATCCACAATTTCGGTTACTCCCATCTTTGCTGCTATAAGTATAGGCGTCTCCTTTTTCCTAAATTTGTGAGTTTCTTTCTTCTCAAATGTTAGCAGCACAAGGTTTTTCTGGGTAGTGTTGAATTCTTGGATTGCAGCTGGGTATGCATCGAAGAACCTATCCACCATTTCGGTCACTCCAAGCTTGGCTGCAACTAGCATTGGCTTGTCTTGCTTGTTCTCCCCAAGTTTATGCTTTTCATAGTCTGCAGTTAAGGAATTGAAACTGTTGATTTTATCTTTGTTCTGAGATACCTCTGAGGATGGCGAGGCTGTAAAAACTCCAGATGGATCACTTTCTGCTTTAGGCCTAGAATGTATAGGATCCCGACCGTGATCTTCATACTTGTACAAAGAAGCTCTTCTGTTTCTGACCAATTTGTTCATTATTTGAGTAGCCCATACATGTCGCTCTTTCTTCTGTCTGATGTACTTGATATTTGATATACCTAAAAGATTCAAGAGGATCTTGTTTCATGAGAATGTTTCTCCATCATTACTTCGTAGGAGAAACAGGACTGTAGAATGGAAGACTCACCGAATCCAAGAATGATTAGAACAAAATCTGCCACAACTTTAAAGAATAGAGCAGATGTTGCATAGTTGGGAGGATACAAATTTTGTTTCCTCTTATTCTTTGCAATATTCCTTCCTACCAAAGTACGGAGATGTATTAGTATCAGAACTGCAATTGTTAATTGATATTCCTAGTGCTATTATTGTTTACCATTGGACAAGTTGATGTTTTGTTGTGCTTTCTCTTCATCCTTCAACTCGCCATTTTCATTGTTCTCCTTTCTCTCAACAAGGATATGTCTCACTTGACGACCAAAACTGTTATTGTCTCTCCTTGCTGGAGAATATAGTCCAGTTAAAATGCCTCATTTAATACTTGAAATTATACTGTTTTTCTCAGTATGTAGAAGGAAAGTAGTATACGTGTCAGATTAACTCACTTATTACTCGAACACAAGTCTTGATCGCATAGATGAAGTTCATACAAGTCTCATAACTTTGCGGGTACTTGGGATCTGTATTGACTTTTGAATCATTTAGACATGATTCAGTATCGAATGTTTCCTCCTGAAGCTCACGGATAATTATACCTGAAAAAAGCAAATGGAACAGTAATACAAACAAGCTACATACATGGCAAGACTTTGCCAAATTTGAAAAATGATGGCTGAAGTAGAACTTCTTACAACTGTAGATGAGACGATCAACTGGTGGAAAGTAAGCACCGCTTCTGAATGAATTAGGCTTACTGGCTAAGATATGTAGAGGCAACTGACCCGCTTCATTAACAGAATCTATAAGATCTGGATAATCATGTATTATCTGGAATGCCAGACCTATCAGTAGAGATGGAATCATTTACTATAGTTAATAGTTAGAAATCATATAAGATAAGGGACCAAAGAAAAAAATGTAAATAGAACTTACTAAAATATTCTCCGGATATGGCAGAGTGAAGAATGGTGTCCCCATTACTTTTTCTGCACAGGGAATAATCAACTTCTGTATATACTTGTTTGTAAAGGAAATGTAGGCAAAGAAAAGCCTTTTTCTTGCCATGAAGAGCTGACAGGAAAAGAGGGGTTTCATTCTCGGTATTTCGAGCCCGAATTAGGCTTCCATCTTTAGTAGCCAGAAAATAGCACATTTTCACATTACCAAGTGCTGCTGCTAGATGGAGTGGTGTGTTTCCTCTTTCGTTCTTTATGTGTAGCATTTTTGATGCATTTTTGCCTATTATCTCAACTAGCTTTAACACAATCTCTGTTCGGCCATTCGATACTGCTATGTGCAGAAAAGTATCTTCTGATCTTGTTATCCTGGCATCTCGGATATTAGGACTTTTCTGGTAGGCTTCAACAACTTCATTCCATCTTCCTTTCATTGCACTTTCAAATAACCCATTGCCTTCCATCTTAGAATATGCAGATTTACACACACAAACACAAATATCTAGATGCTTATTTGTTTAACCAAACAAAGGGTTAGTTTATCAGATTCTTATCTCATTCAAAAACAAAACATTACTTAAAAGGTTAGATTGCAAGCATTTTTATATGTTATCATAAACCACTTTAACAAAGCTCAAATGTTCTTGGAGTAATCATCTTGTGTTCTTTCTTTTCTTACCGCCACTTTGTTAGTTTACATAGGTAAGGTATAAATCTACCATAGTTTAAGGTTTCTTTTTCATGTAAAGACTAACTACTGATATTCCATGTCTAATTAAATATTGGAACGGGAAATAATTGATTTTCTTAATCTTTTAACCTTTAAAATGTTTCAGATAAATCATAGATGCAACTTGGTAACACTCCTATATTATAGAAAAGTTGATATTCAGATGTTTGAGCATATGTTTGCTTTTAATTCAATCTAGGAATATCCAGTTGTCGCGAACTGCAATTATGGTGACCTTGTAGTTCTCCACTTATGGAAAACTTTTAAGATGTCTCGTTTTTCTTAAAGTAATATGATTAAGCTACTAAGTTCTACATGACAGATCAGTAAGTGGGGGATTTTGCCAAGTTATAGCAAGCATCACTTTAAGCACATTTAGCGGTTTTTAATAGGCTAGTCATTTTCCGAAAGTCAAGCGCTAATGAGATATTTTTAAAGGTCAGTAAGCCAATCTGTATACTTGGCCAAGTATAATGGGGGCCTATGTATGTATTCAGACTTTCTCTTTGTGTTATCTTCTTTAATATTACTCTTTTTCTTTTAGTGACTTCCACAGTTCCACTATAATTTTCTTTTAGAAGGCTAGGAAATATATGATAGCAGAGTGTGCTATCAGGTTTGCAGGAACCGTGAATTTTCAAAATACATAGTGATAGTAGTATTTTCTATATTATATAAGACCATTCAACAGTCGATAAGAAGCCAACAAACATCATTCTTATTAAAGATCCTGTGTTCTAGAATACAAAACAGAAATTGATAGGGAACACAAAGGAACATGGACTGCTAAATATGGCGACTATATGATACTTTGTGTTTGTATCTCCGCTGAGGTTCATTTTTGAAGATAGCTTGAGCAAGATCAAAGTATAGGGACAACTGGGCGAGCACGAAAATCGTTACCGGCAGGCATGTTGCAGCATATAATGGATATGTTACATATCTCACATTGAGTACGAAAACATGGCCTGCACAGAATGAGACAAGCATAGAAGCTATGGATGTGAAGAGCAATATCAAACCCAGAAAAAGTTTCCTAGGAAGATTCATTGCAAAATCCCTTTCTTGGAAGCGAGAGGTGATAACTGTAAGAAAAATGACTAGTGCGGTAACTGAAGAGCAGAGTGCTACAAGAGATGCAATGGCTGATACTTTGAATGGAGTTTCATTTCCAAGAATTGGCTGTCCGGTCTCTTGATTCAAACCACCCGGCACAGTGGCTGAAGTTGTAAAAGCAACCGTGGCCACGAGGGTTGCAACAAGAGAACATGATTCAGAAGTTTTTGTTAGCCAAGCACTGCCTTCCTTTACAAGAGCTTTATGTGATTCGGTGAAGATATCTTTCGGTGTCTTGCCATTATTATTGTGCTTAACGAAGAAATTTGGTGGCATAGTGCTCTTCACAAATTGGTACCACTTGATTTCCCATTGCATCTGAAGAGCTGCTCCTGGAATTAGCCAAGGTCTGTGCTCTCCAAATTTGGCAGCAAGATGCCACGCGCTGTTTCCTTCCTTGTCTACTTGACGGAAAACACTTTGTTTAAGTATTGTTTTCTTCAGTAACAGCTGATAGACATCTGTTTGTCTGTGTTCTACAGATAGGAGAACAACATTCTTATTATCAGCATCAAGGTCCTGCACAGCCACTGGAAACACGTCTAGGATCTTTTCAACAATTTCAGTTACTCCCTTCCTTGCTGCTATCAGAATAGGTCTTTCTCTTCTTTTAAACTTTGCTGTGTTCTTTCCATTCTGCACTGAACACATAAAAAAGAAAATGAATCTCACTGCATATCCAACAACTCGTTCACCTATTCAGAATTATATTCTTGGCCTACCTAGTCCATGTTGATCATTTTTCGCCTTTTGATCTCTGTATCTGTTTTCAGGCTCAATATTTGTGTTTGTAGTCTGAGATTGAAGAATTGATGATGGTTCTGCAAGTCTGGGATCCTGACCATTATATTTGTACCTGTGCCACGAGGCTCTTCCAACGAGTTGATTCAATAATTGAGCAGCCCACATGTGTCGCTCTTTCTTTTCTCTGATTTTCTTTATATTTGATATTCCTAAAAGTGAAACCAATGAAAATATGTTTTCATACATAAAGGAATCTTATTTGACATGTTAGATGAAAAAGATGTATGCATACCAAATCCAAGAACAATCAACGTTGCATCAATCATAAACCTTATGAATTGAAGAAATGTAGCATAAGTTGGAGGGAAAAAAGGCTTTTCTTTCTTTGGTCTGTTTGTGCCTGTGAAAAAACCGGAGACCATTTATTAGACGATGGAAAACAACTCTATTTCTTAGCAAAATGAAGCTGAAAGATCGTGGCCTACCAATAGATAAGCTGCTCTCTTGCTGTGTATTTTCTTCATCATTTACGTCTTCAGTGGTACTTTTTTTCTTTATCTGTGAAGCTGGAAGAACACAGAAAGGAGTTGGTAACATAGTGCTAGCTTAATGGCAGCTCTATGTATGTGTTAAAAAGAAAGAACAAAAGTACATGTTAGATTAACCCACTTATTACTTGAAAGGAACTCTGGATAACATGGAAAAAATTCAGGCAGGTTGTGTAATTATCCGGATACTTAGGCCTTGTTTCGTCTATTGAATTATCTCGGTATTCCTGAGAGTTGAATATTTCTTCTTGAAGCTTGTTAACTATCATGTCTATAAAACATCACAGAAACATATGATGAGATGCAACCTCAAACAAGGGCAGTAACTAAATAGACAGCCTTACAGTGGTAGATTAAGCGATCAAATGGTCGAAGGCGACTGCCACTTTTGAATGCATTTGATTTACAGGCTAGAACATGGAGAGCAGACTGCCCAGTTTCATTCACGTAAGTCACTAAATTCGGATAATAGTGTATTATGTGGCATGCCAAGTCTGTCACATTCAGAAAATGATATCATATGACCCGATTAACTAACAATCTTATGTTGCAGCGAGAAAGGAATGACTAATACATACCGAAATGTTCAGCATGGATCGTGCAGTGAAGTATGGTATCGCCATTTCTTTTTCTGCACAAGACATAGTCTGCTTGTTGCTTGGAGTGAAGAAAATGCAAGCAGAGGAAAGCCTGTTTCTTGCCATGTAGAGCAGCCATGAAAAGTGGAGTTTCCCTATCGGAATTCCGGGCTTTAATGAGATCAGGATCATGTTTTGCAAGGCAATGACACATTTGAACATCCCCAATGGCTGCTGCCAGATGTAGAGGTGTGTTCCCTTTCTCATTCTTGATATGTAGGATTTTCGACGCGTTTGGTCCGATTATTTGGACAAGTTTTAAGACAACCTGAGTTTGGCCATCAGAAACAGCAAGATGAAGTGCAGTGTCTTGTGTTTTAGTAAGTTTAGCTTGTTGAAGAGTTGAGTTCTTCTCATACGCTTCTGCGACTTTATCCCAATTTCCTTTAATTGCACTTTCAAATAATTCTCCTTCTTCCTCTTCCATTTCCTAACGAATTAAGTTCTGTCAAACGGAACATTAACGAGAGACAACAGTTGTCATTATATTGCATTCACTGTTCTGGTATCTAATTTTTTTTTATAAGAACTATAATTGCTTTTGTAGTAAGTCATTAAAGAGGTCAGATAGCATGATAAAGATGTAGTTGCTGTTTTTTAAGTGTTATCTTTTTTCTTTTCTTGTTTTTTGATAAAGAAAGTCTACTTGATTGTCAAAGAAGCAATCTATCATTCTTGTAAATTCTTGATGATGTTACTTTTTCTTTTTTGTCTTAAGCCCTAATTGTAGTCTTAGTGAATGATATAATCACGATGTTATTACCTAAATTTTTAGGCAAAACTATGAATATTATTTTCTATTGGATAAGGAAATGTTTCGAAGAAATAAATTATGGGTATCACTATTTATAGCCCACTTTTTTCGAACTACAACCCACTTTGAAACTCTCAAATTAAAAAACCTAATTTTGAAACTCTAACATTAAAAATTCAAAGTTTGAGATGTTGAATGACCCAACAAATCCGGAATGGAACAATGATGATCAATCGTTAGAAGACGAGGTACTCGAACGGTAAAAAAACGTTGAATTTTTTGCTCTTTTTTTAAAAAAACGGCATCAAAGCCGTTTGCCCTAAGGCGAAACGGCCATGGTGGCCGTTTCACCATATGGTGGAACGGCCAACTCGGCCGTTTCTCCATGCCTAGGTTAGGCCGTTTTACCATAAGGTGAAACGGCCACCGAGGCCGTTCCTCCATATGGTGAAACGGCCTCGGTGGCCGTTTCTCGTTATGGTAAAACGGCCACCATGGCCGTTTCTCCATAAAAACGGCCTCCAAACTCTATCAATCCACTTTTTGAAATTTTTGATCAAATTAACTGTTTGTTGAGTTTGTTTTTCGTAATTTATTCGTGTTTTTGTCCATAATTGAGAGCAAAAGGTATGATTTTGATGTTAAAAAGTTTAATCTTGAAAAATAGGTTGTTAAGAGGACATCAAAATTAAGAAGGAAATTATGAAAGGGGTATTTTGGGCATAAGTTGGCTGTAGTTCGGAAATTTAGTTTTTCTTAATTTAGGACTTCAGATTTTAGTTTGTGTTTGTTTTTAGTCTTACTTTGATCTATAACTTCAAGTGGGCTTTTTTCAATCATATGATAAAGGAAGTTGACAGCAAACATTATAATGGGCAAATTCACATTTTTGGGCCTCTAACATTCTCAATGTCTAAATTGAGTTCTTAGAAATGCAATTTATCGAGTAGAACATTTAAGAAAGATTTTGAATTCTCCATTTTAGGAATATATGCTCCTCTAAAATAAAATAAAATGACCTCATAGTACCTAGGCAACCCCTTAACACCCATAATCAATAGATCTTTAAACTTTCAATTTTTTAACTTAAAATAATAAATAGAGAGTCTATTAGAGTAATCATTTATATACAAAGAGTTAGAAGCATAGTTCTAAATTGAAGGAAAAGAAAAGAAAAAGAACACACACAAAAAATCATCTTTTATCACATAGAAACAAAAATATAATTTAAAGCATATGCATGTATGTATATTCAGTATTATTAATTGATCTTAAAAAATAAGGCTATACTAAAAATACAATTGAATTAAATACGGATGAAGTTAGTAACGTTTAAAATTAAATTAAATATTATGGTAATTAAGCATATACTAAAAATAAGGAGATTAATACTAGTAAGTTATTGGAAAGAGAAGAGATAAATATGGGATGCATTGGGACTTATTCTAAAAAGCTAATTAAACACCTCCATTATTAATTTAAAACAAGCTGCTATTACGGCATCCATATCTCACATTTTCACCTTTCCAATTCCTTTTTTTTAAAATTTTGCTTTTAATCTCTTATTAATTTTAGGATATTTAATTTATTGTTAGTATTTTTATGTTATTTTTAAAAAGAGTGCCGTTTCAACTGGGGAGTTAACCCCCAAACTCCCAATTTTTCACCAACTTCCATTATTATACCCACTTTCTCCATTAACATTATAATTAACTAAATCTTATTTTTTTTATTTGAATTTCAATGTATGATCATTATCATTATCATTATCTTCCATTTTTACTTATTTTGAATCTGTCCTCATCTCAAATTCCCAAAGTACCCCTATAAATATTCGGAGCTGAAGAAGCTAATTAAGGGTAAATATGTAATGATGCTATATTACATTGTATTTTTGGCTTATTTTTCTTCTATTTCTCATCACCATACGCAAATTATCAAAATAGCAACAGAAACAAATAAATATATAAGATATATGTATCTTTATTTTACATATTCACATATAAATTTCGCCATTTTTGTTTATTAGTGAGGTTTTTTTTTAGTTATTAATCTGCTTCCAAAAATTTCATTTCATTTCATTTTTGCATCCCCTCAATTCTGCCTATCAGTCACTGTATGTATGTACATGTAAGTCTTCTTTTTTTATACACATTATTATTTTTAACTTTATTTCTTTAAATACTTTGCTTATTTTATATAAAACTCTGTTATTATCACTCATTTCTGCATCTGGGTTTCGTTTATATAAACATAAAAAAACATAGTAATAACAAGACATAGTATATTGTTTATTCACATATAACCACATTAAATTAAAACATAATCTCTGTATTTGATTTTCATTATGGATTTGAAATTTGAAGGTCGGTCTTTTAATCAAAGATGGGTTTTTGTCTTTTGGGTTTTATTTAATTAGTTTAATATTGAAGACTGTAAAAGTTGTACAATGGCATCTTCCATTTCCATAAATATCTCATAAAGCCTGAACACTTTTGGCAGATAATAAGAAAAAGGAGTTATATAAATTCATATTTGAATTGTTTAATTTAGGTGTCAGGATATCTTTAGAATGTCAGATAGCTTCTGCAAAAATAGCCATTATATAGGCCTGTGAAGTGTTGTTTTAAGAGGCACTTTTTAAGCATCTGGGTGTTTATTGGACTTGAAAAAAATAAAAATAAAAACTTTGATGAAGTGAAAGAATTCATGAGCTTGACAGCTTTAATGTACCATTTTTTTGTAATTTCTTGGACTTTGAATCTTCTCAACTTAACTTATAATCTCTGCATTATGATTTTATGGGTACCTTTTGGATTCTTCATTAAATATAATACATGATATGTCAGTTTGCATTCAATAAATTAAATACTTACTTCTACATGACATGGTGTGTTTGATATGTTCATTTTGTTGATTTTACAGTGTTTTTGTATGGTTGATTAAGTGGTGAAAAAGGGAGTGGTTATGGCTTCAACTTCTTTTGCAAAGCAGAGTTTGGTGCCTATGAAAGAAGCAATGGTTAACCATGTTCAATATCCGGCTCCTCTTGGGCGATACGAAGACGTTGCAGCCAATCCTAAGCTTTTCATGGAAACTTTGGAGAAGCTTCATGCTTTCATGGGGACCAAGTTCATGTAAGTCCGATCGTATCCTTCGCAATATCTAAGTTGCACGGACACTCATTTTTAGTAGTGTTTCATGTCCGTGAAGGATACTTTATAAAGGTTATAGTTTAAAGATAACGTTTCTAGTATACTATTAAGAGATACATATGTTTCCCGGACAATCCTTTTTAGTAGCATTTCTGCATTTCGTGTGAGTTGTGTCTATATCGGTTTCTGGTTCAGTTTTAACTCTATGTTATAGAAATAACATTTCCGTTTATGAGTCTCGGTGCAATATAGAAACAATCCATATTTGTAGGAAGAAAGTGCCTGCTTTTACCTATATGAAAATGTCTTTGTTGACAGGGATACCTTTTGTTACCTAGAATTGCAAGTTGAATTCTGTTTCAAGTTCTCTGTATTTAGCTGTAGATTGTTGCTTATATTTACAGTTTTACATGTGCGAGATACTCTGCCTGTAAATTTATTCTATTTATACTCGGAAGGTAGTTATCGCTAGTGCTGCAATGATTGCACCGGGTACGGCACTCGATTTACAGACATGGCCATGCATTTGCATTTTGTTGAAAGAATTGGCTAGAATATCACTATATTTGCCTCTATTTCTGTTACCTAATTGTATATTATAATGGTTTTGAACTTTCCTGTAGCTTTATTTCAAAATATGGGATTGATAAACATGCTCCAGTAGAATTAGATTTCCCAGATGAAGAATTGATATGTTTACTTGTACAATAGATCATATCCTAACCGCGCCTGTTCTGTATTGCGCTCATAGGATTCCCATTATAGGAGGAAGGGAGTTGGATTTGCATCGTCTCTTCGTGGAGGTAACATCTCGTGGTGGTTTTGAGAAGGTATCACTCATATTCGGATTGCTTGATCTTTAAGATTTACATAATGGATGGCTTCGTTTTTGCGATGAATTGTTCGTAGCATAGACAATGATTTTTGCATTAGTACTGCAGTTAATGACTTGGTCATAAGATGCAAAGGATAATGAATCATATGGCTTTTTCTAATTACAATCATTTCCGTTGTGTTGTAGATTATTAGAGAAAGAAGATGGAAGGAAGTGACTTCCATTTTCAACTTTCCTTCGACTGCTACAAATGCATCGTTTGTGCTGCGAAAATACTACGGTTGCCTACTCAACCATTACGAACAGCTTTACTACTTTAAATCGCGAGGCTCGACTCCGGTGTCTTCTGGTGTGTGTATTGATCACTAGACCTATTGCATTTCGTGTTCAAAGTTGTTCTTGTTAAACTGAATGCATATTTTTGCAGTTCCTCTTCAAGCCTCTTTGGTTTCGCGGATTCCATCTCAAGTGCCCGTGCAGCCATCCCTCGACTATCAAGCAGCTACAATACAGCAACAAAAGAGTAATACCGCAGAACAGTGTGGAGGTCTTTTTTCTTTTCCCGAAGTTGTGCTATTGTTTTCTCATATTGATTCCATTAAGCAATGTCATCGGTTTCTTGAATCTGTTTTGGTGTTACAGCAAAGGCAGAAGTATCAGGAAGTTCTCAAGTGATAGGTGTTATTGATGGGAAATTCGAAAGCGGATATCTTGTTACTGTCACAATTGGGACAGAGAAGCTAAAAGGTGTTCTTTATCAAGCACCAGATAACCAATCATGCCAAATGCTGCAGAACACGAATCTTTCAGCCAACAATGCTGGAATTACTAATGTTGTACCAGGCGTACAACGTAGACGACGCAGAAAGAAAAACGAGATTAAAAGGAGGGATCCTGCTCATCCTAAACCAAACAGAAGTGGCTACAATTTCTTCTTCGCGGAGCAGCATGCAAGGCTGAAGCCTCTTTATCCAGGGAAGGACAGGGAGATTAGTAGAATGATTGGTGAACTGTGGAACAAGCTAAACGTAATCGAAAAATCAGTAAGAAAAAAACTCTCTATGTAAAATTTCACACATTGATTATTTATGTTGCACGGACCATATTTCTAAAACATAATCTTCAAACAGATACGAAAACTGAAACGTTTTTCTGATGTTTGATGTTAATCAGGTTTATCAGGAGAAAGCAGTAAAAGACAAACAAAGGTACCAAACCGAAATGGAGCATTACCGGGCAAGATTAAAAGCAGAAAAAGTTGTTGTCAGCAATCCAATTCCTATACAACAATGGGTACCTGAACATGATTCGGATATGAAGACCGACGAAACTGAAGGGGGCGATTCGCTGCATACTGTAGATAATGAAAGTAGTTGTGCAGGTGGAAGTGATTATGACGATGAAAGCCATAAATCAAGCAAAAGAAACTTGGAAAGGGTAGCTTCATTTGGTGTGCAATTAAATGTTCATTCTGATAACATGGATATTGATGATTCGACAACAGCAGCAGCTTTTAAAGAAAACAATGGAGGTGGTCGGGTTGATGAAAACTCGGGGACACAAAAGAACACATGTTGAAGTTGTGTTTTCGTAGGAGTAGGATTTGTTATTTGTGACTTTGTTTGGTAACATGTTTCTAGATTAACTAGATTTGAGTTTTATAATCTTCTAGGATGATTATGTTAGTTAAATATTTTCTGAGTCACTAACACTGTGGTTGCATTTCAACCTATGCCTTTATTATATGAATTCCTGAATTAAGAAAAGCACATTTGATGTATATTATAAACTTCAGCTCTTAGTTTCATCTCGTTTGGTGAAACTCATTGCATCATGCAATAACGGCCCCTTCAATGATAGTCACTCAATAAAGCTTCTTATGGAGGGAATTGGTATTGAAAAAGGTTGTGTTATCTTACGATTGAATGATGTTATAGTTGGAGTATTTGTAGCCTCTCGTAACATGTTTTGTCTTAACTAAGTTGTTTTCCTCTTTTGTCCTCTTTTGTCCTCTCCCTTCTTCTAGAAAGAATAAGGTTTTCTTAAATTTCTTATCGTACAAAGGTACAATGATGTGGCACCTACATTGTTTACATCCTTATCCATTAATTCACCGACTTAAGATTATACCTTACATTTAAGGGCACGATCTCCACATCGTGGCCTCTAGATGAACCATCTGAGAGGTACTAAGGACCGATATGTCATTGGACCTGCCCATGAGGCCATTTAGCATATCTTTTCTGATGGGTTCGATGGTGCACTTATCACCTTGGCCCTTTTGGGAACCATGGGCCTTAGGAAGGGAGCATTGTTGGTTCGACTATGACGCCTCCAATAATAAAGTCGTTACTTCTTATAGAGGAAATATGTATTGAAAAGAGTTAGTAATATCTTACGTGTCCTAGTTGGGATATTTATAGCCTTTGGTGATGTGTTTGCTCTAGCTAGGTTGTTTTCTTCCTTATCCTCTTCCTTCTTCTAGAATCATGGTTTCCTCGAGATTCTTATTAATCTTACAAAGGTACAATATGCGTCTCAAGCATGTGTCATCCTTATCTTTTGTCCCACTAACTTACGATGTTCCCTTATATCCAGAGCATATCTCTATATCGTGGCCCCTAGATACATGTGTTCCCTGGTGGGCCTATCACTTCGGACCCTTTTAGGAAGCCATACACATGTCATAAAGATCTCTTACCAGCCTTACTGTGGTTGATGGCATCAAAAGCGGATCATGGTGTTATCAACATTAAAACTTAGAATTTAATTGGAGTTTTATGAAACAACAATGATCATTGTTGAAACACATGCGAAATAGATTGAAACTATTATCAAATATTATGCCCAAATATTCGTCAAGTTTCACTAGAGTTTCATCATGTGAGACATAGGTTAAACTCATATGAATTTTATGAAACTATTTCAGAATTATTTAACAAAATAACCCTAACGTATAGATAAGGTTTTACACAAATGGAACTTCGCAAAACTAATGTCAAATCAAATGAAACTTTGATAAAACTCATGTGAATATCAAACACCATTACCCTCGATAACTCAAGTACGATATTTTGGAGAAAATTATAAGTCGATAAAACTCATCTAATAGCTATTTTTCATTTTTTCGAAAGCAAAATGGATAAAACCAAAGATTAAGGGGCCATCAAAATCAGTCAATTACGAAAAGTATGTTTTGAAGCTCCAAATTATGTTTTTTCTCCGAACATATGAAACTTGGTTAAAATATTGTTCTTTATTTTATTTGTATAGATGTTGCATTTTTTATTGTATATGATAGGTGTGTATTGAAAATTTGTAAGACTTTATTTTGAGTTTATATATAAAAGACCAACTGTAGAAACAGATGAAATGACTACCGCTATTTTGGTAAAAATTGATGTTTATAGCTAAATCTTTTAATTAACATTAGTGGTGGTGGTAGCATGAACTGCGTTTAGTAGAACGGTCTGCGGATCAATCTCCCACTACGATAATTGGAAAGAGTTTAAATACCATAATCCTTAAACTCGTTCCAAATTCGAATTAGTCGGTCCAGTATAGATTCAGAAATCACATAGAAAACCAAAATGGGAATTTTTTTTAATAAAGAATAAAACATAGTATGAAAATTGAAAACAATAAAGCAATGGAGGAAATAATACATACATATATCTATTGTCGTTTATGGGCTTAATAATTGAGTAGATTGTTAAAATAGAGGTAGATTTTACACTAGGAGAAGGAAATTACACACATTTGAAACGTGATCAATATAAAAATGAAGATAAGAGAGGTTCACAAACATTAGCTTTTAAGCTTCACTTTTTGAGGCAATATATGTAAAAAAATATAGGCCTTAAGTGGCCCTTAATCAATCTCTTATATTAGTAATTAAGTAGGTAGCTTAGGGATCATTTTTATGGTTTATGCAACTCCACCTCGATTTACTTTTCTCCATGTACTTGAGATTCTTAGTATATTCTTTGAGTGTGTAAAAGGTCCTTCAACATTTTGATTTTGATTTTGATTTTGATATTCATTTATTGAATTTTGAATTTTGAATTTTTTATTTTTTATTTTGATGCATTAAAATTTTCATATTATTGTTCACATTAACTCTATTTGTCAAATTAGTTAATTGTGATTATTTAATTTGGTCATTCTATTTTTATTTTTTTTACAACAATTAAAATATAAGTCATCATATATCAGATTCATGTGGGGCTTTGAAAAAAAAAAAAAACAGAGATTCAACACGCGGACTTAACACGAAATGTGTTTGACGCCCTAAACTTTCATGTATAAAACCTTCATTAATTATTGTTACAAAAGATTTTTAATCAATTATATTACTACAAGTGAAGGTCATAGTTATTTTATATTTTATTTTTTTACGCTGTCTTCATTATTGAATTTACTTTCATTCCACTTATCCAATAATAATAATATACAAAATAGTAAATTATTTTATTAAAAATAAAATAATCATAAAAAAAATATTCTTATTACCATATCGAACTCTCAATTTTTATTCTTTTATACATAAGGCCCACAATCAAAAATGTTCGGCGTTAATTAATTATCTCTTTACAAATCCAGTCCCAATTGTGCTCAATATTCCTTGATAGGGCATATGTCTGCTCACTTTGATTATTTTTGGAATATTGTGGCGCACCATGCCTATAAATCTATCTATTAGTGAAAGATTGGTTAAAATTTAAAAATTCATTTAATATAATAAGGGTGTTTGTTATGGTATGGTCTTTTATAATTACTTTATACTTTTTGTTATTAGATTAACTTTAAATAAAAATGATTCAATAGCTTCGCTTGGTTGTAAAAGCTCTAAAGCAATGTTAAACAACTAATTGATATGTCATTTTAATCTAATAATTAAGGCTCAAAAATCATATCTATAACGAGCTTAGCTTTTATTTTGGCAAAAAGTAAATTAGAGTTAATATCTACAAATCAGTGAAATCATTACTCTAGTTAAGGCTCAAGCCCACAAGTCAAACATCGTAAATACCCATTGCCAACCGTCAGACACCTTATTGGTACGTCGGCGTCCGACTTACTCACACGGATAAGTCATACCACGAACATGTCACGCCCATCATAAAGCTCGGAGGCAGCTAAGGAGTTGGGCATGGGCCCGACTATATCGAACATAGCCTCATTTATCACAATGACGTGGCGATATGTGGTTATAAATACCTCTTTCCTCATAAATGCAAGGTACAATGTTGAATACTCTCTGTCTAGACTTTGTACTTTATACACTGACTTAGTCGTCGGAGTTTCACCGAGGTTCGAGCCTACTTATTAAGAAGCTCACATAAATCTAATTTATCATGAATAAGTTATGACTTTTTATATATGTGAGAGAAAAATATCTTTCGTCTGGGTTTACCGGAATCCACAATTAAAATATTAAGTAAATCTTCTCGTAAGTCGAATAGCATGTATAAAATACTTTGAGGATGGAGATGGTAGTTTGCTCTTCATAGCTCATGGTTTAGCTTTGGGGACCAAATTGGGTTCCAATAGCCGACCCAAGAATATATATAAAATACCCATGCCCACCCCATCTAGTATTTTATATAACCATTTGATTTTCTCAAAAATTAAGATTGATCATTTAGGGAAATAAAACATCAATATTCTTTGTCTCCTAAAGAGCAAAATGGGAATTCTTCCGTTTCTAAAGCCTCGGAGTTGTTCAAAATGTAAACCTCCGGCAGCTTATGCCAATACTAACATTAAAGAGAAGCTCAAATCAGTATTAAGTTCAGGCAATAATGAAGATAGGAAAAACTTTGCAAGAATGAGGATCCAAAGGGAGCTTAAATGTGCAAATAATAATCCTCAAGATTATAATTGTAGTTATGGAGCAACACAAGAAGATGACATATTTAGATGGCAAGGTATTATTATAGGTCCTTCTGGTTCTCCTTATGAAGGTGGTATCTTCTTCCTCTCTATTCAATTTCCTCAAGATTATCCCTATAAGCCTCCCAAGATCAAGTTCCTAACCAAGGTAATTACTTCTACTTGTCATCATATACCATTTTTGTTATTGTGCATAATCATGTTGATTATGTGTTATATATATTCACATGATTATATATGATATACAAAATTAAAAATATGATAAATACAAAATAAATATAATAAATAGGTAATATCAAGTGTGTCGTCTATGTAAATTGTATTGTCATATCAGTAATTTGATTGTCCTAGTCTTACTCTGTTTGGTAGTATTCAGTTGTGAGATGTCTAGCTTAGTTTGATTGTCGTTGGCCTTCGATGAAGTGGGTAATCTAGGTGGATTCTGAAGTCAAAGTCAGTAAATAAAAGAAGAGAATGTCAGATAATGTAATAATATGAAGAGGGAAAGAGTAACATTTACTATTTTATAGGTTCTAGTTGTGTGGAACGACCGTTATACGATATTGTGGTATGGTGGTTTTTCTTGTATGCTTAGGTGTAGGTGCTAGAGATAATATACTGGCATTCATTCTAATCAACAAATCTATCTATTGTTTTTTACCTTTTCATCTTTGCAAAATCAAAATGTACACATTTCTTTACAGGATTCATTGCAAAATCAGATATTTTTTCATCCCATGAAAGTTTAAACATACAAGTAATCTTGTAAACATGTTATATATATTTTTTCTGAGGGAATAAACGTGTTATATTAGGAGAATGGTAATTATGATGTCTAACTAAAGTTTCATCCACCTTAATTATTATGATATGCTAATTTGCTTATTTTTCTGAAAACGAGCTAAAGCTACGTGAAAATTTGCATTCCTCATTGGCAAGTGTAGGCATTATTTTGGGGCTCATTCATTAATCCATAGTGGTACTAGTAAACTAAACATGATGAATCATATTATTCAATACAATTGTTAATATATATGTATTTTCCTTGGTGAAATGTAGGTTTTTCATCCAAACATAAGTGAAGATGGAAATGTTCATATTGACATCCTAGATGAGCAATGGACCCCTTCTTTAGGGATTGAGAAATTATTGCTTTCAATATGTTCAATTCTTTCACAACCTGTAGAAATTTTTTATCGTCGGCCTCTTTGGAGTCTCCTCAAATCAGACAGAAAAGCTTACAACCTCAAAGCAAGAGAATGGACGCTAAAGTATGCTATAACCGCACAAAACACTCTTTGACAGTAAATACTGATTTTGTCCCTAACGGTCAAGGCTCAATTAGCTATATCTTTAATTTGAAATTGTTTCATATAGTTGTGGTATGTATTGATATGCACCAATTATTTGTGTGAATGTTTATAGTATGGAAATATAATTAAATCAATTTAATTGACTCTTTTGGTTATTCTTCTTAATTACTTTTCATTGACTAGAAATTTTGTCTTGACACAAAAAAACAACCATTCAAAAGAGAAGAGAATTTCACTTGAATTAATACTATATGTCTAAACTGTTGAGATTAAACCTATTTTAAAATAGGTTGTTTAAATTAAACTGATAGTCATAGTTGTCAGAACGGATCCATCCCGATGGGTTCAACATTCTTCAACTGGAATCAGTTACCATTCCGATCTAATTAAGACGAACACATAATTTTAAAGAGTCGGTCCGAACCATTTGAGCCAATTATATTTTGACCGCAGATTGCTTAACATGGTTTTGGTTGGATGGGAAGTTTACATATATTTTAAGTTTTAAAGAATACTATTATTAGTATCATTCCTTTACATTGATAATGTTTTACTATGTTGGATTACATATGAATTATCTTTTAAAACGATATTTAGAATTCCAATTTAAGCATGGTTGGAGTCCAACTGAATCTCTAAAGTCATGTTCTTCATGACTGAAATTTATTGAACTGAAGTGCATTTACTGAAGAAAATTATTGAAATTATTGATTTGTCATAAAGAAATAGCCTAAACCTTTAACCTTTTATCTTTTATAATTTTTTGGTCGGTTTGATTTTAATAACTATGTTGATTGTGGATTGTTTTTAAATATGACTTGGTGACCCATAGAAATGCTTCGCTCATTACATTGAAAAAAAAAAAAGAACCTCCCTGCTAAAAGATCCGTTGAAGCAGTCTTGCAAGACCTTAGGAAAAGAAGAACAAGTCCATTGGAACCTCAATTTAATAATGATTGAGCCCAATGAAAGCTTGATTTTGTGAGTATGCCCCTCAGAAACACCTAAGAATACCCCAAACACATGAACAAGCTTCTTGCAAACCAAAGGCATGAAACATAAAGTGTAAACACATTATCTAGCTTATCCTAGAATAATCCATGTAAATATCTAGCCTAGAATAATCTATGTAAATGAAATATCTAGATGAATGCATATGAAGCACACATTTGGGGGCTCAAACAACTATAAAAATAGGCCATCCCCTCATTTGTGAAATGCTTGGCAAATTAATAAAATTGTTTGAAATTGTGTTTGTGAACTTCTAAAGTTTCTTAAACACTTTTGTTCTCCCAAACCACATAAACGTCCCAATTCAATTTCATACACATCTCTTAATAGGCTTATTATTGTTAGTTGTCTCTAATATCAAGTTCTCAACGTGCTAATTTGTAATGGGCCTTGAGAGAGCCCACACAAGACATCTTCGTAGCCTTGCTGGACTCTAAAAGTCCATAAATGAAATGTTGTCTCTAACATAGGTGTTTCTTTCCATGTCTTTCACATAAAAAAAATAGAGTTAGAAAAGCGCACACAATATATTATTCATGGACATATTCGCCGAACACATCTGAAATTAGATAAAGTCGATGCTTTAATTTTGATGCGAAAAATTAATAGATTAGATTTAATGGTGAGCTCTCGAAATTTTCAGTGTTTGATGGGAGATTGTAATCTGATGCGGAAGAGAATGGAAGCTCGGAGAAATGAGTTTATGCAATGTTTTAAAAACCGGACCGGACGTTGAACCGGCGTGACAAAAGGTTCAAAGGTTTAATAAGTTCAACCGGTTCAACCGGTTTACATATATAATATATAAAAAAATTAAAATACATATACATATATATAATAAAATCTTATTTCAATTAAACATAAAATTAAAATTCATATATCAAACAACACATAGTTAAAATATATATATAATTTTTTTTTAAGTTTTTAATTTAATTTTTTATGAAAAAACGGAGTCAACCCGGTTTGGTTTAACCCGATTTACTGGTCGAACTGACCGGTTTATTGGTTCAGTCCGGTTTTTTGTGAACAACCCGTTTAGTATGAAACCAAATCGGACACCTAACCGGTTCGCGGTTCGACCGGCCGGTCCGGTCCGGTTTTCATAACACTGAGTTTATGTTCAATTGAATTTATTTATTTTGAGGGATGTTCGATTGAACTGAAAGTGGTATTTATGTTGACAAATATGTTTGCTAATGATGAGGTGAATTTTCTTGAGAGAGATAGGAAGGGAATTAGATGGTCTTGAGCCATGAATTAGATTCCAATTTATTTTTATTTTTTTCCCTTTTTGCACAAAGAAAAAAGCAGCATACGTTGAAGAAGAAGGTGGGATGTATTTAAAGGCAGCTTTGTAATTTTACTTTTTTAGGGGTAATTTGTACGTTTTTTAAAGTTTTGTATCAATGAAATAAATTTGGTGGCTGCTTTTATGTATTAGCCAAAAAGAATCTATGGGTAATTTGGACACAGCTATTTTTATGTTTTTCAAATAATGTGTCATGCTAATACGCTCCAACTTTGTTTTTCATCCAAAGAAATGATAAAATACAATGTCTGTAATAAATATAAAATACAAAAATTGTATATATACACATAATATCGTGTCTACATTTCATCAGACCACCATCAATTTTGATCACTTTTATCTTTTAAAAGATTGACGAGTTCAAACTCCTCACGTTCTGTTTAAAAAGATATCAAGATTTGTTTTAAGTGTCAAAATGAGCACCTTAATATTGGAGATATGTATAATGTACACATCTACTAATTCAAATCTTTTAAAGAAAACTATCAAATATTAAATAAAAAAATTCATTGTCTTCCAATCATTAACGAAAGGAGGCTGATTGTGAATTCAATTTGACTTAGAAATGAACCTAAATTTGCTTAACTAATCATTTTTGTGGCTATTCTTTACTTTTATCCATTTATTTGTTAATATTCGTAACAGAAATGTCATAATCATATGCTAGAATATTTCCTCATATTCAATGCCCGACCAAAATTTATAAAGTTATCTCCAAAAACTCTTGGCCCACAAAACCCATTTCTTTTTCTCCTCTCTTTTGTTGGGCCTATTTGACTTTTGCCAACCAATAATACCCATATCTCCAACTTTAGCAAAATAGCTGCTATAATGTATTATTATATTGTTACATATGCACCCTACTTCTCATATTATATTCTCTAAACTTATAAGTCAAACTTTTAAAATTCAAAAAATAAGAGGAAATTACAAATCCAAATTCAAAGTTCATCCAATAAAATAAAATTATACATGTCATGAATAGTTAAAATCATAAGCTATAGCTACTAGAAGGCAAGTATATATCTAAATCAGAAAAGAAATGAAAAGAAGGCAAGTATATACTATTCATTGTTCATGTTTCATAATTTATAATGTGACCAACGATTCATGATCATAGCATGCCATACGATTTAGTAATATTTATCTCTTACTAGCAAAAAAATATGGAAACTAACGCACATTTGATAAAAAAAAAATTAGATAATGTTCAACATTTATATAAATTTTACTAAATTTAACATGATTTATTAGGTACTTAGTCAATAGTTTAATAAGTACAATTTAGTATATTTCATTTCAATTTAGTATTTACAATAAAAAAGAACAGAATTTAAGAAACACATGTTTTTTTATTGTTAGTTTTAATTATCAGCTCGAACTTTTGATTCAATCGGTTAAGTAACACAACGATGTTAATAGATTCCAATTCAAATAGAATTTATATACGTCACTTTAATTTGTATTCTTTTATAAGTTTCTTTCACTTTTCGGGAAATTATGACATCTAGCAATTTTTGAACGAGCTAATTATTATCTATTTACTCATTTTGTTCCACAATATTAAACGCTTTAAAAGGGTTTTTGTTTCATATAATATTATACGTCTTGTCACATTTAGAGTATTTTGTTCATTTTTTTCCGTTCTATTCTCACTTATAGGCAACTATCTTATTGGTTATGTTTAATAATATATTGGTAATGTTTATGTAATTCTTTTTTGAAAACAATTATATTATAATTGAAAAAAATAAATAGTAAATCAGTAATCGTTGGTTGGCGCAATGGTAGCAACGGGTTGCGCTTGGTATAGAGGTATGTGGATTGATCCTCCACAAATGCGACTAAAAGGAGTTTAAATACTATAATCCTTAGACCCGTCCCGATTCCAGATTAGTTAGCCCAGTGAATTTGAAAACCGGATGAAAAACCAAAAAAAAAAATCTATTAAATTACTACTATCTTAATTTTTTGAAAAACCTCAAAATGTATAATATTACCGAGATACCACAAACAAGAGACTAAACAGCTAACAAGAGGCAAACCATACACTAAAATGGTAGAAATTGGAATAAGCAATTGACATAAAAGAATAATGTCAAGAATACAAAGCATCCCAAATCATGTCCATATCCAAAGAAGGCATTCTACTTAACTGAACTCCATCCGTTTCATATGCTAAAACTTTACTAATTCCATCATTAATCCCATCATTAATACCAACTTTGCTAATCTCCCATTCATCTTTTTGTATATCCAAACCCGATTTCACCTTCGATTTCGCATTCTTACTTTCGTCCAATCTCGATTTCAAATCATCAACTTTGTTAATTTTCTCCCCTGTAACTGCCTGAATTTTAGCTTGAAGAAGAGCAGCAGTAGTCCCATTCAAAGAATTAGACATTAACTCATGCTTAAGATGAGGAAAATTCAAATGTGCATAATCACCCCTTAACAAATACGCTGCCGTATCATACGCCATCGCAGCCTCATCAGCCGTATCAAATGTACCTAACCATACTCTTGTACGGTTCCTAGGCAATCTTATCTCGGCAACCCATTTTCCCCAATGCCTTTGTCTCACTCCTCGAAACAACTTCCCCGGGGGAGCATACGGGGTCGTTTTGGGATTCGGGTTCTGTAGTTTTCGATTAGTATATTTCATTGGCTGTGTTTTTGTTGTGCTTAGCCAGTAATCGCTGAAGCCTCCTTTCGCGGGGTAGTTTGTTAAGGTATCATTGACTCGTAACCATTGTTGAGGTGTCGGGGATGAAGTGGAGTTTGGGAATATTAAGGTGGGATCATTGTTTGATTGTTGTAAGAATAAGGATAAGTTTGGGAGTTTTGTCGGAGAAGAAGATGGTTGAGAAGATTGAGTTAAGTTTGGAAATGATTCCAAGAAGTTGATTGAAGAGTTATTGATCACAGAAGATCCATTTTGAATGATAAGATCATGAAAATGATAAGAGGATGATGATGATGGAGTTTTGTGGGTGAAGTTTTCCATTTTGGAGGCAGGAAGGAAGGAGGGAGATACAGAGAATGTTAATGTAAGAAGAAGGGAATATGTTTATGCTTTTATATCATACATAAGGTAAGGCTTAATAGAGATTAGTTAGTTAATTATGTAATTATTAAAGGAAAAGCTAAACTTATATTATGGTGTGAGTCAGATCAGTTGTACATGTCTAGTTCAAACAAAACTTTTATTTCGTGCTTTCCATTCATAGATCCATGTTTCTTTACCAGCATCAACCAATCAATTTCTGACAACTCACTTAATTTTGAAAAGAAACAATTCTAAATAAAAATCCAGAGCGCTCACAGAATATGATACTACAACGGGTTGATATAAATTATTTAGAGTATAATAAAAAATATTAAATTCTATTTATAACTAAAAAAGTATCATACTCCGAGCGCCCTATAGAATCTTTTTTTTCAAGAAATTGTTTCATTCTTGAGTAATATTCTGCCAAAGAATAATATAAAAAATGTTGTTAGCCACTAGCAACTCGAGCTTTTGATTCAAACGGTTAAGTAATATGGTGTCAAAGCCAATGTAATCGAAAAGTCTTAAGTTCAACTCCAGACAACCTTAATTTTTGTTGAATTAAGAACACATGTTGGTTTATGCCTTTTCGATTGCGGACAACCTCAATACTTGTTGAATTAAACATATACGATAATTGGGCATGTGTTGTGCACGTTTCAACCAGTAGGCATTCGTATAAAAGGGTGTGTCAGAGATTAATATAAATGACATTGTTAGTCTTAACTATCAATGGTGGATCATTACCTTATGAACCCTTAGATCTGTACTCAGGTTTGGGCCTAACGTGCCATCTCTTTTTGACTTTAGCCATTTTTTAGTTCGTCATATGGATAATATCTAGGTGAATCCAGATGTTATCATCTTCGTATTAATTTTTTTACCTTTATTTTTTAGGGAAAATGCACTATTTGGCCACTAACCTATCTGAAATTTGTGCATTCAGTCACTGACATTTTATTTGGTCACATTTGACCACTCACCTTTGTAATTTGGTGAAATTTCACCATTATTTTGTTAATTGACATTTTACTACATTTGTATTGTTTTGCGATGTTTAGTTTTGATATTAATTTTCTTATTTGAAATAAAGGAACTTTCATGTTTAACATTTTTATCTCCCGTCAATTTTGATCAAAGAAGAGTGAAATTTCATTAAATTGGTAATTTTAATGGCCAAATATGACCAAATTACAAAAATAAGTGGCTAAATGTGACCAAATAAAAAATCGGTGGCTGAATGCATAAATTTAGAATATGTTAGTGGCCAAATAGTTTTTTTTTTTCCAATATAATAATACCCATTAAGAAAGCTCTCGAATTTTTCATTCCTTTTATTACCGGGCTCATTTAATTGGCTATGAAATTCTACCATTGCAAGTTTTATTTTTAACCATTTTTCACTTGAACCAATTTTGTATCTTACTTGGACCTACAAAATTTAGGAGAAGCATGGATTATACTTCCGACCGTCGAAAACCAAATCTTATAAAAGTGGTTCAGCTTCATGTTGATTTTACCGTATTAGATGAAAAGATTGTGCATTTTCTTTTATCATTGCTCAATACAACACATGCTTTTTAACATGAATGCTACTTTCAAGGAGCTTAGAAATTCCTTTCGGAAAAAGGGAGCTTGGAAATTAATAAATTGGCTTTAGAAATTTTTAGTAAGTTTGGGTCCTTTTTAGCTTAATTTTAACAAAATTTAGTTGAGTTCAGCCAATTTCAGTTAAGCAATATCTTCTTCCTTCAGCTAAATTCAGCCAATTCAGTTCAGTAAATTCAGTCTAATTCAGTTCAGTTCAGTTTCATTCAATTCACTTCAGATCCACTCAACCTTAAAGAACGGTGCCTAAGTCACTCTACCCTATAGTTTTCTTCATTTTTCCAAAATTTTTTATAATGGTTGCAACTAAAATGGTTACCGATTATTAAATGATAATACTTTCTATATAAGTGTTGAAATGTCATCAATGGTAATTTTTAGATGTATGAGTAAATCTTTATGTATTTTTTTCAAATTTCTAAAAAATTATACATAAATATGCAAGACGGAACTTTTACGAGATACTTTATGACATGTAATTAAAGATGCACATTATTATTTTGACCATGAAGTGAAAATTATCCCCAAAATATAAAACAACATATCAATTGAGAAAATAGAACATAATGTGTATTAAACATAGAAATTGATATCAAAATTGAGATCGCCCTAGTCAACAAACTCAAATTAAAAATACAAACCTCAATGCAAAACAATAATCATCAAACACATAATCATAAAAAAAAAGTAAACCTCTCATATATATACTGATTTTATTAAAAAAACATTAATAAAAACAAACATTATTTTTTCCTTCACGAAAATGGGTATATGACTCATGCTCTCTTCTATTACATATCACTATTTGAATGGTAGATGACCATTTATCCTCGAACATCATGTAACTTCTCTCATTTCACTTTTTAAATTGATTGCTTTTCTTACTAAGCATTTAGGATTAAACCTAAAACTAAAGTAACCTTACCGAAAAAGTAATATAAAAATTGGTCATATGTAATATAATCATTATGCATAAATGAGAAATAGAGTTGGCCAACCTAATTTATGATTGGCTACTATATTACAAAATCATCATGATTTAGGGAAACTAATAGTATATATCATTATTCAATAATAATCAGAAGAATATGGTCGTGAGCATTGAACAATCCCTATTTCAAAAATGAAATCAGGAAATTAATGGCTGTTTATTGTAGACTAATTAAAACCTAATTAATTAGAAAAAAATACATGTATTGTTCTTAATTCTAGCTAGAACACCATGAATACCTCATTATTTGGCTTTTTTGTGAACCAGCCACATGTCTCTTGAGATGTGTTTAAGGCCACTTAATTATAAACGTTTTCATAAATACATAAAGTAATGGGACCATCTCCCTTAATTAATTTAATTTTCCTCTCCCAAATTTACTTATGTGCCTCAAATGATTAGAACGCCCGAAGGAATTGTCTTAATTTTGCAGCAAAATAAAGCTAACTCCCCTAGCCAATGACACATGTAAAGACTAATTTCTAAGTAAGGAATGAAAAATAATTCAAGAAAAATCCATGATGAAAAAAGATTCCAAAGAGCAAATTCTTTTACTTTCTTTGCTGTTCCAATTAAAAAAATAAATCTATGAAATTATTTCAATATCATTTGCTTTTTAATATATAAAATTGGAGAGAGCACATGGTGTTGGCTAAGCAAACTATAACTTGTGTGTTTCATATCTGTCTAATTTGTAGCCTAAGAGACATGAGGCCATGTTTCTCCAATCTTTGCTTCTTCCCTTTTATTTTTTTTATCCTTTCTTTATTCTTCATCTTCTATTTAGGGCCTCAAAATCAATTAATAACAAAACTAGAAATTAAAAAATATGCATTTTAATTTGCACATATCACTTATATTACCTCTTTTAGTTAAAAGGTATAGATTAAGCATGTGGATCAGCAGAGACCACCACCCAATAGAGAGACAAATCAAATGAATGAGATTACCTAAATGTGCATTAAATTTTCTTTCTTTCCATCTAGTACAGATTAGGTGTCCATCAATCAAAATACGGTGTATTATTTTACTTTATGTAGACTCTTGCAGAGGGTTCAAATCTTTTCAACTATATGCATTAATAATAAAATTTTAACATATTGGTGACTAAAATTTATGTTTTTGAGGAATCTCATCACTGTTATTTAACCGTTTCAACTAAAAGTTCAAGTTGATGGTTAAAGTTAATAACAACATTTTATATTAATTTTTCTGACACATCTCTCACGCGAATGTCCTTTGGGCTTGAAGCGTATACAACACAAGCTAACTCATCATTTGTTTTTAATTTAACAAATATCGAGGTTGCCATGAATCGAACTTAGGACCTTTCGATCACAGAAACTCTGATATCAGTTGTAACACCTAGGCCTATACCATACATATATTGTACGCTCTTGTCCAAATCCGTCACCATTGGGTCTCACGGTTTTAAAACGCGTCATACATGTATTGGGTCCATATATCACTTATAAGCTTCAGTCATCCCCTCTCTATTTCCAATGCGGGATTCAGTTCATTCATGTCCCTATTGTCATCGTTTTGGGCCGCTCCTCATACATGTCTTCCTACCTCGACACCACCCACTCCGGACCGAATCGTTACAGGCTCACCAGCTTCTGCATGGTTCGTCCTCGAGCCACACGTTCTTCTTCCAGGAAACAATGAGAAAAAGAGGAAATGAAATACAAAATATGGAAAAATGATTTTAGGTATAGAAGAGTTCAGTTAAAGGTAGACGTACCTACTCGCAAGGTCAAAGCAAACTATAAACCCCGATGAGGGTTTACAGTGGAATTTACATATTGCATACTAATAGGAGCTAATTTTTGACGAAGTTATGGCTCGAACCTCAAGCCTTTCAAGTAGAAGATAGAGTGCATTACCAATAGTTAGACCAATTGTTATTGGTTAAAATATAGAAAATTAAACAAGAACACAAATTTTTGGCATAAACTATAACATGTCCTTAAACTTGTCCATAAAAGTCACTTAAGTCCTCAACTTTCGGGATGACCCATTGAGTCCTTCCGTGTTAACTTGGAAGAAAGTTGTCTGACAAGTAATTCACTAACTGTACAAAATACTATCAGGTCAACAAATTTGGTGAAAATTACCAAAATACCCTTATTCATCTTCCTCCATTAATAGGGGTATTTTGGTCTTTTTGCGCACAAAAACATGTGGCGTTGCAGTATTTTGCACAGTCAGTTACTATGTGTCAAACAAGTTTGTGCCACATTAGCACGAAGGGACTCAGTAAGTTCACTTTTTAATAGTTGAGAGACTCAATCAGTCGTTCCGCAAGTTGAGGGACTCAAGTGATTTTTTTGAACAAGTTTAAGGATTTACGTATGGTTTATGCCCAAATTTTTTTAAGGATGTTTACTAAAAATTGACTATTTCCTCAAAGTTACAGGAGGATGAAGAAAGAAGTATTATAGTACGTACTAAACACTTAGGCCATGTTCTCTTTTACTTGTATTCAACACATTTTAGTTAATTTCAATTCAACGAATTCAACAAAATTCATTAGACATTCAGCAAATAATTCAATTCAATTCAGTTTATTTTAGTTCAGTTCAGCTTTTTTCAGCCAAAAAGAACAAGGTCTTACTCAGAACTCAAAACCCAAGCAGAACAAGTCAACAATAACTCGGTTGAAAAGTTAAGGATAGTTCTCATTTATAAGGACCTTAAAGTACATTTAAGACTAGCCACTCTCAATGCTTTTGGCTTAGACGCACCCCAAGGTGTCAATGTGGCTTATGAGGAGCTTAAAAAGAGTTCCTGTCGAAATGGCTACTAATATGCTTAACCCACATATAGAAATAGAATGGCAAAAGTTGTTTACGGGTACGAGCACCGGTTTTCAAACAATATGGTGAAAAAATTTACTTCAGCTCCCTGAGCGAATAGTTTCCTTCTCACCAACTACACGAGATATGGTTTTTAGAAAGGGGCGGCACAAAGGATCTGCATCATGGAGTTCGGAAGATTGGTGCGACGATGCAATTTCATGGGAGAACAGTGCACCAATAATAGGGTTCCACCTAGATAATGCATTTGCTTAATGTTTCAGCTAGTGTCGTAAAAGAGGGATGTTCTAAGAGCTCAAAATTGAAAATTCGTTTTGATTTTCAGTACATAGTTAGTAAAAACGTTAATATTTTCTTTGTTTTACTATAATACACTTTTGAACTTTGACACATAGCTTTTGGTAAATTAAGTTTATTATTTTTAAATATCTTGTTTAATTAGGTCATCTTTTTGTTTTCATAATAGATTCTAACACTTTAAGGGTAAATTTTATCCGACTAGCACTTAACTACTTTTTTTTTTTTTGAGCGAAGCACCTAATTACTAAGCACAAGTGATCAGTTGTGTTATATAATACGCTCAAACTACTTTTGGAATGACTGCTTTGATTTGATAAATATTGGAAAATGTTAACAAAATCAAGTCTTGATTAAAGTGTAATGGCTGGAAATGAGGGTAAGATTGGCAAGTGGAAGGAAAGTGTTGTGTCTATGTAAGATGTCTCTAGAAAAGGCTTGAGGAGACATAACATATTAGATGCATGTAATGTTTTTAACTTTTAAGTACATGAACTTGTATTCATTGCACATTCAACAGATCCAGTCTTCACTCTTTGTATATAAAAATTATAATTAGAATATAATTTCGGTGAATATTCTACATTTATCTGATGTATGAAAGAGAAAAAGAGACAGATAGTAGTTTAATTTGTGTTGTTAAATATTAATATTAGGCTACAACTACCCTACAACACTTCCGGACGAAGCCTAATTAACCAACTTTAATTAAACATTAAACAAATGGTTCTTTTAGCAACTTTAGCTAAGCATCAAAGTATAAAACAAAATGTAACCAAAAAAAAGAAAGTATAAAACAACATGTTAATGTTAATTTTGGTCTGGTGCAACTAATCTTTGCCCCTTCTTTTATTCAACTATTAAACCTTTCTAGGGTTTCACAAAACAAAACCTTTATTTTTCTTTTATTTGTTTTTTGGCTTGTGAAAATGATTATCTTTTGTTAACTCTCTTTTAGAATCTAGATTCTGCCAATAGAGCCCATAGTATTGTGAGAGTATTAAACATATAAACTATAATTGAGCCTTAATTATTAGCTTAAGCTTTTAATTCAATCGGTTAAGTAAAATGATAGAAAAGAAAAACATAAAAAAGGTTAAAGTGTAAAATTGTTTGGGAATTATATATATTTGCCACCAAATTAAAGAAATGTATGTGTTTTGAGGATTTTAATTTCCGAGTAATTATGCATTCAAACAATACTATATACAGTCAATTTAGTTCAGAAAATGATATAATAACAAATTTTTAGACTTGAAATGATTTGAATCATCTATTGCCATAAAAAATTGTAAAATCAGTACCGTCTGGACATACATTCTTTATCTCCACTTCATTTAATCTACAATCATATTTTCCTCGGTCCTTAATATTCATATCATTCTCATTTACCATCTTCCAAGTTTTCTTAGGGCTTCTCTTATCCTCATCATTTCATCTTTTAGCCACTCTTCAAACTTTCTAACTTTCTAACCGGTACAACACTCTTCGTCTCACATTCTTTAATCAATCTTTTTTGTACGGTCACACATTCATCGCAACAAACGCATTTTCGCCATAGACATCTTATAAATGTGACATTGTTTCACAGCCCAACATTATATACCATATGAAATTGTAGGTCTAATTCTCATGCGGTAGAATTTTTCCTTCAATCTATTAGACACATGCCAAAATTGCAAAAGAAACTTGTATCACTCTTTCAATATCATCCAACTAAATTTAGTCCTATATATGATTCATATGCACTTAATTATGATATTCACAATCTCATGCCTTATCATAAACTTAATATACTCATAAATCTATGGCTCTTCATAAACAATGTGACCACATCATTAATATGCTCTCAATATATTGAATTTGATATTATAAGTGAAACTCTTAATATGAGCCCAAAGGTGGAGGCACAATGATGTCAACGTGTGTTTAAGCCTTGTCCAATACTCCCCTTAAATACTGTCAGAAGGCTAGAATTTTAACTCGTGTAAAACTTAGATGCTTGCAATCACAACTCGACTAATAAGGAGACCTATTTTGAATCCTTCAGTATATATGTAATGCACTTAAGATCACTTGGAGATGTTTTGCCGGATGAAAAGACTTGAATTAATGATGTTAAATTATAAATAGGCAGAAAGACTAGTTTTGTATAAGTTTAGCTTGAGTTAAAAATGAAGAACAAGACATAAAATGGTTAAAAAAATCGAAATAAGGTGTGGTTGTAGTTAAAAAAATTCTAGACAAATTTAGAAAAAAGTTAATTTTAAAAGTTGAGGCGGTTTTGTGTGAATCTAGAATTATCATTCTAGGCAATTTTGGTCGCTACTAGGCACTTATACGGAGTTTCTTGTTAAATTAAAGGTTATGATCTGTGTGTTTTCTCGCATCTGGACGTGTTCTGAGCGTGTTACATACAAACCTCGCAGACTTAAGGTTCACATGGGTCTTTCTTAGCAGTGTCTAGCTAGGTAGTCACGGGGCCGACGGATTTCCTTTCCGCCAATTTTTCTTCTATTTAATACTTTCCTCCCACAATACTTTGCACATAACTTCATTATGATGCCAAAGAACTTCATTACAAATATGAGCTCCATTGGAATTGTTTAACTCTATCAGACAATGGGTAGTCAACAATGAAACATGGCGATGTATTGTCTATGGTGCTACATGCCCTTGAAAAGTACCATGCAACCACGGGTGCATTGCCCAGCTGCACCATGCCAATCATGCATGATGCATGCAAAATTAGATGTCCACCGATTGGCTCCTCCACATTCGATGAGCAATAAAATGACAAAGATACCCTTGGACATCATCTCTTACCTCGTTGGCACTCGATTTGGCTGATTTGAACGATGAATTTTTGCGGTCCGTACAATATTTAGAGAGTGTTGATTATACCTTCAACTAATAAAGAGCTGTGCATAATGAAAATTTGATTGAAATGGTAATTAATTTCTTATCATGAATAATTAATTCATTAATCAAATACATAATTATACAAGAAGATATAATATATTTCTGTTGTCTAAAGTGCTCTAAATGAAAAGTAACATGCGTAGAATTAAACAAGTTTCTTAATTTGATGAAAAAAACAAAATAATAAGATTGTGCATTGACATTTTAATAATCAAAATTAAGAGACTATTATACAATAAATCAGTCAGTTTATTAGCATAAGAAAAAAAGCCAGCAAAGCCTGGATTAAAAAATGTTATCTTATCATCAGAAAACTATGTTATACTTACCTATCCCCCTCATCATGACTCCCACCATTGCATTTTACAAGTAATTAATTTATCAATTCAATCACATAAATATACTAATTACTCAATTAGGACCCAGGAGCACTTTTTGCCTTTTTAATTATAGTTCTAATTTCAAATAAACATGATTATTAACGTCTTATCGTTGTAATCATACGCTGATTAGTTTATAATTAGACAAAATTAATTATGGTGCTATCACAAAAAGATAGGAAGAAAACAAAGTCACTTGGAAGGAATCTAAGCATGGTTAGGTCATTGAGAGAAACTTGTGTAGCCTAGCAAGCGGCTAACCAATGGGATTGTGACATTTGTTGAAATCTTTGTGGTTCATCCATTACTGGCCACCAATTAATCTTATTTACTAATGTAATTAAATCAAATCGATGGCTTGGTTTAATTTATTATTTATTACTAATGACGAAAGTGAGCCTCAAATTTTCTTTCATCAATGTGCAAATTGTGCATATGCCCTTTTTTTGGTTACTTGTACGAGTTAAGGCCTATTGTATTTCAACAGTTCTAATTACATTCTTATTTTTTTTTATGGCTAAATAATGTTAAAATTCTTATTCACTTCTCCTTTTTTACTTAAATTTCAAATTTTTTTAATTTCAGTTCAATTTATTTCAATCTAGTTTAGTATTATGTAAATTTAGTAAAGAATGTGAGACATTCAGTAAATTCAGTTTAGTCAAAAAGAATATGCCTTAGATTCTTAAGTTTTGTTATGTTGATAATTTAACCCACCCCTTAAAAAGCATCAAGGATAACTAACCTTTCTCAAATAGTAAACACATATTAAGAAACTAGATTAACTAAAAATAAATAAAAATTAGCTGGGAGGGTTTTGTTTGAATGGAGTGGGGTGTAGTGAGATGTGTGGGCATTATATACATTCCCCATTGGCATGTGCAATCCTAGTAAAAGGATAAGTTTGTTTAGCTTAACCCTGATGAGTCCAAAATGTACTCATGATTTATGGGTATATTTCTTCAAGTTTGGACCTAAAAGAAGGAGATTTGAGCTTAATTGGGATTTTTATTGGAAGTTTGTGCAGATTGTTCTGTTTGTAGAGAATAAGCACGTCTGGCTGTTCTCCTGCCTTGTTCAGCTGTCCGGGTGAAGGATTTTCGTAAAGGGTATTTTTGTCAGCAAATTATTTTGAGGAAAGTTGAAGTTTAGCTAGTGGAGCTAAAGCATGGGCTGACTTGCTGTATAGGCATGGTATGAAGTGACTGAAGAGGAGAAAAGATTGCTTTTACTTTACTTTTGCTTTTTCTGTAAGAGAACAGTTGAGTCACTGTTCACCTTTTGTACCTTCCATTGTACTTACTTTGATCTGGTCCGTTTATTTTCTTCTCCAATTTCCAAGAGGGTCTGACCTTAGGTGAAAGTAGTTGTTTGGGGAAGATAAAGGGGAAGGATCAGAGTAAGTGGAAGCATTATTGTAGTAATTAATTTTTCACTTTAATTTGTAACTTTAGTTTTAGAGAGAGAAGTAGTAGTTGTAGTTCTTCCTTCTCTCTTCCTGTATTCAAGTTTGAAGCTCTTCTGGGAATTTATTCCAGCCTCAATCTACTGCATTTATTCATCTTCTCCTTTAATGTTTGCTTTAAAGTCTACGGAATTTATTGTGAGAACAACCAGGGAGATGAGTGAGTAGTCTGTCTACGGGCTAAGGCCAGCCTAAGAGCTGGTGAAAGTAAGTTCGTTCCTCTCTTTCTTTAAACATGAAAATGCTTGTTGGTTATTGAATGGAGAAATATTGCATCTAAGGCTTTGCTAACCTTAGTATTCAGTGGAATAATTAGGAGACCCCCGAAGTTATGACACGGATCTACCATTTAATGCATGTTATTATATCAGACCTGAGTATAGCATGTTAGGGGTTTATATTTCTCTGATTTATAATGCTTTCCTATCCCTAATGCTTAGATGTATGTTAGAAGTAAACCGCGGATATCATACATCTATAGATCTCAATGACGTAACTTCAGATTTGAGTGTAAAAAGAGGAAAGAGACCCTAAATCTATGAAATCAAGACTTCATGTATGTTTGAAAGAGAGAACAATTACTTTTGCCTGTTCTGGTTGTGCCTCTGCCTGTTCTTTAAGTGATTGGAGTTCATTCTTGCTTGTTTTAGTCATCTTAGTTCTAGTTGCTCGTTATTACTGTTCACTGTTAGAATTAGTGTAAAAATCTCTCATTTACTGGTTACCCAACTGAAAGTTGACTGTGCTTTAACATTAGAACAACCGTGGATCGTTTTTATTCTCTGTGGAATACGATAATTTACTTTTGCTGTGCTATATGCGACCTGGTCCTCTTGCCAGAGTGTCCTCATCACTTATTTGACACAACAAATTTTGGCGCCGTTGCCGGGGAATAAAAATCGGAAAAACGTTGCCTTTTGTTATAAAACAGTTAATTTTTGACCTGTTTGTTCTTGTTGTAGTTCGATTGTTCTAGTATACCTATTTTCAGTTTATGCGAAGGCGTGGTGTACCACTACTTCCTGTAGATCCTGAGATAGAGGCCACCTGTCGAAGATTGAATGCTCAAAGGAGAGTAAGAACCAGAAACAGGCTGGCAAATCAAGAACAACCACCAGAAATTCCATTTCAAGAGGAACCACAACCAGAACAACCAGAGATCCACGAAGAAGAGGAAGTTGGAGCTGAAGCCATACCTGAAATCATGGCTGATCCTCCTCCTGCTCCAATGTTGATGAAGGAATACTCAAAACCTTCCACTGAAGGATACCAATCCGCCATTGTGATACCTGACGAAGGTGAAAATGGGTTTGAAGTCAAAGCTTTCATGCTACAAATGCTTCAAGCTGCTGTTCTATATGGAGGATCCTCAAATGAAGACCCAAACTCCCATATCCAGGACTTTGTCACAATGTGCAATACCTTCAGAACAAACAGAAACACATCGGAAGAAGTGGTTAGGCTCAAATTGTTTCCTTACTCCTTAAGGGACAAAGCAAGAAATTGGTACAAAAACCTACCACCAAATTCTATCCGAACATGGGATGCTATGGCTAGCACATTTCTCACCAAATACTTTCCACCTAGACAAGCCATAAAGCTTCGAAGTGCCATTTCCCAATTTTCCCAACATCATGATGAATCCCTATCTGAAGCATGGGAAAGATACAAAGACCTACTGAGAAAAGTCCCAAACCATAAAATTCCAACTTGGATGCAAATCCAAACCTTTTATCATGGGCTTACTACCACTCATAAGATTCAACTGGAATCCGTAGCTAATGGAGATCCGGAGGAGTTGGATCCGGAAGCCTTGTATGAACTGATTGAAAGATTGGTTAACACCAGCTACAAGTGGCACTCAGTGAGAGAAGATGGGAAAAGAGATTATGATTCGCCTGTTGCTGAGTCTGTGTCAAAGCTGACTGCTCAGGTGGAACAATTGAGCAAGCAGATTATTAAGCTGAACAATCCACCTAGCACTGTTCATGTTGTTCAGTGTGATTTTTGTGAAGGGAACCATCGTTCTGCTGATTGTCAGGGTACTAACAATATGCCTAGTGCTATTCTTGAACATTGTGATTATGCAGGGAACAATCAAAGGCCAAGGGATCCCTACTCCAACACCTACAATGAGGGATGGAGAAATCACCCCAACCTAAACTGGCAATCATCAGGAGGAAACCAAGCTGGAACTTCGTACCAGCGCCCCCAGAACAATTATCAACAGCAGAACAACCAGAACAATCGCCAGCCTTACACACCTCCACATCTTCAGAACAATCAGCAACATAACCCACCTTACCAACAAAACCATCAATCAAACCATCAGCCAAACCAAAACCAGACACCACCTTCCACCAATAACTACCAAAGGGAAGAGTCCAAACCCAAAATGGAAGACTTGATGCACCAAATGTTGAGTCAAATGCAAACACAACAAAATGCCATCAAGAACCTAGAAACCCAAATGCAACAACTTGCCTCTAGTGTTACCCCAAAACAAAAGGGAGTTCTTCCAGGGAATACGGAGAAAAATCCAAAGGAAACCATCCATTCTATCACCCTGAGGAGTGGGATGAAGCTTCCTGATTCTCAACCACCACCACCAAAGCCTGATAATTCTAAAGGAAAGACAGTTGACCAGTCTACCTTGCCTATTCTTGATACTGCCCCACCTGTTCTACCCCCTACCTCAAATGATCCTGAGCCGAGCAAAACCAAGCCACCTGCTATGGTCCAAGTGAAATCACCCTATGCTCCACCAGCACCCTATCCATACCAACCTGACTTGAAAAAGGCTAAGCTAGACAAACAACATGCCAAGTTTGTTGAGTTGTTGTCAAAGCTTCATATCAACATTCCTTTTCTGGAGGGAATCTTTCAAATGCCTACTTATATGAAGTTCCTGAAAGACTTGCTGCACAACAAAGAGAAACTGGAGAATGTGTCCATGGTCCAGTTGAATCATGTCTGTTCCTCCATAATACAGAACAAGCAAGTCTTGCCCAAAAAGATGAAAGACCCAGGGAGTTTTTCTATTCCTTGTGCTATTGGTAATCTTAACATCAGTAATGCCTTGTGTGATCTAGGAGCAAGTGTAAACTTGATGCCTCTTTCAATTTACAAAAGGTTAGAGTTAGGAGAACCTAGCCCCACTAGGATGTCTATTCAACTTGCGGACCGTTCAGTGAAATACCCAGTAGGCATTGTAGAAGATGTTCTAGTTAAGGTTGATAAGTTGATATTGCCTGTAGATTTTGTCATAATGGACATTGAAGAGGATATGCATGTGCCCATCATCTTAGGAAGACCATTTTTGGCAACCACAAGAGCTGTAATTGATATGGAACATGGAGAACTAGTCTTGAAGGTCCATGACCAACGAGTTATTTTCAAAATGAACAATGCTATAAATCATATTAAAGCTAAAGATGATGCATGCTATTACTTTGATGTGATTGATGGGTCCTTGGATGAGATTTCGCAGGAACAGGCAGAAATGTGCTCAAACGAGGAAAGCATAACTTGGGAGCAGGACCAAGAGGAAGGAACAACTGAACAAAGCTGTTCTGCTACCTACTGGCACAAGCAAAAACCTGAGCCCCTTGAAAATGAACTCAAACCACCCATGAAAACTTCACTTGAAGATCCCCCAGATCTTGAGCTAAAACCTCTACCTTCACACCTCGAATATGCATTCTTGTTACCACCAGACAAACTACCAGTCATCATTTCATCCAAATTAACCCTTGACCAAAAAGAGGAATTGCTCTGCATCCTCAAAAACAACAAGGAGGCTTTGGGTTGGAAAATATCAGACATAAAGGGTATAAGTCCGGACTTGTGTGTTCACAAGATCATGATGGAGGAGGTGCATAAGCCGGTTGTTCAACCTCAGCGGAGATTGAATCCCAACATGAAGGAAGTGGTTAAAGCTGAAGTAATTAAACTCATGGATGCTGGAATCATTTATCCAATCTCAGATAGCGCTTGGACCAGTCCAGTCCAGGTTGTTCCCAAGAAAGGAGGGATGACTGTAGTGAAGAATGAGAACAATGAGCTGATCCCCACGAGAACAGTCACAGGATGGCGTGTTTGCATCGATTACCGTCGTTTGAATGATGCAACACGAAAGGATCATTTCCCTTTGCCCTTTATTGATCAAATGCTGGAGAGGTTGTCTGGATTTGCCTTCTATTGCTTTTTGGATGGTTATTCTGGTTACTATCAAATTGCAGTCAACCCACCTGACCAGGAGAAAACAACATTCACTTGCCCTTATGGAACCTTCGCCTATAGGAGAATGCCATTTGGCTTGTGTAATGCCCCAGCCACATTCCAGAGGTGCATGATGGCAGTTTTTCATGATATGATTGAGAAAACCGTAGAAGTGTTCATGGATGATTTCTCAGTCTGCGGGAGATCATTCAAGGACTGCCTGAACAACCTAGAAGCTGTCTTGGAAAGATGCAAGGACACTAACCTTGTTCTCAACTGGGAGAAATGCCATTTTATGGTAACAGAGGGGATTGTCCTTGGGCATAAAATCTCAGAAAAAGGGTTAGAGGTTGATCGTGCAAAAGTGGAAGCAATTGAGAAGCTGCCTGTTCCCTCTTGTGTGAAAGACATAAGGAGCTTTCTTGGTCATGCCGGTTTCTATAGGAGGTTTGTCAAAGACTTTTCTAAAAATTGCATTACCATTGTCTGCTCTCTTACATAAAGATGCTGAATTCAAAATAACTGAATCTTGTTTAGATGCATTTGACAAGTTGAAATCTATGCTCATAACTGCACCTATCTTGGTTGTTCCTGATTGGACACTACCTTTCGAACTAATGTGCGATGCTAGCGATACTTGCATTGGGGCTGTTCTTGGCCAAAGGGTTGAAAAACACTTTAAACCCATATATTATGCTAGCAAAACACTTAGTGATCCTCAAAAGAATTACACTGTTACTGAAAAAGAACTACTTGCCATTGTTTATGCATTTGACAAATTTAGATCTTATCTTGTTCTGTCAAAGGTAGTTGTTTTTACAGATCACTCAGCTTTGAAATACTTGCTAGCAAAGCAAGATGCCAAGCCACGCTTGATACGGTGGATACTCTTGCTTCAGGAGTTTGATCTTGAAATAAAGGATAAGAAGGGTGTGGAAAACGTTTGTGCTGACCATTTGTCCAGGTTGGAAGAGAACAGCCAGACTGAACAACCAGAGATTGGTGATTCTTTCCCTGATGAACAATTGCTCTCTATCAAGGAGACAGCTAACCCATGGTTTGCCCATTTGGCAAATTACCTTGCTTGTGGAATCATTCCTAATCATTTTTCCTCAAACCAGAAAAAGAAGTTCTTTTCTGAAATTAAGTACTACTTTTGGGAGGAACCCTTTTTATTTCGTTTATGTGCAGATCAAATAATGAGGAGGTGTGTAGCACAAGAAGAGACTCATTCTATCCTGACTCATTGTCATGCAAAGGAAGCAGGAGGACACTTTGCTGCCAACAGAACAGCCGCCAAGATTCTTGAGGCTGGGTTTTATTGGCCATCATTGTTTCATGATGCTCAAAGGTTTGTCTCCCAATGCAATGAATGTCAAAGGACAGGTAATATCTCTTCTAGAAATGCTATGCCTCTTACAAATGTTGTGGTCTGTGAGATTTTTGATATATGGGGGATTGATTTCATGGGGCCCTTCCCTAGCTCTTATGGCAATAAGTATATCTTGGTTGCTGTAGATTATGTGAGCAAGTGGGTAGAGGCAGTAGCTAGTCCAACCAATGATGCTAGAGTGGTTGTGAAGTTTTTAAAGAAATTATTTGCTAGATTTGGAGTTCCTAGAGCAATAATCAGTGACCAAGGCACCCACTTTTGTAATAAACAATTTGAAAAGTTGCTTGGTAGGTATGGTGTCACTCACAAGATCGCTACTCCTTACCATCCACAAACCAGTGGACAGGTTGAGCTTTCAAATAGGGAGATCAAGCGTATCTTAGAGAAAACCGTTGGTTGTTCTCGCAAAGATTGGGCAAATCAGTTAGAACATGCTCTATGGGCATATAGAACTGCATTTAAGACCCCAATAGGAATGTCACCATACCGGTTGCTCTATGGAAAATCATGCCATCTCCCTGTGGAGTTAGAACATAAAGCTTTGTGGGCATTACGCTTTTTGAATTTTGATGAACAAGCAGGTGGAGATCATAGAAAGATGCAATTGCTAGAAATGGATGAGTTCAGGTTGTTCTCGTACGAGAATGCTCTCTTGTACAAGGAGAAAACCAAGAAATGGCATGACCAGCACATTCTTAGGAAAACTTTCCTACCAGGAGACCGAGTGCTTCTCTACAATTCTCGCTTGAAATTGTTTCCTGGTAAACTCAGGTCACGGTGGTATGGTCCTTATACTGTTTCTAAAGTATTTCCACATGGGGCTGTTGAGTTGTGTGATTCTGCTGGGCTGTTGTTCAAGGTGAACGGTCAAAAGCTTAAGCCTTATTTGGTGAATGTGACCAATCAGGAGGAGACCATCCCTCTAACTGACCCTCCTTGAATGTGAGGGGCAGTGTGTTGCCTCCACCCACCAATTGGAGTGATTACTTGGGTCTCAACTCAAGTTGTACATAGTGTCTTATATTTTCTTGGTTGTTCAGTTCATTTTGTCGAAAATCCTGGAGTTTTGGTTGTTCTGACTCACACCAATTACTCGCTTTTAATTGCCTTGCATTATTTTTGCAAATTTTGTCTTACAAGGATTTTTCTATGTTTTCTTTCTCCTGTATTTTCTCACTTCATACTTCATTTTTAGTCTTGTCCATAATTTTATTTTGGGGGTACACATGCCTTAAGAAAGTCTAAATTTATTTGGTAATGAAATTTGCATTCTCTTTGCATAAATCTTTTTACCTAGAAGTAAATTCTGATGGGCTTTTCTTTAATTAATGGAGGATTAGGCCTTTTTACTTTTGTAACTAGAAAAGTTGGGCCGGTTACAATTTAATTACCATAGTTGCTTTAGTTTGCTTTATTGGAAAGTGGAGGCTGAAGACCCACGTGGCCGTCCCATCACCATGCACTGGTGAGACGTGTTGGGGGGTAGAGTTGTCTTTTCTCCTTGATCTGACCACTCTCTTCTCCCACGCGCTGCTCTAGGTCTGCCACTTCTCCTGTTTCAACTGCTCCTTCCCACTTTTGGATTTGATTGTTGAAACGGCTCCTTCTTTCTTCTAGCAACTGACTTTTCCTATCCCCCATTTTATTGTCTATTTAAATGCATGAGTTCCATCATTCCTCCACCACATTTCTGCCTTCACTTTTTATCTATCTTTTTAGTTGCCAAACAGATCTTGAAAATGCCTCGAGCTACTCGTTCTGGAATTATCAAGCAAGAAAAGCCGGCCACTTCCGACGGTGGCATTGATTCCGATCCCAGCCGCTCTTATACTAGGAGCAAGTTTACCACCTTCGTTGACGATGAGGCTCAAACCAAGTATGAGTTGTTCTCTGGTTTTGTTTTCTTGCCCTCTCGCACCGTTGATTGGGGTGCTCTCAAGGTTCTGGGTATTGAGCGCGAGGTCCGTGAAATGTTCAAGGCCGCTGGCATGGAGGGATTCCTCAAAATCAATGAGTCCGCTTATCGTGAGTTAACTCTGGAATTTCTTGCAACCTTCAAGTATAACCCTGAGATCAAGTCTTTCACCGATCGTGACCGCTACAAGTTCAGGATGATGGGAATGGATATGTCCATGTCTCTGAATACTTTCAACGAGTTCCTGGGGTGTGTCTCTTTCGATGAGTTGGGGACTGAGTCGTATCAGAACAGTCTGGTTGATTTTCCGCCGGAGTTTAATGCTGCTGAGTATTGGAAAGATCTCACTGGAGAGGACTCATATAAGTCTGGTGATTCCAAATCCTCACTTATCCCTTATCATCCTCTTCGATTTATGCAGAAATATCTTGCTTCTACCTTGTTCTCTCGTCGCAGCCAGAGCAACTGCCCCACCAATGATCTGTTTGTTCTCTGGGCTATGACCAATCACCAGCGCATCAATGTTGCTCATTGGCTAGGTCTTCACATGTCCTTGATCTCTAATCGGTCTTCTAATGCCATTCTCTGTGGTCCTTTCATCACCAAACTTGGCAAAAGTTTGGGTGTTATTCTGCCTGTTCTGCATCACCTAACTCTGGAGGTGAAAATGGAGAGATTTGACTGCAATGCTCTTAGTCGTCTTGATATTTGCAGGAAAACGGGGAAGACCTGGAAATTGATTGGTACCACAGATGTCCCGGCTGCTAAGAAAGTGAAGACCAACCTGGATTTCTCGGAGATTGATGTTATGCAAGCTTTAGCCCCTGATCCTCAGCGTCGTTTGTTCTCTCCTGAGGAGCTTGCTTTCCCAGCTGCTGGTGATGTTACTATGAATCAGTTGTTGCAGTTGATAGGTCTGTCCTACAAGCGTATCAAAGAGCTTGAGGCAGATGTTCAGGTTTTGAAAAAGAACAAGGGTAGTGCTGGTCCCTCCACCTCTCGTCTGTTTGATCTTGAAACTGAGCAGGTGGATGAAAGTCACCAAACCACCCCTCTTGTGCGCGGTACTCTGGATTTGAACGATGAAGATATTGCAGATGGTGATACAGCCAAGCTCTCGGATTTTGACAATGCTGTTAAGGCAGAGATCAACAAGCGGGCCCAAATTGTGCCTGACTCGCCTGCAGCTTGACTCGCTGCCATGGCATTATGGAGTCTGCACTTTGGTGCCCCTTAATCACCCGGTTTGCCCAATGATTGCCTACACTGGTGTCGGATATTTATGCAAAGCTGCATGAGGGCATGCCACTCTTATTTTGGGGGTGATTGTGCTCTGTGAGCCATTTTGGGGGTTCCCTGTCTGCTTGTTCTACCTGTGCTGAATTGCTGTTTTGATATGCTTACTCCATAATGTCATAGTTTCCTGTTGCTGTCCTCAAGTCTTAGTTTCTTTTGTTTTTAGGAAATTTATTTTGTAATTTTCTAGCCAACCAGTAGTCAAGTTTTAGTTGTTTTAGTTGTTCAATGCTGCATAGTGAGAATGTAGCCTGTTTGTTCTTATTAATGAAAGTCTAGTTTGTTTATTAGTGTTTGAGCAATTGCTCTGTTTTCTCTGTTTTAGTTTTAGCTTTCATTTTTGTGGAACAACTGCTTTGCCTTGATACATAACACGTATCCTGCAAAATTTGGTTAAAAAAAAAAAAAAAAAAAAAAAATTGAACTTAAGAGTGCAAAACCCTGTGAGCATTTAGAGCCGAAGGAGAAACAGTCTGCAATCACAACAGACTTGTTTATTAGGAGATGGAGAACAGTCTGCCTCTGTCCAGACTTGTTAATCACTGAGTGGGCTTGCTTGAACAGTGGGAAAGTGATCAATGAGTGCAATTGTTTGCTCTGGTAGCCTAAAACTCAATCTTAAGACCTTGAATAAAGTCAAAACGATAAGGGCACTAGGATTAGATTAGGATATTAACCTTTTGTTTTAAGTTTAGCCTGTAATCTAGATTGTTCTCATGTACATTGTGTCTTCTTCATATTAGTTTCACCCATCCTAGCCAAAAGCTCTTTGTGTCTGCCTCATCTCTGTTCTTCTTCCCTCATTGTAAAGATTGTCTTTCTCTTGTTCCTGTTGAGTCTTTCAAAAAGTTGGAACAAGAGGAAAATTCAAAAGCTCTTAATTTCAAAATCTTTCAAATTAAGTCAGTCAGTCATTAATTCATTAACCCACTTAATTCTTTGTAGAATCCAAGCAGATCAATTCAAATCTGGTTGTTCTCCTACCTTTGCAAGAAGAGAACTCCTGTATTGTTTTCCAGTCTCAAGCTTTGCTTGATATCCTGTCAAATAGTCTTCTCCCTTGCTCGAAAAAAAAAAAAAAAAAAAAAAAAAAAAAAACAAATATTTTGTTACTTGGGTTATGACTGACTGTTCTTCAAAGGAATTTTCATTCCCTTGCTCCTCATGGTTGAAAACCAGCTTCTAAAGCTTCAAATCAAGTTGTTAGCACAACTTCACCACAATTGTAAGTTCTTGAAAGCTCAAACTTTGTCTTTTCTTTTCTTTTGTCTTCCTTTTACCTTTGTTTTCCTTTTACTTCTTCACCCGTCCGCATTATAACCGTGTCTAAGACCCTTTGATTGACTATAATTCAAGCAATTGACTTTGGGCCGAATTGCAAACTCTTGTTCCTCAACTGTTCTTGCAAGCTGCTGTGGGAATTAAACACTTAACCTAAACACCTAGAGTGATTGTGAGTGTAGTCCTGGGCAGCTAATAGCCAGGTTGTTCTCTTGTGCTTAAAAACTCAAGGTTGCCCTGAGAATTGTTAATAAAGAATTTTAGCCAGGTTGTTCCACTTTGAGTCTAGGATTTTTCTTTTCTTGAGTCTGTGTTGCTTGAGGACAAGCAAATGTTATTTTGGGGGTTGTGATGAGTCCAAAATGTACTCATGATTTATGGGTATATTTCTTCAAGTTTGGACCTAAAAGAAGGAGATTTGAGCTTAATTGGGATTTTTATTGGAAGTTTGTGCAGATTGTTCTGTTTGTAGAGAATAAGCACGTCTGGCTGTTCTCCTGCCTTGTTCAGCTGTCCGGGTGAAGGATTTTCGTAAAGGGTATTTTTGTCAGCATATTATTTTGAGGAAAGTTGAAGTTTAGCTAGTGGAGCTAAAGCATGGGCTGACTTGCTGTATAGGCATGGTATGAAGTGACTGAAGAGGAGAAAAGATTGCTTTTACTTTACTTTTGCTTTTTCTGTAAGAGAACAGTTGAGTCACTGTTCACCTTTTGTACCTTCCATTGTACTTACTTTGATCTGGTCCGTTTATTTTCTTCTCCAATTTCCAAGAGGGTCTGACCTTAGGTGAAAGTAGTTGTTTGGGGAAGATAAAGGGGAAGGATCAGAGTAAGTGGAAGCATTATTGTAGTAATTAATTTTTCACTTTAATTTGTAACTTTAGTTTTAGAGAGAGAAGTAGTAGTTGTAGTTCTTCCTTCTCTCTTCCTGTATTCAAGTTTGAAGCTCTTCTGGGAATTTATTCCAGCCTCAATCTACTGCATTTATTCATCTTCTCCTTTAATGTTTGCTTTAAAGTCTACGGAATTTATTGTGAGAACAACCAGGGAGATGAGTGAGTAGTCTGTCTACGGGCTAAGGCCAGCCTAAGAGCTGGTGAAAGTAAGTTCGTTCCTCTCTTTCTTTAAACATGAAAATGCTTGTTGGTTATTGAATGGAGAAATATTGCATCTAAGGCTTTGCTAACCTTAGTATTCAGTGGAATAATTAGGAGACCCCCAAAGTTATGACACGGATCTACCATTTAATGCATGTTATTATATCAGACCTGAGTATAGCATGTTAGGGGTTTATATTTCTCTGATTTATAATGCTTTCCTATCCCTAATGCTTAGATGTATGTTAGAAGTAAACCGCGGATATCATACATCTATAGATCTCAATGACGTAACTTCAGATTTGAGTGTAAAAAGAGGAAAGAGACCCTAAATCTATGAAATCAAGACTTCATGTATGTTTGAAAGAGAGAACAATTACTTTTGCCTGTTCTGGTTGTGCCTCTGCCTGTTCTTTAAGTGATTGGAGTTCATTCTTGCTTGTTTTAGTCATCTTAGTTCTAGTTGCTCGTTATTACTGTTCACTGTTAGAATTAGTGTAAAAATCTCGCATTTACTGGTTACCCAACTGAAAGTTGACTGTGCTTTAACATTAGAACAACCGTGGATCGTTTTTATTCTCTGTGGAATACGATAATTTACTTTTGCTGTGCTATATGCGACCTGGTCCTCTTGCCAGAGTGTCCTCATCACTTATTTAACCCACCCCTTAAAAAGCATCAAGGATAACTAACCTTTCTCAAATAGTAAACATATTAAGAAACTAGATTAACTAAAAATAAATAAAAATTAGCTGGGAGGGTTTTGTTTGAATGGAGTGGGGTGTAGTGAGATGTGTGGGCATTATATACATTCCCCATTGGCATGTGCAATCCTAGTAAAAGGATAAGTTTGTTTAGCTTAACCCCTCATTAAATTATACTTAATACTCAATTTTAAGCAACCACAACAACAACTCCATCACACACCAAAGTGTTTTTATGCACTTGTTTATATATCATTGACTTGTTTTTTTCTTATTCTTTATATATAATCTTTTTTAAATGTCTTTTAATTATTTGTTGTATGTTCTTTTTGCAGAGGTGACCACACAAGACAAATAAACATTAGCTTAATAGAGGCAACAATTATGTATTAACTTGTATGATTAATTATAGTTTGGGGTAATGATTTCTAATAAAGAAGATAATTTTTCCAGTTTTTTTTCGTGGAGGGACCAGTTGCATATGGTTAGATCCTAATTATTTAAAACAAAATTAACAAATATGAATCTTGATTTTGCCATGAGCAAATATGTGTACACTACAGAGAGGAAAAAGAACTGGGCTTAAAGAATAGTTTAGCAGCAGCAGTTTTTTTAACAAAGAGCTTAACTTAAGAAAGCCCATATCTTTTTAAATTCTAGATATGTCAACAAAATACCAAAACCTTAACTCTTTTTGTCATGTATGCCCCACTTTCACCTGGGCTGTAAACGAGTGGAGTCGGGCCGAGTTTTAGCATAATCAAACTTGGCTCGTTAGAAATTTCACAAGCTCAAGCATTCCTTCGAGCTTTTAATAATACTTAATTATATATAATATTATTAATAAAACTATATAAAAATACATAAACATCACAATCGAGCTTTCAATTCAACAAGCTTTGGCTTGCTCAAGCTCAGTTCATTTACGATTCAAGTTTTAGAACTGTTCACGAACAACTCGTTCACAAATCGATCCATGTCGAGTCGATTTTTATATCGATCCGAACACTGAACTTCTCATTAACGGCTCTGTTCATTTACGACCATACTTCCACCAAATTAGAGAAAGTTTGAGAGAAAATAAAAATTCATGTGAGAACAATATTTCTATAGCCTAATTGAGGTGGGCCGGAGTGGATGAAATGGGCTTGCAAGGCCTTGTTTCCTTTTCCCATATGTATATTATGATTTGTTCTATTTTATTATTCTAGAATCACAGATTTAGGGATTGTCTACATCTTCTTCATCCTCCCTTCGCGCCTCCTCCTCAACCGTAGCTTTTCAATCTCCGGCCACAATCACGGCGGCGACGAAACCCTTCTACTAGAACGAAGGTAACATATTTCCTTCCGATCTTAGGGTTTCAGATCAGTTTATAATTGTTCTGAATTTCTGATTTATAATTATTCTGAATTTGACAGTTAGGGTTTTGAAAGATGTACAACGGAATAGGACTCCAGACCCCAAGAGGGTCAGGAACTAACGGTTACATTCAAACCAACAAGTTTCTGGTGAGGTCCAGGACCGGGAAGGTTGCTCATAACACCCGGGGATTCGAACCCGAACAAGGCACTGGTGGTATCTCCAGGAAGCCTAATAAAGATATCCTCGATCATGATCGCAAACGCCAGCTCCATCTTAAGCTTGTCGTGCTTGAAGACAAGCTTGTCGAGCAAGGTTATACTGATGCCGAGATTGCTCAGAAGCTTGAGGAAGCTAGAACCACTTTAGAAGCTGCTGCTGCCTCTGAGGATAGTGGCGGACCTTCTGCCATTCTCGTTTCTGGTTCTAAGTATGTTTCCTCCCGTCCTTTGATAATGTCTTAAGTTAAACATGTTAAATATATGTTTTCGCGATTTTATGAAATTCAGTAGAAAAATATATCATGGATACTCTATTTCTATGTTAAATATAGAATGGTGGACCTTCCGCCATTCTCATTTCTGGTGCTAAGTATGTTTTCTCCTGTCCTTAAAGTACTTGGTCGATATTATTTGTTATTCGACATTAAAATTGCCTTTATATCTAATATTTGATAATGTCTTAAGCTAAACATGTTACTCTATCTAAAGTTGTTGGCATATGTCAAAGCAGAAGGGAAAAGCACCATAATCTAGTGTTTGAGAAAGAAATGTTACAGCTCTTCGAGATAGGGAGAAAGTAGGATTTCGCTTTTTAGACAAGTGCCTACCTTGAAGATAGAGGATGAGATTGACAACCTAAAGAATGAATTGAATGTTAGAGATATTAATAGTTTCGGTATTGATGAAAAGTAGTTATTAGACTATCATTTGATTGAACTTTAAGGGGGAGTAGTGAATTAGGATTCTGAAAATTTTAAGGACTTTTAGGAATGAACAAGTTTTACTGATTATTTTTGGATTTCTTAACGACTTATGTAGATATCTAAACTTTTGAATGACTTCCATTGATTTATTTTCAAGTGATCTATAGACTTTTATAGATATTGATCAATTTTGTTGATATTAATGAGTTAGCGCTCCTTTAAAATAATATTTATCATTTATATATAAAGTTTAAACTAAAACTTCAAAATATATTAAAAAACAGCTGGGAAAGACTGAAAACTCGGGTGAGTTAGTGGCATCATATTTATCTAGTTGGAACTGCACCAAGAATAGAGAGTTCATCTTCCCCTGCATTTTTGGGCGACAAAGTGGCAAGTTGTAATGTAAATGGAGCTATGGACAATCATTAGATCCTATATGAAATCCGATACTTTTGTGATGTTAATTGATGCCTTTTTGTATTGCCAATTTTTTTTTTTTATCACAAGTGATACTTTTTTGGATTGAATCAAACCAGAAGATTATTGTTCAATATATTTGCCTATTTCATCAAAGATTTTTTTAATCGTTCATTATTTAAAGGCTCCTATTTTCTTTTTTTCTGTACATATATTTTCTTTAGCCTTCAATATATGTGCCCACCGTTGACTGTCACTTGTCAAGTGTCCTTCTTTATTCTTTCTTCTTATTCCATGGAAATTTGTTCTTGAAAGAACTAAAGTTCAAAATAATTAGTTAGCACCCATTGTTTGCTGGCTTACATTGAAGTGGTTTCAGCCAAAATGTTCCTGATTGTGGTATTTGTACAAAAGTTTTTATCAAAATCAGGCTTTGCTGAGTTTTTTGTGTGAAAGTACATTGAATGCAAGGGGTCACTTTTCATATAAATCTTGAAGGAGAAGAATTTTTTTGGCAGAGTTATTTGAACAATCTCACAAAAGGTCGTCCAAATTCTATAGAAGTCTTTTTGTTGTAAAACTCAATGGTTTTTTTAATACACTGTGACTTGTACTGACTCCGTAAGAGTAATCATTCAATTCATCTAGTCTTTTGAGGGTTTTTTAGTAGTCGTTGAAGACTTTATCCAGTACCTCTAGACTTTTCGAGTCTTTTAAAGTTTGAATTCAATACCTCAAGACTCTAACTTCTTTGCAATCCGAATGCAATGCACCCCTTTGTTCTTGAGATTTAGAATCTACTATTATAGATTACATTATGAATGAGGTAATAGTTGATTTGGGATTTTGTAAAACTGGAATTTATGATTAAGATTATGGATAATTGGAGATGAGTATTTGACTATTTGTTGCATTTTGGAAATGTTAATTGTTGTTATATATTATTTTACTCCCACTCATCTTGGTTGCTCATGCACTTGCCTGTGCCTTGCGCAAGATTGGACTGCTTTCTTATTATAACTTAAGGACATTTTTTCTGTTAATTTGAAGATTACAATGGTTTATATTTTTTTGTGCACTGATTATTGTCGTATCGGTATTAAATTAAAATAACTTCAATTGATTGCGCAGGTATTCCGATACCCAGTCCCATCAAGTTGCTGCTAGAAAGGAGAAACAAATGGAAACATTGAGGGAAGCGCTTGGAATACGAAGCTCTGAACCCAATGAACAGAGCAGTGAAGGGATTGATGATGGACCACTAAATGACCAAAGTAATGGCCGGAATGATGATAACACGTGGATTGAGAAACGTGAACATGCGTTTCTGGATAGGGATTATAGCCGAAAAAAACATGGAGTTGGAAGCCTAAAAGTTGAGAAAGATGAAATGAAAGACCATAAGAAAAAAGAAAGAGATGGAGTTGATGACTCGTCAGATACAGATGACAACAGTAAGCATGCAAAAGTTACTAAAAAGAAGCATCACAAAGTTGGATGGGAAAAGAAGCATCACAAAGTTGGGCGAGAGAGTGATGATGAAGATGACATCGAGTCTGATAAGGGTAGAAAAAGTAAGTCATCGAAAAAACATAAGAAAAGCCGAAAATATGATACTGAGACTGATGATTCTTCCTGTAGCGATGAAAGCAAGTCGTTGAAAAAACATAAGAAAAGCCGAAAGTATGACAGTGAGAGTGATGATTCTCCTAGAAGCGATGACACTGATTCTGATCATGAAAAGAATAGAAGGAAGCCCATCACATCAAAGCTCTCGAAAGGTAGAAGATATGACACGAATAGTGATGATTCTTCTAGTGGAAATGACACTGATTCTGATGACGAGGTTGGAAGGAAAAGTAATTCTCTTCGGAGGATTCAAGATCGTCAGAAGGCAAGCAGCAAAACAGAGATAGATGATTCCAAGCTGGCAGATCGTTGGAAAAGTGAGGACACACATGAGAAAAGTCATAGATTTCAGAGCCAAGATGATGAAAATAAACGAGAAAACAGGACTGATAAGGGTTATGAAGGCCGTGGAAGACAAGAAAACAGGACCGACAAGGATTATGAAGGCCGTGGAAGGCATATTGGAGATGATGTAGATCGTAAAACAGGAAGACAGCATAGGGTGGGGGAGGATAGTGATGAGAGGCAGCGAAAGGATAAAGAAGACCGAAGTCGAAGTCGTGCAAGAGGGGAGGAAGAAGACCGAAGTAGAGGTCAAGATGATAGGAACAATGAAGGGCATAGAAGGGAAAAGAATTATCACAGGGATGAAGATGGTATAGGGAGAAAGAATCATAGAGATGAAGCACATGATGATAGGTATGGACAACATGGAAAGTTTGTTGAACAAGAGCATGGAAGAAGACATGGAAGGGATGAGGAAGAAAAGCTTGTTGAAAAAGAGCATGGAAGAAGACATGGAAGGGATGAGGAAGAAAAGCTTGTTGAAAAAGAGCATGGAAGAAGACGTGGAAGGGATGAGGAAGAAAAGCTTGTTGAAAAAGAGCATGGAAGAAGACGTGGAGGGGATGAGGAAGAAAAGCTTGTTGAAAAAGAGCATGGAAGAAGACGTGGAAGGGATGAGGAAGAAAAGCTTGTTGAAAAAGAGCATGGAAGAAGACGTGGAGGGGATGAGGAAGAAAAGCTTGTTGAAAAAGAGCATGGAAGAAGACGTGGAAGGGATGAGGAAGAAAAGCTTGTTGAAAAAGAGCATGGAAGAAGACGTGGAAGGGATGAGGAAGAAAAGCTTGGAGGCAAAAGCCAAGAGAGGGACAAACAAATGGATTATTCCAAGCGTGCTAGATATAGTGATTCTCGATCAAATGAGAGGAAAAGATATGAAGATGACAAACATGATGATACTCGGGCTAAATACCGGGACTGAAGCAACTGTCTATTAGTCGCGTATGAATGGTAAGTTAATCTTGATAATATGTGTCCTCTTTATTTAGTTATTTATTAAAGAGCCGACTCTTTTGAATAAAAAAAAGTTTTGAATCTTTACATCTCCAGTCTTGTTCTGTTGATAATAGATGAATCTAGAACAAAAATGGTTTTGTTTTTAGGAAGAGATAAAGCAAAGTAATTTTGTGCTAACATTGTGCTGCAGTCCTAGGAAGTTTGAGCCAACAATGTTTGATTTGCGTTAGATGTGTTGTATGAAACCTTTCCTTTATGAATTAATTTTGGTATTTCATTATTGCAAATGGTAGAATATGAATTAGTTTCCTTGTGGACTGAGGCTGTTGGTTTTTTTTCAGAATGTGGAGCTGAAAACTGCATTGGAGGATGGATCACCAGCTTGCACATTGTATTGCTGTCTGTTTTATATTCTGAAATGGGATAAATTTGTTTTTGTAAAAGTTGTTGATTCTCTTATTTTCTAGACTATTTACATATAGTTTGTTCACATGGATATTGTATCGATAAGATGGAAAGTGAGTTTGAAATGCAGTTTTTTTTTCTTTTGTAAAAAAGATTAAACGAAAGTGGTTGCTTGGTGTTGTTAGTGTTGTTATCTTCGTGAAAAGATAAAGGTGAGCCAAGATGTTTGATTAAAAGTTAGGTTAGAAGAGATGTGAGACAAATAAAGGTGTCAAAACCGTCTCATTCAAATTTCAGGAAAAAGAATTTATGGAGTTTCAGTCAACCCAAGAAATTAATTTCAATTTCCTTCTGACCAGAATACATATAAAAAATATTTTTAAATTGTGAAAGATATAAATTTCATTCTATGTTCAAAGTTCATTATTTTGGTCATGAAGAGGTTAGTTTCGATATTGTAACTTGTGATGTTTAACATTTGTCCATTTTTAGATACAAATGTAATTCAATTAGATTATTATTAATTCATTAAAAAGAATAAAAAATCAAACAAGACGAAACTCCCACATTAGAGCCTTTTTCTTTATGGCTTAACTGATTGACTTGAAAAAAGCACATATTTAGTTTGGAGCAGCTAGATTAGACTTCCATTTTTTAGAATATTTATTCTCATCCCATTAATTGCTTCTTGTTTTCTTGAGATTGTATTTTTATTACCCAGGAATGTCATGTTTCGGATCAGTGACAAATCCAAGATTCACGAACACGGGTGCTTGGAATGCTATACTTACAGATGCTTAATTGACAGTAAAAATTTAGCACATACAGATTGAAACCATATGTGGCAGATTCGAACCATGAAAGATTAATAGATAAACGTTATGAATCGAAGGCTAGTAATTTAGTTGCTTAATATTTGATTATCTTACGCCAGTGCCATGACCAAAACGTCTTTTAGATCTACGCAAGGGAAAGAAGGTTTTGCAACAGAAATCAATCTTTGCATGCTTCTTTTATCAAGGCACTCAAAAGTTGAAAATATAAGCCCAAGTACACTGCAAAGTGATTAGATACCACGAATCAAAAGTCTTGAATCGTCTCTCAAAAACAAAAAGTCTTAAATCGTCATAACATGCCAAAACATGCATTCTTATCTCACCAGTCAGTCAGGCCACGTACAAAAAAGAACATAGCTCCAAAATCATGGATCCACGTCCTAATAATCAAATTACATCAACACATACCCGCTGCCTTCACGCTTGTTTAAAATGACACTTATTTGGAGTAAGTAAAGCATTTTCATTTTGATTTGTAATCCAAATCATAAAAAATTTAGAGGATGCTGTGACTAGAACGAACCAATACAATTGAAAGGATTTGCAGTGATATACCAATTCCTTATTGAAGATCCATAAACTGCCAATAACATTGTTCGATCATTCATAAATGTTACAAAGCTCATTACAGCATTATACCAAACCAGACCTAAGTACATGGAACTATAAACGCCATAGAATCTGTCTATAAAGAGGTAAATTATAACAAAAATTCAAGTTGAAGTGAATCACACCAAACTAAAGTTCATGAACTGAATGTCAAATTTGAGAATAGTATATAAGCTAGAAATATCATTTTGCCAAAGGATTCCACATAACAAGGAGAGGTGAATAGCCTAATAACACCCCTACTAACAGCCATTTTAAATTGAAAATTTGAAAACACAACATGAGTAAAGCGCACAAGACCAGAGAAATCTCTGCTACTATCTACCTTAACAAACTCTCTAACAGGAGATTGTGAGTGACTAACAAATTAGATTCTTAACATTTTGTTGCCTACAACCGAACACCAATATCATCTTTTCAACCCGTTTCCCAGTTTAAGAAGTGCTTCGACCATATAACATCAATAGAGGTGGCTATTTCTGACACAATATATGATTTACAAAGGCTACTCGACTGACACAATACAATTCACACCACTATCATACTTGTTGCATTTATATCATATATAATCATCTGACACATATGCATAACGTAACATGATTTTGACACAATAACCTGAAATTGTCAACCCTGTTTCGAGAAAAACAAAAAATTGCCTCACCTAGTACCCAACCCTCTGCCTCAACAAGCTGTGTGCCATCATGAACATTCCCCTTGGCTGAAATAAAGCCCACATCTTCCTTCTCTAATTCCAATAAAATACAGAAAAAATAGCCAAGTACAAATGTGCAGAAAGCATTAGAAAATGCACATAACAGGCACTGCATCTCCAGTCAATACATTGGAGAATAACATGGTCAAGCAGAAAGGAAAGATCCCACTTCTTCAAGCCAATAAAGAGCTCCATAACCCTCTGAGCTTATTCTCCCCCAAACACTCATGAGACCTTTGTTTGGAACAAATTTCATACAAGAAAAGAACTAAACGTCCTTGTTCAATCATTTCTTATATTTGAAAACAAATTCAATAGTCAAGAAATTTAATCACTAAATGAGAAAATACAAGCTACCCTAACTTGAATTCTCAGAGAATCATGTCACTATTGACATGATTTCTAATTCCCACACAACAACTTAACCTAAAATATGAAAGACTTCAATTCTTTCTGTTTCCAAATATTAAGAACATAAAACACAAAGTGAGGTTTTTGAACACTCTCTTACATGTATCTCAGATACGTTTTGCACGTACTTTAGTTTTGAATGCATATAAGAATATAACATATAATGCACAAACCACCGTAACCGGACAAAACTAAATATATACGAGAAGTTCAATTCTAGGTTTTGCTATGATTATTCAACATCCAACAACAACCTCCACAGTCAAGCTGGACAGCTACAGTTCATATTAATCCAACAAATTCCATTACCAACAAGTCAAACAAATAAAAAAACAGAGATTTTTCAAATAAGACATAAACTTTTATAGAAAAGGTATCAAATTTCAAACAACAACAACTGCATCATCAGAAGAAAGATAATAAATAAACCCTCAAATTAGCAACAAGGGCTACAATCTGAGGTTAAAAAACCAACCAACAAATCTAACAGCGCTCTATTTCTTATCGGTTTTTCCTTTACCGCCACCGGAATCTCCTGCCCCGGAACCCTGAGCAGCCTTCTTAGCTGCCTTCTCTTGCAAAGCTTTACCGTCCCTATGTAATCAAACCAAAACAAATATCAAAACTTTAATCCAATAATTACAAATCTAGGAATAAAAAACAATTTGGATAAAAAAAAACCTTTCGCGACGCTGCTCAGGGGTCAACCCGTCGTCTTTGTTCTTGCCCTTGCCGCCGGTGCGAGCCTGAGCTCGTTCACGATCTTTCTCTCTCTGATTTCCGCGTATAAGAATTAAGGATAACGCAAAGCTATAAATTCAAATATCATAATAAAAAATAGATTGAAAATTAATAAAGAATTTGATGTAAAAAGAAAGGATATGAGTCATTATTGGCGACAAAGAGAGCAGCTGCTAGACCAATTTATTTGATGCACAAAACTAAAATAGCTAATAAAGTCAAATTAATAGATGGGAGAGAAGAGGAAGAAGAAGAAGAAGAAGACCGCGTTTAGGATTACCCAATATGGGCCTCGAATAAACATATATTAATGGGCTTATATTAGGCCCATAATACGTGGGATTGTTAGATAAATAATCACAATAGAGTCTTTTGTAACCTTGTGCTCTTTTAGTATCTACCACGGGTACCAATAAGAGTTAAATAAGAGTTAGTCTAAGTGTCAGAAAGGATTGAGGTTCGAGTTTTCGTTTTGTCAAAATTTAGTTCTTATTGGTAGGTAATTCGTAAACTTCACTATAAACACTCAGCGAGGTCTATGGTTTGTCATGCTGTTACGAGTGAGTCTGCCTACCCTTAGCTAACTTTTCTTTACCAAAAAATAAATATTTATTGCGGGTTGTTTCATCCTTTTCATGAATATATTGAGTATGTTGATGCACAACAATCGCCTTCTTTTTCAAACATGTTCATATTAAACTGTGTGTTGTTAGACATGACAACCCATATAGAATGAATAAAAGTGGAGAGATGATTGTGTTTATTTAAACAAGAGTGTAGCAATGTGATTGTATACCACCACATATGTCATCTATTTATAAAACAAAAATATAGTTGTTAGAATCTTAGTGTTGAAATATGCCCATTAAAATATAGTCGTTGGAATATGTCTATTCGATAATTCTTTCAAAATTAATAATGTATATTTTTATTATTGAAATAGATTATGAGATAAAGAGAGTATGGTTCGAGTACAAACATATCAAAACACTTTAATATAAGAAGGTATTTTTCTAATAGTATCTTATAGAATGTGACACAGACAAAAGAAGTCTTGAATCTCATTTATCGATTTCATACTACAAGATAACCATTTGAGAATTTAAATTCTTCTCTCTACCAATTCCAAGAAACTGAGTACAATTAATTTGGAGCATTTATTTAATTATTTGATTTGATGCTATGATATTTGTAGTATCGATAGATTGAATTCTAAGGGCATTTAGGTCCGCCTTCCTTGGTTTTCCAGTTGTTATAGCAAGGACATTCTTCTTTGTTGCCGTAAGTCCCTGAAGGAACGCACAAGCACTTGGCGCAGCATTTGTTGCAAAATTCGATGCATGGGTTCCTGTGTTGTGTTTCCGAACACCTAAAATTGCATGCCCCCGCACATTCTGCACCACACATATAAAGACCAAATTGTCACAACGAACAAAATTGAGCTAAACTTTAGACCACCTAAAGTTTATCGTTATAAGGATAAAATTAGTTTTGCAAATTAATTTAGAACCAAAATTAACCATTTACCTTTTTAAAAAACAATTAGACACATCGAATCCGTGATTAATAAGATGACTAGCTGCTATGAATATTAAGTTCGCTAAAAAGTATATATCATTTCATCGATCTATATCTAAAGTTGCATATTTCGAATAAATTTTTACAGCTTTTCCATAGTGATGTTGCACAAATAAGAATCTAATTTCGAAGCATGAAAATCAAAATTTTAAATACAAATCCAGTAGTATATTTCTGAATTCTGCCTGAGTTTGCTGTTCATAGGAAAAAGATTTTATAAATAGTTTTTTTAGTTAATTTGATTACACTATTCAATATTTTTCAAACATCATTCAGGAGACTTCTCCAAAATTCAATTTAAAATTTTCTGCACACGTTAGGGATTGAGTTCAAGACCTTATATGTCAGATATTTAGTTAATGAAAATTCAAAGATAAATTGTGATATAAGTGTGACTTGTAAAGTTATCTCAATATTTTTATCTCAAAAACAAAAAAAAAGTTATTAGAATTTAATTGGAGTATATTATATACCTTGTGGACGAAGCGATCCCTCTCCACCAGCCTGTGAAAGTTAATTTTGTTAATCAAACACGTTAGTATCCATCATATATGATCAAATATTTGCTTTCTTAGTACAAAAAAATAATAATAATTAATAACAACAATCAAAATCAAATGAACTATACAGAAACTAAGATTAAAAAAGCTCATGTACTAACATATGAAATGTCAATCAGAACTGAGAGGGCGACAAGAAGAATGATGAAGGAAGAACAAGAAGAAACACAAGAAATCCTAGCCATAATAATAGTAAAATCTCTTCCGAAAAAAATAGTAAAAATCTCTCACTCTATTGTTATATTATTATGAGTACTCTGAATTCATATTCTGATGAATTGCTTCAAAATGAATATATAAGCATTGGATGCATCTACATATACAAATATCCAGGATTTAAGCTGTCAAATACTCTCAATTATGATAAGCAATTAATTACTAAAATCCCCCCTTTTTAAGTATGTGATTAATTATGCTAATTGTGTAGCATTCTCATTCTTGTAAATAATTGGATTAAGTTCAAGGGAAATTCTATGGTCACTTTGTTTTTCACAAAGTAACCATTACTTTGTTTTGTCCACCATTAGATCATGGGTTAAAGTCTAATCTAATGGTGGATAGGACAAAGTACAAACAAAGTAGAGCAAAAACAAAGTGACCATAGCCTACACCTAAGTTCAAATAAGTATCATGTGATTTCGCGATTTTACAAATAAAGAACTGTAGTTTGCCTTTGAGCAAATAAAGGATTGTGATTTGCATTGTTTGCAGAATTAAAGAAATTGTCGATTTTGTTGACGTAAACGAGGACATTTTTGGCCCGAAATGTTTTTCTCACCTTTGAGCTTAACTCTAATTTGACTCGTCAAAGTTCAGAAAATCATTTCGGGCCAAAAATGTCTTCGTTTACATCAACAAAATCGATCATTTCCTTAATTTTGCAAACAATGCAAACCACGGTCCTTTTTCTTGCTCAAAGGCAAACCACAATCTCTTATTTGCATATTTACAAAACTACAAATCACTTATTTAAAAGTTAATCCTAAATAATTTCTCATAAAAGCATGCGTGCATGCATAAGCATATTTAAGATTATTTTCCATTCATTTCCTCCTTGCAGATTTTTATACATATTATAGCCACTAAAATTTTGCATAATGAAACTAGTTTTTTAATAAGAAAATAACACGTAAGATACTTATTTGTTCTTCATTTTATTTCTCTTGTCTTGTTTGTTTTCTTAAAATTACATAAGCATAAGAACAAATTGACAAAACACTAACTTTTATTGCCACAAATGACAAAAACGACCAACAATTGTGAAAAAATGAACTTCTCAAAAATGACCAACATTTAAAACCGAAGGAGTACAAAATTATATGGTATTTACTATGTATTTGTTTTTCTTAATTAACAATTCATTTATGCTTTGACCATATAATGATTTTTAAATCAGTTTGAACATAATTTCTTAAAGAAAAAAATATCAATTTCTATAGAATTAATTTTTGGTAACAAAAATGTCTAGTTAATGGTAGGTCTACCCACTCGCAAGATCAGAGTAAACCACATATCTCGATAAAAATTTACAGTAATTTCTATAGAATTAATGGATTCCGTCTAAGATGAGATAAATGTTAGTATTAATTGTAATGTCAACTTTCTTTAAAAAAAATAAAAACTGTAATGTCAAATGTTAACATTTGATCATTTTTCAGGCGTGTTTATTTTAGTTTTCAGAGCTGTGATTATTGCACTCCAACCTAATGAAAATTTAGTGTTTGATTAAGTTTACATTAACTTCTTTCGTTATAAACAAAAGCTTTATTGAGTTTTTAACCTTATTTTCAAATATCCTTATAAATAGTTGTTTTGATTTATTTGATTTTGAAAACAAGTTATCTTTCTTATGTTTAAAAAAGTTATATGTTCTAAAAAAAAAAACTTAACACTTTTTAAATTTTTTTAACATTACTATGATGTTTTTAAAATCATTGATGGATGAAGTAAATTCAAAAGATAATTATCTACCATCACATAAAAATGATTCATCGCAAAAGTTCCGTTATCTCGTCTAAATTCCGTTTTTTGTCATTCAAAAGCACTAAAGTATGAGAAACTAATCCATTGATTATTCCATAAACAACAGAATGATACAAAAGGAATTGTAGGGATAGCCAACAAACCTACCATATATATAGTTTTACAATTAAATAGCTTTCTATAAAAAATAGTTGACTATAATTTTTCCTAAAGAATAATAAGTTGTACATATTATTCTTTTTTATAACAAAATGTATAGCTAAGAATAGATATACACACTTAAAAAGTCAGGGCAAACCACAGATCTCGATAAGAGTTTACGGTGGAATTTACAGATTGTCTATCAATAAGAGCTAAATTTTGACGAAGCGATGACTCGAACCTCAAATAGAAAGATTATGCAGACATTTCTGAAAATAAAATACGATATTCTACAACTTCCAACATATCTTTGTTGAAACTTGAAAGTCCCTCCACAAGCTCAATATTTTCTAAGCCACAACTGCTATTTAATTTTCATTAATTGACAAATATTTGTAGCGGTCCTTGAAGAATTAAAAACCGTCTAGTTAAATCAAGAATTGTCATAACGCAACAACGCTTCAAATTTCGAGTTCACCATTCACCAGTCTTTGTCTACAAGTCCTCCAATGACACCAACGACGTCGAGTTTATATTTTGGCAATTATTTTTGTCGCCTGCACACATTGCTTTTGCTTTGCAATTTGGGCTCGTTTGACATTTCATTTATGTCCCCAAACTATAATTTCTTGCTTTGCGAGACTTTCTCGCATGTAATCCAAAATCATTGAAAAAACAATTGCAAAAAAATTATAAAAATAAAATAAAAACAATACTTCGTGTTTTTTATTTATTTATTGTAGTAGCCTTCAATGGAAAAAACTAATCAATTCAGTGTCAAGCGAAATTGGGAACCCCAAAAGGAGTTATTTTATTTCTAGTCTTTATAGCTCCCTCCAAACATTTTGTTTTAGAAATCAAGTTTTAGGCGCAACCACTTATTAAATTATTTCTAAAGTTATAACTATTGAGAATTTAACTTCTCAAGTACTCCCCGCATTTTATATTTTACAATTTTTAACACACTACCGTGAAGGTGAAGGTTAAAAAATTGAGATATTTTCAAAATATTGTCAACACAAATCTAACTTCAAAAGGTTCATTAAGGAAATATCTTTCTATATTTAAAAAGTCAATATAACTTCCAAGTTAGCAATGTGGGACATTCAACACGCCCCTTTACGCCCAAATCATATGGTGCGTGAAATCAATATAGCGGAGGCTCCCAAATTGCTCAACCATGGCTCTGTCACCATCTTAGCAAAGCCTAAAGCCAAAAAGCACCTTAAAGGGATAAGATTGATTTTTATATTTAAGAAGCCAAAATTGCTTTCAAGTTAGCAACGTGGAACATTCAACAACAAACATTAATATTAATCAACTTATTTTGCAACATTTATCCAATGGCACGATGAACTAAACTGATCATTAATTCAAGATGAAATGAAAAAGGAATTACTCATAAAATGTAAATAAATTAAAAGGTTTGGATTGATTACAACATTGATTAATATGATTATTTGGAGGGTGAATTAAGGACATTTAGGTCCGCCTTCCTTGGTCTTCCAATTGTTATAGCAAGGACATTCTTCCTTGTTACCATAAGTCCCTGATGGTACACATAAGCACTTTGCACAACACATGTTGCAGAAATATAGGCATGGCTTCTTATGATGTGTTTTTGAACACCTAAACTCGCATGCCCCTCCACATTCTGCACCAAACATTCATTCTAATTCATTATTTCTATTCTCCTTCCTTATTTCCTTTCAACTCAATGTATATAATGTGCTAAATTGTAAAATTAACATGTTTCTGAACGTATATATATATATATACTTACGATTTGGATGAAGTGATCCCTCCCCACCAGCCTGCAAGGCAAACATATAATTACTATATATTATCATTCTTCACCATAAAAAAAGAAGAAGGCAAAGAAATATTGAATACTTTTCTGTTTTATAGCTAAGAAATAAAACTTCATTAGCTCAAATTAACCACAATGAAATGACATATAATCATAAGGTTAGGATGTTATATATGTAAAAAAACAAAAGATAAATGCTTATGAATTTGACTAACATGTGAGATGCCAATCAAAAGGGACGCTGCTAGAAGAAGAAGGATGAATAAAGAAGGAGAAGAAGCACATGAAATTGTAGCCATAATTATACTAATGTGAATCTTCTCACTCTTAATCTTATTTTCTAATTGGATACTGATCTTCCTTAAGAATTCTATACATTCATGCACCTTATTTATACTTGTATTGTAAAGTTTACAAATGATACGTGTCAATAACTCATTTCTCATTCTGAACCATATCTTGTTGTGGATACTATATCAGCTGCAATTACTACAATTTTCCCTTTCATGACCCTAATCATACTAATTTTATACTCTCAAACAGATTTTTCTTATTAGTGTGTGCTTGCAAAATTCAAATATTTTCCATATATATTTCCTCATTGCAGATTCTTATACCTTAATTTTATTTTATTTTGTTACAATTCTTATACCTTAATTACATACCTCTATTGATACGTTAACATCTTGAAAAATATTTAAAGTTAACTATTTTAATATTTATTAGAGATGTAAATATTTAATCCATGGCTATAGTTTTGAATAATCTGTAATATGTTAAGGTATTATATTGCTTGACATCATAATAATGGTATATTTTTTGCTCAAAACAGATAAACAATACTTCCTCAATTCTCGAATGTCTGTGTTAAAGCTATCTGTAGTATTTTTCTTCATTAGGGAAGTTATAACACTTGAGGGAAACATTTTGTAGAAAAGCCATTTCAGAAAATTTTAATGGGAATTACATTTTAGAATTTTTTTCTTAAGGGAAATAAATAAGGAAATTTTTTTCTCAAAAGAAGTTTATTTGTTGAAACTTCATTCATGTGATTTCCTGATGCATCATTTTTTTCTTCTTGATGCATTTCTCTCGTCTGATTCACCATTTTGCACTAAGTTTCTGAAAATAAACTCCATTCTTTTGAGGGGAATCATAAGGACATGTGGTGCGCTAAGGGGGAACCACTACTAGATTTAGAAATAAGGTGCACTTATGGGGGGAATCACTATTTAGATTTAAAAATGTGGTGCACCTCGGGGAATCACTATTAAATCTAAAAATGTGGTGCACCTTGGGGAATCACTATTAAATCTAAAAATGTGGTGCACATTAGGCCACTCAGATTTAGAAATGTGGTGCACCTCGGGGTGAATGTGGAGACCATTTGTTATTTTATTTTAACGTGATGTTCATGGGCCAATTTAAAAGAAAAAAAATCAAGGAACGAGTCATCAATCAAGAAGATCATGGGCAGCTAAGATCCATGAAGTGAAGAACAATTTCTTATTGATGGATAAGTGGATCAAGTGGAAGCAAGTAGTTACTGTCATTCCTATAAATGTCAAAATAAACAAGTATGAGAATAAGAATGACATTAATCGCGAGTACTCTACTTGTTACCATCCTTATTTAGGGGTGACTAGAAGGCTCTTGGAGTTGAAATTTTTTTTATCCAAACTCTTTTAAGTTGTAACTTAAGATCCCACATAGACAGCCATCTTAGAGAGCATCGTATAATTATTAATTGACTTCATTGGCATTGATATACGCGCCCAAGTACTCTTATGTAACTGTAAGTTCTTGAAAAAACCATTGACAATTTTGAAAGTTTTTGAAACATTCTTAGTAGCGATTCATTAAATCCAAAAAGTATAGACAACTACTATTGAAAAAAATTAGAGTCTGTTTGGTACAGTTCTTAGCTGACATCAGTTTGTTTTTGTTGTTAGCTATGTTTTTTTTTTTGAAACAAAAGGAAGTATTATTACGAATCAAGAGATAATGAAGAACAAAGAAAATCAGGGGGTACAGAGAACCACTCATCCTGATAATTGTCTAAAATAATACTCCTAACTAAGCAATGTGCCACCTTATTTGCAGTTTGTTTAATGAACAAAATAGAGCTATCAATTAGATCGTTCGGTAAAATGCTACAGTCTTTAACTATAGCGTTAAAAGGTGAAGTTACTTCTTACGAGCGGGCCATCAACTTAACTACACAAAGAATTAGATTCCACAATGAACTTTTGCTGTAGTTGGTATGTAAAACGTCTAATACGAACAAATAACTTATAAAAATAAAATTATAACTCTCAGAATTTAATCAATTTTACAAGTTGATATCTACAAACTTTATTATAAAATTATTGGCAAAATTATAAATTTTGGCAATATAAATTTACGATCACCTATTAATAAATCAGCTAAGCCTATAAATGGTATCGAAATATATACCTAATAAATTTTTTTATCACTTCTAAAACCAGCAGAAAGCGAACAATATCTTCAAGTCCATGTGTAATTTGTAAAAAAGAGATTTTAGTATATTTTTGAAGCACGATGATATAGTAGTACAAGTTAATAAATGATTGACATATATCACATTAAACTATAAAATTTTGATAAGTTGTAATTAATTAAAATGTATTTTTTAGTTAATTATTTGTATAAAATTCAAGATCCAAGAATAAAAACTCTAGACCTTGAAAAACAAACCTTAAATTTTAAATGATGAACCCTAAATACTAATAGATATAACTGTGTTATAAAATTGTTAATCCGAAGTACCACTTCACCCGTACTCCAAAAGTATTCTAAAATTTCTCTTTGTTAGTGTTATCATGCAATAATTTACAAGACACGTGGGCTAGTGAGAGTTCATATATTCGCCACGTTGGTCTAAGATGACTTAGTTGAAAAGTGTGAGTTGCCACATAGACATGCGTTGAATAGTCAAAGACAAGAAATTTGCTATACTACAAGGATTCTACTTACTATTTATTACTTGCTACTTATTCGCGCGTTAGGAAAGTTTCGACTAAAATGAAAGAATCACGCCTAGATTAGACCTAAGTCGACTAGGATTAGGTCTTTGATCATTACACTATAAATACACGTGACAGCTCTAAATCATTCTTTCCGATCACAAATCTGTACTGACTTTAGCATAAGAGAGATCGCCTATCAAGTGCCCCTTATTATTTTTCAGGAAGCCTAACTAGGGAAGCAGGTGGTTACTGTTTATGAGTAACAGTTAGTAAGTATAGATTAACTTTTGTTACCTGAAATCGATAAACCCTATTTACCGCCGTTATTGACAGTAGAGCCATCTCAGAACAGAACAGAACAGAAGAGATGTGTAGAGTTCTGGTCTGAAAGTGAAAGGGTGCGCCATCTCCCCATACCCCTTTCCTCTTTCTTTCTATCTCTCTTCTTTTTCTTGGATCCTAATCCTGAATCTATACATGTAATCATGCCCTTTTGATTCTGATTCCACCATCTTCCTTCAGATTTACAGGTCACTTTTTTATTCCTCTTCCTTCATATTTGTGCTCCATACCTCAATTTGTTTAATTAAATTGATTTTAACACTTGTTTTCTACTTTTTGCATCTGATTAACTACTGGGTTGTTCTCAAAATCCCATATTTATCTTTCTATTTTTAACTATTTTACTGCCTTGTAATACATATTATGTATGCTGTGAATGCTGCTGCTGCTTCTGATTGTAGCTTCTGGTTTTGTGGTGTTCAATAGGTCTTTATGTTGTTTTAGGGACAGATGGGGAAAAGGGATAAGAAAAAGAGCCGTGCTCAGCAAAAGGGCAAGAGGGTTACAGTTCCAGCCCCTTCTCCTGTAATTGCACCTGAACAAAGCAGCTGCCTTGGCGATGCTACGATTGATCATGGTGGAGTTAAAGTAGTGAAAGAAAGAAAACCCTGTCCCCATATTCAAAAGGGTTTTAATCTTACTAATTTGACTGAGAAACTTGGCTCTCCTGACTCTTTAAGGTGTGAGGATTGTCGGGAAGGTGCGGCTGATAAGAGGGGTGCTAAGTCAAGGGGCAGACATGTCAAGAAGAAAGGTGATTCAAAATCTGAGTCAAAGGCTATTTGGGTGTGCTTAGATTGTGGACATTTTGCATGTGGAGGGGTTGGTTTTCCAACAACCGAACAAAGTCATGCTGTTCGCCATGCTAAACAAACTCGTCACCCCTTGGTAATCCAATGGGAAAAACCTCAATTGCGTTGGTGTTTCCAATGTAGCTCGCTAATTCCAGTTGAGACAACGGAAGAGAGCGGTGAGAAGAAGGATGTGTTTTTGGATGTTGTAAAATTGATCAAGACTCAAATATCAGCAAAGTCGTCAGAGGATGTCGAGGAACTTTGGTTTGGAAGTGGAAGTATTCTAAGTGAAACAAAAGTTGAAGGCACCAGCATCGTATCAAGGAGCTTGGAAGCAGGAGGTGGTTACATAGTAAGAGGTTTGGTTAATCTTGGGAACACTTGCTTCTTCAATTCTGTCATGCAAAATCTTTTGGCAATGGATAAGTTGCGAGAATACTTCTATAATCAAGATGCATCATATGGTTCGCTTACTATTGCATTGAAAAAACTTTTTCATGAAACAATGGAGACTGGTGGTCATAAGAATGTGATCAATCCGAGAGCCTTTTTTGGATGCATTTGTTCCAAGGCTCCTCAATTTCGGGGATACCAGCAGCAAGACAGCCATGAATTGTTGCGCTGCTTGCTTGATGGTTTGTCTTCTGAAGAGTTGGCTGTGAGAAAACGGGTAAATGCTTCTAGAGAAGACGGAAATTCCTTGAAAGAAGGCCCTATTTTTGTGGATGCTCTATTTGGTGGTCGAATTTCTAGTACTGTTTCTTGTACTCAATGTGGGCACTCCTCAACTGTTTATGAACCATATTTAGATCTCTCTCTCCCAGTTCCAATGAAGAAACCTGCAACCAAGAAGGTCCAACCAGTATCTAGAAACAAAAAGACAAAGCTGCCACCAAAAAGAGGAGGTAAGGTTCGAGCACAGGCTAACAAAGAGACAGATACAGTGCCAGCACAGAGTATTTCTAGTTGCAGTGAGTCTCCATGCCAAACGCAGTCCACTCCTGATGCAGAATATATGATGGCTTCCTCTGGTGATGTTGCTGGAACTGAGTCCGTTTGCTCAGTTGGCGTGGCCGATAATAATGGTTTAACCTCACAGCATTTATCTAATGTTCCAAATACTGATAATGAGCAAGTTGCTGATGCTACGGTGGAGCAAACCGCAACATCGTTTGATGAATTCTCATGGATGGATTATGTTGAACCAGAAACTACATCAGATGAGCAGGATTTTGCTCCACAACATAATGATGTTTCAGCATGTCAGTATTCTGAAAATACGAATTTAAATAATGGTTTAATGGAGAGTACTGAATTACATTCTGTTGGCGGAGGGCCAACTCTGAAACTGGATTCTTCTTCTGTGAATCCTTCAGAAGAAGAGGTTCCGTTACAGATAAAAAGCTCTGAAGTTTTGTTGCTTCCATACAAAGAGGAAAGTTACACTGATGGGGCGATAGTGAAAGGAGAAGATGAAGCCTCATCCTCTGCTGCTGGATGCAGACAAGAAGAAGAGGATTTTGATGGCTTTGGCGACTTATTCAATGAGCCTGAAGAATCTTCTGCACCCGTTGCTGGGCCATCTTTAAGAACTGGTTTTGCAGCGGCACACAGCAGTGAATCTGATCCAGATGAGGTTGATAACAGTGATTCTGCGGTATCTGTTGAGAGTTGTTTGGCTCATTTTATAAAGCCAGAACTGCTCTCTAAGGATAATGCTTGGGAATGTGAAAACTGTTCGAAAGTCCTGCTACGCCAAAGATTGGAGACCAAGAAGAAGCAAGCTGTAACTGTACCAAACGCTATTACATATGGAGGTGAGATTCAAATTGAGGGTCTCCAACAAGTTTAGACAAGGACATCTTTTGTTCTAATGAGGTCGGAAAAACAAACACATTAATACTGATGCTTTTCTCACTTCTGCAGGTGAAGGCTTGGTTTCAGATAACGGTAAAATGGATAGCTCCAGTGAAAGTTGCAGAGAAACTGAAGGTGGTCAAACAGATAAGCTGAAGCTAAATGATATTCAAAGCAAAGAGAGAAAGGATGAGGATGAGATGACTGCTGATACCATGCAGCCATCCAATTCTTCTACTGTCTACAAATCATTGGAGCAAGAAAGTCTCAGTTGTCCAGCTGTTAGTTCTTCTAGTGTTGATGAACCAAGTAGTTCTGGGTACGCAACTGCTAGAGATCAGCTTGGTGATTCCCAGTCCTCCGTTAATTGTGTAGCAGAGGAAGATGGAGATGATGGTGAAGAGAGAACATCAAGAAAAGTAAAAGTAAAAAGGGATGCAACTAAGAGAGTCCACGTCGATAAAGCGCCGCCTATTTTGACTATTCATCTAAAGAGATTCAGCCAAGATGTTCGTGGCCGTTTAAGCAAATTGAATGGCCATGTGAAATTTGGAGACATGCTTGATCTGAGGCCATACATGGATGCCAGGTACTTCTTCAACACTTTTTTAGAGTTAACTATAGTTAATTTGATTTATAGTCCCACTATTTTTCTTTATCTTGTGCTTTCATCTAAATTTTGTGTGGAGTCTTTCTGAAAAGAAATGCTTTAATACAATCTAGACCATCAGCATAACTGCTCAGATTATGTCTTACTTCTTTCATGCATTTATTACATGTGTTGTACAAACCAATATTGTAGTATTATTAGAGGTTTAAATTAAGACGACTTAACATTTGATTTTAGATACTTTAAACTTTAAAGATACTTATAGGCGAGTTGTAGCATCCCAATGCAGTAGAAAGTTATGGCTTGTACCTTTTCCTTACATCCAAATGTGGTGAGTTCCTCAGCAATCTAGTTCCTTTTCCTGCTTTGTGGATATGCTTTCCTGAATGAATAAATGAATTTGTATAATGAAGTTTGCTTTTCTACATTGCATAAAAATGCAGTTTGTTCATGGTTTTTGGGATCTCAAAGCTACTTAATTGAATAGATGTTAATTATAAATCTTCAGCTTGATGCTTTTGCCAATTTAAAATATTGCATCCTCTTAGCCGTCTCTTTTGGTGAAGTATAAAATTCATAAATAGTAATGTCACCGAACAACTATCAAGTATGCCATGACCTTATTCTTTCAGAAGATATATGTTAAAATATAATAATATTATTCTTGGAGTCATACTATCAACTTAAGCGTTTTGATTGAATGGTTCTGTGGCATGTTACAAAAGCTTGCAGACCATAATGTTTCGTTTTTCAACCCTAGCAAAGGTAAAATGTCAGTGTGTTTCTTCACACTTTAAGCCCAAACAGGATTCACATGCAAGAGTATATTAATGACTCTAAACCATTTTATCTTTAACTTCATATCGAGTAAATGGTTCTTTCACAATGTGTATTATACTATTATTATAGTTATGACTTATGAGTGACTTAAGTAATGATTTTTATGATATTTTCTACGATGGTATGTTCCTCTAATAGATAAATTTTTAGCACTATCAGAATTCTTTGAAGTTTCCTTTCGTTTTACCCAAAAGGAAATAACATAGAGAAAAACAAAGATTTAGTGGTGATGTTATAGTCACAGAAAGAGCTAAATAGCCAGTGTTTAATTCGTGATGGAATGTCTTGTTTATTTGATAATATGTGATCTGGTAGAACTTTTGTCTAGTCTTTTCTTTGTAATTTAGGTCTGTTCAGTTTGAAACTTAGGCATCTTACTCTTAGACACAGATTAAAAATCTAGAATAGGTGAAGGTGCCGAGGCTCAAAGTTTGCATGATTTCTTGCATTAAACTTTGACTCAACATACCCGATTCAAAAGTATTGCTTGAAATGTGGAAGCAATGAAGGAACATTCAATTCCTGGGTAGAGTGCTTTCATAGTGGAATCCTCTATGTATTATTGCTCTCTTGCTAGTGATGGTATTGAAGAGCTTCAGTATCTCTATCGTAATGGCAGATAGTCCGTGGGGATTGGGATGTTCCACTGTTTTCTAGGCTTTTGATCCAAAATTTAGAGATATTTTTCCAGGGTTATCCTTGCTGCTTAGGCAACGAGCACTTTTTATACTTGTGTTGTGACACTCCTTTTTGCATGATGCTTCCACATTTTAAGGTGGTGTCCTTGCTAGCTGCTACAATATGTTACGTATTGAGTAGATTCCATGAACATAATGTGATTCGGTTATCAGCATCATTTTTAAAAGATTTTTCTAGAACCTGAACATACCTAAAAATTGTGAGCGGATAAACAAAATAACGACTTGGCTTTGATGCCAATAAGTCAGGTAAAGTGATGACTCCCTTACCTTCTAGCTCGCTCGACATGCTTTCAGTCTAGGCTTCATTATTTTGTCTTTTGAAGTCCAAAATATGGGTGTTCATGGAAAGGCTACCTACAAATCGTTACAATTTTCTCGTTCGTGATTTTTTTAAACTGAGTTGGTTCTTTTCTGTAAATAATATCCTGCATGGGCATATTAGGATTAATTGCTTAAAATTTTGGGAAAATGCAGGTGTAGAGACAGAGAAGAATATGTGTATCGTCTCTTGGGGGTAGTGGAGCATTCGGGTTCGATGAGAAGCGGTCACTATGTTGCTTATGTGAGAGGAGGGAGTAGAAGCAGCAAAGGCAAGACAGAGGGTGAAAAAGGCAGTGCTGTGTGGTATCATGCAAGTGATGCTTATGTGCGTGAGGTTTCACTGGATGAGGTTCTTCGGTCGGAGGCCTACATATTATTCTATGAGAAGATCTGATATATAGTTATTTTGTTTTTACATATATGTGATTCTTCATTTGAGATTAGGGGTGAATCAACAAGCAAACCCAAAAGAAAAGAGAGGGAGATAGATAGAAGAAGGCAGAGTAGAGTGTACAAGAATGATCATATATTCAATACCCCAATTTTTTTGACATGTAACAAAGCATTGTATACATTGTGAAATCAATCGTTAGAAAATCCATTTTTGAGGAGACATTATGGCATTTTGCTCTCCAAATGATAGTTTGGAGATATTTGTTTTGGGGTGCAATTGTTGTTGATAATGAGAAACTTTCTGCTGTTGTAGTTTCCAGAAAGCATCATGTAGTTTAGTGCACTCATCAATGGGTCTTTGCCATTGATGCACAATTATTATTATTATTATTATTATTATTATTATTATTATTATTATTATTATTATTATTATTATTATTATTATTATTGTCTCGTTTTTAACCAATAAGTCAAATCTGAATTCCATGGAATTAAGATCAACACTCTTTCATAACACTCGTTATTTGAGGAATGGGGTTGAACCCTCATTTCTCTTGAATTTCGTCTATTAATGACACAGAACCATTTCAACTAAGTAGGCAACTCAAGAAACCCCATCCTAACAAGATCAAATATGGTAACAATTGATGCAATAAAAATGGATCTTAGTTCGATTACCAATTAGAATTTCTAAAAATGTTTATGATTTCAATACTAAAAAAAACGAAGTCCCTTCTTTAGTCAATTTTGTCAACCTTTGATTTTCTTTGTATATTTTAATCTCTTAATTATCAGTATTAATGATATATAAGTCCATTTTGAATAGATTATAAATATATTTTTTCTCTGAAGGAAATAGAATATGAATATAGTAACAACGCTCTTGATATTCCTTTTATTGTAAGTTTTAATTGATTAGATTGCAAGTTCATTTCATAATTTACCTTTTCTTCGGAGACATGTTTTTCGAATAAATCATAAGCTAGCAACTAAAAATTTACTAGAAGATGCCCTCTCTACGCTTCGGGAGAAATTTTTACAAAATACAAATTCAATAATGTAAAAGTGCTAAATACAAATTCAATAATGTAAAAGTACTAATCACTATACATGTAAACTTTTTCAAACGTTGAATATCAATACCAAATTTAACCAAATGTTTATAGTTAAGTGTAGATTTTTATTACATTTCTTGGAGAAGTGCATCGGCAATGTTAAAATTTGATCATCCCTGAACTCCTGAACTTCATCACTTCAGGTGAAAATCAAAATCTATATTTATCTATACTGAATTCAGAACAATTGTACGACAAAATGATAAGGTTTGTTATTTCCGACAAATATGAAAACCAGTATCAACACATCAATATGGATTATTCGAAGCTTAGTAGCAATCAAAGACAATTTGATACCACCCATCTCATTCTTCAATTCCCTTTATCTCGAAATTTCAGATGATATGAAGGAGCTTCCCAGATGTTGTGCCTCTTGCAATTTCTTTCATGTCCGCCTCTCCTAAGCTAGAAAGTTCGACTTCAGTCAATTTTGAGATAGAAGTGCTTTGACATCCCTTATTGACCACTAACACTAATAAGTTTCAGCAAAAAAGAATGAAATATATCCAGAAAGCGTTTCCTGTTCCTGTGCTTTTCTTAATACGGACTGTAAGTATTTCCCTTGAGCTTTTTTAAGCTGTAGACGTCTTTGAACCTGAATTTGCTCATGGAGTTCTCGCTGCACTTCCATTTGCTGTTGAAGAGCCTGAGCAATCCGGAAACTTCTGTTGAGAATCAATATACAAATCTCAAATTAGAATCAAATTTTCTTAGTGGAACAGAGAGAGAGAAAGAGAGAGAACAAAGAAAGGTTATTACTCGTTTGTTGCACTGTTGTTTCCCTAAGTGACTTCTTCTTTTAAATCACAACTACTACTCTAGATCTCTATGTAGTCTGCAACACGCTCCCAAATGAAAAGATCATATATAAGAATATAAATGATAAGAGAGACGTTGTAGTTAGTTTCAATTCACCTTCTTACTTAGTGTTCATGATGGTTCTGAGATTGTGATAACGATGGCTGGCCCTTACCGACGCTGAATTTCTGCAAGGAAAAAAATGTCTACAAATCTTTAGATGGTATATGGTGCATAAAACAACTTGAGGAAACATGGTTGGAAGTTCAGGAGTTGAATTTGATGAAAACATGGGTTGGAAAAACACGCTTTGTAAAAGAACAATCAAATATATTCAGAGTTCTTGTGCATATTACATACTTCTCTGTAAAGAAACATTGGGTTTCTTTATACAATTAACTATAAAAGTGATGTGCATAAAGATTTTAAAAAAATTTAAAAAATGTTAAAATCACCTTTTTCCATCATAAGTAAATAATTTAATGTCAAGGAAACATAAAAGACTCATATCAGCTCCATGATGTTTAAGGATATAAAATTACCTTATAAAAGCATCATCTTGCAACCATCACTCTCTTCCCATTATCATTCATCTTCAAATCCATGAAAATTAACCAAAATGTAATGAACCGAGTTCTGAGAATCAATAACAAAGTAGAAAAGTAAAATATGAGTATGGCTTCACAAAACCATTTTCATACATCTTCTTATATTCAATTATAATAATAAAAAGAAGAGATGGACAGAGAATGAAACAAACATTCAAATCATAAACATATTTGCTATACATGGTATATCAGACATAGTTCAAATCAAATATGACTTGCGAAGAACAACTAAAACCATGCCTAAACTATGAGTTCAAAGGCAAGATCCAATAAAAATGTTGTAGAGGTCGAATTATTTGTTTCTTTTCTGAGTTATAGTCATTGGTCCATCTTTCTTAAGCAGTAACAAAAAATATATAAAAAAACGGTAACATTAGAAGAACAGATATGTATAACAACTATTTGAATCTAATCATCAAAATAGTTTGTTAGTTATATCGATGCATTGAGTTTCAAAAATATAAGCTTTCAACCAATTGGAGGAGCTAAGAAAATCTTCTAAAATAATGGAAACAAACTTGAAAAGAAAATAAAATAAGGAATTACCTCAACTACCTTGAAGAGGGAAGCCACTGAATACTAAATCGATGAATGGCAAGGCGAATTTAATAATCTGAAATGAAAAGGCCATGGTTTTCAATAATATGAAAAGAGAAACCCCAATTAAAGAGCTTATCATCTCTATAATGAAAGACTGAGAGAAAATACATAGAAATAGAGAGATATCAAAGTCAAAACGAAATTCCATTAAATCAGAGCTGAAACAGCAATGAACATAATAAGAAAAGAAGTCAGTGCACACATCTCTTGCAATTTTGTATTCATATCAGGGCAAGTGAAGAAGAGAGGTCATAGAGCAGCAAAGAAATACAAAATATTAATTGGAAATAAATGCAATGAAATGAGAAGATCAAGAATAGGAAAAACATGAGAATATAAAAAAAATCCAAGAAAAGTTGGCACACAGAGTAACCATAACACAAAGAATAGAATAGGAATGAAGAAATAAAAAGCAAATAGAAGAAGCTGGAAGCAAGATGACGCTTTGGCCGAGTGGTTAAGGCGTGTGCCTGCTAAGTACATGGGGTTTCCCCGCGAGAGTTCGAATCTCTCAGGCGTCGTATATTTTTTTTAATTACCCACTGCTTGTAAAGCCCATATAGATCAAACTGGAATTATTATTATTTTTTACAACAACTGGAATATAATTATTATTGGGTTTGAAATTTCCAAAATATAAATACCCAAGTTAACAAAAAGAAAAAGCATTAGAAATAAAGAAGTAAAGTAATGTTGTTTATCCTCTCAAAAAAGAAATCTTGTTTATTATTCTCTGAGGTGCTTTACCAACTCAATCCCATGAGTGAGGGGCCTATAACACACTCATACTATCCTCTCCACCATGGCTGCTGCTAATACTAAACTCTCCATCTTCTTCTTCTCATTATTTACTCTCATTATAACTCTCCAACCAGCCTTTTGTGTCGGATACTGGTGCGTTGCAAGAAGTGATGCAACCATACAGGCTTTACAATCTGCTATAGATTATGCATGCAGTGCTGGGGCTGATTGTAACCCCATCCTCTCCAATGGACTTTGTTTTCTCCCAAACACCATTGAAGCTCATGCTTCTTATGCCTTCAATAGCTATTTTCAACGCAAGTCCATGGCACCTGGCTCCTGTGATTTCTCTGGCACTGCTACTGTTGCTAAAACTGACCCTAGTAATTATATTTCCTATACTTTCTTTCTCTCTTTTTTGTTCTAATGATTTTTCCATACTTTTTTTTGATGGGGTGTTCTCTTTTTTTTTTTTGTGTGGAATGTATTGTAGGTTATGGATCTTGTGTGTATCCATCTTCTTTAAGGTATGCTCATCTTTTGATTATAATTTATTCTATTGGTTTTTTGATTATCAATGAGAGTTTCTTGGTTTTTATTTGCCAATAGTTAGTACGTTATTTCTTTTTAGTGTATGTCATTATAATTTGTTATATAGTGCTTAGAATAAACTAGTTTCTTCATCTTTAAGTTAATGTGGGTGCTTTTATGTGCTTTTTATATATTCAATTAGCCTAATTAATATTTAGGCAAAAACCGTGCTCTCATCATTTTTACTTTTTTGCAATCAATTGCACCCATAATTTATTTATTTAACATATTAATTTTTATTATTATTATTATCACATTTATAAGGACTAACAATTAGAAAATCGAACTTTAAGCTACCAAAAAAAAGAAAATCGAACTTGAAACACAAAACATATACTTGTTTTAAAAAAATAAATAGAAATACTAATTCATTCTAATGACTAGAAAATTACTCTTTGAATATAAAATTTAATCAACAATATTTTCATGTACATTCAAAGTTTTCATTTTAATAGCTCATGCATGCTTACATATATGATAATACTTATAGAAGAACACTAAAAACTTCATATTAAGCTGTTAGAGACTCAGATAGATTTTAAAGTATATACTACTAAGTTATTTACTTGATAAAAGATATTAAGTAATTTAACAAATAACACCTTCAATGTGGCAAGATTAAATTACTGTAGATGTTGATGTAATGAAAAACTAGCTGATCCTCCACAATTGAAATAATTAAGGTATCATTAATACTATTACCTAACTAAAAGTAGTGTTTTGCTATCTGAGTTGTTGATGTGGATGGATGAGTAAATTCAACTTGGATGTCAGAATGTCATTCTCAAAAGCTAGGCTCTGGTCTCCTCGATTTGGTTGAAAAAACACTGTTGATGTTCTCGCTTTTCTAAACCTACCTTGGGTTTCTCAAGTGAGTTTGAACAAGGTATAACCGTTGGATTAAAGTCCCAAAAGTCATCCAACGGACAAATAAATATATTGGGCATGGGTAGAGTTTGGACTCTTGTTGTTGTTGTGGGTATTACTAGGATTTAGGCATCATCATCATCATCATCATCATCCAAGTGTTTTAGCAATCTATGTTGTTTAAGCTTTGTCCGTGAACTCAGAATGTGGACCCATGTTCTAGTCACGCCCCTGGTTGTTCTCCACTTTTACTTTCATATTCATTCGGGTAAAGTGAACAATTTACCAAAAAAAAAGTATTAAAGGCTGCATATCATACTTGTATTGTATGGGTGCTTGCTATTTTGTCTTTGTAGCTCGAAAATATAGCTCTTTTAGTTGGATTTTAAAGCTATTTTTGGCCTTTATGATATTCCAAATATTGAAATTTCTGCTAATATATATGTGGTGTAATTTCAAAACGCTTGACTATTGCGTTGTTATAATTTGTGATATGTGGTATGATTTGGTATTATTCGCTTACGGAGTAAGGAGTAGGGGAACTGGATTCTATCAAACATATCATAATTCCAATAGTGTTTTATTTATTTTTATTGACAAGAGTTTATTTATCAACTTTGTTCAAATAAAAGGAAGTTTAATGACTTTTATGAAACATGCCTCAGTCAATGATGTATTGCTAACATAAGAATTTCTTTTACTTTTGAAAAAAGAGAGTATAGGATCCAAATACTAAAATTGAAGTATATTAACCAAATAGACAAAATGTAGTAAAATACAGGGGTGAGTGAGTTGTGGTCCTAAAAGCAGCCTTGCAATGTGCTACTGAGGAATATGTTTTCCTGTATCCACCACACCACATGGGACAACCTTGGATTGTTTTCTGGAAATGTCTTCTGATGAACTACTAAAAATGATTCATATTTGCAGCACTGCTGGAGGAGTGACCACACCTTCAACATCATCAACTAACAACAACGGGACATCCACTACTCCAATGCCGACAACCCTTACACCAGCCAACGGAGATGGTACTGCTGGTTTGATTCCCGGAATGACTCCCCCTCTACCCCCTGAAGAAGATGATGCTTCATTACACCTCGCGGCCACCACATTGTTGATGCCTTTCTCTCTTTTACTAGTTTGCTTGTTTACTCTTTGACATTGCAAGAGAAGAGGCCTACACTATACAGTTTTGTTAGAAAATGAGGTCTACCATTCATTTGATCTCATCTTCCATTTCTCATTTGGATTAGCACAATTCATATTCGCCGGCAGGCATAGTCTAGCTGCACTTTAAATGTAATCCAATCTTTGTAGTTCCACAAATTCAATTCAGATCTTCAATCTTAATTTTCCAAGAGAAGTTTTTAGCATATACTAAATGACTGCTGAATTACCAGCTTAAACATACTTTAAAAAGATGAAGTTGGGCTAGAAGATGGAGATCGTTGTCATTAAATGCGAAGAATCCATAACGGATTTGACATCAGAAACATAATTATCCGTCCCAGATGCTTAGTTGAAAAAGAACTATAATTTTCTAAAATAATTCATTGTGTTGTCTCTCCGAGTATTTGTTTCTGTGGTTCAGTAGAAGTTGTTAATACACTGTGTCAAACAAAGGAATACTCAATATACATATAACCAGGGAGTATTCTCAATCATGTTTACAATCTATAATAATGTTCTTAATATCTTTGGTAAACCCGACACTTTTCAGGTTCTCGTACAATATATATGATATCGCGAGCGATTTCGTAGTATTCCTGATTCCGGTGCCAACTCCACAGAGCATGAGTCTCATTTTTCACCTGCAACATGAATGCACAGACGAAAATGCAAACTGCTAATCAGTTTCTGTCCTAGTAACAAACTATATTATGTATATTCAACACATGTTTAAGTGGAGAAAGACCTCTAATATGCCATGACCGTAGCTGCTTTCTCTGTAAGCACTGTACTCAGGCTGCTTCTCCCAGCAAAACATGCCAGCAGCAGGGCCTGATGTAAAATTGAAAGCACAGAAGCCGCCGATTTCTTCGTCCGCTGTACTATATGGCTCTGGACAGTTTCCAGGATCATCGGCATGGATAATTGACATGTTCTCCTTAGTTCCACCATCACCAACCGTGATATACACTGGACCGCATGGATCCAAACTATAGTTGTAAACTCGATTTGACCGCTCGTAGGCATGAACCTGCACGATAATTTATATTATCGCCCTTTTGATTAGAATAATTTGTTTCAGAAATATATGTATTAGTCTTAGTCTTACATGTGCATTGAATACAATATCAACGCCATATTCATACAGTAGTTCCTCCATTTCCGTTCGCATACATTCTGCTTCTCTGTAATTGTCCCTGAATGTGCTATACCAAGAAGGGTACCAAGTAACCACCAACCAAGGAGTTATGCTCCTGTCTACGTCATAGAGGTCTCCTTCTAACCATGAATATTGATCAGCTGCAATAAAATTCACGAGAACTATGACTAGCCGAAGATATTAAAATAAGGGAAAGAAAAGAAGAACAGATTGATGAGTTTACATGATTTGTCAAAGGATATGTAGGCACCGAGGACCACAAAATGCACACCACCTGCATTAAAAGAATAGTACAGTGTGGAAAATGAGCGACTTTCTTCAGACGGGAATGCGAATCGAGAACTATATGCGACAAATATCTCATCTTCAGCCTGTCTTTCTATTTCATGCTTCCCTCCTACAACCATTGTCGGAACATTAGCCAGCAGAGGCTGCATAAACCTGCCAACAAATGAATAATGTGAGCCATAGAACCGCAATAAAACATTTCGAAGGATTTGAGCACTTGATACACTGAGCATTAGGTAGAACTAGTTTGAGTTAGTAAAAAGTTGGAGTTCGATGACCTGCCCCAATAATCCCACCGTGGCTGATATGTTTCACTGATGGCAGTTTGTGAAGATGAGCAAGAGTAACAACCACACTCGGTTCCATTGGTGAGATACGTGTCAGCATAACTGAAACCCCCAACTAGAATAACAAGATCAGGATGGTTACTGAGCAAGTGACCAAGTGTTCCGCTTGTATTGTAGGTAAGTCCTAAGTCCCCCACCACAGCTATTCTTCTAGGATAGTCTGTGGGACTGGAGACTGGCATAGTTCTAAAATAATAGATACCGCTCATTAGTGATATCGAAGGATCTCCACATTGATATTGATACAATGTGCCAGGTTCCAGCCCTGCAAAGACACATGATTCTCAGTAAACTTAAACGCCTTAGAGGTCTAGTGCTAGAACAAGCTAGTACCAATTCCTGTCACATGAAAAAATGTTTTGGAATGAAAATAATACCTGTGAGACAGACATGATGTATGATCGGGGAAGTGTAGTTTTGAAGGCCTTCAAAAGGGTATAGTTGGTTATAAACAAGTGAGTAACCCGTTGCCTCATAAGTTGTTTCCGACTCGAAGACTCCATACAGAACAACACTAGCAACTGATTCAGGATCTATGTTATCATTATCACCAATTTGGAAATCCCCTGTAACTCAACATTGTCATCACTCAGAAGAAGTAAAATAATCTAAATGCTGAATGTTTGGAAGATTAGAAAAAAACAATACTTTTATGTTAAAGCTGAATAAATAAAGGTTCTTTTTTCTCCGTTTTTCTCGGAATATACCTCTATTGTTTTCAAAAATGCACATTTGCCTCCGACATACGAAATGGTACAAATTTACTCCTAAGCTTCCAGTCAAGATAAATTTCACCCCTATATTACCGAAAATTCAGACGGGTTGGTTTGAGAGTCCTATTAGAGCTCCGCCTAAGAAAGTTGAAAAGAAATCGAAAAAATTTGCACATTTAGCCGGTTAATTTATAACTATATTATAAGACAACAAACATTTTAACTATTTTGGTAGGGTTTTTTTGTGTGTGTGACTAACTTCTACGTGTCACACTTAGTTGTTGATATTTCAAGAGGTTTTCTGAAACTATTTCGTTAACACTATGAAACATAATTAAAGAACTTAAAAGCTGATGTGAATAGCATAATTGGCATGTCCAAATTTTTGGTAACATATGACAAAATTGACTTCAATTAAAATGCTAAGGGAAAATTTGTACCAACTTGTAGGTGGATGGTAAATATGCACTTGTCTGAAGTGCGTTAAAACTGGCAATTTGACCTTTATCCCTTTTGTTTTATCCTACGTAGGAATTAAAAAAATAAAAAACTGAATACACAAAGATAAAGGAGCATTGAAGTTTAAAAATGACAAGGAACAAGAACATACCTGTGAGCCAAGAAATCCAGACAGAGTCATAATCAGAAGAAAGTGAAATAGAGATTTGTTCAGGCTGAAAAGGTTGTCCATTCTTCTGAATTTGATGGTCATTATGAGGTAAGTCCACAGCATTTCCATGGAAGGTGGTGTTATCTAGAGGAACACTCACAGGAGTTGAAGGCCCTTCAAGGGTACTACCAAAGTTGCCATGAACAAGGCTTGAGTTTGAGTTTGAGCTTGAGCTGCACACAAGTGACAAGAAGAACAGAGGAAATAATGAAATAAGCATTGGGACCAAAGTGGTTAGCTTTTTGAAAATGGTTCCTTAAATTGCACTACTTACTTGATATTTTACAGTGTTAAGGCCTACCGAAGGAGTTCACGGGTCGTTGCTTGTTATGGAATGGAATGGAATGGATGCATTCATTCATTATTATTTTGTTTCACATGCCTCCATTCCACTTATCAAGCGAGGGATTGGCCAATGCCAATTCCTTACCGATAAAACACTCTATCTTTTTGTCGAAAGGTTTAAGGTTCAAAGTTTCCGTTTTGTGTAAATTTAGCTTTTATTAATAAGCAATTTGTAAATTTCAATGTAAACGTTCATCGACGTCTGTAATTTGTCCTAACCTTACGAGAGTAAATAGATCCACCTTTAACTACAAAATTTCTACTTTTTTCTTTTCCCTTAGTTAAATCTTCAACCCCTTCATCTTAATTTTATGCATTCAACTCTCTCTAGATTGTCTATTGCAATTTGGAATAAGTTCATATTAAAAACAGTTACAAATGCTAAGCTCATTTCATTAAATTTATATTTTTAACAATAATGAAAAGTCAGGGATCGTTTGTGACTCTATAAATATGTGATGCCCGTGAAGGCACTGATGGATTAGCTTTGTTTTGTAGTTAACACGTGGCAATGTTTTAACACCTGGATTTTTTGCACTTTAACTTTTTGTTACCATATAAATTTTCTTACGCGGAAATAATTTATTAAATTCAAACATGAAATATAAATCTTTAAACTAAAATATATAAAATCCATGTCAAGTCTTCACTCACCTCCAATGGTTAGAAATTTCGCCAGTTCAAATAGAAGAATAGCAAATAAGAGAACAAATGATGCTTTAGCCTAAAGATGGTTGTAAACATCTCCATTACTTGCTTCATTCTTATTTGGCTCTCAAAAATATTAAATTGGAAGTTAAATTTTACTTGCACATTCTCGTGAAAGGAATCGAAATTTTTCGCAAGAAATCTTTTCATAAATCATCAGATTTGGTGTAAAGTAGAGCCTTAAAAAAGGACAGTACGTTTGGCTTTATTGATATAAATTGGTCAACATTAAACAAGGGTGTTGCTGTTTTACATGTAGTATATGTATATCCATCAATCTAAATTAATGCAGGTATTTTTATCCAGAAAAGAACCGGTTGGCATTTGAGGCTTCTATTCGTTTGCTTCTTCCATTCCATGTACGATCTCAGCTTTCATGGAAAACCTACTAATACGCGTCATACACAACAACATCAACTGTTACTATTACATCGTTCACATTACAACTTTGCTGTAAATGAAGGTCTCTGCTCTCATATTCTAACTAACAACAGTATGGCACCACATTCTTTTCAAACTTCTTCTTCAACCTAATAGACGTGAAGAAGAGCCCGCGCTACTGCCTACGCTTGTAATCTTGTCATGGACTGGACTAACACTACTTAGTGTTACCAATTTAATTTAGTGAGGTTTCTATGAGATTACAACATGTGAATATATAGTTCGATAAGGAATTATAAATATTTGGGTGTATGCAGTTATACTATTCTTGGTTTCCCTATTGTCCGGAGCTTAATTACCTTTGGATTAACCAGACACTTCTCAGGCTGCCGGACTATGTAAATCTGGTCTCCTGGAGCATTATACAAGTCCTGATTCCGGTGCCAAGTCCACAAAGCATGAGTTTCATTTGTTACCTGCAACATTTCACTTTTGATTAATTGATGTTGGCGTCATCTAGAGCATAAGGTATTATAACATGCACTAGAATTGTGTGTGCATAACATGATTGGCTAAGCATATAGAACTGCTTACCTCAAAAACCCCATGACCGAAGCTACTTTCTCTATATGCACTATAATCGGGTTGCCTGTCCCAACAGAACTTTCCTGCAGCTGGTCCGGATGTGAAATTGAATGCACAGAAACCACCCATGTACTCATCTGGTGTGGTGGACGGATCAGGACAGTTACCAGGTTCATCAGCATGCGTGATTGACATCTTCTCCCGATTTCCACCATCACCAACTGTGATATAAACAGGACCACAAGGATCCAATGTGTAGTTAAACACACGGTTTGATCTCTCATAGGCATGTACCTGGACATCAGGAAAGACATCAGTTTCCATCCTTTCTTAACTTAGGTTTTGAAAAGTATGCATTCGTTTGCAGAATTTACACTTACATGTCCATTGAATACTACATCAACACCATTTTTGTATAGCAATTCTTCCATTGCTACTCTCATGCATTCTACTTCTCTATAATGTGCCGTATAGGAGCTATACCAAGGAGCATGCCATGTAGCTACAAGCCATGGAGTCACTTCTCGGTTGACTTTAGCTAGATCTTTCTCTAACCACTTGTACTGATCCGCTGCGGTGAAAAATGGAGCAAGTCAGTTCATGTGTACTTGTTAAACCTATATGGCGAACGGTTTAATAAACAACTACATTTACCTGATTTGTCATAGGAAATGTAGGCACCAAGCATTATAAAATGTATCCCTCCGGCATTGAAGGAATAATAGAATGTTGATTGTGATCCACTTTCTTTCGATGGGAACGCAAATCGAGAGCTATAAGCAGCAAACGTCTGATTTTCAGCTTGTTGTTCTATCTCATGGTTCCCTTCTACCACCATGATTGGAATCTTGGAAATTAAAGGTTGCATATACCTAATAATAACATCAAGAATCAACTAGAATAACTAAAACATTAAACAAACTAACTTCCAAAAATGAAAAAGTACCTTCCCCAAAAGTCCCATCGAGGCTGATAAGTCTCGTGGATCGGAGTTTGTGGAAACGAACACGAATAGCAATCAGAACCAGTTCCATTGGTTAGATACAAGTTAGCATAAGTAACATCACCAACTAATAGTATGAGATCAGGACGATTGCCGATTAAGTGATCAACCGTCGAAGTGCTATTATATGTAAGGCCTAAGTCTCCAACTATAGCTATTCTACCCGGATAACTCTTGGGACCTGAAGCAGGCATAGTCTTAAAGTAATATACATCACTCATTGCCGGTATGGCAGGATCCCCACACTGATAATAATACTTGGTGTTGGGTTTCAAGCCTGCACAAAAGCATAACAATTGAATCAGCTTAAACATAGACGGTCAAACACAATATACGAAGAGGCAGCAATGTATTCCCAATCATACCTGTAATTCGAACATGGTGTATGATTCCAGAAGTATAGTTTTGAAGGCCTTGAAAAGGATAGAGCTGACTATATATAAGAGAATGACCAGTAGCTTGATGAGTTAATCGAAAACTTGACCTCCCATATCGAACTACACTAGCTACGGCTTCAGGATTCAATGGCTTTATGTTTTTGCCAATTTGATAATCACCTGAAAAAAGAATTCCAGAACATCATCAATTGACAGGTAAACACAGATAAACACTAACACATGAATCCGAATTGAAATTCATCACTGCTTAATTATGATCAAGCAATACAACAACAACAACAACAAAGCCTTAGTCCCGAAATGATTAGGGATCGACTAACATGAACCATCATAAAGAACCATAAAGCTCAGTCGCATGGACGACATAAATTCTCTCCATCCACTTCGTTCTATCCAGTTTCTACCACCATATTTTCCTCAATCCCTAACAAACTCATATCAGTCTCAATCATTTTGTTCCAAGTTTGGTTAGATCTTCCCCTACCCCTCACAATTTCCTCCTCTTGCCACTTTTCAAGCATTCGAACTAGCACATCACTCACCCTTCTTTTTATATGGCCAAACCACCTTAGTCGATTTTCTCTAATCTTATTCTGAATACATGTAACTCCTACTTTTGTCCTAATTACTTTCTTCCTCACCCAACATTTTATCCTATAACCACACATCCATTGCAAAATACGCATTTCCCCGAAATGCCACTGACATCTTATGAACAATGACATTGTTTTACGGCCAAATATTATGTACCATACAAACAACAATGCAAGTCTAATTGCAGTGTGATCGGATATTCCCTTCAATCTATTAGGCACACCGGGTCCGTTTTAGCCACCCGAATTTATTCTTATACATTACCATCCAATTCTCCAGCCGCTCGGATAATAGATCCTAAATAACAAAAGCAATCCGAACCTTGGACACTACTCCCATCCAAAGTGATTGTCCCTACCTGCAGCTAAACTTACACTCCAAATACCCCATCTTGTTTCTACTCAAATACCCCATCTTGTTTCTACTCAACTTAAAACCTCTAAATTCCAAATATAGTCTCTATAATTATGATCAACCAATACATAAAAAAAACCCTAATTAAATGAATCTTGCAGAGTAAATGAAAACAAAGAATACAGACCTGTGATCCAAGAAATCCAAACAGAGTGATGAGAAGCAGAAAGAGAAACAGAAATCTGCTCAGGATGAAAACCCTGAACAACCCTCTTCAATCTAGGGTCAGAAGAAGGCAAGTCAACAGCATGTCCGCGAAAGCTCTTATCTAAAGGAACAGTCACAGGCTTAAAGGGTCCATCAAGGGTTGTCGGAATATTTCCATTAACAACCACAAGTAAGCTCAGAAGAAGACAACATGAACAGAGCGCAACAAAAGGGTCTGAGAAAAAAACCATAGTATGTTGAATGGAATTGAATAAAAGGGTTTATGTCAATCCGCATCAAAGACACGAATTGGAGGTATAGAAGGAAGGTGAAGAAGAGATGGGGAAGATATGGAGGAATTCATATTCGTATTATATATAGAGATAGAACAGAGATGTGGAGAAAGAGAGAGAAGAAGGTAATCATGTCTGATATGGGGGAGAAGAAGAAGAAGACGAAAAATATTACTAGTTTATTTCCAAGTGCAGATTGAGATGTGGCGTTTTCCATTAACGTGAACTTGTGGAGTTGTCAACTTGACAACTCTTTTCTTCTTTTGTTTTCGTTAAGGAACAAAAGAAAAAACTCATAATACAACTAATATAATTGTGGTTACTTATTAGGTGCATTCAATTATATTAATTTTGATGGTCACTATCTTTACAATATGAAGAACAATAATTTAAATGTGGTTAAAGATTTACGACCTACTTTGACAATTAAGTCAATAAAAAATGTAGATGATATTTGATGAAACGGTAAATGATAGAGATATTTCAATAAGAGATGTGTGTTTCTTAGACACATGTCGCTGCCTAAAAATGATTGTATAAATATAGCGGTGATAGGTAATTATCTGAAAGTTTTGAACCATGTGCCAAACATATTCTCTTTCTCTTAAATGGCTACGTGCTCAAGTGACTTAGACCTTTTTTTAAACTAAACGGAATAAAAATATTGATGAAAGTTTAATAAATTTTATTGAATTGTTTGAACCGAATAAATTTACTTATTAAAATGTGTGATAAATGGATAAAATATATGTTTACATAATCTTACCGTGTATCCATTTGATATTTCCATGATACCATTTACTATAAAACTATTTTTTATTTTATAAAATCTATCATTTTTAAGGGTAATGCTCTCTAAACAATTACTTTTACTCCTTTCATGGAACATTATAAATTCCAAGCAAAGTGTAAATATGCGTTATTGGAAACACACACCACGAACTAAAAAACAAAGGAATAATAAAAGGATCCGACGAATATTCTTTCTTCCTCGTCAAAATATATGTCATAATGATTATTTTATTAATCCTTTTTTTTATTCATCAATTGAAATTAATGTGTCTCTTGATTAAATTTAAATTGATTCGATATCTAAAACATTATTGGCTAGATATATTGACTGCTGATTGATGATTACGTGAAGGCAAATTTTATATTGTATTTTTCTATAGTTAAGTTTATTTTTTCATGAAAAAAAGAAGAACAAGAAGTTTATGGTGACGTATAGCTACTGCAACATTCACGTTTTCCGCATAACTCAATTTTTGTTTTGATTCGTAGCATTGCATCACCATACATGTAATTTACATTTGTGATCCTTTAACTTTGATTTTTAGGTTCATTATGACCTCTTGTTGAATTTGTTTATTGGATTTCTAAATTTTATATTTATTATCATAATACTCTCAATACTTTTTACTTGATATGAGTTAATTTGGGTTTATGATTGACTAAGATGATTACTTCTAATCATTCATTATAGAGATGGAGTAATTACTTGCTTTGATTTGATCCATTTTGTCCCTTCTATCATTATCTGAAAGTGCTCTCTATTGTAATGCTCAAATGATCATAAAACATGAGTCAAAATAAGAAAGGGTCTCGTGGAAGAAGAAGAAGAAGAAGAAGAAGAGTTATGGTGGGAGAGAGAAGGAGAAAAAAATGAGGAGAGAGAAGTGGTTATGGTGGAAGAGATAGAATAAGAAGATCATGACGAAGAAGATGGAGAAGAAAGAATAAAAATGGTTAGTTTTTATCATTTTGCATATAAAGTCAAATAGAGTTAACAAAATTTCGTCAAACTTGCGTTGATTGAGTGTTCGCCTGTTATGACATGTAGTTAACTTTTGAATCTAATTTGTCAATAAAGTTTACATTAATAAAAGAAAATGAAAAAATAGTCTTACATTTCAACATAACTTAACACATACATATTTTTATTTTATATTGTTAAATATTTTGTATTTTAACTATTTATCAAATACATATCAATTTTTTTTATTTTTTCTTCGTAACATCAATTAAAAGTCAGAGTGAAATTTAAATCAACTATTCGGCTTCAACTTTTTTCAAAAGAAACTTATAGTGACTATTTCCAATATAAAGTTAGGGATATATTGTCAAAAATAAGTTACGAAAAAGGACTTAGTCGTTGTTCATTTTGACTTAACAAATTCTTATATCGCTCACAAGAGTAGCACATGAAATGTTTCCTTCAAATCTTTAGTTTACAATTCCAATATAACTTTTTAATACATTGAGACTTCCATAATGAGAGATCCTAATTGACTATAACTTAAACAATGCATTTTTTTGGGTAAATTGATTTGATTACTCAAATTTCCTCTGTTCACATTTAAAATTAAAATGCCGAGTTTTTTCTTAACAGAAAGAGAAATTGTATTATTATTACAAAAAAAATCAAAATAAAATCACTTCAGTTAATAATATTAAATAATTTGAGCAGTAAGAATTTCTAATGAAATTTTTTTTAAAGATTGTTTGTTATGGATTGAGGGATTTTACCCATGTTTCTTTTTGAAATATGGTAATCATCAAGCTTGCTTGTTTGAATTTTAGTATATATGCAACAAATCTTAATTAAGAGATAAAACACCTAAATAACACGTAAATAATCTAAAATCAATCTATTAACTAGATAAATTATTAAGAGCATGTTCGGTATAAAATAATTTAAAATCAATCAAACTAACAGCAACGTCAAACAAACCCTAAAGCAAGTAAGTTATATATAACAATAATAATAAACAAACAAATACGAAAGATATTGCAAAATTTGGTATATACAATTTGTTGGTGGAAACAAAGGAGGCTAACATTACATCTAATGAAATATGAATCTCACCGAAAAGAGTTAGAAGAATACCAATTTTTAGAAGATAAAAGCAGAAAGAGAATTTACAAATTGCATAATCTATCTTATCAGATCAACACTTAATCTCACCCAACCTTATTAACCTTATATATTATTATTATTATTATCACCCTCATTCTCAAGGTTGTCATCGAGACTCTCTCTTCTCACAGAAAAGAAATCTTTCAAAGGCTTGAAAACGACCTCGTTAAGCCATAAAAGACAACCACACTTCTCCTTTCGAGGATCGTCCAGTACGCTACACTGCAAATAAGCCCGAGCTGCCTGCTTTAGCAGAGGATTCTTGATCGAAATCTCAATCTCATGCCAACTCGAGCTATCTAGAGTCGATGACCGGGATGCTGGAGGAGATTCTAATAATAGATCCTTCATGCTCGTATAGCTGCTCAAGCTGCTCGTCGTGGAGCTGCTCAAGCGTTCCATGGGAATCAAACTGATGAATTAATATAAATGTATTATAGATTTTTTAGTTAAGAGAGATTATCGTGTACAATATATATGCAGGTTGAAGAGACCCAATTTGGATAAAACTCTGAGACTGTACTAATCATAGTGTAACCATAACATTACTAATTTTATTTAATTAAATATCTAAAATTCTAATTACCTATTAGAAATATAATAGTTCGAATGTTGATATTGATCCGATCCGGTTTGATTTTCATGGTTTCCTTCCTTGTAACAATATGATTTGAATTCTCGAAATTAGATAGAATCCAATAGAATAACTTAAAAGTAAAAGTAAAAATAAAAATATTAACTGCAAAAATGAGAAAGTGTTCCCTAAAAATTTGATATGATGTTCAGAGCGTGGCGGTGAAAAACTATTATCTAAATGCATATTAGTCATTGGAATGGAGCTCAGCATAAGTAAACATGAACAAGGCTTAATATAGGCAGTCGAATTCAACTCAAGGTTTATTTTTAGAATGATAGAGGCAGATTTATACTTTTTTTTCTATAAACAAATTTATACTTTTTTTCTATAAACAAATTTATACTTTACAGACAAAAATAATTTACTTTTTGAAATAAATATCACTTTAGTGTTTTTTTGACATAGCCGATCAACATAAGGTAAATTACATTCATAGTCTAACTTTCTCAATTTTACCCTTTTTAATATTCTACACATTGTACCTCATTTAACACTAAAGATTATTGTTTACAATCTCAAAATGAAAACTAAAACCCAATTTAACATTATTGTTTTTAGCTGCAAAAAAACGGCATTTTCAATAATCCAAGGAGTTCCTGCGAAATTCGTCATCCAATCAGCAACTCTATGTGATAGCACCAAAAATTCTTCTGTCTATTCACAAAATAAAACTTAAAGCATCCGTAAAGGAAAATAAATCACAACTACTCATACAGTTAGACAAACCAAAATCATCCATACAAAAAGAAATATTACTTGTATAAGGAGAAGAACAAAAAACTTTCAGTAAAAAAAGAACAATCTTACCATAATTTTTATTCAAAAACGAAAAAAGAAAAAAAAAATACTCAAAACAAAAAAAACTAATATTCCTACCATAAATTTTACAATCAGAATTTTTTGGGAACTAAGAATTCATTGGAGAGGACTTGTGTAAACTACTAACAAGAAGCTTCGTGGTTATAGGTATTTTGAAAAAAATTAGTTTTGTTCATAATTAATTTGTGGTTACACAAAAAAAAAAAATTTGGTGGAAGAAGAAGTTTCAAGCCCAGAGCAGAAAAAGAAAAAACTACAAAGAAATAATACTTCCAGTCGACTGCGCACTACAATCAGCTACAAGAATATCTTGGAGGCCTGCAGGAGGCGCACCACACTCGTGATGATCCAAGTCGTGAGAACCTGCGAAACTCGCCAACTAGTCAGCAGCATGATTCGATTCACGATAAACATGAATGAATCTGATATCCCAAGCACGATCCTGGAGATCTTAACAGTGAAGCATTAACCAACCCAGAGGCTGAATATACAAATAACCACATGAACTTGATTTAATGTTGCTAGTGACTCTCTCAACTTGTTGTAAGAAATACCCCTTCAACTTTACCAATAACAAATAACTACATGAACTTGGCTCAATGTTGCTATTGACCCCTCAAACTTTATAAATGCTAACAAATAGCTCTGAATGACTGAAATGACAAGAAATGTGTGACTCAGAATTTCATAGTTGCGCAAGTGTCTTTAAAAACAAAAAAAATCAATTAAAAGAAATAAAAAATGTGGATTAAAAAAGTTTCAATTTGGTCCTTAAAAAATTATGTAAAAGATTTCTATACTTTTTTTTCTTTCAAAAATACTATCTTCTTCAACTTTTGATCTCTTAAACCAATAATTAAAAATCCAAAATCAATTCGAAATCTCAATTTCAACAAATAAAAAGAACAAAAATTAAGACGTCGCAAAATCAGTCCAAACTGTTAGTTTGTTTTGAATCTATCTTGACGTTTTTATTTTAATTGATTTTTCTACTTTTTAAAGCTATTCATGAAACTATGAGAATTTGAGTCACACATTTGTAGTCTTTTCAGCAATTCAGGGTTATTTGTTAGCATTTAGAAAGTTGTAGAGGGTATTTGTTACAATCAAAAGTAGGGGGTCGATAGCAACATTGAGCCAAGTTCAGGGGGTTATTTGTTAGCATTTATAATGTTGGAAGGGATATTTGTTACAATCGAAAGTTGAGGGGATCAATAGCAACATTGAGCCAAATTCATGAAGTTATTTGTGTATTCAGCCTTTTTTAAAATAAAGGTTTTTCAACTTAAAATCGTCAAAAACATGGGTGATGACATTAAAAATAGAAAGTTTTAAGAATCAGCGATACTCTAAGCAATTTTAAATCTTTTAGTTTTTAATTTTGATGTTATTTAAGTATTGTTTCTCGAAAAAAGAAAAAATCGATATTTATAGCAATAAAATTATCAATTGAAGGTTGTAGTTCAATTGATACACTCGTCAATACGTGGGTGAAAATTCCAAAATTCGAATCATGTTACTTAAAAATATATAAAATAAGAATTTTAAGGGTCATGTTATGAATGTTTCCCAAAAAAAAAAGTCATGTTATGAAAATCAAATTCAGTAATTCTTATCTTAGAAAATTATGATGGCATAAATATTTACTTGAGAGGTAAATTTTTAAAAACTCTCATGTAATCTCTTTTTTTTTTTAGCATTCCCTATAAATAATTATGTGATTTGAACCATAACCTCACACTTTTTAGTAGAAGGTAATAACCATCAATACATTGTTTAGTGGGTTCTCTCATGTAATTTTTATGTCTCTAAACATCGAATCTTTTTCTCTTCTCGTCAAACTCCATCTAAATGATTTTGAAATAAGAAAAAATTAAATAATTAAAGTTTTTTTTTTCGAAAAAATAATTAAAATTTCTTAAAATACACTTATTAATTTATAAAAAAAAACACAATTACTAATAATATGTCATTTTTTGAAGTTATCAACGGTGATTTTAATCTTTTAAATCGAAAATTAAAAAGTTGTATTTTTTTTAAAAAGTGTGTGTATTTTAACAAAATGTTAACACTCCAATTGAAAATAATTTCCTTTCTTCTTTCTAATTTACCAAAAAAACAATGAGTAATAGTATTTATTTTCGTTGGAAAATTAATGTAACCTAACCGCCATGTTTGTCTACATAAAATAATCACCGACCCACCAATTCTTCTCAAGCTCAGAAACCATGGCCTCTGAGAACCTGCGCAGCTACGATGATGCTTTCGTCCTTCAAAACTGTTCGACCCCATCTCTGATCTCCCTTCCTAAACGCCACCTCCCAGAAACCATCCCTTCATCTAAACGGCGCCGTTACGACGATTTCCTCCTCCAAAAATGTCCCATCATATCTGCGATCAACGACCGTGGAAAATTCCTCGCCCAGTCCCTCTACTTTTTCAACAAACTTCAACAAATCTCCCCCACAAATCACCTGACCTTGTTGAAATCCTTCTGGAATTACACTTCAGGCTTAACCGACTTAACGGAGTTACAAACGGACGTGACGTCATTAATCGGAGATAACACCCAGTTAATGACCCATTTTTCAGCTTTCATGAAAAGCGCCGATGAGATCGTTCCTGTTATATCCAAGGACAAAACCGGAATTGAAAAAAGAGTTAGCGGAAAACGGAGTTTCAGAGTTCGCAAAAACCCTAACGTTCCGGTGACGGAAAAATTTCATGTGCAAGATCAGCGATCAAGGAAGGAAGATGAGATGTGGGAGAGATGGAGAGATGCAATGTATGAAGCGGATATGTGTATCATATGGTTTAAATCGGCTGCTTCATTCGCGGAGAAGGTGTCTGCTGGAATTGAGGAGAGGGAGCTTCAGGGAATGTCGAGGAATCACTTTTTCCGGTGTCTCGAACAATTGTACCGTGATTATACTGACCAGATTCTGGAAATTTGGCACGGGAACCCGGTGACTGCATCCGCCTTGGTTTTAACTCGTCTTCGACAGAAACTAGTGGACTTGACAAGCTTCAAAGAACAACTTATGGGGAGAGTTTATCGTCCGGGGGTTGGTTTGGTTGCGCGAGAGGTGCCAACCTAGTTGGGATGTCTCGCCTTCCTCTCCTCTCTAGTGTAGTGTAGTGTAGTGTAGTGAAGAACATCTTCCAATTTGTCATTACTTGATTGTTTTTGTTTATGCATTCATTTATTTCATAATGTTAATAGAATTTTCCTTTCATTTATACTTTTGATTTGTTTACTACTCGTACTTTGTCAATAATCTATCTCAAGTCCAAGTCATTTCGTACATGATCTTTTACGGGTTGAAAAGCGTGTTTGAACGGCTGAATATTGCCGACTCATAATCGCGGTTGAATATAAATTTAATATTTGATCGGGTCAAATCGTTAAACCATGTGACACTTTTAGAAACATTATAATGAAAATAAGTTTACACTAAACTTTCTTCTAAAAAAATCGGTATGAAGCACTCCTTAGTGTCTTACTTGCTCGCCTTGATTCATTCTCGGATTCATTATATTAGAGTCTTCATAATTAAAGCACTACGTAATTTTCTCATACATGACTTTTATAGTGTTTTTTTAATCATACGACAAAGTTACTCCTCCCGCCTTATTCACTAAAGCAGAAGAGTGAAGTTGTCCAACAAAGTCTACAACTTTTGGCTCTATATATATGTAATATAAAATGGTAAATACTAACCTGCAAGGAGGTCCATATGCATTTCTAAGAAGTCCTCATTTTTTATATTACATAATAAATACTAACCTGCAATGAGGTCCATATGCATTTCTAAAAAGTCCTCATTTTTTATCTATGGCAATCACCTTTTTGACTTGTAAATTTTGGTCCATCAATTGAATTCACATATCAAGTTTCCATCTTTCTCCCCAAGAATGGCAGATGCTCTTGTATCTGTTGTTTTGCAGCAATTAACTTCACTTCTTCAAAGTGAAATTCAGCAAGAAGCAAGTATTTTATTTGGAGGAGAAGATGAAGTTCAAAAGCTAACAAGTGCTCTAATTGCCATCAGAGCTGTGCTTAATGATGCAGAGAAGAAGCAGGTGAAAGAAACTAGTGTCAATATTTGGTTAGAAGAACTCAAATCTATTTCTTATGATTTAGATGATTTATTAGATGAATGGAACACCAAGATTTATGGACCCAAAATTCAAAGGATGGCCAAAAAAAATAATAAATTTGTAAGTTTCTCTAAGTTGAATTTCATGTCTCCTAGATTTTGTTTCAAGCAAACTGTTGCTCATCATGATATTGGTATGAAAATTAAGGGTATTAAACAAAGATTAGATGTAACTGCAAATGAGAAAGATAGATACCATTTTGCTTTGGAACATAGGGTTGCTGAAGAAGAACAATATCAGAAACTAGAGAGTACTCCCTTGATTGATGTTTCTGAGGTGTGTGGTAGAGAATTAGATAAGGATACTTTGATTAGCAAGTTGTGTGATGAAATTTCTGGAGATGTGATCTCAAATGGTCCTTGTGTGGTCTCTATATTTGGGATGGGAGGTATGGGAAAGACGACTCTCGCTCAGCTCGCGTATAATGATGAAAAGATTGATTCTTGTTTCGAGCATAAGATTTGGGTATGTGTTTCTGAGTCTTTTGATAAGACCCAGATAGCGAAATTGGTTATTGATTCGATTGATATACTACGTACGCATATAAGTTGGTCTGAATTGCAGAAACAACTTCATCATTCTGTTAGTGGAAAGAAGTTCCTTCTTGTGCTTGATGATGTGAGAACTGATGATTTCCAAATTTGGGAACCGATAAAAGTTGCTCTTAGATCTGCAGCATTAGGCAGTAGAATTCTTGTGACTACGAGAAATGAGAGAGTTTCAATAATGATGGAGGCTGCATATATGCTTCCTTTAGGGAAATTGTCATCTGAGGTTTCCTGGACATTGTTCAGCAGAAATGCTTTTTATGGGAAGAACCGAGAAGATCGTCTCAAATTGGAAGAAATCGGTAGGAAAATTGCAGAAAGGTGTAAAGGGCTGCCTCTCGCTGTGAAAACTCTAGGAAGTCTAATGCGTTTCAAGGAAACTAAGCAAGCTTGGGAGAATGTACTTGATAGTGAACTGTGGGAACTAGAAGAGGTCGAACGGGGAATTTTTACAGCTCTATTGTTGAGTTACCATGACTTGCCATCACCTCTGAAGCGATGCTTCACGTATTGTGCAATATTTCCCAAGGATTATAAGATGGAGAAAGACTCGTTGATACTGCAATGGATGGCACAAGGTTTTCTTGTTCCTACAGGAAGCATGGACATGGAACAGAAAGGCGTGGAGTATTTCGACAACTTGGTGATGCGTTCATTTTTTCATGATCTGGAACGAGATGCAGATGATCCTAGCAAGATTACTTGCAAGATGCATGACATTGTGCATGATTTTGCTCAGTTCCTTGCAAAGAATGAGTGCCTTATTATTGATGTTGATGGCACACATGTGCCAAGGTTGGATCTATTGCATAAGAGAGCTCGACATTTGACCTTATTCGGTCCAATGGAACACTTGTATCCTTCTGTTTACAGTTTTACTAATCTTCGAACACTGCAGATCTTAGAAAAGAAGATGATGACGGGTCCAGGTGATATATTTAAGATAAGAAAACTTCCTGGTGATTTATTCAACTTCATGACATCTCTTAGGGGACTCGACTTAAGTCGCACTTTAATTACAAAGCTCCCAAGTGATGTTGGCAAACTTCTTCATCTAAGATGGCTTAACTTGTCTTCATTGGAACTAGAGGAGCTGCCAAGTACGTTGTGTAATTTGTATAATTTGCAAGCATTGAATCTGGATCGCTGTAGACGTCTTCAGAGACTTCCTGGCGGACTTGGAAAGCTGATCAACCTCAGACACCTTCATCTTAGAGACACAGACTGCCTCACTCTTTTGCCACCGAGCATTGAAAGATTAAGTAACCTCCGCAGATTAAGCAAATTTGTAGTTGGTGATTCCAAGGAAGGGTGCGACATTGCACAACTTAAAAACCTCAAGCATCTTCGAGGGCATCTCGAGATGAGTGGATTGGAGAAGGTTGTGGATGTGAATAAAGCAATAGAGGCTGAGTTGAAGAATAAGCACCTTCAGAGTTTGGACCTTGTGTTTTCCTTCGGAGTGGAAGAGGCGATGGAAAATACAATTGAAGCATTGCAACCACATCCAAGTCTAGAAGCTCTGCAAGTTTACGATTATGGTGGATCAGTTTTTCCCAGTTGGATAACCTTGCTCACACAGCTCAAGGATTTGAGACTCCTGAGCTGTTCTACCTGTCTACAATTACCTTCTTTAGGAAAACTGCCGTCTCTGGAAAAACTCTTGGTAGGTCATTTCAATAGCTTGAAATCGGTGGGAGTTGAGTTTATCGGTATAGGTCAAAGCACCGACTCGTATGTGGCCTTCCCAAAGCTGAAAGAACTCACGTTTCGGTTTATGGTGGAGTGGGAAGATTGGATTTCGATAACAACATCTGCTGCTGATATTGCTGGAAGTTCGAGTAATGCGGATGCAACAAGAAGAAGAGCAATGCCATCTCTACTCTCTTTATCCATTTATGATTGCCCCAAGTTGAGGGAAATACCGCAAGACCTCCAGTTGATGCCTCAGCTGGATTTGATCATCGATAGATGTCCGATTCTGGAACAGCAGATCCAGTCACAGTAGGATTCCATTGATTAGCGACTGATTTTGAACTCAATTCATCTCAAGGAATCATCCAATTATTTCAGTTACAGTGCATTGTCTCCTTTTTTATCGTTCATTTTTTAAGTAACAGCTTTTACAAACTTTGAACCGATCAACAAGTTACAATGACTGCTGCACAATTCTATTTGTCTTTAGAAGATTGAAAAGTTAGATCTATCAGCAGCAGTTTTCATATTTCCTTTAAGCTATTAATCTGAGTTTAGCTTACCTAAGTTTGTACATAAATGCTTATATGAATTTCAAATGAGAGTTTAGCTTAATCTTTGCTCTTTGAGATTAATTAATAGCTATAGCATGGTTCAAAAAGTACAAGAATTCCGTGACCACTTAGCTCACTGATTAATAATAACTATTACACAATACATAAACAAAAATAAAAAGTGTTTCAATAAGTGTCATAAATGGTACTTGAGATCACATCGAAACAGAATGTGAATCTCTCGAACAGAGTTTCAGTACATCGCGAATGGAACTTGAGATCACTTGAGTTACCACTACTTGCAAGTGAAAGTTCTTCATCCGTGATACTGAGAACATGCATTCAGAAGCTTTCCAGACCTACCGCCTCCAGCGACTGGAAGTAAGCAATCAATTACAGAACCGTCCTTCAGTTTGAGCTACACGATCAAATAATTCAAAAGTAGCAGCAAATTTAACAGTGAAAACAACAAGTATACAAAAAAGAGATGGAGCAAACATAGCAGAAGTTTACCTGTGCTGGTGTTTTCTTGTAATCAAATCTTTCACCTTCGAGTAAAAAGTTGACCATTTTAAAATTTAAATCCTTGTTCTTGCAGTGAGCATGCAAAAGCTTAATAACTGTATTATGCTTGTTGATCCTGTAACCATGTTTCTCTCCATCCTACAAATTCAACAAAAAAAGAAGAGAGATATGGTCAACATTAGAATGGTATTGCAAAAAAAATGAAATGATGCAGATTTAAGAAAAGAATTGTCTTTCTAGGCTGAACTTTCAACCCATTTTATAGATTTCATTTCAGAATTCATAAACAACTCCGAAGTTATGGAGATATAACTGCAACCCAATCGTGGTAGGATCTTCTGATTTATAAAATGGGAAAAATATCGTCCATATACTCGTTCACATCAACGCGTACTCATTCCTCTTTTCGAAATTCCTAATTTTTAAATAATTTTACTTTAGTAAAATTAAAAATTTGATCATGTAATACTAAGATCATGCAAATGACACCACCCATCTAAGTATCAGTGTTAATGAGTAGTATAGCTCGCAGACTATATGATTCTAGTGAGTTCATCTCGAGCTTTGGATCAACCCGAGATATTAACAAGTCGAGCTTAGGCTTCCTGAAGTTTGTCTCGAAAGCTCATCCAAGCTTGGCTTGCTCAAAGCTGTGTCAAGACTTTAATGAGCCAATAAGGAGCCTATCTAGGTTTGGTATTGGGACTGTGGGTGGATCCGTGAGGCATACGCATAGATGAACGGATCTACCTGGTTCCGAAGACGCTTAATCACCCACGGATTACCGAAAAACTATGATACACGGACATTTCTCCTTACAAGCGTACACGTACTTGTATCCATGTTCGACACATGTCAGTCACCATTTTTAGGCTATTTTAAAAAGGTTATGTTTTAGAATAACGTTTCCCGTGTCTGGGCAACATAGCCGAAAAACTCTAGTGAACATGTGTAATAAATTTTAGGGCAAAAACACCAAATAAATTTCAGTTAAGCACACTCAAATAACATCCACTCTCACAGACTATATATATTTTGACCCTAAAACAAGTAACAGAAAAAACACAAACAAAACCATGCTCCTAAAATGACAGAGATGACCGTTGAAACAAGGTTCAAAGAACAGACATAAAGAAACACAATACAAGAAAAAAAAAAAAAAAAAAAAACCTGAGCTTGAACAGTAATGTTGACTAGTTCTCTTGGTTCCTCCATTTTGTTGTCCATCACAAGAATAAGATGAATGAGGGAGGGAGGAAGAAGAGTGTTCGTTACTCAAATAGGAAAAAAAATTACAGAAGAGAAGAAAAACAGAAGCAAAAGAAGAAGAGAAGAGAGATGGAGTTTAAGTTTTATGGTAGGATGGATGGATGGGTGGGTGAAAGAAATTAATTTTAATTTGACTTCATTTTGACCCCAATTTGTCACATAATTTTCAAGCAAAACATTGTTTTTATTTCACAAACATAATGAAAGCATGAAATTCATGGCATGGGAAACAAGATGAAGTCAAAGATATAGTAAATATATTAAGTGTAGTGTACTCTTTCTAGTTTCTTTCTTTCTATCATTCTGCTGTGGTTACTACAACTAGTACACATACCCTTTTGGATGATAGGACCACTCCTTGTGAAAGTAACTACTATCTTTAGGATAAACAGCTGGTTTCACTCTATTCTCAATATAGATGATATTTTTTTTACTTTTTTTTTAAATTATACATCAAACTCATGTTTCTCAACTCGGATATATTTCAATCAATTACTTTAGATCAATGAACACCTTTCACTTAAATTAATAAAAATATTATCTTTTTACTACCCTAATAAGCAAAAAAAAAGTAAATTATACTCGGCTTTAGCCTTACAAAGTTTTGTCAATGTGACAAATCAACAAGCAAGAAAATGAATTAAATTGAACTAATTTGATGATATATTTTATTTTATTTTAGTCGATGTAATAATAATGTAGCTTGCGTTGTTTGTGTCTTTTCCAATGGTGGTAATTTTAAATGAATGTGGGCAAATGCTGTAGAAAAAGTTAGGCATAAAGTTAGCAGTTTTTATGTTAAGAAATTAGATTTTGTGATATTATATCAATATGGCTTTTGGTAAATTCACTAAGGTATGAGTAGAGAGTTCACAGTTTGAACTCTGCTCTTCACGAATTATCAAATAGAAAAAAATCATGCGACAATATTATATAATTTTTAATACTTGAAATTGAACGATTTTAGAAGACTTCTAGAGTACATACTCTTAGTTATAGATAGAATTTTATTATAATCTAAATAATTTTAAACCAAACCCGTTTTATTTTTATATTTTTAATGAGTAAAATTAGTATAGGAGGATTGTCCTAAATTTTATCCATGGGATCCCATGCCCAATGACACTTTCTTTATGTAATCCATCCAACCAAAACTCATTTTCACCTATCTTTTCCATCCAACACGCTTTTTAAGGCGTTTACATCCAATCAAACACGCTTTCTTTGCATTTGAACTTTATTGTCATTGTTACTTCCATATTTACTTCATAGCCTCAAGAAAAGTTTTAAAATACTACTTTATTTGTAAAATATTCTCATACGATATCCTAGTCCTTTTTTAAGTATTCTGTTCTTTACTTTTTAGCATCATCCTGAAATGAAGAGTAGTTCATTTTGCACAAAATACTCCTTTTGGGTTTTAATATATGTAGTTTTAGAATTGTAGAAATTGTCTTTATTTATATGGTTTGAAAATTGAAACTACTATGATAACTGAAGTAGAAGGTTTTTTAACCTTTTGTTGATTATGCCCTTACTCAGCATTAATTGTGTAAGCATTAACTATGGAAAGAAAAAATGTAATAGAAAAATATTTTTATAACAAAATAATTTAATAGAAAAGTTCATATTAACTATCAATGATATGATATTTTTGTATTTGTAAAGTATAATTAAGGTTTTGGTTAATTCGAGATTTTCTCTAATATATACGGAGTATGTTAAGCATAATGGGTTTGTATTAGTGAAATGTAAGAATTGGCAAGCATCTATCACACGGTGGGTGCTTCAACTAAAAAAATAGCACCTTCGTATCAATTCATGTCCTTTCTTAACAATCCTACACAAAATAAGGAAACCAAAAATTCAATCATGTATCTATAAATTCTGCAGACTGAATAGTCCTTGTAAGTTCCTTCAAATTAGCAAGTACATGCCGAGGTCCTAAACTCTTCACACCGATGTAATTTAAAAGCTGCTCCAAATCCTACGACCACCAAATCCATCAATGTTAGTGTGCTCCGATCTAGTTAGATAAGAAGGGGAAGGGCAGAAGACACGAGAAAGGATCAAGTTACCTTGTTTAACAGGAATACAGCATAAGCTGCTCGTGTTGTATCTTGACCTTCCAAAAATAGGGGGAACTCCATAGGCTTTGTACTAGCAGAGGAAAATGAACTTGACAAATCAGATGATGGAGTCTCCACGGAAGGTGCAAAATCATGAATGTACGACCGGGAACCGCCCAAGCGCACAGGGTAGCGTAAAGGAACGTGTAAATATGAAGCAATACAAGAAACAGCCTGCAAGACAGACCAAATATAACATTACATATGGATCTGTACTGTAGGACAAGCTAACCACTAAAAGTACAATTAATTTGCAAGAATCCTAGTAGAATTCATCTGCAAGAATCATATAATTAAAGGCACGCCTCAGGCTCCAGGGATGTCGTCTAAGAAACCAGCAGGCGGGCTTCGTTCAAGGGTCATGTGCCTGAGTGCGCCTTTATGAGCCTAAAGATCTGCCAAGGCACTTACATGCAACTTTAGAAGGTACACGGTATGTGTTCCAAATTGAAAATAGACGATTTTATTGTCAACCCATTCCTATCTATATAATCTAAGGCTGAGACTAAAATAAAATAAAAGAAACAATAGAAAAATCAAAAGTAAGATTTGGACAGCAGAAATACCAGAGAGAGCACCAACAACAACAAAACACTGCTTGAAGTGTTGAAAAATATCGCAATTGGAGACTTTAATCTTGATGAGAAGTAGCAATTAAACAATTAGTTAATCAACTTATAAGGGTCTGGTTGAACTTTACTCTTTACGATTATGAAAGAGTTAGTAGTTAATTTGGAATTTATTTCATGCATCTTTTGGGATTAAGATTATAGTTAACTGGATATGATTTAGTATCCGACTATTTATTGTACCTTAGAAATGTTAATTGCTACTATTTATGATTTTATATATTATTTTTCTTTAGTGCGCCTTTGTTGCTGAAGCACACACCAGAACCTTGCGCCTAGGCTCCAAGACCCCCTTGCACCTTTAATTAATATGGCATGAATACAAAATACAAGGTATAATAAACACATTTCTGTTCTCTGAATGTGAACTATCAATTTAGATTAGGAGTGTATCATTGACATACGTGTGACGGTGACACATGAAGCATGCAGTAGATGGCTATTGGCAAAGATAAACTGACTAATAATATTATGTATGTTGAGGAAAGAGAAAAGCATACATGGGCAACATATCCAAGAGCAGTTGAAGACTTTTGGATCTCCTTCTTATCAGTGAAGAAACTTATCTTCGTAAAAGGAAGCATACTCAAATGAAGCCCTAAAATCGTCAACGATCCTTGATTGGTGGGTTTAGAACCGACATAGCTGACTGTTGAGACAAGAAAAGAAAAATTAAGAAAACATTACCATCACGATCGTAATCATACAGTTCAAACCAAGAGTCACACAGTAGCTAACCTGATAAATACAATATCTGGCAAATAGAAATACATACACAAAACAAATGATAAGAAACACAGTTAACGGTGATTAACAAAATGGTGCAAGGAAGTTCTCTCACTTTTGCAGAGACCCACTATTACAATCAAGTTAAGAATATCGAAAGGTGAACAAGTTCAAGTTCAAAACAGTTTTTTTTATAAAGTTCAAAACAGTTCACTTGTAGTAACGCCACCCAGATTAACCCATTCTTGGAGGGCCCCAAAGCATTTATCCAAAAGTAAATAAAGGTAAACAAATCTCAGAAAGCCGATTAGGATGGTCAAACACAGTTGCATACTTTTCCAAGTGAAAGCAACAACATTTATAAAGAATGTTTTAATAATAGATCAACTCTACGTATCTGCATACATGTTAAGACAATTGAAAATGTAAATCAATGCTTGTAGAAACTCTCAAGGCATGACTTTAGCAACACCGGGAAAAGGAAAAAGGAAAAATCTTATACATCTCCTGAATTATGAGCTTGTGTCATATTTACCTGATCTACTGGTGCTAGGTAACGATTCAAGTTCTTGCTCCTCTAAAGGTCCAGCTGTTATCTTCACAGGATAGATCAATGATATTTGTGATATCATATATTGCTGCCTCGTTCGGAGCTTCTTCTGTATGTTTCTGAGACGGCCAAAACCCTTCTCTCCAGAAAGCAAACAGTTTGATTCCTGTAGCAAAAGAATGATCACACATTCAATATCAGTAACAGAAACTTATAAAAGACTAGCAAGCAAAGATTTACTTGAGAAAAAGAAAATATGAAAGAAAACTTATAGCATCAAATTTTCTGATAAAAACTGACATTCAGATGTGTTAAAAATTAGAATCAGGAAACAAAGAACATGCTAAACTAACACAAATTCAAAGAATAAAAATCTGTTGTGAAGATGCTAGAAAGAGGACCTTGGCCCATCACGATTCCCATCATAAAGTCTATACAATTACAAACGTTCATTTCAATAACATTGCAAAAGAAAAAATACACGTACTTAAGTTCCAAATCAAAGTTGAAATGATAGGGCAAACAACCTAAGGACCTATAATATTAAATTCAAGTATTCAACAGTTATCACGGGATTGCAAAGAAAAGAAACTATGCATATGATTGCATTGTCGAGCTCCAAGCTCCAACTGAAAAAAATTAATTATGACAAGCAACTCTTAGCCATATCCAGTAGAAGATACCAGATACATATCCACAATGTGTAACCATCCATTTTAATTTGACATGGAAAGTAGGGTAAAGAAAACACTGTCCAGGTGATGAAAGCAGACATAAACAGCCTTCCTCTAACATATACCCTAAGAAAGCGAGATCTGCTAATATTGACCAAAAGGACATATGAATTATGAGCCATGAGGGCATTCCCATTTGAGCCTCCCAATCTTTAATAGGGAATCCTATTAACCCAAGAAACTGTTGACTACATAGGCGAAATGCCCAATGATATAAATCATTCCCAAAACTGAGACACTGGATCATACAAAGATAAAAACCTCGTGCAAAATTTTCTCTCACACTCCAAATGTCTCACTCTTTTGGCTAAAGACTTAAATACACCAATTTATTTCAAAATTATGACATCTGTTCACTATAGCTTCCCGCGCACTCATCTAGTTATTCTGAATTCCACCTACATCATGTACAGCTAGTGAATAATCAAAATCCAAACGGCATAAATGCATTTTACAGTTGGAAAAACATGTCAATGATTCTAAGCTGGCAATTTGTGTTTTAAACCTAAATCCATATAAGTAAGATTACCTGCAGTTTCTTACTAGCGCCAGAAAGAGCAGAACCAGCAACCAACAGTGATCTAACTTCCATACTAAGCCTCTCTTCTTCCTTCTTAGCATCCTCTGCTGCTACCTTCGCACGCATGGAAATGTTTTTGATTTGCAATTTTCTAGCCTCCAACTTCTGGCGCATCTCCTCGAGTTCATTCAATCGACTTAACGACTCAGCCTTGACCTGCTCACCATTTTGCCGCCCGCTAACCCGCGGGCTAATCAATTAAGGCCCCAAAAATTCATAAAAGGTAGGAGCACATTTATTCTTCACATAGAAATGACACAATAGAAGGTAGGAGCATAATTATTCTTCGCATAGATATAAAAAAATCACCAAACTTGCTGAAAGTAGGAATAACCCGCATATTTATTCTTCACATAGAAATGACACAACAAACTTAGCACTTCTATTTTTCTATAAATTGGCTTAATCAATCCCAGCTCTCACAAGAACACATCATATGATCATCAGTTGTTGTCAGTCTTTATTTAAGTAATCAAACATCAACAAATCACCAAATTCCTACCATCACAGAAGGTACATTAAGACGCAACGTCATACAATTGAGTGATAGGTCTAGGTACCAATGCTGTAAACCAAAATCCCCACCTAGCAGCTCAAAATCAAGAATCCAACTCGACCTATTTTACCCAGTAATCCCGCCTAGGTGCTGAAAATCCTAGGTGCTCCCTACTTGCCCCTTATGTTGCACAGACACTCCATTCAGTAGCTAGTGTGTCCGTATCCGTGTCCATTTCGTTCTTGTTTCTATTTATTAGGGAATTTTATGAAGGTTATATTTTTGATTCAATGTTTCCATTTCCCATGTCCGTGCAACATATACCCCCGTTTAGTCCCCGAAAGTCCCAGCGCCTAACCTAATTTACTACAGGGGGTCTAACTAGAAGATGAATCACATTTGAATCTTCATTTCAGCAATCAAAACACTAAGTATAGTCACAATACACATATAGGAAACAAAAAATACCAATTTAAAAATTTTCCTTTAAAAGAAACCCTAATCCTACCTGGATGAAAGAGCTGAGGTTCTGGTTAATACTAAGCTTCTTTTCTTTAGCTTCTTTGAGGGCAGAAGAGAGGCTCCATAACCGGGCAGCTTCCTGCTCGTAATCTTCCCATTGGATCAATTTAAGTTTCACCGATTCGGTCGATTCAGAAGAAAGAGAGCGGGTTTTTTCCATCAATTTGTGAGATAGAGAATGTAATTTGGGGGTTCAAGAAGAGGTCATCACCTGACCTCATCGTACAACTCAGAGGATAAATTATGTCGTGGAGATCATCGAGGCCCTTCTGGGTTTTGATTTTCTCGGGAAAATCTGGGGACGAAAGTTAGTTGGTTTTCTTTTTTCTTTTTTCTTTCTTCTCAGTTGTTGCTTTTTCGGTCGACGGAGGAAGAATCACAGGTGGAACCGTTTTTTTTATTCCCTCGCTGGAAGTTAACGTCTGTTAAATTTGGAGGTGAACTTTTGTAATAATATTTTATTTTTTTTTTAAGAGACAATAATTTTGTGCCTCTCTCCAATAAGTGGTAACTTTACAACATAATAATTTTGGGTAGTTCATATCTAAAGTGTGGTATAGCCTATGTTTGATGAAAATGTACAAAATATAACTGTTATTTTTTAAAACTCAAAGTTACCATTAGAAAACCCTTTAAGTGTATTAATAAATATCATCACAAAATTACACGCGTCTCCAGCTAAAGCGGAGCACCACGCAAGAAAAAAAGATAGGTTTGGAAAAAAATGTCATATTTTGAGAAGTTTGACAGCTATAGGAAATTCAAAGTAAGATTGAACGATTGTGTACGAAAGGGCTAAAAGTTTCAAAACATCCAAACTAAACATAGGAATTCTATTTTAGAGTGGCATTCTCTCTAAACGTCAGACGGTACATATATGAATTTAAAATTAAAAGGTTAAAAAACTAAAATTATTTAAAGTATCGTCAACTCTTGAAATGGATTCGTTGCAACTCATTTTGACATTGGAAATGTAAAAGCCCTCTATAAATGGAGGAAAACACTGAAGATGCCTCTAATTGGGCCTGGTTGATACCCATTTATTTACTGGTTATAATCAGTTTGGCTTTATTAAGTAATGCACCATAAAGAATAATTCAGTTCAATGGATTTAAGTTGAACTTTATTTTGGTGGTAACATCTATATATGGAGAGAGAGAGAGAGTCCAACTCGGTAGACGTACGATTGATCAGCATCAAATTAAGGATCATTTTTCCCATATGTTGTTTAGAGAAAACAATCAAAACTCGGCCCAAAAAACAATCAACCTAATACAAGATATCCTTACAAATAAAACATCAAAGAAAAGCATACAAAAAAGTTGGTTGATATGAAGGACATGACTGATTTAGAGGATCAAGAAGAATATAGCACCCACTACAACCAAAAACCATGTTTCTCCCATACCGAGCACCCACCTTATTGATCCAACTCTAGTAACCAGTGAATAATGTACAGCACAACTGCTATAAGCATCCAATTAGAGATGGAACAAGGCAGAGTTCAAACAAGCATACGATTTAAAGGCACAAGTAAAACCATTAATCTGTAAAGTATCAAACTTAGATATAGCAATTCAACTCAACAAGAATGAAACTGAAAAATAAACAGAACCAAAACCATAAATCCTCATACAGAATGCTACCACCGCTTGTCTAGCACCCATTCTTGTGTAATACAGCAAGAGAATGGACGATATGTAAAGGTCAAAAGGTAACAACTAGTTAAACATTCAAAAAGACTAACGCAATAGCATAAATTGTTCATCATACCAACAACAGAATATGCAGAACACACCATTCATTTCTTCTTAGCTGCAGACTTGGTGACCTTAGCTCCGGATGGATCCTTTTTCTCCACACTCTTGATGACACCAACAGCAACAGTTTGTCTCATGTCTCTCACAGCAAAACGACCCAATGGTGGGTACTCAGCAAAGGTCTCTACCACCATAGGCTTGGTTGGAATCATCTTAATCATACCAGCATCTCCATTCTTCAAAAACTTGGGCTCCTTCTCAAGCTCCTTGCCAGATCGGCGATCAATCTTGGTGAGGATCTCAGAGAACTTGACAGCAATGTGGGAGGTGTGGCAATCCAACATTGGTGCATACCCATTACCAATCTGGCCAAGGTAACCATGATGATAACCTGAGAAGTGAAGTTGGCAGCTTCCTTGGCAGGGTCATCCTTTGAGTTGGATGCAACAAAACCTCTCTTAAGATCCTTCACTGCCACATTCTTCACATTGAACCCCACATTGTCACCTGGAAGAGCCTCCTGCAGAGCCTCGTGATGCATCTCAACGGACTTAACTTCAGTGGTCAGTCCACTGGGTCCAAAGGTCACAACCATACATGGTTTGATGACCCCAGTCTCCACACGACCCACTGGCACAGTTCCAATACCACCAATCTTGTAGACGTCCTGAAGAGGTAGCCGGAGGGGCTTGTCTGATGGCCTCTTTGGCTCATTAATCTGGTCAAGAGCATCAAGAAGGGTGGGTCCTTTGTACCAGTCGAGGTTGGTGGATCTCTCAATCATGTTGTCACCTTCAAAACCAGAGATGGACACGAATGGAATTTTATCAGGGTTGTATCCAACCTTCTTGAGGTATGAGGACACTTCCTTGACAATTTCCTCATACCTGGCCTTGGAGTACTTGGGAGTTGTTGCATCCATCTACAATAAACTGTAAACCAAGTATTAACTAGGTCCTACACTATTAAAATCACCTGTCAATTATTCAAAAACCATCAATTTGCTCGTCACCGTTGCTTATTTAACACTCGAAAAATAGGTTGAAGTGAAGAAACCAAACTAATTAAGTATTTGATTACATAAGCCATTTTGATGAGACAAGTCTAATTTGGATCCGCTCAAATCTGTACCAAAATTGGTTTTAGATTTATCTGAACGTTTAATCCTACTGTAATGATTTTAAATTTTTTACAAAAAAGAGTTACGAGGTTGAAATCTTTTATTAAATAACAGTTTTTACATTAATTTATTACTTGTAAATCACAAAAAGTAGCAACACTTGAAATATATTCATAATAAACACATGCTTTGTAAAAGTGATTTTCTTTAAACAATTCGAAAGTTTTGTTTGAAATAATTAGAATTAGTAGAATATTTATTCAATATATTCAAGTGACAAGGAAGATGAGTATTTTTTGTTTTTGGCAAGGAAACACAATACTAAGCGTTCTATCCAACACAATAGTTTATCTCACAATTCACACCATTTATACCCGAATTCGTTTGCATATGTAAACTTAATAATATTAGGAACAACTTTGTTATTTGTTCACTAATTGTGAGCTTAAGGTCCTCAAAATGTTTTCGCAAGCTTGCCGCCTCACAAACAATTCGAATTCGAGGTATTCAAGTTCTCACAAAGATAACTCCTTCCACATAATTAATTAAAGAACATTATTTAAAATAGAGATTGTCAAATTTATTTTTTTATGTTTTTCTATATTCCAGCGCTACCATATTGAAACATACGCTCCTTCTCATAAGCATTCGTTGCCTACAATGCTATGATTAGTAAATATGCCAGTAAGTCCATCTTCAATAGGGGAACAACTCGTTGAAGGGGAGGGAGTGTTTGTTTGGTGTTAAATTAACAACTTGCCCTATTCCATTGGAGATTACAAGTTCGAGCATTAATATTATTGGTACTTAAATGACAATTGTGAAAACTACTGGAGCACGCCCTGCTCCATAAAGGTCGTAATTACGATAAAACAATGTTTGCAACAATGCAAGCATCTTAAACATAAATTCATATTTAACTTTTTGATAATATGAGTACAATTATTTTTTGATCGATGTTGTAAACAAATTTCGTGAAAGCCATGCCTAAATACTAAAATTCGTTAATCTTTTATGCAACAAATGGAAGCGTCTCCTCACTTTAAATTCCAACTCATCTCTAAATATTTCTCGAACAATCTCAAACTATACCCCAAAAGCTATAAAGGGTTGGATTTATTTTTCCTTATAATGATGGCAGATAATTTTTGCCGTTATCCCAATTAATTACAGTTAAATATAAATAAATAAATGATAAGTTTGGAGGTCAAGAAATGAAATGACGCCACAGTGGCAAGATGGTCATTTGAGTGTAAAACAGCAGACGAAGAGAAGCCCTAGCTGAAATTAGCACTATAAATATCATCATATACATATGCTCACACACTCGCTTATTTTCTCAGCTGCCCCTTTTCTTGAAGCTCAGATATCATCAGGTAATCTTCTTCATCGATCTGATTTCTATGGCCTGTAGCTTAGCTCTGTTTAGATCATATTATCTGAGTATTAGATTTGTTATATAAGATTATGTAGTTCCATATTTGATTTTATTCTCAATATTTATCTCGATTGCTTCTGATATGTGAAAAATACGAGGCTGTACTATCAGATTCAGTTATACTGTCATTATATATCGATGAACATGACGATTCTTCCTAGTATAATTGTTTTTTTTTTAAGGAGATTTTGTGGTTTAGTTACTTTATATCAGGAACATGACGTTGTACTAGCTAATTCTACTTTTATTGTGATGATATATCTTGATTCTTTGATGTAGAATTGTTTTTTTACGAGTATATCCGGTCTTGTTCCTTGAGATTAAGAAACGCGAATATATACTAGCAGATTCAGTTTTTGTTGCGATTGTTTGTCTTGACTGTTCCTATTATAATTGTTTTTAGGAGGATTTGTGGCTTGGTTACTTTGGATTTAGAATTACGAGGCTATATTAGCAGATTCAGTTTCTATTGTGATTATATGTATTGATTGCATACTTTGTCGATGAAGAAACGTCTCCTTGAACTAGTTTAGCTGAATTTTAGTTTTAACTTTTGTTTGAATGAATTGCAGGTATTGAAAATGGGTAAAGAGAAAATTCACATCAGTATTGTGGTCATTGGACATGTCGACTCTGGCAAGTCCACCACCACTGGACATCTTATCTACAAGCTTGGAGGTATTGACAAGCGTGTTATTGAAAGATTTGAGAAGGAAGCTGCTGAGATGAACAAAAGGTCATTCAAGTATGCATGGGTTCTTGACAAGCTTAAGGCTGAGCGTGAGCGTGGTATCACCATTGATATTGCCCTGTGGAAGTTTGAGACCACCAAGTATTACTGCACTGTTATTGATGCTCCTGGACACAGGGATTTCATCAAGAACATGATTACTGGAACTTCTCAGGCTGATTGTGCTGTTCTTATCATTGATTCCACCACTGGTGGTTTTGAGGCTGGTATCTCTAAGGATGGTCAGACTCGTGAGCATGCTCTCCTTGCTTTCACCCTTGGTGTCAAGCAAATGATCTGTTGTTGCAACAAAGTAATTCCTAAACTGTTACTATTTATGATTTAAGTATTCATATTCTTGAGTTTGTGACTTGTGGATGATCTTCAATAGAGGACACCCACATTTATGATGGTATGCCAAGTTCTATGATGGGTGTTTACTTTTTTGAAGGTCTATATATTTGCTTTAAGGGTGATTATATCTCTGGACAATTATTTACTATTTCTGATTTTGCTGTTCGTATGATTGTGACTTGTCCCAATAGAGGACACCCTCACAGGATATTTGGTTGTTTGATTTCAAAGGCAACAGACTTTCTAGTTTATGATGTGTGTTTATGTGATTGAAGACTTGTTTATGCCTTTCTGGGAAAAATGGGTTAATGGTTGATGCCTATGGGCATAAACTGGAAGTTACTTCTCTTTCTTGTTTTGATGGACTGACTTGTCATTGCTTGTTTCACATAGTAAACAATATGTTTAATTACTTAATATTCCCATATTTGCGAACTAGTATCTGTAATTTGCATTTGCTAGTGATTGATCTGCGCTATTATATTTGCTGTTGTTGCTGCCATTAATTTGTAAATGTTTATTCTATATCTAAGCTAACTTGCCCTGTGCTGCTGAGATAGTTCAACATACTGCATAATGTTTGTTCTCATGATTTAAATATTCTGCATTTTGATGTTCTTTCTCAGTTATTATTAAGATTGCAACCTTATTAATTTGTTTCTTCAAATTTTCTTTGTATATTTTAGATGGATGCAACAACTCCCAAGTACTCCAAGGCCAGGTATGAGGAAATTGTCAAGGAAGTGTCCTCCTACCTCAAGAAGGTTGGCTACAACCCTGACAAAATTCCCTTCGTGCCCATCTCTGGGTTCGAAGGTGACAACATGATTGAAAGATCAACCAACCTCGACTGGTACAAGGGACCCACTCTGCTTGATGCTCTTGACCAGATCAATGAGCCAAAGAGGCCATCAGACAAGCCCCTCCGTTTACCTCTTCAGGACGTTTACAAGATTGGTGGTATTGGAACTGTTCCAGTGGGTCGTGTGGAGACTGGGGTCATCAAGCCAGGTATGGTTGTGACCTTTGGACCCAGTGGACTGACCACTGAAGTTAAGTCCGTTGAGATGCATCACGAGGCTCTGCAGGAGGCTCTTCCTGGTGACAATGTGGGGTTCAATGTGAAGAATGTTGCAGTGAAGGATCTTAAGAGAGGTTTTGTTGCATCCAACTCAAAGGATGACCCTGCCAAGGAAGCTGCCAACTTCACTTCTCAGGTGATCATCATGAACCACCCTGGACAGATTGGAAACGGTTATGCACCAGTGTTGGATTGCCACACTTCCCACATTGCTGTGAAGTTCTCTGAGATCCTCACCAAGATTGATCGTCGATCTGGCAAGGAGCTTGAGAAGGAGCCCAAGTTTTTGAAGAATGGAGATGCTGGTATGATTAAGATGATTCCAACCAAGCCTATGGTGGTAGAGACCTTTGCTGAGTACCCGCCATTGGGTCGTTTTGCTGTGAGAGACATGAGACAAACTGTTGCTGTTGGTGTCATCAAGAGTGTTGAGAAGAAGGATCCATCTGGTGCCAAGGTCACCAAGTCTGCTGCAAAGAAGAAATGAATGGTGCGGTCTGCAGGTTCTGTTATTGCTATGAAGAACATTTTATATCACTATTTTAGTCTTTTAAAATGTTTGACTAGTTATAATTTGATGTTTACTTGTCGTCCATCCTCCAGTTGTAGTACTCAGAATTGGGTGCTAGACAGGCGGTGGTGACATTGTGCGAGGATTTTTATGGTTTTGTGTTTTGTATTTTCCTTTTAAAACCTTGTCCGAGTTGGTTGTTATTTTCTCTACTTAATGTCATATTTTTGTGAACTATTTTTGTTGTCCCTATTTTTTTCAGTAGCATTTCCTCGTGGAATTTATGTCATCTGTTTTTGCAGGTTGTAGTTGCATTTTATTTACTTGTGATTGAATCTGAGTTTGATTTTGAATATGTTGTGTTCGGTTATTTTACTATTTTAGGTGCTTGTATTTAGAATTCAAATTCAGAATTCTGTTGAAATGCTAGATGTCAGTTCAAAATTATGTTTAAGACCAAAATGATCAATGCGATTTGAATCTTTTTTTTCTGTGCTGTGCATTAACTTGCAATACATCCTTGTACTTATTCTTGAAGATCTAATTTTCTTCCAGAAAATTAATAAAAAGTGAAGGATGGTAGGGTGTTCTCATTGACTGTTTATTGGTTATAGTTAGATCTAGGTTTGTTCGAGTTTTATAGAGTTCTACGGTATTAGAGATATTGGTGAAATCCCAATAAGTACACATTTAAGATGAATACCATACCATCATCAATTGTGGAAAATGAGAACACATTTTTTTGTAGTTTTGACTGCTATAGCACAACTCCCCCTACAAACACTTGGTGTGAAAAGTAAGCTTTTATCCGTGGATTTTTGAATACACAATATCTAATCATATGCCCACCATGATGTGCATAGAACTTCTAATAGGTGAAGCATATGGATCTCTATTCGCTTTTTTCTTTTTTATCTATTCAGTCTTCGCTTGGAACTAAATCTGAAATTGTTAGTAAGAGGTCAATTATCATTTTGGCTTTGTTCATAGTAAACCGTTGATGTACTTGCAATTTGTTGAATCATTATATCTTTTTATTGCTTATATCTCTAGTTGTTCTGACACCAAGAATCCATTTTGCATAACTTGAAGTTTTCCAGGTCAAAACACTTGAATACTTCTTCACACTACTAACATGTAAACAATCAACATTTCATCTGTAAATAGAATTAATGTATAAAGACATAGTTGTTAGCAATTTTGTACGGGGGAGTTCAAGTGTGAGTGTGAGACTGTGGTTTAGTATTTGATATTGGCGATTTGGATTTAATTTGGGAATTATTTGGCTTCAAACATTAGGTGAAGTTTGTCAGGATTGAAGTTTGAGGAAGATGAAGTTTTGGATAGATGGGGAATTTATTGAAATCAAAAGACAACTTGCGATGGTAAAATGGCTTCATTGCTTAAAGCTTAGTTAGAAGATGATGAGAAGGAAATAAATAATGGATATTAAGTGCCAGGAATTGGGTTGAAAAATTATTACTGACCAACTTCAGGTCAGATTTTGTTGAACTCAAGGGGATTCGGAGATAAAAATTACTGACTGATGATATATTTTTGGTGAAGTTTCATACTTCGAAAGTGTCACAATAATTCATTTTAAATTATTTTGGATTAAAGACATTTTTGTCTCTTGTGGTATTCAAAATGTTGAAATTTGGTCCTTGTGGTATTATTTTGTCACATTTATCTCTTGTGTTATCCTAATTCGTCATATTTGTCCCTCCGTGGTATTCTAATATTCACCTTTTGTCCTTCACTAGATGCAAATATAGTAATTCTAACACGTGTTGTTACGTGCCACTATTTTAAGACATGCGCATACGACATGAATATTTCATTTTAATAATAAAGATAAGTGTATGATCAATTAACATCTCAGTTTGTTTAAAATCTATTGCAAAATATTGAATTTTTTTTTAAATTGAGTTATTACGTTGTAAATTGACATGTGGCAATCGACAACAATTTTTTTATGTTTCCATCCATTCAAGGGCTAAATGTGACGAATTAGGATCACACAGAGGTCAAATATGACGAAATAATATAACATAAAATGCCAACATTTTAGATATCATAAAGGGAAGGGGTAAAGAGGTGTTAAGCCAATTATTTTCCGAAACTTGTGCCTCAAATAGCCTTGATATATTCATAGTGGTAAGAATTTGGAACAAATCTGCTCCACCAAAATTTCCCTTTTGATTTATTGAGTCTTCCGCGATTATTTTCTGACATTTTCAAATCAAACATGTGCTGCTAAACATTGAAATCAATCCTAAAATCGTTTGAATGAGTCGTTTTCTTTAAACAATCATTCATGTCTACCATACATTCACAAAAGTGTTTATTTCATTTCCAACAATCATTATCTCAATTTTTGAGCGAAACTAATTCATTTTCAATTTGTTCCTAGTTTCATTTTTAATTTGTTCCTTTGTTTTGCTAAATCAGAACGTCACTGACATACTAACCATTTTTACGCACCGTCTGGTTGTCTATGCATGATGAGTCTAAAATGGATATTAAATTATGAATGAAGACCAACGATTGGTATTTAAAGGTTTTTGAATTACGCTAAGTATCTTGTCCCCTAATCCAATCTTTGAGATGTATGGTAGTCCAATTGCGGTGTCTATTGTATTGAATTTCCCAATAACAGTAGAAAACAATAAAACTTTCATTATAGATACTCACCGAGTTCCTTCACAGTTCGAGCCTCAAAAACTTGTCTAGTCCTAAATCGAAAGAAATACTAAACCATGGAGGAAAAGAGATTGTGGCTTGTGAGGCCTAAATACGAAAACATACACAAGAAAGAAGGTAAAGGAGGGTGGTTGCTTAAGGTAGTGCATGACTTTCGCCATGTTAAGGTGCTAGTAATATAAAAATGAGAGAATTTTTATATGTTTTAGTATCACTTGTGAGTGGCAGGGACCATTGTTCAATTAATCTCTCCATTGTTCATTTTCTGGGTTTAAAATTGTATAAATTTTATATATCAACATCGACTTACAATAGTCTTCCTGAAGACATGCCACAACAAAATCAATTCAAACTTCTTATACCATTGTTTTTGCATACGTTTGAAGCCGTATAGACTTGTCTAGCTACTAAACATAATCCCCTTGTCAACTATTTACACATTCATTTTATCAACACAGTGGTCTTGCTGATAACGTCTACAAATTATTGTCTTCTTCGTATACGTCCAATTCACGACCAATTTGGACTCGAATCTGAGGTTGCATAATTTATTTCTTCATCCTAGATTTTTGAACATTGATTTATTTTTCAAAGCAAACTTTAACAGATTCAAAAGTTCAACCGCACATACTCAAGTGAAGCTTTTATCTCATCTTGATTGAATTACTAAATTTGCATATCAAAACAATAATAAGTTCACATCACATATAAAAATCAGTCTTGCACTAAACTAATACTAGTAGAAGTTTTTTTTAAAAAAATAAAATAAAGCTCAAACTAAAATTTGAAATGTGCTCACGTGAAGTAAAAATTTACTGGTCAACCAGCAGTTTTCAGCAAGCATCTCATTATGCAAGAAAAAGCAATCCATGAACCGGATTAGAGGAGAACAATGCCCAAAAACTTCAGAAGTAAACAGAATTGACTCGAGTTTTTCAAATTTAAACATCCACCACAAAATCGTATACCAAGAAAATTGCTGCATTCAAATAGCATAATGTCAAAATGAAAGAGCAGCAGCATACACTAAACATAAAGCAAAACTATTGTTCAACACCTTAATAAAAGATAAAAAAATACCAAAACTAGGTACTCAAAATTGTCACCAATGGTAAACAATCATTGAGAAACATCTCACTTCTTCTTGGCAGCAGACTTGGTGACCTTGGCTCCAGATGGATCCTTCTTCTCCACACTCTTGATGACACCAACAGCAACAGTTTGTCTCATGTCTCTCACAGCAAAACGACCCAATGGTGGGTACTCAGCAAAGGTCTCTACCACCATAGGCTTGGTTGGAATCATCTTAATCATACCAGCATCTCCATTCTTCAAAAACTTGGGCTCCTTCTCAAGCTCCTTGCCAGATCGGCGATCAATCTTGGTGAGGATCTCAGAGAACTTCACAGCAATGTGGGAGGTGTGGCAATCCAACACTGGTGCATACCCATTACCAATCTGGCCAGGGTGGTTCATGATGATAACCTGAGAAGTGAAGTTGGCAGCTTCCTTGGCAGGGTCATCCTTTGAGTTGGATGCAACAAAACCTCTCTTAAGATCCTTCACTGCCACATTCTTCACATTGAACCCCACATTGTCACCTGGAAGAGCCTCCTGCAGAGCCTCGTGATGCATCTCAACGGACTTAACTTCAGTGGTCAGTCCACTGGGTCCAAAGGTCACAACCATACCTGGCTTGATGACCCCAGTCTCCACACGACCCACTGGCACAGTTCCAATACCTCCGATCTTGTAGACATCCTGAAGAGGTAGACGGAGGGGCTTGTCCGATGGCCTCTTTGGCTCATTAATCTGGTCAAGAGCATCAAGCAAAGTGGGTCCCTTGTACCAGTCGAGGTTGGTTGATCTCTCAATCATATTGTCACCTTCAAACCCAGAGATGGGCACGAAGGGAATTTTATCAGGGTTGTATCCAACCTTCTTGAGGTAGGAGGAAACTTCCTTGACAATTTCCTCATACCTGGCCTTAGAGTACTTGGGAGTTGTTGCATCCATCTACAATATACAAAAAAGATTTGAAGAAAGAAACAAAATTAATACACACCAAATCTATGATATTTAAGAGACCAGGAAATTACTGGACAAAAGAGAAATTAGGCCATTGACAAGTAAACAATCCTGCAAACAATTTAAACATCCTAACGTACAACATTGGTGCTTTATGGCATCAATTTAAAACATAGGACAGCTTGAAAACAAACAACACATAGGACAAGGAGAGAGAGGGATTCGAACCCTCAATCATTACCGGCTAATATCCGGAGCCATAACCCATTAGGCTATCTCTCCCATAAAGCAAATTTACAAATCTTCAAAAAAGTAAACATCCATCATAGAACTTGGCATACCATCATATCTGACCTTCAAAAACCACAGCCAAGTGTTCTATGTGGGTGTCCTCTATTGAAGATCAACCACAAGTCAAGACACAAGAATATAAATACTGAAATCATAAAAGTAAGAGACTAGGAATTACTTTGTTACAGCAGCAGATCATCTGCTTGACACCGAGGGTAAAAGCAAGGAGAGCGTGCTCACGAGTCTGGCCATCCTTTGAGATACCAGCCTCAAAACCCCCAGTGGTGGAATCAATAATAAGAACAGCACAATCAGCCTGAGAAGTTCCAGTAATCATGTTCTTGATGAAATCCCTGTGTCCAGGAGCATCAATAACTGTGCAGTAATACTTGGTGGTCTCAAACTTCCACAGGGCAATATCAATGGTGATACCACGTTCACGCTCAGCCTTAAGCTTGTCAAGAACCCATGCATACTTGAATGACCTTTTGTTCATCTCAGCAGCTTCCTTCTCAAATCTTTCAATAACACGCTTGTCAATACCTCCAAGCTTGTAGATAAGATGTCCAGTGGTGGTGGACTTGCCAGAGTCGACATGTCCAATGACCACAATACTGATGTGAATTTTCTCTTTACCCATTTTGGATACCTGCAATTCAGTCAAACCAAAGTTAGAACTACAAATCAGCTAACCATTTCAAGGAGACGTTTCTTCATCAACAAAGTATGCAATCAATACATATAATCACAATAGAAACTGAATCTGCTAATATAGCTATGTAATCACAATAAAAACAATTATAGTAGGAACAATCAAGACAAATAATCACAATAAAAAGTGAATCTGCTAGTATAGCCTCATGTTTCTTAATCTCAAGTAACTAAACCAGAAATACTCCTAAAAAACAAATCTACACCAAAGAATCAAGACATATCATGACAACAAAAGTAGAATTAGCTAGTACAGCATCATGTTTCTGATATAAAGTAATTAAACCATAAAATCTCCTAAAAATACAATAATAATACGAAGAATCGTCATGTTCATTAACAAAGTAAACAATAATCAATACATAATCACAGTAGAAACTGAATCTGATAGTATAGCCTCATAATTGTAAATCTGAAGCAACGAGCACAAAATTATAAAGCAATCGAGCTAAATATTCACAATAGAAATTGAATCTAGAAGCATATCCTCATGTTTATTAATCTGAAATCATCTTACAAAACAAATCTAATTCTCAGAATCAGCTCAACAAACCTAAAAGCAGTAAAAAAAAATCTGAAATAAAGATTGAGAATCGTAAAGAGGTGATGATAAAAGCATGAGCTGATCTAAACAGCAGTATTAGCCATGGATATGAGATCGATTAGGGTAAGATTATTACCTTATGCAGAGATTTAGGAGGCGGCTACAACACCTTATCAGCAGCAGCCCGGAGAGAAAATAAGAGGGTGCGATGAGTAATGTGTATGTTGATATTTATAGTGGCAGTCTTCAGCTAGGGTTTCTCGTGGTCGGCTTAGGTTTATGAAACCGGAAATGACGGTGTTGCCCCTGCCATTTTGTCCTCTTTGATTAGGGAATAGTGATTTAGTTATGTTTAATTAGGACTCAAATATTGCTATTTTTTTAGAATAGGACTCAGATATTGGTATTAGATAATTGTAGGAGACAACTTTTTTTTTTGAAAACTATTAGGACACTATTTGTTCAATTCAACATGGGTATCCATTATATATTGTCTCCTCCATTAAAAAATTTAAAATTAGACTAGAACCTAACTAAAACTGGAAAAAAGAAATAAAAATAAAACACTTAGCTATGATCCGAGTTGACCAATGTATTGAAATTTTTAAAAATAATAATAAAAACAAATTAAGGGAAATTGTATTTTGTATGTTCAATGCATATCAAATGTTATATTTCCTTCGGACAAAAAAGTTGTTATATTTATATTTTTCAAATAACTTTTGGTTGAAAAATAAAAACATAAAGAAAAGAGAGTAAAGAGAGCACCAAATTAGAATATCACTTTTACTAACTCAATGAACAAGTTTTTATGGAACTATCATTCGTTCACATGCTTTATTCTTTTCATGTTTACGAATGCATCCCGTCACGTTCCAAAGTCGACAATACTTATCAAGCAACCTAAGTCATCTCATTAATCCCCCAAGCAAAGAGCCAGCAACAAGGAGAATTTTCCCTCCAGGCCAACCTGAACTATACCTTTATACTCCCATCCAGCTCCACTCAACCTTCATCCTCCAAACAGTTCATTTCAACTTGCCTACTGAAGTCATTAACATATGAAGTGCTCACACAATTTATGTCCACTCTTATTTTAATGAGCGACTCAGATTTACAAACAAGACTCTTTTCTATTTAGCATTTAAGAAAAATCGTCCACTTCATTTTATTAGGGTGGATACTTGTCATGTTCTTTCATTAACTAAACTTTGTGATCCACCTATCTAATTGAACTTTAGTGATAAAGACATGATTTAAGTCTCAAGAAAAAGAGAGATTTTACATAACCAGAGAAAAAGAGCTCGCCCATATGAATAAATCAAAATAGTTCTTCTCCACATACATCTGAAATACAAAAACGAACCCTTGTTTACTTTTTACCCCAAAAACTAACCGGGACGACAACTTATTCAACCTTGAGATCTTTTATTTTTTCTGTCCACCACATACACAACACCAGAATAAAAGAAATACACGCCTACATACATCTTTGATTGTGATCTAATGATCCATGCGATAATTTCAATGATTCTGAAATTCACCCAGCATTGAACAATTAATTACCACATTTATAAACTTTTGGAGGGCACAGGCAACTACCTACTGCTTCTGAATGAACAAGTGTGCTCCGGATAAAGAAGAGCAAGCACAATCCAAGCTAAGTTTTGGTTCTTTACAAGGAAAGAACCCGAGAAGAACATTATAGCTCATCCCAGCACAAATCTGACACTCATCATAAACACAATTACGTGTAAGAAATAGGACTATAAACATCACAAGTACTTAAAGAAAAGTAATAGGAAAAAATCATATAGAAAATGGTCTCAACTCTCAAGAGTACGCAACAATAAAACCAAAACTAATGCCACCGTCTGTCTAGCACCCAATTCTGAGTATGGCGACTAGAAAATGGCAACACAAGAGTCAAAAATGTAATGTAGATAAAATATAAACTGGCATAGTAACTTAACATGCTCTCCACAAAATTATTGTACTCTCTCCTCCGCACGATTCACTTTCCCTTCTTCACAGCAGACTTGGTCACTTTAGCACCCGAAGGATCCTTCTTATCCACACTCTTGATAACACCCACTGCAACCGTCTGTCTCATGTCCCTAACTGCGAAACGACCCAATGGTGGGTACTCAGCAAAGGTCTCTACCACCATAGGCTTGGTTGGAATCATTTTCACAAACCCAGCATCCCCATTCTTCAAAAACTTGGGTTCCTTCTCCAGCTCCTTGCCAGATCGACGATCAATCTTGGTGAGGATCTCAGAGAACTTCACAGCAATGTGGGAGGTGTGGCAATCCAACACTGGGGCGTATCCGTTTCCAATCTGGCCAGGGTGGTTCATGATAATGACCTGTGATGTGAAGTTGGCAGCTCCCTTGGCTGGATCATCCTTAGAGTTGGATGCAACGTATCCTCTCTTGAGATCCTTAACTGCCACATTCTTCACATTGAACCCGACATTGTCACCAGGAAGAGCTTCCTGTAGAGCCTCGTGATGCATCTCAACTGACTTAACTTCTGTTGTGAGTCCACTGGGTCCGAAGGTCACAACCATACCCGGCTTGATGACACCGGTTTCTACACGACCCACTGGGACAGTGCCAATACCACCAATCTTGTAAACGTCCTGAAGAGGTAGACGAAGGGGCTTGTCTGTTGGCCTCTTTGGCTCATTAATCTGGTCAAGAGCTTCGAGCAGGGTCGGTCCTTTGTACCAGTCAAGGTTGGTTGATCTCTCAATCATGTTGTCACCTTCAAACCCGGAAATGGGGACAAAAGGGATTTTATCAGGGTTGTATCCAACCTTCTTGAGGTAGGAGGAGACTTCCTTGATGATTTCGTCATACCTGGCCTTGGAATACTTGGGAGTAGTGGCATCCATCTATGAAATAAAATACAAAACAGAAGTTGTCAGCAAATGTTTTGATAAATAACCAGAGTTACATGTCCGGGGATATAAAAATAGTATAAATAATATATACATAAAATCAGAAACTCGGTATTTAAACATTATGCTGAGAGTATAGACAAAGTCTAGCTAAACAGCAATATGCTTAAAAAAAATCATTACGGTCAGTAGTTAGCTAAGAAAGAAAAACCAGCAAAGTACAAGGATTCCTTCACTATTATAATTGGTCAGCCCATAAATACTAGATGAGGTCATAGACACCAAATTTAAAAATGCAGCTAACTGTAGAAACGTCTTAACATTGCATTTCATAACAACATGCAGTATATTCATTTATTAAAAAAATCAAATCAACATGATGTAAGCCTTGATTAGAGAGTATAACTATAATTACAACCAACAAACAGTATATACTTAGATAGTTACCTTGTTGCAGCAGCAAATCATCTGCTTGACACCAAGGGTAAAAGCAAGGAGGGCGTGCTCACGAGTCTGCCCATCCTTTGAGATACCAGCCTCAAAACCACCAGTCGTGGAATCAATGATAAGAACAGCACAATCAGCCTGCGAGGTACCAGTAATCATGTTCTTGATAAAGTCCCTGTGTCCAGGTGCATCAATAACAGTGCAGTAGTACTTAGTGGTCTCGAACTTCCACAAGGCAATATCAATGGTGATACCGCGCTCACGCTCAGCCTTAAGCTTGTCAAGCACCCAGGCGTACTTGAACGACCTTTTGTTCATCTCAGCAGCTTCCTTCTCAAATCTCTCAATGACACGCTTGTCTATACCTCCAAGCTTGTAAATGAGATGACCAGTAGTGGTGGACTTGCCAGAGTCGACATGGCCAATGACCACAATGCTTATGTGAATCTTCTCCTTACCCATTACGAATATCTAACACTGATCTGAAACAAATATATAAACAAAACCTTTAAAAATCCCCAAAGACTAATGATGCATAATCAACTTGGACCAAGAACAAACAATCTGCAAAATACAAATCAGCCGTATTTTAAATGTTGAATAACATACAAAACTCTTAAGCTTCAATTAAGCAGATGTTTAATGGCAAACCAAAGGAATGTACAACAGACAATGTTTAATGACAAAGATCACAAATGCAGAAGAAATTGCAAGTGAATTCTCGGTTCTCGAAAAGATAAAACAGGGAAGCATTCTAGATTTAAATTTTACAGCTCATGAACTTACACTAGACCCAAAGAAGGAGCTATAAAAGAATTGCAACGTCACATTCACGATTAGATAGACGCCTTGTAATATAAGCTTGGAACATTTTACGAGCAATATAATTCTATAGTTGAAATTCAATCAAAAGTTTCATAACAGATACAAAATTCTACGGAAACTACATAAGAAAACTGTTGATATGGCAAATATAAGCAGACATATGAGACGAACATCTCGTAATGAAATTGAAATAGATAGACGCGTGAGCATACAAAATGAATACAAATTCAAAGGAAAAATAAAAGCAGCTGCAAATTGAGAGTATAAGATCGAAAGCAATACCTGAAAGTGATAGTAAAAGAGGGAAGGCCGCCGCAAAATAGAAAGAGGAATGAATTGGAAATGCAGTGATTTATAGTGAGCTATCAGCTAGGGCTTCTGCTTCTTCTCTGCTCCTTTGCCGTACTATCATCCATCGCACGTGAGATTCAAATCACACGTATCTCCTCCTAAATCATACCTCAAACTCCAATTTCAGAATTTTTTATTTTTAGAGTTTCACTATAAATTTTAGAATATGCTAGCGTAACACCTCATTTGTATATTGTGTCCACAATTTAATATGGCAGATTTACAGTTGATGATTTAGTATTATAGTTTATTCTGCAAGGTGTAAAATTTATTATTTTACGATGTAGAATTTTATACAAATAATTAATAAAAAATACTTTGCTAATTAATTATGTAATTTAAATTTTTATTGATTGGAGTGTTATGTGGCACTAAGTTATAAGCATATAAGGCTCCATTTGTTCTTGTTTACTGTTCTTGATTATTGTTTGTTTGTGATTTGTTGTTTGATTATTAGTGTTTGGTAAAATTATAATTAAATGTTGATATTAGAATATAAAATAACTAATTTGGGCATACTGAATTGTTTTATTAATGTAAAACACCAGGGATAATAAAGTAAAATAAGATCTGCAACAATTTTTTTTATAAAAGAGCATTCGCAAAAAACAGTTTCTCCTAATTTCTAACCAAACACCAGAGCAATTATTTTTTTGAGTGAAAAAACAAAAAACAACAACGAAAATAAAAAATAAACACCCCTTAAATCTCTCTTTGAACAAACTCTCTATTTAGGAGATGTATTGGATTAAAATTTAAAAATGTTTCACTACTTTCTTTTAATTTAATAGAAATGTTAGAAGATTTTTAAAAATATTTTGCAAAATTATATATAAACTTCAATATAGCTCATTTTAAATGATTTTCACAAACTTTTATGAATTTTAATACAGTTTGTGAACATTTGTTAATATTGTTTGGTTGTTAAATAAAAATTTATTTATTAAATTATAGATTATAATTTAGTGTATGGTTTGAAAGAAATCATTATTTTTAACTTGAAATGCAAACTTAAACATGTACCAAAAGGCATAATGCAATATTTGTAATAGCATTCAACTAAACATCGAAGGTTGACATGTTTGCTTCAAGGAAAACAACTCTAATAGTCTATTTCGCTTCTTGAATCACATCATCGAGTTCGTTCTTCTTTTCAGGGTCCATACATTTGTTCAATTCATGAAAACCATAACTACTCCGAAATGAATTGATGGAATCCGAGCTAAATGGGCTCACAAGCAAGGTGCATACAATATCATGCATGTATATGATGGCTTAAATCCTCCGTTTTGAATCACCCCATGGTGAAGCTTGTGAGTAGTGTAGAAAAACTCGCCCATAATCAACGTCGTTGATGATTCAACAAACAACATAAGTTTGAGCACGAGGTAATAAATATGATTATCATTCGTAGCAATTATAAACAAATTCACCGAAGAAGGCCACAAGGGTCGTAAATACATGAGAAAATCATTCATGTAAAATGATTATCTTTTAATATTTCCCTTATTGTATAATTTAAATTAAATGTCTATAATATAATTGACGCTCTAAATTATAGCTTGTTTTATTTCATCATCGTATTTAATTTCATAAAATTGATCGGAAATATACGAGGAAATCAAAATATATCAAATTAGAGGAACTTTGATAGTGATCAATATCAATGTGTTTAAATGAGGAGGGTGTTCAAATTTTAAACAACGTAAAAATTCTAATGATGAAAATTTATAATATATAGTAAAATCTCTATATAGGAATACTCTATATGAGGAGGCCTAAACTATATGTAAGTCTTTAAAGTTGTTAAAAAATGTCATTTTAGTCTCACAACTTTAGGAACGGCCTATTAGGTCTCTCAACTATCAAAATGTGACCTATTAAGTTATTCAAATATAAAAAATGTGGACCTATTGAGTCTTTATTCGATAACGTGACACTGAGTTGACAAATGTGAAAAATATTAATTTTAATGCAACTCAGTGTATGATTTACTATGTCCATATTTTGATAGTTGAAGGACCCAATAAATCGTTTCCAAAATTGAGATACTAAATTGACTTTTTTGAACAATTTTAAGGATCTACTTATAGTTTAAACGCAATGTCATGTTACCACTGCGCCAACCAACGATTGGTTGTTATAAAAATAATATTATTTGGTTTTTATATGGTTGGCGAGTGTGCTCAATTGGGTAGGAAGTGAAGAATAATTAATTTGCCCAACCGAACCGTTTCCGAGTTAGACATTACCTCCTCTTGAAGCCAAACCCAAATTCCCAATCTCCATCATCACTACTACTACTACTTCTCCTATCCATTGATCATCACATCAATGGCGGGAGTATCATTGATGTGCGGCGACTGCGGAACTCTCCTGAAGTCTGTTCAGGAGGCTCAAGAACATGCCGAGCTGACATCCCACTCCAACTTCTCCGAGTCCACGGAGGCCGTCCTCAATCTTGTTTGCACCACTTGCGGCAAACCTTGCCGATCCAAAACAGTATGATTTCATCCTTTTTTTTTCTCTTCCAAATTACTTTTTACAATTCGGTCCGGAACTGATCCAATTTTTAAATTTGTTAGATTCAGTTTCGAAATTGGTTTATTATTGAGCTCATAAGCTGGTTGAGAGTGGGAAGATATGTTATTTTATCTGGGTTTTAATAAAGTTCAATACTTTGACTGTTAAAGTTGGAACCACTGTCCGGAAATTTTGAAGTATCATTGTAATGTGATGTTTTTCTGATGTTGGTTGTGTTTTTTCATGAAGGATAGAGTGGGAAATTATGTTATTTTATCTGGGTTTTAATAAAGTTCAATACTTCGATTCTTAATGTTGAAACCCCACTGTCCGGAAATTTGAAGTATCATTGCAATGTGGTGCTTTTCTGATTTTGGGTATATTTTTTTCATGAAGGAGAGTGATCTTCACACAAAGAGAACAGGGCATACAGAGTTTGTTGATAAGACTTCCGAGACAGCAAAACCAATCAGTCTTGAAGTTCCAAAACCAATGGATGTTGATGAGCCTGTTGACACGAGCACCAGTTGTCCTTCTGAAGGTGATTTCGTGGTTGCTTAATTTTGTTTTTCGTTTCCCATGAAACATTTTAGCAGCTAGAGTTGTTTGTTGTATTGTATGTTCAAACTGTCAAATTATTATTTTCCGGTCTTCTCTGTCTTTCTTATTTTAGGACCTTGAAATAGGTTGGGATGCTCTTTCAATTTTGGTATTACGACTATTTTTCCTTGAGAAGTTTGAAAATTGCTCCTTTTGATAATGGCATCATTACTCAAATACTTTTGCTGTTGTTTTTCTTTTCTCTTCATGTTCATGTGCTGTGTTAGAGTCCTATGTTAAATGTTCTTGTTCTTACAAGAGTTTGTGATTTTGGAGTTTGTATACCGTGTGTGTCTCATAGGCTTGCAGAGGGTTTGTTTCAGGAAGGGCAAGAATTTTTCTGTCACTCAAATACTTTGGTTGCTATAGTTCTGGTTGCGTGGCCATTTTTTTCTAGTGAAAAGTTGAAGATGTTCTTTCATATTCTTTTTATGTTTCCGTACCATTTTGGTCTTCAATCTCCATACCAGTGGTGCTCTGTTATAGTCATACGGTATGTTATTGTTCTTACAGGAGTTTGTGATATTGGGGTTAGTATACTCTGGGTTCAGGAATGGCAAGAATTTTATTTTATCTTTTTAATCTCTGGAGACAAATCTCTCTTTCTGTAGGATAGTTTCTTTGCTACCATTTATATTGTAGTCTTTAGCAACTGGTTTATATATTTATGTCTACCTTCATGCCTGTTAACTTTTGTTCATTCTCTAGAAATGGTTGCTCCTGAGGTTGACCAGAAGCTGCTCGAGGAATTGGAAGGAATGGGCTTCCTGAAGGCACGGGCAACCAGAGCACTTCATTATTCTGGTAAGGTCATAGGAAGATAATGTTCTTTCATGGCGGTTAAAAATTGTTATCATAGGCTGTGGCTGAGACTGGAATAGTTCATGTACTTTTTCTATCGGGGATTTCTTTTGGCAAATGAATTAATTTAGAAGAATCAACAATCCTCTAAGAGTTCTTTTCAATATCAACAGTTATGGCTGGTAGGAAGGTGATTGTGCAATTGTTTAAATTATAGTCTATAGAACTTAGTATGAGCAGCCATGTCTTTAATTGGTAATCTAATGACATGCTCCGCATGCACACATGTTGCGAAAGTGCTATGTTTGAAACTCTACAACACATTGGTATAACTTAGTTGTATTCATATTCATGTCTAGACTTTCTTTTATATGTATCATAATATTTGTGCCATCCAGGGTCGGGCACATCAAATTTAATATCTTTTTCTCATATATTCAGTTTGATTCTTGCTCGGCCCTAGTGCCATCACAATTTACCTTTCAACCCAAACATATTGGAATTCACCCTAACGATTGAGTTTTTGGAAGTGACATATTAGAATTCACACTAACGATTGAGTGTTTGGGAATGGGATATTAGAATTCACGCTAGTGATCGAGTATTTGGAAGTGACAGTAGTGAAACAGCAACATAGTAGGGGCATGAGTTGAGGTTATATGAATTAATAGTGCACACGATTGAAATTGGGCCAAAAGTTTGGAGTTTTCTTATTGTATTTGTTCTTGACCATCATCAAATTTAAGTGTTTTTGAGTGTGGCATTTGGTTTTCTGTATTTTCAGGTAATACCAGTCTTGAAGCTGCGGTAAATTGGGTAGTCGAGCATGAAAATGACCCAGATATTGATGAAGTGCTTCTGGTATGGAATTCTTGTCATTTGCTTTGATTAGCAATTGTGCCTCTTTCTATTTAATTTCTTTCATACCCCATCGTCTCTCTGTATTAGTATTCATGTGCACACACTTTGTGAATGTATGGCTTCAAATGTTATGCTCAGAAAATTTCTGTGCACTGACCGCTAGATCTTTGATTTCTTAATCTGTTCCATTTCGTTAATCATTGCACCTTGCACATTTCTTTATCTGATTTCAGTTTCTTGCTGGCTTTTGAAGGTACCGGCTAACACCAAAGTCGAGGCTCCAACTTCCTCTCTCACACCCGAAGAAATGAGGCAAAAAGCAGCAGAACTGAAGTAAGATGCTTTACCTTGTAATCTTAATAAAAAGAGCTAGCGCTACTAGGGTGGCCGGGGACATTCGAGGTCTAGTCGGGGAACTATCGGGGGACAAGTCGGATTTTGAGCGCCTAGTCTGGTCTAGGCGGTCCAGTTGGTCCAAACCGGATTCTCAATTTTGAGCGCCTAGCCGGCCAGGCAGCCTTCATTTAAAACAGTGCTAGATAGTGTTAACTATTGGTGCTTTTGTGGGATGGGGGAGAAAGTTCTATCTCAGTTTCTTCTTTTGGGGTACTTGCTATTCTGTCTGGTCCTTGATTTTATTTTTATTTTAGGTGGAGTGATCTTTACACGAATGGCTAGTCATGTAGTAGTTACTAGTTGGGTCAGGTGAAGAAGGCATTCCTACATTTTTTGTGTCACAGAAATTTGAAAGTTCAAAATTATTTGTTGTGGACCCAGTTTGAGTTTTCATAGACAATGTATATCCTCATCATCTGAAACTATAGTTGATTGTTATTATTGTTTATCTTGTCTAAAGTGACTTAAGAGTTTTGAATATTAAGCAGATTATATGTTTTTAATGGGATATTTGAAGGACAGACCTGTTCTTTATACTCTTAATATCTGCTCTCTCTTTTCCCACCCCCTATAGACCTCGCAGAAGGTGTTTGTGACATGCTCATCTTTCATGTGAATGATTTGTAGGGAGCGTGCTCGCAAGAAGAAAGAGGAGGAAGAAAGGAGAATGGAAAAGGAACGAGAAAAGGTGCCTGCTGATAATCTTTATGGCATCTCTTTTATTTTTTGAGCTTGCTGCCTCAGAATTATGATGCTCATGCATAATGCACCTATAAAAACCTTGGATGGACAGTTTTTCCTTTTTAGCAGTAGTATTGCATGAAACCTACTAGGTAAAAGGGTGTCTCGTGAAGATTCTGAACATATATAAATATTATTTCATTGCACGTCGATGTATAATCTTTCCATTCATGCTTGTTTGTGTTGTACTCTTAGTCTGTGATGCATTCGTGCATCCATCTTGTTCCAAGTTTGTAATTTGCTCGTCCTCTTCTTCTTCACCATACACACATGGAATCTTTCATACATTTTCTGGCACGTATCTACTGTTGACTAGATATCACGCGTTCCAAGATGCAATCTTCTTTTTCAAGCATACATAATAGATGATAATAGATAAAACAGACTTCTTCGATAGCATGTGTTGTGAAAACTACTATATCTTTATACACGTGCATACACACAGAGTATTCTATCTCCAGCATACTACGAAAGCAACTTACTGATGCGTGATTTTGTGGCTTAGTACTTACATTCATCTGGTATGGTGTTTAGGAGAGGATTCGAATTGGCAAGGAGCTCCTACAAGCAAAACGAATGGAGGAAGATAATGAAAGAAAACGGTTTGCTTTCTCCTTGTGTAGCTTTTAGAGTACTTGTTTTGTGATGTATAATGCTGTTCTCTTGTGATATTCATTTAAATGATAGATTTGTTTCCCTCTTCCAGTATAATGGCCTTGCGGAAGGCAGAGAAAGAGGAAGAGAAGAGGGCCAGGGAAAAAATTCGTCAGAAGTTGGAAGAAGACAAGGTTTCTGCTTTTCTTTTGCTTTGTTTTCTCTTCTGTGTATTAAAGTGAGGATAAATGATTTGAAATTATTTAGCAACTTCTCCCTTGTTTAGTTTTTCTGATTAACCTGATACTTTAAAACATAACATGTCTAGACACGAGAAGGCAAGGTCTGGACTCGCGTAGAAAATCATCAGTTCTTGGGCATCTGTTTTCTATACACCATTCGGCCATTCGTTCTATAGTTTTCTAAAGCTCTTCATTTGCTGTTAGTTGCTTTCTGATTATAGTTAGTGCTTCACAGGCTGAAAGAAGAAGGAAGCTTGGATTGCCACCAGAAGACCCTGCAACTGCAAAGCCTTCTGCTCCTGTTGTAGAGGAGAAAAAGGTACGGGGAATAATTTTAAGTTTGATGTATGTAGTTTGAAATTTTTGAAATTTATAATGATGGGATGTACTTCACAATGAGACGCAGAGCTCCTTGCCTATTAGACCAGCGACAAAGGCAGAGCAAATGAGAGATTGTTTACGATCTCTTAAGCAGAATTACAAGGTATTTCTAATTCTTTCTGTGTATTTATTTCTTGTTTCGGTTACAGTTGCATCACTTTGGTTTCTATGTGACTAGGACGAGGATGCAAAAGTGAAGAGAGCATTCCAGACTCTCCTTACATACATAGGAAATGTTGCTAAAAATCCTAACGAGGAGAAGTTCAGGAAAATAAGGCTCAACAACCAAACATTTCAGGTATGAATTATCGTAGTTGCAGATATTGCAAGGTCTATATGATTTGTTCTATGCATCTGGGTTCTCATTCGGAACACGTTATAAATTTATGGGGATAAAGCATCGTGACTGTCTGTCAAAGCAAGAAGGTGAATGACTTGAACTTATGACGGAGGCTTCATGATGCAAAACTTTTCCTTCAATTATGTCTGCAGTTTAGCCGCTGTTTGTTCCAAAGAACATTAATAATAACACCTTTCCCTTAATTAACATTGGCATAATTATCAGTGCGTTTAGCAGCCACCACTTCTCTTTTCATCTGCTCCCACATTTTAACTCCCAAAAGGTCGATGTAGTAATGCCAATGTCTGACACGACAACATGATTTACAAAGACAACTCGACTGATTATAGTTTACACTGCACAGTTGACGCATTTATAATTTTTCTTGCATTTATGTCATATATAAACCCAAGGAACATATAGATAACGTAGCATGTTTTTGACACGATAATAACCTGAATCGACATTTCTAGCTCCATGAGATCCTGAATTCATCACTACATTATCCACATCCTTAAAAATGACTTGTGTGACCAAATTTGTTTTAATTGTGCTGCACTAAACTGATTCTATTATGATTACTAGCACCTATTTGCATGATTGTGCCATTATGCTGTATGATCTATTGAAATAATGGAGTTCCAGATCCCGTTCAGTCGAGTGTCTTGTGTTTATGAGCTTTGGTGATGGATTTCTTTGTTTTTGTATATGTCATGGCTTAAACAGGATAGAGTTGGTTCGCTGAGTGGCGGGGTTGAGTTTCTGGAACTATGCGGATTTGAGAAAATTGAAGGGGAGGAGTTCCTGTTCTTGGCGAGGGACAAGGTTGAAATGCCGGTGCTGAATACAGCTGGGTCAGAGCTTACCTCAGCAATCAATAACCCGTTTTTTGGTATCCTTTAAGTTGCAATAACTTGATGTACTGTAAAATGTTTTCTTCCATAAGTCCATGACATTTTCACCTTGTGTGTGTTGATTGGATTACAATTTATAAGTTCATACAACTTGAGGACTTAATTTATAGGAGGATGTGAATGTTACAAGAACCAGTTAATGACCATATGTTTTCCTTGACCTTTCTTGCTTGAAGCAAACTGTAGTTGAGTTTTCTATTATTGTTTATTGCATATTATTAGCATATATAAACGGTACTTTTGAGTGTGAAATATGCAACAAAAGAAAAGAAATGAAGATAAGCATGTAATTAAATAAAAGAACCATAAATCCTTCTGAATCTTGAAACCAATGAATACATATACATAATTATTTCATAGTTTTGCAAATTAGATTAGTAAATGATTGGAAGTGGTGATCAAAAGCAGAGCTAAAAGGAAAGACCCACATGGTTGTGGAAATTGCAATTATAAATGGAAAATGGAAACACACAGCCATGTCTTTAAAGAGACCAAAAGCTACAATACAATGTGGACATCTCATGGGGTCTATTATATATTTGGCAGGTCAATCATGCTTCATTATTTTTCTTTTCACCATTAGCTTGTCTTAATCGTATGGATGAATAATCCCGATACAGAGTCCATTTTATTTTGTTCAATAATATCAAAATCGAGTTAAAGTGTACATTTTTTATACGTTTCGCTGGTTTTTTCTCTCCCGAAATGGAAAATCTAATGGCATTTCGTATGTTTTATTTCCAACTTTAATTTTACTATCATTTTGTTAACTGGGAGTTCTTTTTTTCTTTACATTAACTAGGAGGTCTAATATGAGTAAATTGTACTGAAAATATATGGATATCAAATGTGATCAATGAGACAAAGTAAAATATTGCTACAATAGTTGTATTATGATAAATGTGATTTTTCTTTGCTAAACTAATTAATTTGACTCTTTTAATTTCACTAGTCAATGTTTTTTTTAACAATAATGTTCTGTTTTTCATAATTATGAAAATTTGATGATCAAGATTCTGAAAACGTGTTAAGTGATTTTAAAGCATATCAATATGTTTTTCAAAACAAGTAAAAAAAATCTCAATATAATTAGAAAACACCTTTTTCCTCAAAACATTAAAAAACTTATTTATTAATTGAATCATGATAGTAATTAAATAAAATTATTCAGTAAGGGTCAGTTTGATGTAACTATTTATGTTTGCGATTTGTTATTAGTATGTAAAATGACTAATACAGGTAACTAAAATTCGTATAGCGTTTTCTGTGTGCAGAAAAAAAAAAAAAAACAATCCTTTTTAGTTTCTAACTAAACATTGGACAAAATGCTTTCTAGACTAAAAACGCTAAAAACACTTGCAAAGGATAACCAACACCCCTAAATATGTTTTCAAGGGCTAAAAGTAATTTAGAAAATTGAAAGAGAAAGCACTCTACATTAATGTTTTATGTGCACTAGAATCACAAATTTCCATGTGTTATATTTGAAAATAGTGTACTAAATTTCACAAATTTGATAGTATTTACTTGTACATATGTCTCGTTTTTAACGTAACTTTTGACTGAGAGCTCACTATGATAAAATTGACAAATGAAGAGCTCAATACATAAAAATTGAAAACATAAAGGACCTCACATGTCCTTTCTTTTACTTTTGGCCTACACCATATGCGAATTCTTAAATTCGTCTAAAGCGGTCATTTTAATCCCTCAACTTTGAAGACGATCTATTAAATCTTTCAACTATCACAATATGAACATTTTGAGTTTTTATTCGATAACATGACACCGAATTGACATTAAAATTACAATTCTCCACATTTAACAACTCAATGGTACTCATCAAATAAAAACTCGATAAGTTCGTATTTTGATAGTTGAATGACTCGTTAGATCATCTCCAAAATCGTAGAGCTAAAATGACATTTTCGAATAATTTTATAAACTTGCTAAAATTGATCTATTCTACCTGGCCAGACCTAATTGCACCTTCACCATCATTCCCTCACAGTCGTGTGATCTCCCATTCATTTCTTCCTCGTCTGGAACGCTGTCAAAGCGAAGAAGAAACTCCAGAACGCGTGTATATCACCACCAAACAACTCCATGAATTCACTCTCATAATCATCATCATCATCTTCCCTAAATGTCTCTTCCGATGGGGAAGAAAAAAGTTCCTGATTGGCTAAACAGCTCTCTCTGGTCCACCACTCCTTCCTCCTCCGCCACCGACGATCACCTCCCTCCTCACTCCCCCAAGCTCTCCTCCACCTCCGCCGCCCAATCTCCGGTAGCTCCTCCGCTTCCGGTCACTCTTCCGGCCGCCAAAAGAGAAGAGCCTCCTCCTCCTGAAATCAGAACTAAGGATAAGGATTCGAGACATAGTGTTAGTAGTAATAATAGCATTCATAATGATAATTCTAGTAGTGTTGATGAGGAGAATGATTGTTCTGTTACTAGTCCGTCAGCCGAGGACATTTCTCGACAGGCTCAGCTCTTGACCGAGGTATCGATTACTTTTATTTTTGAATTTGATGTGTGATTATGCTAATGTGTGTGTTTGGATTGATTTTTGTGGTGAAATGTGGTTGTAGTTGTCCAGGAAAGTTGTGAATATAAGGGAGCTCAGGCGGATTGCGTCTCAAGGGATACCTGATGGTGCTGGCATTCGTTCCACCGTCTGGAAGGTTAGGGTTTCGTTTTGTGCATCTGATTCAAAAATGTGACGAAGTTTGGATGGGAGTCTTGCTTAGTGTGATCAATTAATGCTTGCTTGATTTCGACAGCTCTTGCTAGGATATCTAGCACCTGATCGATCGCTGTGGTCTTCGGAGTTGGCTAAGAAGAGGTCTCAGTACAAGCATTTTAAAGAGGATCTTCTAATGAATCCTGTAAGTCTTACTTGCTTTATCGCTGCGGTAGTTTTGTTTTGTTTGTCCTAACTGTTTCTTTGTATATGACATTATGGAACTGAAATCGAAGTAATTTGCTCTGCATAGTTATTTAAGGCGCAAGGGAGTCCTCCCACCTGCCTTTGGCTAACCGAGGCGTAAAGCCTGGAGCCTTGGCCAAGGCGTGCCTTCAATAACTATGTTGCTCTGTTGTTTGTTCTTTTGTTTCTCTGAATTGAAAGTTCTTAATCAGTAGTACAGTTAAACCATATGAACCCAAATAGAAGCTTGTGCAAAATTTCATTTTAGGTCTATGCTTTCAGTAGTACCCAGTTTTGTCTTTCCTTATTATTAACTTCCAGATGTTAGATTTTCAAATATTCGTGATATTAGGATCTGGGGTGCTTTGATTTTAGTTTTTATCCTGTTAATAGTTCGGGGTATCTGATTATTTTTGTGGCTAGTTAGTCAGAAATCACAAGGAGGTTGGAGAAATCAACTAGCTTTGAGAATGACGGCTCTGATTTGGAAAACAGAGGTATGCTTTCGAGGTCGCAAATACCCCAAGGAGAACATCCTTTGAGCCTTGGAAAGACCAGCGTCTGGAATCAGTTCTTTCAGGTATCGCATTAATTGACTTAGGGGTGTGATTTGTTTTCAAATTTTGATGTTTTCTACAATAAAAAGAATGACAACTGTAACTAGGAAGATGGAATTGTCATTATGTATTCCATTGTCATGCATTTAGCTTCAGGATTATGTTAAAATCTTAGCATTTATCATCTTATTCAGCTCAACTACAATTGCTTTTGCTCCTAATTTACTGTCATATTTAGTGGCCCGAGTCATTTGACTAACACTTAAATCTCTGTGCCCATGGGCCAGCTCCTCTTAAACATGGAAAGGACAACAAAGTCTGCAAATTGTTTTGCAAAACACTGAAGGATCTGCTGGGTAATCGTAGTTCGTAGTCTATGATACCTTGTCATGTAATTCACAGGTATTTGCATTGCAAGTGACTGCATGTCTCAGAATGCCCTCAGTTCTTCTTGCACTCATAGTCGTGTCTTAGCAATTTTCTTTTGATAAATATGTTCTGTTCATGCACATAATGCCTATAGGATATATCTTGCTTGTCCTGACCATAACATTGTTAGTGTAAGCATCACAATACCCTATGAGTTGCTGTTGCACTGTAAAATAATGATGTCAGTACTTGTATTTTCTGAATTCTCCAATCAGCTAATTCCAATTTTATCATCTTGTAGGACACAGAGATCATGGAGCAGATTGACCGTGATGTGAATCGAACTCATCCAGACATGCACTTCTTTTCTGGGGACTCAGCTTTTGCTAAATCTAATCAGGTTTGCTATTGCTCTTCAGTTTTGATTTTTGCCCTAAACCTAAGCTGTTTCATTGACTTGTAATATATTTTCTCTTCAGGATGCTTTGAGAAACATACTAAATGTATTTGCTAAATTAAATCCGGGAATCAGATACGTACAAGGGATGAATGAACTTCTGGCACCTATTTATTATGTATTCAGAAACGACCCAGATGAGGAAATGGCGGTGAGTGCCTTTTTTTTCTTCTCTATGTTTTTCGTGTTTATTATTAATGTTTTTATACTTCTCCTGTCAACAAAGTTTTCTGCTCATTAATCTGTTTAGTTTAAAATTTGAAGTGCTTACTGCAATATAATTATTGAATATCAATGGAAAAGAATTAACATTTCAAAATTCACTTCAAATATTTGTGTAATGAAGTTTGTGAAAAAGAGGTAAAAATGGTATAGTGCACCATTGAGGTTTTGGTAAGAATAAGAGGAAGGTAATGGAAATGTTTTTCTCCTATCTTTGTTCCCTTGGGATACATGAAAAGAATGAGCAGCCACACCCTATCCTGCACGTAACAGACCCCATCCATCCAATTCATTTGCTGTTTAATTTTGGGAAAGAGGAAGTTGGATTGATTAAAACTGGGTTGCACTTCCTATTTTCCCTTAAAAACAGACTTTCAGAATGTCCATAAGCACCCTTCTTGTGCAAATTTGTCCTTTAATTTTACTTGACCTGAAAGTAAGGGTTTGCTTGGATGGGGGTTTTAGGAGGTTCATTAAAGTAATGGGAGGGGAAGGGAGGGGATGGGAGGGGAGGTTTTTAATAAAACCTTGCTTGGATAGAGGAATTAATATTATGAGGTTAAATAATGAACCTTGCTTGTTTTGAAGGTTTTTTTAAAGGGAGGTTAAACAATTTAGGAATAATTTATAATTATCAAGGTTAATTTTGTCTAATAAAATTACAGAACCTTGGAGTCCCACCGATTTGGTGGGACTAAAATGGGAGTAAAATCATGGTTATCTAACCCTCATTTAACCTCCATTTAACTTTAAAAAAAACCTAGCTTCTATTAAACTTCTATCCAAGCAAGGTTACAAAATTAACTTCCCTTTAATGGACCTCCTAAAACCTCCATCCAATCAAACCCTAAGGGCCTTGTGATGAACTTTGAAAAGTTAATAGAAGACACTTGTTCTTTGACACCTCATTGCCATGGCCGCCATATAACTGGACTGTGAATTTAGAATTAAGACAATGCACAACATGCATGCTAACTTGCTGGTGGTTACATAAAGCAGTGTTTTGTGATTTTTGTCTGTTACCTTTTGGGTTCATTCTGTTTATCAGTTTCTTTTTTCAAGTTATGCAGGCTTGTGCAGAAGCGGATACATTTTTTTGTTTTGTTGAGTTACTGAGTGGATTCCGGGATCATTTCTGTCAGCAGCTTGATAATAGTGTTGTCGGAATCCGTGCAACAATTACAAGGTTGTCACAGCTGTTGAAAGAACACGATGAGGAGCTTTGGCGTCATCTTGAGGTCACAACCAAGGTTAGATATGATTCTAATTTATGGATTTAGCTATTCCAACATTTATGCAGGCATAAATATGCATCACTGTCCCTCTTCCCACTTGGAAGTTAATTGTGCATAAGCCCCCATGCTCTGTTTGTGGCAAATATCTAGTCCAATGGTTGATCTACCACCATAGCTCAGTACGCTCTTTGGTGTGAAGGCAACATAATCTCAATATTGCTTACCTCTTAACGAATTCTGCCAGTACGATCTGGTGCTAGCTTATAAACATTCAAAAGCATGTTGTCAGTAGTCTTCTCATGCTGTGGACTGTTCCCTAATGTAGTGTTATTATTCTGGTGCCTTTCTCCGTTAGTATGAGGACATCCATTGGACATAGAAGTTTTTTTAACCCTTTATTTGAACTCCTAAATTGTAGAAGTGACTATGTAGATTGGAAATTCAGATGTTGAGAAGAACTGATGATTTAAATTTTATCAATGAGCTATAGTGGAAGGAAATAAAAACAGGAATGTGATGTTTTAAAGATTAAAAAAAGAAGTGATATGTTTCTGTAGGAATTCATGTGCATGTACTTATATTGTCTCTAGTGTAATTCTACTTTTTTGGGAAATAAGTGCAGAGGGAAGTATGGAACAATTGATGTTAGGGCATTGGATATTAAGGCAACAGCATAGAGATGTTTTCTTACTTTCTTATGGGTGGAAATGTTCAAGGACGTAGTTTTATGGATGCTTTATTGGAAATAAATCCTATTTCAGCAAATAAACTATAGAGTTGAGGTGTCCTAGCTGAACTTCCGGTATTGCATTTTGATGTTCTCAAATTATGTCTAAGTTTCATTTTTTAGGAAGTTCCATCCATCACCTAGGTGTTCTATTATTTAGGACCCTTAGGAGTTCGCCAGTATAAGTTACTTTTATGTATTTAGGATCTCCTTGTCTATTTAAAAGGCAGGATCATATTCAAAAAATTTAATACAAATGAAGAAAAGTGTAGCTGGAGTTCGGTGATCTTGTACGAATCACCTTAGAACTTCAAGGATAGGTCCCTCGAAGCACGGAAAAACTAAGGGAAATCAAGGGGTTCCAGGATTCTATTTTCCATACTATTCTTTCATCTCTGTAGAACTTTTTGTCTATGGCAGAAAGTTACAGTTCGTCAGTTCTTGTTTGACACTACCAATCCCCGCTTCTGTTAATAAGTTAAGAAACGGAAGCTTTCTTAGCATTTGCCATTATTTTGGTATTCTCTATCTTACACGGAAACTTAGTTTATAAAGAGTTTGTAACTTGTAGGAAATGTTCCAGGTCACATTTCTGTAATGTAAAGAATAAAAATGGGAACTTATTTCCTAGAATGTAATGTGTTTTAGTTCAATGGTAATCACATGTTCAGTAAATGTCTAATATTCTGTGGATCATTTTCTACAAGCTTTGAGAATGAAAAAAAGATCTTCTTTTTCCTTCTATTATGTGACTTCTAATCTTCTATGCATATTAAACACGCATTTTTGTATATAATTAAAAATTCGTAGATATACCCCTATATTTTTCACGATTCCACTTCCTATATTTTTCACAAACATAGTTTCCCAGTTTTTGTTTTTGTTTCTGTTCCCATATCTGTTTCCATGAAATATAGGGTAAGCTTTACATTTTAATTGGACGATAATTCTCTAACACCGTGCTATGTTTCCATTTGAAAATAACAGGTGAACCCGCAATTTTATGCGTTCAGATGGATTACTCTCCTCTTGACTCAGGAGTTCAATTTTGCAGATAGTCTTCATATCTGGGACACACTTCTTAGTGACCCTGAAGGTCCTCAGGTAAATTTTATTTCCTTATTCTATTACCATAAATTCCCCCCCCACCCCACCCAATTTTCCTGAAGTGCAGCGTCATAAGGAGTTAAAACAGCAAAAACTCCTTTTATTAGATCACTGCTTGATCATAACAAGTCTATCATATATAACGATAAAATGAAATGATGTGCTCTGAGGGATGTACTGATTTCTTCGGATGGAGCAGTGATGTACGAATAGCCATTCGATTAGGTAGTTTCTGCCAGAAAATCTTGAAAGGTTGCGTAAAAGCAATTGGACAGATAGCTTAACAAATATACATATTAAGTTCCATCTTTTACTGCTCCGAACTTGAGACTTCAACATGGCACCAAGCTGTATTGATGAGTATATATCTAAGAAACCTTTTGATTTGGTTACTAGGGGAGTCTAACATGGAATAGTTTAAGCGATACCTGAATGTTCGAGGGAAAATAACAGCCACCTTCCCATATGTCAAATTTGCATTGGATTTTTACCTTTATTTACCTATTGACCATTTAACTATCGACTGCCTTAGCATCAATTGCGTACAATTACCGCGTTAATGGACAATGGAAATATGAATCCTGCTGACTATGTTACTTTGGAATTTCAGGAGACTTTGCTTCGGGTGTGCTGTGCAATGCTGGTTCTTGTTCGGAGGCGTCTGCTAGCAGGGGATTTTACTTCAAATCTCAAGCTACTCCAGCATTACCCCCCTACGAATATCAGCCATCTACTTTATGTTGCGAACAAGTTGCGTGCTCGGCCATCAGTATAATGTTTACACTCTTGTATGTCCTGTTTGTCTCTTTCTCATTGTGTTTCAAAAAAGGAAAAGAAAAATTGTTTGTAAATTACTGGCTGGAAATGTTGGTTGAAACTAACAGCTGACATGTGGAGATTCGGTTTTTCAATGCATCTTGATGGAGTAGGCATATATTTTTTCTTTTCTTGATTTTGTTATGCCCATCTGTATTTTAGATTGAGAAGTTGGTAAGACTGTTTTGTTGCATGTGTTTATCATTTGAGTATATACAGAAATTTCAGGTTTTTGTTTTGTGTACTGTTGGCTCCAAGTTTAGGTTACAGAAAGGCATGGAAAAAGTTGGCAAAAATTAAAGGTGGGGCATTAGCAAACCAACAATCGGTACTTATTTTAGCTCACTTTTATGTTGAGTGAATTCTTTTTAGCTTACTTTTCTCGTTTTAGCAAAGCATAATCTGTTACGTTTACAAATGGTGGAAATCGGAAGATTGCCTGTTTTTGCGTGACTGAAAAGTGTAGTGTAAGCCTATAAGACAATATGTTTTACAAATACGATTACGTTTTCATGTGACAGCCAAAAACAATTAAATGACAAAAAAAGCTGTTACCCTCTCTAGGTGGGTAATCTTTTGATGACCTGAAAAGTCTCCGGCTCAGATGTCAGTCCGTTTCCAATCTAAAGATATTCAGTATTTTGGTTTCAAGACTAGTTATCAAAATGCACTTTATATGCATTATAGTAAGTACGCTCATGGTCCTTCTTAGTTTAGTAGAAACAATGTAGCATTGCCAATAGCTCGCTCTAGTTCTTATACGAAAAAAGATGCCGCACTAACGCTATTCAGAAATCTTCATACTATCCTTCCTGTTGTATAATGTAACTCATTGACAGCTAAATCTAATACAAGCAGAAAAATCAATCTGGTCTGCTGATGTTTTGGCAGAAAAACAAACCCCACTTTATCCATCTGGCCTGATGAATCACAGAAATCAAAACCCAAGTAGCAGAACCTGCATGAATGAGATTGCCATAACTTTAAACAAGAAATCACCAACCAATCTCTAATCTCCATCATTGCTAATTAAGGACACTAGGAATGAATGTGACGTCTCTAATCGAAAAACTACAGTGCAAGGAATTTTTAATTCCAAATATTTTCTGGAAGCTTCTTTTACAAGAAGCTCTTCGCCAGCTTAAGTATTTATAGAATTCTTGCCCCACTTCATATGCAAAATTTCAAGATTCTAAAGACTTCTGCCTTCTTTCCTAGCCATCCATAAACAGTATCAACACCTACGCGAGTTGGCTTGTCCATCACATACTAGTAAGAAGGCAGGTATTGGAACTGTGCCAGTGGGTCGTGTGGAGACTGGGGTCATCAAGCCAGGTATGGTTGTGACCTTTGGACCCAGTGGACTGACCACTGAAGTTAAGTCTGTTGAGATGCATCACGAGGCTCTGCAGGAGGCTCTTCCAGGTGACAATGTGGGGTTCAATGTGAAGAATGTGGCAGTGAAGGATCTTAAGAGAGGTTTTGTTGCATCCAACTCAAAGGATGACCCTGCCAAGGAAGCGGCCAACTTCACATCTCAGGTGATCATCATGAACCACCCTGGACAGATTGGAAACGGGTATGCACCAGTGTTGGATTGCCACACCTCCCACATTGCTGTCAAGTTCTCTGAGATCCTCACCAAGATTGATCGCCGATCTGGCAAGGAGCTTGAGAAGGAGCCCAAATTTTTTAAATTGAATTTTTTGTCTAATGCCTAGGGTCTCCTGTGTGCTGGAGCCGGCCCTGCAGGTCAAAACACTTGAATACTTCTTCACACTACTAACATGTAAACAATCAACATTTCATCTGTTAGCAATTTTGTACGGGGGAGTTCGAGTGTGACTGTAATACTGTAGTTTAGTATTTGACATTGGCGATTTGGATTTAATTTGGGAATTGTTAGGTGAAGTTTGGCAGGATTAAAGTTCGAGGAAGATGAAATTTTGGACAGATGGGGAATTTATTGAAATCAAAGGACAATTTGGGATGGTAAAATGGCTTCATCACTTAAAGCTTAGTTAGAAGATAATGACAAGGAAATAAATAATGGATATTAAGTGCCAGGAATTGGGTTGAAAATTATTACTGACCAACTTCAGGTCAGATTCTGTTGAACTCAAGGGGCTTCTGACATAAAAAATATGATTACACTTTTACTAACTGATGATATATTTTTGGTGAAAAGTCAAAATAATTCATTTTATATTATTTTAGATTAAACATTTTTTGTTATCTGGTGATATCCAAAATGTTGACATTTAGTCTTCGTGGTATTATTTTATCACATTTGTCTCTTGTGCAATCCCAGTTCGTCATATTTGTCCTTCGTGGTATTCTAATTCGTCACCATTTATCATTCGAGGGCTAAATGTGACGAATTAAGATACCAAAGGGAGTAAATGTGATGAAATAATACTGTAGAAAACAAATGCCAACATTTTGAATACCATACGGGGAAAAGAGGTATTAACCCAATTATTTTCCAAAACTTGTGCCTCAAATAGTCTTGATATATTCATAGTGGTAAGAATTTGGAACAAATCTGCTCCACTAAAGTTTCCTTTTTGATTTATTGAGTCTTCCACGATTATTTTCTGACATTTTCAAATCAAACATGTGCTTTTTCAATGCTAAACATTGAAATCAATCCTAAAACCGTTTGAATGAGTCGTTTTCTTTAAACAATCATTCATGTCTACCAGACATTCACAAATGTGTTTATTTCATTATCTCAATTTAGATCGAAACTAATTCATTTTTAATTTGTTCCTTTGTTTTGCTAAATCGAAATGTCACTGACATACTACCCATTTTTACACACCGTGTGGTTGTCTATGCATGATGAGTCTAAAATGGATATTAAATTATGAATGAAGACCAACCATTGGTATTTAAAGATTTTTGAATTACGCTAAGTATCTTGTCTCCTAATCCAATCTTTGATGTATAGCAGTCCAATTGCGGTGTCTATTATATTGAATTTCCCGTTAATAGTAGAAAACAGTAAAACGCTCATTATAGATACTCACCAAGTTCCTTCACAGTTCGAGCATCAAAAACTTGTCTAGTCCTGAATCGAAAGAAATACTAAACCATGGAGGAAAAGAGATTGTGGCTTGTGAGGCCTAAATACGAAAGTATACACAAGAAATAAGAGGGTGGTTAAGATAGCGCACGACTTTCGCCATGTTAAGGTGTTAGAAGTATAAAAATGAGAGAATAATTAGGGCATGTGTGAAAGGAATTTTTGTATGTTTTAGTATCACTTGCGAGTGGCAGGGACCATTGTTCAATCTATTGTTCATTTTCTGGGTTTAAAATTGTATATATCAACAGTGATTTAAAATAGTCTTACTGAAGACATGCTACAACAAAATCAATTCAAACTTCTTATACCATTGTTTTTGCATACGTTTGAAGCCATATAGACTTGTCTACCTACTAAACATAATCCCCTTGTCAACTATTTACATATTCATTTTATCTACACCGTGGTCTTGCTTATAACGTCAACACATTATTGAACGTTGATTTATCCAATTCACAACCAATTTGGATTCGAATCTGGGTTGAATAATTTATTTCTTCATCCTAGATTTTTGAACGTTGATTTATTTTTCAAAGCAAACTTTAACAGCTTCAAAAGTTTATCCCGCAAGTGAAGATTTAATCTCATCTTGCATGTAAATTGAATTAATAAATTTACATATCAAAACAATAATAACTTCACATCACATATAGAAAATCAGTCGTGCACAAGTTTTTTTTTAAAAAATAAAATAAAAGCTCAAATTTAAATTTGAAATGTGTTCACGTGAATTAAGAATTTACTGGTCAACCAGCTGTTTTCAGCAAGCATCTCAATATGCAAGAAAAAGCAATCCATGAACCAGATTAGAGGAGAACAATGCCCAAAAACTTCAGAAGCAAACAGAATTAACTCGAGTTTTTCAAATTTAAACATCCACCACAAAATGGTATACCAAGAAAATTGCTGCATTCAGATAGCCTAATGTCAAAATGAAAGAGCAGCAGCATACACTAAACATAAAGCAAAACTATTGTTCAACACCTTAATAAAAGATAAAAAAAAATACCAAGACTTGGTACTCAAAATTGTCACCAATGGTAAACAATCATCGAGAAACATCTCACTTCTTCTTGGCAGCAGACTTGGTGACCTTGGCTCCAGATGGATCCTTCTTCTCCACACTCTTGATGACACCAACAGCAACTGTTTGTCTCATGTCTCTCACAGCAAAACGACCCAATGGTGGGTACTCAGCAAAGGTCTCTACCACCATAGGCTTGGTTGGAATCATCTTAATCATACCAGCATCTCCATTCTTCAAAAATTTGGGCTCCTTCTCAAGCTCCTTGCCAGATCGACGATCAATCTTGGTGAGGATCTCAGAGAACTTCACAGCAATATGGGAGGTGTGGCAATCCAACACTGGTGCATAACCATTTCCAATCTGTCCAGGGTGGTTCATGATGATCACCTGAGATGTGAAGTTGGCAGCTTCCTTGGCAGGGTCATCCTTTGAGTTGGATGCAACAAAACCTCTCTTAAGATCCTTCACTGCAACATTCTTCACATTGAACCCCACATTGTCACCTGGAAGAGCCTCCTGCAGAGCCTCGTGATGCATCTCAACCGACTTAACTTCAGTGGTCAGTCCACTGGGTCCAAAGGTCACAACCATACCTGGCTTGATGACCCCAGTCTCCACACGACCCACTGGCACAGTTCCAATACCACCAATCTTGTAAACGTCCTGAAGAGGTAAACGGAGGGGCTTGTCTGATGGCCTCTTTGGCTCATTGATCTGGTCAAGAGCATCGAGCAGAGTGGGTCCCTTGTACCAGTCGAGGTTGGTTGATCTCTCAATCATGTTGTCACCTTCGAACCCAGAGATGGGCACGAATGGAATTTTATCAGGGTTGTATCCAACCTTCTTGAGGTAGGAGGACACTTCCTTCACAATTTCCTCATACCTGGCCTTGGAGTACTTGGGAGTTGTAGCATCCATCTGCAATGTAAGAAGGAAGATTTGAGAAAGAAACAAAAACTAAAACACACCAAATCTAAGATATTTTATAGACCATTGAGAAATAAACAATTATGCAAACCATGGCAAACAATATAAACATCATAACATACAACATTGGTGCCTTATGGAATTAATCTAAAAATATAGGACAACATGAGAAGAACCAAAATTAACAAAACATATTTACTCACAGAAAAACTATAAGAGAAACTTAACTTAGACGAATAAACAATCATGGGTGCAGAGATTTAAATCCAAGGACAGATACAAGATGTTTTGTCTAAATAATAAACTAAGTGAGCAGCATAGAACGGCAAACTGGAATGGATATAGATGAACATTTAACAATTCGAACAGTTGTTCTCAAAGACAGATTATTAATCCAATGAATGATAATGATCATGAAAGAAGTATATAGAACCCAACACATAGAACAAGAAGAGAGAGGGATTCGAACCCTCAATCATTACCAGTTAATGTCCGGAGCCATAACCCATTAGGCTATCTCTCCCATAAAGCAAATATATAAATCTTCAAAAAAGTAAACACCCATCATAGAACTTGGCATACCATCATAAATGAACTTCAACAACCATCACCAAGTATTCTATAAGGGTGTCCTCTATTGAAGATCAGCCACAAGACAAAACATAAGAATATAAATACTGATATCATAAGAAGATACAGATTAGGAATTACTTTGTTACAACAGCAGATCATCTGCTTGACACCAAGGGTGAAAGCAAGGAGAGCATGCTCACGAGTCTGGCCATCCTTAGAGATACCAGCCTCAAAACCACCAGTGGTGGAATCAATGATAAGAACAGCACAATCAGCCTGAGAAGTTCCGGTAATCATGTTCTTGATGAAATCCCTGTGTCCAGGAGCATCAATAACAGTGCAGTAGTACTTGGTGGTCTCAAACTTCCACAAAGCAATATCAATGGTGATACCACGTTCACGCTCAGCCTTAAGCTTGTCAAGCACCCAGGCATACTTGAATGACCTTTTGTTCATCTCAGCAGCTTCCTTCTCAAATCTTTCAATGACACGCTTGTCAATACCTCCAAGCTTGTAGATAAGATGTCCAGTGGTGGTGGACTTGCCGGAGTCGACATGTCCTATGACCACAATACTGATGTGAATTTTCTCTTTACCCATTTTGGATACCTACAATTCATTCAAACCAAAAGTTAGAACTACAAATCAGTTAACTATACCAAGGAGACGTTTCTTCATCCACAAAGAAAGAAATTAACATATAATCACAACAGAAACTGAATCTGCTATTATAACCGCTTCATTCTAAATCTGAAGAAACTAAGCCAGAAATCCTCCTAAAAACAATTATAATAGGAACAGTCAAGACAAATAATCACAATAAAAACGGAACCTGCTAGTATATATTCGTGTTCCTTAATTTCAAGGAACTAGACCGGATATACTCCTAAGAAAACAATTCTACATCAAAGAATCAAGATATATCATCAAAATAAAAGTAGAATTTGCAAGTACAGCGTCATGTTCCTGATTTAAAGTAACTAAACCACAAATTCTACTAAAATAAAAAAATATAATACGAAGAATCGTCATGTTCATCAACAAAATAAGCAATAATCAATACATAATCACAGTATAACTGAATCTGATAGTATAGCCTCATAATTCTAAATCTGAAGGAACTAGCACAAAGATCCAAAGCAATCGAGCTAAATATTCACAATAGAAAGTGAATCTAGAAGCACATCCTCATGTTTATTAATCTGAAAAATCTTATAAAAGAAATCTAATACTCAGAATCAGCTCAACAAACCTAAAAGCAGTAAAAAAAAATCTGAAATGAAGATTGAGAATCGTAAAGAGGTGATGATAAAAGCATGAGCTGATCTAAACAGCAGTATTAGCCATGGATATGAGATCGATTAGGGTAAGATTATTACCTTATGCAGAGATTTAGGAGGCGGCTACAACACCTTATCAGCAGCAGCCCGGAGAGAAAATAAGAGGGTGCGATGAGTAATGTGTATGTTGATATTTATAGTGGCAGTCTTCAGCTAGGGTTTTTCGTGGTCGGCTTAGGTATATGAAACCGGAAATGACGGTGTTGCCCCTGCCATTTTGTCCTCTTTGCTTGGGGGTTAAGGAGACGACTTTACAGACATGATTAGCGAATAGTGATTTAGTTATGTTTAATTAGGACTCAAATATTGCTAATTTTTTAGAGTAGGACTCAAATATTGGTATTAGATAATTGTAGGAGACAACTTTTTTTTGAAAACTATTTGGACACAACTTGTTCAATTCAACATGGGTATCCATTATATATTGTCTCCTCCATTAAAAAATTTAAAATTAGACTAGAATCTAACTAAAACCTGAAAAAGGATATTAAAAAAAAAACAAGAAACTTAGCAATAACCCGAGTTAACCAATGTATTGAAATTTTAAAAAATAATAATAAAAACAAGTTAAGGAAATTGTGTTTTGTATTTGCAATGCATATCGAATGTTATATTTCCTTCTCAAATCTTGAAAAATAAAAACATAAAGAAAAGAAAGTAAGAGCACCGAACTAGAATATCACTCTTATTACCTCAATAAACAAGTTCTTATGGATTTATCATTCGTTCACATGCTTTATTCCTTTCATGTTTACGAATGCATCCCGTCACGTTCTAAAGTCGACAATACTTATCTAGCAACCTAAGTCATCTCCTTAATCCCGCAAGCAAAGAGCCAGCAACAAGGAGAATTCTCCCTCCAAGCCAACCTGAATTATACCTTTATACTCCCATCCAGCTCCACTCAACCTTCATCCTCCAAACAGTTCATTTCAACTTGCCTAAGTCATTAACACATGAAGTGCTCACACAATTTATGTCCACTCTTATTTTAATGAGTGGCTCAAATTTACAAACAAGACTCTTTTCGATTTGGCATTTAAGAAAATCGTCCACTTTCATTTTATTATGGTGGATACTTGTCATGTTCTTTCATTAACTAAACTTTGTGATCCACCTATCTAATTGAACTTTAGTCATAAAGACATGATTTAAGTCTCAAGAAAAAGAGAGAGATTTTACATAACCAGGGAAAAAGAGCTCGCCCATATGAATAAATCAAAATAGTTCTTCTCCACATACATCTGAAATAAAAAAACGAACCCTTGTTTACTTTTTACCCCAAAAACTAACCGGGACGACAACTTATTCAACCTTGAGATCTTTTATTTTTTCTGTCCACCACATACACAACACCAGAATAAAAGAAATACACGCCTACATACATCTTTGATTGTGATCTAATGATCCATGCGATAATTTCAATGATTCTGAAATTCACCCAGCATTGAACCATTAATTACCACATTTATAAACTTTTGGAGGGCACAGGCAACTACCTACTGCTTCTGAATGAACAAGTGTGCTCCGGATAAAGAAGAGCAAGCACAATCCAAGCTAAGTTTTGGTTCTTTACAAGGAAAGAACCCGAGAAGAACATTATAGCTCATCCCAGCACAAATCTGACACTCATCATAAACACAATTACGTGTAAGAAATAGGACTATAAACATCACAAGTACTTAAAGAAAAGTAATAGGAAAAAATCATATAGAAAATGGTCTCAACTCTCAAGAGTACGCAACAATAAAACCAAAACTAATGCCACCGTCTGTCTAGCACCCAATTCTGAGTATGGCGACTAGAAAATGGCAACACAAGAGTCAAAAATGTAATGTAGATAAAATATAAACTGGCATAGTAACTTAACATGCTCTCCACAAAATTATTGTACTCTCTCCTCCGCACGATTCACTTTCCCTTCTTCACAGCAGACTTGGTCACTTTAGCACCCGAAGGATCCTTCTTATCCACACTCTTGATAACACCCACTGCAACCGTCTGTCTCATGTCCCTAACTGCGAAACGACCCAATGGTGGGTACTCAGCAAAGGTCTCTACCACCATAGGCTTGGTTGGAATCATTTTCACAAACCCAGCATCCCCATTCTTCAAAAACTTGGGTTCCTTCTCCAGCTCTTTGCCAGATCGACGATCAATCTTGGTGAGGATCTCAGAGAACTTCACAGCAATGTGGGAGGTGTGGCAATCCAACACTGGGGCGTATCCGTTTCCAATCTGGCCAGGGTGGTTCATGATAATGACCTGTGATGTGAAGTTGGCAGCTCCCTTGGCTGGATCATCCTTAGAGTTGGATGCAACGTATCCTCTCTTGAGATCCTTAACTGCCACATTCTTCACATTGAACCCGACATTGTCACCAGGAAGAGCTTCCTGTAGAGCCTCGTGATGCATCTCAACTGACTTAACTTCTGTTGTGAGTCCACTGGGTCCGAAGGTCACAACCATACCCGGCTTGATGACACCGGTTTCTACACGACCCACTGGGACAGTGCCAATACCACCAATCTTGTAAACGTCCTGAAGAGGTAGACGAAGGGGCTTGTCTGTTGGCCTCTTTGGCTCATTAATCTGGTCAAGAGCTTCGAGCAGGGTCGGTCCTTTGTACCAGTCAAGGTTGGTTGATCTCTCAATCATGTTGTCACCTTCAAACCCGGAAATGGGGACAAAAGGGATTTTATCAGGGTTGTATCCAACCTTCTTGAGGTAGGAGGAGACTTCCTTGATGATTTCGTCATACCTGGCCTTGGAATACTTGGGAGTAGTGGCATCCATCTATGAAATAAAATACAAAACAGAAGTTGTCAGCAAATGTTTTGATAAATAACCAGAGTTACATGTCCGGGGATATAAAAATAGTATAAATAATATATACATAAAATCAGAAACTCGGTATTTAAACATTATGCTGAGAGTATAGACAAAGTCTAGCTAAACAGCAATATGCTTAAAAAAAATCATTACGGTCAGTAGTTAGCTAAGAAAGAAAAACCAGCAAAGTACAAGGATTCCTTCACTATTATAATTGGTCAGCCCATAAATACTAGATGAGGTCATAGACACCAAATTTAAAAATGCAGCTAACTGTAGAAACGTCTTAATATTGCATTTCATAACAACATGCAGTATATTCATTTATTAAAAAAATCAAATCAACATGATGTAAGCCTTGATTAGAGAGTATAACTATAATTACAACCAACAAACAGTATATACTTAGATAGTTACCTTGTTGCAGCAGCAAATCATCTGCTTGACACCAAGGGTAAAAGCAAGGAGGGCGTGCTCACGAGTCTGCCCATCCTTTGAGATACCAGCCTCAAAACCACCAGTCGTGGAATCAATGATAAGAACAGCACAATCAGCCTGCGAGGTACCAGTAATCATGTTCTTGATAAAGTCCCTGTGTCCAGGTGCATCAATAACAGTGCAGTAGTACTTAGTGGTCTCGAACTTCCACAAGGCAATATCAATGGTGATACCGCGCTCACGCTCAGCCTTAAGCTTGTCAAGCACCCAGGCGTACTTGAACGACCTTTTGTTCATCTCAGCAGCTTCCTTCTCAAATCTCTCAATGACACGCTTGTCTATACCTCCAAGCTTGTAAATGAGATGACCAGTAGTGGTGGACTTGCCAGAGTCGACATGGCCAATGACCACAATGCTTATGTGAATCTTCTCCTTACCCATTACGAATATCTAACACTGATCTGAAACAAATATATAAACAAAACCTTTAAAAATCCCCAAAGACTAATGATGCATAATCAACTTGGACCAAGAACAAACAATCTGCAAAATACAAATCAGCCGTATTTTAAATGTTGAATAACATACAAAACTCTTAAGCTTCAATTAAGCAGATGTTTAATGGCAAACCAAAGGAATGTACAACAGACAATGTTTAATGACAAAGATCACAAATGCAGAAGAAATTGCAAGTGAATTCTCGGTTCTCGAAAAGATAAAACAGGGAAGCATTCTAGATTTAAATTTTACAGCTCATGAACTTACACTAGACCCAAAGAAGGAGCTATAAAAGAATTGCAACGTCACATTCACGATTAGATAGACGCCTTGTAATATAAGCTTGGAACATTTTACGAGCAATATAATTCTATAGTTGAAATTCAATCAAAAGTTTCATAACAGATACAAAATTCTACGGAAACTACATAAGAAAACTGTTGATATGGCAAATATAAGCAGACATATGAGACGAACATCTCGTAATGAAATTGAAATAGATAGACGCGTGAGCATACAAAATGAATACAAATTCAAAGGAAAAATAAAAGCAGCTGCAAATTGAGAGTATAAGATCGAAAGCAATACCTGAAAGTGATAGTAAAAGAGGGAAGGCCGCCGCAAAATAGAAAGAGGAATGAATTGGAAATGCAGTGATTTATAGTGAGCTATCAGCTAGGGCTTCTGCTTCTTCTCTGCTCCTTTGCCGTACTATCATCCATCGCACGTGAGCTATCAGTATTATAGTTTATTCTGCAAGGTGTAAAATTATTTTACCATGTAAAATTTTATATAAATAATTAATAAAAAATATTTTATTAATTAATTATGCAATTTAAATTTTTATTGATTGGAGTGTTATGTGACATTAAGTTATAGGCAAGGCTTTATTTGGTGCATTTTTTCTTGTTTACTGTTACTGGTCGTTGTTTGTTGTTACTGTTTGATTATTAGTGTTTGGTAAAATTATAATTAAATGTTGATATTAGAATATAAAATAACTAATTTGAACATACTGAAATTTTTTATTAATGTAAAACACAAAGGATAATAAAGTAAAATAAGATCTGCAGCAATTTTTTTTAGATAAGAGTATCTGCAAAAGACAGTTTCTCCTAATTTCTAATCAAACACTAAAACAATTGATTTTTTGAGTGAAAAAACAAAAAACAACAGCGAAACGAAAAAATAAAGGCCCCCTTAAATATCTCTTTGAATTTTTCTGTCACTCAAATACTTTGGTTGCTATAGTTCTGGTTGCGTGGCCATTTTTTTCTAGTGAAAAGTTGAAGATGTTCTTTCATATTCTTTTTATGTTTCCGTACCATTTTGGTCTTCAATCTCCATACCAGTGGTGCTCTGTTATAGTCATACGGCATGTTATTGTTCTTACAGGAGTTTGTGATATTGGAGTTAGTATACTCTGGGTTCAGGAATGGCAAGAATTTTATTTATCTTTTTAATCTCTGGAGACAAATCTCTCTTTCTGTAGGATAGTTTCTTTGCTACCATTTATATTGTAGTCTTTAGCAACTGGTTTATATATTTATGTCTACCTTCATGCCTGTTAACTTTTGTTCATTCTCTAGAAATGGTTGCTCCTGAGGTTGACCAGAAGCTGCTCGAGGAATTGGAAGGAATGGGCTTCCTGAAGGCACGGGCAACCAGAGCACTTCATTATTCTGGTAAGGTCATAGGAAGATAATGTTCTTTCATGGCGGTTAAAAATTGTTATCATAGGCTGTGGCTGAGACTGGAATAGTTCATGTACTTTTTCTATCGGGGATTTCTTTTGGCAAATGAATTAATTTAGAAGAATCAACAATCCTTTAAGAGTTCTTTTCAATATCAACAGTTCTGGCTGGTAGGAAGGTGATTGTGCAATTGTTTAAATTATAGTCTATAGAACTTAGTATGAGCAGCCACATCTTTAATTGGTAATCTAATGACATGCTCCGTATGCACACATGTTGCGAAAGTGCTATGTTTGAAACTCTACAACACATTGGTAAAACTTAGTTGTATTCATATTCATGTCTAGACTTTCTTTTATATGTATCATAATATTTGTGCCATCCAGGGTCAGGCACATCAAATTTAATATCTTTTTCTCATATATTCAGTTTGATTCTTGCTCGGCCCTGGTGCCATCACAATTTACCTTTCAACCCAAACATATTGGAATTCACCCTAACGATTGAGTTTTTGGAAGTGACGTATTAGAATTCACACTAACGATTGAGTGTTTGGGAATGGGATATTAGAATGCACGCTAGTGATCGAGTATTTGGAAGTGACAGTAGTGAAACAGCAACATAGTAGGGGCATGAGTTGAGGTTATATGAATTAATAGTGCACACGATTGAAATTGGGCCAAAAGTTTGGAGTTTTCTTATTGTATTTGTTCTTGACCATCATCAAATTTAAGTGTTTTTGAGTGTGGCATTTGGTTTTCTGTATTTTCAGGTAATACCAGTCTTGAAGCTGCGGTAAATTGGGTAGTCGAGCATGAAAATGACCCAGATATTGATGAAGTGCTTCTGGTATGGAATTCTTGTCATTTGCTTTGATTAGCAACTGTGCCTCTTTCTATTTAATTTCTTTCGTACCCCATCGTCTCTCTGTATTAGTATTCATGTGCACACACTTTGTGAATGTATGGCTTCAAATGTTATGCTCAGAAAATTTCTGTGCACTGACCGCTAGATCTTTGATTTCTTAATCTGTTCCATTTCGTTAATCATTGCACCTTGCACATTTCTTTATCTGATTTCACTTTCTTGCTGGCTTTTGAAGGTACCTGCTAACACCAAAGTCGAGGCTCCAACTTCCTCTCTCACACCCGAAGAAATGAGGCAAAAAGCAGCAGAACTGAAGTAAGATGCTTTACCTTGTAATCTTAATAAAAAGAGCTAGCGCTACTAGGGTGGCCGGGGACATTCGATTACCATAAATTCCCCCCCCCCCCCCCCCCCCCCCCAATTTTCCTGAAGTGCAGCGTCATAAGGAGTTAAAACAGCAAAAACTCCTTTTATTAGATCACTGCTTGATCATAACAAGTCTATCTTATATAACGATAAAATGAAATGATGTGCTCTGAGGGATGTACTGATTTCTTCGGATGGAGCAGTGATGTACGAATAGCCATTCGATTAGGTAGTTTCTGCCAGAAAATCTTGAAAGGTTGCGTAAAAGCAATTGGACAGATTGCTTAACAAATATACATATTAAGTTCCATCTTTTACTGCTCCGAACTTGAGACTTCAACATGGCACCAAGCTGTATTGATGAGTATATATCTAAGAAACCTTTTGATTTGGTTACTAGGGGAGTCTAACATGGAATAGTTTAAGCGATACCTGAATGTTCGAGGGAAAATAACAGCCACCTTCCCATATGTCAAATTTGCATTGAATTTTTACCTTTATTTACCTATTGACCATTTAACTATCGACTGCCTTAGCATCAATTGCGTACAATTACCGCGTTAATGGACAATGGAAATATGAATCCTGCTGACTATGTTACTTTGGAATTTCAGGAGACTTTGCTTCGGGTGTGCTGTGCAATGCTGGTTCTTGTTCGGAGGCGTCTGCTAGCAGGGGATTTTACTTCAAATCTCAAGCTACTCCAGCATTACCCCCCTACGAATATCAGCCATCTACTTTATGTTGCGAACAAGTTGCGTGCTCGGCCATCAGTATAATGTTTACACTCTTGTATGTCCTGTTTGTCTCTTTCTCATTGTGTTTCAAAAAAGGAAAAGAAAAATTGTTTGTAAATTACTGGCTGGAAATGTTGGTTGAAACTAACAGCTGACATGTGGAGATTCGGTTTTTCAATGCATCTTGATGGAGTAGGCATATATTTTTTCTTTTCTTGATTTTGTTATGCCCATCTGTATTTTAGATTGAGAAGTTGGTAAGACTGTTTTGTTGCATGTGTTTATCATTTGAGTATATACAGAAATTTCAGGTTTTTGTTTTGTGTACTGTTGGCTCCAAGTTTAGGTTACAGAAAGGCATGGAAAAAGTTGGCAAAAATTAAAGGTGGGGCATTAGCAAACCAACAATCGGTACTTATTTTAGCTCACTTTTATGTTGAGTGAATTCTTTTTAGCTTACTTTTCTCGTTTTAGCAAAGCATAATCTGTTACGTTTACAAATGGTGGAAATCGGAAGATTGCCTGTTTTTGCGTGACTGAAAAGTGTAGTGTAAGCCTATAAGACAATATGTTTTACAAATACGATTACGTTTTCATGTGACAGCCAAAAACAATTAAATGACAAAAAAAGCTGTTACCCTCTCTAGGTGGGTAATCTTTTGATGACCTGAAAAGTCTCCGGCTCAGATGTCAGTCCGTTTCCAATCTAAAGATATTCAGTATTTTGGTTTCAAGACTAGTTATCAAAATGCACTTTATATGCATTATAGTAAGTACGCTCATGGTCCTTCTTAGTTTAGTAGAAACAATGTAGCATTGCCAATAGCTCGCTCTAGTTCTTATACGGAAAAAGATGCCGCACTAACGCCATTCAGAAATCTTCATAGTATCCTTCCTGTTGTATAATGCAACTCATTGACAGCTAAATCTAATACAAGCAGAAAAATCAATCTGGTCTGCTGATGTTTTGGCAGAAAAACAAACCCCACTTTATCCATCTGGCCTGATGAATCACAGAAATCAAAACCCAAGTAGCAGAACCTGCATGAATGAGATTGCCATAACTTTAAACAAGAAATCACCAACCAATCTCTAATCTCCATCATTGCTAATTAAGGACACTAGGAATGAATGTGACGTCTCTAATCGAAAAACTACAGTGCAAGGAATTTTTAATTCCAAATATTTTCTGGAAGCTTCTTTTACAAGAAGCTCTTCGCCAGCTTAAGTATTTATAGAATTCTTGCCCAACTTCATATGCAAAATTTCAAGATTCTAAAGACTTCTGCCTTCTTTCCTAGCCATCCATAAACAGTATCAACACCTACGCGAGCTGGCTTGTCCATCACATACTAGTAAGAAGGCAGAGAAGTACACTTCATCGGGTTTGAATAGCATACATGTTTAGATAATAAAATACCGAAAAGCAACAAATATCAAACTATCAGTAGCAAAACTATCAAGAATAATAGCAGGTCAAAGAGGGGCCAAAAAGTTCCTTAAAGAGATTTGTATTACTGCTTGGTAAATTCTCTGTTAGATAACAATGCACCCAAATTATGAATAAGAATCAATTATTTCAAATCAATAAAATACATAGTGAGATAGGGATGTATAATTTCATAAGATGAGTACAAAATCCTTGTGCAAATTGTATGTTAATGTCACCTTTACCCACAGCACTTCCAATTACATTGAAAACATGATGCGGAAGTATCATACTCGACCTAAAAATGATAACCAGCATCATGTTTTCGTGTTCAGACTTTCTGATAAAAACTTCCTTCGCAGTCCAACAACTGCTAACATGTCAGATCATAACTATTGATCCTAAGATGTGCAAGATTATGACTCACAAGCTTTTTTAACTCTCGATATTAGGTCTTCTTCAATAGAACCATTATATTCAACCCGTATTGTCAGAAATAAAACCTGAAGTTCTTCCTCTCTCAAAAATCTGAAGCACTTCCAGATGCAACTTAGGTACAATTAAGACACATCAACATGACTGAGTAATGAGTATACAACTGTGAGATAAAAATACTACCTTGTACGAAGAGCTTGCTGCAAATAATCTTCTCCCCAAGTTGTCCATAGTTTCCATTACTGGGAGGCAGTAACAATCACTAAAAGTATATGCCTGCATGTCTATGTAGAATTCATTTGATCGAGGGATTTTGCGTCAGGGATCTCATTGCGCATTTGACTCTGTAACTGGTTATCTAAAATTTGCAGAACATTGTCTGGTGGGCATTTGTGAGCATGATTCGGTGTTTCCATTTGACAAAAACATTCAGGCCAAGAATTTGTATAGAAGGATTCAGGTGAAATTCGCTTGTGAGGACCACCAAAGTTTGTTTTGTACATGATACGCCTAACAGCATCTTCAAAATCAGCAGTTTTACCATTTGCCCGATCAATGAAAACTGGGGCTAGACCTTTCCTGTCAGGTCTAATAGTAGTCCGGAAACCATAATAGAGGCGATGACCCAGGAGATTGTTTGCAAAATTACTTGGCCCATCATATGTGGGCATGAAAATATCTGCAAGGAGACAAACCATGTAATCAACAGCAGATCCCAACAATCCATGGGTGTTCGTGGCTAGGTCCTCTGAGGCATCAACAGAACTGTGATTCTCAAGGCGAGGGAAAATCGCTCTAAATGGTTTCATGAATCGCTCTCCACCAAACAAATCGCCAGCTGCTAGAAATATTCGGGTAGAATTGTCAAATCCCATTGCACGCAAGACAAGACCAACCTACAATAGGATTTTAACATTAAAGAGTATATCATGGCTGATTCATCCTCCAATTTACAAACAATCCAAAAAAAATAAAAAATAAAAAATAACAATAAAAGCAGTATGGAGATGTCAACCAAGATTCGTATACAATTCATCTAAAGTTAAACCATAAATGGAGTTGAAAAATAGTAATGAAAGAAAATGGATATCAGTACAAATGATTTACCTCTTCTGGAGTTAAAGGGCATTTCCCAATGGCCCTCCTCTCTTTAGGAACAAGTTTTTTTTCAGCAAAATTCTCCTTCCGATACTTTGCCAGTTTTTTTTGCTCAGCAGCGCTAAATATGTCAAAGCACCTATTTAAAACATCCACAAATATATCAAAAACGACATTATTTTCTTCCACAAATATTGAAAAATGTCCATACTCATATTCTAAACCCTCATATGCAGATGAGATGTAGTATGGAAAAACAAGTTAGTAATCATTTCAAGAATAACATCACTTTTTTATCAAACCACATGCAAAAGCTGGGATATTTCAGCAGAAACACAATGGAAATAAATATTTACGCCTGTTGTAGTTTTCCATCCTTGAGGTTACGTTTAAGTCGATCCTCAATATGCCATTTAAGTCCTTTAATAATAACATTATGATTCTTAATTCTGATACTACAGATTATTTCTGAACATACCCAGCAAATGCCAGCATATCCATCTCGAAGCGAAGGTGTATAGCCATGAAGTGACCTTGCGCACGTAACTTATCAACTATTAACTCACTCAGCTTCATGATATGAGGCTTAAAAATTAGAGCATGGTAGTTTACTCTGCATCTTAACCGCTGGTATTCAGGATTATCAATTTCTTCAGCCAAACGGTGGGAAAAAGGAGTTAAATATATTGCTCCATGTTCCCTCATCTTTTCCAAAGCAGTGGTTGTATACCAACTAATAGGAGCATCTCTGGGGGGGCGCAGCTGAAATGGGAGAAATGTAAAGAAAAGGAAATAGAAATCTATATATCGATACAAACGCATCAGTTCAAAACTCCTATTTACTTAAATTGAGAACATCAGATGATTAGGAAACTATTTACCTGAACGGCTTTTATCTTTTTGGTTTTCCCATTTTTGCGAATTTCTGGAATACTTTCCACAATTCGTACATCATATCTCAATGTCTCGATAAAATGCTCAACATCATATATGCCATGGAAGCCACTGTAAACAGAACAGAAACAGCAATCACTTTCGTCTCACAAAATTTAGATTATCATGTCCAGACCAGAAACCCGCTTCAAATTCTTATAAAGACGCAGAAAGAAATTCAATTGATAAAAAAACAAAAACCCCTACAATCCGAGGTAGCAGAATGCAAAATTGCATGTAACTGAAATTGCAGTATCATATCTAATGCGGAACAAAATACAGTGGTAAACTCATTTGAATTGCACAGTCATCATTATTATAAGAACAAAAATGGAAAAACTTTTTGTTTTTTTGAACGTCTTGTAAACCATACAGCCATGAACAACATGGAATTGACAAACATGCAGAAGAGGTAATCAAACACATATTCAGATTCATAACTCTAGTTAATGTCGACAATTCTATGCTATTTCAGCTAGCTCTCCGTCATCTAGCTAAGAATTGTGTGAAAACATCTGCCTAAATACACAGTGACCCACCAGATATTGTCATAAATAATTTGTTTATAGTCTCACCATTTAACTAGAGAAAGGAAGTTGAATGAACTTGCTTAGAACAGATAATTGTGGATAAATTAGGAGCAAACATGGTAAAAGTAAATACCTGTCGTCATGCCAAAAGGAGTTCGCATCTAACTCAGGCAGTACAAGTGTAGCATTCATGATTCTAGCAGCAAGGACTGCATTACAGATCTGTAACATACATAGTTATATTAATATATATACATTACTCGACCCAAATGATGTGAATCACCATACATGAATCACCATCCAAATGATGCTAGTAACATTTAGCTCGTCGTAAAATTGCACATGGAGATGAACACACAAATGATACGTTTATCAGTAAAATGCAACTTATTAGATCCCCAGTGAGACAGCAATGAAGACTTCTAATATGAGGTCTCCCCTAAAGTGGGGAGGAAGGCATAAGAAGGTCTCAAGTCTGAATCCCCCCTCTTGTTAACTGGCTTAAAAATCTGATATGCCGAAAGCCATTGGTTCAAATGGCCCTATTTTAACCTCTCAAAACTACCAAACTGGAACAGCTACGAATGAAAAATATTTTGAAAGAAGAGTTCTAGAGAACAACATGCCAAATGGAAGTTTTTATAAAGGTGTTATAAGAATAGATTACAGACCGCAGTACGTTGCTGATTCAAACCACCATTGCAACGTACACGCAAATACCCACTACTCTCTTTTGGAGGAGCTGCCACCAACCAAAAAAAAAGAACAAGTTAGCCAAGTTCAATTCGCTATTCAGATTATTTAATGAATTAGTAATGTTCGCCACAAGGGAGATTATTTACGTGGCCAGTCAGATCTTGGAGCTGATGAAGGCCTCCAGCCACCTGAATTAGCACCTTGCCAAAGCTCCTCAACATTTATCTGCTCGAGCATGCAAAATTTGTTAAGGCATAATCAGATTCCACAAGTATGAAACCTTTCAAATAGATCAACAATAAGAAATCTCCATCGACAAATTGACTCTTAGTTAAGCATGCTTAGCAGTGTCCCTATGCATAAAGGGTAAGGGTGTTCAATAACATTTAAACGCATAAACTTCAATAAAATGAAGGAATACAATTCAACTAACTCCCGAGCCCTATTCAAATAACTTTGAAATATAATCAATAAAAAATATCCAAGTATCTAAATACTTAAACAGTTCAAGCCCAACCTAGACATTGATACCGCAACTTCAATCAATGAATCTCTCCTTTGAAATTAGCTCAGTTAGCTTAATTGGCTATATGTGGAATTTTAAATACACTAATACAAAAGGAAGAAATATGATCATTAAACCCTAATTAGGCGGTGCAGGTATATGTGTTAGTGCAAAAACAGCAGCATTTCAATGAAATAGTCTCAACAAGCAAACACGGAAACTACTACAGTCAATCAGCCTATCGACAAGTAAATACTCCGTAAATGAAGTAACCTGGGAGGGAGCGGTTGAAAGGGTGTTTCGACGAACGTTGGAAGAAGAAAGGAAGGAGAGGGTGCAGATCAAGAGAACAAGAGCAGCGATTGAAAGCTTCGCCAGCATTCCCTTCACTGCTTGCTTTCCATGAATGCGGTGGTGCCCTGACCTTTCAGATTAAACAAACCTCGTCAAAATAACAAAATTAAAAATCTGATTGTTTCCATGGACAAGTGATTTCTTACCTTCGCATACTGAGAATCGAGATCTGTAACTGCAAATATATGATTCGCTAATGATTGATTAACGACTCTAATCAATATTTCCTCTTCTTCTACTGTGAAACAAAGTATAGTGATGGGTGTGATTTTCAGTTATACTTCTCAGCTCAGATTCGGAGAGCGGTGGGAGCGTGGTGACTTTAATTAATTTACTATAAATATTTACATATCTTTTTTCGTACCAAAATCTACAACTTTGTTTTGAGATGAGTTTAAAAAAATTAAAGTTGTTTTTCATTCATTTTAGAATTTCCCACATTTTTATGTTTTGATGATGAATAATACATATTTTGTAACTATTACAAATAAATTAGGAAATAAATTAGATTAGATAAAAATAATGCTCGTGATTTACTTTATTTGCAATAAGAAATTTGTAGTTTAACAGATTGTAAATAAAGTACGTGACATGATTTATTTTTTTTAAAATTAGATATCTTAAATTACAATTTTACGTTTTAATGACCACAAAGTATATTTTGTATTTTATAAGAAACAAATACATATCGATAAAACATAGCCTTTAGTGGCATTACACACTCTCAAATCAAAATCTTAAACTATATTATGAACGTTTTACACTTTTTAAAAATAAGACGGTTTACGAACTAAATTGATGTTAAAGTTCATCTTACAAATTCGCAATTCAATTTGAGAGATCAATATTAATTTGTTAATATATAGATATAAGATCGAGTATTATTATCGCTGCTGAATCAATCACATTGGTTCGACTCTCAAATTCAATACCTATGGTTTCGTGCCGTTGTTAATGCTATTTGGGTAATTTGGTTTATGAGAATTTTTGAAGAAGAACGTACTAATATCATTAGAGAGGCTGATTCTTTGAATAAGGGCGCAACATGGAATTCCACGATTGAGCTTCAAATTATTCAAGCTTTGCATCTTCAAGTCCGTTCTCATAGAGAACCTCGTATTTTGTCGGTTCGCTGGATGAATCCTCCATCGGGTTGGTAGAACGTTAACACTGATGCCTCGGTTACGGGTTCGCCGGGCCCAACGGGTTGTGGATGAGTTTTCTGGGTAGACAATGGTCGAACAATAGGTAGTTTTGCTTTCCCGATTGCTTCTTCTTTTGTTTTTTTCGCTGAGTTTCGGCTGTTATTCATGTTATTCGCATTGTTCACTCCAAAGGTTGATATAATCTATGGATAGAAACCGACTCTGCCTTTGTTGTCAACATTATCAAAGGTAGAAATCAATTGGTACCTTGGCTGTTACGGCAAGATTGAAATGATTGCTTGAATTTATTGAATAATATGCGTGTCGTTTGTTCTCATATATCTCGTGAGGGGAATTAAGTAGCAGGCGCTCTTGCAAACTTTGGTCGAACTTGCTCTTGAGTTTATTTGGTGGGATTCACATTCTACTTTTTGTAATAGTTTAGTTTTTGACAAGTCTTGCAGTTGGCTTTCTTACCGATCCGCTTAACCTGTTTCTTCTTGCCTTTCTTCTTCTTACCGACTCGCTTAGTTTATTTAGTTTTGCCTTTCTTCTTTAATGATATTCGGGCTCCTTGGTAGATCGTATGCTTGGGGTGTCGACCTAGTTAGGATGTCCAACCTCGATTCTCTTTAGTTCTCAGCTTTTGTTAAAAATTATATGAATATACGTTGTTTAAAATCTATATATATATATATAAAACCCAAGCTAAAACTCTATCACCACAAGTTGCCACATCATCAAAATCCTAGGTGTCAATTTTGTAGAATTTTCATTTCTTTTTAATTTTTTTCCTCCACCAAATAATGCATAATTAACTTTTAATATTCTCACATAATGTAACTTCTATTTTAATCATTAAAAGAGTAAATTTAATTAGTAGAGATATTTTTAATGGGTAATCTCTATATAAACATCTAAAAAAAATGAGAAATCTAAACCATGTTCTTTCACCTTTCCTTCTTGCAATTATTGGGTTGTTTTTTTTCTCATTATACCACCTTTCATGGTCATAATATTCATTAATTAATATTAATGTCACCCTCCCAATTTTTCCTTTAAAATCAAAATCTATCTAAAATTGGTAGTGGATTTCGATGTGTTCGTTACGCCAGCTGCGGTGAAAGTGATTTCTCTGCCATTAAGGTTACTCATTTGCCAAGTCATTAGAATGTAAATTACTTTTACCAATTTATGATTTAAGTTTTAATTAATTTTTTTGAGTGATGCATGAGAAAATGAGATGACCGAGGGAGGATGTTCAATGATGTTAACTATGCTTTGATAATTTGTTTGATAATCGTTATGGCTTTTAAGTTTATTTACACACTTACATTTTATGTAAGTCGCTTATCTCCTTGGTTTGGAGATTAAAACATAGATAGAGAAACAAATGCAAAGTATAAGAGAGGTGTAGAGGTGGAGTTTGAAGGAGAAAAGAAATTTGCTAATCTTTTCTTTACCATGAATGAAAAACATAGGAGAATTTGTGATTCTTTATTTGACGTTTGTGTGTATTGTAATATTTTTGTGTTAGTTTGTAATTAAATATTACTGCAATGATAGAAGAAGAATTGAGATTGTTGAAGCTATATAGTTATGTACTTTTTAAGTATATAGCTTCAACAAAAATTAATCACTGAGAAATTTGTAGAATTTTTTTAATTTACATTTTTCAGAAGGTATTTAAAACTACTATAACTTGAAGTTTCTTTTGACATTTAGCTAAGGTTATAAGATGTAAAAATTTGTTATATTCACAAAATATCATGTTATTATCTCTTAGCTAGGTTGCAATTTTTTATTATTATTATAGAGAATAACAGTTATGTATTTCTGTAATATATTTAATCTATTGAAAGCAAAAAATGCTAATTTTTTTTCATTACATAAGCTCAACAAAATTCTAGATTTATTCATATATGGTGGAAACATTAGCAATTTAGTTATTTTATTTTTTTTAAAAAAAAAAACAATCCGTGCAACGCACGGGAATTTGACTAGTATAAAAATATGGCCAAAACTCAATATTGTGATTTCAAATACTCTATTTTGTAAAACATTCATACCATATACCCTTATTTGAAAAACAGTACATACCACATATGTCTGTATGCAAATTGTTAAACTACATACGCTTATTTAAAAATTAAGTAAACTACAAACATTATTTTTATAACATTACATATCAATAAAATATAGTTTTTATTCTCATTCAAATCAAAAACATAAACTACATTATGAGAGTTTTAATATTTTTTATTTGACATAATTTGATGTTTAAGCTAATTTTATAAATTTACAATTCAAATGAGCAGATTTTGTGTTTTTTTTTATATAAATATATATTTTTTTTTAAAATTAAAACATTTCATCAAAATTTAATAATCAGGTACTCTATTTTGTTATACATTCATACCATAGACTTATTCGTGAAATTTTTTATACCAATACCTTCATTTATACATTAAACCGCAAACTTGTATTTAGTCGACCACCACGAGTACTATTTTTGAAATTTTGTCTTCTATTTGTCATTCAACTAAGTAAAAACCACGTAGTTTACTTTACATGAAACGACGTAGTCTGAGTTATGGAAAATGGAAACCAAAAATAACAGAAATCATCTAGCATGTTGTATCTTTTTCCCTCTTGTAGCTGTTATTTTTCTTGAGACATCACTGAATCAGTGCCCCCTCCTCCCGCGTTCTCTTCTCTTCATTAGTGGCAGTGGCGACGGAGTTTGACTGAAGCAGCATCCACCGGCGATCTTCATCCACAGGTTAATTTTTAATTTCTTTTCTTTTCTTTTATTTTCAAATCCCTAATCCTAATATCATCAACGTTCTAGATTGGGTTACTTCAATTTTAGCAATTTGATGAGAAATCAGAGAATGTATTTCTTAAAATCATATGATATGCATCACCATAACCTCTAAGAACACTAGGAACAACTAGAGAAACTGATGGTTATCATTCTTTCTTCTGTCAAAGCCCCATCCAAGTTTCATCTTTCAGTTCGATTGTCAGCTTGAATACACTAGTGTTGTTTCAGCTCCAAGGAAACATTAGGCAGCCGGTTTTTACTTGCTAATTCGGTTTTGAAAGTAACGCTGCCCGAGTTAAAATCTATGTCAGCTCAGGGTTTGATTGTTGTCTTGCATTGCAATTCTTCTTGTTTGGTTCCTGTGAAAAATTCCAGTGCTATGGCAGCATTACCTCATCCGCGATAGTGATCGCTTCAAGTCACAAAACACCGATCTAAATACAAGGAATCAAAGTTCGGGTACATGATACTCCTTTGATCATATTGTCCTCTATTTGCTTCTCCATCAGTGTTTTACCTCCAATATTAGAACTTCCTGGGTGCAGCAAGACTCACTGCCAGATTCTGACCATGAGGAGGACATTAAGCGCAGAGAATTGAAGTTAACGGCTCTATTGTTACGAACTAAGCTTTTATGTTTATTAATTATGTTGTAGTTGTTATTGTTAGTGTTTAGATGGATGAAATTTTCCCAATTTTGCTGATGTATGTGGAATAAAGAAAACGATTTGTTAGTTTACAATTGGAACTTTTAATTCATTCAGGTCTTGATTATGAAATTCTTGAACATAAATTTACTTTTAACATCAATCTAGAGTTTGGTTGGTTATATCTAATGTTTTTGGTACTTATCTCTCAAACGTTTTTGGTATTTGTGGGCCCTTTCTAGCGGATTGATTGACCTGAATGCTTGTGCCAAATTCTGCCAAAGGAACAGGGCAGCTGCTTTTCTGTTGCAAATCTTATATAATTCATACCCCTAAACTTTGTTCAAATGGTAAGATTAAACTAAAACTAATTGTTTCTTTTATTAGCAACCTTACTCTTACATCTATTTTCTTTTTCCAAGTCTGTAAAAACAAGTAATGGTAAATCCTGCCTTATCATCTGAATTTGATTTTGTGGTTTTTTTAAGGCAACTACATTAAGATTGTATTTGGCATGCATAAGGAACACTCTCGAGGCAGCCATGTGCTTACAGGTTTGTATTTTTCGCTGCCTGAATTTTATTTTTAGCTAAGACAACAACTATATTGAATAACTCTTTTATCTGATTACTATTTTGCTGCTTGCAGAACTTTCCTTGTCAAGAAGTGGAAAGGCATAACAAGCCAGAAGTTGAACTTAAGTATGTCTTTGTGTTGTAATTTTGATGTTGTTTTCCGATTTCATTTTTCTGCTTCTGCTGAATTTTTAATTTTAATTTCTATATTTGTATTGTTGGAAAAGAGAATTAGTGGTGTGATGTGCAAATTATGAATAGTGTCTTACGGTGATAAATAACGGCTATTCCTGGATTTTTTATTTACTTGATTGGAGGAAAAAAGGGTCTTACTGAGGTTTCTCCTATGTTAGTGTTTATCTAAGGTTGTAATTTGTAATCTCTAGTTAGCTTGATATCTAATGCGCTGCTGTTTTTTTCTGGATTTGCAGCATTATGACATTTGAACTGTTCTATTTTTACTTTGCAGGACAAGCCCAGAACTTCTTCTAAACCCCGTAAGAATCATCTCATTGACCAAAGATGGCGTTTTTAGCATACTTGTTCCTAGCCTAGTAACTTGTGACAATAACATTTCAGTGTTCTGATTCTTACACAGATGTTTAATCTCTCTTTCTCGGACTAGTTTTTTTTCTCTCTTTCTTCTTTTCTTTTTTTCTAATGCCAAAAGTACATACAACTTGTTGAAATCTCTTTGAAAAGAGTTAGACGACTTGTCATCCTCTTGGATTGATTCGAACAACTCCCATAATGCTGATTTTCTTCAGGAGTAACTGTGTCATACAATAGGTGGTGTTTGGGGTTGTTTATGGTTAATCTCTATCTGTGAGCTGACATGTGGATGTTCTCATCCAATTTTAATTAGTTGTGTGAAATGCTTTTCAGATTTTGATATGTCGAAATGAGGCTGAAAAGTGCCTAATAGAAACATCAATCAACTCACTGCGTATAAGCCTCAAGGTGAGTTAAGGATGATTTTCAATGATATACTTTGCTAGATAATATCTTCCTGATTGAGCGGTGATAGTGAAATATAGTTCCTTGTGGAATCCCTCTCAGAACAATCAACACCTTGGAGATAACACGTTTTTCTCTGTTCTGATTTTTCAAATTATTTATCAATATAAACCGGTGGGTTGCGCTCTCATTCTCTTGACAGACAGCTCTGGATGTTCTACATCTTTATAGCTTGTATTTGTTTGCAAACCGTCAATTGGATGTTAGCCTTAGTGGTCATATATAAAACTTACCTTATTTTTTGGAGCAATCATGAAAAAAACAATCTTCTTCCTGGAAAAGTATCACAGCTAAAATGATGATAATTGTAAGTGTTCCAACTAACACATTACTTAAGGTTAGTGTTCTTGATTTTTAACTTGTGCTCTCTGTATGTGTACTTCTTTCGTGATGTATAGGTAAAGCAGGCAGATGAGCTGGAAAATATTCTAACTAAAAAATTTCTTAGATTTCTGTCAATGCGGGCAGAAGCATTTCAAGTGTTAAGGAGGAAACCTATACAGGTACTGAGTTCGTTCACTAAAGTTAGAATATCCTTTCTATATTGCAGAGGCCTACTGTTTATTACAATTATGAATGCTTGTTTTCTGATTGTAAGGCTGATAGTGAAAAGCAACAACATTAGTCAAAATAGTATGCTTAAACAAGGAATAGAAGTTTCTTAATTCATACTGTGTAATCATCTCCTATATGAATTCCAACCTCAGAATATTGCTACCCGAAGAGCAAAACTAACTTTAATGAAAATAAAAACATGGGTTGACTTATCCGTGAGAATCCAGATCACGATTTCATGGATGGCACCATTCACCTTGATGGTTTCAGGTCCCAATTACCTTCTCTAATGGTCTTATTCTTCCAATACAGAGCCTTGCACTCTCTCACTTCTTCCTCCCTTCTTCTACAGTTTTCGTCTGAACAATTTCTCCTCTATTAGAATATCTTCATCTTCAGCTAGGAATTGTATTTTAACTGTGTTCTGAACGTTGATGTTGTTAGTTGTAAGATTGGTCTCATTTAAAACATGGGTCTTCTTTTGTCTCGCATCCCATTTTCGTACAGTGTCAGGTACCTCTGCTACGAAAAGGCTATTTGGAGTACTAATGCTGGGTGTGCTTTGGAGAATCAGACTCAAACCCTGTATTAGAGTTAAAGACAAACCCTATTTGCGGAGAAAGGAATCCTTCACTGTTATCCTTGTTTCACAATAGAAAAGCATGACATGCACTTGTTTCTCTCTATACTTGGCAACATTTTATTTCTCAAGTGCTATGTCAGGTGTGCCTTGCTACACATAATGACAACGGATTTTAATTGTTTGCTGTGTTAATGCAATTTAATTCTCATTACAATCTTAGATGACTTTCTTGTTCTTTTTTTTTTTCCATTAAAAGGAGTTTCTGATGGATTTCATATTATTTTGGTGCCTCGTTTTTTCAGGGTTATGATATTAGCTTTCTCATTACAAACTATCACTGTGAGGATATGCAGAAACACAAACTCATAGATTTTATAGTGCAATTCATGGAAGTAAGAATTTTAACTTTGCCTTTTGATTCCTAAATTTTCTATCTAATTCCTGATTAAATTGGTCTGAAAAGTTACAAATTCTTATGATACGTGTGTATGTGGTGAAAGAAACTCAGCAAAGCCTGCCCATTTCCCTCCGCACTTAATATTCTATATGATGCACAGACTGTGTTTTGCTTTACGCTTTTGAACATTGAATTATCCAATGGATGGTTAAGAGACAATACGATTTAAGAATCCAGAGTCAACTAAAGCTGAGTAGGCATATTTATATATAGGGTCGTATGATTAGCTTGCCTTGTGAAAGAGACTGCCTCTACGCTTGTGGTTTCTGAGACTTTAGACATTTTGAAACCTGGGAACTGTGAAGGGTTGTATGCCATGGCATTCTATTCTCAGTTTTATGGTGTTTCCTTGGCACTGGGTCATAGAAAAGGGTATCCTAGTACGTATTAAGTTAGGATATATACTAATCATTTTTTAATGAACTGCAGGATATCGATAAAGAGATAAGTGAATTGAAAATGTCAATGAACACACGAGGGAGGCTGGTAGCTACCGAGTTTCTAAAGCAATTTATTTAAGTAGAGCCTGCAATATCCTTTGTCACAAGCATGTATATGATTTTATTCAATGGATCATCAATTTTATTATTTTTAAAATTTGCACTCATGGAAGATACCATATATGACACTGAATTGAGTTAATTAACTATCAGCCGTAGGTTTCATGTTTTAATGTTTAGTCTTGTGTTTACTACAAATCTTGTTTTGGATCAAATTGGTTTTCATTTTTCAGAGTTAATTTTAGATTTTCACATCGAGTAGATTCGACAATTCTCGTATCTAAACTTCTGCGACTTTTTAAAACAGAGCTAGTTTTATATTTTCTTTCCAAGCATCATCAATCTTTGTTTGGAAGTTTATGTGTTAGCCTACTGGTTAAATACTCTAATTACAATTGCACAATTTTATTTTATTTTATTTTTTAAATCTTTGTTTGAAGTCCACCAAATCCTTCCCTCGACTTTTTTTTTTCAATTGAAAATTCAAGGGAGCAAGATATTTGACCACAAAAATGAAACTTAATAAAATACATAAATTTACTATTATTTTTCGAAAAGAAATTTACTATTATTCTTAATAAATCAAATGTATCTACAACAAATTACGAGCAACACTTCATTTCCTCCTATTTTATCCGAAAAATGGAGAACTTTTATTTATTGAAAATCAATTTGACAAAATTACTATCTAAAATTATATCAGATGTGTTTTAATCTTTTTGTGAAAATCGTAAATTATGATGGAGTTTACAACATACAATGCTTGAACATATTTTTGGCATAACAGCAACAAATTCGGTTTATTATTTCTAGCACTAACTTGAGTCATTATATTCATAAATGATGTTATAGACAGAGATTCTCCATCTTCATATTGGAGCCACTTCAACATAAACGAGGAATCCTTATTAATTTTCTAGCATCGATTTAAGTCTTTATATTCATAAATGATTTTATACTTTTTAAATAAGTTGCAACCCGTGGAGATTCTCCATTTCCATAGAGGATCATGAACGTGAAATCTTTATTAATTTTCTGCATGAAATGGGAACGTGAAGAAAAAAATCTTGAGAGACAGAGACGTAGATATCTCTTCCATCCATGAAAATCTCCATCTCCAACAAAAGCTGTATATAGAAATTATTAAAAAAAAATTTATAGTCTAGTAATATGTATATTTTTTTTAGTATTATTAAAACTATAATTACTTATTTTTGTAGATAATTAGTGAATATCCTAAATTTTGAAGACACAATAATTCAATATTCTATAAAATTTTAAATTACCTAAAGTAAAAACTCTTTTGAAAAGTGAATAACAGTTAACAAGATTATTTATAAAAACACCGATGAGAACGAGAACGAGATGATCTTTTTTATATTTTCAACGGAGATGAGGATGAGAGTAATTTCAATCTCCATTCTACCCCATTTACAATCCTAATTGAAATAAAAGGTTAAAAATCTAACTTTTTCAACAAAAGTAGACTAAAAATTAACCCAAAATAAAGACTATAAATCTTATTCTGAATAATTAGATTTTAATTTTTGTGCACCGCCGTTGTCTATTTGTGCAGTTAAAACCTGTAAAGCCTACGTACCTATAAATACTTGAAATTTTCTGTTTTCTAACAACACTAACCCTTTTCCTTTTCTTCTTTTCCCTCCTCCTTCCCTCCAATGCGCGGCTACCGCCGCCCCTACGGCGGCAGAGACGAAAGCTCCGATCAACCACCGCCACCGTATCAGCCACCGTCACAGCTCCCTCTAGACCCTAATTTAGCTTTCCAAACTCTTAATTTGTACTTACAAAACGCTGCTTACGCTAATCCCCATGCTTTCCCTCCACACCAAAACTTCAATCCCCACTTTCCTTATCACCCTAACCCTAGTTTCCCCATTCAAAACCCTAATATCCCCCCTCCTCCTCCTCATCGTCCATATCCCAATGATTTAGCTCCACAACACGGTGCGTATTCATCGTCTCACCGACAACAGCAACCTCAGAAAGGTAAGGAACATTTTGAGGGAGGAGTGGACAATGAGGCTCGATTTCCAAACGTGCCTCGTAAGGACCAAGATGACTCGGAAAAGCAGCCACCTGTTCAGAATTTGAAACAGGTCAAGTATCAGAGGCAGTTCAAGAAACAGTTTGTCAATGAAGGTCAGGAAATGATTGGGAGAGTTGATAAAGCAGTCGAGAAGGCATGGGGAGATCTTATTGGTTCTGGAGAGAGTGTTTCGACGTGGAAGGTGTCACAGGCTGCACTCATGGCACTAAAGGTGGAGTCTTGGGACTCTTTGGGCTTCAGAATGCAGGAAGTGCCTTCTCTGCACCGACTTATTCTCGTTGAAGGGAAGGTAATTTGAAGTTGAAACCCGTCTTTTTGTGTTGTTCCTTAGTAATGGTTTATGATTTATTTGTTCCACAAGCATTTCGAACATCTTCTACAGTAAATGAGCTAAATTTTAACACTTGGAAAGTTACATACGAACATTGGTTTTCTGTCTTCTATGTGAATCAGATAAGTGCAAAATATGAAAAATAAAAAAGGGTTTGTCCTGGACAATCTGTCCTGTGTAATATGGATGCTTAGAACTAGTGACGATCCTCATTTTACTTTCTATTTCTACGTTTTCCCCCTCTGAGCTCACTGGCTTTTGTTGGATTTCAATATTCATTTACTTACCTTTTTCTGTATTATGTAGATTAATGCATTTATTCATTGCTTTGTTGGAGTCCGAAGAATTACATCATTGTATGATTTGGAGGTGGCAATCTGTGAGAATGAGGGCATTGAGAGGTTTGAAGAATTAGGATTGGGCTCTATACTGCGACATCCACTGGTTGTGCATTACTTTTTGGTTAGTTCTGATGTGACTGAAGTGGCGAAGATAACTACTGAGGACATTATTCTGAGCCTTCACGAGTACATGACCACTTGTAGCAAGAAAGATGTTATAATTGATGAGTTTCTGGATTTCGTTGCAAAGAAGAGGTCTGCCAAGGGGAAAGGAAATCTTGGCATTCGTATTCAGAGCTTGGGGTGAGTATTCAGATATTATTATTGATTCCCCTCTTCTTCTATCCCTTCTGTATGTGATTCTGGAATGCTTTTATCTATTATAAGAGCTCTATATGTATATAAAAATACTTCTTCCTTTTTGTCCCCATGAGTATGATTGTTAAAATTTTTAGCCTGACATAAGCACGATGTATATCCAAAGTTCCGTTTACATGCTTATTTTGTAATGCACATAAATTCTTTTGGCCTTGATAAAGTCATGTTACTTTATGTTGATATTTCTAAGTTTTATGGCCACAGAATGCACATTTCCTTTATTAGGGAAGCCAGGAGATCTGAACAAACTGCTCTGAAGAAATGTATGAATACATTGAACGAGAAATCTGGAGCAGAGACATTGAGGGCATCAACTAAAGGTTCTGGAAATAACTCCCAGAAACACCCTTTTTCTCCCTCACAGAAAAAGAACCTGGATGAACGCTTTTCTGCAATATCTCAGCGTGTTGAATCCTTTGCTTACACGCACAAGGACTTCTGCGGCAAGCACATAAGATTTGATTCTTCAGGCCCAGAGGATGAAGAAAGTGATGATAGTACCGATGAAGATGATATGACTTGTAATGATGACAAAATCCCCCTTCATTTACAGAATGTCCATAAGACTGATAGAGTGAGTACTTGTCCTTACCCATCTGCAACTGAAGAAATATCTCGGCTCGGTTTGAAAGGTGAAGTTGAGAGCCCAGCTCCTCCTGTTGGTAGCAGCGCGACTCGCAACAGGAGAGAGGGGCGTAAAAGGAAGAGAGAACGTGAAGACGCAAACTGCACTGACTCCGCACCTGCTAAATCACGTAAAGGAAAGAAAGGAAAAAAAATTATGGATGCAATTACAAAGGGAAAAAATAATAAGTTGGCTGATAAGATTAGTGAAACTGATCTTTCACTATCTTATAATTCCATTAAAAGGTTTATCACAACTTGGAAGGAAACATGCAAGGAGCATACTTTGACTGAGGTGTGTCAGTATCAATTACAAACATGCATCAGTATAACATTGCATTTATCTGACTATATCTCCCAAATGATCATCAAATTCAATGTAACTTTTTTTTAAAGGATACCAACTGTTTTCTTTGTGAATTTGAATTTATGAGTTTTAGAGTTAGTGGCTGCTTTAAAACTATAGGGTTAATAGTGAATTTTGAATTTATTAATTCAAAAGCTTTGAATTTTGCATGACATAGCTGCTTCATCATCTTTCTTCCGTTTTTCCCCTGATAAATACTACTTTTGTGTATATTTATTGTTTAGCTGAAAAGCAAAAAGAGCAAAAACTTTATGCTACTATTTTATGAGTTCTCTTATTTTCTCATTACTATGATAGATTAATCTAGGAACTAACTTTTTCATATGTTTTTTTTTTTCTTTTTTTGGGTCATAGTATGAAATGTGTCTTATGGGCTATCATTTTTTTTTGCTTCTAGGTTCTTGACAGAATGGCCGACTTTTGTATACCTGAGGAGGGCTTTAGGAGGGATCGTGATACAAAAAGATTGAGGACAAGAACCAAAGTGTTGTTTTCATTAGAGCCGTGGATTGGATTACTCAATGTTGCTGTAAGTTTATTGTATTTCCCATTTATGTTTTGTAATATTGTTTTGAACATGATAGTTGGAACTTGGAATATACATATTTTCCTTGTATTTAATTTTTGAATTATATGTGTAAAAAACACAAGGGAAAAGTTGAAACCCTACAAAGAGGTGGAGCAGCTTAGTAAGCATAACTTTGCTTGAGGAATTTAGGAGGATTCTAGTTAGGGAACCATATAATTGTTACTTGAGCGTTGTGTTCTATTTGATGAACTTATTGGGATTAATTCTTTATATAGTTTTAAATTGAGGTACGTATATGCATCTGCTTCATGATGGACTATGATGAACACAACTAGTTTCAGATTAAGGTTAACTTTGAGTTGGATTTACTGCAGAATTTGCTCATAGGATGTTCTCTATATAATTTGATAATCAGTCTGATTCACAAATGCTACTTGCATAACAAATTCTTTGTTTTTATTATCATTATTATTATTTCATTGTTTTTAATTACTTTGTTTTGTTTTGTAATATACGCCATTGTTCCACTCTTCTATTAGTATTTATGATTTAGGGTTTCAGCTTTACTTTCAAAAATTTCATATAATAGTGTCTTTATTGCATATTTTACTGTTGCTCATAAAACTGCAATGCCTTAAGCATTTTTTTCTTGCTCAATTGTGGCGTCTTGACGAAGTCTGTTTAACGTTTTCTCGAATAGCAATGGACAGTCTCTTTCTTTTTTGGAGAAGGTGGATAGTTTCTTCCTTGAGTTGACATAACACCTCGTGCTTTCAATGCTTCAGATCTTTATTGCTATTTATCTTTTGGAGGGTCTACCAATACTTTTCTTATTTCTTGTGATGCGTTATTTGAGATATTGGAAAATCGACCAAGCTGATTTATAAATTTCACAGGTAACAGCTATTAAATCTGATATGTTCGATAGCATCTACAATGCTTTTGATAGCGTAATTGAAAATGAATTGCCCACCACTCGTTCTGAATATGAGTGCATTGATGTTGAACCAAGTGAAAAGCAGACATCATTTGTATCCCATGGTAAGTTGCAGCAAATATATAGTGAGTACTGTTGGCTTTTTAGATTTGATGCTTTACTGCGTTATTATTGCATTGTTCCTCTTCATATAAAAAAATTGTTCTCATTATGCTTCATTCGAAAGTACTGTTTCTGATTGAAAATCTGTTATAAAAAAGTTAGATTTTCATTCTAGAACTAATTGTGGTATTAGCATTACAAGCAGTACCATTCATCTTTCTTCAATGTTGCTATAATGAATGCATCAGCAACCATAAGCTGAGGCAAATACCAGTTATAATGCCTCAATAGAGATAATGAATTTGAACATCTACTTTTTCCTTGGTATTGTATGGATTAGATTTTTCTTTTCGCCTGCAAGTAGTAAATTGATTAATTTACTTCAATTAGTAACATTCCGTTCATGGTTTCTTTTTTTGCATGTGGTACTGATTTCGTGTTGTTTCTTTTTTAATTAATCTAGATCTATAGTTTATATTTGTTCATGGTTTTGGTTTCTTAGTTAGCTCACAGATGTCTCTGATGGTTGCTTTGCCATCCTGGTATTTTTGAATGTTTGACTCAATAAAAAAAGAGAAAAGTACAAAAATAAACATTGTGTACGGTTTGCATATACTGTCCTGTGATCTAAAATTTGACAAACATTTATCCCATGGTTTACACCGTTAGCAAAGAAGGAAACATGGCTAACACCGTTAAACACACAACGGTAAGTTTCCCTGTTTCTTAATTACTTCCAGCGTTCCTGGAAGTGAAATTGGACAGCAGCAGTATTTCATCTACTGTGGGTTTGTGATAAGCTCTTTGGTGTTCGAGTTAAATTAATTCGTTTAAATCCTAGTTCTTTCTGTTGATATTTCACTGTTCTTAAAATTCTTTGAAAATGAAGATTGATCTAATGCCGGTGATTCTTTGTTTCTGGTTATTTGATCACAAATTTCAATTTTTCTGCTCACAGCAGCAAGTGAAGATGTGAGAAACGAGTTAAGTAAAGTAGAAAGGAACGAGAGAAAGGAGAGGTAGAGGAAACCAATTAGGACTGAAATAGCCTGCGTTTTTTTTACAGTGTTGGCTATTTTTCCTTTTTTTTTTGTTAAGAGTGCAAAACACAAGGTACCTATTTGTCAAATTTTAAACTCACGGGATTGTATTAGCTAATCGGCCAGACTGCATGGTTTATTTTTGTACTTCTCTCTAAAAAGCATATTTGGATGGAAGCTATCTTAGTTGATTTCTTAATAATTTTTAGTCTCTTTATATTTGCAATTCTAATATGTTTTACTATATATTAACTGTTATATTATGTGTTATCTCAAAATGACATAAAATAAGTATGGTGAACAAATATTGTATTCAACTTGCATGAGACACATGCAGACAACTAAATCCCGTTGTTTCATACATGTGTTTTTTGGTTTTGGCACAAAGATCAAGAAAACAATTAAGTGTCTTGATTATAGTGTGATTTTCTACAAATGACTTCATTGTAACCAACATTAAATAGATGGGTAAAATTGTGAAAACCTTTAGATACTTAATTTTATTAAACATCATAATTTGATTTTTTATTTTTTTTGCATAGTGATAAACATTACTAAGTGGATAGAATACTTGTCAAGAAATGTTGTATGCGGTGTTGCTTGATGGTAGTGCAATTGTAACTTATTTGGCCAAGTGTTTGCTGGTTATAGTCTATAAATTTGCTGATTTATTAGTCAACAGGTGTTACGGTTGAAGAAATTCTTGGGAAGATTTCTGAGTATTATAATCTTGATCCCAAGTTCCGAAGCAATAGCAAATCTCCTCTAGAAGATAAATTTATCTCCTTAAAGAAGCTGTGCAGTTGTGAGTCCTGGCTGCTTGATCAGTTTAGGATTACCGAATTCAAGTCTCTTGATCAAGGGGAATTTTTTAGTTTCCTAGAGAAACATGCACATCTGTTGCCTCCTGAAATAGAGAAGGCTTTTGCTGTCGATATGCGTGCAAAGCCTCCTCTGGAAGTTTCTGTGCTCCAGAATCAGTTAATGCTGTTGGTATCACAAGCTACAACTAATTTACAGGAGGATGAAACTATCACAAAACAGATGATTTTTTCATTATTTGCAAAGCAATTTCCTCTGCTGAGTTTTAGAATTGTGGAAAATGGTTCAGTAGAAGACTTTCTAAAAGTCGTAGGAGAATATAAGGCTAATGCAATCTCAAAAAATGTCCTATTTTCTGCAACATTGGTAGGTAAAGAGTGTGTCGGTGACCCGCTAAACAAAGATCAGATCATAGAAAGTACTGTGCTGGGAACCAACGGCAGGCAACAATTGGCAACCTCCGAATCTATCACCTCCAAGAGTGCCATTGAAGTTTTGCTTAGGGCACCAATGTTATCTGATTTGAACATATGGTCACACTGGGACCTTATATATGCTCCCTCTCTTGGTCCTCTCGTGGTATGGTTGTTGAGTGAAGTGAATGTCCAAGAGTTGCTGTGTTTGGTAACCAGAGATGGTAAGGTGATTCGAGTTAATCAGTCTGCTAATGCAGAATCATTTTTGGAAGCTGCACGTCAGATTTCAGCTTTCCGAACAGCTGTTGAACTGTTATCCTTGGTATCATTGGCTGGTGGAGAAAAAAAGGTTCCTTTGCATCTTGTAAAAACTTATGCATGCCATGCATTTGATTTCATTTTGAAAATTCATCATGAGAAGACAGAAGTGCGAGACAGTAAGAACTACGAATCTCATGAAAAAGTAGTTAATGGGGTTAACAAGAATGTAGTTGTTGAATCAGTGAAGGTCTCAACCCAAACTAATCAAGGGGTGCTTGCTGTTTCACGATATGTTCTTGATTGTCTTGGCTATCTTCCTTCAGAGTTTCATGGTTTTGTAGCTGATGTATTGCTTCATGGTATGCAATCCGTAATTAGAGATGCTCCTTATGCCATTTTGTGTGAATGTGACCCAAAAGAACGTGCCATGCTGCATGAAATTGGATTATCAATTGGCATAGCGGAGTGGATTGAGGACTACCATAAATTTTGTTCCAGTGGTATTACAGACTTGTTTCCTCCTTCTACGACTGCCTTAGGTACAAGCTCAAGTTATATGCAGAATACGTTAGATATGTATTCTTGTGGTGATGGCGTGACAACTATATGTCATAATCATGAAAATACTGAAACTAGTGAGATAAATCAAGAGGCGGCTTTGTTTATTGATGGAATTGGTACTGTTTCTGAAGAAGAATCTTCTGAGAGCAAAAAGAAGGTTGCAGCCAGGGTTATTGAATCTATCAGGAGATATGAATTTGGTTTGGATCCAAATCTGTCATGCTCTGAGAGCACCATGTTAGAAAAGCAACATGCTCGGTTGGGGAGAGCACTCCATTGTCTTTCGCAGGAATTATACTCTGAGGATTCTCATTTTCTTCTTGAGCTGGTAAGTGGACCTTTTCTTTACTTTTGTTCATGGACTTGTACATGCGAGTAACTATGTTTATCTGATCCATGAATAGAGTGCGGGAGACTTATATGTTGGCTCTGTATTTCTTGAGTTGCTATTTTTTGTTTTCTAGGCGGCATTTCTTTGATTCCGACTCTTTTTCTTTCATCTTTTACCTCGGATTTTTTCATTGTGCAAAACAGTGTTTCTTCCAGTTTGTTCCAGCAATTATTAAGTGTCGACAATATCATATGTGAGCCTTGGACTTGCTAATTGATGCGTTAAAAGGGAACACAAAATTCTTTTGATTAAAGAAGAGTTATTTATCACTTGTATAAGGATATGAAATGTCTTTTGGTAATTTTATTGTTACTGATTACATAACAGCTGAACTTGACATCTCCCATCCTAGTTATTGATGCCTTCGATTGTGTTAACATTATTTTTTTTATCATAAGAATTCAATGCTGTTTTGCTAGTCAAAATGAAAGACATGTAACCAAGTAGGTTCATTCTGCAAATGTTTACTTGAGACATGGATTGTATTTTTCACTGATAGATATATGTGAGACCTCGCCCATGTGTTCAGTTCTTGTCTCTATATGTTTATTGTTGCTGATATAACTGTATTCATTGATCTCAACTCTATAAAAATGTTGCTTCAGGTGCAAAACGCTGATGATAATATCTATCCTGATAGTGTGGAACCAACTCTAACATTCATTCTTCAAGAATCACGCATTGCTGTTTTAAATAATGAGCAAGGTTTCTCTGAGAAAAACATCAGAGCTCTTTGTGATGTTGGAAACTCAACCAAGAAAGGATCTGGTACTGGATACATAGGGCAGAAAGGGATTGGCTTCAAATCAGTCTTTCGGGTATGTTCCTAACCTCTCCAACTAGCCAAGTAGAATCTTGGTTTTAAAAGGACAAAGTTTCTAATTTTCTTTTTGTTCCCCATGGGTCACCAATGATAGAGAGCCACTAAGTTTGTTCTAGTAAGATAATTGGTTTTTGAAGAAAATCAAATACTTGGTAACCCAATAGTTTTTTTAGGCAATAAGCATAATTTTATTTCATTTCTTCTGTTTTAGTTTTAACCAACATTCTCTCATATCAGATTCTCGAGAACTCATAATCTCATAGAATCAGGACGTAACCAATTTAGTTGTTTCTGCTGGCTGTAGTTAAAAGTTCTCTTTAAAGGAGGTTGTGTTTGCTATATGGCATGGGTCTTTATCACAACAACTTTGTTTAAATAAAATCTTTGATATATAATGTAAATAAACATGAGATATTATACATTATTTGCATGTAGAATGATGGCTACATAAACATGCACAAAGGTCTCAATCAAGGATATCTTTGTTAGTTACTCGACATATTTTTGTATAGGCCCTGACTTGATTTCCCTCTTTAGGTAGTTGTATGCTCATGATAAAGAACGATAAATCATTGGTAGAATTCTGGTTTTATAGCATTGAAATCTTACAGAAGTCTTATTTTGACTAGCCTGCTGGTTCATTTTGAGAGTGGAGGCAGTGTGGTAGCTTAGCTTCTAGTCCTACCTACTATCCACCAATAAGTAGGGAGCTATTCACCACCATGGTGAATATTATAGAAGGTGAAAGATTCCCTTGTTATGCAGACCATTAACCCTGTTGGACCCTCTATTGAATTGCAAAGGACCATGTTCTGATAAAATTAGTGTCATGAAATATGCTTTCTCCCTTTTTTGTAATAATTTTCTTGAAAATGTTCTTTTGTCCTTTTTGAAGGTAACTGATGCTCCGGAGATTCATTCCAATGGTTTTCACATCAAGTTTGATATAAGGGCAGGTCAGATTGGTTTTGTTTTACCCACAGTTGTTGATCCCTGCGATATTGAATTGTATAGCAGGCTTATGTTGAGAGAAACTGATCAAATGAATAGGAATGCTTGGAATACTTGTATTTTACTTCCCTTTCGGTCAAAATTATCAGAAGAAACTGCTATGAAAATGTTTGCCGATCTTCATCCTTCTTTACTTCTCTTTCTCCATCGGCTTCAATGCATTATGTTTCGGAACACTCTCAATAATTCACTCCTTGTAATGAAAAAAGAGATCTTGCTAGATGGCATCATTAAGGTCTCTTGTGGAAATTATACAATGACTTGGCTGGTTGAATCTCAGAAGTTGCAAGCACATACAAGTCGTCCTAAAGCCCAGACAACTGAAATTGCCCTAGCATTTCCACTGGAGGAGTCAGATAATGGGGATTACTATGCATGTCTGGAGTTGCAGCCTGTTTTTTCTTTTCTTCCTCTAAGAACATACGGTCTGAAATTTATTCTCCAAGGCGACTTTGTTCTTCCTTCATCTAGACAGGAAGTAGATAAGAATGATCCATGGAACGAGTGGTTGCTGACAAAATTTCCTGGTTTGTTTGTCAAAGCAGAGAGATCATTCTGTGCCCTTTCTTGTCATAGAGATCATCCAGGAAAAGCTGTGTCAGCTTTTATGAGTTTTGTTCCACTTGTTGGCGAGGTGCATGGTTTTTTCTCTGGGCTCCCTAATGCAATTGCTCAAGTATTACGAAACACAAGTTGCCTGCTCCTAGAAGGGGAAAAATGTAAGATGGTCCCTCCATGCAATGTTTTACGAGGTTGGAATGAACAGGCTCGGGAACTTCTACCTGCTGAGTTGCTTCAAGAGCACCTTGGCCTTGGATTATTAGATAGGAACATAGTATTATCGGATTCACTTGCAAGGGCACTAGGTATTGTGGAATATGGACCAGAAATCCTCATAAAGTTTATAAGTTGTATCAGAGGTGGCCTAGAGTCGATGGGTTTTGGTTGGCTATCTTCTTTCCTAAATGCTCTTTATATGATGCTTTCCCAGTCTCCAGAATCAACTGATCTCATATGCAAACTTAAACAGATACCCTTCATTCCTCTTTCAGATGGTACATACAGTGCAGTTGATGGAGGTACAATTTGGTTACATTATGATAGTTTAAATGCTGGGTTAGATGGCAAACAAGACCTTGAGGCTTTTCCGCAGTTATATGCTAAACTTAGGATTGTAAATCCTTCCCTCTTTTCTACATCAGCTGTGGATAGAACTTTAGTGGACAACGCCGTTAGGATGCTTCGGAAAATTGGTGCTCAACAGCTATCTGCACATGAAATAATGAAGGTTCACGTTTTACCAGCTATATCAAATGATGGAAGCTTAACTAGTAACAAAGATTTGATCGCAGATTATCTATGCTTTGTGATGATTCACTTACAATCTAGTTGCCCTAACTGTTGTTTTGAAAGGGAGCATATCATCTCTGAGTTACAAAATAAGGCTTATATATTAACTAACTTTGGTTGTAGAAGACTTAAAGATACATCTATTCATTTCAGTAAAGAATTCCGTAATCCTGTCGATATAAATAAGTTAATTAACAATCTTGATATGAAATGGCATGAGGTTGATGTTTCCTATCTGAAGCATCCTGCGAATGATTCACTCACCGATGGTCTGGCAAACTGGAGAAGATTTTTGTTGGAAATTGGTGTCACCGACTTCGTGCAAGTTGTCCAAACTGAGAAAAACTTCTCTGATTTACATCACATGGTTTTTAAGAATATTACATGGGATGCAGGGCTGGTTTCTGCAGGAATAGCAGCCAAAGACTGGGAATCCCATGAATTGGCACAAATATTGTCTCTGTTGTGCATTGCTGGTGATGGGGAACGATGTAAATATCTTTTGGAGGTTCTCGACATATTATGGGATGATGTCTTTAGCAGCAAAGCCACTGGTAACTGCAATTCAGTATCTAGTGTTGATGGAAGAACCTTCAAGTCATCCTTTTTAAGCAGCATCCAGGATGTTAAATGGGTAGTGTCGAGCATGGATAATAAGCTTCACTACCCTAAAGATTTATTCCATGACTGTGATGCTGTACGCTCTCTTCTGGGAGGTTGTGCTCCATATGCAGTTCCAAAGGTTAGTATGCTATTCATGTCAATCAAATTGCATAATGATATAGAGATCAGTCTTCCACTTTAAGCAACTATTTTAGCAATGTTCTCCCCCATTTAGGCCCAAATATGCATATTTTCATTCAGTGATGTATTAATTCCTTCTTTAATCAATATGAGAGATGTGATGAGATGAAATTGAAACAAAAACTCGGTTTTCTATCTCAATAGAAAGGATATAAAAGAACAAAAATCAACTCTCTAAAAAGACATCTAAAAGGGAATGGAGTGAGTATTGATAGACAGCCGAAATCCCTAAGGACATAACTTAAGATTACTTATATTGTGGGGGGCTGTCAGGGGTTCTTATGACTTCTAATACTTTGTGCACCATATGGTCCATTTTCTTCCCCTCTTCTTCTAGGGTTGTTGGGTTGGAGGAGTTTGGAATAGATCTTGTTTTTTGAATTACTAATTCTTGTTCCTCATAGGTATAGCTGCATTTAAAGAAAAGGCATTATAAGGTTGTTTGTTGATCTTCAAAGAATATTAAATGTCAAATATTATCTGACACCTGGCCTGTCTTCTTGTCGCAATCTGTTCTGCTGTCAAACAGGTGAGAAGCACAAAGCTAGTGAGTGACATTGGCTTTAAGACTGAAGTTACACTCGATGATGCCCTGGAGATTTTAAGAGCTTGGAGGGAGTCAGATAACCCTTTCAAGGCCAGGTACTACTATAATTCGTATGGGTTTCTAAATATGCTGCACAATATTATTTATTTTATGAACTTCCTGGCGCTTATTTTAACTAAACAGTGTACTGTTCTGTTTTTCTGTGTTTCTTTTCTCTTATTGCCTGCATTCATCCTATGTTCGTGTTATGCATTTATTGATTATATTTGTAGTATTTTTTCCTTCTATCCTTGAAATGTCATTTTTCTTGTGCAGTATAGCACAAATGTCCAGATTATACTCATTTATTTGGGGCGAAATGGTTGCTTCAAAGACGCAAGTTTTGGAGGCTCTGCATTCAGTACCATTTATTTTTGTCCCACATGAATCGGTTTCAAAGCATGAGAATGTGAAGTTATCTGGTGTATTCTTGTCTTTGGAAGAAGTTTATTGGCACGATCCAACTGGCTGTGTTGACCTCATGAAGAAGATTCACTCTCAGAACAGATTTACCAGTGTGCCTCAACAGCCCTTAGTGAAAACTTTATGCAATGTTTATACAGGGCTCTATGACTTCTTTGTTAAAGAGTGTGGAGTGCGTGAGGTTCCTTCTTGTCATGGTTATTTTGATATTTTGAAACAGCTATCAACTGTTGCCATGCCTTTAGAGGCTGCTCATAATGTAAGTAACTAACAAAGAAGAAGCATGCTTTTCAAGTTGTGAATTGCTGATGCATTCTAATTATCTCCTTCAATCTTTTAGGTTTTTGAAGTTTTTTTGAAGTGGGCTGATGGGCTAACATCTGGAGCTCTAAGTTCTAAAGATATTATTGCCATGAAAGAATGTCTTATGAAAGAGGAATATGCTATCCTTCCCACTGTACTGGATAAGTGGGTCTCACTACACCCTTCATTCGGTAAGATTTGTTGGTGTGACGATAAGAATTTGAAGAAGATGTTTAAGGAAATGGACGATATTGATTTCCTGTACTTCGGAAATTTAAACCTCCATGAGGAGGATGTTCTTCAAAGTAAAGTCTCAGACCTCTTGCAGAATCTAGGAATTCCTGCTCTCTCAGGGGTAAGTACACTAGCTATTCTCTGCCGACCCACCCCTCCCCCTCCCTTCTGCAGTCTGTTTTCTCCTTTTTCTATTTTCGAAAACCGTCGTTTTTCACTTCTAAATAAAGTTAAACCAAACCTATGGAGGAAAAAAAGTACTCTCCATTTATTGATTTTATGTGTACCTGAGGTTATCTTAGTTCAAGAATTAAAGAATAATCTATGGTTCAATATGGTGGCTTTAAGACAGAAGTCAGTAAATGGATTTGCGTTCTTAAAGAAGTTTTTTTTCCCCTTTTTCTGTTTTGTTTTTGGAATAGTTTTTGTTGACTATCAACTTGCTTTTTTTTTTACTTATTATAGTGCACTGAACTTGGGAAAACGAGGCAATAATTTTTGGAGGGATATTTTCTTAATGTGTTGCAATATTTCCTTCCAAAATTTGGTGTCATAATTTTGAAATTAGGTTTCTCACTTCATTTGTATTCTTTGCTATATTGAACCCTCTTTTTTTTCATGCAGATCATAACACGTGAACCTATATACTATGGTCCAGCAGATTGCAGCTTGAAAGCTTCATTGATAGACTGGGCACTTCCTTATGCACAGCGCTATATTTATTGTGTACATCGTGATGTATATCTCCAACTTAAGCAGTCTGAATTCGATAGTATAAAGCAGCTAAAGATCACAGTTGTTGAGAAATTATTTTACAAGAATGCCGTAATTTCTGGAAGTACATCCAAGAAACGATATGAATGTAGCTGTCTTCTGCAGGTATGAACTAGGATCTATGTTCATCCCTTCATGGTGTTATTTGCTTCAAGTTCTGAGGTGTAGATTCATATATATATATATATATATATATATATATATATATATATATGCGGGCATTTCTTATCCTGGGTAATTATATCCCTGAATTTGGTTTTCTTTCCAGGGTAATACGCTATATGCAACTTCAGAATCTGATTCGCATGCTCTGTTTTTGGAACTTTCTTGTTTGTTCTTCGGTGGCACTTCAAATTTACATTTGGCAAATTTCCTTCATATGATCACAACCATGGTGGAAGCTGGATCCACTGAGGACCAAATAGAATCTTTCATTACGAACAAGCAAAAACTGCCTAAGGTTCCCGATGACGAGCCTTCTTGGTCACTCTCTTCCATTTCTTCTTCAGTGGAAAATGATGAATCGCTTGAGACAGGTCTTGAGCTAACAGCAATACATAAGCAGATGACCTCCAAGTCCAAGAAGAAAGCCGGAACCAGCTCTAGTTGGCCTCCTGCGGATTGGAAAACTGCACCGGGTTTTGAATATGGTTACAGGTTCCAGGTCTCATTACCAGATCAGAACACTTCGGATAAGGATGAAGAGAATGATTTGCAGGACAACGACACAGAAGCTGATTGGATGATTGAAGAAAACATGGAAGGATCAAATTTATTAGACTCTGAAAATGTGGTCGACAACTTGGTTCCTGATTCAAATCAGACTGTAAATACAGATGTCACTGCTGTTCCTATCAAATTACCTATTGAGAGTTATGATGCTGAACCATTGCCGAATAAATCTGGTTCTCAACCAAGTTCATCAAGATTTAGCTGGAGAGAGAAACTACAGATAGGTACCCCTAATGCTGCTGAAAGTCTGCGCACAGGAAGACAAGGGGAAAGTATTGCTTTCAAATATTTAACACAAAAATTTAGAGGCAAAGTTGTGAGGTGGGTTAATGAAGATAATGAAACTGGGTTACCATATGATATAGTCATAGAAAAGGGGGAAGACATTGTCGAGTATTTTGAAGTGAAGGCAACAAAATCTGCCAGGAAAGATTGGTTTAATATTACAAGGAGAGAGTGGCAATTTGCTACTGAAAAACTCGAGTCCTTTAGTATTGCTCATGTAGTCCTTTCTGGTTATAATAGTACGGCAAAGGTCACAATATTTCGGAATCCTGTAAGACAATGTCAAGCTGGAAAGTTGCAGTTGGTTCTCATGATACCAAGAGAGCGCGAGTGAAGTGTTTTTTCTTTTTTCTTTTTTGTAGCTGGTGAAATCAATTTATACCATACAGAGAAAGTACATGCTTGCTTACCTTTCCGGAGATTCGGAAACCTGATTTTTGCCTTGATGGTCAGGGGTTTTAAGGTAGTCAAGTTCCACCTGTTGTAGGATATTCTTCAGTTTCAATTGTTTAAAGTTTTTATGTTATAGGATATTCATAGATCATTTATGATTCCGGGCTCCCAAATCCCAGGAGAGCTTTTTTTATTTTTTTTAGTTAATTGCTGTGGAGTATATGTTTATGAGAGAAGCTCAAAGCTCTGTACTGTACATATAATTGACAATTCACGGAAGAGTGTTAATTAGGTCATTTATAAAATATAATGGCATTATTGTATTATATCGTATATATTTCTTTCATGCCTACCAGTCTAGTGTTTTTGTAAGTACGTTTTATATGAATGTATGTTACAGTTTGGTTTCTGGTTAGATATGTAGTAGTTTAATGAACCAAATTGTGTTTCTTATTCAACCCTCTTGTAGAACATAGATATATAAACGTCATTTATTTGTGTTCTTTTCAGAAAGGGTACACAATAGTTTGTTTTGTTGTTATCTCCGAGTTTTCTTTTGTCCTCTTTAAAATGGGAGTTCCCTATGGATATTATGCTGTGAAATGAACAGACGTAGATCAAGTATTTTTAGTCTGAACTGAACAATCCTTATATTTCTCCTGTAAAGGCTTATAGCTCGTTCACAATCAACATATATGGATATTCTTCTCTTCTCTTTGTTTTCTCAATGATAAACACCACTTTTTGAGAAACGGTGATAAACACAATCCTCATTTTGTCCAAAAAATTCCAAAAAATAAACACAGACACCTTTTTGATAAAATCGGTAAACACAGTGATTTTTTTCAAAAATTACCCATTTAAATAAGGAATTGCATATATCAATTTACACGAGTTTAGGAGGCCAGTTGATCACCCCGCAACTGGAGCCTTCAATTATAAATAAGAGGTTATTCTAAATTCAAATTCCATCTTATAAAACTACATCAATAATTAGCTTAAACCATACATAGGTCCTTATTCAAGAAAGTCATTTTAATCCCTCAACTTTGGGAACGACCTATTAGGTCCTTCAGCTATCAAAATGTGGACCTATTGAGACACTGGGTTGACATTAAAATTAATATTCTTCACATTTGACAACTCAGTGCCACGTTAACGAATAAAGATTTAATAGGTCCACATTTTAATAGTTGAGGGACCTAATAGGTCGTCTACAAAGTTGAGAAACTAAAATGACCTTTTTAAACAACTTTAGAAACATATATACGGTTTAGGCCTCAATAATTTGACAAATTGAGCATAAAATAATTCAAGATGTCAATGATAATATCGTAGAAAGAAAATTACATATAAAAAAACATTCATTTTACTTGAGAAATTAAAATTCAACAAAAATGCTTTCACTTTATCTGAGAACTTAGAATTCAACAAAAATGTGCTCATGCGAGTGAGTAATTAAATATATTTCGTAGGCTATGGTCACTTTGTTTTTAGTATATTTTGTTTTTACTTTCTTAATAATTATTAGATTACTTTTTCTATACACACCTAATGATAGATAAAAACAAAGTATTGAAGCAACCATAGAATTTTCCGTATAGAGGCCTAACTTTAATATGAAAGTGAGAAAATAGCTTTCCTATTTTTTCTTTTTCTTTTTGTATTGTTCTTATAAAAGTTTTCTTTTGTCCTTATTTAGATTAGCATATTATTCCTGTAATTCCAAGTCCACAACAAAATGCAAATGTGAATTTCAGATGACACAATTGTTCTATTCTATTATATGATAATGCAGGACAGTGGAAAACAAACAAAGAGAAAAAGAAAGAAACTACAAATGTCTAGGCTGGAGAAAAAAAATAATCTATTGATCTGTAAACACTGACCATACAATTAGTTTCTAAACCAAACAACTAGTTATACAACTTAAAAATTAACCCAAAAATCCAACTCAATATTCAACTATCATTTACATTCACTTCAAATAAGAGGAAGAAAAAAGAATTCTGCTTTTGTTTGTCCCGTCACATCTTACCTCTTCCAACGAGGTCAAAAAATACTCCTAACCTTTCTCACTGCCTCTTTTTCTTATCAACCTTAATGTAAGGGAATAGGCCTAGGAAGTGGGAAACTTTCGGATTCCATTCCAATTGCTGAGCGCGACAAAACATCAGGAATGTGTTTGCAAAATACGAATTGAAACCCATCAATACATGCCACAGAGCGTGTCCCTGGGGATTGAAGTACCATAAAGAAATTTTATCACAGAGAAGACGGTCCAAGAGCCAACAGAGAGTCCCCAAGGATAGTGTGGCTACGTATAATTTTGCAAGCCTTTTTGCAGATTGATCATTGGTGTAGATGTAGTATTTGTACATCCGTGGTATGCAAAGAAGACAAAGTATTGCATAGTGGACCTTGAAGCCCATACTAAACCGAATCCATGCATGGACCACAGCGAATCCAGCTCCGTAGATGAACAAGAACGTTGGCATTGTACTCCGATAGTGCCAGTCCGGTGAATAAAGGATGTAGAAGTACAAAAGCATTTCCCATACCATCGGCGTTTCATCACCTTGTTGTTGCCTACAAGAATGTTGAGAAAAAACCAGCATTAGGTCTTTATGTAAAGACCATGTTACATTTAAACAAGGAGTGATGTGCACATCAAAACGATCATATATGACACCTAATAAGCTAAAATAACAATCCCATTAGGTTGGAAAACTATACAACAAAAAACAAAGAGAAACCACTCAGCAACCAATTTGTCCCAGCATAGTCTATAGCGGATTCTTCATACAACAAAGACAATCAAACCTCCATCTAACCAACTGATTTTCATACAATCAAATATTCATATCAGATTTTTCATATACTAATTACAAATATGGTAAGAAAGTAATTAATATTTGTCCCAGGTACTGTTTCATTGATTTTTCATATGTTGCAGCAAAAAGAAAACTACACTCCATGAACAACTAGTGGTATATCTGGCAAAGGCATTAAATTTCTTCATAATTTAAAAAGTGGTATTCTGTAAGCAGCTAGTGTTGAAGGACAGCTTCAGAATTAATCATATGATATGATTGTACTCAAAATTGAACGGATAAATAAAGTAATCATTGTATGGACCGAGATTTCTAGTTTACCCCACAATAGTCCTCTTCATACGAAACCATAAATGTGTGTGCAAGATCAAATAAGAAAAAAGTGAGGCGGTTGAAGCCTATCATGTTTCAAAGAGATCAATTCCCAAAATAAAAATAAATAAATATGAAGATGAGTTATAGCTATTGCTGCTCATAACAAAAGAACTTGCACTGATGCCAATAATTAAGTCGGGCAATCAATATTTGCCTCAAACATTCAATTTTCTTACTAACCAATATATTTCAAACTAATAAGCAACTCCAAATACTGTTACAGGAAAGCACAATTTAAAAGAGAGGGGTGGGGACGGGGGACGAAAAGGGAAATTTAGGGGTGCTAACTTACGTCCTACATCATTTCATTACCAAATCTAAGAATTATATAGGTGTTTCTCCCATGCTGTATTTTGTTGTACATAATAATCTAATATATCTGAAGGACCAGAAAACTTAGGAGATATACAATTAGCACGTAGAATCAATTTGTCCTACAAACCCACCAACAAAAATTTCAGGAAACTTCGCACATTCCTAATTAAATTCAGAACAGAGCCTTGTGAAGTCCATAGCTCAAATTCAAATAGAAAATCCAAAACGTAAAAGGATCTTTCCAACTACCTAACAAGTCAAAGATTTTAAATTCTCAAGCAAGGTGGTTATTAATTTTTATTAAATTAAAAAATAGACCCTATGCTATAATACCAGGTACTTCTGCATGACATTTCGTCCATCAGCAATGTTTACGGAAGCAATTAACAAATGATGAACGAAAGCAAGTATCACAAAAGGGCACTTACATGTGTTGTAATGTGGCATGGTACAGCATGCTTCCAATGGAAAGTATCATATTAGATACGTGAAGTATGCTGAACCTCTTCTCAAAACGTTGTCTCAGAGCGTTTATAAGGCCAATGAGTGCCAAAAGAATGCAAGGGACATTTGAAATTGTATTGAAAAACTCTGCAATATAAGACGAATAGACGTAATTTTTCTCGCACCATTCAGGGGAAGTTACCGGACCCCAAAAGCTCGCAATTGCTTCTGCCATTCTTCAAGATATAAGCTCAAAGTACAATAAATGAATATGCACCTTCTGCTATGAGTTTATTGGGGACATAACCTGCAATACATACAGGGAAAAGGATGAAATGATAGACTTCTACTGGGTGATAAACAGCCAGCGATTATCAGATTAAAATAAGAGTTGTAACCAAAACAACAACAACAACAACAAAAAAATGAAAACATAAAACATCACTGGAGAAACTTGCATATTAAAAAGTAGAGTTGCAGCCAACAATTTGTACAAAATTTTGAAGAAATAATATCTTATTCACAACTAGGGGAAACTAGTACTTAATAGGTGTTCCCTATAGCTTTCATGTTACTTATATTTGATTACTCCTTTAGGATAAGAACTAAGTGAGTCTCCAATATTGAAGTTAGCGATGCAAATATTGCTTCAGCAATACAACACTTCCCTTCTGGAATGGCTATAAATATCAACAGATTGAGTAATCTTTGTTCAATTTTGAGGTTGTATCTCCACGTAGAGACTAGGGAGCACCAATGAAATTCCCAACTCATTTACATTTTAGCAAAACATTGCATATACAAATGAAAATAGCTAATGACAAACCTAAGTGAGTAAAGGGCTAAGATATGTGTATAGAGTTAGCAAGGAGCCCGATATTTCTGTGTATGAACACTGAAAGCAATTGTACCACCTCCAGCTATTAGGGAGTATGCGAAGAATCCATTTTGAAGTTTCAACATGACTAGCATTAAATAATTAAATCTGAAGAATGGAACGGCTAAGGATGATGCGTTTGTTTCAATCTAACAGGGGTAAAAAGAAAGGGGGAAAATGATTAAAAGAGCAAACATACTATCAATATGTAAGGCACAGATAAATAATTTGAGGGTCTCCACTCCAAGGATTGTTAGCATTCAGCAAATTTTCTAAAGCAAAACGTTAAGCAAATATCCTGATCCGCTAATTCAAGCATCCGCTTGATTCTTTTTTTCTTATGTACTATGGGATACCTACATCTCTACAAGCCCTTAAATGATGTTTTGACTAACCAGTTAAGGGAATGTCATTCTGGATACTTTGGTAATGTGACGACCAAACCATGTAAGTGCTCAGCACATCTATCTCTAGTCTCTGCGAAAGATGCTTGATTAAGATAGTAACATACACCAAACTTCAAGAGCTCTTACTGATACACAATCAGTAGTCAATAGGTTTTCTTTTCCACTGTCCAACCTCTATTAACCAAACCAACTGGAATATAACAACTCATCAGGGGAATTCCAAAGCTCTATTCAAGTCAACTATACTAACAACAACATCGCAACTAGTTACAGGATAAACCAACTATATACGAGATATCCTCATCATAATTAAGAAGTTCAGATAGAAGCCATTCCAAGGAAAATGCAGCATTAGCATCACTGACGCAATACAATAACATAATTCATCTTATTCCAATCTGATACGCTTCCAAAATTTCCTTAAAAATCCAACCTACGTCACACAGACACTCATCCTTCATAGCATACCTGTATCTGTGTCCGACACCAGTTGTAGGCTACTTCATAAAGGTCATATTTTAAAAACAACATTTTCCGTGTCCATACCATGCTCGACACCATATCCGTGGCACATAGAATCCAACGATATGTGCCAAATATGGAAGATACAAAACGTGTTCATTACTAATTCCTCTTCAATGCTCTTAAAAGGCAAATACTTAACATAGGAAATTATTATTATTACTGTATCCTAATTAAACTTTGTTCTCTACTAAACATAAACATACAATCCAACTGATAAATTCAAACAATAACAGAGATCGAGAAACCGAAAGCCACGACTAATTAACCAATCTCACATTAGTGTAATCTGCTTAAGCAACATAATAAAAAAATTAAGCATCGCCGCATCAAGCAAATCTTAAACTACATGATCTACAACAGAAAATTATGGTAATCACATCCAAATTATTAGGAAAAAAAACGAGAAACTAACCTTAAAAGCGTCAGATCTATATGGGAAAAGCCCTAATTCGAGCTATAAGAAAGCATAATCTCCATGAATATGTGAATTTAATTTAATTTAATTTTGTATATTAGTGAGATTTCTGTTTTTGTTTTTATTTTCCTTTTTCCTGCAAGAGAAGGAAAACCGAAGGGGAAAAATAAACCAGCAACGAGCGGATTTGGGAGTGGTGGGAATATTTTAGGGCTGTACGGAATACCGCGTGATGGGACGGCACGTGTGTGGATTTGGGGAGCGTGTGAGAGATTTCATCCGTTTGATTAAGATATTCAATTCTTGAGATTTGCAATCATAAATGTGCTTATGCTTTCACATTTGCTTTGTGGGTGGGGTATATAACTAATTATTCCCATCTTTTCTCCATTTTAATCCTACAATTTCTTCTACTTTATCACAACTTGAATTTAGGATGTCCCCATACATTTCAATATTTGCTATACAAAATTAAATTTCCAACTTTCTATATTCTTTTCCCATCTAAATATAGTAATAGTAATAATAATAACAATAATAAAATGTCACATCCAAATTTACAAAATTTTGAAATCTAATTGAAAATTTACGGTACTTGATTACAGTAACGAATCTAAAATTACTGCCAATGAATGTTTTAATGCTGAATTTATATGTCTTTTTGGTGTTTTTGCGTGCAAAATTAAAGTATTGTACATAATAAGGAAGTTTGGCATAATGATTTAATTATTTTACGAGTCGTCTCTAAACATAGATAAGAGAGACCCCTCACCTAAAACCTCAAAAGTAACTCTTTTATATTATTAGTTTTACATTTTCAATTATGACAAAAATTGTGCAGTCTAATTAGTTTTAAGAGTATTGTAGTCACTAGAATTAGATTGTAGCTATGATTCTAGTGTGTCTAAAATTTTAATAGAAAATGTTCATTTTAAATGGTGCACTAATAACCTTAAATCTCTTAATTATCAAAATATATTTTATATTATCTTTTTACTTATATTTTATTTATTATATATTTATATATTATGTGTCTATTTGTACTTCATTTATGATTTTTCAAAATCTTACAATCGAATTTGAACATTGTCTGCATATTTGTTATGTGAATTACTGAATACAACAATCATGCAGTTTAATAATTTTCGTAGGTCACTTGTCATATTAACGTCTTCATCTAAACAATCGGAATTTCATGGATTGAAGAACAATAGGGATAACCAAATTGGACACGAAGTGGGAGATGGTAGTTCTCGGATTTGTCCCATTAATTACCAAATCGTTTTAAAAAAATTGGACCATTTAGATTATTTTTGTTGGTTTTGAAATTTAAATTTACGAACTCGCACTTTTTATTAAGTATAATAGCTACTAAATTATTATTCAGTAAATTTATTTTACTTGAAAAATGTAAAAACATAAAATTTAAGTGGTATTAATTTTTATTTTTAAAAGGATTAAACACCCTTTTGCTCATTGTGGTTATAAAATATTGGCATTTGAGATCGTGGTATTATTTTGTTACATTTGCCCCTTTTGCTATCCAAATTCGTCATATTTGTCTCTTGTGGTATTCTAATTTGTCACCTTTTGTCTTTCACTAGATGCAAATATAGCAATTCTGACACATATTGTTACGTGTGACTATTTTGAGACATGCGCATACGACGTGAATGTTTAATTTTAACAAAAAAGATAAGTGTATGATCAATTAATATCTCAGTTTGTTTAAATCTATTGCAAAATATTGAATTTTTTAAAAAATTGAGTTGTTACGTGGTATGTTAACATTTGGAATTGTGACACATGTCAATCAACAACAAATTTTTTATGTTTCCATCTATTTAAAGGTTAAATGTGACGAATTAGATACATGAGGCAAATGTGACGAATTAGATACCATAGAGATCAAATGTTAACATTTTGAATATCATAAGGACAAAAGAGGTGTTTAAGCTATTTTAAACGAAAATCTAGGTGGTATTTTAATCGTTGGCTTGTCTAACAATGTTTGTCGAAATAATATCCAGATAAATACAAACATAATTAAAACCCATAATTTTAAACAAAATAAATATTAGTCCTTTCCTAGCAAGGAAAGGAGTACGTACCCTTCTTCACACCTATATAATCAGATCAACATTAAAGGCATCAGAGTATGCTTTTCTTCCGCCTCTAGCTCTAGCTTTAGCTTGACTTCCATCACATCATCCTCAACTTTTTCTTATCGATTACCCTTACCATGACATTCAATACTATCCCTCCTAAAAAACGTAAAATCTTTTTAGATCATCAACAACCCGATCTTCCTCCTCCTCAAGTTTTGATGGATGACTACATGAACACTCCGTCTCCGCCATTACCTACCGCGAGCACGTCTCCATCAACTTCCCCCGAAGAGAAGATAAATTTTGATAACGAAGATGAAGCGTACCTCGACAAGGCTATAACTTTCTGCAACGAAGTGAGAGATTACTTGTGCAACAATGAAGAGCAATTGCAGTTCATGAAGATTCTTCACTACTACGGTATCCAAACCATTGACAAAGTTGATATGCGAAAGATGATTTCTCAATTACTCGAGAATCATCCGAATCTCATGAACGAATTCGATAAACTCATCGATCATTATTCAAACCCTACACAAGTTGATTCAGGTGAGAAAAAGAAGACAGAAAAACAGATAATATTAGAACCCGTCGGGGAGGAAGTTAACAATGCAAATCCAAGCTATCACCGACAGCCAACAAGCAAAAGGAAGATATGCGAGTCGGATGTTTTGAATGATGAATGGATACTAAATACCCCGAATGTTATGTCGATAGAGAAAGAAAGAAACGCATATGAAAAAATCATGATTAGATGTGAAGATGATCGGTATGAATTCGACATGGCTTTAAGCTACTTAAAATCTGCTTTTGCAAACGTGAAGAAATTCATAAACGCGATTATGGAAAATGAGGAATTGGATGCACCGATTAAAGCCGAAAGGTACTTGAGCGTGCAGAATTTGAGATGTATAGAGGAGTTATATGGAGAACATAGTGAGTATATTTTTCATTTGTTGGCTGGAAATCCAAATAGAACATTAATTGTTGTTTTGATTCGGCTGAATCAGAAGATAGAGGAGTTTGAGAACGACTATAAGAGCGGGTTCAAGCAGCAACTGGCTAAAGCTTATGCTGATAATCTTCATAAGTCGATGGGTTTTGAATGATTTTTGTGTTTTAGATTTTTCAACTTGATTAGTTTTTTTATGTTTAGTGTTTATGTTTTTTTTTTTCTTTTGAAATAATGAAAGATCTCATTAATTAGTTTGAATTGTTAACATATTTCTTTATGCATCCCTAAAATCTACTAGTGTTATTCAAAATTAGATTACTATTGTGTGCGTATCGAGCATGCAAAACAAAGGAAGATTACTAAAGTAATTGTGGATTCTTCTTTTACTTTTGCAGTAACCTTTTCTTGAGTCTAAGAACCCGTGCAATGCACGGGATCTGGAAACGTTATAATTTATCCATTTTAACTGATTGTTTATGTCCAACATTAATATAGAATAAATATATTAGCCATTTCACAGTTTTTGTTTTTTTATTTTATTATCAATTTAGGGAAAAGTATAAGTAAACAAAATCTATACAATTTTGGCGTCTCAGTTAACCATATGAATAACTCAAATCCAAATACCAAAAAGAAAGCAAAACTAACAGATATAGAGATATGTAAGCCATGCAAGAATCTCAGTAAATTGATAAAAAGAACCCTTAAACAGTGGAGATAAAGAGCAGTTTTTGAAAATACATAGTTTGTTTAATTGAGAATGCAAGAAAATTTGCAAATGAATAGATATATGGCCATGTGAGAAAACCTTTAACTAACCAAGAGATCTGAAAATAGCTTAAAGGTGATTGCACACGTCTAGCCATTAAGTAATCAAGATGGGTAGTGTGAGAAAGGATAGAAATTTTAAGGACAGAGATTTGATAGATAATGGGACAGTTAAAAAAATTGATTAAAGGGAGAGACAGTTCTAAAAATATACTATAGTGAAACAGTTAAAAATGCTGATTCGTGGATTGAGTTGAGGAGCAGTTTAGGGGTGAGTGGGGTGCAATTTCGGAAGTGCTAATAATTAGTTTTATTGTTTAGCAGTTTTTGGGTGGAAAAAATTTGTAAAATGAAAAAGATTTTTTTGAAAAAGCTCAAAATTATACTTAGAATTACACTGCGCTTGGTAGGGAGGTCTGCGGATCGATCCCCCACAACCGCGACTGGAAGGGGTTCAAATACCATAATCCTTGGATCCGCCCCGAATCCGAAATAGTCGGCCCAATGTGGTTCGAAAACCGGATGGAAATCCAAAAAATAGATATATCTTATTCAAAACAATTTAAAAGCATTTTTGCGTTGTATCATATGTTTTACTATGTTATTATAGTCCATGAATCCGATAACAAAAAGAGAAAATACACATTGACAAAAAAGTAGAAAATAGGAATTCAGAGATGTCGCTTATAATTTTTTTTCCCTCAAAAGACAATATTCACTATAAATTAGTTCGTTAAATTACACTTGAATATTTAAATGTAGAACACATAACAGTAATACGTCGTGCCATCACAATTTTACCAACAGAAAATTTAAAAATTCAAATAGATTCATTCAATTAAAAAGTGAACATTAAGCAAAATATACACGCAACAAATTACAAAATACTATAATTATAATCTAAGATCATTGATGAAATATATTAGGAAAATAAAACACCGTGCAGAATGCTAGGCCAACTGTGGTGTTGCACATGCCATTGAAGACCCAAATTAGTCTAATTTCACAAATAGGTATACAATTCAACATTTTTAGTAGATGATCAAGGTATTCACATGTCAATTCATGGAGCAGTATCATTGTTCTTTCTGAATTCCTACTTGAAAACAAAGTTTATCCTTGAGAAAATTCACTTTTACATGAAATTGGAAAATTCAGACACAATGTGAAACAATGGAGTCAAAAATCGTGGGCACTCTGATTCAATAACTCAAGTGCTTGAACGTTGTGCCTATTTTTACCTTATTGAAGCACCAGCAATCGAGTCAACTTTGCACACCCCGACCGAGGTCGTAAGTGGAATATCTTTGTAGCAAGCCACCAAATCTGCATTAGTCTGCAGATCGACTTGCAATGTTTCCCACACCTTTTTCTTGGGATTCAGAACATCATCGGGCTCGCCTTCGAAGCCTGGAAAGGTAACTCTCTCTCCGACGGTAGCAGATTCAGGTGGCTCTACTAGCTCAACCTGAATGGAATCCAGAGTTGACAAATTACTTAAGTAGTTGCAACATGTGTATGAGATCTTAATAGACAAGTCAAAATCAAATCATTATAATTTCCACTATGATAAGAAAACAATATGGGTTTTGAATACCATCAACTGCTAAATTTCCACAAACACTTTATTAGTAACGTGCTTTCGAATTGAAGTTGGCAACCATAACACAAAATTATCTCTAAAATCAAATGACACTAACCAACCAGACCTTCATCGCATGTATTTCTAGGCCAAAATTTACCAAGCTATTTGGGTTTTTTGCTCATCTTTCAATACTTCAATGTTGAGATCAAGTTACCAGTTCTAGAATACAAATTTATGTTATCTAGGAATTAGTTCAAACAATCCTTTATTGAAGTTAGGCCCTTAAGGAAAAATATATTTACACTTTCGAAAATGAAGTTCTGGAAACAAGAAAATAAATGTAAAGAAGATTCTAAAGCAGTAAATTAGCTTGCTAACCTTGGTGTGGTCACTGTTGGAAGCAGCAAGAACCATAGCTTGTGACTTGATGCCCCTCATGGTTGCTGGCTTCAAGTTACAAAGAACACAGACTTTCCGGTTCTGCAATAGCAATCAGAATTGTGAACAACCTCACAAGAAAGGCACTTCCAGAAAGAGAACGATGTACCAAAAAGTATTATTATTATCTGTAAAAGATAGAAAAATTGCCTGCATTTTTTCAAGAGGTATAAAATTGACAAGTCCACTAACAACTGTTCTGGTCTCCCCTCCCAAATCTATTTCTTCCACATATAGAGAGTCGGCATCAGGATGCTTCTGAGCTTTCGTGATTAGACCAACACGAATATCAAGTCTGGTGATGGTAATTTCTGACTCAACTGTGTTCTTTGTCTTGGCAGCAGCAGCTGGTTTTTTGGCTTGTTGCTTCTTCCCACTGTCTGTTAACCCACCAAATGTTTTGTAATCCACGCTCATGAATTAAAAAAACAAAATAGTCTTGCATGTAGTTACAACTAAAAGATACCCTCGCTCCGCTTCGAAAATAAATATATACCATATTTTATCAGACTAAAACTGAAAATGTGAGTAAAAGGTTTATATTAGTAGTGGTGATATTATGAATGTAGTTACAGTTAAACTTCGATTAAGTAATATCCGATAAATAATAACCTCGTTTAAGTAATAAATTTCGCCGGTACCAACTTAGGCCAATGTTGTAAAGTAACATTCTCGCTAAAAACATAAGATAATAAAAAATTAGAAATTGCTTAGGACCAAGTAATAATTTCAGAATTATAGTTGATATAAGATATTGTATGTGTTTGGAGTGTATTATTTTATCGTTTACTATATATAGTTAATCACAAAGTATTATCATTTAATTTTATTGTATATTTTAGAATTACAATAAACTTTAGACGATTGAGTTTCTATATGATGCACATAATACATCTTACATTTATATTGTATCTATACAATTTTTCATATGCATGAATCTAGTTTTTAGATATAATTAAGGCTTAATGGACATGTAACCTCCTAAAGTTGCGTGTTTTGGTCATTTTCCTTTAATTCTTAAAAAGTGGTACTATATAACCCCTAAACTTGCATCTTTTTGTCATTTTACCCCATTAACTCTCCAAAAGTGGTACTATGTGCTCTACATTTCTCAACTTAACGGAAAAAAAGAAGAGCTTGTCCAACACGCGCTACAGTAGTTGAATTTTCGTAGGAGACATTGCAATGAATTTGGACATGTCAGCGTTTGTAATTAAATGGACAAAAACACCTTTATTAACTTAAAAACACCTTAAATTTGGACATGTTAGCATTTGTAATTAAAAGGAAAAAATATAAACATAATATTACAATATATTACTGTAAACCATTACATATGCAAGCATTTTTCTAAATCATATAACTCATACCATAGTAACAAGTATACATTAAAATATATCTTAGAGATATTATTTAAGCAGTTTGCATACGGTGGAAAAATTGAAATAAATGTTTCATACTTATTCAAGTAATGAACACAATCATAAGAAAATTCGTATCGACCTCAAATAAATATACTGTGACGAAAATGGAAAATTAAGGAGTTCGTAAAAAACACAGTTTAGAACGTATCTCTAAAGCAGAAGCTCTAAAATTACGTTTGAGATATATACGATATTCTATTGCTCTTAATAATCATGTATATGCTCAGTGATTATTTTTAATGAACTCATGAGAAATTAAGGAGTTTGTCGAAAGAATAGTTGTCCTGATGCAGGTACCAAAAAGAAAAATAATCATTCATATTTTCAAAAAAGACAAAAGCAAGATTAAAAAAAAAGAAAAGATGAGGTAAGCAGAGAGAGCTCAATTTGTTTAGAGTTCGAAAAAAACAAAAGAACCTAATAAATATTTAGGGGCTTAATTGGAAAAACCGGCAAAACTATCCAATTTCAAACTCACTTTTAAAGTCTTTATATAGATAAGTAATAAACCTAACAATTGTTTTTGTGACGAACAATTAAATTGTGTAATTGAAATGAAAACACTAAGAAAATCTATGACCTGAAATTTTTGTTTTCTTTAGTTGCTCAGCAGTCTTTGCTGCTTCAGCCTCTGCCCTCTCCGCCTGACTTCCAGCAAATTTCGTCCTGAAGAAGTCCACTTCTTCATCTTTCTGCACACGGTAAATGCTAATTAGATAGATTTCAGACCAGGACAGCAATATGTGCCATTTCTCACCCATATTCACACATCAACAACAAAGACATGACAATGCGAACTAGCCATCATAGGAAACAGACATCCCATGCAAAAACACATAAGAGAAGAGGATGTACCAATTCCTTGAACAGTGGCTTGGGAGTCCCAATTTTATGACTGGGAGGTACAAACTCCCATGGTCTCTTTGCCCGATCAATATCTCCCTTATCATCGCAAATTGAGGCTTGTTCGAGAGACATATTAAGCTGCTTGAAAACCTTGTATACCAACAGAAACAATATCAGTCCCATTCTTTTCTGATAAAACATTCTGTGATTACATATTATGGAAGCTTATAATGTAACACACCTCAACAGAGAAGGATGGCATGAAAGGTTCCAACAAACAAGCAAGGAGATATACAAGACCTACAGAAGTTCTCATAACAATGTTACAAGAAGGTTGATCTTCCTTGTAAAGCCTCCAGAATTGGCTTTCCTGCATAACAACGCAATAGGAAAGATATTGGTCTTGCAGCCATCTTTAAACATCAGAATGGCAAGTAATTAAGTTTCAAAACTAGAGTAATGTCGGTCATTAGACTTACTTGCAAATATGCATTTCCTTCACCAGAAATGCTCATTGCAATTTTTAGTCCTTGCTTTAATTTAACCTGGACAAAAAATGCCACGATGAACACAAGCTATAAATACAAGTGACATGAATTATGAAACAAAATTTAGAAGTATATATTTACTTTCTCCATGGCTTCAATATATTGCTCCACATATTTACCAACTTCTTCGGCCAGTTTCTTTGTTAAGGGATGGGAGTCAGCATTAGGAGCATCTGGAATAACTGAACCATATCCTGTGCCTGTAGATTTAACAGTAAGTCAATCTAATCCTGCCTCGTTTCTTATAAGCAAAGCCACATCAAGCCAATTTTATCACGGAAGCTCTAGGACTATGAGCATCACATTTAAAACTGGAACCACAAACTTTATGAAGGTCCCCTACTATTATTATAAAGAGTCTTCAAAGCATATAAAAAGAATTATATGATAACTAAATCACGCACAAGTTGTTTCTTTAAAGAGAAATATATCCAAATTTTTTATAGAAGAAGTCGTAGCATTATTAACCCAACCAAAGCTTCAGAATTTAAGTCAACTGCACAGCTCTATAGGAAAAAGTAAATAAATAAATGGTACAAGCCAAGTAAAGAAAAGATAAATTCTAAATATTAAACCCTATCATTGATGGAAATATGCAACTCCTCTCCCAGTAACTTAGATAAGCCCAACCAGGAAAATTAACCAAAAATTCCAGAAATTTAAGGATAAATGTCAGGCAGCTTTACACACCTGAAGGTTTAGCAATAAAGCTCAGAACTCGATTGATAAAGTTGCCCAAATTACTGAGCAACTCACTGTTGAGTTTTGCTTGCAAATCAGACCAGGTAAACAGCGTATCAGAAACCTAATTAACACGAAACCAACCAAATAAGCATTATATACTGGAAAAACATTGTAACATTTTGAACTATAGTCTTAAAATAGTAAGAGAAAGAAGACAATTACCTCTGGTCTGTTTGTCAACAAATAATATCGCCACACTTCTACAGGGATATTTGTATCTTTTGCATCATTACCAAAAACCCCTATGCCTTTACTCTTGGAGAACTTTCCTGCATTAAAAAAAAAATAAAAAAATTCAAGACAGTACACCATCCTCATAATAAAAGCAATCATCATTTCTTTCTTTCACATGAGATCACAATAATTGCAAACTGGTGCATCCAATAACACTAACCTGCTTCATAGTTTAAGTATTCAGTAACACTTATAGTCTTCATCAAGGTCCAATTTTCACCAGTCCCAAGGAGAGTAGAAGGAAACATCACCTGTAACAACGAAGTAAGTACATTTCATCAAATCAAAATACTTCCCACTTACTATTTAAGTGATCAGACTGCCACAAGTTCAAAACATTTGTACTGTTATAAAAGAAGCTGTCTTATTTCCAGATTCGAGAACTACATATCAATATCCACAGGTCATATACGATTAACAAATAAATTTGAAAAACAAAACACAAGAAACAAAATCAAGAGAATACTGCACTTACAGTGTGGAAAGGAACATTATCCTTCCCCATAAACTGATAGAGCTCCACGTTTTCAGGATCTTTCCACCACTTTTCCCAGTCTGGAGTATAGCATGAAGTGATTGAGACATACCCAATAGGCGCATCAAACCAGACATAGAAAACCTACCAATTATGTCAATTGCAGATTAGTAAAATACCGTCAAGTAAAATGTTATCTGTCCTATATGTTCACAAGATGAAAGAAAACCATCCCATGGTAACAAGAAGCAATTAGAATGAGTAAAATGGGTTCTAACTTTATCCTTAAACCTCTCGTGTGGGACTGGAACTCCCCACTTCAGATCTCTGGTGATACATCGTTGTCTTAGTCCTTCTTTCAACCAGGCATTAGTTGTTTGAATTGCATTCTGACTCCAAGATCCAGCTACAGACGTGTTCTCAATGTAGTTTACCAATTTATCTTTTAGCTTTGGAAGCTCAAGAAACAAGTGGTTTGTATCACGACTGCGTGGATGATTTCGGCAGACCTGTTCCAGTGAAAGGATAGATGTGAGAAAAATAAAATAAATCATGACTTTATTGTTATACTATGTCTAAAAGTGAAAAAAGTGGTTAACTAACATTGGGTCTCAGATTGCTTATTTGTTTCTTTAAACTTTTTTGTTTTTATGGCTTAGCAAGAAGAAGTTCAAAGTGCAGCACCGTGTTAATCATACAAGCATGATTTTAATTTCCACGATTAAGTTATTGATATTGTTATCAAGTAAAATGCACCTATTGTAGTCTCCAAAAGTCTAAATAATTCAGGGGATAAAGAGAACCAAAAGTAAATAAGGCCTTAACACATTCAGGCTCGTGTTTCTAGGTTATACAAAAGATTCAAGGTTGTATAACAAATCTAGATGGCATTCCCAAAAACATGCAACAAAACTCTGACAAAGTGGGAGATACTAAAATCATACGAGAATAACAGGAGGGGGGGAAAGAATACAAAGCACACCTTGCACCTAGGAACTTTTAACTCTGTCGGATTCAGCAACTTTCCGCAGTTTTCACACTGATCTCCTCGTGCAGAATCATAATTACATCCTTCATTCGGACAAGTGCCCTCTACAAGGCGATCAGCTAAGAACCTTTCGCAGGTATCACAGTAGAGCTGAAGCAACGTAAGAGTTAGTTTAGTAACAAATACCAAGACTGCAACAAGACTAGACAAAATAAAGGCAAAAGTAGATTATAAGCACGTGATATCCAAAATAGAGAAAATAAATACATACTATATACCTGCTGCATTGTGTCCTCAGAAAGCCAATTGTTCTCTAACAACTTCTTAAAAATGGCTTGGCAAACCTCAGTCTGTTGTGGACTAGAAGTGCGTCCAAATTCATCAAAACTTATATTGAACCACTTATAAACATCTCTATGAATCGCATGATATCTAGAAAAAACGCACAACAAAAGAAATTATGAACAATTTGATATTTGGACCAGTCAATGATCATCTTGAATGCAAGCATCAGATAACCAGCAAAAGAAAATTTGTACTACAAACGTCAACTTAATAGCATCACTCAACTTCAATTTGTATTCGAACAAGCCTAAGTTCATGCTAAACACTATATACTGACATTATTTGAACAATCAATACGAAAAGCAACCTTTCAAAAAGAATCATCTTCCACGCAAGCATCAGATAACAGCAAAATAAAATTTGTACTACAAACATTCTCTTATAGCATCGCTCAACTGCAATTTGTATTCGAACAAGCCTAAGTTCATGCTAAACACTATATATCGACATTATTTGAAAAACCGATACAAAATGCAACCTTTTAAAAAGAATCATCTTCCACGCAAACATCAGATAACATTAAAACAAAATGTGTACTACAAACGTTCTCTTATAGCATCACTCAACTTCAATTTCCATCCGAACAAGCCTAAATTCACGATAAACACTCTATACCGACAGTATTTGAACAATCGACACAAAATGCAAAAACGGAACAGCAAATAAAGAATTACTTGTCACAAATCTCTTTAGGAGAGCAATTCTCCTCCATAGCTTTAGTCTCAGTAGCGGTTCCATACTCATCAGTACCGCACATGTATATAGCATTGTAGCCACGTAAGCGGCAGTACCGAGCAAAAACATCAGCGCTCAGTACACCTGTCACCACAAAATCAGTTAACTATACAGAAAATCAAAACTAGAAAATGTCGAATTAGCAATCAAATTAAAAAAAAAAAAAAAAGAATAGTACAGCCAATGATATTGCCGAGATGAGGAACGTTGTTGACGTAAGGTAAGGCGCTGGTGATCATGATGTTACGCTTGCCGGGGATCGGGAGCTTCGGCGGAGGCTTCCGATCATCTTTGGAGATATCGCCCATGGTGGAATGTCAGTTATGAGATGAGAGAGTGAAGTTGCAGCTGGAGAAGAAGAAGAAGAAGAAGAGAGAGGCGCTAGGATTTTTGGGTTTGTTAGGGTAAATTTGTCTATTTATTTCCTATATGCTCCTCTTATTTGCGTTTTTATTACGTTGATGCGTATCTTGCTTTATACTTACTATGTTTAATTGGAAATTTTATTTTGTTTGTGAGATGAAAGTAACTAAAACAAACAAATTACGACCCTTGCATCACAAGAAATTTTTATTTTATCTTTTTTGACCAAAGAAAATTTAATCTTTGAAACTAATTAAAATAAACAAATTACAATCCTGCATCACAAGTAATTTAATCTTTGAAGATAGATGGTGATGTATTATTGAATTAAAGTGAAAAACAGAGAGAAAGTAAACACCTATTTCATAATGTCAGCTTCACAGTTTTGACCCTGTCGGCTAGAGTGTTCGACGGCTTCGATTTTATGTACCATTGGGGTCGGTCACTACAATGCAGGGCGTTACAATTTTGGGCCTGAGGGCCTTTGGGCCTTGGATTTATTATCTTTATCAGATAATTATAGAGTAGAGATAAGGTATTAAAATAGGTCTAACGTTTGTACACAAATATTAACAGGGCTAACACATAAAATGGTATCAAATCAGACTCAACGCTTAGAAAATAGTACCAATTTAGGACTATGGAACTTGACTTCCGACTTTCACTGTTAGTCATATTACTTCAAAAGCCATGACTTTGGATACCTGTCTAGGCCCGCGTCAAAATGGGCGGGGTTGGACGCTTAATATGCTCATAAGCCTACCCCGACATGAACCCATATAAAGCCTGCAAATTTACGAGCGGGCTTAGATTGTGTAGAGTTTATGTGAGAGAGATAGTAAATGGGACATCAAATTGGAGATAGGGGTTGCATCGGTTTGGTTTAAACCGAATACCGAACCAAGCTGCATTGAAATTTAGTGTTCAAACAATAACACAATGGTTAACTAAAATTAGTAGTTCTGACTCTTCTGATTTTAGAAAGTTATTAAAAAAAAATTCAACAAAATTTGTCAAAAATCTACATAATTATGTCTAAAATATATTAATTTTCGTAAACTTACTTCAAAAAATCTTCTATTTTTGACCAAATTTTCAAGTGACAAAAACAAACTTGGAGATTTTTTTCAATCTATCTAGGTGTAAAATCGGCGTTCCTGACATTTCAATTTTAAATCTGCCATCATCCGAAAGGCAATATATCCAAGGTTCCTACCACGTAACTTTATGATTATAGCATTCTCCTAAGGGTGGATGAGGTATTTGTTCAAGCTAGGGTCAATAACAACCTCATTTTGTTTATGGAGAACAAACTCGATCTTTACTAACATGCATGTATCGGTACACACGTTCTGATTTAATGATTTCTTCTTCAACAACCATATTACTCCAAGTTTTCTTGGCTGGAGGAAATTCGTGTTCACCATATACATAGAACTTAAACAAACTAAGATCAACAAAGCACCAATGGTCAATAAATAGAACTGATGTTAATGGGTTGCTGCTTCTCTTGGAAGGCGACCACTTTCTTCCCCCTAAATGAAGATCTTCCAAAACCATTTATATATGACGGACGTGGCAAATAACCAGGGCATTTCTTTTCCATAAAAATGCGTGCTTTTAACCAAGTCGACGCTCGGTTATCCAGATAGATTATACCATTTCGACAAATTTTCGAAGTTTGGACCTTTCATAACATGGCACTTGTCAAATTTTGTGTTCCTTTAATTGGGTACTTGTCTTCTGCCTAGTATGTTTCATTACTTCTATCAAGGATTCACTTTAGAACGAACAAACCCAAAGTAATTAACCAAAACAAGATACAAAGTTCCCTTGCTTTGCATCAATATATTGATACCGCGTGAAGCTTCTCTGACATAGGAGCTATCATAAAGTCCGTATTGCTGTTGAATCTCAGTGATCACAAGTTTAGCAGCATCAAGTGAAAGTGCTACTCCTTATATCCTCATTGTTTTATATGTTGAGTTTTGTCCTCTTTTGATTGACAAACATTCAAACCACTGGGTGAAAGTGCAGCACAATCTCCCACATTTGAGCAATTGAATCATATAATTCATTAAGAAACATACTGCAGCAGTTACATGTCCTCTGCTGTCAGGATATCGACCATATTTTGTCCACGGACCAAACTGTTTAAAGTCATGCTGCAAGAACGAATAGTTTGGTTCATGTGTAGATATAAAGTTTCATGCAAGGAATAACAAAAACAACATACTCTAACCGCTAAAAAAGAAGTTGCCACTAAACTTTAACAAAAATAGAAAGTTATTTGTTGTGAAAAACTACTATTTGACTATGAAATAAAAGCAAATTTCGCTACCAAAACAACATGACGATCAACATGTTTCATTAAAGACAGTGAAATACCACGACTTCACTTTAGCTCTTCGTAATGTCAGACCTAGTGTAACCCAATATAGTTGTTTGAATAGGATTAAGACATTTGAAACAGAGATTGAAGTCAAACTGGTTTCCTAATGCTACCTTAAATATTTTCCTTATAAGAACTGAAAGTTCAAAAGAAATCATAGAACAATCAATATTTAGAATTAAATTAAACTCGTTAAATCAAAGGATAACAGTAGGAAAATCTTATTACCTGAAGCCAAATGACTAACATTCGCATTGATTGAAATTCTATTTCTAGAAATTTGGAAAACAATCAATTATATCAACAAATCAGAGTGGCGCAGCGGAAGCGTGGTGGGCCCATAACCCACAGGTCCCAGGATCGAAACCTGGCTCTGATATGAGAAAGGCTTCCGTTTCAAATATTTTTTGATTTTTGCCTTCAGTTCTACTTGCAGTCTCATATTTACTTCTTTGGGCTTTAGCTGGGTTTTCTTTTTAAAAAAAAGCAATTGGGCTTTGACCATTTTCTGTACTACAATTTCAAGAAAAAAACCCATTTGCATATATTATTATAGTTCTTAAATTATTCACATTATATACTTTCTTTTAACAAAATTAGCATTTCCTTTCATAGGTTTTCAAACTGAAAAAGATGTATATCTTTAATCTTTTCTTTATCAGGTTATAGTATTACTATTTCCTGAAAGAGTTATTTGGACTTTCATGAAAAATATATTTACATTTGTATTTGATTTTTTTTAGTTTATCCAAAATGATCACTGATTATTCAAATTTGTTGTATCAATGAACTAATTTTCTCACGCCACTAGTTCATTAATTTGGTGAAATTTTACCATTTTTAAAGTAAAATCAAGAGGAGAAAAAATGTTTATATTGAAACAAAAAATGTCAACTAATAAAAATACAAGATTATCAGTTAACTCAAGAACGCTGAGATCTCACTAAATTGGATAGTTTAGTGACTAAATATATACAAATAATAGGTCAACGACTAAACACATCAATTTAATTTTAAGTTGATCAGTGGTTATATAGATTTCTTTTTATAACATTGTCCTTCATGTGCATTATTTTCCTTTATCCTCATAGTTTTAAGAAAAGTTTAGAATTAATCTTCCCATGCGAAATTGTAAAATCTTACCCTTCACATGCCAAATTTGTATAACAATTAAGTCATTATATTGTCATCAAAAGATTAAGAGGGTGTTTGTTTTCCTTTGCAAAGCTCATGTTTGAGGTTCGAAGTTTATCAGCTCCCAATTGCTAATTTGGTAAGAATATCTCATGTTTTCGTAAGTTGCAAAGAGCAGCTTTTTACACACAAGTTTGAGGTCCTAACTTCCTTCCCATACTGTCATCCAACTAAAATAAATTGCAGCATTGTTTGTTTTTTTTCTCTTTATTAATCACAAGATCAAGAAATAGTTCTCTTTCTATTGCAATTGAGCCCGGTAAAAAAATCTAATTTCTAGAGAGGCAGTTTTGTTTTTCAATTCTTTAAGTCATTGCAATACAAAATATGAATTTTCTATAAATATTTAAAAAATGATAGCAAAAGTATTCACATGATATTGAAATAAGTTATTTCAATCACTATGGGCGAGCAATATTGTTTTACTATATTAAGTGATATTGAAATAAGTTATTTCTATAAATATGAATTTTTTAAAATTTTACTTTTTTTCTAAGCGTTCTACAATAATGAGATTTGAATTCATAATTTCAAAATTTTTAGTGAAATTTAATAACCATCAAAATATTGCTAGATAGGTAATTTTTACTTTATTATTTATATAATATTTACTAATATTCGTATAAGATAGTTTTACTTTCATAAGTTATTTATTTGTTACCCATTTCAAAATACATATTAACAAGAATCTCCCATTATAATTTTATCGACGCTAATTATTAACCAGTTAAGCAACAACAATTAAGTAACAAAACAAATCAAATCAAATCAATATTGATATAGCTAGAGGTGAACTTATTGTGCTTTTTTCCCGGTTAAATTTAATTTAAGAACAAAATTGGCTGAATGTAAATAAAAGCATCCATCCTGCTATGGTATGGGGTTCAATGTCTAATTACATTGTAAAAACAAAACCCCAGAAATGAATAAATAAAAAGTCCATGAGTTTAAACAACAAAAAGCAAAAGATATACACACTATTTCACATTAAAAAAAGAAGTATATATACCATCTTACATTCCAGTTGAGGCTTTGGAAACTTGTTGCAATGCTTTGGCAATCTCATCTGTTGATGAATTCCCCCTCAAGAATGCTACCAATGGAGACTCTCTTGGAACATAATCATCTCTCAAATTAAACACTCTTAGTAATTCTTCACATCCCTTTGTCACTACATCTTTCATTATTATCGTCTTATGAGCCCCCGATATCATTTCTTCGTAATCTGTATCCCCCGTTTCTCCGAGTATTACATACATGTTTGCAACATTTAGTCTCCACCGAACAAAAAGGTACCTAATAACCACGGCTAAATCAAATGGAAACCCCAAAGCAATAATGATTAGCATCAAAGAATGTAGGTAGGGTCCTAAGTTGGTACCTGAGTGCTTGCGCTCGAGATGCGAGGAGAGGAATGATCTGCATCCTTGTTGCCCTCCTACAATACATTGGATGGCAACGAAGACCCCGCATCCTAAGCTTTTGTCTCAACTCGTGCATTTTCATTAGCTGTACAAGTATAAAAAAGAATCAAATAAGTATGAGAAACAATGAGTAAAAAACCTCAAAAAAATCAAATGCTACCTTTTTGCAGTCATTAATATGGTAAGCAATGCAATGAGGGTTCCTCGATCTCCTATCTTCCTTGATAGGTCTTGATGTTTCCTTAGACTTTTCTCCGGATTCATTTGCGTTCATTAGTTTCCAAATAGTACTTTCAAGACCTTCGCTTCCCCAACGGTACTCTATATGCGTTGCATAATCCGGATCCGGTAGAAGTTTCCCATTTCCTTCGGTATATGTTCCAGGGTAATATAATTCACTACCACTGCTACAAATCAACGCATCAAACTCATTCACATGTATCCTTCCTGACGTGAGAAACTCCACAGTTTCCGACAGAGGCATAGCTGTGGATATAGCAAGCCCCGAGACTTTGGCAAATAGTGAATCTGAACGAACGGCCTTGATTACATCTTGCACAATCTGAATCATCTTCTTTTCAGGAGCCCCATCAGAGCCGTAGCAGTCAACAGCTATGACAATTAACCTTCTCCGTCTCCTCAGCATTGGGTACTTGCTTGCACCAGTCTCAGGTTTTCCACCTTCAGAATTTTTCGGGGAAGCTTCCGGTTTCTTCATCCTGCTCAGAACCTGGTTAACTTGATCTTGGAGCTGAGGGTTATCCGTAGTTGCAGCTGAATAGTCTCCGTTCAATGAAGATCTATCACCGTCAATTGAGAGCCTGAGGGACATATCTTGTACATCCTTTAGGGAATCATTGAGAGATGACTGTTCAGACCCCATGTCATCTCCTGGAGTATCCGTTTGCCATTGCGGGTGCCTCATACGACATGCTGCTACCCTAGTCAAATATGTGCGACAATGTTCAGGCCACGAGAAAAGGTGTATATTCTTCCAACCGTTCTTTCTGCAATCACTCCATAAGTTCTTCTCTGACACCAACTTAAGCAATGCATCAGCAATAGCTTCTTGATTGTGAGGATCCACAAGAAGACCGTTGTTTAGAGCCTATAAAATTTGAAACAAGAAAGAGCAGAAACGTCAAGAATCCTCCAAATTTTCGAAGCTTTTTCAGTCAGATTGCTTGCTGCATTTTAAAATAGCTATTTTTTCCTCTGGCTCTCATTCAATCAAATAGAAGTTATATGATGATTAAAAGAATTAGGCATCTTTACCCGATGGATATCAACTGGTCCGCCATTTTTAGTTGCCACCATAGGAAGCCCATGAGCTGCAGCCTGCATTAATTGAAACCGGTATAGGTGAAAATCTAACAACACCCTTTTATGCTGAAGATAAAACAACAATCATATTTTCCGGAAAAACGAACCTCAATCAAGGTAAGACCAAAAGGCTCTACTAATGCTGGATTTATGAAAACACCCTGCCAGACATTCAGTCACTTGATTAATTAGCAACCTAAGAAACATGTAATGTTCCTGAGACAAATGTTGCCTATGAACACGAACCTTTGTTTTTGCAGCCAGGCGATATATATCAGGAACTTCGTATTGCTTGTGATGCTTGGGATAGGCCACTAGCCCATAAAGATCATATTTGTCAATCATTTTCAACACTGTTGTGAGAACAGTTCCATTTCCACCTGTCATCTCATCTATGTCGTCTCTGTTTCCCATTATCAGTGTCTGCGCTAGAGCATGTTAGTTTCCCAAAGTACACTATATCAGCAATGGATCTACAAAAGAGTTATAAATAAATAATACTCACAAGATTGGCAAGCTCTCTTAACGGGCGGCACTCTCCAAAGGCTTTTAGTAGTGTGGTCAAATTCTTCTTTGGATCAGGCCTTGACAAAGCCAAAATCATCGGTTTGTGAGGATTAGTGAGGAATCGCATAACCTAGCAAATGAAAAAAGCAGCTAATAATTTTGTGGAACAACTCAAGTCAATACTCGTAATCAAGGCATAAATGGGCACTCACGTCAGAGCATATGGCTGGAACTGCTTTAGGGGAAGACCCATCGGTACCTCCAATAAGCGATGCAAGTTCCCCGTCAATTTCTGGGCTATCTTCTTCTTGAACTACAACATTGCTGAAGTCCATACCAGGAGGAATAACCTGTAATGCGTTCTCATTTCATTTTTGGAGACAAGAATATACAGTTCTATAAACTAAAAAGAGGGACAAGAAAACAAAGACAAATAGAACATCATCTTACCACCATCCTCGGCATGTACCGGCCATGGCAATTGACACTACGTCTAGCACGCGCACGCAGGACTTTTTCAAGCTTGACGTCAAACCCATCATAAAGTCCCCATTGCTCTTCGATCTCCTGTTTGGTACTTGTGATCACAAGTTCAGCAGCATCGAGCGAAAGCTCTTCTCCTTCTATCCTTCTCATTATTTTATAAGTTGAGTTTATGTCCTCTTTTGATTGCCTTCCCTGCTTAAGAAGTTGTTCAAGCTTGTTTCTTCCAAGTGAATGCCCTGTTAATACCATTGGCACGTTTAAAGCACCTGATAGAAGAGCAGCACTATCTCCTGCATCGGCGTAATGACCGTGAATAACATAAGGCCATACAGGTCCACCCCCACCAATCTGTTCAGCCAGAACTTTAGACATGTTAAGAATGTGAGCAAGAGCGCCGTCTACAAATTCTTGAATATAGGGCCATAGTAATTCTTTCCGGAGGTATTTGTCACGTGGACCAAAAGGAATCCTAACGATATATGCCCCGCTGCTCTCTCCAATTTCGTTACCATCAGCATCTTCAGACCCCACAGTTAGCATTTCGGTTGGCTCACCATAGCTCCAGTCAACATCAGGGGATGCTACTTGACGAGTGAAAAGATCTACCCTGTACACCCCGGGCATTGTAGCAAGAGCTCGAGCAAGTTCTACCACATATTTTACCTGAAAAATGAATTATACAAGTCCTTAAGAAACATAATGAAGTGATGAATCTCTTACTCAATCATATTATACTGCAGCATTTACCTGTCCTCCAGTGTCAGAATCTCGACCAAGCTCCATATTTTCTCCACGTACCAAACCATGTAAACTGTTCATGAAAGACATGTTGCAAGAATGAGCCATTGGGTTTCTTAATACTTATCTTAAATGTTTAAAGTCTATGCCGGGTGGGAACATAACATAACATCCATTAAAAATAAGTTACACTTCAAATGTCTAAGTACCTAAATGACAATAAAGGCTAACTTTTTTTAGCAAAAGGAAAATAAACTAAACTTAAATCCCGAAATCAAACAAATTTGGATTGGCTAACAAAAGACTCTGATGATCTACATGATTCAGGACTCGGAAATACCAAACTCTAGTTCAATTATTGATTTATCTATTTATTTGTATTGCATATGCAGTTATCATTTGAAGACTGAATAGATTTTTCCTAAAACCTCCTCATTTAACATATCTGATTAGAACATTGAAAGAAAAGAAAAAAGATTTAAGACAGGCTTCCTAATTCTACCTTATAAGTCAAAAGAAAGCATAAAACAAGATGTCATTTTCATCAAAAATATAAAGTTTTTCCACTTAAGTCATAAAAAAAGCTGTAAACTTGAGATAATTGAAGTAGAAATGATCAAACCTGATAAGGACAATGTAAAGTTTTTTTTCCTTTTTGTCATCCGACCAAACCTCCAAGTTGGAAAAGTTCCTCTGGAACTTTTTCTTTGGGGTCTCACTTTGTACCAAGTCCGCTACACCATCTCCTTTCTCTCCTTCAGATAAGTCCTCGGACATATCTTCCGTAGCATCCCTGCGCCCTTGTTCCCGTTCCCATCTTCGATGCGCCAACCTCTGATTCTCCTCAGACTCCAACTATTCAGATTACAAGCAGTAAAACACATCAAGTATTCAGATTACAAGTAGTAGAACACATCAATCTCAGAATTCAAACAAAAATGAATAACATAAACCTGAAAACGCATCAAGTATTCAGATTACGAGCAGTAGAACACATCAATCTCAACATATATACCATAATTCAAACAAAAATGAATAACATAAACTCGAAAACGTATCAAGTATTCAGATTACAAGTAGTAGAACACATCAATCTCAACATATATACCACAATCAAAACAAAAAAGAATTCACATTAAACCCGAAAACTCGTTTCCACGGCAATTCGAGGAGAGAGACCAGACCTGCTTCTTTTTACGGGTGAGATGCCAAATACGCCAGCACATATTCTCAAGGCGAGAGCTACGTTCACGTGTATTACGAGTAGCAACAACCTTAATCCACGTCCTGTGAAGATCAGTCTCATCAACTCCGGTAACCACCTCCTCCACAAAATACTTGGTGGGATTAAAATGGCCCCTGTCATTGAGATTCAAGGGCGGCGTAGGCTTCTGCTCTTCGATTGCACCCGCCCCGCTATCAAGAATGGCTTCCAGATATCCATTAATCCACTCGTTCCCCGCCATTCTAACAGAATCAACAAAATATTCCTCTCCTGAATCAGTTATCAAACAAGCATTTCCTGAAGAGTACTACAAAGGGGTCAATTCACTTGAGAAGACAAAGCAGAAATGAGAAGGAAGTGTATGGAATTGAATTCCAGGATGTGGGTTTGAGAAATTGGAGGGAATTGAGAATTGTTTTTGAGTGATTGAGATACAGAAGAAGAAGAATGAGAAGAGTGGAAGGGGGTCTTCATGGGGACACGTGTAAACAAAAGGATGCTGTGTGGAGGATGGAAGTGATCTCATTTTTAGGATTGTCCGATTCCCAATGCATACTTATCGTAACTATATTTTTCATTTTCACATCTTTTCTTCTTTTTTTCTTACTTATTTTCAAATATTCCATATTTTTTTTATTTATGATGATTTAGAGTTTCTATCAGATTTTCCTAAGGAACCACGGAATATTCCTTCCATAAAAAAATTAAAAATTGCTTGGCATTGCTTTTCTCATATATAAAAAAATATGTTTTCAGCTTATCCAGTTAAAAAAGTGTTTGTTAAAATAATTCAAATCCTTAATATAATTTAATTAAGATTTAGATTAGTGAGGTGGCACGATATAGTGGCGATCAATGCCACATGTTCTTGTTTATTTTATCGAGCATCACTATATAAGTTAAATAGTGGCGATCAATACTATGAGTTCGAGCATCACTATATAAGTTAATCGTATGGTACCAAAAAAACAGAAATTTTGAAATGGATATAAAATTGATGTTGTCAATTTTAAAATTATTTGCATTATTGAGAGTAGCTAGGCGAAAAGTATTACACAAAAGTATCGGATTATTTATATTTTTTTAAATAAAAATATGAGTTATTTTAACTTTTGAATGAAACATGGAGAAATAATTGAGTACACAATTGAGATTTCAAGATAAGATATTCTATAAGTAACACATTTGCATTTGACATGATGAAAGATAACCCGTGTTTGTTAGGCCTTATTAGGAAAGGAGATGAAGTCATTATTTAAATTTAAACCCATGTGGAAGGGTATTGGGAGGAGGTGGATTCCTCTCAATTCAAGTAGGTAAAATGATGTCAAAAAACTTAGAGATACCATGGTGATGATGGTGTAAAAGAAAAGACGTATTCTATCAAAAAAAAAAAAAAGAAGTATCATTTTGGCATTATTCCCTGAATTCACTTTTAATGTCACTTTTTGGCTTATAACTTTTCAACAGAATAACAATAATTGATGCAATTCTATGAAGAATCTAAACAACCTCAATCTCTATAGACTTCAACCATTAAGTGGAGCATTTACCAATCAAATGCCAATTGTTTAATTTTAATTTGAATAATTATATTAGAATATACACATTTTTGAATAAGAATTGAGGATAAATTTAAAAAGAAAAGAGTACAAAAGATTAATTAAATTGATATCAGACACGTCCGCTGAAATTATCAGCAAAAAAACTAGTATAGAAAGAAGGAAAAATACTTTAGAATATACACATTTATTTAATGAATATCCACATATTAATTGTATATGTATTACCAACTAGACATATATTAATTATGCATAATGTGAAGAAAAGCTTAGTTGTATTTATTTTTTTTTATTTCGATAGAAGAACGGCTACATCAGTCAACTAGGAAGAACATCAGCATGAACATAGTCCTCAAAACCAGCAAGAACTTCTCCACTCAGCACAACAGCATTCGCAAGCTTCCCACCCTACTTGGCCAGTTCATGTGCAACCACATTACCTTCTCGTCGCGTATGAGACAACTTTATATGACAGAATCCCGTAATAAACTGATGAAGATCTTCAAAAATAATCGAGCCAAAACAATCAACTTCTCCAGTCCCTCGTAATGCCTTGAGAACATTAAGGCAATCGAGCTCCAACACCACCTCAGACCAACTCGCTTCTTTAACAACCCGAAGCCCAAACAGGGCGGCCTTCATCTCAGCCACCTCAGGGCTGCTGCAAGCAGGAAGCGGCCCACCAGCAGCCAGCAGAACATGCTTATCATTTACTAGAATAAATGTATGTATAATATATTCATTTTTTGGTAATATGTGTAATATTCATTTGTAATATATTAAAATATTGATAAAATTAATGTTATTATATTTTCTCTCCATCAAATTTTTCATTTACTAATTTCCATGTTCATATATAAATTGTTAAAAAAAATTATTTATATAGTTTCTTAAAAAAATTTGCACCACCGGACTTATAATTAGTAAGTAATAAAAAAACACTCTGCCTCTCGGATGTAGTTCAAACCAATAGCAATAAAATAAAATAAATATTTCTAACTTTCGTTAATTTTTTCCTTACGGAATAATTATTCTTATTTTTATCAAGGTTATCTTTTTTTAGTTTTCATCCGGTATTCGAGCTCACACTGGATCTATTAATTTAAATTCGGGACGAGTCCAAAGATTATGGTATTTAAATCTCTTCCAGTTGTCATTGTGGAGATCGATCTGCATACATCCCTACCAAGCGCAACACCATGCTACCACTGCGCTGACCAATGATTTTTCTGTCAAGGTTAATTAAATTAGCTATTATTCATCGGCAAATTTCATCAACCCAACACATAAAATAAATATTTTTAAAGTAACTCCTTTATATCTTCTTATTTTATTCCAAAAAACAATTATTTTATTTTGCAAAAGAAACGACAAATGTAAATTTTTAATCACTAGATTAAATCATTTACCATTTTATTAGTTTCACCATTAAACAAAAAAAAGAAAAATCAATGAACTAATACTACACGGTATTCTAACAACCATGTGTATAAATCATTGGCTTTAGTTATATTCATTCATACAATTTTCCTAAATGATTTAATTTGACATACAATATTTATTAAAACAATCGCAATGTAATTTATTATTTTAATATAATAACGTAAAATTATTGTTGTGGTATGTAGGGATGATCGGCAACACATTCTATCGTGTTGGTCTAAAGTTTTTGTGGTCCGATGGTTTGTCTTAATAGCGGAAGCTTTGTGCTTTATGTGAGGAGGCGCTTAGCTAGATAAAATTGGTGCAGTGAAATGTAGTGGTGTTCGAGACAGATGTCAAAGCGATCTTAGATAACCGAAGTTATTATGGGCATGACAGCTCGGAATTGGGATTGATTTTGGAGGAATGCATGCTTCTTAAAAGAAGATAGCCCAAGAGTGACGGTCTTGTGGATCTCCTGTGAAGCCAATTCGGCTGCGAATGCCCTTATCAAAGCTTCTTTTAATTACCTATTGGAGTTCAACACCTCTCTTTTTGAAACTCATAGCTGAGCATGTTACCGATTCTCATATAACTTAATGATATGCTCTTTCTTTCTTCTCGTAAAAAATAATAAAATACACATTATAAAAAAATGACTTTTTTTTTTTGACAACCAAAGAAGCTTCATTAATATGAAAAATGCAAAAGGAACAAATAATTAAAGCCGGGAGGTACAGATAACCACTCAACCCGATAAACAGGAATAAAAAAACTACTTGCAAATAAATAAACGACAATGTTAGTCGAGCGTTTAACAAACGCAATAGAGCAATTAGAAAGCTCGTTAAGCAACAACCTACAATCTTTGATTATGTTGTTAAAAGGTAAAGAAACCTCTAACGAGCGGGCCATCAATTGCACAACTATCAAGAAACCTGAGTCGACTGCAACATTACTCCAAATATTATACTTGATCCAACTAAGAGCTTATTGAACAGAAAAACTTGTTGACCCCTTCCGATTACAATTTTTTATCCAGCTAAGGGCTTCCCGGACGGAAACTGCTTCAATCAAATTCGGGTCTGAACCAAACACATACCCATGGAGGGGGAAGCAGATGATGAACACCGGATCTAAAATATCATTTGATGCTCCCATCACAAAAGCAGCAACAAATCAGATCAACACCAACAAACACATCAATGGAATCACACAAAGAAACCGATCGAACATGGTAAAAATGACTTAGGAAACAATAACCCTAACTCCTCATACGGGAGACATTCTTACACAACAAAAAACAACTCATAAAACTTGATTGACGTGCTTAACAGTAAGACGTAATCAAAAATAACATCGGCGTAAAGATCGGATGACGAAAGCAATAAAAATTATGAAAGAGAAGAGGAGAGTAGAGGAGTGTGGCGGCTACATTAGGGTTTGGTAAAAAAAAAAAAAAAAAAAAAAAAAAAAAAATTAATATATATATAGTCCCTTATTATAATTAATAATAATGATTAGTTTTGAAATAAGTTATCCAAAGTAATGTAAGAAAGGCGTGATTATCCGAACAATGTTTAATCATCAAGAGTAGTTGGTTGCTTCATCCGTCTAGTATTTCTTAGATGACAATACTTGTTATTTCATATTCTATATGCTTATCCTCCACTCCATCTTCTTCTCCTCTTAAACTAAACCAAAATGTTTAAATTTCTACTGCTTCCATGTCTGTTTTTCAATTTCATAATCAATTTCTTACTCGTCTCCGCCAACTTCTTTAAGCCGTTCAATGTCAGTTATGATCACCGCTCTTTGCTCATCGACGGCCACCGCCGTATGCTCATTTCCGGCGGCATCCACTATCCACGCGCCACTCCCGAGGTACCCATTTCTAATTTTGCTTTTCGATTATACTCTTATCAGCTCATCATCATCATCATCATTTCCGATGCTCAAGTCAGTATAGAACTTATACTCAGTGAAGAATTTATGAAATTGAACAAGGATCATAGTCCTAGTTAGTTTAGGACTGTTTAGGAGTTACTATCGAGGTCGGTTAGGAAGATGTTCCTGAATAGTAGATCCTTTCCTATTCGATTAGGTTACTAGATAGAAGGTAGAATCGAGACAACCTTGTAGAAGCTTTGACTATTAGTCAACTCTAGTGACGTGTCATGTATGACTTGTTGACCGAGTTATGTATATTGACGTGGCTTTACGAAGTGTTCTCATTGGTTCATTGGACATTTGCTTGTATAGCCGGAGCAGTTTTGGCTCTTTAATACAATTTTGATTTTATCAAAAAATAAATAAATATAGCATGGACTAACAGTAACTAATTTACCAGGTCGAGTTAGAATGTTTAGGGCATTCAATTATGTGGCATTTTTTGTTTTTACTCTTTCTGCTGTCTAAAGTGATATATACATTTACTCTATTATGCAGGGATCACAAAAGTAATAAGACCATAAATTATATAATATGAGAATTTTGCTACTAGTGAGAAATTGTTATTGTTGTTCAAGCTATATCTGCAATTAGACCTACCTATCTCAAGGAAAATGTTGATTCATTTCTTCATTAATGAATCAATTATGGTTCCTGGTGCTTCGAAAGTTCATTATTTTTAGGTGCAGAATGCATAAGAGTCTGCAACTATAACCTAACACTCGGTTTTTGGATTGATACCTTTTAAATTTTTCATGTAACATCAGATGTGGCCTGATCTGATTGCGAAAAGCAAGGAAGGTGGGATAGATGTGATTCAGACTTATGTTTTCTGGGATCGTCATGAGCCAACTAGAGGACAGGTGCATGAAAATTCTTATCTTTTCCAGTCAGTGATAGTAGATTGCAGCAGTTTCTTGATGTGTTACTTGCTATTATTTTATTCACTATATCATTATGCATTTATTTTTTTGTGCTTTCAGTACTTCTTTGAAGGACAATATGATCTTGTTAAGTTTGTCAAGCTAGTGGGAGCAAGTGGACTCTATTTTCATCTTCGCATAGGTCCTTATGTTTGTGCAGAATGGAATTTTGGGTCTCGCCTTCATTTTTCTTTTAATACTTTTCTTTTCAGAAAAAGTTTAATTCAGTTGAGACAATGATTATGTTTTGGAGTAGCATCATGGTACACCCACACATTCATTTATTCTTTAACGGATCAATACTTTTCCTGGAATTCTTTTGGTGCTTCGCATACAAGAAAGTGAAGGATGCATACTTTCTTTTCTTGTAGTTAAAATTCATAGTCATGCTTAATACTTGTCATTGCTTGTTTGAAAAGATATTTTTCCAATATAAAATAGATATAACTGCAATTGAGTGAACTGTTGCATACATACTCATTTGACTGTTGCTTCAAATTATTGATGGTTGTTGGATTATGTTATTCTACAAAAGATTTCAAATGCAAAACTGAAAATTTTCAGTTCATGTGAACGTTGAGAAGAAAAAACAGTATATTTTGCTATGTAAATTGACTGCCCAGAGCAGTATGTTCGATGTTTTCTCAACTTGGCAGAAAGAATGCCTTGCCCAAGTGCTTATTACATGCTGAATGAATGTGAACCCTTGTTTTAACGTTGATAATTGTCAGAGATTAATATAAAAGATGTTGTTAGCCTTAGCTATTAGCTCGAGCTTTTGGTTCAATCGGTTGAGCCTCTGCGATTGAAAGGTCTTGAGTTCTATTCCCGGCAACCTCAATATTTGTTGAATTAAAAACACAGGTGTGAGTTGGGCCTGTGTTGTGCACACTTCAAGTCCAAGCGAATGACATTCGCGTGAGGGTGTTTCGGAGATTAATATAAAAGATGTTGTTAGCCTTAATTATTAGCTCGAGTTTTTGGTTCAATTGGTTAAGTAAGAATAATAATGCCTCTATAGAAGTAAATCTTCAACGGCTTTTGGAAAAATTAGACTGAGTTGGATATTTTAGTCCTTAAAATTGGCACTTCATACTTCACATATAAATTAAATGCTCATTGACCTGAAGACAAGATATGATATTTCTTTCAATTTTTATAGGGGCTTCCCGGTGTGGCTACGTGATATCCCTGGCATAGTATTTCGAACAGACAATGCTCCTTTTAAGGTATAATTCTCCTATTAGTTTTCAAACTGCAAATTAACTTTTTGTTGTGATATACATTGAGCTTAATTACATGGCCAAAGATCTTTAGGTTAGTGCAACATAAATGCACTTTGTTTGAGTACATGGTTCGTGCAGAATTAGGAATATTAATGAGTTAACTCCCTTGCTCCATCTCTTCCTCTCCATTATTCGGATCCTTTGAGGTATCCAGTTTGCTGGTCAAGTAGTCTCCTTTTATTTTTGAGAGAGAGGGGGTTTTGGCGTCCGTGGAAAGGACGAGGTTTCATTATCTTATTGATATTTACCTATTCCCTTGAGATTCATCTCTCTCTCTCTCTCTCTCTCTCTCTCTCTCTCTCTCTCTCTCTCTTCTGAGTACTATTTCCTTGGAAGTGTTTGCATACATATTTGAGGCAAAACGTTTTCCCAAGTGTTAATATCATTAATAGTCTCCTTGTTCTGCCAAGTGAATCTATTGAACCTGCCAAGATAAGATTTTGAAGTTTTTGAGATTGAGACAGGAGCTTCAAGGTTGTTAAATTTAGACTTCTCAAAGGTTATTGTAACTTCTTCATGAATGAATATTTACAGGAGGAGATGCAGCGTTTTGTTAAAAAGATTGTAGATCTTATGCGGGATGAAATGTTACTTTCTTGGCAAGGTGGTCCAATTATTATGATGCAGGTTAGATGATTTAATACTGAAGAAATTTATATGTTGCAGGTGTGCGATGATGTTCACTTCTTCATATTATATCCACTGAATTTTGGTTTGGATAAACTGGAGATAAAATATAAATTGCTTTCTATTTCATTTTATTCTCACATATCTTGCATCATTTTGGGATGGTGAATCTCGTATGAAGAAGGGGAAGTAGTCAATATTTTGACATCTTATTTCTTTTAGTGGGTGTTTTTCTCCTTCTCGTGTCTGGAGGAATCATGTGAAAGGTGCTTTGAGCCATTATTGTAAGCCACTATTAGATGTCTAAACTGTTAACAATGATCATTGAACAAATTTCAATAGCTATATCCAGCACTAGTATGGACTTTTCTCTTTGTTGCTAGGTGTTAATATTTACAAGGAAGAGATTTTTGACAGATTGAAAACGAGTATGGAAACATTGAGCACTCATATGGGACTGGAGGAAAGGAATATGTTAATTGGGCTTCAAGGATGGCTCTTGGGCTTGGTGCTGGGGTGCCATGGATAATGTGCAGGCAAACTGATGCTCCTGTTGACATTGTAAGATTTCACCATCTACATGCATTTTTTAAGTTTCCTATTAAAATTTTGTCTGCCAAGCTGATGATAATAATGTAAAATTACAAGAATTTGTTATCATTTTTATCTTGCCCAAGGATTCATTTATCTGTTTTATTGTTGGTGATGTCAATTGTGATACCCAAGTTTTTGAATTGTTAAGATTACATTGATCTTATATTTTGCAACTCTTCTGCAGATAGATACATGCAATGCATACTATTGTGATGGTTTTAAGCCAAATTCCCCGACAAAACCAATATTTTGGACAGAGGATTGGGATGGATGGTAACACCAGATGATCTTACATATCTAAGTTTACACATTCTTTGTTATTCCCTCTATTAATCTCCATCTTGGAATGCACATACACACGCGGGCACACACAAAGAGAGAGAGAGAGAGAGAGAGAGAGAGAGAGAGAGAGAGAGAGAGAGAGAGAGAGAGAGAGAGAGAGAGAGAGAAAACTTCGACTTGTTGAAGTTTTCAGAGCAATTTAGATTATATCTGGAGAAGACACTCTTGGAAAATTGAAATTCTACTTCACAGAGGTTAATACATATGTAATGGATTTGTTTTCCATATGCTACAATTAAAATCAGACTTCTTGATTGCTTTTGTTTTTGGAAGCTTTTGGACCTAGCGTAAAGTACTTAAAAAGCTTTATAATGACAGATGTCTATTTTTATTATATTTTGCACCTAAGAGTATATTAATTTCTGTTACTATGCTTCTTCTTTTTTTAACTTTACTTGCTGCAAGTTTGCAAAGCAGGATCATCTTTTAGTTGCCCTTTTGAAGGTACACAACTTGGGGTGGAAGTTTGCCTCATAGGCCTGTTGAAGATCTTGCCTTCGCTGTTGCACGTTTTTTCCAACGTGGAGGAAGCTTCCAGAATTATTACATGGTACAATTACGAGACGAGTGTTGATTTCGGTTGATTAAAATAAGCATGGCATAGTAATATTATTTCAACCATGAAACATTTTCATCTGTAGCCATTTAGATCTCTCTCTCTCTCTCTCTGTGTGTCTTCTTTTTTTATCTTGTTTCACTTCTTTACAATATATGTGAAAATGAATTATTAAACTATGTGAGTAGAACCTAGTTCTCTAGTTTCTTTGATAACAAATATATGCATATTGTTAAGGAAATGCGAATCACAGGTTAAATCTGATTCATTTGATACTGCTCATTGATTAACGTATGAATCACGATTGCACACTGCAGTATTTTGGCGGAACAAATTTCGGTCGGACTGCTGGAGGCCCATTCTATATAACTAGTTATGACTATGATGCTCCGCTTGATGAATATGGTACGTCAAAATTGGTGTACAAAGAAAATTTCTTCACTCAGACATAATTTTCAAGTGAGGCATAAGTTGCTTGGCTATGTGTATTTAGTTAAATATGAGATTGAAGCTTCAGCTAGCTAAAGGATCATTCTTTCTTTCTTTCTTATTATCTAGGTCTCTTGAGTGAGCCCAAATGGGGGCATTTAAAAGATCTGCATGCTGCTATAAAGCTATGTGAACCAGCTCTAGTTGCTGTGGATTCACCACAGTACATAAAACTCGGATCCAAGCAAGAGGTTTGTGCTATAATTACTGAGCCTTTCCAATATGAGCATCAGCTAGGTGAAAGTTTTCTTGGACTTCATGCGTTAGAAGAGACCTTAATTTCTTTACAGCCTGGCTTTTGATTGTACAAGCTGTGTTTTTTTAGTTGGGATTAGTTCACTGCATGCATAAAAGTCTTCTTTTTCCTATCACAAGATTGGAGTGAGAAAGTCTTCTTTTTTCCTAACTGGTAAAAATAATTGGAAACTTTTCTTGGCTGGTGTAGTTTAACTGCCTTTTATATGAAGGCATTTTTCATATGAACTGCTACCCTGTCCATTGTTGTTATGTATTGAGACACTCCTTTTCCGGTTTTAAAGAAAGAAGAACCTGGAATTTTTCTTTGCGTTTATTTCTTTCTTCTTCTGTTGGTACTTTTCTTTTTATTACTGTAGTTTTAAATTGGTTAGATAGGCTACTTGGAGGGTTTAGCTGTGTGCGAGACAAATAAATTTCCTGTACATTGTATGTACCTCCATTATGTGAAGACAAAATATCGGACTCTTAAGTTGTACGTATGTTTTGTAGAGGAAGTTGTTTGCACTGTTGTAGTTAACTTACATTGTTTATCTACATGATGTTAAAGCATTGAAGACGGTAAGAAATTTTGACAAGACCGTCTGCTTTACTTTCATTAGATGGACATCAAATGCTAGACTGCTATATTGAAGATGGAACAAAGCAATGAGACTTGCGTCATTTCTAACACTTGTTACTGTCTGCCCTAGTTATATGCCTCTGAATTTAAATTCTTCAAAAACTAAGATTTTTAGGCTAATCCTATAATGTCTGGTTTCATTCTGTATTGACAACTCGTAAGGACTTAATCTCTCAGGAAATGTTTTACAATCGCAGTTTCAATATGACGGTGCAGTCGTCTTATGAGTGGAAAAATTGCTTGTTTGTTGACATTGCAGAAATTTCAAACAAAATAATCAATAAAATGCTTTTTAAACATAGAACTAATTGCATTTTTTATGTGGAACATAAAAGTGTCTTAACAAACATTTTACTGAAGTGTAAAACTTGCACCAACTTGTTGAAGCGTGTAGGTTTATTAATAGCATTATTCCTGCACAAAAATTACCAAACATGCTAGTGGTTTGGCTGGATGAACTATTTATTAGTATATATTTTAATATTTATTTTGTCGAGTGCTCTCAGCAGATTCTTTTGGCACTAATTATTTTGTTTCTATATTTTCTTATCACTACTATCAGGCACATGTGTACCGTGCTAATGGTCTTACTAAGAGCTTGAACTTAACTTGGCATGGAAGTCAAAGTTTGTGCTCTGCTTTCCTGGCAAATATTGATGAATATAAAACTGCTACTGTGAGATTCCTTGATCAGTCATATACTTTACCACCGTGGTCAGTGACTATTTTACCAGACTGCAGGAATGCTGTGTTCAACACTGCCAAGGTGTGGTTTCAGTCTTGGGCATTTTTGAAATTTTTCCTTCTATATGCATGTCCTTGTCTTTATGCAATGAGCATATATGTTGCTTTGTCTGCTTTGCAATACGTGACCTTAAGTTTGATGATAATGCTGGCTGCCTATTTTTGTTTTTGTTTTTTCATTAAGCAATTTATCATCTGTCTTCAAAAAATTAGCAAGGGGAATCACTTCTCAGTTTCTTGTCTACGATGATTGTTCATTGTTTCTGTATAGAAACTTGCACCTGAACACCAATGCGGCCACGCATAAAGTATATATCATCCTATAGAATATATCAGGACAGCTGTAGTGTACGGGATATTGTAATCATTCTTATTTTGTTTAGGCTTGGGAAGCTGCTAAACAGACTCTGCAATATCCTTAACAATTAAACAGACTCTGCAATATCCTTAACAATTGTTTGCTTTAAATAAGGGTGTCAGTACATCTTGGTTCTTCATTCTTGCAGATAAAACTGCTCAAATGATTGACACAGGTTATTGCTCATTCAGATTTTCGTTAACATTATATAGTGGGGAGTGGGGATATTTTTTGGCAATTCCTGGGGATTTAACCCATGACCTCCTTTACTAGTTGAAGGCAGTACCACTAGACCAGAGACTAGTGGATTATTGATTTTTAGATTGATGTCCCACTTACTGAATTCTTTCCTTGCAGTATTATATTAGTACTTATTGACTTTCATGTAACCATTATGATTCTGCTGCTCTTGCCTTAGAAATGATAATCAAATAAAGTTAGTGAATCTCATATATGGCTGGGTGCTTTATATCAGATGAAAATTTCAAACAAGTCAGGGATAATTGTGAAGAGTTCCTCATAATCATGATTCCATTAGCTGTATCAAATCCAATTAGTTTAATTTTTGGTTTCGAGTGAACAATGGTGCATATGTACACCATGATGGTCATTTCAAATCAAGTCAACTATTCCCTTCCTTTTCTTTTTCTCCGTGATATAGTTATAGATTCATTCTTCTCCTTCCTTTATACAGGTCAGGGTACAAACTTCTATCAAATCCATGAAGCCTGCTATGACTGATCCTGTCGGTATTTCTATGCTCAAGCAGCCTGTGGCTCAGAATGGAGGTTCTGGTGTACCAACATCCTGGATGACTATAAAAGAGCCTATTGATGTTTGGAGTGAGAACCATTTTACAGTTAAAGGCATATTGGAGCATTTGAATGTGACAAAGGACAATTCTGACTATCTTTGGTATTTCACCAGGTACAATTTTCTCTAGTCTCTACTTCTAGTCTGATATGTAGTTGCACTTTATAATAAATTGAACTCTCTATTTCTAGTCTCATATATAGTTGCAATTGACAATAAATTGAACTCCATTATGTCGGCTTCCAAGGGCCGATTGTAGACTTGGTGAGAAGTTTGGCTCATGCCTACTGCTTATCTTGCTTTTGTAGGCCTGGCCTGAACCTACTAAAGCCCCAATAACGATTGTGTAGGCTTGGGCATGTTACTTGTATGTAATCATAAACATTTGCATGAGGCTGGTTGGGAAGTTATATGCGTAAATATTCAGGCTTAGTACTACTCCTAGGGAAATAGTTTGGGACTAAAGTGAGGTTTTTCCCACTTATATATCATTTCATGTTAATATAATAACAAATCAATGCACTTATTTGTGTGTAGTCTTGCTATTAAATGGACTTCTTGGTGGGTTCAAGTTCAACAACTATCCACCAACCTTGAGCAAGTATTACTGTCAGTGGAATATGATTTTATTTATTTTATGCCTAGCCTGAACCCTAAAAATGTCCAAGCATCTTTTAGCCAGGCATGGAAATTAGTATGATCGAATTGATTTGCCCAAGGTATATGAATTACGTAGGAAAATATTATTTTGTTCAGGTTAGCCTTGTAAAAAAAAATTGGCTTGACTATCTTGGCCATCGGGCTAAGCAGGGAATCCAGGGTTTACATTAGCTATAAGAATAGCTTGAGTTGTTTCTTTACTCCTGTTCTTGTATGCATTTATGACTCATTGGCTTGACCTTTGGGATGTAGGATACACGTATCGGATGAAGACGTTGCATTTTGGGAGGAAAATGAGGTTCAACCTGCAATTACAATAGATAGCATGCGTGATGTGATACGTGTATTCATTAATGGCCAACTTACAGGTAATGTCTCTTCTTTGCTTTGTTGTTGAGATGATGGATGATGGTTGTGGCATTTGGCTACTTGGCATTGAGATTGATTTCCCATGTACAATGCCATATTATGTATCGTAGTAAATCATAGTGTTCTCGATTGCATTCACACAGGATATTTGCTACTTCTAAAGATTTCTCGGATTTGTGAATGCATTTTAAATACACGAAGACTGAAAAACCTTCAATCACCATGTCCTTGGTTGATGCATCTTTTAACTAGTGACAAATACTGCAATTACAAAATGTGCTGAATAATAAAAGAGAGGTTACAGCTGGCAAAAAAAGTTGAATAACTTGTAACCGTTCCACGTGGCAGGGGATTTGCCTTTCACTAGAATGAGAGGGATTTTAGGGGGCAGCTTCATCTTTATTTACATGATGTAGCCATTAAATAAACGTAAAGAGATAAAAAAATATTCATGCTTACTTGACTGCTGATTTTGGTATCAGCAACTTCTGTTAGCAGAATAATATCATTAGAGAAGACCGTGATGATATAACACTCTCGAGGACTGAACTGCAAATAATGGCAACCTGAGATTCATACTTTTTCATTATTGAAAATAGGAGTGTTGTAGAACTGGAAGAACTTTTTCCATTTACGTGACCGTTCTGTGTTTGGATTTTTTTTATTCAAGGAAAGGCTTTTTAAGAGAATTGCATCTTATTAAAACTAAAAATTGGAGTGCTTATGTCATCTTTGTATAGATAAAGTTCTCTTTAGACACAGAAATAGATTTGTCTTGTGATATCTCCAATGTACATGGGTGGCACCTGTTTTGGTGCCTCCATCACAGTACATTACTTATTGAAAAATATGAATGTTCTTTGACAAAAATTAAAATATAGCTTCACCATCATGCAGTAATTTTCTGTTTCAGCAGCATTATGACTGCTGCTGTCATTCAATCTAAATATTATATGTTCCTTGTAATGCTTGTTGGTCATCTCTAAAAGTCTGACTATCTTTTTTATTTACTTTGGTCTCTATGATTTATTTCTTTGGGGAATGAAGGCAGTGTGTCTGGTCGTTGGGTCAAGGTGGTGCAGCCAGTTCAGTTTCAGAAAGGATATAATGATTTAATGATATTGTCCCAGACAGTTGGTTTACAGGTAAATCATATACTATTCTTCCCTAGTTTGATGCGTAATGGAGTGCTAAACTACCATATTAGATCTTGGTTATTATTATTATTGGCATCCAGTTTTATTTTGTTTGTATTGTTCCTTTATCTTGCTATAAATCCTATTTTATGCATTGTTATCTCGCATCTGAAAGGACTAGCAATTTATTAATTGCTAAGGCATCTCATCATGCAGAACTATGGTGCCTTTTTAGAAAAGGATGGAGCAGGGTTTAGGGGCCAAAGTAAGCTTACTGGATTTAAGGATGGGGATATAGACCTATCGAACCTATTATGGACATACCAGGTATGCTCAAATTAAACTGGTTTCCTCACCTTCATTTTGTATCTCTCTCTCTCTATATATAGGCACACACATGCTCTCGCGCGCGCGCGCACACACACACACACACACATATATATGTATATATAAATATAGGTGGTCATTTGTTGGAATTGCAACACTATCTGTTTATTACCTGCAACAGTGTCTGTATATTTGCATTCAGAGTGTTGGGAGGGGAATGTGCTGTTGTGTTGAGAGAAACAGAACTTTAAAATAAAGCATGTGAAAACTTTATGGCACACATCAGCTGTAATAATATAAAATTTTAGGTAGTCTTTGCGCATTCGATTAAGCTAATTTCACTTAGTTTCTCTAATGTACCCTTCGTTCTTTAGTGGCTATGCAGATTCTGATTATTAATATTTTTTCTAGTCTTATTCTCGTTTCTTAATTTACCATCATAATTTTGATCAAACATTTGAATAACCATAGTTATAAATTGGTGGAAAAACTAACAGCTGGTTTTGTATTATTTCAGGTGGGACTTCAGGGCGAGTTCCAACAAGTATACTCCGCAGAGAACAGTGGGAAGGCAGAATGGATTGATTTGACACTTGATGATGTTCCGTCTACCTTTACCTGGTACAAGGTGGATCTCACTTTTCCTAGATTAGTAACTGTTTAAATTTTTCATATGGAACTGCGGATATGCAAACTACAAAATTTTCCCTGATTATGACCTTATCTGCATTTTAAACCCTCGGAAAAATTCTGTTACCATATGATCTCCAACTTCGTTCACCATTATGTCAACAGTTACAGGAACAGTTGCATATTAACAAAATTCTAACATGGTAGTGCTTTATTAACTGATTTCTTTCTCTCTTTTTTATTTTGTTGTTTTTGGGTTTTTTTTTTTTTTTTTTTTTTTGGAAGAAAATCATGCATTAAATTATAAAGAAAAATTCAGTTACATTAAATTTGAAGAAAGAAGAACATACACTACATCTACGTCACACATTTAAATCAGTGTTTGACAACCTGCCTTCCATGTTATTTCCTTGTATACTATTTCAAATTTCAAGTAATAGTTCATCGTAAGGGTGAGCCTCAGTGCAACTGTAAGATTGCTGCAATATCATTAAAACTCATGGTTGAGTTGCAGAAACAGCCTCATGCAAGAAAAATAAAGAGCACGAGATGGCTGCATCAACGCAAAAGAGCCTTTTAATCCTGTTAGTTATAGTGTATTGTGATGTGAAAATTACTTTCATATTAATGGTTTCTAATATAACGGTTCACTGTGTAATAGTTCTCAAGGGGTGTGATAGGTATTTTTGTTTGCATGGAATTTTGTTTTTATTCCTTTCTAAACTCACATAAATGCCAGAGAAGCTTCAGTAGTTTGTGTCTGTAGTTTGCAACTGACATAATTTCTAAATTAGTTTTGGCTTAAGCTTGCCATTGAAGTTGAAGAATCACTTCAACTCTCTTTTTGGAACTCATTCTGGTGAATTTTGCTTAATTTCTCGATAAACCCTACTTTTCTCAATTTATGCAGGCACATTTTGATACACCATCTGGGAATGACCCAGTTGCTCTCGATTTAGGAAGCATGGGGAAGGGCCAGGCTTGGGTAAACGGCCATCACATAGGAAGGTACTGGACTTTGGTTGCTCCAAAAGATGGATGCCAAGAAAATTGTGATTATCGAGGAGCCTACGGTTCTGAAAAGTGCAGAACAAATTGTGGGAAGCCAACTCAGACATGGTATACTTCTATTAGCATAAGCAAGTCTGCTCATTGTTGCCTGTTTTACTTGTATTATCGGATTTCTTTTTTTTTTTATCACAATGTGCAATTACTACGAAAATGGGAGGTCTTATCTGACTAATTGCTATGGGTTAAATTCCCAGGTACCATGTTCCACGGGCATGGCTACAGGCATCGGATAACCTACTTGTCCTCTTTGAGGAGACTGGAGGGAATCCATTCGAGATATCAATAAAATTGCGTTCAGCCAATGTGCTCTGTGCTCAAGTGTCAGAAACCCACTATCCGCCTCCCCGGAAGTGGTTTCATCCAGATTCTTTAGATAGAAATATTTCTATTGAAGATACAATGCCAGAGATGCAATTACAGTGTCAAGATGGATATATAATCTCCTCTGTGGATTTTGCGAGCTATGGAAATTCTCAAGGTAGCTGCCAGAAGTTTTCTAGAGGCAACTGCCATGCCCCTGTTTCACTGGCTGTGGTTTCTAAGGTATGAATAGTAACAAAACTCTTGCTAGTTGCTACCTCTATTTTCACAAAATCCTGCTTATGGGTGCTGAGGAAAGAGGTTTAGTCATTTATCAGGTCGATTACAACCATGATCTCAGTTTAGACCTGTATTTATTGTCCCCCACTTTGAAAAACATATATAGAAGCCCTGAATGTTGCCCTTTACTAACACAAAAGGTCCCTTAACCTTCAACTACTCTAATACTAGCTAACCCTCTAGTGATGGAAATGATATTCTAAGCAACTTTATTTCTCGACTTTTTCTTCTTTTTTTCCGTTTTGATGTCATTTATGCGTTTTGTTAGGAGTGACAAAGTGGTTGTTTATAGAGTTCAAAAAAATTGTGATTTTGGAAAATAAAGAACGTGGTTCCACATGAAATTAGGCCCCTTGAACTTTTGCGAGGAAAAAAAAAACGATTGGCCCTTTGAATGTGTTCAATATAATATGATTAACCTTCAATTATTATGTGGTAGTGTAATAGGAGATTTAGGCAAGCTGAAGTACATATCATTTTTATCCTAGTTGAGGAGGTAAATAACTCTCTTTAAACAAGTTCAAGGGGTCATTCGATCATTTTAAGTAACTTCGGAGGTCCATAGATCACTTTAAGTTGAAGGGGCTTGTGAGACATCTCCAAATTTTAAGTGGCTAAGTTCAAAAGGCCCCTCCCTTGTATTAACAAAAATAGTGAAGCATACAAGTTTTGCATCTCTAGCTTCATGAAGTACTTTTGGTGGATATAGCAATATTTCACAAATGAAGCATTCTATTCCTCCCCCATATATATAGGTAGCTGAACAAAAGTTAATTTTATATGGGTGTTTTTGCGGAGAACAATCTGGTCTGAAGTGTTTGAGAGTGTTTTTCAGGCTTGCCAAGGAAGAAACAAATGCAGTATTGCAGTTTCAAACGCTGTCTTTGGTGACCCTTGTCGAGGCATTGTCAAGACATTGGCTGTTGAGGCAAAATGTGTTTTATCTACAAGTGTTGGTTACGCTCAGTATTGAGGCTTGGATCTGCCATTTGAAGCTTATTTGCTAATCGACATGTTCGGATGCTCGGATGTCATCAGCAACGTTGCTGAGTTGCTGGAAACAATATATAGTTGTATAAATTTGTATAGGGATTGTGAATATGTACACTTGTTTCTGTAATTGTTCCTGGATAAAACTTTACTTCAAGCTAAGAAAAAGAAAAAGAAAAAGAAGAAACACGTTTTAAATTTAGTAGAATTTAATTATCTTGTTCAAAGAAAATATAGTAGTATTCAACAAAATTTATACATTCTGGGATTTAAAAAAGTTCAAAATTTATATAATAAAATTCCGACCTTTGTATTCAATGAATTATAGTTGCATATATATTGAGAAAATCGACAAATTTGGTATAGGAATAAGAATCGGAATGACTTACTTCAAGATAAAAACAAAATTGACAAATAAGCATCACAAAAGTATTTTTCAGGTTTTTTTTGAAAAAAAAAATTCCAAAAATGATGTGCTTTACTTTTGGTTCAATTTGTCAGCTAAACTGGTAGAGAAACCCTCAACAATTTTTATTTTTTCTAACCTATATTTTACTAGCATCTGATAGGATAAATGCTTAAATAAATGCTTTGTTTTGAAATTATCATACATAAGCTGCCGAGTTAAACATATTGCGGACTGTAGATCATAGATTAAAAACTAACTTAATGGTAAATAAAATTAAGTATAAACTAATTCAGTGGTAAACATAACTAAATATAAACTAATTTAATGAAAAATAAAATTAAATATAAGCAAAATAAAGAAAAAAAAAAGTAATTATAACCTACACCATTATTATTACTTATTTACATTCGGTGCAATTATTTTAGTTTAATTATAAGTACAACTAGATAATTATTCACGTGGTGATGACGCTAATGAGTATTAGGCCCGGCCCAACCCACTCATCTTGACTAATCGGCTGGTTTCTGGTCATTTGTCCAATACCTATATATATCCCAAGAGTATCAAGAGGCACTAAGGACACTATACAATATTATAAACAGTCTCACGTGGTTTAGAGTCCACTAACGTGTTGGTCCGAGTCATATGAGACCGACGCACGTCTTGTCATGATCACAATCCTACAATAAGAGCACACCCACTTTTATAAATACCTCAAACATCACAAATGAGGACACAATTATCTTCTCTAATCTCTCTATATATATACATATGTTGGATGCCCTCTTTAGATGGAAATTAACTTGATCGTCGGAGTGTTTATCAAGAGTCTGACAACCTAAAATTGGAGCTTGATGACTAGTGAACAATTCGAAACACTCATGTGTATCCACTTTATCATTATGTGGTTAAAAATTTAACCTAGTGATTGAAAGTTTACCTATGTTTAAGGTAGAGAAATTGTGGATTCACATCATGAAAAAAAAATACTATTCACAGACCTTGATGAGGGAAGTTAAATGTAAGGGTGAATGCTATGATCACTTTATTTTTAGTTCACTTAAGTTTTACTTTGTCTTAGCAACCGTTGGATTAGTTTCTCTACAATCATTCAATGGTATACAACACCAAAAAAAATTAACCATGGAATTTTGTTGATTGTAATTATAATTGTTTAATTATTTTTTAAATATATAAATGGATTAAAAAATTGCACAACTGTTCAGCAAACTGTATCATTAAGTTTTAATTAACTAGAAATCCTTCATGTAAAAACTTTCGTATAACAAAAAACAAACTTTTTATAAATATAGTAATGAGAAAATAAAAGCAAGAAGCACCAGTGGTCTAGTGGTAGAATAGTACCCTGCCACGGTACAGACCCGGGTTCGATTCCCGGCTGGTGCATTTAGATTGCAATGACGATATAATCACTTCTAAGATGGATGGGGTCCATCATTCGCCTGATTTCAGACGACACCAGTGATTCTGAGCTTTCTCTTTTCAACTTTTATTACTTGCTGCTCTCTTTTTTTTTTTTTTATTTTAGCTTGTAAATTGATCATATGAACAAATGAGGACCGAAGACAAACATATTAAAGACGTTAAGGGACTAAGAGTTCCGAAATATAGGAGCTGGAAAAACTGCAACATATGACCTTCAGAAATTAAATCGTAAAGTAAGTTTTTGGTCAATAATTGATGCAAAATGAAAGCCTAAATTCAAGTTTAAGATGTTGGGTTGGGAACAATACTAAACCAAATTTGGAGGCTGAAATTGATTGTAAAAGATCTAAAACAACTAAATGGACAAGTTGTGCAGATTTTAAATGAACCAAGAACTAGAAATTTTAGAACAATGAAGAATCGTACGAAACAAATTTGAACTACAGAACTATGGAAGAAATTGAAATGAAGTTAGGACTACTAAACAAAACTTAAGACTACAGGAAATTGAAGAGAAAAAGACTAAAGAAGAACTCAAGAGAAAATATTGTAGTTGTTGTGTTTTATGTTATTGGATGATTTGAGAGTGAAGAATGAAGGTACTATTTAATTATAACACAGTTCAGGGTTAGGTTGTTGGCAAAAAAAAAAAAAAACAAAGAACTCATAAGTAACATCCACTTCTTTCATAGTTCTCTTCTTATTTTCCTCCAACTTTCATAACCAACTTAACTAACAATTTTGTTTCAAAAAGAAAGTTGCACACGTTTAACATGTGTTGATTTTGTAACAATCATAACTCCCTCAAAACTATAATCTTTTGGCTGCATGTATACTTCTTGAATTCGTTGCGATGCATATTTTCAGAAACTTCATATAATATATAATATATAATCATATGAAATATATCAATAAAAAGATTTTGATATAACTCTAGTGTTTTTAATTTTTTCCATTCAGTCTACGTGAACTTTGTCTCAAATAAACTCTTGAGAATTTTCAAATTGTCAAAATTATTAACCAAATTGCGACGAAAACTGCACCTTAGGCCCCCTAAATAAAACAGAAAATTTATATATTATCGATATGTTTACATTCTTTTCTTGTTGTTTTAACCATATGGAGAAAATTGCGTATCTTCACCCCCAACAAAAGCAGCTAACGGCCTGCAACAAAGTGAGATACATTTCAGCAACTATATAGCAACACACTCTCTTTTTCTTTTCATTTTTTAGAGAAATCAATTTTCAAATTACTAATATTTCAAAAGTGAAATTGAGGCCAATGACTCAGATTTTTATTTTTATTTTGGAAGAGGATTTCTTTTTGTAGATATGAAAGTCATAAAAATAAGGATTGATTAACTACTCCTAAAACTAACATTACACAAAGAATTCGAGTACTCTAAGTGACTTGCAACATTTGATATCTAACTTCAAATCAGTCTTAAAATTACATGTGTTGCAGTTTTTTTTTTTTTCTGTTCCAATCAGTAAACAAAATGTATTAAATGTTTGGTTAGTCTTGAAAAACACGTCGCTATAGCTATTTAGAATGAACAATCGACGTTAATATAAAATATGTTGTTAAACTATAACTGTTAATAATAATATGGGGTGAGATAGGAAAGACAAACCTTGGAATTATGATTAGTATAGTGCTTTTGAGAATTGGATTTAGAATTTTGATTGGAAAGATGAGAAGGTTTACTTGAGCCTCCTCCTCCATGTCTCTCTTCTTTCACTTTGTTGAATATCACTGTGTATCCATCTCCGGATCCCGGGTTATTCTCATCCCATGCTCCGAATTTCGGAACGGCAGTGCTTTCATCCACCTGCTGCTGCATCACGAATTACTACTCATTTATGTTCCATTTTCACCTATGATTTCAAAACAATGCAATCTTAATCCTAACGTTTCAGAATTTATTAACTAAACGATAAGTTTTTCGTTACCAAAATAAGCCTAATTTCAAACGGGCCTTAAACTATATAAGACTTGAAAGGCAACTATAATAAGCAATGAAGAGGCAATTAAACCATGCATGGCGCCAAAATTGTATTTAAATTCGGAAAATATAATGAATGCAAAATGAGTTGAGAGATTACAGAATCATCGATGGCGGTTCGACTGGATGATCTGAGCCGTGATCTTCCAGGAGTCATCGGAACACCACCTCCCGTTGAACCTTTTCTTTCCAATGAATACACAGGAGATACTCCATTTCCTTTACTTCCAAACTTGGAGTCAATGCTGAAATCGGAAGTTCCATTCCGGCGGATACCTCTTCTATTTTTATCACCTGAGCTTAGACGGTGGAAAGGGGACTCAGCAGCAACTGTAATTGGAGATTCTGGTAGCTTTTCAGATTGAGAATTATGTTGAGATTGGATACTCTTGATTTTTATTTTACTTCGGGTTTTCCTCGCCTTCTCGAAACTCACTGTGTAAGGTACATTGTCGCCGCCCGTCTCCCAGTTCCCGAACTTTGGCACACTTGAACCTTCCTGCTTATAATTTTTTCCAACAACAAAACATTCCCATCAAAACTCGGAATCTTTTACATATATATTGATGTGGCACGCCGCTTATGTATTCTAAAAATGTTTGAACGCATATACCCTTGAAATTGAATCGATTGTTAAATATTATAAATTGTATTGTTCTATACGCGAAAGCTAAATCCAGCTCTCAATAACTATAGAAAAACATTTGTAACATATTCTATAAATAAATAAAAAACTAGCCTAATTTTTATAGTATAAAAGATCTCAACATCATCCTAAGAAACTCTAGTTCGATTTTTCACCATCTCTGAAATAAATATATCAAAATACGTGACAGAATTTCGGAGAGATCATTTAGAAAATAGTACATTGGTTTTTTTATCATCATGAATACACAATTATCCCCAATGATCTTGGGGAAATTACCCCACAGATAGAAAAGGTAATTTAAAAGACACAGCAAGATTATTAAGTTAAAACTCAAAACCATGATGAGGCTGCTACTAATAGCAATAATAAATACCATGTTTAGCTCACAAGCTATAGTATAATTGAGGAAAGATTAAAAGAAAACTCACTGCCATCGACATGCCTGCCTTCAGAAGAAGAAGAAATGAGACACTTTTTTCCACAATGTAAAACCAAAACAAACTAAGACAATTAATTAATGAATTAATGAAGAAGAGAGTCTTCGGAGATTCCTAAATCCTAATTTGAGTTAAAACATCCGACGAAACTTCGCAGGCATACTACCCTTCACATACTTCCAAACAGCTTTAACAATGACATTAATTGTCCTAATTTATTTTAAATCTTTTTTGTTCACTAAATGATTTCAAGAATAAAAGAGACACCTCCATTGACCATTGACTTGCTTCACTGCTAAACATTATTGTCTTTTACTCTATTTTTCCCAAGGTCGTTGGCTTTTTTCATTCTACTTTTGCACATAAGGTCTACTTGTTAACTGTTTGTAACTTGAAAAGTTAACGTGTCCCTCCTAAAAATAACATTAAATGGTTATTTTTCAATTTTAATACAACAATTATGCATACCGTATGATGTGAAAAAAACAAAAGGAAAACTGAAAAGAAAAAGAAAAAAAGAACACTACCGGTTTTTGGGTTGAGTTAATAATTTAGAATTAATTTTATATTAGTACTCTTTATTTTCAGATTTTAAGCAATACTTGTAATTTGTTTTTGAGTGAAAAAAGAACTGAAATACATTATTTTGCCATAAGGAAATAGTTGATTCTATTAATGAGTACAAGTGTTTTTTCATCCAATAAAATTTTCAGACCAATGACTAATATGAGATTAACCTTTGAAATATTTCCTTTGAATTTGTCAAAATCCCTATTAAATAAGTACTTTTGAAGGATTTAAGAGTTTGCAACTCTTCAGCATGCTGCATCTCTACAGCTGGATCCAACTACAAGATTGGCGAATTTTTTTAATTTAAATGAAAGACTTCGAGATCTCAGTTTAAGAGTACTTTGTTCAAATGAAAGTGTGTTCACTGATTCTCATCCAACAAGAAAACTTGGTACTACAGCTCCAGGAAGATTCGACAAATTGCCCTCGGTCAAAACCTCAAAAATAATAATAATAATAATAATAACATAACTTATAACATTACATGTATAATCAGTAGACTGATCGAGAAGTTAGAGTTTAACTTAATTCAAGCAATAAGAGCATATTAATCTTCTCCCATCATACAAAAATGCAACTATAACTCCCATCTACCTTTTCCAGTTACAGCAAGAGAATAATTAGATATTGCCCAAAACCCCCTTCTTCGTCATGATCTTGCTGCCGAAAAGGTAAAAACCCTCATTTGTCTTTATATGTATCTTCCAATACATGATGGCTTCACATCACAACATAGAAATTCAACCGCTTTTCATTTCAAACATTTGATCTTCTTTGTGGCATCTACAATGTTTTTGCTCACTTCTGGGTGCTTTAATTTTAACAATTTTTCCAGCCTGAAAGTGGCTTCTGGGAAGGAGTCCTCTGCTATACAAGATTCTGAGCCAAGAGCAAAAAGAATCATATTCACGTCTTCCTCTAGCTGAAGACTGAATAGGTGGCTGAAGACCTAAGAAAAAATAGATAACAAAATGTCAAGTTAGAAAGAACGAAAATTTTGTATAAATAAATAAAATTCCTGGCTCTCACCACTTTCATCCTTGAAATAACCATATCTTTAATGTCCGAGGACCTGGAGACCAAATTAACAACAAAGAGACCTTGCTCGGATAGAGATTCTTTTACTGTCTGAAGAAATGACTCTTCCACAAAATCTGCAGCTGGGCAAGTCATTCCAGAGCTGTATATATAACAGGACATAAAACGCCTAGGCCTTAGTATCAGCATTTAGACACATCATAAGGAAAATTTTAAGTACGAACCTAGAATCAGAAGAGTCCACATCAATAATCAGTACATCAATTCCAGCTCTCTCTCCGCCTTCTGAATTAGACATGGTGCAACTTCCATTTGATGGACTTGAATTGCTTGGTATCTTTTTTACCTCTCTAACGAACTTAATCCCATCGGCAATATGCACCTGCAATTTCATAGGAATTTTTTTAAAATTGCAGAAGGCAAGGATTCAGAACATCCGATGATGTCCACTTTGATGATGCTCAAACAGTTGAACATAAAAATATCCTAATCAAAGATAAATAAGGGAAATACAGGAACAAGCAAAAACGGATTGAACTAAAATTCTAGACAGAATACTATTGCGGAACGGATGTTCATGAAATCCACCAGGATCACAAACACAAACAAATTACTCAGTTAACTGGGAATGATACCCAAAATTACTTTTTATTATTTTTACAGTTTGATATCCAAAATAGAAACATTACCAATCAGAAAAACATACAGCGTACCAAAAGTTTAAAAATTTATCCTCAGCTTATAAAGATGGACTAATGAAGATCAATTCAAGACAAATGGAAATTTTAATGGGGAAACGGATAACAACATTCTGAAATTGTGCATTATTTTATTCCTCCACACAAAACTTAGTATTCCATCGCCCCATTTCATAGATAAGCAAATTGTTTATGAGCAAAGCTAGAGCTTTCCGAAATAAAATTGATAAGAGTAAATGGTAAAAACTGCAAGTTTACAACAGCTACCTTCAGGCGTTGATCTTCAGTAAAACCGAAATAGTTCCTTGCAAGATCAAGCATCACAAGATCCAACTCCACCACCTACAAATCGGATAATTCATCAAACAAAATGGCATCAATTGGTTAAAGAATGCCAGATATATTCCCCTCCCGCTTAAGGGATGGTGGGAATGCTTCTAAAGCCAAAACGTACCTCAATATTCAAAATATCCATGCATCCATGGAGAAACATTGGAAGTAAACCAGCTCCAAGACCAACTACAACTGTGTTAACCTACAAATCAGGGTATCCACACAGTTAACAAGCTGGGCAATACATAGAGATGTGCATACACTCACTTTACATTGCATACAATTATAATAGAACTTGATTGCAAGTTTTCTTAAACAATGGAAGAAAACTTTATTGACAACAGAAGCAAAACAAACACACCAAACAAAGAAACAGGGCCAACTGATGGACCAAATCAACTAATTACTATATACCACTAAATTCTGCACATGCCACATTGTTAAATAATGCAAAATAATGTTGAAGGTCAGCCTCTTGCTACCAAATCATGCATTCATCTCTTTCCCTATCCAATATACTGAATGTGTAAAAACAAGCCTCCTCACCAGCACAGGAGACTTCTCATAAAACCAGTTTTACATCCCACACCAACTTAAAACTTCTCTATCAATGAAGCATTTCTGCAACACCATCTGCCCGATATCTTAAGAGACAATAAAAAGAAGTGCTGAACAGTTCCAGTTGGAGCATTACAGGAACACACCAGCTGCCACCACACCAATTTACTAAGTCCTGCGTTGATAGGCAATATTCTGAAGAGTAAACCAAATGATAGAATTTTGCCAATATCCAAACTTCCCCAAATAAGCTGGGTACAATACAAGGAACCTTCACATTGGAATGCATTTATAAGGATGTGCCCAATGGTGAAGATGCAACGCATGCAGCACCGTCAGCTGCTGCGTACTCCCATGGGTGCAGCAATATATAAGCCCTCTTATTAGTCTTTCTATAGCCTTGAGGCTCTCCCTAGACCTAGGCTAGAGATACCTCTCCTATCCCTGAACCTTTTTTCATCAATTTTTTTAAAGTGCAGAGATTGAAAGCCATTAAACATTCTAGGCAGAAGCAACTAAACAATCTCCAGTATTACCTTGCCTCGACAAGTACTAAAAAGAAAGTTCAGACCACAATCCAAGATTCCAATGCCATCTCATTTAGCAGACTCGAGAGCCAACAACTATAATTTTTAAAACATCATCAAACTTAGCTACTTTAGGAATAGTTTCAAAGTTCCTTCAAGCAAACTCCATCCACCAAACATACAAGTTCACAACATCATGCACTAGCGATGAATGATAATAATAATAAACAACAAAAATAGCAGTGTACTTCCTTCTCCAGCATGCAATAATGTAAAATTATGGTGATTAAAAAAATGGAGAAAAATCAAGAACAATGACCCTTACACTATTCCCAGATGATGTCACACTTTCCATGTAAGAAGACACCAGCATAAAGCCAGATATGATCCCTGTATGATATGAACTGGCCAAATAGTGATGATAAACATTCAGCCGGTTGCTTGATTCTGCATTTAAAGCAGCAAAAAGTAAAAAAAAAAAACATAAACGACAAACTAAACTATAAGCAGCCATGCATGCTGCTTTTATCTAGAAAATGAGTTCATGGACAACAACCTTGAGACATTAAGGATATACAGAACCATTAGTTTATCCAACCAAATATAACCATGAAATCAAGTAGCAGAAAATTAATCAAATAAAACTGACAGCTACATGCACAAGCAAAAAGAATAACAAAGAAAAACACAGATAAGTCTGACCTTAGAGAAAAGCGAAACAAGTACAAACAAATTGAAAAATTGGGAAAAAGAAAGATCTCATCAACAATTTATAATGATAATACCATCATGTAGATTCCGGTTTGCTTTTTTCTTGGATTTAGAGGATGGAGCAGTTTTCCTTCTCTCCATTTCAACAATTTTATTTGAAGATTCACCCCCTACAAGAAGAGCTTCAGACTGCACCAGGTTCTCAGATCTTTGAAAAACAAGGCGGCGGAAAATCAAATCTTTAGATGGAAAAAGAGAACAGATCTCATCATCAACATTTTCATAAACAACATCTTCAACCACTATTGGACCAGTTAATGAAGATGTAACCTGCCAAATTCCAGCAACAACCAAAAAGGACAAAAATCAATTCTCTTCTGCAAATCTAAAGTTCCAGCAACTATTTATCATTCACTTGTAATTTAAAGTAATAAGGAGAGCATTCTGAGCAGGCTATTTCACACAACTAAACTCTGTTGGATAATCATAAAATTGACTAGATGAGAATGAGAAATTCCTTAATAAGGACATATATCTATTAAGACATTAAGATATTAAAACATGGCAAGAGCTAATGCATACTTCATCCACATCATAATTTGACATGATGAGACTGGACTTCTACTTTCCATATCATATGGAGACTATTGAGGAAGAAGATTTAAACAGGATTGCATTACACATAAAGCATAAGAGCACATACAAACATAAGTATCCACATAGAAATGCTCACCCACACATAATATTTCCATATCCAACAGGAGTACTACACCAAGCACATTTATAAGGTATGGTACACAAAGCATGAGAGCGCAAACACATCTAACTATTCGCGTCCAAATGTTTTATCCACACACAATGTCACCATATCCATAAGAGGGGTACAGAAAACTAAAATAGCACTCCAAGCACTAAGAAAAGGTTGACATCAATCACTAGTTCTGCCAACGAACGACATTTTGCACTTCTCCAAGTACCCATTATATAGAAAATCCACAAGTGCTAACAGGAACAGGTGAAATTCACAAGATATTCTTGGTTACACTAGAATTTAATATTTTGATATGGTTATCATTTGACTTGATGATACTAGAGAAAAGCTGAAATCCTTGTGCTCAAACTACAGGAAGTAGTAGATGCAAGACATTCAGCTGCAAGGCTTGCAACAAAATCCTAATGCTGTGTAAAGGAAAACTTTTTAGGCCACTTTTTCGTGACGCAAAAACAAAATAAAAAAAAATTCAACATCAAACATGGCTTCACTATCACTATCACTATCATTATCACTATCATATAGAGGTTTTAATAGAGTTGCAACAGAATGTCAAACCTTATGCACAGTATCTCGTTGTTTAATTCCGTCACCAGCCATCATAAAACTGTAGAAACAAAAAATCATAAAAAAAAGCAGAGTGAGGCTATGATTTGAAGAGAAACCTATAAGAGCTTGCATATCTTTTTAATCGATCAGTGTAATAGCAATTCCTCTCGAGTTATACATAATTAGAAGAAAAAAAATAAATCCTGATCAGTATACTACGGCGGCAATGTTATACAATGAGGGTAAATGTTACGAATAACATACGGAATTTGTGTCCCTCTATCATCATTTCCAGGTGCCAACGGCTTAACCAGAGGAGATAAGTCCTTCTGAAATATCACCCAGAGTTAGATATTGACACAGGAACCAACATTTTTCACTACACGAGAGAAAAATTTGAATAAGATAATTATGTGATGTGCAACCTGAATATCATCCATGCTAGTGGTACTGTGGCTGCTGTCCAATATAACCTTCATTCAATGAGAATCATTAATCAGTAAGATGATAAAATTGAACAAACACATAAAAAAGATTAAAAGCATCTTTTATAAAAATAAAGGTACCATAATCAGACGAGCTGCATTTGAACTTTCAACTACTAGCCATTGTCCTTCTTCTGAGGAGAAGAGCCACTCATGAGATCGAGTCTGAAAAAAACAATTTTAATCTCATCCTGTGTTGGAAACATATTTGAATCTACATATGCACTTGATCTTTATGATTCCAATTACTACTTTGGTACAATTTTCAAAGAAAACAATTACTACAGTGAAACACCTAAGAAAATAAGTCAAGTTCAGCATATTTGTCAAAATGATGGAAGAATGCATGCTTTTGGCATATTTGAATATCAATAATACTCCCAAATTTTACTCCAAACTATTAGAACAAAATCAGTGTTCTTTTTGTTCCGGGAGTAAACACTTATAATCCTGAAATTGTGATGGTGTGCAATAATGGAAGAAAATAAGTTAAACATGGATAGGTAGAACCTTGCATATTAAGAAAACTTTAGATGGATAAACCAATAGAACATCATATTTTTCGATGATCCAAACCAATAAAATTAGTAATACCTTAGGCACTATGAATACACCACAATGGTATGAAAATGTTTCCGAGTTTTCTTTGGCATCAAGAAGCACAGCACTGTAAGTGAAACGAGAGCCACCTTGCCTTCCCAAAGTAAGCTTAAATCGACGACCTGGGCTAAGTTTAGTTAAGTCCCCTTTAGCTTCCAGATTCAGATCTTCAAGAGAGTACAAAATGTCAGAAGCATTGGAATGTTCTTTACGAATCTGATTCTCGTTTTCGAGAGCTTCATTCAGCCCAGCAGCCTAAAAATGCATCCCCAAGTTCTGTCATGCATTCATCAGATTTCTATGCTAAGAACAAAAAGGAAAAAGTTCACACTGTTGTATATTAAAATTTTGGTTGGTAACTTGGAAACTGGAATGCTATATCACTCTGTTTAACGAACGCAGTAATATTATTCCTAAAGTAGCCCTACGGTACTTTCCTAAAAATTCCAATCTTGAATGTTAATAGAAAGTAAAAGAATCAGGGTGCAGGATGCATCATCAAAGGATACAAGCCTACATTATTGCTAACGAAATACAACATCCACCAAAATAGACAAGGAAGCGACGAAATATACCTGGTTACCAATGCAATGCAGTGAGGCATGGTCAAACAACGATGTTATCATGTTCAACTCAGTAGATTTCTCTTTCACAGCAACTACCATAAAGGTACAAAGGCTAGGCTTGCTGGATGGTTTCTGTGGAATAGCATGAACACTCATTTTCCACCCAAATCGGAACTTAGAGAAAAGCAAACCTGAAAAAACACGAATTTCCACATTTAATGTCTAGCATGTCTCAAATGCGCAAATTTTACAATAATAATACCTGTAACATGAGATTCTGCCAGTGTAAGGCAAATAAACTTCCCGCCAAGTACCAAAACTCTTTGCACCTAATAATAATAATAATAATAATAATAATAATAATAATAATAATAATAGCATATTGTCAATGAAGTTAATCAAAATTACTACAAAAATAAACATAAAATGCTTGTTAATAATAAACCACCTCAGATAAATACTGAGTCCCGAGGTTGGATCCAAGCTCGGGTTCCATCAAAGCATCTAATCCACCCTTATCAACAACTAGATTAAATGTCTCATCTGCATACTGATAAACACACAGTGAAATCAAATGAGGAACTGAAATAGCAAGTGAAGTTGAGTTGAGTTAAATTACAAAAGTAAACCTGCATTGCAGTCATGTCCATGACTCGCCAGCGCATACCGGGGCGTTCTCTGACATTTCTCGTGAGCATATCGGAAATGACAACTTTGGAGAAATCAATATTGGTTATATCCTTAAACCCTGAGTCATACAAATGCTCGGATAATCGAGAGTTTCCGCAACCCGGCACGAGAATTTGCAACGCAGTAGATGATGATGATGATGAAGATGAAGAGTGTTCGAGAAGGGGAAGGAGGGGTTGCCGGAGCTGAGGCCACTCAGCGTACCACTCGAAAGAGTCATCGGTGCCTCGAATGGTGAAAAATTTGTCCCAGTTTTCTTTGCTGGTGAAATCTCCTAGAGTATTCAGGATGTCATCAGATGAGGCTTTTGATTTTGATGTTTGCTTGTTTTTCTTCCCCATTTTTTCAATTAGGGTTTATGCCACAGCTACTGGGGGCTTTAGCTTTACTGAGTTATTAATTACAGTGAAGAAACAATGGCATGGACTATTTCATTTGGGCTAATAAAAGAATCAGCCCAATTTATTACAATTAGAATACAAATCAAATTGGATGAGATCGTCGGCACTAATGTATCGAATCCAATCAAAACTGCGAATTAAGCACATTGGACAAGAGTAGCTCTAATACGGGTGACCTTTGACGAGTTAAGCTCAAAGGTTGGTAAAACATTTCGGGCAAAATATGTTCTTGATTATGTCAACAAAATCGACCATTTTCTTAATTCTGCAAATAATGCAAACCACAATCCTTTATTTGCAAAATCACGAAACACATGGTACTTATTTGAAGTTGACTCAACATTATAGAGAAAGGTGCATAGAGTTAGACGTGGGCTTGAGCGGGCCGGGAGGCCCGACCCGGGCTTTTGCTAAAATTTACTAAGCCCAAGCCCGTGATAAATTTAGACGGGCCAGGCTTGGGTCGGGGCCGGGCTTAAAATTGAAATCCTAAGCCCGTCAGCCAAAGCCCGTATCTCTATTAAATTGTAATATATAATATATAATAATTATATTATTTTAATTATGTATTTATATTTTTCATAAATAATTATATATAATATTTTAAAAATAATATTATATAAACGGGCCGGGTCCGGCCGATCCGTGCTAAATTACCCTAAACCCAAACTCGTCCCATTTATAAAAACGGGCTTTCACGGGCATGGGCCGAGTCGGGCCTAACATAATTTTTGTGTGTCCAAGCCCGGCTAAATGGGCTTGGGCCTAGGCAGGCCGGGCGGGTCAGGTGACCCATGCCCACCTCTACATAGAGTATTATGGTCAACTAAAAATTCTTCCATAATGTCTTATTGTCATAATAAAAGAAACCCAATAAGAGTGATTTTGATACTTGGTATTGGCGAGTCAGTAGGAGTGTCTTTGGTGAAATTTTAGACAACTCGAAAGTTTACTGATTTGATTGTTATTCAGCCGGATAAAAATCAAGCATATGCTGACTTAGCACATGTTGACTAAACTGACAAACTTCACTTAATACAAAATATGACAAAGAATGAATAAGCAGTTTAGTAATGAGCACTCATCATGCACACATATATAGCTCAGTAAGCAATAAGCAAGATGTATATAAGATGCTTAATGATAGAAACATTCACCGATTTGTCCAGGGTCGGTCACTGTCCTTGTGCCTACTCATGTCTTCAAGCTACATTCCATTGAGATTTGTGGATCCACTAAATATCTATTTCAAGGCAGAGCAATCGGCTTTTTATAATAACTCAATACAACAATTGAGTACCCTCATCAATCTAATCTCGCTATTTACTCACAACTACTTACACCAAGTAATTGTTCTTCTAGTCAGTATAAAGATTTAGATGTAACTCTAAAATACTTTTATCTCTTTCTAACTCGGTACACTGATGAATACAAATAAGTGTGAATAATTTTAATTTATTTTGCTTAAAAGTCTTTTAGAACAATTCTAAGAATGAGAGCTTAAGAGAATATGTTCTTGTTAGTGTTTTGATATGTTGTGTCTTTATCCTTCATGATTGGCTACTTTATATAGATGTTCTTCAAACTAACCGTTTAGACTTGAATATTATCTTCTCATTGGATATGGCAAGTTGTCTCTGCATTTATTAAGAGTAGGAAAATTGATATTGGGAAGAGATTGGAACTTTGAACTTTCCTCATTAATGATTGCAGTAGAGAGAACTAATGAAAATTGCCATTTACGTGAAATGTCAGGAAATGATTTCCGGACAACTGTGTTGACCGCTTCAAGACTTAGTCATTTTGGGAAATGTTTTGGAATCTCCAGTATAGATTTCTTTATACAATTTTAAATGATCCACTAGATTCAGATCTTCAAAGGTATCATTGTCTTGATTTGGTCCATCAACTACTTGAGCTCTACTGAGCTACTAAGTTGATTCTTCAAAGATGTTCATCTTTAGTGTTCAAGTTAATATCTAGCTGGATATTCAATATTGAATGAAGTCAGATACATGATCAAATACATTTAAATATTTTAGTGGGTCCCAATTTTAAGTCAAATACACGATCAAAAGTACGCAACACCAACATTTTTAATTGTTAACATGTTATGGCAGATTCTAGATTCTAAATTGTTAAGTCACTTTAAGTTCATGTACTTTTGTGTGCAAAAATAAAGTTTAAGTTTAGAGTGCGAATGAAGGTAAAGTTCAATTACCATTGATGCAATTTACTCTTATTTTTTTTTATGAAACCCGAAGAATTGTAAATCTCCAAGTAAAGCTATATCTAAGATGGTCTCATGGTGAATGGCATCAATTTAGGATGCAAGGCTTTTCATTGTTATGAATAACATAGAATTCAAATTGATATGATTTTACTGAAGAGGTAAAAGTGAGAAAGATGATGTAATTGAATATTTGTATAACTTTTTTTTTAATAATTGAATATTTGTATAATTGAATTGTAAATTTGTTGGAATTTTTTATTGGTCGAAGAGTTGAAAGATAGAGGAAGATGATATATTTGTGAGCAAAAAAAAAAAGTAAAAAGATCGTTACGAATTGTTTTAAAGAACCAAATTGAAACTTTTCTTAAGTCAGTTTTTTCATTTGCACTTTTAATTACACTAGAGGACAATTAAAATCCAATAAATGTTAGGTGTAAACTGACAAAGAATATTAAATAATAGGCATGTTCACAATGATGACCCGTAAATCCGTAGCTAATGGGACGAGTTTGGTCAATGTAAAGTCATCCTTAATTCGGTCAAGCCCAAGCTATGAGTGGGTCTGGGCTGGGCTTGTGATTAAGGCCCTACTCGAGCCCGAAATGAAAATTCGTACGAGTTGAGTTGAGTCTAGAGGCTCGAACCCGGCTCGGCCCAATGCCACCCAAGAACAAGTCTATTTTATAGAGGAAGAGAAAACCCTAATGTAAACGACACCGTAAAGCACGTTAGAAATTTGGAAATAAATACAAAAACCGAAAAGTTTTAAAGGCCATTGGACTTTTACAAGGTAATGACAAAACCCAAAAAAGGCAATCAAAGTTGGCGGCAGAATCAGAAAGGAAACAATAAAATAAGAATAATAACACACAAAAAATAAATACAAAATCCCTGGGAAACTAAAAAGTAGGGACTTGATTTAAAAAAAAAAAAAAGAAAAAAAAGAGAGATCTTCCTTCCCAATTAATTTTTTTTTAATTGAGAATAAAAATGGAAATCCAATACGGCCTTGCCCTGTCAATTCCATCTTCAACCATAACATTTATTCTTGCCTTGTTAGTTCTCCTTTTTCTTTCTATAAAACGCCGTCGTCGTCGTCGTTTCCCTTCCCCTCCTCCTCCTTTGCATAGCTGAACTTTTCTTCTTCGGTGCGTTTTCTTCGCCTTTTCCGTTATTTTTTTTTTAATTTGCCGTTAGTGTTTCCGTTATCTTGCTTCTTTTTCAGAAATCTTGCATGCTAATTTCATTTTTTTTGTGTTTATTGTTCTTAATCTGAATATACTGCCGTGGATTTGTATTGTGGTATTATTTTTTAGCTGTGTATGGGATTAGATGTTCTGTGTAAATAAGATTTACCAATGCGGATTCGTAATATCTCTGAAATGACGTATTAAAAATGGCTACGAGCTAGTAAGGCGGATGAGGACCTTCCAAGCTTAGTCGGGTATTTGTCGGAGTTTTTGCAGCTAGGCGGTCAGATCGGTCCGTTCGGAGTCTACATAGTTTAAAACAGTGCTGTTTGTTTAGTTTTCCTGCCGTTTCTGTGTGTATTGGAATTATGTTATTGGGTTTCTGATTCGGCAGGATGATAATATGCTCTGCTATTGATGTTTAGGTTTCGATTTTCGTATGGATTCGTGGCCATGGAACTGTCTAGAGGCGGATATGGTTGACCTGCAACACAGAGGGTTAAATTTAGAGCTAGATCTCAATTATCCTATACCGAGTTCTCTTGACTTGTCGCTTGGGCTATCTTTTTATTCTGATTCCTGGGAAGTTCAAAGTCAAGTGCACAGATGGCCTCAGCAGCATATCTCAAATGCTATTCAGGCGCTGGACGAGGATGTTTCTATAATCTCGCCCCAGGATTTTGCACAAGTATGTTTAGATGGTTGTTTCGATTCTTGTTACTTTAGAATTATTTGAAATCTGTTCTCACTTGTGGTTTCACCTTGTCAGGCTAGGGAAAATTCTGAGAGAAACCACATTCGTGGTCGCGGTAAACGTGAGTTGGTTGGTCAAGCTACAGGGATTCCCGAAGGATGTGATGGTAACCTTGCATTCTACTATACGTGCTCTTATTCTGTTTGCATATCTGAAATGAACTTTTGGTTTTCCATCACGGTTCTTATTGATGTGTGTGTATTATAGCTGTATGTTCAGTTTGTGCCATTCATTATATGAAATTAAGCTGCTTTAATGGGATAATATTTTCAAGTGATTTAGCTCTGCCATCCAGTTTAATCCTTTCTAGAACTATATGTTTTATTACAACTATTAAAATTGAATTGTTAGTCAATTGACAGTGGCATTGGTTGAGATAGACCTGTTCAGTTTTATATGATATGACATTGATGTGCATCTTTCATTCTAACATCAGTTTAATTTGATGATCAACATCTTCATTTCCTCCTACAAACATCTAAACTAAGATAAAGCTTAAATAAATTAATCTCATGCGTTTGGCGCACCAAAATGAAATCGTTCTCTCCTTTATGGAAATAATAGTTCAATCAGGTTAATTCATTAACATTAGACTTCGTTTCTTATGGTTCATTTGTCGGGAAAAACGAGTTCACCTGAAATTTCTTCAGTATGTAATTTAGATAGATTCCTTCAAAACAAAGCCACTATTTACAAAATATATCAAACCCAAATTAAGATGCTTAATCACACAGTTTCATATCGCTCATTTTAGTTCATTTATGATTTCGCTCTTGTAAGCAACTACATCTTACTTCTTGTCTAGATTTATCTATGATGAAGGGATAAGTTTATTTCATAATGTCTTAGTATGAACATCTACACTCATAAGGCAAGAAGCAATTGTTTTCTGAGGGCAGTACAACTGCAGAACTGATGCTGTTCTAAAATATTTTGAATGGTATGCTCATGTCTAGTCGTCTCTCTTTCCTAACCCATGGTTCCATACTCTTGTCTAGTTGGCTTTTTAGGATAAAGAAATTAGTATGATTTGGTTCTGTTTTTTTTATTAACGTGGAACATGATTATGCATGAAGTTAATTTAGTGTGTTACATTTTTTATGGATGTTTTCATTTTCTGTTAATCCAACCTCGGACGATCGACAATGATAACCAGGTTAAAGAGTCACTGACATATGCCCAATACTTCCGTATCTTTTAGAAGAGCAAAGTGCAGAGGTGGCTTTGAGGAGTCCATTTCTGCTCCAGCTGATATGGGTAGCCTTGTGGTTTCGTCCAAGCCTACTGATGAGTGTAGAGGTTTCTTTTTACCTCCTTCATATTCAGGGAAAGGGACACCCTCGCCCTCAGTCAGATCTAAAGAAGACTTTGATTGCTACATCAGGGACCTGGTTCAAGATGCTGGATCTCAGTCCTTGTTATTAGAATATTGGAATCTATGTGCCGTCTCCTCTGTCGCTCTTGTGGGGAATTTCTAGTTTTCTAGCTCGTTCTTTTGCTTTTAGAGAGTTAGAGATCATTTGCGCTCTGGTTATGCCTTCCGGTCAAGAAAGAGAACAGGAACTGTGGCATGCCATGTCAAGCAGCCGATGGACAAACTACCTTATTTACTAGAGGCATTGGGATGTTTTCTTATCTGAAATTACATTTTTCTAAACTAGCTTTCTAGTCTGCTTGTCAGTGCTATTAGCAAACCAACATCCTATATATTTGTGTTTGATGTGGAGTAGGTGTAGGTCTTCTATATTTTCTCACTTACTGTTTAAAATTATTAGTTCTTCAGTAGATCTTTAATATTAATGGCATTTAAAAGCTTTGAAGAACTTATGCATCATCTTTACACTGTTATTTTCAGCTGCAGCTTCTCTATGCTCCAACTGCAAAAGAAGAATGCCTGATGACTGCCAGCCTTGCAAACCTGGACCAAGTAGCAAAAAGAAGGTATTTCCAGAAGATTTTTCCATTGTTGTTATGCTCCTTGCATGGGTTCCTTGTGTTTTTTTTTTCCCTTTTTATTCATGATAATGGCGCAGCAACTGTATTTTAGTAGAGGCTCCTTGATGCAGAAAATTCAGCTTAGATTAGTAGTTGATTGGAGCTATATCGTTTTCTTTTCTCCATCTACATCTTCGCTAATCAACCCATGCTGGCCTTTTTAATGAAAACTGGAACTCATTGCTTACATCTTTGGCATCCCATCTGAAGTTAATTTTTTTTGTGTGTTTAAGTTGCTTATGATGCGTCTTCTTTAGGTCTGCTGCTTGGTAATGTTGTTTGCTTTATTTGTTCTTTTTCTTTTCGTTTGTTATATATGTTTTGGTTAGATGGGTTGTATTCAATATTTGGAAGTTAAGATGGGCTCTGCTCTTGTGTTATTACTTGTTTACTTGAATTTATTTTTTATTTACTCTGAAAGCAAGGGTTTTGAGAAAATGCATAATGAGAAACTTAGTAACAACTTCTTTGATGTTTCTCCATTTCTTCTCTTTATCATCCTCTTTTTTCCTCAATGATCTCAGGCTTTGTAGTCTGGGTTCTCTGCCTCTAGCTATGCATCTATAAGTACCTCCTCTCAGGCCAATTTGGATGCTCATATCCCTTCTCAGAATTACCAGCTTTTACTCTATTATTTCCTTTCACTATTGAGTCTCATGATTTATGAAACTATTATTGGCAGGCAGAGAATGTTTCCGTGATTCAAGAATTGTCCCACCTTGCGTCTGTGTCTGAGGAACCTCTTTTTAGTTGCCCAGTATGCATGGGCCCTTTGACCGAACCAACGTCAACAAAGTGTGGCCACATCTTCTGTAAGGAGTGTCTCCTGAAATCTCTAAAATCATTACATAACAAATGCCCAACCTGCAGGCAAAAGGTTGGCAAGCGAGCCATCTTTAGAGTTTACCTTCCAACCACATATTGAACGAAATTTAATGAACATGCTATTTTTTTTCTGGCTGGCAAGCTGGCAGATCTTACCTTTAATGAATAGGCAACAGTTAGTTTAGATGACAGGTAAAATTTCCTGTTAAGCAAGGGCAAGGGATGTTTAGAGGTCTTTTTTTTATTTGAAATTACTAGTTAACCACAGAACCTTATGTTCTTGATGATAGATTCATTCATTGTAGAATTTAGGCGGAGCGCGGAAGGAAGGGAAGAAGATTGGAGAGTAACTTTCTCCTCATTTTGTTTAGATATTGATTTTTTCTTTTTGTATTTTTTTTGTTAAGGAGGGTAATCTCTCCTTCTGTATCTCATTCTTGTTTGGTTTATGAAAAGTTTTGGGGGTATAAAGATTCCAGCTTTAGTAGAGGGAATTAGCATTCTTTTATTTGGTCCTAATTTTGTGATCCAAAGCTAAATCAAAATATGTTCATTGATCCGTTTTCCATTATAATTCAATTTCCTTGCCATTGTTTCTCTTTTGCTTAGTTTTTATATAAATTGACGATCGATCTTGTGCAAGAAATTTTAATAGCCTTCAACCTTCTAAAATGACCATTTACTGCAAAATATGGTCATTTTAAAAGGTTGAAGGCTTATTTTACTTTTCTAGGAATTAATTTATGTATCATGCTTCATCACTTTACAAATGCAGTAGGATGTTTCTTCTCTTCTTACTGTTAGAGACAGTTTGTTGGGCGCTATTGGTCCTTGTCACCCCAAAAGATAGCTCAAAGGATGAAGTTTATCCTTCATACTCACTGACTAAAGGTCTGCCCTTCCACAATCGATGTGGAAAACCCTGACAATCTTCCCTCATACATCGGGCCAAGGTTGTGAAAGTTGGGGAAGTAGCGACCTGCCTAATATGGTGGATATGTTCTAATCATGAGTTCTGATACTAGTCTTCACGCACTGGGCAAGCACAAGCCCAAACTTTACGGGAACTTGTGTTTTTCGTATGGTGTTTCTATCTCACACTTATCAGTTGGGCCTTCTCTTTCCAGAATTGATGTATCATCTTTGCAACCGCTCTTTCGGCAGCTGAAACGATGTATAATCTTGTAGTCAGTTTTGATTGATTATAAGCATATGTTGCATGTATGCAGTTTCATGAAAAAGTGATGATCATTTTTTGTTCAATATTTGTGATCTTTAATCGAATTCTTTTAAATAAATTCAATTAAATCACTATCTGTTTTGGATCAATTATGTAATTGTCAGTTATCCAGATTGTCATGGGAACACATTAAGATGAATACATTTGCAGTTATGATCCATTGAAGTTCGGAAATTGAAGCTAAAATTTTGATTTAAGGCGCTCTCTATTCTTTATGTTCAGTTTGCTATTCCTGTGTGTTATGTTTTTGTAACCATTGAATTATTTTTATATACAATCAATAGCTAATAATGGTGATAAAGTGCAAACTGAATTAGCTATTGTAAGAATCAGTTTGCAAACCAACTGCAAAAACGTACATCCCACTTTATTGTAATTTCAGCTGAATCACATTAATGGAAATATATTAAAGTTTTTAAAAAGTTGAATGTGAAAGAGAGAGAAACTTTAGAAAGTAAATAAATTACAATCATACATGCTGCATAGCAAATTCACATGAAGAGAAATGATATAGTAGAATCTGAGTTAAATGTATACATTGATGGCTATTCTTTGCTATTCCTTGGCTATTCTGCAAACCAAACGGCACCTAAGTGTAAACTATTGAATGTTTTCTTTTTCCACTTTTCATAATTTATTTGCTTTCTCAATTTGAGATTCGCCAGACACGTTTTAAGTGGATCCACTCACGTCAACCTTACTTAGTTGATGAATGTTGGAATTTTGTATCTAGCATTTGAAGTTGAATGTACCCAAAGTTTAAATATGTAAACAGAAACCCTCAAATTACAAATAAGAAATTACTACATTCAATCATTGGGCCTATACTGTAATTAAGCCCACCTTCGAGCTGTTCATCTGAAAATGTTGATTACATTTAAATGCTACGGTCGTTGAGCGGGGAATCGAATTTTGAGAGAAGCATGGAAATGACTCCTTCATCAGAACCTCTTGATCTAGACACCATCCGCAGGTATACGACACTTCTCCTTACTAGCCTAAACCCGTATCGGTCCGACACTATTTTTTAGGCTATTTTATGTTTTAGAAATAACGTTTCTCGTATCCGTATCCGGTAACATAGCATTTGAGTTTCTGTTTAAATCAATACTTTGATTTTCTGCAGTGGCTTAAGAGAGCTCGAAGAAATACTGTCTCATTGTAATGAAGATGAAGATGATGCTATGGATGAAACCCTTCCTTCAGATTCTGACCAACTACTGCAAGATTCTGCTCTCCGGCTCGAGGTAATTTTTCGTGCTATGGTTCATTGTATTGCTTGTAAATGTACTTATTGTTGAGTGTGAGATTGGGGATTTTTGCAGAGTGAAGTGCAGCAGATTATGTCTGAGTGCAGTGACTTCAGCCTTTTAGGGATTCAAGATTTGGGCAAGTCTTATCTTTCAATTTATTCGAATTCCGTGAATATGCTATGGATTTTTTTTTTATTTTCTGCATATGGATTTCGATTCTGGTTGTGAGTTTAGGTTAGGGAAATTGTTGATGCAGATGCATTTTTGGAGAATCTTAAAGAGGAGCTCAGTGTAGCAGAGGCTGAGAGTACTAAGATCTCCCATGAAATTGAGGTTCTTGCAAGAAAAAATATGGAAGGTCAAACTTTTGTATCTTTTTCTCCTAGCTGTTGGCGTTTAACCTGCTGGCGTTTTTAAATTTGTATTTTGATGCGGTTTCACTGTGTGTTTCCAGATTCTAGTACATTGGAGGGTGATACTGAACTGCTGAAGTTCACATTAGATCTCATATCATCACAGGTTAGTATTTCTTGAAAATGTTTGTAATGAGAAGAAAAGTTTGTTGCGGTAAAATACTTTCTGTATGAGTCTTGATACCATTTGATCCATAGCTTTTCAAAGAGAAGCAAAATTGGTTCTGCTTTCCTGAGCTAGGCTGTTGCATCACAGTTTTCTTGAGCTTATTAGTTAATTAGAGTTATGCTGCATTTACTGAGAGTCTGAGACTGCTTTCTCAGAATGAAATATTGCAATTTCCAGGTCAGATTTTGTAATATTTAATTGATAATTGCAAATTTCAATTGCGAGCAAAGTAGAAATCATAATAGAGTTGAAATGGATTAGTCTGTGCCTAATTTTGAATAGATATTATCTGGAAAGCAAGGGAAACATAATAACTAAAATGCTTATTTTATGTTTAAAGAATCAGTAAAGAAAGTCTCTTGATTCTGTTTTGAGCTGCATCCAAAATAAATAAACAGAAAAGAACGATATTTTGACTTGTCATTACCAATTAGTTGTTGTTGAAAAGTTACTGGTTGCGCCCTAGTCAACCTAACAACTTTCAAAAACCTTCATTATCTTCCTTCAACAGTCTAGTATATATTGCACTAAAATCAACTTGAAGTATAGCGCACTAGTTAAACTTGATCATCTTCTTTCTATGTGATCATCAGTTTCAAATGCTTTGCTGTATTGAATTTGAGTTTGCAACTTGAATGCAGCATCCAAAAACAATGAGAAGTATTAAGTGCGTACTGCATAGGATTTTGATGATCTGCATACAACATTCTGCATTTTCTATTGATGCTTTCCCCCCTGGAAGTAACTTTTGCTTTTGTTAGGATATGGAGAAGGAAAAGGAGCACGTCTGTATACAAGACTCCTCCAATTCAACAAATGTACTTGGAGATTGCGAGTTTGAGGTATTATGACCTGACCCTTTAGTTAAAAGTGTGTTCTGCATTTTGCATCCTGGGCATTCTTGTAGTTTAAATTGCATTTAGAAGATTTTTTCAGCTATATGATTTTCTTGAGGATTTCAAATCATGTGATAGGATTGAGCTCAATGTATGGGAAAAAACGAGAAAATATTTTACTTAAATATGTAAGATGGTTATGTTTAGAAGTGTACTTGCCACTTATTTGATCTGATTCAGGATGTTGTATTATTGGGTTATTTTTCATTAGTATCAGTTTATGAAGATTTTTGTCAACCTTGCAGAATTTAGAGCTTGATAATCAGATAGAAAAAAGCAAAACAGTTTTGAAGTCCTTACGGGATTTTGACTCCATAATCAAACGGTAATTCAGTCTTTTTATGCTTTTATGATTGCATAGCTAATGTGTATAGCATGACTCTTTAATCTGCTGCTTTAATTGTTGTTATCAGGATGGATTATGTGGAGCAAATTGAAGATGCATTATCAGGTCTAAAAGTCATTGAGTTTGATGGGAACTGTATAAGATTGTCAATACAAACTTATCTTCCAAATTTAGAAGAAGTATCATGTCAACAAAAGATTGAAGACGCTGGCCAACCATCTGAAATAAACCATGAGTTGCTAATAGAACTAATTAGTGGAACAATGGAGCTCCAAGATGTTGAGGTACATAATACCTTCTTTTCTACAGTCAATCAGCATTATCCATTTTTATTTTCCTTCATCTTGTTCTGTGAAATGGAAAAATGAATATATGTCTGCGAGAGAGAAAAGATAGGATGAACAGTAAATAGGATGGTTGGGAACAATTAACCGAGGAATCATTGATAGACTACTTTTATGCTTGCATTTGGCTGAATGCCTGGGAGCTTCCACTTCCAGTTTGAAAGGCTTCCTGGACATTGCACATGATTAACATACTACTCAACAAACCCAATTTTAGACTTTGATGTTTGGCTACGAAATCTGCAAAAGCTTAACCCAGTTTGAAAGGCTCCTTTCTTTTTTGTTTTAGCAGCCAATTCATCAAGCGCCAGATGTTAGTCAAGGGGTACAGAAGAGGAATATTTCGATTGTTTTCCTCTCTATCAGTCAGAATTCAGAAATTATCATATATATATTTTTGGTCGTGTAATTAAATTTGTTTTTAGTCTCAAGTTCAAGTAAATATTTTGTGGTTTGTTTAGCTCTTTCATTAACTCTATTCACTATTGCTCCTGGAATTCGTCAATAGCTTGCTGCTATCTGGATATAATACAACAGTTAATTTCTTAGCGATAACTTCTTACGCTCTTATCAGTTTTTTTCCAGATCTTTCCAAATGATGTATACATGAGTGATATTATTGATGCTGCAAAATCTTCCAGGTTTGGCTTTCCAGGGTTACTTCCCTTTTATGTTTGAATGTTGATATTTTATTTTGATGGTTCTAAATTTGTATTAGTAATTACTTGCAATGAAAAGAAGTGCCTTATTTTTGTCCAATATTATTTTTTGACAGGGAATCATTTTCACACAGGTCTTCACTGGAGTGGTTTGTCAGAGGAGTTCAAGATAGGATTGTTCTGTGCACATTGAGACGATTGGTAGTGAAGAGCGCAAATAAATCAAGGTAATTTATCGTGAAATTGACAAGATCCATAATCATCTGATTGACACAGTTTTATGATATGAATTAGATAATCCAATGAGCCATCAAATAGTGGTCTTGTTTTGTTGAACTCTTTTCAACTTTCAGAGTAACTTACTTAGCTCGAAATGCAGGCACTCATTTGAGTACTTGGATAGAGATGAGACAATTATAGCTCACTTGGTCGGAGGGGTTGAGGCATTTATAAAGTTATGTCAAGGTTGGCCACTTTCAGATTCGCCACTCAAACTTTTGTCTCTCAAAAGCTCAGATCACCATTCAAAGGAAATTTCTTTAAGCTTTCTTTGCAAGGTTGAGGTGGGTATTCACATCATCTATTCTGAATTTTTTTTAATACTCTCATGTATTTATTCCCCAAAAGAGTTAAGCATCTTAGAGAATTGTATACATGATACATATTAGTATTTATTTTCTTCTTCTTTATCTTAATGGGTTTTTGAATTTTGAATTTGGTAGGAAATGGTGAATTCGTTGGAGATAGATGTCCGTATTAACTTGATGAGCTTCGCGGATGCTATTGAAAAACTTCTCGTTGAACAAATGCGCATACAACTACACGCTGGGGGCTCCTAAAGTAAGATACTTGCTGCTCTTTAAACCATTACGGGTTAAATTATTGTACATCAAGATGTATTTTTCTGTGGTTGTTGTGGTTCAATTTGCTATTGAACCATTATCATCTGCAAACCTTTTCCCTTTAGTTTCAGCAATAGTTGTTAATGATTTATCACAACTACATCTTCTGTAAATGAGCAATTTCCAGTTCTTTTTTTCTTCTTGTGATCAAGTTTTATTTATTATTCTGTTTATGTTTATGTTAAGCTAACTAGTGTTATATATACAAATTTAGTTCCTCATAATGTGTATTTAGCTTGCACCCATTCTTCAAGTCCATGGTAGAATTATAGGTGGAGAGAAATAAAATACCCGCAATAAACGCAATCTCATAATTTAAAAATTATTTGTGAAGCTTACGGTTAAAGGATCTATTGGTCAATTTTTTGGGTTTATTGTGGTTTTGTTAATTTATAAAATATCTTTTGAACCCAAGATCCCACGCTTACAAACAAGGTGATGTTTGTGAAGCTAAATGCTTACGTTATACAAACTGCATAAACCATAGAAATCTATGACCGTATAATATACTGTTTACGTTTCCTTTTTGTAGTGTAGTAACCACAAATCTATGACTTGGTGGTTTGATATAATATTTTTCTAAGCAACTGAAATTGCTTTGATTAACAAGAGCTAACTTTGTGCTATTATGAATATTATTTTCCCACACAATATATTATTTTTGAGTAAAAATTAGTTTATGTGAGAAAAAAATGGAAAAGACACCATGTTAGATATCAGATTATCTCTAGAAAAAATAGAGCTAACTGGTCAGTTACAACTTGCCATAATAATGAATAAAAAGCTGTAAATTATTTTAAAGTAATTAATTCTCTTTTTAACAATTTTTTTTCTTCTGTGGATGGTGGTTTTCTAAACACAAAACTGAAGGGGATAAGGATACAATTAGTCAATGAAGGATATTCAATGTTTGTTTCTATGTAGTATTAATTTCCAATTCCTTTTCTTAGAATTTGTCTCGATTGTAGTTGTCATTTATGACTTGATCTTACATGTCCCATTAAATTAATAAAGCTGTCTCTTGAACAAGGAGTAAATAAAATTAATTGGAATTATGGAATTATATTAATTTAGAACCTTGAGTTACGATAACCAATAAGCTCGAGTTATTTGCTGATAATATACATCTGAATTACAAACATAGAAATATACTTTTAATTTGAGGATAAGTTCTAAATAGAAAAAACTCTCTGATGTTTCATAATTACAAAATGCTACTTGTGTTTCTAGATGTTGAAAAAAGAAATTCTTTAGTAACACAAATGTACCTATTGAATTTGATGACATAGCTAAAGACTTTTTTGCACAATCAATTTTGTTTGTCATGTAATTTTTTAATAAAATATTATTTTTTTGAGAGAAAAGTAAAGTATTTTTTAGAAAATAGCACATAAAAGAAAAGTTATTAAATCAATAATCTATTTGCCGGTAGAAATTTCAATAAAAATGGTGGCTTGAAGTTATTTGTATATCTATAAAAAAAATTAAAAAAAAATAGCGAAATAAAATATTTAGACAAACGTGCACTATGTGATTGGACAAAATTTGTTTCTAAATTACTAAAGTTTATTTTATTACTTAACATTGAATAATATGTAAAATATGAAAGGTAAATGTGGTTGTCTTTGGAAAAAAAGAAAAGAAATAAAATATGTCAGAAGTGGGATTTGAACCCACGCCCTCGTAAGAGGACCAGAACTTGAGTCTGGCGCCTTAGACCACTCGGCCATCCTGACTTATTTGTTCTTCATAATCCAAATTATGTATTTCAACTTATAAAACATCAATTGTCCGGAAGAAATATTAAATAATTTAAAAAATAAAGCAATTAAATAGTACTGCTAAATTTGTTTTCTTTGTCTTCTTCAATATTGTCAAAGTCAATGACATATTTGATTTTGTTTATTTTCCCCAAAGCCTTGTTTTTTCGGCCACTATAGCCCTTGTCCACAAACTGCCTATAGTAACTTCTCATTTTGCATTTCAGATTATTTATTAGCAAATGATATATTTTGGATAAACTATTTATTAGTTTTTCCTATATTTTAATCAATTTCTCTAACACAAAGAGTTTATAATTTACTTTTTGTTTCTTTGAAAACTTAATTGTTATTCATTAATATATAAAGCAAGTGAGAATACAAGAAAGAAATATTATTGTTGGGCTTTTTTTCTTACCTTTATTTTCATAAATTATACAACTAATGTCTTGATGAGGAACCAAAATTTCAAAGGTTAGGTCCCCATCTTGTTAGTTTTTCCAGCTTACATCATTCCCTTTAAGAAAAGAGAAGGGTATATATGTCTTTCCATTTATGGTTTTGATTTAAATTCTCACCATACTGAAGTTATGGAGTCAGGTCAAGTTTTCCAACTGAGTAAATCACATTCTTTATAGTCAACTCCATTTATTAAAAGTCAGAAATTAGGGACAAAATAAAGGAGTAAAGAAAAAGTTCTTCCTACCAACACTTTGAACTATTTTTTTGCCGTAATACATTTTATACAAATAAACTTAGCTATTAGTTTTGATATGTATAGTTGTCTCAATTTGTTTAAATGTAATTAATTGATCTTTAATTTGAATCTTAATCGTTATCTTAAACTTTCTGTTGTCTTGATATCCTTTTAGTTTGCTTAAAATATTGAACAGATCCTTCAGTTTTCAAACATAAATTTAATTTTTTTTTTTACAGAACTTCAAACATAGATTAGAGTCATTGAGTACGACTCTCACATCGTTGACTAGTTAAAAGAGTGTGCAATCTCATTCCTTCTAATATACTATGTGGAAGAGATATGCATATGCTTGTTGTATTATGTTTCATGTCGTATGTATTAGAGTGAGGGATCAACTGACTATATTTACAAGAAATGAGGAGGCTATCAAAATAATGTGAAAGTTCAAAAGGCCATTCGAGCTCTTAGACAAATTTATGAGTCAATTGACGATGTTTTAAGTAATTTGATAAAACTATTGGGACAATATAAAAATCTGTAGAACAATGAAGTTTTTCGAGCAAATTCGAAAGGAACTTGTAAATCAAATACTTTTTATACTAACTAATAAATGATGTGGCAAATTGTTAGTTGTGACCTGAAAATCGAGTGAAATATTGTACACCAACTTAAAGATGTAGGGCAATACTAATTAAGAGTTCAAGTCGTGGATTATAAATGCATGTGAAAACTCAATTTAGTTTGGATAACTTGTTGCTTGTCCAGAATATGACTTATAAGGGATGTACATGTTATTTAGGCACCACAAGAGCCAAGATCCATGTTTCTTTGATGAGCTCATAGGAAGGCAGTAGAACCCGTAAACATTAGAGATAAAAAGGACTTCAAATAACATCGAGACATGCACTTGAGACTCAGATGACGCTCTAGTATACTTTGGAAAAGGTGTAAAACTATTTTTATTTTCTCATCCAAGAATAGTTTTACCATTATTTTGAAATGATATAATTGACGAGTTCATCTTCTTGTAACAAGTCTTTAATCCTTTATTTATTTATTTATTTATAAACATTATACATTGATGTATTTTAAAATTTTTTCTATTGATGACATTATTAGAAAATCTAAATATTCTATTCACGTATGATACACTTATTGAATATCAACTTATTTAAAAGTGACTGGAACCATAAAATTAGCCTTGACATAATTAAATTTAATTAATAAAGCATTATTTATTTCATTTGAATATAAAATTTATATTTTTTATCATCCAAAATATTTTTTGAGAAATGTACTTAATATATAAAGAAACAATTAAAACCTCATTTCAAAAGTGAATACTATAAAAAACCTCATGTCAAATGTTGGAACTATAAGAAGTTCAATTTCAAAAGTAAGGAAAATGAATTATATTTTTTTTTTTTAATAGAATGTGATGTTTAGTTAAGTAATTTGACAAACATGGAATTTCTTTTTAGAGATTGACAAGCAGAAGTAAATTATGAGGGCTTTTGAAATGCTTTTGATAAATTTAATTAATCTTTCTTTTTCTCTAAACATGATGGTGATTACACATTCTTCTAATTAGTATACATTAATAGCAAAACCAAACATGAGAAAATTGCACATAACTATTAACTTAGAATAATCAAAGAGCAATTTGAAAATAATCATACAGGAACAGTCCTAGCATCATGTTGTTCCTCTTGCTCATTTTCTCCTGAACATTCCTCAAGTGATTTCCCTTTAGATTCAGGCACCAACAATGTAAACAAAATCCCGAAAAAGTTAATCACACCAAGCACAATCAATGAGTTCTTCACTCCAATTCCGGTAGGATAACCTGCATCGGTTTTTGCAGGATCTGTACTTTGTGCAGCATATAAAAACCCGAATGCCCCAATCATCGCCCCAGCTTTCCCTGCTGCAGCGGATATTCCATGGCAGGTTGATCTCAGCCTGGCAGGGAAAATCTCGGCAGGCACAACAAAAGTCGTGGCATTAGGCCCGAAATTCGCAAAGAAAAACGTAAGTGAATACATTATGAGAAACCCAATTCTGTTCTCCTTCAGTGTCCAATGATGGTAAGGCAATGCTAGTGCAAACATGAACACTGTCATGAAGAAGAATCCCATTATTTGAATTACAAATCTTCCGATTCGGTCAATGAATGCTACCGTAAACCAGTATCCAGGAACTGTTCCGCACAACGCGATTAGTGTTTGTGCTCTCGCAATGAGATACACTTCGTGGATTGCATTCATGGTGTCGGCTTTTGGGAGCCATCCAATTGCGCTGAAGATGTCTTTTTGGAAAAGGTTTGAGCTATAATAGGCTATGTCTAGTAAGAACCAACATACACATGTTCCAACTAAGTGAAGTCCATGTCGACGGGCAAATTGTTTTGAGAATAGACCGAATGAATTTGACGGGTCCTGAGTCATTTCTTCTACCTTTTGCTCTTCTGCTTCGACTTCGACCTGCATTTGGATTGGAAACGTCAAAAATTATACGTAATGTGCTTACACGAGACAAATTAACGGATTAGTACGTGTTCGAGAAATTTTACTATATTTAACCTTTATCCTAAAATTGATATTGTCTAATTCAAAATTTAAGAATAATAACAATATAACATATTAAATTGCATGGAATAGTAATATGAAAATAGACTTTAGAGCGCTCGCACAATACATATAACTATACGAATTAAAGTAACACCCCGTACGTACCTGTAATACTCTAGACATATCAGAAGCAGCCTGTTTAGCATTCTTAGCAACCAAAGCCGTATACCGAGCAGTTTCAGGCATCTTCATCCTTGAATAATACGTCATGGACGCCGGAACAGCTCCGAACATCAGAATTATCCGCCACACATAATCCGCCTCCGGCACAGTCGAACCAAGAGCATCAACAGCATACGGCGGAGCATTATAAGCATGATCAAAAGCCGCCGAAACAATCAAAGCAACAATCCCGCCGGTCAAAATCCCAAACCCTTGCATAGCAAAAACCGCCGCTATAAACGCTCCACGTGTCTTCTTATTAGCATACTCAGACATAATCGTCGCGGATAATGGATAGTCGCCGCCGATTCCAAAACCAAGCCAGAACCGGAAAAAACATAGCGTTGTTATAACTCCAGTCGGCGAATTACTGAACGAAAGTCCCGACGCAATTGAGCAGATGACCATAAGCATAAGGGTCATTCCGTACACCTTTTTCCGGCCTAGTTTGTCGCCGAGCCACCCGAAAAAGAGCTGTCCAGCTAAAGTACCGCAAAATGCGACGCCGTTGACGGCGGCGGCGACGTTCGGGGGAAGTGTTCCGGGCTTTTTGGAGCCCTCCACGTGGTAGTATATACGGCCGAGAAGCTTAGTGACGAGTGAAATGGAGAAGAGATCGTATGCGTCGGTAAAAAATCCCATGCCGGCGATTACGATCGCCGTGAAATGATACCATTGTGTTTTAGCGACGTCGAGTGCGTTAAGCACTCCTAATTGTTCTCTCGCCATTAATTAATTTTTTGTACTCTTAAATTCGTCCTGCAAAATAACATATAAAGAAAATTATCAGTTCTTGTTAATTAATTACCTTCTTGCACTTCAGTTTTGATTTGTTTTTAGTTGAATAAAACCAAAAGTTGTACACTGATTTTCAAAATTTAGTTGGGAAAAAGGTAATTAATTGTGGTCAATCCTAAAACTAATTTCTTGTTTTGTTTTAGTGGTGTTTTTAGTCAATTCCATCCTACATATGAACCGCGGTTCGTTTAACAGTTCGCGGGTCAAACTGGCCTCATGCTCTCGAGGAAATTCATACTACTAATCCATATTCATGGCAGATAAAACACTTCGTCTATCAAATATATGGATTATAACCAGCAAACTGAACTAAAAACACAAAATTGGTTTCAAATTAATCCACTTAAAATATAAATAGTTAGAAATTAACTACTTAATCTATCAAAACTTAATTGAGGAACAATAAAGTCCTGCACAATCCAACCACCTATTTTATTAAAATTTCAATTATACCATTCTCGACTATACTATTCGAAATTGCTTAGATTACACCATATCGATAGCTTCATTGTATCTACCAAGCAATAGCTTACTACACTTTTAAAGAAAGCGCGAGTCTTATGTTCGAACAAATAAGAAAAAGTGGAACTCTAAAAGGAAAAAATCAGTTTCATAGGTGTGCAATCTAAGCGGTTTCAAGCTAGTGTAGCATAGCATGGGACTGCACCATCGTCACATCAAGTTTCTTGGTGTTTTTATGTGCCATTAATTAGAATTGAAAATGAAGATGTAGTGCTCATCTATATATCCAAAAAGTTACTTTTTATTTTTTCCCTTTAAAATTAATAATAACCCAACTGAAAGCAAAAAGTAGAGAAAGCAAAGCAATGATTAAAGTAAATAATAAAATATCCAACCTGTTGATAAGAGATGATTGTAGGGAGGTTGGGAGGGATGATGAATGAATGATGGCCACTGGAATATGTTTGATTTCTGAGAAAAATGAAACCTATTTATGTAAAAAATGAAGCTTCCTTCCTCCTTTCATGCATAATTTTGGGGCATCCAATGGGCATATCCTATGAAGTCTTCTCTCCAATATTAAATTGTCAAAGTCAACTTTTTCATGTTCCAATAATTAGTTAATTATTTATTTTATTAAGAAAGAAGAAAATATCTTTGACAAAAATAATAATAACAACTTACGAAACATGATGGTACGTGGACAAGTAAGATAGGATTAGTGAAGTCATTAGAAGAGTTCCCATGTTCAAATCACTTATAAATATTATAGAACTATTTTGTTTATTATTTATACTTGCATTATTGATCTATTATCACGGTCCCCAAAACCCTAAGGCAGGTAACAAAACCATAATTAAGCTGGATACTTTTTTTTTATCTTTAAACAATTAGGATTTGATCCTTGTAATGATTTTGGTCTCACAGAAAAGAAAAATAACTTAATTTCCGACTTAATCTCCACATGTTGACTTGTATTGGGATACGGCAAAGTTGATATTATTTTTCAAAAAATCTAAGGTATAAAAATAAATGTGAATTGTAATTTATAATTTATGGAGTATATTTTCCTCTGTAGTTTTTCCTCTTACATATATATCAAAAACATTAAGAAAATTATAAATGTAAGAGGATATTAAAGAGAGGGAGTTACCTGTTTTTATAAGGGAACCCAAAGACATGAGATTAGCTTAATTATTACTCTTGAGTCCGGTTGTGTGAAGGTCGAAGAAATATCTACTAAATTTGTCACTAGATCCTTTATGATTAGAATTTTAAACGTGCTTATGACCATTTTCCAAGAAAATTATATATGACAATTGTGATTATAACACGGCGTATAGGAGTGGTCAACTCTAGTATTAAGTACTACTTATATATATAGAACTTTTATTTTTTTGGTAACTATAGGAGAACTTTTAAAATACTATAATTTGCACTCTTTGATTATAATATAACAGTCTATTTGTTGTTATATTCTATAAATAACTCTAGCACCAACTTTCTTTATACATGTTCACGAGTCTGAATACCCTCCTAAATCTGCATCAAACCTGTCGGGATTGGAAAAAATAAATTTACACTATGTTCGGGCATGCCAAAGTCAGCCAAAATTGACATTTGTGTTTAGCCCATCTTGACTCACCTATTATCATTATCAATCATTAAATTTATATATTTTTTAATTAATACTTTTGTAGGTATAAATTTAAATATGAAACATATATGGAGTATTATTTAATTTTAGGTGAATTAGCTCAAATTAAACTTGAGATATTAATTTTTTAAGTATAAGTACGTAAAACTCGGGCCTACCTAAATTAAACACACCGAGTTAGTTGGTATTTCTAATAAAAAGCTCGTCGGACTGGCCGAGCTCGATCGATGAATAAGTTTTTACCATATACTTTTTTTTTTTTTTATGAACATTTACCATATACTTTTAGGAAGGAGAGAGTAGTGCAAAATGGAGACTGCTCTATTGTTGACTTATTTTTACCATATAGTAAATTTTTTGCTAGTGTTTTGTGTACTTGGACTTATTGAGGAAAAATAAATGTATGGGCCTAAGTTGAGGTAAGGTGAAGTGTCCATATCTAATTATTTAAGAAAATGAAAAGGACCTCGATTGTCAATTATTATGGACAAAAGGGAATCTTATTTTGATACCCAATTTTAATATCATCAAAGTTGAAAATGATTAAATTGTTTACCATTTTATTTTCTTTTCTTTGACTAATATACAAAATACTTTTGAGTATTATATATGCACGTCGACGACGTGTACTAAATATACTATATATGAACTCACAAATTTGTTTTCTTTAATGTTATTCCGTGTTCATATATGTTTGTGACATAAAGTATGAGTTATATATACGCTTAAATAATTAATAACCATAATAATAAAAAAGAATTTGTAGGTTTTTGTTTTTGTCGTAGGACGTAGGCGGATGGGTAAAAAAGTCAATGTTTTTGGATTAGAAGAAAAGTCAGGTTTGATTTATATGGCAGATGTATTGTAACTATAGAAGAAGAAGAATTTATATAGTAGACTTGTGAGTTGACTTCTCTATTTGTTGGGTACCCATTCGTGTTTGGGCCACAATTCACAAAATACATTGACATTAGGTCCCTTCAGTTCAGGTCTAAGAAAACTCATTTAACTTCTTCGCTAACTAAAAAAATAACATCAATTCTATCTATAGTATGATTTGTTAATATTAATTATTAATATTTTGTTATACTAAAAGTGAGGAGAGTATATTTCTACAATTAGACCTGCACTGTTATGTAATACGAAATATTAGCACATTCATAAGATGTTTGTGACGAGATGCGTAAATTGCAATGGATGTGCGACCATACGTGAAATGATCAGCTGAGGAACAAAATAATTGGAACGAGAGTATGAGTTATATATATTGAGAACAAGATGAGAAAAAATTGACTATGGTAGTTTGGCCATGTAAGGCGACCGGTGAGTGATGGTTGGTTAAAAGACTTGAAGAGTAGTAAAATGATGAAATGGTAGAGGAGAGGCATAAGTAAACTTAAAAAAGAGCGATGGAGAGTGATATAAGTTTATTTAGAAGTAAGAAAAATATATTACTTCCTTCGTTTTTAAATATACGACGTTTTAGAAAATTAGAATATTCATTTATATATGACGTTTTCGCTTTTCAAAAATGTTTAATTTAGTTTTTTGGTCCAAATATTGAATATTTATCTTGATTCATGTGTTTTTTAATAGGAGAAAGTACAAATAAAACCTTTAAGATTTCAATGTTTTGCAAATAGAGGAATGTGGTTTCATTTTTTTTATAAAATGAGACATATGGTTTACATATTTGACAAATAAAGGAAATTGACTAACAACATTTGCCACATCATTAAGTCAACCCTCCATGTCATCAAGTCAACATGACCCGTCATCAAAAAAATTACTATTTTATTGTGCCACATCATCAAAGTCAACAAGTTAACATGATACATCATCAAAGTCAATATGATATGTCTTCAAATACTAACACTTTAATGAAATTCCTTCAATTGTCAATTTTGTATACCACATGCCTCATTTTGCAAAAAATGAAACCACATTCTTCTATTTGCAAAATCATAAAACCACAAAGATTTTATTTGTACTTTTCCCATTTTAATATTTCATTGTTTACTGACCAACCATTGTATGAGAGATAAATTCTTTTTGAGTTAACCAATGCAAATTTATTAGTTTGAGATGTATTGATTGTGTTTCTTAATTTATGTGAAAACTCTAAAGCGACATATATTAAGAAACGAAGGGTGTGGTGGATATGAGAGAATGGAGGGACAAAATTCTTACACAACTTGATTTCACGATTCATTATAATGGTTCATGTTAGTTGATTTCGAATCACTTTGAAACTAAGACTTTATTGTTGTATTATTATAATTTGAACTTTTGCCCTAGTAGGGTGGGAGATAATCTGTTGTCCCGACTTAGTATCTCATTCCATGTCCACTTTCACACAAATACAATTATAATTATTAAAATTAATATATTGTGTTGGTTCACCTTATTACAAAAATAAAAAAATTGATTTTATACGAGAAAGTATATGGAGTGGTACACTTTTTGGGACATCTGATTATTTCCCTAATAGGGCCCATTAAAAACATTTCATTTCCGAATTTCATTCCTCAGCTAATCATTTCGAGTATGGTCGCACATCCATTTCAATTTACACATATGGTCACAAACATCTTATGAATGTGCTAACATTTCCTGCAGGTCTAATTGATTGGGCTTTTGTTAAAGTAGGATGGATGGTACGGGCTCCTTAAATGGATATCCATGGATCTCTACTCTTAATACCCACCCACACTACAGTATTTTTGAAGATGCTACAGAACAACATCGTCATTTTTAGTGAATTCTCTCGAGCTTCAATGTATGTATGTATGTATGTATGTATGTATGTATGTATGTATGTATGTATGCAGTTGATTATAACCTTATTCAGTTAGAGCTTAAACCCTTTTAAAAGCTTGTTCAAAGTGAGTATTGTGATGTCCTGGAATTCGAAGGAACATGTCTTTGTTTTGATATTGACTTATGAAATTAAGCTTGTTCAGTTAGTTGTTCTATTAGCAACTTTCATCTCACTCTCTTTTCACTGTTCCAGGCTCTGTCGAATCTTGAAAGATGGAAGACGGAATCTTTAGGACTATGAATGTGTTCCTTGAATTCGGATTATGTAAGTAATTTCAACATTTATAAATTTTATTTTTCAAAACTTATGTCACAATCCCTAGCAGCACTACATAACTGTTATGCAACATGAATGTTTTTTGTATATATTTCACGCAATTTAACGCTTTTAAGGGCATGCCTGAAGAATTTCACCTGTGGCTATTTTGAATTCCATATAGTATGAATGTATAGTTGAAACTTGAATGCTTAATAATTAGGATCCTTCTTCTTTTTATACTGTGTTCCCTTCAGAAGCTCTTTTGTTATTCTGATAGCTCATGTCATCTTGAAACTATTGTTATTTTCTGAAGCATTTGACTGACCATGTTCTTCTATAAACAGAACATACATTATTTTTGGAGTTAAGACTTTTATTTATTGGATTCTACTTGTACATGAGCACAGCAGAGATAACAATCTAGGGAGTTGACGGTAGTATTTCAGCAATGTCTTCCTCCGCTCTCACATCTGCCAACCTCCTCCAACTTGCTGGCACCAAATCACCACCGCCACAACAAACTCAAAATCAGACTCAAACACAAAGTCTTCATCCTAAATTGTACCCTATTCCCAAGTCTAACAACCCCTTAGACCTCACTATTGCTTGGACTTCCTCCATTTCCCGCCAATGCCGCCAAGGAAAGCTCCGGGAAGCTGCCTCACAGTTTACCCAGATGCGTATCTTTGGTGCTCAACCAAATCACATCACACTCATTACTCTTCTCTCAGCCTGCTCTGCTTTCCCCTCACACGGCGAATCTTTTGGCCCTTTGATACACGGTTATGCGCGAAAACTAGGGTTCGATATGTTGGATGTGATGGTGGGTACTGCCCTTATTGACATGTATGCAAAGTGTGGCCAGGTAGAAAAAGCAAGATTGTGTTTTGATGCCTTACAGGACAGGAATTCAGTATCTTGGAATACCATGATTGATGGGTATATGAGGAATGGGGAAATACAATGTGCTATCGAGTTGTTTGACGAAATGCCTGATAAAGATGCTATTTCTTGGACTGTGTTTATTGATGGATTTGTTAAAAAGGGTCATTTTGAGCAAGGATTGGAATTGTTCAGAGAAATGCTGATTTCTAAGATACAACCAGATTATGTGACCATTATTGTAGTTATATCCGCGTGTGCGAATTTGGGTGCGCTTGGTTTAGGTATGTGGATTCATAGGTACATTTTGAAGCAAGAGTTTAGGAACAATGTTAGAGTAAGTAATTCGTTGATTGATATGTATTCGCGTTGTGGATGTGTTGAGCTAGCTCGTCAAGTTTTCCTCAAAATGAGCAGGAGAACTTTGGTTTCTTGGAATTCTATGATAGGAGGATTTGCTGCTAATGGATTTGCAGAGGAATCTTTGGAGTACTTTGAGTTGATGCAGAAAGAAGGGTTTGAGCCAGATGGAGTCAGCTTCACCGGAGCACTCACAGCTTGTAGTCATGCTGGTTTAGTTGAGGAAGGGCTCAGATATTTTGAACTCATGAAGAGTAGACACAATATATCTCCTAGAATTGAACACTATGGATGCTTAGTGGATATTTATAGCCGTGCTGGGAGATTAGAAGATGCATTCAATGTAGTCCAGAACATGACCATGAAGCCTAATGAAGTTGTATTGGGGTCACTATTGGCTGCTTGTAGAGATCATGGAGATATCGATTTAGCGGAAAGATTGGCGAGATACCTTTCTCGTTTGGATCCCTTTGTGGACTCCAATTTTGTGCTACTTTCAAATATATATGCAGGTGTGGGAAGGTGGGAGGGGGCTAGCAAGGTCAGGAGGAGAATGAAAGCCCTTGGTATCCAAAAGAAGCCGGGAATTAGTTCAATCGAGATTGGGTGTGGTATTCATGAGTTTGCAGCCGGTGATAAATCTCATGATGAGAGCAACCATATTTATAAAATGCTAGATCTTGTATCTTACCACTTAAAATTGTGTGGATATGTTCCTGCAGATGTATATGAATATGATTGACATAATGTTCATTTTCATGAGCTATACCCAATATACAAGTGCTCTTGCATTATGATTTGCAGTTTTGTGTTGATTAGTAGACATAGTTTATCCGAATGCATCTCATTTTAATGTAACAACTGCCATTCTCTTCCTCTTGTTTTCTTACCTTTTCCCAGTTACCTAGAGTGTTAGCAAAACATGATGCTATGGCCTGGGAAAAGGACGTGCTGAATCATTCTGCAAATATCATTTTTAGTTCTGCATTTCTATGGGTATTTTTGAATTTCAAAACTGAAACCTTGTTACTGTACTGAATCTGTAAGTATCACTAATTACCTCTGGAGAGGCATATATGGGGTTTCACAGGGAGCTCGAGTGACATTCAACCCGTGCCTGGTAAATTTTTCTGTAATCTTTTAGAGAAATATGTAGAGTTCTGGACTTGTATTACTCATCTATTCTCTTACTTTGAGATTTTTGAGTTGCTATAATGTTGAAACTGACCTTGTTGGGAATCGATTTAAGGTCTGCAAATGTTGTTATATTGTAATTGGAATTTTTGATTTGGTTGTAGAGTATTTCCCTAAACCTGTTCATCAGGTGTTTAAAAAACCAGAACGAGTTGAATGAGAGGATGCCACTTATACATGTGAGGCTTTTATGAACAGTGATGGTTGCAACGCATGTCTTAGTTTATTGAATATTTCATCGGACATCACTGGTCGAGGCCATGTGTCATAGCCTATATTTCCTTTGATATCAGTTTCATTTGTTGTTATTGCCAGCAATTCAAATTTAATTGCAGTTTCTGTTATCGTTCTTTCTTTAGACTTTGATAATTCATACCCTTTTGATGGAATTAACCAGAAACGCTGCGATGCCTTACCTTATTGACAGTCGAGTAAAACGAAAGCAAGAAAAGTTCAGTCGTTCTGTACATTGTAACTTTGGTTTTCAACTCTACGGTTTATTTCTGCCAGTCTTATATCTATGCATAGTACTAACAAGAAACATAACTTTTGTGTAGTATGCATTTGTTTTTTTTTTTTTTATAGAATGATTGGTGTTTATTTAATTTTAATTACTTACGGTTATACGTATAGATTTTTATAAGTTTACTTTTCTACTCTCTTGCTGGGCCATTTGATGGATGTCAAGGCTGCTGAGTGAATAACATAATTATAGAGACAGACTCACAAATTGTTGCCAATCTTTTGATAATGCTTATCAAAACCCAAGTGGATTTGGGGGGATTATCAGCTACTGTCGCAATGTAGCCAGTAGTATTAACAGATAAGCATTGTTTTCGTTAGGCATCAAGCCAACCCGAGTGGCTCTCAAATGCTACTGAATTGGAATGCGGTGTTTTCTTATGACTAAAGGCGGTATTTTTTACGCATTAAACTGAACCGAAGGAAATTATAAAACTGAACTGAACTGAACGCTACTAACTTAACTAAAATCAATTTACAGTAAGACAGTAAAGAATAAAGTCTAATTTTTATTTTATTTTTTTAAGAAACTATAAAACATACTATAAATTTCTTGATTTTCATATCAATGCAATTCATCTATTTCCATTTACTCTATGAATCACCATGGCACCGACGGCCACCGTCCCATTATACGCCACCCTTCTAGACGGCTGCGCCGCCACAAAAAACCTGAAAAGCCTCCTCCAAATCCACGCCCAAGCAATCTCTAACGGTATTTCCCGCCACGATTTCATCCGCTCAAAACTTTCTGCCGCCTATGCATCTTGCTCCCAACTCACCGAAGCCACTCTCCTTTTCAACTTCACTAATCGCCGGCCCACTTTCCTCTTCAACACCCTCATCCAATCCCACGCCTCCCTCCATCATTTCCCCCACTCTCTCGCCATTTTCCGCCACATGCTCGACATCCGAAAACCCATTGATCGCCACACTCTACCGAGCGTTTTGAAATCCTGCGCCGGGTTATCCGCTTTGAGACTTGGTGTACAGGTTCATGGAGTTGTGTTGACAAATGGGTTTGCTTTAGATTTGGCAAATTCGAATGCTTTGGTGAATTTTTATTCGAAATGTGGTGATTTAAGGGATGCGAGGAAGGTGTTCGATAGAATGCGTGTGAGGAATGAGGTGTCGTGGACGACGATGATGGCGGGGTATGGGATGTATGGGAAGTTTGGTGAGGTGTTTGAGTTGTTTGAGGAAATGGTGGTGGGTGGAGTGAGGTTAGATGCTAAGTGTTTTACGGTTGTTTTGAGTGCGTGTAGTCATGGAGGGGCGGTGGAGAAGGGGATAGAGTGTTTTGGGATGATGAGAGGGAGGTTTGGAGTGATGCCTGTGTTGGAACATTATGGTTGTATGGTTGATATGTTGGGGAGGGCTGGACGAGTGGAGGAAGCCGAGGAGTTGATGATGGGGATGGAGATTGAGCCTGATGTTGCTTTGTTAACATCTTTGTTGGGTTCTTGTCGAATTCATAACAAAGTCGAGGTGGCTGAGAGGGTGTCCGAGAAACTCCTTGGACTTGGAAGGAGGTTAGCTTTATAGCTTAGCATCGGCTACTGAGTTAGTTTAAATATGCTTCTACCTGACTATTCTTGGCGCTCAAATATCATAAAGCAAGAGCAATTGCACTTGTATATCGGGTATGTATTTAACCTTTCTTTAATATATTGTTATAGCTTTTGTTGATTCTTCTCTGGATATGGACTTGGGGAACTTCCATGTAGCTTATGAAAAAAACATACTTGCAATGTTGATATTCATGTTCTTAACAGTTTAAAGGCTAAGTGTTATTACAGTATCATTGAGCAATCTCTTCATAGCATGAGCACTATAGTCGAATTTTTAATTGTTACTTTTACATGGATTACTATCTTCAGGTATATCTTCAAATGTTGTAGCTGATATTAGCATATCTGAATTTCTTTTTCCCTATGTTTTAACCATGATTAGCATTAAAAGAAGGTTCATGCTAGTGATTATTACCTCCCACTTTACCATGTAGGCTGCAAATATCAAAATATATCAAAGTAAATTTGTATGAGAACAGATAGTGTTTGAAAATTTAACACAGGCTTTTCGTTCTATATTCATTACTATCATTCTTGATTAAAATGTATCCTTGTTCATTTCATTTGGAGAGTTTCAGATTCTCTCTTGTTGTTTCCTTCCTGGATTGTGAAATCTGTGTTTGGTTGTGAAATCTGATTTTCTCCTGTCTGGTTACTTTGTTGATAGAAATTTTGATGTCCTTCCAGAAATATTTCTTAAGTTTCGTATATGATGTTTTTCTCCATGATATGCAACCCTTCATATTTGTGCTCTTCCCGATTAGAGTTCTTCATCTATGGTGCTTATACGAAGGCTATATACAGCTGTTTCCAATAAAATGTTCTGGTATTCTGAATTGATGATACGCAGGAATAATGGTATTCTAAGCAACTCAAATACACACTTGAAATGATAGATGTAAAACATATAGCAAAGAGGACACTTTGATTAAAGAGGTTTGGTACATGTACGTGATTATGTGAAGTTGCTAGATTGTTAGGTGTGGACCATTGTTGTATGTGGCTTTTTTTTTTGTATTGAGAATTTAAGCAGTGCATAGCATATGCAACCTTTAAATGCAATTCAATTAATTGATTCAATGCTTTCTTATTAACTGTAATTGGCGATTGTAGGTGTTTGATTTCTTTTTAGCAGGTATATTAGGTATTAGGCAGGTTGCCTACTTAGTTCAAATCTGACTTGTGATATTTTACATGTTATGAACCCTTTATGTATGGGTTCACTTGGTGTTTAATAAGTTGATTCACTAGCAGTCTTTGTTTTTCTTGACTTAATATGAACTGGTCTCAGATAAAGCCTAAATATCATCTCCATGGTGTTGCATTGTCTGCTACCTATTGACTAGTGTAGAAAACATGGCTTGAAAACTTGACTTTTTTTCTACGCCATTTTAACGGGTAAATCGCACAGACAGCCATTGAAGTTTGGTCAATGTCCTCATATCACAAAAGTTCATCTCATCTCAATAAATGACTCGTCTTTATATTTTCGTACCAATAAAGCCACTTTGCCTTTGATGTCAAATTTTCATTGGAAATATTGAGTAGAAAGGCTTAATCAATTCAACCGTGCCGCATAAACATCATTTGTATTGGTTCATTGCTATATGCCAACCCATTTACTAATGAAGGTTGCAAAGTAAGAGAAAACGAGTGCTACGTGGCTCTTATGTGACCTTATTGGATTGATTAAGCTGCCTAGTCAGCATTTCTATGGAGAATTTGGTCTGGAAATGTTTAAATTGACTTTATTGGTAGAACATACAAAGTTAAGTTATTTTGTTGATATAATGTGAACTTTTGGACATTGTCCAAATTTAAGTGAGCATAGGTGAGACTTACCCCACCGTTAACTGAAGTCTTGCAAGCATTGAGTTTGAATCATATACCTTGTTTTTGAATGCGCACTTTCCATTCTGCAGATGTAGGAGTTATGAGTGGAGCAATTTTGTTTATTCAAGAAGATCTTTAAATATCAGATGTACAAGTAGAAGTTCTGGTTGGAATCTTAAGCATAATCTCGCTTTTGGGTGGTTTAGTCCGAGGAAGAACATCCGATTCCATTGGTAGAAAGTGGACAATTGTTTTCCAAATAGGAGCAGCTTTATTGACTGTGGCTCCTTCTTACATTATACTAATGATAGGAGAATCCTAGCCGGATTCGGAATCCGAATCGGCTTCGGAGTCATGATCGCACCAGTTCACGTAGCAGAGATATCGCCATCTGTTGTCTGAGGATATCTACTTCCCTGAAATTTTCACAAATCTAGGAATCCTTTCAGGACTCTCAGTCCATGTAAGTTGGGGAGTTATGCTTGGTGTAGGAATCATCCCCTCCTTGTTTATGGGGTTTGCGCTCTCGATAACCCCTGAATCATCTGTGGTGCAGAATAGGCTTCAAGAAGCTAGAGAAGTGTTATAAAAAAACCAACGCAACCGACACGGAGGTGGAAGAAAGATTAGCAGAAATTCCAGTTGCGGCAGGCAATGCTAATGCAAAAAAGAATGAAGAAAAAGCCGTTTGGCACGAAATGTTAAACCATTCACTTTCTGTTCGAAAAATGTTGATTACTGGCTGTGAAATCCAGTTTTTTCAGCAAGTTACCGGCATTGATGCAACAGTGTATTATAGTCCTACAATTTTCAAAGAAGCCGGGATTGAAAACAAGACTAAATTTCTCTCTGCAACAGTTGTTGTTGGGTACACCAGAACTGTGTTGAACCCTTGCGGAATATTTTTCCAAAATGCAATAATTGTATGTAAGTGCACATATTTTACATGACTATGAACCAGATGAATATAACCGCAAGCAAGCTGATGACACCCATAATGCTTTGCCTTCTTATGTTCAGTCTGCTACATTTTCATTCAATGACATTTGGACTCTGAATAATTGCTAACAAAATTAAAGAACACTACAGTGAAGTCTGCTTAAAAATTCCATTTACTGGAAGGCGTTTATGAAGCGAGACAATAGACAATTTCTATAACGATCTTAGAGAAAGAATCCTATGGTTTCAAAGAAAAGAAAAAGCTATGAACAAATGACTTGGAACAACACAGATGAGGTGATTATCATCTTTTAATTTTGGTTTAAATGATTTTTTTGCCGGTCTCTTAACATTCAATAAGAGAAGCTCTCTTGTTCGTTTTCCACAATAGGTTGCCGTTGTTAGATTTATCAAAAAATTGTGAGTGCCATAAAGCTTGTGATTAGATGAAATTTCGTAAGAGCTCTTCCCTATGATCATCACGAGTATGCGCTCTACACGTATCTAGAATATTATTTATAGATCAAAGAGGCTTTTACCATTACCACAACATTTGTTTTTAAAATAAAACAAATATACAAATATCACTGAACCATAGCTAAATAAACATATTCCATATTTTATACAAAAACTTGAGAAATCACTTCACAAAAACCAGATAACTCACATCAATACAACTTAATAACAATCTTTACCTTATTTCACTGAAGTGCACACTTTCAATTATTTTTTCACATAACAATTCATATATATGATATTTGTATTCATCTATAGACTACAACAGAGGATCTTTAAGCAATGAGGCAACTGAGTCCTTCAAGATGTGAGAATTAGTGAATCCATCATCATCCTTATATATTACGTCCATCGCACGTGACAAATTCAAAATACGTTCCAAAAGATCCATTGAAACTGGAAATGGCTTTAAACACTCTTCATTTATGTCCTTCCATGCATGTGTTATCTCTTTCCTGAACAACTCAACTATCTCTTCTTCTGAAACATTGTATTGTTTTACGTAGCATTCAACCCCAGAAGCAACATGTTCTCTTTTTTGTTCAAACTACACGGATACATTCACAAAAATATTTCAATTAAGTTTTTCTTAATGAAAGATTTTAAATTAAGTTTATTAGTTGTACATGTTATACACATATTTATGTCCTTACTACTATCAACTAGTATTCCAAAAATAGTTTTTTTGAAATATATGACTTATTATTAATTTATTGGCTTAGCATGCGCTGGGCGTATAGTAAAATTTCTAAAACTTGAATTGCCATGCGACAATTTTGTTCTTTTAAACAGTCACATGGCATACACTTGGTCATCATGTTATATGTAAAAGTAAGCTCTTTTCAATTGATAATATGACTGTAACGTCACTAGTTAGTTACTTTTTCTATCCGAAATGGTCGAAATTATTTTACCTTGTGTGAAACAATGTCATCCATGAATCTGCATATAACTGTTGATCCTTTAATGATCTTAGGGTCAGAAAATATCCATTCAAATGCATCTTTAGTTGCAATTTCTCCCATTCCTAGGAATGAAGTTGTTGTCAACATTGAATAACAAGTAGTCACTAGTGAAACTTGCATGTATTCCTCCATTGTTGGTGTATACTTTTGCTCACGCCACTTTGCTTCAGCTAAGTAGTTTTGAACTACCTTCTTCATCTGACATATTTTCTCCAAGTTCAACTTAATTAATTAATTATTTCAAAACTTTCATGAATTCAATTTAAGAAATCTTTATATCATAATATATTAGGTTCTAGAACCATATATTATATGTAATATTACTTACAGATTCTTTAGCGTAATAGACACAGAATGATCTTCCTTCTGTTGATGTTATCTCATCAATTTCGTTGTAGACATCATTTAGATTGTGAAATATCACTTTCATATACTCTGGAAGAGTATCAATGTCCGCCACATCCCACCTATTCCGAAATATCGTTCAATCCATCAAATAAGTAAATCTCGCTCAATCAATTGCATCGATAAACTTGAAAATATGAGAAGTGTGCGTAATACCTTTGAATAGCATCAGTGAGAAGTTGAAGTTCGTCAGTTGTAGCAAAGTTATCATAAGTATCATCCAAAATGGTAGCCAGAGCTATGACTTTAGTTAACATCTTCCTTGCAAGGTAATATTGGGGTTCAAAATAAACCCCCATAATCCAGAAGTACAACTCTACGACTCTGTCTCTTACGTACGGAAAATTTTCCGGGACGTTCAAGTTTTTCCACCACCTGAATTAGAAACCAGTAGTAATACTTAAATTTTGTAATTAATGGTTGAGACATGCAGTAGAATCGTAGCGGGTCATGAAGGGCCCATCGACCCCGACTCCATGAGAAAATAAGGAAAATTGAGGATATGTTGACTTAAATTTCCATTGTAAACATAAGATCCAACGGTAATAAATCTTTATGTTATTTTGAAAATAATCTGCGTATTTTGTCCGACCTTGATTCGTATTCACCACAAATCTATGTTTTTGTACTAAATTTTTTTCGATCGATCCTGAGTTTTTGGTACTAGTTTCACCACTCGGTTAGAAGAACAATAGACAAAGAATGATGTGGACTTACTGAATAATAGCATTCAATTCCTTTTGATGTTGTTCTTGTAACATGTTGAAATCTAACTTGGCAAAAGTTAACAACGTTTTGTCGTGTGATTCATCCCGTTCATAGATAGGAATGAAGCGCCTCGCCTCCAACCGTGAAAAGCATTTGCGGATGGGTCTAATCAGAGCATGGGCGACATCTTCAGCAACATCATGACTTAATTTCGGTAATATTAGTTTGAGATTTGCTGTCGTAAAAGCTAGTGCTTCGTCCAATATATCTTCTCCTCTTATGCTGAGAAAAGATGCCTCATATAAACTTAGCATGCCTTCAACATCATCAATCAAAGACTTTTTGAACTTTCCTTGGCTATCTTTGAAATCTTCAAACACATCTACATCATAACCAATAGAGAAATCATTATCAGATACATGTTGCATGGAAACTCCTATTTATTAGTGTCATTGCGTTTTCTGTCCATTTCGGAAATAGATCAGAACTCCAGAGAACTAGCTTGACATGTTTGAAGATCTGTTTTAAAACTCGTTTGCGGTTTGAGAAACTGATTCTGCCTTGCACATTTAATTGATTTTAATCTTTAGCTAATTGAAACTGCATCGTTAGGTTAAACTTCTTAAGTAATGATAATTTCTATTCCATAATTGTTAGTTATTCCTACTCTGGCCCCGTTCTTTATGACTTATCAACACTTAATTTCAGTTCATCTTTTTTTTCAAACAAGGCTTTTGTACTCATGTTGTAACAAAGTATAAATGCCAATTTTTTACTATTATACTTTTAATGTTTATAAATGCATGTCTCCAAATATTTGTGGCACTTACATACTTTTCCCACGTTTATGTCTTCTATGTTTTTCACATACAACGTTAATTAGTTAATACATACTAATTACTTACCACATGAGACCTTAATGCCTTGTTGCCTAAGTAATCGAAAGCGAAGTGCAACATTATGCAGGTCATGTTTATGAGAATCAGAATTAATATTGCAGAACAATTTTTCGAGTTCATCTTCGATTTCCGCCTTAAAATGGTAAGAAATGCCAAGGCGTTGGATAAGATCAATCAATTTTAGTTTTTGGGAAGGATTGTCGTCGGACTTCTTCTTTAGCATCCTTCCTATATCTTGCTTCAGTTCATCATGTTGTTCTTCAACTGAATATTCATCTATTTTCTGCAAAACCAAACCATAAAATGTTCCATCTTGTCGCTAAAATTATTAGGTCTTAGAATTTTATTCTTATTTTTGCTAAAAAACAAACTACAGAAGAACTCAAAAAAAAGAAGTGAAACCACACATTAATATGAAATTAACACTTGAAATTTGAGGAAAATTCATTGAATTTAGTGATTTACTGAAAAAACTGAAGTAGTTCAACGATCTTTTTGTAAAATTAACCCCTAAGATTAGTGATGCTGGTATAATTTGGGCCTCCTTATAATACAAATTAAATAAACTTATTAGTTACCTTGAAAGGAGAAACATTGTTAAGGAAATTGTCGGCCCAGATTTTAGGATGATAAACAGCAAAATCACGTTTGAGAGAATTAGCAGCTGCACCTATATTTGATGACATTTCTTTTTTGAAAATCTGAATGGATGGATGATTATGAATTTGTTATGATGTAAAATTAGACTTATCAACTCATCGAATTTATAGGCCAAATCCATGTTTATTAATTATATCTAAATTTTTAAAAAGAGATATCTTCTGCTGTACAAAATCGTATCTTTATTTATTAAATCTAAATTTTTAAATCTGCTGTACTCTATAGCGATATATTAGTAATATTACCCATTTGGGAATAGAAACTGATATATTTATATTTAATCAAATCGTATCTTTTTTATTAATCAAAACAAAATCATGCATATATACTTTATTATATAATTATTGCAAACTTGCAAACCTTTTCCTGCATATATTGCACCACCTTTTAATTGAAAAAAGAAACTTTCGTGCATATGACTTTTCTTTACGTGAGTTGCTATTTACATACCACTTTTTTCGAACTACAGCCCACTTTTCTCCAAAATATCATTGCCATAATTCATCTTTTATTTTGAAATTCTAAAACCTCTTAACACCCTCTTTTCCTAGATTGAACTTTGTAACTCCAAAATCACACTTTTTGCTCACGATTATGGACAAAAACATGAATAAAGTACGTAATTTTTGAAAAACATGCTCGAAAATAGTTAGTTTTATTAAAAAATTCCAAAAAAAGAGCGTTTTCGATCTCGGGGTCGTTTCTCCATTTGGAGAAACATCCCAGGATATGGAAAAACATCCAAGGAGAACGTTTCTCCATAGAAAAACGTCCACAATGGCCGTTATACCAAAAAATTCAATTTTTATATTTTTTTAATATGTTTATGAAGCGATAATAGACAATTTCTATAACGATCCTGGTGAAAGAATCCTATGCTTTCAAAGAAAAGAAAAAGCTATGAACAAATGACTTGGAGCAACACAGATGAGGTGATTATCATCTTTAAATTTTGGTTTAAATGATTTTTTTGCCGGTCTGTTAACATTCAATAAGAGAAGCTCTCTTATTCGTTTTCCACAATAGGTTGCTGTTGTTAGATTTATCAAAAAATTGTGGGTGCCATAAAGCTTGTGATTAGATGAAATTTCGTAAGAGCTCTTCCCTAGGGTCATCACGAGTATGCACTTTACACGTATCTAGAATATTCTTTCTAGATCAAAGAGGCTTTTACCACTACCACAACATTTATTTTTAAAATAAAATAAATATACACAATATCACCGAACCATAGCCGAATAAACATATTCCATATTTTATACAAAAACTCACTTCACAAACAACATATAACTTACATCAATACAGCTTAATAACAATCCTCACCTTATTTCACTGGAGCGCACACTTTCAATTATTTTTCACATAACAATTCATATATATGATATTTGTATTCATCTACAGACTATAGCAGAGGATCTTTAAGCAATGAGGCAACTGAGTCCTTTAAGATGTGAGAATTAGTGAATCCATCATCATCCTTATATATTACGTCAATCGCACGTGACAAATTCAAAATACGTTCCAAAAGATCCATCGAGACTGGAAATGGCTTTAAACACTCTTCATTTATGTCCTTCCATGCATGTGTTATCTCTTTCCTAAACAACTCAACTATCTCTTCTTCTGAAACCTTGTATTGTTTTACGTAGCATTCAATTCCAGAAGCAACATGTTCTCTTTTTTGCTCAAACTACACGGATACGTTCACAAAAATATTTTAATTCAAGTTTTTTTTTAATGAAAGATTTTAAATTAAAGTTTATTAGTCATACATGTTATACACATATTTATGTCCTTCCTACTATCAACTAGCATTCCAAAAATAGTTTTTTTTTTGAAATATATGACTTATTATTAATTTATTGGCTTAGCAGCGCTGTGCATGTAGTAAAATTTCTACAACTTGAATTGCCATGCGACAATTTCGTTCTTTTAACAGTCACATGGCATACACTTGGTTATCATGTTATATGTAAAAGTAAGCTCTTTTCAATTGATAATATGACTGTAATGTCACTAGTTAGTTACTTTTTCTATCGGAAATGGTCGAAATTATTTTACCTTGTGTGAAACAATATCATCCATGAATCTGCATATAACTGATGATCCTTTAATTATCTTCGGGTCAGAAAATATCCATTCAAATGCATCTTTAGTTGCAATTTCTCCCATTCCTAGGAATGAAGTTGTTGTCAGCATTGAATAACAAGTAGTCACTAGTGAAACTTGCATGTATTCCTCCATTGTTGGTGTATACTTTTGCTCACACCACTTTGCTTCAGCTAAGTAGTTTTGAACTACCTTCTTCATCTGACATATTTTCTCCAAGTTCAACTTAATTAATTAATTATTTCAAAACTTTCATGAATTCAATTTAAGAAATCTTTATATCATAATATATTAGGTTCTAGAACCATATATTATATGTAATATTACTTACAGATTCTTTAGCGTAATAGACACAGAATGATCTTCCTTCTGTTGATGTTATCTCATCAATTTCGTTGTAGACATCATTTAGATTGTGAAATATCGCTTTCATATACTCTGGAAGAGTATCAATGTCCGCCACATCCCACCTATTCCGAAATATCGTTCAATCCATCAAATAAGTAAATCTCGGTCAATCAACTGCATCGATAAACTTGAAAATACGAGAAGTGTGCGTAATACCTTTGAATCGCATCAGTGAGAAGTTGAAGTTCGTCAGTTGTAGCAAAGTTATCATAAGTATCATCCAAAATGGTAGCCAGAGCTATGACTTTAGTTAACATCTTCCTTGCAAGGTAATATTGGGGTTCAAAATAAACCCCCATAATCCAGAAGTAGCACTCTACGACTCTGTCTCTTACGTACGGAAAATTTTCCGCAACGTTCAAGTTTTTCCACCACCTGAATTAGGAACCAGTAGTAATACTTAAATTTTATATTAATGGTTGAGACATGCAGTAAGCGGGTCATGAAGGGCCCATCGACCCCGACTCCATGAGAAAATAAGGAAAATTGATGATATGTCGACTTAAATTTCCGTTGTAAACATAAGATCCAACGGTAATAAATCTTTATGTTATTTTGAAAATGATCCGTGTATCTTTTCCGACCTTGATTCCTATTCACCACAAATCTATGTTTTTGTACTAAATTTTTTTCGATCGATCCTGAGTTTTTGGTACTAGTTTCACCACTCGGTTAGAAGAACAATAGACAAAGAATGATGTGGACTTACTGAATAATGGCTTTCAATTCCTTTTGATGTTGTTCTTGTAACATGTTGAAATCTAACTTGGCAAAAGTTAACAACGTTTTGTCGTGTGATTCATCCCGTTCATAGATAGGAATGAAGCGCCTCGCCTCCAACCGTGGAAAGCATTTGCGGATGGGTCTAATCAGAGCATGGGCGACATCTTCAGCAACATCAGGACTTAATTTTGGTAATATTAGTTTGAGATTTGCTGTCGTAAAAGCTATGGTTTCGTCCAATATATCCTCTCCTCTTATGCTGAGAAAAGATGCCTCATATAAACTTAGCATGCCTTCAACATCATCAATCAAAGACTTTTTGAACTTTCCTTGGCTATCTTTGAAATCTTCAAACACATCTACATCATAACCAATAGAGAAATCATTATCAGATACATGTTGCATGGAAACTCCTATTTATTAGTGTCATGGCGTTTTGTGTCCGTTTCGGAAATAGATTCAGAACTCCACAGAACCAGCTTAACATGTTTCAAGATGTGTTTTGAAAACTCGTTTGCGGTTTGAAAAACTGATTCTGCCTTGCACATTTAATTAATTTCAATCTTTAGCTAATTGAAACTGCATCGTTAGGTTAAACTTCTTAAGTGATGATAATTTCTATTCCATAATTGTTAGTTATTCCTATTTTGGACCCGTTCTTTATGACTTATCAACACTTAATTTCAGTTCATCTTTTTTTCAAACAAGGCTTTTGTACTCATGTTGTAACAAAGTATAAATGGCAATTTTTTACTATTATACTTTTAATGTTTATAAATGCATGTCTCCAGATATTTGTCGCACTTACATACTTTTCCCACGTTAATGTCTTCTATGTTTTTCACATACAACGTTAATTAGTTAATACATACTAATTACTTACCACATGAGACCTTAATGCCTTGTTGCCTAAGTAATCGAAAGCGAAGTGCAACATTATGCAGGTCATCTTCATGAGAATCAGAATTAATATTGCAGAACAATTTTTCGAGTTCATCTTCGATTTCCGCCTTAAAATGGTAAGAAATGCCAAGGCGTTGGATAAGATCAATCAATTTTAGTTTTTGGGAAGGATTGTCGTCGGACTTCTTCTTTAGCATCCTTCCTATATCTTGCTTCAGTTCATCATGTTGTACTTCAACTGAATATTCATCTATTGTCTGCAAAACCAAACCATAAAATATTCCATCTTGTCGCTAAAATTATTAGGTCTTAGAATTTTATTCTTATTTTTGCTAAAAAACAAACTACAGAAGAACTCATAAAAAAAAGTGAAACCACACATTAATATGAAATTAACACTTGAAATTTGAGGAAAATTCATTGAATTTAGTGATTTACTGAAAAAGCTGAAGTAGTTCAAGGATCTTTTTGTAAAATTAACCCCTAAGATTAGTGATGCTGGTATAATTTGGGCCTCCTTATAATACAAATTAAATTAACTTATTAGTTACCTTGAAAGGAGAAACATTGTTAAGGAAATTATCAGCCCAGATTTTAGGATGATAAACAGCAAAATTACGTTTGAGAGAATTAGCAGCTGCACCTATATTTGATGACATTTCTTTTTTGAAAATCTGAATGGATGGATGATTATGAATTTGTTATGATGTAAAATTAGACTTATCAACTCATCGAATTTATAGGCCAAATCCATGTTTATTAATTGTATCTAAATTTTTAAAAAGAGATATCTTCTGCCGTACAAAATCGTATCTTTATTTAATCAAATCGTGTCTTTTTTATTAATCAAAACGAAATCATGCATATATGCTTTACAGTAATGTTCAAGTGGTCCTTGAATGTCCAAATTAAATTTGAATATTGACCCTAAATTTAACAATTTCGTTCATATGCACGTTAAAAACTAAACCCTAGACATTAAAAACTAAACCCTAGACCCTAAATCATCGACCCTAGACACTAAAAACTAAACCCTAGACCCTAAATCATCAATCCTAGATACTAACATGTGACGTGTCATCGAATTATTAGTCCGGAGTATCACATCATCTAGGGTCGATGATTTAGGGTTTAGGGTTTAGTTTTTAATGTCTAGGGTCGATGATTTAGGGTCTAGGGTTTAGTTTTTAGTGTCTATGGTTTAATTTTTAATGTAAATATAATCGAATTTGTTATATCTAATGGTCAATGTCCAAATTCAATTTGGACATTCAAGGACCACTTGAACATTACTGTATACTTTATTATATAATTATTGCAAACTTGCAAACCTTTCCTGCATATATTGCACCACCTTTTAATTGAAAAAAACAACTTTCCTGCATATGGCTTTTCTTTATTGAATTCTGTTACTTGTTAATATTTCTTACACTTCGTATAACACGGGCTTTTTATATATGTGAGTCAATGACTAGAGGCACACATGCGCACAAGATACAGAAACCGCAAAAGATGCGGAATACAAATAACAACTCCATAAGGATTTATCACATAACCACAAGAATCAACCAAAACACAACTTGTCCAAATTAAAACATCAACTATAACCACGAGAATGAAAATCTAAACCATAATCAACAACACAAGATATATACGTGCAAATCATCTTGGTGTGAAGGGTATAACTCACAGAACGTCTAAAGAGTCTACCCTACTTTTCGTATGATAACAAAATCGAGAACAAAGCAAACCCGACAAAGTTTTTAATTGCAACCCACCAATAACCAAGAGACAATAAGAGATTACAAGAAATCGAAAAGTACCACAGATAAAGAAAGAAACTTTCAATAAACAGCCCCCACACAAACAACGGCCTAGGGCTCACTCTTCCTGGGCTTCAAAATTCTTAAATTACAATAGTCATAGTTATCAAGCTCTTAAATATTGATTGTATATTTTTCATATAAGGTATGATGTGTAGTTATTAATTGTATCTAATAATATAGACATTTCACTATTGTTGTTAAATTTAGATGAATTTTTTTTCATATATTTCTTAGTTGAACAATTTTGCCTAAAACTTCTGAAATGCTCGAGATGGGCTTGCATCCAAACACACACAAATGATCATCAGACACATCTCTGCCACTCCATACCTTATCATGAACATACTACAAAGGAACATTACGTGTAAGATTATGTACATGAACCACAATACTCAAAGTTTCATCCCAAAATTATCTAGGCAAACTTGCATGAGACAACATACATCTACTTTCACATAGAGTCTTATTAGTCCGTTCTTCTAAGTGATTCAAGTGTTGAGTCTTTGGAGGGATCTTCTTGTTGCCCTTATAATAAGCATTAAAACGGCCTATATACTCCCCTCCAATATATGATCAAATACACACTTGATCTCCTTCTGATTTTGTCTCTCAACTAGGGATCGAAACTATTTGAAAACACATCCAACATCTGATCTTTTGACTTCAAGGTTTATGCCCACATCTTCTTTGAGTAATCATCAAATGAATGTGACAAAATAAAGAGAACCACCAGTTTTCCTAGTTGATATAAGACCACATACATGAGAATGAATCAAATCAAGTATCTTTTCCTTCTTGTGAGAATGATGACTTTTAAATGAAATTGGTAATCTGTTTCGCAGCCATGCAATTAGAACAATTCTTCAATTAATTTTCTCCGAATCAGATAACACATTCTTTGACAAAATAAACATGCTTTTTCACTCATATGAATATGTCTCTTATGCCATAAATCAACCACATCATGGCTTCTTATTTCCAATGAGGGCATCTTATCGGATTCCTAAAATAGGTTAAATAACGTATTTAATATTTGAATAACGAATTCGTGGTTTACCGCTCTTATGAATTTACTTATAATTATCAATTGACATTCTAAATTTGTTGAAAATGATAAACGTCTTAATTTATCAAAAACGTCTATTATTTTACTTAAGAATGAATTTAAAACAACTGCGACATTAGTTCATTTTCGAGCCTAACTTGACGAGCTTTCTGACCCTTAGCTCCATGCCAAGAGAGTGCCACTTGTTTGTTGTTTATAAGGGTAATAAATGAGCCAGTTACATTAATTTGTTAGTACATTAATTAGCTGATTATCACAAGATTTAAGCCTCTTTAAAATCCATGTGACAGTCAGTACAAATAATAATGTACAACAAGCCATGCACATTAATTGTTTAATTTGTATGTTCTTGACTACAGTTGTGGAAATATTTTCCAAAATATTAAATTATGAATACATGACCATGAGCTGACATCAGGGATGACAACAGCTCATAACTCTCTCAATCTTTCCCTTTATCCATACATTACTATCTCAATATCCTTTCCTCTCCTGAGCTTTCTCTGATTATTTATTCTTCACTTAATTATTTCTTGAAACTAAACCATTTCCATGGCTGGTTCTAATTCTGAGCAACTTCATTTTATCTTATTTCCTTTCATGGCTCAAGGCCACTTGATTCCCATGTTTGACATTGCCAGATTGTTAGCTCAACACGGAGTTCTCATCACAATTGTCACTACTCCTATTAATGCTAATCGCTTCAGACAAATCCTCGATAGAGAACTCGAATCAGGCCTCAAAATTAACCTCGTCACGCTGAAATTTCCAGCTGAAGAAGCAGGACTACCACAAGATTGTGAGAATCTTGACATGCTATCTTCATTAGGCTTAGTCATGGATTTCCACTCTGCAGTCAGTAGGCTCGAAAAACCGGTCACAAAATTGCTTCAGGAGATGATTCCAAGGCCTAATTGTATTATTTCGGATATGAATTTGCCTTTTACGGGCCAAGTTGCTGCCAAGCTTCATCTTCCAAGAATATCTTTCAGTGGATTTTCTTGTTTTTGTGTGTTATGTATAGATAGAGTATACAATTCCGGGGTTCTGAATAGTATAAATTCTGAAACGGAATACTTTTCTGTTCCTGGATTGCCTCATCCTATCCAAATCACCAAACAACAGCTTCCTGGAGCAATAGTTCGAACCTCGGGGCCTATTGGAGACCACATAAAAGCTGCTGAAGAAGGAACATATGGTGTTATAATGAATTCTTTTGAAGAATTGGAGCCGGAATATGCCCATGGATGTAAGATGATTAAAGGAGATCAAAAGGTTTGGTGTATCGGTCCAGTTTCACTCAGCAGTAAAGATAACTTGGATCTAATTCAACGAGGCGATAATAAGATGTCAATGGTAAAATCTGATGAATGCTTGAAATGGCTCGACGGACAACAATTGGGTTCTGTAATATATGTATGTTTTGGTAGTCTTTGTAATTTGGTAACTTTGCAGTTGATAGAGCTCGCCTTAGGATTAGAAGCATCGAATATATCGTTTGTTTGGGTTCTAAGAGGAGGCGAGAAATCGATAGAGTTAGAAAAATGGATAGAAAGGGAACATTTCGAAGAAAGAACGAAAGGGAGAGGCCTTATAGTAAGAGGATGGGCACCACAACTTGCTATATTGTCACATGTAGCAATAGGCGGATTTTTAACACATTGCGGGTGGAATTCAACACTAGAAGCGATAAGTGAAGGCATACCAATGATTACTTGGCCGCTTTTTGCGGATCAGTTTTTCAATGAGAAACTGGTAGTAGATGTGTTGAAGATTGGTGTGAAGGTCGGGGCAGAGGTAACTGTTGTTTGGGGGGAGGAAGATAAGATCGGAGTTTCGGTTAAGAAGGAAGATGTTACGAAGGCTATATCGAAGCTAATGGATGACGGAGAGGAAGGTGAAGAGAGGAGAAGAAGAGTAAAAGAGTTGAGTTGGAAGGCAAAGAAAGCAGTGGAGGAAAATGGATCATCTTATCTCAATTTGAAGCTATTGATACAAGATATTCAAACATTGACTCTTGATAAAAATGGCTGTTGAAGATTGAAAAATTCTATTAATATATTCTCTGTTTTTCCAATAAAATGATTTGGAAAATTATACTCCAATTGTTGATATAAAATCTGGCAATTAGAAATTCAAATTAATGTTCATATTCTTTTTGGGCTACTCTGATTTCTAGGTGTAGTTTACTATAACTTCATCGTCAAGAAAAAGATAATGGCTTGTTATGTCTAAATAAAAGATGAGAGACTTCATGAAATGTCAAAAATGTCCAATTGACTCATATTTTTTAACATTATTAATTTATTCGAACCTTATTTGCTAAGGGTCAATACCATTATTTATACCAAGAAACAAAATTTGAAACGAAAGTAAATGAAACATAGTATTCAATCAAGGGTAAAATGCACCTATGATGTGCAACTTTTTCCCTCTTTCTCACTTTGGTGTACAACCTAAACAATAACATCATGTGAGGGAAAAGCTCTTTGTGAGATAAGCCGATTTGAGATAAAACCTAAAAATATGTCCCCTTTGATAAGTTGAGTATGAATTGCTAACTCTTTTGACATATTTAGAATAAACATTGTGAGACTCGAATTCATGTACATAGTTACCTCATTTATGACATTAAAAAAAAATAAAGTTAAAGTTTAAAATAGCCTTTGTGATTAGTTTAGCCCAAATTAAGGTTAACTCAGTCCTCATATTAGTATTTTTACATTAGTCTAAATACAATATATGTTTTAATATCTAAAATTTGGATACCAGTTTAAAATTCAATTTTTGGACTAGTAGTCCCTGGCTGCATGCATGCCTTGTTGAAAATTCATTTGACCTTAATTTATTAAATTAAAATAAAAGAATAAAAGAAGAAGTGGTGTTTGGTCTCAGTTGCCTCCTCCCTTCCACTACTCCCACGAAACAGGAAAATAACAATAACCGCCATAACTGACCTAACCTCACTTGTGTTCCATAAATTCCCCTCCTTTTCTCCTTCTTTTTCCATCTTTTTATAATGGCTTTCATCAACCTCTCCAAGAAGAACAAACCTTGTGCTCCTACGATCATGTCGATAGCTTACTACTGCAGTCTTACCCTTGTGATTCTCGTATTCCAAAGCTTAATCTATGATGAAATCAGAGGCAGCGGAATGAGATTCGACAGACCATGCGATGAGATTTATGTTGTCCAACAAGGAGAAACACTTCATACCATCAGTAGCAAGTGTGGTGATCCTTATATAGTTGAACACAATCCTCATATTCATGATCCTGATGATGTTTTTCCTGGACTTGTTCTTCAGATTACTCCCCACAGCAGCTAACTTTTTCTTTTCTTTTTTCTCGTTAGACTAATAGAACTATGTTTTGTGTCGTGAACACTCGCTGACTTAGATAAATGATATTGTTGGTGTTCTCATTTTCATACTGTAGTTTGTAGTCCAGAAAAGCTCGTGTTTCAGCTTGTATATCTAGAAGTTTATATGATACAAGTGACTAATCTCTTTATTAAACTTACTTTAACAGTTGGTTTTCTGTTGTTTCATGCTTAAACACTTGAAAGTTAAATCAAACCGTTGTTTGAATTTCCTTAATATTTTGATTCCATAAAGCTATCCACAGTCAACACAGTGTTAATAACCGGGGGTCTATAAATAATCCTGCAGCAGCTAAAACTCCAAACAAAAACAAAACACGGAGAGAAACTAAACCTGAAATACTGAATGTAAACATCAAACAACCTCGAATGAAAATACGATCAGCAGAAAACAAAATATATAGGTAAGTTAAATGAGAAAAATAATGCTAAATTGGTATATTTGCAGTTCTGCAATTGATTGAAGGAATAAAAGGTATTCGACACAATTATCATATTTGTTTCATTTATATCATATAATAACACAATTTTGATGTGATAACTTGTTTTGACACTCCAACTCCAATTAGCTGTGCATTTGTCGGTTCGTTGGTAAATCCGCAGGGCTTAAAGCCAACTGCCTCAAATAAGAATATTTTAACAGTAGAGCAGACCAGTGAAATACACAGGGTCAATTTGGGTCAACCCGGCTGAAAACACTTTAGTGACTGGATAATGGAAAAGCATCAATCATAACATGAAATTTCTACATCATGAATCAAAAACTTAATCTGGAGGATCCAGCAACATAGTAGCTACTACATTTGGTTAAGTAATCAGATTGGCCCTGAATTTGAAGATGTCTCATTAATCTCTTGAACTAGCTTAAAGTGGTATATGATTACCCCATAAAACTCCTATATGACAGAGCAAAATGGTGACTTCGACAAGTTGAAGCCCAGATCACTTTAAAGTAACAAGTTCAAGGGGTTCATGTCACTTTAAGCAAATTCAGAAGCCAATATGTCACTTTAACAGGTCACTTTATGCAAGTTTAGAAGGTCAATAGGTTATTTTAAGGAAGTTTAGGGGACTAATTGGTCGGTGTAAGCGAGTTCATGGGTAAACAGGCCACTTTAAGCAAGTTCAGGGCAGCAATAGGTTATATTAAGCAAGTTTAGGAGGGTGTAATAGGCCATTTTTAAGTAAAGTTCAGAGGTCACTAGACTACTTTAAGCAAGTTCAAGGCAATAGCCAACAGGTCATTCAAGCAAGTTCAAGGTCTCATCAAGAGGCTAATGAGCAGCTCTAATAATAAAGGGGCTGATAGGATTATTTGGTCAAGAAGAGAGCTCCTCATGCAATAAGCCCAAATTAACAGCTAATGCCATACGAAGAAAGCATTGTTATATTCAACAAAGATAGATATAACTCATAAGAAAAATGCATACAAATAAATTTCTTATTGATCTAAAATTTGCACTAAACATATAGATATAGTGATATACAACATGTAATCAAGAATACATAGTAAAAATGCAATAAATAATTCTCTGACCTTTATACCTCGTTGCCCTGATGAGCATGATTGCACAATCCTTGTTATACAAGTTCACAAGCAGATGACAATGTTGACAGAACACATCATCCATCAACAATAAATTGATCATCTTGAGTATCTCCATCAACCCGGGCATCATCTCCATGTACCATACCATTCACATGGTGTAAATTCTGCATCATTTGTGAAAGATAATGGTTACTAGCTGCAGTATGATCAGAGAGCGCAGTAGTGTGACCACTCCACTGTGAAACTATCCCGAGCAATTGGCTAGTAAGGTTCTGTTGCTCGTGAAGAATCCGTGTCTGGATTTGTCCCATTTCTGCTCGGTGTTGATTTAACATACCGTCAATCCTCTTCTTCCATTCTGACCTCCGCCTGTTCATTCTCGCTTCCCATTCTTTCTCTTGAATTAACTCTTCATCTCGTCTTCTTCGATCCCTTTCTTCGTTCTCCTTTTCCATGGTTTCCCATTCTTGATATCTTTGCCATCTCAACTTCTCCCTGCTCTTTTCCCTTTCTTCCCTTTCCTTCTCCCTCTCTTCTAATTTCCTTTCTAATTCTTGCTCCCTCTCCTTCCGAACTTTCTCCATTCTTTGCTTCTCCCGCTCCCTCTCCACTTCACGCTGTTCAAATCGAGCCTCCATCTCTTTCAGCTGCCCCATCTGGTTTGACAAGAACCCAAACATCCTCTTCTCCAACCCCTTCAACACCTTCCTCCTCTTCTTTGAATTAGACACATTTACATCCACATCTTCATACATAAAACCATCATCACCATCCTCTCTCGCTCGATCATGACCATTATAATCCCCCTCCGCCTCTTCTCCTTCATAATCAAACCCCAAAGCAAGCATCCCATTCTCAGCCCCATCAATCCCCACGAAATCCCCATCACCCGAATTCCCAATCTGCCCAAACTCAGCAATCTCCATCCCTTTACCATTATCCCTATCCTCATTCAAAACCCCCATCAAATCAGCCCCATTCGTCGAACTATAAGCCATAGGAACATCACCAAAAACATCTTTATACAGCAAAAAGTTAGGCCAATGCGTAATCCCTTCAACCCAATCAAAATCATCCCCGTTCTCCGCACCACCCGAATTCTCTACCGGAACACCAATCTCAGGCTTCTTAATCTTCTGCTTAACTAACAAATACTGATGCCTCATATTCTGAACCTTAGTAGACACATCTTTCCATGTCCATTGCCACGGATACGAGATAGGATCTCGAACGTGATGAACGTAATTCACATACAAAGCAATGGGTTTATATTTCTTCTCGCGGGTTTTCATTTTGGCGAGAGTGCCATCGGAGACCATCTCGCCGTACTTCTCAATTAGGGTTTTCTCTTCAGCTTCAGTCCATTTTTTTCGTCTCGGTGGCATCATCAGACACCCAATTTCAAATTTGAAATCCCAAAATCACTATTAACAACCCCAATAGTAATTACATGCTAAACCTAGTAAAGAAAACCCTAATCCAGAGGCGGAGAAATGGAGAATTGAACTGACAAAATTGAGCTACAGTACAGAATTGAAAAAAACCCTAATATGGCTTACCTTGAAGTGGGAGGTGGGGAATTTTGGGGGGGTTTGGAGTGAACTTTCTTGGCGGATTTTCCCGGGAAAATTGAGAGAGAAAGTGGTGAGAAAGTGATCTGGGATTATTCTATACAGCAAAAAGTACAAGTTGCCTCCGTTCTCAAAACCACCGTACAGACAAACGGACCATTTTTTCTCTTTTTCCATTTAGATTTTACTATTTCGACTACATTTTTTAAATTTTACTTTATAGTAACTTGCACAGTTTATTCCAAAATAAATAAATTGTGTGATTAAAGAAATATTTCAAATAAGGACCATAAATTAACGTGGTTAATTTTTAAAATTTTAAAGATCAGTCCTGCAAAATCAATAACCAATACTCCATTTTTAAATGTTGGTCGTTTTTGAAAAGTTAATTTTTTCATAAATATTGGGCATTTTTATCATTTATTTGGTAATAGAGGTTAATATTTTGTCAATTATATTCTTATATTTATGTAGTTTTAAAAAAACAAGTAACTCAAAAGAAATTTTAAAAATGATAAATTAGTAATTTATATGTTATAATTAATGATATATTAATTTCTCGTATTTTTATAAAGGTAACTAAACATTTCAAAACGGAGAGAATTGTTACTATGTTTTATAAAGAAATATAAAATTTTAATCCTACAATCAACAAAAAGAAGAAGGCATTTTTCATAAAAAAAAAAAAAAAAGCTAGTTGTACATAGAAAAAAAAAACATTTATTAACCAATTGGTGCATATTAATATTTATCCAAATATTAACAATAAAAATAAGGTTAATAGTTTTGTAGTAAAATACAATTATAGTTCTAGTATTTTCTATAATACATTATACGTTATTGATGTTTGTTCTATTTAACAGTTTATTTTTTCAGTCAATTTGTATTATAAATTCACCTTTAACTATTTTATTAATTTTCATTTACAATTTTTCAGATAAACTTTAACACATTTAAAACTTAATACTAATAATTTATGTTTACAACAAATAACAATTACTTTAAATATTTAAATATAGTTCTATATTTATCATTTTTATTATTTTTAAATTATACTTATTTATTTAGAGTTTTACTTTCTTTGCCCTAATTATTATTTTTCTTAACCATATATTCTTTAAGTGTAATTCTCTAACTTTTATACAAAATTAATTTTTTATTCAAAATAAAAATTTGGTATAAAATATAAAAATACTAAAGTTTATGTAACAATATGTAATATGTAATGCACATTTAATAAATAGAAGATAAGTCGATAATTTAAATGGATTGAATGACTAAATTATTGAATAAAATAAATATTAAAGACCTCTTATCATGTATTATTGAAACTATCACTAAACGAACATTAAATTATTTACCAATAAAAATATATGAATGATTTTTGTCAAAATAGACATGATGACCAGGAAAATTTGAATGATTATGTATATTTTTGGTAGGGTAATTTACACACATGGCCCTTAAAAGCCCATCCCAAGATCCATTGAAGGGTGGTTCATTTCTATTGACGATCAAGTTGTCCATATTTGTAATCAATCATCCCAAAAGAAATCTCCTGGCCCAGTCTAGAATATCTCATCATCCCTTTATGAGTACACTCTTTGTTCTTAGCTTTATCTCCTCTCCAAACATCATCTCTTCAAGGTTTGTTTCTATCTTCATTGCTTAGGTGTTTTATATAGTTTGTCTATGTCTTTACCTCTTCCATCTATAAATAACAAACATGTTGTAATCATAATAATCAACCACTACAAACTATTTCTTTGAGACCCTATTATTCTTCTTATTATAATAACCAAGTGTGCCAAAGATTATAACAAAGCTTTTAGATCAAATTGCATTTATCTTTGAGTCAATTTTACTAATTTCCACTTTTAACTTGAAAAGACAAATAATTACACGAAAACAAAATGAAAGTCCTTCAAATTCATCAATCAAGTAATCTAATACTAAGTCTACACAAACAACTGCCACCAATCCTTCTCTGAAATACATTTCTCATTAAGAGAAACAAAACAGAAAATAGATAAACCCAAACGTATATGCAAAGGAGAACGGTGAAGTGAGTGAAAATTAATAAGAAAATTAGCTAACTATAACACAAATCCCCTACAGTATTCATCAGCACAACCTTTCCTTTCATCAGCCAATCAAGTGTTTCTCTTTTTGCATTCATGTAGCCAATATCCATCATGTTCTAAAAATATAGCCATATAAGTGCATAGGTGTATCGTTATAAGCTTGAAATGGAATTTGAATTTACTACAACAGGAGATGCCACAGCTGGTGAACTCGAAGCAGTAAAAATGGGAGATGCACTTAATGAATTTGAATTTTCACCCATGTCCTTTGTCCTGTGAAGCAGAAATGCACCCGATAAAATTGTGACAAAACCGCACAATTCTGTTGCAATCTGGGACGCATTTTGTGTATCCCAATCCTGTATTCATGATATATAAAGAGAAAAAAGAATGATATTCACAAAGGTTGAACCATTCTAATGTATAGAAAATCATATTTGATGTGAGCTTACAGCCTGTACGTAAAGAATACTACTGAATCTTCATATCACATGAAAATGTGAGAGCTCGAGTATATATTACCTTGAACATGATCATACTAGCAATGATGGTGAAAGATGTAAACATGACATAGTAAACTGGAGATATAACTGCAGTGTTGAAAGAGTCCAATGCCTGCAAAACATGCATGCAACCAAAAGTAGATCATTGACGAATTAAGAAAATCTGCATGACATTTTTGTTCTTGGTAGAAACTATCTGTATACATGGTCAAGGAAATAGGCGTATTTTAAAACTAACGATACGGTTGGAGAATAAAATATAATAAAGCCCATTCTAATTATCTCATATCGAGGTCAATCACATGTAAAAGGCAAGTTATGCAATTTGCAGAGGTAACACAAACACTACACTACATAGATATGATTCGAGCAAAATATAAAGAAATCTATAGCACCAAGAATCTCTGAGATGTACCTTGTTTAGGTAATTCACTTGTAAAACACAAGCAAGCACCACAAATATTGTAAAAAGCCATGTCTGAAAGTAACCAAATTGATTTGATCCTTCAAAACTTAACTTCAAAGCAATTCCCACTGCTTTCACACACATTACCTGATATTAAAGGATAATATTAGGAAAACAAAACATTTCATCATCAGTAAAATCTCTAACACTGAAAAACTGACCGTGAGAGAACCCATGAGTGAGCAAATTCCAACATAAACTATCAAATGAGTTTGCCCATAGCGTGGTGAAAAATGGAAAATAAGCACAGAAACAACAATTAGCACTGCACCAGTGTAGATAAGGAAACCTGTCAAAGAAAAACAAACATAAGATTTCAAATATTTCTACGTACTATTATGTATTCATATTCAAACTACATACAAACTCTGTACATATTTGACCAGATTTCGAACTGGAATGTTGTCCAAATAATAAGTGAATTAAGTAAACTTTAACAATAATTTACTGATGTTAATGAAGCTTTTGGTAAATTTGATTGATACAATATCTTATGAAGATTTCAAAGTACTACTGAGCACAATTCTTTAACTTCTCAGGTACCTGGTTCGGTAGCAAGGCGCCATACATCCTTAACAGAACTGATAGTTTTTTCTTGCGGGGCATGTAAAACAATGGTTGTTGAGCCCACCACACAAAGAACACATCCAAGCACAGCAAAGACATGCAATTTTTCCTGCAAAAAGAAATGGGCTAGCACTGCACTGCAAAATATTACTTCAGTCAGAAAATTAACACAAAAAACCTATGCATGTATCCCTGCAAATGCCCAACTTTCTCCACATAATTAGAAGAAGTATAAAGAGAAGCTTGTGACATTGATTCATGCAAAATAAGAAAACAGATCTTTTTATCAATACTTCTACAACATAACAAAAACTGTACCTGAATATAATGCTTAAAGCTCCTAAAGGTGTCACAAGGATTGCAGGTGCAAATGCGTATGCAGCAAAATTAGCTGCTTCCCCCGCAATCACTACAACATTGTAAAGCAATGCAAGGTTTAGTAACTTGCACATGTCCATTAACGAAAAACTAATCAGTACGTTAGTATACGTTAATCTATTACTTTCTTTGGTCCGCTAACTATTAGTTGACTTTTTATAGATAGAAAAAAAAAACATCTATCAATATTCACTTTTTAAAAAGCATTCTAACAAATAAATCTTAAGTTTTAAATACTTTTAGCTTAACAACTAATATCTATATATTTGATAATCAAAATTCCACATACCTTTTTATTAGTATATATACACATAATCAGTTAATCTTTTTGCCTTCTGTTAAGTATCAGTTTTTGAAATTAAAAAAAAAATCCCTAGTTAATAGGGGTTGGTTATATTTTTCAGTTTGGTTTTGATTTCAAGAATGGGTTTTCCATTAGTTTTGTGCAACTCTAAGAGTTGAGGAGATACAAGTGCCTTGGGTTGAAGAGAAAAGGTTGGCATATTCATTGTGCATATGAAATTACATCGAACGAGTGGGTAACTCATGCACGAGATACTTAATGTAACAAAATAATATCATGGTATTATGTCAGCCTTGCTGGGAAGTTTTCACAAGTCAAGATTTTGGGGTAAGCCTAAATTTTGCTCATATGTAATACAATAATAAAATATTTGGAGTTTTCAGAAGTCATGATACGCTTGTTTCTCAACGCAGTGTAGCAAATCACATTGCATTATGACAATGGCAACAAAGTCAGCCAAGTAAGAAGTCTAGCAAATCACTTGTTCATTATCACCCTGAACCTTAAAACATGACATAAATTCCATGAATTTCTCATTTAGTAACATAAAAGACCCTAATCAAAGTAAAGGGCCTTGTAATCATAGACTATATATTATTATAAAAAAATCAAAGCTAAAAAAGCATGTATATCAATATAAATACTTACTGGATATCATTCCAGCCCACCACCAGGGTTCAAGCAGGTAGGAATGTCCCCCCATTCCTGATCATCAAAATCACTTCATGTTAACATAAACATATTACATATATAACAGTTATGATGACAGTAGAGGAGAATAGAAACCTGCTCGGGTTCCGGTAACGCCAGCCTTCTTAAGACCTTTCTTTTTAATAATAAAACTCGAACCGATAAAAATGCTAGACGATATAGCCAAAACAAGTCCACGAATATTGTCAGAGGAAATCCCCATATTCACAACCACAACAACAACAACATATAATAATAACAGAATTGGAGAAAGGATCACAAACTATGCAGAGCCAAGATCTCCAATCCTAATTCCTGCAACCATAAATTAATCGTTAACGATCTCAAAATAAAAATTACGAATAACAAAAATCGAGCTACATGTAACGTCATAACATACGTTGTCTTGGCACTGCCGAGAATCAAAAGGGAGCTAGAAAATCAACATAATGCAATTGAATTATTGAAGAAGAGAAAAAAAAATTGAATGAGAAGAAGAAATGGAAGAGAAAAGGAGTGAGCGGCAACGGCTATTCTATTCTGTTACGGCAAATATAAAAAGAAACGTTTCGTTTAGAAAGAGAGACCCCACATTTTTTAATATTCCCTCCGCATCCCGCGTTTTCTTTCTATCTTTATATCATTTTCATTTTTTATTTATCATCATCAACATATTTCTATTTCAATCCCATTAATCATAAACACGCCTTAATTACGGTAGATATACTAATTCATTAAATTTACCTACAGTTTAAAACGAGTAATAAATGTGTTTAAGAAAAGTCATTCTTCTTTCTTTGCAGTAACATTCATTTATATTTGTCAAGTACAAAACAGATCGTTGTTCAATTTTTAAAATTTTAATTTTAGAGATTTTACATCTTTCAAAATTTTAACTAGTAATTCTGGATTCTTTTCGATTTTTGAATTTCATGTACGATGGGATTACGATAACCAACCCTTCTTTAAGATCCTTAGTAGTATATAACTAGACTGTAAAAAGAATTTATAAATAATATGCAAGTAAATTTTGAGCTTTCTTATAGAGAGTTAAGGCCTTGAAGGTATTTCCATGAAACGTTTTCTGCACGAATTAATTTCTTATTACCGTTATTAAACATTTGTATTTGTGAGTATATTTAATTTGAGCTATTATATTTAGTCCAAATCTGAACTATTACCATTTAGAATTTCTATGACTTCCTTAACTAATTTAGAAAATTAAAAAATAATAATGGATGATGCAGTTACATCATAAATATATATATAAAAAAAAAAAGCAATTACTATAATTCCGAATCTTAGATACACTTCAAATAATATTCTCATTTCCGCCAAAAGTTGATGTATACCAAACATCCAAAAGCGCTTGGTACAAAGAATCCCAAATCATTTTCTTTTTTTCTTTTTTTCTTTTTCTGAGAGTAAATTAATATTGATTTTAGCTTAAATACTTTAAAATATTTGTACATAAATTTGATTATAAAATGGACGCTTTAAACATTGGACTAAAGCGAATTTTCAAGATATTTTACGATACATTGAAGTATGACCAATTAGTTATTAAATTAATTTTTATTTTTTTTATTACACCCTAAAAGTTTCTAGAAGAACCTATTAATTCTTGATATAAAATTAGTTATCATGAGTCAAGTTCAAATGAGACAAGGGTTTAGGATGAGACTAGTTTTTATGATGAGACATGGGGTATTTTTGTAATTCAACAGGGGAAGGTGGCAAAATTGTAATTAAATGAGCACCCCTCATGTGTGAATTGAAGGGAAGGGAGAGGGGGGTGATGTCATCGCTGATGTCACCTCTGGAGAGAGAAAGAGTTTTAATTATTTGATTTAAATTGTATTTTCCCGCTCTTTCCGAACTCATTTTTCAAAAAAAATTATACCAGCAAACTCGTATTAATTATGTGGTCATTTTGAGATCCATTTTTGTTATTTATAGACGATTTTTATTTTTTTTTATTTTTTTATAATTGTTCCACCGGACTACTCTAATTGTTCCACAGGACTACTCTAATTGTTCCAACAGAATATTACATTTTTTTACACTCCCAGAGTGCATTTAAAAAAAAATAATGAAAATATTTTGCTGGAACAATTGGAGTAGTCTGGTGGAACAAATATAGTATTCTGTTGGAACAACCAAGTATCCGACTTGGAACAAAAATAAAAAAAATAAAAATCGTCTATAAATAACAACAATGGATCTCAAAATGACCGCCTAATTAATACGAGTTCAGTGGTATAATTTTTTTTGAAAATTGAGTTCGGAAAGAGCGGGAAAATGCATTTTAAATAAAATAATAAAAACTTTTTCTCTCTCCAGATGTGACATCAGCGCTGACATCACCCTCCCCCTCTTTCCCTTCTTCCTCACGTTGACCATTTGTGTATTTATTTACAAGTTTGCCATCTTCCCCCTTTTTCTTACCAAAATGGTCAATGTCTCACCATAATATTTTGTCTCACTATAGTCTCCTTGTCTCACTTGAACCTATCTCTTTGTTATTATACCTCAAGAGCTACTATGTGGTATACCGCAAGCGAATGTTTATTATCCCAATATGAAAAATATTACTAATCGGATGGTAAATTTTTGCAAAGTCAAAACGGTAAATATTGTATTTTGATAAAGATATAGTTAATACATATAATTAAAAAAATTTATATTTTCAAGATAGGGTAAATGCTCAATATTTTTTCTAATTATTTATATCATTGGTAATATAAGAAAACATTGAAATGTTTATATACAAATTTAATCATTTGCTTTAAATGATTTAACTTCTAATTTTTCTTACATGTAAATCTCAAATCGGTTTTTCTATAATATTTTAAATTTATTGTTGCACGTCTTAACATAGATAATAACTGATTGAGAATCTTACTAATTAAAAAAAATCATTTAAAAAAAAGAAATATTAAAATAATAACATTAAATATTATGCATACGTAATAATAAAGCTTAACACATGCTCTTTTGGCTATATTTTAAAAAAATCAATCTACAATTAGAATAAAATTAAAAAATGACCTTGTGATTCGAACCATTTGCAAAGAGCATAAGTGGTTCAAAATTGTACAAATAGGGTCCGTAATTTACATCATTTGCAAACAAAGTTTCAAAAAAAAATGTGGATTGCAATCAAACCCAGTCAATGAATAGCTCGTAAATTAGTTCTATATGCATTTCAAAATTCATAAAATTTAACTATAAGCAATTTTTAAGTTTGTAACATAACTGTAAATAAACTTTTAAAATTTATAATTTATAAGTAACTTCAAATAAAAAATTAAATGACTCGTTTTATCAAATAAAAAGTAAAAAATACATTTAAAACTCCTCCTTTTCAACAGTTTTGGCAGTTTGAAACCTTATTAACGAATGTTGCAAACACATACCATTATTTGTACAATTTTAGATTACATGACTTTATTTGCCAATAGTTTGTACTACATGGCTTTTTTTTTTACTACTACATATTAAACAATACCCATCATAAATTATCATGTACAGATATTATTAATCTGTATCATGACAACTTATAAATACATCGCAATCTAAATCCAAATAAATAAAACAAAAATAATATAGGAGAAACAAATAATACCAAGAGTTCAGCCAAGGAAACGGTTTAGCACAGCAGCATAATGAAATAAGCAATAAGATATTCAATCAAGTTGGGGCATAATGACAATTTTAAATCCTCGACTCTGGCAAAATCCATGAAGTAAGCAATATGATTATTCATTTGGTCATTGATGTTACTTGCCAGAATCATCATTTTATAAGTGATATACTATATAAGTTATGTTACCAAAATGAATATGCTTCATCTCTCAGATACCTTTTTTATAACTTAAGCACCAAAAATTGCCATTAAGCTTCATCAAGAATGGCTAACCATGACCAAAATAGCACAAAACAAACTCAAGTTACAGTGATAATTGTGCCCTTTCCAGCTCAAAGTCATCTCCCCAACTCTTACAACTATCTCTCCCAATTTCATCTTACAAAATCCAAGTTCACTACATCAGTTCTGCTATCCACAATCACCAAGTCAAATTCCGTGCACGACAAGACATCAATGATATCAATTTCCATGATCTTCCTGTGCCACAATTTCTATCCCCAAATCCAGACCCTGCTTTGCTATTCCCACAACATCTCGTTCCATCCTTCAAGGCTTACTTCCATCTCCGTGAACCTATTTCGAAGATTCTCAAGGAACTTTCCTCCACATCGAGAAGAATCATAATCACCCATGATACTCTCTGTGGAGCTGTTGTTCAAGATGCAGGTTCTATAGATAATGCAGAAAGGTATGTTTTTAATGCGATCTCTGCGTTCACTACATTTTTCGCCTTATGGGAAGCTATTGGAAAGCCTTCCCAGTCACACTTAAAAGTTGAAGTACCTGAAAAGCTTCCTTCTTTCGAAGGTTGCTTCACTTTTGAGATGATGAACTTCATGGCTCGTCAGAATGATTTCCAAAAGTATAAAGCTGGAGATTTATACAACACATGTAGATTAATGGACGGGAGTTACATTGATCTCATAGCGAAATTGGAGAATGATATAAATGATGACAAGCAGAAGAAGAAGCAATGGGCGATTGGACCATTACAAATGCTGAGCTTCAGCAATGAAAAAAGAATAAAGAGTGAAGACAATTGCTTGAAATGGCTGGACAAACAAGAACCAAACTCGGTGATCTATGTTTCTTTCGGAACCACTGCATCGTTGTCCGATGAACAAATTAGAGAGTTAGCAAGTGGGCTAGAAGCAAGCAAGGTGAAGTTCATATGGGTATTGAGAGAAGCAGACAGAGGAGATATTTTCATAGGAACCAAGAGAAGACATGAGCTCCCGGAAGGTTTTGAAGAGAGAGTAGAAGGAATGGGACTGTTGATGAGAGAGTGGGCACCCCAAATTGACATCTTGAGGCACCCGTCAACAGGCGGATTTTTGAGTCATTGTGGCTGGAACTCATGTATGGAGAGCATAGCCATGGGAGTGCCATTAGCAGCATGGCCAATGCATTCGGATCAGCCTCAAAACACGGAGTTGATAACAGAATTGCTTAAAGTTGGTGTGATCGTCAGAGAATGGGAATGCAGGATGACACTATTGATGTGTTCATCCATTAAGAATGTTGTAAGAACATTGATGATATCAGATGAAGGGAAGCAGATCAGAGAGAGGGCTCGGGAACTGGGTGAGAAGGTCCGAAAGTCTGCAGCAGAAGGCGGAAACTCTCGGGTAGAACTGGATTCCTTCATTGCTCATATTACTAGATGAACTTGTTTGTACTATAAATGTGGTTAAGAGTATTTCAGCAGTGAAATTAAGTATAGTTCCTCAATTATCATTCTCATAAACTAATCAACAATATATAGATTTGACTAATCAAGAAATATAGTGGGCATACTTATCTAACACACACTCATCTCAATTCACAGAAATTTCACTATAAAATTAGTATATGCTTCTCCGCCAAGTAAAGGGAAAGAGAAACTCAACGAAGCTAAAGGGAATCACAAAACTCAACGAAGCTAAAGAGAATCACAATTTGTGAAATAAACTTTTCTTTTGACCAAATTTGCTAAATCAACCATTCCTAAATCTATAGTAGGCTTATTTCAATTCTAGACTGTAATTTCCTCATATTTTTTATTTTTTTAATGGCAGTAATTTCCTCATATTTGAATGTACTCCCTCTGTCCCAAAATTATGTGCAAAATAACTAATTTTCTTGTCCCATAAAATGTGCAGATAACTACCAACTAACCCTCACTTTACTAATATACCCCTATTTATTATGATTTAAATTACTAAATATGGAATGCACTAAATTTTTTTTCATTAAAACACTACATTAATTGAGAGCATATAAATAAAACAACAATAGTATTTAATGAATTCTTATTTAGTGTGCAAATTCATTTGTGCACATAATTATGGGACGGAGGGAGTATTATTTTTCTTATTATTCATAGGGCTATAAATCAGTCGAGTTTTTTTAAAAACCTCAACGCTTCAAATTGAAGTGTTAAAGACACTAACCATCAAAACTTTTTCTTTATCTCTCTTTATGACCAATTCCTATCGTCCATCCAAACGAGACCTTAATTTGTAGATGAGCTGAGCAAAATTTGATGCTCAAAGAGTCAAGCTTGAAGACGAGAAAATTCGTTTTAGAAGCTCACGAGCAAGCTCAGACCTAGGTTTGTGAACAAACTCGACTGTAATATTCATGAACATGCTCACTTACGAAACTCAAGAATACACTTTATTATTTTACTGTAGAGTTAAAGATCACAACTAATTAGTTTATTCTTTTGATAGAAGATATATGAGAATGAAATTGCCATATAGAAAGGTTGATTCTTTTCTCAAGCATCTTTCAGAAATTGGTGATCTCCGAGCCATCCACAAGCTCTTTGATCCATAAAACTTGAATGAAATTCTCATTGTAGTTTTCCAAGAAAATCAGAGACATTGGATACTTCAAAATGGAACGAACCTTTAAGATATGTATTATATAGTGTTGAGAAATGGCTAGTTCATGTTTCAATCGAAATTATCCTCATCTTTCATCTAGAAAACTTGAACCACCGGATACGTCAACATGAAACACATATTCTAAGAATGGTTGTACGAGTATTTTAATGGGCTTTGACACTGTTTTCAAGACCTCCAGAGGGAATTTTCCTACGAGAATACTTGAGACACTACATACAAGTTGCCATCTTTTATAACAAGAATTTCAAACATGTGTTTTCCTTAATGCATCATAACATCAATGAATCTTTCAGATATGGGATCTATAGGTACTATAGTATATTTGGGAATGTCTAGTTCATGTTTTAATCAAAGTCAATTGTCCTCGTCTTTCATCAAGAAAACTAGAACTATCGGATACTTTAACATGCAACATATCTCCTGCAATGGGCTATATATTTATCATTGGGGTTAGGACTAGCTCTTTTCATGTTTCAATCGAAGTTCGTCATTTTTCCATCAAGAAATTAAGAATGACGGGATTCTTCGAAATGAAACAAATCTTTCAGATTCGTCATGAAAGAATATGAACACAGTAAATATATATCAGAGGGTTTCAGATGCCACACATTTACAATTCTGGAAATCCTACAGTACAGCAGAAACTAATCTCTGAATGTTTAGTTTAATGTTGTAAGAGAGGCGGACTAATAAAATCTTCTTACATGTTTGACTATTAAAAAGTTTTGACCTACAGTTTATTAGAAAGTTGTTTAACGAGAGGGACTAAATTGTTGACGTGAACAAAACTTAGGGTCGGGTCAGATAATAAATCATTTACCTTAAATTTAAGTTATAACTTTTCTCCTGTTAGATTAGTTAGCACTTGTATTATCATAAATACTACAAGTTCCTTAAGTTTTGTTCATGTCAACGATTAATTCTTTTCGTTAAAAACCAACCAAAAATCTATTAGTCAAAGCAATTTAATAAGTCACATAGAAGCAAATAATAGTACAACAATATATTTACCCTTTATTTTATTTTATTTTGCCTTATTTTATGTCTCTTCTTCTTATTATAACATTTACTCCTACACTGTAAGGGCTTATAATTAGGAAAGTGAACATGAGAGAGAAGTTTATAAGTATGGTGTTTTCTATGGTTAATTTTGTTGTTTTAGAAAAGAAACTGTTTTAATGAATGTATTAAATAAAAGTGAGATACGATGAGTTAGTTGATTCGTACCTTTGGATCAGCAAAAGACAGTTGTGGAATTGGAAGATCTTCTCCTTGATATCTAGAGATTTTGGACTCAAATTTCAGAATTTCATGACACCCTTGGACTTCCAAACTTTTCAACTTTGGTCCCTCGAGTGTATGAGGTCCTTCGTACAAACTCCTCATTTCTTTTAAATTCATAAGTCGAAGTAGGGTCAACTGAGGAAAAGTTAAAAGCAGGAGGACCGCCTTTTAATTCTCCATTCTTTACCTTTGTAAGTATAATTTCCACACCACATGTTCTTACATCAAGTCAGTTAAGTAGGAGAAGGCCAGAATCTATAGATGCTGGAAATACATATTTCAGATCCTCACAGTCACAAACATCAACTGATCACAGATTTTGGAAAGTGGAAGTTCCAATTACATCCTCACTCCATATACGCTTCAATGACGGTAGTTTCCATATCTCTAAACCTCGTAGAGAAAATGTTAATTCTACCCCTTCATACTGATATTTCTCTTCAACTCCGCCGCAGTTACCTATAAAAAGTTTATGTAATCTCTGGAATCTTCTACAAACATTTGAAGGAAAAACGGCTGATAACTTTGAGCAGCTACGAATTCTCAACGATTTCAATTTTGAAAATAAATCATCAGCTTGTTCCGTAAATTTCGAAAGCCATTTCATTCACAGTCATTATCTCCAGCTTGGAGAAAGAAGCCTGCAATATTAGAGTTCCACATAGAATTTATTATAACTTCCCAAAAAGACAAAGTGAATTAACATTGTTTGGCAAATAATTAATTAGTTGATGACGTTTTATGTCATGCAATAGTCAGTCCTCAGAAATATTTGGCAGCACATATGAATAATAGGAAACTATTTATTTAGAACATATTCCATTGAAAAACCTATGCAGTAATAGGAAAATCTGTAATAGGACATCAATGACATCAGCAGCCTCGTTGCTTGAAACAAACGGAAATGCTCTGTTAACTCCCTAAACATGGCCACAGAATTGCAATCTTAAGTTCTAAAGCGCAGTTTTAAAAACATGTAGCCGGAGGTCCAATGATAGGAAAATCAGTCAAATTAATTAATTAATTTCAACCTCTCAAATTACCATAGTTTTCAAATAAAAAAGAGAGTACTTTATGCTTACAGTTAAAAGAGCTGATAAAAGTCGTGAATCTAATTCAACATGAGAATCTGACGAATTTTCCATTTTATGCTCCTTTAGAGGACCAACACCCTTTCTATTTACTACTTTGCCACTTTTTTTCATCCCTTGAGTGCTTTTCAGCCACGGTTATTAGCACCTGCAATTGTGATTTAAAATTGTTTTGCTTTTCAACAATACTATTATCTCAGAACACGATAAAAGTTTATCAATGCAATCCAATCTCCATTCCATCAGTTTAGAAAAGTGAAACTCTTAAATGGATAGCAGGTTACCCTCTAATATCACTTATTAGAGGTCCCAACCAATGTACAGATAAATCTGTTCAGGCAACCAAAATTTCTTTTTAGCAACCTCAGTTTCACAGGCAATAGGTTTCAGATGGAAGACGAGAATATGTACATAGCTATAGTTCTCAAAGGACGGTAGAAATTCTGAAACTTAAAACGAAAACATTTGATCATTTCTCAGAAAGATCATATAATCAGTTGCATTGTTCAAGAAAAGATGGGGGCATGTATAATTCACATGTACATTTTAACAGATTAAGTTATTAAAAATTCGAAGTGGACATGTGAAAATGAGTCTGACCCCAAACCGACTGAAGCTTTCCAAGGTTGCCATAGCCAAATTCTTTCAAGTACATATACTGACTCATCATTTTCTATTAAAGAAAATTGTATAATACATGTATATTACTACTTCATGGAAATTTTTCATCCCTAAAATAAAATCAACATCCAGAGTTTGCGATTTAAAACATCCCTAAAATAATTTATTCGACTGCAACAGTCAGATAGTTCAGACTTAACTTTTACAAAGTTACTTTTGATCCTAAGAAACAAATAGTGTTGTTGACCTCAACATGCGGATAGCTGATATTTTTAATATCAAGTAGTTTGAGCTGTATAGCATGTTCATAACCAAGGATTTCTCGGGATGAAACAGCCATTTTTTATTTTCATATCCATGGAAAATAACTCCATTAGATCCCTGCTTATTCAAATATTATAAAATATATTTTATGCACTATGATCGATATAAGAGAAAACAAGGGGGTTATATTGCTATAGAGCCCAACTGTAAATTGGTTCTGAAACAACTTCAGACCAGAAACATATTATAATCCTATGCACCAGATATCATTGAGAGACTGAATGCCAATTACATTTTTGGGATTATAATACCGTCCCTGCCTGTTGAAAACTCCAACTATACTAATTGGCATCTCATGCACTTGCAGGTAAACCCCAAAATTCAAGCAAGAGAATTCTAAATTCTACTATTCAAATTATAAAAATTCAATTTTAAACCCAATATGCTTAGCACGGAAAGAAATATAACATGATTAAAATAGACAAATAAACGGTTAATTTAAAGCCCAAAACAAAACAAAACAAAACAAGAGGCAAAGGTGTTGGCCTACCTTAACAGATGATAATGTTGCAAGGGTTAAAATCTCCAATCCATGGCTACTAATTGTTTGCTACTGCATTACTTTGGCAAAATGCAAAAGCTGGAAGCCTAAGAAACAGATCACCAAATAGACAATTATTTCAAACATGGAATAAGAACCAGGAAAATATTGTAACATTCATCAAATATACAGGGAGAATTTTCCTGAGCATGCACAAATGAGGGGTGAAAAGTATGCAAACACAACCAGTGAGGTGAAAAAAATTTTGACTCATACATTCGAACAAGCAGCTTGATTAATTTGTAAGGAAAATAATAAACTAAAAAGTCGAAGCAATTACCTTTCATTCTTTTGCTTGCCAAGAACCTCTCCCCTCAAAGACCGTATACACTTCACAGTCGACTGAACAAGGCCCATTTCATATTCCACCCGTTCATTTGTCCAAGCCTACATAGATCAGAAGTGTGCTATAACACGATAATGGTGTGGGACAAAAATATATTGAAATATAAGAAGTGATGAAACTGGTAATTGCTTCTACAGTTGATGGGGTATTCAGAGATCATAATTGACTGTTTTCTTGCATGATCATTAGCCTGAGGAAGGCGTTGGCACAATTCTTCGGTGACAAAAGGCATAAATGGATGAAGCAATCTCAGGCCATTGTCCAAGCACACCCACAGTGTCCTGTGCAGATATCTTCGCAGAGGCAAAAATGCTGGATCAGCACCGCTGAAGTAAAGCTTGATTGCCTCAATGAAAACATCACAAAACTGATATTGCCACCATGAGTACACTGCAGTTGCTGCATCAGAAAATTCATAGGAGGCCATCGCTGAAATAGTTCTTAATGTGGCTTTGTTTAGTACTGAGAGTATCCACTTGCAGCTAAAAGGAAGAGAATCTGTATCCAAACTTGGTTGTGGGACATAATCAATGTCAAGTTTGCTCAATGCGAACCAAAGAACATTCCATAATTTATTACACCATTGACGATAACCAACAACTCTTTGAATGTCCAAATTTGTTCTATTAGACTGAAAGAGAGGAGGAAAACATTATCAAAGAAGAAAAAGATAAGTTAAGGATTATGACAAGAAGCAGTATGCACCTGAGCAGTATAGGTAACAAGAGCAAACCGGAGAACATCTGCACCACATTTAGCTATACAACTAGGGAAGTCTTTCTTTTGTCCAGCTTTCGACAACATTTAGCTCATTTTGATCCAAATTTCCCTCCTCTAGTCTCTTGTGAAGGCCTTCAAGGGTTATCCCATTTATTACTTCGAGAGGATCAATACAATTTCCTAGAGACTTTGACATTTCACGGCCATGTGCATCACGGATCATAGGATGCAAATAAACCTAAATTGAAAAAACAGAGCAAAATATAAATGTGCAAACGAAATACAATCTACAAATGAGGTTCAGGATACACCCTCTATTCCCATATATTAGAAGTTCTAGGAAACAAGAACTATTCCAAAATGAATCACGTTTTGGATAAACAAGAAATTTTTGGAGTTCTTTTTCAACTCTTACTCATTTTTCTTTATTATTTCGGTGATTAGATATAAAATACGGAGCCAACTTTTGATTGGCCAACAGATTGTGTAGAGTACGTATCAATGGCCTGAGATTGCTTCATCCAGCATTTTTGTTTCAATACTGATTTTGTTTCATAATTTGTGTGAAACACCTTAACATGACTTATAAAAAGGAAGGAAGGGTAGTTACTCACCTTCCTAAACGAACATCACCTCCTAGTTTCATTCCCAACATCACCACGCGTGCAACCCAGAAAATAGGATGTCATGGCCAGTTTCAAGTGCTGAAGTTGGATAAAATGCTCTCAAATCATCAGTATCCTCTGGCCAACCAACCACCGTCGATGGAAATAAACCAGAAGAAAACCAGGTATCAAGAACATCAGGATCTTGGCTCATCTGAAATTGCTTTCCAGCAAATTTCAGGCTAGCCTCTGCCCTAGCCTCCTTCTCATCTGTACCAACTACCCAATGGTCATTGGATGCACCAAGTTCCTTAGATTTTTTCATCATACTCAAGTGTGACATACCATGCAGGACTACGATGACCCCACCAAAGTTGCCGTGAAATGCACCAGTCACGAATATTCTCAAGCCACCTGTGTTTTGTGCAGCCATATTAAAAATATTAAAGCAGTTTAGAAAAAAATTGCCAACATAATTTTCTATAGCGTGTACTCTTAATCTAAGATCGTTGAAAAAAAAGTACACCTTTCACAGACTGGAAAACAAGCTGAACCATTAAAAACATGAGAAGAAAACATGAAATTAGTTGTTTCGCTTAGTCAGTAAGAAGCCATAGATTTAGGCCCCCATGCTCTGCAATCTTTAGGCCTTGCTGCGTCAGATCATTTCTCTATGTCAGATAGAAAATGCCAAGAGAATGCACAAACACACATGACAAATAATCCACAGCACTGACTAACCCAATACATAAAAGCTAGCATTCTGGAATCTCGTGCTTAGTCACAACTGAAGGAGCAAATTAGTGAATAGAACTTAAATTCAGGGAAACCACTGCCTATGCCTCCCTAAATACAGAGAAGCAAGCGCATGAGAAGCAAAATTCTTTAAGTGAAATCCTTTTTTTACCAAATATACAGATTAGCATTTTACCCAGTACGCACAGCTTCAAGAACTTCAGATAGGAGAAATAGGCATCCACATGCCAGTTTAGGAGGCTGCTGAAGGGCAACCTGTCCAAGAAAGCTATACAATCAATCTCTCCCAGCTTTTCCAATGTAAAAATACTAAGTCTCTATTTAAAGAGGGCTATACCAACAGAATTTGATAACATCATTCAAACTGCATGATCGCCAAATTAGTTAAAAGGAAATTCCACCTTGCAAATGTATATTAATGCCTCATGTAGTCATTTACAATATTATCTGAACACCAGTAACATATTAGGTTTTCAGAGCAAGGAAGATCTTATACCCTTTGTTTTATTTCCGGAATGAAACTTTAACATTACATAACCTATCTAACTATTCTTGAAATTAGATAAAGCCTTGACAGCAATAGAGAGTCACTTCCAATAATGACAATAATGTCAAAGCAAACTTCAGAATTCCAAAAACCACAATTGCTAAAGTATTCTCGTTAGTTCCAGTGAACACTGTGACAAAAATCTTAATAAGTTCCAGTGAGGACATAATTACTTGACTTCAAAAACTTAAAAAGCATTACACGCTTCATGCATAAAATCAAGGAACCATGATTTTGATCAGGTGACTACAGCAAGAGGACACAATAATTCTTGCGATTCGAATCGCCAAAGGAAATAGTATGAAATTTCACTGTAATTATATTTCAGGGAAGTTCGGCATCAACATATATTTCCAAAAACAATTCTACCATAGCTTGGTCATGATTAGGCATTCACCTTAACTCAGGCAGTTCACTGCTTAAATGAAGCACGCAGCGCGCCATAGCGATTTCACAAATAGTAAAAGTGGCATCACATAGAACATGCAATACTGATAGAGAAATGGCTAGCCTATCGGGCATAGGCTCAATCCATTGTTATTTTTGTTTTATATCTATTTCTTTGTCCATATATTATATTGTTGTAAGCTGTTGATTAGTTAAGATGCATCAATATATCAACATTTTGCTTTAATTCTGAATCTCTGTGCTTGAGTTTCTCACCTTGGTCTCTGTACAGTTTCCAAGAACAAATTTTAAACACTAGATAAAGATAAAAAAGATTACCACTTCCATCAGTATCTTTATCTCTGGTTCAGCTAGTTGTGAACCAACCTTTGGAAGACCATCTCTTAGTTCCTCATATGTTACTTTACCATCATTGTCTGTATCCATCAACGTAAACATATCTCTGATTACTTCAACCTCTTCCGCTAATAAGTGTTTCGCAATTACCTACACATTCAAGCATATGATTTCCAAATGAAAACATTTAAGACCAGCATAATTAATTAAAATACACAAACAAAAAGATACTTTACCCACAATGCTTTCTTTTAAAATATATTCATCATAGAAAATTGCTTTAGCCTGGTCCTCACGATATCTCCCAATGGGACATTTGGAACTTTCTTTGCATTTTGTAGCCACAGATGATCTATTACCGCAAGCAATCAAAAGTTCTTCTAGTGTTACTCTTTCACATATGTGAACCATTTTGCAAGATCAATTGATCATAAAAGCAGGGAAAGTTCAAAACAGTAGGAAATGAAAGATTTTTACAGTAGAAGTACTTTATTTCATGCTTCACAACCACTTAGATATATTTCCTCAAGACTACAGTTTCAGCATTAGACACAGACCAATTGAATGTGATTAAGAAGAAGATTAGTTCCGTTAGCACAGGCCTAACCAATAACGAACAACCATTCAGTATAAGGATATAATCAAGTTAAATGCAGACTAAAACAATGGCGATGGAGAAAGTTGTCATTTTCATCAATCTGGTTCCTCTAAAACCCCATAGCCACAAACTCTTGGAGAACATGCAGGAGTCCAATACATGCAAGAGTAGTAACATTAGGAAACTAGTGATTTCATAAGAGTATTTTGACCCAGTCGAACCCAGCGAGGCATTATTTATGTCAAATCTTCCTAGAAAAGATGTATCTTTTCACAGTTTATTCCGCATCAGACCCGTGAAAAATGTTGCCTCTGAGGTTACTGGAACCAATCCATTCCCTTGAACATTAGTTGTGTTGTATATCTTAGGCAACATGATCAAAAGGTAGCAATTCCAAGTGGACAGACAAACAAAATGCAGAAAATCAACTAATTATGCAACACAATTTGGTGCACCAAATGACATACCAAGCACCTGCTGAGCAGTTAAGCGCTTTTTGGGGTCAGGTTCCAGCATTGGCCGAACAAGACTCTTAGCAGTATCTGAAATCTGAGGCCATGGTTCCCTCTTAAAATCAATAGAACATCTCAAAATAGCCAAACCAACATCTCAAGCTATTGATATTGGTGATGCTGCATACTTATCTAACACTCATCTCAACATATCTCCTGCAATGGGCTATATATTTATCATTGGATTTAGGACTAGCTCTTTTCATGTTTCAATTGAAGTTCGTTATTTTTCCATCAAGAAAGTAAGAATGATGGGATACTTCGAAATGAAACAAATCTTTCAAATTCTTCATGAAAGAAGATATAACACAGTAAATATATATCAGAGGGTTTCAGAGGCCACACATTTACAATTCTGGAAATCCTACAGTTCAGCAGAAACTAATCTCTGAATGTTTAGTTTAATGTTGTAAGAGAGGCGTCAATTCAGAAGTTTTGCCTCACTTCTGGGTCGTATCCTACTTAAATTTACCAATTCAAGACCAGCACCCCCTTCAATATAATTCACCGACATACTTGTAGTTCGTTTTCGAGTTGTCTGAATGTATGTAGTTAAAGCATTGCTTGCAAGCATATGAAGCAATTTTAATTCTGATCCAGGCAAGTATTCTGTAAATATCTAAAAGATATCCAGAAGGGTCAAAAAGATTTGCTTATAATTTTCATGCTCCTTCTGACGGGCAGTGTTCATGCTCTTGAACACTCTTTCTAATCCGACACTCCTTGATTTCAATTTGCTACCATTGAGAAAGCGGCAATATAATGCTAGTATATACTGAGTTAGGGAGGGACAGTTTTCATGTTTCAATTGAACTCATCCTCATCTCCCATCAAGTAAATTAGAATCACGGATTAGTTCAACATGAAATAGATATTCAAAGACACACTATATATATACTCCTTTCAATTCCAATCGAAGTTACCCTATCTTTCATCAAGCAAAATAAAATCGCGGGACAGCTCAACATGAAACCGATACTTAGAAACGGGGCAGTATAATTTAGTACATTCTGTGTGTTAGGGGAGGGACTCTTTTCAAGTTTCAATTGAAGTTATCCTAATCTTTCATCAAGAAAGAGGATATTTCAAAAGCAATGAAAATTTCAGATATCAGGGATGGACGCTTTTCAAGTTTCAACCGAAGTTATCAAGTTTCAATCTCAGATATGGGGGAGGAACACTTTCTCAGCCGAAGTAATCATTATCATTCAAGAGGGACTGTTTTCAAGTTACAATTGAGCTCATCCTCATCCTTCATCAAGTGCTAGTATCATGGGATAGTCCAACACGAAACAGATATTAGAGACAGACATAATTCAAATGATCCTAATCCTTCATCAAGTAAATAAGGATGACAGGATACTTCAAAATAAAACAAATCAGGCAAATTTAAAGCTATATGAACCCTAGGATTCAACAAATGAATCCCCCAAGATTTATGTCCTGTGTTATAAGGAACTGTAGGATTCGGGCAAATTTTCCGACCGATAATAATCTGGCGAAGTAAATATCCGAAAACCGACATTTATCCATACCTTAGAATCAATTGCAGCAGAAATCGGAATTCATTTGATACGACAATAATCGATCCAAACCCTAAATACGATGCTCAGTAAGTACGTACCATGAAAAGCACGATTTCATCTTCATCGCATCTTTGATTTCACCCACGAGATTACAGACGCAGAAGTAGGCCTCATCATTCAGGCGGGACTGTTTTTAAGTTTCAATTGAAAACATCCTCATCCTTCATCAATTCATCAAATAAACTAGAATCACAGGATAGTTCATGAAACAGATATTCAGTACACGGAGGGATAGTTTTCATGTTTTCAATTGAACTCTCATCCTCGTCTCGTATCAAGTAAACTAGAATCACGGACGGGATAGTTCAACATGAAACATATATATAGAGACGCACTGTATAATGTACTCTTTTCATTTCCATTAGTTCAACATGATCGGATATTCAGAGAGGGGCAATATTGCTACACTGAGTTGGGGAGGGACATTTTTCATATTTCAGTTGAACTCTTCCTCATCTCCTATCAAGTAAATTAGAATCACGGGATAGTTCAACATGAAACATATATTCAGATATATTGCAGTATATACTGTGTTAGGGAGGGAACCCTTTTCAATTCCAATCGTAATTACCCTCATCTTTCATCAAAGCAAATTAGAATAGTGGGACAGCTCAACATGAAACAGATACTCAGAGATGGGGCAATATAATTTAGTACATTCTTTGTGTTAGGGCTCGAAATTACATAATGATAATGAAAATTTCAGATATGGGGGAGGGACACTTTTCAAGTTTCAAGCACTTTTCAAGTTTCAAGCAAAGGTTAATACTCGTCATTCAAGAGGGACACTTTCAACCGTAGTAATACTCATCATTCAAGAGGGACACTTCTCAAGTTTCAACCGAAGTAATACTCATCATTCAAGAGAGACACTTTTGTTTCAACCGAAGTTATCAACTTTCAATTTCAGATATGGGGGAGGGGCACTTTTTAGATATGGGGGAGGGACACTTTTCAAGTTTCAACTGAAGTTATCAACTTTCAACTTCAGATATGGGGGAGGGACACTTTTCAAGTTTCAACCGAAGTTACCAACTTTCAATTTCATATGGGGCAGGGACACTTTTCAGATATGCGGGAGGGACACTTTACAAGTTTCAACCGAAGTTATCAACTTTCAATTTCAGATAATTTCAGATAAGGGGGAGGGACACTTTTCAGGGGGAGGGACACTTTTCAGATATGGGCCAAAGTAATACTCATCATTCAAGAGGGACTGTTCTCAAGTTTCAGAGTTGAACTCATCCTCATCCTTGAGTAAATTAGAATCACGGGATAGTACAACACGAAACAGATCCAGAGAAGAACATCATTCAAATTATCATAATCCTTCATCAAGTAAATTAGGATGACAGGATACTTCAAAATAAAACAAATCAGGCAAATTGAAAACTATATAAACTCAAGAATTCAACAAATGAATCCCCAAAGATTTAGGTCCTATGTTATTACGAACCGTAGGCAAATTTTCCGACCGACAACAATTTGGCAAAGTAAATATCCCAAAACCCGACATTTATCCAAACCCTGGAATCAATTGCAACAGAAATCGGAACTCATTCGATACGATCCAAACCCTAAATACGATGATCAGTAAGTACGTACCATGAAAAGCACGATTGATTTCACCCACGAGATTACAGATGCAGAAGTTGAATTCTGTAACCCTAGATAGATCACTTGTTGCACAAGTTGAAAGTTGCCGAGAAATGGTTATCGAAAAGAAAAAGGTTGCCGGCAAAAAAAAAAGGGCTGGAACTAGGTCTTTTTATAAAAGGGTGTATGATGTCGGTGACCCTTGGATTAGAATACTATTTTATTCTTCTTTTAGGAACCGTTGGATTAGCCTACTTTTGTTAAGTTTTCTTAACCTTTACGTACACCGCCTTATATTTTGGCTGTAAATGAAAGCTATCCTACGCAACCTCATTAATATCACTTTTATTTTATTTTTTATGAGTATTAAAATTAATATTGATTTTCTTTCAAAAAGAATAAAAATTAATATTGATTTTAGATTAGACTAGTAAAAAAAATTTAAAAGAATCCGATTAATACTCAACGCAACAGAAATTAATTTCTATTTTTTTTTAATTGTATTCTAAAAGTTCTTAGGAGCAACTTATTAACACTTGATATAACAATAGTCTTTATTTTGTTATTATACTCTAAAAATGCAGTAGTCCGATTCTTGATATAAAAGTAGCTTCCAATATAAACTCTATTGCGAACTATAGTCATTATCAAACAAACTTACAATATTAACTGCGAATATTGTATTTTAATAAAGATAATTAATACATATAAGTCTATTTTTCATATATTTTCAATATAAAGTAAATGCTCATTTTATTTCTAATTATTGGTGTTATTTGAAATATCAGAAAACATTGGAAAAATTAATGCCCGTATATGAACTTATCATTTGTCTTAAATTATTTAACTTCTAATTTTGCTAAAGGGTAATATGATGTGGGTGACCCTTATTCCGAATCTTAGACCCCCTTCAAATAATATTTTGCTTTCCATCAAAAGTTGATGTGTCCAAAAACACTTGTTAGAGCATCTCCAAAGGGGCTTCCTAAATCACCGTTTAGTTAAAATTGAGAGCATGATAGAGAGAACGATTCTCCAACCATGTGATGTGGCTCCCTAAATTTTTAGGGAGTGAATTTTGGCTCTTCTAATATGAGGAGAATGAGAAGCTCCCTATCCAAAAAATTTATATTATTTATTTCTTTTCTCTCTCTCTTTTCTTCATATCACTTTAGTTTATATTAATAAGATAATGAAACAGAAAGTGTAATAGGAAGTATGGTTGAAGCATGCACAAAAGTTGAGAAAGTTAAATTTAAAAAGTTATTATTTGCCAAAAAGCATTCTGAGGCCCCTGATCTTTCCTTTTTCGGTGCATTAAGTCATTAATCTTTTATTTGGATACATTAGACCCTTGATCTTTTATATTTGGTTCTATCAAGTCATCGTCTAACAAAATTGGATGATTTGTTAACTTTCACAAATTAATAAGACCAATTGAAATATTGCGACACCTAATTAATTACAACTGTCGTTGTTTTGCTCATTTTTTAGTCATTTCGAAAGTGAAATCGAGGAGAATGAAAACATAGATGAAATCTAATGAGTGATGTTTGATCATGTTCTTTATGCCTTATCAGTACTTATCGGTTGTTTATTTCACTTCAATAATTTCTTTTCAGTAAATATGTTTCAGTAATTTTTAGTCATAAAAATTGGCCTTAATTTGTGGGGCCGAAATTGAAGAGAAGAACTAAGATGAAAAAAAGAAGAAGAGCAAAGATGATGATGAAGAAGAAACGATTACAGAAATGAACTTGAGAGACAAAGAGTACTAATTTGGAGAGAGACAAAGAGAAACGTTTGAGAAATAAGGTGCAACGTTACTACATTCAAATAGGCGGGAAAAATAATTGTCAAATTTAAAAGGACAATATTGTCTAGAAATGTAAGTAGAAAGCAAAGTGAATCACATATATTAATGAACCCTCCTAAACGGGTTACATTTGTAATTGTACCACAATATTTTAATCTTATTAATTTGTGAAAGTTAACATATCATCCAATTTTGTTAGATGAGGACTTGATAGAACCAAATATAAAAAATCAAGGACCTAATGTATCCAAATAAAAGATTAAGGACTTAATGCACCGAAAAGGGAAAGATCAAGGCCCTCAAAATGTTTTTTGCTTTATTATTTTAATAGTTTTTTAGGGAGTATGATAGAGAGAAACTTTGGAGATGCTATTACAAATTATCCCAAATCATTGCATGCACATCCTTTTTCCATTGGTTGAGTTCTTTGAATCTCGTCCACAATTGTGAAAGTAAATTAAATATAGTCATCTAATCAAAATAGCCAGTACAGTAACTTTTTTAGGAATGAATTTTCCATAGTTTGTCACTTCATAATTTGATTCAGGATTGGAAATATAATCACTCAGCCTCCTTCATTAAAATGGTTAACATGTTTGGTTCACAGGACATTCACTTTTAGGCTTTAACTTGATATATGAATAGCTTCTATGTTATTTTCTACATAAATAATGAGAAATAAATATTTGTTTAAACAAATATTAACTGTACAACATTGTGAGCAAATGATTTAACAAAACAATGCCCAAGTTACATCCTATGACCTATGAATTCACCAAAACTAGGCCGTTTTTCTCCACAGGCCAACATTATCGAGCACAAGGAGCAGCTGTCCATAGTTGAAACCCTCGAGCCATCAATAGTATAATGAGAAAGCGTTCCAAGAACAAGCTACTTCTGAGCAGTGTTCTTGTTTTTCCAGGGGAACTGAATAACCGGCTTTATATGCTTCAGTTTTTAATGTCTTCCCATTTTCATTGTCATTATCTTCCTTTTCTTGTGAATCTTATGCTTTTCTGCAATCCGTAGCTTCCTCTTGGCATTTCGCGTTGGATTCACAACAGCCATCACCTTTTCCTCTTGCTTCCTCTTGTCCCTCCTCACCTTCATATTCTTCCTAATCTCACTATAAATCTTTACAAAGTTTTGAATGCCTAATGTGTTCCGTATACTGTCGCGGATCTCTTCCGCTACCTGCTTCAAATCATCTGAAACACATTTCAACCATTTCAGATTAGCACCTAATATTCAGTAAGCATGTAAGAGAAGAAAAAACAAAATTCTGAAGCAAAACACAAAAGAGGAGAAGAACAAACTTACCCGGAATGACTTTCCCAGCAAACCCTTCACAAACTTTATATAAGGGTATGAGCATATCAGATGCATGAGGCAACAACTCTTCACAACTCATTTTCAATGAGATCTTCCCGAAACTACTGAAGATTATTTTCATCTGCATGCAAAAATTTCACAATTCGTTATTGTAACTACACGAGCAGAGAGAAAAAAAAAGAAAGGCCTAATTAGCTATGAGGGAATAGGAAAAAAAAAATCAAAACAGCCACATGCTTGTTATCAGATACAACATCCTCTCTAACAAACCTGCATAGCATCCAGCTGAAGGGACAGTTTTCCCAACTGTTTAATCAAATTAGACACGAGAACATGTAGAAGATTCTCGGACTTGTGTCCATCGATGACATTTTTAAACATGTCCTTTCCCTTTCTTGAACCAAGCAACTGAAATGCTCTATGAAATAGGCTCTGTTCATGCTCTTCAAGAGTAGACCAGAAAACAGAAGGATTTGCATATTCCTCCTTTCCCATCATAGAATGCATAGTGCAAATCGAGAAAACAAGATTCTGTGCAATAAAGTTTTCTGATGTATCATTGATGACTTGAGTTCTCAGCTGGCAGCAGAAGGAAACAGCAATCATAAAAAGCCTTTGTGGACTCATAAGAAGACGCTTAAGTATTTTCTCCTTCTCTTTCTCCTCAGCCTTAGTTACAGAAGCAAAGTAAAAAGCCACTAAGCGACTTGATATATTTCGTAACCACGGGTGAGGGTGTAAGAGCAACTCGCATACTGATTTCCATATATCCTGTGAAAACCAGAGAAGAACAGGATAAGATGGAGAAGAGGAGAAACATCAAGGAAAAATTTAGAAAAAATACAATCAAATAAAATAAGTAAAAATCAAGAGCTGCCAAAATACATGAGGAGAGTAAAAATCAAGAGCTGCCAAAATACATGAGGAGACATCTGATTCTGAATAACAGAACACATAATCTAAAAGGTTGCAGAAGAATTAACAAGACCTTATCTAATTGGTTATCTTGTAAAATACGTCAAGGTACAAACTAATATCTTCCTTAAAATTTAGAATCCCACTCAATCCTGGGAACAAATATTCACACATGGTTGACTTCTCAGCACATAAACATAGCTGAACTTTTTTACTTATAATTGTTAGATAAGATAGGTTAAGATCAACTTATATTGACTACAAAATTGTTTATCTTGTAAAAGAATTAACAAGACCTTATCTAATTGGTTATCTTGTAAAATACGTCATGGTACAAACTAATATCTTCCTTAAAATTTAGAATCCCACTCAATCCTGGGAACAAAATATTCACACATGATTCACTTCTCATCACATAAACATAGCTGAACTTTTTTACTTATAATTGTTATATAAAATAGGTTAAGATCAACTTTTATTGACTACAGAATTGTTACGTAATGATATATGTATATTCATTCACCAGATGCAACACTGGAATTACCCATACCTCAAGATCCTGTTGAAATATGAGACCATCAACATGATGTAGAATTTTCTCCCACAAAACTAATGAATAATATGCCTCTTTCCAGAGAGGACTAACTTCATCAGAAATATCAAGAGATGTCCTATTAGTGACAACATTGGCGGCCCCCTGCAAAATGGTTTTACTTGCTGGCAATATAGTGCTGACGTGGTTTTTAAATTTTTTAGTCATGACCTCAACCAGCAACCCCATGACCTGTACACAAAAAATTCTTTTAGAAAATGGAACTCAAAAAGAGACTAATCAAAACTTAATTAGAACATTATTTTATAACTTCAAGCCACAAAAACCTGGACTACACTGTAAATTAGTAAGAACAAAAGCACAAAACTAATCACATGCCTCGGAAATTCTAGCTGATCGTACTTCATGCATTTACAAAATACGACATGTTTCATGTTTCAGAACTTTACCTGAGCACCAGTACTTTGCACTTGACGCTTCTCATCAATGTACCAAGATAAGCTGAATTCGAGCATGGACTTCTTTAAATGTGAACTAACATGTTCTATCAGAAGTTTTATAACTGTACCCGTCATTGAGCGGACTTTGCTATCACTATCATTAACCAAACAATGCACCAAGCGGATAAATAGTACATGTGAATGTTTTTCCAGAGAACTTTTGCTAGATTTGATTATGATTGCATGAAGCATTTCGAGCACAGCTTCCCTTCCAGTTGAATGCTCATAACTGCAAGCATAAAGTCAGTGTATGAGGAATAGAGTGATTAAGAGAGAGAGCACACAGAAGATGCGTGAACAAGAATATGCTAATTTATACAAGTGTAACAATTTGATAGGGAGAGCCTTTAGTAGTGGTGGAGCCACAATATTTATTATACAGTCAGCAGATACTTTCTAATTGATGTTGTACATACCTTAAATTCTGGAGAAGAAAATCTAACTGCTGTTGTACATATGTTGCTGAAAGATCATAATTAAGCAAGAAGTGCAACAGAATCTTACTGCACTTCTTACGAATTGGATCAACTTGGCTTGTAACCATTAGCTCTGATATACGAATCATAATGTCATATATCTCAGGAACAACCAGCTTGCGGTTAACTATTGCTTTTAGAAGTGAGAGGGCCACAAAAGAGGGATTTCTCTCAAGGTCCATAAACACTGGAAATTGAATAAGCAGATGCAGTTGCTCAGAGGAAAGGGTAATCTTAGTACTCCTCAGGAGAACAGTTAACATTTTAAGACATGATTGCATCAGAGGGTTGTTGGCATTAACAGCACTTTGGGCAATGCTCAATAAAGTGATCTTCAACTTATCAGCCTGTGATGCAAGGGATGGCAGAGGTAACCTTACTAATGGAGTTAGGCATCTCAAAGCTCCAGACAAGACATCTTCATATCTAGAGCTCAAGCAGTCACCAAGCAGTTTTACAAAAGGATCTAACATTGATAGCAATGAAGTGTCATCTTTGTCCAATTTTACATTCTTCATTCGGCTGTGTAGTAACCCAAGAGCAAACACAGCGATAAGATGTGAGCACCCTGTTTTATTTCTGATAACTTTCCCAGAAGCAATTTTGTGGCCACTTGAAGCATTTCTATGGTTGGGCACTGATTCCATACAAGAATTCTTGCTCTGGCCATTTTCTTCATTGATGAAATCTTTGACAAAGCCATATATAAAAATTAGTAGATCAGTCTGCTCAGCCGACGGATTACATTCAATACCACTTGCTATGTGGTTCAACATGCTCTCTAATTTGGTCTTCACTTTCGGTGTTAGATGCTTCTGCATACAAGTTTTAACTGGCGAAAGAAGTTTCAAGCTGTGACTTTTGAACGTTACATTTTTTGCAATTATTGTCAATGTTTCAAAGGACTTCAGCTTCCTCGTTTCCTTCATTTTAGAAGCAATCTTTTCCACTTCTTTTTCCTCAGCAACATCTCCAAGAATATCATTCTCTACAACAGAAAGGAGATCCTCCAAACAATAATCTAACTTCCCACAGATGGGAAATGAAAGAAACTTTGACAAAATGAAATTGAGAGTATATCCTAATACATGGAGCTCATATCCCCGCTTCAAGGTGGTTCGCAAAACCCCAACTACAAACTTCAAGTATTCCAGACCAAGTTCCTTCAAACAAGCAGTTAAAGCAAGCCTCGCTTCATCACGGATGCTTTCCAAGCGATTCTTTAAATGGTTTGCAATACCATGAATGATATTCGGAATTCGTGAATACATATCTCCAGGAAGCAACTTAAACACCTTAAGCATGGCCACATTGAGGTTAACATTGATTTTATCAGGATCACATTCTAGCAACTTTTTCATCTTCGGCAAAATATTTTTCTCAAGGCGTGACTGTACATCAATGGCTATGACAGAACTATTATTCTTTGCCAACATAGCAGAAGCACCATCATCACATCTTTGCCAGGCAGACATGGAACCTGCCTCGCTGGTATCAGCACCGCTCTCTGGTAAGTCTATCTTTCCTTGACTAGAACAACTTTCTGAAAAATGAAAGCGATCCAATACTGAACAAATCAGCCGCACTAGAAGTTTCTGCTTATCAGGATTTATTTTAATCTCCCGAAAGCATCTAATCAACAATGAATAATACAAGTTCCATTCCACCTGAGCAGCAATTGAGGCAAGTGCTTCAATGCACGCAATTTTGACATGGTCGGCTTTTCCGCTTTGCAAATCGAACAACATATTGAAATAGAGTGGAACAAATACTTTATTCAGAATACCCTGGAATTAGTGGAAGGGAAGTTTCAGTTCCATGGAAGAGTAAGTAGAACTTCCAAAAACCTATTATAATGGGAAAAATTAAGGAACAAAATCACACTTACCTCAGGCACGGTATTGTTACTGACAACATTGCTGAAGCGTGAAAGTGCCTTTGCCCTCCTATGTTTCTGTAATACCAAAACATACAAGGGTCTCAAAATGCTTATCTCAATATTACTCCCACTGTTTATAACACTAAACAATGACAATCAATAATTCAACAGCTGATAGTATCCTCTGATGGTACTGAACAGTTTGTATTCATTGGACATACAATGGTAATAACTACAGAAAGATGAGAACAAGAACGAAAGTTTGACCTGCAAATGGATGATATTGTTGAAAAAATCTTGCTCAGCATCCTCAGAGCACAATGCTTTTAATGTTTTGAGATTTTCAAACTCTGGAAGTTTCAAAACCATTTCTCGTAGTAACTCAATCCATTCCTGAAAAGATGCAATCAATTAGAAACTGTCAGTACTAGAAACCCCCTACTTACTCTACAAACATCATCCATCTATAGTTTTACCATTGCACTACTGTCCCACATAAAAAAGAATCAAACAGAAGCTGCTGTCTTGGTGGATCTTCACCATATTTTATAATGGTTGTAAATGGAACTGGTAAAACTAAACTTCTACTTAAGGGCAATTTCCATATTTTTGCAAAACTAAAACATTTTTCAGAGACAAAAGGAAAATACTTGGTTCAAGAGTCAATATTTATTGTCAGCTTATATCAACATCCCCAATCTTCAATATTTCACACCTTTAGCACCTATAGTTGTTTTAATGGCTAAAAGAACGACAAATATACTCATTCATACCACATGAAAGATTGTTTTTCATACCTTTCTAATTGAACTTCCCTCTTTCACTGCATTTCCCATATGCTTCAAAAGAAACTTATTCATTATGCGTCGAACACATGATTTTGTCCAATTATCTGTTTCACTGACTTCTCCACCAAGAATAAGAGTAGAAAATTCAACAAATGAAAGCAATGACCTATAAGCACTCTGCCTCATTATTAGGTCATCTGATGACATATCATATACACAATGGGACAAGATAAGTATCGCATGATCTTCTATAAGAGAAAGAAAAAAATCAACATTTATCTGTTCATAAGCATTGATTATGGCATCATAATCAAGGCCACCCATTTCCAATGCTGAGGTTGCATTCAATTCACGAAGAAGTTTTGCCTGCATTCCATCCAACATTATTAAATTTATGTTAGAAAATTTATATCAGCATATAACATTCCTGTAATAATGTAAACATGGTATGAGTCTTGTATGGGTCTGCTAGTTATGGGTCTATTCTCCTTCTATATATATATGTGTGATGTACTGTAACAGTTAAAATATAACAATGTAGTCTCTAAATCTACATGGTATCCCATGGATTTGTTTCTCTCTGCTCCCATGGTATGTAACAATTCAGCAATATTATTATGAAACTAATGAGAGTAAGCATTACCACGCGTGATACAGAAGGATCAATTTTATCAAGGGCATCAAGAAGTCCACAGATGCTCAAGCGCACGTTCAGTTCAACAGAAATAAGAAGTGGACAAATAGCATTGAGGATTTCTGTGGTACGGTCATTTCCTAATGCTGGCATAACATCTTGAATGATTTGCAAGTAGTTAATATAAACATCTGCAGAAACAAAGAATAAAAAAATATAAGTCGCAATAAACATAAACAATAATCCATAACATAGTTAGCAGATAGTCTCACCAGAAGCTTCACATCTTTTTGCTAACAATGGAAGTAAGACATCTACAAATTTCTTTGACTGAGATCGATCATGTATATACTTTGACAGCAATTTGAAAATTCTAATTTGAGTCTCCCCAGGACATTTGACCAATTTCCTGACAAAACCAATAATGAAGAGTGTTAACAACTTTAACTGGATTGACACTTGTGGTACAGAATTTATTGCTACAGACTGCAACCAATTCCTGAAGTGAGATAGCAAACAGCTTCATTTCAAGCAAATTACAAGCACAACATATGAATGGGAAACCTCTATTCTGCAATTTGCAGTGAATTCTATTGCTGATTACGTAACCTTTTGGTCCATTACATGCAGGCATTCAATCTCATTATGTCTTCATTAGACTTTCTGATGAATAGACATGAAGCCCTTCAAACATACAAGAATAAAAAATGTTCAAAAGCAACAGCAGAGACAACTTTGCCTTCTAAAGGGTCATTTACAAAACATACTTTCTTGATTCAACATGAATATAAGGAGTTGATGAAAAACCGAATTAGGGACCATTTTTTTATTGAAGGGAACTCCCTTTGTTTACGCATAAAAGAGAAAAGAGGGCCAAACAGCACAACAGGAATCAGTGATCCACACAAGTAAAGCTAGCTTCTCCCTTGACATAAACCTTGTCTCTAAACGTCATACTTCCCCTTGTCTCTTCACAACTCAGATGCAAAAGAATAAAAATAACTATAGCTGCTAAGCATAGAAAAGTGTTCTGACACCAAAAGGAAGTCCACAGTTCTGTCTCAATTTATTATATGATTCTTCTGAATGGCTCCTACTTCCAACTGAGTTAAGGCCTAAGGGTTTCAGTCCACTTGGCCAATCCAATTAATAAGACGCAGAATGCGCAAGGACACACCAGATAACAAGCAGCAGCAAAATAAGAGTTCAGAATTATTCGACTTTGACACCACTAAAAGAGTTAACTATATGTCATTGGAGGACCATCCTCACTAGGAATGTAAAGCAAGTACACTGTCACTCTCAATTTTTTCGTTTTCTGCTTATTCTCAATCATGCAAGTATACTAAACCAAAAAGAATTATGTTTTGAAAGAGATTCAAATTAACCAATTTCAGCACGAGGAACTATATCAAAGCATAAACTGACTATAAAATTTCACTTTGTTATTGGAACATGTGACCAAATGATGAAGATTCTGATGACGAGCAAAAAAAGACACTTAAGGGCTACAAACATTATCTTCTAGACTTGGCCTTTCAAGTGGCAAGATGTGAGTTTTACCAGAACAAAGCATATGGATGCAACCTCTATCTCAGCAAATGATAAGTCCAAGATACGCAAAGTCATACATTAATATAAACAAATAAATAAAAAACACAAAAGAACAAGAGTGAAATGCTTCAGATCATTGAAATAAACCCTTGATACCTCTTGGTTGAACCAACACCTTGAAAGCATTGGTGCAGGCTGTTAATAAGTTCATCAAGGTTTTCAAGTAGAACTTTTTGTGCCACGTTGTCTTTGTCACCCAATTCTTCATCAAGATTCAAGAGGTTCTCAATGAACTTAAGAACACAAGATCTAATTGCCTCAGAAGCAGTATTGACCGTTAAGATTGAAAAAATATCAGGAACAAGATGTTTTTCCCTCGACAATAGTGAAACAAGACTGTAGCTAGAACTCATTGCTAAAAAGCACGAGAACAGAGAGCTTGGTCTTTCACTACTGGAGCCTTCCTGCTTAAAGCTGTCAACCAAAGGCTTAACGGATGTGAAGAACATGTCCCAAAACTCAGTTCCATAATAATGGTCGTCATACTTGTTCAGAACAACTGAAATGACTTTTAGGCACAACGACCTCAAATCTTTGAACTGCTTCAAAGCTGTGCTGGTCTGAATCAAGAAATAATTTTCATTAGATCCAACTTAATGCAAAGAATGCTATATTAACCATGAAAAATAAAGCATTTGCTTCTATAGAAGACTCATACTAGAGATGAAAGAGCACTATCAAGAAAAACTGTTGGTTGTTACGCCATTCATAATAAACAATTTGGTAAAAAGCATGATTAAACATTACCAGGGCACTATCACCGACAGCATTAGCATCTTTCAGCAATTCAATCTCTGTTAAAGAAGATCCAGTGCCCTTCACAGTGTCAAGACTTATAGTACAGCTTCGCAATATTCGAACAGTACAACCCACTAACAGATCCAGATAAGGTCTAATATGTGATTCACCAAAAACTCCAAAAATATCTTCAATTACATGCAGAAAGCCATACCGCTTCTTCCAAGAGAGAGCCATTATATTCTCCATGGTAAGGTAGTTGACGATATCAAGTGCCTGAAGTACATCAGTTGAACTCCCAGGTGAACTCCAAAACATAGTAGCATTAGCTTCCTTCGATATGATATGCAAGGGCTTTATTAATAATAAAAAGAAAACAGCAATTTCTGCAGCATCAAGTTCTGCTATAAATCGAAGAAGTGCCTTCCGGTGTTGTACGTTTGTATGCTAAAGAAAGAAAGAAAGAATCATATCCATTAGTAAAACATATAATGAAAGACACGTAATAAAATAAAGTAGCTATGCACAACTTTTTAGGATGGAAAATATATATATATATATATATATATGCGCATAAATGCCAAACTTAGTAGGCGGAAGCTAAGAGAATTATCAAAGTTAAGTACCTTCCGTGAGGCAATTATCTTCGGATTTCTTACTTTTGGTATCAGAATCCGAACTATCAAAGGCACAAGACTACCTCTATGACCTTTTTCGATGAGAGAAGATTCTTTGCTCAAACTCCATGTTGTTAGTGTTTCTCTCAGACTTTTCGGACTGATCAAGTTTCTGAGATGGTGCTCGTATGGGAGCAAAAACTCATCTTTCCAAGTTAAGAGGCAATCAAGAATGCTCATCTGAACTTCAGCATCATTTTCATCCATAAGCCTACAAAAGAAACCTAATAAGTAGTTTTCAATCATCTGAAACAAACAACAGGATAAGTAAAGAAGAAAACCCGTCGACGGTTATTAAAAAAGGGGCTACCAACCTAATTTGCATAACATCTTTTAAAAACTGACTCCTATAGAAAGCCTTAGGGTTTCGCATAATCTTAAACAAGTTTAGCCATTCCTTCAGGACTCCCTTCCACTCCTTGCCTTTGCAAGCATCTGAATTGAATGACCCCACGCTGCAATCCCAAATTAAGAAATCAATAAATAAATTGACTGAGATATGTTGCAAAAGGTTTTACAAGATATGTAATCGCACAAATTCAGCAACAAAAACTAGACGAGGATCTACCAAAGAAGATCATCATTGTTGTAGCCCAAAAATGTCAAGAACAGTGGTATAATCTGTCGAGAACGAGATTCAGCGACAGAAGGGATTTTTTGTAAAGACTGCAGCAACGTTGATAGAACTGTAGCACAAGGTGTGCAGTCAGAAGTAGGAACAACCGAAGAATTAAAGCCCTCAACCAATCCTGACAGCAAAAGGAAAAAAAGCAGTGAGTTAGGAGCTGATTATGTAAAAAAAACTACAAGCACATTGCTCTTCTTACTGAAAGGAAAACAAGCATTAAAACAAAAGGGACTACAGTATTTGTAAGAAAACACAAAACAAGAGCTTGCATGCCTTTGTTTTACCCAAGAAAATGGAACTAGAAACATGAATAATAAAATTGACCACTAAGCACCCTTATCAAGCCAACATAAGCATGAGGCAGAAAAGGACAAGCATCTCGAAGCAATTCTAAAAATTGGTATATGTCACATACCGCTCCTGCAAGGTGAATGGGTACTTTCTTCATCAAATCTGTCATGTGACGACTGAAATACGGATAAGCATTCTGTGAAATAAAATACAAATTTGTCCCATAGAGATGTAGCATTGTCCCCAATCAGAACTCCTAGGCACTCAGATGTCGGATTCCACAGATAACTAAAACGGTTATGTAAAACACCAATCATTCCACTCAAAACAATGGGTAGATAAGTTTCAGATATCTTTCCGGAACAGACAGCCATCTGTATTCTAGAGATCAATTGAATAACTTTTCTGCTTGTAGAAATTGAAAGAGGAGTTGCCTCAATTGAGAGGAGAAGCTGAAGCACCTGGCATTTCAAGGGGGAACCCACAATCACTTAATTAGAATGGAATTTGAATAGTTGAAGTGGTTATAATGGAGAAATACATACATCATTTTTATGACTATCTGCATTAATAATTTGAATTTCTGATTTCATTCTCTTCTGAGGAGGCTGCTCATCTACAGCAGATATTTTACATTCTTGACATGCATAATGGCACAAAATTCTTAGGGTGGAAACACGAATTTCTTTATCCGAGTTGCACAAATTATCAGTAAAGGTAACTAAAGCATCCCGGGAATCTTTCTCTTTGAACTCTGGATGACATGATTTGTGGTGGCTACCTGGCTCCAATATTGGCCTATTACATCAATAGTAAAACAAAGTTGAAGTGTATAACCATCAAGCAAATCTAATGACAAATACGTGGCAAGGAAAGACAAGGAACCCAAGCTCTTACATAATAAAATACACTAATATTGGTAAAAAAAAAAAACCTACCCATGCACATAGTCCAAATAATCAGCAACAGCAGTCAATACATGAAAGGATGATTTGCATATTTTCGCAAGATGCAAAACTTTGCTTATTTCTTCAAGCCCAGATACTTTGCCACATTTGTAGTAAGAAGTTAAAGCAGCTCCTGCCAGGCTTTGCCAGGTTGGTTTCGACACACCAGCAATAATTCCTGAACAAAGCCAAAGTACTTAGCCTTAAATCATGTCACTTGCATTACAATTACAAAATCACTTCAACTATCCTTAGGATAATACATAACCTCAACTTAGCAATAGCATGTTACACAATACTACTCATAATCTCTCAAGGATTAATTATATAAAGCATAAACCATCTCAGCCAAAGAAAAAAATTGGCTCACCATCTTCAACTGTCAAGAGGCAGTCAAGTGCATCTATCAAACCCATTAATGAGGTTGGGTTTGCTTGGTTACCCATCACATAAGGATAACAATAGAGAGTTCCCCAGAGCAAGGCGAAGTTGTCCATGTCGGGAAACACTGAATTACCAAGAGTAATAGTATTGATAAGCCCATCCATGGAGCAGATAGTCCCTTGTAGAAACTCACGAATTCTGCCAAGACCCTCCTCTGATGTTCCATCTAAGATACTGGAACCCATAGTATCCTCTTGCAACTTCTGACAGAAGCGGAAAAGCAGGTATACAACTTCCTCTTTTGAAGTTTCTATTAAACTATTGATGGCACTGAAGATAACAATTGAGAACAGTAACAGCTTGAGTGACCAAACTATAAACTTTATGTCTATCCACAAATTGACAAAAAGACAGATATTACCTTAATATATTAACTCTGAAGGCATTTAATATGCATGAGTCCTTTTCCAGCAGTTCCCTCATAAAAGATAAGCAACTGAAACCCAGATCACACATTTGTCACATACAAAGTGCAGGAATCAGTCCAGAAGATCAAACTATTCTATTAGTGAAAATACCTCGAGTTCTTCAATGCAAACACTGGAGCCCACTGTAGTGAACATTCAGAGATAGTTGACAGGTTCAAAGTTTTGAGCACATCAAGAATGCAAAGCATCAAATCCAGAACCTTATCGATTACTTTGGCTTCATCTACTGCCAATGAGATGCTAGAATGCACAAAAAATTTCTGAACAATTGAATTCACTAGTCTGATCATTGGTTCGTAATCTGTTCAGAAACCATTTTAAGTCAGTAATGAAGAACCGTACTACTATTATTCATTTTTATGATATCTTCTCCTTTTTCCTAATCAAATAAAGATGAATAAAGATGAAAGGAACTTTGATGTTAGTTCGAACATAATAAATTGAAGTCCCAAAAAATATTACCAGAAGCCTTCATCCCGTTACTAATCCGGACTGTTGATATAAGTACTGATAAAAGGCAACTCAGATGTTGGTATTCATTATCCAGAGCATTGTCTATTTTCTGATATAAGCAATTCCATATCAACTCTAACTCCTTCAGTTCTATATCCTCACATAATCTTTCGAAGGCAGTCGTTATTACATCAACAACAGTGCCTACATCTGAAATGGCACAAAAACACGGTTGAGAAAAAAGAACAATTTGTACAAATAATAAGCCCTAGGTGGGAAATAAACAATCCAACCAAAAATCTAGAGGCCATACTGAAACTCGGGCAATCAAATCAGTAAGAAGGGCAAGAAAAGGTAAATTTTCTGGAACAATGGTCATTGCATTTTATTTTTCAGGGTTGCAATATATAACTTAGGCAAGAAGGATTTAACTGTAAATCCTAGAAAAAGGAAGATACACCTTAAACTACTTATTCCAAAGTTCACATTATCTCTTAGGGGATCAAAAGATGGATTGCTTTGCACAGTTAACAAACTCATAGTAATGCTATGAACCCTAGGCATGTCCTGCAATTTCCCCTATAACAAAAAAGATAATAACTAAAGCAAACTTTTCAACAAATGCAAAAGATTTTCTTCCATGCGATACTGTAATTAAGATTAAGGAAATATTAAGTTTATATATTAGAGGATGAAAGTGATGAATGATCGTCTCAGGATAAAGTCAGCAGGAAGTACATAAATGAAAGGAAAATAAACTATTAGTTAATAAAAAGCCATGTCCTCAAGATAGAGCTTGCCTTGTTTGGACTCATCACCAATAGTGAATATGGATTTTTCTGTCAATAGCTGTATCACCCTTTCTGCTCTTGAATGAAACCTTGATGAAGTTCCTTTCATAACATGATAAAGTAAAGCACCAGCAGCAGATTTCCGCACGGGTATTGGTTTCTTCACCACCTCAAACATGACCTTTTTGATGCCTGTAATTAGAGATGAATTCAGTGAGCAAGACCTCAAAACTTGACAGGACATGACACGACCATAGAAACAAACAAATAATAGCATAGATTTCAGATCATCAACCAATATTGAATCCCAAAGAAAAATTCCAGCCAACAACTTAGGATTAAATCTGACCATACTCTCTGAGTTTGATATGTCAAGTTAAAAGATACAATACAATATCTTTTCAAACTGAGTCCTTAAACTGCATGAAGCATAATTACTTAAGGAGCGTTAAGGCACAATGACCACTTTTCCAGCCTATTCCACAATGAAAATTCACCAAATAATTTCTCCAAAAGACTGGAGACACCATGAATTTTTCCACCTGATGAGCCCTTGCACTTTTTGGATGATTTCTGACATCATGAATTTTTCCACACTACTTTCAATTATTGGAACTATCAACAAGCCTGGTGGATTTCACTCTTGATATAATGTCGGGAGAAGACACACTTGGTTAGTCTTTTTTTATTCTACATCAGAAAACCATAAAAAGAAACTTTCTGAGACACATGTAGAATAAAAAACGACTAACCAAGTGTGTCTTCTCCCAACATTATTAATCAAGAGAGCACTCCACGAGGCTTGTTGATAGTCCCAATAATTGAAGGTAATGTGGAAAAATTCTTCATGTTTGAAACCATCCAAAAAGTGCAAGGGCTCATCAAGTGGATGTGTCCAGTCTTTTGGAGAAACATGCATATATATTTGAAAATACAAATGACGACAATTCACATTTCTAAAATACATCAGATAGTCAAATAAAACAAATTTTAATCATAAAATGCACTCAAAAAATCTTAATCTCACAGCATAACGAGTACCTTTTCTAAGTTGATCCTTCGGAGCATTTCTCAGCAAGAATGATGTTGCAGCCGCCATAAGCTCTTGTACATAGTCCTTTGGATAGTACCTCAACTTCACTGTCACCCTCCATAAAATAATTAATAAATTAGGGAAAAGAAGTAACTCAATCCAGAAGAAAAAACATGTGCACACATTCACAAGGAGATGGTTCAATCTATTAATGTTCTGAAAAAAAGAATAACTTTAACATTGAACTTTATTTTTTTATCAACATTTCAGTTCTTCTAGTGATCCTTGCTTCTACATGGATTGCCCTTACTAGTCCAAATTAATTGTAAAAGGACAACGAAAAGACAGTCTTTGTATAAAAAAAGAGCCTCAGTCAAAGACCCCCTGCTGCAGAATACTTCAGCTGTTAAAGATTGGGTAGAGAAAAAAAAAAAAAGAACAAAAAATTTACAATTACAATTGAAACAAACAGCCACTGAAATTGTTTAACATAGATTGTTTCTTATGATGAGACTCGGATAGAAGCATGTAGAAGATATCTGCAAATTTTATGAATTCCTTTCAACATATCGTCTGCACTATGAAAAATGAATTGATTTGAATACTATTCTGAATTCACAATCACTTGCACATCAATTTCAGTCTCCTCAAGTTCCAGAACTAACTGAAAGAATGTATGTTGCTCAAGAACAAAAGTCCAATTTCCCTATTATTATGTCTTTTTCTCTCCAATGAATTGCATTACAAAAAATTACTTTAATTCCTTAATTGTCCACACATAGAGTTCAGATCAACTGAATTTTAGGTCTAATATAAAGAATAAACAAACAAAAAAATTCCCAACCAGCATGCAGATCATTTTATTATCTGTTACAGAATGTACATAGTTATCCTTTGTTGTTACAATGAGTACATAACCTATAAGCCTAATCCAAGTCGTAATTTCACTTGAGTACCGTACTAGATTATTTTATATTTCTCTAGTTTTCCATGCACCAAGCAGCTAAAAGCTCAAGATTCACTAGCGCCATGAGACTATTCAACAAAATAAACAGTAAGATGAAAAAACATATTTTACTTACTTGAGGACATGTACCACATCCTCCATGAGATTTTTTTGCAAATACATCAGAATTTGGGACCATGAAGTAAAAATCTGAAACAAATAATTTTAGTGTCTTTACAGATTCCATATTAAAGAACAGTTTCCAAATATCTAACAATCTCACTGAAAACATAGTAAAACCTGCTCAATGATCTCTGGCTCCCTTTCAGCACCACTTTCGAGAAGAAAGGTATATGATTCAGAAATACTGGGTAAGAAGCTGTTGAATCCAATTCATAGAACAATTAAAAGAAGGAAAGAAATAAAAAAATTGGCCAATATCATAACAGGTTGGATAAAAATAAAATAGACACATTAAGACATCAACCATGATTTCTTCCAGAACCTAGAATGAAGCAATCTGCATCAAAATCTTCTCAGATATGTAAAACACAAAAAATTAAAGGCATTGCATACAAGCAGGAAGCAATCCAAAGCTCAATACCCCTCAATTGATCAAGTGGAAGCCCAAAAATAAAAACAATAAAGATATAAGTAATCCTATATATTTATATCTAAAACTGAGAGCACCAAAGCTCCAAGTTGCATGGTGGACTATAAAGAGCAAGAGGGGGAACAAGACTTCATTTAAATATTCAAGTAACATACGAATCTTAATTACTTTCCCCTTTTTTCTACTCTTAATGGAAGAATCCAACAGAAAACCAACAGCCATTTTATATCTGGTTTGTTTAACATTGATAACTATACCAAATCCTAATGAGAGCTCAGGTCCAACCTGGATAAATTTTCTCTCTAGTAGTGCTGAAGATGAGATGGGCAGCTCATGAACCACCCACTCAAAAACCGGCTCAATGATGACTAGCTTTAGCTCATTCATTGAAGAAAATAAGCCACGGAAGATTTGCCTAATATACATGTGAGTACTAGTGTATGTAAAATTCAGTTGTCAAATCTATGCATTTATATATATCATGCAAAGATCCTCTTGATATGATTTCTAGAGCAAACACACCCCCAGCCCTTTCTCTCAATCTACATTCTTCCCCCTTCTCCTCCTCCTCCTCTGCTAGAAAAACATACAGTGAACAAATGGAATTCCCTTTTACAACTATTACAGATCAGCCAGTGGCCACAACAAACACAAACTTTCTCGAATGAATATCTGTTCCTACAATTTTCATTTACAGAAGAGTTTCCTCATACTGGGGAATGGAGACAGAGAACTATCATTCAGCTTTGCCAGCCAATTTTTAGGCAAATGTATATGCATGTTTGTATATTTTCCACCAAACAGTGGCTCACAAATTCATGCTAGAATAACCCATATCCTGAGAATTAATAAGAAAACCTATACAATACCCTTAAGGTTCACTGATTTTCTTTTGTATAGTACTATAGTTTTACTTTATGCTGAACCAACCAGTTCTGATCACGCGATAAGAAGCAATGTCTAACATGAATAAGTTATTTAACAATATTATCCCATTTGCAAGCATGATAGATTCCCCCCACACTCTCATTCAGGATTGAACATGTCTTACCATCCAAAAGATTATTAAACCACTTCAACAGAAACCATAAATAGTAGGTTTCACGCACATCATGTGTGTAGATCAAATAGTATGTTGCAAGAGTTGCCAACTTGAATCTAGTATGACCATGCAAATGAGAAGATCATATACCCTATGCTCCGAACAAATTAATAGTACAAAACTTAACTAATTCTTAATCTCCAAGTATCCAGGGACACTTGTCTGGATCTTTTAGACCTGTTACCTGGTTCAGGTTACAATCTTCAAACAGATGTATCCCTTGTTTGAAATGAACGGATTTGAGATATGCAATTGATTTCTACATCCATTTCTAATTCATTGTATAACGGAACTTAAGTTATTAGCCCTCTGAACACTCTCACGAGAAAAGGTTGCGTAATATGAGAATATAATATTATTCCCGATATTTGTATTTGCGTGCTTACTAATTGATTTGTGGAATACTGGAATTCATTGGGAAATTCACCAAATCTTCTACAATTTGGTTTTGTTTTGCAAAATTCCATGGAATTCAATAGTAAGAACTAAATCCTGCTATTTTTCATCAAATGAACAAATTTGGAATACCCAAATTCGTCAAATTCACTCATTCCAATTGGGGGTGTCAATAAACAAATCCTTTTGTATTATTTCCCCCAATGTCTTTCCAGCTTCACATGCAGTTTTACTATAATATTAACAAAGTTGAAAATGCAATCATTCTTCGCAGCCAAACGTATTTATTATAGAAAACATTAAAAAAAATTATAGTTTAGACAACAAATATCTATGAAAGGCTTCGGAGGAGAAAAAGAAACTCACGAGATGAAGTCCTTTGGCAGATCTCTAGACAGAGCTGCAGTTAACCTGTAGAAATGAAATGAGGAGCATAAGTCGCAATTGAAGAAATAAGCATTGAGAACAGAAGGATAAACATACAGCAGGATAAAGAGTTTCCCACCTGAGAATAGGCTCAAGGGATAAACGAGCTTTAATTTGTAATCTGGAAATGAGTTCTGAGATAATCAATTCTTTCTGCAATTCTATTAAAGGTAATGTCTGTATTAAGGGCATCATCTTCTCATAAAACGAGATGAAGTCCTCTGCAGTATTCAATTCCTGTATGTAGGACACCATCAAAAATCACGGATAAGGATGTAAATAATTAGTACAAAGTCAGCCAATAAGTTGAAGCCCTTTTCACATAAAAACAGTTTGCAACAACACCTACAAAATATGCACCATTCTTATCAAGTTAACTGCAACATGCAGCATTTAGTTTTCCTTGCAGTCAAGAATAAGAACCAAAACTTCCAATCCTGAATTACAATCAGTACTTCCAAAAATGTGGTCCTCCAGAAGTTCCATCAATTCATTTTATAAAGCAATTCATATTCCTGCTAGACATCTAAAAATAGCAACAAAAATGTAACTAACCTAGTAATTTCCTGATCTTATACGACCAACTAAGCACAACACTTGACCGCCAAACTTTTATCTGACTACCATAAACAAGGCTCTTGAAATATAAATACAGAAGATAATTTGAGCACGTGATGAGAAATCCTTATTTACAATATTCAGTGGAACTAAATTTCGGAATTATGGTTTTTCTTTTCCTTGACAGGCAAATGACTTTAACAATATTCACTCTTTAGCAAGATCTGCTAGATAAATAAACAATAAGAATAAAATACATCACGAAGAAACAAAAAAGACAGAAACATAAACTCAATAAGATGAATTTTCAACACCGATAACTTAAGCCGTAAAACGTAAGCAACTACTAGCTTCAGTTTAAATCAAGCAAGTAAAGAAACATTGAAAAACGCTTACCCTCCATTCGAGAAGGCAATCCCGAAAGAAAGTTGAACCTTGAGATGGCTCGGACTTGACTTTATCGAGGCTTCGGTAGACATCAATGTCAATGTCTTCAATTCTCTGAGAGAAGTTCCTGAACTGCACACATAACAAAACAACTCAGGCAATTATGAATTCGGACAACGCATTATAAACAAACGAATGAATGAAAGATAGAAAACGAACAACGAAGCGGCGGCGGCAGCCAGGGGATTTGTTCCCACCAGCAATCCCTTGACCAGCAGCAGTGCCTTCGAATGTAGGCTCGAATGCGGCTTTAGCAGCAGCAGCTTTCCCGGCCTCGCTCTTAAGCTTGGCCTCCTCCGCTTGCTTCATCCATATCGGCTTCACGACGGCGTTGGTAGCGCTGACGATGCTCCTATCAGTCATTCTCAAACCCTAACCCTAATTTAGGGATTTGGATGAGAAGAAAAGAAGAGATGTGTATTTACTGAGAGCTGCCGTCTGATGCTTAAACCCCCACCACCGAACTCTTTAAACCCTTGAAAGTGTTTCTGCCCAGAGCAACTACAAAAACAGAAGACTTATATACCCGCGTTTTTATTTATTTTTATCCGCGTATTTATATTATTATGAAGCCCATCGACCTGACCAAGCCCGTATCTAATGGGCCGGGCTTAGTCAACTAAATTTTATATTTAGTCCAAACCGATTTAAGCTCGAATTTACCCACTGAAATATGGGTTGGATGTGAGATTTATTGTAAAAGCTCGACTTAATCCGGTTTTATTAGGAAAATGAAATTTAGTTACAATGTATAAAAGATAATTGTAAGATTAACTTTTGTATTGATAAAGTGTGGTATTGTCGGGCGTGGACTCGTCACCACCGTGATTATTGATGGTCTGAGGAATGTCTGTCACACGCATCAAATGAGGAAATCTGGCCATATGTGCAACTTCCGCCCCTTCCTCATTTGGTAGCTTTAAAATTAGTGTTTTAACTTAGCATATTTATGAGGATTAAGAACAAATGATCCTGAAAAATAAGTGCAACCTTATCATGTTGAAGTTGGTTTCGATACACAGCTTTGTTACATTGAATTGTAAATTGTGCAATATGTTCCACCGTCGATTATCCTTCCTCTCCATAAAACAGGGTGAATTTGGACAAACATTGGGAGGTACAAGATACATATGATCATTATGCGACGGATATGGCTTTTGGAACTTCGGACGGTAGACTTCCCTCATTGGTGGTTCGTAAATTTATTGTACTATGTTTCGGATCAGTTGTGTATATCAGGCATATGATTGTAGTGGTTTGTTTGATGTCAGAGAGGTATTAAATTCACGATTTTTTCAATTTCCATTGCATTTTCAAAGTCGATTGACCGACCAACAAGTGAGTTGTTTGGGGTGATATTGAACCCTCCAAAAATATCAATATTCAACCTCCGGTTGTTGGCACGGTAGCGAAACTGATTTCTGAGAATTCCACCAGATCGGTTATCTCCAACCGTTGAAGGCTTGGACAATGCAGGGAGATTGGTCCAATCATTCGGTTGTTAGCCAAAATAAGGGTTTTCAAAAATTCACACACAACGGTGATGGATGACAACTGGAGACAACCGTCAAGCTCGAGCTCCTCAAGTATTGGAGTCATGACAAGGATGTAAAGAGGATCGTCATAACAAACATGACTATGACGAGCTTGGTCTCTGCCGAAAGCGCAATTGCTAAGTTTCAACTTAACAAGAATACTACAGGTGATCGGAAAAGTAGAAATATAGCAAGAGCCAAGATGGAGTTCCAGAAGGCGAGGAAATCGATGGAGGATGGTGGTGACTACCTCAAAGTCGATTAACCGACCAACAAGTGAGTTGTTGGGGGTGACACTGAGCCCTCCAAAAATATCAATATTCAGCCTCCGGTTGTTGGCACGGTAGCGAAACAGATTTTTGAGAATTCCACCAGACCGGTTATCTCCAACCGTTGAAGGCTTGGACAATGCAGGGAGATTGGTCCAATCATTCGGTTGTTAGCCAAAATAAGGGTTTTCAAAAATTCACACACAACAGTGATGGATGACAACTGGAGACAACCGTTGAGCTCGAGCTCCTCAAGTACTGGAGTCACGACAAGGATGTAAAGAGGATCGTCATAGCAAACATTGACTAGGACGAGCTTGGTCTCTGCCGAAAGCGCAATTGCTAAGTTTCAACTTAACAAGAAGACTACAGGTGATCGGAAAAGTAGAAATATAGCAAGAGCCAAGATGGAGTTCCAAGAGGCGAGGAAATCGAGGGAGGATGGTGGTGCCTACCTCAAAGTCGATTGACAGACCAACAAGTGACTTGTTGTGGGTGACACTGAGCCCTCCAAAAATATCAATATTCAGCCTCAGGTTGTTGGCACGGTAGCGAAACAGATTTCTGAGAATTCCACCAGACTGGTTATCTCCAACCGTTGAAGGCTTGGACAATGCAGGGAGATTGGTCCAATTAGGGGTGAGCAAAACCGAACTGAAAACCAAAGTCCGAAAAAACTGAACCTAACCAATCCGAACCATTCTCTATTTGGTTTGGTTAGGTTTTTATTTTTTTGCTAGTTCGGTTTTTGGATCGGTTCGATTTGGGTCGGATAAAACCGAACAAACCAAATTAGTCTTAAATTATTTTTTATTATTTATATATTTGTGGTTTTAATTCTATAATTATTTTTAGTATATTAAATTTAATATAATACTTTCATTTCTCATTTTCTATTAGTGTATTATATTTAGTTTAATCATTTTCTTTATCATTTTTGCGTGGAACTATGCTTATTATATTGATATAATAACTTATTAGATTTTTATAGTTTGTGATTTGTAATTTGTATTAATTATTATTTCATTATTTCGTTTAATTATGAATTTAAATTTAATTTAGTTTTAGTAGAAATTGAATTTGAAGTTAATGAATTATTAAATATTTTTTTTCAAAATAAATAAATTGGTGTTTGGTTTTTATCCAAACCGAACCGAATTAAATTCGTTTCGGATTGATCCAAACCGATTTTAGTTCGTTTGGTTCGGATTGAAAAAAATGACATTGTTCGGTTAGGAATTGTTCGGATCGATTCGATTTTCGAATCGAACCGGTCCATGCTCACACTTAGGTCAAATCATTCGGTTGTTAGCCAAAATAAGGGTTTTCAAAAATTCACAAACAACAGTGATGGATGATAACTGGAGACAACCGTTGAGCTCGAGCTCCTCAAGTACTGGAGTCATGACAAGGATATAAAGAAGATCGTTATAACAAACATGACTAGGACGAGCTTAGTCTCTGCCGAAAGCGCAATTGCTAAGTTTCAACTTAACAGGAAGACTACAGGTAATCGGAAAAGTAGAAATATAACAAGAGCCAAGATGAAGTTCTAAGAGGCGAGAAAATCGAGGGAGAATGGTGGTGCATACCTCAAAGTCGATTGACCGACCAACAAGTGAGTTGTTAGGGGTGACACTGCGCCCTCCAAAAATATCAATATTCAGCCTCCGGTTGTTGGCACGGCAGCGAAACAGATTTTTGAGAATTCCACCAGACCGGTTATCTCCAACCGTCGAAGGCTTGGACAATGCAGGGAGATTGGTCCAATTAGGGGTGAGCAAAACCGAACCGAAATCCGAAATCTGAAAAAACTGAACCGAACCTATCCTAACCATTCTCTGTCTAGTTTGGTTAGGTTTTTATTTTTTTGCTAGTTCGATTTTTGGATCTGATAAAACCGTACAAACTCAATTAATCTTAAATTATTTTTTATTCTTTATATATTTTTAGTTTTAATTTTATAATTATTTTTAGTATATTAAATTTAATATAATACTTTCACTTCTCATTTCCTATTAGTCTATTATAATTAGTTTAATTTTTTTCTTTATCATTTTTGTGTGGAATTATGCTTATTATATTGATGTAATAACTTATTAGATTTTTATAGTTTGTGAATTGTAATTTGTATGAATTATTATTTCATTATTTCGTTTAATCATGGATTTAAATTTAATTTAGTGTTAGTAGAGATTGAATTTGAAGTTAATGAATTATTAAATATATTTTTTCAAAATAAATAAATTGATGTTTGTTTTTTATCCGAACCAAACCAAACCGAACCGAATTTAGTTCGGTTTTGTTCGGATTGAAAAAAATGACATTGTTCGGTTCGGTTCGAACCGAACCGAACCGGTCCATGCTCACCTCTAAGTCAAATCATTCGGTTGTTAGCCAAAATAAGGATTTTCAAAAATTCACACACAACAGTGATGGATGACAACTGCAGACAACCGTCGAGCTCGAGCTCCTCAAGTACTGGAGTCATGACAAGGATGTAAAGAGGATCGTCATAACAAACATGACTAGGACGAGCTTAGTCTCTGTCGAAAGCGCAATTGCTAAGTTTCAACTTAACATAAAGACTACAGGTGATCGGAAAAGTAGAAATATAGCAAGAGCCAAGATGGAGTTTCAGGAGGCGAGGAAATCGAGGGAGGATGGTGGCGTCTTCCTCAAAGTCGATTGACCGACCAACAAGTGAGTTGTTGGGGGTGACACTACACCCTCCAAAAATATCAATATTGAGCCTCCGGATGTTGGACGAATTAGCATTCAGAGCAGTCATTTCATCAATGATCGTCGGGAAGCGGGCAATGTCCGTTCTGGAACCGCAAATAAGCTCGAGACTAGAATCGTAGAGATGCTTCTTTCATAGCCCTTCCCACCTCTTTGAATAAACAGAGGTCCTAACAACATCAGCCCAAGGAAGTTCCCTAGTAAGAGAATAAGAATTTCTTCCGGAAGTTCACTAATCTTATCTACCCCATCATTATTATTATTTGCCATATTTTTTTACTGTGGATCAATCCATTTCTGAACGTCCTATTTTATAAACCTATTTCACTTCTCCCGCCCAATATTCTAGAAAATTCTCAAATCATTTTCTCCCGCCAAATCATTCCTTAATTTTCAGTTCTAATGCGCCTTCTTTTATTTCGAATTGGATCCTCATATTCAATTTTGATCATATCTCAACCATTCATTTCAAAATCAATGGTTGCAATTTGATCATCACTTTCTCCCGCGTTCTCCCGCCTAATGATTCCTAAATTTTCAGTTATAGTGCGGCTTCCTTTGTTTTCGAATTCAATTTTGTCATATCTCAACCATTCATTTGAAAATCAACGGTTGCGATTTGATCATCATTTTCTTTTCCCCCGCGTTCTCCCGCCTAATAATTCCTAAATTTTCAGTTATAGTGCGCCTTCCTTTGTTTTCGAATTGGATCCTCAAATTCAATTTTGTCATATCTCAACCATTCATTTCAAAATGAACGGTTGCGATTTGATCATCATTTAATTTTCTCCCGCGTTCTCCCGCCAAATGATTCCTAAATTTTCAGTTCTAGTGGGCCTTCCTTTATTTCGAATTGGATCCTCAAATTCAAATGTGCTCATATCTCAACCATTAATTTCAAAATCAATGGTTGTGATTTGATCGTCCAATGATGAATTTTCAATCAAGTCTCATCCATTGATTTTTTAATTGATGGTTGAGATATGACCAACATGACCAAAATTGAACTTAATGGCTTAGTTGCATAATGGGGCACCCAAGGTAAAGGCAATTTTAAAAACAAAGTTGACATAGAAAATTATCACACACAGCAAGAAAAAAAAATGTAGTAACATTAAAAGAGCTTAGCACAGGTTCAAGTACTGAAGAGATTAAGTTGAGTAGATAAACGAAATCTGCGGATTTCAAATGCAAAAGAACAATGAACCGGAGAAAATCAGCAAAAATGTACATTATAGTACTCAACCCAATATAAGGGCTGCTAGGCAAGACAAAGTCAAATACATTGTGACATCCCTTTGAACAAACATCACATGAAACAATATATATATATATATATATATATATATATATATATATATATATATATATATAGCAAAAGGATGCTAAGTCGTAAACGCCACACTTGCTTCAAGGTTTCTTAGAATCCATATATTGTACATTACCAGCAGACTTTGGTTTTGAACAATTAAAAAATGCAAAATGTAACGGAATCAAATGTTTCAAATTTATAGATAGATGGATTTGATTATTTGAACAGTTGGTGGCCTTAAAAATTCTAATCAGGTGTTTTTAGTTGACAAAGAATTAAAGCATCAAATCATACATAAAACAATGACAATCTCAATAGCACAACAACTTTCAGAGAAAAGAAACAGAAATTAGCTGTTTATATGATTGCAAGATCGGAAAACTAATAAAGAGCAATCAAAGCTACAAATCACACACAAAACAACAATAAATCTCAATTGCACAACAATTTTTCGAGAAAACAAACAGAAATCAGCTGAAAAACTAGCATATACATTCATATTCGATTAAGAAACAGAGCAAAACTCTCGATATTGCCTCCATTAGTGTTGTTTGAATACAGGTTCGAAGAACTTAAAACGCGGAAAATCAAGATATAAGAAGATTTGAAGAAGCAATCCTATTTTTCATGATTATACATACCCATTTTTCACTCACAATAGTGATTTGTTGTTCAAAATGGTGATTTAGTAAACTAGTCATATACCCCCTCGTTGCGCGGAATAAAATAAAAAAGAATACATGATTTAAATGTATATTCTTTTATAAATGAATAAAAATATACGTATATTAGAAAAAATTAACATATAGCACCTTCCTAAAAGAAAGAATTTACGTACTTTGTTAAGCCATTGAGCGTTACCCACTAAAATATTCTAATCCACCACCATGCCGGCTTATGGTCAACATATATCTCGAAGAACATATCATACTTGTGCGAGAAATGTCCGAGTTTTCTAGCAATCTTATGGGAGATCGAAAAATATAGTTTCAAGAAAAGATGTAAGTTCCATGGAATTCAACAATTGCCATCACATCCATATATATAGCATCAATTGGATTAATGGTGAGAAACTGAATTAAACCTAAAATTAAGATGAACCGTTTTAGAATTAGAAGATGAAAGGTCAAGTTTATAATATTAATCATAATAATTGAATCAAACGTTTTATTTAGGTCTTAAAAGAAAAGAATTATAAATGAAGAATTCAAAAGACATAATAAAGGAGTTATGAATTTGTGTGGAAAAATTAATTTAATTATAAATTCTAGTTTTTTGACACCTAGGATTTTGTTGAGGTGGCAAATTGTGGGAATAGAGTTTTGGTTCCACTTTTATATAGATATATAGATTTATTTGCTTAGGTTGGTGATTAAATTTCAATAATTGTCAAACATGTTTTTTTAACCTATTAGCACTAGTGGTTTAAAGAAGATTAGCAAGTAATAGATTTGTCATATATATGTTCTTAATTGATTTGTACATAATAAGTAGGTCTTTGTTCATTAAGATATATTTTGTTTATGTTTATTGATTGGTGTTTTCTCCAATATTGTTAGACATTTTTGTCATTCGGGTGAAGCATAATTGTCTAATTCATTGCGAAGATGTGTATTGAACCATTAGATGTGCAACAATTTTACACATCACGACTGGGTCATTCTCACACCAGGGAGGTTATGAGTTCGGACTAGGATAAATGGTTTATTTTTTTTATTTAATGTAACCGCAATTGCACAATTTCTCACATTTTTTTAGTTTTTACTTATTATTTTTGTAGTTTCTATGTTGACAAATAAATTGGACACAATGAAACATCGATTATACTAGGCAACTTGTCTTTAATAAAGTGCATGTTTCTTGAAAGGATAAAATGTTGAGCAAACACCTAAAATTTAAAAGAATCGACATTTCGGTGATCTTATAGTTGTTCATGATATCTTCTAAAGAACAAATTTGTCTACGCATGATGATGCTTAATGTTGATGATAATTTAGTAATGTAACTTTGTGTATTAATTCTTATAGTTAGATTTGTACAAAAAAGTAAATTTGTTTTCTAAAGAATGTTGTTTTACATATATATCTTCATGTTATCTATTTATTTATTTTCACAATATGTTCAGATGGATTGCCCACAAAATATTAAAATTAATACTACTAATATTTTTTTTGGAAAAATTAATACAGAACTTAATCAAGAAAAGTTGAATTGATCAGGGACCTAAATATACTTTTTGTCAAAAACAAATAATGATTAAAGTAAATGATTTCGAATTAGAAACAAATGATATTGAAACTTTGTCAAAAGAAAATTATATTAAAACTAGAAATAAATTACTAACTTTCTCAAAATATGATTTGCGAATAATTTAAATGAAATTTGTTCGAAATTAAATGAAGGAAAGTTACATAATCTATATATCTATATAAAAGAGGAACTCATTTTCTCTCACCACAATCATCCACCTCATCAAAAGATGAGGTGTCAACACCACATTTTTAACAATTTTTAAATACATATTCTATCTAAATTACAAAATTACAAAAATTTAAATGCTTTGCAACAAAATATTAATGCCTAAAAGATTGTAACTCTTACTTTCATAATTAACATAACATGACCTTTCATTTTCTTAATGTTTTAAATTTTTAATTATGTCATTCTATATTCATTAATACTAATTATATATGTTATACGTGCTTTGGTTGGTAATAATATATAAGAAAGTTGTCTACGTTTTCTTTCTGTATCTTATCTCCTCAATTACAAAACAAATGGTCTCACTTGGATCAATGATTTTTTAATGATTTCGAGAATATTCAAGATTGGATGAATACTTGCAGTTTATGAAGATTATACTCTCAAATGAAAGGTGTCATTCTTTTTATTTTCCTATCTAAAAGTGCATTTTTGTTTAATTTATAAAAGGCGATTGCCATTATCCTTTTACACATCAAATATATATTGATAATGCATTTTCTCTTTGTGTATATATATTGTGTATTTGCAAAGGAAGTAGAAGATGTGATATCTTAATGATCGATAAAGTGAAAATTATCTTATGGATATGAAATTTTGATATAATTCATATTTAATTTTTATTTTTTTTGTTTTTCTATTTTGTAGTTCAGAACTTCAATAATGAGGAAAAGTACTACATGTTACCCGATTTGAGATGGTTGATGAAAGGTCTAATGATGAATTTTCAAAATTCGAGGAGATAATTTTCTCTTTTGGCTATAGTTTATCGTTCTCACATCTATATAATTTATTCTAGAGCCTCTTGACAATGTCCTCAAAATATTATCCTCAAAATCACTTTACCTAATTTTTTTTTTCATAATTTTTTTAAAAAGTAAAAGAATTTGTATTTTAACCTTTTTTGGCAAACATACAACCACTGATATGAGCAACTTCATCAGTAAAAAAGTGATTATGAGACCTTTTGAATTGTAAAAAGTAATGACTATTAACCTAAATTCAAATAGATTTTCATTACAATTTATTGTGTTATGTCGTTGTAAACACATTGTATATTGTTGTATCATCATTTAAACAATTATCTTTTAACTTTAATTCTAAATTGATTTAGTGCTACGTGAAAAATGTATTTTATTTTTCAATGATAATATTGCATGCTTTATTCTATTTTGAGAGAAAATATTACATAGTTCGTAAAAATTAAAAATACATTTTAAAGAAAAAAATGATAAAAATAAGAACTAAACAACATTTTATAATCCGCGCAAAGCGCGAGTTTCCGACTAGTTTAAATATTTAAACTTCTTCAATTTGTTATATATACATAATCAATTAATATAATTTTTCAAATTAAATACTTTACTTTTATTTTTAGAATTAAATATTATATATAACTAATTGTGGTTCTGAAATTTATATTGTGATATAAGAATTGAGATTCATGGCAAATAAAATTTAGCGTTCAAATATCCGCCGCCAGGAAGAGCAACGTCCGCCGATCTGATCTCGCGTGTCGTTTCCTCTGCTCTTGACCTTTGTTATCTTCTTCGGTTGCTGGCTGACTCGGTAAATACATCTCTTCTTTTCTTCTCATCCAAATCCCTAAATTAGGGTTAGGGTTTGAGAATGACTGATAGGAGCATCGTCAGCGCTACCAATGCCGTCGTGAAGCCAATATGGATGAAGCAAGCGGAGGAGGCCAAGCTTAAGAGCGAGGCCGAGAAAGCTGCTGCTGCTAAAGCCGCATTCGAGGCTACTTTTAAAGGCGTGACCAACCGCCCGGAAAAGCCCTCCGATTCTGATTCGGAGGGCGAAGCTGAGGAAGATTTGGCTAATAAGCCTATTGGTCCGGTGGATTCCGGGAAGTGCACTGCTGCTGGTCAAGGGATTGCTGGTGGGACTGCTTGCGCTCCGTCTACTTTTATGGTGGTCACGAAAGACGGGGACGGGAGGAGGGTTCCGCATGGTGGTGCACAGATTAGAGTGAAAGTGTCTCCTGGGGTTGGTGTTGGGGGAACTGACCAGGAAGGGATTGTGAAGGATATGGGAGATGGGACTTATACGGTTACTTATGTGGTGCCGAAAAGGGGGAATTATATGGTGTATATTGATTGTAATGGGAAATCCATTATGGGTAGTCCGTTCCCGGTGTTCTTCAGTGCAGGTACGTCTCATTTATATGTTTTATTTCTACCTGTTTGTGTTGAACTCATATTGGATATTGTTGTTTAAACTTGGTAACTTACAAATGTTATAAAGTTTCCTTTTTTATTGTGTGCTAATGTACGTGGATGGTTCATTCTGGATGACTTGAGATATCCCATATTCTTTGAATGGTCGAAGTCTAGCAACTTGTAGTGACAATTTAGGAAGTGAAAGTTGGAATTGCTGTATAAGCTCTCTTAGGTGTTTGAAGTAAGGCTACTAGTGGATAGTTTCTGATATTATGAAAATTATGTATTGATCTCATTCTGCCAGTTTTCTAGCTTTTTTTACTCATATTGTACTTGAAAGTCATTATTTTCTTGCACCATGTGTAGTGGTTTTAACAATATTTCTGGTGGAGCATTTTATTTAACATTTAAATACTGGTATGTAGGTACTTCAACTGGAGGAGTTTTGGGTATGCCTCCTGTGTCCACGTTCCCAAATTTAGTAAACCAGACCATGCCCAATATGCCAAATTATTCTGGGTCTGTTTCTGGGGCGTTCCCTGGATTGCTTGGGATGATACCAGGCATTGTTGCTGGAGCTTCTGGCGGTGCTGTTTTGCCCGGAATTGGGGCGTCTCTTGGGGAAGTCTGTCGTGAGTATCTAAATGGCCGGTGTGCTAAAACTGACTGCAAGTTGAATCATCCACCACATAATTTGCTCATGACTGCATTAGCTGCAACAACCACGATGGGGACTCTTAGTCAGGTTCCTATGGCACCTTCAGCAGCTGCAATGGCTGCTGCTCAAGCCATTGTTGCTGCCCAAGCTCTTCAAGCTCATGCTTCTCAGGTCCAAGCACAGTCTCAATCTGCTAAAGATTCATCTGGTATGTTCTTCTCTTAAATTTTTCAGGCTGTGTTTATCATTGATAGCCATTCAACTTCTCCTTTTGTGCTATAATTTTCTTTGATGGGTGTTTCTGTTTGCTACCATATTTGTTTATTGTTTTATCCTCTTATCTCTGAGTTTGTGCATTTTTCTAGGTCCATCTGACAAAGCTGCAAAGGAAGATGCATTGAAGAGGACGCTTCAAGTTAGCAATCTCAGTCCACTACTAACAGTGGAGCAACTGAAACAACTATTTGGCTATTTTGGTAACGTTGCTGATTGTAGCATTACTGATTCGAAGCATTTTGCTTACATAGAATACTCAAAACCTGAAGAGGCAACTGCTGCATTAGCATTGAACAATATGGATGTTGGTGGTCGGCCATTGAATGTTGAGATGGCTAAATCTCTTCCTCAGAAGTCAGCTGCGAATTCTTCTTCATCTTCATCTTCTCTGCCAATGATGATGCAACAAGCTGTTGCAATGCAACAGATGCAGTTTCAACAGGCTTTGCTTATGCAACAAACTATGACTGCACAACAGGCAGCCAATCGGGCTGCAACAATGAAGTCTGCAACAGAGTTAGCAACTGCTAGAGCCTTAGAAATTAGTAAAAAGTTAAAAGCTGATGGATTTGTTGTCGAAGAGGAGGAACCTAAAAGGAAATCCAGGTAAAGAACATCATTTATTACTGTACATATCAGCAGCTCTTTGGTCATATATTTTGATTTCTGTGTATTACAGATCATATGGTCTTTTCTAAGGAATGGTGCCATATTGAGATGCACTATTTTCTTGGTAAACAACATGCCCCTTATACATATACAACTTGGATGTGTTTAAACCTCTCTTTTCCTTGGTTATTGGGGTGGCAATAGTGAAGCTCCAAGTATGATGGGTTACTCTGGTTAAATCTAATTGAATCTAAATTAATAGAATTATAATCTAGAATCTAGTTAATCCTTAGTGTGTATATATGGTGTAAATTCTGGTTGTTCTTGGTGCAAATGTTCCCACTTTTGCATGCTTCTGTTTTTTCTATTTAATTATACCATGCAAATTAAGAGCTTGTAATTTTCTGAAAGTGTGTGAAAAGCATAGTGGGGTTGTAATAGTGGATAGATGTTTCAAAACCTTATTGAGAATTATATTGGTTTCTTATTTGCTGTTTTTAATGAAGATACTATTCTATTTTCGACTAATAATTTTCTAATAGGGTGTCTGTGTATATGCATTATTGTTAAATGTGTTTTCTACTTTTTGTTGTTCTCATATTGCAATTTTGAAATCTCTGATTCTTAGATGATTGCTTCACCTGTCAATTTTAGAAGGAACAATATTTATGCTTGCAGTTATTTTCTTTTGGTGTTCCTTTCTTGCTGCTAACACATTACTACCTTTGAAGGTCACCATCTCCATCTCGAGCTAGATCCAGATCAAAGTCGAAATCACCCGTTAGTTATCGATTAAAACGAAGATCCCCTTCTTACTCACCTCCTCCTCATCGCCGTAGGGACCGTAGATCCAGGTCACCTTTCAGATCCCACTATTACTCGAGGTTTGATTATGGAAGGCGGTCCTATAGAGGCGGTAGAGATGATAGAAGGGGGGATAGATCATATGGTCGTCATTCCACTGTTATAAGGAGAAATAGAAGTAGAAGTGCAAGTCCTCGAAAGAGAAAATCTTATAGATTAGACTCAGCATCACCAAAACGCCGCCAAGAAAGTTCACCACGTAGAGCAAGGAAGTCATCCAATGATGGCTCAAGATCACCAAGGCATCATAGAGGAAGCAGGTCATCCCCTAGAAATGATAGTGGCAACAAACTGCGATATAGAAAACGCTCTAGGTCCAAATCTGTTGGAGATTCTGATGCTGGAGCAAAAGAAACCAGAAATGAAAAATCTAAGCCAGCTGAGAGGAGATCAAGGTCATTGTCTGTAGAAGAAAAGCATAATGGAAGCAAGTCATCTCCAAGAGGTTCAGAGAAAAATGAACCAGATGACAGGAGGTCAAGGTCAATATCACTAGAAGCACGCGATCGCTCTAATGAGAAAGTCAATGATACTAGGGACAATATCTCTAATGAGAAAGTCAATGAAACTAGGGTTGGAAGATCGAAACATCGTGATAGAAAGAGATCCAGGTCTAAATCTGTAGAAGGGAGGCGACATTCTAGGGAGAAAAGACATGAAATGAAAGATAAAAAGTCGAGGCATCGTGACAGAAAGCGGTCTAGATCAGTGTCCGTTGATGGTAAGAATCACAAAGGAAGCAGGTCAACCCCAAGAGGTAGGGATGAAATAAAGTCAAAACACAGAAGGCACTCCAGATCTCGATCTTCAGAAGGCAAGCACCATACAAGTCGCAGGCTGGATGAGAACAGAGATGAAAAATCAAAGCATCTCACCAGAAGACTTTCAATGCCTGATGAAGGTAAGCATTGTTTATCATAGAAGTTTAAAGGTGATTAGAATCAAACTGAAAATGCGCTCTGCCTATGGGTTGAATGTGCTGAACTCAATCATCATTTAAAATATGTATGATTTCAGTGTACTAGATGAGTCAACATTCCATTGCGGTAGACCAACTAATATGTGGTGGGTGATAGGATGTTGCTTTTGGACGCTGAATGAGTATGATTCTGAGGAATGGAAAGAGAATGGGTTAACTGATGACCACTGGGAAACCAGGACTTGATATTTGCTTGATTTAAATGGTATACAAGAGGGCTGTTTAACCTAAATTTAATCTTTCAAAACTCGTTTGCTTGGGTCATTTAGTGGGATACTAATAACAGTAGTAAATTATTAAATTTTCTCACAACTTCTGAAGGCAAATGTGTTAGTGGGTAACCATGAGGAAACCTGGAGCGGTGTGCCAAATTTAATTGGCATGGAAGAAGGTTTTTTTGTACCTACATTTAGGTGTTCAAAACCTGTCTTCTCATGTCAACTGATGTGACTATAGCAAACTATCAATTCCCGCAATTTCTTCTAATCATTTATTAGCTTAACATTCTTGATGTGTTTGCAGGACAAGAAGAACAAGATGAATACGAGAGGAAAGCTGAGGTGGATCATATCGAATGAGCAGAGGACAGCAGCTTTTGTGGCAGCTGATGCAGATGCAAATTTACCCTCGTTACATGAGGGTCAAGCTTAAAGAAATGATGATTTACATTACTTTAAATGGATAAAGCCTACCTAATTTTAGAAGTTTGTTAAGATAAATGAACCTGAAATTCTGAGAAAGCACCCTGTCATAGGTGAAGGGTGGTTCTCATAGAATACTTAGTAGTGTTTTTTGGTGTTCAGATTTTTCTGCCTGTGGTTGGCTCTTAAATATGCGGATTTTGTGTTTGTTCATCCTTTGCAGGTCCACTTTTAACAGATTCGAACTAGGTCTGAGGCATGTTTTGACCTCGATATGGATTAAATATTTCAGGAGTTCAGCTGTTATCTTCACCAACCATTCAATCTTTGTAGCAAGCTTCTATTTCTGCTAGATGTATGTTGGACTACTTCCTTTACTGATGTGAACTAGTTGATAAAAATGTTTGCATGAATAATATATATATTTGTTTTGGTTAAGTTGTGCACCATATCCATTTAAGCTAGGATCCTAATTGTATCGCAACCTGTTGTGGTTTATTAGTCAACAATCTAGTTAAGCTGCTTCACAAGTGTCCTTTGTTGAGGTCATCAGCTTGGTCAAAACTGAGATTTCTCCCCATCCTTCCCTATTCTTTTCAAATGAAATGGTTATTTGGATCTAACATGTTATGGTCTTAATGTCAGAGAGCATTGTGAACTTGTAGTATGTACATGTTGGCTGGTCATAGACTCGGCTTTATTTACCTTTGATGGTTTGGTGGGCATGTCATCTCCCAAATGCATGCAGGTCTTGCGTGGTATTATCATTGGAGCCTCTGAGGATCATCTGTGGGCATAGTTGAAAATTACTCATGTAAATAAAGGTATGCATACAACAATCTAGGGAGCTTACGTGTTAAGTTTTCCATCCATCTTGGAACTTTTGAGATTGTTGAGAGTAAATTGGGTTGGCTTTGCAGATACTTATGTTAAGTATGACACTATGTGTAACCTTTTGTCTCACTCCTTTCCCCATCTTTTTTTTTCTTCTTTTTCCCCCTTTATTTTTTTCCCTTTTTACTCTCCCAAGGTATTCTTTGGTTACTGAAGCTACTATTGAGGTCAAGTGAGACCAGGTGTTGATGGGATGAATAGCGTTGAAATTTGCACAATTTTGAGTATGAAGAATTTGGCTGACTTTCTCTAAAATATTATGGTGAAATGCAGATTTGGTTTTTTGACAGGTAATTTTTCATTTAATTTCGGGTTTGATACTGTTGCGTCCAAAACTTTGGTCATGCATTATCCTTTTGTGCTGATAAATGAATTGCTTAAACTTCTCTATCCTGCCCTTCTTTTATTAACTATAGAAATTTGAAATGACATTGCTTTTCTCTACTGAATCTTTTCACTTAAGAGCTCTATTTTTCTAGCTTCCTTTCTATTATATATTGTGGATGGGTTATCATGGTACTAGGAAGGGGAGAGTTTACTTCGTGTCTGTTAAAATTGATCTAGAATTATGTAGAAAAAAGAAAGATTTAGTTTATTTACATTTAGGTAGACATTTTTGAAATAACATTCAGTCAAAGACAAGTTGTGTCAATGGGCATGTGAACTTTTGTAACTCAAGAAACGTTGATAGCCTGTTAATGATTCATATGAACCATGTGGGTTCTTAATCTTGGAGAAACTAGTAGGTGCTATAATCACCCTAAAACCTTGTACAGACTCGCTTATAAATGTTTATATTCTGATTATACCAGTTTATCTTTTGCATGCTTTTGACCGTGGATAGAAGTTAGGTTTTTTTTTTCCCTCTTTCTCTCTCTCCCTCCATGATTCTTGGTAGGATGGCGACGCATTGTTGATGGTAGGAGAGCTCAGACATTCAATACTATATTGTGATGGGACCATACATGGAGCAGCTTTTTCCTTTTTTTCTTTTTTTTTTTTTCTTTTTTTCTTTTCCTTTCAGCACGCTGGCTGCTGTGCGAGGACTTCTCTGATGAAGAAAACATGCTCTGAGATACTAAAATCTTTCCGTGGCATTTAAAATATATACTTCCTGTGTTGTTGGTTCTCTTTTTTCTTCTCGATAGTTTGTTTGTTTGTTTCAAGTCAAGTGAAGAACCTATCACTTGTTCTTGGATAGTTTGTGTTTTTTTATTTTAGCATGAGAAATTTATAATAATTTATACAAGGTCCATGGAAGGGGCTGCTGTTTCAGTATCTGTTGCTTGAGTAGTACTTTTAGTCTCATTTTCATTTGCATCCGAATTGGTATTATTGCATCTTGTCTGTCTTTATAACAAAGGATGAGTATACATTTATTTAGACGTAAAACGTGTATATTTCGCTGGAGATCACTGAAAAATTCTCTTAGATGGTCAAGCTGAAGAAGTCTAACTTGTGTCTATATAATAGCTAAACTTGGATGGCTTTCAGAAAATAAAGTCTCAGGTTACGATATTATTGTGATGATTTCTTGATTTTTGTTCAATACCATGTTGCTTTCTGCCTTTCTAACGAGTGTTGTTGTAACTAGTTCTCTAAAATGTAATTCTAGTTTTTGATCTTCACCCTGTTGATTGAGAGTTGGTTGGCTGGTAAGCACGATTTATAATAAACAAAAATGAAGTTATGAAGAAAGATATTAGGGGGTTCAACATAGATATTGTTAGCAAAGATGGAATGATTGCAGTGTATATCCATCCACCTTTGGAATATAATTGGTACTCCTCTATGTTATTCCCTCTTTCTTTAGTATTCTTTCGAATTTTATTGATTCTTATTTGTTGAACTTCTGTCCTACTGAGACTTATTAATGCTATTTGTTTCAAAAAGAAGATTATATACGTTTTTTGGTAAAAATAATAATTTATATATTATTAGCATTGTGTTTTTTACTATATAAATGTAAAAGAGAAAGTATTTGATTTTGCACATTTAGATTTAATTATTTGAGGCATTGAAAATGATAATTTCATAATAACATAATTTTTCTTCATAGAATGTGTGATAATTAGGATTGAAAACATGCATATGTAAAACTGGTAATTGGGGTTAGAAAGGTCCTTTAAAAAAGCTGTAGCAGAAAACTAATTGAAAAAGTTTATAAAAGGAACTTCTTGAAAGTGAACCTCTTAAGTATTTTAATTCTTTCTCTACCAAATAACACAACTGGAAGTTTAATTAGTTAAATTCTCTGAAAAGAGGTTCAATCCTCTAATTTTGCTCCAAATCTCTCTTTATCCTTAACCTAATAAAATATGGTAGTTGTGTGTTTTTTCTTTTTCTTTTTCTTTCTAAAAAAAAAAAAGACACCGACTAGTTAGTCTTTGTTTATCTTTGATGAGAAAGTCAATCTTCCTTGGAGCTCTAAGCACCAGCCGAAAATAACCCAAAAATCATATAGAGAAAAAGTTTGACATTTAGTAATGTCACCCTTGTATCTGCTGAATGGACCCATTATCATTAACTACTCTCCAGAAAAAAAAATAAAAATGGAAGTCCTACTCCAGCCCACCCCTCAATAGTCGAAGAAGACCGGCTAAAGAAAGAACCATTCTAAAAAGGGAAAATTAGCACTACTTGGTGAAATATCTAAAAATGGAACTCCTATTCCAGCCCACCCCTCAATAGTTGAAGAAGACCGGCCGAAGAAAGAACCCTTCTTAGTAGGAAAAATTAGCACTACTTGGTGAAATACCTAAAAATGGAAGTCCTATTCCAGTCCACCCCTTTTGAGCGGTCCGTTAACATATTTGACATGTTTTTTATATTTTTTACATAACTAGTGATGTGTAGCCTTTTTGGACAAAAATACTCCAATTTTCTACATGAAACCATAAATTCACTTATTCATTTCTATTCTGAAACGGAACCGTGAAACCGTTCCACTCTTTTAGCTATCTGGGTGCAATTTTAGAGAGATTTTTGTACGATTCATGGCATTTAACGGCGATTTCAAGTTCCGACAACGAACTAAATCTCCAAAATTGTAATGGGTAAATTGAAAACGAGTCAAAAATCGAAGTTAATTTGTCACTTATGTGATTTCAGTGTTATTTTATTTCGAAATTAGAGTTTAAGTGCTAAAAGCGACGTTATTGATGCATATATGTGGAAATTATATAATTTACAGTCAAAGAGCTTGATGCTACAACAATGGCGGACTTGTAGTTTTTAAGAAAACGCAACAAGATCTTGTAGAGTTTACCAAAACGCTACATGAACTCGATAAGATCTTGTCGTGTTCAAAACGCTACAAGATCTTGCTGCGTTTTGTAGTGTTTACTAAAACGCTACATAAACGCGACAAGGTCTGATCGCATTCATGTAGCGTTTTGGTAAACGTTATTTGAACGCTACAAGATCTTATCGCATTCGTGTAGCGTTTACCAAAACGCTATAAAACGCGACAAGATTTGGCCGCGTTTTTGTTGCTTTGAATCTTTAAAAATGAACTAACCTACAAGATTTGGCCGCGTTTTGGTTGCGTTGTTAACGGGACTCTCGAATTGGCTAGATCTGTAAATACCCATTCTAAAAAAAAAAAAAGGGAGAAATTAGCACTACTTTTGGTGAAATAGGTTCTTTTAGAATCAATTCAATAGCTTTTAGGTTCTTATAAAAAAAAAAAAAATAGCTTTTAGGTTTAATTACAAGTAGTCAGACTTTATGTTACTTTTTTGCTAACCAATAAATCCAAATGCATAATTGTCACTAATTTTCTCAAAAAATAAATAAAATAGCTTTTAGGTTTAATTACAAGTAGTCAGACTTTATGTTACTTTTTTGCTAACCAATAAGCATAATTGTGACTAATTTTCTCAAAAGATAAATAAAATACTCCCTCCGGTCCATATTATTTGTCACATTTGACTAAATCACGGGTATTAAGGAAATGATTGGTTTGCATTAAATATATGTAAATTGGACTAGAATACCCTTATTAATTAAGAGGGAAAAATTTACATTGGAAAGCTAACATACAAATAATAGGGGTAAAGTGGGAAAAGTTTACATTGGAAACATAACATGACAAATAATATGGAACAAGACTTTTTCTTCAAATGTGACAAATAATATGGACCGGAGGGAGTAATTGTTACTAATTAATTTTCGTAATGATAGTATGGTGGGGCAGTTAGAAAAAAAGGTCAAATTAGGTGTAGAAACTTAAAAATTTAATCAATACATTAGCTATAATAATAGCCTCCTAATTATTATACAAAAGTTTGGCTAGGTGTTGAAAGCTTTGCTATACAAATCTCTATATAGGAATAACATCTCAATTGTTATACAAATAGTTTGTAGCTCAAGTGTATTCCCAAGTGCCACAAAAGAAAGTATATCATGAAAGAAAATATTGGAATGGAAATTTATTGTGTCGTGACCGCGAAAGTCTTGACACACCGCTCATACGAAAATGTCAAAAGAGATACAAAAATAAATGTACAGGTGGCATCAACTTATGTCTGTCACCCAAACGCGAGTAACATGTCAAATGCGTTGTTGGCCTAAATTCAACCACACATGCTTGGGCTAAATTCATACAATGAAATGTACAATGCATTTGAGATTTGTAGTCGTGATGAAGCGGCTAAGGTAGTCTAGTTTCAAACAAATGAAGCTAAGATTGCGAAGTTTGAAAAAGAATTGGCCTTTTTGAAGGGAAAAGAGATAAAGATGCTTTGGGCCAAAAATGCATTTAAAGAATCGTTGCCTAAAGTTGAGAAGGAGTAGATGCTAGGACATTGGTTTTCATTTTTATTATGAAGGGTGGAATGCTTAATTTGCTCTTGGATATCATTTGCATCTGGACATTTGTTATGTTTTAGGTTTTGGATTTTTATTTTATGTATTTTTTCTTTTGCATATTTCGCCCATCTTTTTTTTTGCGTACATCGACCATGTACGTTTTTTAGCCAACACAAACATTTCCCATATATATATATATATATATATATATATATATATATATATATATCCATATATGGGAGAGCTATATCTACAAAATCAAAATCAGTGCCGATTAAAGCATATGAAAATGTCAAAGAAATATTGAAGAGAGCTAACTGAAAGTTAACCATGTAGAGCACCAAACTACCACTTCTCGAGCGATTTCCTTTGATTTTAACCAAAAAGACCACATTTAGCTTGTGCGATGAACTAACGCATTTGGACCACTACTGCATTAATTTTCATCCTTGCACTCTTGCAAATGCTAGCACTCCATTGTAGAAGCATGTGAACTTATATGGTTTTTGCTTTGTTTTTCAAATTAACAAGTGACGAGTTCATGGTTTCGTATATTTACTTTTTTTTTTCCTACTCATTTGCATCATATGACTAAATGTCAACAATAAAAGATTTAGGTTCTGTTCTTTTTGACTGAGCATAACTAAATGAGATTCGCTGAATTGAACTGAACTAAATATATTGATGGAATGCCTAATAAATTTTGTTGAACCAAACCAAATTGAAATTAAATATGTTGAACTGAACTGAATTTTGCTGAATTAATTTAAGGAAAAAAGAATAGAGGATTACCTTAGTTGCTTGTATTTTAAATGTATGCATTGTTCAAAGTGTTCAAAAAAGCTTTTGATCCCATTCTCTGTCGATTAGGGGTGGCAACGGGGCGGGGATTACCCGAAAACCGTGGGGATCCGAACCGACGGGGATGGGGAATAACCGAAAAAATTGGGGATGGGAATGGGTATGGGGAACATTTTATCCCCGAAGTCTAAACGGGGATGGGGATGGGAATTGCTATATCCGAACCGTGGGAATCCCCGCCCCGTCACCGTTTCAATCCCCGTGGGTATACCCGGAAAATACCCGTAAATATCGGCTAAATAATAAAATATTTAATATACATAAATAATATAGTATTATTTAGTATGTGACATTTAAATAAAGTAAATGCTAAAAAGGTTAATAGCCCCCGAAATTCCATTATTTAATTTCTTATTAATTAATTATTTTAGAATTTATAAAATTATATAAGCCCTCTAATGTATTTCATATAAAAATGTATAAGCATTGTAATTATTTTAACTTTTGTATGTAAAATTAATATTTAGTTTTGGGTATAGGGATTACCCGAAAACCGTGGGGATTCTCGTGGGTAGGAGATGGAGATAAAAACTTACCCAAAACATTAAATGAGGATTCCCCGAAACCGTAACCGCAACCATTGGGGACGGAGTGAGAATTGCATACCCGTCCCCGCCCCGCCCTGTTGCCACCCCTACTGTCGATTGTTTTCTAGCATTTTCTCAAAAATTCTCACTAGAATTTTGTTGGATGCTTGGGCTTGTGTGTTTACTTAAGCACAAAACAGAGTCTAATAGATCAATTTAATCTCGTATACTTTCATGAAATCCTTCACGCCATCATTGATGATAAAATATAAATTTTTAATCTACCCCAAAAAAACGTTAGGTATAATTAATTAAATCTTACCAAATACTTTATTTTGAATGACAAAATATTCACACGAGTCACTGCCATAAAGTCTACTCATTAATTTTGTGTATTTTTTTTCCCAATTTTATAAACTTATATTGTGAATGAAATTTTCTAATGTTTTCAATTTGCCCCTCCCCTGACTCTAGGATCAATTAATTTCACCATATTTCAATATCGCAAAACTTAATTTGATAATGATATAATTGAGTGTTCTACTTTTCCTTTCTATTCCTATTTTTTTCTTTTTTTGGTTTACTTTAATTGGTTGACCATATATCATATCATCCTATAGAAGTTTGATTGAAAAAAATATATTATCCATCTAATCATCTCAAATTGCATCACATTTTCTGTAGTAGTTAGTTTTGTAAACGTGATTTGTGGCCATATTATCAATTAATGGAATAATGAATACTGTTATAAAATTTGAGCAAATATATTAAAAAACAAATTCAGTCTATTTTTAAATAGATCATACGAGTTATATATATATATATATATATATATATATATATATATATTATCATTTACTAATTGGTGAAAAAAAAGCCTACAAAGAAAACACTATTACATTTTATCTTTCTAATATTGGTAAATAGATGGATGGGAGGATGATCAAGTCCTACAAGGTGTCACCAATGCGAAGATTTGATTAAAATGACAACTCTAAAATTCTATGATGATAGTGTATAAATAAAGAATTGAATAATAAATAAACATAGAGAGAATGACTTTGATATGCTAATAGATGTATATTTATTAAATTGATGAAGAAGCTGAAGTTGCAAGCTGAAGCTGGAAATGAAGATGAAGCTCCTGGAGAATGCTGACTCAGCTGACAGTTAGTTTGAGTTAGTCAACGAGCATTTATCAAGATGGAATTGACAAGAAAGTTTATTGATGATCATTGATTGAGCTTGAGCTATATAAGAGTGATTGAACATTGTAATCCATAACTTCCATTTTCTATACCAATCAAGCTTTCATTCTATCCTCCATTAATTCGATCCTTGTCAATAATATTTAATATATGGATAGACACATTTTGTGAGACACACAACATGAGACTTAGACCAAAATAAATAAGATCTAAAAATGATATTAGTTAGGCCAGACTACATCTTGAAATTGGTATACATCATATGCAGATCTCGACATACAGTCGGTTGCTCCATGAATGAATTTGATCAAAGTTCGTGGGCTTGTACCTTCCGATCTTGATAGTGGGATTGCAATGGAAGGAAAAAGCATTGCAAATGCTCGATCTTGAAATAAAAATATAAATAAGCTAAATCTGACATAAAAAAAATACGAGAGATATGTATAAATTAGTAAAAAGAATTCTAATATTATAAAGTCGAACTGATAAGTGATGAAATAAAGTGAACAATTCTTGAAATTTGTACAATTCATCTACTATCTTTCATTGAACACATCAATTGGGTTTTCCCTTTTTTTTTCTATTTGAAAGAAATTGCTTTTCTGTTTAGTGATATAATTAGAAAAGTCTCTTTTATATATAAAAGTCAATAAATAGGATGTAAGAGCATCTCCAACCATCCTCTCTATTTGACTCTCTATAATAATATTAAAAAAATACATTTCTTAAATTAACTATCTTGAATTTTGTGCACTCTCCAACCGTATTCCCTATCTTACTCCCTATTTTATTAGTTTATTAATAAAAATTATAATATTAAATAAAAATAGGAAGAGAGATAACCAAAAAAGGACGGAGGAGAGAGAAAGTGAGAAGAAAAATATATTAAAAAATGTATAGGGAGCCTATTCTCTCTCCTCAAATTTGAGGAGCCAAAATTGTTTTCCTAAAAATATAAAGAGCCACCTCATCCCCTTGAGTGTCATCCTCCCTATTCCACTCCCTATATTTAACAAAAAGGTATTTTAGGGAGCCCATTGGAGATGCTCTAACTCCTTTCATTTATATTCCATATTTATATTTTTTTTTGTTATATAATTGTAAAGAGCATAATTCAAATTACGATCTCTTCACTCACGTATTGGTGAATATATCAATTGTAGTACAACTAATTAATAGATTAAAATAATTACAAAATAAATTTCATTTATGTTTCAACTTATTTTACAAAAATTATAAAAATATTATTTTGAAAGAATAAAGAATATATAAAAAAATTTTTGAAAAATTTGCAAGAAGCGGGATTCAAATTCTGGACAACCATTCATGCATTGATGAGTATGCCAATTGAAACCAATTGATAAGAATATATAATTTTAAAATACATATAAAATGGTAATATTTTAAAATCTTCACAACTAAGCAAGTTCATCAATTTAATTTTAGAGCAACAAAAATTAAAAGACCAGAGGGTGATAACCAAATTATTAGTAACCTCATGAAGACTTTACGAAAAAGAAAAACAACTCAAGGGATTTGTGGGAAATCCTTTATAAGGAAAAATAAATTAATTATTACACCTTTTGCAAAGAGATCATAGTTACACTAAAATCAAGTTAACTTTATTGATAAAAAAAAAAATAATCAAGTTAACTTGTTATTTTGGAAGAAGTTTGGCAGGCTCAAGGAAAGAATTGCGAAAAAAAATATTATAAAATAAAAATTATTGAAACTAAAATTAAATTGGCTAAATTTGTTTGAATATTCATCAGATTTTATTGAATTTAACGAGTAAAGTGTTTAAATAAATAATTGTCTATTTTTTAATATTTTTCGATTTCATTATTTTTAAATAAGTAATAATTAACTATAACTTTATAGAAAGTTAAATTTTACTGTACTAAATAGCAACATTTTAAATATATTCTGAAAGTTAAATAAAATGAAACAAAATTTCAATATAAACACCAAAAAGTTTGTATAGAAAAAAATAAAATGTAAACACCAAATGTGATGTCAACTCTCTAGAAACAAGCTGTCAAAAAAAAACTCTCTAGAAGCAAAAATGTGCTCCATGATTTATTTTTTTACTATACATATATTTCCGAAGTTAAATAAAATAAATATAAAAACCCTAACCTTATAACTACATACAATAAATAAATATCCCATCATCATCCATATTTAGAGGCTCCAAAACATAGCTACACCCCAGAAAAAACACAACACAACACTCTTCATATCTCCTCTACTTTCCCTTCCTTAAACGCAACAAAATTCCGTCACTAAAAATGGGTTGCTACGGTTTAACAATTCCGGGAAGCGACGCCTCTCTTTTCCACCACTCCGCCGCCATCTCCACCGCTTCTAAATCACCCAGACCGGAATCTTTTCTCCGTTTGAAGCCTTCCTCCCCTACAATTTCTTCCTTCAAAACCAGGGCTGCTGTTCGGGAATCCATCACCGCCGATTTCAGCTTCTATGAGCTTCTGGGTATACCGGAATCGGGTTCTTTGATTGAGATTAAACATGCGTATAAGCAATTGGCTCGGAAGTATCACCCCGATGTTTCCCCGCCGGATCGGGTTCAGGAGTATACTCAGCGCTTTATTCAGGTTCAGGAAGCTTATGAGACTCTTTCTGATCCCAAAACGAGAGCTTTGTATGATCGGGATATGGCTCGGGGTCTTCATCTTGCGTTTTCTGCTCGGAAACGCTATCAAAACGACGGGGTATTGCCAAAATGTTTATTTTTGTTGTTTCTGTATTCTAATTTTTGAAAAGATGAGGTTTTTATGGTTGAATTGAAGCATCAGGGTAGGAATATATATAACAAAATTCGCAAATTTTGGAAAAAAAAAACTATTTTTTAACAATAATTGCAGATTTCTGACGAAAATTCTAGATTTTCGAGGGAAGTTTATATATTTTGACACTATTTTACAAATTTGCGACGTATTTATTGATGGAAATTTTCGTTTAGTATAAATTTTTTGAAGCTGGGGTGGAACTACTTATTAGTAAGGGGTGGTTCCGGGGCCTGAATTGAAGGTTGAACAGAGCTTTATGTGGTTGATGTTTAGGAGTTTGGTTTATGGAGTTAGCTAATTTGGTTCTTTCTATATTATTTTTATTGTTCTTTTTGTTATTTTTCTCCAAATTTTGACATATTTCTTCATTAATCAGAAGTTTTGGGGGTCTAGACAGGTCTTTCCAACAAAGAAAGACTTAGAAGTTGGAATGTTTTTGTGTTTTAGGGACTCAATTATTATTCTGTGATAGACTATCTGAACCATAAACTAATATTTAATTACATAGAGCTCATAGTTCAAGTTTTGATTTCACAATTCTGTCTTCATACATAGACCCTGTTTGTGTTTTTGGTCAATTATTTTCCATCCATGTTTTATTATTTAAAATTGAATATTCCTTGACTGCAACAACTTATAATTTGGCAACATATTTTGTTATATATATTTTTTATTGATGTGTATACTGATTCATGAGTTTATGTCTCTAATCAGGATCTGGAAGTGAGTAGTGATTGGAAGAATCGCTGGGAATCCCAGCTATCGGAATTGAAGAGGAGAAGCATGAACAAGGATGCAGAAGATGCAGAAGAGAACATGTCGTGGGCAGCCCGGATGCGCAGGCAACGAGAACGATCATCACAAGAAGTATGACTATGAATAGGTTCTTATCTTATCCTGTATGTATAAACAAGTCTTTAAACTTTCGGCATGGTTGTTCTTGAAAGAGTAATGAAGTTGCTGTCTGGTCGTTAGTTTGCACGAAAAAGGAAAAGTAGGATGTGCATATAGCCGAATAGATAGTTGAAAGTTCAGAAATCTTGTATAGTTGTTTTTGTGACCATGTTGAAGACATAAAATGGCTTGTTTATGCTGTAAATATTTCTTAGTAATATGAATTCTGAAGCTCATCTTTTAGGAAGAAGCTTTGTTTTTCGCTGTGTAGGCTGGAACTAATAATGTTTGATATGCACACGAACTCCTTGTTTATCAGACTCATCTTCATTTTGGGTTACTTAACATATACCTGGAGAAATCAGATTAAAGGTTAGAACTTTATGGTGATTGCCTTCCTATTTTAGTCAAAATTGTCTAATATTTGGGGATTGAATAGGAAATGGGTAGAAATGGTTACCTTGGTGTTTGGGGGTGTCAAATTCTGATATAGCGACACGATTTAACTATCTGATTAATACGACTTAATTTACACGGTCATTATCCTTCTTATTTATATCATATATAATCATGTGAATCTTCTCATTTGAGAAGATTTGGTTGTCTTCTCCATCCACTTAATTCTTGTTTCATGGTTGAGCTTCAAAGATTATGGAAGGTGATGTAATAACTTTTAAGTTAGGTTAGGTTGAAAATGGGTTTGATGTAGGTGGATTGAGCATAATGATGATGATAAGATGGCAAGTAGGCAATTAAGAGGTTTGAAATTGGAGGAATGCGGGTCCATTGAGGATGATGAGTAGGCCGGTAGTGGGGGGCAGAAAAAGGTGAACAAACCTTAGAACAAATCACCAACAAAATAACAAAGTTGGAAAAAGGAGAATTAGAGATTTTCTTCCCTCTTTCCAAAAAAATAAAAGAGATTTTCTTCCCAGTAAGAAAAAAGTATTTTTCTTACAAGAAAGTAATAAAAAATATATAAGGAAAGTAAGTGAGGAACAAGTGCCTTATTTGCCAATGTCCACTGTGACAAGCATATAATCACTTCCTTTGGTTCAGTTAGTAAGGTAAATTATTAATAATTCCAATAGTTTTTTTTTTATTGCTTAAGCAATTCACTTTAACTCATGTAATAATTTTAATAAAAAAATAATACTTCTATTGCCTAAATGTGGTGAAGGTTATTGTCCCCAATTCCGGAAGAAATCTCTATTTATTTTTTCTTCACGGACATAGATGAGAGGGTATAAATATTTCTCAATACTATAGGCACAAGAACCCCTCTTCCCCACTCGCACCACAACTCCAATGGATGATTTAAACAAAATGATACTTTGTAATCATATTATAAACATGCATTTATACCTCTCATCAAAAAAAAAAAATAAACATGCATTTATACCAATTAGTTGGTTTGAATAATTGAAAGTTTTTAAATGGTATAATTTTTATTTTTTTTGATAGCTTAAACGGTACAGGTTAGATGTCTCATTCAAGTTATAGTGTATTCCAAAAGAAAAATTGAAAGAGTTGCTCAAAAAAAAAAAAAAAATTGAAAGAGAAAATTGTCATTTAACAGCTGGATAAACAAACTACTTACGAAAATAAATAAATGTGTATATTTTCTTTCTTTTTCCTACATTTTGTTAATTATGATATTCTAGATTATGTCTATACAATTAGTGTTGCAAAATTTTAAATTAGTGCGGGGTTGGATGTCCTAAAGGAGAGGGACATGAATAGTTTGTCCATTTTATAAACAAGAAGGGAGATGGAAAAGCAGTCTTCATTTTGCCATACCATATAGATTCTCCATTTTCACTCTGTCCGCCTATTTGCAATGCTAGATGGATAAGGTTCATATTGATTTATCTGAAAAACAAACAAAAAATGGAATCATAATCTTAATAAAAGAAAAGAATGATTTAAAAAAGAAGAAGAAGCTTAGATTAATGTCAATTTGTAAAAACAAGTGGGTTCTAGATTGAAAGCATAGCATGCCCCACCAAACAAAACAGCTATTTGTGGTGTGTCTAGCCTAGCTTTACAAATAAAAACTGAAGCATATCCCTCTAATACTATCATCACTCTTGTCTTGTTCATATTGTTGTGACCCTTTTGACTCATCCACCATTATTTTTCAATTATCACTCATTTATTGACAAACCTTTTCTTTTTCAACAAGATTTTGGATCCATATCCCATCATTCTTACCATTTTTTTTTTAATCCTGAATAAACAGCTAATTCAATGAAATTAAATTCTTACCCATATATAAGAATCCAGATACATAAATACAAAATCCATACTGTGAAATTTATTGTTTTTAAGTGCTTGTAATTTTATGTATTTCTTGTCAAATTGGTCTAAGAAACCACTATTAATTTTTAAGTAGTTCTAGAGTTACTTGTGTCCAGCTTATTTATACATGAAAGGACAGTGGGTGCTGATTTTATGATATATGAAAATAATTAACAATTTGGTTAGGAATAGTAGTTATGAGTGTTATATATTACTAGCTAGTAGACCCTTTTAAGTCTTAGTAATTTATAATTTTACTTGGCCACATTGTATGCTTTTAACAGGTAGCAATATCTACTTCACTTTTGTTTTGGAAGTCTCTTATTTTAAATCTAAGTGATTCTTTTTTTCTTCTTAACCGGTTATAGTTGAATGTCTCAATTAACAACTATACAATTTCACCATGTAAATTCCACCGATAATCATTTATTATTATTTTTTTATATAAATTGTAAGGAGCATGATTTGAACCTTAGTCTCCCCACTCACTAAGGATGTCAATAGGATGGAGAGTCTCCGTTTTCGATGTGGACCCGCCCCAATGGGGACGGGGAATTCCCTATAAAAATCTCATGGAACGGGAATGAAAAAAATTATATACCCCGTGGTGGAGATGGAGCGGGGCATCCCCGCCCCACATGGATCTCCATCCCCGCCTTATTATTCCTCCCGTGAGGATACTCGTTGGACTCCCCATTTAACTTTAGTTAATCGTTACTTTTATTTGTATATTATTTATGAAAATAAAAAAAATATAGGATGGAATTATAAAAATTGAAGATATAACTCAAATTTCTACTATGTAGCTTTTAATTTGAAGCACAATGTATTGTTGTGTCTGATTTAGTCATAAGAGAGTTACTAAATTTTCTATTCAGAACGATTAAATAATGAATGGGGATACCCGCGGGGATGGGGACAAAATTGTGCCCCATTTAGTTCGTGGGGCGGGGATGGAGAATCACCATCATATCGCGTGATGGGGGATCATAAACAAGATCTCCACCCCGCCCCATTGACATCCCTACCACTCACGCATTGGTGAGTATACCAGTTGGGCTACAACCAATTGGTAATAATCATATATTATTAAAAAAAATAGTATTATATATAATTGATTGTTAATAAGATAGTTGTTTGAAGTGATTAGCCTAACTCAATCAACCCGGCCAGTTCAACCAGAACTTCGGCTTGGTAGAGATTAAAAGTCCATACCTATGAAAACCGAACATAATTACTTGAACCAGTTTGATTAACAAAACTATTTGAATCACTTTTAATTGAACAATATGATACAATCAATTTGCCAGCGTAGATTAAAAGGAAATAAATGTTGCAAGAGAATTGTACACTATTATACCTCTATTTTGAGAGATATATGTTTTATTACGAGAAAAATTGAAATGTTAAATTTAAAAATTTATTATTTTAATAATATTTTAAGGTGTATGATATGGAAATTTTTTGGAGATGTTATAAATCACTAACTGGATCCAAATATTCAAAAAGCTAAAAAATCCAGGCTTCACAAATGTGAGGTAGCATATCGTTAATGGGCAATCAATCAATTAATTTCAGTTTCTAGAAGTGTTATTGTGATAGTGACAAAAATTTAATTTTGCTTAATGAGTCCATTTCCATTGTATTATCTTTTAGAAAAAGACAAACTAACGAATGTAATTGCTGATGAAGACTTAGGTGGCTTCTTAGAGTTGTAAATTAATGGCTATAAAATATTTGGATTTGCATAAATATGATATTGTTTTCTATGTGATTTGCCCATATTCTTGATTACTTCTCCTTTATTTAGAAGTATCTGAAACCGTAGTATGAATGGTTTAGTTGATTGTGAAGGAATATCATTGAGTTCAATTGTACGAAGATCAAGTTAATATACGTTTTTAGAGAAGAAATGATATTAAAATTGAGTTTGTTATCTTATCATTGGAACCAACTACATGTTAAGTTACAAATTTTAAATTCAAGTTTTAGTCTAAGTACAAAATTTTAATTGGGAGATGATTGATTTAGAGGCATTCGACAAAGTCTCAAATCGAGTAATCATAAAAATTAATAAAAAGTGAATTGATAAAGTAGAATATATTCTCCAATACAACTTTAATTCTCTTGAAATAGTACAAACCCAAATTTCAAATTTAAAATCATAGTAGCTTGCATAGCCCATTTCACAATCTTATTAGCCAAATTACAATATCACATCCTAATTAACCAAAACATTTATAAGAAAAAAAAGAAAAGAAACACTTCACACAATCAACCTAGCTAGGTAAAAAAACCATTCTCTTTAAGCTCAATTTTAAGCTTTGCTGCATCTTTTTCAGGCAAAATCATTGTCACAACTCTTCCTTTATAGCTCAAATCATCACAATTTTGCTTCCATGGAAGCACCAAAACAGCACCTTCATCTCCCACACCTTGAATACTATAGCTCACAAACATAGGTTTCTCTTTATTCCATTCTAATCCATACAAATCTGCCCCTTCAAGGTCTATAAATGTTAAATTGGCCCCATATATTATATAATCTTCTGGCCCATCCACAGTTTTTTCAATTTGGTCCCTCTCATCAATACCACAATCACTCATCAATGTTGTTAATTTCTTTAAATCTGAGTCTATGATGGAGTCTTTGGACTCAACACAACTTATGATTTGGGCATTGCTCAAATTCTCAAATTTTGCACATTTGGGGTCCTTTTTGCAAATAGTCACTATTTTAGGTTCATTTCCTTCTCTAACTTTGCTTATAAATTGCCACATTATGGCACAAATTGACTCAAATAATGGAGTTTTTTCAATTTGGGTTTGACCCCAAATGTTAGAGAGCAAATGGGTAATTTTAGATGAAGTTAAATAGAGGGAGAAAGTTACCATTTTACAGTCATTAGCAGTTACCCAATGGTCACCAACCGGGTTGACCCGTTTGAGAGAAAGTGGGTTGCTTCCATGGTTGGGCTTTTGGAGAATTTGGGCTTGTTCAGGGAAGTTTAGAGGCCCATAAGACTTAAGGCCAGCAAGGAACAAGCCCCACATGTTAATACTATCAGAGGCAGAAAAAAAGTCTCCAATTATATGGGCCCAGCTCAGCCCGAATGACGTTCCACCACATTTGAACCTTGTAATCTGTAAAATAATTAATTGCAACATAAATTAGTATTGTCATATTAATTATGATTGGTTTAGTTACAACGAAATTGCTTCTTTAAATGATAATCACATCCACATCAAACGTCTTATGTCAAATCGGCACATTATTGTATCAGAAATTGATATTTTTATTTTCAACAAAAATTTATTCCCAAATTAAATAGTATTTAATAGTTTGTACCGCGATGTAAAATAGAACAGTATAGCGTAGTTACTCTATGCAATAGAATATAAAGTAATAGAATAAATATATTTCAAGAATATTTTTAAATGTTTAGTTGATAAACATAGTGATAAAAAATATATAGCTAATTTTCTACGTTAACCTTAATAGAAATAATGAATAACTATTCCTTGCTACATCGTAAAGAAAAAACAAAAAAAAAGTTAGAAATCAAAAAAACAATTATTTTATTTCATACCTAATTTTTTCGGAGAGATTGTATGTCTATTATGTGAACAAAATGATCAATAGTTGTTATAAATTCTTTTAACTCCATTTGAAATGTAATATTGTAGTTCAATATTACATTTGCTCCAGCTCACTCACTATTTTTTGGCCTTTTCACTTTAATATGTAACCACTTTATCTCTAAAAAAGAAAAAATGCTCTCTCAATTTTTAAAATATATAAGATATAGTCATTCCGCCTCTATCATTATTACTTCAATCCATTATTTATTCAGACTGTTCACCCCATGTCAATCTCTTAAGATTTAATAATTATGTGATCACATATCTAAGAGATATATTTAAGAGAAAGGTTTACTAGGCGATGTGATAACATATTTTGAATGACTACATCTAAGGTAATATATCAAGAGTATCCGTATTTAGTTCAAAAAATAATTTGCTCCTAATGAGTTTTCTTTCATGTGCTTGATTAAAACTCTTATTGAACATGATAGTGTAACAAAAGATCTGAGCAATTTGAAACACATCAATTTAACGTTAATAGGTTAAGTAAGTTTACGGGTCAATAATTTAGTTCAAATAAGTTCAAAGGGTTAATATATTACTTTATATAAGTTTAAAAGCTAATAAGACTCATCTCCAAAATTCAGTTGGAAGATAGTAGAGTTTTGGAACAAATTCCGTGTCTTGATATATTTAGTCGATATTCTTTAATCCTTTTCACCAAAAAAATAAAAAAAAAATATTCTTCAATCTTCGACGTCACAAATACTTTATATAGACATTCAGTTTTTTCTTACTTCATTAATTGAATTTTATAAAAGGAAAGCATAAAATTTAACAAAATACTATCGAATTTATGCACATAATATGATTTTTAAATTTATTTTACCTGAAGATAGAGTGAAGGGGAAAAAGATAGGTCGGGACCCAAAGGTTGATGATAAACAAGCAAACTATCAAGTGAAGAATCTCTCATTTCAAGCCACTCTTCCACACTTTTATCACACTTAGCCTCAATCATCCTCACACCACAATCATTGCACTTCATGTACGGCCGGCCCGTCTCCGACCGCCAGAACCGGCCACTGGCCAAGTAATAGTCATTGCACCAATAGAACAAATTTTCCTTTATATGTGGAGTGGTTAGTCCTTGGCTAGCTTCACTACTGAAAAAGTACACACCTTTTATGTAATGTAGCTTCATGGCTAAGTCAATGCCCGTCGGCTTATTAACTAAACCCGAACCCGTGACCCGACTTGGCCCAACGGATGAAAGTTTGATGTTGTAGACCAAATTGGGATCATTGGTTGAAACCATTGTGAGGAGAAAATTGAACAAAAAAGTAAGTGAAAATCTAGTGATAAAAATTGGTGGAGTAGAAGGTTTTTATATAGAAAATTGGGTTTAAATTTGATATTTGAAGACCGTTGAGGAGTTTAATGGGCTATAATTACTATTGTCCTATTATTGGTACAGCTGGGTAGTTTGGTAGATGAGTGTCTTTCATTTAAGTTATTCTTGTAAGAAAATATAGGCATAGGAGGATAATGGCCTAAAAAAATGTCAATTATCAAAATAATCATGGCTTAAGACTTTAGTTTAAATTAATTTCGAGACTAATGCCTATTTTTAACTCCCGGTTAAGTGAAACCGGTGTTAGAATCACCGGGTTTAAAAATGCACAGAAATCGGTGGCTCTAACACCGGTTTCGGTGCGCCACGTGTCCCCCTGTTGTCGGCAGGGGGACAAGACTGAACCCGGTGTCTGCAACACCGGGTTCAGACGCGCGTCAGTCAAACTTTTCAGTCGCGTGCCTGCCTGAAGTATCTTTTTTATTTTTTGAGAAGAGTTTCTGAAGTTTCTTGTCAACTGAAAAAGGGGAAAATGAAATTTGGAGTTTAGTTGAAAGGAATAAAGTTTAAGGGTTTAAATTGAAATGATGAATGAGTGAATTCTTTTGCTTCCGAAATTTTTGCTTCAGGTAACAGATTTACTTGCACTTCTTCTTCTTCTTCTCTTCTTTTTTTTTTCAAATTTTAAACTTAATATTTTTTTAACAAAATTTTATATATTACGATGTTACGCTAATTAGTTTTTTTTATGATTATTTGACAGTGTTAAAGGCTCGAAGAATAAAAGCTAAAGTCGTTTGGATTAATTTTAAATATATCGTTATTATGTGTTAAAGGAATGGAATGTGTTTAATTGTAAGGGTAAATTACGAAAACATGACCTGTGGTTTCAAGTTTTTACAAAAACATGACCTGTGGTTTCAATTTAGTAAAAAAAATACCTGTGGTTTACAACGTTATCAAAATTGAGGAAAATCAACTAACACCGTTAAGTGTGCTGACGTGGCATGGGCAAAATGGTCCAAAAATTATGGTGGCAAAATAAAAATTCGGGTAATTCAAGTTTTTACAAAAAAAGGACTTGTGGTTTCAAGTTTTTACAAAAACATGACCTGTGGTTTCAATTTACTAAAAAAAAATACATGTGGTTTACGACGTTATCAAAATTAAGGAAAATCTACTAACATTGTGGTTTACGACGTTATCAAAGTTAAAGAAAAGCTACTAACACTGTTAAGTGTACTGACGTGACCATGGGCAATATGGTCCAAAAATGAAGGAGCTTTTATTCAACCATCATAAATTTTGGACCATTTTGTCTATGGCCACGTCAGCACAGTGTTAGTAGCTTTTCCTTAATTTTGATAACGTCGTAAACCACAATGTTGGTAGTTTTTCCTTAATTTTGATAACGTCGTAAACCACAGTGTTAGTAGCTTTTCTTTAACTTTGATAACGTCGTAAACCACGATATTAGTAGCTTTTTCCTTAATTTTGATAGCATTGTAAACCACAGGTCATGTTTTTGTAAAAACTTGAAACCACAAGTCATTTTTTTGTAAAAACTTGAATTACCTGAGCTTTTATTTTGCCACCATAATTTTTGGACCATTTTGCCCATGCCACGTCAGCACACTTAACGGTGTTAGTTGATTTTCCTTAATTTTGATAACGTTGTAAACCACATGTATTTTTTTTGCTAAATTGAAACCACAGATCATGTTTTTATAAAAACTTGAAACCACAGGTCATGTTTTTGTAATTTACCCTAATTGTAATCTTAGTCTAAATTGATTAATCATTAATTTATAGTGTTAAAATCATTTAATTTATAGTGTTAAAATCACTTAATTTTTTCTAGAAAAAAAAATGTAATTATTCAATCAATCATTAAATAAAAATCATTAATTTATAGTGTTAAAATCATTTAATTTTTCTTACCTAAAATAAATGATTTTATGTTCTTTTAGAAAAAAATCAATTATTTAATAGATCAAATAATTAATATTGAATGTCCAATAATTTTGTAATTAATTTTAGCCTAATAATTTTCAAAATGAAGTGTATAAAAATTGAGTTTTCATGTCGTCATCCCTTTAAAAAAATAAAATTCATCAAATAGTTTCTCAATATGGAATCTCAAATGGCAGAAAACAAAACTTATTCCTCCATTATTTCTTCTCTTGCTCCTCTTGATTACAATATTGCTAAATTAAGTGTAAATTTGCTTTTAATCTATTTAAAATTTTTATATATAATTAATTTGTTAATTATTTGTATTTTTAAAAATTTGTATGAATATATGAAGCCCAATAAATAAATACAGAAATATTGCTAATTGGGTTAATTTCGTGGATGAAAGAAAATTAACCAGAGCCCAAGTGTAATTAGTAGTTAATTGTGCTATGAATGGATGAAGAAGAATGGTGCAAATTAGATCATATTTATAAGTAGGGAGAAACAGAATGGTACTCAACTGGAAAGGTTTGAAAAAACTAAAAAATAATTAATGATGATATTATTATGTTACCTTAGTAAAAAAATAATAATAAGCTAATTATTAATTATTGCATTGTTCTATAACTTTGTTTTTATATTTAGTATAGATATACTACTTATTATACACGTTAATTATTTTTTTAAACTCATCATAAATATATAGATTTAATTATTAATTATTGGCTATGTCACACTGAACATGAAAAAGTTAATTATGATGCATGAGAAAATTTGTTAATTATAGTGAATTATTTCATAATTTAGGGACTTTTGAATTTTTGTTCAGATTTTGAATGAATAAAATTTGCATAAAAGATATGTGTTTATTTGCATAATTTACTGAATATAGTGGTAAAAATATATGCGATATTTATTTAGTGTATTTCAATTTTTTAGATTGCAAGAAAATCAAGAAGAAGAAAAGGTACATATTTATATATTTTCATGTATTGATGAGATATTTTGAGTTTTGACATGACATGTTATGTGAAATGTTGTGGAAATATTATAGCTCGCATGTAAATATTTGTGCCTCTTATGTAATAAACTTTGAATTCTTATTTAAATTTGTACATTTTTTTATATAACTAAATATTTTACGTCTAAACTGAATTGATGAGATAATAATATATTGTTTTATAAGTATACATTGCCATGAAAAAATAAGTATTTCATATGATTAATGAAAATTTCTTTAAATTAGATAATAATATATTAATTTTGTTGGTGAAATTTAAAATGTACTACATATAGAAAAAAGATACGAATAATACAAATGAATAATACATAAAATACAAATAATGCACAAAATATATATGAAACCCCGAAAAACACTCTAACAACATTAAATTGTATGGACACGTAAAAAAAAAACATAGAATACAATATTAATATAGATTTACAAACTGTTAAATATTATGGAACAAACAACGTCCGTAAAAAAATGATAAATAGTAAAAACTTGGTATTCTACTTTTGGATTAATATTATATTTGAAATTTGTGAAATGATACTAATATGCATTACAAAAAATTGTAGGTAACATAAAATGCCTCGGTTTACAACTTTTGTGATATATTGGGGAGGGCATATCAGTTTTGGTAATTCTGAGTGTGAATATGATTGGTCTAGCCACCAATCATATTCGTCCAAACGGTTCAAAGTCAGAAGCAGAGCATCCTATAACGAACTTGTAACTTGGATCAGACAAGCAATGGAATTAGGGAGTAGTGAACTAGTATCCCGAATAATTTACAAGATTCCTGTAGTTGCGGAGTCAACGTTGTCGTTCTGTCATATGAATATCGATGATGATGAAGGTGTTCAAATCATTTTCGATAATTTGAACAATATTTCAACATACCGTACTGTTGAACTGTATGTTGAGTACACGAGACGGAGTGAACCGGTTATGTCGGGGCACGTGGGACGAACTGCACCGACCTATCAGGAAGATGATGGGGTCAGTTATCATGGCAGAAGAGGACCGAGTTATAGCGTAGACATCGGGTCGAGCTATCCTGGAGAAGTTGCACGTAGCTATCTCGAAGAAGCTGGCCTGAGTTATCCACACTCCACCGGTCCGAGCTACAATGCAGAAGTGCAGTCGACCAGTCAGGCACCTGTTACACATTCTATCCTAGACGGGGGCTTGGATTGGGATGGCCAATACACTACTAGGATCGCTACCCAAACCGAAGATGAAGATGTGGATCCTGTAATTGAATTTGGGGTAGATGATGAAATCGAAAGCGATAGCAATGACGATGAGGAGGAATTCAATTACGAACAGTACGAACCTCATGAGGAAGCCGCAGAGCATGAAGACAATGTTGGACATGATTTGGGAAGGGTGGGTGATGATTCGCGCACGATGCCAGGAATATGTGCAGTAACGTCAGGGATGATTGATTTGAATATAGGTCCGCCCCATGTTTCGGGATTCCATAATATTCCAGCCATTGCTCCTCTATCTTCATTTGTATTCCCAACCCCTGCCTATTCAATGATTGAAGAAGATCAAGAGTACGGCCTTTCAAATGGTTCGGAAGAGGCAAATTGCATATGGGATGGTATATCTGAGCTGAGGAAGGGATTAATTTTCACTGGGAAAGCAGAAGTCCAGGCAGCAGTGAAGAAATATTCAATGAAAAACAATGTGTCATATTCAACAGTTGAGTCGCAGCCGCATAAGTTAGTGTCGAAGTGTTGGCAAGCGGACCAACCATGTGTTTGGTGGTTGAGGGCGCAGTTGAAGAAGAAACTTGGATATTGGATAATTACTGTGTACAAAGGTCCTCATGCATGTTCTAGTTCTGGTTTGACACAAGACCACACTAAGCTAGACAGTAAGCTGATAGCTCATTGTATCATGGAGATGGTTGCGAAAGACCCAAGGCTAAGTATCGCCGTCATACAAGCAAACATCAAAACAATGTTCTAGTACCAAGTTTCGTACAAAAAGGCGTGGTTCGGGAAGAAGAGGGCCCTTGATTTGATTTTTGGAAACTGGGAAGAATCATACAACAAGTTGCCACGATACTTGCATGCAGTAAGGCATTATAATCCGGGTTGTGTTAGTTTCATAATGACAAGTGAAGCTACTTCTCATGGACAACATATATTCAAGCGTGTTTTTTGGAGTTTTAAACCATGCATCGAGGGCTTCAAACATTACCGGCCAACGATATTGATCGACGGAACATTCTTGTATGGAAAGTACAAACACACTCTATTGGTTGCTACCGGTTTTGATGGGAACAATCACATCCTTCCAATTGCATTTGCGATTGTCGAAAGCGAGAACATATCTAGCTGGTCATGGTTCATGAGTTGCATTAGGACATATGTGACCCAACGCACTGGGTTAAGCGTCATTTCTGATCGACATGCCGGGATAATGAATGCCATTCCAACCCTACATTGGGTTGGAATGACGATGTTGCACAACATCGATTCTGCCTCCGACATTTCGTAAGCAACTACAATCATACTTACCATCGGGCTGGAATCAAAAAGATGCTTTATCAAGCCGGTAAGCCTCGTGACACATTTGTAATATTTAAAACTTTCTAACTTTTTTTTATTATTTGTATTGATATCGTGGACATATGTCTCTTAGGGGCGCAAGCACAACCTAGGAAGTTCCAACGAATTATGGAAAATATCAGGGCGATGCACGTGCAATCGTTCAATTGTGCAATGCAATCGCAATTGGATAAGTGGACTCTCTCACATGATAACGGCGCAAGATGTGGTAGTTTGATGACAAACATTGCAGAATGTGTCAATAGTGTTTTGAAAGGGATTAGACAAATGCCCATTCAAAGCATCATGGAGCACACATTCGCAAAAATGGTGCATTACTTTGACAAACGCAGGGTCATATTTAGTAAGTTGGTCGATTCAGGGGAAACCTACACACATATTTGCAAGAAACTGTTTAACAAGTACAGCAGTAGATCAAATGGCCAATACTGTCACAGCATACGATTCTCGAACAAAACTTTGTCATGTACTCACAGCATATGATCCAATCAAACATAAAGGGGGAAACACACAGATAGTTGACCTAGATGCGCGTAAATGTTCTTGTAAGCAGTTTGTAACCTTATGACATCAAGAAATCCAAATTGGTTGCTGCCTCTGTTCAATGATGACTACATGACATGTCGTTTCAATGATCCGAGAGAATATTATGCCGGTTTAAGACGTGAATGGCCGTATAGGGTGAGAGAATCTGAACTTCTTGCTGAAGATTTGAGGACGTTAGGTGTTCCCGTGGTACGACAGACATCGATGATTATGGAACGACGAAAGATGCCACACTACGAAGTTGCATTGAAAAGGATACGGAAGGAGAATAACCGAATGTTAAAGCGAAGATCGAGGTATTATATGTTGAAATTGACTAAAGACCAAGCTATGGCTAGTGGGAGAGAGTTGTCTAGCGTACACGAGAGCAAAATTTTATCTATTCGCCGCTACCAATCCGACGATGAAATGTCCGATGAAGACACAAATTAATATTTTTTATTATTAGTTGAGAAACTATTTTATAACTTGTTATGAATGCATGTACTTGAATGTTTGTAATAATAACAACTATCTTATTTGATCATTCAACAAATATTTGTATGCTATTAGTTTCATTATTATCTTTTTTTAGTATAATTAACTAACATGTAATTGAGTCTTACAATAACATGTGTATTAATTGGGTCAATATGTTTAAAGAAGAAAAATAGAAGTTTTCGAAAAAAATAAGAAAAATACAATTGTAGTAATGTAATTTCATAAAGACAAATGTAATATTAATTGCACTTTCAAATTAATTTCATTTATTCAAAGTGGATTTTACAACAAGATAATACTAGTGATTGTAAGTTCGATGAGGATGGTTACATTGACGACAAAACGTAGGATTGGCTCCGGGACCGGGATATCGATGTCCTTGAGGAACTTCATTGGCGTAGTTTTGAGAACATCCACAATAATTGCAGCTAATAGTTGAACCAATCAAGCCGTCAGTTTCAAGGACGTCCATGAAGGAGCTTGAAGCATTTCCTTGATCAATATTGTATAAAAACTCGGTAGGGTTCATTGTTGAACTCCCGATTCCACCTTCATGATCGGTCCATTGGTTGGGATTATAACTTGGTAAAATATTTTGGACCGGAGTAAAAAATCCCGTTGGTGGATCTATATCAGATTGGCTCAAATTTAAATCCATTCCAATAGGTGAACTGGACATGCCGGGAGTTCCATACACAGGTGGTTCAGGAGGTGGAAAGAACTGCGTTGTATATTGATCCATCCCAAATTGCGAACTCGATGCACCGGGAGTTCCATACACAGGTGGTTGAGGAGGTGGAACAAACTGGTTTGTAAATTGATCCACTCCAAACTGTGAACTCGAGGGACCATGCATGTCATATGGATGGCTACACGATGCAGCACCATACATTTCAACCATTCTTGCATGGGGTATTTGTTGTAACCCTACCGGTGGCGGAGGGCTTGGAATTCTAGTACGTCGATCTCGTAAATGTTGTCTCCTCCTTCGTGCTTCTTGTACCGACTCATCGAAATACGGTAATGCTACAGACAACGGAGCATGCTGAGGATCAAAGGTGGCGGGCATTCGTCGTTCTTCATCCAAAACAGTTAACATGCTAGCAGCCATAGCCCTAACTGTAACCTCTTCGATATTCGACATGTGGTACAAATGCTCCAAACCATCCGCCTGCATGATACACTTATCAGTTAAATTAAGATTGATTATATTTATTACATGTAATAACAGAAATATATGTTTTTTTCACTTACAACTGCAGAATGCGGACCACCTCTTGGAAGGATCCACCTTCTTGTATTTTTAAAGTACCATTGCATATATTCTGATTGGTTATGCAATGGTCCTTCCAATGGACCTTCTCCGACGATTCTTTCCGGGTTGTGCCTTTCTGCCTAAATCGCTATCACACTTTCTAACCTTTTCTCCCAATTTGTAGAACTATTTCCCCGCATGTCAACAGTGTGATAGCAATCGATGTTCTTTGGCGACCGAGGTATAGGTTGGTTCATACCAAACTGCCTAAGACATCTATCAGGCTGGTGCATTTCAACGTTATACATGAAGAGGATTGGAACAACTGATCGCCACACATTTTCGCCCTCTAGACAACAATGAGGCAAGTTTAGGAGAATATTATTATATGGCTCCCAAATCATCTGCAAAATAGTTAATTTATTAGAGTTATTAATGTCATTTCATACTATAATTAAGTTAAATCACAAATGAAATCAACTGAATCTCACCTCATTTTCTCTTTGGTTATCTAATGTGATCCTAATTGCAGTTAGATTGTTGTGAACAATTCTAGTTTTGTCTAACCGATGATTCTTCCACCTGCATTAAAAGCAAAATAAATTAAAACTATTTAATTATGTATACTTCTTAACATAATATTATAAGCTTTTAAATAAAAATATAAAATATTACTTTAAACAAACGGGACCGTCGGGAGGAAGATCACTATTGTAACCCCGCAGACGTGGACAAAGTGGAATTATTCGCTCATATGCCCATATTTGTACGAATTGTACGTAGCCACCAATTTGTTTACACGTCGGGTTTGTGGCTTTGCATAACTCTCCGTACAAATAGGACAACATAGCTGCACCCCATGCATATCCTTTAACTCCGTTTGGACTGTCCAAATCTCTTAATAACGGTAACAACATCAAATGAACGTTATCGGCACATTTATTAGCAAACACCGTGCCGCCAAGCAAACGCAACATTACAGCTCGCGTATACTGTTTCACAGTCTCATCTGAGGGATGGTCCTCCAAGTTTTGAAAATGATCTGATAACCACTTCAATTTCAGCGTGTTACCTTCTAAATGTTCGTCACTCGGAACTTGTCCCAATAACTCAAACATAAGTCGTTTCCAATCTACATTATCTAAGCGGCCACAAGTTAGCGGAATGCCGTCCACTTTTAATCCGGTTATGACACCAACATCTTGAAGGGTCATCGTTGCTTCCCCAACACTCAAATGGAATATATGGGTTTCTGGTCTCCACCTTTCAACCAAGCCGGTGATCAAAGCGGAATCAACTTTCATGCCGCCCATACGAGCGATCGGTCCAAATCCACAATTGTCAAGATAAATTCGAATCCGCGGATGTAAGGTTCTAAATGCCCCAAAATCAGTTGCTTTCTTAACTGTCAGACGATCTACATCGTCCTGTACACCATGTAAAAATTATTTGAAATAGTTAAAAATACATTTTTAACCATAACACACGTATATTCACTTAACTTACTAATGTCCAATAAGTAATAAATCTCCTAATTTTTTTATTTACTCATTTAAGCACTTCCATAATTTTTTAGGGTACAATAGTATCAATAAAAATCAATTAATTAACTCAATTATATCTAATAACCAAATCCTAACTAATTTCCACCACATCGTAACTTTATTTTTTCAATAAAGTTTCAATTTTAATTTTTCCTAACATTAAAATTGAAACTTTATTGAAAAAATAAATCAAACAAATCATTCAAAAAGTTGATTAAATTAAACTAAGCAAATGATAAACCATAACTTTTAACTTTATAAACTCTACATTTTATGTTTTAAAAAATAAAAAAAACTCTTTCGAAAAATTAAATAAAATAAAAAAACTCTACATTTCAATTTTCTGAACCGTAAGAATACTAAATCTCTAAAACTTTTTTTGTTTGAAAGGACTAAATCTCTAAAACTTAAAGACCTAATTTATGAATCTTAAATCCCAAATTCATACACCCTAACTTTCTAATATTATTCTAAATCTTCACCCCTCCAAATTACTAAACACATAATAAATTATTTAAAATAGTACTCTATCAATCACTTGACATAATATATACATAATACATTACAACAAATATCAGATTAATCCCTCCTTTGCTACTTCCGATTATTGATTAGGATTATACATTTGCTTATCCTTAAGAAATAAGAGCTAATTACCTATGAATTTTATGTGAGAATCTTTGACATAAAATTTAGGGCATACTTCAAATGAAAATGAATTCAGTTCACTAAACTAGTATGTGTAGTGTATGCAATTTAGGGCCTACTTCTCACGCATTTTATGACCTAATTTATATAATACATGAATTTGTTGCATATAAGAAACACTCTTTTATTTCTGAATCCTAATAATATTTAGTGTCATTGAAGAAGATAAAGAAAATAAAAATACTAAATCTCCCAAATTATAAAGCATAACTTCTAACTTAATACACTCTACATTTTAATCCATAAAGATACTAAATCTCTAATAATTAAAACATAATTTCTAGTAACAAGATTATATTATAATTAAAACTCGATTAGAACTAAATATAAACTAAGTTAAACTATTTACCGGATTCTTCCACGTAGCTTCCGAACGATGAAATTTTTGTAGATGCAATAATTCTTTTTTTTTCCCATGCGGTTGTATCACTTGCTCCATTCGTCCCCTCATCATTCTTCTTAAATTTTCCATTTTCTCCTAAAAATGAACAAAAATTATATTAGTATTAACAACTTTAATCTCAAAAATATCATTAATCTTAACAATATAATACTAATCTAAATCTCACCTTTTATATTAGAATTTGAAGAAGATGAAAGAATAATATGTATGAAAAATTAGTTAAGGAGTAAATTAAGATGAATTTTAAGATGGAAGAGGAATTTTAATTAGGTGATTAGGAAATTTGCAAAGGAATGAGGAGAAAGGAATATGAGAGTATGTGGTAGAGTGAATATAAGAGTATAAGATAGAGTGGATATAAGAATATAAAGAAAAATGACGAATGCAAATATGTAAAAAAATATGGACTCAACTCGTAATAAACCAAGCAAATTTAAAGGAAACTAGGGACTAAAACTGAAAGAATCCAAAGCAATTTAAAGACGTTCTGAAAAGGAGACCGGTCTCCCACGCGCACAGACTGTGCGTCTGAACCCGGTGTCTGCGACCTCGGGTTCAGAACCCGGTGTTGCAGACACCGGGTTCAGTCTTGTCCCCCTGCCGACAACAGGGGGACACGTGGCGCACCGAAACCGGTGTTAGAGCCACCGGTTTCTGTGCATTTTTAAACCCGGTGATTCTAACACCGGTTTCACTTAATCGGGAGTTAAAAATGAGCATTAGTCTCGGAATTAATTTAAACTAGACTCTTAAGCCATGATTATTTTGATAATTGGCATTTTTTAAGGCCATTATCCGGCATAGGACTACTATTTTTACTTTCCTCTTGGGTTTTTTTCTTTCTTCTAAAATTATTCTACTAAATCAAGTACTTAATATTTTGAGGTAAAATATATATTTAACGGACCCATTGATTCAATGTGAGAAGTTGCTTAAAATATCATTTTGGTGATCGATGGGTTCAAAAAGATATTTTGGGTAGAATACATTTTGGTGTGGTTGACTAGTGTAAAAGTCTATTGAGTCTCTCACTCTATGACCCTAATATAATTTATGATAATATGAAAATGGTCCGTCTATGATTAAATCTTGTCAAATATACTCAAATCATTATCTTTATGATTTTTTATATGAGATTTTATTTTACTTTTTATGTGAAATTTTAATGTCATTATTTTACTTAGGGTTATTATTTTTACATAAAACAACATGAAAGTCTTATTGTTTTCTTTTACTTAAATTTAATTTAATTTAGTTTAGCACTAAACTAACTTCAGTTTATTCAATAGTAGTATTTAGTTTTCAATTTAGTGCCAAAAGATCATTGGATTAAATAAATAAAAAATAGTTAACTCTAGAATTGAGGCAAGTGTCTCTAAAAAATGCATTGGCTCAGCGGAATAATAAAATTATGATTAATTTAATGTATTATTATACTAGAGAAGTGTTGTGTCATGTCATGTTAACAAATTGACATGAAGCACCTATGGCATCCACGTAGCCCAAACTATTTCCCATTTCGTTGACACTTGCTATTTTCTTATTGGCTACAATCACTTTTCATCTACTTAATTTTCTTCTTTGTTTTGCATTTAATTTTGATTTTGTCGAGGGTCACACCATTTATGTGCATATAAAAGTTTTTTTTTTTTTAATAATATAGAGGGATTAAATTTAATTAGTGGAGGGATTAAATATAAGTAATCTCGAAAGATGAATGAAAAAAGTGTTGAAGTGAATTCAAGCTTTAAGAGCTTCATGAAGAATTGAGTCAGCATCTCAGTCAACTATGACAATCAGTTAGCAGTTTGCAGTCAACTTCAGTGAGCTGGCACAGTTATTTAACTTTTTGTTATTGTTATTGGCGGGAAAACAGATTCTGTTGAAACCGTTTATATTATTGTTAGTTAAAGTTCAGTCAATTGTATTTCCCTTTCTTGTATATAAGATGTAATCTGCTCATTAATTTGAGAATCAATACATTTTTTTCTCTAAACTCTCTTTAAACGATCATGGTTATAAAAGAGAAATTAAAAACAAATCAACAAACAGTTACTCCAACATGTGTCGGGATCGAGAAGGTCATATTAGCAAAAAGAAGGTCTTGAAAGTTTGTAAGCAGTATGTCACACTTGATAAAAAAAAATAAATAATGATAATTTAAAGAAAAAAAAGAATACTAATTTGTAAAAGCATATAACTATAATGGTAATAAATTATGATTAACTTGATAATGCATTATAAAGAAGTGTCATTTGATGCGGAAATTTTTAGTACATGACACTTAGGAGCCGTTTGGTTCATGGAATAGAATAGAATGGAATGAAATAGCTATTCCATGGAATAGAATAGGAATAGATAAAATAGATATTTGCTAGGAATATAAATTTCTATTTTTGAAATAGCTATTCCTTATTTCAATTAAGAAATAATTATCCATCCACTTTTAGAATAGTTATTCCGTCGAATAATTATCACGTGTTTGAAAAATTCAACTAAACATATGAATAGGAATAGGCAAGGAATAGCTAATAGCTATTCTATTCCTTGCTTATTCCGCGAACCAAACGACACCTTAGTGATCCATGTATCCTTAACTATGACACTTGGTATTTTCTTATTGGTTAGAAACACTTGTCACTTATTCAATTTCTATTTTTCCTTTCTAAAATGAAAAAAGACTGCTTTCAAAATGCCACTTAGATATGAAGGACCACATCATCTATCTGTATATATCATTTTCTTGTCAACTCATGCTAATTTTTGGATCAACAATCTTATCAATTCATAAAATATAAAATTAATATTACATTTTTTTCCTAAAAAAAATTAACGGATTCCATTTTGATTATTAATATTAGGTTTAGTTTTATTTTCAGTTATTTATAATTTTGCGTTTTTATATAAAGAATCATGTTGTGTCGAGTCATGTGGTGTCATGTCTAACAACACTAAATTGACATGTTCAATTATTTTTGAATTTTTCGTGTTAAAAGCAAGTTATGTATGAATTTAAAATTTCAACACGAACTTTTCTACGTCGAGCTTGTATTCAAAATTTTGACATAAGCTCAAAATTTGACATGATTGGAAGACGAAAATTTTCACCTCTGAAATTGGAGCCCTCAATCCCCCTAAATACGCCCTTGCATGTGCCAATTCGACTGTGATCAATCTTTTTTTTTTGATCTCGTTCTTTATGATCAATTGGAAAGTAGAGTAGTATATTTATTTTCCTCCATTAACCATTGTCGCCATTGAGACCAAACCTTGGGCCTAATATATTATTACAGGTTTAAATTCGGCTGGTATCATCTTATAAACTATTTTACATAACAATTTAATTGTGATAAGGAACAAAAATAAGCCAATTTATTTTGAAAAGACATTCTTAAGTTACTGAGCTTTCTGACGATGACCTTGAGCAATTAATACAATACAATAAAACAAAATAAAGATGAATTAATTTTGTGATACTAATATTCAACATTGTATATTAATTTTCTAACTACTCACTGGACACCTCATTTAATAGCTCACGCATGGAAATGAAGAAATGGATTAATATACCTAGCATTATCATACAAGAAAAACAAAAAATTAGGACACCAGGGTTCTAAGTTACTTTAGATTGTCTACATTCTAAAATTTGAATTCATAAGCTCATGCTATTTTTTAGCGTAATAACCGTTAAATTATTGCTTAGAACATTATACGTAACATTCTATGTTAAAATTTTGTTTTCAAGAAATGCAAATTTATGGTAACAACTAATAAGAAAACAAAAAAAAAAAATTAAACAAAATTAATCCTTAATCCTTAACTATTTAATAGTAAATTTGAACCAACTTGTTTCATGTTTATTTAATTGTCACATGTAACATTTCAAACAAAGTTTAAATTTTGTCTGTGTTGATAGTAAATATTTCGGACATCAGTATTGACTTGAATGTACCAAATATTATGTTGGTATTTTACAGATTTTGTTAAGTTATTGTATTGAAAACACACTAAATATTTTAGACATAAATGATGTTTAAAGAATTTCAATTATATAGCAATAACCACTATGTTTAACATGGAGTAAAACTGGAGTTCAATAAAAATACAAGGTCATGTTCTTTTGGTTGAACTGAACTGAACTGAACTGAACAAGTTGTTTAAAAAAACTGAAATTATTGAATTAAACTGAAATTTTTAAATTAAGTGACGAAATATAACTGAAATTGTTGAATAGAATTAAAATAATTGAAATTGCTGAAATGTGTTGAATATAAATAAAAGTCAAATGATAAAATTAGGATGTTATTTTATAACATTTTGTTAATGTATATAGAATTTGACACGTACCTTATATATTTCCATAGATAATAATATATCATAGATATGTTGTGGTCGTTTGTTTTCTGTGTTGAAAAAGAAATACTAGATATATAGAGTGAAATTTTTTAAGCAAGTTAAAAATAAATAAATTAAATAATGAACCATTTTTGGCAGCTTTTAATGAGAATACCTACTACACATATATGCCGTTACTCAATATTATATTAATGGCTACTTCTCCATATCCAATACTAATAAAGGGAAATAAAAGCTGTTCAAAAAAAAGATAATGGTTCCCCTAAAGAAAATAGAAAAGAAAAAAGGAAAATAGAAACGAAAATCTCAATCTTTATAAAGCTTTCATTATAAGAAGTGAACCCTGAGAGCTCATGAATGAACATATATATATAACTGGCTCAGTATGTCAAATTAAAATAACATGACTTTGATGAGTGAAAGAAACCTTCGTTCTTAAATTTTTATAGTTTCCGGTTAATTAGTACAACTGCTGAATTAACAGCTCATCATCATGTCATTATAATTTGATTGAATCATTCACCAAAGCATAGTGTTAATCAAGTGCTTTTCTTAATTATAGAAACGACTTATGTTATTCCAACTGTCAAATTGGAGAGATTGACTGTGATTGTTTTTAATAATTATTATTCCTACCACTTGGATTTGGAGTTTTTCTTTTCCACCTAAATTTATTTGGCCCTCTTAATAAATAATTATAAATTCTCACTAAGATCAATTAAGAAGTCTTCTGACTCCCAGAAAGAAAAAACAAAGTCTAGTTATTAATGATCTATACGGATATTTTATTGAGAAAAAATGTTTCTACAATTAAACCTTTAATTCCATCTAGGTAATAAAAAATTTCGGTCTTAACTTGGATCATGTTGCAAAGTAATATTCTCCCTAAAAACATAAGATAATAAAAGATTATAAATTTCTTGATTATAAATTTCTTAAGGATCTATGTAATATGTAAAGTAATAATTTCAGAATTATAATTGATACAATATGTATTTGTAGTGTATCATTTTATCGTTTACTATATATAGTTAATCACAAAGTTTGGAGTATCATTTAATTTTATGTTGTATATTCATGAATTTATATTTTAGAGTTACAATAAACTTGAAATGATTGAGTTTCTATATGATGTACACAACACATATTACATGTATATTTGATGCAATTTTTTATATGCATGTGATTGATTCTTGTTACGTAAACATAAAATTTCGGTAAAGTAATAAGATATTACTTTATCATTAACTAATAAAATATTATGATATTGATCAAAAAATTTTTCCGGTCCCAAGAATATTACTTGAAGAAGTTTAACTGTATGTTGATTCCAAATAGAGATGTCACCCGACTATATTTTACAGTTCATATGATTCGGTCAATAAGTTATACACGTCACGTCATCCGAGTTGAATAGTTAAAGCTACAGAAATTCTCTCTCCTATTTGGATTATACTTTCATACTTAGCAAAGCTTCTCCGAATGAGAAAGGTCCGATTAAACATAAATATTTTTCTTGACCGACCTTATTATACTGTATGAAATGTTGGATGTAATAGGCAAAGAAAGATCAGAACAAACAATCCCTTCTGTGTGAGTGACATTGATTTTGTTTAGAAACATTAAAGTTATTGTTTTATTTACTTTGTAAAGTAAGGATAAATCCATATTTCTCCTAAAACTAGAAGCAAAAATTTAGATCACACACCCAATAAAAAATAACAACTTCACTATGGTAGAAGACTGGTAGAATATATTATAACATTAGTCTATAGTGATAGAAAATAGCAACAAATTGTTGTTACACTTTATTCTCTCCAAATATTTGTATACATGAATCTCTCTGAAAAAATGTTAGAAAATAGTACAGGGTCCTCTAAAGTTCAAAATTGGTAAAGTTGATAACGATACCATCCATTGATTGTTGATCGGCAGGGCAAATGTTTTGAGTCAATAAAGAATTACATAAGGCAAAGCATATATATCAGCAGATTCTATTCGGAGAGCTCTTGACCACACCTCTGGTATCTTCTCATCATGCCTTCCAAATGCGCAAACCTTCTTGATAGGCCGAATGTCATCGGCTATGACAAAAACAATTAGCAATAATCAATGAACAACAACTCCTAAGTTTTTCGATACGTAAAGATATCACGGATTATCATTAAGAAACTACTAGTGGTTGATGCCAAATAAATATATATGGCTCACTCACCAGTGGTCAAGAATCCAATATTTGTGTCCAATAAGTGCTTTCTTTTGTTAGGGTTAATCGCTTCAAAGACAGGATTCTTGATACTCTCCTTCTCCTTCCATGTACTCTCATCCCCATGTATATCATCAGATTCAGATTCCTTCTTTTTGATCTTATCTTTCCCTCCTATATTCATCCTCGTCTCGTAGTCTTTTTCGAGAGGGTTTAATGTTTTATAAAATCCGGGAACGCTCACATCCCCGGTAAACTTAGACATATTAATTCTTGTTAACATGGTCATCTCTGACTTCTTCCTATCTCACTTCTCTTCGTATGAATTGAATTAATAGGGAGTACATACAGGTCTTCTCTTGTATATATACACAATTGTGACACAACCTAAACCCACTCGAATAAGGAAACACCAGCTTGCTGCTGTGTACTCAAAGGAATAATAAGATAAGAATTGGGCTCGGATGTGATGGGCTTTGGGACGCAAGGCATATTCATACGAGGCTTTATCTACACTGAAATGCTGGGCTTTGGCCCACAAGGAATAGTCTCAGATTTAGTGTCAAAGACATATCTCTAATGGTGAATTTTTATTTTTTTTTTGTTTCAATCTTCAATTGTGATTAACTAACTAACACCTTTTACCCAAAGTATCTCTAAATAAAACAGCCCCTAGATAATTTGCTTAATGTGCTTTTCCTCCCAAAATTCATTCTTTGTCAAAGATTATAGAGCGCTTTCATAATACATATTCTTTTTGTCATTTGTACTTTTAGAGAGCACCATACCCCAAAAGCGCTCTAGATTGTCTCATTTTTTGCGGATCTTGAGCAGCTAATGGTATGAGAATGATCTATGAAAACGAGATTACGTTGAGTCATTCACTAACGGTTGAGCCATTCATTATTCGGGACCGCAATTTTAAGGTAGAATGTACTCTTGTTGCTATATAGCAATTGAAAATGATCTCTTGAAAAAAAAAAATAGAAAATGAAGAATTGGTTCATAACTTTTGCTTAAAAAGTAGACACATAACACTTTCTATATTACCATGTGATTGTCGATATAATTTTTGGTGTATTATTTTATATAAGTAGTATTGTTTTAAAAAAGTATTTTATAATAATATAATCGTTGTGAGAAAATATTAAATTGTTCGTTTAACAATTAGTTTTAAGATTTATAAATTTGTGTAGATAGAAATTTTAATTTTTCCTCCTATACATTTTTCCTTCCGAACTTTTCTAAACTCTTGATCCAATCGAAACCTTAATTTTCCTTTTTTTGGTAACACTAGATTGAGAAATTCAAAAGATTTAAAAATTAAGAAAATTACGCAAAAATACCGTGTTTTTCTTTTTCCGGAAGCATCTAGTCCCCAGTATCTTATCCAACGTGTAAAGGATTAACATAACATAATATTTATCACCTGCGGTATTCACAGTGAAATCTATTATCATAAACAGAAAAACCTTAAACATAATGACAAAAAAGCCCTTAACAAAATCGCAATATCATAGAAAACAAACAAATATTAGCCACTAAAACCCATGCTAAAATATTTCTTCCACTATAAATAGAGAAGATATTTTGCTCATAAACCTCACTCAGCTCTTAAACCCTAGCCGCTCCCTTCAGAATTTCTCTCCATTTCTTCATCAAAAGGTATGCTCTTTCCTTAAACCCTAATTTTCATAGCTTGATTTTGCTCTTTATTGTAAATAAATAGCTTCTGTATGCCTCGATTTTATAATTTTTCAATTACACGATCTGCTAATTTGTGTTTAGGTTTAAGGTTAGGGTGTTTAGCGTCTTAACTTTGATTTTTTTGTCTGAAATCTGTAGTATCGATGGCTTTCTGTAACAAAATTGGGAGTCTGGTGAGGCAGAGCTTTTCCCAGAACAGCGGCTCTATGTTGAGCTCGATGCGGTACATGTCATCTAGCAGGCTATTTGTTGGAGGTATTTGTGTTGATTGTTGATTTTTTACGTTTGTCGAGGATAAGTTTATTTAATCTGTGAAAGTTAGGGTTTATCGACTAATTTTGTTGCTGTCTGTTTCTTTAGGTCTTTCGTATAGCACTGATGATCAGTCTCTAAAGGACGCATTCTCTAGTTTTGGTGATGTTACTAGCGGTGAGTTTTTATATGAGAAGCGTGTTATTTATGTCTAGAAGGATGTTGTTGAAATTGAGTGGTGTTGTCACGAGTTTGTGATATCTTGATTTTGTTTTACCTGTTGTGATGTTTCTGTCATGAGTTTGTGAGGCGTCTCTTAAATATATTGATTGTGGATTACATATATGTCCGTCCTATAACAGTTGATTCAGGGTTTGTTTTCACTGTGTGCTTTAGGACTAGGTTGCAGAAATATTATGGATAAATAAATAATGATGTTGCTGTGTTATATTTAGCCTGAAGGTTAAAAAGTTTGTTAATGATTTGGTGGAGTTTTGTAGAATGTAAGTGAGTTTCCATTAACCTTGAAGAAAATTAAGATCCCTTACATGATTGATCTAATAGTTTACATAAAGTTACTCCTACCAACCTCCTCAGAGCTAAGTTTTCAAAGGCCATGTCTTGTTGTCATATTTTTTGGCTTTACGCATCAGCAGCCTTTACATGGCTAATAATCTGATTGGCTCTTGTAGAGATTCAATCTTAAACAGATGTATTCCCCTCCTAAATTACTTACTCTGCCATGTACATTTGGAGTTTAATGACGCTGCACTTTAAACTAATGAGTCCAGAGTTCAGGAATCCAATTGGATTACCCCTTAAGTATTAAATCTTTTTTGTGCCTTTGAATTGGATGTATCTGCATTAGAACTTGTCTAAGATATCCTCTCTTTTGGAATGGCAATAGGAGGGAAAATTGAGCTACAACAGTGTTATTTGTGTTTGTCCTCAATCAAATTGAAGAGTTTGTGTTACTCTTGTGTCTTTTAGTGATCATAAATTTAAGCATTTTTTGGACGATAATAACATAGTTGTCTGAGTTCCTTATACATCTTGGCTTTTCCTGCTGCTCAAGAAAAAATTGAGCATTTTATGTTGTTTGTGGTGGTATTTTATGAACTTACTCCAGTTGTTCTGGTCCACAGCAAGGGTTATAATCGATAGAGAGAGCGGAAGGTCGAGGGGATTTGGATTTGTCGACTTCGAAACCACCGACATTGCGAACTCAGCAATGTCTGCCATGGATGGTCAGGTAAGTAAAACAAATGTTACAAAGATATTTGAGCAATGCAAATCCCCGTAATACTTACCCGAGTTTTCTATCACTCATTCAGGAATTGGAAGGAAGAAATATCCGTGTTAGTCTTGCAAACGAAAGACCGAACAACAACAATCGATCATTTAACAACAATGGTGGAGGCAATTATCAGAGGGGTGGTGGAGGCTTTAGCAATGATGGTTATTAAGCTTTGGTGGCGATGTTCATCTTGCATCTCTAGCTGGATATTAGACTTACACCTGTTAAAGAGAAATGTGTTTAGGATTTTTGTCTTGTTCGATTGGTTATCTTTGTTTTCCTACAACTGTTCTGGATATTGTTTGGGTAAGTCGTGATTTTGGTTTCTGCTTTTGATGTGATGAATCTATTTATTGAAAGTCGGTGAATAATGCTGCCTTTATTGTATTTAAACGAATTTATGCTAAGTTCGATAATTTCGTAAAAAGCCATATGAGTTGTGGAATAATCTGCTCCAGAGTTGTACTGTGCATTGCTTTGGGTTCCGTTAGACGGAAAAATGCACTTGCTATAGGAATGTTACTTTATGGTTGCCGACTTTAATGGAACTTGTTTTGCCTGTGGACTAATCGAGTCTCATACTCTTGTTTTCTTAAACTACTGTTGTCTCTTTTTAAACCAAATAATATGCAAGATGATTTTGAAATGAAAATATCGACGACTGAAAGTTCCTAGATTTTAGTTTCATAAGCTTTATAATGAACAGTAAATAATAATACTACTGAAGTGCCGATTCACTGAAGTGCCAATTTTAATCATTCGTTTGTTACGAATTGCAAACTTCAGGAGCTACATTTGTAATATTTACCTTTGAATATTTGAATTTCGGACCTCAATTTGTTTTGAACTAGGCTTCGGTTGTCCTAAGTCCCGATCCTTGGATGACTATTGAATGGATGTACTTATTATTTCACAGAGAGCCCCTGGATTACAAATAGGCACTGAGTTATAACATAACATCAAATCTACGGCTACTAGTAATTGTCACCAGTATTGTGCGTAATTGTACTTCTCAATATGGAAATCCTTTCCATTCTAAAGAATACCAAAGTTCAAATCAACATTGAAGAATATTGAGAAAATAAGTATTTCCTTGTTCATTCTTTGTGACGTGGTTAAATTGAGTTATATCTTGAGACTAAGCCTTTTTCTTATTGTATAGGTAAAATGAGTTACTATTGCAACAGGTGTTTGTTTATTTTATTTTATTTTACCTTTTATATCCGGAATGTCATAAAGGTTTTCTTTTTTTAGCATTATTGAAATATTTTTCCCCTTGATTTTATCCACCAATGTTACTATATTTTTTATCGACCATTTTCGCAATGTTGTTTATTTGCTTCATCTTTGTTTTTTAATGTATCTTTCTGTATCATAATTGGGAGCCACATTCACATATTAATACATTGATTTTATATCATACTATATAAGAATTGTGTGTTCAATATTATTCAATTAAATAGTTGTTCGATTCACTATTTGGAGTTATCCCAATCGGTAGAACCAGCAACAATGAGTGTGATTTTGGAGTTCAAGTTTCACCCATTATAAACTTACAAAATAAAAAATAAATTGACACCTATTTATAGCAGAATAAAAAGAATAAAGATCGTATAATCTTTGTAATTCAAATACCAGTAATAAGGCATGAAATCATTCTTAAAACTAATATAAGTTCCGTTCTTTTTTCTTTTGTTGTTTTTACTAATATAGGTTGGGCTTCTATTCTCTAATTTGGGCTTTGCTTTTGCCCGTTGTCATAAAACCTGAAACCAAAATATCCGTTTTCAGATGCTTTCTTACTTTCAAGGAATGATCTTCTTTCAAAACAGAAGAATTGATCACCTTGACTGTGTGATAAAAGGCAAAGTAGATTCACCACTGATATGCATCAAACAAGATTTAGTGATTACTACGTTTGAAAAGCAATTATCGGATTGTGGATTTGAATTGTAATAAAAAAGTGAATTCTCAAAAAAAAAAGAAAAAAAGAATAACCTATGAGTCGTTTTAATTTGACTATTTTTACAAATTAGGTTCTATAATTTTTTGTATATGTGCCAACTTGTTGTTGCCATGTTTAGAATTAACAAAATCTAGGTTCTTATATTGCTATATGGATCATTATCTGGACCAAGAGTTATTTGAAGTTGAAAACATAAAATATATAAATTTTACTATTTTTAATGTTATATTAAAAATAAATAGTTTTTTTTTGAGCTTCTATTTTCTACAATTTAATCCCGTAAGAAGTAGATGGATGCATTCTAGTCACACAATTTATAAGTCTATACCTTTCCAAGTTTGTGTTGAGCTTAAATTCTGCATTTTAATTTTTGACTATTATCCTTCCATTATTGTTATTATTATATGACTGACAATTTTTTAATTTTCCAATTTGTTCTTAAAAACTGATAAGGAAAAGTTGCCGATACATTTTAAAATATTAGAAAAAAGAAAACGAAAATGAGGAATTAAAGCAATAAGTAGTTAAAGAGCATATACTTGAAATAAATAATTTTTTTTTCCCAAAGTCAAGAACTGATGACTCTATTCCAGCTATTTTCTACACTAATTTTTATCAATGCTTTCTTTCTTCATTTATTTATATCTATTTTATTCTTTAACGCGTTTTGATTTATTTTTAATCTATTTCTTCTGACTTTTGCCTTTTCTTTTATTGTTTCCCTTTACAAAACTAAGAGTTTATAATTTGTTTCAATTACTTAAAATTATGCTGATAATAAAATAAGTAAAGACCAACAATAAAAATTATTAACTATTCTAAACTTCTAAATCAAAGAGTCAAAGATCTTATAAAACTTAATATTTTATTGTGATTACACATAATCATCTCAACAAAAAATCAGTTCTATTTACAATAAATCTAAAAGTATCATATGAAGGATCCTTTTGGTATCAGAAGATGCAACATTATAATTATTTTATCTGATTTTTGAATATAAATAGGAAATATAAAAAAACTGCAGACGAGCATTTCAACTAAATTAGCACTTTTACACACACAACTGCAAATTCAATTCAAATTAATTTATAAGAGAAGAAAATACAAGAAACAAAAGATGAAAGCTAATAGTGAACCGGTACAATAGCCGGCCACTAAAATTATCTAAATTATTTAATTTGTAAACAGAGACTTATGAAGTCCAAATAAAAAATTCAATAACTTATTCTAAGCAATTAAAGATAAAAAAATTAATCAAAAGAAAATAATAGATCAAAAATATTTATTTAACTCGTTTTTTTTAAATATTGCTAACTGTTTGAAACTTTATTTAGAAATAAAATAAATTATAATTTTTTATTTTATACAATTTTAAATCACAAAAGTGAAATCAAATTTATTATTTTTTATATCCGCCCTTACAAAATGAAATGGCATGGAAGGAAAGGGAGACAAGTCCAGTGGAGAAGTTTGACTCAAGATCATGTTAAGCCATGTGCCTACTTCCTCTGTCTCGCAATACATACACCAATGGCATTGTTATTTCAATTCCATCCCCTTTTATTGTTTCTAAAAAATACATTTAAAATTTTGTTATATCATAAAAGAATTATACTAGTGGTGCAACTTGTCTTTGTTTACTTCAAAAAATAAAAATAAAAATATCATATGATCCCATCATATATCATATTCTATATTAATGTAATAAGTTTCTATTAATTAATATTGGTAAAAATCTCTTGAGACCTCAGTTGCAATGCATTAGCTTCTTAATCTTTCAATTAAATACATTAGACTCCTAATATTTTGTTTTAGTTTTATCAAACACTCAACTAACAGAATTGGATGTCAATGCTTAAAATTGTAAAAATACTAATGACAAAAGATTAGAGTTGAGAGTTTAAATACTAATGCTTTCATGACATTAAAAAGGAGTTTTACTCCCATGCCCCCTGAACTTTGTACTTACTAACATTATGATCCTCGAACTTTAAAACTTGAGAGTATAGTACTTGAACTTTACATTTTACTAACATAAATAACCTTTTTAGCCGTTGATCAAGTACAAATAACAAATAAGAACCTTAAAATGAAAAAGTTCAAAAATTAAACTTTCTTAAAATTTCATTTTCATAAATTTTACACCAAAAGGTTACCAACTATTAAAGCGCTCATTTTCATCAGTACTAAAATGCGTTATTATATTAGTAAAATGTAAAGTTCAAGGACCATAATGTCAAGTTTTAAAGTCCGGAGGCTACTTTGTTAGTGAGTGCAAAGTCCAGACATTATGAGTGTAATTTACCCAATTAAAAAGAAGTGTGACTTGAGAGTTAAAACCTACAGTCAAAAGAATTGGATGTATGCACCAACCAAATTTAACTTAAGTAGTACATCCACCAATGTGAGGGTGAAAAGATCAGAGTTGAATCATACTCTTTATGAATTTATATATACATAAAAAAACTGATCGTAGATGTATATATTTATCGAAAAAACAGTTTTATACATGTGTGATATAATTATTGTTAGAAGTTACTCCCTCTGTTTTTTAATATATGTCGTTTTAGAGTTTTCACACAAATTAAGAAACACAATTAATACATCTCAAACTAATAAATTTGCATTGGTTAACGTAAAATTGAATTCTCTCTCATAAAATAGTTGGTCAATAAAAATTAAAATATTAAAAAACACATGAATCAAGATAAATATTCAATATTTGAACAAAAAAACTAAATTAAACATTTTTTAAAATCGAAAACGTCATATATAAAAAAATATTCTAATTTTCTAAAACGTCATATACCTAAAAACGGAAGGGCGTAACATATAAACTATAATTTATGTTACTTATCAGTTTGAGTTTTTAGTTTAATAATGGATATGGTATCAGCATCTTCACATTCAAACTATTAATTCAATACATAAAGTGAATTCAAAAATTGTTGAATTGAACGATGTGAATTATACACCATAACCAATTAATTTGTTAATATAAAAAAAACAAAGGTCTAGAAACATGAAAACTTAATTTTCTATATTTGTACATATGTTATTATTGTAGTAAAGTTTGGTTTGCATATCTAAAGTGTACTATATGTCAGAGTAAAATTTGAGTCCTTTTATAGAGAACCTGAATTCATTACATTGCATATATGAACAATCCACCTATCTTCCTCCAAATCAACCCATCATTCCATTTTTTTTACATAATTGGTAAAGCTATCATCACCATCATTATTGTTTGGGTAAATTTTTATTTTCTGTACCAATTTACAGTGTTCAATTGCTTGAAGCTATCAAATATCACCAAGACTAGAATAAAAGAAAATAAAGAACACAAAGTAAAGAAATGGATGTGATCATTGATGTTCAATCACAAATTCTTTTTTCTTTAATCATGAATCTAATGGCTCAGATCTGCTCCCTTTTTTTAGCAGACCCCACCCAAATTATTATTACAACTCATCTTCATAGATCTACAATTTCTTCTTCTTCTTCTTCTTGATTCATAAATTTTATCTTCACTTAATGTTCTATATCAAATATTTGTATCTATATGCACTACATAATAATAATCAACAACATCAACCCTCCTTTCCCACCACCCAATACAACAAATCCCCCCAAATAACACAAATTATAAATTAATCTAAAAATAAATTGAAAAAAAAAGAGACCATCACCAATCCATTCTTGTCGAGAAATTCCACTGCTCTTGAACTAGTCACGAAATAACACGTGGATCGACGCGCTATATCACAAGTGTTTGATAAATCATTGTAGAATTTTCCAACCATGTGGGATGATAATTGAAGGATTCAATTAATCCTCGATATGTTCACTAGTAACGCGATTTTCCTTCTTTACCTTAGTTTCGATCCCATAATAATTGACATACCACTTAACAAATTTCCTCAATCCAGTGGTCAAATCTGTGCTCGGTTTATACCCGAAATCCTTAAATGCCAAACTCACATTAGCATGAGTAAACGGCACATCTCCATTCCTTGGCATCTTAATCACATGCTTCTTCGCTTTAGTGCTCAACAAATTCTCCAAAATCGACACCAAATTCCCGACGGGGACTGGGGACGTGTTCCCAAGGTTATAAACTCTCAACTGCGCGGGTTTCTTCTTCTTCCCACCGCTCCCAGTACTCTTCTCGGCAGTATCCAGCGCTCCTATGCACCCTTTCACGATATCATCAATGTATGTGAAGTCACGCGCCACCTGCTTCTCATCCTGAGTCTGATAAACATCAATAGGCTTCCCTTGAAGAATATCTTTAGTGAAGAAAAAATAAGCCATGTCGGGTCTGCCCCATGGTCCGTAAACCGTGAAGAATCTTAACCCGGTTAGAGATAAGCCGTAAATATGATTATAAGTATGAGCAATTTCTTCCCCTGCCTTCTTCGTCGCGGCGTAAAGGCTCGCGGGCTGATCAGTCCGGTGATTCTCCGAGAACGGAACGTCAGTGTTTAACCCGTAAACGGAGCTTGACGACGCCCAGACAATCGCGGGCTGAGGATTTGCAGCTTTAGAAACTTCTAGAAGGTTAATAAACCCCGCAATGTTCGAATTAACGTAAGACTGCGGATTCTTCATGGCGTAACGGACACCCGCTTGAGCAGCTAGATGAAGTATGTGAGTAAACGGCACGACATCGAACAATTTAGCTAGCAATGCGGCGTCGTTTAGATCTCCTTCAACGATGAAAATCTGATGCCGTTGTAAAAGCTTCTGACGATCTCGTTTTAGCGACGGATCGTAGTAGTCGTTGAAGTTGTCAAGTCCAAGAACTCCGTCGCCTCTCTTCTTTAAAGCTAATGAGGAGTGTGATCCCACGAATCCGGCGGCGCCGGTCACTAGAATGGAGAATCCGTTGGGCCGGCGGGGAGTCGCCGAGTGACGTACTTGTTTCTCCCAAGCGGAGCCGCCGACCGCCGTCGAGGAACCGAAGAATGAAGTGGAGAGGAAGCTATGTCGGTGAGGAAGATGGGAATTTGTAAAAGTGGTCTTGTCTGAAAGTGGAGGGTAATTAATAGTGAAGAAAAGAACAAGAACAAGCGCAATAAGAAGCGTTGATCGGAAAAGAATCTTGGAAGACGCATTGAGAACTTTTGTGGTGTGAATTTTGCGAAGATAGCTGTTGTATCTTTCTAGCTTTATGGTTTTGCTTGTGTCGGGGGGAGAAGAAGCCATTTTTATTGAGTTATAGATTGATAAATTTAGTTACAAGTGGAGAGTTCGGGATTCGAATGTGTTTGGAAGATGAGAAAATGTGGGAAGATTAGAAAGAGCTCAGGAAAATTGAGAGAGATTTGAGCCCTGAAATGTGAAAGAGTGAAGATGGAAAGATTATAAAGGAAAGAGAGGAGAGTGGGGTTGGTGTTGGTTGGAGACCACTCTGTTTTTTTATTTTATTTTCATTTTCTTATCTTACTCTATAACAGTAAATAACAGACAAAAAGGTGGGCGCCATTTTTTTAGTAATTTCATTTCATTATTTTTTTCAATCTATTTCTTCTTTTATTTTATATGAAAAAACTTTATAAAATACTTATATGGTAGAAAGTTTTTCCATTTAATTTTTACGTACACGAGGGTAAATTTTATAATATTTTTAAACTAATGCATTTTGGTTACTAATTGGATTTGCCCAATTGATGTGTTGATGCATTACCAATACCGGAACATATAGAGATTTGAAGTTTGAACTTCTATTCGTATAAAATTCAAAAGATGAAAAATAATACATCAAGTTAATCAATTAATATTATTTTTACATATTATGGCCAATCATTTCCATGTGCCAGTCCAAATCAAATCGAATAAACATCGAACATACTATTTACAAATCTAATTTATAAAGGAAGAACTTGGATGGGATGGTAATGAACATGCCTAGTTATGAATATAGCATATCTCACATTATTTGTTTTTAAAGAATGTTGTATCAAGAAAGTTTTAAATAGACAAATTTGCGAAGAATTATTTAGGGGGCTTTGGAATTCCTTTGGGGGCTAGAAATTGTCTGGAACAAAGTCGGTAGTTCGGTTTGTCAAAGGGAAGGAAGAATGTAGTATTAGATTTAATTCTTAAAAGAAGTTTACTTTCATCAAGATATACTACCTTTCCTATGAATTAAACTATTTTACCTTTGTTAAAGAAAAAGAAAGAAGAAATTTTGTAGCATCCAAACCTACTATAACACCAATGGATCCGAAATTTAAACTCTTATATATGAATTGCTCTTGAAGACAAACATTCATATTGAAAACTTGTTGGCGAACTTATCAAATTAGCCCACACAAAACTATACATATTTTTTCTGTTACTTGCTTAAGTCAATTCCTAGACTGTCCAACAAATATTCATATGTAAGCTTGAAAAAACACTTGTGTATGATCTTATTCCATCTAAGAAAATGCAAAATTCAATTTAAAGCTTTCAGCGTGTCAAATTTGGGCTAGCTACGTAGATACAAGAAGATATGTCACCGCCTTTTGATGCCTTGATAAAAGAATCATCGATCTATTGGAAAAAATAAAAAACAACCAATTGTTGGTAAAAGCTATAGTGAAGCAGAATATTAAGTGCTCTAGCATTGACCACTTGTGAATCTCAGTTCTTACAAATGGTAGTACATTGACATCCAACACAAATAAGTAGTTTCAATTTATTGTGAAAACCTCTATGCAGTTTACATTAATGTTAATAACCCGATTTTTCACGAATAAACCAAATATATAGATTAATTTTTCATTCATAAACTTCCAAATTTAATGACAGAAAAGCTTTAAGCAAACCTCAATTTGAAGATTTGGTTTGTAAACTAGGGTTAAGAAATTTATGCAATTTAGTAAACAACAATATGAAACGACATGACACCAAACAAGCCCTTAGACTCTAACGGCTATATTGATGTTTAATGGGGAAATATGTCTTCCTCAACCTCAAATCGAGGATTTTACTGATTTTGTTTCTCATGGAACATGATTTACTTCCTTTTTTTCATACAAGTTTCCTATTGTTTGCATATGAAAAAAAAAACCAATTCAGAAGATTATCCGTTAATGATAATTGATTATAAAAGAATGAAACTACACAATTTTGAGAAGAACGACAATTAGAACTAGTGATATAAATATTATCAAAACATAAAACTTCCATTATTTTAATTTTATTTTATTCAAAATATTTGACGGATTTCACCCCAGCATAATAGATAGTATTTTATGTTATTAATGCTTAATTCGTATCCAGTCCATTGATCATAACATAGTTTATATAGGCTTAAAATATATGTTACTAAGCTTGTTTTAAAATTTAATTATCCTCGTGAATTTTTAAAAGTTGCATATAATTACCTATTTGTTTTCTTATTGTTGCTTTCAATTTTTATAATTTCAAAATTGATGGTATTTTACGAATATTGTAAGGTTATGATACCAAAATAAAAAAAATTGAATAGATATTATTTATAGCATGTATACTCTGATATCATCAAAATTTGAAATTATGGTATTATTAGGAGCAACCAAATTAATTAAATAAATAATTGAAACTTTTTCTATGACGAGAAGATTTTTTTTTTTTGATGGACATGACGAGAATTTTGATGGAGAATTTTTTATTGTTATATTATATAATTAAAAACGAAAATATATTATATAATCAATTTGGATGTGATGGAGAATTTTTTATTGTTATATTATATAAAACTGTGTAAATATTTCTTAAAATGCTATTGAAAATATAAAATAAATAAGATGTTATTTTTCATTATAAAAAAAGTAAATGATAGTCTTAACTTTCAAAAATTCAATTGAAAATTTGGAAGAATTTCTGAATTTGAACCAAAATTACTTAAAAAAAAGAAAAGCTTAATGAATATCATAATTTTGTTATAGAAGGTGACAGCTCGTATATGAATATTTTGAATGGCAAACCTCCCCCCATGTGATTTACACGTGCTCAGATGTAAACCAATTAATCCACACACCCCTTATAAGCCAAACAATTAATACACATTTTCTTCTTTCTTTCCTTTAATTCTTCCAGAATATATTTCACTTAAATTCTAAATTAAAAAAATTAGATTACTTAATTAGTTTTGGTGGAAAGAACTAGATTTATAATATACTATACTAAAAAAATAGCCTCTGTTAGTTAATTTTCGTTTTTAATTATATTGTTGTGAGGTGGTCAGCTACAGGTTTCCCAAGGAGTAGACTAAATTGATTAATTTTTACACTCTAATTAATGTCATTTGCAAACAATCACATGACCAAGATTATGTTATAATTAAGTTCACTATGTAACCGAAAAATAAATACTTAAATTAACTAAGGCTAATGTAAAAAGAGAAATTAAATCCACAGTAATTAATATTCCTGCTTTAAAAAAATAAAAGAATTAGTATACTCCTTGTCAATTCAATTTATAAATGCTATAAGTTGATTGAATAATTAATATTTTTGAGGAAGATTAACTAATTATACTGTCACCGACATAATTTTATGTAGCATTGAGTTATTATTGGTTAAAAGAAAAACTTTGTTGTAACTATTGCCTGACTACAGATTGGAATACACTTTGAAGTGATTAATAAATATATAAGCAAATATTTGTTTAGCTGTTACCAAAAAAATATTTGTTTAGCTGCGTTTTATAGGTAAACTGAGTATAGATTAGAGAGTCGGTGACCTTAATCATGGGACTATATAAAAATGATGAGGTGGAATTCAAACTTTGTCTAATTTATGCGAAATCAGGTCATGACTCATGATTCTTTTTCGTTTTTGGTTATATTTTCAATTATAGAAGGTTCAATGTATGTATAGCGATGTTATATCTTTAATTTATCTAGCAGTAAATATTATCTTCTTGGATAGTGGAATAAAATTGCAAAAAGTAACGCTAAGATAATATTGCATTATTTAACTTTCTATATGTTATCATAATTAAAAGGCTTAATACATAAAAAAACCCCTTAAACTTGGTCAAATGTTGCAACTGTCCCTCCGAACTTTCAATTGTGACAAATTACCCCCTGAACTTGGCAAATCGTAACAAATTACCCCCTGAACTTGACAAATTCTAACAAATTACCCCCAATGATGCATAAATTTTTAAACACCCTATAAAATCATTCTATGTGGCATTTTGACTTTTCAAACACCCTATGGAATCATGACACGTGGCACTTTGACTTTTCAAATATCGAGTAAGGGCATGACACGTGGCGTTTGACTTTTCAAACTCAAAATATGGGGTTATTTGTTACAATTTGCCAAGTTTGAGGGGTAATTTGTTACAATTAAAAATTCGGGAGGACAGTTGCAACATTTAACCAAGTTTAGGGAATTTTTTGTGTATTAAGCTTAATTAAAAAAGGCACTGCATGGTTTTATTATCAAAAAGTAGCCTCAGACATGGCTAAACTTAATTTTATAAAAATAAGATTCTTTACTTATTGTTAAAATTAAGAGACTCGGAATTACTCATTACTTCTCATCTTTATCAACTCTACATTTTAACTGCATTTAGCCACATAAATATCTAAATTCAATCTAACTTAGGAGAGTGTAACACGTTAAAAAGTTATAATTTAATCCTCCTGAAAATTACAAATTGAAATTTTCTTTCTTTATTTTCTTCTCTATTTTCTTGTTTTTCCTTTTTTCCATTTTCTTTTTTTTTTCTTCTTCTTCTTCTACATTATTCCAGATTTTCAGATTTTGGCTGAAATTTTAGAATTCCAGATTTTGGTTGGAATTCTGGAATTTTCAGATTCCGACTAACATTTTGGAATTTCCAAAATTCAAGTCGGAATCCAGAATCCAACCGTCAGAATTTGGAAATTCCAGACTTTCAGCCAAAATCCGAAAATTCTGTTGAAATTTTGGAATTTTCAGATTCCGGTTGAAATTATGAAAATTCTAAATTCCGGCGAATGGATTCTGGAAAATTTCAAAATCCAGCCGAAATTATCTTTTAATTTTAAGAAGAAGAAGAAGAAGGCAAAAGAGAAGAAAAGAAGGAAACTTTAAGAAGAATAATAAATAAATTAAGAGTTGTTTTGTAAAGAATATATTTTTTTGACCTCATTTTTCACTTTCATAGAGGACTATAAGTATTACATTTGCATAGTTGAAACGAGTGAGAGACTGTCCCGTAACTTAGAGTGACTAAGTGAAAAAAGTGGACAACTTTAAAATGCCCGATAGTATTAATTAAACATTATATATATGTAAAATGTGAAGTTTGTAAAACTTAAAAACTGATGCTCTATATTAGATTGACATATTGATATATCACTTAAATTTAGTTACATCTTCTCTAGAAGACAACTTAAAAGGAAACACATATGCTATACAAATGAATGTATAATTAATAGTTAGCTAATGCGAGCTTAATCAATATGGTTAATAAATTTAAATAGAATTGTGATGACTTTGTGTTCAAATAAGAAGTGAATGATTATAAATTTTTTTGATGAAAGAAGTGAATGATTATAATTCTGCGTAAATTTCGAATATAATTATTTCAATAAAAATATATTACTCGATTAAAAAATATTATTATGAATATGGAATGTATAAAGAAACAAATAAAATTGGGGAATTGCAATATTTAGGATTAAGAGAAGGCAGAGAGATTGAGGTTTGGATAAGTTAGTGGACATTAAACAATGAATTAATGCACGTAAAATCAGAAAGAGGAAGATGAAAAATGGTCCATACACGAAGTTGTTTTCAAATTTCTAAGTGGCAATGTGAAATTAATTAATTTAAGATGTACCATTATGGAGGAAGCTTCCTTGATTCTTAGGGTACCCTATATACTTGCATAGTTTCATGTTTCTTTACCATAGCTGCAGAATATAATCTACACAATTTTAATACATTTTGTAGAATAACAAAAATCAATATGGCAATACCTAGACATATTTGTTTTTGATAATTTAGCCTGAACTCTTTAAATTGGACATAATTCTTTCTTAAAAGTCATGTTAGGGGGAGAGAATTGCTATTTGCTACACACATTAATGTTTCATTACGCATATATTTCGCCAATATGAGATACTTAACACGGTTTGCAGTGATCCACATAACCTACAAAACAAAAAAAGTTAGATTCATGGTCATTGATAAGTCACCCCTTCCTGATGCTTAAGTCATCAAGGTACATGAGTTTCGAAATAAATGAATATTTGCAACTAAAATAGATTGTATGATATGTTAAAATATAACTTTAAGGTGTGAAAATACATTTATTTATAGATTATTCAAGAAAACTAATTGAGACTTATCTAATTAGGAATTCATACCTAATTAGGATTCGTGTAATTAGGGAACAAAGAATACTTGTTGAGAAATGACATGTCTGCCTTTTGGATTCCGGTGCGTATTTCTCGTTAATTAGTGTCATACACTAAGTAGCTAGGAATTCTCTTCCAACTTGGTCACAAACTCAAATTGACGATGTGGATAATATGTTAGGATATCTCCCAAATCATGCATTGGTTAAGAGTGTTGTAAATGGAGGTTTTAATCTCACATTGCTTAGAAAGAAATGTAGGAAGGAGGTCTTCCCTTATAAATAGGTGTTAGCCTTTAGTTATTTGTATTCGACATTCTCAATGCTAGTTAACTAGGAGGTGTAACTTGGGTTTTGAGTTTGTGTGAGAGAGCGAAGATATTTTGCTACACTTTTGTCCATCCAAAAGTTGTAATCCTTTACAGGAGAACTAAGAGGCTTATATGTCATGTTGTTTTCCCTTTTTGGAAAAGGTTTCCACGCGAAAATTTTAGGTGTGTTTTATTGCTTTTTTTTTTTATTTTTTTGATTGGGTATGTGTTTGGCCCTAATAAACATGTATCAGAACTGAGGTTCGGCCTAAGAAAGATATATAATAGAGGAAGAGAATAGGACGAGTTGACGTCTACAACTTTTAAATATGACGTTCCGTTTTTTGTTGGAAAGAGCAATTTCACATTGTGGTAAACCACGATTCAAGTCTATTTGGAGTACATTCAAGAGAAGGTTATCAACACTATCAGGTTAGTTATTGCTCCTCAAATTAAAATGATTGTGTTGAAAGAGTATCTCCTAAAGATTTGTGGAAGAAGTTGGTTCGAGTACCATTTTCCAATGGCATGGTTCGTGTCAGTAACAAGTTAGTTCGATTTGACACCAAGCTTAACTAACCCCAAAAGACACATTGAGGGGATAAAATTGCTTGCTATATTTAAGAAGCCAATTTAGCTTCCAAGTTAGCAATGTGGGACATTCAACACGCCCCCCTCACGCCCAATTCATTTGGTGCGTGATGCCAATACAGCGGGGGCGCCCATATTGCTCAACCATGGCTCTAATACTATCTGAGCAAAACCTAATTAACCACAAAAGACACCTTAAGGGGATAAGATTGCTTGCTATATTTAAGGAGTCAATATAGCTCACAAGTTTGCAATGTGGAACATTCAACACGCCTCTCTTACGCCCACTTCATTTGGTGTGTGACGCTAATATAGCGGGAGCTCCCATATTGCTCAACTATGGCTCTGATACCATCTTAGCAAAGCCTAACTAACTCCAAAATGAATCTTGATGGGATATAATTGTTTGCTATATTTAAGAAGCCAATATAACTTCCAAGTTAGCAATGTAAGACGTTCAACAGTTTTTGAACATTTGGCATGATTTGTTAAATATTTCAAAATACATGAGGACATGAATATTAATCTGACCGGACCAATGTTCCGTCATCCTGGAGACCACCGGAAAGGAGAGGTCAGGAAGTAATCAATTTGATTCCACACATACACCCTTCTTTGATGCCTAAAATCGAATAATGAGATAGTGTTATAACCCCCTAAATCAATCTGATACACGTTATTTAACTACTACTACTTGTGAAAGAGTTGTAATGTAAAAAAAAAATATGTAATAATAAGAAACTCTACTTAAACAAACTCATTCCACTAAGCAGTAAGTTTCATACTATTTTCAATAGAAAACGACGAATACAAATAACCTAGTTTACTTGCAAGCAAATGAGATGTTAAATTAATACTGATGGAGATATTTGAAATATATGAACATAAATATTAAATCAAGACAATGAAGTTAAAGTTGTCACACAACACGCCAACTAACTAGTTCCATTCATCCAATTATTATTTTTATTTTTATTCTAACTGTTTCTCTTTATAAAATAAATAAAATTTATGTCTTATAATTTATTTTACGGAGCGTTTGTTTAGAGAAATAAGAAGGAAGATGAGGATTAGCCCTTATTTGTTTAGGAGGACAAAAAGTGAAGATGAAACATTCATTACATCTCATTCCTCAAATCTTGTGACGCGAGGAAATGTATTTCAAAATGAAGAGAATGTAAATGATATTTTAATGAGATAAAAATGACAAAATCATTAAATTTAAAAGTATATTCTAATACTATAAAATGGCCAGTGTATGATAGAATTTGTGAGCTAAACTTAAATTGATATTTAATGTTGATTGCCATTTGTCTTCTGGGCACTCAAGGAAGCAGTAAACTAAGAGCCAACATATACATATATGTTAACCACACAATGCAAATAACATTAAAACAGCCAAAGGATATGAGATCAATACGGCCCAAATGTTTTTTCATGCCATTTTCTTTTTTTTTCTTTTAAGTATTACATCCAATTTGAGGTCAAATTTTGACAAACCAGAAGGTTTCATCATATATATTTATATATGAAAAGACAAATCAAATAATAAAATATAAACTTTGTCCTCATAACTTATTAATTTTTTAAAATCGATTATGAGAGAGAAGATTACAATACCGATATTTGATTATTAATATAAAAAAATATAGTTTAAGAGGAGGTTTGGTATATTATTTTATAGAAAAATTCACATTCCACCTTGAAATGTAAGAAAAATAATGTTTCGTTAGATCTGTATAACAATAATATTTAGCATTTCTTTATATAAAAAGTAGCCGTTTGAAACCATTTATGAAAAGCTCTTTTTAGTTATTCAATTATTATTTATATTATATATTTTAAAATATTTAAGATTGGTTCGAAAAACTCTAAAAAAGAAAGATTAATTTTGAAAGAAAATGTTTAGAATATATTTTTTATTCAACGATTTTGAAATATAACTATGCGATTTTATTCGATTTATTATGTATGTTTGTGAATTTTATAATGCGAAAATATAATCGATATCATTGACATTTACAAAACTAAGAACTTTTAATTTTGAGGTCATTATCGATAATTTTAATGTTATCACAAAAAAAATATTTATTTTGAGAAATTTTTTCACTATATGAATTAATTTTGCATAAAAACACCAAAAATATTTTTTTTCACAATTTCTGTAATCACTAAAAAAATTATAATATTCACTAAATTTTACTGTGCTAAAAATTGATAAATATAAAAACTCTACAAAAATTACTATAATTTACCCAGTGTCTATATTGGTAATCACTTACGAAAATGACTGATTTTTTGTTCTGAATCTCTTTCTTTCTTTCTTTTCAATAGTTCTCCTTTCTCCCTCTTAAATTGTCGGCAGCCTTACTTTTGAGTTTTGATTACAAACTGTTATTAAGTCATTGTTCATGCCTTTCCCCTCAAAAAAAAAATAAAGTCATTTTTCATTGTTATATACATATTTTTTCAACTTCCTTTTATTTATATGGACATTCAATTAAATAGTTATCCATTCATGTAGTCCAATTAATACATTTATCAATGTGTGATTGAAAAGTCATAATTAATGTTATAACTTTTTGATCTTTGATGGAATGTCATGTAACTTTAGCTCTTTACAAAATGAGGAGACAAATCAAGTTGTTGGGGGGTATTTCTTTTTGTTAAGTATTCACTTTATACGATCACAAAATTTGAATCTATAACCTCACACTCTTTAGTGGAATATAATCACCACCAAAACATTATTTGGTGAATGTAAAACTTTCAATTTATTAACATTAAAAAGCATAAATTATAATCTTGACCCTTACTCCATATTTATTTTTTAAAAAAAAATTAAGGAATCTATAGTGGGTATCACTATTTACAGCTCACTTTTTTCGAATTACAGTCCATTTTGACAAATTAGCTCTTTTCATTATGGACAAGTCAAAATATAAAAGTTGAAATCTCTCAAATAAAAAAACTTATTTTTGAAACTCGATCAATTATCAAAGGACGAGATACTCGAACATTAAAAACACGTTAAAAAGATTTAAAAATTGAATATTTCCGGGTTTCTCTATATGGAGCAATGGCCTCCAAGACCGTAAATGCCATTTTTTTGGAATTTTTTACAAAATTAACTATTTTGAGTGTATTTTTCAAAAATTACGTATCTTATTCGTAATTTTGTCCATAATCGAGAGCAAAAAGTGTGATTTCAGAGTAAGAAAGTTCAATTTTGAAAAAGATGGTATCGAGAGGCGTTAAAATTTCAAAATGAAAAAAGGAATTATGACAAAGGTAATTTAGAAAAAAAGTGGGTTGTAATTCAAAAAAAAGTGAGATGTAAATAGCAATCCACAAAATTTTAATATTTTTAAAAGATAAACATAAAAAGAATTTAGAAACACAAAACCGCATAATGAAAAGGTGTAGGCTATGGTTACATTGAAGTAATCATTACTTTGCCTTCATCACCATTGGGTCAAAATCCACTACTCTCATCTAATGGTGATAATGGGCAAAGTAATGGTTACTTTGTAAATAACAAAGTAACCATATAAAAACCCTAATGAAAAACAAGATAGAAAAAGAGAATTAGAAAAAGACTAAAAAATCCTGAACTCAAAGATAACTCAATTCTCTAACAAGACCACACGAAACTCAAGGATTGAAAAAAACCGAGAACTTTGGAATTCTTATATTGTTATACAAACTTTTGTTGGAAGCAATTCGAGTGTAAATTCTTAGTAAAATTTAATTGAAGTCAAAAGCTACCTTAACATAATAGAATTGCTTGTTATTTTCAAGAAATTAATATAGCTTCCAAGTTAGAAATGCGAGACATTCAATACGTCTCCTCTCGCTCAATTCATTTGGTACGTGATACCAATATAGCAGAGACTAATCTCTCAACCATGCTTCTGATACCAAGTAAGATATGAAGGTAACGTGTATTCTTGTATTGATGGTAAGGTATTTATATACAAACCCTAGCTAGCACGTATACATTTACATCCGTATACACTATTATATAGATCTATGTGAATTGCATCAGCTGAAGTACAATGACTTGTTTATATTCTTCAAGCATCCTCAACTCGTTCCCCTTCTCCGCGATAATCAATCTGCTATATATCTGTCCAGCAACAATTCTACCTTTCATGAGCGGACAAAACACATTGAATTGGATTGTCACTTTTGTGCAAGAGAAGCTCCAAGGTAGCCTGATCACAGAACCTTGCCAGTTACTACACATCAACAACTTGCAGACACCTTCACAAAGCCATTCTCTGTTGGTCCTTTTAAAGCAGTATTAAGCAAGCTTGGTGTACAAAATATATACACTGGGTAATAAACTTGACAAAATGCTAACATTTTGTTAATCATCAAACCGCATTAGTGTTAACGGCTAGTTAGTCTATTATAAAGAGAATTTGTTGTTCATTATTGTAATTTAACGAAGCTATCACCTTTCATTCTCAATTTTCATTCCTTTTCATTATCTTTGTAATAATCTTCATCTTCTTCATCTATTTGATCAAGTTCAGTCTGAAAAAAAGTTCTCTATTTTGTTACTCCCGAAGTAACCAAATTACCGATTCTCCTCACTACAAAAAACATATATTCGATTTGAAACTTCAATAGTTTTTTAGGATAGCATTTTTAGCCCAAATTTCATTCAATCAACACCTCCAATCTCTTAGCTAAGTTCTCTTTTTTATGTCAGGAACCTAAAATGACTTTTTCTCAAATTTTGAGTCTATTGTCAATCGTTTCATATTTAGAGTCACGTCTTTAGGTGCTTTATCACATCATGTTTCGTTACATATACATTGAACGATTGAGAAAGTATTTTTTCTAGCACTGCCCGCAACTACATCACGCGTGTTAAGGTTGAAAATTGGCAATATATTTTCCATAACTTTTGATTTTTTGCTTTGGACCGATAGATGAGGTCTTTTTTTTTTCATTTTTTGAAATGAAATCTTGATTATTATATCATGATGTTAGTTTTGAGCTTTTCTTCTTTCATTGCAGTGTTTTCGTTTTGTCTACGGCCTCTATGAACGTCGTGATATTTTCTTCATGCAAAAGAGACATGCTACTACTATTAATTTTTGGATTGAGCGAGTTTTCCATCATGTACAAAAAACAATTTCAAGCATCAATATCACAATATATGAAATTGAAAATTCAAATTACAATTCTCTCATGCGAACAAATAGAAGACATGACCCTTTTTTTGAGCCATTAAATCAGTGAATCAAATAGCTTTTATCTTAGATAGATTGATTAGGTCATGTTCTTTATGAGCACTGAACTGAACTGAAATGTATTTACTGAATTGATCTACATACTACTAAATAAAACTGAAATAAATTACGGATAAGACATAAAGAACATGGTCTTATACCCAGTATAGAGTTTAAAAAGTTTGTCCCTGACGTTTTAAACATAGTTTAATATCAGGCTTGATACATTACAAGCCCCCTCAACTTTAGTAGATTGACTCTTTAAACTTATAATGTATCTCGTTAGCTCCCTGAACCTGCTTAAACTAATCTATATACAACTTAAATTTGTTTAATGTGATATATTGGCGACCTGAACTTGTAAAATGTGTATACGCTACAATTTCTCAACATCCACTTTTGTTTTGCGATGTTTATTTGAGAAGTTTATTGTGTCACTTTAAACAAGTTCATGGAACTAATAAAATACACTAAAAATTCATGAAGCTAATTTTATTTTTTATTTTATTTTTGTCAAATTAAAAGAATTTATGATGCATTAAGCTTTAATAATATTATTTTGATACTTTAGAAAAAGGAACTTAAAAAATAAAGAAATAAACCAAAAATCAAATGAATTTTTATACTTGCAAAACGAAGATAAGGTGCATGACATTATTGATTGGCCCTTATAGCTCGTATTATTTTCTGTTTACTTTTGTCCTGGCTAATTGTCAATAATCTTAAAATGTAATTAACTGTGAAATCATCGTGTTTATTAATTGATATCCGAAATTGTATAAGTGTAAAAAAAAACTTCCAATAAAAAAGAAAGGATTAAACATCTATTTGCCCCCTGTGGTATTTAAAATTGTAGCTTTTGACCTTTGTGGTATGATTTGGTAACATTTGCTCCCTATGGTATCCAATTTTGTCATTTTTGCCTTATGATGGATGTAAATTAGATAAGTTTTATTACATAATGTCATTTCAAATTATAAATTTAGCAAATTTGATGGTATGAATCTATGAAAATATGATAATTGAACTGATCAAGAAACTAAATTTTTCCATTTTTCATCCATCAGGAGGCAAATGTCACCGAATTGGATACCACAAGGGACAAATGTCACCAAATCATACCACAAGGAGCAAAAAACAAAATTTTGAATACCACAAGAGGCAATTAAGTGTTTAATCCAAAAAAAAATTAACATTTTTACTATTGTTTTTATTTAAAAGCGATAAAAAACTACTCAAACAAAGAAAAGACTTATCTTCAGACTAAAAGCTAAAAGAAAATCCAAAATCCTATGATTTAGGCAAGTACTTTGGATGGCTAGGGAGTCTTCACAATTTTATTTTATTTTTTGAAAAGAAGTTTCTTCACAAATATTAGTTAGTATAGTATGTGAATGTGGAGTGGAAATTAATGTTGAATAAGGTGGATGTGATGTGAGTTCACATAGAGTAATGGAGAAAGAATGTGCTAATTATAGTTGCCCTTCATGGAATGGCATCTCATATTTTATAATGGCCCCCGCCCACATGCTATTACCACATCTATATTTCACCATTTTCATTTATTTTATAATGCATCATCTCCAATTTCAGTTTTACTTGTTTCCTATCAAGTAAATTAAATACCCTCGATTTGGATTCTCACCCCGTTTGGCCTTGTCTTTTTTTTATACTAAAATTTAATACAATTAATTTTGGTATAGTTAGAGTTAGTTTATTCATTGAATTCAGCAAAGAATGTAAGACATTTAGTAAATTTAGTTCAGTGAAAAAAAAAACAGGATTTAACAAGTTTATATAATCAAACAATGTAAAATATTTGGAAGTCGGAGCGAAGTTTGTAGAACTAAATATATATACTAATTAAATATTAAATAATATAACATTACAAGTACTATGAAAATGAGAGATTTTATGGTAATTAGTTTGACACACTTCTTCTTTTGTTATGTCAGTTTGATAATTTGTTATTAACACTGGGATTAATACATATTATGTGATACCAAATTTATGGTTCGCATATGGATGATGATTGTACATGAAGAGAGTATAATATAATTAAAAAATGCTTATATATATGGAACAAAAAGAAGAGAATAGAAAATAAATGGCAGAGAGATAAGTAAAGGTATTGAATGAGATAGATGCAATGTGCATAGGTTTCATGCATGGTGAAAGCTAAGAACCAAACTCAAACAAGGTAGAAAAATATGTCGTCTTTCAAAAGTGAATAATCATTTGGTCCCATTTTAGTAGCATCCAAGAAAATAATTCATTTTATGAAAATGACATTATAATATACAATAATATTAATAAAATTTATTTTGACTCTATGGATAATATAAAAGTGTGTACTATATATATGTATTAACTCTATCCCCCACACACCACCTCATTATTGCTTGAACTTAAAGCTTCTTTTTTTGACAATGAATCATATAACGTGACAAATTCTGTAGGCCTAACATTTATATATTACGTATACATAATCATACTGTACTATTGTTGATTAATTAATTAACTGAATTTTGTATTTTCTTAAGCTACAATCTAAATGATGAAATAATATATGCTTTGATTAAAAGTCTTATTCGTAGCTTAGAATTAAGGTTTACATAGTAGTATTTTTTTTGAAATCTCCAAACATCTAGACTTATAAAGACATATAATCACTTATGTTTCTACTTGGTGAAAAAGAGACAAAAACATTTGACATATCAAGGTTGAATTTTAAGTCAAATCAAGTTTTATTAATATATTTTTTTAAGAAAAAAGGAAAGTATTGCAATCAGAACTATTGATAGGTCGGGATACCGACACCACTTTTTCTACTTATGTTTATTAGTGTAAAAATGGAGAAAAGCCAAATATCGAGGTTGAATTAACTCAATTCAAATGTTTAATTCAAACTACACTGAAATAAAAAGGGAGTTACATACGTAATTAAACCTATTCACAAGTTATATACATACTTGGTTTGTTCAAGCCGAGTTAGATAAAGAACATTGACATCAACCTCACTTTTTTTAAACTTGTTAAAGCCAGTTAACTCTTTTAACATAACATTTGGGATCCGCTGAACCTTACTCACATATTATTTTATATATTAAACTTTTGTTTTTAAAAATAAATTTTACAATTTATTATTTTTTTTTTTATTTTTAAAATTGAGTTTGAGATTTAATTTTTAAAATCGTCGGGTTGTAAACCATCTAAATACCGAGAGAATGATTTGGATTGAATATTTTGAAATGAATGCCCATTAAGGGTCCGTTTGGTTTATCTGCGGTTTGCTGTTGCTGTTTGCTTGTTGCTGTTACGGTTTGCTAGTTGCTGTTACGGTTTGCTGGTTGCTGTTTGCGGTTTGATTATTAGTGTTTGGAAAAACTACAGTTGTTGGTTGCTGTTAGTAGGTAAAATGACTTATATAGACATCTCTAAAATTAATATAAAAAATTAACTTAAAAATGATAAAATTAATTTAAATACGTAAATTAGAATTACAAATACATTAATTTATAAAAAATTTATATTCCAAAAATATTTATATATCCACAGAATGTACATCATCAATTTTTGTTTATTGCAAGCCAAATTATTTTATATATATATATCCATAATTTGAGTCAAATTCATTCAAGCCCAAGCTCAAATTTGGGATTGTGATAAACCAATGAACAAAAATAACAATTTGTGAGCAAAGATGCCACTACCAAGAGAGAAAAAGCCAAATGCTCTACTGGTTTACAGGTTTTTAACGCAAATATAGCAGCATTATGAGAAAAAATATTAGAAGGGTATTTGGGGTAATAAAAGCCAAAACGGAGATGTAGAGTTAAAAAGTAGGAATCTGTTGCTGGTTAAAACAGCAACAGTTTCTTTCCTAAAATGCTAACAGGAGGTATTTTAAGCTTTTAACCAAACATCCTTTTAGCTGCTGTTAGAGAAGAAAAAGCAAAAAGGAGTTTGAAAAGGAGAAAACAAACACCCTCTAAACCAACTTTAGTCCAACCTAATCATGGCCCATTAACTTTCTAGTTGTAATCAAAAGTTTAGCTTAGCCTATGAAATAAAACAAAAAATAAATAAATATTTTTTATGGTTATTTTAAAATAATTATTAATTTATTTTTAGTTATCAACAAGATAATGATTACTTTTATGTATTACAAAATAACTATACAAAAAATAGAAAAATAACATATAAAATCAATATATGAAGTAAAAAGGATTTATTTATTGAATATAATTTTTTGGAAAGAAATTTTTTAAGGATAATTGCATTTTAAAGTGGAGAATTTCTAAAATACACTCGATGTACCATGTCATCTATACATCGAATCAGTAATTTAGCAATATGTCATAACTATGAAGGTTTAGAGTTTGTAATTTAGGGTCTTGAGTTCATTTTCTAGGGTCCATGGTTTTTATTTTATCATCTAGAATTTTATATAAATAATTAACTACAAAATATACTATTAGTTATTTTCACAGTGTAAAAATTTGATTGATTAAAGTCACGAGTGGTGCTCACCTAGTCAATATTTGACCAAATACAATTTGGTCAATCACCATTAGATTACAATCTAAGGATGAAGATTAGCTTGATGATTTCATTAGGTTCTAATCTTCACCCTTCAATTCTGATCTAATGGTATTTGATCAATCATTAACTAAGTAAGCACAACTAAATATTATATATATCAATCATATATTCACTTGGTGTACCACACCATCACACAGCAAATCTATTATAGAATTTCTCTTTAAAGTGTAGCTATTCATATAATTCGGAAGAGGATTCTTATTAAAACGTGTCGGTGACTCACTTTATTGACTACCCATTTCATTTGTACCCATAATTTTGAGTTCAAATTTGCTAATGAAAATGTTTTTTTTATTCCGCAAAAAACAAAATAGAAAATAGAAATATGTGAAGTCATAAGGAAGATTTGATGGGTGCAGAAGAAGACAACTACTTTTGGACGGGTTTTTTTGCAGAATATCATAATTGATTACTTTTACTTCTCTCTTCATACCTGTTACATGATGTTGTTACTATTGTCCCAATTTATTTCCAAGTACTAAAAGTATCGGCCTGATAAAAGTATTTGAGCCCAATTCTGACCCGATATCTTAAAAAAAGAAAGAAAAATTGAAAATCAAAAAAAATAAATTAATTAAAGTTCATACAAAAGTGAAGAACATAAATTTAGGAGTTATAGAAACCACTTACTGTGATAATTAGGCAAAATCAAACTTCTAGTTAAACAATAGTCTATCCCATAAAAAAAGCAATTAACAAACTCGTTAAGTAATAACTAATAATCTTTTACTATATTGTTAAAAGGCAAAAGAACCTCTATAAACAAAAAATGCGCGTACTTTAACTTTTTATCCGTATTATATTTAGAAATTAACTGAAACTTAGCTAGCGATATTTATGATCACATTTATATATGGTGTCAAACTATAATCTTGTATCAAATGTGAAACCCCATGTATGACATTAAATTATAAGGATGCTACCAAACTTGAAAAAACGTGATATACATGATAGCATATTAACATTTAATAATTTCCTATCAGGAAAAGAAAAAGAAATTGAATAATTTAAAGAAGTCAACTTTTAAATCTTTAATCTCCGATGGAAGTGTTCCAATTGAATTATTTCTGGCCCAATCTCCCCATGACCGTGAAATTGCTACTACAATACAATACAAGCAAAAGTTTCTAGATGTAAAATTAAGATATTTTGCAGCTTATTTTAAAAATAAAAATAACTTTGGTTGAAATGGTTTAGCGAGATCGTAACATTGTTTAGGTAAAGCAATCCAAAATTAAACTTTTGAAGGAGCTACTATAACTTTGTGTTGAACCTCAATATTTAATATAATGTTGCAAATAAAACATTTGTTCACTGGCTTTTCAGTTATGGCACAAGCAAAATTTTGATCAAAATTCACCAACACCCAAAAAAAACAACTTACATTCACTATGTTTTCCAATTTAGCACCAAATGCTAACTTTTTGAGAGTTTACATCTTAACTCTATCCATTAATGTAATGTCAACACATGGTAAAATAGACTTGCATCATAGCACTTTATCCATCAAGTTAGCATTTCATGATAAATGTTCCTTGACAGTGTAACAAATATGCTTTGATAAAGTTCAAACAATTTGAGCTGAGATCATTTTTGGCATAAGCAGAACTGAAACCAACTGTCTTTCAGGATTCATGAATGAGTATCTAATAATATGGACAAGGAAAATATGAAAAATAACCATAAGGTGCAATAATAAATAAATAAGATTATATACATAAAATAAACTAAAAAAGTGGAAGATAAATAGAGGGAGGGAGCAAAAAGAAGAAAATAAATATAGGAAAAAGATGGTACCAATAAAAGCAAAAGTAAGAGGGAAAGAATCCATTTTACAGCAAAAATGTTAAATCCATCAACTGAATTTTGTTGGGATTTTTATTTTAGCGACGACAAAAGCAAAATGAAATGGACACAACCTTTTGTCTCTTCAACCATGTGCTAGCCCATGTGTTATGTCGGCTTCTTTCTGTTGATTACAACCGATAAATTCGGAGGTCCATTAACTAGGATGGATTATGACACATGACTCCCACACATCTCCAATCATATTTTCCCCTTTCCAAAACCATAATTTGCCACACATCTCTTCACAATAAGACCTAGCCTCAAATATATTTATGACTCCGAATTATAACGCTACTAACATTATGGTATTTATTTTCATCGTGTGACATAAAAGTCATTGAACTTTACGCTAATCAAAGGATATCTACTAAAAAATTACCGAGATAATGATGTGGAAATAAGTACTTGACCATAAATCCGAAAAAGGATTGCATTTGATGTAGTCAAACTTGTTTAGATGACCACTTAGTTAATTCATCAAACGAATTTTCTTTGATATAGATTTTAATGTTAGTGTAATGTAAAGTTCAAGATTTTACTGTCACGAAATGAAGTTTAGGGGCTATTAAACATATTTTCTTCTTATATGCCCATTTATCTGAACTACTTTCTTTACAGTACCCTTTGTAAAGGTTGGGCAATTCCTTTCCACCAATAATGGCCAAAGGCAACTTGGTACGGATGTTGGTCCTACTCAATTCATCCCAACTATGAGTAGCTAATAATAATTCTGCTTTTATCGCTGTATATGATATTGTTTGAATCATTGAAATTGGCTCGAGCAGAAATGGTTTGTAACATCTACATTAGTTCTCCAATTCGATTCCTAATATATATAATAAGCCTTAATAGGGAACAAAGCCACTAAAGGTTCCTAATCAACCAAGGGGAAAAAAAAATCATGGTTGAAGAAAAATGCTCAGAAGACATGTTATAAGGCAATTAATGAGGCAAAATGATGGAATAAACATTTGACTCAAAGCTTTTGCCATAATAAATAATGGGTAAACAAATTCCAAAACTGTTGTACATATAGGTATATTTATGTTTGTATCATAACAGTTAACCTGATCAATCTCAGACAAGTTTCGGTTCCTCGCTTCTTTCATTGGCGGCAGGCTTTGCATCTGGGAGACCCTTTAACACCTGTATTGTTACAAGTATATATATAAAAGTAAAAAAAAGGAGGAAGGCTTAAATATCAGGGACTATTTGTACTGGTCCCTAGTATTTTCGACTTGTTCTGAACTTTCGAGATGTCTCATTGGCCTAAACTAACTTAAAATGTCTTATTAGCCCTCTAAATCCATGTTTACATTTAGACAAATTTAAATGTGTATCACTTTAGACGAGTTAAAGAAGCTAACAGATCATCGTAACCACTTCAGGGGCCAACGGGTCGCTTTACGCAAGTTTAGGAGTTCATAAGTTATTATAAACAAGTTCAGGAAGGCAATAGGTCTTTGTAAACAACTTCACGGAGCTAAGCGTCTCCAAAAGAATTGGGGCCAGTTGGATAATCTAGACAAATACAGGGGGGTCCTATGATGAGTTAAGCCACAAAAGAAATCTATGGTGGAAATGTCATCAATGATGCCAGCCATACTATAAATAATAATGGGTTACCTGATAGAGCTGCCAAGATGCAAAAGCATCAGTGGCAGCATACTCGAGTTGCTGCTTTGACAGATAATCTACTTCCCAGTTTCCCAGTCTGATTTTATTGGGCTTCTGAAGCTGTAAATTTAGGTATTGATATTAGGCATCTCATTACTGCTGCTCTGATGAAAAATGCATATTATTTAAAACAAAATGCTTAGTATCAAATTTAATAAGATGATTTCCCAGATCTAGACATTAATAGTCTTCTACAGCACAAATTATAATTCCTTTAGTTCGGTAACTATGTATGATCAGTAACTTGAACAACGCATGAAAGCTTCTTTTTCAGATATTGTCTTTTTCGTAAAAGAATTTCCCTTTACATCTGCAACTTAGAGACTCAGACATCTGACTTGTGAATGATCCAGCGATTACAGACCAAAGGTCTTTTTGTATGAATTACAAGTTTACAACAAAGTAAAACAATCAGTGCAATGTATGCTGTCATAATGCACTTGCATCCATAGTTGTTCAAGGCACAAGGTGCACTAAAGCACTAGGGGATCCTGGAGCCTAGGTGTTTTTCTACTTAGATCAATGGTTTAGATTTAAGTTTACTGATTAGAACAGGTGGTTAAGATTAATCAACCTTTTATTTTAATGAGCAATGAGAAAGTTAAAAGAAAACAAAAACTAAAAACCTAATCATTATCGTAATGCAGAAGAAGTGCGCCTAAAGAGAACTTGTGAAGCACAGGCAAGGCGCATAAGCTGGGAGACTCTTGAAAGAGGCTCGCCTATGATTTATTAGGTGCAGCACCTTGAGCCACGCTTGAGGCGCGCTTTTAAAAATTATGCTTACATCTAGCATAAAAATGGCTTGAGGTTAAATACTGAAAGAATATCAAGCGAAAAATGGAGCAAGCAATACCAGATCAAAACTCCTGCTTTCCTGATTGTTTAAATCATAAGACGTAGCATAAATTAAATGTAGACCTGTTCATGGCCAAACCAGGCTTAACAAGTTTACACCTAAAAAAGCTAAACCCAAACCAGCCCAGCCTGCTATGAATTTTGGCGGGCTAGGGCTCATGCTTGAAAATGAAATCAAAAGCCCAGCCGGCATAAACCCGCCTTAAAAATATTAACTTTTCATACTTAAGTCAATATATATGGGGCAAGGTCGGGCCTAATGCAATTCTCCATGTCCACAGCCGACCCTTAGACTCAGGTTGGGCAGTCCCCTTGGTCCATGAGCAGGTCGACTTGAGTGTAGCTCAATTGCTACAATTCACAAAGTAGAGATGGGAGGTCTGGTCTGAAAGCTAACCAACTTAATGCCTATCCCCCATTTATCAAAGAATCACAAGTTGCATTGAAGTGATAATTATACTGATACATGTAGGACATCCAAAGAAAAGTTGCAACGACATAATTAAAACTTGACTTCTATCATTTTTGCCAATACCATTAGCTAGATGGGGATAAGTACCTCTTTGCAAACAAGAATCTCAGTCAAAGATTGAAGACCCCAACTTTTGGGTTCCCCATCGAATTTTGTATTTGCCAAAACGGAAAGGTCCACCTGTGCTTTGACAGACACTTGATAGTCTCTAAAAACCTTTCCGGAATCACCACTAATGCCAACTCCAGTCTGCAATGTGATAAAAACCACAAAAATAATGAGATATATGGACAAAAGTATATAATCCAAATGCATAAAGAAACTTATGCAAGAGATTATACGAACTTTTAAGAGTGTAGAATCCTCAAGAAGACACTTCAGGCTCTCAGGGATTCCAGAATGAGTAATATGCATCACATGACAATAGTCAGTTCCGCTACATAACTGCATTACTGCAACTTTTCCAGGCAAAACACCTGTAAAATGAGATCTTTCTCAAATGGAGTACAGTTTGTTGAATCCATAGACGTGGCATTTAGCCTCTACATGGATGCAGTCATCCACTCTTTCAAAGTTAGTCATAGCAGTCATTCACATTCTTTCTTAAAGTTTGCTCACATCACAGGTTACATGTAATGTACGGATGCTGTTATAATATCATTTCATGAAAAGCATGCTAAGAGTATTGCTAAATATTTTGGGAATGCATAGCACAAATATGGATAGTGCATATGTACAATGCCATAAAGACCGATTTCATATTTTGCATTAAGGTCCAAAAGTGATAAACAAATATGCGGTGTTTGTTAAAGACAACACTTCGCTAGTTCTATGAGAAAGGGTCAATATCATATGATCACCACAAAAACCGAATGAAAATTTTCGCAGCTTTCTTTGATTTGCCAAATTACAACCAATGTAATTAATTCCTGGTTTAACATGAAATAAATGCCTCTGAAGCCCACTCAAGATGATAAAAACAAGATACAAACAATGGGATGGTTAAATAGCAACAAAGACAAGTTCACAGTCGTGAATATAAGAAAATGACAAAGTGAAACCAGGGGCAAGGAAATGCCTTTAAGGTTCCATACCCTTGTCCTTCAAATTCAGACGTAAAGATAGGTCAAGGAATAAATTTAGGAGGTCTCATATTGTACATCACAAGGAAAAAAGGAGCTAATGGAAGCATGTCTAGATCAAAATGTAACATGTATGACCCAAGCAGCATCATAACTAAATTCTGCAACCTATCATGATTCATATGAATTTGCTGAGACATGGACATGTCCAAACTTGATTCATGGTTGATTAGTTAAGTAGAGGGATACGTATGCAGAAACCTAAAGCACTGCAGCACCAAGAGGAAATGACTGGCAACAGTAACTAATGCCTGATATAATCCTGAAGACATAATTTTACCGCTTAAAAGATGGAAGGCTCAAGATACAAGAACTCCTTCAGTTGAACAGCCACAGCTGTTCAAATTCCTAAAAGAAATACGACGAATTCTCAGGAAGTTGAACGAAGACCACTTTCAAAAAGTAAAGAGCATGCAATGTCCATAATCATTTTTCAATATAAGCAGAGCAAGCTTTAAAAATATGGAAACAGTGTGAAGAACTCAACATCAGGAAAGTGGAAGCAAACTGTGTGTCTTACATTCCAGGAGATCCAAACAACTCTGCATGTGGCTTTTCAAATATGCCTTGTCTAACATTTTTAAAAGTAATTTCTCTCTTATGGGAGTAAAAAAAAATAAACTTATGTACTCTGCATGTGGCTATTCCTTTATGTTCAAATATACCCTGTCTCAGGGTTGCATTTGTTTTTAGTAAAAGAACAGCAAAACCTCAAGAATAGAGGCCAAGGTTTGTTCAACTTATGAGTTATGCAAGACGCAACTGCCGTAAATCAGCTTCCCTTATCTATTATCTCTAGAAGAATCTGACTTCTGAAATGTTGCAAAAAAACAAATTAGTGTAGACCTCGGCGGTTAAAAGTATTGACCATCATCAAACTTGAAGATAATTTCTGTGCCAAAGAAACCCCTAAATTATCAGATTTCAGAAAAACTAATCCATCTAACTTTGGCAACTTTCTTGCTTGCTTGACATTGTAACAACTATTGATACTTGATATATACCTAGCTAACTGACTCTAACTTTTCCCGAATTCTAATTGAAGTTCAAACTTTTTGGTACAAGTTGAATTTTTGTGGTTGTTATGAAACTATGTCAAAAGTTTAGGGGCAACAATTGCAACCTTAAACTATAATCAAAGTGTTGGTTCAAATATATCCAAAGTACAATGTAAAGAATTAAGATATAAGAAGCTATTGAAGCATAATTATCACTGAATCCATTTCTCTTCAAAAAGAAAAAACAATATTCAAAACAAATGTCTACGTTTCATCCAAAATACACTCCATATAAACATTACAATCCCCACCACGGAATACAGAACATACAATTGACCACGTTAGCAGTAACCGGCACCATACATAATATCAATAAAGTCGAGAAAGCAAAGGAAAAACGAGTAATGATAAAGCATGAAAGAATATAAAAAAAGTGAGCAAACCTCTTTTAAAGGTTGGTCTCCACTCAATATCAAATCCTATAACGACCGGCTCGGTTTGTCCCCTTTTAGATTTAGAGGTCTGTAAAATCTCCCTTGCTGCCATTTCTACCTCGGTTGAAGTCCTGCTGTAGAAGATGCGACCTCCAAACTTAAATGCAGGATACTTCATCTTTACGTTAGCTGTTAGTCACAACATAAGTACCCTTGCAACATGATTCTCGGAACATAAGAGAAGCGTTATAGAACATAATGGTAAAACTCAAATGAAAGATTTAAATTGGAATAGTTAAAGAGAGAGAGAGAGAGAGGGGTTAGAGGGGAAATGGGATAAAGAAAATAGAAAGAAATGCAGTACCTTGACAAGGAGAAAGAGAGAAGGAAGAAGGCAATTGGCGGCGGATTATGAAGAGGGGAGTGTCGTTTAGGTGAGATGAGAGTCGTTTCATGGAGGATTTTAGAAATGTAGCTTCAATGGCATCAATTGCTTGTAGGTCTTCCTCACTCAGAGGTTCCTCCAGCTCTGTAACTGAAATAGATTGCGAAGAAGAAGAAGAAGAAGAGAGGGTGGTGTAGTTGTGTGGGGTGTGCATAGTCGAACGATTATCGGGGCGTAGAATCGGAAGAGCGGCAGAATTTGATGGACAATTTCTTCAGCTTTGCGGACCAAATTGCTGCAACTTTCTTTTCTCTATTTCGCGCTTGCTTTCACCCCTCATTTCTTACTGCCTTCAGCCTTGGCCTCCCTAAACTTTCAAAAACTCAATTTTTCACCCCCCAACTTTTGGAACGTTCTATTAGAGTACATCAATTCAATAGTAAGTGTGTTTGATGACAAACCATTAGACTTGACAATATTTAAAGAGTGCCAACTATTATAGTGTAGAAGATTGTCCAAAAAGTTTTAATATTGTTGCTCATTCTTAACATTATTGTCAGACTATTATTTTAATATATAAATAAAAAAGTAGAGCTCTTGCATTTGTTTAATAAAAATAATTACAAAAAATATTTAATGTAGGATCGTGTTAAACTTTTGTGGTTGCTGCCATTGGAGCACTTTTAATAGGAAGAGAAATTATGAAAGGACCTGTATTGCGGACTCGCGCAAATTGTTTTACGTGGGTACATAATACACTTGTCGTACATCCAATTAGGAGGTCCCTTAACTTCATTAAAGTCCTAGATCCCTTAATAATTTCCATAATAGAAAAGGTCTCAAATGACGTGGAAGAAAGATAACATAAAATATCATATTTTAAGATGATGTCAAAGTTTGGCCACTTTATAACCATCTACTATTAGAGTTGCTCTTAACTCCCCAACTTATAAAAAGTGATGCACTTATTAGTCCTCTTATGTCTTACGTGGTGTTGATGCGACTTTAAAGTGCACTACCTCTATACATGGGTGGTGCTAGAGATCGAGAGCGCTTGAGCCCACCCAAGCCCATAACTGCGTCCGCCCATACCAGACGCCACAACATGCGGAAGCTCTTTGTATCCGTGAAGCTCTTTTTTAATTGAATATCAATTACTTTCCTCATATTGTGAATTTTTTTTTTGTCTAAAATATGTTTTTCAAATCTTTGATCGGTTACAGTTGAAGCTTATAAAACTTTTTTGGATAAAAATGGTCTTTGTTCACATCGACAAAATTTACCATTTTCTTAATTCTGCAGGTAATGCAAACCACACCCCTTTATTTACAAAATCAAGAAATCACAACAAAATTATTTAAAATTAACTCTAAAATATATCAAAGCTAAATACATGTAAAATATTTTTTTTAGCAAACAAACCAAGTGGTTTATACTGTGTAACGAAGTCAAGAGTCAAAATAGGCAAAGACCAAATTGAGGAGGCAATAATTGTAACCTACCGAATACTATTTAAGCGGGAAAATGAAAATAAAAGAAAGAAATGCTACCAAATCGTATTTTTATTTTGTCGACTGGCAGTGCAGTGCTCTGCTAGAAATAAGAAGAACGAGCAGCAACTTTTCAGTGATTCCGGAGTTTAGGTTTTGATGCTGATTTTCTCCAGCAACAAAAATGAGTACAGTAGATAAGATGCTGATTAAAGGCATCCGGAGCTTCGACCCCGAAAACAAAAATGTTATCACCTTCTTCAAGCCCTTAACCCTAATCGTCGGCCCCAACGGCGCCGGCAAAACTGTAAACCCTAATTTCATCTCCATAGACTGTACTCTTTTTAGTTTTACATTTTTCATTCTTCTGTTTCTGCTTTCAGACTATTATAGAGTGCTTGAAGCTTTCTTGCACCGGCGAGCTGCCTCCTAATGCGCGCTCCGGCCACAGTTTTATTCATGATCCTAAGGTAACTTTTTCCATCACGATCATTCATTTATTTGACCTGTAATTTTAAGGATTGATCGATTGATTGTTCACTTGTTATTTGATTGTAGGTTGCAGGGGAAACTGAGACTAAGGGGCAAATTAAGTTGCGATTCAAGACTGCAGCGGGGAAGGATGTGGTGTGCATACGATCGTTTCAGCTTACTCAAAAGGCGTCAAAGATGGAGTATAAGGCAATTGAGAGTGTGCTTCAAACTATAAATCCACATACTGGAGAGGTTACGATATACGGACTCTATACGTATCAATTATTAGCATTTTATTCATGTTACTTGTACAACGTTAGCAGCTCCTGTTTTGAGATATGTATAGTATTTTAACATACAAGTGCAGAAATTAATTTGTCATAGTGAGATTAGTTTGCAAAACTGAATATAGTACTCCTCATAGAATAATGTATTTGCTTTTGATATCTTACCGAGTAGATAATCTCTTTTCTCAACTAGATGGCTAAATGTCTTCATGCACTGAATCTGTATATGAATCAAGACGACGATACCATGATCATTACATGGAAATCCTCTTTATTTGTACCCTATTTTGTGCTTCTGTCTGAAATGTATTATCTTTTGTAGATCATGTATTCTTGCTGCCAAAAGCATGTCCTCTAAATGTGAAGTGTGGACGCATGTCATGTATTCTTCCTAGTAATTGTTTGCAAATGTGAAACAAGTATCAATACTCTTGTTTCTTGTTGAACTGCAGAAGGTTTGCCTTAGCTATAGATGTGCTGACATGGACCGAGAGATCCCTGCTCTTATGGGGGTCTCAAAGGCCATTCTGGAAAATGTTATATTTGTTCACCAAGATGAAGCGAATTGGCCATTACAAGATCCTTCAACATTAAAGAAGAAGTTTGATGATATCTTCTCTGCTACTCGGTATACTTTTCCTATTCCCACTTTAATTCTTATTATGAATTGAATTTGCAATGTTTATACAAAGTGCTGCATTTTTTGCTAGTAACTTCATGTATGTTTGTGTGTGTGCACATATCATGTTGTGATTTTTCAAAGGTTTAGTAAGCTCATTTTCTCTTATTGTTTTGTCTATTCTTGAACATGCCGAAGTTGTATTTTTGGATACCTGTAGTTGTGTTTATTTTAGTAATGCAGCACATTGCTCTGAAATCTTGTTCATGCATTTGTCTGGCCTCTCTGCTGGAGCAACTAACATGAAACCTTGATCTTAACTTTCTTCTCCCTCCGCTTACTTTGTTTGGAAACGTCAGCATTGTTGAACTGTCAAGCCAGAAGATTGTGCATGTTATCCTGCTTGTGCAGTTACTGCACATTGTGAAAATATAAAATTTGGTTTCATTGCTACCCATAATTTTTTTTTTTTATTCGAGCAAGCATTTAGGACACGACAAAATCAGTGTCCTCCTTTAAGAAAAAAATACGGGGACAGTTTGAGGATATAGGGTTCTTTTTTAAACAACTTTACAAAAGAAAAAGGATTGATTTGTTAAAAAAAGAAAGTAAAACCCTTCATTGCAATGTCTCTTGATATTTCCTGTCTCTTGAAATTTCAATCCTCAAATGGATAGCATTATTTCTAAATATTCAACACATGTTACCTATAAGGCAATAGCAATAGCTGTTCCTTAATGTAATTGTTGCCACTCCAAATAGTTGTTACTCCCCCTATCCATTTTTTACTTGTCACTTTGAGAAAAATCCAAATTCTACTATATATGCTGCTTTTGTATTTCCTATGACATTTTATTTCTTTCCCAATTTTTCCCTTACCTTTTTTCTTTTCTATAATTATTAATGTTATCAGAATTCACAAATCCCAAAACAAGGTCAATTTACTATTATATAATTTAATAAACTTATGCCTGGAGGGTATTTGCCTTCAATTTATTTCCTTAAACTGATAACTCTTCCTTATTCAAATCGATTGCTTTGCTTTCAATTTCTTTTCTTAATTACAGATTGCTTTCAACTTCAGTTTCCTATTTACATGTTAAAACTGAGATTCTTTCTCTTTTCTTCCTTTTCTTCTTTTTTTTTGTTTCTTTTTTTTTGTTTCTCTCCTATTATTGAATTATGAATATTATTTATGTTTATTATTTATCTGTTAAATTTTCATTTACGAATGTAACACGCACACACAAAATTTGGTGCGTCACTATCTTACTTGTATCTCATATTTTTGAAAAATGTTGTTTTCCATACCTGTACTGGTACGAGTATCCATGTTGGTGCTTTACAGCTATGGATGTTATTTCCGCTTTCCTTCAAGCTTTCTACTTGAAAACTATAGTCCATAGTCAGAGTCTTGAAAAGAAACTTCTTCGAGCACTTGCATTGCCACAACAATTTCAAATTGAGTAAATACCTGTGTACCTTTGTAGCTGTACAGTGCAGTTAATAAATGATAGGAGCTCATTTTTAAAATTGTAATAGTAAGTGAAGTCTTAAGTCTGCTCGTATTTCTCTTACCTGTCACTATGCCACTTTGCAACTGGGACTCGTATCTGGAGCCAATCTTTCAAATAATTCTTGGATTAGCAGGCGGGATGATGTTGTGTCCTCTATCTACTTTTTGGCTATGTTTGTTACTTATTGGCAAGACTTAGTTGTTTTGTTTGTGATGCAGCTGATTTTATGACATGTTAATTTTTAGGGGTTAGTTTATTGATCTTTGCATTGTCTAACAAGCCAGATATACAAAGGCCTTGGAGGTCATTAAAAAACTTCACAAGGATCAGAATCAAGAAATTAAGACATACAAGCTAAAATTGGAGAATCTTCAAATATTGAAGGACTCTGCATATAAGGTTTTAAGCTTTCTCCCATTTTCCATTTGATAAAATTGATGCTACTTTTCTTTTTGGTTAGATTTGTGCTGTACTTTTCATGTTTAGGTATCTTATAGTTACTGCATGGGGCAGTAAAATTCATCATCCAGTGGCCAACCAAACTGTGTGATTTTGTTTACTCCGCAATTAATCATTTTTTAGTTGAAATGGTAGACAAGAATGTTCTCGACTGGTTGATGGTTACTCAGAACTGTTTCTATTTTTCCAAGCATGAAAATCTATCTATTTTCATTATCCTTGAGTTGTTGATATATCCTTTTGTCTTAGATGGACGTACCCAGAATTGGTGTTGGCGAGGAAACTTGTTAGTTAGTTTTAGTATGGATAAATTGCTATAAAATAATTTTCTTACCATAATATCATGTTTTCTCTGCTCTCTCATCTCTTATAACTGGTTGACATAAAGGATCGAATTGGCCGACTTCTATTCTTGGCAATTAAATAAGATATGCTTGCTTTACATTGCTGCTTATAAAACTGTCATCAGTGTTAAACTGCTTGTGTTATTTAAATGAAAAGCATCATCTTGTTCAAGATCGATTTTATAATATCAGATAGTAATGAAAATAGATTGAAGTTGAAAAAGTCTTATGATTGATTTTACGTTTCACTCAAGCCTGGAGTCTGGTGGATTTGTTCGCTCAAAATTGCCACTTAGCTTGTATGCTTAATTGTCAACTCACTTACTTTCAGGCTTCTAACTTTTCTAGCTACATGGGTAACCGGGTCTCTGGGCACTAATGACAAACTTAAAATGTAGCTGGAACTTATATTTGATTCTTTGGCCAGAGCTCCAGTATTTTTTTTCCTTCCATTTCTTGATTCACTCCAGCTCCTCAATCATCATCCATCTTTGAATATTACCTGCTTTCTTTGTTCATGTTTAAGTTTCTAAATGCCCTATATTAATGCCAAATTTTCTAGTGTTTGTTATTTATAGAGATGAAAAGTGTCCATCCCTATTTTGAGTATGTGGCTATATGAAAAATTTAAAGTCAAAAAATCTATTATCTGGAAGAGTTGGTTATAATGGGATTAAGCTGTGTTTCACAGCTTCGGGAAAGCATTTTTCAAGATGAAGAGAGGACAGAGTGCCTAAAAGTCCAAATTCAGGATTTCGAAAATAAAGTTCAGAATGTTGATGCGAAAATTGATCAAGCTAAAACCACGCTGGAAGATTTGAGAGAACTTCAACAGCAGATCTCAACTAAAGCTGCAGAGAAGGGAACTTTGTTGAAGGAGAAACTGAGGCAGTATGAAGCACTCGAGGAGGAAATTGAAGGTTTGCTATGAGAGGCATGATGGTGTCTGCCTAAGTTCTTGAATTGTCATTTTCTGCTTATCGTACCTTAAAATATATTTGCCAGTGTTACACGCATATTAATATTAGATACATGCCCTTGTATCTTGATGTTATCCGTTGGAAATCTTTCCATGAGATGCTGCTGCATTGTTTATACAGTTTTCTGCTTAATTTTAATGCATGATGCCATTTTCCTTGTTTAGAACCTGACGAAGACCTGCAGGAATGGAAAACCAAGTTCGACGTGAAGGTTGGGGAACTGGATACTAAAATTAGCAAGTTGGAGAGGGAAAAGAATGAGACTGAAAGTGATATTTCTTCACTTAAGCAGAATATTCATAAGTATCTCCGAGAAGTTAGCATTCTTCAGGCTGAGGCTGAAGTAATTTCAACTGAACTATTCTTATCTGTTGGAAGTTTGGTTACTTGTAGATTAAATTTGTTACTGATTTATTTTTGTTTTTATGACTCTAGAATCAAATTACCAGGAAGAAGGACAGAGATTCCGCCATTAAGAAACTTTGCACTGTACAAAATTTACAGCCGCTTCCACATGTTCCTTTTAGTGATGATGTTGCTTTGAACCTCACCAGTAGGTTTGAATCAAGGTTGTCAAGTCTTCAAAATGATTTACAAGAGAAAAAGGTAGCCGCCGCACTCTTCCTCGTTTTTATGTGCACATGCTAATTAGATCATCCAGTTACATGTCTGTTTGCATGCATGCAAAAGGACTCGTACGTCATAAATTTATTGTCGTATAATGATATATGCGCAATTCACCTCTACAAAACATTTCCGTATGTCCCTAAAGTTGACAGGTATAATTTATGAAAACTTTCAATGTTATGATAGACATCAAATGATGCTGAGGTTCAGACAGCTGACAATCACTCCCGGGACTTGTACAACCGTTGGAAAGAAATGGATGCTCAAAAGCAGGCCAAGTTAGGGTTAAAGGTGCGCATTTTGACATCACTCCACAATTCAAGTGCCTCTACTCCAGTTCACTCTCTAGGAGCATGAGATATGTTGTATTGTGTTTTTGTCCCATGATGCATCATTGCTATTGTGATTTTGTGCAGAATGACATACTTGAGGACATTAGTCGCAAACAACAAGATTGTGAAGAAATTTCACAAGTTGATATTTCTCGTATTGAAGAAAAAGAAAAGAAGCTGGTGAGGATGGCTCCTTTTTAACAATATTTCAGTCCTGGGATTAAAAACATATCTTATGAACAAAGTGAAGGTGACAATTATTAGAGACAATGACAGCAATAATTATAGCTTGCAGAAAAAATCCTTATTGTTTGTGCAGGAAAAGGAAATTGAAAGAAAGACTGTCCAGCTAAATGAACAAAACTTTGAATCACGCATTCCTCAAAAGCAAAGTGAGCTGCGCAGTATTGAGCAAAAGATTAAGGATCTCAATCGGGAGAAAGACACCATGACTAGTAATTCTGAAGGTAGAGTAGAATTGAATCTGAAGAAGGAAGAGCTGGAAAAACACAAAAAGAATCACAAGAAAATGTAAATTAAATTCCTCTTTCTTTCTTTTTTCTGTTTTATCATCCCCTCATCAAGTGCTAATATGTTCATACAGAGTCCTATAATCTTACTCTCATCTAGAGCTAATGCTTTTCATTTATTTTGTCCCCAGAATTGATGAATACAGGGATAGAATCAGGGGTGTGCTAAAAGGGAGGCTTCCTTCTGATAAGGAATTGAAGAAGGAAATTAATCAAGCTCTAAGGTCTTATGAAATCTTTAGTTTTGAATATTTTATAAAGAATTTCATGTGGTGTTGTTCCTATTGGCTAATTAATTCATATAGGTTTAAAGGAAGAAAGTTCTGAATATAATTTTTATCTTATATTTTTTAATCAGCATGAACTTTTCTTTCACATGTAAGGTGCCATTTGCCAAACTGCACTAGGTGCCACTTCTTTAGGCTCTCAATACAGCCATCCCCAGTACATCCATTTTTCTGTGATGATGTATCACAAACAATTCTCCTTTTTGTCCTTAGTACTGTTACCTACCAGTGTTTTATATATTTTGAGCCTCTTAAACATAATTGTTTTTTAATCTTAACTATTCCTTATCTTAACTTTTTTAACCATAAGCAATGCATTTTTTCTATATGTTCACTCCAAGTGGAGTTTTCACTATGTGTTAATCAAGTTGACTTGGGCACTTTCGGATTATTTTTAACCAGCAGGGGGTTTTCTTTGGATCTAATTGTGTTAGCATGAAATTTTAGGACAGCTTTTCTTTCTTTCTTTTTCTGTCACTTTAGGTCCCCTCATTACTCATATCAAAAACATTTCTGCTCAATGGAGATAAATTGCTAATATATAATAAATTTGGGTCTTCACTTGAATATATAATTTAAAGCAACTGCACAAAGCAATTTCATGTAACAAATTTATGTTGTATTGTCATTGGAATGCTAAGCACACTGTATTATTTGAATATTGTTTAGTAAACTCAGCATGTTGTCTAACAACATGGAATATCATCTAAGATTCCTTTTATTCTTTTGTCTCCCCATACTTCTGGTCCTTCAATTCTTTTCGTTATTGGTCTGTTTTTCACAATTGTCTAACAAGTTCTTTGGAACTTTTAAATCCACTTTAGTTGGTCTAAAAGTTCGTTGTTCCTGACAGTGCTCTTGAAGTTGAATTTGATGACCTAAATTCAAAATCCCATGAAGCTGAGACGGAAGTAAATGTCTTGCAAATGCAAATACAGGAAGTTAACAATAACTTGTCCAAACTTCACAAGGATGGGGACTGTGAGTACTTTTTTCATAGTTCAAGTGACCTTGGTTTCGATTAGTAGGGGTTTAAAACTAATGGAATAGTTATTGATGTTTTTGATCATTTCAATTCTCTCAGCATTCCATTGGATGTGGCAATTATCTTAAGCATTTGAAAAGAGTTTCTTCATAAGATTTGTGTACCATTCTATTTGTATGTTTAAGATTTATATCTTGCTCAAACTGATTTTATACTATTTAAGTGATTATTTCATCCAGTAAATAATGAAGTGTTGTTCTTTAGTATTTTTAAGATCAAATAAGCAGTTTGGTTTTGCATAATGCAGCACCAGCCCCCTCTATGGAATATGGCTTTGGAATTACAACAAAGTACAAGCACATGTATTTTATTTGGAAAAGAACATTCTGCTGCTTGACACTTTCGTGTGGATCTTAGATTCTGATCATTCTTGTCCTCATCTGCATGATATTTTGGTATCATTTATTTATATATCCTTATTCTGATGTAGCGAAGAAGAGATTTGTTGAATCCAAACTCCAGGCCTTGGATCAACAATATTATACTATTGATTCGTACCTCAAAGTCTTGGAATCGGCTAAGGATAAAAGAGATGACCTGACAAGGTTACTTGAGTTGATTTTCATTTTCACATTATTACTTTCCACATGTGGTTATTTGATTTCTGGGCTTTCATTTCTGTGACTATAATGACATTGATGCGGTGTCTGGTGAAACTGCAGCAAGTACAACATTGCTGATGGCATGAGGCAGATGTTTGACCCGTTTGAAAGAGTAGCCCGTGCTCATCATTTCTGCCCTTGCTGTGAGCGTCCTTTCTCTGCTGAAGAAGAAGACGAGTTTGTAAAAAAGGTCCATAAATTAACAGCTATTTTCTAGCTGCTTACCTGAAGAACTGATTTTTTTTTTGGATAACTTGCTTTCTAGCAATAAATTTATTCTGCTCATGCTGATATTTTGTCATGTACAATACAGCAAAGAGTGAAGGCTGCAGGTTCTGCTGAGCGCATGAAAGTGCTGGCTGTGGAGTCCTCAAAGACAGAGTCTTATTTTCAGCAGCTGGATAAGCTCCGTTTGTTATATGAGGAATATCTAAAAATTGGTAAGGAGACAATACCCCTTACGGAGAAAAAATTGCAAGTACTCACTAAAGAGCTGGATCAGAAGTCCCAAGCCCTTGATGATGTACGTATTGATTTTCTATCGTTTGATCAGTAGACAAAATGGATTTGTTATGCTAAAGAAAACTTGTTTTATGGTGACTCTCTGAGTTATGCTTTATAGTAGAAACATACTACTTATGAAATCCCAAGTACTTGTTCTGATTTCCTGCAATGCAGATGATAATTACATGCACTCGAAAATTTCTATTATCTAGTAATAGTAATCACATGTTGGTGTTGAAAAAATATAACATGCAATATTTTTTGATGTCCAAAAAGAATAAAGTAACATTATTGAAGCAGGAACTTTATGAGCATAAAGAGAGTGTCTATCCTCTATTAACTCGGGTAGTGTACACAGACATGAAATATGGAGTTGTTACTTGACAAGTCAGAGCTTGGGAAAATGTCGCACATAAGAGAGAGATATAGAGCTATCGCATTGTTTGTCAAAGATAGGATGAGAATTTCCTGATTTCTTTTTGCATTTAGTGAGTAGATTGATTATTACTATATGCTGTCCAAGTAATAGCACGATGTCCCTTGAGTATATTCTATTATTTGGCACACATTGTCTTCCCTAAGTTTCTCTCTTTTATTATTGTGGACTTATTGCCCTTATTACCTTGATTAGAGATAGCCTATGAGCCATTTAGCATAATGGAACTGAAAGAATGTTGAAACTCTGAGAGTACAAGTGTTAATTCGCATTTTCTATATTCTTTCTTAGGACATTTGAGTCATCATAAGCATTCTTTCAGCTATGTATGCTTCTTTACAATTCTTGGACTTGCAAGTGCTTTTCCTAATCACCAGTTACTCTGTCTTAAAGTTTATGATGTAACTAGTAATGTTTGATTTTAGGATTTTGGATAGGCCAGTGAAAGAAATCATCAGTGTTTGAAATGTATTTTGTTTGACATGATCACATCAGACTTTGACAAATATCTGAAAATGAAGGATTTGAAACCCGGAACCTCATAGGAAGTCCACTTTTAGGACACCTCTTATTAGAAGTTAACTTTTATATGTGAAACTTGCCCTTTGGATATTTCCATCATTTTGGATATTTACCAAAGACGTTATGCAACTCCATGGATTTTGAATTGCTTCATCCAGAAGTAACAAGTTTTTGAGAAAGGAGGCTAAGGATTATGACCTTACACAGTTGTAAGGTTTAAATGCATTGAAAACAATAAGGATTCCTAAGGTTCACCCTCCTCCTCCTCCTCCTTCTCATTCATCTTATGACTCAAAGAGGTCTCCGTTGTTTCTTTCTAGAGAAAACACTTTTTTTAGGAAATAAAAGAAACTCTTGCATTGTTTTGTTTTGGGGAATCTCCTCAAGTCCTTGTAGTTATATACTTATACTTCTTACTCGTATATTTATGAACTCTCCCCTTATAACCCATGAAGGAGAAAAATAAACACGTGATTCTTGTTGTTATGCAAGGAGTTTGCTCCTTTCTGGGCCAATTTATCATATGCAGCCATCATTAGATATATAAAATAAGAATTTTCTCAATTGGCTTCAATGTATGTGAGCTATGATATCAGGTTTTTGGTATAGCCATTTGACTGTTATGTATTGGATTGACAATTTATATGAACTTTTTGTATGAATATTAATCTGTTAGTTAACAGGGGTATTGAAACTTTTATCCTATATGGATTTAAATTGTCAGTCCTAGTTAAGAAGTTACTCTTCATGATCTTGGTTATGAATTTGGATAACATATAAAATGGTTTTGCTCGTAGTTGTTGGGCATTTTAGCTCAAATAAAGGCTGACAAGGACTCAGTTGAGGCCTTGGTCCGACCTGTTGAAGATGCTGCTAGACACTATCAAGAAATTCAGACTCTACAAGAGCGAGTTGATTCTTTGGAGTATCAGGTTGGACTTCCTGGACAAGGTGTTAAATCTATGGAAGAAATCCAGTCAGAACTAAGTAGTTTGGAAGGCACAAAGTACATACTCTCAATTTGTCCCAATTTTGCATTTTTATTTTCTAAGCCTTATTACAATACTTTGTATTTATGTTTATTTTTCAAATTATGTTTTCTCATTTGTATTTCTTTTCCGAGTTCAGTTTTCAAGTTTGTTATTATCTTTCTCGAGTTTCTACATATCAAGTTATCAACTCTTTTGCTGTCTGTCTCTTTTTAAATTTCTTCTCCCTCTTTGTGGCTAGGGATGCTTTGCATTATGAAGTGGAAAAATTAAGGGACGATCAGAAATACATGGAAAAGGATTTGCACAACTCTCAGATACGATTGCATGCTTCCAGCAGGGAGAAGGAAAAAGCAAATAACAAATTGAATAATGCGAAAAGAGCTGAAGAAGAGTTGGAACGCTTGGGTGAAAAAATGAATCAAGTTGAGCTTGAAGAGAAGGTCTGAGTTTCAATATTCTTTATCGTGATGGTCAAATGTTTGTGATTTTCTCCCTTTCTAGGTGCATTTTCTGTGCAACCGTTGCATCATTTCATAGACTTGAGCTCCATGATATCAAAAACATTTATATTTAAGAAAGCAATTTCTAGTTATATGGATACTTTTAGTTCTTCGAAGTCGGGAACACGGTGTAGCATCTAGTATTGTCCTGGCAATTATATTGACCGGGATGCGAAGTTGGAAAGAAGAATGTTTCTTTCTATAATTCGCTTATAGACTCTGGTAAAATAGTCTTAGACTAGCTTATTACTTTGAAGTGACATATGAAGAATGAAATTATACCAATGTAGGTAGTTATTAAAATCTGAAATTGACTGCTTAAGAATGCTAGCTCTCTCTATGAAGTAGTACTTTGAGTGGTTATATCTCCATTTCTATTTTATTATTGCATAAAGATAGACCGTGTTTCTTTTGCACTTTGAATGGAGGTGCATATATATTTCAGCTCACCTATATATTATACCTTCCATGATGGCGTTTTTTCATACAATTATGAGACCAGCCCTTGGCAACAACCATTTTGTTCTCAAAGAGTACCGTTCCTCTGTCAATCCCAATTTATGGTACTAAGTGTTTGATGATTATGTAACTATTGAAGGCTTAATTGGGCGGTTATACGCATCAGTTTTACGAATTAAGAATTTTCTCGAAATTCAGATATGACCATTTTTATGGGTACTTTCTGTTCAAAGCTTTGTCAATGAGGTGATTATGGCTTTTTATGAAATGACTTTAGTTTTATGCTTGTAAGTGGTATTGCTGGACTTTGCAAATGCATTACTTATTAAATTACTTTGAACATTTAATTAATGTAATGCCATGAAAAGCCATCCTATTATTTCATCATTATACATCAGCAAACTGATTGTCTTGTTATTTTCAGCATTTGTCAGAGGCCCTTGGACCTTTAGCTAAGGAGATAGAAAAATCAGAGACCTACCGTGATCAATTGAAAGTCAAACTTGAGCATGAGTATGAGGAGCAGCAAAAACAATTCAACATTTTTGAACGTGAAGTTGAAAACCTGCGACAATTAAATTCTAAAATCAAGGAGTGAGTTTCATGATGCTGATTTTTATTACGATTCGTTCTTATTAATGTTACTATTAACAAGTCACTCCTGGCAAATTATCTGGACTTTAGTGCACTCTCCTACCCTTTTTTTCCAAAAAAAAAAGAAAAACAAATTACTCCAGGCAAATTATCTGGTCTTAAATTTTCCTCTTCCAGGTATAATGATGCGAAGAAAGGGGAAAGACTGCAAGAAATGCAAGAAAAGCTATCTCTATCAGAATCTAAACTTCAGCATTCTGAAGATAAGAAACAGAAGATTTCAGAAAAAATAAACGCCGACAAAGGAATGCTACAGTCACAAGCTGGGCTCAGAAGAAATATCGAAGATAACTTGAATTACAGGAAAACAAAGGCTGAAGTGGATAAGCTTGAACAGGAGATCCAGTCATTGGAAGCTCAAATACAAAATACTGGTGGGATATCTACCTTTGTAGCTGAACTAACAAGATGCTCGCAAGAAAGAGAGAGACTTCTTTCAGAGGTATGTTTGAAAATTCATAAGCATAACCATCTTGTACTTGCCTTTTCATATATTTTGTGCCTTTTGCTTCATGGTAATCTTGGTAACATCTTATCATGCAAACTTTGCTGTTGATGTGCTTTCCGTGTTTTGTAAACATTTCTGTAATTTTGATAAAGTGGAAACGCATTTCTTAAAATGAAAACTGTTCCAGTATCAGATTCATTTTACAGCTTGTAAAGAATTAATCCGATCTCCCTTGAATTTTATTTTCTTTTTGTCTTTTCAAATTCTAAACAGTTGAATAGGTGTCGTGGTACTATGTCAGTTCACCAGAGCAATATTACGAAGAATAAACATGATCTTAAACAAGCCCAGTACAAGGATATTGACAAGCGATTCTTTGACCAGCTAATTCAGCTAAAGGTAAACATGTTTGTTATCACTCAATTTTATTTTTTTTACTTTTTTTGGTTCTTCCAACTAATCATTTAAGCTTTTTGTGAGTTGTGGCAGACAACCGAAATGGCAAACAAGGACTTGGACAGATACTACAGTGCACTTGACAAGTGAGCTGTTCCTTAGTTTATGAGTCTTCTTATGGTTGTGGGATTGATTACTTTCTAAATTCTAGTAAAAAAAATGATTGAATGTTTAGCGCACAGGTTACTTCACTTATTTTGTTCCTTTTCATGTTTAGGGCACTGATGCGCTTTCATTCAATGAAAATGGAGGAGATAAATAAAATCATAAGGGAACTATGGCAACAAACATATCGAGGACAGGATATAGATTACATTAGTATTCATTCAGATTCTGAAGGTGCTGGAACTCGTTCTTATAGCTACAGAGTACGTGAGCTACTGAGCCTACTATTTTATCCTTGTGACCGCTATTCACTTATGACTACTCTCTCCGTAAATATAACTAAATTGGGCCAGAGAGATAATGATAAAAACTATTATTGGGCTTTTACCTGTCAGCTTAAGCTTTTAAGGTCAATTAGTTCCTTGACAAGGCCTAGTCTTAATTTTTTGCTCTATGCAAATGCCAGGGAAACACTTTCTTCATTCAGAAGATTATGTTGAATACCTTCCGATCAAATTTATTAAGTCGGACGTTGCATTTCTCTTTTTCAAGCATCATTTCTTTTCTTTTGATGCATTGTTTAACCATCATCTCCTAGAATTCATGATCAGTTTTTCCATTGCATTGAGGACAGGTTCTAATGCAGACTGGAGATGCCGAGCTTGAAATGAGAGGAAGGTGCAGTGCTGGACAAAAGGTGACTATACTCTGGATTCACTTCGTTTTTACAATATTTATATACACGATATGAAAATAAAGACAGAGAAATTAAGTATTACGGTTTTTCAGGTCCTTGCTTCGCTTATAATTAGGTTGGCATTAGCTGAGACGTTTTGCCTAAATTGTGGAATACTAGCTTTGGATGAACCCACCACAAACTTGGATGGCCCAAACGCTGAGTCTCTTGCTGGAGCTCTCCATAGGTATGAATGATCAATTTTATTTTTATTACAGGGGAATGAAGTTTCGTTGAGCTTAAGGCATTTCCTCTATTTCTGCAGAATTATGGAGGATAGAAGAGGGCAAGAGAATTTTCAACTTATAGTGATTACCCATGATGAGCGTTTCGCTCATTTGATTGGTCAGAGGCAACATGCTGAAAGATACTACAGAGTCACAAAGGATGATCAGTAAGGCTTTTTCTCTTTTATATACATCTATATATAGGTAAATTTCTATCATATTAGACCTTTTTATATGATCCTTTACCTTCAAAACCGGACGTAAAATTCCCTTAACTTTTGACCACTCCAGTGATAGATCCACAATTGTAAAGCTGGCCAAAATCGTATTGTGAGTAACTTTAATTATTGAACTTGTTGGTTTAGAGAAAGTTTAGGTGGTGGTTTGGTTAGAAGATGGTGAGGAGTTCCGAAAATGATGATTTGGAAAATCGAAAATAATAATTTTATGCGAAATGTGGTTTTAACAACTTTAATTCTTGTACTTTTCCGTTTTGAGGTAGTTTATGAACTTTTTTGTTAGTAAAAGTTACGCGAATACATGAAAAGCATACTTGGTGTAATATTTGTTTATTATCTTGGTTTCGTATTATGACTCAGCCGTGCTGTTTGTTTGTTTGTTTTATCAGTCAGCATAGCATAATTGAGGCGCAAGAGATATTTGATTGAACATCCAAAATGAGGTATGTACAATACAGCCATAGCATCAGCATCCATCCTTTGGTCATTTCTGGCATTTCAGTTAGAATTTAGTTTTTTTTGTTATGTAATTCTGAGAACATAAATACATGTAAATTAACTATCATATTCTCTCTTTTTGCCGTATATTATTATTATTATTATTATTATTATTATTATTATTATTATTATCAACTATAAAATCTAAGTTGGGTCCACTATTCCTTTAATTTTCCAGCAAAGGATGGGGCTTTTCATAAGAAAAGGTTAATTAGATTAGCTATTCTTAGATTCAGACAGACAATAAAACTGTTTATATGTGAAACTAACTTCCGGATTTCAAGCTTAAGAAAAGATGATATCATAGGAGTCTTTTTTTGGATTTTTCTCAAGCATGGGTTTTGTATAAGCTTATTATGATTATAACTTTGAAAATCTATGCTTATTTGTTATTTGTTTCCACTTAATCAAAATTATTATTGTGAAAATTCCAAATCATTTGAAATGCATCGGACAGAAATATATGCTTCAATGGACACAGCTTGATTCAATGTCTCAAATTGAAAATCTGTATTTGTTATTTGTTTCCACTTAGGTCTATTGCTAATTCGTCAAATCACAACATATAATATCAGATGTTGAAAATTAATTTTATGACACTTTAGTTTCTATAATTTAATTCAAACATGGCTTGAATACAATTAATTTCATGTTGTAGCAAGTTTATAACTTAAATTAAAACATGGCTTTAATAATTCGGGCGCAATAGACTTATATCAGTTTTTTTAGGCAAAATTTATATTGTGGCCGTTGAACTTTCTTCATTTTAACAATCAAGGCCACGATCATTTGTTTTTCCACATTGAGTTCTTTTTGTAAAAAAAAAATAAAAATTAAAAATTCCACATTGAGTTCTTGATTATTGAATATGTTATTGATCAAATCCTTAATTGATGATTAATTGTTAATTAAATAGATCCTATCATATTCTTGTTTATGGAAACATGATAATCGAGATTTATAGCTAATTGCCAAATGAAATTATAATTGATATATAACTAACACCAATTGAACGTCTCCGTAATGCAAAATGAGCAAGTCTGTTGGGAAAATAAAATCTTACTTGCTCAGTTCCTAAATATTATACTTTACGTTTTACCATATTTAAATTATTTTGTCCATTGTTTTCTTTTTCCAAATTATATTATTAACTGTAGTCATTTTTAGAAAAAATTATATTACATGAAAGGTAATATATATTAAATGAATGATAAAATAGTCATTCTTAGACCTATTATATTTTAAATAAAAAATAATAATAAAGTGTTTAATATTTAAGAACGCGATGAGTAATTTAAAAATAAAACCACATTTTTTTATTTGCAAACCCTTGAAAACACGAGGGTTTTATTTCTACGTTTCCTAATATATTTGCACCTAATATATTTGCAACTCTTTAAACTTGTTCATATTTTTACAATAGCACATTTGTCAAGTTGAGAGTGTCATATTTTTCATTTACCCCTCAATATAAAGGATAATAGCACATTTATCTAAGTTGAGAGGGTTGGGTTAAGTGTAAAAAGACCTTGTTGGTTTGATGGCTAATAAATTGCCCTTAAGTTCTTGAGGGGGCAAGTAACAAGTTCAAGGGATATAGATATATTACACCAAAAATAAATAATCAGGATATTACCTTTCTCAAAAGAAAAAACATTCAAAAAGAAATAGAATGGACATACCAACCATTAGCGAAATAATGTAGAACTCGTTAGAGTGAGTTTTATTGTTTAGCAAATGAAACACATGATCAAAACAAATATCATATGAAACAAGTAATACATCATTAAGTCAATTGAGAGGACATAAAATCCTACAACCAAACGACCAAACATTAAATGAAAAATTGATATCTAAACTACAAGACCAAAAACCAAAATACAGATGAAAGGCCCCTTTCTCTTCCTGGCCGTGTTGAAGTAAATTTTCAAGCTAAACAATGGCAAAGTATTCAGGCCATCTATATCTGGTACTTCATTTCAGACTTCTGGAAACCAGGCATGTCGAAGGCGGATGAGAACTTCTCAACATCTGCCTTTAGAGCCTCAATCTCCTTGTTGTTTACCAAACCCTTGTTGAAGTCCTTCAATAGCTTTCCATGTTCCTTCTGGATGCTCAATGTGAGGCTCACTGCCCGGTGTAGGAATTCTCCGATCTGCTCAAAATCCTTCTCCAACAATCCTCTCGAAGTCATGGCAGGGGTACCTAAAGTAAATCAGTGACCCAATTGTTAAAGACATTTAGAAAGCAGTATCTTACGTTCAAAATATTGTTTGAATAAATAATCTGAAGACATGAAACAAATTTGAACAAGTTGAAAATCATACCAACTCTAACACCCCCAGGAGCCAAAGCACTGCTGTCACCGAACACAGCATTCTTGTTCACTGTGATGTTGCAAAGGTCGCACAGCTTTTCAACCTTGTTGCCTGTAAAAACAGTATAAATGGTAAATGCGATCGTGTTGCCATAAAATTACTGAATCCCAAAATAAGTCAAAAAATTTACCGGTCAATCCAAGAGGACGGAGATCCCAAAGAACAAGATGGTTCTCAGTTCCTCCAGTGACCATCTTGTAACCCTTGCTGGTCAAGTAGTTTCCAATTGCAACTGCATTGGCCTTCACTTGTTTGGCATAAGCCTTGAACCCAGGGGTCATCACTTGTTTCAAAGCAACAGCCAAAGCACCAATCTGGTGATTGTGAGGACCACCTTGAAGAGATGGGAAAACTGAGAAGTTGATCTTGTCCTCAAAATCATAGACGGCGCCCTCTGCCTGGCCTTTCTTGGCTGGTTTAGGTCCCTTCCTGTAGAAAATCATACCAGCCCTTGGACCCCTCAAACTTTTGTGGGTAGTGGTCGTCACAATATCACAGAACTCAAATGGGTTGTTTGCTTCCTATAGATACAAGGTAACACCATAATTCAGACCAAAATAACAACACAAGAAATCTAACAAGTGCACAGCAATGATCTATCTATCAAATAATCCAGGATCATTAATAGGAAAATCAGTAGAGAAGTTGATATCCATAAGCTTAATTCAATTTAAACATCAATGAAAATTAAATTCCGAGTTCAAAAATGAGATGCACATCATATACATATGCCATTCTTATCAACAACATCTCTTTACAATAGCACGCAAATACCACAAAAAAACATAATCTTACTTCACCAAAAAAACATAAAGTAAGCTCAGATCTAATTAGCATTCAAGAATTCAACCTCCACCATCTCATCAGATATAAACATAATAAGCCAAGTCAACATCTACCCTATTTTGAAGCTCAAGCAACACAATAAAAATTGTCTATTTTCCAAACATGTGCCAAACCCAACACAAACAATCTATGTTCCAAGTCAAATGCTCAACATACATGTCATTTATTGAAACCTATATCAAGTTAACATATAAGCAAAAGATCAAATCTTTATAAACCCAGATCAAACCATTCAAAACCCAGATCTAGAATTCTAAATATAACACTATAAAATCCACTAAAACAAAACCCCAGATCCAAAATTTCATAAATAAGACTTGAATTGCACAAAACCAAGATCCAATCTACCAAGCACAAAAAAGCAAGATCTAGTAAACACAACTGAATAAAACCCGAGATCGAAATAGAAATATACCTGAGCAGCAACGAGACCGCTAATGTGAGCCATATCACAAAGCAAAAGAGCACCACATTTATCAGCAACAGACCTAAACCTGGCATAATCCCAATCTCTAGGATAAGCACTACCACCACAAATAATCAATTTAGGCCTAAAGTCCAAAGCTTTCTCCTCCAACTTATCATAATCGATATACCCCGTCTCGAAATTCACCTTATAAGGCAAACTCTCAAAGTAAATCGAGGTAGCCGATATCTTCTTACCCCCAGAAGTATAATACCCATGAGTCAAATGCCCGCCCGACGGAAGATCCAACCCCATAATCCGATCATGGGGCTGGAGCACCGCCGTGTAGGCGGCGAAATTGGCCGGAGAACCGGAGTAGGGCTGAACATTGACACCCCATTTGGTGGGGTCGCAATGGAAGGCCTCGAGAGCCCGGGATCGACAGAGGTTTTCGATCTCGTCAATGAACTCGTTACCGCCGTAGTAGCGGTTACCGGGCATGCCCTCGGAGTATTTGTTGGTAAGGGCGCTGCCGAGAGCTTCGATGACGGCGAAGGAGGTGAAATTTTCGGAGGCGATGAGCTCGATGCCGGAGCATTGACGGCGTTTCTCTTTTTCGATGAGGTCGTGGATCTCGGGATCGACGGCGTTAAGGGAGGTGTTGCCCCATGAGTTAACAGGATCCATTTTCAGATCCAGAGATAATATGATATGAGAGTGAGTGTGATGAGAGAAAAATGGAGGTGGTGATGATAAGTGAGAAATGTTGTCATGATTTTATAAGGGGATGGGTTGGGTTCAAAATTACGTTTATGTCCTTTTTTTTTTTAATTTCACATTTTTTTTTTTGTTGGAGGTTGGTGAGTAAAAGTACTTAGTGCTATAAATTTTCATTTTTAAAATGGAAAATAATTTATTATTCCTTAATTTCTAACAAAACATACTGTTTAGTTTATGTGGTTTTTAAAATACACTATTCTGTCTCTGAGTTGGCAGAAATTAACACTTTAGTTTCCTTCGTTAAAATTACTTGCAGAATATTTTAGTCAAACTTCAAACTGAGTAACTCTGCTTATAATAAATCATAATTCTGTGATTGCTTTTGTTATATTTAAATGTTTGACTAACAAAATCTTCAAAAAAAATTAACGTTATGACTAAAGTGTTGATTGTAGCAAAATTCATAGATGTAGTGTATTTCGAAAAACACAGAGACTAAACAGTGTGTTTCGTCATTGAGACTAATAAATTATTTATCGTTTTCAAAAAAAACTAATAGTTTCATGCATGAATAAAAGCATTGGAGATTGGGCTTAATTCATTTTCAAAAATCACCTTAAAAAGAGAGGATTATCACCATTTATACCTAACAAACCTTCATTACGCCTCAAGAATATACATTTTAGAGCGTATAGTTTGTAGGAATCAACATGTTCGTGTGACGCTAATAATAATCAACATTTAAACCATCTTAGATTAAGCCTAACTCGTCTTCAAAATGCACCTTAAAGAGAGAGAATTGTCATTACTTATAAATAAATAATTCTCCATATAACTAGCCAATGTGAGATACTTAACATGCATTACATTATAAAAGATTGAATCTACATTTTTATATCGTAGATCGTAATATAGAGAAATAGTAAATAATATTTGAAACTGTTTTGACATAACAACAAGTAAATAGACATACCATGTTCTTTATTCAAATATAATAGAAAATAGGCCTAATGTACTCCTTAATTTGGATTTTTTGGTCATTTTATCTCCTCATTTTAAGAGACATCCCTTTTACCCCCTCAGGTCTTCAAATGTAGTATTTTGTAACCTCTAAACTTGCATTTTTTGTTCATTTTACTCCTTCACCTTAAGAAACTCTCCTTTTATCCCCTCAACTCTTCAAAGTGGTACTATGTGCCCTACATTTCTCAACTCAACGGAAAAAAAGAGACCGTACAACACGTGATACAGTAGTTGAATTTTTGTAAGACACGTGGCAATGAATTTGGACATGTCAGCATAGTAATTAAATGGACAAAAACACATTTGTTAACTTAAAACCACCTTAAATTTGGACATATCAGCATTTGTAATTAAAAGGACAAAAACATAAACATAATATTATAATAGATTATTGCATTTTTCTAAATCATATAACTCCTACCATAGTACTTTTTTTGAGAGTTGAGAGAGTAAAAGGAAACTTTCAGATAAGGGGGTAAATAATCAAAAAATGCAAGTTTATGGATTACACTTTTGAAGAGTTTACGGCGTAAAAGGAATGTTCCTTAAAATAATTGATAAAATGATCAAAAGATATAAGTTTAAAAGTTACATGTGCATTAAGCCTAAAAAATAACACCAAGCAAATAAGGGGTTTATCTACCTAAAAAAAAAAAGAAGTTAAGAAAAAACATCCTCAAAATCTGAACTAAAGCGGAAACTAATATGTAACCCAATAAGTAAATAAATAAAGCTTTTCAAATAAAAAAGTAAATAAATAAAAATTGAGTTTGCGGATTGATGTGTTAGTCTTTTATTGGTAAGGTTTCCAAACTTATTTGAATAATTAATATATCATTTTAGGAAAATAAATACTCTTGACCAAAAAAATGAATATATAATATATGAGTATATGCAGATTTGTTTATTTCTTGAAAAAAATATGATTCGTTTCTTATATTTACATTGGCAGGTAAAAGTAAAAAACTTGAAAAAACTTGAAAAAACCCAAACAAAGGTACTTATTATTATGATACAGATAGAAATCCAGGACTAGCCAGCTCTATTTCCTTATCTCTCAAAATCACTCGTTTAAATTTACATAATAAGTTATTATTACGCTATTTTAAATTCGAATTCTAAATTTGAAAAATGTAATTATTTTACTAATTGAGAATAAGTTATTTTTTAAAAAACAACATTGAAAATAAGTTATTAAAAGAGGCCTAAGGTATCGTCCGTGTAATATACAGTGTAATTATAAATTTAGGTTCCACATTTAGAGAATGCCACCAATTTAGGTTCAATGATTATAAAATAGTACAACTGAAGGTATCGGCATCAAAGTTTGACACGTTCGATGAAAATCATTTGCATGTTTTGATATGATGACCATATATTGGAGGTAATATGACGCGACAATGCAAGGTAGAAAGTCAAATTATATTGTCCAAGGACCATGGTATTATTTTATACATTGAGTCTAAATTTGTTACTTTTATAAAACGTTAAATATATTTTGTACTTTATGAGAATGTGGTGTGTGAAAATCTCTCGCTTAGGCACACACCACAAAAAACACAAAGTAATACACAATGAGTATTTGTACAAATATACTTATACTATCCATATTTGTCATGGATTTTTTTAGAATTCATTCTCGTCTTGAACTTTTTCATAGAGTACGGGTAATTTAAATAGGATCTAGTGGCAGAGTTTATCTACAAAACTAGGTACGTGTTATCATCCGTACAATAAATCATTTGAAAAAAACTTGGGTACATCGAAAAGCTGCTAAACTTTGTTACAAAAGACAAATTAGCCTCCTACACTTTAAAGGTGTCTCGTTATTTTTGAAATTGCTTTCAACTATTTATTAATCTTTAAACTTCTTATTAATCTTTAAACTTCCTTAACCTTTACCTATTGATCGTTTAAAGTGATTACAATGTTTGGCAAGTGCTTAAATGCAACGCTTTTAAAATTCTCGCTTTGTTGATCATAATGAAATGAAGAGAGTATGCACTTATCTTTTTCTTTGTCAATTACAATTTTTTTTAACTTTATACTTTTGCTAGAGATATATATTCTCTAATCTGGATAGTAACATTTTGCATGTAGTAAAAAGAAATGTAGCGCGTATTATAATGTTGGTTCTTTTGGACATGTTAAACTAGTGTTTACATGTAGTGTTACATTTTTTTTTTCTCAAATACATGAACACCGACAGCAACCGACACAATTCATATATTTGAATGGTTCATTTAAGGTTATTGTCATCAACTACTTGTGTAATCAATACAAAGGTACTACTTTCTTGAAAAAATAAAATGAATAGGATAATGTACAAAGAATATCTATTGCATTGCATATTATGAATTCTATTTCTTCTAACTCTTTTAATAGAAAGTACGAATGTGTCAGAGATTTATAACGTTATGTAGTGATTTAGTCTTAAGTGGATGAAATCGGAGTGAGAATATGTACAAGAAGCGGTTCTAAAGGATGACAATAGAGGCAAGAACGAACTGAATTTCACATTAAAAATAAAGAGAGAGTGACTGAGGCTTATATGTGAATTGTGCATCCAATATATGTGTGATGTGTTTTAATGTCGTGCAGCCTAATGGGTCAATTTGTGCATGAACGAACGATATCTACCTAACCTGGGTGTTACATCTTAAATTTGAAATTGGATTTGCTTTATTAACTTATAAAATCAAACAAGTGTATTTAAACAATTGTGTAGAATAAAAGAGACATAAAATTTTAAAAGTTTTGTAATCAAAACGATACAGTTCTTAAGAGTATGGGTAGAGACACTCTCATCCTAAGAGTCAAAAAGTATTTGAAGCCAACTCACTTGATTGTAGAAGCATTATCCCTATATATCATTCTCTATTTTAACTAAGTAGCACTTAAGGTATCCAATAGAGTTTGCTCTAAGTTTTTGTCAATACATTGTTAGAGCATATATCTATTTTTGCAAAGAAAATACAACATTCAGCTACTTATAAATCCAGGATATTTTATTTTTTCATAGTACGTTTTATTTATACGAGACATTTTAATTTTAACAAGTTTCTAATTTATTTTTAACAGTTTTAGATAACGGGTTCCAAGTCGCAATTTGTTGTCAATTATGTGAAGGGAAATGGTGCATTTTTAGCAAAAATTAAGAGAAAAATAATAATTGGTAAATGAGCCAATTTTGTCCTTTTACAAAATTTGATTAATGAAAGTAGAGAAGATATGCAGTTGGTGGGTAGCTGGAAGGGCAATTCTGGAATTAATATTGACTTCACCAAACATAAAAATGATGTGGACACTTTTCTTCCACTTGACTCTCCTTCTTATTGCTAATATGGATGGTGGTGTTGGTGAACTTTGTTGTCTCTCCTAAACTCCTTCACCAAACCTCTCTAATTAAATTATACTATTTTGTAGAATCTTTATGCATATATATATATTGTGTATTGACCCAAATCACTTCACTATCATTCATCACATATTAATATAGTCTATTTTTCACGTTTTGGCCACCTACTATGCAATTTTTTCTTTTTGTATTTGTATGTTTAAAGATAATGTATCTCGAGTGGTCTTATTTTTGTCTTTGTAACAAATGGGGAGGTAAAAAATGATTTCTTGAGTACTAAGACCGGACGAAGGTATTTAGGTTGGTAATCCACAATGAATCCTCAAAAACAATGATATGCAAGATAGTGGCAAAAGAGTGTGACTTGGTGAGTAGGGTGCCTAGTAATCCAATCGGTTTTACATAATTGATAACTTTGGCTCCAAAATCTTTTCTTCTAGTGGACTTCGAATCTACACAAAAGCACTGACGATCGGGTCGCATGAGAACATTTTGATACACAAGTTAGTAAGAGAATATCTTAGAATGTTTTGTAAATGTGTACCTCTTACATTGATCATTGTTGAGTATATATATGTAGACAAATTTGCGACTTAATAAGATTTTTGTTCCTCTGTCAAAATATCTCTTGAATAGGGATTGGCCAAGGCGGAACATTCTTTCTGGCAAGTTGTGTATATTTTATTTTTTAGACAAAATAAAGATTGTGTAAAGCTTCGTTATCAAAAAGTGAAAAAATTATCAACTATGTTAAATGTGATGTCGTGACAAAACATTTTGACTTAATTTATTAATAAATTATTAAAAAAACAAATGTCTACAATTTAAAAGTTTGGAAAAAAAAAATTTATATTATAATCAATAAATTAAGACTGAAATAGTTTTTGTCATGTTATCACACAAATAGAGAAGAGTTTTTTTACCTCGTAAAAAAATAAAAAGGAGTTGTTTTATAACTCTTTTGGCTTAATATATAAACACTCTCCTGAACTTGTTCATTTTTTTCACTTAACTCCTTCAATTTAAGAGACAATTTATTAGTTACCTGAACTTGTATTCTTTTTCCATTTGGCCCTTCAACTTGTCAAAAATATAAGTCATTTGCCCATTTCTGCTAACATGATATAATATAAGTGGTAATAGAAAATTCATGTCATATCGACATAAATAAAATAAAGCGGGTCACATTTACAAGTTGAAGGGGCTAAATGAAAAAATATTACCAATTCAAGTGGCTAATAAGTTGTCCCTTAAATTAAGGAAATTAAGTGAAACGAAGGACAAATTTAGGTGGATAAGCATGTATTAAGTCTAATTTTTTTTCAAAGCACGAAATTGAATATTTAGCAAGGGTTATTGTGGCGAGCGGCGAGTAGTAATAACACATCTGGATGCGCTGGTAATATTCTCGTGGTGGTGGGATCCATTTTATGGAAGAGTGGGACCACCCCATGTTAGGCCATTCTTCATTTAGTTTTAATTTTTTATACCTCACTAACTCTAACGTTAGTAGATATTTTCATTTTAACTATAAAAAATGATAAGTGTATATTTATTTGGTGGAGATCAGATCTCACCGACGCCCTTTTTTTTTTCTTGCCCTACCTTACTCCCGTGGCCCACTGTGTTTTTCTACAAACCCCACGATGTCTTCACTCTTTTATCAAGTTATTTATTTTCTACCCCAATTAAAATGTTCTTTTTTCAATTGTTTTTTTATTTTGTTTGTTTACAAAATGACTTCTATACTCAATATTTGTCGAGCCTTTAAAAGTAATTTAATTTTTTTATTTAACCATTCCAACTTAAAGGATAGCTTTTTAGTTATTTAAATGTGATATTTATAATATCTCAAATTGTATGTGGCGCTAATTTGACACGTATGTGACAAAAAATGAAAATAGATAGAAAGTGAAAATGAAAAGACGGATAAAAATATAAGGTAGACAATTATAAAATCCTTAAAGTTTTACATATTTCATTGTTTAGTTCTTGAATTTTTTAAACTAGTTATTACATCCTTTAATTTTGATTATATACCATTATTTAGTCCATAGGTTTTTAAAATTAATTATTACCTCCTTTAGTTTTGATTATATTAGATAGCTTTATCATTGGATAAAAAATTTCATCAATAAACTATTAGAACAAAATTTAAAAATTCAAAATTACCCTTCTATTTACCTTTCATCTCATTTTCTCTTTATGCCAAATATAACCACTCATATTTTACCACTCTTTTAGCTTATCAATCCTCCGAAATCTTCTAGACTTAAAAGCATACGTAGAAAGCTAACAAAACAATATAGTATTTGATGATAAGTTTGGATCAAAGTGAGCCCATGATTATAGTGAAGAAAAGGTTTTTTTTGGAGAGAGAGAAAGAAAGTAATTGATTTTTCAAAAGTGTCCCTAAGCCTCAATTGAGGTGTCTTATTTATAGAGGTTTAACTAGGCTGTCCATTGCGTGGGATGAGTTCTTAGTCGAACTCATTGAGGTAAGTCGGTGATAGGTCCGACGATGTCAAACATGTCAACTAGTCGTTGTGTGATATTTGTGATGTCGGACCATGAGGGGTTGATTTTGTCGACCCTAGGTGAGGGTGCGTCTAACCCTTATGAGTTTGTGGGTTAGGAGGGTGATGGGTTTGGAGATGTGGTAAATGGGCCGGATTTTGAGATTCGTTATCAGTATTCAAAATAAAGATGCTACAATTCTTCACTAAAATATTATTTTAGAGAGTGTACCAATAGTAAAATCGTATTTATTTTCATCAATGAAGATGGTATAACACCTAGTGTAATTTATAATCTATGGAAGAATTTCGAACGACAACAATCAAGTAATTGATAAAACTTTAATTCATTGCCAGAAATCTCAATAATTATAACACAATTAAAGATGGATACAAAAACCGTAAACCTCAAAAAGAAAGAAGAAAAGATAATTTAGGTGAAACTAGCTTACTAAAATAACCTCAACTTTGACACTCACGCTAAGCGATATTAAGGTTACCGTTAATCTTCAAAGACAAGTTGGGATTCGAGCGCCCAAGGTCTAAGTGGTCCTAGTCATATTCTCAATCCTAAGCGCCTAGTCGTTATCTAGACAATCAAACGACTTTCGTTTAAAACAGTCTTATAGCCCATTTGAATAAAAGTGTCCTTATTATCACTTTAGGGGAAAGTACAAATAAAATTATTGTGATTTCGATGTTTTGCAAATAAAGGAATGTGGTTTCATTTTGTGCAAAATGAGGTATATGGTTTACATATTTGACAAATAAAACAAATAAAATTCTTGTGGTTTCAATGTTTTGCAAATAGAGGAATGTGGTTTCATTTTGTGCAAAAGGAGGCATATGGTTTACATATTTGACAAATAAAAGAAATTGACTAACAATATTTGTCACATCATCAAGTCAACCATCCACGTCATCAAAAAAAAATATTTTATTGTGCCACGTCATAATCAATATAACATGTCATCAAATACTAACACTTTAAATGAAATTCCTTTAATTATCATTTTTATAACCACAAGTCTCTTTTTAAAAAAAATGAAACCACAATTCTCCATTTACAAAATATTGAAACCACGAAAATTATATTTATACTTTCCATAAATTTTTACTCTCTTTTTTATTAACACTACCTTAGTTAGGTTTTAAATTCTCTTTTAAGTCTACCAATTACGTGGAAAAAGAGACTCAAATTATAGATTTTCCATCAAAAAACATAAATCAAGAGAAAGAGAAAATGAAGGCCCAAAATGGTATATTAAAAAATTGAGCTAAATGAGCTCATATCCACGACACAGCCCACCTCGCACCCATCCTTGACCAATCAAACTTGGCCACATCCTCATCTAAATGAAAGAAGGATCTAATCATCGTCCATTCTAAACATTTCCCAGATCCACCAACCCCAGAAAATAAAGACGTAAAATGAAAGAAATCAGAGCCGTCCATCTCACGAATCTAACCTATATATACGGACCTCACCCCTCCATTATCTCTCGTCCAAACCCACTCTCTTAAACCCTTCTCGAGAGTGTGTTTTGCCTTTCTCATTTCTAAATCTCAGATCTAAAAAAACCCTATCCCTACCATGGCTTTGTTGGTCGAGAAAACCACCTCCGGCCGTGAATACAAGGTCAAGGACATGTCTCAGGCCGACTTCGGTCGACTCGAAATCGAGTTAGCCGAGGTCGAAATGCCCGGTCTCATGGCTTGCAGAACCGAATTCGGCCCATCCCAGCCATTCAAAGGAGCCAGAATCACCGGATCTCTCCACATGACCATCCAAACCGCCGTCCTTATCGAAACCCTAACCGCTCTCGGCGCCGAGGTCCGCTGGTGCTCCTGCAACATTTTCAGCACCCAGGACCACGCCGCCGCCGCCATCGCCCGTGACTCCGCTGCTGTCTTTGCCTGGAAAGGGGAGACTCTTCAGGAGTACTGGTGGTGCACTGAGCGTGCTCTTGATTGGGGCCCCGGTGGCGGTCCAGATCTGATTGTTGATGATGGTGGTGATGCTACTTTGTTGATCCATGAAGGTGTTAAGGCTGAGGAGCTTTACGCTAAGACCGGGGAGCTCCCCGACCCGAGTTCTACTGATAATGTTGAGTTTCAGCTCGTGTTGACTATTATTAGGGATGGATTGAAAACTGATCCTCAGAGGTATCAGAAGATGAAGCAGAGATTGGTCGGTGTTTCTGAGGAGACGACTACCGGTGTTAAGAGGTTGTATCAAATGCAGGCTAATGGAACTTTGTTGTTTCCTGCTATCAATGTTAATGACTCTGTTACCAAGAGCAAGGTAATTGTTTGATTTCATTTCGGCTTATTTTGTGGTCTAGATCTGTTTTCATTTAGGGTTTTAGGGTTTTAGATCTGATATCTTTCAATGCTTAGATACTTCATATCATGTTTAGATTCTTACAATTGTTTTAAATAACTGTTTAATTGTTTAGTTTTAGGATTTGAATGTTTGGATCTTGTGATGTAGATTAGATCTCGACCGTAGATTTGATTGTATACGTCCTGAATTTGCTATATAAGTGAATTATCCCTGTTAACTCAAGATATTGTAATGATCTTATAGCTGCTATTAGTGAACTCATATACTTATGAGTAGTTGTTGATGTTTATTTACGCGTTCTTTTGTTATTTGTTGCAGTTCGATAACTTGTATGGATGCCGTCACTCTCTCCCTGATGGTTTGATGAGGGCTACTGATGTTATGATTGCCGGAAAGGTTTCAGTTGTTGCTGGTTATGGTGATGTTGGAAAGGGTTGTGCTGCTGCTTTGAAGCAAGCTGGATCTCGGGTGATTGTGACTGAGATTGATCCCATCTGTGCTCTTCAGGCTACTATGGAAGGATATCAAGTGTTGACTCTTGAGGATGTTGTCTCAGAGGCTGACATCTTTGTTACCACCACCGGTAACAAGGACATTATCATGGTTAGCCACATGAGGAAGATGAAGAACAATGCCATTGTTTGCAACATTGGTCATTTTGACAATGAAATTGATATGCTTGGACTTGAGACCTTCCCTGGTGTGAAGCGTATCACCATCAAGCCACAAACCGACAGGTGGGTCTTCCCCGATACCAGCTCTGGTGTCATCATTTTGGCTGAGGGACGTCTGATGAATTTGGGTTGTGCTACTGGTCACCCTAGCTTTGTGATGTCCTGCTCTTTCACCAACCAGGTGATTGCTCAGCTTGAGTTGTGGAATGAGAAGGCAAGCGGCAAATATGAGAAGAAGGTGTATGTTTTGCCAAAGCACCTCGATGAGAAGGTTGCCCTGCTCCATCTTGGAAAGCTTGGAGTTAAGCTCACCAAGCTCTCCAAGGACCAGGCTGATTACATCAGTGTTCCAGTGGAGGGTCCTTACAAGCCTGCTCACTACAGGTACTGAAGAAAGATGGAGGAACATGTGGTGCATCCCCGGACGGGTCTATTGGTTTTTCCTTACAATTTGATGATTTGTTGTGGTGCTAGAATATTAGACTTTAATTTTTTGTAGGATTTGTTTGTGTTTTGGTGGGGAGAGGAAGGGAGGAAAGAAATGGTTTGGTCTCAGATGAAGACCACATGGGAATGAATAAGGGTGTGGATGGGATTGTGTTGATACAGCTGCAATTTGTTGCAGCTGCTAATCATTTTATTTCACCAAAAGAAACAAAGAGATATTATTACATTCATTTTGAGTTTTCTTTCCTTTTTTTTTTATTTGATTACTTTACTAGCTGCAATACATCAATTTAGGCCTTGTCTTTGTCAAATTTGGCCCTCTACTTTGCCAAGTTGTCAATTTGATTTTTTTAACTTCATTTACTAATTCACTCCTTGTATAGCATCTGACTATATCTCCTTTTCAATTTAATTTCCAGTTCATATCATATCTGGTAAATATAGTGTTGATACTGGTAAAGAAAGATATGGTATATATGTGGATAAAGCTCTTGATGTTTAAAGCATGGGTGGGTCATTTGTTGTTGCTTTATGCATGTTTTAATGTGAATTAGATCCCTACTTTACTAGGGTCACCATGAACTTCGGAATTTGATGAACGATCGTTCAATTTTTTTTTTCTCTATTCCCTATTTTTTACATTATTTTTTATTTGTTTTTCTAACCACTATTCTACTACTATGTTTTAATCCAAAAAATACTATTTACTTGCACTGATTGCTACAAGAAAAAATATGATACTAAATTATTCTCTATACTAAAATGGCTTTGTGAATTGTAAGAGCCATTGGAAAAGAGATATTACAAACATTGTAACTCGCTCTTCGAGATAAGTAAAATAAAAACATGCCGGATTAATGAGAGACTTGGGTTGAGATGTTATGATTTCAAGGTCAGCGAGCTAAATTGTTAATCTGATATAGCATTAACACTATCACTATTCATCAAGTCTAATTCTCGGATAAATCTTAGGGGCTCCCGGTGTTGCAAACACCGGCCCTCATGATTGTGCCATGTGGCACCAAAATTGGTGCCACATGGCACAATCATGAGGGCCGGTGTTTGCAACACCGGGAGCCCAAGAGTCTTTCTCCTAATGGTGTAGGCTATGGTCATTTTGTTTTTTCCTTATTTTGTCTATACTTTGTCTTTTTCACCATTGGATTAGTTTTTAACCCATGATCCAATGGTTGACAAAACAAAGTAATAGTTACTTTGTGAAAAACAAAGTGACTATAAAATATCCCTCTCCTAATTCTCTTTATAATAATTTAAGGTGTTTTTTTTGGTTCGTTTTAAAAAAATTGAAGTATATAATAAAAATGAAGTATTAATAAAAAGAAATGTTGATTTGCAGAAATAAATAAAGATATTTTATTTAAATATTATAAAAATTATCGCTAACGACCTTAAAATAGAAAATAGAAATAATTGTTTAGTACATCATTTATTATAAAATCATATTTTTTATATTTTTCAGAATCAACATTTTCGAAATTATCTCTCTAAACATTCAGTTTTTCTCTTTTCACTAAACACCACCTAAATGACCTTAAAATAAAAAAGTGGAAGAATTAAGGTTACTTAGAATATCATAAATTTTTTAAAAAATGATTATGTTTGAGGTATTCCGTGGCTATTTTTATGGTATCTCAATAAAAAATTATGTTTTTTTTTGAATTTTAATATAAAGATTGCTATTCAAATCTGTAAATCGCCTTAAGATTTCAATTAACTTTGGAGGTTAGACATCTCCAACGTAGCAAATCTCCATTTGATTTGGCTAGACTATGAGATGCTTTAATATTGGGGTGAATTCCAAATTCGATAATGTTGATATAATATTAAGTAAATTTTAAATTCAATTATCTATGATGTTGAAATGAAAGAAGATGGAGAAACGTAGACTTGGGCAACAATCAGAAACATGAAAGACACTAATTGTAAATATAAAATTAAGTGAGTTCCAAATTCAATAATGTAAGATGTTGAAATTTAGACTTGGGAAACAATCAATTGAAAATGGAAAAGAGAGTGAAGTAGTGGATTGTTAAGGAAATTCAACAAACTTGGGTGGTTGGAATTAGGTAGAAAGTATAGTTGAATCTTCAACTAATGGTATTAAAACCATAGGAATTTCAACCAAATTATATATTTGTATATTTTAACATTCTGAGCCACCAAAGCAAAACTGTAATTGTCATTGTAGTAGGTTCAACTCAAGTAGAGATTATAATTCAATAATATACAAGGAGTACTTAAACATGGCCTTAAAATTCGAATAGTCTCATGAGTGTTAATCTGTTAAACTTGTTGAAAGTAATATTATCATCAAATCATCTAAGTTTAGAGTAAAAGAGAATTTGAACAAATAGAAACGCAAGTCATTCTATACAAACATTGGTGCCAATAAATCAATGCAAGTTAATAGACTTTAAACAAATCAGGTGAATGAAAGGTTACTGTATGTAAATTTGAGAAAGGGTTAACTTCAAATAAGTATCATTTGGTTTCATGGTTTTGCAAATAAAGAACTTTGGTTTGCATTGTTTACAGAATTAAAGAAATTGTCGATTTTGTTGACGTAAACGAGGACATTTTTTGCCTGTAATGTTTTTCTAATTTTTGTGTTTAACTCTAACTTGACTCGTCAAAGGTCACAGAAACATTTCAGGCAAAAATTGTACAGTCTTTTTTTAATCAAAAGCAAACCACAGTCCTTTATTTGCAAAACCGCAAAACCACATACACTTATTTAAAATTAACCCCTTTAAAAAACTAATATTCCTTTTTTATAAATTTAAAGGTTCAATTGGATTTTTGGACAAAACCTAAGAGTCTCCTAATGTACTAAGAGAAACAAAAAGAGGAAAAAGATATCATAACAATCTCAAAGTTTTTTGGAAAGTACCAATTTTGCTTTAACGTACAAATTGACATAATTTTGTTCTTCTAAAAGAAAAATTGACATAATTTTATTCTTTTGAAAAGAAAAATTGACATAATTTTAATTTCAACGTTTGCTAGATATCATAAATTAAGTGTCTCACGATTAGAAATTGACACATCAAACATTCTTTTGTTAAGCCCTCTACTTGGAGGTGTGCATTTCCGATGTGCGGGTTTTACTTTTCAATGTGGGTATAGAGAGGTTAATGGAATATGTTAGGTGTGTCAACTTTTGTTGATAAGGGTATTAATTGTATTATTTACTATTTTTTTTTTTATAAATTGTAAAAAGCGAAATTCAAATCCAACTTTCTATCCACAAATAAATTGATGATTATAACCTCGGATTCCAATAGTGCCCTATCTCATCTAGACGTGGCATGGGCCGGGCTTGGACGGATCCGGACCGGGTCTAATGGGCTTTTGCTAAAATTTACTAAGCCCAAGCCCGCCCAAGCCTGTGGTAAATTTAAGCGCGCGGGCTTGGGTCGGGCTCGGGCTTAAAATTGAAATTCCAAGCCCGTAGCTCTATTAAATTGTAATATATAATACATAATTATATTATTTTAATTATGTATTTATATTTTCATAAATAAGGGATATTCTATGGTCACTTTGTTTTTCACAAAGTAACCATTACTTTGTTTTGTCAACCATTGGATCATGGGTTAAAAAATAATCCAATGGTGAAAAAGACAAAGTATAAACAAAGTAAGGGAAAAACAAAGTGACCATAGCCACACCCATAAATAATTATATATAATATTTTAATATTTTAAAAATAATATAATATAAACGGACTGTATCTACTAGAGTTCCTTTCCTAAATATGTATTTATATTTTTCATAAATAATTATATATAATATTTTTCATAAATAATTATATATAATATTTTAAAAATAATATTATATAAACAGGCCGACCCGTGCTAAATTACCCTAAACCCAAACCCGTCCCATGTATAAACGGGGTTTCACTAGCTTGGGCCGGGTCGGGTCTAACATAATTTTGAGGAAATTACATGTAAAGTCAGATTTGAATTTAATTTTTCAATTAAAGTAATTGGTTTTCAAGTTTTTGCCATTAACCTAAATTTTATACTTCCTATGTTTGGTGGTTAAGGAAATAAGTGTTTTCTTATACCCACGTTTTCTTTTTCATTTTCCTTTTATATGAATTTCTTTTTCAAAAAAAACTGTCCCTTCTTTTCTTTTTTTAGATTTTCGTTTCTCTTTCTTTTTTTCCTCTTCTACAGTTCTGTTGAACATGTGATTATCATCATCAACCTTTCATCTAGAACTGAATTCATAACTGGAAAATAAAATCCGGAGAAGCATATAAAAGAACGGAGAAACTCCAAAAAAAATATTGTGGGTATGAGAAAGATAATAAAAAAGAGTTCAAAGAAACTGAAATTCATAAGAAGATTACAAAAAACGTATGAATTGTAGCATTTATTATGTATCAATCAAATTCATATTCAACAAGTATGATAGGGAAAAAAAAAAGAAAAAGGAAGATGGTGAATGGAGCAGGTTTTAGTTTAAAGGATGTGGCGTTTGGATTGAGTGACAAATATAGAATAGTTTTATGTATTTTTGACAAATGAAGATGTAGTGGGACACTTCTGATAAACTTGTATCTATTTATTCAATTCATGAGTTCTATGTAATTAACCCCATAATTTTTGTGTGTCCAAGCCCGCTAAATGGGCTTGGGCCTGGACGGGTCAGGTGATCCATGCCCACCTCTAATCTCATCTAATGGTGAATCTAATGGTAAATGATTAAATGAAGTTGGTCGATTCAATGACTAGTACAATTTGGTTACTTTATTAAAAATAAATAATAAATATCTATTTCAGTTGAGAAGATTTCCCACTTATCTGTTTTGGGTGCTTTCTATGGTTATTTTAAGTAACTTTTACTTTGTTTTTATCACCATTAGATTAAATTTTATCCACTAATCTAATGGTGATAGTGGATAAAGTAATGGTTACTTTGTAAAAGACAAAGTAACATAGAAAAACCCCTAACCTTGAACCTATTACAATTGTAGTTGTATAGGTCCTGCTACTTATACTTGGGCTTGGGCTTGGACATAACATCTTCTGGCCCATACATATGAGATATAAATGAAAATGACAACCACCAGTTGTCAAATTGTATAATTTAATTAATTAGTGGTAGATTAATTTTTGAATAGGTAAGTTTCTACAGTGTTTTAAAAACCGACCCGATCCACTGATCGGATTTGATCGTGACCCTTCTATTTGGCCAGTCCAGTTTTAAGTGTTAAGGGTCATTATTGTTAACCCATAAAGAACCGGGGTCACCCACTGAACGTTTATCCAAAATTAGTTCTAGTTTTACTATTCTCAAACCATCAATTGCTTCTATGGCAGTAAATCTAAAAGGAAAAAGAAAATAAGTAAAGAGTCTAAAAATCATACCTAAATGGAAATTTTCGTTTTCGAAACCCGAAAAGGACAACTTTAGCAAATTGTATCTAGAAGAGACAAGCTGTTAAGAAACTCAGGAAAGGATGCATATTGAGTCCTATCAGCAAGCATTTCCAGATTACGCATACAGCTATAGATCCTATTCACGGAAAAATTTCGCCCTAGAGCTAGACCGATCGGTATAACCAGTGAAAGAACATTGGTATGCTATTTATAGCTAGAAGTAAAAGATGTTCATAGTTGGATTTTGTAACTAATAAGCTGCAACATTACATATGGATAATGTTTGATCTAATAGAGATTTCTGCTCTAGAAGTTAATCATAGCCATATCACCAAAAACAGCTCGTAAAGCACACTGGACATTCGCAAAACAGATTAACAAAACTCTGAAAAATGCAAAACGGGAGAAAACCCTCTCCCATGAGGGCACCCTGCAGCAATAGGTGCTCACAAGGAGAGGATTTTTGCTCATTTACTAACACGGGGATCAATCTGAAACCACCTCGCCTTGTTTTGGGTATAGGTGCTGATATAAAAATGTTTTCACAATCCAGGATGATTTAAGAAGATCAAACACACATTTGATCCGTGATGACGTTCTTAATCCCAAAGATCAAACTAGGCACATCCATGACAAAACAAGTGCTGGTAATGTCTACTGCTAACATAAACCAGACTATGATTCAACACGGTGAAATATGACAGAATCTGTTGATGCTACGTCTGTTTTTGGCTAGAAAAAAAAACTTAGATCACGCCTTAAGACCATTATCTTTTGAGAGTGAGAGTGAAAGTGACAAACACAATTTAATAAATCATCAACCCTTCAGTTGGTCAATCATGCTTTTCTTGCTTTGCATATTAAATAAGTTATTGTCCTTTACAGGAAATGAAAAACAGTGTCAAACTCACATGTAACATTATATGCAATACTACCTAGACCTTTGATCCATATCGTAGTTCTTCAGGATCAGGTTTTATAACATATCTACATGTATTAGAAACAGATCTTATCAATATAACCTAGTCACTCACTCTTTCATTTACAGCACCATTCTTAAGGCTGCTCCTTGCTCGCACCTTCCAGCCGGGTGCCACCCCACCCCTCAGAACCACATTGGTTCAGTAAGCATTCTTTTCTCAACTTCTCATAACTAAGGCTTATCTAGTAAGAAAGAGACTTGTGAAAACAAGAAATATGGTCTCAAATGAGGGATTTTCATTTATACTCCTGAATATAATTCACTAAAGAAAGATCATATACCTCAAATCTCCCTCAAAAAGAATGCTAAGAATTGAAGACATGACATCCTAAAATTTTCCCAACTAGACCCATCAAACCATTTCTCAAACAGATCTCTCTAGAAATTTCAATTAGCACATATATATAGGCAAATCAAAATAAGAGTTACAAAAATATACAAATAAGATCAATTAAGACACCAAACCCAAGAATGTAATTGAAACAAATTAACAATTCTAAAAGAAAGATGTCAAATTTAAACTAGTTTTGTCAATAATTAATTAATAGCCTCTACACCTTGTAATAACCTCACAACCTCTACTGTAAGAATGAGCTTCTCTAGCATGACATTCATAGTAAGAAGCACCTGGTTTTTCACAAGGAACCATGTCTCTCTTCAATGTTTCATAGCTTATGTACTTCTTCTGCATCACAAGAACTCTCCTGCTGATCTCTGACTCCATCATTTCTCCTTCTTCTTCAATGCTGTCTCCAATCTTCTTGGAACAACCTCCATCGCCGCCGCGGGTTAGAATAGGATCAAGATCACTTCTTTCCACTGAATTGATGCCTGAAACTGAAACCCCATTCGAAATTCTGATGTGGGTATGGATCAGAATGATGAAAGCTGCTACTAATAGGTGAAATGTGGGTTTGGACATCATTTGGGGATTTGTGAAATTAGGGTTTGTTGGTGAAGTTAATAAAGGTGAGAGCTTTGGGAGAAGATGATGACATGGGGGAGAAAAAAAAAACAGGTGATATAGTTCTAAAAGTGTTAATGAAAGTGTGAGGGTTGTCTGGTTGCCACTAAAATAGGTGTAATGATGGAAGATAAAATACACAGCGAAATTAATGATGATCGGGGAATTATAGAGACTCAATTAATTTCATTTTTTTTACTAAAGAAAACTACTTTTATGAACCCATGTGAAAAAAAGGGATAAGATATTTTGGGGTTTAATGTGACAGAAATATTAATTAAGTTCTTATAATCACACTTATTTTGTAAAGTGGAGAATTACAAAATTGGATCAGCAATTCACCTTTGAAAACGTGCTACCAAATTAAATAAAAACAACTAAACGCTTTACATAAACTTTCATTTAAATACTCAAAAGTGTTTGGGAGAAATGAGGGAAAACGAACGAGAATATCAAGATGCAAACGAAGCACAAATTCTTGAAGATTTTGATCCATCTTTTAACGCTAAAGAGATTTCAAGTTTTAATATATTGGCAAATTAAGAAAAGAAAGTCAGTATCCATCTTTTACGCTTTACTTGTGCATATTATGTGCATGCTTTATGAGTTTAAAGAATATATATGTACAATCTCGAACTAGAACACGAGCATTATCATTCTGCAAATGTTCATGTTGAAGTTGCAGGTTCGTGATACGTAAACACGATGAACTTGAATTAAGTTTCGCGTATTGCGCACATGCATTTTAACACGAATTCCAACGAATCGTGCTTATGCTACATGTTTTTATATGTTCAAGTTATGCAATTGTTTGTTTAAGTTTCATTACTTTTGTTTGTGATTCATGCAGAGTGAATGTGTATGTTTTGATTTTGGTTTTCTATGAGTTCACGTTGCGTGAGTTGGTAGCTTAAAATGCGAACCTCCTTTCTAATAATTAACTATCTTCCAATTTCTCTTAATACATCTTTAAACTGCAAAATGATCAACATTATTGAGGCCTCAATTATCATCAAACATAATATAATTTGCTATGTGATATAATTGTTAAATTCATATCTTAAACTCTTTGAAAATAAAATTTCACAACCTATATTACGTAAAAAAAAATAAAATAAAAGAAATTATATTTCATAAAACCACTTAAAATTAAGAAGAAATTACTTTCATTTATTAATCTCTTTCACCGTCAATACGTTAATTAGTTCAATTTTTTGCATCTTATAGTTATGGGAAGTATGATAGTTTGTAATCAGGTTTCTGGTGAGTTTATTAATTTTTCAGAGGTCAGAAAAATTTCAGTCTTTTTATTTTTTATTTTTTTACTAGGTCCCTTCCACTGGATTATATACTCTTTCACTCCATCAACACCTTTGTCCATGCTTGCTATACTTATCCACAATGTTTGCTCTACGTTGTTTTCAACTCTTCATCATGTTCATTGTTGTAATTGAATACGGTGAAGAGCGAGCATGACGAAGCAATATATCAAGCATAAATAAAAGTGTTGATGAAATGGTATAATCCAAGTGGAATGTACCCACTGAAGATACAACAATGAGGATTGCATTGCAAACTGTCCTAACCTCTAGAAGTTAATAAACAAATTCGTAATAGGATTGCAAACTATAATATGCTCTGTAAGGCCCTGTTCTTTTTGATTGAATTGAATTGAATTGAGCTGAATTGAATTGAATTGAATTGAACTGAATGATATTGAATTGAATTGAATTGAACTGAATGATATTGAATTGAATTGAATTGAACTGAATGCTATTGAATTAAATTGAATTGAATTGAATTGAACTGAAATAAATTGAATTGAACTGAATTTATTGAACTGAATTTACTGGACTGAATTTATTGGACTGAGTTAAAAATTTATAATTTAATATTGTATTATATATGAGACTGAATAATTTTTGTGCTAGCAGAGTCGAAATATTGTAACATCTAATAAAGTTTTAACTGACTCTAAGCTAAGAGTTAATTAAATAATATTAACACCTAATAAAGTTTTAACTGATCCTAAACTAAGAGTTAATTAAAAAATATTAACAACCACTGTATTAACTCCCAACTCCCTCTATCATTTATTTTTTCTGTCCCTTAACAATATTTACATTCGTCATTGAGAATGAAAGTAGAATTGTCATTTGGACAATTGAAGAAAAGGTGGAAGGTGCTTTACAATATGCCTCAAATGTCAACAAAGTATCAAATGTCGATCATTGTTTCTACATTTACGCTTCATAATTTTATAAGAATGTGCATACTTGGAATAGCAATTACACAATATGGTCCAAATGTCAATGGAATAGTAGATTCAGATACATTTAGTACAAACCGAAAAAATGCCATGTTAGTAGTACGGAATGGTATAGCGCAACAAATTTGGCAATCACGACGGCTAGCGGAAAATGAAGAGCAATCAAATGATGAAGAGCAATCAAATGATGAAGATATTGGAGAGGATGGTTAAAAAATTATGAAATTTACTAATATAGGTAAGCCACTTAAATTGTAAAATGTTTTAAGGTATTTCATATAATGATAAATTTACTAAATTAAACTGAATTTATTGAATGTATTTATGGAATTTACTGAATATATTTATGAAATTTACTGAACTGCATTGAATTATTGAAAACTGTTGAATTGAATTGAATTGAATTGAACTGAATTGAATTGAACGGTATTGAATTGAACTGAATTGAATTGAACGATATTGAATTGAACTGAATTGAATTGAAACATGTTGAAATTAAATCAAAAAGAACAGGACCTAACTGCAAGACCCATGCGAAAGGAACTAATTAGCATTCTCGCACTAATTAGCATAATGTCGATGGTAGAAGAGGATAATTGACAAAATTAAGCAATGCTACATTTAGAATGTTGTATAACACACAAGGCACATGATATAGTAAAAAGGATTGAAAGTCATCGTTGTCATTACCAAACAATAAATTTGTAACTGAAATAACTGGTTCAATGGTTTTGTCTTCTACGTGAATTTCAGCCAATTGAATTTCTATATATAACATGTATTTCTCATTGTTGTTGTTGTTGTTACTTAACAGTCAATATTTCTACAATTGTGAGTCTTGGAAATGTCGCGAAAATGATTTTTGGTCAAGATATATTGTGGCAAATACTTTCATCTCACATTTAACTTTCCACAACCCCAACCACGAAAAAATGTAATAACAATTAACTACACAGTGATTTAGTCAATTTATTAGTGTGGTATCCTCAAAAAAATGTGTATGACATTATATTAGTAGCTACTGGCAGTGTTGAAAATTATTTTTATCTCGTACCATATTTCACAATATAGAATCAACATACATATCGAGTACTTCTCTGTTATCAAGTTTATTGAATTGCCTACGATCCATAATTTATTCCGTAGAAACATTTCTTGATCAACAAACACATAAACAATCAAAAGAGCAAACATGACAATATGTTCGGTGAACATACTTTTGTTTGAGGATAACAAAATATAATCGAGTACTTTTTAGCTAGTCGGAATATAATAGAATACCTTTTATCTCGTACCATATTTCACAAAAAGGTATCAACATACATATCGAGTAATTCTTTGTTATTAAGTTTATTGAATTCGCCTATGATCTACATCCTGTTCCGTAGAAGCATTTAACTTATCAACAAACACATAAACAATTAAAAAAGCAAACATGATAACATGTTAGACATGCTTTTGTAGGAAATAACAAAATATAATCAAGTACTTTTCAGCTAAAATGAATATAGTATTTATTTATCTCGTACCATTATTCCTTACAAGTTACAACCTAACACCAACAACACAATTATTGGAATTATTAAATTAAAAGAGAGTACAAAAGTGACTAGCTCAATAAGGTTTCATGAACTCACGTTCAAAAAGTTTGCTTTGCAAGTTTTTTTGTTATATAATATTGAAAAAGTTACCAATAAAACTTTTGTGGTTTCATAAATTTACAAATAAAAGAATGCGGTTTCATTTTTTTCATGTGGTTTACAAAATTGACAAGTAAATTTTTTTGACTAAATGTGTTAGTCTTTGATGACATGTCATATTGACTTTAATGATGTGACATGTTAACTTATCGATTTTGATACTGTGGCATAATAAAATATTAATTTTTTTAATGACATGTCATGTTGACTTGATAATGTGGAGGGTTGACTTGATGATGTGACAAATGTTCTTAGTTAATTTCCTTTATTTGTCAACTTTGTAAACCACATTCCTCTATTTACAAAAAAAAAAATAAAATCACATTCCTCCAAAACATTGAAACCATAAATATTTTATTTGTACATTCCCCTGTAATATTTGCATGTCTCTGTAGTAATTAATTTCAACAAGTGGAATTACTAATTAGGTTTACAATTATTATCCCATACGTTAAACATTTTGTTAACTTACAGAGTACATTCTGTAACTCAAACCAGTTTAAACACAATCTAATCACAAAAATAGAAGGCACACTTAAAATCTAGAGCAGAAGCAATAAAAAAACAAATGAAAGAAAGCACACAATAAAACTGAATAAGATTACATGGGAACCCCCGTACATGACAGAATTTCAGTCTTTTAATTTTTGACAAAATTTCAGACTTAATTCACTAGTAAACATTCAAAATAAAATATTAGTTGCGAGGACTGGACTGGAAATTTTTATTTTCTTTAAAAAGTTCATGTAACTATTTTATCAAAAAAAGTTTATGCAAATATAGCGGGGACTGAGCTGGGCTTAATATAATGACCTGAAAACCCTGATTAGGCCCGGCACAAACACGACCCGGCCTGTGAATAAGTCTCAAGAAAATATGTTGTCCTTGTATCTATCTTCCCTTCCAATTTTTGATTGCGGGAAAAATTATCCTACTTTATACACTGTTAACCTGAGTGAATAGGATTAAGTAAGGAAAACTATACCACGTGTTAGAAATTAAATGGAAGAAACCTAAGTGAGTAGGATTAAGCTGGAAAACTATACCACTCGATCAAATGGAAGAGGTGAAAGAACGGGAATATGAAAACCATAGATTTTCATAGTCATGCGAACCATTAGTTCAGCAGAAATCTGGGGACGAAAATGGAAGTAGGTTGTGGGAGAAAGAGGGGAAAAAAAAAAATACAAGTGCAGAAAATGCTAAATTTTTTTCTTTTACAGCCAAATATGTGTGGTTTTATCAGGCAAACTATGCACATAATTCACCAAACATTAACAAAGTAGTTGCAATCTTTTGATGTTAACTCACTCAGTAGATGCAGGCAGACATATAATTAAGATCACAACATGGAATGAATGCTATTATGAAAGGCATAAATATATATTTATTGTTTCTGGGGTCCTACAAGGAATTTCAAGTGGAGATATATCAAAATACACATGCTTATGCTTATAATGATGGAGCAGGATTTATTTAGCAGGAGTAGTTGGTAAGCAAAATGGGTATAATTGCACATCCTTGAGGATTCCAGCTTCAGGTTTGACAAAACTCTAATACCATTGCGCTATTTGCGTACACATTGACTTGCTGCTTCACACCTCAATCCATGTAATTGCTCAAGATTTAACATGAATCCTTTGGGATTCAATATTCCAATAAGGTATCTGATGCAAAACACATTGAATAGTATAGCAGGTTTATGTTTGGTTTCACCACCAAACAGTAGAATATAATGTAATAGAATTGATTGCTTAGAATTCTGAATAATCTATATGTAACTACTTCCTTCATGTTCTTTCTTGAGTCAAGATTATGTATTTCTTTACTAATCCATTTCTAGACTTATGGCCTACCTAAAGGTTGGAATCATACTGTTTTTCTTTTTTCATTCAAACAAAAGCTGAATGTTTCTTAGACAGGGGGAGGCCGGAGGGGCAATACGTCTTAAAAATTGTAAATTCAGGAAAACATAAATCCAGTTTATTGGTATTTACAGCAACTCGAAGAGTCTATGAATATGTCTGATATACTACAGTTGATCATAAAAGATAATGGGATTATGTTAGAACTATACAAACAAAAACTAACATATACAATGAATGATAAAGTCCCATCACCGTGGCTTTTTGAAAGTCAAGCATTCCAAGGCAGGGATACAAATTTGCTATCGCAAAGAAAATGAATTTATTTACCTGATCATGAGGACAGATCGAGCATAACAATAATGGGATCACACTCCACAACATATAGCCGGACAAGCTTCTCACCTCGCATGGAGGGAAATCAACCCCTCGAAACAACAAACAATTTTTCCGCCCTCTTGATCCTAGCAAGAACACTTCAGGTAACCCAGGCGTTTGCCTAGATTTCCAAGAGGTATGTATACATTTCACCATGTGTTGCATTGCACCACCAATTGCTGTGAATTGAGCCTCCATATTTGACAAGCCTTAAAGAACATCGGGAACAGAAGGTAGTGCGTTGAGGAGACCAAAGGTATTATCCAAATTCAAAAAGAACTACCAACTGCCTAGTGATGACCATTGGAAATATACACCAGACAACATACTTCCCATACTTCTCCACATCAATATGAATGCAAATCCTTTACAAACTGTAGTACCCGTAAATGGAAGTTCAAGTTCCTGCAACAATAACCCGTGTCAGAAAAGATTTTTTCTTGGGCGTGCCAGTGAAGTAAACCCAAATGAAAATCGGGCAAGCTTGGGAATACATTTACTCAAAGGCCTGACAACTTGCTAGTGTGTGAGTGAATTATTCGGGATGGAGCTAGAACAATTTCTAAGAAAGAAAAGGACAAATAACAATTAAATTTAAACTAGCAGCTTAGAAAGAATCCATTGTAATATAATTACAGAAAAGGAAACACTCATTCCTCGTTAACTACTAGATATGCAGTTTTAGCTCTGAGGCTAAGAAATGTCACGCGGGGCATTGACTCTCTCCTTGAGACATAGTATGCCCTCTAGTACTAAGTTTATGTAGGATAGTCAGGCCAGGTTCAAGCCTAGGATTTCCAAGCTCATCCAGGTACATGTATTGCACAAGCCTACTAAAGTATGAACAAGAAAACCAATACCCAGTAACTATGACATTTCAACATTATGTTATCCAAATGAGATAGATGTTATACAAATGATTGTGTTATGGGATGTTTTTTTAAATAACATAGTAACATTTACATTTTTGGATGTGCTGTCTGGAACTTTACTAACCTGTCCAGGTCTTTAAAAAAGAAATGGTGCTCAAAAGATGCTCAAAGAGAAAGGCGCTCCACTTTTTTAGTATTTTTCAGCACCCCTTGGTTTGTCTTTCTATCTTCATGCTCATCATATGCACTTGCTCTAAAATGAGAACTCGCCTCTTCATTGTCGGAAGAACCTGGTCTTTCAGTTAGGAACTGTTCCCAGAATACATCATTGACTCGAACTGGAGCAGTTGAAGGCCCTGAATTGTTCGTCGGGACTTCTTTCGAGGAAGTCAAAGTAGTGACACCGTTGCTTGCTTTTCTGTCCATTGACGTGATCCTCATATTGGATTCTTTACCATTGTCTTGAGACTTGGATTCAGAAGATTTCCAAATTTCCGGGCCTAATTCTGGCGTCCTAGCTGAGTAAGTTCCTCTATTAAATGGACAAATTTCATCACCTACTTCTGGAGTCCTGGCTGAGTAAGGGGTCCTATTTATTTGAAGTGGAGAAGATGCCAGAGTTAGATTGAGATGGCAGGAAATATGACTGTCACTTTCTTCATTAGAAGTCATATTCTGCTGCAGTAAATGCAATCCAGGTGCTTCATTTGCTGTGGCTTTTCTAGAGAAAGTCGAGTCCACTTTAAATGCATAAGATGTCCCAGTATCTGAAAGTTCAAATGTTTCAGCTCCAAATAGACATGATGTTCTTGGTTGTGCATCTCTAGGATCTTCTTCAGATATATTACTCGGCGGGACTACCCTGTCTTCATTTGAACTCTGTGTGCTATTCGAAACCAAATTAACATCTGAAACAACCGGTGACAATTCCAGTCTCAACTTATCAGAGAAATCTTGATGGATAACAATCCCACTCTCAGGTCTCGAAATACTCTGGTTGTCGACAAAACTATTTTCTTGGATTGATTTCGAGTAGTCAACTTGAGGCAGGCGTCTTTTCTTATTATACGCTGAAAAGTCCAACGAGTCAATTTTCTGAGCAAGATGTACTACAAAAGTAGTGTCATTAACAGCCTTCTCTAAAAAGGACAGCAATTTATCCTGCCTCTGCTCCATACTATTCACTCGCTGCACGAGATCATCAAATTGAATCTTTTCAGTTGATAACTGGTGCTTGGACCCTGCAAGAGTTGCCTCAAGCATGGCTTTCTCACGTGCAAGCCTATCTATCTCCTCTTCAAATGCCGTTCTTTCTGGATCAACCAAAGAACCTTGAGGATGACTGTGGCTATGAATGGGTTTCCTTCGATGAATATTTTTAAGAAGATGCTTTTGGTCTTTCACAAATTCTTCATTGGCAAACTCCCATTTTTCGGGATCAATCTTTCTAAATCCCTGTCATCACAAATGAAGAACAAACCAATAATAACATAATCGAATCAACTAGAAGAATCAAACAAACAATGTTACTCCCTCGGTTTCATATTAGCTTTATTTCGTAATACATGAATTCGTGTTATAATCTATCCATACCGTGGTGCATAAGTGAGTGATTAATAAACTTTAACCTAAATGACATGTAATATGAAACGGAGGGAGTAATATAAAAAGGAAGAACAGAACTGACGTAGGTATTCAATTGGCGGATGAAGCTGGAGAAATTGTTGTGCTTGAAGTAAGTAGGAAGAAGAACCCTAGCGAATTCGGGAGGATTCCAAACAACAAAGCTATTTTTGCTGGAGCTCCACGAGACGATCTCATCAGTGGATGAATCATCAATCATGTCATATGTCTTCAACAAGAACGGCGCCGGACCGCCGCCGGCACCACCAGCTGCGGAGGAGGAGGAAGGTAGGGCTAATTCCATCAGATTGTGTTGTAATTGGAATCGAATTGCAATGATTAAGTGTTAGGAGAGTTGAAGAGAATGATCGATGAAGATGATAATTGAAAATGAAACCCTAATTCTAATTGATTAAGGGAACAAGACTAGAAGGACTTTTGAGAAGATACAATTTGGAATTGCTGCTGCAGCTAAACAAAAAAATGTCTACAATAATCTGGGTTATTAGTTACTCCATTATGATACATTTGGATCATTCTATTTATTCCTTTTAATTTGTCTACTTGGTAATTACCAAAAAAAGAAATTATAAAAAAAATTTACAATTTGCAATGGATGTAAAATGTAATACAAGTTAAGGAATTATATTAGAGGGTAAGAGCATTTCTAAGACACTCTTTATTTGAGCTTTTAAGTTAAAATGAATGAGTTTAGATAAAACTTTCATCCGAAAAGGCTCCTAATTATAAATGTATAAAAATAATTTATATATTTGTGATACGACTGTAGAAGAACTTTTAAAAAATTTAATTTGAAAGTAGAGATTCGTTGTGTTAAATAAAAGATCAACATATCATTTGAAGAAAGGAAAAATATATTTAACTTATCTTTTTTAATACTGTTTGTTAACCTTTTGCAACCTTAATTGTTAATAATTAGTACAACAAATCTTTATTTACACAATTTTAAAGTATGAGACTTTATTTGCTGATAGTGCACATAGCTCATTTACCGAATGAGAATAAACTGCATGACCCACTTCAGTTGCATCCATTTCTAACAAAATATTAGACCGGCCTTATTAAAAGGAGAGCATGTTGAAACCCCAAGCCTTCGCCATTCTAGCAGTATTGGAATGTGGTTTTGGGTAAGCATAGACAAAGGCGAAAGAGCTCCGATGATCTTGACCATACCTCACATTTTCATCACATTACTACCCGATGTACATGCAATATCGGCATTCAGTTTCAAAAAACCTACCGATAACAATGTCAATTGTTCATGTTTTCGAACTGGATTTGCAAATACAATTTTATACAAGAGATTCTTATTGCATGATGTAAGATTGATCGATGCATTAAACATTAACAAAAGTACTTGCGATCTTTTGATGTTCACTCTCTAAATACATGACTAATGAAAGATGGACAATGTCTCATTGGTTTGATCCACACAAGTAAAGGTAAGTAAATGGTGAAATACAAGATGATAAATTTGCAAATTAAAAAGAAAAACCCCTCAGCAAATGCCAAGCAAACAGAACAACACACTCCAAAATCTTAATGTGGGTTTTTCAGAAGTAAAATGTCAATAAACTTGTCACATTTTCTCAACTGTTAGAAGGAGCACTCTTTGCTCTATCAACAGTCCATCTGGTTCTTGCAAATCTCCCCCACAAAGCCCGTAAAGCTTTATTCGGATGCGTTTCTACGGTTTTCGTCAGCTTCTCATTAGTTTTCCTCTCATACTCTGTATATATACCCTGCATTGCATATGTCAATCTACGTGCCCAACTGAGTAATGAGTTTGAAATGAATAACCTCTAGTTTTTACACAGTATCAAGACGAACCTGAAGATCGAGAACGTCATACAGTTCTTTCACTTTCGCCACACATGCTGGATCAGCTTTCCCGTAATTTTCCTACAAACAGAAGAAAGAAAATTCAATAAACAGTTCACACTCAGTTAATATAGGCTCAAAAGAACCACAATCGAGTATAGGCTTACACATAGGAATTTCTTCTGTTCCTCGTTAGCGAGTTCTAGCGCTTTTACGATAAACCAAGTGCATTTACAATCTTCAATGTCTGTTCCAACCTGATATCACATAACCTCACAAGTCAAGAATTGGCAAAACAGACATAAAGCAAGAAAAATACACTGACACAAGCTGATATATCCCGTAAACTTACCTTACCAGTTACTTTGGGGTCTCCGAAACAATCTTGATAGTCATCCTACACCAGATATATAGACATGTCATTAACTCTGATAGATCCGACAACGTAAAGAAAAGTCATATATATGTTTGTTTAGGTGTGCAGCGGATAACCTGTACTTGAAAATAGATAGTCACATCAATAAGGATCTTTTTCACTTCAACATGGTTCTCGAGATTCTCGCCAGCCAAAACCAATGCACAAGCAACCTGTCCATACACGTAAGACAAATTTCGGCAATCAAAAACCAAGAAATTGATCCTTGAACATTTGAAAGGATGCATGGACAATCGAAGAAGTTAAAGAATGCAACTTGGAAGAGGGTTGGCATCTAAGTAAGTAGGCAATACATATAATTGTCAATTAGAAACTAGTTATATGAAGCAATGTGTGGAAGAATGATCACTTACCGGAAGGTAAATTGAATAATAAGCACTCTTGTACTCAACAATGCGATGATAACTGCACGAAAATGTAAAAGAAAAGAGGAATTTGTTACAAGTAAAATTATGTAGAAAAACTAATCAATATGGACCATTACTTACAGCGACAATGTGTAATTTGCTAGATCTTTCTCTCCTTCATGAGAGCTGATTAAATCTATCATTTCGCCACAGACGGATTGAAATTCTACCTGAGTAAACATGATTAGTAAGCAATTTTGGTCCTTTGGAATAATCAGTCAAGGACATAAGTGTAAACTGCAATCGTTATTTTACCTCATCAAACAAATCCAGCAGATCCACATAATAAGGTTTTTCCCGGAAATACATCTTCAGGATTCTGCGGACATGATTGGCGAGAAGTATTCCATCATTTATAGCAATTAAACCGACCTATAATGAAAAGAAAATGGTAAAATCTGCAAGCTCCTAAAGAACCAATATTGTTTTCTAGAGTGTTGGAAAGAAAGAACATTGTCAAACCTTTGGCAGTCTGTACCAACAAGGTTGTCCACGGCGTGTATGGGAGTTATCCATGATGTCATCAAGAACCACCGCACATGCTTGAAACTGGAACACTCAGCAATCAGAAAGGTTACAATTCCCACAAAATAAAACTGATCATTCATCAGAATAAACATGGCTGAACCAGAATAAAACTGGTGTTGTATAAACAATGATACCCATTCGATGCACCAACCAAGAACACTAGCAAGGAGAATTTCATGATCAGTAAGTACTTGTCCTTCCTTAAGTGACATATAGCAATCTAGGACAGCCAGTCCTCGATACAGCTTTCCTACAAACAAATACCCACAAAAGGAAACAAATCACTAATGCTACCATTGTCTGATTTTCAAGCTTCTTCCTTGAGGAAGTGAAGCTCAAGAATGCAACATTGGAGTCCCCACCTTTAGGCACATTATAGTCCAGCATCTGAAAAAAATGGGCATAAAAACTGTATAAGAAACTAATAGGATTAAAATTTATAAAGCCATCAAAATAGGTAATTACTAAAATGGTAGTGAAATATAAATATGAAAAAATAGTAATGTCATCTGCAATTAAAACATAAAATGAAATAAAAAGAATGGGAAATGAAAAGCAAAAGGAAAGAGAGAATAGATTGGATAGACATACACGGTGGAGGCATTGACGAGATTGGTGAGTGGAGTGAAAAGCAGGGTCATCCAGTAGCTGAGATTTAAGCAAAGTATACACTTCCACAAATTGAGATTTTGAATCGCTCATCTTCCACACAACACCGCCAATTTTCTTTCTATATTTTTAACTCAATGGAATCAATCAATATTTACGATTTTATTATCATAACGTAACATTATCTACACAATAAATACTCAATCTCTAAAATGGTCAACCATAATAAAATCGTATTCTTTCTTATATTGATTTTACCAAAACTAAATAACTAATTTAAACTTCACTTCCCTAATTAAATTTTCTATTTTCATTTATTTTCTACCAATATATTAAATTGTTCAAACACTTAATTGAAGTTTGAATACTGAAACATTGATGTGGTGAATGTGTTAGTCTAGTGGTTAAACACTTTTTTTTTTATTATTTAATGAAAGTGCAATTACACAAATTTTTAAAAATATTGAAACATTAATGAAAAACGTTATTGATATATATTATTTTTCAAAATGTTAAACTTTGATTTCTAATCACCACATTTGACTATTTAATCATATAAAAAGTTAATATTTGAACTTGATTGATCTATATAATACTTTTTATTTTATTTTTTGAAAAATTTACTTTTTGTCTATTACGAGAATCAAACCCATCACCTCACATTCATCTTTCGACTGTAAAAATTACTAAGCTATTACTAAGTTATTGTTTGGTGATTTATGTTTCGTCCACTTATCAAAGTTGGTAAATCTTAACTATTAATTCTCATTACTCAATGGTTAAGATTATATCAATTTGATATGTTATGATACAAAATGTTACCAAATAAAAGGGTTAAAGAACAAAAATAAACATTTTTATAGGCCATTGGACAAATATCAGTCATATGATAAAAATAGATATTTTGAATAGATTAAAAGCATGATTTACATCTAATTTTATCCTTATAAAAAATAATGTAGCATCTTCGGTGTTTATATAATATATTTATTAAATCAATAATTTCTTAGTTATGTGTTGAAATGACCCGGCATAAAACTTTTGTTCATCGTTTAAGTTTTGGAGTGTTCTTTCGAATTTCAGATAAATCACTTTTTTGTATTGCTTTTAAATAAAAACCATAATAATACTCGTAAGTTTTATTTATTGGAAGTTTTTGTGATGTAGTATTAATGTGATGTTCACGTAGCTGGTTATGTGTCGGTTGGTAAAACACTTGCCACATAGCTACTTCCATGATTCTATTTATATTTATGATTAGTCGATAATGTATCAAACATCGAGCATTTTGATGAACCAAGTTATTATATCTTCTCTTAGTGAGTTTATTAATAAAAATGTCCTACTCTACTGACTTTATTAATGAAGAATTTACTTTAATAATTACCATTATGAGTACTTATATTTAATTTTAAGGGCATTATCCAAACAACTTACCTTCAAAATTCTAAATGTCTTCAATCCTTACAAGTATTACCAATAGAAAGTAGAAACAATTATCCGAATCTTATAATCATATATAACAATTTTTTTAAAACAACTCATAGTTGAATAAGATTCAATTTACCCAGAAAAAAGAAAAAGAAAAATCAACAATGAATTACAATTCTTATTATTCTATATTTTTGAAAAATTATGGCAGGACAAATACGTGCTGGACATTTATACAATATTTTCTTTCCCATGTATTCCAAAATTATCTGTTACAGTATAAGATGAAGAAAAAACAAAGAAAAATTTCTAGGTAAACTATACTGCCCTTCACGAAATAAACACTCATTTTCCTTGACATATATGCAATATTCACTCAAGATTGTATAGTGGTTATGCTCACTGATGAGCTCTACTGTACAAGTAAATTGCTTACTCTATTAACCATGAACATATAATTTCACAGCTCAGATTAAAAGTAAAGTAAAAAAAGAACTTTTGAATACGTTGTGGAAGGATCGGTTTTACTAGTAGTCTGTTGATTCGGGTGAATGTCAAAAAGCCGAGATTCTATAAACCCGTTAAGAATGCAGAGTAATGAAAAGTTGAGTCTTGATTTTGGTTTTCTATCTCTCCAATTCTTGTTTACAAAGAGGACAACATGAAATGATCTTGAGCCATTGATCCACACACTTGAGGTGAAACATATGGGAACATGGCAACTGCCTTACCTCTTCCTTGTCTTTGTACTTTGCTAAGCAAATGCAACATTCCTGTGTATCAAAGTTCAAGACATGTCATTTAGTTGCTTCATAATTGTCTAATTGTCTTGTAACAATTCAAACTTTGAAGAACAAACCAAATTATTTATTGTAATGATGAAGGCAAATTATAAATTTTGATCATTTAGTTCACATGACTTGTAATATGGTTACTGCACGATGATATCTCTAATTTTCATTTCACTACATTTTGTTACACTGAGTTTCTGATGACTAGAAAAGTCAGCAAAGTTAATAAAATGTGAATCATTTCATTAGCGTTTAAATGTCTGCAGTTTAACAATTCGAAAACAATTTTTATATATATGTGTGATGTGATTAAAATGCCATGGCTTTATCCACAAGTAAATTACACCTTTGGTCCCTGAACTTTACTTTTTCTTTCAGTAAGAGGACTTACAGGAGGGTCTTCAGTTGAGTTGGTTGAATGAAAATCATCAAGATCTGAAGTGGTATGAAGCCCTTTATATTTCCAGCTAGGTAGATTGGAGATTTGGTCATCAGAAGCCCCTTTTTCAGCTGATCCAACTTGCATATTGTAACCTAGAACAGTGCTAACAAGTGGCACACAACAGCATAGCAAAAGAAACAATAGGAATGGAAATGAATAACACAGCGCATTCCAAGCAAGCAGAGAGATGCAGAGCACATGGAGATTTGGAGCTCGCCTGAACGATCCAAACCGAGAATCAAACACCCAAACGTTACCCATTACAAACCATATTGCAAAGAATAGCTCCAGTGATGTTCTACATTTGTTCATCAAATGATAGCACCTGCACCACCATACATTCAAATCAATGAATATATATCACATTACAATAGCTTCAAAATAGTACCTTTTTAAGAATACCGATGGCCTCTTAACTTTGAACCCACTTTCTTTATGTCTCTAAACTCCAAAACTAGATTTACAACTCGAATAATAGGTAACTAAAACAGAAAGTGACATTCTAAGCATCCCTATTTCTTGAAATTTTTGGTTAGGTATACTTTAACTTTTGAACTTTTTGATTTTGAGGTCCTAATTGAATGAAAATGACGTTCTTTATGTCCTCCTAACTTTGAACTTACTTTCTTTATGTCCCTAAATTCCAAAACTAGATGGAAAGGCCTCTATTTTTGCATATTGATTGCCAACCTAAGCGTTTCTTAATCTTTTACAACTTGAATAATAGGTAACTAAAACTGAAAATGAGGTTCTAAGCAACACTATTTCTTGAACTTTTTGGTTAGTTATTGTTTGGTTAAGAGAGTGAAAAGTAACAATTTTGGGAGAGAAAGCCCCGAAATTGTGAATTTGAAATTGAAATAAAAAAACGTGGTTCCACAGTAAAAAATTAATTGGAAAAACTTAAAGCGTAGTTCCATGCTAATTATAATTATAAGGCAATATTAATTTTTGAACTTTTCCATTTTAAGGCTACAAGAAAAATAAGTCACAATCGAGGACCGTGAATATAATTTATTTTTTTGGTAACACCGTGAATATAATTTAACTTGGAATAAAAGTTAATGATTGAGTTTGAACAGTATGATACCTGGAATCCTCAGGCCCTCTCTGTTGTTCCACATCAGAAACCCCAAAACCATCTCCTTGAGTGACATGGAGATGGCGGTAACGGCCGTAGAGTATCAACAAGCTAAGCAAACAGCCAATATCATACCCAACAATCCATATTCTCATAGGCCAAACTGGGTTTTCACCCTTGGAAATAGCTAATGTGAAAGTGGTCATACTCAACTGAACAAGCAGAGCTATGAATTCAAACACCATCCAAGTGCTAGTATTGAAAGGATTAGAACCAAGGTTTGATCTTGAACCATTCTGATAATGGAATACCCTTCTCAAAAAACTGAACCATCTTGCTCTTGATATTCTCATCACCACTCTTATTATCAAACCAGCAGGAGCAGGAGCAGGCCTGTTTCTGGTGCTAACCACAGGCACAGCTCCTCCATGATTCTCTCCTATGGCGGAGTTTGATGAAAATGAAATCGAACTACATAACCGAGTATTCATTTTAGAAAAAGGGAAATGATTTAAGGATTTAATTTCCAAATGGGCTCATATAGAAGGTAGAAAGATATGTAATGGTATCATGGAAATTGTATTTGAAATTCAGACAGAGTAGATAGAAAACAGGTTGTGAATGAGAGATTTTAGATGATCATGTGAATTCAGTGAGGCAAAAACACAAACACCTTAACTGTGGGGACCAAAATAACAGTCTTTTTACACAAAAACAAGATTTTTACTAATAAGAATAGAATCTATAGAAACCCCACAAAAGAAAAACTCAAAGGGTATGCAAAACTAGGACTAAAATCCCCAAAAGTTAAGACCTTTAGAGGTTATTGAAGAAAACACACATAAAACTGAAAAAACTGAAGAGGGTATATAAGAAAAGATGAAAAGAAAGGGTTGATGAAAAGAAAAGGATAGGAAGGTGAAGGATGGGTATGAGATGGTGACCAAAAATGAAAAAGCTTTGCTTAGAATTGAAGGGAAAAAGTAGATATGGATGTAGGAGAGAAGCTTGTGAGCTAACAAGTAGTATTTGTTTGCCTAACTTCCTTCTCTCTGGTTTTTGTTTATGAAGCAAGCAAGGCTAATATGCAGAGAGGAGCAACCTGCTCTTTCAACTAACAGAATAAGGACAAAAGGAAAGATTTTTGTTTTTAAAGTTATGTTCATGTCACATTTATTTATTTATTAATTTATTGGATAAGATGAGAGGGAAAGAGGAAGGGAGTAGAAGACTGAATTTGATTTCAGTATTTTAAATTGATTTTATTTGTCATTATGAGATAATCATAGAATTGTTTAGAGGGGTTTGAATTCTGGCGGGTACAGTTTGTAGTGCAGTACAAGTCATTTGAACGTCTTGGCAATCTTAGGTGCTCAAATTGCTTTAAATTAGTATTCAATTTTGAGCGCCTAGATAAAATTGGACAGCTTTTATTTACGATAATGAAATTTGTCGGTAAGTGGTCAACCACTTAGTTCCATACAACAAATTCCTTAAGCTTCAATAGAACTAAAAATTACATTTGCGAAAAATTATAAAATGTTCTTTACTTAGAGTTCTAATAATTAATAACATTTGAAACATATTTAATTATATAATTGTTTACGATATCTTTTTTTAAAATATCTTATTCTTCAACCTCGATATATTAGTAAATTAAAAAATTGATAAATGTTAATGTAAAATACGTCAGTTTTCAAAAATAAAATAACTTAAAGGTTAAAAATAAATGGTTACACTTAGATTTGATTTATAATTAAAACGATTGAACATGAACTATATATAAAACTGAAAACAAAAATAACTCATTTGAATACTAAGAAAAATAAAATAATTCATTTACAACTACATTAACTTAATTAGTTGAAGGTGTTATAACCAAAAAATAAATTAGTTGAAGGTGTAAATGTGAGAATGGACAAACCTATCATTTTAGCTTTAACTATGTTTATATATTGGCCATGTCACCATGTGTGGTGAAGCATATAGGGCCCTCTGTTCTTTGGTGGATCAAAATCTTAACTAAATCAAAGTCCTAATTACGTGTTTTATTTGTTCATTGCTTAATAATGAGATTAAACAATCAGAAGAAGACAACATTTTTATTTTTATTTTGGTTAAGAAAATTCATTCGGATCAATTACACGTTTTAAACTTACAGTTTCAACACTTTTTTTGGATACAATATCCAATTAACTTCCATCTCCTCCATTGTGTATCATTTGGAAAGCAAGAATACTAATTTATATTTGACTTAAATCATATCTAACTCTAAAACTTGTCATTTTCATTTTATTCTTTGCCTTCTAAATTTAAGGAACGACCTATTTATTCCATTAACTACTTAAAAAAGTATTTATTGTCCTCCTGTTTTGAGTATAACAAAATAATTTTGAGCGGGTGTGTTAGATACACGTCAAAATATTGACTTCCCATACGAACAAGCTGGAAAAATTAATTCTAAATCGTTCATGGAAGGGGGCAAATAAGTTGTCCCTTAAATTTGCAGGGCAAAATGACCGAAATAGTTAAATTTAAAGATTCATATTTATTTATTTTATGTGTTTTTATGATTATTTTGAAGTAACAATTCCTTTATATCTATCACTATTAGATCAAATGACATATCACTAATTCAAAAGTGAAAATAAATAAAATATTGATTAGTTTATAAAAGATAAACAACTATAAAAAAACCCTTATATTTTATCTATGTGATTGTATTTTCACTTATACCAAATTATATTTTTTAAAATTAGGTAAATATGCTTACAAATAATACCACAGAAAAATCATATTAATCATTACAATTAAAACCTTCACCACACTTGATAAAAACCTGATAGTATTTAATGTTTTTTTTTTTGGTTTTTTGTCCGATTTTCGAATCACATTGGGTCGATTAATTTGGATTCGGAAAGGGTCCAAGGATTATGGTATTTAAACCTCTTTCAGTCGCAATTGTGAGGGATCGATCCGCAGACCTCCCTACCAAGCGCAGTCCCATACTATCTCTGCGCCAACTATCGATTCGTTCGGAGCGAATCCAAGAATTATGGTATTTAATGTTGATTTAGTTACTTTATAATTAGAGATGAGGGAGATTTATTTTACTTAAGATGAGGTCGATTATACTTATAATTTATTGAGAAAAGTCAATTTCATCACGCATGAAAGGTCAATTGTTCTTCTCAATTCTCATGATAAAAATCTTAGTTCTGAAGTTTTATAGAAATTTTATCGACACTAATTATCCAGATATTTTAATATGTCGGCAATTTTCTTTTGTGATCTTAAAAATAAAATGGATCAAGTATTAAACTTCTTTTTGGTAACATACTACTACTATAGTAAATCAGCCCATTAAACACCAGTCTTCTGTTATACTAATAGCATGTTTAAGAGTTAATTTCAAATAAGTGTCATGTGATTTTGTAATTTTATAAACAAAGAATTGTGATTTGCCTTTGAACAAAAAAAGAATTGTGGTTTATATTGTTTGCAGAATTAAAGAAATGGTCAATTTTGTTAACATAAACGAGGACATTTTTTCTCGAAATATTTTTAGGACTTTTGACGAATCAAGTTAGAGTAAAGCTCAAAAGTCAAAAAAATATTTCGGGCAAAAATATCCTCGTTTATGTCAACAAAATCAACAATTTCCTTAATTCTGCAAACAATGCAAATCATAATCCTTTATTTGCTTAAATGCAAATTAGAGTCTTTTATTTGCAAAATTGCGAAAACACGAAATACTTACTTGAAGTTAACCTATTCCTAAATAACAAGATACGCATCCTAGAAAGAGGATGGTAAGGGTATCAATTGGTGACTATAATAGATGGTTTGATACCAACACTTTTTGATGTTGGATGATTCGAGGCTTAAACCATATGTAGGTTCTTAAAGTTGTCCAAAAAAATCATTTTACTCTTTCAACTTTAGAGACGACCTATTGAGTCATTCAATCATCAAAATATGGACCTATTGAGTCCTTATTTGATGCATGTCACAAAGTTGAGATTAAAATTACTATTCTTTACATTTGTCAACTCAGTGCCATGTCATTAAATAAAGACTCGATAGGTCCATATTTTGATAGTTAATCTTAATAAGCCACATTTTGATAGTTAAGGGACTTAATAGGTCGTTCCTAAAATCAAGGGACTAAAATAACATTTTTAAATAATTTTAAGAACCTGGATATGATTTAAACCATAATCTAAATAACTCTCATATAAGCCGTATGATTTAAAGTTGTTTAAAAATACTAAATATAATCCTAATATTTTTTTCAATGCATGACATTTTATATGGTAATAAGTAATGATGTATGGGTTAAGTTTTAATTTACTTAGTTTGGATTAGTTATTCAATTGGGTTCGATTTGATCCCAACCGGTCGCTAGGAGTAGAGCAGAAGCTACTTGAAATTTATAAGGTTAGTGGCAGTGGCGCCAAGCAAAAAGGCTGTGCGATGCGACTTTCCCATTTCGATACCTTCATCTCAAATTCTATTTTTCAGTAGCGATGGCTAATTCACCGCCCGATTCCAAAATTTTCAGCCTCCGAATCGTTTCAATCGATTATTACATGGCATCTCCGCTCCCTAACATTGATACTTCTTACAGTAGCTTCCAAGGTACTTTACTTCCATTAACTCCCCATTTTGACTTAACCTCCTCCCAAACAAGGCCTAAATGTTGCTTAACTATTGCTTTAATTAAAGCTTCTAGGTTAATTTTCTACACCTTTTAAACTCTGCTCTGCAGGCGGGAAGGTGATCGAGGTTCCAGTTATACGTATTTATGGCTCAACTCCTGCTGGTCAAAAGACTTGCTTGCATCTTCATCGTGTATGACTTACTCCTGCTACTACTTACTTACATCCATGTTTGCTTTCGCATTTTGATTTAAGAATCTCGTCTTTCCCTTGTAGGCTTTTCCGTATTTATATGTCCCATTTTCAGATATACAGCTTCATCCCACTCAGGAAGGTATGTTTACCAGATTTATGTTGTGCTATTATGCTCTGCTGTAACATCTTATGCTTGGTATAATTGATATATTTACGAGATTTTTTAATTATGCAGCTGATTCGTACACAAATGCACTTTCTCTTGCACTTGAGAAAGCATTGAAGGTACTCTACGTCTACTTTGCTTATATATTATACATGGTCTTCTATTTGGCTGTAACATAAATGGGACCTGAGTCTGCTTTCGGATTGAACAAACAGCTTAAAGGCAATGCTGGATCAAAAAGGCAGCATGTGCATAGTTGCAGTCTTGTTCGCGCAAGGAAATTTTATGGCTACCATTCATCGGAAGAGTTATTTCTCAAGATCAACCTGTATCCTCCTTATGTTTGTTACTCATATTGGTTGCACTTCTTTCATCTGTACGGAACTCATCTATGAAGACCTTAATAAAACCTTAGCTATTATCCCCATGATGTCTCTCGTGCTGCAAAACTTCTTCTGGTAATATTCCCAAACTTTCACTGCTGGTGCTTGATTGTAATGGCTTTCTTTTCATTGCAATTTTATGTTGATGCTTCGTGGAAGTTACCTTTACGCCAATTTATTTCAGGGAGGAGCAGTTCTTGATAAACGTTTGCAGCCTCACGAATCTCATATCCCGTTTATTCTCCAATTTCTGGTAAAGGATGTTTTACAATGAAAGTCTTGAATGAAGTCCTTTTTATAATACGTGAGATCTCCGTGGTTCCAATTTTATAAATAACTAGTGCTGATCTCAATAGAAGCAGTGACTGTATCTTAAACTAGTTGTTTAAATCTTTGACATCATTGTGGCTGAATTGCCTCATTTATTAGTATTACCTGTGGATTCTCTGTTTACAGATTGACTACAACTTGTATGGAATGGGTCATGTTCATGTGTCAAAAATGAAGTTTCGCCATCCAGTACCTGATACTTGTATTCAGAGAAGATTTAATTGCCATAGCCAACATGGACAGGAGATTTGTATGTCTGATGATTATCAGGTCATCTTTTTTTCTTTTTGTACCCAAGTATTTTGGGGTTATCTCTAAGTCAACTGTATATGATACCGTGGATCATTTTTCATTAGGCAGGTTTGAGTGGTGGCGAGTCTTTAGATTCCCCAATTTGGATTACTTCTACCATTCCAGACGGTTGGATGTGGAAGTTTTCAAGTGAACGTGAGACGTTATCAGATCAATGCACTGAACAGATCAATCGTCAAAGCACTTGCGAACTTGAGGGAGATGCTTCAGTTGATGGTCTGTTTTGTTTAATAGTCATGTCAATCAATTTACTGTATTCATGCTATCGTTACAAAGTTGTTCAATGTTTGTTATTTTGCAGAAATTCTGAATCAGCAGTGTAACTCTTATACATCCTTGTCACAAACTTCTTCAGATGTGAAAATGGTGCAATCACTCGTACCCATTTGGGAGGTTTGCCTTCCTTTAGGCATAATGCTGTTTATATGCAATACGTGGAATCTTCATTACTTGCTTGCTCCTTTGTTAATATGTCCTTTTGATGACACAGGAAGAGTATCAAAGGACTGGGGTTCGCGAGGCAGCTATACTGCCTGTCCATGGAAAACCGCTTGCAGGAGATTTTCTGAGAACTCTTTCTCATAGTCTTGAGTTTGAGAAAAAACTTGCAGAATATTGTTGTAAATCTGAAGGAAACACATCTTCAGTTGAAAATAATGTAAAATATGACAAGTCATTAACGTCCTCTATTAACGGAGAATCGGCGGACATTGAGAATATTAATCATGGTGATAAAAGTGAACCAACATTGATGAGTTCAACAGAAAGAGACATTGTTAGGTCTTCAGCATCTTGTGGTACTCCTTTTGTGGCAGAAATAGATGCACCACCTTCAGAAAAGAAGGATGCAAGCCTAGAGTTATTGTCAATCAGTGATGTGCAATCTTCTGAGATAATTGGGACATGGAATTCAGAGGTAATTGTTGTGATTATCATTCCTTCTTTCTAACTATATTTAGAGTGTATCCTATCATAAATTATAAAAAAATCAGCTTTTGAGTGTTCAGTTTTTGCTGGCAGATCACAACTTTTTTGTTCTTACTATAATTCTTTTGTTTTCAGACTGCAGATGCAGATGCTTTGGGGGTTTTGAGGTGGCTTGCCACTTCTCAGGCTGCTGAAGATATAAACTCTGATGATGAACTTGCTTGTGAAGCTGTTTTGAGTCCGCTGCTTCCTTCAACAACAATTGATAAGGTACTTCAGAAAGCTAATATAGATTATGAGAGTGAGTCTCGAAAGGACTGTCAGGATATTCTTGATACAGTTGGGGATTTAACTGATTTTGAGAGTTCAAAGGAACAAGATTCTCATTCTATTGACAATAGCAATCAGAATCGAACTCCATCAAAGATTCCTCAAGGGGATGCTATGCCTTCACCGACTTCCCCAGCTTCTGAAAATCCATCGTGGACTGAGATAAAAAGTGATACCAAGAGGCATATTGAGCAACAGGTATTGCAAATCAATAAAACATGCAGGACTACCACTCAGAAAAGGAGAAGATCATTGTGGGGGCCCCTGCCCTTCTCAGCTCCAGAAAAGTGTTATGCTGACAACGAATCTTCCAGGTTCAAAATAGGTGATGCAGAAAATGGCAAGGGAAAAAACTGTCTTGATATATCCATCACTAGAGATGAGGGGCCAAAACATTATGATGACGAAACAAAGAATTCGGATGTGGATGTTTATGAGGTGGGTAATTTACTTGGGTGCTCTGTACGGGATTTGATGAGAAAAAAGCGCTGTCGCCGAACTATGGAGCTGGATTATGGACACATTGTAGTTAAAAAAGGTCATTTAGTAGGAGAAAATGAAGAAGATAACATTCTCTTGCCAAAAAAAATGGAATTACACCCACTACAGAATGATGAGCATGATGAAAGATCTCCCGAGAGTTTGAATTTTAGCCCTTCCATTACCAATAAACAAAAAATAACTCCTGAAGTTCATGATTTTGAATTCGATCATTCTCATAGTCACATCAATGTGGAAGCACCCCATGTATCCAGCAGTGACAGCCCACTGCAGGTTTGTACGCATCCTACTTCACTTTGTACGAGGGAGAAAGAATCGAAATGTTTCTACAAGTCCAATAAGCAAGATTCTGCCATTATTCATTGTGAAACTGACAACTCTAAGGAGTTGACCTGCAAAGAAGCCTTAATTTCTAATTCCTACAATCCAAAATTTGATTCATTACCCCACAATGTGTTGTGTAAAGATGTTAATCTGGCTACTAACGGATTGGGGCAAAAGGAAGCCACTGGTTCATACAGTTTACAAACTTCTCTTATTGCGGATCAGATGTTCACCGGTAATGATTATGAGCGCAGAGGTTGCCAAGACACCAATTTAGGGAAACAGTTATATGAGATTCCTACTGGCACAGATGTCACATCTAATAGTATTTTTCTTCCGAGTGAAATTTCCTTTGCTGCAAAGCATGAAGGGGATTCAGGTTTCTCTGTGATTAGAAGCTCCATACCCGAAGTTCAGAGCATGGAAGGAGGACCTGGAAACTTAATCAGCATGACCTTTAGCAAGAAGCCACCAGTTATGGACTGTAAGGATGAGCTATCTGATGAAGTTCCAAATTCTTTTGCTTATAAGGCCAAAAAAGATGGAAATTCAGGTTTTATTCTCCACTTCATTTGTTTTATTTACCCTTCATTTTTCCCCTCTTTCCACCTTCATTTGTTGATATGAATTTGACTGAAGTCATTTATCACTTCTAGCTGTTGATTTTAATGTTTGATGAGTCCCCTACTGAGGTCGACGTCATGGAAATCACTGTTGACTAACCTTGAGCTTTTTTCTTGATCCCTTGAACTTCTAGTTAGTACTTTGGATGAACTTCCATTTTTTGAAGAGGACTTTCATGAGAACAAAGTAGTTCAGCACATTTCTCACCCTGAGAGTGGCCCAACTGTTCAGCGAGAAGCTATTATGGGTGTTCCAACTTACTATCAAAATGAAGGCTCTCTCTTGTACCTTCTGACACCTGTATATTCCCCCCCTTCTCTAGACTCTGTGTGTCAATGGTTAGCATGTGATCATGTAGGTAAGAGCAACAATATGCTTGTGAAAGTTCCTAATCATTTCCAGTAACTTTCAGATTTGTCATCTAAAATAAAACCATGGATTGACAGGTATTCCTCAAGAGATAAATATGTTGCCAGCAGAGAATATGTCCACCCAAGGTAGGATATTTAAATCTTTATGGGATCCATCAATTGAGGAAGCTTATTTAATGCACTGCTTTTATAGGTTCTTCTGGGAGAGCACCACATGGTGATAAGATTCCAATGAAACCAAGCTCTGTATCTAATTCTATCTCCACACCAGACCAAGCACCGGGAGAAATTAGTGGAACCGTTAATTCAGAATTTCACCATAGACATGATAATGTAGAAAGACAATTGCATGGTGAACAACATAATGGAGAATCGAAAGCATCCATTGATGGCTCTGCAGATTTATCACAAATTTCTGGCCCAAATGGGAGAGCAAGACCTACACCTCTCAGCCAAATTGGATTCCGAGATCCTGCTAGTGTTGGTGCTGGGCAGCAGCTAACCTTGTTGAGTATGGAGGTAGTTCTAACAGTTTATGCAGGATTCTACCACATATGATGCCTTTTTGCTTAGTTTCTATTCACATTCCATCACCTATGTTACCTTCACTATAGGACATAGTATAAAAACTGATGATCTGGAGTAACTCATGCTGACAGGTGCAAACTGAATCTAGAGGAGATCTCAAACCAGATCCTCGATTCGATGCCATCAATTTTGTAGCTCTTGCTTTTCAGGATGATAATGATTCTTCTGTTGAAGTGTACATACTTTTGCATGGAAATACAGAATTCTATCGGAGGTACGAAGATTATGGTCACATGTCTATATTTTCTTGTCCCACTTGATTGGCTCATAGCTAATACATATTTGCATCTCCAATATGGTCTTTACTCATTTTTTTTTTCGGTCAACGAAATAAAGAAAATTAGAATAATCTTTCAGCTGATCTTATGGGTTTTTTCCTCTATTTTGTGGTCTATCCCATCTTTATAGAAATTTTACATGGTAAATTAGTATTACTTTTCATAATCATGATTATCTTCTGTACAGGAATTCAGATGGAATGTCTGTAAATAAGGTGCATTATTTTTCTGATGAGAAGCACTTGGTTAGCCATTTCATAAGAATGATGAGTTCATATGATCCAGATGTCATAATGGGTTGGGATATCCAAGGTGGTTCTCTTGGTTTTTTGGCTGAGAGGGCTGCACAAATTGGAATGGGCTTGCTCAATAAAATTTCCCGGACTCCATTTGAAACCAATACAAGGCCCAGGGAATCAGAAATTTCTGATGCGGGAGAGCTAGATGGTTTGTTGCATCAATCGTCAGATCCAGATACCATTTTGGCTGAGAAAGCTGTAATTGAGGATGAGTGGGGCCGAACTCATGCAAGTGGTGTCCATGTTGGTGGTAGGGTTGTCCTTAATGTATGGAGACTGATGCGTGGCGAAGTTAAGCTTAATATGTATACACTTGAAGCTGTTGCTGAAGCTGTACTGAGACTGAAGATTCCATCAATTCCTCAGAAGGTGTTGAGAAAATGGTTTGCAAGTGGTCCTGGAAGAGCAAGGTATAGATGCATTGAGTACATCATACGGAGAGCAAAATTGAACCTTGAGATAATGAGTCAACTTGATATGGTAAGATATTAATAAAATTCAATTTTATTATTAAATTATGTGCCATAGGAATTACTTAGTCTTTTTTATATGCCGTTTTAACTTTGTCAATATGTTAATTTTTATATTAGTGATGCACTTTGGTAAAAAATAAAATGAAATTACCCTTATGTACACTGAGAAAAAGGTTTAGTATCAGCGGATACAACCCTATTATTGAGCCATGATAATCAAGGAAGATGATTTTAGCCTATGAAGTCAAGATATAGTAGAGAAGTATTAAGGATAACTTGGTCTCGATTAATAACCTTAAGCAATGTATATAAAATACTGGAGGGAGTATAACTTTATCCGATTAAATGGAGCTACGTAGCATATTAATCAAGACTAACCAAATTGGCAAACATCAAACATCAAACACAATGCTGTAGCTTTTTCTAATCCTCATGTTTGATGTTTTTGCAGATAAATCGAACTTCAGAGCTTGCTCGTGTATTTGGCATTGACTTTTTTTCTGTTCTCTCGCGAGGTTCACAGTATCGTGTTGAATCTATGTTGCTCAGGCTGGCACATTCACAGAACTATCTTGCCATTTCTCCTGGGAATCAACAGGTTTTTGTTTTACATAATTTATTTGAGAACGTATTGATTGATATTCTTCTAAATTTTTTGCCTCGTATGCGCTGATACTTTTTCTTATTTTTTGACCCGTGCTTGAGATTTCATGCTACAATCGTAATTAAATTGGTTCTATTTTGTGATGCGAAGGTTGCTTCTCAACCTGCGATGGAGTGTTTGCCACTTGTGATGGAGCCGGAATCTGGGTTCTATTCTGACCCAGTTATTGTATTGGATTTCCAATCTCTTTATCCATCAATGATAATCGCATACAATCTTTGCTTTTCTACGTGTCTTGGGAATGTTGCACGTTGGAAGGAAAATATACTAGGAGTTTGCTCATTTTCTCCCGAGAGGCATGTTATGAGGGATCTGAAAGATAAATGTCTACTTACACCAAATGGCGTTGTATATGTATCCCCAAAGGTAATTCATTTAAGTAATGCATTTTTTTGTTTTACAAAATAATAATAATAATAATAATAATAATAATAATAATAATAAATCTGTTAATAAATTAATTGTCATGCTTTCTTGGGATTGTTATAAGCAACTTCTTCGGTTGACAAAGCTCGATAAAAAGGATAGACCACTTGAATGTCTCGATAATAGTTATCATATTTTCTGTATTGATGAGAAACCTCTGTCGCACTTGAGGGAAAATTTGTCCATTTCGTCCCAATGGTATTTCTTATATCCTTGTAAGTCAGCACAATTCCTGTGCTGTAAAGCCAATATCAATACAACTTGAGATGCGTTACTTTGAACTGGTGATTTCAATCCTTCTTATGACGTTGATCAGATGGGGGCAAATTTCATCCAAGTTGACTCAACCTACACTTCCCATAACTTAAGGATGCTGAAAAAAAGTCTGTCAGGAAACCGACTTATTTAATTTTGATGTCAAAAACTTATTTTACTAAAATTGAAGATGAATATATTTTCTAGTGCTGCTTCTCTCAATTAGGCTGCTAGATTATGGTACTGCTGATTTTATGGAGCTGCTTCTCCCAATCCCGTTAAGCAGGGTATGAGTGCCCATGGCAGGTATAGTAGAATGCCCCGGATCAGTTTATGTGTAAAGGTAAGGTCGGTGACTTTTCCTTCAGTTTATAAATAAGATGAGTAGTAATAGGTGAAAGAAGCCTTGATAGTTCAGCTAAGCTCTATCCACCATTTTACTTGCTAGTGGGTAATAATAATGCATCCTCTGTTGGGTTTATAATCAGCTCTCGTTTGTGGGCCACCATAATAGGTATTTTTTTGCTCATCTTTGTTTCTGCCAAAAAGAAACAATTCACTTCTGATCAGAGAAGGAGATCAACTTCCTAAGGTATAGTCAAAGTTTTTCCAGTCAAATATAACTCCTAGGTGTAGTTTTTGTCATTCCGTTCTTCTTGTGTTGTGTACATTTGTGGGAGTGTTCGTATCTTGCTGTAATGCTATTACACAGCTTAAAATTCTCAATGAATGGTGCCACCTCATCTAAACAATGAGAGAGACAGAACGGAAGGAAGTAATCATATTGACTCCTCACATTTGTAGGTATGTCAAGGCATACTGCCCCGTTTACTGGAAGAAATATTGTCAACCAGAATAATGGTGAAGAAGGCAATGAAGAAGTTGACTTCTTCTCAGCAAGTTCTTCATCGGGTAGGCTGCTACAGAATAATGGTCTAGTTGATTATTCTCTGTACTACTGCTTACAGGCTAATTGAATCATCTGTGTTTGTTTTTGATAGCTTTTTGTTTTTCTTGTTTGAAATTTTGATAATAATAATAAGCTGAAAGTAGCAATTTTTTTTTTTATTACTTGTTATCTTCCATTAATCTCTATATCTGATTTTTTCCTCTGGAGTTAATCTGCATATTATTTCAAAATAACAATTTTTCTGTTCAAAACATTATACTGTGATGCGTCTTGTTGCTTAAATAAAGTAAGATTGTACTATGGACCTTGCTGGTTGATAATGCATAGATATTGACTTTTTGATTTGCACTTTTAATGTTCTTTCAGATATTTAACGCAAGACAGCTGGCCTTGAAGCTTATAGCAAATGTAACCTATGGTTATACGGCTGCTGGATTTAGTGGTCGCATGCCCTGTGCAGAGATTGCTGATAGTATTGTTCAATGTGGCCGTCGCACGCTGGAACAAGCTATTGCTTTGGTAAATGCAAATGATAAGTGGAATGCTAAAGTTATTTATGGTGATACTGACAGGTACAACTCAAGTGATATTATTTTTGTGATCCAAATAAGTTTGTGCAGCAGAAAATATATTTAGATGCTTGTTTGGATTTCCCGATCCATGTTAATATTGACTGTGGCATCACCTGTAACATTTATTTGTTAAAATAGTTCTAAGTCGATATTTGTTAGGATCGAGCAGCCTTTTCTCCCATTGGACATATATTGGACATTTGTGAAGAAACAGACTGATGGGCTTTGACTTAGACATTTAATCCAAAACCTCAAAACATTGTTTGGTAAGAGGCAAATGTCGGAAGAAGCGAGAGGATGGCATACATCCTTAAGTACACATCTATCATTTCCCTTTCACTCATCCTTCTTGCATATAAGGTGTTAAGTTAATGGCTCTTCCCCACTTCCGTATCCCTCATTTGGCTCAAACTTTTCCATTGTGTACTCGCTCTTTATCCGTAAATTTTTGTAGTTTCATCACTGTCTTTCTTAGTTCTGACCACATTGTACACGTTATCGTGGCTGAAGGTGATTGTAAAGTTGAACTTGGTTCATTAGAATTTTCTTTCACATTTGTGAGCACATGCATGTTGTTATGAACATGCGTTTGGGATCTATTTATGGGATTGTAAAAATCTTCTAGTAAAGAATGCTTATTAGTCTTTCTTCTGTTACCTATCTTGTTATAACAGTCGTAATTGTTAGGAGCTCGTTAAGAGAGAACTCCACGTTTATTAAAGAACTCCTCTTTAAATAGAAGAGAGAAAAGTACAAAATAGGAATTTTGCTAGTGCTAGATAGGACTCCTACCAAACAACTACATGGGAAAACAAAGCAGCAACTAATTAGGAAAATAAAGCCAACTAAATCTGCACAGGCAGAAGTAGGAACAGAAACAGCAGCTAATACTGAATCCTAAAAAAAATAAAAAAAAAATCCTGTGACTCTAACATCTGATTCATGACACGTGTTCTAACATGTCCTCATTCTCATAATATATTGGGCTTACTCAACTATGATATGAACTTCTGAAGAAGATTACATGGGTTGTTTTCTGTGCAGCATGTTTGTACTCCTCAACGGGCGTTCTCGCACAGAAGCCTTTCGAATTGGAGAGGAGATAGCTTCTGCTGTGACTGCCATGAACCCTGATCCAGTCACATTGAAAATGGAGAAAGTCTACCATCCATGTTTCCTTCTTACTAAGAAACGCTATGTTGGTTACAGCTATGAGAGTGCTGAACAGACTGAACCAGTCTTTGATGCCAAAGGCATTGAAACTGTTCGTCGAGATACATGTGCTGCTGTTGCTAAAATGATGGAGCAGTCATTAAGACTCTTTTTCAAAAGTCAGGATATCTCTGAGGTAAATGTCTATACTCCTGCCTCTAACTTGAATTATCATGTCATTATTAATCTGTAATGTGCATGTTGTAATCTTCTTCTTAACCATTTAGAACTTGCATCAATCAGGATTTTTGGAGCAGAATTTTTACAGAAGTTTCTCTTGTGAAAATGTAATTATGCATGTGCTAAATGAATCCATGTTATGACTTTCAGATCAAAGAATATTTACAGCGTCAGTGGACACGTATTCTTTCTAGCAGAGTTTCTCTTCAAGATTTTGTTTTTGCAAAAGAGGTGCGATTGGGTACTTACAGTACTAGGAACTCTTCATCACTTCCACCAGCAGCAATTGTGGCTACTAAAGCAATGAGATTAGATCCTCGGGCGGAACCACGTTATGCAGAGCGAGTGCCTTATATTGTGATCCATGGGGAGCCAGGTGCCCGCCTAGTTGACATGGTTGTGGATCCATTGGAGCTCTTGGCTATTGATTCACCGTATAGATTAAATGATATTTATTACATAAACAAACAGATAATCCCAGCTTTGCAGAGGGTATTCGGACTTCTTCGTGCTGACTTAAACCAGTGGTTCTTAGAGATGCCCCGCCCGGGAAGGGATACTTTTGCAAAACGCCCTTCATATGCGTTGAATCCTCAGCGGACCAGAATTGATTTTTACTATCTTTCAAAACACTGTGTTCTATGCGGTGAGTTGGTCCATGCATCAACTCATATATGCAAGAATTGCTCAGAGAAGGAAACTGATGCTGCAACAGCTCTAATTGGAAGGACTTCAAAGTTGGAGAAGGAGATGCATCATCTTGCTGCTGTGAGTATTATGATTACCCAATTGTGAATAATTTTTTTCTCTTGTAGGCCAATGGATAAAGGGTTGATTTGACCCTTCAATTTGGCTCGTAGAATAAATGTCTCAAATTGAATTTTATATGTTAATTCAGTTCTTCAACTTGCATGTTCTTTTTGCACATTAGTTTAAAGCTACACTCGCAACATCCAAGAATTGACATCTAAAATTTTACGTATATCTTTTTCGTTTCTTGTTGGAGTTTTTCATCACATCAATTCTTTATGTTCTTAGCATTTAACTAATGAAGGTTCTCACTCAATTTTGCAGATATGCCGACATTGTGGAGGTGGGGACTGGATTATGGACAGTGGTGTGAAGTGTACTTCACTAGCCTGCTCAGTGTTCTACGAGAGGCGTAAAGTACAGAAGGAACTACAAGGTCTCTCTTATGTTGCTACAGATAAAGGCTACTATCCAAAATGCATGATTGAGTGGTTTTGAACTTCTAAATCTAATATGTGCTTCTGCACAAAATATGGAATCTCCAAAGTTTAAATTACGACCAGTAAAGCGTTTGTACATCTTAATCTCTTGTATATTACGTGTAATGTATAGTTTAGTTTGTATCATCCTTCATATGTTCAGATAATGGACATGTAATATATCTGTTAATGGTGCATAAAAGTAGTTGATCAGTTTATTATACCCATAATCATTTACTTTTACAATTTTGTCTTGCAACTCAATAATCTTGGATTTTTTCTTTCAGAATGATGCTTATTTCTTATTATAGTCATTTAAAATATATGTTTTGAATGTAAATGAGATGATTATTGCTAATCAAATTTTATAAATTTATATTCAATAATGTATATTTTTATCATCATGCCTTTGATGTGATAAGATGAAAGAAAAAAAAAGAAGCTTTTAGGATTTAGAAAAGCCAATTAAACGAAACAAGTCAAGTAATATCTACCATGTAAATGACAACATCAGAATTAAGGGATGTATTGTATAGATTTTAGTGGACTTTTTTTTTCTTTAGTATTCACTTTTTGCGGTCATCGAATTTGAACCTACAACTTTACGTTTTTTTACAAAATGTATTATGTAATAAAGGCATTGCTTGGTGGGTATTTTAGTATGTATTTTAATGGCCTTTTTAAAGACTTCAAAAGTCTACAAGTATTGAATTTGCAATTCTAAAGATTCCATAAAAGTCTAGATAGAGGGATTATAACGATTTTAATAAATATTCAAAAAATTTACACAAGTGTATTTAATTACGGTAGTCATTAAAAGTTGTGGTGAATTGAAATAGTGATTGGATAAAAAATTTTATAGATTTTTAATGATTTCAAAAATTCTTTTTTCCTCGTCACTCAAGATTTTGTGGGAATTCCTTTTCAAATTTAAGAACTCTATTCTTCAAATCTATATACTCTCATTAGAATGGTTGCACCATCTAGGCTATAAGTAAATTTGAGGAACTGTTGTTAAATCGAACATATACATAAGTTTTAAAAGTTAAGAAATAAAAAAAGGTATGTATCTATTAAAAATTGAAAATTAAGATTATTTTAGAAAAAAATATCAATATTAATTTTTTTTATAAGTTTTAACTAATGCTTAATGTCAATATCAAGCTGAAAAAAAATCTATTCCGTTACTTAGACATAAAATTTAGGGAGGTAATTAAACACTATTTATAAGTTTCGAGTTTGTCGTAGACATATTAGAAAAAAAGGAGGGAGCAGTCGGCAGAATCGTTTTTTGGTTGTGGTCATAAAAGCTCATCGTCTACCGCAAAACCGAACGTTGTTCCTAGGCGAGCCATCAAAGCTCAACCTCCCATCTCGCCGGCGTGTCTCCGTGGTCAGATTCATCTTTCCGTCGATTGTGTTGTCCTGGTTGTTGTATCTTGTCCACCCAATTTCAATTTAGGTCACTTAAGGTTGGTGGATTATATTCTTTCATTATTTCTGTAGCTTTTCTTTTAATTCTTATTCCTAACTGTATTATGCTTCTTGATTTGTGATTATGTCTTTGTATTTTGAATAATTGAAATTCTAGAATTAGGGGTTAAATTGGGGATTTAGGGTTTTGATGGAACTACTTTTTTATGATTTGAACTAGCAATGACAACTGCTGCCCGACCTACATGGGCGCCTGCTAAAGGTGGCAATGAACAAGGTGGTACTCGAATTTTTGGTCCCTCTCAGAAGTACTCCTCACGGGACCTTGCCGCTCATACTAATTTAAAGCCCAGGTATATACTTTATGCCTTCATCTTTACTGTAAAATAATGGTAATAAGTGCATGTTTGAGCATCCTTGCTTGCTTTTGTGAAGTTATGTTGCATGATCTCTTTCGATTTTAAGCTTACGTGTGCTCTTTGCTCAACAGATCCTTTATTTAAACTTAGCCAGAAGACTCATTTAGAAGCATGATATTATTTGACCTTTCCTTAACATGTGTTGCCATTTGCTGATTTTCTTTTTCTCTTCACTATTTAGATGTTAGATTGGAATATATTGGTTTGATTACTGCATGATTTTCTTTTTGTTTCGTTATATACTGGGAGAGGGTGCATGAAGATGCATTTTTGGATATGGCAGGAGCATGTTTGGTTACTACGTGATTTATCTACTCATTTGACTTATCTATGTCTGTACCTTAAGTCCATAATATATATTGTTGAACAAGAGTAAATCTGGCTTGAGACGTGGCTTAAGGTTACTCGGATTTGCTTAGTTTACTACAAAGATTGAATTAAAGCTTATGATATTACCACTCCTTTAAATTGAAAGGTGCAATTTTTTCATCCAGGCTGTGATTAGAATGTAATTTGGTTTACAGTTAGTATTCTAAGCTGTCTGGGTTAGTGAACTTTGGAGTAAGGATGATAAATTGATAAGTAGTGTTAGGGAAAAGTTGATTTGGCTTTGAGGGGGTAGCAGGTTAGGGAGGGAAGAAGGAAAGAAAGGAGGAATTAATTTGGATGTGCAAGAAGCTTTAGTAATTCTGTTTTCTTTTGATACAAGTATATGCTACTTCAAATTTTTCTGTCTCTTTGTTCTCAAGTCATTTGTTGCATATGCATCCATGTATTGATTATCATCTGCGATTGCGAAACATTTAACTCATGTGATTAATATGTCCATGATTTGAGGTTGCAATAGTCAGGTATTTGTGAACTGTGCTCTCTATAGATCATTGTCTAGTTGCATGCTGCTCCCTCTGTTTCAATTCTGAATTTATTTTCTCACTCCTTGTGCATGACAGGAAGGAAGGGCAAGATACAGAGGATGAGTTGCGCAAAAGGAATCTCCGTGAAGAGCTGGAGGACCGTGAAAGAAGACATTTCTCATCAAAGGATAAGTCTTATGGTAATGTATTTAATTCCTCTTTGTATTTTCTGGTGTTTGTTCAAAGTTTACCTTTTACTATTTTGTTCCCCAGAAATTTGCTCATTTAGCTTTTCTTTTCTTTTTTTCCATGAAATCTATGTTCGGCAGATGATAGAGACCGTAGGAAGAGTAATCAACTTCTCTTGGAAGGTAAATATACCAGCTTTCTCAATTTATACAGAGTATTATGGTTCTCTGATCACTTCACTAACTGCGGAAGCTATTTGTAGGTTCAAAAAGGGATGAAGATCGAATTGTTCCGCGAAGTGTCGATGCTGATGATTCGGATGTTGAACTTAACAATGATGATGAGAGGTATTACTTTTGGCTGACATATTCAGATTGTGTTTATGCATATAATGCTTAATGATGGAAATATGAATTAAGAAAGGACCTTTACTTTAGCATTGTGGTTGCTTATTAAATACGTCAAGCACTTTTGACACTGGTGTTGTTCTCTTGTACTGGTTAGGTGCCATTGTATAGCTGCATTGCACTTAGTATATGCATATTTTAGGGGGAAGAATTGATGTGACCTTACTGAGTTTGCCCATGATTATCATCCAAACCATATGTTACTAATGAGATTTATTCACGTGTACAATTTATTTCACCTTTATTAGCATACTTTTCCCTCGAAAATGCTGGCCCAACTTGCTTTAATTGTTTTATGCTTAGTGATGATGACGACGACGACGATGAGGATGATACAGAAGCTCTTATGGCTGAGCTTGAACGAATAAAGAAGGAAAGAGCGGAGGAGAAGATGCGGCAGGTAAATTTGATCTCATGATTGTTTATTTGTTTTTTGAAAATAACTAGCTAGCAGCAGCTTTATTTTCCTCCCTATTTTTGTAGGAACAAGAAAGGGCAGTGGAAGAGCTTAAAGTGAAGGAAGAGCAACTTCTTAAAGGAAATCCGCTACTTAACAATCCTACATCTTTCAATGTGAAAAGAAGGTTAGTATTTAGAGTTGATTTTAAAAGAAAGTGTAATTCGCAGGCAACATTATCCTAATAATTATTTTAATTATGTGGCTCAGATGGGATGATGATGTGGTCTTCAAGAACCAGGCTCGGGGTGAAACGAAAGCTCCTAAGCGCTTCATCAATGATACAATCAGGAATGACTTCCATAGAAAATTCCTTCACAAATACATGAAATAAATTGGATATGAGAAAGATAACAAGCAGCTCTCCTCTTTTGGTTTCAACTTGATGTATTTTAGAGTGAAAGAATGTGATTAGATTTCTCTTATTTTCTTATTTGCCCAATGTTTGCTTCTTGTCAACTTATTATATGAAAAAGACATGTGAAACTATTGATGTCAATGCAACTTCTTGGTAAGATTGTCAAAATGAGTTGTGTTATTATTGTTATTTTGATTTAAAATGTAAATGCCATGAGGATGATAATAATGTCAAATGAATTGTGTCCATATCTCCTTTTTCCTTCTTTTTTTTTTTTTTTCCGTTCATCCAACTTCAAAAGATATAATATATGATGTGACGGTATATCTGAAGGGGTTAATCTCCTTCTGCCCTCATGATTTTCTTTTTAATTTGTCCTCATCCTGACCTTGATCCCATGTGTGATATTGTGTTCAGATATTTTGTAAACTCTCCAAGTTCAGGATCATTGAAACTGGTTATTCCAATTACATAGGAAACACAATCTGGAATTTGTATAAATAAATAAGAATTCTCATATAAATATTATCATCACACGTACAAATTGGGATTTCACAAATTATTACAACAGTGAAAAGAAAATAGAAATTTACAAATTAATTTTGCCCAATATGATGCCAAAACCCAGAAAATCCAGAATAACTATCTACTCTACAAAGGATGCAACTGAAACCAACTAAAAAATAATGAACAAACATTATCCAAAGAGAAGACCACGAAAAGTTTATCTCATTCAAACATACCCCTTTGCTAGACATGGCTCAAACTTGTATACATCCACGCAAACACGAGGAAAACAGACGCTAGAATATCAGCTGAGGCTCATACATAGTTCTGCTAATCGATTTTCTTCGGATCTTCCAATACATTTTCTTCCAGCACGAATTCGGCATATAAATCCTTGAAGCCAATCACAATGGTAGTTATCAACGGTCCCATTATTGCGCCCTGTCAAATGTGTTCACATAATTCAGCTAATTAATCAAAACATAAAGTTTCAAAGATTCCATCACAAAATGCATATTCCAAACCGGGAAGTAGAACCTATTTCAGTTTTCAAATTGGTAAATCAACAAGAAGACATACAAGTTAATTTCGTGTTTAAGCGTGAATAGAAAACAATTATATCACTTTGTTTTGAAAACTAGGAAACCAGCAAGCAGAGGAGGTGATATTAAGAACATAGGCCACAAGAAGTTTACCTCCAATGCAGATGGGAACAATGTCATTCCACCAATAATGCTGAGCCCAGTAAGATATTCACTGTAACCGGGAATATCCTCTTGGATTTCAGATGTAGCGTAATCCATGAGGACCATGTGAAGAATCGATAAGAAAACAGCGATCACATATCTACCTTCCATGACCAATTGCAGGGTGGCTGGGATCGTCGCGAACCAAGTTGGAAATATCGGAAACAATGAACTCATGAATGCAAGAACAGTTGACATGTACAAGAAGTGTATGTTATACAGTCTAAATAAAAGCCACGTAAGACTTCCTTGAAAGAATGCTATCTCAACTGTTGCCAAAAGAACACCGGAAATGGCATTATCAAGAACCTCAACACATCGATTCCTGGCTGATTTTGAAATGGGAACCATGCATATCACTTGTTCGGTGACCCCACCAGACTCGGACGTGATAAGATAATACAAAAGCCAAAAGAACACCATTGACTGAGACACAAAGTTGAAAACCTCTGCTGCTCCATAGAGAATGGAATTTCCAAAAGATAGCATCATCTTAGCACCACCACCTAAAACAGATGCACTGCTAGCTAACACACGCTGAGATACATCGAGCCCTTGCATAGCATACCCTTTTGCCTTCTCAACAAGGTCCTCCCGGCTGATTATCAATTCCCTAAAAATTGCATCTACTTCTGTATACATCTCTCCCCACTCCCGGTTAGTAACTTTTGTTCTCAAACTTACTAGCTTCTCAGTGTAGGGAGATGGCTTCATCAAAGCAGATGTTTGCGCAGAAGAATTCGTAGGAGAACTAATAGCAAAATGCTTAATTCCCGTCACAAGTTCAGTCATATTGTACTGCACTGCCAAACTATCTATCTGCGTCGACACTGTTTCATAAAACGTACTAGTGTACTTATCTACCATTCCCGGAACATCATTCTCGTCCATCCACTTCTTAATCCCCAACTTCTCAGCATAATTACTCTCCTCCACATGAGACTTCAAAGATATGACAGCATCTTTACCTTCAATACCAATCTTATAAGAGCAGAAAACAATTCCAACTACAATACCCAAAATCAAACCAACGATCAACCCAATCGCTATAAAAGTCTTCAACCTTTTCAGTATCCCTCTAGTTAAAAAAGCACTGACAGCAGTATCCTTAAAACTATTACTCCTCAGATTCGAAACAGCGGAAAACGTATTATCAGCAGTTTTAGTACTACACATAAACCCCAAACAAATAATGAACAAAGACCCAATAGCACCAATCATCTCATAAGCAATCACAAACACCCCAAAAGAAACCAACCACCTAACCAATTTGGAAAACCCACTTCTCTTTAACCGTCTCGGCTTCGGTTTCCTAAGAAAAACCCTTAAAAAATCCTCCTTTATATCACTCAAAGTACCAACAAAAGCCTTAAAAATAGCAACAGGAACAGCAAGAACAGTTTCAGTAAGCCCTAAAGTTAAGGGTCTTTTCCAGAAATCAACAAGGGTTTCTTGAATCCCTCTCAAAGGAATAGAACACAAAATGGCCCATTGAATTGGTCGCAAATACTCTTGCAACAATTTACCGACGAAATAGAGGATAAATATAGCAAGAGCAAGACCAGCATGAGCCATGGCTATGTAAATAGCAAGACGTACCTGAGAATCACCAGAGGATGAAGAAGAGGTGGTTTTATGATCTGGGTTGGCGGAATTAGAGACATTGGGCGGAGGTGACGGCGGCACCGGCGGTGGTTTAGGGGGATTAGTGGTGGTGGGTTTTCGAAATGAGGCGGATCTAAACATGTCTTGCCAAGGGAGGGTTGAAGAATCGGGGGTTGAAGAATTGGGGTCACTGTATGGAACTAACTCCATTGATGTATGTAGAAGATGAAAGATGGAGAATTATTATTAGGATGCTGAGTGGAAAATGTGCTTATTATTATTATTATTCAAGGGGTGGCCATGGCGATGCAAAAGAGAAAGGGCCAATGGGAAAAGGACATGTGGAAAGGGATGGTTAAGTAGTTAAAAAAGGAGGGAGATAGATGTCAGAGAAAAAACAGTTGCAGATGAAATTTGGTGGTGTCAGTAACTTTTTTGACTATTTAATGAGAGGAGAGCTTCAATGATTTAATGATGGGGGTGGGAGGGAGGAAGAAGCTTTTATTTTGTCGGTTTTTCTAAAATGGGATTCGATTTCAGGTTTTTCAAACATGTAAAATATCTCTCTTTGCAATTCATTTCTTGGAGATTTCTATAGATTTTTTTCTACAAAACAAAAATATGAAAAAATAGGTAAAAGTTTATAAACAGATATATTTGGTTCAATACTGAAACAAATGGAAAGGAACTTGAAGAGATATTGAATGGACAAAAGCATTGAGTTATGCTAAGGCCAGATAAGATATGTCCATTACCATGCTAATTGTCATTATATATATAAATAATTGATAAATAATTCGATAATAATTGATTACAAAAAGCTAATAATTATATAAAGCTTTTAGATATAATTTATAATGCCTTGTGTTTGACATAATAGTGTTTGTGGATAGGTTAATTAATTTGTAAATGAAAATTTTTTGCTAAATGGATTTTGTCAAAGAAGTTTTGAATCGAAAATGGGAAAGATGAATTACACCAATTAATTTTGGTACGGACGGCAACAAAAAAAAGATTTATTAACTAGAATATTGTGTTATTGATGAGGGCATCACGTTGACTAAAATTAATAGAATAATTATTTAGAAGGCTTTAAAAGAGTAAATGACCCGCGGACAACAAGAATGAAGGTCCAATTTTCAAGGGCTGACTCGAATTAGAATGAGCTTAAACTAATGCAATGTGAGAGAACGAAAGCTGTAATGCGAATATTAATCTATTAAATGGAGTAAAGAGACTGAGAAAGCCATCAAAATTGGAAGCATTGAAAATCACAATGGGTATTAAGATAGTTAGAGGGTGTTTGTTTACTACTTTTCAAACTACTTTTTGCTTTTCCATACTAAAAAGGAGAGTTTCAAGTGTTTGGTTAGTATCCATTTTTTGCTTTTTAATATCCAAAAAGTACTTTTAGAAAAAGTAGAGAATTCCTACTTTTCAAACATCTTTTACGGTTTAGATGTGTTATCTCTTATATGCCCTTCAAAATTTCATTATTTTAATATTATTTTTAAAATTGATTTTATAAACATGTCCATATATGTCATTTTACATCGTAACAGTAATAGTTAATAATAATTTTACCAAACACTAATAATCAAACAGCAAACAGCAACCAGGAATTAGAAACAGCAAACAACAAACCGTAACAGCAACCAGCAAACAGCAACAGCAACCCGCAGTTAAAACAAACAGGCCCTTAGTATGTTATTTTATTGTATATAATTAGTTAAAGTTAACGGTTAGTTTAATTGGAAACCAATTCCTCATATATGGGGCACAATTAGCATATTTTGCTTTGACCAGTGTCCACTTCATCTTTCCGATGCTATGTGATTATTAAAACAGCAACAATGACTTTATTGTGGTCGGAGCAAAATTTTAGTAATTTCATCGTCTTATTTCAAAGTTTAATGACCACATTAGAATATGATCAAAATTGAGTGACCATAAATGAATTTTACCCATGTAAACAATCTTTCTATTAGTCAAATGTATATGTATCAATATCAAGCACGTTCTGTTTTTATTTACCAACCAAATCGTCACTTTAAATTAGTTTAAGCACTCATAATTGGGACATGGAAGGAAAAAAAAGAAAAAAAAACCTTCACCTAAAGTCTATAATTCTTTTTTGTGCATATAAAAATATATATAATCGTATTTAAATGTCGGAACCTTTTTGCTTTTCTCGAAAAGTGAGGGCAATTTATGGATCAATATGTTTGAAAAAATGTTGGTTTGATTTCCAAACACAGAGGTTGTGGTTCAAAATTAAAGATTTATAAATACACTCATATCCCCTTTTGAAGATGTTCAAGATAATTACTAGGAAGGTTTGTTACGTGTGCACGACACACGACTATTACTCTTAATGGTTTACATGTTCAAACTGTTATTCCTTTATCTCTAGCATTTGATGGTGATGATACATACGTTGCCAATTTGATGATCATTGCTTGATCTTGATACGTGTCCAAAAATATTTCTTCTTGACATCAAATACCGTCCCCTCATACTTGACATTGTTCAAAATGTACGAAGGTGATGGATGTTGAGCTTATGGAGTTTATGTCTATTTTTGAGCATGTCAATAAATACCTAAGTTCTGTCTGTTCATGCATGTATAAAAAGATTTTAGGAAACAACTAAGCGATGATATCTATTACGTGTCTTTAAGAATACGACATTTCTTATTTTCAAGGGGATTTACAATCAAAGGCATATAGTAATTATTAGGTTACGCATATTTTTCATCATGATAAAATGTCATAGATAGTTTTTTTTTTTCTTTAAAGGTAAGAGGTGGACGAAGCTGAAATATATATTTTTTATCTCTCACAGAAAAGTGGATCAAAGGCTGAATCGCGGACTAGGTCGCTCTCTTTAAGACGTTCATGGAAACTACCTCAAGTGCAAACATGATCTCAACTCCGGTCGGCTCCAGGATAAAACATCCCTCTCTAAACAATAAATACAAATCTGTATTGCACTTACAGAAACGCTCATACACACTCAAAGATATTTTGCTCAGTTGCAGATTGTTAGAGAAAGAAAAAACAGTGTAAAAGTGAAGTAATAAGAAAGCTGAAAACGAAGTTGTATTTATAGCAAAAAATAGAGGTGTTGAGCTCTGAAAACATGGAGATAAATAAAAGCTGAAACGAGGTTGTATTTATAGTCCAATCCAGCTCGGTTGGTCGTGCGACGCGCGCGTGTGGTGTCAAGTAGGTCCTCTCCCCTTTACAAAAGTGGGTACCCCGAGCACACTCCTATTTGCTAATAAGCACCTTATAAACTCTTCAAAAAACTAACATCTTAGCAATATAGGATAGAGTTCTCAAAATAAAGGAGAAGGAAGGACATGAACCCCATTTCAAGTATCTTTACATGGGCTAAAGCCCAACAACCTCTCCTAAAATTTTAATCTAATAAATCCAGCTGTAAACATTAGCTAGTTAATGTTAGCCGACCCTTTAAGAGCAACAGACTATAATTAATTTGAATGAGTAGTATTCCAAAATTGTCTTACGATGATTTCACTCGACGGGTCATAAATCTACAAAATTGCAGATCACAATAAACAAATTATAAATGTAAAAGCTAAAGACTTTTAAGAATCAAGTGTAAGATTAATTGGTAAAATTACAGTTTTATTATATTTAGAAGTGTATTGTTTTTCTTAAAAATTGGATATTTGTTAAAACAAACATAAAAAACAACGACAGAAAAGAAAAGCTGAGAAGAAATCACCATGGAAGACTACCAAGAATTACTGTTGAAGTCGCTCAAAAACGCCGGCGTTTCGTTCCCAAGCAACGTTTGTGCAGTCGGAGATTTGAATCCGGAAAGCCTGGTCTCGATCTGTGCTCAGTCTCTGAATCTTCTTGATCCGACAACCGTCTCTTTGACTTCATCGTTACCGGATTCTTTAGTGGATAAGTTCAAGATCTGCACCGACATCTCTTTAGCTATTAAGAGGCTCGGCTATATTCCTGATTTGACATACTATCAGGTACTACCTTCTCTTCTCTTCTCTAACTCTTAAATGTATCTAAATCAAACTGCTGTAAGCTTTTAATTCATAACTTGTGCTTGCTGATGATGTTATCCTATACAGAGCTTTCCTTTCGAATTCTGTTTACGAGGGTGCGATACAAACATGAAACACAGAATAGTAGAAATAGAAAATGTAGGATTGAATTGATATTCTTAATCACTAGAATAGATCAACGGAAACGCATATACGAAATAGGAAGCTAGAATGAGCTGGAAATGACCCCCAAACCCCCACGGGAAGATGAACTTCCCTCTCTCCTCAAACAACAGACCGAACACAGAAATTGTGCTTACGGACGTAATTGTTTTCATATCCTATCTTCTTTCCCTACTGCCCTATATATAATAAATTATGCATTTGTGTATTCTCAGGGGGCCACTCACTAATTCTTGAACCTCGTTCTCTCAATATCATCAGTTGTCTTGCACTTGATGGGTTTAGATAACTCTAGTTATCCAAACAAAATTCTAGATAACTTTTCTTTCTGAACTTGATGTGTTTTATTCTATATGTGTGATCGTTCTGCATGTGATTAATGCTGATGTTTCTTGTCATGTTGCTGCTATTCTTATCAATTTAATACTATTTTTAAAACAGATTATATGTCTTACTTACGGCAGCTCCTGTATCCATCTGAAGAGGACTTGTATAAATTGGTGAGGTTTCTGGTGGAGAGACTTGCTGAGTTGCCCAGTGGGATTCAGTTCCCCGATGTAAAGGATGTAAGTTCCATTAGGAAATTAGAAGAGGATGGCAAAACAGAAAATTTGAAAGACAATATGAAGGCAGCTGATAATAATCATCCCCTCGAAAAATTCAATGGTCTTAGTGTTCGTGTTGTTGAAGAGGAGTTTTCTGATTCCGAGGTTAAAGATGTATCCTTTAGCGGATCTAGCAAGGATAATCTAACTGGTATTGCAACTAGAAATATTTTAGTTGCTGAAGGAGAAGCAGAAAGAGACGCGATAGAAAGTGAAGAAACGATGGATAAAAAAGATGAACCTATTCAAGAAGTAATTTCTAGTTGCAACAAGTTATCAGAGGTAGTTTAATTAACTTTCTTTGATAAGTTTCTGAATATGCAAAGTTCGAAAACTTTATTTCAAAGCTATAAACTAAATGAGAAGTATTGATTCTCTGTGACACTTTTGTTTGTTCTAGCAGACAAAATATGAGACCGAAATATTACAAAATCAAGAACGAGTTCTAATGTTAGATGTGAATAAAAGGACATCGGAACTGCGGAAGCTTGAGGAGGAGTTGGAATTGTTGGAAGCTGCAACAGAAATGGCATTTGATGACCAACATCCAACTGAATTTTACCTTAAGCAGCTGAACGAACAAATAGACGTCAGTAAACGCAATATATTGGAATTAAAATCGCAGTGGTAGGATATGTACTGTTTCTATATTATGTACATATGCATTTCTGTTGGTTATAAAATATTGTGTAGCATTTTTAATTTACATACTTGATTTCTCCAGGGAAGCTTTTAGAAAGCCTCTAGAGGAGCGAAAAAGAAGTTCAGAGGAATCTCTCTATGCAAACATACCAGAAGGTCAAGAGAAGTTGCAAAAGTTGAGGGAAATAGAATTGGAAAAGCAGTCCATCTTGTCTGAAATTAGTAGGCGGTATGTTAGGAAGACTAAATGTGATGAAAAAAAGGCTTACCGATTTCATTGGGTAATTTTGACAGATAATTATTTCATTTCTCCTTAGGGACGTGGAGCATTCAAATCTTTTAGTGGATCTCGAGAACCTGCCTAAACTGCCATCTCGGACATCCTATATAGAGCAGATAAAGGAGATCACCAAAAACAGTGGGAAACAAGACGCTGATATAGAGGGGATCTTGAAGGAAACTCGAGAGCTTCAGTTAGAAAGTAATTCTATCCAAGAACGTCTTCATAGAACCTACGCAGTTCTGGATGAAGTAGTGTTCAGGTATATGAACTGTTTGCTCTTTTACTTTTCCTATTTCTAAACTGTCCATTGGTGCTTTTAAAAACTTACTTTGAGGATACAACACTGAAAAGAGAGACATTTTGACAGAGAAGCAAAGAAAACCCCAGCAGGGCGTCAAGCGTATAGACGCCTTACTAGCATACACGAGTGTTTTGAGCAAATCACCGAGAAAATCCTCATGCTTGACAGAGTACGAAGAGAAGTAGCTGATCATGAGAAAAAGATTACAGGCATGGCCTCCCGAAGCCTAATTGTGGACAAACTTCAAGCTGATCTTGATGCCATTTTGAAGGAAAATGAGTTGCTTGAGCAGAAACGTCAAGAATGATCAGAATTGAAGCTCAAGTTGATGGCTATTACAGGTTCTTCCAAGTCATTGTTTCATAGCATGATTTGGTTGTAATTTTTTATGGGAGACTCAAATTTGCAGTGGTTTAATTATTTTATTGACTCTTATCAAGCCAGAGCAAGAAAAGTTAGTTTGTGTTCAAGCATATTATGGTTCCAAATTTTTATTTCGTGATGTAACAATCCTTAGAACTTTACACTGTAACATTTGAAGTTTTCTTTTGCTATAGCGGAGATTTTGAAGCAACCTTCTCCTTGGTTACATTAACCTCAACTGAATCAGAGTGTTAACGATAATAGGTCAGGCGGTGATTGAAGCAACCTTCTCCTTGGGTACAATCTCTCATATTCAAAAATGTATTAAGGGTAGTAATAAGAGAAAAAGAAGAAGAGACTTAACCAATCCTAAACTCGAAAAGGATTTTAAAACAAGCCTTTTCAAAATGAGCGGGTTGAGCTCAATCCCGCTCTCCTCAAACGGTAGTCTGAAACTTCTTAAGTAGTAATTTTACCTGAAATCCTTTATTACCAAACATGGCCAATGTAAATTTTCTATATGTAAATTTTCTATTGCAATGTAACGTTCATAGATCGTAATGACAGTAGCATTATGACGGTATTCAACAAGTTGGTATGTTAAAGAGGAAGAAAAAAGGAAATGAACTTGTCCTAATTCATCCGTAGCTATATTAGTTACTTAATTAGCTGACATGTATGTATAAAATTAAGTATGCTTAAGAAACAGAACATTATTGAGGGATAAGAAAGAAGGATGTAATTTGGTTTATCACAAAATAACTTTTGTTGCTCTTATTTTATACACTCAATAAAATGATTAAAAACTGTTTGAAAGTTATATATGTAAAACAAGTACAAATACTGAAACAAAGAAAGGATTCAACTCTTAATTAATTGTGCTTCAAAGAATCAGTTGTTTACATTCCAGGCAGAAAAAATAAAAAAATAACATTCTACAAATAGCCTACAAATAATGATGAATGAAAGATGAAATTGATTAAACATTATTAGACGATCCGTTGTTCTTATTAGTATTATCGGAGGAGCGGTCTTCTTGTGTTTGAGTTTTTGTAATTTCCGCCTTGCATCGAAGAACCATGAGCCAAGTGACGATCTCCAAAACAGCAGCAGAGACTCCCAAGACAATGATAACGACTGTGTATATCTTCTTCCAAATGTGGTCCGGGTGCAATATGTCAAACCCTTTGTAGATGTTAGCAATGCTCATGGCTACAGTAGCATATCCAATTGAGCGGTGGTAAACGTTCCAGTAGAATCTGTACTTGTGATCCGGCTTTGGCCTTAAAAACAAAGCAAGTACCTGCAAAGTTGCAAAAGCGAAGAGGGTGATGCCGAGATTCCTGTGCGTGGCATGTGTAATTCCAGGAGATTGACTGCCGAGTTGCATGCCAGTGGCCCACCCAGCAACACCGATAAAATAGGCAGAGGTTTGGCAAACAGCATGAGCGTAAAACCAAGCCGGGTTTGTTACTTTGAACGCCTTTAGATACCTAGCTAACATGATCCCCAACGGCATCATAAACCCCCAACTGACAGCATTCAGAACCCCGTGAAGATTCTTTTTCTTGGTCTTGGTGTTTGAAGAGCCGGCAGAATTAGTAGTAGCAGTTACAGTTCCTGTAGAAAAATCAATAGTCCCGACACATCTTAGATTGTCCCTAGACATAGGATGCATCCCAAAAGTGTTAGGGCCGGACATCGGACCTTCCTGACAGACTTGATTGGTCTTTATGAGAGTGTTATCGAGACGCAAAGTGGCGAATATAATCATCTCAGAGTTAGCATACTCAGCACGGATATTGGAGACCCCAAAAGTCAAGTTAGAGTTGAGCATAGTCGGGCGATAGCTGTTGATCTGAGTGGTGTATGCAGTTGGAATACCAGCAGAATTGTGGAAAGCAAGGAGTGACTGTGATCCCAACATATTTTGGCCGGTCGGGTTGAGAGACCAAACAACCCAAGAGGAAGTGGATGTTCCGGTTTTGCGAAAAGCGATGTCAGCGGTGAGAGTAGTAGGGTAGAAAGTCCAATGAAGGAAGGAAGAGAGAACATGGAGATCAGTGCAGGATTGGAAAGCATGATTGTTTGAGAAACGGTACGATTGGCAGGAGGTTTGATTTTGAGACAAACACGATGAAACAAGAACAAAACACATGCAGAGGAAAGACAAGTAGTTAAGAGATGTCATGTCTGTCTAAGATTGAATGTATTGTGAATTCGTAACTTTCAAGTATATGTATCTCTTTATATATACTTTGGTGTCCAATCTCCTATTCCTACACTGATCAGGATTTTATTGTTTTGGATGGACCTATACTGATCAGGATTAACGTTATTATATAGGATTGGTTTTCTTTTTCTTTCCTGCTTATTTTTTCTCATAATAATCTTCAGTTTCCAATCCACTAATACGAAAACAAATCCAAAATGATGAAATATTTTTTGGTGAAACAAAATGATGCAAAATATAACTTCCACATTATTGACAAATATTTATTTAGATATAGCAACATAAATTGGCAGACCTTTAAAACCGGACGTTATAGTCATGATTTTTGCGTTTTATTAATATAATGTTGGCTTTTACTATCAAGAAAGTTAAATTAACCGACCACAATTTTAAAATGAAGCGATGACGTACCAAAATATATCTAACGTTTCTAGAAAAATATCAATTTAAACTTAAGATACAAAATGATATCAATTTAGGCTCAACGTTTTAGATAATGATATCAATTTAGGCTCCATGTTGACAAAATGGTACAACTAACGGCCTTGGTAGCAAAATTTGATACACCATATATACACAATTGATGTAGTTGATTTGTCTATTCTCGCTCAATAAGCATATATTGGAGATAATATTTTAACAGTGCAAGTCACATCGTCAATTTTGCACCAAGTTCTAAACTGGTACTAGTTTGTAAAGATTGATCCTAAATTGGTACTATTTAATTGATATTTTTATTTTCAAAAATCCATATCCTAAAAGGAAAAAGTGCGAGAACTAAAATTATTTATATCCCCAATTTTTTTTATGGAATCACAATGTTGGAGTTTTCAAGTCTATCATTTTCGAAAATTTCCCTCCAACTTTTACCTCTTAAGCCAATGCACAAATAACCTTAAAACCAAAATAAAAATAAAAATAGAAGAAGATTGGAATGATATTTTAGTTAGATACATAATGAAAGTTACTTCTAATATATGAGGATTCTAAGTCACCATTTTTTAAACTCTCCAAGTATACCGAAACTTTTAATATCTCCTTAATATAACCTATTCAATTATTCGAAAACATCGTATAGATCCAGAACGACATCGTAGGTTATCCAATCACAGTATATGAAATGATTGGTGTCAATTTAAGCGTATAATTAACGGATAATGCATTAAAAGTGGCTTTTCCGCTTCCAATAACTAAGAAAGAGGACGCCTCTCACACATAAAACATTGTTAAAGACTGTGATAACATGTTACCTAATTGAACCAAAAGCTCGAGGAGTTAAGGCTCCGTTATAGTTTATATATTAATCTCTGACAATTTAGTTTTTGCGCTTTTCAAAATAATTATGAAATCTCTGACATTTGGTTCTGTTAAACTCATTCGTTCATATATAATAATTTTATCTATTATTATGTTAGTCAACAGAAAAAGGACGGAAAGTAAATTTGGAAATGCCGAAATTGACTTTCTTCATCACACTCCTTCTTCTTCTTTATAGAATTGCACTTCCTTTATTTTCGGCGATAGCCGACTTTAACAATAGTTATTTACTAGACAAAAATTCTAGGCGGATCGCACCTTTGAGCGGACCGCACAATATAGGCGGATGAATTCATTTTGCTCATAACGGTACAACTTGGAACTTTTCTATGAGCTTAACGATGATCCTAGGCTTTGTTTCAATTATCGCTATTATCAGATGAGTTACATGAGTTTCCAAAATTAAGATGATAAAATAAGACTAGAGACTAGGAAATCTATGAAATAACCGCTCTTAACAGTATGGAATCCTATTAGGACTAAGATTAGTAAATTCTTGTGTATTCACTATAAATACATACATATGCATGCCAAGAGTTTGCAATGGCATAAAAGTGAGCATTATATAAAATAACTAGGATTAATCATCTATTTGGCTATGTGGTATTCAAAATTGTAGCTTTTGCCTCATGTGGTATGATTTGGTAACATTTGCCCCCTATGATATCCAATTTTGTCATTTTTGCCCCATGATGGATGGAAATTAGATAACTTCTATTACATAATGTCATTTTAAATTGTAAATTTAGCAAATTTGATGGCATGAATCTATGATAATTGAACTGATCGAGAAACTAAATTTTTCCATTTTTCATCCATCAAGGGGCAAATGCCACCAAATTGGATACCTAAAGGGCAAATGTCACCAAATCATACTATAAGGGCCAAAAAATAAAATTATGAATACCATAAAGGGCAATTAAGTGTTTAATCCAAATAACTAAGATAATCATTTTTATATTTGTTATTGCTCTCATCTCTCCCTGAGTTCGCTACTCTCTCACAGAACCTAAAGAAAAAGAAAAAGTGAGCATTTTGTCATTTTCAAATTTAGTAATATATAAATTGTAATTGAGTCTTAATTACTAGTTTAAACTCTTAGTTCAATCGATTAAGTAACATGATATTAGAGTCTCTATGATCGAAAGATTTTGAGTTCGATCATGGCAATCTCATTTATTGATTAGTAACATGATATTAAATTTTCCTTTATAATTTAATATAAGTGCATTTGCCTAATATTCTTTAAAAAAAAAAACAAAGACGTAAGGAAACCAATGTATTTTCAAGAATAGAGTACTAGAGGTACTAATAGGAAAATGTGAATTTTCTCAAAATTTAAACTAAGAAGCCTCAAAACACAATTGTATAGGCATTGTGTATCCCTTGACCCACAGGTTTAAATACTAGGGATAAGTTAAAATACAATTTTCGTGGTTTATTTAATTTGCAAATAGAGGTATGTGGTTTTACAGTTTGCAAATAAAAGTATGTGGTATGATTTATTTTGCATATAAGGGTCATGTGGTATAAATATTTTAACAAAACAGAATATCTGAAATCATATTATTGAGTTTTGATGATATTTTTATATTTTAAACAACTTATATTTATATATTGACAAAATATTAATCCCTAGATCGAATTGGAGATTTGAAAAATGGACTTAAACATCAATTTAGTCCGAAAACCGTCAAATTATAAAAGACGTAAAACGTCTATAATCAGTGGCGGAACTAGGGGGGCAGCATGGGCTCGAGCCCCCCCTGAAACGCCGAAAATTTCCATAAAAAAAATTCAAGATCCAAAATCTGCAGGTGTTGGGCGGTGATCTAAAAAACCTAGCCCCCCTCTATTCTTAACGTGGCGTTTGGCAAATATTGGGGATGAGATGAGATTAGCTTAGTCCCATTTTTGCTACTACCAAATTTGAGATGAGCTTATTTTTTAAGTTGGAGTTTGGTAGACCCTTGTTTGTTTGGAGGGATTAGTAGAGATTAGATTTTAGGCTTAATGCCTATGGAGCCCCTTAAACTTGTCAATTTTTTTCACTTTGCCACCTGAACTTAATGGACAACATATTGGCCACCTTAATTTGTAATTCTTTTCCACTTAGCCACCTGAACTTGTAATTTCTTTCCACTTAGCCTTCTCAACTTGTCAATTGTGACATATTTGCCCCTTTTATGCTGACGTGACATGATTTTTTTATAACCACTTATATTATGCCACATCAGCACAAAGAGGCAAAATGGATCATATTTGACAAGTTGAGGAGGCCAAGTGGAACAAAATTACAAGTTTAGGTGGCTAAGAGGTTGTCATCTAAGTTGGGGTGGCAAAGTGAAAAAATTTGACAAGTTTAGGGGGCTCGATAGGTATTAAGCCTAGATTTTAAGCCCAAAAAAGTAAAAGACAATATTACCCTTCATTTAAAAATAAATTTGAATATAATAATAACCATCCCTTTCCCTTTCATCTTCTTCCTCATCGTAATTCTTCCACAATCGAATGAGTTTCCGACATCATTCTATCATCTCCGTCGTCCTCCATTATCGCCGATGTCCTCAATCATCTCCGGCGAACTCCGATTTCTCCGGCGTCCTATGTTTCCTCCGGCATCCTCTATTATCGCCGGAGGAAATACATTATCGACGGTGTCCAACCTTTGGGAATACGAAAAAATATCAAATTTGGGAGAGAAATATCAAAGTTTCAAAATTCATCGCGCGTACGAAATGTGATGTCGTGCGATGAAGTCTGGGAAACATACAGTTTGGGAGAAATCGCACAACGTCAAATTCCTTTCGTGCGATGACTTTTGATTTTGTGAGAGAAATATCAAAGTTTCAAAATTCATCGTGCGGACCAAATACGATGTCGTGCAATGATATCTGGGAAACAGACAGTTTGGGAGAAATCGCACGGTCGAATTCCTTCCGTGCGATGACTTTTGATTTTGTGAGAGAAATATCAAAGTTTCAAAAGTCATCGCACGGAAGATATTCGATGTCGTGCGAAGCATTCCTGGAAACAGACTGTTGGAAAGAAATCGCACGGCATCATATTTCAAAAAAACGATTGGGTTCTCTAAGTATAATTTTTGTGGTGCATTTTATCAAACACAACATATGCAATTTAAAAAAACAGTTAAAAAGACAAAATGATTACAATTAAACACAAATTTCCTAATGACAAGTACAAAACAAGAATCTCCAAACATTGCATACAAAATATCATTCCCAATAACATACAAAATGTAAAATTTGGATTGAATGAAGCTCCAAACATTGGACACTTTGAAGCATGCGATGATATCAATAAGCATAAGAATGGAAGACGGACAGTTTAGAGGAAAAGAAAAGAGGATGCCGAAGAATGGAGGAGAGATCGGAAAACGGAGGTCGGAGGGGAGATCGAAGATGTGGCACAACGGACCGGCGACGGAGGTGGGGAGGGCGGAGGAGGAGTACTGTGAATGAAGATGGAGGAGAAGTTGAGAGAGTGGATATGGCTGGAATATTTAAAAATTAACAAGGGTTACTTAGTCTTTTCCCCACTTAAGTGACTCCAAGCCCCATCTCAAAAAATAAGGACACCCCCGACGTACAAGTTCAGTCTCAATTTTGAGACTAGAGCACTAAGCTCAAATTTCAGCCCCCCAAACAAACTAGGGAGTAGTTGAGCTTAACCCATTTTTTTAGTCTCATCCCTCCTAATCTCTACTACTCCCACGAAACAAACGCCCCGTAAAAGTTGAAGACAACAGGATACATTGGTCTTTTCAGTTTTTGTTTCTAACTATATGAAACGATGACGTTTCTTTAAAGTAAATAGCTTATAAATTCTATTGGGTTATGTATTATAGTGGGTTGGGCCCTATTTATTTCCTACTTGTTATTTATTTATTTATTTTAAGGATTCGAATTTCCAAACAAGTTCCATGATTCCATCTATTATTATAATCTTCTTCAATCTATTATTTTTCTTAATTCAAATAATTTTCTATTAATTTCCAAATATAAATGTAATTTTTTAGTTTGTGTTTTGTTAATTTTCTTTTTTTGTTGGAATCTTAATTGTACCTATAGTTACGTTTTTTATTGATATGGTGGAAATTTTTGTTCGTAAATTTTTGAGCCCCCGCTTTATCGGGATCCTAGTTCCGCCACTGTCTATAATATGGTTTATAGTTTTGATTTGAGAGTATGAGATCTCATTAGAGGATATGTTTTATCGATATGTAAGTGTAATATTTTTCCAAAAATATGAAATGTACTTCATTGTTATTAAAACGTAAAGTTATAATTTAAGATACCTCATTTTACAAAAAAAAATTCATACCACGTACATTTATTTGCAAACTGTTAAATTACAGATCTTTATTTACAAATTGAGTAAATCACGAGCATTATTTTTCAAACATATCCCTAAATACTATCAACAATATAACACAAAGCATTGAAAAATAAAGCATGGTATAGAGAAAAAACTTATGCCACCTCCATCTCCTCCACCCCTTGATCACACTCAATCTAATCCCGTAAGTTAATTAATTTTCTCAATAAGTCAATAACAAAGACAAACTGTGAGATTCATGTTTCTATTTGAGCTTGTGATTTCTTTATGTTCGCTAGAATGGAGAATTTATCTTTTTACTACGAATTGAACTTCTTACATCGTACTCTCTATTTGTGATTAATACTAAAATGTATTTATTCTATAGAAATCAATAGAATTCTTTGGATGGCTATATTTATGTGGTGCAGAAGCGCAAATTTAAACCAAAATTGATACAAAATATGACTAAATAAACTTTGTCGTGCTGCACGACAGAACGATATCACGACATGATTTATTTAGTTGTATTTTGTGTTGTCTTATCGCATGGCAGCATGATAAAAAAAACATAAACTAATGCATTTTGATTAATATATATGAATTATCTTTATCTTTACAAAGTAAATTTGCTAATATATATGAGTTTCTTTCAATCCAAATAAATGTAGCGGAATTTACGTAGTAACGAAGATGAAGAAAAGATGTTGTTGCTTGAACATATAAATATTGTTTTTGTAAAAAGAAGCGCAATTTTGTCTAAAAAATTCGAAAGTGTCTAAATTTGTTAACGTAAACCAAACATATCTAACTATGTAAATGGGCTATTTAAGAGATCTAGTTTTGAAAGAAAAAAAAAAACTTATTCTAATTCCATAAACAGAAAAGAGTGGTAGAATTTAGGTGATTCTGAAACTCCCACAATTCATTCCATGGTTGTTTTATATGGGGACAGAAGAACGTCCAAGTTGCTTAGGATGCAAGAATTTCACTTTCAATTGTTTACTAATTAACTGATTAATCATCACAATGATCCAAAATAGTCAATCAGAAACAATTGGTACAGAAATAAAGAATTAATTAATTAATCAATTGCTTCATTCCCAATTCATTTCTTCCTTCCATCATAGTCATAGTATTTTACGCAAATTAAAGTTTGTTTAAATATATAGTAAGAACCTCAGAATCATTTATTTTATTTTCTTTTGGAGAGACAACCTCAGAATCATTTAAATTATCCAGTTTCATATTCGAGAGAAATTCTTCAAAAGAATATTACGAGACAAATCACATAGATTATACCCGAGCCAACTCGAATAGGATCTAATCAATAATAATAATATGATATAAAACATAAAAATCGAATAAAATCTCATCATAATTAAACCAAAATATGTATTGATGTTCCTTAACTTGTCAGGAAACCAACATCAATTAGAATTAGAAGTACGTGGCAAATAAAAATGTAATTTTTTTAGTAAAAACTTGTAGTTTTATTTTAAAATTATATAACAAACTATTGCAATTCTAAAGATGAAGGACTCTCATCAAACTCTATATCCTATTATCTATCAACCACCTCTTCTATTCAGTTATTATTTCCTTCATCTTTTTATTTCTCTGAATATTTTAATCAAATCAATGTTGAATTCATCAGAATTTTTATTATTATTATCATTATTATGTGTTTGAATATGCTATCAAAAGATTTGAACTCAGGTTGGACGTTATGGGGTTTTTTCAATTTTTATTTGGGATCCATACTAGAAAATTTAACTTCAAGAGAAAAGATAGCGATGCTGGAGAAACAGGTTCTTTCTCAAATCTGATTTTATTATATTATTTTCATGCAAATAATTAGCAATCTAATCTGTTCTTTAATTTTCCTAATTATGATTATTATTATTATATCATCTTGTTGATGCAAATTTCATCATTAGCAACCTCAAGAAATTTGGCATTGTTATTTTCTGCCACCTTTCTAGCTCTTTTGCCATTGATGTGAATATGGATGCTTGCTTGTTTGATTGCTTAGAGTGCAAAAAAAAAAAAACACAGCCTATATGGGATAGGTTCAAAGAAAAATGTCGAGCCCTACCGAGGCTATAAAGGGTGTGTTTCCCGATGAGCAGGGTTGTTAAGACCCCGATGAGCTTGTCTCGTTACATGCCTTGTAAATTTATTATCTCTGCCTGCCTATAGAAAAGGCGGAGAGTTGATAAATTGTATATGATGTTCAACTATTTCTCGGTAAAACCTGGTAATTGCTATGTGAATTGCTCTCCTGATTTCAGATTTATCAGATTACTCATAATGAGAATTGGCAGGTAGAGCATTGGAAGAATTTAGAGGAACTTTATACAATGATCTTCGAACTTCGGAAGGAGCGAAACGCCAGCAACAACGCTTATGTGGACCTGTTGTTGCCATGTCATTCAATTTTGTAGTCGCAGTTTCAGTTATTATGACAAACAAGATTGTTAGTTCATCCCCATCTTTACAATTTCATAGTGTTTCCTGATAACATTTATCTCAAATTGTGTTGCTTTTTCACAGGTTATGGGGAAAGCCGGGTTTAATTTCCCTATCTTCCTTACTTTGATCCATTATACTACTGCCTGGTTTCTGCTTGCCGTTTTTAAGGCATTGTCCTTGCTCCCAATTTCGCCTCCCTCGAAAACTACCCCTTTCACTTCCATTTTTTCTTTAGGAGTAGTCATGTCGTTCGCTTCTGGCCTTGCCAATACGAGTCTCAAACATAACAGGTTTTGATTCTCGACTTCAGCTAGCTGTGTTTGTGTTTGATGAATTTTTTTTTGTTCTTTGTTTTCGTGTTTTACTTACTCTTCTGCTTATGATCAGTGTTGGTTTCTATCAGATGGCTAAAATTGCAGTCACTCCTACCATTGTTCTTGCAGAATTCATCCTGTTTCGGAAAACTGTTTCATATCAAAAGGTCTGCATTTGAACAAGCAAACAGCATCTCCTTTCGGTTTCTTGATTCATTTTGAGTACTTAAAGTTTCCAGTTTTCTGCAGGTTTTTTGTTTGGCAATTGTATCAGTAGGTGTAGCAATTGCAACAGTTACGGATTTACAGTTCAACTTATTTGGTGCTTGCATCGCGATTATATGGATTATTCCAAGCGCGATTAATAAAATCCTATGGTCTAATCTACAACAGCAAGCAAACTGGACAGCTCTCGCGTAAGTATAAGTATTCGTGATCACTATTCCATTTTGCTAGATCAAGTTAACACAACGCGGAATTAACCATTTGCAGATTGATGTGGAAGACAACACCAGTAACAGTATTGTTTTTACTAGCATTGATGCCATGGCTAGATCCCCCGGGAGTTCTATCATTTAAGTGGAATGTCCATAATGCGTCTGCAGTTCTCATATCCGCTCTGCTTGGATTTCTACTGCAATGGTCCGGTGCTTTGGCTCTCGGGTGAGCTTCGAAAAACAAACAGATTATTGTTCATTATAGACCAAAATGTGTAATGCATTTGAAATGACTAACAATGTGTGAATGCAGGGCAACATCTGCAACATCTCATGTGGTTTTAGGACAGTTTAAAACATGTGTGATACTACTAGGAGGATATCTAATATTCAGTTCAGATCCAGGGTTCTTGAGCATTGTCGGAGCTGTTACAGCTCTGGGCGGAATGTCAGTGTACACCTCGCTCACTCTGAAAGAAACTCAAGAACAATCAACCAAAAGCAAGCAAGCGTTGCCTTTGTTGAAACCGAAAACAGATCCTATCCCAGAAGCTCAAGCTACTGCAGACTCAAACCCAGTTAGCAATGTAAATGCAGTCTAGATTTTTCAGCTTAACTTGTAGGAAAGGTAGAATTATACAAATTTTGATCAATCAAAAGAAACTTTGTGGTTTCACAACAAAATGATACATGTAGCTTTCTAAAGAGGAAATTGTAATAACAGTTTCAAAGTCAAAGGAAATTTTTATATCATTGTTCGTATTTCTGTCCAATCAGTTTCCTTGAATGAAACTCATTTTCTATTCTCAATTGCTAGAATTTACCAATGAAATGACACTTCGAAGCGATCTATGAATGTGTCAATGGATACTAAGGTATGAGGTGTCTAGTTGTAAAATGAAATATCCAGACAAACAAGAGTAATTGAACAAAAACATCCTCCAACTTTCCCCAAATACCCAAATTCCAGAAACCTCAAACAGGGAAATAACTCTGAAACCTCGAAGTCAAATTTTGAACTACATTGGTTTCTTTTCGAACTCATCCCTTATCTTTTATATGTCCCTCTAGAAACTGAAGTACATAATCACAACTCTGAAAATAAGGATCAAACCGTCCGTACAGTTTGGTAAATTCTAACATCTTATCAGACAAAAGAGGATGTCTAAGATTCAAAATATGTATGGCCATGTAAATATGTGAGCTTTATCATCACCAATAGAAAAACATGCTCATGTAAATAGGTTAGAACTGTTTTTAATGTAAACAAAAATATTATTATTTTAACACAATTTATAGCCAAGAAGAATGCCACCAATCAATTAGAAAGAAACTATAACCGCCAAATTGGACACCATCAATTACAATTTTTTATACTTCACTGTTCCCAAAATTTAATATACAGGTGAGACATCTGACATGGAAAAATTTGGAAAATCTCACCTACTCACTTGATTCCTCAATTTCCTATAGCATCTAAACAAATGAACAAGTTCCAGTAAAACAGTAAAAAGGGGTAAAATTGTCCAGTACCCAAAATGTTGGGAAAATGAGATCTAACACGAAAATGACTGAACCTATTCAGAACGAACTTAGCATCAGCAATTTGTATCCCCACCTACAATATATTAGCCTAAAATGACTGGTGGCCGCACTTTTATATTTACACTCAGATCAGGCCAATGTTTGAGAAGCATTACTTTTCTTTGATCCGGCACCTTTCTTGTAACCAATTGGGATTTGAGGGGTTTTAATAAGTAGCAGCATTCCAGTTCATCTGTGCAAGTTGATTCTGCTGATAAGCACCAGCTGGGTGTCCCACAGTTTCAACACCTGCAGACAATCCCTGAGTTTGTTGAAGAAGTGGATTAACAGTAGCCGGAGCAGCTATTGTCTGAACTGGCGCATAAATTCCGGGAAAAGGGCCATGGCCAGGTTGTGCAGGGGAAAAAGCAAGGTGCTGTCCCTGGGGAGTCATATGATATAAAGAATTCAGGTGCAAGTTGGATACATCTTGTCCAGCAGAAATCCAAGCTGAAACATCATTCTGCAAAAAAAGATTGGTAAGGATACAATGGGATCAAAATCACGGAAAACTACAAATAACATTGGGAAAAAAGAAGGGAAACCAACCAGTGGTCCAGTTGCATAGATTTGGCTTTCCTTCAATTGTGATGCTGATAGATCCTCGTTGCTGGCTGAGTTCCCGGAGGTCGCAGGTGGACCAGGATTAAAGGCAATAGGAGGAGAACCTCCATATGAACCATATAGAGATTGTAGTCCAATAGGAGTTGGATTTCCGGTACTGGTTCCAGGCTTATACTGTGGAACAGGGAACTTTACCCCTTGAGCAGCAGCAGTTGGCCCAAGATAAGCATTACCAGGTGATGGTTGTTGAGGAAGTCCGTTGTGGGTTAGGAATTGATGCATGGGTGGTAAAAAATAAGGATTGTAGTAGTGGCCATATGGAAAATAATTGGGTGGGTATGGTGGCCTAAAAAGAATTGGCTGTGGAGAAGCAGCTACAGGGTTCTGCACTGGTGGAGTTGGAGATGGACTCGGACTTGGACTAGAAGAAGTTGTTGGGTTTTCATTCTGTAATTCGAGAGAGACAATTTAGAAGAACAGAATATCAAGTTAATCCATCATAAAAAGAGGGATGGAGTCATGACGATACAAATTTGCAAGACAAACAACATCACAACGCTTTAAACATATATAGCAAGAAAATTGAAAGCATGAGTATACATAGTTCAACTGTAAATTAAGAAAATCCACCATCCTAATAATACCTAAACAGAAGCATTCTGCTTCTGCAACTCTTACACCTTTAACACCCATTAATTGTTTGCATATTAAACAGTATACATGCATAAATGTATAAGTATATACAGAAACGTCTTTATACTTGTCAATTTGGGTCTTTAGACCTTCCAAATTCCTATCCTGCAACATCCCCCTCTCTCTTAAGGTTTTTGGAGCATGTATTAAGGTTTAAGTCGTACGTTTTGCAAGTTATTGATATTTCTTTGCATTCTCATTTGAAAAATGAAAGCAAATAAATATTATCAACTAAATGAGGAATTCTAATTCTGAGGATTGGTTGAAGCAATACCCAGTTTGCACGACTTATGAACTCAAACCCACAATGCAATTAATTTGGTAACAGCAAGGGAGTAAATAAATAGTTTATAAGACTTACAACAAAACCCGAAAGGCGAGAAACATCCCGCGCCTGAATCTCGTGACCCTCAAACTGCACAAAGTGTCCTGCCTGCATCGGCATGATTCCATAACCATAGTTTGGAGCAATTTGAACAGTGGGGTTCTGATGGCCTTCTGAAATCAACATTATTTCCTGTGCTGGCTTATCAAATGTCGAGTCTGGAGTAGCAGCAGCATCACTCTCTGGCTTAGGTACCTTGTCGAACACTTGAGCAGATTCCAGTTGCTCAGCAACATGATCCACTAAGGTTGAGGAGATGCTTTGATCGCTGGAAGGAAATTATAGAAAATGATTGACGATCTTCCATAAACAAATATACCATAAGATCTTAACACATCTATTTATTCCTCTCTTTTCTTGTCCAGTGAACGAACTTGTTTACTATATTGCATCTAAGGCTGAGATCAGTCTAAGGCAACAGTTAAAAGCAATTAACAAGGTAATATCAACCTTTGGTGAGCAATGAAAACAAGTTCAACTAAGACAATAGATAGAACCGATTGGCATAATAAGCCACACAGACCCAAGAGAATATCCATTTAAAAGGAAAATATCACTCAACTACAGTGAATTTTGTGCTACAGTCATCTCAAGATGCATATTAAAGTTGAGGTGAAAAAAAAATGTTGCTTTTGTTAGTTTTGTTTCGGTTGATGATTAAATTAACGCAACATAACAAGTTAACCAATCATATCCTTCTCAAGACATAAATTAGGAAAATATCCTCAAAATACAACTCCATGTAATAAGTTTAGAGTCGAGTAAGAAACTTAAGAGTGATCACCAACCTAGAAGAAGGTTCCCTAGCAAGTTCATCATTCTCATGTGATGATCCAACAACATGCGCAGAGTTAACTTCACCGTTGCTATGTTTTGACCCAGATCCAGATTTAGAGTCAAAACTTCCAAAAGTCAGCCCACTTTTTAAAGCTTCAGGAACTTTGAAGTGATCTGGGAATATAACATGTCCATTGGCGATGGTTTGCTCTGGTAACAATATAGAACTCCTTTCAGTTTGTGCGTCCTCTGATGAGACAACTGCTAGCAAATCAACATCAGAATTTAAAACCAAAACCAAGACGAAAAAACTTTTAAGAAAATACAGAAAAGTATAGAAAAATCCTTCCTCCAACATCACCAGTACTGAGAGCCAACTAACTCAACTAGAACTGACAGCAGAACAAAATGTGTATAACCAAAACAGAGAAACGGCTCACGATGAACCTTGTGAAAAAATGTAAAACGGTACCTTTTAAAGGGACATCTGATTCTTTTGATAAAAGGCTATCATCAACAGCAGAGGCAGGCACATTTCCCAACAAACTGTTATGAGCTGGCAAAGAATGCTTCGGAGTTTCAGATAACTCATTCATCTCTGCAACCTTTGAATTGCCAGGTGCGCTTTTCTCATTCATGGTGTAAATAATAGTAGAAGCTGTCTTTTCATTCTTAGGCAACTCTGACTCAACCTCTGGGGAAATATGTTTATTTCCAGGAATATGATTTTGTTCAACAGTAGTAGGCTGAATTCTTACTTCGCGTTTTATTGCACCCACAGCACCAGGATTCCGAGCAGTAGAAGGTGGCAGTACAGGATCAGAAGCAGAAGAGTACACACCAGATAAAGAAGCTGGAATAGTTGTAGATATTGGACTTCCTTTCTGTGCTTGAACAACAGATTCAGACATCTGATTAGGAGCAGATGAAGGTACAGCAGGTAGCAGAGACAAAGTGCTTGGCTTCTTTGCATCATCGTCTGAGATGTCATGGATGAGGTTGGCATCTTTTCCAGAAGCAGAGTGGGGGACACATCCAGTGGGACTTCCATTGATTAATGTTGAAGGACCATTAGGCATGAGAGTTGATGCTCTGCAGAATTATATGACGTGATTATTCTTTTTATTGTTGGGAAATATATAAACCAGCCTTTTAAATTTCCAAAAAAAATAGAGGAATTAAAAAGGTTTCAAAAGCCACAGCAAGATAAAGGTGGAATTAATTGAGACAAAGCAAAAATGGCACTTAAGCAATAATCCATAAAGAAACATAAAACAGATGATGAAATTACTTGGTCTCGGGTACAGCTGCATCACCCTTTACTCTTTCCTTAACTGGCAACAAGTTTGAAGATCCCCTTTCTGTCTTTTGGTAGACTCCATTTTCCCTATGAACAGCATTCCTCCCACCCGCACCATCTGACAAAAGCAATGTACAAGTCAATTCATCCACCATAAAAACACATCTCTAAATCTGATTCATTCTTGAATTCTAAGCTGCTTGACTTTTCAACATATACACATGAACTCTATGCAAAAGGCAGAAAGTTATGTGTAGTAAGATAGCCCAGAAAAGAGAAAATTATCATTTAAGAAATAAAATTTTAAAACTTGAAATTGTAAAAGTCACATAATTGCTTGTCCTTAATATTTCTCAACAGTAGTAGAAAATTAAGAACTGAACTTGCATTTTGCTTGATTTACAACATAATGATTACCAAGAAGGCAGATTGATTACACGGAGAGCTGGGATTATGTGGTGTTGGTAACTTGGTAGAACCATAAGAAATAACAAGTACTAATAACATCTTAATCACATGATCAATACCTTTGTTTTTGCTAATAGTGGCTAATTTTTTTCCACTTGTGTAATTTCTTTTCTTCAAAGGAAAGCCCAGCAAAAGTAACTAGTTCATATTTTAGGCTGAAGCCCAAGACATGAACATCAGCTTACAAGTTTTAAAAGAAGTTTAAGTAAAATTGAGGTAGGGGGTATGACTGCACAATTTGATACTGTATGTTTTTCTATCAGAGTCTCGATCCATAGAACCCTAACCATCCTGCCACTCGTGTTGTCATCCAAATATTATAAAGCTCTCCAATCAAATCTTTTCGTTTAGCTATGTAAATAAGAAAATTTAAGATGCATATGTTCCTTAAAATGGCTTATATTATGAAAATATTTGAGATAAAGTCATAAGGATGTATGTGAAACTAAAGTACATATAAATAAATACATAAGTAAATTGAACTTTCTTGTATAAATTGTAAGTGGAAAGTACCAGGATAGACATTCTTAGCAGAATGGTTTCCCCGACCACTCCTAGCTCCTCGACTTAAGGGCACAGAGATCTGCATCAAAACAGGCAATGTATATGAAGCATTCTAAGTTGTCAAAGGAACAGAAAAACTAAATAAACAACGAATCAGGTAAGTAATGGAATGTTTGGGTAGAACAGTTTCCAAGTTTCAGAAACTGAAACTTCAAAAAACTTGTAGGAACCATTTCAGGTCAAAATTCTCTAAGCAATTATAAAAAAAATAAAAGTAAAATAAAAAAACTCATTTCTTAGAATAAAATGCATTTTAACTGGTGGTTAACTGATCGCTTGATCAAGCCACCATGCCCCAACCACATTGTATTAATTTCGGGAACATCTCTATATCTTCTTCTTCAAGTTTTCAAAGTGAACCCTCTTTTCCCTCTAATGTAACGTTTTTCATTTTGTATATAAAGCAACTACCTTGTATTTGTAAACTTAATAAATCTTAGCCTTGTATTTTAATTAATTACATGTTCCCCATCTTTTGTCCTGTACTTTCTATAAATCTCATTTCCCAGTGTACATTTCTGTTTTCTTGTAAAATACGGTTGCCCATGGAAAACAAAACCAAGTAAAATACATTAGCATATCAATAACTAGATGAACATCACTTGATGATGCTATCTGAAAAAAGCACGTAAACAAGCATGCACTCAACAATAAGGATGAACTTTCACACAAAGATATTAACCCAAGCTGCAATTCGCAGATCTTCAACATCAGACTATGTAAATCAATTGGAACATTTTTTTAAAAAAATAAAAAATAAAAAATGACAGCAAATCAAATGCTTCCACACTCTCCAAACAGAAAAATACTGTATCTAATACAAAAACTTAGCATTTAGAAACGTAAAGCATGAATAAAATGAAGTAACCAGCATCCCATGTCACAGATAGTTCCAACTGTTGTAAAAGGAAACAATACATTACCTCCTTCTTCTTATCCCGCTTTCTTTTAACCTCATGAAACGTATCTGCCAGCCAAACATTGCTAATTAGAAGGTTCAATATTGATCACAAATAAGCTAATGAAAAAATAAACATTACAGACAAAAGAAAAAGAACATTCAGCAAACCCGAAAGGTCAGTCCTTTCCGCATACAAGAAAAAAACCCTAAAACATAAGTCTAAGTTAACACCAGCTCAACAAGCTTCCCACTTTAAACACCAGACATTAAAAACCCTAAAACAAAAACAGATCACAACAAAGAAATAAAATCGCAAAAGGGTATTCGAAAATACCTAAATAAAGTAGCTTCTGGGTAGTATCGTTGGGATCCATAGAACAGTCTTGAAGAACAGAGTAGATGTCTTCATCGGAGTGTTGTTTCCCGGTGATCTCCCGAATGCTAAGTATGGTTTGGCGCACACTTTCAGGGATCTTAACCCTAGCGGCTCCACCTTTACCTCCGCCGCCGCCGCCGCCGCTGGTTCTACTCATATCGGGTATGTTTCTCCAATGTTTGGAGATCCCTTTGAGGAAGAGGAGAGGGATGGATTGATTGTGAGAGATTTTATAATATGTTTATGTATCTTGACCTAGCTACCTATTATAACAAGGCAAAGGTCCAAAGGTGGTGTGATTTCTCTATGTGCTTATATATGCCCCCCCGACAACAACTTCATCGACCCTTTCCTTTCTTTCTTTTTGTATTTTCATTTTAAAAAACACAACTTTATATTTTTTGTTTTTTTAATTTTCAAATTTCATTTTAACATTCCGAATATTCGAGCGATTGTAATTGTATTGAAGGTCATGTCAATGTAATATTTACTTTTTGGAGAAAAGTTCAAATAATGGTAAGCATATGTGTAGCTGTATCCACAGTTTGATGAGAATTTACAGTGAAATTTATAAATTATGTATTAAATTTTATATGAAGTTACATATAAATACAATCTTAATTATAAAAATAAATAAAATAATTTTGTAGTTTTGTTTGGATTTGATGTCAACTTTATATGGAATGATATTATTTGGCCTATGCTTTTTTCTATTGTTTGTTGGTGGTTATGACGTTGGAGGAATGACATAATTTTTACCTCCGAAAAAAGTGAATGGTCGACATGAAGTTGAGGTTAAGGATATTTGATTAGGAATATAATTAGTTTAATGTAGTTTATGTTAAGAGCAACTTAGTTTATAATTAAAATCTCAATTATAGTTTTACTATAAATTTCAAGAAAACGAATAAATTAAACAACGAACGTAAATAGTAATTTTCGTTTCCATGTAGAATTTATAATTACGATAAGATTGGCTTCAATCATATTAATGAATGTGAAATATAAAGCCGAGGATAACATATTAAATTTTTTTAATACACATTTCTTCTCCAACAGTAATTTTGAACATGAATTTTTTCTTTATTATTTTCAGTTAAACTCTCAATATGATATCCATTTCTGGCGAATATATTTAAAACTCAAAAAATGTCTATTGGACTCTAGAGAAAATAACGCGTTATCTATAATAAACTTTGTTACTCTTGGTATGACTATATTATCTTTTTCGGAGTCTTTAGTTATTTTTGTGTTATTGGATATTGTGCTAACAACTTTTTCACCATTTCTTAAAGAAGAAAAATATTTTGGGTATTGAAGAATAGTATGTGTACTACCTCTATCCATAATATATATATATATATATATATATATATATATATAACCCTGTAAAAACTGAAGCAGCAGCGTCTAATATTCCACAATCCCCTTTAGATCCAAAAGTGCAAAAATGGTTAGCAGAAACTCTTGCAAATTGCCCAGAGCTTCAACATGCTCTTTTTAACAAAATCCCCAAAATAGAAATTCCTACTGTTTCAAAATCTGAGAAAGGTGAGTCTTCAATTTCGAAAACCCTTTCTCTTGAAAATACAAGCAACATTTTGAGTACTCAGGTTTCAACCACCCAAAATGTTTTTCGTGATTCACTAAAAACGGTCTCCAATCCAAATTTCACAAATTCCCAAATAATTTCAGCACAGGCAACCCCTCCTCCAATATCTTCGTCTCCCCAAGTTGAATTTCTTGCTAAAAAGTCATGGCAAAATGTTCTTACAGTTGAAAAAGGTTTTTACCATCCAGACCCTTATGTCACCATTGAAAAAGTCTTCGGCAAAAACAAGTTTTACAAACCATGGAATTTGTCTCAAACCCCGATGTACTACAAAACAATTTTGACGGTAACTAAATCTGCTTCTTTTAAACATTTTTATTGGAGAAATGACCATCTTTTTCCAGCCTATTCTACAATAAAAATTCACCAAATAATCTCTCCAAAAGACTGGAAACATCCACTTGATGAACCCTTACACTTTTTGGATGAATTTAGACATGAAGCATTTTTTCACACCACTTTCAATTACTGGAACTACCAACAAGCGTGGTGGAATGCTCTCCTAATAAATAATGTTGGGAGAAGACACACTTGGTTAGTCTTTTTTGATTCTACTTGTGTCTCAGAAAAATTTCCTTTATGGTTTTCTCAATGGTGGGAAAATTGGGGTTGCGATGAACGTATTCTCCAAGACAGAGCCCTCCCATGTTACCAAAAATTTAAAGCAGGCTACACACCTACTGCAGGAGAAAAATGTATGCCTCTTTTGGCCCTTTTCTGCATGAAATTTTTCCTTCCCTGGGTTACTCATTGGCAGTTGGTTTATGATGAGACTAGCAAAATTCCTTTAATAAAAAGAAAATTTTTAATCAAATGGTGGGAAAAGTTCAATCTTCCCCCTGCAATGTCCATGGATAATGTTGAGAAAATGATCAAATACCGAGAAACCCTGGAAAAGACCCCAGTACAAACCCTTCCCCCAAACAATCGTTTCCTTCCCATTCAGATACCTGAAAAATCTCTTACCATTAAACAAGCCCAAGCCAACATGCATTCACAAGAACAGGCACAGTTTTTAGCAGAAAAATCTCTTTATGCATATATATATATATATATTTTTGCTTCATTTATTTTGAAGACAATTAATACCGGTGAAAAATTCATGTTTTTCACTAAAAGAATGCTTAATACATTTGTAGCCCCTAAACTTGTCCATTATTTCACTAAACCCATAACTTAAGGCACTACTTATTAGCCACCTAAAGTTGTAATTTTTTTCCACTTGGCCCCATCAACTTATAAACTTTTTTCACTTGGCCCCCTCAAAATCTTAAATGTGACTCATTCTAACTCTTTTGTGCTAATGTAGCATAAACTTTTTATTACCACTTATATTGTGTCATGCAAGCACAAAATGGTAAAAATGAGTCACATTTGACGAGTTGAGGGGGCTACGTGGAAAACAATTACAAGTTTTGGTGGCTAATTGGTTGTCCCTTAAGATGAGGGGGCTAACTGAAAATAATGCACAAGTTCAGGGAGCTGGTTATATATTAAGCATTTAAAAGAAATAAGAACATATTATTATTATTATTATTATTATTATTATTATTATTATTTCAAGGCTTAATACATACGCAGCCCCCTAAACTTATCCATTTTTTTCACTTAACTACTTAAACTTAAGAATAAATCTATAAGTCACCTGAACTTGTAATTTCTTCCCACTCCGGCCTCTCAACTTGTAAACCTTTACCACTTGGCCCCCTCAACTTGTCAAATGTGATTCTTTTGCCTCTTTTGCGCTAATGTGACATGAATTTTTTATTACCACTTATATTATGCCACGTGAGCACAAAGGGGAAAAATAGGTCATATTTGACAAGTTGAGTGGGCCAAGTGGAAAATAATTAAAAGTTCAGGTGGCTGATAGGTTGTCTCTTAAGTTGAGGAGGCTAACTGAAAAAAATGGAACAAGTTTAGGGGGCTGCATATATATTAAGCCTTATTTTTGAGAAAAAAAATACATAAAAAAATAAAATAAAATAACACAATATGAAAACAAAGGGTAAATTACACTATTGATACCCCAATTATACCCTCTTTCTCAAACTGGTATCTAAACAATTTTTTTTTCCATTCAAGTTCTTAAACTATTGATGATCTCCCATTAAGGTAGGTCTAAATGACATGTTAGTGACCGATCAACGCGAGTCAACTGTAGTTTGACCAAGTTTTACCCAATTTTTTATTGATTCCATTGGCAATCTATTGTGAAATAACCAAATTAACCCTCTTTATCTACTTTTTCTTTCGCTTCATATTCTCTGCTCATTTTCTCTCTCTAACCTCCATACCCAAAAAATTTGATTCTTCTTCTCTCCTTCTTCATCTTTCTTCTATTCTCTTTTTTTCTCCTCCTCATTCTCTTCCCCTTTTTTTTCTTCTCTCCTCCTCCTTCTTCTCTCATTTTCTCTCCTTCCAATACCGGTTGACGGAATCTGAAATTTTTAGATTGGTGTCCAATTTCTGGAATCTCCAAAATCGGCGGGATTCAGGAATTTCCAGATTTCGGTTGCCAGTTGTGGAAATTCGATAAACCGTTACCAAAATTTGGAAATTCGAGATTCCAACAACCCGACCTGTAATTCCCATAACCGACCAGCTCCTGAATTTTCAAATTCGGTTCCAGATTCTGATGCCAATTTATGGAAATAAGCGAAAGAAAAAAGTGAAGAGAAAATAAGAACAGAGAAGAAAAATAAGAAAGAAGAAGGAGAGAAGAAGAAGAAATCAAACTATAAAATGAAATGGCCATAGAGTTTGGGGAGAGAGAGAAAAAAAATTAATTAAAGAAAATATTAAAGAGGATAGATAGGGGTGGAAGAGAAAGGTTGGAGGAACAGTCAAACAAACTTTGACCGGTTGGTGACATGTTGCTTGGACCTTAATGGGAAGTCATCAATAGTTCAGAAACTTTGATGGGAAACTTTTTTGTTTAGGTACCAGATTAAGAAAGAGGGTATAGTTTAGGTACCAATGGTGTAAGTGATGGTTGCCATTAATAGCTGCGACTAAAAGTTGGCTGTCTAATTCGAACACAATGAAGTCAATGTCGATGGACTTTGACCAGCTCAACGCTTCCTTGAAACTAACTGCCTCTAAAGTGAAAGCGTCCTAATTACTAGTTAATGAAGCTGATCTGCACCCAGAGAACTTACCATGTGAATCTCGAATCACACACCCAACTCCTCTCTGACCGCGGGGATTAAAGCAGGCATCATCAAAATTACATTTAACCCAACCCAACCCAATGGAGGTCTAGCCCAAACTAAAGTGAAAGCATTAAAGGGGGAAGCGGAGACGCATTTGTGCTCGGAGAAATTTGAGCGGCCTTCCAATCAAAAATAGAAAAAAAAGTCATGAGAAGGACAACATGAGCATCCATGGAGGTACCCTAAACTAACTGATTATGATTCCTTTAAATGCTCTACAAAACAACAATCACAATTTCCATTTCCTCATCAGAACAATTCCTCATCATGAAATCAAACCAATTTCCGAACGAATAGAAAAAAGAGTTACATCTATCATAGGGCAGCAACTCTCATACATCAACAACTGATTTTCAATAGATAAAAGCATGAATAACATCTTCCATGGGGTGAGGACAACAAGGACACAAGCTAGAAATATCCACTCCTCTCAATTTTAAGGCTAATCTAGAGGCTTTTAGCGAGTAACATTATAAATGCATGTGTTTGTGTTATTGATGAACATTCATTTAATGTAGTTTGTATTATTCAATAATACAAAGTAAATGGATAAATTATATTTAGCTTATACTATAACTATTCATAATATATAATGCATTTTAATATTAATTTGCAAATATATAAAACACAATTTTCTCATAAGCTTCACAAATTGCTCGTAGCCTTGTGGTAGGCGTATTTAACTTGAGAAGGAGAGCAACAGTTTGAATCTTCTAGGTAATTTAATCTTTCTTCTTAAATAAGAGACTTGGGTCATACCGCTCAATTGTGTTCGGTTCAAACGGCTCGCGTTGGAACCGACTGGTTCGAGCGATTTTAGTCAAATCTCACAGATCTTAAAATATAGTTACTTTCGAATTGAATTAGACATCAATTTCGATTGAACCCGATCGAATCTTATGATCCGATTTTCACAATCTTGTTATTCATTCAAAACTAATGGTTTATAAATCTAATATATTTTTATAATAATTGCAAAAATACAAATAATATAAATTAAATATTATTTTGAAAATAATATAAATTAGATATAAGTAATAATAAATAGCTAGAAAATATTTAATGTAAATAAAAATATTAATAATATACAAAATATACAATTAAGCTCGTTAGCAAGCTTTAACAAGCCTGTTCATGAGCTATCGAGCTTACTCGTGAGCCTGAAGATACATACTCACGCATCATAAAAATCGACCAAACCGAAATTTTATTGAGCCGAGCCGTTCATTTACCACCCTCATAACCATCAATCCATGAGTAGGGACCCACCAGTACAGCGTGGCATATGCTGAAGTCGGTCGAAGGACAAATCCGTCATTCCATCTTTAACTGGGAAGCAAACACGATATATTAATATTTCAATATAGAGGTATGGTTCGTTCATTACGCGCCGCACACACCGTCTTTTGAAACCCTAACCTCCAAAAATTTCATCGCAACCCAAGCTTTTTATAACCCCAAATCCTTCTTCTTCTTCATCAATTCAACGCTATGGGATCCAAATCTAAGAGCGATAACCCTCACTCCGGCGACGGTGCCAGCCCTGGGTTAGTCTTTCAAATTCCCGGTTGTCTATTTTGAAATTGATTATGTTTTGGTGTTTATGTAACGATATATAAGTTTTGTTCTTCGCTCACAGGAAGATTTTTATCGGAGGATTGGCTAAGGACACTACATATGGTAATTTTGTTTCTAGATCTGTTTTATTGAAGCTCAGATTGCTCAGGGTTTGGTTTTTTTTTTGTTAATTGTAATCGTTTATGTTTATGTTGTGTTCCGGTGAATTGCAGCTACGTTTAATAATCACTTTGGCAAGTATGGGGAGATTACTGACTCGGTTATCATGAAAGATCGGTATACCGGACAGCCTCGGGGATTCGGTTTTATTACTTATGCTGATCCTTCTGTTGTTGACAAAGTTATTGAAGATGAACACGTCATCAATGGCAAACAGGTGATGTTTCTTGCTGATTTAGTCATTGTTTACTTATGTTAAGCTTGTTTTCAGCTGTAGTTTGCTTGTTGTTTGTTGAGTGTGTCAGCATTTATTTGTAATATTATGATACTCTGCTTGCAATTTAATGAATAACGATGCAACAGGTCGAGATCAAGAGGACTATCCCTAAAGGTTCCGGGCAGTCCAAGGATTTTAAGACAAAGAAGATATTTGTTGGTGGAATTCCATCATCAGTAACTGAAGGTAAGGAAGAAATTATCGGTTTCTGTTATGGTTTGAAGTAGATGTAAGCTAATTGTACTTTTGTTATTAACGTATTTCGATGGGATTGTTATAATTTCAGATGAGCTCAAGAATTTCTTCTCTAAATTTGGGGAAGTTGCGGAGCATCAGATCATACGTGATCATGAAACCAATAGGTCTAGAGGTTTTGGATTTGTAATTTTTGACAGTGAAGAAACTGTAGATGAATTGTTGTCCAAGGGAAATATGATTGATATGGCTGGTAATCAGGTGAGCTTGTTTATATGGTGTCAAATAAATAAGATTCTGATACATCTTTTCTTTGTGGTGATGCATGCATTATTTGTTTCTCTGTTTACGTTAGTGATATCAATCTTGAGTGCCAACTTTTCATTTTCCCCTGTAGTCGATTTTAAGACATAGATTAGTGCCTTGATCTCTTTTTCTTAATTGTTTCTAATCTAGCAGTTGAGATGCTTACAGGTAATAGATTATGGGAAAGGCCTCACGATAGTTTGTCTGCTGCAGAAATTAGGTTAACTAAGTTGCTTTGTTGTAGGTGGAGATCAAGAAGGCTGAACCAAAGAAAGCCTCAAACCCACCACCTGCTCCTGCATATGGTAGCAACTCTAGGGGCCGTTCTTACAATAAAGGCTATGGTGGATTTGAAGGTGGTTTTGGAGGGTTTGATGGAGGGTTTAGTGGGCCTGGCCCATTTAGGAATCCTGGAAGTCTGGGTGGCAGACTCGGTGGTGGTGGATATGGTTATGGTAGTGGTGGTGGGGATTTTGGTGTGGGCTATGGAAATTATGGAGGGAGTAGCTTAGGTGGTTACCGAGGTGAATCTTCCCTTGGTTATTCTGGTCGCTTTGGTACATATGGGGGCGGGTTTGGAGGGGGTTATGGCGGTAGTGGTCTAGGAGGTTATGGTCGGGGAGGTGAGGGATATGGAAGTTATGGAGGTACTGGGTATGGTGGGGGTTATGAATCTGGTCCAGGTGCTAGTTATGGAGGAGCAGGTGGTCTTTATGGCAGGGGAGGCTATAGCGGCAGTAGTCGATATCATCCTTATTCAAGATAGATTGAAGGCATTTTGATGCGGTTGATTAAGCTTTTGCCTAGAAGTTTCAAACAAACTCCTCTAGTTTAAAGCCCTTTGAAATTGCTAGGCATTCTCTCACATGTGCTAGAAGTCTCATATCACTGCAACTCAGGAAGCTTTTTAAGGATCAGAAGAACCTCCTTTGTTAGATTGTTTTTCCTATGTATGATTTAGAAAGACTTGATAGTTTTTTGTTGAACTTAGCTCTTGGTGTCTGGTGAATTTGTTCTAGCAATTATTAATATAGCTATGTTGCAGACTTTAGTATCTTGGTTTGGAGTATATTGCTATTTCTTTAGTCTATCTAGATAGATAGCTGAATTATTCATAGCAGGTTTTATATTAACATAGTAGCAGGTGGGCCTTTTACATTGAAGTTCATTCTTCATTGGATTAAGCTAGCTATATTTTTATTTGTTGCCATTTCTTTTAGTTTTAGATAGAGAGTGTAATCATTGATGCCTGTCTTTTGGGTTAACTGTAGATTTTATGTATGTTAAAGGCGGTATGAGTTTTCTCAAGAGTTCGAGTCATATTTGGCTAGGACAAGAGGTTCAACATGCTAGTAGTTATTACAAGTTATTTCCTAACCTATGCTGTGTTTTTATGAGTGACTTGTTGATGTTCGTCAATAGTTATGGTATGTTACATTGTATTGGGAAGTCATGTTTTCTATAATTTTAGTTGATGCCAAGCTTTAGTTTGCATCTATTACATGTTCGCTTGTGCTTCATTTGTTTCAGAATCAAGGTTCACCATCTTTCTAAGTTTTAACTTGTATATATTATGTTCATACGATCTCTTAAGAATTGAGGTTTCATTAATAAATATATCATTCAGAATAGAGTTCATATTTGCTAAAAATATAATGTTGGATCTACACGAGGATTTTCATGGGGAAGGGGCGTTATTTTTCCCCTTTACGTCCCTTGTGGAATTATTTTTTAGGGGGTATTACTCGATTGCCATCTCTAGACATGGTTTAATGTTTTTCCTCAACACCAATGAACTTCTATTGATTATTGTGTTAGAATGACTGATTTATTTACAATAATTCTCTCAATTTTCTTCTTTTTATGTTAGATTCTTTGTCAATGTGCAAGTTTCATTTGCATTTAACTTTTTAAACTGAGGGCAAGTTTGAAAAATACTTGTCAAAAGTGCAGTGGTAGTGGTAAAAGAACAGCCTAAAAAGAATAAATTTGTAGCCCCCAAAACAATATATCAAAGGGAATGAAGAGAATTACAAGGAAAAGCAGTATGCCTGCTTGATGAACAATGTTCATTAGTACTTGATATCTACTGGTTTTTCTTCAAAAAAAAGTGAAGTATACTAATTTGATTAGTGAGAAAGCACATCATTCCTCATGGGGCATTACTCTTATATATGGCGTTTGGCGAGCCCAACTTCTTTTCATGTTTTGTTCGGTGATGATCAGTTAATGGATTGAGTGCAATGTTTATTAAAAGGTAAAGGTTGATTAAGTTGAATAATCTTAGTAATAATCATGTTTGAGCATATATCAAAGAACTTCTGATACACATGTATACAATGCATGTGAAGGCCTGACTGAAGCAATTAAAAATGATTACTGTTTACATCAACCAAGGTATTGGGATGCAAGGCCATTGGATATTGAAGAGGTAAAAAAAAAACCATTGCGGGTAATGGTTGAATAACTATAAAAATATTGGAAAAGGTAAATAGATAAATAAATAATTGGTGGGAAGGAGTCCGTCATAGAAAATGATTCATCGGTATAGAGATTCCCATTCTGATTGGATCTCAGAGTTGCAAAATAACTGGAACAAAATATCCATTGTTAGATAAGCATTAATCTTTCTTTGGTTTGCAATTACCGAGATGGGGCAAGGATAACTTGTGTGAAACGTACGTGAAATCCTATTGCCCTCTTAGTTTTTTGTTAATTTGGAGATGGGTACTATATTATTTTCCAGCAGTTAGATCAGACTCCATCTTGTTCCATCAAGATGATTTTTCGGAGAGAGCACCAACTTCAAATGCATATGGTATGTGTTGAGTTGTCTTTGAATAAAGTTCAGAAAAGAAAAGCTCTATGAGTTGGTCTAAGCTTGCTAGTGGTTGGTTCAAATTAAATATAGAAACTTCTTGCTCTTTGTCCTGTGAGTTGGAGGCGTTATTAGACCAGAAGTCAGGGGCTGCGTGACGCCGAATTTGAGCGAAGGATTCACATTAGGAACTCGTTTCAAGCAGAGTTGCGGACGATTTTTAGATATGAAGATTCATATGTAATTTTTGAAAGATGTTCTTAATCTTACACTTAAGGAAGAAGTTTTACATATTTCAAGATTTAAACATTGTGGTTGATAAAATGACTGGTTTACCCACTCGATTTGATATTGATGTGTCTATTTTTACATATAAATTAATTGTGACTATTTTTACATGTATTTTCCTATTTTGTAGATTTTACTTATTTATCTCCTCCTATTGTACTCATCATGAGCTGTAGAAATGTTGTAGTATTATTATGAATACAATTATTACTCCACAAACTCACATTATGTCCCACTCATTTACGAATTGAGTCTCATAGTCGTGCTAAGAATTGATTTGAAGCCAATTGAACTTTTTTCAAGTTGAACAGAACACTGAACCATCATGAATATTTCAAGTCATTTATACCACTAAAGTTTGTAATAAAATAATAACAACGTAAGATGTTTTTGAGCATAACAATTGTTATTTCAAGTAATTACCGCGGTTAATATAAAGTTGTAATTAATCAATAGTTCCAGATTTACACTTGAGATAAGAATTAAAGATGGAATATAATAATAATGAATCCAGGAATGAATTGGAAGTTAAAAACGACATATCGTTTTGAGCTTAAACACACATAAAGTAAAAAGACAAAGACAGAAGGAACTAGTTCAGTTGAGACGCCGGCGATTGTTTTTATTTCGGAGAAGAAGAGATTTCCCAGAACGAAGATGGGCGGCGGTGAGTTCAAATACGAGATTTCTCAGAACGCATACATAAAGCTGGTCCTCCATGCACTCAAACACAAATCCGCCGCCGTTGACGGCGTTTTAATCGGCCGATCCACCGATGACGTCATCGAGATCACTGACTCCGTCCCTCTTTTTCACAATCACCTCGGCCTCCTCCCTCCTCTTGAGATCTCCCTCATCTTGGTACGCTTCCTTTGATTTAAGGGTTTCAATTGAGCTCATCCTATTGATTTAGGTTTTTTTTTTGGTGTGAAATTGAACAGATAGAAGAGCATTTTAGTTCTCAAGGTTTGGGGATAGTGGGATACTTTCATGCTAATGAGAGATTTGATGAGACTGAGCTTAATGGTGTTGCCAAGAATATTGGAGATCATATGTTTCGATATTTTCCCCAAGCTGCTGTTCTTTTGGTATGTTTTTTTTTCTTATGTTTTTTTTTGGTTTTTCTTCATTGGGTTTTGGTGGGTTTTTAGAAAAGGTTTTGCTTTGTTGTTTTCTGTAGTTAGATAACAAAAAGCTTGAAGCTTTGGCTAAGCAGAAAGAACGGAGCCCGATTATGCAGGTTTGTTCCGTTCCTTTGCTTTTTTAATTCCGTCATTTTCGTGAGTTAGATAACATGAGCCTATGATTGTGTTTTTCGTTAGCTATTCGTATTGGTTTTGGCACTTGAAAGGCAATGGTCTTGTTCAGAGTTGTTATGAGTTCAATGTTCGTAGGAAATTGACTGATGGTTCTGCTTTAGCCACTTGAAATATTTATGAGAAATGAATAGAATAATTGATGTTTTTTCTTGGTAAATGAAAGCAATTAAACGGAAAACAATACATGTACGAGAAAAAGCATATATCCGACAAGCTATCCTTGATCAGTCGGCTGCCTAGGGTCCCTGTCCTGGTGACATAGAAAGAAGTGGAGAGTCTTCTAAGTTCTGGATGTAGTCTTCTACCAAAGAAGATTCAATACTTTTGTGGTTAAAAATGTACTAGATTTGAAGCTTTCTGTTGTGCTAGGTGAACTTTAAATTCTACAAGAGATGTCAGTGATGATCTAAAGAAAGATTACAGAACATGAGGAAAATCTTTACTAGTTGGTTGTTCCTCCTTTACTCAGGGCAGTGTCAATTTAATTTTACTGGAGTGTTCTTTAAACTTCAGACTTTGTATATGATTAAATTCTCTTCAGAAATATGGCACACCTGATAACTATTTGCTCTAACTGTCAAATTTTGTCAAGTATAATTCGGTCATTATGGAACATGACTATGTTTTCGTCTATAATACACTTCAATGCCAGCATCACTGCATCAGGATTATTTAATCTTTTTTTATCAGGATAATAGAAATATTAAATAAAACAGCAAATAACAAGGCCAAATTAGGACCAAACATGCTAATCTAGACAAATTCTGTGTTCCTACTTCCTACCCTCTCTTCACACATCAATTTTATCTTCACTCTGTAAGCTATGCTTTGTACAATTTGAATCCAAACCAGTAGGAATATTCTATGTTGCAATGAAGCGGAAACTGAAATGGACGCTAGGAGACATTATTTCTAAAACATAGTTTTCAAAACACTACCAATATACAAAATTGGAAACAGAAACTTAACTGAAATGCAAAATAAAAATGGAAATGTTACTCGAGTTTCTGTGAAATGTGGGAAATATTGTGAAAACTAAGAAGCCATTCTTCTTGTAGTAGCTGTTAAAGTTGTGCCGACAGCCTTACTACCCGTCCAACAACGTACACCTCCAAGAATTAGAAAACTTAGGACAACCATATGTCTGTTGTTGATGATTTGTCACACTTTATGTTTTCCATACAATAAAAAAACACATTGCGAATTTTTTAGTGCTGGTTTTTGCAATACATACATCTCTCATAGAGTCATATTTGAACATTCTAAGCTTTTTTATTGTGGGTAATCTGTTATTCTTTAGGTTCAGTGTCGTTTAATGGTTCTAATTTGGACATGGACTCAAGTTGGAATGATTGAAATTTCTTTATGGTGCCAAATTCATCTTTTAGCAACAGTGAAAGCATGCCTCCTTTTGTTACTGTTGTTTTTTGGCCATATATTTTGTAGTTTACATGCACCTCAGATTTGTCCTTGATTCAGCGACATAATACTAATTCGTCAAGTCAATCAATCTTTGCCAACCACTATTGTCCAGTTGATAGAAATTTTATATTGCTAGTTAGATAAAGTTACCTCATTTGCTAAATCGCCATGATTATGTAAATAAAGTATTGTGTTTCTGTTGATGTATAGCTATATACAAGGGATAGTTCAAAGAACTGGAGGTTAGTAGGATCCGATACAAGCAGTCGATTGGTATTTAAAGACCCAGCGGCAAATGTTGTGCTGTTAGATTTTATTTCGGCCAAGAAATGGGAGGATGTGGTAGATTTTGATGACCACCTTGATGATATTACCAAGTAAGTGCAACATTTGAGTACAGATATGAAAAGCTTTGTATATTACTTGTACTCGGTTGGAAATCTTACAAAGTGTTGAATGTAAATTGACAGGGATTGGTTGAATCCAGATCTTTTCAAGTAGTGATTGGCATGCATGAGTGCATTTATTCTGGTTAGATTGATGTATGGTGCTGCGACTCCATGGAGGCGGCATGGTTAGAACTAAAAATGGGTAGACAATGAGATTTTGGTTTTTGTTATGTTTTAATTATACAGGAGTTTTGTTCAATATACTAGTTATTTTTCAATTGATCCAAATTGCTTTACTTCACATTATATGATTTCTATTCAGTTGTTGCATTGGAAAACCTGGTTATATTGTGTTATGTTCTGTTTATAAGATTAATAACTTTTAATACTGTTCTGTTCTATTTCTAATCATGTCAACTTTTACTAATTAAGAAACTATTCCAACTTGTGTATTTTAATCTGGTACTTGTGCTTAATGAAGAAAATAATATATTGATTGCACTTTGTTGGGTTGAGTAGGATAAGGTTGGAAGTGAACACTAAACATTTTGAGATCATAATATGGAAAGTTTTGAAATAATCATATTAGATAGGGTGTATTCTAAATTTTCTCCACATATTCATCCAGAAATTGCAATACGAACCAAAACAGGATGTTTTTGGCCATCTATAAATCTTTTATGCTAGTTAATCTATTATCTTTGTGCATGAAGAGACTCAACTCGGTGGATATGGTCAGACTCTTAACAACATTTTTTATCGGGTGCTCTCATATATTCCTTCTCCGAGCTCATGATATAGATTAGGAAGGGGAAGAAGATACAAGTGACAACATATTTTGTTACTTCCCTATCAATGTATATTATGTGTTTTGCCTCTCCATCAAACACTAGATAGAAGTCATGCAATAACTATTCGAGCTCTTCCTAGATCAAGCCAAGTGATATGACAGTATATTAAAAATATGAGTTGTAGAAGGAAAGATTTGAAACTAATACAGTAATACAAAATATTGCTTAGCTTCTAATTAATTATCCAATTTGAATAAAGGTAGAGTAAGTGATCAAAGAGAAGTGACTCTAATCCCAACTAGGTTGGCACAAGAGAAAACAACCCCCCAAAAAGAAAATAATTACAAAGATCAAGCAGCATGCCTAACTTACAAACACAAAATAGCTAACTAGTTCGATTAAAATCATTAAAAACGCAACTTGAACAAGATAGCTGGAAGGAGTGCCTCCCGGCATCCGCCCCATACTTTGGAAGGCAATCTGGAGTCTTGTTCCCGTTTTGACGAACAGCAGTCAGAGTGTATTGTTTCTTTCTTTCTTTGGTCATAACTGTAACTTCCTTGGTGTTTTGGAGAACAAGCCACCCTTTGTTGAGACCTTGGTGGGCAAGGAAATTTAAGGAAACTACCAACTTAATATGGGGTTGAAATTACTTTCTTGAGTGCCTTCACCTTGTAGATTGATTCTTCTAAGCAGCAAATAATTGCTTCTGCAAACCATAGTCATCACTTCATACCTGCAATGAATTCATACATTCACATGGGAAAATCAGTTACAATAATCTTGCATATTATAGATATTAAATTAATCAGCAGGTTATGAAATCAAATAGGTACTACTGGATAAACAAAGGACTACTTACCGGCGATAACCACTACCTAGGGTAGCTTTCTCCACCTATGGACGTGGCGCTTTCTCGACCTAATTACATTTTATAATCAACTATGAAGACGGGGTTATCTGACGGCGGCAAATAGGGCAAGTATTAGTCTTCTTTAACCATTCTCCGATGCAACTTCCGTGATACATATGAGTGCACTCTAAACGCTTAACATGAGAGCCTATAGTAATATCTTCTAAGCAGATCGAACACACCGAACCCGATTCCTCGACTCTTACATCCTCCAGCTTTTCAATGAACTCCGGCTTTGTAGGTTGTCCAACCGGAGAATTCTCGGTAGCTGCTTCCTCCGCCATAATCAAAGCCTCTTCTTCGGCACCCATTAAGAAAAGATAGGAGAAGTGCGATGGAGAAGAGTGAAACCGAGCCCTAAAATCAGCAAGATCATCCGCGAGAAAAGTTTCAAATTCATCGTTGTCACCGAACATCAAAGTAGAGAATAATCCTTCACGAACACCAACTGTCGCCATGGTCTGGAAACAATAAGCTATAACAGTACTGAAACTAGAGAAGAATACAATAGAAAAAGATTTTAGGGTTTGAACAAAACGACGGGAGAGACTGAAGTAGGGTTTGTTTGGAACTAAACAAATAGAAACTTTAGAAACAAATAAGATGATTAACTAATCTTAATCCATAGATTTGATTGATCCTGTCTAGTCGATCATCGCTTCTTTTGTTGACTTACTTGTCAAGCAAGTTTAAGAGCAAAATTATCCAAAATAATACTGAAATGACCAATTAATCCTGAATTGTATATACGAGAATTTCCACTTCCATTCTAGAAATCATAATTATAGAAATATATTGGAGCTTATATGCTATTCCAATTAGGGGCGGCAAAATACATTGAACACCACTGACACAACACTGAGTTTTATTTATTTATTTGTATCGAGTATAATAGGTACCGTTCATTTTTGGATCAATTTTAAATGACACGTAAATTTTCGTGTCGTGTTCGGATCAACAAGAATAACAAAAAAAATATAATGCTACTTTTACGCTTGATGAGTTAAGGTTAGAGTTGGAAGAGGAGGTATTTAAGCATCCTTATTTGTTGCACAAAAATCTATTTTATTCTCAATTCTCATAGAGTCACAATCGTGTTTTGTCATCCTTGTTTGTGAAAATTGAATGATTATTTTATAAACAAATTGCATTCATTATATAGTTTATGTCGTGTTGTATCAACAAGTCGGGTTACTTTAAATTGACAAATTCCTAAATAATTATACCTTTGTTATAATTTTCATGTGGTGTCATGTTTTTCGTATCAAGAGCAGGTTGTGTTTAGTTTAAAAATTTCATCACGAAATATTTTTTTGTGTTGTTTGGGTTTAGACTTGTGACACGAATACAAACTTTCACACAATATGAAACACGGAATTGACACCTCTAATATTCTTTATAAGTCATATGAGGGAACAAAAAGAAATTTACATTGACGGATAAAGAATTAGAAGTCATGAAATTGACACCTCTAGTATTCTTTACATTTACACAAGCACAATATTTGACGGATAAAGAATGAAAAATCACGTGTAATTATGAACCGTGATGTCTCCACAATATCCATTATGTTTTACTCAGCTTGTAGTTGTAATCACTATTGTAAGGGAAGGCCACTTGGCCGCCTAAGTCATCCCTAGAGCGCTCAAAATTGAGTATCCAAGATTTGGATCAAATTGACCGCTTAAGTCTGCCTAAACGCTCAAAATTTGATTAGTCCCTGAATTTTTCCTGACTAATCTCTTATTACTCTTCTGAGGTCCTCAGCCGCTGAGTAGCACCTAACATCTTTTACTACACTAGTTGTATATATCTTAAAATTGTATACATTCTTTTAATTTACATTGTTATCATATTCTTAACTGTCAGCGCAATATACCAATTGTCAAGATAATGCATATGACTCAGTACACCTAATTCATGTGTCAGTTTCTAATCAAAAGTTGACAAATAACCCACTATTTAGAGTGATGATGTGATATAAGAATTCAAAAATGTAAATTATTTGTTTGTTGTCATATATATATCGGTATTCTTACGTGTTGCCTCCAATTAAAACGTTACAAATGACGAGGAATTATAGGTTCGTGCACGTCTCTACACCTATAGAAAGGTGCCATTGTCAAAGAGATGCAAACACGTTTTTTCTATAAATAACAATTTTAAGATTACTAAGCACAACTATCTCAAAATATCGTACATTTCTTGTGCATTTGAGTTCAACTTATTATGGCTTATGAATTCATATGTCTTTCTTTTACAACCTTTATATCTTGTTAGTAAAATTTATCGGAACAACAATTTACCAATAAGGCTCAAAAGTTTCTCCCAAGAAATTCGATTTCACATAGAAAACATAGACAACTCTTTAAGCACGTTCACCATTCCAATACTAAATGGTGTTGCACATAGTTATTCTTCACAATGCTTGTTCTAATGCTTACAAGTTTATCTGCTTTCCTAGTTATATATATGCAAAAAGTTCATCTGCATACACTGCATTCTTATTCATAGTTGACTTGAGAGCTCTTTATATAATCACTTGAGTTCTCTTCTTAATAAAGTGTTACTTTTTCTATAAAAAAACTAATAATATTTTAGATAAAAAATTAATAAAATATATAAAATAATAATTAGGCCTTGTGCACCAAAATAGTTGTTTCTTTGATAAAATCCAAAGTTGCTATACACATGGGTGTGGTCACGACTTCATCAACAATTAAGATTGCCTAATAAAATAACATGCAAATTGAAAGAATTTTCACACCACTGCTTTATTTGAACTGAGCTAATTTTTAAATTTCATTATGAAAGTGTATTGATTTTTTTTATTCCCAAATGCAAAGGTAAACTTCGAACTTCTGGAATAATTGAATTTATCTCTATTCATATGAGTTTTTAAATGATTTTTTTTTTGGCTTTTTACAAAATAATTATTGCTTTACGTATTTCCATCAGTGAATGCATTATGAAAAATTTGATTTAAAGTTGAAAAAAATTAAAATAATGATTATTTCATAGTAACCACAAAAAGTATCATAATTTTACTTTTAAAAATATTAGTTTAAGACGCATTGTATCAACTTGAAAGCTATAAATGTGTTAAAAAATTTAACAATGTCTATTTGAAAATTGATTTTAAGTTTAAAATAAAAACACATCCACAACATAACTTTCAAGGCATACCGTTTATTATTTTGGTACTTTTTCAAATATAGTCAAGCAAGGTTTATCAGAATCTTTGCAAATTCTGCTCCATGAATTACATATATATGGTGCATTGACGCTCCAAGAATTAAGATTCAATCTTGGTTTTAGGAGAACTAACATCTGCACGAGCTACATACACATGTTGGTGAATAATAATATAAAGATTTTGCTTTATTTCCACCTTTACTCCTTAAATGTTGCTTTTATCTTTTTGTGATATGTTCCAACGGTACAAAGATCATTTATTCATTATTTAGAAAGAATTCAATTCAAAAATTAATTAAAATAATGAAACACCACCTTTGATCCCAAAAGTATATATTCTATATATTTCCCCTCACAGAAAACAAAGCCAGTAATTGTCTCTCCTTGACCTAACGTCATATGTTTGTGTTTCTCATGCTTTTACGGGCGGATTTATATGTTTGTTTTTTTTTCCTTTGAATATTCTCCATGAATGACCTCAACATTATAATGTCGAGATTAAATTGATGCTTATACATTAATGTGGATCAAATTGGTAATTATTCACTAACGTTTGTGAATCGTGATCGTTTTGATACAATTTTTTCTAGTTTTACACGACTAAACATTAATGAGAATGTTTATGTAAAAAACTAAATTATATGTTTTGTGTAGTGTATGCTTGATCAATAATTTAAAATGGCTTTGCACTTCAATTAATAATAAAGAGAAAAAATAATTATGTACAAACTGAAGCTTTAATTAGAGATAAAATCCAAATTAACCACACTACTGAGTTGCAATACTAGTCCTTTAAATCAAAGACATAATGAAAAAACAATTATATAAACCTTGTATGATTAATTAAATTATGGAAACTAGCTTTAGCTTTAGCTTGCTGTACTTGCTCAAGCAGGCATTAATTAATTCTTCAAACCCATCTATGAAGCAGCAGGGCCACCGGGGCATCCCGTGGCGAAAACCCCGGGTTGAGTCGGGCATTTAGCCAACGGACAATGATCTGTACTATCCAACCCCCACCATTCGGGCCCGTAAATATCCTGTGCTTGAAGTGCAAAGAAGAGGAATATTGCCATAAATGCAAGCCCTGCATCCAACCCGGCTGACAAAATATACGTATGCCTTCCCCACCATCCCTTGTACTTTCTATAGACATAGAAATTGAAGAAGATTCCTACAATTCCCCATGTTATAAAATGAACTGCTTTTGCTGGTGGCATGTTTGATGTTGCTGCTAAGAAAACCGGCATGTTAATGAGCTTAATCCACTTCTTTTCGGGGAATTTTAGGGATAGTAACCATACGGGAACTGGTGCTAATGCTCCTATCAGGAAGAACCAACTAATTTGTTTGTACACTCCTAGCCTTCCAAACATTCTCAGAGGTCCTATAACACCCCATATGATTGAAGCATTGTAGAACACATCGTCTCCCGGACACGTCCATGGACTTCCTTCCGGTAGCAACTCGGGAATGCATATGTTCTCAACTGTTGACAATAGCCACCAGCACGTGGCAAAGTAGACGCTTGATGCAACTATGGTTCCAACTAACTGTACATGAAAAAATTGATTAAAATCTGAACATTGATCATTATTATTTACGAATGATCATTAAATCAAATTACATATATTACCTGAACGAGGAACATGGATTTTGGGGGGATTTTCATGTAATGACCAAGTTTGAAATCTCCAAGAAACAACAGGGCTTGACTCATGCTGATATAGCCATAAGTCTTGAAAGCTACATTAGCAAGCGGCTTTCCAGGGTAAGCGTATCCGATAATCAGCTCTGTGATCACATTTAGCCCCATTTGCTGTTACATCAATCAAAACAAACAGAAATTAATTACCCCAATTTTACACAAAAACAAGTAAAAAGTAAACAGTAATCGCCATACCATGTTTGTTGTGGCTTGAATGATCCCGATGGGAAGAGTACAGCAAAACGCAAGCGCACATGCAATCAAAAGCCACCACCAAGGAAGTTGTAATTGCTTATTGAAACCTTCAACAGCGAAAAGAGCTAAACAAATAGACACAACCAACACTGCAATAAACCACCATTGAGGAACAGATTCATAATTTTTCTTCATAATCCGGGTATGCACGTCCATGAATTGATCATCATTATCCACTATCTCCGTCTTCTTGTAAAACCAGCACTTCATGCTTTTCATAGTCCTTTTCGTTTCTGTTAATATAGTCCTATTTTACAAAGTCATCAATTGTTTAATCACTGAGTCAACACAAAGCAAGAACGGATCAGATTTAGAAAAAAAACTAGAGTTGAACATAAACTTACTTTCCATGAAATAGTACCACATGTGAAAAAGTAGCAGTCAAAGCTGCAAAACTAAACCCGTAAACAAACGCAAAGAGAACACTGAGATACAGCTTGCTGTAACCATTATATGCGGGTAGATCGATGTCAAAGGTTTTCTGATTGAGAATTCGAGAAATATTGTAAGGTCCGCCATGGTTATCAAAGGTATGGGAAGAAAAGATTGGGTAACTTTTAGCATTGTAAGTGTTACTCCAATAAGCAATGGGGACAATGATGTACATGACAAGGGCATAACCGCAGAGAATGTTTGCAATCGCGTAGAAAGGAACGGCTAAAGGACTCCCCAAGAAGGAAGCAACAGTTGACCAGTCGAGTCCGAATGACCCAATTCCGAGCCCGCTTAGACCCGAACCGATCTGTTGGGCAGTAACCGAGTCCTTCCATATCCAACAGACAAAGGAGATAGATGTCAAAGAAGGGAAAAGGTAGCCTGGAATTATGTAGTAAGCAAAACTACATATGAAAACAATGGTGAAAAACTGCAGCCTTGAAAGTCCTCCCTTTGGTCTCTTATCTTTATCATGTAATGCCCTGCAAATTAGTAAAATACACACAATATAAGGATCCACAATTTTAGGCATAGGAACCAATCTAACGAGTTAAGAAGTGCTTGAGCATTCACCAATTGCCAGAAACTCTCCGAAAAATTGCTTAGGAACTATGTACAGAGTTTCAAATTTTAGGCAAAAACATATCAATTGGGCCATGTCTAGATCATTAGATAGTGCATTGAAGCAGCCCTTGTCGTTTGTCAACAATTACGGGTGGCCTTAATATGGTTTTTCTTAATTATTATACCCGAAATTTTGAAGAAGGGTACATACCTGAAAAGCGAGACTTGAACGAGATTGCTAGGCCACCACATAAATGGTGAATCCACAAGAAATACTCTGAAAAGACCAGCCCATCCATATCCAAGTAACTGAATTTCAACAACAACAAAAAAAAGAATGAACAAAAGATGAAAATACAGAGCAGCAGTGACGGATCAGTTGAACACCGTAAATCATCAAAGACACTTCTTTTAGCGAATGAAAAGAAGGATATAGTAAAGTAAACCTGAGTAGTTTGAGCAAGCAACATAGCAGCAACCCAGTGCATAGGCCTACGATAAAAAGCCTTAACAATAGTAATAATGTTAACAGCATAAACACCATTAGAACCACAGCTTGCTAAGATTGTAATAAGAACATGTTCCTTCAAACTAAACGGCCCTGGATTCAACGAAAACGACCATTTTGTCAACGGAACTCTAATCTGTTTATTAGGCAAAACTGCTGCCATGAACTTCCCAATTGGAAGTACAACAATCTGCGCAGAAACTGAACTGACAGACAACTGATTCGACCGGTACGAGAAAAACTGGTTCACAAATGCAAGTATCACACACGACAACAACCCCAGAACCCATGTCCGAAATGTTAAAGCTGTTTCTGTCGGATCATCCGTGATCGGAACAGTCATCCGTACTTGCTCTATCGGATTATCATTAACTTCCTCTTCTTCTGCACACATGATCAACATTCAAATTTCTCCATTAGCACCCCATTTTACAACTTGTACTATTAACAGAATCGGGGGCGGCCATCTTGCACCCCCGAGTTATTTCACAGTTAATTACATTTACAAATTACAAAAAAAGTTTGACCACCCCGCGACAGGGGACAAAGGTGTGTCCCCTGATGCCGGTGTCATAATGATCCACATTTACACGTAACAGTTAGTTCACAGAAAATCAAGAAAAGAGAATTACCGGCTTTACGGGAAGAGTAGGGGAGCGTATCGGAGGAGTCTACGTCGAAAGTGGTCACCATGGTTGTTGTGGGAATCCTCCTTTGGGGTGAGGAGGATTAGAGGTGGAATCTTTATCACTATATACTGAATTTTATTTACTTACCATGTAATTGAGCATTGACAGCTATGAATTACTGGCAAAAACAAAAAAAACAAAGTTGACATAAGTGTTAACAAAATTAATAATGAAAAAAAGGGTGTGAATGTGAACACATGAATCTTAATTTCTGCCTACGTTAGAAACTACTATCTTTAGATGTTTACTGTACGGATTTTATGGCCAGAAAATAGATTCACATTTTTCTTATTATAATTGAATTGAATTAAATTGGACTTTCAATCTTTGCGTGAGTTTCAGTCTCTATTAATTCTATTCTTGTCATGTCTTTAATGAAATTAATAATTTTATTTTATTATAAAAAACAGTTCATGTGGAAGAGATTCCAAGAATTAATTGCTACCTAACCAGATTCCATTGAATATGGTAAGCATTGACTGTATTTTTCTTTTCCATTTTCTTTTTCTGCCCCGGATCCGTTTTTAATGGAATCCGATTTTAATTTCAACCAATAATGCTACCTTTTCTAACAAATTTCAATCTACCTATTTTTAGAATTATTACTTGTCTTTCCATACTAATCCAATACAGTTTGTATCCTACTGGATTTTATTTTGGAGATTCTACAACCAAATACTAAAAAAACAAAAAATATAATTGAACATTTACATAAAGGCTGGCTTAGTGCGATAGGAAAAGGCGGAAACAAATTGTAACTTTTGCTAAAATCGAAAGTCTTATTTTTTCTCCGAAAACAACTTTGTAATCACCAATAAAAGAAATCAGAATATTGGAGATTTGAAAATCGCTAAATTTAGAGTGTCAAAACGTAGTATTATAATAGTGATCGTGCACAATATAGTACCAAATATGATGAAGAATAAATAGATCAAACTGTACTAAAAATACATTATTTTTTTCTTGAAAAAGGGAAGAACTGACCTGGAAAGATTGATGAAATCGGACTATTTTAAGCTTTAGCCATTACCTATAGCTAGAATATTGTGAATAATTGAGCAGATTTATTTCAAATTCGCTTTAAATGGGAATTGGTTAATTATAGTATTTAGATAAGAATTAGGATTTGATTCATTATCTAGTGTTTAACCGGAAAAGGGACCTAATTAATCGGAATGAGATTCAGTTAATCATGTTGAGATATAGGCTAGGTTCATTCTTAATTCTTATGTCTTCTATTCACACTTAATTTCCTAGCATAATTGCTTAAATTCCAATGATTTGCTTCGTACAGTTTGTTGTTTTTTTTTTTTTTTTGCTAATTTATTAGTTTTGTAAAATAAAGAGGGTATGCCAATTTTCATGAGAAATTTTAAAATACTCCTGAAGTACGGATGACATGGAACTCCGAACTAATAGTTCAATGTCACGTCGAATATGTTAGTATCTAGGATCGATGATTTAGGGTGTAAGGTTTAATTTGGTTTAAATTTTTTATTTCAGAGTCTAGAATTTATATAAATTATTAATTGAAAATAAAATTTTAATTAGTTACAAGTTGTCAAAATCTTATTAGTTGGAGTAATATATATCAATTATTTATTGATTTGGGGTACCATTACAGAAATTAATGATTGCTTGATTTAATGTGGATATTCCAGCCAGACAAACCCTAATTATGGACCATTCCTAAATCATAACAAGTAGTAATAAGTTTTTGCCAGCAATTCCTAACCAATAGGATATTTTCATGTTTTCTTTTTACCAGTTGTAAAGATATTAGAGAATCGCATATTGCTTTTTAGATTGAGAGAAAAGTAAAATATAATGATTGTAGTTACTCAAATTTTAAATATGACTTGTGGTTTAACAATTTATAAATAAAACTATGTAAGTATGATTTGTTTTGTAAATAAGGGTACGTGGTATAAATATTTTTGCAAAACAGTGTGCTCAGAAATCACATTTTTGAATTATGGTGATATTTTTATCTTTTAAACAACTTATATCAATATATTGACAAAATATTGATCTCCAAATCGAATTGCTGATTTGTAAATGGACTTAAACATCAAATTAGTTCGTAAATCGTCAAATTATAAAAAAATGTAAAACATTCATAATTATGATTTCGATTTAAGAAGTTCGAAATGACATTAGAATGTTTTATCGATAGTATACATAATTTTCCTTAAAAAGTACAAAATGTACTTTGTTGTCATTAAAACGTAAAGTTATAATTTAAGATACCTTATTTTACAACAAAAATCAAATCACACACTTTAATTTGCAAACCGTTAAACCACAAACTTCTATTTGCAAATTGTGGAAATCACGAGCATTATTTATACAATTATTCCTTTTATATTTTTCAAGGATAAACTATTAGAGGAGAGCGGATTATTAGTTTTTAAGTAGAAGGAAATAATACAATTTTACAAACCTAATATGTAGTATTTGATAACATTGAGAATTTTACTTGGACCGTGCAAAGTTAAAAGGGCTAAAAGGCTCAAAATGAGCGGTCAAACCCATATGGTAAGAAGGTCACGCTCCGCCCACGAACCCCATTTTTTAACGAAGAAGGGACTCACGCTAAGATCGAGGTTCGCTCGAATGGTCCCCGTCTCTAAGAAAACAGGTGATGCCACGTTGCTCCCCACGAAGAAAGGACAGATTACGGTTACGATTCTATTTCCTTGACCACGCTGAGGGAAAAATGAGAGTTCTCCATTATGGCAGAAATCTCCAAAATAATGCCTATATAATCATCTTTATTGACATAACAAGCTACACATTTATCTTAAATTGTTAGTTTATATGCTATGTCAAAACTCACTGTAGAGTCCGTGTATTTTCTAAAACTCACAATATGGTCCCTTATATTCTTCTATCTAATAGTTGTCTTTAAATTTCTAGTGTAAGTTATAGTCACTTTGTTTTTAGTTTACTTTGTTTCCACTTTGTCTTAGTTACTGTTGAATCAATTTCTCTACAATCATCCAATGGTATACAAAACAAAATAATGATTACTTGGTAAATAACATAGAATTTCTCAAAATTTCTATATATTCTCTTATAAAAATTTATAGAAAAACTAAAGTGTTTGAGTTTATTCAAAATATAATGAATTTTTTTTTTAAAAGCCAAAATATAATGAATTAAAAAATGTTTCCTGGGAAACATTGAATACAAATTTAAAAGTATAAGTCCCGTTTGGTAATTAATTTTTTGGGGATAATTAGAGGTTTTGATTAATGAAAACTCTAATTAAGTGTTTGATAAAGAGAGATTTAAGATAGTTTTTTGAGATAAAAAAGCTATTTTAGGAGCTTTTTGATGTAGCTTTTTGTAGTATTTATTTGATCGACCTTTTTAACCCTAATAATTAAAAATGAAAATAATATTTTTAAATAATAAATGTTCTTATTTGTCATTTTGCACAAACAGCTATTTACAATCAGCTAAGTTTTACCAAACAGGTTTTACAATCAGCTAATCAAATCAGCTAATAGCTAACTGCTAACATCTAACAGCTAATTGACAAACGGGACCATAAGTTTAATAAAATTATTTACCTAATACATTATAAACTGGCATGTGACTTAATTAGGACCACTTTCTTCCGTTTTCTTTTTTAAATGTATATAATATTTGAATTGAATTATAATTTATTAATTTGTAAATAATGTACATAAAGGCATCCGTGACATTTTGCTTTACAATGCAAAGCTTTACATTATTCAGATGATTTATTAGTGTATAACTTTATCAAAATTTATTATTTAGTTTTTATATTTTAAAAAATTCACTATAAGATATTCATTTTTTTTTTGTTATAATTAACATTTCAATTATTTTTGTCAATTTTAAAATTTTAAACATTATATATTTTAACTTTTAAAACATTCATACTGTAATACAAAATGACGTTGTAATTTTATTATATTTTGTATATCTGTCTATTTCAAATATAAAAGTTACAGATCTAAAAATGATGAATAGACCAATAAATTAATTATACTAAAATATAAAAATTTTATAGTGAATTTTTCAAAATATAAAGATCAAACAATAAATTTGGTAAAATTTAAAAATTAATAAATTATTTGTTTTCTATATTTTAACCTTAAACTGTTACGGAATAGACCATATTATCTTAAAAATTAAAATATCAATAAATCTCGTTTTTGTGACCCATATCTCATTTGTTTTTACCGTATGTACGTATATATACAACTCGCATGTGACTTAATTAGGACCACACCCTTTTAGCCTCTTTCTTTGAATTTATTTTATTATTCAAAATATGCCCATCAAGTAGACATTTAAATACATTTGCAAATCCTGTCAAAGAAAAAATACATTTGTTAAATTAAAAAAAAATATAAAAATTGTGAAGGAAACAATCAAATGGTCAACACTTAATTAATTAGCCTTATGAGTATGAACATGTTCTTTTGAGAGTTTCATGAGTATGAAGTTGACAAATTAATTAAATGGAAACATGGGAAGAAACTATATTTTCCACCCTTCGGCATCAACAACAGAAAAAATAGAATAAAATAATAAAAACAGTCTGCCCAAACTATTTTTTATGAAAATATTACACAAAATTTAATTTTGAATTGATAAACCTCGTTCTCCTTAATCAATTAGAGTGTTAGTACATAGATATCTTGAAAAGGGTAACCTTTAAATTGATGTATTGATTCCAACCAAAAGAAGCATTGCTAGATAAGCAAGTGAGACTATATTGGATGAAATACAACTTAGAATGAAAGATACTCGTCGAGTTTATATCGTAAGGTATTTTGACTTTCACTGTTCGAACATTTATGCTTTTGAGCATTTTTGTGAAATCAGATGAGCTGTAGAGATCCAAGTTAATGCAGTGGACGTGAAAAAGGAATATGGGATAATACATACATAAAAGACATCCATTTTAAAATCTAAAGCCTACGTAATCCGAGCCATATAAGGAAAGCTCCACATATCGCGCGGTTACTACTTGATTAGGAATTCAGATTAGAGCAGGGTTCTGTTTCCTTAGAAAAATAAGACTCTAAATCAGGAGCATACCTCATGCGGTCAATAAGAGTCATGATCTCAAGGCTGAACTTGAGCTCTCAGGATCACGCGACGTGTTCTTGTTATTTTATCGGACATCAGCGGTGTTATAAGATCCGCTTCCGTTACTGCTTTCACTACACAAAGAGATCAACTGACTATATATCAATCAGATACGCCTCTTTCAAAAAAAAAAAATCAGATACGCCTGAACCCATTTGTCTCATATGGATTGATTCTCTTTAATTCCTTCAATCTCACTTCATTTTGTATAAACACTTTAAATTTATAATACTAAATTATGAATTTCTTAATACTAAATTATGAATTTCTTTTAACTAATACATTTGACAAATTTATATAATAAATCAATAGTCTTAAATAATTATTTCATAAATAAAATATTAAAAATATTTATCTTTAGGACGCTACTCTAACATGAATGTGTTAAGAAATGGTATCTAAAATTTGTGGTTGAACATTGTTTTTAATTACTTGGAAAATTGGTGTGTTGTTTGTTTCAGAGATGTGGATTGATAGTTTGCCGATGATTTGATTTTGATATGCAACAACTTCCAGTTTGCTACACAACCTATATATTGAGTGGGACATCTGGTGGCACTATCTAATAGAAATTGATCTTATTTTTTTAAAAAATGTTTATTTTAGATCAATACTATAGGTTATTATTTGAGTTGGAAAAGTTCTTCTCATAAGAAAAAACCATCTCATCAAATTATTTGATTGTAAATATATTTTTTCATTTTAATTTATATTTTTTGGAATTAGAACCTACAACCTTACATTTTTCTTTTGAAATGCAAAAATCACTAAATTATTTTTTATTTATATATATTGTACAAGAAAGATTTCCACCAAAATTCCAAAACAGGAGTTAAAGAGGACCAAACAGTAATCATATATTGCAAACTCAGAAACGCAATTTTGTTTCATGTTTCTAATAAAATCATCCTTGAAAAACTGTTACATAGAAATAAAGAACTTGTTTTGATTGCAGCTTTGTTTCTTCTGATTTTAGTTTCTGTTTCAGAATTTAAAAATTAATAAATATATATAATAAACTGGACAGATCCTTTTTGTTTGTTCAGTACTTGGTTTTACACTGAAATTAAGCTAGAATGATTTAGCCTAACACAACTTAAAAGAAAAAGTTATATTAAGAAAACTTCTTAAACTTAGATGCATAAAAAATGTGTAAGCAAATGAAGTACAAATGGTTGAATCATAATTTGAGAAATGTTTTCAACTACTTTTATTAATCTAATTTAACGTTTCATAAATCGAAATAGGAACGATGTGTCAATATCTTACATAAATTAATCAGAGTTTTTTCTTTACAACAAATTAATTAGAGTTGTTATTATTTTATTCTACACAAAATCAATTTGATTGGGCCACATCTTCCAACAAGTTGCTACCTTTTAAAATTCACATATTTTTGAAAGATTTGCTATCCAATTTTATTTAACTCATGAGCAGATAAAATTTGAACTATACGAACGTTGTTCATCTTCCAACAATTGCAACTAAAAATGCTAGTAAAAAGGTCATACAAACTCAAAAGAAGAATAAAAGTCTAAAAACTGAGAAATTTTGTTAATAAGAAGGAGAAATTAGTATATAATAAAATCTAATTCATTGAACAAAAAATAATAAAGTTAACACTACTTCTCACCTAGACCTAGAAGATGGGGAAATGTTTTTTTCTTTTTTCTTTTTAAAATTGTCGGTAGTGGGGCATTATCTTATTCCAATTATTGTTTGTCGAGGTACAACCTTATCTCCATTGCTTCCTTCCACTTTGACATTTCCTATTTCTCTCTCAAATATTGACTCGTGTGTGTCTCTTAGGCATGCTCATTACATTATAAATAATATTGTTGGGAAATCATTATATTAGCAAACTAAGATAATAGAATAATAACTTAATAAAAAAATACTCTACCTTTTCTTTTTTTAATGTGGAAGAAGTTTGGTTAATCAATGGAGTCACATCCAATCACTTAGTAATACACACGTATTTTTTATGGTTAAGAAGATTGGGAGTTAAGATATTACTTAAATTCTATCCACTAGCATTCATTTTAGATTAATTTGAGAAAATAGATACAATAATTTCTTAAAAATGTTGTATTTCTAATGAAGCAACCTCTTTATCCTCTTTCAACTTCCATGGGTTTTTAATTCATTCCCTCTGATTCCCCTTCACAAAATTAAGTTATCTATTGATAGAAAAAACCATTTGGAATTCTATTAATGTTAAGGGCTTGTGTTCGATTATGCTAATATGAGATCTACTTGTTATTTGAAAATAAATATAAACTTTAGCTCTATTGTAGTTTAATTGACTTGCATTGGATTTTTAATTTTATAGGTCGGTCAAAATCTTGCTAGTACATTGAAATATTGTGTTTTATTTATTCATTTTATAATTACATTTATTATGTAATTGATTGATTTGAAATATATCTATATTAGTCATTTTTGTAAGGTAGGAACAACATCTAATTATAATTTATCAAATTCTAACAATCAAACATCATCTAATTGGTTATAACCCTATTGGCAATGTGTTGATGAAAAGACTAAAGATCGAATCATGATCCTTACAAATTATTCAAAAAGAGAAGCCAAACAATAAATGACAAAAAGCTAACCTCAACAGCAAATAACAACAACTATACTAAACGGGCCTTAAGACAACATTGGCAGCATCCTAAATAGTTTGTACCTGTAGTATATGACAAACTTTAATATTACGAGGCTATTAAAAGCAATTGAATAAGAATAGAAATTCAATTTACAATTTATGAAAACTTGAAGAAACAGTTGGAATTTTGGGAAAAATTTAGGAATTCATGTATAAGCAAAAGAAACAAAAAGGTTAATATATGGAAACCAGTTGGCCTTTTATTTCAACGAAGGGAAATTCTAGGGTCACTTTGTTTTCCACAATTGTATAGTCAGAGCAAAACAAATGAATTTAGTTCTGATTTGGGCTTGGGCCTTGGTGCCATCAATACTTCTAAATGTGGCTGAGATGATATCCAAGTAATATGATAATTGTTGACAAAAGGTTTCCAATTTCTGGAGGGATTAGGCCACTAATCTGGTAGTCATCAAGATAAAATGTGCCCAAAAGGATCAATTTACCAATTGATGAAGGGATTGATATTATATGACATAAGTAAATCACGAAGAACCTTCAAATCTCCCGTGAAGTCCAATACTACTCAGATCGAGCATGACGTTGGAAGGAATAGAAATTGAGGTTGAAAACATTTATTCCTGAGTTGTATTTATTCCACACATATAGATGAAAATCATTACATTCGTTATATCATTATATGAAAACAAAGAAAATTTAGTAGTTCTAGAAAAAGTTGATATAAAAATGCAAGAAACGAGTTATTACATAATTTACGGTATAGAAAAGTGTTTTTACATCATATAAGACATTGATTAACTGCAGAAGAAAAGTCTAAGTAAAGTAACAGATGAAACTTCAAAGTGAGAGCTACTACATCGATGCATCCAGTTTCAAGACAAAGAAAAATAAATATATTAATGTTATCCTATTGACTTGGTCAAATTATGATACAACTACCTTGTTATTTCCCAAATAGTTGACCTTTTGTCAAACTTGGACCTTTTTTTAGTCTACAAATTACAATGTAGTTGGGGAAAGAGGAAGCAACAATGCCTGAAATGAACCCTTTTCTATCAGTTTTCATAATCTCCATCATCATTACAATAACCTTGGAGGAGTGTCGTTGCTGCCCGGATAATCACAAGGAAGCCCTCCTCGAATTCAAGTCGTTATTGCTAGGGAACACTACTTCCACTTCCCACAAGTATCTTGCTGGCTTTGAGACTTGGAATTCTACTACTAATTGTTGCAAATGGGACATCATTGTTTGCGATGATGCATCGCAGCATGTAACTGAATTCTCCATCTCTCGTGTCATTTCCATGTACTTGGACCTTGTTGTCTCTTCTGATGTTTTAACTCCTCTGTTTCGTATACAAACCCTCACTCATTTCGACGTTTCTTCAAATGGCATTCAAGGTGAATTTCCTGCAGTTGGGATCTCCAATCTAACAAATCTTGTTACCCTTGATATGTCGGAAAACAACTTCAATGGCACCATTCCTCTCAGTTTTTTACCTTCGAAGCATCTCGAGTTTCTTAGCCTGAGTTACAATTCAATTCAAGGGAAATTAGGTACCAATTTCTTCCTTCTTAGCAACTTGAGTTCCTTGCAGTTGCAAGAGAATTTCTTCCATGGAGATATCCCTTCGGAGATTGGCAACCTCACCAGACTGCAACACTTAAATCTCAGAAACAACGAGTTTTCCGGGTCCATTCCGTCTTCATTATTCAGTTTGAGAGAGTTAACCTGGCTGGAGTTGATATCAAATTCTTTGTCCATGGAGATTCCGGCCGAGATGAGCAATCTCTCAAGTATCCAACATTTGCTACTGAGCGGTAACAATCTGTCAGGAAAGATCCCTTCTTCTATTCAGAAGTTGGGACAGTTGGTATCACTTGATTTAGAAGATAACTTCCTCGTTGGCGAAATACCAACGTGGTTATTCGATTGGAGGAATTTGACACAGTTGAAACTCGGGGGAAATGAGTTGTTTCTGAAAAACGCCAGTATAGGCCCGAAGAGCAAGCTATTTAGATTATCATTGAGATCTTGCAATATCTCCGGGAATATTCCAACTTGGCTTTCCAACCAAACTGAACTTTATGAGTTAGATTTAAGTGACAATGGCTTCACTGGGACCTTCCCCGAACAGCTGATCGAAATAAACCCGTCCTTGAGATCTTTGTTCTTATCAGATAATAAGCTTTCAGGCACAATTCCTCCTCTCTTGTTCAATTCTTCTTGCATACAAAATCTTGACCTCTCAAGAAATAATTTCTCAGGTTACTTACCCGATAACATGGGTGAATTAGGATGCTTGCGAACTCTCATGTTGTCAAGCAACGATTTCTCCGGACCAATTCCCAAATCCCTCTCACTTACATCATTGTTTACACTAGACTTGTCAAAAAACAGATTTTCAGGCAGTGAGTTCCCGAAATTCGAGTCCCTTTACACCCTCGATCTTTCCTTTAATAACTTTTCGGGTGAGATTCCTAGAAATTTCTCAGATCAGCTGATTGTGCTTGTTCTTAGTCAGAATCATTTTTCTGGTAATTTGCCTCGAAAACTAGCAAGTTTAGTGAATCTCAAATGCCTTGACCTCCATGACAATAATCTCACGGGGAAAGTCCCAAGTTTTCTTGCTCAAATTCCCTCGTTGCAAATTCTGAACCTAAGGAATAACTCCTTTGAAGGGCTTATCCCGGAAAATATCTCAAATCTCACTCTTATTCAAATCCTAGACCTCTCTCACAACAAGTTGAGTGGAAATATACCAGCTAATGTGGGAAAACTTCACGGAATGATCGGCTATCATCAAGACTTGTCGTATAAAGCGATTTCTTACCTTGGAAGGTCTACTTCTGAAGTCCAAATAAGCTATCCTGACTTGGAAGTGATTTGGAAAGCACTGAAGCGAAATCTTCCTAACCAAAACCTCGGTATGTACACACTTCTAGATTTATCAAACAATAAGCTTTCAGGGGAAATTCCTGATAGTTTGGGCGCCCTGAAAAATCTGAAGCTACTAAACATCTCATACAACAACTTATCGGGCGTAATACCATCAAGTTTGGGAGGTTTGGAGAGTCTGGAGAGTTTGGATATGTCGTACAATGGACTTTCAGGAGAAATTCCTCAAACTCTTGGGAAGTTGTTACAGCTAAGTAACTTGGAACTGAGAAACAATAATCTCACTGGTAGAATTCCAAGTGGCCCTCAAATGGACAGGTTTAACAATCCGGAATCATATGCCAACAACAGTGGACTTTGTGGAATGCAAATCCAAGTTTCGTGTGATAAGGAGACACATGGCAAAAAGCCGGAAGAAAATGGCGATGAGGAAAACGTGGAAACATGGTGGTTCTCGTGGATGATGGCGGGAATTGGGTTTCCAAGTGGACTTATATCAACAGTGTTGGTTATGTACATCATTGGTTTCTTCAATCTTGCACCAAAGAGGCATAAAAGAAGATATTATATGAGACGTGGCGGCGTAGTTAGTTTGTAATCTTGTAATTTCTGAATTACCTTTCTTTAGCTAGTTTCAATCAGATTCCTTGCTCTTATATATGATATATATCTCTGCTTCATTCATTCCAAAGGGCCAAAGCATCTACTAAAAGAAACAAGGAAAGAGGTGGGGACATATTAGTGGATTGGAAATTGAAGATTATTATTGGAAAAAATAAAAAGGAAAGAAACGGAAAAACAAATCCTATTAATTAGGAATAAAATTAAAATCCTAATCAGTGTAGGTCCATAAAATAAAATAAAATCCTGATCAGTGTAGGAATAGGAGATTGGACAGCAAAGTATATATATAAAGAGGTACATATACTAGAAAGTTACGAATTCACAATACATTCAATCTTAGACAGACATGACATCTCTTAACTACTTGTCTTTCCTCTGCATGTGTTGTGTTCTTGTTTCATCGTGTTTGTCTCAAAATCAAACCTCCTGCCAATCGTACCGTTTCTCAAACAATCATGCTTTCCAATCCTGCACTGATCTCCATGTTCTCTCTTCCTTCCTTCATTGGACTTTCTACCCTACTACTCTCACCGCTGACATCGCTTTTCGCAAAACCGGAACATCCACTGCCTCTTGGGTCGTTTGGTCTCTCAACCCGACCGGCCAAAATATGTTGGGATCACAGGCACTCCTTGCTTTCCACAATTCTGCTGGTATTCCAACTGCATACACCACTCAGATCAACAGCTATCGCCCCACTATGCTCAACTCTAACTTGACTTTTGGGGTCTCCAATATCCGCGCTGAGTATGCTAACTCCGAGATGATTATATTCGCCACTTTGCATCTCGATAACACTCTCATAAAGACCAATCAAGTCTGTCAGGAAGGTCCGATGTCCGGCCCTAACACTTTTGGGATGCATCCTATATCTAGGGACAATCTAAGATGTGTCGGGACTGTTGATTTCTCTACAGGAACTGTAACTGCTACTACTAATTCTGCCGGCTCTTCAAACACCAAGAGCAAGAAAAAGAATCTTCACGGGGTTCTGAATGCTGTCAGTTGGGGGTTTATGATGCCGTTGGGGATCATGTTAGCTAGGTATCTAAAGGCGTTCAAAGTAACAAACCCGGCTTGGTTTTACGTTCATGCTGTTTGCCAAACCTCTGCCTATTTTATCGGTGTTGCTGGGTGGGCCACTGGCATGCAACTCGGCAGTCAATCACCTGGAATTACACATGCCACACACAGGAATCTCGGCATCACCCTCTTCGCTTTTGCAACTTTGCAGGTACTTGCTTTGTTTTTAAGGCCAAAGCCGGATCACAAGTACAGATTCTACTGGAATGTGTACCACCGCTCAATTGGATATGCTACTGTAGCCATGAGCATTGCTAACATCTACAAAGGGTTTGACATATTGCACCCGGACCACATTTGGAAGAAGATATACACAGTCGTTATCATTGTCTTGGGAGTCTCTGCTGCTGTTTTGGAGATCGTCACTTGGCTCATGGTTCTTCGATGCAAGGTGGAAATTACAAAATCTCAAACACAAGAAGACCACTCCTCCGATAATACTAATAAGAACAACGGATCGTCTAATAATGTTTAATCAATTTCATCTTTCATTCATCATTATTTGTAGGCTATTTGTAGAATGTTATTTTTTTATTTTTTCTGCCTGGAATGTAAAAAATTGATTCTTTGAAGCACAATTAATTAAGAGTTGAATCCTTTCTTAGTTTCAGTGTTTGTACTTGTTTTACATATATAATTTTCAAACAGTTCTCAATCATTTCATTGAGTGTATAAAATCAGAGCAACAAAAGTTAGTTTGTGATAAACCAAATTACATCCATCTTTCTTATCCCTCAGTATTAGCTATATGTTCTGTTTCTTAAGCATACTTAATTTTGTACATACATGTCAGCTAATTAAGTAACTAATGTAGCTACGGATGAATTAGGACAAGTTCATTTCCATTTTTCTTCCTCTTTAACATACTAACTTGTTGAATACCGTCATAATGCTACTGTCCTAACGGTCTATGAACTTTACATTGTAATAGAAAATTTACATTGGCCATGTTTGGTAATAAAGGATTTCGGGTAAGTTTTCAGACTACCGTTTGAGGAGAGCGGGATTGAGCTCGACCCGCTCATTTTGAAAAGGCTTGTTTTAAAATCCTTTTCGAGTTTAGGAGATATATTTATATCAAAAGTCTCTTCATCTTCTTTTTCTCTTAGGCTTCTGGAGGCCATGCCTGTTAGCTTCTTCTCATGATCAGCTACTTCTCTTCGTACTCTGTCAAGCATGAGGATTTTCTCGGTGATTTGCTCAAAACACTCGTGTATGCTAGTAAGACGTCTATAAGCTTGACGCTCGCTGGGGTTTTCTTTGCTTCTCTGTCAAAATGTCTCTTTTTTCAGTGTTGTATTCTCCTCAAAGTAAGTTTCTAAAAGCACCAATGGATTGTTTAGAAATAGGAAAAGTACTAGAGGAGCATACAGTTGGTATACCTGAAGACTACTTCATCCAGAAGTACGTAAGTTCTACGAAGACGTTCTTGGATAGAATTACTTTCTCACTGAAGCTGTCGAGTTTCCTTGGAGATTTGAATGCTCCACCTCCCTAAGGAGAAATGAAATATATATCTGTCAAAATAACACAATGAAATCGGTAAGCATATTTTGCCAAAACTCACCTCAATTATTAAGAATGAGAAAACTGAGTCCACGTACATACTCTATGTGATCTTTTGAATGCTTATTCTCAGCATCATTTGAGTCTCAATTGCGAGCATACACTGAGTGACTGAGTGAGTTTCAAATAAAATGATGCAAGAAATTGATCCATTTGATTGATTCAACCAAATATTTAATCAAGAATATCAACAAACCAACACAAAAACATGCCAAGCAATTGCAGAAATCCAACCCAGATTGGTCAAGATTGTGAATGCTAGAAAATTGAAATTATATCATATAAATAAATACCAACTTTGAAATTTGATAAAAATGATTGACTTAATACATAAATAATTTTTTTGTGAAAAAGAACAAAAGTAGATTGATTCCCTGGACTTAGAAAATGTTTTATCAACTCTATGAACTTACTTAAATGATCTATTAGCCACCTCAATTTGTTTCAATCAACGTATCCGCCTTCTAAACTAGCTTATATGGTTAATCATATCACTTTAAATGAATTTAGATAGCTATGGAAATACTTTCTATGTTTAAAAGTCAATTAGCTTTTTGCGAAAAACCACTGTTTGTCCCTCTCGTATTTTAGGAAACAAATTACTTTTTCTTTTTTTGAGAAATTTGTAAGGAGCAGGATTCGAACCCTGGACCTCCAACTCACACATTGGTGAGTGTACCAGTTGGGCTAAAGCCAATTGATCACAAATTACTTAGTTTTAGTCTATTAATTTATTTACATTAAAGAGTTTAGTCCATATCGTTCGATTAAAATGAAGATTTCGTGGTTAACTGAATTTCAATATCATATTTTTTTTATATCTATTATATACTTCAAAATAAATAAAAAAGTTAATTATTTATGGTCGATAATAGAAATAGGAAGGTATAATATAGTACAGCAGCACAGGGTAGCTAGGTGGAGCGTCTTTAACCTAAATAACTGTCTGTGTTTTGTGCTGTAAACCCTAAACCCTAGCCGAACATACAGAGGAAGACTCCCAGGCAGGCAGCTCTATCTTTCTTCTCCACCATACCATACCATACCATACCATACCATACCATACCATACCATACCTACTAGGTTAAGGTATTCTCTCAATCTCTTGTTGCAATCTTACTTCAACTTAATAATTTTTCTACTTCTTTTTTAGCCTTTTATATTGGGTCTAATTTTAATTATGTTTACCATTTTTTATTTTATCTTCTTCTTTTCATTACATTGTTTGTCAGCAATTAGAGTTTGAAATTATGTTGTTCAGTTGCTTTCTATCAGTATTGAGCTAAAAATAAATATACTTTTCTTGTACGCAGCTGTTTAAATGGCACCTGCTGCACTTAGCAAGAAAAAGGGCTTGAAATCACCCAAGCCTGGGCCTAATAAGAAGCTAAAGGTTAAGGGTGACCTTTTCACTGAAAAACGCCCTAAGAAAGATGACATTTTCCATGATGATTCCGATAGCCCTGACGAAGAAATAGACGGACAGATAGAGTTTGATGAAGATGATGATGATGATCAAGGATCGGTTTCCGGTTCTGATATTCTATCTGATGGAGATGACCCAATTACTGATGATTTTCTACAAGGAAGCGATGCTGAAGGTGCCGCCTTGCTTTCACTGTTTATTTTTGTTGGCGTTTTTGTTTGTTGTTTTAATTTTATGACATTTTTGGCATTTTCTTCATTTTGTGGCTGCAGAGGAAGATGCAGGCTCGGATTCCAGTGTTGATGTTGACTCAGATTCTGATTCAGATGGATCTGATATTGAGGGAAAGTCTAAACGTATTGATATACGTAAGAAAAAAGTATTAGAAGATGCCAAGAAAGAAATGAAGGATGATATCCAGGTCAACATTGGTGAAGATGAGTTTAGATTGCCAACCAAAGAGGTTTATTATTTTCTTTGCTTTCTTTCCTATTTATTCAAATTTCGTTAGATTTGTCTTCTTGAGTTCGTTCATAGCATCTTAATATTCTTTCTGTTTGCCTGTTGGCTTAGGAACTTGAAGATGAAAAACGTGGACTACCTGACCTTCCTAATCTTCAAAGGAGGATTAGAGAGAGTAATATTTGCATCCTGCCATTTTAAAATTTGAACATTTTCGCTTTCTTGACAACTGACTTTTTTTTTATGATTTTTCTTAGTTGTGCGAGTCCTGTCAAATTTTAAAGATTTGAAGCAAGAAGGCATTGGGAGAAAGGATTATGTTGAGCAGCTTAAAATTGACCTGAGTTCATACTATGGATATAATGATTTCCTTATTGGAGCTCTGGTGGAGGTATCCCATTCACTTCATTTTGATCCTTTTTTTTTCAAATTGCCTTAACCATTTGTTACATGTTTTAGCTTCTTCCATTGTAGTTTGTTTGTACCATAACTTCTATTATGGTTTACAGATGTTTCCAGTCAATGAGCTTATTGAACTTGTTGAGGCTTGTGAAAAGCCCCGGCCTATATGCTTACGAACTAACACTTTAAAGGTAAAGTGTGAATTTGGATCCCCACAATTAATCAATTGGTTTGTTGTTCATTCCTTGTTTTGTATATTGCATGACAATGGAATCTCGTGTACACAGGCCCGGAGACGGGATTTGGCTGATGTACTGTTAAACAGAGGAGTAAATCTTGACCCCTTAAGCAAGTGGTCAAAGGTATTAACTTACTTCATCTATATGTAGATAAAGATATAACTTTGGCTGTACTTTGTCATGAGAATAAAGAGGTCTTGTAGGTTGGACTAGTTGTGTATGACTCACAAGTGCCTATTGGTGCCACTCCAGAATATATGGCTGGCTTCTACATGGTAAATAACTTCTTATAGTCCTCTTACTTAACAATTTTCTATAGTTTGAATGGCTTATGTATCTTCAACTGCATTCTCTTCTCAGTTGCAAAGTGCAAGCTCATTCTTGCCTGTAATGGCTCTTGCTCCTCAAGAAAAGGAACGAATTGTTGATATGGCGTAAGTGACGGGTTTCTTTTATCTATTGTAGCACATGCTAGCTATGTCAGCTCAATTAAGTACATCTCAATTTGTAAGGGTTTGTCATATCTTAAAATGATGAATTTTTTTTAACCTTCCAGTGTCAATATATTTTGTCAATTGAATTTTAAGCATTGCTGAAGTAGTACTGATTTTTATTTATTGAGAATTAAGATGATTGCCTCAAACTTGGATAGTTTTTAGTAAGCATACGTCCCCTCCTCAACATCTATCCACCCTTCCAAATGCCCAAATTCTAGAACGAAAATGTTGATATCTTTTATGGTTATGCCATTTGTTTTTCATTTTGGTACTTGGTGATATATGGCATTCTTACTAATCTTGTTGCTTTTTTCATCTACTAATACAAAATTATGCCTACAGGGCTGCACCTGGCGGTAAGACAACATACATAGCTGCACTTATGAAAAATAGTGGTACGTTGTTATTCTACTTTCCTTAGGTCTTTTGCTAGATAAGTCCATAGAAAAAATGGTTTCTTCTGTGAAACATGAAATCAAAATACCAAAGTGAAAGCTGAAGATGAAATAAGTGGCAAACTATATCACTCTACCAAAATAGGCCAAATTAATTCATTTTTTAGCTTAATAATCCTACAATTACTTGAGGTTTGCGCTATTTTTGAATTTTGTATGCGAAAGAAGTACACTGAGACCTTTATACAAATTAGAAGATGGAGAACCTGAGTCTTTGTTGCCTTTTATATAGTTTAGCTTATCAGATTTCAGAAATTTCATTTTTTTATTATGTTTTCTTTTGACTGTCACCAGGGTTGATATATGCAAATGAGATGAAGGAACCGAGACTAAAGTCGCTTACTGCAAATTTGCACCGCATGGGAGTAACAAACACCATTGTTTGTAACTATGATGGTAGAGAGGTTAGTGGCTTGCTTACTTATTGAGGAGTGGTATGATTTTCTGATGACAGGATCTTGTTTGCCATTCCTTGTCTGGTGTGTGGCCATTAGAACTTGGTTGATAAAAATCAGTTTGGATACCATAGGTCATATAGTATTTCATGAGAACTCAATTTTCTATTGTGGTTGAAATGAACAAAATCGCATCTCTTGTTAAACTTCTACTTTTATGCATACTTCATTTTGATTTTCTGTCACACACTTTTGTGATGCATCTCTGATTCCTTTTGTTTTCTTCTATGCCTTTATGAGTGTAGCTTACCAAGATTTTGGGCCACAATGCTGTTGATAGGGTGTTGTTGGATGCTCCTTGCAGTGGAACAGGGGTAAACCTACTCTTTCAGAATTTATCCAAGCATCAACTCGTTTTTATCACTTCCTGCTTGGTTAATAAATGTACACGTGTTGTTTATTTTGTAGGTCATATCTAAAGATGAATCTGTTAAAACTTCTAAAAGCTTGGAAGATATACAGAAATGTGCCCATCTGCAGAAGGTATATGCTTTCCCCTTTTTCTTTTTCTTTAAAAAAAAATTGTGGTCATGCTTTTTAATTTAAGATATTATTTCATTTAAGAGGATATTAAGGAGTAGAGACAACATGTGCTTATCTCTTATGGTTCTTGATTGTTTCTACTATGATCACATACTGATAAATGATGGAAGAGTCTGAGATTTTGCAAATTCTCTGCAAAAATCAGAAATATGGTCTGATATTTTGGAAAATTGTGACTCTCCTTTTTCTCTGTTGTTTTCATTTGAAAGTTGTTCTGACTTCTCTGTAAAAAATTGGCAATATGATGTTCTATGCAAGCCTTAGCAAATATGTTATTATTTTCTCCAATTATTTATTCTTTCTTATTAAAAGGATGAGTTCAATTAGTTTATCTTTTTTTGGTTCTTCGTTTTGGTCCTTTCTGAAAGACTTAAATCTTTTGTGTAGCAATTGATTCTTAATGCAATTGACATGGTAGATGCAAGTTCAAAGTCTGGGGGATATATTGTTTACTCTACTTGTTCCATGATGGTTGCTGAGGTTTGTTTACAAGAATACCCTCTTGGATTTTCACTTATCCTTAATTATCTCTTTCCTTGAATATTTTAAATTTTTACCTTTCAGAATGAAGCTGTCATAGACTATGCTCTTAAGAAGAGGGATGTCAAACTTGTTCCTTGTGGCCTTGACTTTGGGCGTCCAGGGTAGGTCTTCACCATTTATATTGTTGCAAATTGTCATCATGTCAGATTTGAAAGCAAAATAATAGTGGTTCTTTTCTGTATCAGGTTTTCCCGCTTCAGGGAACACCGATTTCACCCATCTTTGGAAAAGACAAGACGTTTCTACCCACACGTTCACAACATGGATGGATTTTTTGTGGCAAAGGTAAATATCGTCTTTTTAGTGGCATAGCCCATTATGACAAATCTACCCCCCATGAGTGCTAAGTTGAACTAATTCTTGGGTATTTCTGGATGTCGATTTGCCTTTTGTGTTTTCAAATTATGCATGAGCATTAACATATCGTGAGTATCTTTACTTTATAATGCAACTTGCTTAATCTTGTTTTTATCAAACCTATAGACAAGCTTAATGCACTTTGTCTTACATAATTAGGGAAAACCTTTCTTGCATATCAAGCTGCTGCACTAAACAAATGCAAGCTTGGAGATGTTCCAGAAAATCTGCTTTAAAAAAGAAAATAGTGCAATTGTGCAGGTTAAATACCAAAGAAGAAAACACCCCATGTGGTTAGTAATGACTTTCCTTAGATAGATAGAATCTCAACCACTAGGCTAAGACCTCCACAGAAAAATTATGTTTGAATTTAGGAGTCCAGAAATTAAGACACATAATAGAGTTATTGAACACAAAAGCATGAAAGCCATGGAACTAGATGGGATATCACATATATGCAAATCTCCACATTATATGACTTATCTGATGGAATTAAGTCGATACGGATATTATAATCTTGTTACAGATATTATAGCACACAAGTCTAAAGCTATATATGCAAAAGCAATTACCTCTTAACATCCTTAAAGGGGAAAGTGAACACTTTTTTGTGCTATAAACATCCAATGTTTCAGGCTGGCAGTTTGACTAGCTTTTTGTTCATATCAATGTTATCTCTTATAAAGTGGGGAAGAAAGCTAGTCAAAGTGGTAGCCTGGAACATTGAAATCTTAGGAGAATTTCCAATCAAGCGAAGAAATGTATAGAAAAATTCCGTCATAAATTCATAATACACAAATCTGCTTTATCAGAACAAAGTTAAACTTATATCTACTCTTTGGCATAATCATGTAAAACTTGAAATTAGTGGAATGACGTGTCTACTGCATGTCCCTATTCCAATCCCATAGTTGGTTGCATTTGGTAGCCTTAGTATATATGTTGAATTGAAGTCCATGGCTTACTTACCAAGCTCCCAAATAGACTTGCTCATGTGATTTGCTAAAGTACTTGTTGAATGCCTTCTTAAATGTGACAATAACGGACACATGCTTTTAAAGATGGTAACATCTGCATAGAAAGCCTAAAGTTGAACGCAAAGGCACAATATTATATTGTGGTTTTGGTTTCAAGTGGCCAAAATGAGGAGTTTATTGCGAGTTTAGTGCAAGCAGACTTCAGAATCTGGATGGTCCACTTTGTGACTATTGATTTTAAACAAGAAATAGACCAAAGGGGTTCTAGGTCAAGCAAATGTGTTTCTGCGACTTGTCCCTTTTTTTGGACTTTCAAGTTGTCGTTGGACTTTTTTGACCTTGTATATATATATTTTCTTCTGCAGTTGAAGAAAATAAGCAATTCAATACCCAATGCTACACCATCAGAACCTCTGGAGTCTGTGGAGCAAGCTTCCGGAAATGACAGCGATACTGTAATGAAAATCGTAGAGACATTGAAGAAAAATGTGACTGCAAAGAAACAGGGTCGAACTTATGATATCTTTGAGCCAACTAAGAGGATAAAGAGAAAATTACCTTCGAAAGAGGAAATCTCAAAACTCAGGTAAAATCTCTATCTCCTAGCAAGTTTACTTTGAATGTTATGCGTGGTTCACTCCTTGGACAGTAGTGTTATGCTATACGATTGAACGTCATGTAATCTGAAGGCTGATGATGAATCATATTGTTTAAACTGGTGCAGGGAGGAGAAGAGAATAGCCTTGAGGAAAGGAAAGAAGACTGAATGAAACTCAGAGATATCTTTATAGTTGGTCGGCTTTGTTTAAATTTGTTGTCCACTGTGATTGAAGGGTAGATAATACCCTTGATTGAAGGGCTCCTCGCTCAAGTCCAGAAATTTTGTTTCCCAGTTTTGATTTTCTCCTGTAATGTAATACATAAATTTTTAGTCAGTCAGTGTTTAAATCATAAACTGTGTTTTCATTTTTCACTCTTTTAATCCAGTCCACATCATTAAAAAGCTCAAGGTATATTTCACGAAGAACGGAATTTACAATTTATTAATTTAAGTTAAAATGAGAACTTCTCCTTGCTGATTGCATACTCGAGCCTTGTTTTCTCAACATTGTGGTTCAGAGAACTTCCTATCGGGGTTTGGAGTATCTTGTTTGGAGTTGATGGTCATCGAACATTCAGACCGGTAAATGCAATTGACCTCAGTGAAATCTCCTGGCTTTTCTGCCGCCTTTGGATTCCAAATAATGCAGGTTGATGAAAATGAAGAAATTTCTTTTGAACATTTTGAAAAATGATTTATTGGCAACGTCTTGAGAAATTTTTGATTGGTATGGACTTTAAATCAATAAAGTGCATCTGGAGATGACTTTGATGCCTTAAAGAAGTAAAAATAACTTACTTGAATTCAAATGATTAAAAATAAGAGCTCAAAGCATATATCCTGTAATTTGCCAAAAGAAAATAGATTAATTTCCTGAAATGAATTCGTTTATTCTAGCTTTATTTCCTAAAATTAATTCATTTTATTCTAACCATAATAATAATTATTTGGGTTCGGGAGGGAGTTAAAAATAAAGTAGGGGGTTTATTGGAGATTTAGACGGATATGAGGGTCCAAATGGGCTTTTATGCCTATATATAAATCGAAAGGGAGAGCAGGGAGCCTTATAGTAGGCGCGTCCGCACAAGTTGTTTCCTCTAAAACCCTGTGAATCATCTTCATCTTCTTCCTTTAAACCCTAAAAATACACTCCCGAGAATCGGTTAATCTTCAAATGGGTAAGGAAGAAGATGATGATAAGAAGTTTTCGATTTGGGATTTGCCTGATGTGCCGATGGGTCAGCTGCCACCTCATCTTCAGCTTCAAAAAACTCGCGTTGATTGCAAAGCAGATGCTCCTATCTATGTATCTATCTATCTCCGCCGTCGTTTCATTTATTATTTTGCTTTTAAAGTTAAAAGTTTCATGACTTGTAATTTTGGTATGTGCAGACGGATAATATTTCATATTCAGGTGCCTATGCCTCTATTGGAGTTGATAATACTTTAAGTCTTGACTATTTTCACGACAACTTTCGAGTTGATGTCGTTCGACTCACTGACCTCGATATGGAGTTTGACATGATTGGTATTGATGCTGCTGTTGCCAATGCATTTCGACGCATCCTAATCTCTGAGGTCTGCTTTCAAAAACTAGTTACTGATATTGTGGAACTCTCACTTAGTATATTTTAATGCTTGAGTTAACTTCAGTCTAAATTACGACATTAGAAATCCTCTTATATTATAGGAATTTGAACCACACTAAATTAACCGAGCATCACTAACAAGCTCAAGGGCCTATTTATTATGCATGTAGTTTGTTAATACATTTGATGAATTACATTATAAGAATTTCAGCTTGCTATGTCGGATATATTATCAATCTAGACCACCATTTTCATGTATGCTTTAATCATTTGTGTCCATGTAGGTTTCAACAATGGCTATTGAAAAAGTTTTCATTGCAAACAACACATCTCTTGTCCAAGATGAAGTCCTTGCTCACAGGTTGGGTCTTATTCCACTCAATGTTGACCCAAGGCAATTTGAATATCTTTCAGGTTTGACTCATTTTACCAATCAACCCCCTCCTCTTCTCCTTTTCTTTACAACGATAGATCAGAGTTCGCGATTTACTTTTTTTTCTCAAGCAATTGGAGAGTTCTTTTCTCCCTTCCATTAAGAGCTTTCATGTTGCATGATTTAACACATTGAATTGATCCTTTTGTCTTCTTTTTTCTTCTTGGTGATAGCGAATGATACCGCAAATGAAAAGAATACCATTGTTTTTAAACTCCATGTAACCTGCAAGCGAGGTGAACCTCGTCGTACAGGTTAGTTGCAGTTGCTTTTGTGTAAAATTCAATATATGTTTCTTGGTATTTTATTTTAATGGGCAATACCGTTTTGGCTGCAGTATATTCTGAAGAATTAGAGTGGTCAGAAATTGGAAGTACATTTGTTAAGGAGACTGAAAGAGCTGATACAACACCAACTACATACACTTCGTTTACCTGCAAGCAAGAACACCAGCCAAGAATTAAGCCCAGTGAAGATAAGATCATACTCGCTAAACTTGGCCCTGGACAGGTAAGACAATTTGCTCCTTTTTTTGTGGCTTTTGGTTGTTATTGTTCATCTTTTCCAGTGTATTTGACTGAATGACAGAAAGAGAATGAATTAACAACTACGTTTTTTGTGGCTTCATATTGACTGAACCATCTGAAGTCCTTGTGTCTTTGTGATTCATTTGTTTCATTGTTTATGTATAATTTTATTTTTTTTATTACTGCTTGATACATTTTCAACCAACTATATTAATTGTCTTTGTGTCTTTCTAGTTATTAATTGTCATTGATATTTTATAGGAAATAGAACTTGAAGCTCATGCTGTCAAAGGGATGGGCAAAACACATGCAAAATGGTCCCCTGTTGCTACTGCTTGGTATAGAATGCTTCCTGAGGTGAGTACCTACAGAAACAAATAAACGCTCCATTTCTTTTCCTCTAAAATGTTTTTTAAATTCATAAGATTTTCTTTGTTTGCTCCATTCTTCCTTGTAGGTTGTGTTATTGGAAGATGTCGAAAATGAGATCGCTGAAGAACTTAAGAAGAAATGCCCTGTTAATGTATTTGATATTGAAGACATTGGCAATGGTAAATCTATCTTCACCATATATTTTGATCATGTTCTTCAACAAAGAAGAGCATATATTTTGATCATGTTCTTGAACAAAGAAGAGCATATACCTTTCAAAAAGGTGGTAGATAATGCATTTCACAATCCCATGATCTCTTCTAGAGTTTCATTAGAAATCAAATAAATTCATTACATTAAAAGCAAAGGAGTTTGCACCACTCTACCTTGTATAGTTGCATAAAGAAAAAAATGTATCTTGAATGTGCGACTCTATAGACGATGCAGAACGAGAGTATCGCATGTTGGAGTTTATAGTCAACATAACAGATTTAAAGAAAGTGGAATAGGATCAAATGGCTTAATTTTGTATCTCTAAGAGAATTCTAGTAGCTGCCAATTTCCTGACACGACAATACGATTTGGAGAGATGATCACCTAATATGATCCGTTTGACATGATTATAGTTTTTGTTGCATGTTTATCAAATCTAGTAATGCAGAATATATAGGTCGCATGACATGATTATGATATGACAACTTACAAAGTGAAAGGAAACAAGTGAGACCTGTACTTATCCTTACCCCCTGACCTCAATCAACATGAAGAGCCTAGCAGAGAAAATATAACATATCTCATAATGCTGTCCTCTCTCTAAGCGCTCCTTAAACTGCTCTGCTAAGGGTATTGTAATATTGATCAGAACTACCTACTTGATTCCACCATGCCTATCACGATTCCTATCTGTGTGTTCTACAGAAAGATAATGATAGCTTCCCCAAATAAGTGGGCACCGCTAAGACTAGGCCAGCTAGTTGTGTTGCCTCAGAATATACACAGATTGAATGGAACAAGCCCTTCTTTGGCGTGATTCAACACTGCCTGCCTTTGCATTTTAAGTGCGTATATTATTGCTTTTTTTTGACATTCGACTTGAAAATTGCTTGGCTCTTCTGTACGGGTTATACAAGTTTTGTTTGGACAGCTTTTGGTGTTGCATAATTTATATTCAAATTATTATCCATTTATTACTTTCAGAGTTTTTTTTACGGGTCATTGTTATGACCGTTGATTTAGCTGGTTGTGCTGCAGGTAAGAAGAGGGCAACTGTAGCTCGACCTCGAGCCTGCACACTTTGTAGGGAATGCATCAGAGGGGGACAAGTGTGGGAGAAACGGGTAGCTCTTCGCCGTGTTAAAGATCATTTCATATGTAAGTAATTTGATCCATAAAAACATCAGTAAAGATCAAATAAAGCTCATAAGAACTCGTTTTAAGAATATAAACTTCATTACCGATCCTTACTGTTATGTTTTCCCTTTTACTAGTTACAATTGAATCGACTGGAGCATTGCCGCCTGAAGTATTATTTACAGAAGCCGTGAAGATTTTGGAAGACAAATGCGAACGTGTAATCACTGAACTCTCTTGATTCTTTTTACTTGTTTTTCCATGTAAAATGGATAGAAAGAAGTAGCCAAGAATGTTGTTTCCATAGAAAAAACAATTGTTGAGCACTTATTGTTAATCAAAATATACTCGTTAATTATAAAATCTGTGTCATATGGTTGGTTAGCACATGATTATGTGCTGTCACTATAGCTGTGGTTTTCTGAAATTGGAAAAAAAAAACAAAATTCTTATTGGCTGCAACCTTGTAAAGTAGTGATTTTGTGGAAGTAGAAACAATTAGGCAGTCTTGATGAAGAGATGGATGCATTTTCATTGAAAGAAATTATAATAATTCATTATGTTCACAAAAATGTGGCAATATGGATCCTTGAATAAGAAGGGATTTGATTTTATTACATAAGACAACATTTAGAAATGAATTGAGTGTAGATTATTTGTTATTGAGAATCTAATAGTATCAATTATTTTGATCGAATTAGAGTGTTGATTGGATGCAAGTTGTGAAAAATGTTAGGCATGTGAATTGAGTTATTTTTTCTTTTATTATAAATAAATGTAAAAGTTGAAGTGGCATCGCATAGGTGTGAGATCATGTGGTATAGCTGTCTGTATGTAAACAAGAAAGAATCTTGGTCTGTTATTGTGTCCAAAAGTGAGTTCTATTTAACTCAAAAGTTGATGGATTTGTTATATGTTTTAGATTTTGCCTCAATCTTGTTCTCCAACACATTCACCTAACCTCACACACTGCCTTATGACAGACAGACAAACCAAAACTCAATTGTGAATTGCTATTAAATTAGTCCTTTTTCATAACATTTCTTTACAATTTTAATTACTGGAAAACTATATTTTCACATTGTATTAGCTGTTATTTTCTGAAACATTGTAAAAAAATGGTGCACTTGTCTTCATTTCATATTACTAATACATTAGCTTTGAATGGAAGTTGGTTGATCCATCCTAGCTACCTTATACATACATAGACTAGTCTGTTTCATTGTCAAACACAAATTAGCACGAAAATTGAATTATTTTCAAATAAATAGTGTTTATACAAATAATTATAAAAGTAAAAAGCATTGGCAAATCGAAAGAAGGGTTTTGGGAAATTGATAGATAGGACCACTACCACATTTGCTTAATTAAGATTCGTGTTGACTGCTTAACATTATCTAATTGATGAAAATTCAATTAATTGCTCTGAAAACTATTATTAAAAAGAAATTAGATATGGCCTGTCATAAAACAACAAAAAAGCTAGATCTGACCCAATTCAACCTCGACAGGTCAACTTTTTTGGACTTTACTTATTATTTAACACAGCTGCTTAACCTAGTTAGTAATTGATTAAGTGTTGCTAATATGATTGGGTGAAAATACATTAGTAAACTTCTTTTTGATAATATTTATACTAAAATCGAGCTGTTTTCCATTTTCTTTTTATTAGACAAATTTGGTTTGTTGACAGCTTTTATCAAAATCTGTTCATTTTTTTTTTACAAATATTGTGCTTAAGAAAAATTGATAATGGATGTTAAATGAGGAGAAAATGCAAGAGGTTTTTGGTTCAAATTTATTGATAAATTTTTTAAAAATGTGTTTATAACTTGTGTTAAACTGGTGTTTGTATAGTATTTTTCTTAACATATATAAATTGTGATTACCACGGCCCACTTTCACAAAAAAAAAAAAAACAGATTTCTGACTTTTTGAAAATTTTATGTATTTTCTCAGTTTAGACATTTACCCTAAATTTGTAAGAGTAAAATAAACCCAACTTTTTGGAGGTGTAAGGCTCCGTTTGGTGTTAGATGTTGCGGTTAGATGTTGCTGTTAGCTGTTGCTGTTAGCTGTTGCGGTTAGCTGTTGCTGTTAGCTGTTGCGGTTAGCTGTTGCTGTTTGTTGTTGTTGTTTGCTAATAGTTGTTGGATAATTAGTGTTTGGAAGAATTATAAAAACAGTTGCTGTTGACACGTGAAAAGACTTATACGAGTATACTATTTACCAATATAAATTAATAATAATATAAATTAAAAAAATAAGTTGGGGTAGTTTTGTCAAAGTCTACTTGTGGTTTAAAATACAAACTAGCGTTTCACGAAAAGCTCCAAATTGGAGCTTTTCACGAAACGCTCCGTTTTGGTTCCAAAACTCTAAATGCTGTAGTTCCAAAAATATAACCAAACACCTATTTGTGAGCATATTGGAACAAAAATGCAATATGCTCCTACGAAACGCTATATGCTCCTACGAAACGGTTTACCTAACGGGGCCTAAGTTTATCCTCATTCATCTTAGCTCGTTTGTGTTCTTTTTCAACAAATCTAAATTTTGTTATTTATAAAGGAATTGTGTTCTTTGTTTTTTTTGTCTTTTTTTGTTATCTATTAAAAATTATTGTCAAACCGATATTTAGCTTGTAAGTTTTGTTGGTATTGTATTTTAAAATGTAAAATTCTGTTAGTGCAAATTGAAATAGTATTAAGAGCACTCATCTACCTATAAACACATTTACTTTGCTTAATTCTATATAGACTCACTCGCAAAGGCCAAATGACAATTTTCGATGATTAAAATTTACTCGAATCCCCACCGAACCCCGTCTAGATCGGTCCTATTTGGACCACACCTAACCCCGCCCAACTCATAATTAGAGAGGCTACATGTGATGTCTAAGAGACATGAAATGAAAGATTAAGGTTTCCATTAAAAACCCAAATCGACTTTTTGGGGACAAGATTAGATATTTTTCAAATCAAAGAAAATTCAACCATACATTCATTAATTAGCAGTAAATCTTCATATTAAGCAACCATTCATTCCAATTTTTCCAACCAAGTATATATCCTGATGGATACTCTCACCTACATCTCATTCACTCACCCTCTTTCAATTCTTTATGGATATTCAATCATGAAATATCTGAATTTTTTTAAGTATACAATGCAATTTTGATATCAAAATATGAAGAAAACCATACAACCTAAACAAGTAAGTATTGAATGAGGTGGTTTTGGCCAAATAAGAGTAGTATCTGAAAAAGATTTGGTATGTTTGGGAAAGAAAACATTGCTATTCAAAACATATAATTTTGCTGGAAAGCGTGCTAACTCCAACTCATTTAATTGAGGATTTGCATTTACTTATGGAGTTTCCTTAAAATTTTGGTGTCTCCTCATTTTACTATAACCAGATATATATTGTACTCACTCTCTCTAATTCACTTATTTTCAAAGATTTCTGTTTCAGGATTCTTGATTACTTTCTCACTCTTATTATCATCATAAAACACAAACATATTTTCTCCCATCTTTATTTATTGGATTGCTCTTATCTCTCAACTAGCTATAATATCTCTTCCATTGAATTTGAAGATGTGAAAATCTTTTGTTTCTACTCAATGAAAATCGATGATACGATTCAGTTTTGAATATAAAGAAAAAGATGATAGTGTTAGTTTAAGTATCAAAATCTTTATATGGTTATTTTTTCATATGCGATCGAATATAAAGAGTTAAGCTTCGATTTTAATGATTTTAAAACCGATATATTCAATTAGGTATAAGTTTTTTCCAAATGGTTTGATTAATCGAACTATGTCCACACCTAAATTTTAAAATTTTCAAGATTTATGCTCAATTTCTAAATTATAAGGAGAAATCTTTAGAATTATATCCAATGAAATGAACTATATTTCCAAATTGTGTACAACCACCGCATTCTTCAATCATTTTGTCAATTCCTTAATTTGTTTTTTTAAGTATCTGAAAGATTTCAAAAATTTTAAACACTCTTTAATCAAATTGAATACTTAAATAAAATGATTTAAGATTCCATTTAAGTGTAACTTTTTTTTATAGACAGAACTAAATTAGATTGTTGACATATAATAGGTCCAATTCTATGAGGTTTTCAAATTTTCATTATTACTGAATAATTGGCATGGAAATTATTGAATCATATTAAATATAGGAATAAAAAGAACTAGAATCAAATTAAGTAGTGACTTTTTATTTAAGATATGATCAAGCTATAACATTAAAACCATTAACCAAAAGAAAAAAGTGAGTGAACCTCAAGGAGAAATATAGGAAATTTGAATAAGATGAAGGGCTAATAAGCAAATTGAGAAACCCAAAAAAAGGGCACAAGGAAGGGACAAGTTAGAGTATTCCAAGACCCCTCAATGAACCCAAAAAATAAAAAGCAGAGAAATACATTTTTATGAAAATCAATCTTTTAGAAAAGAAAATAAAAAGTATTGAAACCCCCAAACCAAAACCCAAAAGAAAAAAAAAGGCTTCAGCTTTGACCCCTCCTTTATCTTTCTTTACATGGTAGACCCCTTTCTTTTTCAGTCTCTCCATCTTCCTCCTCTCTCTCTTCCACACATTTTAGGGAGAAGAAAGGAAGGAGCTCTCATTTCAATTCTCATAACATAAAATAACATTAACATTATCTCTCTCTCTACAGTCCTCCTTCAATGAGTAGCAAGTGAGTGCTCTCTTTGAGCCCCACAGGTACTACTTCCCCCCTTTTCTGCTTCCTTTTCACTTCTTTTCTCATTTTCCTTTCTGGGTTTTTGCTTATTTCTGTAAAGGTTTTGTTTTTAGCATCTGGGTCTATGCCACCTTCTGGATCCAGTAGGTAAATATGTTTCATTTGAGATCTGTTTCTGCTTTTCATCTTTCCCTTGTTATGAATTATCTGTAGAGAACACTGCATTGTTTTTATCTTCTGATTGTTTTGTTTGATCTGGGTTCTCATGTAATCCTATGTTTGTAAGCCTCTTTTTCTTTAATCAATATAAAAATCTATACTTTGGCAGGTTGGTTTTATAGGGAGGGATGAACTGTTATCAAAGTTTTGTGCTTTTTTATTTTATCTGATTATTATTTGATCATGTGATTCGGGATGAGCGTTGAGATTGATCAATCTCTCCTCTTTTCATTTACTGCCTGTTACTTACTATCTCATTTCTGAAGTTACACTCCAGTGTGGATATTCAATTCAAATTCTTGAAATTGATTGTGTGGTGATTGCTTTTACTTCATGAATTATAGGAAATCTGCAACGCCACCGGTTATAGATATGATTATGAAGATCAGACTGAAAGTAAGCAGAGGTGCTGGTCGATCGAACATGCTTTGAACTCGGGAATGGGTTTTCCCAGTCTGGTTTATATAATCAATTTGTTTCTTTTCAATGGCCTCAAAACCCAGTAATGGAACGTCTCCAAAAAAGCAGACAAAAGGCTTTGGTACTCAGACATCAGATGAGAAATCACGCAGGACCTCGCCTTCTCAGATTACAAAGATAAGCAAATCAGAGCCAGTTACCCCGAAAGATCCACATCAAAGTGTTCAACAAGTTGCAGCAAAGCAGGCTTCTTCAGTGAGGACGGAGGACAAAAGATTACTGATCTCTCAGAACTCTAATAATGTTAGTCCTTTTGTTGATAAGGTATCTTCAGGTTTGTCCTTTCTTGATGTAAAAGAAGGGAAAACTTGTGCAGCACGTGAAGTGACCGAACCTAAGGGCTCATTGGATAGCACTACTACTGATGGGGAGGATAGAAGCTTACCATATGAAATCAATCCTACGTCAGCTAAGGTTAGTGATGGGACTAGCAGTGTCCCGAAGACCAGTGGAAGTGCAAAAATTAGTGAACGGGCAGATTTTGTTGAGAGTGGGAAAACAAGTATGACTAGAGGGAGTGCAAGCACGGATGTGAGTGATGAAAGCACTTGTAGCAGCTTTAGTAGCAGTGTCAACAAACCTCACAAAGCCAATGATATGCGATGGGAAGCCATACAGGCCATACGTGTTAGAGATGGTTTATTGGGTGTAAATCATTTTAGACTTCTGAAGAGATTAGGCTGTGGGGATATTGGAAGTGTGTATCTCTCAGAATTAAGTGGTACCAAGTGTTATTTTGCGATGAAGGTTATGGACAAAGCGTCTTTAGCAGGTCGTAAGAAACTTCTTCGAGCTCAAACAGAGAGAGAAATACTGCAATGTTTGGACCATCCCTTTCTTCCAACTTTATATTCCCATTTTGAGACTGACAAATTCTCATGTTTGGTTATGGAGTTTTGCCCTGGTGGTGACTTGCACACACTTCGACAGAAGCAACCGGGAAAACACTTTTCTGAACGGGCAGTGAAGTATAAAATCTATCCTTGCATAATCTTTATATACTTTTGATAAGGCATTTGGTTTGCTCTTTTTGACTTGGTTTTAAGATGAATTGCAATGTTGTTCTTGTGTCCTCTTGCATGGCATGTTTGTTGCTACATGATTGTCAGAGTTTATTACAAATTATTTCAAATCAATAGTAATTTGCATATAAGAATTTGATGGATGTAGTTCTCAGCAATTATGTAGCAATGTAGCTTCATGCATGGATTAGTGGCTCTACTGAAGTATTCTCAATATCCTTAAAGAGGAGATTGGTGTTCAAGATGCCATGGGTATACATCCCAGTCCTAGAAGAGAGGTATGAGATGCAATGAGATGTTGGAATGAGATTATGAGAGGGACACATCTGCCACCTTTTGGCTTCTTACAGTAACAAAATCAGCTTAAAAGCCGTAGTACAAACTTTTCTTCATTATACACCCAACCTAGCTAAAGTTAGATGGTAGTGAGTTTCATATGGAGGATGAAGATACTAGTGTTTCTGACAAGTTGTTTTCTAATCATTTAGTTATCTGGTCTTATCGGAATACTCGTGTCAAGCGTTCAAAAAATTCATTTCTGAAGAGCATTGCTTTGCTTACAAGCGCTGTTTTTCAGTCTTGAAATGAGTTTTCCCATTATAGGATCCATATTGTTATAATCATTTAGAGATGAGCTACTTTCTTTTATTTTCTTAGAACTCGTTTTCCTGAACAAATGGTCAAAAAAATTGGTCAAGAAGAGGATCTGCTTGACATAATGAGCAGATTTGAATATCAGCGGGCCTTATCCAGTATCTACAAAGGGATAGTTGAAACAACTTTTACCTATTTTACAATGTTTAGAGAATCGTTCTCTAAACTTTCCGATGAGAGATCCTTTGCAGCTAAGCTTGTAGGGTTAGCTTTTGCTCTTTGTCACAGCTCACAATTCAATGTTTTTAACCCTTCTGTATTTGTTCATAGGCTGTAGTTGAACTTATGGGAAACCATGCTAGTTAGTAAGAGAAACTATTCTGAATAACAATACTCGTTACGTGCACATGCATGGATTCGGACACGTGGTCTGCTTAGCGTTTTGGGCTTTAAGCTAGTCATCTGTGTGAAAGTTAGGAAACTGATAGGACTGAAAATGCAATGGAAAGGTGTTGTCTGCATCAGTTTTTGCCATTACATGTTCATATCGATAGTGATCGTTCGAGACTATTGTTTGTCTCTTCGAATGGTTGTTAATATAAATAATAGTTGTGATGATTATTAATTGTATTATCCTTTGACCTTGAACACAGGTTTTATGTAGCAGAGGTTCTCCTTGCTATGGAATATCTTCACATGCTTGGGATTGTTTACCGTGACCTCAAGCCAGAAAATGTACTTGTCCGAGAAGATGGACACATAATGCTTTCTGACTTTGACCTTTCCCTGCGGTGTGTTGTGAGCCCGACCCTAGTAAAGGGTGTAGTACCTGAAGGTGACCCTCTGCGGAAGAACCCAGCTTACTGTGTCCAACCAGCTTGCATCCAGCCGTCTTGTATCCAGCCATCATGTGTAGCCCCTACTACGTGTTTTTCCCCTCGAATGTTTCTGGGCAGATCCAAGAAAGACCGGAAACCCAAGACTGATATGGGAAACCAAGTCACCCCGTTGCCGGAGCTTATTGCAGAGCCTACCGACGCTCGCTCCATGTCATTTGTAGGAACACATGAATACCTGGCACCGGAAATCATCAAAGGTGAAGGGCATGGAAGTGCTGTAGATTGGTGGACTTTTGGCATCTTTCTATATGAGTTATTGTTTGGTAAAACTCCATTCAAGGGATCAGGGAACCGAGCTACCTTGTTTAACGTTGTGGGACAGCCCTTGCGATTTCCAGAGTCACCAGTTGTTAGTTTCTCAGCAAGGGATCTGATAAGAGGGTTGCTAGTGAAAGAGCCACAACATAGGTTAGCCTATAAACGAGGAGCCACGGAGATAAAGCAACATCCTTTCTTTGAAGGTGTAAATTGGGCATTGATACGGTGTGCAAGTCCACCAGAGATTCCAAGGGCACCGGAATTTGAGAAGATTCCGATCCCACCATCAACAAGCAGTAAAGGTGCAGCTCCACCTGTTGTTGTTAATGAGCAAAGTAATAACTATCTGGAGTTTGATTTCTTTTAGATGCCCTTAAAAATTGTTCTTTTTCTTGCACTAAAGCCAATGTGTAGAGTCTTTTAGAACATTGAGAGTTGTTTTACATATTTTATTTTATTTTTTCAGTCTTGTTCAGCAGTTGATTATAGGCATATATATGATATGTTGGATGTTATTAAACGTTTTCATATTTGTATTGAAGGAAGTTCAGTATCTGAAAACTGCAAATGAAATGAATGAATGATTGTACAACTTTTTTGGTTTTCATATGGAAGCAGTCACTTTTGGTCTACCGCGGGTATTAGCTCAGAATCGAGCTGGAGTTTAATCGCAACTGTATAAATTTGTCAACTTTTAACATACATGAAGTTGTAGTTTTCTACTTGATTAGTCAAATTTGAATCATCTGCCAAAGTAAATTCTATACAGGAGGAATTTTTTTATATGAAAAAACTTCCAGGATATCTCACTATCCAATTATACAGGTTGACACATATTTATTCACCACATAATCAACTGTATACACAATTTTTTTTAATTGTTCTAGCTATACCCTAATTTATTATATACGTGTGTTCTTCTATATGTTAAATTTTTATTTCTTTCAACTAAATTAATGGGAATAAGTAAAGCCAATTTGATTTCAATCCTGCTTTCTTGGGCCTTCAGAATGCGTGGGCTATTTATTGAGCTAAAACAAAGCTGTATTGAGTAAGTTATGATAATTTCTTTACTAAATATGCACAAATTTTGGGTTTCAGAAATGCTAATTTAAATAAAAAAAATTAGCTTCTTAAATACGTCTTTAAATCAGGATATCACATGGAATAGATGTTAGAAATCACACTACAATGGTCAAATATATCACAATTTAAGCTACCAGTGACCAAATGTTATAAATTTTTTATCACATAAATCAAATACTAATGTTTTGAATATCACACGAACCAGTGACGGATCCAGGACTCTTCGATAGGGGGTGCTCCACCGAAAAGACTTTTTTACTGTGATATGAAGTTATCCGAATCAGACCACATTAATAATGATGATAACGTGAGTTTTCAAAAAAAGAAAAACAATGGTAATAACGTGATATGATATATATCGTTATAGAGTAGTTCTCAAACTACAGAAATTTTTTGAATGGTTATAAAAGCTAAAATAACTATGCCTAAAATCATGTTGTTACTTTTTCTTTAAAGTGATGTGTTTAAGCTAATCTATGAATTTTTGTAAGTACAATGAATAAAAAAACAAATATAAATAGTTCCTTACTTGCTACAATTCCAACTTTTAATTAAAGTTGAAACATAAAAAAAATATAATGTATTCCTCATATTTTAAATAAATCAACTGATGAACCAAGTAATTTAAAGAGTGAGATTAAAATTTGGTTTTGAAAGGTTTGGACGAATTAATTTTGGAATTTTGGTGGAGAAAGAAGAACTTTGATTGGGCTTGAGAGAACTAATTTGGAATTTATTTTTTATTGTTTTAAACTTCCTTTCCCAAAACGACATAGTATCAATAGGTGAATTAAAAATAAATAAATAAATAATTAAGTCTTCTTCTTCTTCCACAAATGTTCTTTTTGTCTGCAACCCTAAAAAAAACTTCATGTTGATTTACATAGTTAAAACCTTTAAAATCCGACCATTAAATTATCAACTATTCATCTTAATCCATAATCTTATGCAAACTAATACGTATGGGTGCTCAATTTACATTTTAAGGGTGCTTTTATTCAAAAAATTTAAGATTCATCTATACCTCTAATGAGATTTTTCTGGTGACCATGGGTGCTCAAGCACCCCCTGCACCCCCCTAGATCCGTCCCTGACACGAACCATACATATACGGCTTTAATCATTAAATACATATTAAAAAAACAAACTATAAGGGCATCTAAGAGTGTAAATGGCATGTATTATACTCTTGATACTTGCTTTCTTCTAAATTTATATATAGGTATAACATATTAAATTGTGGGCTGGGCTTATACAGAATATATACATGTGTCTTCTAATCATAGGGGTTCTTAAAGAATCTCAAAATATTAGTAAAACATAATAAGAATATGATGCTATTGCTAGCTACTTTCAGAAAATTCAACACTGGCCTTGTGCATTATTTCACCACATCCTCCTTAATCATGTATGCTTTATTACTATTATATTTATGTTTACTTTTCAACAAGTCAATTATTGGCCATGCACCAAGAATATAAATAAGTTTCTTTTTTCTTTTTATTTATTTATGTTTGTTTTTTCTCCCTATATGTGAAAATTTGACCTCCAATTTCCTTATATGTATAGAACATGTTTTCCAAATTATGGATACAATTTTCTAGTGCAAGATTTTCTCCTTCTATTTATTTTCTAAATATATATTCCAATTTTATAAGTTGAAATGATGAGTGGCCACACTGTATTGTTTGAGCATCTTCTTTAACAATAGTATACTTTTTACTCCATTTGTGTGTATTAACTCATGGACCATGGTAGTTAGGATCGATCTAAACAAGAGTTAAAATGTTTTCATTCATGTACTTCAGTGATTGTAATACAATTTATTAGCAAACACAAGTACTATTTCAAGATTGAGTTTGCTCATCTTGATTTATTTTTTTCATCTAAAAATTCTTAAAAATTTTTTTATCCATTAAAGTACTATGTTTGTGGTTGTTAAGGAACCGACTGAACTAAATTTAAGCTGATAGTTAACGTTCTACAATATCTTTTATATTAATCTATGACACACCCCCCACACGCGAATTATCCCTGAACTTGAAGCGTGCACAACACAAATCTTGAATATATTTCCTTCGAAAGCTCCGGATAAAAGTTTACTTAAGTTAAGGAATTAGTTTAAAGACAGTACCAAACAAATATGATATAACAACAAAGTACAAAGGCATTTAAGCAGTTCAGTAGCAAGTGTGGCAAGTTCAGTAGGAAAAAAATTACTCAGCCTATTATCCTAGTATAGCACAAGAGTGTGCTTACGTCTAGTCCTCAAGGTACTATATTCCTTCAGTTTTTAGTCCATTATTGAATTATTTTAGAGGCAGAATGTAAGTCCTTTACATAATCTAATTAAGTATGTTGAAGTACCATCATTCACACACAATGAATGCCAATAAACTTGATGTTTCAACATTTAATGTTGGACTTAATTTATAATTTTTTTTTACCTATTAAATTTATTTAATGGCTACAATATTTGTAAAACTTATTAAATATTGATGCTAATTAACACTAGCTGCTACAAAGTCATAATAGATAATTAGCCATGTATAACTAGTAATGCAATTTGTAAATCTCATCCAAAAAACATGTGAAAGCCCAATTGAAAAAGAAGAAGAAGAATCACATGCAACTTATTGTGTATATAAAACATATAATGGTGTAGGGAATGAGTGGTGAGTTAGATTTTGGGACATAACATTGATTCCTTGCACCTTGAGATTTGTGGAACTATCCCAAACTTCAGAATCTATTCTCTTATCATTTATTACAATTATATATAACATGTTGTGTTTTTTAAGTTTTTTAAAGAACAGTCTTTTAAGATATGAATAATTTAATTAAGCCACCGTATTAGGTTGCTTTAGTGTTCCTACGGGCCAAATCATAACAGAAATTAAAAATAAAGTATCATTAAAAATTTGTTAGGCAGTAACAAAAAAATAATTGTTAGGTAGTAAATAAAATATTGATGTAAATGTTTAATTTAGCCCCTAAACTTGATGAAACATCAAATGACAGATCCAAAAAGAAGCTAAAGAGATTTGAACATTGAATAATCTTCATAAAGAATATTCCATGGAAACTAGTAGTGGAGAGGAGCTTTAGTCGGAGGGTTTTCCCACAAAAGTACCTAAAACTCCTAGATTTGTTACTTATTCTAAAAAATATTAGGATGCTAGTCAAGAACACAAACCTTTCGGAATTGCCATTGTTTTAAATGAATATCACTTGCCTTTAGATCTTGCCTAAGTACTCAAAATTGAGAATTCAATTTGGATCGATTAAATAATTTAGATTTGATTACGTGTTCAAAATCTGATTTGTTCTTGAATAGTTTCTGATTAGTTCTCAATTAATTAATCTTCAAAAGTTTCTGCTCCTTAGTATTTTTTATTTTTTTTTGGGTTAGCTAATAACAAATCGGATTTTGAGTGTACAACAATCCCACCGGATTCTGCTAAGTAATCCAACACCAGCTACTGTATTTACAAGAATGATTAATAGAGGCATAATAAAAGGACAATATGAAAATTTAACAAAAAAACCAAAAGTCTACAAATAATGAATAAATAAAAAACAAGCAGAAAGTCAAACAAGCTTTGCATATTTGGAGGTGATTAATTTTGGGGAAGAAGCCGTCTACGTGCCGACCACTCGTTTGACCATTATTTTTCACCTTTTTTAAGGGTATTTCTCTGATATGTACACCTATTAACTAACCCACGCCTTGCAATTATATCATAATCAAACATGTTGTTAAACATTAGAGTAATCAAAACTAAAAACTAGTCGCAAATTATATCTTAAAAAACTAAAAACTACTCCTCTCGGTAAATATTCATGACAAAACTAAATGCTATTTAAACTAAAAATTACTCTTGCATTCGTATTTCAAGATTGAGAAATGTAAAACTCTAGAAAAAATATAACAAAAAGTAAAAGAGTAAAAGAACAAACAAATAATTGTTAAATACATAAATTTGAAAAATGACATTAATTCTAACTGCCATCATAGTGAAAATTGGGAGCTCTTAGAACAGCCCACCACATGGATAAAAATATGGCCTAAGTTAAAAGTTGTAGATTGTTTATGGAATTAATGCTAGTATTGAAAATACACCCTATTCCTAATCATATTTAATGTATCTGAGTACCTTGCCTTCATGAAATTCCCATCTTCAATAATGAAAAATGCATCTTAAAATGATAAATGAAAAATTATGATAAAACATAGAAAAAAGGAAGTTGGGAATTGGATTTTGTGATAGTGTAAAACAAGCAGTTGACAAGTGGCATATATATAAGCTCTTCAACGTCATGCATCCATACCTACCATAGCGACTTGGGAGACGACTTGTGGAACTAATGTTTGATATGCCATTAGCATATGTCGAACTAATGTTTGCTTCAATACCAGAAGTAAAGATGTTAATCCATTCCATAAAAGGATCAAACTGATAATTGAAGCTAATAATATTCTTTATAATATTAATTTTTAGTACACTTTTTTGTATAAATGCCCTTTGAATTTGAAAGGTGCACAATACAAGTTCAACGCATCACTTAATTTAACAAACAAATGAGATTGTCAAAAATCGAACCCATGACCTTTCGATCGCATGAGACTTTGATACCATGTTACTTAACTGATTGAACAAAAGCTCGAGCTGACAGAGGTAAGGCTAACAACATTTTTTATATTAATCTCTAATAAAGAACAAGAACTCAAAAGTTTCGTTGTTCAGAAGCGTCTCAAAATAAGTCATCAAAAGAAGACTTGTTCAGAAGACGAAACTAATATAAGCTAGTAAAATACGGAAGTTGTTCAAACTTACTAAGCGGTCCACATCAAGAAGAAAGAAAATATAGAAGCACACATATAGACAAATAGTTGTTTTCGCCAAACTTATTAAATATGGTAATGCTTAAGTTTCAAGGTCAAACTTGTAAAATGCATCACTCCAAATCTTACACAAGAATGACAATTCAATCGTCTGCAACATTATTCAAGGCAAACCGATATCCTCAAACATCTATTTAGCAAGTTACTAGTTTCCAAAATTCTAAATTGAAGACCAATCCAAAACAAAAATCAAATAGTAACCATAGAGTATCGACGATCAGGAGACTATTGAAGACATCAGGTTATTGTGATCAATACAAATGTGAACACTTTCAACTGAAAAAGTTGAAAAAAACAGAGCAAAAGCTAAACACACTCAAAAGTTCATATCTGTATATATTTTTCCATTGTAAATTTTCATATTCGGATCTGTGGTCATTGTAAGTTATTGTAACATCAGTTGTTTCATAATTGAAATAACTGATCGAGAGAATTGGAGCATAAGTGAAGGATGATACTTCATCAAGTTTAACTAGATTCTACAAAAGCTTGTTTTCTACCACTCAAAAGGATCAATAACAAATTATAAAGCTCAAGGGAATGTATCTTGAGGGTGAACTACAAAATTTATTGAGTGTTTCTTTCCCTGTTGAACTTGCTTTGCTATTAAATTGAACTGCTTATTGCTTTTGTACTCTACTATACATGTTTAATACTATATTTATCTGTTTAAGTGCTTATTATTGAAATGTCTATCTTACTCGGTACTTTCTATTCAAATCTTTTGAAAGAAACATACTAAAGCTCTGCGCTAAGTCTTTTAGTAGACAACTATCGAGTCTTGAACCAGAAACACTTCCGCTTCTAAATTCATCATTATGACTTATATTCTATTAAGATTCTAAATCACCAATAGTTATTTTTACCCCATTTAAACATATATGCAAGCTATTTGAAACCAACAGAGATCGAGACATAACTCATAATCAACCTAATCTACTATTAATCAAAACCCAACAAGCACATTGTTATCCTTGAGGAAGATTCAACTAATACTATCGTAGGCCTCTCTAAGTTCAACAAGCACATTTCACCTTTTAGATTTCTTTATATCAATCCGTAGTTCTTTAGCTTCATTTCTAACTAAAATTTCTCCAAAGTGTGCTAAAAGATTGACTATAGTAGACATGTTGATTTTTATTAGAAACTTAAACTTTAAAAGTGATTAAGTTGAACGACTACAAATATAATTTATCATGTTTTTAGAATGAATTTCTTTTTTGTATTGAGTGAAAAAAATGTAAAAAATAAAACATGGTTGAAAGACTGGCAGTAGTATTACAAATTACTAGTTAAATTATTAGTTAATCAAGATATAATTAGTTTTAGTTGAAATTAGGTGGAGTAATTATAAATTAATAAAATAGATGACCAATTAAGTAGAGGATGAATGAATGAATGTCCACATGTTCCTTTCAACAAAACTTATTACATGGACCCCCTTTCAATACTTCAATAGGAAATTTTCCTAATACCACACCTCATAGGTTACAATTTTCTTTTTTAATCTCTTATTGACAAGAGACAAGACAACAAATGCAAGGTTTGGTAAAATTTACAATATCTTTCTTTAAATAATCGGTTTTAAAATTGAATGATGAATACATTTTTTTGGATAATTTGTATTTTTCTAATATATGTTATACCCAAATAAAATTAAGAATAAACATGTGGTGAATAAAAAGAAAAGAGGGTTTCATGTGGGAATCTAGTAAATGCCAAATTTTTTGAAAGGGATCAAAGCATATCTATTAAAATGTGTTCATATATCCATTAATTAAAGAGGTAGGTTCTAATAAGATTCTTAAGCCAACTTAAATACAATAAACTAGTTCAACGTTTTTTATTGTATTAAAGATAAAGTCTCTAAAATTATACTAATAATTATTGAGTGAATATTTGTCTATTAAAGTTATGTTCTTTGTGATTACAAAAACTAAATTGCACTGCAAAATCATTAAATTGAAATAAAGTATATTTATTGAGGTGCGATTACTAAAATTAGGTACTGATAAATCATAAAGAACATAACTGAAATCGAAACTCCTTTATTCACTCTTTACTAAACTAATACTATGAGAAAACATAAGTTTACAATGAGAAACTAAATAATAAAAGAATTCATTCAAAATCACCGGGTTCAATAAATACATTGAACTAAGAGCAACTCCAATACTACTAGCTATTTGGCTCTCTGAAAAAATATAAAATATTTATTAGCGAAAATTTGGTTAGCTAAATTTATGTTTTGCGCAACCATGCTAGCCATTTGACTCTCTCTATATCATTATTTTATTAATAAAGTAAATGAAAAAGAAAAGTAAAAAAGAAAAAGAAAATAAAACGAACAAAGAAAAAAGAGAAAGAGAATGAATGATTAAATAATACAAAATTTAGCTAGTCAAATTGGCTAGCTACAAAATATTGAGAGTCATGTCACCTTATTGGAGTGCATCCTAGCTATCCAACTAGTTAAATATGACTTAATAATTGTTTAAGTAGTTGCGTTGAAAATGCTCTGAACTATATACATTTTAGTTAAAAAAAAACTATATTCATTTTATATTATTAAATGCATTCCATTAATATGTAAAGTCAATATTTTAGCATGTGCTTAACATTGAATCAAAATTATATTTCATATTCATAATAGAATGTTAATAGACACACTTTAAAGTAATTGAGGAGACAAACAAATCGTTATTTAAATTTAAAAGTAAAGTAACTAAAATGGACAAATTTGAAAGTATTATATGGTTTGGGCTAAATTCAATTTATTGTTTATCTATTTTCCTTGACATATAATAAAAAAACAGAAATATCTTTACTGAAAACAGAAAAAGAAAAAGGAAATAAAATTATGATAGTTTAGCTTTCCTTAATTTCTTATTTCCCATTTTCCATTGACGTTAGCATTCATTTTAAAAATAAAAACAGAAGAGATTTCAAGAAGAGAAGAAGCTCTCTTTCAGGTATAAATTGAATCTATGAACCCTTTGGAGCTCACACCACACTTAATTGGTATGCGCTAATCTCTACTGAAAGGTTGTTCCTTTTTGAAGAAGAAGAAATGGGTATTGCTAATCAAGAAGCGATCTTGCAGTTTCATTCTTTAATGGACCAAAGTCAGCTCCCTAATGAACCCACTTCTCATTTTTGTTTTTTAATGTTTAATCTTCTGTTTTTTTGTCTATTACTCTTAACCAACTTTCTTTTTTCTTCTTATTTGAGCAGTGGATGATCAATTAAAAGACACATTTCAGGTTGCTACTTGGTTTTTTTGTTTTGATTCATCTCTTCTTTTGTGTTTTAGATTATGATAAATAAACGGATTACTAATTTCGGAATTCAGATTAGGATGAATGGATTTTGTTGAGATTTTCTTCTTAATTTAGAATTAAAACAGAATCATTTCTTTTGATCCATTCATTCAAAATCTTTTTTTTTTATTATTGCACATCAGAAGATTCAAGTGTTGGCAATGTGTGTAGTGCCAATACATTAACTTAAACTTGTTTCTGTGATCTCTAGAATATGCATCAGGGTTACCCAAATGAAACATTGGTGCGATTCCTCAAAGCACGAGAATGGAATGTTACAAAGGCTCATAAAATGGTTAGCAAGGCTCCATCAAACTTTCTAATTTTATCTTTGTCGTTTATATAAATTTCAGTTTGTTTTTAACTCATGTTTTTTCGTCTCTAACGTTGCCTTGTTTACAGTTGGTCGATTGTTTAGAATGGAGAATACAAAATGAGATTGATAACATATTAGCGGTAAGCACTCTTTGTTTTTTTTGTTGAGCTATGTTCAGCAGTTTCAGATTTTTGCAACTTATTTCGCCTGTTTGATTCCTGCTTATAACTTGAAATTCTTGGATTCTGTACCATGGATTTTGATGATACTCATTTCTGCATTGATGCAATATATGGTGGTCAATCAGCACACTTGAAAATAACCTTGTATTCTTTTCTATCGATGACAAATGCGTGTTAATAAATCCATATAGATTGTTCTGGCAATTTATGACTTTCAATCAGCGCACTTGAAAATAAACTTGTATTCTTTCTATTGATGACAATTATTACTGATGTGTGGCTATTTATTTCACAGAAACCAATTATTCCAAGTGACTTATATAGAGCAATTCGGGATTCTCAGCTTGTAGGATTATCAGGTTACTCTAGAGAGGTAAGCTCAAGTAAGGCCAATGATAAGAAATGTTTAATAATTGCCTAATATCCCAAATCTAACATTTCCATCTGTGTCGAATCTTCCAGGGTCTCCCTGTCATTGCCATTGGTGTTGGGCTAAGCACATTTGATAAGGCATCTGTAAGTATTTAGTGGCATATCCATTATCATATTCCGTATACTTAACTTTTATGGTCAAAATTTAAACTGATATCCTTGAGGATGAACTTTTACTTGTTATTATGAAATGATTAGGAAACTTTACTACATGGTTGGTCGCAGTTTTTCCTTAGTTTTTCTTCTTTCAATTTTTGTCTGTTTGGATGGATTGGAGAGATCAGAAACTTTCACATGCCGTGGAAAGTCTAAAATGAAGGCTATCGTTTATTTATAATCTCTGGTTTTTATGCTTTTTCGTCTGAACATAAATATAGGTGCATTACTACGTACAGTCGCACATTCAGATGAACGAATACAGGGATCGTGTAATACTGGTAAGTAGTGCACTACCTTTGTTAATCATTTTTACGATTTATCGTGTGTAAACTGACTTATTTTCAAATATTTATTTTGGGTGTTAGCCTTCAGCTACTAAGACGTATGGACGGCATATCAGTACCTGTATCAAAGTTTTAGATATGACTGGCTTAAAGCTTTCGGCATTGAATCAAATAAAGGTAGTATTGCATGAATAACAATCTAAATCATCATCTATTGTGAAAGCAATGTCTGAGAAAGAAATCAATGAATCATTTACATGATACTACCAAGACAAAAGTTCTTTCATATTGCAAGAGAATTGTTTTTCAGTCATGTATTTGCATTCCTAATAGAGCTCCTTCTTCCCCTGAAGATTCTTGTTTGGTTACCTTCAAAGGTCAAACTAGCCAGGTTATGGTATGACTCCAGCATAAGTTATCTGGAATAACATTATTATGCAATGATCCAACACAAGTTATCCGCTGATTCTGCTTGGTACTTGTTAAACATCAGCTACTCATAGATTTTGTCATCATTTTGAGATCAATTGTTAAGTAGCCATCCCATGAACATGTCCTGGAGCTTATAGATTTGGTTTTAATATCTTTCGTGATTCCCTGATAAAACTTCACATCGGAACAACTGATCATTTTCATCTGTATTTAGCTACCTCTTATTCCTCTACTTGTTATAGATACCATGTTTCACTTGGCGTGCTACAGAAGCTGTGAGCTGGTTATCTTGGGAAGTATGCATGCATAAAGTTTGTTTTCTTCTCTTTCTTTTTTTCATTCGTGGGCTGGGGTTTAGGACCCAGCAATAACATCTTCAGATTAAGAGTTACTTCTCTTCAACTAGATGAGCTTGAATATTTATGAAGTGTTATTTCAAGTATTTCTTTGTGTTTCAGACCTGAGCAGTGGCTATATAGCTTCATTGTTTTGATTCGTGGTGTTCTGTTACAGCTATTGACAACGATATCTGCCGTAGATGACTTAAACTATCCAGAGAAGACAGAGACATACTATATTGCAAACGCTCCATACATATTTTCAGCATGTTGGAAGGTTTGTACTTGTTTCTCATCCAAAAAGCATTATCAGCGCTCCTATAATGAATGCTATACACCTTGTCAAAAGCTGAAGAAACTGTAAAAACATTTTGTTAGGTTGTAAAGCCTCTTCTACAAGAAAGAACAAGGAGGAAAATTCAAGTGTTGCAAGGATGCGGAACAGATGAGTTATTGAAGGCAAGGCAACTTTGTTTTCTAGTCTGTCCTCAGCATGAGTAGTTCAGTTTGTATATCTACATGCCTTCTTGTTTTGCACTATAAAAATATCTACAAGTATCCTCAAATTGAAGTTACTAAGCACAAAAGTACTTGAGAAAAGTGAGTCACTTGTACAAGATTTTATGATTAGCTAACTGATCTTTCTTATTGACTTGGTCAAATAAATAAGGTGCGGTTTTGCGTAATCAATACCCATATTGCTTCCTGAAGTTTATCCACTAACCAAGACTAGTTTTTCTCTCCTAGAGTTAAGATTTCTAGTATCATTCTTCTGCAAGTCCGGGAGCATCCTTGATTTTGTGTCATTTTCAACCGGTTAATGTCATGCAGAAGGTTCTCCTTCTCATGATGTTGTTGAACTGAAATAGTTTCCATCTCATACATTTTATCCATATAATTGCATTACCGACATTTGATCCAAGCGATTGCAGGTTCTAACCGAGTGGAATTCTCATTTCTTGCAGATAATGGACTATTCATCCCTTCCACATTTTTGCAGAAAAGAAGGCTCTGGCTCATCTCGCCGTGTTGGTAATGGAACTAATCAAAATTGTTTCTCCTTGGATCATGAGTTCCATCAACAGCTATATAATTACATTAAGCAACAAGCTGCTCTCGGGGAATCAACTTGCCCTATCAAGCAGGGGTCTGTCCATGTTGATTTCCCAGAACCAGACCCAGAAGATGCTAAGATCGCCAAAACGATTGAATCTGAATTTCACAAGTTTGGGGATTTAAATGGACTCTGCCACTCAATGAATGTGGTTAAAGTTAACGGTCAATGAAAATTTAGATAAGTAGAAATAATTTCTGATAGCACACAAGATTGAACTCTTGATGGCTTAGTAGTACATCTGACTGCACAAGTCTTTGTACCAGTTACAGAAGATATCATCCATGTGTTGCCGGCATCAGCTCAATGCTGGATAAGTTAATATTTTGTAGGATATAATGTATTAACCAGCACACTTTGGGGCGTATGATCATAACAATGGCATTGTATGACTTGCTCTTATGCTAGTGCTAATAAATTTCATTCTGTTATCTTACCAGTGTACGTTTTCTGATTTTAATTAATGTACATACTAAACATTGCTTTCACATAGCTTTTGCCAAGCAACAAAAGCCTTCTGTGGTCTTACGCAATGTTTATCAGAAAGATATTTTAACAGCATCATCTCTAACCCTTGTCATGGAATAGTTATTTATAATTATACGGAAGAATTCCTTTTAAGGATAACTGGTGATGATACTATGAAATTTTTTCTTAATTTTCTCAGTTTAGGTAATCTAGTAAATGAAAGCAGGTAAATGAACACACGTATTCTCCCCAAGATGGAAAGAAATACAAGTGGAGTTGCCTGTAGGTCAAATCTTTAATCCCTCTGCAACCTTCGCACATTCATGATAATCTTTCCACCTGAGTTTTCCCTGCGGACATACCTTATTATCTCCCCACACTTCACTTAAAGTGACACGATTCACTTCTAAATGTTACATGGAGAAGAGGAGAAATTATGTATTACTCACTTTAAACAAGTTCAGAAGAATTTCAGGTCACTTAAAACAAACTTAAGGAATTGGCCAATTAAATAAGTTTAGAAAACTATCAAGACATCTAAAAAATTCAAAAAGCTAGAAATTTTAACAAGTTCCCTTTATAAGTTGATTCTTTTGGTGCCACTAGTGAAACAAAGGTTAGAAAAATATGGTTGAACTTGATCATATAATTATATGCACAATTTTCAATCTTTTAAGTTCCAAACAGAGAAAAAAGAAATGAATGCAGGCATTTTCTTACACGCTACACGCATGGGCTTGGAGATTTTGCTTGAGGTCCCTACCCCTTTTGACACCCTATCTTACTATATGTTTTAAGCCTAAGGATAAATACTACAATCCCTCAGAACATTGGATATGGAACTCTTTATCTCAGCTGTTTATAGCAGTTATAGGCAACACCAACTGACACAGCAGCACAAACAACAGCAAGAGCTGCATATGTATCTTCTCGCTCCCAACTCTCCAACCATGTTGGCATAGCACAAACCCGGCGAGTAGTCGATCCTTTCCAGCTGTTAGTTCGGGATGGCTGTCTTTTGCTGTTCTTTTTCTTATCTGGTGTCACCTTTGCACCATTCACATAGGCATCTAGAGTCTCCAGTTGTGATACAGGATTTTGGCAGCACACAGATTTTCCATTCTGTTGGCAACATCCATTAACTTCTAATTTAGATGATACTCCTGCGGTAGTTACTTGGTCCGCATTTCTCTGTGTCAAGTCCTTGGCATTCTTTCCTACATCTGTCTCGCCATTTAGTTGGAGCCGTACTTCTTGAGATTTGATCTGTTCTTCTTCAGATAAACCCATCTGGCCCCTGGAATAACTCGGTGTTATATTTTAACTATCATTTACTTTGAATCAAGATCCATTTCCCAGTTTCATAACAATAAAAGAACAAAGAAGTTTAGTTTACTACTAATTTTCAGCAGTCACTAGACGTCAACTTGTTTTAGTTTTGGTATAATCACTTGAAACAAAACAAAATCACCAATCTAACATCCTGACCCAGTAAATTTTCTTACTTGGTGCTTAAAAATAAAAAATAGATTCAAATCTGATATGCGTTATGCAGTAGTGACCAAGATCATTTAAACCTTGCTGGAAATTGCAGTTGGATTTTATCAATATTAGCCTATTCACAGAGAAACAAGCCAAATGTGAACATAACCTTTAAAGCATATTTTCGATTTCAAACAGTTTTTAGCACATTCCAGTTTTAGCAAATTTGTTTTTATTTAAATGACATCACCAATGACTGTTTTGAGGGTGGAGAAATGGGTTCAACTTGAAAAATTTAAATTTAATTTGCAACAAGTTTTTAAGGGTAAGAAATCTGACAGTTACCTCCATAGCCAATCTACAATCTCCCCTTTATCAATATGTTTCTCAAGTAATGCGAGTATATCTTCTGGAGTAACATATCCGTACCTGTGAGACACAGTTATATATTTGTCTTTGAAATGTCCTACTATCCTGAATTCATCCTAGAAAACAAAAGATACATAGAAGAAAAAGTAGAAACTTAGAATTAGATGCGTTTGGGAAACCATAGATCTGTGACTTACCAGTGCCCACTAATGACTCCATCAATACTTGATCCAAATATAATAACATTTCCTGCATACTTATGGCCTCCAATATGAGAGCATGGGCTAACTGATACTTTACCTTGAAGTCCATGTGATTCTATCTCCTCTTTGAATTTAGTAACTATAGTAGGTCCACAAGCGCCACAGCGACGATCTCGGGATCCATGAGAACAAACGAAAACATAAGAACCCTTGAGTGCTTCTGGAGTTCCAGGCAGCCATTCACCGTCTTTCACAAGCACTTCCTCAACAAATGTGTCAACATCAAAATGCGTCAATCTCCTGCACCCTTTGCACAAGTCAATATCTTAAATGCTGGAAAATGCAAAATGAAGAAAAGGATGTACAACACCAAGAGTCATTGATTGACCTGTATCTGACCATGTCTGGGAAAATTAATACATCTCCATTTGATGTCTCGGTTCCATCATGCCCCTCACATATTGTTAAACGTGTCTGATGACAAATTTAGAAAAACCAAGAAGATTAACCAACATATTTTTTTTTATTGAAGAGCAGAAGTAAGCAATTTACTCCTACAAAAACAAGGACGCGCACATAGATAGATAAGTTCATACTTTCATGCATACATACAAGTGTGCAAAAACACATTTGCATTCAGTTATCACAATGGATCAGGGTCAAATCATAAATCACAACAGTTAGAAGGGGCAAACAAAAACCACGCTCATGTAAGCAAATCAGGGTCATAATCTCATTTTTCTGCAGTGTAATGCATTTATTGTTTCCGCAATTTTCCTTGGGATTTGTCATTTGTGAAACTAGAAAAACCAGTAGTGCTACATGACAAGCAACACAACATATGACTGATGCCCATCTTGTGTGATTTGTTGTTGTATTTCCTACTTGTGCTTTCAACCCACATAAAGAAATTTGCATTTTCACACATTTTATGCAAACAAGTACACAAAATGGACAAACATGCTTACCAGTGGTAGAAACTTATCCAACGGTTTATGCTATGTACATTCATAGAATACTTCATTCATTAATTATTTATTTTCCTAATTAGAAAGATATTGAATTCACATTCAGGACCGAGATGGAAGTGAAGGTAATAAAACATGGAAAGAAATCAAGTCATGTAAATCAAATTGTTTTCATAAGTTTCTTGTGTGAATGAAAGACCCATTATGGCAAATTACGTATCTATTGATCAAATTGTTTTCATAAGCTCATTATGACAACTAAGACAAGAAAATGTCAAAATAGCTTCTCATTACAGGTTATCATGTACCGAAAAGAAAAAAACAAAGAAATAGAAAACTTATTCAGATAATCAAGAATACCTTATGTCCCTTACAAATGACTCGTACTTGTTTATTATTACATTGGTTGATCCAGGTAACAAGTTTGTGAGCTTGAAACAAAAAAAAAGTACCCTTTAATTGACATGTTCAACTTGAAACAGGTCGTACCCATCCTGGCTCATGGATTTCTCTCTATACACTCTTGGTTCCAATCCTAGATACGAGTCCATAGAGATTAACAAGGAAACATATTGGTATTTTTGGCATGTGACCACGAGGAAAAAGAGTATGTTTCATATTGGGAATTTTGAAAGCCAAAAACAAGTGAATCATTGCACTACGAAGAAGAAAAAGGTGATATTATTATTATTTACAATCGATGTGAACAACAATGTTGAGGTATCAAGAAAGAATAATGAGAATACTAGGACACAAATGCCTGGATATGAATCTGTTTGAAATTTTGGAAGTCTGATAAGTTTGTTCTCATAGCGGATGCTGCAAATTTCTTTAGCAGAAGGTATAGAGTTAAGTCTAGGGTCAAGATTGAGGATGATGACAAGGAAATAGAGAAATCAATCAAATGCTGGTGCCGATAGCATCTCTTGTTTAGTTTGATCAAAGATTGCCTTTTTTATACATAGTTTTAGGTGAATTATAAATGGCTGGGGGAGTTTTCCTTGACATCCTTCATTTATAACAAAAAACATGAGCATATGGCATACCCCATAAACAAGAATGCAATTTTTTATGCGGATTAGATAGACTATAAAGCAACTATTAAACTCATGCCAAATCATCATTGACCAACAGCACAATGTGTTTTGCTGCCATTTGCTAATGGATTTATGTGCAGGCACTCACTTGTCATTAAACAAACTACAAGGACTCAAGCTGCAAAAAGATGAAATCATAAAGAACTTTTTTTGTACTTTCCCCAAAAACACATGTATTCAAACTATGAAATGTAACATTATATATGATGAAATTAAACTCATTCTCCCTAGAATCACTTTTAAAGAACGCGACTTCTACTGATTTATTCTTAGAGACATGTCTATAATAAAGAATATATCCTTTGCTGAAAGGTGAGTGATAATGAAATTTACAGCAAAAGACTAAAAAGCAGGAAGAGAGGTGTCAAATAGTGTACAGGCCAAGCATTTCTGCCGCCTTGGATTGGTGATAGTAAAGCCTACAAGCTCTTTTGTCCCAAACTTCTTGTGCTTCCTTTTTTTACTCTAATATGTATATCGACTGTAGGTTGGTTCCTACTTACTCAACTTGTGAAATCTAAATGAAGACCGGCAACATTTTTTACCTTCTTTCACACTTCCATTCAGCTGTTAGTTAGGCCACATCAGTTTAGATTTTATAGGAAGTTAACAACAATTTTGCTTGCAGCCTTTACATAACTTCACAGTGCAATGTTACTCTAACAATATTCTTATGTCATGTTCTTATCACAAGCTCTAGATTGAAACTCAACAAAATGTTGTCACTCTCTCTCTTTTTCTTTCAAGTTTCTAATGCTATCAAACTTTAACTAATAGGCAGTGTTTCAAGCTTGAGATCTGCTAACTGCACTACATAAAATCTTACCTAAGATAAAAGGAAATACAGAAGGGAATCAAACACATTAAAATTTCAAACAAATACGTTAATTTACGCAAAGTCCAACAAAAGCAGTTATACGACATCCAATTTCTGATAGGTGTTGTTTTTTAAATCCGAGTACCTATGGATCAGAGCTATATTCATTCAGCCCCAACCTAATGCAAAAACGTAATCGACAACTTTTCTTACCATTAACACTTACAGTCAAGAACAAAGCCAAAGTAGAACACCGGAATCTTTGAATCATAATACTTCAGAACAACCAATAGTTAAGCTACTAAGTGACATGCCAAATTAACATAATGACCAGGCACTACAAAAACCGAAGTTGAACAGATCCATTAATCACTACGGATAACTTAAAACCCATACAGTTTACTATACTCCCAAACCTTCAGTTAGTTGAAAAAAAAGCAACACTAATGAACAACTGCAGTCAGCAAACTATAAACTCGTTCTAAAGTTTTAATCATCCCGCACTAACTTCTAAAACTCCTTAATCCACAGACCACCAAGGCCTGTCCTAGTTTTCCAACACTAAGACCTCCACAACAAACTGAAGCTACAAATCACATTTCCTACAGAGTCACACATAAACTGAACAAACCCACAAAACAACAAAAGAAACCCACTTCAATGCACAAAATTATATTCACACACAAGTAAAAAACACTCAAATTTGCCAAGGAAAAGAAAAAGAAACCTCTTTTTTCATATCAGGCTTCCTAGCCAAGAGAGCAGCAGAAAGCAACCTAGGCAACCGATCAAACTCAGCAGCCTCGATCCTAGGTGGCCAGACAGAAGGATTCTTATAGCACAAGAACACGTGGCGTTGATAGAACTCAACAGTTCCAGCCAAAGGGCTCTGCCTGAACTCAGACCTAGAGAATCCAAACTCCAAATCACTGCTACTGGCGCTTTCAACAAGAAAGCCAGCATCATTTTGGAAGCTATTAGAAGCACTGCCAAGATGAGAGCCACCACCACCAGATGGGTCTCCAGCAGTGAGGAAAGTAGAGTCAAGATGATCAGAAACAGTGATTGGGGATGATGATGATGATGGGTTATTTGGGTAAGAGAGTGGGTCGTCTCTATTGCTTCCCATTTTTAAGAAATCTATGAAAAGGAATGACCTTTATTGATGGGGATGATGATTGATTTGAGGGTTTGAAAAATAGAGTGAAAAAGTTTCAGTTCCGGTAGTTGGGGAAGACAGATACAGAGTGAGTGAGGGTTTGAACAAAAAGTGAAACAGGTTGCAGTTCCAGTGGTTTTGGAAGTCAAGTGGTGTCTAGTAACTACTATAGGCTGCCTCTACTTGGCTTTCTGTGTTTTGGTAGTATTGACGTGAATTAATGAAATCAATTATTGATAAGTTGGAAAGAATACTGTTTTAGTCCATTTTTCTGGTGTAGCCCATACAAAATGAAGCTTAGTCCAATCCTAGATGAGGGATATGTAACTTCAAAACAATTCTAATTTAGAGAGAGTAAAAAGTTCTATATGTACTTGAACAAATATTATCTCATTATCTCGTAATTGTAATTTATGAAAAGAGCTTGACATAAAGACTGAAAACTCAGTTTATATATGAGAAAATTAGTTTTGTATTAATTGAACAATAAATGATTGAACAAAGTTCGCTTTTAATTAAAAAAAAGGAGGTTGCGACTGTTAAAAAAGAAATGATTGAACAAAGTTCTCATAAAAAGCGTTAGAGATACTAAATACTCATTTTGTTTTAAAATATTGTTCGTTTTTGGGTAGTGAATTTTTCCATAAATGTTAATCGTTTTTGTTATTTTTGATAATAAGATTTAGTGTTTTTGTCAATTAAGCCTCTATGCTTATAAAATTTTAAAAAAACAAGTAACAAAATAGAAATTAAAAGAAGGATAAATTAGTATTTTATATGATATAATTAATGATATCTTAATTTCTCATATTTTTACAAACCAACTAACATTTAAAAACGGAGAAATAGTAATTATATACCAAATAATTATATTCTTTTGGTAAAAAATCAAAATAGTGTCTTAATTTTCAATCTGCAAAGGTAAAATTAATTATTTTCTTTTATTTAGTTTGTGAAAATTTGTTTTTCTAGTTAAAATATTATCCAATGCATGTAATAAATAAACTGCTCGAACAACAAGTATTTATTGATGACGAAGTTTAATTTTATTTAGACTCATACGATCATCGATATAAACTAAGACGTTTTTTTTTATTTAAATTCAGCAAGATTCATTTCAACCAAAATCGTTAGCATTCAATTAAACCTAACAAATCCAATTCAGTTCATTTAATTCATAAAACTTTAGTTTAGTTCAACCCTAATGAACTTCCCATAAAATTAAAATTAATTTAAAAAGTGAAAGTTCCAAACTTCAATTTCTCCTTCACCACAGTAACTATGAACTTGCTTCAATTTTTCTACTGTTTTACATTTCCTGCTGCAGAACCAATCAAGTGATGCCATTACACGTTTTCCGGTTGTATTTTCTTTACTGACTATAAGATACATCAAAAATAAACAAGACCCCTATTGTATTGTTTCTATATTAGTGAAAATGTCTCATAGCATAACAAAATTCATAAAAGCAACTCTACTCTTATGACACTATTAAAATATATGATTATCGAAAACTATTTATATATACTAATCATATAAACCAACATAGAATGCGTGAAGTGACACATAGAATGTTGATCAACATGCTCAACTTCCAATCCAATAAACCAACAACCCAATGACACATCTTCATTTGCATATCTATGCAATATTGGACTGCCAAAATAATTATTGATTCAAAAAATAATTAAAAGTTAAGTTTTAATTTTTTAAATATCTTCTAATCCTCCCATAAATTATTACTTTCTTTTGGTACAATCCGTTAATCTCTCTTTATAAAGTACTGGTATGCTTTTTCCTAAAGTGGTGGTTGGGTAAGAAATCAAGGTAGGGTTGGTGAAGAAGGTTATACCATACCCTCTCCTCATCTGATGATGATGAGTAATTATTATCAGACATTCCTTAAGAAATCAACAAAACAACTCTTTTAATTTCTTACACTTTAAATGTTCTTTCTGTTCTCAAAATTCTATACATATGATGAGATGATGAGGTTCAGACACAGAGCATAATTATCAGCTCACATATCTGCAAATGAAGACAGGCCCCATATAACTTCAAGCTACAGCATTCATTCATTCATAAAGAAATAAAAACTCATTCCTACTCCATATCCTCAATCAATCTTTAATCTAACACCTTTTCTTGTCTCATTTACAATATCCCACTTTTCCCTACAAATATTCACTCTTTCTTAAACTCACCCCAGATTCCACTCTGCTGCTCTCAAATGTATAAACACAATCAACTAATCACCGTTGCTTCTCTCTCTCTTTCAACCATCAACAATCACACAAGGGTGTCTCCTACAAATATGTTTCATATAGGCTTCTCGCCTGGCAGGTATGAAGGTGATCCACTTTCCCGCGGTTGGCTCTTCTTTCGCTGGAACAAACTCAGATTAGACAAAAGAACTTTCTTTGAAACAGAAGAAGACTTTTCTTTCTCCAACTTCTTCACTTCAGTAACTTTCAGAGGAGCTGGGTTTTGCTTTTGAACCCCCCTGACATGGTGTGGGGATGATTCAAATGACATCTCCCTTTCTGCTAATACACGTGTTCCGATTTCAGCTGCCTTCTTTAGCTCTCGTTCGCGCCACTTTCGAAGTTCTACTTCGACTGCCTTCTTTGCTGCTTCAGCCATCTCTGCCCTCTTTATAGCCTCCTGAGTTGATGCCTTCATATCTTCAATCTCCTTCTTCATTGTCCCAAACCTCTTGAGAGCCTCATTCTCACTTGCCTTTACAGCTTCTACCTGAGCCATAGCGGCTGCCACTTTCATTTCTGCCAATGTCTCTGACTCTTCAACTTTGCGGCTCAAAGACTCGTACTCTTCTCTTGATATTGTGATATTGGCACCAGATTCAGAAGTCGAAGCACGCGCAGCACTAGTTCTCTCAGACAACGTCTTAATCTGATCAAGTGCCCTTTCTTCTGCTGTTTTTGCTTCCTCAGCTTCTTCCAGAGCAGCCCTCAGCTTTTGCTCTGCTTCTTCAAGTGCAATACTGGTGGCTTCAGCTTCCTTCTTCAACTCCTCAGCTTTGCGCATCATTTCTTCAGCCTCTAGTCTAGCATTCTCCGCTTCTGATGATAGCTGTTGGAGTGTAGAGATGATTTCTTCAGAAGCACCTCTGGTTTTAGATTCCTCGGCAAGCGCTGCTTCAAGCTCAGACTTGCTTTTGCGAAGCTTTACATGCAGGTTCCCAGCAATAGACTCAGTTTCTGCCTCCTTTTCTCTCAATTCAGAATGCTCCTTCTTCATTTTTTCAAGCTCCATCTTAAGCGACTCCACTGAATTTCGCAAGGAGCTTTCCTCTTCTGCTACTTTCTGCAACGACTCCTTAGCACCATCTAGTTCTGAAGTGACAATTCTTACGGAATCCAAATCCGAAGCCCTAGCATTTTCCATCTTCTTTTGCAGAGCACCTATATCATTCATTGTTTCAGCCAGTTGCTTTTCAAGATTGCGAGCTACTTCAGGATCAAACTCCTTCTTCAGTGCGAGCAATTTATTTGCTGATGCTTCCAGGGTAGCTTTATATGATTGCTTCAGAACATCCTTCTCGGCAAATATTTTGGCCTGCTCTTGCTGGGCCTCTAGAGATGCAAGTTTCACTTGTCCAATCGATTCCTGCATGGATGAGATTTCCCTAGAAAGCTCGCCAACTTTTTCCACATTTGTTTTGGCTGCATGTTCAGCTTCTGTAGCTTGACCTATGGCAGCAAGCTTCACTTCCAATGCTGCATCAGATTCCTGTCGAATCTTCCGCAGTTCTTGCTTAACGGTATCAAGTTCAGTAAATACAGTCATATATTGTTCCCTAGCAGATTCTAAATCCTTCTCTCTGGCACCATCAGGTCCAGCAGTATCACCACTATTTGTGTCTTCAATTTCCTTTGACTTATCTTTTGCAGCTTCTGTTGCCCTAATTGCTGAATCTTTTGATTGGGTGACAGTACCAAGTTTCTGGGTCAGATCATCAACCGTTCTTTTAGCCCTTTCAAGTTCTGTAAGTGCTTGAGCTTTGGTTATTTCAGCATTGTTCAGTTGATCCTGTAGCTTGTTAAGCTCCTTCTGGGCCAGGTGAAGCTGCGATTCTTTGGCCAAAACTTTCTTCAAAAATGAAACAAAAGGATAAATTACGCTGAGTGTCACAAACAAGGAAAGTAGTCAGGTAATGGAAGAATTTTTTTATATACATGACCTAAATCATAAGAGATATTTTGGCCCTGCATTCAGACTCACAATATTCACGTTAATCCGTGTCAATAAGTAGATATTCATTAGCATTCTTGTCTAAGAACTTGGAGTTCTTGAGGATGAATAAGAAGACAATAAGTGAAAATATTCTATAGGTCATATGAACTATTATGTAAAGTAATTCAAAAGAGTTGAACTGATAAATCCAACATTGAATTCTTAACAACATGATAGGACACCTGAAAAAGTAGAAGTAACGAGTCATTCGTAACAAGCTTAAGTAAAACTTGTCATTTAAATGCAGTGAAATTTGGAACCACAGATGTCAAATGAAGCTTCACAAAACTTATGAATATGGTGGAGGTTCAACATATCAATAAACACAAGCAAAAAATAACAAACTATCATGGTCGAATTAAGAGTAAGAAATACCTCAGCAGAATGAGGTTTTGCCTTCCTGATAGCTGGTTTTTCCCCTGACCCTGAGAAAGCACCTTCACCAAAGCGTGAAACGGCATCTTTTACTGATTGAAAAGGCGCACTGGTGTCAATCTCGCCGACCTCCGCTTTAGGAGAATCAGTACCAACTTGGCGTTCTTTGGCACCCATAACACTAGATATATTATTATTTAGGATCTCGAAATACCACCTGTTAGACAGTTTAAAGATTTCACATTAATAATATGTAAGAAAAAAGGCAAGTGTACGGATTAAGATCACACTAAATTTACAATACTACAATCCATAGGTATCCTTTTTTATATTTAAGAGCCACATACAGAGCATGCAGCGAAACAGATAACGAGAAGACGGAAAAGGAGACATGCAATACATACACACTGAACAATAATCAATTAGCCAGAACTCTACAGCATCTGCAATCTCGTTTCCACCATAATCGTATTCCTTAATTCATAATCAAAACATTACGTTACAAATGTTTGTATTCCATAATTCATAAACAAACATAATGTTACAGATGTTCCTTTATATCTCAGTGATCAATCCATTATTCCATATGAACTTGAAAATCAAAAACAATCTAGTGACTAACTGACTACTTCAAAAGGAAAACCTCAATAACTTTAACACCAAAGTCCAATATAAGCAAAACAGAACCACCAATCAAATCTAAGCTCAGTTCTCCACTAAACGTACTAAAAAATCCTGTTAACTAAAGCATGATACAACGTGCAAATGATAAAAAGTATAGAAGATTTTATAATTATCACATGTCATCATCTACTTGCAAATGACGGATATTACTTCGGATTTATGCAACTAAGAACAAGCTCTTATTGAACTATATAGAATAGCCAGCTGAACCGACTGAGTATATATATTTAACAAAATAGTTACTAGTTTCTAAAGCATACAAAGCATTATGGTCAAAATGATCATCATAAACACTAGGTCGTCCTAGCCCCACCAATTCTGAAGCCCCGCTTGAAATTAAACCTATCCAGCTCTGTAACTTAAAGCATGCCATGTTTCAAGGACACGGCTTTGTACCACAGATCACTTAACACCTTTTCTTCTCATTTCTAGTAATACAAATCGTAACACTCAGCGCATCTAGTTTTCAAAGCTCACAACTTTGTTTCTGTATTTATGAATACAAACCAAATAGTTCTAACAGAAGCTATGCTCCCATAAATCATTGGGATCCGACAGCAAGCTTCATGGCTCAAATTCTAACTCAATGTTAAATTTCTCAGCAGCTAAACCTATTGTGGTTCTGCAGAATTCTTAATAATCAGTACAACAGCACATCTTTACCGCAGAATTGTTCACATTGCAACCAACTTGAGAACATTAAAATTCTCGACTTTAAAGAAACCTTATTGAAAAGTGATTAATTTTCAATAAATAGCATGATTAAAACAAAATGGAAAACAACCACAAGAAGAAGGGTATAGAAAATGACTTACCAAAAAAGGAATAAACCCTAATCAAGCTCCAGAAATAAAGGAGGCAAAAAGAAACAATCTTGACATGATCAAAGTCAATTTCCAAACGAGAAACGACCCTCGATCATCTTCTTCTTGATCCCGCAATAACAAAAAAGAGACAAAACCCTTTTAATTATTTTCGACAGAGACCAAAACCCAGCAAGGAAAATAAAAAGTGTGCAAGAAAATTAATTGGGCAATGATTTAGGAATAAAAGAAAGTGGTTTTCTTTTGTAAATGATCGAAAAGGGAGAAAAGAATGCAGCTTTTAGGGATCGGAATGATAGCAGTACAGAAGAGAACAGAAAAGAAAAGGAGATTCAAAATTTTGAATAGTTTACAGAATGACAAATTTTATATCAAGTAGGGATATGGGATGATGACATACACAACAAAATAAAGTTAGAGAGAACAAGGCAAGGGCATGAATAGGATAGGTTGCTTTCTCCAAGTCTAACTTCATGATGTGGATTTTCTTCTCTAAAAGTTGGGGGTAATTCTGTCTTCTAACTACATCTCAAACTACTATCAAACAATACATTTTTTTGAGGCATAATTATTGGGTAATTATCCTTGTTAAATTACTCTTTTTCTAGGCTCAATACATATGTAAAGTTATGAATTTGTTTTGTGACTTCTTTAAAGTTACAAATAAATGATTATAATTTTTCATAAATGATTGTGATTTGTTTTGTTTGTAGTATTAAGGAAATAATCTATTTTATTGACGTAAATGGTGATATTTTTTGTTCAAATATGTTTTCAAATCTTTAACCGATTATATAAGAGTTAAGTTCAAATGTCAGAATTTTTTTAACAAAATCAACCGTTTTCTTAATTCTGCAAACAACACAAACACATTTTTTATTTGCTCAAAGGCAAATTCCAATTCTTTATTTGCAAAAACGTGAAATCACATGCACTTATTTGAAGTTAATTCATAATAAAAAAACTCATAATTAGACAACTTAGACTGAATTATTAAGGTTGTATTATTGGGAGGTCACATTAGTTAGGATTGTATATATTAGTTTGAAAAGATTGGTTATATATTATAATGGGAAAGAAAATAAAAATTGTACATCTTCGATATATTTAAAAGAAAAAATATTACAAGATAAAACAATTTTGAAAACTTTAGTAGCACCAAATTAGTTGGAGAGATTGATTCCAAACAAGTTCATGTAAATAAGAATAGTATATATCGATGGTTGGCGCAATGGTAGCATGGGGTTGTGCTTGGTAGGGAGGTTTACGGATCGATTTCCCACAACTGCGAGTGGGAAGGATTTAAATACCATAATTCTTGGACCCGCCCCGAATTCAGATTAGTCACCCAATGTGGTTCGGAAACCGGATGGAAAAACCAAAAAATAAGAATTGTATATATTTTTCCATTTAAAAAGAAAAAAAGAATGGTATATTTTTTATTTCATTTATTTATGGAAAATTTCTTACATCTAATTCTAGACCCTTTTACGGGCTTGAATGTCCTTGGGTCCGTTCCGGCCCACAAAAAATGGGTTGAGTTTGATGTCCCGTACGATGTTTTGGATACGATTCAGCTCGGTCAAGCCCATATCATCTCACTTTTGGAAATTTCTTCCGACCCTTATATTATAAAAAAAATAAAAATCTATAAATTATATTTAAAGCTTGAAACAGTATTAAATCTTACAAAATTTATGATATGCTATTGGTTATGCTTAATACACATCATATCCTAAATTTGTTCAAATATTTGAATTATGTCTTCAACTTTCAAAAGTTGCAAACTATTCTCTGTATTTATCTAAAAGTAACAAATAATCTTAATTTTAAAACTGATGTATCAAAATTGCAGATGATATAATACTACAGGTTCAAACTTATGATGCGATGAGTCGAAAATTTTATAAATAATATCATATCATCTATTGTTTCTAATGTTTGGTAATGTCATATTACCTAATATTATTTATTCTCCAAGTCTTATGTGTGTCAAACAAGTATATAGTTCTTGAAGTCAATTATATACATGGGCCATGAGCTATGGATTTGTATATATATAGGGGTGAGGTGAGGGAATGTATGGCAAAAGGAAAAGATATGGGTATGGATAAAGAAGAGAGAGTAAATGGACTTTTTGAGAGGAAGCAAGGTCGTGGACGGTTTTGTTTCAGGGTTTTGTCATCCTCCATTTTTGTGGCTATTATTCATATTTGGGTTTACAGGATATTGTATATGCCTTCATCCGGAGAGAAAGGAAGATTTGTTTGGTTAGGAATGTTGATGTCTGAACTCTTCTTTGGTTTCTACTGGATTTGCACTCAGTCTCTTCGTTGGAATATCACCTTTTTTTATCCATCCAAACATGCCCTCTCCCAAAGGTACCTTTCTAACTTTCTTCTTTATCTTCCCTATATAGCCTCTTCTTAATTATTATGGCTCACTATACATCTAATGCATATCCATTTAATATCTGCTAACTCCATATCTGAGAATAAAAGAGACTATTTTGGACAGATTGAAATGTATACCACTTTAAACAACTTTAGGAGATTAATTTATTTTTTCAAAAATTTGCATGGATTGTGGAATTTGAACCTACCATTTCACACTCTTTTTTAGAGTTGTATTAACCACTAATATAACTGTGATTAACTTTTAATTTAAAAGATGAATGGTACTACCTCATTACAGATTCATATACCTGCTACTATTTTTGGTAATTTGAGATATCTTTTTTCTCTCAATTAATGTTTAGAATTGATATAGTGGACACGAACTGAAATATCAAAATTTAATATATGACATTAATTGCCAACTTCTTAATAATGACTTTGTCAGCTACTATATAGTACTTATCATTTGTATAACGTATACATACATTTGTTTTGTTTCGTCTTTTAAGAGAACACGTACGTATTTGTTGATTCATATATACATGTCATGATTTCCTATGAGATATATGCATCAATTCAAGCCAAATAATAATACCGGTAGCTCTTACTTTCAATAATTTCAAGTGCGCAATTGTTACTATTACTGTTAGTATTATTCAATTTTCATAGGTTAGTATTCATAATGTATGTTATCGATTACTTTGAAATAATTATTTCCTTGTCCTTATTTGCATTGGATCAAAATTTATATTTCTCATCCAATAGTGATAATAGACAAAATAATGATTATTATGTAAAACATAAAATAACTATAGAAAAACTCTAATATTCATATATATGTACATACAATTTCAAATCATTTTCATTTCAAATTTATGCAGAATTTATACATGTTGTAGAAGCTTTTCAAAAATTTATATCTCACACGATTTATATATAATACTACTAGAAAATATAATTTCTTTTTAACAAAAAGAAGAACTATTAGAAAAACATTAACATAAAATTTTGTTACTGTTAAGATGATTTAGAAAGGTCGAAGAATGTGATTAAGAAAACAAAAAGGATGGAATATAATGGGTGGTATGAATTTGAATTCAAATTAAGTTTGTTAATCATATGATATGGAAGTTTGAAAATAGAAAACATTTGGGAAAAATGAGTCCAGCATGGAAAGGACCCACATGGTTGCATGGGTAAGGTAGAAGAAAGAAAGTAGAAACGGAGTTGGTTTTTGCTTGGTAGCTAAAATGAGAAGAAGATGGTTGCATGCATTCATTGACTGTCCAATTAATATTTATGTGTTGTCCTCTGCTGACAGATAAAGAATTTTTGTCTCCATTACCCCTTTCCTAATAATTAAGTAATAATTTATATTATCATATACTCTTCTTACATTTCAAATTCAATCTCACTACCATGCTTCCAATGTTTCATACTTCTTTCTCAAGTAAACAATAACTTTATTTTATTTAGTAATTTATATAATATATTTTCCTCCAAAATTGAAATCACTCTATAAATTAATAATTAATAATTTATTGATTAATCAATATATCTGTTAGTTAATAAAATTTGATGGTCCAACATTATTAATTTATAGATGTTTTACTATATTTTATAATTTTGTTAAAATTTAATATTGTTTTGTCATGTGAACTTAAAATGTTAATAGATTGCTACTATAAATATAAGATAAAAAAAAATACAAATTAAGGAAATAATAATATATGTATTCCACCGAATATTCCGTGAAGTAAGTATAGGTTGTGAATTTGAGAGTTGAAAAATTTATTAAGAAAACAGAAAAAAGAATGATTTATTTTAAATTATTATAGACTTATCAGTCAAAAAGAACATTCATTACTTTTTACCCGAGTGTCGTGCCCGTACTCAGAATTAGAAGGAATCATGTTTACAAACTCTAATCAAACTTCATTGTCAAACTAAATTACTAATCATTATTTTATTTTGGTCTGAATTGTCAAACTAAGTATAGTACAGTGAACCTCTCTCTTTATACATGTCAAGTTTCTTCTACAAGTATTTTGCAACTTTGAAATAATCCATTTTGAAAATTGAAATTATAATTGAAGTTACTGAAAGAATGAAATAAGAATAAAAGTCTTTTACAATTATTGAAGGCTTAAAATGTCAAGATTTGAACTTTTCTATTGTTACATGTTTAATGTTTGTTGCACATTTGTTCATGGTTGTCTCAAGATTGTCACTCAATTTAAATTTATCCCAATACAGTTTCCAAATTTTGAATTGTCTTAATAATCTAATTTTGAATTGTCTAAATTAAATCGCTCTAATATTGGAGAAATTCAAAAGTACTTAGAATTAGTCGGGTTGTGAGCGCTATAGTTTCTTTGATGACTAAATTGAAGCAAAATACAAAGTGGAGTGCTTATATTTAAGACAAATTCTAGTTATAAAAAAGGGTAATTTCCGAAGAGTTGGTGACATTATCTTCTGATTGGAAAGTTTAATATTCCAATTCATTTTTTTGTTAAATTTAACTTTTTTTTATGGGCAATCTATAAACCATCATCGAGATCTTTAGTTTGCCTTAAGAGTGAATAGACTTATTCTTACGGTGTAAAAAAAAACTACTAAAATTTTGAAACAACTCCAGAAGTAAATATGTGAGGTAAACCTTATTTAATGTAACTCATTTTCAATATTGCGTTAAAGCCACGGTTTTCTCAGCCCATATTATATTAATTGAGCTTAAACTTGTGTTTTTGCCATAAAAAGAAGAAAAAGAAATATAGGATGCAAAACTCTTCATCTATCAGGAGCAATCAATACTGCACTTCTTGTCATACATATTTCCATTTAGTTGAAATCAACACATTCAAAATATAATTATTATTTCTTATGTTAATGGTAGATATGAAGAAAATTTACCGGGTGTTGATATATTCATATGCACGGCGGACCCTATAATAGAGCCGCCGATAATGGTGATAAACACTGTTCTATCGGTTATGGCATATAATTATCCACCTCAAAAATTGGCCGTTTACTTATCTGATGACGGCGGTTCGGAGTTGACATTTTATGCACTCCTTGAAGCCTCCAAATTTGCTGAAATTTGGATACCTTTCTGCAAAAAGTACAACATTTTACCCATGTCTCCTCAAGCATACTTTGATCAACTCAATGATAATGTGGTTGATGTCACTTCTCCTCCTCCTCCTCAAATCTCACTTGTTAAGGTACTTCAAAACTTATTTTTGACTGAAATGCACTAGGAGCCTGAAAATGTTGTAATTTGTTGTTAGCTCTTGCTCATAAGTTGTAGATATGAGTTGATTTTTCTTTTGTAGATATTTATAATCTTTACCAAATCATTTTATGTCCTAGTTGAGATTAAAAATTAAAAAGTAGTTGTGAGAAATGGAACCAGAGGGACACTAAATTTATTTACTAATAGTCACATACACACACTTGTTATATGATTCATACATGTATGTTTTTTTTTTTAAGTTATGACACGTAGCTAAATCTACTGCCTCAAGTCGGAGAAGTATTACCGTGTGCCTGGTGTAATTGATCCAGTCGATAGAAAAAGAGATGTATATCACTTCATAATGGGCAATGTGTAAAGGAACAAAAAAAGTTACAATTGTTACTTTGTCATCAGTAAGATTGTATAGACATAAGACCGTCATAGAATTTGTGGACTTATCAAATGTTGATTCTAGACATGTCATAGGATGAGGAGCTAAACCCATCCGATATATCAGGTCTAAAGTGGAATATTTTCTTTTTGTAATGATTGGTTTTGATGGTATATATTGTATGTGATGAAGAAACAATATGAAGAAATGAAAGAAAGGATAGAATCAACAGTAGCAAAAGGCAGTGTTTCAAGAGAAATAAAGGATCAACACAAAGGCTTCTCAGAATGGAACAACCCCAATGTTACAAAAAAAGATCATCAACCCATTGTCCAGGTGAGCCTCAGCTACCTACACCTTTATTTATATAGAAATAACATTTCTGACTGTCCGTTTCTGAAATGTACGTAGATTATGATCGATGGAACTGCTGTAGATTGTGATGGAAATGCAATGCCAACCCTAGTATACCTCTCTCGAGAGAAAAGACCCGAGATTCCTCATAACTTCAAAGCTGGAGCCATGAATGCATTGATAAGAGTATCTTCAGTTATAAGCAATGGACCCATAATTCTGAACCTAGACTGTGACATGTACGCGAATAATTCGGATACAATTCGGGAGACGCTCTGTTTCTTCATGGATGAAGAGAGAGGCCATGAAATTGCATTTGTACAATATCCTCAAATCTTCGGAAATATCACAAACAATGATCTATATGGCAATTCTTTTGAGGTTGTCTGCCAGGTAACTTTAAATTTCTTATAACATATACTTTATTTAATGATGGAAACATTAATTATAAAGGTAAGTACTGAATTTTACATGAATTGTGAAGCTTGAGCAATCAGGGATGGGTGGACATGATGCAGCTGCTTATTTAGGGACAGGATGCTTCCATAGAAGAGAGACCCTTTGTGGCAAAAAATACTCTGCAGCTAATAAATTAAAATTAGAAGTTAATAGTAATAATAAGAGAGATGGAACAAGTATTGATGAACTAGAACAGGCATCAAAACTTGTAGCTAGTTGCAGCTTTGAGAAGGATACTTTATGGGGAAAAGAGGTAATAATAACTTCTCCCTAAACTTTATTAATCTCTAAATTTGTTTAAAATTGTTTATGATTTTCTAAGTTTAGATAAACTGTTCTATAAGATCATTAAGATTGCTTAAAGTGACATGTTGACTTATATGACTTGATTAAAATGATCATTGTCCAACTCTTCACTTACAATACCACGTAGGGATTAATCATGTTACATTAGGAAAGTTCAAAGAGCTGATGGAACATCTTTAAAATTTAAGGAATCAATAGATTTTTTATGGCATGTTCAGAGGCCCCGGATGTATTCACTCTTTATAAGTTCATCATTATATTTTTTCTATTACAAGCCCCCTAAACTTGGATCACTAATGTAGTAGGCTGTATTTTTTTAGTTTGTTGAACCATGCATGTCTCATATAATAAAAAAGGATACAATGATGAATTTTGACTTGCAGATGGGATTAGTATATGGGTGTGCAGTAGAAGACATGATAACAGGGATAACAATCATATGCAGAGGATGGAAATCTATTTTTTATTACCCAGAGAGAAAAGCATTCTTGGGATTAGCTCCAATAACCTTGGAAGTTGATCTGATTCAGAACAACAGGTGGACTGAAGGCTTGTTTCAGATTCTAACCTCTAAATATTGCCCTTTCATATATGGGCATGGCAAGATGACTATTGGGGCTCAACTTGCATTTGCAGCTTATTTATTATGGCCTCCACTTTCTTTGCCTACACTCTACTATGTCATTCTTCTTCCTATTTCTCTCCTACTTGACATCCCCTTGTTCCCTCAGGTATGTTATGTATCTTCTCATCACTCAATTCACAATATTTACAAGGTGAAAAAGCATTTTTAGCACCTTTACTATTCTGATTTCGAAAAACTTACAAATTGGAGGACCAAAGTGTAAAAACTTGCATTTTGAAATGAACTTTAACATCGGATGGTATGTTGTTTCAGGTGAGGAGTCCATGGTTAATACCATTTACATATGTGTTTATATCCAGAAACACTTATAGCATCATTGAGGAACTAGTTTGTGGTGGTTCATTCCAGACCTGGTGGAACTTACAAAGAATGCACATCTTCAGAAGAACTACTGCCTATTTATTTGGATTCATTGACAGCATCAAAAAACAATTAGGATTATCTCGATCATCATTCGCCGTTACGCCTAAAGTAGTTACAGATGATGTCTTAAAGAGGTATGAACAAGAGGTTATGGAGTTTGGAAGCTCCAATTTTATGTTCATCATTCTAGCAACATTAGCAATGCTAAACTTATCTAGTTTAGTTATTTGGGTTGTGATGAATGGATTTATGGATGTGGAATTAGTGATCACACAAGTTGTTTTATGTGGGATTATGGTGGCGCTTAATCTGCCTGTTTATCAAGCTATGTTCTTCAGAAGTGACGATGGTCGGATACCGGTTGATGTTGTGATTAAGTCTGCAGTATTAGCTTCTGTAGCTATTGTTTTCTGCTTAAGTATTAATTAATTAATTAATTAGCATAAAATGTAGGTGTGTTTTGTTAGTTTGTTCATTTGTATCATGCTGTTTTTGTATTACATCTTGTTCCAATAAGAAGATTAAGGAATGAAAGTACTGTATACTTTTAGCAATAAACTCTGTTTTCGTCCTTATTGGTCTTTTCACTAGACCTGGCAAAATGCTACACGAGACGAACACGACACGAAAAATTTCGTGTTCGTGTTTAGGTTTTCTCGACACGACACGACTTTGACACGGAAAAAATCGTGTCGTACACGGGTCAACACGGAAACACGAAGTTGACACGAAAATTTATATAAAATTTCAAATATAATTTTAGGGTTGGGAATTGGAAGGAGTTTACTCGTGTTTAGGGTTGGGAATGGGAAATTTACTCGTGTTCGTGTCGTGTTCAGGTGGTTTTCTTGTCGTGTTGGGTCGTGTTCGTGTCGTGTTCGGGTTGTGTTCGTGTCGTGTTCAGGTTGTGTTCGTGTCTGTGTTAGTAGTTTGCTCATGTTAGGTTAAGATTTTGCAAAACTCGTGTCGTGTTTTTCGTGTCAAACCCGTGTCGTGTTCGTGTTTGAGATTTTGACACGAAAATGTTTTCGTGTCGTGTTCGTGTTCAAGTTTTTGTAACACAACACGACTTCGACACGACACGAACACGACACGAACACGAAAATTGTCAGGTCTACTTTTCACTATAAGTTTTGCTTTACGACCTATTCAAAATTTGATCCTTCGTCAAAAAATATTTGAAAATGATTCTTTGTCCATTAACATATCCAAAATGTTGATTTTTGTCGACGGATTGATTATTTGAATTGATCATTACCTAACAAAATTGCCTGCTTGTTAATATTTCAACAATTTTTTTTAGGTAAGTGATTAATGTTACCAAATAATAGTTCAAAGAGATAAAAGCAAACATATTTTATAGGTAAGTGGAAAACATATGAAAAAATAGACGAACAAAATAGTATAAAGAAAGTATGCACTTAGAAACCTACGCTATATAGGATTTAGGAATATACAAACGTCTCTTACACTATGTTTGGATTGAGGTTTTTTAAAGTAAGGTATGGTAAGTGAGAGGGGTTAATCTTGTTTGGTTTGAGGTGTAAATAAGGGGTATGGTAGGTGAGGGTAAAGGAAGGTAAGTTTTGAGGCTTTTTCTGTACACCCCAAATTGGGGGGGAGGCATGGTTAATGATATTTTATTTCCAAAAATATCATTATTAAAAACAACTATTTCCATCCACTTTAACCTAAAAATGTATCGTTAAAATCAAGCCTCTCTCCATTATCATCAAGCTCAGTGGCTTCTCTTCTTCTCATCTAATTTCACCTCCAATTTTCTACAATCAAGGTAAGTAATCTTTCTTCTTCTTCTTTTCTCCATTAATTCATGTTTAGATATTCTTTTTTTCTTTTCTTTTCTCTTTTTCTTTGTGCTCTTTGGCGTTATTGAGTTCTTGTATGCATTGGGTGTTCAAATTGAAGTAGAAACAAAACCATTTATGTTTTATCTCACTTAAATCTTGTATTCAAAAACATTAATTTCACAAACTAAGCTTGAATTGATGATTTTTTTTTTAACAGTAAACCTAATTTTGAGTTTAATGGTGGCTTAAATAAGCTTGGGTACTTTCATTATTTTTATATGAATTGTTAAATGATCATTTCCTTATATACTTAATTCACATTATTATTTTATGATTATGTATTTGATATATAGGTCAATCCAGCAGCTGTGGAATGGATGAATAAGCCTGTAAGAAATTATGAAAAGTTGGTGCAACTCTTTGGAAAAGATAGAGCTACGGGTCAACAATCTGAGACTGTTTCAGAACTTAGGAAAAAAAGATCTTACAATGCAATTTCTAGTGGATCAACTTCTAATCGTCCACTTTCAGCTGACACAATTGAAAGCATCGATTTTATGGTTAACGAAAATGAGGTGACTTTAGAAAATTTTAATCTCAATGAAAATGCTCATGATGAATATATTGGAGCAACTAATGAAGAGCCCATATTGGAAGCACCATATGAAGATCATAGTCCATATAATTTGAAGAAAGCAAAAAAAATTGGCAAAGTAGACATTTCTGAATTCGTGAAAGAAGGATTTCAGATTGTTGCAAATGCTATGAAGGAATGTACTGAAGTGATGGTGAAATCAAGAACTCAAGATGCTATTTCTGATGGAAGTATATGGAAAGAATTGAAAAATTCGTCTATTGAGCCACAATTGATGCAAAGTGCGTATATCTTCCTTGTCAAGAATCCGGATATGTTAAAAGCTTGGCTTGGGATGCCAAATGAAGACCGCAAGGAATTTTTGACGTCTATAATGCCTCGTATTTGATTGTTTTCATTATGACCCGTATTTAACTCTTTTATCGTGACTTTTCTTTGTATGAATGTTTGGTTGTGACTTTTTATTTTTACTAGTGCTACTATTTGGACTACTTTTATGTTTACTGTTTATTTTTCTAATAGTTGGACTATTATAAGTAGCAATTTTATCATTACGGGCTATTTTTATTAAAATTTAAACTATAATAAGTGTTTTCATCTCTAGCTTTTGCTTTGTTAATATTGTCAAATTAATTTTGTTATGTATAGATAAAAATATAACAATAAGGATATAATAGTCAATTTGTAATTCACCCACTTAACCTTACCATCCAACCAAACATAATTAACTTATTATACCATCACCTACCTTACCTTCAATCCAAACACAACATGGTATTTTAAAATTCATAACCATACCTCACTTGAGTCACCCTACCTTACCATACTTTATTTAACCTCCATCCAAACAAAGTGTTAATAAAAATAAAAATATGACAAACCTCTAATCCACAAAAGCTCATATAACTACCCTTTTTTAAACAACTTAGGCTTTTAAGCTTAATCCACTCTTTCATATTGTTAATCATCATTAAAGATTTTGTCCGGCCAAAAATTTAAAAGTGGTTAAATCCTTTAAGCTTAGCTTCTTAATCTTGGCATTGTCAAATATGGTTAAAGAAAAGGACAATATTCCATTAATAATCGAAGAAGAAAAGATGCAAAAGGACACAATGGATTATTTTGGTATTGCTGTGGGGATAAGCAGTTGTTGTTAAGAAAAGTGCTGAGGGAAAAAGTTGTTGTTGAGGAAAGCTGACAAAAGCGATGAAGTATTTGGTAAATACATTTCAAAAGTACTAAAAGTCAGAAATAAATAAAAAAATGCGTATTTATTAAAATATATTAAAAGTTAAACATATTTTAGTCATAAAATATTAATATAAGCTTTATGCACAACTTTTAACATCTGCTTTTTTCAAAAAGTACAAATTCCAGCTTTTGCTGAAAGTAGGTTTCTCAGAAAACAGTTTTGCATTTACCAAACACTGCTTTTGACTGGGAGAGCTCTGAAAGCTAGGAAAGCAGCCGGAAAAGCAATGCCAAACTGGACCTATATGTTTGAATAGCTTTTCTAATTAATTAATGTGCAAATATATACACATTGTAATAAAATTGGGGATCGAGTTGGATATTGATTATTCAAATTTGATATGCGGAATAGAAATTACTGACAAAATCAAAACATAATATTTACATGGTTTCGCTAATTTTAGCTAATCCACGAGAGAGTAAATAATTTTATTATTGGAGTAACAAAGAACATTTACAGACAAATGGGTGGTTTGAACATTTACAAACATCAAGTTGACATTCCAAAGACATAAACAAAATACATTGATGAGAGATGGGTGGTTTGTCATTCATTTATGACTTCTTTTTCTTCTTCTTTTTTCTTTTATTCATTTTATTATTATTTATTATTTAATAATTAATTTTTAATTAATAGTTAATTCTTCACACATATATACCTTAACCTTAGAAAAGACAAAACGAAAAGATGGAAAATGAGTATAGGCCTCTGTTTGAAACAAGAGCAGCTAAAGGAAAGTTATTTTACAGGACCTTTGCTGGTACTGTTTTTTTGAGCATAATTTTAATTTTGGTTTACAGATATGTTCATGTTCCAAAGAAAGGTGAAGATGGAAGATGGGTTTGGTTTGGTTTGGCTGCTGCTGAGCTTTGGTATAGTCTTTATTGGGTTGTGTCTCAACCTCTCAGATGGAACCAAATTCATCGATTCACTTTTAAGGACATCCTTTCTCGCAGGTACAATTACACTTATGGTTCTTCTTCAACTTTGTTCATACTTTTTTTTGTGGCCTCTAAATAACATTATGGAAATGAACTTTGTTTTACACTAGTATAATAGTTCCTATGATATTTGATTGTTTAGAAAAAGTTACAAGAAAGATGATTTGAAAAATAAATGCACTCTTATAAAATTCAAAGGTTATGATAAAAATTATTACCAAGTTAGGGATCATGTTATAAGTTACTCCAAGATTTGGATTGAAAGTACTACCAATATATATGCAGGTTTGAGCAAGATTTGCCTGGAGTAGATGTATTTGTATGCACGGCGGATCCGATTATAGAGCCACCGATTATGGTGATAGATACAGTGTTATCGGTGATGACATATAATTACTCACCAGAAAAGCTTTGTGTTTATCTGTCTGATGACGGCGGATCAGAGTTTACATTTTATGCACTTGTGGAGGCAGCCAAATTTGCAAGATATTGGATACCTTATTGCAAAAAATGGAACGTGGGACCTAGATCACCTTCTGCGTATTTTATCTATTCCTTGGATCATCGTTATTCAACTAGTCAGACAACAGAGTTGGCTGCTATTAAGGTAATGTCATTTCCTAAAACGTATTAATTTCCCACCACAAAGTTTTTATTAATTTTTGTAAAAAATCTCTTAAAATGAATATGATGTTTTTGAGGTATATGTTATCATAGAGAAATTTTACAATACACCAGGTGTATGTATTCGCTTAGTTATAAATAGAAATTTATATTTCTCCATTATATTTAAAGCTTCTATGCATCAACCCTTTTACACATTTATTTTAAAAAGAGCTTGGTATATCTAGTATATTCTAAATTTTTTCTAATATCATTCTCATATAATATGCCAAAAGAATTTCTGTAGGTAAAATATTAGTAACGGTCTATTTTATATCATTATTTTGGGATAAGGGGAAAAATGAGTATGTGGTTATGAAAAGAAAAACATTATGACTTTAATACTTGAAAATGACTTGATAGATCTTTAGCTTTTCTGCTTGTCGACCAAAATGTTAGATTGTTCTGGTATATTTTTTGAAATTTTTAATTTGTTGCCCGAGCTTAATGAAAGTAATATATTGACTTTGTAAGTCTTTCTTAAAATAATTTACAAACCCTCTTAATTTATTGTCAGTGATCTATAAATCTTATGATTTTAAAATATGCGCTTCAGTTTCTTTAATATACTTCTTGATATGTCATGTGTATTTAGCAAATTCAAATAGTAAATGAAGCTTACAGTTTATTTTCATGGCAAATACAAAGAATTAAAGATATATTAGACTAGAAAACATTTACTCCCTCCATTTTGAATTAAATGTCTTTATAGACAATAAGTAAAATTTTGGATTAAAAGTCGTTTTTACTATTTTCTCTTTTTTTTTTTCACCATTTTAACCTTACTTATATGATAAATATATTTTGTAATTAATAATAATGAAAAGAAAACTAGATCCATTAAATATGAGATGAATAATTAATAAGAGTAAAAAGATACATTCAAACTTCTCTTTCTAAAGAAATATTTCTCTAGAAGAAACCATCATATTATGGAGGAATTCAATGATAAGTCTAGATCAATAATTTTATGGTAAAAGATCAAATTTGCTCTTTTTGTCCAATTTTATGATTGGGTATCAACTTATTCTATGTACTGTAACATATTTTTCATACATAAAACTAGTCATGTTTTACATTATGCTAGAAAAAAGCAAGGCATCCCAATATGAGTTTGTAAGAGAACCCGATGGAAAATCAAAAATAAAAATGATGTATTAAAATATATATTAATTAAGTTGACACAATTATTGATATGCATTTAAAAGACCATTTTTTACTCTTTATTCCGAATTTTATTGTGATTTGTAGATTCTATAACTTTTAATTCTGACTTTTAATGCTACCAATTAAGGTTGGTTTGAATGGTAAAAGATTCTAGTCGTTTAATCTAAAGTCTTAATTGGGAGAGAACCACCTAAAACGTGTCTGGACAACTTAGAACAGAGCCATCGGATTGTTACAAATTCCAAAAAAAAAAAAAAAAGAAAATACTAAAATTCGTTACGTTGGACTCTGAAAAAACTTCCATTTTGTTATTCCAGAAATTGTACCAAGAGATGAAAGAACGGATTGAAACAACAATGAAGCTAGGCCGAATACCAGAACAAGTACGCTTATCAAATGCAGGATTTTCAAATTGGAATTCAGAGTCTTCGTGCCGTGATCATGACACCATTCTTCAAGTAATCACCCAAAATCTCAGTTTTCCTACTGTGCTCACCAAGTGTTTCATGCATGAAAATTTTCATGTTTCGCCAGATTCTAATAGACAGCGAAGATCCAAACGCCACAGATATCGAAGGGGATGCATTGCCTACTCTAGTATATCTTGCTAGAGAGAAGAGACCCCAATATCACCATAACTTCAAAGCTGGAGCTATGAATGCATTAGTGAGTTTCTAACATCATGTGTATATTCGTTTTTTTTTAGTATTAGAAGACTTGTTTTTTATGGTCCAATCAATATATGCAGCTAAGGGTGTCATCAAAGATTAGCAGTGGACTAATTATTCTGAATCTAGACTGCGATATGTACTTGAACAATTCGGAATCGCTGAGGGATGCACTCTGTTTCTTCATGGACGAAAAGCAAAACCATGACATTGCCTTTGTGCAATTCCCACAGGACTTTTTCAATGTTACCAACAATGATCTTTATGGTAGTACCTTTCCAGTGGGTTACAAAGTAAGGAAAACAGATTGAAAGTCGTATTATTTGTTTAATTTGTTACATTTCTAATATGGTTTACCTCATTGAAGGTGGATTTTCATGGCTTAGATGGCGTCGGAGGTCCTATGTATATTGGAAGTGGTTGCTTTCACAGGAGAGATATTCTTTATGGAAAGAAATATGGTGATAATAGTAAATTTGAATGGAGGAGAGAAGATGATCATAAGAGACACGAGAGTATACGAGAACTAGAAGAAGAAGCCAAGCCTCTGGCAAGTTGTACATATGAGCAAAACACTGAATGGGGAAATGAGGTCTGTATTTATTAGCTTTGGTTTATGAGGAAACTATTTTACGACTAAATGAATCGAATATTTGATTGCAGATGGGACTGAAATATGGTTGTCCGGTGGAGGATGTGATAACCGGATTATCTATCCAATGCAAAGGATGGAAATCAGTGTATTTTAATCCTGAAAGAAAGGCATTCTTAGGTATTGCACCAACCACATTACCTCAAACACTAGTGCAACATAAAAGATGGTCTGAAGGTGATTTTCAAATTTTGTTTTCTAAATACAGTCCTTTACAATACGCGAAAGGAAAGATTAGCCTCGGTTTGCAAATGGGTTATTGCTACTATTGTTTCTGGGTTCCAAGTTGCTTGGCTACCTTATATTATTCCACAATTCCTTCACTATTTCTCTTGAAAGGCGCTTCCTTGTTTCCTAAGGTGCATGTTCCGCCTATCTCATTGTATTGAATTGATCTCTTTTGTTGGAAAGTAGTGCTTAAATGTTCGTGTAATGTTTTTCAGGTTTCGAGCTCTTGGTTCCTACCGTTTGCCTATGTGATATGTTCGAATTACATTTACAGCCTAGTCGAATTTGTTTTGTGCGGGGGTACGTTTCTAGGATGGTGGAATGAACAAAGAATGTGGCTATATAAAAGAACAAGTTCCAACCTTTTTGCTTTCCTTGATACAATTTTAAAATTGATGGGGTTTTCCGAATTAGATTTTGTGATCACTGCTAAAGTAACGGATGAAGATGTATCGAGGCGATATGAGAAAGAGATAATGGAGTTTGGTGTTGCCTCTCCAATGATGATTATATTAACTGCTATTGCAATGCTCAATTTAGTCTGCTTTTTTGGGATGTTGAAGCAAGTGGTTACAGATGAGAATGCAATTGAGAAAATGCTTTTGCAAATTATTATTTGTTGTGCTGTGGTTTTGATCAATTTGCCTATATATCAAGGCTCTCTTCTGAGAAAAGATAAGGGCAAATTGCCATTTTCAGTGACAATTAAATCATTTGTATTAGTTGTTGGTGTTTGTAGCAGCTTCACTTTGTTGTATTCATAGACTCATAATTGTCATGTGATTTGTACTGATTACTTGACATATTTTTTTTGAATTTCAATGTAAAATAAAATGGCTGTCCAATGTAGGTGATTACTATCTTGAGGAAGAGGAATTCTAGAATGAAAGACAGAAAAAAAAAAAAAGCCTTGCAAAAAATAATCAAAACACGAATACCACAATAAAAACATGGGATATTCTATGGTCACTTTGTTTTTCACAAAGTAACCATTACTTTGTTTTGTCAACCATTGGATCATGGGTTAAAAACTAATCCAATGGTGAAAAAGACAAAGTATAAACAAAGTAAGGGAAAAACAAAGTGACCATAGCCTACACCAATAGACATATTATATAAAAGACATTTATAAAGAAATATAAAATGGTCAACTCGCGCATTGCACATATGTTCAACTATACAAGCACTGAATTTTTTGGTTGTGAATATATTAGACACACCCATTAAGTAAGATTATTTTGACATTAAAATATTATTTTATATATATAATTAGAGGTGAGGTTGTACTTTTAATGAAATTACCACGCAATTTGTTATGATAATAACGATTTGACCTAGTAATAAAATTAAAAGGACTATAGTATTTTTCCCAAATAAACATGGCTTAATATATAAACAATATATAAACAGCTTCCTGTTCATTTTTTTCACTTAGCTCCATCAACTTAGAAAATAATCTATTAGCCACCTGAACTTCAATTTTTTTTCATTTGGTCCTCTCAACTTGTCAAATATGACTCATTTTGTCTTTTTGTGCTGACATGACATAATATAAGTGTTAATAAAAAATTCACACTGCATCAATATATAAAGGATAAAGTGGGACACATTTACAAGTTGAGGGAGCTAAATGGAAAAACATTACAAGTTCAGGAGGCTAAGTGGAAAACAATTACACGTTTAGATGGCTAATAGGATGTCTCTTAAGTTGAGAGAGCTAAGTGAAAAACATGGACAAGTTTAGGAGGCTACATATGTATCAAACCAATAAACATAGAAAAGCTAAACTACTAAGGCTAGTTTGATATTGCTGTGAAAAGAAGTAGTTGTTGTTAAAAAAAGTGTTGTTGAGAAAAGATGTGAAGTGTTTAGTAAACACATTTCAAAAGTTCTAAAAGTCATAAAATAAATTGAAATAGATTATATTTATCAAAATATATTAAAAGTTAACATATTTTAGAAAAAACATACTAATTTTAACATTTTATAAGTTATAACAGCTGCCTTTCTCAAAAATTACAAATTTTAAATTTTGTTGAAAGTAGACAAATAATTAAGGCTTAATACATTTGTGGTCCCCTGAACTTGTCTATTTTTTTTCACTTAGCCTCCTCAACTTAACGGACAACCTATTGGCCACCTAAACTTGTAATTTTGTTCCACTTAGCCACCTGAACTTGTAATTTTGTTCCACTTAGCCACCTGAACTTGTAATTTCTTTCCACTTGGCCTCCTCAACTTGTCAATTGTGACATATTTGCCCCTTTTATGCTGATGTGGCATATTTTTTTTATAACCACTTATATTATGCCACGTCAGCACAAAAATGTAAAATGGGTCATATTTGACAAGTTGAGGAGGCCGAATGGAACAAAATTACAAGTTCAGGTGGCTAAGTGGTTGTCATCTAAGTTGAGGTGGCAAAGTGAAAAAAATTGACAAGTTTAGGGGGCTGGATAGATATTAAGCCAATAATTAATTTTAGTTGAAATAAATACTTTTGACAGCGCCTAAATTTAAAGTCTCGTTATTTTGTTTTTTCATATGGAATATACGTACTCTCTCTAGAAAGTGTCAAAATGTGAGCTGCAAGGTCCCCACCGAGGTATACTGAAATTGAAAATGAAGAAACGAGGATATAGTTTATTTATTTTTATAAGCACCAAGTCAGACATTTTTAAAAAGATAAGGAAAAGGATGCTATTCCATTAGTAATAATAAATAAAGAATTGAAGAAGAAAAGATGGAGACGGATACTATATGTTTGAATAGAACAAAATATTAGAATAGGTGGTTGAATTAACCTTAATTAATGTTCAAGTATATTTATTTATTGTAGATATATAGAGTAAAGAGACTAATTTAGAAGATAACAAAAGATGGAGCAGTACAGGCCTCTGTTTGAAACAAGATCAGCTAAAGGAAAGTTGTTTTACAGGATCTTTGCTGGTACTGTGTTTGTGGGCATCATTTCTATTTGGGTTTACAGGTTTGTTAATGTTCCAAAGAAAGGTGAAGATGGAATTAGATTTTGGTTATGGTTTGGTTTGGTTGGTGCTGAGCTGTGGTTCAGTGTTTATTGGGTTCTGACTCAAGCTCTGAGATGGAACCAGATTCATAGATACACCTTCAAAGACAACCTTTCTCGCAGGTACTATCACTTGTCTTCCTATATCATTAGATTGTCATGTCATATGATATGATATGATGATGGGGCATCAACTACAAAAAATTGCTCCCACCATGTCCCCTCAATATATTTTCCCATGAATCTTTTTGACATCATATATAACTTGTTCATTTTTGTTTAAGATAATTAATAAGGGCAAAATATAAAAGAAAAAGTTTCATCGAAAACCCACAAATAATATGCAATAAGAAAATTCTTTCTCCCTTCTTCGACAAATATGTGGACCAAAGGAAATAATTTTTATTTACTACACATTCTATCATGAGACAAAAAAAATTTAAAATATTCTTAAAATAGAGACAGTTTATTTAATTTCATGAAAAAGTGATAACAAGATTCCGCTCAATCTAAACATTTTTATTTATTGAATTTTACTATTTTAAATTAGAATATATCATCATGGTGAAGTGTCAAAGTACGAAGTTTAAATTTCAAGGTTAAGGAAAAAATTTACAAAATGTTCTGGATCCTAACTTTCGATTGAAAATGGTATTGAACAAATGTGCAGGTATGAGAATGATTTGCCAAGAGTAGACGTATTTGTATGCACAGCGGATCCGACCATAGAGCCACCGATAATGGTAATAAACACCGTATTATCAGTGATGACGTATGATTATTCACCCGAAAAGTTTGGTGTTTATCTGTCTGATGATGGCGGATCGGAGCTTACATTCTATGCACTTGTGGAGGCCGTTGAGTTTGCAAGATATTGGATACCTTATTGCAAAAAATGGAATGTGGGACCTAGATCACCTTTTGCATATTTTATCTCTTCCTTAGATCATCATTATTCAACTGGTCAAATTTCAGAAATAGCTGCTATTAAGGTCATAATCCTAACCTAATTTTCTTAATTTAGTACATTTTTTCAAAAAAAAATGCTAATCGTATTATACATGGATGAATGGTAATTTAACTCATTTACTTTTTACATGGCTACTATCGAGTTAATTTAATGATTTATGTAGATAATAAGAGTAACAGTAGTCAAACTTAAGGCGTAAGTGTTAATGTGATGGTAGTCATCCATGATGCAAGCTTTTCTATGAAGGAAATATTTAATAATAATAATAATATTTGTTTAACATCAACGAAGACGTGATTATCTATTTCTCTTTTTGTTTCTCTGTATCTCCATCACCTGCCACATTCAACTTTCCAAATATTGGTTCCTAGAAATTTTTCACGTACCAAATAATAAAATTAGAGATATTATATTATACGACTGTGCAACTTTTTTCCAGAAAAGAAAACAACATTTTTAAGGGCCAAATTTTCTTTTATATTTTCTGAAAATTAAAGTTATGGTTTCACTTGATATGAAGATTTTCTCACTTTTAGGCATGTAGATTTTTTCGATTGACATTTCACGACTTTAAAAATGATTCTAAGAATTAGATATTTTAATTCTTTTATTTTTTTTATGAAGGCATTCATATTTTGCTTGGTGATGGAGAGAAAACGATAGAGAGATAAATTTTCCAACCAAAAGTGTTATTTATTAATAAAAGGTGTTTAATTCTTTGAATTTTTTTTGAACATTTTTACAAAGTTAAACTTTAATGGTCTTTATTATGAGAACCGATGTAATCACATGGTGCAATTTTGAAGAAAAAAATGCACCTTTTTCGAAAATAATATAACCATAATGGGTTTTTTCTTTTTTTTGCATTTAACTTCTTTTATAACTAAAAATGTCATTATTTTGCTAAAAATAAAAAAACCTCAGCAGTTATTTTATTTTTTAATTTTTTTAAGTAAGCCATGATCCTATTTGCAAATCAATGAGAAAGAATTGCTATTTTTTTAGATTTTACTTTTTTTTTTTAAATCAACTAAATGAATATAAATTATAATCTCTCTTTTTTGGTAACTATAAATTATAATCTCTAAAAAAGGAAAACTAATGAATATAATTTACGAAAGCATTCATGTAACTAGAATTTGACCATTGCCACTTTTAGTTATTGAACTTAAAAAAAGATAATAGAAGCACTAGTTCATGTTTAGGTCATACTAAAATCATAATAGATATTTTAGGATTCATTTGATGTAGATAATTAATTCATTAAGTTGTGGACTTTGACCTTGGGTTGGGATGATTCATTAATAATTAAGATTAAAACTTCACTAACTTAGATCGATATTTCAATATATTTAACATGCAATTTTTAGTTCTCACATAGTAGATTTGTGTTTAACTTGTGAAAATTGTATATATGTATCCCTTTGAATTCATTTATTGTGACATGAGTAAGATATTAGTAAGGTTAGTTTTTTAATGTCGATAAATATTATAATGATCACACGTTAGTGATCACAAGTTCTTTTTATCCATTTGTAATGTGAAAATGAAATGACTTGTGGCATAAACAAATATTAGTAACAATGAACTTGATGAATCTACTTAAGATTCAATGTAAAAATTCCAATTTCCCTCGCAGATATTGTATGAGGAAATGAAGGAACGGATTGAAACAGCAACGAAGCTAGGCCGAATACCAGAACAAGTACGTTTATCAAACAAGGGATATGCAAATTGGAATTCAGAGTCTTCACGACGTGATCATGACACCATTCTTCAAGTATTTACCCAAACTTTGTCCTCATCTCATTTTTCATGCCCTCCAAGTGTTTCTCATGTATGAAATTTTCCATGTTTTCCCCAGATTCTAATAGACAGTGAAGATCCGAACGCCAGAGATGTGGAAGGGGGTGCATTGCCTACTCTAGTATATCTTGCAAGAGAGAAGAGACCCCAACATCACCACAATTTCAAAGCCGGAGCTATGAACGCACTGGTTAGTGTTTTACATCCAAAATAACTTCAATATATACACAATGCTATTGGTCCACGTATCTAGACGATTATCTTCCCATTATTGCTCTTAGTCGACCACGTGACGTATTTAGTTATTTGACTATCATCACTAACTAGGTTCAATGTGCTTCGTATTCAGCTTATAAAGCATAAATCCTTTTTTATTCAAAGTCTTGTTTTGTATGGTCTAATTGATATATGCAGCTAAGGGTATCATCAAAGATTAGCAATGGACAAATAATTTTGAATCTGGATTGCGATATGTACTTAAACAATTCGGAATCACTAAGGGATGCTCTCTGTTTCTTCATGGACGAAAAGCAAAGCCGTGACATTGCCTTTGTCCAATTCCCACAGAGCTTTTTCAATGTCACCAAGAATGATCTTTATGGTAGTTCTTTGTCAGTGATTAGCAATGTAAGCAAAATATTTACATATATATGCATATTACTTGTTTATTTTGTTACATTTCCAATATGTTTAACTGTAATGAAGGTGGAGTTCCACGGGTTAGATGGCTTCGGAGGTCCTATGTATATTGGAAGTGGTTGCTTTCACAGAAGAGATATTCTCTATGGAAAGAAACATGGTGAGAGTAGTAAATTCGAATGGCCGAGGGAAAATGATCATAAGGGACGTAAGAGTATCCAAGAATTAGAAGAAGAAGCCAAGCCTCTAGCAAGTTGTACTTATGAGAAAAACACTGAATGGGGCAATGAGGTCTGTATTTATTAATTTTGGTTAATGGGGGAACTATTTTACGACTAAAATGAATCGAATATTTGATTGCAGATGGGACTAAAATATGGTTGTCCGGTGGAAGATGTGATAACCGGAGTATCGATCCAATGCAAAGGATGGAAATCAGTGTATTTTAATCCTGAAAGAAAGGCATTCTTAGGTATTGCGCCAACCACATTGCCTCAGACACTAGTGCAGCACAAAAGATGGTCTGAAGGTGATTTCCAGATTTTGTTTTCCAAATATAGTCCTTTATGGTACGCGAATGGAAAGATTAGTCTCGGTCATCAAATGGGTTATTGTTGCTATTGTTTATGGGCTCCAAATTGCTTAGCAACCTTATATTACTCCAGCATTCCTTCACTTTTTCTCTTAAAAGGCGCTTCCTTGTTTCCTCAGGTTCGTGCATTTCCTACTTCAATGAATTGATCTCTCTTGTTGTAACGAAATTCTTAAATGTTTGTTCAATGAATTTCAGGTTTCAAGTCCATGGTTTCTTCCGTTTGCCTACGTGATATGTGCAACGTGCATATACAGCCTAGTCGAATTTGTTTCTAGTGGGGGTACATTCTTAGGCTGGTGGAATGAACAAAGAATTTGGTTATATAAAAGAACAAGTTCCTACCTTTTTGCCTTCACTGATACCATTCTAAAACTGATGGGATTTTCGGAATTAGAATTTGTGATCACTACCAAAGTAGCGGATGAAGATGCGTCAAAACGATACGAGAAAGAGATAATGGAGTTTGGTGTTGCCTCTCCGATGTTGATTACGTTAACAACAGTTGCGATCCTTAATTTAGTTTGTTTTCTTGGGATTATGAAGCAAGTGATTACAAATGAGAATGCAATTGAGAAAATGCTTTTGCAAATTGTTCTTTGTTGTGCTTTGGTCTTGATCAATTTGCCTATATACCAAGGATTTCTCATGAGGAAAGATAAGGGTAAGTTGCCATTTTCAGTGACAGTTAAATCAGTTATGTTAGCTTCTATTGTTTTTAGCAGCTTCATTTTGTTGAACTGATAATTTTCCTGTGATTTGTATTTTTCTTAGGTTCCTGTAATTTGTATTAATCACTTAACATAGTATTTTTGAATTTCATTTCCTATGTACTTCTAGTTTTAAAATAACTTCCCCAATCTATAAGATTATTAACCGGAATATGAGGAATTTCAAGAATGAATAAGATAAAATTAATTGTTACTTGAAAATCATTAATTGTTCATAAAGGTGATCCATAAATGTGATTTTGAAAAATCGAATGATAGTTTCATAATTAATGTCAATAAAATTTAATTCTTGGAATTTCTATCTTTAAGAGATCAATAGCAAGAAATAATAGTCTTAATCTAAAATTTATTAGTTTTGTTAACGACAATGATCTCGAGTCTTTTTTTTCAATATTTTTTTTTTTGAGGAATACAGCAGCAGAATCTCTAGCTAAAAAAATCTGTAGAAAAGGAGGAACCACATTTGAGAAGAAAACAGCCTTTGAAAGATCTTTTCCCCATGCCGCAATCTCGTGAGCCACTGAGTTTGCAATTCAACGGATATAACAAATTGACCATTCTCGAAAAGAAGACAGCAACAACTTTAGTGATGTTCATAGTACATCGGTTAGGGCACATGTCATATTTTCAATATGTTCCATAAAATAATTTAGTGCAATTTTTATCTTTTGGCATAATATTAAATATATTAAAACATCATTAAGAAACAAATATATTTTGTGAAATTTAGAAAGATAATTTCATCATAATTGAATAAATACAAAAATCTTTTCACGATAAGTATAAAAACAAAAATTATGTCGTCATGTTAAAATTATCTTGTGATGTTAAAATTAAATCTAATCAAAGCACTATATTTTATATATTTCGAGTGAATTGTCATCAAAAGCTATAACAAACTCCCTCCAATTTTAACCTCAGCAGAAGATTATACTACAATGTAACACAATACTCTTAAGAAGTAGTGTAGTGTTTATGATATTGGAGAAAAATGACAACTTCCAACTTCGGCAAATTAAAATTGCAGATATTTTAATTATTAAATGTAGATAAGTTTTAGCTACAATTTTTCTTATAGCAAAATAAAATACTGCACTTATTTTGATTTTTAGAGGAAACACTGGGCTTTTTTCTTTGAAATAGAAAATTTTATTCACTGGGTAGTTTAATTGGTTCATGACGCGGAACTGACATGTGGTAAACGCTGATTGGAAGATAATGCAGACGTGGAACCTCAATTAAAAAAAGTTGGTACAAGGTGTACTCAACCACAGAGAATCAAAACCCGCTAAGACAGAACACAAAGGTAGAACACAACACCTGTTTAATTTCAAGTATCGAAAGTCTCATTATCAAGTACGAGTTCTTCGATAATCTTCTCCAGAATTTTTATTTATTTTTAAATAAAAATAATAATAATTTCAATTTTTTTGTTCAACAATAGAAGGGAAAATTTCCCTTCAAAATTCCAGTTCAAAGGTAATTTTATTTTTTTCTCCTTGCTAATTCTAATTTAGTTTCCTCTGATTTATCCAATTTCAATTTCCAGATCGAGATTGTTTTTCCACCCAATTTATTTTTGTATTATTGTTTCCATCTTTTAAGATCATTAGGTCAATACCCTTTTAATCTTACTGCAAATTTCATGGTTTTGATATCTATGTTCAAAAGGGTATTCAACTAGTTAATCCTATTATTGAAATTGATTCTAGGTATATGACGATTTTTTCTCACAAATTAATGTAGGTTAGGTTGATAATTTAGGATGAAGCTCTTTTATCTACATTGATTGAAATTATATGATTTGGGTATTTTCAAATACAATTTTTAGGATTGGATTAGTGTGTTTTTTAATGGTTCATATGTTTGGGTAGTTTGATTGATCATTTGATGTTGTGACCTGCAGATGAGAATTGGGGTAAGAGAATTGTATGCCATTCTATTGGTGGCAGTTTTGTTGTGTCCACAAGGGGTGTTTGCGATTAGATTTGTGATTGATAGGGAAGAATGTTTCTCTTATGATGTCAAATATGAAGGAGATACTGTTCATATTTCCTATGTTGTCATCAAGACTGATTCTACTTGGCATTATACTGAAGATGGTGTTGATTTTGTGGTACGTTTTTTTCTTTTCTTTTTAATTTCGATTTGTTTACCTCGAGCTAAGGTGAATTTCCAATTCATCTGATTTGTTTGACCAAGCTCAACCTAGTATGTGTATCACATGAAGATTAGTAGAATTTCTTTCAGGAAGAAAAGTAAATTTGTGTGGGGCTTGTACTTGTTGATAAGTAAATTAAACTCATCTATGTGTTCGTCATTTTAGATTGCATCTCTTTCAAATTCTTTCTCCTTTCCAGGGCCTTGATTGGCAATATCCACAGATTTATAAGCTAATTCATATTTCTTGATCCTTGAATATTTTCCTTATGGTGTTTTTATTCAACCACAAATGTTCCTCTTTATCCTTGAGATTGAAAGCTTCTCCAAAATGCTGTATTGTTTATGAGTTTTTATGATTGTTGATTAATAGCATTTTAAACCGAATGATTCAAAATACAGTCATTGAGTTCAGGTTTCTTAATTCTGTACTTCGAGAGTCTTAAAGCAACAACAAAGCCTTAGTCCCGAAATGATTTAGGGCCGGCTAACATGAACTGTCATAAAGAAATATTTTGGTTCACGTCATAAGATGTGGCTATGTTTTACATTGGCCGCTGCAACCCTCCTTTACGTGGGCTTGGGACCGGCTGCAAATGCCACTAAGTGACACTCACACGCGGAGTTACTTGGAGAGTTTGGACCTTCTTGTAATATAGCATGGGGAGTTTTCACTGGAAAATCTGGACCTTCTTGTGTTCCTTGAAAGATCTAGATATTCATTTTTGTTCATGTTCCACCGATGGAGAAAACCCAAAACTTGTTCTTGTCGCTTTAGAATTTTGAGCTAGACCATTACTTGTATGATCAAATGGAGATCTCAATTTTGTGGTGGTCAAAATTAATTGCTATTTCAAGATTCCTAACATTTGTACTAAGAAATAGTCTTTACCTTCTATGTTTCTGTTATCAGGTGAAGTCACCATCTGGTGATCAAATTCATGATTTCCATGACAAGATAAGTCATAAGTTCGACTTTATGGCTCACCAGAAAGGAGTTCACCGGTTTTGCTTCACTAACAAGTCTCCGTACCATGAAACCATCGACTTTGATGTTCATGTTGGCCACTTTTCATACTATGATGAGCATGCAAAAGATGGTAAGCCATAGTTTGTGTCTTTGTGACAGAGTCCTTCCGAGTAGACTTACACTTGCCATTCCCTCATCCTCAATTAACATGCACTTGACATTTTTGCATTATATTTTTGCAGAGCATTTTAAACCTTTGTTCGATCAGATTTGGAAGCTAGAAGAGGCTCTTTACAACATTCAATTCGAACAGCACTGGCTGGAGGCTCAGACTGAACGCCAGGCCATAGGTATGCTCTATATCATTCTCACTAAATATTTTAGTTTGAGATTAATGGTGCTATTATTTCCATTTTCCCTTTCGATGTCTTTTTCTTCGTTAGAATACTTCATTCTTTCTCAAATTTACGAATAGGCAAAACCTTGGAATTTAGTGAGATGAGTCTCATTTCTAGATTTGAGATTTCTTTTCTGTTTCCTTAGAAGCATGTGCAATTGTAGTACAGATGAAGCACAAAGTACTTTAGGCTTTTCTGTGAAACGGGATGATTAATTCTCTGGTAATTTATCTGCCGGTAACATTAATCTGTTCTAAGCATAAATGCATTCAAACAGCTTATTTGTGGTATTAAAGGAAACCCCAATTTCAGCAATTAAAGCATCGATTTCTTATAGGCCACATGCGAGTCCTGTTTTTGAATTCACATATCAAAAGGAAATTTGTTACTGCGTTTTGTTTGACAAGTGAATTTTCATCATCATGAAACCCTGTTTTGTTTATTTCGGCACATTAGCAAGATGAAAACTTGTTATATTTGCTAAATACTTTGAGAATGTTTGTGCAGTGAATGACGCAATGAGCAGGAGGGCAGTTCACAAGGCCTTCTATGAATCTGCAGCACTGATTGGTGCCAGCGTCTTGCAAGTTTACCTGCTACGCCGCCTCTTTGAACGGAAGCTTGGAATGTCAAGAGTTTAATTCAAGCACTAATTCAGAATAGTTGTAGCATATTGCAAAATTTTCCAATATCAGACTTCTTTTCATTCCTCATTTGCTTAGGGGAGAAAAAAGAGACATGTATAGAATTACAAATTGCTATCTTTGCTTTTTACATAATTTAAGGAACATTTTTCCCCAAATAGTGTTCTTAATTTATCATGAATTGTCCTTTATTCGGGTCATAAGCGTACTTGCCATTATACATCATCATACACGTATCTCAGAAGAGCAGATAGGCACATGCAGCCTTGAGTCATGTAAGTTCATCATAAATGTGAAAAAGAAATCTGAAAATATGTATATTTCACAAACAAAGCCCATGTACCAATACAACAACCGGAACAAAGAGTCACAAAAAGCAGAAAAGCTCTACAAGGAGACATGAATAAGTGAAAGATTTGAGAAACAGATTAGTGCATTTGGATAAATACAATAATTGTGTATTTGCATTTTTTCCCCCACAACTCAAAAAGTCTTACAACACACAATGAATTCCAGCAGGATTCATCTCTCTACAGTTTCTATCTTCTTTGGTAAAAATATATAGTGGGGCCACTTGCAGATAAAATTACTCCATTGAAGAAGTTCTTCCGTGGAAGGGACACAGTCAAGATTCTGTAGCTGGTTGCATGCAGCAAAACCATTTTTTCTGGAAAATAAATATACACTTCATGTCAAAAAGTTATGTTAAATATAAGCATGAACTAACTGAATGCCATAGTTGCTAATCCACTAAAGAAATATGATGATATTTTTACATCTCGAGTATAAGACCATAGGATTACAAAGTGTAATCCCTTCAGCTGTTTAACATGATAAAGTGCAGAAAACGGGCCTTGTCATCTAAGAGCTGCAAATTTTGCATCTTTTCTATGTTAATTCCTCTCAAAGTTAATCTAAAATCTTGATCGAGTCCAATGCTCTCAGTAGTAAGCATGAAAATGTGCATGAGCTAGTTAGTACGGACAGAAAAATCAAAGCAAGGTAGCATGCCTGTTCAACTATTGCAGAATGCGTTTATGCAACTATTTATATCAATTTTTGAATTCTGGGACATGTAATTTATATGGGCAACAAAGAACTTACAGCTTGAGGTTTGGTGGGATCAACTCCACCCCTAACATGAGAATCCCCCTTTCCCGGGGAATCAGGGTTTCCACCGGTCTTTTTTTCATCTCTAGCTTTGTTAAATATCACAGTAAAACCCTCAGCTGAAGCAGGATCATTCACATCCCATTCGCCAAATTTTGGCAACGGCCGACCTCCATCCTGTATTGGAAGAGAAACAAGTGTTACAACCAAGTTCCCAGGGCTTAATACAGTGCAGAATTATGTTGTCTTCACGGAAAAGTAGAAATACTAACTTCAGATGCTTAATATTGTTTACACACAGAGAGAAATCCATCAATACACAACAAAAATATTACTAACCCAGCAAAAAAAGAGCTATAATTTATCATTCACTTAAAGAACACAAGTTTTGCTAGCGAAAGGAAATATATAAATAGATGCAAATAATCCAATTGAAACCCGTCTAGAAATAACCATCAAAAGGAGCTCGAGCAAATGCATACAACTACAGCAGTTTGTATAAAATTCAAATATAAAGCATGGAATGATAGTTTTAACATCTTCAAAAAAACATTCATCATATTCAATTCCTTCTTGTAAGATTGGAGGAGCATCACGAACGGCACAGGGTGAAAGAAGGAAAACATAACATCTACCATTCTACATCTTCTAAGCAATACTTCAAAACTGATTCCATTTTCCTCCTATATAATCACATACAGTTATGTAACCGCTTTGAACTAAAAGCTCGAGCTGAGACCTTCCGGTCACAGAGGCTCTATATCATGTTACTATTGAACTAAAAGCTCCAGCTAATAGTTAAGGCCAATAACATGTTTTATCTTAATCTCCGTCACATACTTCCCCCAGTCATTCAAACTACAATTTTCATATGAACTATCAATTAAAGCATCAACCTTTTTGATACTTAATAACGCAGAAAATATATGTCAGCCCTTCAGATTCTGAATGTTCCATGACAAAAAGCTTAAGCATACAATCAATAAATAGTTCAAATTCAGACCATTGATCACTATCCAATTATACCCAAAAGACCAAAAACAATCTAACTGACTTTATCCACTAATAAAACTGTGAATTAAACATTATAAACAGGGAAAAGATAAAAAAATTAACCATAAATTCGTCACATAAAGTCTAGTAGCAGACCCCAAACATAAAATCCGCAGAACTCAACCAAAAGCTCGAGCTCGAGCTGATAGTTATGAGCTAACATCTTTTATATTAATCTCGAACACACCCTCTAACGCGAATGCCTCTTGGACCTCTCGGTCACAGGAGCTCAGATACCATGTTGCTTAAAAGATTGAAGCAAAAGCTCGAGGCGATAGCTAAGGCAACAACATCTTTTATATTAATCTCTAACACTCGAAACCTTAAAATTAAATCCATAATCTGGAAAAAGTAATTAAGCTAGACGCACAAAAAACCCAAACAACATCCAATCAATCATGAATCAATAAAAATGAAACCCCAAAAGAGCAAAAAGTTGATGAACTTTGAAGAATTATATGAAGCATATTTAGAGAACATGTATTGAAAAATGAATTTGTAGAGAGAGAAAGAACATACCGACATGAATTCTAGAGAGAGAAAGAGAGAAAAGAAAAGAAAGGTCTTTGTTGGCAAACCAAATGAATAATCAGAATGACAGACCAGAGACCAGATGAGAGAGAGAGTTTTTCTTTTAATACTTTACAATAGTTAACTGGGCCGGATATTGGGCCGGGTATATGGGCGGGAAAGATCCGAATTTTATATAAACGGGGTTTTAGTTTTTAACAGCAACGGAGATATGAAAAGGCGGCGTTAGTTTTGTTGTCAGCAATGACGTGGTGAGTTAACGGAAGAGATGGTCAACTAGCAAACGGCGTAAGTGGAACGGAGGATGTTGGGTTGTATTAAAGCAGTTTGATTAGCTGGCGCTCTTTTCTTTTTTTGGAATGAACAGTTGTTATTTTGTATTTTCAGGAATTTTCTTTTGTGCTCAGAAAACATGTATTGTTATTTTAATTTATATTTTGGGACTAACAACAACCAAAAATAATGTGACTATAATTAATGTTTTTGGTGTATGTACACACTCAAGTTTCTCATACCTCTACAAGAGCTTTCATTCTACAGTTTTGCTTGACAAGATAATACAAGATTGCAACAACTGTAAAATTAATTAGATACCGATAACATAAGCTCTCTAAAATTGTTTATATGAATTAAATCAGCTTCAAGTGATATAATTTCAAGTTATCAAAATTGATTTCTACTTTGACATGTAACACTAGAGGGTAACTTTAGTGCTTAGAGCAAGTTACTTAGGATAACTTCAAAATTAGAACCAATTTTTGTACTTTAGATCTTGTGTATGGCGCAAAAATATGGAAAAAATTGCAGAAAATGAGGGAAAACAAAAAGAAAATTGAATAGGAAAAGATATAAAAGACGCGGAAAGTCATATAAATTTACAATTTGTTTTTTCAGAATTTATAAATTTACAAATAAATTTACACTTTGTTTTTTCTTATGACAAGGAATACCCACAGAATTTCTCCAAGGAATAATTATAGACATACAATTTGTCAGTATAGTATAATCTAGTTTAGCACTTTCTAATTTGTAATTTGCTGTTTGATCTCTTTCAATAATAATTTTAAACTTGTCATTTTCTGCAGGAACCGACTTTGCAGCATTCATATCTGCAAGTATAGAATAGCAAAATATTTAAATATAATTTGGAATCTACATTTATGAGAGGGGAATGTCAAAAATAATAACAGGATGATTTGGTACAGAAAAGACATGAAATTATAGGATTTTGTTCATGTTCATATATGGACAAAATAAAGGCAAGGAAAAGACAACCTTGCATATTTTGGGCATCAGATTTAGATTGAACAATACAATATAGCTGTATGTATGTATGTATAACCAAAAATATAGTATAAAGAATCAAAATGAGATCTAAAGAATTTGTTTAATTATCCTTAACAATGAAAAGCCAAACATTATCATAAGATTAGGATATCTCCAACACTAAAAATACACCCATATCATTGGAAAATATTAATCAAAGTTTGAACATTTAGTTATTTCCTAAGAGATTCTTGCCAGCAAGAAATTTTAAGTGTTTAAAACTGTGGAAAGTAAATTAACAGACAGACAGACAGACAGACTTATATCTTTTTGGAAAGCCAGCCAATATGATCCAGTATGCAAATGGGAATTTCAGAAGTGGCAATAGACAATTTTAGAAATGTAGAACTCAATCGTGAATGATTAGCAATTGCTAGATTCTGTCTCCCATGCCAACATGAACTGTATTATGAGTGTAACATGAGATACCTGAGTTTGAAGAGATAGATTCAGACACATTATTTGATTTGGTCCCCTCTATGGTCATCTCCCATAAGCAAACACTTTTTTTCTGTACCTTCTTTCATTGGTTTGCCATCAACAATTGAGATGTGCTTCTCCTGAAATCATGACAAAGATAACCAACTCGCACGTAGCATTTCTATTATATATAGGACTAGTTTGTCATTGCTTTCCCAGACCCTATAGGCAGCTTTCCTACCAAAAAACAGCGTCTGGTAAATGCAAATTTGATTTCTTTAGAAACTTCAAAAGTTGGAAAAGTTGAAAGCAACATTTGATAAATGTAATGTTATTGTCCTTATAAACTGGGAAAGTTGTAAAAGCTGTTTTCTGGAGAATCTATAATTTGTAGCTTTTTGGAAATACAGATTTCCCAGTTTATAGTTTATAAGTTAAGCAGAGCTTTTGGCAACAACAATGCCAAACTGGGACGTATCACGTAGATAAGATAACACGATTCTGACATGACAACTCATTATGACACCTTTATAAAATAGATTATATAATCCTAATTGGGGAAAGAAAGCACTAATCTAAACAATGGCATAAAGAGTCTCAAGCTCAAAGTCTTACAACACAATATACTACAGCAGGGTTTACCTCTCTATAGTTGTATCTTCTTTGGTAAAGTATGTAACGGGGCCACTTATAGATAAATTACTCCACCATTTGAATTTTTAATGCTGAAAAGGGAAGATGAGCATGCAAATTTTATACGGGAACAATTTAACTTAGTGTCCGAGGCTTGCTAGCACCCTTTCCAGGCTTAAAATGAGAAGATGCCTTTCAAAGTCATACAGGTTTCTGTTTGTCGCTTTCTCATCTTTATCCTTGTAAAAATATCACAGTAAAGCAGAATCATGCACATGCCACTCACCAGATTTTGGAAGAAAAATTCAAGTTCTCAGCCTTTATAAGACCAATTCCAGGTATGTAATGCGTAACCTGTCACAAATTAAGATACTAATTTCAGATGCCCAATACTGTCATCCTCAATTGCGCCATAAGATAGAAGAATTATTAACAATTACATAAAGAGCCTCGAGCATGAATAAAACTCACAATTTTGGCAATTTCATAGCCGTAGATCACAAGGACATGGTTGGGAGGACCCATCAGGCCATCACCCAAGCCAGTGCTCATTAGGATTTTGTCTTTTGATGTTACTCATTGTTGGACACGTCGCGTGTGCAAGATGACACCACAGCACATTTGGTGAGTACATGCTTCACATCTTTAGTTTTATTCAAACATTAATCTTGGATGTAAGGAACCAATTGAACTAAAGATTAAGCTAATAGTTAAGGCCCAAGAATAGCTTTTACTATTATCTTTGACACACTCCCGCACATGAACGCACCCTGGGCTTGAAGCCTGTATATCACAAGCCTACCTTATCATATTTTTTTAATTTCAATAAACAGGATTGTCAAGATTCAAATCCTTAACCACTTGGTCCAAGTGGTTCTCATTCGATTGAACTAAAAGCTTAATCTGATAGTTAACCCACCATATAGCTTTTGTTTTTGTCTTTGGCGATAATAAAAGCCAATGCAGGCCATACCTACAAGCTTAAGCTTTCATGTCAAGTGGTTTCCTGACATAGCATCGGAGTCTCATAGACCAAGTGGTCGAAGGATCAATTTTGTAAATCCATTTACTAATGGAATTTCAATACAAGGTATGATGGGTTGGTATTACATACACTTCCAGCCCAATGAGCATTTGTGTGCAAGGGTGTGTCAAAGTTCATAATAAAAACTATTATTGGACCTTACCCATCAGCTTCAGTATTTTAACAATGTATAAGCCAAATTATTCTCTCACCTTTCCTTTTTCCTTTCACATTGCAACATGAAATGCAAATATACAATCTTCTAGTTGCAATAACACGTGGAGTATAAGTTAATCACATGCCACAAAGTTGTTCTTCATATCATTGTTCAATTAATCCAGAATCCCAAAATTGCCACAAGAAAATTATTATCGGTCTTCACATTACATCATCACCCTTCTCTCATACCTACAGGTAGATTAGTATATTGGTTGGTAAGAAATTTTTTTAAAACCCTATTTTAACATGAGCCATCAGTTCCACAGAATATCAGAAGTCATGATAGAAAATTACCTAGCACATTACCATATTCTTTAATATCAGCATCCGTAGAGGTAAATGAAAGTGACAGATCTATCTAAAGCCTACATAAGACAGATCATTAAAACAGGATATGTACAAGTTAATAGAAGGTAGAGAATATGGAATGAAGCTGCAGCAGGTTTACCTCTCACCGAGAAAGAAATCCCATCTAAGCATTGTTTGTAACTTGAAAATCGCTGGCTGTGATAAGACACCTGCTAGAGAAACGAAGTACTAGTAAAACAGGTAGATGTAAAACTATCAAGGGCTATGCTAAAAATAATTCTTCTTTACCCCTTACTCAGAAACCCATTTCTTACTTAAAAAATTCAAGACCTTTTCATAAACTTAATCCCATGTAACTTTTAAACCTGGAATTTTTTAGATTGGGTTTGGTTCCTAATAGATCTAATCATCAAATAGAAACATGAGACAATTAAGCTACATTAGAAAATAAGAGGTACTTACATAGATCATTAGTGCAACCAAATGACACAATTGCATGATATGTCCTTTGCATCATTATAATGCTTCCCTTCTCAACTACTTAAATGTAAGACCTTTCAGCACTAACAACATAGTTGTGATACCCAAAGTTGGAAACTGAAAGGAAAAAGGATATATAAGAATAAGGAAAGAGATAGAACAAAGAGAAATTAACTCAAAGAGAGGCGAACACTGGAATCATGAATAGACTTAATTGTATAATGGAAGTTGAAATCAGCCTCCTATGATACCTTAATTTGCTACTCACCTATACGTTGGCGCTTTCCTCTCTTCTGTTTCAATGACTCTAACTTAGCCATGGCAACTATCAACTGCTCTTGGATGCTTCCACCCTGATGCTCAGATATCAATCCCCTACTTTGTAAATCCTTCAAAAGCAGTTCACCTTTAACAAGATTCGTATCATCAGTGGAAATGGCATTGATGAGAATGCAGTATGTTGTCATATTTGGCCATAGACCCCTTTGTTTTATCTCGTTGTACAGTTCAAAAGCAGATGTGACGTCCCCATCAGCACAAAGACCAGTAATCAGGACATTGTATGCAACAACATCGGGTTTCAGACCACAAAGCTCCATTGTATTCCTCAATTTCAAAGCCTCTGAGACATTTTTCTTCCTACAAAATGTGTGCATTAGAGTTGTAAAGGTAGCAACAGATGGAATAAGACTCTTCCGAAGCATGAAATCAAGGACCAGCTTTGCTTCTTCAACTTTCCCACACTTGGCAAACCCTCTCACCAGAGCACTCTCAGCAACATCTTGAGGACTCGCACCCAGTACTTTCATTTCATCTGTTAGCTTGAATGCCCTTTGTACATCCCCCAATCTACAAGCACAATTAATTGAAGTGATATATTTTGTGAAGTCGGGAATTAAACCAACCTCCAACATATCATGCATTAGAGTATGAGAATCTTGGATAGCAGAAACTCGGTGTAGTGCATTGATGATGGGGTTGTAGCTATTTACATCAGGACACATTTTGAATAACCTCATAATATTCAACAGATCAAAGACTTTTCCCATATCACCTATTTCACAAGATTTCATGATTAGCATGTTAAATGTGCACTGATCAACTACAAAACCTTCCACTAACATGCTTTTCAGAAATTTAAGTCCAATATCCAACATGGAAGACTTGCAAAGTCCAAGCAAGAGAGAATGGCAAGTTAATTTGTCAGGCAACTTGCCCATCTTCCTCATGATATTATATACATAGGAACATTTTGACAAATCTTTCTTCTTTGCATATCCATGTAAGAGAATATTAAATGTAGCCAAAGTAGGGGTTGTCAAACTATCACTCCGCATCATTGAGAAGATTTTCCCTGCCACATCCATTCTTCCCATCCTCGAGTATCCATCTATAATAGCATTAATTGCAATAGTATCAGGACGTACGCCATTGCTCTCCATCTCTTCAAATAAATATATAGCCGCTTTTGATTGACCTGACTTGAAAAGGCCATCAATTAAACTGGTGTATACAGCATTATTTGGAGATAGAGTTCCGTTTTCTAGAAGTTTCCCGAAAAGAAGAAGAGCACAGACCATTTTCCCGCTCCTACCTAATCCAGAAAGAATAATAGCAAACGTATAACTATCAGGAAAAATATTATCACGAACCATCTCATCAACAAGGGCCACAGCATCTGACAACATGCCCTGCTTACATATTGCTACAAGAAGTGTATTATAGGTAGCAGTATCAACAGCAGAAGGAAAGCAGCGGAGCTTATCCATTAATTTCCTACCCTCCTCCAAATTTCCACCCGTACATAATCCTTTTATCAGACCAGTATATGTGCAACAGCTTGGACGTTGACCCACTTTGATCATCTCGTCCAACATAGAAAAAGCTTTCAATCCATCACCCAAACTCCCATAACCATTTATGATACAATTAAAAGTGATAGAATTGGGAATGATGCCTATTCTATTCATGTGATGCAGAAAACTCTCCGCCTCTTTAACCTTCCCATCCTTACAAAGAGATATCACCAACATGTTACATATGAAATGGTTTGCACGATAGCCACTGCGACTCATTGCTGCATAAGTCCTCAATGCTTCGGTAGGATTCCCCATTTTGCAATACGTGTAGATTAAAGTTGCATATACAATATTGTTAGGGGGTAGTCCAGCTCTGTACATTTTACAAATTATTTCCTTTGCATTTTCAATATTTCCCACTCTGCAAAATCCGTTTATGAGAGCAGAGAAAGTTATAACATCAGGGTTTACACCATCCTTCAACATCGCATCAAGCAACTGCAAAGATTCATCAAGTAGTCCATTTTTGCAGAAACCATCAATAACTGTTGTGTATGCTACACAACCAATAACCATGCCATTCATCTTCATTCTCTCCAAAATGCTTCTGGCTAGCTCAAACTTGGCATGCCTGCACAAACCATTTAAAAGGGCACCATAACTGGCCTCATTAGGCCCAAACCCAGTTGATTCCATCATGTCGAAAAGCCTTAAAGCTTGTTCAAATTGGCCATTATCACAATGTCCAGCAACCAAAGAATTGAAAGTGACATGGTTCGGCAAAAGATTCAGCATGGACATCTCATCAAAAATCCTGGCAGCAACCCCAACCTTTCCCTCCTTCACAAATCCATTGATTATGGTATTATAGGTGACTTCATTTGGAGATATCTTTCTGTTCTTCATCCTTTTCAAGAGTAAATAACCTTTCGCACTCCGATTGTTTCTGCATAAATCATCAATAAGTACATTATATGTGCATACATCTGCTTCTATTCCCTTAGACCCCATTTGATCAATTAATTGAAGAGCCTCCTTGTACTTTCTCCTCTTACAGTACCCATTTAGTATAGTATTATATGTAACTGCAGTTGGCATATAACCACTTTCTTCCATCTTTGCTAACAGATAACCAGCTTTATGAAGCTTCCCTTCCACGCACAAAATATTGATTAATATATTGAAGGTAGCAACATTTGGACAAATTCTCCTAGCAAGCATTTCGTTAAAAAACGACCAGACATCCCCAACTCTCTGACCTTTCACCATCGAAGCCAGCACCATATTACAAGTATAGACAGAAGGATTGAAATCTCGAAAACCCATGAGATGGAAGGTCTCTGAAGCACCACTAACCATTCCTTCTTTTAAATAAACCCTTATTAAGAGGTCAAATACAGAAGGGTTTGACTTGCATAATGGGTATGTGTTCATTAAAGCACTAAAAACAGAAGTTGAACCGATATTCATGTGTAAGAGGTGTTTTATGATTGATTTGGCATGCTCATACATTTTCGCTCTGATAAGTATATGAGCAGTGATGGAGAACATGTGAATGAGGTGACTCAATTCTAAACCAGGCTGCTGAATTATCCAGTTGAGGAATTTCAGAGCTAACCTCCCATGGACAGGCCTCAATGAAGGTAGTCTATAATCCATGTAGTTGAGTGACTCCCAGCGGCCTATGGTAAGGATTGCATATATGCTTCTCTCCACATCCAAACCTGGCAATCCAAAGTTCAAACTTATACAGAGTACTCGCTATCGTTGATGGATAAATGTATTTAAGTGTATAGATATACAGACGGGAGGGAGGGAGGGATACCTGGAGTTGGTGTAATGGTGAAAACTGGATTTCTCAATCTGAGAGAGGAAGAGTCAGAGGAGGTGATGTGGGAAAAGGGTTTACATTTTGATAATTGACGGCGGAACTGGGAGATTTGTTTGCAGTTTGAGGAAGTTAGACATGAGAAGATCATCGGACAAGTAGAAACGAAAACCCACCAGCTCAGAACTGAATCACATTCTGAAATATGTTAGTTGGAAAATGCTGTCTGCATAATAAGTAACAGGGGAATGAGCACTTATAATAAGCTGGGGTTTGCTTGTAAATTGAAGGAGCAAAACAGACATAACAGAGTAATGAATTATATCAAACAGGTTGTGGCCACTCTGAGAAAAGGAAAGTAAAGATTAGAAAGAGAGTAATTACCACAACAGAACCTCAAATTCTTCAATGCCTTCACCTACCAAATAAATAAATGAAATGGTTTTCTTTTTCTTTTGTTTTTATATTACAACGTCGTTTTTTGCGGGAAGCCAAAAAACTTCGAGTTTAATCCAGTTTTCACCCAAAATTTTATGAGCTAAATTTAACAAAATTTGTCTCATAAATATTGATTCAGCTCGGCTCGCCAATGTCTTTTCTACATTGCACTTAAATTTAATATTGAGTTATGTTATTTAGTCGTCTAAATTCTGACACTCCGACTCTGTTTATACTGAAAATATCTTACATTTTTAGGATTCAAACTTATAAGATAATGGTATTTTGGAAAAAAATACGGCCCAAGTGTGTTAAAAAAAATTGACACTCAAACGGCCGTTTCGAATAACCTTTGTTGCTTTGATAATTTAGTTGTTTTCGCATGACCCAATAGGGTTGAAACCCGCATTTGCCCGAAGGAGGAGGATAAGATCTTGTGGCAATATTGCCTTAGTAAAAATAAGGGGGTTTAAAGTTTAAAAAGAGTTTGGAGGGACAGCAACTAGCTTCTTACTTGCCTACAACTAATTCAGTATGACATCCTAAGGTCTAGAAGCTGATTAATTGCTTGATTGGCTCGAGTGTGTGAGCTTCGGTTAAGCCACTGCTTCTTTCTAAAGCAATAAAAGAGATCCGGACTAATAAATTATATACTCCCTCCGTTTTATAATATAAGGCTTTTTTGTCATTTAGAGTAAGAATAAGAATGTCACTGCAAATACTAAGTTAACCCTAATTAATATACTAAAATATCTCTATCATTCTCTCTAATAATATATTATTCCTTAAATGAAAAGGGTAGTATGAAAATTCTGCAAATAATTATTCCTTTTATGTCCAAAAGGCCTTATATTTTGGAAAAAATAGAAGGGATAGTTACATAGACATCATGTATGGTGAAATCATTTCTGTTTATGTCAAGTACTCCAATTCATGTTCTCAATGTGTCAAAGCAACCGCAAATTCCTTAAAAATAGGCCAAATAATAATAATAAAAAGAATATATTCATATATTCCCCCACAATTCCGCTCTCTTCTTCTTTCAATTTTTTTTTCTTTTTAAAGAAAGCTTTTTACCTCCGTTATTGAATATTAACTTTTTTAGGGTAATTTTCTGAAAAACTCGTTGAGTTTACTAATTTTGTCAAAATTGTGTCTGTAATTATCTTTTTTGACAAAAAAATGATTGTGTCTATCGCCGTTATCCAAAAAGTGAAAAATTCATTTATGGTGTTAAATGTGATGATGTGGCAAGAGATTTTCGGTTTTAATTTATTGGTAAATTCCTACAATATTCACATGTTTATAACTTTAAAGTGTGTGAAATGAGCTTTTTATAACATAACCAATAAATTAAGACCAAAATACCCCTTGACACGTCATCACATTTAACACCGTTAATGAGTTTTCCGTCTTTTGGGTAACGGAGATAAACACAATCCTCTTTTTGTCAAAAAGATAAACATAAACACCATTTAGACAAAATTGGTAAACACAAGATTTTTTTTAGGAAATGACATTTTTTTCTATAATAAAACGAACCTAGAATATGAGAATTCCGCACTCATTAGTAAATGGAATTATGAATTCAAACAAATTTTTATATAAATACTTTTTCTACTAAAAAATAAATTCATATATTTATAAATATATAAACTTTTTCTTAAGAATATTAAAAAAGCCATGAATTTCTCAAGTTTCTTTTATCATTGTTGATTTATAATTGATTCTAAGATTTTTCTAACTTTAAGAATAAACCTAACAATCCAATTTTTGATGGAATCTTAAAAGTAACATGTGGCCAAAATCTGAATATAGGAATTAGGAAAAAAGAATTCAGAAAAGGAAATATGAGACGGAGAAGAAAAATGGATTATTTCAAACTAAATTCTAAATTAAATTCTGCATTTCCCAAATAATCAAAATAAAATACAGTACATAACTGCCAAAATTGACAAAAAACAGCATACAATTTGCCGCAATGATAAAAATCAATAAATAACCAACGTTATTTGTAAAATAGTGTTGAGATGTGATTATCCACGTAATTTCCTCAAAATAGAAAAGCCAAAAGGCTATATTATGGAACGGAAAGCCCACCCATCCTTATTGTCAATCCGGATCTTTCTCCAATTTTAAGAGAAAGAATTCTATTTATGATTTCCTTTGGCCCAAAATGCTTAACAGTTCGAATTACCAAAAAAAATATAAAAAATCTTTAACAGTTCGAGGGTGGAATCATCAAGTAGCACTTGATAAGTTGTTACCTAAGCAAATTTTAATTACATTTTTACAGAAAACATTATGTTTTTCCAATTCAATTCAATTAGTCCTATCATTGTATCTTTAATCATTACAAAATCACATATTAAATTAAAACAAATTTATTGTTTTCTATTCTACAAGTGTATCAAATAATTATAGAAGAGAAATGTTATTGACCTCCGTATTATCATAAAGTGCAAAATAATCAAAATGGTACCTTTAACCTTTCCTAATATGAAAAAAGAGTAGCCAAAAGCTTAAAAGAGGTGATTTCTAACTTCCAATTTATGCTTACCACTCATGCGCACACACACCACACCATCAACATACACTCAGGAACATAATCAAAATAAGACAGCATCAACATACACGATAACGTAATCAACTTTCCAATCTCTATTTTATTTTTTCCTTTTTCCATTTCCAAACTTAATATTTAATGGTCAACATATAACAGTACTCTTAGTATAGAGCTCATTCCGAATAGCTCTCTATAAACAGAAACCCAGGTATCACCAGCCAGCCAAAAGATAGATGGACCCCGAAACCCCACTCCCTCCGCCTCTGTGACCATATATCTATTGGAATTTGATTATCTTAACTAATACATTCATGCTCAGAACTGTTGCTTCATAATTTCTAATCATTTTAGGCTTGTTCTTAGTCATGTAATTAAACTGAACAATTTACAGTACACGAAGAGTATCATAGTGGTTCCCTGTGGTAGAAGCTTACAATACACAGTAAACCTCGAGCTTGCATCCAATGCCACTAAGATATAAAAGAATATAAGAGTCCAAATAACAGAATTCTGCTGTTCTGCGCCGCGGTTCAAAGACCTGTCCTGAAGTCCTGCATATAAAAAAACAAGAGCCAAATCAAATATCAATATAGTAATCACTCATATCTAATTCATCTACCTATTTATTTTATAACAAGAAACTTCTTTGCGGCTATAATGGACCCTCTAAACCCCAACATCCCTAACATTCAGCCTTTAATCACATAGAGAAACTATACATTGCCAAACACAAACTTCTAAGAGACCAAATATATCCTTATGCTCTATATGGATGGAGATGTAGTGTTTGTAGGAGAATAATATTAACCTCACATGGAAACAAGGTAAGGTATAATGAGGTTAAATTATTGAATTTAAAAAGAAATATTTGTAAACATGAAACTAAAAAAAGACAAAGTTGCAGCGAAGTTTAAGGGGATAAAGTAATCTAGAGTTAAAATGGTAAAGTCGCTATTGAAAACCTCCAAACATTGAAAACCTCCAATTCCCTCCATTTCACCTCCAAATTCCCGCCTGTCCTCATCACCCGCTTCCCAAGCATGGGTTTTGATAGAGAGGGCAATAAGAATAGAACTGTTCTAGTCCACTTAGCTCATGGGCCGAACATATGGAATGTGTATGCCAGGGAACATATGTGTAAAGGGAGAGGGAGCTAGAAAATTCAGTCATACTTTGGAAAGAGTGAGCTGCTAGTAAAACAGGGACGACGACACTATGTGAAAGAAGGCAGCTTGTTAATCCTCCAGTTTTCTTTGGCTCTGGCTTGAGCTAAGGAAGAGGCACTGGAATATTCATTTCCCAGTTTCTTATCTTACTAGGTCTCTCGATTTCTTCACTGCAGATTTAATAAAGCTCTCTTGTATTTTCTCTATTTTGTGTTTTATATAATCACTGCTTTCTTGCTGCTGTATTTTGTGATTCACATTTTCTCTATTTTGGCTGTAGCCAGATTCAAGGAACCTCCAACCAAACTAACTCCTGCTTGTCGGATGGTCTAACACCAAAGATAACCAAATGTCCCTAATAACAAAGCCAAGCATAAAAGTGTGGAAGTATTATAATAGTGGAATTCCATATTACCTTTGAAGCCGGAAGAAATCTATGAATGATAACATTGAACCATTGTCGTGTCTCATCCCTTGTTTTTTGCAGCTGCAGCCTGTTTAACAGAAATATGTGAATCAGATAGTGAGGATTGAAATATGATAGAACTACGTTTCACCAAATCTTAATGTTATTATATGTTAGTAAATGAGTGTAATATATGCCAACTAATGATTTCTATCAATGCCAAAGAATGAATTGTCACTTGATAAACACATTACTTTTTCTATAATACTTGGAGAATAAGTTGATTCTCCAAGATAAGCATCAACATGTACTTTGAAAAACCATAATCCACATAAACTAATCTAAATAGACAAGTTGCTCATTCATAAACCAAGTGTCAACATAAATTTTAGCTTTGAAGAGCCATACCCTCCCAAATTCTATCAGCATTTGCCCCAGCTTAAAAGAAAAAACTAAGGAACTTAATGAAGAAACAGCATATAACAAAGCAACTAAAGTCACTCAAATCAGAGTAAAATGTTAAAGTAAAATAGTCTAATGAAACAAACCCAATAAGGACATGTTTTGATCTTGATGAAGAAACAGCATATAAAAAAGCAACTAAAGTCATTCAAATCAGAGTAAAATGTTAAAGTAAAATAGTCTAATGAAACAAACCCAATAAGGACATGTTTTGAAACAAAAATCTTACCTTTTGGAGTTTCTCTAAGACAGAGTTTTCATATGCTTTATATCCCATACCAACCAGATTATCAAGACGATCAGATTCCACGGATGGAGGCATGCTTGAAGACACTGTAGCAGCAGCTTGTTTAACTGGTAAAACTAGGAGGGGATTCGAGAGATTGCCGTAAACATTTCCTGTAGCAGCAACCTATCAAGAAAACATCATCAAATAAGTAATTTGAAGCAAACCAAACTTCAGTTTGAAAAAAAAAAAAGATATTTACTCACAGCTGCTTCTTTAGTTGCCATTTGTACAAGAGCAGAACGTTTTTTCCTAGAGCTACTGATCAAAATATCTTCAACCGCTCCAAATTCGGAAAACAATTCTTTCAAACTTTCTGCAGTATAATCCTCACCACCCTTTTCCCACGAAACCTTAAGCATCTTCTCTTTATCAATACTACTTTCAGTCTCCTTCTTCTCTGCTACCGGTTCTCTCTTCGAGGCAGCTGACATTGCAGATGCTCCTTTACTAGCATGCATAGCACGTATTCTTGCAATCTCTTCTTGAAGTTTCCTAGCAATCCTATCCTCCTCGTCTCGAGCCTTAGCAACAGGGTCTACAGAAAAAGCATTCCGCTCTCGTTCTTCAAGGTCAGACACCATTTTCTGCCGCTTAGAATCCTTTTGAGCTGCTCGGACATACCTTTCTCGCTTAACTCGGAGGAGATCATCGAACAATTTGCGGGCTTTGTCATCCTTAAGAATCTCATAAGACGACTTAAGCTTCTGGAAGTTGGCATGAGCGTTTGGATCGTCTGGGCGTTTATCGGGGTGCAACTCTAAAGCCTTCTGCTTGTATGCTTTAGAAATTTCCTTGTCTGTAAATTTAGCCCCTTCCTCGCCAGAAGGTAGCCCTAAGACATTGTAGTGATCTACGTCGACGTCCATGTTCTAAATCAAGGAAATATAACTGCAATTCAAAGATTAGAACTTTATGTATCTGCAATTTCAAAGATTAAAACTTTATGTTCATCAATTCAAAGATTAAAACTTTATGATTGAGCAGTTAGGGTTAAGGGGACTAGAGAGCGAAAAAAAACCAGATTAAGACCCTAATCAAGTAAACTAACCTGTCTGGCGATCAAATTTTGACGACGAACAGCGGCGGAGCTGTGGCGGTGCAGACTGACTGGATTCCGGTCAGTGGCCGCCGGATTTCTTTGGATTGAACAGGTGTGGGATTGTCGGAGTAATATGAGAAAGAAAGGGGATGAGTAGGAAAAAGATGCAATTTAGGGTTTTTTTATGCGTCTTCCCGCTATCATTTGATTAATGGCGGTTCGGTATGATATTATTTACAGCTCACTTTGTCAAAAGTTTTGTCCATTTTAACAAATTTAGTTTGTTTATTATGGATTAATGTCACAAAATAGAAATATCTCATTCTTTGTTATAAAAAAAAAAAAAATCTCATTCTTTTAAATATAAAAATGTATTGACAATTTTAAAATTAAAAATTTCAAATTTATAATATCAAACTAGCATAGATTAAGATGATAAATCACTAAAGAACAAAATAATTTAACTTTGGAACGTAATAATGAAATTTATTTGTTTTTATGTTCTTTTTGTTAAAGAAACGGTTTCTTAAGTAGTTTTTATCTAAGGGTAGAAACGTTCTCTTAAGTCGCTTTTATTTATGATGAGGCCATTTTTAAAGGAAATACAAAGAAAATCTAAAATTATATAAATTTGAGGTTTTGACTTAGTTATTTGATTCACACAAGGAAAAACTAAAATTATATAAAGAAAACATCAAACATTTTAGTTGTCGAAATTTGAAAGCACTATGATAGTTACTACCAGGTGTTTGTTTGGAGGGATGAGATTGTATTTTTAGGAATGAGTTGAAATTTTAAGACAAGCTCTTGTTTGTTTAGAGGGATGGCAAAAAAATCTCATCTCATCTCCCAAAACTAAGAACAAGTGGAGGGGTTACAGGAACAGGGGATGAGATGGGATGAGGAGGGAATGGAACGACTGAGTTACTCCCTCTTTGGCCACTCTTTCTTTTATTTCATTTTTAAATTTAGGGGTTACTTAGTTATTTTCATCTCATCCATCTCTAAACAAACAAGAAATTATCAATTCACTTTTTCCAATTTCATCTCAACCCCAAATTTAATTTCATCTCATTCCAAATTCTAAACGAACGCCCCATATTTCCAAACAAAATGTATATTTTAAAAGGTTCAAAATGACAAAAGTGAATTTTTATAAAGGAAATCATAGTTAAATATCTTACAAATAAAAAAGAGGGTTTACAACAAATGAAATAATTTGTGAATATTTTCACCATAAAAATAAACATAGTTTGTGAATATTGTCCGGTGGCGGGAGCAAAATATAGGAAGAAGATTGTCTTGTGTTCTCTATCTGTCACTAAAAATGTCGGAAATACTGACCATGTATGCTTCTTATCTTCGCGTAGATACCCACAATTCCAGACCTGCTCCTTCTAGTTGCAGTGCCAATGGCAACACTAACACTAGATTCAATACTGCTCCTAAAAAAGGTAACGTATTTCTCTCAATTCTTGTTTTTATGCATACACCTTATCCTCCTGTGTTTGCAGGAAATTCCAGTCCCCACAAACCAAAGAAGTTGAATTTAGAGGTCTCTCCTCATAGAGCTGGTAACCCTCTTTAATTCATGTCATTTCATAACCTATTTTCCTTTCATAGCTTCAAAATGGTTTTTTTCACAGTGTCTGCAGTGAGGTTGATGAGAATTGAAATGGGTGGTGCATTTGCTGACCTCTTGAATGACAAAGGTAAAGGTTCCGGTGCTAATGAAATGGGCTATGTTCAAAGAACTCTTGGCTTTCGTACCAAGGATTTGGATGATCGCGATCTAAGATTGGTATACTTCTCTTTTCTTCAAGTTAGGACAAATGTAGTTTCTTTTCTTAACTTGTAAATCGTGCCGCGTGAATCTAATTGGTTATAGTTTTTCATGCTTGTTCATGTTTTGTGCTGAAAAAGGCAAATGTATTTTTACTTTTAATCTTTTATTAAGCTCATCTATTTTTTCTTCTTCATACCTTGATTTGATAGGTCACAGACGTTGTTGGAGGCACCATTCGGTGGAGGAGATATCTTGATCATTTGATTTGTTCATTGTGCAATGACGAGAACATCTTTAGGAGGATGGAGCCTCTGCTCTTGCAGGTACCTTTATATTTTTAATCATTTTATGTTCTTCAATTTTTTTTGGGAGTCATGGAGTATAATTACTCGCTAGTTGTTTTCCCATACATTTGGCATTTGTTTGGTGTTTGACGTGCAAGTCAAACAAGTTTGGACTGAATATCTGACCATAAAGGTTAAGTTGTAATAACATAATTAGAGGAAAGACAAGAGGACATAATGTATAAGACAAGTGATAACCAATGACAACACAGTGTCATGTGCACTTAAGAGCAGATGATACTATTTACGATTAACCAGCTTCTTTATCAAAAACACATTCGAGGTATAATAGCTGACAAGGTGCTTGGTGATACAAAAATCTCGGAGGGATTGAGAGAACTTTGAACTAAAAATTTATTGACTTTTGGGTATGAGGTCTAACAGGTAGATCCATGTTGGACTAATAATTCTTCTACACCATGCAAGCATACAATCTGTAAACTATATGTATTAGAGTCATTGTCTATGTTTTCCAACTTCTAATTGTTCTTTGTTGTTGAGAGAAAATGGAAGATCTATGGAAGAAACTATGCAAGTACTTAATTTGCCAAAATTGTTGGAAACAAATCAGCAATTTGATAGATACTGGGAGCTTAATTTGTCTTGCATTTCCCTTTTTTCCTTAGATTCTTCGAATTGGATTTTACGAGATTGTCAAGCTAGACATGCCGCCGTATGCTGTGGTCGATGAGGTAAATCCAGTATCAGTTCCTTTTTGGGATATATATCTGTCACTTCCCTTTCTGTAATATTTTTTTGATGATGCCTAAACCAAACCTTTGCACTGTCAGACATGTTTGTTGTTTTCTTACGATTATTGCACTGAGAAAACATACCTATTTAGTTGAATTTTTCCTGGCATAAGTTAACCACCAACTGGTGATCTAGATTACTTACTTTAATGTACCATGATAAGTGGAGGAACAACCATAAAGGTACTTGTTTGAGTTTGTGGCAATACCATGGTAATATTTAACTCTTGGCTTAGGAACTCAAAGTTTCGAGTTTGGTAAGTTCAATTTATGCAAACATTGAAGTCAGGCTAGTTCTAGAATCTAGACTATGATCTGGTTGGCCAATTGCCTGCCGTTTTGGATGTTGTCAAATTTTGAAATGACTTTTGAAAGCCATATGACTGAATTATAAATGTAATGCTGTTGCATCTTTAACCTTGCAGAATGTGAGACTTGCTAAGGTGGCCCTTAGACCTGGTGCTGGTAACTTGGTCAATGGGATTCTGCGGAAATTAGTGTTGCTGAAGGTGTGCCATCTTGTTAAATGATTTAATAAAGGAAAAGATTCAAGATCTATGAATTACTGACTTTCTGTTGTTGCAGGAGAATAACTCCCTTCCTCTCCCTAAATTGGAAGGTGATGATCGCTCACAAGCGCGTGTGCTTGCCACTCTTCATTCTCACCCTGTGGTCAGTTCATGGTCATGTCTTGCTACATTTAGCTGGAATAACATTTAATTGTTTTAAACAATGTACTGACTTATAAGATATTGAAGTAGTTGATAATTATACACTGCCCATTTTATCTAAATATTTGCTCAGCAATTAGTTCTTGGCCACAAGTAAAAAACTGAAAACTCAAGGAAAAAATTACAGTTATCTAGAATGAAGAAAAGGTTTTGAAATGAGAAATCCTTATACCTTTCTAAGTATTTCTGCTTTGAGCTTCTGTAGTATCGTGAGAACTTAGTTTAAGCTCAGGCAATTCATTTTGTTCCATCTGAATATTGACATAAAGTTATTCCTACATATCATTATTCATATACATTACTTTGTATTATGTATAGCACCTTGGGATTCATAACTTGCCCTTATTTTCAACAAGGTGATGATAAATTTAAAGCTAAAATCCTAGGTTGAAAGGATAAAACTTTTTCATGTTCATATTTGCACCTAACTGTTTGAAATGTTACAGTGGATGGTTAGGCGTTGGACAAAGTATCTTGGGCAAGAAGATGCGATCAGGTTGATGATGTGGAACAACAGCGACCCTAGTTTCAGTTTGAGGTTTCCAGCTAAAATTTGACCACCTTTTCTTAGGATCATATCACAGGGTTCTCATATCTTTTCTGTTCAATACTGACACCAGAGCAAACAGTGCGAAAGGAGTGACAAGAAATGACCTTGCAATGCAGCTAAACGATTTGAAGGTGCTTAATATGAGTATATATATATATATATATATATATATATATATATATATATATATATATTTATATATATATGCTTGTGCACAAAAGATGTGTGTTGTGATGCAGATTGTGAAAATATGTGACTTGTCTTTCTCTGCTTTCTACTGTGAAATATTTCACCTATTGAATTTCTGCTATTCATGCCAGGTTCCTTATGAGCTTTCGTTGCATTTGGATCAATTTGTCCGCATGACAACAGGGATGCAGGTATTTTACAGTCATAGTTGGTTAGTGCGTAAAAATGATAGTGAAACTGTCTTTACAGCATTTTTAGCTCTGTTCAGCCTCAAGGTCAACAGTTTTGGACTTCTTTAACTGAAACCAAATTAATAGAAGTAAACACCTGCCCACATGTGAAAACAAATTTGCATGTGGGCACACTAGTCATTTGTCTTGGCTTAGTTGCAAGGCTTCTCAAGAAAAGGAAAAGTGGTGGTGTGTCTGTAGGATAGGTTCACTTTCTGTGTCATGCTGCGAATTATGCCGGGTTGATCCTGATTACTTGCTTTTCCTAATTTCAGAATGTCATACAAGCTGGATTACTTAAGCAAGGTCTATGTTCAGTTCAAGATGAGAGTGCAGGTTGATTTTCATTCTTTAGTTTAATGGTGTTTGACCACAATGGAAAAGGAAACTTGATGCCTTTGTGTTGCACTGTTCTAATTATAATTATATAATATCTTGAACATGCGTTCCTCCTTGTTGGAGTTGAACTTTTGCCTTAAACCGTATGTGATTCTCTTATCAAGGTAGAACCTTTAGTCGTATCCATATTTATTTGTTTGTATTGTATGATTTACGTTGCTTATGTTTACTGCTCTTATCCTAAAAAGTGATGATGCTCGTTTCAGGTCTAGTAGTTTCTGTGGTGAATCCTCAACCTGGAGAAAGCATAATTGATTGTTGTGCTGCTCCTGGGGGAAAAACTCTTTACATGGCATCTCTAATGGATAATCAAGGTATTTTCTTAGACCTTCTCCTCTCACTTCCACATTTTAACATTCTGGACTAGTTGAATATTTAATCATTCTTCCCCGTTTCAATGGTTTATGGAATAGTGGTGTCTTTTTGGGTGTAGGCATGGTATATGCAATTGACATAAACAAAGGTCGGTTGAGAATCCTTCAAGAGACAGCAAAGGTGCACGAAGTTGATGGTATCATCACCACTGTCCCTTCAGATCTTCGTGCCTTCTCTGTATGTTGTCACCACTCTGCTAATAGCTTATATTTGTTGGAAAAAGTGTTGTGATGTTATTTTTCTTTGAAAAATTCTTAGGAAAATTGTTCGACAACATGTGATAAAGTTCTGCTTGATGCTCCCTGCTCTGGGCTTGGTGTTCTCTCCAAGGTAATTTTGTAAAGAAATTTATTAGTTAAAGCGATCAATCTCAATAATTTTGTAATACTGGACTCTGGAGATTTCATATTATTTTGGTATTCAGTTGACTGATATTACCTCATTGTATTCGTCCCAATTGAAAATGAAAGACCTAATGATTATGGTTGTTTCCTTTTCAAGAGGGCGGACTTGCGGTGGAATAGAAGGTTAGAGGATATGGAAGAACTCAAAACCTTGCAAGATGAGCTCCTTATTGCAGCTTCCAAGTGAGATATAAAATTGATCCTCTTCCTTGTCATGAAAACATGCACTCATATGGTTTTGTATAAACCTATAAAATTTAACTTCTGCTTCTGAGAAGTTAAGTTTGCAACTTGATACATTATAAAATTGAGTACTTTCAACTTGACGAGTTTATCCTTCATGCAGATTGGTAAAGCCTAGTGGAGTTCTAGTATACAGTACATGTTCCATAGATCCTGAAGAGAATGAAGAAAGGGTGGACGCGTTTCTTATCCGACATCCTGTAAGAATCATATATATTCTTCATATGTTTTTGAAGTTATTGTTAAGAACTATTCTAATATTTTTAGAACAGATTGAACTCATTTTCCCTTTATCTAATAGCTACTATTGTTCAACCAAATACTATGAGGGATTAATTCTTATGTATTTATTGGCAGGAATTTCAAATAGATCCGGTTCACAGATACGTGCCACCTGATTTTGTGACGGAACGCGGGTTCTATTCCTCAAACCCAATCAAACATTCAATTGATGGGGCATTTGCTGCCCGTCTAGTTAGGACACAGTGAAGATATACTATCTTATACACATTCTATGGGAAGCTGCTCTATGATTTTGGCGTGATCGTTGGTAAACGCATGGAATGATGGAAATGCAGATATGGGGCAGGTGATTTGAGCACATTTATTTCTCTATTCATATATTTAGTTCCTCGTTGGGAGCTTGTCAAGTACGGTAAGTTTTATGAGACATGCTGAGCTACAAATTGGGGGGATCCAGTTTGTTTCAGGTGGTTGGAGTTTATTGGAGGGCAAATGCATTGAGGCTGGCTGGCTTTTGGTTCGATGATTGAGAAGCTTGTATCATTTAACCAGCATGACTTGATGTTTAACACAGCGGGAGGATCATGGATTTTTCACGGTTGATTGGACACGTATGTCAGTTGTTCTAATATATCTGCTTAACAAGAGTTCCAAGCAAAGCGAGAATAGATGAAGCCATCCATGTCTGTTTCCTGATAAAAATCATGAGAAGCGCCTTTGCTGTGCTGCTGCTACTACTGAAGCATGTAATTGATGTTAATGACATTGCCATCATGTTTATTGTTGAGATTAGGATAATGTAAAAGAAACAGTGTAGTCTTCAAATTTTCTTAGTTATAAAAATATTAAAGTCTACATTACTTTAACATTGAAATCAAAGAAAATTCGTTCAGAGAACAACTAAATGAGCATCTAAACGAATTTGATTGCATAACAATTTACAACAACAACAAAAATCTTTGTTTCAAAATGATTGAGAATCAACTAACATAAAGTATTATAGAAAACCGTAAAACAAATCGCGTCAACCTCATAAATTCTCTCACTTCATCCAATCTTATTCACAAGTTAAAAGTTGGACTTTGGTTCAGTCAAAGTTTAGCTCTTTTTTAGAGGCAATTTACGAATTCGACCATAAATTTGGGTCCTGTTCTTTTTGATTGAATTGAATTAAACTGAATTGAATTGAATTGAACTGAATGATATTGAATTGAATTGAATTGAACTGAATTGAATTGAATTGAACTGAAATAAATTAAATTGAATTGAATTTATTGAACTGAATTTACTGGACTGAGTTAAAAATTTATAATTTAATATTGTATTATATATGAGACTGAATAATTTTTGTGCTGGCAGAGTCAAAATATTATAACACGTAATAAAGTTTTAACTGATACTAAGCTAAGAGTTAATTAAATAATATTAACACCTAATAAAGTTTTAACTGATCCTAACCTAAGAGTTAATTAAATAATATTAACAACCACCGTATTAACTCCCAACTCCCCACTCCCTCTATCATTTATTTTTTCTGTCCCTTAACAATATTTACATTCGTCATTGAGAATGAAAATAGAAATGTCATTTGGACAATTAAAGAAAATGTGGAAGGTGTTCTACAATATGTCTCAAATGTCAACAAAATATCAAATGTCGATCATTGTTTCTACATTTACGCTTCATAATTTTATAAGAATGTGCACACTTAGAATACCAATTACACAATATGGTCCAAATGTCAATGGAAGAGTAGATTCAGATATATTCAGTACAAACCGAAAAAATGCCATGTTAGTAGTACGAAATGGTATAACGCAACAAATTTGGCAATCACGACGGCTAGCGGAAAATAAAGAGCCATCAGATGATGAAGATATTGAAGAGGATGGTTAAAAAATTATGAAATTTACTAATATAGGTAAGCCACTTAAATTGTAAAATGTTTTAATGTATTACATATAATGATAAATTTACTAAATTAAACTGAATTTATTGAATGTATTTATGGAATTTACTGAATATATTTATGAAATTTACTGAACTGAATTGAATTATTGAAAACTGTTGAATTGAACTGAACTGAATTGAATTGAACTGAATTGAATTGAACGGTATTGAACTGAACTGAATTGAATTGAACGGTATTGAACTAAACTGAATTGTATTGAACGATATTGAATTGAACTGAATTGAATTGAAACATGATGAAATTGAAATTAAATCAAAAAGAACAGGGTCTTGGTCCGAGTATGTGAAAAGTACTTCTACCAGTTTAAACGACATCGTTTTGTTACAGGACCAAAATTCAAAGACATAAACCATTTTCTTCTACCTCTAAACCCTCGAGCAAAACCCCGCGCCATGCTCAGAAGATGAGAGCACAATGGCCCCTGAGGGCACTTTGCCGTGCTTACTCGTCGTCTTCGTCTTCGTCTTCGTTTCCTCTGAAACACGTCACTAAATCCAACTTCGAAGCTTCGCTTGCGGAGCTCAAGCTCCATGTCGCCGCTGCTGATTTCATCGCCATCGATTTGGAAATGACAGGTGTCGCCAGCGCTCCTTGGCGGGAGGCTCTTCAATACGACCGATCCGATATTCGCTACCTCAAAGTCAAAGATTCCGCCGAGAAATTCGCCGTCCTTCAATTCGGCGTTTGCCCTTTCCGATGGAACTCCGACTGCCACTCCTTCCTCGCTCATCCGTTAGTCATCTTTATGGAGAATCTTTGTTATAACAAACTCTATTTACTAATATAAAAATAGTGCGGTCCCGAGTGTATTAGTTTTACTGTATATATCATTTAGTAATAAACTTACAAATGTTATAAAAAACAGGTACAATTTCTTCATATTTCCTCGTCCGGAGCTGGAACCGGATGGTCCTTCTTACGAGTTCCTCTGCCAGACGGCCTCCGTTGATTTCTTAGCCAAATATCAGTTTGATTTCAATACCTGTATACGCCAAGGTACTGCATTTCTCGTTACGAGTAGTGATCATTTAATGGTTGCAAAATGACGAGAGGAATTCAGTTGTTTTTGGTTAATTCAGGAGTGTCTTATTTATCCAGAGGCCAGGAAGAGGAAGCGCTTAGGCGTTTGAGTTCGAAAATTGAATTGTTAGAGAATGTTAGTGAAGTCGGAGAAGTGACGTTGGCTAGTGTGACTGATGTTTTATTCAGTGAAAGAATGAAGAACAGATTGAGTGAATGGCGTGATGGATTGTTACGAGGCGGAAATAGTGAATCTCGTATCAAAGGAGCCTCAAGTGACTCCAAGCAGCAGTTTGAAACCGTTTTTTACAAGATGCGTCCGGCTCTCTGTCTCAGTGGTTTCACTGCTCATCAGCTTAAGTTAATTCAATCGGTAATTTGTTGATGCATAATTACGTAGATTTAATTAGTTAAGTGCTTTTGTGTGTGGTTGAGTTCTTTCATCATCTTTTAGATCTTGTATTTGTTTGATGAAGTGTTAAACGTTAGATGAAATGAAAATGATAGGTGACTAAGAGGCATTTCAAAGATCTTGTTTTTTCCTCTGCCAACGGTGAAAATTGTAGTTCACAACAGCTAGTCATATATACGGAGTCCAAGGATGACAAGGAATTACTCATGGTATATCACTTTGTATATGATCTGTTTATGACTTAACTGAAACATAGTATTATTCACACTCACATGACCCTTCTCTCTTTTTTCTCAGAAAGAGTTGAGTGATGAGAATCATAAAGGGATCAAGCTGAAGATCAGAGATGCAGTAGGGTTTCGCCATGTTATTGATCTCCTTTCTTCTGAGAAGAAGTTGATTGTTGGTCACAATTGTATATTGGGTATGCTTCCCTTCTTGTTAGTAAAGGAATTGTGTTTCTGCGTTGATCACTGAGCTACTTACGATTCTTATCTTTTATTTTCTCTTTTTCTGGCACAGATATTGCACACATATACAGCAAATTTTTAGGCCCTCTTCCTCTAACTGCTGAAGAATTTGTTTTCTCTGTTAACAAATACTTTCCGCACATTGTTGATACCAAAATACTCTTGAATGCCAATGATGCACTCCATCTACGGATGAAGAGATCAAGCACATCTCTATCATCAGCCTTTAATTTACTTTGTCCGCAACTGCGTACTGGTTGTAATAAGAATGATGGTGTCCCTCTTAACTCACGTGTAAATGTGGAAGTCCAAGTGGATAACACAAGGTTTGCTTTCCTGTACTTATCCTTGTTCATAAATAGTTACTTGATGTTTGACAGCCATGTGTTTCTTTCCACCTTATTGAATCTCTACTGCTGAAGTATGGACAGTGGAGGCTGTATCTATATTTATTAGTTTAGTGTGCATTTCTTCAGAGGAACTTTGTTTCAATTTTTTCATCTACAAGTTGGTAGCAGGGAATGCATTTTGTTACGCCCAAGCAGATAATAAATAATATTTCATTATTTTTCAGCTAAAATCCATATAGATTAACTAGTTGATAGTTGATACTATGTTGTCAAATTCACAAATCATCCTCTTCTAACCAATTCCTGGTGAAACCCTCTAATTTATTTTTCACCTCCATTATATTGTCATGTAGGAAGCAGTTCTTCTAAAGTTCTATATGGGGACCTTGTACGATTCATCAGGCAAAGACTCAAAATACATACTACCAATACTCTGTTTTTTACAAAAAAGTTGTCATCATCATTAAGCAAGATAGTGTCATGTTCAGAATTGAACTTCAAATGTATAGCTTTTTGTTGCCTTTCAAGCTTGAGCCATTTCGAGCTTTTCTTTTAAGCCAAGATTGATAATCTATTTTCAGGTCCTCTAATTGGAGTTCTGGAGTAAAACACGAAGCTGGGTATGATGCTTTCATGACAGGATGCATTTTTGCCCAGGCATGCAATCATCTAGGCATTGATTTTAAACTCCATTCAGCCGCTGATAATCTGGCTCTTAATGAAAAACTCCAGAAGTACGTCAATTGTCTGTATCTCTGTTGGACTAATGGAGATATTGTTGATCTAAGAACTGGGACAGCCACAAAGGTTGCGGAGTCTTTAGGATCTAATAACAGAAAGCGGCACTCAGAGATTTTGTTTGAGAATATTGTTCTAATCTGGCAATTTCCATCTACACTCAAGGCAAAGGATATAAGAGGATGTATCTGTAAAGTGTTTGGCCCAAACTCGGTTACATCTGTGTATCATGTGGATGAAACTGCAGTTTTTGTTCAGTTTAGCAAGGTGGAGTTGGTCTCAAAATTTCTAGTTTTGAAAGAATACCTGGATAGAAGCAACGATTGCGCCTCTGTATTGCATCCTCTGTCCAAACTGTTGGAAGGTGGAAACACACGTGCTGCTGGTTATGAAACTTATAAAGAGATCTGCAGCTCACCCATCTCCAAAGTTGTTTTTGCAGAGCAGGCAGAGGCAATGGGTATCAGATGGAAGACCAAGTTAGTTGATTCGGAAGTTGGAGAAAGCTTCTCTGAAGAAGAAACATCAACTAAATCAGGGCCCGTTGAAAAAAACACCACAGGTAATAAACATGTAACGAATAATCTGTTTAGTGGTCAATCATCAAATGATGAACTTGTTAATTCCTTTTGTTCTGCAGAACGGATTAGAGCAACCAATTTTTGATTAATGGTTTATATACAGTAATTCATTCCAAATATGGAGATACAACGGGAAGTATGTTATTCATAAAAGTATCATGTGCTGTGTCATGTTGGTGGCTGCTTGGCTGTGGTCTTTAATTCTATATACGTCGCGTGGAAGCTAATTAGATCGGTCATTGATCTCCGATCACATCAGTTTGGAAATTTGATGCATTTATATCTAAAATGTAGGCATCTTTTGAGCGTCAAACTAATTGAACAACGTATATACTTTATTTAATTTGTGGAGAAGGTGGAAAATGAACTAAGTAAACGCAATTCGTTGATTTCTCATGCTACAATAGAAGGTTATATAAATTTTTATTAGTTAATAAGGAAAAGTGTTTAGCTTTCTAATGATGGTTGGTTGGAGTCAATTTAGTTTATAATAAATTAATGAAAACAATCCGAACCAATTAAGGTTGGACTAAAGCCCTGTTCTTTTTGATTTAATTTCAACATATTTCAATTCAATTCAGTTCAATTCAATATCGTTCAATTCAATACTGTTCAATTCAATTCAATTCAACATTTTTCAATAATTCAATTCAATTTAGTAAATTTCATAAATATATTTTTTTAACCATTCTCTTCAATATCTTCATCATCTGATTGCTCTTCATTTTCCGCTAGCCGTCGTGATTGCCAAATTTGTTGCGCTATACCATTCCGTACTACTAACATGACATTTTTTCGGTTTGTACTAAATATATCTGAATCTACTCTTCCATTGACATTTGGACCATATTGTGTAATTGGTATTCCAAGTGTGCACAATCTTATAAAGTTATGAAGCGTAAATGTAAAAACAATGATCGACATTTGAGGCATATTGTAGAGCACCTTCCACCTTTTCTTCAATTGTCCAAATGACATTTCTACTTCCATTCTCAATCCCACATTAATAAATGTGATATCATGAGCACTCCCTTCCCATCCCACATTAATAAATGTGAAAATTCTATCAAATGAGCAACATGCCAACACATTCCAACTTTTGTTTCCATGGCGATCTCGAAATGGCAAACCTTCCTCATCGCGTATATTTGCTTGGATATGGGTTCTATCTGAAGCCCCAATAGCATCCTAAAAATAAAATTAAAAGTTACGCTGAGATTTAAAATGAGAAAGTATACATGTTATAACTTATAAGGTCCAAATATAATGTCGAATATTACCTTAAAATAAGGCCAATAGCGTGGGTTGTTCGCTACTTCCGGAGGGATCTCTGACAAACCACGATGTGGCCTGATAATATCGAACAACAATATAACCAACACAAAAATTATTCAGTCTTATATATAATACAATATTAAATTATAAATTTTTAACTCAGTCCAGTAAATTCAGTCCAGTAAATTCAGTTTAATAAATTCAGTTCAATTCAATTTATTTCAGTGCAATTCAATTCAATTCAATTCAGTTCAATTCAATTCAATTCAATTCAATTCAATAGCATTCAGTTCAATTCAATTCAATTTAATAGCATTCAGTTCAATTCAATTCAATTCAATATCATTCAGTTCAATGCAATTCAATTCAATTCAATTCAGTTCAATTTAATTGAATTCAATTCAATCAAAAAGAACAGGGCCTAACACGGTAAGGATCTCAAGCTTGTTCAACTAGATCTTGGATGAATCTCAAACCGAGAAACTGGATAAAGATATAATCAAAACAATCCGAGTCGTAGTAAGAGTAGAAATATACATGAACACATTGAATTGAGAAAGAGTAGAAATATTACATGAAGAAATAGAAAATGGCGAAAACACCACCAAGAGCAGTCAAAAAAGAAGAAGCAAAAGATGAAGCAATTGTAGAATTAAGAGGAGGAGGTCCCCATTTCAAACCATCCTCATCACCATCATTATCTTGCAGTACACCTTCAGGTTTCTCTGTTAATACACGTATTACCATTTTCATCCCAGCTTTACAGTGCTGTATATGTCCACTTATGAAGTAAAACAACCCATCTCTATCAATTTCAAATATTGTGTCTCCGTCATCATATGCATCAATCGGATTCCATACATGGCACTCCTCGTACGCTGTGGCATTCACTATCAACACTGAGTCGTTTTCGTACTCGAAATCTAACAATAAATAAAACCACCAAATCACTTAATTAACTGATTGATAATTAGTTATAATAACAATTAATCACAACTATACTTACGAAGAGAATCACCAACTTGGAACCTGTTTTGCGAGGCCCAAACATTGTAAGTCTGTATGTCATTAGCATTTGGTTTAGTCCAACCTTTGAGGCCTCCAACTTGGAACTCGTATGAACTAACCACAACTGAAATTGCTAAAACTAGTACTACCCAAATGAGGGATGAAACAGTATTAGCCATTTGCGTTGAAATTTGGAAAGAAAGTGTTTAATATCTGAAATACTACCATGATAACTACTATATTTTAAGCAAAAAATATTAAAGTAATTAACAAAGGAATTATTTCTTGTTCGTAATTGTAGCATGGCGTTTAGTTATTTTAAGAAGAGTAGTTCATGAGTTACTGGGCTCCTTCGCTGATGACTGATGAGGCAGTTTTATACCTTTGGACCACGTTCTATTGTGGGCTTCTAAGTTCTACCACATGATTAATTACTTCCTATTCATTAATGAAATTAGAGACATTTTGGAAAAAAATCTGCTGTTCCGGACTTTCTATCCCATTTTTCTGTTCTCCTTTTAATTTTTGACATGTGTAAAAAAGATTCTACGACGGGTTAATTCGGGGACAATTTAGGGTATAATAAAAAACCATTAGAATCTTTTCTACACATGTCAAAAATTGAGAGGGGGACAGGAAAATGGGATAGGAAGTCCGGGACAACAGATTTTCTTCCAAACATTTTACGGTAACCCAATATATTTTATGGCAACTCTGGATCACGTGATACGTCAAGTTAATTAGTTGTCACATAACACTTTAACTAACAGATTCTTAATATAATATTATTCATTAAAAACACATTTTTAGTAAATTAATTATATAAAATATTGAAAATAAAAACAAAAATCCTTTAAAACAAAAACAATAGACTCTAAATTGTGAATTTTAAATGCTAATTTATATAGCGTGTTTTCAAATTATTTAGTCCGAAAAATGAATAACGTTGTACGTCGAGTGTATTCTACAAATTTCTCCTTTAAGTCCTATTCTTTATAACTAAACTGAATTGAACTGAACTTAATATTATGAAGTGAGCTGAATTTAAGCCCATTTATTGAAGGAAGATTACTGAACTGAGTTGAATTGAAATGAATTTACTGAAGGAAGATTACAGAACTGAATTGGATACTATTAAATTGAACTGAACTGAAATAAATGATTGATAATGATGAACCCTAAGTGTTTTGGTTATGTCCAAACGTTTCAGAAGATGAAAATAAAAACTAACAATTTTCGTTAAGTTATTATGAGTTTTCTCAGCAGATGCTGAATGAAGAATTCCTGCTTGTCTATTGAACTCTGAAGATTAAAAAGCTGAAGACTGAAGCTCTTTCTCAGAAGCTGGATGAACCGCTCTGAAGTCTTGATTGTCTGCCTAAAGCTTTTATCAGAAGTTCTCTCTTGCAAACAAAAGACTAAGGTTGTTTTAGTTCAGAAGCGCTAAGAAGGAAAACGGACATCAGAAGTTCGTTATCACGGGTTTGGTTAAGCATTTAATGCTTTGTCAGTTGCATTTAATGCAAGGCGCCAAAAGTTCAAAAAGCTGTTTGAAGGACGCGCCTGTTCACAACAAACAAAACCTGCCCTCTTATCGTTTCCCTCTAAATCAATCTTCAAGTTCAGTCAACTCCATCACCTTTATTTTAATCCCATACCGGATTAGATTAAAGTACAAAGTTGACAGAGTTGAATGTTTTGAGACCGTTTGAAGAAGTTGACAAGATTAACGGCTACTTTCATCCTTGTCATCCTTGAAGATTCAAATATCCTCAACGGTTATCTACTCAACACTATAAATAGTAGCAAAGCTCCACTGCATCAACTACGTGTGTGATCATAGAGCAAAAATCTCAACGCACTGTTATATTCAAGAAAACAGAGCACACTTTCCATTCTCAATCTTTTCTTAGCTTAGCTATTGTAATTGTGAGAGAGTGAAGAAAAAAAAAACAAGTTCATAATAGAAATCTTGTAAACTGAGATCGGTTGTGATCTTCAGTTAGATTTAAAAGAGAGAAATCTAGTTGAGATTTGAGTTGGGTGAGAAATCCAGAAAACAGAGTATTGTTGTTCTGGTGAAAATCCTTTAACTCATTTTAGGCTAGTCAGAACTAAGTGAGAAATTAGCTTAAGTTCTGTTGATGTAAAGGAGCTTCTGAACTTGCCATAAAAGTTCTGAATAGTGGATTTATAAAATCTCTGGAGGCTGCGACCTCAGAGGACAAGACGTAGTCACAGGAATTCTGTGGCGAACTTGGATAAATTGAACTGTTCATCAGGACCTCCTGAATCTCTTTCTCCCTTCTTTATACTTGTTAATTGCTTCTGTGTACTTGTATCATATTTAGTGCTGAAACAGATTTCCTCTTAAAAATCACAAGTCTGTGTTCAGAAGACTGTCCAGAAGTTCTTTACTCAGAACTTCTGTTGCTGAAAAGATAGAACCTGTCTTAAAGCAGATTATCCCTCAGAGGCTACTTCAATAAGCTTGCCTCTGACTCTGAGGATCATTGACTCTGAAAATTGAATTTTCTTTAAAAGTTTGAAAATATCAGTTTTCATTTGAAACACCTATTCACCCCCCTCTAGGTGATTCTGATCTTGTTAGGGCCAACAGATAAGGCATAAAGAACAAGGCCTAATAACCATCATTAAATTCATTACCCAATAACGTCGGATGTTCCCGTGACGAAATCCTTTCAATTAGGGAAACTCTTAACTGGATTTTAAAATGAATAAAACAAAAAAGATTGTGTAATATGTATTAAATTAGATTCTCAAATTCTCGTTCAATAAATTGCTTACACATCAAGCGTCTTCACCTTTTTATGTCATCGCTAAAGATTGTGTTTCAGTCCATCAAGAACTAATGACTAAGTTGACGAATGAGATCTTGAAATCGGCATCCAATTTCGGTTCTCCATATCCAGAGTGTGTATTTGGTTCGTACCCGACCTTGATTGAAGCTTTTTTCGTGAAGAGACGCTTAGTTGGATCAAGGATGTCATTGGATGAAGTTGACGATGAAGTTCAGTTCTAACTTGTCTTTGGTTGAAACTCTTTTAATCATAGAAGCGTTAAACCGAATTAAAATGAAGGATTGGAGTCATGTGCAAGTAGAATCGTATTCGGTACGTAGTTGTTTCTTAGTCGTTGACTCGCTCATTAAACATATATTCAGCTTTTAATATCATGATCAAGGATTGTGTATTCATTCCCAACAAACTTTTACAATGATATATGTCTTTGATTGTTGTGTTGGAAAAACAAAAACTGGTACAATACTCATTACATTTTTTTTTTTTTATAAACAATATCCATTACATTTACATTCTCCGTATAACTTTCTTGTTAATTTTTTTAAAAAAAAAATTATTTGTAAATCTCAACCATATCAAACAATTGTTTTTTTGTTTGAGGAACCATATCAAACAATGTTAACATATATATACGTTGATTTGACATGGATGCATGCCTAGAATTGGCAAGACCTATGTGGGATGAATTGAATCAACTGATTTGGTTTTAATTTTGATATGAAAATTTATATTTATTAAATTTTTAAAGTATTACTATATATCTGTAGATTTTCTAGTTTTTTAAACAGATTTTTCTCTTTTTTTTTTGACGGAACAGATTTTTCTCTTTAAAAACAAAGAAATACTCGATTTTAAATTTAAAACTAAGATTTTTTTATATAAATAAAAAAACTAAAATTAACTCAGATTTTATCGAAACAGCTTTAAAAAAATAAATTAGTTGAAACAGAAAATAAAAAGGTGGGACCACGAAAAAAATAGCAGCTTCTGCATGAGTGCAACGTTTCCTGATAGTATTTCACCAACTCATGGCACGCGTGACCCTCTTCCGCACTCACGTGCCTATTGACTGCGACTTTCACCTTCTATAGCCGGTCATTTTCATTTATTTATGAGATTTTCTTCCCTTTCTTACCACTCTAAATTCATATCTGCCAAATTTTATTTTCTTACCAAAATCACAATGAACCCATCTTTCTTAATTTCAATTTCACAAGGAAAGGAATCTCTATTTATACGGAAAATCCAAGTATTATACGTAACATATTAAATCGTATCATATGCACTAGTTTCACCTTTCATAGCCGGTAATCCATATCTGATACTTGCAATAGCCGGTGCAATAGTGGCTATAAAAATGGGGTGTTATTAGGTTATATCCCACCAGTTCATCAAAATAACTCACCCTAGAATTATAACTCATAGCTCATCATATTTAGCAGTTTAGCAGTTTCTGGATCTTCTACATATAGTGAGTTTTTTGCTTTTGATATTTGATTCGAGTTTTTCTTTTAATATTTGATTCGATTTGAGTGTCAAAATGAAAATAAGTTAACTTGGTGAATGTTTTTTTTGTTGTTGTGACAGATGGTATGAGAAAATGGGACGAAGATGGTAAATGTTGACAGAAGAGAGAGAGCACAACCCGCCATAGCTAAAGAGAGTCTTTGCTTTTGTTGGGAGTGTGCTCTCTCCTCTTCTGTCATCATCCTTCTCTATTTCCACTACCTATCATATCCTATGGTATGTACTTTCATCATTCATTTCAGGTATTTTTTTATTTATATACTTAATTAATTTGGATCTAATTAAATTATAATTGGCTTACTAATTATATTTCCTTTGTGTTTTTAGTATCAGAATTGGGAAGTCTCTATATATTTTGTTCTATATTATTTCCCCACCATTCTAAATATTTACTTCCTTTCTGATTTGTAAATGGACCATAAATTTTTTCTGGTTTTGATAAATATTTCTTCCATTTCAGGTTTTGTAATGCAAATTATATACCTCATTATCTTGTGTCATAAATGTTCATATAAACTTTATAAATAAAAAGAGTTCACAAACATTCTTACCTTTTCTTAATCTTAATGTTGATTAACTTTTTAATCTTTCAATCTAACCCACATCAAGTCCTTGGCCTGGCAGTAACTAGCTAATCCATTCTAGGTTCGAATCCAATTTGGGTTTGAACCTTTGGCCTTAACCCACCTTTTCTTTTTCAGAAAAGAAAAAAGAAAAGGTCCTTGATTAATGTGGAATTACATTTTTAGATCGAAATCTCAATGGCTATTTCACTCATATAAAAATGCTTGTAACATTCTTACAATTAACCTTTCTGGCAACCACAACCACTAGTGAAGTTTAATGCGTGTGGTTATATAATTGATTGAAAGTTAAATGTTTTAAATTGGAAGATGAGATTTTTTATCAATAAAGCAGAAAAAGTGTTTTAAGAGTATGAGATGACTTGCTAATAAAAAGAAGATTTATTTGAATTAATGAGATGCTTATTTGAATTGATGAGAATAATTGGTTACATCCATGAATTCATTATGTGTGTATATAGAGAAATGGAAATGGTGCTATATTTGGCAAAATGAAAATAATGAATGAATGATTTATTTGGGGCATGGTACATCATGTGATATTAAATGAAAAGTTGTGTATGAAAAGGAAAGGAAGAAAGGACACTGCAAAATGGAGAATGAAGTAGAAGAAGAGTTGGGTCAATTATATGGAATAGAGGACCACTTGCCCTAACTGAAAATATTCACTACTATTGCATTGCAGGCTCTTTGCCAAAAATGGGCTGAAGTGGACATTCATATATTGTATATGATTATTATTTAATATGCTCGATTTTCTATATATGTCTCCAATGTTCTTTTTTTTTTGGGTATATTGAAAATAAATCATATAGTATATTTATAAATATAATTGTTATAATTTTTATCATTTGAACCCCTTAATTCCAACTGATGATATAATTTAAGCATCTTCATTTGTGGATAGAAGTTTCACCTGCAGTAGAATATTTGTATTTTTTTTATATAAAAGTGAAAAAAATAATATATTGTGCAATTTTGTTTGATGTATATGAAAATGTAAATCAATAAACTGGTTTATAATGTCTTTGTATGTTATTTGAATGGAAACAAACTTATCATCTCCAATGCTCAAGAACTGATAAAACATTATATAAAAATCTGAACATATTACTCTCTTGTCAACTAGTGATGTAAAAAATCATTTATAAATTAAACAAATAAAGTTAATAGTTAAATTTAGCCTTGTAAATGAAGGCCGTTTGGACTATTTAGACCGGTGCACAAACACTTGACTCAAATGGATAGATTGGCCTATTTTTTTCCGTTTCTGTGCTTTGCATGTTTAGACGTTGTGAACTTCTTTGGCTGCTTGGGCATTGCTTGGGGTTGTTTAGTTGGACAATTTTTGCTCGTTTAGGCCTCTTGATCTTCTTTGGTTGTTAAGTCTTTGCTTGGATTGAGCTTTGACAAGGTGGGATACCTTGCATGTTTTGATGGTTATTTTGAGGGAGGTTAATGGATTTATGTACGTTGATAAATTATAGAACCTTCAGATTTTGGTGGATGATTTGTAGTTTAAGTTATGGTTTTCTAGCTCTCATTTGATCATTATTTAACCTTAAAAAAATACCTACTCTCTACTAAATTTCAAGCTAAGTTAGCGAAATAGCCTTCGTTTAGGAACATTCTAAAATCATGATCCGAATAAACTTTAGTTGTTGTTTGGTAGCATTTGAAGCCTCTTAGGGATGCATGGACAAAAGTCAGAACAAAAAAGAACTGAAAACTTAAGGGTGTTGTTCATTGTAAATTATTATTTTATAGAGAATTGTTTATAGCTGTTTAATTTGTTTCAATGATAAAACTGTTTAAATATTGATATTAACATGTTAAGGTTTTATGTTCAATATATATATGTTTTTGTGCAATAATCATTTTATATTATGTTTAGATAGTATAATATTATATTTGAATTCATATAATAATTTATTTATTAATAAATAAAAAATATAAATAGTTATAGGAGTGATTGATTTTCTGTCCTTCCTTTGTACTAATCTTGAAGTTGATTCTTAATATAATTCATTTTAGAAAAATGAGATAAACTTTTCTGTGCTGAGATTTTAGGCCCAGCCTATCTTATTATGGATCAGCACCTGGGCTCAGCAGCCCATTTACTGTACATTTACATGTCTCTCATCAAGAACCAGCAAGCATATTTTGACCGACTGTTTCAAATTCCGACATCATGTGATTTCGAACTTATGATCAGGTTAACAACTGCATTTCCATAGCTAGGACACACTCATTACCTATAAATATTTTTAGCATAGTAAATGCAAGGTACAAAGAGATCATCCTTCTCTCTCTCTATTCTTGATTTGTATTCTCTCTTTAGATTCTTACTAGATCTTCAAAGTGTTTTTTTAAGAGGAGTCTAACATATCCACAACTCTACTTAAATACTTAGGAACTTTTGACCAATGCTAACTTGAAGGACTCTTTGTATCCACTTTATCATTACTTTGTATCCACTTTATCATTACTTTTGAACTTAGTTCAATGTATAATTAATATACTAAATTATTTCAAAATAACAAGAAAAAACTACGGAAAAAAATATGTTGTCTCAAAAGCCTGTCCCAGTTCTCTGTATCCCACTATATTTTTGACATCTGGCACCAGTAATCCTATTCATCTTAACGTGAATAAAACAAACGTTAACTCTAATCCCATGGTTAACGTAAACTAAACCTAGGGTTCAGAGATTGCAATATTTTACTCAACAGACACAGCAACGATCAACAATACCATAATAATACTAAATCTAGATATCAAATTATTCCCCCAATTCATCAACCATAATATATCACATTTTGAAAAAAGTAAGTGGAGTCAAAATGAGTTTTTGAATCTTCAGAAGATGTATTTCAATCGGAAAAAAGAAGTGCTTTCAAAAGATCAGTTTGACATTGCTTTTCTAGCTGCTAAAAGTAGCTTTTTTAGTCAAAAGTAGTGTTCGGTAAATGCATAGACAGTTTGATGGTTATTTTGTATATTGATCCAACTTGATAATATTAAGAGTAAAATTCCTTATAATTTGGTTGAATTGCAGTAATTTTCGTCTAACTCTCTCACCCCCTACTAAATGATATACGATTTGCAAGCAAACTTTTTAGTTAAAAGCAATGTTTAGTAAATATAAAACTGCTTTCTAGCCATGACATTAGGGTATAAAGATATTTTGCAGATTTTTCACCCTCATGCAAGCTAGTCTTTTCTTTAATTTCAATTTAAGGACTTCTTTAAATTTCTAGGTGGTAATTTCAGTTTTTTTAGGATTCATAATCTTGAAATATCGGGTTGAATTTCCGTAATTTCTTAGCAATGTTGTGTTACTTGTTGATATGCTTTGATCAAATTTTTGTTTGAATTAATGGAATTGATTTTTTTCATGCATCAGCTAGTCCAAACTTTCGTATTGCTCGGTGCTCAACTGCTTTATATGTTTGATAAATGTTCCAAGTGAAGAACAATTTCATAGTAACTCTCAGCCAAATTACCTAACTTTACTCTTAACTTTGTTAATGACCCTTAAACTTCAAAACTTGACACCATAAAGTCAAGTTTTGTGTACCTGTTCAATTTAACAACTTGTAATTACCTGAGTAAGGTGTGGAAATTCTCTAATATTCCTCTAACAATTTAATCACTAAAAGTCATTCTCAAGCGTGGAAAGAAGACCTTAAAGTCTACATCTTTGAGTAGTAAAGAATTATAAATATGCTCATCTCTCAAAGCAAACAACCAAAAGATTGCAGCTGTATATATATATATATGTCTCCTGATTTCTTGTTTGTGGTAGTGGCTGTGTATTTTAGCAGCTCAACTGCAGCAGCATACAATGTTACCAATTTACAAGCAAAGGTGATTTTGGACTCTGGATGGTGGTGTGATCACATGAACTCCACTTTAGACCACTGCCATTGGTATGGCATAACATGCGATTCTGATGGCAGAGTTACCCATGTTCGGTTACATTTGGTTCCCAAATGCAACACGGGAATGAACATTGCAAAGCTCAACTTGTCTTACTTTGCATCCCTCATCCAGTTGGATTTGAGTGATAGTGGAATTCATGGAAGCATACCATCTGAAATAGGTATGCTTTCAAACTTGTCTTACCTATTCTTGGACCGTAATTTTCTAACAGGGGAATTGCCTTTTGAGATTGCAAACCTTACTCAACTACTTCACCTTAATGTTTCACATAATCAACTAACTGGTTTCATCCTTCCCGCTATGCGGGATCTAACTTATCTACAAAAGATGGACCTCAGCATGAACAGATTTGAAGGTTCCATCCCTTCCACCCTTGCTCTCTTATCCAATTTATCCTTTCTAGACCTCTCTCGTAATTTCTTGGCGGGAGCCATCCCATTTTCTGTTGCTAATTTGACTCGATTGCGGTACTTGGACCTTTCTCACAACTTCTTGGATGGAATTATGCCACCTCAAATTGGAGATTTGATAAGTCTTGACAGTTTAAATATGTCTCGTAACAACCTCACAGGATATATCCCTTCCTCCATTGCTCTCTTATCCAAGTTATCCCTTCTAGACGTCTCTCGTAATTTGCTTGTTGGCTCCATCCCTTTTTCTATTGCTAATTTGACTCGATTGCAATACTTGGATCTTTCTCACAACCACTTGGATGGTATTATGCCATCAGGAGTTGGAAATTTGATCCTTCTCCGTGATTTAGATATGTCTCAAAATAATCTTACTGGATCAATCCCTTCATCAATCAGCCACCTTATGTCTCTAACTCATTTAGATCTCAGCCGGAATTCAATCAGTGGTCAGATACCTTCCTCAATTGGAAATTTACAATTATTAGATTACATGGATATCAGCCACAATAATCTGTCAGGCCAAATTCCAAACTCGCTTGCTTGCTTCGATCAATATCCAAGAAATGTAGATCTTGCAAATAATTATTTCACGAATCAGTTCCCAAAATGTTTAAGCTCTGATCAATCCTCGAAATGCTACAACCATAGCAATATTATCGTCATGAGTGCTGCCGCTGGCGTATTGACTTCCGCGTTAATAATTGCATTGGTAATGCTTTATCTAAAGAAGTACAAGGATGGGAAGAGCATCCAAAACAAGGCGACAATGTTAAGAAACGGGGATTTGTTCTCCATATGGAATTTTGATGGAAACCTTGCTTTTCAAGACATTATTGCAGCTACTGAAGACTTTGACATCAGATATTGTGTTGGCACTGGTGGCTATGGCAGTGTTTACAGAGCTCAACTTCCGACCGACAAAGTTGTTGCCGTGAAGAAACTTCATCGATTAGAAGCTGAGGAGCTGATATTCGACAGATGCTTCAACAATGAGATCAAGATGCTAACACAAATACGGCATAAGAACATTGTCAAGCTATATGGATTCTGTTTGCACAAAAGATCCATGTTCTTGATATATGAGTACTTGGAAAAAGGTAGCTTATTTTATGCATTGCGGAACGGTGACGAAGCTGAGGGATTGGATTGGAATACAAGAGTTGAGATTGTGAAAGACATAGCACATGCTTTAGCATATATGCATCACGATTGTAATCCGCCCATTGTCCATCGGGACTTGTCAAGCAATAACATCCTGTTGAACTCTGAATCAAAGGGTTTTGTATCTGATTTCGGCACAGCAAGACTACTTCACTCTGATTCATCCAACCAAACAGTTATTGCTGGTACATGTGGTTATATTGCTCCAGGTCAACTTCTTTACCCATATAGCAACTCTTTTCTAAAATTAATGTACAATTCTGATAAAGTTTCTGTTTTGTTACTCAGAGCTTGCTTACACCATGGCAGTGACAGAAAAGTGCGATGTATACAGTTTCGGAGTTCTAGCATTGGAAATATTAATAGGAAAACAACCACAAGATCTCATTTCATCAGCTTCTATGACCAATGTCATGCTAAATGAAGTACTGGATGAACGTTTATTCCCTCCGAGAACTAAAAGTGTGATTCAAGATATAACATTTGTCGTGTTAATTGGATTGGCTTGCTTACATGATAAGCCAAAGTCTCGACCAACAATGAAATGGGTGTCTCAGAAGTTTCTATCTGGTAGAAAATCAATGAACTGCAGGCCTCCTCACGAAATTTCTCTGATGGAGCTCAAGAATTACAGCATGCATGTAGTAAGTGAAGTTTCATGTGAACAAGGTGATATCGATATTGAAATGTCCACATTTTAAGTCAATTATATTGTATCTTTCTCTGGTGGAGATGTTACATCAAAATATCTAAACAACATCATCTACTTTTTCTTTGAATTTATTTATGCAATTAGTGTTTCTTTTTTTCTTTTATGGGGTCTCCTACGGAAGACTTAATTTGTCTATTGCAGATGTAAGGGAGATAAGAGCTGATGCAATATGTACTCAACTTCCTTAGTCTTATAAATTCAATAATATTGTGAATAATTTATGTGAAATATTACCTACTCTGATGTTCAATAAACTGGAGTATAAAATATGTAGAAGTGGAAGAGTACCTCCCGAAAGAAAGGAAAATAAATTAAGAAGGAAGGTTACCTCTTTTCCTGTTTCTGTTTGCACCTGTTTTTTTTTCTGCATCTTGGCTTACTCTATTGTTGTTTAATCATCTTTTACTTGCTTTATTAAGTCTGGATTTTTATTAAGTCTGTCACACTTCTCATATTCGAAAAACGTAATACAAGCCTTATATAGGCTGACAATAACCAAAAATTAGAAAAATAAGGAAAGCACCGACCCACTAACTTATTTTTAGGAGCCACTAAATCTCACCTAAACAAATTATCTTACTCTCAATTGAACTATTCAAACTTAGCCAAAACTAACTTTTAATCAAATCTCAACACATGTTCAGCCTCACCATTTAGGATTTGTTGTTTTAATTAGAAGTGGCAGAAGTTGTTCTGGGGGCTATAATATCCAACATAATGAATTGAGCTGAGATAGGGAAAACCTGAAAAACTTCTCATTATATATATTCTGACATCACTTGGAATTCTACGCATGAGATTATTGTTTCTCAATTCCAAGTGACTTAGCTGTAGCGTTTCAGGTATTTCTCCTGAAAGTCTGTTGTATGAGATATCCAAACCTCCCAAACTTGATGGTATTAGGCATGACAACTTGTTGTATGAGATGTTTTGTAGCTTCAGATTTTTCAGAGCGCCCAACGTATCAGGAATTTTGGATGAAAGTTGATCTATGTTACCCTGACACGGATACGGATACGGTGTCGGAATGGGAGACAGACACGGGCATGGACACATGCCGGACACGGATAGCGGTACAGATACGCTAATAAGGAGAAGTGTGCATGTAATGTACCGAGCTTTTGGTTAAGAAGATTATCATTTTACATGATAAGTCCAGAAATTTAGACTTTTCTTATGTAGTTAACGTATTGTTTGGTGTAGAAGACTAGTTGAATTGTCTATATGCAGATGTTGGAAGAAATTATGAGGGGATGGATACTGGATCCTGACTTGTTGACTTAGTTGCACATGTTTTGCTTGGTGTACTAGACTTGACTTGTTGACTTGTCTCGGCAGTTTCTATCAGATAGAAGATCGATGCCCTGAGATGTCCTCATGAATTTTCTCTGATGGGGTCCAGGATTACAGCATGAATGTAATAAGTGAAGTCTTTTGCCAACAAGGTGATATTGATTTTGAACTGTCTACATTTTCATCAAATTAATTCGACTATTGTTGTGTATATTTCTGTTAGTTAAGCATAGGAAGAGAAGATGCAACAGATGAACACTATTATTAATTCATAGCAAAGTTCGAATAAACGTTTGGAAGTAGCATGTACGTGTTAGAGAAAGAAGAAAATGTTCAATAAAGAAGTATTGAACTAAGGACAGTGAGATCATCTTACAATCTCTTATCATAACTGAACATAAACAAACAATATTATAACTTGCTTCAAAACTTTGAAAGAATACAGTAATTGTCAACTGTAAACCACAAGAAAAGTGAGAGTCGGCACAAGAACAATATACAACGGTAATTAAAACTGTTATTATAATTTGTTTAACTAATTAACCTTCATTTCTCAATAGAGATGGTGATTGATTGGAAGAACATACGTTGTTAACAAAATTTCTGATGTTCAATTGACCAAAAAAGATGGCCTCACACCCAAAATTTGATGCCTTAGCATATTTATTTGAGATTCATTGAGAAATTCACATATTTTGGTCCAGTGATAATATATTTGAGTAGTTGTCTATGTAAACATATTTTGTGAAAATGGGATGAGGATGAAATGACTTGGTTATTTCTCAAATTGATTAATGTGGAGAGAGAGAGAGAGAGAGAGAGAGAGAGAGAGAGAGGACCTAATTAATGAAAAGTCAATTAAGTTGTCTATGTAAACATATTTTGTGAAAATATCAATGTAGTATATATAAATAAAACACAACAACACTATGTGATAACTCGCATAAGGCAAACGAGTGCATGCATATTAATAATAAATATGTCTCCTCCAATTATGTTGTTAGTGGTAGCAATAGCAATATCAATATCAATATCAATAGCAATAGCAACGGCAGCATCTAATTCCAGCCTTCAAAAGTTACAACATGAGGTTCTGCTCCAATCTGGATGGTGGTGTAATACTATTTATAGGAACATCACTTCTGCACACCACTGCCACTGGCCAAGTATAACCTGCAATGATGACGGCTTAGTCACCGAAATCCATCGACCTGAGTGGGATCTATGCAGGTCATCATCAGGAATGAACATAACCAACCTCAACTTGTCTTCCTTCATTCAATCCCTCAACATGCTGGATCTCAGTGATAGTGGTCTTATTGGGACAATCCCATCTGAAATAGGTATGCTTTTAAACCTCCAATACCTATACTTGGCTTCTAATTCTCTAACAGGGGAATTACCCTTGGAACTTGGCAACCTTACTCAACTTTTGTGGCTTGATGTTTCACTTAATCACCTAAGTGGTTCCATCCCTCCAGCTCTACGGAATCTGACATATCTTCAAACTTTGAGTCTTAGTTCCAATAGTTTTAGTGGTAAAATACCTTCTTGGATTGGTCTTTGTTTACCCAATCTACAACTACTTGACCTCAGCAGGAATCCATTTCAAGGTGCAATCCCTTCCTCCATTGGTCTCTTATCCAACTTATACCATCTAGAAGTCTCCAGTAATTATTTGGTCGGCTCCATCCCTTTTTCTATTGCTAATTTGACTCAGTTGACATACCTGGACCTTTCTCATAATTACTTGGATGGAATTATGCCACCTGAAATTGGAAATTTGTTGAGTCTTAACCATTTAAATATGTCTGAGAATAACCTCACTGGATCTATCCCTTCCTCCATTGGTCGCTTATCCAAGTTATTCGTTCTGGACCTCTCTGATAATTTGCTCGATGGCCCCATCCCTTTTTCTATTGCTAATTTGACTCAGTTGACATCCCTGGACCTTTCTCATAACTACTTGGATGGAATTATGCCACCTGAAATTGGAAATTTGTTGAGTCTTTACAGTTTAAGTATGTCTCATAATAACCTCACTGGATCTATCCCTTCCTCCATTGCTCTCTTATCCGAGTTATCCATTCTAGTCCTCTCTCATAATTTGCTGGTCGGAACCATCCCTTTGTCTATTGCTACTTTGACTCAATTGCAAAACCTGTTCCTTTCTCATAATAATCTCACCGGATCGATACCTTCTTCATTTGGTAAATTGACAAATTTGCAGATTCTTTACCTTGACGATAACCAAATCAGTGGCTTTATCCCATCCGAAATTGGAGACCTTTTTCAGCTATGGGCATTAAACTTGAGTGCCAACTACATAGGTGGGGAATTACCTTCTACAGTAGGAGACTTAGTTGTTTTAAAAGAATTGGATCTAAGCTGGAATTTAATCAGTGGTGAGATACCTTCCTCTTTTGGTGATTTAAAAACATTATATTACTTGGATCTCAGCCACAATCATCTGTCTGGCCACATACCATTTTCTGTTGACTCGTTAGCCAATGACCCTTGGAATCAGAGAGAATTCGATTTTGGAAATAATAATTTCACACATCAATTTCCAAAATGCTACAATCAAGACAATTGCTTTTCACCTCATCAGATCTTATGCCTTCCCCTTCCCATTCCCATGTTCATTGTCTTGTTGATTCTCGGATTTCTGTTACTTTATCTACAGAACCACAATGCCAAGAAGAGTATCCAAGACGAGGCAATCATGTTAAGGAACGAGGGTGACTTGTTTTCTGTATGGAACTTTGATGGAAACATTGCTTTTCGAGACATTATTGAAGCTACCGAAGAATTCGACATCAGATACTGCATTGGCACTGGTGGCTATGGCAGTGTTTACAGAGCTCAACTTCCTACCGGCATAGTAGTTGCTTTGAAGAAACTCCATCGATTGGAAGCTGAAGAGCCAATCTTTGACAGATGTTTCAACAATGAGATCAGGATGCTAACACAAATACGGCATAGAAACATTGTCAAGCTTCATGGATTCTGTTTGCACAAACGATGCATGTTCTTGATATACGAGTACATGGAAAGAGGTAGTTTATTCTGTGCGTTGAGGAACGATGATGAAGCTGCCGGATTGGATTGGAATACAAGAGTTGAGATTGCGAAAGCCATAGCACATGCTTTAGCATATATGCATCACGATTGCAACCCTCCCATTGTCCATCGAGACTTGTCAACCAGCAACATCCTATTGAATTCTGAATTGAAGGGTTTTGTATCTGATTTTGGCACAGCTAGACTACTTCACCCTGATTCTTCCAATCAAACTGTAATTGCTGGTACCTACGGTTACATTGCTCCAGGTCAACTTCCATATTTACACATATTACCAAACTATTGTGGTATATATATATGTATATATATGGCAGAACAAGTCTTTTTTAATTAATTATAATGTATGGTTTGTTTCCTCCTCAGAGCTTGCCTACACCATGGTAGTGACAGAAAAATGCGATGTATACAGTTTCGGAGTTGTAGCATTGGAAATATTAATGGGAAAACATCCAGGAGATCTCTTTTTGTTATCTTCTATCAAGAATATTATGCTAAATGAAGTACTGGATCAACGTCTACCTGTGCCGAGAACTAAAGCTGTGATTCAAGAAATAATATTAGTTACAATGATCGGATTGGCTTGCTTGAACGACAATCCAAAGTCTCGACCAACAATGAAATGGGTGTCTCAAATGTTTCTATCTGGTAGAAGATCAATGCACTGCAGGCCTCCTCACGAAATTCCTCTGATGGAGCTCAAGAATAACAGCATGCATGTAATAAGCGAAGTTTCATGTGAACAAGGTGATATTGATACTCAAATGTCCACATTTTAAGTCAATTATATTGTATCTTTCTGCCATGGAACGTTGACATTATTTCCTATTACTTTGGTGTTTTCCATTCAGTAGGAGTCTTATTATTTATTAGGCGGCGTTTCATTGTCTAGTAGTTTTATATTATTTAGGAGTTTAATTAGTTAAGAGTTTATCGCTTAGGAGATTATTATTTAAGGGTTCTATTGCTTAGGATTAATGTTTAGTTAGGTCTCTTAGTAGTTTTCCTATATTAAAAGTGCAAAGTTTTATAAACTTACTTTTAGTTCAGGAGATTGGATTCTTTCCCTAACAAGGTCAAGGTTTCAGAATCCTTTAACGAGTTCTGAATTATCATTAATCAATCCATGACGAGATCCTTTTTGCGGGCACATAACACTTTCTGATGTGGAGAGGTTACATCAAATTATCTAAACAACATTACCTAATTTTTCTTTGAATGATGAAGTTTAGACCTAGCAGAACTTTTAGAAATTCACCAGAAATTTATGTAGATTGATTCACCAAAATGGATATTAACTCTCCGAGTCATTTAAGCATGCATTATAAGCAAAAAGAATAAGCAAAGATGCTACAGAAATAGAAAACTTACTAGTTGGTAGCAAAATCAAATTTACATTTAGAAGTATAAGTAAAAGTAGAAGCGTTACCGAAACAAGCATATGTCTAATATAACAGGATTAAACTAAGGACACCGGACTCTTACAATCTCTAACCAATCAACATAAACAAGTAACATTATAAGTTTGCTTCAAAAATTTTAAAGAATCAAACAATCTATAACCTTTGCTTAATTGAACCAAAAATAATGCTACTCCTGTCTTAAGTAAAAAATCTCAAGCACTGCAAGTATTCAGTTAGAAAGAATATCATGAAGATCAAACAGTAATAAGTCATGGATTGGAATTCTATAATTAGGAAAAAAAATTTGTTTGAATATCTCTACTCATCCCTAAATACAGAAAAACAAGCACAAATCAACATCGCCCACTGTTTGGCATTGTCTATACAGACCCATGGCATCGTTTTCCGTATAGACAAGGACGAAAATTATGCAATTTGTGAAGGAGTGCAGGGACTCTCTGTTGCAACTAACACTCTTACCCAGAAGCTTTTGGTATTAATTTAAATTAGGTTATAGATGACTATGCGAATATGAAGCAACAAATGCTTAATTTGTGACATTCACAAGAACAAGATTTATCTTTATAAGAGTAATGTGTTGCGGGTTCTAATCGTTATGAGGCTTTCATGTTTGTCAATCTCCCTCTGACCTTGTGTCGTGTGTGCCAACCTAGTTAGGATACTCGTCCCCTCTTTTCCCGTTAGCTTCCCGTCTTTCTTCAAAAAAATGTCTATACATTGAGAATATCACTTGTATAGCTCCTCCATTTGGTTGTGATGAATCAAATTTTTATGAATACCAGTTGGTAGACTGAACCTCTCAAAAACTATAGCCTGTTGGTTGAAAAATTCTGCCACGTACTAAGGGGACAAAAACAAACAACAATAAGCTCATAAGACTAAATCAAACACATACCATTAGGTCCCTTTCAAGTTTCATATGTGAATTTATTAATGCAATTAGTGTTTCTTTTTTCCTTTTTCCGGGTCTCCTATGGAAGACTTTAATTTGTCTATTGCAGATGTAAGGGAGAGAAGATGACAATAAGAGCTGATGCAATAGGTACTTAATTTCCTTATAGTTTCAACAATATGTGAATAATTTATGTGAAATATTACTTACTCTGATATTCAACAGAACTGGAGTATAAAAGATGTAGAAGTGGAAAGGTACCTCCCTAAAGAAAAGAAATAAAGAAGGAATGTTACCTCTTTTCCTGTTTCTGTTTGTGTCTGTTCATTTTACTATTCACCAGCAATGGCAACATCCAATTCCAACCTTCACAAGTTACAACATGAGGCTCTGCTCCAAACTGGATGGTGGTGTAATACTAGTTATATGAACATCACTTCTTCACACCACTGCCACTGTCCAAGAATAACCTGCAACAATGATCGCTTCCTCACCGATATTTTTCTATATTCCTGGAATGAATGCAACTCAGGAATGAACATTGTGAAGCTCAACTTCTCTTCATTAGGTCCATCCCTCATCGTGCTTGATCTCAGTGTTCGTGGACTTGGTGGAAGGATTCCATCTGAAATAGGTATGCTTTCAAACCTCAATTACCTGTCCTTGCATACTAATTCCCTAAGAGGGGACTTACCCTCTGAAATAGGCAACCTTACTGAACTTTTAGAGCTTGATGTTTCACATAACCAACTAAGTGGTTCCATCCCTCCAACCCTCCGGAATCTAACTTATCTGCAAACTTTGATTCTTCGTTCCAATAAGTTCACTGGTCAAATACCTTCCTGGATTGGTCTTCTACGCAATCTACAGCAGCTGGATCTCAGCATGAATGGATTTGAAGGTTCAATTCCTTCCTCTCTTGCTCTCTTATCCAACTTATCCCGTCTAGAAGTCTCCAGTAATTATTTGGTATCCCTCCCTTTTTCTATTGCTAATTTGACTCAATTGCAATATTTGGACCTTTCTCGCAACTTCTTGGATGGAATAATGCCACGGGAAGTTGGAAATTTGACGAGTCTCCGAAGTTTAATTATGTCTCTGAATCGTCTCACTGGATCAATCCCTTCATCAATTGGAGACCTTGTGTCTTTAGTCCATTTGGATCTAAGTCGCAATTTAATTAGTGGTGAGATACCTTCCTCAGTTGGAAATATGAAACTATTAGATTACTTGGATGTCAGCAACAATAATCTGTCAGGTCAAATTCCAAATTCAATTCTTTGCTTTGCCGAAATATGAAACTATTAGATTACTTGCATGAAATTATTGTTTCTCAATTTCAATTGACTTATTAAGGTATTTCTCCTGAAAGTCTGTTGTATGAGATATCCAAACCTCCCAAACTTGATGGTATTATGCATGATCACTTGTTGTATGAGATATTTAGTAGCTTCAGATTTATCAGAGCTCAATGTATCAGGAATTTCGGATGAAAGTTGATCTATGTTTCCCTGACACGGATACGGATATGGTGTCGGACTGGGACACAGACACGGGCATGGACACCTGTCGGACACGGATACTGGTACAGATACGCTAATTATGAGAAGTGTCCGTGTAATATAGAATTTGATTGTTCGATAAATCTAGAAGTTTGTACATACCGAGCTTTTGATTAGGAAGATTCCGCTTCAATGCTGTCCAATCACTTCCAAGTTAGGATAGTTTACTTGGACTCTAGTAGAAGTAGATCTTCCGAGATAAGGAAATCGTTTTACATGATAAGTCCAGAAATTTAGACTTTTCGTATGTAGTTATAATACTGTTTGGTGTAGAAGACTTGTTGACTTGTCTATATGCAGATGTGGGAAGAAATTATGAGGGGATGGATACTGGATTCTGACTTGTTGACTTAGTTGCACATGTTTTGCTTGGTGTACTAGACTTGACTTGTTGACTTGTCTCAGCACTTTCTATCAGATAGAAGATCGATGCCCTGCAGACGTCCTCATGAATTTTCTCTGATGGGGTCAAGGATTACAGCATGAACGTAATAAGTGAAGTTTTGTGCCGACATGGTGATATTGATTTTGAACTGTCTACATTTCCATCAAATTAATTCGACTAATGTTGTGTATATTTCTGTTAGTTAAGCATAGGAAGAGAAGATGCAATAGATGAACACTATTATTAATTCATAGCAAAGATCAAGTAAACGTTTGGAAGTAGCATGTACGTGTTACAGAAAGAAGAAAATGTTCAATAAAGAAGTATTGAAAGTACAGTGAGATCTGATAACCTCTAATCATAACTGAACGTAAACAAAGTAAACATTATAACTTGCTTCAAAACTTTGAAAGAATACAGTCAATTGTCAACTGTAAACCACAAGAAAAGTGAGAGTCGGCACAAGAACAATATACAACGGTAATTTGTTTAACTAATTAACCTTCATTTTTCAATAGAGATGGTGATTGATTGGAAGAACATACGTTGTTAACAAAATTTCTGATGTTCAATTGACCAAAACAGATGGCCTCACAGCCAAAACTTGATGCCTTAGCATATTTATTTGAGATTCATTGAGAAATTCATATATTTTGGTCCAGTGATAATATATTTGAGTAGTTGTCTATGTAAACATATTTTGTGAAAATGGGATGAGGATGAAATGACTTGGTTATTTCTCAAATTGATTAATGTGGAGAGAGAGAGAGAGAGAGAGAGAGAGAAGACCTAATTAATGAAAAGTCAATCAAGTATGTTTGAGTAGTAGATGGTTTGAAAAATATCAATGTAGTATATATAAATAAAACAAAACAACACTATGTGATAACTCGCATAAGGCAAACGAGTGCATGCATATTAATAATAAATATGTCTCCTCCAATTATGTTGTTAGTGGTAGCAATAGCAATATCAATATCAATATCAATAGCAATAGCAACGGCAGCATCTAATTCCAGCCTTCAAAAGTTACAACATGAGGCTCTGCTCCAATCTGGATGGTGGTGTAATACTAGTTATACCAACATCACCTATGTAGACCACTGTCACTGGCCAAGTATAGTCTGCAATGATCACGGCTTCGTCACCCTTATCCATCTACCTGACAGGGATGAATGCAGCTCATCATCAGGAATGAACATTACCAACCTCAACTTGTCTTCCTTCATTCCATCCCTCAACATGCTGGATCTCAGTGATAGTGGTCTTATTGGGACAATCCCGTCTGAAATAGGTATGCTTTTAAACCTCCAATACCTATCCTTGGCTTCTAATTCTCTAACAGGGGAATTACCCTTGGAACTTGGCAACCTTACTCAACTTTTAGAGCTTGATGTTTCCAGTAATAAACTCAAAGGTATAATACCTTCTTGGCTTGGTCTTTTTTTACCCAATCTACAAAAACTGGACCTCGGCGACAATAGGTTTGAAGGTGCAGTTCCTTTTTCAATTGGTAATTTGACAAGGCTCCAAAAATTAAGTGTGTTTTTTAATAGTCTCAATGGATTAATCCCTTCCTCCCTTGGACTTCTATCCGACTTAACTAGTCTACACCTCTCTTATAATTTGCTAAGCGGGGAATTACCTTTTGAAATCGGCAACCTTACTCAGCTTTTTGCACTTGGTGTTTCAGGTAATGAACTAAGTGGTTCCATACCTCCTGCCATTCAGAATCTAACATATCTTCAAACTTTGTTTCTTAGTTCCAATAAATTCAGTGGTGAAATACCTTCTTGGATTGGTCTTTTTTTACCCAACCTACAATTACTTGACCTCAGCACCAATGCATTTCAAGGTGCAATCCCTTCCTCCATTGGTCTCTTATCCAACCTAACCAATCTGTACCTCTTTAGTAATTTTTTGGTAAGCTCCATTCCTTTTTCTATTGTTAATTTGACTCGATTGCAATTCTTGTATTTTCATGAGAACCTCTTGGATGGAATTATGCCACCTGAAATTGGAAATTTGACGAGTCTTATCCTTTTAGTTATGTCTGAGAATAACCTCACAGGATCTATCCCTTCCTCCATTGGTCGCTTATCCAAGTTATCCATTCTAGACCTCTCTCATAATTTTCTGGTTGGTCCCATCCCTTTTTCTATTGTTATTTTGACTCAGTTACAATACCTGGTCCTTTCTCATAATAATCTCACCGAAATCCCTTCTTCAATTGGTAAATTGACAAATTTGCGAGAACTCTACCTTGATCATAACCAAATCGGCGGCTTAATCCCTTCCGAAATTGGAGACCTTTTTCAGCTAGTGACATTAAACTTGAGTACCAACTTTATAGGTGGTGCATTACCTTCTACAATAGCAAACTTACTTCTTTTAAACAAATTGGATCTAAGTTGGAATTTAATCAGTGGTGAGATACCTTCCTCTATTGGTAATTTAAAACTATTACATTACTTGGATCTCAGACACAATAATCTCTCTGGCCAAATACCAGATTCTGTTGCCTCGTTAGCCAACGACCCTTCAACTCGGAGACAAGTCTATTTTGAAAATAATGATTTCACACATCAATTTCCAAAATGCTACAATCAAGACGATTGCTTTTCACCTCATAAGATCTTCTACATCAAATTATGCCTTCCCATTTCCATGTTCATTCTCTTGTTGATTCTCGGATTTCTATTACTTTATCTAAGGAACCATAATGCCAAGAAGAGTATCCAAGATAAGGCAATCGTGTTAAGGAACGAGGGTGACTTGTTTTCCATATGGAACTTTGATGGAAACATTGCTTTTCGAGACATTATTGAAGCAACTGAAGACTTTGACATCAGATATTGCATTGGCACCGGTGGCTATGGCAGTGTTTACAGAGCTCAACTTCCTACCGGCAAAGTTGTTGCCTTGAAGAAACTCCACCGCTTGGAAGCTGAAGAGCCAATATACGACAGATCTTTCAACAATGAGATCAGGGTGCTAACACAAATACGGCATAGAAACATTGTCAAGCTTCATGGATTCTGTTTGCACAAACGATGCATGTTTTTGATATACGAGTACATGGAAAGAGGTAGTTTATTCTGTGCGTTGAGGAACGATGATGAAGCTGCCGGATTGGATTGGAATACAAGAGTTGAGGTTGCGAAAGCCATAGCACATGCTTTAGCATATATGCATCACGATTGCAACCCTCCCATTGTCCATCGAGACTTGTCAACCAGCAACATCCTATTGGATTCTGAATTGAAGGGTTTTGTATCTGATTTCGGCACAGCTAGACTACTTCACCCTGATTCTTCCAATCAAACTGTAATTGCTGGTACCTACGGTTACATGGCTCCAGGTCAACTTCCATATCTACACATATTACCAAACTATTGTGGTTTATATATATATGGCAGAACAAGTCTTTTTAATTAATTATAATGTATGGTTTTTTCCTCCTCAGAGCTTGCCTACACCATGGTAGTGACAGAAAAATGCGATGTATACAGTTTCGGAGTTGTAGCATTGGAAATATTAATGGGAAAACATCCAGGAGATCTCATTTCGTTATCTTCTATCAAGAATATTATGCTAAATGAAGTACTGGATCAACGTCTACCTGTTCCGAGAACTAAAGCTGTGATTCAAGAAATAATATTAGCTACAATAATCGGATTAGCTTGCTTAAATGATAAGCCAAAGGCTCGACCAACAATGAAATGGGTGTCTCAACAGTTTCTCTCTCATAGAAGATCAATGCCCTGCAGGCCGCCTCATGAAATTTCTCTACTTGAGCTCAAGGATTACAGCATGCATGTAATAAGTGAAGTTTCATGCCACCAAGGTGATCTTGGTATTGAAATGACCACATTTTCATCAAATTAATTCAACTATATTGTAAATTTCTGTCAGTTAAAGCATACGTTACTAGTAAGAAGAGAAAATTTGTTAATTGATAGAAAAGATCAAATTTACATTTAGAAGTAGAAGTGTTGCAAAATGTAGCATATGTTCAATAGAAAAGTATTGAACTAAAGACAGTGAACTCTTACAATCTCAAATCACTAAACATAAACTAGCAACATTATCAATTGCTGCAAAACTTTGAAAGAATCAAACAATCCATTAGCTCTGCCTAATAGAACTAAAATGCTAAAAATATCAAGCAATACAATCATTCACAGTCAGAAACAATATCATCAAGAGTCAACTGCAAACCACAAGAAAAAGTGAGAGTCGGTTTCGTCTTCGGGACAAGAACAGGCTCAGCCTCACCATTTAAGATCTGAAGAACCCTTCTAATTGTAGGCCTCTCTAGGCTATCCGGGTTAGCACAGCTCAATCCCACAAGTAGCAGCTTCTTCATCTCATCCTCATTAAACTCCTTATTCAATCTTTCATCAGCAGCTTCAATGATCTTCCCTTCTCCATACAATCCCCAAACCCAGTCAACCAAATTCACCATTATTTGGCTTTCGGGGTCTCTCTCAATCGGCCTCTTTCCACAAGCCAATTCAAGTATCACCACACCATAGCTAAACACATCAGTTTTCTCAGTTGCTTTGCCATAGTGAAGATACTCAGGAGCCAAGTATCCCATTGTTCCAGCAGTGAGCGTGGAAACCGGACTCTTATCATGATCCATAAGCCTTGCTAATCCAAAGTCACCAAGCCTAGCATTGAAATTCCCATCTAACATTACATTACTAGTCTTAATATCTCTATGTATCACTTGCTGCTCACATTCCTGATGTAAATATGTCAAAGCAGACGCTAAACCAACAGCAATCTTTTTCCGGTGAGACCAAGTTAAGAACATCCCAAACTCGCGTTCCTGATACAACATCTTATCGAGACTTCCATAAGGCATGAACTCATACACAAGCAATAGTTCATCCTTCTCAACACACCAACCTTGTAACTGAACCAAATTTTTATGCCTTAAACAAGCAATAATAGACAACTCAGCTACAAAATCAGCTTTACCTTCATGTGAATGTTTTGATCTTTTCACTGCTTTAACTTCTCCGGAACTTCCAAAATGCGCTTTATACACATTCCCAAATGAGCCTCTGCCTATAATTCTACTGGAATGAAACCCTTTAGTGGCTGAACTCAATTCTTTGTAACCATATTCCTTTGGCCCTGTCATCAACTCTGCTTTAAGACTCTTCACTACTTGTATTTTTTGCCATTTCTTGATAGAAAAATACCCAAAAACCACCAAGAACACACAAAAGAAAGCTGGACCAGCAATCCCAAGACCCAACCCAAGCATTTTGCTATGCTTATCATCATCAGACCTCAAAATAGGAATACTAGGCACGGAGAATATGATAGAACTATCAGATACATTATGCGGATGAGCTTTTGGCCTTACCGGAAGAAATGCATACGTTTTAAAGCTCCAACTTTCAATCATGTGAAGCTCGGTACTTCCTTCAGTAGAACCCGAAAACCCAACATACATAGCCTCTTTCAGATACCCAGAAAGATCAATCTTCACACTCAATAACGATTTCGCGGGTTTAACCTTGGAATGGCTCATGTAAACCTTCAAAAGCCCCAAATCATTCTTGTAATCAATCCAAGTAGTAATCGATCTCCCACTCTTCAAATCAATCCCTTTCAAGATAGGATCAGCTATCTTGATCGAATCAAGACTATCAATATCCAACCCCACATGATTATCATTCGGGTCACTGAAATAAGTATCAAGCTTCGTATCAAACTCGACCGCGACAAACTTGTTCTTGGTCAACTGAGAAGAATTAACCAAACCCAAGAACCCACCAGAGCTTCCAAGAGTCCGGTTATCCTGAGAAAGAAAGAACGCAATCCCATCACCATACGAGCTCGGATTAACATTCTTGATCGAGAAAGTGAATCTTGTCGAGAAAGAAGCAGTAGTATTGGACTCAGAATCATAAAACGGAATTGGGTAGTTGTAAATTGCAGAACCGGAGCTTGAAGAAGGGACAGTAACATCCCGTGTGAGCCCAATGACCCCGTTACGGAGATAAGAATCCCCGAGAAGAGTAAGGTTTCGGATAGATAAGAAGGAGAAATCGAAAGTGACATTGTTGGCGAGTGCAAGAAAAGGGGGGTTTGTGAAATTGAAGAAGATGAAGAGAAGAATGGAGAGATGAAGTGTTCTTGGAGGCATAATGGGGGTTGAATTTTGATGGGTAAGCTTTATTTTGAGCTTTAATGGAGGTGGTGATGATAAAGATGAGTTCTTGAAATTGAAGTTTGATTTTAGAGGGAGAAAGATGGGAGCTTTTTTTTTGGGTGGGAAGAACATGATGGATGGGGTTTAAACGGTTAGAAGGAAAGACATGGGCACGTGTGTGATTGAAAAAAGATAGGAGGAGTGTAACGGTTATTTATTGGTAAAAATATTTAGTGCGGTGTTTCTTTGATGAATACGACGACGTTTGGAGATATTGATGGACTTGGTCAAATGGATAAATATAGGTGAGGTGGTGGGTCTCACTATTTGAGTAGTAGCCGTTTTAATGATGCTTCCAATTATTGATTTATATATTCATTTGACACTCTTTGATTATGTGACACTCTAGATTTTAGTAATTTAGTCAAAAGTATGAACGGAAATTTATAAAATTTGGATTACTTTATCAAATATGTTTTCGACTTGTCCAAATTAATGGAAATGGATATGAGATTAGAAAATATTTCATTAGTTTAAGTATCATATTAGGATTTTCTAGATTCATATAGTAAAGTGAATTTAAAGCGAATAGATTTTGATGAGAAGTTTATAGTGAATTTATATATCGTTTTTTAATAATAATGATTCAAACTTCAAACTTTTGAAGTATAAAATGAGGATTTTACCATTTGGACAAACTCTTATTGATTACGAACAACTATCTCTGAAAAGGAAGAAACCAATAAGATGATCATTTTTTAAGAAACAAGTAAGATAATCTTAACATATATAAAAAAACTGCCAATTAGTTCTAGCTCAATTGAACATTTACTAATGTAAGAATATGGGATGCATGATTCGAATCAAAATTTATCAAAAAAACATACTTGAAAATCTCTTGTCTGGTTACACATGTCAATTATTCATTACTTAAGGTGGAGGTGGCAATTTCGTTTTTCACGTCGGGTTCGTGTTCGTGTCAAACTCTAAACACCAACATGACACAGAAAATATTTCGTGTTGAAATTTCAAACCCAAACACGACCCGCTCTTAACACGGAAAACACGAGAATTACAACAGTAATTACGAATTTTTGAACACGATTGGACACGACTCGATCCAACCTATATGATGATGCAATTTATATATAAAATACTACTCATTCTTCATAAAACTCATTAAACTACAAAGATATAAAAAAAATTCATCACACAAAGTCAACATAAGACATAAAAGTCAAACTACAAATAAATTTTGTGTCGTGTTTGTGTTTGTCGGTAAACACAAACACGACACAGAAAATAGCGTGTTATTTCACGTTGACCAAAAAATGGCACGTTACCTATTATGTTCAACACAAACATGGAAAAACTCGTGTCGTGTTATCGTGTTCCATATCATATTGCCGCCTCTAACTTAAGGCCTCCATATCATCAGATTCGGCATACCTAGAAGTAATTTTTGCTTGAAAAGATTAAAAAAAGCTTAAGACTAGTTAAAATAATCAAAGAAATTAAATAAACATTCACTCATACTTTTGGCTCTAAATCCAATAATATGTTCTATTTTTGAGAGTTTTAAATTTGTCAATTTAGAATTCAAACTTATAATTTTACACTTCATTTTAGAACGTAATAACTACTAAATTATTGTATTGTGAGTCAATCTTCTACTTTGTCCAGTTATAATTTATAAATCAATAAATATAGATGTGAAAAGATGATATATTAAATGTAATTCTAAAGTTAAGTAGCAATCAATTACTCCCTCCGGTCCATATTATTTGTCACATTTGAAGAAAAAGTCTTGTTCCATATTATTTGTCATGTTATGTTTCCAATGTAAATTTTTCCCACTTTACCCCTATTATTTGTATGTTAGCTTTTCAATGTAAATTTTTCTCTCTTAATTAATAAGGGTATTCTAGTCCAATTTACATATATTTAATGCAAACCAATCATTTCCTTAATACCCGTGATTTAGTCAAATGTGACAAATAATATAGACCGGAGGGAGTATTTAAGATACTTGGAATAGCGAGCTTTGCAAGTACGAATATTAGCATGGAATGGATAAAATAATAATTGACATGTGATATGTACTTCACTAACTCAAATGTAAAATGAAGAAATAAACACGTCAAGTAGCCGTTACAAGAAAGAATATTATCCACCGTCCTTTTGACAGTGATCAATTACTATTAAAAAGGGTTGAAAGAATCCAACCATGTCTGCCATAGATTTTGAACAATGATGTCATCATGATCAACTTTAAACATAAGAGGTGTACATTTATCAATGACATCAACCCAACTTAATTTGAACACCTGGTAACATTTTTAACAGTTTGTTAGTTGTTCTTACAAAATATAGTGCATTTTTAACATGATCGGTAAAAATTACTTTTCATATTTTATGATAAAGAGTCTAACACATTAGACAAAATAAATAAATCGATTTTAGACCAATTTTATATCAGCTACTTTAGGAATTGTCTTCCTTAAATAGAATTGGAGATTAATCTTTTTGAGCTCATCTAAATAACTGAATTCTTTTATTAGAAATATGAGGAAAAAAATATATTTTTTTCCCACATATACAAGGTTTTTTTATATCTTATTAATAAATGATAACATCACTTAAACAACATACACAACTTATAACAAGACACATGATCAGGAAAAAAATAAATTCGTTTAATGATGTATGAACTTAGCAAGTCATTCTTAGAACATCAACTCTGAAATTTATACCAAAACATAATTTTTATGTGACAGCGCTAGATTATTCATGTTCAAATTCTATATAAATCCCAATCCATATGGATCCCAGCAACTAAAAATATATAATGTGCACAGTTTTGGAGCACAATCTGCTCTTTTCAATGCTTGTTTCCTTTTGGTTACTCTTTCTGTACAACTATCATGATCTGAAAGGCGAAGACCTTAAAAAGATATAGAACGGGTGAGAATTTCCCCCTTCATATAAAGTAAAGACTTGCGACGTTACATACAATATCATATACTTCTGGCAACTAAATGTCTACAAAGTTGCTTCGGCTACTTAATAAACCAAACTTGAAGGTGCATCAGCTGGTTACTGAAACATTTTTCTTAAGTTTTCTCAGATTGCTAAGGATCTAATCTAAACAATGGCATTGCAAGTATGTACACTATTATATATTTACAATCTCCAGCTATTAAGTGTGCTAAAATGAAATCACCTGCTCCACTGGGCAAAATCAAAATGGTTCTTCATAATCTGTTAAGCAAAAAGAAAAACCTCAATCATTTCCATAAAAAAAAAAAAAAACCCACATAAAACTAACAAATTTTGGTCTACTCATGTGAAAGTGAAACGGTTAAAGCACCATTTAACTCTTAAGCTGATTAAGAAGTTAAGAAGAAAACAGCCAATACCAGCACTATCAAATGTCTTCTTCTGACCCTAAATATAGCCCCTTAACTTAGCCCAATAAGGAAACCAATTGCCCCCTGAACTTAAGTATATCTTGGAAAACTTGAAGTACATATCAGAGGACTAATATATCACTTTAAAAGTTCAATAGGTTAATTTGAGCAAGTTCGGAGAGACAGTGAAACGCCACCAATAGTTCAAGGAGCCCATTTATTTTTTAACCTAGTACGGGAGACCTTGGCTTGCCTTTATTGTTTCTGCATTACCATCCTCAATCATCAAATAGTATACTAGCCTTAATTTACGTTTGTCAAAAATTAATATAAAAGATGTTGGCTTTATAACTATTAGCTTAAGCTGTTAGTTTAATTAGTTCAATGGTCCTGAGTTCGAGCCATGTCAACTCCATTTATTGATGAAATAAAAATTCATGGTAAGATGAGCATGTGTTGTGCACGCTTCAAGCCCAAGGGACACTCGCGTGAGGGCATGTGTCAGAAACTAATATAAAAGATTTTGTTGGGTCTTAACTATCAATTTAAACTTTCAGTTCAATCAGTTCCTGAACACATTTCAAAGTGAAACATGATATCCTGTCTAGATAAGGAACACGAGCAAAAATTATAGGGAAGCAAACCTTTAGTCAACATGAATTCTCAACTGTCCACTAAATATGTGAACTAGTCCAACTTCATCACCATGCTCGTTGTTTCTGCTGAAGCCTTCTGGGCAAGAGAACTACAAATAGCAATCACATTTCAGTCCACAAATAAGTAGAAGCACAACAGACATTAGGAAAAAAAAAAAAAAACCAATGCCACATATGATAGTATTCTTACGTTCAGATATCCTACAGCAGCTATCTGGTCCAAAAATTGTCTCTGAATCTGGCAGCGATGAAACAACCAGAGCTAGCCGAGTTTTACTGTAGAAAGCAAAAACAATATTGATGTTGTCCATTTAAGCCTTGCAAATAGGGTTTAGTCTCAAAAGTTAATAGTGACTATTATTTTAGCAAGCTGTATTACAGGGGAGGAAAAGGAGGAGAGCCTTTTGTTATCCCTTGAACTAATTTAATGAGCAATAGATCAAGCAACAGCATAGTAGACCTACGTTGCTGCATATGCAATTCGCATCTTTGTACATCAAATAAACAAAGAGCTATTGTCATGTTAGAAAGAAGATAAATTTGGGATCTCACAAACCTGGTCCATGAAGGTTTATATTTATTGCTTTGCCTATTCTCGTCGTCTTCATCTTCATCATCCGAACATTTATATGGAGATATGTCATATGATGGTTCTTGACTAACACTGGAAACTAAGCTGTTATTCTCACTTGATCTTCGAAAGAAGCCCATAACCTAAATTATGCAGCACGCAGATGAGTATATATTTGCAAAAGTAGTAAAAAAAAACATAACCAATTAATGACAGCTGTTTCCTAGCCAGTTCAAAAGAAGACTCCACCATCCTATAATGGCCCTAAAAAATCCCATGCACACTGTAATGCACCTTCATAAAATTGACACACTTAATTCTGTTTGAAGTGGAAACAGAGAGAAATGCTTCTTGCAAAAGAAGTTAAGGGAATCCACCATTTCACCCCTATTTTAAGTCATCCTAGATATTGCAGTGTACGAAATAGAATCCAAAACAAAGAATCTGATTAAGGTTGATTCTTGCATGATAGCTTTCTTTTTCAGACTTCTTTAATCAAAGTCACCTGCCCAATTATGAGAAACTTTATTATTGAAATAGCAACTTCAAATTTGCTAGAATTAAATCCTTCCTATTTCAATAGCAAAAATAGACTAATGGAGTTGTTTCAGTTGAGTGATTAGGACTGGTCCTAGATTCTTGCACCTGGGAAAAGAATCGATACTTTATACTCGAGCTTCCTCATGGAAAACCTCAAGATAACCAATCATATGCAAAGAAAGCAATTGTTTGCTTGTGGCCCAAGTTGGTAGTAGATTGCAACTTTAACATAACACTCACTTCAATTTCAAAAAGCCTTTGAACTTGAGAAATGAAATTTTCAGACAATAGAGTTGATATTCAAATGAAAATGATTCTATATACTTCTACCTTTGAATTATCTCCACATAAAGCTTCATGGTCTTCCACACTGATGTTTGCATTTATGGTGCCAGCTGTTGAAGCTTTCGTACTTGGAGGCTTAGCCCCGGCAACAGTTTGAAGATTGTTGTCTACCTTTGCTTTTAACATTTTTTTGGGTTCCTTCCTGTTGCATGCTCTTTCATCCTAAAATGGGCATCCAAATAATTACAATATCACAAAAAGGAAGCTCAAAATAACTTCACATGGTAAAAGTGCACAAGGGACCGTACTGGAGCTTGGAATATAACTTCTCTCCCTTCCTTCTCGCTCTGCAACTTTTTCTCATACTCTAGATGGTTTCTCTTTGTTTCTTCAGTGCGCATTTTTTTTCTCACTTTCTCTTTCCTTTCTTCTTCTTCCCTCTGTCTTTTCTTTGCAGCCATATCAGCTTCTTTTTTCTTCCTTTCTTCCTCTTTCTTCTTTTTCTCTAACTCCAACTGTCTCAAATTTGTCTCTTCCATCTTTGCCCGTTCAATTTTCAAGGCTTCCTTCCTCATCTTTCGTTCAATCTCCTTCTTTTCTGCAAGACGCTTTACAGCCTCAGCAGCCTCTAGCGATTTCACTCTAATGTCCCTCTTTCCTACAAGACAATAGGAATGGCAGAGATATAAATAACCAATTGAAACACAGAAAAGGGGACATTCAAATATCATACACCAGTCATTCTTCAGTATGTTACCTGATCCATTTAAATTTAACTGATAATTCTGCAAGCTGGATCATTCAAATAGAGCTACAGAGTTTGAGCCAGCAGCAAATTTACTAGTGATTTCATCAATATGTTATGATTGTTGGACATAATAAAATAGAACTATTCTGGAAACCCTTCTCAAGAAGCTTAAACTTTCAGGCCAAGTGTTTGGTTGATGAGCTATTAGAACCATTTAAACTGAACTCTCATTTATTTATTAATTAAAATTTTAGCACAAGCTGATGTGACAAATTCAAGTCCAAAGGATGTGCTAGATGTGCACTATTCTTAAACCATTTCCTACAAGCTTACACTTTTAGATCTCGGGTCTTTTTTATGATCATGTACTAACAGTTGTGGTCACATAGTCAATGATTGACCAAATACAATTTGGTCAATCACCGTTAGATCAAAATCTAAGGGTTGAGATTAGTTTGGTGGTTTCATTAGTATCTAATCTCCACCCTTAGATTTTGATCTAATGGTGATTGACCAAATTGTATTTGTTCAATCATTGACCATGTGAGCACCACTCCATGTACTAATTCTTTGAACAACAAGAACTAAAAATGGAATTTGTTCCAAAGCAAACATGAGGGGAAAGTCAGCAAAATCACATTGACTAGAAACTACAATGACTATTGGGAAGCAAGATCAGTATTAAATCATCATAAAAACATGCTATGAAAAAAAAATGTGAATGTGCAGTTCTGTCGGATTGGCTTTCGACTCTTGCATAAATTTGAATGTCTGAGCAAACCCTTCATCAGTCAACACTATAAACAATAATCTAGATGAAGTAGCCTCTTTCAAAGAACTAAAAGCATACCAGAAAAAGATATATTCAGCTCAATTAAGCATTAAGCTGACTGTTAAGACATTGAAAAATGAAATGGTGAAGGTTGTGAAGTAAAGCGACCTGGCCATTGAACCAAAGTAACCTTTTGAAAATCATGCATACATTTCAAAATTCAAACTCTGATATTAAATCTTGTAATCAAACGCCAACATTTGAAATTTTCAGAAAATTCTAAGTTCAATCCTAAACGTAGACAAAATAGGACAGATTATTATTTATTGGGAAATAAGAGAAGTCAAGTGGAAAGACTTGAAAGTTACCAGTAATCACTGCAGCAGCTTGTTTTTGTTGCACAAGTGGCACAAAGGAAGTAATATTTGACACGATGTTGTTACGTTTAGATTTTTTCTCAGAGAGACTGGGTCCTCTTTTACTTAAACCACCTATTTCAGATAACTTTGCTTTGCTAAATCTGCTAGGAACTGGCCCTTTGCCTCTTTTAACACCATCTCCACCAAGTGATATGTTCTGGTCCTTGTCCTTACTTGTAAATCTTCTTTTATTGTGGTCTCTCAGGTTCTTCCTGCCTGTCTCACAAGTGCCACCAAGGCCAAATTCTGTGCTTACTGAAGCAATACTAGTTCTATCATCTTGTATCTCAGCCTCACAAACTGATGTTAGAATATCCACTTGAGGACAAATGCTTTCCAACAATGTATCAGTTATGCCATCTGTATTCTCATGCTCTTCGCTGATGCAGGGAAGCTCTGGAATTGAACTCACCCTCTTCCCTGAACTTCCAGACTTTGGTGGCATTACATCCCAAAACTTCCCGACTGGGGAAAGACAAGGTTTTGATATGTCCCAAGCAGAGACCGTCTGGGACTGAAGGTCATTGTTCATCAGTTCCATGCCCTCTAAAAGTCCATTTGGTATGGATTGATATAAGTTTAGGGCTTCATATGATTCATACGCTGTTGAATGTGAAAATGGTGTGCACATACTAACTGATTTGCAAAACTGCTCCAGATTACTTCCCGTTCTTAGTGCATTAGGTAGAAGGTCAAGCTTGTCAAAATTTATTCCTTCATTTGAAGAGCATGGTAGTTTAGCATCTGATTCCACAGAAAACCTCTCATAGTCGGGCATATTCTGATCAGTTCCAACTAAAGATAGGCTGTGGAGAGAACCAGATGAAAGATGTGAGAGGCTGTTCTTCCCTCCAAAATCATATCTCCTTCCTTGAATGGTGTTTTGAGAATAACTATCTTGCAATAAAACTTGGTTATCTTCAGCAGTGTTCTGCCTCGTGACATCACGAACAGTGGTATTAGGATCTTCTACATCAGGTTTGTCCAGCAAACAGCCTGGAGAAAACCCAGCTTCTAGTTTATCCAAGCTTGCAACAGCAGTTGCTACTTGTTTAAGCATTGGAGTCAAAGCATTAACTCCACTCTTTCCTTCCAAGTTGATTGTGACCTGTCAGATACAGCACACAGACACATGCTTCATACTACTATTTAGTTAACATATAATTTACGTAAGATATTGCCAAGGAACCATCTAATCGAAAAGCTTAAGGTAAAATAATAGGCAAAGCCCAAGATAACTTTATTATCTCTGAGCGACATTATTTGACATATGCAGAAAAGCAGCCTCAGTAGTACACCAAAGGTCAATATACCTGACAACATGTTGCTTAAATAATAATTCCGACCAAAGAAAAGAGGTTTGAGATTATGCATAGTTTAACCAATTCAAATTTGCACACAAGACTGAACCCACGTAAACTCAATTCTAATCAAATTTATTTTCACGAAAAAAGTAAAATTTGATGTAAGTCATGCTTTACTTTTGCATTAATTCCATTTTTCCTTCCAAGTTGATTGCTACCTGTCAGTCTGTCAGATACAGCAAGGAAACACATTCTTCACACTACTAGTTAGTTCCTAAACATATAGTTTTCATAAGACATTGTCAAGGAACCATTTAACCCAAAAGCATTAGGTGATAACACACAAGGCCCAAGAATGACTTCTGTTATCTCCAAGAGAAGTTATTTGACCTATGCAGAAAAAAGCAGCCTCAGTAGTACACCAAAGGCCAGTATATCTGAATGTATGTCGCCTAAGTAATAATTTCCAGAAAATTAAAGATGTTCAAAATTATGTATAGTTCAACCAAACTTAAGCTCAATTTCTATTCAAATTCATTTCCATCATGAGCCTAATAAAGTAAAATCTGATAAAAATTATGCTTTTATTTTTGCATTTGCTCCAGTAACTTAATTTTGAGAAGTCAATTTGATAAAACTGAAGACTAAGTGCTAAATTTTAAGTAATGAATATAATGAGAGCTGAAAATATTAAACTGTGTCCATTTGGTTTTTATTAAGTGTTGAATGTAAGTAATTTGTTTGATAACTACAATACTAAAAATTATAAAATATAAATAGGTATCTTTATATTAATTTAAAGATTTCCTTTAATAAATAAGGTCATGATAAAAAAAAAGTATTAAATTCATTGTTAGATGTAGGGGTGTTAACAAGACGAACCTGGGCAGGCTCGGCTCCAAAATCGGCAAGGGTCGAGCCTGAAACTTTCAGACTCAAACTCAAGCTCGAGATAGGCCCAGCTCGAGAACAAAGCTTGTCAAGCCCAAAATTTCAGGTTAGATTCAAGCTTGAGATAGGTTTTCCTTGAGAAAAGCTCAATTTGGAAGTATTGAACAATTTAAGTGGTTAGTAAAAAACATTGTTATCGAACAGTCTTGAATTGAATGAGTTCTTACTTAATTAGTTTAAGTGGTTTTTTATGTTATCAAACATACTACAACCTACTGGGTTATCATCTTCTACAAACTAAAAGAATACCACTTTTTAGAGAGATGAGAAAGAAATGTCATGATTTTGATGGTCTCCTGGAAATTGAAAAGGGACAACAATTTTCCATGGGCCATACAAGTGTTGATATTTGAAATTTAACCATTCAACTAGATAAGCAATTCTACTAGTAGAATGGAGAGACAACTTATCAAAAAAAATATAATCACATTCTACAGCATGCCACTTAAATTGGATGAAAAATTTGAAGAGGGATGTACCTTTAATCAGTCTTTAAAATAAATAGCCAAAATACAAACTTGCTGACCTTACATAAGTCTAGTAATTTTCAAATGCTGCACTTGGAGAAGAATTACCTCATGACCATGCAGCTTAGACGAGGAAATTTCAGATTTTTCGATATTTTGGTATTCCACATTCCCTGCCACATCATCTATTAGACTCCTGATAGCATCTGATTCTACTGCATCTCCCATCTGAAATACATGTAAGCATATAGTATTTCAGAAAGTATTCAAATTATCTTGCACAAAATTCATTTATAAGCCTTACATTGTATTTATCAAATGGCTGACATGGATTTATCTTCAAGCTCAGAGGTAGGGAATTAGTAAGTTGATTTCCTATTTTCATTTGCTTATTCTGAGGCCAGGAACCCATAGAGACTACACTCCAACTTTGAGAAATGAATGACTCCACTCCTTGCTGAGCAGAGTTGAAGGATCTCTCTTCTACCAAATCAGCATTATCCTTCAAATTCGCTTTAGATAAATCCTTTGTGAAATTCCCTTCTTTGCTAGAATCTTCCTGCTGCTTTTGTAGTGACATCTCGACAGATATTGAAGGCTTTTCGTGGGTATCATCCAACAAGGGAGAAAGTCGTTTCTCTGTTATATCTCCTTGTTTATTCTCTAATGACAGATTAAAAGAGTTAAACAAGCTGCTCCCTTCTACATCATCAAAATCAACCTCATGACCATGCAACTTAGATGATGAAAATTCAGATTCTTCGATATTTTGGTATGCCACATTCCATGCCGCATCATCAACTAGACTCCTGATAGCATCTGATTGTACTGCATCTCCCATCTGAGATACACGTAAGTATTTAGTATTTCAGAAAGTATTAGAATTATCTTGCACAGGATTCATTTACTTACACTGTATTTATCAAATGGCTGACATGGATTTACCTTCAAGCTCAAAGGTAGGGAATAAGTAAGCTGATTTCCTATTTTCCTTCGCTTATTCTGAGGCCAGGAACCCATAGAGACTACACTCCGACTTCGAGAAAGGAATGAGTCCACTCCTTGCTGAGCAGAGTTGAAGGATCTCTCTTCTACCAAGTCAGCATCATCCTTCAGATTCGCTTTAGATGAATCCTTTGTGAAACTCCCTTCTTTGCTAGAATCTTCCTGCTGCGTTTGTAGTGACATCTCAATAGATATTGAAGGCTTTTCGTGGGTATCATCCAACAAGGGAGAAAGTCGTTTCTCTGTTATAACTCCTTGTTTATTCTCTAATGACAGATTAGAAGACTTAAACAAGCTGCTCTCTTCTACATCATCAAAATCAAGTTGCTTGGCCTTCATAATAATAGCACATTCACTCGGTGGCCTTGATTCAGTTGAGCCCACTACTTGTTGAGCAGAGTTGAAGGATCTTTCTTCTAACAAATCAGCATTATTCTTCAGACTAGTTTCCAATGAATCTTTCTGAACTTTGTCTTGTTTGCTAGAATCTTCCTGCTGTTTTTGCAATGGCATCTCAATAGATATGGAAAGCTTTTCTTGGGAATCATCCAACAAGTCTATTGCACCTTGTTTATTCTCTAATGCCAGATCAAAAGACTTAAGCAAACTGCTCTCTTCTTCATCATCAAAATCAAGTTGCTTGGCCTTCATACCAAAAGCACATTTACTAGGTGATCTTGATTCTGAATGTTCCACGCCACATCCAGCAGTACCAGTTTTGGGTTCGTAGGTGACAGGACAACTCTCGGCTATCCCATTAGAATACTTATCAGTTGCATTTTCCATAATGCTTTCAGGAGGAGGCAGGATATTCGGTTGAATACCGGAAGGAATCTGAAGATTGACTCCTTCCTCAACCAGACTTGCCAGTTGAGGTGGTTGTGAAGATATACCTAATGACTGAAGAAGCACTCCATCGCCGTGCTTAGCAATACCAGAAGATATCTCCACTTTTTGGAAGTCATTAAAATCATTAACTTTCTTAGTAGAAGAAGAGGTCGTTATTCTACAGCCACGACTGTTTTCTGCATCAACCTCCTTACCGTCTTTCAGTTTAGCTCTCACTCCACCACTTAAATAAGTGGTATCTAAAGGCTTAACCAACTCCATTAAGTCATGAGCATCACCTGGAAGTTGCTTTGTTTTGCTAACACCATTTTCCTTGCCATTATTTTCCAATTTGAGGTACTCATTCGTGCAGTCAATGGGTCGGCAAGAACTTCTAGATCTTGTAATTCTTGCAACATAAATATTGCTATCTTTTTCCTTGACACTTTTGTCCCTTCTACTTGATTTTCTTGCTTTATAACTTTTATTAGAGATGCCAGTTGATGACTTCAATAACTCATTGTTGGAACTAGTGCACTTTGCTGATTTTTCAAAGGACCTTTTATCTTCATCATGTACTTCAGCAACACAATTATAACCTGCTTCAAAAGACTCCTTTTCAGTGCTGACTTGATTGATAGAAGTCCTAGATTCTGGCATTTTATCATAGCAGACAATGCTATTCTTCTCATTGCCCCTGCAATCAACCAAGTTTGCTTCTGCCCGGTTACCATCATTCCCAGTCTCATTCACAAAGACGATTTGCTGGCTACAACTTCCAGATCTATTAGTTCTGTCATAGTCAATGCCACAGTTTTTTTCCTTTCCTGCACATTCAACGCTTTTCAATTCCTCTACAAAATTCTCATTATTTGCATCAACATGTTTAGCCAAAACCAATTCATCCAAAGCAGCATACTGTAAGGGATTAATCCTAAACCCTGTATTCTGACTAGTATGAACAACATCAGCAGAATTGTCCTCACGTGACTTCCGTTTACTTGCTTTTGCACTATTCCGAAGCTGTAGATCCCTTTGCCTGGACTTGGATCTTTCAATTTTTACCACTGATTGATCACAATCTAGAGGAGACGTAACACTAACATCCTGCTCAGGAACACCACTGAAGCCGCATGGAGCGTCATCAACAGGAACCAAAGGCAGAACAGCCTGCCTATCACCAAGATCCGTGCCATTATTAGAAGCATAAGCTTCTGCACCAGAAGCATTCAGCAACCCGTCATTACGAGCAGTAACAACCGGCTCGCGATATAAAGAGTAACGACTAGGATTCACAGATCGAGAACGCTGACTTAAGAGTCCCGATATAAGCTCATCTCGTTTCATTCCTGTGACACACATCCTATAGCTAATTAGTTGAAAGTCAAAACGAAAACCTAGATGCTATTTCTTAATCTAATTGTTCATTTCTTCATGGTATTCGTACTGGATATAATCAGGTTTCGTTAGTTCAAATCAAAATAAACGAAATGGAGCACGAGAGAGCGAGAGAGGACAATACCATTGAAATCGGAGGAAAGTGAAGGAAACGAGGGGGGGAGGAGCCAGGGAGGAGGGGGAAATCCGTCAAGAAGACACATAGAAGCAAGGTGATGGTCGAATTGATCGATCTGGTGCTTGACTTGGTCGAGAATGCGCTTCTCAGTGTCGAATATCTGGAGGAGTAGCTTCTGCATCGTTGTCATTGTCACTTGTATTTTAGGGTTTAGAGAATCGCCGCCATTTATAGTTTAGAAGCTTCAATTCTACAGAGTGATTGCGAAATGCTTGAGGAAGAAGATGAGAATGGTGGTCTAGATGGGGCCTTGGGGTTTCTCCATCCTCATTCCACTGACATGAGCGCGGATTCAATTTCAAATTATCTAATTATTTCAAAAATTGTGCGCGCTATCCGTCGTCGTTTTGAAAAGAAAACATGACAAAATTCCATGTGTATCGAATTATATGTGTTTTCTTTTAAATGCAATTTTGTCGATTATGGAATTCTTTTTCAAAATTCTTCAATTGCACTTACATTAAATAACAAAGGAAAACCTCATGTCCTGGTGTCGATTATGGAATTCAAACTTACAACTTCACACTTCTTTTTGGAGCATATTTAGTCACTGATTATTTGGTGGTTAATTATGAAATTATGTTTAGAAAGTAGATATTATATATTGATTCCAATGGACATTTAAAGTTGAAGAGTTGAAACGGAGTTTTAAAAGTTTGATGTGTCAAAATTTACCAATAAGGAACAACATAAGTTTCTATATCAACATCTCAAGTATAACGACATGAATGATAAGCTTATCAAACTGTTTTCCATTACTTATCAAGTAAATGTCAACGGCATACTTTTCATTTTATCAGTTTATTTTAACATTAATTGTATTAAATAAACAAAGAGAATTCATAAATGAATGAATGATAAGCGAAAAATATTCAACTACTTAAGCGGTTATTGACTTTTCAAGTTTATATAGAAATCGCCAAACAAAAACTCTTACAACTTTCCATAACTTACGGAGTTATGTTTAGGAAAGAGATATAATATATGTCAATAGACGATTAAAAGTTGGAACTCCAGAAACGATCGCCAATTTATGAGGTGGTTTCTGAGTCCGGAAACCGGCTGACCGGGATCTGGAACTCCAAAAATCGACGGTCGATTTCTGGAAGTCGCCGATCTTCGGCGACCGGTGTTTGGAGTCGTCCTCCATAGATGAAAGAGAAAGGGCGGAGAGAGAGAGAAAGAAAGAAAATGGAGAGAGAGAGAGAGAGAGAAAGGAGCTCAACATTAATTAATTTATTTTTTAAATGAAATGTGTCAGTATTTTTAATGGTTGGAGTTAAAATAGAAAGAATGAAAAGGAAAAGAAAGAAGAGAGTATAAAAGAGGAGAAAATGCCGAGGCTATAATCGTCTTTTTCCATATGATGGTCAATATGGTCAACAAATAGGTGGGTTAACTTGATGGTGACCAGTTCATGGGAAGTCACCGTTAGTTTAGGAACTTGATTGGAAATTTTTTTTTTGTTTAAGTACGAGTTTGAAAAAGAGAGTACAGTTTCTGTACCAATTATGTAATTTACCTTTGAAAATATCAAATAAAACTTGCAAACTTTTCATAAATTCTATATGGACTTATATGTTTTTTTAGAAGTTCACTTTTGAAGTTCAAACTCAAACCTTACGGTTCCTTTTGGAGTATATTTAGTCGCTAATTAGTTGGTGGTTACTTATGAAATTGCATTTAGGAAGTAGATATTAGGCGAATGGACATTTAGACTTGGAGTGTCGAATCAGAGTTTTGAAAGTTTGATGTGTCAAAATTTAACAATAAGGAACGACATAAGTTTCTATATCGACATCTCAAGTAACGACAAACATGAATGATAAGCTTATCAAACTGTTTTCGATTACTTATCAAGTAAATATCAACGACATACTTTTCATTTTATCTGTTTATTTTAACATTAATTGTATTAAATAAACGAAGAGAATTCATGAACGATTGAATGATAAGCGAAAAATATTTGACTACTTAAGTTGTTATTGACTTTTCAAATTATACAGAAATAGTCAAACAAAAACTTTTACAACTTTCTATAACTTACGAAGTTATGTTTAGGAAAGAGATATAATATATGTTAAATAGACGATTAAAGTTAAAGCGTTAAATTAGAGTTTGAAATTTCAGGTGTTAAATTTTAACAATAAAGAAAGAAACATTTATATAGCACCATCTAAGTTATAACATGCAAGTATTATCCAGTGTTATCCATTACTTATCATATAAATGCCAAAGTTTATGTGAAATTTTCATTGAAATAGTAAGATGAGATTAAAATTGTAAAACACTTATTTCTCCTAAAGTAATTACTTGTTGTGGCATTTGCAAGAGCCTTGAACCCACTTCCATTACTAGCTCGACCATTAATTTTTGGTAAATAGAAACTAAATTCCGTGGATTAAATTATCGAACCCCATATATCCAAATTTATGTTTATTGCTTACAATGTAGCCCCTCAAACATTTGGTCATGGCTCCGTCACTGTTGTTAAAAAAATATGAACAAAAATATATATAGTATAGTAAATAAAACTATTAATTATAATTTTAACCAAATGGTAGACACACATACAATACATCTTAAACCAAACTGAAGAAACCAGTTACCATTTTGTCTCTATAGTTTCAAATATCCTCAAACGACCTGGAATTGAGAAACAAATGGCAGATCCCCGCTTAATTATGCTATTCATTTCATTCAATATATAAAAATAACAGTAATTTTTATTACTGTTTATTTTTTTCTTAATTAACAACTCCATATAGTCTGTAATAATATTAAATATCCCTGTTCTGTCTTCCCTGTGTCTCAACAAAACTTCCAATTATTCCATGTCTACCAATCCAAAACAAGCTCACTTAAACTGAGCAAAAGGATCATAATGAAGAAGGTGCTGATTGGCATTTGAATTAGTTCCAGCGCCACCATCATCAAGATCTCTGTAATACATACCACCATCAAACACACTCGGGGACTCAGCTGCCATAGCATAATTACTCGGTGCATATTGTGGCTGCAACTGCTGAGGCATAGCATGATTCATCATTCCACAGTCGACAACTCCCGCGCTGCTACGTTTCAGAACATGAGTATCGCGGTGAGATATACGGTCACTTTCACTGTCACGATAGCGATTGAGGAAGAGACTAAGAGGCTCCACGTAGTCATCAAACCCTAGCTTCCCCATAGCCCAGAGGACATCTTCTGCAGTGATAGTCTTCCGCTGCTCCTTCTGGCACCGGTCGTTGGCCTCACCCGTGATGAAGCTGATGTATTCAGAGACACATTCTTGGATTGTTTCTTTGGCGTCGTCGGAAATCTTGGCGTGCGGAGGGAGAATGCGGCGCATGATGCGGATCACGTTTGCTATTGGCATGTATTGGTCTTGCTCACGGACAATGCATGGTGCCTGACGAGCCACCTGTGTGTTGGATGCTTCTGATACCGGAGCTCCGCCATTGCTGCTGCTGCTGCCGCCACTGATGGTCTTGTTAGGGACGAAGATGTTGTTTTGCGGCTGGGAGTTGGTGCCTGTGTAATCACATACAATAATGCAATCATTGAATGATTAAGAGAAATTGAGATTAAACTATTGGCCCAACAAACAACATTTTCTTTGACAAAAGGTCGAAATAAATAATTTCCTTTCTTGATGTTTGATTACACTAAAGCTAATAAGGAATGTGAATAAAAGTTTCTATTATATGGAAACCAACCATTACCAATAGGCTCGTTAACTTCTGATTCCGTTACATTTTGATTCTGTTATTCGAACCAAATTCACCCTAAACTTTAAATAATTACATCGGAAGTGAAAAATTGCTTTCAAAGTGCTGGAGATTACGGATGAAGTTTGATTTATAAATTCTATTAGGCAGGGTTCACTTTTCTATTTATTAAAACACGAATAAAAACATAAAATAGGATATTCAATTTAAAAGTAAAATCTGATAGAATTTATATGAAAGATTCCTTGAAAGAGAAGCATCTCTTTATTGAATTTTATCTCTGTGTTCATGTTTATATGCCACCATGAAAAAGCTCTTGATGTAGCAGCCAAAAAAAGACCAGACATTTTCTAATTTTCTCAGAAATTAGCCAAATAGGGAAAGAAAGAAGAATATTTGCCACCTCACTCACATGACTCATGTGTCCTTCCACAGTGGGCCCTTATGGGCTAGGCCCCACCTATTTTTAAGTGGGGGCCCGGCACATGCAAACTCAGTTGGATAGGTTCAGTTATGTTTGGCCGGTCGTAAAGTCAAACAGCTTTCTTTCTTTCTTTCCCTTTGTTTTTATAGATTATGATGTAAGAGTCTCGTAAAAGAAAATATATCACCAAAGTTTTTCAACTTCTTACTTTCAAAATGATATATTATTAAGAATAATTCGATTGAAAATACGTCCTCTCAAATTCATTCTGAAAAAAGAAAAAATATGTTTATAGTTTGTATCATTTGGAATATATGAAGATATTAGTTTAAAATAATTGAATGTATCAAATACCTTATATTAAAAAAATTATTGGTCATGCTCTATGAAAAAAAAAAACCAAATGGACTACCAAAAACAAATAAAATAAATAAAAGGAGCTTCGTAGACCTTACCATATATAACATTTGTAGTTTTGTTATCTGAGTTGTTTAAAAATTTGAGAATTTTCAAGAAAAATAAGAAAAAAAGAAAAAAATTTGAGAAAGTAATTAATTAAATAAATAAATAGTGATATTTAGAATAGATATTTTAGATGGTCGTAGAAAACATAAAACTATAACTAAAGTTCCAAATTTCAATGATTATTATATTTATACTTATTTTTTCAGAAGAATATGATTACTTAATTAGAATACTTAGCAGTCTTAATTTCATTGTTGGGCACAGAGATAAATTGCTTTTATGCACAAAAATGTAAAAACATAAGGATTTTATTCTTTAAAAAGAAAACTCATAGGATTCCAATGATATAAATGAAGTTCTCTTTTGAGTTAAAAGACAAAACAAGAGACTCCACTAGTAGACTGCCTGAGTGAGTCTGCAACTAATACATGCATGACTGCCACGTCATTAGCAAAAAATAAAATAAGATTTTATGAACAAAATTGCTTTTTCAAGTTCTGATCATAATAGTAATAATAATAAAAGAGCCGAAGCTGCAAAACAAACGTTACGGTTAAAAAAGAAAGTAAAAAAGGTCAAAAGAAGTGACCTTCACATGCATTCCTTTAATTTCATACCAAAATTCAGTTAAAAAGAATTTTTGTTTCCATGTTAGGAGTTGTAAGGACTAATATAATACATACCTCTTCCTCTAAAACATATTTACTCTATTAATATCAAAATATAAGATTTCTTTTTCTATCTTGCTTAAAAATAAAGACTAAATGCTACTCTAATTTTTTGAATGCAAAGATAGTTGCATGCAAAAAAAAAAAAAAAAGGGAGAAAAATCGGCCAAATAACATATTCAGAACAAATGTTTATATCTATTTCAAAAGAAACGTAAATGTCCACCGATTACTAATGCTTAATAATCAACGATTGAGACAAACAACAATCAGTGACAAGTTTGAACCAAACAAGCTGAAACCAAGAGATTGATCTTAAAAATGTTTGTAGGGTCATTGGCTTTTTTTCCCCAAATGTATAAACCAAATTACACTAAATAAGCATAGTTCACTTAATACACTTTAATTTTATAGGTGGAAGATTCAAGGTTTGAATTGGAGTATATATCAAACACTAAAAAAGAGAGTACAAAAATGATAAAAGAAAAATTATGAAAGGAAAACACAGAAGCGATAACCCAAATTGGAATCCAATTGGGCACATTTACCTAAACTGGATGCTGAGTTTTTTGCATGCCTTCGATAGCGATGGAACTTTCCTCCACGTTCCATTTTTCTTCTTCTTTCTTCTTCTTCTTCTTTAAATAAAATATATAAATGAGATTTTTTTTTATGTCTGTTGAATGGGGCACAATAGCAGTCTTGTGCTGAAATTATTTATAGGCAATACTACACATGGCAAAGTAGTGTTTCTAAAGAGGAACCCATTGTAGCCGGTGAAAGGTCTTCTCTTATTGGCTTTAAACACCCTTGTCTTTTACCGGAAGAAACAAATGACCAGTCAATCCCCCTTCTCTATATTGATTACGAGGTGGGCTCATTATGGAATATCAACTAATTTTACTCTATGCTCCTTTGTCTTTCTATTTATTACATCTAACCACTAAAGGAAACATACCTTAGTTACAACTATACCATTCTTAATTGCTTTATATAACTCGCCTTTTATTGACGAATTTCCAACTAATTTATGAAGAAATTTAATTAACATGTTATCTTTTTTCAATTAAAAAGTTAAAAAATTAAGAATCTTGTAAAAAATTACCCTTGATGCAATAAATATGTTTCTTAACTTTCCAAAAACTAGTAAATGATATCGTATATATATGGTTTTTGTGCATGTCAATTTAGTTAGCAAACAACAATTCTTTATATATGGTTTAACTTTCATAATCTTTATTAAAATTATGTTTCTTTGACGTAATTATAGAATATATTTGTGAATTTTTCGACGTTTTAAAAACGATATCTATTGAAAAATAGAGGAAGTAAGTTTTTACACTTAGAATTGATACATGATATGTCTTAAGGTTATGTGCATCTCCAAGAGACTCACGTAGACTATAGTCACTTTAGTTTCTTGCATTTAAACTTCAATGCACACAAAATTATGTAATAACTAAAATTTCCCAAACGTTTAAACCAAACTAAAGAAACATTACCATTTATCTCTCCCTAACTAGTCTCAAACATCATCAAACAATAGAAGAGAAACAAATGGCATATCCCCCACTTAATTATGCTATTCATTTCATTCCATATATCATAATAATAATGTTTGTTATTAACTATATAGTCTGTAATAAAATTAAATGTCCCTTTTCTGTCCCTCCATTTAAATGTCTACCAATTCATAACCAGAAACCAAGCTCACTTAAACTGAGAAAAAGGACCATAATGAAGAAGCTGATTCTGATTCTGATTCGGGTTAGTCTCACTGCCATCAGGATCACTCGGATCCGGATAGTACATACCACCATCAAACATACTTTGGGGAGGCACCATAGGATAATTACCCGGTGCAAATCGAGGCATAGCATGATTCATCATTCCATAATCCACAACTCCCGTGCTGCTACGTCTCAGGATAGTATCACGGTGAGATGTACGGTCGCTCTCATTGTCACGATAGCGATGGAGAAAGAGAGTTAGAGGCTGCACATAGTCATCAAACCCTAGCTTTCCCATAGCCCAGAGGACATCTTCTGCTGTGATAGTCTTGCGCTGCTCTTTCTGGCAGCGGTCATTGGCCTCGCCCGTGATGAAGCTGATGTATTCAGAGACGCATTCTTGGATTGTTTCTTTGGCGTCGTCGGAGATCTTGGCGTGCGGAGGGAGAATGCGGCGCATGATGCGGATCACGTTTGCTATTGGCATGTATTGGTCTTGCTCACGGACAATGCATGGTGCTGGAGGAGCCACCTCTGAGTTTGATCCTTCTGATGCCGGAGCTACACCTGTGTAATCAAATGCAATCATCCAATAAATAACCAAACAAGAATGGAAATTCATAAGAAAAAGAATAAGATATTCAAATTACCATGCATGATGTACTAAAATTATCAAGTAGAGACAATTAGTGGAAAGTAAAATTTATATGGAAGACTACTTTTAGAAAAGCTTCTTTTTATTAGCCCGTTTAGAATCGGGGGGTTTTAAAATTTTGAAAAAGAAACAATGAAAAGCGTGAAAAATTAGTTAGGTTTTAACTTTTAAGGCAAATTGCTCTTCTCAAAACTGAATGAATTAATATTTCTGAAGAACCCAAGGCTGGCTAGAGAAAAAGAGATTGATGTAATTGGGGAAGTGTAGAGTCAATACAAATGAATTAAGGAAGAAAGAGAAAGAAAGAAGGAAATTACTACAAAAATTTAAACGTGGTCATTTATTGATATAATAGAGGTTTAAGTATACTGTTCCAAATCAATAAATGGTTGACATATGTTACATCAACCAATAAAATTTTGATAATGGGTAAATAATTAAAAATTTATTTTTAGTTAATAATTTATATAAAATTCTAGACCTTAAAATAAAAATTCTAGGCTTTAAAAACTAAACCTTAGACCTTAAATCATCGACCCTAGATACTAACATATGTGATGTGTCATCGAATTATTAGTCCGGAATACCACGTCAGTCATACTCTAGGAGTATTTTAAAATTTTTCTTGATATAATTACTTCTCAGTTCAAATTTGATTTATCAACTCGGTTCGGTGTTTAAAATGTTAGAATTATCAGTTAATTAATCGATTGAACTAAAAGTTCGAGTTGATATATAATTAAGACTAGCAATATTTTTTATATTATAATTTCTGACACAATCCTTTATGCGAATGTCTTTTGGACTTGAAGCGTGCACAACATAAGTTAATTCACCATGTGTTTATAATTCAACAAATATTGAGGTTGTCAATAATCGAACTCAAAACATTTCGATCATATATGTTCTGTATCATATTACTTAACCGTTGAACAAAAAGCTCGAACTAATAGTTAAAGATTATAACGGTTTACATATTAATCATTATGTACCAAAAGAAAAATATATTAGATTTATCTCAATGTGCATGTCTGCATGTCTATATGCCACCATGAAAGCTCTTGTGTAGCAGAAAAGTAAGAAAAGACATTTTTTCTTTAAGAAATTAGCCAAAAATAGAAAATAAGAGGTATTCGCCACATCACATGGCTCACGTATGCTTTCATAGAAAATTCCTTTTGGGCACACGTAAATCAGTTGGACTGCTTCAGTTTATGCATGGCCGTAAAGTCAAACAACTTTCCTATCCCTTTTTGTTTTTATGTATTGATTATGATGCATGCAAGAGCCTAGTAAAAGAAATACATCACTAAAGTTTTTCAACTTTTTCTAAAAATAAATCAATAAAAATATTTCAAAGTTTAATATCCTTCCTCTCAAACATAATTTCTGTATTATATTTGAAATAATAAAAAGATTTCACCAATAAAGGTTCTAGGAAGATAAAGATGGCTTAACCCAAAATTGTAGATCAGTGTCAATACAACCAAATTAAATAAGTAAATGGACAAAATGATTAAATGATAATTTAGTAGTTAAAAGCACAAATTTAGAATAGACTAATAGTCAAATAATATTTTTTACTATTTGATCGAGCGAATTGGTCAGGACTGCAATTTCTCATTCCAACTTTATTCAAAATTGTAACTTTTAAATGTGTGAATCTATCTATTGAGGAAAATGACTTAGTGTATTTATTTATTTTTTGAACATTTATGGATGTACATGTTTTTTTGGTTGACAAAACAAACAATAAGAAAATTCAAGAATCATACTCAAAATACAAGAGCCACACCGAGTATCTCACAATTCTACAATCATATTCGTGCCGGTTGTAATGATTACTCTAACATTACAACCGTATGATAATATCAATCTAATATGATATAAAGATACATTGGTATCAAAACATCATAAACTAACATAAAATATAATACTAGTGAATAAATGACAAGTGAAAAATATTTTTGTTACTAAGTGATTCTTTTTACTTTCCAGACGAAAATACCAAATAATAACTTTACAACTTTCAATAAATTATGAAATTATTTTTAGGAAAGACATGCTGATATTGACCAAGTGATGATTAAAATTGGAGCGTTAAATTAAACTTCCTTAAACCTGAGTTTCAAATTTGACCAACAACGTACAAGGTAAGTTTATCAAGTTGTTCACTGTTACTTGTCAGATGAAAGCTGACAATATACTTTCCATATAAAGCTTCATTTTTTAAAATTTTGGTATCATTTTTAATAATTAAGAAACGTTAGAACTAAGATTACATAAAGAAAGAGAATATATTCAAATAATATGTGAAATGTGTTAACCGAGAATGACAGTAAAATTTCTTTTAGACATACATGTGATATTAGTAAAAGGATGTAAAGACAATAAAAAGGGAGAAGCAGGGGCGGACCCAGGATTTGGAGATCGGGGGGGCTAATTTTGGCTTTAGCGTAAATTTTTTTTTATATATGCGTGTATACAAAAATGAAGTAGAGTTGATAAAATTAGGAGAAACAAATTAATGATCTAATAAAAAATTGTTGATAAAATTATTAAAAATAGAAAGGAAAAACAAAAAAAAGTAGAGTTTTCGATCAAAATAACATTAAAAAACTAAAAATAGATGAAAAACATTAATAATGTTAGGGGAAAATATTGATGCAATTAATGTTAGGAGAAAAAAATTAGAAATTGATGAAAAACATTAATAATGTTAGGGGAAAAGAAATTGATGAAAAGCATTAATAATGTTGGAAAGAAAAAAAATGTAGATGATGGGATTTGAACCTTAGTCAACACATCTAAATACACCCCTTCTTACCAACTCTTCCACCCTTTCACTTTGTCTACCTTATCATCTTTATTTTTAATACACATTATTTTTGGGGGGCTAGCCCGAACATATCGGTATATTCCTAAGGGTTGTGCCGGAACTGAGGGGGGCTCGAGCCCACCCGAGCCCCCCCTGGGTCCGCCCCTGGGGAGAAGTCAATAGTGGTACATATGAATATCCTAACATACAAATAATATGTGTATATTTATACACTGGGAGAAAAATAAAAGGAAAGAAGAACTAATATGCTAGCATAGATTATAAATATAAACACTCTAGCATATTGAGGAGGCTTTTCACTTGAACATTGCTTCATGTTGTATTTCAAAATTTGAGCTTGTAGTGATTTTTTTTTTCAAAATTTGAGCTCCAAACAGTGAATTTTGACAAAAGTCAGAGACTAATAAATCATTTGCCCCAATAGTTATGTAGGCCAAACTTTGGGCCGTAATAACAGTGTTAGACTTTGACATTTTAGTATTTGATGTGTAATTTCTTTTAGAGGTATTTTTATATTAGTGTCTGGTCGTTTGAGAAATTTTGTAAATTTTATGTTTTATTCATTTATTTTCAAATAAAAAAATGTATTTACTGTTCATCAAAACAAGTATTCAAGTTTTACATTTTTTTAAAAAAAATTTGGGTACAAAAAAAGGGTTTCATATTTTTTTCGAAAGAAAATAATATTTTGGATGACACTATTAAAATCACCATTGACAACTTCAAAAATGATATTTTAGATAAATATCGATATCATAAGAAACTTTAATTCTTTAACTTTTTTATTTGGGGATCATTTAGATGGTGCATGATGAGGAGAGAGAAGGGAATGCCGCTGCGGATGCTCTAGCAAAGTTTGGTAGTTCGGCTTCTACTTTATTCTGGTGGGACTCACATCCACAATTTTGTACCCAGTTTATTTTTGAGGACTTCAGTCGGTACGGTAAGGAGAGAGAAAGTCAACGGAGAGAGAGAGAGAGAGAGAGATAAAGAAAATGATAATTTTCAAAAATCGTAATTATAATTTTATGACAAACATGGTATTAAATTATTTTAATTCTTGAAATTTTTCATTTTCCGGTGATGAAAAATGAGAGAATTCCTTGGAGGAAACTAGAGGATGAGTACTATGGAAGGAGGCAGAAAAATTTAGAAAATGGGCGTCAAAATTATGACTTTTAACATGCCTTTTGGGATATTTTAGGCTAAGAAAATAAGAAATGATGTTAAGAGTAGAGTGATTTGGGAGTTCAATTGGCTAATTTTATTCTTCTCGACCATTTGGTTTTCTTTTGTTGAATGTGAAAGATTGGGATAATGTGAGATCGGGATTATTATTTGGTAATTCGTGAACATGGTTTTGTTATTTGGTAATCATGTAAAGACTGATGTTTATTATTAAATGGATTCAGCTAAATGTTGCAGTCTACCTAAAGTAGTTGAATCCTTCCATTCAAATGTCACAAATTACTAATTTACAAATGGCAAAAAGCATTCTGAGGCCTCTGATCTTTCCCTTTTCGGTGTATTAAGTTCTTGATCTTTTATTTGGATACATTAGGCCCTTGATCTTTTATATTTGGGTTTATCAAGTTCTCATCTAACAAAATTGGATGATTTGTTAACTTTCACAAATTAATAAGATTAAAATAGTGTGGCACAATTACAAATACAGCCCGTTTAGGAGGATTTTTTAATATATGTGATTCACTTTGCTTTCTACTTACGTTTCTAGACAATATTGTCTTTTTAAATTTGACAATTATTTTTCCCGCCTATTGGAATGTACTAACGTCGCACTTTATTTCTCAAACGTTTCTCTTTGTCTCTCTCCAAATTAGTACTCTTTGTCTCTCAAGTTCATTTCTGTAATCGTTTCCTCTTCTTCATCATCTTTGCTCTTCTTTTCTTTTTCATCTTAGTTCTTCTCTTCAATTCCGGCCCCACAAATTAAGGCCAAATTTTGTATGACTGAAAATTACTGAAGCACATTTACTGAAAAGAAATTATTGAAATGAACAACCGATAAGTACTAATAAGGCATAAAGAACATGGTCAAACATCACTCATTAGATTTCATCTATGGTTTCATTCTACTCGATTTCACTTTCGAAATGACTAGAAAAGGAGAAAAACAACGACAATAACTACTGAATTAATTCTTTTTCATTTTTAAAAAAAATTGTTGAAAAATTTATTGAATATTCAATCAATTGTAATTAATTAGGTGTCGCAATATTTCAATTGGTCTTATTAATTTGTGAAAGTTAACAAATCATCCAATTTTGTTAGATGGGGACTTGATAGAACCAAATATAAAAGATCAAGAGTCTAATGTATTCAAATAAAAGATCAAGGGCTTAATGCACCGAAAAAAGAAAGATCAGGGGCCTCATAATGTTTTTTGCCTTTACAAATTAATATAGTAATTGACATGTCTTAACATTTGGTTGGATTGGGTGGTAGTTAGGCCCTTAAACTTACTACTCCAAGCCAATGATATGGATTGTTAACCGTATTCAAATTTCCAATGAATGGGAATATACATTGTTCTGCTCATTGGGGTATCTATACATGTGACTTGCACATATCGCTATCTATACATCTTCTCAATAAAAATATACTTTCTTATACTTACGTAGCAAGTTGCCACTTTTGTCATGAGCTACCAAACCATTTGTTCCATGAAGCATGTACTTTGGGATAAACGTGAAATCCTTTTTAGGATGCACTACTATTCAGGTATAATTTCAAAAAAAATCTCATACAACCAAGTCAATTAATCCGACCGACCAGCTTCCGACTAGCCTAAAATTTAGCTGGCTGACTGAGGGTACAAGCTACCAAAATTCACTCACTCACTCACTATCCTGGATCTAAATGGTGACTCTCCATATTTAATTTGGAGAGTCACTCACCACTTGAATGAGACTCTAGATCTATCTATAGTTTAACAAAAATGAAAAGTATGTTGAGTAAGTCAAAATATCAATCAGTACTAAAATTCAGCCAAACTCCATTACAAAACATTACTAATTCCAAAATTAAATAAAACCTTTCAAAAAAAACATGCTACTTGCAAACCCTTTAGGCTTGAAACTACATTGACTTTGCCCATTTCTCAACACAGGCAACACAAGCAACGAATAAAAAGTGATCAAAACAAACCCTAATGTAATGAAATTAGGCAATAATGGATGAATGAATGTGTTGTTGAATCCCATAGCTCTCCAAAAATACCTAAAACCAGCCTCTAAAACCATACAACCCCCTTGCAAAATAAAGAAGTGTGCACATTCCCAAGTAGGTTTCTTCCCACAAGTTATATAATAAAACATAAGCTCATGCATTACACCTGAAACCACCAGTGTAATTACCAAAGCCACCATTTTTGCTACCCCATCTCCAAACACACCTTTCAAGCTATTCCGGGCCGGGAAATATATAGTCTGCCTCAAAATAATTGAAGATAATTTATTCCATCTTCTTCCCCAAAACTCTTGCAAGGATTCAGCTAAGTATGGCTTATCGAATAGCTGGAGAAGTTCGTATCGAGGCTTGTTTTCGTTCATTTTGATGGGGAAAATGGCAACCAAGACGAAATCGAAATAATTATTGCATGGAATGAGAAACCCTTTGTTGAAACAAAAGAGGAGGAGCTTGAAAGAAGTGATCCATGTGATGAAAAAGGAGAGAATTCCTCTGAGGAAACTAGAGGATGAGTACCATGGAAGGAGGCAGAAAATGTAGAAGATGGGTGTCAAAGATATGACTCTTAATATACCTTTTGGAATATTTGAGGCTAAGAAATAAGAATAAGCTAGTGATGCTAAGAGTAGAGAGATTGGAATAGTGATTGAGGAGTTTAATTGACTAATTTCATTGTTCACGTCCATTTTGTTTTCTTGGTGAGAGTTGTGGATCATTTGGTAATGTAATGTTGTATTTATTATAAGTTTAGTTGGAGCTCTTAGATTGTGATATGCATGTGAGATTGATGTTTATTATTAAATGGATTCAGCTAAAGGTTGCGGTCTCTAGACATGAAGTAGTTGAAATCTTTCCATTCAATGTCATAATATTTGACAAATATAGTAATTGACACGTGTTAACATGTTAATGGACCCTCTAATATAAAATCTTGTCTGAAGTGATGGATAGGGCAGGTACTTGCACTTGCAGTTGCTACTCACGTATTCAAACTTCCAATATTGTTTTGCACATTTATTCTATGCATGTGGATCGAATGACTTGCACGTTAATTTGTACCCTCTCTGCATTTTTCACAATATAATTGTCACACATGACATGATCAAATATCTAAGACATTTAATTTATAATACAGATATTGAGTCTAGCTTTGTTTGGAAGGATATCTCTTGGCCTTCTTTCTTTGCTACCTTGATTTGGTGGTTCTGGAAAAAGCGATGCAAAAAATTTTTTTGAGGATGATGATGGTGGAGGTCTGACTAATATTATTAATTTTGTGTACTCCTAAGTTAAAGATTTTCAACAGGCCTTCTCGGTTATGAATACTTCAACGTATCATATGCTTCGGGAGGTTAGTGTTGGGTGGGAAAAACCGAATGACGGGTGGGTGAAAGTGAATTCAGACGGAGCTAGTAAAGGAAACCCAGGGGCTGCTGCGGCTGGTGGTCTTATTCAGGATAGTTTGGGAGTGTGGATTGGGGGATTCCTAGTTAATTTTGGTATTTGTAGTGCAGTTCTTGCTGAGCTCTTGGGGCTCTTTTTCGGCCTTGATATGGCTTGGAAGCGGGGCTTTAGACGAGTGATTATGGAGATGGATTCCCTTTTGGTTGTTCGGTGGATAAATGCGGAGAAAACTTTAAGGAGTCAACACCATTGGTTGATTAATAGATGTAAGGAGTTGATGGGTCGAGATTGGAATGTTTGTTTGGTTCATAGTTTTCGGGAGGGGAACCAAGCGGCGGATTGGATGGCAAATTTCGCAGGACAGGGTCCTTTGGGTTATCACGAGTGTGATGTGCCTCCTGCAGGCATCCGGGAGTTTCTTTTGGCAGATGCTAACGGTGTCTGTTTTCCTCGGAGAATAAGAGCTTAGCTTTAGCTTTTGTTGTTTTTTCTCTTTTTCTTCTTCTGCTTGTTCTGGGTTTTTTAACCCTCTTGTTTAACCCAAAAAAAAATAATTTTATAATACAGATAGACTATAATATATTTTAGGGTGAAGTAAAACAAAAAAGTAGTTTGCATAAAGTTTTGCGGTTTAAAATTATATAAATAAGGATTTGTAGTTTGCACTATTTGTGAATAAAATTTCAAAAGATTAACATTGTTGAAAATGACGAATTAAGATGAGTACTTTTTTACTTTGATGAAAAAGACTGCTATTTTTTATTTAAACTTAACAAATTTCTTATTACAAGGTGCCGACCTGATCGAGATGTCCAACTTTTCTTCCAAGCTTTTTCCCTGCCTTTTAATAAAAAAAAGTTACAAAGCCTGTTTGCAAATAGCGCAAACCACAAAATTCATTTTTGTATATACTATTTCATTTTAATAATAATTCTTACTTTTTACATCACTCATTAAACTGAACAAGTTAACATACATTGAAAATTTAAATCCTTAAAATGATAAAATAAATAAATTGAAATTGGTAACATACCGATCATGTTAAAATATGAAAGAATTGCTTTGAAAACTAAACAAAAACAAATAATATGAAATAGAAGAATTTGGTTAAATATGACAAATATTTTAAAATGAATGGAGTATAGCTTATGCATTTTGTGTTGTACATTTAGAACACTGAAATTCTTATTATTATAAACCTAACTTGAGATGATATCTAGAAAACATTCATTATACTAGCCTAATTCACAAATTTAGCTCTATAGATTTAGGATGCTGAAATCCCTTTTATTTCTCAGCAAGGGTATAAATGCAATCGTAACCCATCATAAAAAATGCATAAATAATAGGATTGCACAAATTAATTATTACTTCACCTATGATAAAGTATATAAATTAATTAGATAAATGAATATATCGGATTAATATCCATCGATGTATAAGATCAGCATCAATAATATTTATCACAATCTTAGAAGTAGAGAGTTTAACTTTCGCTTAAATTCAAATCCTTATTATAATTATTGTAATTATCATATCATATCACATGACCTAAAATTTCACTATAAAGGCAAGCCCATTAATTCGAAAATGAACATCAACAAACGTGTAGAAAAAATGGCAGCAAAAAATATGTCTATGGGTTTGTTTTTGATTTTATGTTTGGCTCTAGCTCACACAACTAATGCTATTGATAATTGGGGTTGGGGTGGTTTTGGTTTTCCTGATTGCTCTTGTAACTGTCGATTCGGGTGTTGGCCTGTAAAACAATTTAGTAGTGACGATAACGGTACCCGATCTTGTTCATGTACTTGTCAATGTCTTGAAGATGCTTTCTTCCCACCCGTAAACCAATCCCCTCCACCGCCGAAGTTACCAGCATTGCCACCACCATTGCAAACCCCCTCTCCTAAGTTGCCAACACCAACACCATCGCGGCCGAAAACCCTACCATTGCCACCACCATCACAAACCCCCTCTCCTAAGCTGCCAACACCAACACCATCGCCGCCAAAAACCATACCATTGCCACCACAAGTTGCATTTCCAAAACTGCCTACAATTCCAGAATTGATAGCGGAGTTGGCTAGTTGTGTCGATTCTTATGAAGGAATTCTTCCATGCTATTTGATTGTTTATAGCGCTCCTCAATATATATCTAATGAATGTTGTCAAGTGTTTCACAGAAATAAGGAGTGTCTTGCTTTCACACAATTTGGCCTTCCTTTTTGGGTTCGTCAAATATGTGGAGTGAGATAGGTTCATGTGAGACAAAGTCATTATGAAGAGACTTTTTTTAGTGTGAGACAATTAAAAAGTGGTGGCAATTTTGAAATTTTAAAAACATGGAGAGGCATTATTGAGGTGATGTCATCGCTGATGTCACATCTGGAGAGAGAAAAAGTTTTTATTATTTTATTTAAAATGCATTTTCCCGCTCTTTTCGAACTCATTTTTCAAAAAAAATTATACCACTGAACTCGTATTAATTAGGCGGTCATTTTGAGATCCATTGTTGTTATTTATAGACGATTTTTATTTTTTTTATTTTTGTTCCAAGTCGGATACTTGGTTGTTCCAACAGAATACTACATTTGTTCCACCAGACAACTCCAATTGTTCCAGCAAAATATTTTCATTATTTTTTTTAAATGCACTCTGGGAGTGTAAAAAAATGTAGTAAATGTAGTATTTTGTTGGAACAATTAGAGTAGTCCGGTGGAACAATTATAAAAAAAAAATAAAAATCGTCTATAAATAGCAAAAATGGATCTCAAAATGATCACCTAATTAATACGAGTTCACTGGTATAATTTTTTTTGAAAAATGAGTTCGGAAAGAGCGGGAAAATGCATTTTAAATAAAATAATTAAAAATATCTCTCTCTCCAGAGGTGACATCAGCGCTGACATCACCTCCTCTTCATTCCCTTCAATTCACGCATGAGGGGTGTTCATTTAATTACAAGTTTGCCACATTCCCCAATTGAATTACAAAAATACCCCTTGTCTCATCATAAAAACTAGTCTCATCCTAAACCATTGTCTCATTTGAACTTGACTCTTTGTGGAGTATGAAACAATTTTAGATAGTTTAATTAGTAGTTATTAGGATTTGTCATTTTAGATTGATTTAGTATATTTAGATTTTTTTTGCTTTAAGGTTTTATTAATGTTTAAGCCATTTTCTTAATGGCTATTTAGTTTAAATTATATTTTAGATGGATTTAATATTTTTTCTGTTTATTTTTTGAAATAAGTTTATATGGACTCTTAATATTGCTAACTATTGAAAATGAAATAGCAATTAATAAATTACTTGGAAATTAGAAAGATTATTTTAACAATTACAACTAAATAAAATATTCCATTTTGTTGAATCATCGATCTTGTCGTGTTTTATGAGCTCATTAAGGACTTTTTTTGTTGAATCAACATATCATCACCAATTAATATACACTCCATTACTTAGTGATTTAAGTTTATTTAAACCATCCATAATTATGTGAATATTTTGGTTTCAGACAATTTTTTAGCACTCAAAGGTTAAATTAATAATTTAAATTTATTAAATGTGTTCCTAATTTAACTGTGATTATTAGGAACACATTTAATCAATAACCATAAGAAATTTCTTTTGGAATAAAGTGTTTCTAATAGCTTAAATGAATTGAAATAGCTTTTTTGCCCTGCACTGCAGTGATTTAGTTCATGTCTTCACACTCATAAAACTTTCTGTTACCCCCTTATTTAGGGAGCAAGTTGCCATTTTTTTCATGAGTTGGGGACACCTACTCCAGATCATACCATTTTTATTCTCTAAGGCACATACTTTGGGAGAAATGTGAAATTCTTTTTAGGATGCACTATTCAAGTATAATCTCAAAAAAATCTCACAGTAACCAAGTCAATCATTCCGACCGACCAGCTTCCGACTAACCTAAATTTAGCTGGGGGTGACTGAGTGTACAAGCTAACAAAATTCACCCAGTCACTATCACTACACACCGCACCTTCTATGAGATATAAGTTTATAATGTATATATACAACCACATACAAGCAATCACCTAGAATCTAGATTTACGCTTTCGACCATTCGACCGACGCTTCCTAGATGTCACAAAACCATTTATATATCCTTTTAGCTTTTTCACATCACCATTACTTACAGAATCAGATTCAAACGCTTTGATGTTGGTTACAACGGCATGGACTGTGATCTCAGTTTTTGGGGAAACGATGCTCTTTCTTTCAATCACTGCATTTTGACCGCAACTAAAATCTTGAATCGCCTGCTCTCTCAGATTTTGTAATACAGTATCCTTATCAAGGTTCAAAGTGTCGTTCGAGACCTGCACAGGAATGTGGTACACTGTTAAACGGAAGTTAGTTTTGAACAGAGAAATGGCATTTCTTTTAATAGTTTCCCCTAAAGAAATGGATTTCTCATCAGTCTGAGAACCGATTGCATCTGGTCAAAGACAAAATGTTGAGACCAATTATAATTTATAGTAAAACTCTTGCTCCTCTTCATACCTTGAAACCAAAAGGAACATTGATTTGAGTGTGGAGACCACCACAGCCATCACTGAAGTTGAGTTTCAAAACGATTTCAAATGTTTCTGCTGGTGCAGTTCTCCTGATGCAAACAAATAAAGGAATCATGAGGATGAGATTACCTGCAATAGAAGAGCTGCTAAGAAAAAGGGAATTCATATTTCGAATTCCAGATTGGATGGCTTCATTGATCCACCAGAAATTTAATTTTTGAAATGAGGACTAAAAGAAGTGCCAAAAAACACCAAATGCTCAAGCTCACGGCAATCACACACTGACTCATTAAACTAGATACTTCTCAAGATGTCAAGTTCACAGAGATTATTGTTGACTTTATTTTGGAATATATAACTTGGAGTCGCACCTTTTAAGCTTAAAAGGTTGCTGATGTAGAATTGCTTCTTTAAACTTCAGTTTATCGGCGAAAGAAATCTGGGAACAAAGCAGAAGTACAAAAGGAAAAGATCAGGCACTACATAACTATTGAGCAATATATTAGTTCAGTTATATTCTATATAATTGATGATCTCATAAAATCAGGAGCCTGCTCCAAAACCGACTAATGTTTAAATTTACCTCAATGGACTTTATGAAGGGAAGGAGTGCTTTTGTTGAATGTACACTTGCTACCTGGAGGGTCCAGTTTACATACTTCGTATCTGTCGAGTGGATACCAATAATTAGAAAAAGAAAAAAGGAAAACACTTCATCGTTAGGATAATCATGAGAAAGAACAAGTGTTAATAGCTAGTCATTTGCCTACTGCCTAGGGATGTGTCACAAGCATAAACAAGTGATTATATATGTGAAGACCAGGAGCTAGTGATGCACAACATCTCAATTCAGTATCCACAAACAAATAAAAGTATGAGTAAGCAAGATAATAACCAACTTGTAATTTTGATTATTAACCAGAGATGTGAGAAAATTGAACACATATTGATGTGTTCTGTACAAAATACCATTATTTTACTCTCTTTCTATCCTCTCAACATCTCTGTCTCAGTTTCTATAGCTTTCTAATCTCCTCTCTCCTCTCGTTCCCTTCTCGCAATCTCTCTGCTTTTCCTATATATTCCTCACAAAACAGTATGTGTTGAAATAGATGATGCTAATATCATCTCAAATATACATTAGACACAGGACAGAAGGAGACAATAGTAACTAATCAAATGAATGTACCTGCACTCAGGGATTGAGTTATGATGATCTGGAGAAGATCAATCCGGACATAAGGAGGGATTCGCATGCTGAGTAAGTCCATTGCTCCAGCAATAACCTATTGTTGTTCCAATTAATATTAAGAAGCAAACAAACAAGATTTGCCAAAATTTAATATTTTAACTTAGTCTTTCAGTAGTGAGAAAAAGGATCTAAATGCCATTGGCATATGTTGAGGGCAGGATGACCAGACAGAGAAATAGTAAAACAAAACTTAGTCCCTTTTGGCATTGCTTTCAAAAGCTACCTAATAATTAGAACTTTTATCATGTATTTAAACAAGTACTTGTCCACTTTTTCGCAAAATGCTTTTTCCAACAGCACTTTCCCTCTCAGCGGGTTCTGTTAGCAAAAGCAATACCAAACTGGCCCTTAGCTGCTGCTTAAGAAACTTTCTTTTGGGACATTTACACTTGCAAATCAAATTCAGTCTCACAGGAGAAAGATTGAGGAAGAATGAAGACCAAACGAGAAAAGTAAAAGTAAATTATCACGATGAACTTAAATATTCAAGTACCTTGTCTACAAACCCATGAATCACCAAACTTGCATTCTTGTCTTTCGGAGTTTTCTGTAAAATCGAAAAGCACGAAAGAGTAGGCATAAACATAAGTGAGCACATATGTATATAGACAATGCAAATGCTGAAACACATAATAAGATAATTGCTTAGAGATTAATATAAAAGATGTTGTTAGCCTCAACTAATGGCTCGAGCTTCTGGTTCAAACGGTTAAGTAACAGAAAGAATTAGGCCTAACCGCTAAGAGAAACAAGGAACTCATAATAGAATAACAAACAACAAGCAGTGCCTCATCTAGAACTTGGAGACTGACATATAGAGTCATTATTCAAAGAAAAGGGGTTACAAAGAATATGAAGTCATCAGTCATAAGTTCTCTATCAACTTATTTTAAAGGTGTTCAAAGAAATTTTAAGCAAGAGCCTTTTCATCCATCAAATTCTAACGGTAACCAAAACTAGATAGAGCTGTAAATGCAAACCGTCAGCAAATAAAATACTAATATGCAAGGGAAGTACCTGAAGATTTACAATTACAATTTTCCCTCCACCTCGGAGACATTTCAGGGGCAGGTTGCATGCAGGTGTGATCTGCAAACTGCAAATAGTAGTCATGTCATCATACTCGGAGAAGAATATACATCCGAGAAGAAGATACAAGATAAACACAAACATAATGCACTAACTAAACAAAAGCATATTTATTTGTAGCAGCTTAAGTTTTCACATTACACTGAACGAGCATCATATGCTACTCGTGGTATTTTAAGAGAAATTTCACAATCAATTAATTCAGCCAAACGCAGTAATATGCACTATGTTCAGTTGGTTACTTCTCTTCTATTGTTATACACCCATATTTTACACTTAGAACAGGAGGGATAGGCATGTTAGATGAAGGTGTCACACCATCCAGAATCCGGATTAAAATAATTAGCACATTTTAAAAACAATATTAGGAAATGTTACTGGTAGCTGGCAAGCCAAATTTACCTTGTTCCTAAACATAATACAACATCCGCCATCCTGCAGTGCTTCTCAGCAGGAAGTATCTCCTTTGGCGGCAATGCATCCTGCAGACAGGAAGACAGTTTCTGAGTAATACCTCCTAATAATCACTTCAAATAGTTTGGCATTAAGGCTTGGTTTATTTAAGTTGAAGATGTGCTTTTGATTGAACTCCAGAAAGAAAGAAAAAAAAGAGAGGGGGACGACGAGAATCAAATTATTCCTCGGTGTTTATTTAAATCATCATACAATATATTCTGTTCGACCAGATAGGATCTGTCCTTTCTAGAGCTGATCATAAACCAAGAGATGATTGGAATTATAATACCTCTGTATCACCACCTACTTTCCAATTTCCACCACACAAAGGTAGTGACATGACATGCAATGCACAAATTCTGTGCACTTAAAAGTTAAAACTCTATACCTATGAGCCTTTATCGGTTCTTTTAGAGCAGTAGTAAATCAGAATTTAGATTCGGCGATCTTTCTCTTACAAGGAAGTAAATGCAAGAAAGGCGAAAGAAATCTTAAGGATTCGGAAATATTTATTGTATTTTTAGAAATAAGCAACTTCTCCAACCGAAAGAAAAAAAAAAGATCATATTAATCTACATAACCCTTGTGTCTATTAAGTACTAATGCAATGCATTCTAAAATATAGCAGTACTGCATTGACATAACACGTGTTTAGACTTTCGGGATGGTAATGTCTCATTAATATGCAAGCCTCCCCAGCTTACTGAAACCAGCAAAATCAAGATAGTATTACCTCCCAGTCAAGAACTGTATCCCTTAGTTTTGTTCCGCATTTCACATCAGAGCAGCGGCGTGATGTCTCCTTTAATCCAATTGTTTCCACCTCAAAATCTCGTATATACCTTCATAGGTAATAACAACAACATTAATGATGTGCAAGACACAAAGATCCAAGAAAGGAATGCCATAAATCCTTTCTTACTCGGCCCCACATGAAGGGCAACTTTCCATAAAGGAATCTCCATGCAATTCAGCTAGTTTCTCTCTTGGAATTCCAGATCGAAGATGTAGGCCATCAACATTCTGGCATAAAGATGCAATAAACAGAAAAGTGACACTCTAGAAAGCAAAGTCATTAGCTTTTGAATAAGTATAAAATGTTGACTCTTTCACCAATTAGGGCCAGCAAATTATGCAAGGAATAACAGGTGCCACTGTAGATTAGAGAAAACTAGAAAGCAAAATGGAAATAGCAACATATAGAAATATATTTGAAATGTCTCACAGAATCCAAGGCTCAATAAAAGGTGGAGATAGACTGCCAAAGCCTAACTCTTACACCACGCAACACCATGCATGAAATTGCTTGAAACCAAATCTCTCTCTATCTCCCCCAATCGATGCATATATACGTGCATCATGTTAAGCTTTCACATAAGACAAATGTATGTGATCACATACATCTTCACCCAATTGGGAAGCAATTTTTGCAGGATGAGAGAAGCAAGCCCTACCTGACTAATAATGAACTTTAGAATGCCAGCCTTCTCAAGTTCAACCAAAGCCATATGTGTAATGCTTGGCATTGCTCGATGAAACGGCAGAGATGCTTCGGGTAAAGGTTTGCCATCACGCTGCATTCAAGAATTGAGAATTCAAATGATTACATCTAATGTATACCAATATAAGAAGCACAACACAAGATAAAAATATTAAGCTGACATATAATAGCAATTTAGTGGAACTGTATACGAATTGGAGCCACACAGGATTATAAACAGGGCAGGACAGGAATAGGGAATATTTCGGAGAATCCCTTTCCCCGCGGGTTTATATTTTTTGTTTTAAAAATTAAATAAAACATCAAACCGAAGAGAAAGTAATTATAATAATCAATATTTTAATTTAATACAATTAATATAAAAAGATTGAGTAGTGTTATACTTAGATTTACAAAGTAAATAAATTAATATAATTGTTTGATGAATCTAAATTTAATTTTATTAATGATCTCGGAATCCCCGAGCGATGGAGAGGGAATTCTCCGTCTCCGTTCCCGCCCCATTTTGGGGATAAAAAGTTTCTCACCCCTACCATGATGGAAACCCTAGAGATGGTAATAAGCAAGACATAATAGCAACAACTATCATCAAGTCCGAAGCCTAATCTGATCTGCTGGCACTTGGTACCCCTCTTAACTCCAAGCACCCTTTAAACGGGAGTTTTTTGGTGCCTTTTGATTTAATTACAGAACATTTCCTCTCGCTCGGTTATTTCAGATTTCATCAAGGAACAACAATGTTATTCCATAACAAACATAATAAAATTTGCAAGATCAAGCCTTTCCCTGGTTATAAATAGTATAAATTCCAGCAAAGGAAATATAAATTATACGGGCAACTTAAACGAAGTTCCATATAAAGCTCAATGGTTAAACAGGTTGCTACTGACTATATTGAACTTGTGCACATAAGTTTATTCAAGGTAGTACGTAAAACCCAGAAATTCCAGAACGCAGAATATGATTCGGAATTCACACCTGAAGTGTCCAGATTCCCTTCGGGCCTCGAAAGTCAGGAATGCCACAGGAAGTTGATATTCCTGCACCTGTAAACACTACTAGATGCTTACTCTGCAAGTAAAAAGAAACAAGACAAAGATGCCTACTGAGTTACTTCAAATGACAATATATTAATTAACCATAAATAAGAAGAGTAAATTTTAGAGGTTTAAACCTTCTGTATCATCTTGGCAAGTCGCTCGATCTGTCAATTCAAATGAAACCACATCGAAATTAGCAAGTAAGAAATCTCAATTTTTACGTGGAACGTGCCATGCATACAAGAATCAGATTCTTAGTACTAACATGATTTAACATAACATAAAATGAAATAAAGACAAGACTTCATCAAACTCGGCAAATAATATCAGAAAAAAACAAAAGAGGTTCAAGTATTAATTGAGAGAAACGAAATCCAATGTGATTATTAGATTCTTATGGATCCATAAATTACATTGACTGCTATAAAACAAAATAATGAAAAGAAAATGTATCATCACAAAATCCAAGAAAATTCTGCATTTTTCCCTTCCCACGATTTCGGGAGGCAAAGTAAATGATCAGAACTCTTGGTATAAAACTCCAAAAATATCATCCCACAAAATGTCAAGCTACATTTAGTGTTCATCGAGTTTTTCTACCTCTACAAAATGAGAATCTTTATCAATCGGGAAAGACTTTTTCTAGCAAATGATATATGTGTTTTTATACCAAACTGTTCACCAATGCAGAAGTCATAAATGATATAAAAACACAAATAACAAAATATCTAGCAAAACCTAACAAAAGAGGCCTCAAGTTTATAGAGAGCATATAAGAAGTCATTGCATCACCTATTGTATTGTAGTAAAAATTCAAAATATGAAGCATATTCTGTGAAACTGGAGGCACATTGAAGGAAGAGGATTGCCACCATTTATAAATGTTTCATCACTCATATATCTAGCCAATGTGGCTCACATTCAGGAATATACATGGGGAGGGTGAAGTTTGCAGGAATATACATGAGCGGGTGGCAAGCTCAAGTTGATAGTTAAGGCAAACAACATCTTTTATATTAATCTCTAACGCACCCCTCACATGAATGCTCCTAACACAAACCGTGTGTTTATAATTCAACAAATATTAAGGCTGTGAAGAATCGAAGTCGGGAGGACAGAAAAGGTAAATCGAATTGGGGAATGGGAGAGAAAGGAAGGCTTACTTTGTCCTGCAAAACAAGGGAAGTGTCGAAGAATTCAGACATTCCAACAGTACCAACATCTTCAATGAAGGAAAGCTTCTCAGCATAACCCAAAGACATTGCTGATGATGCTGATCACTTTCTCTCACTAAAACTAAAACCCTATTATATGTTTCTCTCACTAGAAAGTAGCTGATGAAGAAATGGAGAATTGAAAAGCCTTTTATTTTGTGCGAGTGTTTGCTTCTTTTAAGGAGACCCCCGTCAAAGCCCAAACACCACCTTTGCTTCCCCGTTTCTCTTCTCTTCTGTTCTGTTCTGTTCTGTCAGAAAAAGGATTTCCTATTTTGCCGACCAAATTACATCAATGCCCCTTGAGGTTTTCTGATTTCTTGCAAGAGAAACAATTCCGAACCATAATAACACACATTTTGTTTACTTTATAGGGATTAAGTCAAACAAAATACTATGGCTCCTTTATCCCATTTCATGATTTCTAGTAGTAAAGTTTTAATGACAATTAAATGTATAAGCTTTAACATATTTTACATTTGCATACCGATAAAATAAAGTCATTTAAGATATGATCTTTCTCAAATTTAAAATCATAAATTATATTAATTTAACAATTTAAGAATTTCGTTAATGTTTTTTAGTTTGTTTTTATACCATTGCAATTGGATTTAGAGGGTTAGTTGTTTTGTTTTTACGTAAATATAAGTTTTAAAATATAAAATTGTTATTGATTACCTTCACAACTTAATACTTTTTCTTCTTTATATTTAGCATAATTTATTCATTGTGATATAGTATTAGCTTTATTGAATTTATAGATTGTTTTATAAATACAGGTATGAGCTCAATAGATCATTGTAGTATAGATTATCAAATGAAATGTCCATATAATTTAGTTTTTATTATTCCATTATATTCATTTTCTTTCCAGAATAATAATGAGCCCTTTTATGATCTTTATATTTATAGAAAGTATGACTGCACTATAAACTACAATGTCTTTCGACTTATATTGAGTGTGAAACTCTTGAATTAATACATCTTATGGATTTTCTATCTAAATTGTAAAAGTCGCCGACTAATTAAACTCGATAGGGATAAGAGTAAGAGAAGATAAGAAAAAGAAATTCACCATCTTTGAAAGCGTTGACTAAAACATGTTTACAAACCTAATAAAGAAGAGAATTTAGTTTGAAGGGAAGATATAGAGAAATATAATTTGATATTTTAAATTAAGAGTGTGTTAAGTATCCCACATTAGCTAAACGTATGAGTGATGATACATATTTACAAGAGGTGGTAATCTTCTCCGTGCCTTATGGAGATGAGTTCGCTTTAACTATAGATTCTTTTTAAGATATATAACTGAATCCAACAAAGTCTAAAAAGTAAGTAATCACATAGAAAACATATACTATTAGGTGCTTAAATGTTTTCACTCCAATTCTAACAATGAACGTTGTAGAAAGCTTTTATATGTAGTTAAATCTAGGGTTGCAAATGGGGCGGAGAGGGGATGGGGACACCTCTTACCGTCCCCATCCCCGTCTAGATGGGGAATCCCCATCCCCATCCCCATTTTATACATGGGGAAAATATTGTCCCCGTCCCAATACCCGTAGGGGTTAGGATCTTCGTGGAGATCCCCATTCCCCATTGCTAAAATTTATAATATTAATATTTAGTAATATTTTCATACAACAAATTATACAAGGTATAATATAAAATATTAGTTTTATTACAGAAAGAATGCATAAATGAATAATGTTTCAATCCATCAAATAGAAAAATGAAAATAAAAATTCCATAAAATACTAGTTTTTTTAATCTAAGTTTATATTATTTTATTAGTAATAATGATCCTGTATTTATTTATTTATATATATTTAGTATATAATTTGAAGAATCCCCATGGAGAAAATAGCGGGGGTGGGGATGGGGATTACCGTGGGGTGGAGATAGAGGTCCCCGTCCCCGCCCCATCCCCATCTCTGGAGATTTTTTTTCCCCATCCCACTCCATGAAGAAAATAAATGAGAATTTCCCAGACCCACTAGGACAAATACCCTATGGGGATGAAGATTCTCCGTCCAAGTTGGAACCCTAGTTAAATCTGGTTATAAATCCATTGTCAAGCCAATCCATTTAAACATGTCTTTTATAAATTCACAAAGTAAAATTCCAAAACTTATCAAATTTGTAAATAGAAAATGCATATTATATGTATGTCAAAAAAATCACAAGAATAAAAGCAACTGTACCCCTCGATTTCCTTTGGAATTTGTTTATTTTGATTAAGTAATATATTTCTTCTTCTTTAAAAAAGAAAGGGTTTTATATAAATAGAAACAAATTTCATATAAAGAAAGCTAATGATATAATATATACATTTTGAATATGTACAAGTTGATAAAATTTGATTTGTCTAGAAAAAAAAAAGTTTGATAACCTTTGAGTTTTTTTTTTTTTGTGAGATTATAGTTGTTTTTTTTTTTGTGATTGATAATTATTTTAGTTTATAATCCTAATTTAAGTACAATTGAAATTTTATATTTGAAAAGGAATATTATTAGTTAAAGAATATGGGTTAGGTTTAGGAAATAGATGTGTTTAGGGTAGTGTAGCCCAAATAGATGAAAAGATAGAATTAAATGTGAAAGCTAAATTAGATCCGGCCCAAAGATGGCCTAGGAGGAGTAGCTCTATATCTGTATGTGGCTGCCTATAATCATGTTCAAAAAGCTTCCTGTGGTCCTTTCACTGTGATGCTGCCACGTAACATGTAATAAGGGCGGCTTAATGATAACAGGACCCACCTGACGTAACAAACAACACAAAATATTAGTGGGTATCGATTAAACGCAGAGTATCAGGTGTTTGTTGCCGGCTTCCCGCATCTATCAATAATTCAATAGCTTAGTATATTTATGATAAATAACTTTTTATTATCATTTAAAAATTACAATTATTGTTCATTTTTGTTTAATTTCTTTGGTATCCCCCTAATTTTGCAACGGATCATATTATAGATGATATTGTTTATAAAAATGTTGACTTTTTATATTATAAATTTGTTTATAGTATTTATTATAAAAAAATTTATATATTTTAATACATCAATTTTAAAATTAAAGGTTATTTATTACTTTTAGACAAACAACATCATTTATAACTTTTGGCATATTTATAATTTTGGCAGGACTGTTGAACCGTAATTCAATAATCTGAAATATAAATAGCAAACTTGCTCTTTACAGTTTTTAAGCTTCCATTCTCAAAATTAATATCCGAGTGAGTCCAATGATTCTAAATCTCAACACCTAATTAATATTTTTGAAGGTACCATTCTCAAAATTGATTTCAATTTCTTTTGATTTCTGTTTATTGTGTACCTATGCAGGAAGTGAAGGGAGTTAAGTATGGATGAATCTAATAGAGCGCCAATTGAAAATGGTTATAATCATGTGACATTACTTGCTGCATCTAATGATGTATTTGGGGGTGTAATAGTAGATATGAAGGACCCTATGGAACCCGGCATCTTTCTTTCCATGCTTAGAAATTCTATTTCAGTTTGGAAGCAACAGGTACTTTACTACACTTGTAAAACAATAATGTTGTTTAGCTGATAAGTGCTTGCTTGTCATATTACTGAACTAAATGTAGTTTCTTTTTTGTAGGGAAAGAGGGGAATTTGGATTAAGTTGCCAATTCAACTCGTTAATCTTGTACAAACAGCTGTTGAGGTAATTTCTCTCCCTCGACGAAAATACAATAGAGTGGTCATTATATTATATTTAAGGATGATGTTATATTAGGCTAGCAGACAGTTTATTTTGAGGCTGTTAAGTGAAAAATATGTTTAGATTATGGCATCCCTTCTATCTCCTTTTCGCACTTTCAGGTCCCAACGTCTAGAAAGACATAATGAACCGATTTTTCTATTCTTCCAGTGAGTTTTAACCAAATGGAAAATAAAAGCCACAGTTATTTTTATTGTTTGCTCTAACATGTTATGTTCATTAAAAAAGCTAACACTTTCAGATTTCTGTAAAATTAGAATAGGAAAAGTGTTCTTGACTTCTTTATATGCATGTTGTATGAATGACAGGAAGGGTTCTGTTATCATCATGCTGAACCAAGTTACCTAATGCTTGTTTACTGGATTCCTCAAACTGTAAGCACTATTCCTGCAAATGCTTCGCATAGAGTTGGTGTTGGTGGTATTATCTTAAATGATAAAAGAGAGGTACTTTCTGTAATCCCTAGTTCTGGTTATGTTTGCTCTACCATTTTTTTTAATTGTTATGATGCTTTTATGATTTCTAGTCTCATCAAATCAAATCAGAACAGAACGGCACAGATTCTTGTAATTAAACGTGTTCTTATCCTCCACATTCATGGCTCCTATCAGTTAACCTGATGTTTTTGTTTTCTAAATTATTATGAATTACTTGGTATTTCTCTTCAACAACTTGACGATCTCTCTCCCCCCTCTTTTCTGTTCTTTTTCTCTTCTTGTATGGGCTTCTAAGGATTTGTCAGTTACGACCGGTTCATTTCAATCTTTTGTTTTGATGTTCCAACATGCAATGCCACAATGAATATGCCAGATGCCCTTTGAATATGTTTGTTAGGGTCAAATCAAATTAAACCTATGGCTTTGCTTAACATAGATTAAAGTGCAACAAGTGCCATAGCTTGATATGTTTTTTGGAACGTACAAAAACTTATGTTACTGATCTTGAATAACAACTGTCTTGGTTGCTAGTTACTTGTTGTCCAGGAAAAGAGTGGCATATTGAAAGGCTCTGGTGTGTGGAAGATTCCTACTGGAGTTGTTGAAGAGGTATATGGATTTGTTAAGAATTTTTTATTGTTTGACAAATTAGTTCACTTAATTTCATATGGGTTCTTTGAAATGTAGGGGGAGGATATCTTCATGGCAGCTATGAGAGAAGTAAAAGAAGAAACAGGAGTAAGTGATAAACGTATGGTGATAGAGTGATGTATGTTTTCCATTTATCTAGTTTACTGAGAAGATCTCTTTCTAACCAATTATTATTTTCTTATTCAGATTGATACCGAGTTTCAGGAAATTTTAGCATTCAGGTCAGTAAATTACTCTTGTCCACTTATTCCTGGCATATGTTCACACTAGGTAATAGTCTCTTCCTCAGTGAGATGATTTCCTTCACAAGCCTTTTCATAGTTAGAAACTTGCGCATGTGCTTCTTGTTCTTATTTCTTCCTTTCTTTTTCTTTCGCAATTACTTTTTTAAAACTGAGCCACTGATTATAGGACATGATTGCCAACTCTCTTTGTTGTTACCTTTATTTTGAAACACAGAGAAAACAAGTTTACTATTGGGTATTGTGGTGGTAACAAATTAAGTATACACAACTGAGAAATGGATAAAAAAGAGATAAATTTCACAAGTACAGCGGAAGCACACATGAATCTTATTGAACTGTTAGAAGCACGGACAAAGTTCCCAAATGTATGCATCAGAATACTTTCCCATTGGTTGGTTATGAGGTCCATTCAGGACGGAACAAGTGTATTGTAAAGCATTGATTCATTGCAGATTAAGGTGTCCGAGTTTGGGTTGGATCAGTTGATTGATTTCTTGCTGCAGCTCATTTCTTCCTAGGATTATACTTTGTGTATCTTTTTTTATATCCAAAATGTTAAAATGATAACTGATATATCCTCTATATGTTTGGAATTTTGAGGCCTGATTGTTTACTCGCATTCGACTGGCCTTGACTGACAGGCAGATGCATAAGTCATTCTTTGGGAAGTCAGATTTATTCTTCCTGTGCATGCTGCGCCCAATGAGTTTTGACATCCAGCCACAAGAACTAGAAATCGAAGCAGCACAGGTAAATGCAAGCTATAGCACGAGATGCTCCTGCTTCCCTCCGATGGTGTTAAATAATTCATAAGTTTGCAAATAAAGTTCAAGTTGATTTTACTTGTGGTTTTGGACTAAAAAAAGAAGGGGTTGTCCTTCTCCTGAAAAACTACCGAAGTATGGCTAGCAAATTGCTGAATCTGTGCTGATGCTTTCACTACCGTTCTTTCCCAGTTTCCATTATTTTCCAAGTGTTTCCCAACAGCTGCTTCATGTGTTAAATTATTTCCATATGTAGTGGATGCCGGTCGAGGAATATGCAGCTCAACCTTTTGCGAAACAGCACGAACTTTTCAAGTACACTGCCGAGTTATGCATGGCAAAGGTGGAGAGTAATTATGCTGGATTTTCTCCTGTGCCTATAAGATCAACTTTCAATGACAAGATAAGTTACCTCTACTTAAACAAACACCAAGATTTGAATCAAGCAAGCAAGTTCTGAGTCTGATGATTGCCAATAGAAAACATTAAATTGTGTTTGCAGCTTCTGTTGTACAATATAATATCATTTCATTTATTATTGTTTATAGCCCTTAAACTGGTGATGGATAAGATCCCGCCTCGAAAACGTGACAAATTCCATATGTATGCTTACCGACACAGGCATGAAGAGGGCTTAGTATAGGCATTGAAGCATATAGCTAGATGGAACTGCTACTGCAGCAAACTTCAGACATTGTAAACCAGGCTTAATATAAGCAAAGCTTGGAAGTATATGAATCAGTTTGCCTCTTCGGTTTGTCCTATAAGCAATCAATTCGACTTCTTTCTTTTGTTTTTAGCAGAAAAAACGAATCAAGTTGGTTTGAGTTTAGATGAACTGCTACTCAACTCGAGTCATCTGTTGCACAAGTTTCAAACTGACTTCCTTTTCTCAGGGTTGAAGAAACTGAAATTTCGCTATAAGTTCTTTCAATCTTCATCAGAGGAGTAGTAGTTAATGTAGAATTTATTGAATCATACATTCATAGTCAAACTTAGCGAGCAAACTATGAGTAAACTAAAAGTTATACTGATAGTTGTTCCTAAAGGCGTTAAAAATGGGTTAAATACTTAACAAAATTGAGGACATGACATTCACATTCATTAAATTTATTTCAGTAAATAAATAGGAGAAAAGTAAATCTCAGTATAAAGACTTCAAACAAGTTTCTAATGTGCTACCAAATACCATAGTTATTTTAAGGCGCCCAAGGGGATTCTGAAGGCTAGGGGAACAAAAACGCAAGTGAAGATGAGACGTAGTTCTAATGCATAAGATCATTTAAATTTAAAGGCCAAAGTCTTAACTTCTACTAATTAATAACTAATGTTGACTTTTTTTCAGTAACAAAAATAACTAATATTGATTCAAGAAAACAACTAAGTATCCAATCTCTATCAAGCAAGAACATTCTCTATCCTTATCTTCCTTCCTACTCTTCGAAAAAATTTAGAGTTCTCTCAGAATACGGTACTTTTTAAAAAATAAAGGACAATAAGTTCATATGGTATGGTAGGTTCATACTCTTCCTTTAATAAGATTTGTTATTTTCTAGCCTTTGGCGCTAATACCGGAGACTTGCTTGAGGGACACCTTTAACAACTATATCAAATACTAAAAAACTATACTTTTAACTGCAGAGTACGTTGTGTTAAGAGTGATCACATTTTTGATTTCTTAATCAAAGGTCTAGAATTCAATCCTCACTTATACAAATAGAGAGAACTTTTGTAGCCAATGGATACTAGCTAGTATCCCATGTATATACACACGTGGGTTTGGATTTTAGGAAAAATGTTAAGATGTAAAGCTGAAGGTGAAAAGGACAGGTGGTCTGCCATGCGGCACAAAACTCAACAAGTAGAACCAAAACATGACAGATACAGCATGCACACCCTTTCTATTTATATATACTTCATTTAACTACAAATAGTTATTCCCAACAAAACTTAACCTTAAAAGGAAAGAACACTGAATTATGATGATGATGAGTAGAAATTCAGTTTGGGTTGTACTAGTGTTGTTGTTGTTGTGTCATGAGAATTATTCAGAGTCAAGGCAACTTCCCAGCAGTGATCAAGTACCAGATAATACTACACAATGCCAATATCCTTATTGCCAGCCTCAGCCTCTGGCTCCTCCACCGCCGTCTCCAAACTCCGGTTACCCGATATACGGAGGAGCACCACCGCCTCCGGTTCCAGAATATTATCCAAACAATCCTCCTCCGTTTAATCAGGCAAATTGCACACAGTTTCCAGCTCAGTGCTGTCTTTATGCACCACCTCCTCCATATCCTTATGTGTATCAGCCATATCCCTATCACAACAATTCTGCTACTTCTTTGTCACCTTTTCATTATTTCATGTCTCTTTTATTTTTAGTCTTCTCTTTTTATATTCTCCTCTAGCTTGAAGAAAGCTAGACGTATATATATAGTATTATACCCTATGTGTCTTAATTAATTCCCTGAATAAGGAGGCCTTCCTTAATATTACAAACTGCAATGCAATGCTTGTGCTTGTCTATGTATCTAGCTACATAAAATTTTATCTGATTTTATTTCTTACTTCTTTGTTGTTGTTCTTTACTTTGTATATAGTAATTTAAAAGTCAAGTTCTTGTTTTTTGAATAGAATTGAATTATAGTATCCGTTATGAAATGAAGTTAAGTAGGGATGAATGCCAAGTAGCAGCAGGAGGAGTTCCCACCTGGCATTATGTTATGTTAAGTTTTGTTGGTTTGTGATTGCCATTTTTGACTTCATACACCTTCATTTATTTTGTCTCTTATTATATCTGAGATTGGCATATGACAACCGGTATGACCTTATCCCAACAATACTAAGACTTATCCCTTGGCAATTCCATGCATTGTAAATGCCAATATATAGAGAGAGAACTTTGAGTTTTAGAACTGATCTCATCATCCCTCTTAGAGCTTTCATATAATTTGTATACAATTTCAGTTTAATGAGTGCAAAAAGATTAATAAAGAGAGGTGGAATTGTACTCTCTATTACAGTGTTAATTGCAATTGTTGAAATTGAACATCATATGAGTTTTTTTTCTATTACAATAATACTTACATTAGAAGCTTAGTACTCTTTCAAATTATTGTCTTAGAGATGTAAAAGAGTTTGAGATTAAATACATCAATAAAGTTAGGATAAATGTGTGGACATCATAAGTGGACGAATGAAATTCGAAAGTTATTCAATCTTAACTTGAAATAAGGTAGAAAAGAAATCATATTAAGTTTATAAGATAAAATAAGGGACGAATGAGTAGATACATTTTTAAATAGTTTATGAGGTAAATAATTTGTTTATTAAGTTCAAGAAGTAAAGTGGGTAAAATTGAGAGTTAAGTGGGCTGAATATGATTTAAGCATCTTAAAAAATCATCTCAAATTTTCTATAAGTATAAACCCTGTCTCTTAAAACAGAAACAAGAAAAGGTTTTGTCATTCTGATATTACTATTCACTGGTTCAATTTTACTGGTGGAATTCTGTCATGAAATCTGATTTAACAGGATCGGCATTTGTTTTTTACAAGAAAACAGCCTTCAATTACAAATCAAATCATGCATCCCTTAATTTTGTTTTTAAATCAAATCAAAATTATTAAATTCATCAGTTTAAAGTAATTTTGCTAATTTTTTATCCACTCATAGGCAGCCAATACTCATTTCAATCATAGGCAAACTTTTAAAGGCATCGGCATGATTGAGCAATTATCAGAAATTGGATGAATGTAGACTATAAAACAATATGAACAAGGTTTTAATAATCATGGAGGATAAAAAGATACAATCCCCAACAAACTTTTACACACAATATAGTTTTATATTACTATGTCAAAATCTTTTCTGATTAGTAACAACACTTTGTATCAATAGATCTATAGCCTATCACATAATACAAAATCACAAACATCTGAAAATCCTCCTATGGTTCAATACAAAGAAATTAAAAAATACCACACTGACACTACAAACAAAAAGAAAAAACAAAATCCTGAATGAGTAATAAATTAACCCATAATAAAAGGGCAAGACTTATTCCCCACAAACCTGGTGAAAGAACTCATCATAGCATCATAGGCCCCAACCACAAACTCAACAATATGGCCACAAGTCTAGCACCATTGAATCTCACACCAGCACTGTCATCATCTGCAACGTCTCCATCATCGTCCTCCGGTGCATCCGCGGGTGAGTCTGAGTCATCCTCGTCGGATGGCGAGTCTGCCGTAATGGACTTACTCTTCTTGTGAGACTTGGGTGCATCTGCTGCTTCCTCTGGGGCAGGGGCTGGAGCAGGGGTTGGTGCTGCAGAAGCCTTGAACAACTCCTTAGGCAACAAAACCTTATTGATGGTATATATAGCAAGTGGCTGTTCGTCTATCAATGTTCCAACAATTTTTGCTGTGATGCCATTGGCCTTCAATGTCACAGCAGCACCATCGTTTTGCACGGTGAAATCATACTTGTTCGCCCCATCAGTAGCTAGAGTGTTCATGATTCCGTTGTTGGATTTTAGCATGGACATTGACTGATATATAGGCACACCAAAAAATTCGAGGAACGACACTTTGCCAGAAGCGGTTAAGTTCTTGTATTTAGGTAGGAAAGCTTTGAATGCATCATCAAGAGGGCAGAACACTGTCAATCCTCCATCAATATTGTCCTGGCAATTATAAAACTCAAAATTTATTTCAATAATCAACTCGAGTATTAAGCAGTATCTAACCAACAAGGTGAGGTACAAATTCAAAATGTTTTTTCTTGCTCATGGTTTTGTGTTATTTTACGGACAAATACCCCATTTCTCATTTTGTCACTATGTAATTACTAATTATGTGTAATTGCTCTGTTCCAAACTCCCAACTGTCTATCTTTGGGGATCATCCACAAAGACGAGAAATTATGCTACACTCCTACAGCAATACATCTACCAACCAATCGACGTTGTATACATCCGTCCTTTCATTGGTCGGGGTGTCATTTTCGGTCCTAGAGTAAGTATTGAAAAAACACCCAACATCCAGCTTTATTCCCTTGACAACTAATGTACATTACTAATTAGACCATTTTAGAAATTTCAAATTCAAATTTGGACATACCATTTTCAAAATCAATTCCTTTACAAAAATGACAAAATTTCAGCAAAACCATTAATCCTACCTCCAATTTCAGGACCCACATTTCTAGATCTGGTTAATAATAATAATAATAATAATAAAAAGTCAAGATCCACAGTTCATAGTCACACTAGTTTACTAATTATCGCATAACACCAAATTAGATATACAAAAACAAATGACTATTAACTCAAACATGAGAGATTTTAGTGTACACCCGGCGTACCTGATACGTATCCGAAGCTTCACGATTAGCCAGCAAAGTATCAGCAAACACCTTACAGCCGTGAGCCGACATTATACCAGTCAAATTCATCTGGCTAGGCCCCGGAGTGGGAGCCTCCGCGACATCCGACGGCAAAACTTTACTGATCTGTATAATAGAAATATTATACGGAACTTCCTCCAAAGATTTCACAAAAAACACATCAAGAATCCCCCCATTATCCTCCGGCCCAAATGCAACTTTCCCTCCTTTAGAATCCGTAATGTTGACGAATCCCGACGACCCGGGAGCTGATCCGGTGGCCTGAAACATGGTGGCGGCGAGCGCGGTGCCGTCTCTTATCTGGTGAAGCTTCTTGGTCCCGAAGTAGTCCAGTAAGACATGGTAGGAGAGGATGTTCTTGATTGTGAAGATTGATGGGTGTTTGGCGAGCATGTCGTCCATGGCGGAGTTGTCGACGGCGCAGACGGTGATGGTGGTGCGGCGGTTGATCTCGTCGGCGAGGTGGGTTAGGGTGAGGTAGTGGTTGAAGGTGGAGAAAGATGGGTGTTTGGCTAGTAAGCGGGTGACGTTGTGGGCGTTGGTGACGGCGGAAAGGAGGAGGAGGAGGAGGAGAGGGAGTGCCGGAAACTGCCGCATTATGGCGGAGCTACGGTGGAGAGAGAAAAGGGAAGAGGGTTTAGTGTGGAAGTAGCAGTGAGAAGTGGACGACAGTTAGAGGAGTGAGCGTGAGTTGATAAAGAAAGAGACAATGAGATGTAAGAATTTTGGGGAGGCTTTTTAAATGGGGTTGGATTTCGTTTAATTTACGAGTCTTGCCATTTGTTCTTTTCTTTTTTCATGTACATGTGAGGTGGATGTGTAAGGAAAAAGTCTTGATTTAGCAAGATTAATTAATCCGAAAATGCTTTCAAATTAGCAATGTGAGACATTTAACACGCATCTCTCACATCCAAATCATATGATGTTAACATAGTGAGAGCTTCCACATTGCTCTACCTCCTAAGAAAACCTAATTAACCTAAAGAAAATCTTAAGTGGATGAAATTGTTTGCTATATTTTTTATTTTTTTTGAATTAGTATTGTTTGATATATTTAAGTAGTGAATATAGCTTTAAAATTAACAATATGTGAGATTTAACATGTTTAAATTTTGTATCAAATTCTTTTTTATTTCTTAATTGAACATATTTAATATTAATAAAATAATCGGTTCGACAGATTTTATCAATTTGTCATTTGTTGTGGGTAGAAGCAAGCAATTTTTGTGGCTGAAAGTGGTTTGTTAAATACTGAATACATTATAAAGTCTTAAAAGAAGGGATAGAAATGTTAAATAAGGATTGAATGTTTAAAATATTTAGTGATTAAAGGTCTAGTGTGGAAAAATATTTGATTAAGGTGTTGATTCTTAAAATAAATAAAGTTAGGGCATTAATTATGCTTTTTGCCAAAAAAAAATCAGTTTAAAGGTTTAAATTAATAGAGAGTGGTGACAAATTTAGGAAATAAAATAGAAATAGAAATAGAAAGGAAGCAATGAGTGCCGACAAAGAGAGGGTGTATATGCAAAAAAGCAGCAACTTTGAGGACAAAATAATAAAATATAAATTTGAGATTTGAGTTGAAGAAGAAAAAGAAGAAAGTCACGTGGTTTTAAGGATCACTTGCCCAGAAATTAAGGTAGCAAAACAATTAAAATACAATATCAGCGAAGTAAGACCATATCACAAGTCTCGTACATAATAATATTATCATAAACAATTGAGAAATCCATGTTCATATTCTAATTCATTTAAATAATAAATAATTTATTATTTTTTCGACGGAAAATAATAAATAATTTATTAGTTAGTATTAAGTTATGGTAAAATATATTATTTAGTTTTTGTATTTTTAAAAACTATATTTCTGAGTTTTATTATGATCAATATTTTGACTTATTTTGGAGAATCTGTTAGTCAAACTTCTTAAATATGGAAAAGGCAATACACAATGGTGATGTATTATAAGCACAATTGACTTAGTTCGAAATTTGAGCAATAAATAAGAAATTTTAACGGAAGAGGAACTAATGTGTTAATTGTGGTAAAATTTAGAAACATAAATTGTATATTTCGGAAAAACAAAAACTAAACAATGTCTTTCGTCATAACTTAAGAACTAATAAACAATTTATCGTTCATTTTAGTCATTTTTTATTTCTTAGTTTTTTTTCTCAATTATTAAACATTTTTGTGTAAGGTTGTCTAGTAATCATTGACCCTTTTTAATATTTATTTCCGCTCTTCTAGTAAATATACGGGCATATCTAATAATTATAATATTTTCGAGTTAAAATGAAAATTGTCTTACTAGTTTCTGAAAATTAAACGATTGCAAAAAAAGATAAAGAGATTTGAAATTCTTAAAAAAAATATCAATCCGAAGAAAACTGAAGAAAAAACAAAACCATTTTAATGAAACTAAAGAGAATTGATGAGCTTATATTGAAATTGAATTGAAGAAAATTAGAAGTAAGAAAATTGAACATGAGGAAAAAAAATTCAAATGAATTAAAGAAATTGAAAAATTATAATTGAAACTGATTGAAGTCTAGATTTGAAAAGTTGAAATCTAAAGAAAATTTGTTATTATTTTTCTCTCGTTAATTGTTGATTTGATTGGGTTTTCTCCATCGATCTTTCTGGCATTTATAGCCGTTTGATATAACTGTTTGTTTCCACTTTATCCACATTCTCCATCGTGTATCCTTCAATAAACTGCTCACTGTTACATGTTTCCTAACTTGATATCCACGATTGATCTAAACCTGATTGACTTCTACAACTTTAGTTTTTATGTTGTTTAATTAAACGATTCAGGAAACGCGTATCAAATAATAAATTGTCTCCTAATTTATTCTAAGAGCACCACACATCAATCTTCATCAATTAAAGATGGACCATGAGGAGCAGGCCACATGGGGGTGGTCAGAGTTCTGGAAAATCCGTCACCGACAAAACCAGGGTTGGATTAGATTTACTGGTGTGTGGTGTTCTTTTGACAGTTAGGATTCTCTAGTCCTTTTAGTTTTTTAAATATTCTATTATGTGCCATCTCCTTACTTATTTTTCTCTCTTAATTTTTCATGGTTGCAATTTCTCTCCCTTAAATCTTACTAATACCAACTTAATTTCCTTCATTTTTAGCACTTTGGTCAGGATGATCTGTAATGTATTCAGTTTTTGTTTACATTTTGAGCACTTTGGTCATCTTTGACTATGGACTGGCACATGTTAATTTTAATGATTTCTTACATTTAGGTGCAGACTTAATATACCACAATGTAGTATTTTATGCCATAAAAAACAACCATTCTACGAGAGAAATATTCAAATGCATTAAGGGATTATAAATTTTGTATAATTATATATCATTTAATACAATAAAAATAATCACATCAAATAAGTTGTTTCTACAAATCATTTTGTGAGAAAAGAAAATTTATCGATTTTTTTGTTTCACATAATAACTAAAATATTCCTTTAAATAAGGTGATAACACATCACCAAAATATCTTATCTGCTTTCTTGAGAAATTCCACAATGACAACATACCATTCGATAATGGACCAATCTAATAGTGTTTATCTTTAAACTTATAAAAAGAAAATTTTAGTAAAGAAAGAGGCGGTGAGATAGTAGACCGAGTCCATCATAAAATCTCTCACTCTTATAGATGAGTTTACAGCCCAATCATCTACTTGCACATCCTTCGTGGAAAAAGATTTTACAAGGACTAAAAATCATCTTTTTTTTTCTAATGCCAGGCGCTCAAAATAAGAGTTCTGTAAAGTTTTTTTTTTTTTTTTTTTAAGCAATAAGAACTTCTAAATTATTGCTCTATAACATTTTCATTTTTCTTTTTTTGCCCTCTACCGATAAATACACTACTTACTCACCCCCTTTACCTTACCAAAATTTTGAGTTTTGTTTTATAACCTGTTATGCTTCTTGTTGTATACAAAATTGAAAATACTTGCTTTGTTGCTTTTTTATGATAAATTTTGTCACTTATTATTTGCAAAACATTTATTGTGTGACTTATCAAAATTAGTGAAATTTCTATTAACATACATGATGGATTACTAACTAAAATTTCACAGATTCTTATAGATCAATATCTTGGATGAGTCGAAGAAGAAGTGTAACAAGATACTTAATAGATCAAAACTCATGATATCAAAGATCAATCCGAATCAAATAGTTCTTTAACTACTTTTAACAGCCACACCCAAAGTTTTCGGATAATAGTCTTGCGCCTCACACCCCACACCCAATAAAAGCCTCTCTCAATCCAATATATACCAACTTAGCATGATATAAGCCCAATAACCATACATAGGACACCCCCTTGAACTTGTTCAAAAAGCTTGGTTGACCCTCAACTTTCATAAGTTTAGATATACCCACTTGAAATTGATGAAACCATAATTACTAGTGGAAGTGTGGCTGCAATTCCAATCACAATGACGAAGAGGATATGACTAGCAGCTCGAGACGATGATACATTCCACCAACTCAACCATTTACTTTTTCAAGATAAACCTTCTTATTTCAAGATATCAAAACAATAAGCCATTCACTGTAAAATCTACTCTCAGTTTCAGTTCAACAATGTTACTCATAAGATGTTTCTAAACTTGTGTTTCATTTCTAAGACACTTAAAAATAAAAGATCAAAGATTTGAAGCTAATAGATTACTCGAAGAAAATTAAAGGACCAATATACATCGAGTAACTTTAGCAGGTCAAAAATTCAGTACTTGTTCAAGTTCAGAAAACTAACCAGACATCATCAAAATTCAGGAGAACGCTGAGTCTTTGTTCTTGCTAAGTAATACATGTACACAAATACATGTCCAATTAATGACCTTGTTCATCATACCAACATGGATTTCACAACCCCTTTAGTTTATACTACTTATCATTGCTGAATAGTTTTCTTTTCTACTTAATCAAATGAAACTTGTTGTGCACTGAATTATTTGTTGAATATCTAATGAATTTTGTTGAATTGAACTGAAAATTGAAGTTTACTGAAAATATGCGAAAAAGAACACGTCTAATACTATAACTAATCAATATTATATCTTTGATTTGCAAAACAAATTGAAATTACAACAACATAATGAAATTCAAACCCTGAAAACAGAGCTATTAGTATTCACATAACTTGCCTATCAGCAGCATCAGCAACAATAGGCAACCTAGGAAGCTGACCAAGCAAACAACTACTAGAGCCATAAATCAAACATACCAAAAGATACAAAAAGACAGTACTATCCAAACTCATCACCAAATCTAACCCTATCCCTTCATGAGGATTAAACGTCCTCTCAAACAAATCAGGAAAAATCAACAACACATCAAGCACAATCGCCTGCATGGTATTAAACCTAACATACCTACTAAAATTAGGGTTTCTAACAACCACCAAGTAAAGGGTCAAAAATACCAGAAACCCATTTAAGGGAAAGCTTTTGAACACTCTAATAGCTGGAACCAAAGGTTGGATTAGGGTTTGGAGAGCTGGGAATTGGGTTAATACGAATTTACCGTATTGGATACCGTCGAAGAATGGGTAGAAGTAGCAGACGGCGGAGATAATTCGGTCGCCGGCGTCGGCTGAGTCGCCCCGGTTCGATTTGGCTGTGATGGTTCTTCTTGTGGTTCGGGTTGTGAGAAAGAGGAGAGATGGGGTTTTGGGAGAGATGAGATAGGGTTTTGGGGAAAGGGTAAATGTGGAAATTGGAGAGAGAGGGCTGGACATGGCTGCACTGTTCTGCGGGATACAGAGCAGATGAGACTGAGATGTTTCTGGGTGTTCTTTTTTATTATCGGAACAAGAGAAAATATCATCTTTTTCACTGTAAAACGACGGCGTTGTGGATGTTTATGATATTTCTTTTAATTTCGACGTGTTTTGTAGTAGATCGTAAACTTTCAAACAATCTATAACTATAAAATTATAACTTATTAGTTTCTTTGATATTGCTAAACTTCATTATTAGTTTTTATGTTTTTAATGTTCTCTAATGTTATTCTATTCAACGATTTTGGCTTTGTTCGTTTTGTTTTATTTTTAATAAAACTCAATTCTATTCAATTTTATCCAATTCACTTCACTTCAACTGCACTCAGTTTAGTCAAATTCAGCAAAAAAATTTTAATCATTCAACTATTCAACTTACTCAGTTCAGTCCATTACAGTTCACTCTTGATAAGTTCAATTCAACTCAACCATAAAAAAATATGATGTTAATCTTACCGTATTTCTATGTAACACACCATTTAGTTCCGGACTAAATAATATTTTTTGAAAATATATGGACCTAACATTATATTAATTAAAAAAAAAACATAAAATATAAAAATTATTAAATTATTTATCCTTATAAAAAAATTTCAAGTAGAAGTGTTAAAAATTATACACGTTAACTAAAATCAGGCAGAAATTAACTTTCATGTACACAGAAAAGGTGAGAGTTTGTTATCGAATACTTTTTTTAATAGAAACCTTCTGTCTCTTGTACTATTTTTTTTTATGTTCTTATTTAATTCGAGATTGATCAAAATCAAAATACTTTTTGCAGTCTCAAAATTAAAATTTTGTGCTTTATATTTTCAATACGTATAGCAGCATGTATACATAACCGTGCAGATTTGATAAAATTTGGATAGCAATTGATTATAGTTAACTTGGGCTTTATTGACTGGACAAAAGAACTCTACGTATGTGCAGAACAGCATTGAAAGACATAGTTTTGCGTACTCTTTTATCATGCAAGAAAATTCATAAGGACAATCCAACAACTAATCAAATTACTTAAAATTGCCCATGCCTAATGTCTATCTCAATTGGAGTGAAAGGACTAATTTGAACTTAACCACATAACATAATTCTTCTATTCACATACAAAACAGAACAAGAATTCTAAGAGAACCGAACAAAAACATTGCTATCAAACTTGAGAAGGCAAACAAAGATACTCCGTCTCTTAGAAACTATAATTAAGTCTCATCAGCCCATAATTGTTACTTGATGAGATTGCTATTGTTGCGTTATTTATAAGCGTAAATGGAAACTTCATTAGTGTACATTGCCGACACAATACACAATGAAGAAATAAAATACCTCAATATATAAGGAGTCTTATTAACTCCCTAATTAAACAAGGAGGGATATGTAACACACCCTAACAATCACACCTAAAATGTATCTCAAATAAGGAGGATTGACTCACATGTACAAGAAGCCGTAATGTATAGCTCTCTAATTAAACGTGGACTACCTAACAATGCACCCTAAAGCAATGCAAAAAGAATGTACAAGAGAATAATCAGATGAGGATAAGAAGAGGACAAAATTACATAGAGGCTAATTATCCACAATGCAATGTAGTGAATTAATTTTGCTTTCCAAACCACAACAGTGTAGCAGGTAAAGCTAACTATTCGGTCACTAAGTCTTTGATATGTCATATCTCATTTACTCTAACTTAAGTACAGTTTCCCCACGTTGTTCGTACACATAATAAGCTTGTCTGTTGAAGTTTTTTTATTAGGTTGTTTCATCTTTTTTAACATAACTGCGTACTCTCAGTTTACCATAAAAAAACTGCTCTTTCGGTGCAAATTTATTTCCCACCGTTAATGCTAACTTTACAATAACTCCTACCACGTCAGCCATAATATTTTCCACTATACTCAGGCCTGAACAACTTCAAACTATGGTTTTAAAACCACTCTTCAATGCATCCACATTGTTTGATAGCTCTTATATTCTCAAAACTCTCGCTTTCTCTATCAATTATTGCACCTTATGTTATTATGTATGCACATTAACAGAACAAAAGCTTACATGCATTATATAAGTTCAAATATCAAATCATCTATCACATTCTCAATTAATAAACTCTTCACCCAATAAGATGCCGACTTTCTTATTTCTCTATCTAGTTCTGTTCTTGGTTGTCATTTCCATTTCCATATCCACATGTTCTCAACATATACCAAACCATATATCAGAAGCAACTGAGTGGTGAGCACGTACCTGTTATTCTTGAAGGGAGGACACCATTGTATCTTCTAATTTTTGTTTTGTATACTTTGTACAGGAGCTCAAGGAGAAGGCAGCCTGAGAAAGTATTATGCAGAACAGGTAACCCAATTGACGACTGCTGGAGATGTGACACTGAATGGGAAACTAACCGGAAAAGATTAGCTGATTGTGCGATTGGGTTTGGACGCAATGCTGTTGGGGGTCGAGATGGTGAGGTATATGTGGTCACAGATTCTGACAATGATGATCCTGTAAACCCAGTTCCAGGCACAATCCGCTATGGTGTCATTCAAGAAGAACCACTATGGATCATCTTTGATGACAACATGATCATCAAGCTAAAGGAAGAACTTGTCATGAACTCATACAAGACAATAGATGGAAGAGGATATAACATCCAGATAGCAGAGGGGTCATGCATAACCATTCAAGGTGTAAGCAACATTATCATCCATAATATCTATATACGTGATTGCATACCAGGTGGAAATGCAATAGTGAGGGATTCACCCTCCCATGCTGGTTTAAGAGGATATTCGGATGGAGACGGCATATCCCTATTTGGAGCAAGAGATGTTTGGATCGATCACTGCACACTAGCTAACTGCAGTGATGGACTAATCGACGCTATAAATGGTTCAACATCTATTACAATATCAAACAACTACATGTTGCACCATAATGAAGTTATGCTTATGGGTCATAGTGATGATTTCCTCGATGACAAGAATATGCAAGTGACAATAGCTTTCAACTTTTTTGGCGAAGGCCTGACTCAAAGAATGCCTAGGTAACTTAATACGTTATAACTATACCAGAACACAAAGAAGAGCAGTAATGTAACCTTGCTTTCATTACTACCACTAATTCCCAGAATCCCCAAGGACTAATCAGTTAAATTATCTAACTTTTCCAGGTGCAGATTTGGATATTTTCATATTGTAAATAACATATACACTGGCTGGGAAATGTATGCAATAGGTGGGAGTGCCAATCCAACAATTAATAGTCAAGGGAATGTCTTTATTGCATCAGATAACAAGAATACAAAAGAGGTAACTGTCTGTAGTAAAGATTTAACACACATTTTAACTAATTAATTAAATACTGTTAGAATTGATAATTTATTGCATCACCAAACTACTTGGAGTATTGACTATATGCGCCTAAATTAAGGAGAGGATGGTGAGGATCCATTTCTCATAAGCTCAAAAACTAGAACAGAAAAATGATCACTAATGTGTAATCCATATGAACAACACACCTTATAACAGATCAAAATAGTTTTCAGCTTGTCCTGATTGATGAACCATGGAAGATACTTCTACTAGCTAACCAGCATATACCGTCAGTACATATGGGTCCTTATAGATTTTATTCTCATTCAGGTGACTAAACGTGAAACCTCACTCGAAGATGAAGAGTGGAAGAACTGGAATTGGAGATCAGATGGTGATGTAATGCTCAATGGGGCTTACTTCACCACTTCAGGTGACAAAGGTCCAGCGAGCTACATTAAAGCATCAAGTATGGTAGCTAGACCAGCTGCGCTTTTAACAAATATTTCTCCTTCTTCTGGAGCTCTAAATTGTCAGAGTGGACAATACTGCTAGATACTGACCTAATCTTCTTCTTTTTTTCTTTTTTGTTGTGTGTAAGTTTTTATTAATTCAATTTTGGAAATAAAAAATTCCTATATAGGTCTTATAGGTCACGTTCTCTACCATCCATGACTAAAAAATCCAATTTGCAAAACAGACAATCAACATTTAATGACAAATCAATGACTATGAACTTACATTCTTCTACAACCCCCACCACATGACGTGGGAAAAAAATTAATCAGAGGCGCAGAGACACTGATTTTCTTGACGAGACAGTAAAAAATGATGGTTAGATATTGGATCAAATGTCAATTACAAATCTGTGCTCATCTTTCTAACAAAAGGGACAAAATTATTCCAGTTTTCAACCGCAAAGATTTTATCATTCATTCTGAAATAAGTAAATGACCTTACAGCTTCTGCCTGTGGATTACAACAGTTAGCAAGTATTTTCCTTAGTCCTTTCTGCAAGAGAAAATATTGGCATAGATTATATTTAGGAATAAAGAGGCACCAAAAGGAGGACACGCATATACGTGGAGTCAAATAGAAACAAAATACGAGCAAAAAGATCAAATAATCAATGACAATAAAAGAGAATTTTCGCAGACAAAAAGGAAATTTACCTGATCAAGCCGCTCACTAGTATTTCTTCCAATGAGATGTATCCTTTTCTTTGAAATGCTTCTTATCTGGTTGGGGTAAAATCAACTCAATCGAAGATAGGATACATATCATTGTAGTTACAATAATGCATTTAAAAATTCATGCAGCTTGACCCTTGTAAACAATACAGTCCACTCTTTTGTTTAGGTTTCCTAATGCAATAATGCAGCAATTTCCAGATACATAATGCATTTCATGAAGATATTTATTGTATCCTGACATTTGGCAGAAAATAAATGTACAGGACTATTACGCACAAGATAAGTCCTAATCCATATTCTCTTTGATGTACACACCTCTTGTCAATCTTCTTGTCTGTTTATGTAGTAGAAAAAGAAACCCAAAACCAATGTCAAAGCAAATTGTATTCCATTTAAACTCGTGCGTGTGTGTGTGTGTGTGTGTGTGTGTGTGAGAGAGAGAGAGAGAGAGGGAGGGAGAAACTGGCATATGAAGGAGAAATGTGTATGAGTATAGGTTTGAATAAATGGGTATCCACCCCAACAAAATTAACTTTTGCACATGATGTTGTTTTACCTAATAAGCATGTCCACAGAAAAAACACACTCTAGATGTTAACAAAACATGATATCTCAAGTGTGTGCCTTAACATTGCAGGTTCAACAGGATCCCAGAAAATAAAAAAGACAGGGATGTCAAATCCCATGACCAAAGAAGAAAAGCAGAATTTTATCGAACATGAAAGAACATGCACCTGCTGGAGTAGTCCTTCAGGGCTGCAGCAATAGGCTGGTGGGGTATCACTATCCATCATTTCCAAGCAGCTACAACAAAATAACTTAACATGTGAAAATGTTTACACAAATTATGTGCACCCAGGGATATACAAGTTGAAGACCAGTAAAATAATCCAGTAAATGGTTTGAAATGCAAAAAAGTGCAAATATCGTATTAACGCAAGATAATATATACTAGTTTGTTTCTCATGATATTTTTATCATCCAGGAAAGAAAAAAGACTCAAAATATTCCAATGCATTTCCCATGTTTCAAGTGAATTATTTGCAAACTGAAATCCATCAATGCAAACATTAACCTCCACACTACTGACCACAGGAACATTAAGATTTCCATATATATCATATTTCGGGTTAGCGAGAAAACAAAAACTTACGAAATATGCAAAGCTGCTCCATGACGAGACAACACTGAAGCAACAGGATCATAACCATCCCTAAGAGCTGTGTTGTAGTACCCTGCTGTAAGTTCAGCAGGATGCGATACTGTCTGGTACCACCAATATATTCCGCCAATTTTTGCCACTAATATAACTGGAGTTTGACTGTTATGTTGGTATTTCTTCAGCACATTAGCTGCCTTTGCCAGAATATCATCAGCATGACAAATCAGCTTACCACTGTACCATTCCTGTAGGGACCAAATTTAACATAAGATTTGTAATGCAATTGCTGAACTTAAAGTTACTTTTCAATTCTTTGCAATTTGGTGCTTGCTAATCATTCTCTAATACCATATGCATGCACTAGCTATTTTTTAACACTGCAGAAAACCATTTAGTTATACCAATAAAAGATGCACAATTATGCGCTGCAATTGCATAAATTTCTACCATTCATAATGGAACTATGATAGGTAGTGTCAAATGCCACATAGAGGGCAATCTTCAAAGGAATGATAACTACTATAGAATTGAGTGATATCTCTTCCATGAACTGATCCCAAAAGTGGATAGAATTATGCATTATAATTAATAAATTAGCTCCAGAGATGGCTTCTTATGCTTAAAAAAATCTACCAAATGATATTGTTTAACTAAACTAGAACTAAAGTTCCAAAATGTGCAAGAACCTTGCAAAGGAATTAAACTATGTTACTTCACTGGATACGTACAAGGAAGAAGCGGCCATAATCAGAAAGAAAGTTCTCTTGTCCATCTTCAAAAAAAGGAATACCAGGTGGAAGGCTGTTGTAACAACCTGCATTTTGAGGACCTCTATCTCCCCATTCAGGTTTTCCAGCCTCACAAGCAGCCATCTTTAGGTCCTCCATCCTAAGAGCAAAACCAAGCACAAAAATAAAAGTTTTGATTCCACATAACAGGATGAATGGACGAGTTTAAATGAGACTGACATACATGTACTTGTCATAACACTGGAATTCACCAATTCCAGGAAATTTCCATCTACCATCACCTGATGGATGTGCAGGATACCTGCATGTATTTATTAAACATAAAATGTTGAAATTGCCTTACAGTATGGTCATGAAACAGCGGTTTAGAGTACCTCAGTTCTCCAGAAGGACCAAGACCTACACTTACTTCCTCAATTACGTTACCAATAAAAGAGTCAAATTTGTTGACAAAACTGAGCATGAAGTCTTCATAACACTGGAGGGCTGTCCGGCCAAAAAACAGAGGAAGCTGGTCCACTCCTAGTGTAAGATAATCATCATTGGAAAACCCCATTTTATCTCGATAGTAGATATCTTTATTGTGACCCCCAATCTGAAAAGGAATTGAAACATGCTTTAGCTTGACCGTCTTAATTGAGTAATAAAACTAGACCAGAACGCAATGAGGCCAATTTAATCAATATTTTATATTCGTCATCATCTAATAGAACTTCATGCATCAAGTATTTAAATCTATCCACAACAGACCAAAAAAATTGTAAATGGACTGAGTTAACTTCCACTCAAGGATTCCTAACATAACATTGAATATGGAAAGAAAGATCCTACATATACCATTGTATGAGACAAGAATTGCAGGCACCTACCTAGAAACCCAATAACGCTGTATGATTTACTGTAACTACTCCACTGGGTATGGGATGATTACGCAGTCAAGAAAGACAATGCATGACCAAGATTAGCCAGTTTTTAAGCGACTATCATACTTTTTAAAATGCTTTTTTGAAGAAACATATAAAGAAATGAAGCATACTTCTAGAATCCATCGTGGAAGACTCACACCACCAGCTCCCGTAGACAGGTGCATGTTTGAGTGAAAACACAAAGCAATATGCAACTTGAGCCCCGACTCAGATACCAGTCTAAAAAGCTCTTCGTAAAGGAACCAATTATACTCCAAAGGAGAAAAACGCTCGACAATACCCCACCAAACCTCTACAGCTATTCCATATACACCTGCCAACTTGAGAGCTTTAAGAGACATGGTTAAAGCCTTGATTCTGCAACAAGAAAAAGCAATACATAAAATGTTTCACTACATGATTGAAAAATAGGAACTTATCTTACGAGTTGAGGCATTAAAAAGCAAAAACAGGAAATCATAAACTAATTAAATCACTGGATATGACACATTGCATAACACTATAAGTTAGTAGGAATCACGTACGTGAAGATATTTCTAATTCAAATAATGCAATAGCTACCTACTACATCAAAACATAACACATCAAACTAATGAGTTAAATAGCATGTAGGGTTACTTTTTTGAACAGCATCACCTTTAAATGCAGCAAGAAAGAATTCAACTTATGATATAAGATGAAACTAGCAAGAATACGTAAAAGGCGTTAGAAGCTCACTTTCTAATCCTTGGACTGCCAGTAGAATCAATGCCAAAAATGTCGACTGGCATCATAACAAATATGGGGACTCTCTTATGCTTGGAGGATTCCAATATGGTGGATCGTGATTTTTCTCGAGCATCCATACTGCAACAACAACATAGATAATGAGATAATATGCATAAATTTAGTTTGGTAGACTGATACCAAAAACATCATATTTCCATAAATAAGAAGACAATTTAAATACGAGTATGAAGTATGAAGGAATGATTTGTAAGGTAACAAATTCAGCTGAATCAATTTTAAACTAGCTTATTATATTTCTCTATTAACTCAACGAGTGAAAGTAGAAGAAAGTGAGTGACCTCAAAACGCGGTAGTTTTGGCAAAGAGATCGCCATCGAGGAAAGAAGAGGGGCTTTTTGAAGAGAGGAATAATTCGGAGATTGGTTCGGGTTTTACGGCGCTCGAAAAAGGTAATCTCTCGTAAAGCAAAAGAGCGTCTGCTGCCGGGACACCTCCGGCCAACTCCAACATTCACTGCCATATGATTGATGATGATCTCTCTCCTCTGCTGCTGCTGCTGCTGCTTCTGGGTGCGCGCATTACAGATGGAGAAGAAGTGGCAATCAGTTCTTTTCTGGATTTCATTTCATTTTGTGAGTTAACCGTTTCTTTCTTTATGTATTATTTTTTCGCCTAATCTACGTAATCGTATTCTTTCTTCTTCTTCTTCTTCTTCTTTTTTTCACTTTCTATGGTGTTTCTTTCTCCTTTTGCAAATTTGCCCCTAATCCTTTCTTTTCCTTTCATATTTACACTATACATTTCAACTTTTCCCCTTTTGAGAACTAAAATAAAACACTCATCTTTATGCCTTTCTTTCTCTTTTTACAATTTAAATGTTTCAATTACATTGATATTGAATTCTGTAAAGAGAAATTCTACAATAGAACCACCAATCCAATAGTGTTTTCATCTTAACTATTTTATTTTTTAAATTATTTATTTACAAATTCAATAGTATATTATTGGATGGGTCCATTGCCTCATGGAGACTTGATCCATTATAGAATTTCTCTTTTAAAAACATGCATTTTATTTGAGTCTTTTATTACTTGTTACAAGACGAGACGATGTTGATAGTTTTTCTCTATGATTTATGTCTATTAATCTATTAAGTAAAGTTGTTTTGAGTAATTAATGTTCTCAGTTTGCTTAAGCTTAGATATCGAGTTCAAATATAAAATAAAATAAAATAAATAATCCAACTAAAACATGCATTACGAGTTTTGAAATGCAATTCGAATTTATGAATTCTCCAGTTTTAAAATTTTATATGACAATGTAATAATATATTCAACAGTTCAAATATAAAGAACATATTTCTTTTATTAATTCAATTGAAGCACAATGAAAATGAATAGAATGAAGTGACATGATATTATTTAATTTTGGACCCATATGTTTTTTAATAAAAAACTGCATTCATGATTTTGGAAAGATGGAATTAATAAATATCCATCAAGATGCCAAGTTAGGAGAAACGTAGAGAAATGTTGAGGGTACACATATAAATATAGAAGAAATAGAATAATGAAAATGCGACGTGGATATAATTATCCAAATGGATATACATGAGAAAGGCAAATAAACTAAAATTTGCATTATTGGTTGAAGTTTGCCAAATCTTTACTCTTTGCCAAGGTTTTTGGTTGGTTTCCAATTGCTTGTAGTAATTTCGGGGTGCAATCTAAAAATCTAGATGCATGGAGAACAACTCCAATACAGGTTCCCCAAGAATTTGAGAGAAAAATTACATATTATTCTGCTTCATGAACCTCCATAAAAGGCATAGGAAGTCGAGCTAAAACCGAGCACCAAACTTGTTCACTTTACGGCATCACTTTTTGTTAGTTTAACTTTTCAATGTTATATTTCATCATCTTTTGGACATAAAAAAAATAACAACTCTAATAACAACTTATTTTAAATTTTAATGCATTTTTATTTTGTGCAATAACAACTCTAAGAACGATTTTCTATCATGTAAATTCAAATTTGACGGTTAGAATAAAAATATTAATGATCTTTAGACCGTACATATTTTAGTTGAATCTTAACTTTGCAATGTATTTCTTTAACTCTATTTTGTGCATATCTTTTTTCCTATTTTCCTTCATAAATTAATTAGTTGCCAAATTGAATTGAGTTATTTGAAACCCAAATTATGTCATCCGCCATAATTAAACTATATATTTAAGCTTTTACTAAAGTTTATCATGCTTTGGATTAAATTAAACATCCTTTGGAACTTGTACAACAAATTGAGTAATTTAAGTTCATCATAATCTTATTTTATTCTCTCCAACGATATTCAACTAAGAGGCTAACAAATGAATAATTAGAATTCGACAAAAATCATACAATACAAGCAGGTTAATGGTAAAAAATACAAAAAGAAGTGAATAAATTAAATAAATAAACAAAATTAAAATGCCAAAGCTATTGCCCCTACAGTTACCAACAACCCACTAAAAACGACCCGAACCTCGTACACGGACATCGAACCCGAATTATCACCAACCGGACCTTCTGCAGTTTCCGGCGATAAACTCATCGGAGAGGGACTTGGCGGGCTACTAGTAGATGGAAAAACCATCGGAGCATCCGCCGGAGTTGCTGAACTTGCAGGAACCATAGCAGACGTCTCTGGAGTCGGTGCAGCAGTCGGAACTCCAGGCATTTCAGGGTCAGAGACAGGAGCCGAAGTCGGTGTCGCAGAAGGAGAGGAAACCGTCGGCGGTGGAGTCATCGGAGACGGAACTGGAGGAGACCCACTTGGAGATGGAGTTGAAACAGTCGGAGACGGCGTTGTGGTGGTCGGGGCAGCGGCGGGGGAAGTTTTGGGAGAATGTGATGGAGATTTAGAAGGAGATTTAGCCGGAGAAGTTGACGGAGATCTTGCCGGAGCAGTTGGTGGAGATTTCGCTGGAGAAGTTGACGGAGAAAGATGTGATGATGATTTAGTAGGAGAAAGAGCAGGGCCATTGTCTGCGTTTACTACATTCATGGAAACTGAAATGCTTAATGCAAGAACAACAAGGAAGGCTACTCTCGGAATCATTGCGGCAGCGTTTAGTCGGAAAATATGATTAATGGAAGCGTTTTTTTCTTGTTTACTTACTGTTGAATTTGAATGTGAGATTTGAGTATTGTGAATTCCGATGGAGGTTGAGAACAAGGATATATATAGAAGAGAGAGGAAGAAACGGTGGTGAAACGGAAATATGACCGTTGCAAATTAGGAAGTGGTAGGGGGTTAAGTTTGGGACGGCGACTATAGGTTTGCATTTGTAGCCGTTAGTGTATGAAGATGGGGCCTTCTGCTTGTCGGGTTTCACCAGCAATATGACAAACTATTATGCCTCTATAAATGTGTACCAGGATTCACGTGAAACTATTATTCTATAATCAATTTGGGAAATGAAATTTTTTTCACTATGTTGTAAAAAATGATTTGCTAGTATAATATATATTGAAAAAGATAATGTAAACCTTTAGCTTTATTTGAGAGTTAAAATGTTAATGCATACGAGAGTTACTTCCAAATTGAATCTGATGTTGATAAAAAATATTATTTAACTAATTTATATTCATTAACTTCTCGTTCAATTCAATTAATCTTCAATAAAATTAATATTTAACTTTTATTGCTCGTCACCTTCCTTTTTGTCTCATTACTTTTATTAACATTCTCTAGCTCATGTTTAGGAGGAGGTTTTCAATTAACTCCATTGGGAAGTTTTTTTAAAAGATTAAGAGTTAACATTTTACTTACATTAATCTCGAAATCTTAACGTTCAAATCATAAGTTAACAGAAGTAACGTATACAATTTAACTAATTTACATCTATTAGTCTCTAATTTAATTCCACCAACTCACAAACAAGGTTAATATTTAACTTTCATTTTTCGTTCCATTACTCCTATTAACCTCCTCTAACTCTCACCTCCATTAACCTCTCAACTCCCTAACAAATGCAGTTTTGAGGTTAACGTAAGTAAAATTTTAACTCCTATTAACCTTCATTTAATCTTTTAAAAAACTCTCAAACAAGGTTAATTGAAAAATTTACATTTCATTATCCTGCTAACCTTCATTAACATCGTTCGAGCACGATTTTCAATGTTTAGAAGACGGACGGTGGAAGAAAACGTCTATAAAATAGGTGTTGGAGTCCATTTCTTACTAAATTCCTTAATGATGAATGGCTACTCTTTCAAATTATCGTTTGTTTGAAAAATCGTGAAATATAAATTTTAGGTTTTCTTTTGGGTTTATCGGATGAAGTTGTTGGGTAGTACATATTTAATTTGTGTACATATATATAGAGAAAGCATGTCTTTTTCTATTTATGACTTCGACTAATTAATAATCTTTAAAGGACAAAAAGAGCATCATAGCTGTTGGAGAATTCGGTTGGATTATCCTTGATGGGTTTGACTCGATCCAACCCAACACTTTTTAATTAGGTAAGGATGACAGATGTGAGATCGTCACCACTGATCCAACAACATCAAAGCCCAACAAGCCCAACCATATACCCAAAAGCCCTTTCATGCATAATGCTTCGTTTCAAGACTCGTCCCTTGGAGTTCGACGGTGGACTCTGCAATAATACTCGTCTATACATACACACTCCATTAAATGCACAAATGACATATTTTCTTTCTCTCTACTTCTTCCCTCTATCTAAATATGATATGCTTTAGTAACTTCCTCAAGACCCCGGACTGACTTAGACTTCAGAGTGTTTATCAAGAGGAGGTCAATGTTCCACTCCACTGAGGAATCATCGAGGATCCTACGCCCGAAAGGAGACATTGTAGTTCACTTTGTCATTAGATACAAATAGCGTAAAACACATTTTCATTCATGTAGAAAAGATACAATCTTTTCTTCCATCTTCTATGTAAACTCAATTAAATAAAAAAATTATCCCTTTCAATTTTTGAATTAGTTCTTAGGTATTTTTTTTAAATGAAAGTGATTGAAGTACATTGCTTAAAAATTCTACAAAAGGTATTTAAACAGTGAAACTATTTTTCATAATTCGTTAATTTATATTGATATGATTATGTTGTTTGATCCATTTTGAATGCGTTGCGGCCATTGATTTATTCATCGACTATACCAAAATTCTTATGAAGAGCAACGTTCCTAATTAGTAGTTGACGTTAAGTAGGAAGTTTAGTTCGAAATAGAAAATGACATATGATATCACCAATGACTTATGGACCTAAGACGAAGCCCATATAAAACCATATGTCTAATATTATTTATATAGTACATACCGCGACAAAGAAAAAGTAAACCTTCCATTGTACCATATAAGTGGAGTCAACGAGTCAATGTATTGTACTATCAAATACTTAACACCATTATTCAAATTTGTTTTTTCCACCATGTTCTCTTTGCCTTATTAGTACGTATCAACAGTTCGTTTCAGTACTGTTCGATTTAGTGATTTCACTCAATAATTACACTTTAATTAAGTTCAATAATTTTCAGTCATAAAAAACATATTGTAACACTCCAAAACAAAATCACACTGTTTTTTGATTATACGAAGGAAACCATGTATCTCTCTCATTAAATTCTATAAAAAAACACATGAATTTTATTAAAAAAAATTTCATTGAATTAGAGTTGTTATTACAATAAATAAATAAAACCATTTTGGGCAATAACTTGAAAGTTCTTAAACACCTATAGCCCCCCGAAAAAACCAAGGATGAATTGATGCGTAGCGAACACCCAAGCGCACTTTAGCTAGTAGGGGATTAAAATAGATTACTTTATGATACACGAAAGAAATCCCCAGAAATTTCCCAATCTCTCACCATTCACAAGTATCCAAATTAGGGTTTCTGGTCCATCCCTCTCTTTTTCATAACAGACTCCATTATCTTTTTCAGGTAACGATCTCTTCTTTTCTTTATAACATATTTGATTTAATATCTCACATCTCCTTCTTTACAGCCATAGAGCCAAAATCCCCGGTCGCCGGAGCTCATGGACGACGGTGAGGGCGGAGATCACCTTGATCAGTTCCACCGTAATGAAGCCATTTCCGCCGTTGCGGATGATGCTTTCCTGGGGGAGGAGGATGATGATTATGAAGATCTTTACAACGACGTCAATGTCGGTGAGGGTTTCTTGCAATCTCTTAGGAAGAATGAGGATTTAGGGTTTCCTAATCAGGATAGTAGTAATAATAATAACACTGTTGAGAAAAAGATTGAGTCTGATGCTTTAATAGCTCCGAACCCTAGTACTAGCGTGCCTGGAGAAAGTAGTGTTTCTAGGGTTTCTGGTTATGAAAGGAGTGATGCTGGACAGAAAGGACCGGCCACTGGGTCTGGTGGTCTTAGGGTTGAACTGGGGCCGAGTTCTGTTAAGTCGAGTGAGATTGAGCAGCCTACGGGTAGCAATAATGCCAATGTTGTTAGCAATAGTAATGTCAATAATCTAAGTGGTCAAGGAATTATTGGGCAGCTATCTCATGGCGGTGTTATTGCTACTACTGGGACTATGGGAAATGTACCCAATGAGAATATAGTTAGAAATGTGAATGGAGGAAATGTGGTTGGCAATGGTACTGGTATTGTGGCTGTTGCTACTGGGGGGGCTGTTGGTAGTGGTGGTGGTGGTACGATATTGTTTGTCGGGGATTTGCATTGGTGGACAACTGATGCTGAGCTGGAAGTTGAGTTATGCAAATATGGCGTGGTGAAAGAAGTTAAGTTTTTTGATGAGAAAGCGAGTGGGAAGTCGAAAGGATTCTGTCAAGTTGAGTTTTATGACCCTGCTGCGGCAGCTGCTTGTAAGGAAGGGATGAATGGGCATGTTTTTAATGGAAGGCCATGCGTTGTGGCTTTTGCATCGCCTTTCAGTGTGAAGAGAATGGGAGAGGCTCAGGTTAACAGGAATCAACAGATGTCGCAGACTGCACTTTCACAACCAAGGAGGGGCAACAATGAGGGGGGAAGGCCTGGCCCTCCAGGTGCTGCTACTACTGGTGCTGGTAGTGCTATTGCAACTGGTGGGAATTATCAAAGCGGAGATGCGAATAGAGGATATGGGAGAGCCAATTGGAGAGGGAATGGACAACCGATGGGTGGTAGGGGGCCTCTTGGTCCAATGAGGAACAGGGCTGGTCCCATGGGTGGGAGAGGTATCATTGCGAATTCTGGAAATGGATTTGGCCCAACCCCTCCTTTGTTGCATCCCAATTCAATGATGGCACAGGGTTTTGATCCAGCATTTGGAGGACCTATGGGTAGAATGGGAAGTTATCCTGGGTTTCCAGGAGGACCTACGCCTCCATTTTCTGGAATTTTGTCTTCCTTCCCACCCGTTGGAGGTGTGGGCCTGCCTGGAGTAGCTCCTCATGTAAATCCTGCATTTTTTGGACGTGGAATGCCGATGACTGGAATGGGAATGATGCAACCTAGTGCTGTTGATGGCCCTAACATGGGAATGTGGTCAGATCCTAGCATGGGTGGATGGGTAGGTGAAGAGCATGGTGGAGGTAGAGCTGGTGAGTCTAGTTATCCAGAGGAAGCTACTTCTGATCATCAGTATGGTGAAGTAAGTCATGATAGAGGAGCTTGGCAGAACACAGTGAAGGAAAAAGATAGAACTTCAGAAAGAGACTGGTCTGGATCATCTGATAGAAAGTACCGTGATGATAGAGAAACAACAGGATATGATAGAGATATACCTAGAGAAAAAGATTCTGGTGGTCATGATCATGATTGGTCAGATAGAAGGCATCGTGATGACAGGGATGTTGGTAGAGAAAGGGAGAGAGAGCGTGAAGGAGATAGGGAACGCTCTCGAGATCGTGAGCGAGAAAGAGAAAGGGACCGTGATCGGGACAGAGACCGTGATCGTTATAGGGAAGAGCGAGATAGATATTCTGATCATCGCAGGTATAGGGACCGTGAAGTTGAGCATGATGATGATTGGGATAGGGGTAGGTCATCAAGGACTCACAACAAATCAAGATTATCCCAAGAGGAGGAGCATCGATCTAGATCAAGGGATGCTGATTACGGGAAGAGACGGCGACTTACATCTGAGTAACTAGTTACATGCCTACTATTTTGGAACTATTCCTTAGAAGCAAATTGGAAAGCAATTAAACTTTGGTTTCAGCTAGTTTATCCCAAGTTTCTTTCAAGAGGTGTTACTGGATTCCTCATTTCATGGATGGCAGTTCTCAGTTCATTGTCTGAAGTTCTTTAAATGCTTTCATCCAATGGCAGCATGGATCCCTTATGATGCAAAAAGAGTAAGTTCCTTGTATACCCACACTCATGTATTGCCTGTGACATTGTGCTCTTGAATTGATTAGCAGTACTAAGTGAATCACTCTGTTGAGGTAGCACCTTGCAAATTTCTTGTTTTCAACAATAACTTCAGGTGTGCGTCTGAGTTGTTCTGTGATGATTATCTAGTATAAAGTGTTCCGAAACCCTTTTTCAACTGCTTCTGCAGCAAGGATGCATCAAATACCTGCAATATTTTTCTGTTAAACTGTTTTTTGTTTGATTATCGTATTAAATTGCACATTTACCTTGCCATTTGAGGTGTAGTCTACTAATAATGTATCTGTCGAAAACATAAAGGGAGTTCATATAACTGATTTTTTGAAAGAATAATTGATATTGGTCTAAACTACCTTGTATGTTCTTTTTAGTTCTCACTCAGAGCAATAAACTGTTGGAAAAAGTGTTTATTGGGAGTTGATAGAAATATTTCTTGTTAGTGTTATACCACTGGAATCTTATTGAAAAGTTCTTCTATTACGATAAAAATATGAGACCATATATATTTTCTCAGAAATGAGAGTTTCATCATGTTATAATACTCACCCAGTTCGCATGGCATCTGATAAGATTTGACAAGTATGGACTCCCTTAAACTGAGATTTGTTATTGCCATGTTGATGACAGGTATAGGACTAACTATCCCTATGCCTTTTCTGTAAAATATTCATGGTCTTGTATGGTGATCATTGTGGATTAATTTGTTTGTTTTTCATTTTGCAAAGGTGATTGTGTGAGAACAAATGTTACAGCGCATGCCAATAGATGCCTTTCTAGTTTCTATATCAAAATATCATGCTCCAATAATACATTGCTTTTGTTCTTTTTTGGTGCGACGATGGGTGAGAAATGAGTGGAAACATGATGGCTGGGAGTTCATATTTCTCACATGTTTGTTTTACTTTTTTAGATGGAAGGGCGTATATGGTCTTGAATCATAGGGTATTGGACAGAGTTCTGTGTTTTTCCATAGAGGTGATGACGATGACTTCAAACTTCGGACAATTGCGTGGAGACTGCTGCATTGGTGATATGAAGTGGAACTTTTGGTTTTAAGTTATTAGCATTGCTTTGACATTTTTAATGTTTCGGTTAATAACAGTTTGATGAAACCAATGTTGTGGATTATGTTAAAATGGCATGAACTTGCTGAGATTTGGTAGATTAATACTGCTTATGAATGTGAGTAATGTAATAGGGAATTTAGATTAGAGGTTTGTTATGTTTCATTAACTTATTAGCTGTAGCTAGTTGTCTGTTGTATCCTTTCTAGCCCCTCCTCTTTCATGCCTCCAGATTGGCCATGCAGTTTTTGTTGTATTTTTGTTGTAGTTTACCAATTTTTGTCAACGGCCGTTTTTTTTAAAGCCCTGAGAAATTGTACAAATACCATTTTGTATATATGATTAATATGGCTGATCTGGTTTTGTTCTATACAAAATTGGTTTTGATATTTCGAGAATTTTGTATTATTGTTTTTCCCTTTGCGGTATTTTCCACTACTCCCCATTTCAATAAGTATTCGACCTGATTCAGTGTCAACTACTCTATATTTGGGTGGTCATATTACTTCCTCCAAATCCATGTCTGTGTTTTGCAGGTCATTAACAAGTTTGGTTCAACAGCTCTGCGCACATTTTTAGTCCATTTGTGCTTCTGTTTCCATTTGTCTAGATGTAATCCAAGTCATTTTGCTGTCCCCCTTCTATTTGTCTAGAAGTGATCTAAGTGGATTCAAGTGATTGCCTCTAAAAGCTATATTTTCGTTCTTCCATCCGTGTTGTTTATGTAATAGAGTTCTTTTGGGATAGTTTTCATATTCAAGATTCTCTTTTGCTATCTATACCTTTTTGGATTTCATTGAATGTCGTCTTCCCGATTGATTAAGCTTCGAAAATTTTATTATTTGTTCCTTCGTATCTGGTTTAAACTCACTCTCAGTAGCTTATCTTTGTGTAGCCTCCTTTGGATTTAAAGTCTTGTTTTATTCTCGGTAAAAAAAACTTTGATTATGTTATTCGTGGCTGATAATTCATTTTTCCTCTATGGCTTCCAATTATTTATGTATTTCCCCATTTCTGTTCTCATATCCAATACAATATCTTTTTTCTTTCCTATAAAGTGCTGAATTTCAGGTTATTACTCTTACCTTATGTTGACTTTCAGATATAAGCAATGCATTATTTCAGGATAACCTAACAGTCATTTAGAAAGCTTAAATTGAATAGGGGAAGAAGGTCCCAAACTTAATTAAAGACCGGACTGATATAGATGAATATATTGTTAAAGATAAGATAATCCTTTATAATCATTTAACAGTACATTTTGCTGGGGCTCACCAATTATATGAGATTGAGCATTTTCGTCTTGGCTTATTTGATTCACAAAAAACTAAATTCAATAAAATACTAAATATAATCTCATAAAAGAAAATAAAAATACTAAACATAATGAACTGAGGAGTCTATTCAAGTGGTTAGATAAATGTAGTATGTCATATTGCATTTGAGGTGAAACAACCAGTAAACGAGAATTTCTATAATAGACCGAATGCAATCGACTGAGGAGTCTATTCAAGTGGTTAGATAAATGTAGTATGTCATATTGCATTTGAGGTGAAACAACCAGTAAACGAGAATTTCTATAATAGACCGAATGCAATCGACTCGATCAATGAAAAAAGAAGAGTCTACTACTTCAATGTGAAGCGACAAGTGTGCCACCAGCTATAAATTCACCAGTGCAAGTTTGTCTCAGTGTCCTTATTTTCTCATCAACCTAGTACTACAACTTTTACTAACAAAATTAAAAGTATCAAATCTCCTACTTCATTTCTTTTCCCTAACGCTTTAATTACTACTATATTTATATTTTTATATAATATTAAAGAGTTTTTCTATTGTTATTTTGTTCTTTTACAAGATAACCATTACATTATTTAACCATTGCATTATTTATTTTCATCATTGGATGAATGATATAAACTTTAACCCAATGATGATTAAGATAAAATAACCACATAAAGCACCAATATAAACACAATGAGTGATTAAGAAAAAAAAAACAGATGAAATACAATTAATAGAATTAACATTTTACTTTCAATTACCTTAAAACTTTAACCTCAAATTATTTTAACTAATTTACATTCATTACCGCTCATTTCAATGCCATCAAGTCATTTGCGAGGTTTACTTTCCATAACTTCCCTTTTCATTTCATTATTTTCTTTTCAAATCCATAATTAATCTCTGGAATCGGCTATGCCTTGCTCTCGATGTCAAAATGCCACGGAGATGATAGATACAAAAATACTGCAATCTCAACCTAATAAAATTGCAATTATCAATCTTTTGTAAAAGGAGAAAAGAAAAAACATTCTAACGAAGCTAAAGATTACACCATTTGCTAATCCATTTATGATTACATTGTTTGGAATATAGAGACTCAAAAGAGTACAATTCTCTTTGAGAGTGGGCAATTCAACCAACATAAACCATTAATGCTTAAGCCCAAAAGGAATACAATTATCTTTGAGCAATTGGCATTTTTATCAACAACAATAAGATGAGAATCTCCCCCTCAATATCAATCAAGAAAATAAAATACAACTATCAAACACATCAATGTTAAAATGTATGTTAAATTGAGACCAAAAAGCAAAAAATCCTACATCTTGTGCTTGACACGAAAGCAGCAGTTTTGCTTCGCTTCTTTACATTTTGCCATAAACATTAAGGTTGCAAATTAAACACTAACAGTAAATTACATAGTGGTAAGGCTAAAACAAGTACACATGCTAGCATAAATTACCTAAATTAAACAAGTCATTGTACAAAGTTTCAGGCTTCAACCTCTTTACCGGCAGATTAGTTTTCATTCTCCTCTGCATCACCTTCTTCTCCATCATTTTCTGCCTCCTCTGCTAGTTTAGTCAGCTCTTCTTGAATCATAATTTTTATTGATGACTTTCTTGGCGTGAGATCAGTATCAAATCGTCGAGCTGAAAAAGCATCCCACATCAGTTTTGAAATCAAAACAGAGGGATTTATGTTCATTTATTTAAGCAGACAAAAACAGAAGATATCAAAAAGATATATTCTCAATTTATTGAACCACATATCATTTTAGAAGCATCTGTTATATTAGGAACATTCGAGCAAAATTTTAACTTGTATGAAGTTTCAAAGAAGGTATTAAAGTTTAAGCTACTTTTAATCCATCCAGTTTCTCAAAATTAAAAGAAGTATATAATTTAATCAAATCACATAAAAGTAAAACTACCTAGTTTCTTCAGAATGTCGGTGAAGGTAGCCTGCAGAAACCACATTACAACTTTAGTTTGTTAAAAACATTAATTAGTCAAGAAAAGGATTAAAAATAAAATAATCAAACAACAATATATAGTTTGGGGATATTAGAAAAGGCCTTTAGCAACATTTTTTCTCCTTCAAATGATAATATTGAAGTATTTATAGTTATTTCCTAGAATCAGATTCATTTTACCTTTAACCAACTATTCAAGTATCATATCTGAAACAATATTAATTGGGAACATAAAACAGAAAAACCAATCCAGCTTCATGGAAGCATCGTAAATATGGGTGTAGACAAGAACATGAAAGCCACTAAATATGATATACTACTAATAATAATAGTAGTAGCCATAACACAGTGCCTACATTTTGTTCTTGAGATGAATAGCTGACAGAAGCACAAATGCACAGTATTAGATCTTACCGTATTAAAATCCACCTCCTTCAGAATTTCGCATGTTGCATTTCTAAGCTCATCATCAGTCAGCTTCAATTTCGGTTCCTTGGGTTTAGCCTTTTCCTTCCCTTTTGCAGCTTTTTTTCCTAAGCATAACAGAAGTGATTTTCGGGAAACTTCAGTTAAAAAACACTATGGATATACTTAACTTTAATGAGAAATTGCAATTAGATTGAAGTAATAAATATACACATGTATACAATGACCTGTTTAGACTAACTAGATACAAACTTATAGGTTCCAGTTCCAGGTGAGAAGAATGGACCAAGAATAAAAAAAATTACCTGTTTTCTCCTTGGGAGGGGATTTTAAGGGAGTTGAGGACTTCTCCTTTCCTACTTTTTCATTTTTCTTCCGCCTTGAGAAAATCTTTTTACCTGCATCACTGTCATCATCATCATCTTCAGAATGCTTCGGTGATGATTTTTTTTCTACAACCTTCTGTGGAGTGCTGGATTTACTGGAAGTTCTAGCTTTCTTGGTTTTAGCTTTTCCAGCAGATTTCTTATTTCCAGGTGATTTTTTTGAGCTTCTTTTACGTTTGCCACCATATTCTTCAGATTCCTCTTCCTCAGTTTCATTCTGCATACTTTCAGAAAGTTCATTCATCTCAGTATCAGATTTCTCTGGGATACCATTTTCATTTTCCTCCTCATTTTCTTCCTCAAACTTTTCTTCTGCTGACTCGTCCTCAGACTCAAGTTCATCTCTTTTCCCAGCTTTTGAAGAATTTTCAGCCTTTTTTCGGCTCTGTTAAATGTTCCACATGACATGAATAACCACACAACAAAGGTACAAAGGAAATAAATGAATATAATAGCTAAAAAGTGGAAAACTTGAATAATTAGTTATATGTTGCATCAAGCAACAAGCTTCCACGTATAAGATTCAATGAATGGGTTCTCAGGATATCACGTCGAAGAGGCATCATTACTCCAAATACATAGTCAGACACAATTAAGCAATTACACCAAAAGTCTTCTGACAAAGCACAATATTGATGAAACCCAAGACAATATTTTTAATGAGACAATAATCCAGCTTAACAATCCACCAGCTATGATAAGTTGACAGAAGTTTCTGAATAGAATAAAGTAATGCATCTAATACTATTATGATGAAAAAAATGTATACCTTAGCTGAACAGGAACGGGATGCACCCCCAGAGGCTGAGCTTTTTGTCACTCTCTTGCGCTTTTTGGTCTTATTTTCCTAACAATTATTCAAAACTGTAAATGTTAATAGAGATGGCTCAGCTGGAAATATTTTGTACCCTAGAATCTAAAATCTGAAAGAATTGAGGTAAAAGGGTTGAGAAACCTTCTCCTTCTCTGCAAGTAGCGTAGTACTTCTAGCATGAGGGTCCACCACAAAGTCTATCAATTTTACAATAATATCTTCCTGCATGTGCATTTCAAATGCATTAAAATTTAGTGCTGACATTGAGGGTATTAAGGTAAATGTTGCACCATTAGAATAGTAAAAATTAAGCATGCCGCATTCAATGCACAACTTGAAATCTCAGAAGTTCCAAGTCATAACAGCAATATTACCATCTGAAGATTAATAAGGCAATAAAGATAGAAGATCATATAAGTAAATTCACCTTCCTTGAAGATGCTTTAGAAACAGGTATATCAAATATATCACAAAATTCCAACAATTTTTCTTTGTTGTTCTTGTCGAGTCTTTCTTTTAGTTTAATCATCTGTTTTTCCTGCAGTATGATAGATCATAAAAACATCAAATATCAAGCCAAGAATATTCTGAGTTGAGACCAGGTGAAGAACTATTCCCTTAAACAAATCAATATCATGTCTGAAGAAAATTATCTCTCAAAGATGTCATATTAATTACCTCATTTTCCCGCAACGCAAAACCAGAGAACCGCAATATATTACTCTTGACCTGAACTGCCTGTGAAAATGAGGAATATAAGCTTACATGTGTAAAAGATTGTAATGTCTTAACACATTCAAACATCCTAAACACCAATAAGGATCACATTTATTGAAATGAAGCAGTCCCAACAAAAATAAACTAAACAACAGTTGAATTACCTTCCCTCTCCTCCCAAAGATAACTGAATGAAGTAATTTTAGTGTATCGTCAATCTTCCTTCTGTTTAACTTGAATGCAACTGAGGAAAAGCAAGTAGAAACTTTTTACTTCAGAAAAGAGCAAAATGCTGTGTATAGGACTATACGGGAGGTCATCTGAGCAGAAAATATACAACAAAGAGAAATCTCCATATAACTTCAACTGAGCTGTAAGCCTTGCTAAAATAATATCAATGGGGATTCATACCCAAGTCCACACGTAGCTCAAGGCATTTGATGATTCCTTTTCAAACCACGGGAGAAGTTACAAAAAATTCCCTCTCTTTTTTTAAGTAAGAGGGTGGACTGAAGTCCGAATATATTTTTTCCTCCTACCTCCCCTAAGTTTCGAAACTGGAACATCCAGCTGTAAACATTGGCTAATTACCGCCAGACCACCCCTTGGGTACTCATGATTTAGTTTTTTTAAATATATATATAAATTTGTAAGGAGTGCATTCAAACCCCGAACTCCTCATCCACACATTGTTAAGGAGTGGGATTTCAAAGCCTTTATTTCTTCCTATGTTGACTGAAAATCAAGAGTGTTACACTAAATTTAGAATTTAAATCGTTAGATGCTTCCAGTAACCAATATCTTGTCATAATTTACACATCAAATCAAATTGCACACACAATATATCGCAGGTACCTGGACGGTAGTTTCTCATAAGCATTGAATACATTATCCCAGAGGGGTGCTTCCAGGAACAGACATTTTTAACCAAAAAACAAAAAAAAAGGCACGACAATAAAATTCTTAGATTTCCCTCAATCTGATTAATATTTATGCCTATGGTACATACTTTCAAGAAACTCAGTTGCTTTCAATCCATTGGCTGGACAAAATAGCAAGATCTAAAATAGGCATTCCGAAGTTTTATGACATGGAAGGAAGCCAAAATTAGTTCTAACTTAATTGTAAGACAGAAAGACAACAATCCTGCAACTGGAGATAATCACATTGATTTTAATGACATAACGAGATCAAATAAAACAAGATAACCAGATGAAGATGCCAAAAGAAAAAAAAACAATCAGATGCAAAAATCAACGAAACTGGAACTAGAAATTAGAACATAGACCATACCATTAGGTATATCTTTCAGTGCGGTACCACGGCCCTGCAATTTCCAAGGTGAATATAAAATTTAAATACCCACATAATGTACAATTAAATTTAATGAGCATGAAATTGCAAAATGATATAAAAAGAAAAAACATTAATGATAACAAACCTTTTCAATTTGAAATTCTTTGTTAGCGTCTTTCTCAATAGAAATCACTAGCCTTTCAACTGATTTACGCTCACGCTGCGGCCTGTCAAGGGCAGGGGTCCTTGGCTCTAGCTCCTTTTTCTGTTTCACTACTTCTTTCTTTTCAACTTTCTCCCTGCTACTTCTCTTCTTCTTCTCACTACGCTTCCTTTTCCCGGATTGCTTCAACACCTTTTCCTCAGTCTCTTCAACCTTCTCTTCTTTCTCTTCAGATCCATCAACCTCCTCCTCCACCTCTTCTTTGGTATCCTCCTTTTCTTCAACCTCTTCCTCTACATCCACCTCTTCTTTAGTATCCTCCTTTTCTTCAGCCTCCGCCTCTGCCTCTTCCTTGGCATCCTCTTCTTCAACCTCCTCTGCCTCTTCTTTGGCGTCCCCCTTTTCTTCAACCTCCTCCTCCACCACCTCTTCTTTGGTGTGCTCTTTTTCTTCAACCTCCTCCTTCCCCGCCTCTTCTTTGGTATCCTCCTTTTCTTCAACCTCCTCCTTCGCTGCATCTTCTTTGCTATCCTCCTTTTCTTCAACCTCCTCCTTCGCCTCTTCTTTGGTATCTGCCTTTTCTTCAACCTCCTCCTCCGCGACTTCTTTGGTATCCTCCTTCTCTTCAACCTCCTCCTTCGCCACTTCTTTGGTATCCTCCTTTTCTACAACCTCCTCCTTCGCCACTTCTTTGGTATCCTCCTTTTCTTCAACCTCCTCCTTCGCCTTTTCTTTGGTATCTGCCTTTTCTTCAACCTCCTCCTCTGCTCCCACCCCTTCTTTGGTATCCTCCTTTTCTTCAACCTCCTTCTGCACCTCTTTGCTAGTATCCTCCTTTTCTTTAACCTCCTCCTCCATGTCTTCTTTGGTATCCTCCTTTTCTACAACCTCTAGATGTCCTTTTGGCACAGTCTCTTCTTCCAGTGCTTCACTTTTAGGTTTGTCCATTTCTTCTTTTTCTCCGTTTATCTTGGGGTCTTCATCCATCTTCTCAGCCCCATTTTCCTTGTTATCTTTTGTATTGTCGTCCATGTCTCCCACTTCACTGTTTTCTTCTTTTTTATCAGTCAAAACTTGATCAGATTTTTCTGGTGCACTTGTCCCATTTGCTTCTATCTGAGGAGCTATAGCTTCAGTTTCTTCCTCACCCATTAGCAACCTGATCTGCAACAGAAGGTAATTTGAGGAAATTTTCGGAGATCATAAACTCCAGAAACAAAATCATCTGGGTCTACTTACCAACAAAATCCAAAAAGATAAAAGAAAAGTTCAGATGGACTAATAAGTATCACCAAATTCGTTACTGTTTTCTAAACAAGATAAATTTTTTTTCATAATATTGTCACATTTAACCCAATAATAGATATATTCCTAGTACAATATCACATCACATATTTAGTTGATTGTTGCAATACAAAATTTTGTAGCTAACTTGCTATACATGATATGATATCACTGAATTCTTCAGCTAAATTTCCTATCCAACAAAACTTTTCAACGTCAACTTGAGCAAAAGTCCGTACACTTCGAATATGAAGCCGCAAAGCCAACCTTTCGGAACGAAATATTCAAGTTGAAGGCAGGACAACAATGAGATGGCACATAGAAATAAAAGCATACTCATTACAATAACAATAAAGAACTGAATTTCCAGAACAACATTAGAAATTCCCAATAGATGACAAATAATACCTCCAAAGTGGTAATCAACATGCACTCACAAGATCTAGACGAGAACAAACATGTCCCTGTTTCAGAAAAAATAGAACACTATCGAAATTACCAAATGTCCTAACACAGCAAAATCCTGTTTTTGGAAGCTGATAAAACACAGTACAATATAGATATGGTTGGGAGGAAAGTTCAAATCTTTGAGTCCATAATGCCCAGTTCTAACACAGTAAACGTTAAACCTAAGCTGAATTAAGCTAAACTAATTCATTAACCTAAATTTGCAAAATTACAAGTTCACCACTTCCATAATTGAGCATATTGACATCAAACAGAGGATAAAGATTCAATTTTTAATAAAAAGAAGGCGAAAAAACAACTCGAGCACCACAAAGCAAAATGAAAATTCCCATCTCAACAAGAAACCCTAACCAGTGAAAAAGCAATTATGAGAAGTGTGAAACATAACAGCAACTAAAAAAAGAGGAATTGAGCAAAAAATAGAAGCAAATCTCATGAAAATTAAGAAGTAATAGAAAGAAAAGAGCAGTAATTAGAAGAAATTAGGGAGCTTACAGAGATTAGTGAGCCCTAATCTGATAATTTGGAAGCTCAAAGGGTCAAGCTCCAACACACTTTCCCTCTCTCTCGCACACTTGTTGGGGCACGTTTGTTTGTAAGTAATAAGCTTCCATTTCTCGTTATTCTTTTTATATTTATTTATTTATTCATTTTAATTAATATAATAGTGGGCCTTTTATATTTAATGATTTTACAGGCGGACTTCAAATCCGGATTTAAAAAGAGGTTAAATTCCACGTAGGATGGAACTGTCCGACGTGGGGGATGATAGACGGCTTAGATTTAGGGAAGAGAGTGTAGGGAGAATGGACGGGTGTGATTGAATATTCGATCGTAAGCATCTTTTGATTTGCAAGAGATGAGTTCGAGTGGTCTGGTCTGGTTTGAAAATTAAGGCATAACCGAAAAGGATGGACTTGTGCCTATCCCTGGCCCTATCCCACGATGTGGATTGTGTCTAATATGTAATAGCTTTTCAGAAAATTCATCACTTAAAGAAGTAGTGGCCTGTTATTTGCAGCCCACTTAATACACCCACGGCTTTAGATTTCGGGAAGGGACGTGAATTTATATAAACTAATTTTTATTTAAGCTTTTATTTACCTTTGCCCCCTTCCTTACTTTTCCATGATTAGAAACCACAGTAAGTTCTCTCAATCTTTCAACTTTCTGTTTCAATTGCTTTGGACATAGAATTAGAAATCTAAGTGAGCTTTGGACATGGAATTAGAAATCTAAGTGAGCTTCGGCATGAAGCTTTTTCATTATACCATTACAATTTTGATATTCCAGGATATAAATAATATGCCTTGCCGACCATACTTAAATCCAGTGTTACTAATTTGTATATCTGGGTGACAAATTCCCACCATCCGTACCACGGGAGTGGAACAAAAAAAGTCCTCCAATCTTTCCCGGGGAATGCCCAAGCCCGTCCCCGTAAGTGTTTGGTGTAGAACAGAGAATGCATCCATGTCTGCAATCTCTTGCCACCCCTACTTTCATAGATGACCTCTACTGAGTACCTTCACAAGTCAAAGTAGTACCACTAGGTGGATTACATCCCCACCTTAATCAACAAAGCAGTACCAACTATTTGGTCACATTTATCGTGTGATCATTGAACTATGATTTAGTAATCATTTACTTTCCCATGAACTATCCGAAACTGATCAAATCTCAAATAGCCTAAATGGTTGAAATTTGAACAAGTTCGGATAAATCAACAGACAAATGCTACCAAACCAAATAATAGATCAAGGCACAAAAAATGAACATTTTGGATATGTCACCAAATAACAGCCTCAGGCAACATTGTAGTATGGTTATGCCCCAACTTATCTCTAAAATGGTGGAAGAAAATAAATATAACATTGCCTGAATGACAATCTTATATTCTGCTGCATTTAAAGTAATAGCAACTGTTCCACAGAGGATTGTTGTCATATTACATTACTTCAGTTAACATGGACACCCAAAAAAGGATATTAAAACAGTATATGAACTTGAGAAAAATAGTTTATGCAAAGAAAAACACAGTATATAATATCAAGTAATAAGTTGTCCAGTCAATGTGAAGACCACTTCTCAAACTGTGATTCATGGCAATGAGGATCCAACCAATCCTTAGGAGAAGAAGTCTTTTGCATGTACCCGCTTCCCTTACCACCACCGACTAGTTCTCGCAAATTCTCCAACTTGTTTTCCCTTCCTGTTCCGCTATTTTTCCTATCTGCTTCCTTCAGCTTCTGCTTGAATCGCTGTTTACGCCCGCCACAGTTCACCTCTTGTTGCTTTGATTGTGATGGAGGAGCCCCGTGTGGTCCTAAGTATATGTTTTCTTCCTTTTTAGCCTATGCAATGCAACATAACCGTCGAACAAGTTGTTAAGAAATACAAGTTTCAAACAATTTGAGTAAATAAAAATCTAATTATCAAACAGCAGACCTTAGGAGAGGGTGGTTTTGAAGGTTCTACTTTAGAGGCATCAGAAGTATCAGATTCACCAAAACCTCCGTCTTCAATTCCCAAGCTTGGAATCACAAATCCATCATTGTCTAGCACAAAAAAAAACTTGTTCAGAGATTCCCAGTGTAAATGGTATGCTTCTAACAATATTTTGAACTCAATAACATTAATTGCAATTTGGAACCACCAAGATAGCTAACACCTCTTAATGTCTTGAAATGCAGCTTAATAGAAAAAATTGCATGCAGTTTCTATTTCTCAATTTCTTACAGTTGGAATGCAACAGTTAGAATAAGTTCAATATTACAACAAACGATGCTGAAGATACGGGCTTGTGGGCTGCTTCTAATATGCTAAATGATTCCATGCAACCATTTGGACTTGTGTAAGATAGGCAAGACGCAAAATTGATAACAAACAAATAGTTTTCCTTGCATCCATGTATGAAAATAACAGAGTACATAACCAAATTCATTACCCATTCTACTGTTAACTCGTACATCCAGAATAACCATAATCATCTAGAAAATGACCAGAAGAGGGTGATGACCAAAAAGAGAAAATAGAAAAAAAGCCTATTCAAGAAAGGGGAAAACAAAAAAACCCAGAATGATATTACAGTGTGGCATTCTGAAAAAAATGCCCTTGAAGTTGGAGGCTTTTTTTTGACTAATTCCTTGTTATCGTTGTTAACAATATCAGTTTCTACAGCTTACATATTATGGCACAATAGTGACAACCTTAGGTGCATAAAAAGAAAAGTAAATCATAACTAGGAAAGGACCAAATAGCTAAATTCAAATGTGACTAAACCCACTTAAATCAGAAGCAGAGATGTCCCCAGATATAGCTCATCACTGCAAAAACAGAGATAATGAACAACAGAGCAAGTATGGAGACCACAGAAGTCATCCTCCACTAGTACTCATAAGGCTTAAACTATGCCAAGCCCCCTAAGCTTGTTTATTTTGGTCACTTTGCCCCCCAAACTTCAGGGACGACCTATTTGACCCCTCAACTATTTAAAAGTGTATCTACTGTCCTCCAGTTTTCAGTATAATGGAAAAATAAATAAATGACGCAACGTTAGGCACACACCCTAATATTGACTTTGCATATGACACGTGACATTTGAATCAAGGCTATAATGCCATGTCAGAAAGACTAAGATGCCCTTAATATTAGAAAAGAGTTAATGGACGACTTACAATTAACTTCATATATGCACTTGTTTTCATGCGAAGTCAATACTCTAGCGCGTGCCTAACACTGTGTCAAAATTGTTTCCGTCAATAGATACAATTTTAAATAGTTCAAGGGGCAAATAGGTCGTTCGTGGGGCAAAGTGAACAAAATGGACAAGTTTAGGGGCTGAGTATGGTTTAGGCCTACTCGTAAATTACCACAAAAATCATCCATATGATGGGATAGTTGCATCTATTTTGCACTAGAAGCTGGAAGGAAATATTCAAATATCTAATTTCCCCCATAGTCTAGAATATAAGTTATAACAAATTGTTTCCTATGGAAAGTAACTTGTTCAGCAACACATAATGCTCATACCAGCATAAGTTTCAAGTCTAAACATGTTTGTTTTTTTAATGATTGATGACAAGATTAGGCAAAAACTCAGTTCTTCATCCATATATACATCTCTTTTGTCCATAAGCAAAAGTCAAATGATCTAAGTCAACTTCCCATATTACCCCCTCAGACTGATTGAGGATTACTTATATAGGACAGAGTATCAAATAGCATGAGTCAATCAAGAAATCAACTGCAGAATGCTCACAGTAAAAACAAGTCACTGTCCTTGTCTTCAAACATCAGAAAACAACATGGTTATTGATTCACTAAAATATTATCCTAACTCGAAAACGACATTGAAAGTAGGTTGTTTAGCTACAAAATGATTACTTGTTCAAGCAAAATAAGCAAAGTAGAATTATCCAATATATGCAGTTAGCAAGTTTGGATATAATCAACACATTTGCAATTGTCTAATTTCATATTAGAGATTTGAATCACAAATAAAAGCTCAGAAAGAAAGAGGAAAGGAAAGACGAAAATACCCCATTCGTCATCTTCTTCGTGATTGATGGAAGGAGAAGAGTGAAGTTGAGAAGGGTCCATGAGACAGTGAAGATCATGGATTTGAATGGGCACAGGGCGATTAAGCCCAGAAGAGATCAGATCAGAAAATAATTGGTGAGAATATGAGAACAATCTGGAAGGTTTGGGTGCAATTCAATTACATGTAAGATTAAAAACCCTAATAACTCTACAAACTACAAAGCTCTCTTTGCGTTAATGGCTGCCTGTAATTGCACAAACTAGTTCGGATTACCGGAACTGCCCCTACTTGTTTCTTTTGTCTGTCGGTTTGTTTGTGTTGGAAAGTGCAATATTGTAATTCTAATTCGCTATCTCACTTGAGAATATACTCTTGTTCGCTAGAATGCAATTCCAATTCATTTCATCTCGAATTCCAATTTATTTGATTCATACTATACATAAATACTGAAATAAAGTCATAAATTTCTATTGGTTGTGCGTTTAAAATCGAGAATTTGACTATCAATTCGATTTTTTATAATGATCTGGTTCAGAGAACTGAGTAGGAAGACATGTATTAAGAGCAGTCTTAAAGGATGACAATGAAGATAAGAATGAATTGAATCATCAGGAATAGAGAAGAGACGGTTGCGGCTTATATGTAAGAGTTAGATTCAATATGCATGACGTGTAGTGCGGCCAAATGGTGAGGAATTTTGGCCAAAACAAACGATATTTGCATGGTATTGAGTTTGAGTTTTACAGCTAGTATCATAATTGACTCTCTACGTACTTTGTTTAAAGTAATGACAACACGTTTTAAAGTCGTGCGGCCCAATGGTGAGAGATTTTGGTAAGAGCAATATCTGCATAGTATTTGACTTGAGTGTTACATCGTCTATACCTGATTTAACACTCAAAAATCTGAAGCATTCACTAATTTAGCCATTATTTGAGGGTTTGTTAACATATGTAGATCATTTTCTTCACACTTTTCCAAACTAAACACTTTCACGTTATTTTGCTCATAATGCAATTATCTTTTTCAATTTTTTCTCTTCTTTCACTCCCACTTTGGTTTATGTTTTTGAAATGAATTTGTGTTCGACATGGTTGGAAAAAGAAATCACGTAACAAATGCGACCATACCATCTTAAACATTGTTGGTTCATGTGCTAAACAGAAAAATTGTGCCCTAAATATTTTTAAAATTTTCATATAACTTTCAACTTTTACCTAACATTTATATTTCAAAATAATTGTACGAACCAAAAAATGTTCGATGGATTCCGTTTTCTCTTTAATAAAAAAGATCATTTGATGAATTAAGTAGATCTTTTATATAAAGTAGGTGGGATAAAACATGATACAATGAAGGGAGAGCAAGTGATACGAAAATAAAGTAAGGTATAGCTTAAGTAAGATATTAAGTTATTTTAAAACCCAAAAAACACATTCATTCAAATTGACGGGCTAATTATATTTTGCATTTTCATCTAAAGAAAAGTGGGCTTTACTTTTTTGAAAGAAAGAAGTGGGCTTTATAGCTAAAACAAATTTGGGGCTCTAAAACTTTTGGGTTCCTATTTGGTAGAACTGGATACATAACCAGTTCTAAAGGCTTGAATCCGACAAACGTGACACGAAAAAATACAAGACAAAATGCAACAGAAAAACAAAAACGTGATAAAAATGTGATAATAATTGTTACTTTTAAATAAAAATAAAATGTCATTTTGAAATATCTGAAAAAATGAAAGTATAGTTAATCCAAGAATTCAAAAGATAAAATTTATTTAAATCTTTTAAGATTGTTAGTAAGGTTAGATCTCGTTTAATATTGTTTTTTCATAATTTAAAAGTAGTTATTTCAGCTTTTTTAGTTAACTAAAAGTAGTTTTTGCTAAATGAAAAATTAGTTTTTATGATATTTCTTATATTAAAATAATTCTAATTTATAATATAATTTAATAAATATATATTTTTAGTTTTTGAAATTTTGAAGTGTACTTATCAAATAGTTTCTTGATTTACTCAACTTGTTTTTAACATCACTTATTCTTAAAGCATTTTTTCCAAACAAATATTTTCTTATAACACTTAAGAGGAATAATTATAGTTTACCAAAAAAATTCAAGTTGCTTTTGACTTTATTTATTGGACATTAGCCAATAACATTATATTTTGAAGTGGGATCCACAGACGTCTATATTTATTTAATCTAAGGTAAAATGATGAGACAATAAAAAAAGAAATGTGTGATAGTCAAAGTTACAGAAACCAATATTTACATGTATCCTTATTATTTTATAGAGAAGCTAGGAAACTGCCTTCCACACAAATGAAGAAAGAAAGAGCTCTCCCAAAAAATCCAACATAACATAATTGCATCAACTACACGAGAGGAGAGGGTATTTTAAATTTTAATTAACAAAACCCCACCCTTTGCAATCTCTAAAGGACTTTCGTTTTGCATTTTTGCTTCCCAACATCTTGCCTTCCTTCCCCCACTTTATTTTTTTGCCTTCTTTTTTCTCAAGTAAAAGTTATGTAATATAATAATAATAGGGATAAATGTGAAATTTACGTCTATCTCCCCTTAGTATCATGAGCTCCTATTCTATTATTAAACCTTCTCCATCCAACCCTACTCTATCATATTCATTGATTGATATTTGATAGTTTGATGTCTCAAATCAAAAGACTAAGGTTCATGCATAAAGAAAATTAAAAATCACAAAATGTTTTTTCCTTTAGAAAAAAGAAAAGAAAAGAAAATAGTAGTTAGAAAATGTTGTCAGTTGTTGTAAAGTGATTTTAATGACTAAATAAAAATTTCATCAAAAAGACAACATCTGAAACATTTATTCAATGTCTGTGAAACAGTAGCAAAACCATTGAACTTGACCATTTTATAGCAGCGCATCTGTTTTGTAATATGAAACATAACACATATGGGTTCTTTAACATTATTATTACAAGCCATAATATCTCTTCAATGAAATGGGAGTCCATCACATTCACAACAAATAGGGACATGCAATATCAAAATGATCTTCTGTAGTCTAATTATATCCTTACACTTTTATGGTCTAAATGAGAGACACCACAAAATGGGTCATTATGACTTCTTACATTTCTTCTCCTAATTAGCTTCCTGACAAACAATCTCATAAATACATACAGTTTACCTTGATTTGCATTTCACTTTCCCTCTTTCTTTCTGCATTATTTAATCAAAGTTTGGTTAATTTGATGGGTTATGTGTGTGAATGATAATGTAAAGTATGCAGAATTTGGTAGTGTTGGTGGGTTTGATGTTGCCATGTGGATAGCACATATTTCTTACACTTTGCACATGTATTAATGAGGTTCCCCAATTTCATAGCTTTGAGATTGAGAAACTGAAGTAAAAGCTTCGTTCTTTTCAAGAGAATCAAGTAGTTGCAGATAACAACAAAACAAACAATTTGGTGTCAGTCAAGAGAAAAAGATAGCCCTTTTCATTTCATTTCCAGGTATGCTATAATGGGTTTGTTTGTTTTCCCTCAGAAAGCTTTTTTGAGTAGCCTTTTCTTCTGATCTATTTCTTTCTATTTATCTCACTGCAGAAAGCTGTTTATAATTCCAGGAAAAATGGTCAAAACAGCAGAAAATCAAGATGAACCTTCTTCACTGTGTTTCTCCAGAATATCATTTTTGTATTTTGCAGTCTTTTTGGTCTCTTCTCTAGTCTTTGTTTGTCTTGGGTTCTCTCCTTTCATTGTAACAATCTCTATTTTGTGCCTATCTTCCATCTTTCTCATCACCAAGAAGAAGTCTAGCTCCGGTAAGAACTCACCTGAAAGTCAAGAAGTAGAGCAGAAAGTAAATCAAGAAAGTGAAGCTGATACTTTATTGTCTGAAGCTGCAAAACAAAGCCAAGTTAGTGAGTTCCAAGATTATCAAGTTGAATCGACAGACTGTCCAACAGCTAGTGAAAGTAGTAGTGATGATTTCTCAGCAACTGAAGGTTTTGAGCTAAACTGGGCTTGTTTTGATAATCTGGGAAAGAATATAGCTGTTCCTGAAATGATAGTTTTCTCAGACGACGATGATGAGGATGAAGATGATAATCTGATTGAAATCAATTTTCCAGATAATAGTTCAGTTGAGTTAAATGAAGAGTCAGAAGAGCAATTGCAGATAGATTTTGCTAACTCAGAACCAAAAATCCAGAGAGCCATGCCTGAATCTGTTTACATGCAAGAGGGTTTTATGGAGCTTCTAGAAGAGATGAATGAGGTAACTGAAGAAGATAACTTGATTGAGATTGACCTCTCCATGGGTTCCATTAAGGGACATAATTATTGAACTGGTTTATGTTCAAATGTTCACATGTGCTAGTTGGTTGAAATGCTTATGTTTTAATGAAGCGTTTAACTTCCGAAGCTTTTATTATTTGGAACATATACTTTCATATTCTAGTATTTTATTCATTATCTAATATAGTCAGACAACTGCTAAATCTGTCACCAGTTGCCTAGGTTCTCCCAAATTTTTTAGTTTATTAAGTGAGTGATTGCTTTTAATAATATGAAGTAGAAATAGTTCAGGAGAGGGTAAAAGATCCAATTTTGGGAGGTGCATATATAACTCCAAGATAAGAAATGGAGAATTTTGTCTTCAATGTTTTCAACATGACCTAGCCTACGTGGGACTGCTTAATTTTTTTTCCTACCATGGTCAAAACAACACCAGCCGTTGCCCTTGCAGCGAAAAAGAAAAAGAAGTACAACCCTTTGTGGTGCTATTAGCACCCCACAACAAGGGGGAACCCCTTAACCACCATAATAAAAGGTGGTTTTTTCACGACAGAGGTGAGCCGAAACAACTGTTCCCTCTGCCCCTGTCTCTAGGTTCACGCAAGAGTCCCATTTCCTACGTACGTTATTATTTGGATCTAACATTATTTCAAGTTAAAAAAGCCAAAGACAAAATGTTGCCTACGTTAGAGGTAATACCTACACTTCACATTTGGGGAAAATTTGGACCTTATTCCAATTCAACAAACATTCTCATTACCCTAACTGGGAATACATTTAAAGATACCCTTCCACCATGAGCGTCCAATGAATCTTAGCAGACAAGGAAGTAAATAATTTCAGGAAAAAATTAAGATGATCGAGATTTCATCATTGATGAATAGTTAATCTAGTACTACATTCCTAAACTGAACTCAACATGTCAAAACTGTAATTGGAGAGTTATTGTAAACAATCTTCTTCCGGGAGCCTTGGGAACTAAGAAGCAGTTAATACCAACAGCAACAGCATTGTCACCCTTACGCTCCTTGTCTGCCTCACTCTGATTTAGTCGGTGTCTTCAGACTCCGATACCAGGCCGTATATCAACCTTCTATACACTATCAACTCATGGTTCTAAGAAGAATGGTGATCAATATGCCAAGTCCTAACCATATAAAAAGAATTGCGACCAATCTAATCAATGTCACTGCCTACTACTCTTATAGCCAAGTTTTCAGATCAAACCTTAAGAGGACACCTTTCTTCAAATGAGCATGGCTGCCTTGAGCTTCTTTGACTCTGCATGATATATGAACCCAGCTTAAGTCTTCATTTGATGCCGAGAAACTCTAATCCAGTTGCTGTGGGTGTGAAACCATGCTCCGAGAGATACTCAGCACTATGAAACTTAGTGAGGTGTCTCATTCCACTATCACATAGAATGGTTACAATAGTGTGACCAGGGCCAATCGCCTCTGCAACTCTTACAGCCCCAACACAATTCATGGCTGAAGAACTCCCCACAAAGAGGCCATCCTTCTTCAATAAATACCTGGGAATAATTTTCAATTTTATATATATTCAGAAAACATAGTCTGGATTAAAATAATTCAAAGCATCATTTGTATATGTACAAAATTCAAAATTGCAAGAGTAAGAAAAGTTTGTGACTTTCCAACATTTTAATTTGATGAGAAGAACAGGCAATAGTACCAACTTAACAAAACTACCAGTGCTTCTCATTAATAAGTATAAATGGCATGATAAAAATTTAAAAGAGCAGAACAAGGGCTGACCTTGACATTTCAACAGCTTCCATATCTGTGCCTCTAAAAGCACCATCAAGTTTCGCCATCATAAAATTTTGTGTTACTCTGTTAATGCCAATTCCTTCTGTTATTGTATCGAAGGGATTCTTTAGCCTTTTCCCTTCAGCCTCCTCTCTTGTGTACATCACTCCCCTTGTAATCTTATTGTACAAACCAGAACCAGGAGGGTCTATGAGAAAGCACTTGATGTTTGGATTCTTTTCCTGCAGAAAACACAATAATAACATATTACACACCCTTGATGTTGAATAACATTAAAAAAAAAAAAAGAATTAAAGAATAGGAGGTTCTGACCTGCAGAAATTTAGAAATACCAGCCACAGTTCCACCTGTGCCTGCAGCTGCCACAAATGCGTCTAAACTGCCATTAGTTTGTTCCCAAATTTCAGGCCCGGTACCTTCATAATGAGCCCGGAAATTAGCCAAATTTTCAAACTGATCCGCAAAAAAACCGCCACTACAATATTTTGCAAAATCTGAGCCTTCCTTTTCCCCGTCACTAATGTAACCATTCATTTGCTGAGGATCTTTGGCATCAGTTTTTCCATTATACCTATGCTTTGCTGCTAGTTCATTTGCTTCTATTGCCCGTCGCCTGGCAACATTGACATAATGGTCTTTGTGTGTAATTGAAACTGGTCTTACCCTTTCCACAGTAGCTCCCAGTGCTTCCAGAATTTGAGACTAATAAAATATTCAAATGAAAGGAAATAAATATAATTTTATTGCTACGCATAAAAAATAGTTCAAGAATAAAGTAAAAAATAGTATGAGGGAGTCACATGCTAACTGCTCTGAAGAAGGAAGCTCTCCCTCTCTCTTACTCATACACACTCTCCCAACACCACCCTCATACAAAAGCACAAATGGTTCTTCAGTAGTTTTTCTCATTATTTAGAAGCAACAAACTTTTTAACCGATTCCTGAAAACTATTCGAATTTCTAGAATATGGGTATCATGTAAGACAAGTATTCAGATTACTGGAAAACATGATGTATCCATACCTTCTCAATAGCAACATCATCTGGAATAACCACATGACATTTACACCCATAAGCAGGGGCAACTGTAGCAAGACTGATTGCAGTGCTTCCAGCACTTCCCTCAGTAACTACACCTCCACAAGTTAGCTGCCCAGATCCCAGAGCCTGTGGAATACCAAAGAAAAACAATAGTGATAAAGACACCAAATAATTATTTATTTAAAAAGTAATTTCAGCTGATCATCTGGCACTGAAAAGAAGTTACTGTATCAAAGGGTTAAGCATATTTTGACAGCATTCTGAAAAAGAACCATTGTACCCTATGCTACTAACTATTCCTCACAATTCCAAAAGTGAGATAATAGGTGAATATTAGAGATTTAGAGTTCAACCATTTTGTCTCGAAGCAGACCCCAACACATATCTTCTGGATTTTGCGTTGCAAAATTGAACTAGAAAAAAAAGGTGCGACTTTTAATCTCTATTCCGTGAAGAAATTCCAGCCACCATTTGTATTTTCAGCCAGGTGACTGAGCTCCAACTTGATTTCTTAACCTTAAGGCTCCAGACAAGGTTAAATAATGGCCGCACATCCAATTTCCATTCTACAAAGTGTTCACTATCTGTCTAACAAGGACACTGGATTCAACACTCTCTTCTTGAGCATAAATTTCAAATAAACTAATAGACAGTCACAATTCTTTTGAATGTTTAGGTTTTGAATCTGATCCATAAAACTCAAAAATCATAACTTTTCTAATCCATAATCTCTAAACTAATGTCTAATCCGCTGCCTGATGAGTTGATGTTTAAACTGAAATCATTCACAAAGTAGAGATTGAAATAAGAAATAACCTCTTCAATGATCTTGACGGCGACTCGGTCTTTGACACTACCTCCTGGATTGAGAAACTCACACTTGCCAAGAATCTGAAAAACAAAGAAAGAAATTTGTAAACAAACTAACCACAAAATTACATCATGAAGAATGAAAATAAAAGGAAAATATAGATAATGAAATGAAGGAAGAAATAAAGTTACTAACTTCACAACCAGTAGCTTGAGAGAGGCTGTTGATTCTGATTAAGGGAGTGTTGCCAACTGCATCAATCACTCCATCTCTAGGTTTTTTCTTCTTTGACTTTGATTTTGACTTTGACTTCTTGAAGAGTATGTAGAAGGAGAGCAGTGCCATGGACATAGACATGGAGATCGCAGCTCCAACGGCGCCTGTGATTTTCACAGGTGCCATTCTTGGGAGCTTCGACCTGCAAACTGAAAAAAAAAAACTCAGTAAGGAAGGCAGTTAATTATGTGAGGGCTTTTTTTATGACGGGGCCGAGCCCATTTACTCAGCCCACTTTCAAACTTCTTTTTTTTTTTTTTGAATTATGAGGATTTTCACCAATAAAATAAAAATAGGTTTTTTATATATATTTATAGCAAAACATAATGATGTGCAAATACAGTATTAAATATGGATAGGATATACCAATTGGTACACTCACTAATGCGTGAGTGAGTCCAGGGTTTGAATTCTGCTACTTACAAATTTATCAAAAATATGGATAGGATATGATTGTTTTAGTGGAAGTTTTTGTTTGGAGGGAGAAAATGATGAATTAGGTTGAAGTAAAAATATTGAAGCAACCCGAAAAGATAAAAGAATATAATGAAAAATGTTATTTGATATCATAAATTTGGTGATATGCGGGTGGTGATGGTCTAAAAGTAAGTGTTTTAGTGGAAGTTTTTGTTTGAAAGGAAACAAATGATGAATTAGGTTGAAGTAAAAATATTGAAGCAACCCAAAAAGATAAAAGAATATAGTGAAAAATGTTATTTGATATCATAAATTTGGTGATATGTTGGTGGAGGTAAAAATATTGAAGCAACCTGAAAAGATAAAAGAATATAATGGCAAAGTATGGAAGCATAAAACATGTGAATTCAACTACTGAATTATCTATCTATGAACGTGTGTATATATATGTCTCAACTCAATACACAATTCTCTTCTTATACATTTGTGAGAAACAAAAAAAAGTCATATAACAAAAGAAAATTAACATAATCCAATTGTAATTTTCAGTACAACGCGCAAAATGACTAATAAACCCCCTGTCTTGCATAATAGCATTCTTCATCATGGTGACTTATTTGTTTGAAATTTATCATATTTACATAAATAAGTTGAAGTAAAAATATTGAAACAACCCGAAAAGATAAAAGAATATAATGAAAAATGTTATTTGATATCATAAATTTGGTGATATGCGGGTGAAGATGGCCTCCTAATAAGTGTTCATCTTAAGAGCATCTCCAAATTTGAGAAGTTTGGTTAAACATTCAACTCCAAAAGCACGTCGCTTCTCAAATTATGAAGAGCTAGCAATCTCTTTTTATTCCTTATTGTATGTTCTATTAAATTTTCACTATTAAGTGATTATTATTTTATCTTTGTTAATAAATATAATAATAAAAAATAAATAAAAATCTAGAATGAAAAATATTATTGCAGATATAATTAAAGTTTTTTTTATCTGCTGTAAATAACTAAGTTAGGAGAATCTCAGAATATCATGGTAGATATGGGGAGGAACAAAGTATAGAAGCACAAAACATGTAAATGCAACTACTTAATTATCTACAGATGTGTGTACATATGTCTCAACTCAACACCTAATCCTCTTTTTATACATTTCTCAGAAACAAAAAAAACATATAACAAAAACAAAATTAACACAATTCAGTTGTAATTTTAGTGCAACTCGCAAAATAGCTAATAAACCCATGTCTTGTATAATAGCCTTCCTCATCAAAATGACTTATTTATTTGAAATTTATCATGTTTACATAAATAGGTTGAACTAAAAATATTGAAGTAACCGAAAAGATAAAAGAATATAATGAAAAATGTTATTTGATATTATAAATTTGGTGATATGCGGGTGAAGATGGTCCAAGAGTAAGTTTTTATATTAAGAGCATCTCCAAATTTGAGGAGTTTGGATAAATGTTCAACTCCAAAAGCATGTCGCTTCTCAAATTATGAAGAGCTACCGAATGATTATTCTTATGTCTTTGTTAGTAAATATAATAATAAAAAATAAATAAAATTTAGAAGGATTAAACACCTTTTTGCCCCCTGTGGTATCCAAAATGTTGTTATTTCCCCCATGTGGTATTATATTGTCACATTTGCCCCCTGTGGTATCTCAATTCGTAATATTTGCCCCCTATGTTATTCTAATTTGTCACTTTTGGTCCTTCATCAAATGAAAATATAGCAATTTTGACACGTATTGTCACGGGCCACTATTTTGACATATGAACATGTCAATTAACCTGTTTAATTCTAACAAAAGTCTAACTGTATCTTCAATTGACATCTCTATTTGTTGAAGATCCATTGCAAATTATCAAAAAAACAATCAAATTGAGTTGTTATGTGGTATGTCCAAATGTCAAACAGTGACGTGTATAGATAACACATTTTTTATCTTTTCATCCATTCAGGAGCTAAATGTGACGAATTAGGATACCACAGGGGGCAAATGTAACGAAATAATACCACAGGGGGCAAATGCCAACATTTTGGATACCACAAGGGGCAAATATGTGTTTAAGCCAATTTAGAATGAAAAATATTGTTAGAGACATAATTTAAAGTATTTTAAATAACTAAGTTTTATTTTATTTTGCTATAAAATAACTAAAGTTAATTTTTAAAAAGTGAATGATTGTGGATACTCTAAGTTAGCAGAATCTCAGAAGTCATGGTAGATATGGAAAGGGACAAAGTATGGATGCATAAAACATGTGAATGCAACTACTGAACTATTTATGAATGTGTGTATATATGTCTTAACTCAACCTCCAATCCTCTTCTTATCTAAGTTAGGAGAACCTCATAAGGTCATGGTAGATATGGGAAGGGACAAAGTATGGATGCATAAAACATGTGAATGCTACTACTGAACTATCTATGAATGTGTGTATATATGTCTCAACTCAACCCCAATCCTCTTCTTATCTAAGTTAGGAGAATCTCATAAGGTCATGGTAGATATGGAAAGGGACAAAGTATGGAAGCACAAAACATGTGAATGCAACTACTGAATTATCTATGGATGTGTTTACATATGTCTCAACTCAACACCCAATCCTGTTTTTATACATTTGTCAGAAACAAAAAAAAAAACCCATATAACAAAACAAAATTAACATAATGGTCTTTTTGCTGTAAAATAACTAAAAGTTAATTTTTAAAAAGTGAATTATTGTAGATGCTCTAAGTTAGTAGAATCCTAGAAGATCATGGTAGATATAGGAAATGACAAAGTATGAAAGCACAAAACATGTGAATTCAACTATTGAACTAATGTGTGTATGTATGTCTTAACTCAACACTCAATCCTCTTCTTATACATTTATCAGAAACAAAAAAAACATATAACAAAACAAAATTATCATAATTCAATTGTAATTTCAGTACAACTCGCAAAATGACTAATAAACCCCTATCTTGTATATTAGCCTTCTTCATCAAAATGACTTATTCGTTTGAAACTTATCATATTTACATAACATTCACTTGCAATCAAATATTATACTTAAGGTTTTCAATCCCTTGTTCTTTACTATTACTTTGTATTTCTATATCACTAGATGACTTAAAAAAGAGAGTGTTTTATAAAAAAAATTTTATAAAGCAACCGTTATTTTATACATTTTCACTAATGAATAAGTGATATGAAATTTGATCTAATAATGACATAGATAAAATAATCACTTCAAAGTAACCAAAAGCACCTAATAATGCATGTAATTAATAATATAGATTTTCATTGATTATAAATTGATAACTTTCTCTCTGTTTATTTATTGTATTAATACGGAAAAAAAAGAAAATCCACAATTCGCACGCAAATGATAATATGCGCTAGATTACTCTTTATCTTAATTACTAGTTCATATTTGTACATAAACATAGTTAGAGATTGGACAATCGTTCTCTGATACTTGTTAACACGTGTAACGTTATAGACAGACATATTGATATCCAATTAATCAGATGTTCCCACTTTGTTTGTATATAGAAAACAGTTGTAAATCGAATATTAATTAGATTGTCTGCTCTTACCGTACAAATGATTGTTTTTATTGTACAATTGAGTTCACTTTTCAAATAACATACATAGGTTAGATATGGAACATTGATAAGATCATTGATTTTATTTTATATGGATCAAAAGTCGTTGTAAATAGAAAATAAGTAGATTGATCGTTCGTACTGCATACACGTGTTGACATTGGCTGTCTCTTACAGTACATATAACATTTTAATGTACAATTGTTAAAATTGACTTTACTAATAAAATATACAGTGGTGGCTCTTATTTTGGTTAGATTTTTTTTAACGGAAATATTGATTAGATCTTGGTTTTTACTCTATTTGGATAAAATTCGTTATAGATCCAAAAGAAATTACATTGATCCTTTCCATTGTACACGCGTCGATATTATTTTAGATATAAATAGTTATGGAATATTGATTAAAACACGTTAATAAAAATAATAAAAATATTTGAGATGCACTAGATTACTCTTTACCTTAATTACTTATTGACATTTGTACATAAAACATAGTTAGATAGAAATTGGACAATCATTCTTTGATACTTGTTAACACGTGTAACTTTATATAGATATATAGGTTGATATCCAATTAATCAGATGTTCCCACTTTATCTGTATGTACAGAAAACAATTAAAAATCGAATATTAATTAGATTGTCTGTTCTTACCGTACAAATGATTGTTTTTATTGTACAATACTTGCTGACATTCACTTTAGCATATAATTACATATGGAAACACTGACAAGATCATTGCTTTTTTTCTACATGGATCAAAAGTCGTTGTAGATAGAAAATAAGTAGATTGATCGTTCGTACTGTGTACATGTGTTGGCATTGTCTCTTACCGTACATATAACATTTTATTGTACATATTTGTTGAAATTGACTTCCCTGATAAAATATATAAGGGCGGCTCTCTTTTGGGTTAGATTCTTTTAAACGGAAATGTTGATTAGATCTTTGTATTTTACTCTATATGTATAAAACTCATTTTAGATCTGAAAAAAAATTACATTCATCTTTCACGTATCATATTATTTTAAATATAAATAATTATGAAATATTAATTATAACGTGTTAATTAAAATTATTTAAAATAGAACTATATGTATATCTCTCAACAGAAACAAAATGAAATTAAAAGCATTTCAAAATTAGATTCATGGATCATCAATATGTATAAAAAAATGTAGCATAACTAGAAGAATATTTTCAAATTTATGCATAGAATCACATGGAATCCATGAGTAAAAGGTCCAAAAAAAAGGCGAGTTAGAATTGAGTTTGAAAAGGGAATAAAAGAGGTGGTTTGCTTTTGAATATCCACAGATTTAAATAATATAAGTAGACTGGGTTTGGAATGGAATTATTCTAAAATGGAGTAATTATATTGTATTGTGTACTGAGATAGATAGGTTGGATATTACTGCAAAAACCACGTTCCATCTTATCTTCGTAAACAATACAAAATCCATGCTTAAATCTATATTTAGCTAATCTTTCTGCTCCTCACTCTGTTTCTTTTCTGTAACCGACATTAATTTTTTTCAAATTTTACATACGACAAATTAATTCATTTTAGGGCAATTTTTTAGTTTTACTGGGGCAGTCTCCCTGAAATACCCTTGTACTACACTTACTGAAGTAGTAATTGTTATTCCAATAAGCTGAATTATGATTTATTTGAGCGAAATGCATATAGTAAGTTGAATATATTTTCCTAGTATAACACATGAATCAATATTATTATTGTAAAAGGGTAAGTTAGGAAGAAGAAAACATTAGTAAAACAGTAGAAAACGACAGAAAGTAAGTAAAAGTTCGGAAATTTTACGGTTGTCTTAGCCGTAACCCTCTTTCTTACGCACAACCAAACAATTGTTATTACCATGAGAGAATCTCTGCAAACACACACACACTCACACTCTCACACTCTCACAATTAAATAAATAACCAACCTCTCCTCCGTTCCACCCATCCCTATCCCCCCCTTCTCACTCAAATCTCACACTCATGGCCACCTCCAATCCTCCGTCCCCACCGCCTCCCACCGCCGGCGGAATCCAAGACAAGCTGATGAAACACAAATTCAATCTCACCATCACCCTCTTTATCGCCGCAATCGTTGTCACCCTTATCTACCTGGCGCCGAGGTTGGTGACAATCTTGGCTTACTTCTGGCCTCTTTTTCTTTCAACTGCTCTGTTTCTTGCAACCGTGGTGCTGTTCGGAAAGACATCTGTTCCTAACGCTGAAGCTTCGGCTTTGGATGCTGGTGCAGGACTTTTAGATTATGTCGCCGGTGAAAATGATCATCTGCTGCCAAATCTTGAATCTGACTAGTGCTTTTTTTTATGCGTTTCTCTCATTATTGTTCTTTTTCCTGTACTTGGTTTATAGTTTATATATATATTATATGAAATGAGCTGTGAATTTACAGGGAAGGGGAGAAGAGTGTAATTTCTAGTTTTTTCATAAAGAGAGAAACCCGATCTTCATTTTCTGTCTATTTATTTATTTATTTATTTGTTTTTATTATTTTCGTTTTAAAAATGGAGGAAAGAGAAAAGGGATGAATGATGAGGTTGGTGCTTGCTGACTCTGATTTTGACAAAATGACGACGGTCCTTCTGTCTTCTAATGTGCGCCTTATGCGTACCATGTATCAACTGAAAACTTTTACTGCTTCGTACGTTTTACCTTCTAGAATGGAGATTAATCTGAAATCTAAGTCTATTGTGTGATTCTGAAAAGAAAAAAAGTTCTATAGAGTGACTATTCGGTTTGGATTCATGGTTGCTTGTCCAAATGCGTCAGTGTATTGAAAATTGTTAGGCACTGTTAGGACCGCCATGAACCTACGAGGTTGAGTCAAAGACTAGTTGGGCACAAATTGAAGTTTGAGAAACAAAACGGATCTCAACAGTTTTATCAATTCAAATCGAATTCTCAAATTTAAGTGATTAGGTACTGCCTAAACGACAAGATGACTTTCATTTAAAATGTTTTGAAACATCCATTTAGTTAGAATGTTCGACTTTTTCTATGCATGTCCCTTGTTTCTATTAAAATCTGTTTTAATATTATTTAAAAGTATTAATTTAATGTGTAAAAAAGCATTAATTTAAACTCAATATTTTAAATGAAACTAAGCTTAACTTTCATGAAGTAATGTGTAAAAAAAAAGAAAAGACATTAATGGTGAGCTTATTGATACTGAATATTAACAGTTTCAAAAGACATTAATTTCACTATATGTTTTTTTTAGCATAATGGAATAATATTCCATTATGTTTATGTGTATTCTATTATAATGTGTCAAATTCTAACGCAACGGAAAAATGATAAAGTTAAAGAACGTAGATTTGATCCATGAATATCCACTAATATTCAAGAACACGTTAGATAATGTTGATTCGACACACAAAGATATCGACAATTGGAAAAGATAATCAAATCTGATTTCTTTCAATATCAATAAGCTGTCCATTACATATGAAAATAAAACCCGTGAACGATATATTGCGAATGAACGTCGGAATTTCTGAGACATGTGACCGAATTACTTGGCATTTTGATAAGAGCGGTATTTTATCGGTTAAATCGGCTTATAGGGTTGCTTGGGAGGATTGGTTTCAAAATGGGGTGTAGGGTCCTCCTCTTTCGCGGACTAAGATGTGGGCATATCCTTTACCTCGGTGGGTTAAAATGTATGATGTCTTTGTCAAGAGGAAGGCGAGCATAGTGTACACCTCTTTCTTGATTGTGATTATGCTCGTCAACTATGATGGTCACTTCACTTAGATTCACATGTTCCTGATACGGACTTCTTTATCGAGTGGTTTGAAGGCTTCATTCAGAACCGTATCGCCCAAGAAAATCAACTTCTATGCATGAGGTTATGGAAAATTTGGTTTCAAAAGAAATTCTAACTACTGGAAGCGTCTTGTGTGCCTCCAACGGGTGGCTGTGAGATTGTGTTCAAATTTCCTCCAACAGTTTTGCCAAGCAACGGTTTCACTGCGACCCCAAGCTTCGTGATCTGGACAACAACGTTGGTTGGCTCCGTGCGAGGGACGTCTGAAGTCGAACATCGATGCTTCTTGTCGAGAGGACCATGATCAAATCGGTTGCGGTGGTATACTGCGTGATCATGGTGGACATTTTGTTTTTACCTTGGATGCGTCTAAGTTGGGTTTCTTTTCACCCTCTATGGCCGAGGTATTGGGTTCGGAATTTGCTCCCCGAACTTCTCTCCAATGAGGCTGGTCGCACCTTAATATCGAGTTGGATGCCGAAGTCGTGGTTCAGGCTTTCTATTCTCCCTTTGTTGATCATTTGGAATTCGGTGTGGTTATTAAGTCATGTAGGCAATTGCTTGCCAGTGTAGAGATGTTTCTATTGTTTTCAATCGAAGGCCACTCTACTATTACTGATGCCTTAAATTTGTCTACGCCTACATATTACCCCGAAGAACCATCTTTTCTAAATTCTCTTTTGGCTCTCGATGTTTCTATGCTTCATCTATAATATCTATCTTCTTTTGCTTCAAAAAACAAAAGCTTTGGCAAATATTTCTAAACTTGTCCTTGTATGTAAAATTCATAAAACAAAACAGGAATATCCATCCATATAGCAATTATGGAATATTGTTTAGTGTATACCAGTTTTAATTTATGCTAAAATAGAAAACCAAGAATTAAAATATAGAAGATCAAATCGATGGGCCACCGAGATTTTGGATATAGCGAGGTAAATTAAAAAATGGAATTATATTGGCTTATTAGTCTTAATTTATTTGAAATAACAATCACAGAATAAGACATGCGACATAGGAAGAATTATTTTTGTAGAACGCTGCCCCTTCTACCCTCAATAATGTTCAAGATGATATAGAAGCCATTTGACTTGAAATAGTACTATATTTGAATACAATTTATTATTGGAAATGAATTTCATTTGTCAACTATATGAAAATGATTGATAAAAGTATTCACCCATTCACTCATCACTCATATTTTCCTACTGCACTATGAAAATAATAATAATAATAATAATAATAATTATAAAATAGAAAACAAAAAAACTATTTTCATTGAAACCAATTCATCAAAATATTATAGTCTCTATTTGGAGTTGGAGGAAGTTAGTCCGAGAAGTCTATAAGGACAAGTTCTCATATCAGTTGGGGAATGGCAAAGTTTTCTAATACCAGGTCAGTTCGAGATGCTTATCCTTCTTTGACGATACTAATATTCGTAGCGTCGCTCTTGTTTTTGATATGACTAGAAGGGATGTTTGGAAATTACCTGATCCCTCTAGTGTGGAGATGGATCAATACACTCCAGATAGAGAAGATAAGATTAGATTTGCTGGCCCTTTCTCTGGTAGCTTCACAATTGCTTCTGCTTGGGAGTAAATTAGGAGTAGGAATCATAAAGTTAAGTGGTACAAGTTGGTGTGGGGGAAGAAATACATCCCTAGATGCCGTTTTGTCTAGTGGCTGATGTTGCATAAGAATGTGGGAGTCAGAGCAAGATTGTTCAAATATGGAATCACTACTTCAGATGTATGTGAGATTTGTTATCAAGGCAAAGAGAACATTCAACACCTATTCTTCAAGTGTACTGAAACTAAGAAGGTCTGAAAGTATGTGGTTGGTTTGTATATGAGGCCAGAAATTCATTTGACATAGGGAAGGATTATCAGCTGGTTGAAACGTAGAGCTTCTGGCAATTCTAAGTTGGCTCATCTCATAAGAGTTGTTTTCACTATAATCATTTATCAAATCTGGTTGGCAAGAAACAAAGTCCATTTCCAGCAAATTCACTTTGATAGTGCTGGTGTAATTAGAAACATCATTTCCAGCAAATTCATTAGTTTGAGGAATGTTTGAGAGGTGATTCTTTTTATGTTTTCATGGGTTGATTCTTTGAATGTTTGATAGGGCCATTTTCCTATTTGTATATGCTGCAGTTTTGACTTTTATCGAGATTTTTTATTGATAAAAAAAATAAAAATATAGTCCAAATTAAATTATTTACATTCCTGTATAGTATCATATTGAATTTAAAATCTCATTATACTAATAATACCATATCCAGAAAATTGCAATATTAGAACGATTATGAACTACCAAGAGAACCGTCTTAAGTTTCACTGAAGGTCGCCTATGTTTTGAACAATGCCTCGATACGATCACGAAATTTTATTTTATTTGAATAGAATAACTCATCTTTTCATGCTGTACCGGTACTAGTCACTTTGACATTTTCCACCAATTTCTCTACAGAAATGTTGACAAAGATCGGCTAGTCAATTCCAGCTCGCCAACTAAGCACCATGTCTGCTCTTCACCTTGACCTATATGCGTTCCTCAGCTTGCACCCCAGCTCTATCGAAGATTCCACATCTGTCTGTCATTGCATGCTGGATGAGATTCTCAATCAGTCTGATTCTTACATTTCACCTCCCCCTCCTTCATCGTGTGTTTTAAATCGATTGAGCAATCTTAGTCAGCATTCTCAGCGAAAAACAGGTCGGAGAATGTTCAAAATAGAGACCGTATTGAAACACTCTCCAAACATATATTCAAGTAACCGTTAGTGCGATTTATCCCAGAGTCGTAAAAAAAAAACTCCTATACTGTGAAGCATAGAAATAATTCATAATCTAAAGTTCGTTTTCCGTTTAATTCATATCAGCTCAAGCAAAGAGAGAGTTTAAGTTTGTCATTTTACAGGTTAATGATTCACAATTTACATAGAAGCTACTCTATGTTAAAACCTTTCAACCGACCTACACTTCTCTACATGTAGTAAATAAGTAGATATAACTATACTCATTAATGGGAATATGACTATGTTTTGATATTAAATAGAAATGAGATTTACTTCCAATTTCAGCTGATTTATACTTTTGATGTCAGGAAAGGGAGATATTAAACATGCATAACTAGATATTAAACTTACCTTGTATCCATCTTACATGATCGTACAAGTTGGAGAAACCACTTTGGGATGATTGAGTTGAGATCACCTCCTTGCTTGTATTGTTTGAGCAAGCACCAAGTCGGATACTGACAATGTTCCAGAATCATCGACATCAAGGTTCTCAAACTCCTCCATTACAAGGGAGATATCTTGTTCGGTTATCTTCCCCATCTCTTTCAGCTTATACACAACAAACTCACCAGCCCTATAAATGGTAGGAAACAGAAATTAGCAATATTACCAGTGATTGAAACGCCAATATAATGATGAATTAACATAAAACAAAAGCACAAAGTAAATAAACTAATGTACAACTAGTCAGCATTAGATTGGCATCAAATCCTTAAGGAAATGCAGACTTAACTTACCCAACAATTCCATCATCATCTAAATCAGCTGCCTCCAAATCTAAGTTGGTTGTCTTTCTAGTGAGAACCCAGTTAACAAGTGCCTTTTGTCTGGCTTCACTGAGTACCTCAGCAAGATACATTAAACACAGACCTACAATGAGGGTACTAATTGTTATCCAGATTATGGCAAAAACACGTCCAGCCCTTGTTGAGAAGCTCCGATCTCCATAACCTAAGGTTGTGACTGTTGAACATACACAATAGAATGCATCAACTGGGTGCATGTCCTCGACCTGGATTAGGAATATGGTTCCAATGAACATGAGCAATGCAAGTATGACAAAGGCCAAGATGCACTTGTATCTCACTTTGTTGGATTCGATTTGGTTTATGCTTTTGCATAGACCCAAGTTTTTATGCCTGTTCAGGGCATTAACCAGCAAGATTTCCTGCTTTTCTACCAGGTAATCCGCTGCCTTGCTTAATATCATTCCACCAATTGCCACACCCAAGAAGACAAAAACACATGCTAGTATTTTTACTAAGGAAGTACTCGGCACAAGATCTCCGTAACCCACAGTAGTCATAGTCACAACACAGAAATAAACAGCATCTATAATTGGATTTGTTTTCGTCCCTGAAATATCATCCTTGACCAAGTAAAAGCACAAGGTACCAACACCCAAGTAGATACCCAGGAAAACACCTACTGTCCTCATACTTTGGTGGAGTGTCCCAAAAATGGATTCAGGGTGTGTAAGTGAGACATTATTAACAATATCAGAAGAAGGAACAAACTCTGCTGGAGGAGCACTTTTAATACGGCGAAATCTTCTTTTGTTGCGAGCGTATGTACAATTAGTTTGAACACTGGAATCCACTGACCCTGACAGCAAGGGCTGGTTCACACCATTGGAGGCCATTGAGATGATATAACAAAAGCGGAAGTCTCTTAATAAACCTGCGAAGAATTTAATTAGACATGTCGAGCTCCAGTTAGGAACTGCCCAATAAAAACTAAACAAGAATGCTAAAAACAAAGTCTAACCTCAAGCATCAAAGTATATATGATAATACGTAGGGGTGAATAATCTGAAACAGGACATTTTTTGCTGCCTTTCAAAGTGTGGACTGCTTCATTAGAGATTCCCATTTAATATGCAATGTTCCAGAGAAAAACATATATTTAATGATTAGCATCATACTCACACACACAGATTGAGATGTGAACAAGAAAAAGAGAAGAATAAAATAAAGTAGGGAAAATATCACACTCCAAAGACTACAAATAAATAATTGCACCCCTGAATATTTATACTTTCAACCACACTGTCAAAATAAGCTCTTATAAAGTGAATTTTTTTTCTCTTTTCAGGTCATGAGGTCTAAAGTCTAATCTTACACATCACATTCTATTCCAGAGTATATCTAATTGGAGTTTAATCTTTCCGGCATTTAGCCACTCTTGTACTCTTCAAAACGATTTTACTCAAATCAATACAACATAATCTTCATAAAGTGAAGGGTCAATGGGAAAAGGGCAGTTAGCTAATCGCTATTTCAGTCATCCTACCTTCCAAATTCTGGGGATGAACATTGAAATCTATTGCAAAATAGAATTTAAGCTGCAGACAAAAAGATAATGAATGGTTATTTATTAAAAAGAAGGGAAAGAAATGGTTTGAGTAGAAAAGGAAGGGATTAACATTTCCCTTATTTGGAAGGAAGGCATGATTACACACCACAGTCTTGCTTGATTTGGAAAGATAGTAATATTAAAAATAGGAGAAATTTTAGAATACTCCTAAAATACATTTATTGATTAATTACACATGCCAACCATTTATTAACTTGGAGTACCACGTCATCATCGTTTCCAAATAGATTATCTACTTTAGTTTTCCTTTTGGAGCTTATAAAATAGACAGATCACATGATTTTGTTCCTAAAACTCCAAACGGTTGTCCCAAGTTAGGATTGTTGTTTACCCCCTTCAAACTGTTGATGAAGCTATTCAAATCCTTGTCCCAACCCAAGCAGAGCCTAGATCTATCTATCTATCTATGCCGCGACAGATCAATCAAAAATTTAAATACAGATTTGGCTTTTCTTTTATCTAGAAAACTTGACACAAAAAGATATAATTTGAAGACAAAATCAAAACAGGAAAGCTGGATAGAGTTAGAAATTACCTGATGTAGAAAAATTTCATTCAACGCATTTTGATTAAGAAAATACTGGTAAGAGAACACAATGAAAGATCAGTATGTAATGTATGTGTAGCATATTGAAGCTTCTATCTTATCTTCCTGTTCGGTTCTGCAAGAGTGGATCGCGCCTTCAACTTTTGTTCATATTGCATTAAAATGATAAAAAAGAATAAATAAATAGTATTAAATAGCCCACTTTTTTGGGACTTCACCTTTTTTTTATTAAATAACGAGTAGTATATGAACTGTATAATAAGAACTTTAACCATTAGATTATTCAAACACGTCCGACTTATCAGGGCTATCACTACCATATTATACTCGAATGTTTAATTGTCTGTAAAGAAGCAAAGCATAACAGACAAAACTATATACTCTAAACTAATCTTAACAAAAAGCAAACAAATCATTTGCCTGAGAAAGTTTAGCCAACCTTCTGTTTTTTGTACTGAATATAAGATATAGGAAAAAGCATTTGAATAATTATTTTTGGTTTAATATATCACTTATTGAAATTGGTTGAAAAAATACATTAACTCCTTATATTTATAGAGTGTCTCGTTGAAAAAGGATGTTATGAGAATAAAAGTATATCAAGGTCATTTTGGTATATTATTTTTTATCTAATTTGTCAAAAGTTTCCAAACTTTAGCCAAATTTTGTAATTAACGAGTCCATGTTGACCCGGCCCACGAAAAAGCAGACTGATAAATCGATAGTCAACCCGAATCCGGCCCGTGATTACATGTATAAAAGTATCAACAATACGATACAACTGGCTATCGCTTTGTTTTTAAATTCGCATAGCAGAAATGGAGGGAAACCAAAATATCTCAAACATGCGTACTGATTTGCTTCGTCGAGTTAGAGGTAACTTCTCAGCTTAAATCATTGTAGCAATGCTAATTTAACATTCATATGATCGCTTTTGATTGCAGATTTCACTATATCATTGCTCAAAAATATAAGCGATGGACGATCTCCCGCCATTTTCATCAACAAATTTCGAAATTATTGCAGCACTCTACAAGCTGACTGGTGAGTTTATTTCCTTGCTATTGTTCATTAATTATCGATTCGCGCTTCGATTTTTAAGAGTTATCTAATGTTTGACTACTGAATAACTGTTACTTTTTATGCAGTTACTGCAGCTCTGATTTGCCCAAGGGACAAGAAATTCTCACGTTTCAACGAGAATGTCATGCCCGTAGAATAGGCAAGTTTATTGTGTAACTGAATCAGGAAGTGTTATTAGGTTTTAGTTATGTATCTTCTTGTTGTAATTCAGATGTCTTGTTACGAGTGCTGCTCATTGTTCAACAACTTCTTCAAGAGAACAAACATGTGTCTAAAAGAGATGTATATTATATGCATCCGTCTGCGTTTTCAGGTGAATCGATTGAATTTGAATTTTTGAAATCTATAGGAGAATTATTCATTTTAGTCATGAAATTGCATTTTAATTTTCAACCTGTGCTTAGAAAGTGAAACAGTGGGGTATTCTGCACCATTTGGTAGTTAATCAGGTGCATGCTTGAACAATTTCAACTTGAAATGGCCTTTTTACTATTGTGTTTACTTGTGAAACTTGTTGTGATTTTAATTTAACCTTGTTATCCTCATAATTATATATCTTTTGATTCTTAAATTGACTTGTCTCTTTAAGTATGGAAGATTTTTTTCACACTCCTGGTTTTCCCCACCTTTACTTTTTCTGCTTGTTTGGTAATGTAGATCAGTCCGTTGTGGATCAGGCAATCAACGACATATGCATTCTTATGCAATGCAGTCGTCATAATTTACATGTGGTGGGTATTTTCTAGTTCACTTTTGTTATTTTTTTTTGTTTTGTTAAATGGATGAAATCTATGAAAATTGCATGGCGTAGAAAGTTGAACCACAGTTTGTTAAGCTATATCATGGAAACAATAAAACCTTTGACATGTGTGCGAAATGAGATGCAATTGATTGTTGATATACTTGGCTACTTTAGAGTCATGAAATCTTTCTTTTTACACCAAGAGCATTATCTTTTTCTTTTCTTTTAAATGTTCGCTTAGATAACTGAATTTGGTTCATTCACAAAAATTGCCACACAATCATCTGATGGCGTTGTTAAGAAAGTGCAGCTCCACTACTCATACATTTAGACAATTTTCTTCTGAATTTGCTTTAAGTGAACTATAGTTCTTATGAGTAATCGAACAGGTAGCCGCAGGAAGGTTAACTGATCTTGCTTGATAAAGGATAATTTGTAGGCCGCCTTGGATTTTCAGGCTGCTATAGCTTTCTGTGTGATAATATAAAGGATAGTTACAATCCTCAAGAAATTCACTAGTTATCAACATCTTTCTTTGCAGGTCCCTGTTGGAAATGGGTAGGTACTTCTGATTGCTCTCCACTCTTGGTGTTCATGAAAGAATTTAACGTATATCCCCAAACTAATCTTGTTAGAAAAATACAGCTTATGGTTCTGTTACGGTGAATGTGTATTATTCTACAAAGCAAATTGTGTGTGTATTTTGGGAACCTTTGAAGCCATCTACTAAATATTAACTTGATAGATTTATCTTGGGTACTTGCTTCAGGCTTCTTGAATGTAGAATTAATTTTTTCTGGAATGGATCATCTTTTATCAACTTAACTGAACATGCATATGGATATTATGGTATAAAAGTCTAATCAGCTATGCCGGCCTGTGATTAACAAGGGGAAGTAAACAACATTAAGAAAATAGATCCATGTTGCCTCTGTTTCTCAGATCTCATACAGGCTGCGTAACATTTACTGCTTCTGCTTACTGTTTTTCTTGGATTTCTTTTATCATTGATCCAATATCATTAAGTTGATCTTGATGTAAATGAGACTCAATGAGGAGAACTCTTGCAGGCTCAACTTTGGACTAATATATCTTCATTTATGGCTTATATAGTTTGGTGATGGGCTGGCTACGATTTGTTGAAGCTGGAAGGAAATTTGATTGTATAAACTGTCCTAGTAATGTATGAATGGCCACAAGCTTATTGCATTGGTTGCATTACTTCTTAAAAATGATCTTATATTTGATTTGTTTATAGGCACATCCCATTCCTGTGCATGTTGATGAAGTCAAAGGTATCTAACTATCAATTATTGACAATTCAATGTGCTTGTGTTTTTTACCTTCAGATTGTTACTTTCCTGCTGATTCATTTTGTTTAAAGCCTGTGAAGTGCTCAGGAACAAACTTCCATTTTGTTGAAAATTATAATCTGGAAAATGTGCTGCGTTATTTATTGCTAATTTCTTCCTTCCATCTATTTATGTTTTCTGTAGATATTGTCAGTGTTGCCAAATATATACTGGTTGTTGAGAAGGAATCAGGTGGAGCTTCTATGCTACAATAATGGTCTTGTATTTGATGTGAAATAAGTAATTTGTTCCATATCATTTTAACTTGGTTGGCCTACTGTTATTCTGAATCCTTGGAATCAGTGTTTCAGCGCTTGGCAAATGACCGGTTCTGCAATTCAAATCACTGTATTGTCATTACTGTAAGCATCTATTTCTATATGGGAGATTATATTATAAATATGGACTACAAATTACCTATATAACTGATATTTGTGTTTTTGTAGATTGTTTGTTGAGTACATTCATAGACAAGATTTGATTTCATAATTGTTGACAATGAATATATTGATTATGGATTGGAGATAGCAGTTACACAAATGACATATTGAGCTTAATCTTTTTCATCAATCTTTCAGAAGATTCAAATATTTACTACGTAGTTTCCACTAAGTTCCATTATGTTATACTTGAAATTGGAATCTTCTATTTATATGCAAATTAAGAGTCGTTTATTAACCGGTTATTTGCTTTCATACTTTTACAGGGAAGAGGCTATCCAGATATTCCTACAAGAAGGTAGCATTTTCACGCTTAATGGACAATGACTTTCTACAGAAGGAACATTCACCTTTCTCATTACTTTGTCTTTCTGATAATCATTTTCTGGAAATGACTGCAAGGTTCTTGCGACTCCTTGTTGAGACACTGTGTCTGCCAGTCTACTGTTTAGTTGATTGTGATCCGTATGGGTTTGACATTTTGACTACGTATCGTTTTGGTTCTATGGTAAGTTTCTCTAGTTATTGCGTATCACATGCAATATATTAATGAAACTTCAAATTTCTTTTCTCTGATTCATTTTCCAAACATTTCAATGTCTTAAGCAAATGGCGTATGATGCTAAATTCCTTCGCGTCCCTGAAATACGGTGGCTTGGAGCTTTTCCATCGGACATTGAGAAGTACAGGATTCCTGAACAGTGTCTGCTTCCTTTGACAGCTGAGGGTGAGAGATGCTTCCCGACAAGTTGCCTTTTTCTTAAATTGGGATTGCTTGTTTCATGTCAATGTCTATCTAGTTTGGTGAAGCTTCATGTTTTTCCTGTCAGATAAGAGGAGGACTGAAGCCATCTTAGTCAGATGTTATCTGCAAAGGGAAGAACCACAATGGAGGTATTATTCTCAGACATCTTAAAGATATTGATCTCTCTTGCTTCTATATGATTTTGTTGGACTACAAGCACTTACTTCTGCATTTTATTCTGTTAAAGATTGGAACTGCAGTTGATGCTGGAATTAGGAGTAAAATTTGAGCTTGAAGCATTGTCTGTTCACTCTCTGCCCTTCCTTTCCGAGCAGTATATACCATCTTGTATTCAAGATGGAGTTCACCTTTAAAATGCTTGGCAATTATAGATACATAGGAATTCACTAGCAAATGCTGCAGGATGCGAGAATCATCAACTTAGGTGTTTCATTTCTGATATTTGTGTAATTTCCATTTGATAGTTTTAGAAAGTAAATATGAGAATGCAGTAGCAACTGAACAAGGTTTTGAATCGATGAAAAATTATCCATCTTGTTGAGCTCAGATCTACTTTTCTGTTTGCATCTGTTAACAAGTTCTTTGTTTAACTTGCATTGTAAATTTTTTAATTTTTTTGACATTAGATGGTGGGAGTGGAAGATGATGGAAAGTGGCCTTCAAGGTGATGATACTTCTGGGAATTTAATTGCAGAGAGAAAAAAAAAAGAAAAAGGAAGGAGATGATAATGAGGAGAGGAGAGAAAAAGTTAAGGCCAATTTACTTAATGTTCAACTAATCCACAAGGAATAATAAAACCAGTGTATTGCAGCTGCTATCCTTTGCGGAATTTGGTCTTCTCGGAATCAGTTGATCTGGAGCAATTATGTGCGCTCTCCTCTTGAAGCATCAACAGCTCTTAATCTTTTTTGAGTCAATGGCAACTGCAGCAAGCTAGTCGTTCTGTTTGCAGGATACCTGTTGTAGTTTTTTGTCGATTTCACTTTCCCAGTGGTGATGTTATTGTGGATGCTAGTTTTGTTGCTGCTCATTTCTCTGGTTCATTTGGCTGATGTTGCTGGTTCAGTTTTGGCGTTTAACAGTGGTGTAATCCACAATTGCAGTTCACCTACTGATGTAGAGGCTGCTGCTATTCACCACGTTCTTAATTGGGCATGCTCTCGAGGCTTACATGATCTAACTATCTTCTCTTACTGTCTTTTTGCAGTTCAAGCTATCCGGAGTTTGAATGAAGATCTCTCTCCTTTAGGAATTTTATTTTATGATTGCAAACAACTCATATTGGAGTTGATGAATGTTAGTGTGTGTTTATTCGAAGATCCCTGAATTCTACGGCTTATTCCCTCACTATGTTAGCTTTTACAGGTTCCACAGCAAGGAATGTTGGGCTCCCTCTCACCTTTTCGATGCTTGTATGCAGCAACTTGCTGTTTCTTTTTCATACAGTTTGTGTTTTTTTTTAATAAAAGAAAAATAAAAGAAACAACATAGTTATCATTGGAAAAACCACAATGAGTATTCTCATTTAGGCCTAGTATGGCATTGTTTTCCTACAGTCTAAAAGCAGAAAACTGGTATTTAATATTTTTTAAACTAAAGAGTGGAAACTATGAGTAGTTGGCCTTTAAAAAGGGGCCAGATTTGATTACTAATTTGATGTCTCTAGCTTGGTCACCTTACTCTCTCATTCTCCTCCACGCCAGCGGCCACCATCCCCCATCCTACATCGCCACCCCTCTCTTTTCCTCCTCCTTTCTGTTGTCATGAGATAGAGGCTAATCCTCGGCGCCATGGTGTCCCTGGGACATCATTTCTCTCTTTTAACAAGTTATTTAAGTATTTCATTATTTCTTTTTTAAGTCTTAAATTCTATGTAAAATTCAGGCAACTGCGTGATTATTGTGTATTTGGATTAATCGTAGGACTAAATGTAGTTTTATGCAGTTATTTTGACGACGCTAATGCCGGAGGTGTTTCAAATTTGGTAGCATTGTTGTTGGATTCTATGATTAGTAGCTGGATTGAGTTGGAATAGGTATACCTAATTAATCTTTATCTCTTAGTTTGTGTTTGTATGAGTATTCACTTTGTTTGTTTTGCATAGTTTGTGTTTCTATGAGCATTCACTTTGTTTGTTTTGCATCCTTACTTTTTCTCTACAATTGTACGAAATCTGAAACTTATTGAGTCTGCTTATCTCTTAGGATGAGATGGAGTGAGTTACATGAACTCAAATACTGATATGTTCTCCGTTCTCTGTTCCAAGCAAGAGGCTTCCCCTATGTTACGCGGACACTTCTCTTTATTAGCGTTTCCGCATCCGTGTTCGAGTGTATTTTCATGTTAAAGCTATTTTTTGAAGGTTTTGTTTTAGAAATAATGTTTTCCGTGTCCCAGTCAGGGCAACATAGGGTTTCTCGTTTCTGTTTTTGGTGCATATAATAGGCACATTAGAATCTTGTAAATTGGAGATAGTTAGCAGATGCATGAATGCTAGTGCTATCAGAATCTAGTTTGATCAATAGTACCTTGCCTTTGGTTTCAGTCGTTCACTATTCCAGTTATATATGATTTTGCATCTTCCCATTTGCATAGCGAGTAACAGGTCCCTGCTAAATGCCACAGCTCAAAGAATGGAAATACAATTGATTCTGATGTCTTTGGAAATTCAAAACTTTTGGTTTAGGTGCCCAAGAGTTATCTACTTATCTTTGTACTTTTTGCTCTTGAAATGTCATTTCTAACTTAAGAGCATTGTCTGTCAATGTGATAATTTGTTTCCCTTTTTGTAACTTGTCGTCCACATGGCTGCCATGTGGTCACTCCCTCAATCACGTTTACGAGGTGTTGTTAACATCAGTATTCCGGTGCAGTAAGTCACCGGATCCTGTTGTAGTGATTTTATTAACGGAGGGCTGTTAAATTATTGATGAAGAATCTACTTGAATAACTACTGATGTAAATATTCTCTACCTTAGTAACCGTGTTTAGTCCGTACAACAAAACTTTTATGATCATAAAGGTAGAAAAAGTTATGCTTCATTCCCCTTGCAATTGCATTAAGTCTTAAATAGCATGGTTATGCACCTGAAGAAGTGATGGCCATGTTTGAGTATAGAGAATGACTTGTATAAACACCAAAAATAGCGAATAGAATGAAGATAGGCATGAATATGAAGATATTTTTACACAGACAAGAAATGGAAATAGACTTTACACTGATTGTAGGATGGTATACTCGACTAGTCTTCTTAGCAGAAGAGGTTCTAGGGTATTTCATCACTCTCAGGAAACCCCCCGGGTAATCTGTGCTCCTTATTAATATATTTATTCTTGAATCTAAGCTGTCATATGTAGAACTAATACTTGAAACAGTGCTTACAAAACTAACATTTAAAGAGCATTATAGATTACTTAACAAGCGAAGGACGATATTGAATGGGGATGAGGTCTAGATCATTTTTCCTCTGTACCGCAATGCCAAAAACCTCCTGCATACTAAAATTTTCAGGCGTGATTCCTGTAGGAAGTTTCCAATCAAAATGAAACAGCAGCTGCGCTAGTGGAAACTCAACATTCATCATGCCATATGTTATTCCTGCGCATATCCTTCTTCCAGCACCAAACGGGAGATATTCAAAATTAGTTCCTCTGTAATCTATTGAGCTATCTAAGAACCTCTCTGGATTGAATTTCTCAGCTTCTTCCCAGTAATTAGGATCCCTTCCTATTGCCCAAGCGTTAACAATAACCTTGGACTTCATAGGAATCTCATAACCATAAATTGAACATTTCTCCCGACATTCTCTTGGTAGCAACAATGGAAATGGTGGGTGCAATCTTAGAGCTTCCTTTATTACCAGCCTTAGGTATTTCAGTTCATCAAGCTGTGATTCATCAACATTCCCTTGTGTACCAAAGATTCGTCTCACCTCCTCCTGTGCCTTCTCCATTGCTCCTGGATTTTTCATTAGCTCAGACATAACCCATTCTATAGCGGTCGATGATGTCTCGGTGCCACCAGCAAACATGTCCTGAAGTAAATTTATTAACTTAATAAACAAGTGATGCACACAAAAAATTTTATTCGTTTAAATACAAAAATAGAATCAACTTGATCTTTAATTATTTAACTCAAAAACTGAAAACTTGGTACTAACCAGTATGACAGCTTTGATATTGTCATCTGTTAAAGGGACTTGAAGGTCTCCTTGATCCTGAAGATTCAAAAGCACATCTATAAAATCTTCACTACCCTCAGAGTGATTACTTGGTGTAGCCTTTTTAGCTCTATGTTCATCCAGGATGCTTTGAAATATTTTATCTATTTTTTTATGTTGATGCACTACTCTAGAATTCATTCCACTTAGGTATTGAACAACTTTGACAGAAGGATATAAATCAGCAAGACTAAAACCACCAGTAGCGTCTATCATTACTTTCATACTAGATATAAATGTTTCTTCTCCCTCCCATATCTTACCAAATGCTGTTCTTGACAGGATACTATAGATGGTAGAGTTAACCATCATGCCTAAATTGATAGGTGTTCCTGCACTAGAAGATATGTCTCTAATAAGCTTTGATACTTGTTCTTCCCTGACCAGTCTGAATGAGCCCACACGTTTTGTCGATAGTAGCTCGACTGTGCAAAATTTTCGTAGTTGTCTCCAGTAATCACCATAGGGTGCAAAAGCGATGTCTGAATAATTGTAGGTTAGAATACTGGCTGCTAGGAGGAAGGGCCTCTGAGCGAAGGCGATATCATGGGTTTTCATAACCTCTTTAGCAGTTTCAGGGGAAGAAATGACAATATTTGAAAGTTCACCGAGTTGAAGATGCATAATAGGTCCATAGATTTCGGCCAAGTCTTTGAGACGGCGATGGGGAAGGGACGTAATCAAGTGGTGGAGACTCCCTATTAGAGGTAGCTTCCATGGTCCCGGTGGTAGATTTTTGGCAGAGTTTTTCTTGCTAAATAATCTTAATGCTAGGAAGATGAAGAGTAGAAATGGAACAAAAACTGAGAAAGATTGGAAATGATGGAGTTCCATGATCAGGAGAATAAAAAGTAATGAAGAAAGGAACTGGGGTGTTGATTAGGATTTCACATTTCATCTTAACTAGGGGGTCTCCTTGCTTCGTTTCGGCGAAAGATTTATTTGGGATAAATTACATATTAATTACAATATAATATCATACGTAAACTATATGAGCATACCGTAATAAGGCAAAACACTGATTTTCCATTATGATCATATTATGGTCATTGACTATTGTAAACATTTATTGAATACTTTGTTACAATGAAAGACTCGGTAGATGAGATTTATTTTTCATGTGAAAACAATGTGTAAATGTCAATTCTTCAAACATGTGATTTGGACTAACTGCATAAATAATTATGTTTTTGTTTTGTCAACTTGGAGCACCTATTGAAAAACATCCCTATTTATTGCTTTTATTTTATTTTTTTTTAATTTGACAAAACACATTATTTGACAATTAACATATTCAAAATTTGTATTTTTGGCTACCGACCTTTTATTTGGTCACATTTGGCACTCTTTTTATAATTTGGTGAAATGTCATCTTTATTGTGTAATTATGACATCATGCATTTGTATTAATTGACAATTTTTAGGTTTAATATCATTTCCTTATTTAAAATGAAAGAATTTTAATGTTGAACATTTTTATCTACTTTTAATTTTGATCGAAAAATAGTGAAATTTTATTAAATTGGTGTATGAATGGTTAAATTAGTATTTAAATGGCTAAATTGATATATGAATGGCTAAATTGGCATTTGAATCTGTCGTATGATTTATAGTTTGGATTTTGGGGGAGTTTAACTTTGTAGTGATTTGTTTCGTCAATTTCTAAATATAATTCTTTTTGAAGAAAATTTGTTTTTGATTTTCAATTGTATATATCATCAAAATTTACGGATATAATTACTTTGCTTTAGTAACAAAACATATTACCTAAACTCTATTCACAAATACACATACCATGTGCAATTTTTTGCCTTTTTACTTGCTTTCCTAATACCATGAAGATGGAAGAGAGGCATGGGAAGGAAGGATGGAATTAAAATCTAATGGTAAAAAGAGCTTGTATTGTATATATTTTAAGTCAACCCATAATTTCCTTAGACAAATTATTAAAAAGTTTAATAATAAAAGTTATTATTAAAATTTACTTTTATCCTTTCTGATATTTTTTTGTGACCATTTTATTTTTGAAAAGTAATTATTATTTTATTTATGAAGTTTGAATTTTGATTGAGGTTACTTCGAAGCAATTATAATCTACAAACTTGTAAATTTTTATTTCAATCGTTTGCGCAATAAGATGTTATTATTTTATTTATGGAGTTTGAATTTTGATTGAGGTCACTCCGAAGCAATTATAATCTACAAACTTATAAATTTTTATTTCAATCGTTTGCACAATAAGATGTGTTAGGTTAAATTGGTCAATTGGTAAAATGGAAATAAGGATAATTTAGAGATTATAAAGTATATAATATATACTTGACTAGATGCATTCCATTTCATATGAATATATAAATGCACTTGTTTGTCAATTTTATCGTCTTGTTTTAATAAGGATAATTTAGAGATTATAAAGTATATAATATATACTTGACTAGATGCATTCCATTTCATATGAATATATAAATGCACTTGTTTGTCAATTTTATCGTCTTGTTTTAAAATCCAAATAAAACGGAATGATCAGCACATGATTTTTGTTTCTCAGTAAGACGGGGTTGACATGATGTGTTTGCTAAACTAATTAAATTATGAGTGGGTTTCCAAAAAATTAAATTATGAGTGGAAAAGCCAAAAGGATTGGGAGCTAAATATTGATCGGAATCCGTGAAGAAATTTATGAGTTGACTAGGAGATTCTCTAAGCAATGTTGTCAGGATCAGGATCATAGGATCAGACCCGATAACGAACAGAATTTTTAAAAGGTCTAAAGTTTATGTGGTTAACCATATAAATTAGAGTGGTCGGATCGATAATAATTTTTTTAATATATAATTTAAATATATTTTAACAAAATAAATATAAATACTTAATTTCGTGAAAAAAATAATAATTTATATCTAACTAAAATGAAAATGACATCATTTTTTTATTGTTAGATAGATTTTATTTTGTTGTTAGTAAAGATAATAGAAATGAAATGTATATAATATGTTTTATTTGGTTGCTTTTTAATTTTTTAGTTTAAAAAATTATAATTAAAAAATTAGGTTCAACCCGGTTCCCGGTCTGACCGCCAGTTTGCTGGTTGAATCCAGTCCTATCCGGTCTGTTGTGAATTTGAAAACCACAGGTAGATCAAACCGGTTTTAATTTCGGTTCGCAATCTGACCGGTCCGACCGGCCGGTCCTGACAACACTAGTTCTAACCTGTAGATGTGTGCCCATCCCGCAAACCAGTTTCAAGATACCTACTCGACACCATTAAAATTTCAGTTCTATTTCACCAATTGCATAATATTCTCTTTATTTCATAACATTTGTCATTTAAAGTTTTTACACACATATTAAGAAATTCATTAGTAATTAGAATTAAAAAGAGTTTAATATTACCATACTACCCTCTAATAATTAAGGTTCAAAATGGCTCTACAAATTCCTAACCAATCAACATAAGGGTAAAGTTGGAAAAAGTTCATTTAAGATTTCTACACACATATTTTGGAATTTTTTTTCTCCAAAACGTCAAATATTATGAAACGGAAGGAGTAATATTTAACTTTTTAAACAATTATAAAGTCATGTAATGTGTAAAAACGGAATTTACAATTGTTTACTCTAAATTTATTTTCTTATGAAAAAAGTTATCATATCATGATTTAATAAGCTGCCACTCTTTGGGAGAGTATCTCTTTGCTGTTTGGGGAAACTATTAATAGAAGTGGTTCGGTGCTAAATCTTTTCACCTCGGCTTTATCTATCACTATGAGTTCTCAACTACGAAATCTATGGATCACTGCAATTGTTAATTGTTTTTGGCTGATTTGGAGGCTTAGGAATAAGGCGGTTTTTGACGATGATCCTCTTCGGATTCATGTAGCCCTTCAAAATCTTTGGCAGAGTTTGCGAGATGCAAACCTTTTGAACACAGGTCGTATGATTAATATGGTTCAAGAGAGAAAGGTTTTTACTGAGCTCAGAATCAATGGTCACCTTCCTCGTGCTCCTCGTATCATCTCGATTCTTTGGAAGTCTCCAACAGTCGGTTGGATGAAAGCAAATACTGACGGGACTTTGTCAGGATCTCTTAGTCTTGGTGGTGCTGGAGGAATTTTTCGAAATTATAGGGGTTTTCCAAACGGTTGCTTTGCTTTCCCCGTTGGCGAGCAGTTTGCCCATATCGCTGAGTCACGTGCTGCAATTATGGCAATTCATATTGCCCGGGATAAAGGTTGGAATAACCTGTGGTTGGAATGCGACTCTTCTTATGTTGTTTCCCTCTTCAGAGCTCGATCTTGGGACGTCCCGTGGTCAGTTCGATCTGATTGAATTCGTTGTCTCCAGATGCTTTCTTCCATGAATTTTGTGATTTTTCATATTTTCAGGGAGGGCTATGGTGTGGCGGACGCTCTTTCGAAGTATGGTCAAACGTGCTCTATTTTTGGTTGATGGCAATCATGTCCTAGTTTCTGTGGTACTTTGGTCTCAAATGATTTGTCTGGGAAAGATCACTTTCGCTTTTGTTAATTTGCTCTTGTTTTGTTCTTTTTTCCTTTCATTGTGCTCTCTTGAGTCCTGGTGCTCTTTTCTTTTGTTTCGGAAGTGCCAACCTAGTTGGTTGATGTAATATATGCCAACCATTTATTAGTTTGGAGTACCACGTCATCGTGCTCCAGGAGTATACTAAAATCTCTTGATTTAATAATATAGAAATTTCAGGAAGATGATAATAGAAAAAAAAGAGGAATTAAACAATACAAAAATACATGTAAAAGCCACTATAAACGGCATAGCGGCAAATAAACAATACACAAACGAAATTTATAATTGTTTACCCTAATACTTATTGCTTTTGATATTGTGATTATTATTTTTATTAAGATTAATTTAACTTTACAAAATAAATTGAATAGTTTAGGTTAAAATTATCATTATGTTAAGAACACAAACATTATTCTAATTGGTTCAAAACAATGCATCTAATGCATTTTTTAAGGTTTCAATTATATTTCCTTTCGAAAGAGAGCTAATGAGGAGCAATTAAGACTCCTAGCAGTCAAAAGTTTTAAGTTTGAGATTTTCTTCCAGCTCTTAGTTTTAGGTATCTCTATATGTTACGATAAACGAACTATTCATGGCTAGTTCGGTCACTTTACCCGTGTTTTTATTGATATTGATTTATTATCTCCCCTCAAAGATGCAATTAGAGTTGACACTATAAAAGTCTCAAACAACGACAAATTTGGAAGAAAATAACGTAGTTCCCATCCATCTCATGCTGCGCGAGTTAATCCTGAAACTGAGCCGGGTAGCAATGTGGCTTCTCCTAATGCTAAATTGGTTCATTCTGCAAATGATCTACCTTATCCAAACAACCCCACTATTAACATCGGAGCTCTCAATGTTTCCTATGACTACCCCATATTGGAAGAAATTCCCCTTAGCAAAGGCAACTCTCGTATGACCCGCGCTGACCAATGTGACGCATCCGATTATGATGTTTATGAGATTAATACCGAGAAAATCGAGCAAGTTTTGAATTCTAAAAGAGACATTTTAATAAATGAACAGAAACAAAACAGTCTTGCGACTAATGTTGGTTCCATTGTGACATTTTCTAGTCCTGGTGATGGACTTGATAGACTCGCTGATTCTAAAGAAAGACGGGAAAGGCAGATAAGGTCCCTATTACTTACACAACTTGTCTTATTTAATTTTGTTTCGCACATAAACTGCGCTCACAATTATAGAATTAAATCTTGTGTTTTGATATATGCAGCCCTAAGGGCTGCATATAAGCATTTAATAGAACTAAATATAGTATTATCCTAAATATTTTTATATTTAGTAATTAATTTGATTGAGTGTTATATATGTTAACAATATAAATATAAGTTAAATACCATTTTAATAAAATTACTTTCCTATTGTGAAATTAGGGTCAGGATTTAGGATTAGGGTTTAGGGTTAGGGTCTTGGGTTAGGGTTAGAGTTTAGGGTCAATATTTAGGGTCAGGGTTCAATGTTAGGGTCATGGTTTAGGGTATTGGGTTAGGGTTCAATGGTAGGGTCATGGTTAGGGTCTTGGGTTAGGGTTTAGGGTTTAGAGTTTGGATCTTGGGTTAGGGTTTAGGTTTAGGGTCAATAATTAGGGTCAGGATTCAATGTTAGGGTTAGGGTTTAGGGTTCAAGGTTAGGGTGTAGGATTTTTTATTTAGGTAAGTATATTGATTTAGGATTTTTTGATTTTGATTATTTTGTTAACATATATGGTTTTAAATTAATTTGATTAATAAATGCATGTATATTTAATTCTATACCATATTGAGTTCTATTAAATGCTTATATGCAGGGCTGCATATATCGGAACCGTTAAATCTTTCATTCTAGCAAAAACCTAGACATTTATAAGACAATTAATATTCTAATATAGGAAAATATTAACATCAAAATTACTGGAAAACAATGAAAACAAGCGGGAACTATAATGATATTTGTTTATGTCTATTTGTTCGGTGACTGACTAAATAGATTTCCTTTTCACTGTTATATCTAAATTTATTACAATCTCATCTTAATATTTTCCCTTTAAATTTTTTAATAAGTATGGACCTAATAGTGATTATATTGTTGATCATTACCGTACTAATAGTACATTGAAAGTGGGTTAATGAACAATGCTGTGACGAGTGGTTTCAGGTTGTGTGCATAAGTAAACAAATCAATGTCTTGGTTAAAAGACATAAGAAAACTGCCACGAGCATAGTTCAAGGTGTACTTGAGCAATATCCTGGGCACTGTAGTATTTGGCTTCACCAAATCATCATTCATTGCTTTTCCATTTACTTTCTAAGTATTTTTAGAATTGCTTGAGTAGCCTGATCTTGTGACACATCATATTCTATCGCATAACAATGAGTACCTTTAGGAAAATCTCCTCTTGATACTTATTTTGTCGTCTTATCCTTCAAGATAAAAAAAATATAAATGACGTAACAAATTTTACTAAAGCATCACTTTTGGCTTTAATACATAATTACATACATAGATTCGTACTGGTGCATTTCTTTCCTTGCTATTGTTGATAAATTATCGATTCGCGCTTTGATTTTTAAGAGTTATCTAATGTTTGACTACTGAATAACTGCTACTTTTTATGCAGTTACTGCAGCTCTGATTTGGCCAAGGGGCAAGAAATTCTCACGTTTCAACGAGAATGTCATGCCCGTAGAATAGGCAAGTTTATTGTGTAACTGAATCAGGACAATATCAGGAAATGTTATTAGGTTTTAATTATGTAATGTATCTTCTTGTTGTAATTCAGATGTCTTGTTATGAGTGCTGCTCATCTTCTTCAAGAGATTAAACATGCGTCTAAAAGAGATGTATATTATATGCATCCATCCGTGTTTTCAGATTGCACTTGAATTTTGAAATCTATAGGAGAATTATTCATTTTAGTCATGGAACTGCGTATTAATTTTCAACCGGTGCTTAGAAAGTGAAACAGTAGGGTAAATGGTCTTTGTACTATTGTGTTTACTTGTGAAACTTGCTGTATTGTTGTTCTTTTAATTTAACATCGTCATATATCTTTTGATTCTTAAATTGACTTGTCTCTATAAATATAGGAGACTTTCTTTCTAATCCTGGTTTTCCTCACTGTTACTTTTTTCTGTTTGTTTGGTGATGTAGATCAGTCTGTTGTGGATCAGGCAATCAAGGACATATGCATACTTATGCAATGCAGTCGTCATAATTTACATGTGGTTGGTATTTTCTAGATCACATTTGTTAAGTTTTTTTTCTTTTATTAAATGGATGTACTCTATGAAAAATGCACGGGTTAGAAAAGTCCAACTACATTTTTTCATCCATTTAAGACAGTGCAGCTCCACTACTCATAAATTTATACAATTTTCATCTGAATTTGCTTTAAGTGAACTATAGTTCTTACGAGTAATCAGACAGGTAGCCGCAGGAAGGAAGGTTAACTGATCTTGCTTTATAGAGGATAATTTGTAGGCACTTGCCTTGGATTTTCAGGCTGCTACAACTTTCTATGTGATAATATAAAGGATAGTTACTATCCCTAAGAAATTCACTGGTTATCAACATCTTTCTTTGCAGGTCCCTGTTGGAAATGGGTAGGTACTTCTGATTGCTCTCTGCTCTTGGTGTTCATGAGAGAATTTAACGTAACAGGGCCCAAATTAATCTTGTTAGACAAATACCGCTTATGGTTCTGTTACGGTGAATATATATTATTCTGCAAAGCAAATTGTGTGTGTATTTTGGGAACCTTTGAAGCCATCTACTAAATGTTAACATGATAAACTTATCTTGGGTACTTGCTTCAGGCTTCTTGAATGTAGAATTAATTGTTTCTGGAATAGATCATGTTTTATCATCTTAACTGAACATGTATATGGATATTATGGTATAAAAGCCTAATCAGGTATGTAGGTTCTCCTGTGATTAACAAGGGGAAGTAAATAACATTAAGAAAATAGATTTATGTTGCCTCTGTTTTTCAGATCTCATACAGGCTGCATAACATTTACTGCTTCTGCTTACTGTTTTTCTTGGATTTCTTTTATCATTGATCCAATATGATTAAGATGATCTTGCTGTAAATGAGATTCAATGGGGAGAACTCTTGCAGGCTCAACTTTGGACTAATATATCTTCATTTATGGCTTGTACAGTTTGGTGATGGGCTGGCTACGATTTGTTGTAGCCGAAAGGAAATTTGATTGTATAAACTGTCCTAGTAATGTATGAATGGCCACAAGCTTATTGCATTCGTTGCATTATTTCTTAAAAATGATCTTATGTTTGATTTGTTTATAGGCACATCCCATTCCTGTGCATGTTGATGAAGTCAAAGGTATCGAACTATCAATTATATTGACAATTCAATGTGCTTGTGTTTTTTACCTTCAGATTGTTACTTTCCTGCTGATTCATTTTGTTTAAAGCCTGTGAAGTGCTCAGGAACAAACTTGCATTTTGTTTAAAATTATTATCTGGAATATATGTTGCGTTATTTATTGCTAATTTCTTGCTTCCATCTATTTATGTTTTCTGTAGACATTGTCAGTGTTGCCAAATATATACTGGTTGTTGAGAAGGAATCAGGTGGAGCTTCTATACTACAATAATGTCCTTGTATTTGACGTGAAATAAGTTTTGTTTCATATCATTTTAACTTGGTTGGTCTACTGTTATTGTGAATCCTTGGAATCAGTGTTCCAGCGCTTAGCAAATGACCGGTTCTGCAATTCAAATCACTGTATTGTCATTACTGTAAGCATCTATTTCTATATGGTAGATTACATTATAAACATGGAACACAAATGTTCAATATGGTTTAGTGATATTTGTGTTTGTAGATTGTTTGTTGAGTACATTCAGAGACGAGATTTGATTCCATAATTATTGACAAAGAATATATTGATTATGGGGGTTGGAGATAGCTAGTTACACAAATGGCATAATCTCAAATTTAACATTTGCTATCTGAATGCATAATCTTTTCCCTCCATCTTTCACAAGATTCAAAAATTTACTACTTAGTTTCAAACTAAGTTCCACCATGAAATACTTGAAATCGGAATCATCTATTTATGTGCACCTTAAGAGTCCTGTATTAACCAGTTATTTGCGTTCATACTTTTGCAGGGAAGAGGCTATCCAGATATTCCTACAAGAAGGTAGCATTTTCTCACTTAGTGGGGCTTGACAATGAATTTATACAGAAGGATCATTTGCCATTCTCATTACTTTGTCTTTCTGATCATCATTTTCTGGAAATGACTGCAAGGTTCTTGCGACTCCTTGTTGAGCAATTGTGTCTGCCAGTTTAGTGTTTGGTTGATTGTGATCCGTATGGGTTCGACATTTTGACTACGTATCGTTTTGGTTCTATGGTTAGTTTCTCAAGGAATTGCCTTTCCAGTGAAATATATTAATGAAATTTCAAATTTCTTTCCTCATTCATTTTCCAAACTTTTCCATGTCTTAAGCAAATGGCCTATGATGCTAAATTTCTTCGTGTCCTTGAAATACGGTGGCTTGGAGCTTTTCCTTCGGATATTGGGAAGTTCAGAATTCCTCAACAGTGTCTACTTCCTTTGACAGCTGAGGGTGAGAGATGGTTCCCGACAAGTTGCCTTTTTCTTAGGTTGGGATTGCTTGTTTCATGTCAGTGTCTATCTAGTTTGGTGAAGCTTCATGTTTTTCCTGTCAGATAAGAGGAGGACTGAAGCTATTTTAGTCAGATGTTATCTGCAAAGGGAAGAACCACAATGGAGGTACTATTCTCTGACATCTTAAGGATATTGATCTCTCTTGCTTCTATATGATTTTGTTGGATTACAAGCACTTACTTCTGCAATTTATTCTGTTAAATTTGGAATTGCAGTTGATGCTGAAATTCGGAGTAAAATTTGAGCTTGAAGCATTGTCTGTCCACTCTCTTCCCTTCCTTTCCGAGCAGTATATACCATCTTGTATTCAAGATGGAGTTCACCTTTAAAATGCTTGACAATAGATACATAGGAATTCACAAGCAAATGCTGCAGGATGCGAGCATCACCAACTTAGGTGTTCCATTTCTGATATTTGTGTAATTTCCATTTGATGTGTTTTATAAAGTAAATATGAGAATGCAGTAGCGACTGAGCAAGGTTGTGACTCAAAGAAAAATTATCCATCTTGTTGTACTTCTCTGTTTGCATCTGTTAACAAGTTATTTGTTTAAATTGTAATTTTTTTTTAATTCTTTTGACATTGGATAATGGGAGTAGAAAATGATGGAAAGTGACCTTCAAGGTGATGATACTTATGGGATTTTAATTGCAGAGAGAAAAAAAGGAAGGAGTTGACAGTGGGGAGAGGAGAGAAAAAGTTAAGGCCAGTGTATTGCAGTCATGAACAGTTCTTTATCTTTATCTTCAAACAAATTGTAATTTACTTAATGAATCAACTCACGCACAAGGAATAAAACCAGTGTATTGCAGTCATGAACAGTTCTTTATCTTTTTTGAGTCAATGAGAACTGCAGTAAGCTAGTCGTTCTGGTTTCAGGATACCTGTTGGAGTGAGTTCTTCGTTAATTTCACTTTCCCAGTGGCGATGTTATGTGATTGCTAGTTTTGTTGCTGCTCATTCCTCTGGTTCATTTGGTTGTGAACTGACTGATGTTGCTGGTTCAGTTTTGGCATTTAACAGCAGTGTAATCCACAATTGCAGTTCACATACTGATGTAGAGGCTGCTGCTATTCACCAAGTTCTTCATTGGGCACGCTCTCGAGGCTTACATGATCTAACTATCTTCTCTTACTGTCTTTTTGCAGGTCAAGCTATCCGGAGTTCGTACGAAGATCTCTCTCCTTTAGGATTTTTATTTTATGATTGAAAACAACTCATGTTAGAGTTGATGAATGTTAGTGTGTGTTTTATTCGAAGGTCTGAGAATTCTATGGCATATACCCTTGCTATGTTAGCTTTTACAAGTTCCATAGCAAGGAATGTTGGCCTCCCTCTCACCTTTTCAATGCTTGTATGCAGCAACTTGCTGTTTCTCTTTAATGCAGTTTATGTTTGTTTTTTTTTAAAGAAAAAAGAAAAAAAAAAGAGAAACAACATAGTTAGTATTGGAAAGACCACAATGAGTATTCTCATTTAGGCCCAGTCTGACATTGTTTTCCTACAGTCTAAGCAGTTTTCGCAGTGTTTGGTGAATTCAACTGGTTTTTAGGAAAAGCTGTAGCTTATGGTGAAAGCAACTGTTAGTCCTCCTAATAAGTAGTTGGTCTTTAAAAATGGGCCAGATTTTATTACTAATAAGATGTCTCTAGCTTCTTCATCTTACTCTCTCATTCTCCTCCATGCGGCGGCCACCGTCCCCCATCCGACATCGCCACCTCTCTCTTTTTCTCCTCCTTTCTCGTTATTATGAGATAGAAGCTGATCCTCACTGCCACGGCGTCCCTGGGATATCATTTCTCGGTGTATTCACGTCTCAGACTCCTGAGCTTTGGTCTCCAAGGATGGGGTCTGTACCCTCTTCAAGTGTTTCTTTAACAGGTTAATTAAGTATTTCATTGTTTCTCTTAAGTTGTAAGTTCTATGTAAAATTCTGGCAACTGCGTGTTTATTGTGTATTTGGATTAATCGTGGGACTGAATGAAGTTTTATGCAGTTATTATGGCAACACTAATAGCGGAAGTGTTTCAAATTTGGTAGCATTGTTGTTGGATTCTATGACTAGAAGCTGGATTATGTCGGAATAGGTACACCTAATTAATCCTTATCTCTTAGTTTGTGTTTGTATGAGCATTCACTTTGTTTGTTTTGCATCCTTACTTTTTCTCTACAAATGTACGAAATCTGAAACTTATTGAGTCTGCTTATCTCTTAGGATGAGATGGAGTGAGTTACATGAACTCAAATACTGATATGTTCTCCGTTCTCTGTTCCAAGCATGAGGTTTCCCCTATGTTACGCGGACACTTCTCTTTATAAGCGTTTCTGCATCCGTGTCTGAGTGTATTTTCATGTTAAAGCTATTTTTTGAAGGTTTTGTTTTAGAAATAATGTTTTCCGTGTCCCAGTCAGGGAAACATAGGGTTTCTCATTTCTGTTTTTGGTGCATATAATAGGAACATTAGAATCTTGTGAATTGGAGATAGATAGCAGATGGATGAATGCTAGTGCTATAAGAATCTAGTTTGATCAATAGTACCTTGCCTTTGGTTTCAGTCGTTCACTATACCAGTTATATATGATTTTGCATCTTCCCATTTGCATAGCGAGTAACAGGTCCCTGCTAAATGCCACAGCTCAAAGAATGGAAATACAATTGATTCTGATGTCTTTGGAAATTCAAAACTTCTGGTTTAGGTGCCCAAGAGTTATCTACTTATCTTTGTACTTTTTGCTCTTGAAATGTCATTTGTAACTTAAGAGCATTGTCTGTCAATGTGATAATTTGTTCCCCTTTTTGTAACTTGTCGTCCACATGGCTGCCATGTGGTCACTCCCTCAATCACGTTTATGAGGTGTTGTTAACATCAGTATTCCGGTCTCCTCTCAAAAAAAAATAAAAAAAATCAGTATTCCGGTGCAGTAAGTCACCGGATCCTGTTGTAGTGATTTTATTAACGGAGGGCTGCTAAATTATTGATGAAGAATCTACTTGAATAACCACTGATGTAAATACTCTCTACCTTAGTAACCGTGTTTAGTCAGTACAACAAAACTTTTATGCTCATAAAGGTAGAAAAAGTTATGCTTCATTCCCCGCATTAAGTCTTAAATAGCACGGTTATGCACCTGAAGAAGTGATGGCCATGTTTGAGGATAGAGAATGACTTGTATAAACACCAAAAATAGCGAATAGAATGAAGATAGGCATGAATATGAAGATATTTTTACACAGACAAGAAATGGAAATAGACTTTACACTGATTGTAGGATGGTATACCCGACCATTCTTCTTAGCAGAAGAGGTTCTAGGGTATTTCACCACTCTCAGGAAACCCCCCGGGTAATCTCTGCTCCTTATTGATATATTTATTCTTGAATCTAAGCAGGTACTTGAAACAGTGCTTACAAAACTAACATTTAAAGAGCATTATAGATTACTTAACAAGCGAAGGACGATATTGAATGGGGATGAGGTCTAGATCATTTTTCCTCTTTACCGCAATGCCAAAAACCTCCTGCATACTAAAATTTTCAGGCGTGATTCCTGTAGGAAGTTTCCAATCAAAATGAAACAGCAGCTGCGCTAGTGGAAACTCAACATTCATCATGCCATATGTTATTCCTGCGCATATCCTTCTTCCAGCACCAAACGGGAGATATTCAAAATTAGTTCCTCTGTAATCTATTGAGCTATCTAAGAACCTCTCTGGATTGAATTTCTCAGCTTCTTCCCAGTAATTAGGATCCCTTCCTATTGCCCAAGCGTTAACAATAACCTTGGACTTCATAGGAATCTCATAACCATAAATTGAACATTTCTCCCGACATTCTCTTGGTAGCAACAATGGAATTGGTGGGTGCAATCTTAGAGCTTCCTTTATTACTAGCCTTAGGTATTTCAGTTCATCAAGCTGTGATTCATCAACATTCCCTTGTGTACCAAAGATTCGTCTCACCTCCTCCTGTGCCTTCTCCATTGCTCCTGGATTTTTCATTAGCTCAGACATAACCCATTCTATAGCGGTCGATGATGTCTCGGTGCCACCAGCAAACATGTCCTGAAGTAAATTTATTAACTTAATAAACAAGTGATGCACACAAAATTTTTCATTCGTTTAAATACAAAAATAGAATCAACTTGATCTTTAATTATTTAACTCAAAAACTGAAAACTTGGTACTAACCAGTATGACAGCTTTGATATTGTCATCTGTTAAAGGGACTTGAAGGTCTCCTTGATCCTGAAGATTCAAAAGCACATCTATAAAATCTTCACTACCCTCAGAGTGATTACTTGGTGTAGCCTTTTTAGCTCTATGTTCATCCAGGATGCTTTGAAATATTTTATCTACTTTTTTATGTTGACACACTACTCTAGAATTCATTCCACTTAGGTATTGAACAACTTTGACAGAAGGATATAAATCAGCAAGACTAAAACCACCAGTAGCGTCTATCATTACTTTCATACTAGATATAAATATTTCTTCTCCCTCCCATATCTTACCAAATGCTGTTCTTGACAGGATACTATAGATGGTAGAGTTAACCATCATGCCTAAATTGATAGGTGTTCCTGCACTAGAAGATATGGCTCTGATAAGTTTTGATACTTGTTCTTCCCTGACCGGTCTGAATGAGTCCACGCGTTTTGCCGATAGTAGCTCGACTGTGCAAAACTTTCGCAGTTGTCTCCAGTAATCACCATAGGGTGCGAAAGCGATGTCTGAATAATTGTAGGTTAGAATATTGGCTGCTAGGAGGAAGGGCCTTTGAGCGAAGGCGATATCATGGGTTTTCATAACCTCTTTAGCAGTTTCAGGTGAAGAAATGACAATATTTGAAAGTTCACCAAGTTGAAGATGCATAATAGGTCCATAGATTTCGGCCAAGTCTTTAAGGCGGCGATGGGGGAGAGAGGTAATTAAGTGGTGGAGACTCCCTATTAGAGGTAGCTTCCATGGTCCCGGAGGTAGATTTTTGGCTGAGTTTTTCTTGCTGAATAATCTTAATGCTAGGAAGATGAAGAGTAGAAATGGAACAAAAACTGAGAAAGATTGGAAATGAGGGAGTTCCATGATCAGGAGAATGAAAAGTAGTGAAGAAAGGAAGTGGGGTGTTGATTAGGATTTCACATTTCATCTTAATAATATACAAACAAGTACAAAAGCTACAGTAATCCAGCTGTTCTGCATAATAGAAGACAATAAATAAGGAAATATCTTCCTTCTTTTCTTCCCAAAATCCCTACTTTTCAGAAGGTAAAGCTCTCCTTGAAAATTGAGTGGAAGATCAACGAACCAGATCAAAGCAGGTACAAAAAGAGGTACAAGAGTGAACAGTGACTCAACTGTTCTCAAGTCAGAAAAAGCAATAAAGTAAAAACACTTTCTTTTTCTCTTCTTTCACTTCACGCCACCCTCATTCACACCATGGACGCCCATACTTTGCAGACCCACATGCCAAACTTCACCTTTTTCTCAATCTTTTAAAGCTGACGGAATTACCCCTCTCAAATCCTTCACCAAAGCTGCTGATATAAGGCTACAAAACAGCCTGAAACGCTTGTTCTCCGAAGACAGAACAATCTGCACCATACTCCAATAAATACCCATTTCAAGCACAAATCTCCATCTTTTGGGTCCACATTTGATGAAATATACCCTTAAAACATGAGTACATTTTGGACTCATCAGTAGTGAAGAAAGGAAGTGGGGTGTTGATTAGGATTTCACATTTCATCTTAATAATATACTACAACTCCAGCTTTTGTTTATGTTTTAAGTAATTCTAATTGTATAATCGTGTCTATGATATTCTATAATATTTTCTTTTTCCAGGATTATATGACGTGCATATTTACTGGAGTTTGAACTTGAAAGCAATTGTCATTTTAATATTTTATAGATAGGCTGGAGTTCTTAATGAGCCAAATCTTTTCCTTTCTACCCATATCTTCTATTTATATAGTAAACTCAGATTGGATCTGTGAATTAAAAAGTAATATTGTAAATAATGATATTGTAATCATCTGGGAAGTTGTGTTCAAATGTGAATTCCAAGTATTTGATTTTAAAATTTGTAAATAAATGTGTAGCAAAACATACTTTCGCCGTCTCATATTATTTGTCGTTTTGAAAACTTAATTTTATCCCAAATGATTTGACGTTTTACATTTTTCAATAAGCATTAAATGCTTTTTTTTTCAACTTTATCCTTATAATGAGTGCTTAGAAATTTGTAGAAATTTTTTAGTATTAATTGCGTGAGGGTAATATGGTAATGTTAAAGCATTTTTAATGCTAATTAATGAATTTTTTAATATGTGGGTAGAACTCTCGAGAGACAAATAATATGAAACAAAAGGAGTATCATTTTATGGTTAGGTTTTTCTATGTGTTCACTTTTTACAATAATGAGATTTGAACCCATGATCTCACACTATTTAGTCAAACGTAATAACCACCAAAATATTGTCTGGTATATATTTTATGTTTAAGTTTTGATGACAATCAAATATGTATTTTTGTAAAAATTATATTTATATGTATTATTTAAAAAAAGTCTCTTCAGAATGAACTACAAATGTCTATAACAAATTTAAATATCAATTTAAGCTTTAAATTGTCAAAAAACAAATAAACTATTTTGAATCTGCCGTATGATTTATGGTTTGAATTTTGCGGGAATTTAACTTTGTAGTGATTTGTTTCGTCAATTTTTAATTGTAATTTTTTGTAAAGAAAATTTGTTATTGGTTTTCAATTGTATATATCATCAAAATTTACGGATATAATTACTTTGCTTTAGTAACAAAACATATCACCTAAACTCTATTTACAAATAGAGAAACCATGTGCATTTTTTGCTTTTTTACTTGCTTTCCTAATACCAAGAAGATAGAAGAGAAAGGCTTTGGGAAAGAAAGATGGAACTAAAATCTAATGGTAAAAATAGCTTGTATTGTATATGTTCTAAGTCCACACATACTTACCTTAGACAAATTATTAAAAAAATTTAATAATAAAAGTTATTATTAAATTTTAACTTGTAGCCTTTCTAAAATTTTTCTGTGATTATTTTGTGTTTTAAAAAGTAATTACTCCCTCCGGTCCATATTATTTGTCACATTTGACTAAATCACGGGTATTAAGGAAATGATTGATTTGCATTAAATATATGTAAATTGGACTAGAATACCCTTATTAATTAAGAGGGAAAAATTTACATTGAAAACCTAACATGCAAATAATAGGAATAAAGTGGGAAAAATTTACATTAAAAACATAACATGACAAATGATATGGAACAAGATTTTTTTTCTCTATGTGACAAATAATATGGACAGGTGGGAATATTATTTTGTTTATAAAGTTTGAATTTTGATTGAGGCAAATAAAACCGAATGATGAGCTCATGATTTTTGTTTTGCAGTAAGATGGGGTTAACATGATGTGTTTGCTAAACTAATTAAATTATGAGTGGGTTACAAAAAAATTGAATTATGAGTGGGAAAATTCAAAAGAATTGGGAGCTGAATATTGATTGAAAACTGTGAAGAAATTTAGTTGACTAGGAGATTCTTTCATTCATTAAAACTTATCTCCAACACAACTAACTAAACAATTATTAAGTCATATTTAGTTAGTTAAATAGTTAAGATGTACTCCAATAACGTGATATGGCTCTCTATATTTGTTCAGCTAGCTAACGTGACTAGCTTAATTTGACAAGCAAAATTTGGCTAGCTATTTGTATTGTTTAATCATTATTTCTCTTTTTCCTTTGTTTGTTTTATTTCTTTTTCTTTTTTACTTTTCTTTTTCATTTATTTTAATAATAAAATAATGATATAGAGAGTCAAATGCCTAGCATGGTTGGAGCAAAACATAAATTTAGCTAGCTAAATTTTAGCTAATTAATATTTTATAATTTTTTAGAGAGCCAAATAGCTAGTAGTGTTGGAGTTGCTCTAACCCGTAAATGTGTGTCCATCTCTTAAACCAGTTTTAGGATACCTACTCGACACTATTAAAATTTCAGTTCTATTTCACCAATTGCATAATATTCCCTCTATTGCATAATATTTATTGTTTAAGATTTCTACACATATTAAGAAACTCATTAGTGATTCGCATTAAAAAAAGTTTGATATTACCTTACTACCATCTAATAACTAATAATCAAAATGACTACAAATTTTTAACCAATCAATATAAGGGTAAAGTTGGAAAAAGTTCATTTAATGCTTATTGGAAAGTGTAAAACGTCAAATATTTTGGAATTTTTTTTTCTCCAAAACGTCAAATATTATAAAACGGAGGGAATAATAATTAGGGGTAAACAATTATAAAGTCATGTAATGTGTAAAAACGAATTTGATAATTGTTTACTCTAAATTTATTTTCTTACGAAAAGAGTTATTATATCATGATTTAATAATATAGAAATTACAAGAAGATGATAATAAAAAAAAAAGGAAAAATTAAACAATACAAAAATATATGCAAAAAGCAACTACGACAAATAAACAATACACAAACGAAACTTGTAATTGTTTGCCCTAATACTTATTGCTTTTGATATTGTGATTATTATTTTTGTTAAAATTAAGTAGTTAATATTTTTTAACTTTACAAAATAAATTGAATAGTTTAGGTTAAAATTATCATTATGTTAGGAAAACAATACACAAACATTATTCTAATTGGTTCAAAACAATGCATCTAATGCATTTGTTTAGGTTTCAACTATAGTTCCTTTCGAAAGAGAGCTAAGGAGGAGCAATGAAGCCTCCTAGCAGTCAAAAGTTTTAAGTTTTATCATCGAGGTTTGAGATTTTCTTCCGGCTTTTAGGTGTAGGTGTCTCTATATGTTTTGATAAATGAACTATTTATTGCTAGTTCGGTCACTTTACGTGTGTTGATATTAATTTATTATTTCCCTGATGAGTGCTTAAAAAGACATTTAAATATGCTTTTCTCTTACTTAAATTCATTATTGACTTACTATTTTATAAGTATTTTACTTGTTTATTGTATTTTACCTTGTCAGGAGCTAATATGGAAAAAGGAAGCATTTTGGACTGTTTTGGAGCTGTTTTGAGTGAAGTTGCAGTTTGGAGTTGTTTTGAAGTCGAAACTTTGCCCAAGACTAAGGAACTAATGGACATAAATTTTCCTGAAGCAATAAAATCCGAGTCAGTTGTATCTTAACATGTTTCCAGTTGTCAGTTAAGGAGTTTTAAGCCGACAAATCAGGAAGGAAGAAACCAATTTGAATTAGGAAGAGAGAAAATTCCAGCAATAAATAAGAGAGAAAATTCCAGCAATTTATTCATTCTATCATCAATGTTTTTATTAGTTGTTTAGTTTAGGTTTCCTTTGTATTCTTCTTAGCTTTTAGTTATCATAGCCGATTCTCATGGCTATGTGTAGCTAAATTTTGTTATTCAGTTAAAGAATTAATTCAAAGGCGAATTTTCTTTCATCTATTGTGAGATTGTTATTGTTCTTAAGGTTCATGTGTTGTTTATGTATTTGTTGAGTTTAGAGATTTAATCTCATTAATTTTTTGGGTGAATGAGTAATTATGACCAGTTATTTAGCTTGTTCAAGTGTCAATTAACTAGTTAGAATGTAGGATATGTAATCATCTGCACGTTCTAACACAAGTGGTGAATGGATGCATAATTGAAGTTGAATCGGAATCTCTGAGTATTCGATATAGTCAGATTAGGGTTCTTCTATTTCTTAAAGCTTTCGACAAATTAAATTCAGCTGCCGAGGAAGAACTGTATGATTGATAAGAATAAGGTTGGGAGTGCTGAGCCGGCAACTGTAACCAATCAAATTCATAACTTTAAGATTTAGCGTTTCTGTCAATAATCAATAGTGTTTGAATATCTTACATGCGAAATTCCTTAGTTGAAGTTTGAGTCTTTGTTTGTTTTTAATCAATTTAATTTGCTGCAATTTCTTTGTTTTCAAATTCATATTCAAAACCCTCCATTTACTTTATTTGTTTGTTTTCTTGATTATCAATTTAATTAGATCGGTGCTAATCTCTTGGGTTCAACCCTTTTTACCCTGTTTACAGTTTATTTTGTTGCATAGAAGTTATGAATTTATTTTTGGTGGTTCCGATACCCATCACTCCCCTCAAAGATGCAGTTAGAGTTGACACTATAAAAGTCTCAAACAACGACAGATTTGAAAGAAAAAACGTAGTTCCCATCCATCTCCTGTTACGCGAGTTAATCCTGAAACTGAGCCGGGTAGCAATGTGGCTTCTCCTAATGCTATATTGGTTCATTCTACAAATGATCTGCCTTATCCAAACAACCCCACTATTAACATCGGAGCTCTCAATGTTTCCTATGACTACCCCATATTGGAAGAAATTCCCCTTAGCAAAGGCAACTCTCGTATGACCCGCGCTGACCAATGTGACGCATCCGATTATGATGTTTATGAGATTAATACCGAGAAACTCGAGCAAGTTTTGAATTCTAAGAGAGACATTTTAATAAATGAACAGGAACAAAACAGTCTTGCGACTAATGCTGGTTCCATTGTGCCCTTTTCTAGTCCTGGTGATGGACTTTATCGACCCGCCGATTCTAAAGGACGGGAAACGGTGAAAAGACGGAAAAATAAAAAGTTTCGACAAGGCATATGAGGTCCCTATTACTTACATAACTCGTTCCAAAAGAGCGAGTCAGCCACCACAACGTGTTCAATGATTGTGCTTTACTGGAATTACGGAGGGATACATAATTCGGATACACAACTTGTCTTATTTAATTTTGTTTCGGCACATAAACTGCGCTGACAATTATAGAATTAAATCTTTCATCCTAGCAACAATCTAGATATATATAAGACAATCAATATTCTAATATAGGAAAATATTAACATAAAAATTACTGAAAAACAATGAAAAACAAGTGGGAACTCTAATGATATTAGTTTATGTCTGTTTGTTCGGTGACTGACTAAATAGATTTGCTCTTCACTGTTGTATCTAAATTTATTACAATCTCAACTTAATATTTTCCCCTTAAATTTTTTAATAAGTCTGGACCTAGTAGTGATTATCATGGTGATCATTATTGTACTAATATTACATTGAAAGTGGGTTAATGAACAATGATGTGATGAGTGGTTTCAGGTTGTGTGCATAAGTAAACAAATCAATGTCTTGGTTAAAAGACATAAGAAAACTGCCACGAGCATAGTTCAAGGTGTACTTGAGCAATATCCTGGGCACTGTAGTATTTGGCTTCACCAAATCATCATTCATTGCTTTCCATTTACTTTCAAGTATTTTTAGAATTGCTTGAGTAGCCTGATCTTGTGACATATCATATTCTATCGCATAACAATGAGTTGCTTTAGGAAAATCTCCTCTTGATATTTCTTTTGTCATCTTATCCTTCAAAATAAAAAATAAATAAATAACGTAACAAATTTTATTAAAGCATCACTTTTGACTTTAATACATAATTACATAATGTTTTCTCTTTTGACAATCTGTATTTAGAATTGTCATTATCACATATTAAGAGTTGGTTTGATAACTTTTTTAACATTTAAAATTAATGTTAACTAATTTATTAAATCACTAGGATTTTATCTTTTACATTAATTCTCGTATTTTAGAATACATTATATTAGATAAAGATAAAGATGATTGAGATGTAGATTAGAACTAAAAGGAAGTATACTACATAATGCAATTTTAAAATACGAGACTAAACAATATGTTAGGTTTGAATATAATGACTACCAAATTGTGTAGCTTAAAATTGATATATAGAGTGCTTATTTGTTTGTTTGATAACACGATTCAAAAATAAAAACAAGTAAACCTTTTAACATCTAAGCATATATTAAGCCATACCATTTTTCTTTCTATTCAAACATGCATGAATTGATCAAATTAATTGATTAACAAAAAGGACATACCTTTGAAATGTCATTTCGGAAACGAGTATACAATTTGGCACCAACGACAATATCTGGATCATTTTGTACCCACAAAATTTCCTTCATTCCCATATTTTCAACTCCAAGGATGAATGCTGATGTAAGAATGTCATAAGCACTCGTCACTTTTCCATTTTTCATATACTCATCGAAGGAGGGAGCTTTTCTTTCTATCTGCCAAATTGCTTCCCTGTTGTAGGCAGTCGCCAACTCTATCATCTAGCCATTAATATACAACTTAATAAGTTTTCATGTTTTTCTCATATAGATTAATATAAAAGTTATTATTAAACATTAATCCATTGAAGTTCTTTCTTCAATTGGTTGATAAAAATTTTGACCGCAATTTAACAAATTTTTTTGGATACAGCAGCCATAAGAATAACAAGTAACACATTTTGAAAAAAAAGTATCCTTAAATTGAAGCTTAGATATGTGTTGTATATACCATTTCCGTAGCATAAGTTGTTTTACATGAGCATTCTTGAGTGTCATCATGCTTTATGAGTTCACGAATAACCTTGTAAAGATATTTCATAGACTCTGGTAGTTCATCAACAGCTTCCATAGTAGACCTGGTTTTAATTAACAAAACATGTAAATTATGTATCTTAATATAGAGGCACTCAATCCATATATTTTTGTCTATCTATTTTTCTATCTGTAAATTACCTTTGCAATGCAATTGTAAGAAGTCGAAGTTCATCAAGGGTACCATACGAATCATAAGTATCATCCATCAATGTTACGATTACTGTATACTTGCAAATAAGCATCCGAGCAATACTGTATTGTCGCTCGAAAATGGATATGACTGTAAACATATATGACTCTACAAGTCTATCTCTTGCATAAGGAAGCTTTTCCGCAACATTTAATTCTTTCCACCAGCTAAAAGATAAAATATGAAAAGCTTTAATGTCAAATACTTTCACAAAAAACTAAAAGAAAATATAAAGGCACAAATAAGTTCTAAATTTACATCTAAAACTTTCAGAGAGGTGCAAACATATGCGTATGGTGATACAATTTATCCTTGATGTGTTAAACTTGGGCCAATTATGAGCTTTAATAAAAAAATAAAAAAAAACTCATAAAACAAGACTTCATATATAACCAAATCCCATGGTTGGGCCATTAATTCCTTCCCACCCTTCCATTTTTCTCCCAGAACCCAATCCAAAAATATGGGAATTCACAAGTTTTTTGTATTAGAGACATATGAAAAATTTATACCAATAAACAAAAGGTGACTTACCTGGAGACTAAAGCTAACTCTTTTTTGTAGAGTAATTGTAGTGCATTATAATCCAACTTGGCAAATTTGAGAAGATTTTGGTCCGCAGATTTATCTTCCTCATAAAATAAAATATACTGTAAAGCATCAAGCCGTTCAACAGTGCGGTGGGATGCACACGACAAACTATTCCTTATATGTTTCTGAAGATTGTGACTTGAATTTCTAGCTGAATTTTCTAGATGTTTTCGTGTGAAAACAAGGGCTTCATCTAATATATCATCGCCAGGAATCGCCAGAAAACATGCTTCGTACAAGCTTAGGATACCTTTGATATCATTAGCAATGCCTTCTTTGAATTCTCCTTCTTCATCTTGGAACTTCTTAAACACATCTACTTCCATACATTCAAAACTAAGTTAAAATATATTGTGTTGATAGATAGTAACGTGTGCTTGCGGAGATATATTAGTCATGTATATAATTATCATTGTGTTCTTGCATATATGAAAGATAAGTACTTACTGCAATCCATTCTGTATCCATATTGTCTTAGTATTCGAAATAAATTTGCGAGAGTGAAGAGTTCATAGTCATTATCTTCCAATACTTTAGGAAGTATGGTGAAAATGTGGTTGAGTTGTTCATTGATTTCATCATCGAAATGATAAGCTACACCAAGACGACAAAGTAAATTAATGAATTGAATATTTTCCGTAATCTCTCTTCTTGAGTTAAGTAACATATTTTTCACTTGTGCTTTCATTGCTTCCACCTCTTTGAAATGTGATTCCAATTCCTGTGCAATTAGAAAGTATATACATGTAAGAGAGGTTTTAGTGTACGTTGGATGTACAGATAGCGTGGTACGCCGAGCTAATAAATGGTTGCCCATTGACATGTATCACTCTTACCAATAAATTTTTTATAGAGTGTAATTAATTACGTATATTCTTTTGAGTTAATTATTTGTATAAAATTCTAGATCATAAAATAAACATCTTAGATCCTAGAAAATGAACCTGAGACTCTAAATTATAAACCATAAATACTAACATTCACGACATTTCATTAAATTATTTGTCCGGTGTATGGATGACATGGTACACGAGACATATTCTAAAATTTCTCATACATGAAAATTTGAACGGTTATGAGGTATTTGAGATATCAGATCTATAGGCCCCGTTCGTTTCAGTTACAACTATTTCGACTTATTGACCGGCCCGACGCATTTCATCCAGAGCCACGTCCTATCTCCCAAGACAATCAGCCCGCAAGACCATACACATACATACATGTCCAACCTTTGACATAGTTGAGAGCTATTATGCAGTACAGTTAGTAAACACCAAACATCTATAAATATCCAAGACATAGCTGAGACTTATTTTGACACTATAATGTATAATAAATGACGGTACAATTATTCTTTACACTTTCTCTCTCTTTCTTAAACTTCTTTTTATAATTTTACTAACTCAATTGTCAGAGTGTATTCAGAGCTCTGTATGATTCACAAGAGAACCCGACGACTCAAAATCTATTCACAAAAGTTACTGGAAAGACTCATTTATATCCACTTGTAATTATTTTTGCATGATCAATTAGTGTCACATCTACAATTATTATAATAATTATTACCTAAGTATGAGGGTGACTATCAAAAGTGTATGAGATAATATACCGAATCCTTAGGAGCAAGTGAAGAAAAAGTTTGACCCCAAACGCTTTGTGGATTGTTCTTCATGCAATCACGAAAAATGTCTTGTTCTTCTGTTGTTTGTTTCAGAACTGCCATATTTGCTTTTGTTTTGTCCGACATTTCAGAATGGCAGAACAGCAATTTATTACTCCTGTTTGGCAATCTGTCATCAAAAGTCTCAATTTTGTGAATTTTGTCACTACATATTTCTCAAAGCATGAATTCTTGCGATGATTCACAATTTATCAAAATATAACTAGTACTAAATAAAATCAGAATTTATAATACTGGTATACATACATACATTAAAAAATATTATTTCTATATTAGTATTTGAGATGATTTCATCAGCATTGATTTGGAAGTCACTTCTTAAGTTTTAAAATTTCACCATATGCATTATGAAAAATTTGAGAGCTAAAAGTCAAAAAAAGCCAACAAGGATTACCAATCTATACATTAAAAAATAACAATCTCTCAACTGAAAGTAGGGCATCTTGGTGCTTTATATATGAAGTATAACACCTATTTATAGTTTTATGGTGTTTAATTCCTCAATTCAAAAAATGTAGGGAGGTTGATCTTACTTTAAATTTGAAGTTGGAGAGGATGAAAATAAAATAAAGTGTTTTTTTTTTGGTATAATATTAAGGGGTAGGTTATTGTTACTTTGTTTATACTTTGTTTTTTTCACCATTAGATTAATTTTTAATCCATAATTCAATGATTAACAAAACAAAGCAATAGTTATTTTGTAAAAAATAAAGTGATCATAGAATATCTCTAATATTAATAAAATATTATTTTATAGAATTAGAAACGGAGTAGATAGTTGTAGAAGTTGTACCGTATATAATTTATATGATATGTATATGTTTCCACTACTGACGTAAAATGAATTCTTTTTTTTTTTTTTTAGAGAAATTCTTTTTCTTTTCTTTGATGGCGACACAAAATGAATTCTTAAAATATTACATATGATATATATATGTTTCCCAACAATCATAAAATTGATTTTGTAGTTTATCATATACAATTGCCAAACTCATATACGTACCGAATAGTGTGGGGCGAGAGGTGCAAAAATTTGACTCCAAAGGCTACAGGGAGTCTAAATTTCCTTTCTGATACTGTTGGTGTAGAAAATGCCATATTTGCTGAGTCTTTATTTTATTCTTTTTCTAATTTTGGGAATTGTATTTGTGTGAATGAACCCAACTTTTTGGGCCATTTATTTATAGGAAGGAAATTTAAGTTATTGTAAATTTCCCACTACATAAAAACAGGTGAGGATCTAGTCAAAGTTGAAATAAATTATGCAAGTATAAATAATAGGGTAAAGTAATAATTTTTTTTAGGAAAAAAATACTAAACCAGTTTAATGTTTTGAATTTTTACTTTCGAAGTTTTTAAATGGTTATTTTGAACAATTTTATAAGTCACCATTGTTAAAATTTGTAACTACAAATATTTTTCTTTTAGAAAAACAAATTACGAGAATTTTTATTTTTGTATAAACTTAAAACCATAATTTTTTTCTGTACTTTATCCTAAATTATAAAGCTATACATTGATATTCACAATTTCTTAAAATCGTAGTTGCATATACATAAAAGATCGGGCAATAAAAACCAATAAGAGTTGCTCCAAGTGGTACGACACTCAATTTTCTACTTGAAAGATTTGACGTTCGAGTTTTCGCTACGTCAAAATTTAGCTCATATAATTAAGTTGGCTCTTCTGAAATGCCAACTTTAAGGATATTTATACTTAAGCCATGTTCTTTTTGGCTGAACTAAAATTACTGAAATTGCTGAACTGAACTGAATTTACCGAAAAAATATAATTAAATAAATTAATACCAAAACTATGATAGATAAATATAAATAGATATAATTTAAGATATAATTAGAGGTCAACCATTCATAAATAATAAGTGAAATTACAAAGATTATATGTTATAAAATTATATTGAAACTACAAAATAAATGACGTCTTTAAGAATATTATTCATACACTTCTTTTTAGAGATATATTACATTAAACACTCATACTATATATGTTTATACTCACAGTATAATTTGGAATAGTTTAGCTTAATTTATAGAGCTAAATGTAAATAGATAAATAAATGACGAGAGAATGAAAAACGAGCGGAATATGTATATAGTTTAAAATTATTTAATCAATATGACATGCCAATTATTTTTCCATGACTATTATTTATAAAAATAATCATACTTAAAAATAAAACGTTTGGAAATGAATAAAGAAAAGATTCTAAGAAATGATTGTAATTATAATCAGTAATTCCTAAATTACGAGTAAGCTATAAATAATAAATTATAAGTTAAAAAGAACATAATTATATATTTTCTTTTAAAAAAGAAAAAAAAATTAAACATATTTCTCACTGTAATATTTGTTAGGAGGTTAAAATCGATTTATGTAGATTAATTCGAACAATTAAAACAATTAAATAAACAACACATAAATTTACGTAAAAAATTCAAAACGTAAAAAACCACAAAAAAAGAAATATTATTCATTAAAGCAATTCAAAACAAACTACAACAAATTCATATAACACGTAACCGAAAATAGTTCAAATTTTATAATCCCACTTTTACCCAATTTCACAATTATTCTCAAATTAAATAATTAATATTATTGGCTAATCTCATGAATACTACGCTACAAAATGTTACAATATAAATATTTGAGATAATCAATTTCATACTCAATTATGAAAGATGGACCCAATTTGAAAAATTCAATGTTTGTCCGAATGCTCTACTCCTCCGCCACCATCCTACTGTCCCACTTGAATTCAATCCCACAGATTTGTAATCTTTCATAATTGATGATTAATAATAGGGTTAATTTCAAAAAAAACCTCTGTGGTTACAACTTTTTCAAGAACGAGGACTGTGGTCTCTTTTCTTCAGAAACGCTCCCTGTGGTTTGTACCGTTAGAGAATTAAGGATTTTAAACTAACTCTGTTAAAAGTGATGACGTGGCAAAGGGCAAAAATGTCTGAAATTATTGGAAGCCTTATACAAGAACTTTCCCCCATTTTTAACGATTGTTTTCTCTCAACTTCAAGCGCGCCTCCATTTTCATTTCTTAATATTTACTATTTATTTCATATCATTTCTTGCTTCCCTTCTGATTCAAGATATACCCTTTTGACCTCCGATCTTATCTTTCATACCCACATTTTTAATTTCTTCATTGTAAGCTACATTTCCCTTACTTTCTCTTTATACCGGGTCGGTTCGTTTTCTATTTTTCCAGATTCACTTTCTAGAATTGAAGCTTTGGGTAGATTTATGTATGTGGGCAATGCGATTTTGTATTCGGGTTCGATTAATTTTTCTTGTTGAAGGTTTTTTTTTGTTCCAATTGATTGAATTTATGTGTTGGGCATATGGGTTTTTGGTTGGATTTGTTGGGATCTCACTGGTTTTGAGTGATTTCAACTGCATTGCCAATTGGGTTTTCTTCTCCCCGTTTTTTCGGTTCAAAGATTTATCAACTATTGCCAGCCACGAAATGTCTCATGGGGGAAAGTTCTTGTATAAGGCTTCCAATAATTTCAGACATTTTTGCCCTTTGCCACGTCATCACTTTTAACAGAGTTAGTGTAAAATCCTTAATTCTCTAACGGTACAAACCACATGGAGCGTTTCTGAAAAAAAGAGACCACAGTCCTCGTTTTTGAAAAAGTTGTAACCACAGAGGTTTTTTTTGGAATTAACCCTTAATAATACACATCTATTATAATGTATTTGTCTCCTATCACTTCAAGCCTCCGAATTAATTAATAGCTTTCAATAATTTATTTTTGAATAATAATTAACACTAACAAATTTTCTTCTTAATTTTTCATTCCAAGTTTAACTCTTTCTCTCCATTTGGCTTCGAACTTGGTAGACAACACAAGATATGTTTGCTTTGTTAACATGTTAGTCGAGCTCTCAAATATATAAATTTTCTTCACTAAAATTTGTTTTTGAATAACAATTTTTTGAACAAATTAATATGGTATGTTAATATGCTTTGTTCTTTTATGAAACTTTTGATCATTCGTCAAATGTATAGCGCTTTCGTTATCACAGTTTATAACTAACACAATCGCTTGTTTTATTATAAATTGACCGAGCAGATTTTTCAGCCATATTGCTTATTTGATGGCTTCAGACAATGCTATGTATTCAGCCCAAGTGTAAAAACATAACCAGTGAATGATCTCTTTTACTTACCCAGTTATCCACATCTTTGCCTCCAAAATTAGGCAACTCACATTTGGGAAGCATCTTGTAGCTAGGAGGACGGAATGAGTTATCACTGGTCTGCAAAGTATGAGGAGTTTACAGGATTCCCGTGCCTGGGTTAATCAGTGTGGAAGCAGAGCTCATTGGATGAAATCCACCTTTAGATGGTTGAATGAGTTTAGCAATTTCAACTATTGGTTTAGTTAACTTAGCTAAAGTTTGTTGTATATGGAGGTTCTCTTTTCAAGCTTGAGCTTGCTCCAATCAGCGTCAACTTGATCACAGTGGACATTATCGAGACGTTCTTGCTGTGTAGTTTGCAAATCCATCAACTTGGATTCCATTAGTTGTAACTGAGTTATTGTGGACTCAGAAACCTCCATGATTAGAGACTTACACTGTTGCACCAAGATCTCCATAGCGTTGTTTCATTCTTTAGGGGCGGCTCTAGTTTTCTTTTCAACACTTTTGTTCGTACTCAGAAATCGTAATTTGAATCCACATAGGCTATGATTCCTGCAAAATAGCGAACGTTAGCCTAAAAGGAGCAGTTGGCCGGCGAACCCTCTCCGATGCTAAAGTCAGTATAGAATTTGAGATCGAAAAGCAAGTAACTCAGAGATTGAGTTGAGAATAATGTACCTTGTTATTGTAAAGATTTCAAGTATTTATAGCTAAGACATCGTAGTCCAAATCCTAGTTGATTTAGGATTGATCAAGGATCTCACTCCATGAGGTCGGTGATCATACTCCTATTTAGCTCGTTCTTTCCTAATTAAATTAGGAGACTAAATTAGAATTAGAGTCCATGCATGAGAGACATTCTCCTAGCTTTGACTATTCAAAGCATGTCTATGTGTCTAGTAAGACTATTCAACGTAGTCTTCTGAGATCTACGTGGCTTTAACGAGAGAGCCTATTGGCCCACGTGACACATAAAATATTGAGTGATAACAGTAACAATGGAATTGGGGGGTGCAATCTTAGAGCTTCCTTTATTACCAGCTTTAAGTAGATAAGTTCATCAAGACGTGATTCATCAACATTCCCTTGTGTACCAAAGACTTGTCTCACCTCCTCCTGAGCCTTTTCCATTGCTCCTGCATTTTTCATTAGCTCCGACATAGCCCATTCTATAGTAATCGATGATGTCTCGGAGCCAGCAGCAAACATGTCCTGAAGTAAATTTATCAACTTAATGAGCAAGTGATGCCACAAATTGTGGACCGGTTTAAATAAAAGAAAAAATAGAATCAACCCATATTCCATGTTTGATCTTTATTTTATTTTTAACTCAAAAACTGAAAATTAGAGTACTAACCAGTATGATTGCTTTGATATTGTCATCTGTTAAAGGGATCTGAAGGTCTCCTTGATCCTGAAGATTCAAAAGCATATCTACAAGATCTTCTTCACCCTTAGTTTGACTATTTCCTGCTTTGTTTATAGCTCTATGTTCATCGATGATGCCGCTCCACTCTAGAATTCATTCCGCTTAGAAATTGAAGAAGTTTGATGGAAGGATACAAATCAGCAAGACCAAAACCACCGATAGCTTCAATCATATCTTTTACACTAGATATAAATATTTCTTCTCCTTCCCATATCTTACCAAATGTTGTTCTCGAAAAGATACTATAGATGGAAGAATTAACCATGATGCTAAAATTGATAGGTGATCCTGCACTAGAAGATATTGTTCTAATAAGTTGTGATACTTGTTCTTCCCTGACCGGTCTGAATGAGCCCGCACGTTTTGCAGTCAGTAGCTCGACTGTGCAAATTTTTCGTATTTGTCTCCAGTAATCACCATAGGGTGCAAAAGAGATGTCTGAATAATTGTAGGTTATGACACGGGCTGCAAGGAAGGAGGGCCTTTGAGCGAAAGGCGATATCATGGGTTTGCATGACCTCTTTAGCAGTTTCGGGCGAAGAAATGACAATATTTGAAAGTTCACCGAGTTGAAGGTGCATAATAGGTCCATAAATTTCAGCCAAATCTCTAAGGCGGCCATGGGGGAGAGAGGTAATTAAGTGGTGGAGACTAGCTATTAGAGGTAGCTTCCATGGTCCTGGTGGTAGATTTTTGGTTGAGTTTTTCTTGCTTAATAGTCTTAGTGTTAGAAAGATGAAGAGTAGAAATGGAAAAAAAGACTGCTAAAGATTGGAAATGAGGGAGTTCCATGATCAGGAAGGAGAATGAAAAGTAGTGAAGAAAGGAACTATGAATAGGATTTTACATTTTAGTTGTTTTCCACCTTAATATTATACTACAACTCCAGCTTTAGTTTTTTTCCTTATTTTTTCTTTTAAGTAATTCTAGTTTTATAATCGTGTCTATTAGTTCTTATTGTTTTTTTTTTTCTTTAGGATGATATCACGTCCATATTTGCTGGAGTGCAATTGGCATCTTAGTATTTATTTTACGGACAGGCTGGAGTATTAATTAGCCAAATCTTATTTCTTTCTGGAACAGATCTTTTATGGATTAATATCAAATAAGTGTATATAGTTTTATGTTTTCGTAAATAATGAATCGATGTTTGCAGAATTAAGGAAATGATCGATTTTCTCGACGTGAACGAGGATATTTTGTGTCCAAATATTTTTCAAACACTTAACAGGTTATATAAGAGTTAAGCTTAAAAATTAGAAAAATATTTATTTCAAATACATTAAAAAAATAGAGTTGTGAGTTTGAGAAAATAATATAATACAGTAATAGGCATAAAAATTGTAATTTTTAGGATTGGAGATCCGGGAAGCTATCACCATCTTCAATCCTAAATAAAAAGAGTTATGGAAGCTAAGTTTTTTCAAATAAACTCTCAAATTCATAAACTTCAATTTTTGATTCCTTTCAGTTTAATTAACCAATTCTCGATCCGATTATTGCTATAGCTAGATAAAAATTGCCAATACTCCAATCAAATTTTGGCCGTTATTATCGTCTCCTCCAAAGCTATATGCAATATTTTTGTTAAACAAGATCCTTAAAACCTTATTTCCGGACGTATTACGACCTGTTCTTTTTAACTTAATTTCAATAAAATTTAGTTTCTTGTAAAATTCAGTCATTCTTCATTCAACTAAATTGAGCCAATTCAAGCAATTTAGATCAACGAATTCTGTTCAGTTTCAAAAGAATAATAATTAGGTCTTTCATGTTTTGTTTTTGAAAATTCAGGCACCTTCGTGATTATTGCCCATACGTTAACAATAACCTTGGATTTCAGAGGGATCTCATAACCTAGAACCAGACACTTCTCCCTACATTCTCTTGGTACTAAAAGTGGAAGTGGCGGGTGTAACCTTAGAGTTTCCTTTATTACCAGCTTTAAGTAGTTGAGTTCATCAAGCCGGGACTCATCAATGTTCCCTTGTGTACCAAAGATTTGTCTCACCTCTTCTTGTGCTTTTTCCAATGCTCCTGGGCTTTTCATCAGCTCCGACATAGCCCATTCTATAGTAGTTGACGATGTGTCAGTGCCGGCAACAAATATGTCCTGAAGTAAATTTGGTACCATAGTGAAAAAGTGTTGAAAAAGTGTTAATATTTTTTAGTGTATGATAGAAAAACAAACCAACCAATTATTTAACTCAAAACTTGGATATTGAGTGCTAACCGATATGACTGCTTTAATATTCTCATCTCTTAATGGGAATTGAAGGTCTTCTTGATTCTGAATATTCAAAAGCACATCAATAAGATCTTCGTTATCCTCAGCATGGTTACTCTTTGCGGCTTTTCTAGCTTTATGTTGGTCGATGATGCTTTGAAATATTTTATCTATTGCTTTCTGATGCCTATCAATTTTAGAGTTCATTTCGTTCAACACTTGAAAAGTTTTTATTGAAGGATACAATTCAGCAAGACTAAAACCTCCAGCGGCTTCTACCAAATCTTTAACAGCTGGGATGAATTCATCTTCCCCCTCCCATACCTTACCAAATGCTGATCTTGAAACGATGCTATAGATTAAAGAAGCAGCCATCCTGCTGAAATTGATAGGTGATCCTTCACTAGAAGATATGGATGTAATGAGTTTTGAGACTTGTTCTTCCCTGATTCGCCTGAACGATTCCACACGTTTTACAGTCAATAGCTCTACTGTGCAAATTTTTCGCATTTGTCTCCAGTAGTCTCCATAGGGTGCCAATGCTATGTCTGAATAATTATAGGTTGTACGACTCGGTGCGAGTAGACGGGGCCTTTGAGGGAAGATGATATCATGGGTTTTCATAATCTCTTTAGCTGTTTCAGGTGAAGAAATTACAATATTCTTAAGTTCCCCAAGTTGAAGATGCATAATAGGTCCATAGATTTTTGCCAAGTCTCTAAGGCGTTGATGGGGAAGGGAGGTAATTAAGTGGTGGAGACTCCCTATTAGAGGTAGCTTTGATGGTCCTGGTGGTAGATTTTTGGTTGAGTTCTTCTTCCCTATTACTCTTAATACGAAGAAGACGAAGAGTAGAAATGGGAAGAAGACTGTGAAAGATTGTAGTTGGAGTTCCATAATCAGGAGACTGGATAGTAGTGAAGATAGGAAGTTGTGGGTTGATTAGTAAATTGCACTTAATCCTTATATAAATATACAACCTTTTGAGAACTTTGTTTTGTAGTTAGATTGGGATTTTATGATGTATACGTTCTTTTATGCTAACTGCTTCGTGTGATATTATATTCAAGATTTCTACATTACCATGACTTCTTCAAAGACTTCTTAAATATATGAAATAGATTTATGTTTCTTTTATACGAAAATAATAATATTTTTGTTATGTGGGAAAGCTTCAATCATCAGCAAGTAAACTCTTGTTTCCTTGTCCTTTCTCATCAGCAAGTAAAGCTCCAATAATAATATTTTTCAAAACAAACTATTAAATATTGTTTGTCATAAAGTCAAATTTACTAAACTATTTTAATGTTATTATGCTAAAATGGTTCTCTTATAAGTTTTAATAGTTTCAGATAACTGTGATTATTGTATGATTGTATTATTGTAAGTTGTTGCATGAATGATGTTATATGCAGCTATTTTTATAAATTTATGGATGAGTTGTTGAAAATTTGGTAGCATTATTATAATCTATGATTTATTTTTTTTTTGTTTTGAAGGAATATTATAATCTAATGGTACGCCTAATTCATCCTTATCTTTCAGTTTGTGTTTGCATGGATACTCATCTGGGTTTGTCTTTGTTCTACTCTACAATTTACAAATTCTGAAATCTCTTGAGTCTGCTTATCTCTTAGAATATTGATTATCCCAACTATTGATCTAATCCAAGTAAACTTAAATTTAACCGTCGATCGAATCTAAGTTAAAGTTTTAAATCTAAACAAGAATATAACAAGAGGCATAGGATTAGTAAGGTTAAGTATATGTCTCTATGAACTTAACTAATTGTTTTTTTTCTTAATATCAGATTTTAATGTGGGTTTGTGTGCTTATAAGTATATATTTTGGTTCATGATGACTTACGCTTTAACTAATAATAGAGTACCAGTGACATTAGTATGAAAAATTGATATTTAGATTTTGTATATTTTTTTTTTTTGCCTAATTTTCATCTAGTGTGCGCCTAGGCTCCAGGAAATCTTAGAGCTTTTAGTAATTATGCCCACAAATTATTTGTTCATTCCGCTTTTGCTTGAATGCCAATTCCTTTAGTATACTCTCTATACAATGAAACTGTTAAGCTGATAAATTAAGTTGGGAGAAGTTATGTTATGTTGCACTTACTTTGCATTAAGTCTTACATGGCATGGTCATGTACCAGAACAAGTGAAGGACAGGTTTGCGGATAGAATGAAGATAGAGAGGAATATGACAATTAGTAAAAAGCAGGCGTGAATGGAGAAAACGGACTTGTTAATAGAATGAAGATAGAGAGGAATATGACAATAAATTAACAATAACCTTGGTTTTGACAGGAATGTTATAACCATAAATCGAACACTTCTCCCTACATTCTCATGGTAGTAACAATGAGATTGGTGGGTGTAATCTCAGAGTTTTCTTTATTACTACCTTGAAGTAGTTCAGTTGATCCTGGCGTATTGCATCAACATTCCCTTGTGTACCAAAGCTTCGTCTGAGTCTCACCTTCATTGTGCCTTTTCCGGTGCTGTTGGATTTTCATCAGCTCTAACATAGCCATTCTACAGCAGTCGATGATGTCTCAGTGCGCACTGAGACATCATCGACTGCTGTAAATATGTCTGAATATTATATATTACAGCAGCACTGGCTGAAAGGAGGAAGGGCCTTTAAGCGAAGGTAATATTGTGATGAAATGACGATATCTGAAACTTACCTGAGATGAAGATGTATAATAGGTCCATATATTTTGGCCAAGTCTTTGAGGTGTCGATGAGGAAGAGAGGTAATCAAGTGGTGGATACTCCCTATTAGAGGTTGCTTCCATGGTCCTAATGGTAGATTTTTTGCTGAATTTTTCTTCACTATTCTTGACACGATGAAGAATAGGAAAGTTAACAGGACTGGGGAGGGGAACTGCATCAGGAAATTTCTGAAGGAGGGGAGCTGCCCTGATAAGGTTAGTAACTTTTATTAATATTTTTTCTAATTCTTAATTACATTTCATCCTCATATTTTTTTTCAAATTTTTAATTGCATCACATGATTTTTATTTATTTGTGAAACCTGATTTGGCTCTATTACAAAATCTTCAACACCATCATTTGTAGACTGTTTTCTGATTTCGATATTGTGTACGACTTATTGTTGTTATGAAAAAATGTTCAACGCTTTTGCTGGAAATTTTAAGATCTGAGAAGATCGATTTCTCTTCTATATTAGTTTCAAATCCACTCATGAACCTGAACTTTAGTGTATTAACATGATGGTCTTTAAATTTCAAAATATGCCATAAAATCCTTGAACTTAGACGCATATACTAGCATAATAGTCCAAACCATCATTAACAACATAAAATTTATCATCGAGTACTTCTTAATAGGTCATAAACAGATAATAGATAAAAAAAAAAAAAAAAAACTTGTCTTACCCTTTTTCATCTCATTCTCTCTTACACATATAAAGAGGAAATGTGATGATACTTGTATTGAAAAGGAATAAGATACTTTTACACACAAGAAACAGAAATTAACTATACCTTTTTTGTAGGATCATATACCTGACTTTTCTTCACAGGAAAAACAATGAGCCTAGGCTCCTTATTTTATCTAACTAATAGTGGAAACTCAGAAAAGAGAGTCTTGTGCTTATGGTTGATAGGTCCAGCTAACAATTAAAAAGATATATAGATTTACTTAACAAGCTTAGCACGATATGGAATGGGGATTAGATGGAGATTGTTTTTCCTTTTTACTACACCGCCAAAAATCTCAAGCATGTCTAGACTTTGAGGCGTGATTCCTGTAGGAAGCTTCCAATCAAAATGAAACAACAACTGTGCCAATGGAAACTCGACATTCGTCATACCAAATGATACTCCGGGGCACATCCTTCTTCCAGCACCAAATGGTAGATATTCAAAATTAGTTCCCGTATAATCTAATGAGCTATCTATGAATCTTTCTGGAAGGAATTTCTCTGCTTCATTCCAGTAATTAGTATCCCTTCCAATTGACCAGACGTTAACAATAACTTTGGATTTCGCAGGAATCTCATAACCATGAATCAAACACTTCTCTCTACATTCTCTTGGTAGTAAAATTGGAAGTGGTGGATGTAATCTTAGAGTTTCCTTTATAACCAGCTTTAAGTAGTTGAGTTCATCAAGGCGGGCTTCATCAACATTCCCTTGTGTACCAAATATATGTCTCACCTCTGATTGTGCCTTTTCCAATGCTCTTGGGTTTTTCATCAGCTCCGACATAGCCCATTCTATAGTAGTAGATGATCTTTCCATGCCATCAACAAAGATGTCCTGAAGTAAATTTGTTAATGTAATGAAAATGTGATTCATACAAATATGGAATAGTTTTTGATAGAAAAACAAAATCGACCAATTATTTAACTCAAACTTTAGAAATTAAGTACTAACCGATATGACTGCTTTGATATTGTCATCTCTTAATGGGAATTCAAGGTCTCCTTGATCCTGAACATTCAAAAGCACATCAATGAGATCTTCATTATTCTCAACATGGTTACTCTCTGCTTCCCTTCTAGTTCTGTGTTGGTCAATGATGCTTTGAAATATGTGATCTATTGTTTTCTGATGCCTCTCAATCTTAGAGCTCATTCCGCTCATTATTTGAAAAAGTTTGACTGAAGGGTACAATTCAGCAAGAGTAAAACCTCCGGCGGCTTCTACCAAAAATTTAACAGCTGGTATGAATGCATCTTCACCCTCCCATATCTTACCAAATGCTGATCTTGAAACGATGCTGTAGATTAAAGAAGCAACAATTCTGCTGAAATTGATAGGCGATTCCTTAGTAGAAGATATGGATGTAATGAATTTTGAGACTTGTTCTTCCCTGATTGATCTGAATGACTCCACACGTTTTACAGTCAGTAGCTCAATTGTGCAAATTTTTCGCATTTGTCTCCAGTAGTCTCCATAGGGTGCAAATGCTATGTCTGAATAATTATAGGTAGTAAGACTCGATGCGAGTAGATGGGGCCTTTGAGCAAAGGTGATATCATGGGTTTTCATGACCTCTTTAGCTGTTTCAGGTGAAGAAATGACAATGTTTGTAAGTTCCCCAAGTCGAAGATGCATAATAGGTCCATAGGTTTTGGCCAAGTCCTTGAGGCGGCGATGGGGAAGGGACGTAATAAAGTGGTGGAGACTCCCTATCAGAGGTAGCCTTGATGGTCCCGGTGGTAGATTTTTGGTTGAGTTTTTCTTCCCTATTATTCTTAACACTAAGAAGATGAAGAATAGAAATGGGAAAAGGAATGGGAAAGATTGAAACTGGAGTACTGCCATGATCAGAAGAAGGAAAAGTAGTGAAGAAAGGAAACTGTGGGTTGATTAGGAAATTGCAGTTCATCATCCTGATATAAATAAATAAACTACCATTATTCATCAGCTTTGTTTTGTAGTTAGATTGGGATCTTATGATGTCTATGTTCTGTTATGCTACCTGCTTCTTCTGATATTAAATACAACATTTCTGCATCATCATGACATGCTACGACTTTTCAACAGAGCCTGCATATATAATAGTGGGATGATAATGGGATAAGCTACCAAAATTACTTCATGGTTATTGAGCGTGAGGTACCAATTTCATTTTTATGTAGTAGTATAATTAATTATTAACTCGTTTAATGGAACTTGACATGTCAATATTTGGTGTTATTTTGTAGGTGAGGGCATATTGGTACCTTTCAATAATCCTGAAGTGATAAGTGTACCATTTTATAAAAACTTGGGGTTAGATTTTTTTATTTTGTATGTGATGGTTAAATTGATATTCTTCAAGTTTAGTTTTGGCATTTAAAGGACAAAAATAATTATGAAGAAAACAATAATATTTTATTTACGCTTGAAAGCTCAATCATCAACAAGTAAAGTTTCTCTCCATAATAGAATACTTGCACTTGGTGGGTGCAATCATAGAGCCTCCTTTATCACCATCTTGAAGTGGTTCAATTCATCAAGGCGTGGTTCAACAACATTCACTTGTGTGCCGAAAGACTTGTCTGACCTCCTCTTTTGCCTTTTCCATAGCTCGTTGATTGTTCATAAGTTCCGACATAGCCCATTCTACAGTAGTTGAGGATGTCTTAGTGCCGGCAACAAACATACCCTGAAGTAAATTAATTAACTTAATGACAAGTGATACCCCGACAAATGTGGACGTGTTTTAGTAGAACAACGGAATCAACCGAATTTCCTTGTCTGATCTTTAATTTTTTATTTCATAACCTTAAAACTTGTGTACTTAACCAGTATGATTGCTTTGATATTGTCATCTGCTAAAGGTAATTGAAGATCTTTTCATCAGCATGATTACTTCCAGTCGGCTTTCTAGCTCTATGTTGGTTGATAATACTTTGAAATATTTGAGTCCACTTAGCAATTGAACAAGTTTGTCGGAAGGATACAAATCATTAAGACTAAAACCACCACCAGCTAGAATCGGATGCTTCCATCATTGTTGCATGTTCATGAGTCTCGGTCTGCTTATTGAACTACCACTGAAGATTGCCAGAGGTTGTTGTGCAGCTTAACTAATGTGAAAATCAGTTTTATATATCGTATTGCTAATGGGATTGTCCATAAAAATGTTAAGAGGACAACAGCCCTCTTTTATTTATTCAATATACACCATCTGTTGATTCATTTTAATAAAAGAAAAACTAGAAACACTTTTTATAGGGAATAGGGATTAGGTTTAGATCATTTTTCCTACTTACTGCCGCGCCAAAATTCTCTAGCATGTCAAGCTTTTCAGGCGTGATTCCGTTAGGGAGTTTCCAATCAAAATGATACAACAATTGTGCCAGCGGAAATTCCACATTAACCACACCATATTTTAATCCAGGGCACATCCTTCTTCCAGCACCAAATGGTAGGTATTCAAAATTATTTCCTTTGTAATCCATTGAGCTATCCATGAATCTCTCTGGATTGAATTTCTCTGCTTCATTCCAGTATTTCGGATCCCGTCCCATTGCCCATACATTAACCATAACCCTGGATTTCACAGGAATCTCATAACCATAAATGGTACACTTCTCCCTACATTCTCTTGGTAGTAAAAATGGAACTGGTGCGTGTAATCTTAGAGTTTCCTTGACTACCAACTTTAAGTAGTTAAGTTCATCAAGGCGTGATTCGTCGACGTCCCCTTGTGTACTGAAGATTTGTCTCACCTCTTCTTGTGCCTTTTCCATTGCTTGTGGATTTTTCATCAGCTCTGACATTGCCCATTCTATTGTCGTAGATGATGTCTCAGTACCAGCAACAAACACGTCCTGAAGCACATTTTTAAGTTTCGTGAACTTATTAGTCTGCATGTGACATGTCTATATGAACCTTTCAACTATTAATGTTTTGAGTATTGATTCCGTGTTCATTTATTTTTCTAAATTTAGTGTTAGTGTTAGCATGATTCCCTTGCTTACTAACGGCTCCATTAACAAAGTCATTACCGAAGAGCTTAATGTGCATTAAACTGATGATAAAAAACTAAATCTTTAAAATCATAAAAGTTCACGAGTTTTCTCGTATATTTTTTTTTTTTTTTTGAGAGAGTTTACTTGTATGTTTTTGATAGTTGTTTATTCAATCCGTGTGAATGTTGAAGAGCTAATTATGGTTTGGCCAATTAAACAATGCTTAAAGATGATTTTGAAGCTAAATGAGATGGGGAAGGAACTAACCAGTATGACAGCTTTGATATTGTCATCTGTTAAAGGGAATTGAAGGCCGCCTTGATCCTGAATATTCAACAGCACATCTACAAGATCTTCATTGCCCTTTCTAGCTCTATGCTGGTCGATGATGTTTTGAAATATTTTTTCAATTTTAATGTGATGCCTCTCCGTTTTATTTTTAATACCACTTAGCACTTGAAAAAGTTTGATAGAAGGATACAAATCTGCTAGACTAAAACCAGAAGCTGCTTCTACTATAACTTCAAGAGCCGCTATGAATACATCTTCACGTTCCCATATCTTACCAAATGCTGTTCTCGAAACGATGCTATAAACTAAAGAACGGACCATCATGCTAAAATTGACAGGTGATCCTGCAACTCTATTTATGGAAGTAATGAGGTTTGAGACTTGTTCTTCCCGGATTGGTCTGAATGACTCCACACGTTTTGCATTAAGCAGCTCGACCGTGCAGATTTTTCGCATTTGTCTCCAGTAGTCTCCGTAGGGTGAAAATGCTATGTCTGAAAAATTATAGGTTGGGAGAGTCATTGGAAGAAGGAAGGGCCTCTGAGCGAAGGTGATATCATGTGTTTTCATAACCTCTTTTGCGGTTTCGGGTGAAGAAATGACAATACTTGTAAGTTCACCGAGCTGAAGATGCATAATAGGTCCGTATTTTTCGGCTAAGTCTTTGAGACGGCGATGGGGAAGGGAGGTCATTAAGTGGTGGAGACTCCCTGTAAGAGGTAGCCTCCATGGTCCTGGGGGTAGATTGTTTGTTGAGTTGGTCTTGTATAATATTGTAAGTGCCAAGAAGATGAAGAGTACCGAAACGAAAATGATCGGGAAAGAGGGCAACTCCATGATCAGGAGAATGGAAAAGCAGTGAAGAAATTACTAATGGCTTCACAGTATATTTCGCTTCATCCTGTCTTGTATATATATATGTTAATGGAGCTGCCGAGATAAGGTTAGTACTTCATAAATAATTCACTTCAAAATATTGATTCATGAGTTTTGTTTTGTGGTGAGATGTGTGATCACATCATCACATAATCTGTTTGTTAAATTACATATTTTTCAGTGAAGGCGATGTAGTGAGTAAAGAGCTTTCGAACATTCCAATTAGGTTGGCACCGTCGATAATGAGCTCCAAACCCAACCTAATTCTATTAAAAGAAAAAAGAAAAGATTATAAATCGCAATAGTTACTCTAACCTTGAAAGAAAATATAGACCTTACGATAAATCGTAAACTCTAGAAAACTATATGACCTATTATCAAATTATTGATCCGGCATATAAATGACGTGATATCCGGAAGGTATTCTAAAATTTTTGTACGATTTTATACAAATAAATATAATTGAGCTAAAACAATTAAGAAGAAAAGAAAATTACTAGGATTAAATAGTCATTTCAATAGCCTAACTAATGTTAGGCTAATACATGCCCAACATTTGAATATGTCCAAATACGCTTCAACATGGCTAGATCGAACAATTTAATTCTAAGAGCCTACATATTAATAGTTTTCTATATTTGTCAAAACTCATTATATAGTTTTTTTATTCTACTAGCCATTAATAGTTTTCTATATTTGTCAAAACTCATTATATAGTTTTTTTATTTTGAAAAACTCTCACTATAATATTCTCATTTTTTAGCATAATTAACTTTTTTGTTCCTTTTGTCTATCTTTTAGATTTAAAAATCTAATATTTTTTAACTTTCAAAAATCTATGCTATTATATAAAATGACCTTATGATTTTGTTTTGTAATGAGAAAAGGACCAAAGAGCTAATTATAACAAAAGATGAAGACTTTTTTAAAATAAAAAAGTACTAAGCAGTGAGTTTTGACAAAAATCAAGTAATAAATTATTTCCTTTCAAAAAATAATTAAAAACATAAAAGAAAATCTTCTTTCCACAACACATAAGCTAACAAAAATAATAAATTGTTAGCCTCGCCATAGCAGGGGCGGACTCAGGGGGCTCGGGTGGGCTCGAGCCCCCTCAGTTCCGGCACAACCCTTAAAGGTATAACAGTTTGTTCCGGCTAGTCTCTCCACAATAATGTATATTAACAGTAGAGATGATAAAATGAACAAAGTGAGAGAGTGAGAGAGAAGAATGTGTTTAGAAGTGAAGAATAGAGTTTAAATCCCATCATGTACAAAAAAATTTCCCTTTCTTCCCCCTAACATTATTAATGTTTTTCATCAATTTTTAATTTTTCAATGTTATTTTGATCAAAAACTCTACTTTTTTGTTTTTCCTTTCTTTTTTTTATAATTTATCAACAATTTTTTATTAGATTATTAATTTGCTTCTCCTAATTTTATCTACTCTATTTCATTTTTGTATACACGCATTCGCATACATAATTTTTTCTTACGCTAGAGCCAAAATTAACCCCCCTGATCTTCAAATCGTGGGTCCGCCCCTGCGCCCTAATGGTCCTCCCTCTCCAATCTCTCTGTCCTTGCCGGAATATAGTCTAGGTGAATGGATTTTGCCCAATTCTACTTTCACAATCCTATAGCCCCATAGCCTCCTTTTCATCATCTCACTTTCCATCCCTTACAACTTATTGGGGACCCTAAGCCCCGTTAGTTTCTTATGATTGAATTGAATTGAACGGAAATTGAAGTGATTGAAGTTCATTTATTGAAGAAAAATTACTAAATTGAAATGAACTGAAATCAATTACTCATAAAGGCTTACTATAACTCATGGCCAATATCAAACTTACACATTTTGACATTTTATTTGTAAAAAAGAAAAAGGATATTTCATCTCTCAAACTTGTCATCCTCCCATCAACTGCTCAGAATCCCACCACTCAATCTGATTTTGTTTTCCGTTTCTCTTCAACTCAATCATAACGGTTCTTTCTTCCTCCAACTGCTTCTCCAATGGTCATTAGCCCAAAAACAAAAGTTTCAAAAGTACAGAGAACCTCAAAAAACAGGTTCAGTTTTTTTATATCTTGTAATAAATTGGGGATCGAATTTGGTATTGATTATTCAAGTTTGATATGCGGAATAGAAATTACTGACAACTCAAAACATAATAAAATAAATACAGATATTTTACGTGGTTCGGCTAATTTTGCCTAGTCTACGAGATAGGAGATAATTTCATTATTGAGCTGGAACAAATACAAGACATGAATGGAACCTATAACCCGAGTATATTCCTACGAATTTCTATACCCAAATATATCCCAAAACGCTCTACAATATTGTTCTCCACATTTGCTCTCAATAATCTTTTATGAGAAACTTCTCTCTAAGCCTTACATTCTTCTCTCTACCTCTCATTTTCTCCCATATACTTATAGCTTAAATAAGCTCAAATGGAGCTCAATTATTCAATACAATTGATGCAAATCTCTCAACAACTAATAAATTATATGTTGGGTAATTGAGGAGCACAACACGTATTCAAGCCTACATCTTTGACATCTTCTTTCATTTTTCCTTCTTCCATTATCTTTTTAGTTTTCCTTTTATTATTATTTATTATAATAATAATTATTGGTTTAATTAATGGTTAATCTCAACATATCTAAACTCATTGAATGCTTGATTATGATCTGCAACCATTTATTTATTAGTTTTAACGATTAATTGAATGCATCTGAGTTGTGTTTTAGTTTAGTACTAATTATCCGTCGTAGCAGTAGGATTGGCAAGAAGTAGTAAAACCACTAGCAAAACCATGAGATAAGGAAAAGCGAAAACAGAGCTGAAAATTTATCCTCCCCTGAGTAAGCCTCAACGGTATCCAATAGCACTTCAGCATGCTCTGGATAGAAATATAGGTTCAAAAGATTGATATTCCAACCATTAATATGTGTGAGGATGTAAACTACGGAGGCACATACCTAGGCGTTAGAGAACGATGACAACATATTCTGGGGACCATCTGGACAGGAAGTATTCTAATTAAGTTTGATCACAGAAATACAACAAGTTAGAAAACAATTCATGATTCAACTTTGATCACAGAAATACAGTTCATGATGCCAACTTAGAGGTTCTTGTACACATGCACTCAAACATTACAAAATAAAATAAAATAAAATTACACACACTTTTTATAGGGTATAGGGATTATGTTTAGATCATTTTTCCTACTTACTACCGCGCCAAATTTCTCAAGCATGTCGAGCTTTTCAGGCGTTATTCCGTTAGGGAGTTTCCAATCAAAATGATACAGCAACTGTGCCAACGGAAACTCCACATTAACCAGACCATATATTAATCCAGGGCACATCCTTCTTCCAGCGCCAAATGGTAGATATTCAAAATTAGTGCCTTTGTAATCCATTGATCTATCTTTGAATCTCTCTGGATTGAATTTCTCCGCTTCATTCCAGTATTTGGGATCCCTTCCCATTGCCCACACATTAACCATAACCCTGGATTTCACAGGAATATCGTAACCAGAAATGGAACACTTCTCCCTACATTCTCTTGGTAGTAATAATGAAACTGGTGGGTGTAATCTTAGAGTTTCCTTGACTACCAACTTTAAGTAGTTAAGTTCATCAAGGCGTGATTCGTCAACGTCCCCTTCTGTACTGAAGATTTGTCTCACCTCTTCCTGCACCTTTTCCATTGCTTGTGGATTTTTCATCAGCTCTGACATTGCCCATTCTATTGTAGTAGATGATGTCTCAGTACCAGCAGCAAACATGTCCTGAAGCACATTTGTTAAGTTTGGTGAATTTCTTTTAAATGTTGAATGCATATATTATATCCATTAACAAACTAAATGAAAAAGACAAACGATATTAGTGTAGTAATTGACATATTATAAAATATATTTAGCCCTGATCTTTTAAGTACTCAAATTCATGATATTTTTTTCATTATCACATAATTAAAACCATATTTATAGCCCTGATCTTTATACCTTTTCTGATTAAGGCTCTGTTTTTACCAATAATGGTCATTTACCAACTGCTTAGCTAACGGGGCGGTTAGTAAAAGACACAAAGTGTGTGGAGAAATTGAAGTTCAACAGCTTAGTTCTGAAAAATTAAATGTTCAGAGATGCTCAGCTTTTGTGAAAGAAGAAGAGTTAATTAGGGTTTAGCCAATTAGATAATTGTTTAACTTAAAGATGATTTTGTAGCTATATGAAATGGGGAAGGAACTAACCAGTATGACGGCTTTGATATTGTCATCTGTTAAAGGGAATTGAAGGCCGCCTTGATCCTGAATATTCAACAGCACATCTACAAGATCTTCATTGCCCTTTCTAGCTCTATGTTGGTCAATGATGGTTTGAAATATTTTATCTATTTTAGTGTGATGCCTCGGCATTTTAGTTTTGATTCCACCCAGCACTTGAAAAAGTTTGACAGAAGGATATAGATCTGCTAGACCAAAACCAGAAGCTGTTTGTACCAGAGCTTTAAGAGCTTCTATGAATACATCTTCACCCTCCCATATCTTACCAAAGGCCGTTCTGGAAACGATGCTGTAGATTGAAGAACTAATCATCACGCTTAAATTCACAGGTGAAGATCCTGTAACTCTATTTATGGAAGTAATGAGTTTCGAGACTTGCTCTTTCCTGATTGGTCTGAATGATTCCACACGTTTTGCACTGAGTAGCTCGATTGTGCAGATTTTTCGCATTTGTCTCCAGTAGTCTCCATAGGGTGCAAATGCTATGTCCGAAAAATTATAGGTTGGTAGAGTCATTGGAAGAAGGAAGGGTCTCTGAGCGAAGGTGATATCATGTGTTTTCATAACCTCTATTGCTGTTTCGGGTGTAGAAATGACAATATTTGAAAGTTCACCGAGCTGAAGATGCATAATAGGTCCATATGTTTCGGCTAAGTCTTTGAGACGGCGATGGGGAAGGGAGGTAATTAAGTGGTGGAGACTACCTATTAGAGGTAGTTTCCATGGTCCTGGTGGTAGATTTTTGGATGAGTTGTTTTTCCTTAATATTGTTAATGCTAGGAAGATGAAGAATAGAGAAATCAAAACCATTGGGAAAGACTGCAACTCCATGATAAAGAGAATAGAAAAGAAGTGAAGAAATTCTGATGGCTTGCTAGGAAATTCCACTTCATATTTATCTATATGGAGCTGCCCAGGCAAGGACAATAAGGTCATATCTTTGATCAATAATTTTGTGAAAACTAATGGCTGATATTTCTTTTCAATTTCTTGATTGTATGAGGCTTGTTTTGTAGTGAGATATGAGATCACATCAAGTGTTTGCTAAATTTTGTCTACTTTGCTTATATTTACTTAGTGACAAAATGTTTTGGCTCTATTTCATTATTTTCCATGACGTTTTTAGATATTCCCCCGACAGCTAGCTTAACATTTATGGTGCAAGTTTTGAATGATAATGGCAGAGTAATTGCGGCATCGTTTATTATCCGTCCCATTAATCTAGTTTATATGATGTCACAAATCTCATATTTTTATCCTTTAAAATCATAATAGTAAAGGGCTGTGTTGTTCTTAGAAACAAGAGAGCCAAGTGGCTCTAGGTTTCCTTCTGAGGATACGTGATTGTCTAGCTATGGTTTGGGGCAATTCTAAAAAGTTTGGAGCTTGATAGTGGAAAGTGTTTGGGAGCTTACAATTAAATGACTCTTTAAGAAAGACATCAACAATGGGATATATTCTAATTTTCTTGCTACTTGTTTTGATATTCTCAAAAAAGATTGGGAGGTTTGTCTTGTCGATGTTTTTCGTGAAGCTAATAAAGTGATTGATTGTTTGGCCAATGCTTCGCTTAAGGAGAAATAGAAGTTTCCATTTGTTGCAAAATTGTCCTACCCGGGTGATAAATGAGGTTTGGCAAGATGTTATTGGAATTTCTTGGCCTAGAGTGGTCATGTGTACTTTAGGCCCCATTCTTTATGGTTGAACTGAGTTGAACTGAATGAAAATAAACTGAATTAAATTGGCTAAATTTGACTGAATGGATGAATTTTGCAGAATTTAACTTAACTGAATTTAATTGAATTTTGTTGAAATTAAGCCAAAAAGAACTGAACTGGTTTGAAAATATTGTCAAACATTCGTGTCACAAATGATATCGCAAACTACAAAGTCTTCTCCATTAGCTTCCCAATTTTATTTAAAAAAAAAAAACTTTTAAAATATATTTACCAAACATTTTTCAATTTTTATCTACATCTTTCAAAACACTTTTTCTATCCTCCATATCAAGTGCTTCTCCACAATCCACACAATAATACCGGGGCTTCATCTTTATCTAAATGGAGACCAGGACAAAGCCATTTCTTTGATCAATAATTGTATAAAGTAATGGTTGATATTTCTTTTCAATTACTTGATTTTATTAGGTTTGTTTTGTAGTGAGATATAAGATCACATGAAGTGTTTGCTAAATTGCTAAATTTGTCTAATTGATTATTCAGTGACATCATATTTTGGCTCTATTGCATAATTTTACATGAGCTTTTTAGATGTTCCGGAAAAAGCTAGCTTATATAGTGGAAGTTCTGAATGACAATGGGTAAGGTAACTCTGGTAGTATCATAACCAGAGTTATCAACTTTAACAAATTTAGGTAACTCTGGAGTACAAAATTAGAATTTTAATTTATTGTTTAGCTAACTTCAACATGCTAATATATTAAAGCGTTTATATTTTCAAAAAATAAAAAATAAAATTAAAGCGTTTATTTTTCTTAAGAAGAGCAAGCTTTTTGAAAACTCAAAGAAATATCATTGTGTTGGGGGTAAATATATTTTTATATTTATCTCACATTAAAACTTTAGGTTATATTTTAGCCTATAGTTTTAATGTTCATTTTCGTTCATTCCGTTATCGAGAGAAGAAAGTAAGTTGAGAGAAAAGAAAAGTAAAAGAAAATAGAAAAAAGAAAGAAAAGTTATGATTGGTCGGTTGACTTGGTCTTGGTGGTTAGAGTTAGTGGGTTAATGGGCTTGAAAAGTGGAATTAACTTCCAACTTCCCCAACTAACTTTAACTAACTTTAACTAACTTTGACCATGGAAACGTCACGTTTGATCGGTCATTTTGACGAGCCAAATGACAAAGCACGAAGAATCAGAAAAAAAGTCCAGAAAGTAGACGTTCCGAGCATTCGGAAATGTCTTCAAGAATTGCGAGAGGCGAAGCGAGCAAGGAGCAGGAATTTTTTGAAGCGAGCTGAAGAAGCACGCGACAGGTTTTCCTTCCTCCTCAAGTCAGGGAAGTGGGCTAAAAACAAGGCACCCATCATGCCACTTTCCTATTCCTACTTTTTAGGTGTAGTGGGTAGTTAAGTTAGTTAGGTGGTTATTTTTTGTGTGTTCACCAAGTCATCCCCACCTATAAATACCTTCCTCCATTTCATTCAAAACAACAATCAAATCAAACAAAACAAACACAACAAACACAAATCAAATCAATCATGTGACACTCCAAAGAGTAGCTCTCAATTCGGCTTCCGAGTCTCCAAATTCCAGGTTTTTCTAGCTTTTATTCTTAGATTTCTAGCTTCATTTGCTAATCCTAAGTCTCAATTACTTGTCTGATTATCAAACACCTGCCTGTTTACATAATCCCAATCCTAGATCCAATTAAGAAATCCTTTAGTTCAGTACTCTAGTACACTGCTACTTTTCACCTCAAACGGTACTCTGATCGACTTGCTCAAGATTCAAGCTCGCCTCGACAGTTATTCTCATTGCTTTTTTTAGCTCAATTATTATTACTATTGCTCATTCTGACATTATTAATCTCTTGATTGTAATCGTTTGGCTGACATTTGTGACAATTATTTACTCAATACAAGTCAATTTACCAAAATCTTTGGGTTGTCTTTATTGTTTAGTTTTTCGAAGCTACGACATAGTTTCGGTCTGTTTTCTAGTCAAAGTTGTGTTGACCCCGACTAGGTACCCAAGGGAAACATTTTCACAATCCTTGCTTTTCCCGTCCAATCGTTTCGTTATTAGTTAAGCATCCGTTAGCATGGCGCACATGTTCAAAATCGTTTCATAAAAACGTAGGTTGAGAACCTCTCTTCTCTGGCACGCCCGCATTTTCTCCACACGAGTCAAGGTTGTAAAAGGAATATTTTTATTTCACAAAAATATCGCCAACAATTTCTGGCACGCCCAGTGGGACCAAAACATTTTTTGTCGTTCATACTCCGTGTGCTATTCAAACATCATGGGATATTATTACACTATTTTATCCCACTCCACTTAGCTCAGAAATAGTTACTAGCAAACTAGCAACAATTTCTGGCACGCCCAGTGGGACCAAAACTTTTTTGTCGTCCTTACTTCAAAAATCTAGCTTTCTTAAGCACATTACTTTTCCTTTGGCTTTGCCAGCTTTAGGATTTGTCCAGGATTATCAAATAATATTGATACATATGTTGGGTGAATCTTTCCTACAAACTACATATTGCTAAATATTTTCAAACATCCCTTCCGGAAACAAGCTTTTGGAATTTATTCCATCAAACAATTTTTCCGGCACCGAGTCTTTTCACTTCCAGTTTCCAAAATCAGTCCTTCCAGTTTCCAAAATCAGTTTTTTCATGTCCAATTTCGTCCGAATTTAGAAACTTTTCCGATCTCAGTTTTCAGTTTTCAACTGTTTGTCCAGTTTCTCTTTTTTATTTTCGTTCTCAAATTCCCAGCTTCAATCCTTTCGATTTTTACTTTCAATTTCAGATTTCAGTATCTTTCCAGTTTTTCTCGAACAGCTTTAGTTTTTAAATAGTCTTTCAGTTTTTTACGTCACATCAACCCTTTTTACTCGGAAACCAGCTTTTGGAGTTTTACTCCATCAAACAGTTTTTCCAATTTTTCGTCAAGTATACATACGCAGGATGCCTCCGAAAGGAACAGGTAGAAAAGCTGCGGAGAGCAGCGACAATCCGGAACACGATACACGCGAAGAAGTGCCACCTTCAGGGAAGGTAGCTGATACTGTAAATCAGTTCGAAACTCAGGTGAACAGATCAGGTTCAGCTGAGGCAGCATACATTGATGCTAGATTCAATGAGCTACAAGCAGCGTTACAAGAGAAATACGACACAGTGGTCAGGCAGTACGCCGAAAGAACTTACCGTGACGAACTTACCCATAAGGCGCGAGTCATAGAGATACGCGAGGAATTACAAGAAACCTGCAGGCAGGAGGCTGCAGAGCGAGAAAGGGAATTTCAAAGGCAAATGGAGGAATATGAGAAGAAATTCGAACAGAGATTAGAGAAGGCCAACCGAGAGTGGAGTGTCAAAGTTGACAAGCTCACCTCTGCTGCTGAGCCTTTAAAGGAGAAAAGACAAGCAGAGTCGGAAGCTATCAGTGTTATTCATCTGACTTCAGAAATTAGCAAGATTCCAGAGAGAATTGCTGAAATTATGGCTAGGAACACCGATACCTCGGCTCAGAAAGACGTTCCATCATCCAGCAACAGGTACAAGCATCCTTTCGCTCGAGAGGAAGAGATAAGATACAACGAGCGCGGTGACAGGATCAGCCCAGAACGTCCGGCTGCATCAAATCCGCCAAACACAGTCCATTACAAGGGACACACTAACGCGAACAATCGCTCCAACAACTATCAGCAAGATCAAGCCAACCGCCATCACATGGGGGGTAAAAATTTTGATGCTAGTTATAATAAAAATGTGCCTTTTCAGGATAACCTGATGTCAGGAGCAGATTATGAGGAGCGCATTAAAGAGATCATACGAGACATATATGGACCAGGCTTGAGGGAGGTCTCTCGACCAGAATCACGCAAGCCGTATCCTGCATACATCGACCAACAGTATCCCTTCCCAAATCCATTTAGAATTCCTGACTTTACATTATTTTCAGGGGAGGAGGGTCAATCAACAATCGAGCATGTCACTCGATTCAATTTCCAGTGCAGTAGCATATGCACATTGCCAACTTATGACATGCTTAGATTACGTTTATTTGCCGGTTCACTTACTGGCCCAGCTTTTTCGTGGTATGCCGCTTTACCGTCGGACTCTATCGATAGCTGGAGGCGCATGGAAGATGCCTTCCATGCCCATTTTTACAGGACTGAACCAGAAGTCAGCATTGCTGAGCTAGCACGCATGGTTCAGCGACACGGAGAATCTGTAGATGCATACGTCAACAGGTTTAAGAAAATGCGACACAAGTGTCGTGTCAACTTACCTGAAGATGAATTCGTCAGACTTGCTCAGCGGGGTCTCGATTTTGAGTACCGAAAGAAATTCCAAGGTGTGGAATTCCGTGATTTCTATGACATGATAGCCAAGGTCACGGAGTACGAGGAGTTGATGTGCGAAGATCATCGGTGGAAGAAGAACAGTATGGGTAGTTACCACCAGGAAACCCAAACGTATGAGACAGCGGTAGCAGAAATGGTAACCACAGGTTCTACTGTTTGCCCTTTGTTGTCAAAAACTGCACAGGTACCAGAAGCGACAAAGTGGAACAACGAAGTTAAATATACTTTTGACACCGCTAAAACAGATGAGATTTTCGAATTCCTTGTGAAAGAGGGGTTCATTACGCTGCCTTTCGGACATGTCATTCCGAAGAAAGAAGATATTCGCGGGAGAACCTACTGCAAATACCACGACGCTTGGAGTCATAACACATCATCTTGTTTCAGTTTTAAAAATGCTGTGCAGGATAGGATTAATCGAGGAGTCCTTCAGTTTCCGGAGAAGAAGGAAAGCATGCTGATCGACGACGACCCATTCCCGGCGGTCACCATGGTTAATGCCATATCTTACGAGCTTAAGCCCACCGGTCGGGTCCCAGCGGCTGCTAACCGACGGAGACCCAAGGTTATTCCTAAGGTGACAAAGGAACCTGACTCAAAAAGAGGTCCACCTCCGAGGCAAGTGCAAAAGGAACCCAGAAAGACTAGGGGGGGTAAGCGCGAAAAGAAAGGCGGACATCCCCAGGAGCAACCCAGATTTGTGGTGCCATCAGCTACAGGACCGAAAGGTCAATGGCAGGTAAACCAACATAGGAAGTTCCCCAAGCCTCTCTCAAAAAATCAAAAGAGAAAAATAAGAAAGAGAGAGGCAGAAAAAAGGAGAAGGAATCAGACAGAGGCATCCAAAATGAACTCTGGTCCGAATTCAAAAGGGGAAAAGAATAAGTCTGTCAAAATAAGAGTAGGAGACTTTATTATTCATGTTGAGTGCGCTGCTACCTCGTTGATTTTGCCTTCGAGTTTCCGAGGTGACGTACCTAGGGAGAAGGTAGAAGAGAAACCTAGCGAGTCCAGTGGAGTTACGATCAAAGCTTCGGCTGAAAATCGTACTAAGCGTGTTTATTTCGATAAACCCACTCCTAAAATGACTCGCCACATAAGACCATTATATGTGAAAGCTCACATCGATGGCAAGCCACTTTCTAGAGTGCTAATTGATAACGGGTCAGCGGTCAACATAATTCCGCTAAAGATGGTGATGGCGCTCGGAAAGTCGGAGGAAGATATTGTGTCTTCCGAAATCTCAGTCTCGGCATTCACTGGAGAAGTAGCTAAGACATATGGAGTCTTGTCTGTGGAGTTGACAATTGGCACCAAGACTGTAATACCCGGTCTACTTTTGAAGAAATAAAAAGAAGAGGGATGAAAAAAAAAAAAAAAAAAAAAAAAAAAATAATGTGGGCAGCAATATAGCTGTGTCTGCCCACCCCATTTTCATCTCCTTCACTCATTTTCTATTTTCTTCTTCTTCTTATTCTCATAAACCCTCAAGCTTTCTTTGTCAAATTCACTCGATTTTTCTCATTTTTCCGCCAAAATCAGACCCAAGCTCGACCTTAATCTCATTTGTCTACTTCAAACATGAAAACCCAACCATCAATTTTAGATTTTTGGAGCTAAACATCAAGTTTTGGGTATTTTGGGTTTCCACTTTCAAACGAACGATTCGCCCAAACCGCAAGGACTCAAGCTACGAAACCACCACCACTGAACTCGTGGCAGCGTGGGGAGTTCCCTGCAGCCACCGGATTCACGTCGGCGACATTCCGGCGACCGGCGAGTTGCTCCGGCGAAGGTATTTCCAGACGAAATTAGTCTATTCACACTCTAAATGTTATTCTGAGCAACATTAACTCTTAGGGTTTTGTCAGATTCCTGCTAGATTATTTATTATGAATTTATCTAATTTATAGGCTTAGAGTTAAAGTAGGAATTTCAGATTTAAGTTAGGTTAGAAATTGATAAGTTAGGTATATGAATGAGGTTTAAGAAGTAGAGCATATGAACATACATTCTAGCATTCTTGGAGTTAATTAGTTGCTCTAAAAGTATGTAATTTGGTGGTTATTATTCTAGGTGAAGAGCTAGCACTTACGGAGACTCAATAAAGTGCTAAAAGAGGAAAAGAAGGAGTTCTTTTTGGATAATAAGGTGAGTGGGTAACTATGTAACATTGTGTTTTCCTTATACTTATTATATTATGTTTTTAATTACGTTAAAAGAAATGAGTTTCCAACTAACGATACTTTTACTATAAAAAGATGGGAACAATTCATGGTATGTTATGTTTTACTAGCTATTATACTTGTATTTGGATATACATATTATGAGATTGGTGTTTGTTTACGAAATGTGTTTGATGAAGAGCTGGATAAATAGCATTGTACACTCTAGTTATGGACCTATAGATCGTACCTTTGATGACAGGTATTCCATGGTTATGAGATTTGCCTTACGCTGTGTGCGTGTTGAGATTGCTCTACGCGGTGTGCGTATGACAGATGCGATTACTCTGCGCTGTGTGCGTATGAGGGATGTGATTGATGAGATAGACATTGGGATCCCATTTGTTGAGTTATGCGATACGTGAAATATGTAGATTTCACGTGGTTGGTTGCTTCCGGGGGCTGGTTGTCATCCCTACGCGGTTCGCCCTTTGGAAGTTGATCTTTAGGATACATAAATGAGTGTATGATGACGTTTTTGTATGATAACGTTTTTGTATGATGACGTTTTTGTACGATGATGTTTTTGGTATGATGGTATTTTCTTGTGATAAAGTTTTGATATGATAAACTTGATTTTGATGATATGGTTTGTTTTCCGTGCTTGAATATGAGACGTTGGAATAAGTTTTTGAGATTGATTTATTGGTTTTTCATACGAAATGTTATAATACAAGTTTATATTGGAGAAAACTAAGTTTTGGAAATGTTGATTTAAAGAGTTTTGCAAAGTTTATTTATTTATCCAGTTATGATCTTATTACAAATATGAAAACTTGTATTGTTCCCCTTTGTTATATATTTATCCATTCACTGAGTACGTGGTATACTCACCCCTCTTATTTAAACATTTCAGAGAAGCTGTAAAAGGTAGCTAGAGTGTAGCAGATAACTCTTTTTGGATCTCGTCAAGCGCTAGAAGAGGTTGGGCCAATTTATATATCTCGTGTCGAGAATACCTCTAATTTTGTGCATATACTAGATAGCTCGAGATAAATAGTTTGATGTATTAGTGTTGATGAATATGTTTAGATATGGAACATATGTGGAGTTGTTGATGCTAGATATATATATGTATGAATTGCTTGTAAACCTTTTTATGACAGGTGTATAAATTTTGGGATGTTCATATTTTAGAGGAAATGCTGCCGAATTTTAGTTAGATTATAAGTAATATGTTTGGAGTTCGTGTATTACAAAGACCACTCCTACTGCATTCTTTGTAGTAAATTCATCCGCCAGTTACCAAGCATTACTGGGGCGGGATTGGATTCACTCGAATGCATGCATCCCGTCTTCTTTGCACCAGCTCATGTTATTCTGGAAAGGAGACGATGTTGAAATAGTCTGGGCTAACGACAAGCCGTTCAGTGCCCACTCGAATCTGACGGAATCCAGACTGTATGAGCCATGTATGGGCCCAATCAAGGTAGGGCCTCATCAGAAGAAAACGCGAACGGACCAGGTTAGACAGATGTTTGGATCAACTGCTATCGTGCCTTTCAAAAGGCAGACTAGCACGCAGCCGACCGTCGAAGAGGTCCAATGATAAAGCCCACATCGGGAAAAGAAGCGGTAGCCTCAACCGCTATAGGAAAATTGAGTGCACATCAAGCAATGGAAAGACTGCATTGCGAGGAATACGTGGAGGTTGCGGAGGTCGAAAACCCAGAAGAGCCTGATCCATTCTTGGTGAAACCGGACGAGGAAATCCAAATGGAGGACCTAAAAAAGGCGAACTCCAAGTTGGAAGATGAAGGATCAATGGCAGTAGACCCACTCCAAGAAGTCAATCTAGGGACGACCGAAGAGCCCCGGGTGACTTACATCAGCGAACTATTGCGACCCGCTCTGAAGGAGGACATTATCAAGTTGCTCCATGAGTTCAAGGATTGTTTCGCCTGGAATTATGACGAAATGCCAGGACTCAGCAGAGATATAGTTGAGCACAAACTTCCCATCAAGCCAGATTTCAAGCCGTTCAAACAGGCTTCTCGGAGAATGAGCAAAGAAGTCGAGGCGAAGGTCAAAGAGGAAATCGAGAAGCTTCTCAAAGCAGGTTTCATCCGGCCAGCCAAGTATGCGGAGTGGCTCTCTAACGTGGTCCCGGTAGTCAAGAAGAATGGAAAGCTACGAGTTTGCGTGGACTTCCGTGACATCAACCATGCAACTCCGAAGGACATCTATGTCATGCCCATCGCAGACATGCTGGTAGATGCTGTTTCCAAAAATGCTATTATTTCCTGTGCTGATTGTTTTGCAGGATATAACCAAATTCAGATAGCTGAAAACGATGCGTCGAAAACGGCATTTCGATGTCCGGGCTCGATAGGAACATTCGAATGGGTAGTGATGCCTTTCGGATTGAAGAACGCTGGCGCCACATATCAACGAGCAATGAATGCGATATTTCATGATTTGCTTGGGGTTTCAATGGAGGTATACGTCGACGACATCGTTATCAAGTCAGAACATGAGTCTGATCATGTGCAGCACCTCAGAAAGGGTTTTGAGAGAATGAGGAAGTACAATCTCAAGCTCAACCCACTGAAGTGCGCTTTTGGAGTTAAAGCTGGAAATTTCCTTGGGTATCTAGTGCACCAGAGAGGCATCGAGATCGACAAAAACAAAACCAAGGCGATTCAGGAGGCTCAACCTCCAAAGAATAAGAAAGAATTGCAGCGCTTCTTGGGCCAGGTAAATTTTCTTAGAAGGTTTATTTCTAATTTGGCAGGGAAGTCAAAGGTGTTTTCTGGGCTTCTAAAGCTCAAAGACGAGGAACACTTTAAGTGGGAGGATAAACATCAAGCTGCGTTCGAGGAGATAAAGAGATACATGTGCAGTCCACCGGTATTAGCGCCTCCGAAGGAGCAAACACCGCTCAAACTGTACATCTCGGCAGCTGAGGAGTCAATCGGTTGTCTGTTAGCGCAAGATAACGATAGCAAACATGAACAGGCTATTTACTATCTCAGTCGCTCTTTATTACCTGCGGAGACACGTTACAGCCCCATTGAGAAAACGTGTCTCTCATTGTATTTTGCCTGCACGAAATTACGACATTACTTGCTTAGATCAAGGGTGTACGTGATTTCTAGCACCGATTTGGTGAAATATATGTTGAATCAACCGATTCTGTCTGGGAGAATTGGGAAATGGTCGCTGGCTTTAGCGGAGTTCTCATTGGTATACCTATCACAGTCATCTGTAAAGGGGAAAGCCATAGCAGAGTTCGTTGCAGATCATCCGACTAGCTTCCAGTACCCGGAGGAACAAGAGCTATCAATCTACTTGGCACGGAATGAACCTTGGATTCTGAAATTCGATGGTTCTAGCACTGAAAGTGCCAGCGGAGCTGGAGTTGTAATCACTTCGCCGGCCGGAGCCAAGACGATCTTATCGGTAAATTTAGATTTCGAGTGTACTAACAATCAGGCAGAATATGAGGCTCTCATCATTGGGCTGGAGATCCTGATTGAACTCGGAGCTAAAGAAATTAAGGTGTACGGAGATTCGCAATTGGTCATCCGACACCTGACGGGAGAGTATAAGTGCACAAGTTTGTCGCTAGTGCCATACTTTGCTTTCGCCGTCCAACTGCTTGACGCATTTGAGGACGTAGATCTTATTCATACACCAAGGGGTGAAAATTGGGAAGCTGACGAGTTGGCCCAGATTGCCTCAGGTATGAGAATCTCGAGAGATACAGTTTATAAAATGGTGCTTATCAAAAGACAGGGGCACCCGTCAGTTGCAGAAAGAGGAGTACAATTGGAGTCGTTCAACATCGATGCCAATATAGCTCAAGATTGGAGACAGCCTTTCATCGACTATTTGGAGAATCCAGCGCTGAAAGTGAAGTATTCACTGAGTGTCCAAGCTAGGAACTACGTGTTACTGGCAGGAGAGTTGTATAGAAAGAGCTACGACAGAATGTTAATGAAGTGCCTAGGTTTTCCAAAGGCAATGGAGGTGATGAAGCAAGTGCACGAAGGTACCTGTGGAGCGCACCAGTCCGGAAGGAGAATGAGATGGCTCATCAATAGACACGGATATTTTTGGCCAACAGTCTTGCGAGATTGTATGACCTACGCCAAAGGGTGTAAGAAGTGCCAGATTTACGGCCCGATTCAAAGGGTACCGTCAGAAGAACTGCACGCAGTAGTGAAGCCTTGGCCATTCAGGGGTTGGGCGATCGATCTAATCGGAAAGATCTTCCCAGCGTCCTCCAAAGGACACTGTTTTATCATCGTTGCAACTGACTACTTTTCGAAATGGGTGGAAGCGGCTCCGATGAAAAAAGTTGGTCAAGAGAACGTGATCGAGTTCATAAGAGAGAATCTGATTCACCGGTTCGGAATTCCTGAGTCGATTACAACCGACCAAGGAACAATGTTCACGGGAGACGACATGAAGGAATTCATGGAGGAGTACGGGATCAAGTTGATTCACTCGACGCCTTTCTACGCTCAGGCGAACGGACAGGCGGAAGTTTCAAACAAAATTCTTATCGGGATTCTGGAAAAGATGCTGAAAGAGAACCCGAGAGATTGGCATACGACGTTGTCAGAGACCTTGTGGGCCATACGGATGACTAAAACCAGAGCTACTGGGGTAAGCCCATTTTTTCTAACGTTTGGTCATGATGCAGTGTTGCCACTAGAGGTCATCGTCCCATCACTGTGGATAGTACGGCAGAACGATCTACAGCCGGATGACTATTTGCAGGCAATGATCATGGAGTTGGAAGACCTAGACTACGAGAGACAGAAAGCTTTTGACTGCATGCTAGTTCAAAAGAAGAAAGTAGCTGAAGTCTACAACAAAAAGGTCAGAAGGAAAGTCTTTCAGGAAGGCGATTTGGTGTGGAAGTTAATTCTTCCGATCGGTCTTAAGAGTCATGAGCTCGGGAAATGGTCTCCCAATTGGGAAGGGCCTTTTCAAGTTCATAAGGCGCTTCCTGGAAATGCATACTGGCTGAAAGGTCTTGGCGGAGAGTTGCACCCACGTTACATCAACGGTAAATATTTGAAGAAATATTATCAAACGATGTGGGATCTAGTTGACTCAAGGCAAGGGACACAGGCTGGTAGTCTGATAACCACACCCTAGCTTCTCAAGCTAGGGGGGTAGTTATAATGGGTTAATTCCCGTTCACGGTTTGAAGTGGGAATGAGCTTTGGGGTACATGTATCTTGGAAGTCATGAATCCAGGTTCTTTGTTACTCCTATTGCTTTTCCTTCTATTTCTTTCCGTTCATGTTTATGAGTGATTACAGTCTTGTCATGAGATTGTAGTTACATTTTCGTTTCTTTGCTTTTGAAAAAAAAAAAAAAAAGAGAAAAAGACAGAAAAACAGCTACAGAAAAGTCATACAAGTAGCTCAAAAAAAAAAAAACATGCAATGGTTAGTCTTTGGCAAGGCTAATTATTTGTCGTCGCTTATCGATTGCAGATGTTAGTTCAAGCCTTAGATACATCCTGTTTCCTTTAGTTTTCCTTTCTAGTCGTTTTCCCTTTCATGCATTTCATTTCATAGGTTAGTTTATCATGCTTTCCTTTGTAAATAAATAAGTCTAGATAAAAAAAAAAAAAAAAAAAATAGAAAAATCCAAAAGTGTGAGCTTATGCTCAATACACGTCCCAGAAAATGAACCAATAAAAGAATAAAGAATAAAGCAATGAAATTTTTGGGAGTTTACCACTCAACGGAGGAAACGAGCAAGACGAGCCTCGGACTTGGCCAACCAGGTGGAGCATATCTTGTCAATGAGATTATGGTGACGAAATATGTCCTCGTGCTGTTTGCGCATCTCTTCATAGCGCGCCATGAGACGTTTCTTCTCAGCATCCAGACTGCTCTGCTCACGGGGAAACCACTCCCTGAACTGGGTAGCGTCATGCAAAAGGTCTTCGCACACCGTCTTCATCCTGCTCAGCTCCATCTGAAGCTCCCGAATCTTTGCATACCCGCTCTCCAGCTCTTGAAGTCGTTGCTGATCTTGTTCCTGGCGTTCTTTCAAGAAGGAGTACCTGATATGATAGTCATCAAACACAGGAACGTCAGAAGTCAGATCAGATGACAGCTGTTCGACAGTTTCTTTTTTCACATAAACATCCATCCAAGCTTCTTCAACAAACTGTCTGAGCTCTTGGGAGAAGATCCTCCTATCCTCATCAACAAGGTTCCCCTCAAGGAACTGGAAGGCTTCCATCACTGCTCCAACTTGGCTTATGTCCCAGGAAGCAGGAGAGGTCTTGATGAGTTGAGCCACAGTGTTCTCAGCTTCCTTCAAAGGATCAGGACGAGGAGAAGCAGCCGGGCATCGAACCAGAGAGAAGGTGAGGTCCATCTTGGTGAAAGGATCATCAATCTGCAGACTCACTGGCTCAAGACGAGCGCTTGGCATGAAGGATTCCTGCACCAAATTGAAGAAAATCAAAGCACAAACTCAGTGTATACAAGCTTACAATTTGCGCAGATAAGAAAATAGAAACGAGACAGCAGCAGTGTTATTCAAGTTTGAGCGGGAAAGTGAAGGATAAAGCCTACAGAAAAACTAAGCAACGATGCACGCAGCTGGTAGAAGGACATACAAAGCAAACGGCGCATGCAAAAGGCTTAAAATTCAGATTCAAGGCATCACAATATCGAGAAATATCAAGGTATGCGAATCTGTATTTTTAGGTTATGTTTATTCGTCACTTGTTTGTTGTTTTACAGGCTCAGAATAGTAGCAAGTGATGTTAAGTCAACCTAGACTATAACATGAAAGCTCTATTGATGATAACATGGAGTTCATTGGCATAATCATCGTGCATCTAGCGAAAAACCGGCGGCATAACGGCGCAAATGCAACTTTGCCAAAATTTCAAACAATAAGAAAAGGGCAATTCGTATCCAATCACATGATGCGATCACTTCAAAGTGCAAAAAGTAACCTCTCGGTTGCTCAACGCCAAGTCCGAGAAGGATCCCCAAGGAGTTAGAAACGCATACCTGAGAAGGAAACCCGGAGATGAACTCTAGAGAAGAAGCCGCAGGCAACATCTCTCTAGCAGGAGGATCTCGAGGTGTTTTCGCCTCATCAACGGGTGGCCCATTTGCTGATTTCTCAAAGGAAAAGGTCTCAAGGCTTTCTGAAGGAGTGTCCGGGCAGCCTGGTGGTGGTCCTGAGACGAGACGATAAGGCTTCACATCCTTCTCCTCTTCCTCCTTCTCTTCATCAAGTTCATAGTCGCCTTGACCTTCCTCAGCTCTGAAGACCAGATAGTCTTCACTCGGGTCAGATTCTTCCGTTCTTATCCCTGGTATGACCACATTGGCCATGTTCACAGCTCCCTCGGAGATGCATGCGTCAGACACACCATGGGAAGAAGCATCATCAGCAACCTCTGTTAGCACGATTGGATTAAGTGGAAGATTACAAAAGTTAAAAACAATCTTACTACATCAGAAAAGAGAATTTTTACCTTTGTCAATCTCCACAGCTCGGGACTTCTTGTTGGGCGGCGCGCCATCAGTACTACCACATGAAGCTGCAAGGTATGTTTTTCTGTTAGCTTATATAATAAAAAAAAAAGAGAAGATTGCACAAATAAAAGAATATACAAAGTGCAATCATCGAGAGAAAAAGAAAAAGTGAGTGAGTGTAGGAATGTACCTCTAGTAGGGACACAAGCGTCAAAGATAAGCCTCCACCAAGTCATGAAGGGCACTTGATTCACATCAAGTGTCACGACTGGCCTCACTTGACGGAAGTGACCCTTTGATTCTTCGACATCGCCGTCAGAAGCCTTCTCCTTCAAATCCTGAGCTGGATAAGGGAGAACGGAAGGAATGCCTTGGTAGAAACCAAGCTGACGAGCAAATAGACATGGAGCATAGAGAACTAAACTCTGCACGGGATTCTTGGCATTTCTGGTCTTCGGGAAACCGTGGATAAGATGTCTGGTAGTGCAGAACTCACGCCACAGACGCCTCTCATCTTCATGACTAACTTCAAGGTAGCTGCGAGCCCAGCTTGGAAGGAAAGATGATCCAGGAGTCTCAAAACGGAACAGGCGAGTGTTCTCCTCAAATGTCAGTCTGAAGAATCTGAGAACTTGCTCCAGAGAAAGATCAGAGCCTTGGTTACAGATGTCAATAACCGGAGAGACGTGTCTAGGACCTGTCCTACATGTGCTGAGCTGAGGGAAATAGGCGAACAACCACAGCTGGAAGAACCATATCCCTCCCAGGATCTTCGATAAAGGCTCCTCCTTTATCGTCATTTCTAGCCGCTGAAGGACGTTCGCCAAGAGCATGGAACAGAGGTTCACCGGCTTCCCAGAACAGATGGCTTTTGCAATATTGAACGCGTGAGGAACAGGACAGCCTCCCAGAGGCTCGAACACAAACTGACAGAGCAGAAGCCAAATGAAGTAGACATGGGATGTCTGGTTGACAGTCTCAAATTCCGCGCTATTTCTGATCATGAAGGAGTACTTGCCGGCGTCTTGTACTGTATAGGCTTGCAACTCAGGGAAGTCATCAGTATATACCCAGGCTGGTACGTCTTCTCCCTCCATTGGCAATCCAGTGATCGCCATGACGTCTCTCAAGGTGATTGACATCGGTCCTAGTGGAAGAATAAGAGCATTGCAGTGCGACGACCAGAAGTTGAGAGCACCAGCAACTATGTTCTCGTTCAGAGAAAAATCTTGACAAGACAGCTCAATAAAGTCAAAGATTTTCCACTCTCTCCATTTTGCTTCAAATGTATGCTTGAAGATCTCCACCAGACATCTCCACTCATCAAGATCCTTGGGATACACTTTGTAGATGTTTTTGTTGCTTCCGAAAGGAAACAAAGGCTTGTGAAGTAGTAGTTCCTCGAGATTCAACAAAGGGCTCGGTGTGGGATCATTGCGACCAGCGATGGGGTGCAAAGCAAGATACGAATCCTGAAATATGGAGAAACGGGATCAGAAAGCTGTTTGGGGAAAAATTGAAGTCAAATTCAATGCCGGGTAAGATTTTACCTTATTCAAACCCAGGCGTCTCCCTATCAAGCTTTTCGACGGGATCAAACCGGAGTAGTCAGCAGCACCTACATTCAGACACGACGGAGTCAATAAAGCTAAGGTACGCGTCCTACTAAACTCTACTTTTTATGCTTTACAAAAAAAGGGTGAAAAGAAAGACCGAATCTGCCTAGAAAAGAATGAAAAAGAATATATATATAAGGCAGGAAAAAAGATTTTCGGCAAAACAGGCTGCTAAAAAAAGAAAAACAAAGCAGTTGGAGAATATGGAAAAGCAGCAAATGCCCATATTCTTCGTAAAAAATCAGCAGTGTACAATTTTCAGTTGAAATCAAGAACGGTGTAAGTTTTGGCGGGAATTCACATTCTATTCCTTTCAATTCTTACCAAATCTTTCCTATTTCAGTTACGATTTCCACTAGTACTAAGACATGCCAAAACCGAAACCCTATAGCTCAAGATTCGAACTTCAAACGTCGAATTTTGACAAATTTTCAACATTCTCATACCATATTTAGCCATTCCAAACCTGCCCTATTCATGATTATACGCGTTTGAGCGTGTTTTCAACATCAAACCACATCATAAAACCGAAAATCATCACCCTACATCAACCATGCACAAAAAATTCAAGTTCAAGTAGCCTTTTTACGTCAAAATCCATCACCATTGTCTTTCTATTCGAGCTTTTTCAAGTTTCTACCTTAAATCATCATCCATACACATCTAAGCACCATTCAAGCATGATTAAAGAAAGAAAAACGTCAAGAGCAAAAAACTCCTATAGGCCGAAACCTCTATGGGGTAATATGGCATGGAATTTTTGATTTTTGAGAAGAAGAAGGAGAGGAAAGCACTTACCGGTGGAAGAGGAAGCCATTGAAGTTGAATGGAGACTTGAATTTGCGACTTTCCAAGGAGGAGAAGGAGATGAATTTCGAATTTGGCTGTGTTCTGTTTCTTGCGTTACTGTTGCGTGAAGGAGAAGAGAGGAAGAGGCCGAATTACATTGGTAAGGGGGTTGGGTTGTCGGGTAGCGTTAGGATTCTATTTGGGTTGGGTTTAGTAGAGTTTCAAAATCAAAAATCCTCTTATTTCTCCACCTTGGCCGAAATTCCTATGGGGAGAGGAGTTTGGAGATATTTTTTGTCTTTTACTTAACTCATTCTAGGTTAAAATTGGGTGTGTGTGGGTAGTATTAAGTTGGGTGGGCTTTAGTGTCATATTTTACCTTATTGGGCTTAAGTTTATTACATGGGCTTAAGTTCTCTTTTATTTGTTCTTGGGGTATTTTAACTTTTTCATTTAAATTGAGTTATTGAGTCAAGTAAGATTTTGAATCTTACGGGATGTCGATAGCTAGGTTTAGATTGAGTCGGGGGTTATTTTCTTCAAAAACATTTCTCTTGTTATGCAATTACATTGCACAAAAGAGAAGGGGGGTAATTGTTGGGGGTAAATATATTTTTATATTTATCTCACATTAAAACTTTAGGTTATATTTTAGCCTATAGTTTTAATGTTCATTTTCGTTCATTCCGTTATCGAGAGAAGAAAGTAAGTTGAGAGAAAAGAAAAGTAAAAGAAAATAGAAAAAAGAAAGAAAAGTTATGATTGGTCGGTTGACTTGGTCTTGGTGGTTAGAGTTAGTGGGTTAATGGGCTTGAAAAGTGGAATTAACTTCCAACTTTCCCAACTAACTTTAACTAACTTTGACCATGGAAACGTCACGTTTGATCAGTCATTTTGACGAGCCAAATGACGAAGCACGAAGAATCAGAAAAAAGGTCCAGAAAGTAGACGTTCCGAGCATTCGGAAATGTCTTCAAGAATTGCGAGAGGCGAAGCGAGCAAGGAGCAGGAATTTTTTGAAGCGAGCTGAAGAAGCACGCGACAGGTTTTCCTTCCTCCTCAAGTCAGGGAAGTGGGCTAAAAACAAGGCACCCATCATGCCACTTTCCTATTCCTACTTTTTAGGTGTAGTGGGTAGTTAAGTTAGTTAGGTGGTTTTTTTTGTGTGTTCACCAAGTCATCCCCACCTATAAATACCTTCCTCCATTTCATTCAAAACAACAATCAAATCAAACAAAACAAACACAACAAACACAAATCAAATCAATCATGTGACACTCCAAAGAGTAGCTCTCAATTCGGCTTCCGAGTCTCCAAATTCCAGGTTTTTCTAGCTTTTATTCTTAGATTTCTAGCTTCATTTGCTAATCCTAAGTCTCAATTACTTGTCTGATTATCAAACACCTGCCTGTTTACATAATCCCAATCCTAGATCCAATTAAGAAATCCTTTAGTTCAGTACTCTAGTACACTGCTACTTTTCACCTCAAACGGTACTCTGATCGACTTGCTCAAGATTCAAGCTCGCCTCGACAGTTATTCTCATTGCTTTTTTTAGCTCAATTATTATTACTATTGCTCATTCTGACATTATTAATCTCTTGATTGTAATCGTTTGGCTGACATTTGTGACAATTATTTACTCAATACAAGTCAATTTACCAAAATCTTTGGGTTGTCTTTATTGTTTAGTTTTTCGAAGCTACGACATAGTTTCGGTCTGTTTTCTAGTCAAAGTTGTGTTACCCCGACTAGGTACCCAAGGGAAACATTTTCACAATCCTTGCTTTTCCCGTCCAATCGTTTCGTTATTAGTTAAGCATCCGTTAGCATGGCGCACATGTTCAAAATCGTTTCATAAAAACGTAGGTTGAGAACCTCTCTTCTCTGGCACGCCCGCATTTTCTCCACACGAGTCAAGGTTGTAAAAGGAATATTTTTATTTCACAAAAATATCGCCAACACATTGTAAGAGCACTTTCTAACTAAATGGGAATACGAAGAAAAAATCAACTGAAGAATAATAAAGTCTCAGGATTAAAACTCTCAAACACCATATATTAGTAATAAACTTTTCCTCCTTTTATGTTAACATTTTATCGATTTATGGATTTCGTGTAGTCAACACCTAAATTTTGATGTTACATTGATTAGAAGACATTGCATGCACTTAATTTCGTTTGAAATTTGCATTGTCAGATTCAAATTTTAATCTGGAAAGAAGAAAAAAATTAATTCAGCTCCAAATTGAAAAAATAGAAATACTTTAAAAACGTCCAAAAAGAGACTACCCAAAGAGAATTACTAGAAGAAATTGGAGCAACTAAACTTCAATTGATCTCTAATCGAGTTCCCCACAAGTTTTGTTCTTCTTTGAGTAAATTTACAGTTTTGTTAATTAATGATAGAAAAGGATAACAAGTTCTTATAATCTATCTATAATGTTATTTTTGTTCTCCCGTTCTCCGCTTTTCATTCAAAAACATAAGTGTCAAGCCAATTTTTTAATTTCTTTTTGTAAATTAAAAGATAAGTTATCAACTTTAACCAATTTAGGTAACCACGTGGAGCAATAATTTTTCGAAGCATGTTGAAGAAGCACATAACCGAATTTCTTCCTCCTCAAGTCAAGGAAGTGGCCTCATTTTTAGGTCCCCATGTCTCATTTTCCTACTCTTAAGATTAGTGGTTAGTTAAGGTAGTTATAAGTGGTTATTTTTGTGTGCTCACCAAGTTTTCCCACCTATAAATACACCTCTCCCTTCATTTCACAACACACAAATCAAACAACAAAAATCAAATCAAAACACATCATGTGACGCTCCAAGAGTAGCTTTCAAATTCGGCTTCCGGGTCTCCAATTTCTAGGTTTTTCTAGCTTTTATTCTTTGCTTTTCTAGCCTTCTTGCTATTTTCCTAAGTCTTAATAACCTTTCGATTACCAACCACCTGTTTATTTACACAATCATGATACTCAAAATCCTAGATCCAATTTGAAATCCTTCAGTTTATTACACTAGTACACTGTTAATTTTCACCTCTACGTTACTCTGATCGACGTGTTGACTCAAGATTCAATTCGCCTCGACAGTTATTTTTCTTAGTTTAATTCAGATAATTGCTACTATTTGATCATTCTGACATTATTGGTCTCTTGATTGTAATCGTTTGGCTTAAATTATTGTTTTGTGACACTTATTTATTCAATACAAGTCAATTTTCCAAAATCATTGCGTTGTCTTTATTGTTTACTTTTTTCGAAGTTACGGCATAGTTTCGGTCCGTTTTCTAGTCAAAGTTGTGCTGACCCCGACTAGGTACCCAAGAGAAACATTTTCACAATCCTTCTTTTTCTCGTCCAATTGTTTCGTTATTAGTTAAGCATCCATATGCATGACGCATATTTTCAAAATCGTTTTATAAAAATGTAGGTTGAGAACATGTCCTCTCTGGCTCGCCCGCATCTTTCCACAAGAGTCAAGGTTGTAATTGGAATATTTTTATTTCACAAAAATATCGCCAACAAATTCTTATTACTTAAAAGTATATTGGTATTATTAAAATTTTAAAATTATACTTTATTATATTTGTAGGTAAAAAATAATCCAAATTAATGACATTTTACTATAGTTATCGACCCCCGGTTCAACCCCGATTGAACCTTAAACTTGTGATTTTTTAGCTCTTTCGAATTTTTGATCGAACCGAATCTGACAACCATGCTTAAGATGGTAACTCAAATTTTTCAATAAAATTTTCAAGATTTTAAACTTTGATGAAATAAAGTCACTTCAATAAAATACTACTCCTTCCGTCCCAAAACTATGTGCAAAATAATTAATTCGCCTGTCTCATAAAATGTGCACACAATTACCAACTAACTCTCATTTTACTAATAGGGAAATTCTATGGTCACTTTGTTTTTCACAAAGTAATCATTACTTTGTTTTGTCCACCATTAGATCATGGGTTAAAGTCTAATCTAATGGTGGATAGGACAAAGTACAAACAAAGTAGAGCAAAAACAAAGTGACCATAGCCTACACCTTACTAATTCCCCTAATTATTATGATTTAAGTTATTAAATATGGAATGCATTAAATATTTTTTCATTAAAACACTATATTAATTGAGAGCATATAAATAAAACAACAATAGTAATTAATGTTTTCTTATTTAGTGTGCAAATTCATTTGTGCACATAATTTTGGGACGAAGAGAGTATAACATAATTGTAATTATTATCGAGATAAGTTTTTAATAAAGAAATACTACTCCATGCCATCATGTTTGGTACACAAGCAACATATAAAATAACAGTAAAATCAAAAGCTCCATTTAAAACTCATATTATTTTATCTAGGTTTAGATCTAGATCCAACCTACAAGCTTGGATAATATTTTTAAAAATTATTTCAAAATCATATTACACTAAAGGATATGTTTGAAGTATTTTTTTTAAAAAAGTTAGGAAATATTTGAGAAGTTGCATTTGTTGGTATCCTGTAAAGAATAAAGCCATATTGATTTTGGTCTGAGAAAAACTGAACTGAAGTATTAGCTGAATTTCTAATGAATTTTGAATTAATTTTGCTGAACTGAATTGGAAAAAGTTTAACGGAATTGATTTGAACTGAAATGTATTGAATATAAGTAAAAAATAACAAGGTCTAAGATATTGCAACGAAAACAGAACTAAGATAGAGTGAAAATGAGAGATGCTTTTACACATACATGAAATGGAAATGAACTTCACATTGGCCTGTTCCTTGTAAGATGATACGACACAAGACCCAAACATTCTTCTTATATGCTCCTTTTAGAGAGCTTCATAGATCTACTTAAGAAATGAAGCATGATAGGGAATTGGAGTCAGGTGTAGATCATTTTTCCTCTTTGTCACAGCTCCAAAATGCTCAAGCATTTTAAGGTTTTCTGGAGTCATTCCTGTAGGCAGGTTCCAGTCAAAATGAAATAGGAGTTGTGCTAGTGGAAATTCCACATTAACCAGACCATATGTTAATCCAGGGCACATCCTTCTTCCAGAACCAAATGGGATATATTCAAAATTAGTTCCTCTATAATCTATTGAGCTATCTATAAATCTCTCCGGATTGAATTTCTCTGCCTCATTCCAGTATTTAGGATCCCTTCCTATTGCCCAAGCATTAACTATAACCTTGGATTTCAATGGTATCTCGTAACCATAAATCGAACACTTCTCCCTACATTCTCTTGGTAGTACCAATGGAAGTGGCGGGTGTAATCTTAGGGTTTCCTTTATTACCAGCTTTAAGTAGTCAAGTTCATCAAGGCGTGATTCATCAACGTTTCCTTGTGTACCAAAGACTCGTCTCACCTCCTCTTGTGCTTTCTCCATAGCTCTTGGGTTTTTCATCAGCTCCGACATTGCCCATTCTAACGTAGTAGATGATGTGTCAGTGCCGGCAACAAACATATCCTGAAATAAATTTATTAAGTTAATGAAAAACTAATAATTTCTGATTTGTTGATTTTAATTATTTAACTGAAAAACTTAAAACTTGAGTACTAACCAGTATGATTGCTTTGATATTAACATCTGTTAAAGGGAATTGAAGATCTCCTTGATCTTGAAGATTCAGAAGCACATCAATAAGATCTTCATTACCCTCAGCATGTTTAGTTCCTGACGTCTTTCTAGCTCTATGATGGTCGATGATTCTTTGAAACATGGTATCTATTTTCTTCTGATTCATCTCCATTTTAGAACTAGTTCTGCTTAGCACTTGAAAAAGTTTGACAGAAGGATATAGATCAGCAAGACCGAAACCTCCGGCTGCTACTACCAAATCTCTAACGGCTGCTATGAATACGTCTTCACCCTCCCATATTTTACCAAATGCCGACATGGAAACGATGCTATAGATTAAAGAACCAACCATCCTGCTGAAATTGATAGGTGATTCTGCTGTAGAAGATATTGATGAGATGACTTTGGAGACTTGTTCTTCCCTTATAGATCTGAATGACTCCACACGTTTTACAGTGAGTAGCTCAACTGTGCAAATTTTTCGCATTTGTCTCCAGTAGTCTCCGTAGGGTGCAAATACCATATCTGAATAATTATAGGTTGCAAGAGCCACTTGAAGGAGATGGGGCCTTTGAGCGAAGGCGATATCATGGGTTTTCATAACCTCTTTAGCAGTTTCGGGTGAAGAAATGACAATATTTGAAAGTTCACCGAGTTGGAGATGCATAATAGGTCCATAGATTTCGGCCAAGTCTCTAAGGCGGCGATGGGGGAGAGAGGTAATTAAGTGGTGGAGACTTCCTAACAGAGGTAGCTTTGAGGGTCCTGGTGGTAGATTTTTGGTTGAGTTTTTGTTCCCAATTATCCTTAATGCTAAGAAGATGAAGAATACAAATAACAAAAGGAATGGGAAAGACTGGAACTGAAAATGTTCCATGATTAGGAGATAATTCAGACGTGTGAAGAAAGGAAATTTAAGAAATTATGTTTCATGTGAATATAAATATACTAGCATTCATTGTTTTCCTCTTCTTTTTTCTGTTTTGGTTTTGGTTTTGCCGTTAGTTGGGATCTCAAGATGTCTCTTAATCTAAAATAATATAAGAGATTCCTATATCACTGCATGCTTTAAGACTTTTCAACAATCCTCTGCTAACGAAATTTTAAAAAACATTAAGTTTTCCTAATTATTTATATGTTTAATTTCAAATAAGTGTATTGTGGTTTCACAATTTTATAAATAAATGATTGTGGTTTGTCTTTGAGACAAAATAAAAAAGATTATGGTTGTATTATTTGCAGAATTAAGGAAATGGTCGGTTTTATTGAAGTAAACGATGACATTTTTTGCCTGTAATTTTTTTCCGACATTTGACGAGTCAAGTTAGAGTTAAGTTCAAATATCAGAAAAAACGTTTCGGACAAAAAATCTGCTCGTTTACGTCAACAAAATCGACAATTTCTTTAATTCTGCGAACAATGCAAACCACAGTCTTTTATGCTCAAAGACAAACCACAGTCTTTTATTTACAAAATTTATAAAACACAGAATATTTATTTGAAGTTAACTCTTATTTATACGTTGAATCAATTATTTAATGACATATAATAATTATTTATATTTAAGATTGTTGTTGTAACCCTTGTTTAGAAGGAGGTTAACATAATATGAATGACGCTTTTTCTAATCTTTCCCTCATTTTTCTTATTGTTATAAATTAATAGGTTAATATTTAGATTTAGAGTTAAGTTTTTTTATAGTTACATAATAAATAAAGGCTTAAAGCATATGCAGCCCCTTATACTTGGCTAAAAAAGTCACGTTGCGCTCTCAACTTATGGGACGTCCTATTAATTGATCTCCTCAACTTGTGAAAAGTGATACATTTAGCCTCATTTTCATTCATGTTCACTCTTGGGAGAGTAAACTACACTCTCCTTGAAATTACAACATTAATCTTTACAAAATTACAAGACTGGTGCTTTATTTTCTCTTATTTTTTTCTTTTTGCATCTCCTTTTTCTTCTTCTTCCATCTGAAATATCGGAAACGGCTGCCGATAATCCGGAATCGGCGGTTGGATTCTGGAATTCCAAAATTTGGCGGCCAAATTTCAGTGGCTGAAATTTGGAATTCTAGAATCTGACCAGTCGGACTTTGAAATTTTCGACGGCTGGGGTCTGAAATTTCAGAATCCGGCCGCCAGAAGATTTTTTTTAAGAAAAGAAAGAACCTTATTTACACTCTAAAAAACTCTCAAGCGAGATTAAAAAATGAAAATTTACGTTCAATTACTTCTGTTAACTTTTACTAACCTCCCCCCAAATAAGGGTAGGGAGGAGTAATTTATGCTTAGGATTAGGTGAAGCCTCAAGGCTACAAAATGACTTAAAGGGACCTTACATATCAGTCTATGTACTCAAACAATCGCAGAAGAATTGAACTCGAGTAGAAAATCCACAAGAGCAACTTTCTTTGGACTAACCCTTATAGGAGGTAGATTGATATATAAGAAATGAAACTATCAAATAATAAATAAAAATTGTAAGAGAATATATATCAAAGCTTAAATTCATGATAGGAAATCTATAGATACAAACGTGAATCAAAATAAAGAATATAAAAATTAAAAAAAAACTAATTTACATATATACTTAATATATTGTTATATCTTTATTTGGTTTTTGCGAAATTTGAAATTTGAACTAATGACTTCACGTTTCAAATTTTTGAAATGTAATAACCTTTAAACTATTGTTTTGTGTTATTTGTTAAAGAAATTTTAGAATATGCTCCCTGATCCTATATTATATTAATTAACTTGCAGTAATGCTAATTGTTGCTGAGCTTCAATCCTAATCTCTAGTTTCATCTTCCTGATAAATTCATCAAATTTCTTGTTCAGTTCTTCAGTACTCAACATCCCATTTTCATCATCATCAAATTCCTCTTCTTGATCATCATGATGATAAGGAAGTGGAAATTTATCATCAAAAGGTGTCGCTTCATCTTGAAGCAAAGCTTCATTATTTTTAAATTTGTCTTCTTCCCCCAAACCACTAACATTGTGAATTTCTTGAATTTCATCTACATGATTTTCTTCATCTTCATTCTTGTTCTGCCCTATGAATGGTGCCTTCTTCTCCTCCAAGACTGATTTAGGCTGAGGAGGGGCATCATAGTAATTATAATCATAGTGCTTGACAGAATCATCAATACTACTAGAATTATTCTCAGGTGAAGAAGGAGAAGAAGAGCTAATTTTAGCCACGAAAACAAGGAGACCATTACAAAGGAGGAAAATGCAGTTCTTCTTAATATTAAGGTTGAAGATTTGGAAAGCAAAAACCTTGGAAAAGCTCAAGGAATTCAGAAAAGGAAGACAAAATAATAGTAAAGAGAAGATAGAAAGAGAAAGAAAGAATTGGGTCATTTTCTTCAGAAATTGATATGTTATTTGTTCCATACTTTGCAAATGAGTTAATCAAATTGTTTGCACTTTGGAAATATTATTGGTTGCTGCTTCCTCTGTCCTTATATAGGAAGACAATTCATTGGACTACTACATATATGTTCGGCATTTTTTCTAACTTTTTTTTCTCAATTTGAGCAAAGGAGGAAGTATCATGTTCTTTTTTAAAAAAAAAACTCTAACATAATTGAAATAAGCTAAACTGAATTGAATATTATTAGCTGAATTTCTAATGAATTTTGTTAATTTTGTTGAATTGAAATGTGACGAATGTATAAGTAAAAAAAAGAACAAGGTCTTATTTGGCCATGTTCTTTATGACTGAACTGAACTTAATTGAAGTACATTTTACTGAAGAAAATTACTGACCTGAAATAAATTACTGATAAGGCATAAAGAATAGAGGTCTTAGACTATTAGCCACGTATACATAGAGTTACAGATATGTGGTAGCCATATAGAAGAAAAGTGCGTCTGTTAGAAAAAAAAATCTAAACTTTTAATCAAATACTTTAATTTAACTAGTTAAAAATCCAAAAAAAAATATTTGGGATAAAAATTGCCTTGTCCACGTTAACAGAATTGACAATTTGTTTAATTCAACAAATAATACATTTCACTTTAGTCTTTTTAATTTAAAACAAACTACAAAAACTCATTTATTAAAAAAAATGAAATTATAGAATACTAATATAAGGTGTTTTCTATGGTTACTTTGAAGTAACCACTACTTTGTTTTTATCACCATTGGATCACATCTCATACCACTAATCCAATGGTAATAATGAGCAAAGTAATAATTATTTTGTTTTTTACAAAGTGACCATAGAAAAACCCCTAATATAATATTAACCCTTTTATTTAACTTCTCAAGTTCTTTCCATTTCAACTTTTCCTTTTCTCTCCATCCGATCAAACACTAACATATACTTGAGATGAGGAGAAGTAATTTACAACTAATGTTTATAAGAAGATTCTCATAACAAGTCTTAATAATTGTGAATTTTAAATTTTAGACTTTTGGTCACCAAGTTTTAACCCTTAAGCTGTTTTGAAACAAAGTTTTGGAGCTGATCATATTTTTCAAATTTGATATGTAGGTGGGGAGAAGTTCTACTATGCGGATGTAATGAACCTGACAAATGACAAACGAGATGTACAATATCCCATTAAAAAATAATTAGTGTAGAAAAATAATGCACACTTATCTTAATTTCATGGAACGGATTCATTGCAAGTCCATAATAAAAAAATTCATGGGGAAGTGGAAGAGAAAAATAGTAGAGATTTCTTGGAAAATAGTTTCATTTTTTTTCTTAAGAAAATTTCTAGTTCTATTTTTATTTGTTATACAGTCATTTAAATTCAAAATTGAATTTAATAGCTAATATCTAATAAACTGAGCACTTCTGAAGAAAATATTTTCAGTTTTTTTCTTAAGAAAATTTCTATTTCTATTTCTATTTAGAAATTTTGACTGAGCACTTCTGCCATTGTTTGTTGCAGAACCATTTAAACTGAAAAGGTAAGCTATACTAGTTAAGGTTCACTAAAAAACTTAAGAATCAACCACTTAGACAACTTGGTATGTCGTAGAATTAGAGAGTCTCTAGAATACATTCGGTGTACGGTGATGTAATACACTAAACGAATAAATGATTGACATATATGACTTCAACCAATCAAATTTTTACACCGTGTAAATAATTAACAATATATATTGTAGTTAATTATTTATATAAAATTCTACATGACAAAATAAAAATCATAAACCCTAGAAAATGAACCCGGGACCCTAAATAATAAACTCTAAACCCTAATAGGTATGACATGTCACTAAATTATTGATTCGGTGCACGGATGACGTGCTACACCGGGTGTATTCTAAAAATTTTGAATTAAGAGTTTAAATTGACAGTTAATGCCCAATCATAAATTTCAAAATATTCCTAACACTTTTTAGTATATATATATATATATATATATGGAGCCGAGCTGAGGTAAAAAGGTCAAAGCAACGAAGTTTAAAGTGTTAACGATAAGAGTGAATTGGATCTTATATTGGATATATAAATGAAGTGATTGAGACTTATAAGTAAAGGAAAAATTCAAAACATGCGATGTCTTAAAATCATGAAATTTAATGTGTTGAATTTTGATAGGAGTAGACAATATCTACATGGTATTGGATTAATTTGTTATATTTCACTACTTATTTTCTCTAATAGAAATTTGTCATAGTCAATCAGACCAAATAAATACTAAGTTTTGAATTAGTTTTGTTTCGTATATTATTGTCCAGTCTTGGCTTGGGATTTATGTGGCTTAAGTTAATGTAGAATTGGTTTTTTTAAGAAAGATCATTGAATTTAATTAATTTTAGTGATGGAGTTAGATCCCTTTATTATGTGCTAATATTGAGCTTTCATATCCAAAAAAATTTGTGGAGTAGCTAGCACCCATTCTCAGTTCATATACTTATTAAAAATATACAATAGTTCGATATAAGATACATAAATTTAATGTTATCACATCAAACTAAACCATCTATATATATATATATTTAATGCAAAATATAGAAATAATAATAAAAGAAAGAATAAAGTTTTTCGTTACTCTTAAAATTATGTGACAAAGGAAGGTTGCCTATGTGGAGGGTACATGTTATGGAGTATTCATTGGCTAGCAATACTTATAAATTTATGCTAGTTTACCAATTTGAAGTTGACTGGTTTCAAAATTCAAACCTGTTCATAATCAGGCTTGGTCGGTTTAAATAAACTAGAATTTTCTAGCCAACCCCTCGTTTAAATCCAGTTTACGTTAATCTTACTGTTGGTAAGAATTTTAGAGGCCGTTTGTTTACTGCTGTTGGAGGTGCTTTTTGTTGTTTCATTTGTAAAAGGAGGCTTAGAGTCTGTTTGTTAGTCTATTGTTTGCTGTTGTTGGTTACTATTTACTGTTGCGAATAGCTGTTTGCTGATAAATTATTAGTATTTAGTAAAATAAGATTTAAAAGTTTTGTTAGTTTTTTTTTTGGGAAGAGGGAGGGCACAAGGCCTGAACAAAACAAGAAAAAACTAAACAGCAATGAATCTCCCTATCGAACGACCAATACGGTCATCTTCAAGGATATCCTGGAGGCCTGCAGGAGGCACACCACACTCGTGATGATCCAAGGCAAGAGAGCCTGCGAAATTCACCATTCAGTCAGCAACACGGTTCCCTTCGCGATACACATAAGCAACCGAACATCCCAATCTCTACTCTAAATCTCTCGGATTTGACGGACAATCCACCCATATGGGTGATGAGAACTAACAGTTCCTTGAACCAGCGATAAGACAGCTTGAGAATCCAATTCGACAAGCACTTTCCTACTTTCCTAACAGGTTCCAAAATTTTGTTAGTATATAAATCATTTTGTGACAACCTTTGCTTCCTCTTCTATGTCAATTGTTAAGGATAAGTCTTATCCTTTTGCTTCTGCAATCGTTACAGCAGATTCATCTCAATATCAACACCATGATAGATCACTTAATTGTTAATTATATAGTTATCATTTGTAATCCATATCTTTTCGCCTTTGTATATGTTTTGAACTCTTATCATGTAAGTTAAATTTGTATAAATAGTTTTGATCATTAATGAAATTATTTATTTTTTTTTACATCTTCATGTATCACGACCTTGGGTTCTCTAAACCCAATTTTTTTATGTGAAGAGCTATTCGCAGCCCACTTTTGGTTAAATACAGCCCACTTTTTCCAATTTTGCCCTTTTCATTTAAAACCATACCTCCAACCTCTAAATTTGAAAAAACTCCCACAACTCTTCTTTTTTTTTCTTTCTCACATTCAGAAACATGGAGAGAAATACGAACTCGAGAAAACACGACAATGTTTGCAAGATAAAGGTACGAGAATCAATTAAAAGCATTTAAAAAAATAAAATTGAATTTTCCCGCCCAGAATTGGTGAAATCGGATCTGAGATCCGATTCCGCCGTGGTGGAAGCGGTTCTGAGAACCACTTTCACCATGGTGGAAAAGGATCTGAGATCCGATTCCACCTTGGTAGAAATGGATCTGAGATCCGCTTTCACCTAGGTGGAATCGGATCTCAGATCCGATTAGAACAAAAAAAAAATTGAAATTTATTTAATTTAATATTTTGAACTCGTTAATTGTTTAATTAGGTATTAACATGTTATGGAATTGGGTTAGAGTTCGTTTAGACAAGATTTTGATTAAAGTTTAGGGTTTAGGGTTAGTATTATGGTATAAGGTTAGGTTAGTTCATTAAGCGGTGTTTAAATTCGATGCAGTTCTATGGCCAACAAACCAACTGTCCAAAAAGAGGCATATAACTGCATCGAATTCCCTTAGTTCGATGAGTCCCTGGACTTGGGAAAAAAACTCAATTTTTTCAGGATCATCGAACTAAGACAATTCGATGCAGTTCTATGGCCAACAAACCGACTGTCCCAAAAATTGCATAGAACTGCATCGAATTCCCTTAGTGCGATGACTCCCGGGACTTGGAAAAAAAACTCAATTTTTCAGGATCATCGAACTAAGGGAATTCGATGCAGTTCTATGGCCAACAAACCGACTGTCCAAAAAAAGGCATAGAACTGCATCGAATTCCCTTAGTTCGATGACTCCCGGGACTTGGAAAAAAAACTCAATTTTTCAGGACCATCGAACTAAGAGAATGCGATGCAGTTCTATGGCCAACAAACCGACTGTCCAAAAAAAGGCATAGAACTGCATCGAATTCCCTTAGTTCGATGACTCCCTGGACTTGGGAAAAAAACTCAATTTTTTCAGGATCATCGAACTAAGACAATTCGATGCAGTTCTATGGCCAACAAACCGACTGTCCAAAAAGAGGCATAGAACTGCATCGAATTCCCTTAGTTCGATGAGTCCCTGGACTTGGGAAAAAAAAACTCAATTTTTCAGGATCATCGAACTAAGACAATTCGATGTAGTTCTAGGACTAAAAAACGGACTGTCACAAAAAATGCATAGAACTGCATCGAATTGTCTTAGTTCGATGCGTCCCTGTACTTGGAATGGCATAGAATTGTGTCAGTTCGATGAATGTTGTCTTAAAAACATCATCGAATGGCATAAAATTGTGTTAGTTCGTTGAATTTTGGCTTAAAAACATCATCTAATTACAACTATTTCATTTCCGTGCGATCAATTATGGAAAAATTAAGATTTTCAAGATGCATCGAAATTGTACAATTAGTAACAAAACTCAAATAGGCGATTCAAAACTCAAATAGTACTTTATTAACGCAGCATGCGCGGCCTCGACCCTACATGTCGTAGTATTGCCAAGATGTAGCACATTGTTCGTCCATGCATGGACAAACATTTCCTTATACACTAGCCATGTATCTTTGAGGTAATTTATGATGTGAGGATAACTCTTCATAGTACATTTCATATTCTCTACGGCGTTTTCGTATTCATCTATTGTTCCCGCTTGAAGGATCATTCTCCATCTCCCATTCTTGAATGTCTCTGCAAAACCCATATTCTTTCCGCAATGCTTGTACACATAATCTTGCACGTCTTTGTTTATGTGCCACGTACAAAGTAAATGGGGAGAGTTAGGAAAAACCTCCCTAGTCGGTTTCATCAATCCTAACTCTCGATCAGTGACGATAGCTGTAGGCTCAATTTGATATCCAATCAACATCCTCAAGTTCTCTATCACCCAACGATAGCTAGACTCTGTCTCGTCTTTCACCATTGCATATCCTATCAAGTAGTTCATGTTACATGGAGTCATCCCGACAATTTCTACTAATGGCATCTTGTACTTATTAGTTTTGTACGTTGAGTCAATCCCGATGACCCATGGATATGTACGCAACACTTTCACCGCTTCGGGATGAGCCATAAAAACATGAGTCAGTGCTTCGGTTTTTCGGTCACCCTCGGTAGAGAATAGATAATGTTTTTGTTCCGCTAAATGAAACAATTGACCGACCACATCTCTACCCTCCATATCCTCTCTCTTCAATTGTTGTCGGTAGTTGTAGACATGTCTTCGAGTAGGCTTGTCAAGTGGATTTTTTTTCATAACCTCCGCCAAAATAGCACTAGGCTTTGCGTGAGCCGCCGTCAAATTCTTAACGATTAACTTCGATGCCGGACTAAGTCCGCTCATTTGACGGTGTCCTTCCGGGTAATTGGCCATTGAATGGTTGTGTTTGCCTTTCTTTCCAGAAAACACGATGATTTCCCAACCATCGTGAAATTGTTTTGCCTTTAACCGAAATTTGCACTTGCAAGATTTCGTTTTTGATTTCCGGCATAAGGCGTCGTCCAAATTCTTCATTATACCTCTATACGGTACCCCACGTGCACAACTCAACATCTTTGTTTTCCCTCGATTCTTATGTGATTCAATCACCAACTCAAACCCTAAGCTAATTGCAATCCGTTTCGCCCAACTAATAGCTTCATCCACGTTCTCAAAACGTCGATTGATCAAGAAACGTTCGCTATAATCTATACCATCTCCAACGAAACTTTCTAATGGAACCTGAAAATAAAACAATATAATAATAATAATTAATTGAACTAATTTTTTTTTTAAAGGTGATCGGTTTTCAAAACCGTTTGGACCATGGTCGAAACGGTTTTGAAAACCGCCTGAACCATGGTGGAAGCGGTTCTGAGAACCATTTCGACCATGGCTGAAGTGGTTCTGAGAAACGCTTCAACCCTGGTTGAAATGGTTCTCAGAACCGCTTCCACCATGGCTCAATCGTTTTTCAAAAACGTTTCGACCATGGCCCAAACGTTTTTGAAAACCGATTAGAGTAAACGATTGGTGGAATTATTATTTTTTACGTAATTTCATTTTTCTTACGTCGTTATCCGATGAATCTTCGTTATTGTCCCGTTCCGGAGAATTAAACGGCATCGACATGAGTTTTTTTGTAGTTTTTGAATTTAATTCCTTATATTAGTTTTGAGAGAGTTTGAGAATGAGTTTGGTTTTGTCTTGAATCCATATCCAAATGAAAAGGGCATTTTTGGAAAAAGTGGGCTGTATTTACCCAAAAGTGGGCTGCGATTAACAATACCCTTTTTTTATTTAATATTTTTTTATTTTCTCAATCTCAGAATGACAATCTTATTTTTTCAATACAAAGTTGGTGACTGACCAAGTTGAAGCTAAATATCCTAACTAGGTTGACACCCTCAGATAAATAATCACAAACTCGAACCCAAATATATTAAAAGAAAGAAGAATTACAAAACAAAATAAAAGAAAACGAAAGAAAGCATCTAAATAAATTGGTCAGATCTCGACCACTATAGTTATCAAAAAAGAAAAAAAGTGCAAAATGTTGGCAAAGTATCCCAACATTCTAAATCACTAGCCCTACGACCATAACTAGTTAAAATGTTTGTAACTTGATTGTCTTCGCGATAAACATGCACAAAAATTGTCATGTGTCTTGGACAAGAGATAAACACTACATCCAATCGCATAATACTCCATGACCAACCTAATTAATGCAACCCACCAAACCCCTCACCATGGTCAGTTTTCAGAACTTCATCTTACCTCTACAAACTATCTCCCATAGAAGACACAAATTGGGACTATCATGATCAGATACGATCTTTTCAAAAAAATTGATGGAAGCCATCCTTGCCTTGCACTTTCTCTCAATGCCAGCGGTAGCACTTCTCCTAATCCTTCAGCCGTTACCTCGATTCGGTGAGACAAACTTATTTATGGTGCTCTTATTGGTACTCTAAGTCCCACCATTGTTCCCGGTGTTTCCCAAGCTTCCACCTCTGCCAAGCTTGGACAATCTTCGCAAAGGATATATGCTAACCCATCACGGGGCATATCAAATCAATTAAACACCATCTTGACAATATCACCAAATTAAACTACCCAAACCATTGATGAATACATTCAAACAATCAAGATTTGTACAGATAAACTTTATGTAAACCTCAATTTAATTTAATATTTAATTTCAGTTCAATTCAGTTTAATTTAATTCCGTTCAACATCATTAAGTTAAGTTAAGTATTTTCAGTTCAAAAGAACAAAGAGCCTTACCAATAAAACATTAAAATGGAATTTCATCTTACGATCAAATCAGAATGTTTTACTTCGAATTCCCTTTTTGAATCTTGATTAATTAGGGGTATATGAAATGCAATAGTTTTTTTCCTTTTTTTTGAGAATTGTACTTTTGTCGATTTGGATTCGAACTCAAGACCACACTTTTTTTAATTACTAAGTTATTGTTTGATGGATATAAAAAGGAATATTTAACTCTTTATAATTATAAAATAATAATCAAATTATCTAAAATACATAATATAGCCAAAGTATTGAACTAGATTACACCAAAATAACACCGGAATGGAGTCAACCAATAAAATTAAAATTCTTATTTTTATGCAAGTTTTTTTTTTTTTTGGTAACTATTTTTATGCAAGTTGATCATATGTAAAACTTAAAGAGTTTGGAATTCAATAGTAGAAAATTTCTAAATGGCTTATGCCAAACTGGTGTTGAACCATTTAGATACAGCGACACGCATATGAGTCGAGAACCAAACGACGTAACCATTGAGATGTTGTTTGTATAATTTATTTCAAATCAAATCTGGGCAGGCCAAAGGAAAGCACCAATGGCAAAAGCCTTTTTGTCAACAAGGGTACCCTTAAAACAAAGGCCATATTGATGGAGAAGCAAATCAAGTCTCCACTCCTCCATATTCTCATAATCAGCCTTGGAATATTTAGGGTAGTGAAGTGGAACCTGAAACCCATTTGGGTAGTCTTCTTTTTTAATTATCTCAATAACTCCTCCTCCTTTTCCATCCTTGAGCATCTGCCCTTCAACATTAGTACATGCTATAGTGTCACTAGTCTTTTGCAGTGCCACAGTGTCAACTGAGCCAAGTACCTGAGTGAATGAAGAACTCAGTAACCATTTTAAGGCCATTTAGAAAGACGAGAAAGAAGAGCTTAAAATTAATTTGAATATTTAAGTTTAAGCTGAAGAGTGTGTATTGGTTTTGGTTCTCTATCATATTTATAGGAGATAAATTATAACAATCTTTTAATAAAGAAATTAAGTATATTTATATTATTGGATATATATGGTGTATGATGAGTTAGAAGAGAGTGTAGGGCTTATGATGATTGTCCATGTCAGGGTGTAGTTGGAAGTCGCTTTTGATCATTGAATTCTCTAGCTAGACCAAATTGGCAGGGTGCAAATGCTATGCACGTCATTCACATATCCATAGTGTTACTTATAACAAGTCCTCGGATTGTATTGTAACATTAAGTGATGTTTATCTATGAATTCATTTTCAGCACACGACAACGATTCGTCCTATTTTGTTTGGTTCATTATGTACGACTAGTTAGATCGAGGTTGTTCGAGATCATTTTTTTCTTAAAGACTTATTCAAAATCTCGAACTTCAACTTTTATACACAGCTTAAATCAACCTTAAATTTTATCAGCTTTTTTTCAGCTCAAAATTAAGAACACGGCCTTACTCCACAATTTATTGGTACTGAAATTGGTTGACAAACGAAAAATGTTCCAAAATTCTTTCATATTCAAAAATAAAATTGTAGCATTTTATTTTGCAAAAGGAGTTGGAGAAATAAATAACCTTTAAAATTAAATTACGGGTAAATTATATTTTAGGCAAGAAATGCTATTTGGCCACTGACTTATGCAAAATTTGTGTATTTGGCCATTGACTTTTTACTTGGTCACATTTGGCCACTAAACTTTGTAATTTAGTGAAATCTCACCCTTATTATGTTAATTGGCATTCCTATGTTTGTATTATTTAACAATTTTTTGTTCTAGTATCCATTTCTTATTTGAAATAAAGAAAATTTTAATGTTTAACATTTTTATCTCGTTTTAATTTTAATCTAAGAATGGTGAAATTTCACTAAATTGATAGATTAATAGCCAAATATCCAAATTACAAAGGTTACTGGCCAAATGTGACCAGCTAAAATGTCAATGGTCAAATACACAAATTTTGCATAAGGTAGTAGCCAAATAGTACATTTTGCCTATATTTTACCAACTTTAAATCTAATTACATATTATTATATGAACTTAAGTTTTGAACGTAAAAGTCTACCAACTTTCAAGCAACGTCTCATCAAAGTACACTGCCAGTTCGGTGTACTAATGAAATATCATGTTGATCGACGTGTTTTTCTGTCGGTATACTTTTATAAGACATTCCCTTAAAGTTATTATATTTATCCCTACAAAATTTAACTATTAATAGTAAACATACTAGTAATCTATTTAGCCCATCTTGAAATGGACTAGGCCCATGTCAGAACTCTTTCAAGTTTATCCAGGGCAGGTTTATAGATAAACCGACTTCCAAACACCCCCAAAAGTTTATAACATCATTGTACTCCTACTTTACGCCCAACGGAAAACCCATTTCTTAAACCCTCATCAATCAAAATCTCAATCCCAAACCCTAATGATGGCTGCAATTATACCTCGATCTCGCATTTTCTCTTCTTTAACCACAAATCAGAAGCTTCTCCGGCGTTTTTTGAGCTCTAACGTCGATCAAGCTGCAGAGGTCACGGCACCTGCTGCTGAGCCACCTGCAGCGGCTGCTCCACAAAGGAATAAGGCTTGGAATTTCTTTAAGTATGGTATCATTGCTGCTCTCACCGGAGCTACTGGTGTCGCCAGCTATGCTACTTATGGTTCGTTTTCGCTTTCTTTTTCAAAATTGTATGTTCTAGCTCAATAAGTAGATGCTTGAGGGCCTCATATTGTTTTGGATTATGCTAACGAATTGTGCATTGTTTTTTTTGCGTGTTCGCAGCGTACACATTGGATGAATTTGAGGATAAGACAAAGGAATTACGAGAATCCGTTAACTATAAAACACCTGAAGATGCATCCTCCATTGAGGTCAGTCCACATTGGATTATTTTTCCTATTGGCATTGTAGGAGTAATATATTTATAGATGCTTGTAAATTCTAAATAGCACATTAAGTAGAATGTTTTCAAATGTTAAGGGAACGAGATAACATGTTTGAACGTCAGATGAGAATGTTTTTATTTTTATGAGGAGAATCAGGTGCCTCTGTCATTGTTTATCAATGCCTTTGCTGAAGACATAATCTAGATCCAATGTTTATGTTGTCCGTAATATACTTGAAATAAGTATGTTAACCTTATTTCGTCATTTTTGTGTGCAGAAATATAAGGGATTGATCTATTCTGCTGCAATGACTGGTAAAGTCCTTTATAACTTTCTCATAGAAAATACCTTATCCTGATATGTCTTTTCACGTTATCTTTTCTATGGATGGATATGGATTATTCCGTTGTTTCCATCTTTCTAAGGCGTCATCTTAGATGCAGCTTGATTTTTTTGCATAACTATCTTCTTTGCTCCACAACTTTAGGCAAGAAATCATTTTTTTTTTCAATACTCTCCAAATTCAGTTTATCTATCTCGTGATTTAATTTCAATAGCAGTCTTTGGCTTCTCTTTTGTTTCTTCTTAATCCACGTTACCCAAAGAAATATTCAGTATCTCCAAGAGTGCGGTTTACTGACAGAAGAGAACGGCATGTCGTTTTGGAGAGAGGTTCCAGAAGTCCAATGTGAATCTACCATCTTATCATTCATAAGAAATTCTGGTTTACTTGGTGTTTATGCTTTGTTTTAGGATTATCTAACAACAAAGGTAGCTGTAAAGTTTGTTGCTGCAGCAACTAAGTAAAAAGTGAATTTCCAAAGTGCTATTATTAAACTAGAGTATTTGTTGGAGGCCCTCTTCTGCATTTGTTTGAGGTTGTAGATTATCTAGGTAAAAGTTGCATTTATGAAAACTTTTCCCCAATGGCTTATTGGGATGTTGAACAGCAGTTCAAGACTACTTGAATTCTATTTCTGCTTTTATGTGCTTAGCCTTTTATGTATATATAATTTTGAATTACCTTCCTATAGCTTATTTTAGTTCTAAATATAATTCGGATCAGCATATCACCTTTCTGCTTTTAATATATCAGTTCCAGCTAAAGCAGCTGAATTTTACTTGGACCTGAGGAGGCTAACTGAAGAACAAGTTAAAGTGAGTCAGATGTTGCAATTTTTCAGCATCTCTCTTATCCATTTTATAAGCTTTTAAGAATTCAGACTTGTCTTTGCTTTTTCTAGGGTTTTACTGAACCGACCTCAGATAAGCTTCTTCCCGACTTGCACCCAGCTGAACAACATGTATTTACTCTTGTTCTGGATCTCAATGAGACAATAGTCTACAGTGATTGGAAGGTAAGACTGCTGGATGGACAAATCCTGGAAAAGAATGATTGTTTGATGTGCATCCTTTAAAAGCCATTTGTCACTTGTATGTTATTTGAGAAATTTTGTTTGCTTCTCTGGTTTGTCTTTCTTAGAAGGATTACCAGTTGTAGACATTGCATAATGGATTTATATCTGACATTATACTAGTTGAATTGATTCATTTATTTATTTATTTTGGTGCCTAAAGCGTGATAAAGGCTGGAGAACATTCAAAAGGCCAGGAGTTGATGACTTTTTGCAACATCTTGCTAGGTTATATGAAATTGTGGTATATTCTGACCAGCTGAATATGGTAATTTTACATTTCCCTGGAATTACTTCACCGTGTTGTATGTTGTCCATATTTTTTATTGCGTGATTTCACTATCATCACTGTTTGATATTCATGCTTCAACTCCGCCTCTTTTTCTTGGCTTGTGCAGTACGTTGATCCTGTTGTTGAAAAGTTGGACGCCAACCACTGTGTACGATATAGGTTGTCAAGAGGTGCCACCAAGTATCAAGATGGCAAGCACTATAGAGTATGTCATTTTCTATGTCTTCTCTTTTGGCATTTTGCTATAAAGTTTTCTTCTTTTGCATTTCCTTTTAAAGTTATATATCAAATATTTAAATGGATCCTCAATTATGCCGAGATAATCGTGTTAGAAATTCCTTTTTTCAGTCGGATTGGTGAATTTTTACCTCATGTATGTAGTTGGTTATTCTTTTAGTGAACGCGTCAATACTAACATGCTTTGTCGTTTGTTAAGTATTTCTTTCACATTGACTAGTTATAGAGGCATTAAATTATTTATAACTATTAGCAATCCTCATTCTTTGAGGAACCTAATCATTTAGGGTTAGGCGCAAATTTCTCAACCTGGTATATAGTATTGTGAAATGTGCTGGATGCCCTTCAAGTGATTAGATCTCAAAAATTGCCCCTCCCCATAATGAAGTGAGGTCCTACTTCAAAAAAGGTGTAAAAGCGCAAAGGAAAAGAAAATTAAGTTTAATGAACTAAAATTGAATTACATAAGTTATGTTGATCATTTTCAGGTCTGAAGATGGAAATAACAAGGCTAAAAGAAACTGCATTTACAATCTAAGAAATAAGACTGAAACTTCTTGCTTTCAATCTTCCATTTTTACTTATGAAGCTAGTTGTGTTTTGTATTCCTTAAATCATGGTTTCTTGTGAAGTTTCGCTAAACTCACTATTCCTTTGGCAAAGTCTGCAATGTAATTTACATTTTTTTATAAAGCTATAATGAACGTAGCTATTCTTTCCAAATTTGTTAACTGTCCTTAGATTAGCTTTGAAAATTTCCCAGAAAATCAAAGTATTGCAAAACTACGCCTTCCCATTCCCAGCACCTATGCAGCCCCTCATCTAGAGATAGCGATTTTTTAAGCATGTGTGTGGTGCTCTTAACATTAGATGGTATTGTGACCACTAAGTCCAATGTTGGGTCATCCAAAAAAGTTCATTCTTACATACTTCTTGCTCTGGGTATTCATTCTTAGACATAAGCTTGGAGTATCCTATATCGGATAGTTGCTAAGGTACCAAAGCATTTATAAGTACGATACTATCCTCTTCCTTTGAGAAACCTTATAAGATAAGAGTTGGGTCCAAATTTCTTAATATTGTTTTTGCTGCTTAAAATCACCTATAATGGCGTGTTTATTATAGACAAGAGGGGAAGGATGGAAATCACGCTTCTGTAGCATGTACTAATCGTTCCCTTCCCTTACCTTTATAAGAAACATTGCCTATACGTAAAACATCTTTTTGTATGCTTGCTTACCACAAGATTTGCTTTGATCTGTAAATTAATTATATTCAAGTGCTCTACTTGCTGTACTCAGCAAGTTATGTTCAGTTGCATGAATTTCTCCTTCCACCAAATTATTAGCTGAAATTCATTTTGGTTCATTACTGCATCTGGGATGTGTACTTTGAAGTCTCCCAAATTTTTGTTGATAATCTGCTTAGTGTTTTATGTTATGTAGATATGCTGGTATATTTGAGATGCACTTTTCTGTGGTTTGAGTACATTTAGATATTACTTAGAACCAGAATGTACTGGTATCTTAGCCTTGTTCTGACATTTGCTGCAAGTTTTATTTGGAGATGAGCCAAGTTCTATAATATGCGGAACATTAAGCCCTCAAGTATTCATTTTGATTCATTTCTCTCTTTGGTTTAACACATGCAGTTTACAGTGCACTATGTTGCACGGAAACAGACATTGGAAAACAGTATTTGTTCAAAATATAGGAAACTGAAATGTGGGAGAAACACATAAACAAGAAAAATACAAGAGTATGTTTGTGAAATTTAAAATTAGTCAAGTTATAATTTCTTTTGTGTGCAAGTACAAAAAAGTTACATAAATTTATTGAAGTAGGAAATAAAGAGTTATCTGTTATTTATTTTAAGCTTGAGCAAGATGATTAGAAAGATTAGGGATAAAATGCAACTTGTAATTCAAGCTTCTTATGGAGGTGAACTTTTTTGAGCATTAGAATGTATAATGCATGCCTCTCACTGTGCACTAAAAATAACTGGTAAACTCTTGGAGCTTGCATGGATCCCTTGCAGTACTACATTTCTTTGTCATAGGAGAACTCAGAAGTTACCCAATAAGTTGCAAAAGTAATTTCTAAGGGCCTAAGGCACTTGGACTATTTTTCTCTTATAGAATGGACTATGATAATAATATTCTCTTTCAGGTCAATATAGATAGAAGAACATGAACTTTCATAAGGATTGCCCTTCTAAAGGTGTTGTTCTAGGGAACAAGAATTTGTTCTTACTTGTTATCTTTGGCATGTATGCATCTTATAAGTTCCATGGAAGGCATCTGTAGCTTAATCTTAACTTCAATGCCAGAAAAAATTGCACTCATAATTTTCCTGTAAACAGTTACTCATGGTAGGTTGTAGCTGATTTTTGCTTCTTGTTAAAGAGAGAATTATATGTTGGTATTTGCCTTTTGAAGCTTTCTTCTTTTTTTGAATTTAAGACACAGTGTTTCTGAAATATCTGATTTTTATTAATGCAAATAATAATGTGCAGGATCTTTCAAAACTTAATCGAGATCCACGCAAAATTATATATGTGAGTGCTAATGCATTGGAAAACAGCCTGCAGCCAGAAAATGCTGTCCTAATCAAGCCATTTAAAATTGATCAGAATGGCGAGCTTCCAGTAGACACAGCTCTTTTGGATCTCATTCCATTCCTTGAATGTGAGTTGGTTACTCTTTTGTTTGTTGCACAGTTTGTGGTCCATTTTCTGTCCCTGGACATGAATATATTATAATATTAATTCGAGCGTGAGTTTTTATGCTTAGAATAGTTAACTTAAATATGACTTGCGATTTGAATTTCACACAATGGATATTAGGAACAAATCCAAGCTTGAATTCATCTATAATTACTTAATATAATTCCTTTATATTGTTTCATGTCGTTTCTTTGTAGATGTTGCTCGTGCTAGTCCGTCCGATATCAGACAAGTGCTTTCGTCTTATAAGACGAAGGATATTCCACAAGAGTTCAAGGAACGTTCCAAGGATGCTCAGGAGTAAGTTTTGCTCCTTTCCGGTCTATGACTATCTATCAAGAGAATTATGAAATTAACTTGGTAGCATTTTTATTTGATTTGATTGCATGTTTGAACCAGGAGAATGCAAAAGCAGAGGCAACATGGTTTTATGTGGCGGCGTTGATGTGCAAGATGTTGTGAAATTATACACTCGGACCAAAATTCACTAGACAAGTATGAAGATATGCATAAATCTTGATAATTGCAAGGAGCGGGATTGCTGGTTTAAAGATTATACATTGATGAAATCACTTCCTTTTCACTATTTAAAAGCCTAACATGAGATTATCATTTTTGCCTCGGCTGTTATAGCATTGCAATTTTTGCTTCTATTTTGTTCAGTATCTAGTATATTCAGTCGTTTTCAGTGTAGGTACAACTGAAATACACATTCCAAGTTTTCTGATCTTAAAATTCGTATACTTGCCCGTTTTGCAATCTTAATATGTAAATGATTCGGGCAGGTGAATAGGCTTTTGGCAGAAGATCAAGATATCCTTCATCATTTGATGTACATATAGTTTATTAAACATTTATTAACTATAATAATTCTGTTGGATTCACAAGAGGGTATTGTGCATGCTTAATTTGTCAAGGTTGTCTAAAGATACGGCTATACATATAGGAGTCGTGGCCAAGTCATTAGTTTGTAATCTTATCATTTGGCTCGTAATCTTATCATGTAATTTATGTAATCCCGTGATTCTGGTTGATATAAATTATGCAAAAAAGGATGATTTTTGGGTTGTCGATGTGATTCTAGGTTCATTTATTATATACTCCTATGTAAGAAGATTGACATGATTATTTGTTTTGGTATATTTAGATGAGGAGTTAAGCAGATCGTGACAAATGGGCTATCTCAAAAAAATTCAGGGTTTCTCTAAATCTGATTGTTAAGTATTTTACCTGATTTACAATTAATTAGAAGGCGATGAGCCTGATTAACTGCATCATCACCTTGAATACCCAATCACATTGAGTGTGACCCTAATGGTTGACTTAATACCCACAACTTGACGTCAACGCCAATTTAATTTATGTTGGAATTTTAATTTTTTCTTTTTTCTCGACTTTGTTCTAACATTATCCCATGTCTTTTGCTCTCAAGAAGAATCGGTCCAAATGGATGTATTTTTCTAATGCACAAATTGATTTTTTAAAATTTAGTTGTATTCTTTTACTATTTTTGAGTCTATTTTAGGACGGCTACTTAATAGTTAATACTTTGGTCCACCAGATGTTGTTGCTAATCAAAACAACTGAATGAGTACTTTTACGAATCTCGAATGAAGAACTTTCAAGGAGGTGCAAACCATCTGCGAAAGAGATTAGTCCGTGCGATCGTCGATAAATACACTTGTGAACCAAAATAAAAATGAAAAATAATATTGTGTGTTTTTATAAATATAAAAATCAATCAATATCATTGGTCATCATTAATAATAAATTAGTTACTACCATATTTGTTTCATATAATTGAATAAAATTGAGTCATATAATTACATAGAGAAAGTGAACCTTTATTTCTGCAAAGTCACCAAATATCTTGGAAGGAAAGAACAGCTCAACCAACGTAAATTACTAAATGTACTAACTCTGCAATAATTGTCGCTATCAAATTTTCCTAGTACAACTATTTTCTCTTCATCCTTTCTCTGCAGTACAATCTTTGAAAAATACGACAAAAATAAAACAATATCCCTTCTCTATAAAAATATAACAAATGAAAAACAATGCAACATTATTTTCATTTCCAAACTTCCACCAATGTTTCGCTCTTTGTTCTTCCTTTCCCTCTTCTTCACCCTCCTCCTCCTCACCGCCGCACACGGCGGAGGTCACGACGAGGATTCCGATGAGGAGGGTGAAGCTCCTGTTAATCTCCGGGAAAAGTCTCTAATCATGGTGAAAATATGGTGTTTGATAATAGTGTTCGTAGGGACGTTTATTGGGGGAGTGTCACCTTATTTTATGAGGTGGAATGAAGGGTTTTTGGTTTTGGGGACTCAGTTTGCCGGCGGTGTTTTTTTGGGGACAGCTTTGATGCATTTTTTGAGTGATGCTAATGAAACATTTGGAGATTTGACTAGTAAAGAATACCCTTTTGCTTTTATGTTGGCTTGTTCTGGTTATTTGTTGACTATGCTTGCTGATTGTGTTATTTCTCATGTCTATGGCAAGAAGGGTAGCAGTGATGATGTTAATGGTGATTTGGAGCTTCAAGGTTTGAAATTTAACTCAACTTAATTCATGTTTAATTATGTTTTGTTTTTTCCATGCTCAGCAACTTTAGTTTTTATACTTTCCATTTTGAGGTCTTATAATATTGTATAGGATTTAAGTGAGGGGTAAATTCATAGACTTTTAGTGCCAGATTTGAAGTATAGAGACCATAAAGAAAGTACATTCAAAGTTGAAGGGTCATGGGCAGGAGCGGATTTACGGGTTGGAAATGAAAAACGAAATTATTTTCGAATGAGAACATAGTTGAATGCATCATTAAAACACTAAAAGGAGGCAGCACGGTTGGTTTTAAGGGATTAGCTTCCCATATCTCAAGTCTAAGGTTCTGTGTCGCACATAGTTGATTTTGGTGTTTTTATAGAGAACTAGTTGCATGTCAAACATAAAAATTACGATGGAAATTAGAACCATTTCGTCAATTCTTAGATTTGCCGCTAGTCATGGTATAATTAACCCTCTAAATTATTATTAACTCTGTCTCTTCAGTCAGGTCTTTGGTAAGGGAAATTATCATATGCATATGTGAAGATTTTATATTACACTCTTTTGAACTTTGGAACCTGAGTAGATTAATATTACAACCTTATCAAGAAGAAGAAATGTCAACATAATTGAAGTCTCTTAATTAATACTCCCAAGAGAGTAAGATAAGGAGGTATCATGTGATCACCTTTTGTTTTCTAATTTCTTGTCTGCAGGGAGAGTTGACCCAGCAAAAACAAGTCACCATGGAATGGATGTTACTTCTGGAAAATCCACATCACTTACAACTGTAAGCTCATTCGGGGACAGCATTTTACTCATAGTTGCCTTGTGTTTCCACTCTGTATTCGAAGGCATTGCAATCGGAGTTGCAGAAACAAAAGCTGATGCTTGGAAAGCATTATGGACCATCAGTCTGCACAAGATATTTGCAGCTATTGCAATGGGAATAGCTCTTCTTAGGATGATCCCGGACCGGCCCTTACTTTCATGTGTTGCTTATGCCTTTGCATTTGCCATTTCAAGCCCCATTGGTGTAGCGATCGGGATTGTCATAGATGCCACGACGCAAGGAGCTGTAGCAGATTGGTTGTTTGCAATATCAATGGGATTGGCATGTGGAATATTCATCTATGTAGCTATAAATCATCTCCTATCCAAGGGTTATAAGCCCCAAGGGACGGTTTCTTTCGACACTCCCTTTTACAAGTTCTTAGCTGTTTCCTTGGGTATTGGAGTAATCGCTGTTGTGATGATATGGGACACCTGATGAAATTACTCAAGATGATTTAAATGTACAAAAAGAAATACAAGAATTGATATCAAAGATATTTTTAGAAAATTGCATAAGCTGCACGTTTAGGAACTATGTTTGTACCGATGAGCTGGCATTTCACCTACTTTCACCAAGGTTAAACTGTGGGTATTCACGAGTTTTCACCAAGTTTTTTTATTAGCTTAAAGACATGTTTAAACTAGGGTGTAACTTTTTTTTTGGTTACTTACAACTATGATGTTACTTTAGTAAAACGTTGGTGAAACATATGGTTTGAAGCATGCATCAACTGAAGGCAGTAATTGGAAATTTGATAGAAAAATAGCAATATTCAGATTGTTTCTTGTTTAATAAAAAATGACTATACAAGATTTTTACCCGTTTTGTTTTATTACATATGTTTACCCTTTGTGAATATTACATAGTTGATTCATTAACATCAGAAAACGAAATAATAATAGCCTTGCTACTAGCTCTCTGTTATTGTTTCTATCGAATTAACAGTTCAAATCAAGTGCTCGAATTGAAAAGAAAAAAATAAGTTGAAAAGAAAACAAAATTAGAAATACATGAAAGAAATAATTGACAGCGGTTTAATGGTCGGGGTACAGAAACTTTTCCAGCCACATTGAAACAAGAACAGGGCCAGCCAAATCACCAAGAGCACACCCTGAGAAAACAAAAGCACAAGGCATTAGCTAAAAGGGGTTCACAAAACAAGAAAACTTAAATCTAGACAAGTGATAAGCAATGCTCTACCGATCCATTGGCCAGTTGAAGGGCGGATTAGGGCAGCGCCAATCCCTGCCCCAATAGAAGCAAATACGATAGATACACCACACCTGATAGTAATACCAGTTACTTTCTTCCCAAGGATTGTAACTTGTTCTTTATCAAGTTTGCAGTTTTCTTCAGATTTTGCTATTCGAGAAAATAATCGATATACTTCTATACCAACTTGTACAAGCCAAGATGCAGCAACTCCCAGAAGGTATCCTGCTTAAACACAATGCATTCAAGCAACACGTTAGCCAATAAGAAAAAGGGAAGTCAAAACTTAAACAAGTAGTTATAACAAGAACAAAGTGTCTCACCTCTAAAAGTTGTCCTGCTAACTTTGAAGATGTAAAGATAAGTCGGCATTCCTCTTTCAGCTTTTCGCACTGCTGATTTCGGGATATCTGAAAATATTGGCCGGGTTCAATAAATGTTGATAAAATCTAAGAGAACAATTGGTAAGCCAATTGTAATTTTATTTCTCAAAAATACAAATCAATCGAAATATACAGTTTATAAATTAATCATTAACTGTTTGTCAGTGGTATTTCATTTTACAGAAATAGGTTAAGAAAAGTCAAAATACGGTTCTAAAATGCGTATAAGGGGTTAAAACACCTCTATAGCCGCGCATATATGAAGTTTTAAGAGCCTTAAGTTCCAAATCTGCCTCAGGCTCCTTCAATAAGTCTTACAAATGAATAGATTCCTGAAACAAAACAGGTCTCCAAGTACAACAAAGTACCTTTTATAAGTTTCCAAGCCATACGCTGTGAAACGTGATGCACAGCAATCCTTTCCAGGATCCTTCTCGTCGTAACAACAGTAGTCTGAGATGACAATCACAACAGTCAAACTCATTAAAAATCAATGTGTCAAACTTCATTCACTGTTTTGTGGCAATGGAGATGATAAAGAAACATTAAACAAAAAAAAAAGAACAAACAAGGGATGCCCCTTTAGTAATAAGAGTTTGAAATTCAATGAAAAAAAAACTTATATTAGAACATGTCTTCTAGTGCTTGGTAAAAACTAGTGGAAGAACTGAAATAAAATCGACACCAAGTACAAAACTGATGCAGGAAGTGTTGAGATGCAGAAAGAGTAACAATTGATGACTTAAATAAATCCATGAATACACTGACAATGAAAATCAGGAAAAAGTTCTAGAATACTCTCAGTGTGTGTGTATCTTAACAAAAAAAAAGGGGTTAATGAATTGTTGTTAGGGAGTTTAGGGTATAAAAAAAATATTACTTTTATAACTAAGAGAGCACATACTCCAAAAGTATTGTAGAAACTCTTGAAAATCAGATCATGAACTTGAAAGCAGCAAACTCAGAAAAGAAGCCACAAGACTACAGTGTGCCCATGAAAAAAAAAACCCAAATAAAAACCCATATTCACAACAGATCTTTATAAAAATATTAAAATAAGTGAGAAGTAAGGTAGAAAACACGCAAGATATATTAAAGAAATGCGGTTAAGACACCGTCCTTTCAAGCAATGATCACAACTAGTAGATCGAGTTCTGGTGAGAAAGTAAAATTATACGAGTATTCATGAAACTAAGGAGACAAAAAAACCCACCTCACGAGCAATTTGCTTTACTGATTGTTTGAAGGGGACAACCAAATCTATACGGCGCTCTTCTGGAGCATCCTCGAGAAAGTCATCATCATTGTCATCAGTTTTAGGCTCCAGAAGAGGCAAATAGAACAGCAAAAATGACCGTAAAGATGTAACTGCTAGCTGCTTCATTTCAAAAGCTGAGAGGAGAGGTTTTAACTCAAAATAGTACTCCTTGGTCGTATATTTGAGAGAATCATGCTGAAAGATATCTGCTGATGCTTTTCGTATATTAGAAATGTAATCATCGGGTAATACTGCACCAGCATCACAATGAGCAACAGGTATCCCCGAATTTCTGACATAATGAAAAAAACGTCAATTTAGTAGTAAGAGCTAATCCAAAAGCAATATAAACTTAGCAAGAATTAACAGTGGCTTGTAACAAAGTTTTGACAGCACTAGTTCCAGAAGGAAGAAGCTAAAACTTCCCCTAATAAAAATTACAAACTAACAAGATCTTGGTGGTAAAATTTCAACCAATGAACTACAGATGATTAAATGTTTAGCTTCCAATGAGCGAAAAATGGAACAGGAAACCAATGTGAATTAAGAACAAATGACAGGCTAAACCTATAATTAAGCTTTTGAAAACAATTATAATCTTAAGAATTAGGCACTAACCTTAAATTTTGAGAACCAATAGACTGTCAGATATTAATATAAAAGATGTCGTTAAGCTTAAGTATCAACTCAAGCTTTAAGTTCAATAAGTTAATTAACAAGGTATCATAGACTCTGCGATCGAAAAGGTCCTCAGCTTGACTGACAACCCAATTAATTGATGAACTAAAGACACATACTCGATGAGGCTGTTGTGCACCCTTGCAGCCGAGGGTGCATTAGCGAGAAATTAATATACAAGTAGGTTAAGTTGAAGAATTGATGAAAGAAATAGATAGTAATGAAATAATTAGATAGGCAATCGAAAAACAGATAGAAAAGCATAAAGATACCCGAATAAGAAGCGAGAAGCAAAAGGGGTTCCGGCAGCAGCGATGGAGGCGGCGGCAACGGAGACAGCGGAAGAAGCGGAGATTTGGGAAGAATAACAGTGGTGGTTTTTTCTGAATAGATCTAACACTATTGCAATCCCGGCCATCGTAATATTCCACTAACAAAACAAAACAAAGAAAATAAAGAGTGGGGTGTCTGGGTATGTTATGTTATGTTATAAAAGTAAAACCATAAAAGAAGAAAGAAAGAAAGAAAGGAAGGACTACTAAATAGGAAGGTTTAATTAAAATAAAGGAAGAAGAGAAGGTTAGAAGGTGAAGAGAGTGTTTCGCATTGCCTAATTAACTTATGCTATCTATGTCATGTCTGCTTGCTTTGCTTTCTTAACAGTTTAACCGACGCTTTTATACTTTTAACTCCACTTGGGCCACACTTAACAACCCCTATCTATGGCCCAACCGATAAGGCCAATAATGCATATATTCCTAGAAATCTATATATTTGGATTCACGACATTTATGGGGAAATTTATAACACCCCACAAATATATAACAGCTAGTCAAGAAGTTTGATTAAACTTGCAATTAATTTTATAGACCAATTTTTTTGAGTTTGTTGTAGTATGATGAATGAAGCAAAAGGCTAATAAAGAATGAAATGATAAACACGGAGAGTATTAAGTGCACCAGCCCCTAGTTAAAACCAGATTGGAGCTACATAATTGGTATACCACCATCTCTAAAAACCAATGATTAGGAGCTTCATTTGTTTCCATTCATATTCTGCCAACATCTTCATCTTCTGTGATCCCTCCCTGTTCTTCGTATTGATGCGCCGGTGACCTATCAGCTCTTCACTAAATGTATATTTTCTCAAAGGTTTGAATTATTCTGCATTTATTAATACAAACAATCAAAGTGGTCAATCTATGTTATACCAAAACCGAAAAGGGCACTGGCTAAATGAAAATTTAATTCCTATATTAGGAATATAGAAAATGGATACGTGTAGATTTAACAGATGATCATTTACGTTGATCCAGTTCGAAAAATGAAAAAACAGAATATTACATCATAGAAAACAATTTTGCAAATCTTAAGAAACAACTTTCTATTTTTCGAAAATCACGGAACCCGAAACATTTTGTTCAAGTTTCCACGAGTAATGTGGTTTTCCCAAACAGATACATAAACCGGAAACACTTGCATGCAACATAGATGTTAATACATTCTGTTTACTTTCCCATCAGATTAGAATAAAGTATATGCACCTGATTTACGGGATAAGATCTTTAGGGAGTATTATTGGAATGTTCTAACCCAAGGTACTCCTCCCATGCACCATAAACATTTCTTCTCTGAAAAAATAAAATGAAATAAACCAATTTACATATCTAGCGCAAAGAAAGAAAGAATAAATGATGTGTTGTATATTGACAAAATGCACCTGGAAACGGGTCAGCACTATGTCAGTATCCATCAGGTACTCTGGACGACCCAGTGAAATAAAGGCAAATTTCCACTGAACAGCGACACAAGGAACCACTGAGCTACCGCAGCAAACGATGATAATAGGTGGTCAAATTGAACAGGGAAGGAAGTGTTTACCTTAGCAAATTCCGCATCAGGAACCTGCAATTTCTTTTGTATCCTCACTTTAACTTCAGCTAAAGTTTCACCTTCATGGATCACTAAGAAAAATGGCTCCCCAAAATTCTGCACTTGCTGGGATTTGAAACAATAATGTGACAAGATTAAGCTAAATGAAATTAGACATTAAAGACACTTCAGGTTTTAGATTCATAAATGTTCAAGTACCATTAGATTCTGAGCTCCATCCTTTGTAAAGTGATACACATGAATCATGCGATCATGAGGGCCAAGATTCTTTTCTTCTTCCAGGATCTATAGATAGAGAACGAAACTCAGATGTCAGTGACAACTCAAGAACACTGTCACTCACCATTGGAGAAATAGACATCTGCCTTAGTATCCTTGAATTATAAGCAACTGAATACTAAATAACACAGTATTCCATGGACACAACGCAAAAATATCGACAAAAAGTACTGTACCTCCTCAGCTCGCAGTGTCCAGTACTTGTCATTTATGTTCTCAATTTTCTCATTGGGAGGAAAGATCTGCAAAGACGAGACCTTTAAAAACTCAAAACAAAGTGTACAAATGGTGCCAGGAGAACACCATTAACGAATAAAGATCAAATAACATAAAGAACACAAGTTTATACTACCCAGGCAAACACTGTGTCAGAGATAATAAGAGAAGCTATTTTTGGACCTCAACTATAAGCTTAAGATTTTAGTTCAAATGGTTTCTTGACAATTGGGAACCTTTTATAATATAATCAATTAAAGCCATTACCTTGTATATCTTATGGTAGAACACTTCAAGAAGTCGAAGTTCTGCATTAGGGTGAGACAAGTTCACCTGCTTCAAGGATAATTGCATTTTTGAATGCTCAAGGGTATAAGATAAGAAGGGTAAAATTAATTCTAACTTTTAGTTTCTTATTCTAACCTTTGTTTTTAGTTCGTTAATCACATTCCCGACATTGCTTTGTTTAGGCAATCTGATATGATGAATTACTGCCTACAAACAATTACAGAACGGTTCGAATATCGAGTCAAAGAAAATACAAAAAGAATTAGGACATGGAAAATATACTATCGATCAATTAACACTCACCTCATCATTAATGTCATGATGGAATGCAATTTTCAATTTCTTTGAAGTCAAACCTCGCAATTCAGGAAGTGGAATCTCCATAACTTCATAATACAATATATCAGATGTCTGTGAAAAAATAAAACCATGAGATCGCAGGATGTAAGGTTTTTGAGCATTCAGAAAAAAGGAGCTGTTTCTTATTTTATAGTCATCTACCTGCTCATAGTAAAGTAACATATCTGATAGACTCTCAACTCCTTGATATTTAACTGGATAGGGCAAAGGCTGCTGAGAGTAGCAGTTATGAGATGTTAACCTAATCTTGGATGGATCATCTAAACCAATTTGTTGAGCCACCCTTTCCACAACTTCATCGTATGAATGCAGTTTCAACCTTGAAAAACAACAAAAGTTGATTACAATCATCATTATAACAACTTCAGAATCTTCAGAGCCGAGAGAAAAAAATATTGAGATGCTACTTACAACTCCAAACAAAAGTCATCATCCTTTGGTTTCTCTAGAGATCGGAAATGAACTACCTGAAAAGATAAAATTATGGGAGAATTAAATAGACAATTAGCATGCATTTAAAGCATTAAAGAATTCAATATGTTATGAAAATGGATATCAGATGAATTATTTTCTTTTACATGTCATATAACAAAACGTAGCCACAAGCTAAAGAGCATTCTTATTAACATAACAACCATATTGTACGAAAAAGTACCAAGGTATCATATTAGTATATTTACATGTCATATTTTAAAGGCCTTATGAAGATTATAAACAGGTATCTTACTTGACGATTACGCACATATTCCAAAAATGAAGGAATATCTGGGTATCGAAAATCTTCTTCCCTCCCTACAGGAGAAGATTTTTGAAAGCAAATTATATCCCCGTCCTGAATCTGAAATGAAAAGCCTTATCAACTAGTATATCATGAGCGACTACCTGAAAATTTGCAGAAGATCTAGTACACAAAAGAAACAAAATACCTGACTTGCATGAAATGAGATCCTCTTATCAAGGTGATCACACCTGACACGAGGTTCAAAAAATACTTCCTGAACAACAAAATGGACAGTTGAGAATATGTTACCTAAGAAGAAATATTTCTCTAACTTGAAGTGCTGCTTGTAATCAGCAATCAAGCTGTTAAATTTCAATCAAATTATATGAAGACAAACCTCATAAAGTTCGATTTCTTCATCAGGTGAAAATCCAGCCATTTGATTAATCTTTGACAATATTTCCATTGGATTACCAGAGCTCTTCACAAAAAGCCTACCTACATATCTGGCATCAGACAACAAAAGTTAACCTCAAAAAGGATTAAGTAAGTTCATAACGATAACAAGAACACTAAGATATAGTTTCAGCACCGTAATTCTCCTTTCTTTGGATCATAGAATTTGAAGAAAAGAAGAATATCCTTTTTGGTTTTGTTCGGTGGAGAAATAGGATGTAAATCCTGAAATTACACATAAAAACTTAATTTTTAGGGAAGGGATATGTAAAATACAGTGTTAAAAAAAGCACATTATTGGTATGAATGACATTACCAGTCCAAGCTCTACTTCTAGGAACAACTTCAATTCTGCATTGTTTCCTTTATTTGACACCTTGAGGTCTCCAACCTATATTCACAAATTAACTAACATTTAAAAAACATCTCAAAGCAATTTAATGGACATTGAAAAAATTTCATCAACTTTTAACTGGTTACCACAAATAGACCACAATCCAAAGCATGTTTTCATTGGCAAGAATAAGCCCAAAACGAAAGGCATAAAATACAAGAATGTCTAGACTGTAAATAGTTTTTTTATATTTTATTGCTCATCCGCATAAAGAATTACCAATCAAAATCTCAAATAATTGAAATATACAAATTGTTGGTTGGTGTAATTACAGATTGTGCTTCCTCTTCTGATGTCAAAGGTTGATCGGGACGATATGTGTTATTTTGACGCTTCGCCCAAAACCAGAAACGTTGAAATTGGACTGGTATGCCAAACTTTTTTGCAACCTCCTCCTGTTCATCACATATATGTCAGAAAAGAAAAAACTTGCGGAAACATTACATTGAGCAAAAGGATGCATAGCTTCCAAATTTGGCAATGTGGTATATTTTAACTCATCCCTCACGCCCAATTTAGTTGGCGCGCACGGGGAAATGTATCACTCAACCGAAAAGGCAGCTCAAGACGAGTAGTAGTATCTCCCACTTCCTAATTAGGAATGTGGTATATTTAACATACAGAGGGTTAAAAGTATGCATGACTGTTAAAAAATATTAGACTCAAAGAAGAGTACCTTAAAATGGCTAAATGGTGTCTCTTTCAGGATATGGAATTTCCGAACCTTGTCATGATCCACGAGATCAAAATATATATCTCTTCCAATCTGATTTACAAGGTCTTCGTCTTGAGCCACCTAGAAGGAAGAATCACAAAACACTCTTCAACTTCAAGTGAAGACCGTTATTAGAAAGAAATGGTCATTATGCAAAAAAGCAAACAAGATGACAATCGAAAAACCTTAATGATGGTATAAAGGTGGGCGTCAGCTTTATATCTTCTCGTTTCTTCCTTCTCTTGTTGTTCTTGGAGCGTTTGTTGAAATTTTTTGGTCATCTCTTCCTTGGAGGTTTTTATCTCCAACTTCATCTCTTGTCTAAAACTTCGAAGATCATTTCTCATCTCTTCCATGAAAGTCTTCATCACTTGTCTCATATCTTCCACTTTTCTTGCTAAAGGCTCCATTGGTGTGACTACAAATGTTGATGGCAAGACTATCAAGGTTATGATACCAAAGTAATAAAGAATTATATCAAGCTATTGAAAATCAAAGAGAACATAAATGCAGACTTGCATTGATATATATGTTTAAACGACGGATAGAGATACAAGTGTGAAGATTCAAGCTCACTCAAAATTGTTTGCAACAATAATTTACAGAAGAAATCAACCACTCACTAAGTTGAGTCAAATGCTGAATAGGATTTTTGCTGAAAGAAAATAGTAATGAAAAAATTTGAACAGACCTTGAAAAACCTCTGCTGAAAACTAGATGGTTGTGTTGCTTGGTGGTGGACCAAGAACGTTTATATAGGGCATAGATGGCTAAGGATCCTCTAGAGTTCCAAGGAACTCCATGCGTGGAGTTACTAAAATCTCAGCCACACAATTGATCCTAGAGCCCTCATTAATTAAACAAAACACTTTTTTCTCTCTCTACCTTTAAATGAGGGCCCTAGGATCTTATTGTGTGGCTGAGATCATAGGAACTCCACACATGGGTTCCTTTGGAACTTTAGAGGATCCGGACCCGGCATAGAGGTACGTACGGAAATAATGCTGTTGTGGAATACTAGGAGTCCAATTTCTAAACCACCATTAAGAACAATTAAATTAAAATAAAGGTAAAGTAAAAAAATGACCATGTAAAGCAACTCCAACACTACTAGTTATTTGCCTTTCTAAATTACTACTCACTCCGTCCTCAAATAGATGTCGTTTTAGAGTGTTTCACATAAATTAAGAAACTCAATAAATGTGCACTTAAATTGATAAATTCACATGGATAAAAGATAATCTCTCTCCTTTGATGATTGGTAAATAAACCTTGATTTGTTCAAAAACACATAAATCAACACTAACTTTAAATATTTGGAACAAAAAACTATACAAATTTTTTTTGAAAAACGAAAACGACAAATATAAAAGAACAAAAACAACTCTCTAAAACGACATCTATTTGAGAACAGAGGGAGTATAAAATATTAACTAGCTAAAATTTGGCTAGTCAAATTTGTATTTTGCTCCAACCATGCTAGCTATTTAGCTCTCTACATGATTATTTTATTATTAAAATAAATGAAAAAGAAAAGTAAAAAAGAAAAAGTAAAGCAAATAAACAAAGAAGAAAGAGAAAGAATGATTAAAATATACAAATAGCTAGCCCAAATTGGCTAGTCAAATTTAGCTAGTGAAGTTGGCTCTCTACAAAATTTAGAGAGTCATGTCACCTTGTTGGAGTGACATCCTAGCTATTCAACTAGCTAAATTTAATTTAATAGTTGTTTAGCTAATGGTGTTAGAGCTATTTGTAAATATAAGCTTTTATAGTTTAGAATTGTTTAAATAAAGGTTTATGGTTTGTAAACATTTACAAATAAGGTCTTAAACAATTTGCAAATAAGGTCTCAAACTGTTAGTTGTGTCTAAAAAATCCGAGTTAAATTAATACTTTTGACCTTATCTGCAGTCACATAATAAATACAAAAATTGTTATTGAACGGTTAAAGTCGTGAATTTTGAATACATATATTTTTAATTAAAAGTGTGGATGGGGAGAAACCCAAACCCAAAAAATACAACAGAAAAGAAAAAAAAAACAACTAAAAAGAAACTATAAAGAAAAGAGAAAAAAAATAAAAGAAAATCAAGTCAGGGTGAGAAGCGTCTAGGAATCCGAACTTGTCTTTTGGAACCAACCCGAAAGTATGTACGGGTATTTTGAGCTACTGGTGTCTCTAACTGACTTACTGGGGTATATTTATCCTTTCGTCTTTTCACATTAGACCATCCTCCAGGGTCAGAATTTATGTCACGAAACTCCTCAGACAAGCTAATTTGCTTTCTATTTGAACGCCACAATTCTTCAATTTTCTTTGTATCAATCTCCTCTTCCTCCTGTTCCGAATCAGATCCGAATTGATCTGCGCAAGAAATACGTCGAGCTTTCTCTGTTGAACTACCACTCACTTGTTGCAGAATAGGGGAATCATATGAGACTCTGAGAGGCTTTATATCAATTGGTGAACTATGCAAAATTGAAGCATTATGATGTACCACAATTGCATTGTTGTCATCCAATTTTTCCAATACATCAAATCTGTTTTCTGAATGTTCTTTGAATTGAACCTTTGCAAGGATCCCTGGCCTATACACAGAAGAATGTGTCTTTCCCTTTTCCATTGTATCAGAAGAATTTTTCTGATGATCCATTGTATCCGAAGAATTTTTTTGATGAGCTTTCCGTTGCTTATCTAAAGTATGTTTGTATTTAGAAACAATTGAAATTGCAGCAATGTTATTGTTACCATCCTTCCCCTCTGCAGAAACTTGCTTGCACTGATATGCTACATGTCCGATTGTGGAACATTGTTTGCAAAATTTCGGTAGGTCCTCATAAATCATTTGCAACCATAATTTCTTGCCATCACGTTCTATCCTGACTTGAGTCTGCAATTTACTAGCCATGTCAACGTCCAGTAAGATTCGTGCAAAATGTCCAAGTAGCACGATCAATCTTAATCAGCCCGCCAAGATAACAAGCAATATCAGATAAGATAATAGGATCCTAATAAACCCAGGGCAAGTTATATAATCGAACCCAAACTTGAGAATTTGTTGTTTTTTGAGACTGAGGATCAAAATCTGGTGTCCAGGGTTGCACTCTAAAAGTTCCAGGTTTCAATCCGATAACGCCACGACAACGGATTAATTGTCTAGATTCTTCAGGGGGAAGCAAAATATGGTAAAAACCTTTACCCAAAGAGATCAAACGCCATGGAATCGAGATACCCCAAGCTTTTGTAAGCCCTGAACGAAGTTCATCCAATTTCCATGGTGCATCACCTTTGTTTAGGTTTAATCTGCCAATTAGCGAGAAGTTACACATTTGGATTCTTTTTTTGAAAGCCTTCTGGTTGATCTTCACAGATTTGTATTCTCCGTCATCATATACAACATCGTCCGTAATCGGAGTAGGCATCTGCAAGGAAGAGGTAACTCCAGCATACGACTTAGGGTTTGCAACATGAGCCTTTTTGGTTTTTGTAGGATGCGAACATCTCAGCAATTACATGACGAGTGACTGGTGGAGATGCCGATCCAGCCATGGTGGCCGGAGATGCAGCATAAGAGGAGACCAACATAACGACAACGGCTCATATATTACTTTAAAAACTCATTCACCAACCGAATTTTATACTTAAAAATTCCCTCCATATTCTTTTATTTCGCAATCCAATCTTTTTTATATTGGTTGCCGTTTTTTGTCCTCCGTTCAGTTGCCATTCTCCGTCCTCCGCCCACCGTTATGTCACCATTTTGTGTTGCATTGCAACGTCGCATTATGTTGCATCGTTCCAAATTGTAAATAAGGACAAAATTGTATAATACTTTCCTCGTCTTAATCTCATCCCATATACCAAATAAAAAATTTAATCTCATCTCTATCTCTCTTTTTTTATCACTTTAATCCTCCTTTTATCTCATCCGTTTAGCCAAACAACATGTAAATCCTAAATAATGAATTATAAATATTAACATATATGACGTGCTCCTAAATTATTATTTAAAGTATCACGCCATACGTATTCTGAGAGATTTTTATAAGTTTTTCATTTTTTGAGTGTCAAAATTGATTGAAATGGTCTAATTAATAAAAATTCGAAATCGTTAAAATTGAGTTACTAATAGTACATTAAACCCCCTTCTATGCGGATGGAGATGAACCGAACTAATTCGTAATCAGACTGGGCGAATCCTTGTTTCCAAACAGAACCACAAAATAAAATCCCCACATAAGTCCTAAATTTCAAAATCCCGCCAACCTCAAAGCCAAAAGAAAAAGGAAAAAACTGTTTATGCTTTCAATTTTAGGGTTTTGATTTTCCAATTAGGGTTAAATTCAATTGAAATGAATTTGGGCGATCTTAACAAAGTATGGGAAGTCAAATCACTCAAGAGAAAACCAGATGAAGATAAGGCCAAGAACATTTTAGATCAAATTGCCAAACAGGTTCAACCCATTATGCGTAAACGCAAATGGCGTGTCAAGGTCCTTTCCGAATTCTGGTAAAGTTATGATTTTTTTCATTTTATGAACTTGTTTTGCTGTTTTAATTTCAATGTCATCTGATAAAGATATCGAAATTGAACTCTAGTCCGAAAAATCCAGCTCTTCTCGGGGTCAATGTAGGACGTGGAATTCATGTTAAACTGAGACTTCGTAGGGCGAATAGAGATTACGATTTTATCCCGTATGATCAGGTTTTAGATACTATGCTCCACGAGCTATGCCATAATGCTCACGGTCCTCATAATGCCGATTTCTACAAGCTTTGGGATGAGTTGAGAAAGGTGGTGATATGTGTTTTTTATGCTTTTTCTCCGCAATTGAATGATTATCTCTATATATCTGTAGTTGTATCGTTAATTGCAGTAGCCTCTCTGTGTTGCTTTTCTGGTTTTTATAGGAATGTGAGGAATTGCTTTCGAAGGGAATAACTGGCACTGGCGAGGGGTTTGATGCGCAGGGGAAGCGTTTGGGTGGGTTTTCCCGTCAACCTCCTCTATCGTCTCTTCGTAAAACTGCCTTGGAAGCTGCTCAAAAGAGAGCAAAATTGGGAAGCATGCTACCATCTGGACCCAAGAGGCTTGGTGGAGATAGCACCATTATGGGTGCTCTCAGTCCGATACAGGCTGCAGCAATGGCTGCTGAAAGGCGATTAAGGGATGAGATATGGTGTGCTTCTCAATTTGTTGATATTTCGGAGGACGGAGAGGGTGTTACTGATATAGCTGAAGACTTTGTTATTGTGGGACAGTCTACGGAAAACTCAATACCAAATAAGGGTAAGAAGAGAAGTTATGAACAAAATAGTAGTACAACTTTTCTACCATTTCATGGTCGTCCAGAGTCCAAGACTGTAGATTTATCAACAGATGTATCAACTTCAAAGTCGACTTTTGATGATGAAACCACACGTGTAAAGAGAACTTGTAACTTGGAAAAGAATTCATCTTCTGGTCCTAGTTTTGTGGACTTAACTGGTGATCCATCTCATTTGTCTATGCCTCATCCTGATACAGGGGAACTTACAATGTGGGAATGTGGAGCATGTACATTATTGAATCCGGTAAGTGATCACCTTGATTCAATTATTTTAAGAGTTGGCTCTCTCTCTCTCTCTCTCTCTCTCTCTCTCTCTCTCTTGTTGCTTATATTTTCATACAACTTTACAATGAGTGCATCTGAAGTCGGATTTTAGTGTTTCAAAATGTCTCTGCAAAATTGAAGCTTGAGGCTTGAGGTTTGAGCATAGATAGATCTGTCTCACATATAGAGCTATTTTTGTTCTTGTGAGCTTGTAAATGTAACATTTTTTTTTATCCTTTTGATTTAAAGATAGCTCACGAGGCTGTTAATTCCTTAAAGATGAACAATGAACTTCCTTATCATTTTGTTCATGAATTATCACTAATTACAGGATCGTTGCTTCTGTGCACAGGGCCTTATACTGAACACATAGTAATTGGAAGTTTTCTTATTGTGGATTTAGAGATTATTATTTTATTGCCATGAATATTCGAGACGGTACATGCATCTGCTAGAATCATTTCAAACATTATTCGAGTAGTCAAACATAAAGCCATAGAAAAGTAATGGTGTTGTATGAACCAATATTGTTTCCCGCTAATTTAACATTCTCTGCCTTTTTTTCTTCTCTATTCGTTGCTGCTTGTCTAACTTTCCCGTTTCATTTTTTGTACTTTTAAGAAGTTTAAGATATCTGTTTCTCTCAGCTCTGTCATTTGCTCTTTCGTTGCATTTAAGTTATCCCACTCATTTTTGCTTCCATTCTGTTTCTCATTATGCTAAGCTGCAAGAACACATTTTCGTTGTTTTCATGAGTTATTTACTTATTACAACGACTAACTTGGTGTTTTGTTCATGACTCGTGATGGATCGGTGCAGCCACTAGCCCCAATTTGTGATATGTGTTGCACAGAAAAGCCTAAAGATGCAAGTTTGAAGTACAAAATGTGGGCATGCAAATTCTGTACCTTAGATAACAGTGTAAAGTTGGACAAATGCTCAGCTTGTACTCAATGGAGATATTCAAACGGTCCGCCAGTGTCTACTCCTTCTCCCAGTCTAGGTACTTGAGTTGAGATGCATGATTGAGATGATTAATGGACTAACTGTTCAAAGCAGCTCATTACTCTGATGAATTAACTGTGAAAGTTTTTGGCACTGCTGTAATGAAAATGGTACGCTTATCGAGAAATTCATCTCCATTTCTGAAAAGTAGAAGCAGTATATATCATGCTCTCTGCTTATTTTCCCAATATATTGAAACATTATTTATAGTTTTATAACAATATGCAAACTTTTATTAGGAAACTAGCAGAGGAGTTTTGCATTTACTGAACAGATTTTGTACATGAAATTATAATGTGCTGGACTAGGTCTGCATGAACCAATGGGCTTTCTCATCTGGTTTTGTCCTACATAATTGGTTACTTGTTCATTTGCTGACCGCCATTTTACCAGTAGAAAATTGAAACCGTTGCTTCAAATCATTTTCATGAACTGAAGAAGAGGAATGCTAAAGTAAAGATCTACAAAATACTTAGGTAATTTGGACAAAAAGGGGTGTGCTACTAAGTTGTTGATCTTAGATATCACTTCATTTTTTCTTTACTGTTGTATATATAGGTAGAAGGCATATCTATGCCTTTTTTTTTCAGATTTTCTTGATTAAACTCGTGATTATTATAGGTTCATAATTCTCTGGAAATTTAACTTTTATATGTATTAAACATTTATACATATGAAGTCTTCTAAAACTGGACCGTTGATGACTGAGCAATGTGTTATGGCCCTCAAATAGGATCTCGTCATAGGTTTTTCACAAGTAAAATCCTTGATTTCCTTGCCTTCTCTGGTTATTTTAAAAGCCTACATGTGAAACTCGATAATGTCGATTTATGAAAGATCACTCAAGTCCCTAATTCTCTTTTCACTGGAAAGGTTTTTATTGAATATAATATAACCCTCCCCATGAAACAGAGAAGAATAGGATTGCATGAAAATTCCTAAGTATCCTATCCACAGGTTGACAATCTTGTACTTGTGTTCCCGTTATAATGGGATGGATTTCTGAAAGATTGTTGCATGACAAAATCCAATTTCTCTAGAAGCATATCGTAAGGAATAATTATGTCTTTGAGCATCTTTAAGAGACTTCTCATTTGAGCTTTTAAGTTATGATTTGATGAATTTGAAAAGAATAGTCATGTCACTGTCCAGAGCATCCATATAACTCAAGCACACTATCAATTTATGCTGAGGAGGCCAAGGGACACTTCGAGATCTTGTTTTGAACATATTAATCACTTAAGTCTGAGTCACACTCCACTTCATAGTGACATACAACCTTTATCCCACGCCAACCTGATAGCGTGAATAACCGCCCACAGCTCTGCAATGAATGCAAGCCCTGTATGAGTAGAGAGTGAGAAAGCTCCACTGCGAAAGCCTAGTGGGGTACGAAAAATTCCAACACTTGGGTTGGTTCTATTTTTTTTTTCCGTGGTTAAGGATTTTAGATGTCCACTATATATTTTTAACATGTCCAAATGCAAGAGTAAAATAGCATGTTATTGAGATTGAGAATGGCAAATTCGAATGCTCCATCCAATATTATTAAAGCAGAAACCACTTGCAAGTGCTATTGTCTACTTTTATGCCGAAAGTGATTCAACTTGAAAGTTGAAACATTAAACACGTGCACTTGACTTAATTTTCTTTCTATTGTATTTAATTAATGATTTCTAATTGTGATTCAATTCAACTTTGATATTGAATTGAACATGACAAGTTTTTGTCTATTCTATTATGCTTAAGCAAAATTAACAATAACTAAACTAAACTATGCAAGAGTCCAATTATAACTAAAATAAGACGATAGAGGTAACTCAAAATTAAATGTATTGTAATTATCCAAGAGTTTGCTCATTTATAGTTGACTAATATCCAATGTACACTAAATCAGATTTTAACAATTAAGTTCTTGATCTTTGTTTTCACGATCCTTGGAAAAGTCGATGACCCAGTTACATTGAGAGGCAACGTCAAGAAAGTAAAGCATGAATACAAGAAATAAACAACACAAAAACATAGGAATTGGACCAAAGGTCCATAAAAATAGCGGCAATGAAAAGTAGAAAGCACGTAATCCTAAGGACCAAAAATAGCTACCGCGATTAATAGACTTGGCCACATACTCCGCAGTGAGGTGGTAGTGGTGATGATCCGTCGACATTTTCTTGAATGGGACGTTAATCAGCATACTTCCATTGCTATAATACCTTATGGATTGCACATTGAACAAAAATGCCACCAAGAAACACACCATTATACAAGAAAACTTAACCATCATAGCCTTGTCGCTTGTAGCTCCATATGCAAGTATTGGGGTCCGACTCTTGCCAACATTCGCCATTAGCACTGCAATTACGGAACTTAACATTATAGCCATCGATGCCAAAAGGGTGGACGCCATTATGTTGTTTCGTAGAGTTTGTACAGCGAGAACTCCATTTTTGGACGAGTCCTTTCATTAACAAAACAAGTATTAATATATTTCAAATCTTGGAAATACGAATACAGCCATGATTAAACAAACGAAAGTAGTAGTGAAGATTGCTAACCTCCATCATAGCTCGAACCCAGAAACCGCGAGTGAGGGCATTGACACCAATGACAGTTTTATAAGGGGTGTAGATGATTCTAAGGAAAAGCCAGATGTGATATGATAGGAGTATTACCAATCCTGAAGGGACCAAAGTATAATCAAGAAACCTTTTGTCCATTGTTGAATATGGTTTGAAGAAAACAAAACTCTGCTTTTATATATGAAGATGGTGAAGAAGAGTAGCCAGCTTTAGGCTATAGTGGTAGTTAAAAAGGAAGAATCAATCAACAAAGTGAAAAAGAGAGTCCAGAAATTTCACGGATGCTTCTTTTGACTCATATATATGGAATATCCCATGGATTCATATGTGTTATAGTAAATAATTTTTAGGCTAATTTCCTAAAAAAAAAAATATGTGTTTACTAATTTTGTCAAAATGGTGTCTGTGTTTATTTTTTTTGACAAAATAAGGATTGTGTTTAGCGCCGTTACTCAAAAAGCAGATAAATCATTAACGGTGTTAAATCTGATGATGTGGCATTGGGTATATTGGTCTTATTTTAGATGGTAAATTCCTAAAAATTCATGTATTTACAACTTTTGTCAGAATGGTGCTTGTGTTTTATTTTTTTAACCAAACAATGATTGTGATTGTGATTGTTATCGTTACTCAAAGAGTGAATAAACTAATATTTATGTTGAACGAGGTGATGTATATTTTGTGTCGTATTCATGTCATCTTGTCGTGTGTATTTTGTGGCCTCGGTAATTTGCCGTTGGATATATGTAACACCCAAGTATAGTAGAATGAAGTAAATAAGAGTATAAGGCCTATGGGCTTAGCCCAAGAAGAAGCAAAAGTGTGAATTGAGGCCATCCAATCAAAGTAAATGAGTAATATTTTTCCCAAATTTAGAATGTCTTTGTCTACCATAAATTTCCCTACCTCCAACTCACCTTCTTCTTCTTCTTCATATGTCTCCTTAATCATTCATCTTCATCATCAACAGCTGCTGCATGCTCAACACCTGCTACCTTTCTTCTTCACAATCTATCTCTTCAACATATGGCCTCTTTAACATCTCTCTCTTCCCCTTCCACCTCATCCACACCTCACCACCATCTTCTCCTCTCTTCTCCCTTTCACTCCCCATCTTATCACCTCCTCTTTTCCCCTATCTCCTAAACACCTCCTTAGATTCATATCTTGTACCCCCAATTCTCTTTTTGTTCATGATTCTCTTAGTCAAACTCATATCCTCTTGCTTCTCTGCTGTTTCCACCTTTGTTGACTTGCTTACTCATCTTCTTCCAGATCTTCAAAGCTTTGATTTTTCCCTCTTTTTCTCTGTTTTCTCCAATACCCACTTGTTTTTTCGACTTATCTGAGCTTCTACTTAAAAGGGTTTTTTAGGGTTTACTATCTTCTATACCTGCTGCTCATTTTTCTGATTTTAGGGTTTCTTGATCTGATTTTAGGGTTTTAGATGAATGTGGTTTAGCTGTTTTTTTAGGACCAGAAGATTCTAGCTTGCCCTGAATATTGTCTTCTTGTTGCTCATTTGTTGTCTGTTCTGTAGGGTTTAATGTATACTATGTAATTAGGGTTTCAGTAGGTTTGTGGTTGGTGCTTTTACTGCTAAGATGACAGGAAGTGGTGGTAAGTATTTTGTGGAATGGAAAGAGGAATTTGTTTCACAAGAGCGAGGTAACCGCGTGGTTCATTATTTCCTGAAGGATTCTGCTGGGGAATCCATCCTTGCAGTTGTTGGCACTGAGAGAAGTGTTAGGCACATGTTCTATGTCGTGGCCGAGGAATTCGTGCTGGCTTATGGTGCTGAAAATTGTATCCATGCTGGTTTTAAGTGGAGATCAAGGAGGGAGGTTGTCGATTGGCTTACATCTATGCTATCAAAGCAGCATCTACAATCCAGTATGTATTGTCTCTTCTGGATGTCTTTTGTTCCGTATACAGTGATTCAGTTATTTGCAAGTTATTTGGTGAATTTATTTGCTGATTTTGTGATATGGGTACTGGTCATGAGTTCTATATTTTGCTGGTAAAAGGAATACAACTTGATAAGTAGGGTATATTCTGGAATAGATACATAATTGCTTGTTGCTTTTTACTTTCTTTTTTTATCGGACTATCAGTGTTTTTAGCTAGACTAGATCTTCTGAGTCGAATGAAAGAAAAGGAAAAAATTGCGACGTGTGACTTGATTCATCCTCACTTACGAATGTTGATAAATTAGTTTGCTATATTGTGATGGTTATTTCTCGTTATAATAATATCTGAGCATTTATCGCTTGCTATGAGTACCTACTTAAAGGGCTGGCAGATCGATCGTTTAATTACATTCCGTTTTTCTGTATACCATTGATTGTACTACCGCTAATCAATTTTTTGCTTTATTTATCCTTCCTTTAAATACATTCCGCCTTTTGGGATACCATTAATTGTAATACCTTTTGATGACAGAATCACCGAAACGTGACTTGGCACAAGCTTTAGAATCTTCTGAATTTACCATTGGTGGCTTTGGCGGTCAACAGACACAGGTACTAGATGCAATAATATTCTAGTTTATGATATTAATTGTGCCAGCATATATCTGACATATCCTTGCAGGGCCGCATCTCAAGGAACTTGACTGGACATAATTCTGATATTTTCTGGTCTGGTGTTGCATGGAATTGTGGGAAACAGCTAAAGCATTACCCAGCATTCTGCAGGAATGGGATTACGATAGCGGTAAGAATTGATTGATATAAACTAAAATGTGTAAAGCAGGGAGTTATTGGTTAATGTGTTAGATGAAGTCTGTTGCTCTCCTTGGTTAAATTTTTCTTGTAGTGTGTAGAATTTTGAGAAAATTAATTAATCAAATCTGGATTATATTTTACTGTTACAGTCCTTGTGCCTTTGCAATATAGGCAGAAGATAAGAACCTCAAAAAGGTAAGCTGATGCACACTCCATAAAAAGTCAAAATCTGATCTCTGTTAGACGTGTGAAATAGGGAAGTAGTTTGGTGGAGGTTACCATAACGGGTGTTTTTTTAGCATGTCCAGAACTGACTTGGTTAGTCCGTTGAAAAGTGTTGGTTTCCAAGAAAAGAAAACGAAAAGCGAAACTTCGGTTGATTTAATGGTTGAAAATATGATAAAGCGTTCAGTATGTAATGTGTGATTTGATTTGATTTGCATATGTAGTCGTACACTAACCAGTTTAACACGTAGTGCAAAGAGATCTACGTCTTTTTAATTCTTTCTTATTATTCTGTATGTCGCATGATGGTTTTGATCTTGTCTTATAAACGTGATAGTGTTGGATTATTATGAACTATAAGTTTCACTCGCTTTTACATCCTATGTATGACCTTTTTCTTATTATTTTCATTACAGATTCAATCCTTCGTTTTTGTCATGGCTAAAGGTGAAAATCATTACCTTGCATATTTGGAAGATATGTACGAAGACAAAAGGGGGCTGAAAAAAGTTAAAGTGAGGTGGTTTCATCATAACCAAGAAGTGAAGGGTGTAGTTCCTCTAAGAAATGTTCACCCAAAAGAAGTTTTCATTACGCCATACTCTCAGGTCATTAGTGCAGAGTGTGTTGATGGTCCTGCTACAGTTTTAAATCGTGAACATTTTGAGGAATGCTTGGATGCTTTTCCCGATGCTTTCTCCCCCAGAGTACATTTGTGCTTTAGGCAGTTCAGAAGCAATAAAGTGAAGCCTTTTGATTTGAGTAAATTGCGCGGGTACTTTAATCAACCAATCCTTACTCATTTGAACTCTGAACCATTGCCTAGGACTGGTTCAATAGGTTATGACCTAATTAATGAAGAAGATGATGAAGAATTTAGCCATGATGAGAATGTCAAATCAGGAGCCAAAAGAATGAGAAGTGGCATTTCTGGTAGTCAGATGAAAACTTTTAAGCCATCGTACATTAACTTGAGATATGATAAGTCTGGAAAACGGTTGCTTTCTATCAAGCATGTTGCATCCCAACTTAGATACAACCCATTATTTAAGGTTGATGACAAGATTGAATTATTGTGCCAAGATAGTGGTGTAAGAGGCTGCTGGTTTCGCTGTACAGTCTTGCAGGTATCCCATAGACGAATGAAAGTCCAATATGAAGATCTGCAAGATGAAGATGAGTATGGAAATCTAGAGGTACACTTAAACATAATACAGCACCATCCCTTATTTATTTCCTGCTGAAATTTATTCATGTGGGAGACTGGTAATATGGATATCCTCGGATCATTCAGACTTCTGACATGTTTCCCAATTTTTAAAATGGAATCAGGGAAAGAAGTTCATAATAGAATTTCTAGTCGTCAACATATTAAGTTTTTGTCATTATTACAGCTTTATGCAGTCAATTGCTTAGTCATTTTAAATGCATTCTTCCTTTAGTTTTTACTCTACGTTCCTGCTCTAGGTTCCTTATAGCCTATTCTGATCTTGAAGTTCTCATATGAAAATGGAAGTTTGACTTGTCATTGACTTTGTAGGAATACATTCCAGCCTTCAAGTTAGCTATGCCTGATAAACTTGGGATGCGGTACCCAGGACGTTCAACAATTCGACCATCACCTCTTGTTAATGAGCAAACAGAAGTTACTTTTGAGGTTGGCTCTGCAGTGGATGCATGGTGGAGTGATGGCTGGTGGGAAGGAGTCGTAATTGGGTTCAGTAGCAGCAGTCATGATATTCTGCAAGTTTATTTTCCTGGTAAGTTGCTTCCAGAAAGTATTGAGATTCACTGCTTTTGTTTCCTTCCAGTTGCTTGCTTTCCATGCTTTCTGTAACCCTTATTTTTCCGGTAAATGTTTGTGATATTAGGTGAATGTTTCTTCTTGAGTATGCAAAAAACGGATGTAAGAACTTCCCGGGAGTGGATTGGAAATCAATGGGTTGATGTTAAGGCAAAACCTGATGTACTTTCGGCCATTGCGATTGCCATTAGCCAAGACACCATAATGCCCATGTCTTCAAAAACCCCCCCGGATACAAATCACGATGGTTGCGCTGTATCCTGTAAGAATGCCGAACTCGGTAATATCGAGGAGAAGGTTGTGAAAGCTACAATAGCTAGTAGTACTGAAAGCATCCCAGAAGATATGGACTGCGATGATGATGGTAACAGGAAGCCTCCATCATTAGATGACAAAACCAATGAGGATGTTGGCAATGATGCCAATGTTAATAGTAATGAAGTAGTAGATAAAGTTGAAGGTAATGATGAAGATGAAGCCAAGGGCAAAGATGATATGGAAGTGTTTGAAACTTCTGAGAAGAACTGCAAAGCTGTGGAGCTCATGGAAGTGACAGCATGAGCATGTCGGACACAAAGCTCGTGTGCTGGATATGCCTTTTGTAAATATTAACATGAGATTTGAGAACTGAGTTGGCATGAGTAGAATGTACATGGAAGCATAGTAGATTTATATTACAAGGTTTCTGTTGTAACTGCCTGTATGAGTCAAAAGTATTAGCATTCCTTTCCTTAGAAGTCCCTAATTGAGCCACATCCCGAATCTTAATGATTCCTCAGTTTCGGACTTCTTGGTTGTATTATTTTGTACTCTGATTATGATATATCATACTGTTACCTTTCTATTTTTTTAATGTACTTGTTAATTGATGTATTTGGATGCTCATTTCTTTTCATTTTGGTACATCCGTAACAGATGGAGATCGTGACACGACAACACGATTAATAAAGACAACCTGCCTGGCTAGAAAGAATCTACTTGGCTCAAGATACATCTAGTACAATCATCATTTGCATTGTATTTACACTATATCTGACAATTATAGTACGAAAACTTTCGCACGTCTACTTTTAAGGCATATTAAGGACTGAAAAAATGAGATTGGAAAAGAAACACAAATTAGGAATTCTAAAGGAAGAAAGTTATAGTCTAAGCCATTGATCTCCATTAATGAAATTCATATCCAGAAAAGGTCTGACTTCCTCATAGGTGAAATTTTTTGACCATGGAACTCGAGCTCTTGTATCTGCTCCTCTTCCACTGCACTCGTATTCCCCAAAAACCACAGTCCTGCAAATAAACTCGTAAATTACTATATTTACAGAATATGCTTCTAGGAGAGTTAAGGAGGAAGAGTTGTACTTTTGCCTGTAAGGAAAGTTCCAGTCACTCCATCCGGAAGGGGTTATAATATCATTGAAATAACAGTAGGAATATATTGTCCTAGAATAGTTCCCCCATGCTCTTCCCAAGAGAACTCTTCCAGTTCCGTTGATCGTACAGCCAATGAAAGAAAAACCTGAATCGTCATCTGGTGTATCCCTGTGATGAGCTGCAATTGCTCCTGATTTTCTAGCTGTCGATTGAAGTGCGCAGTCCTGAACAACGTTTCAGCAAAAGCAACCTTAATAATCTTTTAAGAAAAATGGTCGAAAATCGAAAAAAGGAAAAAAGGATCAAACCTGAAAGAGTGATCTTCCTCTACCAAAAATGAAATCTACAGTTCCTTGAATATGACATCGATAATAGAAGTGTGATCCTGCCTCATCTAAAAGAGTATCCTGAGTCCCTAGGATCCTAACTTTATAGAAAAAAGCTTTATCCCCGGAAATCCTTAACGCTACTGCTTGCATCCCAAATCCTCCTGGAACTGCTACCACTGTATTCTGCCATCAAAACCCATCAGTATACACACGGGTCGAGGGACAGGGGTCGCCCAGGGTCCATCCACCCGGACTCCAAGAAATTGAAAAGAGTTACAATTACTACGTAAATTATGTACAAGAAATTCAAGTTGAGTTCCAAATTACCTCAAAAGTGATCCCAGTTGCACAGAAATAATCCGATTCTACGGTGACGGAGGCTGATCTATAAGTTCCAAGTTCTTCTCCATTACTGTCCGTATCCGAAGCTTTATTGTTCCAAGTAATAATAGTTTCAGAGATTTGATCATCCTTTCCGATGAAAGAAATATACGGCTTTTTACTTGATATGAAAACCTTCTCCCTGCATCAAAAATAATGAACTTAAAAACACAGTTACAAAGTGAGAAAAAAAAGCCATATAGCCACCCACGTCTCTCAACATGTCAAACAGTAAAAAAGTAACTTCCAAGTAGCTAAATTTGAAAAAAAAAAAAAAAGAAAAAGAAAAACCAAACCTGTAAATCCCAGGAAGAATGACAATTTTAACTCTGGCAGTGTTATTTAGTGGAACCATATCTATAGCACCTTGAACAGTTAAAGAATCTCCACGACCATCCTTGTCAACGATAATAAGGTGCGTAAGATTATAAGTATCTCGAGAACTTAATCTTGCATGATCATCATTTACCCTCAGATCATCCCAATTGATTAAATCCGCGTATTGTGCTAATCCCAGTTGAAATTTAACACAAACGAAGAAGAAAGATATGAAAATGACAAGAAAAGCACCAAAAGCAGGGTTTTTCATGCTTATTTATAAAACCACCATCTGAAAATGCTTGAGCAAAGTTTCATTAGAGGAAAATAAGAGTGTTATTGTGAATGTAGATATTTGGAAATGAAAATGACGTGAAAGTAGTAATAAATAAGGAGGAGCGTAGAGTGAGTGTTAATGAAATAATGGTAGACAAAGAGCATGCTGCATGGAGGTGATGAAATTAAATGAAATGAAAGACAAGACAAGAAACATAGAAAGAAGAAGATGAAGTATGATTAAACAAATGGAAACAAGAAAGTGAAGGTTGTTCACGAAGTTGAGACGCCAAGATTTGAGTGAGGAGTTTAATGGATTTAAGGAGGTTTGTTTAAATTATTATACTACTATTAAATTAAAATAATGGGAGCTTTTTAAGTTCTCATAAACTGGTTAAAGTAATGGGTAGTTAAGAGAAGTGAAGTAAAACGGCGGTTATATTATTAGCTGAAACTCAAACTCCAACTTCAATAATCCATGGCTTTTCAGATTTTCAAATTAATTGCAAACATGAATTTTTTTCGTAAAATTTCTTTTTTTTTTCTTTTACTATTCCAACTTTTTAACTGCTCGAATGTTATTTTTCTTTTGTATATGAAGTTTTTTGGTTCTTTTTCCTGTACGAGATATATTTCTATCTATGTGATCTTATGGTTGTAGTTTGTCTTTTTCTATGAGAAGTTGTCGTTTGTCTTCGTTTATGAGTGTTTTTATGTTTTATTTCGTGAAAGATGGAAGAGTTTTTGCTGCTATCAAATATATTTGATGGTTGGACGGCGAATTTCACAAGAACTTTCTAGAGTCATCACAACGCCTGTAGACCTAATATATTTCATTTTAGATAATAATATATGTGGTTCAAGCTTCTCTCATCAAATTCGTATGTCGTAGTTTTTTTTTCTTGTTTTCCGACATTTATAAACCATCCTTATTAATCACCAAAATTATTATTTTCACATTGTAGTTACCAAAAAAAATAAAAATTCACATGGTAAGAATATTTATGCAATCTTAATTGTTTCTAGACTAAAAAAATTCAGATATTTATATTTTTGTTAAACAAATTATTTTTCTAAATATTTTGAGCTCCTTCAACATAAGTGTATTAGGAAGGAAACCTTGTAACAGATTGAATGACAAACCACATGAATTATAAGCATAGAATTTTCACTTTACAATATTATCCAAATAATCTATCACTTGAACTATAACCATCATATATAATGGAGTATGTATACTGGGAATTATGATGGGATTAAATATCAAATAATAGGAATTACTTTTATGTTTAACTAAATTTACGTACGTACATACATACATACATACATACATAAAAAAACTTCACAAATAAATGCAATAAATTTGTGAAGAAGATGATTATTACTTCAATATAGCGTAGGGGGAGGCATGCAAAAGTCTGTCTCTTTTTTCTGATGTGATACTAGTTTAGGTAAATTGTGTTGTGATGATAAATAAATAAAGCAACTATGAATTTCCAAATATGTAACATGGCTCATGAACACAACTACTTCAATGTCTCTCTAATAATATCTTGAACTTGTATCTCCACCGTACTATGTTTTTCATTTTATTTTAGTTCTTACCCTTCAAAATTAAATTATACTCTCTCTATTTTTAAATGTTAGTCGCTATTGTAAAAAAATAAGAAATTAAAATATCATTAATTATAGCATGTAAAATATTAATTTGTCCTCCTTTTAATTTATCTTGTCTTTCTTATTTTCTGAAAACTATATAAGCGTAGGTACATAATTGACAAAACACTAACCTTTATTATCATAGAAAAAAACGATCAACGTTTGTGAAAAAATGCATTTCCTGAAGATGACCAACATTTAAAAAGGGAGTAACCTATATGTTAATTAATTTGTAATGAAAATAGTAACAATAACATTAAAAATGTTGAGGACTTTTTAAGATTTAGAAAATACTATCAAAATGATAACTTGATAAGTTAATAGTGGTCATAATTGGGTAAAAAATTTGCAAATACAGATACGGAGTTTGACAGTTTGCAAATAGAGGTATATGGTATGAATTATTTTTTTTTATTATTTTTTTTTTTGCAAAATGAGGTATTCTAAATTACACCTTTACATTTTAACTGCACCAATTTAGACTCAACGTTTATAAAATGATGTCAACTTAGACTTTAGTAACAAAATTCGACACGTTATACATACACAATTGATGAAGATGAATTTGTTTGTTTTCGCACCATAAGTATATACTAAAAGTAATATAATTAACAGTGTAAATTACAGCGTCAAAATCTCTTACCGAGTTCTATATAGGTATTATTTTCTAAACATTAAAATTAATTTAGTAATAGTATTTTATACGTTTTAAAGATTAGGTTAGTTTGTAGCTTATCCCAAATAATTATGATAAGGCTTGAACCATCCATCCATCCAGTAAAACCCACCGAAACGATCTACAGCATGTTGGGCCTCAATGGGCTAAAGGAAAAAGAAAAATGAATATATTTAGAAAATAGAAAAATAATTGGATAATTATTCATTCATTCAATCCAGAGTGAGCAAAGCTAAGAGAGAAGAAGAAGAAGAAGAAGAAGAAGAAGAAGAAGAAGAAAGTAGAGAATGGCGTTATCTTCAATCACAACGACGCTAATCCCTTACGTGGCAGCAGCTAGTTCATCATCTTCATTTCAATCTAAACAGACAAAGCTGTTTTCTACTTGTCTGCTCCCCAATTGTGCTTCCCTCAAATACTCAAATTCAAGAAGTAGGGTTTTCGCTGCTCCCGAGACTCTCACTTCTGAAGAATCTCCACTCGATGAACCTGACGCTGATGATACTTTTCAGGTATGCTCCATTTCCAAAATTCAAATTCATAACTCATTTCTTTTTTTAACTATAATTGTTAATTTTTTGCCTTTCAGGTTGGAGAGTTCCCCAAAAACCCCGCGCTTAGCATTGGAGCAGAGGCTGATAAGGTACCTAAGCTTATGAATTGTGTATGCGAGTTGTGATTTCGGAGGAAAACTAGTTACTAATACTATGCTAATGACGAAACCAGGATAGCAGACAAGTGTATAAGACCATGTCCTTATCAGGAATTAATTTCATTTCAGTTCAGTTCAGTTCAGTAGCATCCAGTTTAGTTCAGTTCAACTCATTAATTTTCCTTTGGTATATGCACTTCAGTTGAGTAGCATTCACTTCAATTCAGCTCAGTAAATTTTAGTCATAAAGAACCAGGCCTATGTCTTCTAGGAATCTAGGTTATTCTTTCCTTTGGCCAAGGTTTGAACTTAGGGCCGTCCTGGGATATAATAGGAAAAAGTTTTCTCTTGGTGGTGCTGATACCTAAGATACTATAAGCACCTTAAGCTATACAGATTATATGCACTGAAGTTATTTTCTGAAAATGGGGATTGTAGTGAAAGCTTTACTGTCCCTAGAATATGCTCACTGCACAAAACTTTTTTGATATGTTTTACCTTTTGTTCTTCCTATGCATATCTCCTTGTGGACATAGTTTAATAGGCTAGATGCTATTTTTAAGCATAGCATATATAGGGCATTTGGATGCCATTTCATCAGTGCAAGTCCTCGTAAATTAGTTCCATTTTCTTGTATGAGCATATACTAAATAAGGTGCCTTCCGAAGTCGAACTTTAAATCCATAACAAAGATATATTCCTATTTTTTCTTGTTGACTTCTGATCTTCAAGTCCTTTTTTCTTTTTCTGAAAATCTAATGGTCAAGTCTGAGATTGAGTTTCTTATCTGATGGAGTAGAACTTGAGTGCATCTTTGGCTATCTTTTCAAAAACAAGTTTTGTTGATAAGTAATAACTATAATTAGTAGTCTAGGTATAAGCCTTGTGCTTTGGGGATCTAATACCTGTTCTACTTCCAAGATTATTTACTGGACTAGTGATTTTAATTTGTATATAACACAGACCTAAATTTCAACGCTGCATTTACATAAAAACTCACCAGCTTATTCTTAACATTTCTATTATCTTAATTCATCTTTAATTATTTATTTGCAATTTTGACCAATATATTTTGAGCAGAATTTCATTTCTCTTGTTGTTGCTTCTGTTAGATGGCACCGAAGCAGAAAATTAGAATCAAGCTAAGGTCATATTGGGTACCCCTGATTGAGGACTCCTGCAAGCAGATAATGGATGCTGCTAGGACTACAAATGCAAAGACGATGGGTCCTGTGCCATTGCCAACAAAGAAGAGAATTTACTGTGTACTAAAATCTCCCCATGTGCACAAGGATGCAAGATTTCATTTTGAGATAAGAACCCACCAACGTCTTATAGATATTCTATACCCAACTGCGCAGACAATAGATTCGTTGATGCAACTTGACCTTCCTGCTGGGGTTGATGTGGAGGTCAAACTCTGAAGGGATAACACTTGATTTAGGTAAACTTTTTCAAATTAAAATATGAAATCTGCATAAACAGAATATGAGCAATCAACTTAACACCAACTTTCATGAGGTTTCTGTGTTCTCAGAAAATCTTATATAACTGATAGATAATGGTTCAGATAATTGTATCTGTTATCCTTTTGAGATTAATAGAGAAGCATTAGCAGCATGTTGCAAACTTTAGTGAAGAAAATGATGTTCATAGTTTTATATTAGGCCAGAAAGTTCACAAGTTTATGCTCATCTGGCTTTTCTCTTTATTTTATGTGTGTGTACTTCAAGTGCTTGAAGAAGAATATTGTTTGCTTCCATCTGAAAAATGTATATATATATATCCTCCATGTATTCTAGCATCTCATCCAACCTATAGGATTTACATTCTCTATCGAAATATGTTTTGCTGAGTTTCTCACTCTGTTTGTGAATTGGTGTTTCCTTGAACGACTAACATGATGTCGAAACATTTTCATTATTGTGGGTAGCATCTCCAACGGCTTTGTAATGTGGTTGTTCCATGTCTTTTACCCAACTCATTATTCTTGCTTGTGATTCTTCCCTTTGCTTAAATGTTCCAAAGGTTTAACACATGAATATTGTGATGGTAGGTGCCCTATTTTTGGGGAAGCAAGCTAAGGAAATCTCTTTTGTCCATTCAAGCACCAGGAAGCTATTGCTTGAACAGGTTCTGTAAAAATTCTTTTATAGCTCCAACGGAAGTTTCATTAGCTGTTAATGTTTTGCTTGGATGAATTGTAAGCGATATTTGAATTTCACTTAATACTGATAGTTGTAGAAGTGAAAAAAAAAAAAACAAAGGAAAAAAATTAAAATTTTGTGGATGTTATTTTCTGATTATTAATTGAGAATTTCATGACTATATATTATAATGAAAGCTGTTAGATTTTACACGCAGCTGCAAAGCGCGACATGTTAGCCCCGTAGGAGAAAACACTTCTCTTTCATATCAGACAAATGTTTCCATCAAATGTCAACGTTTTTCTTTCAAGTTTAACCATTTTTATGAGACGAATCCGAGTGATACGTAAGACTTCGTTCTTTTTACTAAAAAAATTGCTAAACTGAATTAGATTGAATTTTGCTGAAATTAACTTAAAAAAAATAGATCAAAGTGTCTTTAAAAAGAATAAAAATAGATCTAAGACTATAGTTATTAATTTGACTTTGGGACGATTTAACTGCATCTTTGAGTTAACATAACCAAGAATGTTTATGTTTTGAAGCTTTCTCTCCTATGTTTGATCTCAAATCTTTGAGCTAACATAACCAAGATGTTTATGTTTTGAAGCTTTCTCTCCTATGTTTTATTGTTTGATCTCTTTTGAGCTGTATTGGAAAAGCCTTGATTAGTTTGTTATTGGTTAATATAAGCCGAGCCCGTTCAAATTTAAAGGCGAAGTTGAGAATGTATATACCTTTTGATTAGTTAGTAAACTTAGCGGGTAATTACAAATCTAGTTCATTTTGAGAGTTCTTAACTATGTGGGTCACTCCACTTTTACCTATTTAGACAACATACTGTTATTGGGAAAATATATATATCTCTCACCTTATCCCTCAGAACTGAGAGATTTTAATCTTTTTGGAGTATGATACTCTTTTAGTTATAAATAAATTTTTATGTTTTTTTAATATACTTTAAATAGCTCAGTATCAACCCGTCATGCTTTATAATGTTATTATGTTTCTATATTATACTCTAAATAGACGATGTAAATTATATTTTTGAGGGAGTACCGTATCGAATCAACGCTCTAGAATTTTTCCTTGGAACTATTTGTTTCTCCATTATTTTTCACTGCAACTTCAATCAATTTGACCTACATCATTCAGCAACCATTTTCCAAGCTCTTTATATTAATATAAAGTTGTCAGCTTCTACAATCAAGTTTAGATAAGTTTAAGTGTAGGTTTTTGCAGTTTAAAAAATCCATTTTGATATTTAAAATTCGTAGTACCATGCCTTCCTGTTTCTCCACCTATGCTTGTTTTCGTGAAATTTGACATCATAATTGTTCTCAAAAGGTGGATTAACGTATGGGCAAGTTGGAATCAATTAGGTTTCTTTGAAAACAATGCATTTGTTCGCATTTTGTCTCATTTTCTAATAGACTCATTTCGCATTTCAAACAAAATGCGATATTCTATAGAATTTTGCAATAGAATCACATTCTGCCAAATTTTGCTACATAATGTCGCCTACACTCGTATTTGCGATCGAAATGGTTCCGTCCCAAATGCCATAAAATGTGACTTTCTATTGCAAAATTCGCAAAATCAAACAAAATAGTATCGCTAAACTCGTGCATTATATCACAAATTCTACCACAAATGCGAAAAATTCTTATTAAAGTTTTATGTATCACTCCAATGCATTAGTACAACATGTTGCGTATTTTGGTTTAATGTATATTTGTTAATGATCATAAAATTATGGGATAAGGTATCAAAATAGTTCTAGTTCCTTCAAAAAATAAATAAATAATAAGCTAACGTTTGTAAAAAAAAGTATCAAAGTAGGTTTAATGTACGAAATGGTATCAATTTAGACTCAACGTTTATGGTACCAATTTAGAACTCGTCTACGGAATTTGACGCTCCGACTTACAGTACCGGTCATATTACTTTCAGTATACACTTACTGTACGGAAGTAGACAAATCATTTTCATCAACTATATATGTACAATATGATGTGTCAAATTTAATTACCGAAGCCTAAATTGGTGTCATTTTGTCTACGATGAGCCTAAGTTGGTGCCATTTTCTAAATGTTGACCTTAATTGATAGCATTTTATACGTTAGACCTATTTTGATTTTGTACAAACGGTAAGCCTATTTTAATATCTTGTCCCTCAAATTATTGGTCCAATTTTGGGTGAGACTAGATCATATTTTTAGACTTTTAATGAAAAAAAATGAATTGTTATTTAAATTTAATGATATTATGAACTGCATGAACGAAATATTTTGATTCGATCTTGGACCAAACTGGAATTTGATTCGATTCAGTTCAATCTGAAAAGATAAAAGAACTACAGTTCAATTTTATTTTGTTCAGTTTTTAGACCAAACTAAATCATGCTCATCTCTACCAACAACATTATTAACTCTCGCCTTCTCTATTTTTTTATTAAGGTCATGTTCTTTTTAACTGAAAAAAGCTGAACTGAATTATTGATCGAATGTTTAATAAATTTTATTAAATTTGTTAATTAAACTGAAATTCACGCACCAAAGTGAAATGTGGTGTAAAAAAGAAAACCAGAGCCTAACTCCTTGCCATCTATCCTTTTTGTGCCATAAAGAGAGAAAAAAAAGAATAAAAAAAAATTCCTTACTCATCCTATTTTTCCAACTCTTTAATTCATCCTTTTCTCTTGTCTCTACTCTTTATTTCATCACCATAATCTCTTCTCTATTTTTCATTTATTATTTGTTCGAGAATTAAGATTGCCAAAAAAAAAACCCCCAATCTATAGCCGCGTAGTTCTTTTCTTTGTGGTTTACGAGTTGAAATCTTCTGTCCTCATTTTCCTATCCCTTTCCCTATTCCTCTTACATAAAGTGAATTATATTAATTAAAAAATATATATTATGTGGGTCCCTTTTATTCCATACACAAAAAAGGGGGTTTAATGTGAGAGAGAATAGGGAAGGGGATAGGAAAGTGGACAGAAGATTCCAACTCGTGGTTTACCCTATAATCTACTAGTATATATTAATATATAAATGTGAAAGTATAATAATTTTTGGGTCCATGGCTAGGTGGTGGAGCATTTGGCAGCTGAAGGATAATAATCTCACGGAAACGAAAATGAAAATCAATGACCTGAAAATCAAGTCGATTTTTTTAATGAGCGTTTTATAAAACTAGCTCATTTGGAAGGCCCCATTAGTATATTCGTTGTGTTTTTTGAAACTCCCACTTACCTAACGGTCTATTGAATCGTGGATAAACTGATCACTTTCAACAATTTTTCAAGATCTATTTTTGTTTTACCACCTGAACTTAAAAATTAATCAAATCGCTTTAAGCAAGTTTAGAAAAATGATGAGACATTATATAAATTCATTTCAGCCAAATTCAAAGAATTTTTGATCTATTAAGCCTTTATTTTTATTATCGGCAAATTTAGGGTCTGTTTGGTATAGATGTTCCTGTTTGCTGTTTGTGGTTCCTGTTTGCTGTTCCTGTTTACGGTTTGCTGTTTCATTTTGCTGTTTGATAATTGGTGTTTGGTAAAATCATAATTATTTATTGTTGTTAGCATGTAAAATGACTAATATCGGCATAATTAAATTTTTTAAATGTAAAAGTACAATAAAGGAAACTAAAATTCGTAGAGATTTTTTTTAGAAAAAGCAGTATTTTACTGCTTCTTGAAAAAGCAGTTGTCTTTCACCTAAAAAACAACCAGCATCATTTTATAATTCCTAATCAAACACTCAATTAACTGCTTTTTAGATCAAAAAAGCAAAAAGCAGATAGAAAATTGTGAAATAAACACTCCCTTAAGCCATCAATCTTGTTTATTTATAGTGATAAGGCACCAATATAGACCCAATATTTGTATAAAATGATCAAAGTTGGCATAATGTTAAAATGATACCAATTTAAAAATTGGGTAATGAAATTGCACGCGCCGACTTATACTATCAGTACCGTGCAAAAATAGACAAATGATTACTATCAATTGTCTATGTATTACGTTTCGAATTTCGTTAACAAAGTTTAAATTTGTGTCATTTTCTAAACATTATATCTTATACGTTATAAAAGGATAAATTTATTTTAATAATTAATCAGTTTTTTTTTTTTTAACAAAAATTTGAGGGTGTAACACGAGAACTCGTATTAGCAATTACTCTTTGTCCAAATACATTTGTTTTTGGAGTTGTGATCAAGCAAACGCAAATTTTGTTTACAATATAGTATGGTAAAGTGTTTGGGACGTAATCAATTACATAACGCCTCAACTCAAGTGAACAATAATTGAATTTGAAGCTTCCGGTCCGGACTAAAAGTCAGGGTCAACCCTTTTCTTACTAATTATATCTATGCGTCAGCACTAACGTCACTTATGTCACTCCCTCCTCTATTTGTTTTTTATTGTAATTTTCCTATATTCCAGGATAAAATAAGGGTTTGGATGTCAATTCGCACGGCTGCCGCAGACTACTAAACTTAAATTAATCATTGGATAATACTTCATTCATTTCCCATCCTATATCATAAATTTAAGGGATTTTTATTTGTTATACAAATTTTCAACTTGATGATTGTTGTTTTCTGTGGTGTAGTTTTTTTTTTTTACGGACTGTGATGTAGTTTTTGTTTTGCTTGCATAAAGTAAGTACATTTTATTTAGACACTTTAAAACTAATCTCTAACAAATATTAAATAATTTTTTCATAAAAAAGAAAAACAAATATTAAATAATTTTAATCAGTTTTAGTTTTCCAATTTTTTAATTTTAATGTTATTTATATGTTGTTTGGCGATAATGAAAAAGTGAATATTTAAAGATAAATTTTCAAAAATGTTAAATTATGGAAAATAAAAAAATATGATTTCATAAGTCAATGATATATTAAACCATTTTAAGTTCATTATTATATTACGGTGTTCAAATAAAATGTGCTTATCGTTTGTAAAATAATAAACCACGTTCTCATTGTAGTCACAAAATAAACCACAATCATTAATTTGACAATTTATGAAATGAGATGATGTTTTTTTTTTTAACTGGTTTTTTTTTTAACTTACACTACATTTAAATAAATATTCGTTCTTGGAACCTTGCAGCTTCTTTTAGTTTTTCTATTTTGATTAGTTTAAACAATCGCAATCTATTCATTTTTTTTTTGTCGAAAATATGTGGTCATTGTATTTGAAGGAAGGATAAGATGTGGTCATTGTATTTGAAGGAAGGATTGTTAGGTGCAAATATTCCACATTGTCAAAATTGAAAATTCATGTCCAAAGACAAATCTATGCGAGCTTGGTCTAAAGGTGACTAGTAATTTCAGAAAACAAAAAGGTAAAGTAAATATAAACACCTAGAGTATAAAAATATTACTCTCTACGTTTCATAATGTTTGACGTTTTGGAGTAAAAAAAAAATTCAAAATATTTGACGTTTTTTTTTTCGGTTTTCCATCCGGTTTCCGAACCACATTGGGCCGACTAATCCGGATTCGGAGCGGGTCCAAGGATTATGGTATTTAAACCCCTCCCAGTCGCGGTCGTGGGGGATCGATCCGCAGACCTCCCTACCAAGCGCAACCCCTTGCTACCACTGCGCCAACCATTGATTGGTATATTTGACGTTTTACACTACCCAAAAAGCATTGAATGAATTTTTTCCTACTTTTCCCTCATGATGATTGGCTAGAAATTTGTGGAGTCATTTTGAGCATTAACTACTAGAGGATACTATGACAATATTTAACTCTTTTTAATGCTAACTGATATGTTTCTTAATATGTGTAGAAACTTTAAACGATAAATATTGTGAAACGGAATGAGTAATATTTTACGGATGGACATTATTCACACATTTCAAAACATATATTGTTTGTTTGCAATAAACAATCTAGGCTTAAAGCATATCCATCCCCCTATGCTTGACCAAAAAAGTCACTTTGCCCCCTCAACTTCTGTGATGTCCTATTAGCCCCTTCAACTTGTAAAAAGTGTATTTAGCCCCCTTTTCATCCATATTCATTCTCATAAAGAGAGTGAACTACACTCTCTTAAAAATTACAAAATCATTTATTTTCTCTTATTTTTTTTCTTTTTGCATCTCCTTTTTCTTCTTCTTCCATCTGAAATTTCGGAATCGGGACGCTGAAAATTCAGAATTCAGCAGCTGGATTCTGAAATTCCATAATTTGGCGGCCAAAATTTGAAATTGACAGCCGGATTTTGAAATTTCCGGTGACTGTAGTCTGTAATTTCAGAATTCCGCTGCCGAAATGCTTTTTGATTTGTTTTTAAAGAAAATAAGAGAGAAAGAAGATGGAGATGAAAAAGTAAAGAAAATAAAATTTAAGGGTTTTTTTAATATTTTCTTTATTTTTTTCACCCCTGAACTCCTTATTTAATTTTAATATTTTTGCCGCATTATCGCCAAGTAGGACAAGAAGGGTTAAGTGCATCGTTTTATTCAAGTTGAGGAGACTAAGTGTATCACTTTTCATAAATTGAAAAAGGTTATAGAACATTTCAAAAGTTAAGGGGATAATGTGATTTTTTTAACAAGTTCAGAGGATGCATGAATTTAAGCAAGCAAACAATCTAATATTACACTCTTTCTAGAGAAATAGAGGCTTCAAATTATAAAATTGAATATTCAATCCAAAAATCCTAGCCATCAATTCAAATACATGTTACCAAAAGATAAATAAATATGATAATGGTACCGTATGATAGTTGCAGCAACACGAGTCTTTAAATGTGTGTAACTGATAAATAGAATTATTCTGGAGATCCGTTCTCTTGCGTCAATAAATCCAATTTTCCAACTTCCACTCATATGCTTCCACAACAAAACTTCTCTTTCTTTTTTTTAATTATTATTCAATGAAGCTTCCATATCTTACTTGTTCTCTTCTATATAAATCCATCTCTCCTATGATCTTCCAAATCAGAATTCTCCCTAACCCTAATCTCTATCCCATGGCCACTTGTGTTCATTCTCACAAAACCCAACTTTCCCCTAACCCTAACATGTCTAAATTCGATGATTCCTCTTACAATTACACTAAATTCTTCCGACCCAGTTTGTCAAATCATGTTTTAAACAAACCCTTTTCTCAAAATCAATTGAAATCACTCCACACTCCTCCAATTCTCCATGATCAAACCACCCTTTTCAAGGAGGACGAAAAAGATGATCCGTGGCTAAAAATGTTAGAAGAAGCTAAATTTGATATCCAACAAGAACCCATTTTGTCAAGCTATTATTACACTTCAATTCTGTCTCAGAAATCTCTACAGAATGCTTTAGCTAATCATCTTGCAATCAAGTTAAGTAATTCTAGTCTCCCCACTACTACTTTGTTTGATATTTTCATATCCGTGCTCGATGAGAATGAAGATATAGTTTCTTCGATGAAAGAAGATATGAAGGCGGTAAAAGAAAGAGACCCAGCTTGTATTAGTTATGTGCATTGTTTTTTGAATTTCAAAGGGTTTTTAGCTTGTCAATCTCATAGGATAGCACATAAGTTGTGGATACAAGGTAGAGATGTTTTAGCAATTTTGATTCAAAGTAGGGTTTCGGAGGTTTTTAGTGTTGATATTCATCCCGGTGCTAAAATTGGACAAGGGATATTGTTTGATCATGCCACTGGTTTAGTTGTGGGTGAAACTGCGGTTATTGGGAATAATGTGTCGATTTTGCATAATGTGACTTTAGGAGGGACTGGAAAAGCTTGCGGTGATAGGCATCCGAAGATTGGGGACGGGGTTTTGATTGGGGCGGGGACTTGTATTTTGGGGAATATTAAGATTGGTGAAGGTGCTAAGATTGGAGCTTGCTCTGTTGTGTTGAAAGATGTTCCGGCTAGAACGACTGCTGTTGGGAATCCAGCTAGATTGATTGGTGGGAAAGAAAATCCTACCAAGCTTGATAAAATGCCTAGTTTTACTATGGATCATACTTCCCATATTTCTGAATGGTCTGATTATGTTATTTAGAGAGTCTCTAATGAGTTGATACTGTCGGTTTTCGCTCAAGTTTCGTTCTTTGGGTACAGCTTCAATCAGGCTTTTCGGGTCACAGCTTTTCAACGGGTCTACATGTATTCAGACATTTTATACTAATATAGTGCAGTTAGTTCCTCCCATCCGTTAAGGCCACTCTTTGCTCGAGCCTTCCGCACTGGGCAGACACTATTCTTCAAGACTGCATCATTACATTCTATACTTTGTTCTAGTTAAGAAATTTTGACTCTGCAGGAGTCCCTAAGTGGAAATTGAGAAATGAAGTTCTCTTACCATGAAACTGAGTAAAGCTCTGTTCTAATCTTACAAATGTGATTCCATATTCTTGTGGGTTATAGAAATTGTGTAGCTGCTGTTGTAATTGAGCATGAGAACAGAAGTTTTCTTGCCTTGAAACAGAAAAGGCTATGTTCTTTTCCTATTCAAGTAATGTTTATGTACTTGCTCTTGGAATTTATTTCTAGATACTTGATACGTTAACTACAAGGTCAATCAAATTAGTTGCTTATTCTAATTTTAGTTAGTGTTTTTGACAAGTTGTCCAACTGCATCAGTTGAATATCTTTATTTTCTCTCTCTAATGAAAATGTTGTAAACTAAGATTTAATTTTACTTATACCTATAGTTTATTTATACAATTACTAAAAGACTTAATACATTTGTATCTCCAAAACTTGTCCATTTTTTCACTTATACTCCGTGTAACTTATTAGCCACCTTAAACTGGTAATAGTGAGTCAATCGGTATTATTTTGATCGGTCACCTTAATTTGGTATAATTTTGTGTGACAGAATAATGTTAAGTTATCAAAGTGTGAAACATATAAAAGTTTAGGTAGCATTAATGCAATTTATCTGATTTATAGGTTTAATGTGCCTAAGCAATATAATTCGTCAAAAATAATAATTGTGTCTTTAAAGTGTTAACCTTATCATGCTAATTGATAGACACCGTAATTAAATAAAATGTTTGGATTTGCATTACGATAAACCAAGTCAAACAAAACGCACAAAAATTGTTTATTCAGTTTGCCGCTCAATGTAAATGACTAGGTTGACTACGCTTGAGGGAGCTACCAAGCCAGAATATTTTTACTATGGTAATCTGAATACAACCTATTAAACCTAACCGTTCAAGGAATCCCAACCTACCTAGCAAAATCCCTCCAAAAAAGTTTGGGCCTATGTCGCAGCTTCGCAACACAAAAATTGAAGCCTAAAACTGGAGTAGGGCTCAAGTCTCCAAAGCCCAACTCAAAAATATGTAAAGAGACTTAACATAGTTTCTTACAGATGATGCAATCATGTTCAAAAGAGAATTATAATAAAATAAAAGCAAGTTTTTCTTTAAAAAAAATTTAACTATCGTCCATGCCTCCCCAAGCAGTTTCATGTGGACACGAGGCGGTCAAATAAAACACATCCGAGATGACACTTAATGGATGTAGATGGAGAAATGGATACAAAAGAAGCTAAAACATCTTTCATTTACAACACTAGCTAGTTGTAATATCTGACTGTCGCTCTTGACTAAACTCCAAATTCTATTTATGTCTTCTTAGACTTTCAATGTAAGTTATTATTCGGAACCCACAGTCCTACACAATACAATATAAAACACTATAAAGAACCTTTTGTCCTTCATCTTCAACATGTTCTAGTCTTTTATTGACATCATGCTTCACTCAAAATATTGAACTGATTGCCAAAATTTGACTGCAACGTAGACACATTGACTGTAGTTGAGGTATGGAATCCACATTGACTGTAGTTGAGTCATTGAGTTAACATGATTTAACTTATAAGGAGGTGAAGTATATAATTCAAGATTATTTTAACATAAAATTTCAATATCAAACAACCTGCAAATTCTACATCATTTTCTGGCTGCTACCATCCACGGTGTTGAAAAAACAAATCCGCATTAAATTATTTAAGATGAGCTAAAGTCGAGAAGAGTTGATCCATAAATCTTTGATAATGCTGCATACATTGTGAAAACAAAGCATTTCAAAAAATTGAATGATAATGGAAAACCAATTGTTGTCATTTCCTGCATTAACATCCCTCTTTTTCATCTTACTTGTGCTCAAACTATGGAGCAAATTGAAAAACAAAAACTCGAATAATCTTCCTCCAGGACCAAAAAAGCTACCCGTGATAGGAAACATCCACCAACTCATTGGGTTTCCGCCACATCAAATACTCCGAGACTTGGCCATGAAATATGGAAGCGTAATGCATCTGCAGCTCGGTGAAACATCAAATGTCATCATCTCATCCCCGGATGCCGCGAAACAAGTGATGAAAACACATGATGTTGTGTTTGCTCAAAGGCCTTTTCTCCTAGCTGCAAGTATCATAACTTACAACTTCACAGACATAGCATTTTCGCCCTACACTGATTACTGGAGACAGCTCCGTAAAATCTGCACACTCGAATTGCTTAGCGCGAAACGCGTGCAATCCTATAGATCAATAAGGGAAGAGGAGGTGTCGAATTTTATTCGGACAATTTCTTCTTTTTCGGGGAAGTCATTCAATTTTAGTAGGAAGTTGTTTTCTTTGACCTATGGAATTGCTGGAAGGGCTAGTTTTGGGAAGAAATGTAAAGATCAGGAGGAGTTCATACCGCTTGCTGAGGAAATAACAGAGGCTGCAGGGGGTTTCGGGTTGGCGGATTTGTTTCCTTCGGTTAAATTGCTTCATGTGATCAGTGGAACGCGGTCAAAACTTATGAGATTGAGGAAGGATGCAGACAGGATATTTGAGAACATTATTAATGATCATAGAAGTAGAAAGAAAGAACTGAAGGAAGGGATGGAGAGGGAAGAAGAAAATCTTCTTGATGTTCTTTTGAGGCTTCAGGATCATGGAAATCTTGAATTTCCATTGACAAATGATAACATCAAAGCAATCATCCTGGTTAGTCATGTCTTGATTCTTTTATATATGTATCGAATCACGAGTTACAATTCACTTTATTAGAATTTTTCGAGTCACAAGTAAACTCTCGATTTGACAACTATGCTCAATACAAAAGATATTGATTGTGTTTCAGGACATTTTCATAGCTGGCAGTGAGACATCATCAACAACAGTAGAGTGGGCAATGTCTGAAATGCTTAAAAACCCAAAAACAATGCAAAGAGCACAAGAACAAGTCAGAAGAGTTTATAGTAAAAAAGAAAGCGTGGACGAATCAGAGCTTGAACGACTAAAATACTTGCAACTAGTCATCAAAGAAACTTTAAGATTGCACCCTCCTGCTCCCCTTCTACTTCCAAGAGAAAGCAGAGAGACCATTGAGATTAATGGGTACGAAATACCAGAAAAAACCAAAGTAATTGTGAATGCTTGGGCAATCGGAAGAGATCCAAATCATTGGCACAAACCGGAAAAGTTTAAGCCTGAGAGATTTGTTGATCATAGCATTGATTTTAAAGGGAATAATTTTGAATTTATACCATTTGGAGCGGGAAGAAGGATGTGTCCTGGTATGACATTTGGTATAGCTAACGTTGAACTTCCACTAGCTCAATTACTTTATCATTTTGATTGGAAACTTCCTGATGGAATGAAACCTGAAGAATTAGATATGGTAGAGGGTTTTGGTGCTACTATGAGACGGAAAAATGATCTTCACTTGATACCTATTCCCAGGGCCTTAGATGAGGGGCTGCAAGGCGTCCCTTCGCCCAAGCCTCCAAAATTCGGGGCCCGCAAATGTTTAAGCGCTTAGTATTAACTTGTATTTGTTCTTTTAACTGAGTAAATCATTTATTTTGATGTTATACCTTATATGTCGTGATTTTGTGTTTGTATTTTGATTCAATAAAAATTCTGAGTGTTCCTAATCCATATGATTTTCTTTGGAATTTAACCTATTTTAACATGTCAAATTAATAAATGTAATATGATAAATAAAAAATAATAATAGATATATATAAAAACTAGTCTTGTTTTAAAATATATTGAATGTGATTAAATAAATATAAAATATATATTAATATATGTATAAATTAATATGTAAAAGGGATGTCTTATTTGAATTTCATGTTGTCAATCTGAAACATGAAGGAGTCAAAGTAAGCTGAGTATTGAAAACTGAAAATTACTTTGGTTTAGATAACATGTTTTTTCAATTGAATAGTGATCATTAAGCGAGCACAATACACAACTTAAAAATTTGATTTTTGTCATAAAATTATGAATTGATAAATAAAGCTACTTTTATATCTTCAAGAAATAATTTTTCTTTTGTATTTTTAAGAGAGTGAAAAGAAGGAGAGCTTGATACCTAAACGTCATTGTTAATGATTGAGGAGATAAGTATAAAAAATAGAATATTGAAGTTGAGAAAATATAAGCAATTAAGTATATACACATAAACAAAATACAAATAATATATATTAATAGAAAACAAAAAAATTATTTTTTAAATCGAGTTTTTAATAAGAAAGAAATTTGTTTAAAAACAAAAATTACGATATTAAATTTTTTTAAAAATACCATATTTAGAAAATATATAAAAAAATATAAGGTTATTTTATCAATTAAATTAGTTATAAAAATAAGAAAAATTCTATTTTAGGAAAAAACATATAAATTAATACGGTAATATGATATGTAGGAATATAATTCAAATTATCATAATTACTACATTATAATTAAAAGGTAAGAAATATATTAAAAATTAAAAATGAGAAATAAAATGAAATAAATGTAATTAAGAAGAGTGTTTTAAGGAGAAGAAGACACATAAGCTATTAGAGGAGTGAAATGAGGAGAGCTTGATCGTTAGAGCTTTAAATATACATATAGAAATATAAGCTTAATACATGTATAGTTTCCTAAATTTGTACTAGAATTTCAACAGCAGTAACCCCCTATAAGTACAAGCTACCTAGAGCATTATCTTATCTATTCCACCATATCACAAAAATGGATTTCCAAATTTTCCAAAACTCATACTTACCAATTTTCATCTCATTTCTTGTCTTCATTTTCACTGTTTTCATTATTAGCAGAAGAAGGAAATCAAAAACTCATCCTCCAGGACCATGGAAGCTCCCAATCATAGGAAATTTACACAATCTTCTTGGCTCTTTACCCCATCACAGCCTCTACAAACTTTCCCAAAAACACGGTCCGATTATGCATCTGAAGCTCGGTGAAATCAACACCATCGTCATTTCTTCACCCGAAACTGCTAAACAAGCTCTCAAAACACACGATCTCACCTTCGCAAATCGACCCTTTAGTCTCTCCGCAAACATAATTTCTTATGAAAGTTCTAACCTTGTATTTGCTCCTTATGGAGAGTATTGGAGACAACTCAGAAAAATATGTATGTTGGAGCTTTTGAGTAGTAAAAGAGTTCAATCTTTCAGATCAATTAGAGAAGAAGAGGTACTTAATATTATGAAGTTGTTTTCAGGTAGTGAAGGATGTCCGATAAATTTCAGTACAATAGTGTTTAAATACATGTATTCTGTGATTTCAAGGGCAGCTTTTGGTAAGGTAAGGAAAGAACAAGAAGGATTTGTTCCTCATGTGAAGGAAATTGTAGAGCTTGGTGCTGGGTTTAGTGTCGCGGATGTTTTTCCTTCTGTGAAATTGTTGCAGAATGTTGGAGGGATGAAATCTAAATTGGAAAAGCTGCATCATGAAGCTGATAAGATTCTTGAAAGTATTGTGTCTGGTCATAAATCAAGAAAGGGAAAGATTGGAGAGGATGATGAGCAAGAGGATCTTGTTGATGTTCTTTTGAAGTTTCAAGATGATCCAAACCTTGAATTCTCTTTAACAACTGACAATATCAAGGCTGTCATCCTGGTAATTTCTACAATAAATATGAATTCTTGAAATTACTTTTTAATTACTTTTGTACAAGCTCCAAATTTGCATCTCAAATGGGTAGATGAATAGTATACATAAAGAAATTTTGGGTTGAGGATACAAAACGAATAAAATGAGACTCTTACATGAACCCATAGATAGAGGCAGGACGTCATGGAAGTACTAGCATACCCCTGACTATCGAGAACCACCCTTGTACGGATGGTTCTGCCCTCCTATACGAGGTGACTTCGCCACTCTCAAAACCTATGAATGCCCCACATAAAATCAAAATTTTACCATTTCTTGAATTAGTAGTGTATATGAACTTTTCTGTTATTTTTAAGCAATTTGGCTTTTTCTTATTTTAGGATGTTTTCATTGCTGGAAGTGAGACTTCATCTACAACAGTAGAGTGGACAATGGCAGAAATGCTGAAAAATCCGAGCGTGATGGAAAAGGCACAATCAGAAGTAAGACAAGTTTTCAAAGATAAAGGATATGTTGATGAAACAAAACTCGGAGAACTAAATTACTTGAAATTGGTTATCAAAGAAGCTCTAAGGTTACATCCTCCTCTGCCTCTGTTACTTCCAAGAGAATCTCAAGATGAATGTGAGATTAACGGATATTATATTCCCAAAAAAACAAAAGTATTTGTTAACGCGTGGGCGATAGGAAGAGATCCGAAGTATTGGAATGAGGCTGAGAAATTCAATCCCGAAAGATTTTGCGATAGTTCAATAGATTACAAAGGAGGTAATTTTGAGTTAATACCATTTGGTTCGGGAAGAAGGGTATGTCCTGGAATCACATTTGGCATTGTAAATGTCGAATTTCCTCTCGCAAATTTGCTCTACCATTTTGACTGGAAACTCCCCGACGGAATGAGACCAGAAGAACTAGACATGAATGAAGGTAATGGGGTTAGTGTCAAAAGAGAAACTGATTTGAATTTGATTCCTATAATGCGTCATTCCTTACGTATTGCATAGAATTTTCAGCACAAATACTTGATAATTTCATCATGAAATAAGTGGCAATTACTATTTCTATGTCTTTTTGTTCTGATATGTTTAATTCCAGTGACATACATCTATTAGTACTATAGTTTTCTACGCCCTCCTTTGTCATAGACTTCTACGTGGAATATTTTGCATTCAAGAAAATATCAAACTTGGCGACTTATAGATTTTGAAGTTTAGAGAAATAAATAATGAGGCCATTCGTATATATTTTTTTTAAATTAAAATGTGGATTTCAGTTACTAAAGCATAGAAAATCAGTTTTGGACATAAACTCGAAATACAGACCATTATTCATTTCTTCTACATTTATTATTTACATTTCTATCTGAAAGCAATTTTATACAAATAATTGGATTTTATGCAATAACTATATAAAAAAAACAAGTTACTCCAATAATTACATTATTATTTATAGCATAAACCAGGCCTCTCTAGTAATATTTGATACAAGTATTTAAATGGAAAGGTAATAAATCATCAGATAATCCTAAAGAAAGGAGTATGTTATATTACTTGTAAAATTCTATTATTCAAAACATAAACAGGTTGATCAATATGTTATTGAAAAATTTCACTAAAGAAAGCTTCATGAATTTTTTTTTTTTTTAATTACACAATTATGCTTACTTATATACTCAAATTACCACAAAAAAATCCACTACTTTTCCAAATTATTCAAGAAACCAACTTGAACAAATTGCATAGATATACAATACTAAAGAAACAAATCCTATTTTCATGTACTGAAAAAGAAAAATGCAAAGCAAGTAGACATCATGATAGATGCATCAAATTAGTTGAGATCCATCATGTCTGCTGGATACAAAACAGAGTATTAGCTCATTCAAGATGATGTAATAGGAGTTTTGTTTGCTAGAGCTATCCCAACCTAGCCTCTATTTATTTTTTTTATTGTTTCTCATGACCTGAGCTGATTTCCTTTTAAAAACTGTAAATCAGAAACAATTTCTCAATCCTGGTAAACACACTCAAAGGCATAAAAATACATATCTAACTTATAAAATTTAATCATACATTGTATCCAAATTGTAAAACCATGTCGTCTTGATTTGCTTTTTTACCTTATACTTTTGTTAAATGTTCCAAATATAATGGGTCTATGTTACTCGAATATTCGCTGTCAAAATTTCACCGCTAATTTAGTGTCAATCATGTTCAGCCATAACCAAATTGTGACATGCACTAAACCTTTTTCTTTTCCTTGTATTTTAGCTCAATTATTCTTTTCTAGAAGGCGCACAATGGAATTAATTGCCTGAAGACCAAATGACATTGGTAAATACAAAGGAATAAAACACACAATAGCAAACAAAAACATCTGCAATGCCAAATCGAAATGTATATAGAAAACTGGTAGAGATTTAATACACAATAAGAAACATGATAGAATTAAACCTCAACCATAAGCATTGTTCAAATTAGGCGAAGAACAAATTGACGATAAAAAGGTATGCAGATAATATGATCGGTAGAAGGAAAGAGCAACCGCAAAAATTATTTTTCTAAGTTGCATCCATCAAATGAAGTGAATTGAACCTGCAAAATGAAAGAAAACAAAAGTCGTTCATGTAAAAATAAATGTTTACAAAAGTTGCAAAAAAAGGGTCTTAAGGGTCTCAACTCAATATTACATATCTTCTACCAAGCAGACAATTAAGTTCTAAACAGTTTGATGGTATACCATGTTCACCTCGTATAGATAGAAATAGAGATGTCAAACCTACAGTTCATGAGCCAAATATCAGTAAATAATTCTATAACAAATTTCACATCAGTAACTTAGAGAAAAGGGGCAAAACATTGGTGTCAACCTAGTTGGGACTAGCGTAAGTTTCCCTAGCTTCCTAACCAATCTTTTATTTGAAAAGGAAAAATGAGATGGAGGTTAGATGCAGTGGGCGTAGGAGAGACCCTTGTTGGATAACAATGGTGTTAATGAAAAAAAAATGATATTAATTAAATGACATGCAGATAATGAAGGATATAATTGGAAGAAATAGGCAAGTTTTGAAATCTATTTGAATTGCATATTGTTCTTCGCATTCGTTTTAAAATATAGTAATAGATTTTTATATTCGAATTGTCAAATTGTCAGTTCAAAGTAAAAAAATAGACGATATCGAATATACTAATATAAATAAACTGGATTAAATAAGTTTTTACGATTTGGAGATATTGTGCCAATTGAAATTAAATATTTAGTGAGACCAGATTTCAGATTCAATCATGCTTAGAAATTTGTATAAACAACTATTAACTTAATTTTTAGTCATTCTTAGGTATCTATTTTTTATACATATTTATACTAATTAGTCAGTCCTATAGCTTTTTCTTAAGGTACATTAATTATACAGTTAATGAGGTTTTTCTTCAATAAATATGGATCATAAATTAATTCCGTCAACTTTAGCTAATTGAATCAAATTGGATTAAAAATAATTTAGGATGACAATTTAGTCATACCATTATTTTATGGGACCTTAGGGCTTGCAACGAGTCGGATTTGGATGTGTTTATTTCCTCTATTATTGTCCACCCAAAATTTTCGGGTGCGAATTCAAAGAATCTCCAAACATAAATTTGAGAATTTTCACAGAGCAATTAAAATTTTTAGTTTCGACCACAACATAAAAATTGACACTTATGTCACCTTTAAGGTTATATTCTTTATACATTATTAATAATTAATAATTTATTTCATTTGAATTCAATAATTTTATTTCATTTGAATGAACTTCAATTCAGTTCAATTTAATATTTTTCAATTATAAATAGTGCCTTACCTAAAGAATTTGATTTAGGATATTGATGCCCAATAGAAAGAGCTTCATTTTCATGGCACCACCCACGAATTCATTTATATTGCAATAATCTAATTTGGTTTTTATTTCTCTTGTAATCTCAAAAATGGAGAAAAATATCTTCAAAGTAAGAAGGAAGAATATAAAATAAGAAAGAGAATAGAAAGGAAAAATATGGAACTATTCCCTACATTGTTTATCTTAAAAATTTGTCATTATAATATAATGACGTATAAGAAACTCTGAAATTGCATAAAGTATACATATATTCAACAAGATAAATTACTAAACAACAATATAGTCGTCCCTTCCCAAAATTCAAACCCGCCATTATAGACCACCTCACTTATAAATCCATACTATTGCTTCACTTAGTAATAGTATCTTTCTAGTCCACCATGGATTTCCAATACCCTTCTTCTTCCTTTCAAATTCTAGCCTCATTCCTTCTCTTCATCTTCACACTTTTCTTCATCACCACCAAAACATCAAAATCCGCCACGAAAAAATCACCTCCCGGGCCATGGAAGGTCCCGATCATCGGAAACTTGCACAACCTTATAGGCGCTTTGCCCCATCACTGCCTCTACAAACTCTCCAAAAAACACGGACCGATCATGCATCTCAAGCTCGGTGAAATCAACACAATTGTCATTTCATCTCCTGAAATGGCTAAAGAAGCCATGAAAACTCATGATCTCACCTTCTCAAGTAGACCCTTTAGTCTCGCGGCCGACACCATTTCCTACGGCTCCACTGATCTTATTTTTGCTGTTTATGGTGACTACTGGAGACAGTTGAGGAAAATCTGTGTTGTGGAGCTTCTGAGTGCGAAAAGAGTTCAATCTTTTCGCTCTATTCGAGAAGAAGAGGTAATGAATATAATGAAATCAATTTCAGATTCAGCTAGTGAAGGAGCTGTGATTAACTTCAGTAAGATATTATATAAGTACATGTATTCCGTGATTTCGAGGGCTGCGTTTGGTAAAGTGAGGAAAGAACAGGAAGCTTTTGTTCCTCGTGTTAAGGAGATTATGGAGCTTGCTGCAGGATTTACTCTTGCGGATGTGTTTCCGTCTGTGAAATTTTTGCAGAGGATTGGAGGATTGAAAGCTAAAATGGAGAGGATTCATAATCAAGCAGATGAGATTCTTGAAGCTATTATTCAAGATCATAAAGCAAGAAAACAAGAAGATGATGATGAACATGATGATCTTGTTGATGTTCTTCTCAGATTTCAGGATAAGGGAAACCCTGATCAGTTTTCTCTCAATATGGACAACATCAAGGCTGTCATCCTGGTATGTCATCTTGGAAACTCAGTTGTTTTTTCTATCATGTTTTTTGAACTTTAAAAGCCGACATTATGGTTTCTGAATTTTACATTTTATTGAATAGTCGTTACAAATTATTACTCTAATACTTTATTATGAAACTAGTGAAAATGATGTTCCAGGTAATTTTATTTTAAAACAAAATTAAGATTCTAAACAATTTTCATTAAATTTTTTGAATCTTTTTTTGACCAGTTCATTATTTTGGTTTGTTAAAAGGGATCATTATACTAGTAACATAAAGAATTAAGGAGATAATGTCCAACTTTAAAATTAATGTGACTTTATAATTTAATGTGACTTTATAATGAAAGTAAATGTAAAGTTGAAGAGCCAAATGTGTAAAAGATTGTAAAATCATCTTGAAGTTTGTTTGGGAGAAATTCACTCTACATTATCAAATTGATTGATTCTTTATTCATCTAATAAGAACCTGGACTATTTTGTTTCTATTAGAACCCATATAGAAGAAGATATTTGGGAGAGAATCTAGAGAGCAGAGAATTCTTATTCATAGAAAAAGACAAAATTGTTACAGACTAATATAGTCTCCAACGACTACAACAAAATATCCTAACAAACTATTACAGCTGGCAATATAAAGAAATAATTCCCTACATACTAACATAGTTCTTATCTTGCACCTTACTAACTCTAACAGCCCCTCCTCAAGTTAAGAACTATGTTTGAACTGAACCATTCCCATTTTGAGCAGAGAAGGCATCATAACATTGCTGCTTAAGGGTTTAGTAAAAACATCAGCTAGTTGCTGTCTTGAATAGACATGAGGTGTTGAAATAAAACCTGCTGCTATGTAATCCCTTACAAAATGTATATCTATCTCCACATGTTTAATACGCTCATGGAATACTGGATCCTTAGCAATTGCTATTGCAGCTTCATTATCACAGTATAAAGGTATTGGAGTTCTACTTGGACATTCAAATTCATTGAGCAAATACTGTATCCATTTGACTTCACATGCTGTTTGTGCCATACTTATGTACTCTGCTTCAGTAGAGGATCTACTCACAACACATTGTTTCTTGGCTTTCCAAGAAATTAGAGCTTTGCCAACCATTACACAGAAACCAGTCACTGACCTCCTGGACTTCTTGCAAGTTCCCCAATCAGAATCACAATATGCAGTGATATTTAACTGATCCTTTTGTTGAACTGGATAGAAAAGTCCATAATTAATTGTACCTTTCAAGTACCTTAGAGTATGTAAAGCAGCTTGTAGATGGTGCTTGCAAGGTTTCTGCATATATTGACTTAATTGTTGACTGATGAAAGTTATATCAGGCCTAGTGAACCCCAAGTAGAGTAACCTTCCCACAATCTTCCTGTAGACTTCAGGTTGTTTTAACAATACACCAGGCTCTGTGAGATCTAATCCACTTGCCACTGGACTATTTACTGGTTTTGCTTCTGTCATGCTTGCATCAGTTAAGATATCATTGATATATTTGCTTTGTGACAGCAAAGTTCCTGCAGAAGACCTGGCAACTTCTACTCCCAAGAAGTACTTTACATCACCCAAGTCTTTTATAGTGAATATTTTATCTAAGTACTTCTTAACTTTCTGTACTTCCTCAAGGTCTGCACTTGTAATCAATATGTCATCTACATAGATTATCAAGAACAGAGAAGGTTTTCCATTCATGTGTTTAACAAACAGACAATGATCATGATAAGATCTCTGAAAACCATACTCAATCAACTTGCCAGATATCTCTTTATTCCATTGTCTCCCAGCCTGCTTGAGGCCATATAATGATTTGACTAGCTTGCACACCTTTCCTGTAGGACATTTTACATATCCCTGTGGTGGTTTGAGATAAACTTCTTCCTCCAAATGACCGTGCAAATATGCGTTATTAACATCTATTTGATGTAATGGCCATCCCTTTGCTGATGCAATAGCTAGAAGTACCTTCACTGTAACTCCCTTAGCAACAGGACTGAATGATTCATGGTAATCTATACCAAAAATCTGATTATAGCCCTTAGCTACTAATCTGGCTTTGAATCTCTCCACTGTCCCATCTGGATTGTACTTGATCTTAAAAATCCATTTGCATTCAATTTCCCTTTTGTAATCAGGCAAGTCTGCAAAACACCATGTTCCATTTTCTTCAAGTGCTTCTAGTTCTTTGTTCATAGCTGCTACCCATCTAGGATCTTTGCAAGCTTCTTCATAACTCTTAGGCACCTTTTCTACTGATATATTTGCCACAAAAGCTATATGCTCTTGTGAAAAATGTCGAAGCTGAGGTAATCTCTCTTCATCTGCTACAGATCCCTCCATGTTGACTGTATGGCAAACGAAATCTTGCATCCATCGTGGTTGTGATACATTTCTGGTAGAAGTTCTTCTACAATTAGTAGTCTCAACTGCTGCTGGTTCTGGAATGTGTATAGTTTCCTCTGCTGAAGTTGTATTAAACTGAACATCACCCTCTTCATACAGCTGTGAATGTTCTTGTTCATCAACATCTGAACACCTTTCAGTACTTATAGGAAACTCAACTTCTTCTGTAATCACAACATCTTTCTGCTCTGAAGAATGTGACATAGGAAATAGCATATCCTTGAACACGACATCTCTGCAAATTACCAACTTGTTTGTTTGCAAATCCAGAAGTTTGAACCCTTTATGATGACTGGCCAGACCCATATAAACGGCTTTATGAGCTCTAGCGGAGAACTTGTCTTTGTGTGGAGTTACATCTGTGTAATAACAGAGACAACCAAGAGGATGAAATCTTGTGTAATCAGGACTTTTCTCATACAATAACTGGTAAGGTGATTGCCATTTCAACAATTTCATTGGTAACACATTGATAACTGTTGCTGCTAACTGTATTGCTTCTCCCCAGTATTCACTAGATAAAGATCCCTGAAATAGGAATGCCCTGGCAATATCTAGTAGTTGCCTGTGTTTTCTTTCTACCACTCCGTTTTGCTGTGGAGTATATGCACAAGACCTTTGATGAAATATGCCTCTTGCCTCCATAAAATCTCTGCATGTATGATTTATGAACTCTGTGCCATTGTCACTTCTAACAACTTTAACCTGAACTTCAAACTGCTTTTCAATCAGATTAAGAAAGTTGTGTAAAGCATTAGGAACCTGTGATTTATTCTGTAACAATACAACCCATACAGCTCTAGTGAAGTCATCCACAATGGTGAGAAAATACCTAGCACCAGTTTTAGATGGAATTTTATAAGGCCCCCACACATCACAGTGAATCATTTCTAATTTCCTAGTTGTAGTAATGGAACTCAACTGGAAAGCATATCTGTGTTGCTTAGCTTGTGGACAAACATCACAGACATAACTTTGATTCCTATCAACTGCTATCTCAGAAATATGACTAAGTACCTCATCAGATGCATGTCCTAATCTCAAATGCCAAACATCTGGCTTTGAGTGTTTATTAGCTATTGCAGAATTAACAAAATTAAATCTACTACATACTAGATGGGAATTGTGGATCTGAGACTGCACTTGCTGCAACAAAGCTGGATCAAAAGACTTGCTGCATAGCTTGTACAATCCATCAGATGCCCATCCAATAGCCAACACTTCATATGTATTCAGGTCCTGCAGATAACAATATGTTGAGTAGAACACCACTGTAATTTCTTCTTGTCTCAGCAATTGTCCTATGGACAACAAATTATATTTGAACAGAGGCACATACAACACTCCTCTTAACTTCAATTTAGCGGTCAACTGGATTTCTCCAATATTCTTCACAAGCTGTGAATTGCCATCTGGCATAAGAACTGATCTTGTCTGATCTACTTGTTCTATATTGCCAAACATAGATAATCTTGGACTAATATGACTACTAGCCCCACTGTCCAAGATCCAATGTATTTCATTTGTACAATTAATAGAGGAAGAAAATTTACCAGAAAATCCTGCAAAAGCAGAAAAATCTGTCTGATGAGATGGTTGACTCTGAGTCTTCCCTTTAAGCATCTTATACATCTCCTGTACCATGTTGTTCAGGTCCATTTTCCCTTCTTGACCACCATCATCTGTAGTGTAGTCCACTGGTGTACCAATGCTGTGATTCTCAACCATATTTGCTCTAGTTGTATTGAACCTGTTTCCAGTTCCTCTTCCTCTACCTTTCCCCTTCCTTGGATCCTTGAACCATTCTGGAAACCCAATGATCTTGAAGCATTCTGCCTTTAAATGTCCAGGCTTATTGCAATGAACACAAAACTTGTCCTTCTTATCTATCTCAGCAGTTCTATACACTTCTCCACTTCCATTCTTAACATTGCTACCACTGTAATTTGCCACATCTACACCTCTGATTAATGAGTAATTTGCTATATCTAACTGTTGATTCATAGCAATTTCCTTCTGTTTTTCGATTTTGAGCACCATAGAGAATGCCTTATTTATCGAAGGCAAAGGATCATTCAACAACACCTGGTTAATCACATGCTCATAATTCTCATTGAGACCTGTTAGAAACTGCATCAATTGATCTTCATTGTTTGTTCTCTTATAAAATTTGCACACACACTCCTCTATTTCTTCATGTACACATTCAGGAATAGGTCTTAACATGCTTAATTCATCCCAAAGCTTCTTCAAGTTTGTAAAATAGGTGCAGACAGAGTTATTACCTTGCAATGTGCTGCTAATCTGCCTTTTCACTCGGAATAACATTGGAGAATTATTTTCCCCAAATCGTTGCTCGAGCTCTTTCCATAACGATCGTGCGGAAGCTGTGTATTCAAAGGATTCAGCATAATCCTTATGAATAGTGTTCAAAATCCATGCCACAACCAAGCAATCTGTCTCCTTCCATTCTTCATAGTCTCTGGTGTTTTTAGCAGGTGGACCTTCATTTCCTTGAACGAATCTGATTTTCTTTTTCACAGTGAGAGCTCTAGTCATTGCATGTCGCCATGAGAAGTAATTTGTGTTTGTTAGCACTGCGCTTACCAAAATTGCTCCAGGATTATCATGACCTGAGCAGTTTATGTGATTTCTATGTGGATGTTCATCTCCTCCACTGTTTCGATTCCGATCGATGTTGTTTGTGTTACGATTCATCTCGTCTTCTTCGCCTGAGCTGTGATTTTGATTTCCAGAAACTGAAGTTGTTTCGACGGCGTCTTCGTAGTCGGATTCAACAATAGATCTGCTAATCTCTGCTTGATTTTGATCTCGATTCTTCCTTCTTCTTCTATGATTCACCATGGCTCTGATACCATATTAGAACCCATATAGAAGAAGATATTTGGGAGAGAATCTAGAGAGCAGAGAATTCTTATTCATAGAAAAAGACAAAATTGTTACAGACTAATATAGTCTCCAACGACTACAACAAAATATCCTAACAAACTATTACAGCTGGCAATATAAAGAAATAATTCCCTACATACTAACATAGTTCTTATCTTGCACCTTACTAACTCTAACAGTTTCAGGATGTTTTCGTTGCTGGAAGTGAGACTTCATCCACAACAGTGGAATGGACGATGACAGAACTAATGAAAAATCCAAGAATAATGAAAAAGGCACAAGCTGAAATAAGAAAAGTTTACAAAGAACAAGGATATGTTGACGAAACTAAACTTGAAGAACTACACTACTTGAAATTGATTACCAAAGAAGCTCTAAGATTGCATCCTCCTCTTCCTTTATTAGCTCCTAGAGAGTCTCTAAATGAATGTGAGATCAATGGATATCATATTCCCAAGAACACGAATTTAATGGTAAATGCATGGGCACTAGGAAGAGATCCAAAATATTGGAATGAACCTGAAAAATTTAATCCTGAAAGATTCTTGGAAAGTGAAGTTGATTACAAAGGAGCTAATTTTGAATTTATACCATTTGGTGCGGGTAGAAGAATATGTCCCGGTATGCAATTTGGAATGGTCAATGTTGAGCTTCCTCTTGCAAATTTGCTATACCATTTTGATTGGAAATTACCGGGTGGAATGAAGCCTGAAGATCTAGACATGAATGAAGCTTATGGGATTGCTGTTAAAAGACAAAATGATTTGAATTTAATTCCTGTTTTGTCTCTCCCTTTATTGGTTGCATAATATTCAATTATGTGTCATTTTTCAAATTTCAAATCTTTTTCCTTTATCTTTTCATGTAATAATTATTTTGTGATGCTTTGGCAGTTTCCTTTCCTCTTCATCACTACTTAATGTAGCTTTGTTCTAGTCTGCTTTTTCCTCCTATCAGAAATCTCAAATCCTCAAATAAGAGAATTTTAGTCTTAATTTTATTTATTTTTATCTTAAATTTAACAGCAACATTTATGCTCTTTAAATTGAGTGAAAATAAATAATATTGATAGTAGATATTGCAAATCGGAAACAGAAACTACTAACAGCAAACAGGAACAGGTGCATCAGATGGAAGGGAAGAAATAAAGTTTCACTTTATCCACTATCACTTGGTGAAAAATTTAATTCAATGGTGATGAGGGCAAAATAATAGTTACTTTATGTATGAATATGTGTTAGTATGTTAATTTTGACCGAAACCTGCATAGACTAACTGAATTTGTATTTTAGTATCATAACATGGATTAAAATATTAACAGAGACAAAACTTAAAGACTAAGCGGTGAGTCTTTGAAAATACAAAAACCAAATAATAAATTTCTCCAAAATATATGGACTATTAAATTATTTACTTTTACACCAATCGATGGTTGGCGCAGTGGTAGCATGGGGCTGCGCTTGGTAGGGAGGTCTGCAGATCGATCCGTCACAATCGCGACTGGAAAGGGTTTAAATACTATAATCTTTAGATCCGCCCGAATTCAGATTAGTTGGCTCAATGTGATTCGGAAACCGGATGGAAAACAAAAAGAATTATTCGCTTTTACATATATATGCGAAGAAATACAACATTATCTGTTTCAACAACTTAATGATTGCAGCCTGCACTTGTTCTTTGTGATTTTCTTATTTATCTCTTCACCAATTTATATTTATTTCCACCACTCAGTTTCGGAGACAAAACATTGTGGCCAATTTCAACCTTTTCTTTTCAGCTTTTTTTTCTTTTATATTTTGTAAACTAGTCATAGAAGTTGTGCGATAGGTGTAGGCTATGGTCACTTTGTTTTTCCCTTACTTTGTTTACACTTTGTCTTTTTCACCATTGGATTAGCTTTTAACCCATGATCTAATGGTTGACAAAACAAAGTAATGGTTACTTTGTGAAAAACAAAGTGACCATAGAATATCCCTGTGCGATATATAAATTATTAATATAACATTATAATATTTAATTTATATTATTAATTACAATAATGTAATGATAGAATTATTTTTTTATATAATATTATTAAATAGTAAAAAATAGTTATGATAATAAATTCTCTCAAATGATAAAATAAAATATCTACACAATTTGGCAAAATAATTTTTTTTTTGTTGTAGAATTTGACAAAATAAGGGATGAAAATAAAATATATTCTATAGATCGAACAAATGGGAAAAAAATTCAAATTTTTTTAATTCTATTAGATAAGAGAAAGTTAAAAAATAAATATTTGAGCTCATTGGAAATGTTTTAAGGATGCAATGTGTTGCTATGTTTGGAACTTTGATAAATTCAACTTTTTTTTATCTCAAACTAATCTTTGTTTGTTGTTCAAATATACTTTAAATATATGTGTTGCTTACAAAAAAACAATTCATTTTCAAGAAAGACATAACATCTTAATAATTATTCTTCCCAAAATACAGTTACTTCATCACTCTATAGTAAACATATACAATAGATCTTTACCAAATAATAAAACTCGGTCTCATAGAAGAAGATCAAAACATAAATGAAATGTTAATTTGAGACCATATTAAATTTCATCAAAACAATCACACTTATGAAATCTAAGAATATTATTTCGCAAAAAAAAAATGCAAATAAAGAATAGAGCAAAAAAACTCAAATTTGAATCAAGCTACCTTGAATTTGTCTGAACTTAACTTGTTGACTTTCAACTATTTAACATCATCAACTTGCAAATGCATAAAAGATGTATAAGAGTCACAAGAACACTATAAAACTTCACAATTGTGATATAATTGTAGTAAAAAAGATTCAATCTTATCAAAATCTAAAATATCCAACTTTTGAAAGAATTAAACAACATAATGTAAAAATATGTCATGCATGTTTTCAACACCAAGCATATTTAAAGGGAAGAAGATAAGAGTAACCTATATCAACTTTTGATATTCTTTATCAATAAATCATTTTAATAGTAAGAGTTATTATATTTAATGAAAATAAAAGAGTTAGAGGTATGTGAAAAGGTAAATGTTTAAGAATTTAATTGAAATTAAAAGAATTTAAAGTGTGAGAAATATTTTAAAAAATTCAAAATTCTATAAAAATTACACATCATCTTTTGATGAGGTGTCACCTTGTTAGAGCTTTGTTTTAACTCCACTTTTATATATTTATATAGATTTAAAGTGTGAGAAATATTTTAAAAAATTCAAAATTCTATAAAAATTACACTTCATCTTTTACTGAGGTGTATACATTTTACTGATATATATAGTGACTTCTTTTTATTGAAAACACATTATAGTGGATGAGCTATCCCAATTGATTATTATTAACTTTGGTTCGTTTTTAGTTAAAGTAGAACTAACGTTATGACTAATATAACTTCAGTTGTTCTACATTCAATATAGTCCTCCTAAAATAGTATACACGATTGAATAAATGGGGATCATTACTGAAAAAAAGAGAGAGAAGATAAACAATGATACAAATTAGTTCGTAGATGTTTGTTTTTTCTAAAGTAGTTGTAGATGTTATATGGGCTTGATATAAGTTGAGCATATGGACTGGTTTAAAAATGGCTGTTAAAGTTGAGTTTTTTTTTTTTTTTTCTAGTGTCAAATTGGTAAAAGATTATACAAGGAGAAACGAAAGTTTTCATTTTTACTCAAAATGCTTTTTTCCTAGAATTATTAGTTTTGATTCAAAAGTTCTTGTTTATTTTTTTAAGTTGGTTTCTTGTTTGGGAGGATAGAATCATAGTTCTATTAAAATATATAATGTCGAATAAGTGAATAAATTTTAGGATCCAATTTCAACCATTGATTTTGTAATTAATGGTTGCGATCTTTCTAAGATAACCAACATGACCAAGTATGAACCTGAGATGATCCGAACTCAATCTCTAGAGGACATAAATTTTAATAGAACTATACAAAAAAAAATGCCATCATTCCACTAAAAAACATCATACTTTTTGAGATTTTACACAAAAGACGTAATTTGTATTTAGGAGTTGGGTTTTTTTTGGCTGGGCTTGCGATTTTATATGCAGCCTGAGGTCAGTCAGAAGCCTAGCCTGGGCCGAAGACCGCGTAAATTAGTTGCGGGCTGGGCTGCGCGTGGGCAATTTTTAAGTTCAAATGCCTATTTTGCAAAATAAACAAGTTAGTTGTTGAACTTTTTTATATTTTTTAAAGGACAAATTAGTTGTTGATGTTTTTGGTAAATTGCACCGTCGGTACCTAAACTATACCCCTTTTCTCAAATTGGTACCTAAAAACTATTTTTCATCATCCAAGTACCCAAACTATCGATAACCGTTTAAATAGGTACCTGGTGACCTCCTATAGCAGGTTTAGCCAAAGTCAACGTAGGGTCAACGAATTTTTCTTGACTTTTTGTTGACTTCATTTACTTTCATGGGCAAATTGGTAACTTAACCCCCCTCACTTTCTTCTTTCTTCTCACCACCATAGCTCCTCTCTCCTTCAATTTTTTTTTCTTGTTAATTCTTCCTCTTTACCTTTTTTTTTCACAAATTTAACAAAACCGGATCTCGACAAAGGGCGGGTTGTCGCCGGAATCTGAAAATTCCAAATTCTATACAAGGTAACCTGCTAGAATCTGGAATTTCTAGATTCCGGCAGTCGTCGTCCATCCGAAATATGGAAATTCCAGATTTCGTTGGCCTCGGGAGGCCGCCGGAATCAGATTCCGGCGCCCTCCCAGGTCGCCGCCACCTGGGATTCACATTCCAGGTGGCGGCGACCTGGGATTTCCAGGTCTCAGGTCCGCCAGAATCTCAAGTTTCCAAATTCCGGCGGCGACCGTCCGTCCGGAATTCCAGATTCTCGGTCGCCGCTGGAATCTGAAAACTTCAGATTACAGAGTTGTAATGAAAAAAATTAAAAAAAGAAAGGGAAGAAAAAAAAATTATGGTGAAAAAGAGGAGGAAGAAGAAAATGGGGGTAGTTTAGTCTTTTCAACTCATGGAGTAAAAAAAGTCAACAAATTTGCATTGACCAACGTTGACCGGGTGTTGACTTTGGCTAAACCTGCTATAGGAGGTCACCAGGTACCTATTTAAACGGTCATCGATAGTTTGGGTACTTGGATGAGAAAAAATAGTTTTTAGGTACCAATTTGAGAAAAGGGGTATAGTTTAGGTACCGGCAGTGCAATTTACCCTTGATGTTTTTGATATAGTTATTTGGTGATTTAGCTTATCGGGTAAATTGTACCATAGGTTCCTAAACTATGTCTCTTTTCTTAAATTGGTTTCTAAAACCTATTTTTCCTCATCCAAGTACCCAAACTATCGATAACCGTCTAAATTGGTACCTAGTGACCTCCTATAGCCAGTTTCCCCCAAGTCAACGTCGGTCAATGAAAGTCAACGCCGGTTCGCCCAACTTTGACCTTGTCAGACCAAAAGTAAAAAAAACACAGAAATGGAAAAGACCGTTTTACCCTCGAGAATTTTTCCCTCCCAAAACCAACTTCCAACACCCCAACTCTTTCCCTCTCTTTTCATCGTAACTTTTTTTTTCTTCTTCTTTTTCTTTATTCCTTTTCCTTCTTCTTTAATCTTTTTCCTTCTTCCCCATTTTTTTTTTCCATTTTTTTAAACAAATAAAAAAACGATCCGAAGGCGACCCGCCGAAATCTGAAATTCCAGATTCAGCCTTGGCCGGAATCTGAATTTCCCAGATTCCAATGGGTCGTCGCTGGGATCTGGAAATCCTAGGTCACCGCCCGATATGGAAACGATCGACCGCGCTGGGATTTCTAGATCCCGTTGCCGCCTGGTGGGATCTGCATTTCTAGTTCCTAAACGGCGACGGGTCCAGTTCCCGACGCCTCTGAAACTGGATTCTCCAGATTCCGGTGAGGTTAAGTATGAAATTATACAATTTTCAAGGCTAAGTGTGAACCTCTCTTAAACTTACGGGTGCTTAAGAACCTGTTACACTTTTTCACGAGATCTAGTGATAAACTCATATTAAGCTCCACCGCTTAATCTTTTAGAGTGCTTTTGATAAATAAGAATTAAAACATTCTCACTTTGTTTATCTCTATAACAACAATGGAGTAAAGCTTTTCTTCTCTTGTGTGTAATTCCTTTCCTTCAAATGTTGATGGAGAGCTTGTTTTTATAGCCAAAGTTATGGTTGTTGAACATTTGAATTTTGAATGAAGCTTGAAGGAGCCGTTGGAATTTTGATATAGTTGTTGAGGAGGAACATAACTGAAGCTTCATGTGTTGTCTTTTCATCTGCAACACTGTCAGCATTTTCTTTATCAACTTACTTTATGCTATTTGCTCCCCTTTTAAGTTTGTATCCGTTGGTATAAGAGCATCCACAATGGTGTGCTTGAAGAGTACATGAAATAGTGATTTATAGTGCATCACCATTGTGGTGAAGTGCTTCATTTTTGCTTCAATTTGGAAGTTCATCAAATGAAGCACTCCTTCATCCATCTCTCTCCTTATTATTATATTATAAAAAAAATTAGTTTAAAAACTTAACTTTAAACAACATAAATAAAAAAAAAATAAAATATGTTTCAATAACCTCTTTCCATCTTTCAAAAAAGAAATAGTGTCTTTCTTCATAATAATTATAAAGCTTTTCAACTTTTGCAATATATTACCGTTACAAATTTTATAGCCGTTGAATTTTTTAATTTTAATAAAAAATATATATAAATTATAGTTTCTTTTTGGTAGTATTCATCTAATAATTTTAGTTATTTAAATAATTAAATGATTATCACATGTAAAGCCAACAACACTATTTGAAGAACTTAATCCATAATAATAGTGGATGGGGTTAATTAAATTCATGAAATAGTGTTTGATAGACTTAAAAAATCCTCCTATAAGAGATGCTCTAAAGGCAAGAAAAATCCACTTTTGTTTTTAGCGAACTTGTAAAGTTAAGTATAGCTTTTTATATGGTGAATTTGACTTTTGGCTCTTCACACATTTTGTGGTAGTTTGGAGTAGTACAAAGAAAGCAACTTGTTTTTTTTGTCTTATATGAAAATATAGATGATTATTTGATGATTATAAAAATAGCAATTTGCTTTTTGTCTCATGCAACTATTCTAAAGAATGTCAACAAGACCAGGAAAAGGATATGGAACCATGAAGTGTTAATATTGCCTAACTTTAAAAGCATGAGAAACCAAAAACTTCTTCAGAATAAACTTGTAGATGACAACTTTCATATTGTACAGTTTCCAATTAAATTTGCTCAAACTGATTATATTAGGCTGACAATCAATTAATAATAAAATTCATCTGAATGAGATTGAACACAGAGAACTGATATGCTATTATGTAGCTTAACTACTTCTTAAACAAATGTTCCGACCAGATTAAGTTGTCATAAAACTAAGTCAAACTATCATAGTCTAAGCATATTGATATTTTGAGACTTAACAAGAGGCTAAGTGTAATCAACGATAATCACCTAAAGAATTGGATTTAGGATTTAGCTTCATTTTCATGGCACCACCCACGAATTCATTTATATTGCAATAATCTAATTTGGTTTTCATTTCTCTTGCAATCTCAAAAATGGAGAAAAATATCTTCAAAGTAAGAAGGAAGAATATCAAATAAGAAAGAGAATTGAAAGGAAAAATATGGAAATATATATTCCCTACATTGTTTATCTTAAAAATTTGTCATTATAATCTAATGCGTATAAGAAACTGTCAAGTTGCATAAAGTATACTGTAAATCGAAGCCCGCCATTATAAACCACCTCGATTATAAATCCATAGTATTGCTTCACTTAGTAATAGTATCTACTCCACCATGGATTTCCAATACCCTTCTTCTTCCTTTCAAATTCTAGCCTCATTCCTTCTCTTCATCTTCACACTTTTCTTCATCACTACCAAAATATCAAAATCCGCCACCAAAAAATCACCTCCCGGGCCATGGAAGGTTCCGATCATCGGAAACTTGCACAACCTTATGGGCGCTTTGCCCCATAATTCAAATCCTGGATTTTCGAATTGAGAGAGATATTGAGAGAGATCAAGAATTCTCACTATTTCTTCGATTCATGGACCCAATTCAATTCAGTGGGATCTTTCATTCACATTTTTTTCCATCAAGAACGTTTTATAAAACTCTTGGACTCCCGAATTTGGAGTATCTTACTTTCACGCAATTCACAGGGTTCAACAAGCAATCGATATTTCACGATCAAGCTGCCTCTACAAACTCTCCAAAAAACACGGACCGATCATGCATCTCAAACTCGGTGAAATCAACACAATTGTCATTTCATCTCCTGAAATGGCTAAAGAAGCCATGAAAACTCATGATCTCACCTTCTCAAGTAGACCCTTTAGTCTCGCGGCCGACACCATTTCCTAGGGCTGCATTGATCTTGTTTTTGCTGTTTATGGTGACTACTGGAGACAGTTGAGGAAAATGTGTGTTGTGGAGCTTCTGAGTGCAAAAAGAGTTCAATCTTTTCGTTCTATTCGAGAAGAAGAGGTAATGAGTGTAATGAAATCAATTTCAGATTCAGCTAGTGAAGGAGCTGTGATTAACTTCAGTAAGATATTATATAAGTACACGTATTCCGTGATTTCGAGAGCTGCGTTTGGTAAAGTGAGGAAAGAACAGGAAGCTTTTGTTCCTCGAGTTAAGGAGATTATGGAGCTTGCTGCAGGATTTACTCTTGCGGATGCTTTTCCGTCCCTGAAATTTTTGCAGAGGGTTGGAGGATTGAAAGCTAAAATGGAGAGGATTCATGATCAAGCAGATGAGATTCTTGAAGCTATTATTCAAGATCATAAAGCAAGGAAACAAGAAGATGATGATGAACATGATGATCTTGTTGATGTTCTTCTCAGATTTCAGGATACGGGAAACCCTGATCAGTTTTCTCTCAATATGGACAACATCAAGGCTATCATCCTGGTATGTCATCTTAGAATTACTTTCTCCTGTTATTTTAATTATGGTCTTTCAAGCGGAAATGGTTTTGAATCTTACAATTTAATGAATAGTTGTCACATTTACCATTTATCAAGATTATTACTCCAATAGTAGATACACTTCATTATAAAGCTATTGAAAATGATGTTGTAGGTAATTTTAATTGAAAAACTTTTTGCTCCAAGTGTTTTTTTTATTGAAAGGAATACGATCGTTTAAAGAAAATTTTTTTGACAATGATGATTTGAAAAATAAAGGAGGTAGCGTATGAGAAAGTTAATTCTAAGCAACTTTGAGTTTTTGATTCATTTTGACCAGATTTTGGTTTAAAAATTAGAAGGGATCATTGTACTAGTAATATACAAATTTAGTGGGTATGCCTACCCTTAGCTAAACTTTTCAGTCACCAAAAAAAAAGTAATATACAAATTTGAGGTGTCATAATGACCGACCGTAAAATTAGTGGGACTCAATGAAGTAAATGTATAGTTGAAGAGTGAAATGCACAATTCTCTGTAAAACCATATTTGAAATTTATTTTGAAAAATTGACTGTACACAATCAAATTGGTTAATCCTTTACCCATCTAATAAGCAACTTGGTTATTTTGATTCAGGATGTTTTCGTTGCTGGAAGTGAGGGTTCATCTACAACAGTGGAATGGATGATGACAGAACTAATGAAAGATCCAAAAATCATGAAAATGGCACAAGCTGAAGTAAGAAAAGTTTACAAAGAACAAGGATATGTTGACGAAACTAAACTTGAAGAACTACACTACTTGAAATTGATCATCAAAGAAGTTTTAAGAATGCACCCTCCTCTTCCTTTATTAGCTCCGAGAGAATCTCTAAATGAATGTGAGATCAATGGATATCATATTCCCAAAAACACAAACTTAATGGTAAATGCATGGGCATTAGGAAGAGATCCAAAATATTGGAATGAACCTGAAAAATTTAATCCTGAAAGATTCTTGGAAAGTGAAGTTGATTACAAAGGAGCTCATTTTGAGTTTCTACCATTTGGTGCGGGTAGAAGAATGTGTCCTGGTATACAACTTGGGATGATCAATGTTGAGCTTCCTCTTGCAAATTTACTCTACCATTTTGATTGGAAATTACCGGGTGGAATGAAGCCTGAAGATCTAGACATGAATGAAGCTTATGGGATTGCTGTTAAAAGACAAAATGATTTGAATTTAATTCCTGTTTTGTCTCTTCCTTTATCGGTTGCATAATATTCAATTATGAGTCTTTTCATGTAATAATTATTTTGTGATGCTTTGGCAATTTCCTTTCCTCTTCTTCACTACCTAATGTAGCCTTGTTTTTGTCTATTTTTTCCTCCTATATCAGAAATCTCAAATCCTCAAACAACAGAATTTTAGTCTTAATTTTTATTTTTTTATCTTAAATTTAACAACAACATTTATGCTCTTTAAATTGAGTGAAAATAAATAAAATTGATAGTAGATACTGCAAACAAAAACCACAAACAGCAAACAGGAACAGTTGCACTAAAAGGGATGAAAGAAATGAAGTTTCACTTTGTCCGCCATCACTTGGTGGAAAATTTAATTCAATGGTAATGAATGCAAAGTAATGGTTACTTTAAAGTAATCATATAGCACCATACTTCCGGTATTTTTTTTTTAAAAAATTTCCGTTTTACATCGGGAGAAAAATTAAAAAACATGTGCAACGGCTTCATCTTAGTACTATTTAGGGTATCATAAAAAATACAAATTTCAATTTATATTAAAAAAACTTCTTACAAAATGAGATTTATGAGCAACGTTTTTTTTAGAAGAGAATGAAGAAACGAGAGGAGAGAGAATGTGGACAAATAATTAATTATTTAAGTAAAGGAAAAGACTAATTAAGTATATACATTGGGAATAAGGATCCTATTTAATGCTTAATGTATGCAAATATAATCTTTATCATGTGCCCATTGGGCACATGATAGAAAAACCCTAGTTGAAAATAGAATTAAAATAACCAATTATTACAATTTATTTATCCGTAGATGTATATGATTATTGTGAATGTGATTGTGGAGTCAAGTTCAAATGAGACAAGGGTTTAGGATGAGACTAGTTTTTATGATGAGACAAGGGGTATTTTTGTAATTCAATAGGGGAAGGTGGCAAACTTGTAATTAAATGAACACCCCTCATGCGTGAATTGAAGGGAAGGAAGATGAGGTGATGTCAGCGTTGATGTCACCGCTGGAGAGAGAAAGAGTTTTAATTATTTTCCTTAAAATGCATTTTCCCGTTCTTTTCAAACTCATTTTTTAAAAAAAATTATACCAGTGAACTCGTATTAATTAGGCGGTCATTTTGAGATCCATTTTTGTTATTTATAGAGGATTTTTTTTAATTTATTTTTTTATGGTTGTTCCAGCGGACTACTCCATTTGTTCCACCGGACTACTCTAATTGTTCCACCATAATACTACATTTTTTTACACTACCAGAGTGCATTTAAAAAAAATAATGAAAATATTCTGCTGGAACAATTGGAGTAGTCTGGTGGAACAAATATAGTATTCTGCTGGAACAACCGAGTATCCACTTTGGAACAAAAATAATAAAAAAAAATCATCTATAAATAACAACAATGGATCTCAAAATGACTGCCTAATTAATACGAGTTCAGTGGTATAATTTTTTTTGAAAAATGAGTTCGGAAAGAGCGGGAAAATGCATTTTAAATAAAATAATAAAAAAATTTTCTCTCCAGATGTGACATCACCGCTGACATCACCTCCTCTTCCCTTCAATAATGTCCCTCCATGTTTTTAAAATTTCAAAAATGCCACCACTTTTTAATTGTCTTACACTAAAAAAAGTCTCTTTATAATGACTTTGTCTCACATGATCCTATCTCTGTGATTGTGAGGGTATGTTTAGTTTTTTGCTATAAAAAGAATAGTTAGTTCATGGCTGTTTTAGTTTAACAAATTAACCAATTAATTTGTCTATATAAATGTGATTGAAGGTGATTAAGAGTCAAGTTCAAATGAGAACAAGGGTTTAGGATGAGACTAGTTTTTATGGTGAGACAATGTGTATTTTTGTAATTCAATAGGGGAAGGTGGCAAACTTGTAATTAAAGGAACACCCCTCATGCGTGAATTGAAGGGAAGAAAGAGGAGGTGATGTCAGCGCTGATGTCACCTCTGGAGAGAGAAAGAATTTTAATTATTTTCTTTAAAATGCATTTTTCCGCTCTTTTCGAACTCGTTTTGCAAAAAAAATTATACTAGTGAACTCGTATTAATTAGGCCGTCATTTTGAGATCCATTTTTGTTATTTTTAGAGGATTTTTTTTTTAACAGAATACTATATTTGTTCCACCGGACTACTCCAATTGTTCCACCAGAATACTACATTTTTTTACACTTCCAGAGTGCATTTAAAAAAAAATAATGAAAATATTCTGCTGGAACAAATGTAGTAGTCTGGTGGAACAAATGTAGTATTCTGTTGGAACAATCGAGTATCCAATTTGGAACAAAAATAAAAAAAGTAAAAATCGTCTATAAATAACAACAATCGAGTATCCAATCGAGAAAATGCATTTTAAATAAAATAATAAATTTTTTTTCTCTCTCCAGATGTGACATCAGCGCTGACATCAGAGCTGACATCACCTCCTCTTCCCTTCAATAATGCCCTCCATATTTTAAAAATTTCAAAAATGTCATCACTTTTTAATTGTCTCATACTAAAAAAAATATCTACATAGTAAACTTGGATCAGGTAAACTTGTTTCACCTGATCCCATGTCAGGTGATTAAATTATACATGATAGAAAATAATAAAAAGTAGAGTAATAAAGATATGCGTGTAAGCAACCCGTGGAATGGAATATGCTGATCTATATTCTATTGAATCTTTTATCTCTAGATCCGCACGCCCATGTAGTGAAGTCACGTGCTACAGACAAGATTCATTGATTGGATTTTTTTGTTTCCATAAATTTTAGAAAATTGACAAGTTTCATAATAATGAATTGACTCAACCTTGAAATGGTAAAGAATCTGTCAATCTACCTACCCTTACTACCTACTCAAAAAATTGTAGAAATTATCTTTTCGGTAAAAAACACAAAATAAAAAAATTTGTAATTTTAATGTTTTTTAAACGTATTTTATTTTATTTTTCAAAATGAGATATTTAGTTTACATATTTGATAAATAAAAAGAATTAATTAACAATATTTGTCACATTATCAAGTCAACATGACACGTTATAAAAAAGTTAATATTTTGTTGTGTTACGTCAACAAGTCAACATAATACATCATCAAAGTCAATATGACATGTCATCAAATATTAACATCTTGAGTGAAATTCTTTTACTTGTCAATTTTGTAAACCACAAGTATTCTTTTTAAAAAAAATAAAACTACATTCAACTATTTGCAAATTCATTAAACCATAAGAAATGAAACCATAAGAGTTTTATTTGTAATTTTTCTCAAAACAAATACATCTGTCTTTCCGCTCACTCTCATCCTCAAAATATGCACTCAGATAAAATTACTTATATTGTAATTTGTAATCCATGTGCATGTCGCCAAACAAATTCATTCGCGAGAACCTTATATAATATATTTAGTGATCAAGTCATTTCTGTTAAAAAGAAATGTACTTCCATACTATATTTATTATAAAATCATATTTTTTATTTTTCAAATTCAATACCCTAACGGTTAATCGATGATTCATTTGAAGATTAATAATCGGTTTTGTATTTTACTACCTTTTAATTAATTTAAATATATGAATGAAATCTTCTTTCAAGGATATGCAAATGCGGTTGTGGAAACATTTTTCCTAGCGGCTAAGGAGAAATTGCCTTGAGACTGTGCTAACTCCCCCTAATGCTTAGCAAACTTCACTTAACCCTTTGCAGGGAGCATCTAATGCTTTTCTCTGATTAATAGTAAATTGAGTTGAATGACTACAGAACTTTCCCTTAGGGTGAATGCACGAAGTGAGCGCTTTGACTTGGAGTTCGAAATACTATGTATTTATCGAGTTAATCTCAGGAGGATAGTGTTTATACTAGCCCTTAGTTGGAGGGGACGAGAGTGCATTGATGGTCAAGTGGTAGCGCGTTTGTGAAAAAAGGCTTTCTTTCGATGATGTAAATTTACAATTCATTTTGCGCCGGTACAGTCCTACTTTCAATTGAGCCAAACGGGAAGGTTCCATCCGTAATTTTAAACCACCGCCTTTTAGGGCCCTGACTGATTCTACTATAGAGGCCAACGATAGACAATAACTCCCTCCCAATCATAGTTTACAACTTTTGTGGTACTGTGATCTCCAAAGAAATATCAAATATTTTTAAAAAATATGGATTATACAAATGTTTTTAGTACCAATTAATAACAATAAATATATAAATGTTTTTAAAAATATAAATGTTTCAATGTTTATTAATATTTTTTAAAATTTTTAAAATACCAACAAATTTAATATCAACGTTTGGCAAGCTGATGAGTTTGTCGGACCGATTAATCCTCTGCTTTTATATGTATACATGCAGCTGAAGATGGTCCAAGGCGAACATCTATTTATCGTCTTGAAACGACTTATGAAAGAAAATCACTAAGGTTTATAAATTTTTACTGATTAATCGGTCAAGATGACCGATTGTTAGAACATTGACATAACTTAAATAACCTTAAAATTAAAAAAATTAAAAATTAAAATTAGTTAAACTACCATTACACTTAAACACTCTATTTTTAAGTCTTTAACCGTGATTTTATAAATTCGTATTTGGTTCTTTTGCTGTAAATTTATGAAACCAAAGTTCTTTTTTAAAAGAAAAAAAGGACACTAATTCATTAAAAACACATTTAACACAAATGATAGATGTTATTTCCTTTTGCCTTTTATTGCTCACTTGACTGAAATAAAATTTGAATTTCCACGTTATCAATAGAATGGTTGAATTTTTTATTTTTTTGACAACATAGAATGGTTGAATTGAATCACAAAGCAATGGAAATTGAAGTGAAAGCAACATATCCAATTGTAAATTAGTCAGTCAAGCAAAGCACGAAAAGTAATTAATTTCTAAAAATAATAATATTATTTGGTTTGGAGACCAAGAAAATGGAACTTTTATTTTTTCTAGTTACACATTGTTATCATTAATTAATAATGTGAGGAAGACTTGGAAAAATGAAATAATAGTCGTGAGCCCCAAGCTCCACCATTGCATTTCACCCTAAAGATTCCCGATAATACCCCGGACCACTAATCTTATCCCTCTTCACTTTTTTTAACATGTTCCTTTTTATTTAGCTTTCCACAAAACAATATACCACAATTTACTTTATTTTTCAATAAATAAATTTTATTCACCACTAGATTATAAGGTAAAGACTAATTTAATAGTAAATATGACAAACTAAAAATAAAGTATCTCAAAAATAAAGTAACTATAGCCTATATTTATTTTTTAAACATAAAAATAAAAGCACGATATAAATGGATAACTCAAAGTAAAAAGTGTACAAGCGTGGTAATTATTGCATATTAACTTCGATTAAGTGTATTTATACAAGGGTATGGATATGTGTGTAATTACAAATATACCATTAGCTAATATTTTATCACCCTTCTTCAAGGTTGATTAATAGATTCTTCAAACCAATTAAATGAAAATGACTAAAACGTAAATTGTGATCAAACTCAAGCATGTAGTAGTGTATTTCGAAAAACACTAAAACTAAATAATGTATTTCGTCATAACGTAAGGACTAACAAATTATTTACTTTTTCTTTTTTTTTTTGAAATTAATACAAAATTTAGTTAAAAATTTTGAAAGTAAAATGAAAATGTTCCAAATATAGCATAGACAACGAAAAGTACTTGATAAGGGGAGTGAATAACAATTACATGAAACTGAATTATTGTGGTGAAAAGTTAAACCACTTTCCAGGAAACAAAAGTGAATAGAAATTGAATCAAATATAAAGTTACATCCTATCCACGAAGTAATATCTTAAATTATTACTACGTTTTTAAATAAAGCGTGAAATTCTGTGTCCGAATCCGGACAAAAACTAAACTTTGAAAAGGTTCAGTGCTTGTTGCTTGGCAATCTCCGTCTCCACCAAATGCCATGTCTTGCTCTCCACGCTTCATAACGTCAAAGAATCCAACTTTGACCTTCTTTCTCTCTGTCCAAGTTGTAAAGGTTCTGTCTTTTACTTATTTAGTCCACTGAATCATCAATCACTATGTCATAACACTATATATATATATATATATATATATATATATTGACCTCGTAGTCCACTATCTCAGATAAACTAACTCATTAGCCGAAACCCCATTTTTGCAAAACCTCCCAAAACCTTGGAACTAGCCCTAAATTACATTATGTTAGCTTTTCTTTCAACCATGTCTTCAGGTACTGATTTTCTCCTTGAACCCATTTGGCTACATGGGTTTTCTGGGTCCTTACACCTCATTTTGTTACTTGTATTGTCTATATCTTTTCTTTCTAAGAAGTTTAGGGTGGGTGCTTTTGAGGGTTTGAAAGAGAGATATGATGAGAAAAGGGGGGTTTTGTGTTATAAATGTAGCATCTTTTGTTGTTTTGGTGTTTCATTGTTCAATCTTGTTTGGTGTTTATTAAGTTACTTCTATTGGTATAGAAATGGCTGGTCTGATGATGAACTAGTCACCCTTTTGGATTTGGGGCTTAGAACACTCTCTTGGGGTTTACTTTCACTTCATTTGTATAGGTATACCCAATTTTTCGATTCTTCTATATCGAATAAGTTCCCGTTTTTGCTGAGAGTTTGGTGGGGGTTTTATTTCTCTATTTCTTCTTATTGTCTTGTTCTGGACATTGTTGTTTATAGAAGAACTATGTCTTTGCAAGTTCAGTATTTAGTATCAGATTCAGTGTCTATGTTGAGTGGTTTGTTTCTCTGTTTTCTGGGGTTTTTGAGTTTTAAGAGTGAAAGTGAAGTTACCCATCTCCATGAACCTCTATTGAATGGTGATGCTTTAGAGTCAAATAAGTCAAGAGGGGGTGATTTTGTAACACCTTACGCTTATGCTGGCCTTTTTAGTCGTCTCACCTTCACTTGGATGGGTTCTCTGATTGCTATTGGCAATAAGAAAGCTTTGGACCTTGAGGATGTTCCTCAACTTCATAGTGGGGATAGCGTAGTTGGGGCATTTAATGTTTTCACAAATAAAATAGAGAAAGACAGTGATCGAATTACGATAATCAAGCTTGTGAAGTCATTGTTCTTCTCGGTTTGGAAAGATATTCTATGGACTGGTTTGCTTGCTGTGTTATACACAGTAGCTTCTTATGTGGGTCCATATCTTATTGATTCGTTTGTTCAGTGCCTGAACGGGCAAGGGAAGTTTAAGAATCAGGGTTATGTTTTAGCTTCAGCATTTCTGGTTGGGAAGCTCGTAGAGTGCCTTTGTCAGAGACACTGGTTTTTTAGGTTGCAGCAGATTGGAATTAGGATGAGAGCAGTTCTTGCAACAATGATTTACAACAAGGGTTTGACCCTTTCGTGCCAGTCAAAGCAGGGCAATAGTAGCGGGGAAATCATCAATTTCATGACTGTTGATGCGGAGCGAATTGGTGATTTTACCTGGTACATGCATGATCCGTGGCTCGTCATACTCCAAGTTGGTCTAGCCTTGTTCATATTGTATAAAAATCTCGGGGTTGCATCTGTTGCTGCTTTTGTTGCGACCATAGTCATCATGTTATTAAACTTTCCATTGGGAAGATTACAGGAACACTTTCAAGACAAGTTGATGAAATCTAAAGATGCAAGAATGAAGGCTACCTCTGAGATATTACGGAATATGAGAATTCTCAAGCTCCAAGCATGGGAAATGAAGTTTCTGTCTAAGATTGAGGAGCTTCGGAACACAGAAGCAGGATGGCTGAAGAAATTTGTTTACTCTCAAGCAATTGTGAGTTTCGTTTTCTGGGGAGCTCCTACTTTTGTGTCTGTGATCACTTTCGGTACTTGTATGCTTTTAGGAATCCCACTTGAGTCTGGAAAGATCTTATCTGCATTAGCAACATTCAGGATTCTTCAGGAGCCCATTTATAATCTTCCTGACACAATCTCTATGCTGGTTCAGACTAAGGTTTCCCTCGATAGAATTGCATCTTTCCTCTGTCTAGACGATTTGCAGAGCAATGTTGTCGAGAAGCTTTCAAGGGATAGCACCGAGACTGCAATTGAGATAGAAGCTGGGAATTTCTCTTGGGATTTGTCAGCTCCAAACCCAACCTTGAAAAACATAAGTTTTAAAGCAGTCCACGGTATGAAGGTTGCTGTTTGCGGTACTGTTGGTTCTGGCAAGTCGAGCTTACTTTCCTGCATTCTAGGAGAGGTACCGAAGCTCTCAGGGACTCTTAAATTGTGTGGGACAAAGGCCTACGTTGCCCAGTCACCTTGGATACAGAGTGGCAAGATTGAAGAAAATATATTATTCGGTAAGCAGATGGACAGGGAAAGGTACGAGAGCGTACTTGAGGCATGTTCCCTAAAGAAGGATCTAGAAATATTGTCATTTGGCGACCAAACTGTTATAGGTGAGAGGGGTATCAATCTGAGCGGTGGACAGAAACAAAGAATACAAATTGCCCGAGCTCTATACCAAGATGCTGATATCTATCTTTTTGATGATCCTTTTAGCGCTGTTGATGCACATACTGGATCTCATTTGTTCAAGGTAAATTAACTCACAGTTCACATAAAGTATTGTTGTGGTCGTTTACTTCGTATTATATCGTGCTACTATAATAGAAGAAAACAATTGTCAATTTGTAATTTGTATGCAAAGTAAAGTATAATTGTGGTCTCATAAATTATTATTTTTGAACATGGTTCGCAGGAAGTTTTACTTGGCCTTTTGAGTTCAAAAACAGTTATTTATGTGACTCATCAAGTTGAGTTCTTACCTGCTGCTGATCTGATATTGGTTAGTAAACGGCATCCCTTTTTTTACAATTTATGAATTTTTCCGTCTCAACTATTAGTATGAACTATGTCCTATTTGTATCTTGTCTTTAGGTTATGAAAGATGGAAGAATTACACAGGCAGGAAAGTATAACGACATTCTCAATTTGGGTTCTGATTTTATGGAACTTGTAGGCGCGCATCAGACAGCTTTATTGTCACTTGATTCCAAAAATACAGGATCAACTTCTGGAAATGAAGATACGAGTACTGATGGTGTTTCCCTGCAAGAAGGAAAAAAAGAATTACAAAATGGTAAAGCTGATGAAATAGTTGAGCCGAAAGGACAACTTGTTCAAGAAGAGGAGAGGGAGAAAGGCAGAGTCGGTTTTCCAGTATACTGGAAATATCTCACAACAGCATATGGAGGGGCTCTGGTACCTTTTATCATACTGGCACAGGTTCTCTTTCAAGTACTCCAAATTGGTAGCAATTATTGGATGGCTTGGGCAACTCCAGTGTCAGAGGATGTCAAACCCACCGTTAACGGATCTACTCTGATAATAGTATACGTTGCTTTGGCTATAGGCAGTTCATTTTGCATCTTGGCTCGATCCACGTTGCTTGCAACAGCAGCATACAAAACAGCAACTCTGCTCTTCAACAAAATGCATTATTGCATTTTCCGTGCACCCATGTCCTTCTTTGATGCAACCCCATGTGGACGCATCCTAAATAGAGTAAGTGGAATTCAACCTACTTAATCTCCAATGAAGTGCGCATTTTATTGCTCACTAAAACTAACAGAATTGTTTTCGCTTGCATGTTTCTTTCATTTTCACTTCAGTATACAATTGCATAGTTTTGTTGACATTTGGTTGATTTGTTTGTACTCTAACAGGCTTCAACGGACCAAAGTGCGGTTGATTTGCAAATACCATACCAAGTCGGAGCAGCTGCCTTCTCAATGATCCAGCTTCTGGGAATCATAGCAGTAATGTCACAGGTGGCATGGCAAGTTTTCATCGTCTTTATTCCTGTTATTTCTATCAGCATCTGGTATCAGGTAATCCTCATATTTTGCATACTGTCAGGGAACTAGATAACGGAGAAGATAAGTTCTAACATTTTATTTGGTTGTGCAGCAATACTACATCCCCGCTGCCAGAGAACTTTCACGGTTGGTTGGAGTATGCAAAGCTCCAGTTATCCAACATTTTGCCGAAACAATTTCAGGATCAACAACCATCCGGAGCTTTGATCAGCAATCTAGATTTCGAGAAACAAATATGAAGCTGACGGATGCATATTCTCGGCCAAAGTTTCATATTGCTGGTGCAATGGAATGGCTTTGCTTTCGGTTGGATATGTTCTCTGCTATTACATTTGCCTTTTCTTTGTTTTTCTTAATCTCTTTTCCGAACGGAATCAATCCAGGTTAGTAGTTCCTCCTGCCTTCTACAGCAATCTGCATTCTGCTCTTGTAAGAAATTAATTAGAATGCCTAAAATGGAAACCTCTTTTTTCTTTTATAGCTATCGCTGGTTTGGCTGTGACATATGGACTGAACCTAAACACGTTACAATCTTGGGTGATATGGAATCTTTGTAATTTGGAGAACAAAATCATATCAGTAGAGAGAATACTTCAATACACGTCGATTCCCAGTGAGCCTCCTCTTGTAATTGATGAAAACTGCCTAGATCATTCTTCGCCTCATGAAAACCGCCCAGATCGTTCTTGGCCATGGAGTGGAGAAGTTAAAATTGAGAATCTTCAGGTAATATTTACATTCCTTTTACAACTCCGATTCTCTTATGGAACATATGGGATATTGATGTCGAATTACATGTAGATACGGTATGCCCCTCATTTGCCACTTGTTTTGCGGGGTCTCACGTGCACCTTTTCTGGAGGGAAGAAAACTGGTATTGTTGGGAGAACAGGAAGTGGTAAATCTACTCTCATACAAGCTCTATTCCGGATTATTGACCCTCAAGCTGGTCAGATAATGATTGATGGCATCAACATCTCTTTGATTGGTTTGCATGATTTGCGGACAAAACTAAGCATTATTCCCCAGGATCCGACCATGTTTGAAGGGACCGTAAGGAGTAACCTGGACCCTCTTGAGGAGTTCACAGATGATCAAATTTGGGAGGTATGTTGTGTATGTTCTGATGGTGAGGATAAATTTATTACTTTGTAGATTTTTTTATTTTGCTGACGTATTTTTTAATGGTTCCAGGCTCTAGATAAGTGCCAACTCGGAGATGAAGTTAGGAAGAAGGAGACAAAACTAGACGCATCAGGTACATGTTTGGTAATCTATTAGAAAAGCTGTATTATTTTCACGTAAGATCAACAGTACAGAAACCAAACTGTGAAAATGATTATGCTCTTACTTTTTACTTCAGTTACTGAAAATGGAGAGAACTGGAGTATGGGTCAGAGGCAACTTGTCTGTCTCGGGAGAGTACTACTTAAAAAGAGCAAAGTATTGGTCCTTGATGAAGCTACTGCCTCTGTTGATACTGCCACCGATAATTTGATTCAGCAAACCATTAGGCAACACTTTTCCAACTCTACGGTCATAACCATAGCGCATCGAATAACTTCTGTTCTTGATAGTGACATGGTTCTTCTTCTAAGTAATGGTGAGTATATAATATGTAACGTAATTCTCGTGCATTTTTATCGGCGTGTTGATCTTGCTTATCATATATATTGTAATAATGGTGTAGGACTTATCGAGGAATATGACTCTCCAGTGAGATTGTTAGAAAACAGATCATCCTCATTTTCAAAACTTGTAGCAGAGTACACAGAAAGATCAAACACAAGTTTTTGATAAGCCAACTAGCATTGAAGGACTAAGGCTTCAGGAACTAGAGTTGATCAGCTATAACTTTTCTAATGATGACGAAATTTAATTAGTATCCGCAATTTTGAAATGTGCTTATATTATTCTTACCACATTTTAGGCATGTATGTTGTGAAGTGATTTTATGTTGTTGAATAGTTAATGCTTTAAAACCCTGAATAATGCTTGTAATTAAAGCATAATAATTTACAGCTTGACTTTGTATTGGCATAATAATGTTTATGATTAGCTTATTCAGTAGAGGAGTAGAGTGAAACTATGCTACTAATTTGCTCATAAAGTTGTATTAACTTTAACTGACATAATTTATAATTTTCACGCGCTAAATTTCGTCCAAAATAATAATATAGATCTGATAGTTCATCTCCTTGGCTAAATATAGATCTGTTATTGTTAGGAATTTAAAATGTGCATGTCTAATTCTCTAATTCTTTTAGATTCAATCACTTAGCTCATGGACATACACTTGATGACATAAGTAGAGCAATTATTAGTGACCTAGTGAGAAAAAGATATAATTCTATCTCAAGTTGAAATAATCTTTCCATTATATTAATAAATATAATTAATTATGAATTAATTAGTTATCTAATTTTATACGACTAATTTATTGAGAATATGATGAATCACACACAATGGATATTGCAATAAGGACAGTAATTTTGTGCATGACACATTATAGAGCCGAAACCTATGTGTATGCTGGGATGATTCTACGGTACATTGCGAGGTACCGCAATGTACCATAACCTTATCCAAATGTTGTGTAATAAATATATATGTTTGTAATTTAACTATAATAAAATCAATTTGCCCCTTTAACTTTAATTAAAATGTCACTTGACTCCTCGATCTATTCAAAGTTCCAAATTGCCCCTAAATTAATTAAAAGTGGTATCATTTAACCCTTAATCGTGTCACAACCAGTCACAATAAAGAGAGTTTACTTCACTAGCCTGACACGTCAGCTAATCAGGATGTAACTGAAAAAAACTTAAACTTTACATTTGAGTTCTTAATCTAATATTGGATTCTAATTGCCTCTTAACGTTTTTAAAAGTGCAACTCTTGAGCCATTCTTTATTGATGTGTCAATTTAGGATGACTCTATGATACATTGCAAGGTATCCTCAATTTAATTAATTTTAAATAAAACTAAAAGAATCTAAAATAAATATTTTAATAAACAAAAATATGTGCATGTGTATTAAGTGCTTTAAAAGTCATAATTCCTCTTCACAATTGGTAAAACTATGATTTTGTATATTCTGTCTCAATAATTTTTTTATGTTCCTTTTCTGCAATTAAAATAATTTTTTCTTTAAAAAAAATACATAAGACTAAGTAATTGAATATTGAGAATTTTAGGTCAAGCATCAAAATGACTATGTTTTTGGGCAAATATCAATTGACCTAAACATATGAAATATTATTCAAATGATACTAATTTTTCCTCAACTAACTGAACTGAATACTACTGAATTAAAGTTAATTTATTGAAATAAATTAAATTTAAAAAAGAACAAGGTATTAGTGTCAAACCAATTGTATCATTTGTCATGTTAGAAAAAGTTCTGACAAAAATTATCGTCAACAATAGAAAAAAAATAAACTAAGACCATTTGAATTGAATTGAACTGAATGTCTAATGAATTTTATTGAATTAAGAATTGAATTTTACTGAATTTATGTAAAAAATGACAGAACTCAATATAACCAAATTATCAATTTGACCCTAACATTTTTTTGGAAAGTATCAATTTAACCCTAATGTACAAAGTGGTATCATATTAAAATAATCTCAACGTTATCCAAATGAATTTAACCCAGCTAACTGAACTGAATACTAATGAACTAAATTGAACTAAAGTGAATTTCCAAAGTTAATTTGTTGAAGTGAACGGAATTGATGAAGTCTAAAGGAAATTTGCTAGAGTTTTGCTCTGGTTTGATTGACGATTTGGTTGGGCATTCCTCATCGTGATTTTTTGTACTTATAGGCGCTTAAAGTAATCGCTTGCTCCACTTTCTCCATGATACACCTTCAGAAAAACTGCTGTCCACTTTCACAATCTCTGATAATTGATTGACTCATATTTTATTTTCCTGTCATTGATTAGCTTAACAAAAACACACGCGTTAAATAACAAATGGTCTCTTAGTTTACCCTTGGGTGCATCACATGTCATTCTAAGTTTCCACCCGGAATGAGATTCACTTATCAGGAAAGATTTTCCCTTAGCGGAAAATAGACGTCAATGAGATCATTTAATTATAAAATAATAATTAAGCCAAAAATAAATGTGGTGTAAACAATTTGCAAACCGCGAAACAACGAGTATTTATTTAAATTTAACCACTAAACAAATTAAGAAATTTTTTTAGAGTTTCACTTTTGTCAATCTTGTAATCCGAAACCAAGACTCACGCTTCTTTTTTAACGTAGTATCCGCTTAAGCTATTGAGAATGTACGATGACCCTATTTTTTAGTCGATCTTGTGATTCGAAATCAAGACTTTTCCTATATATCTTAAAAAAAAAAGGGAAAACTACACGACCTAGAAAATTTTAATCACAAAAACTTTAGAAAAGAGAAACATAATTTTTCTTTTAATAGAAAGAGAAACATGATTTTTATTTGATTTTACAATTTATAGTAATACATGGTGTTCATAAAGGACTAATTTTCTTTCATTAAATTATAAATTAGCTTTATTTTTATGAATAGTTTTATTAAAAAAAGAAGTTAAAATTTTAAGCAGTAGTAGTGGTAAATCAGTAATTGATATATACCCACTAAAACACGTTTTAACCAAATATTAATTTTAAAATAATATTTTTGAATTTATTTTGTTTTTTTAATAATAATAAAAGTAATGGTTACTTTGTCAAAAACAAAGTGACCATAGAATTTCCCTAATAATAGATAAACTTACCATACATTGCATACATTGAAATGTATTCTAGAATTTTCCGTGTATGCTGTATTATATAGTATAATTTAGGAAGAGAATGTTTTTTTCTTTTTCCCGAAAGAAGGAAGAGAATGTTTAGTTAATTAAGTTTAAATATTAATTAGATTAATATTTGGTGATTAAATTAAGGTGTAGGCTATGGTCACTTTGTTTTTCCTTTACTTTGTTTGTACTTTATCCTATTTACCATTAGATTAAGTTTTAACCCATGATCTAATGGTGGACAAAACAAAGTAATGGTTACTTTGTGAAAAACAAAGTGACCATAGAATCTCCCTTAAATTAAATATGCTATTTTAGTTAGTATCATTCTAGAAAATTTTAGAAATTCTAATTAATATATTTGATATATTGAATTAGAATAATTAACTAAATAGAATTATATAGTTCTATTATGATTATTGATTGTCTATTTGAGGGGGTGGAAAATAAACTATAAATACTTATAAATACTTTCTACAGATTATTCGGCCCAAAAAAAGAAAAGAATTTTCCCTCGAGATTTTATTTTTACCCGACTTGAAATCCCTCTCCAAAATTTCGGCCCCCATATCGAAACCTCAAGGAGGGTTTTCTGGTTTCGTTTTAGTTGTTCCTATTCGTGTTGATCACCGTTAGAGTCAATCTACTTTGGTTGATCAAATCGTTCTATTCAAGTTGATGGATCGCATCATCAATAGTAGATAGACTACAATAAGTAATTCGTTGAACCTAACCTAATTACTATGATATCAATTTATGAATGAACGTTATCTTGATAAATTGAATATAAGAAAAAAATTCGTTTTCTAGATGCGTCTATATACTGTCCCAATCCATGCGCACACATCAACAACATCCCATTGATGGAGAAATCCAATTATCGACATAGAAAAATAATTTGGAAGAAACCTGAATCTACCATCTGCTCCAGGCCCGAAGCTCCATGTAAAGTGATTTAATAGAAAGCCAGATGGTAGAATTGACCAGAATTGATCAGAATTGTCCTCGAAAGACCGTTTACATATAAAAATCGAGAGAGATGAAGACAAGAAATCCAGTCACACCGGAAAGAATGTTCCAGGTCAATTTCCTTCAATAAAGGAAGATTTTTAATTCCCAGCCCCCAAATTTGATAGGAAGACAACAAATATTTCGAGAAACAAAAGCAAGCTTCCACTACGCATAGTATTTGCTCATTCTCAAATTGAAATTATAAATCACGGACGTTTTATATTTTTCTTAAAAAAATTGACAGTTTACAAACTAAATTAATGTTTAAATTCATTTTACAGATCTATAATTCAATTTGCGAGATTAATATTTTGCCAATATATAGATGTAAGTTTTATAAAATATAAAATATCACTACAGCTCAATGATGTGATTTCGGATAGTCTGTTTTGTTAAAATATTCATACCATATATCTTATATGCAAAAAAATCCATACCTCATATCTCTATTTGCAAATTGTTTAACCGCAAATTCCTATTTGAAAATTCAGCAAACACAAGCTTTATTTTTCAACTTTTCCTTTTTTTTACAAAAATTAATCCCTACAGGTTGGAAGATTTATAGGACTTTTAAGTTTGAACAAATGAGTGTTGACAACCTCAAAATGAATATTTCTAAGAATTAAAATTGTTTTACACTATATTTTTTTTGTTTAAAAATGCTTTCAAGTGTTCAAATCATCATTTAAGAGCTTTATCTCTCTAAACAATAATTTTTTTCATCTTATCAAACAATACTTAAATGATCTTAAAATGAAAAATCGAAAATTAATTTAATTAAAATATCGTTAATTCTTACTACATTATATATTTTATGCCATCAAAGATAATTTTGATTATCGATTAATTAAAAAAAAACACATATATTTTCTGAAATAGCTCTTTATATATATATATATATTTACCCTAATAAAAACTCGATACGGACCCACCAAGCAATGCCTCGGTGGTTATTACATTCCACTAGGGAGTGTGAGGTCATGGGTTCAAATCCCATGATCGTAGAAAGTGAACTCTCAAAAAAAAAAAAAAAAAAAAAATACTCGATACGGGATAGAGCGTTCCAAGGAATAATTTCTTAATCCATCCAAACCTCAGAATTTATTTGTTGTGATTGCACTATTATAGTGCTTAACTAACAAAAATTTGCTTTGCAATTTCTGATATATCAAATATAAATTTTATCTTCTTGAAATTTAATATTTTTGTTTGAGATCAATATAAAATTTAGTAAAAAATCTCAGAGTAGAATGAAAATGTTCCAAATATAGCATAGACAGCGAAAAGTACTTTGATAGAGGGAGTGAATAACAATCACATGTAACTGAATTATTACGATGAAAAGTTAAATCACTTTCCTTATTACGTTTAAGGTTTAATGTTTCTTTGTCCCCACATAAATCACTTTCCTTATTACGTTTTTATTACGTTTCTAAATGAAGCGTGAAATCTGTGTTCGAATTCCGATAAAAGTGAAAAGGTTCGGTGGTTGTTACTTGGCAATCTCCATCTCCTCGGAATCACATGGCTTGCTCACCACGCTTCATTAGCTCAAAGAATGCAACTTTGACATTCTTTCTCTCTCTTCAAGTTGTAAAGGTTCTGTCTTTTACTTGTTTAGTCCACTGAATCATCATCAATCACTATATATATTGACCTCCTAGTCCACTATCTCAGATAAACAAACCCCATTTTTGCAAAACCTCCCAAAACCTTGGAACTAGCCCTAGTTATATTATGTTAGCTTTTCTTTCAAATTCCATTTCCATGTTTTCAGGTACTGATTTTCTCCATGAACCCATTTGGCTACATGGGTTTTCTGGGTCCTTACACCTCATTTTGTTACTTGTATTGTTTATATCCTTTCTTTCTAAGAAGTTTAGGGCAGGTGCTTTTGAGGATTTGAAAGAGAGATATGATGAGAAAAGGGGGGTTTTGTGTTATAAATGTAGCATCTTTTGTTGTTTTGGTGTTTCTTTGTTTAATCTTGTTTGGTGTTTATTAAGTTACTTTTATTGGTATAGAAATGGCTGGTCTGATGATGCCCTAGTTACCCTTTTGGATTTGGGGCTTAAAACACTCTCTTGGGGTTTACTTTCACTTCATTTGTATAGGTATACCCAATTTTTCGATTCTTCTGTATCGAATAAGTTCCCCTTTTTGTTGAGAGTTTGGTGGGGGTTTTATTTCTCTATTTCTTCTTATTGTCTTGTTCTGGACATTGTTGTTTATAGAAGAACTATGTCTTTGCAAGTTCAGTATTTAGTATCAGATTCAGTGTCTATGTTGAGTGGTTTATTTCTCTGTTTTCTGGGGTGTTTGAGTTTCAAGAGTGAAAGTGAAGTTACCCATCTCCATGAGCCTCTATTAAATGGTGATGCTTTGGAGTCGAATAAGTCGAGAGGGGGTGATTTTGTAACACCTTATGCTTATGCTGGTCTTTTTAGTCGTCTCACCTTCACTTGGATGGGTTCTCTGATTGCTATTGGCAATAAGAAAGCTTTGGACCTTGAGGATGTTCCTCAACTTCATAGTGGGGATAGTGTAGTTGGGGCTTTTCAAGTTTTCACAAAGAAAATAGAGAAAGAAAATGATCGAATCACGACAATCAAGCTTGTGAAGGCATTGTTCTTCTCGGCTTGGAAAGATATACTATGGACTGGTTTGCTTGCTGGGTTGTACATAGTAGCTTCTTATGTGGGTCCATATCTTATTGATTCGTTTGTTCAGTGCCTGAACGGGCAAGGGAAGTTTAAGAATCAGGGTTATGTATTAGCTTCAGCGTTTCTGGTTGGGAAGCTCGTAGAGTGCCTTTGTCAGAGGCACTGGTTTTTTAAATTGCAGCAGATTGGAATTAGGATGAGAGCAGTTCTTGCAACAATTATATACAACAAGAGTTTGACCCTTTCGTGCCAGTCAAAGCAGGGCAATAGTAGTGGGGAAATCATCAATTTCATGACTGTTGATGCGGAGCGAATTGGTGATTTTAGCTGGTACATGCATGACCCCTGGATGGTCATCCTCCGAGTTGCTCTCGCCTTGTTCATATTGTATAAAAATCTCGGGGTTGCATCTCTTGCTGCTTTTGCTGCAACCATAGTCATCATGTTATTAAACTTTCCATTGGGAAGATTACAGGAACACTTTCAAGACAAGTTGATGAAATCTAAAGATGCAAGAATGAAAGCTACCTCTGAGATATTACGGAATATGAGAATTCTCAAGCTCCAAGCATGGGAAATGAAGTTTTTGTCTAAGATTGAGGAGCTTCGGAACACAGAAGCAGGATGGCTGAAGAAACTTGTTTACTCTCAAGCAATTGTGAGTTTCGTTTTCTGGGGAGCTCCTACTTTTTTGTCTGTGAGCACTTTTGGCACTTGTATGCTGTTGGGAATCCCACTTGAGTCTGGAAAGATCTTATCTGCATTAGCAACATTCAGGAATCTTCAGGAGCCCATTTATAATCTTCCTGACACAATCTCTATGCTGGTTCAGACTAAGGTTTCCCTCGATAGAATTGCATCTTTCCTCTGTCTAGACGATTTGCAGAAGAATATTGTCGAGAAGCTTTCAAGGGATAGCACCGAGACAGCAATTGAGATAGAAGCTGGGAATTTCTCTTGGGATTTGTCAGCTCCAAACCCAACCTTGAAAGATATAAGTTTTAAAGCAGTCCACGGTCTGAAGGTTGCTGTTTGCGGTACTGTTGGTTCTGGCAAGTCGAGCTTACTTTCCTGCATTCTAGGAGAGCTACCGAAGATCTCAGGGACACTTAAATTGTGTGGGACAAAGGCCTATATTGCCCAGTCACCTTGGATACAGAGTGGCAAGATTGAAGAAAATATATTATTCGGCAAGGAGATGGATAGGGAAAAGTATGAGAGCATACTCGAGGCATGTTCCCTAAAGAAGGATCTGGAGATATTGTCATTTGGCGACCAAACTGTTATAGGTGAGAGAGGTATCAATCTGAGCGGTGGACAGAAACAAAGAATACAAATTGCTCGAGCTCTATACCAAGATGCTGACATCTATCTATTTGATGATCCTTTTAGCGCTGTTGATGCGCATACTGGATCTCATTTGTTTAAGGTAAATTGACTCACAGCTCTAGTCTCACTTAAGTATTGTTCTGGTTGTTTACTTTGTTTCATATTGTGCTACTAATAGAAGAAAACATTTGTCAATTTGTTCTTTGTACACATAGTAAAGTATAATGGTGGTCTCATAAATTAGTTTTGTTTGAAAATTTGTTCGCAGGAAGTTTTACTTGGTCTTTTGAGTTCAAAAACAGTTATTTATGTGACTCATCAAGTTGAGTTCTTACCTGCCGCTGATCTGATTTTGGTCAGTAACTACATCCCTTTTTTACAATTTATGAAAGATGGAAGATGGAAGAATTATGTCCAATTTGTATCTTCTGTTTAGGTTATGAAAGATGGAAGAATTACGCAGGCTGGAAAGTATAATGACATTCTCGATTTGGGGTCGGATTTTATGGAACTTGTAGGCGCGCATAAGACGGCTTTATTGGCACTTGATTCTAAAAATACAGGGTCAACTTCTGGAAATGGAGATACAAGTACTGACGGTGTTTCCCTGCAAGAAGGAAATAAAGAATTACAAAATGGCAAAGCTGCTGAAATAGTTGAGCCGAAAGGACAGCTTGTTCAAGAAGAGGAGAGGGAGAAAGGCAGAGTCGGTTTTCCAGTGTACTGGAAATATCTCACAACAGCATACGGAGGGGCTCTGGTACCTTTTACTTTAGTGGCAGAGGTTCTCTTTCAAGTACTCCAAATCGGTAGCAATTATTGGATGGCTTGGGCAACTCCAGTGTCAGAGGATGTCAAACCCACCGTTAATGGATCTACTCTGATAATAGTATACGTTGCTTTGGCTATAGGCAGTTCTTTTTGCATTCTTGCTCAATCCACGTTGCTTGCAACAGTAGCATACAAAACAGCAACTCTACTCTTCAACAAAATGCATTTTTGCATTTTCCGTGCACCCATGTCCTTCTTTGATGCCACCCCATGTGGACGTATCCTAAATAGAGTAAGTGGATTTCAACCTACTTAATCTCCAATGCAGTGTGCATTTTATTGCTCACTAAAACTAAGATAATTGATTTTATTTTTTTTCGGTTACATTTTTCTTTCATTTTCAATTCAGTACACAATTGTATAGTTTTGTTGACATTTGATTGATTTGTTTGTACTCTAACAGGCTTCAACGGACCAAACTGCAATCGATTTGCAAATACCATACCAAGTCGGAGAAGCTGCCTTCTCAATCATCCAGCTTTTGGGAATCATAGCAGTTATGTCACAGGTGGCATGGCAAGTTTTCATCGTCTTTATTCCTGTTATTTCTATCAGCATCTGGTATCAGGTAATGCTCATATTTTGCATACTGTCAGGGAACTAGATACCGGAGAAGATGAGTTCTAACATTTTATTTCGTTGTGCAGCAATACTACATCCCCTCTGCCAGAGAACTTTCGCGGTTGGTTGGAGTATGCAAGGCTCCAGTTATCCAACATTTTGTCGAAACAATTTCAGGATCAACAACTATCAGGAGCTTTGATCAGCAATCTAGATTTCGAGAAACAAATATGAAGCTGTCGGATGCGTATTCTCGGCCAAAATTTCACATTGTTGGTGCAATGGAATGGCTTTGCTTTCGGTTGAATATGTTGTCTGCTATTACATTTGCCTTTTCTTTGTTTTTCTTAATCTCTTTTCCGAACGGAATCAATCCAGGTTAGTAGTTCCCCTGCCTTCTTCAGCAATCTGTATTCTGCTCTTGTAAGAAATTAATTAGAATGCCTAAAATGGAAACCTCGCTTTTCTTTTATAGCTATTGCTGGTTTGGCTGTGACATATGGACTGAACCTAAACACGTTACAATCTCGGGTGATATGGAATCTTTGTAATTTGGAGAACAAAATCATATCAGTAGAGAGAATACTTCAATACACGTCGATTTCCAGTGAGCCTCCTCTTGTAATTGATGAAAACTGCCTAGATCGTTCTTCGCCTCCTTATGAAAACCGCCCAGATCGTTCTTGGCCATGGAATGGAGAAGTTAAAATTGAGAATCTTCAGGTAATATTTGCATTCCTTTTACAACTCCGATTCTCTTATGGAACATATGGGATATTGATGTCGAATGACATGTTATAGATACGGTATGCCCCTCATTTGCCACTTGTTTTGCGGGGTCTCACATGCACCTTTTCCGGAGGGAAGAAAACTGGTATTGTTGGGAGAACAGGAAGTGGTAAATCTACTCTCATACAAGCTCTATTCCGGATTATTGATCCTCAAGCTGGTCAGATAGCGATTGATGGCATCAACATCTCTTTCATTGGTTTGCATGATTTGCGGACAAAACTAAGCATTATTCCCCAGGATCCCACCATGTTTGAAGGGACCATAAGGAGTAACCTGGACCCTCTCGAGGAGTACACAGATGATCAAATTTGGGAGGTATGTTGTGTATATTATGATAGTGAGGATAAATTTATTTACTTTTTATATTTTTTATTTTGCTGATGTATTTTTTAATGGTTCCAGGCTCTAGATAAGTGCCAACTCGGAGATGAAGTTAGGAAGAAGGAGAAAAAACTAGATGCATCAGGTACATGTTTGGTAATTTGTGTATTCATTTCACGTAAACCCAACTGTGTAGGAATCAAACTGTGAATGGTTATGGTGTTACTTTTTACTCCAGTTACTGAGAATGGAGAGAACTGGAGTATGGGTCAGAGGCAACTTGTCTGTCTCGGGAGAGTTCTACTAAAGAAGAGCAAGGTATTGGTCCTTGATGAAGCTACTGCCTCTGTTGATACTGCCACCGATAATTTGATTCAGCACACCATTAGGCAACACTTTTCCGACTCTACAGTCATAACCATAGCGCATCGAATAACTTCTGTTCTTGATAGTGACATGGTTCTTCTTCTGGGTAATGGTGAGTATATAATATGTAACATAATTCTCGTGCATTTTTATCGGCGTGTTGATCTTGCTTATCATATATATTGTAATAATGGTGTAGGACTTATCGAGGAATATGACTCTCCAGTGAGATTGTTAGAAAACAGATCATCCTCATTTTCAAAACTTGTAGCAGAGTACACAGAAAGATCAAACACAAGTTTTTGATAAGCTAACTAGCATTGAAGGACTAATGCTTCAGGAACTAGAGTTGATCAGCTATACCTTTTCTGATGACGACGAAATTTAATTAGTATCCATAATTTTGAAATGTACTTATATTATTCTTACCACATTTTAGGCATGTACGTTGTGAAGTAATTTTATGTTGAATAGTTAATGCTGTAAAACCCTGAATAATGCTTGTAATTAAAGCTTAATAATTTGCAGTTTGACTTTGTGTTGGCATAATAATGTTTATGATTAGCTTATTCAATAGAGGAGTAGAGTGAAACTATGCTACTAATTTGCTCATAAAGTTGTATTAACTTTAACTGATATAATTTATAATTTTCACGCGCTAAATTTCATCCAAAATAATATAGATCTGATAGTTCATCTCCTTGGCTAAATATAGATCTGTTATTGTTAGGAATTTAAAATGTGCATGTCTAATTCTCTAATTCTTTTAGATTCAATCACTTAGCTCATGGACATACACTTGATGACATAAGTAGTGCAATAATAATTAAGTTCCAACAAAAAAAAAATGCCCATGTGACCCCATCTAATTGGAAAATACAACTTCTAGAATTTAAAATGGAAAAAGGCACTATCTACCCTCTATAATCTATTTATCTAACTAATAATTGCTTGTCCTATATGTATCATTTTTTAATTGTCCAACAACCATCTAAGTCAACAACTAAATAAAGAATAAAGAAAAACAAGAATGACAACCTTGGCAGCCAAGTATTTCTGACTCGTGGTCAGTGTTAATATACTCATTGGAAAGAAAACCTTTTTCCTTTGAACCTTGAAATCCACTCTCAAGAATGGAACTTGTTGAGTCATCAATGAATGGCATATCATATTTTGTTTCAAACTCAACCTCTATAATGTATTCATGTATTGATTATCTTCTTGAACCCAATTTATTACGCGGGTATTCTGGTTCACTACACCTAGTTTTACTAGTCATGTTGATCATCCTATTTGTGTGCAGCAGATGCAGAGACAAGTCTGAGAAAAAACATACACTTTTCCCTTGTTTGATTATTTTGGTTTCCAACTTAATCATCTTTTGTTGTTTGAGTTACTTTATTTGGTGTAGAATTGGCTGGCCTGATGACAAGCTGGTGAGCCTTTTGGATTTAGTACCTAGAACACTCTCATGGAGCGCACTTGGCATTTACTTGCACTTTCATTTCTCTTATTCAGCTCAAGAAAAGTCCCCGATTTTATCAAGTGTCTGGTGGGGTTTTTGTTTCACAATATCCTTCTGTAGCCTTTTTCTAGATGTGGTTCTTTACAGAAAATGTATGCCCTTCAACAATCACTACTTAGTATCTGATATTGTCTGTGTCTTCACTGCATTGTTCTTCTGTTATGCGAAATTCCCGCGAAAAAGCAGCAAAAAATCTCTTCTTCAGAAACCCCTTTTGAGTGATCATTCTAATTTACATAATGAGCTACATTCAAGCAAGTCTAGAGGGAGTGATTCAGCAACTTCTTACTCAAATGCTGGTCTCTTCAGTATTCTCACTTTCTCTTGGATGAGCTCTCTAATTGCTCTTGGCAATCAGAAAACTTTAGATCTTGAGGACATTCCTCAACTTTACCGGGAGGATACTGCAGCTAGGGCATTTCAGATTTTTCGGAATAAGCTTGAGCTGGAAAATGGTGCTGCTACTGGTGTTACCACATTTAAGCTGCTGAAAGCATTGATGCTTCCATATTGGAAGGACTTTCTCTTAACAAGTGTATTAGCGGTTGTCTACGCATTATCTTCTTTTGTCGGTCCATACCTGATAGAGAGTTTTATTGATTGTCTTAATGGGCAGGGGGAGTTTAAAAATAAGGGATATCTTCTAGCTTGCACCTTTTTTGTTGCAAAACTTATAGAGTGCCTCTCCCAGAGGAAGTGGTGGTTTAGTTTAGAGCAAGGTGGAATCAGGATCCGTGCAGTGCTAGTGGCAGCAATTTACGACAAATGTATGACTCTATCGCATCTCTCAAAGCAGGGTCAAACAAGTGGGAATATCATCAATTTGATGGCCAATGATGTGGAGAGAGTTGGTAAGATCTATATTGCTGTCCAAGATCTTTGGTTGGTGATTTTGCAAGCTGGTTTGGCTTTCTTAATATTGTACAAGTATCTAGGGGAAGCATCGCTGGCTGTTTTTGTTCCAGCAGTACTTATCATGCTGCTGAACTATCCATTGATAAGACTTCATAAGAGGTTTCAGTACAAGATAATGGTTTCAAAGGATAACAGGATGAAGATGACTTCTGAGATTTTAAGAAACATGAGGATTTTGAAGCTTCAAGGGTGGGAAATGAAATTCCTGGCTAAGATTGTTCATCTCAGGAAGCTGGAAGAAGAATGGCTGGAGAAATACAATTACGCTTTAGTACTTCCGATCTTTTTCGTTTGGGTATTTCCATCTATCGTGTCTGTCGCCACTTTTGGCGCCTGTATGCTTATTGGAATGCCATTTGAAACAGGAAAGATCATATCTGCATTGGCAATATTCAGGATACTTCAAGTGCCAATTGATAAACTTCCGGCTCGAATTTCGTCCATGGTTCAGACCAAGGTTTCACTGGAAAGAATTTCATCTTTCCTTGGTCTGCAGGACTTAGCACCTGATGTTGTTGAGAAGCTTCCAAGGTCTAGTTCTGATATAGCAATTGACATAGTTGATGGGAATTTCTCTTGGGATTTTTCTTCCTTGGTCCCAACATTAAAAGACATAAATTTCAAAGTAAAGCATGGTATGAGAGTTGCTGTTTGTGGTGCTATTGGTTCAGGCAAGTCAAGCTTACTTTCCTGCATCCTGGGAGAACTTCCCAAAATTTCTGGAACGATTAAATTGTGCGGGGCGAAGGCCTATGTTTCTCAGTCAGCCTGGATACAAAGTGGGACAATTGAAGAGAATATATTGTTCGGTAAGGAAATGAACAAAGAAATGTATGAGAGGATACTTGAAGCATGCTCCCTGAAGGAGGATATGGGAATGTTCTCTTTCGGTGATCAAACAATTATAGGTGAGAGAGGTATCAATTTAAGTGGTGGACAAAAGCAGAGAATACAGATTGCACGTGCTCTCTACCAGGATTCTGATATCTACCTGTTTGATGATCCGTTCAGTGCTGTGGATGCTCATACTAGTTCTCATATATTCAAGGTGGAGTCTTTTTTTTTTTTTTTCCATTGTAAATAAACTCTGTTATCAATAATATTATTCCTACTCAAGTTTAGCTCTTGTTCTTTGCATAACAGGAGGTTTTGCTTGGTCTTCTGAATTCTAAAACTGTCATTTATGTCACACACCAAGTTGAGTTTTTACCTTTTGCTGATATAATCTTGGTAAGAATTTGAAACTTTTTGTTGACCGCCCTGGAAATTGTAAACCCAAGAATGAACTGCATCATCTGCCTGCCTTCCTTTCAGGTCATGAAAGATGGAAGAATAAAGCAGGCAGGAAAATATAGTGACATCCTTGTTCCTGGATCTGACTTTGTAGAATTTGTTGATGCTCATGGCATGGCCTTATCGCAACTCTCTTCCAATCCGAAAGGGACACTTTCTGACAATGGAGTCATGAGCAGCACCAACAAGATTTTGCAGAAAAAAGATTTAGAAAATGGGAAATCAGATGTAGTTGAGCCTAAAAGACAACTAATTGAAGACGAAAAGCGGGAGAAAGGTAGAGTCGGGTTCTCAATCTACTGGAAATATATGACAACAGCATACGGAGGAGCTCTTGTGCCCTTAATATTGCTTGCAGAGATTATCGTCCAACTACTTAACATTATTAGCAGTTATTGGATGGCATCGGAAACTAATGATTCAAAGGATGTGAAACCTGAACCTATCCTCATATCTTCCTATATAGCTTTTGCTATTGGAAGTTCATTCTGTATTCTGCTCAGGATCACCCTTGTTCAAATTGCAGAATATAAGACAGCAGCTCTACTCTTCAATAAAATGCACCTCTGCATTTTCCGTGCGCCCATGTCTTTCTTTGATGCAACCCCTACTGGGAGGATCCTAAGCAGAGTAAAGAATTTTCTTGCCATTGTTTCTTCTGTAATAAACTAACCAAAATTTTAAGGAATTTTCTTACTACATCAATTTTATCTTCTACAGGCTTCTGCAGACCAAAGGAAGGTTGATTTGGAAACGGCATATGAAGTTGGGGCAGTTGCATTCACACTTATCGACCTTCTTGGAATCATCGGAGTTATGTCTCAAGTGGCATGGCAAGTTCTTATCATTTTTGGCCCTGTCTTTTGTATCTGCATTTGGTATCAGGTAATCTTTTCCTCTAGATGTATCTTTAGTGTACTAATGTTTCGTAGTTTGTCATTTCTGTGGATCATGTTCCTCGATGTGACAAAGAATTTTAAAGAATATTTTAGTCTAATGCCATTATCCTATGCCTCATGCGATATGCATTAACAATATTTAGTGTAAGATAGCAAGAGTTTCATCAAGCTTTTTGTTGTACAGCAATATTACATAGCTTCTGCAAGAGAACTTTCACGATTGGTCGGATTATCTAGAGCTCCAATTTTCCAGAACTTTTCCGAAACAATATCGGGTTTAATTACTATCAGAAGCTTTGATGAGCAATCTAGATTCCAAGAACTAAATATGAAGCTTGTTGATGCATATTCTCGGACTAGATTTCATATAGCTGGTGCAGCAGAATGGCTTTGCCTTCGCCAAGAGCTGCTTTCTTGCATCACATTTGCACTATCATTGATATTTTTAATCTATTTTCCTGGGAGAATAAATCCAGGTAAGCTGGTCCTATCGTCTTATGGATCATATTCTTGTCTTCACCGTCATTTTGACTAACCTAATATACACATCATCCTTTGGCTTTTCTTCGTATGAAGCCTTCGCTGCCCTAGCTGTGACGTACGGACTCAATCTCAACACTGCACAAAGTCTGCTCATGAGCAGAATATGTGGTTTGGAGGATAGAATCATATCAGTAGAAAGAATATTTCAATTCATGTCTATTCCTACTGAACCTCCACTCGTCATAGAAGGAAAACGGCCAGATCATTCATGGCCACTCCATGGAGAAGTTTCTATTAATAATCTTCAGGTATTTCTACATTTCTTTTGTTAATAGATGCTCAGATCCATATAGGCTTATCTGTCGTTTATAATTAAATGAAGGTCCGGTATGCCCCCCATATGCCTCTTGTGCTACAAGGTATCTCTTGCACTTTTCCAGGAGGGAAGAAAATTGGTGTTGTTGGTAGAACAGGCAGTGGAAAATCAACTCTGGTTCAAACTCTCTTCCGCATTGTCGAACCTGCTGCTGGTCAGATTGTGATTGATGGTGTCAATATTTCGTCAATCGGATTGCATGATTTGCGTTCAAGGCTGAGCATCATCCCTCAAGATCCCACCATGTTTGAAGGAACGGTGAGGAGCAACATGGACCCTCTTGAAGAGTACACTGATGAGCAAATTTGGGAGGTGGAATTCACATTTATTTTTCCTACCCATTAATTTGAAGAAGAATATAAAATGTTTCGACTATTAATATGCTTACACATATTAAAATGGTTCCAGGCTCTTGATATATGCCAACTCGGGGACGAAGTCAGGAATAAGGAAAAGGGTCTAGAGCAGTCAGGTTTATACACTTGCTGTATGCAAATCTTTTAAATTGAAAGGTATTGAATTTACATTACTTATGGTTATCCTGGAAATGTAGTAACTGAAAATGGAGAGAACTGGAGTATGGGGCAAAGGCAGTTAGTTTGTCTCGGGCGTGTACTACTAAAGAAGAGTAAGATACTGGTGCTTGATGAAGCTACAGCCTCAGTTGATACGGCCACCGACAACTTGATTCAACATACCATCAGGAAACACTTTACAGAATGTACTGTGATAACAGTTGCACACAGAATAACTTCTGTTCTTGATAGTGGTATGGTTTTGCTTCTAAGTAAAGGTGAGCCTATCATATCGCCATTGTACATAAGTACCGTTGCAAATTTCTCGGTATGCATACAAATTAAACGGTTTTGATGATTTTATAATGATGGTGCAGGGCTTGTTGAGGAATATGACTCTCCTGCAAGATTACTTGAGAATAAGTCGTCATCTTTTGCAAAACTTGTGGCAGAGTACACAGAAAGGTCAAACACCAGACTCGACAATGCTTCCTAACTATACTTCTTTCCACAAGTTTTCTGTTGTAGATGTACATCATCAAATTGTATCTTCATTACTTCAAACTCCAATATGATATCAATAAGATTTTATTAAGTTATGTGTTATTTATGATAATTAATGTATCCTTTTTCTATATTGATGTTGTAAACTTACTACGGGTCTCTTTATATAGACACTAATTTTCATCTAAATTGCACTGTGATTGGTTGCTATCATCAAAGGGTCAGTGTCACAATAATAGATCACAGGACAAATGTAATTTTTATTATAGGTTAGGGACTAAATAGTTGGTTCAACCTTTTGGTGTTAATTATGAGTTTTTTTTTTTTTTTTTCAATTCTGTGAATCCAAAGAATGTGGTCATTTTTTTATTCCTTCCTCTATCCTTGGTTCCTTTTAACTCTTGTGTAAATCAGTCAAACACGAGCTTAGAAAATTACTAAAGCAGGTCATTGTCAATATGCAGAATTCTATCACCTTATCATCATATATGTTAACTATAAAGTCATTTTCTCATTGTGAGCTGTCCTCAATATAAACATTGGTGCACTTCTGTGTCATATAAGAACATATACTAGGAAGTTTCATAGTCCTCCTCTTTACCAAAACAAAAAATATATATATTCTCTAATCTTTATTGATTCAGCAGAACAGCATCTTAGAATCTAATGAAGATGGGGTTCTTTAAAAACAAAAATAAAGATAGTATTCTTCTGGAGAAACCTCTTTTGACTTGCTCTACGGGGAGTGATACATTAACTCCTTACTCAAATGCTAGTTTCTTCAGCATTCTTACTTTCTCTTGGATGAGTCCTATTATTGCAATTGGCAATAAGAAAACGTTAGACCTCGACGATGTTCCTCAGCTTTACAGCGAGGATACAGCAGCTGTTATGTTTCCAGTTTTTCGAAGCAATCTTGATGATAGCAGTGTCACTACATTTAAGCTAGCGAAAGCATTGATCGTTTCCTTTTGGAAGGAAATTCTATGGACAGGCTTGTTTTCGCTGCTATACACATCAGCATCTTATGTTGGTCCATACCTTATAGACAGTTTCATTCGGTGCCTCAACGGGCGAGGAGAATTCGTAAACGAAGGCTACCTCCTTGTTTTCACCTTTTTTGTTGCAAAACTAGTTGAATGCCTGTCCCTAAGACATTGGCTCTTTAGGTTGCAACAAACGGGGATCCGGGTCCGAGCAGTGTTAGTGGCAACAATATATAACAAAGGCTTGATGCTCTCCCCTCTGTCAAGGCAGGGCCATACAAGTGGGGAGATCATCAATTATATGGCGGTTGATGCGGAGAGAATTGGCAGTTTCAGTTGGTACATCCATGACTTATGGTTGGTCTTCTTCCAAGTTGGTTTCGCCTTGTTGATATTGTATAAGAATCTCGGACTTGCTTCGCTTGCTGCGTTTGTTGCAACGGTACTTGTTATGCTGTTGAACTACCCTTTGGGTAGAATACAAGAAACATTTCAGGAGAAGATGATGGAATGGAAAGATAAGAGAATGAAGACAATGTCTGAGATTTTACGGAATATGAGGATTCTCAAGCTCCAAGGGTGGGAAATGAAGTTCTTGAGCCGGATTGTTGACCTGAGGAAAATGGAGGAGAAATGGTTAAAAACGTACTTGTACGCTTCAGCAATGACAAATTTTTTCTACTGGGTTGCCCCGACTTTTGTCTCGGTAATCACTTTCGGTGCTTGTTATCTTATGGGAATCACACTGGAATCGGGGAATATCTTATCTGCACTAGCAACATTCAGGATTCTTCAAGCACCAATCTATAATCTTCCTGATACAGTTTCCATGTTAGTTCAAACCAAGGTTTCCCTTGATAGAATTGCATCTTTCCTTTGTCTCGAAGAATTGCAGTCTGATGTCGTTGAGAGGCTTCCAAGGTTTAGTTCTGGCACAGCAATTGAGATAGTTAATGGGATTTTTTCGTGGGATTTACATTCATCTACCCCAACTTTGAAAGATATAAACCTTAAAGTATTCCATGGTATGAGAGTTGCTATCTGCGGAACTGTTGGTTCGGGGAAGTCAAGCTTACTTTCGTGTGTTCTGGGAGAGATATCCAAGATCTCATGATCAGTCAGGTTATGTGGGACAAAGGCATATATTTCGCAGTCACCTTGGATACAGAGCGGCACAGTTGAAGAAAACATATTGTTCGGTAAGGAGATGAATAGAGAAAGGTATGACAGGATACTTGAAGCATGTTCTCTGAAGACGGATTTGGAAATTCTCTCATTTGGTGACCAAACAATTATAGGAGAAAGGGGTATCAATTTAAGCGGTGGTCAGAAGCAACGCATACAGATTGGTCGTGCCCTCTACCAAGATTCGGATATCTATCTATTTGATGATCCATTTAGTGCTGTGGATGCTCATACTGGATCCCATATATTTAAGGTCAAAATCCTGTGCTTTCTTAACACTAAATACAAATGTGGATACAAATTTAAGCTATTTTTACGCATATACTTACGTATTTCCTTCTGTTTTGACAGGAAGTTTTACTCGACCTCCTGAACTCAAAAACTGTCATTTACATTACTCACCAAGTTGAGTTCTTACCTGCTGCTGATCTTATTTTGGTGAGAAATCTATATTTGTGTTTTTCTCTCTTTACTGACTTCAAATGATTAAAGCATCCCCTTTTTCTTATACTTTTTAGGTGATGAACGATGGGCGGATTACACAGGCTGGCAAGTATGATGAAATTCTCACTTCCGGATCCGACTTTATGGAGCTTGTTCATGCTCACAAGGAAGCCTTATTGCCACTTGATTCCAGACAAGCAGGAACACCGTCTGAAAACGGAAGTACGAACGAGTATTATGGTGGACAGGATCAAGAAAACAAAGATTTAAAAAATGGTAAATCAGATGAGATAGATGTGCCGAAAAGATAGATCATTCAAGAAGAAGAGAGGGAGAAAGGTAGAGTTGGGTTCTCCGTCTATTGGAAGTACATCACAACAGCATATGGAGGGGCTTGTGTGCCCCTTATATTGCTCGCCGAGATTCTCAATCAGATATTTCAAATCAGCAGCAACTATTGGATGGCATGGGCAACTCCCAAGTCGAAGGATGTAAAACCTGTCACTAGTGAATCTACTCTAATACTTGTGTATGTAGTTTTTTCTATTGGAAGTTCTCTCTGTCTTCTTTTCAGAATCACCCTTCTTGTCACAGCAGGGTATAAGACTGCTACTCAGCTCTTCAATAAAATGCACTTTTGCATTTTCCGTGCTCCGATGTCTTTCTTTGATGCAACCCCCAGCGGCCGAATTCTAAATAGAGTAAGTGCCCTGCCTAATCATTTATAATCATATTGAAACATGAGTTCCTAATCATTTTACTGGAAATCCATCTACTGTTTGTGCTGTTTTAGGCTTCAACAGACCAAAGCGAGGTTGATCTGCAAATAGCATATCAAGTCGGTAACAATTTAGAGAGATCAAATGATTTGGAGAGAAAGAAAGTCTATTTTATCATTGAGGCAATGAGCCTATTTATACAACATTGCAGCTACAAAGGTAAAGATCTGACTGCTATAATCTAGGAGCTAATTAAGGATATAATTACAGTTGATTTCCTAGTAATTACATTTGACTATGTTTAATATGTAGATGTTCACACCATATTGTTGTTCACACTGATATCCCCCCTCAAATTGATGCTGGGCGATCCGAAAGCATCAATTTGTTAAGAAGGAACTGATGTCGTCCACTAGACAAAGCTTTAGTGAATACATCTGCAGTTTGGTGTTCACTAGGGATGTGCGGAAGAGAAATAACATGGGAATCATATGCCTCGCGAATAGAATGACAATCGACTTCAATATGTTTTGTGCGCTCATGAAAAACAGGGTTAGCTGTAATGTGAATAGCACTTGTATTATCGGCATGGAGGGCTGTAGGGTCAGTTTGACAAAAGCCAATCTCAACCAATAATCCGCGAAGCCAAAGAATTTCTGAACATGCAGACGACATAGCTCTATATTCCGACTCGGTGGAAGATTTAGATACACGATCTTGCTTTTTGCTCTTCCAAGAAATTAATGAAGGGCCAAGAAACATACACCAACCAGTAATAGAACGACGAGTATCAGGACACCCGGCCCAATCAGCGTCACTATAAGCAACAAGGCGAATTGCTGAGTTGACCGGAATGAACAGTCCTCGTGTAGAGCTGCCAAGCAAATAACGAATGATTCGGCGGACAGCCGTCAAATGAAGATGTCTCGGAGCTTGCATGAATTGACTAACTTGTTGAACGGCAAATGAAATATCTGGACGGGTAATAGTCAGATAATTAAGACTGCCTACTAGTCGCCGATACAAAGAAGGATCTGAAAGAAAATCACCCTCATCACTGCTATATTTAACATTTACTTCCAGAGGAGTATGGGCGGTCCGGCCATTTTGAAGACCAGCCAAAGAAATCAGGTCTTGGGTATATTTGTGTTGATGTAGGAACATACCAGCAGAGGTAGAACAAACTTCAAGGCCTAAAAAATAGTGTAAAGGTCCCAAGTCTTTCATACGAAATGCACCGTGAAGCCGTTCAACAAGTTTAGAAATCATTTCGGTATTGTTCCCAGTAATGACAATATCATCAACATAAACAAGAAGCAAGACAATTCCCTGAGGAGTTTGGCACAGAAACAAAGAAGAATCATATTGACTTTGAACAAAGGAGAAACTAAGAAGAGCATCACGAAATTTATGGAACCAAGCTCGAGGAGCTTGTTTCAAACCATAAAGGGACCTTTTTAGCTTACAAACATCGGAGGAGGGAGTAGAAAATAACCCAGGTGGTGGAGTCATGTAGACATCTTCCTTAAGATCTCCATGCAAAAATGCATTTTTAACATCCATTTGTCGTAACGGCCATCCCTTTGAAGCAGCAACAGCAAGAACAAGTCGCACAGTTGTCATCTTTGCTACAGGTGCGAACGTCTCTTCATAATCTACTCCATATTTTTGCTTATTACCGAGAGCAACCAATCGTGCTTTATATCTGTCAAGTGAACCATCAGGACGGAGCTTGACTGAAAATTTCCAGTCACAACCAATGGGCTTAATACCAGGAGGACAAGGAACAAGCTCCCAAGTGTGATTCTCTCAAAGGGCCTGAAGTTCTTCTTGTATTGCTTTGGCCCAACAAGCTTGTGTAGATGCCTGAGAATAAGAAGTTGGAACTGTAGTGGGAGATAAAGTGGCAGAGTAACCATACCTATTAGGAGGATTACGGGCACGATCGCTTCGACGGGGAGCCATTGGTGTGGAAGGTGGATCAGGTTCGGGAGGGACTTGTGGGGCAGAAGGGGACTTTCTTCGTTGATAGACCATGCCTGGTTGAAAGCGTTCAATAGGCCGAGAGCTGTCATCAAAGTGAGGAAGAAAAATAGGGGCACATGGAGAAGCATGTTGTTGAAAGTAATACTCATGTTCAAAGAAAACCACATTTCTGGAAACACGCATACGATTGGCAGCAAAATCATAGCATAAAAACCCCTTATGAGCAGTACTATAACCCATAAAAGCACACCGAACTGATTGAGCTGTGAGCTTGTGGCGTTCATGGGAAGGTAAGTGAACAAAACACACACAGCCAAATGTACGCAATGTATGATAATCGGGATGTATGCCAAATAAGCGATAATGAGGAGAATCAAAGTTCAGCTGTGGAGAAGGAAGACGATTGATTAAATAGACTGCGGTAGACAAAGCCTCCACCCAAAATTTAGAAGGGACTGAAGATTGCAAAAGCAGTGTGCGAACCATGTCTAGCAAGTGACGGTTCTTCCGTTCGGCCACTCCATTTTGTTGAGGGGTGTAAGGACATGCCCGCTGAGATACTATACCTTTTTGTTGCAAAAACCCCTGAAATTCATGTGACATATACTCCCCACTATTGTCAGAACGTAAAACTTTGATGTTTGTTGAAAATTGGGTCTCAACAAATGCCACAAATGCACGAAATGCAGTTAGTACCTCAGATTTGGAATGCAAAAAATATATCCAAGTAAAGCGGCTATAGTCATCGATAAACGTTACGAAATATTTATACTGCCCATGTGAAAATACAGGAGTAATACCCCAAACATCGCTATGGATAATTGCAAAACAAGTTGTAGCCCGACTACCACCAACAGGAAAGGGCAAAGTCTTACTTTTTCCCAATTTACAAGTAGAGCAATCAAAAGACAAAATATGACTAGAAGATGGAGCTTTATTTCCAAGTAAACCACGTTGCATCAAATTATGCAAAATAACATTATTCGGGTGTCCTAATCGTTTATGCCAAAATTCAGCCTTGTTTTCAACAACTTTGGAAGCTAAAGATACAATGTCAGGAATTGAAAACTGCAATGGAAATAATCTGCCCACTTTAGGTCCCCTCGCGATCACCTTCCCCGATACCTGATCCTGCACACGACAACCATCACGAGAGAAATGCACATTATAATTATTGTCCACCATTTGACCGACAGAAAGTAAATTAGTCGATAATTCAGGAGAAACAAACGCATCGCGAAAAGAAGGTCCAATATCACCAACAGCATTAATGGGAAGATCATCACCATTAGCAACTTGTATAGTTTGCGAGCCAGTATATTTCCGAAGATTTCGTAATAAATGGGAAGAAACAGTCATATGGTTAGATGCACCAGAATCAACAAGCCAACAAGAAAGAGCATTTTTACCTTGCCCATGAAGATTTACAGCAGAAAATGCGGATAAAATCATTTGTTGTACCATCTCTGGAGTGACATTCGACTGATTAAGGGTAGGGGCAGCAGTGGTATATGTTGCAGATGGAGGTATAACGCCAAGATCACCTGGTACAGCAGCGTGTAAACCTCTAATGCGACGGTTTTCTGGACGAGTGGAAGAATCCTTTATAATATGCCCGGTCTGCTTACAATAGTTGCAGAATTTCTTACTGCAATTACGAGCAAGATGCCCATACTCCTTGCAACTGTAGCACTGCTTTCCGCGATTCGTTCCTTGAGCGGCATAAGCAACATTGATAATTTCAGATGACTCCTTGGATGCACCAATGATGGCTTGTGTAGCCAATCTTTGTTCCTCACGCAACAATTCACCAACACATATATCCAATGACGGAACTGGGTTTCTATTTAGCAGTCCAGCCCGAGCAACCTCAAATTCAGGTCTCAATTTCATCAAAAACTGATCTCGTCGGCTTTCTTCATGAATGGATTGAAGGCTGGATAAAACCTCGCTAGGAACCTTGGAATAAATAATTCCAGAATATTCGCTCCAGAGATTAAGAAAACCAGAATAATACTGCTCGACGGAAAGATTTCCTTGATTGTAATTGTTGAGCTCAAGTTCCAATTGAAAGCGACGAGCTGTGTTATCTTGATGATAGATACGCTTGAGATAATCCCACATGTCCTTGGCAGTAGAAAAGGAAAGCAAGCTATTCACCATATGAGCTTCAATAGAACCGATGATCCAAGATACAATGCGAGCATCTTTTGTCTCCCAATCATTACGTTCTTTATCTTCCTTAGGAGTAGGGGAAGAGCCGTCAATATGACCCCAAAGTGCCTTCCCTTTCAGAAACATCCGGAGTTGGAACTCCCATGCCGAGTAATTCTTCCCTGAAAATTTTATGGCCATGGTCTGATTGCTCTCTGAAGAGGACATCGTTCAGCACCAAATAGAAAATAAAATGGCCCAAAAATGATCCAAAAATTTCCAAAAAAAAAAAAAAAAAACCAAAATTTCGAGTAACAAAAAAAATCAAAACAGCCCAAATGGCTCTGACACCATAACAATTTAGAGAGATCAAATGATTTGGAGAGAAAGAAAGTCTATTTTATCATTGAGGCAATGAGCCTATTTATACAACATTGCAGCTACAAAGGTAAAGATCTGACTGCTATAATCTAGGAGCTAATTAAGGATATAATTACAGTTAATTTCCTAGTAATTACATTTGACTATGTTTAATATGTAGATGTTCACACCATATTGTTGTTCACACTGATAGTCGGGACAGTTGCTTTTACGCTTAGCCAACTTCTAGGAATCATTGGGGTTATGTCTCAGGTGGCATGGCAAATTTTCGTCATTCTTATCCCTGTGTGTTTAATCTGCATCTGGTATCAGGTAATCATTATCATCCTTTATTGCATAATTTGTTTCTGTTTTGAAGTTACAGAAATTAGGAAGATGTCTCAACTTTTCTTTTTTACTTTTTATGATGCAGAAATATTACATCCCTTCTGCAAGAGAACTTTCACGGCTGGTTGGAGTGTGTAAAGCTCCAATTTTCCAGTATTTTGCGGAAACAATATCAGGATCAACCACTATCAGGAGTTTTGACCTGCAAGCAAGATTCCAGGAAAGAAATTTGAAACTGATAGATGAATTTTCTAGGCCTAAATTTCATATTGTTGGTGCAATGGAATGGCTTTGCTTCCGTCTAGATACGTTTTCGTGCATCACGTTTGCAGTGTCATTGATTTTCATAATCTCTTTCAAAGAAAAAATCGATCCAAGTAAGGTGTTCAATCCGCTTGATCATAATTGATACCTTTCCTTTTTACATAAAAACTGAAATTCTCAAATATGATTTCTTCTCTTAAAGCTATTGCGGGCCTAGCTGTGACCTACGGACTCAACCTCAACAATTTGCAAACTTGGTTAGTATGGAAGATGTGCAATATGGAAAACAAAATCATCTCGGTTGAAAGAATACTTCAATACATGTCTATTCCGAGCGAGCCACCTCTTATAGTCGAAGAACATAGACCAAATCATTTTTGGCCCTCGCACGGAGAAGTTGTTATTGATAATCTGCAGGTTTACAAATTTATTTTTTCTTTCTTCAGTTGACAGGTCAGATTCATATACGTCTATTTGACACGTTGACTACAATGTAGGTCCGGTATGCGCCCCATATGCCACTTGTGTTACGAGGTCTCTCGTGCATTTTTCCTGGAGGAAAGAAAGCGGGCATAGTTGGTAGAACAGGCAGTGGTAAATCAACACTAATACAAGCTCTTTTCCGCATTGTTGAGCCTTCTGGTGGTTGTATTTGGATTGATGGAATAAATATCTTGTTCCTTGGATTGCACGAATTGCGCTCAAGACTAAGCATTATTCCTCAAGATCCCACCATGTTTGAAGGGACTGTTAGGAGCAACCTCGACCCACTCGAAGAGTATTCTGATGAAAAAATCTGGGAGGTAAGCTGTTCCTATTCTCCTCACTGATGCTAAGTGATCGAAAAGGGAGAAATTGACATAAGTATAATCAAGTCCTGCAGGCATTGGATAAGTGTGAGCTTGGAGATGAAGTAAGGAAGAAGGAGAAAAAACTGGATTCCAGGGTTTGCGAGAACGGGGAGAACTGGAGTATGGGTCAGAGACAGCTCGTATGTCTGGGCCGTGTACTACTTAAAAAGAGCAAAGTATTGGTGCTTGATGAAGCTACTGCATCAGTGGACACAGCTACTGATAATTTGATTCAAGAAACAATAAGGAGGCAATTTTCAGAGTCAACAGTCATAACGATAGCGCATCGGATTACGTCTGTTCTTGACAGTGACATGGTCTTGCTCCTGAGCAACGGTACATGTTTTGATGAGTTTGAATAATTTGATTTATATGGTTGTTGTTATATTTTGAATGACAATATATAATGAATGCAGGGGTAATTGAGGAATATGATACACCAAGAAAGTTGCTAGAGAACAAGTCATCATCATTTGCTCAGCTTGTAAAAGAATACACAATGAGGTCAAATTAATATCAGTTCTCACAACTAACAGGTTAACCTTAAAAGAACATTAGTTGGCTGTATTAAGAAGTTAGCTGTAAAATTAGTACTGGAGATGCTGCTTCTGCTTAATCACCAAAACTATATAATAATATTGATATTTTATGGTCTAGACTAGACTTGTTGTTGTTGCAACTTAATTTAATTATCAGGTGTTGCTTAACTAGGATTAGTTCAGCAGCATGACACATTTCATACTTGTATCAATTTAATTACCTTGGAAACATCATAACAGAAGGGACAGCAAATGCATATCAAACAAATGGCATTTACTTATTATTAATTATTATTATAAGGGGGAGGATCAAGTGAGACAATGTCCTTAGGTGTGACAACTTTTATTGTGTGACAACTAATATTTAAAATACATTTTCCCAATGATTCCGAACTCGGTTTTCGAAAATTTTTATACCCTTGAATTCGTATTAATTAGCCGGTCATTTTGAGATCCATTGTGTTCAAATAAAAACGATTTTTTTTCAAATTTCTTGATATTCCAAAAGTCATTACCAAATCTTCCAAAAGTCATTACCAAATATTCCAAAATGAAAAAGTCGTTTTTATTTGACCACAATGGATCTCAAAATGACCGGCTAATTAATACGAGTACAACGGTATAAAAATTTTCGAAAACCGAGTTCGGGATCATCGGGAAAATGTATTTTAAAGAAAAGAAATAAAAGACTTTTCTCTCTCCTGCGATGACATCAGCGCTGACATCATCACCCCCCTTCCCTTCCTTACACGTGTATGCCCCTTAAAATATGCCATCCTTTTTCATTTAATTACACAATTGCCACTCCTTGTCACACAATAAAAATCTGTCTCACAATAACATAAGTGTCACACATGATCCTTTCTCTTATAAGTATTGTAATATTTTAAGCAACAATTGGAGTACAACACGCAATAACATTAATAAGGGAAAGACTATTACCTGACTTGTAATATTTTCATGTGTTGAATGCTGAAAGAAACATACAAAATTTTACTAATCTATTCTCAATGTCTTAATAAATATATTTTTATGTAATACTCCCTCCGGTCCATATTATTTGTCACATTTGACTAAATCACGGGTATTAAGAAAATGATTGGTTTGCATTAAATATATGTAAATTGGACTAGAATACCCTTATTAATTAAGAGGAAAAAATTTACATTGGAAAGCTAACATACAAATAATAGGGGTAAAGTGGGAAAAGTTTACATTGGAAACCTAACATGACAAATAATATGGAACAAGACTTTTTCTTCAAATGTGACAAATAATATGGACCGGAGGGAGTATTTAGTTTAGGTTATATATATAATAATTGTGTTGTCAATTTAAATTAGCACGTATCCATTATTTCTTTATTATCATATTTTTTGAGCAAAAGTCCGAATGATTAACGTAATTAAGGAAGGTAAAATAAATAACGAAAAATTAAAATAAGAAAGAAGGAAGGAAATCACATATATTTGTGAATTTTTCAACTTTTTTAAACAACATTTATTGAAAAACGGAGGAAAGTATATATTTAAAAAAAAAAAAAAACTGAATACTCTTCTAATTTGAAATGTAATTGGGTTAATTTCGTATAAGTGTGCGAAGATTTCAAATCTTTTCAAATAAATGACTGTATTTTATTTTTAAGCAAATAAAAGACTATAGTTTATATTGTTTGCACAACTAAAAACATGGTCGATTTTGTTGACGTGAACGAGAACATTTTTTGTACAAATTTTTTGACTTTTAAAACTTAACTCTAACTTAACTATTCAGAGTTTTGAAAAAAATATTTGAACAACAAATATTCTCAATCACTCGTTAACAAAATTAATCATTTCTTTAATTATATAAATAATATAATTTACAATTTTTTATTTACTCAAAACAAACCACACTTTTATATTTGCAAAACTTAAAACGATATAGTAACTTTTTGTTTTTCTTCATGTTATAAAGGAATATAATTTGACATAGGAAGGGCATAGTAGTAATAACAGCAAGTGCCACTTGCTCGGGCAGTATCTCCTCCACAGCAGCGACGAAAGTAGCTCAGATTGGTCAGCCAAAGTCCCTGAAAGTTGGCACCATCGGCGCCGCCAGTGAAAGCATGCATCTTTTTGAGCACATCAAATATTTTGGTCGTCCCTTCAACTTTCACCTTTCAAATCCCCATTTTCATTTTCTTTAGCTTCTCTTACTCTCTCCCTCCCTCCCCAATTTTGTCCCTTACATAAAATTCCTACTTGTTTGTCTTCCAATTTTTTTATTCAATGTTGAAACTTTCTTACCCTTTGGTCATTCCTGGACCAAAAACCTCTTCTATCTATGCAGTTTCAAAAATCCCACTTAAGCTTTCTCAAAAGAACCATCTTTTCTCATCTAACTTTCCCAATCTCTCACCTTATTGTCCTAAATTCTGTTTCTCTGATGTCCGAACTCGTTCTAAACCACTTAACAAAGTAAATACTGATTTGGGTATTAGAGATAATGCAGAAAAGAGTTTGAATTTAGAGTTTGTAAGAGCGTTGGCGACGCGAGGGGTCCTTTTGGGTGTGGTGATATGTGGGGTTTTGGTTGTCGGGTGTAAACGGGTATTTGCAGCTGAAAGTGTGGTGAATGTTGGGTATATTGAGCAGAGTATGGTGTTATGGAGGAATGCTTGGCCTAAGATTTCTCAGCTCCTTATAGTGTTTAAGGAGCAAGGTTTAATATTGGCTGCACTTCTTGGTCTCTCCGCGTTTTTTTCTATGGCTGAGACTTCCATTACTACCCTATGGCCTTGGAAGGTATTTAAAGTTTTTAGCTTTTATCTTCTTTTTTTGGTTTATACAATGTAGTTTCAGCTATTTTTCTGGCAGCAAAAAGAAGTTAGACAAATGACATAGCAATTCAGTATATAACTATGATTTGTTAGAACTGCAATATATAAGAACTGAGTTATCAGTAGTGACATTATAAGTATTGTAGCTTAAAGTGATTTTTCTGGTTTATACAATGTAGTACCAGTGCTATTTTTCTGCCATTTTTCTGGAAGGGAAAAGAATTTAGACAAATGATATAGCTACTATATAGTTGGTAACATATTAGCTTTGCAATAACATTGTTGCAGATCTGCGGCTGTAAATTATGGATTGATGTTTATAATTGTTTTGAGCTTCAAATTGCTGCCACGTAGCAATTCCACATGTGGAACTATGATTTGTTAGAACTGATACAATAACTGAGTTACCAGTAGTGACATTATCAGTAATGTAGCTTAAAGTGATTAAATGCCAATGACTCATTTTGCTTGACAGAGTACTACAAATCTTTTTAGGTGTACCTCATAGTAACCGTTCATGGTTGAGGAATTCTTTGAAATGGCTCTGCTCGTGTATGCTACTTCATTCTTTTCATCCGTTGTCCATGGTTCTTTAATTTAATTGGTAGTCTTGTGTAAATTTATCAGGTGCGAGAGCTGGCTGAAAAAGAGTCTGAAGATGGCGTCTTCAAATTACTTCGCAGTGATGTAACTCGATTTCTGACAACTATTCTTATTGGCACAACGTAAAGCATTCCAATACTATGATTGATTATTTTAGCTTGAAGTTGAAAACGTTTCTTATTGTGCATCCTATTTATGCAATTAGTGTGGTCAATATTGGAGCAACTGCACTGGTTACCGAAGCAGCAACAACAATTTTTGGTGAAGCTGGAGTGAGTGCAGCCACTGGAGTAATGACTGTACGTATTGGTTTCCTTTCTGGATTTATGCGTGCTTAACTTGATGATAAATTTGGTAGAAATGCCTCGTTGGTATCTAACTCTAGATTACTTTGTTGACTACCATGAACCAATGCAATATAATGAGATACTGGCTCTTTCCTTGCTAAAATGAAATGAAAATCCTGTTTGAACTCAAGTAAATGGTGGATAAAATTGAAAATGCATTATTTAGTTATTCTTTGAAGCTTCTTTTTCGTTTACAAAGTTGTGCACCTTGGTGAATATGCACTCATGGTGAATATTGGACTTACTATGTAGCCATTGTATATTTTTTAGCCTTTGTGTCTATTTAACTTGTTTCTCTTTAATTATAATCATGTTTACATATATATAAAATAGAGAGAGATGTAAGGATATAGATTGACTTGTATTAAGCACCAAGTACATTAACTAGATGCCAAAAGATAAGCTATGCACCTAGCATATTCTTGGAGCTCTATGTTATAGCAAAGGACACACATAGACATATCTTTCATTGCAACATTTCTTATAATTTTTTCTGTTTGTTCTTTCTTTAATATTCTAGGTTGCTATCTTGCTTCTTACTGAGATCACTCCTAAAAGTGTTGCGGTTCACAATGCCACAGAAGTAGCTAGATTTGTGGTAAGTGTATATATGCTAAGTATGCTTAAATGATTTGGGCTTTTCAAATCTATCTCTTCTCTACATTATCCAACTACACCGCAACATTTAATGTTGTTTGTAATGCATTTAGGTCAGGCCAGTGGCATGGCTTTCCTTGGTGTTGTATCCTGTAGGAAGAATTGTCACATTTTTGTCAATGGGAATTCTAAAGATGCTTGGTCTGAAAGGGAGAAGGTTAATCAATCCTGAAATTCTTTTATTTCTTATTACTTCCATTTTGACATGGAAGTTAGGTTTTCTTCCAATATAGTGTGTTTGGAGGACTTTAGGGGCATTTCCCCTTTATGTTATGCTGTGAATCTAATGCTGTTATTCTATCAATTTATATACTCCTGAAGATCAGTTTTCTTGATACTTTATGAGATAATGCTTCTTTATTTATTCCATCTTTTCCTTTTCCCATTTGCTAGTGAACCATATGTTACTGAAGATGAGTTGAAGTTAATGTTGCGAGGGGCAGAATTGAGTGGCGCAATAGAGGAGGAGGAACAGGTACTGAGACAATTTGGTTATGTGTTTGTTTTTTCAAGAGAGAAACAGCATTAGCTGAAGTTAATGTGGTTTTTCCTAAACAACTTCGAACAATTTACTTTGATTCAAATTTTATATTGATTCCTACCCCACATTATGAGTGTCATAATATTAAGCCTGCCATATCTATAGTATTATATGTAAGCCCCTCTAGCAAACTCATTGAATGTTGGAGTTGTGTTTCTCTTCTACTTTTTGTGGTAAAGGACAGAGTAATAAGAAGAGGTTGGGGATCTTTTGTTGGATCAATCAACTAATGGGCCAAGAAATTGGAAGGTGTACTGTAAACAAAAGAAGGGTTCACATGGTTTTGGGGTCCAGCTTGGTGCTAAAGGAAGTTATTGATAACTTCTGATGTAGGGGTAGCAAGGGAAATAGGGAAGGGGTATTTGTGGAGAGTTGAATAAGTGGAGTCTGAGATAAGAAGCTAGAATGAAGTATATCAATGTGGGAATAGATTCTTTTCTTGTTCTTTTACTTTCATTTTGCCTTTGTAGCTATACTGGTTCCTGGGCTCTGCTTTTCTCAGTGTAGACCATTTTTTATTCAATAATCCATTGTATCTGTGCTTCTAATTCTATTAATTTGGTATTATATGGATTTGCCGAATACTGAGGGAAAATTGAAACACTGCTACAAGGAAGCTCTGAGGCTAATGAGAATGGGATTATGGCTTCGAAGCATAAGTGTAACAGTTGTTTTAGTCCATGACCAATATGCAGCAGGTAATGCAAGCTGAGAAAATTCACAAGAACTTAGGGGACTTGTTATGTCTTAGATCGGAAACAAGAAAAACACCAAATGATGATCTTTTTTCTCCTGAGTTGACTCGAATGAATGATGAACGAGAAAGCCCAATTTCCAGGGGATAGATATATATCACGAGGATGGCAATCATTTGAGGCAGTAGAGTGATTGGAGCGTTCATACAATCATTCATTTATCACTAATCTCATTTTATAACACACAAAGTGAAGCTGTCAGAGCTCTGGAAAGGATCCCATAAGTAGGCTTACTTATACATAAATGTATTATTGCGACCATCAAACTTCAGTTACTATGCACTTAAGACACTAAGGGATGATGGAATGTACCAGTGAGATTGATGTTTGAAACCCATATGAATGGTTGGCAGCTCTTAGGCAGAATGGATTTATGCAGGACTATGTGCAAGGTCTTGAGCTGTTCGTTCTATTGGTTCCGTGATAGCTAGAACCCTAATATGTGGGGTATTGCAGGACAAGGTCAAGAACTGGGAGCATCCATGGACCTGATACTCAATGAGACCGACAAAAAATGTGGAGATTGATTATGTCTGAAGGAACTGTTTCGACCTCATCACGTTACAGGATCTGTGCAGTTGGAGAGTTTGATTAGGGCGTAAGGAGCCACATGCATCCAGTATAACCCATAATTGCATGGATGGATACTTTGACTTGAAAGAGAAAGTGTTTCGACCCAACAAAACTCTTCTAAAATTTGGATACCCAACACAAAAAACTAAAAAATAACTCTGCGGTTGAGTCAAGAAAAACGAGTGATTCTTTTTTTCTGGGAGTTCAGGAAATGCTTCTATCCTGAGATCCTGTTCCTGTTGGTGTAGAATCATTTTGGTTCTGATGTGGTTATATTTTCACTCTTTTCTTTTTGCTATTGTAGCGATCCTAGTTTTTCTGCAAAACTCTACTATTTCTCTGTTGTAGTAGAAGTATCATGAGCAAATCTGTTTCTTCCACTTCCCCATCTTTGTGTTTTATGCCCTAAGCATTTGTAATTTGTTACAGGATATGATCGAGAATGTGCTTGAGATCAAGGATACACATGTTAGAGAGGTGATGACGCCTCTTGTTGATGTTGTTGCAATTGATGCCAGTGCAACTCTAGTTGATTTTCATGAGTTGTGGGTAACACATCAGTATTCAAGGTGAATTCTCGAATGGTTTACACTTCAAGTATTTTCTAAAATTTACTTTTCGTAAAAAGTATGCGTTCTTTAAGTTCTATAGCGCTTCATGTTTAAGTATTTTATCTATTTCCTTAAAAGAATGTCTTCTTTTAGAAAAATGCTAAAACTTTCGAGGTCATATTGATAGGGTTCCTGTTTTTGAGCAGCGCGTGGACAATATTATGGGCATTGCCTATGCAATGGATTTGCTAGATTATGTTCAAAAGGTTTTGCAATTTCTATTCCTATTCCTCCCTTTCTGCAATCACTATCTCTTTGTTTATTGATTATATTCAATAATCTCATAGTGTGCAGAATTATTATCTCTTTGATTTTGAAGGGTGAGCTACTAGAAAGTACAAGTGTGGGGGACATGGCCCATAAGCCTGCATATTTTGTGCCAGGTAATTATTTCATTTCTGAAACTTTGGTAAGCTTGTTTTAATGTGGTATTCATTAAATGAAGTTGCTTTCTTATTTTTGTTTTGGAAAGAAGCATCTTTAGCCCCCTGATAGTTTGATCTTTCAATTGACAAATTGAACCCTCAATCAATTATATTTATAATAGCACCCATTGAGCTCCTTGTTACTAAAAAGTTTAATTGTATCAAATTCATTTAAAAGAGTGTTATACATTGTATGTACGTATGAAATTGCAATTTTGTTAGTTCAAAATCAGATTATAGTACCACATCACAAATATAAAAAGCTGCTTTTGAACATTTTAAAAGTGCAATTTTTAATGTAGATAACATGTTTTTTTGGTAAGCAACGCTTAATGTCTGCGACTATAATAGCAAAAATTGAAAAGATCAGGAGCCTCAGTATGCTTTTTGCCTTTTAGGTTTTAGTCCTAGGATTCCACAGTTTTATGGTTATGCATTCTTTGCTGGTTCACTTTTCTTGGTGTTATTTCCTTTGCATCTAACATTTCGTTAATTGCTTCATCTGTTTCATGTGATGGAAGACAATTTTGTCAATCTTGACAACTCCCAAGTCAATACCTTTTTTGCAACGTACCTGATGATTGTTGCTATATTTCTCCTTTATTGTGTATTTATCTATATTGGTTACACTTGCTATCAAGTACCCTGTGTTAAGGAATGTATCAGAAGTCAGGGTTGTACATTCTTTATTGCAACAAAGTGAAAAATTAAATTGGTCACAGAATCTATCTAAGTTTCTTTCACCAAGTTCAGTTGGACAGTTGCACGAGATGGTGTGGTGATAAATTATGATTTTCTTTCAACATTTGATAAATTTATTTTCTCTGAGGAGAAAAACTGCTGTCTGCTTTAAGCAGGGCAACCATGCAAGATTTAAAGTGATGAGGCTGAAAAGCGTCAGATTGCAAATTTCTCCACTTCAAGTCCACAAATAAATCTCTCCGTGAATTTTAAATATTTGCAGTTGATGTTTTTGTTTTGTACTGCTGCCCAATAAACTAAGTAAAAATTATTGGTCTTGCAGATTCAATGTCTGTCTGGAATCTTCTAAGAGAGTTCCGTATCAGGAAGGTTCACATGGCTGTTGTTCTCAATGAATATGGTGGAACTATTGGAGTAAGCACAACCCTTAAGCAATCCTCCTAATTCGGAGCTGTCATTATTATTCAAGTTTTTTGCTCATCATGTCTGATATGTTGTGTGTTATTTGCCTGTTCAACCCTGATTTACTAGGTTCTTTACTATTTTATTTTAGCAAGATTTCTAGTTGATTTTGGTAGTAAAAATTTTGCTTTCTGGTGAATGGAAATGTTTATGAGACGTGCTTAATTCTAGGTACAGAAATGACTAAATGAAGCAACCATTAAACACGAACACAGATAGTTTAAGTGCTCACTGGTGTTTTTGGTTTTCAAAAAGCCATAATCTAGTCAGTTGTAAAACATAATATTATAACACCAAACAGAAATGTGGTTTTGCTGAGGTTACTAACTCTATCCTCTATTGAGTATCACTCATACCTAATTTAGTGGGTCTTATACCTTATGCTGGTTGTGTGAAGTTCAATAATTTTAGATAAAATTCTTTCATGTTAGAATCTCCTTCTGGTTTAAGTACTCAGCTAAAACTCTTCATATTATTTGTGCGTGTGAAGTTGATAAGTATTTGAAACTCTGTTATGCAGTATCCGTTCAAATATTACGTTATCTAATATCTGTTTTCTCATCTTTGTGGACAACAGATAGTAACTCTGGAAGATGTCGTTGAGGAGATTGTTGGTGAAATATTCGATGAAAATGATTCAAAAGTAAATCTTAACTGAAACTCTATGCATATGAAATGATCTCTTTGTGCTTGTATTTTAATGGTCATCTAGATTCCTTTTCCTTTCATGCGGTTTGAAGCTTGCTAAGTTGCTACTCTTTCTTTATGCTTCATATACATCAGGAAGGGTATTACTCTGTCATTAAAGTCTTTGCTGTCTAGTTGACGACATGTTATAGAACAGAAAGTTTTTCTTCTCTTGTTGGGATTAAAAACTTTAAGTGGAACGTTCCTTATATGTGATGGTTTGTAAGTTGTATAGAGATAAACAATTTAATGCAAGTTGTCACATAAGATATTTAGAAGTCTCTGAAGAGTGAAGAATCATTATGAGTGAGATTTCTCTCCCTCTCTTTCTCTTACACACACAACACAGTGGCAACATAAAGAAATAGTTACTGTATGCTTGCAGGTTTGATGATAGTTGGGGGCAATAAATATAATATAGTACATTGTTGATTTTCTTATATTCCCAGTGATTTATTTTTTTCAATCAACTGTAGTTGATGAAACAAATAGTAATAATCCATGGACATCTTAATGGATAGTGCAGTGGCTTGTTGAGATGCCGTAGTAGGTTTTTGTATGATACTACAGTAAGAGCATGTTTTGATGCCACGTCTTTTGGTGATATCTTTTATTTTTCTAGGAGGAGATACAGAAGAAGACTGGCTACATAGTTATGAGAGCAGAGGGAATATATGATGTGGATGCTAATACATCAATTGATCAGCTCTCAGAAGAACTAAATATCAAAATGCCGGAGGTAAATATTCTTCATTTGAGATGCTGACGTTTTGCTTATGTGAATTTGAAGTTTTCAAATGACATCGGGATATTATTATACAAGATTACATTACTATTGATTTTGCGTAACCATTAATACTCAAGTCTGTATCCTCAGTAACATTCTGTCTTTTCTAGGGTCATCAATATGAGACTGTATCAGGCTTTATATGTGAGGCATTTGGATACATCCCTAGGACGGGTGAGACCATTAAAGTTATCCTTGCAAAGGAAGTTCAAGAAGAGGATGATGAACAAACCGAAGGCAAGCCGGACCGACCAGACCAGAATGGAAAGAATCAGATATATAAGCTTGAGGTAAATGTTGGATGATGTTTGTGTTTAAATTTTCTAGAATCTTAGTTATGTTAAAGAAATTCAGTCACTTCTGTCTATATACTCCTGCCTGTTATCAGCTACGGGCCAGATTCAGGGGTTGTGATATCAAAAGTTGATACAAGAATCTCACAAACATATTAGAAGCATTCAAACAAGCATCCAAACACTGTAAAATATGGATTAGTAGTATACTAATTGATGATCAATAACTTAGTGATAGAAGAACAAAACATAAACTGATAAACGTATAAACACTTAGAATCCCACGGGAAGATGAATCTTCCATCTCCACAGTAGATTGTAGCCTATGCTAATAAGCTTCCAGACAATAACCAAAAAATTTCCTCTCTCTCTTCCTGAACTCTTTCCCCCTAACTACTAATGGCTTATCCCAGAAACCCCCTGCCCTATACACCTCATCACTTCTAGAATACTCCTATCAATAGGCTGGACGGTTCTGTATCATTATGATACAGCTAAGAAAGGTCAGCTGATTCTCAAATATTATTGTGCATCATGAACTTCCTCTCCTGAATATTTTCTAGAGTGCTTTTTCCATCATGTCTCGTGGGCTAATGATATTGTGAACTGCAATCTTCTGTTTTTCAATTAACACCAGTGCAAGCGAAAGATCCCATATTTTAGGTTTATATGAACACAGGTAGTTCATAGGCCCAAGGCATCCAACACCAAAGTAACAGTCATGAATAAGCTGTTAGTCCTAATTAATATTCTGTTTTAGAGTAGGATTCATTATTATTGTCCTAATTAGTTGTTGCTACGCAGCTTTGCTATTTCTGTTCTGTAATTTATCTCTTCTATTTAAAGAAGAGAAAGTTTGTATATAGTTAACCAGTTGAAAGTCCAATTAAGAGATCAAGGAGTTCTCTCTGAAGGAGCTCCTAACAATTACGAGATCGTGGGGTTCTCTCTTAACGAGCTCCTGACTGTTTTAACAAGATAGGTAACAGAGGAAGACCAATAAGCATTCGTTCCTAGAAAAATTTCAAGGTACAAGGTCTCATAATTAGATCCCAAACCCGTGTTCATCGGCCCAAGGCATGCACCACCAAAGTAACTTAAGCTTGAATGTTCACACCTAGTGTTTTAGGACTATGTTTGTCGGTATTACTAGGCCTAGAAAGGGGTGCTTCAACCGCCCCGTTAGACAGTTTATTCAGTGTTAAAATCATTTTCATTTGATTCATAAATTTGCAGTGATACTTTTGCTTCAATTTTCAAACTAAAATTGTCAAGATATCTGTAAGAAGTTATAATATCTAAGGTAAAACAAGAAAGCACCAATGCTTGAACTAACATTAAACCGTGCTATTTCAATGCAAGTATTTTGCTAAGTAAACAAAGCCATTGCGGTAGTAAAGCTAGAAAATTAACTGTTCTGCCTATTTATCGTTAACATCGGCCTTGCTTCACTGAATCAAGGCTTCTGTAAATTTTTATCCTGAATGGAATAGGAGGAAGAGAAGATATCTTGTCGCCGATAGGAGAGTAATTTCATGTGACTTGACCTTTTTTAAGAATGGAGTAAATTGCTTCGCACTGCTTTTCTCACGTCCTTGTTGCATTTCCCTTCAGCAAGCTGATATGTTTCATACACATTTTGAGGCGTTCTTAATTAATTATAAGAACAAGAAATAATCTTTCAGGGGTGTGAATATTAATGTTCAGTCTACTGAATTATTTCACATCCTTTCTTGGATTAGAAATCATAGTTGCTAACAACTTTCAAAGCCTATGTTGTGGGTAGCTGTTATGATCAATATCACTGATACCCTGTCCTCAATGCAGATATTAGCAGGAAATGCCAGAAAAGTCAGCGCCGTCCGATTTGAACGGATAAGCAATGGTGATGTAACGATGGATGCCAAAGAAGTGACTCGCCTGGTCCCCAGAATTTTGAAGAGGAAATGGAGCACTGAAGAAGAAGAGGCAGATGATTCGGAGTACGAGGAGGATTCATTCGAAAAAAGACCAGAGCATAGTCTTTCTGATTCTAATGTAATTGCTGAACATGAAGATGACAATGAGAGTCTTGCTAGACACTAGTTACATCTCTCTCATCTTCTCTTTCCTTCTCTCTCTATCTCTCTTTTTCCGCTTCTATCTATAAAAGGACATGCGAAACAAAACACAGAAACAGGAATACAGGGATACTACCATTATATAAAAAAGTTTCATAAATGAAGCGAGGTATCAATATCTGGTTCATCTACGTTATTCGTAATTTGCATAGCAGTATTTTTAGACCATAAATTCTCCAAATTTGTAGTCTCAGTATTCTGCAGATCTGTTTGCTTGTTCCGTAAGCTTGTCTCAGGGTAACGAGATCCTTGGAGCTGTTCGGTAGGTGAAAGGATCAATTCAGAATGAAAGAAGGGCCTGGATGACTCGTACTCATACGCCTTAGTAGCTGGTTTGACTTGCTGCTCTGCTTCAGAGAACATCCTGAGGAGCTCCCTCTTCTGCCTCATCTCCTTTGCTCTCTCTAACTGTCTAAACCTCTCTTGAAGAAGCGCAATGGAGGAATGAACAGCGGTGGACTCACAGTTTTGCCTCCCCATGGACAGATGAAGAACGAAGGACAAACGTATGTAAGTTACAATAAGAGTGTGATAGGAGTGTTGTGTGTTGATTTGCATGATTTCTCTATTGTTATATATATAGGGTAGGATATGATGCAATCAACATGAGACCCTCATTGTAATTTGATTGAGAATGATGTAGAAAGGGGGGAAAAAAGTAAGAATCGGCAGCGGAGACACAAAGTCCAACAAGGCAAAGTTGTGTGGTAGCTAAACTAAGAAAACTGGGTAGGCAAAGGACATCTTAAGAGTAAAAGGGCAAAGAGAAAAAGTCCAAAAAGAAGAATGGAAGGTAGCATTTGGAGGGTATTTAAAAGGGGAATAAAAGGATAGGTGATGGAGTGTCGGGTTGTCTCCATGAGCTGCTAAAGCTTTGGAGAAGATGTGGTTAATTTGGTGGGATGTTTTTATGATTTATATTATTATAGGGTTTAAACATTCTCTTTTCACTTTTACTAAGTGCATGGAAGAAAGATGACAAAGGGTGCAACAGGGAATAACTTTTGATTTTGATGTTTTTTTTTGGACTTTAATCATTCCCATAGGAAAGAGAGAAAGTTAACCCACTAACTATAAAACTAAAAAGCTTGTGTTTTGTCTCAGAGTTGCTTGGATTCATGTGGCATGAACTTGCAGATTTTGCATTCACTTACTTGTTGTGCTTGGATCTTTCTCTCTGGAAAATGCCACCCACTCACCATCACTTCTTTTTTCACTTTAAATTTTGCCTATATTTCAAATATCATATGTGGTTGAGTATCTATAGTTCTTTTTTGTTGTTGTTGTTTCTGTCGTTGTTGCTGCAACAAGAGGTATACGTTGAGCACCGTTAGCAAAACTAAGGATTGATTGGTAGTTTCGTCGATTAGCAGATGAATGTCTGTTGTTACAAAACGGTATGAGTTTATCACCATCAGCAAAATCAAAGACTTTTAGGCTGAAGCTGTAAACTTTCACTATAGACGATCTCAAAATAACATAAAAAATTAAAGATTTTAGTACCTGTTTGCCATAAAGTAAAAAATTTTATTTTCAATATCATATCTCTTAGAGTTCTCTTTAAGTGAATAACATGTAAATGATTTCAAAACTGAAAAGTTGAAAAATTGAAGTTGATTTAGAAATCATTAATGGTATCGATTTAGAAGTCTTTGGTTTTGTTAAAGACAGAGGAACTAAGGAACTACATAGTCAGTCTTCTTGCAATAAGGAATTATTGGTCTACAAATTGGTGAAATTATGAAAGTTATATAAAGGAGTTGCCCTTTAAGTTTAAAACCAAATGGGAGTGTGGTGTGTAATGAAAAGAAAGGTAGCCTATCCTGCTACCTAGGATTGATGTCTTTTCTTTATTATTAATCTCTCAGTCAAATCTAAGTATATGTTTGTGGAGTTTCCATAAAATACATTATTATAATGACAGACAGACAGACAGACATTCCTCCTCCAAATTATTAATCCCCAGCAATGTCCCATATCTCAACGTTCTTTTCTTGAAAATAACATCTCCTTTCTTTTTTTGTGCTGTCTTTCTTCTATTCTCTTCACCATTCAAATAAGGAAATTAAAATTTTAATTTCTTCATCTTCACCATTCACTATTAGGCCTTATATAGTTCATTTCAGTTATAAGAAACATGGCTTTACAATGCATAAGAGAAACAAATTTAATAAGTATTACTTTTAAAGTCAACTAACTTCTAAAAACAATATAAAGTGATAGATATTGTTGGTTGTGTGATTCTGATTGACGATTATGATAAATTTGAAATTGTGAAACAAGAGCTAAATGGGCCATCGATCAGCGATCTTACTATGTCGCTCAAGTCAAAGATGGAAAGAAGAGGGTGGTGGCTAAGAAGTAAGAAAAGAAAGTGAAAAAGTAAATATGTCAGTTTCCTTGCCTTTTATGGTGAATTGAGGTGTGATCTAGACACGTGTTGATCTGCGATTTAATGTCTCTATTTTTTGTCATAATTAGTATTTTTATCATTTTGTCTATTTGTTGGAGTAGTAACTATTATGAACATACAGACAAGACATAAGAGAATTAGAAAATCATTTTGTAAGGCAAAACAGATGGCTTGAAAGTTAAAATATGTTACTTTAAATTTCTAAAAGATAGATAAAATATGTTAAAAAAAATAGATAAAAGAAAAAAGAAATTATGGCAAAAGATGAGGACCTCATAATGTGTTTTAAAATAGATTGGCTAAATAGTATATTATGTAAAAACTTGAGGCCTTTAAATTATTAACCCTAAAAAAGTTATGAAACTCCGGTTATGATTATTAAGATATATATACTTCTAGAGCACTTTTGAATCGGTAAACTAATTAAGTTTCAAAAGGTAACTTTTTCTTGAAAACAAATGGTAATTACAAATCGCAAACTAATAATCAAATAATTAAGTTGCAAACAACAAAATCAAACAGTAAATTGCAAAAAGGAGCAACAATTCAGTAACTGGGAATGGCAAACAACAAATTGGAACAACCGCACCAAACGGGCTCATTTTCTTAACTCGACTTACTTTGAATATATTAGTTTTGGAAGAGGGTTTGTATATGTTTTTATTCTAATATTACATCAATTTATCTTTGTATAATTTATTTTAGATTAACGTGTTTCTAACAATTCACAAACTAAAAAAAAATGGTAATTACAAATGTATATAACCAACATATATAATACATATTAGAGAATCTTGTATATAATCAATAATTGTAGAGAAACTAATAGTCTATGTCAGACAAGTGATTATGTTTAACACATTAAAAAATGAAATAGATGATTAAACGGATGATGGATCCAAATTCAATTGAAAATTACGATCCATCCATCATCATGCTATGTTGGCACGTAGTTTACTGATCATTTTTTCAAAGTTCCAATCATTATGGATCTACTGTGTCTTTATTTTTAGATGCTCTTTCTACATTTATTCAATAGTGTAATGTAACAAGATCAAAAAAAAAAAAGTGTAATGTAACATGTAATGATAATTAGCAGCTTCAAAAAACTAAAAAAATAATTAGGCATTAATTAGTTATCAAAGTCATCATAGCCTACACCTATATTTATATAATTAATTATCTCTACCCACTCATCAGTTGGCTAGATAGCTTTTGTGTATAAATAGAATCTAAAAAACGCATATCTTGTTGTTGTAGTTTTTATCATGAGTATGGAATCAATTTCTATCTGCATGTCTCATTCCTTCTCTCGGATATAAATAAATATTGAACAATCATAGTTTTTCACTTACAATCAAATCTTAGTCGAATTTCATATAAACAAAATAAAAGTAAAATGTTGTATACATGTGTACACCCACAAACCCACCAAATCACAAAACTACAAACGAATTGACAGGATAAAATAATCTCTATATATTTTATTTTTTTAAAAAGCTAAAGTTGCATTTTATGACCTTAACTTTTCAGGTTTTTTTGAACAGAAAGGTTCCATATTTTTTGGGTCTAATGCATGTCCCTAGCTATATTGAGAAATAAGGGGTTAAATTTTAGAAGAGGAGGAAATGTAGGGTTAATTTCCACCCCGGCCAGTATTTTTTCTTTGAATGAATTTTTTTATTTAAATAAAATTGTTACAGCTAATTCACATAGGTTATGACACATGATGTGAATTATGTCGAAAAATTTCATATGTATAGCTTATGTAATATTTATTGTACTTTGTATGGAAGAAATTTAGAGTGTTTTAAGATTACGATATTCATTGAAAATATATGAATAAAAGAGTTGATTTTGGAGTTATTTAGGTGTAATAATAAGGGTTTTTTATAGCTACTAACAAAGTAACTCACTATACTTTGTCCACTATCACCATTAGATAAGTGAGATGGAAGTTGATCCAATGGTAGAAGAGACAAAGTAACCAAAAAATCAAGTAACCATAGTGTTCACCATAATAATAATATGTATTATGATTTACAATTAATTAAGGGAGTATATACTCCAGAAACGCTCTAAAATTTGCATATGACAATTTTAACCGTTAAAATTTAGAAAATGTGAAATAGGAAAAAGAAATACAAAATTATATATGTGGACGGTCATATTTGTGATTACAAGTTTATGGTTTAGAAGTTGCAAAACGAGGTCTATGCAATATTTTGTTAACAAATTACATTAATTTAAATAACACTGTTATGCTTTGATAATGTGTAATGTTAGCAACAAATGACATTAATTCTAGTCTTTTTTCAACAAAACACAACTTTGCCAAACCGAAACCATAAATAATTTGATGGATATTTTACTCTTTTTTCCCTAATTTGACATTTTATGAACTAAATCGTCGCAAAGTTTATTTTAGTGAAAATTCATCGATTTGAGTGGCTGTATTTTGATTAGGATTTAACAATACAATTTTAAACTTAATGTAATTTAAGAATGGAGAACATGTATGAGAAGTCATGGTTTCAAATCACATTAGGGTAGAGAATTTTTCTTTGTAATTTCATATAATCGAGATTGCGCAAAAAAATTCTTTAAAAAAAGAATGAGAAGAGACAAAATGAGTGGAAAATTCACGGAAGAGGTAGCGAGTCATCCAAAAGTAACGTTATGACTGATTTGAGTTCTGAAAGTTTTTTTTTTTTTTTTTTTGGTTTTAAAAAGGTAGGAAGATGTCTTAAAGTTTAAACCTAAATCGTTCAACTATAAACATTATAGTTGATTACTGAAAAGAAATAAAATATAGAACATGTAGAAATCATTTTAGATGAATAGTTAGGCTCTGTTCTTTTTCGCTTATTTTCAGTAGATTTCAGTTCTATTAAATCTAGTTCAGTTTAATTCAATTAAGTTTAGTTCATTTCAGCAAAATCCAATAGACATTCATCCAATAATTTAATTTCGATCAACAAATCTCAATTCAATTCCGTTCCGTTAAAAAAACACTGGGCCTTATTTGAATATGTTGAAATTCTATTTTGATTAAGTATTTGATTAAGCGAAAAGAATAAATCTGAAGGTAAAAATAATCAGAAGATAATGTAATTCCTTGAAGAAATCCTTATGTGTATTTTTTTGATGATGATCTTTTAGAATTGTTTAGTATAAAAATAGTATGAATAGTGCAAAAGCCCTTTTGAGAGATTGAAATTCTATCACAGCTAAGGCTTTCGGAAAATATGGTAATGCCAAGTCAGAAGCAAGTCCAACTAAAATTGAGCACAAGCCCATTCAAAAGCGTGTCAAAAGACATAAACTCAAAAGCTCTCAAAAGTTACCTTAAAATCAAAATAGTTTGAGGATAGAAACATTTTTTTTTATCTCAAATCAAACTCAATAATTTTCAATCAAAGTGCATTTTACTGTTATTGAACACTGCATTTACTCAAAATAGTTAGAGGACAGTTAAACATTTTACTGAATTAGAATGCATTTATTGACGTGGTTCAAATTGGAAATGTGGCAAATAATACAACTTGACTTGAAAGTACTTTGAATTTTTCAATTAAGGCTTGACTTTACTGATTTAATTGAATAAACATTGACTTAAAGAAATATGATAGTAAAGTCTAAGTATTTTGTTATTCAAATTTGAAAACGAGGGCAGGACGTGTTGAACCCATAGAAAGTGGATCTTTCCTTAAAACTTCCATGCAAAATCAGACTATATGCTTTGTAATTTCCATATCATGTTGAATTAATTAAATACAATTGTGTCAATCTTTTCTTTCTTTAACCTTTATGTTACTATAAAAACTCCTTACTAACTCCACTAGAAAAAATCAGTATTTACTTGCTATTCTACACAAGGAACGAAATGAAGGTTAGTAATATATGTTCATTAAATTTATCAGCTGAGCATGTATGTAGATAAACAAATGAATATTGATTCTTGATATATGACTAATTATGAATTTAATAAAATTGTGCAGCAAAAGATAGTGATAGAATTCAGGGCAAGCTGCGAGAAATGCCGAAGAAAGGTGTTAAAGACAGCGTCGGGAGCGGATGGAGTGGTATCGGTGGGACTAGAAGGAGAAGAGCAAGATAAGGTGGTTGTAATTGGAGAGAGAGTGGACGCAGCCTCTTTAACAAAGAAATTAAGAAAGAAACTCGAATGTACCGCACAATTACTCACAGTAGAAGATCTAGAGGCGAAGCAGTTACCGGAGACAAAGCCTGATCCGGATCCTGTTTTTGTGCCATCTTTTCAAGGTCCTCCTTATTATGAACCTGTTTTTGTGCCATCTTTTCAAGGTCCTCCTTATGAATTCCGTAGTTTGGCTTATGATCCTCCGAATTCTTCTCCTTGCGTTATCATGTGATCGTCCATCTCAACGTTATCTTTTGAATCCATACATTAAGTTTTGATTATTTTTTAATATATTAACCCATTAAATTATACATATGATTAAGCTCTGCAAATCCAGCTTGACATGTAATCAAATTTGAAGTATCATTTATATATTGAGTCAAAGTCTTTTTTATTCAAAATAGCGTATTGTGCAAAGTGAGATACGATTGGAATATCAAAATGTAAATGTCATGTATGGAGATCTAAACATATAAATGAAAGAATGTGTCAAGTATTAGTGTATGTATACACAATAATTAACTAACTATAGCTCAAAGTAACGTACATGTATGTATGTTTAAAATATCTAGTGGGTTAAACATATATTAAGCGCGCCCAGGACCGAGCCTGGACCTATGCCATGAGTGCGCTGACCCCAAAACTTAGCTCCTAAATACTCCAATGAGCTGCATACTATGAAAAAATAGGGTCCCAAGTAAGGGTCTGAGCACTCATTCGTCTCAACGATCTAGCCAACTGCTCATCCGAAACATGCAACCGAGCCATTCTGTTCTGCATATTCTGGAACAGAGTTCCATCAATTGCTTCAAATATTATACTACGCTGCAGTGGATCTTCACCAAAATTCACTAGAGCCTCAACCGCATAATCTTTTTCCTCCTCTAACTCATCATTATGCAATAACTCAACCAGAATAGAAACTGCACCAGCGTCAACAAGTGCTACACGGTCTGCCTCATTATAACTCAGCTGAGAAATTGCACCTGCAACACTCCTTCTAACATCCCCATTTGCACCCCTCAAAAGCTCAACCAGAACAGGAATCGCACCCGAGTTTCTAACAACTGAAATCGAGTACTTATAACCAGACAGATTCCAGATAACATCAGAAGCTGCAGCTTTCACTTCATCATCGCCTTCTCTTAGGATTTGTACCAAATGTTCAGCAATAGCAACTGCATTCTCTTCCACAACAGCTAATATACAAAACACATCCTCTGCAATCTCCTTACCAGTTTGATCAGATCCCCGAAGTAGCTCCGCATATAAAGCTATAGCCCCAGCTTCAGCAACAGGTCTAATGAAATCAACATGAGCTGAAATCACACCTAGAGAATTCCCTGCAACAAGTTTCGCAGCACAATCCCCCTCTCTAAGTAACTCAACAAGAACCGGAATCACTCCCAACGCAACAAGCATAGAGCGAGCACGTTCATTAACCCCGAGCAACCCTATTGCTTGAGCAGCTCTCTCTCTAGACTTGAAATTACCACACCTAACCGCCTCAACTAAAAACCTCAGCCCTCTTAATCTAGGAAGAACCCTTCTAACTTCACTCAACAACGCCAATGCACTCAAAATTTCCAACAAGTAAAGCTTATCCCTTTCCGGGCAAGAATTCAACAAACCGAGAATAATCTCCAATCCACCATTCCTAGCAATCGTAGAACGACATCCAACATCGAAATTGACAAGAACCCTAATAAATTTGATCAAAACCCTGTGAAAATTATTATTGGTTCGGGTCGACAAAAGGGTTAATGCAGAAATAAGGGCACCAGATTGAACAATCCCTGAAACCAAAAAGGTGTCACCTTTGGAAGCAATACGGTTCAAACAAAATGCAGAAGCTTCCCGAATGGGATCAGGTGAGTCGGGTGAATCGAGAAGATGGGCAAGAGGTGGTAGGGTTTTGAGAAGGGGATCATTAGGGGCTTGTTTGGAAAGATGGAACAAATTAATTAGGGCATTTAGTCGGGTAATCTCACTTCCTGAGGTGATTCTAGTTTCAAACTTAAGGAAGGCCTCTTCCCAATACCCTAATTTTAAAGGCTTCATCCGAATAAAAGCAGCAGAATCTTTCCTATTCAATCCGATTTAAGAATCGACTCAGATGTTGGCAATGTCGTTCCTGGAAATGAAATGAGATGGTCGGACTGGGCTTGTTCGCATATTCAACCGGAAGTAGCCGATATGTCATTATGGGTCTATTGTGGGCTTCTTTGGGGTTTGCCTAACATCTCACAATCCTCATTATTTCCTATTATTTAATTATAATTCCAAAATCTTTCAATTCCTAATTGGGCTTTTCACAATATTTTGAAAGTTCATTAATATTATAGTCAAAAGAAAAAAAGAAAGGTCATTAATATTTTTTTTGTTGTGTTTTTCAAAAATTCTAAGGTAAAAATACTCTTTCACTATTTTTCTTCCTCATAATTCAAAACTGTCGAAGCTCAGTATTATTATTGATGCGAGAAACTTAAATCTTCCATTTGTTGGCAAATTTCTTACAGTTCATCGTTTTCGACATTTCTTCGTATCTAATCATGGTTAGTAAATCGACGTCGGAAAAACGTTAGGTAAAAGTGACAAGAAATCGACCACGAAGAAATGGAAGTTACAATGATAATATTTACTTCATTTTATTTTGAAATTAGTGTTTAAGTGATGAAAAAACAATTTATTTGGTGAATGCATGCTTCAATATTTGGATTTACAGTCTTTGAGCTTGATTCTACAAAAACATATGGTGTCTACGTATTGTAACGCTAATCTAACGCTTCTTAGTTTCATAAGCATAACGTCCAACAAACGCTAAAAATCATATAGTTACCGTAACACTAATCTAACGCTTCTTGGTTTCATAATCTCTTATCTCTCATTTGTACGACATATAATTTTGGTTCTCCTTGAGCTTTTGTCGTTTTAGAAGAAAAAAATCACTTTTTATTAGAGGGAGTGGCAAAGCCCAACAGAAAAAGGAACAAAAGAAGGCAAAAAGAAAATTTTAGAACATGCTCGTGATAACCCACAAAGAGAGTTTTTGAAGTGTGGCAACCAGTCTGCCACTTTATTATGCTTCCGATAAGAGTGTTGAATACTATTATACTAACCTCCCATTGCCAGTTCAACAACGTTTTACACCCATTAATAAGTTAATAATATCGATGAAAAATCAAGCTACACCCGGAAACCAACTGAATAATCACCTGAGAGTCAAATTCCACAAACATTGACTAGATCCTGCTCCCAAGCTAACTCAAGCTCAAAATAAAGGGCAAAAAAAATCCACTTTAATAATTGGATGATAATAATAAAAACAAGGTATAATAAGTAAATGACATTATAGAGACATTATAGATAACTTACAATAATATCTATTGATTACATGCTTGAATATGTATATTAATATGACAAGTTAACATCCAATTATTTAATTATCAAGTTGTAGATATGAGATATTTAAAAGCAGAATGAGTATTACTTAATAGAGACAAGAATAAAATGGAGTCTTGTCCCGTGGCCGAACAAAATCTAATTAGCAATAATTATGAAAAATCATTTTTATTATTTTTTCTTTACTATTATTTAATTAATTTAAATATACCTTCCAAAAAATACAAAAATTGGTAATGTTGTGGTGCGTTACATTTGCTTGAGAGTAGAAAGCTTTTCGCATATACCAAGGGCAGTATACGTCCTTATTGTGGACCCACACAATTTGAGATATGTGAATAGTGAAAATCAATGTTGATCCAACGGTGTACATTTCAAGCAACTCTGAGAAGACAAAATAAAATCCACGCACGAGAAGCACCGTGCCGACAGGTGTAGTGGAAATTCAAGTTTACCACATTGGAATTTCCGAATACATTTCATAAATAATTATATAATTTGAAGAATAAGTTATTTTGCTTAATATATAAACAGTTCCTAAACTTGTATATTCTTTTCACTAAACCCTCTCAATTTAAGAGACAATCTATTTGCCAATTGAATTTGTACGTTTTTTTCATTTGACCTTTTCAACTTGTCAAATATTACTCATTTTGCCCATTTGTATTGACATGACATAATATAAGTGGTAATACAAAATTAATGTCACATCACCATAAAAGTGGCAAAGTGGGTCACATTTACAAATTGAGAGGGCTAAATGAAAAACATTACAAATACATAAGGCTAAGTGGAAAACAATTACAAATTCGGCTAATAAATTATTTTTTAAGTTGAGATGCTAAGTAAAAGAATAAACAAACTTAAAACGCTACGCATATATTAAGCCAAAAAAACAAAGAAAAATGCTTGCCATAAAAGTTTTCAAAAAATAAATAACGTTTTATGTTTTACCCTGGAGGTCATTCATTCATGCCATTCAACATGTTTAAAATGAAATTAGAAAACTGCAACACCATTTCTAAAAAACTTAATTCTAAAAACTTTTTATTTTGAGATTGATTTTTAAAGTGGAAGAATAAAGTTTTGCTTCTCTCTTACTCCTTTCAAGATTTTAAAGACAAACATAGAAGACTTATAATTTGCTTTTTTCTTTCTTCTCATCCCTCTTTTTGTCTAGTATCATATATTTCAACAATATTATTTGGTTGTCAGATTTGCATGCTATATTTTTTTTATTTATAGCTCGTTCATATTTAGCACGGGCGGAAAATGTTGACTTAATCCATTGATCTATAGATCTACGGGAGTGCAATTTCAGGAAGGACTTAGATTCGATTTTGTTGGAGGAGCATAGATATTGACGAATGGTTGTCGATTGTTTTTCTGCGAATCTGGAATCTCAAGAAATATATGATTTATTATGTTGTTTTTAGTACATTTAAGGTGTTTTAGGCTCTTTGTAGCGTTTCTTTGCCCTTTATATGATTTATACTGGCTTTTGCCTGTATTTCTGTGAAATTTAATTTTTCCGTTTTTCTTTGATTATCATCATCCGAATACTACACAAATTACTTAATTTTTTTTATTTTATTGATGAAATTTAAGAGATATATATATATATATTTAAATTTAATTTTTTCCAGCTACTTATTAGAGTGAAATAAAAAGTAGTATTATGCTAAAATTTCATACATTATTCTCATTGTTCTAATAAAAAGTTTTAATCTTTCAAAATTTTCACTCCACAACATTTAGACTTTCGTATTTTTAAATTTGAATAATCAATAAACAACTAGTGGCGGCCAACTTGAGAACCTAGTAAATGAACGATGAGCCATCAACATCTAACAAGACAAAATTATAAAACAAACGATTTTTTTACCGAAATGTACTTTAGAGACACTTCTAACTAGGTTGAGCTGTGATCCAGAGTCACCTTGCCACTGATCTGCCACTAAATCTGAATTTCATGTAAACAAATTATTTTGAGTCTGATCGGGTCCGTTTCATTTTCTGTATCTAAGTTCCAATATTTTTTCAATATTAAATTTTAACGAATTGAGATTTTTAAGCTGAAAGTTAATATGAAATTAAAATATGAATGGCATAAACATTTTTTGATTTGATGATGATTAATAATGAAGAGTGTTGTTTAGTTATCCACATAAAAACAAAACTAAACATGTTACTTAAAACAAATTTTGAACATTAACAAAATGCCTTGTAAAAAAAACACATAAGAGAGTCGCTTCCTTAAGACTTACAAATGTGACAACTCCAATTATACATATGTATATATGTTATGCTTTTATATACACATGAGTCTCTCAATTCCTCGTAACCGACTTCAAGATTTGTTATGTGATAAATAGATACTGGTAATTAATAGACTTCTACACAAATTTTATTATTATATAGAAATAATAATGAATGTTTGCAACATGATTTTTTTTTTTAAAAAAAATGTAAGTATTTTAAACAATTTTGACAAATGATTTAGGCCCCGTTTGGTAAAGCGTTTCGTGGGAGCATATAGCGTTTCGTAGGAGCATATTGCATTTTTGTTCCAATATGCTCACAAATAGGTGTTTGGTTATATTTTTGGAACTACAGCATTTAGAGTTTTGGAACCAAAACGGAGCGTTTCGTGAAAAGCTCCAATTTGGAGCTTTTCGTGAAACGCTAGTTTGTATTTTAAACCACAAGTAGACTTTGACAAAACTACCCCAACTTATTTTTTTAATTTATATTATTATTAATTTATATTGGTAAATAGTATACCCGTATAAGTCTTTTCACATGTCAACAGCAACTGTTTTTATAATTCTTCCAAACACTAATTATCCAACAACTATTAGCAAACAACAACAACAAACAGCAACAGCTAACCGCAACAGCTAACCGCAACATCTAACCGCAACAGCTAACAGCAACCGCAACACCAAACGGAGCCTTATCTAAATACTTTTATTGCTCTTCGAAAAATCTTCACTACAGCGGTGGCTAAGACTGAACACGATTACTAAATTTGTTTATTTTAATCAAATATTTAAGGAAAATGATTCTGAAATTAACTAAACTATTGACTTGGATTGATTGAATTTGGCCCAGTTCGGTAAAAAACAGTTATATATATATGAATTTTTTTCTTATGATATTTGATACAAGATTGAATCGGAAAGATTCGTGCCTAGACCTTGATTGTTGCATCTAGTGAAATAAGTTTTTTTATGATATATTTCTATAGTGTAGGTTATGGCCACTTTATTTTTCATTTACTTTGTTTTTATTTGTCTTATGCACCATTAGATTAGTAAAGTTGAAGATCGACTTTGTTGCTATGAGAGTTTATGTTTATATTGGCAACTACACAACAAGCGTTACATATAAACAAAATATACCATGGCTAATGTAGTGTTCTGAGAGGGCTTGTACAATCCGGAAGTCAAAACCATAACAAAAAGTAAGAAGTAGGTATGAAAACCAGAATATACATAAAGTAGTTAGTGAGAGCATATGATTAACAAGTGAATTATTTGCTTTAAATAGTATAAAAATAAACAAGCTTTGGTTTGCAAAGCAAGTGAGGGTTTGTCTTGTGGGGAGTGAGGTCATTGAAGTTTGAAGCATAAAATAAATAGTTGTCTGTTGTAAAGGAAAGAGGAGTTGAGTTAATGGTATCAGTCTCCACTCAAAATCAATAACATGGCAGAGCTTGAAAGAGATACATACTTATTTTTAAGCAACTCAACAACAACATCAACAACAACTATGGTGCAAACTCAAACTCTTTCTCCCTTTTTCTTCACTTGAAAACTTACTTATTCCTGCTATATTTTTGCTTTTTCCTACTTCTTTCTTGTTTTCACATCTGGGTCTACTGCATAATCTTTTTTTTTTAATTTTATTCATTCATTAATCTTAACAAAATGAGAAAAAAAAAGTACTAGAGTTTGAAATCACCTCTATCTCTTTCTATATTTTTTTTAAAAACAACCCAAAAAGGGAGAGTTTTTCTCGGTTCAGAAATCAGAAAATAGGTATGACACTTTTTGTGATATAAATGGAAATTTGTTTTCTTTTATTTTCCTTTTAAGCAAGCAAATATGGAAGTGTTGATAGATTTTATTTACTAGATTTGGATGGAAAAAGTATGATTTTTGGTTCTGGTTACAGCTTTTGGGGCTGATTTTCTTTCTATAAATAGATTTTCTTGTTTCCTTTTTTAGTTCTGAGAGGCTGCGAATTTTTTCTTTTTTGAAATTTAGGGATTTCATTTACACTGACACAAAAAAAATAAAATAAAAATAAAACCCTAATTTTTCAGTTTTCATTTTTTTCTCTCTCTTTTTACTTAGTTTGAGTTAGTTTTGTTGGTCTACTAGATATCTGCAAATTGTTATGGCAGTTCAGATTCTCTCTTACTTTTTGACCATTTCACTCTCCCCTTTAAATTAGTGAAATCGTTTTATTATTTATTCATTTTTTAAATTTTTCACTGACTAATTATTCCTGTGATAATTTTTCTTTCTTTTCTTTCAATCATTTGCAGTGAATGAATTGATGAAAGATGGATTTTTCTGATCATACTAGGATTGTGTTCAATAGAATTAAGAAACTCGATCCCGAAAATGTGAGCAAGATTATTGGTTATCTTCTGTTACAAGATGAAGGAGAACAAGAGATGATTAATCTTGCTTTGAGTCCTGATGTTGTTATTCAAGAAATCGTTTTTAAGGCTAAAGCGGAACTTAATCAATTCACACTCAAATCAGCATCTTCCCCGCTTTCACCATCAATGGTTTCGATACATTCGCCTCCTGGTTCAGAGCTTTCCTCACAGTACACTCCTTTTTCCCCTGTTTCGGGTCGTTCCCTATTGTCCCCATCGAATTTTCGGGTACCTTCTACCTATTGGGACTCTCAAGTTTCATTGAGTTATGCTGATGCTATCTCGGAACTTCAGAGCCAAACTCAGTTCTTGAGTTTGGAGGATCAATTCGAGCCTGTGAATTCAGGGTTTTCGAATGATTATTTCTATTCTGATGTTGGGTTAGGGAATTTTCCTCTAAGGGGAGGTAGGCGGTATTCGAGTCTGAATGAATTCCCTCATAAGACTTGTCATTATTTCAATAAGGGTTTTTGTAAGCATGGTAGTCATTGTAGATACTCTCATGCTCAAATGTCTGAGAGCTTTGCTCGAACATTTGATGCTATGAATGATGATCATCTTTTTTCGCCGGGATCACTTGAGAAATTGGAGTTGGAAATCGTTGAGCTATTGAAATCGCGGAAAGGGAATCCTGTTTCGATAGCTTCTCTGCCAATGATTTATTATGAGAAGTATGGAAAAGTCCTTCAAGCAGAAGGGTACCTCACCGAAAGTCAGAGACATGGTAAAGCTGGTTACAGTTTGACTAAGCTTCTTGCTAGATTGAGAAACAGTATTCGCCTGATCGACAGGTAATTGTATTTAACAAGCTTTAAAAATAATCCCATATGCATTGGTTGTCTTTTATTTCGAGTGTTTAACTAGAATGTTTTTCAATTTGAATGCCAGACCTCATGGTCAGCATGCAGTAATTCTTGCTGAAGATTATTCGAAGTACGCGGAGAATCGGGGTGATAGGAATGATCCTGGTCCGATTGTCAGTGGTTCTCGACAAATATATCTGACCTTTCCAGCTGAGAGCACTTTTAGTGAAGATGATGTTTCTAACTATTTCAAGTAATTTTTTGTTCACAACACTTTTTTTTGTGTTTCTGTATTTCCGATATCTGAATGTGCAAATGCTTCTTATTGACTGTGAATTACATTTGCACTTTGCAGCACGTTTGGACCAGTTGAGGATGTTAGAATTCCCTGCCAGCAAAAAAGGATGTTTGGTTTCGTAACATTCGATAGTTCAGACACTGTGAAGATGATTTTGGCTAAAGGGAACCCTCATTTCGTTTGTGGTGCTCGAGTTCTTGTTAAGCCGTATCGGGAAAAATCTAAGCTTATTGATAGGTAAAGAGTCCCTAAAAAATGCTATTATCCTGTGGCTTTATATTATTGCATATCTTGTATTGGATTAGAATCTACAAGTTCAAAATTTACACACAGCTTTTTGCAGCTCTCTAATGTGGGAATACTTTTTTGGTGCAGAAAATTTCAGGAGCGAATGGAGACTCCAATATATTTCCCTCCTCACTATGTGGATATGGATGCTGAGCTTCATTCACGTGAGTTTTCTTTTCTATATACTTTCCGTAAATAAAATCAGAAGCATAAATTTTCAAGAGCATAAATCTATAGCCCAATACAAGTTATGTTTAGTATTCAACATCACCAAAATTTTGCATGTTTCATTTAGTCCCAAGAGGGTATGAAACATCAAGGTTGCTGAGAAAGCAACTCATAGAAGAGCAGGAGCAAGCCCTTGAATTTCAGAGGAGGCGACTTGCAGGGTTGCAAACAGCTCGGAAGACCATGGCCAATCAGTCGTATTTCGGCTATGCCATGGATGGGCTAAAAGTATCAGAAGGTTAGCACTTAGCAATTTGGACAGAGTCTTTTTCACATAATAACTGGTATGTAAACATTTTGTATTCGCTGTTACTGTTAGTAACTCGCGTTGCTCTTGCAGATAATTTCAACTTTCCCTCCGCGGAACCTTATAGTTTTCTGTTTGATGCACTGAATAATGATCCGGCTTATGATGATAAAATCAGATTAACAGAATCCAATTACACAGACCCGGACAGGTAAAATTCGTTTTATATTCTTGAATAGCATCTGTCCCTTAATGCATAAGCATGAAAGCGTCTCACTTGTACCGTTTTGGTGTGTGCGTGTGTGAATATATCTAACAGTTGGTTTTTGGTGAATTTGGCAGTCAAGGGTTGAACTTACCAGAGAGTCCATTTGCATCGCCCATAGGTAGCGGCATTTCTACAGTCATATAGGATCAGTCAGCAGCAGCAGGACAGAAGAATTATAGAGTTAGCAGAAGAAGAAAGGCATAAAAAACATCTACTACTACGGTTTGATACATGAACATATCCCTTTTTTTAGTCTTCCATCCATTTTCCGCATTAACCTGTTTTTACGGTAAGTACCCGTTAATTGGGTGAAAAGGAGTAGCAATTTAAAGCAGGATATGATACACAGACAGACAGAAGTACATTTTGTAAGAAGGCTACAGTTTTTCTAATGTGACAGAAAGAAGGTTGGAATATTTAAGTAGCGAATGTAAGTAAGCAATGTTTTGTTTAGCAGCAGCAGCAGGCAGAAGAAAGGAATTAGGAAATGTTTTAGTGTGCGGAGAAGTTGATGTTTAAAACCTCCGCAACGCTATCGATAATAACTTTTATAGAAGGATTGATTATTAGTTGTTGGCTTATAGTACCAATTTATCATTATTGTTCGTTGCAGTTTTCACTCACTTTCACTAGTTTTCACTTATTTTCAGTTACTTTCATTAGTTGTTTTCCAGTAGAAGATTTTGGATTTGGTTTTTAATTTTAAGCTTTCAATTTATTTTATAAAAAAATTTGGACCATAAAAGAAAAATCCAATCGGATGGTATGCTGGAAGTGGTCCATATTAGTGACTAGTAAAATGGATGTGACCACAAAGCAAGATTTTGAGATCATGAGAAAGATATGTAGATGATGAGAAGCACATGGAAGCTTACCTTAAAGATGAGTTTCAAAGGGTCTCACAAAAGCAATGCAAATGCTCTCAACCATATCTTTCATTTCATGTGACAATGCCAATATTTGAGCAAACACTCCCATTGGTATTTCATGTCTTACTAAAATTATTATATGGTGCAGAAGTCGAAGCATATTTTTAGATTTTAGGCAAAAAGTGTTTTTTACCGTTATTATTATAATTAGTTCCGGTGGACTGAATTCTTGATATTTCATATTAATATTTAAGTACGTAACTTTTATTGTTATTTTTTTAATTGCATTAAGTCTCATGGTCTAGAAATGTCGGTCCGAACATAAAATTTAGTTAAATATGTGCTCTCTTTTTTTTAAATATGTTTTGTGGTCAGGTTGTTACAGAGAAAATTATAGATGAATATTGTTGCTCTTTTAATTAAATTAGATGTTGGAATGATTAGGAAACTCAAAAGTTTTTGCCTGGATTATTTCTTCTTTGTAGGCTTTAAATTGACAAATTGACCAATAGTTAATGCTTGATTGATTCCTCCATAGGTTCTAGTCGTATGCAAGACAATAAACCTAGGGATACAAAAGATTACATGTGCCAACATTAATAAAATGTTTTAAGTATTAAAATCAAAGGTATTCATATAATAGAATGGGAAAAGTGGTATATTTAGAAGATAGACATGAAGGTGACTAAGCATGAAAAACATTTGTTATATGTAAGCAAATAATTGGAAGGACAAAAATGTGAAGACAGAAGAACATGCAGAATTGAGGATGTACATAATTAGAAAAACACAAAATTAAAGGGACCCACCAGCTAACCAGGTTAAGTTAGGGGAACATATAGTTCATTCATCATACATAACATAGGTGTAGATAAGATAAGGTTTAAATAGAAACAAAATATGTAAAAGACAAGACAAAACTCAGAATTCACATTATATATATTTAGAAGCTAATAAGCTAAATTGGTTGAAGCTTGTTTGTCGCATTCATTATCTTTTTTATCTCTAAAATTACAGTGCTAGTATGTGAAATGGACATGACCTAATTAACAATGGATGGGTTAATTGATTGATTGATCCCCGGAAATTGAGGGACATGTAAATAAATTGTCATGTGAAGAGGAGATGAGAAGAGAGAGACCTCCCAACTAATGCTATATAACATCTTACAAAATAAATGAGACTCTTGTTCTAAAGTGGGTGGTGTGGTGTTGTGGAGTATCAAATGATGTCAACTGTAAACCTCATTAAATCTTTTTGGTTGTATCAAAATTATGACTTCACTTATTGTCTACTTTACTTTTAGCATCCATAGAGAAGACAAGAATATATCATCACAATTAGTACAATAATTACTATCATTACACAATTATTATTGTTATTATACAAAAACACCCTAAGAGTAACTCTATTAGTGAAATGTTAAGGATTTGCACAATAAATCATGGTGAAAAAGGCGATGACAAGAGGGGTGACACATAGAATCACGTCTCATTTTTATACATTTTGAATGAAGAAAAAAAAAAGCAAAATTCGAGAATTGGTGAAAAAACAGAGGACTCACATCGTGTTTAATCTAGCGCATGCATCAGACGTGTCAAATTAGCGCTCCTAAAGCCCTCCATTTTTCAGATGATGCCCACCGCTATCAGTCACCATATGTTGTTAATTTTTTTAAATACAAAAACTTTTTTTTAAAACGAAAAAATAAAACGTAATTCAAGCAATAAATGTTTTTCTTAGGCCGGATATTCTAAAGGAAAAGGAGTTGCCATAAACCCAGAGATGAGGACTAAGTGAGCTCAACGGCGGTGGAAGAGTTTAATATTAATGACAAAATGATTTATTTTTTTAGGTTCATTGTACATTATTAAACTACTAAATATTTTTACGAATTTACAAAATCACTGATTTGCTTTTCAACTATACTATTCATTGAGTTCTTAGCTAGACATTGAGAGTATAGAGTTTTATGATTTTATCTCCATAGTGAGAAGCTTGGTCGTAATTAGAGTTTCCAAAATGGAAAAAAACTTTCGCAATGTTGTCAAGAAAGGGTCGAAGGTGATCAGCTCCAAACGAGTTTTGAAATGTAATGTTTACACTTGTAAATAAATTTTTCCACTTTCTTTCTTTATAGCCACATGATATATTAAGAAATTGTTTAGATATGTGAAAAATGCAAATTTCAACTTATATGACATGGATATCATATCACTATAATACAATTGTATTTTCAAATTTGACTTTTCTGATCTTCAAAGACTTAATGCGACATTAAAGATCACACACTAACTAATTACTAATTTTTGGAATTCAAAAGGAGTCTTAATTCACTAAAATCAAATAAAGTATCAACGGCTCTGGATTTTTTTTTCGTCAGAAATTTATGACCTGCGGATATGCATTTCACATATATCCGGTAGTACCAATACTCATATAATACCCAAACTCAATATTAAAAGGTTTTGGATGAGATTGAATTTTCTTAAAAAAAATAGAATAAATTTATTTCTATTTTTCTTAGTTTTATAATTATTGAATTTGAATTTATGACTTCAATGGAACCTAATAACCACCAATGTATTGTTTGATATATAAAATAAAGTTTTCTTATTTAAACAAAGAAATTTAAAATATTTACATGTTTAAAGTATAAAGTAATGGGAGGAGATGAGTAGTTCCAAATAATAAATAGGTAAAGCATGGAGAGGACATTACGTACCTACAAATCCTAGCCAATGTTATAGGATGATCTACCTTAACACTGAGACAATAAATAATACATTGACCAATAGAAATTAAGCGTCAAACGATGTTATACAAAAAGTCTTGAGGTATATAGCTTAAATTGATTCTTAATAACCTATTCCTAGCTAGCATTATCATACAATAATCATTGGTGTTTGCATACTGAATTCTTTCTACTCCAATGATGATCTCCGTAAATGTTGGGTTTCGCCTCATTAAGGTTGGGGGAAACTAATACACATGTGTATTAGAATCTATCATACTGCATTATATGTTCATTTTCGGATGGATCGAAGATGGTAATAGTTATTTTCCGTCTTATGAAAATATTTAATCTTTTGTTGTTAGGACTATCTATGGGATACCCATGGTAGACAGGCCTTATTATTGTTATATAATGCATGATGTAATATATTTTCAAATGCTTATGAATTTAATATGTTACATCACCAATTTCATGTACTTCATGATAAGAAAAGTAGATTCGTTCACTAGGTTTTGCAAGTCTCTTAATAACTCCCTAAACTTGCTTATTTTCTATCACATATAAACACAAATTGCCTATGTGACGCTTAATAACAAATCAAGTGAACAATTGGCACACATGATGTATTCAACTTTCCTCATCAAACTTCTTTGCATAGCCATTAACTGATTTTTTTTCTAGTAAGATATCTAATGATGGGCCCTTCAAAACCAAATGAATAATAAAAGGGAGTAATACGTATATTGCTCCTGAACTTGAACTTGTTTCAATACTTCGACTGCTCTATGAATTTTCATAAGTCACAAATGACCTTCTGTATTTGTTCAATTGCTCTCAATAGCTCATTGATTTAAAAATAAATAAAAGTGGTGTAAAACATGTAAACTATAAACGGTACATGGCATATGTGCAAATTTATGATACCGGAAGCCAAGTTAAAAGATCTAATGCTTCCAACCGGTTCACCCATTTTTTTGATTCATCCAAATTACTTCTCTCAAGATCTCAACTCTAGAGAAATGGAAGGGGGCACTTAGCTCAAGTCCTTGGGGATACCCAAATTTTCCAATATCGAATGAAGCCATAGGTAAAGGATAGGTAAAGTTTGGGAAGTCCAGTATACAATCCCTTAACTTAAGCCCTTGGGGATACCCAAATTTTCCTTCGAGTAGAGAAGGAAGAGGAGAATCAAGACAAGAGGAGATGATTAATTTCAGGAATATGTCTACCATATATCCTCCTTCGATTATTCGACCAGCTCCTGGAAGCAAAGAAGGGAATGAAAATGGCATAGAATGACATGTTTGCAAGAAGGAAAGTAATTAGTTGGCTTATGCCATCTACCTTCTCAAAGCGGGATAAGAGCTGGGGCACTAACTAAGTACTTAAGCTGCTGGAGCGGCTTCACTTCATAAAGGAATCAAAATATAGCAACTTTCCTTTACTGTCCTAAGCGGTGAAGGCGAGTTGAAGATATAACACAACAAGAGTTGACACAATGTCTCTGGAATATTTATACGGCTTGAATCAAGCCATCTAAATTTTAATGACGTGTTTGCAAAAATTCATGACAGTGTCTTTGGTGGAATAAAATCAAATTTCAATTTTTTTTATTTTACACAAATTGATGTTTAATAACCATATTAAATTACACGAAACAATTCAGATGATGACGACGACGGAATTTTAAGTAGACATCAAGCTCTATTAACTCATACAAGACGAGCTCAAATTCTAACCGAGGCACAAGTAGTGCAAATCCTGGAGAACAAAATTTCACATTTAATTACAGTTAGGAAGGAGCCTCCACAATCACAATATTCATGTGGCTGGCTGCATAGGGGAAAAAAGTTATCTAGTGTTTAGGGAAAACTTGCCGTAGGTTCTGGCAACTTGCTCATTTCAGCTTGCTGTCTTGACGGATTGCAGGTAACATACACCTGTAACAGTCGTCATCATTACAAATTAACATTATACTCTATGAATGTATATGAAAAGACTCTGCATCTTCATTATAATATGCTTAAGGACCGCAGCAAATATTTGGAATAAGGTCCCAGTTTTCAATGCAGAACAATTTTGGAACTAGGCAGTAATTGAAGTGGAACAAATAGACTCAACCCACATATGGGCTAGGGTTAAAGCAGAGAAGTTTTGACTTCGGCTGGAGCAAAGATAAGAAAGGAAAAGATATGCACAACTGGTCATATGTTGGGTGCAATCATGCAGATGAAGATAGATGATTGAACAGAATGTATGTGCGCGCTGCCTGTCTCTGCCCATGGACCTAGGCAAGAGTTCCATTTTATAGGTTTTATTACTAAGAAATGTCAAGGACAAAATTTTACGGAATCTTATGTTAGGTATATATCTACACTGCCCCAAAAACGTTAAGGGTAAATTTGGCCTTGTGTCCCTTAATATATTGTATAGCAAAGCAACGATTTTGTTACTCACTAAGGGATCTAAATTTTCAAGGATTTCAAGTATTCCATCCTTTTTCCATGAAATTCTTGTTTGGAAAGAAATAACGTAGTGAATCCATTTTCTTCTTCTAAATCATGTCAGATTCCCAATTGAATCCAATTTCTAACTACTAGTCATGTAATCCAGAAATGCAACGAAGACCATGCAATGGTTATAGAAATGAATTTGTATTTCAGGAGGTCTATCAATTGATTTTATAGAGACAAGTAAACAACTACTTCGTCAATTATGCACTACCGATACTCATTTACTATTTTTCATGTTTGACGAGACTAACCTCCTTTGTGGAAATCACGCTGATCTTCTATTCCTTCTCAATCACCACCAGTTTTTATAATAGCCTCTACTATATTGCCTTTTTGAGTCTACATCTCAAACATCTGTGCTAGGTCACCAGCTGCATTCATAATTGCAGTCACAAAATCTCATTGAACTAATCATATGTTATACAATGAATGATTAACCAAAAATTACAAAAGTCAGGACTTGCTTACTTAGTGGCAGTTCAGATTAATCTGAAGATCAGGGCATCACCCCAAAACCCTTTCAATCAGTTGCAAAAACGCTCTCGTAGAAGTTGCCAGTGTTAGTGGAGAGTCCTTGTTATATTACTCCCGTCAGTCAAAATAACAGATACAGGCTTTACTGTAAAGCATTATCATTGTCTTTCATATTTCCTAGCAAACTTTGTAAGTTGCAATTGCTGCCGAAATGTCAAATATTTATCTAAACTGGTGCCAGCCCATTTTTGACAGAAGTTTTCATCTGTAGGAACAAATGAACTAAGAGGAAATGGCCCTTTAGGAGCTTTCTTCAAGGAAACCAAGAACCTATGGCGAGGACGAATTCTCTGGTCCAAGGACAAGCTCAAGTACATCGGATATTTGGTCAAGGAATGCACCTCATTACGAAGTTCATTGATCAAATAGATGTACTTAGGCTTTAAATTATCCTCCAGTGACAACGATAATACCTAACAAAACAGCCAGCTTCAGCATCAGAACATTCAGGGAAAAAACCTCTCACTATAATAAAACAAATGACAGGATAACATATAAGAAAAGTTGTTTTTTTCACATCAACATTCTTTTTTTGTTAAGTCTGTCTTCTTGAAATGCAAGACCTTATGGAAGGCACAGAAGTACATTTTCAAGTTCCGGATGAAAGCTTACAGAACACAAACACTAGAGTAGTATAAAAGCATAATAAATGTGCCATATTCTGAAGATAAGATGAACATCCAACATGCGAATAAAAACAAAAGTTACCTGAGTAAGGCTTGTCAAGACTTTCAAGATGTCAGAATCACTCATACCGATACTCCTCAGAAATTTGATCCTTGGAAGCAACCCATCATCTATGCTATAATGAAGGAGCTGAGGATGTTTCATAACCATCTTTACTACATTATCCCTGGAAGCTCCTAACTCCTTAGCGAGAAACATATAGCGCATGTTCCATGACACGTCAATCCGCTGAACCAGAATCTGAGGGCTCAGCTGCACAACTTTGCCTAAACTTTTCTCATCAATACCAACCTCCTCAACCAAATATCTAACCGTGGGTTTTAGTGAATTTTCAACACTATAAGAGAAAAGTGATGGAGTAGCAGCAATAATCTGGCCAATTCTGGAATTTGGAATACCTAAACCGCTCAAGAAAGAAACATGAGACTTCAAGTTGTTCTCCACCGTATATTGTAGAATCTGTGGCTGTCTCAAAAGCATTCTTCTGATATCTCTCTGTTTGACACCAATACTGAGGAGATACTCCAACCTTTCCTTGGCAGAATATACATTTATTTGAAGACATGGCATATGTCTCTCATACATTTGGATGAAGTCTGAATCCTTGAGCCCAAACGTAGTTAGATAATCAACAAGTGGGATCCATTTCTTATCGAAATCTATTTCTTCAGACAGCTTTTCGTACCTATTCTCAGTAGATATATCAGGCTTCAACTGCAACCAAAAAAGACAAAAAATGTAAGCTTTATAGAGTGCTAGTAGTCCTGCATATGGAACAATCATAACAGTAATCATACCCTTCCATTGCTTCTGCCAATTTTCTTCACCTGGGTGTTTCTGCCACTTCTCACGCCTGATGGTCTTTGGCCAACTACAAGCATAACTTTTTCTTTTAGAATTGAACTGAATTACTGACCGAATGTCTAATGAATTTTGCTGAATTTACTGAATTGAAATGTGCAAGTAAAAAAGAACAAGGCCTTAGTAATCACCTTGTAGTCTGTTGAGTTTCTTGGGTGACTTTGATCTTTTGCCATCAGTTTCAAAATCTGCAGGTTCTGCAAATTCATCCTGCAAATGAAAATGGAGAAATATTATAAGCAACAAAAACTAAAGTGATGTAACAGAAACTATTTCAGTTCAGCTAGCTCAGTAGTATTCAGTTGAGTTCAGTAATTTCTATTTAGTAAATGCACTTCAAATCAGTTCAATAGGATTAAGTTGAGTTGAGTAAATTTTAGTCTTAAATAACAGAGCGGCAAAACAGTGGAAATGAGAAATGAACTCACATCCAGTAACCAATCGTCATCGTCGTCGTCGTCATGGTCTTCATTATCATGGTCAGTATCATCATCATCATCATCATCAGTAACATAGGGAGACAAGGGCTTACCGAAACGAGACTTCTTATTGGATTTGAGAATCTTGGCATTAGAGTGTGTAGAAGAAACCACAAGCCTGCCTACTCTGCTGCTGCTTCTTCTTCTTCTTCTTCTTCTCCAGCTGCTATCACTTGCAATTTCTCTGAATTTAGTTGGACTTCTGGAAACAGAATGACAGCATATTTCAGACTGAAAACTTTGATTGAAGGGATATAGAGAACAAACTGCCATCTTTGCAACAACAACAAGAAGAAGAAGAAGAAGAAGAAGAGAATATACCCAAAAACCCTAATAATAATAATAATAATAAATTGAATATCTTTTATCTTCTTCTATTCATTTTCTTTTGTTTGTTTACAAAACCTAATTTGCACCATAATAATCTTTCATCAAACTACTTCTGCTTCTCCTAATTACTCTTCACTACTTACACTTACTGTTATAAATCTTACAATGTCCTAAAAAATGTGCCTATCTTCTTTCTCTAATTGAGCTCTGTCATAATTCACAACTTTTAAGCTTAACAGCTTTAAAATACCTTTTTATTATAAAACAAAAATTCTAATTTCTCATTTAAATATAAGTATCTTTTCATTTTTTAAATTAGGTATTTTTTAGTATTCATTTTTGCTATTATAGAACTTTAGACCTATGATTTCGCACTTCTTTACGAAATGTCTAACCATCAAAGGTGCTATATTAGTTATGTAAAACATGTTCCACCTTGTTAAAATTTAAGAAATTGAGATAATATATCCAAAACAATTTTGAGGATTAAATTAAAAAAATATCGCCAAAAAAAAAGAATAAATTAAGAAATAAGAAATATTTGAGTGGTTGTGCTGGATCGGCCCAAATTGATCGACGTGGCCCAATTCAATTACACTATTATTTAATTAATTAATTAAAAACCAATAAACTCATTTTAATTTGAGAATGAAAAAATAAGGAAAAGAAACTTGCAGGCATGGAAGTTGCAGGGTCTTGTTGTTCCATAATAGTAACATCATATTCTACACCAAACACGAAGATCCTCTCTACCAATTCAAAATTTCCTGCATTGATCAGAAATGGAAGATTAACCACAAGGAGGATTTCAGCTGTCAATGAAGTAGTAGTATCTTCTTCAGGCGTCACATGGCAGATTGTTGTTGGGACTCTAGGTAGTTTTTTTTTAAGAGCTCATTCTATTGTTGTTCATTTGACTAAGTAATTGCTAATATATTTGGTTGCAGCTGGAGTAACACCGTTCGTCGTGGCTGGGATTGAATTCAACAAACGAATAGTAAGTCTTGTTAATAATTTAATGAGTAATTAGTTAGAATAGAAATGAACTTAATTATATTAACATGTCGAAGAACATGAACTTGGAAGGTAGCACAAAGAAGATGTGAAGAATGTGGAGGATCAGGGCTTGTTTTGAGGGAAAAAGAGTATTTTCGTTGTCCTCAATGCGGTATACTATACTATACTATATAATATCACTCCCTTTATTTCCTTCTTCTGAACTTATAGATGGTGATGATTATATATATGTGATGTTAATATTGGATATTGCAGGAGGATTCCTTCCATGGCAGTCTTGGAAAAGATTCTTTTCTGGTTAACCTCCCTCCCCTACTTGTTTCTACAATTGAACATATTACATTTGTACTCTCAATCCAAACTATATATATAGTTCCTTTTTTTGTTGTTTTTTTTTATAACTGCCCTACTTAATGCTAGATAATATCATAAAAGAACCAAAGATATATATTATGATTGACATGCTTCATTTCTGTTTTGATTTCGGACCATCAAAACAACTATAGCATAAAAAAATTTGTGTACACATTGGTGTTCAACAAAATAAAATATGACTCATTAGTATATGAACTATTAAAAGGAGTGTTATCAATTCTTACAAGAAGAATGGTTATTTGTGCATCTTGATTTTCTTTGTAATTCTTTAGATTTTGGTTCTTAATATATCTTCTTGCGTTTTAAAAAAAAGAAAGAGTACTATAACATATTTGTAAGTCGAAAATCAAAATATCGACCCTTGTTATTAATGCGCCTACAACACGTTGAGTTGTGGTGTTGATTGATAAAAACAATCGGCTTCCACCACGTTCGTACGCTTAGCTATCCATAGTTTAAATAAGGATAAAAACAACTCATGTTCTTATACAGGGCCAGCGATTAGACTCAGAGCGTGCCGAGGCCCAGGGCTGGGAAAGTGCCCTAAATGTTTGTTTGTTCTATATATTTTTGTATATGGAAATATAAACCTTTATTCAATACTTCAAAAGCGAAACATTTAAAGGGCAATGTAATTGTTTTTTTTTATATAAATTGTAAGGAATATGATTCGAATCTAAATGACCAAATAATTGTTAACACTACATTGTATAATGTCATATGTTGCCTTCTAATTAGCAATGCGGAATTTAATATTCTTTAATTATAATTCAATTTGATTTCGTTTTTTCTTTCTCTAATTCATTAGCTCCTTAAACCATTATTTTCGATTTCTTTAGTTTTTTATTCCATATTTTTTCCAATTTTGGCTCGGTTGCAGTTTATCTACAATTGTCTTCTTTATTCATACCATCCATCAATTAGCGTTTGATAACTTGGCTAAATCTTTTTGTATGTCATTTAGGACATGTGAAAGGGTTGCTTGGGACGCTTCATTCACCTTTAACGATCAAGTTAGTGTAGAAAGCAAAATAATAACTTGGAATAGTATATACTTTTTATGTTGATTACTGTGATGTATATATAGTCGTCTGGAAAGACGAACTCTAATGTGCGTGATTCATTTTAAGTGCCTAACATGATCCTTAAATGAAATAGAATCATTGTGAGATTCTAGTTCTTATAAATACGGAATTTATAGTTGGTTGATACTATCTTTCTAAGTAGAAAATATCAAAAAGGCGTGCCCCCTTCTTTGCAGATGGAACCTTCTTGGCAGATGTAGCCCTTTAGGTGGATCCTAGATAACGAGCAAGTACGAATTTGGCTCCAACCATAGGCCTAAGGGTTAAGGGTCGATCAAGCCCACATACATTTCTCGCTTTTATCATATTCCTCCCCCAAGCTTTTTTCAATTCTTTAGAGTTGACGGTTGGCATTCTGCATATGCAATTCTGCCGTTTTTCATCATTGATTATTAAGGTCATTTATTGAAAGATATACTCCATATAAGAATATGTAGGACACATAAATTATTTAGGGCCCTTTTCCAGCCCTGATCTCGACGCACTTCTGGCCTAGGCTTAGGGCCGACCCTCATCATATAGTACTCTATAAAACTACATATAAGAAAGAGTTTGATGGTAGAGTCATCTGGGAAATTATAGAATACTCCATGTGTATTAATTCTCCCTAATAATATAGGGAGTTTATGGATTGCTACTAAGGACTTTATAAGAGTATAATGAAAAACTACAGACTTTTTTTATAACTAAAGAAACACATATTCCCGATATATAATAAAATCTCTCGTCATTTGGGTGTACAAGGAAAATATAAATTTTTGTTTTTGTAGTGAAAGCACGATTATAAGATTTCTCTTAAAATTGACTTGTAAATTATAATTCTTTTGCTGCATTTTTTCGCATATATATTGAATTGAATGCTTGACTCTGCTCTTAATTAAATCATAGTGCGCCACAAACCTTTTTTCTCTTCTACAGATATTCTTCATCTCCGCTCAATAAGCTAAAAGTCTTGTGATCTTATCATCTTTCTAAAAAGATTAATTTTCATGTCACAAACACACACAAATTCTTGCTTTTGAGTTTTGTTTTGTCCATATATTTGCAGAAAGGTTTGACTAGTGACTTTTGTGATTTATGCATTTTCACATGAAACTGACCTTAACTTTTGTTGTTTTTTCTCTTTATGTTAATAATGGGTGGCTTTTTAATGTCACATTTCATCAGGAGTTTAGCCATAGTAAACGTTTACAGCTGCATATTCTTCTCTCGAGCTCAACTTATACTATACCAAATTAGCAATTGAGCAACAACAATTATAAATGAATTAATTTTTTCTTGTATTAATTTCTATAGATTATGGTTTATTGAAACGGATGTTTTTCTAATATATTAGAATTTTTCGGGGAATTAAAGAAGAATATGATTATATATATGCATAAATAGTCAAATTTGACAAATTGAATAGTCTTAGGTTAGTGGGATGTTTATGATACAATAGATGATGTAATCTGTTGGATTAAACGTTAAAACAAACATTTAGTTGACTTTTTTGACGTTTACTAGACTGCATAATTCAATTTAAGCATAGAAAGTAATTGAAATAGAATAAAGGATATTTTTGAATATATTGCGATTGCATGGTGTATTGCTGATGAGAGGATTCTATTTTTCGATGCTAGATTGGCATTTTAATTTTTATATATGAGAAAAAAAATTCTCGTACGAGTCTATAGTTTCTTTTTTTTATTTTGTCTATTTATTTTTCATTTTAACGAATTTAACCCTATTGCTTTAAAAAAAACGAATTTAACTCTTAATTGATTCCTAATATAATTGTAAAGATCTCAAGTGTAGTTTCAATGTGCTAAAAAGAATAATTTGTGAGGACATACATATTATAATTAAAATTTCCGTCTTAGTAGTAATTTACTTACTTTTACTACTGCACCATCCGTTTTAACTTTTATGTGTAATGTGGAAGTTGATATCATACCCTAATAATTGGAAATTTTAATCAGATTCATGATTTATAAAGGACTATTGTTTTTTCCAAAAAAAGTTTTATAGTTCAAAAGAACCGTCCCTAGAAAACCACAAAAAGATATAGAGATTTCATGTGAAATTTTGATGATACAATAAAATTAGAATAGTCAAGTCGGCAAAACAATCCAAATCAAAGTATCATTTATAAGGTTTTGTTTGTTTGTGCATTTGACAGACAATATATACATTATGATGCATTTACAAATGGGTCCAATTAAAAAATGTTGATTTACCGATATGTATAGCTAGAAGAGCATGTTGCTTCTGATTGATCTTCAACAACGCTTCTAAATGAGTCCTCTACTACACCTTAACTAGATCTTTTGGATGTTTTCTTCTGTATTCATCAATTCTATTCTTTTTATTCATTATCTTTTGGATGCTAAATGCTACAGGCTATACATACAGAAAATTACTACCACTTAAAACATTTAAGTATAAACTTTAGTTTATGATGTTTACTAATAGTTTTATACTTATCAAAACAATTTAGTTTTATCATGTCCTACATTCTTAAAGGGTCCAATATCAAATTGAAGCTTCCTATCCCTATTTATTGCGACAACCAAGAAACTATACATATTGGCAAATCTAGTGTTTCGCGAGAAACCAAACACCTAAACAAAAATAATATTACGTGGTTCGGGAGCATTTTGTCCAATGATTTTATCCAAATACTTATATATAAAGAGAGAAAATTTATTATCTAAGCAATTTTCAAAATGCAACCAATTTTTTTCCAAGTTGAATACGTTTCACTTAAAAGAGATGGTGTAAAAAGAAAAAAAAATTAAAATACGCTCAGAGTTTGATACCTTCTTTAAAATATAAAGAAAAACAGATTAATACAGAACTGTTTAGAGTATAATAAAAATATGGTGAAACACTATTTATAATTGAGAAAATATGTATCTCGAAAACACTCTAGAATATCTCGTTAAATGGTAGAATAATCTTTTAAGTTAAACTTGTTTTGCTGTGACATTATAACCAGCAGCTGACTATCTTAAACTAGCAAGCGAACTGTATTCCTTTTATTCAGTTGAATCAATTGAAGCTATACTACTTTTCTCGGTTTCAATAATTATTCTTAAAAGTATTCATCTTCATTTTCAGTATAATAACAAATAATAACTTTAATTGATTCAACTGAATAGACTAGACAAAATCTTAAAGGTAATCATACTAATAATAGTAGTAAAAAAATGAGAAAGTATAACTAATTAATTGAATTTAATTATTTTCTTGATAAATCACTTTTTAGGTTTATTATTGGAATATGAAATTTAACTTAAGAAATGTTATCCAATTTGTTTCCTTAATAAATTTGGTAAAGAACATAATTTGAACTTTTGAATTCTTCATTTACACATTAATAAACGTTTCTATTGAGTTACAATCAATTAGTATTATCTGATTTATTTGACATAATTATTCAGTTTTTCTATTTTTTAAAGAAATTATTCAGTTAGTATAGTACATAATTAATATAAGAAAAAAAGTTAGGTGCATGAACCGTGTGGGTCCAAGTATGTCATGTCCTACCTCACGTGAGAATCCTTTTCTCCTGAATATCAAAATTTTAAGGGACTAAAATACCCTTCATCCAAAAGTTTTTTTTCTTTTTCAACAGGTCTTTTTTTTTTTTTTTTTGCTAGCAATAGGTTTTGTTAATACTTAATCAATCATTTAAATATTTCAATTCTGTTCTCTTATTTTTTATTTGGTTAGTGTAACTTTTCTTGTTACGGAGAATTTGTAACCCATCAAATACTATGTTATTATTTTAAGGAGTGTTTTCTTTTCCCACTTTTCAAATTTGTTTTTAGTTTTTCAAATAATATAAATATAAGAGCATTTTCAAAAGTTTTTTAATAAATTTTTTAAAAATAATACTACAAAATATTGACTTTTAGTCATTTAAAGAGGCTTTAAAATGTATCTTCTCTAACAACACTTTTAATTTTAACCTCTCGTTTATTTTTTGTGATTATATTCATTTCACATATTATGTTAACCAATAGTATGAGGAGAGATATTACACCATCATAAAATATTAATAAAAAATAAGTTAAGAACTCTAAATTTGATGAGAGAGAGTGTGACTCTTAGTGATTTGAAGAGTGACCACAAGACCCTTGAAATTGATTTTATATGCAAACTTCTCAAATTTTAACTTAGAAATTCAAATAAATAATCTCTTGAAAATAATCTAATGTTTTATTACATTATAATAGGTTTTAGTTTTCTTTCACGGAAATAAGAATGTTTTCTGGAGAATTTTACAAAATTTTATTTTCTTTCAAAAAAATTATATTTATTTTATTTTATTAAAATTATTATTAGCAATTTTATATATTTAAAATATTTTTCATCTATTTTACATAATTTTTCATTAATTAAACAAATCTAAGTTAATCAACTAAATATTAAATAGAAAAAAGCTTAAACTAAATATAGATTCTTAAAGTCGTTCAAAAAAAAGCATTTTAGTCTCTCAACTTTAAGGACGACCTATTGGGTCTTTCAACTACTAAAATGTGGATTTATTGAGTTCTTATTCGATGACGTGACACTAAGTTGTCATTAAAATTAATATTCTTCGCATTTACCAACTGAGTTTCACGCCATCGAATAATAACTCAATAGATCCACTTTTTGATAGTTGAAGACTCACGTTTGATAATTGAGGAATCTAATAGATCGTCTCTAAAGTTGAAGTATTAAAATAACTTTTTTGAACAATTTTAAAAATTTATATATAATTTAGGGCTAGAAAAAACTGTTACCAGCTAGTAAAATATTCACTAATTTTTTATCAATTCGTCAAAATAAGTCAACTACTTTCCTCATATTTTTACTATTATTAAAAAATACGCGAAAATATGGCACTTTATACAATACTAGAGTACTAAGTGTACCGTTTTATCATTTAATTTGGATTTAAAAAGATGGAAAGAAGTATATTTGCAAAACAGTTCCACATGCATCCTTGCTTTCTTTAAATTGCACATGGTATACACTAAAAATGTTGTGACAAAATGATGAGTTAATGGTGCATGTCAATGTTGCTAGTTTGAGTTTATTTTTCCTCCTTTGTACTAAAAGAATAATTAGGTATTAAGTGAAATCTTTTTCTCCCTTATTTTCACAATTACTTTTTTCTTTTAATCCAAACCTAAAATATATAAAAAATTTCTAGTTTTTCAATTAAATTTGTTTTCTTCTCATTGATTTTAGCATCTTCAATGGTGTATGTAGAAATTTTTTTACTATGCTTTTCTCGTCAATTTCTACATCCACCCGATCTATAATTAAATTTTTATGAAAAAAGATAAATTATTATACTCTATTATTTTCTTTGTTGGACCATAATTCAAGAAAAGAATTTTCAACATCCTACATCAACATTATCTATTGATGACCGTACACAAACAAACATTTAATTACATGAAGGTATATAACTTTGACCATGGTTTGTTGTACCCTTAACAACCATTGACCTCATTTTAATTAGTCAAATTATAGGACCGACCCAAGTCTTTATATTAAAATATATTCCCACTCGTTACCTATTTGAATAATTAAAAACCCATGCATAATCACACTAGTAATTATTTAATCTAAGTTTATTGTAGCTACTACTATTCAAATGCTTAGTGAATTTTATATATTACCTATATAAAGTTACCAATTATTAGACAAAATTGTTGATTGGTGTTATAATAATTAGTAACTTAATTTTGATTGACAATGTTAATTGGCCATAAAAAAAAGGGTCTTTTAAAGAAAAAGAGTGTCCTTTCTAGATGGAGATTTGAGTGGCATAAATGTAATTGTAAAGTAAACAAAAGGTCAATGGAAGAAACATTTGGTATAAAATATGTATTAGAAGGGGACAAATATTTTGCATAAGCCAAATCCAAACAGGAATATCAAACCTGAAGAAATTTGAAGTTTATCAATCAAGGTATATCATACTGATTTTTCATTTTGAAATTCATATAAGGATCTATGATATTAACTAGCAATTTTTAATTATTTTTAATGCTGTGTTGAAGTAAGATTTTTGTCAGTGTAATTGTTTACTGTTGTTTTTCTGAATGATGATAATTTTTTGGGTGTGTTAGGTTTTCTGTTTGTTAGGGTAAGATTTGTTGTTAATTATGGAATATCTTGTTTGGGTGAAAGGAGGAGTCTTTGGATTCATGGATGTCTCTTTCACATATGATATTTAACCCCTTTGAATCAAGCTCAAGTCTTTGTACAGAACAGAAAAATTTGTTAATTCATGTGAGATTGAAGTAATTTAAGTTGTTTTTATCAACTTCAAAATTCAATATTGTTTGAGAGCAATAAGAAATTTTGTTGTAAAATGAGTTTCAGCAACTTATGACCTGGAGTTATTTGTTCCAAGGGTATATGGATCAAGAAGCTAAGGTGTTTTGAATAGTATCGGCTTGTTTTCACTTTTGTAGACTCTTGTTTCTCATAGGGATTTTTTTTCTTGAATGATGAAAAAAGTTCAGATACATAGAATTATTTACCTTATTTTTTCATGATAGTGGTCTACATAGCAGCCCAAGTTTCTTACTTTATTTAGCATAAGCTAAAGCTACCTTCTTTTATGAAAAACAAGCTGCTTCTGTGACCCACCGGCTATTGGTGAGAGTCAAAACCCCGCATAGAATGTTAAATGAGAGCGTTCTTCTTAATTAGTTCAGATTTGAGAAAAACAGGACTGTGAAAAGAAATGCTGCATCTTAAGTTAATAATGGTTCAGTCCTTTGATAAAATTTCATTTTCTTCATAATAAGATGCATCCAAAGTCAAATATGCTGCTCATGAACACATTTTTGAACTTACAATTTTCTAGATGATTCTCATACTATCTGTATCTTTCTCTTATCAAATTCAGCCTAATGAATTACAATCCCCTTTGCTGCAGTGTATTTCAGCTCCGTAGTATATCATCGGCTTTATGTCATTTGGATTTGATTAGATTTTTGCTCCAAAGGTTTCCTGTAACTGCTTTGTAACAGAGTCCTCATTTTGCTGGAGCAAAGACTTACTTACCTTTTGGTGCAAGAATTTTAGAAAAGTACTCCAATGGATAGGTGTCAGAGGTTCTATGACCGATCCACACAAGACCAGGAATATTTTTGGCTTCCCGCCCAGAAAATCGAGCCGTACGAATTTTCTGAAGACGGTAGCCAGGAAATGCACGTTTCAGTTAAGACGTTTGAACCACACTTCAAGACAGAGTCATCCTCTGGAACTGCTGGTTACCCTGTTCAAAATTCTCCATCTACTGCTAGTTTCTCGCCAAATGAAACTGTAATTTCTCAGCCGAATTCTCAGTCATGCTTACTAGACCCACATGATTCCTCTGAGAATAGTGGTTCACCAGAAAGGCAGTCTTATGTACACAAGCTAAGAGAATTGGAGACTGCAATGTTTGAGCCCATGGATGATCTTGACATATACAATATAACAACTCCACTTGGATCCGATCACATCTCATCTGAGGATCAGAAATGGAAGCTTTTAGCGGAGTTGATGTCCAAAGGAGACTTAAAGGAGGCACTTTGTGCTTGTGCTCAAGCTATTTCAAATAACGATTCGCTTACAGTTGAATGGCTAATGACAGAGTTGCGGCCTATGGTATCAGTTTATGGCGAGCCAATCCAGCGTTTAGCTGCCTACTTGTTGGAAGGTCTTGTTGCAAGGTTGGCATCATCGGGAAGTTCAATCTACAAAGCACTAAGGTGCAAGGAGCCTGCGAGTGCAGACCTTCTATCTTACATGCATATACTTTATGAAGTCTGCCCATACTTCAAGTTCGGGTATATGTCAGCAAACGGAGCTATTGCTGAAGCAACAAAAAATGAAAGTAGAGTTCATATCATTGATTTCCAAATTGCACAAGGCAGCCAGTGGGTCACCTTAATTCAGGCTCTTGCTGCCAGGCCTGGAGGGCCGCCCCAGATTCGGCTTACTGGAATTGATGATTCTACATCAGCATATGCTCGCGGAGGAGGACTTGACATAGTGGGGAAGAGACTATCAAGGCTTGCCGAGTCATGTAATGTACCCTTTGAGTTCCATGCTGCTTCTGTTTCTGCTCCTGAAATTCAACTTCAAGACCTTGCAATTCGACCGGGTGAAGCCATAGCAGTTAATTTTGCTTTAATACTTCACCACATGCCCGACGAAAGTGTGGGCACTCAAAATCATCGTGACAGAATTTTGAGGTTGGTTAAGAGCTTATCACCCAAAGTGGTAACTCTTGTTGAGCAAGAATCCAACACTAATACTGCTCCATTTGTTTCACGTTTTGTTGAGGTATTGAACTATTATCTGGCAGTCTTTGAATCGATTGATGTCACTCTTCCAAGGGAGCACAAGGAACGCGTCAATGTTGAGCAGCATTGTCTTGCTCGAGAGGTTGTCAACGTTGTAGCATGTGAGGGGGCAGAGAGAGTGGAACGGCATGAAGTTTTTGGTAAATGGAGATCACGGTTTTCCATGGCTGGGTTTACACCGTATCCATTAAGCTCCTTCGTGAATTTCACTATCAAGACATTGCTGGAGAGCTACTCTAATAAGTATACGCTTGAAGAGAGAGATGGAGCTCTATATCTAGGCTGGATGAACCGACCTCTTATTGTTTCATGCGCATGGACATGATAGCTAGAAGATGTTTGAAGTACTTTGTTGTTTCAAACCGCAGGCTAAGGGAGGATCATTTAATGTTCTTGTTTGTAATTAAATGGCTTAACAATATCTACAGGAACGAAGTACATCTAGTAATGAACCAGCTCATCTGCAATAATGGAGCGTGTTATTAACATTTCTATTATCCTTTGGCCACTTATTAACTATGATTTGGTTACATTGGCCGATTTGTGCAAGAAAGTTTCCCAACGAAGCCAATAATGGAGAATAGAAGAGAAGGTGAAGTAAATGTGCATATATGCAAATGGTGAGGAGACATTGTGCTTCCTTCGTTGCAGATTTGGGGTTCGATGCAGATTCATTTCTCAATCACCTTCGATAACTTATAAGCTGATGTATAAGATGAATGAGTTCTTAACTCTTTGTAGAAGATGATGAAATGTTATGTTCATAATCTTATATGATACTGCATTTTCCTTTTACACATGACGGGATATTTCACTTTTCTAGATAATTTGTTATAACTAACTGCACTGCAGATGTATTTGAGCTTATTTCTGTTGTCTATGACATTCAAATTGTTTACATATGTTGATTGGAAAAGTTATTATCTGCGAAAATGATACATTTACAGAAAAATGTCAGAATCTCAAGTAAAAACTATGACAAAGCAGGGAAGTACAGCACTGGGATTTCTTACAACCATATGTTCAGTGGTGTGATGGTTTTTACTAGTTACAGCATCACACCCTTCTTTTACTTCATCAATACTATGAGTAACTGTGCCTGCAATTAACCTGCATATTATAACAGCCCTTTCGATTTTCGCCTTGAACGAGGACACCGGTATATCGATTAGTTCGTCACTGTTTGTACTTAATCTAATCCCATTCTTCTTGGTATAATCTGTGTCAAAATTAGATTGAAGTATTCTGCAGACTCGGCAAGCAGGATCTCTGCAGAGCTCGGAAACCTGCCTGGATCTTTCACTGCCACAGCACATCGTTGTGCCGTAAAACCGGAGAAGTTCATTTCCATCAACTGTGCTTCTTGGATGTGTCTTTTGGTGGTGATCGTGTGCAAGTTCCTTGACCATGTCTCTGTATTTCTCAAACCGTTCAAGAACTTCAGTTGAGTTTTTCACTCTCAGGACCCTTTTGATTTTCCTTGTTGGTTGATTTGATGGGTTTGTTAATGCTCTTTGGAATATCATCTCAATGATATTTCTTGCTGGATCTCCAACGTTTAGCTCTGTTAAATGATATAAATATCTCCGTTAAACTAATATAATCAACAAATGTGCCAAAAACTAAATGTGTCCTAATGTTTAAGACTTCTTGTTTTACTATCCTGTCCTATCATTTTCAGTATAGTTTTTTGTCTTGTTAAATTTACCACTATTGAATTCCATTTTCAGGAAACATCGAAGGGGACCATTTATGTGAAATTAACCATAGATAGAATGGATGCTAGCTAGGACATAAAAACTTCCATTTTCATCTAAAGATTTAGCAATTATATGATGTGACTACCATTTTGTTCCCTTTTGAATGCTCCATTACCTTACTACGCAAAGCCTTGACGTAAATTTCCAGTATACCATATGCCCTTAATTCCTATATTCTTTTGAAAGGAAATAGAAATTTTGCCCAAAAAAGTTTGGGGGTGCAACATGAGGATTTCCTAAGAGGTCACCCATCTTAGTACCTTAATTCCTATATTCTTAGGAATTAGAACATTACCACGTTGGGAATATATTTAACTGATTTTATGAGTGTAGACAAATTAAACAACAAATTTATTTAAAAAAAAAAAAAGCAAAAAACACTTTACCATGTCTATATTTGTTTTCTTTGCATCTGTCTAAATAAAGGGGTAGCATGTTTGGTAAGTGCATATGTATTCTTAAAATAAGAATAGTAAGAATTTGTTCTTTGTTATCAATGCTGTCAATTTGAAATAACTTCGAATCCAAATAAAGATACAGGGAACAATTTTGAACTCCGATAACCAAATCCAAAGAGCATGGGAGTGTCGACACACATTCAATAGTCAGCGAACCACCCTTTACAGGGATGGCCAAGGGGTACTAATCCCTTCTATCTTCATCTTTACAGTTCCTACACATCGGAAGATGAAGAACAATGCAAGGTTTTTTTTCTTCCCTAGTTTAGACTAAAATGGTGCTATACAGTAAACTCTTCTTTAATCTCAGCCAATGTGGTAGTTTTATCTGTTATAGTTCAAGCAGTTAAAGCCAACTGCGCAAACATCTTGGTCCAATGTTGGAAACATTGTGTAAGAGCATTAGGAGTGAATTTGAAACTTAACTGAGCAATAGAAAATTCCATTTCAAGTTAGAAACCGAAACTAGCAACGTTTTTGGTTGAAGCTATGATAGTCATAGATATAATAAGAGAAAGTCAGGGATAGTATACTAACCAGAAAAGAGTCTAGGAGAGTGGAAACCTCTGTTAATGACTTCGCTAAACGATCTTCTGAAACGACGAATGAGCTCCTTATTACAAGTCCGAGTCTTTGCTGGCAGGAAGACCTTCTTACTTTGGTTACTACTTCCACAGTTGACATTTCCTTTCAAGGATATCCACATGGTTTCCATTTTTGTTTCCTTTTCTTTTTTTTCCCCGTCTAATGGTTTAATGGATAGATAAGAGTTTGCATTGCAGGATGATGTTTATGGTTGCTTCCGGTGGAGAAATGGACTATAACGTGGCTGCATAAATTAACCATGCTTGCTGAAGCAATGACAAAAAATTGTGAATTTAAGAGTTTTTGTATGTTTTCTACCCTGCATTTATCATATCAGCCCCACTCCATGAATCACCAGAAGAGTAAAAACTGCAGTATGTGCAAAGCAAAAACAAAAAATGATAATAATATTTTCAGTTTTGTAGTGTTGGCCTCAAAAGACAAAAGTAGGCATTGGAAGGAGTCCTTGTCCTTCCAATTATGCATAAAGTCATTTCTTTTTTTTTTTCTTGTGACTTCTAGTCCTCTCCATCTAGATTCTATTCGTACACTATCTACATAATAGGACCACCCCCGACTTTAGAGGAGAGGGGATCTTATGTTCACATGAATCACATTCTACCATTCAAATATTGAAGGCAAAAAGCATTCTGAGGTCCCTGATCTTTCCCTTTTCGGTGCATTAAGTCCTTGATCTTTTATTTGGATACATTAGGCCCTTGATCTTTTATATTTGGTTCTATCAAGTCCTCGTCTAACAAAATTGGATGATTTGTTAACTTTCACAAATTAATAAGACCAATTGAAAATATTGCGACACCTAATTAATTACAACTGTCGTTGTTTTGCTCATTTTCTAGTTATTACGAAAGTGAAATCGAGGAGAATGAAAACATAAATGAAATCTAATGAGTGATGTTTGACCATGTTCTTTATGCCTTATTAGTACTTATCGGTTGTTCATTTCAGTTCAATAATTTCTTTTCAGTAAATGTGTTTCAGTAATCTTCAGTCATAAAAAATTTGGCCTTAATTTGTGAGGCCGGAATTGAAGAGAAGAACTAAGATGAAAAAAAGGAGAAGAGCAAAGATGATGAAGAAGAAGAAACGATTACAAAAATGAACTTGAGAGACAAAGAGTACTAATTTGGAGAGAGATAAAGAGAAACGTTTGAGAAATAAGCTGCGACGTTACTACATTCCAATAGGCGGGAAAATAAATTGTCAAATTTAAAAAGACAATATTGTCTAGAAATGTAAGTAGAAAGCAAAGTGAATCACATACATTAATGAACCCTCCTAAATGGACTATATTTGTAATTGTGCCACAATATTTTAATCTTATTAATTTGTGAAAGTTAACATATCATCCAATTTTGTTAGATGAGGACTTGATAGAACCAAATATAAAAGATCAAGGGCCTAATGTATCTAAATAAAAGATCAAGGACTTAATGCACCGAAAAGGGAAAGATCAGGGACCTCAGGATGCTTTTTGCCAATATTGAATAAAGGGTTAAATTGGTATCCACATGGATGATCAATTTAGTCCAAATCAATGGTGGGTATTGTCAAAGAGTCGATACCAAAAGTTTAAGTTAATAGTTAAAGCTTAAAGAGATATTTTATAACGCGAATGCTTTTGGATTTGTAATGTTCCAATCATGTGTTTTTAATGTACTAATAAATGCAGTTGTCATGACTTTTTAGTTCGCAAAAACTCGAATACCATGTCAAGAAACCGATTCATTTTATCTAAAATGACGTCTTACTTTTTGAATTTGATATCTGTGTTTGATCATCACTAAAAGGAAGGTATGTTTCTAGTATTTTGTGGACTCAAAAGTTTAATTTTAAAAGGTTGTGTATTTGAATTAAATATTCCTTTATCCTTCTTAATACTTCTAAAACGGTGTATTATCTTGCTTAAACTTGTTTGGAAAGAAATACAGAAATATGGCATATGATTTACTAATTTGCAAATGTGCTATGAGTTTTTTTTTTTTGCAGGACAGTCTAGAGCTGGGCACAGTCCGGTTCAATTCGGAGATTCAGAAATTTTCAAGATTGGATTGAAGTTCGAGTATCGCATAAATCAAATTGTGAACATTTTACGTTCTTTAACTAATTTGACACTTAAATTCATTTACGCAGTTGCAAATTTAACCTAAGCGATCAATGTTTTGTAATTTTACGTCTTTTAAAAGATAAAAATATTATTGATTGTCTTAATAGTGTAATTTCTAATGCCATGTTTTGTAAAAAAAGGGAAAAGAAAATCATACCATACCCCTATTCTTGATAAATATATCTATGTGAAGAACCGAAGGAAAATGAACTTGATAACTGTAACATATGCATATTCTTGTCAAACGGGAAGCATATGCATTCAAGAATTTAAACATCAAGGGAATCACAAAATGAATCAATCCACTTCAGCTACTAAATTTTACAATAATTAGTTAATTAATGTTACTTTTGAAAATTAAATAAATGCCTGTATTCCTTCCATATTTGTACAAAGTTTTTGTGCTCACAAGAATTTCCAACACCTTCATTAATACCAATACCGGCTGCTTCCTCATTACATTCAATATTCCTAATTCCAGATTGTCGCCTTTTTATCATTTACCACAGGGAATCAGCAAACGAAAATAGGAAAATTTCCGTAGGAACTTATTTACGTCGACTCATTTTCAAAGTTAATTATGGACCTGTTAGTAATCTTCCCACATTTTGCGGATAAGGGTAGGAAGAATGGCTTAGAGGCGCGATTTCAACTCCCCGTCCTTCATTAGGATTTTGTCTAGATACATACTGATTCATGCCGCCATTTACAACACCATAGTAGGCCGTCATTGGGGTTCTTTGAACTATCCTGAAACCGGAACTGCTCATTTGGTTTTGACGTTGGGTTAGTTCAGAATGAAGCGTCTGTTGCTGGTTGCTGGATGTGTTTTCAGTCGTTGAATTAATCCCAACCCCAAGATCTAGGCTAATTGTTTCACTTTCATTGGACCTCATCCTTGGCGCTGCGTTTAAAGCTGACGGTCCAGCTGTGTCATGACTACTACTCTTGGCTGCAGGTACATCATGATTGTGTTTCCCCTCATATGTGGTTATAACTGCTTTTGGATCATGTGACGCCCTCTCCACATGTTTCCTAACCGGGCATCCAGCATTTGTACACTTATAGTAACTCCTGCAGAATGAGCAAATATTGTAAGACACGTGTGCATCTCATCAGATATGGTGAAAAGTACATACATGAATAGTAGCATTAATCACTCTGGAATCTCTGGAGTATATTTTGTTCAAGGAAATAGATTTCCGAGAAGTGGTTTTTATTCAAGATCACTTTGAATTCCATTTATATAACATTTGACTAGAGTATTTTCAGACTCATATAAATCAATATTTCCATTAAAATACTTCTGTCAAAATGTCATTTTGAGAAATGATTAACTTTGATGGCATGCACATTTACTACCCACTATTGGGAAACAAGAAAAGAAAAAAGTCGCTCCAAAATGATATCTCACATATGTAATATGCTTTATATTCTCCATCAAATCATTATCTCCATAATTATGGTAACAAACTAGCAAGAATGTTAAGTTAAATTTAACCACTAACTTTGTCAGAAACCAAAATCACATTCATCTGGCATCAAATTGTGAATGCTAAAGGTTCAAGTCATTTTGCGATCAGAAAAGGATACACATGATCGATCACCCAAAATGCATTATGAACAATAAATATGAATAAAAAAGTTGAGGACTTTGACAGATCACCCGATAGCCGATGGGATACAATAGTCTTTTGCAAAACTAATAGTTGCTAATTAGACATTCATTCAAGAAAGCAAGATCCATAATCCCATAAAAAGTGCATATCATATACGCAAACCAAAACAAACGATACTCCTATGGTAAATTTTGCCAATTATTGATCAAGAAACAAAATAATGAACAAGAAGACTGATTTCATTTTTATCACATCCAAACAGCAAATATAGGATTTGACTAACAAACGTCTTCTAGGAGCCTACATCCGCATAGTCCCTTTAACTCTATTAGCAAAGGCCATTCATCAAATTCTTATCATTCACTAAACCAAAGGGCACATCTTGGATCCACGAAGTTCCATTCAATGTCACAATGTTTGAGATATTCAATTTTTCTAATTAACTTCGTTAGAAACTTTGGGCAGCCTTAAATAAATGGAAGTGTCAACTTATATATTTACAATACACAGCAAGCAAGAAAATCAGATCAGATGATCATGAAAGTTGCAAAAGAACAAGAGAGACATGCCTAAAGCTAACTTGTTCAAGGAAAATATGCTACTACAGCACTGCCTATGGCTATGTTAAACAAACTTTCTCAATCTACATTTAAGAGATTATGTTGATGAAATATAAAACGATAAAACAACTTAGTAAATCTCGGGGATTCATCACTCCTGCTTTCTAGTTTCTAAGCAGAAATGATTTTGCATGAGAAAGTCACCTCATCATTTGATCCACTATGGGCATCATGAGAAAAAGAAATGCTAACTTCCAAAGTTCACAAAGAATACTAACAGGACAAGTACCTTGAACAGTAAGGGATACACCTAAACCCTAATAAAAGAACTTAGAAAATTGCAGGGAATCACCACTCCTACTTTCCAGTTTCTAAACAAAAATGCTTATGCATGAGGAAGTCGTCTCATCATGATCCACTGCAGGCATCATGAGAAAAAAAAAACGCTAACTTCCAGTGTTCACAAAGAAATACTAATAGGACAAGAATCTTGAATAGTAGTAGAGACAAAAGCATTAATAAAAATATTATAGCTTTTATCATAAACAACCAAACAATTTATGTACCTTGGATTTGGATTGCCTCTTACAACTTTCTGCCCATATTTGCGCCAGCGGTACCCATCATCCAGTATATCAACCTCACTCAGAGTTTGAACAACGACACGTGGCTCTCGGATAGGCTTAACCACTGGAGTAACATCAAAAACCCCAGTATCCATTTTTCTGTTGATGAATTACAACATCTGTTAATCCGTACAAGTTTTTATCAGTAAGAACCAAGTTAAAACTGTGTTAAGCACATACCTCCTCTTTGAGTAGGGATCATCATCATCCTCAGCACCTTCTACGCTATCATCATTTGTTGTCACGGGGGACAAATCAGGAGTACCATTTGATTCAGTAGCATGGGACACTTGACCATATACACCTAATGACTTGTCTGTAACACAAGTAATAGACTAAAAGGAATTAGGAACATACATTTGTCACCAAATTTTCCAAAAGAAAAAAAAGAACGAAAGAAAGGAAAACAAAGAAGGAAATCCATGTAAAGTTCTCCTTACCATCTCGGCCAGGTATAGACAAAATTCTGTCAGATCTATCCTCTTGCATGGACAAAACAGCACCAGAGTTATATCGACGGTTGGGTTGAGGTTTGGGATGATCATGAGTACCCTTATAGATAATCTCTGTAATATGTCCATCGTGAGAGCGCTCGAATAACTTTTTCACCTCGCAGTTGGGATGTGTACATTTGTAATAGCTACGTGGGAATTCACTTCCTTTTACATGTTTCTGCCCATATTTTCTCCAGTTATATCCATCATCAGATATCCCACTCCCTCCTTTATGATCAGGCTGTGAAGCTGAAAGCCCATTATTGGATTGTCCTATCTGGTTTGATTCATCAGATTCAACTTCAGCAGCTGTACTAGCAACAGATGTAGCTGTAGTCAGCCGGCCTGATAGACTCAACTCATTTGAGGGGACTGCCATCTCACTTTTGACCTTAGGTGATGATGCAATCTGAGAGTTGCATTGACCTCGGAATTGATGAGATTGATCAGTTATATGATTGTGCATATCTGCAGGAACCTTGAAATTAACAAAATACATTAGGAAAACAATAATTTTGGATCGACAAGGAAAAGTTGTCAACGCATCAAGATTACAATTTTCAACCAGCAATTCATAAGACAAATTTCATGGTACTAAATAATTTGAACTTGAGTTCGACACTCCAAACCTAATCAAATTCACACCCCACCACCGAAACTTCCACTTGATAAAGGAAAAGCATGACAGGTTGCTGACCAAGTGACTAATGTAAATTGCAAAATCTTACAAGGCTCCAACAGAAAATATATCTAACAGGGTAGTCCAATTAAAATTAAAGACAAGTTGAGTAACCACCAATACTTGGACTGTAGAAAGAAAGGATCAGCAAGAAAGAACCAATGAGGCAATGATATGTGACCAAAATATAATTTTTACAAGACAATAGGAAAATACAATCAATAGGGTAAGTCCAACTTCAGTTTCCTATTATTGGTATTCAAATTATGAACTTAAGCCCAAAAGGCTAACATAATAAATAAATTTTTTAGACACTACTCACTTTAAGATTGTTTGTATTATGAACCATTTCATATCTCATTAGGAAATTACCAGGTTTGATCTAGCATGGGGCCTAAACTCAAAGCCACTAGATTGTCGGTCTCCAAAGGTGTTGGAGGGAATTGTCGCAGCTGATGAATATGGATTGGAAAGGTGCCCTGTTTGAGGCTTAGCAAAAGAGCCAGTAGTTGGGGAAGGCTCTGGCTGCAAAACCCAAGAAAATACTATAACGTCAATTATTTGGTAACTTTCAAGTGTTCTGTAGGAAATTTCACAAAAGAACAAATACCAAGTAATAACTAATAACAGAATGAGCAAACAGAAGTAAAGAAAGAATAAACATAGATGCAGGTAGTTTTATCAATCCCTGCCTGTTTTAAGCCCATTATCAATAGATCAACATTATTCCCATATTTTTCGCGGAAACAGCTGTAAAGCTTTCAGATATATCCCTTCTTATCAGTACCAATAAATAGAGAAAGAGACCAGTGCATCTAATCATGTGAAATCACCGAGCTGATGTGCACTAGTCTATATGACAGGAATATCAATGACATAATAAACACAGTGAAGGTGAGAAAGGAAAAACTCATAACCATGCTTCTCCTTGTATCATATGCGTATATTATATTTCCACGAAGCCTGATATCCTACAACTACAAAATTAGGAAAACAAGTACTAGGAGAGACCCAATGCTAATATTTATGCTTGACCAGGGTCATCTTTACTTCATCATTTTCAGCTCTGAATAGGGATCACACCCTCTTTTACATCATAGGCCACCAAGTTTATTCAATCATACAGAATAGAAATTATTCTTACCCCCTTGACCCACATATACTTATGTGGCGCATTTATTAATATACATCAACCTCAATGCATTTATTCCATATTTTATGATGACAATTAAAAGAACAAATTTCTTGTACAGCCGACAACGCATTGAAACAAAAACAAAGAGAAAGAAAGAGCACCAAGGAAAGGAAGAGATTCAGTATGTGAAAAAACAACACTGGCATTTAAAAAGATCAAAGCTCATGCTACTACGATAAAGACATATTCTTTAAACAAACACCAATAGAACAATCTAATGTGGAGACAGCCCCAATAAAAAGTTTTATACCATCAAGCATCAGAATCCAACTTCAGGGTTCCAATTTGAGCACTTAAGAAACATAACAACTTACAAAAGACGACAAAATATTGTAACTGGAACTGCGAATTTCAGAATTACGGAGGAACAAAGAGAATCTGACTAGCTCAAACTTTAAGTCAAAATCACAAAATGGATTAATTTAAAGCCCCTATAAAATCCTCCACTTGAAAGCTAAAAAGATTTCTAGAACATAACGAAAGAAAGAATCACTACCGTCCATTAAATAGCTGTAAATTAGTTAAAAATAAGATATTTATGAATAACAAAACACAAACTTGGAATCTCTCCCATTATGAACGGTTCAATTTCAATAGAATAAAATATAAAAGGACAAACTTTAGGTCTCTGTTTGGATGCAAGAAGAACAAGATTCTCAAAAAATACTAAAACAGGAAGTAGTAATGCATAGTTTGGTCTACATGTCATAGGAGCTGCCAAACAGATCTTTAAAATTCGCAACAAGTCACTTTCAGTTTCCGAAAAATTCCACATTTTCACAGCAACCAAACATTAAAACAAGTGTTAGATCCAAAAGGGTCACTAACCTTAACATTGGAAAGCAAAACCGGGGACTCGAGGAAGGAAGTAGGACTCAAACCAGGAGGAATCGTCATGCAAGGAGACCTTGAGATTGGAAGCTTTGCTGGTGACATCAGCTTGTACCTAGCACTGTCGGAGTGATGACGTGGCGGATCGCCGGAGCTGAGGCGGAGGTCGGAGGTGGAGTTGCCATCTTCCATTGAAGAATGAAGAAGGAAGAAAAGAAGTGATGGGAGTCAAAAAAAAAAGAGAAATGGATTGGTAATAAAAAGAAGAAAAGGAAAGGGTAGGATGGTAATTTTATAGAGAGGAGAAATGGATTGGTAATAGAAAAAGAGGAAAGTGAAGGGGTAGGATGGTAATTTTAAAGAGGGAGTGAATGAGAAGAAATGAAGTTGAGTTGACTTGTAATTGGGTTTGGATGTGAATGGAAGCTTGTGATTGGGCTGTCATTTTTATTAGGTGTTTTGTTAAAACGTGTTTCATGTTTCCACCCTTTGTTTTTTGTTTTTTTTTACTTTTTATTTACCCTCTTTGTTTCTTATTGTTGTAATTGATTTAGTTTAGAGATTTGTTTTAAGTAAAGATTATATCAATAGGAACTAATTGTCAATGTTGTTATTGATTATTATCACTATACTTTCATTTCAATACTAACTAACCCACAATTCTATTTATAGGAAAACAATTTCCAAGAAACTATGAATAAGATTTACTCCTTGTTGTTTTTGTTTGTGATTTAACAACCTTCCAATATAGATTGGTAGTATTAGATATATATCTACCACTTTCTCAAATGTATTTTTTTTATTGCTGTTGTTACTATTGTTATTCGGTTTGATTCCTAGGAACAAGCTGATTTCTTTGAGATATAAGGTGTCATATGGTTTGCAAGATTTAATAGCACAACTATTTTATGAAATAAATTATGGAGAAATAGAATAGTTATTTTTGTAAAAAGAATAAAATATCTATTCATGTGTTTGGCTAATCCAATATGGTGATAAATAATACTTCTTCCGTTCTCGAATGTATGTTTTTTAAGCTAAAAAGTGAAAAAGTAAAAATCTTCTGTAAAATACTAATATATCCTTAACATCTCACTAAATATGTTTCTTTTTTTCTCCTTAACTTCTAAATTTTTGGTTTTATTTCCTAAAAACTAACAAATGATGTCTTATATATATGGTAATTGTATTACTTTTTTTTCTTGTGTAATCAAATGGGGTAATATAGACAACAAATAATTAAAATATGAAAAAAATGACAAAACGACATACATTTGTGAATTTTTCAACTTGCTTAAACGATTTATATACGAAAACGGAGGGAGCAGCTAATTCTGTAGATTAACAACTTTGCTTATTCCGTGAAACCAAACAAGCCAGATATGTCATGCAAGACCAAATTTTCCATAACTAATTGTTGAGTTCTTACTTCTCTAAAATGAGTCTTTGACCATGTTTGAGAATTAGCGGTTAGTTGTTAGCTAATTGCATTTTACTTAGTTGATTTGAAAAGCAGTTTATAATCTTGTTTGGTAAGATTTAGCTGATAAATAATAATTTTGTTATGTAAAATGACTAATAAAGATATTCATTTTTATAACTATTATTTCGTACAAAACTTAATCTCCTATTTTGGATGTGGTGCGAATCATAATCTCCCCAATCGTAATTACATGATAGTTAAAAATAAGTATTGCCACTTCAATTGAATTATATTTTCTTTATCCGAAAGTATTTCAACAACTTAAAAATAAGTCTCTAATCAACAAAACTTGAATGTTAAAAAAAAGTTGTTTGGGAGCAACTAAATACATGCATGTGGAAGACAAAAACTAAAACCATTCAAAATTAGTTTTTTAAAGCCAAATCGCTATTTCAAAATGCTCTTTATCAAACGCTTATATTAGAGCTTTTGACTTGTCAAATCTCTAAAGTACTCCAAACCTTCAACTTTTTTTTTTCAAACAAAACGGCCAAAATTTATTAGATAACTGAATTTCAATTCTTAATTTAAGAATTTGTTTTGGAAGTTGGAGGGTTCAATTGTAATTTAATTGTAGCTTTGGAAGTTGAAGGGTTCTTCCGTTGTAGTTTTGGGACAAGTTTTAGATATTATTTTTTTTAGTATTCACTTTTGCAATCATGAGATTTGAACACATAACTTTTGTTTCTTGAATTTTTAATTCACAGCTCAATCTAACTTTGTAAAATATGGTTTTGGATTCAATTTCTAATGCATAGATAGGTTGTGTTATAGGTAAAAAGGTTTGCGAAATCTTAACAGTAACACGACTCGGTCTCGAGAGAGCGACACTGAGGTGAAAGGCTTAAGTAAGAAAAATAGTTTGATTTGATAACATATATTGCTTTTTGTTAAAGTCTCATTCTTTGAATTCTATGACTTTAAACACGTCCTCATATGTTGGAAAACACACCTTAATTATACATAAAACGTGTAATTCATCTCCATCCTCCATGTGGAATTTCGTTCATCCATATTGTATTGTCATATTGTATAGCTCCTTACTCAAACTTCTTAACTCGATATCATTTTTTAGGGGATTGGCTTTGATACAGATAGCAACAATTAACCTAATATCATTTAGATAATATTATTCTTTTTAGTTCAAGTTTTGTTTTGTTAAGTCTCCCGATTTTAAAATACCTTATATTATAAACCTACATTCACTATGTAACTTTATGTTTTTGTTGTGTGATCGTTCATTTCTTCCTCATCATTATTGAAAGTCTTTTCTTAGTATATATATACCTTTTATCCTGATCTCATCTGAAACAAAAAATAATCACATTAATTATGACTTAACTCCAAATAGGATGATCCATATGAAAATCTTAAAGGTAGTTGTATTAATTAAATTTTTTAAATTGTGCAAAAGAGGATGATGTCTCTACTTAATCTAACAAATGAAGCTAGGCAACTACTAATTTAGGATTTTTCAAGTGACACAGTAGTGTAATATACTACTTTAATAACTTAATTATTTATCAACTGATAGATTGAGTTTATCAAAAAAGACCTCTTACATTAATTGAATTTGGATATTTTGCTGTCACATTGACTAGTTATATATAACCCCTAAAGATCTTTATTGTTTTCACTAATTAATGATTTATATATATATAAATTAATTCCTTCAGTTTTTTCTAATATTATAATTGAAACTATCAAAAACTTAATTGAAGTGTCATATAAAAAATGAAAATATAGTTGGGTATAATTTGGACATGATATTAGCTATCCTATTTCTATATGAAACCAAAATAAACAATCTTATGGGGAAAAATAAACAATTAATAGTGATTAAAATTATTCATTTTACAATTAATGTTTGAAAGCATAACATTATGGTGATGAACAATAGTTATTAACCCTGACAGAAATAAGAATGACTATTCTATGGAATAACTATTTCGTAAAGAAAAAATCAATCAAAACTACGAATAAAAGACTGACAAAAAATAACTATCGTAATATTTGCATACTTCGAGAACCAAATGCTCTTGTGAGAAAACTCTAATATTGCTCATAAAACCAATTGAATGTAGGAACCTAGAGTGGAGACATGAGTATGACATCTATTGCATCCTTCAATGATTGAGCAAATTAAAAGATTTTTATATTTGTAATTATCAACTAAGATTAAATGTAAAAATAATGAAAATGAGTTTGGAACTGGAAGATTATCCAAAACCACGCAAATTTTGAAATGATATATTGGGAAAGAAACTCAACTTCTAATTAAAAGGGACATTTATCCGCAAAGGGTACACATTAATGTTAATTTGTTATTTTATTTATTTTGTTATAAAGAATAGATCCATCTATCTATCCAAATCAAAATCATGGGTGGTAAATTAAAATATGTGAATTGGAGAGTTTCTGCCCTTTACGCTAATATTTTTGGTTGACATTGCAACTCAATCAATTTATTAGCTGCCCCAAATAACTGTGGACAAGGATCAATTTAAGGGAATTTTTTTGTTTGTGGTTTTTATTTATAAACATAGATACGTGTTTTAAAAGTTTGCAGATAGAGTTGGATAGTATAGTTGTTTTTTTTGTTATTAAATTCATGTTTTTTAATGACTTATTAGTAATACTAATTCGGTTTAGTTTAGTAATTTTTTATAATTTCATTTTAGTAAATGCACTTTGATTTAGTTGAATGACTTTCAGTTCAGTTGACATGACTTAAATATAGTATTTTTAAATCACATATTAATTTTAGTGTTTTTAATTTTAAAATATTCATATTTACATCGACAAAACACATATTCTCAAATCGAGTTATAACTAACTGAATTTAAATATAAATATAGTTATAAACAATCAAAATATTAAATACGCATCATTCAATTTGGAGGTGAATGTGAGAGAAGTTATATATATCTCTATAAAAGTTGTTATCATCACAACTTAACTGTGTATATTTTGTAAAAAAATAAAAAAGACAACATACACATACGTTTTCTTTGACAAGAAATTACACATACATTTATTTACAAACATATGAACCTTGAGCAGACATACGTTTTTTATTTACTTTTCCTCTATAAAATGCATTTCAAATTAGATGATATTATTAAGGCTTAATTGGTGTGTTAAGCCTCTTAAATTTAATAAATTTGTTCAATTACTTTTTTCAACTTTGAAATGTAACAAATTATCTTCTAAAGTAGGCTAATTGCAACACATAACCCCTAAAGTATGCTAATTACAATTCTTGTCGAGCATGAACTGCAATATCTACATTAACATCAGTGAAAGTTGTCGATCCACTCCTTCGAATATCCATTTTTTTCTATTTTGATCCATCACTTCGTTATTCAAATTTATGAATAGAAGAACCAATTATTTCGATTTAGAGAAAAAAGGAACGTAAGAGTAATTAATTTTTTGCAACAACATGTCACGTGTCCACAAGTCCATTTCACCTACTCTTTCATCCTCATCATCATCTTCATTTGCACCCTATAAATTTTCCAAATTTATTGTGACATAGCATCCCACAACGCAATGGCAGTTTTACAATCTATATTAGACATATTTGAATCTATCATTCCATTAACATTCAGACCATATTGTATAATTGATATTTCAAGCGTGTATAAAGCGTGAAAGTAGAAATAATAATCGACATTTGAAGCATATTTGTAGAGCATTTTCCACCTTTTTTTAAATATTCAAACTTCATTTCTTCATTCTCAATGATGAATGTAAATCGTTGTCATATTATTCCATTCCCCTAAGTTTTTCACGCCTAACTCTGACATATGACATATAATCGTTCTCTAATTGGTGACAAATATCTAAGAGTATTTGAAGCAGCTATTGCATGCCGTGATTTTTTTCTTATTCTTATTATTATTATCTTAATTTTAATTTTTTATTATATTTATTATTTATATTGCAATATTATTATTATTTGCTAAATTTAGTTTTAGTATTTATTTTACAATTCAGTTTAGTTTAACAAAATTAAGTTCAATTCAGTTCAACATCATTTACTTCAGAACAATTTTAATTTTTTCAATATAAAAGAACTAGGCCTTATTCTATTCTATGAATCCAACAATCTCATCATCTTTCAAATGGCTTTAAATAAATTGTTATATATCTGGGTGATACATATTTATATAAATCTTTTTATCTGAGTTGAAATTGCTACCTATATAAGGCGGCTAGTACCATTTATACTCAAGGTTCAATGCATTACAACTTCAAATCTAAAAAAATCTACAATCATTTTGTTTTCTAAAAGTAGAAATTAAACTAGATTTTAACATGAAATGACAAAAGAAATAGAGATGTATAACGGAGTTTAATATAATATGATATCCAACTCAACTTGCATTGTATGGATGATTGAAGGCAAGAAAACAGAAAAGAGGGACCATAAGTAATAAGAGACATCAATCATCATGCCTAGCCTAACTCCTAGTGTAAATATTAGTATTCGATGGAAACATATTTTACTTCAGTAATTTTAACATGGTCCATGACTGACCATGTTAATATGCTCAGTCACCATTAAATTTGTATAATGATGTTAAATTTAACGGTAATTAAAGTGATTGACCAAATTAATATGATCAATCATAGACTATGTGACTAGTTTCATTTAAACCATATTATTAAACCTAATTGGTGTAATTACTCTAACCACTAAGTTACACACTTAAATCTATTGCTTATATTACGTTTAATTATAAACTGGCCAAACTGTTACCAAAAAAATAAATTGGCCAAACTGAAATTATACTTTTTAAGTTTATTTTCGAAAAACATGCTACTAGTTCTGTAAAAAAAACAAAATATGCTATTCGTTATTAAAAATAAAAAAAGCTACTAAATTATATTTTTCATTATCTTATTTTCTATAATATCCTTAGTGCGTATATATATGGTTAAGATGAGGTAAGAATACTTCATTTATGTGGGAACACGAAATACTCAAAACTATATCGTTTAGTTAATAATTAGTAAAAAAGCGCGAATGTGTTGCTGTTGATCAAACCACGCACGCTATCAAGAATGTTTACCGTTTGGACGAGCAGCTTCTGTTGTTTTATATGAATTTTTTTCTATATATCTAAATAGATACTTTAAAAGTGGATTTGAATTGGAATAATCAATAAAACTCTTTCACTCTTATTATTTTCCCTCCATATCCCGTCTTAAGTCCATTCCATCTCCAACTATCCATTTACAAACATACTAAGGAAACAACACGACTTCCACGCACATCATTCTCATTCCTATCTACTCATAATTCTTCACCGCCTCTTTCTGGTGTCAACTTGCATTCTAACCTTTTCTTGCATATGTTAAAATAATGTGTAATTAGCTCTAAAAATGACATTTTAGTCTGTTGTGCAAAAACTAACCATGTAAAATTACCATTTCTGAATAAAAATCAAAAAATTATATTAATTAGCAGTAAACGTTTTTAAGGAAATAAAAATTAATATTAAAGAGTTTTTTTTTTTATAAATTGCAAGGAGCATGATTTGAACTATTGTCTCCCCACTCATACATTGATGACTGTACCAATTGGTAAGTAAAATTACATTTCGAAAAACAATATACAATGCAAATCAACAATATCTAAAATCAAGTAGAATGAAATGAATTTTTTTTATTTTTTTTTTCAGAAACTGAAATGAATTTATCAATAAATTAAAACTGAAAACCCTTTGCTACATCATCACATTTAACACCGTTAATAAATTTTCCACTTTTTGGGTAATGCTGATAAATACAATAATCTTTGTCAAAAAGATAACTATAAATTTGACAAAATTGGTGAGTTTTTTTTAGGAAATTACAAAAAATAATCAAATCCGAATTGGACCTCTATTACTACAAGGTTGAATAGAAAATGATTTTGGGCCAGTCAAACTTTCTTTTAAAACACCTATCCGTTCAAGCAAGTATAATAAAGTCCAGCTTTCAAAGGAAAGTATAATAAAGTCCTTTGATTAATAATGGGCCTCAAATTAGGAATCAATACAACATAAAATAAAATTAGTGCCTTACAAAAATGAGGCCCTGTGCAATTGAGCTTCTTGCACACCCTTAAATACGAGCCTGATTGGTACTTGAAAAATATGAAATATAGGGTCTCTGATAAAAGAGAAATGTAATTTATCAAATGAAATGTACTATTCCCTCCATTTTTAAATGTTGGCCGATTTTAGAAAATGAATTTTTTCAGAAATGTTGGTCGTTTTTGCCATTTATGGTAATAATTTAGTGATTTGTCCACTATGCTTATAGAGATTTAAAGAAACAAGCAAGACAAAAGAAGTTAAAAGGAGGATAAATCAATATTTTGCATGCTATAATTAATGATATCTTAATTCCTAATATTTTTACAAAACGACTAATATTTAAAACCGGAGGAAGTATAATATTTTTTTCTAAAAACCAAAAAATTATAAAAGAAATGTCATAAAGGAAAATAGCTCCTTATAAAAACTCATGGATATTTCTTTTGCTTGCTATTACACGTTTGTGGCGTTAGGCAGTTGGAGAAAGTTTAATATTTTTTTTTGTAACAAAGAAAGCTTAATATTAAATCAATCAAAGTCAAACGACATTTGATATTAGGAAAAGCTACTAAATAAAAAAAAAGATAATTGTTAGCAATAATGTAATGCATATATACAAGGAGAGAGATTCTTATCTTAAAAAAGAAAAAATTAGAAAAAGTTTAGACATTTACAATGTTTTTCTAAAAAATATTTTTTCTTTATTAGAAATGACACTTACAAGTTACAAGCAAAGCAGTATAAAAAAAATCGGGTGAGACAGAATCCTAAATGAGTGATGTGCAATAATATTAGCAGATCTTCTAACAAAAGAAATCGAGCAAGAATCAAACTCTTTAATCAATACTTTACCATCCTTCACTGTAGTAACAACGGTTATGATGTGTTTCTGAGTCAAAGATTAAATAGCTACCATGATATTGATTCAAGCTAAACATCTGATTCAATATGATGTACAATGCTCTTAAATAATTTAAATAAAAAGCTAAAGTGTTGATATCATAAGAATATATTACTTTTAAAACTCAATAAGCACTTATTCTCAACGTATATAGTAGATTACTCCATTTAAAGATTAATAACTTTTGCATTCTCCTCCATGAAAAAATGGGAGACATTTTCTCCAAAACCGTATATGATAAAAAAAAAAAATGAGCATATGAATCACATTAATAAATATTTAATTAAGGCCATGTTCTATTGACAATTAAAAAAACAAATTGGATGAGTAGCCAGGATGTAAAGAGAATTAAAAGTATTGGTTATATATTGAGGTTATTGATAATTTGCAAAAGAAAGGAGTTGAATTTTAGAAAGCCATTAAGAAAATAATGAAGATAGAAATAGATATTATCTCCAAAGAGTTAATCAAACCATCATATCCTACACCTCAACACCTTGATTGTCGTATCCCTTATTCCTTCATTGATCAAACCCAACCCAATAATTGTTTATCTTTTATTCATTTTTACTCTCATGATCAACAATCCAACAACTTCCTAAAATGCAACCTGCTCAAAAAATCGTTATCCGAGGTTTTAACCATATTCTACCCTGTTGCAGGACGTGTTCGAAACAACCAGTCGTACATTGACTGCAACGACGAAGGTGTACTCTTTGTTGAAGCCAAAGCTAGTTGTACACTCGCGCAAGTACTGGGAGACCGGAACCCTAGCAACAACAACTATTTCACCCCTTTTGGACCCTACGAAGCCGGTGACTTAGCAGGTATTTCTCAGATAACATGGTTGAATTGTGGTGGTTGTGCCATTTCATTCGGCATGTCGCATAGGCTTGGAGATGCTTCATCCATGTTTAATTTCCTAAACACATGGGCTGCTATTGCAACATCCAAATACAATTTCACTAATCCGTCGTCATTCGGCTATGCTTCCCTTTTTCCACCAGTGAAAATAGGAACTAAAATTGACCATGGCACAATGTTTTCCAAGGAAAAGGTTGTCACTAAGTTGTTTGCATTTGATGGTTCTAGTATAGCCGCTATTAAAGAAAAATACTCGCGTATGCATGGAGGAGGACGAGGAGTAACACGAATCTCACGTGTGGAGGCTATGACGGGGTTTATATTGGGTCGGTTTATGGCTGCAACGACTCAGACAATCAAATCAACTAAGCAGTCATGTACGGTGATACAAGCGATGAACCTGCGGCCGAAAATGGTACCTCCATTGCCAGAGAAATCTTTTGGGAATTTTTCAACAGGGGCAATAGTACAGGCTGATATTGACTTACGTGAAGACGAATATTGTTTCGGGATTGTGGAAAGGATGAGAGATTCTGCACGAAATATCGGGGCGGAATTCAACAAGCTAAAAGATAGTAAGGAACAAGTGTTGAATTTCTTTTCAGGGATAATGGAGAACTTACAAAAAGAAGAAGAGGTTGTTTCGTTCATTTTCAGCAGCTTGCACACATTTTCGATATATGAAAGTGATTTCGGATGGGGAAAGCCAGTATGGATAGGATTAACTCCGGCAATGTTCAAGAATAACGTAATTTTCTTTGGCACAAGAGATGGGGATGGAATAGAGGCACAAATTTGTTTGAAAGAGAAAGACATGGCTAAGTTTGAGAAGGACCATCAACTTGTTACACATCTTTCAAATGTCAAATTCAGTGCCCCCTCAAGACTCTAACCAAAATTTTTAATATCCAATATTAATTGATGTTTTTTTTTTTTTCAAATTACTGTTTCCTTGTGTGTGTATTTCCCTTTCCTTCAATCTATTTTTCAAAATGCATCGGTTGATTTCCTTTGTAAGAATGTAAAAATGTGTATTTCACACCCATGTCAATAACATACAATAAGATAATCTTTTATTGAAAATGTTCAGTTTTAAACACTAGTATACCACACTAAAAAGTGTCTAACACAAAAATACTAAAAGGTAAGAAAAATGAATCACAAGTTCTGAAACATAACTTGAGTGTTTAAACATCCTTTATATTGAATGCAATTTAAAATTCGGGTTTTACAAATTCAACTATTCAAGCAAACTTAATTTAATAAATTCAATGCAACAATTTATAATATGCGGAACATATATAGATAAATATAAGCTTTATTTTTTTAAGAAATTCACACAACAGTGAAAAAATAAACAATTAAACACATTACAACATAGAAGTTGTGTAAAATAAGAATATTGGGAGTCAAGTTGATGCTAATCTTCGACTGGACTAAATTACAAGCTACCAAGTTGATAGTCCAGAGTTATTGTTTTATGAATTTATAATAGGGTAAATAATTAAATAGTCTCCATACTATATCAAAATGTACGGTTTAGTTTCCGTATTTTCTATAACACATTACAAGGTCTTTAATATTAGTTCCTTCATGCATTTAAATTATTAATTTACCTATTACTTATTAGGAAAATAGTATATTTTGCTATTTGAACTTTAAGGTATTTATAATTTTGATGCCTAAAATTTATTTTTTTGCACTTCAATTATTATTTTAAATACAAAAATTAAACTATTACTAGTATTTTACTTGGGTGGCATATCATATGATATGATGACACATATGGGCTCTCGACCCTGAAGCCCAAAGTATCATGCCGCCTCTGGCCCATAAACGCTTATCCATGCGTTAGGATGGCCCAGCCCACTCTCAAATACCCCTCTAAGGGGTCCGACTAAGGATCCACTTGATATACTTTAATCCACTTACCTACTTTCTAAAATAAAAAAAATACTCATATCTTATTTCTCAGATATGATAATTTAAGATTTGTTTATATTATAATTTGTTAAAGTTTAATTTTTATTGTTTTGGCTCAAACTTGATTATGAATTTTGGAGGACTCAAAATCAGTAGTGATCGTTTCTTATTTTGAATAAAGTTATAAGGGCATGTTTTTTTTAACTTAACAACACTTATTTTCAGCAACATTAAGTTCCGCTCAGTTCAGTTCAGCAAAATTAAGTTCATTTCAGTTTAACAACATTAAATTCAGTTCAGTTTAATTCAGGAATATTAAGTTCAGTTCAGTTCAGTTCAGTCGTATTCAGTTCAGTTTTAATTTATTATTATTATTGCTATTATTCTATCAATATATTATTAATAAATATTTATTATTTCTACCAACTTAATAATTCTACTATATTTTATTTTTGTAATCGTTTTCTTTGATATGATATATGATCTCATCATCATCATCATCATCATTTGCACCATGTAATTTCCAAATTTATTGTGATATAGTATTCCGCACTGCAAACATGGTGGTTTTACGATATGTATTGAACATATTTGAATCTACCATTCCATTAACATTCAGACCATATTGTATAATTGGTATTCCAAGCGTTCATAAAACGTGAAAGTAGTAACAATAATCGACATTTGATACTTTTGTGACACTTGAAGCATATTGTAGAACACTTTCCAAATATTTTTAACTATTTAAATGTCATTTCTACATTCATTCTCAATGATGAATGTAAATCGTTGTAATTTTCTTTCATTTCTCTACATTTTTCACGCCTAAACTCTGGCATATGACATCTAAATCCATGTTCTCTAATTGATGACAAATATCCAAGAGTATTTGAGGCGGTTATTGCATGCCGTGATTTCATCATCATCATCATCATCATCATCATCATCATCATCATCATCATCATCATCATCATCATCATCATCATCATAATTTTAATTTTTTATTATAGTTATTATTTATAAAGCAATATTATTATTATTTGTTAAATTTAGTTTTAGTATTTATTTTCCAATTCAGTGCAGTTCACCAAAATTAAATTCAGTTTAGTTTAGTTCAACAAAATTAAGTTCAGTTCAGTTCAGCATCATTCAGTTCAGTTCACCAAAATTAAGTTCAGTTCAGTATCATTCAATTCAGTTCAGTTCAAAAGAGTTCTGCTTTTTTCATTTCAAAAGAACATGGCCTAATTCATATAAAAGTAAATAAAATTAAGAATATTAAAATATGTATGTATTCTTAAAATTGATAAAACATTTATAAGAGCAAAAATTGGAGATTGCTCTTGACCTTCCAAGTCCAACATAAGAAAACTCAAATTTCAGCTCGTTAATGCTCGAGCCGAGTCCTGTTGCCGAGATTTGACCAAACTTTGATTGAGCTGAGCTGGAGCAGTTTGCAAACTACCTAGGCTCATTAATATTCCTAGTCTCAATATCCAATGTAAAATATACAAATAAATAGTTTTGATGGCAAGTTAAACAAGTAACTTGTCAACAATATGCCTAGGCACCTACTGTATGCCAAATATCTTAATTGAAAGAAGAGTTATCGAATGGGTATAGGAGCTAGGGTATCTAACACCACATATCTATACCCACTTTTTCAAATTGGTATCTAAGAAATTATTTTGCATATCTAAGTATCCAAACTATTGATCTAAACTGATACCTACTAACATGATATAGCAGGTTAACCCTGAGTCAACGTAACATTAGCCAATGTAAATTTGTTGACTCCCTAAACAAAATGACTAAATTAATCCTCGCTTCTTGTTCTTCCTTCAATTTTTTTTTTCTGCGACGACTTGGGATTTACAGATTCCAGCGTGACATGGGATTTAGAAATCCCATGTCACAGCCGGTCTAGAAATCAGCGGCGCCGCCGGGATTTCTAGATCCCGGCCGGCGGCGACTTGCTAGTATCTAGAAAATCCAGATTCCAGCTAGGGGTGAATCTGAAATTCCAGATTTCGGCAACCTCCTGAAATCTGGATCGTTTTTAATTATTTATTTTTCAAAAAATGAAAAAAGAAGAAGGAAAAAGAAGTAGAAAGAAAAGGAGTTATGGTGAAATTAGAAGAGAAAGAGAAGGGAGGAGGTAGAATGGAGGAGGAAGAAGAAAGGTAGGAAAATTAGTCTTTTTACATTAAATGGTCAATAGGGTCAACAAAAAAACTGGTCAAACTTGATCAAATTTACGTTGACCAACGTTGACTTGGGGTTAACCTGCTATAATAGATCACTAAGTACCAGTTTGAAGAGTCATTGATAGTTTGGGTACTCAAATGTGCAAAATAGTTTTTTAAATATCAATTTAAAAAATGATATAATTTGAATACCGCTAGTATAATTTACCCGAGCAACATGGAACCAGTAATCAAATTAATTTGAAAACAAATTTTTTTATCAACCTATTCAAATAGAAAAACAAGATGGATTACATATCTTTTGGGTCACAACCTTGTTTAGCGGCTAATTGCTAATGAAATTTCATATTTACTTTTATACACATCAAATGCCAAAAGTTCACAACAATATCAGAAGAAAGCATCACCTAAATAGATGATGCTTCCTTCCAGATCTTGTCAGTTTGTGAATGAGCTGTTAGAGTCTTAATTAGTTTTCTACGTTTTTTTATACTTAATTTATATTAGGAATATTTAAATTGGGTTCAATATTCCATTAGGATAAGATTTGTTATTATTATTGTCCATGCCTATCACGATTAGGTATTAAATATTATTATTCCTGTTTAGGTAGTAATAAATTATTCTTCTTTTATTCCTGCTTTTTTATTAAAGGTAATAATACCGTTCATAACAAAAATATTACAAAAATACGCATGGTCATTAGTGTTACTAATACATTAACCAAAACCACATTGTTGACAATGTCAAGTCAATATGGATAATAATCAAACAAACAGTAGACAGGCAGACACAATAACAATTCTTAACAAGAAGTTTGCAAGAACCTTGCAGTCATTTCCAGAAAATGATTATGAAAAGACAAATAAAGAGTAATGAGAATGCTGACTTTTTTTTTCATAGAAATTGGAAACAACTCGTTCATAAAGGACAGATGCATCTAAACAGCAGATTCAAGTTCTTGATTAGATATAAAAATTTCCAGCAATTTTTTTAAAACTTTTCTTAAGAACTTTTGAAGTGTGTTACACATGATGTAATTTCTTTTGAATATATATAAACAAGTAAGCAGCATAATTCAATTTAGGAAAGACATCATTTGATCCCATTTGACAACAAAACAAACTCATGAATTAAGAAATGGAAAAAAAAAAACTAATGAGTTTAGTGACCTTAGCTCGGCAGCTCCATTTATATATTAGGATGAAATGCAATTTTCTAGCTGATCCATTAACTTCTTCACAATAATTTAATCTTCCTGATGGAATTCCAGTTCCCATCCTTCCCTGTACTGCTGACTTTCCTAGTCTTCATCTTCTTGGTATCAATAATAGTGAAGAAAAACTCAGCCAAAAATCTACCACCAGGACCATGGAAGCTACCTCTGATAGGGAGTCTCCACCACTTAATTTCCTCTCTCCCTCATCGCCGTCTCAAAGACTTAGCCGAAAAGTATGGACCTATTATGCATCTTCAACTCGGGGAACTTACAAATATTGTCATTTCTTCACCTGAAACAGCAAAAGAAATTATGAAAACCCATGATATCACCTTCGCTCAAAGGCCTCGTCTACTCGCAGCAAGTCGTACAACCTATAATTATACTGACATAGCATTTGCACCCTATGGAGACTACTGGAGACAAATATGAAAAATTTGCACAGTTGAGCTGCTTACTGTAAAACGTGTGGAGTCATTCAGATCAATCAGGGAAGAACAAGCCTCAAAACTCATTACATATATATCTTCTAGTGCAGGATCACCTATCAATTTTAGCAGGATGGTTGTTTCTCTAATCTATAGCATTGTTTCAAGATCCGCATTTGGTAAGATATGGGAGGACGAAGATGTATTCATAGCCGCTGTTAAAGATTTGGTAGAGGATGCTGGAGGTTTTAGTCTTGCTGAATTGTATCCTTCCGTTAAACTTTTTCAAATGCTGAGTAGAGTAAACTCTAACATTGAGAGGCATCAAAAAACAATAGACAGAATATTTCAAAGCATCATCGACCAACATAGAGCTAGAAAGGCAGCAACAAGTAACCATGTTGAGGATAATGAAGATCTTATTGGTGTGCTTTTGACTCTTCAGGATCAAGGAGATCTTCAATTCCCATTAACAGATGACAATATTAAAGCAATCATATCGGTTAGTACTGAATTTCTACATTAGGATTTAAATAATTGGTAGATTTTTGCTTTTCTATTAAAAACAAGGCCAAACTAGTGTGCATCACTTTAAGTTGATAAATTTACTTTCAGGACATGTTTGTTGCCGGCACTGATTCATCATCGACTACTATAGAATGGGGTATGTCGGAGCTGATGAAAAACCCAAAAGCACTGGAAAAGGCACAACAAGAGGTGAGACAAGTCTTTGGTACAAAAGGGAACGTTGATGAATCTCACCTTGATAAACTCAACTACTTAAAGCTGGTAATAAAAGAAACTCTAAGATTACACCCGCCACTTCCAATTTTACTACCAAGAGAATGTAGAGAAAAGTGTTTGATTCATGGTTATGAGATTCCTGTGAAATCTAGGGTTATGGTTAATGCATGGGCAATTGGAAGGGATCCTAAATACTGGGACGAAGCAGAAAAATTCAATCCAGAGAGATTCATAGATAGCTCAATAGATTACAAAGGAACTAATTTTGAATATCTCCCATTTGGTGCTGGAAGAAGGATGTGCCCCGGATTATCATATGGTATGATGAATGTTGAGTTTCCACTGGCACAGTTGTTGTTTCATTTTGATTGGAAACTTCCTACAGGAATCACGCCCGAAAATCTTGACATGCTTGAGACTTTTGGGGCTGTAGTCAAGAGGAAAAATGATCTACGTCTAACTCCAGTTCCCTATCATGCTTCAGTTCTTAAGTAGATCTATGAAGCTCCCTAAAAGGAGCATATAAGAAGAATGTTTGGGTTTTGTATCATATCATCTTACAAGGCATAAGCAATGTGAAATTCATTTCCATTTCATGTATGTGTAAAAGCATCTCTCAAATTTCTCTCTGCCTAGTTTTGTTTATATTGCTACACATTTTAGTTCAGTAGTTTAGATAAATTCACTTTAATAAAATCAACACAATTCATTAGTTACGTCAACTTAAACAAATTTAGGTAAATGGCAAAACAAATTACAAAATTAAAAATTAATCTATTGTTTAGCTAAATTCAACAAACTGCTGATATATTAAGCTTTTATTTTGTTAAGAAAGGCAATCTTTCTGAAAACTCAAAGGGACATCTTTATATAGCACTTTCTTTATTTTTTGGTAATACAAATACTATAGAGTACTTTCTAAATGTCTCAGAAAGTTAACGAGCATCCTCAGTTGGTAATCTAAGGTCACAAAGTTCATGAGCATCCTCAGTTGGTAATCTAAGGCCATCTCTAAAGAATATTGTCATCCAATTCTTTGCAGGAAACCAAATGAATTAGTGAACGTTAAAAGTTGAAGAAATTTATAAAACCCAAAGTTCAATTATAAGCACATAGAATTTTCTAAAATTTATTGAACTGTGATGAAAATCAAGGGAGAAACAGCGACTTTAATCAATTTTCGAGGACACAAAATTGCAACTTCTATATTTGCATTTGACTTTCAAGGTTTTTCATCCAACTTATTCAGAGAAATGCTTTCGTATATAATTTTTGAAGTTCTTCAAGTCATAATAAGAAATAAAAACAAGACCATAGTATTACAATATCTTAAATTCAAATAATAATAATAGAATGCCATCAAGGTTCTTCTTCTTTTCATTACTTTGTACACGATTTCCCTTAATCAAATATACAGTCATTGATGGTAACCAACAAGGTGCTGTGACAAACTAAAAACAACTTGTGCACAATGAATGCATCTCTGTCTGTCATATCTCAATATCATACTGTGCAATAAATAATCATATAAAAAAAGGCATCATAGAGAGGAAAAAAAAAAAAGAAAAAAAGAAGAAGCTCCCATGTTAAAGAAAAATGACCAGAAAGAACTAGGCTTAATCCATCAGATACCCAGAATTCAGCCTAAGAACTGATTGTTCCCTAAACTTTCAACTTGTCTCTTTGGCGTTGAACTTACTTAATGTGATATAATTAATTCACCTTTAAACGCTACATGACAAAATAAGAGGAGATTCGGACAAGTTGAAGTGTATACCACTTTAAACAAGCTCAACATTTCAGTTTACCAAGTTTTGAAAGCTAATAAGATATCTCCAATGTTCCGAAAACCAATTGGTTTTCTGCACTTGTTCAGAGGGTCCATGATATATTAAGCCAAAAAAACTAACAACTCAATAAGTGCATTTGCATCAAGAGCCAAGTAATGTTCTCCAAATGACTCTTGTTGGCATCCAATGCCATATGGCCTTAACAAATGCCATCTGCACCAAAAACCCAAAATGTCACTTGGCATAAAAAGCCAAGACATGTTTTCAAAATGTACTAATCAATCTTACTGTTAACACGAAAACCAGTAGAAAATACTCACTTTAGAAATCTAACAGAAACTACTGACATGAAAAAACCTGTAATAAAGGAATTCTCCATGTACTACGATCTTCCAGTCGTCCTGAATATGATATAAACATATAATGTAAAAAAGACTTTCTAATTTCCTACGACTGTGTGCAAAAGTCAGGCAAAAGCTAATATACCATCCAAAGTTCAACTACAAGTACCAGTACTACAAAAACTACTGGGGATAGTGACCAGGATGGTATTGAGGTGGAAGACTGTATCCACCATAAGCTGCTGATCTATCATAATAACCAGTTGGTACATATGGATCAGAATATTGATGGGATGCAGAAGGGCCTGGGTTACCCACGGAATATGGTAGGGCCCCAGAACGGCCTGGGTTAGCCGTGGAGTAAGGATGGGCCCCAGCAGGGCTTGGGTCAACTGTATAGCCCAAAGCAACCCCTGACATGCTATAAGGACCAGCTGATGCACCTGAATACGAGGAAATCGGAGCAGAGCCAATTACCCCGTAAGACCCAGCAGATGGCAACAAACCTGCAGGTGGTAAATGAGATTGCTGAAATGAATGAACAGATGAACTGGGACCAGAAATGCTGCCCAAGACAGAGACTGGACCGTTCAGTGCAGAGCTATGAGGACGTTGATTGCCATTCAGCCGCTGCTTCTTTGACTGCTGCTGTTGTGACTGTTTCTTTGGTAGCTGCCGGGACTTTTTATTAGGCGATGGTGCAGCGACTTTCTTGTCTGCCTTCTGCTTCTGTACCATCTCAAGTTGATTTTCAAGTTCCTGGCGCGGATACTCAGAGTCCAGTTTGTGTTCCTCAACAATATTAAGGACTGCTTTCAATGCATTAATTTCTCTGGATTTGGCCTCACTCTGCATGATGCATAGTTATCAGTCGTAAGAACAACAGAATGCGTTCAAAACATTAAGAAATTCTGATATTCAAGGGGCTGCCAAATTACCTTTGCCCTAGTAGAGTTCTTCCCCTCCTCACGGATTTTCTTACAAATTTTTTTGCACTCATTAAGGTGATCTTTTAAGAGAGGAACTGGTTGGAACTTCTCAGTCAGCTGAAATTCAAGGACAAATTTGACAGCCAGGAGGTGTTTTTCATTCTCTATAAGCTTTTGGATAATCTCTGTGTACAAAAGATTAGATTACAAATTCAGTCATGGAGCTTCAAAGCAGAAGAGATATAAGTAACAAGAAAGGTACTTAAGAACATTCAACTTCCGAGGACAACAACTGTCCAGCCATACGTGGATACTTTCCACAAATATTCAGGCCAGCACATCCAGCTCAACAATCAGCCTTGAATTTATAATATGAGAAACAAAATAGCTCATCCTACATACATGCCACTAGGATCATCCGTCTACCATTTATGTACATTGTGCTAAATGACCATATATTGTATCAAAAAGTCACTAATAAGAGCAACGATCTGAAGATCCCGATGATATCCCGGACAAACGGTGATTCTACTACTGAACTATACACAAATATTGCATATACAGATATAGTCAAGAACATAGTAAAGAACATTTTCCACTAAAGACTTCAAAAGACCTATAAAGAACAATAACAAGAACCTTACCATTAGTTAACTCTGGCGAACCAATCGCCCTACACAAATCCGTAGCTTGCTTAAACCGAGCAATAACAAGAAAGTAACTCAAAAACTCATTCACTTGAAACATCCACCACAAATCAAAAGCCACAATCAAATTCATAAACCCTAACGCCTCAGACGGACTATCCCCATTCAAACTCACTTTCTGTTTCCACTCAAACGCCACGATCTTCGCCTTTTCTTTCACTTCATCACTCACAACAACTTTAATCTCCCTCAACACCTCCAACAAATCCAAACAACTCTTCCTAAAATGATACAACTCCATATCTTTATCACCTCTACCCCCCGGCACGGGAAAAAACCCCTCCATTGCATCCAAAACCATTCCTCCAGCATCCGGAACATCTCTCATTACAGTCGCAAGCTCTTCCCGTATCGTCATCCGCTCTTTCGGATGCTCGTTGAAATAGTTCCTCAATCCTTTCCCGTCCTTATTTTCGCACATACGCACCAATTCCGGCCGGGCAGAAGTGTTAGGAATCGGTACATTGAGAGAAGACGGCGGCGGGAGTTCCGTTTGAATTGACGGAGATAGGTGACCGCCGTTAAGTTGAAGGAAACGGCGGGTTAGGGAAGATTGGAGGGAGGAGAAGTGACTGTCGAGGTCGGACCAGGAGATGGAGAAGGAAGAAAGGAGAGATGAGTGAGATTGTAGATTATCGTAAGCTTTTTTGAGGTTTTGTTTCTTCGTGTCGATTAGGTTTAATGCTGCTTCTATTGATCTCAGAGTTGGGATTTCTGGAATGTTCGAGGACGCCATTGTTACAACGGAGAAGATGATGATGATGAGTCGATGATCGCCGATTTGTGATACGACGGCATTTTGGCGGTCGCTTGACTGTTGGTTGGTTTTTTATGTGGAAGATTTATGCGAATGTTGGACTTGGGCCTTGTTTAAATGGGCCAATGTAGTCTTTTCTCAAATCTGGCCCAATATATGTTTCTTAAACACTTGCAATATTTTTGGTAGGGATGTCAATTTGGCGGGCAGGGTTAGGATTATGTTTACCATTCCCATCTCGTGATATGATGAAGATTTTCCATCCCCGCCCCACGAATTAAATGGGAAACAATCTTAGCCCCATCTCTGTTTTGCAGGAATTTCGTTTCCTATTTAATAGTTGAGAAAAGAAAAATTACAAACACTCTAAATGATACATAAAGATATATGGTGCTTTAAATTAAAATTATATAGTAGAAATTAGAATAATCAAATCATAATTGAAAGTAGGATAGTTCTAACTTAATACTTAAATAAATATAAAATTTGAAAGTAACTAAATAATGCCAAAATATATGTAATATTTTAGGGAAATTCTATGGTCACTTTGTTTTTTACAAAGTAACCATTACTTTGTTTTGTCCACCATTAGATTATGGGGTGAAAAGTGATCTAATGGTGAATAAAGCAAAGTACAAACAAAGTAACTCAAAAACAAAGTCACCATAGCCTACACCTATACTTTATTATGTTTATAAATAATATACGAATGAAAATAATAATTAAATAAAATTAATAAACTAAATGACAAATTTATATGAGATCCTGTGGGGATAGCGGGGCGGGTATGGAATCCCCATCCATTTCTGCCCCATCCCACTACGGGGATGTATAATTTTTCTTATTCTTGTCGCATGGAGATTCTTATGGGGATTTTTGGTCTCTATTGAGACGGCGTTATGGAGATTCTCGTCTCGTTGACATCCCTAATTTTGGGCATAGTTATTTTTAAAATTTACATATTAATCATTTTACCTAACATGATTTTAGATATATCAAGAGATTATAAATATCGATTCTTCGCTTAAACCATATGAAGATCTTTAAAGTTGTCAAAAAAAGTCATTTTAGTCCCTCAACTTTGAAGACGACCTATTAAGTCCATCAACTATCAAAACGTAGACCTATTGAGTCATTATTCGATGACGTGGCACCGAGTTTTTTACATTTGCCAACTCAGTGTCACGTCATCGAATAAGTACTCAATATGTTCACATTTTGATAGTTGAGGGATTTAATAGGCCACATTTTAATAATTGAAAGACTTAATAGGTCGTCCCGAAAGTTAAAAGACTAAAATAACATTTAGACAATCTTAAAAACTTGCATATGATTTAGCCCTTACTTTTTTTTGTCAATCAAACAACACATCCCTACAAAATAGTTTAAAGATTCACCTTTGAGCCCATCGACCTTGCTTTTTAAAGGCCTTTGTCATGGACTTGGGCTTCACATCTTGAATGTCATCACAATTCAATATTTATTCTTTTACCTATCCATTCTTCATTTACGGAACATTGTATTTCAATTGATAAGTCACCAAATTGCGACTGTAATAAAATTAATGAGAAAGTAACTTCTGCTTTTTTTGAAAAGAAAAAATATTAATAACTTTTTTGAGCTTAAATTACTCATTACATAAACTAGTAAAAGATAAACATACTCCTTAAAAAGAAAGGTAAGAGATAAACATACGGTAGGTACGCCAATTACCAAGTTCTTACATCATACTTTGGTAGAAAATGAAAATTGACCATATGTGTATTGGTACATGTATAAAAAAGAAAAAGAAAAAGAAAAAGAAAAATGACTTATAATTATTCCCAACACACGCTCTATCCAGATGTTTTTCGTTGACCCCTCCACATTTACTGGAACCCTCCACCCTCATCTTAACCGTCCATCCCACTATCACGACATCACATTCTGACATGTACGATCCCGATCAAAAACATATTGACTTTTATCCTCCAACATAACCCCCTAATTACCATACTATCCCCCGGAAAACACGCTACAACGTGGCGTGTAAGAAGGATCTTACGCCGACAGCTGGCGAACTCCAGCATTAAGAAAAACATGCTTACACTTGACCCCTCCATACATGAAAATTTAATAAATAAAAGCTCAAAAATAATCTTCAAATTCCAAAAATTGAACCGTTCGAATTTCCTTACTCTAATTGCCTTTTCTCATTATAATAACTTAATTTTTATATTGTTGACCACATATTCATATAAGTATTCATCTTCTTTCCAAAACCTCTGAATTCTTCCTTACTTGCTAATTCTCCATTTTTGAGTTGAAGTTTTTTTTTTCTCTCAACAAGAGCTTTGGCTCTTTCTTCCTTCCTGTTTAAGGTAATTTTATTATCCCCTCTTTTTTTTGTCCATTTCAATTCTGTATCTCAACTGGGTTAGTTTTAATTTTTAGTTTTTTTTGTTGTTAATTTAGTTTCTGTAGTGAAATTTTGACAATTGAATCCTATTATGCATAGTAATCAAGGAATTGGGTATACATTTACATATGTTATAGAAGCTTATTTTAAGTTTAGATGCTCTATTGTTCTAATTAGATTATGAAATGCCCATAGAATTGAATTTTATTGATATTGAGATGTTTTTTTCATTGAAGATGCCAAGCGTTAGCCCTGATCTATCCGATAAGGACTCAGAGCCCTTTGTTGAAATTGATCCCACCGGAAGGTATGGACGTTACAGCGACTTACTAGGGTCTGGTGCAGTTAAGAAGGTATACCGGGCATTTGATCAGGAAGAAGGAATAGAGGTTGCTTGGAATCAAGTCAAGCTAAGACACTTCAGTAATGATCCAGCTACAATTGACAGGCTTTACTCGGAGGTTCGGTTGTTAAGAAGCTTAACCAATAGGAACATTATTTGCTTGTACAATGTGTGGCGGGACGAAGAGCGTAACACCTTGAATTTCATAACTGAAGTTTGCACTTCTGGGAATTTGAGGGAATACAGGAAGAAACATAGGCACGTGTCCATGAAGGCGCTCAAGAAATGGTCTAAACAGATATTGAAAGGGTTGGATTATTTGCATACGCACGAACCTTGCATCATTCATCGGGATCTCAATTGCAGTAACTTGTTTGTCAATGGGAACATTGGCCAGGTAATATCATGCTCATTTTGCTTTTTCTTTATTAGTATGGCATGTTTGGTTGATTGATTAAAAAAAAAAACAGAATATGAATCATATGCTCTTTAGCTTTTTTGCTTTTCCCCCATTTTTGGTTTTCCCTATCCTGATCTTGTTATATTTATGTATGTCAATTACAGGTTAAGATTGGTGATCTTGGTTTGGCTGCAATAGTGGGAAAAAATCATTCAGCCCATTCAATTCTTGGGACACCGGAATACATGGCACCGGAGCTCTACGAAGAGGATTACACAGAAATGGTGGACATCTACTCGTTCGGTATGTGCGTTTTAGAAATGGTTACTTTGGAGATTCCGTATAGCGAATGTGACAATATTGCAAAAATATACAAGAAAGTGTCTTCTGGAGTAAGGCCTCAAGCCTTAAGCAAGGTTAGGGACCCAGAAGTAAGGGCATTCATTGAGAATTGCCTTGCTCAGCCTAGGGCAAGACCCTCTGCTGCAGAGCTCCTCAAAGATTCATTCTTTGCCGGAATCGATGATGACGAAAACGATGATAATGCTTGTTCATAATGTATAGACTATAGTGATCTGATTCTGTTTTTTGTTGATGTTCATGATATGCTAGAAAATATTTTAAAATGTATGTTTCAATTCTCTCCCTAATTAGTGGTGATGATTGAAAGGAAGCACATCACATGGGATGAATTTGCAAGTTGTGCTTTCTTTCATTTTTCTTTGATTCTTCCTCTTGAAAAAAAGAGAAAAATGGTAAAGTTAGTTTATATGGATACAGTTTGAGTTAGGGGCATATAGTAGTAGATTCAAGAGATGGTTTTGTGGGTATTTTATTGATTAATACAAGGAGCATTTTCTTGTTTGTTGTATACTTGGGGCCTAAAAGTGCTATTTAGTACTTATTCAAAATGTTTGTTTGGTTTTATATTGATATATTATTCGGTAACATTTGCTTCATGATATATCAAAATACTTATTTTCTTCAGTGGCCTATGATTTTGTAGTATTTGTCTCATGATCTATCCGAAATTGGTATTTTCAGTTGGATAGGCTAAGCGTAAATGTTGTCAAATAATAGGTCGAAAGGTATGGAGTAACATTTATTTCGGACATGAAAAAAGTAACTAATAGTAGGTGAGGAATCAAACACAAACATTTTGGACATTTTAGGAGGGAAATAGTGATATAATTATACAATAATTTGATAGAATAAATAAAGATTTGTTAGAGAGATGATGATGAAATGGGAGTAAAATGAAAGCAAAGGGTGGGTTGGGTAAATTAAAGTGGAAGTCAATAGGAAAGAGTTGGAAATGTAGCAGCCAGCAGAGATTGTGACTTATTGAAGCAAAGTAAATGGCCTTTGAAGCTTTGGAGAGGAGAGGAGATGTAATGCTGGGGCTGCCATTCAATATTATTTATTAAGAAAAGGCAACTCAAGTGGGGTTGACGAGGAGGATGCTTTCTTTCTTGTCTGTCTGGCACAAAATGTATATTATGCTGTTCAAATAATTCCTCTATTTTTCTCCTTTTTATTTTTCTGAAAAATCTTGATTGTAAACTGTACTGGGTAATTGTTAAAATGTAGGAAAACTTGCAAATAAAAATATCTATCTTTTTTTTTCTGTAACAATCTATTCTTTTTCTATAACTTCCAATTTTATCTCTAATAACAGGCTCAGTCTTGAAATAGAACGGGGTGCACTAACATGAATCGTGTGCGATTTAAATTTCCGGCCTCCACTATCCTCTACCCATCGACATTCCTCAATCCTTTATAGATAACACTTTCAATTATTTTTCAAGTTTGCTTAGCTCTTTCTCTATTTCACCGTTTGATCCTTTTGTTACTCGTCAATCTTCTAACCAGTGTATCACTTTTCCGCTCTTCGTTATATATATAGGCATGCTATCTTACTCGATTTTTCTTTATCTCATTCGCAATACATGTAATTCCTAGTTTCGTTCTAATTATTTGATTCCTTTCGCGTGGTTAGACATTCGTCGAAACGTACACATTTTATACAATCAGATTTACAGAAAAATACTAAAATGGATGAATAATTGAGGAATAAGTTTCAATTTTTTTCCTTATCATTATGGAAGATAATGGTTTTATCTTTTGCACACAAAATAATATGGTTTCATGCCTTCTGGTTATTATACCATGCAATTTCAAATATGTTGGCAAAAATGTCGGATAAAGTTTAAAAATGCACATCTTAACGTCTCTTATGCATTGAACTTAAATTTGTGAGGTCATGGGTTCAAATCCCATGATTGTAGAAAGTAGATGCTCAAAAAAAACAAAGAAATTCCATATTCCGCTAGTAAGGTTTGAAATTATAACGTTTCTTATGCATTGAACTTAAATTTGTATTATTTTATAAAGTTTAAATTTCACTAGAACAATTAAAATAGTACGTTCTTGCATGTGACCCCTTTGGAGATAGGTCATAGGAGGTAGAATATACATTTTACTAGTCTTAATAAACATGTAAAGTGTACTTTTCCCCTTATCCAAAAACCAGAAACCCGATACAACAATTCTTGCTGAAAGTAAAGGAAAAAAAAAGAGAAGAATTAATTTGATTTAATGGGTCAAGGAACACTATTAGACTATTAGCAGAACAGTTGCCCATGTGATTCACAAAAAATTTATATTTGAAACATTCTTAGTTGAAATTGTCAAATTCATTGATTGTGTGTGATATTGGGATTTATAGATTAAACAACATTTCGTAAGCTCTTGTGCTGCTAGTGTTACTTGTATACCATTTTAATTATTCATTAAGACCTTCCAAGTTCCAAATGGTTATCACAGGAATTCAACTTTTTTAATTTAAGCAATGGAAGATGAAGCTCAGGATGTTGACCTCATCGTTGATCCGAATGTCCAGAGCGTGCCACGTGTCATAGTTTATTTGGATGGACATAACAGAAAAAATAGAAGAAATCCTGAACCTTTTTACACTTCCCCTGCAGAATTAATGAAAAATCAAGGATTGATATTGTCTAGTATGCTAAAAGTGGCTCTGTACAAAAATATGAATGGAGATTAAATTGTTATTAAGCATTAATATTATCATCATCTGCAGTGACCATCAAGATTTGGATGAGCTGTTTCGGATCGAATTTTCGCATATTCCGAGTGCTTATTTAGTATAAAGCTTGTAGCCATCCATAGTGAATGTATATCATTTTGATTTTTCATTAGGACATCCAATTTTGGTTTTAACATTAATTATTGTTTAATGACAATAAAATGATGGCTGGTTAAGAAACAAACTATATTGGTTTCTCCAAATACTTGTCTGCATTTATATTTGTTGATAGCATAGTTGAAATAAATCTTAATTTTTGATTTCAACTGCAGCAATTTCACTTGATTTATCTGAGAACTGTCAAATGTTAAGGTTACTTTTGATTAGAATGATCCTAAACATTGAAATTATCGACATATTCAACATTGATTCATCGGTTAATCCAATGATGAGCTATAGACAGAAATATTCTTAGTAAGGTGTGACACAATTTTTCTGTCCACATCTTCTGATCTAAAAACAAAAAAGAAAAGAAAAGAAAATGAGAGTTCTTATGCTACAATTCAATTTCTTGCCTACCGTGTGATTCAATTTAATTCAGTTCGATTTAGTTTAGTCATGTTTCGGATGTTTCAATAAACAAGTAGGCTAAAATGCGGATTTTCGGTGTGTTCATCATAGCATTGGCCTCTATTATGCTGATCACAGCATGTGTACAAGGTAAATTTACTAGAGCTGTAAATCCCCAAAATCAGATAGGAGGAAGTTGGAATCGAACGATCCAACATTCTTTGAAACAGGGTACCAATCGGATGCACAATCTTCGAAAATTGTTAAGTTTTCGAGTTGCTGCAGCAGAAGATGATGGTTCCTTGCAGCCTCCAAGTGGTAGTGAGACAACAGGTTCCAAGAAACATAAATGGCACAAACAACTCTTTGATTTTATGCCATTCATTCTCGGTTTCGCCTTTATTTTCGTTTTCTTGGCGCTCATCTACTTTGTGAGTCAGAGGCGATCGAAACGCGCAAAAGAAAGGGCATTCCTGAAGTCTTTAGCAGATTCTTCTCAGACATCTTTCCCACCTATGCATCAAGAAGCAACAAAGCCTAATGAAGGGCGATCCGAGCTTGTTTTCTTCGTTGAGGACCAAGAAGCTTTTAAATTGGATGACCTTTTTGAGGCCACAGCTGATTTACAAAGCCATACTCTTTATAGCAGCCTGTACAAGGTAATTCTGAAGAACAATGCTGTTTATGCTGTCAAAAGGTTCAAGAAACTTCAGATAACTTTTGAGGAGTTCGGCCGAAAGATGAGGGAAATCGGGAACCTGAGCCATCCCAACATTCTTCCCTTGATTGGCTATAATTCTACTAGTGAAGAAAAGCTTCTGATCTACAAGTATCAAAGCAGTGGAAGCCTGCTAAATCTTCTGGAGGGTAAGTTCAATTTGCCTACTTTCGGTTGTACATTTTCAATCTTCGGACCCTTAGGCAGAGCTACATGGCTCACGGAGGGTCTGTCGACCCCCAAAAATAACCAAACTTATAGCTGAAACTCTTGTAGCTAAAACATTAAATCTGTGTTGTTTCTCTCGATTTTGTTATAACTTTGCAACCAACAAGATCATTGGTGACAACATTTGTTGCTAAACATTAACATCCGCGGTAATATTGTTATCTCTCGAATTTGTGAATTTTTTTACCAATTACGGATTTGATTCTGACTCGGGGACTGCTCAGACCACATTGCAGGAAAGAAGGTATTTCCATGGAAACTTAGGCTGAGTATAGCAACAGGAATAGCAAGGGGATTGGATTTCATATATCAGAATTCTGAGGCGATCCCACATGGCAACCTGAAGTCATCAAACATACTAATAGACGAAAAAGAAGAGCCTCTAATAAGCGAATACGGATACACAACATTCCTAGACTCAAAAACAAGTTCTCTACTAGTCTGCAACGGGTACACAGCACCGGAGAAAACAGTATCAGAAAAAGGAGATGTGTTCAGCTTTGGCATTATCCTACTAGAGCTACTAACAGGAAAAACAGTGGAAAAAAGCGGGATAGATCTTCCGAAATGGGTGAGATCAATGGTAAGAGAGGAATGGACCGGGGAAGTTTTCGACAGGGAACTAAACATTGGTGCAAGAGAGTATGCGTTTCCTCTGCTGAACATAGCCTTGAAATGTGTGTCGAATTCCGCAGACGAGAGACCAATGATGGGAGAAGTAATGGAGAAGATAGAAGAAGTAGGAAGTGTGCATGATGATGTTTCAATGTCATCAATGGCTTCAGAATCGAGTCCACGCGATTGTTGTTTATTGCATACTGTTATTCCTGAGGCCTGGGATACTCCTGCTTCTAATTACTGATCAGATTTGAAATTTTTCTTTGTTTTCTGTCACTTTTTTTAGTCTTAATTTGGATGAATTAAGGAGAGCTTTGTCTAATAAAATGCCTTCCTTCCAATGTTTATACCCTCAGAAATATCTTGTTGAATGAGTGTTTTTCTTAATGGTATAGTTATATTTTCTTATTTATGAGAGAAGGAACACTCCCTAATTATTTTAGTTGAAGAGTTTAAGAATGTTTTATTCTTAGAACAAAGATCGTGTGTCTTGATTTTCAGTCTATAGAGCAATATTCAAAGTTATAAACAAATAGTCTTTCTATAATACAATATGCAAACTTTATAAATGTTCAATTACTGAACAACTCATGAGTTGTGTTTTATCTTTGTGATTTTTTCCCAAAATACTCTTATTTGATCTTTGTTAACATCAAATCTTATATTCTTCTTTGTGATTTGTTTCTAACTGGCGAAAATTTTTTGTACATATAATTTTGTTATAATTCATTTATGATGAAATTCTAACTCTTTTAAAAAAAAAATTCGTCTCTCAACCTTGAATATTTTATTTTGACCATACTTCTATAGTAAAATCCGAATATACGATGAAATCGGTTAACAAACCGTCTGCTATTTTTCTATTATGATTTATGAGTAGATTAATCTCATCTGTTATATTTTTGCTTGTAATTATTGAAATTAGTTTCATATGGTTGCTTACAAATGAGAGCATTACCCTAATAAGCATACATATAATAGTTGTAGCTACCAACCAAAGATGCCATTTCATAGTTTACAAACACAAAACATACATAATCTTAGCAAAACTATATGAAACTAATCTTACCCTACCAACCTCACTTCATATCGCAATTTGGGACATCATTTTAAATAGAGATAAGGTTATACTAGGTCCTAGGCTAGGGTAGGCTATGAAGTATTGATTTCATTAAAGTCAACATCCTAAGAATCAATATAGAAGTTGAGTTTTGGTATCTACCAATTTCTTTCTTTCTTTGAAGTCATCAATTTTAGATAAGGGTAACACTTACACTTCTCTAAGGCTTTATTTGTGGGTAATTTAAAATGTGAGTCTTTAATTAACTTTACTTTATGATAACCCCTAAACTTTAAAATGTTATCTAAAATGTATATTACATAATATGATAGGTTTTTTCTTTAATGTTGATAAAAATAAATGCTCTAATAATATAAGTATCCCCTCAACATAGAGTTTATGAAATGATACTCCAAGAAAGATCAACTTTTGATTTCTTTGATTTTGAAATTATTTATGTGTTGCTTTGTTTGATTATGAGATGAAAAGTTATTGTTTAGAGGAAAATTTCTTAAAATAATTATTTAAAGAATCAAAATTATGATATCATGGAAAATATGTTTTTTAACAACCTTAATGTTTTCATTTTAAATCTAACATTTAATTTTATTTGGTTAATGATATTATATCAGTAAAATACTGTCAATAATAAATATAAATTATGTTGTTGGATCTCTTAACTATCAACTCGAACTTTTGGTTCAATCGTTTTTTTTTTTAGGTAACGGTTCAATCGGTTAAGTAACTTAATATCAGAACTGTCATCGAAAATTTCTGAATTTAAATCTTAACATCTTCATTTATAATGAATCAAAAATATGTATAAGTTAAAATGTTATAATGTCAAATTTTAGAATTTAGAGTAATCATCATGCAACTCTCTTAAATTCACTTAGTACTACCACGAAATTTTTCATTAAAGGCTTCAATCCCTTTATTTAATTATTTTTTCTTATAAAATTCTATCAATTTCCACTTTTTCTAACTTCTTGTTCACATCTTAATGTCATTATCAATTAGTTTTTCATTTAATATTCTCATGTGGCAACATAACAATCATATCATTAATTTGTTTCCGAGAATTAGTTTTGTACATTGGTGCAATGCACTCATATTAGCTAGTGAAGATGTTTACATGTATGTTCTTAAATTTTACGGAAATTTCACTAAAACATAATTAAATAACTTTGTTTTTATATATATAAAAAAAACATTGTTAATGGTGTTGTTGTTAACAAAAAAGTAAAAGTTATGTGTTAAAAAAATAAATACTGAATTTTAATTTGTAAATGTTATAAACACAAGCTACCAATATGATGTAAATTTCTGATAGTTTGCAAAATAAAATTCCGAATTTGATGACACTAAATTTTCTTAAGAATACTTTTCTTTTTGTTAATGCGATTCATTTTAAATGGCAACACAAAAATACTTAAAGAATATATAAAAAACCCTACATGTAGTTACCAAAGAATTTAACCAAAAGTAAAGGCCTAATAATATGTTAATGTATTTATATTGGTATTCTCATTTTTGTCCTTATTTATTGTCTTATTTATTAAATTTGTCCCTAATATTAGGAGGTTGCTTAGTTTATTAGAAAAATAAAAATATGGAGCGTCCTCATAATATTTCTTTAAATTTTGGTTATAATTGTTAAGTAGCACCTAATTCTTAATTATCTTTTTTATAAGAACCTAATTCTTAATTAATTAGTGCACAAATAAGTACACTTCTCCCTTTGTGAAATAGGTGAAAAATGATGCTTTACCAATAACTTAAAGGCAGTCTCATATATATATAAAAGCAACCCATTTTTCAATTCGAATAAATAAATAATTATATTAACAGAATAAAACATCTTAAAAATGTGAAAATTTTCTTTAATGATATTTTATGTCTTTTACCCAATTTCTGCAAATGTCTTTGTTTACCCTTACAAATTCAAAATGAGACCTTTAAATCAAGTGTATATTGGCTAATACCAAATAGGTTAGGTGTGTGTGGTTGTTTAACTAATCCAACATTAGAATGAAATCAAAAGATTTTTATAATGTATATAGTACAAAACATTAACATACCAGAACCCTAAGATAACTTGTATTTTTGGTAAACATGATTTTCTTTAACTAGGAAAAAGGGGTCAATTCTTACAATTTCTTCGTTGAATTAAACTTAATTTTTAAGGGAAAGTCATGGTTTACTGAGTGTTGGGGTAAATGTTTTTTACATTTATTCACATAAAATTATAAGGTATAATTATAGCTATAATATTTATTTGTTACGAAATTATGAGAGAAGAAAGTAAGATTTGAAGGAAAAAAATGTTACAAAAGAGAGAATATTATGAAAAGATTTGAGCTTTTGACTTGGACTATACATAAATCAAGTGGAGTTAGTGGAGGTTAATGAATTAACTTAACTGGAAATTCATTCATTTTTTCCATTAAACCATTATTTTCTATTAACTTGTTATATGGTACATAATTTTTATTAATTTTATTGACGGATCAAATCTTGAAGACATGTGAAAAAAATTATATTTCTACAAACTACACGTTTCTATCTTTCCAATGGTATTCTCGGAATCTTCATAGACGGAGCGAGCGTCGAGCGGCAATTTTTTAAAGACGACGGAAGAAACACGAAAGAAGACAAAAGGTGGATTTTTTCTACATCAACATGGAAGTCTATTTTCATGCACACACACTCACATGATCTCAACTAAACTAGTGCATAGAGTTAGTGGTTAAATGTGTGATTAGTGGGTGGAAATATAAGTTCTCACCAAGTATTTTTGCCTATAAATACCCCCTCTCATCTCTCATTTTAACTCTGAACAAATCAAACAACCAAATCAATACAAAACATATGGAAAATCAATCTTAATTTTTCTCTCTAGAGCTCTCTAAACTTCGGTCCTCAGTTCTTCAATTCCAACCTCGTTCTTGTCAAACAATCCAAATTCGGTAAACAATCATCTCATTTAGCCTTTATTTTCATTCTTAGTTATCAATCATTTGATCTATTAGTCATTTCTTGCAATTTAGCACCCAAACTCAAGCTTTTATTCACTTTTGCTCATACCTAACCAAAATAGCCCCGTCATTCACGTTTTTCACCTCAAACCTATCACAAATTCGACCTGATTCAATCCACATAGTCTTTTATACAATCTCTTTCAAACCCGACATCCATTTCCACGAATTCCGGCACCCGAGTTCCTTGGTTGTGTGTCGATTTTTATAAGTTTGTGACACCATTTCCACCCATCCAACACCATTGTCAATCGAAGCAAGAAGTTAAATCTCGCCTAAATCGGTTCAATTTGATTTTTTGTTATTTCCAATACCCTTCACATTTTAAACCGCTTCCTAGAGCGTAGGTTGAGAACCAAATTCTCTGGCACGCCCGCATCTTTCCACACACGAGTCAAGGTTGGACGGAAATATTTTTGTTTCTCAAAATTATTTAGGTGTTATAGTATAGATTGTCTCTCTATGGCAGGGTATGGCTATTTGAAGTGGCCAAAACATACTTCAATGTCCTCAATTTTAATAGGTACATAAAATAAATAAGAAGTAACAAAAAGATGCCCTTAATTAACAGTGCAAGTTGACGAATGTGATGTAAAAATGAACTTAAATTAATCCTGAAATTGCATATATCACCTCTCAATTATTGATAACTTGGCATCTAAAACGGACCGTTTGAAGTTTTTGCAAAAGATTAGCGTTGGGATCACCAAGAAACTTCTGATATCAAAATTAGTATATCGTTTTGGAGATAGTATACAGTAAAATTGAAAAGAGGCAAATTAAGTAAAAAAAAGGACTTTGTGTTGTCACCATGGTAGAAAAAAAAATCGGACGTCTACACGATGTAGACGCAACTTTGGACATCTTCACCTTCGTGTAGATGCAAATTCAGACATCCTACCTTCATTAAAAAAAATTAACGAAATTAAATAATTGCTTAATTAGTAATATTTGAATTATTAAGTATTTTGTATGAAATCAGTAAAATTAATATAATTTACTTTTTTGCTAAATTATTAATATTCATATAATCTAGGAATTAGACCTTGTTCAATCTGGCTTAATTTCAAAAAAAATTATTTCAGTTCAGTCAAATTTAGTCAATTCAATTCATCAAATTCAGTCAAATTTAGTCAATTCAGTTTATCAAATTCAGTTCATTTCAATTCGATTCATCAAATTCAGTTCATTTCATTTCAATTTCATTCCGTTCAACTATAATAAACAAAGCTTTAGTATTAAATTAAAAAATTGAGTCATTAGGTTTATGGTTTACATAATTTATGAATATTCCTATAGTTATGGTTAGACCCATAAAATTTAGATAGTCTTTTTTTTTTGAACGGACCCATAAAATTTAGATAGATTTTTAATTAGTAATATTGTAAACAATTCTAATTTTTATTAAAATACTTAGACGAGTATTAGCCGACTAGGGGGAGAGTACTAGCAAAACTCCTCTAGCAGTAGCAAGACAGTTAGTGCTCGGTGAGGATTCTACACCGTGTCACACCAGAACGTGCTTTGTTGATGGGTCACTATGTCAGCATAAAGAAGCTAATCGGGACAATGAAAAGAATTCTATTCATATCTGCGCAAGGCAGGCCAAAACTGTTCATCGACTGTTGTTTGAGAGGGAGAAAAACACCTTTGTGGAGAGCCAGCAGGAATCAACCTATCAGTGGGAGAGGATAAAGGCATGGAGAATAAAATTGCACGGGTGTAAAAACTAGTATCTGTCGAATCCACATTGGTACTAAAATAAGCATGGTTATAACCCTTTGCTTTAGCATAGTCAACCCGGTCCCCCCATTGGCTTCTCTGGGCCTCCTTCCACACTTACCGACCTTCACAGCTAGGGCTAGCAAACTCAACATTAATGAAGTACATCCTAAGCTCGGGCCGTAGGCCGCTCGCTGCCAAGCCCACTATCGTGTCGATCGTTTTCTTACATCTGCTGCAGACCCTTTCTTTTTTTTACCCTTTATTTTACTCTTTTTTTTCCCTTCCTGGTAAATATTGGAAATATTGGACAGAGTAGCCTCGAAATCAGTTCAGATGAACTGCTTTCACTCCGAGTCTATTACGTTATAACTGCTTGCTTGAAAGCTTGCCTAAAATCAATCCTTAGTTTAAGATAAAAAAAATTAAGGGCACTCTTACACTTATTCTTTCTTTGGGGTAGCCCCGTAGTTGACTAATTTAAACCGGACAAAAGAAGATGATTGACCAGGCCGACCTTAGGCTTGAAAGCCGTACTACAGTTTGACGAAATGTTCGAACTCCCACAAGGTACAAACATCTTATGGAGGATCGACTGAAACATCAAATGTTTTTCAGGACAGGAATTTGGCAAAAGAATTGTTATAGCAAGCATGGGCTAGCAAAGATGAGTAATGACTTGAGTTTTGTTCTGGAGTTCGAGCGAGGTAGCATTCTAGCAACCTAAGTTTCATGCAGAGTATGTTGATGATGCAGTTGGGGGAGATGATATCTTAGAGTCACTTGACTGGGATCCTGATGTTGAGAGGACTGAAGTCAGGGCTTGATCATAAAAAGCAGAGGTGGTCGTTGTTGGTGTGCCCAATAGGATACGGTACAAGGTTACTTTCGGTATTGTATTTGGGTTATTCTATACAGTAAAACTTCTATTTAGTAATACACTTGGGACCAGACTATTTGTATAACAACTAGAAGGTTATTCTTATATGGGGAGGAATCAGGTGAGAACACCTTCATATGCGAGAACACTTTTATATGTGAAAATACCTCAAAACTACGTAGTTCTATTAATAATTGATGACCAAAAAGGAAATTTATCCATTTTTATTCATTGTTGCGCATGGGCGAAGAGAGAGAAATGTGGTGTTGATGACTCATCATTTAATTTTATTTTTATTTAAAATCATTTTTCTGACTTTTCCAAACTTTGATTTTAACGATTATTATACAGTTGGACTCGTGTCGACTAGAGTTTCATTCTAAGATCCATGATGCTTAGGTAAAAATGATTTTTTAAAAATTTTGAACAAGCAAAATATTTTTTTTGAACATAACATTTTTAAGTTTCTTAACATGTTTTAAATTTTATTTATGTTGTGAACATAAAATTTAAGTTTTTGAACATGCGAAATATTTTGTTGAACATAAGTTTTAAGTTTCTGAACATGTGACGTGTTTTTTTAACATAATTTTTAATTTTTTAAACATCTGATCAATTGATAGTTTTGGTGGAAAAAAATAACATTAGTAAAACATGAAATTATCCAGTTTTACTGATAATATTATTTTGTTTTAGCATTAAAATATAAGTCAAGTTCAAATGAGACAAGGGTTTAGGATGAGACTAGTTTTTATGGTGAGACAATGGGTATTTTTGTAATTCAATAGGGGAAGGTGGCAAACTTGTAATTAAAGGAACACCCCTCATGCGTGAATTGAATGGAAGGAAGAGGAGGTGATGTCAGCGGTCACCTCTGGAGAGAGAAAGAGTTTTAATTATTTTATTTAAAATGCATTTTCCCGCTCTTTTCGAACTCATTTTTCAAAAAAAATTATACCAGTGAACTCATATTAATTATGCGGTCATCTTGAGATCTATTTTTGTTATTTATAGACGATTTTTTATTTTTTTTTATTTTTTTATGGTTGTTCCAACATAATACTAAATTTGTTCCACCGGACTACTCCAATTGTTCCACCAGAATACTACATTTTTTTACACTCTCAGAGTGCATTTTAAAAAAAAATAATGAAAATATTCTGTTGGAACAAATGTAGTAGTCTGGTGGAACAAATGTAGTATTCTGCTGGAACAACCGAGTATCCAATTTGGAAGAAAAATAAAAAAAATAAAAATCGTCTATAAATAACAACAATGAATCTCAAAATGACCGCCTAATTAATACGAGTTCAGTGGTATAATTTTTTTTGAAAAATGAGTTCGGAAAGAGCGGGAAAATGCATTTTAAATAAAATAATAATAAAAATTTCTCTCTCCAGATGTGACATCAGCGCTGACATCACCTCCTCTTCCCTTCAATAATGCCCCTCCATGTTTTTAAAATTTTAAAAATGTCACCACTTTTTAATTGTCTCACACTAAAAAAAGTCTCTCCATAGTGACCTTGTCTCACCTGATCCTATCTCTAAAATATAAAAAAACAATTAAAAAATGCAAGTTAACTACAATTAACACTTATGTTCAAAACTACAATGCGTATGTTCAAATTGTTAAAACGTCGACTTTACTTAACAACAATGGTATTCAAAATAAGCGTATCTTCAAAACCAATCCAACAGTATAAAAGATGTTAAAATCATAGCGAAAAAGTAAAAAAAAAATATTTAAAAAAAAAATAATTAAAAGAGTATCAGTTTCTCTCTCCTGATCTACCATATCTACGTGTCATACAAAAGAAAAATGATAAGTTTATCATTAATACAACTAGGTAGTTTTTAGGGTGTTCTCATAAAGTGTTCCCGCATATGAAATGTGTTCTCATCTGATTATTCCTCATTCTTTATATAGAAGTTGGTTTAACAAATACTGTCATCACATGAGACCAGACTATTTGTAACAATTGAAAGGTTATTTTTATATAGAGTATTCCTATATAAAGGTTTTACTGTATATAGTTGTATTCTATAACACGTTTACTCACTTGATCAATAATAAACAGTCGCTTATTGCTCCCGGAGATGTATGCAATATTTGTCGAACATCGCTAAAATTTTGTGTTGTTTTTGCTTTTATATCTTGTTTGTTTGCTTGATTCTCAACAAATTGGTCTATTTTAGAAGGTAAATAGTTACAATCGAAAGTTGAGGAGCAAGTTATATAAGTGTGTCAAGTTTAGGGCTCAACACCTATTAAGCCTATTAATAAATGTAATGTTTAAGGATGATAATGTTCCTTAAAAAAAAATGATAATGTTAGATTTTAAAGTCTAAAAAATCATATTAAAAATAAGAGAAAAGTTAAAGTATTATAATAACCCAATTATAATAGTTCATATTATGGGGACTACTATTAATATGTATGTGAGTAACAAATAGAACTAAACCAATTATTGGGTTAGCTTAGAAGTAAATGAATGAATCGGTCCTTTTTTTCTTTTTTCTTTTTTTATTCATAGAAAATCAGTTTCAAGTATTTGAATAAATAATTTTTTTTTACTAAAATGCATGTTTGCTAAAAGAAAATATTGAGATTCTATAGAAATTGTTTTAACGTAGTTTATAGAATCATAATATTAATAACTCCTAATATATGTTTTTGAACAAAAGTTATATAATTGAAAATAGGCCTAACCCCACCTCAAGACCCTTGAAGTTGACACTTTTTTTTCATTTAGACACATGAACTTTGAAAAATTTGGTTTTTCACATACTTTTGGATCCTTATGCACACAATCTCAGTTTCACTAGAAAGAGTGTAATACACATGCTTGAAAAATAACATCTTTGGTCTCCACATTTCTCTTCTTTCTTCTTCTTCTTCTTCTTCAAAATTTAAAGTTCCAAATTATAAAATTTAAAATTTCCAGATTTGAATTTGGATATGGAAATTCCAAATTTAAAATCTGAAAAATTCAAAATTTAAAATTTGAAAAATTCCAGATTAGAAATCGAGAATTTTCGGATCATAAAATCTGAAATTTCCAAACTTCAAATTTGGAATTTTCCAGATTATATGATCTGGAATTTCCAGATTTAAAATTTCAAAAATTCCAAATTTCTTCCAAATTTGAAATCAAGAATTTCCAGATCATAAAATTTGGAATTTTCAGATTTGAAATCTGGAATTCCATATTATAAAATTTGGAATTTTTCAGAATTTATGATCTGAAAAATCTAGTGAAATCTGGAAATTTCAGATTTTGTAATATGGAATTCCAATCCATATTTTATTATCTGGAAATTCTAGATTTCTAAATTCTTATAGATTTCAGTTTGGATTCTAGAAGTTTTGGAATTCCAGATTAGAATTAGGATTAAAAAAAAGAATAAGAGGGAAGAAGGAGAAGAAATGAAGAAGAAGAAGAATAAAAATGGAATAAGATGAAATTAATTAGGTGTATTTTTGTAATTTACCGTAAGTTTTTTTTACCATTTTATCCTTTTGACTCTTCTTATTATGTTTGTCTTACCAACCTGGTACCATATAGGCAAAATGTGTTTAAGTGGTTTCTATAAAGTTTAAGTGTTTATATGGAACAACTCTAAAATTAATGTATCTAAGTGAAAAATAATGTCAACTTTAAGGGTTCCAAATGAGATTAAGCCTTGAAAATATATTATAGTTCACAATATTATATTATAACAATGCAAATCCTTATTTAGGGACATTTGAATAGATCTTAAGTAGGAATTTTTTGTAATTAATAGAGAACTTTTTAAATAATTCTGGAAGAGACCACAAGCATGAAACTTTTTTTTGGATGGAGACCACAAGCATGAACTTAAAAATGAAAAAGTGGTATGTGATTCTAGCAAGCAAAGAATAGTTCAGGTCATATTATTTATTTCTATTAAAATGGTTAATAGGTGTTCACCAATACCTCATCCATCAACATAAATTTAGTTAGTTAGATTTTGGTATTTTGGTTTATAGAATTTGGGAGTGCAAATTAACATCATTTAACATGTTATTCCAATACTTTATTTAAGAGTGAACAATGCAATTTTAAATGGATATGTTTGATAACACTCTAAATCCGTCCGAGTGCTATCATCCCATGATAGCGGCTCATAGGTATAGGTAGGGTTTGAGTCTCATATTTTGGCCAACCTAAATTGGCCTAACACTAGGACAAGGCTTAGAGACGCCAAAAGCATCTAATACGTCCCATGCACTATGAAATGCTTGATGGCGATAAAGGTGCATGATGATAAGGAGTCCAAATATTTGAGGATACGCAACATGTATGTGGTCCCACCATAAGATAATGCCACGTCAATGTATTTTTGTGCGAAAAATTCTCCAATACCGTTTCTCTTATCTCATAACATAAAGAGCAAAAAAGGAAAACGATGATCTCATTACGCACAAACTTTGTTGGACGCTATAAGTACTAAGGTACATTATGATTATTTACCTCATTTTCATTTTATTTACCTCAACGTCGATCTACTATTGAATACTCCACCGACCGCCTGACAAGCATTTGGAATTCAAGAATATCAACCAGAGCTTGATGCAAATCCTTCTAATTCAATATTGGATCAAATATAAGAATAAAAATATTCACATCTATAATTGTTTTTGACTGAATTAGACCTAATTCAGTTAGAAGAAGTCGATAGTTTATTAAAATTTTGAATCATTTTATTAAAATATTTGATCAAGATGAATAAAATAAATGTCCCTGTCCCTATCTCCATCTTAATATCATCATTGTAAATGAATGCTACTTGAAAGATGTAAGTCGTGTCTATACGTTCAAAATTAAGAATATAATTGTACCATCTAATATCTTCCCCATATCAGTAATGGTAAACAATTACATAATTACTTAAATTACAATAGTATTATTATATAAAATAAATGAAAATGGAAAATTTATTAAATAGAAATCATCATGTATTGTGTCATCACTCTTGGGCTCCTCTAAATATTCTAAGACTGGAGGATTGCAAATCTCATCCCTCCCCCTCTATTCATATATTCTATCAAGTCTCGTCTTCTCAGCTACAAATTCCATTTATTTTTATATTAATATTATTATTATTGAAATTTTAATTTAATTAAGAGGAGTGGAATAACCAAGAAAAAGATAAAAAAGAAAGAAAAAAACAGAGAGATAAAAGAAGAGATTGATAGATAGATAAAGAGAAAGCATGAGCAGCTCCTCTGTTTCCATTTCCTCAATTCTTAATCTTCTCATCAGATCTTACTTCATCTGAATTCAATTTCCAATCTTTAATGGTATAATTCTCAATCCCATCTCTCTTGATCTCTGCCTCTCATAATTTTCTGGGTTTTGATCTGCATCATTCATTTTCTAGATCATCAAAAAATTACTGCCTTGAGTTCTGATTGCTGCCTACTTGCATCAGATGATACCAGATTGGATTTGAGAAGAACCCACTTTGGTTTTTTTGATTGGGCACCAATCAGATTCTATCTTTATTATCATCCCAGGTATCATTTCTCAAAATTCTCATTCACTATTTGATCTGTTTATTGGCTTTCTTGATTGCCATCAATCCTCAATTTTCGCCTTTCGCATCTTTCAGTACCCAAAAGCAATGTATTTGTTTGATGGTTGATTGAATTGCTTATTTTGGCCAATTGGGATTTTGTGCGTTGGAGTTGTTGTGTGAATTTATTGTTTTAATGGCTGATTGTAGATTTTAAGATGGAATCCGATCTTGGTAAGCTCTTCATCGGTGGGATTTCCTGGGACACTGATGAGGAACGTCTCAAGGAATATTTTAGCAAGTATGGGGAAGTGGTGGAGGCGGTGATCATGAGAGATCGAACAACGGGACGTGCCCGAGGATTTGGTTTTGTTGTTTTTTCGGATCCTGCAGTTGCCGAGAGAGTAATCATGGATAAGCATATGATTGATGGTCGCACTGTGAGTAGCTTCATCACACTTATCTTATCAGCATTGTTTTATTTCTTGTCTTAATCTTAATTACTTTTCTTGTTACAGTTCAGTGTTTTCTAATCTATTCTTCTGAGATCCGTTATGTCTGAATTACAACTCTAAGTTTGTAGTTCACTTGATCAGATGAAAATTCGATTATGGATTAGAATTCAGCTCAAATGTCTGTTCTTTATCTCAATTATGCACCAAATGATAACCACGCTTAGTGTTGTTAAATCATAATCATTAGAATCGTAGACTCCTACTCTTAACTGAAGAACGGAATACTAAATTGAATAAAATGCAACAATTGTGCCATCCAATTTGTTGGTTTCCTGAAAAAGTCGAACTTTATTGCTTGCTGGGAGCTGAGAATGGCATGTAATTGCTTCATTTTTAGTTGATGTGTCCTCAATTTTCAGGTTGAAGCAAAAAAGGCGGTTCCGAGGGATGATCAGCACATTTTGAACAGAAACACTAGCAGTGTTCATGGTTCTCCAGGTCCTGGCCGAACCAAAAAGATTTTTGTTGGAGGTTTGGCATCTACAGTTACAGATGGTGACTTCAAGAAGTACTTTGAGCAGTTCGGCAATATTACGGATGTTGTTGTGATGTACGATCATAACACACAGAGGCCAAGAGGCTTTGGCTTCATCACTTATGATTCGGAGGATGCAGTGGACAGAGTCCTCCATAAAACATTTCATGAGCTGAACGGTAAAATGGTTGAGGTCAAGAGGGCAGTCCCTAAGGAGCTATCTCCAGGGCCTAGTCGGAGCCCGTTGATAGGATATAACTATGGTTTGAGTAGGACCAACAACTTCCTTAATGCATATGCTCAGGGATATAATATGAACTCTGTCGGTGGTTTCGGAATGAGGATGGATAGCAGGTTTAGTCCTATTGCTACTGGACGAAGTGGGTTTCCTCCATTCGGTACTACTGGTTATGGAGTCGGGATGAATTTAGAGCCAGGGCTGAGTCCAAACTATGGTGGGGGCTCTAACTTTGGGAATAGTCCAGGGTATGGGCGGATGCTGAATCCATATTACACTGGGAATTCAAACAGGTACAGTACTCCAATAGGTTATGGTATGGGGAATGCACGGAATGATTCTGGTTTAAGCCCAACTACTCGAAATGTCTGGGGAAATGGGGGCCTTAATTCTGCTGCTAACCCTCCCAGCCCTGGTGGTTTCTTGGGTTCAGGAGGTGGAAGTTTTGGAGTTTCACTTGGGAATAGCGGAGCCAATTGGGGCGGTCCCTCTCATATTTCTGCCCAAGGTGGAGGGAATGCTTCTGGTTATACCAATGTGAGCTTGGGCTACGGGTCTGCTGGTGATAGCAACTATGGGTTGGGAGGGGGAGGCTATGGAAGAAACACTGCCTCTGCTCCAGCACCAAATTCATCTTTTGCTGGTTCGACTGGTGGTTATGAAGGGTCCTATGGGGACTTGTACCGCAACAGTTCAGTTTATGGTGATTCAACTTGGCGGTCGAGCACTCCTGAACTTGATGGTTCTGTGTCATTTGGTTATGGACTTGGTAATATAGCTTCTGATGTTGCCGCTAAGAGTCCTGAGGGTTATATCGGAAGTTATGGTGTTACAAGTAGACAATCTAATAGAGGTAACTTGTTTAACGCTTACCTCAAGTCATTTTCATAATTGTTTTCAATGCGTGCATTGTGTTATCTTCATGAATTATTCTAGTTACTTTAAAATGCAGAAAATAGCCAAAGCGGTAAAAGGAATAGGACATTGCATCTTAAATGATAACTTGTTGGATTGTTCAAGTGTTGAGGAAAGCTTCTTACTGAATCTGTGATTGCCATGCTCTTTTTATTATCTTGTATGAACTAGATAACTAATAATTTTCCGAGGCTTACTTAGTGTAGGAAATGAGAGGAATAGCTTCTCATATCATTGGTACTCGTAGTCAAAATATTTTATGGATAATTCAGTCTTGTTGCCCTTAGTCTGAACTTGTATTTCATAAGAGGTTTTATGTCTTACGTATTTGCATTCATCTTGTAATCGCTAAACATTTATGTCTAATGTCGAACTTTCAGTTTTTGGCACTTTTACAACATGTTACTCTCTTTGCATGTTCCTGTCTCTGAGTTTGCTTGGCAGAAGTTGCCTTCTTATACCACATTCGTTGAATATGTTCGTTAGCAGCATTTCTTACTTCCTCAATACCGTTTAATATTAACTGTAATTTTTTTCAAGATGATTGCTTCCAACTTTTGTTGGCCTTAGATGTATTTTGTTCGCATATGTTTGTTGACTTTGCCAGGTCTTAGTATGTGTGCATGTGTAAAATTATATTATATGGATGCCTAAGCCATGCAATGGTAGTTGATGAAGTGCATAACTGAAAAGTGACCATGAACATGTGTTTATTTATGTTATTTTTTCGTGTTAATTTGCATATGCCTCAGGAATTGCTACCTAGGAGATGTGTTATTGGATGACAGGATAATTGTAGGTGATGAAGGCAATCTGGATAAACAGGTGAGAGGTAGTGAATTTGGTGCACCTGATTATGTTCAGCTTACAAGGAAAAATTTATCTATAGCGCTAACGAGGGTTTGTTCGTGATTCAAATTATACACAATCAGAGTGAAAGCAGTTTACAGGGGTTTTGTGTAAGCTTTGAGATTTGAATTTTCATTTTCTTCTTTTCTTTTAATTAGTGAGAAAAACCAAAAAAAAAAAAATAGGCTCCTTTCTTGGCATTTGAGTGAGGTGTAAAATCAGATTGCGGGATACATACTCAGAAAGATGGGTTCAATTCGATTCGATTGGATAGATGACATGCATGTTGTGCATCTCCGGCACGGACAATGGTAGTACACTTAAAAATAGAGTATTAATTTCTTTGATTATTTTTCTTGTTTCTTTTTTGGAGTAATTTCTGGAGAAGGTGCTGGTTGGTGTTAGCATATTATTACTATTATGATTATCATCATTTTGAGATTTGTGTGCAAGGATTGATCTACAGTTAGTGTGAAAACATTATAAGGGATGATGTTGTTTTTTTATAATGTTCCCCTGCAAATAAGTTACCAAATATTCTGATTCATTTTTTTTATTGGATATTCATTCATTGTATCAAAACAATTTTACACTTAGATGAATGGTAGAATTGGATATTGATTTAGTTGCTGAGCTTAAACATTATCTAGTTATTTTATTTTTCTGTTAAAAGTGTGAATAACTTGAATTTGTGAGGCTATGATTTTATGCTCATTGGTTTGGTTGCATATGTGAACAAATAATGCTGCATTAAATAGTGTTGTTGGGAGTATATGTGATGGGCTTCCATTACCATATATGATGTGCTATTGGATTGCTCTTTCTTTCTTTTGTGGTCATTTAGTCCCTCTCTTATCCAAACCTCCATTAATATTTGGGGTATGTTTTCGTTTCTAATTTAAATTTGCACAGTTGTGGTTCTTAGAAAACGTTTTGTTTAGAGATAAGGCTCATTTGCCCCTCATGTAAGAAATGATATAAATGTATCCTAGAACTTCTTTTGTTTTACTATTACTTTTTTTATGTGGTACATTGTCGGGTTTAGACAATAGTGAAGTTTATCTTCGATTGCTTGAAGTGTGAAAAAAAAAAACCGAACTCTGTTAGTTTTTCTTAAAATGGTTTTCCCCTACTTGAGCCAAAACATAAACATCAACGTTTAGGATAGGTGGAACAGTTTCTTAAGTGCATTGGCATCCTATGTTTCAACCTCTAGGTCTTAATAAGAGTTGTGTCTTATGTGTTTTTTTAGTTCGACTAAAATTAGGGAGTGCATCGGTTTGGTTTAAACCGAAAACCGCATGGAACTGATAAAATCTGGCTTCTCGCTTCAGTTTTTTTTTTCACTTTGGTAGTGGTTCTCATGTAAAATGTATTTTATTATTCGGTTCGGTTGAGTTTGATAAAAAAAAAAGAAACAAGTAATCCGAAATACACCAAATAATACATAATTTATATATTTATGTGTAATTTTATTTATTTATTTAATTTTGGTAGTACCACACTACTACTTTTCGTCTACCTTTTTGGTCCCATGGTTGGAAGAGATGCGATGCCACTAAATATAAGGGTAACTTGCCCTCTCTTTTCTTTATTTATTCTTCTTCTCTCTCAAAGAATTTCCATTTCGAGGTGTGTTTATGTTTTAGTGTCACCTTTCAGTTTCACCTACTTGTCATCTTCTCTTCTGGACCACTTATTCAACTTGGCTGATATAACCTCACCTCATCTTTTTCTTTCTCAAAATACTTATTTTTAAGGCTTTGTTTTTTTCCAAAATAAAATTACGTATATATACACCCATAAGAAACTGAGACTTAAAAAAAGCACACCATTTACATGTATATCATGCTAAACTGTTAAGGGTGAAATGACCCAAATAAAGGTTTATTTTTAAAAAAAAAAAATAATATATCATGAATTTAAATTCTCAATCTCATACTTTTTTTATTTTTATTTTTTTTTGATGTAGTAACCATTAACTTATTGCTTGATAATTATCTTAAATATGTTACAGAGAAGTTATACATTAATTATTTATTTTAATAAACTACAGCTTCAAACATTTCTTGTCAATAAACACATATAGTGTACACATCGTTGATTTAATTAGTTTATAGGTGAATACTAATATTTAGTTATTAAATATATTAACAATTATAGAGCAATAAAAGTAATGGTTATTTTGTAACCGTAAAATTTTCCATTGATTCTATATTTTATTTTTCTTTTTGATATAATAATTTTATTGAGGCCCAATTTAATAACTATATGGTTGGTTACTGAATATGTTCAATAATGGCTAAAAATAATTTGGGGTCCAATAAATATTTGGAGGGCCCATGTTAAAGGAGGCCCAAGGGAGTATGGTGTTTGTTGATTACTCTCATATGATTCCTGTCCTGTCCTTTCGAGAGTTATACTTACAACTAGAATTTCTTTATTCTTTCAAGATTTAATGCAAAAGATTCTTTGCCCAAATCCATTAAATTAATCTTGCAGACTATCATATTGGTTGGGACAAAGAAGGAACAACAATTTTAACGGCTCTTATTAATTAATGCAGTGAGTGGACATGTTGGGCATCATAAATTTAATTTAACTTAATTTAATTAAAGGCTCCATATTTTAATGTGCTGCCAGCAAATTCGAGAGCATGAATCATGGTTCACAGTTGCCTATGCTCACAGGATGTTTGGTGCTAATTAGGGAGAATTAAAAGGATTAGTCAACTTTACAAAAATCTAAGAAATTAAATGATTTCAATTCATTTTTTATATTTCTTTTTATGAAATACTCGGGATATATTGGTGACATGTAACATGGAACTAAAATAACGAAAAGTAAAGCTTTTTGCTTTTTAATTGCTTCTCCTAGATTATATATAAAGAAAAAAAACAAGAGAAAGTCAAGAATAGTATCCGTTATATGATCATGGTTGATAAAAGGCAGAAAAAAAACATTAAACATTATATGTTTTTCTTTTCTCTTTTTTTGAAAAGTTATATGTGTTTTTCTTAGGAGGAGGAAGTAGTCAAAAGAAACTATTGAACAAAGAACCTAAAAGGCAAGAAAAAATATAAAAAAGGATGAACAAAAAATGATACGTTCAAATATGCTTTCCATTCCAGTGGTTCTCTTATAATCATCCAATTGTGAAACTTGGAAATTTACTAAGAAGGATAGAAAAGAGTTCACAATTGCTTGCTAAGGTTTGATCAAATAAAGAGAGATTTTTTTTTTGGTCGCACATAATAAAGAGAGATTAATTTTAATGGTTTTGTTAGTCGAAGATAATTGTATTCTCTCTATTTTTACGAAGTTGAAGAAATTTTATCCCTCCGTATCATATTAGATGTTTTTTTAGACAACTTTTTTTTTACAATTCGTGTCATTTTTACTCAATATATGCACACTGTTACCAAATATATCTCTAATTAAGTAGTCTTTTTTTATCTTAGAATTTGATAAGGATCAATTAATGCGAGGATAACAAAGTCTTTTAAATTAACATTAATTGCATTTCTTAATCTTTGTAGTTTTTGTCAATGTATTAATTGTTTCCAAGTGCAAATTAAGTCAGAAGCTATTGAGCTATCTTCGTGAGTTGATTTCCTTCACTCATAAAGCTCATGCAACTCACCGTGATGACTCTGAGTACTGCACTAAGAAGTTTCTAAGAGACCGGAACCTTTCGTAATGTAAATTTTTTTAATCAGGCTACTCTATTCAACACTCCACCCCCATCTAGTTATAGTGAGCATGATTCACATCATACCTAACCATCTCATACTTGCTACTGTTTTATTTTACTAGTCTGTTATGCGATAACAATATGTTAGGTCACATCTAGACTTCATAATGACTTGAGTCTAAAGATTCCACTATAATCATTACATGATAAGTGATTACCAGTTAAATGACAAACATAACTTTCATAATCAATTCCTTCTTAAAAGCCTGTTTTGATAGGTGAATTATGAATCCATGTGACATGGTTGATTCTAAAAAATTGGAGCCTTAAAAAGATGTGAGGCCTAAAACCCTTACTTGGATGGGTTTAATGATAAAGTCGGCCCTGTCTGAAACGGTGCAAAATTAAGCACGAGCATTTAGATAAATGAGGATGGCTAGGCCTCTGATCATCAGCCCATCACGATAGTTAACTAATTAAGCCATGTACTTTAATTTATTTCATTTGGGTTTAGTTGTATTTAGTTTCGTTTAGTAATTTCTTTCAGTAAATGCACTTAAATTCAGTTCAGTAGTATTTAATTCAGTCCAAAAAAAACAGGACATTAGTTATTTTGTCTTTTATCATTGGATGACATTTCATACCATTTTTTCAATGGTGGAAAAACACAAAGTAATAGTTACTTTGTAAAAAATAAAAAGCTAATTTCATATAAGTGCTATATAATTTCATGATTTTGCAATAAATGACTGTCATTTAACTATCGTGACAAGATCTTATAAAATTTGACCTATACCTTCTTATAAAAGATGTCAAGAAATCACGTCATAATGCTAAATGAAAACATTTTGGATACATATTCACCAAATGTTTATTCCTATTAATTTTTAATTTGTTTTTGTGTTTATAGGATTCCCTTAAATATTGCAAATGGGAAAAGAAGAATGTGATATCCTCTAAAGTCAAAAAGCTACACTGTACTATACCCCTCACACCTCCAACTCTATTATTATTATTATTATTATTATTATTATTATTATTATTATTATTATTATTATATTTTATTATTTTCTCGTCCTTTCCCTTTGCAATTGCATTTTCCCAAGTTTATAACTATTAATCCAATGTGATGTAGAGTGCTACATTCTATAATTTCTGTATGTATTCACAACACTTTTTTCTTTTCTTAGAGTAACTATTTACAACACTCTCTTATAAAATTGTCCATATATTGATTGATATGTTATGTAAACTTGTTTGGAAGTAGTTGAAGTGATTTTTTTATGGGAGTGTTTGATACAGTTCCATAAAAATTCAATTACAATATAATAATCAAATAGAACTGGAATCCAAAGATTCATTACTAGGAATTATTATTGTTTTGATGATACAATGTCATATGCATAATCTTTACAAGAAGAAACAGGCTTTGAATAACTTCATCAAAAAGATTAGAATAAAGATCATTACAGATATTTATTGTCATATATCTGACACATAACACTCTTTTTCCACCGAAAATACCAACATATTATCACCCTTTTTTACCTTTTTAACATCACACCACTTCCAAAATTCTCTTCTTTTTACTTTTCTTGTTCTAAGAAAATCCTTCCATATTACAACAACATTTCTAAGCAAGCAGTAAAATTAAGGTGAAAAAAAAAAGACAGTAAAAGTTTCTGATGATGGCAATGGCAACTGCATCAAACCAGGACATGCATGATCTTCAATGGCTTCTTCAATCCATCAAATCTTCAACCATCACTCTTCACAGCATTTCCTTCTACCTTTCTCAGACTACTTCAAGCTGTTATCAAGAAACTGAAAATTCCTTAAATGTTAACATTTCCAACAACTCCATTTCTTTCTTCTCCACTATCCTATCTGACTTAACCTCAGCTACTTCTGTTCTTTCCTCTTTAACAAATCTCGAGTTTAACCGCGTCGAATGGGGACTTGAACAAGCACTTTATCTTGGAATGTTGATGCAGAGTTGTTTAAACCTCAAGCAACTTGTGTTCCGAAGAAACCGGTTTAACACGGAATGCTTGAATGAGGTTTGTGAGGTTCTCAAGAGGAACATTGTGATCAAACAAGTTATGTTTTCTGAATCTGGTTTAGGGTGTGTTGGAGCTGGATTAGTAGCTTCTGCTCTCAAGGTGAATGAAAGTTTGGAAGAGTTGCAGATATGGGAAGACTCGATTGGATCAAAAGGCGCTGAGGAGCTTTCGAAAATGATTGAAGTTAATTCAACATTGAAGCTTTTGACAATTTTCGATTCGAATTCTATAACTGCCACTCCTCTTATATCTGCTGTTTTAGGGAGAAATAGGAGAATGGAGGTTCATGTTTGGAATGGAGAAAATGGTGATAGGAGTTCCAAGGTTGTTGAGTTTCTTCCTGAAAGAAGCACGCTTCGGATTTACAGGCTAAGCATTTCAGGTTCTTGCAGGGTTGCTTGTTCTCTAGGATGGAACACAACTGTGAAGTCATTAGACATGTCTGGAATCCACCTGAAATCCCGGTGGGCTAAAGAGTTTCGGTTTGTTCTGGAACAGAACCGCTATCTCAAGGATGTTAGACTCTCGAAAACTCGCCTTAAGGATAAGGGAGTTGTATATGTAGCAGCCGGACTTTTCAAGAATCAGACTTTGGATAGCTTGTATGTTGATGGAAATATGTTTAGTGGTGTCGGTGTCGAGCATTTGCTATGCCCTTTGAGCAGGTTCTCTGCACTGCAAATTCAAGCCAATATCACGCTTAAGTCCATTACTTTAGGTGGAGGAAGAACGAGAATTGGAAGGGATGGACTTGCTGCGATTATACAGCTTCTGACCACCAATGAAACTGTGACCAAGTTAGGAATATGTGACGATGAGAGTTTGAGACCCGACGATTTTGTTAAGATTTTCAGGTCCTTGGAGAAGAATGCGAGTTTACGGCGATTGTCTTTGCAAGGTTGCAAAGGGGTCCAAGGAGAAATGCTGCTCAAGACAATAATGGAGACTTTGCAGGTAAATCCTTGGATTGAAGACATTGATCTTGCAAGAACCCCGTTGCAGAACTCCGGGAAGACTGATGGGATTTACCAAAGATTAGGCCAAAATGGAAAGTTTGATGAGCCTGAACCGGATACAGATTTGTTCAAGGACATGCCTCTTACAGAGCCAAAAAGCTGTAGGGTCTTCTTCTGTGGGCAAGAATATGCAGGAAAGGGTACATTGTGTAACTCAGTATCACAGAACTTCTCGTCTTCAAAGCTTCCTTACATGGACCATGTGAGAACTCTAGTGAATCCGGTTGAGCAAGCTGTAAGAACAAGCGGAATGAAGATAAAGACATTCAAAGATGAAGACACAAAGATATCTATATGGAATCTTGCAGGGCAGCATGAGTTTTACTCTCTTCATGATCTCATGTTTCCGGGTCATGGAAGTGCATCATTCTTCATGATAATAAGCAGCTTGTTCAGAAAGCCTAGCAACCGAGAAGCTAAGACACCTGAAGAGGTAGAAGAAGACCTGCAGTATTGGCTAAGGTTCATCGTATCCAATTCAAAAAGAGCGCTCCAGCAATGTATGCTACCGAATGTGACTATAGTACTCACACACGCCGACAAAATCAATCAACCATCATCAGAAAACTTGCAACTTATAGTGACTTCAGTTCAGAGGGTAAAAGATAAGTTCCAAGGTTTCGTTGACTTCTATCCAACTGTCTTCACAGTTGATGCACGATCTTCTGCCTCGGTCAGTAGACTCACTCATCACATTAGGCAGACAAGTAAGACAATTCTTGGAAGAGTCCCTCGTGTTTATCAGCTATGCAATGATCTTATTCAAATTTTATCAGACTGGAGAGCGGAGAACTACAACAGACAGGCTATGAAGTGGAAAGAATTCAACGAGCTTTGCCAAGTGAAAGTTCCACCATTGAGAATTCGTTCAAGAAACGACAATAGAGAAAAGGTGGAAATGAGGAGGAAGGCTGTTGCCGTTTGCCTTCATCATATAGGAGAATTGATTTATTTTGATGAACTAGGCTTCTTAATTCTAGACTGCGAATGGTTCTGCGGAGAAGTTCTTAGCCAACTCATAAAATTGGATGTCAGAAGCCAAAGCTCCATGGAGAACAACGGATTTGTTAGTAGACAAGAATTGGAGAAGATTCTAAAGGGAAGTTTACAAAGTCAGATTCCTGGAATGGGATCAAAGGTAATAGAGAACTTAGAAGCCAGTGATCTTGTGAGAATGATGTTGAAACTAGAATTATGCTACGAACGAGACCCATCAGATCCGAATTCTCTGCTATTGATTCCCTCGATTCTTGAAGAAGGACGAGGGAGGCCACAGAGGTGGCAAATGAGTACAGCTGACTGTACTTATGCTGGTAGGCATCTTGAGTGTGATGATTCAAGCCACATGTTTCTCACACCAGGCTTCTTTCCTCGTTTGCAGGTGAAGTTTGCATCTTTCATGGTCATTTCGGTTTTATCTGATTGCTGTTCTACTTTCAAATTCCCTGCTCTAAGAGTACAACACCTGAAATATATTCTTTCTTTTTTTTTTTGTGATCTTTCTGAATCCAGGTTCAGCTTCATAATCGAATCATGGCAATAAGGAATCAACATGGAGCAACATATACCTACAGTCTCGAAAAATATCTCATCTTGATAAACATCAACGGTATGTACATCAGGATAGAACTTGGAGGACAATTGGGATACTACATTGATGTCTTGGCTTGTTCAACAAAGAACTTAACCGAGACTCTTCGACTGATTCAGCAACTCGTAATTCCTGCAATCCATAGTCTATGTCATGGTGTCACCTTGGTAGAAAGCATCATGAGGCCCGAGTGTGTGCAAAACTTGGCACCCCCAAGATACAGGAAAACACAGAATGTGCCTGTGCAACAACTGAAACAGGCACTGCTTTCCATTCCTGCTGATGGACTCTATGATTATCAGCATACTTGGGGTCCAGTTTTAGACTCTGGCAGACCAATTCTGCCGCCCGGCTTTGATCTTGCTCGAGACCTGCTATCAGATGATGATTTCCGGGAAGTATTGCACCGAAGGTATCATGACTTGTATAATCTCGCAGTGGAACTGGAAATCCCACCGGAGAGAAATCCAGATGGAACAGATCAAAGCGAGAATGAACTCAACACAATTGATCCGAGTTTTGCTGGAATTGCAAAGGGGGTGGAACAAGTGCTGCAGAGACTCAAGATAATTGAACAGGAGATAAGAGACTTGAAGCAAGAGATACAAGGATTAAGGTATTATGAGCACAGACTCCTGATTGAGCTTCATCGAAAAATGAACTACCTAATGAACTACAATATCCAAGCGGAAGAGAGGAAAGTACCTAACATGTTCTTCTTCATTAGAACAGAAAATTACTCGAGAAGATTGGTCACCAACATGATCTCCGGCATGAATGCACTCAAGTTGCACATGTTATGCGAGTACAGACGGGAAATGCATGTCGTCGAAGATCAGATAGGTTGTGAAATCATGCAGGTTGATAACCAGACAGTGTTATGTTTGGCTCCATACATGAAAAAATTCATGAAATTGGTAACATTTGCTCTAAAGATAGGAGCTCATCTGGCAGCTGGAATGGGAGAACTGATACCGGATTTAAGTAGAGAAGTCGCTCATTTGGGCGGTTCTTCCCTCGCATACGGGGCAGCTGGGGCAGTCGCTGCTGGAGCAATGGGGGCTGCAGCTATGGGTGGAATCAGGAACAGGAATCGAAGTGCAGAAAGGTCGAGAAACATTCAACAAGATGCAAAAGCAGCACAACAATGGGTGGTGGATTTCCTACGAGACAGAAGGTGCTCAACTGGAAAGGATATTGCAGAGAAATTCGGGTTGTGGCGAGTGAGATACAGAGATGATGGACAAATTGCATGGATTTGTAGACGGCATATGAGCCTAAGAGCAAATGAAATAGTTGAAGTACCCATTTGAATTTATATATCCTGCTAAACGATAGGTGAATAGAGTTTATTTTACATGTTAATTTTTTTCACTGTCTGCTTTTCAAGCTCTGTTTGTATTGATAAAGCTTTTTGCTTATAATAGATAATTGTGATGGATTAACGCCACTATAAATGTTAAAAGGCAAAATCTATGATGTTTTTAATCAATAATCACCTTGTGAGTGTAGGACCATTAAGGGCATTAACAACTTCATTATTAGTCTATTATTAGAATGGATTTGATATCCTAATTATTGAGTAAGAATAAAGATGTATCACTAAGCAAAATAAGAAAGGGGAAGTTTCCATGTATGTTAAGAGAAATTGTTATAGAACAAAGCTGATGACAACACATACAAAGCCGTGATTTCGCATCATCGAAAACATCTCAACATACAAAAAGGAAAACACCAGACCACACTACATGATACATTATTACACTTACAACTATTTTGTATTAGTCTCCATGCTAAAATCTAAAGTCACCTGGCTGTGTGCTTTCCTTTGAAACCAGTACAAACTACAACCTTAAAAGAAAGCCCTACTCCCGTAGAACACACGGGAACCGTTATTCTTGGATGCCTGCGTTTTCTGATCAGATGTTGTTGAACTTCCTGAACTGGTTGGTCCATTATCCATATCTAGTGGAAGCTTCATCTTGGCCAATGATTCAGTGAATTGCTGCATACTTTTCATGTACATGTCTACTATGTCCTGCTGGACCATGTTCTGCTCTGGCTCGAGATTCACAGTTATAACTGGCTTCACAATTTTCTCGCTTTCTAATCCACCCGTGGAATCACTTTCACCATCTCCAACATCAACACCCTTGTCTTTTTGAGACGAGTCAAGCTCCTGAGTGGGTGTTGCTACAGCTGCTGGGCTGTCGGAGGTATGTGAGGTTGCACCAGCTGAAGGAGAAGACACCCCATTAGTTGATACACTGCTTGGAGGCGAATCATGCTTATGGATATCACCAGAATCAGCAGAGAAACTTTCTACGAAATGAACACCATCGGAATCAGCGTGATTTCCAGCATCAGATGCAACCAAACTATCAGAGGTTTCAGAGTCCCCATTGGTACACGAGATTCCGAAATATTCTGAAACCATCATATGGTTTTCATTCACAATCTTTGGATCAGGGAATTCCATCTTTTCAAATTCAGAAGGAAGTGATTCTTGAATCTCCGTGTCCTGCACAGACCCATCAGTACAAGTAGATAATGCAGGAATTGCCATAATATCCGGCGAAGCTCCACTGTATGACAGAGATAACTCAACAAACCCTGCAGGAGAATGGAATAGATCAGTTGAAGAAAGAGAGAACTCCTTTTCCAACTTCCCATTCTTCATCAGCACTTCAGACAACGGCACCAAGGCGAACCCCAACAACTGATCCTCCAGATAATTTCTTACCCTGCTCATCATAAATATCTCACATTTAAGAGAGCATTCAACAGTCTTCACATTAAGCCGAACATTATCATTGAAAACTGGATTCCTTCCACCCCCATTGATGATTTTGGTGGAGACGCTGTATTCAGGATCACTAGTGAGACAAAGCTTAGCATAAACATCTTGCTTATGGTAAATGCAGATGTTATGAATGTCTCTAGCCTGATGAACATAAACCTCGAGCGAACCCATGTAGTTCTCCGGGTTCCCATTCGTGATTTCTTGATGCTGGACATCAATTCCCTTAGATAAATTAGCAGCAGTCCTCACTGAATTATCAAAACTTTGCTTCTCTGGCTCGGCAACAACGGAAGTCTTGAATGGTGATACAACAGATTGAGGGGAATCCATTTCAGAACCTAGAAACACACAACAAAACACAAGATCTAGTCAGAAAAAACATGTATATGAACCAGTAAATTGAAATGAAACAGCAACTCTAGAAACTTCTTCAACAGTTGACACTGCAAAGGACCTATCTACTAAACCAAACCCCTAAATGAGAAACTCAAGCATGCAGAAACACACTTGATAAAACCCTAAAATCAAAATCTCAAAATCCAGAACCAAAAAACCCAACTTTAAATTTTTTTAAAAAACCAACTTTAAAAATCAAAACCCTACCAAGTTTGAAGCTTTCTGAGTTAAACAACTTACCAAACTTAACAAGTATATACCCAAATAGCAGAAAAGTAAAGCAATAAACTTTATGTCAGGAAAGAGGAATTGAAGGAGAGAAAAACAAGGAAAACAAAGAAGGACAGTAACCCAGATTATGAAAACAATAAGTAACCCTGAAACCCTTAAATTCAAGGGAATATGAACCCAATTCAACGCCAGTAGAGACACGGAAATGGGTAAAAGCCAAAAAAGGCACGACAATCCAGGTAAAATCAGGAGACAATTTTGAAAACACCAAAAATATCTCCTAAAAAGAAGAAATAAATAAACAGATAGCTATTATTATTATTTCCCAAAAAAATATAATATAAAAAAGAAAGATATAAACTTGCCTTTGGCAACAAAGTCAAAAGGGGATTTGTGAGGGGAGAATCAAGATCTGGGTTGGGTTTTGTTTAAGTTCTTCAATCAAGATTTTGATTTCTCACTTTACTTTTGTAAGCTTTCGCAGTCGGAGGGAGAAGAAGAAGAAAGCTTAGTGAAAGTGAAAACTACTGCAGAAGAACAAGAAGAAGAAAATAACGGAAAAAGCAACACAAATGAAATCTAACAAATACATAAACAAAGAAAAATGAATCAAGATATGCGTATATAAATACACACATACTTGTCGGATTTTAGCCTCCGTATATTGTAATAGTAACTATACTTATCTATACACAATTTAGTTGTACTATTTTTTTTTGGATAAATAATTTTGAGTTCCTAAATTTTGGCTTAATATATTAATTTGTCCATTTTTTTCATTAAACATTCTTAATTTAGGAACAATTTATTAGCTATTTGAATTTGTAATTACAATTTCATTTGGCTTCTTTGATGAGACTAAGTGGAAAGAAATTACAAGTTCAGATAGTTAATAGATTGCCCATTAAGTTAAATGAGCTATGTATAAAAGACGGACAAGTTCAAGAGCCTACGAATGTATTAAGACCTAAACATATAACATAATGTTTACTTTTTTTTTTGTAAAAATATATTATTAGTCATCATCTTTTGACATAATTAATTCTTAGATTTTTTTATATATTTTTAAAATTTTTAAAGTAAATTTAAAAATCTAAAAAAAATAGATAAAAAATTAATTATGATAAAAGAAATAAATATTTTAAAATACAATTTTATAAATAAAGAAATTAAACAATATGTTATTATTTTTCCTAATATTTTTGATAGTGTTTGGGTTGAATTATTAAAAATAAATAGAGCAAGTAGAGAGGGGGAATTGATTGAATTAGTGTTTCTTTGTTTGTGTTTGTGCAGAGAAGACCGGCCCACGCGATGCGAGGAAATATGGAGCCAATGGGATGAGAGGTTGGTGCGTTTTTTTCAGGAGGTGTAGGGACATTCTAACGTTGAGCCTGCTCTTTTTTTCCATACTGCCTTTTTTGTCTTCTTCTCTCTTTTCTTTTCTTCTTTTTTTATTCTTTTTAATGCCTCTATTTTTCTTATTATTTTTTGTGTATAGGTTGAAATCTTAATAAAGTTGAGAGTTAAAAGTTGGGTTAACTACAAAATAGGATCGTCAATCAAAAAACATCTTTGTTGATTGTAAGATAGAAGATCTTATGAAGATAGTTGTAAAGATCATAATTTAGAAGTTCTTCTGAGGATTAATGAAAATAAGTTAACAAAGTTTATTAGAAGGATATTGAATCAAGCTCTGCTCGACAACTTAAATAAAGATTTTCAGAAGCAACATAACTTGTTGAAGAAAGAAGAAGAAGTAAAACGACAATGTCATTACTGAAAAAATTAAAGATAAGCAAGATAACGGAAGGAAAGGTTTAGGAGAGAGAAAAAGCCTTCTCCCCGAGCTTTATTTGAAGTAGGTTAGTGGTTGATCATGGAATTTAATAGAAAGTGCCAAAAGCACAAAAGTAGTTGCAGAATGCACTGAAAATATGTACTTGCAATTACTGGTTTTAGAAACAATTGATTTGATCATACGAATCAAATTCAAATTATTTCCAACAAAAGTATGAGTTGTTATCAAGTCTACATATAATATTGATTATGAGACAAAATTAATGGAAACTAATTTTGATCTAATTGACAATATGTTAAACTAGGTATTAAAGAACCATACAAGCATAACATAGCATTGTAAGAAAGCTAAGCAGCTACCTCCTGATTCTCTTTAGCATAATCCACCAGCGTAAGATCAACAATCTGCTCAACAGTGAAGTCCTCCTTCTGCTAATCGCACAGAGAATTCAAATTGGAGCCTTCATATGTTGGTTGATCTAGTTCTATTTTCCTTTGAACGACGCCAATATCGCTTCCTCAACAGCTGGCTTGTGTCCATATTGTGACTCTCCCTGAAGTTGGTGAGAAATGAACACATGGAATCAGAGTACAAATGTCCTGGAGAGTCTCGGTTCAAAGATTCATAAAATGTAAAGTAACAAAGGCTTGAGCGACATATTTATAAGACATGAATCGGCTGTCTTAGACGACATAAATGCTCCCACGCTTGTTAGAACATTTAATGTATAAAACGGCGCTTGTGAAATCTTAAACGTCAACCCTAAAAGGGCTTGTTTTTTGCCTTAATCCATTTTTTTGATTTCATACTCTGTTTTCGATTTGGTGTTATCTTAAACTCACCGGTCCCGTATTTACATTCTCAGATCAATTGATTTAGTGGTGTATAGGCGCTGGGAGGCTTCTGATAAATAACGAGAATTGTAAATTAGGCCCAGGGCGGCCGGTGACCATTAAGCCCATTAATGGGCACATATGAGTTCCCGATGTTCTCCGCGTTGAGCTTGTATCCGCCCATGTGTGGAAACCCGCCTTAAGTTTACAACCCGCCTAAGGGATTATCTCATATAAAAAGTAATTATTTAGTCGGATGCTCTGGCTATTTAGGAATAAAGGTCATTCTAGAATATCTTCACGGATTGCTAAATCCCCAGAAATACATAACGAGAGGTGAACCCTAAGGTACATTTAAAAATTTAGTAATTCTTACGTTCTTAACACTTTCTGTTACTGACTTGAGCGTCGAAGAATTTACCGACGATCATCTCGTTGATTCTATTGATGGCTTGAAAAAAACAAGATTTTCAAATGAAATATATAACTTGGGAAGGTTGATATGTTGAAACTTGAAATAATATTTATATATTTGTTTATTAATTAATTTCTATATTAATCATTTCACATACTAAGGGATGATAATTTTACTTAACACATATAATCAAGTTACTATTAGTTAGGGAACAAGAATGTCGTACTTTACTTAAGCATGATTGGGATATGAAGCTTCAGCATCAATTTCGTGAAGGAAACTGCGCTGCTGGTTGGGGGCTCTGACTATGGATCCTCATGAGTTTGATGTGCCTCCTGCATGCATCCATGATTTACTTACAACGGATCTTAATAGAGCGGGTGCTACTCGGGTCGTTCGTGTGTAGCTCGAGTTTTCTTTCCTTTTTCTTTTTTTTTTTCATTTGTTTGCTAGGGTCTTAACCTCTCAGTGTTATTAAAATGCTAGAGAACACCAAGTACAACAATAAACAACATATAGTATAACAATATTAAACAGACCTTAGGTATAAATGTGTTGTAGGTTAATATGCAAAATGTAATCCACATTAAAGTTTAGCTTACACTAATTGAGAAATCGAATTCTTATAACATTTATAGATACAAAATCGGGAGGAAAAGTTTTGTGGAGAGGTGATGCTTCCAAGAAGAAACAAATATAGTCAACAAAACAAGCACTTCGTTTTTTGTTGAAATAAAGAGAGATTAATTTCAAATCGTAATTAATGGTTCTCTATATATCCATAAATAATATGAGTTTTGAATTGATCAAATCCTCAAAAGCAATTTCATTGGATTCCAAGTTATCTGCATTGGCCTTTTAATATTTCAAATTCAATTATTGGCCATTCAACATTTTTAACATTATTATATATTGTTTTATAAGAAATATTACTTATTTATTGTAAAAAATTTAAAAAGCAAAGATTGTACTCAACAAATTGGAGAGGAGGATGCTTTTGAAGAAAAACAAGATGCAAATTATGGGAAAACAACAAATACATCATTAAGTAATCATACTCTTCTCTTCTCTCTCTCTCAAATGAAACATACTCTCCTCTTCCATATTCAAATAAAACCCATGATCATACCCTTTATTTTAGGGTAAGCTGAAAAAAATGGTTGATTAAATAATGGTTAATTTTAAATAATTGTCATTTGTTTTTGCAGATTTATAAATAAATTGTTGTTTATTTCTGGAAAAAATAAAGATCGTGCTTTGCATCGTTTGCAAAATTAAGGAAATTGTTGATTTTTGTTGACGTAAACGAAGACATTTTTTGTCTAAAATTTTTTTATGACCTTTGAGCTTAATTCTTACATAATCGATTAAAAATTTGAAAAAATATTTGGGCAAAAAATGTCTTCATTCACGTCAACAAAATTGATTATTTTCTTGATTCTGCAAACAGTGTAAACCACAGTCTTATATTTGCTCAAAGTCCAATCACAATCTTTTATTTGTAAAAATGCAAAACTACAAGACACTTATTTGAAATTGATCCATATTTTAAACTTTATGTGCCAAGAATTTGATTGAAACTTAACCAGTAAAAAATAATTCGGTAATTTAAATGAGTTGGGGGACTAAAGTGTTTCGGATAAAACAAACGTTAAAGACTGTTTCATATATTATTAAAAATACGATAACTAAATAGTGAGTTTCATCGTAACTAATTAAGAATTATTAACTTATTTACCTTAATATTAAACTGATTCTTAATTTTAACTAACAACTTAAGTATAAATGGTTTCTTATTATTGTTATGAAGCAAATTAGAAGAAATTTTAAAATACTCCTGAGTACGGATGACGTAATACTTCGGACTAATAATTTTATGACACGTCGTATAAATTAGTATCTAGGGTTGATGATTTAGGCTATAAGGTTTAGTTTTTAGGGTTTAGAATTTTTATTTTAGGGTCTAAAATTTTATATAAATTATTAACCAAAAATAAATTTTTAATTAATTACACATTGTCAAAATCTTATTGGTTGATGTAACATATAACAATTATTTATTGATTTGAAATACCACGTCATCGTCCTTCAAAAATATATTAAAATCTCTCATATTAGATCAACTCATTTAGGATTTGAATTCTGACCATCTATTCCCTAAAAAAATAAATTCTGACCATCTATTCCCAAAAAAAAAAAAATTTGAACTCTGTTAACTATTAAGATAAATATATGTCAAAAGATAAAATTTATGTGAAACCAACCAATAGAGCTGGGGTGTTACGATGCAAACATCACTGTTCCTGAGTTGAGCTTCGAAATGAAAAAGAAAAATGTAGAATCACATCATTCATTCTTTTGTCTTCTTTTTCTGTCAATTATGTAAAAGCAAAAGATTTCACTTTTAACCCAAATCAGAAAAAAGAAAAGGAGAATATTAGAGATGCTTAATCAATCAAACATTACCCTTGGGTATAAATAAATACAAAAAAAATTCCAACTTTAATTGCAAAAGGTCCTTATTAAACAGTTACCAGCCGTAAGCATTTGTTTTATTGTTTTAGTTTTTTTTGTTTTGTTTTTAAGTTTTAAGGAAAAAGAAGTGTATATATAATTGTGTGTTATTGTTTGTGTCAAATGAATATTCGACCACCAAATCAAAAATCTCTAAATGGGTGTGTCATAGAGACTATAATTTAGCCGTCGGAATGCTCAAATTGGATATAATGAAATCAAGAAAAATCTAACAATGGAAACTTTTGGCAAAAATATATGCGTATCGGTAGCTATAAGGGACGTGTTGGATGTGAACTTGACCAAGAGCAATTGTCTCACGCACAAAATGAATGTCCAACTCGTCAATGTTTGGTACGCCAATGGTGAACCAAATTGACAGACAAGTATACAACGAAGATATTATCACTGCAAAGAAGAGCAACCTTAAAGGATAATGGAGTTCCTTGAGAAGATTTCGAAGCCAACACATTACCAAACATATGTATTTCGGCTTGACACTAGAACATGAAAAGTCGCATGCCTCTTAAAAGATTAGGAAATTAGATTATCTCCAAAGAAAACACACCAGTGAGAACAATGTGCTACGTGGATATGGACATCCCCCTAATCAACATGAGTGTATGTAATTAATCAAGAAGGGGGAGAAGCATAAAGATGAAGGCCATGATCCAAAGTGAGACAAGGAACAATTCGTTTAAGGGCATTAAAGTGGATCTCGTATGAGGCATACATGAATAAAACACATTGTTGCATATCAAAGGAAATATTAGGATGTGTGAATGTGAGATACTCCAAGGCACCATCTAGGTTGTGGTATAGAAGAATCGAAAACTAAGCTTATTGTAACTAAGTTTCGACTTGGAGTTAATCGAAGGAGGCATGCTTTTCAATTTATCCATCTTGGTTTTGTGGATAATTCCAGCATCATACTTACCTTGACATAGAAACAAAGTATGTGGAGTTCATGTGACTATCAATTCGACTAAATAATAGCTCAATTTGCTCAAGTTTGTCACGGCAAATTCATACTTCAAAAGGTCAATAAGTTGTATTTTCAACATGATAGAAGAAGTTGTCAACACAATGTCATCAACATATAGTAAATATATAAGCCGCAAAACCATCCCAATAAATAAAGAGAGAAGAACATTATTGGCACAAATAAAACCAATACAAAGAATATAGTTTGAAACCATTGATATTGACCTCGTGTTTTCTACTTAAGGCCATATAGAGCCTTCCGCAAGAGGTGTACAAGGTTTAGAGCCTCACGATTCAAAAACCCAACAAGTTGATGCATTGACACTGGTTTGGTTAAATAACCGTGAAGAAAAGCATTTTTCACGTCAAGTTGATGAATGTATTAGGAACTTCACCAACAATACATGCTCAATTCATCCTCTAGGACACAATGACAAACACATAAATAAAACACGAAATTTAAAGGCAATAAACTAACAAGAAAGGACACAACATTTTTAATGAGGTTCGTCCAATAATTGACTACGTTCTCGAGGCTATTGCATTAATATGATTTTGCAACAGGAAAATGAGGATACAAGTAGTAAAAAAAATACTTAAACACTCGCTCACAACCCAAAATCTCGGGTAAACCCAACCCTGTTTTGATTTGCACACATATACGCACAAGTGTGCACAACGAGACTGTTGTCTTCTCTCAACAACTCTATATTCACTGTTTATTCTTCGCTCATCTTCACTTGTAAATAGGAGCCACTAGAAAATAAAAAACGACCCAACTAAATATGATCCATTAATAAGGACTCAACAATTAATAACACGATGCTTCCGATTCTCCACTTTAGTTACAAAGTTAAATACAACCCTTCAACATCTTATTTAAGTTCAATGCATATTTCCACTAATAAATATTCACAACCAATCACTTTGAGATTTCCCATTGACAAAATAAAAAATAAAAATTGCTTTGTATCGGTCATTTTTCTTATATTTATGTCGAAACAACTGTATATTTCGAATTAATTTAACGCATACATTTAGTTTTTCATTTCTAAACTATAATTTTTATCATTTATTTACTAAAAACTTGTCAAATCAAATCTTCTCCACAATATTTTATCTTACGAAACATTGCCAAATTCACTAGAAATGTAGCGAAGGTTGATTATGGTTCTCTTTTTATTTTTCTGCTTCTATTTCTTTTGTTTGTAAAAATACAAATATAATTAATTTTTAATTTCTTTTATGGATTAATTTAGAATTTGACAAAAAATTGATAAAGGGGACAGGTTCTTCAATGATGGTTAACCATTCTATTTGAAAAACAAATATAATCCAATTTAAAGTAGACTTTTGAACAACAAAATCGTCCAACCATATACTTGATACTTATGTCTTAGTTATTATTAAACTTTTTTTCTTTCTAACCATGATAGAGATGTACATTAAATAACCTTTTCCATTTTTTATACTTGATTTTGATGGATGAGACCATTTTTAGTTTTTAAATATTTCAATTCCTTTCTTATTAACCATGTACACATTAAATGTTTCTTTCATTCTTTCGTTCCACTCCAATTAAGTACATCTCAAGAAATACAAGGATGAAAGTTGATCAGATTGAAGAATAAAAAAGGAAACTTTTTATATATCTAAGAGCCAAACGTACTGTATATACAATGCAAAAGGTAAATTATGAAAAGAACCCCTGTGATTATAACTATTTTGAGAAAAATGATATGATTTATTTTATCCTTGCAGCTATAAATTTTTTCAAAAAGATGACTTTTTAAGTTTGACCTTATAAAAATTATCGTTAACGACCTTAAAATGAATTTTTTATTATCATATTTCGTGCACTTTCGATTTTTTCAAAATTATCATTTGAAAACTTTATCTTTCCAAACGTCAATTTCTCTCTCCTCACCAAACAATACTTAAATGACTTCAAAATTAAAATGTTGAAAAATTATAGTGCTTATAATATTATCAATTCGTACAACTTTCTATTTGAGGTCATTTTTTATAATTTTGATGATATTAACAAAAAAAAAATCATTTTTTTGAAAAATCTTATAACTACGGAAATTAAAAAAGACAAAAGCAAATCACATGAGTTTTTTTCGTAATCCTTGTAACCACAGGGATTTTTTTCATAATTTACTTTAAAGAAAAACATGCGTAAAGGTCTCCATTATATTTGGTTTAAATACATTAGATGTCTTCAAGAGGAAGAATTTTGCCTTTGACGCTCTAATGGTCGAAGCTGGCAAGATGAAGAATTTTTCCTCTAACACTGGGGATGGAGGTAAACGAGCCAAGAAGATAGGTGGTACCTTCAAATAATCAAACCTAGTTCTGTTTTGTCATTTGCTAACTATTTTATACTTAATAATGTATAAGTGACCTGTGTTTTTCAAAATAGGTGTCTAAAATATGTACTATGTAAAAACTTGAAGACCTTAAAATTATTTACTATCTAAAAAATAATATGGAAAAAAAAAATCATAATTAGCTTTTGAGTTGAGTTTCACCATGCTCAAGCTTGACTTGTTTGCCTTACAAATAAATCATGTTCAAACTCAGCTTGTTTATAAATCGAGTTAAAAATAATCGTGCTATTCTAAGCAGAACGACGATGGATGGCGACAAGCAGAGAGCAACAGGGGATGAAATGGATGCAACTTCACGGGGCAAGGGAGACATGCACCCCCCCCCCTCCTACCCCCTAGAAATTAAATTAAAAAATGTATTTTTTATTATAATTATATTTTCAAATATTTATACAAAAATTTGCCAATTTTAAATTTATTATACATAATTTGTTAATTTTGATACACTTACTGAATTAATAAATTAGAGTGTTACTTTGACACAAAAAAAACCCTAATGTAGCCGCCACACTCCTCTCCTCTTCTCTTTCATAATTTTTATTGCTTTCGTCATCCGATCTTTACGCCAATGTTATTTTTGATTACGTCTTACTGTTAAGCACGTCAATCAAATTTATGAGTTGTTTTTTGTTGTGTAAGAATGTATCCCGTATGAGGAGTTAGGGTTATTGTTTCTTAAGTCATTTTTACCATGTTCGATCGGTTTCTTTGTGTGATTCCATTGATGTGTTTGTTGGTGTTGATCTGATTTGTTGCTGCTTTTGTGATGGGAGCAACAAATGATATTTTAGATCCGGTGTTCATCCTCTGCTTCCCCCTCCATGGGTGTGTGTTTGGTTCAGACCCGAATTTGATTGAAGCAGTTTCCGTCCGGGAAGCCCTTAGCTGGATAAAAAACTGTAATCGGAAGAGGTCAACAAGTTTTTCTGTTCAAGAAACTCTTAGTTGGATCAAGTATAATATTTGGAGTAATGTTGCAGTCGACTCAGGTTTCTTGATACTTGTGCGATTGATGGCCCGCTCGTTAGAGGTTTCTTTACCTTTTAACGACATAGTCAAAGATTATAGGTTGTTGCTTAACGAGCTTTCTAATTGCTCTATTGCGTTTGTTCAACGCTCGACTAATATTGTCGTTTATTTATTTGCAAGTAGTTTTTTTATTCCTGTTTATCGGGTTGAGTGGTTATCTGTACCTCCCGACTTTAATTATTTGTTCCTTTTGCATTTTTCATATTAATGAAGCTTCTTTGGTTGTCAAAAAAAATTAGAGTGTTAATTATAGGTTCACGGTTCAAAATTGACAAATAATGTGTGAGATACTTTCAAATATAATACAGTAAATATCTAACAAATCACTAACTGAGATGTATAATATTATGTTTCTTAAGCCTTTGAAGAAATGATAATACTTTAACTTAAGCTATGTACTATATTAATCTTTAAACAATAATTTTTTCATCAAGTAAAAAAGATTGAAAATCGAAAATCATTTTACTTTTTTACGGCCCTTTAAGATTTCCGTCCAAGCTCTGCCGACTAGCGAAGGGACAACAACAGCGATCAGAGGAAACTTAAGCTGTGAATGATTGCATTTTATATGGTGAAAATTATTTACTTTTTCCAAAACAATAGAACGTTACACTAATTTTATGTATATAATAGTTTTTTATTGTTATTATTTAAGGGAAAAGTCTGCAAATCTTGACTCCATTTGAAATTTGGTATGTCAGATATGCGCTATCTGCTTGAATAAACAAATAAGGAGGCTTAGTTTAAAATTAAAAATTGTGGAATCCTTTTGACTTTTGCTAACATTGAGCTTTGTTTTATACTAACCCACATTACCATTCTTTGTATTAAACAATTGTTATAACATCAACATTCTTCCCCATTTCTTCCTATCCAAAACAACAATAACAATTCATCTTCTCAATATATATATTTATTTACACAACCTAATCACAATTGTATTCTGTGTTAGTTACATGTTGTTAGTGTTTTGTTTGTCTAAATGCTAAGTGGCAATGATGTATCAGTTCCGACATAACATGTCATTCGTACGCTTGACATATAGTATAATTTCTAATAGAATTAAATGGAGATAAAAGAAAAGATTACGCAAATTTTAGTCCAAAACTACATGTTTTCTAAACTTGACCTGATATTTTTTAGTCCAATTTTAACTGCAACATGTATTTCACAAGTAGTGACTCAGAGACAACTACATGTTTTCTAACATTAAAAAGAAATTAAAAATTGAACCGTGAACTGAAAAACTTTGGGAGTGTCAAGAAACTCCAAAGAGGCATTAATGATCAGTTATGACTTTGAAAATGGAAATGGACATCAAAACAACAAATAAAAATAAAATAGTTTTCATAGAGTTCATTAAATAGAGATGACCTACTTTTACACCTAAATTAGAACTGCTAAAAGTGATGATAGGAAAGAAACAAAAGTAAAAAATCAACCCGTGATCAGTTTAATTTAATTAATTTCAGAAACAACCATTTTAGAAGTTTGTCCATTTCCCATTTGTAATTATATCACTTTGGTCAAATATCTACCCATTGCTTTGGTTGACTCTACCCTATCAATCCAAATTTATTATTCTTATCCTTTTTCATTTTACATATAAATACATATTATTCCCCCTAAAACTATTGGGAAATAGTGGAATTAGCCAAAAAAAAAAAAAACTCAGCCTTTTCTCATATAATATAATTTCAAGTTTCATTAACGGGAAAATTATTTTTGTTATAATAAAAATGTGCAATTTTGTCGCAAGGCCAAAACATAAAAATTGTAAATCTCCTTAAAAAGGATAAGCTGCATATATGCCTCGGGTAAAACATGATGCTAATTTCTTCCCCAACATTTTTCATTAAGCTCAATTAATTATGTATTAAATAATACCAATAATTAAGTTTGATATATATGAATTGATCACATGAAAATTTTGCCACACATTATGAATAAAAGATATAATTAAACTATATGAAAGTGGTTCAACTTATTGAGCAATTTATCTGGAATGTTTGATTTAACAGTCAAATAAATGCCAAACTAGTCCGTTTAAATATTCGGTAACGCATTAGTAAAATTTAGCACGATTTGAAACGTTGAGTGAAATTTTTCTCCATTTCTTACGTGAAGTATAAAAACATTAGAGGAAATTTTGTTCCTTATTCATTCCTTAAAAAAAATCAATTTATATTAACGAGGCTTAAAATTGCAATGTTGGATTACGGTTTTGTACTTGAAGACTAATTTCTGAGTTGTAATAAATCATTTAATAGCACTAAATAGGAGGGAAAAAAAAGAGAATTTATGGAAGTTGAGAGTTTGTACTGGAATTTCTCATGGATTTAAACAGGCCATATTATCATGTTGGGCCCATTTTAGGCGCATGAGAGCATTTTCATTACTACTGTGTTTCATGTTGGGCCCATTTTGAGCATATGAGATCTCAAGGCATCCGTAACAAAAGCATCACCACTTAATTTTACGTGTATTCTCGTTAAGATAATCATATTCGAGCCTTATCATGAAAGCTTCTCACCCTCTTTGTGTATATGTTAAGTGTAAATACTTCACACAAACTCAACTTGCAATGTTAATTGTGCTACAATTTGTAGCTCGGTATCACATTTCTTTAATGGTTACTTGGAGAAGAGTTTATTTCAATTTTAATTTTTTATACATACTTAGTTACAAAGAGATCACAATTGTAGCAATGTCACAAATAATTTTAATGGAAAATTATAAAATAATTCTTGTGAGTTGTTTTTATTTTTTATTTTTTTTAGAGTTCACTTTCTACAATCATGAAATTTGAATTCATGACATCACACACACTAGTGGAATGCAATAACCACCACTGCAATGCTTGGAGGGTAGTTGTTTTACTTTTGATATATATGTTTGTGCCTTAAAAGTTTGCCAATAAAAATAAATATTTTATGTTTTTTAATAACACATACACTAATTAAGCTAAACCATTAGTTTCTTATTCTCCAAAAAAAAAAAATAGGTTCTTTTTGACAATATAAAAAAAATAAAAAAATATAGGTTCTTAGTAAAAAAAAGAAGGCATTTTCATCATTTAAAAGACTTATATTTTCACATTGATAAAGAATTTCAAATCGAAATGTTGATGCGTAAAATAATACACAAATACTTCAACTAAAAATTATAGTTAACCATAATAATAATTAGGATAAATTTAAAAAACAAATCATATGGTTAGAGTTCTTTTAAATAAAATCGTGTAACTTTTTTTGTCAATTCAAAAATTGTATTTTTTTTTTACGCGTACAGAAAATGAGACTTTAAATCAACATTAATGAGAATAACTGTTAATTATCTTCAAAACGGAAAATTTCAAAAATTGATTATATTTTGAGGAATTTTAAATCTACAACTTTTTAATTTTAAAGTTATTTAAATATTGTTCGACAATGACAAAAAAAACTTGAAAATTTATGATTTTTAATAATTGAAAGTATGGTAACTTTGTAAATGTAGAGCTAAACAATCTTAAAATTTTACTTTTAAGAGCAGCAACAATCATTTTGAAAATATTAATTCCTCAATATTTCATTTAAAAAGTGTATGCATCATTGTTTATTTTTATTATTGATATCTCCCTAATTCTACAACCGCTCCCAAACAATATTAGATTAAAATGAATGCATAAGTAGTGTGCTTGGTGCACTAAACAGGCTTTTTGCCGACACTAATAAAATAAAACGTAATCATAGAAAAAGATTATTTGAAATAGTTGAAATTATTACGAGGGTTGGTGTTGAACTTTCTGTAAAGCCTAACGGCTATTTATTTGAACAATTTCCAATGGACAAACGGTAAGGAGGGATCGGCTTGTTTAATGGTTCCAAAGATCTAGTTATACAACTTTCATTAACAATTTTGGAGTATTTTATTTTTTATTTTTTTTCGAAGAGAGTATTTTCAATTTAAATAGTGCTTTTCGATCTTCAATATTTATTTGTCTATTTTTTATATCTATTTTTCTCCAACCACAACTACTATTTATTTCTCCATAAAAATATTCTTTTTTTTATTTGTTAACAAAAAGTTTAGCTAGGGGTAGACTTACCTACTCGCAAGGGCAGGACAAACCACGGACCTCGATGAGGGTTTACAGTGGAGTTTACAGATTGCCTAAGATAATTTTTTTATTCTTTCCTAAATCAACTTTTTTACGAATATTATATTCTTATTTATACCATAATTTTCTCCAACCACACCTACTAATCATTCTCCATAATTTTATATTCATTTTTATAACAAAATAATGATATTATACTGATAAGTAAAATGGATAATTTGGATAATGTGAATAGTGATTATCCAAATTTGGTGAATCACTATTCAGATATCCAAAAACACCAAATTTATGGATGTAGTTGGAAAAAGAGGTTATCCAAAAATGAATAATTTAGCAAAAATATGGATATAGTTGGAAATGCTCTCGGTTTCTAAACAATTTTAAATTTATAAATGGATTTTTCTACAAACTAGACCATTTTTAATAAGTCGTTTACATATCTGGACATGTTTGTTTTACGTTTCTAAATCTAGATAGTTTTAAAGTGTTTGAAGAAAAACACCATTCCCTTTACTTTACTTTATTTTCTATTCTTTTACTTTCATTATTTCATGCTTAAGCTCAAATAAATGACGTTCTCCAGCATCAACAAAGACTCTCTCTTTGCCAAAACGCGTCCTTATGCTATAACCTAGCAAAATCAAAGTCGAAATCGAAGATAAAGAACTCGAAAAAGCCCAAAAATGCACCACCTTCCTCTTTCACCGCCACTACATATCTCTTCCACCTCCTCAATCACACTAACCCAACCTTGTAAGTTAATTTTCTCAGTAAGTTGCTAACGAAGTTTTTGCATCGACAACTTTGAGATTATTGTTTTCTATTTGAGCTTGGGGCTTTCTTCATGATCACTAGAATGAAAAATTTGTCCTTTTACTACAAATAGAAGTTCCTGCATCGTATTCTCTATTTGTGATTTTCACTTAAATGTATTTATTCTATAGAAATCCATAAAAAAATTTGGATGGCTATATTTATATGGTGGTGCAACACACATTTAACTCAAAATTGAAACAAAATACAACTAAATAAACTCTGTCGTGTGGCACGACAGGCACGACATGGTTTATTTAGTTGCATTTTGTGATGTCGTGATAGAAAAATATACTCTAATGCATTTTGCTTAATATATATGAAATATCTTTATCTTTAGAGAGTTAATTTACTAACATATATGAGCTTCTTTCAAATTCAAATGAATATGGCGAATTTTATGTTACGATGAAGATGAAGAGAAGATGTTGTTTGAAACATAAAACTGTTTATGTAAAGGAAAGCCAATTTTGTCAAAAATCTTAAAAATGTCTAGATTTATAAACGTAAATCAAACGTGTTTAATAAAAGTGATGGGTAAAATAAGATTGAGAGTTCATTTAGGGTAGAAAAATGAGTTGTTGGTAGGAGAAAAAGTAGAAAAATATGATAAAGAAATAGAGAAATTTTAAGCGTTTTGAATTCATGATGCAATGTAATAAGACATAATCTGAGTGGATCAGAAAGCCCTTATGTCCTTACTACACAGACACCACCAGCTACTATAGTGATTCCACCGCCGAAAAAACGACATCGTTTACCCTTAGCCATAGTGGTGAAGTTACAATAGATGAACTTATGCTTGAAGAACCAAATATTTTTATAGATTTGTGTTAGGGGTAAAGCTATTACAATAAAAGAAATCAAACAAACACACAAGGATTGTTAACCCAGTTTGCCAACAAATTGATTACGTCTAGAGGCACTACCAAGTGAGGATATTCACTATATTTGTGATACACATTACAAAGAATATGACTTTATACTCCTCAAGAAACTCTAGTTGTCCCAACAATTTGAGGGAAACTGATGGGGAAAAATTGACATATCAGGCTCCAAAGCTCAACAAGTTGAGAGAAATTGATGCGGCAAAAATTGATTCATTGATAATAATCCTCCTTTTCTAAGTATTACTATTTGGGGAATGTTCTCAATTCAAGTCCGATGCACTTATTTTGAAAATTCTAGGGTGGCAAATTGACTTTATTACTTTGAGAAATCGAGCTAAAGATCTATGGAAACTTTATTGGTTATGGGATATGATGGATCTAGAGTAGACGTACCCTTAACTAAACCTTTTTTTTTAAAAAATACGTATGTTGGCAAGTAACCATTAAACAGATTTTGTGTTGTTAGAACTAATTCCATTCATGATTTAATAATAATTTGATAGTATGATATTATATATTGTTAGAACTAATTCCATTCATGACAGAACACATTTTAACTTTCAAGACATATATACCGTAATACAAAATGATTCTATGATTTCGTAACGTTTTGTCTGCATATTCATGCCAAAATACAACAGTTATAAATTTTAAAAAATAGACAAAATCGGAAATCTATTTGTGGATGAAGGTTAGAGTTAGTGGCAGCATTGTAATTTGAAAGAAGAAAATTAAAATTTGAACCTAAATCTGATATTCCATCTTCCCAACGGTCATCACATCAGCATCATCCCCTCAACAAAACCCATCCTTTCCTCTTCCCTCTCTCTCCATATTTGAATTTCTCCCTCTCTCTCTCTCTCTCTCTCTCTCTCTAACGCGCACACATACATTTAGTCCTGATAGAAGGAAAGTAGAAGTAAAGCAAACATGAAATCAACAACGAGTTCAATCCGCAATTTGCTTCCTAGATCTCTATCTTCCAAGCGTAAATCCTCTGCATTCCCCAAATTACCCAAAATTTTCCACTCCGAAAACACTCCCCCGCCCGATCATAACATCCAGTTCGAAGATCCCCCACTGTCCGCTTCCCTCCCCAAATCATCTCTCTCCAAGTCCACTCCACCTGCATCTGCCCCTCTACAACACCCGCTCAAGGTAACATTTCTTCGATTCGTCTGTTTACTTGTCAGGATTTTTTGTTTAACTTTTTCAAATTGCAGGAAGACAAGATTATTGTTAGATTGGATCATAACACTCCTGAATTACCAACAACTTTGGATCCGCCCGTCAAGGTTTGTTTGTTTTTTCATTTTTTCTACTTCACTTTGATTATCGGATTGGTTACTTGAAAGTTTATTTCGTTTGCTGATGGGTTTATGAATAGGTTGTAGTTAGGGTTAGACCTGTAAATGATCACCAAAGACAAGCTAGTGTGACAGTGAAGAAGGTTTCGCCCAATTCTGTGTCCATCGCTGATAGGGATTTTGCATTCGATTCCGTTCTTGATTCCAATTCAAATCAGGTTTGGTACTCTGTTCATATCTTTTATTTTCCTTGTTTATGTATCAAAGATGTAATCTCTTGTGCAAGCTAGAAAATGTTTCTTCTGTGATATGGCATTGCTCAAGTGACTGGTTTTCAATATTAAGGATAACTTGTGAATAATGGACGAGTATGTATAGGTTAACAATAACCCTTTAGCGACCAAATGAATAAGAGTAATAAAAATCATGTATTAATACTCAGTAAGGAATTTTAATCTGTAAGCTGTTGATTGTGTGTGGCAGGAAGATGTTTTTCAGTTAGTTGGAGTTCCTTTGGTTCAAAGTGCTTTATCCGGTTACAATACTTCAATCGTGTCGTATGGACAGGTACTAATGATTCTTTAGCCTTTTTATAATTCTAAAGGTACACTTTTTTTGCTGGTTAAAGCTTTCTTTCATACATACTAATGTGGATTTTGAACTTTCACCAGACTGGAAGTGGAAAAACATACACTATATGGGGTCCACCGAGTGCCATGGTTGCGGAACCTTCACCAAGTAGTGAACAGGGAGTTGTTCCTCGCATCTTCCAATTGTTATTCTCAGAGATTCAGAAAGTAGGCTCTTCTACAACTCTATAGTGGTTTTTATATGTGGTTCTTGTTTTCATATTCTATATAAATCTTCTTTGTCCAAATGTAGGCGCAGGAGAGCTCTCAAGGGAAACAGATAAATTATCAGTGTAGATGTTCTTTCATAGAGGTTTGTGATTTCTGAGAGTTTGCCATCACTATAGAGGGCCCTCATGTGAATCAGAAAGTTTGATTAGTTGATTATAATTGCAGATATATAATGATCAAGTCGGGGACTTGCTTGATCCAGTGCAAAGGAATCTTGAGGTAGATATATCCTGTCTTCAACTCTTCGCTTTTTATCAGTAGTACTGCCTTTTCTTCTTTCTATCTCTTCTCCTAGAGTACATTCTTAACGGTAACAAATGTTTTATCAAATTGCAGATAAGAGATGATTTGAAAAACGGATTGCATGTTGAGAATTTGACTGAGGAGTATGTAAGTAGCTATGAGGATGTCACTCAGATATTGATAAAGGTATAGTGGAACAATCAATGTCATCTCTTGGACACCTTTTAAATTTTTTGATCCATTATGCTATGCTCAAGTTGTAAAATAGAATTTTGTGCTAATCATTTTGGATTACCATGTGTACTGTGATAAAAATTTGCATATATTGTTGCAGGGGCTTTCGAGTAGAAAAGTTGGAGCAACAAGCATAAACTCTAAGAGCTCTAGGTCCCACATTGTTTTCTCTTTTATCATTGAGTCATGGTGCAAGGTAACTTGGATTTTGGAGCCCTGCAGCTTATAATTGCTAATTTGCTACCTATCATGATCAGATACTTCTATTTCTTTTTTGGAACTCTACATGTAGAAATTTTATAATAGATGTGCATTTTTTTTCAATATTATTTTTTCATCTCTTAGCATGCTGATATTGTTGTGATCCTGTGGTAGGATTCTAGCCCTCCTTTTGTAGTAATATGTGTTGTTTTGTTTGGCTTTTACTAGTTTGCTTATATGATTTCTGTCCATATGAATGTGACAGGAAACTTCATCAAAATTCAGTAGTTCAAAGATCAGCAGAATCAGCTTTGTTGATCTTGCTGGACTAGACAAAAATAAACTTGATGATGCGGGTCGGCAATATGTAAAGGAATTCAAGCATGTGAAGAAGTCCTTATCACAGCTCGGGTACAATGTTTCGTCTATCAAGGGATAACTTGTGAATATTTACTGAAGAGTAGAGGAAAACAATATATTTTGATGATCTCTGGGGCTCAATGTTATTATGCCTACTATTGATCATTTGAATGGCTAATATTTACTTACAAGTTACAACATTTCGGCAATAATAATTATGTTTCATTGATGCAGGCAATTGGTGAATGCTCTTGCAAAAGGTGCTCAGTTGGGGAAATCTCAAGATGCCCCCTATGGAGGATGTTGTTTAACGCGTTTGCTGCAAGATTCATTTGGTGGCAATTCAAAACTCACAGTAATTTGCAACATAAACTCTGATAATAGGTAGAGTGCAGATTGCTAGACATTTATTCATTATTTGGTGTTTGTTGTCAAAGCTGGATTTCATTGGTATATTAACCAGTAACATACATTATAGTGCGATCAGTTTGGAATCTTTTTTTTTCATCTATGAAATTTTTATTACTGTACAGACATAATGGTCAGACATTGAAGACACTCAGATTTGGGCAGCGAGTTAAATCAATTAAAAATGAGCCAGTGATAAATGAAATATCGGAGGATGACGTTAATGATTTGAGTGATCAGATTCGCCTATTAAAGGTATCCATAAGCACCTATTTTTCTTCTGTTTAAAACAAAGGAGTGGATGTTGATTATTAACTAAGTATCGTATTATTTACAGGATGAACTAATAAGAGCAAATTCGGATGCATATACTTCTGTTGGGAACAAATATGGATATTTTAAAGGGCGAAATGCACGTGAAAGCTTGAATCAGTTAAGAGTAAGCCTTAACCGCTCTCTGATGTTACCACGCATAGAAAATGATTCTGACAATGAAGTAACTGTGGATGAGGATGACGTGAGGGAACTACAGCAGCAGCTGACTAAGTTGCGCAGTTCTTTTGAGGACAACTCAACAGAACTATCTGACATGAGAAATTCCAGCCACTTCTCTTCTGCAGATGAAAGTTTTGAGACTGATTTAATGAGTGAAGATGAAGTAAATGGTCCAGAAGTTATTCTGGATGAAGAAATTACTTTGGGGAAACATGATGATATTATTGCTTCAGAAGTCGACCTTCTAAGTAACCACAATACAACAAAGGCTATTGATCCTGCCATTAGAAGTAGCATATCCATTAGTTTGTGTCAACAATCACACTCTGTTCTTCAAGAGCCAACATTTTCTGAGTCTCCAAAAATTGGAAGTACTAGGAGAAGCATGACCCTCCCATCAACATTTATGTCTGGTCAGAACAATGTGTCAGAGAGTGCAAACATAAAGCTGGATGTGATGAACCAATCACTTAGGCAAAGTGAGCAAATTCGATCATCTTTGCGTTCCAGCAAAATTTTTCCAGGGCCTACTGAGTCATTGGCCGCTAGCCTTCAAAGAGGGTTGCAGATCATTGACCATCACCAGCGGACCTCAGCATCAAGCAGATCCTCAGTTGCTTTCTCCTTTGAGCATTTAGCATTGAAACCATGTCCAGAAGTTGAGGGAAGCTATGGTTCTCTTCAAATGTTAGCAGAAGAAGAAGCACTGCTCTCAGATGGATGTCCTTCTATTCTTTGTGCTTCTTGTAAACAAAAGATCAATCGTACTACGGATAAGGTTCAAGATGAAGCAGCACATCCTAAACAACTGGAAGATAAGGTGGGTAAAGCATGTTTGGATATTTTGTATGGGAATCATGATTTATGCTTTAAGTTTGAATTTTCTGATGTTGGTCTTTTTCTTTCTTTAACAGGATGATGGTGATTATCTTGAAGAAGCCCAGAAGAGAGAAAATGAACTAAAAATTGTTTGCAAGGAGCAAGCAGCAAGAATTGAGCAGCTAAATCGCCTTGTAATTATCCTTTAAACTCACTCCTCTAGATTTGGTTATTCCGTCATGCTTGGATTTTAAATTATTGATATTCTTAATTTCTGCAGGTAGATCAATACAAATTTGAGAAAGATGAAGGCAGTACTCTTCATCCTCAGGATTCAAATAATCAGATAATACTGTTTGAAGAATCCAAACTGAGTGATCAAAACAAAGTTAGTTGTTAGAGTTAGTGAAGATTTTACTTGAAGTTTCTTTTTTTTGTTTGTAAGTGAGTTCTTATTTTTGCCTGTTTATTTCGCAGCTTCCGGAAATCATAAAGGAAGTTCAGGAAGTATATGATCATGGAAGAAGTACTTGTTCTGATACGAAGGAGAAGGAAGCACTTCTTCAGGAAATACAAAGTTTAAGGAGTCAGTTGAAGTCATATACTAATGGTCATGCAAACAAATCAATGGATAAATTGAGATCCTCGTTTTTAGCACAATCCATTCAGTTAAGAAAAAGTGTAATGGATCGGTGTGGCGATGAGGAAGAACTAGAGATGGAAAGGCAGAGATGGACAGAAATGGAGAGTGAGTGGATTTCTTTAACTGATGACCTGAGGATTGATCTTGAATCCAATCGGCGTCGTGCAGAGAAGGCAGAGATTGAATTGGGACAAGAAAAGAAATGCACTGAAGAGTTAGATGATGCCCTTAGTAGGGCTGTCCTTGGTCATGCCAGGATGGTTGAACACTATGTTGATCTACAGGAGAAATACAACGACTTGGTCACAAAGCACAGAGCAATCATGGAGGGAATAGCAGAGGTGAAAAAGGCAGCGGCAAAGGCAGGTAACAAAGGTGGCAGCCGCTTTGCCAAATCACTTGCAGCTGAGCTTTCTGCCTTAAGGGTGGAGAGGGAAAAGGAAAAAGAATTCTTGAAGAAAGAGAACAAGAGTCTCAAAATCCAGCTAAGAGATACCGCTGAAGCAGTTCATGCGGCTGGAGAACTCCTTGTTCGGCTCAGAGAAGCTGAGCATGCTGCCTCTGCAGCAGAGGTAACTTGGATAATACATTACGTCTTGCGTTTTTTCAATATCTAGGAATTCGATTTCCACGAAACAATAGCATAATTTGACACGTCTTTCTGTAGTGCTGGTTTATACAATTGATTTGTTATTTCTGGTTTCTGATTTTGGCATTCAAACAGGAAAATCTCGGCAGTGTGCAGAATGACAATGAGAAGATGAAGAAACAAATTGAGAAACTTAAGAGGAAACACAAGATGGAGATGATCACCATGAAACAGTACTTAGCAGAAAGCAGATTACCTGAATCTGCATTGCAACCACTATACAGAGAAGATTCCGAAATATCCCAGAATACAGCGGCGGTATATGATGATGATCAGGCATGGAGGGCTGAGTTTGGTGCAATATATCAAGATCATCTTTGAGTCATTCATTTTAAAACGTTATTTGGTTGACAGGAGGACCCTTCTTGGGTCCAACCTATGTCTAAAATTAGCGTATTCCATTGTTCCATTTCATTGTATCATCTCTCATACATTGTGCTTCTGAGTGATGTATGATCTCTTGTACTTCAATACCATTATTTGATTTCATAATAAATATTGCCCCTTATTGTTTCATTTTCCTCTGTTTCTCAGTTCCTATTTATGTTCTTGGAATTTTTTTTAATGTGTACAACTGTTCCTTTTACGGCTTGTGGTCTATAATTTCATATTTCACCCCTCTTTGAGGATGGATCTTTTTTTTTTTTTGGTAATAATGAGGATGGATCTTTTAGGGGATTTTAACCTCAATTTACATGGGGTTTATTCCTCTATATTTTCTGTTTGTACTTTTATAAGAATTTTTTTTTCAGTATTTTACTTTAATATTTTTGTTTTTGTGAAAAAAAAATGAAATGCCAATACATTTAAGAAATTTTATAGGCTTCTTAATACATAATATTGCTGCTCCTATTCTTATATAAAAAAAGTTACAAATTTCTATGTCTAAATAAGTACAAAAGACCCATTATTGATGTTCAAATGAACTTTAATCTTGTCCTATTGCGCTCCTAACTTCAAAATTGGTAGTATGAGAAAAGCACTAAACTATATTTGTGCTAAAAAAGATAGATAGGGCAACTTAAAAGATCCTTTCTAAGAAGAATATCCGATTTGGGCTAGGATGAAGGGAATGAGGCCCAATAGTCTGATCGACACAAAAAACGACATCGTGTAAGGATGTGAAAGAGCGAGATATCATCGAGGAAAAGAAGAGCAGGTGTTTTGATTTCGAAAGATAGATAGAAATGGCAACGGCGGATTCTCCAAACGTGAACAGCGGTACCGATCTCGATGATAACATTGAGAATTCTAACCCTAACCCTAATTCTTCGAGTGCAATAGTTCCTGCCAGCTCCAATTCTCCCGCTGTTTGTCTCCTCCGCTTCGCCGGCGACTCTGCCGGCGGCGCTTTCATGGGCTCCATTTTCGGATACGGTATACATTCTATTTCGTATTTATATGCTTGTATTCTCTTTTTATTGCTTATGAAATTATTTCATGTGTAATGTTCCAAAATGACCTTGACTCTTTTTTTCTGGATTGGGATTTTAATTAAGCTATACATTAGCTTTCCTCGCGATGCTAATTGCTAAGGAGAGCTAATTTCTGATTTGTATGATAGATATGCGGTGCCTACCTTTGTTTGATTTTATATCTAAGCAAACCACAAGACTGGTAACGTTTCCCGACACGTTTACGTTTAAGGTAGTAGCTGCGAGAAGATAATGCAGTATGAACCACTTAGTTAGTGATCTTTTTTGTTTGTTGCCTTGCATTCTTAGGGTTCACTTAACTTTACTTTAGGTTTCACCTTTTCCTTTAAGTTGGTGATATGCTGATGCTCAACTTTTGTTTTATGGAAAGTCGGGAATAATAGAGTTCGAATGAAAATCTTCAATGTCCATGGAGTTAGAGATTTTCTGATCAACTTTCCAATTGGATATTATTTTGATATTTGTGGATATTCATGTATTTGTTTTTAATATATTTCAGGGTCAGGATTGTTTAAGAAGAAAGGCTTCAAGGGGTCATTTGCGGATGCAGGATCTTATGCCAAGGTATGAACACTGAAAGTTATTCATTCATAACACGACGAAGTCACACCTCTCTCTCTCTCTCTCTCTCTCTCTCTCTCTCTCTCTCTCTCGCTCTCGGCGTAAACTGACTACATTGTGTATAAAGCATTTTTGGATTTTAACGGCATTATGATTTATTTTATTCGCGGTTGAAGGTTGTTCCATCTCTTTCAATGCAGTTCTTAGCTTCTTTTCCGTTTGTTTTCTTTTTATCTGTTTGTCTCTCTCCAAATAGAAAAGTCTGTAATATGTAATTGCCTGGAACAGACATTTGCTGTCCTATCTGGAGTGCACAGTTTGGTTGTCTGCTTTTTGAAGAGGCTGCGAGGGAAAGATGATGGTATATATACTAGTTGTACATCTTGCTATCCAGCATTCTTGTATGTTTGTGCTTTTAATCACGTTTTTTTCTCCTATAGTTTTCAATGCTGGAATAGCTGGATGTTGCACTGGCCTTGCTTTAAGCTTTCCAGGTATTTAATGCAACTCCCAACTCTAAGTTATGACAAAAAGGCATACATTGGTGGGGATCTGTACATAGCTCATTGTCCTCTGAACTATTGGCCAACTTATCTTGCTGCTTTTCCTTGGACTTGTGAGATTCAGCAGCAAGGTGTTGTGAAACTTATGGTCATATTTAATGCATAGTATCTAAAAGTTTGATAGTAAGCAAAAAATCTAGATACACCATTTTTTAGCTTTTTTGTTGCGTCCTATTTTTGTGCTATTTTTTATATTTGCAAGTGTTGTGAGGGGATTTATACTGTTGTCATATTTTAATGCATAGGATCTGGAATTTGATAATAACTAATAAGTAAGAAAAAAAGGGAGGTAAAGTTTTCCTGTCTTATTATTATTCTTATTATTAATTTGTTTTGTCATATAATGTTCAGATCCACCTCTTCATGTTGTTAATGTTTAGTTGAGGGAAAATTATCATTTTTTTGGTCATGATTGTCATGTCATACCCAATGTCTTTGAATGTTGAGTGATACCTCTAATTTATTTACTACTCTGTTAGAGCAGTTCCTTTTGCTGTAACAAAATGATGGGCGTAATGTTCTTTGCTATTATTACTTTCAAGTTTACAGGGATTTCTGACTCATACGTGCTAAGGGTATTATGTCTTATTCCTATCCACATTTTCTGAAACAAAAAAAAAACTAGAGTCATGAATCTTTAATTGATCTAACCCCAAAGGCCCTTTCTGCAGCATGTCAAATTTGTTGTTCGCTTGTGCAACATTATTATTACTTTTTCCAAATCACTGCTGTTGTATCAACATGCTGCGCTTTGCAATTTACAACTTAAGCAAGTTATCTGTTAGCAAATTCGGAGATTACAGTTATGCCTGTGCTAGCTGAATGACTATATAGGAACTTGTTGATAATTGCAGGTGCACCTCAGTCTCTTCTGCAGAGCTGCTTGACTTTTGGGGCATTCTCATTCATTATTGAAGGGCTTAACAAACAACAACCTGCATTGGCTCATTCATTTTCCGTGAGAAACAAACACTTCTCCCGTGACAGGTTATCATCTTATCATAATGCAGCTCCTCCCTTGGTGCTCCCTCTTTCGATGCCTCTTCCAAATGAAGTAAAAGCAGCATTCTCCTACGTATGCGACTCGTTAAAGAAGTCCACCCGCAGTTTCCCAAATGCTCCATGCTAAATATCAGGTGCATAAATCATTATGTTGCTTTCACAATTCCTTAGATTGTTGATGTGATGACAGTACACGATGTAAATCCGTAGTTTAGATTTTGAAGTGTGGATGGTGAAGCGGATTCTTTCCTGTATGCATTTTATTTTTATATGCAAATTTTGGGCCGGCAATGAGTAGTATCGAAAGGATAGCTCAATTAGTAAGGCTTTTGGCTATGCTATAAATGTGTGGATGTTTGCAGGCGATGTGCAAGTGTAATGCAAGCTTTCAAGTGACTAATGCTGTTTTTCTTGCATTATGCTAACTTTTTTTACGGCCTCACTATGTCAGTTCAGGCTGAAAAGTTAAGATTAAACAATAGATGCTATTGGTTTTAGTTCAAATTTTACTTTTTTTTACTATTTGAAAAGTTCATTAAAATTTATATTTTTATGAATCTATACATGAAATCTTCGTGGGGACAGATCCCTATGAAGCGGGAGAGAGGCCAATGTCCCCTACCATTCCTGGCTATGGGGATTTCTTTCTCCCTATGACTCCATGGGAAAACTTAAGAGGGGGATTTCTTTCTTCCTATCCCTAATGGGAAATGGAGAATGCTCATCTCTGTTGCAACCCTAAATTCGAGTGGTCTATTTTTATTTGTAACACGTCCACTTTTACCTACTTCTCTTGATTGGATTAAGGTTTAAAATTGCACATGAGAGGAAATTTTATGGTTAATTTGTTTTGTATACCAAAGTAAACTAAAAACAAAGTGTTCATAGCTTACACTCATTTTTAAAAATATAAATTTATCCATAGTATATAAAATAATAAAACTTCACCTCCATAATTTCCAACAAGATCAATTTATTGAAATTTTTTTGTATGAAATAATTTGACTGTTATTTTTTTATTTTTTTGAAACAAGTTTGATTTTTATTTAATTGTAGCATATAACTTTCTAAATAAGTGTTTTTTTAAGCTAAAATTGTTCATATATAGGTAAAAGAAACATTATTTGGCCACTAATTTATTCAAAATTTATGCTTTTAGCTATTAACCTATTATTTGATTATTTTGGTGACTTAACTACCAATATGGTGAAATATCACCTTTCTTGAATTATGATTAGAAAATAATGCCTATATTTCAAATAATAAATTTATATTAAATCCAAAAATTGGCAACTAATAAAAATGTAACATTGTCAATTAACGTAAAAATGGTGGGCATTTCGCCGAATTGAAGTAATAAATGACTAAAAGTTAGTAAATAACAAGACTGGTTAAAAGCACAGATCTTGGGTAGCTCCGTCGTCAAATAATGTCATTTTCCCTTTGTATATATTGACAAGTTGTTTTAACTGCGTGTGTGAGAAGTAAACATTTTACACATATTTGATGTTTTGAATGTGTTATGTAAAAGTTCAAACAACAGATCAAATAATGATAAACAAGTCTGTTCACTTATTTTTTTTTATTGAAATTGAAGGGGAATCGTTCTTGTTTAAACTTTTATGAGTAGATTTGCATTATTTTTTAGCTAATAAAACAAAAAGTCGGGATTGGGAATTCCATTAGATTGAATTTGTGGTAAGTTAGTGTTTTATGTACTTTAATACGGCCAATGAGGAGGGAATACCTGTCCCTATTATTACTCCATTTGGTACAGTTTGTTGTTGACTTTCGGATCAAACAATTATCTGTACTACGGAAGTTATTGCATTTTATAAATGGTGGGATTTACTATCAAATGAATCACTTCTAGTAGTATATCACTCCTTCTGTTTATTATTCTTAAAACGATATATGTACCTTAGAAAAAAACTTAAAACTCCTTGAAATAGAGAATGTGATTAATATTTATTTCGATAATGGCGTCAATTGAATTGGCTCATATGTTCTTATGTCCAATTTATAGATTATATATCATTTTATAGTTCAATGGTCGCATCGAATAAAAATATTTAAAGATAATCACTTCATCGAATTACTCTATACGAGAAATTTTAAAATACATTTAAAGTACCACGTCATTGGTATGTTGGGGTAATAATTTAAGTACACGTTATATAGATTATCATTTAGGGTTCACGAGTTACGGTTTAAAGTTTATTTTGCAGGGTTTTGGTCTACTCATAAACAACACATAGTATAACGTTCGTCTACCGAGGTGGAATATTGTCTGATTGCAACGGCTATGTATTAAGTTAGTTGGATCCGAATGCTTTTGAAGGAGATTGGTTTTTCGATTTTGTCTCCTCGAGTGCTATGGTGTGACAATCTTAGTGTGGTGTACCTTACAGCAAATCTGATGTTTTCATAATTCTAATAAGCATTGGAGATTGACTTTTATTTTGTGTGAGATAAAGTTCGTTCGAAGAAGCTCATGAATTGATACATTAGCACAGAAGATCAAACGACGGATATTACAAAACCTCTTACTCGAGGTCGATTTCAATTTTCTCGCGACAAGTTGGCCATGTGGTAACTCCCCAGCTTAGTTTGCGGAGGGTGATGGTGAGCCGAATCATTCATTGAATAGGAAAGTTTTAGACTTTGTTAGTTCATGTACAAGTAATTGTTATTATACCTTGTACATTGTTATTATAATAATAATTAGTGAAGAGCTATTTGCACCCACTTTGGGTGAATACATCCCACTTTTTTCAATTTTGCCCTTTCATTTAAAACTACACCTCCAACTTCTAAATTTGAAAAAACTCACAAAACTCTTCTTTTCTTCCTTCTCACATTTTTCCACTTCAAAAAAATGGAGAGAAACCTAAACTCGAAAAAAAACGACTAGGTCAGGAAGAAAAAGTTAAGCACTTAAAAAAAAAATTAATCCACCGCGCAGAATTGGTGGAATCCGTTCTTAAAAATAGTGAGATGTAATTCTTTAAAAGTGGGCGGGAATTAACAACACCTAATAATCAAGTCATATTAATTTAGAGTTATTATGCTAAACTAATTGTTAACCCCTACTTCTTCCCCCGAGTATTCTAGAAAAAATCCATGCTTATCTCTCATTCCCATTTCTTATTTTCTTTTCATGATCTTTTTAGTTTTTCTAATATCCATAACATGTGAATTTCTTCCTTATAATTATTCTCATTTGAATTATAAAAACATGTAATACAATATATTGCCACCTATAGCAAAAAATAATTATACTAAGCACATTTTTCCTCCATACCCACAACTGTTAGTGACACGTAATCCCAACAAGATGGAGCAGCCACCCGAATTGAAGGTTCATTCATTTTTAATGCTTTCATTTTCTTTCATCCAATTATTATGAAGTAATGAACACCAAATAATAGTATATTGCACCAAATCTCCTTTCTTTTTTTACTTTTATCACTCTCTTTCAGTTCTCCTTTTTTACATTTGCAAAGGAATACTACAACAACATAGGGTGCTTAACTACTCAAATTTATATATTATATCCAACCACTTTCCTTAATAAGTTTTGGTCATTTATCCAATTATCTCTTCGTGTGACAGACAAGTTTTTTATTTTATTTTTGTCAACAATACAAGTATTTATTTGTTCTTTCTTATCGGATTTTTTATTAGTTTGGCACATTTACTTGCATGCACTGCTAATACACTACTATCTCTATCATTTTTATAACATGAGAGGATATATATATATATATCTTTGTCATTAGTAGTATCATTATTAGCCAAACAAAAGACCTCGAGATCTCACAGATTTAATCCATTAATATTCTTATATGTATTTTATTTCGATATATTGTACTAATGTTTCTTTATTACATTATACACTCAATATTGTCAAATTATAACTCGTTAGCTATAAACATCTGTAAAAAAAAATTTATATATATATTTTTTATGACGTATAAGGCTAGATATTTCATTTAATTTTTGACATTATATTTTTCTACTATTCAATTTCTTCTTTAAAAGAGTTTTGATATTGATTTTTCTGGATGAAAGGATTTTATATGGATCTCTAACATATTTGTTAAAATAATGGAATTGAATTCTTCAAACTAGTATATGAAAGTCCCAAGTCTTATGTAACTTTTTTGATACTATAGACTTAAATGTGACCAAACATTAATCAAAATTTTGGTATATATCAATGAAAAAAATGAAATATTAGAAACTCAATCCACAAAAATCAGAATGATCATGATCTTATACTATTTTTCTCCTTATTATTAGAGTTAATTTCTAAAGTCTTACCTATGGTTGACATGAAGTAAAAAATCACCCCTAACACTAGTTTTAAGCAATTGACAAAACTAGTTTGATAGTTATTTGATTGTCATATCAAAATGTTCAATTTATTGATAAATTAGAAACCGTTTCATATATTTTGGTAAGTTGTTTATAGATGTGTAGTAACATGATATATTTTAGATACACAAACTTGATATTTGAAAAGTTCAGTATGAGAGTAATATTAAACTAGTCATTTGTCCGTGCGTTGCACGGATTCATTTAATATTTATAAAAGTATAAATAAAAATTAGCTATATCATTTTCTTATATATCGTTTAATATTTTTTTATTAAAATCAAGAAAATATTTAATCAGAGTAATTTTTCTACTCTACGCACAATAATCGGTTTTAAAAATAAATTTTTATCATGAAGTAATTCTAATAAATATATATATATATATAGAGGGAAATTCTATGATATATATATACAGAGAAATTCTATGATTACTTTGTTTTTCACAAAGTAACTATTATTTTGTTTTGTCCACCATTAGATCATGGATGAAAACCTAATCTAATGGTAAATATGACAAAGTACAAACAAAGTAAAGGAAAAACAAAGTAACCATAGCCTACACCTTAAATTTAACATTATTAATTATTTATATTTTTAGACATAATAGTTTTATATGCACATTTTGTTTATGGTACTATTATCACATAAATAGAAAGATAAACAAAAAAAATTGGATACATCACTTTCCAATAATAAAAGAAACACTTCCCTCAAAAAAATAATAATAAAAGAAACACTAATATGCAATTACATCATGTATGTATTCGATTCTTCGTGTTAGCTAACTCGATAATTATTAAAAAAAACTTTTCATATTGAATAATATTACAGAAATACAAAGGTGGAATTGAAAAAAAAAATCTTGATTATAATATGGCTACTATTTGAAAGGTAGACATCACGATATCTTGGTGAACCAAAAGACCTTTAAAATCCATTGATTTCTCTATGAAAGAATCTGGAAGAAAACAAAAAAGGAGATTAGTATAATAAATATGAAATTACTTACCGAATGTCGATGGTGATTTGGAAATATTAACAGCCTTTTAGTTGATTTCTTTTTCTTCAAAATCTGTTTTGAAACTCATGTCATTGGAATATGAAATCATGTAAATGCCTCCAAGCGAGAACTATGTACTAACATATGACATATAAAAATTCATAGGAAATTTAAGCAAATGAGAGATAATGGAGGCGAAAAAAACTATTAATATTTGAAAACAACAAAAATTCTATATATATAGGTGATATTTTTTGTAACGTTTTAAATTATTAATGATTCAACAAACCTATACTAATGACTAAAATTATTGTAGGCATAAATCTTTGTAACATTATAAACCTTTTATCTTCCATCAAAAGTATCCAATAAAATGTTATTAATAATCAATTAAAATATTTAATAGCCAAAATTAACTTTTTAAATTTTTAATTAAAAATTGTGAAATTTTGTGGTGATGACACCTCATCTTTTGATGAGGTGGATGCTTGTGGGAAGAGTTTCTAAGCTCCCCTTTTATATATCTATATAGATTTTTGGGTTGGTTAATGAAATTGATCCAATTAGGTTTTGGAGAACAAGTCATTAAATAATTATTGTAATATACACTATTCCCATGAAACCAAAAGTCACTATAAAAATCTATCTATATATATGTAGCTTAATTGAGTGTTGATTCATATACATCAATTGATCAATCTCTTGAAACAGTAGAAGAAAAAGGGTAAGATCATATCAATGGTGAGTGCTGAAGCAGCTCGAAATGTGGTTGGCATAATCGGAAATGTCATCTCATTCTTCCTCTTTCTATCCCCACTTCCCACATTCTTTTGCATAATCAAGAACAAAGACACCCAGGAATTCCAATTCTACCCTTACGTTGCCACTGTTCTCAACTGCATGTTCTGGGTACTCTACGGCCTACCCTTCGTCACCGAAGACAACATCCTAGTCGTCACCATAAACGGGGTCGGATTAGTATTAGAACTAATCTATCTAGCCATTTTCTGCTACTATGACAAACAAAACAAGGGAAGAAAAAAAGTGGCACTCGGACTATCCGCTGAACTCATTTTCATAGCCATTGTTGTAATCATAACCATAACGACTTTCCACACGCACACTAAACGAGCACTATTCGTTGGTATTTTCTGCGACGTTTTTAACATTTTGATGTATAGTTCACCCCTTCTCATAATGAAAAAAGTGATCAAAACTAAGAGTGTGGAATACATGCCCTTGTTTTTGTCACTAACCAACTTTGCTAATGGGTGTATTTGGACCACCTATGCCTTGATAAAGCTCGACATGTTTATCTTGATAAGTAATGGGATCGGAGCGTTGGCCGGAGCTGCACAACTCATACTTTATTCCTGCTACTATAACTCCACTCCCGAGAAGGAGCTGCTGGATCCTGTCAAGCCACCCGTTCAAATTCAACTACAGAAGTCGAAAGATCTAGTCTGATTTTACTTGTCATAGTTGATGTATATGTGTGTGTGTGTTTTGCTCCTCTACTTTTCAGTTTCATTACTTAATATATATTTTTAAGTAATGAGGTTGATCGTTTTACGTTCAAGCGAACGGATTAGAATCTTGTGAAATCAATATCATCATTTTGTATTGTCATTTGATTCAATTTCGTCTTAGAAAAATTATATAAATTAAATATATGGTTAACTAGAATGACACTAATTAGGCAATTTTATTTTTTTAAAATATTAAGTCTAACAAATTAATCGTTTCAAAAAAAAGTCTAACAAATTAATTGATAATTTCAGTTAAAGATTTGCAGGTTATGCTAATGATTATAATTTATGGTGAATGCTATATGATTATTTTGTTTCTTTTACTGTGTTTTCATCACTATTGCATCAACTTCTATCCCACATATTCAATAGTGAAAATGAACTAAGTAATTGGTACTTTCAAAAAAAAATTCATAATTTATATATCTTTTAAGGATGAATTTGTATTAATTAATAATATTCAAATGGTCTGAATGTCATCAACCCCCAATAAATGGGTCAAGCCCATGAGGGAAGTGTTTGAGCCTCATCTCCCAGCCCACTTTAGTTGGCCCAAATTCAGTTGATGTAAATTACTTTATTTTATCACCATTCAATTTCGAAATCATACTATCACACTCCTGTTTTTACGAAAAATGTGATAAATAAATAAATAATAACTTTGGTTGGTAGCGTACCTCTCCATATTTTTCTTCCAAAAAAAAATAAATTATTTACTGAGTCAAATAATGATAGATCTTGGCCGTTGGATTGATTGTTGAGCAGAGGTGTGAGCGCTCCTAAGTTAATATATAAAGGAAAAACCCTTTCTCAAATCATCTTCTCCGAGAAACCCTAGCTGTTTTCATTTGGAAGCAGAATCCATACAGTGCAAACATGGGTATGTATATCTGACCTATCTTGAATTTGAGCTTCCCTGATTCTTATCCTGGATATATTATTGTATTTTAGTGATGCTAACTTCAACTTTTTGATTAGGTATTTCTCGTGATTCGCTGCATAAGCGACGCGCCACTGGTGGCAAGAAGAAGGTCTGGAGGAAGAAGCGAAAGTAACCCTTTTTTCTAATATTTTTCGAAATTTTAGTCACTTTGATTCCTTATATATATCACTACTTTTAGCTGATTAGCTCTGAAGAAGTTTGGAACTTTTTAATCTTGATCTGCTGATTTTAATTATTTGGAAGGTATGAGCTCGGAAGGCAGCCTGCCAATACCAAACTGTCTAGCAACAAGACTGTGAGAAGAATCAGGGTACGAGGTGGAAATGTTAAGTGGCGTGCTTTGAGGCTCGATACTGGAAATTTCTCGTGGGGGAGTGAAGCTGTTACCAGGAAGACCAGACTTCTTGATGTGGTCTACAATGCATCAAACAATGAGCTTGTTCGTACTCAAACTTTGGTCAAGAGTGCTATTGTTCAGGTTGATGCTGCACCTTTCAAGCAGTGGTATCTTCAGCACTATGGAGTTGACATTGGTCGCAAGAAGAAAACCACTCTTGCTAAGAAGGAGGGCGAGGTATTGTATTTGCTACTGCAAGCTTGACAGTCATTTATTGTATATATTTGATCATTCATTGTACAATTACTATTTATGTCTTGCGCTTTGCATTGTTTCTTCAAATAAGTTTTGCCGCCTTCATATTTTTGATATTTCTGATTCTTCTTGCATATTAGAGTTTCTGGTTGTCGTGTCCTCTGAGATGAACACGAGTTGTCTTGTTAGATGATAAGATTATCGTGCTTGTTGTGCTACTTTGTTTCAGTTTGTGTTGTTAGGATGTTTTGGCTTGAATATCGTTCAAGTGGCAACACTATTTTAGTTGAATTGTCGTTGTCAATGCAGTACTTGTATCCAGTAATTTAATTTCTACTCCTATTTTTAAATGTTTAAAACAGATTTTTAACTGTCATTTATTCTTTTACTTGTCTTGATAGGAAGGTGAAGCTGCTGCTGCAGCTGCTACTGAAGAAGTGAAGAAGAGTAACCATGTTACACGAAAGCTTGAAAACAGACAACAGACTCGCAAGCTTGATTCACATATTGAGGAACAATTTAGTGGTGGTCGCCTTTTAGCTTGCATATCTTCACGGCCTGGCCAATGTGGTCGCTGTGATGGGTATGTATCTTCTCCTCTCCTGTCGCCAAGGCACAGTTTAATTTCTCTTGAGTTCGGACTGTATGAAACTAATAGAACAGTGATCAGTTTATTTTCGTGATCAATCTGTTTTCACGGAATAGGATATAAGCTTAATGATCATAGAAAAGCTTGTTTGAGATCACAATTTGCTTGCATGTGCTAATTCTTTGTAGTAGTGCTCAAAGTTAAAGGCGCACCTTATGGCTCGCCTCTGTGCGCCTTGTTTTCGATGGCGAGGTGTTGTTCACTTGTAGGGTTTTTGGATTTTATTGTATTGATATTTGATATAAATATTGATTCACGTGTTAGCTAGGAATAGATAATACTTTCTTTTTGTTGTGTGCACCTCTTGTTTCTGAGGTGTGGCGCCTTGAGCCTAGTCTCCAGGACCCCTTTGCGCCTTTAACAACTATGGTAGTGCTTTCCTGTGAGTGTTTTTAGCCAGATTAATGGAATCATTTTATCCCATGTTTGAGCAAGTTCATGTTCTACTATGAGGGTCAGTTAAAGATTATGAAGTTCCCTTTAGACTTGTTTCGGAGTATGGAATGGGAAAATGTGGTATACAATCATATTTTAACTGTGTTCCAAATTTAAACATCAATTTGCTATCGTATATCCATGCAATTGAAGGTTGTGTTTTTGCAATGGGCATTCATGTGTTGTCTCATTTAATTTTGCAGGTACATCTTGGAGGGGAAAGAGCTAGAATTCTACATGAAGAAGCTCCAGAAGAAGAAAGGGAAGGGAGCTGCTGCTTAAATTTTTGTTACCCGGACTTCATATTCAGATCAATTTTAGCCCTTCACAACTTATTTTGTTGTTTTCTTTCAGACTTTATTTTTGTCTTAATGAAATGAGCAATTAAACTTGCATCACAATCCAGACAATTAAATCCTTAATTAGCATTGTCATTTCGAAGTGTTAACGGTCCTGGTCTGTTGAGAATGTTTCAAGAGCTAGAAACAAATAGATATCGCCTGGTTGTTTTATGTTCATTTATTTGCATATGCTGGTACTCGATTTGCTATTTTCTACAATCTCACAAATATATTCTAGTCATTATGTTGTGCATCTACACCTAAAATGTGTATCAATTTCATTTTGTGGGGTTGTGTTTTTGAGCTCTGCAAATTACCCTGACATAGTGCCGGAGCCAATTCAGTCAACGTTGGTAGGTTTTATCATCCAGTTGCGCCAAGTTCATTATTTGACATTTGCCTAATTGCTTTCGGGGCTGTTGCTATGTCCACAAATAAAAACTGGCACAGAAACAAGGTAGAATAACAATAAAGATACAAAAAATGTTTCCTTTTCCTTTTGGTAACAGCAGAACCAAATATAAAAGAAAAAACTAGCCTACATCAAGGCAACATTCCTGGAGAAGAAGTGATGAATCTTCATCACGAAGATGCAAGTCACCGATGCCCTCTGGAGGATGAGCAAAAACATCAATACTACAGTTAAAAAGAGCAATATAACAGTCGGTTTCCTGACAGTTGCTTACATGGTTGTTAAAATCTCTAATCAGGATGGTGTTATCAATATCAACCTTATCAGTGAAAAGCTAATAAAGAATCAGATTCCACCTCAACTTTATGAGGACCGACAATGATGAGCTAATTCACAACCTGTAAATATAACTGATGCAGTTTCCCAATAACCACTGAAATATCCATTAAGCTTACGCTATCTGGATTAACTTGTTTGCTTTTGCATTTTTGCTTATGACAGAACCGACAGATATACACTCAGCTGATTGGAGAGGCCAAAGTTTCTGTGGTCAAAGATTCATCTGTGCGCTTGACCAAGGGAAGAGGGAAAGCGGAAGCAAAATCTGCAATCAAAGACTCAAACTCAGAAGCTAATATTGTTAATGGAAAGATATCTAATATCCACGATATGTACAAGTCCTTTTGCATCCGTTTTGTCCGCCTCAATGGCATTTTGTTCACTCGCACCAGGTACTTTGTCATAGACAGCATCTAATAAATATGTTCTCTTTGCCTGATTTTGTGTATTTACCAATTTACTTGTCTTACCTTCCAGCTTGGAGACATTTGCTGAAGTCCTTTCTTCAGTCAGCTCTGAATTTTGTGATCTTCTTACTTCTGGGCCAGAAGAAGAGCTAAACTTTGGCGCAGATGTTGTGGACAATGCCCTTTTCATTGTCTGGCTTATAGCCATTCTTGTATTCACAGTTCATAATGTGAAAAAGGAGGCTGAGGGCCAAACATATGCGGAAATCGTGCAGCGGGCTGTTCTGCTTCAAAATTCATTTACTGCTGTTTTTGATGTAATGGGGCACATGCTGGAGAGGTTTGTACAATTGCGCGATCCTTCTTCAAGTTATCTCTTGCCTGGCATCTTAGTCTTCATGGAATGGTTGGCTTGCTGCCCTGATGTTGCATCAGGCAGTGATGCAGATGAGAAACAGGCTGCTGTTAGACTCAGTTTTTGGAACCATTGTACATCCTTCTTGAACAAGGTCTTAACTTTTTGGTCGAAGTCCCTTGATGATAATGAAGACGATACATGCTTCTATAATATGACTCACTATGAGGAAGGGGAAACTGGAAACCGACTTGCACTGTGGGAAGATTTTGAATTGAGAGGATTTTTGCCACTTCTCCCTGCACAAACCATTTTAGATTTTTCGAGGTAGCACTCCTTTGGAAGCGATGGCAGCAAGGAAAAGGTTGCACGTGTCAGAAGGATTCTAGCGGCAGGAAAGGCTCTATCAAACATAGCTAGGATTGATCAAAAAACAATATTTTATGATTCAAGAGTGAAAAAGTTTGTTATAGGTGTGGAGCCTCAAATTTCAGATGATGGAATGCTGGCCTTTGATTCTTGCCTGCCAAAGACCAATGATGTTTTGCAGGAAATTCAGCCTGAGAAAACAGTGAACAATGGAGTTCTTCAGCCTAATTTACAGTCATATATGGAAGGAGATGAGGAAGATGAAGTAATTGTTTTCAGGCCTGCAGTGACAGAGAAACGAACTGATATACCTAATTGGTCCCCTTACGAAGGCATGAAATTGAATCAAGAAGTAGCTGCTGGTGATACGAAATTTTTCAGTGGTTCTATTTCAGCTCCTCTCGACTCTAGGCAGCAGACTGTTGTTGATGCAGGTGCTCAAAAATCTATCTCTTCTGGAATTAATGCTCCACAACACCTGCAACCAATTCAACCACCCTCAAAGTGGTTGATGGAAGAAGCTGCTTCACTTGCAAATAGCTTGAAAGCTGTTAGGTTCAAGGAGAATGGGTATGCAGCGGAACGCGATCTTCCTAAAGACTTAGGTATAGCACATGCTCCTGCACACTCTATGCCCATGCACCAGCCTGTAACCATGAACTCCACAACTATGTTCTACAATCAGACAAAAATTCCTGAAGCTTTAGTTCCATCCAAGGTCGATACAATTGCACCTTCTGGAGTTATTCCTGAAAGCTTTCCTGTAATGTCGTCAGCAGCTGTGCCAGCATCCTCTAGAAAAAGTCCTGTTAGCCGACCTGTAAGGCACCTTGGTCCACCTCCAGGCTTTTCTAATTTTTCTCCTAAACCAGTGAGTGACCCTGGTCTTGGTTCTGATTTGATGAATGAGAATTCGCTGGCAGATGATTCTAGCTGGTTAGATGGTTATCAGTTACCATCATCAGCTAAGGGCCCTGTGCTCAACAATGCCAATAATATCACCTCTCAAGCAATGCCTCAGTATGTTCATAATAGTAATGGCTTCGCTGGGACAGTTAGCTTTCCTTTTCCTGGAAAACAGGTGCAGTCGGTGCCGTTCCAGGCTGAAAAGCAGAAAGGTTGTCAGAATTACCCAGCCCTTGAGCACATAAGATTACAGCAAGAGCAGCAAATGCAGCAACAACTCTTAAATGGAAATCAGCAGTTTACTCCTGTTCCTGAGCCATATCATGGAAAGTCTATCTGGGGTGGTCGTTATATTGTGTGAGGTGATTATGAAAGCATAGATGGTAAGATAATATGTTTTGCACCATGCCGAATCCTGTTGTTACTATATATGGGCTTCATATATTTATTGTGTTTTGCTAATATAGTATCCGTTTACATTATTAGGTTCCGAGAATGACTTCGGTGAATGTACTGCGTCCTCTTGCTACCAAGTGTAACTCCAACTTTGCAGCCTTTACCAAGTTTCAGAATTTTATGTTTTTGTTGGAGCATGGGTGGCTGTGGCTCTTTGCGGGCGCTTGCTACTGAACAAGTAAGTATTTATTTCGTCCTTTTGCATATTCCACATGATCCCTTCAGTTTTGCTCTTATGTTTAAAGCCCAGAAAGGAAGCATCCTGATAGGAAGTATTAAGTTGGCATTTGATATCAGTTGTATGCTTCCACATATGATATTAGTGTCCTTTTGTTCTAACATCTACCTAGGTCATCTTATTTGAGGTTTGTGAAGTTTAAATAGCAGAGCACATCTATTCACCCCTGTTTCGATCCTCAAACAGCTTCTCAGTGTTGCTGTCTGATGAGAAAATTTATAAGATTTCATATCTAATCGAAGGCTAGTCAGGGGAGTTTTGCTCTGCAACTGCATCTTATTGCTATACTAGCTCTGTTTTCTGCAATGCTATGTCGTTTTGCTGTCAATTACGTCAAGTGTCTCTTGTTTATCGGCAAGCTTAAGTCTTTATTCTGCCTTGTAGTAACAGAAGCGTGGGGTTTATTTTTTCTTTGTCCTTAATGGGATACCGGGATTGTCTTTTTTCTTCCAATGCAGATTTCGCGGAGCTCTCCTGGAAGGGGATAACACAAGTCGAAACATTTTTTTGGTGCGAAATTTCCTAAGAAGTAAATGCCTTAATCTGGTTACGTGGGTTGGAGATAGAATATGTTAATTCTCGAGCAACTGTTGATTTTGGGCTTCTTTATATTTGGAAGGAGTTGGTGAGAAATAAAGAAATGGTGTAGTAGTATATACCCCATCATAATACTCAACTTTGATACTAGCCCCGGCTGTCAGATACTCCTGGTGCTTGTCAATGGCTGGCAGGTTATAACTTATATAGTTGGTTTTTCGTGGAGAACTCGGTTGGTCTGTCCGTATGTCCGGGTCAGAAGGTATATGATATTGGCATCATAAGTAGGGCAGTCGGGTTCACTCGTATTACATATCATATTAATGAGTGTGGTTGAAATAATTACTAGAAACAAATACATATCACCTGGTTGTTTTATGTTCATTTATTTGCATATGGTGGTACTCTGATTTGCTATTTTCTACAATCTCACAAATATATTCTAGTCATTATGTTGTGTATCTACACCTAAAATGTGTATCAATTTCATTTTGTGGGGTTGTGTTTTTGAGCTGCTGCAAATTACCCTGACATAGTGCCGGAGCCAATTCAGTTAACGTTGGTAGGTTTTATAATCCAGGTGCGCCGAGTTCATTATTTGACATTTGCCTAATTGCTTTCGGGGCTGTTGCTATGTCCTCAAATAAAAACTGGCACAGAAACAAGGTAGAATAACAATAAAGATACAAAAAATGTTTCCTTCTCCTTTTGGTTACAGCAGAAGCAAATATAAAAGAAAAAACTAGCCTACATCAAGGCAACATTCCTGGAGAAGAAGTGATGAATCTTCATCACGAAGATGCAAGTCACCGATACCCTCCGGAGGATGAGCAAAAACAACAATACTACAGTTAAAAGGAGCAATATAATAGTCGGTTTCCTGACAGTTGCTTACATAGGTTATTAAAATCTCTAATCAGGATGGTGTTATCAATATCAACCTTACCAGTGAAAAGCTAATAAAGAATCAGATTCCACCGCAACTTTATGAGGACCGACGATGACGAGCTAATTCACAACCTGTAAATATAACTGCATCAGTTTCCCAATAACCATTGAAATATATATTAAGATCCCACCACCAATAAGACCATAAGGAAGACAATAAAAACCATCTGTTTTTAACTTAACCAAGCCAGCCTTGAGCTTTTCCCAGCCAACCAAGAGACGCAGGCCATAACCTATTGCCCTGCCGACCAGACCATCAGAGGTGCAAATATACTTTTAGTAGCGTCAGTATAATGTTGTACCAAGTCCATCCTATTCCCTTTTGCATTAATGACCATATCATTCCTTCAAATCAAGACGTGCCAAACAGTTTTATCAAGAAGGAAACTTCTGGGATCAACACCACACATCGAGAAAGACTTGCTGCATAAAATTCAGATTCCACGGATCCACCACTTCATTTAAAAAGAATCATTACCTTCCTGTGGCTATGATCAACAGGAGCCAGAGACAACTTGACTGACTACTGAAGCCATATTACCAATCCAAGAATCGTCCTGAACCATCCCCCAAATTCCGAATACATCATTTACAACTTAAACAATACTGCGAGAAATTGAGGTTTCTTCTAGGTGGAAGTGTTAGCGCTAAAATATCACACAGTACTGTAGGAGAATACATGTTGGAAATATTCTGGAAACAGGAAAGACCAGTTTGGATTTAGTTTGGAGGTACACAAATCTTTCCCCCATGAAAAGAAATCAACAAGGTAATAAAGAGGAAATTGGAAATCACTTATTGTAAGAATTTATTTATTGGAAAGAATGTATACATGAAAACACGAGTAAAAGGAAAAGGTACATTTGCAAGTGAACAATGAATATTGGTGAACAAATGAAATAAATCATCCATAAAAAAAGCCATAGTTACCTAGCTATGCATCACGAGAGGAGCCGCAACGTTTGAGGTATGTTGACATGATCATCATACTCTGGTATCTAAGTTAAGCTAAGCTAAGGTTTTCCCTGCTTCTGCTTCAATCTAGCTCGGACAAAATCATTGCGAGCTTTAATACGAGCTTGTTGAGGAGCAACGTTGATATAGGAGTAATGGGAGCCAGCAGCGAAAAGAGAAATTCCGGCTATAAAGCAGGCTACAGTCATTGCCAATTTCTTAGGGGTTGAAGGATAGCATAGCACCATTTTAAGTCAGTCAGTCTACACGCACAACAAAACCATATAACATGATAGTGAGAGGCAGAGTAGCAAAAACAGTCATCGACGACGGAGATACTCATCAATGTTTCTCACCGGCAATTCAACATACACATAACATGCGTTACTTTAATATAAACTATAACATAAATAATTCAACAACAGATGATGATGTACGACCACAAAAACAAATCAAATTAAATCCGTGAAAATGCATATATCTCACTTTTCCAAGGAACCAGACGATCGTACCAGGGAGTTCCTTAGGGTGTCCAGAAGAAGAAGAAGAAGAAAGAAGGAAGATGACTTCTCCTTTTTTTCTGGATTCAAACTGCGTTAACGCTTTAGGATCCTGTGACGATATATACTATATACGAAACTTACAAATTCAAATGGGGATGTAGCTCAGATGGTAGAGCGCTCGCTTAGCATGCGAGAGGTACGGGGATCGATACCCCGCATCTCCATTCTTCTTTTCCATTCCTTTTTGGCATTCTCTTTTTTTACTTTTCAGTATATTTTCTTACAAGCTCTTTTTTCCCACCTTATTTATTCAATAGTTTAAATTGGCGTTTAAATTTATTTGATGTAATTGAAAACCTCAAGAATAGTAATTCACTGGAGTGAAGAACATATTTGTATTGTATTTGAAGCTAAAATATCATGTTTCTAATATTAATTTCAATTCATATTGTTTTAATAGCTGATTCATCTTCCATTTTTACATTTTATTGCTATAAAAATGTAAAATTTCAATGGTTTAAATAATGTGTAATATGATATCATATTACTAAATAATATATTTTTTAAAAATAAAATTTACACAATTACACTTACATTAAATAACAAATAAAAACTCTCTCTACCTTAATGTGATTCAAACCTCGCAAGTGACTAAACTCGTTAGAAGTTGATATGAAAATAGTATAGTAATAATGGAAATCAAGGGATAATTAGCATCAATGTTCAAAAATGTTTCAATCATGTCCTCAAATAGTTACAAAATTTAAAATTATCTCGGTAAAATTACTTGAATTTGTTTTTTCCTCATTATGAACGAACATCTTTTGTCTAATGTCTCGACGGAAATGATGACATGACATGCTTTTTAAAATTAAAAAACATGCCACCTCATCTTCTTCGACGAAACATTAGACAAAAGGTTCATATTGCATGACAATACTTTGAAAAAAGAATCAACACACAACTAATGGTAACATTAAATAATTGATATGAACATTATAACCAAACAGATAGGTTCCAATCTTTAAACAAAAGCAGTAAAAGAGGTTAAAACCATGAAATCCTTTATCTTCTCTCGGTAACACAGAGAGAATTACCAAACAAGAAAACAAAAAATCATTTTTATGTACAAGTATTCATTTCATTTCATTTGATTTCCCAGATTGCAACTCAGATCTAACTTAGGCTTTAGATTTGTCAGTCCCTGTTACTTGGCTTCCAACTTGTTTTAGTTCAGCAATTTCTCTCACCACTTGAGTTTTATCTTCTTCAAATTGTTCATCTTCTGCAACACATGAAACTCTCATATTCAGCCCATTAATCATTTATAAATAACTAATTCCTTTCTGTCTTAACTTTTATATTTATACCTCTTTCCACCTTCAACTCAGTCAAAAACTGCAGAAGCTTGCTTCTATTGGCTATAAATATGTTGACGATTTCAGGAGGTTTGTTTTGATTGGCGGCGAATAACTATCAACATAGGACATGTACATAGAACAAACAAAATCAAGAGTCTGGAATAATAACTTAAACTCACATGCGGAGACAATATGTCAATACCTTGAATACATGAAATGCATCCATCTGGATCTTCTTACTTGATTCCTGAAATGAAACAAAAGGTTATTAGATGATCTGTGTTAATGAAGTTGGCATTTTCTTCCCTTTTGTAAGGATTTCAGCAAACGACGAAAGGTTGAAAGAACAAGTCATATACCCTTAGAAGATTCATTAGAATCCGCAAATTATCCTTGGAGCTCACATATCGCACCATTACCGAAGAATTTGATCGTTCCAATAACATATCACCCAACAGCTGAAACAACCCACAACATATGTTAGCAAAAGCATAAGCTTAGCTTGAGCAATCTACTTGCGATTTTGCATTAACACAAGTGTAAAATAACAAACTTCCTTCACACCTTAATAGCTTGTCGTTTGGTGATATAACTCTCAGATTCCAGCAATTTTGAATTGAATTCCTGAAAAAACTGAAGACAAAAAGAATTGTAAGAAAAAGGTCAGATTGCCATCAACTAAACTATTCAAACAATGTAAAACATAATTATTTTTGAAAAAGAAAAAAGAAATCATATGTTTGACTAATTATGTTGTACTAGTTAGTTTTTCACTCTACTTGTCCAATTCAAGTACCGTAAAACAGAAACCCAAAACCATCCTCAAACACTTCCCATTAGAAAGGTAGGATGTGCCACCAGTTTTCTAAACCAAGCCTCGGACAAGGAAACTGCTAAACTATTTAAGATTGAAGATAGTAGAAAATTGTAACTTTCAGAGAAACTCACCCAATCGTAGTTCTTTGAAAGAAATCCTGCAACAGTGGACTTGTGCCTGGTCAAAAGTTCCTGGAACACATTCGGTAGAGAACCTGTTATGCTTGCATGTAATAGATTTGTAATGTCCAAATTCAAATGTATAGCAAGATGTGATGACCTGGTGCTTCATTCATACTTGGATTGATTTGCAAACACAATACAAAATATTATGTAGAGAAATCAAATATTTAAATTATAATTTTATATCTTTCAACAGAAGCAAGAAACGTTGCTATCTCAGTGAAGGTATTGCTATGAAATACATTTAGATTCTTTCCCAATTTAAAAAATGAAGATTCACATTCCGCATATAACTTCAAATAAATGTAACTTAATTTCATATTAAGTTACAGCTTCACATCCTTTGCACAGACAAAGAAAAAGGAAGAAGAATCCAACCTTGAAAGTTGCCATAGCATCTGCTGCGATATCGAAATTCGGAAGCTGAATGTAGTTAAAGAACTTGATCAAGTGCTCTGATTCCAAGACATATCTACAAAAGAATAACAGGATGTTCAAGAAATATGAATTCGCCAATAGATGATGGGAAAAATTGCAGTAAACGAGCTAGATGTTTCTGCCTGGCAAAGTGAAGATGCAAGAAAATTTCCTTGGGGAGATTATATATTGAAAAAGAAAAGAAGTGATCACAAACAGTAAGATGCTCTCATAAGTTCAAGAGATAATTTACCTTGCAACACTCTGATGACGGATGCACTCCCTCAACATACTACCATAATGCAAAGCAAGGTCTGGGATTTCATACCTAATAAACAATTCATTATAGTAAAATAAGAAGAGCAGAAGATCCATGAAAGACTAATCAAATCCATAGACACTTAAAATTAAGCTCTAACATCAAACTCATATAGCAACCAGCCAAGCAGTAATAAAAAGAGCTATCTTGAACTAAAAAGGTAAAGTTACAACCAAATCTGGACTATGATCCATCAAGTCTAGAATACATAATTCAGCTTTCCTCTTAATTTCAACTGTTTTCAGTTAGAAATAGGCATAATCTGGAAAACAGAATCCAAACACAAACAAGTTCAAGGAATAAGCTATGTTTTTCATGCCTAGGTGTTTCTGAACCAATATCCCCCCCTCATGGCCCAGTTCTCCCATATACATACATACTCAAATAAAATTCAAAAGGTTTCAAAATGAATCACAATTTCAGAAAACACCAGAAGGAAAATTTCTTCTGATACGCCTCAAAGGTTATACAAGTTATGCAAAACAATGAAGCACCAAGGAAAACAATGTTATAAATTTATAAACGGTATGGGAAGCAAAGAAACATCTACAGGACTAGCAGAAATAGGGCCTGTTTGTTGGTAGCCGATAAAAGTTAGCTCATTTGTTTGTCAATCATAACGGAAATAACAGCAAAGAGTGGTCTCGAAGTCGAGAGTATGTATGCATATCTTACCCAGGTACCAAAATATCAATAAGGTTTAAGTTAGCTTCCAAGTAGGCAGAAGCAAGGATTCGAGATTGAACCTGTTGCCTCTGTAAATTGGCAACAACTTGGGTGGCATCTTTACGCGCCTGTGAAAGAAGTAATCTTCTTAGAAGATTCAACAACAAAACGTAAAACAAAAAATTAACAACAGCAGACACAAGTACAAGGGCATGCATTCAGAATTGAAGAAAAGAAAAAAAAAAAAAAAAAACTGGCCTCGAGACTCAATTTAGGAAGAAACTCAATGAGAAGATTGAGTGTATTCTCCTTGAAGAATTCCTGCGTGAGTTGTGCACACGCGTCGCCAAGAGGCTCAGATTCACTACTGCCATACAGAATCACCTTAAGCTCGCGAATATGTTTGAATAATTCTTCCATCTGCAAATAACAATATAATAATATTAATTCTGACGTGATCATATAAAATATCCTACAGAGAAATTAGTTTGTCACCTTCTCGTCTCTTTTGGCGCCGCGAAGCTCACCGCTGCCATTGAGAGAAACGAGGAGGATTCGAGTTTGGCGGACAACGTCGGCGGGAGATTTAGGCTTGGTCTTGAAAAGGCTTTTCATGTCTGTGTAAATGATGATTGAATCGTCGGAGCTGCTAGGGTTTATGGAATGGAGGAGAGAGATAGAAGAGAGAAAGGTGTTTGTTTCCCGGGAAAGTAGGTTCGTTCATTAACGTCTTCTAGCTTATCGAAGCTTTTATTTACTAATTTTGTTAAACGATACCCAAAAAGACTACACTTAAGACACCTCTGTTTCCTGTTACGATTGTGCAACTGCTCGCTCACGTGTCTTCTATTATATTTCCCTCTTTTCACCACCTTTCCACCTTCTTTTATTTTTAGTATTTACTATCACTCACTTTTTAATTTAAAACGTATAAACAAGAAGAGACCGTTTGTAAATAAAGTTTACCTAGTTTTAAATTGTAGTATTACTAATAGTTTATTGTTTGTATTATTTGCAAATACGATTTTAAATTGTTAATACGATTTAAAAAGATAATTTTGTAGTTAAAGTCAAAAAGTCAAAGATGTATTTTTTATTTGTAAGATTAAAACATAATGGAAAACTCATAAATTTATTCTATATGAATTTAAAATCTACAATTTTAACTATTCAGATACAGTTTATGTGGAGAGTGAATGCTTAAGATTTTAAATTTGTAAGCAGAAGTTCGTGGTTTCAAATAAGTATTTTGTGATTTCACGATTTTGTAAATGAATGACTATGATTTGACTTTGAGCAAAAAAATGACTGTGGTTTGCATTATTTGTAGAAATTTAAAAAATGATCGATTTTGTTGACGTAAACGATGATATTTTTTGCCCGAAATGTTTTTCTGACATTTGGCGAGTTAAGTTAGAGTTACGCTCAAAGGTCAGAAACTCATTTCAGGCAAAAAATGTCATTGTTTACGTCAATAAAATCGACAATTTCTTTAATTCTGCAAACAATGGAAACTACAGTCCTTTATTTGCTTAATCCACAGTCTTTTATTTGCAAAATTTTGAAACCACAAGATACTTATTTAAAGTTAACCCAAAAAAGAATTAGAGACTCATTTTATCAAATAGAAGGTAAAAATACTCATTTAACTCGTCTTTTTTAACATTGGTAACAAATTTGAGATCCTGTTTAACTACAAGAAGTTGCACTTACCACTCTCAGAAGAAAAGTAGGAGATAAAGATAAAGGATTGAGAATCATTTTTCTAAAATAAACCTATACCGTTTACAATTAATAACAAATAAAATCCCTCAATGTTGTGATTTAAACTCATAATCTCCATAGTCACATGAACAGTAGTGTTTAACTAAGACCTTTAGCACAAATTATCAGATTTGACTTTAACATAAAATGTTGCCCATAATATAGCTATACACTTGATAAGATGGTGACACTTTTTGTCAAATATGTATGAGAAGCCATTGCCAACAATAAGATATATCTATAAGAAAGAGATACACTTTAATATAAGAATGGGTGATTTTAATATAAGAATGGGTAATTGCGCGTCAGTAAAAAAACATATTAATGTAGGTTCTTAAAAAAACAAAAAGAACGTATTAATGTCATTAATACCACTGTTGCACAACTAAAGTCCATTAATATTACCTGTGAAGATGAGGTACATGCTCTAGTTATTTTGGCATCGTTACCCAATAGTCTGGAATTGGATACAATAATGTGATTATGTTGTCAAAAACAAAGTTATCACTTTGTGGTATTAGGGATGGAATTTTTGTTGAAGAAGTATGATGAAAGTTTTGTTGAAGAAGGATTGATCCGGTGAAGGTACATCGACAAATGCTTCCATCAAATGATACTGCACATATGCAAGAAAAAGGATGGAAAATAGAAAAAAGAATAATTTTTTGCATTCCAATAGTGTTCCACAAAAAAATGGAGTACGCTAACTGATGACTTGTACAAGTCAATTATATGCAATTCTAAATTTCTATCAACAGATATTGAAGAAAAACCAGTCATTTTCTCTTCCTAAATTAATTTCAAAAGCACAAAAAATGACTAGTACGATACTCCATCCCAAAAACAACAGTCAGCACACTTGAATCCTACGCTTGCTGCCACATTAGTTCTAATGCGCATCAGGACTGAGCATCCTCTGTAAGCCATTCATCAGATGGATTGCATCAAATTTCATGCTAAGAACAATCTGAGTACAATATCAATTCAATTTGACATGTGACAAACTGATGGAGGAAAAACAAGCAGACTCCTAAGGTGATTGTGGAAGGGACGATTCAGTCACGAGACGATCAATCAATCAATCGATCGATCTTCAACATCCAATGCTTTTCATTATCATGTTAAGCCTTTCGATCACAGCTGCTGGATTAGCGTAAGCTCCATTAAGATTGATAGCATGATATTCCAATCCTTTCCATCCAGCAATGTACTGAAAATGCGGACGCCTAAAGAAGCTGCTAATAATCTCTAAAATTACAGTTTTTGGAGTTGCAGATACTATGTGAGTTAGACCTGCACCATGAGCACCAATAATAACCGACGCCTCTTGAATTGCTCGCACTTGCTCCTTCACAGACATGTGTGCAAACAATCCATTGATAAGGTTTACCTTGCACTCCAAGTGATTCAGTGCCCAGCTTTGTAATGAATCAAACAATTCTGCTTCATTGCTCAGTCTTGATTCAACCTTCCCATGGTGACGTGGATGCGCTAAATAATCTTCACGTCTGACAAAGAGGACATTGTGACCTGAAACAGGCTTTTCAGCACCATGTCTATTAACAGAGAACCCAAAGGCTGTTCTAATCATTTCTCCAAACTCAGATAATCTGGCGGTTTTCCTGTCATCAGGTTTTTGCCAAAGATCTTTTGCAAGTGCTCCTGTACAACTTATATCTCCACTAAGTCCCTCGAAGAGAGCAGTCTCATATCCCAGAGGAGCAAGAACTACATGGCGAAAACAAACTGGGCCACTGAAGTTTTTAGCATATCTAACGCTTGAAAACATTGCCTTCCATGTTTCTTCCAAAGGTGTCTGAAAGTTTCAAAATTGAGGTTAGAGAATTGCCAAAGCTTCCAATTGAGCTCAGCAAAATTAAATGAACAAGGAAGATGGTGCAATTTCAATTTCACATAGCTGGCAGATCATATTACTGAAAATTTGTCGGGTTTAATCACATGAGATGATTCTTATATCCAGCTTTGTTCAGGCTATATTTCCCAACTTAGTAAGATGACACAAGGCAAAAAGAACTTCTCAAGTGAAAGTATTAATTAACTTGGGTAATAAAGGAAATGCTACTTAGAGCTGTTTTCATCTATTAAGAACAAAAGAGGGAGAAGGATCTGCAGCAGATCAGCTATGGCACAAATCTCCAAACATCAAAAGTAGAATATCCCAAAATACTTTCACTAACAACATAATATCAATTGAAAAAAAAAATACAGGATTTTGTACTCATAAAGCGAACAGCAAAATTTTACAGTATACAAATATATTTCAGACTTGTTTAGTTATTTGAATGAATACAGGGTCACAAAGTGCATATGAGTCCTGATTTCGGCTGAATTATGGAGCAATCTAGATTAGAAGCAGACAACGCATCTGTTGGAAAAGAAATTAAGGAAACGGATAACTAAGTTATGACTGCTCCACATGCGAAATTATTTGGATCAGCAAGTTGATTGGAGCCACCATTAGAAGTAACTAAATCCAATATTGTCTCAAAATCAACTTTTGGAATTTTGAAATTTATTTACTTTACATGACTGATCACTTAATTTGATGCAGAAGTATTCTATAAATGATGCATACAAATCTAGAACATCCAACAAAGCATGATCTTCCCAAAATCTGACACGGGTCATGCTAACCAAGACCCTTTTCCACACTTCAAAAGATGCAACATGATACCACCACCATCGAAAGACATATGGATCAAGAAGTACAATAGTTATCAGCATAAATCAAGCTGTACGACAATTACACTAAAAAGACGCAGCAAATTTCAAGATTATTATCTTTTCCAGAAATCTGCCACTCAGAGAAATTTGAATGCAGCCATATATACTATTCATGTGATGAAAGAAAACCAGTCAAACTTCAATTGCTATCTATATCTTGAAACTTCTGATTCAAGTTTTTATGCATAAATGTCATATGGTTCTCTACACGAAATGAATTAAGAATAGTAGGGGGACTTACTACGCAATGGCCATCGAGGAAAACCAAATGAGGTCGGTAAGGCAGTTCTGTTACTCTAGAAGAAACATATGCACTGTACCAATCTGTAACAGTATGAAAGAGATTTGCATATTCAAATCGAGTGACAAAAATTGTTGGCTCCTCAATCCACTGAAAGCACAATAAATAAGGGAGTCAGAATTACTAGAAAAAGGGAACATTGACAACTGCATACCAAAAACATCAGATTTTTAAAGCAATAGCGCAATTTATGGTAAAAACATGATACACCATTATGATTGCATTAAATTGTCAGTCAATCAGAATCCCAAAAGCTAATCATCTAACCAATGAGCATAACCACCATTCCATAATTCACCCTCCAACATACTAGGAAAGAATCACTAGTCAGCAAAGCTCAAAGCTTCACACTTTCCTTCTGACTGACATACATGTAAGGTTACCCTAATTGAAGTTACTAAATTGAAAATTTGATAGACAAAATTTAGAAGATTAACGCTTGTTCTTTATGCATTATCAGTAATTGATTTCGGTTCAATTCAGTTAAGTAGCATCTAGTTCAGTTCAGCAATTTCCCTGCACTTCAATTCAGTTCGGTAGCATTTGAGTTCAGTTCAGCAATTTCCCTGCACTTCAATTCAGTTGGGTAGCATTTGAGTTCAGTTCAGTCTGATTCAGTAAATTTCAGTCATAAAAAACAACAGGGCCAAACCTGATCACACTGAAACTCCTTCTCATTGACAACCCGAATAGACCCGATCAACTGACGCATAGTATGCCTGTTAATCTTCTCACGGGGAACATAAGCATCCAAGAAACCCGCATCAACAACATTCCGCCTCTTCTTCCCAACCCCAAGAACCTCAAACGCCCCATCTTGAAACAGAGGCAATTCATCACCCTCCTGTCTACCAATAACCTCCTGTATCATCTCCCCTCCAGCCGACATCTGAATCCTCTCGGGCACCATCCTCACACTCCCACCTTCACAAATAGAGCTCCGCAACGTCTCACTGAAGAAACACCGGAACCATCCAGAAGACCCCCCGGGAATCGCGGGGAGAACATCGAGTCGTCGAGTAAACCCATTACCAAAGTAAGCTTCACAAGAACCAAATGGCAGATCGGGATTCCGAGTCCATGGAAGGTAAGAAGGTAAAATCGGCCATGGTTTGAGGTAAATAGTATTGTCGTTACTAAAATTGGTCTCTGATTTTAAGTGACGGTGGCTCTCTGAGGTGGAATCTAGGGTTTGTTTAAGGAGCGGAGGTTCGGAGGTATGGTGGTGATGGTGGTGAGATGAGAAGTAGAGGAAGACGGAGATGGAATTCAGAAGGAAGAGGAAAAGGACGATCTTGAAAAGCTTCGAGTGACTTCTGCTGCTCATGGTGGAGACTAGGGTTTTTCTCTATCTAGAAACTCGGGAGACTAGGGTTTCTAGAGAGAGAAAACTCCATTTTTAGCGACAAACGCGATCGTTATTTTCGTCCCGCATTATTTTTTCTGTTGGACGTGGGTTGAAGAATACATGACGATGATGTGATATGATAACGACGAAGCTGGAATTCTACTTTGGTTTTTTTTTTACTTTTTACTTTTACTGCTTAGTTACTGATAAATATGTGAGAGGTTGTTGGTAGCTTCTTTTATTTCATCCCAGGTAAAGAAAATGAATTCCATAAAATTTGATTTGTAGGTGAAAAAATGGCCTCTGCATTTAACACCTACTACTATCCATTAGTTTAAATTTTAATTTTTCTTTCTGTCAAAATAAATAAATTAACTTTTAGATATAGATGTATTTTTTGTAATTAATGCAATTATTAAGTTTTAATACTACAATAATTTCAATATTTTACTGAAAGGAATAATTTGAATATTTAGGAATTATGAAATTTGTAAATGTCAAGATTTAATGATTTATGGATTTAATTAATTGTTAAACTCTCATTTAAAGAAACTGAATTTTAACTTAATCATCAATCGATACAATCCTCCTCATGTTTGCTAGACATTTGAATTCTTTGTGTAATTCTTTCTGACAAAAACACTAACTTTTATTACCATAAATGACAACATTTTTAGAAAAATTTACTTCCCAAAAGGATACAACCAACATTTAAAAACAGATGGAGTAGTAATCATATCATTTTTCAGAGGTTAACTTGCCTTATATAGTGGATTTAAGGATTTTCTAGACACGTGTGAGTCCAAAGTTGGCAGAGAGGGTAATTTCGTTAGGTGGAAGTTTTTTGGAAGCAAGCGAGCATGTGGGAAGAGTGTCATTTCAAGTGATAATGACACGCGTCCCTAGACAAGGCGGTTAGTGATGTAACCACAACGATGATGCCACGTGTGGCATGAAGAGAGAAAGAGACGTTGGGTCACATGATTCGCACATCATTTCAAGTGATAATGACACGCGTCCCTAAACAAGACAGTTAGTGATGTAACCACAATGATGATGCCGCATGTGACATAAAGAGAGAGATGTTGAGTCACGTGCATGGCTCGTTACCTCGGTCTCCGGGTATATTGATATCAGATGTCTCCCCCTACTCATAAGAATGTAATTCTTTCAGCGTGACTGAGAAGTGTATATCCGACTCTTCATAGATGTCCGTGAGCCTAGACTGGTACTTGAATTTTGAATTTCATCGAGAAGAGAGTTGTTAGGTTGGTTGGGGACAGGTTGTCAAGCATGTGTAATGGGACATGGATGACGTCATCTGCGTAGTTTTCGCAATTATTGAAGTGACACTTGAGCCATTTGTCTAGTATAGAGTCGCACGACTTGAGTATAGCATGTATCATATACGAGCCTTTCAGGAAGAGCTATATGGTTCAAGAAAGTCTTTACGGGAGTTTTAAGTCCGTTGAATTTTTCTGACACGTTGCAGATAAGGATGGGGTCGTACAAAAAATCATTGACACTTGGTGGAGGCAGTATGGTTCAAGCACAGAAATTCGTACGATTCAAGTCTAGACATAGGAAGCTGTGTGGAGTTTTATGAAAGGGCACTTTGACATAAAATTGAGGGTGTCAATCTCGTGTCCTCGAAATCTGGGATGAATGAGTTATAACTTCAAAGAGTAATTTCGTTTTCTTGCAAATACTCGCACTTGTTTCATTGGTAGTTTGAGAAGCCTAAATAACTTTCATCATAAAATACGAAAACTAGTGTTTATAATCACGTCATCCGAACATCAGACATATAATAAAATCTCTTTTTAAGCAAAGATAAAACAATTTTTTATTATGAAACTCAGTGAGAAGTTGTGGTGAAACTAATTATAACATGGTATGAAACAAAATAAATATGTACAACTTCTGAGATTGATAAATAAGTCCCAAAATCAATTAAAAAGAAAAAATCAATAATACAAACCTAAAAATCAATCTAGAGTGGAATCAGCAGCTTCAGATCTCCAATGTCTAGCTTTCTCAAAACCATTAACAAAATTTTCATAATCTTGAATAGTTTGGTCAATCTCTTGTTCAGTATTCATAACAAAAGGACCCAATTGAGCCACAGGTTCACCAATTGGTTCACCTCCAACCAAAATAAACCTCAAATTAGCCTTACTACTTGACTTGTTCCAAACACGTAAACCATCTCCTAACTTCCCTAACAGAAGAAGATTGTGAGCTGAAGTTGGTGAACTATTTTCGCTCCCGAATATGCCTTCTCCTTCTAAAATGTACACGAAACTGTTCCAGTTTATCGGTATTGGTTGCGCAAGATGAGCTCCAGGCTTCATGGAGAAATCTAAGTACATTGTTGGAGTTCTTGTATAGACTTGTGATTTAGCACCTAATGCTTCTCCTGCTATTACTCTGACTTTTACTCCATATTTTGTAGCTTCTGGTATGTCCTTGCTTGATACTTCCTGATATCTAGGCTCAATCCTATATGTATAATAAGATAAGTCAACTTTTCATATTATATATAGTTGCAAATAAATGATAATGGCATGTAGTAATGTAAAAAGGATCAAGAATTTTAAAAATGTACAATGGTCCAAGCATTATTAAAGACTCTGTTATCCTACTAAAAGAAGTAACACAAAGGTTGGAAAATAAATGTGATATACTAAAGGGTACGACTTTATGCAAATCATAACAGTCACAAACAGTCATGTACAAAATTACGGTTAATAATTGAGTGCATTAAAAACTTATTAAATATTTAGATTTACTAATCAAATTTCATCCATGATCGAGACGCATGATCGTCTTGGACATTTTGGGGGCCTTGTGCTAAATATTAAAGGGACATTTTGATCTGGTATGGTGGAGAGAGACAAAACTTTAGTTTGTGAAAATTATGTTTTAGAAATAACGTATTTCGTTGTTGGTGTCCGCGTCCGGACGAGATAGGTAAATATTTATGAAGTAATGAGGGATAAGACATACATTTTGTGGGTAGAGGAGAGGTTAATCCACAATTGCAAGCCCTTTTGAGTGCCCTGAAGAGCAGAGGGCATCTCCGAGTGGACAATCCCTCTACCAGCAGTCATCCATTGTACATCCCCTTCACCTATTGTCCCCTTTTGCCCTTCAAAGTCTTCATGCCTTACACCTCCCTGCTTTATTTTACAAGAAAAGATTAGTTAAATTAATACAACCAACATTGACTTGTATTTATTTTAAGAGCACTGCTCTTATAATAAATGAAATTGCTATTTCCTACTGTTTGACTTCAAATGTCAACGCGTATGATACAACAAAAAAAACAAGAATCAAAGCTATCAAAATATCAAATTCTTTACCTGCAGCATATACGTAACAGTCTCGAACCCTATGAACATAAAAATAAATAATTAGAACATGCTCTCTTTTTTCCACTTTTGAATGGTCCAAAAATAATAGATTGAAATTAAAAAATACGGTCAGGATGAATCCAAACCTCTGTGGGGATGATCAGGGAAACCAGCTGGAGCAGTAACTTCAATAACCAAAACCCAAAAAAATAAATAAAACAGACAATGAGATTTCCTTATACATTAAGCAGAAAAAGAAAAAAGACACAGAATAAAACAGAGCACACTTACGAGAGAACTCGTCCAAGACAAGAAAAGGATCAAAATATCTAAGTTCAAACCTGCACAGATTAAAAACAAAACAAAAAAAAAAACAAGTAAAACCCATTAATAATTAATTCAAGAACACAAAAATATATCTTACAACAACAACAAAACCTTAATCTCAAAATGATTCGGGGACTATTATATATAAGGAAATGGAGAATGACCTGCCAATGCTCCTCCTAACAATGGCCCCGACACCTTCATGTTGAGGCCTAGCCAACAACTTCTGAACCACTTGACGAGGTTGTTGAACAACAACACAGGAGGAATCAACTAGTATTGTTTGAGCCATTCTTAATATCAGCTAAAAAACAGTAGAAGTCAAAATTATGTTATGTTATGTTTATGATGTTCTGTGTAAGCAATAAAGAAAAAGAGATTGAAATGTATAAATAGGTGCTCTGCTGCTTTGTTATGTCAAGAAATTAAGAATGAAAGAGTTGGATGGTCAAAGGAAGATTTTAGGCACCAAATTATTATTAGGCCCACTTACCATACTTTCCTTACGGTTTAGGGATCCTCTTTTGAAGTTACACTTTTATATAACGTCATCCAAGCGTTGCCATGATGTTTTTTTTGCATCATATTATACTGAATAAAAGCATTAAACTTGTGGTTTAAATTATTAATTTTTTGTAAATAAGTATCTATAGGAGAAAAGAAAAAGAGAATATTACTGGTAATGGAACTGTAAATATGCAATCAGCTCACATCAAATTAAGGTTTGATCCCATCCATCATCATCTCATAAGGTAGCCCATGGAATTGGTTGTGTGGGCCAGGAAAATATGCTATGAATGTGAAGATGACATGATAAATACCAAAGCATGATGTCAAAAAGTACCTTATCATATATACAACTAGGATTGAATGTGAAGATGTGATTAGAGTCAAAATCAAATAAGAATAAAGAGAGACTAATTATATGGTAATGGTATGGTATTCAATCCAATATCCAAATTTAATCCAACTTTATTGCAGATGTAATACGATAATGCGTACAAAATTGTTCCACAATTTTATCACCATTAAGTTGGTGATGATATTGGTATCACAAATTTGTAATAATGGCCCCGTTTGGTAAACAGCTTTTTGAGAAATAATTAGAGGTTTTGACCAATTAAAACTATAATTAAGTGTTTGGTAAAGAGAGGTTTAAGATAGGTTTTTGAGATGAAAAAACTAATTTAGAAAAAGCTACTTTTATGAGCTTTTTGATATAGCTTTTTGTAGTATTTATTTGATTGACCTTTTTAACCCTAACGATTAAAAATGAAAATAATATTTATAAACAATGAATGTCCTTATTTGTCATTTTGCACAAACAACTATTTACAATCAGCTAATTTTTACCAAACAGTTAATCAAATCAGCTAATCGAATCAGCTAATCAAATCAGCTAACAACTAACAGCTAACATCTAACAACTAATTGCCAAACGGGGCCAATATCAATTACTTCTTTCGTTCGTTTCATGTTAAATGTCTTTTTAGACCAATTTTTTTTGCTTCACATACATGTTATTTTGATTTAATTTATACATATTAATTGGCTTTTACCAAACATACCCTTATTTAAATACCATTTTTTAACTTGAAAATTATAATAGTAGTTAAAGTAAGGGTAACAAAATCTTTTACATTATTTTCTTAATTCGTGTATATTAACGGAGAGAGTATATTATACGGTGTTTTTAAATTCATTACTTTTGAAATATATTTAGTTCATTGAATTTTTTATTTAATACTTATGTTATTTTTTCACATTTGACAAATTTCAGAAATTCATTATCATATATTCCCCAAGCAATAACTCGGTGGTTAACGCTCCAAAATAGAAGCGTGAAGTTTTTGATTCGGATCCCAAAAATTGACAAATATAAAACTCTAGAAAAAATCAAATATACAAAATCTGAAATGATGTACTCTAGGCAGCATAAAAAAAAACATTATATACAAAATGTGAAATGATGTACTCTATGGCAGAATGTACAACATAATAATTTATTCCAAATAAAACCCATGTAGTTTCCCAAATTTACAAATAGATGAATTGAACCAATATCCTGAAGATAAACCCCATCATTGTATTCAACTGCTCATGTAAGCACATATGTCCTGAGGGAGCAGCTAGCGTCAAGATAGATATAGATGCATTTTAGAATCGCGAGATCTGAAAATGGAACTTAGACCAAAACGGACATTATATCTGGTATTGCTACGTAATGTTATTCTCTCATATATGATTATGATACACACCAAAGAATATATATTACAAACACAGAAGAAATAGGGAAGAAAGACTGAAGAAATTTTCACATTAACCTAATAGAATCTGTTCTCTCAAATTACAAGGGGAAGAATGAACATACCTACACAGACCACTACAACAAAAATAATTTACTGCTGTTCCGAAAAATAGCCCCAAAAAAGAAAAATTTGCAGTGAGCAATTGTGCAGCAAAATGCTCAAAGCTAGTTGATCCTAGAATAAATTAAATGGAAATAGAATGAATGATGAAGGAGATTTTGAGCACGAGTATGTTTCAACATCAAACCATCAGAAGAACGGCAAGGAGTATAGCCAGGTTAGACATGACGAAGCAAGCAGCGGTCTTAGGTTGCCCACTCGGTTTAGGAGGTGATGCAGTCGTTCCTGGACTGGATGATGGAGCTCTTGCCTGAACTGGGGCCAAAGGTGACTCCGCCACTTCGTCTTCCTCTAGCACTGGATAAGGAGCCTCAGCTGGTGGCAAGAATTCACGCGTGATTAATTGGAGGAGACTGCCCGGTTGAACTGGGCTCATATAAGAAGGTGTTGCGCTCCCCAGATTCAAACAATGATTCTCTGCAACAGTTTCCACATTTTCAAAAATTAAATGTTAGAATAAACCACACAGAATCAGCTGCATGACTAAAAGTATGATATCAAATACATATGATCATCCGCCAATGCAAATTTTTTCTGACAATATAAGATTTTAATTTTACTTTTGACCTAACATTTTGCTATGTGCTCTTTATATTGATTATAGCGAACTTACTCTTAATATTGATTATTTATAGAGAACTTAAAGCAAAGGATTTGACATCAAGGTTCGTAGTTAGATGTTTCAGTTTACACAAATGAACCTCTATAATAGAAAGAAACAAGGACAACTAAGTTCCGCAACATCCTATAAGAAAAGCTTCGAAGATGATACATTAATCCTGAATAAATTCTCATCGCAGCATTACAAAATAAAAAAGAAAACAAAATATTTAAAGCCTGAGGATCAACTAGCCTAATAACGAAATTTAAATACGTAAAGTCCGCGAGATGATTGCTAACTTAAGAATTTGGAAAAATTATTTAAGAAACTGTCCAAGAACCCATATGATGATGAAATATTGTGTCACATTCCAAGGGGTTACTGTTATATATTGGTCTGATGATGGCAGCAACTAACATGATAAAGTGCAAAAAATTCAAAATTACTGCTACTTTTAATTCGACTATGGCATGATAAAGAATGCAAAAAAGATAAAAAATAAAGGAAAGGAGCACTTTTTGCTGAATATCATTGCATGTTAAAATAATAAGAAAGACGCTCCATGGAAGGGTCACTTACTTTTATATCTAGCTGACGTAAAAGGGAAGTCTGTGATAAGACCACTTATATTGACTCCCACGACGTAGGAGTTAATTTCCACATTCGGGTCTGAGAAAAAGTCCCATGCTTGAGATACAAATTCATTGCTGAAGAGCTCCACGTAAACCGGGAGCCCAGCCGAGAGTATCTTTGGTACAACATCTGTAACACCAGTGATGAATAGGGCACTGTCAGGGAAGACAGAACTCTTGCTAATGACCACAGAATTGGCAAATGTTTTGATATCTTGCATGGCATCATCAAGAACACTTCGGATGTTCTCATCAACCTTGTAAACAAGTTCGTAATTTTTATTGCCCTTGAACTTCTTTAAAACAGAACTGTTACTCGATTCAATCATAAGCTTCTTCTCATAACCAGCTTTGCTCAACACATCCAGTACAACATCTATTACAGGCAACTGCTGCTTCTCTACGAGATAAGGTGCATGCTGAAATTAACAAAAGAGACAACAAAACTTTCAAACACAGTGGAACAAAATACAAGTATATTTTCCCATTGAATTCTAAATTTGAGAATCAGATTATTTATTTAACAACCAATTTTCAGCAACAATAGTGGATGGGACAACCTCAAGTTCAACGAGTTGAATCGGATAGTTCATAAAGATTCAACCATGGTCATCAAGAAATATATTTTGTTTATTCATTTACCTATTGTCATTGTAGGGAGAGAGATAAAGATGGCATTGTCTATCACCAAATTAAATTAATCTATAACTTAAAATCCAGGAATAGAATGATTCAACCAAGGATCATGAGTAACTAAGCACCACAAGAACCTTACCTCTAAGCTGATCAAGATACCAGATAGAGAACTAGCATTCTTTGCCATGGCCATGAAATCAGACAAAGTAAGAAAATTCCCAGCATCTTTGAACTTTGGATTCCGGTACAGTCGATAGTCTGACTGTGGATTTGATATTGCAGCTACAAAAAAGTAAAATATAAATAAATATCAACGAAAGGATAGTTAATATTTTCAGACAAACAACTACAAGATTGCACCTAAAAGAAATTATTACAACATAACAGAACAACCTACATTTGCTCTAGTAAAAAGATTTTTCAGGAATCAGGGTGTTTTTGTTTTCTGTTCAGGCCGGATTTCAAGGTTAGAGCCCCTCTCAGGAAGATGCAATTCAAACTTAGGTAAGCCTATTCGATGATCCATTCTCAATAGTAGTAATTAATTCAATTTCCATTATATCAGAACATAAATTGATTTTTTATTTTTTAAGAAGAACATAATTAACACACCAAATACTGAAATTCAAAATGCCAAAAGATCCTCAAACGGAACAAGCAGATGACATTCAGTTTTTTACCCAAAACTTGTCCAGTTTTTGCATCAGCATTTGTGGTTGATAATTGTCAAATTCAATGACTATGTAGTGATGAGGTATTGAATTATTCCCCATAATAATAGAACAAACTGAGCACAACTAAACTTGAGCTGCAAATATACAAGCATCCCAGTTGAAAGTCATTTGAAATGTCTCAATTTTCTTATTTTATAGCATCATTCACTTCATTTCGAGTTAATATTGGACTGTTGAGTAATGCATGTATCCTATGACAACATGACCACTTCCAATATTTTGGGGTGGGAGGTTCATATCAGAATAGCAAAAATCTCCATTGACAAACAAGCAAATGAAAACCAAGTATAACTTACGAGTCAATTGGTCAATCTCATTCCATGTTAAGTTAAAGGAAAATATTCCAGCGCTTCCTGAAAGCTCTGGAATTTTTACAGCGAGGTTGCTGTGAGAGGACTGAGCAACTGTTGTACTTTCAATGAGATTTATGGAACTCATGCAAAATGGGATTCCATCCTTCGACATTTGAACAGGACAATCAATAATATTTGCACCATCTGCAATAGCTTTCTGATACGCCCTATCAGTACAACCAGGGTAATCTCCACTTGCGCCATTTTTTGAGATGACTAGAACATTCACTGCATTACACAAGGTTAACAAAAAAGTTAGAAAATTTTATCAAAAAAAAAAGGTTAGAAAATAATGGTTTACGAATCAACTTCACTAAAAGTCAACTCTATACAAACAACCATTATAGTACATGTTTATAGTACAAATTGTATCATTTACTAGTGCCTTACCATTATCTGAAGCATTTGTACCCAGCTGAGAATAGCAATCTGCAATGGAAAATCAAAATTCAGCATCTTGAGGGTTCATGCTTCCTCATGTTTAGAACAAGCAGAAAGGGCCTGAGGTATATATTACTAGCAATAATATAACTTTGAAAGTGCCTGAAAAACTTTGAATACGGCGTAGCCATCAGTAGATCATTGATAGCAAAGTTCAAACCTCATCCGTTTTTAGTTACTTCATGAGAGATGGCAATAGGTAATACATAAATGAGGACTACAGATGCCTGGGATTCAATCAAGTTTTCATACTGTGACAATATAAACTAAATACAATGTTGAGAAAGAGAGGAATCCATTTTTTTTTGTTTCAAAAGCATATTACTTGCCTGTATATGATGTATAGTTTCCAGATGATATCAGATGCAAACTAAATAACAACAGGAAGAAGAAGCAAAGTGGCTCACCTCTTGCTGCTGATGAAGTTATTGGAAAGTCAGACAGCACACCATCAACTGAGAAGTCACCATTGTCGATGAAAGAAAGATATTCACTTACTGGATCATAACTGTAATTATAACTAAATGGAACATCATTGTAAAAATCATAAGCAAAAACTTCTAGCCCCAACTTGTGAGCATCAAGGACAAGAGGAGTATGGGGTTTCAAGTAAAGAGTTGGATCAACAGGCCAAATGTAACCCTTGGGAACAAGAATTCCTGAGGCAAAGGTATTGATGAATGTCAAATTCTTTAACAGAGAACTATATGACTGATTTGTTGAAGGCTCAATGCTCTCAGGTTCTAGAAACCGGAAAACCAGTTTTGTAACATTAGCATTTAATCGTTGAGCAACGGCTTTCAGGAAAAGCACCTCTGGGGATGAGATATAATTAATCACCACTCTTTTGGAGAGACCAAGTACATAATTTCTCATGCTCATATTATGTTGTGTATAGAATGCATCGTGCTGCAAAAGAATCAATTTAAATGGTTGGTTTAAAAAAATACCAGGAAAGCACATTTCTTTTGCTTATCTATTTGGTGTTATTGTAGCGTTTACCTGGACATTTAACCATAAAGCTTCTGGTTTTAATGATGTCACATTCTCGACAGTTTGAATTGCAAACAGATTACCATCAAACTTGTTAGTTCGCGAATAAAGTCCCTGCAACACTGATACAAAACAACATATGAATAACTAACTAGCGATGATATACATAGAAATTAGCTCAAGAAAAGAATAAGAACAACAAACTCACAGATGGTAGAAGTTAACAATTGATTGTAAGTAAAATCAATAGAAAACCAGCCTTGTGTTTCGAGACCGTTAACGAGATAAGTATTGTCCTTGTCCTTGAAGGCAACAGCAGCATCAGTATAATTTTCAAGAGTAAGTTGAGGGACACAAATGCCAACTTGATCTTTAGTTAACTGTAGATCACACCATAAAGCCACATCAGGCACACTTGTGAGCATTGCAAGCTGATAAGCGCCACTGCTCGAATCTGGAAGCAGCCCCGAAAACCCTCCCCGAGCGATTACTAAAGGAGGTTTTCCTGCAAATACAAATCATATTAACAAACTAATTATCCTTAACAAACTAATTATCCTTAACAAACTAATTATCCAAATTCCCAAATTAAAACTCACCATTAAGTGTCTTCCAAGCAGATTCCTGAGCAGAAACCAGAGTGACGAATGAGTAAAGTAGCACAAATGCAGCAACCAGAGAAGAGGCGCGTGGATTACACATTGCTGCCGGAGGGAGGATCACGCCGGCGAGTGAGTTTGGGAAGAAGGAACAAGGTCGTGGCCAGATGAACTTATTGGGAAATGTGTGAGATTTGATGGATTTTTAGAGAGAGAGAGCACTGAACCCAAACTTTTCAAGCTGTGCTTTACTGGATTTTTATGTGTTTATTATATATATATAAAGCTGTTTTATTAGTTTTTAATTATGATTAGTGTCGTTTTCAACTCAGCTAATACGTTTTTCTACACGCGTATTCGTTTTTTCTGATAGTTGGGGGAGGCTTACAGCTCATAAATAAATTACTCGGCTCTTGAGAGCTGGTTATAGTTTCTGTTTTTTTTTTTTATAAAAGAGGTGGTGCTAGTTTTTTGTTTTAAGTGTAGTAGTAACAATTTCCCATAAATTGTTTATTCTTAATGTTACCTTCTACCAGAGATTAAATTTCACATTAATAGGTTCTTCTTAAATATTAACAAATCTAATGCTAAATTTCAAAAACAATCTTACGGTTATCAAAATTATTAAGTAAGTGATTTTGGTTTAATTTTTGACAAAGTGATTATAGTTTTTTTTATTTTAAGAAAAAGAGTGATTTTTCATTTCAATATTGTAAAAACGACTAATGAAACTAAATTATATTTTTCATTTATAAGAATTGGTATGTTTGAAATTCTCATTCGAAACATTTAGTTTTCTGTTTTCATCAAACGACACCTAATGACCTTAAAATTGATTAATAGTCTCAGTTTTGAGATATTTTGTTTTTAAAGTCGTAAGCAGTCATTTTTACGATATTCAAATAAAAGATCACTCTTTTGGCAAAACAAAAAATATTAATCACTTTTTTTTGTCAATAAGCAAACCCCGGTCAAATTCAAGGTTCGCACAATTTACATACAAGCATTACAAATTGTTATACTTATTCTCTGAGAATCATTGACTAATTTAGGCATTAAAAGAGGGGTTGTCGATCAGTGCCCTCAAGCCTAACCTTTTTGTTTTTATATGTTATCGAGGACATCTCAACCATTCAATAGTTCGGACTTATTCTCGAATTATCATACTGGTTTTATTCTCTCTCGTGTAACGAAGTTTGATCATGCTTTAAAGCGACAAACCTCTGCAAGTGATCGTTCTTGTCAAACTGTTATTATGGCTCGCTCTGGAATTATAATTGGGTTAAAGCGAATTGTGATGAGGCTAGCAAATGTAATCCTACATTTGCCGATGTTGGAAGAGTGATCAATGATGGTTATGGTAATTAGTCGGGCGCTTTGCTTCTAACATGGGCATTTGTGCCATTGTATTACCCGAGCTCTAGGGCCAATGGCTTAGTCTAAATGGTTCTGGAAGGTTATTATTAAGTTTGATTTGAAGGTTGTTATTTTGTTACTTTCTAATTTTATTTGTCATATTTGTCGGTATTACAGGTTAGTGGGTAAGAGTATGATTAGTCGAGTTTGGAAAGTGAAAATTCAACATCTTTTGAGAAAGTAATAAGACAATTGACTAAATGAAAAATTTCGCAAGTATTCTTTGTGGTAGCAGTCATCACAAGTGTGGTATGACGTCTACATACATTTAAAACATTTAAGATATTTTGACGGTTGACATGCTTAATAATTCGACAATTTTATTGACAACCCTCGTTAAAATGCTCTCATAATATTAAAATATTTAAAATTGAGCATGTAATTTTCAGTTTTGTCAACCTTGTAACATTTGGAGGTGCCCTGTTTTTCTTTTTCTTTTTTTTGGTAATAGAGGTGCCTGTTTTGTTTCTTGCTTTACTAGTTATTTGCATTTAATTATATTATAAGGGGAAACACTTGGCATTTTTTAAGTAACGAAATATTAAAATGGAATAATTAGATAAGATTAGGGTGGATGGAAGCTATTATTTCCTTTTACTGAAAATTTGGTTATTCAAAATAAAAGGAAATAGGTAGTATATTTGAGAAACCTTCTTTTCTTAGCTCGATACATTAAACTTTCAATTATTAGAAAAAAAAATCTACTACTATTTATCTATATGAAAATCAATTTTGTGAGTGTAATACAGTCACAAAATCTTGTAATTTTGTTTTTATCTAAAACTGTAAAATATACAAAGTTCCAAATCGAATTTTACGTTTAAATACTTAAAAGAAAAAAAAATCAACTATAATTGAAATATTGTCGATATTTTTCCAGCAAAATACACAGATTTTATGCATGTGGAGAATAATACATAGTATTAAAGATGATTATCAACTTAAAATATTGGAGAGATTTTTGTATACTTCAAGAGCACGATGACGTGGTACTCCAGCTCAATAAATAGTTGGCATATGTTACATCAACCAATAAAATTTTGACAATGTGTAATTAATTAAAAATTTATTTTTTAATCAATAATTTATATAAAATTCTAAACCTTAAAATAAAAATTTTAGACTCTAAAAATTAAACTTTAGACTATAAATCATCGACCTTAAATACTAACTTATGTGATGTATTATCGAATTATTAGTTTGAAGTACCACGTCATCCGTAATTCGAGAGTATTTTAAAATTTTCTTCAAAATATTAATTAAGTGAGAAACAACAAAAATGATTGACAGGTAAGTTGATGTCTGCACGTCGTCGTTTCACGACCGAGTCAATGAGCTGCGCTCCCTTTCATTTTCATCGGCTCAACCCAGTTGGGTTTACTGATTGGAGACAGCTGGTTAGGCCCCATAACTTTTATGAAATTTTCCTACGTGGCGATGCTTTATTGGTTAAATAGGCTGAGGTAAGGGATGAATGGCACTGATATCTATAGTTTGGGACATACAAATTTAGAGAAGCAGTCAATGGTTTTCTCAAAAAAAAAAAAAAGAGAAGTCAGTCAATGGCACTTGCTAAGAAAACAAAAAAAATAAAATTGTCAGTTGGCTAAAAATGAAAATCATATGATAAGATTTTTTCACATTTTTATATCTTTGATTATCACCTAATTTCATTACATTTTGTACTTTTTTATTCTGTGTTTTACTATGTGACAAATGGAGCAATGATAATTAAATTAACAGCATGTTCTCCTCCATCTACATGCAAATCATAAGTAGTCTATAAAATAACCATAGGTAGAACTAAGCAGGGGTATATTGCATTTAGGGCCCTTAAGATTATCACCAATTCTTATAAAAAATAGAGACTATGGTCTTTGAAATACCCTTTTAAGTTCTTATCTCGAAGGTATTAAGCAGGTGAAACAGATTGACCTAGCACTAGAGTCAAGTGATTATTTTTTCCTAAAGGTCATAAAGAGATCTCAAAACCTGGATGAAGGAATTGAGAGTTTATTAGATGACTAGAGTTTCACAACTCAAACCAAATTAGTTTGCATCGACTTAGTTAAGTTATTGATCGATCAATTGAGTACGTTTCAAGTAAGTTCGTAAAGCTAATAAAAAAAGATAAATCAAATTTTTGTTGTAATTTTTTAAGAGTAAATGACGTATTGACCCTAAATGGAAAAACTTCCACTTGCATCCAATTGGTAATGAATTGGACACTAGAAGACACATCAGTAGGCTTCTAACAGAAAGTTTTGCACTTCTATTCTTTTGGACCACCTAATATACATATCAATAAAGGACCACATAATACAATAATACGTAAATGTGAAAAACTTCCACTTACAGCTCCAATTGGTAGTTATTACTATTACTGTAAATGTGTGTGTACATTTTCATTTGATGGAAGATATGTGTATATTAGAAATCCAATAAGTAATGTATTATTTTGTCACTATTTTTCCGTTTTACACTAATTACAGATTTATTTTATTGCGTCTATAAATGTCTATCTTTTTTTATAGTTTTTATAAATGTCATAGGTTCTCTTACATGCTAAATTTTCATCATTTCATCAAAATGTTCTCTTACAACACTAAACTGAACATGTCAATTGGGGTTAAGCTTATACACTAGTAACATTGATATACTCTGTTGATTTGTTAGGGGTGAGCACGTCAATAAAACATGGTTCCTTTAACTCATTTTCAGATTTGACATGTACGAGTTGTCCGTGCATCTAGAGAATGACACGGCTTTCGAATATATATTAGCTTATCTTTCCTACTAGTTCATATGTTTTAGGCGGTTATCTTTCATCATTGATTTTGATTTGGCCATATCTAGTGACTCGAAATGCTATTCATATTAGAGAATGAATGATGAAATCTCAAGCATATTTGATCACATACGGGAGGTTTTACTATTCATATATCTTAATTTAGTGAATGAATGTATGAAATATTGAAAAGTATATATAAGACATAAGATATAGGCTTCGATCCCGTTTTTAGGATATAGATGAGAAGAGAAGAGCTCTTGTTGTTTAAAGCTCCTTTAGCATTGCTTTTTCAGAACGCAAAAGCAGTTCTACTAGCTTTTCAATTTCTTCAAATTTGATAAACATAAAACTGTGTGTTGAAAATTGCTCTAAAAAAATTACAGTTTTCTAACTTTTTAAAAAGTTGTCAATAACTGTGTCAACTCACTTAGAAAATGGAAGTTGATTTTTTATTTTAAGAAAATTGCCGTAACTTTTCTTTCAGAAAAAGAATAAAAATAAATTGAAATTGTCGTAACTGTTTAACGTTCAGGATTTTACATTTTTTTTACGCTTTAAATCCGCCCTTTCACTAAGTCAGAATAAATAATTTTGCCTGAACTGATCCTAAATAAAGAGTGGACATGCGCAGCTGTTTCAATAATGAACCAAGAAAAAGAAGAAACTGTATATTAATAATAACATAAAGCATTAAATATTTGTGGTGGGATTAGGCTGGAAGGTTCACTGAAAAAAATTGCCCATCTGACAGCACATGGGCTGATTTCAAACAACTTACCAAAAAACAAATAAAAAAGAGGAAAATTGATTTTTTTTAAGGAAACCTTTTTAAGTATTTTTAGTATTATTAGCTTCTCGTTCTTTTTGTTGGTTTGGTGGAAAATCAGTTTGTCATTCTTTGTGTTCATATTGTTATTTTTATTTTCTTAAGGCTATCTAAAAATATACTCCAAAATATTACCAGTATCAAGTGGTAATTTATTAATATTAATTAGTTAGTAACTTTCATATGTGGCCAATGATCAATTTGGCTGTATGATTATACGTGCATATAGCAAATGGTTTCTATTATTATTATTATTGTTATTATGTGCATATGTCATATTATTACTTTTAGTTAATTTAATTTGGAGTCTTTCCGTTAGGTGTCTTACTTAATTTTCTTTCCTGTTATTGTTTTTCTATTTGTTTAAGAAAGTCATCTTTTGTTTAAAAAAGTCATCTCAATATAGCATGAAAGAGGGGCCGGCAAAGATTCTAAAAATTAAAATTTGATTTATAATATTGAATAGTTTGAGAGGAATAATTAGAAATGGATATTATTTTATTGTATTGAGCTAGAAATAGAAGCAAAGGAGAAGGAGATGTGTATAATGAAGCGCACTTAATGGCGTGGATTTGGCAATGAGACTTAAAAACTCCACAAAAGCAGCCCACTGTTGTGGCCTAAGAGTATATATGTCTCCCAAACCTTTCCATTCATAATGTTATACCCCTTATTAGTTAATTATTTAATTTAACAAGATAAACAATATCCTAAAATAACAAGATAAACAATTTATTAGTGGTTATGATTTTACTAATTTTAATAAAAAAATAATCCGTATAATAAAAATGAACGACTAGGATCATGATAGAATTTCTCCCGTTACACAAGCTAAAATGGTTGCTAATGTAGGAATTCGGGGTTACAAGTGGAGGAGGCACGAATGAGAATTTTGAGGCTATTTAGGATGTAGGGTTGGAATTTTGGGGTTGAATCATTGAGTTCTCGAGAATGAGACATGATTTGTTTGAAGTAAACACGTGTTATTCACGCTTACCGCACTAAATAATGATAAAGTGGATCCAAATGATGTCCTTACTTCGGGTATTGGTTACTGTCCTTGAGACATATGGCTCCTCCTGTGAGTGGGTAGAAAATACTCTGAAAATCAAGTTAGTAATATTTAGAGAGAAAAAAATTGTGACTGTATCATTATTCATTGGGAGTATTTATAAATGAGTAATTGAAAAGATTTCGTGACGTAATGGTGCGACCTGACAACTACGTAAGAGGTGCCCGAGACAAGTCGATTTGAGTTTACCGTGAGTGTGACTTGACTAGCCTGTGGTTTGATGGGCTCCAAAAGGAGAGCAAGGTGCGTCCGATTAGGTGTCCGTTGGGCTCGGATGTATGGCATTCTCAAGTTATGAAAATAAAATAAAATTGTACCAAAAAAAAAGTATCTTAAATTAGCTGACATGACTGGCCCAAAAGTAAATTTAAGCCCCTAAACGATGAGCCCATAAAACCAAGTAATCTCCTTAAAGAAAAAAAAGTAGTCTCCTAGATCCATAAAAATTTAGACCTTTTTCCCTTGTATTTTCCTCACTATTCCTTTTGTTTTCATATAACAAAGATATTTGCATTGAATTTCCAGGAAGATAACATTTACTAAAATCACAACTTATGAAAGGGATTTAGTGATCATTCAATGGAGAGTGCTGGCAATATTTTGAAGCCTGCTCTAATGTTTTGAATGTAGAAGCTGCATACTAATGCAAAACTAAATACTACATACTTTCTTCAGATATATCTCTAGCATCAGTATAAGAATTTTATACATGCAGGGACTACTTTATTTTAGTTAAATTCTAAATATTCAGTTATTCATACAATTATAAATTACAGTTTCAAGAAAGGTTGACCCGAATGGTAAGTGGTTAGGGGTTGATATCCCTGCTTAGGGTAGTCAAAGTTCAGTGCTAGCAGGCAGGCATGAAGCATGTGATTTACTCTAGTATTGATAAATGATATTATTCTTCCTTAATCCATAACTTATAAGTACTATTAATAAAACCAAAGTTGTATTAATATTCAAGAGGCTGAGACAAAAATGTTTGTACAGGATTTAACAGAACTTTGAGTTTCAGTGTATGTAATAACATCATGATTTACAACTTGGTTTCAGCTGTGCTCTTCTTTCGCTTCAACTTCACTCCACTCTCACATCTGTCTCTGATCTTATCTTCAAAAACGACTTTCAGATCACTCTTTCTTGGGTTGGAGGTAATTGATTAGGTACTAGGACTTGGTGTTAGTCCCGGAGCTTTCATTAGGCGATAGGCGACTCTGCCACATTGGACTCAGTTAGCAAAGATTCAGAAGGTGGCGCTGCCATATCGGACTCCGTTTGCTCAGAAGGTGGCTCTGCCATATCGGAATTAGTTAGCACGGCTTCAGAAGGCGGCTCTGCTACATCAGACTCTGGTTGTACAGATGGCGGCTCTGGCATACCAGATTTAGTTAGCAAAGATTCAGAAGGTGGCTCTGCCATATCAGACATAGTTAGCACAGATTCTGAAGGCGGCTCTGCCACATCGGACTCTGGTTGTACAGATGGCGGCTCTGCCATACTGGACTTAGTTAGCAAAGATTCAGAAGGCGGCTCTGCCACATCGGAGTCCGTATGCAAAGAAGGCGGCTCTGCCATGTCGGACATAGTTAGCACAGATTCAGAAGGCAACTTTTCCACATCGGACTCAGTTAGCACAGGTCCAGGAGTGTGTGCTGCTGTTGATTGAAAGTACTCAGGTGCAATACGTTTCAAGAAAGTTCCAGGCGTAACCGGGTTCATGTAATGAGGTGTGCTCTTCCCCATCTTCAGACATTTATTCTCTGCCAACCAAAATTATGTGAAACTGAAATTTCGGGTTGAAAACTGGAAAAAGAAGCTAAAAACAAGTTAACATACTTTTATATCTATCTGCTGTTAAAGGGAATTCTGTGATAAGACCAGTAGCATTGGCAACCTGGACATAGGAGTTGATTTCTACAGACGCATCAGAGAAAAAGTCCCATGCTTGAGACACAAACTCATTCCTGAACACCTCGACGAAAACGTCGAGCCCTGCCGATTTTAACTTTGGTACAACTTTTGTAGAGCCTGTCAGGAATAGCAAATTGTCCGTGTAGACAGAATTCTTCTCCACTACTGTAGCCTCCGCAAATTTCTTCATGTCTTCGATGGCTGAGTCAGCAATATCTGTAATGTTCTTTTCAATCTTGAAAACAAGTCTGTACTCGTTTCCTTCCTTCAATTTTTTAAGAACATGGGCGTCTGAGGACTGAATCATAACCTTTTCAGCTTTTTCATTCTCATAACCAGCGTCGTTCAAGGCATTCACTACTGCCTCAATTACATTTAATTTCTGTTTCTTCATAAGATAGTCTGCATTCTGAAATTAACACACGAGACAATTTCTTAAATTTTTCTCCTGAAAAGTAAACAAATAGTTAACAATTAAGTTCATTTAAGGCATGACCCGTCTCGAAGACTAACCAGAAAATAAGAAAATCTCAAATGATTAAAAGAACTATGACGTAGCAAAAACACACCTCAATTATGATCAAAACGCCAGAGAGAGCGCTACTATTCTTTGACAGGGCCAAGAAATCATCCAAAGTTAGGAACTTGCCTACATTACTGGACTTGGGATTCCGTGGCAGCTCAAATGATGCATATGGGTTAAATATGGCAGCTATAAAGAAGTAAGAAATATGTTAACGGGAAAAGTCACAAAAATCTAAAGACAAAGAGCTCGAAACCATTGTAACTTTTACATACGCGTCAAGGTCTGAATCTCAGACCATGTCAAGCTGAAGGTAAATATTCCACTGTCATTCTTAATCTCTGGAATGGTTGTCGCGAGTTTGGAGTAAGCGGACTTCGCAGCTGTTGTACTCTCCTTAAGATCTATGGAGGGTAAGCAAAATGGAATTCCATCCTTGGACATTTGAACAGAACAATCAACTATATTTGCACCATCTGAAATAGCTTTCTCATATGCCATATCAGTACAGCCTGGGTAATCTCCACTTGCTCCATTTTTCGTGATGATCAGGAATTTGACTGCGCGATTAACCAATGAGTTCAACATAACTTTCCAACAGATCAACTTCTAACAAGCATCGAGATACTATTTAGTCACACCTTACCTCGATCTTTAGCACTTTTGCGGAGATGAGAAAAGCATTCTGTAATTCCCAAAAGCTAATTAGGACAACAATGCAGGATCTTTTTAACTTTAACAAAGAAGAGAATGCTCACCTCTTGCAGCAGATGCAGTTATCGGGAAGTCAGTCAGCACGCCATCGACAGAGAATTTTCCGTTGTAAATGAAAGATAGATATTCCGCCATTGGATCATAACTGTAATTGAAACTAAAGGGGACATCATTAAAAAAATCTGATGCAAAAACCTGCAGCCCCGCCAAGTGTGCATCACGGACAAGATAAGTATAATGTTGTAAGTAAAGAGTTGCATCCATAGGCCATATGTAATTCTTAGGAACAAGAATTCCTGAGGCAAATTTCCTGATAAACGACAGTTGGTTCAACAGAGAACCGTAAGTCTGCTTTGTTGAAGGCTCCACATCAGAAGGTCCTTGGAATCTGAATATCAGTTTTGTTGTTTTGGAGTCGGATTTCTGAGCAATGGTTTTCAAGAAATCCACCTCTGGAGATGAGATATAATCAACAACCACTCCTTTCGATACACCAAGAATATAGTCTGTCATGCTTAAACCATGTTCTGTATAGAAAGCATCATACTGCAAAAGAATCAAACAGATTAAGGTAATACATGAGGTAGCTTGTATTGGATAAATATTCAACTTTGCACATGTCTGTTAAATCTCATTTACTTGTATAAAGAAGTCAATTGCACCCATAGACCCATATGTGTTCCAAGTATTAGAAACGGAACACCAATACTAGAAAGCTTATTTCTTAACATCAAATTCATTGAACTTCACATTTGCATTCTCTTGTAGGCATTTTAAACAGATTTTGGTAACAATGGAGGCACGCAAACGACGATACATGAGCTAGGTTTTGTACATTGACTGAAAATTCATGTCATCAGACCAAACTTAGTTGATTTCTTTCATCCCATCCCCTTTCAGTTTATCCATAAAGCAAACCTAGCAAGAGCATGCATTTTATTATTGTTCTTTATAATCCACATTTAAAATTATTCTGCCTTAGGTGTCCTTCACGTGTACTTTTCGGTGATTACTATTGCTAGAATGTAGGAAAAATATTACGATGATCATTGAATTTTCGTACCTGAACATTCAACCAGATTCCATTGGCAGGTTGTTTCAAAGCAGTCATATTCTCAACGGTGAGAATTGGGAATTTGTTAGTATCCATATTGCTAGAGCGAGTATGGACTCCCTGGGTCACTGTTACATTACATCAATCAGACCAAGATGACGAGTTTTATGTTAAAAAAAAGAGAGTGGAGAAGCCAAACAGAAAGAAAGAAGAAACTCACAGATAACATTAGATAACTCGGGCAAAGTGAAGTCAAGTGAAAACCAACCGCGGGTAGGAACACCATTGAAGTTGTAAGAGTTGATCCGATTTTTAAAAAGCTTGGAAATGTCAGTAGAATTATCAAGCTTGATATCAGGAGAACAAATGGCAGCTCCATCTTTGGTTAACTGCACATCACACCATAGAACTACATCAGGTACGCTGGTCAGCGATGCCAAATCATACGCACCCAAACTCGAATCCGGAAATAGCCCTGAAAACCCACCGCGTGCAATTACTAGAGGTGCTTTTCCTGCGTACATTACCATTTCAAATCATTTACTTATGTGACAAGTTATGTAACCACAGAGTGTTTTTTTTTTATTGTAGTTATTATTTTGACAGCATCATCAAAAGAAACTAGAATTTCTACGTGCATGGATTGAAACAGAAATATAGAAGAGATATGAAAACGATGGATACCATCAAGAGTGCGCCAATCAGGAGAATGAGGAACACCGGAAGCCGGAGTTAGCAATGAGTGAAGCAGTAGAAATGCAACAAGTGAAGAACCAATATCACGTGGATTAAACATTGCTTCCAGAGAATGTCGCCGACGGATCAAATCAATACAGCAAATGATTTTCCGGTTATATGTTTGATGATGATGATGATGATGGAGTAATTGGTTAATTAGGAAAGAAATGTACGCAGCTATCTTTTAGGCGGGCTTTTCTTTCTACATTTATACTATATATGCATGAATCAACTTTGTGTTCTATGACATTTATAGCTATTTATAGAAGTTACTAATTTTGGCTGGGAAGGAAATGTATGTGATAAAAATTGTTGTTCTTTGTTTTTTTTGGTGAAAGAACGTGTCTTTCAGGAAATATTTATACTGGATGATTTATAAGGGAAAAAACAGTCCTTTTTAACATATGAAATTATAGTGACATATATTTCGAGGCTTCATCAAATTTTGTATTAGGTGATTCTTGAATCGAATCACTCGGTCATATTGAGTAAATGAGCGGCTTCGAATATGATAAATATCTGTAGAAAGAATTGTCTCAAGGTGGCAGGGCGTGGCATTTGATGTCATAACAATCCGGTACACGACTCTTGCTTAAGTCCTGCCGCATGGGAACAAAATCTGCGGTCCATGTGAAAAATATTTTTTCATTATATCCTAAATAGTCCCCGAATCAACCCGTCGTAGAATTTTTTTACACATATCAAATATTTATAGAAGGAAAGCAAATTATTTTCCTGCCACATTGCAATTGAGTAACTAGCGAACAATTATCAAAATAACAACAAACTATTTATATTCAGACGAACCGTGATTATTCTATTTATCTAAATTTACTCTTAACCTTTTTCAAGCTAAGATATTAATTAAGGTGAATAGATACATACGTTGAGGGGACATCATGTATGTTGCCTTTGTAATCCTTTTTCTTTTTAACAAGAAAACAATGTTTTGGTTCGCCCAAAATAATTAACACACACAATATCCTACTTTTTGTTATGTGTCCCTTTTTAATTTATACTTTGGTTTTCTCTTTAATTTTGATATTAGGTTGGTTTCTTGATTTGTCCCTTCCCTTGCAGAATAGGACAGTAGTATACTAGTTGGCAGCCCTTAATACACGTGTCGAAGAAATATGAAGGTAATCAACACGTGTAAAATTAGCAGCAAACACACTGAACTGAAGGTGTAGTCATTCTGTGTATGTCTGATGCAATGCAAATCAGCTTAATAGTAATTATTATCAGCCTCGCCATAATAATTTTACAAGCAGAGAAAAAATGGAGACGATAACACAACTTATAAAAAACATAACATCATCGGAACATGCACAAGTGGTTCCATTAACATTGTTCGTTGCTGTTTTATGTCTTTGTTTAGTCATCGGACACTTTCTTGAAGAGAGCCGCTGGGTTAATGAGTCCATTACTGCCATTATAATTGTACGTAATTATTTATCAATCCTTTTTATTGTTAACTATTATCATAATCTAATTTGCAATTAATTAATTAATTAGGGGTTGATCACTGGAATTATTATACTGGTTGTGAGTAAGGGTAAAAGCTCTCATATTTTGAGATTTAATGAAGGGGTTTTCTTCATATATCTGCTTCCTCCCATTATATTCAATGCTGGGTAAGTAAGTCATTTTTAATTAATTAATTAATTAATTTGTTAATTGACATTGATAGCATCTGAAAATGTTTGAACTTTTTTTAAAAAATCAGATTTCAGGTGAAGAAAAAGCACTTCTTTCAGAACTTCATAACCATTATGCTATTTGGGGTGTTTGGTGTTTTCATCTCAACTTCCATCATCGTTGTTGGTATTTTTTTATTTTATTTGAATAATTTCATTAATCTTGCATCTGTTTAATTGTTTCCATCCTCAAATCAGATAGTTTTTATTTATTTGTTGGCCTAGGCAGCAGGTGGCTGGTTCCCAAATTAGGCTTTGTTGGTCTCACACCCCGCGATTATCTTGGTAGGTCTTCTAATTTATGCTCCCTGCATACATTGAGACGTTCTCATTATTTCTTTTGAAAGTAATTTTGAGCTATCTTTTATGTTTTAGATGTCAAGGTTGAGCTTCCAAATTCCTTTAGCACAAGTTCACAATAAAAATATCCGGTCACATTTTCGCTTTAATACATGATTACTCATACCCGAACTTGTCCAATTCAGACCTCTCCCGCATCCTTTATAGTGGCACAATCGACTCAAAACACATTTTATGCGGGGAGGTCTAAAATTGGCAAGTTCACCAATTTTAGGTGTGCAATGCCGATAGGTCCGTTATAAGATGAGGGTTTTGAATAGCAAAACGTGACAAGTTTAGGTGCTTAATTATACAATTATTATTCCAATTTCTCTTGTAAGAAAATGATAGAATTTACAAGTACATATCAAATTATAATTTCAAGTGTTTTGAGTGTTCGGAAGACTAACTTTTATTGATTCATCTTCAGCATTAGGAACAATATTTTCAGCCACGGATACAGTGTGTACCCTTCAGGTTGGTTGAATCACAAATGTCTCTCTGTTTTTTGTTTTATGGATATAGTAAGTTAATATATATGTATGTGATATAGGTTCTTCATCAAGAGGAGACTCCTTTACTTTACAGTTTAGTCTTTGGTGAAGGAGTCGTAAATGATGCAACATCTGTCGTTCTCTTCAATGCCATACAAAAGATGGATGTCTCTCGGCTTAATGCCACCACAATACTTACCATTGTTGGTGACTTTTTGTACTTGTTCTCCACAAGTACTGCTCTTGGTGTCTCTGTAAGTTATCTAATCCGTTTGTTCGAGCAGTCTGTTATGTTTTTATCATTTTAGATTTTAGTGTAAAAAATTGCGGGAATTCAGTTTCATGTGTTTGCTGTGTATCAAGAATGGCTTGATTTTTCTCTTTCTTTTGGCAGGCTGGACTTTTGACAGCATATATCCTTAAAGCCTTATACGTTGGAAGGTAAACATTTCCCGTGATTTATATTTACGATCAAGTTGTCAAGGTAAAATTCTCAAACGTCTGAACTAAATTTTCGATATGCAGGCATTCGAGCATTCGTGAAATTGGTATAATGGTTTTGGTGGCTTATCTGTCTTACATGTTAGCTGAGGTATAAAACCTTCATATATTAACTAGATTAATTAAATGGGAAAATTTTCATAGCATATAGCCATATATAGTAAAACGTAATGCGGTCTACTGTTTCATTTTATGACAGCTGCTAGAACTAAGTGGAATTCTCACAGTCTTCTTTTGCGGGATACTCATGTCCCATTATGCGTGGCACAATTTGACTGAAAGCTCTAGAATTACTACGAGGTATGCATATTTATGTTTGGTAATAATCTCTTTGGAAACTGGTTTTGATATAGTCTAAGATTTTTGTTGACTTTTTAATGTATGTTATTCAGGCATGTATTTGCAATGATGTCATATGTTGCAGAGACATTCATATTTCTATATGTAGGCATGGATGCGCTTGATATTCAGAAATGGAAAACGAGTAAGACAGAGTAAGACAAAGTACTAATGTTTGACGATCTTTTTCCAGTTAGTTACTGTACATTTTTTGGGTTAATTTTGATATGTTTTCTGTTAATTTTCAGTTTCGGAAGTTCAGTGAGTATATGCAGCACACTATTGATGCTAATATTGGTTGGACGAGCTGCTTTCGTGTTTCCACTTTCGGCTTTTGCGAATTTTATGAATAGAGGAAGAACATCTCCAATCACATTCAGACACCAGGTTAGCATAGATATTCGTCCCGCATTTTTCTATTTGATGAATTTGGAATGACTTTGCTATTTTTGTAGATAGTCATTTGGTGGGCTGGACTAATTAGAGGAGCGGTATCTATAGCTTTAGCTTATAAGCAGGTGAGCTTTCTGTTTATTCAAATCTCTTAACTGGAAAAAGAAAAAGAAACTATATATCTAAATTGCTCATTGATTATTTTTCAATTTTGGCTCGAGTAGTTTACATATTCGGGGGTTACATGGAAATCAGTCAATGCTGCAGTTGTAACCAGCACGATCATCGTCGTCCTGTTCACTACAATGGTATCTTGAAACATAATTTTCTTTTGCTTTTGTGTATTATTTTTGTCTAAGAACAGAATAGGGTTCTTACAACTAAAATTTGCGAGACTTTTTAATTTGTCGGATACTTCATGGAGAATAAACAAGGGTTTTTGCAACTAAAATTTGCAAGGCTGATGATCATCCCCGTGGATTTGCATTTGTTTGAAACACGATGTTTTTTATGTTCCAGGTATTTGGTCTATTAACTAAGCCGTTGATACTATATACCATTCCACAAAATAGAGATGGAAATCACAATGATCACGTGATGAAGATACCAAAAGATGACATCAGGCTGCCTTTACTATCGATGGAAGAATCTACAGCCTCTAACCTGCAACGAGCAACAGAGGGTATCTCGATGCTAATAGAAAGGCCTGTATATACTGTGCATTACTATTGGAGAAAGTTTGACAATGCATACATGAGACCAATATTTGGGGGTCCTCGTGCAACGGAAGACTATCTAGGTACCATATTATATGATATTTATTATTCGCGTAATGCGAGTGCTAAATGAAATAAAATTCTTAATTTGATGGATGTGATATATAAACTTGTTATTTGCAGGTTAACTGCAAAGGATTAGCTGCGGTGGAAGGGACATCAAGTTTTTGAAGATGGAAATGAGAATACGCTAATTCTGGTAAAATGCATACAGTGTTGAAGATGTAAATGAGAATATGCTAATTTTGGTAAATGCATATATATAACTCATTAATTTTGAAGTAATGCAAGTGTGCAACATTGTCTAACAAACATGTTTGTGACTTCTTATAGCATGATTTTGTAGTACGACATTTTAAGCCAAACCAAACAACATATATATACTGGTTTGGTACTACATTTTACCAACTTATGTGCAAAAATGGCAAGTCTAGATTTTTAAGGCGAGTCTAGTGATCTTATTCAAACTTGTAATAAATGTGAAATGATGTTCCACTTAAAAAGATGATATATATTTATTGTGAATTCACCCATTTATACTAAATAACAGTGTTGTTTTTTTTTTCAAAAAAAGATCAATACCATATGATTTTGTATAGAACTTGATGAAATGGCACAACGGAGAAGTCCCAATTAAAATGTATAAACGTCAAAACCCTTTTTTACATGTGATAGCTCACTTTTCTTGAAAGAACATACTATCTGTTCAAAAAACAAAAAAAAAATAAAAAAAATACATATGATTGTTAGCAGTTTATATAGTCCAATATGAGGATTGAAAGCGTCCTTAAAGCATATTGTCTATTATGTTTGCAATATTGATCATTGTCTTGGTATGTACCAAATGTTTATCTTCATCATTATTAATTGGTAAATGTTTTGGTAAATTGATTGGTACATTGATTATTATTTTGTAAATTTGTCTTATATCATTAACGGGGCGATGTGAGCAAATTTAATTTCTAATGGCATTGAATTACAATATATATTTTCTAAAGAGCTTCAAATATTGTTCAAAAGAAAAGAGCATACAATATTAGTACAGTATAGGGGAAAGGGAGAAAGAAATCAGATGATCCTTTGCCAAACGTGCAAGGCACATGCAAAACGTATTGAATACGGATAAAAGTGGTCTGTTTTGGTCGGTGGGAGTTGGTTGTGGACATATATAAAATTGTATATGATTTAATTTAAGACACTATAAATTCCATCATTAATGCAATTTGGGTAAAGTGAAAAGAAACCTTGTAGTTGGTTTCATTTATAAAAAAAAATTTGTTGGTTGAAAATTATATAGATGGTTACCAAACAAGAAATTTTAAAGCAGAGAGTGTCGGAAATCATAAACTTCAGTTTAGTTTGAGCGAAAATAAATTTTTTCTAAAAAGTATCAGTTTAGGTTACCTATATAAAACAATACATGATCAATGTTTATAAAATGGTATTAATTTATAGGTGTAGGCTACGGTTACTTTATTTTTCCTTTACTTTGTAAATACTTTGTCCTATTTACCATAAGATTAGGTTCTAACCCATAATCTAATAGTGGACAAAACAAAGTAATGATTATTTTGTGAAAAACAAAGTAACTATACAAAGTAACTATAGAATTTCCCTAATTTATATATCGTTAATAGTGATTTATGTTGTTAGGCATGTGATCTCTAGTATAATTTTGTTACTGTGGAAAAACGTACAAATCATTCTCATCAATTACTTAAACATGGCATGTCAAATTATATAATATCATAGACTTTTAATTATATTATTTGTAATTGTAGTTGTATATACTGAGTCTAAATTGATGTCATTTTATAAACATTAAATTGAAAGTTAAATTAATAATATATGTTGAGCCTAAATTGGTACTTTCAAAATAAAACCTTCAACATAAATAAAAAAAATCATGTATTACTAAAACAATAACGAAATTGTTGAAGATGGAGGCCATTATACAAGCCAAATACCCGTTTGGTATTTGCTGCAGTATCTTTATCTTTAGCCAAATGCCAAATGCCAAATGCCAAATGCTGCAAAGTATTGTATCAGGTAAACATAGCCTAATTTAATAAAAGCGTCATGCTCGGTTGTAGTGGAAGTTCTCTATTTTTGGTACTGATTTAATCTCGCTATCTAAAAATAACAATACTTATTTAGTGGTTGTTTGGTATACATGAATCTGAATTTATGTATGCGATGAAAATTCTCATGATTTTTTAATATGGAAAGTTGTTTGGTTGACATGAAATTGAGAAAATGAGGGAACTCAAAATTTATAGGAATTTCAAATTCTCACATAATGTGGAAAATTAATCACTCACCCCCTTCTTGGTCATTCAAAATTTATGAAAATTTCAAATTCATCAATGTCAACCAAACACGTTAAAGCTATTTCATAAGAATTACACTAGGAAAATAATTTCCTATAAATTAGAACTTCCCACAGAAATTAAATTCACATGTATACCAAACGACCTATCTCTCATTACGCCAATTGAGCTTTCTACTTAATACCCTCAATACCTGAATTCCCGACGTTTTACTAGAGGCTAGAGGTTGTTTAATGGCCGAGCACATCGTGAATTCCTTTAACTTGGCTTAAAAATGCCGATATTCTCTGAACTTACTTGGATTAAACTATTAGTCATTTAAATTTGTTAAAAATGACTTATTAGCCCCTAATAATCACTTTTACTAATACATTCGCTCCTTAAATTTGCATAAATTTGTATATCTAACAATTTGTCAAAATTCACATTATCTTTTGACACGTAAATTTAAGATATTAATTATGCCAATTCTAGCAATTTTAAAGAGTCAATAAGTCACTTTTGAAAGAATCTCCAAACTTCAATCCAACACCGGAGGTTCATTAATCTTCGAATCAGACCAAGCTCTGCTCTTCCCTACATATATATAACATTGAACAAAAAGGCTATTAAATTACCAAGAACTTCTATTTATCCTACTTTTGTCAGATTTTTACAATGTGAACAAAATTTCAAGTCAGATATGTATTAAAAAATTCTCAAGAATCCAGCTTATGTGGAGACATTGGCTTAGAATCTGCTCTATTTAGATTAAGTTAGTACGCATAAGGAGATATCAACCCAAACTACCCAATTTACCTACCCGGGTTGTGCACATCCCTAAACCTAAACCAAAACCAAAACGAAAACCAAAACCAACCTTGTTTCACAACATGTAAGAAAACAATAACACAAGGACTAAGAAATGACAACACCATCCAATCCAATCCCATCCTTGCCTATTTTATTTTACTTTTCACCTATTCAGGTTGGCCAACAGAAACAGCATATTGGAGAAAACACATCTAAGCAAAAATTTCATCAAGGAAGAATCTTGCGTCTGCGGCGGGGAGTCTCTCGCTTCGCATACATTTTCTCTATCTCGTTGAGTGGTCTGCTCGATCCATCTGGCAAGCTTACAAACTTCCAGCCACCGCCCCCTCCCCGTTTCCCTTTTGCTCCCATCTTCTCAACAGTGTAATTCCACCCCTCAGAAGGACGCCGCCTGCTATATTTATGGCACTTCACCTTCCCTGCAAACTGTACATGGGAAAAATGTGATATGACTAAAACATGAACAGTAATTAAAAGATACCAAAATAGGAAGAATTGTAACAAGCAATTAGCTGTCAATTTCCAGTCTCTTTTTTACTGGTTAATGCAGGAAGATGATGAGATTTTATGTAACTCACTTTCATTTTGTTGAAGTTCATCTTCTGGACAAACTCTTCATAGAGCAACGCATCCTCTTTCATGGATATCTCATAGTGGACTTCATCTGGATCTTTGATGGTACCATCCCAACCCTCGGGCATCACCTTAAAATCAGGCTTATAAGGGAGGGATGCCACATGAAATTCACGATCATGTGAAATAAAAAATCTGGAAATGAAAAGAGTAAATCTTACAAGTTAAATACTATGAAAGAGATCAATTTACAATACCATGCTAATACCTATCTACCAACCATTCATTCTGTTAAATACAAGGACAATCTAACTACCAATGACGGAAACCATAATTCCTGAACTCAATTCAATAAATACATAAAACTTCCTAGAGTTTAAATTGAAATATTCTGACTAGCAACTTTACTCTAAATCCTATATCTTAAATTTTTACAATAAATAGGACCATCTAAAAACAGGGTTACACTTTTCAACTATGTTACCCGGACACGCCAACATACCAAGGTGTCCACGTTCCCGACATGTATCAGACACGACACGGCAAAGACACGGGTACTTCCCGTATCGGGTGCGTTTCGGTAATTTCCGAAAGTTGGACAGCCGTATCCATCTCAGACACCCGTGTCCGTCCTCCCAAACCAGCAATTTTTTTCTAATTTATAAAATTTTCTCCTAATTTTAAGTCTTCCTCTTTAACTCAAACACTTGCCTATAAAACTCAATCTCAGAAATCACAATCCAACCAAATTAAAATTCTAAAATCGTTTTTCCAGTTGAAGCTCGAGTTCTCCACATCTTCTTTCTTCAATTTCTTTCTTATAGAAAGGTAAATCCAAGCTACTTCGTTAACCTTTTTTTGTACCTTTTGATATTATATACATTTTAATATTTATAAGTGTGCCCCAATATTTTTAATATTTAAGCGTTTTCCCACGTTTCTGTGTCCTATGTTTTATAAAAATAACGTTTCCTGTATCCGTGTCTGGGCAACATAGCGTTTCAATTTGATATGTTACTCAAGCTAAGATGTCCCATCACACAATTATTAAATTTTCATACTCAGAAATTATGAACTTCTTGGATAGCCTCTGGATAGAAAGTCCATCCTTTTAGCCCCTCTTATTGTTTTCTCATAGAAAGTCCATCCTTTTAGCCCTCTTATTGTTTTCTCATAGAAAGTCCATCCTTTTATCCCTCTTATTGTTTTCTTATAGAAAGTCCATCCTTTTTTCTACTCATTAATGATCAGACAATTGGGATTGTGGATAACATGATTCTATACCCTATATGCTAGGGATACTCGAGCAATAACAATATCAAACTAACATCAAATGAAGGAAATGCATGCACATTTTATGTACAATTATGTAATTCAATGAACATCATAACTCGATGTCAATCTAAGTATGGAACCAATCATGAAATTCAGGTTCGTGTGGACACATAAAAGCATGGCATAATCCAAAAATAGAATTTTGGTTGCACTCTAAAATTGAAAGAAATAGTAGATGTGTATATCTTACTCGGGGCAAGTATCAAGCAAGAGCTCAACAGAGTCATCCAAAGGACGACCAAGCTTTTTCTCCTCTTCTTCTTCAATTTGTTTGAGCCAGAGAATGGCATGCACCCTCTGTCTCATAATCCTATAGTCCTTAGCCAGCTTCTCGATTGTGTAGACTTCAGGATTCTCCTTGTGCAACTTGTACATCTCGGCCTTCTCGGAATCCTTCAAATAAGATCCTCTTGCACCAGGCTCCCTTACCTGCTTCAAAAGCACACTTGTCTCGTACATCCTATTATCCCATCCATCTGCGAAATGCTTAGCCTCTCTGGTCATTGAAGCAGCCATTCGTTCCAGTGTTGTTTCATCTGCAAAATCCCTACCCTCTCTTGCTTCCTGAGTTTTGTTCAATCCAGCAAGTGAAGAACTAGAATCTATCTTTTGACCGACGACATCCCCCCCATCAAAATGATCCTTAGCAATTCCAGTAGACCACGAAGAAACGGAATCCCAACCGAGGTCATCGGAACCAGTCCCACCAGATACAAAATCCCAGTCATTTTTTCCACTTCCACCTTGTGAATTAGCTGAAAAGAAACGCGTAACTGCCGGTACAGTTTTTCCCGTGACAAACCTACCATTACTTACAGAAGAGAAGCGTGATATAATGTGACGAATATTCTGCATACTTGACCACACTACTTGTTCCCAAAACAAAACTATTACTCTGAAATCAACAAAAACAACGAAATTAAGCATTTTGAATATACAACAGACATTATTATTAATATTATTATAGATAAATCAAGTAAACACGAAACACATGCTATGCTTACCAATGGCAGAGATTTACATCCCCGGTCGAGATGAAGACGAATAGAGCACACAGCTCGCGGCGGCGCAAAACGATCAAGACTGACCCAAGAATGAGATCGGCGGCTGATTATTTGAGCAAGGATTGATGAGGCAAAAAGATAGGAGGTGAGGCTAGGCTAGGGTTCAGCTCAACTTTTTATTTTTTATTTTCTTTCACTTTTTAATTGCTCACTACTCTTGATTATAGTAAGAGATTTTATTTTAGACTAAATAAAGAGTTAGAATCTTCCGTTTTCATTTTCTTATCCCCTTTTCTATTCCTCTCGCATAAAGTGAATTGTATTCATTAAAAATAATATATTATGTGAGTCCTTCTAATTTCATACATAAAAAAGATAATTTTATATGAAAAGGGATAGAGGAGGGGACAGGAAAATGGACAGAAAATTCCAATTCATATATTAAGACTTGTTAAAAAGTTTCGTGAATATATTATACGACTCGCTCGTAAACAAATGAACACCATGAAAATGTTATACGAGTGTGCTGAAGGTTGATTTTGTAAAATTGGGTTAAGAATGAAATGGAGATGGGAAGGGAAATAGAATAAGAAGCAGAAAGAGCCAAAAAGGAAAAGTAGGTGTCCACAAAAAATGATGAGGTGGGAAAGAAGGAAAGCGAGTGCATGAAAATAGCGTACGCACGAGAATACGAAAAGTAAAAACTAAAATCGGTTTCACGCCCACTGTGCCATTCGCTGTCTTCTTTCTTTCTTTCTTTCTTGGTAGAAACCGTAATCTCTTTTTTTTATTAGTTTGCTCTCCCACGAAGAAATATCATATCATATCGATCCTCTCATCTCTATCTCCATCTCCAAAATCTCCATCTTCTTTCTTAATCTGCTTTTTCATAGGTATGCAATTCTGGTTTCTCTTTCATTTTCCGTTTTCTTTTTCCCTCATTTCTGGATTTATATTGGAACATTCTTTATTACTATATCTTCTTCACATCTTCATTCTTTTATTTCTAGTTATTTTTATTTTCATGTGTCATCATATTCTTGCCTTTTGATTCATAATGAGCACCAATGAGAATCCCGGGATTGATAAATGCAAAACTCTAAGGATGAATTTGGTAATAGTTTTGCTGTTTTTTTATGATTTTGTTTTCAGGGGGATAGAGAGTTGAAGTTTACAACTTTAAGGGTAATCAGATTGTGGATTTGATGATGTTGATTGTATGTAGATAGGATCTCACTTTACTGGATTCACACATTGCCTATTTCGATCATCTGAAAGATCAACTTTGAGATTAGTTATTGTTCTCTGCGCTTGCATTAGCCAGAGATGTCGAAGCCGAAGCCCAAGTCCAAGTTTTTGAACGTTAATACACCTGATCAATCGCTCCAGAGTCAGTTTACACAAGTTGAGCTTCGCAGCCTTACAACTAAAGTCAGTTCCTTTTATCCCTTTTAATTTTGCAGCATTTACTTTTATCAAAATGTTACTTAGCTTGCTTTGTTATTGTTCTTGGTGGATCCTAGTTTTTGTCAGCAAAGAGTGTAAATGGCAAATTGACTGTTGGAGATTTGCCTCCGCTAATGGTGAGATTAAAAGCTTTTAATTCGGTGTTTGATGAAGAAGAGATTGAAGGAATTCTGAGTGAGTCCTTTCCTGACATGACTAATGAGATTGATTTTGAAGGCTTCCTCAAGGTGAGTCTCGACTTTCAGATTCTTCCATGTTTTTAAACTTGTTGGAAGTTTTATATTATATAACCTGCCTGGAAGTTGGGGTGACGTGTTGGAAATTTATGTTAAGGACAGGCATATCTGAACTTGCAAGGCCGAGTTACAGAAAAGTCAGGCCAACCAAAGCAGACTTCATCATTCCTTAAGGCCACGACCAACTCCATTATTCAATCAATTAATGTATCAGAGAGAGCATGTTATGTTGCTCACATAAACAGCTATCTTGGAGATGATCCATTTCTAAAGCAGTTTCTTCCCTTAGATCCATCCACAAATGATTTATTCAATGTTGTCAGAGATGGAGTGCTCCTATGGTATATTCAGCTAATTTTGTTTTCTTCTTCATTTATTACGACAGTAAGAAGTGATAATAGTTGGAAGTTCTGATTTTAACTTTTATATGGATTCAGCAAGCTTATTAATGTTGCTGTGCCCAATACAATAGATGAACGGGCTATCAATACAAAGCGGGTTCTTAATCCATGGGAGAGAAATGAAAATCATACGCTTTGCCTGAATTCTGCCAAGGCTATTGGTTGCACTGTAGTTAACACTGGCCCTCAAGACTTGGTGGAAGGAAGAGTAAGTTTTATCTGATTGTAATGCTCTGTGCGCTGTAATTCACTATGCTGTTCTTGTCTGAAGAATTTTGTTTTTGATTTACTCTATGCTTGTTTGTTTTGCAGCCTCATCTGATACTTGGGTTGATTTCTCAAATCATAAAGGTGATTAATCTCTATGTATATTTATATGTTCGTGATATCCGTCTGCACTCTTTTTGCTTGTAATATACTAGAAAGAGGGTGATGTACCTAGAATGATCCGCTTCAGTTATCTTTTTGCATGAAATTAAATGCTTTATAATCATCTGTTTTTTTTTTATTTTTATTTCACATCAACTAACTAACTACTATTGTAATATCAGATTCAACTGTTAGCAGACCTCAGCCTTAAGAAGACACCTCAGCTTGTGGAATTGGTGGAGGACAACAATGTAATGAATCTTTATCTATTGCATATACCAGAATTGTAAGTTTATTTTGCTTTGAACAAAATAGGTGCTAACCTGATCTGGCTTTCAGGATGTTGAAGAGCTTATGTCATTGGGCCCTGAAAAGCTCTTATTGAAATGGATGAATTTCCACTTGAAGAAAGGAGGATACGAGAAAACAGTTTCCAATTTTTCATCTGATCTAAAGGTAGTTGCTTTTCAATTTTATAGCTTGTACTAATTAGTTTTGGTGCATATGTTTCTCTGTCATCTGTGCTGGGGCTTGAATTAGGGTATGAACGTTTCATTCCAAATGATTGACTAATTTTACCTTCCCATATTACGTCATATGAACTATATGGGAGTTGGAATAGTTTTATTTTATTTCTCATGCAGAACTAGAAGATTCTGATTATTTTCTGGATTATTCTTCATGCACAAGTAGAATCAAATTTTTTATATTGTCAGAATCAGCCGTACAGGTGTATTGTGCTGCCTAAGGAAAAAAAACGTTATGTTTATATGTAGATAATTGTGTTGATTTCTTTTGGTTTTGAATTTGCAGGATGGAAAGGCTTACGCCTTTCTGCTTAATGTCCTTGCTCCGGAACACTGCAATCCAGCAGCATTGGATGCCAAGGACGCCAAAGATAGGGCTAAACTAGTTATTGACCATGCAGAGAAGATGAACTGCAAGAGATATGTAAAACCAGAGGATATAGTTGATGGCTCACCAAATTTGAATCTTGCATTTGTGGCACAAATATTTCATCGTAGGTGAGAAATGAACTTCTTTTTTGTGACAAATTTTGGTCAAGGATTGAAGGTCCATCATCTCTTCCCTTAATTTGATAGGCGAAAGTTACAGACTTAGAGTAATATGATAATTAGACGATTTGCTCTTGGGGTATTATGCACCTCATCTGGCCAATATTAGGATTTGAGTGGAAACAGTTTCTTTGTTCCTGTCTCAACAATGTTATTCATATATCAATATTAAGCTAACTCCATTGATGTATAAGTAACAGTTCTTGAAATTCTTTTTATTCAATGAGCGAATAAGCAGCTATAGGCTCTGCCCATATATGCCATAGTCGGATGGGGAATTTGAAAATGAAACAAATTAAGTTACAAGATTATTGTGAGAAGACAGACCATGACAAGTATGATATTTCTTTTTCTTAAGGAAAAAACGAGTTTCTGAAACTAAATGTGTGTTGTTCCTTGCTTATTATTCATACAAAACCTAAATATGTAACTTTGTTTTCATGAATAGTATCGTTTTAAAGTTTAAAGTGGTGTTTGCACATCAAATTATTTTCAGTTCCTTGAATTGTTCAATTTTAACAAATTGATACGAATGGCCTTGTTCCTTGATCATATTTTTCCAGCAAAGAGTCCTTCCAAATTCTGATTCAGTTCAGATTTATGCTCTTTGAGTACTTACTGGTTTTGGGTTTTAGCTTGTTCTTCAGTAGTCTTCCATTGTATCTCGGTCTCTGTCTGGTTTTAGTTAACTCAAAACAATGAATCTTTGCAGGAATGGTCTTTCTACAGATAGCAGTAAGATTTCGTTTGCAGAGAGAATGACGGATGATGTGCAAACATCTAGAGAAGAGAGATGCTTTCGACTATGGATCAACAGTCTTGGTATTGGTACTTACGTCAACAATGTATTTGAGGATCTTAGGAATGGGTGAGTGTTCTTTTCCCAAGCAATTAAATCTTATACTGAACGTGTTTGTTGAATTGGATACAAAATTTTGTATTTCCAACGAAACTGATGTTGACGATAGAATTTCAAGCTATTTTCTTAAGCTTTCTCATTATGAAGCTCATATTAGTTGGTTGCAATTTGTTCATGAAACTAAATGGTCCACTGGTTAATTTTATATCTTCCTGTCTTTCTGTTAAAGAAGAAATAAAGAAAACTACTGACAAATAAATAATAAAGGACTTGTGAAGATTATGACTGACCACTTTTAGTATTCTGACAAAATTGTAACTGATATTGAGTACTAGGAACACTTTGGATATCTTGCGTCGTTATGTCTGATGTTGATTGTATAATCTAGGAGAGAGATAACCTTCAATTCCTAAATCTACCATCGACTTAAGATCACAAACTTGACTCGTAAATGATGTGCAGATGGATACTCCTTGAAGTACTTGATAAAGTCTCTCCTGGATCTGTTAACTGGAAGCATGCATCAAAGCCTCCAATTAAGATGCCATTTAGAAAAGTCGAGAACTGCAATCAAGCTGTAAAGATTGGAAGGCAACTGAAATTTTCTCTTGTTAATGTCGGTGGGAATGATATTGTACAAGGAAATAAGAAGCTAATTCTTGGTAATGTCTATTGTGTTTTAATATCTTCCTTTATCTGATCATACTTGTCTTGGGGCTCTTATGAATTTATTTTTCTAATTTGAACTAGAATCTTAGTGATTGAATTAATGAAGTTTAATGGTGGTAAGATAGGCTTGATTAGGAATCTGGTAAAGTTACATGTTGTGGAAGTATCATTGTATGCATAGAAATTATAATATATATACCATTGATATATATACCATTGCAGCATGGTCATAATGAATTGATCGTTTATTTATAAGTGAAAGACTCTGAAAGAATTTTCTCTGGAATTCCTTTATGCCATTTGGTCTTGTTTTTGGACTTGTGGAGATGATTTTGTGAACATTTAATTATTACAAATTACACGATCTTTGAAGATGGACTAGGTAATTGACCTTTAAGGATATCCTCAGGTTTGCTTCCTCTCCTTCTAGGAGGAGCTTTTTGCACATGTTCTATACTTTGGCATGCTAGAATTTGCTGTATTCTGACAATAAGCCGCTGTGCCCTTATTTTGCCAGTTATGCTTATTTATATGTATCTACAAAGTTCAGTCTCTTTTTAAAAATGTAAAGAATGAATAATGGTGGGGCACATTTTCGCTCCATTACATGACGCCCAACCTATTACATCTTGCCTTTAGTCATAAAAAACGTGACCACTTTTATTTGCACTATTAGGTTTCTGCTAAATAAGAAGTTTTTTGTTTTTCGGTTGCATCTCTTTATTTAGTGCAATATCTTTTTCTTTGCTATAATCTCTCTTCCATTTATACAAATATTTATGAACTGATGAGTGTTGTTGCAGCTTTTTTATGGCAGTTGATGAGATATAATATGCTTCAACTCCTGAATAACTTGAGAGCTCACTCTCAAGGCAAGGAAGTAACCGATTCAGATATTTTAAACTGGGTAAACAGGAAGGTCAAAAATTCAGGCAGAAATTCTCAAGCTGATTCATTTAAGGTAGGCTAATTGGGGTATTGGTACTTATGTCAATTAGTTTATCCTGAATCTGCAGATTATAATTGCTGCTTTGTATTTCACAAATTTTTCAGGACAAGAGCTTATCAAATGGGATTTTCTTCCTTGAACTTCTTAGTGCAGTGGAGCCTAGGGTGGTTAATTGGAATCTCGTTACCAAGGGTGAAAATGGTATGTAACCAAGTGCGAACTTACTAATTAGGCTGAGAAGAGCATCATATAATCTTTTCTTTTCTTTGATCGACAATTACTCTGTTGAACTTCCCTAACCTTCCTACAAAGAATTTTGATAACTACTGATGTGATCTTCTCCTCTTTTTTTTCTTTCTTTCTTAAATATAGATGACGAGAAGAGATTGAACGCCACCTATATAATCAGTGTCGCAAGGAAACTGGGCTGTTCTATTTTCTTACTGCCTGATGATATCATGGAGGTATGGATGATCTAAGACCATAATTTCGTTACTACTTATCTTGGAGAGCATGAAACGATTTTTTGACCAACTTTCACAGTCTTGTGGTTTGTGATGAATGTGGACTAATTTCTAGAAACTAATTGAATAACCTACCCAGAATTCTGTGTTAAAAATGTTGCAACACTCCGGAGAAAGATAAATGCGTTCTTTTATAAACATACACATCTTTTCATTCTTGATTATGTTTTTTTTTGTATATGGTGACAGGTAAACCAGAAGATGATTCTCACTTTAGCGGCTAGCGTAATGTACTGGAGCTTGCAAAAGGCAATAGAAGAGGGAGTTTCATCTCCAATTCACTCGAATGGCGTTACAGCAACAGCAACTCCCGAGGCATCTCCAGCACCCTCTGTTTGCGGTGAAGACGATAGCCCTTCGATTGGGACTCAACTTTCCAATTTAAGTATGGATGATGCTGCCTCAGACACTACAGTGTCCTCACTTATTGAAAACGAGGAAACACCGACAGGAGAATGAATGGGATCATAATGTTGGGTGGAACCAGAAGCAAGTGAATATAAATGTGCAGTGAATAGTTTAACTCTACTTTTATCTCCAAATATGAAGAAGCTGAAAGATTGTTAAAAGAAGTAATACAAAAAGAAAAATATAGGATGGGATGAAAAAAAGTCTGTAAACATCATCTAGGGAAAGAAAAGAAAGAAGTTTTGACTTCAAAATGTTGTTTTCCTTCCCTTAATTCATTAGTAGGAAGTTCTAATTATTAGGTAAATTCATTCATATTCTTTTGACATGAGCAAGAGCTTGGCAATAATTGAGTTGATGAAAGAAGAAGTAAATGTATTTTGCAATTTGGGTATCTTTCCTGAGTTTATTAAAGAATAATGAGTAATTTTACACCGAAACTATTTACAACTTCACCCTACTTTTTAAATGTTGTTAAAGTAGTAAAATCTATATTATGTCAATATTTATGTCCTGATCGCGATCTATGAGAAAATCAAATATATTTTGCTGTTTGTTTACATGAAATTAATCTTTCTCATTATCCTAAACTCACGTTCTCTCTTTTCCTTCTCATTATCCTAAAGTCTCTCCTTATAATTTTGTATTTCCTTTCTCCCATATAACTAATATATTTCTCCATGGTAACAATAGAGGAGATAACGATCATTGGAGGGATGAGTTGAGTGATATTTTTTTATTAAACTGAAAAGCTTAAAAGGATGAAAATACCCCTATATGCCAAAGTGTTAGCTTGTTTTGTTTTTCTAATAAAAGTAAATATGCATTTATTTGCAAAAATTTAAACCACATGATTGACTTTGCAAATTAGTCAAACCTCAAGTGTAATTTTTGTAGCTTTGCCTATGTTACATTGATTTTGTTTTAGAAAAAGAAGACAAACATAGAATTAGAAGGGCTGTAAATAGGAAAACAGTACAGAAACAGAACCAGAATTTGATACGGAAAGGAAAGAAATAGAAGTCTGGTGCGCGCCGAATCATCTATTTCTAGTTCTATTCTACTATAGTGAGGTAACCAATCTAACTAACCTCTCGTCATCTTCTTCCTCTTCTTTACATTACATTGATTTTTACTATCAATACGAGTAAGAAACAAAGGCTCTGTTTCTTTCTTTTCTTTTCTTTTCTTTTCGTCCAAACAGATTATATCGATTCTTTTAGGTTTTGATTCTCATGTCTTTACCTAATTCAGGGATGGCGTCATCCGATGATGAGGCTGACGTTGGCCCGCAGTCCGTATCCAACTATCATTTTGTTGACGATGATGATGCACCGACTTCTTTTTCCGATTTGCCACTCTATGATCGCAGAAGTGATGATGATAATGACAACGACGTCCGTTCTAAGAATCGGGAACAGATATTTGTGCATGGCTCTGCTGATAACGGACTTCAGACTATACATAAGGAAGTTATAGCATGGAAGTTTGATTTATTCAATGCGAAACCTGAAATATCCGTGCTCACCAAGGACAAAAACTGGATTGAACTGCAAAAACCTAGGAAGAGTTTCGAGGAAATTATTAGGACTGTCTTGATTACAGTTCAATGTCTTCATTTTGCTAGAAGGAATCCTGATGCGTCGGAAAAATCTGTTTGGGATCACTTGTCTAAAGTTTTTAGGTCTGGTTTTTGACTTGCTTTACCTTTGGTTTTCTTGTTATCATAACCTGATTCTTCTTGTATTTGTAGCTCGTACGAGGTTATACCGTCTCAGAATGACTTGGTGGACCACATGGCTTTAATATCTGAAGCTCTCGAACAGGATAAGTCCTTAGCAAAGTCCAAGGTTAGTGTTCTTCTCATTGTAAATCTTTTTTGAATCTTCAAATCCCATTGTACCCTGTGGAAGCCGCCTTTTTACTGCCTTATGATTTACCTTACTCCTTGTCGACACTGTCTTATGATTTTTGGATTATAAAGAATGCAAAGATCAAGATGTGTAATGAAAGGCGTGCTGCAAATGGAGCATGCAATTCAACACAAATAGCTATTGCATGACAACATTATTGCAATTTCTAAGATGAAAAAGTAGTTATGTAATGGCACTTTTTTGTACTCTTAAATCCTGCATTGCGTTCAATTTGGCAAGTGGTCTGTGCCAGGAAAGTTTGTTGCGTTTATTAACTATGTAAGAGTCCACGTACAGATATGGTGCTTTAATACTAATTTAAATTGTCTTAGTAGTTCAACAAAGTGAATAGTGGATGGTCTAGGCGATTTCTTGAGTTATCTTTGAACAATAGACTTGTTATGTTTTCTGATGGTTCAGGGGATTTCTTGAGTTCAAAGTGTCACACGATATGTTACAAAATTTTCTTTTTAGAATTATATAGAACAATAGTTAAGGACAATATACTTTAAGTATTGTGGTTCGATATATGTAGGATATAATGACTGTAACTAGCAAGAGAAGTCCTATAACAAAGTTTGTCAACTTACATCCACTATTTGATGTTTTTATGTTTCTTAGCGCTTTGGTTGAGTGCACAAGCTTTGGCAGTCATACTGATGACACTGTACAAAACCTATTTATGGCTTGATCACTTGTGCATTTCAAAATTATTTCTGCATCACCCTTGACCTGAACCCCCATACCCACTGAATAATTGGAGTGCTCATAAAGTGTCGTTCTAGAACCTCGTGGTTGCCTCAAGTTTCCTGATGTTTATTTCTTTCTTTCATTTGATGATGGGCTTCTTTAGTTATGTATGCTTTACTTTGGTATTGTTCATTTTAATGTTTCAGTTTATCCTACTTCTATGACCTCACACTTGCATTGTCTTACAAAAGCAGAACATTGTAATGAAACTTTGTACTGGATTTCTTTAGCTTGCTGCTTGCTCGAAGGCATTTCGTGCTCAATGCAATTTTCTACGAGTCTTATGACTTATTGATCTCTTATATTGGGATAGGTGAAAAACAAAAAACCTTGGAGCTTGTTTGAAGCTTATGTTGATTAGTCTAAAGAAATGGAATTTCAAATTGCTCGTTTCATGGTAGCATTTGAGTCCTCTTTTTGTCATTTTCAGAAAACAAGTCTGATGGCTGAATTTAACTAGCTGTTCTCATACTTGCTGGATAACAAATAATCATGTCGTATGAGAACTGTTTCCCACTCTTTCTGCAGCTTTTATGGTGGCTTGTTGAAATGATGTGCTTAGGTTTCATATGTACAAAGGGGAAAATCAGTTTATTATATGATATTATTAGGATTGTGGTTAAAGTTGATGTTCAAAGTGTTTTGGAGTTTGGTCTGCAGAATTCATCTTTAGTTTGCTTGTTGTTCTTATGACCAATTCATGCCTGTGATGGTGATCCTATCTGTAGTACGTCTGATTGAGTGGAGGAATATTATTATCAAAAGATGTATAAGTATACTGTGATGTATAAGTATACTTAAAGTCAAAATGCACTATCTTCCTATCTGTAGTATACTGTGATCTCTTTGTATTATTTCTATCTTCCTTATTAACAAACTACAAGGCTTGTATACTCATATTAGAAAACAATCTCTAGTATACAAGCCTTGTAGTTTGTTGTGAAATGAATTCATTGTTCAAAGATTAAAGTCTGATATTTACGTGGAAACTACAATTTCAATGAACAGTTTCTGCTCACATTTCACAATAAAAAGCCAAGAAAGAGAAAACTTTCCAATGAGGTAGTGCTTTCATTGCTTTCATATTTAGTTTTCCAGCAATTGCTTTTTATCCAATATTATAATTTTGTTATAAGCTACAGCAGCTGATGTGTTTCAGGATGTTAAACCTACGGATATGTCTGGATTTATAGTTGATCATGAGGATGATGAAATGTTTGAAGATAGCGAAGATGGTGATAAGGAAGAGGATGTTTTTGATTCCGCTTGTGCATTTTGTGACAATGGCGGTGATATTTTATGGTAGGCTGCTAATCTGATTTCTTTGATAGTTTCATCTGAAAACCTGTTACTATTATCATCATATTTTCATTTTCTTGCTTGATTTAATTGTGATATTACATTTACAAGATACTGTCTGGGGCCCATTTTGCCTCATCATTTTCAGATACTAGGATGCTGGATAACACCCTAACATTTTGCAAGGCTTTGAAAAAAGCCTTTGCTGAATTTTTAATTTTGTAAATGTTAAAGCCTACTGAATTGAGAAAATTGCTTAAAGAGGTATCTTTGAGTTTATGTCTTAGAATGTGTATGGAATTGTTATTATGTTACACACCTTTCTTTTAAGTTACATCTTTGAAAAGTTTGTGGTAAAATATTCTCTACAAGCATATATTGTGATCAAATTTATATGGTGCTTCCTTTTTGAAGTTCAGTTTCTTGAATGGTAGATCTTTGTTTTCAATACGTGAGTTTTTAATATTTTTTCTTGCTTAGAATGTGTTTGGTTCAGTTGAGTGATATTGTATTGAATTCTTGTTGTTAAAATATAACTTGACCATAACACACACTTGATAAAAGTAAAAAAATGTGGTACAAATGTTCATACTAAACAACAACAAAGATATCAATCATCAATATATTTGAACAAATATTATCATTTGCACTATGTGTAATTGTTATGTTAAACTTGTCACCTCAATATTAACTACTTTTATTACCAACTTTACTTTGATATTCTTTCAGACATGTTAACAGAAGTAATTTTATACAACAAATTGACTATTTGAATATCTACTGCCAAAAAAAAGACAATCTCTCCTGAAAATTGAAACGAGGTTTAAGTTCAAGAATAATAATAATAACGACAACAACAATAATAGAAGAAGTCAACAAATGACCAGAGAAATAAAATTGGTTTCATAGATTATAATTACCATGTTAATGCTGTAATGAAATATTAGATAATTTACATGTGTTAAATACCCTAAAAATATTTTTTCTGAAGATGAAATAGACTACCTATTGTTGCTGAAAAGCTATAAAATTGAGTTGAAGGAATTAGATGATAATTGGAATTAGAATTCCTTATGGGTTCGAAACAGCTACCAGCTGCCTCAGATCTCCAAATAAAACATCCTTTTAGTCCTCTAATCTCAAATTGGCTTTGCGTGTATGTTATAATGCAGTTGCGAAGGAAATTGCTTGAGGTCATTTCATCCAACAGTAGAGGATGGTGTGGATTCTAAATGTGTATCTCTTGGTTTTTCAAAACGGGAAGTTGAAGTATGTAACTGCTGTTCATTTGTGGTGTATTCATTTTGCTAATCTGCAGTTTCCTACAGCTGTAGTACTTAGTCTTTCTTTTGCTGCAGGCGATAAATAGTTTTTATTGCAAGAATTGTGAATATAAACAGCATCAATGCTTTGCTTGCGGAGAGTTAGGATCTTCTGATAAATCATCTGGTGCTGAGGTATGGTGCTCCTCTGAACCAGGTTTTTGCAGTTCTCTTCAAAACATCTTCTTTCCCTTTCTTTATTGTCCGATTTGGCCTCTAATTCTGGTTGTCTATTTGCATTTCTGTTTTACGAGGGAAATTAAAATGTTGCATTGGTCAGTTTTTGATCTAGATCCCTGTTTGGGTGGATGTTCTGAAAAATAGATACCTAGGTCCCTTAAACTTTTAAATGGATTATCTCCATAACTTTAGAGATAGAGTTACATGGGTTCACATCTATAAACTTCACCAGCATTTTGTCAAGCATCTATTCCCTTGTTTTTGTTGGTGATGCTTTTAAGGTTATAGCATAGTTGTTCTTATGGGGGACAAATTTTGTTACTAGAGCTGATACTTGATCGAATTTGAGAGTGTTGCTTAGTTTTGCTTGGAAGGAAAGATTTTTTGCCATTATAATTTTTGCAGCTTTCTTGAATCATTTAGAAAATCTGGATTTGTAAATTGCTATAAGCAAATCTGGATTGTTTCATTGCTACGATTGTTGTTCTATCCTGAAACAGAGTCCCTAATTGAGACCGAGTTTCTGATTCTTAAATTCCCTAGAAAATAATATATGTATATAGCGATACGGAAACCAAGAATATGATTGTTATCTGGGTTTTCTTTTCCACTTGTGCGCTTTGGTAGTAAAACATTTCTCAATCAATTGGGTTTCAGGTATTTCAATGTGCCAGTGCCACCTGTGGTCATTTTTATCACCCAGATTGTGTTGCAGAGTTACTCTACCCAGGCAATAAAGTTGCTGCTAAGGAGCTTGAGAAAAACATCGCTGCTGGCCATGGTTTTTTTACTTGTCCCATGCATAAGTGTTGTGTTTGCAGACAAGGAGAGGATAAGCAGATAAAGGAGCTGCAGTTTGCTGTCTGCAGGCGATGTCCTACGTCATATCATCGGAAATGCTTGCCAAAGTACCTCTTAGCTTTCTTATCACTAGCAAGTGCCATACATTAGTGTATCTTTGTCTGCTTGATTAATGGTTAAAATCTTTATCAGGGGGGTTCTTATTGAAAAGAAAAAAGAAGGAGAAGATGATGAAGAAGAAGAAGAGGATGAAGAAGAAGAGGATGGTGAAATAAGGGCGTGGGAGGGTCTCTTGCCTGGCCGTTTACTATTTTATTGCTTGTGAGTTCATATTTGGGTTATAAGCTTTTTTGTGTCTGACATTGATAACTATATTATTTGCAGTTTTTATGTTACTAATTGTTTTTTCTCATTCCTTCCCTATTACTAGAAAGCATGAGATTGATGAGGAGCTCTCAACTCCAATCAGGGACATTAAGTTCCCTAGTGTAGCAAAGAAGAGAGAAGCACGTTTACCAGAAATGCCTGGAAGCTCAGGAAAAGTTTTATCAAATAAAAGAAAGCTTATCTCAAAAGACTCTTTTTCAGAAAGAACAATTATGAAAGAAGAATGGGAGCCACCAGTGAAAAAGGTTGCAACTGTCAAAAGAAGTGAAAATATATCATCTGGATTGAATCCATTGAGGAAAGTGAAAGAAAATGTTGCATTCAGAAAACCCATGAAGGGAAGTATAACATCTGATGCAACTGAGGTAAAGAAGTTTGCGAAAGATAATGTGAGAAAAACTTCTCTGGGTGATAGGCTATTCGCCTTGGTGAGTGAAAGTTCTGAAGCCAAGGTTGGGAAACAGGAGATGCGGATTAGTGAACCTGATAATTCCATGACGCGTAAGGCTTCTACAAAGAAGCTGAGTAGTGAATTACCTTCTTTAGATGCTGACGCAGAAAGAAGGTGCTGGATAATATCTCTCTCCTTCATGACGACTTACCATTTAATGATTTTTCGTATTACTGATGTCTTATTATGTATAATTAATATATTTATTTCTTTTCTTGCATAGTATGTTGGCTTTAATGAAGGAGGTTGAATCTTCAATAACTTTGGAAGATGTTCTCAGAAAGCGTAAAGCACCATCTACTCATACTTCCTCATTAAAATACACTGTTGAGAAGACAATTACAGCAGGAAAAGTTGAGGGTGCTGTTCAAGTACATGCTTCTTATATGCCTACCTTCATTTATTATTTTCTATAAACCATTATAGGTCAATGATTCCAGATAATCGGATTTTTTATTGGTTCACCATCATTTTCTTTAGAAATGATAGTTTGTGTCAATAAATATGCAGGCTGTTAGGACAGCTTTGGAGAAACTGGAGGCTGGATGTAGCCCAGAAGACGTAAAAGCTATTTGTGAACCAGAGGTTTTACATCAGATTTATAAGTGGAAGGTATCTCACCAATTATTAATTTCTATTTTACATCTGTAAGAATTCCTAAATTTGCTAGATTTTCTTCAAATAAAACATGCTCACACATGCTCCCCATGGTAGTGTTATAAGATCGGTGAACATCATGGCTGAATTTTATGTACCTTATGTTCACATGCTCATTATTAAAAAAAGAAGATTTGGAGGGTCATGTTTGTTGCATATTATGCACCATAGTTGGTGTTCATATGATTAGTGAACATAATGGTTGGATCTTATATTCACACGCATCTCAAAGATACTCAATTTTAGGGCTATTAATTGCTATCACCAATGTAATGAAATGTAGGGAACTTATGATTGTTGCATGTTCCTTAACATTTGGTTGATAGTTGTTTTCATAGGATTGATGAACATCACGGTTGTATTTTTTAATTTTGTGTACTGTTTTGAAGATCAATTAATTTCAGGATTAGTCATAGAAATATTAGGTCTTGAGCATTAGTGTTATTATAAACTAAAATACTTGGCTGTGAGTTTTTGGATTTGATATGTTTATATGGTGTTAAACCAATTTCTCAATGTGATTAACCTGTTTTCTTGGTTGATTGTCTGTAGAACAAACTTTCAGTTTATCTTGCACCATTTCTTCGTGGAAAGCGTTATACCTCCTTTGGCCGCCATTTTACAAAAGTAGAAAAACTTGAAAAGGTAATCAATCAGATTCTCTTCATGCTTAGTTTTCTTCCTTCATATGTGCTTCGCAATTTGAAGAATCAAAAGACAGTTTTGACTTTTGAAGTGGAGTGCTTGTATCCAACAGTTTTGAGAACTGAAACCAAATCTCAATCTTAGTGTATTTTCAAAACCGATTTGAACAATTTAATGATCAAAACCAGCTGAACTGGAATGCATGGTTTGGTTCTAGTTGGGTTTTTGGATTGTTTTGGTGTAGGACTGTAATTCAAGATTTCATTATCACCTTTGCTAAATCTAGTCATAATCATTCGATATGTTCTCAGTCTAATTTGGATTCCGGGTAAAAGGGATTCATGGTGCACAAATAGCTTTCAGGAATTAGAAAGGGGATGGTGTTCTGGTATTTTTTGTTGTGTACAGAGATTCTGACCAATAAAATATTATTTATGTTTGGGTGTAATGGATTCGTATTTATTCAATAGAATTGTGTGTACGAGCTGTTATATACCTATTAAGTTTGTTTATAAAATTAACATTGTCGTGCTTTACTTTGATGTGGTTGTATTAATATAATGCAGTATTCCTGATGTGCAGATTGTTGATATGTTGCATTGGTACACAAATGATGGGGATATGGTAAGATTACAAACAACTACTTTTCTGTTTGTATTTGGAAGTTCCAAATGTTAGATTGGATTTCTCTTTTTTCCCCACAAAAGTTTATGTAGGGTACTTTATCTGTTTTTTTGGGTAATTTTTGGCTAGAAAGGTTGGTAATTGGACTACATTAAGGGCATATTGATCTGTCTTCAGGAAAAACTATTTCTGTCCGTTTTTTAATTTCTCTGAACTCCGAAAAGTGGTTACATAAAAAATAAATATCGTTATATATCCATTAGTCTACCTACCAGATTAGTTTGTTGTTGCTGCCATTCACAGGCCTCCATATAATTTTTTATTTTCACCTTCATAGTTTTGTCTGTTTTCATTCAGATAGAGACTGGGTAAAATTATAAAACCCTTAGGTTTAGAAGTTTTAACAATGTTATTAATCAGTGGTACTGAGCATTATTGTTGGGGGGCTTGACGGAAAGCACTAATTTTAACTCATGAAGAACACTGAAACTCCAGTTTTATTTCTCCCTGATCGTTCAAAATATATATTTGCAGGGTGATTTTGTTTTTTCTTTTCGGGAAGATGACCAAGTATGAGGCACATTTTTGCCTCTTATGTTTTCTTCAACTTATAGAATGCCTTCTCTTTTAAAACACTGGTTCGAGTTGCTATACTGTTCAAATGATGAGCAGCTATATTTCCCTTCATTTCTCTTTTTCCTCTTTTCTCTAGAGCGTATATGACATTGAGTCAATGTGCCTTTAAAATTTTGCAGCCTTCTCTACAGTCCAACTAGAGATTTGAAGTTTTGAAATGCATACTTATGATGATCATCTTTTTTATTCCATTGAGTATCCCAAATAACTTAAGACAATTTTCCAACAAATACTATGGATTAGTGAATCGTTGCCTCTTTTAGATAATTTCACCATTATTAAATTTCTAATTAGGTGACACTATAAATAATATTAGGAGCTTATTTAGGGAATATAGCTCGTTTTCCCTCTTCTATAATGCTATTTAAGATACTAGTTATGATAGAGCACATTCAGCCTCTCATATTTTACTCGTTTGTTGGAAACCCCTTTGTGTCAATATAAAAGATTATCTATTCTAGTGTTCTACTTCAAATGTCTAAATCCTAAAGATTCCACTGTGGACAAAATGTCTTTTATATGCCCTTAGTCAATCCTCCATCTGAGGTAGCTCTTCACTGGAGTTTGGCATAGCTTTGTAAAATTTATACAATTTAAGATATCTATTTTTGGTAAGTTCCCACTCAACTAAATACGTGTGATTTACTATTCCATTTAATCGGCAATCCAAACTTCGTTTGATTAATGACTTCCTGAAGAGTTGACACTGTTAAACTAGTGCAAATAGCCTAAAAAAAGCTATCTTCTAGCATATGCATGATATGTTGTGAGAGGAAGTCCTATTCCCTTTGGTTCTTCATGATGCTGCCTTTTCTGTATTATTAGAACTCTATTAGGACTCTTTTTTCTTCTTCAGGCAGTTGGTTTTGTCAAACTGGTTTGAGAGTTCTTGATTATGATCTTGATATGTGGATTGAAAAAATGTCCAAGGTGACTGAATTTGTGGTTTAGCTTATTTTGGATGTTATGGCGAAATACTTGGGGTTTTAAGAATCAGATTGTCTTTGCAATCATTGTGGGATCAAACTGGGCATTATTCATGAAGTTTTAATGGCAGTTGTATTTTTCTTTGTGCTTCTCCTTTTTCTTCATTGATACGATCAAAGTTCTTTGTCAACCAAATCTTGATCCCAGCGTCTTTGAAGCTCATTGTCAACTAAACAGCATAAAATAGTTAACTTCCTTGTCAAAGTGTTCTTTGTATCATATAAATAATACCCAGTTTCACTTTATGCAAGATTTTATCTCCAGTCCTTAGTGAGATCAACCTTTGATTATAAATGTAAACTGAACTTTAATGCAAGTTGTAGTTCCTTGGGTACCAATGATTTCTCTTGACTATTTTCTTTGACAATGAAGAATATTTGAGAAGCCTTATGTTTTTGGTGCAATTGCAACCTAAAATAATTTGGGAATCAGTTCCCCTAAATTTTTTTCCTTTTCTTTAGTGTTTCCCCCTTGATGTTAAAAACCTAATTAATTTAATACTTCTTTGTCTCTATTGTTTTTTGGGGGCTACCAGTGTTTTCAATCTTGAGAGCGAAATGGAAAATTTGCATGGACTTTGGTTGTTTGTTATTTTTTCTTTTTTCCTAATTTAAGAGAGACAAAGATAAATGTAAAGGGAAAAATGATATTTCCATAACATTTAGAGTGTAGATTTGCACTGTCTCCTGTCTCCTTTCATATTTGGAATATTGGTCACAGTTTTTGTGTTTCCATTGGAATGAAGTAAGAATTTTAATGATATTACTCTTGTGGTACAATATCTGTCATGCCAAATACATAGTTACTGATCATTTATTGTCAACAGATTGTCGACTTCTGTTGTGGTGCCAATGATTTTAGTTGCTTGATGAAAAAGAAGCTTGAAGAAACAGGGAAGAAGTGCTCATACAAAAATTATGATCTTATTCAACCAAAGGTAGTTCACCTGTTAAAGAAATATCTTGAATAGATATTGGTTGGTAAGTTCATTTCATAGACAGATGATGCACTATGTGTAAAAACACTGTGATGACCCCTGAAGCGCATTTTAGGGTTGTCTGGAGTAATTTAAGGAGTTCTTAGTGTCTTGCCTGTTAGAAAGCAAAACATTTTCGAAGTAAAGAATTACAACTCCATTGCACCTGCATACTTCTTAGAACCCGGAATATGTAATTCCAGGTGTTTCACTGTTTAGATTATCTTGTCCATATCGAATCAATTTCAAGATAATTGATTTACTCATCCTCCATACAAGATGAGCTCATACTTTGGTTCTCATTAATTTGCAGCTTCTTCAAAATGCTTCAATATTCCCATAAACCATTTACTACCAACGTTATGTGGAAATTTTAGCCTTTGATGCACATGTGTTATTTTACTTCATTGCACCATGCATTCCTAGTTGGGAGAATGTCAAATAGGCAATAACTCAGGTACGGAGATGTAGAAAGATCTTGATCATTGCATTGTTACATTTGGAACCTGAACTATAAAGAGAGGGAGAAATGGGAATGGACACAGTAAAATTATTCAACAACTGAGTTTTCTGGCTTATGCTAGTATCCAAATTTTAACTTAGTAGAATGCTGGAAAAGAAACTAGAGTTTAGGTCCTTGGGTGTCTTCCAATAATTTGGTAATATATTCAAAACAGTGATTGGCAATTACTATAACTATGATGTGTTACCCCGTCTTGGGTGCTGGGTTTATGTACTTCCATGTTTGAGTGTTTTTTTTTTTTCTATTTTATGATTAGATTATTTTTCTTCTTGTTTTCATAGATTGACTTTAATTTCGAGAAAAGAGATTGGATGACTGTTAAACCAGAAGAGCTGCCGAAAAGGGGTTCCCAGTTGGTGAGTAGCCTTCAATTTTAAAGATCGGAAAACTGTTCTTATTTGTTTGTCTGACTAAAACGTATTCTGGACTTGAGCAGATCATGGGACTAAATCCTCCCTTTGGTGTTAAAGCATCTCTGGCCAACAAGTTCATCAATCAAGCTCTTAAATTTAAGCCGAAACTCCTTATTCTGATTGTTCCTCCAGAAACTGAAAGGTGTTTGCTCTCTCTCTCTCTCCCTCTCCTTTTATTCTCCCTGTGTCTCACATCATGCTCGTGTTACTCATTTCCAGGTTGGATAAAAAGAATCCTCCTTATGACCTTGTTTGGGAGGATAATCAGTTTTTATCAGGAAAGGTAATTCTTGAACTTGATGATTCTTTTTGCATTTCAGTAGTGGCATTTTTTTCACCCTTGAAATGATCCTTTGCAGTCATTTTATTTGCCCGGATCTGTTGATGAGAATGACAAACAAATGGATCAGTGGAATTTGACTACTCCGCCTCTCTATCTTTGGAGTCGTCGTGACTGGACTAAGAGACACAGGGACATTGCTCAAGAGCATGGCCATGCATCTGTGCGGCAGAAGCAATCAAGTTTGGAAAATTGTTTATATGATGGTAATGCTTCAGAGTTGACAGATCAGCTTCACATGCACAATAAAGAACCAAGTCACAAGGAAAGTGTGCCTGAAGATCATAGAGAATGCTCCCCCTGTGGTAATGTTATCAGAGAAAAAATTGATAGTGATGCTCCTGAGACTTTAGGGAATAGAAAGCACGTTGAGAATAAGCTTGGCAGAAGAATAAATGAAAAATTGCCAGAGAATATACAGGATGATAGGAAGTCTCCTCGAAGCGATTCATGTAAGGATGGTAGATCCTCAAAGGAAGGTACAGCATCCAAGTCGCCTGAAATGCTTTTGCATGCTAAGGCTGTTGAGAATAGACCGCCCAGTTCAGAGCATAGAAAGTCTAGTTCAGATATGTCTCTTGACAGTGATTCAAGCAAGGGACTGGCTAATTGTTCATCATCCAAAGTGGTAGATGGTAAATCCTCATGGGAAAGTACTGTAACCAAGTCTCCTGAAACGCTTTTGCATGCGGGTGCTGTTGCAAATAGATTGCCCAATTTGGATTGTGGAAAGTCTAATTCTTCACGCAGGTCGCGTAGAAGGAAGAATTCATACAAGGGAATCCCTCGTCGTCCCCCCCCACCTAAAGTGGTCCGAGGTAAATCCTCACGGGAAGGTAACACATCCAAGTCTCCTGAAATTTTGGAGCATAGAAAGTCTAGTTTGCATATGCCGTCTGGAAGGGCTTATAGTGACAGTATTCACAATGATGCGAGTAGGAATTACAGCACAAAGTACTATAGAGATTCACGTGACTTCCATGGATCTTCCCATGCCAACATGGACCATCATTCTGGTGCAGCCACGAGAGAGAGTACAGAGAGTGTTGGACTTACATCCTACCCTACGGAATTGGGTATGGACTTGGATGCACTGTCACAAGTGCCGCCACGGTATGACTCTGTTCAAAGAAATTATGTTGGTCAACATGAGCCATCATATGGTCAGATAGGAACACTTCCATCAATGCCCTCCGGAAATTTCAGTTCGGTTTCCGAGTCATACAGGATGAGCATGCCTGGCATGCCACTGGCTCCAGAATCCTATAGGATGAACATGTCTGCAACGCAAAGATATGCACCAAGATTAGATGAATTTAATCGTACAAGGATGAATAACATGGGGGGTCCTGATCCATCCATGTTAAATACAAGTGATTTGTACAACCCTTTACAACCTCAATCTGGATATAATGGTGACCCAATAGGCTTTGCTCCCGGTCCTCGCCACCCTTACCCACACCATAACTCTACAGGTTGGATCGATGATTAAATTTAGAACTTCAGGTTCAAGTTTTGAATATTGTTAGGAAGTTTATCTTTTTAAGTCATAATCTATTCGAGTTCAGTTTAGTCGTATATTATTGCATACATGTTTTTCTGCCAGGATGTGAGTTAGAAATAATATTGCACGAAAATTGCAGGAATAGTTAAATAAAAACCTGGCTAGCCTAATGGCTGGGATTTTGTAGTGTGGCTGATAATCAGATTTGTGTTGCAGAAAGTTGTGTTTAAACATGATATTGGATAATAGTGGATTTTAAAACACAAGATGATTATGTATTAAATATCATTTAGAAGCTCAAGAACGCATACACGTGAAATATAGAAGATGAAATCACACCGTACATCAATATAGAAGTGCAAATGGGCTGAGGATAGGTTAGGGTGTCAAACAATACAACCAAATCACCAGTCCAATTTAATTTCACTGTTCCATTGGTTTCATATTCATTTATGGATCGAGTTTCGTTAGATTAAGTGCTCTAATTTATTGGTCGAGCTTGTTAGGATTTTACTATTTATGATATATTTTCCTACTAATTTCATATAATGTTGTCTGTATATATCAAGACATTTTAAATATATAAATTACTCTAAACAACTTGAAATAAATTTATACTGAAAGGCAAACTTTTTGAAAATGACGTCATACCCCTCTGTTGTTTTGAGGCTAGCTTCAGTTGCTGTTTTCTATTGTTGTTGACTTAGTAACTTTTTTTTTATGAGAAGTTGACTTAGTAATTAATGTCATACCCTCTTCCCTTTCAAATTTTTTACCATAGTTAATGGTTTGAATTGGCTTAAAGTAGAGATGTTGAGTTGAAATGTTAATTTACATAGAATACTTTTGTTGGGAATTACATCACATGAATGAATGGCGCCTCTATATTTCTTTATTCATTTAATGCCTATCATCCTCTAAGTGATCAAATCATTTAATATGTTTCATCAAACCAATCTCGTCTAGTTATATTTCTAAAAATATCCCTTCTTCTTCTTCTTCTTCTTCTTCTATACACATCCAAAAGTAGAATAAGAAACAATGGAGGATCAAGAGGAGCTCAAGAGCTTAATAAAAGTATGGATAATGGCTACAACATCTCTATCATACTCCTACTTGATCACATCCAAATTCCCAAAAGGCATTTTACGTCTCCTTTCCCTCCTCCCAATCTTCTACCTCTTCTTCCTCCTTCCTTTTTCCCTCTCATCCTTCCATCTCGGCGGCCCCACGGCCTTCTTCCTCGTATGGCTCGCTAATTCCAAGCTCCTCCTCTTCGCCTTTGATCTCGGACCCTTATCTTCCCCCCCTCCCTCTAATCTCATCCATTTTATCTCCCTCGCTTCTCTCCCCATAAAACTTAACCCTAACCTTAACGCTAATAGTAAATCTCCCGTTTTACTACTACCCATTAAACTCCTCATCATTCTCCTTCTTTTTCACTCTTACAACTACAAGCATCTCATCCATCCTCATCTCATCTTAGCATGTTACTGCTTGCATCTCTATCTAGAGTTGGAGATCGTCTTAGCCATATCTGCCATCCCGGCTCGAGCATTTTCCGGATTCGAACTTGAGCCGCAGTTCAACGAGCCATATCTCTCTACTTCTCTCCAAGATTTTTGGGGACGCAGATGGAATCTTATGGTTACCAGCATTCTAAGGCCCACTGTATACTATCCTGTACGTAGTTGTTTTAGGGCTTTATTTGGGCCTAAATGGGCCTCTTCGCTGGCTATTTTGGCCACGTTCGTTGTTTCCGGATTAATGCACGAGTTGATTTACTTTTATCTCACGCGTGTGAGTCCCACGTGGGAGGTCACGTGCTTCTTTGTGTTACATGGGGTTTGTGTGGCTTTTGAGGTCGCGGTGAAAAGAGTGATCAAGGATAAATGGCGGCTAGAGCCGGTAATTTCTGGGCCGTTGACCGTCGTTTTTGTGGGTCTTACTGCCGTTTGGTTGTTTTTTCCTCAACTGATCAGGAATAAAATGGATGATAAGGCTATAAGTGAGTACTATATTTTTGTTAATTTTGTGAAGCACAAGTTTGTTAGCTGTCTCTTGTTGTTTTCTTGATACAATAATTTTAATTTATGAATGAACTTTAATTTAAACGAGAAAATAAAAGGTTGACGACTCAACTGTCGCATTTTTTGTATCAAAATTGATTATGTTTTCTTTTACTCTCATTATATTTCGTTAATTTATTGTCTTTTATGTTAGTGTAAAACGTGTATTAATTGCAATTTAACGCATACGTTGGGTACATAATAAATATGTGCATTTGGATTAAAATCCCAACTACTAAATACACATCAAACGAATTGAAATGGTGTTTCTAGTTTTTACCTATATATTTTACAACATGTAAATTTATATTTATAAAGTGTTAAACCACATACCTCTATACATTATAAACTGAAAAAACCACTGAGACTTCTTTTCGTAATGATCCCTAGACTTCATGCATATGAGTTGCGTTTTTGTTTTCTTAAAGTATAGAGTAACAACTCAATTTCTAGAGTATAAAATTGATAAAGTTTGTCTAAGTTGTAATGATCCTAACCATAATTACCAAGTCAATGATTGAGATTTAATTATTCAATAAATGATTTATTTTTTGAATGTTATAATTAGGGATGGTAACGGGTAGGGTACCCGCAGGTAGTGCCCTTCCCATACCCGTACCCATTAATTTTGGCATTTCCCGTACCCGTTCCATATCCTAACGGGTACACTTTTGTAATCCCATACCCTTACCCGTGTTAATAGCGGGTACCCACGGGTATCCACGGGTATCCATATCCGTTCATGCATAATATGGCTAACCATATTTTATTTTTTTTAAAAAGGCAAAAAGCATTCTAAGGCCCCTGATCTTTCCCTTTTCGGTGCATTAAGTCCTTGATCTTTTATTTGGATACATTAGGCCCTTGATCTTTTATAATTGGTTCTATCAAGTCCTCATCTAACAAAATTGGATGATTTGTTAACTTTCACAAATTAATAAGACCAATTGAAATATTGCGACACCTAATTAATTACAATTGATTGAATATTTGATAAATTATTCAACAATATTTTTAAAAAAATGAAAAAAAAAAATCAGTAGTTATTGTCGTTGTTTTGCTCATTTTCTAATCATTTCGAAAGTGAAATCGAGGAGAATGAAAACATAGATGAAATCTAATCAGTGATGTTTGACCATGTTCTTTATGCCTTATTAATACTTATCGGTTGTTCATTTCAGTTCAATAATTTCTTTTCAGTAAATGTGCTTCAATAATTTTCAGTCATAAAAAATTTGGCCTTAATTTGTGGGGCCGGAATTGAAGAGAATAACTAAGATGAAAAAGAAAAGAAGAGCAAAGATGATGATGAAGAAGAAACGATTACAAAAATGAACTTGAGAGACAAAGAATACTAATGTGGAGTGAGACAAAGAGAAACGTTTGAGAAATAAGGTGCGACGTTACTACATTCCAATAGGCGGAAAAAATAATTGTCAAATTTAAAAAGACAATATTGTCTAGAAATGGAAAGTAGAAAACAAAGTGAATCACATATATTAATGAATCCTCCTAAACGGGTTATATTTGTAATTGTGCCACAATATTTTAATATTATTAATTTGTGAAAATTAACAAATCATCCAATTTTGTTAGATGAGGACTTGATAGAACCAAATATAAAAGATCAAGGGCCTAATGTATCCAAATAAAAGATCAAGGACTTAATGCACCGAAAAGGGAAAGATCAAGGACCTCAAGATGCTTTTTGCCAAAAAAAAAAAACATCTAATCCATACATAAATTTAAAAACAATCCCAAATCATTTAATAATGGATTTATTTGCAATGGACTGAACCAAATAATGGGCGATTATTATAAACCTAAACAAATTTTATTGAGTTATATATATATATATATATATATATATATATATATATATATATATATATATATTATGTATATTTTTTAATGAGACGGGACGGGTATGGGTACCCATTACCCATTACCCTCAAATATATCACGGGTACCAGGTACCCTAGGGGGTAATCCCATACCCGTCCCGTATCCGTCACAGGTAGTGTTTTAAATCTCATCTCCGTCCCATACCCTTTTAGTCCGGGTATGGGTAAACCCATTAGGAGCGGGTAGTGCCGGGTACCCACAAGTTGGGTACCCATTGCCATCCCTAGTTACAATCCAATATTAACTACTTGATCTTTGATAATCAATGATTAGGATCATTACAATTTCATCAATTTTACCAATTTTGAACAAGATGTCCGGCCAGTATTAACAAATTAACAAAGCCCAGTTGGCCCACTTCTAGAATAAGGTATTATTCTTAACCTGCATATAAAGCTTAAAGCAGTCTTATTACAATCATTGATATAACACTATAATATCAACTTTATTGTACTTTAAAATTTTGTAAAATAATCTTCTAAATAAATAACTGATAATTCGAGAACTTTAATTATGAACCGAGTGAAATAATCTGACTAACGAAATTAGAAAAATATATTATTTCAATAGGTGATAATTGGTGTGAAGAAAAAACATAGAGGCACATATTTTTTAGTCAAATCTATTGAAATTTGAGACCAATAGGATTTATTAAATAATTCAATCTAATTCAGACTCCTAATTGTTGTTTCTGTCTCAATTATGAGTCAAATATCAACATCCCATTAAAAAGTGAAAGAGAAAATTGTGAGACTAATTAAAATCACAGCTAGGAAGAATGTTGTATATTAAAAAAAAGCAAACCCATTTACACCTATGTTTACAAATAATATACCTAGTAGTAAAGAAAAAAGAAAGAAGAAAATACATGCAACCCATGGATTGGAAATGAAAGAAAATACATTAAAAGATAAAAAAAAATATAATATAACAAAAGAAAGAAAAAACTCTTTTTTTAAAGGAAAGAAAAGAAAAAAAGGAAACTAAAATGGAGAAGAAAAAAGTGAAAAAATATTAATTAAAAAAAATTGAATAATTGTGGAAGGAACTACATAACTATCACTTATTTACAGAAAAAGAAAAGCAAAGCACACTTTAAACATTATTATACAACATTGACAACGAAAGTATAAAAAAGCTTCCAGAAATAGAGCAAGAACAAGAAAATATCGAAGAACAAACAGAGAAATAGAAAACAAAAATGGAAGGTGAAATCAACAACATAATAACAATATTTGCATGTCTTTGCTACTGTTATTTCATAGCATCAAAAATCCCTAAAGGAATATTAAGACTTGTCTCAATCCTCCCTATCATCTTCATCTTCTCCATTCTCCCTTTCTTCTTCTCTTACATTTTACCTACTGCCATTTCTTCCGTCTTCATATCCTGGTCCGCCAATTCCAAGCTCATCCTGTTCGCCTTCGAAAATGGTCCGCTCTCATCATCTTCTCTTTCTTTACTTCAATTCATCTCCATCGCGATCCTCCCGATCAGAATCAAGAAAAACATCCACTCTCCTCCTCCAAAAACTCCACATTTCCCACTAACCTGGCCCATCAAAGCTCTTCTTTTAGGAGTCCTTGTTAAAACCGATGACTACAAAGATCGTATGGATCATACAGCAGTTATGATTATGTACTGCTGCATGGCGTATTTACTCGTGGATATTGTTTTCGGAATAGGAAATGCGTTGGTTTGTGCTATTTTAAACACAGAGTTAGACCCGCCATCTGATCAACCTTATTTTTCTACGTCGTTACAAGATTTCTGGGGAAGAAGATGGAACCTCATCATAACGAATTTACTACGCTACACGGTATATAAACCTACAATGCAGTATTTGGGTGGGGTTTTGGGGAAGCGGAGTCAGGTGGTAGGGGTATTGGCGACGTTCCTTGTGTCTGGATTGATGCATGAGCTTTTGTTCTATCATATCACACGTGTGACTCCGACATGGGAAGTGACGAGCTTCTTCTTGTTGCATGGGGTGTGTTTGGTTGTGGAAAATGGTTTGAAGTCCAAGTTGAGAGGAAAGTGGGAGTTGCATTGGGTGGTTTCAATGCCGTTGACGGTGGGATTTGTGGTGGTGACAGCCATGTGGTTGTTTTTTCCGCCAGTTATTAGGACAGACGCAACCGGAATGACTATGCAAGAGGGTAAGGTGATGCTAAATTCTGTAACGAAATTGGTAAATGACTTCTTTTTATGGGTACGTATTGTATAGCAAGCTAATCATTATTTGCAATCGAGATCTGTAATTCGTTATGAGCTTACGAGTGCCTAGATCTATCCTTAACTAAACTTTTTGATTTAGATTGTGATGATTTCAAGTGAAGCGTTCAAGTTATTTTCAATCATATGATTATAATCATATGAGTCATTTTATAATATTATTATTTATATACTCTCCGTTCTATAATACATCTCTTTTAAAATTAATGATAGCTAAAAAGACTTTGATACCCTTGAATTAATTGTTTTTATCAATTTCCAAAGTAAAATATATATTTAAATGAGGGTATATTTGGTACTTCCTTTAAAACATGAAGGGCTAATTTGACATTGCTGTGGAGAGAAACAATTGTTGTGTTGTGGCGAGCAGTTGTTGTTAGGGAAAGCAAACAAAGGTTTTGAAGTATTTGATAAACACATTTCAAAAGTCCTTAAAGTTCAAAAAAATAAATAAAAAAATATTTATTTATTAAAATGTAATGAAATTTAAACCTAACAATATTAATATTAGCTTTCTGCACAACTTTTAGCAGCTGCTTTTTCCAAAAGCTACAAAATTTCAGCTTTTACTGAAAACAACTTTCGCTGCTTTTCTGCTTTTCCAGTTTTCCCAGAAATCAGTTTTGCATTTACTAAACACTGTTTTCAGCTGGGAAAATCTGTGAAAGCTGAAAAAACAGTTGGAAAAGCAATTTCAAACTGAACCGAAGTATGTCTTGTTCGGGACCAACATTATATTCATCTACACAGTAATTGAAGACTATGAATCACTCTTACCAGATAATTACTTTTAACTATGAATAGTCCTCCAATTGACTCTGCGAGTGCTATACTCTATATTTTGTCCAAATTCACTAAAAAATGCCCTCAGTATTATACTCTATAATTTGGCTCATCACTAGCAGTCTTGTTCAAGAATTTTAGCCGAAATAGAAAACCAACGCGGAGTTATAATATTTTCTTGCTCATGCGAATGAGAACCATCAACATATATGCTTCTTAACAGAAATTAATATAAAAAATGTTGTTAGTTTTAACTATTAACTTAAACTCTTAATTCAATGGTTAAGTATCATGAAATATAGATTTTTAATTATGAATTTGAGTATATAGATTATGTGTTTTTATAGTTATTTTGTTTTAATTTTTTTTTATAAGCTGTATTGCTGTGTTTTATTCCTTGGATTGTATATCAGCTTTAACGAGAAATTTTAGAATACTTCTGGATTACGGGTGACATGGTACTCTGGGCAAGTAATCGATGATACGCCATATCAGTTAGTATCTAGGTTTTATCATTTAGGGGTCTAGAATTTATTTTTTATGGTCTGGAGTTTTTATTTTTTGATCTAGAATTTTATATAAATAATTAACTAAAAATACATTTTAATTAATTAAACCTTGTCAAAATTTTAATGATTAATATGACACGCGTCAGGTATTTATTGGCTTGATATACCTTGTTATCGTACCCCAAAACTATATTAAAATCTCTCCAGTTTTAACCTAGATTTATGTGAATTTTTCTTTTCCAACTATATTTCTTCCTTTAACGGAGGATACCTAATTTTATGTAAAAAAATATAACAATAAGCAAAATAAAAAGAGAAATAAAAATATTAATAATCATAGAAAAAAGAAAAGAAAAAATATAGAGGTATGGGAAGTAAATGTTGTGAGGTAGGATATTATTCATTAAGGCATGCTAGAGAAAACCAAAAGATACATTAAGGCGAAAACATGGATACATGGATACTCTTATTGGAATACAAAGCTTATAAGGCTACATGTCTTAATTTTTTTAAAAATAAAGGGACATGTAAGCTACCCTTACATTACATTGAAGGGCATATTTACATCTAGTTTCCAGTTTCTTGTGTTTCTCCAGATGCAACAGGTGGGTAACGGCCATGTCCGGGCCGTCTACCATATCCACCTCTTCCCTTTCCATATCCGCCATGTCCACCATGTCCACCATTTCCACCATATCCGCCACGTCCACCATGTCCACCATTTCCGCCATATCCGCCACGTCCCCCATGTCCTCCATTTCCGCCATGTCCTCCATTTCCGCCATATCCATACCCCCTATTTTTCTCATCGTAATGGTCCACTTTTACTTCTCCATTCTCTTCTGCATTTTCAAACATATATAAAGAACTACATTAGTAATTTTTATATATGGAAACGTTAATTATAAAAATTGTATATTTAGAAAAAGCTTAAACCCTGAAAGGATAAATTATTAGTAATTGAAATCAAAGTCGTGTATGTTAATTAAGTGATACTTACGAGCAAGCTCACGAGCAGAAACTTCGGAGGCAATGAGAAGAACAAAAGCAAATGCAAGCCCAATAATGATCAGTGTCTTTGAAATTGCCATTTTCTTAGTAAAGTGTGTAAAATACTTCGTTGGATGATTTGAATGGAGCATTTGGATCCTCTATTTATAGTAAACATATGCACCAACTATATTAATTGCCCTTAAAATTTATATTATCAATTACTTGGAATATGTATACTAGTATTTTGTCAAGTTGTACATTTTTGGAATATTAATTTAATTAGTTTATAATATAGACCATTTGAGGAAAAAAAAATTTTATATTATATGTCACATCAAATACGTGTATGCAATGCATTTAATTTATTTGTAAAGGATTAACTCAGAATTTAATTTATTTGTAAATGAAAAATTGAACGTGAGCTGATTCATGAGGGTCTACGACTGGACATGCAATGTTTTTTTTTTCGGTAGGCTTTGACTTTATAGTGGAAATGGCTCCATAAAATTTGTCTGGTTTAATTAATGGTGGAGAGTACTGGAGAGTGAAAACATTTGTCTATATTTGATTAAGTCAAAGATTAAGGACCAAATCATTTAATGTGATTAAGACATCTCTTACAATTAAGATGCGGCAAATTGTTTGAAGTATATCGCGGGATCTTGATTCTTTGACCTCTTTAACATTATTAAACTTAACTGTATAATTTTGAGATGATATAATCATTGTTAGATTTTGGTTGAATTGATTTCTTGATATGGGTATTTGAACGAATTTAAAATATGTTTGATAATTTGGATTATGACAATTTTATTTATTAACGGAACTAAAAATTTATGATAGAATGAACATTTGTTACACATGCTTCACTTTTTTAAAGAATATAAGTGAAATAGTAATTTAAAAAATGTTCTTAAGCATTTAACTATAACATGTATATATTAGTTCTTACAAAGAACACTACAAATATTTGGCCATCTGAATTCAATATTTAAGATAATGATCTTTCTCGTATATTATTGGAAGCTCCTTCTTTTTACCTAAGATTTTAAGTTCGATTTTCTTGCTAGATTACTCCTCATATTATCATGTTGTTGCTAGGTTAGAGAAGAAGTTTTGAATTGGAAGGTTAAGCTAATTGTTAACCAATGACATAACACAAACTCATCTCACTATCTGTTTTGAATTCACTAATAAATGAGGTTTGCATGACTCGAACTCAAAAATGTTTGGTTGCAAATGCTCTAATGTCATGCCAAAGAACTAATTGAATCGTCTAATAGTCACTCGAGCACAAAATGAAATTTTTAAACCCAAGATCATACTAGCAGCTAATTTTGAACCCTCAAATTCCCTTCATATGCATCCAAGGTTGCTAAGAGTTTTCATAAAAAAACCCTCACGAGGATGTCTACATGTCTTAGGCCACCTGATGTTGTTGATCCATGTTAGCCCAAACTTCGTGCATAAGTTGTACAAATCCATGTGAAGACGTACGTAACTTAAACAGTCTCCATGAAACACTTATCGATAAATTGAAGTTATTTAGCTTATGTGGTTTGCAGACTAATAGTTCTCTGTATTTCTACATCAAAGGTCTCATACGTCTATATTGTTTGATTTATGTGGATGGTATGTTGGTGTCCAGTAGTTCTACTAGTCTCATTGATGACCTGGTCCGATTCTTAGAGTCCAATTTTCTATAAGGAACCTAGGTAACTGACATTACTTCATGGGGGATTGAGGTGCATTGGTCTCCTTCTGGTTTCCAATTACATAAGTCAAAATATTGTCTTGCAGTTATCACTAAGGCCAAAATGCATGAACCACATTCGACTTTTAGTCCTACTAATTTGGACGAGAAACTTCATCTTTGAGGGTTGTTCCCTTTTCAAATCTTCTCTTTATCGAAGTATTATTGATAGTTTATAATATTTAACCTTTCACAATCTGATATTATCTTTTCTTTTAATAAAGTGTCTCAATTTATATACAATCCTATGAAAGAGTATTGTGAAGCCCTCAAAGCATTCTTCTTTTTTTTTTTTTATAAAGGAAAAAATTATTAAAGAATTCAGGATTTTTAATTAAATTGAGAGATTAAATGTATAACAAATGCATTTGAAGTTTACTTATCATCTTAAACATTTAATTGAAATCAAATAATATCTTTAATATTAATTTTTAATAATTAAATATTTAGACAATTTGTGTATATATCCAAATTCTTTACTAAAGTCAAAATGGACAGCTCATATGAAGATATTATTTGGACACTAGATATGATATACTTTGAGAGTTAAAATACCATACTGGCCAAACTGTTTCGATAATAGAGTTTCAGAAAATTAATTTGGTAGGGCAGTGACTAGTATAATTTCCATACTAGTATTAAATTCTGACAGCTACTCTTTTTGGCGTATAAGGAGAGAGATTGAGTGGACTGCAATACGAACGGATTATATTTATCTCTAATCGTTCCGTGTCCATCTCTACCTGATTTAATGTAAATAAGTAATTACTAATATAACTAACAGGTGTAATTTATGGTTATTTATTTTTCTTTTATTTTATTTTTACTTTATCATATTTACTATTAGATTAGTAGAGATAGGATAGGTGAGACATGATCATTATGGAGAAACTTTTTTTAGTGTGAAATAATTAAAATGTGGTGGCATTTTTGAAATTTTAAAAACATGGAGAGGCATTATTGAAGGCAAGAGGTGGTGATGTCAGCGCTGATGTCACATCTGGAGAGAGAAAAAAAATTTATTATTTTATTTAAAATGCATTTTTCCGCTCTTTCCGAACTCATTTTTCAAAAAAAATTATACCACTGAACTCGTATTAATTAGGCGGTCATTTTGAAATCCATTGTTGTTATTTATAGACGATTTTTATTTTTTTTATTTTTGTTCCAAGTTGTATACTCAGTTGTTCCAGCAGAATACTCCAATTGTTCCACCAGACTACTACATTTGTTCCAGCAGAATATTTTCATTTTTTTTAGATGCACTCTGGGAGTGTAAAAAAATGTAGTATTCTGGTGGAACAATTGGAGTAGTCCGGTGGAACAAAAAAAAAATCGTCTATAAATAACAAAAATGGATCTCAAAATGACCGCATAATTAATACGAGTTCACTGGTATAATTTTTTTTGAAAAATGAGTTTGGAAAGAGCGGGAAAATGCAGTTTAAAGAAAATAATTAAAACTCTTTCTCTCTCTAGATGTGACATCAGCGGTAACATCAGCGTTGACATCACCTCCTCTTCCTTCCCTTCAATTCACGCATGAGGGGTGTTCATTTAATTACAAGTTTGCCACCTTCCCCTATTGAATTACAAAAATACCCCTTGTCTCATCATAAAAACTAGTCTCATCCTAAACTCTTGTCTCATTTGAACTTGACTCTAGATTAGTATTAACTCATGATTTAATGTTGGACAAAACAAAGTAATGATTATTTTGTGACAATAAAATTTCCTTAACAAACATATTTACTACAAGAATATATTTTTATTTTGAGATTTTTTTAATTGTTGCTACTAATAACGAAGTCTTTTGCTACGTGTATTTAGGGTCATTAGCAACACAGATTTGCCGTTGCTTTTGTTGCCGTTACAATTCACATTTGTACCGACTGCAAGCACGTTGCAAAGATAGAGTCAATTGCAACAGCTATTTGTAAGAGGTGCTGCATTGACCTGTTCCCTTTTCAACCCTTCTGGGTATTTGCAACGCCCTTGAGCAAAAGATGTCACAAATGAATTGAAGTTTTTCTAAAAATAAAATTCAAACTCAAAAATAAAACACAAACAAGAAGTAATCCCTTGTAAGAGCAATAAAAGCAAATAAATCTAAACATGATGGTGACGGTGTTGGTAGTAATACTAGGAAAACTTGAAGTAATGATAAGCATTTGAGGAAGTATAATAAATCACTTGTAAAAGCAATAAAAGAAAAGAAAACACAAGTACGAAACTAAACATTTCTAACATGTATGCAATATTGTGTTGACAGCATGTGCATATGGAGGGACGAGTTCATAAGGTAAATAAATTATACTTACAATTTATTTTTTCATTTGTAGTATTGTGCTTTCCAATTTTGCATATTTGCATTAGATTATCTGTAAGATACCTTAAAAATAACAAATGACTAGCCAATACTCAATAGGCTGAATACATATATAGAACCAGAAATTTTAATAAAACTAACCTATTGAAGCGAATTTGAGTTGTCCTAAAGTGTATAATACACATGCATGGCCATAAAACATATATATTGGCCAACAGGACCACCATGAATGTTTAACAGTACTCTACAAATGAATTTTTGTACGATGATGTTAGCTTCCTCAGCATATAACTTTCTAACCTTATTACCTTGCTATGATGTCATTTAATTTTTCTCAAACAGCTCTAGAAAGGATCGTTCTCAGACTCCATGATGCATATAACTCGGAATACTGGTCTAAGATTAATCGTAAGTACAAGACTATTTTCCAATAGAGTGTATAGCTATAGCTTACAATTACATATAACAGAGAATAACCAGCTGTTCAAACAAAGAACTTCCAGTATATTTCCAAACTCAAATCAACGGACCTCTCTACTTATATTGGTACAAGCTCAATCTTTGCCACATAGTGCACATATGAATCAATAAACTGCATACATTAGGTGACACCAAGTAACATGGTAACTCAAAATCAACATAAATAATCAAAGAACCAAACTGTTGGAATATTGACTTAGATATTCAAAATATTCATAAATAAGATTTAGATTTCTCTAAAAATATTGCAAGTCCGATAAATTTTATTCACTGCAGGACCTTTTTGCGGAAAGTTATACTTTGCCCAATTCAAGGTTGGTGAAATGCGGCACAGGATACAGTATGCAGTATGATCCTAATGCATATTGCAACGCGCTTTCTGAATGGGATTAGATATTTCTGTTCATCAGTTGTGACGCACATACTAACAGTGCGTTGCTTGATAGCTAGAAAGTCGCAATTGCAACGCTTTTAAAAATAGAGCGTTGCTCTGATAAAAACAAGGGTCATTTGTGACGAATATTATTATATCTGCTGCAAACGAGGCGTTACTAGCTATAGGCCAATTATGTACTACAGTACTAGTAGTATACTTTACTTGTGCTTTGCTGTTCTTAAGCAGACCGAAGGTTTGTAAAATGGAGCACATAAATAATTGGTCTAGTGTATATTGTTGGATTAAAATCCACAGTGTAGACTTCACATGTATAGCGCTGTAAATTATGGGCTGATTACATGATTTAATTTAGTATATGGGCCTAAGGCATATATAATGGGTATGGACTTACTTATCTATTAGCTACTGGATGTTTAATTTAGGGTTAGTTACATGAATATCATGCATACTAAAAGATTTTACACAAGTCTTAAGTCACAAAATTATTTCTTATTTTGTCAAGTAAGGATAGAAACCGTCCCTTAAATATAAGAATTATATGGACATGTATTCTGAGACAGAATATATATTCATATTAATATTATATGAATTTATATGGAAATTCTGTACTTAAATATATATGACTATTAAATTTTTAAAAATGTTTAGATAAATTCATTTAAAAAGAACATTTCAGAAAAACCCAGATAGATATATTCATACTATTAATTTATATGAATTCATAAATTCATATGAATAATTTTCAAAAAAAATAAATAAAAATAAATTCATATGAATAAAATTGACCTCAAAGTACAATTTCTCCCATGTACTTAATTCTTAATTTGCATATTGAAAAAGATAACCAAGAAAAAGTTAATGAGTAAAAGAAGGATTGAAATTAAACAGCAAAAAGAATATGTAAAAGCTTTTCGGAAAATAAAAACCTCTATTAAAAAAACTGAAAAACTCTATGATGCTGCAATTCATAATCTTCTAATTTCATCATATTCTCTAAGGAACTTAATGGTTGAGAAAAGAAAGAAAGAAAGAAAGAAAGAAAGAAAGAAAATGGAGAAAGAAAACCGTAGGTAAATTAAGAAATAATGGGAACTTGAAATTTAGGGATTTGTAATATAGTATATTCTGCAAATTAAAATGATTAAGCTTTTTTAGGGACAAATTAAAATCATTATTAATTTTAAAATTAGTAACCGTCTGACAAAAGGAGAATAAAAGTTAATGAAACTGATAAAACATTAAAAAGTGTTTGAGTTAATTGTATTATTTATTCAAAACCTGATTTAGGGTGTAATTCCCTCTTTAATTTAATTAGTGAATTGTAGATAGAGATTTTTACTAATTTAAGCCCATTACATATGTTGACTAGAATTGTGAACGTAATGCAAAGGTGTCTACATATGTAATGCCAAGTGGACTAAATTAGTAAGAAAACGCACAAAAGATTCATATTCTTGTGACGAACATTTTATGACCAAAGTGTTTTGATGATAATACAACAAAATAAATATAACAGCTGCCATAAGATTTTTTATTTTTTGTGTGTGTGTAGAAGTTAACATTTACCAAGGCAGGATCATAATTGTTATGTTATGTGTTTATAAAATAATTCTAGCACAAAATTAGCTTTTTCATTCATCAAGTTGTTGTGCTTTTTCCTACTTAAGAAACTTATTTTGTTGTTATTCGAATTCACAACAATCTACAATTTCAGTTCATTATCAGTTTAATTTAGTAATTCCTTCAAATGGAATAAGCTTAATTTTTAGTTCAGGTTCAAGTTCAAATTCAATTTCAATTAAGCAATCCTTTATAAATTTGTCATTATCATCTTCAAGTAGTTCTGCCGTACTTTAATCTTTTACCGTGTTCACTAAAACCGTAAACACGCCTGGTATATGTTGCAATAGTTTGAAAAGGCCAGAAACTCATGTCAAGCAAAGAAGATAACAAAAACAGGATAATATATTTCAGGCAAGGCAAACATACAAAGATATTAACCTTTATTGGAATACAAAGTTTATAGGCCTACATGTCTTAAATTTGTTCGAAAGGGACATGTAAACTACTCTTGCGTTACATTTCGTACTGAAGGGAAAATTTGCATCTAATTTCCGGCACCACTTGGAGGGTATTTTCCATGTCCGGGTTTTTGGTATCCACCTTTTCCATTCCCACCCTTACCCTTCCCGTATCCTCCTTCATTTCCGCCTTTTCCCTTTCCGTATCCTCCCTCTCCTTTTCCCTTTCCGTATCCTCCTTCATTTCCGCCTTTCCCCTTTCCGTATCCTCCCTCTCCTTTTCCCTTTCCGTATCCTCCTTCATTTCCGCCTTTTCCCTTTCCGTATCCTCCTTCATTTCCGCCTTTTCCCTTTCCGTATCCTCCTCCATTTCCACCGTATCCATTCCCTTTTCCATTGAAATCATCCACGTCTACTTGTCCATTCTCTTCTGCATTTTCCAAGGATTAGTTATACAAAAAAATATGCAGATTGTTAATTCTCTATTTATTTTCTCGTTTAAGAAAGACGAGCTTAGGAGTAAGAGAGTAATTCAATCCAAAAGAATCTTAAACGAGTAAGAGATTCTTATAAATGGCCTACGGTAATAACATTTACGTTCTTGAAGAAGTATCAATCTAGTCACAATGGACAAAATACCATAATTTTAGTCCAACATTTCTGAAAGGGTATCAATAATTAGTTCAAAATTCTTGTACCCATAGCTATAATTGCATCCTTTGACAAATAATAATGAACCTAAAACGGTAATATCTTTTTTTAATGTCATAGCTAAATTGACACTTCTGAAAATAACTTTGATGGTATTTATGTACTTCATTGATTAATTAAAAGGAATGAGTCCTATCACAAGTTCCCTTTCTTTTTTGCTGAAATTTGCTAAACTGAATTGAACTAAATTGGACTTCATAAAGCTGAAATTTACTGAAAACAAGTAAAAAAAGATCATCGACTAACAAAGAGCATGGTTAGCATCCATCACAAAGTGGTGCAATTTTAAATCCAAATGCTTACTAGAAAATGCTAACTTTAAGTCTCAACAGTAGAAGTTTTTTTCTTCTTTCAATTTCATATTCTTAATCACTATCCATCCTCACCATTCTGGCCGCACATACAAGTTGATTTCAAATTACACACATCCTATTAATAGAAGACTTAATGTTAACTTCTAAAAAAAATGGTTTGTACATCATAGACGCAATTCACTCTTCCACAATTAATCGTTGGACTAAAGTTATAATTTATTTCGTAGTTTAAAGATACATAAAATTAGTGAACTTACGAGCAAGCTCACGAGCAGAGACCTCAGAAGCAATGAGCAGAACAAAAGCAAATGCAAGCCCGATGATGATTAAAGTCTTTGAGATTGCCATTTTATGTCTTAGCAAGTTGTGAAAGACTTAGAGCTTTTGGGTCCTCTATTTATAGTAAACATAACCCACCTACTATTGATTCCCACTTCAAATTACTTTATCGAAATTTTTGAAATTATGCATGTAATTTTGTCCACTAGTAAAATTTTGATATATTATTAATTTATTGTTTAATACAACATGTTTATGAAATTGACCGCGTTACTAATTTGAGAAGCGATCTTCTAAATATATATGTATGTATATGTTAGGTAATTTTATCCTTTTGAGATACTTTTAGGATTAGACTTTTGTTGATATGATATTAAAGGCATGGTTGGTCAATATTGAAGTCCTCGCGAATTTTTATTACACATAAATGAATTTGGTTTAAAAAGGACGTGTTAAACGTCTCAAATTTCTAGGTTGAAAGTTATATGACTCCTTAAATATATAAGACAATTATATCCTTTTGAAATACCTTTTGAATTAGTTAAATCTTCATTAATATCTTCGAAGAAATTATATGAAATTTATTCGAAAGTGAAAAAACATCTGAATACTCAGTAATTTTACTTTATTCTCATACTTAACTCAATATAAATAAATGGTGTAGGCTATGGTTACTTTGTTTTTTCTCTACTTTGTTTGTACTTTGTCCTATTTACCATTAGATTAGGATTTAACCCATGATCTAATGGTGGACAAAACAAAGTAATGGTTACTTTGTGAAAAACAAAGTAACCATAGAATCTCCCTAAATATATATATATATATATATATATATATATATATATATATATATATATATATATAATTAAAATGTTGTATGATTTTATAATTTTCTAATGATTTAAAGTATCATTTTATTATAATTTATATTATTTTAACACTTAATTTTGTAATTAATTTAAAATTACAACTTCATTAACTTTATTATTTTGGAATTTTAAAACTTCATAGAAGTCAAATCTTTCTTTATTAAGGGAACGGTTGTTTTTTTTTTTTTCTAAAGGCTTACATTAATCCATTTTGTTATTGAAATTTAAGAACTTGCCTTTTTTTTAGCGTAAATCATTAAATTATTATTTGGTAAGTTAGTGAAAAAATGGTTGTTAATATATGAGTTATGTTTGTTTATAAATGAAATATTGCACTTTATTAAAAAAAATAAAAAAAATAAATGAAATATTGCACGTGAACCAATTCCAAGTCTAAATGCATTTTTATTTATTTACTTATTTATTTTTGTCTCGGAGTTTCTTGTGGTCCATAACAGTTGTTTTTTGTTTTAATAATTGTGGAGAGTTCTTTATAAAAAAAATAAAACTTGTGAAGAGTAAACTTTATCTAGACTAGAGTTTGATCAAGTCAAAAGAGCAAGTGACAAATAATCAAATAGGCGATGAAGACATCTCTTAGATTTTAATATTAGACGTGGCAAATTGTTTTAACATATGTCCAGATCTTTATTGCTTACATAAAATAAATAACGAATAAATAACGAAGGTTTTTATTCTAAGGTTTTGTTTTTCACATATGACTGATTAATTATTGATATAAAAATTATTGTACTGAATTATTTAAAGTGTATTTGTTAAAGAAAAATTATTGATCTGAACATAATTGAACTGAATTTAGTAAACTGAAATTACTAATAAAGTATAAACAATAAAGCTTAATTAAAAGAATGATATCCACTTTTTGGCAATATCGAAGGGAGGTGAATTATGCTTGAGCAACAACAAACTGTATCGTTCTTTACAATTAAAATCAATTGAACCGAAAATTTACTAAACTGAATGGAAAATTACTAAAATTGAAATGTATTTACTAATGCGAAATTATTGAACCAAACTATTGATAAATACTGATAAGATATAAATAACATGGCCAAAGTCTTTCTCTTCAATTTGTATAACCGATTGAACAAAAGTTTCAGTTGAGAGTTGAGGTCTTAATGATATATTTTTAGTTTAGACATATTTTCATTATGTAAATGAACCTTCAGTTTGAAACGTGCATAATATTATTTAGTCTAGAGGACTAGCTATTACCATTGCTTAAATAAGATATACTAGTAGCTATCAGAATTTTGTAGTTGCTTGGAAAATGTAGCACCGGACAGTGGCCTACCTAATTAATATTTTTTTGAAACTCTATTATCACACAGTCGGTCTGGTGTTGAACTCTATCAGTGTAAGTCCAAATATCTCATGTGCTGCTATTTTTGACTTTTCCTGAGCATCTTATTAGATCATTTTAAAAAGGGCTTTTTTTTCCCCCGACAATTCACCCAAATCAAGCACAAAATGTTTGAGTACATATTTCAAAAATTCACAACATTTGAAATCAATATATAGCTTTTTCAATAAGACTCAAATCATTTTGAAAAACACGTCCTTTAAAAATTTAATTTCAGTACATCCTCCTAAGAGTTCTCTTATAATTTACAGCTCCAAAGAAGCTGTAAGTATATGTTGGATGACTACAGCATGTTAACCAATATATATACCGGATATATACCAGTATATTTTCTCCTCCACTGCAACTATCTAACATGTTAACCTGCAAGTATATTATCCCGCAACAAAATGAACAGTGAGGGGTCCATATACCTCTTTCAATGATTAACTGCAAAGCTCTCAATCTGGTGACATCTTGGATTTACACCAAGAATACATCCGACATTGAAATCAATAAGATCATATTTGTTCTTCAAGTTAGTTCAATATATATTACATGCAACACGTATTATGCACTTGTATATCTAATAATTTATTTGTGAAAGATATAATATAACATCTGAATTTTATTTGTTTAATTGTACATGAAAAATTTGACGTGAGCTAATTTAAAGTCTACATGCAATTAATGTTTTGACATTGTAGTGGAAATGGATCCATAGTAAGTGTCTGGTTTAATAATTGTGGAGACTCGAGAGTAAACTTTGTCTATAGTGTGATTAAGTCAAAGATTAAGTGTGATTAAGTTAAAGATTAAGGACCAAATCATTTAATATGTTGTAGAGAGCTCTTTGATTAGATTAGTTAGATGTGGCAAATTGTTCAAACATATCGCCAATATCATGGTTCTTTTGATTTCTTCAACATTTTAAATCAAAGTAAACTAGGATCCGTGCCATGACTTCCATATATGTAGCTATTTTTCCGCATCCCTAACAATCACACTAACATAGCTCCTCGTGTTATCAACATCCTTTTCATAGTCTCTAACTTTCCAACCCTACTCTATCAAACAATAAATATATAATATTGAAGTTGAAAAGCTCTCTAATAATTGAGAGGGAAAGTCATCACCACCACCCCCGGGGTTGGACTCCGACCATTGGCCGCCGTTAAACGTTGTTGGCAAGGACTCATTTATTTCTACGAAAATCAAAGAAAAAGAAAGATTGGTACAACAAGGTCGGCATGTTTTGAAAATTGCCCTTGGATCTACTTTTTTGCTCGGACATATGAAAAATTAAGAGGAGAAAAATGTATTGAACGGATCAATTCAATGGAGAAATAACAACTTGAATGATATGAGAAATGGAAATTACAGATTAGAAAAAGTTAATGAATTACAATGAGTGACTGCTCTTATATACTCAGAACTCAGTCAAAGATCATTTAACAAACTTTCCCGTCAAACTCAACTTATTAATAGCTCTCTAACAAACTCCAGCTAATTGCTATATATCATTCTCCAGAAGCTTCTTCTTCAGCTTCAACTTACAACTCGTTCACTAATCTAATACTCCCCCCACAAGATGAAGTTGGTTGAATAATCTCTACCATTCCCATTTTAATCATACTTGGCAACATTACTTAATGACTTAAAGGTTTGCTAAAGATATCTGCTAGTTGATTCTGAAAATAGACATGGGGTGTATGCAACAATCTTGATGCAATGTATTCTCTCACAATGTGGCAATCAATGTCAAGGTACATGCTTGACTTTCTCATGAAAAACAGGGCTTCTAGCTATAGCAATTGATGTTTCATTATCAACCCATTTAACCTCACAACTAGTTAAAACCATACTTCTATTCTCTGATTCAGCTGATGACTTACTTACCATTGTTTGTTTCTTTGTCTTCCAAGAGACTAAGGACCTATAAAAACACATAACCAGTAACAGATCTTCTAGTTTTACAGCTTCCCCAATCAGCATCACAGTAAGCTGATATATTCAGTTGACTAGATGACTGTGTAGGATACAAATTGATCAAGGTTGTAGCACATATAACTAGTAGCTCCACTATCTACTATCCATATAATGCATGTAGGATTTGACGAGTATACATTACTAGAAAATCCTTCAGCTGATGAACATTGTCTGTTTGCCTTTGATCATCTTATACATTTAGAATTCTTCAAACTTCAAATAAAAATTTTATACTAAAACGAAATTTTTTTGGCAATTAATACAAATACAAAAATGTCAATTAATACAAGAATATTAAGATTTCAACAAATTAAATAAATAAATAAATAGCATAAAATGACTAAATAATAGGCCAGCGATCAAAAGTATAAACTTTGAATTGGATAGACAAATAAGGCATTTCGTCTTGAAAATTCTCCAAAACTAAATATGCACATTTTTTTTATCACCATATCTAGGGCTGTAAATGAGCCGAGCTGCTCATGAGTGGCTCGGCGTTCGGCTCGGCTCGATTCGATTTGTAAACGAGCTGAACTTGAGCACGATTTTCGGGCTCGAATTGTAAACGAGCCGAGCTTGAGCAAGTCAAAGCTCGGCTCGATAGCTCGCGAGCAAGCTCGTTTATAGACTCGTGAATATGTTCATGAACATGTTCGATAAAAGCTCGTTAAATAACTCGGTTATAGCTTTTAATATTTAAAAATTAGTAATACATACCATATGTATAATACATAATATTATTTGATGTGCTAAATTTGATATTATTTTGTTCGTGAACATTATAAACGAGCTCGTTCGTGAGCAAAAGAAACGAGTTGCTTGCGATCAAAGCTCACGAGCATAGAAAATGAGCTTTTCATATTAAAATTAATGAGCTTCTAATGAGCAAAGCTCGCGAGCACAACAAATAAGCTGGTCGCGAAGAACGCATATGAGCTAATCGTGAGCAAGCTCGTGAGCTCTTAAACGAACTCGGCTCGTGAGCAGCTCGTGAACAAACGAGCTGCTAAATGAGTCGAGCTTGAACAGAATTTTGAGCTCGAGCTCAATAAATTTCTAGCGAACCGGACCTGAGCAGATCTAAGCTCGGCTCGACTCGGCTCGTTTACAGCCCTCCATATCACATGTCATAGAATACAACTTTAACTAAACTATTAGAAATGAGTAGGTGGGAGATTTTATGTCGAAGGGCATGTAGGTAGTTCTTGATATTAAGCCAAATGGTACAACATTGCATCAAACTCATCCTCTAAAGTAGCCGCTACCGTAGCAAACATTGCTTGAAAAATCAAGAGCATACGTGTGTCAAATAATTTTATTTTTTTACTGTTTAAAGAAAATAGTTTTTTTTTTTTTATTTATTAATTATGAATTTGTTAGGAGTTGAATTCGAATTATAAACTCCTGACCTTTGAGTTATTTTATTTTCTTTCTAAAAATGCTTTAATGTAACTTGTTTTCCTACTAAAAGTTTTTTTTTTTTTTTGAAGGGTCTTTTCTTTCAACAATTTTAGAGGAAATCTGTTCTACACCTCTTTTAACAATCAAATTTCAATATGATATTTATATAGTTTTTTTCACATTAATTAATCTTAAATTCATAAATAATATTTTAAGTGATTAAATGACTTGTCACGAACATTCATTTTGTGATTATATGAATTAACATGCACCCAATTAAGTCATGTTCTTTGTGTTTGAATTGAACTGAACTGAATTGAAGTGTATTTACTGAAGGAAAATTAATGAATTGAACAAAACTAAATTGAATACTATTGAACTGAACTAAAATTAATTATTGATAACGCATAAAAAACATTAACCTTAGTTCAACACTAATACTTTGATTCAATATAAATCTACTCCTTTTGGATAAAAATCAATTAACTCTCTTATCCGAGCAAAGTACATCAATTACCTTTAAGATTTGTCTTTAATTTCATTACGGCCCTTAAATTTGAAATTGAATATTATGATCGATCTCTTATCCTTGAACTCAATGGCTTATTTTATCGTTAATCAAAATGATTACTCAAGTAGGAGGCAACGACATTCATTTGAAGAACTCATGAAATTAAAATTATAAACAACTTCATGTTTTGAACTTTCTAATTTTCTTGATTAAGATGAGAAAAGTATATTTGAACTTCATGTTTTGAACTTTCTAATTTTCTTGATTAAGATGAGAAAAGTATATTTGTTAGATTTGTTGAATTTTGTCTATCTAAAATTTAATCATTCCACGTTGAACAAGGTTAGGGAGTTGGTGAAATACAAGTATATAAATGAGAATAAAGTTTTAATATGATTGAAAAAAATTTGAATTAAAACAGAAATGAATTACTTTTTGGTAAAAAAAAAGGGGGGTCTTAAAGACAATATCACAAAGGGTTAGCAGGGATTTATAAATAAACTAGAAAATATATGCAAACAATAAAAAGCTATTATGTATGCCGACATGCATTATCCATTAAGTAATTAGTATATGGTCTCGCTCTCTCAATCTCAAGCATATCTAAATGAATTGAAATGGGAATTAAATAATTATAATTGACTTTAATCTTACGTCACGAGTGACGTGCAAATGCTTGGCTTTTCTTTGATTCATAAACATTTTATTAACCGACAATTCTATACCACACGCATCCATAAGAAATACACAACTTCGTATTTGCTATATTATAAATATAGAAGAAGCTATTGAGTGTGAATAGGTGTTTCAATGTGTTTCAATGTGATAATTTCTATGTTGTCTTAATAGAAGTAATTTAGTAATTAATTAGAAAAAAGTGGCAAATTTGTAAATAAATAGAGAAGCATGTCACGTATGAAAAAGAGGAAGGAGGATGATAGTGATGTCAGCGCTGATCTCATTATAGGAGAGAAAATTTTTTTATTTCTTTTATTTAAAATACATTTTTGCGATAATCCTGAACTCATTTTGAAAAAATTTACACTGTTGGACTCGTATTAATCATGCGGTCATTTTGAGATTCATTGTGGTCAAATCAAAACGATATTTTTTTTTATCCATTTAATTACTTTCATAATTTATTAGGACTACACTGTGTGGAATTTGACTTTAGCCCGAAAATTAAAGTTTCTTAGAATTGCAATATACATTTTCTGGAATTTTCTAGGCTGTTTTTGAATTTATTTTTTTAAAATTTTTATCCATTTAAGAAATTTCATAATCTATTGAGACCAAACTGTGCGAAATTTGGCTTTAAACGAAGAATTAAAATTTATTAAAATTACGATATACATCCTCTAGGATTTTTTCCAGAATTTTCTGGGCAAATTTTGGAATGGATTATTATTTTGGAATATCAGAGTATTCTTTTTGTACCTCCTGGGAAGTTCTCGTGTTGCCACCCCAAACATTTGGTTACCAAAAATGAGTATTTTTTTTGAAATATCAGAATATTCTTGTTGGAATATCAGTTATTTTACATGTTTAATGTAACAATAAATAATAACTTTACTAAACACTAATAATTAAACATTAAATACAAAATATCAAATCGAAACAGTAACGACAACAACAAAAAGCAAACTCCAACAATCGTGACATGTTGAATCATCAATATTTGTTAAATCAATTTTTATAAGATTTAAGATAAATACGGGAGAAACACAACAAACAAAGGAATTTTATTTTTTTGAGCTTCTAATTTCTACAACAAAGGAATTGAAATCACAATACGGACATAAAAAATAAAATTTGCAAGAAACCCAAAATACAGAAAAATGTAAAAAAAATATAAATATGAGAAAAACATAAAGACATAGAATATGGAAAATGCGAAAACACAAAACTATAGAAGACAACGAAACACACAAAAAAACATGAAAACTATATAAAACATACAATATGAAAAATTGTAAAAAAAAATACATAATACGAGAAAATATATAAATAATAAAATATAAGAAAACTACAGAAAGTGCATAATATGAAAAAAATATATAAAAAGGGAAAAAGACAAAAACATAGAATACAGAAAATGTAGAAAGCGGAGATAATGTAAAAATACAAATTCGATGAATATATGAGGAATGCAAAAAACACAAAATACGAGAAAAATATAGAAAATAAAAAAATACGAATAAATGCAAAAAACACAATACACGTGAAAATATAAGAAAATATGAAATCTAGGATAAAGATAAAAAAACAAAAGAATACAAAAAAAATACAAAAAATGTAAATAATGAAAAACATTACTGTTGTAAAACATAGAAAAGGTAAATTTTTTGTATTTAACGTTCTTTTTTTTATGTTTTTCATGTATTCTATAATTTATATGATTTCTTTATTTTGTAATTTCTTCATTTTTTTCATATTCTATGCATTTTTGCCTTTTTTTTTTAATGAATGTATTGTGTTTTGTATTATTCTTGCTTTCTCCTTCTTTGTATATTATGAGTTTTATGCAATTTTATTCTTCGTTTCTACATTTTTCTTATATGCAGTATGTTTCCCTTTTATACATTTTTTTCAGTGTTTTTCCTTTTTTGTATTTTCTCATATTTTATTTTTTTCATATTTTTCCCGTATTATGTCTTTTCTACATTTTATTGATTTCTACGTTTTCTCGTATTTTGTTTTTCCCTTCTCTATATTTTTTCCAATACTTTGTACTTTTTCGAGTTTTTGCATTTTTATGTGTCTCCCAAATTTGTCGTATTCTTTGTTTTTCATTTTGTTTTTGTATTTCATGTATTCTTTAGTTTTTCTTTTTTCATACTTTGCATTTTTTTCTTATTTTAAACAAATTTTTTTTTGTATTCTGCAATTTTTGTAATTATATATTTTTTTTTCTCATCTTCTGCGTTTTTTAGAATTTCGTATTTTCACATTTTTATTATTTTCCTTGTATTTGTAATTTTTTTTAGTTTTTCTACTTTTTAGTTGTTCATTTTGTTCCTTAAATGATATATTTCAAAATAATTAATGATAATAAATTAAATAGTTAAGAATGCACTTTGAAGATGTTGTCCTTTCATATATTAAATGAGACATTCCTAGTAAATATATTTCAATCAAACACAGTAATATATATTAGGCTTAATACATATATAGCACCGGAACTTGTTCGAAAATTTAATAACCCCATGTACTTGTGTAAACGTAATAAATAACTCCTTATTGTTCAACTAAGACCCCGTTCTTTTGAACTGAAAAATTCTGAACTGAACTGAACGATGCTGAACTGAACTGAACTGAACTGATCTGATCTGAACTGAACTGAACTGATCTGATCTGAACTGAACTGAACTGAATTCTGCTAAAATGAAAAATAAATATTGAAACTCAATTGAATAAATAATAATAATAATAATAGTTTTTAATAATGAGATCGGAGAGGAGGATGACTATAATGATGATGAAGGTGAACAAAATGATGAGATTACGGATCATATGGTAGAAGATGATTAGAAAAATAGAATGAGATGATGCTATTTGTGTTGCTCTATTTGCTAATTTTAATTTCTTTACAAGATTTTTGAATTTTGTTCAGTTGATACTAATTTGCTTCTAATATTATATAACGGACTATTATTAGATTTTCGAATTTCTTTAATTGATGCTAATTTGCTCCTAATATTACAGAACAATGTTACAAGATTTTTGAATTTCTTATTACAATATATAACCAAAATTGAAAACTTTTGTATATTAAATCCAAATTTATATAGTATAAATTATTAAGGTGGTAGAACATTGTAACATATATTGGTAATAATATTTACTTACGTCCAACAACTTTTGCAAACAAATTGGATCAACTATTTAAAATTATAATAAATATTAACATATTATATATAAATAATAAATATTTATTTATAATTTATTAACCTGAACCGAATTAAATGTTGGTGAATTGAATTGAACTGAACTGAATATTACTGAAATGAACTAAATTAAATGCTACTGAAAATTAAATTAAATGTTGCTGAGCTGAACTGAACTGAACTGAACAAAGCTGAGCTGAGCTGAGCTGAACTGAACTGAACTGAATGTTGCTGAACTGAACTGAATGTTGCTGATCTGAACTGAACTGAACTGAACTTAAAATAAGTTCTAATAAGTTCAAAAGAACAGGGCCTAATACAAATAACCCCTTATTTTTTGTAACAGTCACAAATGTTCCCTTGATCATCATGTCCAATTTCTTCCAATAACCCCCTAGTTCAAAATTGATCATATCAAAATGTGGAAAAGATCAATAATATTATTTACAGAAATTTCGGCTCCCCGTATCATAAGCTTGCACCTATAGTATCCATCATCTAAAATCTGTACGTTTTAATACATTAGTTTTGAAATTTAGGGTTATTTGTTATGACAAATACATGGAGTAAATTGTAACTCTTACAAGTTTAAAGGGATGGTTGAAGTTTTAGAAATTTCAAAAGGCTACGTATATATTAAGCCTAGGTGTTATTAGGAATACCTATTTTATACTTTCTAATTCTATTTCTAGAGGATAGTTATTTTACTTCATCATATATTCTATTCCGCGAACTAAATCTCACATGATAATGAAATTTGATTCACTATATGTATGTGAATTTATTTTTTTTATTTTTTTATTTTTTTGTGAAAGAATATGAAATTTCTTTTATCTTTTACAATTGTGAATCCCTTATGAGTATCTAGGTGTAATTCAGGGGCTGGCCCAAATGTAATGTGTGGAGCTCATAAGAACATTTAAACCACAATAGTCCTAGGCCTAAGCAGTTGTAGAATACCATCCAATGCATAAGAGGAAAGGGCCCAAACATTACATATACTTTTTTTTTTGGTAACCCAAACATTACATATACTAAATTCTCAAAACATGCTAACTTTCGAACTTAATAAAGCAAAAATTATTGTTTTGTATGAGCAAGTGAATATAAGCGAAAACTAAAATATTTTTATATGAGAAATTGGTCGGTTTTGATAAATTTTTCTTTTACATAATAGATTTTTTTAACTTTAATTTTTATTTTTCACGTATCAGAACTCTTATTTATTATTTTGCCCCAAGATATTCGAATCTTCAAAACCAACCACACCTATATACTTTAAAAGAAAATTAGATTTTTTCTTAATACCATTAAACTAATTTAACTATTTTTTAAATTAGCAAACACATCAAAAGTTCCCTAAATACCAGAAAATAAAAACGATCATTCCAACAATCTCATAATTTGTAAATTACTAAAGCTTTTGTGACTTTTATTTATTGATGATGTATGGCTTTTTATAAGCGTTCTTTTTTTACAAAATATAATTACAAGTCATCATGACACATTGAATAATATGTATTTTTACTTTGTATTCGGCCCAAAAGAATGAAGTCTTACTTATTTCTCTTCATTGTAATTGTTGATTAATGAGTTCCATTAGTTTAATCATAGAGGTTCTACAACTTACATATCATTTTATTTTACCATGATATTCCATTAGTATAAAAGTGTGAAGTTAACGGTCACATGGAAATTTGATCCGGGATGGAAATATTGCTTTTATTCAATACAATTTTAAAAAGTTAAATTACGATACAGATCTCTTATTTTGCTGAGGAAGCAAAGGGAAGAAAAGAAACTAGTACATAGTAATACCCATATATAACCAAAAAGGGTATTTAGGATTCATCTAATTTTTCTTTCCATTACCACCATCATGCCCCTTGTCTCCATATCCACCATCATAGTGCCCTTTCTTACCATAAGATCCTCCATCGCCATACCCTTTATCTTTCCCATATGATCCTCCATAGTGATCATTTCCTTTATCTTTTCCATACGACCCTCCATAGCCGTGACCTTTCTTATCATAAGATCCTCCATCGCCATACCCTTTATCTTTTCCATGTGATCCCCCATAGTCATTCCCTTTATCTTTTCCATATGACCCTCCATCACCATGCCCTTTCTTACCGTACGATCCTCCATCGCCATAACCTTTATCTTTACCATATGATCCTCCATAGTCATTCCCTTTATCTTTCCCGTACGACCCTCCATCGCCGTGCCCTTTATCTTTTCCATACGATCCTCCATAGTCATTCCCTTTATCTTTCCCATATGATTTATCACCGCCATGGCACTTCTCTTTTCCATATCCTCCATCTCCATGGTTATCCCCATGCCCATATCCATGATCTGGAAACAGTTAAGCAAACATGATTATATGCTACTCATTGTTCTAGCAAGACACATTTATAGACATGTATTTATTTTATATTATGATTAATAGTATCCAAAACTACATACTTCATCAGAATTTTATTTATTTACTTATATATACTTTAATGTTCTTGGTTTGTTATCTTCATAGTAAACATTCTTCTTCAATATTTTTCTTCTAACTATAACTTCTACCTTTCCACTGAACCAAACGCAAACATGCGTATCGGTTTACCTTGAGATGATTGATGTTAAGAAATAAATATGTATAGGTATATAATTATGTTTCTAAGAAAAGCTGAAATAAATTAGTGAATTTCGTGTTAACAGTTCAAATAAATAAAAACGTAGCCTCTTCGTAATACTCACCTTTCATACCAGTAGTCTCACCAAGTTCACGAGATGCTGATATCTCTGAGCAGATCAGAACAAGAGCAGCGAAGAGAGCACAAATCTTTAAAATATTAGCCATTCAGGCTAGATTTTTTTTCCAACTACTGCAAAATTTGATTTAAGATGTGCTCAAATCAAACCAATCAAGCTGGATGAAAAAATTGAGATATGGGCTCCTCTATTTATAAGATTTTCGAAAGAGTTTTATCATGGATTGTGTCCACCTTTTTGTTGGTTTTTGCATCATACATACATATTTGTTGTGTAAGCTAAATTTGAATTAACAGAGAGTTACATGGGAAAATGGTCATTAGAATTCACCATTATATAATTAATACAAATTGAATTTCAGATACCAGTTCTTTTAAATTTTATGTACTTCGACAAATTAGATTATATACAATCAATTTTACTGCTAAAATTTGTAAGGTTTGGGATAAGTTTAAATTTCCCAACTTGAGCATTCAGTTAAAATCTCAATGTCAATCTGGGTAAACTAATGTTTTTGTCAACTTAAGGTTGATAGTTACTTTCAAGTTGATAATTAATACTCAATAATTTCTTTTATATTAATCTCTAACAAAAGCTCTGCACACACAAATGACACATATAATTTCTCGCTAATACTATCAAAGTATCTTAAATATTGATTAGTTAATTATTTTATTGAGGTGTTCATTTGATACAGTACTTTGATTATTATTATTTACTTTAGATTAATGTAGCTTTTCTGTTTTAAAATTAGTTGCATGGTTGACCCGAGTGCATATGAATTCATCTAATAAACCTGCATTTTTTCAGCAAGAATATTATTTGAACTTGATAAAATACTTAAATATTATATTATACAAATTAAAATTGTTAGATTTAGTGTATGTTTGCATATATGTAGAGGTAGGTTTATATAACTATAATTGGAAAATGGAATATATATGCATTGAAAATCTTGCAAGTATAAAATACATCTATACTCTTGAATGGAAAAATAATTATTATATATTACAAACACAGTTTAATAGAGTTAAATATACCAACTATTTTACCTCTTCAAATTAAAACCTGAAACTGAAAATCAAGCTCTTGCAAGTAGGTGAAGAATTTCTATTTAATATATATATAGCTTGAAATTTAGTCCTTTATTGAGTTTGTACTTTATCCAAATTAATATGTTTCCTTTCCTGCTTTCCTAGTTCTATTTCAAAAGCTGAATGTCCAGATTATAATTTAATGTTTCAACTATATAAAATTAACAAACATACAAATGAAGCCTGATGCTTTTGGTAAGCTGTACCTCGAAGCTCTACTGACAATGCTAACTAGTGGGGTTTCTAAAATTACTCAGCTTTTCCGTATTCACCTAATCAATCACAAAATGACCTCAATCTAGAAGCGGAGGATTAGGGGGCATGCGACCCTCTAACTTGGGAACAAAAGTAAGAATTTGATAACGGACTAAGAATTACAACTGAAATTATCAGTTCTTAGATCAATAATTTATGTATCAATTCACCAATGTGTGAGTGAGAAGTTTAAAGTTCAAATCCTACTTTTTACAAATTTTGTCAAAAAATGTATTTTTAATAATTTATTTATGTTCGTACGTAGTGTCACTCTATTTAGAACGTGGACTGAATTTCAAACCTGACAAATCTCACAAAATATTGTCGATAATGCTATACAAATTGTAATGTATTTCCTACGAAAATTTGATGTCTTTAAATATAATATGTAAATTAGGGCAAACGCAAGTAAATCAGAATTTAGTCAATATATAAGAGTTCGTTCAAGTGGTAAAACACTCATTTTGTACTTCAATTAAATGTTTGAGGTTCAAGTTGTTTCATCAAATTCAAACTCTCATTGGTAAGTAATTTGAATTGAAGACTCAATTCAAATGAAGAAGAATTGGAAAAGATAGAAGAGAATTATACATTACAAGCAAATGTATGCAAGTGTCATACTCATTCTTATACGCAATTGCATTGCATATGTCTAATTTTGGATTTTATAATTAGTCAAACGATGATACAAGAAATATGCACGTATGCTCTAAAACCTGACAAAACCCCTAATCTCTGTTAATTAGAAAATGTTATAAATAGAGGGCCACAAATCACAACTCCATCATCGAGAGCTGCAAATTACACTACTTCATTTGAAGAAAATCTCAGCAGCTTAAGTTAATATGGCTGTCTCAAAGCTTTTTGTTCTTTTTGCTGTCGTTGTTCTAGTTTGCTCACAGATCTCTGCAGCTCGTGAACTTGGTGAGACTACGGGTATGACAGGTCAGTATTATATAATATATGAATGACAATTTCTTTAACTTTCAATTTATTTTCCCACCATATATTACTCTATATCACATCTTATTCAAAATTAATTAACACTCCTGCAGATGGGTATGGATATGGAAAAGGAAAAGGAGATGGAGGATATGGATATGGGCATGGGCATGGCTACTATGGTGGATCATATGGAGGTAAAGGAGGGCATGGCTATGGATACAAAGGACATGGCTATGGAGGATATGGTAACAAAGGCCATGGCTATGGTGGATACGGATATGGTAACAAAGGACATGGCTATGGATATGAAGGGCATGGCAAGAAACATTAATTAAATCTATACTAGCTTGATTAAATTGCCCATATGGGTAGCAATTAGTATTATGTATGTTTTAATTAATGTTTTTCTACATATGATCTCTCTACTTATGGAATGTAATAAGAGATCGAATAATTTGAAGAACACTATTTTCGCAAATACATCGAGTTTGTGTTTGAATACTAATAATGTTATATATGTCATGACTTGTACATGGTATATACTTATTCTTCGTCTATCAACACAGGGTTACTCTCATTATAATATATGGTGCCAGAACCAGTACGTACTCTGATAAACGTTAAAAATAAAACTCTAGTCGCCTTTTTGTCCATAACATACGATGAAATTCCCGCTGTCAGCAACCTCTGGCGCCACTACAATCACTGATTCTCCTATCATCACCACATAATTTTTTCCACACAACCGACCACCAATTTCCAACATCAGTTTTCTGTCAATCACACCCAACAACCATCGGTCACCCAATTTCCCTATTTTCCGCCACTTACTCCACACAATTTTCTGTTCCAAGTTATTGGTTTCACGTATAGATGACATAGTTCGTATATTGAGAATTACTATAACCATATTTATTTCTTACTTGTATGTATTTTTTTCAATAAAAATTAAGGGATTCTTGTATATATGGAAAAATTATAAAGATAAATCTATGTATGAATTGAAAAATTATATATAGGAGGATGTGGTGTTGTTTCTACACTAATGTTTTTTAATCTAATTAGTCTATAAGTTTTTTTAGCCTAAAATTACTATAATGTATTTCTAAAAGTTTATTTTTGGATATGCAATTTTTAAATTGATATTTAACATTTATATTCATTAATGTATACATTATAATTCACATTGTTGTAACAAAAACAAATTTAATTCACATTGTTTGGTTGAACCTTCACCTCAAATCAGTTGTCTCGCCGGTTTGATGCTCGTTCTAGTTTTTAAGACATTGTTGTTTCTCCCTATAAAAGAAATACACTAGTGAATTTGATTTCAAGAGAAGATACCTTGTGGACAAGACGTTGTCACTATAAAGAGTGACGAACTTGGATAACTTGCTTGTGATTTATATTATGCTGAAACTCCTTAATATGCCTTATATTGTTGCTAATTGTTCAGACTACTTATCTATAATTTGTCTGTTGAAAGAAGTATCTGTCTATCAAAAACTAGTGATCCAGAGTCTCAGAAAAGGAAATTGTGTTCTGTGTACAAGTCAACTTCTAACTGAAGCATAAACTTTTCAGAAGCAATCATCCTCTGAAAGTCTAGAGTTTAGATTCTAAAACAAAATTGGACTTAGAAAGTTTTTTTAGGCCATTAGGCTAATTTACTACACTTTAGAACATATCTATATATCTTGTTAGGGTCCAATAGTTTCCTCAAAACCCGTTGAACTAGTATGAGCGGATGTTTGGGGCTTTGTGCATGTTACTTCTTGTGATGGTTTTTGGTATAATGTATTGTTTAATGAATCAATTCACCAAAGACAGTTGGGTATACTTCTTGAAACAAAAATAAGATGTTCATGACACTTATATTCAATTACATACGCACTCTAGTTGAAGAAATAATTTAACAAAACAATTGAAAAATTCAAACAGATGAGGGAGGTGAATTCATTAAACCTAGCTCTAATTTTAGTGCTAATAGTATTTCTTACTGCATTTTATGTCCTTACACTTCTAAACAAAATGGAAGTGCAGAGAAAAACCACCGACACATAAACGTGGTCTTGCTTTATTAATCGAGCTAAACTACCCAACCAATTGAGGACCTATGCTCTAGACATTACAATATATTTGATCAACTGCACACACACACACCTTGTATATGTCACTCACTATGACCAATTTTACTGGATATTTCTTGTTAGACCTTTGTAATTATATGTATTGGCCTTGGAAGTACAAGTCCAACAAATCAATTATTAAGTCCAATAGTATTGTTTAAATTTATATTTTATTTTAAAAGACAAAAAAACTGATTTTCCATTTCAATTTCTTTAATTATTGGACATGATCAAAATTTAGAAAAATAAATACTGCAAAATTATTTATATCTTAACTTTGAAAATGGGAAGTAATGATAATTAAGTAAAACAAATGTCTAAATATGTGATTAAGTTTTTTTTTTTCGGTAGATGTGATATCACTAAAGGTTTTAAAATTTTAAAGATTAAGCCTTTGATATTTAATTTTAAATAAATTGAATTTACTAACAGTTTAGCTAAATAACCATTATTGAGAGGTTTAATTTGCGGTGTTTTGAGAGTGTTAGCATAATTGGAATGTTTGTTCTCCTATCTTTTCAGTCGCTACCCTGATTTTATTAAAAAGAAATAAGAAAAGTCAATCTGAAAATTATAAAACTTAAATGACTCTGATCTTTAATGCTGAGAAAATTTAGGAGCTCAATTTGGAAACATAAACTAAAGTTTCAATACTTGAAACTCTGAAAATTCAAATGCATAATGGGGTTTAGCGGAAAAACTTGGATGAAGGTTTTCATTATGATATAGTTTTCTATATCAATGATAATCCAATAACTTTTGGTATTGGACTTTAAGCAAATATATACATATATTTGTGAAGTGTCATATTCTTATACTTAATTGCATTGCATTGCATGTCCAATTTTGGATTTTATAATTAGTCAAAAGATGAAACAAGAAATATTCACGTATAATCCAAAATCTGACAAAACGTTGCATGCATGGTTGGTGGACCCACTCAACCCCTAATCTTTGTTAATTCGAAAATGTTATAAATAGAGGGCCTCAAATCACAAGTTAATCATCCATTACACTATTTGATTTTATATTACTTGAAGAAAATCTCAGCAACTTAAATTAATATGGGTCTCTCTAAGCTTTTTATTCTTCTTGCTATTGTTGTTGTAGTTTGCTCACATATCTCCGCAGCTCGAGAACTTGGTGAGACTACTGGCATGACAGGTCGGTACTATTGTTATATTATATATACGAATGATAATTTCTTTAATTTTCAATTTATTTTCCTACATCAACAATGTATTAGTATATTCACATCTAATTTTCAAAATTGATTAAAATATTTTTGCAGATGGATATGGTTATGGTTATGGAAAAGGTCACGGAGGATATGGATATGGGCATAGCTATGGACATGGTGGATCATATGGAGGTAAAGGAGGGCATAGCTATGGATACAAAGGACATGGATATGGAGGATATGGATCATATGGTAACAAAGGCTATGGCCATGGTGGATATGGATATAGTAAAGGACATGGCTATGGATATGATGGTCATGGCAAGAAAAATTAATTAGATCAATATATACGTCAATACATTACCCATATGGGTAGCAATATTATATGTATTACTATGTTTTTATTCATATTATCTATCTACTTATGAAATTAATAAGAGACAAAATAATTTCACTAATTATATATGCATTAAAAAGAGATTAGTTAATTTAATGTGAGGGTATGTTAAACGGTAAGAATAAGGCACTTGTGATTTTTTTATTTGGTATCAATACATCTATTATCGATGTTGGAGTCTCAATAGAATGATATATACTTATAACTTCATTTGTGACATCGAGACTTTTAGTGTCCATGTAAACGAATTACTTTTTCTCCCCTATTCTTTTCTTAACAATAAAATTAACTTCACCTAATGCAATTATAACAAAAACAATAGCCAAAATAAGTGGTTGTAAATGTATGTGGTTTGATCATCAATGCTAATATTGCAGACAACTAACGTCTTTGAACGAACTTTTTTACAAAAGAAATTAAAAAAAAAAGAAATTCCAAATGCTTGCTTGAATAATGGAATGTCAAATTCACCGTTAACAAGCAACACTTAAATTATCACACCACAAAATACGAGAAGAATTTAAAGGAAATCTGATTTCCTGAAGCAATATATCAACCCAACTGAGCTCTGATGTCACAATCGTAATGGAGCGATATTCATAAACCGTAGACGATCAGGAATGTAATACCATAATATTTTTTTGTGGGCTTAAAAGAGTAATAAATATGATAATTAGAATACTTTATAAAATGTATTAAACAACTTTAATTCTTTAAGAATTTCATTTTCAAGTTTTCTTTTAATTTTATAAATTTGTAAATAACGGAATTCGAACTTTGAACTTTCAACACACATTGGTGAGTGTACCAATTACGCTAAAATTAATTAGTATTTTCAAGTTGTTAACAATAAACTTTATAACGTTAATGAAAAATATCCTTTTTATATATAAAAAATTGTGAAAGCCTAGTGCATATTTTGATAAAAATTGAACCACTATCTTTACCTTAAAAATAAGTGGAACCATAATGATTTGAAACCCAATGAGTCGATGTTGGTTTGGGTCTAGTTTCCGGGCGGCATGAGTTGTAAATCATAGAGGGTTTGCCACGTGTGAGTTGGATGAGGATTGTCGTACACCTGAGTTTGGGAAGTTGATCTCTGCCTCAGTTCACTTTCACTCCGATCTGCCATCCACACTCCGTTTCTTCCGTTCAACTCCGGCGGATCATATCATATCCGCTATCTTTATCAGCTACCTGTAAGTCCAATCGATCCATTTAAATGGAATTCTTAATTTCATTATTGTATATATCCCTGATTTTAACTTACAACTCTAATCATGATTTATCTCTCACTTAATTCTGGTTTTTGTTACAGAAGATATCTGAGATCGAATTTGGAACATAAGATGGGTTTTCTTGTTACAAATCTAATATTTGTCGTGGTCGGAATCATAGCATCACTTTGTACCAGAATATGTTGCAATAAGGGCCCCTCTGCTAATCTGTAAGCATGTTTTTGCTTTCAATTCTTCTTTCCGTTAGTTTTCGTTGTCCAATATGTGCACAATGAGTGTCACGGATTCTACATTTGTTCATCTAATACTTTCCGCAGCTCCTAGAAGATCTTACTGTCATTCAAATATGCAACCTTTAAATGCTATAGGGACATTGATTTTATGATGACTCGGTTAATTGATTCAACGCTTTCTTATTAACTATAAACGGAGGTTGTAGCTGGTATACTAATGCACGATGCTTACTTAGTTATTATGTAACTTGGTGGTTGGTTGTCGTACTTGTGACATATTACATGTTATGAAGCCTTTACATATCGGTTCACTTGGTGTCTAATAAGTTTATTCACTAGCATTCTTTAGTTTTTTTAACTTTATATGAAGTGGTCTCAGCTTAATATCATGTCCATGGTGTTGCATTGTCTGCTACCTATTGACTTTTCAAGAAAATATTTTTCTGAATGCTTGAACTTATCGCCACCATTTTCACCCATTGCCTTTATAAGCAGGCTGGGGTATAGGGGTAGAATCATGTGCGTTTTCGGATACTTATGAATATATGGTTTGTTTAACTAGCTGTACATGTAGTATATACTGAATGTTTTGGATATGCTCTAAAACAAGCCTCTGTCCATTTACCTGCAATTTGTGTTCTGCAATATGTCTAATCCGGTCATTGTGATGCAGGTTTCATTTGACACTGGTTATAACCGCAACAGTCTGCTGTTGGATGATGTAAGTTTGTTCCCTGACAAAAGATCTCCTTAATTCATTGAGTAGATATATATATATACTTTAGCCTGTAGTGATTCGGTTGATGGGGAAACTCTTTATGGCTTCTGAAATTCCTTATTTTTGGTACTAGGTGCTAAGAGTTTGTTGAATGTTCTCTGTTTCCTATGTTTTTACAACTAGCTTTGCAATGTTAAGTTATTATGTGTTACATACATGGCATATCAAAATCATTTCTCTCTTAGAATTTCTTATCCTGCACAAATTTCAGAAGTGAGAAACATCCTATCGTTAAGTTCAACTTTGTTATTGGATTCTTTTTCCGAAATATGAAAAATTCTTCTTAGGTTCTGGTTTCTGGGTTGTTTTATGGAAAATATTTTTCTTGATAACCTTCCTTTTTTGTAACAGTTTTTGCACACAAGCACATAGTCAATGGAAACTTTGTTCATGGTCAAAGGGAAAGTAAACAACTTGCAGTTTTGTAAGAGTGTAATTGTTTGGAAATTTTATAAATTATGTAGACAAAATGTTGCCACATTAATGACCATTGCCAAATACAATGGAATGTGAGTCTTACTGTGACAACAACCAGTGACTGCTAGTGGTCACCATCTAGTACTCACAGGAAAAACCTTATTTTTGTTTTGAAATTTCATGTTATGTTCAGTTTATAAATTAAAACATAGGATATTAAGTATAAACAGTTATCAGGCTCCATAATTGAAGAAAATATTTTCAATGTGCTCCAGATATTAGAAAATGATTTCCAGCTAATTTGTGTCATTTAATCGTTTTCCACGGAGAAGAGTTAGCGCCAGATTATCTGCACCAAAAACAAGAGTTGATATTTATAGTGTGTTTCTCACGCCGACGATAGAATTGTTATGTTAGTGATATAAATTACAGTGGTTAGACTGGGTTCTGTAATAGTACTTGCAAGAGTTTATTGAATATATGTAGATTTTTTATGCAAATTTTGACATGTTCTGTTCCTGTAGATTTGGAATTTGTGTTTTGGCATCGTCTGTGTCATGTAATTTCAGTTGGAACCTAGAAAAGTAATTATTATTGTGCACAATTTATGTAGGAGATCTCAGTTGATGTTATCTTATTTTGAGCTCATTAAGTTGCAGATATTGAGTTCCTGGTGTATTTGTTAATGGCAGGTGGGCGATTGTATATATTGCTCAAATGAAACCACTGATTGTCCCAATTCTGAGTGAAGGAGAGTGAAGATGTCTGCTGTTTCTTGTGATTAAACTAAGCATTGAGCAATATGGTTCCCAGTAAAGATTTAATTATGGTTCTCTCTCACTGTATAATATTTTTGAATTAATACTTTGCTATACCATTCATGTGAAGCGGCATTCAATTTGAAATTGAAGCTGACAGTTGACTATTGTTAAATAAGTAGAATTATTTTTGCAATTTCCAAACAGGCTACTGTATTTGATTATAGTATTGCCAAGGCAATTGTGATGCAATGTTGTTGTAAATGTCTAATTTTTAACTTTTATTTACTGATGGTTAATTTTTATATCAAATAAATAAAGTCATAAAATTCTTAAAAGAATATACTGCCCCACCACACGTTGGCACGAGATGAATTTCTAGTAAATAATTTGGCTGTGCAAACCAACAAAATTGAATTGAGTGAGTTATGGTGCATTTAACCCGTTTACCATTCTCTAGTATTGGACCCTAAAAAAGTAAATATAATTTGGGTAAAGAAGAGAAGCACAGGGTAGTATAAGGAAGGAGAGAAACAAAACGACATGACGTAGGAAGGAAAACAGGGGGTCCAATCTCTTTTTTTATGCAACCTGAAGCTCAGCAAAGCAAGCAGCTCAGTCCCACAAAAATGAAATGAAATGAATTGAAACGTTTCTAAAACCCTAAAACCTGTTTGAAAAATCTCCAGCATTACGGGAAGTGAGTGAGCTAAAGAATGGCGACACTTCAACTCTCAAATCCAAACACATCCACTCCTTCATTACCTTCTTCACTTCACCACAAGCTGCTATCTCCATCCCACAAAACCTTACGGAGTAGCTTTTCCAAGCGACTACGTCATGTTTCTGGCAGCGTTACTTGCTCATTTGCTCCCATGGAGTCCGCCAAGATTAAGGTCATCGGCGTTGGTGGTGGTGGCAACAATGCTGTTAATCGTATGATTGGCAGCGGCTTGCACGTATTTCCTTTCTCCCTTTTCAACCTTTTTTCTTACAACAATTCATCCATTCTAGAATGTGCAAATAACCCACTAGTTATTAATGGAAAAGACCTTGGCTTTATCATTTATTCAGGTCTTAACCCCGTTTATGCTTGGTTTTCAACTTAGGGTGTCGACTTTTACGCCATCAACACCGATTCTCAAGCACTATTACAGTCTTCTGCTCAGCACCCTCTTCAAATTGGAGAGCTTTTGACTCGTGGATTAGGTTTCTCAATCTCCCTTTTGCCTATATATGATTCTAATTTCAATCGTGGGACTTGTTTATGACACGGAGATGATAAAAGATTTTCTGCACTCGTGAAGTCCGAATATATCACGCTCTTCCTTTCTTTCTCGTGATCTTTAGATAGTACCAATGTGTCATAAGTTCTTTTTTCCTTGTTACTTTGATGACAGGAACTGGAGGGAATCCTCTGTTAGGAGAGCAAGCTGCAGAAGAATCTAAAGAAGCTATCTCAAGTGCGCTTAAAGGCTCCGATCTTGTTTTTATAACTGCTGGTATGGGTGGAGGGACAGGTTCCGGGGCTGCTCCAGTTGTGGCTCAAATTTCAAAGGAAGCAGGATACTTGACTGTTGGTGTAGTAACTTATCCTTTCAGTTTTGAGGGCCGTAAGAGATCATTGCAGGTAACTTCCTGTTTTAGTTCATCATGGAACTAGGCGTTCCTGATACTTCTTCTCTGAATTGCTTATGTGTTCTAATTAATTAGAGTAAAATGCAGTCTCAAAATTGTTATTTTTAGATTGTAATGAAGTGCGGAATGGCTTCTTCCACTGGAATTAGATAGATTCATTGTTATATGCTGCATACTTCTATAAGATTTATTGTTATTTATATGACGTATGTTGTTTATCGACAATGCATCTTTTGGCAAAAACCTTTTTAGCTTGTACATTGTTCGTATTGGTAGGTTCTGATAAATACTGAGATTTTTTTCGTTTGATTAAGAGAATTCTTGTATCTTCTTATGTTTGCAGGCACTAGAGGCTATTGAAAAGCTACAAAAAAATGTAGATACTCTAATAGTGATACCAAATGACCGCCTTCTTGATATTGCTGATGAGCAGACGCCTCTCCAAGATGCTTTCCTTCTTGCAGATGATGTCTTGCGCCAAGGGGTGCAAGGAATTTCAGATATTATTACAGTGAGTAGTTTCGCTGAACTGTGAATATTACATGCTTTGATAAACTGCTTTCAAAAGTTTATGGTTGCGCTGAGCAATTTCATGTTACCTCTTACCATCTTATTCCATCCATCTATGTATCACCAAATAATACTACACCTCTGGGCTGTACAGGTTTAGGTTATGTTGTATTGTGACAGTCAACATACAATTCTGAGCATGTTTGCGCTGAGTCACCCGTTCAGTATATGTTGATTATCATTTCCTTGACCGCTTTGAAAGTTCTTTTCAAACTGCCCTTAGCTGTCCATTTTTCATTCAATTCTTTTGGGCTACCGTAGAAAATGGATTCATGTACTGATTGGACAATTTGGTTACTCCATGGACAATTTGGCACAAATTCACCTTTCTAACTTATTTCCCCTGCATTTGCCTATGTTTTCTAGAATATCATGCCTGCAACACTAAGTAGGCGGAGAACCTATGTTCGCTGGTTTTGCAGATACCTGGTTTGGTTAATGTGGATTTTGCAGATGTAAAAGCAGTGATGAAAGATTCTGGAACTGCAATGCTTGGGGTTGGAGTTTCCTCCAGCAAAAATCGTGCTGAAGAAGCAGCTGAACAAGCAACCCTGGCACCCTTGATTGGATCATCAATTCAGTCAGCTACTGGTGTTGTTTATAACATTACTGGAGGAAAGGACATAACATTGCAGGAAGTGAACAGAGTGTCCCAGGTATGCACTTGAATGAATGTTTTCTATCGTCCAACTTTGTTGGCTCTAACCTAACCTAGTCTTGCTCTTTGAAATCATTTTTTTTTTCAAATACAATCTCTTACCAACAATTTGATAGGCGCATTCAATATGTTTAGTGAACTGTTAGATGATGCGTACATGGAGTATTTAAGGATTCAAATCACAAAGGAGTGACTGGAGCAATCCTGCATCTTAATACACGGAACACTAAGTTCTTGAACTTTACTCGAGTAGTTGTTCGTTCTACTAAAATTCATACCTAAACTTTTTCAGGTTGTTACAAGTTTAGCTGATCCATCAGCAAACATAATTTTTGGGGCTGTTGTGGACGATCGGTACAATGGGGAGATTCATGTGACTATCATTGCAACTGGTTTTTCGCAATCATTTCAGAAGACGCTCTTAACAGACCCCAAAGCTGCGAAACTGCTCGATAAATTTGCTGCGGACCAAGAGAGGAAGGGAGTTCAACTTCCTCTTAAGTCGTCAACCTCAGCTTCTTCTCCTAGATCATCCCCGAGAAAGCTGTTTTTTTGATTCATTCTGCTGTCAAATTTTGCTTTTCTTTTTGTTCCCCCATTGTTTTTAGTAGAGGGTAGATTCGCCTTATGTATTGATTGTGAAGCTCAAGAATATATGCCAGGTTTCACGACCAGCATTGCATTTCCTTATGCATGCCGTGTTATTATTCCATTGACACGCATTAATGATTCACTTTGCAAATAGATAACTGAGCAGTGTAAAATAGGTGAATTTTATCGATAAACTATCAAAACATCCAGATATTGATTTATGGTATATGGTCTTCCCTATTCCAAAATTGCTTATATTACCTTGACAAAAATTGGTCCATATACCATTATTACGAATGCGGAGTACAAAATGTTACGAATTCTTGCTTCAATAAAAAAAAAGGCACAAATTTAACACAACCAGAATCGCCAATCTCTGCACCAGTCATGACCAGATCCGATAATCTATAACTTAATTACAGATTTGCAGTACACGTTTTGAAACAATGGCAACGTATGATCTATTATGGTCAAATTCAATTTTGCTAATCAACATCTAGATGACAATTTGTGATGTAACTATTTATCTACAAGAATTCCATAGTCGATACAGATCTTTTTTTTACCAGTCAGCCTATTCTAGCAAAGAAAGATAATCATATAAATATATCAGGAGGAAAATTGTAAATATCCCAACTTATTTACAAGAAAAAAGACAATAACTCAGGCTTGGGACTAAACCGCAAAATGCTCTCACCAAAAAGTTCATATAGAGAGGCCAGCAAGTGTCCCGCATCCATGTCTTCCTTCCAAGCTTGAGCAAGCACTGGTGATGTCCTTACTGCCCTTCCACCAAGATCTCTTCCTGGCATGTTTTCGGGAGGTAATTGTCGCGACATTGATGATATGCTAGCAGCCCCTACCGCTGAGAGATATCCTCCTGTTGCCCCCTGCATGTCTACTTGCATTGAGTTCATTGGCATTGCACCCATTCCTCCGCTATCTGTAGCTAGTTTCTTGAGAGGTGGTTGCTGAATTAAGTTGTCTGCACTTGCTTTTCGTTTATCTTGATTTATTCACAAGCATGGACCAACCATGAACAGGAGCAGAAACAGATCAGCAATACACACTTCGGTTTTTTCAATGAGATCAGAAAAGTTAAATCTAAGTCTCCTTCACTGTTACTTAACACGCAAAATGAAAATTAACAGCAGGAATGCACATTGCTTATTAGTCGCCTAGCCTAGCTTTTGTTTTATTGAAATACCTGTGTTTCAGTAGTGTGTTCTACTGGGTCATTTGTAGCATAGTGTACTAAACATTGATGGGGCATGTTCAGAAAGACAACAAAATAATATAACAATCAATTTGACTCATTCGTATAACCCATAATTTAACATGGAAACATATTGTAAATATACTAAGTGGGTCAAATGATCTGTTTTGCCAAAGAAGATTACCTCAAAGATTTAAAAATTTATATGAATTATAGGCAAGCACCAACAGCTGCGAAGTGCAAACTATGGCTGGAAAAAAGGTAATTTTACTCGATAACAGTTGTGTGATATGTGAACACAGTAGCGCAGACAAGTTAAGCAACTGCTTCTTTTGTTTAACCAAACACGTCATCTGCTACTTGTATAAGCAAATATCAAAGGGCAAGAAAAACAGGCTAATAATCCTATATAAATCTGTTCCTGAACTGAATAACTAGGTCCAGGTAGAGGGACTGGTATTCAGGAGACAGAAATTTTGAGAAGGGGCACATAAAAAGTTAAGTGATTTAAGCAACTGGTCATTTCCTCAAGATATCGCCTCCTAGAATCACAAACGAAAAATAATCACAAAAACATTGACAGCTGGACTAGGTACGGCCTGGTCCCTAGTAAATTTCCACTAAAGCAGCTTGCCAGATTTGAAAGAAAGGTTCTGGGAAGGTCAAGTGTCCAGCACTACAAAATACTAAATCAAACATGCACATTTTATTACTAAGAATTATACTAGGCAAGGGGCTAAAAAAGGAATTGAAATTTTCAAACAGCATATTCCAGAACCAAGTAGTACATACAAAAACATTATATATAACATCCCAGTAAGATGAATAGAGGGAAGTCATACTTGGCACTCTAGTCATCACTCTTCCATTAATCTTCCAGCTGGCACGTGTTGGTGGTGTTATAATTCCAGGTAATGTTTTGACACGATCATACATGCATAGTCCAGCTGCATGCTGAATGATTTTATGCTAGGTTAGACACAACATAGCTACACCAACAGCAGATCCAAATGACATGAAATTTAGCATCAAATTCAAACAAAGCACTCACTATCAAGGCACCATAAACTCGCCAAGCTTCATGCCTCTTTATCTCATTCTTTTGCTTCTCAAGAACCATTTCTGGTTCAAGAAGCAGTAAATATGGCTCTAGATTCGGCAATATAAGAAGACGAACCTGTGCAATGTCAAAATGCATCATATATTTTCATGAATGACAAAAAGAAAAGGTTCGTATAAATAAGAAAACAAAGGTTCACAAACAATGAAAATTTTGAACATAAACTTGCTAGCGAGCTGGCACTATACCAAGCTCAATACGTTAACAACATATAATACAGGGGAGGGGGTAAAAACACCCATTAGAAGAGAACTTGATATTTCTTTTTCCCGTTTCTTTACTGCCTAAATATTCACATATTGCACATAATATACAATGAATGAACAATCTATATCTGAAAACAACAAATCTACAAATAGAACAATATCCCCCACCAAAGTGTGATCCGCCCCCATGGTGAGCAAAAAACTGAAATTTACTAATAAACCATTCTGCAAAGGGGATGGGCAGAGGAAATACCACATTGGATCCTAAAGCAGCTAATCCTTGAATAGCACCATAATGTTGAGGTAGTGATTTTACTGGGTCCAAGAATGCATGGAGTAGAGTCCTAGTTACACGTGGCTGCAGATTGTGATAAACATGTCCATATCTGCAGAACACCAGCTGGTAAGAAGTACATATTATTTTCGAGGAAAAGAAAAGAGTGAGTCATTCTCTAGTGGCCAATGTAATAAACTCCATGGAAGCTAGCAAAATAACATAAGGACTAATGCCAATACAAACACATTTATCTCGTCCACGTGTACATAAGTAAATAAGCACAGGAATAACTGTAATAATACACATCATTTCAAAGGGATAGTTAAGTTCAAAGCAAACTACAAAATAGTTGAACTCCACATTGTGCAACACCAGAAACTCAATCCTTATGTGTTTTCACACTTAGTTACATCATATATATTGCAGTATCACACAATCCCTCATGTCCTTTAACTGAAGAGTTTTCAGTTCAAAAGAAGATACTTCATCAAGTTGATAGTACAAAGGCTTAACTTATGTGAACTTTTTGAATAAATGCGAACAAGTTCTTGCCTTTTGCATATTGAAGCAACCAGGTTTGCCGTGAAGTTTCTAAGCTCCCAATGATTGTCAGAAAATCGATTCCCCAACCTTTTAGCAACTAAGCAGGTAATAATAGATGGCATCAATTGATGTAGCTGAAGAAAATGACAGAAAAACTAAATTAGATCGAAGAAAAATCAAGCACTTCACTGTATATTAGTTCAGGAGACTATCAACTACCTATATGTTATAAACAGCTCGGGAATGAGCACTGAGCACAGGGCATAAAAACATCAAAACAGTAAGTCAATGAACTCACATAAGGTTCTACATGTACGTGCGCATTTTGAAGAAGGCTTCGAGCCACACGCATCAGAGCAAACAGGACAGCAAAATTATTCAGATTTTGCGAAACCTGAGATCAATTTGGAAAAGAAAAAAATCTCAGGGAAGCAAACGAAAACTTCTTCACCAAAAAAGAGTATCTAATAGTCCTGTATCATACCTCATCCGCAATCAAGTATGTGAAGTAAGGAAGTAAAGGATGCAGACCAGAGTCCGTTGACAAGCTAACTAAAGCTTGTTTGAAGAGTTTAGAATCAGACTTCTTCAGGGTAAGCTCAGTAATTTTGTCAAAGTACAACTGCAAATGAACAAATATGTAAAAAATTTTGCTCCATAAGTAATATTTTTTAACATATGATGGAAGGCAGAGAAACAAAACGAGGTCTATAGATAACAGTTACCTGAAGTTCCCTTGACAATACATGCTTGACGGGTAACTTAACATCAACAGGAAGACTATCTTCCTTAAATTCAGACTTTTTAACATCAGTGGCTGCTGCAAGTGCTACAACGAACGCATAATAACAATATCAACATTTCAAAACCGTAACAAAAAAAAAGTCAAAGACAATAAAAACATGTGCATTGCAACATACCTTCAACTGGAGCATTTTCAGGAATTGCAGGTTGAACACCTTCAATGGCGAGCCAATGAACAGCAATTGACGTATCAAGAGGAGCTTTCGGTAAAGGTGCCTCAATCACCTACAATGAGAACAAAAACTAGTAGGCAAGCAAGCACTCAAAAAATTAACAAACTCGGACATAATCTTACATCTTTAAACTCAACATCTTTATCCTCAATGTAATATAGATCCTTATTCCCGGCAGCTCTCTTGAAGCGCAATGGATCACCGGAGGCCAAGCCGTAGACTGGCTGCAGCAAGAAAGGAAATTAAATAACCAATCACACAACGGAAGCTCCTTAAAAAAAACAACAGACCTCGACATTTCTTAAGGTGAGAGCAGTATCGACGTCATCTGAAGTCAAGGTAGTTCTTCTGGAGTGACGCATAGATTTAATAGCCTCCTGCATAATCTCACGAACTCGGTACTCGACATCGGGGGCGAGAGCAACAGCTACATCAGGGGATAAACTGGGAATTCCGATGCTCTGCGCAATTACTTGAATTGATTCCTTTGGAACTACACTCATCTCGCAATCTTTTCTGACTCGCAAATTTCAGTGACAATGTAGAGATTCAATGTGACATTCCTAATTTGAAGAGCGTGGTTAATCTGAATAAATCAGATTCTATAATCTAGGGCTACCTGTCAAATACGGTGTCATTCTGAATAATACCGGCGACGACTACTCTAAAGAAGAACACCGGAGTCTATTGGGCTCCTTTTTTCACTTTTTCTTTTATGAAACCTATTGGATGGGCTTCATTTCTCAACTCATAAGCAATTTTTTCTATTTTCTAACCACACGTCAAACCTAATGGAATGGGTACCCTACCCGCGGATACCCAGCATTATCTGCCCCTAATGGGTCTACCCATGCCCGGTTTAAAATGATACGGGACAGGGATGAAATTTAAAACACTAGTTGTGGCGGGTACGGGATGGGTATAGAATTACCCTCTAGGGTACCCGATACCCTTTACCCGTGATATATTTAAGGGTAATGGGTAACGGGTACCTATACCCGTCTCGTCTTATTAAAAAAATATACATAATATATATACTCAATACAATTTATTTTCATAAAATATATATAGTACAATATTATTGAATAATGTAAGATATATTTATAATAATAACGCATTATTTGGTGAACCCCATTGCAAATAAACATATTATTATCGTTCATTAATATATGGATCGTTTAAGGATGTTTTTTAAAAAAAATTATGTGTTTTGTTTAAGTTGTATTTTATTAATATATATTATGCATAAACGAGTATGGGTATCCGCGAGTACTCGCTATTTATACGGATAAGGGTATGAGATTGTGAACGTGTACCCTTTAGGGTAATGGGACGGGTACGGGAAATGTCAAAATTAATGGGTATGAGTATGGGAATGACACTACCCGCGGGTACCCTACCCGTTGCCATCCTTATGAAAAACAGAAACAACCGTAAAATAGAGAAACAAACAACCCCTTAAATTGTAACTTTATTACGAGGAATGGTAATATAAACATATTTGAAGAGTATATAATCACAATTAAGATATAATACTATTGAACTTAAAATTAAGTTAGACATTGTATTTTATTAGACTAAACTGTGTTTTTTTTTACTAGAGTTAATTTGAGTACAAAAGCAGAAAAAAAATAAAAACAATTGTATTATAAAACAACAGTTGTGCTCACATAGTCAATGATTGACCAAATACAATTTGATCAATCACCGTTAGATCAAAATTTAAGGATTGAGATTAGTTTAGTGGTTTCATTAGTATCTAATCTCAACCCTTAGATTTTGATCTAACGGTGATTGACCAAATTATATTTGGTCAATCATTGACCTTGTGAACACCACTCTATAAAACAAATGAGAATCTATAACACTTGACCCGTTATTAATTTGAGTGGTTTTCAAGTTATCAACAATTCAACACCATCTTAATTCTTAGTTGCATTTATGATTTTTTAGTGTATGATAATAGAGTAACAAACAAACGTAATTAATATATCTTCTGAATTCGGAATCCTCTAAATTACTTCTATTAAATATTTGATAAAAAAAATTATATTAGAGCCTCTGAACCATTAATCAGAATAAGTGGATTAACTATCAAAACAAATAAAAATAATTAATAGACATATTTAGTTTAGAATCTTATAAAATTCAAGGTATACTATAGCCACAAATCAGATGCATTGCACGACGTTGAAGTTTTGAATACTTAAGGATGCACATTACTTGATAATTATACTTTACACAGTTGCTCCACAACTCAGCATTATCACTCACTTGATCATAAAGCAGAAAGGAAAAAAGAAAAACGGAAAAGACAAACACAACACAGAGCCAATCACAAAGGCCAATCTCACAATATGGAACTCAAAAGCGACGAGGAAAAATGGACGAGTTTTCTATTCATAAGGTCACAAATATTTCACCAGTAAATATATGATGACAACCAGACCCACAATCCCCACAACTGCTAAAAGCATGCACAAGCATGTGCAACCACCTTTTGTGCGCTTGTTCAAGACCGCCAAATTCTTCTGCACTCTCTGTTGGAGGAACACCAATAATATGCATTTAGATGTATAATTCAGATCCAGAAGGATAAAACACAAGGCGCATATGCACACAAGACAGAAACTACATCGGTTAACCACTTGGATATTGTAATTCTCGTAAAACAAAATTTGTATAACAATCATCTAGCTCCTAGTGTCGGGTAGATAATCAACTCTTATAAGTTGTATTCTCTAGTAAGTTCTCAAACATAATCTTTCTTTTATGAGAAATGATAATCAACTCTAAGGCAGATTCGTTAAAAGCGTGTTTTGTGTCTTACAAGTCCATGTCATAATATATACTTTCAACTAAAAGCTCGTATATATTCAAAGGCCAACTGCAATCGGATTTTCAAATTGATAGGGGTACAATATATAATTATGATGATGAGAACCATGATCATTCATCCTATAGCTTCACCTAAATTCCTCTTTAATATCAACCAAAAAAGAGCAAAGCTATGCTTCAATTTTATTTTAAATTTAACAATGGAAGCATTGACAATGTATCAACCAAACGAAATACAAATACTCATATTACAGGTCACAGCGAATTGTTTTTGCCAAATTTATTTCCATGCATACTCTTAATACCAATATCAATTGTAAGGCAAAAAAGCATTGTACTTTTATAGATATCAAGATAAGATAATTACCCGTAAGCGTGAGTCGGTAACATCAACATGCTGGTCCAAGTCATCCTGCAAAGTAAGAGAAATAATTGTGATGCTCACAACATTTGCAGTAGTGAATAAAGAAGGGGAAATAAGAGAAAGCAACCAATTTCAGTTGAAAAGCAAAAACGTACAATAAGTCTAGTGTGAAGATCAAGTTCCTCATTCACTGCTAAGGCAATATGTTTTGTACTAATGACTGTCTCCTCCAACTTCTCAAGGCCCTCATCTTGCTCTGCTCCAAAGGAAAACAATTTAAGAAATCAAAAACTGAAAGGGAATAGACACATAACAATACATAAAAACCATCATAGACAAGTAATAGCATCTTGCCTTTCATAATTTGCCGTTGAAGACCAACAACACCCTGGTTGTCCAGACCTTCAGTTCTTTGCATGGCATCAGCTGACTTTATTTCTGGACCAAATAAACTATCCCTGTTGGCAAAGTTTGACATATTCAGCTGGGAAGCCATTTGCGTTACTTTTGCTTTCAGATTTGTGGCCATATCCTTGCGACGGTTCATCTCTTTCTCTGACCTGTGTATCAAAACATGCAGCACAGAAAAAACTTCAGATGCTTTCATGAGTAAATTATTGATTTCAACAGCACTGCATGCGCAGTTAAAACAATAGTGATTCAGTAAATAGATTATGAAGTTGTACATGAAATTTTATCAACACCATGGACGAAAATAATCCTGTCCACTGTAAATATTGGAACATTCAAAACCTATAGTAGAGCTGGAACATCCAAAAGGAGCTAGATTTGCACCACAGGTCAAGATCCTTCTACTTTCCAAGTGGCAGTAACTAAATCTATTTTGTAATCTAAAACCTAAGTCAGCTATGTATATACTAGAACGCTAGACACTAGTAGTACTCAGATGACAACTTTTTCCTTCAAACCTGCACCTCAGTGATTATACAATAGACAGAAATTCATCCAAAAATTCAAACACTACTCTATTTTCTTTTTACAGTTCAAACATTTGTCTACATTCACGTGAATGGGGTGAGATAATAGCCTTTAATTACAAGTTGAGAGAGTCTGGCCATACCCAATGAACGTCTATGGCCATATCTTAAATACACGACACAGCCAGGCATCATTGTATCACTATAAAGTAGCATGAGTTCAAACATATACATAAAGGCAATTAGAAACAACATACAATTGCTGCTTTCCAGGAAGTTTAGTCAAAAGGGACTGCAAGCTATCAAGCCTAGTCCCCAAAATAGTGATCTTCCTTCGAATAGCAGAAGCATGTCGCTGCGTTTCAGGTCCCGAAGAAGGAAAAGAACTCCGTTCACCAATCATGGCATTGATATCATCTGCAAGCTTTACCGCCTCGTTATATTCCTTCATCCAAGGGTCAGTGGAAGATGCCATTTTAACCTAGATAGATAAACAAAACTTGATCAGCAGCTATAGGATATGGAGGAAACAGATAAAACATTAAAAACCCTAGAATCAGATCAATATGAAAACAAATAAAGCAATAAAATTTCTTAAAAACACATCATGTGGTTCAAAAGAAACGAGAATTAGGGCAAAAAACCTGAAGAATTATCGAAATTGAGCACAATTGCAATTGAATTAGGGGAAGATTCAGAATGGAATTAAAACAAACCAGATAGAAAATCAAGTGTTGTGATGGGTTATTATGAATGGAGATCCGGCGGCAATTGAAGAGACGGAGGAGACAGATCACGCACGGCAAGACTTGAAAAATTTGTTTGAATTCAATAAGCTCTGGCGTAGAGAAAGAGGCGAAAAACAGGATTTTGATGAACTGAGACGTTAAAACGTCGTCGTTTAAATGGTGGGGTGGCTTAATTCGTCGTTTTCAGATACTACCATGGAATATTAAAAAATGATATTATTATTATTATGTAATGTAAAAGCTCCTTTTGCTTCCACGACACCGTGTTTTGTCGTCTGCTTAATTAATTCATTAATTAACAGGTTTAAGGGTACGCTACGCAGATAACAACATTCTTATGCTCTGTTTTGTGGTTTGGATATGAATAATATGGTTGTTTATAAAAAAAAAAAGGATTAATCACTTAAACATACAATTAATGGTAGAGTATAACCTGATTGGAATGGAGGCCTAATGCTGTGTAGACGATATCCTATCTCTACTTCTACGAGATGGTCTTAGAATGAGAAATATTCAAAGTATGCAAAAGAATCAAGAGAAAATAATTAGCGAGTAATTTAATCGTATTTATATAAACCTTGAATAATCACAATTACAATAGGATCGATTTTCTATTCACCTAATCCTAGTTGATATCTTATTTAGGGAAAAGTATAATTAGAATCTTTGTAGCTTCAAGAATTTGCAAATAAAGAAATTTGGTTTTAATTTTTTGCAAAAAAGAAAATTCACGTAGTATACAAAATTGATAACTAAAAGAAATTGATTAACTTTGTTTGCCACATCATTAAATTAACCTTCCACGTCGTCAAGTATGACACGTCATCAAAACGTTAATATTTTATTGTGCCACATCATCAAAGTCAATATATCAACATGAACATCATCAAAGTCAATATGACACGTAATCAAATACTAACACATTTATCTTTATTTGTCAATTTTGAAAATTGCATACCTTCTTTTGTAAGTTTTACATAAAATGAGCTTTAGTTTTCTTAAATTATTAGTCTAAAAAAATTAACTTTATGTAAATCTTTTCTCTTAGGTATAAGTTTCATAAAATGATATCTAATTTACGTAAAGTTGCTTACTTACAAAAAAAGTCTCTAATTTCACAAAATAAAATATAACTTTAGGTAAATCTTTTGTTGTTAGATATCAGTTTTCTAAAATGAAGTTTATTATGAATAAAGTTGTCAGTTAAATAAAATCCAACTTCATGTAAGTATTCTATTCTTAGTATAAGTTTCGTAAAGTGAGACCTAATTCTTTTTTATTTTTTTTGAAGAAAGTGAAACCTAATTTACGTAAAATGATAACGTAAAGTTGAAAGGTTTTACATAAAGTGAGACTTAGTTTTCATAAAGTAATTATTCCATTAAAATAAATTATTATATCCGTGAAGAGATCAATGCTCACGTAAAACCTTATAACTTTACATAAAACTATTATTTATATAGACATGAGTTTTATAAAGGGAAACTCAATTAATGTAAAATTGTAACTTCATGAAAAATAAATCATTAATAAATGAGGTTACCATAAAACCTCTTAACTTCACATATAAATCAAATCCAACAACTTGAATCTATATCGATCAAATCGTTCACTTTCGTGAAACTCACATTTTTCAACTTTGTGAGATGTCGTTCAACCGACAAATTTGGGACCCACTTATGTTTCCAAATATCAATATCATTTTCTAACTCCACACGCCAAGGTAACTTTTGATTAATGAGATCCCTACCTTTCAGGATGTCTTTTCACATATAGCTCCACTTGCCTACAATTGTTGCCTTACCGAAATCGAAACAGAGGATAATACTTAGTCTTAAAAATTTGAGCACAAAGAGAATTTGGATTCATCGAGAGTTTTCAAGATTGCTTTGCTACCATAGCGATATTGAATGATTCAAACCATCGTAATCTCATACACCCTATTTTTTCAATTGACAAAAAAACTACAAAAATTATAAGTTATTTAAGAATTTATGTGTACTTCAAGCTTGAGGGAAAAAATCTTAATAGAGTAAAATATTAAATAAACTAACCTTATGTCTGACTTTTGGATTCATTTAATCTTTATCCGAAATGAATTGAACCCATTCGAAAATTGAACTGGTCTCAAATCGAATCAAACTAAATAAAAGTCTCAAATCGAATCAAACTAAATAAAAAATGATTCAAGATTCGATTAGATCGAATTGGTTTTTTCGATTTGCTAACCCCTGATTAAGAATATTAAAAATTCTGGAGTGAATAATGATTTTAACCCGATTTATATAATAATAAATGTGTAATTTGGTTAAAATTAATGAAATAAAATGTCTAAAAAGGGCAAAAAGAAAAGAAATAAATTGGATAGGGTTCAGGAATGCAAAGAGCATATTTTGGAGGGACACGATAGCAAAACGTCGAGAAAGAAAGAGGTGAACCACATACTTCACTGTAGGAGAGAATGCAATACTAGAAAAATCAGTAGCTCGAGATTCAATTTCAATTTGAAAGAAAGAGAGGGAGGGAGCGGTCTGAGTCTCAGATTTCCAGCTCTGTTATTTCTAGGGTTTCGCTGAGAGCATCAATCGAATCGAATCGAAGATGTCGTCAGACCTAGATAGGCAAATAGAGCAGCTCAAGAAATGCGAACCCTTGAAGGAGTCCGAAGTCAAAGCTCTTTGTCTCAAAGCCATGGAAATCCTCGTCGAGGAGAGCAATGTCCAACGCGTCGATGCTCCTGTCACTGTCAGTAACATTCTCACCTTCTTTTCTTTTCGTATCTACTTTTATTTCTTTGCTTTTTAACTGTTTTCATTTTGGTCACAAGTTGCTATTTATTTTGCTACTTGCTAATTACTACTATTGCATTTTTCATTTCGCGTTTCGCAGTGTGTTTTGAAGATTTTAGCTTAGGGTTTAGACTGGATTTATGATTGGTTTCTCATAGGTTTCCGAACTTAGTGTTTTGGAGTTTTTTGGACTTATAATTCCTCAAGTAATTGAGATTTGAGTGGCGTAATTCATGTTTTGTTTACTGTTATGTGCCTTTGCTATGATACCTTGTTGGACCTGGGTGAAGTTCTGGTACTGATCCCTTTACGTCTCTCTTTCATGTTAACATGTTTTGTTCGTTCTAAGCTGATGTATTTGAGCTAAGCATTTTGCAGCATGGCTTTGCACTCTACTGAATCAAGGCCTATATATATACTCTATGTGAAATTGTTGAATTAGAAGCTTAACGTTACAAACAATGATGTAATTCCCTAAGTATTATTTCCATTGTCTTAGGTGTAAAAATTCACTTTAGTAGTTTACTATTTCTGAATCCAGCATATTTACGACATTCTTCTTCCGATAAATTCAGATATATCTAGTATTATTGGGTGGCATTTACATAATTCTGTTCTGGAGTTCAAATGAGTATGAGTCATTATATTGTTAATTGCTTCACACTTGTAGTGCCAGAAAAGTAATGCCCGTCCTTTTTCTTTTAGTGCTTTTTTTAGCAGTTGAACTATGATATCAGTTGTAAAATACTTTTCACACACACACACTTGCTGTTGTAGTCCCTCTAATAGTTGATTTTTGCACTGCATCATATAAGGTGCCGGTAGTCACCTGATATTATTTCCATATTCTATTCTTCTCAATAATGGATACCCGTACAGTATATTGAACTTTATTCTTTTTTGGGCATAGATATGTGGAGATATCCATGGACAGTTTTATGACATGCAAGAACTCTTCAAAGTTGGAGGGGATTGCCCAAAGACTAATTACTTGTTTCTTGGAGATTTTGTTGATAGAGGATTTTACTCTGTCGAAACATTTTTGCTGCTTTTAGCCCTCAAGGTAATATTTTATCAAATGGAAATTAAGTTATTTCTTTCCTCAATACTCTCTCTCTCTCTCCAAGTTGTCTTGTCTTTGCTTTTTCTTATTGATGATTGGGCTGCTTATTCTACCTGTTCACTGTGCTCCAGCTATTTTGTGGTTTCGTTGTCTATGCCACTATCTGATGAGACTCCCTAGAAATTAGCATCTGCTTCAGTCATTCATTTCCTCATGTATTGTTATGCTTATGAAGCTATTAGTACATAATTGTGCGTTTGTTTACTGCTTCCTGCACTTATAGAAGTCATTGTAAAGCATCTTGCTGACTGATAGTAAAGAAGGATGCGGAAATTGAAGCCATTGAACATGTTAAACTCCTACTTGTATAGTTTAGGCGTTTTGGGAAATCCTGCCAAACTTATAAGGTGGTGAGTTAGGAAGTTTGCAAGTGAAATTGGGAATTTAAATTAATGAAAGGTAGTTTGAAGCTTCCTTGACCGAAAAAATCCAGTGGAGATGACTTCGAAACCTATGAGATAGATAATAATATAAAGAAGACAAACAACAGAACCACTCTGTGCTAGTCTGGTTTGGAAAAAGAACAAGTGAAGGCACATGAGGTACTAATTTTCTAGAAGGTGGCATGCATTGGAGTATAAAATAATACACATGAATGTTGTTTTGATAAGATACAAAGCTTATGAAACTTATCTGCTACTTATTATCAACTTAGAAGATTAACCAAATAAAATTAACTTCTAGTGAATGAAAGATGCAACGATTAAGAGAGAATGAAAACTACTCAACTGCAAATCTGCCTGAGTTATCATGTTATTATAATTCTGTTCTCCATTCTGGCCTCACTATTGTAACCTTTATTTGACAGTTGGGAAAGGTGCAAAGTTCTGTGTGTTTGACTTGTCTTAGTTCAGATAATTGGAATTACAATGTGGTAGGAGCTAGTTCTAAACTTCCTTTTATGCTTGCTTTCATCTGCTCCAGAGACGAACACTCAGAGAACTTTCTAACATTAGAACAAGCATCTAGAGAGAACTTATTCAGTACATGATTCTGTTCATTGAGTTATTGACGCTTTCTTCATTTATTCTGCCACTTAATTTATATTTTATTATCATAACTACTATTGTATCAATTTGCGTTCATCAGGTGAGATATCCAGATCGAATAACTCTCATTAGAGGGAACCATGAGAGCCGTCAGATAACACAGGTTCTTACTTTTATACTGGTTTTCCCGTTAGCTTTCTACCTGTTAAAGATATTGATTATGGTGCTCTTTCTTGACAGGTGTATGGATTCTACGATGAGTGCTTGCGCAAATATGGCTCTGTGAATGTTTGGAGATACTGCACAGATATATTTGATTACTTAAGGTATGACAATAATGAACATATAGAACAATGGGATGCTAATTTGCTATTCAGATAGTGATTGAATGGTGGAAAGATTTCAGATTCGCTGTCAATTTTGTGTCTGATGGTGGACATATGCTTGTCTTGTATACCATAGTTAATTGATTTATCTTACATCTTGTTGGTAATCAACTAACTTTAGTTACTTGGTGCTTGTTTAATGTTGGAGAAATGCTTTTCTAGATGTAATCATTTTTAGTTGATTTGGCTGATACTTTAGTCTGGTGTAGGACATTGAGTTTTGGGGTCTGTAAGTTATAATTTTAGTGTACTTTGTGATTCTCTCAGCAGGTATTAACGTAGTTTTTGCATATGTACTACTATTTCAAAGTGGCTGGTGTTGGTGGCCGATGCACAACTGATTTTCCTTGTATAATGTTATATCATAGTTTTATGAAATTTTTTCCATTGAACAGATGGTTCTTGCCTGTTGCAGAACTAAATGTCGGTGCCATTTTTTTGTCGAATGACTAATGTCAATAAGCTTTCTATTGTTTACTCAACATGCTAGTTATGATTCTATTTTTTTCCCCATTCCCCTTTGCATGATGATTTGCGTCCTTCAAAGCTTGTCACTTATGGATTTTTTATGCTGGTTTACTACAGTTTGTCTGCTCTGATTGAGAACCGGATTTTTAGTGTTCATGGTGGTCTATCTCCCGCAATATCAACATTAGATCAGGTTAAAGAATCCATTCTCAATGTTCGCTTCTTTATGTAAAGTAGTAAACTGGGAAGTTCTTATTTCCTAACAAGACCCTTTTGCCAGATTCGAACAATTGACAGAAAGCAAGAAGTACCTCATGATGGTGCCATGTGTGATCTTCTCTGGTCAGATCCTGAAGATATTGTGGATGGTTGGGGCTTGAGTCCACGAGGTGCTGGTTTTTTGTTTGGTGGCAGTGTGGTCACTCCTTTCAACCACGCAAACAATATCGATTATATATGTCGTGCTCATCAATTGGTTATGGAAGGATTTAAATGGATGTTCAATAATCAAATAGTTACTGTGTGGTCGGCTCCAAACTACTGTTATAGGTAATGTAACAGTTGCATCTCTCTCCTTATATTTGTTTCAATTTGATTAATTATTTTCATTGGATTTGTTGCAGATGTGGTAATGTGGCTGCAATCTTGGAGTTGGATGAGAACCTGAACAAACAATTTCGAGTTTTTGAAGCAGCTCCACAGGTATGTGAATGTGAATATGATTTGCGGAAATTGATTTTGAAGCCTATCAAACGAATGCCAGCTTGAGACGTATTTAATCATGTTCCAAATAGCAGGAGATGTAGGATGAAATCTTTTGCATGTTGGGCATTATACTCTGTTATTTTGTGCATATTGTGGCTGGAAATTTACAAGTTCATCTAATGATTGAATACATGGATTTGTTAAGTATTTTTGAATAAATAGGATGCTTAAAGATGACCTTAATTCTACCAATTAAGGCTGGCCCGGGTTGAAAGAGCCTCTTGTCGCTTTAAATCTAGGTCTTGAGCTTGCTTCCTCCTGTAAAGGGTAGCTGATCAACCTCTCATTGATAAATTGTATCCACCGAAAAGAATAGTGAAGTTAGTTGTCAAACATATTATTCCGTCTCCTTATTGATGCAAATAGGAAGGAAGTTATTGTTCTACTTGTCGAGTGCTGTTTCTTACCATCCAATGTAGGATGTCTGTGAGATCATGCATAATATGTTTATGGGACTCTAAAAGGTGGGAGATGAAATGCAGGAATCAAGAGGGACACCTGCGAAAAAACCTGCACCTGATTACTTCTTATGATATCAGCAAAGGCTTCATCTTTTAGATACAAATTGAATGAATTAATGGCAAAGGAGTACAGCCAGGTGGCGAAAATTTGGAGCAAATCCAGATTAAATAGGAAAGGTTGCAAGTGGATAATCCCAGGAAATCAGGAAGAGCACTAGTTGATGATTGAGTTTACTACTGGGGCGATACTTCTATTTCCACTTCCAGAGCCATATTTTTGTGTTATAGAATTTGTATATCATTGAAATATAGGTCCGAAATCCTTTACTCAAAACTTGGGTAGTGAGTCATGTAAAAGTAGCGATTGATTTGCCTTCATCAATCCTTGGAAAGGATATGATGGGGAAGAAGCAGGAGATAGATAGATGTAAGGAAACCATAAAGAGTGGTTCTCTCTTATTTTTCTTTTGTTTTTCCATTTGGAAAATAAAAAAGTTTTATGATTGTATTTTCAATTGTTTTTGGAGGCACATGTTAAGTATTAGTGACATGATTGACGAGATTGAAGCAGTAGTGGCTGATGGTTCGATGGTGTTCTTGAGAACGATGACTTGTTTGTCAATTATGGAAGACCTTATGTCTTTCGAAGCAGTCAAGGTTAAGGGTACCTTGAAGATTGATAGAAAATTTGAATTTACGAAATAGATTGATTGATTGGGGGATTCAACCTTATTTATCAAGGTCAATTAAGCCATTCGTTAACAGCTTAACTTTGAGCTGTTGAAGGGCTTAATTGATTATGTGGTAAAGTTAGGTTCTATGGTCTATCCATTTCATATGTTGAGGTATAATTCAACTTCTTCACCAAAGGTCTCATCTTGTCCTCTTTCGTGGCAAATACTGATCGTCTTATTTAAGCTTTTGAAGCTTTTGATTTTTCAAATTCTTTGATTTGTTTTTCAAAAATAGCTAAAATAAGCTTCTGATATTGTATTTGCACCAATAGAGTTTTTGACTTAACCGACTTCAGTGATGTTGATAAAATAAAATATATGACCAATGCTGGATTTTATAAGGGATTTAGGAATTTGATAAGAATTGCCGAAGATGATCTTTGAGGATTCTAGGAAAGAAGATAAATGATCATGAAATAATAAGCTTAAAGTTGTAACTTGAGAAGCAACCAACATAATCATGAAATTCAAGTCACCCACAAATCTATACAAAAAACTTCCAATCGTGAATTTCAAGTCACCGACAGAATCATGAAATTCAAGACACCCACAAATTAACAAACAAACATCATGTTCAAAATCAAAAATAAAAATCAATCACCATAGAGCCCAAACGTCCACTTCTTTACAAATTGACGAATGGCTTCTTTGAGTTGAGCTTCCAACTGCTCCGCCTCCTCCTGGGTTTGGGGCTCCTTTGGTCTTTCTTTTAGAGTGTAGGGAAGTGGTTGCCCCATCTTATAATAAACTGCATTGATTAAAAGATAGTGGAGGTACAATTAATTAGAGTAGACTGAATTTTAGGAAAACAATACGTATGGGATAGGCGACCGTAATTATATTTTTAATGATTAAACGCTAATCTGATTATTAAATAATTGAATCCAAAATATAATAATGGAGATAACTCCAAAAACCTTAATCAGCGTCCATCCATCTTTCTCTCTAAACCTCCTCACTCAGAGTCGTCTCTCCTCAATCAAATTCAATTAAATTTTTTGAACATGGATTTAATGATTTAATCATATTTATATCATCTTCAAAGCATGGCAAATCATCATTTTCTCTTGCTACTTTTATCTACTCTTGTTGTTTTAATTCCGGCGGGAAGCCATGAAGAATCACACATCTCAGTAGTTTTAAACAATAACGGTATCGAATTGGCAAAAGATTTGCTCATTAAAAAAGCTGTTTCTTCCATCCTTCCCCTCCATATATCGGATATCGAGAGATATGTCAAAATCAAATTCATCGGCAGAGTCCACGTGCTTCTTTCCAACATCACCCTTTATAATCTCCATGTTCCTTCATCCTCTGTCCAAACTGCACACAAGGGTATTTCCGTAATTGCATCAGGTGCTACTGCTGACTTGACTATGAATTGGAAGTACGATTATAAGAACTGGGTCGTTGAGATTTCTGATAGAGGTGACGCCTCCCTTCAGGTAATAAGGCTACTCTACTCTTTTATTAAATTTAATATTTTTATGTCGTTTTATTTATAGTTATCGATTGAACTAAAAGCTCGAGCTGATAGATAATGTTTATATTAATATATGACATTAGTTACTTGTGCTTGAAAGGTTAATGATATGGAAATATGGGGTAGTGTAAATTTAAATGAAGAAGATGGAAGTCTTAAGCTGAGTATGCTGGACCGTGGATGTCGTCTCAAAGATATCTCCATTAAAATGGATGGCGGAGCTTCTTGGCTCTATCAAGTGTATGCATTTCCTATTACATACTCATCTTTCCACTTTTTCAACTTTTCAGTTTTTATATCATTTAGGCATTGTTTCTAACAGATAGGAAGTTGATGTTTACAAAGGAATTTTCATAAAAGGCGATTTAGAAAATCGAAAACCATGTGCAATGTGGGTTTAAACAAACTTAATTATCGTTCTTTTCCAATTTGAAAACCTCAACGTTTATGTTTAAGCAACTTTTATGTTATTAAAGGTTCTACAGTATGCAGTTAAGTGACTTCTATACTTGGATTTGAAGTAGAGTGACTATCATGTTTGTACGAGCAAAGTGGAGTAGTCATGGATGTAATTTACCCTAAGTTTTGTTATTTTATAAACTGCATGTATTAAACAGATTCCAATTAGAGTGTGGGTGACGATTTGTGATGTGACAACATGATTTACAGGAAAACCCAACTGGGAGAATACAGTTGATACAATTACCATTTTCTTGGATTTATATCATATTTTATTTAATATGAATGTTCATATATATAACATAACACAGATTTGATACGATGGCCCAAATTGTTACCCTTATCTCGATGCCCTTGACATTCAGCGCCTATGAATCTTTGATCATTTCATTATACATCTCTACATTCAACCCCTAGAAAACCTTGAAAGACCTCAATGTATTGAAAAAAAACAAAAAAGTTTAGGAGCCTCAAGATTATTTGTTTCAACAAGTTCTGTTGCAGACCATGATCCTAAATATCTCAGTTTATGGTAGCAGCAGTTTCACTCAAATAAAAAAGTAATACACTTTATGATGTATATTTATGTATTCTTGTAAGGAAATTTCAGAGATGCTTCTTATATAATCATTAATCATTATTGGTAGTTTGATACTTAGCTCTGTATAATGTATATTATTTCTGCAGTTTTCAGTTCTGTGGAGCATGTTCTTGACAATTAATTTCATGTTTGGCAATAAATTCGCTTGCTTTTGCAAATTTGTGAAGAAGACATGTTCATGTTTCAATTTTATCCTTGTGCCGTTCAGGTTAGTCGATGCTTTTGAAGGGCCAATAGGAACTGCAATACAAAAGGCTATTTCCAACAAAATCGAAAAAGGAGTACAAAAGCTCGATTCCCGGTTGCAATCCCTTCCAAAGCGAGTGCCAATCGACCATGTTTCTGCAATGAATGTTGCGTTCATGGACGATCCTTTGTTTACTAATTCTTCCGTCAAATTAGATATTGATGGCTTATTCGCGGCATTAGATAATGTTTTAGTTCCCAACTACTACTACTACAACACTGTGATGCAGGCTTCTGATAATACCTTGATCTGTCCATCTAAAATGATCGGAGTTTTGTTACATGAAGATGTCTTCAATTCTGCTTCACTAGTATACTTCAATGTAAGCTTTCAGATGAAGATAGTATTAATATGATGGTTAAAGTGCTAAACTAATAGCGTTAAGCTGATTCGTGTGTTCAGGCAGGTCATATGCATTGGACGGTGGATAGGTTTCCAAATCAATCGCTCTTAAATACAGCAACATGGAGATTTCTTTATCCTCAACTGTACAAGCAGTATCCAAATGATGACATGAGTCTTAAAATATCACTAACTTCTCCACCAGTCGTAAAAATTACGAAAGAAATTGATGCCACCATATACTTGGATGTAACAGTTAATGTTTTGGACGCCAATGAAGTAATTCCAGTTGTATCTGTCTCATTGGTACGTTTTCTACCAACCCATTTCAATCGTCTTCCCTTGCATACTACTCTTTTGCCATAGTCTATAGCACAGTGGTTAAAGGCACACCGCAGGATCCAAGCACCCTAAGAGGCGCGTGTTATTTGTTGGCACGTTACCAGTCCCATTTCTTATATTGTATTGCTGGGTGTTACTTGTTGGTGCAGGTGATTAGTACCTCTGGTTCTCCGGGTATTTTGAGGAATAAGTTAGCCGGTTTCGTCAAGTTGAAACACCTCAAAGTTTCTCGGAAGTGGAGCAATATTGGTGGCATGCATCTGCTAGAGGTATAGAATACTGAAAGAATAAATTGGATCTTTTTGATACCTGCAAATTTTCATTGTTGTAGTTTAATCATAAACTGAACCATAGGAGTAAATGATATATTTATTGTCATTAAAACTGTGTGCGAACTATATATGCAGCCAATTGCTTTAGCTGTGGTTGAGACAGAGATCATACCCTACTTGAATTATCGGCTGGTGAAAGGGTTTTATATTCCGGTTCTTAGCGGATTTGTACTGAAAAATCCTGAGATACATTATGCAGCTTCAAAGATGATGATATGCAGCAATGTTGCGCTCACATAACGAACAGCATCACTGCAAATATATTCTTGTGATATGTATATATTTTGTACATTACAGAGATGGATTAGTGAGTGAGATTCATATATGTATATATATGCGTGATTAGGTGTACATACAATACATTGTAGTTAAAGTAAACACAAGCAAATAATAGTAGCATTGTGTTGGTAATGTAGTGTTGTGTTACTGTCAATCTATAAAATTCTAGAACTTGTGTTTCAGGAAAAATTCTTGCATTTTATGTGCTTGATAAATTTCAAATTTAATGGAGAATCGAATAAGTATTACTCTAATCAGATCATAATCATACTTGAAGCTTTAAACATCCGATCTGATTATTTTCTTATTAACTATAAATTGCACTGAAATATTCAATAACGATTAAACATATAATATCTATCTCCTGATCATCTGTCTAATTATGGTTAATTTTTTTGTAGATTAAGAAAATTCAGGTCAATATATTTTTCAAAATGCACACTAATCCTAAATTCAGGTCAATAAAAATTTGCAATAATAATATCATGAATCCTATTAAAAGTAGGATTAGCAAAACTAAAAAAGAACCGCCCAATTTGTGAGCAGGTTTTACAATTTCCACATTAGTGATCCAATTCCTAAGAGGATTGGAAAATAGCTTACTAATATACAGATAACAAAGAGTATAGAGTACAGTAATTCCACAAAATACAAAGCTAAGTACGTCCATGGCTCTTAAATTTCTCCTGATGTGGTTTTTGTGTGTTCTAATTTGTGTTTCACCATCTTTGTCACAAAATCAAACCACTACCTGCAAATCCTATAGTTTCTCAAACAACAAAGCATTCCAATCATGCACTGATCTTCCTGTTCTCACTTCATTCCTTCACTGGACTTACTACCCTTCAACCCTCACCGCCGACATCGCCTTTCGCAAAACCGGAACATCCACAACCTCTTGGGTCGTTTGGTCTCTTAATCCGACTGCTCAGTCTATGTTAGGATCCCAAGCACTCGTAGCTTTCCACAACTCCGCTGGCATACCAACTGCCTACACCACTCAAATTGATAGCTATCACCCAACTATGCTAAATGGTAACCTTAGTTTTGGGGTCTCCAATATCCGAGCTGAGTATGCTAAAAACGAGATGATAATTTTTGCTACATTGCATCTTGATAACACTTTGATTAAGACTAATCAAGTGTGGCAGGAAGGTCCAATGTCCGGAACTGGTTTCGGTATGCATCACCTGTCTAGGGACAATGTAAGATGCGTCGGGACTATTGATTTTTCAACTGGAACTATAACCACTGCTACTAATTCTGCCCCTTCAAACGTGAAGACCAAGAAAAAGAATGTACATGGAGTTCTAAACGCGGTGAGCTGGGGATTTATGATGCCCATGGGAATCATGTTAGCGAGGTATTTGAAAGCGTTTAAAGTAACAAACCCGACTTGGTTTTACGTTCATGGTGCTTGCCAAACTTCTGCTTACATTATTGGTGTTGCTGGGTGGGCGACGGGGATGAAACTCGGGAGTGATTCTCCTGGAATTACACATGGTACACATAGAATACTTGGGATAACGCTCTTCTGTTTTGCAACTCTCCAAGTTTTTGCTTTATTTTTTCGACCAAAGCCGGATCATAAGTTAAGAATGTATTGGAACATCTATCACCGGGGAATTGGATATGCTACCATAATAATGAGCATAATCAACATCTACCAAGGGTTCGCCATATTGCAACCGGAAGACATATGGAAGAAGATATATACAATCATTCTCATAGTCTTGGGAGTCAGTGCTGCTGTTTTGGAGATAATTACATGGCTCATGGTTCTATGCAAGAGGGAAAGAGAAGATCGCTCAGATATTAATAACGAATCATCTAGTGTTTAGTTTGATATTTCTTTAATTAAAGTGTTGCTAGCCATACTTTCTTATCCCTCACTCCAGCAAGCTAGTCTCCTTTCTTATGTTTCTTTATATTTTTATAACCATACTCGTATGCAAACTTCATTCTTAAACTACAAAATACCTTCTTGATTATATTTTATATTGACATATGGATACCAAAATAGCTAATTTTTGTCCATCATATTCTAATAACTTTATAAGGTTCAAGTCTTATATTAGAAACACATTTTGTTAGTTTCATACTTTCTAATTCTGATGTGAAATTTAATTCATTGTCTCTTACTCAATGACTCTTATAATCAACTTTTAATTATTTTATGAAAACAGAAGCATGTCCAAGTTCCTTAATTAGCAGCATGGAAGAATTTCACTTTCAAGTGGTTAATTTTTTAATATCTTTTTCGTTTTTTAGGAATTCAATTCGTTAATATTACTTGTCTTTTACTAGTCCTTATATTATCATAAAAATGGTCAATTACAAACCCAAAATAGGACTAGATCTCCTTTGTTTGATATGGAATTCACCTCAAATGTTCTATTTATTTTCTTTTTATTGACAATGTCCCAATGGAATCTAATTGATATCAAATTTTGCTACCCACTTAAAAATAGAAAATTTCAAACTTAAAATAGTTGTAAACAAATATTTTGATAAGATAAATTTTGTTTTCAAATTACAATTCAAGTGTAAACGTTCCTCTTACATACTTTTTGTTGCAAACTATTGCTTCAATCTTTTCACTTCTTCAATTGGGCATTGCTTCTAACAATAGAAAGTTGATGTTTAGAAAGAAATTTTCATAAAAGGCAATTTAGAAAGTCGAAAACCGTGTGCAATGTGGGTTTAACAAACTTAATTATCATACTTTTTTAATTTGAGATCCTCGACGTTTATGTTTTGGCTGTTTACTTTCAGAAGGAGACTTTTATGTTGGTAAAGGTTCTAAAGGATCAAGTTAAGTGATTTTTACACTCAAATTTTGAAGTAGAGACACTATCATGTTTGTAGGAGCAAAGTGGAGTAGTCATGGATGTAATATACCCTAAGTTGTCATGGATGTGACAACATGATTTATTAAGAAAACCCAAAGGGAGATTGCAGTTGATACAATTACCATTTTCTTGGATTTCTATCATAATTAATATGAAAGTTCATATATATAACATAGCACAAATTTGATATGAATACCCAAATTGTCATCCTTATCCCGAGGAGGCCCTTTATATTGAGCCTCTATGAATCTTTGGTCATTGAATTATACATCTGTCCATTCAAGCCCTAGAAAACCTTGAAAGGCCTCAATGTCTTAAAACAAAAAAGTCTAAGAGCCTTAAGATTATTTAACTCAACAAGTTCTGTTGCAGACTGTTATCCTAAATTTAGATGATGTAGTTCAGTTTATGGTAACAGTAGTTTCACTCAAATAAAAATGTAATGTACTCATGCATTTATAGTGCTTATGAAGAATTAAGAGATAAGAAGAATGAGGTGCCTTGGTGGAAAATGGTTTTGGGGTCCTCAATGTATCCCACGACACCGCTTTGTTACTTGGATAGCTCTTCAAGGAAAACTTGCTGTTCAAGCTCGCTGCCATAAATGGCAGCGTAATATTGATGAGAAGTGTGGCTTATGTAATGTGAGAAGGAAACTGTTGATCATCTGTTCTTCAGATGTGTGAAAAATAAGGAGATATAGGCTGATGTTCAGATGCGATGTCAGATTCCAAGTCGTATTCGTGGATGGAGGCGCATTGTTAGTTGATGTTGTCGTAGCAGCAGGTAAATGTTTCTAAGCCTGTCTCCGACGAATTGCTATCAATGCCGCTGTGTAATGGGTTTGGATGGCACGTAACAGGTTGTATTTTGCTCTGGAAATTTATTGTGTACAGAAAGTTGTTAACCAAATTAAGCAAACTGTTCTTAAGTGTGGTTTCTTTGTAGTTGTTGGTGCTTAATAAAATTCTATATTTTCAGCAAAAAAATAATAAAAATATGTAATGTACTCATGCACTATATGTATATTTATGTATTCTTTTAAGGCAACTTCATAGATGCTTCTTATATAATCATTAAACATTATTTATACTTAGCTCTGTATAATGTATATTAGTAGTTCAATTCCACAGTTTTTTGCTTTTTATGAGAACTAGTTCTGCAGTTTTCAGTTTTGTGGAACTGTAAATTCCCTACCAGTTGTGCTTGACCATTAATTTCATGTTTGCCAATAAATATGCTTGCATTTGCAAATTTGCCAATAAACTAGCCCGCCGATTTCTTGTTTCAATTTTATCCTTATGCCGTTCAGGTTAGTTGATGCTTTTGAAGGGCCAATAGGAACTGCAATACAAAAGGCTATTTCCAACAAAATCAAAAAAGGGTACAAAACTCGATTCGCGATTGCAATCCCTTCCAAAGCGAGTCTCTATCGATCATGTTTCTGCAATGTGTGTTGCTTTCGTGAATGACCCTTTGTTCAGTAATTCCTCTGTCGAATTAGATATTGATGGTTTATTCATGGCAGGAAATAATGTTTTCATTCCCAACTACTACTATAACGCGATGCAGGCTTCCGATCATTCCTCGAGCTGTCCATCTAAAATGATCGGAGTTTTGTTACAGGAAAAATTCTTCAATTCTGCTTCAGAAGTAGACTTCAATGTAACCTTTCCAATGAAGATAATATTATTATGATGGTTAAACTGCTAAACTAATAGCGTTAATCTGATTCGTGTGTTCAGGCAGGTTATATGCATTGGACAGTCGACAGGTTTCCCTATCAATCACTCTTAAATACAGCAACATGGAGATATATTTATCCTCAACTGTATTATACTAGGCCGGGCGCCTTAGCACCCCCTAAGGCATGTTATTTGTTGCCGCCTTAGCACTGCCATTTCTTATATTGTATTGTTGGGTGCTATTTGTTGGTGCTAGTGATTAGCACTTTGGGTTCTCCACATATTTCGAAGAATAAGTTAGGCGGTTTCATCAAGTTGAAACACCTCACGGTTTCTCAGAAGTGGAGCAACATTGGGGGCATGCATCTGCTAGAGGTATGATAATATTGAAAGAAAGAATTAGAACTTTTGAGGAATAAATGATGCATCTGTTCTAATTAAAATTGTATGCTGCCAATTGCTTTAGCAGTGGTTGAAACAGAGATCATACCATATGTGAATTTCCGGCTCGTGAAGGGGTTCTATATTCCTATTCTTGGCGGATTTGTACTGAAAAATGAAGAGATATAATATGAAGCTGCAAAGATGATGATATGCAGCAATGTTGCCCTCACATAACATCATGACTGCAAATAGATTCTTGTGATATGTATATATTATGTTCAGGTCATATATTTTCCAAAATGCTCCTACATTAATACGGATGATTAAACATTAAATTTACAAAATATTAACAATTTTTTTAATGTATTGTGTACGAGATGAGATGCGAATTTCGGTTTTCTACTCGCTTTGATTTGTTTCCTGTGCTGTTTGAACTAAGATCATGATAAAAATATTACTGTTAATGATGTAAGGGTTTTAACCAAACGGAAAGTAATATTTCTGCAATAATAGTATGGTTTAATTCCAAATTAGTGAAATCGTATCAGCATTGGTTTAACCAAACCATTGTGAGGCGGTTTGAATTATTTCCATATTAGTGAAATCCTAGACCTTACAGGATTAGGAAATATCCTGTACTAATCTCTATATATATAGTTAACAAAGCCTTAATTATGTTTCACAACTCTCTCAAAACAAAACATCATCGTTCCATCTCTTTTCTTTGTGCGATCAAATAGCTTAAACCATGTACATGGCTCTTAAGTTGTGTTTTCTGTGTGTTCTAGTTTGTGTTACGCCTTGTTTGTCTCAAAATCAAACCACCACCTGCAAATCCTACAGTTTCTCAAACAACAAAGTATTCCAATCATGCATTGATCTTCCCGTTCTCACTTCATTCCTTCACTGGACTTACTACCCTTCAACTCTCACTGCAGACATCGCCTTCCGCAAAACCGGAACATCCACAGCCTCTTGGATCGTTTGGTCTCTCAATCCGACCGCCCAGTCTATGTTAGGATCCCAAGCACTCGTAGCTTTCCACAACTCCGCTGGCATACCAACTGCCTATACCACTCAAATCGATAGCTATCACCCGACTATGCTAAATGGTAACCTTAGTTTTGGGGTCTCCAATATCCGAGCTGAGTATGCTAACAACGAGATGATAATTTTTGCTACATTGCAACTTGATAATACTTTGATTAAGACTAATCAAGTGTGGCAGGAAGGTCCAATGTCCGGAACTGGTTTCGGTATGCATCACATGTCTAGGGACAACCTAAGATGCGTCGGGACTATTGATTTTTCTACTGGAAGTGTAACTGTTCCTACTAATTCTGTCCCTTCAAACGCGAAGACCAAGAAAAAGAATGTACATGGAGTTCTAAACGCGGTGAGCTGGGGATTTATGATGCCCATGGGAATCATGTTAGCGAGGTATTTGAAAGCGTTTAAAGTAACAAACCCGACTTGGTTTTACGTTCATGGTGCTTGCCAAACTTCTGCTTACATTATTGGTGTTGCTGGGTGGGCGACGGGGATGAAACTCGGGAGTGATTCTCCTGGAATTACACATGGTACACATAGAATACTTGGGATAACACTCTTCTGTTTTGCAACTCTCCAAGTTCTTGCTTTATTTTTTCGACCAAAGCCGGATCATAAGTTAAGGTTCTATTGGAACATCTATCACCGAGGAATTGGATATGCTACTGTAATAATGAGCATCATCAATATCTACCAAGGGTTTGCCATATTGCAGCCGGACGACCTATGGAGGAAGATATACACAATCATTCTCATAATCTTGGGAGGCAGTGCTGCTGTTTTGGAGATAATTACATGGCTCATGATTTTATGCAAGAGGGAAAAAGAAGACCGCTCTGATGTTAATAATGGATCATCATCTAGTGTTTAATTTGATATTTCTTTGTTTAAACTATGTAGGAGATTTATAATTTTGAAGCTTGATTTTTTTGTCTAAAACATGTGTGTAAAGTAAACATTTGATTATTTAGAAGATGAATGAATAAGTTGTTTCTTAATTACTGGTTTTGTACATGTATGGTTTTCTGAATTATATATATTGCCATATGTTAATACTGTATTGTAAATAGCGCAGATATTATACATATCATATACAATGTGGTATAAAATATCTCTCCTATTAACTGTATCAAATCCGAGCAATAGTGATGCAGCAAATATTTTAAACTCATAAAGTCCATCCTTCTTTCTTACTCAGTTACTACTGTTTTATGTTTGTATGCTTTCTTAAACTATAATGGTGATACGAAAAGAACTATTTATATCGCCGATGCAACTTCAGTTTCACGATTCTTTAATTATGATGGTTCATGCTAACCGACTCCAAATAATTTCGGAACTAAGACTTTGTTGTTGTATTGGTACCAAAATAGCTAATTATGTAATTAAATTTGTCCAATCATTCCGTTTATTTAATGTACAAAATAAAGTTGGAAGCCACAATATTAATAGTGATAAAGTTCAACACGTAATATCTAGCGCATTCAATAAATCAGTAACGAGCTCCCACGTGGCTTACTTTCGTTGATTGGACTCCTGAATAGTTGGACTCTTAGTTAGTTGAATCTTTCTCTAATAGATCACCGCCTTCCTTTCTCTATATAACTTTGTAGGTAACCATTATTAAGGAAAAACATAACTTAAGACATTTAACATCTCTATTTGTTTAGCTCCATTACCTTATAACGTCTAAACAGATCTTCTCTCGAAACCGTTCACTAACTTAGGCATCAGAGTAAGGTTACTGAATTACGATTCCAAATCTAACCTATTTGTTATTTTACATGGTACATCGATGTTTCTCAACCTTTGATCAGACATGGTACCAACTTTTGTCCATCATATTCTAACAGCGGTATAAGGTTCAAGTCTTGTATTAGAAACAACATGTTGCTAGTCTCATTCTTTATGACTCTTATAATCAACTTTTAATTGTTTTATGAGAACTTAAGCATGTCCAAATTTGTTAGTTAGCATGGAAGAATTTCGTTTTCAAGTGGTTAACTTTTTCTTTTACCTTTTAAAGTATTCAAGTTGTTAATATTACTTATTCGTAACTAATTACTTCCTCCGTGTTTAATTGTTGGTCTTTTTGGGAAGTGAATTTTTCTATATTTGTTAGTTATTTTTGTTATTTATCATAATAAGGGTTAGTGTTTGTTGCTTTTAAGAAAACAAGTAACACAAAAGAAATTAAAAAGAGAATAGATTAGTAGTTTATATACTATAATTAATGATTTCTTAATTTCTCATTTTTTTATAAAAGCGACTAACATTTAAAAATGGAATTTTCACATGAAGGGTCAATTAAAAGCGAAGAGGAGTAGACTAAACTCTTTTGTTTGATATTGAATTCACTTCAAATTTTCTCTTTATTTTATTTTCTTTTCGTTAACAATGTCCCAATTTGCCGGGTGTAATATTGTTAATATTGTGATTGAAAGGAAGGGTATACACTTTATAAGATAGTTGGACCATGCCCTAAATTGATGTATTTGTACTTGAGAAATAAAACATCGATTTCATCTATTTAGTTGTTGCTAGGTGTATTTATAAAAAAAAAAAAAGGAAGTTGTTGCTAGGTGTAAAACTACGTGGCAAATTAGGAAAAAGGGCGCAGCATAGAGAAGTCAAAATCCCTAGAAATTAAATCCCCAAATTAAAACTCGAGCTCTCTAGTCTAGAAAAGAAAAACAAAAACAAAATTCATACATCTGCTCAAAATCTCTTAAGCTAAGCTTCTATTCTATTTTCACTCAAAAAATCTCGCTCCCAATTTATTTACCCGCCAAAAAGGTTCCTTCTTTTTTTCAAATTTCTCTTTTGTCCTCCATCTAGGGTTCTTTTCCCTCCTTCCTTCCTCTCATATCTCTCTTTCTTGCAGGTACCCTTCCCTCCTGCATGAGATATGGATTCAGCTGCTGATTCTGAGGTGGGACCTCCTGTTGTTGGGGAGAAGAGGCCGTTGGAGAATGGCGAGACCGAGGAATTAGGGGTTAGGTCCGTCAAGAAGGCCAATACTGGGAATGCCGAGATGCGAAGAGTGGCGGAGATTGTGCTGGTTTTGTCTACTATGGCCGGGATTCGAGCCGGGAGAAACCCTACGGAAACTGAATTGAATTTGATGACTGAAGCTAGGGCTAAATTGGTTCACATTTGTCAGGATTTACCGCCTACAGATTTGGTGGCGAGGGATGCAATTGGGACGCTTATTGATGATTTGGGACTCAATTGGAAGCTCAAAGATCAACGCTTGGGGTATCGCGGATCTAGGTTGTCGATTAAAGATAAGTTCGCCCTTTCAAAGATGAAGGTATATGGGGTTCTAGTATATTATGTGGGTTTGATTATAATTCAAAAAAGATTGCTGCTTTGTAATTTTTTGGTATTAAGGAAGAAGTTGAATAGAAAAAAAGGCTGACAACTTAGAATCTAAGCCGTAGAGGCCACCATGTTGTATGTTAGCTAGATTAATTCAAGGTTACGGTATATTCGTGACATTTGCTTAAAGTAGTTTGCTTTTCATTTGGTTGCGCGTTTCGAAATGTGTTGTGCAATTTTCTTACTGTTTGTGCAGATGGAAGAATCCAGGAAACACAATGCGGCTTCTGCATATACACCTCAATTATCACAACCAAGCTACGGTGCAACTGCTGAGGTCCGTGGGCCATCCCACTCTATTCGCATGTATCAATCAGACAAACTAGGTAATCCATCATTACCTTCTGGAGGCCTTCCAAGCTCTTTGGCTCCAGGGCATGTTTCAGCAGCAGCAACACCTCAGCTGCTCAAGGCTGATGTGAGAGCTTCTACTGTACCCATTGGAATTTCCAACAGCCATCCGGTAATAGCTTCTGGAGTTGATAAAACACATTTTAAATTGGGGGGAGGATCCAATGGGACTAATTATGTACCCCAAGTGCAAGGTAATTCTTCTATTTTCTTTTTCACCGAGATGATTTTGTCTTCTGTATGATGATGGCATAATTGCATTTCATTTCAAGCACAAAACTTTTACTCTTATTCATTAATTTAGCAGTAATTTTAGCTATTATAAAACTGTTCGTGAAGACCTTTTGATGATGTTAAGTTAAATATATAGTAGATATTCATCTCTAAGTAAAAGGAAGTTGATTGCAATATTTAAATACATTCTTCTGGGGTGCTCTGCCATTATAATCTCTTCTTGTCAAATTATAGTTTATGCATGGATGCACATGTGAGAATATGCATTTACATCTGTGTGAGTGTGGCAAAAAAGTTTGGGTGGTGAAGACAAGGTGGTTTAGGTTCTAGACTGGTAGGTTACGGGTCATGTCAACTATAAGGTTTTTTGATATTTTTGTCAAATCTTCATTGGGTGAAGTGTGGAACTAGCAACAATATGTTCTTATCTTCTCTTTATTAACCTTGACTTACTATACCCTTTGGATTCTCTGATTGCAGCAAATGCTTCAGGACATCAGCCAGTGGTGAATGCTCCAACTTGGTCTTTACAATCTCATTCTATGTCCTCGATCAAAACTTCCCCAGAAAACAAGATTAATTATAATGTTGGTAAGCCTGAGGGAGTGATTGATTTGGGTGTGTCACGAGCTCCTCCTCAAGCTGCACCAGATCAAACATTTAGACCATTTATTGCTCAAAGTACATCAACAAATTTGCCTAGCGGGCATCAACCTATGCAAGGGGTTAAGTATGTTCAAACCTCACCGGTTTTCAATCATCACATTGAAATTGCTAAAATTGTTCAGAAGTTATTGCAACCAAAAGTTCCACAACATCCACCATGGACTCCTCCTTCAAGAGAATATATGTATAAGCCTTTGACTTGTCAAATGTGCCATGCTATGATGAGTGAGGTAGAAACTGTTGTTGTTTGTGATGCTTGTGAGAAGGGATTTCATTCAAAGTGTCTAGAAACACTCAATCAGAAGGGAATACCAAGAGGTGGGGAGTGGCATTGCATAAGGTGTACAACTTTAAGTAATGGAAAGCCTTTGCCCCCTAAGTATGGCCGGGTCATGAGGAGTTCAACTCCACTGAAAGGGCATTTTAATTCCCCTGGAGCCCTGCCATCATTAGAGAAGAAAAGTGAAGTAGTGGATCAGAAGGTCAATCAAGATATATTATTAACTGCAAACGGAAGCTCTGTTGTACAGGATCCTGCAGTACCTGGTATTGCTAGCAGCAGTGCGGCTGAGCCAGAATCTGATATGAAAGTGCTCAATGGAAGAGGAATTATAGAAAATAGTATGACACCAGCTGTGAAAGGTATGGATGAGGGGTCATCTTCTGAAAGAGTCCTAGATAACTCAATAAAATCATTGGATGCTATCTCTGATCTTCCTAATGTTGGCTTGTCAGTTGAATCCTCTAACCAATTATCTCAAGTATCTGAATCACAGATAAGAGAAGATATACCAGTTTCTGAATCAAACATGCAGCCCCCTGTCATATTATCTGAGATGACAAGTGACAAATTAGAAAAAGCCAAACCGTCTAAGAACTTGCAAGATAGTGGCGAAACAGAATTATCAAATGCCTGCGAAGTTCCTTCAACAATGGATCAGGACAACTGTAAGAATGAGGCCTCAGAGAATAAAGGACATAGCGACCTAGCCCAAGATATTGGCCAACCAGAAGTATCAAATGCTTGTGAAATTCCTTTGAGCACTAATCATGACAACTATAAGGATGAAGGCCCAGAGAACAAAAAAGAACAGATTGATATGGCTACTGCTTCTGATGTGAGAAAAAGCGAACATGATATAACCCATCCTAATGCCGTTGGAAGTTCTGAAGCTAATGAGCAGGCTACAGAACATATTGGGAAATCTTCAGATGGTTTGCACAGTGTTAAATGGGTTGGCAATGCACTTAAGGTTGTGGATGGGATAACATTTTATGACTCTTGTCTCATTAATGGGATAACATATAAGGTTCAGGATCATGCCCTCTTTTGTTCTGGCAATGAGAAATTCATGCCGTCTAAGCTCCAGGTAACTGATGTGCAAACTATTCTGTCATATATGTATCACATTGATCATTTTGAAATCATCAGAAGTTAGACTTGCATGATACATGTTCATGTAAACTATTGCATGTGAGTAATACTTGTACTGAGATATTTATTTTTATATTTTTATATTAAGCACTTCAATATTGCTTACATTTGCGCAATTAATTTTGTTTAGAAGTTCTTTTTGATGGATGAATTGTCTTTTATTTCAGGCTATGTGGGAAGATATAGGAAATGGATCAAAATGGGTTACTGCAACTCAGTGCTATTTTCCAGGTGACTTGCCTGAGGCTGTAGGCCATCCGTGTGCCCCTGAAATCAACGAGGTAACGACCTTGTTTTATATATTGTCTTTTTATGGTGCTTGAAGTGATCATACTCTTGGTACGACACCATCTTTTTTTTACATTTGTTAATTTATAACATGAACCTCCTAGGATGCTCAAACGTAAAGTGTTGAATATAAATTGGTTATTTGTTGGTGAAATTTTACGCCTCCTCCTTTCAACTTATGAATGGACTGCCTCTTTCATGTATGTGACGAAGAATATATGTTTCTGTCATAGGTGTATGAATCAAATCATGAGAACAGAACAATGGCAGGCTTGATTCAGGGTCCATGTGAAGTTCTCCCTCCTACCAAGTTTCAGGAGAACAGAGAAAGACAAAGGCAGTTAGGAATTGAGGGCAATAAGGAATCACAGCCAGTTTTCTTATGCAAGTATATCTCTTCATATCCTACATATGGACTTTTTCTCACTGCTTACAATTGCTTGAAGAAAACTGCATGATGTATTTTATATAGAACATCAAATATTAGAAACTTCTCTGTTTCCTCTTTCTTAATTCTATTTTTTTTTTTTAAAAACAAATAAAGAATAAAAAACCGAGAGTGAAAGGGAAGACTGAAATTAGCTGTTTCGTATATAATATGGGACATCCATATATAATTGTATTTGTATGATATTTGCCAGATTTAGGTGATAACTCTATATGACTGTACCATTGCCAATTTCCGGGAGCTCTTTCTTCCTATGGAGACTTCTTTTTGCCTTTTTTTTTTCGAACTTCTGGGCTTACTGAACTGGCAATGAATACTATCATGCTGCCTTCTGCTAAATGTCTGAGGTGGTTGGTTTGTTTGTTTTTCGCAAACACTCAGCTTTAACATTGAGCCAACATCCCTTGTTACTTCCCCACGTAATACTAGCTATAATTATCTCCACCTACATAGTTTGATTTTTGAAGTGAAGTTCACTTCATCTTATCTGGGGATGGCTTCAGCTCTGGTGATAGATCAGCCAGTTCTCAGTATCTCGTCATCTCTGAAATTTGTGAGGTTGATGAAATTTGAATCCAGGCATAGCTAGTGGTTGCATAGTTGTTCATGGAAATGTACAAGGTTGTGCACTTAGACAAGGGAAGTTGCTTTGGCAATGCCAAGGCACACCTGGACAGGGTTATCAGATGGCGTGCCTTTTGTGTCACAGGTTATTTTTTAAGGGTTCACATGTTCAATTTTTTACCATTGGATTAGACACATTAGTGTGAAAATAAACAAAAACAAAAGGAAAGCAGACAGACTATCAAATTCAACAATAGGAGAGAGAGAGAGAGAGAGATGCATAATGGGAAACAAAGAGAGAGGGAGAGAGAGAGATGCATAATGGGAAACAGAGAGAGAGAGAGAGATGGGGGGCTTCTAAATTTTATTCTAAATATTTGTATATATGGGGGGCTTATAAATTTTATTCTTTAGGTCGATCAGGCGTGTGCCAGCACCTTGCACTGTGCGTCAAGCTCCAGAACCCCTTTGTGCCGTAGTGCAGCTTGCGCCATTAATAACTATGAGTGGTTGAACATGCTCTTTAAGATTGAAAATAAGGCTTCCCTCTAAATAATGACTGTACAGTTAATTTTAAATATTCTGAATCACCTAAAGCTTTAGTTCAAGGCTTGGAAATTTCTAGAACTCATTTCTTCTCTTTTCTTATGGTGAGGAGAGATGTATATTCAGTTTATACATCATGTCTTTATTCAATTGAAAATCTGAAGCAAATTTGAAGTTGTTTTTTTGATCTTAAATGATTAGGGGGAATTGTGTTGCAGGTGGTTTTATGACGAATCCAAAGGAAATTTTCAACCTGTTATTGGTTAGTTGCTAATGCACATAAGTTCGGGATAACTAATTCTTCTTCATTTAGACGGAGGCTATGTGGAGCTCCTTTTGATGAGGTAACCAGGTGCCACATATGCTGATTGCTATTCTTTGTATTTTTTACTTACATTAGTCCATACCTGCTAAACGTGTCGCTAGAGGCAGACACCCAAAATCACTAATTGGTGGTATCTCTTTTCTGTTATCATGACTGCATGAACAGCTTTCAACTCCCTCTTATGTGTTGAAATAATAGTGATGAAGTACGACTGTATAAATTTGTATGAGCATATGAGAGGTTTTATTTACAGTTTTGTCATTGATTAGGTGATGGATGCTATGTTGAACAGAATGGCCAAATGGTATTAGAGATGTAAGGATGCTTAGGCTCTCATTTTAAAGTTTGAGTTATTTAGGCTGAGTGGTATTTTCACATTGTTCTAGAGTTGTTTACAAAAGTCCAGGGCTTGGTTGTTGTTCATGGTGGTCTAGGGCTTGATAATCACCACTCACCTGTGCCACTTCTTTAAAAATATTCATCACTAGATGGACTTCTACTTGTCCATACTATCCTGTGGACTTGTTTATGATCAGATGTGTTAATAAAATCATAAAAAAGAATAACTGATCAAGATCCACCCTGCATGTTTGAGTTTTATCTTGAGTGGTTCTTTGACAAATAGTCTATTGGTAGAGTAACATCAGACACTCTTTTGTAGGTTGAACAATGAATTGCTGCTCTTACTAATTCCTTTCCCTTTTTTTTATTTATACTTATTTCAGTCTAATGCCTCTGTTTTATTATTGCTTTCCAATTTTATCAACGAAAAAAAACTTATTTCCAATGGTAATCACTAATTTTGTCCTATTTTTTGGTAATAAATGTAAACAGGAAGCATACATCAAATGGGGCTTCCACAAAGTTGCTGAGTGAGTTTTAACACTCTAGTCTTGTATCATATGTAGCTACAGTTCAACTTTGTATTATTCTCTTTGCTAATTTATCAAAATATTTAGTGCACTATGAAACATTGCCTAGTAAAGTGTAGAATCACCTGCTTTTCTCTCTTATTTTTCTTTGTATTTTTTCTGGATAAGAAAATAAATTTCATCATATTTAATGTTTGATCCTTGTTAACTCTGTTCCAATCTTGCTGGTGATAAAAATCTACTTATGCCTTCATTGGTATTACTTCTTGAGTTTTGGAGAGCTATGATTTACACGGTTGAGTGAAAAAGCTGGGAGCAGTATTTCAACAGACACCATTTGGATTTTTGTTGATTCAGTTGAATGTGGGATTTGAAGTGTTTTTGGTGTGGTGAGGAGGCTTAGACATGATCTGGTGATCATTATACTGCTTCAAATATGTAACTTTGGCAAGCATCATTAATGCATATTAGATGGTGTAGATTCTCTGGTTATTGTTTTCTAGATCATTTAATGGTGTCCCATTCATTCCATGCTGTATAATGTTTAGTCCTCATCTAATATTTCTTCTCCAGCATTTTCGACCTTCTGAAACATGATTATCCGCAGAGCGGAGAACCTGTTGTGCAAGAACAAGAGTAATACAATACAGATGCTGTTTTTATACAGAAGGTAAGTTCCTTTCTGGTTATATTTTTTTGATTGAATCTATTGGACCTCTCCAAGAGTTGCCTCTGGCTTAGTTAGTTATATTCAAATCAGTTGAAGAAATTTGTACCCTTAAAAGAATTTTAAGGAAGACTTATCTGAGACTGGAGTTTCTTGTTTTGAATGAAATAAGTAGATCCGTTTGTTATGTGTGCTTTAAAGGTCAACTTGGTATTTGGGATCATTTTGCTTTAAAATGGATATTACATATTCTATGTCAATTTAGTTGACACGTGTTGGTCATTCATGTTTTCTCTGTTGTGTCTCCATTTTTAATGCTCATGCATATCATTTCAAACCAATTTGCCATAAAATATCCAAGTTGAATGTGGAATTGTGATTATCAAAGTAGATTTTTTGGGGATCTGTCTAAATATGCTAAAACTGCAGCTTAAATGCTTCATTTTTTGTAATCTGTTACAAAAATTAATTAAGTGGTGGATGTCAGTTGACTTGATTGAGAGTGTAGAGATGAATGAGCACTGAAGGGAGTTAGCATTTAAAAGATGTGTAGACCTAAATTAGATAATTACAAATTCCAATGCCAAATAGGCAATAGATGCATCATGCTACATTAGTTGGGTTGCTTCTAATAGTTGCTCGTTGACATTAATACCCAAAATCTTGGCTTCTTCTGTTTAAATATTGTAAATATTGTTGATATATCCAAGCATCAATCATAGTTTAGGATTGATATAGTAAATTGTGCAGAAATATTTTAGTAATACATTTATTTACTTGTGTAAGCCTAGATCACATTAATTAAGGATGTCGTAAAATATCCCAACCTAATGCCTGATAAATCCAGAACCAAGGCATTTACTAAATAGTAGTAGTAGTATATTGGAATGATTAATGGGAAGGTGTTGGTGGTAAATGTCACAAAAAAGCATGGTTTCAATAAGATGTTTCCATTAGAAATGAAACATTAAATGCAAATTGTCAGCCTATAACCCAAAATATAATCCAGGAGGAGGCTAGGCTAGGGCATAATGCATTTGGCTACCACGTATGAACCACATCATCACATGCCTTGCTTCCTTTCAATTGTGTTACTTAATTTTTTTCTTAAATCGCTATTTCATAATTCATCTATTTTTTCCCCTCTACTTATTACTTGCTATTATTTGTCAATTAATCTCTCAGACTATTTTTTTTGTTTTCCCATGTGATATTATTTACTCCATGTTTTTATTAAAATTAGTGAAATTTCAACTTCTAACTAAATTAGTTCACAAGGCGGTGTGGGTGTGAGTGTGAGTGTGAGGTCTGAGTTCAAATTTCATAATTGTAAATAGTAAAACTTTTTTTGAAAAAATAAAATCACTGGATTAGATTTCATCAGTTTTGTTAGCCCATGAGTAATTTTATCAAACAATAGATCAAGACGAATATATTAATTACAAGATCTTGTTATTTTACTTAGAAAGTATAATTAATTGTACAGTAAAGTACAAAAAAGGATGTTATGGTTTTGTAGTTTAAAATTGTACATATAAAGGTTTGTGGATTGTAATGTTCGCGAATGAAGTTTTAAATTGTTAACATTGTTATAAAAAAGAGTTAAATGAGTATTTTTGATCTTTTATTTGATGAAATAAGTCACTAAATTTATTTTTAAAATGAAGTCGAGAAATTTCTACTTACAAATTAAAAATCTGAGAAATTCATTTGCCATCATATCATAAATAAAAAAATTGATTTTGAACCATTAAATTTATGAATTTTGAATAGATAAACAATTGATTTCGTTCATTTTTATTATTCAGTGTAAGCACAATTCTAAATTATTTTTAAAAAAAAACTAGGTTTTAGGTTTAAATATTACATTTAATAAAACACCTCTTTTGAACTCTTTGACTTTGATTGCAACGTCATTTATTTTTTTTAATATGTCAACAGTTTGAAATCTTATTTGTAAATGATACAAATCACAAATTATTAATTATACAATTTTTAACCATATAACTATTAATAAATGACTTGCTGTCAAAAAAAAAACTATTAATAAATGACTTAAATTTCAAGGCTTTTTCTATATTTACTTTTAATTTTATAGTAGTACTACATATACTGTAAGCTCAAAATAATAAGATTTTGGAATCAATTGGTTTTAGCCCAATTGATATACTCACCAATACGTAAATAGGGAGTTCAGAATTTGAATTATTCTCCTAACAAATTTATAAAAAGTAAAATAAAAGATGAGAGATCATGGAGTGTTCTAATATTGTCAAATGAAAAGGACCAGAATTCCATGACATTCAATTCAAAGACACAAAAAATGAAATAGTAAAAGAGGGAAAGTAAATAGGAGGATAACTGGAATAACAGACAAGAACACATGACAGACACTAGCTTATAACTTCCCTCTTTTTTGACCGTTCGACCACCTCTTTTTTACCTTTTCTTTTTCTTTGACAAATTTAACATAATAGAATATTACAAAATCACTTTTAAAAAGATTGAATTTAGTCTTGGACGGTATTATAGTCTTGGGCATAAATTCCCTTTAATCTCTGACTTTTACTTACTGAAATATCAATCAAATTTATTTATTCATTTGCCGACTAACAAAGAGACCGAAGAAACAAACAAACTATAAAACCAAAATATAGGAACTAAAGTTTAGTGTGCTTCGTCAGAATAAACCAGTTTTAGATAAAAGGATTTCTTTAGCTTTAGTTATCAATTTCGGGTCCGTTTGATACAAAGATATTTGAAATGAGCAACCTCAGTGTGCTAGTTTCTTGGATAGACAATCTCAAACCAGGAAGAGATGTCCTATATGTAGAGTGTTAAACATATATACATAATTAAATTAACTTGGTTAAGTTAGGTAATTATGAAAATGCAAACCCTAGCTAGCTAGGGCTAGCTAGACTAGTGAATAGGGTAGTTATGCAAGTTAGAAGGAGGAGATAATTAGGCCTCTATAGTTTCATGTGAACCGGCGATTATCACGCCCACTTTGAATTAACACTTTGTAAAAGTTTTTTTAGAGCACCATTCATTCATTCCGGGTCTTTAGATTTCTATTTTGCTTTTCTATTCCATCATTATTTATGTCTATTATTTGACCCGAATTTTATTTGCCTTCTTTCATACTTTCCATTTCATTTTTGTATAGAATAATCATTTACATATTCGTTAAAGAAACGCTAAACGACATATTTAATTCTTGATATGATTTTGTCATATTGTTTGTAATTGTGTTAGTAGTTGCGCATTCAACATTTCAGACGTAATATGTTTGAAATGCGATAATACCATTAAGTAACTGTTAAATAACGATAAAATTCAGAATTTTATAATGAATATGATGAAATTGTTATCTAGTGGTGGTTTTTTCCTTATGGCGTACCTTATCTAGAAGTGGTCTTTTCATTATGGTTATTACGCTCTAAAAAGAAATATGAGTTCCTGATTCGAATCTCATAATTGACAAATGTAAAACTCTTTAAAAAGAAAAAGAAAAGCTTATATATATTGATCTTTCTTATATTAAAATAACTTTCAATTGATAAATAAGTATTTTTATTTTTAACATTTTTTGTAATGTATAAGATTTTCTTTACTTTTTTCCGCAACATTTATTTTCAATTTCTTCTTTTTCATGTTTGCTTCTTTCTTTCAACAGGTATGTCAAACTATCCTTTACACTATATGACGAGTATAGTGGTAATTAAACTAGGAAAGGGTTGAATTAATTAGGTATGAGCAGAACCTTAATCTTGATTTCTGTGATGATCACTGGTTAACTAATAAAATCAAATCATGATTTGGGTTCGATAGATTTTTACTTAATTAATTGCCCACTAGATTGCTGTCCCACAGTGAGAAGAAAGTTAACTTTAATGATCCCATATAAAGTAGTGATACTATAAGCAATCAATTACTATAATTAATGGAAAGAAAAGCTTTGATTGTTTCATTTTGGCCTAAACTGTTAAGGCAACACCTACTAATGATGATTCAAATTTATGTCATAATTGGTTAGACATTTAATCAAAATATTACTACTAGTATATATGATCACCAAATATATACGTATATCAATACATAATTAAGCAATAATTTGGTGTGATTAATCATATAAATAATGGTTAGATGCATGGCAGGGAATCCAAAGAAGATAAATAAACAAACAGATGATTAACGTAAATAACAAATGAATTGTCTTAATTTGGTCAAAAATAGGAGTGCCGGCCACTGCTTTTGTCTCTTTCCAAATTATGATTGTTTTCACTGCACCATTTTTATTGCTTGTTGGTTTATTTTTGGATATGTGTTGTACTCCTTTGGCCTAATCTATTTTCTACTTCTTTTTCTGCATAAAATTTCATTAAATAAATCAACTAATTAAATATGTCCATATTAGAATGGCAGGAGGATATGTATGGAAATTTCCATGATTAGAGTGATAACTTTGTCTCCAAAATATTTATCGGGACTTGGATTCAACGATCAGACTGTTATTTATCTGATTAAATTAAAAGTTTGAGTCGATAGTTAAAACTAACATCTTTATTATTAATATTTGACATAATTCCTTCACACAAATAGTTCCTAGACTTGAAGCGTGCAGAACACAGGGCCAATTCAACATTTGTTTTTAATTCAATAAATATTAAAGTTATCAGGAATCGAACTCACAACCTTTTGGTTCTAGAGGCTCTAATACCACGTTACTTAAACGATTAAACTAAAATATCGAGATGATAATTAAGGCTAATTACAACATCTTTCATATCAATATCTGACACTGAGCAAGAGAAACGACATGGGGATTGCTCGAGGTCACTTATACTTAAGTTCAAAACTTAAAGAGAGAAGAAATGGATATTTAAAAGAGGCAAGATTAAGATAATATTCAAAAGATACTTCATGCATAACACTATTGAGGTATATATATAATGTAAAAATGTGTTTTCTCTAATGAATCGCTATTCCTTTTATACGCTTAACATAGTAGGCAAGAAAATAATAGTTATCTTAATACCCGCATCCGTCTCTACGCATGTACAGTGACGTGGCACCCCTCCACAATCTTATCTTAGCTAAAAATGGTCCCCTTTCTTATGATGTACCTTAAACAAAAGTGGTTCTCTTCCTTATGGCATATCTTATAACGTTTGACAATCACTATGCCCGATCTTGCCTTTTCTATCAGTAACTTGTGTCAATTCATGCACATGTCCATTAATGAACATTAGAAAGGTGTTAAGGGCATTCTATGCTACATTCAAGGCACTACTGATTTTGGTATTTTCTCAAATTTATGTTCTTCATTATTACTCTGACAGTGATTGGGGCGGATGTTTGGATGACAGGCGTTCCAAGGGCTTATTGCATATACCTGAGTGTTAGTTAACCAATGAACCAAAAGCTTGAGCTTATAGTTAAGACCCATGATCTTATTTATTAATCTTTGACACACTCCTTGTGGAAAATTCCCTTGGGCTTGAAGCATGCACAACGCATGCTCATCCCACCATGTGTTTTTAATTCACTAATAAATGGAGTTGCCAAGATTCAAACTCAGAACCTTTCGATCAGAGAAGCTTTGATACCATATTATTTAACCGATTGGAATAAAAGCTCGAGCTTATATCTAGTTAAGACTCAACAACAATTTCTATATCAATCTCTGACATTGGACAACGGTTTGGTTTCATGTCAAACACGCAATGAATACAAAGTAGTGGCTGATGCCACTGCGAAACTTCTACAGTTACATTCTCTTCTGTGTGATTGGAGATAAGAGTGGCCAAAGAGAAGTTGAGATAAACTGAAAGTGGGAACTAAGAATATATAGAGAACATAAGGTGATGATGGTGTTAAATGTCTCACATTGCTAACTTGGGAAGTTACATGACTTCTTATATACAAGGCAATCCTATCCTTCTGAGGTACTTTTTGGGTTAGTTAGGTCGGTGTTAAAATGGTATCAGAGCCATGGTTAATCAATATTGGGACTCCACTCTATTGGCATCACGTACCAAATGAATATAGTGTGAGGGTGTGTGTTAATGTCCTGCATTGCTAACTTAGAAATCTATATGACTTGAAATATATAAGACAATATCTTATCCTCTTGAGGTAACTTTTAGAGTTAGTTAGGTATGTATTTGTTAACAAAGAGACATCATTGTTTAGACTAGTCAAAACAAAATCACTGCATCCTAGAGTTGTTTATTAGGATTTTTTCCCCTCTTTTGTAAGGCTATTGCCTTTGTTACTACTTCTGTTATCCTATTTTTTTGGTTCTTTTCTTAATATATTTGGCTCGTTTGGTGTGGCGGTTCTTTGTTGGTGCCAACCTAGTTGGAATTAACAAGTCCGCTTTCTCCATTCGCGCCTGCTTTTTACTAACAAAACAAAATCACTACACAGTTGAAAATTTATATGAAGAAATATTCTAGATTTTCAGTTTTTTCTTATTAGGGTTTTAGTTGTAGAGTGGTGCTCACATGGTCAATGATTGACCAAATACAATTTGATCAATCACCATTAGATCAAAATCTAAGGGTGAAGATTAGATACTAATGAAACCACCAAACTAATCTCGATCCTTAGATTTTGATCTAACGGTGATTGACCAAATTGTATTTGGTCAATCATTGACCATGTAAGCACAACTGTTTAGTTGTAATCTTTTTTTATTAAATTTGAGAAGTGTTCGATGTATATATATAAGTGGAATAGAGGAAGAAAATGTACTAGATGTATTATTTTTACAAAGTTAGAGTGGCTGATAGATCGTCTCTCAAGTTCAAGGTGTATGATTTAAGTTTAATATAAAAGAAATGAAAAGAAAATATTTTTTTACTTTTATTTTTCAATGAAGGACAAATATATTGGAATGTAATCGATCAAGAAAATTCCAAGTTTATTATTGTAGACAAAATTAGTAGGAAATTTCAAAGTTAATATGTTTCTTACAAACTAATTATTATTTTGTTATGTATACTATTAAATGATTGCAAAGAAACTAATCCAATAACTATTAAAATAAAACAAAAGTAAAGTACAGTAAAAAATGAAAGTGTATATAATCGCATTATTATATTATAGTGAAAATTAGAAATGCATAATTGATGGCAAGATGGGGTTATCACGAGAAATGTTACCCAAATCATAAAACAAACAAAATAATAATTAACTGCCCACCATACCATACCCCCCTTTTTATATAACTAACTTTTTGCAGTAATAAACGGAACCTGTATGCCTATCAATTGCAGAAGGCCCCATCTATGTGGATTTTGTGTCTCCTAATATTTACAAAATATAATCACTACATTACATCTATGCTCCCTAAAATTCTACTTATGGTTTCTAAATTTCTAAGTCATGTGTTACAAGTCTTACTGAATTTGTTGCCCAATAATTTTTTTTATGAATTTAAGAGATAAGAAATAAAGTCTTGAAACCATATTTTTTCTTAGAATCATCATGCTCGATTTTCAGATCACATTTTTTGTACTTTCTTCATTATAGCATATTCTCTCTTTTCGCTACTCAATCAAAAAGATCAAAAGATAAAATTACTTAAAATATCAGTTTCATTAGGTTTGCAGTAAAAGATTTGAGTATAATTTGAATGGTTATAAACATTAGAAGGGGCATTATGCAAGATAACTCAAAGTTCAAGAGTAAAATAATGTAAAGTTCTAGAGTCTAAGCGCCACAATGAAATCAAAAACAAAGTTTACGAACGAGAAGACTTCTCAATTTCGACGATACTAATATGATAGCTATTAATTAATCTCAAAATTCAAGCACATATGACATGCATTAATTAGTATCAAAGTGCACTGTCCTTAAGCACGTGAAATAGCAGCATAACTCTTTTATTAACAATAGTATTTCTCCAAAAATATTCTAATTATCTAGCTAATATTCTAGATAGACAGACACACAAGTGCTAATGTAGATTCGAGTCAAATAATGAACTCGAGAGAGGTAATACTTGTCTTAAAGTGCTTTAATTGCAAATGCATTTTCATCTTTAACATTGAAACTTTGATTGAATGTTATATTGATTTATCAATAATAATTAACTTAATCGGAGCATGTGCTTGGCGGTCTGATTCAGCTCTCTCGAGTTCCAGGTTAACATGATAAGCATCCAAAGAGTGTGATTTATTGTTGTTCACATATTCATCTGGTATTTTATAGAATTAACACTTATTTGGAATTTTATATATGTTATTAGGATCATGGTTGTCAAAATCAGACCAGTTAAAGAACCGATAAAGATAAAAGGTTAAGAATTTAAAATTAATTTGGGTTCAATCGAGGTTGAACCAGGGTTCAAAAGGTATTGTAAAAATTAATAATTTTAGTTTTATTTAACTTTAGAACACAGCAAAATATCAAAAGTTAAGGTTCAACTACCAAGAAATGGACACCTAAGTCAAGCCCTCCTTCTTTGGCTCATTTTATTTCCACATGTCATTTTCTCACAATTTATACCATATATATAGATACAATTTACTAATTAATTATCACTTTTGAATAAAATGATTTCTTTCCTTTTACTTTTATTACATATAATTATAATTATGGCTTTGAATTATTTTGAATTATTTAATTGCTTTTATTTAATTATTATTTTCTTTTTTTAGAAATTGTAAAGTTGTTAATGAACTATGTTTTAGCTCCTAAAATATAAATTTGTATGTTGTAATTTAAATAAAAAAATTCATAACATCCATTTTGTAAGAAATATAAAATAAAAACTCATGTCATATAATATTTAAAATCAATAGAAAAGATTTTATATAGAATATGCAAAACAGTTGAGATTATAATTTTTGTAATAATAGAGTAATATTTATGTATTACACATTTTGAAAAAAAAATTATATTGTCATTCGTATAGTATTTACTATTTAGGTAATGAATTTGAAGAAATTCTACTATGAACCGGGTGGAATGAATCCGAGCAAATGAAATTAGAGAAATATACCATCTCATTGGAAGATGATTGGTGTAAAGAAAAAATGTGTACAAGTGACACATGTCTATTAGTCTGGAACCTCATATCAGAACTGTAATAAAATTTGTCATAAGTTAATATAATACTTAAAAAAACATGTTCTCACAATACGTGCATAGCACGGATCAAAACCTAATATAAGTTTAAATCATCACCAAATAATTTTGAATAAACATTAAAAAAATAAAAATGATGAAGTAAAATGGTAAACTAATTAACTGGAAATTTAAAACTTTTTTTAAACTGATAAATTTTATTTAGGTTTTAATGAAGAGAATAATTTAAAACTAAAAATTAAGAGGCAAATACTAGAATATACCTTGGAAAGAGGTTATACGTAAGTATAAAACTCTATATGGAAACTATATATAGAATTACAAATTTAGAAGATTGCATAAATTCTTATAAAGTAATAAAGTTATTGACTTACAATTTTCATGTTTTATAATATGGTAACTAAATCACTTATAAATTAGAAGATTGCATAAACTCTTATAAAGTAATAAAGTTATTGACTTACAATTTTCATGTTTTATAATATGGTAATTAAATCACTAATAAATTTACAAAATTGTTGTTAGAGGGTGTTCGGTATGGCATTTCTTAAGAGCATATAGCGTTTCATTCTAAAATGTAGTAGAAATTGTTTATGGTTAGACTTGTATAACATGAACATTTAACAAAAAATTTATGCAAACATCAAGAATTTGAAACTTTTTACGAAAAGCTAAATTTTGAAAGTTTTCGTGAAAAGTTGTTTGCAGTTATTCGATTAATTATTGCTTTATAATATTTTTTAATACTTAATATTATTTCTGTAAAAACAATATATTTTTTATCTGACGTATTCGACATATAATTTTGCGAGTTTAGTCGATTACATATGTATGTGAATTTTATAATGCAAAAATATAATCGATGTCAGTGACATTGACAAAACTAAGAACTTTTAGCCTAAAATTTTCATTTTTTACTCTAATTCTCGATTTCAACAACTAAAATTTTTCTAGTGACACCATTCTGATTTTTCAAAACATGTATTGATCAATTTCAAACATGTCCATTTTCGACATTTTATCTATTAACAACAACAACAACCGTTCATCATAATTTTACCAAATTCTAACAATTGAACATTTAATAACAAACAACAACAACAAACCGCTAACTGCACCAGCTAACAACAATAGCAAACAACAACAACTATCAATGAACAGCTACACCAAACGGTTCCTTATAAAGTAATGAAAGTATTGAGTATAAGATTGCATAATCTTAAAACGAAATAATTATTAAATTTTGACTTTAAAACTCGCTAACCTGCAACCGGTTTCCAATTTAATGGTTCAATCGGCCGATTTAACGGGTTTTGAGCGGTTTTAAAAGTCTTTATAGTTTAAGTATTTCCAAACCAGTTTTCCTTTTGGATATGTTTGAACTGGCTTGAACCGGCCAAGCCGGTCTGAATTTGACAACCTTGGTTAGGATATATGTCAAAATTCATAAAAAAAAAAAAAATGTCTTTTACAAACAAATTACAGTAATAACACACATATATATAATTAGTTGACGGGATGAGTGTACTTTATCTATATATATTTTGTGTTTTATTTTTTTTAAGTGACATGCATTCATACATATTATAAAAGTCTCGTATCATCTTTATATACCTTCATATTGAATAACGAACCATTACAACTATATATGTACGGTACGAACTTATAAGTAACTAGGAATATAAAGTCAATGGTGAAGACTATGGTTACTTTGTTTTTTTGTTACTTTGTCTCATTCAACATTGAATCAACTTCCATCTCATTAATTCAATGGTAATATGGAGCACGTAGTTAGTTACTTTGTTGGAAACAAAGTAACAATAGAAAAAACCTAAAATCAATATTATACTAACTACAATAATATAAATAGAAATACAACTCAACTAATTCATATTTATTATTACTTCATATTATTCTTATTAAGACAATAATATCAATTATATATAATCTATAATTTTTATTTATCATTACCTCCTATGCACATACATACATTTGAACTATAAATAGTGTTAACATTCATTCATTCATTTCATTCATTAGGTTAGGTGTCATATTATTGATTAGTATAGAAGAAATTAATTAATGGGTTCTATAGGAGACAACGTTGCTGCTGCAGTCTCAGTTCCAAAGCTTGAGAAATTGCTTTCTATGAAAGGCGGGAAAGGAGAGGCTAGCTATGCCAATAACTCCCAAGCTCAGGTCATCATCTCATTTTCACATTTTTATTTTTATATTTATTCTTGTTTATACATACATTCATAATTAAAATGGATGTTCTTATATTAATTTTTGATAATCTTTGTTTACAGGCTTCGCATGCTAGATCCATGTTTCACTTTCTTGAAGAAACCCTAGACACAGTTCACCTCCATTCTTGGTCTGATGAAGCTTCATCACTTCCATTTCAAGTGGCGGACTTGGGATGTTCTTCTGGTACCAATACAATCCACACCATTGATGTCATTATCAAGCATATGATCAAACGGTATGAGTCTTCCGGGCTTGAGCCCCCTGAATTCTCAGCTTTTTTCACTGATCTTCCCAGCAATGACTTCAATACCCTCTTTCAACTCCTTCCTCCTTTGGCTAACAATGGTGGCAGCATGGAAGAGTGTTTGGCTGCTACCGGCCACCGCAATTACTTTGCTGCTGGCGTTCCAGGTTCCTTTTACCGGAGACTATTTCCGGCAAGGTCTATCGATGTGTTCCATTCTGCATTCTCCTTGCATTGGCTCTCACAGGTAGCATTTCACTAAACACGTATATAATGCAAAATTGAGCAAGAGTTTATCTGGGTACTTAGGGTTTAAAGATGACAATTATATTCAAAATTTGATGGATAAATGAAGCCAATGGGTTGGGTTTTTTTATATTATCTTTTAAAATAACTGGTGGACTTAGTTTGAGAGAGAGAGAGAGAGATATTGGGAGTAGTGTTGTTAATCATTTTGTGATTAGGGCTATAGACAGTAATTCAGTTTGTAATATAAGCAAACAAGAACGATCTTGGACCTTAATCATTAGAGAATAAAATTTCAGTTGAGCTAAATTGAAATAGACAGTGAATTCTTTAATGGGATATACTTTAAACATGTACTTTGTTTATATTATCATATTGTCCCTTGAATTGTATGTATATTGTATTAGCATCCTAAAACTTAGTTAGGATGAATGAATTGCACGTAATCTCTCGAAAGTTGGTTAAAGTGGTAGTTATCCATAAGACAATAATTTGGTTTTTACTGGAGAATTAGGTGCCAGAGAGTGTGGTGGAGAAGAGGTCAGGAGCATACAACAGAGGGAAAGTGTACATACATGGAGCCAAGGAGAGCACAGCTGGAGCATACAGGTCTCAGTTTCAGACAGACTTAGCAACTTTCCTTAAAGCTCGATCCCTTGAGCTCAAGAAAGGTGGTTCCATGTTTCTTGTCTGCTTGGGCCGCTCTTCTTCCGACCCCACTGACCACGGTGGCGCTGGCATCCTCTTTGGGACCCACTTTCAGGATGCCTGGCATGATCTTGTCCTTGAGGTATCTATCTCTATTACTATTTCACTATCATCTCTTCTTGTTTTTATTTTCGCATGCACACATGTCTTAATTAATCATGCACAACTCTCATTAGTCATGCACAACTCTCATTAATCATGCACAAGAGATACATGGAAGTGGAGTATCACCTAATAATTTTTCAAACTAATAGACAACCTTTGTGTGGTAAAGCTAGCAGTCAATTAACCCGTTTTGTAAATCAAGAATCAATTTTAACTTTTTTTGACAATATCTATCTCTAAATTTAATTAAATTTGGAAAGTAGTATTGGCCAAGTCATATATAGTGGACCAAAAAACAAAAAAGAACCACGCAGAACAGGGAATGATTACATCTATGCAAACAAGAGGCTGATCATGAATAGTTGTTGGCCATGATTATCCTATTTATTCAATCTTAAGTAAAAAAAAAGTCTTAGCATTTGATATTTGATGATTTCCCAAGGCTAAGATCATCTTCAACCCGATAACAAAATGGCGCGAAAAGTAAATTTGGTGCTAAAAAGTATAAAATTGCAATTGAACTAATACTGATGCATACGGTTTAATTTGATGGAGTTACATTAAAAATAGTGCTCATCAATTCTTTTAATGCATTACCAAATATTAAAATACTATAAAAGGTACCTTTTTTTGGGTGGATTTGTTTTTTCATTTGCATTGTTTTTGTGTGGGTTATTTAATAATAACAAAATGTTTAATGAGAATTGATGAAATGGATTGGACTGGAACACTGTAGCAACATTAAAATAAAAAAAAATGATAAAAATTACCATTTGATGCTAAAATTTGATGAAATGCATTAGAAATACTCTAAAATCGAGTTGATTGACATCATGTCGCCACTATCATAACTTGGTAGGACAAAGTCTACCACACCTTTTTACTTGGTCTAACCTTTTTTAGTCTTATCACTATGAATGAAATAAAAGAGAAAGCTTCTGATATCTTTTAATTAATCAAATTAATAATATATGTTTGATTTGATTTAAAGACAAATGTGTGATTCATAACGACTTCTAGCTTTCAAATTTCACCCTCTGGGAAAGTTATTTGTGGTGATTCTACCATAGCTAGCCTTTTTTCCCCAAGTTTATTAATTTAGTTATTCTGCAGGCTTCTATTGGGCCCCATAGCCAAGGCCCATTACTCATTTCTGTGTATAGCCAATATCATTATACTAATTTTGTCCCCTACCTTGTCAAAATGTTGATTTTTGATGTGATGTGACATTTTATTTCATGAGATTTAACTCCTTACTTTTCAATTGAATGGACATTCTGGCATTTAAAATTATCACATGCTTGTTATGTCCCCATGTTAATTATATCCAACTTCTTTAATTATCCCTAGATAACTATAAATTTTAGCTTATGATTTTTATGGATTAGAGATTACAACGTAGTGCAATAATGAACATAACTTTTAACACAAAGCAATTTCAAGTTTTATTGATTGAAAATGACTCTGTCATTTTACTATAGGGGCTTTTGAGTAGCGAGAAGAGAGATGATTTCAACATTCCGGTATATGCACCAAGCCTACAAGAATTCAAGGAGGTTGTTGAAGCCAATGGTTGTTTCACTATTAATAAGCTAGAGCTGTTCAAAGGAGGGAGTCCACTGGTGGTTGACCGTCCTGATGATGCGGGGGAGGTCGGACGTGCTTTGGCGAATAGCTGTCGGAGTGTCTCGGGAGTTCTTGTTGAAGCTCATATTGGAGAAAAGCTAAGTGAGGAGCTGTTTTTAAGGGTTGAACGCCGAGGAACAGCCAATGCAAAGGATGTTTTAGACAAGTTGCAGTTTTTTCATATAGTGGCGTCACTGTCTTTGCCTTAACTAGAAACATAAGGGAAAAAAACAAATAAAGGAGAAAATGGGTTTTTCTTTTTCTCTTTTCTTTTTACAAGACATGATATGACATTGTTCCCTTGGATCTACAAACAATTATATACAGCTTTATGTGTTCTTTGCTAAATGCTATAGTATGTAGTTTTTTTGGAAGTAGCGAAGAATTTGACTTTTATTTATGGCCTTATTATTATTATTATTAATGTAATAATAATAATAATAATAACTATATTGACAAATATGCCTCATACCCTTTAATTTATATAGAAAAGAGAAAATAAATTCAAAGTTCATGCTCGCATATGTCTAAATGAAATTGGATTTGGCCACATTGTATCAGTAATGAGCTGTTTTATATGACATACAATTTATTGGTTTATATGAAGAAGAAGAAGAAGAACACATGAGCTTGGTGTTCATAAAAACATGAATAAATCCTTACTTGCACACAATATAACAATTCCTGAGGATAAATTTGACAGAATCAAAACCCCGAATTCAAAAGCAACATTTAGAAGCAAATAAAAAGGAGAAATTAGTTAAGATAGACGTATAAGCTAATCGTCTTCCTCAGTTAGATTATAGACAAATATATCAGCTTCTTCTGGCAATCTAAAGCTGACCCTCTTCTTCGACGTCTTTTTGCTTCTGCTTTTTCTCAATGCAGGTTCAGCCACCTTTACTATAAGTCTCTGCTTGGAGGTACTGCCTCTTGGATTATCATAGTTATATCCATAATCTGAACAATCATCATGGTAACCCAATAATAAGGAAGGATGAACCTTGTTTTGCTTATGGAAATAACATTCTCCAATATTGCTATTGTTATTGCTATTGCTATTGCTAATGTAGTACCCGTTTACAGCGGGCGAATCTAACAGACAATCTTCCAGAGTTTTGAATCCCTTCTTTCCAGCAATATCTTCTGCTTCAAAAACAAACGGCCTCTTCTTTTTCGCAATAATAATAATATTATCATTATTATTCATGTGTCTCTTTGTTTGAAAATTACCTTCACTATGATCAATCAAATCTGGAAAGTTTTTCGATGATACCCTAAAGCAAGAACACCCTAATCCCATTTCTACTAATTCTTAATAAATAAACTACCCTGTATGAGTATGATAAGGAAGGATGACATATGCACTTTAGGATTATCTGGTAATGCTTATATATACAGAATAGAAAATAAAAGAATGGTGGGGTGACGTTGGGTCCAAGATGAGAATCTTGGGTTTATATGTCAAAGTAATAGTAACAATCAACGATTCTTCCGTAATATTAAGGTATAACTACTTAATGTAGCATGCAACTAAAACGACTATATCAAGGTATAAACGATATGGATAGAAGAGTATCTGATTTTATTATTGGATTCAACGATAACAAAAACCCACATAAGAAAACCATAAAGTGTGTATATGTTTATCATTATTAATTACTATTTGATAAGGTGTACTCTGATCCGAGCTATTTGAGATTGCTTTCTCTCGAACTTCAAAACAATAAGTAGGTTGTCTTGAGACCGTCGTCCGAATGGTTCGCAAACATTAATCTCACTGTAATGTCTAAGTCAGTATTGGAACTCAGATAGGAGGTCGAATGTGGGTCTAGTCGACTATAGCTTAACGAAAGTAATACAATAAATAATGCGTACCTTAAAGGTATGAGGATACTAGTGTTGAATACTAATCAATGTCTTGGACTCTATACCGTAAATAATGCCTACCTTAGAGGTAAAAGTTCATTGTAGATTTAGTAGTTTTAGTTGTTTGGATTGTTAAAAACTACTGAAGACTTGTTTTCTTCGGAAAGAGATCAAAAGTGAATTAAAGCTCAAGTGAAGGTACTTTCGAGCCAATTATAATGTTACAAGGCTTTTTCCCTCAAAAAAATAAAATAATGTTACAAGGCATTGTGGCATCGACCATGAGGAAATTTGCCTCAACTTTCCATTTGGGTGTTTGTCTCTGATTTCAATTTGTCTCTGTCCATTTTGCCAAGCTTGCCTTCTAAGGCTTCTATCACTTCTAGGGCGTCAACGACTTTTTGGGTAATGAGGTTCGTTGAACTTCTTGTATCAACAAGAACCATCTCACCAGAGTCTTCTGACGATGACGTTAATGCTATGGAGAGTTCTATATGTAGTCATTGCGAGAGTTTTTTGAATTTGTTTCACACTCTCCACACAAATTTGATAGTGTGTCAACTAATCCGATTTACCTGAAGTTGAGATTTCTTTTCTCAAAATGCAAAATAGTAAGTAGGTTAAGATTGAGGCTTTCATCTGATAATCCCATTAGAAAAGTTAGTATTGAAACTCAAGGTAAGAGAACCAATGTGTATAATTTACTATATATAGCTTAAGAAAGTATAGCATAAGTAATGTATACCTTAGCGATACGAGGATACTTGTATTTATATGACATATGAATGTTACTTTGCCTCAATAGGACTAACCGGACTAGGAATACTAAACAGATTGATCAGGAACCACCCTTGATGTGAATAGAAAAGCAATGTGGCTCTATGTCACTGGCTCGTTAGTAGAATACGGATCTTTGTTAATCTCTCTACCATAGTTAGAATTGTACTCTAATTAAGAATATTGTGTTAATTAGAAAGGAGGTCCAGCATGATGACATGAGCGCAGTAAGCTATGTATCTTGATTCATTTAGCCAAACATCATAATTATTTTATTATTTGATCATTTTTGTTTAGTTTTCCTAGGATAACAAAGATGCTGTACGGTTTCATCTTTGGCTTATCCGAAAGGTGATAAATGGCAAAAACCAAGTTGACAAATAATATAGTAGTTGACTACTTAGGCTGTAGAATAGAGGTGGACAAGAAAAAAAAACATTCTTTGATTGATTGAGATATGTAGGCAGCACAGGGAGTAATAAGCTGTAATTTTAAATTTGGTATAGAATGTCTCCTTGTTTATAACATCCATCGATTGTGAAATGAGTTCATCATATTGATATTCCATTCACATTTTTTGGAATTATCACTACACTCTTATACATGGACATTCACAAACTTGAATATTCATTATTCATCTTAATAAATAGAAAAACGATTCTCCAGAAGGAATCAAGACACCACAATTTACAATAATTGGTTCAGTACTTCAATAGAATATACATATGAGACGAGGCATGCAAACTACCAACAACTTTGATATGTATACTGTCTAAGAAAAATATAATTTCTGCCCAATCACAAAGTTTCACTTTTAACCTTGGATACTATGTTTGTTTTGGGGGTTAAAGGTAAGGTGTAATATCCAACAGTAACTAAAAGAAAAAAAAAACCGTGACCAAATATCCATGTTCGTTTTGGAGGGTTAAATGGCAGTTACCATATACTTTCTCACTTCATTTACCCTATCTTACTTTAATAGCACGCCAACGTACCTTGCTTTAACAACACCCTATATAAACCAAGTGTTAAAGCCTTGTCCCAGTTCCATAGAGAGGGTTTGAATGTGTTTTCCAGTACACAAGGTTCACATTTAATAGACTTGAATTATCAATGTGTTACATGTTCAGCACTATTATTAAACCAGGTTTACCAAGTATTAATTATGTTTATAGAACAAAAATTTCATATACTTCGCATACAGAAATCCAATAAGTCTCGCCTTCTATTTACGAGTTCAGTAGCAATTGACTGCATCTTATTCTATCATGTGACAGGAGTTCTGGCCCAGAATTTTATTTACAATTGGATCAAATAAAATCTACACACAAGACATGAGAAACAAATTGCTCATTCCATGCATATACTGAAAAGGAACTGGTGAAGAGGATCAGAATGAAACAAAACAACTTACATGTTCAAACATCATCACTAATGAATCAAAAGTTGAAATCACATATCTCCTTGTGCAGGGTCCAACAACTTTACTTACATATCAAATCATTTGCAACCCTGAAACCAAATGATACAAGTACCACAGGAATCTCACTCATATATATGGATGAATTACTTACTTGCTAGATGGATTTGTAAGCAATTCAAGTGACTTCCTTAAGTGTTCCACTGCAACTGACACCTCATCGAATGCCAAGGCACCAACTGCAAATCTCGCAGCCTTGTGTGCTTCAGCAATTTTCTCAGGAGGAGGCATGTAATTGACATCATAATGGAAAGTTTGGGTATCAGCAGAGGCGGGATTTGAGTCACTGCCATTTCTGGTGTTCGGAGGAGCTGCCGATGTCTGTTGGGTTGTCGGTGTATAGTTGCTTGGAGGCGCAGACTGCGGAGCATAGGAAGAATCGGGGCCTTGATAATACGGCGGATGGGTTGGGACTGCTGGAAGACTACTCTCTACAAAACCAGGATAAGACTGGAAGTTGGGATAGGAATAAGAGGGCTCATGAGATGGATAATTATGTGGCGCTGGCGGGGGCGGTTGCTGTGGCAGTTCTTGTGAGTAGGATTGCTGATGGTGAGGCTGAGAATATGGAGAATCTTCTGATCTGCCCGGTGGAGGATTTGGATGAAAATCATGGGAAGAATAACCGGTAGAAGGGTGAGGAGGAGGAGGAGGTGATGGCAAAACATTTGTGAAATGGTTGCTGTTGACAGAATCAGGGAACTGAGGCTGTGATGCAGCGTAAGTAGAATGATCATAGTTAACCTTCTCATGGAACTGGGACGACGGTGGAATATTCATAGAATGCTGATTATTGGCTTGATCATGAAACTGCTGTGATTGATCAGGATCCGTGCGAGGACTTGCAGCACCTTCAGTAGCCCCATCATCCTGCAAGGACATCTATAACTTGAATATTCTTCAATAGTATCTACGTTTTCACAAAGAATATACTCAATAATTCCATTCTTTAATTCACTGCCCAATACAATTCTTAGCAGTATATTGAGGTCAAGGACAAAAGGCCATGTTTCAGTATTGACTTCTATGACTTTCACTTGTTTTTTTCTTTTCTTATATTTTGATATGTTCATTAAACTCTCAAAGTTACTGAAGCTTAAAATTTGCAGAAAGAATTTCACTAATCATTCAGTACTCTAGCTTTTCCTTGTCACATTTTGCAGATATATAAGAATGAAAATGATAACCCTACACTGAAAACTAATTATTATCATCTCTAAATATTCAACTCTGCCATTTATGAAGGATGCAAAAACTACTGAAGGCCATTATGCTGTAGTCTGGCTTCTAACAAAGTTCTAGATTCTAGAATCAAAAAAATTATAGAAGTAAGATATTTGGCTTTTTATAACCTAATATCAAATCAGGTAATAGAAGAAATATATTTTGGTTCATTCATGAACTCAAAAAGGCCTATATCTCGTAACTCAGTTAAGCACTTAATATAACAAATTAAATGCTTATCAGTTCTAGTAACATTTAATAACACTTCAAAACTTCAGTTAAAAGATCACTAGATTTGATAAGTCCGTATTTTAACTCGTAAATTATAAACTAATAATCATTAACAAAAAGCAAAAAGAAAACTGACTTGTATACTCCTAAAATATCTCTATATAATCACTTTTCACAAAATTTACTTTTATATCTTTAAAGTCGAACTATATTTTCGACAACTACCAAATAACTCATCATTTAATAATTTTAACAATTATAGTATTCAAGATTTAAAATTAGAATTCAAAACTTGATTTTTAAGACTACCAAACAACACCTGAGTTACTGTTGCATTCAATCAGGTGGTCATGCTAGAAACATAAACAGACAAGATATTATAAGAAAATATGCTTCATATGGGCAAAGAAGTTCCTATTCGTAACTCATAACTTTAATATAGTTGTCCTCTATACAAAATAGAGCAGCAGTGTGTGCAGGTAATGTATTATATATTAAGTTATTAATAGGATAGAATTACTAGCTGGAATCAAGTTATTGAGTAAATATATGTTGTTTCATTCCTAAAGTCAAAAGTAAGTTACTGTTGATTATAGAAGAACATACGTAGGAATAGCCACTACCGCCACCAGATGTACTTGATGGATGGAACAGATCTTCATCACCACCAGGAGGCCCCGGATTAGGCTTTCTTCCTTCTTTCAAAGCTTTCCTTATATCTGCAGCTTTCCAAAGTGCATACTTCTGTTTCTGCTCAAGCTGGAAAATTTATAAAAGAGAGACAACTCAGAAAAAAAAAAAGTTGCTACAAGATATCCACGAAATCTAGAAACGCAATAGAGTTGAATGTGAAAATGAGAAAGCTAGAATCTTACATCGGGCAGCAGGTGACCAAACTGACTTAGAATCTCAAAGAAAATGCTGGCAGCATAAAATGTTTTTGCTGTATTCCTGTGAGCAGGGAGAAGATTTAATGGCAATATCTAGAATGAGAGTTATGCAAACAATTTACATAATTGTTTAGTTAAGAGGTATGGAAAAGACGGGCATACAAATCAGCTCGTCCAGCGCGATCTTGCTTGTCTGCTTTGGCAAAGACATTGAGTGCAAAGCCCTCAACATGCAAATTGTCTTCAGGTCCCAATTGCAGAGACTTTTTATCCTGTAAAACACCGAAGAGACGCCTTGATGACTAACTAAGTAAGTAACTAAAGAAGGCATATAGTTAATTAGAGAAAGAAGGACCTTTTCGAGCTGTTTCATGAGGGAAACAAGCAAAGCGTTGGTGACCTTAGTCCGGTCGGCCTGTGGGATCCGCAGCCCTTTTTCCATAGCATACAGTCTACCTGAAAAACAAAAAGGAATAACAATCACTAATAGGTTGATTAGGGTTGGAGATTAAAGAGAGATAGATAGATAATTACAGTAATAAGAAACTAAGGGCTCGTGTTTTTGAAGCTCATCGGCTCGTTGAAGGTACGGCAACAGCAGTTTCGCAGGCTCCTCATCACTCCCCATTGCTCAATTTGCTTTCGCTTCTTTTCTTTTCTCTTCTCTTCCTTTCTTTTCTTTTCTTTTCTTATTAGGGAAGACGATCTTCAATACTAGGGGAAACCTCTTTTCATTCATTCACAAACTACGTCGTTTCTCCTTTATCCCATACTACAAACCATACCCACCCCACTGTTAGGCCCGTGCTAGACAACTTACGATTTATTCACATATAACCGGATCAAAATATGAAAGTTAACATTTTGGTGCGTCAAAATTGTGTCCGTTATACTCAAATAGAGGCCCATAAATACATTTTATATAGTTGAAGGGTATGATTTAGGCTAAAAATAAATTGTCATGGGGAAGCTTTACCATCTTTTCAAGGCTAATTTCATATTAATGTTTCATTTTCTTCACAAGTGAATCCTTACAATTTGTTTCGTACAAGAGAACTACAAAATGTCAATATGGTTTACGTGGACGAGCATTTTTTTGTTCAAAAAAGAAAATAAAAAATTCGAACCTTTGATCCTAAACATTTAATCGGAATTAGATAGCAGAGTATACATGGCAATTCATCTGTACTCACAGAAATAGGGCTCCTCCCAACAATGACTGGTGGCAAAATACATATTAAGCACTACATGTCTCATAATGATACATCTAACTATAAGCACCATGGAATGGATTATAAAAAGCTTCCGAATGCCAACAAAACATACAATGCTAAAAAACAGTTTACTCTTCCAATTCCTGGTTCCCGGCGACTCTCAACTATATTCTTACAATAACCTCCTACTCTTTTATTTAATTAAGGCGTAACCGGAATACTCTCAGTGGCTGAAATGTGAGAGGCAGAGTCTTCTTTTGTTATGGCAACGTAGTTTGTTGGAGCTGCTGCCCTACCTGTGCTGTCCCTTCTCCCTTCTTTCAGACCAGACCTGCTGCCATTTTGATGAGCATTAAGCGAAAGTCGTCTGTTTGGAGTGCCATTTGCACCTCCATTTGCCCGTGGGCCCGCCGCCTTTTTTGTTGCAACTGCTGGTCGTGCAGGGCTAGGCTTTGAACCGAATATAGATTCTTGCTCTGTGCTTTTCTGTTCTTGGAACTTCTTCTGATCCTGCAAGTCCACACATAGTACGTAGCCACTTTGTAAGTATTTAACTTCTATACCCAAAATGAAAAGTCGGGCAATCCTGCACCCTATTGCTGAAGCAAGAATGCTAGAAATGAATTGGTAAGTAGTCAAGTTTGAAAAGATCACCTTGAGTCTTTGCTTTTCTTCTTCTCTTTCCTGCCTGAGCATCGCATATTCATCAAGCATAGCCAGGAGAGGAACTCCGTCATAAGTAAATTGCATCTCACGTTCATCTTCCCATGCTCGAGTTTTGGCAATTAAAGTATCAACCAGTGCTGCATTGTCACAATAACCAATCACATCATCAATGTTCAAAATTTTCCTTTACAATTTAAACTTCAGCAGTTGTCATTCTATAAGTACCTGGTATTTTGTTTACCAATACACGTGCTTTCTCTGCTCGCTTAAGATTCAAATGAGCACCTCTGCTGGCATTATACCTATTTTCATCCTGTTCAAGCAAGATGAGAATTTACTTCAACAAGTCAAATATGATATAGGAGAGATTGAAGTTTCCTGTGATGATTTATCGAAATCCAACAGATTTATTGCAGTGACCTATTATAATTGACATGAAAAGGATGAAAGTGAAGATCAGAGGAGAGGGGAGAATCATATAGTACCCTGTTGTAGTCATCAAGCCAACTCTCTTCCTCACATGCTGACATCCATTTCTCCACCTTATCCAAAATGTCTCTTCTGCTAAGAGATTCTTCTTTGGCTTTTGATATCTGATTGTCCATATCCGCCAGCAAGTCAGCAGGCTCAACATTCCCAGAATCAATCAATTCCATGATTTTTTCTCGAGCAGCTTCAGGTTCTACTTCTATATGTGCACGTGCATATATTTCTTCAAGTTCTGCTTGCTTTTTAAAGGCAATCTCTTTCATCCTGCTTGCTTTAAGCTGATCAAGTCGTTCCACTTCAACCTCAGCCTTGAAAAGCAAAAGGAAGGACCGAATGAGTACAGAGCTTGCATAGTATTATCAAACTTTATTAAGAATTCACACACCTGCTCAATCAGATCCATAGCAAGAGCACCAGGGACAGTCACTTCGTCAACTGAAGCTGACATGTTACATGTAACATGATCAAACAAATTCCTTTCTTCCATGGAGGTATCCATCAGATTCCACAGATCAGTCAACTGAGCTGCTAACTCTTGAAGCTATAAAATGAAGATACATGTCAAGAACTATGCTTATTTTGAAAAGAAAGAACATCCAAAGATTTATAATGGGACAAAGTTGTCTAATATATATAATTTCACCTTATGAAGCCTCTGCTTCTTATCTTCTTTTAGGGCTAATACTGTCTTGGCCAGCCTTGCTAATGTGTCATTGCTGATACTTTTGGACTGTGCACCAGAAGAGTCATTTAAGCTAGGATGAACTTCATTTACAGTACTGAAGAAGTCCATTCCAAGAACAGCACAGAGATCATGCACATTGCTCACAAATTCAAGGACCTTCTGCAACCTATCACTCTATTACATAAAAAAAAAGAAGATAATTAGCCGTGGTAACTACATTTTTAAAGTAACAGCGACTGTGATTTTCATCATTAATGTTTCATTATGAAAACAAAAAGTTTACCTTTTCCTTCTGAAGTTCTTGAAGGTGGGCTTGATATTCGTCTAACTTCTTTATGGATAAATCAGTCTCATCAACTACAGGAGTCTCATTAACATTCACATTCCCAGCAATTTCACCACATATTTTCTGAATTTGAGACTGTACATCAGAAAACTCCTTCACTCTTTCGTCTTTCTGTTTCCATAGCTGTTCAAGAGCAGGTGCTATAGCTGCAAGTTGCTCCTTGATTGTTCCAGAAGTTTTATCAGGCTGCCATATGAGCCACAGAAACCATGAGAAACCCTTTTTTTCTTATAGCACCATACGTATGACCAAATGAAATACAAATTACTCACAATTCCTACAAAACTTTTCTCTCCTAGGGCTGAAAGGAGACGAGCCAGTTCAATTTTTGCATCAGATAATGCCTCAAGAAGCTGTGCCCTTGACTTTGCAGCCTGCTCAACTTTCTTCTTGTACACATCCAGGCACTCTTGTTCTATTTGAAGAAGCATCTTATCTCGTTCATCATCAGTCTCGCCAACCTCATCCCAAATTTCCTAAACACATACCATGAACCAGCTCTAAGCTATTGTTTGACACTAAACCATAAAACAATAGATAAAAGAAAAAATACCTGCAGTTTTTGCAGTAAAGTACCGCAAGTTGTTTCCCCAAGAAGAGGATTATGACCATCTGTGACTGCCATTTTCAGAATTTCTTCTACCTAGTATTCAGCATGGAGCATTGAGATGAAGTTCCAGATACTATAAATATCAAGAGACCTACATAACATATAAACTCTAACACAGGAACAGATGTACGTACCTTGTTGATGCGTGAGAAACAGACCCTAGGACAGATGTAGCATGCACACCTGTCAGAAATTAAACACATAAGCACATAGAGTTGCAAGTAGCAAGCTCAAACCTTGAGGAATTATATTAGTTGAAAAACCTAAACATTAAAAGCCTACATAGGAGGAAACAAGGACCCACTTGACAACTGATAAATTAATTGCACAGCATCAGAGCATTCAAATGTGGTTGGATACCAAGAAAACAGACTAAATCAATCGTACAGAAAATATTACAGATAGTAATTAGCAGCTGTTTTCTGTTCAAACACAATACTTTTGCAACCACATAAACTTCGAGGCAGTAACAATTGATAACAGATCACTACACGCAAAATAGAAGTTGCGGAAACTTGACCAGTTCTCAACTTACTAAAAAACTCAATAAATAAAATGAAAAAGATGAAAAGAAAAGCTAAGGGCATCATAAGGAACTAGCTAAAATCTCAAATGCATACTATGTTGACCACACATTGGACAATATAAAACATATACTCAAACTCAGAAATTTCATAGCTTTCTTCTATTAAGCACAAACATTCCCAGCAACCAAATAAGATATGACTTCATCCACTATAGAAAGTCCTTTGACTAAGTAAACTCCTCAACTCCACTTCATTTACTCAGTAACTAAACAGGGCTTACTCTCTTAAACATAACCCAGTTAAAGCATGTTAATCAGCTCAAGTAAGGATCAGCGAGAAAGGGTGGAACAAAAAAAACAGTAAAAAGATCTCAAATTTGCTTCAAAATAACAGACATTGAAGTCCCCAGATCAAAACCCATTTCCAAATTTCCAATCCCTAGTGAAAAAAACAAAAAAAAGAAGGCAAACCCAAGAAACCAAAGTCAAAGTAGAGTCACATTTACTGAAGCAAGCATGAAAACAACTTAAAAATGACTCAGATCTCTCACCCAGTTCATAAAACTCAAAAACAAACAAAACCCAGGTCCCAAAAAGCAATGAAGAAAGCTACATTAGTCTAAAAACAAGAAGCTAAGGTTAAAAGAATGTAAGAAAAGTAAAGAATGCATACCCAGATGGTTTCTTGGAGGAAGAAGAGGATTTTGGGGGGAGTAGCTGTTTCAGATCTAAAAAGCTTCTTCTTATTATGGTGTCTCGGGTTTCTCAGTGATTTTTTTTGCTGAGCACACTACTGAGGGAGAGAGAAAGAAAAGAAAAAAAAAAGTAGATAATAGAAGAAGCTAACAAACAAAGGGACAGGTTCAAGAAAATAAAATGTGATATGGCAGGTGGGGTCTCCTTATATCTATCTCTTCTTCTTTTCTTACCCTCCTTTCCTCTCCCTTATTTACTAACATGACACTCTTCTTCTCCTACTTCATAAATAATGTCCAAATTTTCAAAATGAATTCAAAAGTTAAGGTTGACATTAACATTATGTGTTAGAAATTCGCGTATGTGAATGAGGAGATTTTGCAACTTGTGAATTTCATATTGACGTTTTCTTTATAGGATTTGATTCAATGAATTTTGACACGAACACTTAATCGAGTTTTAGAAAGTTCCATTGTATACTTTTCGTTACGTCTTAAACAATTTTTCCGTTATAAACTCTAACAAGCATCACTATCACCAAGTCGTAAGATGATGACATTCGTTATGACCATCGATCATTGTCCCCCTATTGTACAACTAATGTGGCATATTTTAAAATCTAAACTGAAAAAGTCATGAGTTCAAACTTTAGCATTCAAAACTGACCTTAAGGATGTTAGGGTTTGAAATGATTTTCATGATTTTAGACCAAATCGGTCATAAGGTTTAGACTTGAACCAAAATTTGAATATTGTTATAATTCCGTAATTGTTTGTTTTTAAGCTTTAGCTACCTTAGCAATAAAAGAAGAATAAGGTGGGAAGTTGATAAATGAGATGAAGAAAAAGGCCCAAAAAATTGGGTGCAAGAGTAATATAATGAAAGCAAAATGAGAGACATATCTTGTATTGTTAGGTGTCCTTGTATTTTTACGATCATTTTCTTTTGTTTAATGTATCCATTTTCTCCTCTTTTTCTTTGTTTTTCAAAAATAAAATAAAAAAATAAAATAAAATAACTCATTAGATTTTCAGATATATCTCATTTTGATAATTATTTCTGGTTTTTTCTTTTTTTAACATAACGTAGCAAGTCTACAGGTGATTTTTATTTGATTTAAGAATATTATTATATCATAATTAACATTTTTGCTGGATTTCTAAGAATAGTTAATCGTGACAATGAAATGAATGATGTTCTGGCTTACCCATATTCTAAGATCAATATTATTGCACAAAGTTTTGTTACAATAAATAATTGATTGATTTAGAATTTAATGTTTATGCTTATGAAGTTACGATGATGTACATGAAAAAATAAAATTAATGTGTTGCATATGTAATTCAGTTGACATCAGCTGTTAGCATGACCAAGTCCACAACATACAATTTGGATTATTATAATACATTTCAAGGTAGGTTTGTGATGACAATTGACATGAATTTTAAGGTACTAGTCAAGGTTAATTGGAGTGGGAGCTCTAAGTTATTGACTATAATATTAGCAAACATATATACACGTGGCAGAATAATTTTAGTAATACAATAAATAATTTATACATAAACTTTTATATAAAAATAATCTCTTAAATTGTTTTACAGAACTTCGATCTCAAGTGATAAGAGTTTTTATTGTATTAGTCTCTATATAAGAATGACCTTCCAATTGTTATATAAATAGTCTCGTCCCAAATACATTCTATATAAAAATTTTACTGTACAATTATATAAAAGGTATATATACAATATATTCTATTTCCCCTACAAGTTGAGCATGAATAGTACAAATGTTCAACTTGAATGGAAGAAGCCGGAAGCAATCTTTACCAAGGGTTTTGTTAATATGTTTGCAAGTTGGCCATGTGTCGGAGCATAATGAACTTGAAGCAAGCCTTTGGAAACACGATCATGAAAGAAAAGAAAAATTAATTTCAATTTGTTTGTTGCAATGATGAAAATTTGGGATTAAAAGTCAGATATGTTGCAGATAAGTTGTCACATACTAGTCGCGGAAGTCGAGCTAAAGAAAGTCCAAATTCCCAAAGAACAATTTGAAGCCAACCAAATTTCAGATGCACCATTCGCAAGCACAAAAATACTCAGACTCTGTAGAATAGGGTGCGACTGACTTTGGTCTTTGGTGTTTAAGAAATCAAATTCGACCAAGATAAATAGCATAACCACTTGTGGATTTTCTATCATCATGGTTGTCATTCCAATCTGCATCAACAAATCCATGAAGAAATAAAGGGCAGATCTTGATGTATAAATAGACCATGAGTCTTTGCAAGCTGCAAAATGTGCAAAACGCTTCGCGCTTGATACCTTACTGGTGAATAGAGTAGGAGAACGCATATATTGAGTGAGTCTATTTACAACAAAATAAATATCAGCTCTAGTGAATGCCAAATACTGCAAACTACCAAGTGTGCGATATAAAGAGAGGTCAACATACAGGTCACCAACATGAAGTTTAAAAAGCTCATTAGGACACATGAGTGTATTGAGACCTTTATAAGTAGCCATTTTTGTCTTTTGGAGCACATCATCAATATATTTGGATATTGGTCAACTCTTTGGGCGTCCAGATGGCTTCGATACCAAAAAAGTATTTCAAACGACCCAAATTTTGAAGAGTACATTCTGATTATAATCTATGCAGAAAAGCCCAAAGGTACACAAGAATTAAACAGTATATTTAGACATAGGAAGCGGATGTTGATGCAAGTTATTTTTTAACAATTAAAAGTTTAGAAGGATGCATACACTAAAATCAAACCCATCAATTTAATTTAATTTAATTAATCGCTTGAAATCGTGAATAGCATACTTATAAAGAAAAAAGGTCGTTAAGGAATTGAAGAGGCATAGCATACGTGGCAATCCGAGGTGTGGACAAGCAGTAGTCTGCAAACGGTGTGTAGATTTGCATTATTTTTCTACCCAAGAAATGGGTGAAATATAAAATGCAAAATCCATGCAATGCATATCATCGTCAACTCCAATCTCATTTTCTGAATTTCAGCTGATCATATTTCAGAATCTTTCCACTGTAACTAATTATTTTTCTTTCTTTCTTTGAATTCCATCTTTCATTTTCTTGATTGTGTTATCGTGTCTGTCTCAGATTAATCAAGAAAATGCAGAAGAACCCTAGTTTTGGTTCTGGTTCTACTAGTAATCTTGCTCCTTCATCGCCTAGATTACCAGCATCTCCTCGAATTCGCCACCGCAGGCGTTCCTATGAGGTCTTTTCTTCCCCTTTTCCCTCTTCTTTTTAAAGAAAGAAACTATGAGTAGCTACCATTTCATGTTTTGTGTTTTTGGTGGCAGAATTTTCAAGAAGTAGCTAAACTGAATGAAAATGATTTGCTCATTCATGATCGAAATAAATACAAATCTATGTTGATCAGAGCATACTCTTCTTTATGGATGCTCGGCTGCTTTCTTCTCATTCTTTACCTCGGTCATCTCTACATTTCCGCCGCTATTGTTGTCATCCAAATCTTTATGGCAAGAGAGCTTTTTACTCTTCTTAGAAGAGCTCATGAAGATAGGCATCTCCCCGGCTTTAGGCTCTTGAATTGGTAACAATTAAGCTATCTAGTCTTGGAACTATATATGTATAACCTTCAACAGATGTATAGACAGATTTTTATTATTATTAATATTGAGGTGGTAATGGACCACATATTTACTTTGCAGGCACTTTTTCTTCACAGCAATGCTTTTCGTATATGGCCGAATTATCAGTCAAAGATTGGTGAACACAGTAACTTCAGATAAAATCTTGTATAGGCTTGTCAGTGGCATTGTTAAGTATCAGATGGCTATTTGCTACTTCTTATACATTGCAGGTTTGACAACTTGCCATAATTGAATATTCGTGTTATGCAGTCAATAGCGTGATGCACTTTTGCTTTTGGAGGTTGATTAATTGTTGCAATTCGTAAATTCTAGGTTTATCTCTAACATCTCAGGTTTCGTGTGGTTCATTCTTACACTGAAGACGAAGATGTACAAGTATCAGTTCAGCCAGTATGCATGGACACATATGATTCTGATTGTTGTGTTTATACAGTCTGCTTTCACTGTGGCTAATATTTTTGAAGGCATCTTCTGGTAATATGACTTTCAATGATCAGTTGATATAGTACAAGTTAAATTCAGATAACGTGCTGATCGTTGTTCTTTTATTGCAATGGTGGAATGGCTTCAGTATGGATTTTCTATTTATATTTACTGATAAATTTTACTACATCTCTTGAGATCGTGACAAGTCTAAATATGGATGCAGGTTTCTTTTCCCAGCATCCCTTATTGCCATTAATGATATTGCTGCTTATTTCTTCGGTTTCTTTTTTGGGAAAACACCGTTGATCAAGTTATCTCCAAAGAAAACGTGGGAGGGTTTTATTGGAGCATCTATAACAACTATGATATCAGCCTTTTTGGTACATATAAACATCATTTATTCTTCTATCTAACACAAAATATGCTGACAGTATGTCTCTTTTTTAACTGGGGATACTATGTATATTTTCTAGTTAGCAAACATCTTTGGACGTTTCCAGTGGCTGACATGTCCGCGGAAGGTAACTTACTTAACAGAATAAAATTAACTTGTTTGTGAAACTTTTCTGTGCTATTTCATATGTTTCTCATATGACGATTAAGCCTGCAGGATTTATCAACAGGGTGGCTAGAGTGTGAACCCGACCCATTATTTATGCCAGAGCACTATTTTTTACCAAATTGGATGCCTGATTGGGTGAGTTCTCTACCAATGTTTGTGATATGTTTGGGCTTGGGATACAGTTTAAGAATGTTTTGTTAATTTAACATTCAGATTAGTGTTGTCTAAACTAAAGCTTCTGTTCCAAATACCTGGACATTACATTGAAAAATATTCATTTGCACAACACAATCACAACAAAAGAATGAGGCTAAAGTGTATTATTTCTTTCTCCTAATTAAGATGGCTAATTCTTGTATTTTGCTGGTGCTTTAAATAATATATTTTTTGTGCTTTTCCTCTTTAGTTTCCATGGAAAGAGATATCAATACTGCCTGTGCAATGGCATGCTTTGTTGTTGGGATTGTTTGCATCAATCATAGCACCTTTTGGAGGCTTTTTCGCGAGTGGATTCAAACGAGCCTTTAAAATCAAGGTGAATATGTTCAGCTGCTCAAATTTCAGAGAGAATCTTCTGAAGCTTTCCAATATTTAGATTCATTTTCCTTTACATTAACCTCAGGATTTTGGAGATAGCATACCTGGACATGGTGGGTTTACTGATAGAATGGACTGCCAGGTAAGCTGCTGAACATGTGCATATTTGTCCACAACTGTTCTGAATTCTATGTTTCCATCTCCCCTCTAATGATAGAAATATTTTCCCTAACTATTTGGGTAGTGTTGCATTGGTCAGTTTTGAATTTCTTGCATGTTGGCGCAGATGATAATGGCTGTTTTTGCCTACATTTATCACCAGTCGTTTGCGATTCCACGTGATTACACGGTCGAGATGATTTTGGACCAGGCAAGTATATATTCTTTTTGAGATAAAGCCTGGTTAGACCTCCTATGCAATCAGAGTTTCCCATCTTAAGTTGTGTGTTATAGTTTGTTAGATACCTTGATGAAGAAACGTTATATTGGTTTTTTCTGTGGTGCAGATATTGGGAAGCCTTACTTTGGAAGAGCAGCAAGCTTTGTATGTGAAATTAGGACAGCTATTCCAAGAGAGGCAATTAAGGATACATTGAACTTCAACTAGGACTTAGCTTTAGGATTGAGGATTTTTGTACATTGCTTTTCTCTTTTCACTTTATTATTCTTTTTTTTTTTTTAACATATATATACTTGTCATGAAACTGAAATACAAAAGTTTTGCACGTTGAACTCTTTCCCGTACGCATATGAGATAGTATACCCGTAACAAATGTTTATTCATCCATTTAAAATCTGTTCTCACACAACTGATAAAATTTCAAAACTTTGATGATATGAAACAAAATTTTGCCCTCTCCCTCTTTTTTTCAGTTCTGCTTACCTTGAATAGAACCTTCTCTATAATACATCTACTTGATCATCAACAAAACTCTGCATGCTGTCTCTCTCTCGCGTTCATTTGGTGACATACTGAACATCGGCGCGTTCTCTCAGCCATTCAAGTACTTTTGCTCCCTCTAATATATCTTGTACCTATCAGTTAAATCGAAACAAACTCATTTGTTAACACAATCTACAGAAAACATCCTAGCATGTTGTTAAAGATTGTCTGCCGATTAACGTTAAGCTATGGCCTGTTATGAAAAAGAGAAAGGAGCCATATAATGGGTATTATATGCCGGGATTTTTTTTATCAAAACAGCCCAGAAAAAGAACAGATCATCAAAACAGAAACAACAGAAAAGTAAAAAGCTATTGTAACATCTTAGTTGTTACCTGTTCTTTCACATTGTCCTCATCATATTCTTGTTTGTGACGTTTGAATTCGGCTATTGAGTTCTCCACTTCTTTGACAAGCTCCTCAGTTGAAAACTGTTATAATAACACACCACAAACGAAGTTGCATACAGATGAGAAGAAAAATTACAAACAAGTTGCTGGAGTTTATGGAAGAGGAAACCATCTCAGGTTCTCATTTGAACATGCATACCTCTAAGTTTTCACGTTTAAATATATCTCCGACTGCCAGATTTTGTTTGATCACCTTTTCTATATTCTCTCTTTGGTGTTGTAGGAACTCATTAACTGCCTTTGGACTAGATAGAGAAGCTAACTGCTCCTCACTTAGTTTCATGTTTGCCTGTACCATGGAAATCAGACAATGTATACCACCCAGAAAGTCATAATTTATTTAGTTCTGATGTAAATGAAGGCGGTATAGCGGAACCTACCTGGATTTGGAGGAGTTGGGATCCATAAAGCTGCCTACCTTGTTCCTCAAATATGGATCTAGGAATATCAACCTCCACCATCTGAAATGACAGACACAAGGCGACAAACGGAATAATAAGATTGATCCCGAGCAGCTATTATTTATACTCATCATGGCTCTTATTTTGAAATTGAAAGAAGAAAAGACAAAAATTGATCTGCAAAGTGGCGGTCACAAAGCAAAAAGACCACCTAAAACAAATTAACAGAAGCTGGAAGTTGCCATTGTCCAGAAGATGAGCTAACCTTGCAGAGCTGATCAAGAATTGCATTATCAGTTGCTTGATCTCTTGCATTTTGCTCTGCTTCTAAAAATCTCTGCAATAATGATTCCTTGACCTGCAGAATGCAGTACGAGTTCCATTTGAGAATTTGTATGAAGAGCTATTTTAAGATTCTACGCAAGGGACTAGTACCTGCTGTAGGGAGGTACACCCAGGAATAATTTTGTCTGCAATGGAATCATCCAACTCTGGCAACTCTCTATAAAACAATTCCTTGCATTCAACCTATTAAGGGCAAGGAAAATGGAAAAATACATCACCGTTAAGATCGTAAAGTGGTTATGAAAAAATTAGAAGACTTTGAATTGGAAATTTGCAAAATATGCAGAAATTTAGATCCAAAATAGATGCTAGAAGAATATAACAGGTACGGTTTAGTTTAGAAATTTCTCAATCTCGTATCTCTTCCAGATGTGCCCAAAGAGCAAGATTATGCACATATGCACAAAACTTATTCATTGATGAGGGGAAGAAAGATGATATTTGGAAGCTACCAAAAGTTCAACAATTGGGCAACAAAAGAAGAAAAGAACCTAATACAAACTACCAGAAGTACCTACTGATCAAGTTGAAGACAATGTTCCCAAAAAATACAAGCTAGACAAGAAAACATAAGAAAGGGTATTTGATACGCCTTTTTGCATATTTATCTTTAAACTTTTATGTCAAGAAGCATATTACAGCAGAACAAAAGGGAACTCACAGTAAATTGAGCATTAACACCACGAAGACTTTCTTGGCTCCACGTTTGAGGAAATGCAAGTGGAAAGGACTTTGTTTCACCTGGTTGGATTCCAATTATTGCACTGAGGAAGCCAGGAAGTACTTTATCACCATCCTCTGTATCAAAATTAAAACCTGCAAACGAACACCAGTGAAGTAGCACAATCAGAAAAGTGGGACTCCTAATATATAAATTGGTTTGCAACTCCTTAGTGGTGGATAAAACAGGCATCGGCAATCGCACTGGTATTTAGAAGAGAAATGTAGTTTCTTTTTGCTCCAATTGCATAGTCCCATCATATTTAAGAGAAATAATTATGTTGTTTATGCAACATTTTATTTTTATTTTTGCTATTGTTCTTAAGTTACATGTATGATTGACCTGTTTAACACTTTTACTAATCGGAAAAGAATATTCCACAATCTGCTAGAAAGTGCATCTACATTACAACAGGTCAGGCCAAACAGACATCTTATTGAAAAAAATAAAATGGGATCTGAATATCGAATAGTTATGCCTGCCTTAAGTTACATATTAATTCTCAGCATTTTTAACAGGCAGTTCACATGTCCGCATATATCAATGAATATTAAATAAGCATGAGATTGAGTGCTTTTTTAAAACCTCTACTCTCTGCAGCGGGAATATTTTGAACATCTGATTCATCCTTATCAGTTTTAGTTGCTGAAATATCAAGAACTACGACGTCACCAACCTGTTGAAATTTCAGTATAGATGAATTCTTAGTACTCATACAATGTGCTTATCAGTATAGATGAATTCTTAGTTCTCATACAATGTGCTTATCAGTATAGATGAATAGTACGTGCACCAAATAAACGCTACGTGAAAGTACCTAATGAAATGTTAGGAGAAACCAAAACAATGACAATAAAACCTTTGCCAATAAAATGCAGGAAACATACAAATGAGACACGAGACTCTTTTGAATATATTTTGCAGATTGAAATGGAATATAATAACTTCAAATGTTTGACTGTCTATTTTTCCGTAGGGAAAGTATCAAAATTGTAAACAAGTTCTGAAATATCTTCATGACAACTAAGACAATCGTTTTTGTGAAGTGAGATTTTTTCCAAATGGTGATATAGAGGTCCATTATTGTTTTCACTCTCATGCCTAATCAAGCAAGCAGCATTGCGTTGAAAATGGGGTTCACGTTATTATTTGTAAAGGGATTTCATATCTCAGAACAACTAGAACTATTAAACAAATCATTGACTTAATAATAGATTTTCAAACATTGACCACAACTGTAAATTTGAGCAAAGTTGATTTATTATCAGTCATTCCTTAGAAAAGTATGAAATTTGCACGTTTTTGGACTAGACAAGATGCTCTATTCCCCCAAAAAAGAACTGAACTTACTGCAATTTATCTATCAATCACAGAAAATACTAACAAATTTATTACCTGTAGTCCTCTGTCTGTCACAATTCTCAGAGTACCAAGGGACTTTTGACGACGTTTTAATTCCTTTTCAGAAGCACTCTGTGCATCTATGTCACTGTCCATTTCAACAACAACTTGCAAGTTTTTGTATCCATTCTCAGGGTTCCATTTGACTTCAGGTGCCACATCAACAAGAACATCATATCTGGATCAAGAATCACCACACAAAAAAGAAAAATCATCAATGTTACAAATTGTAACTCTGTGATACAATATTGTATTTGATAAATCTAATTGAAGTAGGAAAACTTGATGAGAGTAAAATAGAACATATGGTAATAAACCTGAGAGAATTAAGAGAAGCATAGTCCTTCTCCATATCGGAGAACTTAGTTGCAATGCTGACGGAGTCTTGCAAAGCCCTTCCAGTCACCTATGAAATAAAAAAGCAATAACGGATTTTTAAAATAAAGCTGCTACTTGAACCACTAGAAATAGAGGTTCCTAGGTCCGTGTTATTGCCTGTTCACTAACACGATTTCCTAGGTCTCTCAACGCCCCCTTCCAGTCACCTATGAAATAATGAAACAAGAAGCAATAACACAGATTTTCAAAATAAAGCTTCTACTTAAATGTCAAGCCTGATCACTTCTTTACAAGATCCCGTGATTTAAAGCAATGCTTGGAAGGGAACTCTGAATTTGTCCTTACTAAGTTATGCCTATGGAAGGGAACTTTGAAAATTTGTTCTTAATAAATTATGCATATGGGAAGTACTATAAGTTCACTAAAGAATAAGAAATAACCAAGCACCCTACAACTTGAACCTACCGAAGCCATGGCATGTGGAAGAGTCCTCTTCAAAATAGATTCTACAGTAGCCTTGAGAACATTTCCCTTACCAATATAACTTAGAAGAATAGGCTCTGGAACATTCTTTCCAGGTCGAAATCCAGGGATCTGTACAATCAACAACAATCCGCAAAAGTCATACTTCATTTTCAACATTGTAGAAAACCCTTTACAGTGAAATGTGGAAACATATAACAAACACCAAGATAGTTATCGATCTCGAGGCTTAAAATCTCCCAATTGACAAAATCATCTAATCAGACAACTTAATGAACTCAAACATGAACCTTTTATAATGCTTACCTTTGCCTTCTTCATGAACTCAAACATGACCCTTTTGTAACAATCATCACATACAGCCGTCGGGACTTCCACACTCAACCTCAACTACAAAAAAGATAGAAACTTTTCAAGTTACCCAAATGGTCCTAGATAATATAAATAACAATGCTGAAAGAAAATTCTGACTCACTCTTGAATTGGGCTCTTCAGTCTCATCCACTTTAATGTCAGCCGGAAGCCGGTCAATCTCGGGACCCGCCACCGCAGAAGAAGCTGCAGATTTTCGAGCACATACCGGGGGAATTAGACGATGAGTTTGGGGTGAAAAAGATGACAGATTTCGAAAATTAATGAAATCCTTGCTCAATTGCAGATGGGTTTTCTGGGTAAGAAAAAGAGAGCTTTGCCGGAGAGATTGAGGGTTCCAATTCAGAAGCGCGCTTGACCTGATACAAATCTCCATGGCTGCAATTCAATTTTCTCTTTGGAGCTTTCTGTTAAATTGAATCAATGGAGATAAATTTAAAGATATGGAAGACGAGAACTTAGTCTTAACGGTATTACTCAAAACGGTGAGTTTCAGGAAACGGACAAAAAAAGGCGCCAAGTTAAAAACGACATCGTATATATTTCTTTCTTTCATTTAATGAACATACATCAAAACGGTGAGTTTGAGGAAACGGACAAAAAAAGGCGCCAACACAGAAACGACGTCGTATGTTATCTTTTTCGTTTAATGAACATGTATGCTTTTATGCGGACATCTCTGTTCCACCCTCTCTACTGCCACTCTTGCTGACCAACAAAGTTAAAATCTCGCCGATATCTCGGATTCCGACGAGAAAATGGAAGGAGTCGGTTCTCGGCTGGGCCGTACCTCATCCCGGTACGGCCCATCTGCTAGCGCCGCTGTTTTTAACGGACCGGTGAGGAAGTGGAAGAAGAAGTGGGTCCATGTTTCGCCGTCGCCGTCTTCTAACGCCGGTAACCACAGCTCTCACTCGCACTCAAACGGCGTTGCCGGAAACAGTAACAACAACTCCCGGCTCCTCCTTTGCCGATGGACTCCTCTTTCCTCTACCGCCGCCGCCGCCGCCTCCGTTGACACTCCTTCCGAGGAGCCTCCGAGACGCAAGTTCCGATATACTCCGGTCTGTCTTTTTTTTCACATTTCTTCGGTAATTTTTTTGTTAGGGCTTTTTGGAATTTCACTTCACTAGGGCTTTAGCTTGTGAAACTAAAATACCTAAATTTTTTTTATAATTTTGATTGCATGGCTGTTGATTAGAGAGAGATAATTAGGGTTTGTTGTGTTTTAATTTTGCATTTGTAAGATTGAGTGGAGTAATTATTTGATTTGATTTGATTGGTTTTCGTGGATGAAATGAAGATGGTGGTGCTTGAAGAACAGAAAAAGGCAGCTAAAAAGGTTGATCATGAAGTTCGGACCAGCCGGGAATTCTCCCCATTGCGAGGTTCCAAGAATGATGATCTGAACCTTGATGATGCTACTTTCAAGACTGAAACCCAGGTTTCTTTTACGTTTCGATTTGATGTGCAAGTTTATCGTTTTGTTTCATTATAATTGTGATTGACGAGTTTTCGAATCATATTTCTTGTTTCAAAAGAGGGATAGGAAAAGATTGAAGTTTTACGTAGTCCTTGGATTTGTTCTGCACTCAGACTCTGGTTCTCGTTTATGCATTTTCAAATGAGTTTTTGAAGCTATTGTAAAGGGTTTGTTTATGTTAGAGAAAGATGAACTTGGTTTTTCATGATGATAATGGTTAAAGACGTAAAAAAACTCAAAAGGACTGGGGAAGAATAACATACTTCTCTGGACAGTTTTGACATTGAATGATTAAAATTTGTTTGATAACCAACTATGGCCTCTCTTACTTACTAGGCAATAGGCTTTGTGAAAGAATGTCATTCGCGCCTGTCTGCCTGCCTGTTGTTAGAATCTGCCACTTCGATGGTGCTATTTGCAACTAGTGACAGTGAATCATTTCATTTGCATTGAAAGAAAGTTGATTGAATTTCATGGAATTGCTAATAAAGTAGCCACTTTTGATGTTTGCCATGAAATTAGGCACATAAGAATGTGAAGCACAACCATTTTATCGTAACAATTTTAACAAGAGTGCAAACTAAGCATGAGTGTATTTTGTGTAGGATTCAAACACGAGCAGCTTAGATTTGGGATTGTGCTTGAAAGGCCACAATAGCAACAGTGATTCAATTGGACAGAGGAAAGAGGATCAAGCGAAGAAAGCAGCCTCGGGCGGATTTTGGACAACTGGCTGAGGAGCTGGTTGTTTATGTACTTGTATGAAGCCCTAAGCAAGCAGAGTGTCAGCTGCTACCTGCGACAAAAATATATTGTAATTAATTGTAGGTCCGTCATATATTAAGTTTGTGAATGTGAATGGTGGGTTAGGTGAAGTGTTGGCATTTATTTACATGATATTATAGATACTGGTGTAACTTGGATGGATTGCGTGTATGCATGAGCTATTAGATAGAAATGAGTGGTGGTTATGTTTTAAACATTCGTTCTACTCCTCCGATGGCCACGAAAGAGACCAGCCGCACCAAAGGGTGAGATCTTTTTCGCAACCAAGCATTAGAGGCTGGACCAAAACCTTTGCCCTCTGTTAGGGGTGGCGGTGGCTACATTACCCACGGGTCTTCCATACCACCTACTCCTAATGAAATTACCTGGACTCAGTTTAAAAAGGTATGCCACAGGTATGAAATTGGCCTCCAGGATATCCAGCATCTGTTGTCTGTCAAACAACTGCCTAAATTATATAAATTTGTTATTGTGTATGTAGTGGGATTTAATTTCATAAGCTAAAACTTCAACCATTGAACCAATGTCTCCATTAATAAAAAAAACTCGGGCATGAAATTACATGGTTAACATACATATGTAGGGTCCATATTAATATGATTTTCTAAAGGCTTAACTACCCTGCAGACCCCTAAAGTTAGTAAATTTTTTCACTTTAACCTTTAAAGTCATGCATTTCCCACTTTAACCCTTTAACTCTAAAAAACAGGTCAACTTAACCTTTAAAGTTCTTCACTTTCCACTTTAACCCCTTAACTCTAAAAAACAGGTCAACTTAACCCTCCGGCACATGGAATCTTGAATTTTGTCAAATTGAACTCACTCCATAATTTGGGCATCCAAAAAATCTTCTCTCGTAATTTCCAAGTTTTCAAAATACTTTAACCGGAGCAAATTCACTGCAAAAACACATTCTAGGTTGTGATTCCATGAACTGTGGATGCAAAACGATTAACGATAAGTCGAAGAACACAAATCATGTAAAATAGGAAATCAGAGGGAGAAATCTAACAACACATCTGTAATTTTAAATACCCAGAATATCAAATCAATGCCATTTACAAATTCGCGAAAGAAGATGAGAAGAATTACACGAATCAAGAACCAGACCTAGAAATCGAATCTGTAAACGCCACATCATATTGAGAGGTTAAGTTGACCTGTTTTTTAGAGTTAAGGGGTTAAAGTGGGAAGTGCGGAACTTTAAAGGTTAAGTTGACCTATTTTTTAGAGTTAAAGGGTTAAAGTGGAAAATGCAAAACTTTAAAGGTTAAAGTGAAAAATTTTGCTAATTTTAGGGGTCTGCAGGGTAGTTAAGCCTTTTCTAAACTTTGTAACTTACTAGCTTTTAGATGTTGATAATTAACAAGCAAGAGTACTCGTGATTTCAAAAGGTAAGTTTCATATTCGATATGTATATCCATTAACAATGTGACAAGTATGAGTCATTTGACAATTTTTTGTAACCAAAAGTTCCTTTTAGAACTTGCCCATAAAATTATCACATATAAAACAACCATTATATGTTTTACCATTGTTTGGACAACACTTATAATTACATACATAAAATATGGGGTAAAAATACCCCTATTGTTACAAGTTTTTATAAATTATTTTTGTGAATTTTTTTCTTTTACTAAAATTATGGATTCTTAAAAATGATGATATCTTAGGTTGACACTCAAAATAAACCATTTAAGAGCTTACAAATCAAACAAACATCTTAGATGCATCTTATAATTTCTCTCCCAATTTCCTTTTAATGGCTATATGCAAGAAATTATCTAGCACTCTAATAATTTTGAAATCTTGTAATGTAATTTCTCACAAACAAATTGCTTTATTCACTTTTTTAACAAATATTTTAATTTCTCATGGTTTTCTTTGCTTAAGAAAAAAAGAAGTTTCATAAAAAGAAAAGGACAAAAAAAGCATAGAAAATAGTTGATTTCCTAAGCCAGCGTGTGGACTTGTTGGAAATTATTTTGGGGCATGGATTCTAGTATCAAAATCAATACTACACATTGGGAAGCTCAATCCTCATCTTCCCTGGAAACAGTAAAAAATATTTATCTCTCAACCTCAAAACTGTATCAGAGGCATTAGTTAATGCTAAACCTGAGGCTCCTGAATCCCTATAATCTATTCCAACATAACGGTGGAGAAAATGTTCACTACACAGTAAAGACTTATCTGGGAAGAAAGAGAGAAAAAAACATTACATTCCGTTCTGTTCAACTTTTCTCCAACAAATTCAAAAGGATGGATGTCTATTCATGCCCTCTCTTGAAGGGTAGGGGGTTACCGGGCTCATTCCTCCTCTACTTCTTTGGTAACACCAACTTCGGCCGGCCTGATTACTCGGTCATGCAGCACATATCCAGCCTACAGTACACAATATACTCAATCAGTTGCGCAGACATCAATCCATTACTAATTAGCGCAAAATCCAAAAAAATAAAAAAATAAAAACCTTGTGAAATCTCACAGTGGTTTATTTCGTAATCAAGCAGTGATTGAAGTTTTTGTCTTCCAAAAAAATGATCTTTCAGGTTAACACCGTTAAAATGACCGTTGATGACCTCAGAAATGGAAAGTTTGATTAAATGTTGATGTTCTAAACAACTTTAATTTTCCCTTTTTAAATTTCAAGGTCAATTAGGTGTTGATTGGCTATCAGAGTGTGAATGTTTAGAGAGAAAACTACAAAAGTACTGATTTGGAAAATCAAATATATAGTTAAAAAATGCTTATTTTTGAGGAAACAAGAAACCACGATCCGTTTTCTGGTCACAAAAGGGAACACGGTCACTTATTTGACAATTTTTGCAACCACAGGGTTACTGAATAAAAGGATAATTTAATTGGTTTGCTCAAAAAAAAAATACCTTAAGGACCGCTGCAACTGTGCCTGGGGGCTTAGAAGCATCTGCTAACTGGAACACTGCATTATGCCTATGTGGATCAAATGGCTCATTTACTGGATCAAACTTTTCGATTCCAAATTTCCTAAATATCTGTAATCCAAGACAGATATCATAAAGTTGTATCAACAAAAAATCAGATATAAATTGTGATCGAGTACGAGGAAGGAATCGTTACCTCAGAAAGTTGCTTTTCAGTCATTTCAACTCCTTCCAAAAGGGTCTTAAGGAGTGGAACTGCCGCACTTGAGTCGGTCGATGGATCAATTTTTGAGTAACTTTCTTTGACAACTGAAGAAGCCCTACCCAAATTGTCTGCCACATCGAGTAGGCTCTTTGCAAAATTCTGCATGAAATTCATGGAAGATATGTTTTAGACAAAAGTACCCTCGTAAACGTTAGAATAATTGCCCATTTCCTTAAATTTGCAACCAATGCACTTCACTATCCCTTTTTTGCTAAGAAAACAAACTACAGGGACTTATTTACAAAAATTGAAACCACAAGGCACTAATGTAAATTAACCTCAAATTCAAATAAGACAGCAAGCAATCAATATTAGAAAGAACACCTGTATCGCAAATTTCTTTGAATTCTCAGCATCTCGTTTAGTCCTATCCATGATATTTTCCGTGTCTGCATATGTGCGAAGAACTTTGTCTTTCATTTTCTCAACCTCTTTTTGCTTTTCCTTCAGAAGCTCTTCTTTTTCTTTGAGAAGCTTCACCAAATCATCCATTGAAAGATCACCTTCACCTTCAGCATCTGAATCTGAATCAGAAAATGCAATTCGTTTAGTAGCTCCTCTCCTTCTTTTGACAGATTGAGACATATTGGGTTGAGATTCAGGGTTCAAACCTGACTCCTTGATCTCTTCAGAAGCTAAATCTTCTGTTTGGTCACCAGGCTTATCATTATCTCCACTGGTTTTCTCTGCTTGAGCCTCATCGTTCTCCACAGATGTACTCTGATCCTTTGCACTTTGTTCAGGGGATGCAGATGAAGTAAACCCGAATCGTTGAAAGGGAGATAAAGTCCAGGCTGAACTGTGAAATGAAGACACCTGGCTACCAAGAAACTGAAAGAGGACAAATATTTTTCAACCAATATTTTGTGTCAGAAATTTAGAAAACACCAACTTTAACTAGTAAAAAGAAGCAACAAAAATTGTACATCAAAGAAGTAAAAGAGTCAGCAGGACACAGATCCATAATACACCTTCCAGGTTCTAGTCCTAAACGTAATATCCCTTCTTATGATAGGGCTACTATACCAGTAACCCATATCAACCTTCTGTCCCAAGAAACATTCATTCCTTATCTTAAGAAAACTTCATAACTAATCGTATTTTCTTTAGATTTTAAATCATGCCATGAGTGATGCAATGGAATGAAGACCATGTTATGCAATGACAGAATGTTCATAGCAGAGTATGCCAGCTATTGTAAGTAAACATATTTCCTAAGATAATTTTGTAGGTAGTTGCAAATACTTCCTCGTAAAACCACCATGAAAAGTATTTCTTAATGCGAAAAATGGAAAGAGAAAAGATGCCACAAAAACTAAAGTGAACTTAATCCCAAACAGTGTGCCCTATTACTATCGCACTAATGAAAAGGATATTATCAACCCCACAAATTCAGAATGTTTACAGCCAGAGGATTAACATTAACTTAGAAATGTCAAGTTAAAACACCTAATTAAAATAAAAAGTGAGACTACATAGAGATGCATACTTGATTACGCAGTAATAGCATAGCAGTGAATTTGAAGCAAAACATGGTTAAATATAGAAATGATATAAACAGTAATGAAATATAAAAAGATTAATCGCCACTAGAACCAAGTAAAATCTCTTAAAAAGAAAAGTAAACAGATATTCAAGGAAGCACAGGATGAATATTCTAAATCATATAAAATCAAGTTCCAGATCAAAATATCAGAATTCGCAAACAAATATTGTAAATCCTTAAACCCTAGAAAAACCCTAGCTCAATTAAAACAGACCTGAGATGGATGATCGTGAACAAGTGAGTCAATACGACTGGAAAAGAGCTGCTGCTGCTTCTGAGAGGAAGAGAGGAGGAGGAGCGACCGCCGACCCACGCTCTTGGAAACGCGTGAGAGAATCACCCTGGACATCAACATAGCCGACGAAGCTGATCAATTCAAGAGGGAGAGGCGTGCTTGGAGCCAAAGAAAGAAAACAAGGGTTTAAGCACTCTTTTGGGTTTTGCAATTTTGTGGGTTAGGTTTTCTTTCCAATCATCCAGAATCCAGGGTTTATCGCTCACTTTTAATTTTTTATTTTATACACAAATATATATTAACTTTTTATTGAAATTTTTTAATTTAGTGTAAATATGAATATCATCAACCTTATATAATCATACAAATTTTATTAAAATTCCGAGCTGAAAGTTATAGTTAATCTATTTTATAATTTTTTATGCGCTCTTAAACGGTTTGGAGACATGTTTTAAAATGATTTCATTGGATTAAGTTCAACTCACCGTATGTTTTTAATAAAATAAATATTGAAATTTACAGGAATCGAATTCATAACTTTTCAATCGTGGAGGTTTTGATACGATGTTTTTTATAAAAGTTTAAACTAATAGTTATGACTAACAACATCTTTTTATATTAATATCTCACACACCTTCACATGAATGTCTTTTTGAGCTTAAAGCGTGCACAACACATGCTTATCCTATTATGTGTTTTTAATTCACAAAAAAAGGGATTATCGGAATTTGAACTCAAGACCTGTCAGTCAATCGAATATCATGATAATTAACCGATTAAACTAAAAGCTCGAGCTAATAGTTAAAGTCAACATGTTTTATATTAATCTTTGACACACCCTCATGTAAGTGCCCCTTAGGCTTGAAGCGTGCAAAACACATGCCCAACTCATCATGTGTTTTTAATTCAATACGCCAGAAGTCGAATTCGAACTTAAACTTTTTAATTGTAGAGACTCTAATACATATTAGTTAACCGATTAAACTAAAGTTAGTATAGGATTTTATCTTTATACTGTGAGTTTGCCAATGTTGCTGGATGGGATTTTGGGCCATTAGCTAGAACTTGTTGGGCTTAGCCCAATATATCATTTCCCATATTAGTTTTTTATTTTCGGTTTTCTTAATCACTAAATATATCAAAAGATGCTTAATTGAAGAAGGGTGTAGGCTATGGTCACTTTGTTTTTCCCTTACTTTGTCTATACTTTATCTTTTTTACCATTGGATTAGTTTTTAACCCATGATCCAATAGTTGACAAAACAAAGTAATGGTTACTTTGTGAAAAACAAAGTGACCATAGAATATCCCTTGAAGAAGAAACAAAATTGAATAAGATCATATAGTTGTATAGAAAATCTTCAAAAACGTGTATTTTTGTAATGAGAAATTTCAAAATACATCTAGTATACCACACCATCCATATGCCCAACCAACAATTAAGCAACATACCATAAATATTAGTAAGATTAGTGTTGATAATTTAGAGTGTAGAGTTCATTTCTTAGGTATAGAAGTTTTTTTTTTCTTTTCTTTTGAGTGCACCTAAGATTTTATTTAAGCATCCAGAATTTTAAATAAATTATTGACTAAAAAATATATTATTAATTAATTATTTGATGTAAAAATCTTATTGGTTCAAATGATACATGTCAATCATTTATTGTCTTGGTGTTCCACGTCAGCCGTACGCTGAATGTATACTAAAACCTCTCATACACAAGATGGAGAGAACATATACTGAAATTTTTTAAATCGATACTTTTGTATATCAAAAAAGTATAATAGTCTTATTTTTATAAACATTAAGAGTTTAATTTGATGTCATTTTATACGGTGGTCATTGAAAAATCTTAGACTTAGTTTAACATTTTATCCCAAATAAAAACAAAATCTCCACATGAATCCTCATTCTCGTTGAGATATGAGGGGGGTGAGGAAATTTTGTATAATTCATAAATGGAAACTGGATCCCCAAAATGTTTTTGAGCCAGACAGAAATTGGTCCCGGTCCATATCTCCTGCCGTTACATCCTCATATAAAAGGGGTATGCAACATATGTTTAGTAGCCCCATGACAAGGATGGATCTTATTTAGAGCCAGAGCCAGAGGTGTAATAGTGAAACAGAGTAGTGGTGCAATTAATAGGCAGGCAGGCTCACCACCTAATTAATGATATTGTCCATTCACTCGCACTCTCAACTGTACAACTCAAAATATCTATAAACTAAATGAATGCTTTCAAAAATTAAATAAATTCAAGTTTTTTGATAAAAATTATACATATCTAGTCAAATTTGAGTTTCCAACAGACCAGCTCATTTTCAGCTGATCTCTAATCTCACAATATAATGTAATTCCAAACATGAAATTAAGCAAATTAAAATTGAACCAAAAACAAGGCTTGTTTTTTATTATATTTAATTAATTGTGATTTATATGCAGAGAGTCCAAACTATCTTTGTTCAGGCCAAGAGAGTTAAGATTAAAATTTAAGTTTTTAATTAGTTCTCTCCTCTCCTCTACTCTTACCTCTTATTTGTTTATTTATGTACTTACATAATAGTAACATGGTTATTGTTTGGATGCCTTGCATATGCAGATTTCTAATTCAAGTAAATGCTTGTATTCTTCATCATTTCTGTAGTATAGTGTAAAGCTCTGTTGCAGAAAAGCAAGGCTTAGATTTGATTTTCTTTTTCTTTAATATATAAAAATAAAAAATTCAAACTCCACCAGAATGACATATTAGTAGAAAAATATTGCAATTATTAATGATTTCCTTAGAGACAGAGAATTCAAAGAATAAAAACAACATAAAGATTAATGACCAACTAAACCATTTAAAACGCTCAACAAACTTCCACCACATTTTTATTTTAATTAGCCTTGTCTAACCATCTTCATTTCATACCAGCTTCACCAACCATCTAGACCTGCTTAGTACATGATAAATAACATCTCATACAGTTTCAGGCACAATAAACCAAACACTACTATGGAAACATTAATGAACTCATTCTTCTTAGTTCATTTTTTTCTGCAAATCCTAAACGTACATGGAAAAGTACCAGCCATCATTATATTCGGAGATTCAACAGTGGACACCGGCAACAACAACCAAATATCTACATTGCTAAAGAGCAATTTTGCACCTTATGGCAGGGATTTCATAGGTGGGAAGCCTACCGGAAGGTTTTCTAATGGTCGGGTTCCAGGAGACTTCATTTCTGAAGCCTTTGGAATCAAGCCAACTATACCTGCATATTTGGATCCCAAGTATGACATACAAGATTTTGCTACTGGTGTTTGCTTCGCTTCTGCTGGAACAGGTTATGATAATGCTACTTCTGATGTTCTTGTAAGTTATAATTAACTTAATTAACACTAAGATAGTATAGATAATAAATCATCAACTAATTTTCTTCATTAATCTCACTGAAATTGCAGAATGTAATACCTATTTGGAAGCAATTAGAATACTACAAGGAATACCAGAAGAAGCTTAGAGGATATCTAGGAACCGAGAAAGCTAATCAAGTAATAAGGGAAGCACTCTATCTGATAAGCATAGGAACCAATGATTTCCTTGAGAACTACTATGTACTTCCTCGCAGACAAATGCAGTTTTCTGTGAATGAGTACGAGTCATTTCTACTGGGAATTTCCAGAAAATTTATCACAAACCTCCATCATCTTGGAGCTCGAAAAATATGTACCAGTGGACTTCCTCCAATGGGATGTTTGCCTTTAGTAAGGACTACAAATTTTTTTTCTGGAAGTAAATGCATTGAAAAATTCAACAATGCAGCCAAGGGTTTCAATGAGAAGTTGAATAGAACAGTTACAGAGCTAAACAAGGAGCTTCCCAAGATCAAACTGGTGCTATCAGACCCGTACGGTATCGCCCATGACATGATGCAGAATCCAGATTCGTATGGTAACTAACTTCTTCGCTATGCTTCTAAACTAAATGCAAATTCAGTTCATAGCTGTGGAACTAGAATTCATCTGACTCAACTCCTATTCATAATCCTAATTGCAGGATTTGAAAATGCAGCTCAAGCATGCTGTGGAACTGGACTTTTTGAGATGAGTTACCTGTGCAATAAATTCAACCCCTATACGTGTTCAGACGCAAACAAATACATGTTTTGGGACTCTTTCCACCCCACAGAGAAGACCAATAAGATCGTTGTTGATTATATAGTAAAAAACTTTTTAGCTGAGTTTCTTTAATGATGACAAAATGCCTAATTAGTTAATAGGTAGTAAAAATTTTGTCTGCTGTAATTAATTATTGAAAGAGGAATCTATTTCCAGAATTATTTTTGTTTGTAGTAAGGGAGATCTCAGGGAACTTTACCAAGATCATATTTTCTATCTGAAGAATACGTTTGAATGCTACTAGATCTCCTGACCAGATTTGAATGCATAAATGATTTGAAACAAGTTTTAAAAACGAAACAGAGAAAAAAATAATCAAGGCAAACATACTGATAAACGGGTGAGTTTTCCTTTAATTTGTAAAGAAAATCATCAAAGCTAGGGAATACTACCAAATCATCTTTTTTACTTGAATTTCACCATCCCAGTGATCAAAACATGAATCAACATAACATTTGAGCTACACTACAATCCTAGTAATTCAAACAGAATCAATAATATAATATCACATTGTAAAGCACCTACGTATATTTCGGACACATGAGAAAGATATAAGTTGAAGGAAGACGGTTCCTGAATGTCAAGTTGCAACTTACTTGGGCTCTTTGGGAAAGTGCAGTTTGATCAAAGCAGGAAGTTCAGCTAGATCAACCTGAGGTTTGCCCAATAAGATACTCTTCAACTTTTCATCACAATTGACTAGATTCTTGTTGTTTTGATCCTAGTAATCCAAAGACGCGCAACGTATCATAAACATATGTATAAAAAAACACAAACCAAATGTAAATAAAGAAGAGCAAGTGAACCTGGAGATTATTGGTCTTGATGTAGGACCAAACAGACATGAAACAGCCCAACCGAGAAACCTGAGAGTGGCCGACGAAGTCCCGAAGAGTAGAAGGAAGATTAACAAGATCAATCAAATTAGCGAGCTTCTTAGGGTTGTCTATGGCAGCCTTCTTAAGCCTTTGTGGCAACATTTTCCCTAAATATCAAAAGCAGGGTCTGTGGAGAATTTAATCAAACAGTTGGTATGCAAATAAAGAAGGAGACTTTGACTACCAAATTCAGAATCTCTGAAGCAAAAGCAAGTATGATAATATGCAAATAATCGGATACACTCTACCTACGTACCCAAAGATTGGAACTTCAACACCAAAAATGGCAGACAGCTGATTGATTTCAGAATGCTACCACCTAGACTTGCAATTTTATTTGAAGTTGGGCTGTGTTATAAATTTAAGCTTTACAAGTTTAGTTTAGGGAAAACTACACAAATAAATTCTGGGATTTCGAACATTTCCAAATATAATTTCTTTTAAATTTTTGTAAACATATATTTCGTGGTTTCGAATGTTAGCAATTAGAAGTTAAAATAATGATGTCAATTTCTACTCACAAATAATAGTTCTTTTAAATTTCATGCAAAGTTGTAATAATAATAATGTTGACAGTTACGGTTGATTGATGTTTTGTTGCATTATTTTTCTCTCCATTTAAAGTTATATTGTAGTTATTAAATAATATATATCACTTAAATGACATTCGGTTCAAAATTGGTGAACATGGTGACTTTTTACTATCGAAAAACATAACATATGCAAGCAATAATTAGCAATGTTATCCAACTAGCCTCTAGTTGCTAACAATTGACCACATGATATCCATTTACAAAAGTTTAAAACACGAAAGTTATATTTGAAAATGACTGAAACCACGTGATTTGATTTGATTTTGTACCTTCTTTTTTTTTCATTCCTATGATATAATACAACATAACTTTATATAAATAAACGAGTATTAACTTTATATCAAAAGCTACTTAAACTTGACCAAAAATGTAAATTGAGTCTTATTAGCTCTTTGAACTTATTTAATTCGACATATTTAGCTCTCTAAGTCTACGTGACAAAATAATAGTGAATTTTGAGAAATCGTATAATAGATCGCATAATACAAATTTAAGATTTACATATATCAATTCACACAAATTTGAGAGATCAATAAATCATTTTAAACAAATTTAAGTGACAAACATATCACTAAAAAAAATTAAAGAGTTAGTGTTCACTCAAAAAGTTTAGTGATTTAATCTATTTTTCAGCTAAATTTAAAAAGTTTCTGAGATATTAAGCATTAACTTAAACAGATCATCGACACAAATAAAAATTTAAAAAATGTTTTATCAACACTTCTTTTTCTTTTTCTGAAAAGTAGTTTTGTGACTCTTTTCAAACTTCAAACATAACAAAATAATCCAATGGAATAAATTTATAGTAGTAGGTTTTGAGAGATTAAAGCAATAAAACTATAGGCAGTGTCCACCCACAATTTGACAATCTATTCACGACTCTTTTTTTTTTCCTTAAGAACATTAATTAGGCATGTACAGATCTCCTTTTTCTCTTTATGATTTATATATTCTCTGACACTATATCTTCACGCGAATGCCACTATGAATTTGAAGGATGTACAATACAGTTTAATTCACTATGTCTTTTTAATTCAACAAAAATTTAGGTTGTTGGGAATCGTACTCAAAACCTTTTAATTCAAATTTTCTGACATATTTCACTTAATTTAATTATCTTTTTTAATTTTCCATCCGGTTTTCGAACCACATTGTACCGACTAATCCGGATTCGGAGCGGATCCAAAAATTATGGTATTTAAACCCCTCTCAGTCGTTGTTGTGGGAGATCGATCCGCAGACCTCCATACCAAGCGCAGCACCATGCTACCACTACGCCAACCATCGATTGGTACTTAATTTAATTATCTATTAAAAAATCTCTAGCTAAAAAAAAATGAAACGGCATGAAAAAAATTTACATATTGCTACTTTATAATTGCGAGTTGAATTAGAATTACTGATCCCAAGTAATAGCTTCATATCCTAAATTTATTTTACAATCACATAAAACAATATTCGATCTCATGGTATGGAATAGTACAACTAAGATTAGAACTCAAAAAAAAAAAGCTACAAAAGAACATATATCAAGATGGACTTGATACTAAAATAAAGAAAAGTGTTGGAATTTCAATTTAAGGTTTTAGTAGTAATGAAAATAAAGCTCCTTGTTGATATACAACTACTTCTCACCTCAAACCTAGGAACTGATTTATATATTCCAATGCCTCACCAAACTTCAACAAGATTTGAAGCATACCGATACTTACAATAAACTCATTTTCAAGTTGTCCCTAGGATATTAAACACATACATCCATACCTTCAAAATCTTTTTCCCTTAACCGCCAAATTGCGTCAAAAATTTAGTCGTACGGATTTCTAAAGTTCTTCAAGAGCTCAGGAATATCATAACCAAGCATGTCATCAACAGCTTGTATCATTTTAGGCTTCAGTTTTTCAAACTTGTCAATATTATAGCCACTCAAAACCTCTCTGAAGTGATCCACGTTTGGGAAATCGCCAGACGGCAAATGGAACTCCTTTTGCACCTGCATATATTCTCAACTAAATGTCATATATCAATTATAACACATGCTACACAGGAAGAAGAAGAAGGGAGACAGAATTAAAACCTTTCCGAATTCAGTTTCTAAATTCTCCATTAGTCGCTGTTGAGCCTTCGATTTGCCCATCATTGCTGGCATTTCCTTTTTCAGATGGCTTATAATATAAGCATGTATCTTGGCAGCCCTTGCTCGTTTCACAAATTCATTGATCTGTATGAAATTTATTACATTAGATCACATCCACTAGCTTCCTCCAAGTTCGGACTTTTCATTATAGATAATGCTATTTCATATGTCCATGAATCCCCATGCCACCATGCTAACTTATAAACATATATGAAAAGAAAACCTCCAACTGAAACAGAGACAATATACTCACTCGACGATCGCAAGCCTTCTTCGGTATATCTTTCAGATCAGATAAAAGGTCTTCCTGTTCTCTCTCAAAGAGCTCTTTCCCAAGTGGACCAACAGCATTTTCATTAACAGGTTTGTCATTGAATGATCTGCCAGTCAACTTCGGATGTTAATTTTCTATAAACATACAAACTAAATAAAGAGTAATATTGTTCCATCACATACAAGTAAAAAGGTTGTGTTATTTAGTTTAACAAAATGAGTTAGCAATTGGAAACAGTCAAAACCAAAAAAAAAATAAAAATATTGATGGTTACTACTCTTAAGGTTGTCTTATAATCATTCTGCAGTTCTATGGGGAAAAAAATTCTGGTTATTGAGCTTACCCAATATAGACACGCGAAACTTCAGGAGTGTTGAGAACTTTCCCAAGTGACCACATCAATGCTCCATAAACCCTCATTAACTGCAGGAGGGAAAAGCCAAGTGGATATAATTCTACACAGGCATAATAGAGAAGCCATCGATGCAATCATAATATCCATGATAACTTCATGAAATGTATATCAAGGGAACATATAAAATTAAGTTCTTACTTGTTGAGTATCAACTTGGTCTGCCTTGTTGAGGACCACACGAATCTTATCATCATGACCACGTAGAGATGAAATCACACGCTTGAATTCATCACTCACATCAAGTTTGTGAGGATCAAACAAAAGCAAAATGAGATCGCACTTGGCAGCAAACCAAGAGGTGACACCAGTGAAGTCATATGCTCGTTGAGTTCGTTGTTTTTCTCCAGATAAAACACCAGGGGTGTCCACAAATGTAATATGCTCCAGCAACTTCAGTATAAAACACATTTATTAGTTTAAAATGCTCAAGATTTAAATATCAAGCATATCACATTGATTAAGATTCATGAACTCACAGAATGAGGCATTTGAGAACATTCAAATTTTGATAAAAATGCTGATCCAAACGTTGTGAGTCCATTAAATGGCATATCTGCTTGAACTGCTATTGTATTGCCTGGAATACTCCTTTCATCAGGACCCGACTGTACAAAACATGAAACATTTACGTGTTTGGATAAAATCAAACAAAATTTCATTAAAAGATACAAAGTAGATTTATAAAAACTCGAACTATAATCTTTATAACCATTCGGCTAAATATACATCAGGGGCAACTAGATAGGAAGTAGGCATGATTTTTCTTTAAAAGTAGCATTTATCCTCATTGAAAAAACGCTCCAGCGAAAAAGAAAACGAAGTACACAAAGAGAACAAGTAACAGCATTAATCCTTTTCCCATTCTTTACTTTTTTTAATGCGCACACTCCAGCCTCCGACACTTTCATAGGCCACTATTGATACTTGATCGATGTTCAAGTAGAACTTCTTTATGTTCGCACCTTTCATTAATTACAAATTCCAAAGTCCCGACTTAGGGTCAAGCCATGAGCTAGAAGTTCAAACCCTCCAAGCCTCCACATCTTACTGTCTCAATGACACTATTATTAGGTATGTACCTGAGGGACGTTTGGGATTTTCAATAAAGAAATCAATAACAAACTTTTTCACTCAGCATCAGCATTGCCAGTATGAAGATACTGAATATATGAAAAAGTAGTAGGACAGGTTCCACTAAAGGAAGAAACAAGCTCATCCTGAAACAGAAATAGAATCAGCAGTTATACCAACACTGAAATTGAATTAAACCCGCTGATTCCTCAAGAAATAGATTCCACTAACATTCTCCTCAAGAAATCCTTTTTTTTTTCCTTAAAACTAATGGAGCCAAAAAGAACTTCTTATGTCCTAAGATCTTCAGTAGAGGAGGACAGAAATCACCTTAGAACTTGTGAATTGATTTCATCCTCTAATGGATAATAAGTTGGATAAATAGTCAAGTATAGTTACCTCTCCTCAAATTCAATTACTATCTCACAAGGTAATTTATACTTGACAAACCTCTAAGAGAATCAAGAAACTTTACTATAGTTGTTCCTCCGTTTTCCTTCTTAAACCTAAATGGATGTTCTGGTGTTTTAGATATAGGAGTCATGAGGAAAGCTAGAAGGTATAGAAAAAGAGAAACAAAAGCACTAAGAGTAAAAGAACGATGTTTCCAATGTCCATCAATAAATTACTGATACCAACCCACGGAGAAGAAAATAAAAATATATTTGACAAAAACTGTACCTTATTTTATGTTTTCAATGAATTTAATTAACAAGCTCAAACAACACAGAAAATAACCACTGGCAGGCCAGTGCAAGCACAAATTGATGGACAAATAATGGCAGCATACAATATAGGAATTTTGTAAGTACCATAACAACAACAAATCTGTCAGTTGTTGGCTCAGGTCCAATATGAGCTCCTGTAACAAAACCAGAAAGAATATGTAATAGACAATAGATAATGCACTAATGGCAAGTTAATCCTACTCTATTTTGATGATGTCCATTAACTGGGGGAAGATAAAAGGGAAGGGAAAATTTGCTGGAGAGAGGGAAGAGCTTACCTGGATAACCACATTTCAGTAAATGCTTGATGAATGTTGTTTTTCCAGTGGAATATTGACCCAAAAGCATCACCATTGGTTTAGCATCAAAATCACTGTTTGTCTACAGGTACAAGTTGACAAAAATCTGTCAGCTTACCATGTTCTAAAGTTCGCATGCTAAGGCATGAAATTAAATAAAACATAAGCGGTCGTAATTTGAGTAAGAACATCACAAGCGGAAACTATTGCTCACCAACAAAGGCGATACAAAATCATTAAAGCGATATGCAACTTCCAATGGCTTCAGCTTCTGAATGTACAACCTCTTCAGTCCATCGATGATAGAAGTAACAGACGATAGTGATACCTAATAGCATAATGTAAAGTGTGAGTTCATAGAAAGGTAAAAAAGTTCACAAGTGACAAATCAATAACAAAACCACATGCCACGTAATTCAAAAGGAAGAAAAAATTGCAACAGGATTGTGCATGTTCTAGACACGTAAAATTATCACAACACAGAAATTCTTATGATGCTAAATATTTCTTTGCTGAAACAAGCTAAGAATATCAGCAAATATCCAAAGTTCTGGTGTTCTAAGATATTCCAGCAAAAGGCTACCCACTTCGACGGGTTATGGAGGAACATCAAGAATAATATAGGACTATTAATCTGAAATTGGAAGTAAACTAGTCCAGCGGCAGACAAGTCTTAAAAACTCGAAAATGTTACCACTTGAATCACATGGTCCAGCCAGAGTCATAAGATCTACTCAACCATGTCAGACATTGCCTCTTAGTCTGTGTTTTCGTACATGTATAATGACCCTATTAATAAACTTTCCTTGTCCCATTAAATTGAAACTCACACTTACACTGTTAACTTCCACAGGATTTATTAGTTCTACGCTCCCTTTTTCTCATAAGTCACACAACAATACCTGTAGGAGATCTGCCTTCAGAATGAGTGACAATTGCAAAAGGGACACTATATTTGCAAACAAAAAAAAAAAACAGGCTAAACAATGAAGATGAGATTCTGAAGCCAGATTGAAAAGTCTCTAATCATGGCCGTAAGCCATGCTTATACCACTTTCTAAGTTAAAACATTTGATATTAAAAACAAAAAAAAAATCAACTGGACAAGCCTCTCCTACTTGTGAACTAGTAGTATAGGTCATTATGTTTTTTATTTATAACCAATATACACATGTAAAATAACACCAATATGTCCCTAACATGCATTTAGGGAAGAACAATTATTAGAATTAGCATTAATAAGCATCTACAGCACAAACCTTTTTTGAGGATTTAGAAGAAAACCAATTGGCCGAGGGTGAGGATTCCGAAGGAATAGTACCTACAAAATTAACAATCATTGAACAACATTAATAACACGATTTCGCAATGAAAAAACAAGAGACTCTTACCATTTCCATCAGGCTCACTTGATGTAGATTTCCGCCTCTTCTTCTGCAACAAATTAAATTTAAGCAAAATCAACATCCAAAAAGGAAATAAAAAAAATACTAAAAAGTATAACAAAAAACAATAACACACTCACAGCGAGCATCTTATCGAGACCTTCCATAGCTGGAGGATTCAAATTTACAATGTCTACTGCAAACATTATCATACAACTAGATTCATTTAGCATTCAATGCTAGGAAAACAATAAAAAAGACAAGAGCGCGAAGAACCTACCATCTCTCTGTAAGACATCGTGAGTTATCTCGTTCCCAGCTTGAGCTAACGAAACTAGCTACAGTCGGGAAGTAAAAAAGATTAGCAAACAACAATTAAACTAAAACAAAACCCGAAACAAACAAGCAAATCACCTGCATAGAAGTGACGAATTCGTTGAAGCCGAGATAACCCTGTCTCTTAGAATCAGCAATCGCCCACACCTTTAAGCAGAAACAGCTAACTAACTATTTAGCTAATAAACGTAACACGAAAACGAGCAAGAAAATGAAAAAGATGCATAATAACAACCTGCTTGAGATCCTGGCGAGATAAATTTGACATGGAAAAGAAATTTATAGCGTCACTACCAGTAATTCTACCGTCACCATCTAACAAAACAAACACAAAATCATCCATCAGTAAGAAATGACATTTCAAAGAAGAGGAGTAAAAAAAGTTACCTGCATCAGCAAGATTAAACCACTCAAGGTAGATCTTCTGATTCTCCTTTGAGCATGAACCTATAGGTCCCGAAGATATTTCCATTGCCTTCAAGAAAAAAAGATGGACTCTGAAATGTGAATTTCAAAATAATTTGAAAGAGATTTGAAATTTGGGGGAAATGATTTCTTCCGCTTTATTGGGTTTCTGGTTTTTTAAGAAGAGAGTCCTTACGCTCGACGAAAAGAGCCTCTCACGTGCAAGGCGGGAGATACGTTGTCGTTTTGGAGGGTTGATGGGGCGCGTGACTGGTCTAAAGTTTAACGGTATCTTGAAAACGCAATTATTTTATGTGTTGCTGTCGTTTTTCTTTTTCTTTCAAATTAAGTGGACATTTTTGTGTGTTAATTGTTTAAAGAAATTTAATTGTTATTTTGCGCTTCTAATCCGGGATGTGATATTTGTTTTTGAGCTGAGTGGAATTGTGTAGATTCATAATGAAAACATTTAAAAATTATCTTATTTTTTTTGCTTTTGAAAGTAATTATTTTAAGGTTATTATCTTAATTTTTGCTATTTCCTTTTTCAAAATTATGTGGCTGAAATGAAACTATAGTATAAATATGAAAGGGTAAAAAAATCCTAAAATAAACTCCAAAACAGTCGAATGTTTTTTGCTTGTTGTGACTAATGATATACGCTTTCAACTAAACTCGTATCTTTTCTAATCTAAAATGCTTATCTAATTTCTTTAGGTACAATATAGAAATTGTTGGTTAAGATGAGCCAGCTTTCTTTCATTCTTTTTAATTTTCTTTTTCTTCCTATTAATAAATTAACTTCGTTGAATTAGAATTTATGCCTAATATTTCAAGTATAAAAGCAACGTGTTGTTGATAAATGAATCACATCACTATGAGCAACAAATATAATAACAACAATTATAATAAACGCAACACCCTGTAATACAATGACTACACAGACGGTGGAGAAAACAAACATAAACAAGGAAATATACATTAATATAATTAATCTCTCTCTCAGTTGCTAACCCATCTAGAAAATTGGCAGAACACCATTTGACTTTCTCCTCAAGAAATTCCAATAGTCTTCCCAAGCAACCATAGCACAAGAGCTAACTCAACTCCGAATATCGAGTGTATTGTACTTCGATCCAGTGTGAATCCGTATACCGTAATCCCAGCTTTATTGTTCTCAAAATATGTCACTGCCATTCAAAATTAATCAACTTAATTAACACTTTATTTCTATGCACTAATCAAGCAGTAAACATATGACTCAGTTAGTTTAGTGATTGTTCCACTGATGAAACTTTATACAGATATTAGGCCACTTGTAAGTATGGCACGTTATAATTTATGTAAGTGATAGTTCCACTAACTTAGATTGATCTAATTAACTAGGACACTTCATTTCTACAAGAGGAAAAGAGTTGTTGTTTTGTTACCTAAAGCTTGTCTTTTCTGGAATGAGATGCTGCTGTATGCATACGCCGGAATCAGCTTAGTGTTATCCAACTCGTCTTCTTCATCATCGCTTGAATCGCTGCTGCTCGAAGATTCATCAGCCTCAGGTAGAGCTGGAGTCCTTGGTGTCTCGCCTTCTACTGCATCGAACGAGTCTATTGTAGCACAGACATGCCATTTAGTAGCCAGACTAGTCACTGCTTGTGCCTTGTGTGTGATTTTTGTAGCACTTCTTAGTATTATGAGTAGACCCGTCACCAGGGTTATAGAGCATAGCTGCAAATGGATACATTTTTCCAATAGTTAAGCGAGTTACAGGAATAAATGAGCTCAACAATGTATTTGATTCGAATTTGTTGCATACCGCAAGTTCTCCAGCTCGATAAACATCCACAACAGCACTAGACTTTGTAGTGGTGAGCAATGAAGCAAACTGGCTACCTGTGACCAAGATCAAGACCCCGAGAACGAATAAGCGGTACCGATGACTGATGATCCTCAAATGCCTCCTGATCCTTAGGTGCTCGGATAAGACAACATTGACATCAGAATCACCCTTGAAAACTTGAGCAAAGTCCTGGATTCGTAGGATCTGCAGTTGGCAGATGAGGCGGAACAGAACGCATACTAGGAAGATTACGATTGTCCGATAAAGCCAAGAGCACAGTTCCATTATGCAAGCTACGGTATCGCTAAGGACAATATTCCCTAGGAATGGGATCTGAGAGGCTCCGGAGGCATACCACCATATCTTGTATCCACATTCTGCTATGAAACATGGTAGAACAAAGATTGATAGAATGTGCAATGACCTCTGCATAATCATTAGGAATATCAATTATCATTTTCAAGTATGTATGTCAAAATTACATAGGACAAAAGAATCAATTTACAATGTCAAATTAGGAATAGTTCCATTTTGAAGTCTACTGGGTAGGACATTGCCAACCCTTTGAAATTAGGGAGAATCATGTGAAGGCCTCATGGGATCCACATGAGAGAACATGGCATAATATGTTGTCTCTGATTAAATATGAAGCTGTCAATTTCAGTGGTTTAGTATGGCATAAACAAAGTTATGGGGAATATGTCCCCTGCTTTCTTTCCTTTGGTAATGAATATAGAAAAACATTCTTCTAAGTTCTAAATAAAGTGCAACACAGTGTAAATAAGGCATTTTCTGGATCATTCCAAGACAATAAACAATATAGGAATAAAGTTAGATCAATTATGACACCCAAAAAGTTTAGGCTAAGTACAACAGGTGTCCCAAAAACTTAGCCTAGAATATCTATTGTCCCCAAACTTTAGTGATGACTCATTAGTTCTACTTGAAGTGGCATATTGACTCCTCACTTATTTAATGTGACCTATGGCTCCCTGAATCGGTTAAAGTGATACGAACTTTGCCCCGTTCTCCTCTCACAATGTCACTTAGCAATAGGATTAACTAGACATCCTTAAAGTTGAAGGTTCAATCTGTCTTTCAAAACAAGTTGAATACACAGCAGTTGATGTATTCGGCCAAAAAACTATCTTGACTAGTAATGGAAATCGAGATTTAGCTTAATAACAATAGGCTTTTGAAACGAATCTGAAACAAACTAGGCATATATGAGTTTAAAGGAAGAATGTAGTTTCATCTGAAAATACAACAGTAAATTGGTGAGGTTCCCATATTATAGAGTTGAAAAGAAGAATGTGATTTCATTTGAGGATTTCGTATACAGATCTGATCCGTTGTGTTTTGGCATTTATGAGTATAAACCAAGAAAGCATAAATGTCAACCGAATCTTTTGGGTACTTATATATTTAGATTTTGTGGTTGAAACCAAGTTGGTTGATCTGAGGCACTCTTCGATCCCTGCTCTTGTATAGAGCAACTTAATTTGGCCAGCACTTATGTCATCTACAGTAGTAGCCTTTTTGGTGTAAACGCGGATTAATCTAGCATCGTGCCAAGGTCACATTAAAAAAAAGATTTTGTGGTTGAGAGAAAATTGAGGTAACTCTTTCAAACCCTGCCCTTGAATCACTCAAGTCAATCTCCATCACCAGTAATCTCGGGGGATATATGATGATTTGATAGTCATATATGAACTCAAAATAATTTCAACAACAAAAAAAAAAAACATTATCGAATCATCGAAAACAAAGAAATAAAAAACTTACATTAAGTTGATGCGTGTACTGTCTTCTAACGGATTCACTCTCGTCACAAAGCTTATCAAAGAACAAAAATCTTCTCAAGCCATACTTCCTGACAAATTTAGTCAAGCAAAGAAAAGAAAGAACAGCAACGCTACTCAAAGAGAGCTGAACAATGGAATCATAAGGGCGAGTATGGTTGCTATCACAGGTAGAACAAGCTAAAACAAAATGAGAAATGCAAGGAACAACAATGGTGAAGACAATGAAGACGAACCAAGAAAGACAAGCAGACCAAATATTAGATTGGTCTACACACATCCAACGAAGATACGACCGGAAGCTGTGTAATTCATCGTAGGCGTGAGATTGAGATCGCAAGAACTTGCTGTTCCTGTCGAATAATGGGCTTCTGTTGTCTTCTTCCATTGTTGTTCCTTGCTGCTTTTTGAAGAAGAAGAATAATTATGGGATGGATAGCAGCAGACGAAAATGAAAAAGCGTCAAGTGTATAAATAGTTTTATTTCAAGGAACATGGTAATTACCAGTGGTTTATTCGTTTGCTGTTCTTAACCAAATCTTACCTGCTGCACCTCTGGACCAACTAATTTTAATATTGCCTATTTTATAAGTTTTACCTTAATAACTAATTTCTTCCAAATAAAATATAAAAAGTAAATTTGTTTTCTTTGCATATATACAATGATAAAGTTTTTTTCATTTTCTTTTTAAATGATTGTTTGTCGTATTTAACAAACTATTTAAACATAGTGATAAACTTGTTTACAATATTTAAAGAGCTATTTAGCTTCCTAATTAGCAATGTAGTATGGAGTTTGTGTTTCAAGACACCCGTCCAAAGTACGCGAACCTAAATGGAACCAATTGACTTAGCATGATGTCTGGGTTGATGTAAAATGTTTGCAGTTCAAGGTACTAATTCAGGTAATACATTATATAGAGTTTGTGGTATAGAAACCCAAATGAAAGCAAAAGAAATGAAGTTTACATTGAGTTTAGATTCATGTCATATGCGAACATAACAGACGTGACAATGTTCTTTTGTTTAGTTCGTGTTGCTATATATACACTTTATAAATCGAAGACATGCATTGCTACATCATAACTCAAGACATGCACAATTGAGTTATAAACTAAATCATAGTAATCCTTCGAATAACAAAATTAAATCATCAAAATTCTAATATGCATTACGGCAAGATGGTTAGAGATAGATTACTAACCTTTTTACAAGTTGAAATCATTAGCAATAAAAGTTGTAAACATATTTTCGAATATTATTGTGTGTATACTTTTTCGGTTCTTTTTCGAACACTTATGTACCTTTATATAAGATAGATTTTTCTGTCAAAAAAAAAATATAAGATAGATTTTATATATTTTTTTAATTACGGGCATTATTGTACTTATATACACTAAAAGACTAAACAATTGATTTAAACAAAATTTAAGGACCTTGTAGTAACATAAAAGACTTTATAATAGAATATGTATATAGGGATCTTATAATTGTTTATCATGTATTTTATGTATTATATAAAGGCAAAAAACACTATTTAGCCATTCACATATCTCAAAGGTGTGCATTTAGCCACTGACGTTTTATTTAGTCACATTTGGTCACAGACCTTTTGTAATTTGGTATTGATCTATCAATTTAGTGAAATTTCACTCTTCTTGAATCAAAATTAAAATGAAATTATAATTTAAACATTAAAAATACTCTATTTCAAATGAGAAATTGAAAATAAAACCAAAACGTTGCTAAATAATACTCCCTCCATTTTCGAATGTATGTACTTTTTAAGCAAATAGTTGAAAATTAAGACTATTGTGTGAAAGATTAATGTATCATTGACAATTTCAATAACTATAATTATTTTCTCTTCACAAACTCCTTGATTTTTGGATTTATATATGGTAATTACTTTTGTGAATAAAGGACAAAGTAGACAACAAAAAGTTAAAATAGGAAAGTAATGACAAAACGACATACATATGTGAAATTTTTCAATTTCCTTAAAAAATATACATTCGAGAACGGATGAAGTACAAATGTACAAATGTCAATAACCTTAATAAGGGTGAGAGTTCACCAAATTACAAAAAAAATAGTCAAATGTAATTAAATAAAACGTTAGTAGTTACATGGATAAATTTTAGATAGATCAATGACCAATATATAAATGTGATTTTGTAAAGATAAAAATAAAAAGTTTGTATTATTATCATCCAAATCTAACATTAGAAGACCAAAGTTGTCATAAAGAAAATCATTATCACATTCCTTTCCATTTTGAAACTTTTTAAACCGTCAATTTTTGTTTAGTTTATTATTTTAGTTAAATGGTAACTGCAAAAAATTTAGTATACTCCTGAAATATTAAATTACAAATTTTTTTCCTGATTTTCTGCATTTAGATTTTCCCAAAAATATTAAGAGCATTATTTCATCCTTTTATCACTTTTTCTTTTTCCTGTTAAGAATCATTGACTCGAGTAGCTGTTGAGAGTTCCATGAAACACTTATCAGCCGAATGATACTAATTTCTAAAGTGAGAAAGAATAAACATTTTGATTACTCATCATAATCAACATTAATAATTAAAGTAAAGATGTATAAAAAATCAAATGTGATATAATAAGATGATACAGCTAATATATACGGCCCAAAGATGAGACGTGTAGAAATGTAGTGTGGCATGTTAGGAGATGCCACATGGGATGTCAAGAATCACCATTTTATTTAACCAAACCTCACCTACACTTGTCCCATATCTATTGCATTCTCTTCACTTTTATTTCACCCTAATACAATTAACTACTACTATTTGAATCCAGAGCTGCTGGATTAAGGATCATATGTGTTAGCCTATGATTGGTTGCATATGCAATTATTTACATTCAATCTTGTAAATTATTTTCTTATCTACTTAATTATTATTGATTCTTATTAATTTTTTATCAAGATCAAAATGGGCAACTTAAAATTAAATTTATGTACTTTGGTAGTCATATTAGACTAGACTTTAATAGATCTAAGAATAATTACATGCGGCACCAAGAGCTAATTAATAATACGGATATAATACTGTATCATATTTCCTCTACAAAAAAATAACATATTTAAACGATGTTTTATATGGTGATTTATTCTTTTGTCATGTACAAATTTTCAAGAATGGATTTAGAAAGATTTAACGGGTGCTTGAACACTCTCTAGTTGTTGAAATATATTATAAAATTTATAAAAATTATGTATAAAATTTTAAGTTATATGAAAAAGTACAAAACCAAATATAACTTCAGTATCACAAACATTTGCTGCCAGTAATTCATGGATTCGTTAGTGCAAATTTCTATCATCTAAACTTTTATTATTTAAAAAATCCTAAAAATAGTCTCCCTTTTCTACATTTCACTTGTTTTCATAAAGTTAGTTTTTCAGCCTCCATTTTTAAATGCTTTTTAACTTTTATAAAAAAGATTTGAAAAACTTTTAACATTTTTCATCAAGTTTCCGCATGTAGGATGCCTTCAAAAGAAACAAGTAAGAAGACTGTCGATACCAACAACAGTACTGATAAGTGCTAAATTCAATATTAATATTAGACTTTTTGTGTTTTAATTGTTATTGATTTAAGTTATTGTGAGTTTTATTACTTATATTGGGTATTTCACTTCTACAAGCCCTATTCGACTAAAAGGAGCGAAATTTGACCTACTTTGATCTTGTGGATTTAGTTCATGATTCGGGAGCTGAGTTGGAAAATTTAGACCGAGTCAAGATCAGCCTTGTGCAAGACTAAGACAGTTTTGAGTCTGCAATTTTCTGGTTGAAGAAGGAAATTATCAACCATTGAAAACATTATTTTCTTTTATACTCAATAATATATAGTTTTAAACTTTTGAAAGGTAGTAAATATTCGAAAACATTTTATTAAAATCCTATTGAAATCAGTGAGTATAAATCTGGATGGAGGACCAATTTTAAAATGTGATGCTCAGTTTGTAGAGTGGGGGAAAATTAATGAAATAATTGATTTATTATCATATTCATGCAAATAAAAGGAAAAGTTGACCAAAAATGCGGAGGAAGCAACCTAACCTAACATTGATTTCATTTTCAAACGTTGCTTTCCAAATTAAAAAGAGAGCCCAAAAACGTGGCCTTTGTTTAACGCGTGATCCAGCCCAATAAGACAAAACAAGGGTAAAAATAAAAAATAATTGCGGTGAGCGTGGATCGAACACGCGACCTTCAGATCTTCAGTCTGACGCTCTCCCAACTGAGCTATCCCCGCTTTCTGTTTCATTAATGTATTAAACCTATATATACTAATACGTGCTGAAGCTGTTCCACCCTTTTTTACTATTCTGAAATTGTTTTTTTGGGTTCATAAAAAGAAACAAAACTAGTAAGTCAAAGAAACAAAAAAGAAAGGGTGCAGAAGAAGGGTATCATTTCCTAGAAGTAATAAAAGAGAGAGTTGAGTAGGCAAAGGCTAGGCAAGGCAGGCCAAAAAGAATAGACAACAATCTTAAGGCTGACTCTATCTTTGTGTTGCCAGATTATGTTTTACTTAATGAGCTAATCCAAAGCATTTTTAATTGATCATAAAAAAAAAAAGCATTTTTAATTCAGGATCAAATATATATGGTTAAGAAGTGTAAGTAGTCCACTTAATGTATTAAAAAATGCAAAAAATAAAATCAAATATATAATTTGTTCAGATGAATGGTTAGAGATTTAATCTACTAAAATCTGAATGATGAAGTGCTAGTGATGCTTTTTCTTAAAATGTTTTTTTAGGCTTTACCATCCATCATGCATCCCATAACATTTTTTCCCTACACCTTTGCATTTTTCATATTTGGGTAGCATTATACCAGAAATAAATATTGAATTTTAATTTATGTAATTATAATCTCCTCCATAAAACGAGAGATATCAACTTTTTTTAATATGGTTGCTAAAAAATGAAAGGCAACAAAAGTTAAGGTTAGGAATAGCTTATCATAATTTGAACAACAATACTATTAAGGAAATTAAAGCATCAGGACACATAGACTAACTTTAACTCAATTGCTTTTCTTCCCTTCAATAATGTATCGTAGAAGAAATTCTTTTTCCTGTTTTTTTCGCCAAAGACATAAAAACAATTTAATAGAAGAAATTTCAAGCTCCATTTCTGCACAAGTGAAATGATGATCAATTCATGGATTTGAATTTGAAAATCAACCCTTTTAATTGTCACGATAACAATTATTTTTATGGAAAGTAGTTTATTTGGGAGCATAAGGATCAAGAAGAAAATCGTTCAGCACAAAATCAACATCATTTTGTTTTTCACCTTTTTCTTTTAATCACAAAATATGTCAACTGTAAACATTTTAATGCTTTAATAGTTGTGTTAATGAGAATAGGGAGAAGAAGAGGAAAATGAGATGACAGACACAATATAGTTAGGATAAAGAAGGTGGAAATGGGGGAAATAAATGAATTAACAAAGAAGAAAATGAGTATTATTTTCAATAATAATCTTTTTATAAAGTAGTGTTGAACAAATACATTTATGAATTTTGATTATCGCGTGCGCCTTTGTTTTATTCAACATACATACACGCACACGCAGCTGTCCACACCACACTATCAATTACAATAACTTAGTGCATAAATAATGTCTCTATGCTTACTCTAATTTTTCATCTCCAATAATTTTAATTAAGAGAATATTTATTTTCCTTCAAATTTCAGCAAAAATTGAAATTTAAATCATGCTTGACACAAATTATCACCTATATTTTTTTTAAAATTGTAAACTCTCCCATCTCGATTGTCGTTCGAACTCGTAACTTTACTAATCATATGTAGGGTCTTAACCACTACACCAAGGCTCATATCTAAACTTGAGTACATATAACTCTAAACTTTAAGCATTTGAGAAATTGAGCAGCCAAACTTCTATTGGGAGTCAAATTTTATGAAAGAATGATAAATACGCATGCTAAATGCATCAAGCTGAAGTATAATGATGAAAATACAATAGCTATTATATTTTAATGTTTGCTGCTTTATAGTTCATGTTTTCTACAGAAATTGGAAAATGGTATTCCAACAGTGGCAAAATTCCTCAAATGAGAAAAAGAAGTCAAGAAAAATGATAGCTAGAGTAGGATGATTCATGTTAGTAGCAAAATTACTCAAAAGAGCTAAATCATAATTGTAATTAAATTTGAAAATGTATTGATGTACTGTCATTCCAGTTTTATATTTGCTCTGTGAAACTAACAGTTGTATGAAAAAAACTTGACATGAACAATGATATTCCATACAAATCTGAACTATGTCCACTTTCAAACTCTTAATCACAAATCTAAGGAATGCTTTTCTTTTACATGAATGATATTCATGTTGAAGTCTTGCAAATTAAACCAAATGTTAGAATGCATGGATGAAAAGTTGCTAGAATAGAAGTTCAAATTGAATTCATTTCAAGTGCAGGATCAAATTGAATCAACCCATCTGAAACTCATTCAATAAACAACAATTATCATCTTGGATTTGCAAAGATTAAACCAGATAGATCAATGTTTTAATCCAATCTACAAATACAAGCATAAACAACAAAAATTTATAAGAAAAGAAACAAAACTAAATAAGATTTATAAGCAGTGGAATAGTACATCGTAATTTCACCAACAGGATCATACAGGAAAGCACCACAACTCATAGATTAAGATGAGTTTATCTTAACCTAATTTTAATATTTTTTTTCGATTTTTCCTCTTTCAATCCGCACAATAATGTTAAAGAAAAAATATATTTCATGTTTTTTACCATTCAATAATCATGGTAAGGTGTCATCAAAGGCATAAAGCAGTACACTGAAGATCATCACCAGAAAAGTCAACCTGATCCAACGGTGGAAAATTCAGATCGAAAGCCAAAGGTTTTCTGCACAACAACGAAGACGATGATGCAATATCTCCGTCATCCACCACCGACGACGACGAATCACAATCGCTGTGACACTCTTCAGGCGAAACCACCGGAGTCCGATGATGTTGTTTCAGCCCTAATTTTTTCAGAGATCCAGATGTAGGCGGCGGCCGAGGCCGCGGACCGCTAAAGGATTCCACCGTACTGCTCTGACTGCTGGAAGCCGGCCGCTGCGGATTGAGCTGATCCTCATCAAATCCACCATTCACGGCGTATAACCGATGATCCAAGAATGGATCGGAAGGATTCTGGTAAGCAAAACCAGATAGATGATGAGAGCCGGAGATCGGAAAATTAGTTTTGGCTTTAGGACCACGGAGGGAACGAGCGGCTGCGTCGTAGGCACGTGCAGCATCTTCCGCCGAATCGAAGGTGCCAAGCCACACACGTGTCTTTTTCCATGGGTCTCTGATCTCGGCGGCGAATCTACCCCAAGGTCTTTTCCTCACTCCTCTATATCTTTGTTCTTTTCCGTTTCCAATATTTTGAGCTGCAGATCCGTTTGGTTCCGCAGCTTGTTTAGCTGCGGCGGCGGCGGCCGCTGCACCTCTCCCTCTCCTCATGGATTTAGACAAGAAGAAATAACAGATTAAAAAAATAAAAAGTGAGATTGTGAGAAATTCTGAAAAGAAAATCCACAACTCAAACCAAAATAAATCAGCTCCTCATAGAAAAAACTAAGAACCCTAAAAAAAAAAAAAAAAGGATTCAAAAGGAATAAAAGAGAGAATATTTTGGGGAAGAAGATGAAGGGATGGAGGGGATGGATAGAAAGATAGAAACTGGATGGCACAAACACAAAGCTTAACACACCTTCTCTTTCTTTGTACACAACACCAACAAAAATATAAAATAAAATAAAACTAAAAATTAAAAAAGAAGGGAAAATATTTTTTTGAAAAAAATTAAAAATGGGGAAGGAAGAGAGAGATTTTATTAGTATTTGGTTTCTCTTTCTTTTTGGGTTTCTCTGGTTGAAATGGGTTTTCTTTTCTTTTCTTGCTTTCTCGATTTCTCTCGCCCCCACAAACCGACTACCCTCATTGCTTCTTCCCTCTTCCTTTTTTTATCTTATTATTTTTCCAAGTAATTAAAATGACAAGGTACCCCTCGTGATTTTCTTCAATGCCAAACAGTAAAACAAAATCTTAAATGGATATTTTCAAATCCAAGGAAGAAGATGGTTAATTAGTAAGAATTCAAACAAACAACATTAGTGATATTACAAGGATGGTATGCCAAACAGTTATAGGAAGCTCTTGTTTACTCATGAGCAAGGTTTTTTTCTCCTAGTACAAAATATATTAAGCATAGATATATAAGTAAAGTCATTACAAGTAAAAGCCGAACAATAGTTGCACAATTTTTCCATCAAAAAGATCAAAGAAAATGTCTCTAACTTCGAGAAGCTAAACTATGAGTAATAATATTACCTTCAGTAAATAAACTGGGAAAGTGCACAATATGAATCTCATTTAAGTTAAGATATATCAATGTAAGTATCAAAAAGGAAGGTAGAGGACAATGAAAATGATCCAATTGTATCGATCGTCATTTTAATGTTCGGTAACATTTGATGTGAAAGAAAATCGAAAGCAAATCTCACGCCCTCAATTATAACTTGAGATTCGGCTGATTCGACATTAAAGTGTGGATCAACCGAAAACTTGTAGAAGCTAGAACTAGACCTTTATCGTCCTTTACAACCAAGCCGACCTTCCAAATAAAACTGGTATCCCATGAGGAGGAGGATGCTTAATTTTTTCAAGATGAATTCCAAGTTTCGTGGGTGAAAGTAAATGAGGTTCACTCTTCAACCTCTTAAGAACGGTTTAAAGGTTTCATTATCGGAAGAAAATTCGTAACAATCTAATCCATCACTCAAGCAACGATTTGCCTATGTTGACATTATTTATTTAGCTTCCAAAGTGTTTAAAGTGATAGGAAAAATCTAACATTTGACCTTATAAAATTGTTTTTTTTTTTTATAATGACTATGTAAAATTGTTCACCAAGAAATTATTAAGGTACGCTTCTCCTTTTAGAATAGTTCGATAAAACTCTTAAAAGTTTTGGATTTCACCTGAAATTGATATTTAGCGCAGCAGACAAAAAATGAGGAAAAAATATATAACAAACACAATACATGAAATCTATATGAAAATGGAACAATAATGAAAAATATAAAATCAAAGGAAAATAATAAAATTTTGTATCCAAAACAACAACAAAAAAGGAGTTAAAAGAAAAAATATTTATCGTTTTTGTTACAAGAAAGGATACCAATTACATAATATAAAAGCCTTTAAATAAGGAAATAAATCTGTTACTACTAATGTGATTATAGTAACATAAGTAAGATTGAACAAAAAGAAATCTTTATTATAGGTATAAGACTTGTGCCAAGAGCTTCCTCGTATGAGTAGTTCAATGAACCGAAGCTGGAAAATGCGGAGGTTGTATCAACGGGTATGTGTTGTGTGTGTAGGCTTGATGTCATATTAGACTACGAGGTTTTTTGGTAACATATTAGACTAAGAGGTTAATTGATCACAATTTTAACCAAGTTGAGTATATAGAAAACATGAAAATCAAGAAGACCAATCTAGATTTTTCAAGATAAATTTAAAGAACAATTGACTACGTTAATAAATAAGTCTCTACTGGAATAATGTAGAAGCTCAGACAACCAATTTAATTTTTTAAACAAATAGATCATATATTAAGCCTAGATTATTATTATTTTAATAAAATCAAGCGTAAGATTTTCTTTTATGCATTATTTTCTTGATTTATTTGAGTAATCTAGATTTTAACAATATAAGCATTTAAAATTCCCCTCTGAATATACTTTATACACTGGTTTTATAATTTGTAAAGAATAAATATTTTTTTTAATCTTGTGGAAGGAAATATGTTAAAGAACGGCCCTTGAGGGTTTCATGAAAGCATTTTTTGCAATTCTGATCCTTTTCCCTCACAATAAAATACCAAATTATTAAATAAGGAATGGGATAAAATTTCCATTTCTATACCTACTTAATTTTTATGCATTTTGTGAGGTCCACACCCTTCAAATTATCAATCCTTTATTTATCAAAAATCCTTTAATAGTTCGGTTATTCGAATTACAACCTTTTTTTTTTCCCAATTACAATCCAAATGCCCTTTCATAACTTCATTCCATTTTTTCAAAATTCGAAACCTCTCAAATCCATGTTCCTTCAAAACTCAACTCTTTTCATTTAAAGCCTCTCTTTCTCTTTCAAATACAGTAAAACCTCTATAAATTAATAATGTCGGGACCGGAATATTTCATTAATTTAGCGAGATATTATTATATCGATAAATTAATAATTTATTAATTTAAAGAGGTTTTACGTATGACTTTTAAATTTTCAAGTTCACTATACTAGTTAAAATGTATATTAGTCAGAGATGAAAAACCAAATTACAATATATACTAGTTAGACGAATTTACATTCACAAATTAAATGAATTCGTCAAGTTCATTGTAAGCGGCAACAACTCTTCACAATTTTTTGTTGCTATATGAGAAGACAATGTCCAAACTCTTAAGTGCAATGAGGAGATTTAAAGATGAAATCAATGTAGATTTGAAATTCAAGAAAAAGCAAATGAATATAGATTCATTTTTAACTAGACAATCTTAGAATTTTGAAGTGTACCACACATATATATAGAAGTTCATAGCAATTATTAATTTATAGTTTCGTTGGGACCAATATATATACACTGGGGTTTCAAAAAAGTTATTATCTTATTATTTTATCGATTGATGTTGAATTTTACACTGGTCCCAAGTTGGGACTGGACAAATTATTAATTTTATCGAATTATTAATTTATCGAGTATTAATTTATAGAGGTTTTACTGTATGGACAAAAACGCATATCGTGTAGGACGATAAATGAATAAGGTATGAAATTAATACAAACAAAATCAATAAAACACATCCAAGCCAAAATAAGTTTATATTTTTTCATTTTTCCCGGATGTTCTAAGGAAAAACGGCTGCAAAGGATATTTCTCCTTGTTGTTTCTCGGTTTAGCATTTTATTTGTAATTATATAATATGTTATTGGAGTTAGTATTTAGTTAGAATTGTAATTCATAATACGTCATGATCAGGACAATAGTCGAGTTCAAAAAGGAGGGGGGGAGTGGGGAGGGGGGGCGGGGGGTGCAAATGTCTAGCCGTTGTGAAGCGGTTGAAATATTTTTAGGGCAACACTTCTACATCGGCAACATGACGCGACAATGTCTCCCCTTGGAGGCCAACGTCGAGCCTCTGCCAGTGCTAGGCCCCACGACGCGTCAAGCCCAGGACGTGAAGGCCAACTCGGGCAGATGATCTGTGTTGGCCTCCCACCAGCGACGTTGCCGCCTCGTTATCTCAACTCTTGTAAACCCTAAACACCATCCGAGACTGAAACATCATACCGAACAATATGTTTCCACCAAAATCCAGTTTATCCACACATTCTAAACAAGTTAAAGATAGTGTCAATAAATGTGTTAATTGAATAAGAGCAACATGAAACACAATTTCTTCATCTTAAACCTACGTTAAAGGTAAAATAGTCACAATTTTTTTTGTTAAGGAATAAATGTATGTATAACAGAAAATGCAATTAAGTTTTGTTTAGAATTTCTTTAATCTCATTTGTTTTTTCAGGGATGGTTCGAGGATCCTCACGCTTAAGGGATTACAATCCCCGCATATGCCCAAAATTAGTCTTCAGATGTAACCCATCCCTAAAAAAAGTTGATTATTCCTCGCATCTATCAATTCGGATCCCCACAATTTTTGGATTTCTCCTTCCCATTGCGACGTCTTCTCTTTATTAAAATCCTTTGTTTTGTTTCCTTTTCTTCTTCTTATTTACTACTAGTTTATATATAATACTCCAAATTACTGACGTTGCAGCTATAAGAAGTTCGTCTGAATAATTTGTCATTATATATTCATTCACTATAATGAAGTTTAATGAATTAAATATATAGATGATCTCCTATTCTCATGAGTTAGTTTCATTAAAGTCTAAAATTTTAAGTATGATATAAAGTTTGAGTTTAGGAGGAAAGCATATATGAGAAACATGACTCATTCATGCACTTCACAAGTTTATCTTACGCAACAACTCTTCTACATACATTTCCCTGAAGTAGAAGTACAGTTCGATTCAATCAGATGATTTAAACCTATTCAAAATTAGATGGAAAGTCAGAAATTTATTTTTAGAAATTGGATTGCAAAACTAAATTGAAGAATTGATACATACTCTAAATTTGAGCTAACTTTAGATACATTTAAGCTGATATTTCATTACCAATAGGTTGTAGTCTAATTGTAATCCAATTGATACATTCACCAATGCGTGACTGGAGAGACCAAGGTTCAAATCATGCTCCTTGTAATTTTTTTTAAAAAAAACGACCTGATATTTCATTTCTTTTATTTTGGAATGGAAAATTGAAAATCCAACTATGTTTTGGGCTTTGGTGGTGTACATTTCAGTTTGGGTTTGCACTAATGGGCCCATACAGCTGCCAAACAGAAACAGACTTTTCTCAATTTCACAATGTTTTGGGCCTTGTGTAGGGGCGTAAAATCCAGGCCTATATTTCCTATTTATATAGCATTGACCTTTTATAAAGGTATGTTTTATTTAGTTTGGGAAAGGATTATATTTTAGGTGTTGGCTATAGTTACTTTATTTGTACTTTGTATTATCTAACATTAGATTAGAATTTACCCCATAATTTATTGGTGGACAAAACAAAGTAATGGTTACTTTGTAAGAATAAAATTTCTCTATATTTTATTCTTTAACTTTCAGTTTGATATTTAATGGAAATTAGTTAATTTTCGTAGAGCTATTACTAAACATGAAAAATATAAATCTGTTTCTGAAATTCAACTCTGCGGAGTAAAAATGAACCCCAGTACATAAGTAAGAAGTAAAATTATTGAAGGATGTATTATTCCGCATTATTATTAAATAAAAACCTAAAACAGAGTTCAAAGCTAATAATATATAAAAAAATGTCAGAAGTGGGATTTGAACCCACGCCCTCGTAAGAGGACCAGAACTTGAGTCTGGCGCCTTAGACCACTCGGCCATCCTGACTTGATGAGATCTTCATATATTTTACTCTATTTATTGGCTATAGTCTTATCAGTTTTTGCTTAATCTTATTTTAGTCCATTTCATTTTTTTAATGACTGAAAAATATAAGCATCAACTCGCAAAACATCCATAAGAACTGTAGTGGTACCATCTTCCAAATTTCATGGATAAGTCAAGTAAACATACGAACTTTCTTAATAATAACGCTCATGTGTCATCACACATTATGCAATTATACCGTTACATTGAGAGGCGAATTAGATCTTTGAATTTGTCAAGACTTGCAAATTGTCTATGTTGCATAAAGGGTCGTCTCCAGCATTTTGGAGGCTCTAGGCAAAATTATTCTAGTAAAAAAATCATGCTAAAACCCCTATACGAAATTGTCTAGTAAACATATTTCACATCTAAATTTAACAATAATTATAGGTAATCCTTAAATTAGAAAAATAAAAACATTATAAACAAACTTAATTATAAAAAAAATAATATAACTATTATCTTTCCATTATTTTAATATAACTAGTATTACTATTTACTAATAATTTTGAGGTTCTAAAATTAGCTTTAGGCGTCTGCCTAGGTGAGCTCTTCTGAAGACGCCCCAGGTTGCACAAACGGCAAGTCACATTAATAAAAAATATGACATGTTTTGAAAATTTGTTCCACACACATAGTTCACATTTATCGAAATTATTATTGGTTCAGTTAATTATATGATTTGGATCGGAATCAAACCAAACAAAATTATTAAATGATGATTTTAATTTCTTATCAATTCAATTCCGTTGAAATTGGAACTAAATGCCGCTTTAGACCTTATTCTATCCTTACTTCTATATAAGAAAGCAAACTTGTATTAATTGAGAAATAACAATAAAAGAAAAACCAACACACTCTCTAGAGTGGTAAGGAAGGAAGATGTGGCTATGGTTTAGAGAAAACTTTAAAAATAATGCTTATGGTTTACGACTTTTACAAATATTATGTTGTGGTTTCATCATTTGTAAATATAGATATGAGGCTTAGTTTCGTTAGCAAATAGAGGTATGTGTAGTAACACAATTAATAATTGCTTAGATGACACTTTTTGACCGTAATTTAACCAAGAGGCAATTCCGTCATTAAAAATAAAAATAGTAACAAAACAAAATGCACGTGCATTATTTTATTTGCAAATATTATGATTTAAAATCTTATAATAAATAGAGGTATGATGTTTGATTCTTTTACCATGGGTTTTACACTAATTTATAACTTAAATATCACAAAAGAAATGTTTATGTGAAGACATTAAACAAAGTTGTTGATTGTTGTTCCTGCTAGCGGTTTGCTGTTGCGTTTTGTTGTCTGCGTTTTGCTGTTTGATTATTAGTGTTTGGTAAAATTATAATTAATTGTTGCTGTTAGAATATAAAATGACAAATTTAGACATATATAATTTTTTTTATTAATGTAAAACAATGATAATAAAGTAAAATAAGATCTGCAGTATTTTTTTTATTGGAAAAGCAGTATTTTGTTGCTTCTTGAAAAAGCAGTTGTTTGTCACCTAAAAAGCAAAAAGCAACGTTTATTAATTTCTAACCAAACACCAAAGCAACTGCTTTTTGAGGTGAAAAGGCAAAAGGCAACTTCGAAACGGAGAAACAAATGCGCCCAAAAGCTTTTCCACTAATGTACTTTTCATATTAAAAAATATTATACTAATTATATATTCTTAGATAATACAAATTTCATACGATTTTTTTTCAGAAAAATACATGTAATTGTACAAATTTTCAAAATAGTATCTCGTAAAATACTTAAAATGACTAACGACTTTAAAATGAAAAATTGAAGAATTAAAGGTGTGTAAAATCACATTTCTTATGAAGCAACATTTATTTTTCAAACTTTTCATTTTAAAATCTTTCTCTTCACCATGTTACTTTCTCTTTCTACCAAACATCAATGACTTCAAAATTAAAAAGTTGAAAAATTAAATTTGTGTAGATTATTCTTATTTTTTGAATTTTTTTAAGACATTAACGAATTTGTTGAAACATCATACTTTTGTGAATTCTTTTAACTACAAATACTTTTTTTACCTATAAAAAAAATACCCATAATTTTTTTTTGTAAAAACCAGTAACAATAAGTTTTTTCTTTAATATATTTTACCTTTTCTATTACGAATTGTTTTAGCAAATGATGAAAATCACGAACATATTTTATATGTTTATTTTTTCTTATTTTTGTTATGGATGAAATTAACCTGCAGCCAAACTATTGGCAAAATGCCACCTACACAAGTACTTATGGTGTTAGTACAAATACTTCTTTTTGCTAACAAAAGTAAATTTCGTGTCTTTATTTACAAAAGATGAAACCACAACTTGGTATTTGAACTTTTTATAATTCTTAATTTTATTTTTAATTGAGTTAATTTCATATAAGTGTTATGTAGTTTTAGCTTTTTGCAAATAAATTATTGTAATTTACCTTTGAGCAAATAAATAACTATGAATTGCATTGTTTGCATAATTAAAAAAATAGTCGAATTTATTGATATGAACGAGGACACTTTTTGTCCAAATATTTTTTCAAATCTTTGACCGATTAAATTAGGTTAAGCTCAAAAACAGAAAATGTTTTTAAATAAAAAATGTCTTGTTCACACCGATAAAACTGATCATTTTCTTTATTCAATAAATAATGCAAATCACGTTTTTTATTTACTAAAAACTACCTATTTTATTTTATTTATAAAGACGGTTTATACTTATATATGAAATTAACTATTTATAATTTCCACAGGAAAACATGTTGTATTTGGAATTTTAAACTTACAAAAATTCTAGTTTCATATTATTTTTAGTTTAACGAACTTCCCCTACCATTTCAAGAAATGGTTATTAGTTGGGCTTTTTGTCCACCCCACAATGCTAGGCTAATTATCTCAACTAACGTTCACGCAAGTTTTGATTACTTTGCCATTTAACTCAAATCTCATCATTTTTAGGCATTTTCTCTCCTACTTTTATTGATGATATTCTACTACTCACTTCATTTAGTAATTTATTAACAGAAACAAACTCTTTTAAAACACCTTCTGCTTCCAAAAATTTATATCTCAAATTTCATAACGGCATCATCTCTTTGCTTTTTTTGGTTACAAATGTGAAGATAAAACAAATCAGCTTTACTTCATTCCACACTGATTTCCAAATCTTGGAAGCAATTCCCATTAAAGAAACTTTTAAATACCTATTTAGTTTTGTTTAAAACAGACATAACAAAATACACTATGATATTGATAATATGGTCACATAATCACATCTTCTACACCAATTCCAACCCACCAACGTATATAATCATTCTTAGCATATATAGAAAAATAGTCAAACCAACATGTATAGATCTCAACAAATCATTATAATTTTAATATATACTAAATGTAAGAATATAATAGACAATAAATACAAAAAAATAAAATGTCTTTCTAATTATAAACAGTAAAAAAATGGAAGAAAAATATCAAAAGCAGCAAATCTTGTTCATCAATCCATCCTTTACTCGCAATCAATTTCCAGTCGGAAAATCGCAATTCCCATATTCTGCCAAGTCACAAATTCAAAATAGGACCATTAATATTGTTGAAAAATTTGCACAATTTGAACCCCCTAAGTTGAAATCTTACTATCTACACCATTAAATAGAATCCAGTTTCATTAAAGTCAATTTCAGTTACTAAAATTGCTTTTAATCTCCCATTTTCTGACTTAATTTCAAATGGCTTTGAAAATAAAATTGTGCAATTTTATAGAGATGTATGACTAATTAACTACCTATTCAAAGAAAATGCTAAAAAAAGAGAAGGGATTATCTGCTTACTAGGAGGTTGCGTGACTACGTAAGCCGCACCACCAAAATCACACGTGCCCGTGCCACGTCCATTCTTCTGATAATAACTGTTCAGAGCATACGAAGCGTGGGCCTCAAGTGTGTTAGGATTATAACACGTGGCACCAGATTGAATCGGACGGCAATCAGCACCTCCTTGCCCACAAGCGTAATCAAGTGCAGCTTGAACCTTCTCCTTGCCGACGTTCCCATTTGCCACGCACCACGTCTGACCCACCGTCGTCTTTGAAACTTCTCCGCCGCTGACCGGAACCGTTGCCGTATTGTTGACCGGCGTTGACTGACCGCTGTTTATAGCCTCCTGGCTCAAGGGTATACTGTAAACTTTCTGTTCATTAGGATAAAACAGACCGTAATTTCTCTCCGATGTGGGACCTGGTTTCTGATTCTCATTAAACAAAGCAAATAAGTAAACGTTAAGTGGGTCCCGAGGTCTTAACGGGGTCCCGTCACCAGTCAAAACTCGTTTGACTAAATTCCCGTTATAGGACGCTGCATTCTCCTCACCAGCACCAATCTCATTCTCGTCTCCCATTGACGGCCATCCGGTTTCTGTCACCACCATCTTTACGTCGTCGTATTTTAGAGCCGACATAGCAGCAAAAACGGCGTCGGCTTGAGCGTCCATAAGGCTTGTATATTTCAACCCGTTACCCGAATCCACAACACCCGGGTTTTCTTTAAACAAAGCGTAATCCAAGTTTATCTCCTTAGAATTTGCAGAATAAGCAAAGAAAGGGTATATGTTAACCATCAAATACGACCCCGTTTGCCTGAAAAACTCAAGCATCGGTTTCATGACTGGTTCGACCAGTTCTTCCTTAAACGACCCGGCCGAAGATGGGTATGAGCTCTGCAGTGCACTTAGAGCAATGGGTGAGGATATTTTAATGGAGGAAAGGTTGTATTTAACAAGGGAATTGTAAACGTTTTTCATGGCGGGAACGAGATGTTTGGTTGTGTTTTTAGGGTCAACAAAAACTTCGTTTCCGACAGCTATGGCTTCGATTTTAGTCTTGGGGTAGTATTGGGAGATGTTCGCCTGAACCCATTTATCAGCGAAGGACTGATCGGCGGCAGTGGAGGCAAGAAGCTCGTTAGGAAGTGCAACCACGACGTTTATACCAGAGTTAGCAAGTGCTGTTAAAACGCTGGAATCAGTGTCATATAACTTCACTCGGTTGATTCCCTGTGCTTTTAAAAGCGCCACCACTTTTTCCGGTGCGGGTAAGTTATTGGCTACTCTGCCGTAGTTCACTCCGATTTGACCCGCAGCATCTACAAACACATACGAAACAAGAATTAAAAAAAAAACTGCCGTTACTTAATAACAATAATTGATCAAAAAATAAGGTGGGTTGACTGAACTCCATACCTGAAATGAGGAAGAATGAAAGAAACAGAACGAAAAAGCAAAACGTCGCCGTATAATTCATGTTGATTCTCATACTTATGCTATGTTTGTTTGACGAGCTGGGCATCGATATAAGAAAAGAAAACGGAGGAAGATGTAGAAAAGAGTTTGGCATTTTATAGGGAGTGATTGTGGGTCCTACATACGGAGAGTGGAGATAGTAAAAAACGGTTTATAGAGAGGGATGGTGGGTCCTACGAGGGGAGAGTGGGAATAGCAAAAAATGGTTTCCCGTTTTACGACTAGTGGGGGCGAGGATAACGGGACCCATTAACCCACCACCACCAACTTGGCCGTTTAATTATGCTGCTGCAGTTGGTGACGTGGTACGATATCATACGTACACGTGGTGGATTGCTTAGATGATTAAGGAATGGTGATTGTTTCTGATTAAGGTGGCCTACCTCTGACTTATTGTGTTTTGTTCTCATTGCTGGTAACGGATCTCTTGGTAGTAAAAGTAATTATTAGAGTTTTTTCACTTATAATTGAACGTTGGATTTGCCAGCTGTCCTTGTCCTGATTTGGAAATTATACAATTAGTGTGCGATATTTTTAATTTCTTTTGAAAATATCAACTATCGTACCTAATGTATTACATGTATATTATTTATGGCATAGTTTCTTAATTTCCTCTTTTGGTGTATTGGCTTCTCTCTTAATTTCGTTAACATCAATTCATCTTTGTATCCTAAATTAAGCTTTTAGCTTAAAAATCTTGTATGATGATTTCTTTTTTTGCCTTTTAGGCATTGTATTCCTATTTAGTATTGTTTTTTCCTATAGTTTAGTTTTATATCTACTTGGTTTGTAGTTTAAGACATTATGATTTATATAGCGAATAGTTACCTGTGTAGCATTAATTGATAAATAATTTATGTGTTAATGAAGATTAGTATTTTTTTCCCCCGAATATATAAGAATTAAATTAGTCTTTTAAGTTGACATGAGAAATCAACTTAGCGCAAATCAATATTTGGACATGAGTTTAACCTACACATCCATAATGGCCAAATTAATCCGAATTAATTCATCCATATGAAATAAAAAAAATATTTGTAACACCTAAACGTTATAGATTTCACAATTTGATACTCTTTTTCTTTTGAAACATTTCACAAGTTGATACTTCATACGCTTTACTAAAATTAACATAATATACAAAGAAGATAATGAACTAATATGTGGGTTGAAATTGCTCATCCTGATAAGTTGGACTATACATAAATTTAGAATTGGAATGGATAGTTAGACTATAGGGAAGACCATGCACGCTAACTAATTGTAATTAGAATCAATAGAGATTTTCTTCTTAAACATAAAACTGTTGTGCAACCCCAACAACAATAATTAATTAAGCAGCCAACTCTTACCAATAAAAGAAAAAAGATAAGAACTTTTGGTCACCACACAAAATAAATTTGTGACCTCACTTTTCTTCAACCTTTACAGCCAGATTAAAATTGGTCATTATTAATTTGGTTAGCTATATATTTAGTGATGACCATAGCCATAGGTCCAAAACAGTCGAAAGATATTACTCATTCTTTAATTTGTTTTTGTTTCTTTTATTGAATTAAATTGTGTACCAATGTTAGCAAGGTTTAATAGTTTCTTTGAGCCCTTGAGCCCTCATCCTTTCCAAAAAAAATAAAACAAAAAAATATAGTTAAACCTTTTTATATGAAGTATTTTTATTTTTTTTGTAAGAGCGTGTATTTTATCTCCTTTCTCCCTTAATGAATGTTTTTCATTTTAATTCAATAAAACTTAGAAGAAATTTACGGACCATCACATTGATATGACTCGTTGAAAAATTATATCAATGTAGATAATAAATTACATATGAAATTTGTTCCAAATGAAGTGTGACGATATGCCAAACAATTAGATATGATCTTCAAATAGTTCACCCTTATTTTTCATGTTAATATAAACCGGTTGCCAAGTTGGACTCTAGCTAGGTTGGCCTGAATTTATTTATATATATGCATAATATATTTGTTATTGTAAAAATGGATGACATACAACAAACAAAACCACAAGTAATCTTATTTCACATTAATAGATAAACAACATAATGACCTTTGATTAGCAACAAACCACACTTTATTAGGTACAAGTAATCCAAGTTTCATTAGCATGCGTTTATAAACCCCTCTCATGCGTGGAAACTATTCTCTGCATAGATAAAATAAAAATATTTAGAATAAATACTATTTTTTTATTATGTTTATAGTAATTCCATTGATTTTATTTTGTGGATTAAGTAACTTACATAATGTTAACTTCTGAAAGAAGTTTAGCAAACTGAGCAGTAACAAAATGTTGACCGTATGATGGGGCTGGTGACCTGTTTCACTTGTTTTATAGTTAAAAAGAGTCAATTTCTGGATAGACTTCATATTTCTCTGATAATACGTATGAAAATGCAAAGAATTATTTTGACTTTTCAGTCCAGAAATTACACCAATAAACCAAACACTACGTACACAATAACATAATTAATTATTTGATTATATTATTTGTTGAAATAACTGGTGATGCCATGAAATTTGTCTCAAAGCAGCATTCTACATATATAGTGATCATTTTGGTTTCACATGAAAATTAATATAATTAATTTATGCATCTTGCAGGATAAGATTATTTATGCCAAGTCAGAACGGCTAAATCTATTGATTGAAAATATTTTATTTTGTGCAGCAGATTATAATTAATTAGTAGATCATGATGTACAAACAATACAACATCATATAATATAATTATATATCAACATGTACTGCAAATTTATGGTATAGCGTGTATTTTATCAACTAATTAACTGAAAGTTTAAAATCAAATGATGATTTTTGTATTTGTTTTTTGAAAGGAAATGACTGAGTCATGGGTGGTTATAAAATAAGCTCGCGCAAGGATTGAAAGATTGGGCTTTGGTCGGTTGGTAAAGAAAGAAGCAATGGACTTGGACAATGGATCAATCGTTGATTACGCTCAAAGTCCAAAGACATACATTTATGTTTGAGCCCAAACAATGATGTTTTTGCTAATTGAGAAACTTTGGCAGAAACATATTACTAGTGATGATGCATCTCAACCTGTCTAGTCATGTAGCCAATAACAACCTTCGAGTTCAGTTCGTCGATAAATTTCTTGAAGCCTTGTTCCCAAGCTATTTGAAGCCCGACGAACAAGCCCCAAACCTCTACTGACATCAAAGTGCAGTGACCAATTTTCACTCCAAAACCTCCTCACATACCCGTGCTCATCCCTCAATAAAGCCTTCCACAAAACCCATCCAAGATTCCCTTTACCACATTCAACTTGATCCAACCTAGGCAAGGAAGACACAAATCAATCCAAATCACATGAGCAGCCATTACAAAACTAATAAAGATAATAATGCACGCACGGCCATAGTGGTCCAAATAGGATTAGAACCGAAAACAAGATTGTCATTAGTTATTTCATAACCCGAGCTCATCGAAAATTCCCTGGTGGAGGTCTTAGTCCAGAACCAACAATATGACACTTGGCTGTCAACATAAACAACATACCTAACACTAGTTAAGCATCGGACACATTTAAAACATTAGCAAACATGGGCCAGTTCCAAGCATTACTGGACGAGTCCCAAAAGTAACAAACATCCAAGTCTTTAATATGATTAGGAATAGAGTCAACAACACTAAAAGTCAGGGGAACATTACCACACATACATGCACAATTTCTATGACGACCATTGTAGACATACGCCTAATGACATTGCACAAAACTCAACCGTTAGCTATAATACATCTCCAGGTGTACGAGAGACAGGGATTAGCTTTGAAAACCTTCAAGTCTTCTCGATTATAACAGTACTTCGACTTGATTATTTGAACCTAGTTAGAATCCTTATTCAAGAGAATTTGCCAACATAATTTAATCATCATGATGTGAATGCCCAATCGATAAGATGAATTCGATGAAGACCACCAATGGGTCCAAGAGAAACTCTTTATTACAAGCACCAATTTGTTGCAAATACCCTTAGTCAGAAGGGTGTTCTGCATGGCATAATTCGGAACATGAGAGATCACATATTTGACGGGGTTAAGTCGATCTGAAAAGTGCACGCACTTATTCTTCCACCAAGCAAGTTTGGAATGGACATGATCAATCACATGCTTGTATGTTTCTTTCCATTTCCTATGCTTGTGGTGAGCCAAAGGTTCTTGATGATGATGAGGTTTGGATTTTTCCTCTTAGTTTCAGATTTTTGTTGTAAGAAATTTTTTTAAGATCGAAGGAGATGTGTCCATCAGTCCAATGCTTATTATAGTCCCTCTTTCGGATGTGAGCAGAGCTTTTCTTTTTAGAGTCGGATATGTCTCGGTCTTCATTTTACCTTTGGAAGGGGGACTTTTCCACTGAGAGACGAATGTATAATCCTTTTCAATGTGGCATTTGTTCGCAATCGAGACGTCTTACAGTATAACTTTCCACCTATATGTGTTGTTCTTTTTTAATCTTTCAACTTCGGCTTCCATCCTTATGGCACGTGTCATTAACTTTTCAATAATGTAGCATCGATGATATTCAAGGACTGCTGATCTTTAGGGTCGAGGGAGCCACCCCACTCCTATTGTAACGACCCGGTTCAGAGAGGGTGGGGCCGGAGTTGGAAGATCTGTACAAGGAGCGGCCCTAAGGGATGACGATGGATACATAAATAAACTGAATCCCGTATCGGAAATAGCAAATAATGAACGGGAGCCCATAAGTGATATGCAATACATGCATGACGCATTTTAACGCCATGACACCCAATGGTAACGGATTTGGGTCAGAGATGACAATATCTGTATGGTATTGGGTCTGGGTGTTACACCTCTATTCTTCGAGAGATATTAGGTGTGATGTGGAATACCCTATGTGTTTGTTTTACTCCTCTACAGCTTTGTTGTTCCTTATATATTTTCCTGGTGTTCTTTACTATTTTCCCTCAAGGTTTGTGTAGTTTGCGATGAAGTCTCAACTACCACCTTGTCTTTGTCAATATTGTCGTCGTGGGATTTGTTTGGGCCACTGAGAGCTTTTTTTTTTATACTTAGTTCCACACTCTCCATACTAATTTGATAGTTTGTAACTTGGTCGAATTAATATCGACTAGATGTAGTAGGCTCGGGGGCTGTTGCTTGAGACTCCTTTCTGATGAACAAGTAGCAAAAAATGAGGATGACAAATGTGATTCATGAGGTATTCTGTATTTAAGATGAATGAGTTGTGTATTAGTTTATATCTTTGACATATAAACATACATGTACTTATAAGAGAATGATTCGCCTCGCCTAACTATGATTTGACTAATTAAGAATCCTTGACCAATTAACATTTAATTAATGTAAGTGTTTTTGTTGAGCAATAATATCCACGTGACAACTTGTGACAAGATAACCATATATTGTAAGACTTTGGTGAATTGGTACTTTGGTACTTGTTCATTAGTCAAGAATACATAGCTGAATAAGAAGGCGATCAAGGTTAGGAAGAGAACTGTTCTATCCGAGTCAAAGACTGAGATTATACCACGTGTCATGGTTCATTTCGCCAACATCACATAGTTAGTTTTTTGTTTAGGTATATATTTAGTGTGTTACGAAATCAATTGAACCAAAATCGCGACTAATGGTTCAAGCTTTACATGTTATTTGGCACATCCCTTCACGCGGATGCTCCTTCGATATTGAAGCGTGTACAACACAGACTCATCTTACCAAGTGTATTTGTAAGGAATTAATACAAAAGATAATGTTATACTTAACTATCAGTTCGAGCTTTTAGTTTATAATCGGTTAAGTAACATGGTATCTGAGCATCTATGATCGAAATGTCATGAGTTGGATTCCTAACAATTTAAAAATTTGTTAATTTAAAAATGCACGGTAGATCATTTATCAAAAATAAAAACAAATACATAATGGATTGGGCTTGTGTTGTGCATGTTTCAAGTCTAAAGAGCATCCACGGAGGAAGTGTGTCGGAGATTAATATAAAAGATTTTGTTTGGATTGCCATGATTCGAACTCAAGATTACCTTTTGATAAAAAAGGCTCTAGTACCGTATTACTAAATTGATAGAATCAAAAATTGAAGCCAATAGTTAAAATCCAATAACATATTTAATATTAATCCTCGGAAGGTTTTAAAAGAAAAATATCAATCCATGGAAGACATAGAAATGGAAGAAGAAATGAGAGAAATAGGTAGAATATGATATGTGGTGGAAAGAAGTTGAAGAAAAATGAATGGGTGAAATGAAATGAAAAGGCTCAATCAAGAGAAAACCGACCCCACTCTTATTGAATTATGTGGTTGTGTCCACTAATTTAATTAACACTAGTACTTTACGTGTATCATTCCTGGCTCTGCTTAATTCCTCAATTATATTTCCTTCATTATTTTTTAATTAGTCACCATCCAGCCATCTACCAATCCATCACCTTCTTTTCTTTTCTTTTCCTTTCTTTTCTTTTCTTTCTCTCATCTTCTTCTGCTGCTTCTTAATTATTACTTGCATAATTTCTTTCTGATTAATTATAATTTGGATTACTTATCCTGATATTGTTGTACAAATTAATATTCAGAAATGAGATGATACCATGCGAACTCTCTGTGATAACTGTGAAAGCGCTGCTGCTATTTTGTTCTGCGCTGCCGATGAGGCTGCTCTCTGCCGTGCCTGCGATGAAAAGGTACTGCACACCATATCTATTTGTATATGTTTGCATCCTAATCTATATTTATCCTTCTTACAAAACCATGCTATTATTATGCTATACTGTATTTATAGACACGATTACATTACATAAAGATGACCCTATTTCAATTATAATGAAAATCTTTAGTTCAATTACTGTCCAATTAAGATTATGAATTTTCACCAAAAAATTAAGATTATGAATATTTATTGTATTTATATAGAATTCCAACCCTTACTTTAACCACTAAGTACAGTAATAGTAATTTAAACTCGATTAATGTTTGTTCAAGTAATAACTAATAAGTTATACTCGTAGAGAAAGAAAAAGGACAATGAGTTACAAGGGCAATCCATTTTGAAAAAGTTAACTTTATTTATTTTTTTATATATTAATTAGTCTGTCTAACACTTTCTAGTACCAATCAAACACGTGCAAAGGGCTTAATATACTTTTTATATTGAATTTAAGTTCGCAAAAATATGAATCTACGGATAAGGATGCATTAAGTAAGTATTTGTCATGTATTTTAACTTTATTTAATATGATAATATATATAAAGAAACTATAGTTTTTATGAGAAAAAAAAGTGCACCAAAAACTGCACGACAAAGTTAGGAAGATAAATTTCCAAAACAACCTGATCTAGGCATAATATGAATTTGTAAACCCATATAATCTAACAAAGTAAACTTATTGTATTTTTCCTATGTTAGTGCATATAGTTGTTAGTAAAGTGCATATGGCTAATTTTAGTTAACGTTTTATTTGAATTGAATTGGCAGGTTCACATGTGTAATAAGCTTGCTAGTCGGCACGTGAGAGTCGGTCTTGCGAGTCCAAGTGATGTTCCTCGGTGTGACATTTGTGAAAATGCACCTGGTATATAACCTATTAATTAATTACTGGATACACATAATGATAAATGTGTTAATATAATTTATTAAAAGAAAAAATTGGGAATTGTAGCATTTTTTTACTGTGGAGTAGATGGAAGCTCTCTTTGTTTGCAATGCGATGTGAGTGTTCATGTTGGAGGTAAAAGAACGCATGGAAGATATCTTTTGTTCAGACAACGGGTCGAGGTTAGTAACAATTTATTACAAATTAGTTCTCTAAATAAATACTAATTTCTTTTTAACTAAATAATGCTTAAAAATTATGCTGTTTTTTTCTTTTTCTATTATCATTTTCTGTAGTTTCCAGGTGATAAATTGTCGGAAATAAAATCACAAGTAATGGATGGTGTTGGAGACTCCAGGAATATTGGAAATGGATTTCATGAGAAAGCTAAGAAAATAAATACAGAGGAGAATGATAATAATGGTATGCAAGAACCCAAAATGGAAAATAATATGATTGATTTGAATACAAGACCTCTTCGCCACCTTGATCAACCTCCAAACGAAAAGGTTAGCGTATCTATATCCTTATTAATTTAGCATTAACGGAATAATTATAAATTATAAATCTTTCGTGTTCATTTTCATCAGTTCGATCTTTCTTCCATAGATTAAAATATAATTTATTCGGAAAATTTGAGCTTTTAAGGGATTAAAGAAGTGAATTGTATGTTTTGCAGCTGCCATCAGAAAAATTGGAAGACTACTTATCATCAAGGCCTGAAATTTGAGCAGTAATAATGCAACATATCAAATTTTCAACACTTTATTTTAATTTTTGTTATAAGAGCTTAGATTTGATCTTCAATATGCTCGCCCACTTTGCAGGGTGTACTAATTAGACCAACTCTAATTGGTACTCTCTTTCTTTAATAGCATTTCCCATCTTTTTTTAGTATAGTTTTTAATTAAGATATGAATATACTTTTGCAGCTCTGATCTATGAATCAATTTGATTCTGCTTGAGTTTATATCTGCAAAGCTATTAATCTTTGTACAACAATGTTGTTACAACAAATAATAATTCAAATTGAAACTTAAACTGAATATCTTCTCATTATGTAATTTTAACACTAGCAGCTTCAAATGATGTGTGAATCTTATCACAAGGAAGTTGAAAATGAGCCTTGCAAAGGCCTTGGTGAAAATATCACCAATTTTTATCCATTTTAGACTAACCCAACAATTTAGAGGCCCTAGTCAAAATAAAAGTAAGATAGCCCTTAATGAAAAGAAAAAATACTAAGTTTTGGAAAACATTATCTAGGGATGACAGTACGTTGGATACTGGACGATATATTGTCTTTCATACCCTTCTTCATTCACGTTTGATACTATCTGCACCCATCTATTTATATTATCGAGTACACTAAGAATTTAACTTCTTTTTTTAAAAAAGCTTAACTTTAACCTTTTCTGAAACAATTAAAATCGTGTACAATTTATTTTTAATTTTTTTACATACATGGATAAAAAAAAAATCTAATATAAAGGGCTAAAATTAGCCTCCCTAAACCTCAAATCTTGATTTTGCCATTGAAGTTGATAACTAAATTCTCTAACACGCCCGCACATTCTCACACGAGTCAAAGTTGATAAGAATTAAAGATTTTTCTCAAAAATATTGCCAACAATTACTCTTTGTTTATTATTACAAATATCGTTATTTGGTAAAGTCATATTGAACAAATTATGTTAATGTGTAAAATGTACGATAATGACTAAGGATGTCAATGGGGTGGGGATTCCCTGAATTACATATATACAAAATTTTCTTTTCTTCACTCTCACATTGTCAATTTTTTTTAAAAAAAATTATGCAGAGATGGGGATCCTCATAGGACCCGAATTCCTCACGAAGACATGTTTTAAAATGAATATTCCAAATCTAACTCCAATGGTTTCGCCGGTTTGTAAATCCACACTTATGCTTTTCTATTTTTGCAAACCGTTAGTAGAACTTACTTTTTCTTATGGGTTGATAATATAAACAAAAACTTAAACAGGAAAGTATAGGAACACATAATTTTAAAGAAAAGAATTAATTCTTTTCATTTTAAGGTCATTTAGGAGTTTTTATCTTTCTGGATTTTTCATCCAATTTCCGAACCACATTAGGCGACTAAAAATACATGTTTCGAAAGAATTTCGAACACTGATTGTAAAAATCAGAATGGTAGTGTCCTAATCAAGATACAAAATATAATTTTTAAAATAATATATTTTTAGGACTAGAGAAAAAGAATGTCATCCTCGCTTTAAATTTTTTTAATTTTGTCAATGACAATGGCATCTAAAAAAAAGGTGCAACAAGTTATATTTTGAATCCGTTCAATAAAAAAATATATTCTAAATTAATGACATTAAAATGTTACAAGTTGTATTACTTTCAAAAATAATATCAAAAAGCTAGGAATTTTGAATTAAGGAATAAATATATTTGAAAATTTAAAGAATAATTTTGTCGGAATTAAACAAATACAAACAATTTTGCACGAAAAACTTTGAAATGTTGTTGTTTGCATAAAAGAAGGTGCAAAATGATGATGTTCTATAGACCTAACCAAATACTTCATAACTTGTGTCTTCGAGTGAAACGCTAAATGCTGCTACACAAAGCTACGAGAAGTACCTCCTAAAGTTGGAGAAATACTATTGTATAAAATATGGGGGTAGATTACAAAAATACTTTGAAACTTTTTTTTATAGTATTGAAGTTCAAAATTTAGTACTACACGGTGCTAGCCATTTACCAAGTAAAAATAAGGAAAAACAAGATCTTTTAAAAATTAAAGTTGTTTTTTTTTATATAAATTTGTAAGAAGCAAGATTCGAATCTTGAACTCTCCACTCACGCATTGGTGAGTTGTTTCAATTCACATTTTCCGTAGCAATATTCCCTCCGTTTTCGAAAGCATGTCATGTAAAGTTTTGGCATACCATTTAAAAAATCAATTATTATGTCTTAATTTTAGATTACTTTACCAAACTAATTCTATTAAATGTAGTTATATTATGTTGGACTAATAAAAATTAGCTTGAAAACACACATAATCATAATAAACATTATACACCAATAGTAGAAACAAGATTCACGTGCTATTTTTTTATTCTATGAGACTAGCAATTAATTCTTGTAGAAAAGTTGACTAAAACTAAGGGTGGCAACGGGGTGGAGATCACCCGAAAATTGCAAAGATCCGAACCAACAGGAATGAAGAATAACCGAAAAAATTGGCGATGAAGAGGGATACGGGGGACATTTTATGCCCGAAGTTCAAACGGGGATGGGATTGGATTGCTATATCCAAACCGTGGAGATCTCCGCCCCGAAACTGTTTCAATCCCTGTAGAGATGTCCGAAGAATACCCGTAGAATCTTTGAATAATAAATATTTAATATACATGAAGACTATCTCATTAATCTAGTATATGATATTTAATTAAAGGTAAATGTTAAAAAATGTTACCAGGCTCCTAATAGTTTAATACAAAGCTTGTTATTTTTGTTAACGGATTATCTCAAAATTTATAAAATATATAAATCTTATTATCTACATTTCATATTGTTAATTTGTTATTTAATACATCTAAAATGTACTTTGATATTTTACATATTAGTGAAAATAAAAACCAAAACAATATTGTGATGAAGTTTTTAGATTGTAGAAAGAACTCTCAAATTCTATTGTTATTTTGACTTATATGTTTAATAGATTTATTGTTTCAACTATATTGATGTAATTTTGTTTCTAATTTTTGGGTATTAGAATTTTTATTTTTTGGTTGTAATTATTTGTAAAACATTATCTATTTATTAAAATTTTGTATGAAATATTAATATTTAAATTTGGGTATGGAAATTCCCCGAACATCATGGAGATCTCGGTGGGTAAGAGTATAGAGATAAAAGATTTCCAAAACATTAAATGGAGATTAACCGAAACCGTAACCACAATCATTGGGGACGGATGGAAATTGCATACCCCTCCCCGCCCCGTCCCGTTGCAAAACCGGATAGTAATTTTTTATTTTTAGATTTGTCATTTTTATAACTTTCTATTCTAAACAACAAAGTCTACAATGACAACTGAAACAAATAAAGTCTACATTGAAGAGCTATTTATTATTAATTGCATTGATAATTTAACCAATGTTAGCTCATTATGGTAGTGAAATGTAAAATACATATGAGTTTAACATTCAAATTTCAAAGTTTGGAGGTCGTAATAAGAGTAGAAGCGAAATTAAAAGGTCATGCATGTAAATTGTTAAGTAACCCTTCAAATATTGTACTCCGTGGTTTCACAGTTTTGCAAATAAAAGACTTTGGCTTGCATCGTTTGCAAAATTTTAAAAAATTTCAATTTTGTTAACGTAAACGATGACTTTTTTTGCCCGAAATGTTTTTCTAACCTTTAAGCTTAACTCTAACTTGAGTCGTCAAAGGTTAGAAAAACATTTCGGAGAAAAGATATCTTCATTTACGTCAACAAAATCGACTATTTTCTTAATTCTGCAAAATGCAAACCATAGTACTTTTTTTGCTCAGAAACAAATCACAATTCTTTATTTGCAAATCCGCGAAACCAAATGACACCTATTTGAAATTAACCCTTTTATTAAAACAAATAGTTTTTGATTTATCTTTTTTTTTTCTAATAAATAAAATTAAATTGTCATTATCACCACTAGATTTTGTTACCTATAAAATCTATGTATGTAAGTGTCTTTTGGGATATCCGGAATTAAAGTGTAGCCCTAGCCTTAAACTCATTCCTTGATCAATTGAAGTCAGAATGTCGTCGACGAAGCAGCAGGTAGATGATGAGCACATCAAACCCACTCATATCAATCTCAAGGTGGTAGACCAGGTTTGCTTCTCTTCTTTTCTTTTTGAGCTTGTCAATGTTATTTATAACTTTTGGGTTTTTGTTTCTTTCATCTCTTAGAGATGCAATCGCACCCATTCATGAAAATGGTGGATAGGTAGGGGCAAACTATATTGTTTTGTAGGTTTTATTTGAATCTAAAATTCTTCCAAATCAAATTTAAAATCTTATTTTCATTCAAATTATAAACAATATAATTTCATACACATCAAATGAGTAACATTTTCTTAACTATAATAGATATCAAAACTAAGTAATTTGATAAAGCCTAGTGACATGAAAAATAAATAAATCTGCGCATTCATCTACGATCCCCATAGGGTGTTAGGCAAAAATCACTCATATGCTTACATTACCTTAACTTGATGTACATTTTATGTTTCTCATATTTAAAGAGAATGCAACCAAGCTGCGGACTCTCTACTCTTTAACACATATACTTTTAGTGGAACTCAACTCCTAGTTTCTACTAAAGCTTCATTTCGGATGATATTTGTTTTTTAGAACAATATCGTTTTGCTTAATTGTTATTTTTCTCCTCTTGTTTTTCCAAACTTGCGTAATCTTTTCATAATTCATTGAATTTATTTTGGTTTGGGGCGTTTAGGAACTTCCCTCGGGATGCCAGCCCGGTTGGAGTTGGGATGTCGAGCGGCTTTCTAAACATTGTTACGCACCCAGCTTTTACTTAAAATAAAAATATGAAAATAGAACAAATATCATTATAATAAAGACTATCATGATACTTGTTGGCCAAAATGAACAGAAGATGGTGGTGAATTAATTTTTTTATGATTATGTCTTTATATATATATATATATATATACTTTGGAGTTTGGAAAATACCGAATTGTGTTGATTGATGCATCGTATTGTGTTGTGTAGGATAAAATAGAAGTTTCCTTCTCACTTAGGAGGAACGCCCCACTAAAGAAGCTCATGAATGCATATTGTCAGCACAAATCTGTGCAGATAGGTTCTTTTGTATTTCTATTTGATGATGGCAAATATTGTGGTGCCGAACAAACACCGGACGAGGTTTTTATCTCGAAAATTATATAATATTTATAAAGTTGTCATTTCTTTTCTTAACATGAATCATATCTTATAAACTCATATGCACCGCTTTTGCTTATATTCATGTTGCATTTTATGTTTCTAACATGTAATATTTTGATGATACAGTTGAAAATGGAGGACGGGGATGAGATACTTGCAATGTTGCCCCAAGTGGGTGGTGCTAACGTGTAACAAAATCTAGTGGTACTAGCTACTCAGATTATGTCATTCCCATTTGTTTTGGTATGTAGGATAAAAATGTGAACAAAATCAATTCGGTTGATTTTTATTTTGCTAAATTTCTTTGTTTGTGATGTGGATAAATATGTAATTGGCTAAGTTAGAGCTATTCTGAGAGACCGAGATGAGATAGAAATGGGGTCATAATGGAGTAGTTACCGTTCTATTAAGTAATTAATTATCTTTCTGATTAAAGTACCTTTCTATTTATACATATGACACAGTATTGTATGGCTAGTCAATCCAAAATGACAAGTCATGTCTGTATAGGACTAGACATCGCAGAGTTTAGCATGTCTATATTGGCAAGAGGAAGAATAGAGAAGGGATTATATTCAAATTAATACCTTTTCTGATTGAGTCAGATTGATAAGAAGTAACAACACATCCTCCTAACAAAATATAAAATTGATAATCTTCGATATTTTATCTCATTTCCTTTGTCAATGTACATGTTTTCTTTTTTATATTTTATCTCATTTCCTTTGTTAGTGTGCATGTTTTCTTTTTTTTTTTAAAGAAAATCACCTCCTTATTGAAAAAAGGTTGGACTTGTAGAGATTATGCACTTAAAAAAATGCTATTTTGACAAATAAATCATAATAAAATGTTTGGTTTAAGATATACACCAAACTAATGCTTTGACTGGTTAAGGAATTGTCGACTTTGGTGATACAAAAACCGAGGAACACCATTTTCAGTTTTTGAATAACCGAAGATTGGTTTTTATGAATTAAAAAATATAAAAGGTGGGTCAAGGTAACCATTTTCGGTTTTTGAATAACCGAAAATTGGTTTTATGAATTAAAAAATACAGAAGGTGGGCCAAGGTTGTCTGTTTTGGGAGGCGCACTGCAAGGTAAGATGTTTGCAAATCAGACAACATTTACCCACCTTTTGTATTTTTTAATTCATAAAATTCAATCTTCGGTTATTCAAAAACCGAAAATGGTTACCTTGGCCCACCTTTTGTATTTTCTAATTCATAAAAATCAATTTTCGATTATTCAAAAACCGAAAATGCTTCATCGGTTTTTGTATCACCGAAGTCAATAATCCCTTAACCAGTCAAAGCATTACTTCCGTGTATATCTTAAACCAAACATTTTATTACGATTTATGTGCCAAAATGGCATTTTTTAAATGTATAATCCGACTTGTAGGATGTTATAATTTATAGCCATGTGTCTATGGAATTGAAAAATGTCTTGTATCAATTCTTTCCAATTTTTATTTAAGTATTTTATGAATTTCAGAATGAAATTTATATACTAATTTATTGATTGATTTAAAGTGTGTTTATATTAGTCATTTTAAACCAAAAACTATTAATCAACTACAACAACAAACTTTAACAAATAATAATTGAGATTTATATATGATAATGATGCTATTATTAAGAGTTTATTTAATATTTCTGAATGTGTGATAATGGTATCAAAGAATAATAAAAAATGTGTGATATTAATCTTTGGTTGTACTTCGATTTCAAAGTATTATACAATAATATTTTGAGAATATAGGTATAATGCAATTTAAAGATTAAAATTTTAATCATCATTTAAACTTTCCAAAGTTACAATGTTTTATATTTAATGACAGACTCCTTGAGATTTTAAATCCACTAATGTGTTTTCTTTCAAAGGCGGCAGAAACAAATCTTTACAATAATACAACTTAGACACTCAGAAGACGCTCTTCCTATTCCTACTCTAGTTGATTCTATTTAACTGTTGATTTTGATAACAAAAAGTTTGGCTTGCAAGGCCCTTCAATAGTTGATAATCCTAAGCAACAGTATGTGAACTACTCACAAGAAATGAACTTCTCCTACTGATATCAGAAACATCAGACCTAATAATGAAGAGGATTTGGATTTTCAACCTAAGCTTGGGCTGAGCTAGGATTTTCCTAACTGGTCTTATAACCGAGAATCAAGATTTTCTCAACACCTAACTAAACAAATATCAACTGATGATATTCTATGGTAGAGAAATCCATACTGAGTTTATTGTTATTATTATTATTATTATTATTAATCGTGTTTCATTTATAATCTTGGTATGTTTTGACTTTGATCCACCCTCCTAACTTTTAACTAATTACTAAAGGTTTTTTTTTTTTTCTAAAATTTGCCCTGTTAAGCTTTATTATTACACTAGAGAAACAAGTGCTTGTAATTCCCAATATTTTTCCTAAATTAGTGAAATTCTCAATATTTTTTTTCCATCTCTAAATTTTAATAATTTTGAAGTTTTTTTGTATCGAGGGTGAACGTTTCCCGTCTATAGGCATTAAATTAATGATTCTATTGGTCATATTCAGTAATATACTGTATTATATATTCCTATTTCCTATCGCATTCTTTTAGCTCCCTCACTTGTGCGAATCCTTATTATATGCAATTTCATCTGATGAAGATTTTAAATTTGAATTACTAGTTGCTAAACAATATGTTTATTTTTTTTCAGAAAGGGTCAATTTAAATGCTAAACTTAGTTGTAGGATTAATTAGTTTTCTCCAAAATAGTGTACCATTAATTAGAAACAGATAAAAAAAGACAAAATAATTTTTCCAAAGGCAATAAAAATTATTATAGAAGTTGAAGCTAAAGACCATACCATCATGATGCTGTCTGCTTTGGTTTCTTCTCCATTAACTTGTTTAGAAAAGAAGTAAGTGAAAGGTCATTTAACGGGTTGAACGATCTGCATGTAGCAACAGATGGGTGCACATGAGAAGCAAGTGCTTGCAATTCCCACCAGCTTGAACGATCTGCATTACTGTATATGCAGAAAGAGGATATTTGACATCTATCAGAAACTCGAGTGAAATATTAACATACTTAAAGAAAATGACAAACTTTAACTTCCTTTCTCTTCAAACTAGTAACCACACCCCAAAGAAAAGGTTTTGCAGCTAAAGTAACTATATATTGGAACCAACATACCAATAAGAAGGCTTCCTATGTCGCCGATCGTACCCTCCTGGGAGGGAAGAACCTGCAGATACTTGAGGTTGGGATGTTAGAATTTCTTCTGAAGCAACTTCAGTTGATTCTTCTCTGAGAAACTCAGTTTCTGAGTCATCAGAATCATCATCTTCACTCTTACCCTAGGAGCTAGGACCGGGAGAAGCATCTTCACCTTCTGAGGACTTATTTTCAGGACTAGCCTTATCATTACTTTGAACAAATTTAAGATCAGTTTCTACATTTGCTGCCATGTGAGGCTTAAAATCAGTTTCTTTTACTATATCTTCAAAACGTTCAAGGTCTTCATCCACCAACTCATTCTGCATAACCATGTTCCTGAATGTTGAAAGAGAACTTTTTTTTTATATAAAAGGAAGAACACAGGAACATCATGCCTGAAAGCATTTGATTAGTCATTGCATAATAGCTATCAACAAGATAACCAAATACTAACTAAAACAACAAAATGTAAATAAATAGTAATAAAGATAAGTACCTCAACCATTTGATTAGTCATTGCATAATATGCAACAAAGCCTACAGAATGTGCAGTGAAAAGAACCTTGGAGATATATATGATATTTTATACTTGATTCTGATGTCAGTCCACAATTGAAGATTCTCTAGTTATTGGGAAGAAGAGAAATGCCCAAGTTACATTCCCAATGTATCCTAGTCTAAGCGATACGCTTCTAAACTTTGCTTGTCACCTGGATACGAGAAATTCTATTATGATCTCAGTCTATATCCAAATTACAATTAACGAGATGATTAAAGAAATAATTAGAGAAATTAGAATTTATGGAGACTACTTACACTTTCTCTCCTTTATGCATATGTAGATGACCAAAACTGATGTACAGGTAGTTTGCAAGAGACCAGATCAAGAGTGCAATAAACATTGCTGAAAATGCTATCTCCACTGCTGTTACTATCCCCAGTGGATTCATCACAAGGATTGGACGTCTCAAAAACGACAATCTATGGCTGCATATATCAGTGCCAGAATCAGAAACAAATAAGCGAGAGGAGTCAATAGATGAAAATATATTAAAATTTACATTATTATTGGACCAAACAGAGAGTACAGATGATTCCATCTCGGGTTTCCTCAATAATGTCAACTACTCCAAGATAGAATGAAACCAGTAATACCATAAAGGGGGCCTTGCTTTGAGAACTTCAGATAGGAGAAATAGGCATCCACATGCCAGTTGAGGCAGCTGCTAAAGGGCAACCTGTCCAAGAAAGCTGTACAATCAATCTCTCCCAGCTTTGCCAATGTAAAAATACTAGTCTCTATTTAAAGAGGGCTATTCCAACAGAATTCGATAATATCATTCAAACTGCATGATCGCCAAATTAGTCAAAAGGATATTCCACCTTGTAAATGTATATTAATAACTCGTGTTTGCAATATTTTTGAAACTCAAATACATATTAGACTTTCGGAGCAAGGAAGATCTTATATCCTTTGTTGGATTGCCGGGATGAAACTCTAGCATTACATAACATATATAACCAGAATTGAATTAAGATGAAGCCTTGACACTAATAGAAAGTCACTGCCCTTTTCTTAATAGTACCAAAACTCCGATAATGATAATAATGTCAAAGCAAACTTCAGATTCCAAAAACCACAACTGCTAAAGTATTCTCGTTAGTTCCAGTAAACATAATTACAAAAATCTTAATAAGTTCTAGTAGTATCAATTGCACTAAAGATCTAAAGAAGTACAGAAATGAGAAAGGTAGATTTCATTTAGGCAGATTAACCTAATACATATATGCATCTTTTTAAGCGGTTTTAATCATGAGATGCTTGCTTAACTGCCCAAAATGAAACCAGCTCACATCATCTAATAAAGATATGTATGGAAGTACATGTTACTAACCTGCAATAGACACTTCGAGAAGGCAGAAACACGCTTCAAATTTACATCGCTTTTCATTGCACGCATAACAAGTGCAATAAACATCTGTACCTGAATAATAATAATAATAATAATAATAATAAACCATATAATGAAATATGTTAAAATGGTAAATTTCATTAAGATTATTGTGAGGCAGAAATAAACCTTATTCCTACCAAAAGCATAAGCTAGTACACAGATAGACTTCATAATAAACAAAGTTGGAGGTAGGTTTCAATGATGTTGCACTGCTAAACATTATATTTCTTGGGGCACCGGAGAATAATTTTGTCCAGATATCCCATCTTAGCCAACAGAACTCCAACGAGAAATTTCCATACATTGCATAAGCAAAACTGACTAAATTGAAACCTTGAAATCTCTTGAACTCAGCACTACAAAGCATAACTCAAGTCCCATGAAACATAATGTAAAGAACAAAAATTCATTGTTTCATACAATATTCAAAACTAGTCTATGCTTTAAAAGGCCATCAAAATAGTTGACTCTACATTCCTCCATAATAAAGATGGACCATGCTATTTAGGCTATGTATAAAATGTTGTCATAACTCATTTGTTTTAGATAGTCTGGCTAGCATATATTTCAGCACAGAAAATACAGATTCCCAAAGTTTAAAGCATGATCTAAATTGACTTGCCTTGGAAGAACTCATGGCAGCAGGATCAAGGAGTTTTGCGTACAAAGCACGATAGAATCGGTCACTGATGATTTGGTTCTTGGAAGAGGTTTTATCAAGAAGCATCAATGCCTGAACTCCTACATTAAAGTTATTTGAATGAACCAGCATAACTTTTAAAGATCAACAAAATTGTTCCATGATTTATAATGCCTATCAATAAGTAGTTATATTATAAAAACAAAATTTCTTTGGAACTGCAAAACATAAAAGAACATATGATCTTACCAATCGGAAAAGAATTGGTGTTTGGACCTCAATGATATATCATCAGCCTCGGTGCTTGAAACAAATGGAAATGCTCTATTAACTTCCTAAACATGGCCACAGATTTGCAATCATGAGTTCTAAAGCGCAGTTTTAAAAACATGTAGCTGGAGCTCCAATGATAGGAAAATCAGTCAAATAAATTAATTAATTTCAACCTTTCAAAGTACGATAGCTTTCAAATAAAAAAGAGAGTACTTTATGCTTACAATTAAAAGAGCCGATAGAAGTCGTGAATCTAATTCAACAGGAAATTCTGACGAATTTTCCATTTTATGTTTCCTTTGGAGAGCCAGCACCGTTTCTATTTTCTCCTCTGCCACTTTTTTCCTTCCCTCGAGTGCTTTCAGCCTCTGTTATTAGCACCTGCAATTATGATTTAAAATTGTTTTGGTTTTCAACAATATATTATCTCAGAACTTGGAAGCACAATAAAAGTTTATCAATGTAATCAAACTGGCCAGTAAGACAAAACTTCTAGCAAATAGGATAGGAATTACACAAAGAAATAAGGTACGAAAAATTTGTCATCCATAGAGAAGATGATGAGCGAAGTAAATTTGTATTCATCCATAGTTGGTACCTTAAAGGGTGCAAAGTACACATCTATGGAACGTTTTTCCGCTGCTGGTCCATCTCCCTTAATACTTGGACGAATTTGACTCAAAAAGTTAACCTGCAAGGACAGAAGGAAGTCTATTAAGGATCCTACTTCTGCAATTAACGTCAAAATTGTTTGATAACATGAGAAAGTATGATCAAGACATACAGCATTGGTACTTTGTTCTTAGTGTCAAATGAGGTCGAAAAAGGAAAGTGTCCACTTCATCAATCACCACAGCCTGTCCAAAGAAATGGCCAAGATAATCAACATAAGATAATAAAGATACACACACACACACTAAAAAAATAAAAGATAAAAATTGAACCTTCATATTTGGGTGATAGGAATAAAAGGTTTGACAAGTAGAAGTCAGCATTGGAAGCACCCCTATTTTGATCACCAAGCTGCAAATGATCAAATTATCAACTTTGAAGGAGACCACATTAACTAAAATCACTCCAGAGCACAAAAGTATGGCATTAAATATTTTCCAGAAGGCTAAAGAACAACAGTAAGTTACTTTGTTGACAAGACCAATGAGCTATCTGCGCTCCTACTCTAATTTGCTTAACAGCGCATACATTGTCTAAAATCACAAACACCAACTGATTAACTTTACCTCCAACATTGATATTTATATTTGGGACAGAGCAAATATTAGGAAGTGAATAAAAAACAAGTTAATAAAATGCGAAAGCAGTCATGAGGATGTCACATCTAAATAAATGTGTAAAGATCTACATTAAGGTGTGATAGCATTCATAACTTGCACATAGTACCGTTAGACAAACTGAGTGGTGACCAAGATGGTTTCGGCATGCCCCATCAAGTTTGACTAAATTACTTGGTTGGTGGGGATTACATGAAAAACCATAGAAAAGGAGTGATGATTCATAAATTTGTGATTGGATAATAGAAGATCCCCCAGTTATATGTATATGATACATGGAAACGGAAACAAATACAAAAAATAGAACAGTAAATTATATTTGTAAAATAATAGGAAACAGAGCGTGAGATTTACTACATGTGATTAGCATTGATCCACTTCTGAAAACACATTACAGTCTTTACAGACTATGAAATGAGTTTTCACCTGTTTTTTTAAATAATGGAGAAATGTGACCGGAAATGCTTTCTACAATTACCGGAGTTTCAATACGTTGTATACAATTTCCGAGGTTTTCCAGTACATTTTGGAAACCCGAAAGGAGAGCATGGAAAACCAACCTTCAATGCCTTGTCTTTTAGTACAGGTAGCATATCTCTTGATGCTTCCTCAAGCGCAAAAACAAAGCGTTCATACCTAACATAAGTATTAGATATCCAGATAGAACAAACTGAAAAATGTAATGCAAGACAATGTAATGTAATGCAAGATAAAGTACTAAGCAGTTGAGAAAATAATAGACACTACCAAGATAGCACTTCAAGAAACGAGAGTTGCCATACCATATCAATCTTCAACTATAGGAGGAAAAATATATTAAATAAGTAAAATACACATCCTACCTTATTTTCAGAATTTGAATTCCAATTCCTAAGCTTAATGGAGAATTAAATCCCAGAAAGAATTAATGAATAATCTCATTATATGCAATTAGAAACGGAAAAGGAGAAAAAGAACACTAGCCTTTGATAGGCAAGTTAAAAGTTCTAATCAAAATTTCAGTTCTACGCCCAAATGTTCCACATACATCAAGTTCTTCGATCTCAAAACAATGTCTTTCACAATTCAACCTAAAAGCAAGATATCTTTTCATTGATACAACGCAATATATTTTGATCGTAAGACACTGATGAAATGGTATAAATCACCCTCTCTGCTTTGCTTTTTTTAGTATGTCCAATTACTGGATGAGATTCATTTGTGAATTATGACCATACAGCATATAAAGCAAAACTTACACTTGTTTCAAATTTTATTTATAAGCTCGTAAATTTATTAGCTTACAAAATCAACCAACAAGAAATACATAAAAAAATTTTGGATTACCAAATATGCATGTGTACAAGTATCATGTGATCCTAAATAAGTTGTTGTTGCAACTTTCAGAGCCCACTTATGGATCGTACATAAATAGACACTTTATGATGCATATATATGATGTAGAACCAAATGGAATGTGCAGTGTGAATGGCTAAATGACTTCATCAGGTAATGCGAATAGTAATTGACAGTTAAAAAAAAAGGATACCAATAGTGATTAATTGACAGTTAAAAAGACTACCTTTTCTTCAAGCAATCCTCCCAATACAAGAAGAGTAGAAGAGAATACCGTATTTTGTTTCGGGAAAAACATCTACAGGATGTTACAAAAGAGTCTTCAGCTTCTGATCAGGCCGCATACTGGTTATATACAACACAAATAGTATATCATCAGAAGAAATATAGAATATGAAGCAAATAAGAATGAAAGGCTCTCTTATTATAGTTTGCATTTGTGTGAGATGCACATATCATGGCATCAAACTAGAAGGTTCACATGTGCTCAAAGCGTGGCCATTAGCCATGGGAGGGAAAACTTACTAATAGAGCATAAGCAAAAGAAGAAAGTACCCAGAAATATTTGGCAGCAGATATGAATAATAGGAAACTATTTATAAGAACATATTCCATTGAAAAACCTATGCAGTAATAGCTTTGAACATCCAAAAAAGCAAGAGACACAATAAGCATATGAAATTGATCCAAATAGCAAGTATAATGGTTAACAAATGACAACCTTGAAATAAAAAGTTCTTTAAGTGCTTCAAATCCACTTAAAGCATGAAGATAAATTCTTGCAGTTCCTTGCTTCAGGAAATTCCTTTCTTCTTCTGTTAGAAAAAGAAACTTTATAGTTATCTTTAACACAGGAGATTCGCGTTTTCCTACTTTTGATGTTACCATTCCTGCAACAAGTTCATCTGCATCAGGATATAGATAAAAACAACGGATATATAAGATACAATCTATACAGAAGTATTTCTAATACAACAGGTCATATTTCATAAACAAAATATAATGCATAAAAGGTCGTTCACGAATTTGGACTTACAATCGGGATACTATCAAATAAGGGAGATTGAAAAAAATAATAACCTATATCAGTTGACCATCCCCCTCCCATAACCAAAATCCCTCAAATTTTCTTTTGTGTGGGATATAAGGGAATCCGAATGCCTCTAAATCTCCTTCCCATCCATTTTGAAAAGAGGGTAATCCTCTAATAATTGATACTAGAGGTACCAAGCAATGTACAGGAACTTGTCTCACGTCAGAAGGCATCCAAAATTTCTTACTAGCAACCTCACTTTCACGGGCAATAGGTTTTAGACGGCCACTAACCCAAGACATAAAAGCTAGCATTCTGGAATTTCATGCTTGGACACAACGAAATGAGCAAAGTAGCGGATAATGTTATCAACTAAATTGCTACGTAAACCAGAATTGGTGTTTGGACCTCAATGATATCATCAGTCTCGATGCTTGAAACAAATGGAAATGCTCTGGTAACTCCCTAAACATGGCTACATAATTGCAATCATGAGTTCTAAAGCGCAGTTTTAAAAACATGAAGCCGGAGCTCCAATGATAGGAAATCAGTCAAATTAATCAATTAATTTCAACCTCTCAAAGTACAATAGCTTTCAAATAAAAAAGAGAGTACTTTACGCTTAGAATTAAAAGAGCTGATAGAAGTCGTGAATCTAATTCAACAAGAGATTCTGACGAATTTTCCATTTTATGCTCCTTGGAGGACCAACACCCTCTCTATTTTCTCATTTGCCACTTGTTTCCTTCCCTTGAGTGCTTTCAGCCTCAGTTATTAGCACCTGCAATTGTGAACTAAAATTGTTTTGGTTTTCAACAATATTATTATCTCAGAACTTGGAAGCACGATAAAGATTTGTCAAAGCAATCCCTCCATTCCATCAGTTTAGAAAAGTGAAAGTCTTAAGCGGATAGCAGGTTATCTCCTCTAATAAGTGATATTAGAAGTCACAACCAATGTACATATAAATCTGTTTTAAAGAATTAGTCTCATGTCAGAAGGCATCCAAAATTTCTTTCCAGCAACAGGTTTCAGATGGTGACCAACCCAATACATAAAAGCAAGCATTCTGGAATCTCGTGCTTGGTCACAACTAAATGAGCAAATTAGTTGATAGAACTTAAATTCAGGGAAACCAACTGCCTATGGCTCCCTAAATACAGAGAAGTAAGAGCCTGAGAAGCAAAATTCTCTAATTGAAAACCTCTGTTTACCAAGTATACAGATTAGCATATTACCCAGTATGCACAACTTCAAGGAGTCCTATGTTCTTTGCAAGTTTTGTATCAATGAATCGTTAATAATTACCGAGCTAACCAACAGAAAAACTTCACTCAAGAGCTTTAGTAAAAGTATTCCTTTTATTATACAGGTCTCCAGGATAGGAACAAGTGAGGCTTTTTAAATCCTTTACTCTTTATCCTATTCTGTTTTTCTTTTCTTAACAACCTTCTCAATAAGCAATGACCAGCTTTAACAGTTTACAATGAACAACAGTATGACATGAGGCCACTATATTGTCAAGGTTATTCTCATCTTTTATCAAGAAAATTAGTATGAAGGAATACTTCAACGTAATTCAAATCGTTCATGTTAGGGCCATATACGTATACACAGTGCGAGAGAATTGTCAACTCATGTTTCAATTCCAATCAAAATTACCCTCATCTTTCATCAAGCAAATTCGAATCGCAGGACAGCTCAACATGAAACAGATACTCAGAGACAGGGCATTCTGCATGTTAGGGGAGGGACTATTTTCAAGTTTCAATTGAAGTTATCAAGCCACAGGATACTTCAAAAGACAATGAAAATTTCAGATTTGGCAGAGGGACACTTTTCAGATATGGGGGAGAGACACTTTTCAAGCTTCAGCCGAATTCAGGAGGGACTCTTTTTCAAGTTTTAATTGAAAACATCCTCATCCTTCCTCAAGTAAACTAGAATCACGATATAGTTCATGAAACAGATATTCAGAGACAGACATAATTCAAATCATCCTAATCCTTCATCAATTAAATAAGGATGACAGGATACTTCAAAATAAAACAAATCAGGCAAATTTAAAACAATACGAAGTCTAGGATTCAACAAATTTTAATCCCCCAAGATTTAGGTCCTATGTTATTAGGAACCGTAGGATTCCGGCAAATTTTCCGACCCACAATAATTTCGCAAAGTAAATATCAGAAACCCTAAGTAGAGAAAAAGGACATATATCCAAACCATAGAATCATTTGCAACAAAGATCGGAACTAAATGATAGCTCCTGGCAGATAGATAAATGACTAATCCTCACAACTAATTATGCCACATTTATGCTGGGAAAATACAAGGAAACTTGGAATCATAAATATCCTAACCAAAGTCTATCTATAAGACAATCCATTGGCATTACCTTCAGCACAAATAGTGATAGAATAAACAGGTAAGTACCTGCATTTTACAAGCTTTAGTTAGGGGGAGAAAAAGCAGTCACAATTACGGAAAAAAATCAAGGGATGTATCTATGCCACTGACCATCATACTGTCTGAAAATAGTTAAGCAAGCTCATCCAGAGCATATTAATAACAAGTACGTCAAGAAGTCATCCATTACCTCTCCATGCAAGGGTTCTCCTAGCACACTTGGATATGTGATTGGTGAGTACGCAAATTTGCTAGTGCTTCAACTGAAATGTTAGGGGTTGTTTGAGACACAATTCAGTGAGTACCAAATGTGGGACAATGCAGGTGTTGATCTAAAATTTGCATGTGCATAGCCATCATATCTCGCCTCCTATGGATCTCCAGGATAAGCTTGAACAAGGCTTCATCATCTGGTATATTTTCTATAAACTGCACCCCGCTGCGCAATAATTCATAAAAGGGCACTCGTATTTTTTCTCATCAACCAACAGCCAGATAACATCCAGACAACTATGAAGCCACTCCGTTAGAGCTTTATCAGGTCTTGAAGATTTCACACCCTCAGATTCATCAACTCCATGCTGTCTTTGATCCCAGTTCACCATCCAATTGAACATATCATGGAAAATATCAGAATGAGTTACTGGCTTTAAATCAAACTCAAGACCAGTTAAAATAATCTGGCAGCATAACTAGCGTAGGCTGCTTATGGCATTATCCCTCATAGATAAGCTGACCCTCATTGTAGACTGGTGTCCGTTGCCAGAAATATCAGATGATTTAGCAGGAGATATAGTTGGCAAAGGTGATTGTTCAATTGCTGCTTGAGCAGGAGAACCAATACCATGAACTGAAGGCATCAGGAACGTAGGATTAGAAGGCTGAAAGTTGGATACACTTGGAACAACATTCAAAGAGGGAGGAATACCAGACTGTGACAAATTCATAGGTGAATAAGAAGAAGGCATTGCCTGAGCAGCCTGTCCTGCGGAAACTTCTACAGATGACACTGAAGAAAGAAGAGATGGAAAAAAAGAATCCCAATTAATGTATCCTATGTTGCATAAGCTCCGTAAATCAAATAGAAGAAACTCATCTCATGGGGCATGACTACAACACTGAACAACTGTATACATAAGAACAAATTATGTGGTTGGATGAGTCAGATGCTATGATGAAACAAATCAATTGAAGAATGATGCAAGATAGCGATGCTCCATTACCAGTCTTCTCAAGCCATCTCCGGAGTTAGAGACATATGCGTATATCAGATAAAACGAATCAAATTTTGCTGTCACAATTCTTCCCTCACTGTCGGTATGCCTAGACCATAGCTCACTGAAAGTGGCTTGACCTGTCAGATGATTGAATGACATCCCAAACTTGTACATGAAACAGAAACTTTATTGTGGCTGATAATACGATTCTACCTAAGAAAATATAGGGATGATTGTACTCAGTGCAGAAAAACAGAAAGGAAAAGGAAAGGCTTTCATCTGAAATTAAGATAATCTACCCGAGAAATAATTGCAGTGCCTGAGTAGCCAAGTTTAGCATTGCTAAATGTCCAAAAGCTATTCCCATGGCTATCAATCAGGGACTGTTGATAGATTCAACATCCTTCTGTGTTCAAATTTAGAATCAAGATACTTTCAACTTATCATATTACTAGAAACTGACCTAGCATACCATATCCAACTGTACTATTGATATTTCTTAATGGATATATGAGGAAATAACTTGGTAAGTATTTGATTACCTGCACCTTGGTCTCTTGGAAGCACAACACATCAAAATTTTCTCTTTGAGCAAGTTCAATGGCCGAGAATCCCTCTAACTTTAGTAATGCTCTCAACCCATTGACATTCCAAGACAATAGCTTCATAAACTTTGTATCCTCAGAAAGAGGTGGAGGCCTCATGGTTTTGGGGTTGTAAGGGATCCAATCTTTTTAGGGCCTCTTGTGGGTTAGAGCTGCCCAGGGCACATGGGCTAAATTATCATGTTTAACATTTTCCGTATTAATTCCGGAAGATATTTTTCTCCTGGTTCAGGAAGCTTGTATACCTAGAAAAATCAACCAAGTTGCAGATTTTGTCGGAGTTTTATTTTTGTAACTTTGGAAACAAGTATTAGAAGGAATGATATATACAAGAGTTGGATATAAATCATGAAAGAAAATAAGTAGGTCAGGCAATACCTAAACCTCATCTGTTTGTGATATTTTCTTTTCTTTTGACAATCTTGGCATCAACTTTCAGAGTTCCAGATTAAGCAAGGGATTGCTCCACCCTTCTTTTAACTAGGTTACGAGATGGAACCTCATGGGCATCACTTGTATCAGATGCATTATCAGCTTCCAAAGAGATATTTTCTGAACAAACAGAGTTTGTGGTATTGTAGTATGTTTTGTGTTAGGGAGGGACTCTTTTCAGTTCCAACAGTTCAACATGAATCAGATATTCAGTATAGGGAGGGACAATTTTCATATTTCAATTCAACTCATCCTCATCTTCCATCAAGTAAATTAGAATCACGGGATAGTTCAACATGAAATAGATATTCAGAGACAAACTATATATATATATAATGTTAGAGAGGGACTCTTTTCAATTCCACTCAAAATTACTCCCATCTTTCATCAAGCAAATTAGAATTACGGGACAGCTCAACATGAAACAGATATTCAGGGACAAGGCAATATAGTTCAATACATTCTGTGTGTTAGGGGAGGGACTATTTTCAAGTTACAATTGAAAATATCCTCATCTTTCATCAAGCCACATGATACTTCAAAAGACAACGAAAATTTCAGATATGGGGGAGGGTCACTTTTCAACTTTCAACCGAAGTTATCAACTTTAAATTTCAGATATGGGGGAGGGACACTTTTCAAGTTTCAACCGAAGTTATCAACTTTCAGTTTCAGATATGGGGGAGGGACACTTTTCAAGTTTCAACCGAAGTTATCAACTTTCAGTTTCAGATATGGGGGAGGGACGCTTTTCAAGTAAAAACCGAAGTTATCAACTTTCAATTTCAGATATGGGGAGGGACATTTTTCAAGTTTCAACCGAAGTTATCAACTTTCAGTAGTAGTTTCAGATATAGGGGAGGGACACTTTTCAAGTTTCAATTGAAGTAATCAACTTTCAAATTCAAATATGGGGGAGACACTTTTCAAGTTTCAATTGAAGTAATCAACTTTCAAATTCAAATATGGGGGAGGGACACTTTTCAAGTTTCAACCGAAGTTATCAACTTTCAATTTCAGATATTGGGGAGGGACACTTTTCAAGTAAAAACCGAAGTTATCAACTTTCAATTTCAGATATTGGGGAGGGACACTTTTAAGATATGGGGGAGGGACACTTTTCAAGTTCCAACCGAAGTAATCATCACCATTCAGGAGGGACTGTTTTCAAGTTTTAATTGAAACATCCTCACCCTCCATCAAGTAAACTAGAATCACGTGATAGTTCATGAAACAAATATTCAGAAACGGACATAATTCCAATCATCCTAATCCTTCATCAATTAAATAAGGATGACAGGATACTTCAAAATAAAACAAATCAGGAAAATTTAGAATAAATACGAACCCTAGGATTCAACAAATTAATCCCCCAAAATTTAGGGTCCAATGTTATTAGGAACCGTAGCATACGGACAAATTTTCCGACCGACAATAATTTCGCAAAGAACAAATCCCAAACCCGACATTTATCCAAACCCTAGAATCATTAGGAACAGAAATCGGAACTCATTGGATACGACAATAATAGATCCAAACCCTAGATAAGATGCTCAGTAAGTACGTACCATGAAAAGCACGATTTTATCTTCATCGCATCATTGCGTGATTTCACCCACAGCTTAATTTCACCCACGAGATTACAGACGCAGAAGATTGAATAATGTAACCCTAGATCGCTTCGTTGCAGCACCTCTCAAAAAGAGAGGGTGAAAGTTGCCGGGAAACGGCTATCGAAACAAAAAGGTTGCCGGCAAAAAGAAAGGCTGGAACTAGATCTATTTATAAAGGGTGTAGCTAATGTCGGTGACCCGTTGGATTATAGTACTCTCTTTTTTCTTTTTTAAGCAACCGTTAGATTAGCATACTTTTGTTTTGTCACCGTCTTATAATAAAAGCAATCCTACGCAACCTCATTAATACTGATTTTTTTTTTTTTGAGAGTATTAAAATTAATATTGATTTTAGCTTAGATTAGTAATTTCTTTTGAAAGAATTAGATTACTATTAGATACTCAATATTAAAAAATTATAATTTCTAATAAATAAGCTTTAAATTATTAATTATTAAATGCTTAAAAAAATTCATACACAAATTTAATTATAAAGTGTGCAACTTCAACAATTAAATCAAATATAAAATACGATCATATGAACTCTTACCCTCGTTTTAGACTTAAACGCATAATGAGTTTTAAAATATAAAATACGGTGTTATAAAAAAATAAATAAATATAAAATACGGTTAATTTCAAGTGATTTTACGATATATTAAGAGTAGGTGGCCAGATGGTTATGAAATTAATTTCTATTTTTTCTTTATAAAAGAAAATTTGCATCCCTAGTGTGATTCGAACTCATGACCTTCGTGATCATAGAAAGAGTTTTTAACCATTGGACTAAAACTTTCACCACTAATTTTTCTTTTTTTGTTATATCTCAAAAGTGATACATTCTTGCTTGAACTAATGTAGCGTTATATATGCAAGCTCTGTCTTTCTTCTATTTATAAGCTAGAAGATGAACGTTGCTTATTTTGAAAATAGAGTCGTTGTAACACAATTTCAATCAGTTGTTAGCAATTGATTCATTATGTTCTGCTTGTTATATCGTTCAATATTGTCTTGTCATCTTGTAGATTTTAGGCAAAATTAACTGTTAAATTTGTACTAATTTTTATAAGTTCGACACACTATATTGTTCAATTTTGTCTAGTTATCTTGTAGATTTTAGGCAAAATTAACTGTTAAATTTTTTCCAATTTCTTAAGTTCACTCATTCTTTTGATCGGAATTAATTTGAATTTGAACTTTTGAGTCTAATCCATTAAAGTCCAAATATTACATTATTAGTCACATCATCCGTTAATTATACATAAAATGACATGTTTACCTCTAATTAAGGTTTATAGAGTTTCTATGATTTATATTAGTGCATTTCTAGTTAATGCTAAATAATCAATTTTACAATGACTTAATATTTTCGTTGTTTTAAATAACTTGCGAATCCGTAAAAGGTTTGTTGTCGTACAATTGAAAATGGCGAGCTAGGTGTTAAAGATTTAGCTCTTTTGAATAAAGCACTTCTACATAATTATAAGAGGTTTGTTTTCATACAATTAAAAATGGCGAATTAGGTATTAAAGATTTAGCTCTTTTGAATAAAGAGCTTCTTGATAATTATAAGATTGCCTGGCCGCCTAAACCCCAACTAGGCGCTCAATTTTGGATTCACTCAAGTGCCTAGGTGCTCAAAATCCTACTTGTCCCACGGAGTAATTTAGCCCATTTGGTTCTCTGTTTCATACTTGTTTCTCATTATTTTTACTCTACAAAGTATAATAGTAAAATTTGGTTCAAACTGAAAAAGAGCTGCTGGTACCTATTTTGGAAGAATAAACAGCAACAGGGGAACAAACTAGGCCCGGAATTCAAATAAGTTAGCCAATTCCAGAATAACCTTATTCTGGCCAAACAAGGTTATAGACTAATGGCTGCAGATTATGAAGACTGCAAAGTTAAATGATTTGGAGTAAACTGTGTTTTTTGTGAGTTTCTTGACAGGGCATGGTAAAGAGGAATAGGCAAACTTTTGAAACAGTTAAAACAAACAAAATAAGCATCAATAGAGACAGTATTAAAGAGAATCCAGGGCATCATCAACTCTGCAAATGCCCTATACACCCAGCAGATGCCTCCCACAATTGTTCTAGCCACAGTTTTTCCCATACCTTAACCCCAATAACTACTACACCTTCTACTTTAGTTCTTCATAGATAATAACTTATGAAACTACTACATTAGGCAACAGCACCACCTGTTTGGTGCAACATAGCATCTATCTCGTCCCCATCCTCCATTTCCAACTGCAGCAATGAAAAAGTTTAAATGTTAGATCAAACCTGATTCAATGAATGAATGAATGAATCTTAATAATTATACAGCCACACGAGTGAGTACAGCCAAGGACTGAGAGTCAAACCTCATCTGGTGTCTGTTCTGCACGAAGACGTCGACCATCAAACAGAAATGCAATAGAAGTGAACTCCACTGATTGTCGATCACAGTATGCATTCATAAGCTTCTTCAGTTGGGTACTTCTCTTAATCCTGAAGAAAACTTCATTACCATCCTACAAAACAGAACCAATTTAGCACACATAATCAACAAAAGTCGGCACTTCAAGCTCAGGAAAACTACAAATTTAATTCATGTTGAATATAACTCAACCCAATTTTCATAAAGTAAAATAAAATCTAAACAATTAGATGAACTCTAGAGACTTAACATAAAGGAAGGAAGCACTGTTCAATTCAAAAATATAACACAGGCACCATACAGGGTCACGCTCACAATGGGAACACTATATTGCACGGACACTCTGTTTACTAGCCCGTCAATCCGTGCCAGTGTTCATTTCGCTTTTGTTTCTATTTGTAGGCTATCTTATAAAGGTTATATCTTTGAGAGAACGATTCCCGTATCCGTGTTCATTGTCCGATAGTAGGGACGTAACTAAGAAAAAATAAAATCAATAGGCTTGGATAAGGATGACTAGAAACATTTGATCCCTAACTTAAATAGTTCATCTAAATATGTTACAGCCTAGCCCACTGTCATGCCCGAGTAGCAATTCCATGATATTATTAATATGGACTGTATCCATTCCATAAGAGAACTAAGCATTTGATGTCCTATATGCCTGTGTTTCTATGTATAAGTATCCCAAGTGTGCTAAAAGTAAAACCCTCTGCTCCTATTAGGATCTGCTTGGATGAAAGTTATGAGAGGTTAAACAATCGAAGGGGAGGGTACCGGAGGGAAGGTTAGGTGGAGAGGAAGGAAGGTGGATCGAGATTAAATAATTGACCTTTTTATGATTTTATTTGGATTAAGATTAAGGTATTTCAAGGCTATATAAAATTCTACAAAGGAAAACCTCCAATTTGTTGGAACTTAATCTAACCTTAAATTAACCCCCATTAACCTTCATCTAAACTCACATGCACATTTTCCAAGCAAGATCAGCTACCTAACCTTCCATTATTTAAGCTCTTTTAACCTCATTCCAAGCAAACCCTTGGTAATTGAAGTTACAATTTCAATAAGCACTAGGCAGAAGTTAGAGTTCCATGTGCTATTATTCTGAATGAATGACAAGCGAGCATTTACAAGGAAGTTAGTTTGAGAGATCGATGGGTTTGCTCTGAACTATCCCTTAACTAGATCCCCGTAGTATACAATCCACAGGCAAGAAACAAATGAAAATTGAAATAAACATTGTGCAACAGAAATAATATTGAAAGTCATCTCAACTACATTGTAGAAATGAACATGCAGAATTCATACAAAAAAGACAATATCATTATTGCCGATAGGAACTTAAAACACTACACAATGTAGCATGCTGAAAAAAAAATCCATACGGAGCATTGTGCGTTTCCACATCAATTGATTGATGCAGATGCCAGTAGCACAAAAAGAACACAAAGCAAGTGATTTATTGATAATTCATTACTAATACTAATACATTTTCAAATACAATCCAAGCATTCAGCTAGCATATATTGAGGTCCAAATCCAAATATCCGTCAACAGCAAACATCTACAAATCTCCTAATTGCAGTCCACATTAAAACCATACCGATACGACAGACGACATAACCTTGAGAAACAACAGTTGTAAACATAGAAAAACATGTTAATCGAAACCCTAATCCTGAGAATTCTAAAATTTAAACTTGAGCTGACACGAGGAAGATCAGTATGAAATAAATTGGAAAAACAGCAAGTGAAAGTGAGATTTTAAGAAGATCGAACCTGGCCTTTGACCTTGAGATTGATGTGAGCAGCCTGATCATTAGGTTTCTTGTCTTCTTCCTGTGTGTTCACTCCCGACATTCTGAATTTCTTCGCAGGTTTCTAAGGCTGCTGCTGCTGCCGCCGACGTTCAATTCTCACTGCCCGATATCAAACTCTCCCTACGCCGACTGTCTCCCAGCTCTTATAAGGAAACATTGAGGCTTCCAGGTTACGATATAAGACTCATCAACGGCTTAGATTGCTTATTCTCAAATTAATCCCACGGTGCCCACGACTCCCTTTAAAACGACGCCGTTTCTGTCTCTTCTTTAATAATTAGGTTAAATGTTTTTAAAGTTTTTTGGTAAATTCACACGAGTAGTGAAGCGACTTGGGAAACTGAATCCGAGGTGTGATTTAGATGCCTTCATTTGTTTGACGCATTTGAATTACTGTCCATATAAAATTAGATTTGGAGTCTGAATCTCATTTAGGAGTAAAGAATGTAATAATCGATATTTTTTTGGACCAATTATAAATATATTACGTTATTAATGTTTATTGTTCTATTTTATAAATAATCTTATTTTATTATTATTATTATTATTATTATTATTATTATTTTCTATCCTAAATACCCACTTAAACAGTTTTAATCTCTTAAAAAGTTTGTTATCAATTTTTTGTACATATTAAAAAATTAATGATAAAAAAAGTGAGACTTAAACGACAAATGCTTTATCTAATTGATACATGAAATAATTGATTATATTTTTTTTAAGAGAGGGTTACAAATAAAAGCCAAAAGGCGGACATCGTAAACAATGCTTGAAAAGGGTCGGAACCCAAATATTACCTACAAGGAGATCTCAACCCAGCTTACCAAACCAAGAAGAGCTTTATTCAGAAAAAGTTAAATCCTATGTCCAACTCGCCATTTTCAATTAGACGACAACAAACCTTTCACCGAACTGTAAATTATTTAAAAGAGCTCAAATATAAAATTATTATAAAATTAATTATGTTTTGTTAGCTAAAAATACACTAGTTAACAATATAATTTCATTACTAATAATAGTTTCATACTTATAATTAATATAAATTATAAAAATTCAATACAACTTAACTCAAACATATATTGATTAAGCGCAAAACAATATTCATTGGATGAGTGGTTGACTTTGGTGCGCATAAAAAAAGCAGGGTAGTCTTGTTTTTCGGGACTTGAGGATTGTTAATCTTTGTCTCCTAAGGAAATAAGGGTGGAAGTTCATTAATAAACAACATACTTTGCTTATGCGATTGTTCAAAACAAATTCTTGTAGAACCATATATTTCCTCCAAATGAGACAATAATCCTAGTACGATATAGAAAAGTATGTGTGGAATTCAAGTTCTTACGAGGGGATTAAGGTGGCAAATTGAGAGAGGAGATAGTGTGTGGAGGTGGAAAGACCCATACGTGGTTAGTTAACGACAATAACTTCTCTATTACTTCCCCATGTATAGTGATGAGAATAGGTAGGCTACGGGTTCAGAGCTATGTATACCTGAAACGAGATTATAGGACCGGCGAAAATTGACGAGTTGGTTCTCAGTAGGTGAAGTCGAAATTATTTAGAATACGGTTGTTAGAAATGATCGATTATTGTGTCATTTTACTAAAGATGGTAACTCTATGTTGAAATTGGGGGAATATCTAGGGAGATAGTGGTGATGCTATCAAATCGGAATCAGTAAAACTTTAGCAACTCCATGTACCTTTTGAAGGTTTAGCTTTTTATGTGGAAACTTGCGACCAAAAGTCTGCCTATAAGGTCTAAACTATGTGAAAGACATGTTGATGTCCCGTTCACCTCCATTTTTTGTTTGAATGATTATGAGTATGCATGACACTTATTGCATCGAGTCACTAAAGATTGCTAGATTGTAGCGGCTCTACTTCCTCATTGGCCCGAGGGGAATATGTGGAAGATCGATTCGTGTCTTTTTGTGAAACTTCTCGTGCTGAGGTATGTTATAAGGATGCAATGGTTTATGGACGATTTGGAACTTGAAGAATGATATGGTGTGGAATAATTGGACTAGAATTTCAAGAGAGGTGGTACAAAGCTCATTGCGGTTTTAACAGGATTGGAGGGATGGTGTAGTTGTTGGTCAAAAGGGTAGTACACTGGCTCATGATTGGGTTGGTCAAAACGCGGTTTGGGTTCGATCTACTGTTAGGAGATTTAATTGTAATGTTGACGCGACTATCTCTAAACTGACAAAAGTGTCTTGGTGTGAAACCATGATGGTGATTTTGTGTCATGTTATACAGTGCATATGAGGAGGGGGTTGCGAGCCTGAAACTTGTTGAAGTTATGGCGTTAAGAAGTAGCATGACATGCATAGTGTTTGGCTATGGTTAAACGTTTAAGATTGCTCCCAAAAATCGTGTTAGTTGTATATTTATTCTAATTCGGCGGATTTATCAGACTATAATGGTGTGGTGGAAGATATCAAATAAGTTATTACCAACCTACAAGATTGTTCCATAGTTTCTGTTTCGCGTGTTGTAAATGGTGTTGCTCATGAACTTGTATGAAATGCTTGTTCAAATGATAACCCAGTGAGCTCATTTTCTATTATATCTCTCATTATGGGTGCTTTAGGCAAAGATTCATTGATTATTGATTAATAAAATACATTTTTTCTTAAAAAACATACATTAGAGAAAACGAAATAGTAGTGTGAGAGTAATCTGTCAATTTATATATAGCTAATGGATGGAGTGACTAAATAATTACTTTTTATAGTATGTTACATTTTTATTTATATCGAACACCACATTAAATGTTAACTAATCCAATTTTAAAATAACAGTCTAGTAAATTATATTATATCAAACTCTTTAATGATGATAATCAAACTCAAATCATGATCCTTACTCAGCATCTAACATTATTATGTTACCAATTATTGATGTCTGTGGTGTGTTTCTCTAATAAAGGAAATAATATAATATTTCCAAACAAGTTTTCAAACTATATGCAAACTACTATGACTTTTTAAATAATTAATTTACTCGTTTTGTCAAGTCGGTGCTTGGCGTTCAAGCAATTCATATTGTGTCGGTTAATGACATTTCATATATTCCTGAACTATAAATGGCGGCGGCGCTTTTAAGGTTACAGTTTTTCCATTGAATTCAAGAATCAAATTCAATGGAACTTTCCCGTAACTCTTGGTCCTCTCTTCCAGACGAGCTTCTCAGAGAAATATTTATTCAACTCAACACTCGTGCCCTCGACCTTCTCCGCTGCCAGCGTGTCTGCCTATCTTGGCAATCCGCCGCCTCCTCCGTCTTCTCCGATCACACCCAAACTCCCCTTCTATTAGTTCTCGATCAACAAGATAAAAAATGCAGTCTTTTCGACATTCTTCAACAAAATAACAACCACCCAGAAGAGGAAATTGATCTATCAATACACGACCGTTGGATTTGCAACTCAATGTCTAACGGCTGGATACTCGCCGCTGATCTTTCTCCACCCTACGGAGTTTATCTTTCAAACCCTATTTCAAGAACTGAAATATTTCTCCCCCCAGCAACCACATTGTCAAGATTGGGAAGTCTGGGTTTTATCAAAAAGGGTATTACCTCAAAGCATGACCCTTTGGAGAAAGATTGTGTAGTGCTGGTGATTTACGGGTCAGGTTATTCAGCTCGAAAGCTTGCGTTTTGCAGACCTGGTGACGAAGAATGGAGGGATTGTGAGTTAGGAGAAGAAGGGGAAGTTTCCTTTCTTGATATTATGTTACACAAGGGTAAATTTTACGCGGCTGATATTAGAGGGAAAATCTATGGCTGTGATCTTGGTTCTGATAACCCTAAAATAATGTTCATCATGGATCCTCCGGTGTGTTTTCAGCGCGGGCATAAGTTTTTGGCGGAATCAAAATTTGGGGATTTTTTGATGATATGCAGAAACTGGAAGTGGGTTATTGATGAATTAGATGAAGATGATGAGGGGGTTTCGACGTTTTTTGACGTGTATAAAGTGGATTTAAGTGTGAAAGAGTGGGAAAAGATTGAAAAATTGGGGGATGAAGCGTTGTTTGTTGGTTGTAATAGCAGTGGAATTTCATACTCAGATTTGAAGAATTCGAGTTCCCCAAGAAGAAGAAGACTGAATTGCATATATTACATTCATGATAGCATTGGAGGAGGAGACGACGAAGGGTATGGTGGGATAAAGTGTGTAAGCATCTATGATATGGAATCAAGGAAAAGCAAACGTTTAAGGACTTCTGGAAGCTGGGGATCTCAGCAATTCCGCTGGTTCAACATATAATCATTGTTTCGGGACTAACAAGAACGTGAACAAGAGTCGTTTTCTTATCATTTAAACCTATTGTGGTAGGTTATGGTTTTTGCTTTAGGGTATGTTTTAGCAGTTCAAGTTGATTAATGTTGGACATATATAGATTCTGTTCATCAAATTTAGCCCTTCTCAACTCAAGCAAACGTTTAAGGACTTCTCAAAGTTGGGGATCTCAACAATTCCGCTGATTCAATACATAATCATCGTTACCAAAAACGTGATGATAATCCACTGCACAATGTTACAAAGGTTGTTTTCTTTTCATGGAAAAACCTATCGGGGTAGGCTATGATTTAGCAGTTCAAGTTCATTAAATGTTGGACTCATATGTAGATTTTGTTCATCAAATTTGCCCTTCAAGATTCAAGCTTACAAAATTAATAAAGCATGTTTTTCAAGCATTTTCTTATTATATATTGTGCGTAATTCATAATTTAATCCAGCCAGTTTACTAGACATTGGTTTCATATGCAAATTGCTTGGTGCTATTACGGGTAGTTGAAGAGCAAGGATCATGCAGTTCAACTATATATTGATGTTCATCATCCTTGCTTGTCAAAAGAGACTAGCTTGGGGAAAACTTCTAAGCTATAATTAGATTCCATCTCTCTCTCTCTCTCTCATAAGGCTTAGCACCTCAATGAACAAAAACTTCTAAGCTATTAGATTCCCTCTCTCTCATAAGGCTTAGCCCTCTTTTCAATAAATTGGATTTGAATTGCTTACATAGAAAATTAGGGCTTAATACATATATACCTTTGAACTTTGTTCAAAACTTTCAAATATGTCTTTGAACTTTTTTAAAAGTTACAAATGAGTTATTTTGTAATAGTCGAGCAATAATAGAAGGCTATGTGTTACGTTTTTACATGTATAAAGATTTGTAACATCTGAAAGTTTGAAAGCGCAATTAAAGTTTTTGGACAAGTAAATAAGGGCCAAATTCAAAAAAAAATTCATGTGATTTAACTTTTTTGCAAGAAAAGGATCGCGGAAACCTTTTAGCAAACACACGATTGTGTTTTTACACCTTTTCTAAAAAAATTGACATTTTAGTTTGACGTTATAAAATTCATTATTAACAACCTGAAAATGAATAATTTCAAGAATTAAAATTATTTAATAGGACCATATTTATTATGAAACCACATTTTCAGTTTTCGAAAAACATCATTTTTTTAATCTTTCTCTCTCTAAACATAAACTTTCACTTTCCTCACCACACACTATCGAAATGATCACAAAATAAAAAAGTTGAAAAATTAAAGTTTGTTAAAATATCAATTTATTTCGAAATATATTATTTTTTAAGTCGTCAACAGTGATTTTAAGAGCATAAAAAAATCATTATTTTGCTAAAATGTGAAACAACAACAAAAATATATTAAAATACTTTCTTTTTTTCAAAATGGGTAAAACGATATGAAAATTTTTAAACTTTACTCTGAAAATAAACATGATATAAAATTGGCTATGAAAACAGCCTTAAAGATTCCTGATTAATTAATTAATTCTTAAATATTTGTTGCTAATTCCTAAACATTCTGGTAAAAATAAAATAAAAAAAATAATGATTCTTATTGAATAAGAGTAGATTTATTTCGTGGGTATGAATATAAATTAATTTTTAAATTTACCCGCTTATAGTTCTGCTTTTAACTTAGAAGTTTCCAACTGGTCTAATAAATGTGCATCAATGAGTCAATATAGCACTATACGTACATTCATGGCAATATTATATTTTGCTTCATTAGTTTCAAAAGCAATACATATTAGTCAAAGATGGAGTACTAAGGCCCGTTTGGTAAAGCGTTTCGTGGGAGCATATAGCGTTTCGTAGGAGCATATTGCATTTTTGTTCCAATATGCTCACAAATAGGTGTTTGGTTATATTTTTGGAACTACAGCATTTAGAGTTTTGGAACCAAAACGGAGCGTTTCGTGAAAAGCTCCAATTTGGAGCTTTTCGTGAAACGCTAGTTTGTATTTTAAACCACAAGTAGACTTTGACAAAACTACCCCAACTTATTTTTTTAATTTATATTATTATTAATTTATATTGGTAAATAGTATACCCGTATAAGTCTTTTCACATGTCAACAACAACTGTTTTTATAATTCTTCCAAACACTAATTATCCAACAACTATTAGCAAACAGCAACAACAAACAGCAACAGCTAACCGCAACAGCTAACCGCAACATCTAACCGCAACAGCTAACAGCAACCGCAACACCAAACGGAGCCTAAATATTCAGTTTTGGAATTATTATATTTCTTTTTTTTTAAATCACGTAATAGAATTTACAGTATATATGAAAGTTTATTTAATTTCCAATTTTATTAGGATGTCAGAAAATGAAGTTTTTGATAATTTTGATTATTAATTAAGGTGTAGGCTATGGTGACTTTGTTTTTGAGTTACTTTGTTTGTACTTTGTTTTATTTACCATTATATCACTTTTCATCCCATGATCTAATGGTGGACAAAACAAAGTAATGGTTACTTTGTCAAAAATAAAGTGACCATAGAATTTCCCATTAATTAATACTCCTTTTCAATTAATCTTTTCTATTTAACACATTGACCATTTTTTCTTTCTTTCGGGTTAACTTTTTGGTTTTTCATCCGGTTTTCGAACCACATTGGGCCGATTAATTCGGACACAGGGCGGGTCCAAGGATTATGGTATTTAAACTCATTTCAGTCGCGGTTGTGAGGGATTGATCCGCAGACCTCCCTACCAAGCGCAGCTCCATGCTACTACTGCGCCAACCATCGATTGATTCCTGATTACATATCTTAATTCAAAAACGTAAAAGAAAAGAAGAAGATATATTTATAGCGATTGATGATAAGTTTGTTAAATTGCTTCTTTGCGACACAAACAGAAACCAATTTTCCCTACTCTTATTGGTCAATATTTTTTGTATTGATTTGCTTAACAAAAATGAGTAATTCTACTCATACATTTTAGTTTGTTTAAAGTTTAGGATTGGCCTTTTTTTTCTTTAAGGAGAGTTGGCGTTCTTTTTTCAACCATTATTTATGCATTTAGATTGAATAAATATATTATTTCATTAATCTATTACATATCTTAGATTATTCTTAGATTCTGATGGTTTTCTCTAAATCTAAATTTTGTTCCACTACTATTTGGGTTTCACTTAATATTTTCATTTTATCTTTGATTACTTTCCATCTTTGACGTATGATTCTACACGAATTTTTTCAGCATCTTCTTTACTGCTCCAATTGATAGAAGTTATTTCTCAAAATGTTATACACACATATGATGTTGTTGGTGGTTGAGATTTTTGCTGTCATTGAAGACTTTGTTATGACTTAAACATGCTGTATTCAAAGGTGGTATCAAATAGTTCATTTTGATAGTTGTTGAAACTATTTGACAATGTTTCTCTATATCAAATTGAAGTTTATTGTGATATATACATCATGTTTATTTTACATTTAATTATTCAAAATTTACATTGAAGCACACTTAATCATGTTGTAATTTTGTTTACTGTTTGTTTGAACATTTCCAATCCAACAATAATTAGTTGTCATATACTTCGTCTGTTTCATATTACATGTCTTTCTAGAGCAACTTTTTTGTTTCACAATACATGTCATTTTGATTCAATATATCTATGCATATTAATTAGTTGAGTTTTACCAAATAAACTCTATTTAAATAGACTCTTTTTTTTTGAAAAATCTTTTAACTAAAGTAAGGTTAACAAAGTCTTTTATACTTATGAAATATGGGAGTATATTACAAGCTTAAAACATTTGAATGAAAATATATATTTAATTCTACAATACTATTATAATTTTGAATCTATAACATTCGATTAAAAAAAGGTATTGAAATTTACAATACCATATAATTCAAAGATCAATTAATTTTCAGGACTAAATTCAGGTGATCAAGCGATATTTTTTTTTAATAGAAGTAATCAAATGAAATATTAAAAACAGCAATACCAAACTGAAGATATTATTGTAATCATTTTTATAAAGAACATATATAAAAAAAAGTATATAAAGGTTAAATATGTGTAAGGCATCTAATATGATTGGTGTAATTAGTATTTTTGGTTTAAAGAAGTTTTTGTATCGTAGTCTTGTACTTTAAAAAAGTTTGTAATGCTGTTCTTTTCTCCAATAATAATAATAATATTACAGTTATTTTGTCTTTTATCCACTATCACCATTCGATGAGTGGAATAGAACATGAATCAATAATGAAAAAGACAAAATGACAAACAAAATAACCGTACCCTTCAACATATAATAATAATAATAATAATATAATTAATGTTGTATACTTTTCTTTTCATCAAACTCTAAAACCTCTTATTTTAATAAGTTTTTGTTTGACTTTAATGTTAAACTTCTTTTGTCGTCGTATAAAATATTTGTGCTATAAAAAGTTATTTCAAATATTTTCTACTATATATCATTCAACATAGATGCATTATGCATACATTTTTCTTTTTTTTAAGGAAAACATTATGCATATCTTTTTTTTCTTCGAAAGGACATTATGCATATCTTTAAAACTGTATTTTATTAAAACAAATTTTAGTCAAATTATTATATAGTTTCTTATAACAGAACTTTAGAGAGTTGTTTATTTAGTTAAATAACATAAATATTAAGATTTTTTTATGATTATTTTGTTCTTTACAAAATAACCATTATTTTATCATTTTTCATAATTAAACGCGTGAAATTGAAGTTGATTTAATAGTATAAGAGACAAAGTAAAAAAAAAATAAAAAATAAAATAACACCCTTCACCTAAATATTAAATATGAAATAGTTTAGATTATTTTTTTGTGAGAAGATCACTTTTTGACGATCCTCCACCCACAATTTTTTTATATATAATATTACCACTAAGTAATTGCTGAATATGAATTGAAATAATTTAGATAAAAAAAGTTGTATTTTCAATAATGATTATAAAATATGTAATGTTCTAATATGTAATTGTAAGTTAATATATAATGTTCTTACCTAAAAAAAAGGTCAATATTATAATGTTGAAAAAGGTTTGTAATAGTAAATTATTATAATAAAATTGTTATATTTACATAAGTTATATATCAGTTTTAATTTTATTATTATATTATTATTTATACCGCTGTGTACAGGGTCAAAATCTAGTTTACAAGAAATAGAAGGAACATTTTAACATGAAATTCTGTAAGTTTAGATTTAATATATAATGACCGATCAAAATAAAAAAAGCTTCGCCTTTTACTTTTTCAGTTACATTCTTTTTTTTTTAAGGGATTTCCGTTACATTTCTTCAGGAGCTTCTTATATTTATATATCAAGTAAAAACTAAAAAGTATGAATTATAGATTTTAACTAACTAAAAGAGAGTGTTGGAACTATATAAATAATCTAACCAATCTAATTAAAAATGTAAAGGTGATGGTTATTTGGTTACTTTATTTTTACCATTAGATTAACTCTCATCTCATTCATTCAATGATGATAATGGACAAATAGTAAATTACTTTTAATAATATAACCATAAATTAAAAAACCTAACTAAAAGATACCATACTAATTATTCGATACATTAAATATATAGTATTATTTTCTTAAAGAAAATACACACATATATAGTACTTTTTTAACAATAAATAAATAGTACACATAACATATTTGGTAGGACATCTTCAACCAAATGCGCTTACGCAAATATCTTGAATTTAAAATTCAAGTTGATAATCAATTAATTACCACGAGGATACCACAAAAAGCTCATAAAAACTCGACCACACTGAATCATGGCTAAAATGTATATATAGGGAGGGAAAATGCAAAATTCAAAGAGAAAGAAGTGCTTGGAGAAGATGAACAAATACTTTTACCTTCTTCTTCTATTCTCCGTTATACCAGCTTCTCAATGTTTCAACTACCGTGAAGCTCTCTCGAAAAGCTTGCTCTACTTTGAAACGCAACGATCAGGCCACTTACCGTATAACCAAAGAGTGACTTGGCGCCACCATTCTGGACTCACGGATGGCCTCGAACAAGGCGTAAGTTCGTATTTCGAGCCTCGAATATATATGATCCACATTAGTGTCATTGTATTTGTTAAAATGGTATATATAAATGTAGGTGGATTTGGTGGGAGGATATTATGATGCGGGGGATAATGTGAAGTTTGGTCTACCAATGGCGTTCACCATAACGATGCTGTCGTGGAGTTTGATCGAATACGGGGATGAAATTGCCGACGCCGGAGAGTATGACCACGCGCTTCAGGCTATTAAATGGGGAACAGATTACTTCATTAAAGCGCATACTCACCCTCATGTTTTCTGGGTTCAGGTTGGAACTTATTCCTAAAGATAAATATTTAATTAGCATGTTGTTTAGGTCCTGGACCTTGTTTTAATCATATTTGATATTAAATGGTTTAGTTTCGGGTGCTTTTTATGGTTACTCTCTGAAATAACTATCATTTTACATTTATACTATTGCATTAAAATTCATATCCTCATCTATTATTGAAAATTGGCAAAGTTTTTTTTGTAAAACACAAATGAATTATATAAAATTCTCTCCACACCCTTCAAGTTTATCTATTTTATCAAAATTCTTATGAACTGGGAATTTTCAGTAATAGTTTTATCTTTTCATAAAATAGTGTTCATAATACTAATATATTGCATCCATTTTGTATGGATATATAAGTCTAATATTTGTTAGTTTTACCTCTATCCATACTCTTTAAGTTAACACTTTTTTTCTCTTAAATCGTTTATATTGTGGCTTTTCACTTGGAATTAACTGCAGAAATTCGAAATTTCAGATTTCAGGAATTCCATGGACTGGGATTCCAATTTTTTATGTTAGGAAAAAAAAGGAGAAAGAAGAAAGGAAAAAGAAGAAATTAAGAAATTTTTCTCTTAAATTTGCACAATATGAAAAGCTTCATATTTTACCCCTCCACTCTTCTAATTGTGCCACATAGCGAAAAATGCTTTAAGTAAAACATTTTTTTTATAGCTTTAAAGATACAAGAAAAAAAAAACAATTTAAAGGATCTGAAAATGGGTTTGGTGTTAGTTTTATAACAACTTTTGGATCCTAACTTTTAAATTTGTGAAAGTTAACGTTATATTTTTATATTTTTGTTTTATTTTTTAAAAATCATTAGATTTTTCTTACCGAGTATTATAAAAGAGATATTCTATAGTGAACAAATTCATTACGTGTCAATGTACATCTAATAGTGTTTTAATGCATCTTAACTCTCTTATTAATCAAATAATTTATTTCCAAGTTCAACATATGTATCTTAGAACAATATTGGATGGATCCATTAACACATGATAAATTTGATTCCTCATATAATTTGTTATTATAAATCAAGTCAATATAATGTGTTGATGTAAACGCATGTACATTTTCTAATAATGGAAAAGATTTTAAACTTGTGAATTATTTTAATTATAAAATTTGAAGGCATGTGCCATTTTAATGTGATTCTTCAATTCCTTACACAATACAATACATTTGATAAACAAAAAAATAATAATAAACAATTGGTATGATATACATGCAGGATAATAGTATTGGTTAGCTAATCTATTAATTTTCATATGTATTATGAATTAGAATTTGTAAAACTAAAGAAGAAGAATTAAAAAAGAAAGGAAATATATATTCAGGTGGGTGATGGGTACACAGATCATTATTGTTGGCAAAGGGCAGAAGACATGACAACATCTCGGCAAGCCTTTAAAGTGGATGAAAACAACCCTGGCTCCGACGTTGTTGCTGAGACTGCAGCAGCCATGGCCTCAGCATCCATTGTATTCAATAAAACTAACCCACATTACTCTCACCTACTCTTGCATCATGCTAAACAAGTAAGCTACTCTCTTCATCCTAACTAATCTTCTTATTTAACTAACTCATTTCTTAATCATTTATATGTAGCTAGTAGGTAGCCAAAATCGTGAAATTAATTAACATAACAAGTTTTTTAACTAAAAAAAGAGCGATGTGGTTTCGTTTATTTACAAAGTAAATGAAATGAATTGCAGTTGATGGAATTTGGGGACAAGTATCGAGGAAAATACTCGGAAAGTGTAAGGGAGGTAAAAGGGTACTATACGTCGGAGAGTGGATACATGGATGAGTTGTTGTGGGGAGCATTATGGCTTTACAAAGCTACCCACAAGGCAGAGTACTTGAAGTATGTGTTGGAAAATGGAGATGCATTAGGGGGCATCACTTGGGCAATTACTGAATTTAGCTGGGATGTCAAGTTTCCTGCTCTTCAACTTCTTTTTGCTTCCATGGTACTATTTATTTTCTTTCTTATTTTAGTAATTAAACTATTTTTCATGCATTGACTCTCTTTTTTTTAATCTAATAGTATTCAAATTTTGTCATCTATACAAATTAATGAACATATTTAACCGATTTTTCGGATCTTGTATCTGTGCTAGCTTCTTGGATAGTAAAGTATATATATACTTGATACTCAAGTCTCATATCTATTTGTATATGCTAATTTATCATACCACATTTACCAAGAAAACGTGTATTATAACAAAATTAACATAATAATTCTTATTATAAAACTAATACTACTATTCAGTCCTTTTAAGTATTATATACAAAATAACTTTTGACTTGTATTTTGATTAATCTTATAAATATATTCTTGTTTATCGAATCTCACTCTTTATAAATTATTGTTAAAAATCAACTTAAAAAGAAAATGTGCCTAAAACTTATTTCTAATTGATTAATCAATAATGTATGATGCAGGAACTGGAGGAACATGTGCACACATTACACAAGCACGTAGTAGAACAATATCGTTCAAAAGGAGAGTTTTACATTTGTGCTTGTCTTAACAAAAACAACGAGACTAATGTGGATCGCACCCCTAGTGGCTTACTCTACATCCGCCAATGGAACAACATGCAATACGTATCAACGGCTGCATTCCTTTTGACATTTTACTCTGACTATCTCCAATCAACGAATCAACGTTTGAAATGCGATCAAGGCACGATAGACCCACAAGAAATATCAAGGTTGGCGAAGTCACAAATCGATTACATACTAGGCGAAAATCCAATGGGCATGAGCTACTTAGTTGGGTATGGTGAGAAATACCCAAAAAGGGTCCACCATAGAGGTGCATCCATAGAATCATATAAAGGGAATAGGGGTTTTATTGGGTGCACACAAGGTTATGATATTTGGTATGGTAGACAAGATCCGAACCCGAATGTAGTTGTGGGGGCCTTGGTTGGTGGGCCTAATGAGAAGGATGAATTTGTGGATGAGAGGGGAAATTATGTGCAAACGGAAGCATGCACTTATAATACAGCACCTCTTGTAGGGGTTTTTGGTAAATTGTATAGATTGCAAAATGAAATTAATAGTATAGCTTCTAATTAAACAGAAAAAGAAATTACATTAGTTCCTTCATCGAGGCCACAACAAAGGTTTTTGTGTTTAGTTTATATGATGTGGTCATGCTCAATTCTTGTATATATTTATTATTTTAAGATTTTTTTTTGATAAAAATATTTTAAGATTTTTAATTTCATATTTGTTAGAAAAATTATAGAGCGCTCTAGATTTTTCTTCTTTGTGTGTCCCTGAAACTTGAATCACATTTCAATATTAACCCTTATTGCACAGTCAACATCATATTTTTAAAAGTTTGAAATTTCAGGTTGTGATGCGTTACTCATATAAATTAAAATTTTGAAGTTTATGATAGTTTAGGAAGTTTTCATTAGAAAATTCGGATCCTTTAACTTTATTAAAGCACTTCACGTTGAACGTGTAAAAATGGATCACAATTTCCCACAAATTATGGATCACTCCAACATCATATCAAGGTCAAGGATTCGACGGGGTCAATAAAATTAAAGGACCCGAACTTATAATAATTATTGACCTACTTGCTCTTGGCGTCGGCCTACCTTGAGATTGCTCCACTTCGAATTCTACATATATTATTCATATGTCTAAGAGAAAGAATGAATCAAATAATTATTTCTACAAACTTATAATTAACCTTGATAGATTATGTTAGCGATTTAATTAAGTATACTGATCTTGGGATTAATTGATATATAAGTATGTCTAATTTCTTCAATTCTTAAATTACTAAGTGTTATTCTGGGTGGGTTGCCATATATTCTGAACTTGTGATATCAATCACTCCAGAGATGCCTGAAGCTTGCAAGAGCTCAGAGTTGTTGCAAATGACAAATTTGGACAAAAGTAAAACAAAAACAAAATTGAAAGTTAAAAAAATTGAAATATTCTAAGCACCGATAAAATATACATATATAGTAATAAAAAAGCGTAGGAGTTGAATTAAAATAAAGACATATAGTGTTAAAAAGAGTAAAAATGAAAAGCAATTAAAAGAAAAGAAGATATAAAGATAAGTGTAGAGTTAGTCGTTTCTGCGATAATTAGCAGCAGGCTCATGCTCTTTAAACTTGTCTTTAACAGAATGAACATCTCCGTCGTCGTGGACAGCCTCATCGGCGCCGTCGTAGGCCTTGTCGACAGTCTGACTAGCAAGACCCTGCTCCTGCTCGTGCTGATCATGATCTGCAGCCTTCTCTTCTTCTACTCTTCTGAACTCCTGAGCCAGCGACGGCGCTCTCTCCTTCTCTCCTCCACCTCCATCTTCACTTTTCGAATACCTCTACACATCCCACATCCATCCATACTCTTAAATATCAATTCATTCATTATAAACCACCTTATATAATTTGCTTATATCATAATAATATTAATAATAATACCTTGGTATTGTAGTACAGATATGGTCTCACAACCAATCTTGGTCCGATGAGATTATTGGTCTTGAGGAAGACACTGCTGCTGCCCATTTTTATTCTAAATTAAATTGAATTCTAACTGTTTGCTCACAAGTATTATTTTTTTTTGGAAATTATTTTATGTATACAAATGAAAATGGTGATGTGCGTACATATCTCTTTTCTTTTCTCTGTGCCACCTACTCACTTAATTACTCACGTGTTCATACTGTGTTTTGCCATCTGTGCTCTGCTATATATCCTTTTTTTTTTTTGTGAATTCTTTTGCAGTCAAGTTTAATTTACTGCTGACTCTGGATCTAGCTAGGATTGTTTACTAAACTATTTTGTCCGAGCCCAACCCAATAAGATTGATTCTCAAAAGCTCATTTATTCCAACCCAATCCATTCAGTTGAATTTGTATTTATATCAAAAAATAAACTAGAATTAAAATTCGTTTGGTAAAAATGTTAAATATATTTAACAAATTTGCTTTTGGGATGTTCAAGATGATAAAAATAACTCAAGCAAGAATGCATGGGCAACTCCCTAAATCTAGCAAGTCATATATAGTACTGTTAACTCGTCTTTCAAAATTAAAATCATTATTCTTTGCACTATCAAGGACAAATTTTACTTTGTAATAGAGTTCATCTTCAAGTGTATTGTTATAAGTGAAAAATTGCAGTTTACTTTAGAGTTTTAATTGAGGTGGTCGTATAATTTACATTCTATGTAAATTGTGTTGGTTATTTTTAATTTTTGTTTGTTAGGAATCAAATTTAGAATGTCAAGTGGTTGGTCAAAAGGAGGGACGTGGCGCCGCCAATAGAGAGAGAGAGAGAGTATCTAACTTAACATAACATAACATAACCATCTTCTTCAACTGCCAAAGATTGAACTGAAGCTTGTCCAACTAGGGTTTCTTCTCTGCTCAAACAACAGTCAACTCTGAAATGGAGTCAAATGGAGGTGATGCTGCTCGAATTCTTGACCAACTCCACAAATTAAGAGCCGCAAAGAGCGACATCGACAATCAGATTGCTGCTCTTGAAGCTCAGCTCCAAAACCACCCTTCTACCGCTTCTACTCCTTCACTTGATTCTGGTTTCGGGCACGGATTATCGCCCGATATGATTTATCGTTACAGTCGTCAGCTCCTTCTCCCTAATTTTGGAGTCCAAGGTGTGTTCTTCAACTAAGGTTATTGATATTCATATGTTTATCGTTTAATCCTACAATGCACGTGTTTTTTTTTCTTGATTGCAGGGCAATCCAATCTTATTAACTCATCCGTTTTAGTCGTTGGAGCTGGAGGTTTGGGCTCCCCTGCTCTGCTGTATCTCGCTGCTTGTGGTGTTGGTAAGGCGCTCATTATGTGCTTCTATAACTGAATTGTCAGCAGGGAATTCCACCATACAAATGTAATGTTGTCGTGTATACATAGAGATAAGGGTTGGAAATGTTCGTTGTAAACTCTAGGTTGATCATAATGGTTTCTAGGTGAACCAATCAGAATTTAAAGGGTGACGAGAACATGAGTAAGATGAATCTCTTAGGACACTTAGGCAGGGAGGAGCAGAATTTTTTAAGTTTGAGAACAAGTAACGTATCGTAAAGGATACCTTCTTTGCTTAAGCTCTGCTGTAATGTTATGCGTCCTAATAAGATTTCATTCCACCATTATCCTACTTAATGTGATGGTTTTTATTTGGGATGTTATTTTTAAGCTTTAACGAGCAAATACTGACTCCTTGTCGTGCAAATATTATTGAGAAACCTAAATGTGATTGTAATATAACGTGTTTGGGTAACTGAACGTGGGTTGATGATAACTGTAGCTGATTACTAGAGACATGACAAGTGCTTACATGAGCTCTGTTTCCCTAAGCGTTGTTGTTGTTCTCATGTTTTAGGATCTTATGTAGAAAATTATATAAATTGATAAAAATCAGATTATGTTATCCGAGATAGATGTAATTGATATTTCGTCTTTATTTAACCGTGTAAATACTGCTTTTGGGTAACAATGCTTGATCCGGCTCCTTATAGGATATATAGCAATTTCACATCCTATTATTGTATTGTCCCTTTTCTTCAGATGCACTTTTTCTTTTGTTTTAAAATTTTTGGGTTTCCCTCGCAGGTCGGTTGGGCATTGTTGACCATGATGTTGTGGAGTTGAATAATATGCACAGGCAGGTACAAATCTGGAAGATATACCTTTTAAGTTCCTTTTCTTTATGGTCATGTTCGGGGATATATTTTTATCTTTTATTGTTTATAATATCATGCAATTAAAAACAAAAGTTGCTTACATGCACTAGGGAGGTGGGGACACAATAAAACCTGTTCTCCAACCAATGCTGGAGACTTACTTGCTTAGCAAGACAATGGGCACTCTTATTCGCTTTCTTCTAGCAAAAACGATAGAAATGTTACAAGCTACGACAAAACCTTTTTACATTCTTGAACTATAGACATACATAAGAGGGTCGGGGATAAACCAGAAGTCTGATTCTGAACAGAAAAGTAAAGAACCTGAAAGTCAATTGCCATCAGAACATGACCCCAAACGTTCTTGCTTTTGCATATCATGAACTGGTGCACTTTCTTTTACATTTGTTGATTTACAACTATGTGGAAAAGAAAATTGCTTTACTGATTTTGGAGAATTCTTTGTTCGATAGAGATTTTGTTATTGAGCTATTACCTTGGAATTAAATCTTTCCTGTGTTAATATTTTTTTCTTTGTTATAAGCATTTTCATGTTACACTAAATTACTAACTCTTCTGAATCACATTCACCTTTTAGGAATATTGTAGGCATATATCCTCACAGCTAACCATCGATATTATTTCTTTTTCAATTCAGGTTATACATACCGAAGCCTTTATTGGTCAGCCGAAAGTAAAATCTGCTGCTGCTGCCTGTCGCTCGTATGTGCATGTTTCAGCTTAATGCTATTACTATTTTGTTTACAGATTTAAGTCAAATACTTGTCAAAAACCTGTGTATAGGGACACATTTTTTGACTGACTTGTATAGAGTGCATTTGGTTTTAAAAAGCTCTTATTACTTGTGGCTGGCGTCTAATAGCAATATGTATTCTTGTTCCAGGATCAACTCCACCATTCAGATTGTGGAATACCAAGAAGCTTTACGCACATCAAATGCCTTAGAAATTTTTAGCCAGTATCCTTTCATTGATAAATCAAAGATTTCCTTCAAATTCTCTTTGTTGCATTTTTCTTATTTTCCTCTTTTGTTGTCATGAAAGCTGAAATTTGCAGTTTCCATAACTGTTGACTTCTATCAGATTTGATGTTATAGTAGATGCAACAGATAATGCTCCAAGCCGTTACATGATCAGTGATTGCTGTGTGATTTTGGGGAAGGTAAATAAGTACCCAAACTTGATGATTTTCATTCAATGTGACCACTGTAGATACCTTGTTCTACATATGAGTAATTTGAATTATAACTGAATTGTCTTGGTCTTGTTACTGAGTCTGCTCTGTAGATACATGTGTTGTTTCTAACGTGGATAGTAAAATTTCATGATGCTTTGCTGTTAGATCGGCCTGTTTTTCAGCATGTAAACATAACAAATGTGTGGGATGTAATTATCAGTTCTGATCCATCTTCAGTGTGGAAATTATTTTTAAAACTATGATGTTTAGAAGTATTAATTACACTGCATTCATCTGTGCAGCCTCTTGTGTCAGGTGCTGCATTGGGGTTGGAAGGGCAGGTATGCTACATCGCAGTTGTGCTCTGTTTCCTGCAGAGCACATAGAAACCTTTAGGCTTTGATTGGATGGAGGGTAAGGAAGGGTTTTGGAGGTTAAATGAAAACCCGTGTTTGTAAGGGATTGGGAGGTAAGAGTTAGCTTTGGACCCAAATTTAATGACTTTTCAGTTTTATGGGTATGTACTTGTGTTTTTACACGTATAGAGTCCCAACCCCTTCCTCCCAAACATGGGTTTTTATTTAACCTTCTGAACCCTTCCCTACCCTCCATCCAATCAAACCCTTATTAAGAATGGATATTACACGTACTTCTGTGCTACTGCTAACCCCAAATTCTGAATCTATCAATCTTGTTGCTTAGCTCACAGTCTACAATCACAACGGAGGTCCATGCTATCGTTGCCTATTTCCTACCCCGCCTCCTACAACAGCATGCCAAAGATGTTCCGACAGTGGAGTCTTAGGAGTTGGTATGCTCATACAGCCAATTTATTATCTTATCATTTTTTTATATGAAAAGATTTTTTTTTACTAAACACCCCAAACTACTCAGAGCACCAAAGAATACACCAAGGCAGTTAAGCCTAAAACTCTTAATCATACCTGTGAGACTTACATCTATTCATGAGACGAAGTAAACCATTAAAAGAAATCCGCACAGTTTCTTGTATTCCGAACCCAATAAAAAGTTGCAGAAAATGTCACCCTTTGGATTGTTGCAGGAACAAAATTTTTTTATCACCAACTGAGAATACTTCTCCACCTGCTAAGCTGATTCCAGCAGTTACAAAGCATTCAAAAAAGAGATGCTCAACAAACTCATCAACACATTGTTGCATTTTTCCCTTACCATATTCCATTATGTCTTAATCCCCTGGTCATCCTCCACCAACTTCTGGTCTGGTTTGCTTCAATGCTTTTTAAGCACTAGCAGTTACCAAAGTTATGTTTATTCCGGACACTTGTGTCCTCCATGTGAGCATGTAATTCCTGATTCGTCACTAGGTTCAGGTTAATACCATATGTTATGTCTCTCACTCTAGAGTCCCTAGGAACATCATAATCAAAGATAATCAAAGATAGGGATAGAAGGAAGCCTATCCAATAAACTCATCTCATTAAGGATCATCCCATGAATAAAACTTATGTTTATTCCCAACAGATTAGAATAAGTAAACAAAAGAAGATCTGAAGTCATTTTTTATCTTATGAATCCTTTTCAACAGCTAGTATGAAAAGGGCGAATAATACCTCTGAAACAAATGCTCTTTACCTTATCCTGTGTGACTCGGATAGCCCGCAATAGTCTTTTCACATTTCGAATTTTCTTTCCGAGCAGCAGCCTTATTTTGTACTTTAAGATCTCTTATCTCAAATTGATGGTTATACTATAAATAGATGGAAAGAAAGTGGCTTGATGAAGCATCAATGCTATCAATCTGATCCTCCATTCAAAACAGCTTCATTTTGCATAAGAATAACTACATTATGACTTCAATATCAAGTACATTAGAAATTAACTCCTGAAATTGAACTTTTAACCGAGCATTTGAAGAATGTGTGATTCCTTGTTCGTAATCGTCTTATCATCTTATTTTATATAATTATAGGCTTGAAATTACTTTTTATCTTGCTTGCTTTCCAATTGGACAATATTGCCTGAAAAATTTATATCGAGCCTTGCAAATCTTATTTTTGTTTAAGTCTTGTTTAGCCATGTTCAGTACTATTATAATTATACTCTTCCATTTTGAACAAATGTTGTACTTCTATGGTCTTGTTAATTGATTTCTATTGCAGTTCCCGGTATCATTGGATGTCTCCAAGCACTTGAGGCTATTAAAATTGCAAGCTCTGTAGGTGAACCACTATCAGAAAGGATGCTTCTATTTGATGCATTGTCAGCACGAATTCGAATTGTATGTCACTATCTTTTACAGTTTATATTTTCTATTTGCCTCATCCTATTTCAAGTTTGCCAACTTTTTGTAATATGCCTCCATGATCTTTTGGTGTTTAAAAAAATTCGTTATTTAACTGAGAATGGGTTTCTTTATTGTTTACAGGTGAAGATCAGAGGTAGATCATTACAATGTGAAGTTTGTGGAGAAAATGCAGCATTCGCCCAAAAGCAATTTAGAGATTTTGATTACGAGAAGTTCACCCAATCTCCACTGTCAACGGTATTGTTGCTTATCCCGGTCATTAATTCGCCCTCGGTTTAATAGATTGAGAAGAACGACCGGAAGTCATTTTAAAACTCTCATGGATAATAAATTATGGTTTGTTTTGGCCTCTGACATCCTTTCATCTAAAAAGTTCATTTATGTTTTTGTAGGCTCCGGTAAAGTTGAACCTGCTTCCAAGGGATTCCAGAATACGCAGCAGAGAGTTAAATGCGAAAGTTGTGAAAGGAGAAGCACACGTGTTGGTAGATGTAAGGCCAGCTCACCATTTCAAGATAGTATCTCTTCCAAATGCCTTGAATATCCCCCTATCCAGTTTGGAGGGTAGATTGCCTGAAATTTCATCTGCTATGAAAGACGAGGCGGAGCGCATGGGCATTGATTCTGAAAGTGAAGTGAGGTTGTATGTAGTCTGTAGAAGAGGAAATGATTCTCAGAGAGCAGTTGAGATACTACAGAACAAGGGCTTTAATTCTGCCATGGATATCATTGGGGGTCTGGAAGCCTGGTCCCGTGATGTAGATCCGAAATTCCCATCCTATTAAACCAACAACTGAATGTATTTCAATTTTTTAACGATGGTGTTCCAACTTGTATGGGTAGCAAAATATCCCGATATCATCATGATAACTACAAACGCTAAACATATTTTGAACCAGAAGGTTAAAGAGAATCTATTTACTAAATACAATGGCGAAAACAGTCCATTATCTAGCAGTTAATGACTTCCTTTTATCACCTATAATTGGTCATCTTCTCCATCATGCTTTTCTGATTTGCGAGTTCTCAAAAAAAGTGATTTGCAAGACATTTTACCAAATTGAAGTTAAGTATTCAATCTCATTCTTTATAGAATGCAAGGATTTCTTAGGTTTTTCATTTTTTTCTTCATTTCAGGTCTTTGATTTGAAGATTTGTGTCATGTGAAATGTTCTTTAAGAATGTTATTTATGGTTAAAGGATGACTTGAGACCTCATGTTGAGTTTTCATTTGAATTTCTTGTTTATAGCTTGCTTGATAACAATTTGTGGAAATGTTGCGCAGTTTGAAGATAGTTCGCAAATGATGAACATGATTTGCAAATTATGAACTAGATTATTTGCGAGCCTAAGAAAAGACACGAGAAGGAGTCACGTAGAAGAAGAGATGTTAAAGGAAGATGAATAGAAAATGCCCAACATTCTTCTTCAAAACTCTTTCATTAAAACAGTGTTATTTGAACACGATATCTATGTTTCAAAAGAAGAATACATATTGATCAAAAATTTCTCAAAATGGAACCTATCATCCTGACTTGTGCCACTCTCCAAGCAAAAACAATACACCAACAGTCAAAATCTGAAACTTCTACAGCTAACTGCTTTATTTCTCACCATCCAACAAGCAAGAGTTTCAAAAGAGCCATCCGAATATAGAGACCGTTCTTTGCTTGTCTAAAATAAGCAGCTCTTGGATCAGCATCAACTTCAACCGTTATCTAAACATCATGATACAAACAAATAAACAAGCTAGTCCACAATTATGTATATGTATGTTGCTTAATATTTTATATTTTGTCTTCTAAACACATACCTCATCGAGCCTCGGGAGAGGATGCATCACCACAGCGTGCTTCTGCATTACATTTAGCACACTACGATCAACAATGTACTTTCCTCGAGCTTCTTCATAAAGGTCGATTCTCTCTCCAAACCTTTCTCTCTGAATACGAGTTTGATATACTACGTCACACTTCGAAGCCACTTCCATTAAATCAGAACTTTCTTCCCACTTAACTCCCTTTGATGTCAAATACTCTTTTATATCATCCTGACAAACAATCATCCAACATGAGCAACTTCTAACTAAATCATTTTACCTCGATTCATAGTTTCTTCTGTTACCTTCATTTTCACTACATCAGGAGAAACAAGATAGATCTTCACGTCATTGTATTTGGCAAGCAAGTAGGCAAGTGATCGGACTGTCCTTCCATTAGCAAGATCTCCCACAAGAGCCACTTTTATGCCGTCCAACATGCCAATTTCCCGGTCAATTGTATATACATCCAAAAGAGCCTGCATTATGAACAGGAACAAAACTTTCAACTTAAACCACCTATGATTTCCATATCTCCGGGAACATGTAACTTCAGGAATGTATATACTTGGGAAGATGAGGGAAACAGAAAAAAGTTCAGCAAGCAATTAGTTTTTCCAAAAAACTAGTCATGGCATGCTAATAAACTAATGAATAATGAACATAAAGAAAAAGATAGTCGCATAGGATACAATCAAATAATAATCCTCAGCAACTTCTCTGTATAATCATTCCTTTCTTCTGGCTTAAAAAGTACATATGTCATCCTCCGATGACGAACTTCGACTCTTCTCTATTTCTTATCGTAAGCTCTTATTTTAAGCTTTAACCAGCAGAAAGCTGGAAATAAAACCTCGGTTAGCATACCTGAGTTGGATGCTGTCCAGGACCATCCCCTGCATTAATAATAGGAATACCAGCAGTAGTTGCAGCTCTTTTTGCAGCTCCACTTTCAAAATGACGCATAACAATAATATCTGAATACCCTTCAACAGTTCTAATGGAATCTGCAAATCAGGCTTCAAAAATCAGTATTAAACTTCCAGAACAACAGTATGATGCAACAGAAAATATTACAAAATATCACCCTCAAGTGTTTCTCCTTTGGCAGCAGATGAAAATTCCCTCGCGTTTTCAGTGGTCAAAACTTCACCACCCAAACGTTTCATGGCAGATTCAAAAGAGAGCCTTGTACGAGTAGACGGCTCATAGAAAAGGGTAGCCATTAGATAGCCCTTAAGGACTTGACTCTCAAGCGAATTCTTTTCAATCCTCTCCATTTCACGTGCAACTTCAAATATGGCATTTAGAATCTCTCTATCAAATTGTTGTGCCTCAATCACATCATCAAGTTGAAATTTATGCCCAGTTGAAAACGAAGGGGCATTCTCAATTTCAAGTGCACTACAATGGATACTGTTCCTCATTGAATGCCTTAAGTCAGCAAATATGGAGTTTGACTTGGGACAAAAAGTCTTTTTACCAAATACATCCGACTGGTGACACCTTACTCTGCTATAGTACTTTACAGGTACAGGAGCAGTTGAACATTTTTTCAATGAACAGGAGGAAAACCAAGTAGAACTACCCATTGCAATTGATTATAAGCAGCCTAAAGCAATCAGAAAGTTAAAACTAGGATCATAACTCAATGTTTAATAACAATTGTCAATAACTAGTGCAACCATTCAATCAAATAGATCTGACTGAGCAATAATTCACACAAAAGTTCAGTAGAAACCCAGCAAGCGAAGAATTCAAGCATTAAAAAGCAGCACTCTTTCTGTTTACTACACAAGAACAGTCACGTTGAGATTAAACAAAAATCACAAGCAAGATCATAAACAATATGTAGTTCAAAACCCATAAAAAGAAAACGTGAGTATCCATATGTAACGGAAAAACTTTGATATTTTTAACAAAATCATAAAACCAAAATGAAAGAACAAAATAAATACACCAAACTTTATCACTGAGAACACAAAAACAGGAAAAGCATACACTGTACAAAGACATAGAACACAAGGGTCTGGTTGTTTGAACTAGGAGGGGCGATTTTTGAAGGTTAAAAGGAGATCAAATGACCTCTAGTACCCCTCAATTTCAGTCCCAGGTTAACAAAACTCAATTAACAAATTTATGTTTGCCTAATTCTCATATTCTAGAAAGCAACCTCAGATTATGTTGAACGATTCCTGTAAGTACAAACAGTACAACCCATTCAGTGAAAAAGCTTAACGTACAGAGGAACATCTAGAGGGAGTGGAAAGAGTACCTGCAGGCGCTTGTGCAGTGGTGGAACAGGAACCCGGGATAAGCCGGGTGTCAAACACTTATAAACAAATTTTTCATAATATCACAAGTCATACTCGTGTACCAAATTTTTTACAACTCCACTGATTTTGTCCAATTCAATCCCATTTGAGCTGATTATCTTACATTGGCATTACGTTATTTTAAACGGAGTTCGTAACTTGTCATGTTGATATGCTATAGATAGGAAAAAGGAGTGCAGTGTAGTATTTGAATCCCACTTTAAGATTAAATACGTCTATTGTTCGTATCTTTTCTACTATCTTTGCATAAATAATCTAATAGCTAACATTAAAAGCATGTATAAAAACTTCAAAAATTGTGTATTCATTCAGTCATGATAGAAAACACAAAATTAGAGCTTCCTAAGTAAAAGAATAGCACACTGAAAATTCTTAATATGCAGAGCTTAGCATGAAGCTCAATAAAACATAAATAATAATAATAATAATAATGAAAAAGTAACCTTGGCCGGAGGAAGTGGAGGTCGCCGCCGCAGTGTTGGTTATCGGATTAGGAAGAAAGAAAAGAGAAGGATGGAGCTCCGACACTTTTTTACTTTCCCTCTTAAATTCCCAAATGTAAGATTTTACCCTTTTTTTTTCGGACATTTTTTCTTTTGCCCCCTCAATTTAGGGATTCTCAAATGTATTACACTCCTCTTTTTGTTGTGGGTTGTAACTTGTAATATCAAATTATGTCACCTCATGTCATCTTAACATAATACGAGCAAAGTGAAAAGGAAAAAAATACAAGTTTAAGTAGCTAATAAATTATCTTTATATCGAGAGGGAAGAGTGAAATTGAGGTTACGAATGTATTAAACCGAAACAATTAAAAAAACAAAATATAAACTGTGAAAAACATTGTGGTTTGACATCATTGTAAATACAATCTTATAGTTTATCATGATTTGTGAAATTTGTAAACTCTTATATTTTATATAAAAAAAATTTATTATCGTTGATATTTATCGGAAAAGAAACATCTTAGAACAATTAAAAAGGTTAGAGCCCAATTGGTACATCCACTAATGAGTAACTGACCAGATCAGATCAAATCTCACTCTCTGCAAATTAAAAAGAAAAGATTGATCCTCTATAAATTAACTAGCTAATATGTTGTAAAGTGAAGAAGGATTGTTTCATTACTTGACAAGAGAAAGATAGGGTTTAGGAAAGTGGGGAGTTAAAAGAGAAAAAGCCGGATACTTTAGAACTTGCTATAGCAAAATATAAAATCTTGGGGAAACAACAAAAACAAACATATCTAATAGAACACATAAAAATACAGTAAAATGTATTCTGATCCTGAAAAAAACATGGAGCGGAACAAACCCGCTAAATTATGTTTGGCCTTTCCAATGTATGTTACTAGACACAAGAGGAGCAGAAAAGCAACCTCATAAAAGACATAGGAGTACCTAAAACCAAACAAGAGAATCAATTGAACTTGAACAAAACATGTTAAACTCTTATCTCAAGAAAAGAAACCTGAGGTAAATTCATTCCAAAAACCGTTGTAAATTCATTCCAGAAACCAGTGCCCATTTCATCTATGCACCAACAAACAAAATCACATAATGTTGATGAGCAATTTCATCTCTGATCGAAATTGAATCTTTATAAAACTCGCTAGTTGTCACAGTCAAGAACTTTTTTTATTGCACTTGAGAAACTAAAGTAAATAAGAAAACTAAGTAGCAATAGCAAGCTCCTCTATGCCTCCTAAAAATAAGTCATTTCGCAGCAGGTTCTTCATCATCTTCTTGCCCCCCATAACGACGCTTAAACTTAGCAACCTGACCTAAACTTGCAGCCATTTGGCGTCTTGCTCTGAAGTGGTAGACTTTACCAACTTGGCTCATTTTTGTCATCATAATGTGCATCAATCTCCCACTTTGGGACACATATGATATCCACTGCATCTGAGGGTGAATGCCTTTCTTCATTTTGAATCTAATCTGCAACTGCATGCATTTTGCAAATTCATTAGTTGGGTCCATATTTGGAGCCTTTGTGTCAGATTGTCTAGCACAAGATTTAGTTTACGAAAATAAATCTAAAACCAAGACTCGAATTACAAAGAACTAACTAGCAAACAACAAACCTAGATCAAAAGATTGAAACAGAATCTTAGCAAGTACTTCCAGCAATTAATAAAATCACACATGGCTCAAATTCTATGCAAAACCTAACAAATCATGAACATGTTCATTTTGAATAATTGCTTTAACTTTTACTGCCAAATAATTGCTTTAACCTAAGAAATCTTTATGATTTTATACATCAATAAAAAAATTTAAAAATCATATTTATTATGGAATTCGATAGCATAACAGTTGTTATTTCCAATCTTATCATCACCGAACCTTTTCTAGACGAACCAAAAGAAAACAAGGTCAAAACTTGCTTCACAACGTTCCTTGTCTTGCTCAAAGAGAACTCTCTTTCCTGCAAAAATAGGGAAGTGATGCATTCACTCATGGATGGTGAGTGATATCCTATTCAAAATAGGATTTGTTCCTATTGAATGAATAGGAAGGCTAACACCAATCTAATTACGACTATCATCCCCTAGATAAACTAGAGGCCACTGGGCCTTCAAGGTACACTTGCATGATATTCATTGTACTACTTGATAATGCTAGCACCAATCTCATTCTTTAAAGCAAAGTACCTGACTTTATCATCGGAGCTCACACGGGCTGCCGTGGTATAATTTGCAGGACGGATAGACAGCAACTACATTCAATGGGATCCTTGATAAAATAACTTATTTTATTAAAATATTAAAAAAAAATTATCTCAAATAGTTTTCTATGTACTTGTTCTTTTCACTTAAAAAGACTAAAAAGTAAACGAAAAAAGAAATGAGGAACCAAAGTGCAGCAACCTCAGGCTACGTGGGTGTATACTGGAATTCATGGAAGATCGGGTTCATTACAAAACACACAAAAGAAACCATGAATTTTTTTAAATATGCTTTGGCATTCTAAAAATTAAAGAAATATGTTTCAGTATACTAAAAACGAACAGAAATGCACCCTGATATACTGTTTGTATATTTTTTTGTAATATATTATACCAGAGCATATTTTTGAAGTAAAAATGTAAAGTTTAAAACTGGAAGATAAAGGGCACCCTAAGAAAAAGTACATTTATCACAAATCTTCCCAAAATAAATAAGTCTTTAAGTACACTTAATATCCATACATAATTTAAGAGACAAGTTATTAAAGTACAAAGTTCAGTAACTTTTATCCGGTATAGAAGGTAAAGAGTCGTATATGAAAGTAAGGCCTAACTTGAGGAGCAAATGATGCAATGTACCCAAATTTCATCTAACCCCAAGTTAGTTAGAATCAAAAACTAAACAACTTACAAGCAAACAGTACCCACCTACTTATCGCCACCAAGTGTAGTCTATTAAATTCAATAAAGTACTTGCTTCATCGTGAGATGCAGACATGATTTATCCACACACTTTGTCAAATGGCAAAACACATGAAAGAAATGAATTGCAGTAGAGAAATAATAATCAAAAGTTGTAAATTTTTCATGACACCACTGATTTTGATCCATTCCAATCCCATTAGAGCTGATTCATTTCCAGTGTTTAAAGACAGTTGACATTTGGTTATTTTAAACCATGTTGGTAATTACTTGTGTTGATATGCTATAGATACGAAAAAAGAGTGTAGGTTAGTCATGAATCCTACTTTAGGATTCAATCCTATCATATATGCATTTTGTACTATATTTGCTTAAATCAATCAAGCAGGTAGAACTCAAACACAAAAGCAAGTCCCACCATGGCCATCAGTGGCAGAACAAGGATCACGAATTACCTGGGGCTCGAATATGTAACAACAAATTTTAACAAAGTCAATTTGGACCGAAAATTTCCAAAATAAAATAAATATCAATCAAATCAACACCATAACCAAGCTGCATCCATTTGTTAGCTATCAGGTATACATTCAGATGTAGCAATTCGTATTTGCAGAGCACAGGTAGGTAGTTTTAGGGTTAGGGATTTTAAAATAAACAACAGTGTATATTAAACAAGAAAAACAAATGAACTACAGTGTAGCTAACCTCTTCCTGCAGGATATCGTCGCTAAAAAGCTGGCTGTGTTCGTTGTCACCGTCGCTCGCTGCAAGGATTAAGGAACAAGAAAGACTAAAGAAACAAGTGAAAGCAGGAACAGCAGAGAAAGTCTGCAATTTGAAACGACGACGTTTTTGTTTAATGAAAAAGGCAGAATAATATAACATTAAATCCACTGGTATATCGTTGAATCAATTGATATAGGCTTAATTGTTTACAACCCTCTTAAACTTATAAACTTGTGCAACTGATTCGTCAACTTTTGAAATGTAACATATTACCCCTTAAAGTAGACTAATTGCAACACATAACCGCTTAAAGTAGGCTACTTACAATACTTGTTGAGTCTGAGCTGCAATATCTACATTAACAATATCTACATTAACGTTATTGAAAGTTGTCGATCCACTCTTTCGAATATCCAATTTCTTTCTATTTTAATTTTGATTCATCACTTCGTTAATAAATGGAAGAGCCAATTATTTCGATTTAGAGAAGAAAGGGATGGAAGAGTAATTAATTTTTTACAACAAAATGTCACGTGTCTGCAAGTGCATTTTACTTACTCTTTCAGATCATAACATTTTGAAATTTTGAATTATGTGTTGCAGTTGGCCTATTTTAGGAGGTAATGTTGGAAGTTCGAATGGCTAGTTGCACAAATTTATCAAGTTTAGGAGGCTTGACACCTATTAAGTCTTGATGATATTACTAACAAAATTACTCTTACCTGAATCTTCAATTGCAACATTCTAATTTCTAAACATGTCCAGATTAGAGAAATAAAAACAGAAAAGCATTACAAAAGGAAGTAGTCTTGTGTATTTGGTGCTAACTGCGTTATTGGTGTTAATTACAAAAATGACACATTTGATAAGCTTGTTATATTTTTAGACACATTTAGCAACATGTTACCAAATTTGATAAAATGACCAAACTCCTCATAGTATCCATCATTTTAAAACTCCAACTGTTTTTGAGAGAGGAGACAAAGCGATATCAAAACACCAGACATGAGTATTTTGCAAAAGTTTCAAAATTGTATATGTGCAATCTCGAACTAGAAAACAAACATCATCGAGTGAGTTTACATTCCAGGTTTGCTTTCAGTTAACCTAACACGATAAATTTAGTTATGTTCGCTCAAAACGAACTTACAACATCAATGAGAACTCAGAAGGTATTGTTTTTGTTCTCATGTCTATTATTCACTATTTGCTTTTGTTTGTAGTTCAAAAAAGCGAACCTTGTTTCTGAGTTTAAATAGTTGTTTTTGTTTATATAAATCCTACAGATTCTCGCTCACCCAAGAAGGAAATTAAGAACTTTGTGTGAAGGGCAAGATTTTCTCCCCAAACAATCCCTGCCCAATTTCCTAGGTGAAGACTGCTAATCTATGACCCTACCCAATTTCCTAGGTGAAGATTAGCCGTTCAGCACAAATCTAGAAGTCTTAAACTTGCATCAATGCAGAGTTAAGTAATCAATACCATTGGATTGGCATGTAAAACTTGCATTCACACCTCTATCACAGAGTACTACTATAACATAAACAATCATATATGGATCATAAGCTTACATTTCATTTCATAGCACATAACACAATCCAAATCATTACATACAAATGGAAAATAGCATACCCACTGCACAAAGTATTAATCGTGTGCATGCATAGCACAAAACACAATCCAACTCTTTACATACAATGGAAATTGCACTACTCCAATCCAATGCACCAACGACTAATGGTGTGCCAAATACCGAACCATAATATTCACCCTTGCTACAAATGCAAACCAAAATTGACAATGCAACCCCAGCTTGCTTATTTAGGCTACTATTCGCCAAGATTCACACTAACTGCAACCATAACAGGTCTGGACACGCATGCTAATTCTTACTGCAGAACCAGGCATTCCTGTGTTCCAGTCACCATAGAATGGTGAGAACTTTGCTCAATATCATCAACTTTGTCAGGAGATTCAACATTCTCATCTGCACGCATGCTCTCACCATCATTTTCACACCCATTTCCGCAGTACGAAATGGCGTCAAAGATGAGGGCATTCACTTCCTGGAATCTCGCTTCAGATAGAGAAACCTCAGCCAGCAGCCTCCAAGCATTCTCCTCTGTTGCCTCCTCAAAGTCCTCCTTCCTCTTCAGCACCATATGGCCACTAATTTCCCACACAGCAGGGTTCACTTGGGTATCGAGAAGCTCAGAACTAACTTCCCCAAGTGCTTGTTTCTCAGCATAACACTGCAATCCAATTAGCATATCAGCACAAGTTAAGCATATATATAACAAAGAACTTTAGTGCTTGCACATTTTCACTTTCAGTACCTGTGGCAAGAGGAAGATGCGCTTTCCAGAATCAGATATGAGCACATTGTAAGGTATATTGTTAACTTGAAGACAGACGCAAGCATCTGAGACAGTATTGGATAAATCTTCAAGAGTATTTCCACCTTCGAACACAAGGCCTCTGACAGGGTAATTCTCAAGCTCAGATATTTTCACTCCACTATCCATGGTAGTAATCATCTTAGTGGGTGCCTTCTCAATGGGGAAGTGTACAGCCAAGTAATAAGCCTGTCCAATGTCAATGATAAGGTTATTGGTCTTGATTTCTTTTTCATTTTTTTGGCAAATAAGTCAATAATTTTTCATAGGCCATTTTAATGTTCTGGTAACGACTCAAGACAATTTAATTTGCAAATCCAAATTCAATTAGACTGAATTCAATGTCTATGTGGATGTAAAACCTGAAAGTGAAGATGGTTGATGGTGGCAAATGCACCCAAGCTGTTGTAACCCAACCGGAAGTGTGGATTCCCAGCTTCAGCTGCCATGTAAAGTGCAAGCAACAAGCTCTCGCGGTCAATCATCTGAGGCAAGCACTCCAGAATCCGTGGGATCAACAGTACATGCCCATACTCAATGGGGCTAACCTGATATCAGAATCAAACTGGTAAACATTCACTCTAAATCTACTTCAATCATCAAAACCTTGTCCAATCACAAAAAGTCTTACATTAATGGCAACCACACTTGGAGAATTCTCAGCATCAATTGGGGCACTCGGGAAGAACTGAACTTCGCCATCTTCACTAGCTCCAAACTGAAAGAGCACCTCTTCTTGGCCTACTTTGGTGAAGTTGAACTTGCTACCGTCAAAAGGCTGGAGGACCTTGTCAACACGGAACTCAGTAGGCCTCTTCTTCAAGTGCCGGCCCTCATTCAGCTGAGCAATGAATCCATAACGGCCAGGAATCACCTAAACCAAAACAACCACACACTTCAAATAAATCTCATATTCCCAGCTCAAATCGCACTCTAAGCCGATAAAACAACATAAAATTATACAAAAGGACTGACCTTGGTTTCGCAAGCAGTAACATCATATCGAAAGAGTCCTCTTTGCATGCGATCCTCCCACTCCCCGAGCAGGAGCGAGTCGAGGAATGCAACAGGAGGCTGGTTCCCATGGCCAAACACCTCCTTTTCCTTGTACAATTTCTTGAAAGAGTACAAAGGGAGTCTTGCCCCTATCCATAAAACCCAGCAAAACATCAGCATGGGCATCGAATGTAAAAGTCACCGAATATTCAATCAAATCGAATATAAAAGTCACCGAATATTCCATGAAATCAAATATAAAAGTCATCAAGAAATACCTTGAATGCAACAGTTCCTTAGGCAATTACGACCACAGCCGTCGTTCCGGCGAGCAACCTCATCCGTCTCCTCTTTCTGGAAATTAGAAACAACGGTAGGAACCCTTTTGATGCTCAACATCAATTTATCACCCATCTTAAATTTTTCTTAAAAAAATCCCAAAAAAATGAAATTCAAATCCCAATAAGAGAGATCTAAATAAGTCTAGAGAAAATCTAAAATTGGTTTACAAGAGAATAATAAGTGTATGTACTGAAAGAAAGCTAAAAGGAAAAGAGAAAGGAGAAAGGGTTGGTGCCGCCGCCGGCAAGAAAGAGGAGATCGGAAGGGCTACCGCCTTCAGAAGGCAAAGCCCCACGTCCACCGTGCGGCGAAGGGCTGCTGCTCTCGATTACAGAACCCTTGCGTCGTACAGAACGGACATGAATTAGTGGCCGAGATTCTCCGTGTATAGCCGTGATGTCTACAACTTGTCTTCCCTGGGTTTTACCCCCTTAATCACCACTCACTCTTCTAAATTAATCTTAATCTGAAAAAACGCTCCTTTGAATCAGAAATCGATTTTGGATTGGATGGTCTTCGATATTAGAATAGGATAATAATAATAATAATTAAAAATAGAGAGAGAAAGAGAAAGAGCGGGATCTGAAAAGGTGAGATGGAGCGCAGGAAGAGAGGATATGGAGTTATATATAGAGAGATAAGAGAAGATGAATTGGAATTAGTGGTGGTGGTTGTCAATGATATTTGTGTGATATAAAGAGAGACACGCTGACCGCCTTTGATCATGTTAGAGGCGGTTTTGGTTTGGGTTCTTTGTTTAACCCAATAAATTAAAAGTTCACCCTAATAGTTAACGTTAACGACATATTTATAATAATCTATGACACATACTAATCATTAGTTGGTGTAGTGGTAGCATGGAGCTGCATTTGGTATGAAGTTCTACAAATCGATCTTCTATAATGGTAATTACAAAGGTTTAAATGGACCGCTTCAAATCCGGATTAATCCGCCCAGTGTGATTTCAGAAACCGGATGGAAAACAAAAAAAATCATCTATGACACATTGTTCGTGCGAATGCTTTTCTGCTTCAAACATGTACAACACAGGCTCAATTTATCTTGTATTTTTAATTTGACAAATATTGAGGTTATCAATAATCGAATCCAAAACATTTCAGTCGCAAAAATTTAATACCAATTTACTTATCCTATTGAACCAACAACTCGAGTTTTTTGTTCAACCGCTTAAGTAACGTGGTACTAAAGGCTATGTGATTTAAAAGGTTTGAGTTTAAATATTGGCAATCTCATTTATTGGTGGATTGGAAACACATGGTAGGATAGAATGCATTTGTGTTGGACACGTTTCAAGCATGGAGACACTCACAATATAAAACATGTTTAACTATCAGCTCAAGTCTTTAGTTCATATCGGTTAAGTAACGAAAATTTGGGCTAACCAATGACTTACTGTGGGATTAGCCAGCCGGAGATGGACCGGACAAGGCTTACAAATTGGACCACTTTCCCTCTCTTTATGCCTGTCTCGTGATGAACTTGGCCTGTGTTTTTTTATTAATACTTTTTTATATTTTTATTTTATTATAAATTTATGAAACAAGAGAAAAGCGGAAATTGTATGCTCCACATTTTCCGAACGCGCGAGCGCGTGGACGGACATGCGTGTTCCACGTGGGAATCTTTTTGGCTGATCCTTCTCTTTTTTCTCTGTTATAATTTAGGATTCCAATTAGTCAAACAAAACATAGTTTGAAAGGAATATAGAGTATATTCTCTTGACTAATTTTTATAAGATTTCTCTTTTAAACAACAAGTTTATTAAAGGTAAATATACTTACTTGTAAAATAAGTCAAATTGCAAATCTTAATAAGAGTTTATAGTGGAGTTTACAGATTGTTTATCAATAAAAACTAAATTTTGACAAAACGAGGTCTCGAACTGCAAACTTTTCAAGCAGAAAATTAAGTGTCTTACCAATTGAACCATCTCTTATTAGCTAAGTATATAGTCTTAATTAATACGTTTATGGAGTGATTATTCATTAACTTTTTCATAAATATATTTATATACTAGTCGAATACTTGCGTGTTGTGCGAAATATATGTAACTGTTAATGTCGTGTTTGTTATTTATGTATTTTGAGTTTTATTATGCTGTAATTGAAAATCTCCATTATTGAGAACTTGGTTATCCTATTCACGGTGATTATCACATAATATTAAAGATAAGGTATACTATGAATAGTAAACATAATTGCAAATCAATGAGCCAGAAAGATGGAGCTATGAGTGAGGATTTTCATAGAAGAGTGGCAAAAGTGTGACCGTGATTTATTGTCAGAAAAATAACTATGGTTTGCTTTGTGACAATATAGTGACTCTGATTTTCATATTTTGCAAAAGAAGAATTTTTTATCTGCTAACACTCTTGAAATAGAAAATTGAAAGAACTACAATTGTTTAGCACATTATAAGCATCGGTTTTCGAACCATGTGGTAAAAGCGATTTTGAGTTCATCGAACTGCCAACCGAAGCAAGCGTCAATACTCGTTAAGAAACGGAACTATTCGTTGGACTCATAACTCACTCCTCTTGCAACCCGGGAGCATGTCATTGACACATTCAATTACATGTCAAATATCATTTCAAGTCTCTGAACAAAGATCCATGCATGTCTGCTCAAAATAAGACTTTGTCTCATAAGAATAAATGCATAGTCACATTTGGAGACCAATTTAAACCAACTAGAGTTTTCGCAACATAAATTTGCCGACGTTTCGACTATCGTCCAAGTCTAATACCGTATTGAATACCGAATAATCCAGTTTCAAAAGAACAACTTGATAGGTTATGATATCAAAATTTCTCCTAAAATTGACAGTGAAATTCAAACCGCAATCATCTCCTTATTAATTTTATAAGTCAGGGCACTATCTACTGTTCAGAATCAAGATCGATTATTATATATGTTAGTTCTATCCAAATATTTTGATCGCTGTGCTAATAAAATTTGAAATTCTTTTAAAAAAACATTATTGAGAGTTTGTTTGGCTTTGTATTGATAAGTTGATACCCATCCATCCAACACCAAAATAATGTTAGGTGGGGAGGCTTTGTTTACAAAATTAATTAACAAACTAAAAAATTAGTCAATTCATCATGTCACTATAACGTATAATAATATAAAATCAACTATTCTTTTTATAACTTATAAAAGGATATATTTTTATAACAAATATAGAAATCTACAATTGATACAAAAAGATCCAAATTTGCATAATTTACTATATACGTAGGCGATCTTAAATTTTTAAAAAGATGACAATTAAAAGTAAAAAGTAAAATAGTAAACATGATTCGTAGTTGTTACGTTGCAAAAATATATATTGGGAAGTTTCATAAATGAAGCATACTTAAATAGCAAAGTTTCTTTTTATTAGTACGAAGTTTCTTACCTATAGATATATATACATAAAAGAAAATAAAAAAAAAATAGTATTGGAAGTTTCTTCCCATGAATTTATCCCATGTTATCATATGGGTCAACTAAATGATCCGTCAAGTTGATAATAAGTAAATAAACAAATATATCTTGTAAAAAAGTAAATAAAAAATATATAACAAATTTGGTATAGGCTATGGTGACTTTATTTTTGAGTTACTTTTTTTGTACTTTGCTTTATTCACCATCAGATCACTTTTCACCCCATGATCTAATGGTGGAGAAAACAAAGTAATGATTACTTTGTCAAAAACAAAGTGACCATAGAATTTCCCAACAAATTTAGGGTTTTTTTATAATTATTTTATTTTTTACAAAGCAATGTCCATTATCACCACTAGATGAGGATAGTGAATTTTGATACTAATGAAGACAAAGTAATGGTTACTTCAAAGTAACCATAGCCTACACCACAAATATAACTTTAAAACATAAATAAGTATAGAAAATCTCAATAAAGTTATATTTTATTTAAAATTATTTCTATAACTAGACAAATAACTTTTTTTATGACAATAAATATATATATTTAAAATTGAAAAATAAAGTTAGTGTGGTTTAAATGCGAGTTTGACATTATTTTTCATGTCTTAAATCAGTTTTATCGAGTTTTACATCTAGAATTAGTGTCTGGTAAAAAAGTTGTGAAAGTTGAAAGTAGTGTTTAGTAAATGTAGTGTTGTTGTCCTTAAAAGCTCGAAAAACTACAAAATTTAATGTTTGGAGATTGCAATTTTTAGCTATTTGGGCCTCATTTGATTAGTATATAGTATTGCTTTAACTTCTTTCTAAAAAAAATCGTGTCTCTAAAAACATTCTGGTTAGCAATAGCACAAATACTGTAACACCTAATACCATGCATATATTATCTGACTCAAATCCGTCACCATTGGACCTCAGCTTTAAAACGCATCATGCATGTATTGGGTCCACATATCACTTATAAGCCCCAATCATCCCATCTCTATTTCCGAAGTGGGATTCTCTTGTCCCCATCGCTGTCCCTTTGGGCTGCTCCTTGTACAAGTCTTCCTATCCCGGCGCCACCCACTCCGGACCGAATTGTTACAGGCCCACCAGCTTCCGCCTGGTTCATCCCCGAACCACACAGTACGTAGAGAGTCGGCTCTGATACCACTTGTAACACCCAGGCCCAATACCATGTAGATATTGTCCGCTCTGGCCCAAATTCATCACCATTAAGCCTCACGGCTTTAAAACGCGTCATGCATGTATTGGATCCACATATCACTTATAAGCCTCAGTCATCCCCTCTTTATTTCCGATGTGGAATTCAGTTCATTCATGTCCTTGTCGCTGTCCTTTTGCGCCGCTCCTTGTACATGTCTTCCTATCCCGGCGCCACCACTCCGGACCGGGTTGTTACAAATATTATGCACATATTCTATAAGCATAAATTCATATACATAAATCAAAACATTATTTACAAGAAGTGAACATGTGGGTGTTGTTGAATTTGTGCAATGTATTGATAGCCATATTAATGTGAACCAGGTGGAAGATCTTTATGCGCCATTGTTTACTGATGATATGAGATTGGCTTTGTTTCATATGCATCCGGACAAGCCCCTGGGCCCAATAGTACGTATGCTCTCTTTTATTAATCTTTTTGGGATGGGTTGGTTGGAAGTGATTATTCTAGATGGTATGTATGCTATCTTTTATTAATCTTTTTGGGATGGGTTGGTTGGGATGTGATTATTCTAGTGCGTGATTTCTTTCACTCTGATTGTTTACCTGATAAGCTTAATCATACCTTTGTGACTCTTATGACCAAAGAGTCTAAGATCTTAGGCCTATTAGTCTATGTAATGTGTTGTATACGTGATCTCCAAAGTGTCGGCTAATCGTCTGAAATTATGCATTGTGGCGATAGAAACCTACGTGCTTTTTAGGGCAAGTGTACCCATCGTTCAAGTAATAAAGTGAGTATTAAGGACTCGGATTATCGTACCCAAGGGATCGGGCTAAGCTAAAGTTACCAACTTTCAGTCTAAAGAGTCTAATAAAATCACAAGATTGAGTTTTTGATGATTAAAACTAAAGATCTACAGCAGGGTAATATAACAACAATATTAAAAGGCACACAGGCTACAAGTTTCTGGATCTGGACCATAGGCTACTGGATCTGGGTTTCCATAAATGGTACAAACGATTTCAATACAAAAGGTTCGGCCTTTTCCACAAATATCTCTTCCTAGCTCGTTTCCAAGCCTAGGGGTTGATAACTTAGTAGATCTAGCAAAGTTATTTGATCTAGATCTACTAAGGAGTGTGTTGTCTTAGGGTTTTACTAAAAAGTTTCCTTAAATAGTAAATGACCAACATACAAGCATAGCAAGATTTCTCTAAACCACAAAAGCATGCATCTTTAGATCTAATCCATACAATAAACCACAAGATAGCTCATTTCTAAGCTCCACTAATGATTTAGGAGGTTTGTTTCGAACCAAACCTCACCATAAGCATAGATCTAAGAAAACCGAGATAGAAATGTTACCAAAAGTAGAAACTCTTCACCATACGCCTAAATCCGTCACCTTTCACTCATAACCCGTGCTAGGAGACTACTCACTCATGCTTGATGAGCTTAAAATCTCCATGGAAGTGTAAAGATCAAAGCTTGAAATCATAAAGCTTAAGGAAGAAGAAGAAGAGAGATTGGGATTCGGATCCCAATGTCTCAAAAAGCAAGAAGGAAAGCACTAAAATAAAATACCATAAATAGAACTAAGTAAAATGTAAGTTATGTCTAGTGTAAGAGTATTCTAGTGTATGGAAAAGCAAAAGAAAACATTGCCTTTTATAGGGAGACAAGGGAGGCAACCCTAAAAGGAAAAAAGACTAAAATGACCCTAAAAGTAGAGGTCATAATACCCTTTACACAGAAATAAAATATATCCTTAATGTTGATGATAATAACAGAATTGCCACTAGGGCAAGGTGGCATTCCACCCCTTCACTTGTGCAGCCTCCTTAGCTCTGGACAGCAGCAGCCTACGCCTGAATCACATCCTGCATGCTCCAGCAGTCCAACAACAGCCTAAAACAGCCACAAATCTCCAAAAGGCCTCCAATGCCCGGATTCCATGCTTAGTTGCACAATTGAGCGATATCTGCACTTAAACCTCATGAGAAGGACTTTCAACCATATAAACATGCAAGAATAGAGGTTAAAAAGAGTGGAAAGATACGTAATAATTAGGCCTATCAACTCCCCCACACTTAAGCTGGTGCGTGTCCCCACGCACGAAGATTAGACAATTAAAACTCTTTAAGCACATAGGCCTTAGATCCCCCTAAAAGCAATACTTACGACCCATGTCTCCCTTCCCTACTTACTACATGTTTGAGCCAAGGAAGTTAAAATAGTCAACGGTAACTTTAGCCTCAAGCTAACTTTAACAACCGCACCCTACGTTTTCGAATGGAAGCTTAATTGTTGACCCGAGTAGAATTGTTTTCAAAAATTACAACTTTAAGCATTACTTGAATTTCCCTTTAGCACCAATTAGTTTCAGATTTTTAGTCTCCTTTTTGATTCAGTCAAGGGCAAACAACTTGGTTGTCTCGTATTGGTCATACGTACTTCCAAGCCTACACCTCATCACCACATCAAAATGCTTTGCATACTCATACCAATTGGCATAGGAGTAGAATGACTGAGTTTTTAGCACATTGGCTAGCTTTATTCACATTTCATTTCATTTCTTGGCTTTGTTTCACCAATTTTTCAAAACACTTTCATTCCACACAAGTTTAATTCGCATCAAGGCTTCACTTTTTGGGCTCCATTCTACTAAGCAAGGTTGGATTGTTAAAGTCTACTCAAACCTAAACTAAACATTTGACTGATTCTAGCTTTCTCTAATCAAAAGGTAGTAGTAGCCTAGGCAGCATGCAAACATAGTCCTTACTTTGGGGTCTCTAAAGTTAAGCAATTAAAAAGCTGTAAAAGTTATCACCAACTATGCAGGGTGCACTAGCTAGGAGTCATGCAAATTGACAAACTTAACTATCATGCAAATTTCAACAATTTTCAACTTCTAACTTAGCATATTTACAGAATCTAAGCACAAAAACATCTCAACACAATTCTCATTCAAAATTGACCACAGGCAGCAGCACCATTCGCATAAAAGCAGCTCCAAATTAAAATCAAAGGCTACGTAAGTCATACCAGATTGGATGCTACATGAAAATGAAGTCATGCCATGTGGGCAGGATCCTCCTCATGAGAGGGGTCAAGAGAATTCTTAGCTGGAGGGGTCTCTGGTTCAAGAGCGATGTTCAAGGAAACCACAGGAGACTGCGTAGGCTTTGATGTTCCAGTCGTAGGGTCGTATTGAAAGAACGTAGCCTACGTCGAGTGAAACATAGCCTCATCAAAGACCTTTTGATTTGTAGCCTCTGCCTCATAAGAAATAGGTGCAGTCTGCGCACAGATGGAAGAGGCTGGAGGCAATCGGGCCTGCAAAAAGAAAGGGAAAGACATGCCGAGACAAAATATTTCCTAATCTACTCTAAGGTTAAAACAAAAGAAGACTACAAATTAAAGCTAAAGATAAAATAGCTTAAGTCATGCAAATGCTTTTCATGAAATTTAAAGAAGGTGCTGACATAAGGCAAAATCATTAAGCATGGCAACAAAGATTCTCAATTTCAAGTTTCAAAAATTTCATAGAGTATGGAAAAATTGAAAAATTGGGGTTGAAAATTTATGTTGACCAATACTTCAATAAAACTACCATAAAATGCATGCAATTCCCTCCCCCACACTTGAATTGTGCATTGTCCTCAATGTACGAAGGTAGGGTATGGAGATGGAACATGTGGAACTATGGAAGGACAAATCCAAAATGCAGAGTCAAATTTCATCAAGAAAAACATGATGTGGGCTATGACAGACAAAACTATTTACAAAGGGTACTAAGGCTCCATTGGGTGCAAGGAGCAGACACAGAAGCGTAGGCTACGCCTCAAGGGGGCTTCATGAACCTAATGGCATCAACTGCGGCCTGAGGTGGGTAAGAGTAGTAGGATTTGACTCTATGGTCATTGACTATGAAATTACCACTCTCAAGGCGATGTAACTCAATCGTACCCTGCGGGAAGACTTGCACAACCGTGTAGGGTCCCGACCATTTAGATTTCAACTTTCCCGAAGAAGGTCTCAATCGGGAATTGAATAAAATGACTTGTTGGCCAGGAAAGAACTTCTCCCTAGTGGTCTTTTGGTCATGCAACAACTTGGTATGGTCCTTATACCTTTTTCTATCATCGTAGTCAGGAGGATCTTCAATGGGGGGCTCGACCATGAAAGATGGAGTATTATCCAGAGGTTCAAAGTCCCAAGGCTTTGATCCAGACATGACTACACAGTCTTGTTCAGGGTCAGCCACAGGCTGCAAGTCAAATGATGTCTGCGTAGGCTGCGGTTCCAGATCTATTGCTTCACCTTTTAACAACTCATCCAGTGCTTTATTTCCAGTGTAATCCTGCACATTCATACATGGGACATCAGTAAAAGCATCAAGGAAGTAACAAGTATCATCACTAGAGGAAGAGTTTTTAGTGAGGTCATTCATTTTGAATTTAACATCCTCTCCATTTATTCTCAAGGTGAGTTGACCATTTTCTACATCAATGAGGGTCTTGCCCGTGGCCAAGAAAGGTCTCCCAAGAATTATGGGGACATGAGAATCTTCGGCCATATCCATAATGATAAAATCCGCGGGTAAGACAAATTTATCCACCTTAACAAGGAGATCCTCCACAATCCCCATAGGGTACTTTATAGATCTATCCGCAAGTTGCAGAGCTACCCTAGTAGGCTGTGGAGGTCCCAAACCTAGCTTTTCATAAATATAATATGGCATTAAGTTTATGCTAGCACCTAAATCACACAACGCATTATCAATATCAGTGGGACCAATAGAGCAAGGTATAGTGAAACTCCCTGGATCCTTTTGCTTTTTAGGCAAAGGTTGTTTGCTTTGGAGTATGGCCGAGCATGTTTGAGATAGGCTGATCTGGGCAACGCTTTCAATCTTAGTCTTGTTGGTGACTAGATCTTTCAAGAACTTGCGGTAGGATGGCATGGTAAGCGCGGCTTCAAGGAATGAGATGTTGATGGTGAGTTTCCTCAAAGTATCTATCACCGCATTGGTTTGCTTCTCTAACTTGAGCATCTCATGTTGCTGCAGCCCTCCTGGATAAGGTAGTTCTGGTTGGTAAACATGAACTACTGGTGGAGGCGTAGCCTTTGGTTGTTGAGGAACAAGTTCTGCTTTCTGGGTCGTAGGTTGCGTCTGCTGGTGCACATGCTGTGACTTCTGGTTCACAGGCTGCCATTCCTGGTTCACAGGCTCTTTAGGTGTAGGCACAGCCTTAGGACCATCTCTTGTTGACCAAGTAATTGGAACTTCAGGAAGTTCTTTCCCACTCCTCAAGGAAATAAAGTTGACATCTTCTCTAGTGTGTGTCTCGGATGTACTTGTCGTAACTCCTTTGTTCTTTGGCATCACCACATTAGAGAGTTGGCGCATTTGGGTCTCTAAGCTCTTGATGGAGTCTTCTTGACTTTTTTGAGCTTTCAAAGTGTGTTGCATGAATTGGGTAAACATATCTTCCATAGATAGCTTGATTTCCTCCTTTCTTTGTTGCGGCGGTACATAAGGCGGGGCGGGCTGTGAATACCGCTGCGTAGGCTGTGAATAGTTGTTTGGAGGCAACGAATATGGGTTTGCAGACTGTGACTGCTGTTGATGTTGAGGTTGGCTGGACTGCGCAGAGTAACGTTGATTCTGGTCCTGTGGTTGCTGATCGTAGGGTGTCCTGTTGGGATCCCAAGTGTAGGCTGGGTGATTCTGATAACCAGTCGTAGGGTACGCTCCTCCTCCCTGTTGGCGCTGATGGTTGACGTAGTCTACAAACTCAACTGCAACTGGAGGTTCCGTAGCCTGGCAATCAATGGTCCTATGAGCCTCTCCACAAAAGTTGCAAGATATGGGTGGAGGTGTTGGTGAGACCGATGCCACAGGCTGCGGTTGGTTCATCTTGGCGATCTGCTTGGTGAGCTCAGCCACCTGAGTGGCTAAGGAAGATATCATAGGATCAGAACTTGTAGAAATATTCTGTGTAGGCTGCGTATCTATTCTGCTTGCATGCCACTTGTAGCTTTGAGCTACTAACTTCTCTATCATAGAGTACATATCTTGTGGTGTCATCATATCCGGTTCTCCTCCGCAAACTGATTCAAAAACTCTTTTTTGGCTCGTGATGAGACCATTATAAAAAGTCTGCACTTGGAGTGCCATATCCAAACCGTGGTTAGGGGCTCTCCGTAGGTAGTCTTTGAATCGTTCCCACGCTTCAGCTAGAGGTTCATCTTCCCCTTGTGTGAATGAGGCAATTGAGTTCCTCATCCGAATGAGTTGCTTTGGAGGGTAATACTTGTTCAGAAAAGTTCTCTCCATTGCATCCCAACTACGAATACTCCCCGGTTCTAGATTCTTGAACCAAACTTTAGCTTTTCCCGTGAGTGAGAAACGAAAAAGCTTCAACCGAAGAACATTATCAGAGATATCCCTATTGGGACGTATTGCTTCACATATGTTGATGAAATCATGGATATGACCGTTTGGATCTTCACTCGGCAATCCATCAAACTGAGCAGTAGCCTGCAACATATGAAGCATAGATGCTTTAAGTTCAAAATCTCCTTCATTGGTCGGAAGGACAATACAAGATGAGTATTGTGGTCCTGGTGGTCGGGCTTCTGTGTCCATCCATGGCCTAGCAGCAGCCATCAGAGGAACTTCAGGTACTTCTTCGATCGTAGGGTGCGATACTTCGTGCACAGGGTGCACAGGATCTGTTGTAGGGTACGGGAAAACAGCTGGGTTTAACACAACCTGTTCTGCCTGTGTGTTAGAACTTTCTCCAGCCTGCGCAAGTCTCTTTTCTTGGAGTCTCTGCCTACGCTTGGCCTTCTTGATAGCGTTCCTACGTCTACAAGATCTTTCAATCTCAGGGTTGTAGGGTACGTCAGGAGAGCCTCGCCGTGTGGGCATAAACTGTCAAGAAAATCACTAAAACACAGCCTGCACACTTAACACACAAATCAAACTCTCAAAAATAAAACTTAATAACAGTAGCGTATTGCCAATCCCCGGCAACGGCGCCAAAAACTTGTGGCGATAGAAACCTACGTGCTTTTTAGGGCAAGTGTACCCATCGTTCAAGTAATAAAGTGAGTATTAAGGACTCGGATTATCGTACCCAAGGGATCGGGCTAAGCTAAAGTTACCAACTTTCAGTCTAAAGAGTCTAATAAAATCACAAGATTGAGTTTTTGATGATTAAAACCAAAGATCTACAGCAGGGTAATATAACAACAATATTAAAAGGCACACAAGCTACAAGTTTCTGGATCTGGACCATAGGCTACTGGATCTGGGTTTCCATAAATGGTACAAACGATTTCAATACAAAAGGTTCGGCCTTTTCCACAAATATCTCTTCCTAGCTCGTTTCCAAGCCTAGGGGTTGATAACTTAGTAGATCTAGCAAAGTTATTTGATCTAGATCTACTAAGGAGTGTGTTGTCTTAGGGTTTTACTAAAAAGTTTCCTTAAATAGTAAATGACCAACATACAAGCATAGCAAGATTTCTCTAAACCACAAAAGCATGCATCTTTAGATCTAATCCATACAATAAACCACAAGATAGCTCATTTCTAAGCTCCACTAATGATTTAGGAGGTTTGTTTCGAACCAAACCTCACCATAAGCATAGATCTAAGAAAACCGAGATAGAAATGTTACCAAAAGTAGAAACTCTTCACCATACGCCTAAATCCGTCACCTTTCACTCATAACCCGTGCTAGGAGACTACTCACTCATGCTTGATGAGCTTAAAATCTCCATGGAAGTGTAAAGATCAAAGCTTGAAATCATAAAGCTTAAGGAAGAAGAAGAGAGATTGGGATTCGGATCCCAATGTCTCAAAAAGCAAGAAGGAAAGCACTAAAATAAAATACCATAAATAGAACTAAGTAAAATGTAAGTTATGTCTAGTGTAAGAGTATTCTAGTGTATGGAAAAGCAAAAGAAAACATTGCCTTTTATAGGGAGACAAGGGAGGCAACCCTAAAAGGAAAAAAGACTAAAATGACCCTAAAAGTAGAGGTCATAATACCCTTTACACAGAAATAAAATATATCCTTAATGTTGATGATAAGGCTTAATACATCCGTGCCCCCCTGAATTTATTTATTTTCGCCACTTGAGCCCTTAATCTAATATTGGGTTCTAATTGGTCCTTAATGTATTTAAAAGTGCAACTATGGAGCCCTTCGTAAGACAACAACCAGTCACACAAATTTGAGTGTGACACACGCGCTTGACACGTCAGCGATTGAGGGTATAAATGAAAAAAACAAACTTAAAAAGATAAAATAGAAAAAAGACAAAAATAAGAGGGACTAAATATAACTTAACCAAAACCCATTTCCCATTCACTTTCAGTTCCCTCTCCTGCGCTTCTCCTACTCCCCTTCTCTCTCTCTCTTCCCTTTCACCTCTCTTCCACAAATCTTCCTCCATTAACAGCACCGTCAAATACAAATCCACTGCCGCCGGCAACAATGGATACAGCTCCAGCGACGGCGACCGCAACCCTCCGTCTCCTCCGCCGGTACCAGAAGCAACTCTCTGTCTCCTCCGCCGTCTCCACCGCCGCCGGCAACAATGGATGCAACCCCTTGATTTTAGTTTATTTTGTTGTTTATAATAAATATTTACTAGCGACAATCTTGTCTAGCGAACTGAATCTATTGATTTATTATTTACCAGATTCTTTGGTAAAACTGATTTGATGCTCATAGTTCATGGTTTGGATGTATTAATTTGTTGCAAATTCTGTTTTCACGTTTATGGCTCATTTGGTTTTTTGATTTTGGTGTTAAGAACAAGAGTTTAAATTTGTAGAAGATGGTATTTTTGAGGAAAAGAAAAACTAAAGGTATTATTATGAAATTTTTTAAAGGACCAAATTGAAATTTTTTTATTAAACCACTTGCTCAGTTTTCTCTCTCTTCCACCTCATCTGCCACGTCAGCCATGAAGGGTTCAATAGTTGCACTTTTAAATACATCAAGGGCCAATTAGAACCCAATATTAGATTAAGGACTCAAGTGGCGAAAATAAATAAGTTCAGGGGTGCACGGATGTATTAAGCCTGATGATAATAACAGAATTGCCACTAGGGCAAGGTGGCATTCCACCCCTTCACTTGTGCAGCCTCCTTAGCTCTGGACAGCAGCAGCCTACGCCTGAATCACATCCTGCATGCTCCAGCAGTCCAACAACAGCCTAAAACAGCCACAAATCTCCAAAAGGCCTCCAATGCCCGGATTCCATGCTTAGTTGCACAATTGAGCGATATCTGCACTTAAACCTCATGAGAAGGACTTTCAACCATATAAACATGCAAGAATAGAGGTTAAAAAGAGTGGAAAGATACGTAATAATTAGGCCTATCATGCATGAATGATGTTATTTGTGAAACTCAAAGTGGTGTATTTGCTTTCAAACTTGATATGAGTAAAGCGCACATTAGAATTGAGTTGAGTTATCTTGAATGTGCGATGAAGAGGATGGGTTTCACGGATATGCTTGTCAATCTTATTATGACTTGTGTATCGTCTGTGTCTTTCAGGTTTTTGATTAACATACAAGCGGAAGGTTTTTTGCGATTCAGTAGGGGTTTGAGGCACCGCCATCTGTTATCTCCGTACTTATTTCTTCTATATGCAAAGGGCATTTTCGCCATGATTAGGTTTGAGGAGCATATGGGTAACCTTTATAGACTTCGTATGGGGCCTACTTGCTCGAATATTAGTTATCTCCTATTCGCAGATGATTCCATTATCTTTGGGCGAGCAAATGGGAGAGAGATTGGCGTGGTGAAGAAAACCCTTATTGATTATGAAGTTGCATATGGCACAAGAATAAATTTGAAAAAATTGAAGTTTGCCTTCAATTGTGGGGTTAATGCCAAGAAGGATGAGCTTATTTCTATGTGGATTTGGGAGGTGAGACACTTTTCCAAGTATTTGGGTATTGCTAACCTTATTGAGAGATCTAAGAAGACCATTTTTTAGTTTTTCTTGGAAAGATTAGCAAAGCGTCTTGAAAGATGGAGTCAGAAGTTTTTATCCAGTGGAGGGAAGGAGATTTCAATTATAGCAGCGATACAATCGATCTCACACTATATTATGCATTGTTTTATTTTCCTCCTTTTTGTGAAGACGTTCAAGCTCTTGTTAGTCGCTTTTGGTGGAGTAAGAAAGCGAATAAACGATCAATTTATGGGTTGGTTTATGACATTCTTTGTCAGACTAAAAGAGATGACATAATCGACTTTAGGTGGCTTGAGTCTTTTAATCTTGTCATGATGATGAAGGAAACTTTGGGCCTATTTGAGGTTGTTGTTAGTTTTACAACTGTTGTTGTTAGCTGTTGATGTTTGCGGTTAGCTATTTGATAATTACTGTTTAGAAGACTTGTAAAAAGCAGTTATTGTTAACATGTAGAAAGATTAATATGAGTATATCATTTTATCGATAAATAAACAAGTTAAAATAATAACTTTATAAATATCTATGTTATTAATTTTCAAATTAAACGCAAATATATGAATGAAACTTTATGACTTGCCGCACTTCCAAATTATTTGTTTCAATATAGATTAGAAGCGATTTGTTCTCTCAATCCATTCATTGACTTGTGCTAGTATTCTCGTGATTCTCATTTATATCAATATCATTGGAATTATAATCATAGTCACAAAATTGGGATTTTGATCCAATTGTAAAAATGAGGATTAGCTAACGATGTTCTTCAAATATAGTTATGCAATGCCATTGGTGCAATTACAACATCTCTTTACAAAATCGGAAGATTATAATACAATACAGTGGTTAACGTAGAAAATATATATATATAGAGCAAGAGTCAAGTTCTAGTGAGACACCCCCCTTATGGTGTGACAGCCTCTTATGGTGTGACAGGGACTAATTGTGTAATTTATCAGGTATGTAAAAGATACTTTACCAATTAAAAAAGCATTACCCAACCTCAGGCCCTCTTCTCTGCCTATTCAATTTCACCGTCTTCTCCCCTTTCTCCTCCTTCTCGGCGTCTTCATCAATTGCGATCTCCGATCTCTCATCCACCGCTCCGGCTATTCCTTCTCTGAATTCCAGCGAGGCGTCCTCTTCTTCTCCGGCTTGGCTAACATGATTTAGATCGATCGACTTGCGGAAGCGGATCCTCGTCGGAATCAATGGCGGCGGTGCGACGCAGCGGGAAGGCAGGCGGACATATGTTCGTTTGGCAAGTTATTTTCCAATCTAAATTACAAATCCCCAGACCTCCCTGAGACTTTTGGCAATAAAGCATAGGCGTGGTCACATAAATGCCAAGAAAGGAATAGTTAAATGTTTTATTTTTTCTTTTGATTTTGTTCATGGCTTAGTTTTTGGTGGTTCTGTTGGGTGGTTGCTGAACTTTTGGCCATTTCTTGATTTTGATTGCTGCCATTTCTTGATTTGTTTCTTATGAGTTTATGAAATTGGAGTTTTTCTATTTCTTGGTGTTAAAATTCATTAATTGCATTGGCAGAACATGCTATGAAGAAGAAGAAGAAGAAATGAAATTGAATTAGGCTTTTTTTCAGTAATTGTTTCAAAAACATACTGTGTTGTTTCAAAACATTACCGTGTTGTTTCAAAACAATATTGTGTTGTTTCAAGCTGTATTGTTTCAACAAAATATTCTGTTGTTTCGAAATAATACTCGATTGTTTCAAAACTTTGAATGACTTTGGGGGTAATACTCCCTAGAAAACATATGAATAAATTTGCAAAGTTGTACTACTCCAAACTTGTACACGTGTACATGGGTTGAATCTGTGATACATGTATAAGCTTATGAATGCATGGAGTATTTATTGTAGTGTCAAGTTGCAAACCTTTTAATTAATACTAAATTTATTCATATGAATTATAATACTAAATTTATTCAAGTTTATTGGATTCATAGTATATTTCTCCAACCAATTTTTGCTCTGCTCATGTGTATTTTGTATGTATAGTGTTTGTTATGTATGGAGGTCCTCTTAATTCAAGTACTCTGACTAAGATTTGATAATATGTTAAATAAATGCAAACAACATTTTTATTGTCAATCTGCTATTGCTTTTTATAATTTTGCCATGGACCGAGCTCTATGACTTTTTAATAATGTCTAATATCAGTTTAATACTTTGTTGTTTCGAAATAATACTCGGTTGTTTCGAAATAATACTCGATTGTTTCAAAACTTTGTTGTGCCTACGGTGTTTCTAAAGAATTAATGTTTTCATCTCACTAATCTCAAGATTTGAAACAACCGAGTATTAATTTGAAACAACCGAGTATTAATTTGAAACAACAGAGTATTTTGTTGAAACAATATAGCATATGGGTGTTCATTGAATTCATTCATATAGTGGAGCTGCTTTTATGTGATGTGAGGCAACAATTTCTATTCATGTAGGTTTTGAAACAACCGAATATTAATTTGAAACAACCATAGAAAAATTAAAAAAATTAAAAATCGTTTATAAATAACAAAAATGTATCTCAAAATGACGGCCTAATTAATACGAGTTCAGTGGTATAATTTTTTTTTGAAAAACGAGTTCGGGAAGAGCGGGAAAATGCATTTTAAAGAAAATAATTAAAACCTTTTCTCTCTCCAGGGGTGACATCAGCGCTGACATCACCCTCTCTTCCTTCCCTCCATTTTACACGTATAAGACTTTTTCTCTTAATTACAAGTTTGCCACCTTCCCATATTCAATTACAAAATTACCCCACCTTTTTCCCTTGTCACACCATAAACTCATTGACACACCTGATCCTTTCTCTATAGAGCGTAAGTAATTCGTATAAATTAGGAATTAATGAGATAGCAATTAGAGTTCTTATCAATCTAGGAATAAAAGTTAGGGTAAGTTTGTCAAAACTTACCATGACCAAACTAACTAGCATTTCGTGAAAAATCCAATTCGAAAAACCACAAATCACAAGTGAATTTGAATTGAAAGTAAATTGGGAATTGATTGCGGGAGTGGGTTTGAAGAAGAAGAAGGGAAAAAGGAAAGCAGCTGGAAAGCCGAATTCCTCCGGCGCATAGCCATCCCAATTTCCTGCCCCTGACGCAATTCCCTTCCACTATCATTTCCTTTCTACTATCTTCTTCTTCTTGCAAACCCTAATTATTTTTTGCTCAATGGAGTCTGACACGTCATCTAGTTTTGGATCATCGGAGTCGTCCATTATACCCACCAATATTCCTCTTCTCTCCGCTTTCCTTGCCTTCTCTCTCGCTCAGTTCCTTAAAATTTTCACCACTTGGTATTTTCTTTTTCCCCTTTCTATTCTAATCTCTTCTAACTTCATTTAACCTTTGTTGCTCCATTTATAGCTTAGCTATGTTCAGATCAGGTTTATGTTCAGAAAGATGTCAACTTTATTTATACTTGATGCCCGCCCGCCCGACTGTTTCGATCCCTTTGAATTTAGGAACTTGTGCATTGAAATTATAGCTAGTATAATTGAGTTTAAGTAATACCTGGTTTAGATGTTTACAGGCTTGTTCAATGAGAGTAGAGTAGCATGGGATTTTCAGAATTATCGTTTTTCATGTATTTCGTCGGTTCTCGTTCGATATATTATCCTAATTTATGTGCAGGTTCAAGGAGAAGAGATGGGATTCTGGAAGGATTTTTTCATCGGGTGGGATGCCTTCATCACATACTGCAACTGTCAGTGCTCTTGCTGTGTCTATTGGTCTACAAGAAGGCCCTGGAACATCTACTTTTGCTATTGCTGTCGTTTTGGCTTGCGTTGTATGTATTATACTTACTACCATCTCTTCTTCATCCTTTTGTGAAAAATTTATGCTCTTGGATCTGCATTTTTTCGCTTTCTTGTTAGCTCAAAGTGCTTGTGTTTCTGAAGTATGTTTCAATTCAAGTGATGATGAATAACCTGAGACAATAAGAACTCCATTATTATTAGACGATTGGTGTCTTCTGGAAACGTTTAAAAGAAGCCTTCCTTCCTTACTAAATTACTATCTTGTTGTTTATGGTGCTTTACTTGTGCTGCCGCATGCTCATTTTGTAATCAGTAGTGTCCATATTCCATTTGTACTGAAGCTTCCTGGTTGATGTGTCATTTTCTGCAGGTTATGTATGATGCTACTGGTGTTAGACTTCATGCTGGTCGCCAAGCTGAAGTAAGATCATTTTGCAACTAATTATCATATGCATATAAGTTTTACTTGACCATTCAATTTAGTGGGAGATCTGGTGATGTCTGATAAAGCATGAATTCTCTTGCTTCTCAGAATAAATAACGCACACAAGTCTTTCAGCTCACTACAACTCATATGGAATGGTCTTCATTTTTTAAACTGCATTTTGTGTCATGAATAAGATACCCATGTATTTAATGAGTTGCCTTGATTCTGTTCTTGTTTCCATTCTTAAGTTGGGTTGCTTGAGCTTCATGTATAGACTCTATAAAGTTATTGTCACTTGCATTCCCGTCTGAATCTCTGGTTCTTCCTATGTTAACTGAAGAGTGTGTAGTCCCAGTGAAAGATAGCTAGAATATTGCTGCCGGAAATCATTTTATTTCGGATGTGTTTTAAGAAACAAGATTTTGGAGGCAACTTTGCAAGTAACATCCTTATTTTACTGTTGAATGTGAAACATCAATTAGTTAAATGCATCAAATAAGATGACATAGTCCTGAACAAATTGTGAGTGGTTTTGATTGTTTATTAGCCCAACTAGTTTGTAGATTGTTATGCTTCTGCTTCGAATCCAATGAACAGCAGATGATGCCTAGACAATGAGTGATGACACAATACTAATAAATAGCTTGAGCTGTTGACAATTTCTTTGGTGTATGGAAATTCACTTTTGCATAAGACATACAGTTTTGTGATATTCTGAGAAAGAGAAACCACCATCGCATAGCTACCCTGAACTGGCATGCATCAACCCTGCTCAGACCTTGGCTGGTATTTGAGTGCATTAAAACTTATGGATTCATGCTAACCAATGATTACTTGAATACTATTTTGTTCTTGAATGTGTTCTTTTTTTCTTTTGCTCACAAACATCAATTTTAAGTTTGGTGCTGAGATAGTATAGACTGTTTAAGCTTGCTCATATCCGTTACTTGTTGCAGTTACTAAATCAAATTGTGTGTGAGCTGCCTCCTGAACATCCCGTGTACAATGTGAGACCTCTTCGAGATTCACTAGGTCACACTCCACTCCAGGTAACCTATATATTCTTATACTGTAACATCTATGTGGGCAGTGAATTCTTCATGATCAGGACCACTTTTCATGATCATCTAGATGGAAACCCTTGCGCCTAGTGTGGATAAAAAAGGCACCTATTTTCATTTTGCGTTGCTGGTTTAAATTCTAGGCCATTCAACAATGATAATGACCTTCTACAAGGCACTATTGCATCATTTGCATGTGTTTTTTCTATCTATAACAGCTTAAGTTATGATTCACTTTCAGATGTGCTGTGCTTGCGACTATGTCATCCAATAGGCTAGTTTTTACAAGTCTTAAATTTATTCAATGAAAATGCACTTGCATTATCATGATTCTGTTGTTTTTCCACAAAAAGTCCTTTAGGTCATGGTCTTTATTACGCTGTATAATATGGGGTTCTGGTTCAGGTTGCTGCTGGTGCCGGGCTGGGATTTATTGTAGCGATCCTCATGAGAAGTTCATGATGATTGTTAGATAAATGAATACTAACAAGTTCTTCAAATTCCTGCAAAGAAAAGCATATTGGCTTGTCCACGGAGGATTTGAACTTTCCACATATTGGTGTTGTACTCTTTGTAATTGGAGGCAGAGTTGTTCAATAGATAGGTAGGAAAAGATAGTTGAATGATGTGTATAAAGTTAGCTAACACCATTTTCTGATTTAACTTAATTCACATTGTGCTTTAATTTTTATGGGGTGGGCTTTTTACTTCTGATGTTATAAAGCACTGATATATATGCTTTGTGAAATTGTAAAGATAAATGTGTTTGTAATGAAATATCAGTTTCAGTTGCTAGTTTATTTTTTATATGAAAATTCAAAGAGGAAATTACTTCCAAATGTCATGATTCAATAATTATTTCTTTTGCACATAAATTACCTATGCACAAGGTGCTAATAAATATCACTAACTGAGATTGAGATCAAATTAGATGGGATGTAATTGCGGAAGACATGTTTTTTTTTTTTTTTTTTGATGGAATTGGGGAAGACATGTTAGTTGGGCAAGATTGGATTAAAATTTTATATGAGATGAAAGAAAGAGAAGAAAATGACTAAGTAGTTTCATTTAAAATTATAAGAGAGAAAAGAGGAGAGAGACTACTTGATTTTTATTTATTTTTATTCCTTTTTCCATTTCATCCTCACATCTAAGGACATTGTGGATTCTCATGGGACGGGAAAGGCTTCCCCATTCCCGACATTCCCACTACGAGGTATATGATTTTCTCCATCCTCATGAGAATTTTAATCGAATATTTCTCGTCCCAATATTTGTATATTTAAAATAGAAAATGATGAGTATAAAATAACTTTGACAAACAAGACAGATTAGGATACCAAAGTGTCCGACTTGCATTGACTGAGACCAAGATGAAAATGAATGAACTCCCGACCAGAGGCAAGACGACATCGTTTGGTGCATAGCTTGTCGAGTACGCAAAACTCATCAATTCCCAAGCACCTCCATTTCCATTTCCCTCCAAAAAAAAAGCCCCAAATTCAAATAATGGATTCGTTCCAAAACTCACCGTCTCTGATCATCGTTCCTTGGCTAAAATAATCAACAACCACCATGACCCTGCACACGCACGTGCCCCCATTAGCACCCACGGCTAAACCTTGTCTTAACAAACAACAGATGAACGACTTGTTTCACAACTGCATCAACCTTGCCTTTCAAAATGTCAGTATATTACACTGCTTTTGCACTTCCTATCTCTTTCCCGTCGCTAAATTTCATCTCTAAAATGCTTAATTTTTTAACACAACTCACATTATATATCACTATTGATTCCATTTTACCACTGAAAATAATAAAATCTACTTGTTTTCTCGAAATGTAGAAAATAAATCAGAACAACGCTTGGGACCTAACGCTAATAGACCATCTTACCGACATCCTTAACATTCAATTAGACGATGACACTCACACTAATTTCCAAAAGGTTCGTATATATACTCGAAGAGCCATGGTCGGTTCCATATTTCTATGTTAATTTTGTTTCCTAATTTGTCTGATTTTCGAGGGGGCAGGCAAGTGTCACTCTTGAAGTAGGAATTAAAATATACTCCGCACGGGTGGATGCTCTGCTCTCTAAGGCTTATGAGGTTCTTGGGGCCATCTCTCGAGGTGGGGTAGAAGATGAACAAGGTACAAACGTTGCTTAATCTTATATAACATTGCTTAAAACACATTTCTTTTATAGAGTATCAAAATATTTACTCTAAAAATAGAGTAAGGTTTTAGAGTACCATTGGAGTGCATCTATTACTCTAAAAATAAGTTTAGAGTACCATTGGAGATGCTCTTAAGTCAGCTTTTCAGATCACAGGTCTTCATTGCCATATGGATGTAGGTATATCATCCATTGACATATATATTTTCTGCTTGCACAGAAGATTCATATTTTACACTCCCAAAGTGTGGTGCTTTGGTGATAGTTGAGATTGCAGAGGCTGACGATATTAGCTGGCAGCAAAATGGAAGTTATTTTAAGAGCAATCCTGAGAAGAAGGTAAACAGCATTGCCATCTATTTCCTTGGTGAATTATGCCTGATATGCACTGAACGTTAGTGTAATGCAGATTTCACCATTGTCAACATTGGAATCCTCATTTCAAGCTCTAAATAGAAAGGGACATGCTGGTAAATGCATATGCTACTTGTCCTTTCTATGTTGTATTTTTAATTTCTATTTTGATTGTGATTTTGTTTTTTTTTTCCAGTTTCTTTTCCAGTGGATCCTATGTATCATTATATATCTGCACAGTTTGACCAAGGTGGAGCTAAGGGTCTCCTGCTGAATAATCTTGGAGTATATGACGGATGCCGGGTGCTCCTTGATGCTTATGAAGTGCCAGGGAAGTGCAAATCACTGTCACACCACAATGATAATCAAGATAAGATTGATATCTCGTTTGCCAAAGGTGTGCCACTAATACAGGCCTTTGTTAAATTTCTATTTTATAAAGGAAAGCCATAATTATTTTCTTAAAAATAACTCATTTTGCTTCTTAATTTTCAGAATCTATTGAGAAGATGTCGGAGAACATACTGGCAAGGAATGAAATTTCTCCAACTCTCAGGGAAATTATCCGCCTTCTTGATGCATCTGAGATTTTTAATTCAGACAAGAGTTTTGATGTGAGAGCTGATGGCTTTGACACTAGTGAAGTTGAAAAGGACAATACTTCATTTGTGAACTTCAAATCACAGACCTCTAATCATGATAGCGAGACAAGTGATTTCCATGAGACCTATGCATGTGATTATTTCCTTCAAAGCCACCAGAAGGTGTTTGTTTCATGCTATTTATGCAGTCGTTGTTTTCTTGTAGCTTGTATAGATATAATGCATGATGTCCTTTTTGGTGAGAAAAAGAGGTAAAGAACGGCTACTTAGACAAGCTTGGTCTGTGTGTTTTAGGAGAATAAATCAACTACAAAGCTTGAATCAAATTCTGATGAAGGTCAAGATAGTTGCACCATGTTTTTGTTTCAAGGATTGGGATTTACCTCACAACCAAATATGTGGGCAGGTCCTGATCACTGGAAATTTCAGAAGCAGAAGTGTAAGTACAATCAAAGGCAAAAGATATGTTAGTTTGGTTTGCATTTTCAGTCTTGCATTTCCAAATTCTTTTGATCACTTAATTCTGGTGTCCTATTTACAGGTCCAGAAAGGATTCCTGTTCTGGAAAGTGGATCAGCACTCAGCAGTAAGAGACGGAAAAGCCAAAATCCAGAAGCTACAGACATCAATTTCATGATATCATTGGATACAAAAGTTATTGATATCTTTGCTCCCCCTAAAAGTCCAGATTCTTTACAACAATCTGCCAGTCCAACACCATTTAGCAACATGCTCCCAGAAGATTGTCATTATCAACCAGAGGATCTTGTGAAATTGTTTCTTCTTCCTAAGTTTCTGGTAATATAAGTTTTCTTCATTATAAGTTGTGAAAATATTTTATCTTTGTATGTTATACCAAAGATACACTCACAAGGCAGTTTATGCTAAGCCTTCATGACAGATAATTATTTTATCCCTCCAAATATTCAAATTTCTTTTCAATAATTCCTTTTTGTGGCGGTATTTAATCACCAATAACTTTTTCCTTGTAGTGTCTGGAAAAGAAAAAAAAGGAACTTACAGGTAAGAACTTCCCTGAAGGCTCATGCCTATTATATTTTTCCAAGATTTATTTGATGCCGCAGTGAGTGTATCTTAAGCACTGCACATGTGATATAAGGCATATAGATATGTGTCTGTTGCATGGATTCGATACATCTCATAGAAGGAGATTTAGACTTTACCAATGAAATGATGTTTATATCTAAAGCAACTACTAACAAATCTCCCTTTGATTTTCCAATTTGATCCTTATTTCTTGTGTAATAATGTATGTTATAATATTTCAAAATTTTCCCTTTCATAAGTGAAAAAGAAAAGTAATTCTGAATTTTCCTTCATAACTAGATCAAGCAATAACATGCTCTTTGAACTGATGAAAGTTATAGTGAACTACGTACACCTGTTACTGAACTCATCTCAAGCTAGCCAATCCTTGGTCCCAAAAACTAATTGGTCAACTATATGATTATGCAACAATGAATCCTCACAACCATTTATTCGGTCTGATGCCACGTAGATACTGTATTTAATATGAGCTATCTAATTCCTTTTTTCAATTGTTGTGCTAATTATCCTAGCACTGTAATTTTCCAGATGACAAATGTGCACCGCAAAGCGATGATTTTGATGAAGCATTGTCATCATGGGACAATGAGAGCGTTCCGAGTGGCCAATGTGATGATGAATATTTTCAAGGTGGGGAAGATAGTGAACAACTTGTATCACAGCCTGCCAAGGTTTGCTATTTTGAAGTTTACTAATTTTTAGTACAAAAGTAAGCTATTCTACATTGCTGGTTATATCAATGTCTTCCAGTGAGTGAGTGAGAAATGAGATGTCATCTCTGTTTCAAGCATTGCAAAAAGATTTCGCTTTTCTAACGTTTCAAACAAACAGTAAAGATAGGTGATTTTTTGATTGAGCTACAGAGTCTGGAAAAATTACTACTATTGAAGGGATTATCACTTATTGTTTTTTTCCCAATTTGCATATATTAACTTCATCAGATTTGCTATTGGGTTGATTAGTTTCATTGAAGATTATTCAGAAACTCTTGCTGACTAAATATGTTAACATTTACCATTCAGGCAAATAAAACTGAAGCTCAGTATGATAGAATTTCTGAACAAGTGGATGTGCAGGTTCTGAAAGAAACACTTTGGAACCACATAAAAGAAGCTACTGAAATGCCTGAAACAGTAAGGATATTATGTTACTTCACCAGATTGCATATTTAACATGCATGACAATGTCATATAATCAGTGGCCAGGCATTGCATTTTCTGTCTGAATTTCCAGTGGCCTTGCATTTTATGTTACTTCGCACCGTGGCCTTGCATTTCTGTCTGAATTTCCAGTGAATTTAGATAATTAAGTTCAAAACAACTACTGAGAGCTTTGGAGGAAGGGTAAGGATTGGGCCAAATTTGCTCCGATATAGAGCAATAAGTTCATAAAAATACCATTGACCTGATATATTTATTCCTCTTTTAGACTCACAAATTTGCCTTGTATTTCTTTTTGTTTAATCAAATTTCATACTTCATTTGATATATTAAAAAAATAAAAACAAAGAATTTTGTTCTTTATGGAAGGTTCACGAAGACATGGTTTCTTTCAAGCTTGTCCTGTCTACATTTCATGTTGATTGTGGCCGAGCTTCAGCTACGGAGAACATTTCACCTCATCTGTGCTTCATCTGCCTTTTGCATCTGGCCAATGAGCATGGACTAAGCATTCGTGACTGCCCCAGTTTGGATGACATCATTGTACATCGTCCTCCATGTTGGAACACGGATGGCGTGGCGCAGTTTTTATCATAGTAAGTTTAGTAAGTATTAAAACATACAATTAGAATATTAACGTTTTTGTTTTTGTGAAATTATGTTTGAATGAGGACTTGGAAGCAATATGCTTAGTTCTTTTGGTATATGGGTCCGATTAGTCGGTTTAGATTGGGGTTGTAATCGAGCAAGGTAAGCCGAACTTTGACTTGACAGGAAATTAACGAGCTCGGTTCAAGCTGAAAATTCTTTTCAAGCTTGGCTCATTAAGGAAATTTTAAGTTGTGAGATGCTCGCAAGCAGCTTTTTATTTTGTTCACAAGCAAAGCTTGTGAGCAGCTCATTAATTCTGTTAATAAACTTCATTTGCAAACAACTCATTCTTATGCTCTCATAAGCAAGCTAACTGGCTAAGCTCGTGAACGAATATACAACTTGCTTGAGAATAGTTCGTTTATTGCTCGTATTTTATGTTTGCGATGAGGTGATCTATAAATCTAAATTGTTACGAGAACTATACATGGTTATTATTTTTAACACTAGTATTTCTGTTATTCTATACATGGTTTTACAATTCCCTCTTTATAGAATAACAGAAATACTAGTGTTAAAAATAATAATCAAACTGCACGAGTTTGTTTATGAACATTACAATGGACCATGTTCACGATTATAAAACTGTGCCTTGTGAGCTTTGGAGCCAAGTTCTTCTGTGCTGAAATTGGACTCTTTGGCAAATCGTTAGATTGATCAAACACCGTTTATATGACATCCCTGGCAACTAAGATATTATATGCTAACATAAGTACATTTTTCTTATTGTAGGGAGGTGAGAGATGGGATTTGTGTTCCCCTGTTGTTGTATATACACAAGAAAGTGAAGCTACTTGGGGTTCACTGATTTAGTAACATTGCTGAATTCCATTTTACTGATGCAATTGATTTTGATGTAGAAGATGTCCAGACATGAACTTAGACCCATTTTTGAAGATGACTTACAGCATCTAGTAGACCCAACCTAACATTGTAGCAACCTTGTAGTTAAGACTTAAACGTTGTCTTGTCAAGATGTGTACTCCATTTTGTTAACACAAGTAATGAAATGAGGTATAGTGTTTGATGAATGTTTAAAGGTTCCTGGAATTACCAGCAACATTCCTAGTTTGTCTTGTTCCCTGTTTTGTTGTTTGGCAAGAATTACCGTGTGGAACACTAAAGGGCAGTATTATTGTCCAAAGAATAGGTCTACCTTTCGATTTAGTTTATCAAAATGAAAATGACCCAAAACTGAAAAATTTCTATATGGCCATATTATTTTGAGCCAAAAAAAACTGAAGTGAACTAGACTAATGCTACCAAACTGAAAGATAAGAAAGAGCAGGAGCATGACCTTAGTATCTAGCTCTTTGAATCTGATCATCCATTACGTTGTTGAGTGATGTGTAATTGGGTTGCACATATCATATCATATGAAAATAGGGGATTAGTTAGTATTTAGTTGCATAAGTAGATAAGGATACATTGCATCTTACCACTGCTTGTTTTGCTCACGTAGGTAGAAGCAAAATATGATGTTAGATGTACTAATTGCTTTACTGTTTTGAAGGAAAACTTGCCATTTGAAGGGCAAGGGCATGTATGTATGCTTCTAAGGATAAAACTTAAAAGCGAATCATACAAGTCTTCCAAAGTGGGAAAGATGTTCTACATGTTTTCATTATATTTACTTGGTTGAGGTTTTTTTTAGGCAAAAAAGGAATCCCCAGAAAATGTCGGCCCTCTGATTTGTGGGTCATAGTCTCTTTTATATTTTGACTAAATCTTGGCCAATGGTTGGTTTTGATGATTATCTACAAGTGACATAATGGATAAGCTTAAATTTGCTGAAAGAAAGGACTGCCATAGTAATCAATCAGATCACAAGGCAGGCAGAAAGTTGAGAAAGGAAAAACATACTTGCCCTTTTTATTCTTACTGAATTGACCTGCTTGCTTTTCTAGGGTCATAGATAACAAAATAGCAAATGTTAAAGTAAAGACCTCTAGTCTAGTCTGGATCAAACAAAGAGCAAGAGGCAGAGGGATTGGGATTGGGCTTTTTCATGATGGGTCATGGCCCATTGGAATAGACATGATAATGATAATGATAATGATAATGATAATATGTGAATTTCTCTCAAAATTATGAGAAATTTCCGGGCAATATATATTTAGGCAAAAGAAAGATCAAAGAGATAGATAGGTAGCTGAAAAGGGCAGTATATTGACGGACCACTTGAGCATTAGACTAGAGTAGTAGGGCAAGTGGTGGCTAAGTAAATATTCTTCGATGGAACCACAAATAGTTGGTTCCACATAGATGTCCTAATATAGGTTCATTCATTTTACAACTTAAACAAGAATATGATTTCTTAATATTATTTTAAAATGGGATTATTTCATCAAAAAGAAAAAAAAAACAAAAAAACAAAAGGTGTAGTTGACAGGTTGAGGAAATCACATTATAAAGTATAAATTTGACCATGTCACTATAGGAGAGCAGCAGATTTACTCATAATGTATCAAATGCTCAAATCATAACAACGGTTTAGTTTACTCAGACCTTCCTTCAGCCATAACATATTGGTTTCAACGTTATTATTTATTTATTTACTTTTGATAAATTACACTCATAAATACGCATAAAATTTTACTCATTTTCATAATATGATCATTGAATTTCAAAATCTAAGGTAAATATCACTTAGTTTACACTTAATACTGAATTTTAAAATTGATGTTTTAAAATGACCGTAAACGACTTCAAACTTAAAAGTTGCAAGAATTAATGTTGTTTAGAACTAAAAGTTTTATTTGTAGTTTCCCAAATCATTATTTAGAGCGTTCTCCCTCTAAAATTTCAGGTTCTCTCTTCTGAGAAACAAAATACTAAAATATTAAAATCCAAAAATTGAATAGAAGTAGTTTTGAATATCACCAATTCTAAAAATATTTTATTTTGAGTTTGTCAACCATCATTTTGAGATGTTACAAGTTGAATATATGGTTAGATCAAACTGTAATAATGTTAGATCAAACTGTAATATTGAATGACTTTTACGAATGTTCAACACAAGACACATCTGATCATTTGTTCTTAATTCATTAATAGTTAGAGTTGTCAGGATTCGAACTCAAAACCTTTCGATCTTAAAAGCTCTAATATCATATCATATAATCAATTCAACTAAAAGGTCAAACTGATAATTAAGGCTGGATATTAATCTCTCACGGAAACTCTATAAATATATAGTCTATATATTTTTCTTATCTGATAGATAAATGTGTTTAAGGATAAAATTAGGAGATTATATGAGAAAAAGAAAAGAAAAGAAAAGAAAAGGTTAAATAAAAGATAGATAGGGAGAGCTTAGAAAATATTCTTTATGACCGACCGACCTTATCACACATTTGCATGTTGATCTCTTGTCCTTTCCTCCCTTTTTCCGGTTCTACTTTTTGTTTGATGTTTAACATTAATTTTCTTCCTCTTTTGCAGTTGGCTATATTCATCCACAAATGCTACAACTAAATACAACTTTTGCCTTCTATTTTTAATCGAATATTATCTACTAACAGAAGCTACACATTATTATTACCATTATTATTTGGTTATATTTCTTTTTGTGTCCTACATCTCCCTTTATTTTTCAAGTTATTGTCTTTTTTAATTATTTTATTCATATTTCTTTCTCTTTTTATTAGTATATCATTATATGCATAGGATGTGATCATTTCGAGGTATACTGAAGAAGTTTGAACTCCTCAAAATTATATTTCAATCTATATGTCATCCGCTTATGTAAAATTTAAAACAATTTGACCTTATTATATATTTGAAATATAATGAATGCAATTTATTAGAGATAGTGCATTCAAAACGAACATCGGCCAATTATATGCTTATGATCTCACTGACCTTTCTGTCTATTATCTTATATTATTCTTGGTATTTCATTCTCTAGTATTTGGACGGATCAGGTCCAAAGATTCAAAGTTATAAAAGGAGTACCAAGGTTGAAATATGACTTCAAGTAAAAGGCTATGTATAGAGTCTATCCAATAATTAAATATTTTTTCACAAATAAAACATTACAGATCTGCGTCATGCATTTTGCCAAGTTACCATCAAATTAATATGTCATAGCCGAATTATTTAATTTTTTTGGGCATGATACTGTTTACAAGGAATATACGAGTGTATCAGTAAAAGAAATATACCGTTAGTTAAAGTAATTAAGTGAAGATATAATTAAGATCCAAATTTACAAGCAATATGTGGAGTGTATTAGTAAAAGAAATATTAAGGGCTAACAGATTGTTGTTGGAGGTCATAATTAAAAAATACAAATTTTTTTATAACTAAGAGAGTATATATTTTCAGTATATGATAAAAAATTTTCCGAATCCTTGACCTCATCAAAGTTTTTAGTTTGCTAGCAGATAGATTTACACTTGGCTAAATTTTTTTTTAGAGAAAACGAGATTGAATTTTGTTGGTAGAGGTCTTATAGTCTAGTGGTTAAAAATTCTACTACATGATCAAGGAGGTCGTGAATTCAAATCACATTATAATCAGAGTTATCCTTTAAATATTTAATGTAATTATGCAAATTTTTAATTTTTCAAAATAATTTTTGTTGGTAGAAAAATTGCAAGAATAAAATAATGAGTTACCAACACAAGAAAACAAAAGTTTAATGAATCCTATATATACGTGATATGTCCCTACTCCCCATACGTACTACCCTCTCCCTTCTTCTTCTTCTTCTTCTTCTTCTAAAGAAGAGAGCAAAAAATGATGAGCAATTTCAAGAAATCCCAAATCATAATACTAGTAATTTTAGCAGCCCTTCTTCTATTAACACCTCTACTATCATCATCATTAAGGACAAAGTACCTCTATTTCATCATTAATCTCCTGATTATAGTTCTCGGAGCTGAAGCTGGCCTTCTCTCTTCTCTCTTCTACACTACTACCCCTACTCCTTCTGTTTTGGACTCCAAAAAAACACATGCTCATCTTCCTCTTAATTCAACAACAACTCATCATTCTTATCATCATCATCCTTCTCCTGAAATTAACAAGACCCTCATGATCAAGGTTGTGGATAAGTCAGCAATATCCCATAAAAATAATGGTCCTGTTCATAAGATCAAGAAGGTGAAGAAATGCCCTTCTACTCCTAGCCTTTTCTTCATTGGAGGAGCACCACCAGAAGAAGCAGCAGAAGAAAACGAACATGATATTCAAGAGCAAGAATTTCAAGAAAGTGCAGAAATTAATGGCCAAGAATTATTCACTAAAGCTGAAACTTTTATTGGCAATTTCTACAAGCAGTTGAAAATGCAGAGAGAAGATTCTTGGAAAAGGATTCATGACTTTTATCACAAGCCTTTTTAATTCTATTCTTCATTAATTTACTCTACTAGTTAATTGCTTAGATAAATCAGGTAAAAGCAAATTAGCATATTTATAAGGTTAAGGGTTAACCATGCATAGTATTTGATTCATGGTTCACACCCTTACATATTGGTTTTTCTGTATATTTATTTAGTTCATTTCTACTTTGTTATCCTAATAATTTATTTATGTTTGATATTACAATTATTTATAAATTAAGACTCATACGTGTTTTATATCAGATCAGAAAGAATTTAATTATTACATTTAGTGTCATGGAATTAGATTGGATGCAATATTGTTTGTGATAATTCACTTTGTATTTGAGACAGTATATGATACAACAGATAATTTTAAGCAAAATAGACCTTGAGGCTGTTCAACTCTTAATGTGATAAATTATTTTATCCACATCCAATCCTTATATTTTTGTTGGTTTATTCACGAAGTCATTGCAAAATTACATATGGCAAAAATGTGATTCAAACATTCCGATCGAGGCAATCATGGAGTATAGATGTAATGCAAGAAACTAAAATAATCCAAGGAAAGAGGGAGAATTTCCGTTTATTAAATGTAAGGATAATTGAAAAATTATGTTGTATAAGAGCCTCAACAACAACAACAAAAAAAAAGGAACCCCAAGATAATCGAACTATAATGAACAAATTTTTAAGACTACAATTTTCGAAAAGGGTAGTGCTCTCCGAGGGGAAACTCTATTGCTAAATTATAGCTTATTGATTTTGCCAAATTGGCCCATTTTTGCCCTAAAAGTCAGCTAGCATGCTTTAGTATTGGTTGTTGCTCTACACTTCTATGTATATATATATTGTCAAGAAACTGATTGAATTAAAATTTAAACTGAAAGCTAAGATTTAAATATACTTTAATATATCAATCTTTAACACACTTCTCATGCGAATGCCCTTTGGACTTGAAACGTGCATAATATATATGGTCATCTCACAATGTGATCAATATGTAGGATTACTAAGACTCGAACTCTGAACCATTTGGCGACGAAGACTCTAATACGTATTATATGAAGAAATCGAATGAATAAGAGTTGGGTAGGTAGTGGGGTAAAAGGTTTCCGAGAAGGTTCGAGCAGCTGTTAGCAGTTGTTTTCAAACCTTTTCCATGTTTGCCTTTTCTTTTGTTATAAAGTTTCTAAATCATTTCCTTAATTAATTTATTCCCCTATTTACACATCTGTGGTTGTTATAATTGATCTTTTTCCTTTTATTTTTTTAGAATAATTAAATTATTCCAATATATTGATCGTTATCTTCTCTATAATATATTCTCAACTGTCACATGATTTCATAAAGATATTCATTCTGTGAGGGCTGCCTTTGGATTCTCTAATTGCACACTGTCCTCCAATGTGCAAAAATATTGGATTGAAAATAAATAAATAAAAAAAGCCAAAATAATAATAACAAAAAATTGTTCTTTCTACCCGATTTCTTCTTGACCATGCAAAATTAAAGAACACCTAGAGGACCAAATGGGGGAAAATCAGAACAGTTTCTTGATTTTAAAAGCATCCCAAGCCTTTTAATCATTTGATGGTTTAAGTTATTTATCTTTTATTATTGAACGCATTAAAATCTCTAATAATTGTCAAACTTTCATTGGTCTGATCCAGTGCATCCGGTCCATCGTAGAACTTCTCCTTGTAAGTCACTTAAGCTTGCTTAAATAACAGTATCAGCATCATCATCATAGATGATTAGAGTGGTTCAGAGCTCTTAGAATTAGTGAAGCAGCTGAAGTTTTTGCAGCTTTAACTCTTGTTTTCTCTTCTCCAAACATGCGCAACACACCCTCTCTAGTTTCTATTTGAACTGAGCATACAAATTTTCTTTCATGAGGAGGACCCATTTCTTGAATACTGCATGATGATAAAGGGAAACAAAAACAAACATTAATTAAAGTTTTTTAACAAGTGCAGTGATTCTTCAGTTTAGACCCCAAACAATAAAATAAAATTACCAAAAGTTTTAGAATGCTTAGCAAAAACATACCTATAAGTGGGCTCTGGCCATTTATGCTTAGCACAGAGAGAATCTAGCTTATGTTTAGCATTTTGAATGCAAAAAGGGTGTTCATGATCAGGGTGCTGCATCATATGGGATAACTTGGTCACTGCCTCCTGAGCAGCCTTAAGCTTTGCTATTTCTTTATTTTGAGATGAACTTGAGATGACAAATTGACCATCAACATAAACAGTAGCAATGTTTTCATCTGTTTTTCTCTTCTTCCAGTTTACAATATCAACTTCCTTTCCCTTCTTTTGACACAACTCATACAAATAACTCACTGGTTGTGGATTGTTCTCCAACTCTTCTAGTGTAACAATCGGTTCTAAAAGACGCCTAAATACCTATCATTATAATATAACCATTATCAAACAATCTATGCACAAAAAAAATTTATTTACTTAATTTATTGGCAGTAGACCAGTTTCATGTAAAATAAGTAGACGATTGTTATGATACTTAACCACTCAGACTAAAAGTTCGAGCTGAAAGTTAAAGCTAACAACATCTTTTATATTAATTTTTAACATAAGATAGTTAATGGATAACGTACCAGCCAAAAGAAATGAAGGTCAAAATTAAGATCAACATAAACAGCACCAGCCAAAGACTCGACAAGATCAGCCATTACTTTGGGAGCTTTAACTGATCCGCCGTGCGCTACTGCTGCACCATTATTTTCATGTCTAACAGCATCACTAAACTCCCCAACCTGATGGATCAAGAATGAGCGAGCATGATACCATGTAAGATTGGGTAATCTGTTGATCTTCTCATTCATTTAGCAAGAATATACATATATAGTATATACAACCCTAATAACACAATATAAAGCTATACAATTTGTAACAAGATCATATAATAATATTTACCAAATATAAAGATATATTTTACATATACTCTAACAAATTCATTGCAACAAACCATCAAACAAACTGATCAGTGATTAGAGAGAGAGATGGTTGTACCATACCATGTGATCAAGTGAATGAACATTATTATGCCTAAGGAAGTGATAGAGACGATGGAAAACGGCGGCGCGTGCGAGTTTCTCGTTGCTGGTGTTAGCGGCGCGTAAGAGAGACAAGCGGCCAGGGTCGAGGTGTTGATAAACAAGGAAGAAATGCTGAGTGAAGGCGAGTCCTAAAGCTGAATCTCCCATGAATTCCAGTCGCTGATATGAAGCAGAGGCTTCAATGGAAGGGTGTGTTAAAGCTTCCAATAGAAGACTCTTGTTTTTGAAACAGTAGTTTAAGATTCTTTCCACTTGTTCCATTTTCAGAAAAGAAATGGAAACTCACTCATAATTGCAGTGATGACTCAAAACTCATTACTTCTGGCCCCAATATGCTTCAAAGACACTTTATTTTTTAAGTTCCCCATGTAAAACTCTAATAAACCAAAAATAATTATTGTTAACTTTTTTGAAATTTTATATATATCAAAATTAGATTTTTGTTTTAAAAACATTGACAGCGTTGGTTTACTGGTTTTATCTTAAAAGATCGTAATTTAATTTTTGATAATGTTATTTTGTTTTACAAAAGAAATGCAAATTTTTTAAGAATTAAAGTTATATAATACTTCATTTGTTTCAAAAATCTAAGTCGTTATAGAGTTTTCCTTTTTCTAAAAGTGTTTTCGTGTACTTTTTTTCGTTATTGATTTTCTAATAATTGTTAAAATATTCATTAGTGGAGTCTAAGTTAGATTAACAATTTAACTTTATGATAAATATGTTTCTCAATATGTGTAGAATACTATGAAATGACACATATTTTAGGATGAAGGGAAATATCATGTTTACCAAAGAATTATATTTTCGATTTTCAAAATCAACACATTTTTTTAAATTTTTGTTTCTAAACGTTAAATTTCTATCCGCTCGCCCAACACCAGTTAAATGATCTTAAAATAGAAAAATTGAAAAACTAAAGTTTCTTAGAATATCAATATTTCTTAGAATAGTATCATTTTGGAATTCGTTAACAATAAATTTAATAATGTCAATGAAAAAAGTTCTCAACTTATTAAATTGTGAAATCTCTATCATTATTTTGACAAAAAGTAAACCATAATTCTTTATGTGAAAATAAGTGAAAAGATAGAATTTTTTTTGGAGTTTTTCTTTTTTGCAAAATATAAAACAATCACAAAATTATTATAAAATTTATTTTGAGTTATAAAGTTTCATTGTCTTTACTCTTTATGATGGAGAAATGATAAATAAATTGATTCCTGGTAACATTATATCCGTTCGTACTCTTCTGTTAAAGGCTAACAATTGTGGAAGAAGTTAGTTTGTCAAGGCATTCGGCCATTGCTAGTAGTATAGCTCGTGCTCGTGGCCTTTGAAAGGTTTGGTGTCATAAAAATAAAATACTAACCAACGTGCACACATACGTTATTTTGTTATACTTACAAATATTCTTCTTTTCTTTTATTTTTTATCTTTATTTTTATAAAAGAACAAATATATCATTGAACAAGGCCAACTATATCATTAAAAACAATCTTCCAAACAATCATGTGATAATTATGGACTTATCACAAAATTGCTAGAAAGCCACAAAATTTTAAAAAGTTTGAAATTGAAAATTGAAAATTTGTTGAATGTAAAGAAAATGATAAGGAATTGAAATAAAAACAAATGAAAAATGTTGGAATTTGAAAACGTAAAATAAATCCCAAGAATTGGCTGGAGTTGTTTTTGAATTTGTCGTGTAAAACCTTCAAAATCAGGGAGATGCTTATATTTGTAGCCTTAACTTGGTAACAACCACCACACTTCCTCAGTAATTGCTCTAACATCTAAAAATAATAACTGAGCTAAACATGATATTAACATTCGTGAAGATTTGTCCAACATGTAACTTTTGGGACCAGGAAACCCCAACGAACACAAAGCTTTGTGCCACTATAGTCTGTCTATCAAACAGATCTACACTAGTAACTATTGTCATTCTAATATAATAGGCTCATATCATAATAATGAAATGGTAAGTAATACTAATAACACTAGGATACTTTTTTAGGCAAGAGGTTTTAGTCTTGTTAGTCATATAAGAGTAGCAAATATATATATAGCTCACTTTGCAGGTCATAGATAATTTGACTGTTGCAGAGCTCGCAAAATCGCTAACGCTGCAGAGTTTTTTGCAGCTTTGACCTTTGTTTCCTCTTCCCCCACCATGCTCAACACACCTTCTGTAGTTTCAATTTCAACCGAGCATACATATTTTCGTTCCTGAGGAGGACCCAATTCTTTCGGACTGCATGTAAAAATGAAAGACAGTTCATTTAACATGTAACTTAAAACACAGAAAATACACAAATAAACAATCGTGGAAAAGAAAAGAAATGATAAGTATAATATAACATTATTGTTCACTGACTTATGTATATCAAGTTTAAGGGACTTATAATGTTAGTAGCAGTGTATATTTCTAGGGCTATAGATGTATTTCAACCGTAACTTGCACAACTAAGACCTTAATTTTTCCCATTAGCATCAGTTTTCCAGAAATTAACATCTTTCTCAAAAAGTTCACTACAGTCGTCCCCTAACCCTCAATCCCTCCTTTAATCAAATCAAAGCCTAATAATTTGCAAGAGAAATGGTTGAATGCTGAAAAACATATACCTATAAGCAGAAGCACATACCTATAACTTGGTTTTGGCCATTTCTTCTTATCACACAGATTATCTAACTTCTGTTTTGCACTTTCAATGTAAAACGCCTCATCGATGACATCAGATTGCATCATATCCGGAAACTTGGTCAATGCCTCGTCAGCAGCATTAACCTTGGTGATTTCTTTTTGTTGAGATGGACTGGAGGAGACAACAGATACACCATCAACATACATACTAGCCGCATTCTCATCTGTTTGTTTCTTCGAGTTTACAATATCAACTTCCGTTCTCTTCTTTTCAGACAGCTCATACAGCATCGAAACTGGTTGATTTTTCTGCAACTCTTCAAGTGTAACTATAGGCTCTAAAAGAGGCCTAAATATCTATAAATGTACCAAATCACCATATCAACAAAATAAGCTAACATCTCCACAAAAATGAGATAACTTCTAATTTTAACTATTAAGGGGAAATGCACATATACCTAACATTAGAAACATTAAACAACAAAAATCTCATCATTTCTTATCTTAGGATATATGATCTGTACCCCAAAAATGTATTATCTGATCATCTCCACTCCACCAACATAAAAAGAAGTAAACAAGTTAGTTACGTTACACACCAGCCAAAAGGATGCAAGGTCAAAGTTAAGATCAACATAGACAGCACCAGCCAAAGCCTCCAGAAGATCAGCCATTACTTTGGGCGCTTTAACAGATCCAGGGCGGACCACACTCGTATATTCTCGCCTAACAGCATCAGTGAACTCTTTAACCTGATGTTTTTTAAAATATTACATTAAACAACAAAATAACAAAGAAAACCCCAAAATATAGCTGGAGTATTAAACCACTAGACTAACACTTTCCCCACTCTATGTTAGAAATATTAATAATGAACTCATTTTCAACAATGTATAGAAGAAATCAATACGGGGATTTCACTCTTACCATAGGATCAAGATAAGCAAGATTATGCCTAAAGAACTGATAAAGATGATTCAAAACGGCAACGCGTGCAAGTTTCTCGTTGCTGATATTAGCGGCACGTAAGTCAGACAATCCGCCAGGATTGAGGTGAGAATAAACAAGAAAGATATGGTTAGTAACGGCGAGTCCTAGAGCAGCGTCGCCAATGAACTCGAGTCGTTGATGTGACGAGGACGGGTCGAAGGAAGGATGTGTCAAAGCTTCCAGGAGAAGCTTCTTGTTTTTGAAAGTGTAGTTCAAGATTCTTTCCACCGCAAAAAATGACACTTCTTCCATTTTCCACAATGATAATAGCGTCTTGTCACAATCACTCAAAACTTCTGGCGCAATATGCTTTCAATTCAAAAAACAATATTATTTTTTGGCGCCTCAACTTTGGATTTTAACTTTTAACTTTGGGTTTTAACCGATTAGTAAACCTCTTTATTTTTCAAAAGAGAAAAAAAAAAACAAACAATTAATAACTTCCAAGATGAAAGGAATAACCACTCGGCATAGTGGACCAATCAAACGTCTCACTCATGTGCGGGTGTCTGTCGAGAAACTTGGGTCCGGATCCTCTAGAGTTCCAAGGAACTCCATGTGTGGAGTTCCTAAGATCTCAGCCACACAATAAGATCCTAGGGCCCTCATTAATTAAACAAAACACATTTTTCTCTCCATACCTTTAAATGAGGGCCCTAGGATCTTATTGTGTGGCTGAGATATTAGGAACTCCACACATGGAGTTCCTTGGAACTCTAGCCGAGAAACTTACTTCTAAATTATTTTTTCTGAGTAGCAAACTAGCTTGTTTGCAGTAGATCTCGCCACTGACGATCTAACGTATCTAAATCTGATACAATCCCTCCCACTCTCGAATGTTCGAAGATCGTTTCAAGATTCGAAAAACCATCCTTGCTCTCATAAACTAGGACACAAGTCAATATCCAAATCTATCACTCCTCCAAGAAATAAAGATCACGAGACTTCTATGATCAACAAGGGAGTGGTGCTCACATGGTCAATGATTGACCAAATACAATTTGGTCAATATCTCAACCTTAGATTTAGATTTTGATCTAACGGTGATTGACCAAATTGTATTTGGTCATGTGAGCACAACTGTCTACAAGGTTCTCAAAACCACATTAAAAGATATGAGAGTGGGGTGGCATGTCCCAACTGTCATGAGAATACAATCCACTCTCTCCGAGAATTATGAGAAAGCCCATGTCCAAGGGTTTTTTTTTTTTTGATAACCGCCCACCCATGTCCAAGGTTTGAAATACCCAATAACTGCTACAAACGCAGTTATGTGCAAGTTGTGAAACTCGAACCAACAAACCCTGCACTTGTCGAGAAAGATCAATCGTCGCCATATACATTAAATATATCTTATTTACCTTGTTATTGCTTAAACTGACATATTGTGCTCCGAAAGAACAAGAAAAGACTGTAAAACAACATACCATTTGAAAAAATTCGAACATTTATGGACTATTATAAGCAAATTCTAAGGGGTGAATAAATCATTTTTTTAAAGTAATCAACTTAAAGCAAGTTCAGCAGGTGAATTGGATATTTCAAAGTACACTTTTCGACAATGTGTTAAGCCATAGAACTGTCTAGAATAGAAATTTCAATTCCTTCAAGTTTCATACCGGTTGCAAATCCCATCCCCATAATATATCACATGGGGACAACATCAATTCTTGCTGCAAAATAGTAACCTTGTGACAGTAATTGAGCACCCAGCAGCCACAACAAAACAGGACCGTCCCAACTAGAAGAAAACATAAGCAATTCAAAAAAAGTTGTACAATAGGAGAGATATAAATTCTTCGAAAAAAATATAATAAAATGACCCATAAAAAGTTTGACAGAGTCTGGCCCTAATAACAGATTAGGCTGTGAACATCATACATTATACAAGACCAGCAGCTCTCCACTGATATTGGAATTCATTCAGACAGACAAACTCAACTTTCATTTTTTTTTCTTCTATCTTGTAAACAAACCATTTAACTAACTAAATTATGCTAACTCGCCTCAAAAACAGAACTAACAAGGTTAGCAATCCGCCTTTTGGTACCTCATTTCCAATAATAAATGGATGAATAAATGGCTTGCAACTAACAACAAACTCGACCAGAAGAATGTTGCAGAAATCTAATTCACCAGCATATGGTCAAACCCTCCCCCAGCTTGAAGCCCGGGGACCCTACTAACTCCAACATTGTGAAGCAATTGCTGCAACCACCGCCTTGTCGTTGGATCCTCCTGTAAGAAAACATCACCTATAAGTTTAGCTTAAACGCACACTTGCATATCCTAATGACATAATGTTTATAAACTGATACCGAAACATAAAATGTCAAACATAATTTCATTCAGCTTTTTTAAACCAGCATCAGAATAAGTCCATTATGTAATCTATCATTCATCCAATGTCAACTATGTAACTATAATTGTCATTAGACCTTCTCAAAATGTGTGAGAAGCCCACGTTTGCCGAGAAGTCATGGAAATCATTTAGACAGTTTGCAGCACCCATAAAATTTGTTCTTCTAGTTTTATGCTACCAAAACAAATAAAAGAGATTTGCAGCATCCATAACCAAAATAGCCAATTATCTATCCACATACACTATATCGAAGTTCAATTAATTACACAAGGTAGGAATTTCCATTTTGTGAAGGGTCATATCATATCTTTTTTTTAAATAAAGGCTGAGGATTGGGGGATAACTAAGGCAAGGAATTCCAACTAGGTTGGCACCCCAAAGCACAAAGTAAAGGGTCATATCTTATATATGCCATAACATCACAGATTGCAGAAGCAACACTTACACGAAGGCAACTACTGAAGGTGGTATCCCTTAGCATGTCAGGCAGGCAACTTCTTAATGCATCACAAGCCCTGAATTCCAAAAGCACAGACAACACCAAAATGAGAACAAATGTTTAATAGAAGTCCATGATCAAGAAAAAGCAAACAACTTGAAGAGGAAGAGAATGAGGAGACGAGACAGCAAATCCTCAAGCAACTATTGATTTGGTTGCGTTTGTACCTTGGGTTATCTGAAAGTCGAAGATAACATCGAATAATATGTTTTAACAGACGAGATGACTGCTGTTCTGCAAGTGCTGCAACCATATTCCCCAGTACTCTACCAACTGCAAAAAACCGTTCTGCTGTAGTACAGATATAATCCAAGCCCACGTCATCCAGTAAAATCTTTTGAACAATGAATGTCGCAACCTGCCAAAGCATACAAAAACACTTCTTCTGAGATATTCATCTAAGCAGTTGAACTTAGCAGTTTAGACATTACAAGATGTCCACATGTCAATGGCATTATTCACATAAAAATGATAGGCAACTGACAATAGAAGATAAAACTTATGTGAAAACTATATTGCAATCTTGAAATTGTCACAAGAAACAGCTCTGCATTAATGAAAATAAGAGACCAAACATTTGTTGTTCTAAGAGGGCATCTCATAAGTACAATCATCAAATATACACAAGATCAGCAAATTACTAAATAGAACATGCTTATGGTATGGTTCCATAAGTGATATATTCTAATACCGGAGGCCTCAATAAGAAGCTTTTCTACTTCACAAATTATATGTCAAAGTAGCTCTAGCAGAGAATTTATATAGGGAAACCCCTTTGTGTATGTCGGAATAAAAGCACAAGATTAACAACAGAAAGGACATATTTTCCAAGACACTGAAATAAGAGAGTTAATGATATTCATCCAGAAAAAGAAAAGTTTATATCAAGTAAACAATTCAAATAATATTCAATATGGACTGAAAGTAATGCATTGTACGGGAGGACCGAAACGTGCAACAAATATACTAGTATTTTTCTAGATGTTTGGGAAAGCAAATGCATCACTCAACTGTTTTTGACAATTCGCTGCCCATCTCCATGGTACGCAGACACAATGGAATAATTTCAGTTGAGAGAAGGAAACTAATAACTTCAGTGTCATCAACCTGTTAAGGAAAACAAGGTTAAGTTTCAAAAATAACCAAGAGAAAATAATGGGATAGAACTTATCAATGCCAGCTTTTCATATAGCAGAACTTTTTCTCATATGTATGTGGACAAATACGCATACACTTTCCCAATTTGCAATTTTACGTTAAACTTGAGGTCATAGTGATTCTGCTGTCTAATTAAACGAACAAACAGACTGACTTGAGCAACTTAACACAGAAAGTATGTACCTTCACCAGGGCACCGATGACACCTAAACTGGTAAGCCTCAAATATTCGAATGGCCTTGACTTGCTTGTTGTATTAAGAAAAGGATAGAGATACAAAGGTATATGAGCTGAAAAGGTAACAAAATCAGATGGACGGATTATCAGTGTCAAATTGTTCAGAATATAGCAGCATCTCTACAGAAAAAGATGTAGGTCAAATGGAAGATGTTTGCCAAATGCTAAGCTGGTCAGTGAATGAGATGAAGAACATTACCATTAAGGAACAACATTCTTGTGTCTGGATGAGAGGCTACGCACTACAAGAGCATAAAATAGACATAAACATCAGCCATGCTTCGTACTCATAAAGTACAAAATCATATGAACTCAAAAGGCCTAACGTTCATTCTACAAGATTTTAACAAGAGAAGCAGATTTTCCATGGAAAAAAGAAAGACACATGACGCCAGATTTTTATGGCATTCTAAATTCAGAAAACAGTTCAGTACAGTTCAGTTCCAAAAAGTTTTATAAGAGAACTTGAAGTTCTATCTAAGGGAATCAACTAAAGAGACAAATACTTATGGTGATTATTTAATCATGAAAAACACTGATCAACTGTTTTAAAAGATTTACGAACTATGCCACAAAAATTTGCTTTCTCCTAGTGATTGACATAGTAGTATGAATCTCAACATGATATTCCAATTCCAAAAGATAGAAATGCTGCATAATATTAACTTCATTTTCATAACAAAAAAGATGTGGAATATATTCACAGAACAAACTTTGAAGTGAAAGTCCAAACCAAATTAAAAATATTAAATACTGAACCTGAAGAAGTGCAAGAGCATTGCAAACTCTATTTGATTGAGCTGGAGAGAGGTTAGGTGGTGATAAAACAGGATATATTGAGACTATCTCCTGCAAGTAAGAGATGAAGTTCAAACATTATGACATAACAATAACAGATGTAAAATTCACAAATGGATACAAAGTTAATCCATATTCACTTTCCAGCAAGAATATGCATTATGTGTAGTGTATTCTGCATATTATCCTCCAACTGAAAAACATACCTAAAATCACACACTACAATATGACCTTTGACCATGAAAAATCAAGTTAATTTTTTTGCAAAGGACAAAAACATAAAACTTCCATGACAATATACAATGCTACAAAGGCAAACAATCATCAACACCGACAATGCTATCACTTTTTGTCTCCCGAATGCAGATGAATGACATAGCAAACAGAAATGACCTGATATCTACATTCTAACGGAAGTAAAAGGGTGGCGAAACAAGGAATGAAGATTAAAAACCAACTTCAATAGCATACCTGTAACAGTGCAGCAATAGTACCAAAAGAATTCCACAACAATGGAGCCAAATCTTGAAATAATTCTCTCTTCTAAAAAAAAAATAAAAAAAAGAAAACAAAACAAACAAGTTGATTAGGCATACCTGTATTAGAGCAGCAATAGTACCAAAAGAATTCCACACGAAAGGTGCCAAATCTTGAAATAATTCCTTGTTCTAAAAAAATGAAACCAAAGGCAAATACTTGTTCATAAATAACTCATACAAAAGATTATCATCAAAGTGCATCCACATAATGAAACGAAACGACCATCAGTAAAAGAGACAAGCAAATCCTGTTTACCGAAGCACTTGGAACATACATTTCTTGTTTATAATTGTAGAAAGAAACTCTATCATAAAAGTCATAATGTGACCCTAATTACGTGTTCGTAAACAGGTTCTTAAAACATCAGACAATAACTCCAGCATAGACAATTAAACTAAATTCTTAAATAACTCGTGTGTGATTCGACAGATTCCTAAAAGAATCCTAACGATAACATGCTAATAGAAGCGTTAGCAAACCGGATAATCATTTATCCGTTGTTACCTAGTTAAACTGCCTTCTAACAAATGCCATTTCATTTACGTTCCGCTCGCGAGTTTTAAAATGAATGTGATCTATTAACATGCTAAAACAGTGCTAAATTTTCATTTATACAATCTCTAATAATATTTTTTCCTTAATTATTTAAACTTTCCGGTGTGAGTGAAAATTGAGAGAGCGGTGATTTAATGTGAATTAAAAAGCGATAAAAACAAGAAATGACAGGAGTTAAAAAGTTACCTTAGAGAGCTCAAGAAGAGCGTTTTCACGGAGATCAGGATTACTTAGGTCAAGGACCAAATGTTCGGCAGACGCCATCTTGCGGTCCTTGGTGGCCGGAGCTCCGGCGGGATTAGGACCACCACCAAATGGTGAGTTCATAGAGAGAGATTGAGGCAGATTCGCCATCCAATCAAATCCTCTTATTTCTTTTCAGCTTCTTCTTCTTCTTCGCAGTGTCTTTTTTTTTTCTTCTGATTGTCTTTCTCTTTCAGATGAATGGAACTTTCGGTTTTTAAGCAACGAAAACTTTAGCCTTATTTTGCTCGTTTTCTGACACGTGCTTTACATGCGCGTGGGAGTTACTCTACCTCTCCCTAATGTTTCTTACCTATTGTCTACTTATTTTTTGCCTAAATTTTAAAAACACCCCTTTAGTTTAAAACAATTCTGAAAAAATCGATATATTATTCTTTTTTTTCTAAAAATGATCATTGTTGAAAAGAAAATTGATGTTCTCTAACCACTAAAATGGTTGAAAATCACTATTACTATAAAAGCAATTGTTTTTTATTGTTCACAATCGTAATTTAATTATTTTTATTATCTTTTCACCAAACAATCCTTAAATGATCTTAAAATTTAAAAATGAAATAATGAAATTTATATAAATTATTACCACTTCTTAGAGCATGTCATTTTTTAGTGAGAGAGTACGTATTCACAAATATAATTTTGAAAAGATAAAATCACAAGTGTTTTTTTTAAAACATAAATTGGTGTTACCGGATGGATTCTTCTTGTAAATTACCCCTTCTACGAATTAATTTAGGCAAAATCTATAAAAGGTTAATACATTTACGGCCTTCTTTGCGAAATTAAATACCGTTGTGGCATGTTAAATTAATTATATGTCCAAATCTAGCATTTGATTATTAAAATTGATATTATTTAACCTTACGTATCTGGTAAAATTGACGATATCAAACTAGATCATAGTAACTGTGTTGTTCTTCTAAAGTAAGAAAGAAAAATAGGAACTAAATATTTGTTATACGATTTTTTAACTCTAACATCAACCATACTTTTTTGCTGTTTTTTGAACAAGGAATTGCCCAATTAATAGCATCCTTCCTAAAATTTTATGAAACAATAAAAGGGGAAAAAGAACAAAGAAAGTGAAATTTACAAGAAAATAACACTACATGCCCCATGTTCCTTCAGAGTCTTTTTTGTGAATGCCATCTGATATTTCCAATCCCAGAACTTTCACCTAAATGCTTCTTTACTTTCAATCTATTCCATCACATTCGCATTCTTTTCCGTGCATTCATATGCTACCAATTCCAAATAAACATGTTTTTCTCAATTGGAGCCATTGATAGGCGAAGGAGACAATTCCATCTGCAAACGACGCGAAGAACCCAACCTATCTTGGCAACTTGCTTCCACCATTCTGGAATAATCATGGCAAAACTTCCTACACGCAACTGGTAGTAATGTATCCTGCACTTGCAAACCGGCTTCTATCTGCTTCGCTCATGAATCATTTGCCTTACCTCATATCGCCTTCGATCATGTTATAGTTCTGCCTAAGCAGTTAGGTATTATCTTCCTTCCTAGATTTTCTCACAGAGCACATAAGAAATGGGATCATATTCGCATTATGCGAGTTAATCTGTAAACCTGCATGAAATTAAAAGGGTTGTTCAAACATCAGAGTCTCAGGAATAATTTCATCAACAGAACACGTAAACAACTAGTAGCACTTGATTCAAAAGAATTTTGAGCCCACAAATCCACCTAATACTCCTAAACATCCACACATATCGAACATTAGGATAACAATCTCATTCAAAATGTTTTTAAACTTCGTGCTACTTCCTTTGGTATGTGTGCTTAATTCTAACTATCCATGAGAAGGCAAGTAGCATATCAAATTGTTTGTCAACACGATTCTGTCCTAAACAACAGTAAGTCCACCCTTTTCACCTTGCATACAATCATATAAAGATGCTCATTTATAAAAAAATAAAATAAATTGAATTATGCATATCAATTTAAGGAAATATTGTCCAACCTGAGCTGTTCTACTAGGCAGGTATACTTCCAAGCAATTCCGAAGGCCATCAACTCTGAAAACAAAACGGTGAGATCAGAATAGAAATATGGAAATTGACAATATAAAATGCAAAAAATACACATAAAGGAAGAGATATAATGCAACCTTCTGCTGATGGTTCTATGAATATACTGCTCCTCCTTTATGTGTCCGTGACCTCCATATTTCTTTTCATCAGTATTTAGTATGATCTGCATCACCGTCAACACTTATTATAGGCAATCAGTGGACGATAAGCCATCACGCTTCACCACTAATAATTAAGAACTTCGTACGCCCATTTGGCTGCATGCATGGCTGTCAAGTGGCCTTGAGTAAAAGCCAAAACATCCAAATTGCACTTCTTTGAGGAATGTCTAAGGTTTGTTCATTATGTTGTCCAAAGAAAAGGGTACTTTTATCTTAATGACAAAGTCATATTAGGACTTACTTGATACTCTCCTGCTTCTTCTACGCCTACACTGTATCTTTCATACACATTGGTTGGATGGAAGTTGAATACAAAGAGAAAAGGACCTCTTATATATGATATTACCTGAATAATAAGAAAGAAGAGCATATCATTTTGGTGAAGATCTTATTATCATGTTATCATGCAGTAAAAACTAATAATATTATCATCTCTAACAATCAAAGTGGTGGCCTTCGAAGTAAAAGTATCAATGACACAGCTGGCTTAAAAAAAAATATAGAGAGAGAAGAGAAATATGTAGGGTTTGCCATCTATGCTACTAAAACAAACTATTGACCTGCATTTTAAAAGTGCATATTCTCCACAACATATTATGAAAAGAAGTCCACAAAAGATTGCAGGTCGCATCTACCAAAAATCATACAGCTCAAGTTCATCTTGTTCTTATAAGATCAATCTATTTTGAGCAGAAAGCAACTGTCTTTTGTTTTAGAACTCAGTTTGGACAGCTAAAACACATTTCAAATTTCAATGCCCTAAAAAATGTTTTATTCACCAAGCGGTATCTATCCCTCAAAGCGAATTTAAACAAAGTAGTCGTGTACCATGGTAGAATCATTCACATGATGAATGCTTGGCAAACTTCTAGAAAGCACCCTTTGCTCTGCGTCTAATTTCATCAGATCCTGGAATGTAGGAAAGCAGTCAATATAGCTTAGTAATAAAAATAATAATCATCAATGTATACAACCTTCCAGATACAAGCATAAAGAACTTATATATTGATTCAAATGTCCATAATGATGGCTGCAATCAAATAGCATAAGCACCAGATGTTTCTTGCATATTCCAAAGCTGTTGCAATTTCTAGTCACTTCCAACAGGATAAGAACACAATAACATAATATTAATTAATAAGAGATAAAGAAAAAAAAAACCTTATCAAAGGAGAATAAATTGTGATGGACTTCATCATTTTGCAGAAGATCCCAACTACGGTTAGCAAGGGAATATGAGAAGTTGTTGTTTGGCATTGGGAATTCCACTCTCTAAAATGAGAAGAATATTATTAAGTATATGCAACAATAAAGAAACAGCAATTTTAACTATGGAAAAGGGGAAGAAAAAGATGTGGAAAAGTGAGAAAACCTCACCTTCGGGTGCCCAAATTCATTGCCCATAAAATTGAGGTAAGCATGACCACCAATGGAGAAAGTAATCATTTTTATCATCTTGCATTCAAGGAAAAGAAAACAGAAATCAATAAAATCAATACCAACATTTAGTGGGTGGAAAAAATGATGCCATAGATTCAGGCAATCAAACTGAAATCAGTGTGTACTTGAAGGAGATACAGAGCACATGAGAAACTGAAAAATAAATAACTGATTGATTGAAAGAACTTGAAAAGACATTGAACAATCCTCACTTTATGAAGTGCACATCCCCTATGCAATGATTGCTTTGAATTGGCAGAACCATCCTTGAACTCACCAAATAACATCTCAGCAAATGACTGCCCTCCAGAGATAGACTGGTATAAAAATAATGGAAGGATGCAGGTATTGAGTAAAAAAACAAAATAAAATCTCAAAAACTTCTATTATTTGGTATGACCAGTGAAAGAGACTTGTGAAGAAAATTACTTGGTTGTGATTTTCAGCATATAAAAGCATCTTATTTCCATAGTGTCTGCTGCCTGTTAATGTGCTGACAATCTGCAGTATGCAAGAAAACTTAAAAACTGAAGGATAATAGACATACATACAAGGTTTTATCATTTACCTAAGCATAAGCGAATAATATTTCTCAGTAAAGAATCAGTATTGAACAATTTCTTAACAAAAGATCTGTAATAATTAGCTATACAACCTTGGTCATGCTCCATTCATCATCTGGCACATCTTTGACAAAAGAGGACCACATCTCAGATGCAGATATATTCACATAATAGTCAAATCCCAATCCCCCTTGAGAAGTTGGATCACAAAGTCCAGGATAGAAGGTGGACTGCAGAACAAAACAAACCAAAGTTAATATACATTTATCGAATGCTCCTGCATAATAATATGGCTAAATCGAACTACTACTTTTTTTTTTCTACGAGACATGAATACTAATGGCAATAAATAACTTGACAGTTCTGTAAAGGCTGGGTAAAATATTGCTTAGAATGTAGCAAGAAGGAATACAGTGTGATGCTGCATGGAATTACTTTGTGAAAATCCATGAATGCCAAACAACTCAGTTAAACATGTGTGTATGTTTACATAAGCTAGTTAGGACCGATATGTGATTATTAGTTCAATACTGCAAACTTCAAATGCTGAGCTAACACGTTAAGAATCACTGCAATGATGATACAAAAAAATAAAGTTCAGATTTACTACAAAATGAAAATAAGAACTATGATCTCAAACCCTGCAGAAGATATTCTAATTCACTCAATGTATGTTACAGTTCATTCAAGAAGCACATTGAAATATTTAACATGAGAATATTAATTCAATGAAACAAACACCAGTGCCAAGATTTAAGCAAAAGGATATGTACTTACATCTTCAGCAATTGTTATTACATCAGGATGAAGAGTATGCAGAAGTTCATTTGCCAATGACAGATACACTAATGCATCACTATCAACATCCTGATTACAGTACCTACAACCATGTAGTGACATTTTTACATAAATTTTCTGAAGGTGTCCGTACACAATGCACAGAAATTTGAGGACTAGCACAAGATTGAAAATTGATATCAAAATGTTAACAGTAGCGCAGGAGGTAGCGTGACCACATATTGGCCTAAAAATAAGCAGCATTGCATATCGTTGCTAAAAAAAGAATAAATGGTGGCTGAAAGTTATTCTGTTAACTAAGTAAGAAGCAGTATTTAATAAAAAGAAAACTAAGTAAATCTTTCTCTATTGTTTTTCATTATCTTACTAAATGTTGTCTTTTCATATCTATCACTAGCAAACACCTAAAAGTTATAAACTAGACTATTTGCCCCATTAAAGCATGTACTTAGCTATGCAATAGACAGAACCAAAATTCAAAAGGTGAAATGCAAAATATTGTAGCTAATTTCTTTTGATTTGGTCATATCTTGGTCATTAAAATGCTTTCATTCAGCCCAGTAATTTACTAAAAATTTGGAAAAATGCGAAGTTGGAACAAAAATTGAGATGGAAGATGCATTACTCTTCCAAGTCGCCTGTAAATGAAGCAAAACCATTGTGCGTGTATATCATTGATGAGAGTGAATGAAACTGGAAACCATCTATTTGATACTCCACAACCCACCTGTTCAAAGATAATTTATATAAGCAACACCAAGAAAACCCACCCGAAGAGGAGAAACTGAGACAAACAACATACTATTTCCAAAAATCTTCAAACAACAATGTTTAAAGAGAATGGAACTCCTAATTGGCTCAAAAACCACACAATTTTTGTAGCTTAGAGAATATAACTATGCTGCCAACATTTCAAAATTTTACCAATTAAGATTTGAGAGTAGATACTGTAGTACTTCATGATCTGCATACTTGAACATTCTGGTACCCCAATATTTATGATGCCCGCGTTTACCTAGTGATGAAAGGAAAGGAAAATAAAGGACAGGAAGAACAGTGTAACATACAAAAGCTTCATTGACCAATTTGCAAGGACATTGGACCATTTCTTACTAATCCATTGTAATGCAAAACATACATTTTGCAGGATGATTACAACTCAACAGTACTTCAAGTTCACATGCTTTGTCTATCACAGCTAGTATCTCATGGTATGACATTAGTTTTATGTGTTTGATTCACATGATGAGCAGTTACATGCTACAAGAACCAGTGTCTATTATTTGTCACATTTTAGTATCGAAAAGAGATGCAACTAGAAAAGGAATGATAAACTTCATATACCATTGATTTCTTGTGGAACAGAACTCTGATTTATGTAGTAACTATACAGTAACAGAAAGCATTGGTATTGGAATCACCATGAACACTCAGAACGAAAAATTCTGCATTGCAAAGTACACACTTGACTTCTTAAATTTGGTTATCATTCAACAATAGCGTTTCACACTTTCTAGCACCACAGGTCGATATAGTTCTTTATTCAGTAATTTCAACTTCAAATGAGGAATAGGACTGAAACGACAAAGGCTGCTCTCCACGTTCTATGAAATCCCAGCACTTCCTAAATGGTAAAGGAATAGACTTCCACTAAACACACACACACACACACACAAAAGAGGAATGGCAACAAGTTTTTTTGATACTGATGATTCGATCCTCCTCTCTGCAAACTAGATGATCCAGAAACGAGAGAGTTATTACTGAAGATGCCACCTCAAGCAACTCTCTTCCTTGTGAACATGCAATCCTCCGGAAAATTTAGCGATCATTCATATGTAGTATGGGTATCATTGCATTTGATTATTCATATATTGTACGGGTATCATTGCATTTGGTCTTTTATTGAGTGTCGACTATTGACATGGAGGCCTTGTGTTTCTTAAAAAAAAAAAACTTCAAACAAGCTCCACCAAAGATCATGGCATTCACGTAAAAATGCCTCAAAAGTTGTAACTATACTACATTGACTGAAGTGGTTCCTTCAAGAAAGCAAAGTGTTCCGCAATAAAAAAAGTTTGCAAAGAGTACAACATATTTTACCACAGCATAACAGCTGAAAAAGCAGCTTAGAGGCAAGCAAAGAGTAAGAAACACATTCAATTACTTCAGCTAATGTATGGGTGAAGTTACCAGTGTGAAAGTAGCAATCATTAGATCCATCAAAGTGTGCAAGTCCGACCATCTCATCTGCAGCTGAGTACGAATGAACAATCTCTAAGAATACCAATAGCCCTAATCCTGTGATTAAAAGAAAGACAAAATAGTATGTAAGTTGAAAATTAAACAATCAAATAGAATCACACTACAGTAAGATATTTTCTCATACAATTAAGAGGCTAGAAAATTCATGACAAAATTGCAGTTAGGTTAAGAAATTAAGTTCTCTTACATCTGATCAGCATATTCAATGCAAGAATGAATAGCTAGTTTTATTGCCATTATGAATTTCTTTTTGTTTCTAGACCACTATAGTATATCTTTCAGGATTTTACAAAAGGCAAATGCAGACACTAAAAAACATCCACTATAAACTAATGTGTAAAATTGTAAGTTGAAGGATTTCACATAAGCAAAATATAAAAAGGCTGAAGTGTTTTTCCTTCAGAACTCATTCTCTGTATCTTCTAACTTGTAAATACAAAGTCTTAATCTTCTGCAGTTAAAAAAAAAAAGCAATATAAACAGGCTCAAGATTTTTTTTCCTTTGCAGAGATTGAATAAAATATGTTGCATTATTGCACCAAAGAACTTAACCACAAGAGAATGACAACCATGTGCTTCGTCAACCAAGCGTTTGAAGTCATCAGGATTGCCAAATCTACTGCTCACTGCGTATAAGTTGGTGACCTAAAAAATTGCCACAAAAATAACAATCAAGAACCTAATAATGAAAATGCACAATGGAACTAGAACCAATTCGAGAAGTACATAAAATTGAATGAATATTGCAATTTGGATGAAATAGTCACATAAATAAGACATCCATTATAAACTAATGTTTGAGTCCACAGCATATTTCAACTAATACATTTTACCATTCAACTCTCTTTCCAAGTAACTACCCCTCTTAAACTTTATTGTCTAGCAGAGACCCCTGACAATCTAAAAACCACTATTCCTTCAGGTTTTACAGAACTTAAATTTAACAAGATATTGAATGTCAAACAAGAAAGTGGAACATAACTTATAGTCTCACCCTGTAACCAACAGTATAATAATCTTTGTGCTCAACTACACCAATCAACTGAATTGCATTGTAACCTGCTTTCTTCACATGTGGAAGGACCTGTTATGGAAAGTGTACGACAAAATGAAACAAGATGGTTACATATTATAGTGTATAAAGAAACAGATAAATAAAGTCATGAGCATAAAGCTACCTTCTCCCTGAAATCAACGAAAGAAGATATTTTTGGTTCTGAGCCACTAATTCCAACATGGCACTCATAAATGCGCAAGGACTTGGGCACTTCTGGGCGAGAGTTTTTCCACTTGTAAACACGCTCAATGGGTGGTTCCCAGTGAATGGCAAAAGGTTGTTTCCCTTCCCCACCTGGCAATAATGATCAAAGTTCAAATCAACGACGACTTATCACAAAAAAATCAAAATATAATTGTAAGTTTAGATGTATCTGATGATCAAGAACATGTTAGAAAAGCAACAAATGACTAAGAAAAAAGAGTTGACCTGGTTCTACATAAGTAGCCCATGCAGGTACCCGTTCCAGTGGTCCATTGGGAGTGTTGAAGTAGACCCTATATTTGCTTCCATGAGGAATAGCTGGAGTATACTTTTCCAACCATGCATTCTTTCCTTTACGCGTCTCGAACCAATATGGTAACGGAGGCTTCTTTGCCATAATTTTCTCATACCACACTGGATCACTTACCACATTATAAATGTCATATTCTTTTCCTTGATCAATCACATCACACGGAGGTAAATTGCTGGGTGGATCATCTTTATGCTGTTCTTTCCATGCCTTATATCTTGTTTCTGCATCTTCTAATGGTATTGCATCTAATTCTTCCTCTGTCTCAGGTCCATTAGGACCAAACCATTGCTCATATAACTTTGCAGGCACTTGAAAACGGTTCTTCATATACTCGTCTTCTCCAGGTTCCCAATACTCATCATTTGCTTTTTGGAAGATCTCTTCAATACTAACCCCATTATCACCTTTGTCATAGTCCTCCACATAATTATACTGTTGAAAATAAAGTTCGTCGGGTTTTTCTCCCTCGTTTAGTTTATCTTCAAGAATGATAAACCAGTATCCATAGTCATCAAGGCCCATATGACCCTCTCTAGCACAATTTTCTGTAGGTGACCATCCATTGAAGTCACCAACCAGCGCACAGTAGCGAGCACCTACATATGATATTCACATGTGACCCAATAGATTAGACACCGGGAAATTGAAAAGCAACAATTATAGTGATTCTAAGGTATTGATTACGGAAAAGAAAAGAACTTTAGTAATCAGTAGCACTAGGAATGGGTTGAATGTACAAGACATTCTTTAGGCCATGTCTAACATACATAGGAGATGCTTCAATAATACCCACGTACTAAACAGTCGAGAAAAGTTTTCTGCCTATGAAAAATTAAATAGTTCCTCAAACTATGTTTATGAAGACGATAAAAACAAGAAACTTTATAAAACCTGGTGCCCATTCCAAATAATCTACCCGATGCTCTGGATGCCGATGAAGACCCATCAACTCAAACCTACACAAAAACAGCAACAAAAGTCAACCCAACATCACACTTTCACAAACTTGGTAGAAAACTAGAATAAATTTTAACAAACCCAAAACTTTAAAAACCAGTATTACAAGAGTAGCATTTCAAGTTCAAAAAGAAACAGGGTTTAACAGAAGAACCAACCCGTAAGCAATGTCTTTAAGCATAAGATTCCGCTCAGTAAGTACTTCTTTAAGGTCTTTCATTAATTTATGCCTGCAAAAAATCAAAATGCAAATTAATATTTTATCACTAACTCCATCAAATTTGAAATGAGTAAGTTATTACACACAGAATACAGAAGCACCATCGCTGCACAGCACCCGAAAAGCTCAAAAATTTCTTTAAAATTATCTAAAAACATTCCAAATAATCCAAAATTAGGCCAAGTTTGATAAATTGCGGACCTTTCGCGAAGAAAGTATGCAAATTGTTTATGGGAAATGCCGAGTCTGGTAAGAAAGCCAACTGGGTCAACGCCTTTGTCAGTTTCGGTGTCTTTGGTCTTGTTCTTTTTGGAGCGCCTCCGTTGTTGTTGTGGTTGGGAGGGGTGGTTTGTGGGAGTGCAACATGTTATGTTTAATCTGATTTTGTTGGGGAAATTAATGTTTTGAGGTTTGGTTTGGGAGGGAAAATGGTGAGAATGGTTGTTTGGATGGAGAGAAAGTGAAAATTCAGTTGAAAGAAGTGAAGTCATCTCCTCCCTCTAAAACCCACACTCACTGGGGTTTTAGATAAGAAGCTCAGCAGAGCTGCTTCTGGGGTTTTAAGTGTCACCTTAAGAAATTATACCCCTATGTGGTAATAATTCTGACAAACTAAACATAAAATAATCTAGCAAATTGGTAATAACATAGAAACTGAAAAAAAATTACATGTCAAAAACTTTTCATTTTAAAAGTTAAAACATTTTTTATTTAACAAAAATGTGTTTATTCAAGTGAATAATTAAATAATTGCAAGTTCAAATATGTAGTACCAAACATAAAATATAAAAATTTCAAACAAATTTATATAAATATTTTGTGAATAATAATAATCGGAGAATCTTTATTGTTGTTAAAAATTTAAACTTTTATGTGTAGAAATTTGTTGAAATACCAAACTCTATATAAGTTTTACTATGATTTTACTGTAGTAATGATTTCGGATAAGAAACTTCAATCAGCTTGACTATAAAGTTTCTTGTTACTCAATTCTGATCTGGTGTTCCATAAGAAGTCCATCTGGTTAAAGTGTGCATATTCCAGAGATTCTTCCTCAATTACGATGAAAATTATAGCGTTGATAAATAACTTCAAAATAAAATAAAATTTAAAGTCGTTATGTAAAAATCATATCGTATTGTCTATATATAATATGAAATACAATGAGTAATAAATTTCATGCTCCTATATATATAAACACAAGAAATATGCTAATTGAGTCATGACGTATTTCTGTAAATCGCGTTCAGAAAAACAAATTGATCAAATGTACACACTTGAATTACAAGGGATCTACATTTCCACATTCAATATCCGACCAATTCACCGCAACTAGGATGTAGCAGCTACTAATTTATAGTTTCTTCGCATACTCCCTGGGTCCAAATATGGTTGATCCAATTCTGACATTAGTACTCCCCATTTCAATCTGCATTCATAACAAACTCATCTAGTTAGCTCCACAATGCTCCAACAACGAATAACTTACGGTATGTTTCAGTATGCATTTCTACTATATACTTATGGTCGAGCTCTAGACAGGAAAGCAAGACTATTAAGGCTGTTATTCTAGCCTCGGGAAACAACTGGGGTCGATTTATATTTCAAAACCACAGAAATATATGAACTTACTGCTTGCTCAAAATCACCAGACATGCCCATTGATAGCTCACACTGGTCCTCTCCCATTCCGAGTGCCTTGCAAACCTCATGCCTGCAGTTTAATAGTGCCTGTTGCATGAACTAAGCAAAATGATTTCACAGATACTGATTGACGATTAAACTCTCAACTCGACTGAGGTTTCTAAGCCTTTAAAGCCGGAAAAATCAAGACAAAAAGTGAACCACATATGTAAGTTGATTATTTAGTGCAACTGTGTTTCCATGTCATGGATGTAGAAAAAAGTTATTTTTAGTGCAAAGACCACTTGAGCAGAAATATTCTAACTATATATGTCACTAAGCGGATACTGGAAAACAGAAAACCCATTATATTGGGTAAGATAGAACTGCAGCCTCAAATCTTACACACCAAGTGATGATTTCATTTTCATGCAATTTGCTTTCCGAAATGGAACGAAGGATTACCCTAAAGTTCTCAGGTGTTGACGTGTAGTCTGGCATCCCTATAGTCATTAAGCCAGAAAATGCCAAATTTGGGCAACGTAGTTTAACATGTTCTGCAAGGGCCACACAACCGGAAGGATCAATACCAGATTTTGCTGAAACATTATAACAAAAAAAAAGGTCAGCTGCAGATCAATCATTAGACAAGTGGGATAGAAAATTCATCAACGGGAGAAATAGACCTAGTGTATCGAAAACAATATGCATATAACAATCCAGACAGCTTGACAATGTCAATTACTTGGGAATGATATGGTAATGAACTTGTTCCAAGAGGATCACTATTTGTAATTCTCTAATAAAGAGGTTTGATTTTCATGCAACCTCAAGAAGATAATGTATCCTCAAACCAAATGTTTTAGCAATGCGGTAGCACTTGAAGCTACCTAGGTTCGGTGAAGGACAAGTATTATGTGGGATCTGAACAGTGAATTTCAGTGAAACAAGTGGTCAAACAATGGAACACGGAATACATGATGGTTGGAGAAATTCAGATAGTATTGATATCGTACAAGCTACAAATATAATTTATTTCGGCAATATTAAAGGATATGAGTTTACCCACATGCTTCCCCACTGGTATTCACTTGGACAAAAACCTTCAGAGGGTTTCTTCCAAGATTCGAAACTGCTCGGTCAAGAAGAGTCGCCAACTGAAAATAGAAAAATATGTAACTAGCTTAATAGAACATAAAATAACTGAGGCACAACTGTATAACTACATAATGAATATTGAATAATGAATTCAAATACTCGGGAAGTTCCATGGAATTTATGTCAGCAGTAGTTGTTTGATTAATTCTCAGCTTAGCATAGTCATTAATCTACCACCTATATATACTTCCTTTATAATGTGATTTCCATTAACAAGCTAGAAAGATAGCATTATATGAGGTAAAAGTCTTTTTACCTTGGGATTATCTACACCCTCAACTGTTGCCAAATTTGGGACTCCAGCTGCATATAGAAAAGAAACCCTCATGATAATGTCACGTATGAATAAGAACATATGCCTCATTGAATACAATAAGTCACAAAATTATGCTAAACTAATATGAGATCCAAGCAAATTTAGGCGCTGTTCTTTCTGGCTGAAAAAATCTGAACTAAACTAAACTAAAAAAGAAAACTGAATGAACTGAACTGAATTTCATAAATGTGTTAGAATATAAACCCTCTTGAAAAGAATACCTAGTAAAGTTTTGACTTTGTTGGTCTGCAAGTGGCCAATATAACGCCATTCAATATCCTGAGGCAGCTGAAATATAATTAAATTAAATTAAATTGTACAAGATAGAAAATAAAATAACAGAAGAATTAGAAGGATGGGTAATGATAGAGCTACCTACCTGTGGAGCTTTATCGATGATTTCTTGGACGTAATTTTCACCAAAGGAACGGTGACCAGCATCGTATACTTGACGGATAAGTGATACGGGTTTGGTTTTCGACACACCCACTACCCGTACATCTTCGCCTCGTCTTCCGGACTTCTCCGCCGCTTGCCGGACCCGGACCATCACTGACCGGAGAGCCATCACGGCTGCTCCCTCCACTGCTGGAAGAGCAGCTGCCATTCCCATTTCTTTATCAATAATATCAAATGCTAATACTCATTTCTATCTTCACTTCCACTCTTTCATTTTTTTATTTTTTTTTTTGGCTTTAATTTTTCTGGATCATATGACTCCATCTCATAGTACTAAAAAAAAAATAAGAATTTCAAAAATGCCATCTTGATACCAAATGCCATGGGACCAACTCTAAATGGTAACAAACATTCACATACATATACATACCTATTAGTTAAAACACCGAATATAATATATGAAGCTTTCAATGATAATCAAGAGACAAAATTACATCGGAGTGGTCTCATCCATAGTAGTAAGTAAGTACTAGAAATGTAATATGCTAGATCAAGTTAGTGTCTGCTCTTGAAAGACAATAGATATTCTTTCTATATATGTCTTAAATTGATATACGTGAACTAAATATTATAAATGTTTTTTAGTGACCATGACAACTCCCGTTATATAGTATATTATTATTAAGATATTTTTACGATGTAATTTGGTAATAATGATTTTACATATGTTAACTTTAAAGTTATTAGTTGATATATTTTGATTTGATTTTGCTTTTGATTTGGATTTAATTTCTTAATCATATGGCTCATCATTATGAAAAAGAAAAAAACTTAGAGATTTCACAAAAGTGCCACTTTGTAATATTTCATTTCCGTAACCCGTCATCAAGAAATTTACATACTACAACATGGATTAAAAGATTTGGGAGTTTTTTCCATTTTAATGGGAAGAACTTAAAAGACACAACACTAATCAATTTTTTATATATATAGATAATCATAAATGACATAACAAAAACTCTTCTTTCTCCCTCATACATGTCTTTGGAGCCTATTTGGAATGTTATTAAGGTATCAGATGTCTACGTGAAGCATAAAGGACTCTGTTCATGTTCTGGTGTGCATACCGATCCGCGAAATGAGAGCATCACATGGTCACGTATCATAAATGGTTCTCATTATAATATGAGCACAACTTTAATAATGATAACTAAACCGTTATTTAAATCAAAATTAATACATATATATCTAAGAAATGAATGAATTAATCAAGGACGAGGAGGTGGAGGAAGAGGAGACTGCTGTTGGGAAAAACTAGCAGTAGAAGTAAGCTCATTGCGAGTGTGATGAGTAGATTTAAACTTAGTCCAAGTATAGATCTCAAGAGCAGCAACAATGGCAGCAAAAGCTACTAAAATTCCAATGTAAGCCCATCTCCATGTCTTGTCTGGCTTCAATATGTCTATCCCATTAAATATGTTTATTGATATCACAGCAAGTAGTGCATATCCCAGAAAATGATGATACATGTTCCAATACTTCCTGTATTCGTCCTTCTTCTCCGGTTTTAATCTCAATGCCAACATCTAATTATTATTAAAAACATGATCAACAATTAATTGCAATTATCAAAACAGATTAGATAATATATGTATGAGAGTAATTAAGTAAATATAAAATAAGGTACATACCTGTAAAGTGGTGAAAGTGAAGATGAAAATGGCGAAAAGGCGATGGGTTTTGAAGGCGTAGAATTTAGAGGCAGAGGCGAGACCCAAGCCAACAATCCAGCCAGCAGCGCCAAGAATGTAGCCAACAATTTGGCACATGACATGAAACTTAAACCACCATTTCGACTGGAAAGGGTACTTGCAATATCTTGCTACGATTACTCCACTTGGAAGAAATACTCCCCATCCCGCTATGTTCAATATCCCGTGCACCTACATCATTTACGCAAACCATACATGTTATAAATTCTAAAATACAAATGTAAGATTCTAAAAACTAAACCACATACACTCAATTATAAATTCTAAATGCAAAGTATATCACTCAACCATTAATCCACCCTACTACTAACAATGTGGTGCATCAAGCATATAGAAAAGTTCTAGAATACTTTAATGTATCATACTCCTTAGTAAAATAAACAGAGGAGATAAAATGGTATTACAATTCGTAGATATCGCCTGTGGCGTCCGACATGGCTAACGGGACGGCCAGTGGTCAAATTAATAGTCTCACTACTATCCACATTTTGCAGAATGGTGGGATGTCCAACCGGCGTTACTCCATCCTCCCCTAAATATCCAACTTGCCAAACATGGTTCAACTTCTTAACATCATACCCAATTGGCATAATAAACCTTCCATGTATTATATAATAATCCACCTCACCCTTATAACCCATCCCCAAATCCCGAAACGACACCTCATCCTTCGCTCCCTCCTCGAATCTCTGAGGTATTAGCTTGCATCCAATTTTGGTATCACTAGTAATGTTGTAAGTGTTAGCACCTAATGTACCATTTGGGAATCTTATGCCTATGATTGCCCGAGTACCGACCATTTGTGGTAGCTTGGCCGGGTTGATCCCCCAGGCTAGCCATCCCAATCCATCATAGAGTTTTGTCCCGAAAATGACGCTGATTTCGTTGGTGTTGGTGTTGTTTATTTTCCAGGCTAGTTCGGCCCCGAGAGTGGTTAGTTTTTTGCAGAAATTGTTGGAGAAGTTGTGTTTTTGTGCAAGGAGGAAGAAAGACTCGGAACATGGAGTGTAGTGGGCATAAGTTGTGGAAGATATGCCTAATAAAATGAATGTTGTGAATATCGGAATAGATGAAGACATTTTTTTAATGTGATGTGATTTTGAGGTTTTGTTATTTATTACTAAGTTTGGAGATTTGATTTAAAGAAGAGCTTTTTTTATGTTGGGGAACATAAGGTAAAGGACTTTAGCAAAATTTTCACTTTAATTATTCGAGTGGCAGTGTTCATATGAAAAGAAAAGAGTTCTCCACAAGTAATGCATATATATCTCTATGGCATGCACCACTTCATTTCATCTATTTCTTTTCCTTAAATTACATTATATTTTATTAATAGATTCATTAGATATGCTATAGGTTATACTTTGAAGAAAAAAAAAGAGAAAGATATATCTATATATAGGTAATCTTTCTCCTAATTGAAGTCTGTTTGCCTACACTAATGGATTCGAAATCGAGATTTATAAAACAATTGACGTCATTAATTTTGTATATGGCTCAAAAACATTAATTTTTGGTTATACTTTCGTTTTTGTTATCTCTAACTAAATATAAATTGGAGTATTTTGAAGGGGATTTCTTTGTGATTGGTCATAAATTTGAATGATGTATGTAAACTGTAAAGAAGATTCTTGGGCTCCATAAAGTAAGATTGAATGTTGAATAGTTCAAAATTATGATTGAATAAATAAGCTCTAATAAAAGCAGTGTGCATAAAATAATGGTCAGGGTAACTCGTGTTTCATGGAGTTTTGAGTTCTTATGTTCTCTTCTCTGTGCTTCCCCGTCTAACTGGAAATCCTCTTTTATCTATGCTCTAATTTGATGTCATCATGGAAAAGTTAATATTATTATCATTACTAGTAATTACCGAGTTATTTTAATTAGACTTAAACCACATTCAATTTAAATTTGTCCATATTAATCACTTTGTCTTCCAAATTTAAGAAACTACCTATTTACTTCTTTAATTATTTAAAAATGTATCACTTAGCCGGCATGAGGATATCTAGAGCGGAGGGGGAGGGGACTCGGTCACCGGCCCTCGGAACCGCACCTACAAGGGGGTGGTTTTGGTACCTCCATCCGTGGAAATTACTCCTATAAACAAACACGCACAGATTGTTTATCTAGATCACCACTCAATGTGAATGGCTACATTGGGGGCACTACCAAACTAGGATTTACTATATTTGTGGACGCATATTACAAGGAAAGAGACAATATTTATAGTCCTCATGAAAACTTAAACCGCCAAAGCCCAACAATTACAGTCATGGCATCATTTAACAAAGAAAAACAAAAATGTCTTCAAGGTTAGAAAAGAGTTAAATGAACGATTTAAGATTAGCTTCACATGTGTTTGTTATGCGAAGTAAACATTTTGACGTGTGCTTAGCACCGGATTAAAGGTCAAAAACACAAATTTAAGATAAGTTAGTAACTAATAATGTTCTTTGTGTTTTTTCTTCTTTTCTTTAAGGATTAAATTAAAAAGCATTTAAGACTAGATGAACATAATCAAATTAAATTTGGGTGAACCATTCTATAATAATTATTCATATATAAATAATATGTATAGTGGTGAACCCATGGTTATCCAACTTAAGCTAAACAAACACTCCAATTGTCGAGACAGCTGTAAGAAGTGGATCCCTGCCGTTGGTCGCCACAAGTCGAATGAATATACAATTAGGTTAACATAATTAATTGATTTTATTTTTCCTTAGCAAATTGCAATCGTTGAGACTAATTTCGACACATTTATTAATTTGTGAAGGTTACTAAACTAAAAACTTCACCATATTTCGATGGGTAACTTTAACCTCATAATTTCCAAGAGTTTTCACTAAATATTTTCTTCTACTCCTAGCATTATTGGATGCTCCAGATTCTCATTCACAATATTAATGTTCATGCAAACTTTTTTGTTCCAAATTTGTTTCCATTAATTGAGATTTCTGCCATTGGCACCAATAAATACTTGTGATATATATGAGACATGATTTCTTCAAGAAATTGAGATGAAACAACGATTTGAAGACTGAATAAGCAATAAAGATTCAACAAACAGATTGAATCACACAAAAAATGTGGAAATTTGCTCTTGTACCATATCAGACTAAACATCATCTAGAAATATCAATTACCAGGATACTGCTGTAACTTTATAAATATCCCTTATCTAGAAAATATCTATTATGTACAAGTTGTTCCACTTGTTTCAATTTTGATAAACATTATAATCTTAGCTCCAAACCAATTACATTTACATATACATATAAATATAAGTAACCCTATGATCCATATTATAAGTACCCATTACTATCATCACTAAGGAGCTAATTAATTGTTGTCAAAAAAAGAAAAGAAAAAAGAGAAGGAGATTATTAATTATTATTTTTAAGAAACTAAGGAGATATTTATAACAGTTCATTACTAATTAATTGCACTTTTGACTTTTGAGATTAATTAATAAAACTTTTACTGATCTTTTTTGTTCCACTTACTTAAAAGTGTTCATAAAATATGCCTACAACTTTCCATTAATTATTTGCTTAATGGTAGTAGATCAATGCAGACTTCTCCATTAATCTCTTCAATTAAAATAAATTTCATTCCAAAATATCTTCCCTATAAATACTCACTTCTGCTGCATCCCTTCTCTTCACATTGCAATTCTTCCAACAAATATAATATAAACACAAAGATATGGTATCCCTTATGAGGATTTTCTTGATACTGACTGTGATTATCACTCTTTTCTTCAATAATATCATTACTTCAGCAATATCAGTTGAAGAAGAAGTTATTGACCATTATGAATTAGAAACAAGTGATAAAAAATCTTCTTTTCAACGACAACTTGTCCGATTCCACATTCCAAAGAAGCCAAAATCGCTGCGAATGAAGTGCAATAAGTTGCCTACGTTATGCCATGCTCGGGGAAGTCCGGGGCCTAATTGCTGCAAGAATAAGTGTGTTAATGTGTTGAATGATAGAAACAATTGTGGTCAATGTGGAAAAAAGTGCAAGTATAGTGAGATATGCTGCCATGGTAATTGTGTGAATCCTTCTTTTAATAAGAAACACTGTGGAGGTTGTAATAACAAGTGCAAACATGGCCATTTTTGTGCTTTTGGCCTCTGTAATTATGCATAGGGATCGACAAGACATACACATATTCTTAATTTATTTCCAATATGTACAATTTTGTTATATTATTATATGCTATAATATTCTATAGCATGCATTGATTAATATTATGTATGCGGTTCAATTTCAATAAGAATTGTCTCAATAGGGACATCCGAACTCTAAAAACTACCTAGTCTCTACTTTTAGTTAAAAGAAAAAAGATATTTCACGAAAGTGTTAAAACCTTATAAGGAAAATTGAAAATCTATTACATATATTAGTTAAAATTTCATCTTGTGCTAAGTTAAAACTATTTTGGATGACAAATATATATTATCAAATAATAAGTAGAAAGTCTATACACATATATTTTGACACTCGTCAAAAAAGCTAATAACACTTCCAAATTTTATTTTATTTTTTGCCTTATTATAATTTAATTAGTAAATGTTATATGCTTCAGTTGAAGCAGCAGCAGCAGCAATTATTGGAAGCATAATGAAAATAACGTTCAACTACTAATACATTATTTTAACCATAGATCTCCACTAATAACTTCTTTTGTTACAAAAGGTCCACTGATATGATTTAGGAAATATATAAATTAAATATTTTAGTATTTGAATTTCTTGGTCAATAAATGACTGTGCAATGCTTTCCAAATTATACACATGATAATTTCTTTTCTTTTTATTAGAGTTCACAAGTCATTGCAGCGCTTTCGTTTTTTTTTTTTTTTTAGTAATGGCAGTGTGCCAGATGTAGACCACTAATGGCTTGAAAGTTGAAGCCTTCAAGGTTCCTTCTTCGTTCTTTTTAATGAATTGTTAACGAATAAAGAGATACAAAAGAGTATTTATACTAATTATAATATACTGCCACATTATCACAAATACAATAGCAATAAATAAATTTATAAATATTTTACGGGATTACCTCAATTTTTTTTTATTTATTAAAATGGTGAAAATACTGAATTGAATTGAATCTACTGAACTAAACTCACTGACAAGCCATGAAGAATATGACTTTATAGTCTCTCAAATAACAATAATCAAAACCCACTATTGACTAAATAAAATATTTTTAAGTATTTTGATTTTGAGAAAGCATGAAGTTTTCATTCTAATTAAAACTAATATATATATGTATGGTACCATAGACAATTTAAATACACCAAGTATGTGCAAGAGAATATATAGAAAGCCTTGCTTATCGGTTGGAGGCAACCTCGACTATAAGCATGCATGTGAAGCCGCCATTTCTTATGTGAAACTGCTGCCTTCATGGAAAGTTTTGCATGTGAGATTTACCTAATTACATGCAATTTCCACTTTAATCTTCAATTAATTATATGCTTTTCCTTTATCAACTCTTCTCGTTTTGTACACTACAAGTCACCGTTTTGGAGAAATTTCAGATCTTGCTTCCACTATTAAAATTAAACACCCGCTCATCTATAACATTTAAGAAAATTCGTCTAAAAAGAACATTAAGAAAATTATTCAATATTTGTTTTTCATGGTTCAAACTTTGAGATTTTCTTCCTTTTAGAAAATATGTATATTTTAATGCAAATATAATTTTGATCATATATTTCTTTGCGTAAAATCATAAGGCACGTAACAACATGGGAAAAATAATAATTCAATGTTCTATATGTTCAGCTAAAATCTAGACTTATGATTTTATGTTAATTTTGGGACTAGCTAGTACGTAGTAGAATTATTATTTTTGATGGAATGGAAACAGAATGCGATAAAAAGAAGCCTTGTATGTCTGAATATTAATCTCAAAATAACTTGATTTTTTAAGTTCAAATAAATTTTGAAAAGATACAAATCCGTTAATATAAGATTATGGTAGAAGTAACATAAAGTTGATTTTCCTTTTTCTTCTTTAATTAACCTCAAAATATATTGAACCATAACAAAGGAAACCTTTTACTGACAGATTAAGTAATATTGTTCAACAGTGTTACATAAACAGATAAAACACTTGAGGATTTATGAGAATAATGTAAGTAAAATATGTTCATAGACAAATATTAAGATAACATGTAACTAAAAGTATAACCATTTGACAGTGGTTAGCTGTAGCTCCTCATCAAATATGGCCTTATTTATTGTATGACAAATCATATGATCAATTAAATTACGAACAAACCTCAATCATATACGTATATGTAGTACTATAGTTGATTCCAAATTTAATAAGAGTAATTACACATCCCATAGATGCAGAATTCTCCATCTTTGCAGCGATTTCCACAAGTCTTGCAATGCCTCTTATCATGATTAAGATAAACACACTTTCCACTACAACATGCTTGCGTGAATTTGCATTTGTTCTTGCATGCCCCACAATTCTTATTATCAGTCTGCAAATCAATACATTTATTATTACAGCATGTGTAGTTCTTTCCTAGTAAAACGTAGCATAATACACTGTCTTTGTTGCAGTGATCAGCAGCCCTAGGATTGGGAACATCCGCGAGGAAACGGGAGAGCCTCTTGGAAGGCATTTCGAGGACTTGGTGCTCTTCTTTTGGGGGTTTGGAGTCGTTGGTATTGAATCCGGGGTTTTGATCTTCCAAGTTGGCGATGCCTCTCATGGTTAGGGTGATGGATAAACCCAAAGTAATAGCAATGATAAGTACAACTTTGATTAGCTCCATTGCTATGACTTTGGGTGCTGCGGAGAAGTTTGAGGAGCTTCAACTTGTATGATGAGTAAGAGAGAAAGAAAGAGAGGTTTGTTGGGAAGATGAAGAGTGAAAGAGCTCGGGATTTATACTCTTTATATAGGAGGGTTGACACGTGAATTCAGGTAAAACAAATGGTACCCTTTTTGGAATTTGCTACGGTTAAGAAGAGTATGCCATGGTTTAATTAAGGGTTAATTTTAAATAAGTATATTGTGGTTTTGCAGTTTTACAAATAAATGACTGTGTTTTGCCTTTGAGCAAATAAAAGACTGGTTTGCATTTTTTGCAGATTAATTAAGGAAATAGTCGATTTTGTTAACGTAAACAAGGACATTTTTTGTCTAAATATATTTTCAAACCTTTGATCGGTTATATAAGAGTTAAGGTCATAGGTCAAAAAATGTTTTTAGACAAAAACAGTCTCTACATCAACAAAATTGATCATTTCATTAATTCTGCAAATAATACAAACCACAATCTTTTATTTGCCTAAAATAAAACCACAATCTTTTATTTGCAAAAACGAAAAACTATATAACACTTATTTAATATTAACCCTTTATTTAATTCCTGGATTACTTCTTCACTTTCTTTGGTTACTTGCATTCTGGAAAGACTGTGCTACCCATGCCCTTATATTAAATAGACATGTTTACAACATTGGCTGATTTAGGCTGTTTGGAAATTATAATATATTGCTGGTGTATCATGCAATTCCTGTGGTCGATAAATAATTTGACAGAGCATCTTAGTATTTAGAATTGATAAATTAGTATCTAAATTATTGGCTCACTAAAAAAAAGTATCTAAATTATTTGGTGCTTAATTAGAATTTTTATTTTAGAGCAAATAATTTTTTATAAATATTTAACTGATGAATGTATAATTAACAGATTACATGGTATTGTGTTTTATTGACTTAATGCTAATTAAGTGATATAACTATTATAGCTCGGCATACCACGTCATTTATATACCGATATGTACACTAAAATCTCTCTTTAAGTCTCTTTGATGACAATCTATGGATGTCTGACTTTTGATTTTTCACTTTTTATTTTCACAAGAAATTTATCATCAATCTGTCCAATTTATCAAAATCTATAAAATTTTCTCAAATACTCCCTCCGTCCCAAATTGACAGGCAATATTTCATTTGCACACTAATTAAGAAAATTAGTTAAAACAATACATGTTTATTAATATACCCTTAATAAATTAATGGAATAAATCTAATGTAAGTAATTATGATAGTCTTGATTAAAGTGTCTTGTCATTTTATTGTTGAATGAAATTAATTAATATTGGGATCAATAAAAGTAACCTTGTAAATATAAAAAAATAAATAATTAAAGTGACAAAATAGGGGCATTTTAGACTTTTTGACATTTAACTACCATTTAAAAATAGAAAAATGCCTATATTTTAGGACACCCAAAATAAAAATAATGCCTATTAAAATGGGACGGAGGGAGTATTTGTTATGAACCCTTCTCAACGAATATATAGACTGTTAACAAGAGTAACATCTATTTAAGTGTAAAATTGGCTCCTCAATCGCATAGCAGCTTTGTATTTACCGATGCGATTAATAATTGAAAAAAAACGCTTAATCTTTTATTGATAATTTCACACAGCTCAGTTCTTTTTAATCGAGGATCCCTATCCCTAATGGATTGTTTTGTTCACCGATGAGGTCTGCACCTTCCAAGACCAGTGATTAAGAATACATGTTTATACGAATATTTCTTATGAGGCCATTAATAATATCACATATTGAACACTATATATACTAATACGAATATTTCTTATGAGGCCATTAATAATATCACATATTGAACACTATATATACTAATAAAGAAATAATCTTAAGTTCTGTTAAAAAGATATTAATCATAAAAATTAATGTTTTTATTTGTCATTTTACACAAACAATTATTAACAATCGACTGTGTTTGGTGTTGCTGTTGTAGAAAGCTACGGTAGGTTTTGGTTCAAAAGCATGTATTTTAGTGTTTGTCAAATATTAAAAACAGCTTTTGGTAACAGTGCTTTTTGACTAAAAGATAATATTAAAATTTTGACTAAAATATTCAAAGAACCTTATACAACTAAAATTTTGTATACAAGACGTGCAAAAAAAATTAGTCCCTAGATTTGTACATTAATTATTAATAAGTCCCTTTACTTTCAAAAAGTAGACTATAGATCCTTAAATTTTGACAAAAATGATAAATTATCTATCTAACACAAATTAGTTTGATGAATCAATATACTAAAAAAAATTAATGTTAGAAGTTTCATTTAAAAAATGTTCTATTATGTTTTAAGCCACTAATCGAGGCACTTAAACAAATTATTTACTAAATACTTATCAAATTGTTTTTACATCAAACATATATTTACTTTTAGTTTTACCAAACAGTTTTCTACTTTTTCCAAGAACTTTTCGAATAGCACTTTTCCCCACAACTACAGCAGTTTTCAACCGCAATCCCAAATTAAACCTAAATTTTACCTAACATGTTGACACAAACAGCTAGTCAAAACGGCTAATGTAATCAGCTAACAGGTAACCGCTAATTACCAAACAGGGTCAAGATTTTGATCTCCATAAAAGTGGTTTATATTTTTCTTGTTTGTAAAAGTCAAGATCAAATCTCGACCCTTAATTTTAAATGTGTGGTAGAGATGTAACTAAGAGGATCACCCAGTTTTTCCATGGATTAGAGAAAGACCATGTTTAGCAAATAGCGATTTGGTCTAAAATGAGAGGTTTTGACAATTTTTAAAGGTTTAGAGCATTCATTCCTTCAATAGTGGTGTTTGGTGAAGAGATGTTTGGAATAGCATTTTGGCCTTAAACCACTAATTTTAAAAAATGGATTTTAGGAACTTTTTCAATTAAGGATTTAACATTTTGTAATTAATAAACATATTTGTCCTTAATTAATCTCCTTCCTCGCGAATTTATTTTTTCTTTAATTAGCATATGATTCTTATACTAATATCTTAAATTAAATAAATTAATTTTAATGATTAAATTAATTTGGCAATGTCCACTTGAACATTATTATATATTTAAGTATCTTTTGTTTTGGTTTTTTATTCGGTTTCCGAAACACATTGGGCCGACTAATCCGAATTCGGGACGGGTCCAAGGATTATGGTATTTAAACCTCTCCCAATCGCGGTTGTGGGGGCTCGATCCGCAGACCTCCCTACCAAGCGCAACCCCATGCTACCACTACACCAACCATCGATTGGTATATTTAAGTATCTTTTAATAGATGAGTTATAATTTTTGTTAATAAAACTTGTTATTATTTTATATATTAATGTTATTAACAAAAAAACCACTACGGCATGTTTATAAGAATACGACATGTTTATACGAATATTTCTTATGAGGTGATCAAGAATATCACATATTAAACACTAATGTATACTAATAAAGAAATAATTTTAAGTTCCATTAGAAAAATATTAATCATAAAAGTTAAAGTTTTTATTTGTCATTTTACACAAACAGCTTACAACAATCAGATAGATTTTACTAAACATATTGACACAAACAGCTAGTCAAATCAGCCAATTAAAACTACTAATGTAATCAACTAACAACTAAGCGCTCATCACTAAACAGGACCAAAGTTTTGATCTCCATAAAAGTAATTTATATTTCTTGTTAGACTCTGAATTCCTCTAAACGCAATTCCGATTCTAATGTTATATTCTCAAGGAGGATGGTAAAAGAGAGAAGAGAACAATTATTTATTCATCCACAGGTAGGATCGGTTTTATTTATTTATTTATTTATTTGTATACTTAGAATCTCATTAACCTAACATTTCAGAAAAATAAAAAAGATGAAACTTGGGTGTAAAATGGACACGTAGCATTCATGGACTAAGAATACACGCGTATGAATACATTATTTGTGACTCCATAGAGACCGTGTGATGCTTGATTGCTAGTTTACTTGGCAGGATGTGTTTGACCAATTAATAAAAATGGAGCCATAGATTTGAAATTAGTGAGCTTAAGTTGGGGTCAAGTGTGTATTAATTTAATTAGGAGGACGATAAAGGGCATTCATATATATTGTTAATTAGCAATAATTAATTGTTGAGGCTGAGTTTATTGAACAGCAACAGCCACTTTGCTTGTCCCATAGAGCATGCCGATATTTGTTCAAGTCGGTCATTCTGACACCGAGGCTGTTCTTTGTATTGTTGGGACTCTTCAATCTCACTTTTGCCCTTTTCATTTGCATATTGCTTCCATTCCATGCTCATCATAATGTTAATGGTTCAACTTCAATATCAATTTGAATTCTATTTTAAGTCTCAATATCCCACTTTCAATGAGCCACGCTTAACATTGAGAAAACAATACACATTCAACTATTTTAGAACTAAATAACATATTCCATAAAATAAGAGATATGTTGCATTCATAGATAAAATATTAAACTAGGAGTTTCTGCTTAGGGGCGATTCTCGTGGGGCACCCAAAAACTAGAGGAATTTCTTAAGGTTAGCATGGCATTTCTGTACTGGTTTTCGCCTTCCATGCATAGGCTTATTAGAAAATGAAATCAACTTTCAAACTGGTTTAGTGCCTAGATGTACGCCGTTTCGTCGTTGTTAATCTAAAGCCAATAGTAGACCCCCCCAAACTTAATTAGGTCGGCATACCTAACTTAGAGAGGCCATCAAAATAGTAACTCATCCTCAATATTCATCCTGCAACCCACATTTCAGCTCAACCAACAAGCATTCGTTCTTAATGTGCGTCATGACATGCATGTAGCTTGGAATATCATGATGGTTCATAAACCTATAACATAAAACTCTAGGACAAGTGTATCTTATTGCACAAATACCATACGAAAGTACGGGTCGAACTCACAAAGAAACGGTTAACAGAGCCACTAGCTAATCAAACCGCTTAATGTCTAAACGGTGAATTAATTGGTGAAAGATATAATTATATCTAACTTTCTAACATTGCAGAGAGTAAACTAAGAAGCTCAACAGTTTGATGAAAGATAATGGGAAGGACATCTAGGATTTCAAATCCCTTAGCTAATTCATACTCAAGATATAGTGATGGTCGGGTTCATATTCTTGTTATTCTATAACGGTAATCCTTCCAACTTAGTCTACAAGTGTGATCAAGACATCGAAACTCTACTTACACAGCCAGTGATCTGTTATTTTTCTTGTTGATTTAAGTTTCTAGCATTTTATAAATCTTCCAAATCTGGTTTACTTTCATTGAACTTTTAGGATAATTTCTTAGTAGTTTTAGCATTTCCAATCCCCTGGGTACGATACTCGAATCGAAAGAAATCCACTTAATTACTTGATAAACGATAGATATACTTGCCTAAAAGCACGTATAGCAAAATGTGTCATACGCGCCATCTAATTTACATTAGAGCGCGGTAAAGTGCATTTTACATTATCTCAATGGCTCAATGTCACTAGGGTTTCATTTCAAACGATGTTTTCTTTAGCGATTACATTGTTTTGCGGATGCGGATTGGAGAGGAGATCAAGATGATAGGAAGTCAACTAGCGTGCTAGTACAAAAATGGCCTACAGTATCGCCTCAGTAGAGTCGGTTTCTCGTTCATCAACGGAGGCGGAGTATCGCTCGATAGCAATCGCCACGTTGGAAGTCAGCTAGTTGTGGATGTTGTTGAATGAAATTGGGTTTCCTCTGACAAGTATGTTAGTCATGTGGTGTGATAATTTGAGTGTTGTCTATATTACAACAAATTTGGTATTTCATCACTCGAGCAAGCATTTGGAGATTGAGTTTTATTTCATTCGGGATAAAGTTTGATTTAAGGAATTGGAAGTCCGATACCTTAACACCGATGATCAGACAACGGATGTTTTCACTCAGCCTCTTTCTCGTGAACGGTTTCAGTTTCCACGTGACAAAATGACCATGTGTTTACTCCTTGCTCAACTTGCGGTAGTGTGTTCTAGAACTATGTTGCTTAAGTTGTACAAGTTATAATATACTTGTAAGTTTAGGTTATCCCACGTGTGTGTATATATATGTGCGTATTTTACATCAATAATATTCAACTCATCATTCAGTGTTTACATCTCTTTACACTGTCAAGAGTGAAATCGACAAATATTTTTAAATATTTTAAAATACCACCAATACAAGTAACATCAATTAACTAATGAGGGTTTATAAAATAATAAAGTATGAGGTATTTAAATATTTATTTTACTGCAATCATTTCTTTTGTATTCCTTTTTTATAACAATCATTTTCTTTAATTACATTCCAATCACCCTATGTATACATGTACGCCCTCATTTAATTTATAGTTTTGCTTAAAACCGAAAAAATCAAATGTCAAACATCAATCAGATTTGAGTGTTATAACTGGAAAGGTATTCTGTTAGTATGAAGGAACGAACGTTGACTTCAACGGTCATGGAACTCAAAATGTCTGATTCTTAACTTTAAGCTTGCATTAAAAAGTAATTAACAAATTACTAATTGATTAAATGCTCATGTAAATAATAAAAAGGAAAAATCATTAAAAAAAAATGTGCTCTTAATTATTTTTAAGCTTAGACCGCTCACTATTCTAAAATACAATAGTATATATTTTTCATATTTTCTAGTCTTTTTTTTCTGAAAACATTTTATAGTCTGATAATTCTTGGTTTGGTTTATTGAACCATTGATATTTTTATTGCAAGATATGAATCCTCTAATCTTTTTTGATTTTGTGAAAATAAACTTATATTTGTCAGATTAATTAGTTAAGAACATCTAAATCAGTTACCTGAGCATTATTCACTATATTTATGTCTGAAATTGTATTTTTGTATGAGATTTTGTGATGGGGTTCCTTCTTTTTAAAAGGAAGTTAATATTAGTTTCTCAATTTCCCTCCTTGTGTCTCGAACCCACATTTCTCAGAAATATCATGATGTAGGTGAAGATGCTTTGTAATTAAGATAAAACCACATCACACATAAAATTGAATACGAACCCTTAAGAAATATACATATGTATTAAATGAATTAAGTAAACAATTTTATTTTAACTCATATGTAAGGAGAAATTAATTACAATTACAAGCCAACTCAAAACAAACAGTGGTTAATTCAACTAATTATGTCAACAACGGCATGATTAAACAAACAATTAAGAAACTGTAATGAAACTCAAAACATAATATTTGTATTTATATTTATGTAGCTTGGCTACATGGATCAAATAGGCTCATGAAATTAGGCCTTTTATTGTATGTATAATGAAATGATATAAATAATTAAATGAGAAATAAACCTCAATCATATACAACATATCATACCGCAGCTAGAGTATACGTGAAGTAGTCGATTCTCAGTCTAGTAGGAGTAACTACACATCCCATAGACACAGAACTCTCCGTCCTTGCAGCGATTTCCACAAGCCCCGCAATGCCTCTTATCATGATTAAGATAAACACACTGTCCTCTGCAACATGCTTGTGTGAATCTGCATTTGTTCTTGCACGCACCGCAATGCTTATTATCAGTCTGCAAATCCATGCATTTATTGTTACAGCATGTGTAGTTCTTTCCCTGTAAAATGTAGCACAACACGCTGTCTTTGTTGCAGTGATCCGCAGCCCTGGGGTTGGGTTCGTCTGCCAAGAAACGGGAGAGCCTTTTGGAAGGCATTTCGAGGACTTGGTGCTCTTCTTTTGGGGTTTCGGAGTCATTGGTATGGAATTGGCCAGGGCTTTGATCTTCCATTTTGTCAATGCCTCTCATGGTTAGGGTAATGGATACACCCAAAGTTATAGCAATGATAAGTACAACTTTGATTAGCTCCATATTATTCTTTGTAGTGATGGGTTTGAATTAGAGGTAAGAGAAATGATAACTTTGAGCTTGGAGAGAGAGAGAGAGAGAGAGGCTTGGGGAAGATGAGGAATGGAGGAGTTAGGGCTTATAGTTTTATAGAGGAGGGAGGGGTTGACATTTTGGCATTTGCCACCAATATACCATAGTTTAGTTCCTTCCTTCCTGGTTTAATTCTTAAGTTTCTTTGCCCACTGGCATCATCAATATGTTTCAAGCACTTTATTTTTATTTCACATCAGGTTCGGTTCAATTCAAACATGTAGTTGATAAGCTGTGTAAAAAATTAGGGTAATTTTTTTTAAAAAAACCATGTGTTTATCAATTTTGTCAAAATGGTGTCTGTGTTTATTTTTTTGACAAAATAAGGATTGTGTTTAAGTCCGTTACCGAAAGAGTGGAAAAATCACTAACGGTGTTAAATTTGATGATGTGGCAAGGTGTTTTTGTCTAAATTTATTTGTAAATTCTTAATAAAGTTATGTGTTTACAACTTTAAAGTGTGAAAATGAGTTTTTTACATCATAAATAATAAATTAGGACTCAAATTACCCTCGTGCCACGTCATCAAACTTAACACCGTTAGTGATTTTTCCGCTTTTTGGGAAACGGCTAAACACAATCCTTGTTTTGTCAAAATATAAAACACAGTCACCATTTTGTCAAAATTGATAAACACATGGGTTTTTTTTAAGAAATTATCCAAAAAATTAATATAAAAAAAGTTGTTAGCTTTTATTAAATGTCTTACATTACTAACTTGAGAAGCTAAATAACTCGTTAGATATCTATGAAGCTACTTATCCCCTTAAAGTGTCTTTTGGAGTTAGTTAGACTTTGCGAAGAGCTTCAACTATCAATTTGAGCTTTCAATTCAATCAGTTAAATAACAAATAGGAGTAATTTTATCATTTACGTTCAAAATTGTGGAATTTTACATACGTTAAGAATAATTTTATCTTTAGAGTTTTCAGTTTGAGTTTTCATACACCATTGAAGGCACAAATATGATACATGTTGTCATATTTCTCTATTGGTTGCATATCTTAAGGGTTAATTTAAATAAGTGTTTTGTGGTTTCACGTTTTGTAAATAAAAAGGTAGTCGATTTTGTTGGCGTGAACGAAGACCCTTTTTGTCCAGAAAAAGTTTATGACTGTTGAACTTAACTCTTACATACCTGGTCGAAAGTTTGAAAAAATATTTGATGAGAAAATGTCTTTGTTTACATCAACTAAATCGATCATTTTCTTAATTCTGCAAACAAAGCAAATTACGGTCTTTTATCTACTCAAAGGAAAATCACATTCCTTTATTTGCAAAATAGTAAAACTACAAAAAACTTATTTGGAATTAAACCATTATAAAAATATTGTAAGTTTGTTGTTATATATGAAAATATATATTTATTTTAGAATTCACTTCTTGACGATATCGAAATTCAAAACCTGCAACCCAACACAATTGTTTCATGGTGGAAACTCTTTTTTTATTTTTTTGAGAAAATGGTGGAAACTAATTAATTATATATAATTTAAGTTAAAGCAAGGACTTTATAATAGCGTTGCTTTTAGTATTATTTCATTTTCCGCAAATGCACAAAACAACAATCAAGTAATATAAGTAATGATGAGCTAGTTCATTTAGCAGCATATAATTAGTTTATTGATCATGATTTCCTGATACGTACATTTGAAACCACCATACATATATACTGGCTCAATTCATTCATATAGTTTTTGTTTACAACCCAAGTAATCAAATGTCAAACGTCCATTGAATAATTGAGTGCTATGATAGGAAAGTTATTCATTAAGTATGAAGGAATTAACGTTGACTTCAACGTTTACAAACTTATATTTTAATTTTAGAGTCAATTTGGTATTGTTACAGGCAGGAAACAATATTATGAGAAGAATTGCTATGGGTAAATTTTCATAATTGTACGATAAATACAAGATAAAAGTTTTAAAAGTGAAGAAATAGAAAATAAAAATTGAACATAATATTGAAGTTAAGGTTATTTTTGTCAAAAAAAATTAATACTCTTTTATAAAAAAGTTACGACAGTAACTTCTATAACTGTAATTTTTTATTTTTTTCTAATATGGAGAGTGCAATGAATCCCGAAAAACAGGAAGAAAAGACACATGAAAACCACATGTATCAACTAAAGTAAATCTTGAAAACCTGCAGGCAGAACAACACACTCGTAATCACCCAAGCAAATTCCTGCGAAGTTCGTCGTTTAGTCAGCTTTGATACCAAGCAAAAACTCTTCTGTCTTCCACAAATTGTAATCTTTTTAAAAGCGGAGGAACTGCCATTTTTTGAAACACGGAACAAGCTCGGTATGAATACAGCATTGCCTGAACTTTTAGTTTTGTTTGAATACAGCATTCCCTGAATTTTTACCCATTTATCCTGATGCATAAATCAGGCTGCAGAAGGCATTGATCTTGAATTCGAGAGCTGCTCGTCCACATATCTGATTGTAGATTGCAAATATTTGTCATTTGCGCTCAAGCAAAACTTGGCAGTTTCAATCAGTTTGGCGCAAACTTGTACTACATCATTATTTTCCTGTTTAGAGCACAAAGATTATATATAATGGAATGTAATCATGTAACTGATTAACAATTTGCTAGATTCAACATTCAATAGCAAAAAAGCCATTTCAAAACTGATCCCCTCAATATTTTGTCTAGGGCTCACATAAATCATCTAGAGAGGCTGTCAATTTCTGACACGATAACATAATCTGTATACAATCTGCCTCACAATTATCCTTTTTATTGCATTTTTATCATATATATGAAATACTAAACCTAGGAAAGAGCAAACTTGACCAATAACCAATAACAAAACCAAAATTATAGTCTAGTTTGGTTCAGTTCTGAAATAGGCTCAAAGTTATATCGGTGACAGTTTAATCGAAACTAAACCAAAGTCATATATAAATTAATTTTATTATCTAATTTTATTTTAAAGTTGGTTGAGTTAAATAAATCCATATATTCTCAAATATCAACCCAAATAATTTGACCCAAAGCTTATGACATACATATGATGAAATTTGTTGTTATAAATGAACAAATTTTATTTTGCAACACTAGATCACTTTTTCAACATTTAAAATGGATATCTACGAATTTTGGTTATTCCGCTGTAACTGAACTGAACCAGAATTTTTGGTTTGGTAATGTTTGGTTACTTATTGTATTAGACCTAATTTCCATAATTATATAGATTTCAGGTTGGTTAACCGACAGTTCAATTTTGTTAGTAACCGAACCAATGCTCAGCCTTCCTGAATCCTATTATATAACATGTGTGACAATCCATTTCTTGACACCTCTACTATCTAGTGTTTATGCAATCACAAGAATCTCCTCGATTACTTGCATAAACAAAAAGGAAATTCATTTTCAAAGATCAAATTTCGTAGGTAAAATCAAGTAAGCCATGTCTAGGAGAACTTACTTTGAAGGATAATGCTATGCAGTTGCATGCTTCAAGTGCTATGCTTCCACGAGCAGCCTTAAACATCAGCATTTCACAGTTATCAGACAAGGTGCACAGTTGCAATATAAACTATGCTTTTAAAGCCATACTTACCTTAGATGGCTCTTGTTCGATGGAATTAACTAGATTCTCAAGAACACAATTAGACAACGAGATGAGTTCTTGAACATAGGATGAATCACCATAGAATAACATGTCATTTCCCAGAATCTGAATAAATCAAATGTTGAAAAGCTGTTAGGTACAAAGCATAAGATCAAATGATTCAGATCTGTACACGACTAGCATACAATGCATAAAGCAATAAATGGAAGGACATGCCAGGAGAGTAAACTGTGAACACCAAGTAATACATGCTAATTAAATAGTCTAAAGTTCTTTAGTTCCCAGTCTCATGTTTAACAATGTCTTGTGAGGAATAAATTCTAATTAAAAGGTAATGATGAGATCCATTCATCTTGCTAAGGCATGTAGAACATAAATAATGGAAAAATCTACTGAATAAACATGACCGGAATTGATGTTTTCCGAATATTTTATTTGCACCAAATGCTGATAAAATTAGGAAAACATATCCCAAAAATTTTCCATACATAGCAAGAGCTATAGAGGCACTATACCTCTGAATAATATGCATGGTAAGGGAGCTTGTTTTGAGAGAGTGTTGCCAACAGCAGAATTATTCCACAAAATGTTTTTGTTTTGGTTCTTGGTGTCATCCTACAAACACATTTGAAGAAAATAATCCATAATTAGAAATTTGGAATCTAAATCGTTGAGCCTCACCACTTAAACATCTGATGTTAAAGACTAACCATGATGTGGAATTAAGAAGAGAGACAATGTTACGTGGGAATTTTGTAATACCTTCAGCAGAAATACCTTTCATATAAGAAAGAAACACCAAGAAAATGTTACAAAAGGCAAATAAATACACTGACTACTCGAAGAAAAACGGTAACAGTTCATAGCATGACATAAACAAAAGATCAAGTCTGAGAGAGCACGCAGATAGAGAAATTGTTTTACAGTTTGCAAATTATTCATATCGTTACCATCATTAGCTTTCCGAATAAGATCTTCTGCATTGTTCAGCTGCATGCAGAAATATCTTGTACAGAACATCAAGCACCTAGTGTGGATTAATTTTTAAGTCATCTTTCCTAAACCTAGACATAATCTAAACTTGCAGGAAGACCTCCAATGTAGACACCCTTTCACTTTGGAAGCCACCAAAGGTTTTGCATTAAGGAACTAATGCAGAACCATAAATGATATGTGTGCATGAATCGAGATAGATTCAAATACCTGGAACCATAACCAATAGGCTACATAATTTTCGAATGGAGGAGAGTATTCCATCAACATTAGTTGGAGTCCAGAGACCTACAGAATGGAATAAGCCAATTGAGCAAGTAAATATACAAAATCAGATGACTCATAAGGCAAAGAGAATCCCACTTGCAGTTGCAGTTTTGCATACATGAATCAGAACAAGTGAAAAAACTCTATTCATGGTCAGAAAAGAAAAGTATAATCACACACACAAACCAACCGGGAAGCTCTTTCTTTCCAAGTGTTGTTTGGCATACCACAAAAATAATCAAAAAGAACCGTAGGAAGAGCTTCACAGAAAGAGCCAGTTTTCTGTGCATCCACAGATTAAAAGGGCTCACTCAGGATTCAAGGAAAATCCCCTTGTGCCTAGAAGAAATTCTATATCACCATGTTAATTCTATCTCACTCCAGTTTGTTTGAAAATATCAATTCGCATTATAATGCTGTAGTTTAGGATAAAATCGATAGAATTAAAACTAAGATATTGGTCATTAGCCAATTCAGAATAGGAATTTAGATCCCATATTTTTGTTATGGCTGACTTCTCTCAATCCTTAAAGAGACGAAAAAAGGGGACATGTCCATGTGAGAGGATCAGAAAGAGAATGGACTTGAATCTTAACTATAACTAGGAAAAGAGTAGGAGTAAAATGTACCAACTCGACATTATTGAGCACATACAGCCCCTCCATTTCCTTCTAACCAAACACAGTTTATAGTTACCAAAGCTGAAGCAGCTAAGCATGGCAAGGTGTTGTGTTTCTTAGCCAAAGATCTTGTCACAGGGCGACTAACTGAAAAGTCTAGCTGTACTTGCTTTCTTTTCTTTTTATTATTGTTCTGTGACCAACCTATCTTGATAATACTCAGCTCGTCAAAGGGAGACTGAAACCTTGAACCTCGTTAGAGAGAGACTCTGATCTCTTAGACACAATGAAATTAACAATTAAACTTTGTTTAAGGTTTTATGGATTGTATTGTCCTTTGGATTGCACTACAAAATAGCAAGTACAAATAGGAATGCTATATAAGGAACTAAATCAATCGTAATTCCTATATTACTAATGAGGAAATTAATAGATAACTAATGAATAAAGTGGACCCTACATAGATCCTAGTTAAGCAAGCAAAGACTCCAATAGAAATAAAACTACTAATACCTACTAATTAGGAATTCCGACCAAATAAAAATTAACACACATAACACAAGCCAGCAGCTTTGTCATTACAAACCAGCTTGTTATAACAACAACATTTAATAAATGTTTCAAACTCCTACACAATAAAATCATCAACCTACTGAGCGGCACTTAGATTGGGTTTTCAAGACAAGCTGTTCCTTACATTCCAACGTTCTATGAAAATAAACAGAAATCAGAACCGTTTCATACATTTTGACGTTATGTGCCCTTAACTCCTATGGATTGTAGGAACGTGTAGGAGAACTAGTTAATGCTTTTCTTATGGCAACCATATATCCAACTGAGACTGCCTGTTTTTTTATCTTTCAACTTTGACTACCGAAGCAAGATTTCAACTGGCTGCCTCTGAATTTTTGCTTTCCAATAAATTCTTGTTATACAATAGACACTCAATAGGAAATAGCTAGCAGTAGGATTGTGTGTATATATGTTATACATTTCATTTATCAGTAGAGAATATTATTTTCCCATTTTTTTAAAACTACAATTCTCATAAAAAGGAGAAAGTCTAATGACAACCATGCATAAATTTACATAAATAAGTAATAAGATGATTCATGCAGTTCTGAAGCACAGACTATCATCGTCTAACGAAAAAGAAATATCCAATAGCATGATTTGAAATCTTAGGTAACAAAAAAAAAGACATCATTATAAGCATCAATTCTTGCACTATCACACCCTGCAACCATGGCATATGATCGCAAATATTTGCTGGTAAGAAGAAATGAACTAACCATCTGTGTAGTCTAATTTTTCTAAGCAGCTGATGGCGGAAACAATCAGCCCGTCTGCATGAGAGATTAACCCACTTAAGAAGGCAACCTGAGATTGAAACAGAAACAGGTTAATGTACCTGCTTACTTGTCGTATTGACAATTGCATCAATAGAGGAAACAATACCTCAGCAGTCTCGAGATAAAGATTTAACTTCTTAATTTGAGCTGAAATAGAAGGTATAGTAACCTCACTAAATGCTACACATGATTTCACAAAAGTGAGGCGCTTATTTCCATCTTTCAAAGCTTTTGTTGCCAAATAATTGCTCAAGTGAACAAGAGATTCCTGCAAGTGAATATCAAATGTTGCATAAGTAGGCCAAAGAGAATGATGAAACTGATCAGCCTTTGCACACAGCAAGGACAAATCAACCTTTTAACCAATAAAAAATACAGATAACTGCAGTTAACGCCATCAACAACTTATGAGTCAAAATTGGCACTACAACAACCCTATGAGAGCATATCTGACTGCTGGAACTCCCTCACTTTTATTTTCATCTTGACGGCTTGAGGGACCTTCAGAAATTTCTCCTCTTCACCTAAGCTACTTGAGTGACCTTAAAAACTATCTGACTGCTGGTTCATGAACATCTGGTCTAATTCAGGGTCATCCAAAGCTTTGCCAGAGAAACAGAGATCCAATCATCACTGACCCTTGAATAAACGTCTAAGTGCCTAATACTGACACAGATAAGTTTTATATAGTATGGGATCTTTCTCCTATCTTACAACTTCAATATCTTTAGCACAACAGGTCCACAGCTGGAATGCACAAATTTAACTGTTGAGTTGTGATCTTTTCCTCTTTCACAGGTGCCAAATTTAAGCAAAACCTCATGTTCTCTACCGTAAAACTTCAAGAGAAAATCAAGGAATGCTTAATTAAGCTATTATTGACACAAAAAAGACTTGTTGCCAGATTATCATCAAGAATCCTACTCGTACTTATTCAGTTCTGATAAACAATACAGTAGTATGATGTGTAAGGGCAACTTGAAAAGGATACAGTAAAAGAACTACACTTCTCTGCAAGCATTTAAAAGACTTCAAACCATGAAAAAAAAAATTAGCAGGGGCTCCATTTTGCAAATATTAACCAAAGAATGACAAGACTGACCTTGAGTTCATTTATGCTGCCAAAAGCTCCTCGGCATTCAACTAAAAATGTTAAATGCTGATCCATCTCTGCCCCATAGTCGACCTTTAAGACAAACAAAATTCATTAATCAATCCATGAAAGCTAGAAGATGCTTGCTAATAATTGGAATCTAAAACACAAGAAATCACATATTCATCTTAGCAGAAATGAGTTACCAACTCAACAAAACGAGAAATCATGTGTGCTGCATGTTGATTGAAATCATCCTTGATATTTGCAAAATCAATGCCATTGTGCAGAGACTGGGAAATTTCAAAAAGCAACTGTATAGCTGATGTATCACGTATCTGGCCATCCCTGCTCAAGAAATAACCATTGTTGCTACCAAAGTGATTAAATATGCATGCATTCAATGAAAATGACTACTGCAGAATACTCCCCCCATTCCAAACGAAATCAGCTTTTACAAGGTCTAAAAGAAATACTTAAGATAGTTTGTGGAAAAAATTTAGCACATAATTTTCCTAATGTACCCATACTTAAATTTGATAATTATTACTAAAAAATTAGCACGTAGTTTCTTCTATGTTTTGTTAATAACAATGTATATTAAACAGGCGAAGTTAACTACAGCCTGAAAAAGAAAAATGGAGTATAACGTGGGACGGAACAAAGCAGAGATATGGATAACAAAAGATAAAAACATGTATGGTTTTTGAAAGGAATTAAAATGGAATCACCGGACACATAAATTTACTAATAGATCTGGTTTACGCGCTTATAACATTAGTTGAGAAAAAAAAAGGCTAGAAAGCATTGCATTTTCCAGATGAATTCCAATTTCAAGGATTCATTATTTGTAGGTGAAATTGTGGCTGAATATCCTGTTTCTTTCTCTACTAACCTATTTGACAAATGAAAGCTTTTTCTGTACGCCCATTAGTTAGGTTCTTAGTTAATGATCTTTGATAAAATAATATTTCACAGCAAAACATAATAATGTGAGAACATTGAAAGAATATGAAAAGGTTGTCTCAACAACTCACTCCACTATTACTCGACGAGTTCTAGTTGTCCTACTTGCCTCTTTTTAGACTAAGAAACTGGTCATATAAGTCCTCACTCCATATAGCACATCTAATCATAAAGTTAAATTACTTATTTACTATGTGTAGAAATGATTTTGAATACCCCACCTCAACTATAAAACGATAAAACTGCCCAGAATAATGTTCTTTACCTGTCAGATATTTAAGTATTCACAAGAAGCCATCTGGACTATTAATCACATTTTTTGGCCTAAGCAGATGCTATGCTTGATGCAAGAAAGAGACGTAATAAAAAGAGGTACCTTGTCGCCATTTTAAGAATATGTACATCGATGACATTCCGAGGGTTCCCATATAAGACATCCAAGATATCAAGAAAATGTTTCTGAGACGGTGATAAAATTGGATTGAGCATTAATACCTCTATCAAATTTATGTGTAGTTAATATGCATACTAAACCAAGTATTCGAAATCATTTCTACACATAGTAAAGTAAGACATCAAAGAGTAAAGGAAATGGAGGAAAGGAAGTTCAATGTCATACCAAAGCAAAAACGTTATCTAAGTCCTTAAAATGTGAGAGAAGCTTCAGCAAAATGGACTGCAAGTTTCCCTGTTCATCTTCAATGATGTCTTTATTGCATACTCGTGTATAAACGCCATCTAAAAGGGTGTTCAAATATTTCTCCTGAAATTATCATTGGATTCAGATACAGGAATTAAAAGTTGGAAACATTAGGCAATGGCACAAACAACTCAGATTCACAACAATAGTGTATGCAAGCTGGAGGGGATAAAGCATATCAAAGGCCTAATGAATCAGTTACAATGAGAATACCATCTAAAGAGGGAAAAGAAATTTACTCAGAAAAAGACATACCATAGGCGCACTCCCCAATCAGTTCCTAATATTTTTAGTACATTACTTTTTTGCTTTTTTCTTTTTGCTTTTTTATTGTATCGTCAGATGTTGAATCCAAAAGCATCCAGCTAGAATTCTAGTGTAATAAATAATCAACAAGTTATTGGTTGGAGTTGAAGGAGCCACATTCCCCTTATAGTAAATTCTTGGTTTCAAGTTTCTTGGTGTATGAAAAAACTAGTTGGATAGGTCTACCACTTTAAGGATCTTTCCCAGCTCAAATTTGAATTCAACCGAATGATTAAATAACACAAACAATAACCAACTAGCAGCTTCTTTGAAAGACTGTATAAAAAATGACAGGTACAGGAGACAATAACATACTACAGAGAAGTAGATGTAACTCCCTACCCTTCTTAATGGAGAACTGATTAGTATTTACTTTGTGAAGCCAGGTCTTCAGCACAAAAGAGAGAACAAAACGCTCTGATAGCTTCTAATTTATTTACTAATTACGACTAGATGTATAGTTTACAGAATCAGTTAAAAAAGCATGAACCCTATTCTAAGCACACAGGAAGAAAGCTCTTTCTGGTAAAGAAACACAATTAAGCAAGCCACTGAATAGAAATAAAATTTTAAGGGAAAACGATAATCAACATAACCAAATTTTATAATATTGAAGAGAAAAGTGAACCAAAAGTTGCATCACTGTTGCAAACTGACCATTTGATTTTGAAGAATTATGTCGATGTAAGCTTCTGCAATCTTCAAGTACTCATCAAGTTTATCATATTGAGCAATGACCTGATAAAACAGTCATGTTTCGGGCAATAGAATATTCAGAAAAAGAAGCAAGAACAAGAAAATATATGTATGCATATGGAAATAAATATTGATGAAACAGAAATAGCACGACCACATCATAAACCATTTGGAACATGGACCTGATGGTATAAATGCCCAATCTCTCATAACATATCATCAAGTCCACAATAATTCACATTTAGATACTATATACATTTCAGATTGGGCACTACGCCCAATTCGCCATAAGCATATTGCTAAGCAAAAGCAAAAATGAGCTGTATGGTAGAACGAGAAGAAATTCTACAGCAACATGTTCTTCAGACAACTCAACATCAGCCTTATCATGGATCAGTTAGGTTTTGATTTATTGGACAAAGGAAACATGCTCCAAAATATTTTGATTTATTGAACAAAACACAACCTTACATTGCCATTTCATCAAGGGCAACTTGTTCTTCCTCAATGAAGTTTCAACCATAATAACAAGTAAATAAATCTTAGCATCTGTCGGAAACACTAAGAAATAAAATCTAATTGTACAAAATTGCAACATGAATGGCGAGGAATTGGTTCAAGCACACATAACAAAGAAAAATTTGAAGTGAGGGGTCAAAAGTAAAAAATGATAACTAAATTAATAAATCAAGTAAACAAAAACAAACAGTTAAAAGCACCTGAATAACTTCATCCATTGCTGAGTTGATGATGTCCATTTGAGATTGTCCTTCACCAAGTCTAAATCCAAGTAACCTATAATTCAAACACTAGATCAACGATAAAATAAAATTAATAATTCAAAATGGAATGCAGATGTTGAAATTGACAAATGAAAGAAAAAATGGGAGGACTGTGCTTAGTGAATTTTAGATTCATCCAAATGTCTACAGCATGAGTCTTTGTAACAATACCTGATCTAAAGAGTAGTCATTACTGCATTTAATAAGATGCATGATATCTAGAGCCTTGGAGCTGACTACTTCAGTTGGAAGTTCCTTCAACAGATTGTGAAGAACAATTGAGACACATGGGGAACTGCTAGGTAAGCCTACTTGATTTGTTCGCAGTCCAAGCTCAAGCAGTAGTAAATCTACTTCCCTCTTTCACCACAGTCAAAGAGTTTACTCAGCATAGAACAAAAAATAGTAAATCACGATACAGTAACAAACTATGACGAGATCATTAGTGCACTACAAGTTGCAATGCTACTTAAAAACAAGATAAAATAAATGAATAACAGGCCTGCTTATAGGATCTCATCGTTGGTCTTTTCACAAGAAAATCCTTGGTTTCTCTAGCTTTTCCTAATCTAAGTCACTAGAATTGGAGCTCAAAGGTGATATGCATAAGATATTACCAAACTCCCTTAATTCTTATTAGACTGAATGCTCATAATTAATGTCATAGAATAAGATCCTAAAAACATAAGAATTCTTATTCAGAAAAACTCCTAAACAGTAAGACTACACAGTGAAACTCCCCAAAAAGAAAATTCCTAAATCCCTAAACCATACAGCTCCTAAACTATAGAATGTTTGAACTTCCTAAATAAGATCCAAACCCTGGTATCTATAAAAATTACTCCCGTCTTGGACTAGAGGGTGTCTACTAGCTCAAATTGAAAAAGGGGTTCATGCTCTACAGTTGGAAGTTCGCAGGATCATTCCGATTGGGTTTGTTTGTGAGTGTTGTTAGTTGCAATCCCTTTGGTTCTCTGCAACTGAATGGAAAAGTGTGACTCAATCAAGTGCCACAATTCCAGAATGTCATCCTTGATTTCACACACTTCTTTCTTGTGCTTTAAATTATGAACCTTAACCATTGATTTAATTATTATCGAACAAGACAAACGGCTCAAATACCAATGTGTCATTGGCCCATAAATAGGATCTCGTCATAGATCTTTTCACAAATAAATCTTTAATTTCTCTTGCTTTTCTTGTTCACCAAGTCGCCTATAATTAGCTCAATGTGATTTGCAAGACATGATTATACTATCTTAATTCTTATTTTCCTGAAAATTCATAATTAATTTTATTGAATATGATCGTGTCTTTAATAGATAGAGATCCTAAATACATAAGAATCCTCCTTATTTAGTTAAACTACTAAATAATACACTCTTAAATGATGAGACTGAAATAATGAGATTCTCAAAGTAATAGAGCTCCTAAACAATGAAAACCCTAATTTATGAAACTCCTAAACAATAAAATAATAAATAATAAAATCTTCCTACACAAGATCTAAACTCTAGTATAAGTATAAGTAACAGATACTCTGTAGCAAATAGTCGAGAATAATCATTATAAACAAGTTCCAAAATAGCCGCAATGGATTCATACATTCTCCAACTACTTGAAGGGTTAACATGATTAGAAAATAAACAAAATTTGAAAAAGAAAAATACCAAACATAAATGGGTATGCATATATTTTAAACAAGAGGACTCTGGGGGGGGAAGTGTCCTTTACACATCAGACCTTGAACGCTACTGCGAAAGATAGTATCTTACTGACCTGAGATGCATCCTCAAACATGCATTTCATCATATGTTCAATAGTTGGTTCAATCAGATTCACAAGCAACCTTAGTTTGCCTTGAGGATTTCTATTTGGTGCTTCCTTTGCTGAGAAAAGATGATTCAACTGGAATTTGATGTCGTCCACACATCTAACCAAGTATCCTGCCAAGGAGAAATTGTTGCAGTCTTAAGATTTCATAATAATTTAAGAATGACAACTTAATAACCTATAATTATGTAATCCACTAAATACTTATAGTTCAGGCTCTGAGGCTTTATTCAACAATGAAATGTGGACAAATAAACCATAACACCGCCTATGATGTCTAGTTACTAGGCTAGTAATACCAAATATCTGAGGGACCTATCCAAATTTACTGATTACACTAGCTTTGTTGCTTTACATGATAGTTCACAAACCCTACATCTATAAACATTAATATATACATAATCTGGTATACTTGCAACAGTGCATAATCAGTTTCCCTCAGAACAACGAAGTTCCAAATGGACAGATTCATTCTTAACACTTGGCCCAAACATCCTTGCTTCTTTTTCTTCTTTTTACACATTGAAGACAATATATTTAGAAAGCATGACAAATTGATACATATAAGCACTTTTATAAACACTCTCCTCTATAAGAATTTGTCAACTTAAAGCCTTTCAAAATTTGGAAATCGGGCAGGCCAGCGAGAATACTTCTCACAAATTGGCAAAACCTAACTTCTAAAACAGTGAATGAGATCTTGGCTTTACTACTAGAAAGCTTAACCAAATAGTAATGCACCAAGGAAAATGAAATAAAGTTACTAAAGCAAATTTGGAACTGAACTAAGAATGGACATACTAAGATGAATTAAAGGAAACATAAAAGAAATATGCTGAGTATAACAGTTTAAAGATATAGAATTAGTTCTTGTTTTCCGGGAAAATGGTTGTCTCTTCATGCTCTTCTTCTCATCAATGCTGCTTCAAGAGAGTTGGTGGTTATTTGATAACTTTCGTGTAACAAATTATATCATCTCTGCCTCTTCTTCCATATGCACTCTTACTTGAAATGCTCCACTCATTAATTTAATGAACGTCCAGAAAGTACCTCCATTTCACTTCACTCAGGCTTCAAATTCCTGATTAAAATTATGAACAGGGCAAGTATTTGAGGCCTAATCCACTGCTTCTCAACCCAATTCTTTTAGCACCAATAGAACTATTCTGATAATCGAGTGAGCTATTGTTGGAAAACAAAAGGAAACATTGAAGTCTAGAAGCCGTGATTTTGTAACTTAACGTGATTATTTGTGAACTGGGAATAGCATTCAAATATAAAATATGTCTGAATGTTTATATTCAATTTATGATAAGAAGAGCGGTTATATACCCTTGCCATATGTGGGCAACTTCCGTGCGCAGTGGACCATATACAGCCTACAGTACGCAGACGCCAGTGGATCTGCTAAACCTCTTACCATCATAACCAAGCGCTGAAGGTTGTCGGCAGGATTGTCAAGTAGAAAACACCAGCAGGGCAATAATGCCAACTCTAAATATCTGAAATACAATGATTATATGTAAGAAGCAAAATAAATGCACGCTGATACTCGCATGCATTCGTTGATGAAAATGATGAATTATCAAAAAAGAAAAATAAAAAGCATTCTAACATGGAACTGAAACATATTTTTTTTCTAGGAAGAGATTGCTTCCTCAATGGCTTTCCTGCCTTTGTCATCTTCTTCTGTTAGGAAGAAGCCACCTCTTTTGCAGTAAATAGATATTTGATACTATAAGCATAGCTAGTAGCTACCAGAAAGAAGCACAATGTTCGAAACATAAAAGGCCTAAAGCTCTTCAGTAAATGAAAATTAGAGAAAAAAAATGAAACATTTTCACATGAATATAATTTCCAAAGAACATTTAAAAGCAAAATGAAATAACAAAAGTTATAGATAAGAACTTCACATGCGTGGAAGAAGCTCTCGGATTGAACCAACTTTGCAAAACCAGTTATAGCAAACTTCCTTAGCATCAGAACAAACATCACTTGCTTTGAAATTCTCTGTCAAATAATTCCAACAAAGGTTTCAGGAAACTATCTGGCTGTTAAAACAATAAATAAGTTTAAATCCTTGCCAAAGATTTAAAATGACAATATAAGTTCTTGAATCCTGATAATTTCAGGTCAATAATCCTAAGAAAGGTTTCAGGAAACTATCTGGCTGCTACAACAATAAACATGTTCAAATCTTAGTCAAAGATCGGGTAGATTATTGATTTAAAATGACAGACAAGATAGATCATTTTGGTGCATTATTTTGTCTGACACAAGTACATAAAAATGCAAACCTTACAAGTCCTATACATCGCATTACTGCAATTTTCTCTCTCAGCGGACAGATAAACTAAGACGCATAGTACAGTACTCGCATTTGTTCACACACACACACATTGATACGTGCATATAGAGCCACAATAGCCTATTAACAGACTTGAAAGTAAAACTGTAACAGGCATCAGGGATCTCCAGATGAAAAATCTAACAGTCAAGATTATCTACAACTAAGATGGAATTTCTTTCTGTATATCAAAACTGAGCCTAATCCTTTTAAAATTATTGACCCTGCTTCCATCATTCTTAAAGCAAAAAGATAATTCAGATTGAAACAGAATGCACAAATCAGAATGACACAGACCTGGTAATGCACTTAAAAATGCTCCATCTTCAGCAAATTCAGCTTTCTGTCTTATGCGTTTCCATACCATATCTCCAAGCATATCCATTACATCAGTTACAAGAACAAACAATGTTGGATAAAACTGTTGAACTGATGTATCCACCAAAAGCTTGGCAACCTGTAAAACAGAAAGATAAGCTTTAATCATCAGCAAGTAGCAGAATACTCACAATTCATCCAGTGTGATTCATACAGCATATTATGTAATTTTGACTTTAGTTTGGTTCATGAAAATCTGAACAATGCCTGCTTTTCCTCTATAATTAAATGTTCAAGCTATATCAAACATAATTAGCGCCATGGGGTTAGATAAGCTTCAGCCAGGAACTATTACATAATTATAGATCACAGACCAAAACACCAATTAGGAAAAGAACTCTAGTGAACAGCATATAAATTAATATTTCGATTCCTTCCAATGGATAACACCAAACGAAAACTAAAATCAACCTAGCACATAATTATAACAATCACCTGACCACTGACAACAGGAACAAACAAAAAAACCAGCTACCTTTATGGACAACTTCAAAGCCGTCCCACGATCTTCAGCATTCCAAGCACACATAATTTCATCTTTGAGCTCGTGCAACCGTGAAACATACTCATGCTGAGTGATGACCTTTGCATCATCATCGAAATCTTTTTGCAAATCATTCAGTTCCTCTATATGTTCTGAAGATTTGTCATAAGTTGCAACTTGGTATCTTTTACAAGTACAAAAAAAAAAAAAACAAAGGCAGCAAAACAGGAAGACAATACGATATCAATTTTAAAAATTGTAACCTACAGGGGTATTTAGCTTATGCATTATGGCACAACTTTGGTGGGGAGTAACAGTAAGGTGCTTGACAATCAATCAGGCATTAGAGGAGACCAACAACAGGGACTAATATCTTATGGTATTAATGAAAAAGAAAAGTAAGACATGTTTTCAAAGGAATTTAACATGGCATTGAGAAATTACAAGTATAAAAACTTTTAGAGGATGAGTTTTATAGCGACTGGCAAGAGCACAGAAACAATAGATATGTTAATGCCAACATGTCGTAAGGAACTCAAAAAAAGCATATATAGAGGACATTTCCTAGAGCGTTTTCTTTTTTAACAATTGCATAATGCTGATCAAAGTGAAACTTGATATAGGGTCCACAAGTAGACAGAAAAGGTTTCATGGTATTTGTACTAAAATGGATTTATCCATAAAAATGTAGTAATGTAACAACTAACAACTTGGTGAAAAAAAACCTGCAAAGCAGTCAATTGTACATGTATTGTGTTTCCATCAGAGAAAAAGATGGAGATGGTGAAAAATAAAACTACAAAGCAGATTTGTCGCATTTGAATAGTACAGAGGTTCTATCGGTGACCAAAGGATCCATAGTAAGTTGAAGGAAATAATCTATAAATCTGCTGTTTACGCACCTAAGACGCTAGGCATTGAAAGCTCGCGTATGAGGAAACATTGTGACCTTAGGAAAAATGGAAATGAAAAGAAAGAATGTTAACAAAAAATGAATGCTACTCCCAACAGTCTGAAATAAAGACAGATAAAAAATGAGTGCATCCGATAAAATGAAGAGGCGCTAACAAAGGAAAGCTTGAGAGAAGATCAGGATAAAATTCCTAAATTTCAAACGATATGGAAAATGACCAACTTACAGAAAGAAAAATAAGAAGCCATTAGATTTATTTTAATCTCACTTCGCAGTTATTTGAAGCAACAAAGAGAAACAACAAATATAGTCAGTCCTTAACTGGGTACAAATTTCAAATCTACTAGAAAAAAATTCCCAGATTACCCCTAAAAAAGAAAAGAGTTCAATTAAGAGCTTCCTTAGCAACCCCTTGTTGAAATATGCAAGCTGGTGAAAACCAAGCCGAAGAGTAGAAAGGATTGAAGGATGGAAGCTGGAAAATGGGGAGAACTTTTTAATTTTCTGTTACAGTTCCTTGCTGATGAGGCATTTTGTATTAGCTCACAAGGAACGCATAAGCAAGATCTTTTGTATCTTTGATAGGCGATAAATAGCTGCAAGTTGTAATATATTTACAGATTAATTAAGTTCAGTGAACTTTCTGTATTTTCTCTTACAAACTCTGATTTTACTTCATTCACTCTTCATAGAACAATGAAATTTCGTCATAGTGACAAAGGAATTAGGGTGATGAAGGAGACTCGAGATAGTGCATTGACTTATAAGAAACATATCATAGTACCAAATACTCGAAATTAAACAAAGAAATTCAGTGCTTAGTATCAAAAATCATTAACACTTCGAATTAAAAGCAAATAAACAAACCACATCTTACCTTTGCCACGTTTAATTATCACATCCGGCATCTGGTAAAAACATATCAAGCAAGAAAAGTCTCAAGATTACTAATCAGAAAACAAATGACAAACAAGAAAAAAACTGAAAAATCGCTTACTGAAGAGAGAGAAATCATTTTAGATACAGGAAACTTTTGCATCAAGAATCTCTTAAAGGAGGTCCACTCCTTGGATGGAATTCGAGAAGTAGCTTCAGCAGATAAACTGACAGTTGCAGCATTCTCAAATTCAAGAGCATCCTCATTAAGAACCACTGCATCATTATCCCCTCCTCGCAACGGATCAAAGAAATCATTATCTTGACGGTTCGCAACAACAACTACATCCTATAATTTAGTACCAATGAACTTTGTCAAGAACATAGACACTCCAGGACGCTATGCAACAAAACAGAACTCAAATTAAATAGCTGAGATAGTAACTAAGACATTGTTCTTTTTGACTTATGTTGACTCATATAGTCAGCACAGTTCAGTAATTTCAGCAAAATTTATTAGACATTCAGTCAATAATTCAGTTCAATTCAGTCAAAAATAACGGAGCTAAGTAGAATATCAGGGAAATTCATCAGAGCGAACTACGAATTCGTGGTCAAAATAATATTGAGTAGAGAGATTCGTCAAGACCTGGTTTAAGGGAGATGGCGAGAGAGATTGAGATGACAGAGGATGGTGGTCGGCGCGTGAACGGCGGATAGCCCTGGCCTCCTGTTCGGCACTGTAATTCCGAGGCCTGAACTCCATCAGATGCTCTCGATGCTATTGCTGCTATGAGTTAGCTCATTAACTATTTCATTTTTGTTTCAATAAATCACTTGTGTATAGGTAAATTTCATTAGCGGTACTCAAATTATACTTATTTTTTTAAAGTGTTGGGCAATAGAATTTTGTTTTAAAGTCATATCCAAACTATTTCTAAACTCCCATCTAAGTCCAGATTACCTCCTATGTCCGATCGACGCAAAGTTCGACCAAATATTTGGATGACGCATTTAATATACTATGCAAAATGACCAAATTGTGCTCCTCCTTCTTCCTCTTCTCTTACTTCTCTCTTCAGGTTTTCTCTCGCCTCTCTTTCACCATAACTTTTCTCTCTTCGTCCTTTTTTTATTCTTCTTTTTCTTCCTCTTCCTACTTCTCATTCTTCTTCTTCTTCTTTTTCTTTTTCTTCTTTTCTCCTCCTTCTCCTCCTTCTTCTTTTGTTCTCCCCTTCTTTCACCTTAGATTCGGAGCCGAATTTCAGGTTCCCACGCCATCGAAATCTGGAATTTTTCATATCCCAACCATGTCTGGAACAAGCAGAAATCTGGAAAATTCCATATTTCAATGGGTATCCGCTTGAATTCTCGAGAGAAGAAGAAGAAGGAGGATGAGAGATTCCTTATGGTGGAAGAGAGAAAAGAGTGGTTGAGAGAAGGAAGTTAGATGGACGAAGAATGAGAGATGGCTAATTTGGTTATTTTGTATAGAAGAGTTAAAGCAATCAACAAAAAATTGGTCAAACTTGCGTGACTAGCGTTGACCAGTTGTTCTATAAGGTAATATGGATTTAGTTGGGATGACACGGATAATTTGGTATGATTTTGGCACAAAATTTTGTTTGGGCACCACTTTCGGAAAGTGCGTATAGTTCACGTACTATTAGTATAATTAACCCGACTATATAGGGGTGTAGGGGCTGGTATATTAGAGTTGTAATTAGTGTACTATAAACAATTCATTTCATCTCTCTCTTTCTTATGTTTACTCTTTCTTTTTCTCAACATGGTATCGGAGGTGATATGCTCTTGAGTTTAAAGTTTTAGTTTTTATTATAAAAAAAAATCCTAGTTTTTGGATAACATTTCGCAGGATAGTTGTTTGACAGTGTTTTCTACCGTGTGTTAGAGGATCTATTCCTCAACTATAGTTTGCAGAATCAACCTTACCTCTCACCACCACTGTCAATGTTCTTACCTTGCTCTAATCGGCCAAACTGCATTTTTCAACGATCAAAAACTGTGCGTGAAGCTCACGCATTGCCACTTTCCGACAACTCTTTGTCCAGGGTGGAGAGCGTGTCTTGTCGTGGCTCATTAGATTTCGGTTAAGTTTTAATATTCTTGGTCAACTGCATCCCTAGATTCATCCCATACGGCTAGTTTTTTATGATACTGAATTTTGTAAACTGGTCTTATCTGACAGTAGAAATTTCTTTGGTTTCTTGGTGGAGATCTATTTTGTGTTTGATTATTTGGCTATCTCTTATACTTATAGTGATTGGGTTTAAACTTTGTGAATTGTTGTTGGTTTCGTTATGTGATTGGGGACTATATTTGTTGCTTAAAGAGTTGTTTTCTCTGAGTTGGGTTTATTTATATTTGTAGTGTGATGGATTATATGATAAAATGACTGATGAAACTAAGAAGGCAATATATGCTTTAGAAAAGTAATAGTTCCAAAATTGGTGACAGAAAATTAACGAATTAACGATTATCCCCAGTAGAAGTGTACTGTTGAAAGATTAGGCTGGAAAGAAATTACTTTAGATCCCAATATTAATAATGTTTTAAGATTGATTTTCCTTGTCTTTTTCATTACCATTGTTGCTAATTTGTTAATCCTCATTAATTTGTTTTCTTGTTGTTTCATAACATGATGGAAGCTGAAAACAATGGCACTCAATTAACTAACACTCGTGGAAAAATTGATCTTGCATGGAAACATTGTGAGGAGGGCAAAGAAAATGGAAAACTTAAACTGAAATGCTTATGTTGTGAAAAAGTTTACAAAGGAGGCGGTATTGAATAAAAGAACATCTTGTCGGGAAGACGACCAAGTAGCATAATGCAAAAAAGTTATACTTGGTGTTCGTGCAGAAATGAAGGCATTGCTTCGAGCATGAAACAAGAAAAATGCAATTAAGCAAACCTTAAGAGATTATGATGAGAATCTATTTGCACAAGACATGGAAGAACAATGAGAAGAAGAAGAAGAAGATGTGGAAGAGTTACATCTAAGAAAAATCAGTGCTTTTGAATGGTTAGGAAGAGAAAAAAGTAAAGTGAGGTATAGTTCGACGAAAGTTTTTGCTCAACCAAGTATTAGAAGCGTCATGATTGGAATTAAAGCTAAAGGTAAGGCTTGTTTGGCACTACGTAAATGGTTTTATGATGTTTGCATACCTTTTAATGCAATAAATTCACCTTACTTTAAACATGCATTAGATCTTATTCTTGCTATTGGTACTGGATTTGAGCTGATGTAGCTCGTCCAAGATTTGATGCTAAAAGAAATGAAATTTTCTTTGGAAAAATCGGTCTATTTCCTTTTGTCACTTATGAACCAGCTAAAAGAAATAGTGCTAATCGAGTTGCAGGTACATTAAACTAAACTGATAACTTCGGTCACCAAAAATATTATGCGATCATTTTTTACTTAGAAAATGTTGCATGCTATTAGGGAAAAATGGCCAAGCTCTGATAGAATGAATCCAATTTTCATACAATAAGACAACGCAAAGACACATTGATCCGAATGATATTGAGTTTTGCGAAGCAACTAATAAGCAAGACGGATTTGATATTTGAATAATTTGTCAACCCGCAAACTCTCCGAACTTGAATATCTTAGACATTGGCTTCTTTCGTGCTCTTCAAGCCTCACATTCTAAAGAGGCTTCCAAAACAACTGATGAGCTTACAAATGCTATTGTAAAATCGTTCGAAATTTTTTCCACTGTTCTATTTAATCGTATTTTTCTGTAACTACTGTTGTGCATGATTGAGATCATGAAAACAAGAGGTTGCCATGGGTACAATTACACATATTAACAAAGCAAAGCTAGAAAGACAAGGCAAGCTTCATGTTCGATTGAATTGTAGTGCTACATTAGTTCTAGATATGCTGCAATATTTGAATAATTAGTTTAATTTCATGAATTTCATTTTATCAGTGAACTACACAAAACATTTTGTGAATATGATCTTTGAATCACCATAATAGATTTTTAAGTATTTAAATGGTGTGGGTTTGATTTTAGTAAGCAAATTACATTTGTAAGTGTGATGATGATCTATGATTATTACGTAAATAATAGTATCATATTCATAAAACGTCTAACGTATTCCTCATTGTCATAAACTCGAAATTGATACCATACGATTATATCTCACAAATACGACAAAATACAAATTTGAAATTTCAATACGAGTTACAATAGCACGACAAGTGGCATTTTCAAAATGACGTGGCAGCCACATGGTGATGCCGACGAGAGTTACTATCGGAATCCGACGATGATGACCTTGGTTGTAATGTTATGAAAGGTTGGATGATTTTGGTATTCAAATTTTAAGTTCGATGACTTTTCGGTTCCATTTATGATATTTGGATGATTTTGATGTCCAAATTTTAAGTTTGACGACTTTTCAGTTTCATTTATAATAGTTGTGTTATTTCGGTTCGATCCATATCGGTTCGTTGGGTTGTTGAGCCGAATCGGACCATGTTCTCCTACCTCAAATTGATTCCTTTGATCACATAAATTAGGGTTTCTTCAAATCCTCTATTCATCCATCTCCATCCTCCTCCACCCTAGACTACGAAATGGATCTGGAAGTGGTAGGTCGTCACGCGCTGCTCTTCGACGACGACGCTATGGCGGCGTTCGTGAACTCCGCCACTGCTCTTGTTGACTGGAATTCTCTCTCTATCGATCGCTACGACGTCCGCCACCTTCTCTCCGCCCCTCCCCCTCCTCGTACCCGTCGACTCCACCGCCATTCCGATGACGATGCCCTCGAAACCGACCTCGATCTTGAGCGCTACCTCGATTTGTCCTCTCAATCCGACGAGCAAGGTAATATAATTGCTTATAGATTGTATCTTTTAGATGAACTATATTAATATCTTAGACATCACAATTTCGTTATTGCTGATGATGTTGGACAAATTAGCTGCTATCCATTGAACTCCATGATTGCGAAGCTGTAGTTTATTTATAGCACTGTTTTAAACGAAGGCCGCCTAGTAGCTCAAAATTGAGAATTTGATTCGTTCCTGACTAGTTACCCGACTAGGAATTATAGTGTCTTTTCTTGTTTCTTCAATCTCAAAATTGAGGTTCTTTTACTCAAAATTGTCATCTTGTTTTCAACTCGGATCCTATCCAATTTATTTCAGTTGCTCTTATGGCTTATAAGTTTTATATATATGTATATGTTCAATTTGTCAGTACCTCATGAAACCCCATATGCTAGGCCCTAGTATCTGATTTCTATACAACTATCATGAAAGACTTTATAGATCTAGTTTATAACGCTTTTCTCGATATGAGTACTTTTTGCTGATGTGGTATTCAGCTGAATATAGGAGTATAGAATTTCCTTTCATTTTCTGTATTGCTTATCGAAGTTTGCAGGACCAGATTTTGTTTACTAAGGTTTCATCTTTCAGATTGCCAAGTAAGAATTTCCTTGCCTCATTCTTGTGTTACCCTCTGAGCATCTTCTACCTGTGTTCTTATTATTATGTTTTTGTTAGACTGAAACATGTGATCTTTTACTTATGTGATTAAAATTATTACTTTTCAGATTTAGGAAATGAAGAAGAAAATGTGAATCCAAATGGCTATAAGGCAGTTGCTTTTTCATATGGAACTACTAGTGGATCCAATGATCAAAAGAATACTGATGTTGAGTCTGGTTTCATTCCATCCTTCGCGGTGCCTGAACACCTGCTGCAACACCTGGTAAGTGGACCCCCTTCTTGTACTTTGCTTTCTGCATCTAATATTTGTCCTGATGTTGTTTGTTTGGTGCTTATCTAGTGCGGCGGCATGATAGATGTTTAAGGTGCATGTGTTTTTCTAAGGCTTATCATGTCTAAGTTTCAGATGCTCGGAGCAGGGCTGGAAGTTCTTCAAGGTAGCCATAGCAAGGCACCTTGTCTTCTTTTGATGTCTTGACAAGGGGTCTCACAGGTGGGATTAGGATGATAGACATTTGTTACTTTATCAGGCATCCTCTAGAAATTAGAGGATAGATATTCTCATTGGTTGACGTAAATGGTTCTGTATGTATATGATTATGTATATAAGCATCAGTGGTTGTATAATTAGTATCTTCTTTCCAGGCGTTATTTTGTTTAACTTCTTGCGACTAAGAAAGAATTTTTGTTTCTTTTTCCTGATTTTTCAGCCTCCAACTGAGAAGCTTCACCAGATTATCGCAAGGACTGCTTTGTTTGTGAGCAAGCATGGTGGACAATCTGAAATCGTTCTGAGAGTTAAACAGGGTGACAACCCGACATTTGGGTTTCTGCTACCTGAGCATAATCTTCATCCTTACTTCAGGTTCCTTGTTGAGCACAAGGAACTTTTGAGGTCTGATATTGATGGAAAATCTATAGAAGAAGAGAACAAAATTGATTCTGGTCTTGATCAGACGGGTGGTGTAGGCGGTGCGTTGTCATTGCTAGGTTCTGTATATGGATCTGGAGAGGATGAAGAAGCGGCTACAGAGGATGCTCTTGCTCTTACTGAAAAGGTCTCTGAGGCATCTGCTGTTAATGCTGATAATGTAACTGCATCTCATGGATCAGAAGAAAAGAATTCTTCAAATGTGCCTGGAAAAGATGATATCCTTTTTAGGCCTTCATTTCCAGCATTGAAAGAAAGGTCTCATGTCATAAAAAGAAACCGTTCCATCAACGGGGTCAAGTCTGTAAGCACAGAAGGAGAAAAGACAGATGGTTATATGGATACAGTTTCTTCAACTGTTGATAAGTTGCAGCCTTCTGCTTCTTCTAAAGGTTTTAAGGTAGAGCAATCAATTTTGGAGCCTCCGGCTGATATGAAGAGAGTAGTTGATAAGATAGTTGAGTTCATACAAAGAAATGGAAAGGAATTTGAGGCTGTTCTTGTTCAGCAGGATACTAAGCATGGGAGGTTTCCCTTCCTTCTTCCATCTAATCAATTCCATCCTTACTATCTAAACATTCTGCAAAAAGCTCAAGAGGTGCGTTATTTTGTTATTTTTTCATGTGTGCGTGTGTATATACTTTTTTTTATTATTTTACTGCAGTCCTGTGGATGAATTGCTTTATTTTCCCTATCCCTATTCATTCAATTTATACCATGTACCTACCAGGTGTTAATTAGTTGAAATTGAATGTCATAGTTCTATTTTATCCTGGATGTTTGATACGAAACTTGTATTCCATACTGAAGATATGCCATTTCAATTGGACTTCCTATGGTTAAAGAGTATATCTTGACTTGTGTGTTGACTCGATCTGTTGGAGTATATTTCAAAACTCATTTATTGATCAAATGTACTTCACCAAAAATTATGTAGGTTAGATTGCATATATTGTACACTTTTTTTGTTGTATCAATTTGATTTAAATTCTGTGCATCTAGAGTTGATGTGTATTGGCGTAACTAACTGATGTTTTCTCAAATTCTTGGGGTACAGTCAAGGTCAGCCGGCAAGAATTTTATTTCGGCTAAGCATGACTCACCGGGTTATGGGAGGGACAAAAAAACCGGAAGTAGAGAAAAGGATACACACTCCTTATCATCTGACGTACCATATGAACCTGACAGGAAAGAGAAGTTCAAAATGGTACTTGGTAAGTCAAAGAAGGATGGGCAGGATCCACCTTCAAAAGCAAACCCACAACCAGTTGGAGTTAGCATTGATGCAGCTGCAGCTATTCTTCAGGCTGCAAGAAAAGGCATTAAGAATCCCAATCTAGAAATTCTATGCAAGACAATAACTGGTACTCGCCAGGTTCACAGCAGTGAAGGGGGAGATGGCCAGATTTCATCTCGGGATCCCAGTTCCAACAACCAGAAGCCAGACAAGAATGCAAATGAGGCTGATTCTTCGGAAGCCAGCTTAACCAGAGAGCAAAATTTAAAGGCCGAGAGGCTGAAACGAGCAAAAGTGTTTGCAGCCATGGTAAAAAGTAAAGCTGTAGCGATGAAAAGTGAACCTTTACGTGGATTATCTGTAGAACCATCTGAATCTGGGTTTTCTGGGTCAGATTCCCAGGCTATTCATCTTGGAGACCAAGAAAGGCGGAGCAGTTCAGTTCCTGTGGATGTTGATAGCAATGATAAAATTAAGAAGCTTGAAATGAAAGAATCTGCTGAAGAACATAATGAAAGGAGACTAAAGAGGAGCTACCGTTCTAGATCTAAAAGGGTTGATGAGGAGGAGGATGATGAGGAGGAAAGCAGAGATCACAAGCATTCTCGGAGAAAGAGGCATCATAAATCACATCGCAGCAAGGACAGGCATAGGCACAGGAAAAGACATTCTTCTCCCCACGACTTGGAATCTGATAAAAAAGTAGATAGCAGTTCTGAAAGTGAGGTCAGGTACTCTAGACATAGGCATGAACATGATGTCTCCTCAGATGATGGACGGGGGAACTCTAGATATAAGCACAAACGAGATGGCTACATAGAAGATGGTTACAGGCATCATAGACGGAATCACAGGCATAATAGTTCTGATGATGATGAACCTACACATTCCCGGCGAACTAAACGCTCTCACCAGAGGCATAAGCATGATAGCTCGTCTGATGAAGAGCATAGCCACCGAGCAAAATCAGTAAAGCATGGGAAGACAACCTGCTCAGAAAGAGATCCGGATTTGGAAGAAGGAGAGATACTTATGAAATCCGATCAATCAAAAGCTAGTGAATGTGGTGATGGTGCTAGTAGAGAAGCTTCCGTTGATTTATCAAAATCTCAACCTGAAGTTTCCGATGATCTTAGAGCCAAGATCCGAGCGATGTTGATGGCAACCTTATAAGTAATTAGTAAACTTTCTCAATTATACTGTTTGATGGAGGTTTCATTTATTGTAGAAATGTAATATTTATGTTCCACTTGTGAGTTTTAGTAATAGTTTCGTGGAAATAAGGTGCCTATGTTAATGTTTTATTTATTGTTCTGATTTTTAGGGTGCATTTTGCAACAAACTCAACTCCAGTGCTTGTGTTCAACTTCATAAATTTTCTAAAATTTAACACAAATAATTTGATATAGTGCCAACCTTGGTTTTGAAATATGGTTGGTAATTAGTACCGAGCTATCAACGTGATATTACCATAGCCATTAGGGATAATTTTTGCATCCCCAGAGCCTTTAGGATCCGAAAGTACTGGGTTTCACATTTCATATATATGATTTACTTAGCTTGTCATAATTTAATGGTTTCACTATTTATAATGTATTCAATATTATTTGTTCGTGAAGCAGTCAGAAGGGTAAAACGTTTTTTTAAAATTTTCTATACCTATCACCACACCATCCTCAACTATTGCTGGATTATAGTCTTCAGGTTCTAGTCAATGGTCTTTGGATTCCAGTCACTAATCATCTAAAGCTGGATTCCAGACACCACACCAGTTGTCAGATTCTGGTGATTGAAATTATCCGTCATGGTGACTAGATCTTAATATTTTTTATTTTTATATCAATATCGTATGTTCTAAACTAAAGAATCGAAAAATATTTTCATTAGCCAAACGTACGATTTTTTTTGCATAATACTTTCTACATAGTTTCCAAAACAAATCTTTTTAAGGGGAGCCTAATTATATTAATTTCTCATAACTACCATGATGTATATTGTTGGAAGCTAATAAAAATCCCTGGTGATGAGTATAACCTTGATTGATAATAGACTTGGAAAACTTCTTCATATTGTTGGTATTTTGTAACCGGATTCACACTATTATATTCGGTAACACCTATTACCTACAATTATAATTCTTACTGAAATTATATAAAAGCAAATGTATCTAAATTTATAGCTTTTCTTTGTTACAGTATTAAAGTTTACATTATGAACACGAGTTAGATAATATGTCCTTCTCAAAGGAAGAAAAGATTATGCATTATGCATATATAATAATATTATTAGTTCATTATTTAAAAGCATTTACTTGAAGTTTGAAAATGAAAAGAATTCACATTTTCAGTTCTGTTTATTTCCTTTTTTCCTTCTTCTTTATCAATCTTGAGATGAAAGAAAACATGTTGCCTCTATTTTTCTTTCTCATTGACTTTAATTTAATTTCTCAGAAGTGGTATACTTATTTAATTCGAAAAATTAACTTTAACTAACCATAGTTAACATACACTTGAGGCTTAGCTCTCTTTTTTGCTAATAGTGTTTGGCCTCCTACATCTTAGCATTTTTTCACAACATTAAATATATGATATATTATTCATCTTAAACTATTCACAAAAGATGTTATTTTGAAAATTATGGGTTAATGGGTTATAGGATTCCTAAGCATAACAAATACTTTAAATTTTAGAAAAACTGTTACCAAATTTTTTTAGAAGAATTCAGAGATAGGTCATAGGTCGTATTTATTATCGTTATGATCCACCTATCTTTGTTTAAATATACTAACTAAATCGTAGATTCTGTACGTTGTTTGTCTAACAAAATACTCTTGAAATCAGTTAAGCTAATTAGTTAGTTTTGTTTGATTTCAATAGTTATAAAATAATGATATGCAGTAAATTAAAGATGAATAATCTTCTGAAAAGGGGAAAAAAAGCTGAATAAAATCATGAGAAAAATGAAAAAGCAAATTTATTAGTAGTATTGTATTATTATTGGATGCATGAAATGAAACCTTTGACTTTAATTTAATAGTAATAATAATACACATAAACCAGGCCTCTATTCGTGGTTACATTTTGTGGGCCGTTGGAGCAGGAGACGAAAAGAAGAAGCAGTAGCCTTAGTAAAGAAGAAAAGAATAATATAATATAACATCCAATAGACACGTGTACGGTCAGAGCATGTAGAGTCAATTCCGACTTTGAAATAACCGAACCGGATAAACCGGACAGTTATATACACGTACAAATATCTCCTCTCCTATACTCTACTCATCATCTCTCAGTAGCTGCTGAAAAATGTAAGCTATTTTTATCATCATCATCATCATCATCATCCTCATATTCTACTACTACTGCTCTCTTGATTTTTAATATCTTGTATGTTGCTCTGATGCTGCCGATGTTTTCCTATTTTACTTTGACTTTCTTATACCATGGATTTTGTTTTGTTTCGTTGCTTACAATCTATCAATCTCTACGAAAAGTTTGAGGTTCGAGTACCCACTTTGTCAAAATTACCTATATTTGCTTTGCTAGGTAATTTGTAAATTCCACTGTAAACCTCCGTTGAGATCAGGTAGTTCGCTGTCGAATTAGGGTTTTTATTGTTTCCGGACGTAAAGGAAAATTTTGAAACTAGATAACATCTATTACGCCTAGTTCATCGATTATTATGTTTGTAAATTATAGCTGGTTTTTCTTGTTATTGAGGTATAATGTCAGAAAAAAATAGGAGATTAAGGTCTGTAATGTTGTTGAAATGAAAGATGAAAGGCTCGCTCCATCAAAATCAGGATGATCAAGGGCGTTAGAATGGTTTTTGCCTTATTTTTTTCTGTTTAAAGCACATTTATGTGGATGTATATGCGTCTCAAGTGTTAATGGTGAGAGTGCTTGTATAGTTGGCTGAGACCTTGACAAGATAGGCGTAAAGAAAATAAAAATTCAGTTCTCCATGTTTATTTGGCCATGGGTGCAGTTCGTTATAAGGTTTTGATTATTTATATTTGTTTTTTGTTTTTTGTTGTTTAATTCTACAGTTGTCAACATGGGAACTATATTAAAACCTATTGCAGCTGCACTTTACCTTTGCTTCCTTCTTCTGCCGTTGGTTTTTGCTGCCTCCGGTGATGGGTTGCTTAGGATTGGACTCAAAAAGAGGAAGCTTGATCATAACAACCATATGGCTGCTCAGATTGAGTCAAAGGAAGGAGAGTCATTGCGGGCTTCGATTAGAAAGTACCACTTCAGTGGGAATTTAGGTGATTCACAAGATATTGATATAGTTTCATTGAAGAATTACATGGATGCTCAATATTTTGGTGAGATTGGTATTGGTACTCCCGCACAAAATTTTACTGTGATATTTGACACTGGGAGTTCCAATCTCTGGGTGCCCTCTTCCAAGTGCTATTTTTCGGTAAGTTGCTTCCTTTTGTGTGGTAGAAAATTATTTGTAGTTTTATGTTAGTAGATCAGATTGCGAAATGTCATACTATAGGTTATGAGCTGGTTCTGAAAATCCTAAGCATAATATCTTATTAAAAGAAAGCACTATTATTATTATTATATTGTAATTTGTAAGGTGAAATTGCATTTTTTGCTCTCTATTTGCAGATAGCCTGCTATTTTCATTCTAAGTACAAGGCTGTTCGCTCAAGCACCTACAAAGAGAATGGTTTGTTTCTGAACCTAGCTCTTTTACTTTATTTATTATTTATGATACTCTTGATTCATGTGCAAATTGATATCATAGTTTTTGCTTTCATTGGAGTTGTATGTTATTAGCTGAATGTACACGTATCCATATGGATTAACATTCCTATGACTTCTAATCTAAAAAAATAAAAAAAAATTCCTATGACTTTTATTCCTGTGCTTGTGGTGCTCTTTTGGACTTTAAATTTTACATCTTTTACATTTAGTAATTGATTTCTTTCATGTAACTTGAATTGCGCTCTTGCAAATGTATATGCCTTAACTTTGCATTGGTTGCTCTATTCTAGAATTCCGAATGCTAATATTTTTATATGGAATGCAATGGTGGTGGGCATATTTTTATATTTTTATTTGCATGTGTTATTTGATCGAATGAGGATTTTTGAGAAATCAAAGCATAAAGTTTGATGTTATTCATTCAGGAAAATCTGCAGCAATTCATTATGGAACTGGTGCTATTTCTGGCTTCTTTAGTGAAGACCATGTAAAAGTTGGTGACCTTGTGGTCAAGGATCAGGTAGTTTGAAGTTGGTTATAAGTGCATTTCTATAGTTGCATTGTTTGCAGTTTGGATTTACAAATTGGATGGTTTATGTTAGGTATTTATTGAAGCCACCAAGGAGCCTAGCATCACATTCTTGGTTGCGAAATTTGATGGTATACTTGGTCTCGGATTTCAAGAGATTTCTGTTGGAAATGCTGTGCCTGTTTGGTATGTAATGGTTTTTTTCGTTTTGCACTTAACTAAATTTTTTTACTTCAGATTCATGGATCCTTATGTATGTTAAATACTTCACTATCACTTACATATCGAGAACTATCACAGGTACAACATGGTCAATCAGCAGCTCGTGAAGGAACAAGTATTTTCATTTTGGTTTAACCGTAATTCTGATGAAGAAGAAGGCGGTGAGATTGTTTTCGGTGGGGTCGATCCGAACCATTATAAGGGTAATCACACATATGTCCCCGTGACAGAGAAAGGGTATTGGCAGGTTTGTTTGTTTCCTTATTCATTTTCTCCAGTGATAAATATTACTTGAATATCAATTGGTCTAAAATTCTAAACTTGACTGCTTCTCTCTTGTTGTCTAGTTTGACATGGGTGATGTCTTGATTAATGGTACAACAACTGGTAAGTATAGCACTTCTCATGTTTCTGTGCTTGTAATTTTTTTAATAAGTGTTCACTCATTGTTAATGATATTCCATTTCTGTAGGAATATGTGCTGGTGGGTGTAAAGCAATTGCTGATTCTGGAACTTCGTTGGTGGCTGGTCCTACGGTGAGTAGTCAACCATGTTTCCTTCTCCATTATTCCTTTACTCAGTGGTTGACACATTGGGTTCATCTAGCCTTTCGTTCAAATGTCTTGATAAAACATTTCTTCTTTGTTGAATCTAAAAAAGGGCAGTATATGTTCCCTACTCCGTGGGTTAAGTTTTTTTTTTTTTTTTTCTATCTACGTTTTATTTGATCTGGTAATCCCTAGACTCTCTAGTTTTCTTTGAGGTTTATGGTAAATGTACTGTCTTATTTTGCAACTTCTGCGCCTTTTTCTTTGTTTGGTCTTTTGTTTTAGCCTAAATTTTGCCATGGGTCATTGTCTTTGTATGTGTTTGATTATCCTGCAAGTGTTTGACTCCTAGCATTTTGCATTTTGTAATTCGTATACAGGGTATCATTGCTGAAGTAAATCATGCAATTGGAGCTACTGGAGTCGTTAGTCAAGAATGCAAGGCTGTTGTTTCTCAATATGGAGATGTCATAATCAATATGCTTTTAGCAAAGGTATTTACCAAAATTAATGTTGTTTATGATTACCATCTGTAACTGGATAGCATGAAGATATTTTTTATTTTCTTCTTTTTCTTCAGCTTGCTGGGTTTTATCATGTATTTATTATCATTAATTGCAGGATGAACCAGATAAAATATGCTCAGTGATTGGTTTATGCTTGTTTGATGGTTCTCGAGGTGTAAGGTCAGAGTTAGAATCTTCTTTTTGCATCTACCAATAGATATATCCTATTTCTTCCTGCATGACTAATACTGTTAGTTATCCCATGATTTGATCTCAGTAAGGGCATTGAGAGTGTTGTGGATAAGGAAATTCAGAGAGATGCTGGTGGAATGTGTGTTGCTTGTGAGATGGCAGTTGTATGGATGCAGAACCAGCTCAAGAAAAATAAAACACGGGAATATGTGCTCAATTATGCCAATCAGGTAAACCAGTAAACTAAAATCTATTGTGCGAGTGAAGCTCTATTTTGCTCATGCTGAATTTATTAAATGCAGGTATGTGAGAAGTTACCTAGTCCAATGGGAGAATCAGCAGTTGATTGTGCAACTGTGTCTAACTTGCCTTATGTATCATTCACAATTGGCGGGAAAGTATTTGACCTTGCCCCTGAGCAGGTAAGTATCTAATGATACTGGTTTGTCTGAAATGCCTTGTGTACCACATATGATTGTGAATGCAATGATGCTCATAAAACTTACCCTGTTGTCCTCGTTCTTCTGATATGTGTAACACATGCATGCATCAAGACGCAGGCACCTAAAAAAGCCGATGTCATTTTCAGCTGATCAAGTTAAATAGATAGCATTTCAAATCTTTGTTCAGAATACTATCTGCTACTCTATTTTGTATAATTGTTTTGTTTATGGCAGTACGTCCTGAAAGTGGGCGAGGGAGAAGAAGCTCAATGCATCAGTGGATTTACAGCATTGGATGTGCCACCTCCTCGTGGTCCTCTCTGGTATTCCATTTTTCTTTTCATCATGGATTTTCTACAAGAACTTGTGTTATTGTTTTGTTTTTGTTGGTGTGCTGTACATCTTTCTACTAGTTTGGTAGTGAAATGGTTATTCACTTGATAGTAGTGCTAACAAGAAATTATTACAGGATATTGGGTGATGTATTCATGGGTCCGTTCCATACTGTGTTCGACTATGCCAATATGAGAGTTGGATTTGCTGAGGCTGCATAATTGAAGTGAAGAGTCCATCTTCCCTTGTGTTACATACATGCTGTCTCCTCTCCATACCATCTATTATGTTATATATTTGGCTGGCTTGGATTTTTTACAAGTATCATTCATGTAAATATCTGAATTCTGAACGGAAATTTACCTTGTAGTTAAAAGGATGTGTAATGGACTGCGAAAGCTGACTGTAATAAAAAGGTAGATTTGATAGCAGTTGATACATAATATGATAGTTGATGTTATTACAAGCTCATCCCTCCTTGTGGATGCACATGCCATTTGGTAGTTTGATCTTGAAATAAGGGAGGGCACATATATTTGGTGAACAAACTACATTTTGTTTTCTAATTTTGTTATGAAATGACTCGTCCAACTGAAATATCAGTCGGTGATGCCTTAGTCTCAACTAACAGTGAATACTTTGAACAAAAAAATTACATACCAAATGTTTTTGGACCTTAAGTTGTGCAGAAGCTCATAGCTTTCTTCTGTTGTTTGGGCCTTCCTAGCTGGCTACAAACTGTAGAAATTTAGCTTTATATCAACCAGTTATTGTGTCTCAGTCTAGCTAGCGAATCCTAGAGAAAAGTTGAAAAGTTCATGTCTACCAATGAATGTGGTAGAAAAGTAGAATATCTCTTCTAATTGCGGGATTTCCGTATGAAGGAACCAAGAATAGAACTGAGATCCATGAGTTTTAGCATTACAAAAAAACCGAACTTGAGAAAATGTTTGTATTATTTCTTAAAATTAATCCGAGCATAAGCCGAGAAGCCAAGAATTGAACGGAAGACTTCACACAAGTGACTAGAGGCCTGCGCTTCTCAAGTCAGTCTTTAATTGGTGAAGATGTTTGTATTAATTTGTTTAAAGTTAAAGTTGTAGTATTGAGAGAAAACAAAGCATCATGTAACAGACCATTTCCAAATTGCAATTGTGTGCCAAGTCTAGCTCTATCCTAACGTGACCATTTTGTGCAAATTTGACAGAGTGTTATATATCTTAGCATTTAGGAGTGTATGATCTAAGGTTTGCGTTTATGTTTAACGGTCCAAAATTTTTATATAACAAATATATAATAAATGACTTGCAATGTGTTATTATTTATTGGTTGAAACATAATGCATGAAATTATAAGTCCGGTGCATCACATCAACTGTAGTTTGGACATAGAACTGATTTTAAATTTGGAAAGTAACAATGCCATCCAATATCATAAAAATGTTAATGTTTTAGTATGACATCTTCATTTACGCTCTCATCTCCATTGGTTAGAAACTTTTTCCCCCCCCTTCAGACCTTTCAGGCATCACCCCTTGGATCCAGGCAATTTAGGAACCTCTAGTCTTTAGTGGTGAGTTGGCAAAGGCAAGCAAAGGTGGCAGGTTTTTATTGCTTTAATGTATAGCTGGAAAAGAAAAGGATGTGATGAAGCTTGACAACATTAAAAGGGATGAGGTGTAGGCACCGTCCTGCTGTTTAAAGAGACCCTACCCTACCCCACCCCACATCAAAAACATGAAAAATGGGGTAACTCTGACTGACAAATATGTTGTGTGTGTCCTAATGAGGAATGAATTACTTGAATATCACTCAACATTAGTCCTTCAATGTTTGTTTTCAACTTAATTAATATTATGTTCCTTTATAAATATATGCTTATTTATTCCTCTTCTGTTCTGTTGTGTTCTGTTGTGCTTTAATTTTGATTGTGAATGTGATTCCCACATGAGAAATTAACGCCTTCGATCCACTGTCTGTCAAAACTAGCTAACAAATTTCACTTTCCAGCAAAAAGGTAGCTCAAGTCCACATTCATTGACGCCCGTCACTTCACTTGTTATTTAAAGTTACACTTAAAAGTCACCAGCTATATATTTTATTCTAGATGATTTAATTAAGTTAGACTGCAACTTTTTATTTAATTAATTATTAAATACTTGGAAAAGAAACCACAATTGCCAAAGAATTTCAAAAAGAAAGAAGGGCATTATTTAATTAACTGCACTTCTTGTCTTGTTTGTATTGCATTGGATAACCATCCTTGATTCCTTGCCTTTATACAATTTTTTTAAAAAAAAAAACTTCAAATGAAGGGTTCATTTAGATTCCAAAACTTAATTAATCTAAAATAAAGTTCGAACAATACTTTACTGTTTGCCATAGATATTTCTTTCTTTTCTTTAATTTGATTTAAAATGATGACATGTACTACACCACCAGGAATTGATGATTGGTTGCATCCTCTTAGAAGACGAAGAAGAAGATAGGGTTGCACAATATATTATCTAAAAACTTAAATACCTAGTGCCTAGTCTAAGTGGACACTGTGTCCTTCAGATAAGCTAAAAATAATATTGATAGTTAGCCATCTATGAGAAATTGTATTGCTAATGTTTTAATCGGTACAATTGACTTTAACATTAACACGTTGGATCAATTTCAAATATTTTCAATGGAATTTACTTTTTATTTTTCAGTATACTATCAATTATTAATATCAAACATTCTATATCCACATGTCGTTATATTTATTGTATATTTTTTCGAATTCTTATCACATGTTAGATACAAAATTTTCGAATATCCTAACAAGTTTGTTCTAAAATTACAGAAAATAAAATCTTTGTTTATGAATCAAAACTTATGTAAAACTTCATAAAAAAAAATATTTTTTTTATGTAAAATTAATGAAGAAAATATTTATTTATAACGTGGTCGGGATATTTTTGAAATAATAAAACATACATACTAATTCAATTTTGAACACATGTGGAGAGAATTGCAAGCGTGCTAGAAAAGTAAATTCTCAATTTGTTAAACAGTTCTGATGGTACAAAGTGTGCCTAACAACATGACTACTAACAATACACAGTTATCTATTTGCAATTCAGTGAAATCCTAGAATTTTTTTTTCAATTTTAATATTTTTTTTGGTTACTTTTAATATTTTTATTAATACAACTTATCATGAAATAGGTGAAGCTTTCTAACTCAAGAAATTTATTTAGTGAAGGGGCTTTTTATGTGCTTGCTATTTTTATAGATCACTATTGTTTTTTCTAAAACTGATAACTCTGTGTCAATAAACTGCAAATGCTATGTTCACAAACATAATTTTTGTAGTGTTAATCTAATAAAATGAATGCCTAGTGATCGTACAGATGGAAACTTAAATTTTATTGTAGATCTGATTGATTATTCTATGAGACAATGTTGTAATGTAAACAAAGCTAAGGTTGTTAAAAGTATAAAGGAATGATTAGCACTTAATTAATTACTACCTCTTTAGAAACTAACAAAAGAGAACAGCTTAGCTTGTAAACAAACAAAGTTAAATCCAGAACGCGGCTCACATAATTTAATTTTAAATTTGGGGTTGCCGCCGCAAAGTCCACTACCCTAATATTGGATTTGGGATATTCCTTGTAAAAATCTAATTAATTAGCCACTAATTACGCTGTCCTTAACACATGTTCACATGTCTTCATGTGATTAACTTTATACTAAACTTGCCTTAACCAACCACCGTCCTTCAACGGCTCCAGCCATAACCCCTTCCATCTCTTGCCACGTGCTTCTCTACAACGCTCCCAAACTACTACAATTTCAACAAAAATAAATTTAGATTGTTGGATTTAGTTATCTTAATAAATGGAAAAAATAATCTGAAACTTGTATTTATAAAATTAAGGCAAAAAGCATCTTGAGGCCCCTGATCTTATCCTTTTCGGTGCATTAAGTCCTTGATCTTTTATTTGGATACATAAGGCCCTTGATCATTTATATTTGGTTCTATCAAGTCCTCATCTAACAAAATTGGATGATTTGTTAATTTTCACAAATTAATAAGACCAATTGAAATATTGTGATACCTAATTAATTACAATTGATTGAATTTTCAATAAATTATTCAACAATTTTTTTTAAAAATGAACAAAAAAATCAGTATTTATTGTCGTTGTTTTGCTCATTTTCTAGTCATTTCAAAAGTGAAATTGAAGAGAATGAAAGCATGGATGAAATTTAATAAATGATGTTTGACCATGTTCTTTATGCCTTTATTAGTACTTATCGGTTCTTCATTTCAGTTCGGTAATTTCTTTTCAGTAAATGTGCTTTAGTAATTTTCAGTCATCAAGAATTTGGCCTTAATTTGTGGGGTCGGAATCAAAGAGAAGAGCTAAGATGAAAAATAAAAGAAGAGACAAAGAGAAACGTTTGAGAAAGAATGTGCGGCGTTACTACATTCGAATAGGCGGGAAAATTAATTGTCAATTTGAAAAAGACAATATTGTCTGGAAATGTAAGTAAAAAGCAAAGTGAATCACATATATTAATGAACTCTCCTAAACGGGCTAGATTTGTAATTATGCCACAATATTTTGATCTTATTAATTTGTCAAAGTTAACAAATCATCCAATTTTATTAGATATGGGCTTGATAGAACCAAAAATAAAAGATCAAGGGCTTAATGTGTTCAAACGAAAGATCAAGGACTTAATGCACCGTACGATGAAAGATCAGGGGCCTCAAGATGCTTTTTGCCTAAAATTAAATTAACGAAACATTTTTATAATTACCGTAAATTTAAAATGTTTGTTTTTTAGAAAAAATCTAGAAATTTTTTGAGTAATACTCTTTAAAAATATAAAGTACAACGAGTAGATAGGAAGACTATTTAAACACAAAACTTTATTTATAATTAATAGAGCATTATATTCTGAAATGATCTAAAATTTATTACTATTATTTGGTTTCCAGTAAAACATATTAAAAAGTAAATGTTTGTATTATGACACATAAGTTTGATGATATTTATCCGTTAACATATTAAAATCAATAATATGCAAATATAGAAATATTAACTGTGGAATTGAGTTTTTAATTGTAAATATGCAACCTACCAAGCAATAACTTACTCGTTATTACCTTTAAAAAAAGAAAGCGTGAGACCTTAAATTCGAATTTCAAAATTGATAAATATAAAATTCTCAAAAAAAAAAGAAAAAAAATAATGAGAACTAAAGTTAATAGGCAAATGGCAAAACAAGTTCATTTATGCGTACACAATATATTATTATTGATAAATTCTATAATTATTTTGTTTTTTACAAAATAGCCATTACTTTGTTTTGTATACCATTAGATGATTTGTAGAGAAATCGATCTAACGACAACTAAAATAAAGTAAAAACAAGGTAAAATTAAAAGCAAAGTAACCATATAACCTACAACATTATTATATACATGATTTTTATTTGTCATCCATTTTGTAAGTTAATGCATCTCTTATCACGTATTTTACATTTTTTTTTCCAATTTCAATTGTATAATTTTCTTTTTGCAATTACACTTTTATAGATTTTAGAATTTGAATTTAAGAATGTTGGAACTTTTTTTTAGGAATATAATTATCATTAAGACATTGGGTGGAATTTTTTTTTTTTTTTTTTTTGACGGAATTTTTTTTTTCTTTTGAAAACATGAAAGATGCATTTTTTTTTTTAACAAAATAAGGGTACTGGTGAGGTATGTAAATTTTTCTTGATTTTGATACATTGATAAAGTTAAATATATAAATACTACTAAATTATAGATTATGGTGTAAGAAGTAACATTATTTAAAGATAACAAACTAGATAAAGAAAATAAAATAAAATAATACTCCATTGTTTTATTTATATATTTTATTTTTATTGAGAAGACTCTTGAGCCTTATTTTTATAGTTGACACTTTATTCATTGTACCATTATATAAGACTCCAAAGCCCAAAAAGACAAGTCAAAATGCCAAATACTCATATATAAATACAACATATATAGCTTAAACCTTCCTTCCAAAACTAAAGTAACCCATTTCAAACAAAATACAACTCCTCTAATTCTCTTTTCCTCTCTTCCTCTCTCCCCATGGACTGGAAAAGAGGACCTATAATCGGCCGTGGCTCCACCGCCACCGTCTCCCTAGCCACCTCTACTTCCTCCGGCGAGCTCTTCGCTGTCAAATCGTCCGAGCTCTCTACCTCCACGTCACTCCAAAAGGAGGAATTTTTCCTATCTAAATTAATCTCTCCTTATGTAATAAAATACATAGGCCACCAAATTACACAAGAGAACAGTCACCAAATTTACAATATTCTCCTGGAATACGCTCCCGGTGGCACGCTTCACAATAAAATTGTTTCCGGTGGCCGGCTGGAGGAGACCACGATTAGACAATACACACGAAATATCATCCAAGGCTTAAATTATCTACACACCAACGGATTAGCACATTGTGATATTAAGAGCCAGAACATTCTTATGACCAAACAAGGACCCAAGATTGCTGACTTCGGTTGTGCTACATTTGTTGACCACGGACCGACCAATATTTCCGGTACACCGGCGTTCATGTCCCCCGAGGTTGCACGAGGCGAGGATCAAGGATTTCCGGCTGATATATGGGCAATGGGCTGCACAATTATAGAAATGGCGACGGGAAAAATCCCGTGGACCGAGTATACTAATGATCCTATATCGGCTTTATATAAAATCGGATTCTCCAGCGAGGTGCCGGAGTTTCCTACGTGGCTATCGGGTAAAGGGAAGGATTTTTTAAGCAAGTGTTTAAGGAGAGATCCGAGGGAGAGATGGACGGTTCAAGAATTGCTTGAGCATTCTTTTCTTGATGTTGAAGAAATTAGTGTGACTTCTTTTTCTCCAAGCTGTGTGTTGGATCAGGATTTTTGGGAAGCCATGGATGGATTAGAAAGTCCTAATCACGATTTTCGGGTTCAAGATTCATTGGATTCACCATCCGAGAGGATCAAGAATTTGATTAATGGATGTGGTTTTGAATCAAGTTTGAGTTGGGATGAGGAATGGATTACTGTTAGGAGTAGTAGTGAAATTGAGGAAGATCAGAAATCAATTGAAGGCGAAGGCGAAGATGAAGATGAAGATGAAGATGAAGATGGAGGTTCAGTTCCATCTGGATTCATGGCTTCAGATGAACAAGAGGTTGAGAGCTCATCTAGCTCTGATCAAGAATTTTTAATGGATTTTATTGAAAATGAGATTAGGATTAGTGAAAATAATATTAGGATTAGTGATATTGTATCAGATAATCTGAATTTCGAGACAGATCATAATGATAAAATCTTGTTTTCTTCAATTTCATTTTGTTGCTTCTTTTTTGTCCTTGGATTAAATGCTATTTTGATTTTCTGGGTTAAAATTCCTCTGTTTTTGTTTTTGTCTACATCAAATCATGTCATGATTTACAGTTTTGAGAAATATATTTCCTAATATACGTGAAATAATCTAATATTTGGGATGGAGAGAGTAAAACTTAGGCGAATAGATTTTGGAAGCATTTTGATCGGATTTTGTAAACAAATGAGAAATTCGCGTTAAAAAATGTACTTCAAAAGAGGAGATTGTTTCCAAGAGTTGTATAACTCTTTAGTTAAATTTTTAAACCGTAACAAAAAAAAAAGGAGGAATTTTTAAACTATAATTAAAAAAATGAAAAAATTTAAACAATATATGTTTCCTGTGCAAAAAGAATACAAATTATACTCATCAACTGCGTATATTCAATGTATCAAATTTTGTTACCGAAATATATAATTGTACTATTTTGTAAACATTGAGCCTTGACTGGTACCAATTTCTAAACATGAAGTCTAAATTGATACAATTTTACACGTTAAATTAATATTTTTCAAAAGAATGTTAAGCCTTTTTAATTTTAGGGAAAAGTTTAAAAAAAATGCTCGTGGTTTCCAACTTTTGCAAATAAAGGTCTGTGGTTTCAGTGTTTGCAAATAAAAGTACGAGGTTTCATTCCGTTAGCAAATAAAGGTACGGTCACTAACACCGTTTATTGTCGGTGACGTGGCACTTTGACCACAGTTTGACCAAAGGGTAATTTCGTCATTAATAAAAAAATAAAAAAAATAAAAGTAAAAAAATGTTTGTGGTTTGATTTTTTTCGAATAACAACCCGTGGTTTGATATTTTATTAAAAAAGAGGTATGAGGTTTGATTTAATTAGCAAATACGGTTTTAGACTAATTTATAAATTAAAAACTACCAACAAATATTCTTGTAAAAAACAAAACAACAAATTTTCATTAATGTTCGTTCAAACAAATTAAAATTCCTTCAAAAAAAGAAAATACCAAATTCATGAAAATTCTATGAATTCAAAATACCCGAAAACATTATAAGAAAATTTGCTGTTTTGTTTTTTTCAATAATATTTGTTGGTAATTTTTAATTTGTTTTTTTTAATTAAATCAAACTTCATACCTTTTTTTTAATAAAATATCAAACCACGGACTGTTATTTGCAAAAAAACCAAACCACAAACATTTTTTTTACTTTTATTTTTTTTATTTTTTTATTAATGACCAAATTACCCTTTGGTCAAACTGTGGTCAAAGTGCCACGTCACCGAAAATAAACGGTGTTAGTGACCGTACCTTTATTTGCTAACGGAATGAAACCTCGTACTTTTATTTGCAAACACTGAAACCACAGACCTTCATTTGCAAAAGTTGAAAACCACGAGCATTTTTTTTAAACTTTTCCCTTAATTTTATATCTTTTTATTAAATAATTAAATTGAATAGTTGTTGTCAAAAAAAATTTGAATTGTTGATTTTACATTTAATGAACAACATATATTAAATTTGATTTTTGAAATTCATTCGCAACTCAAATATACAAATTCATGGTGTATCAATTTGAACCATTCATTCACATAACCGAAATATTAGAGAATAATTGAAGTAAGAGATGAACAAAGAGTTGTTAACCTTAATTGAATTTGGTTGGCTCTATAGTGTGAACATAGAAGACCTAAAATAGAAATTATCAAAGTCAACGGCAATAGTGGGCTTCACCTGCCATTTAAAGTGTGGATTAAGACTAAGAGAAATCAAAGTCAAACAAGATTTGATTAGCATTCATCCCTTATTAAGTGGGACCTAATTAAGGTCACCTGGGCTGGTAAGAGCAGATTAGCAGTTCCACTTCCTCTTCTTCACCCTGCGTGGACCTTGATGTCTTCCACAATACATATTACAAGTCTCAACATCTTCATCCATTCATTTTAGTAGCTAGCTTTTATGTTTTTAACAAACTTATATACATCTATTTATTTTACAGAATATTTATTACGGATTTCGGTTTATTTACGCTCCTATTACGTAGTATTTAATTTGGACATCTGTGTAAGCTTGTCTATGCATTTCATAAAAAAATTAATAGTTGTTGTAGAAAAAGTCCCACCATCTATTGATCATCTTCACTATGCATCTAAATATGTATTGAAGGTCCTCTACGTGATATAGAGAACATACATCCTTAACAAAAACTCCAACGATACATAAACTTTTGATTAACTTTTATGTTTGCTCCAAGAAATTGATTGGTCCCTTGAATTTATAGAGTACTTTTTAGTCAATTGAACTTGCTTCAAATGACATGTTTAACTATTTAGGTATGTCTGTGAACTTTCTATTATACTGAAGATAATTCTTTGTCTTCAACCCTCTACGTTTTTGTTTTTGTATCGGTTCTTCTTACTTATATAATATATTATTTTAAATAAACAGTGATATTTGTATGTGTGTAAATGACAATATAAGGATAGAGATAGAGGAACAAGAAAATTTATTCCACAATATTTCAATTTCTCTATCTTTATTATTACATCGTATGTGTTACTAGTATTTACCAAAATACCCCTGACTCGCCTATTCTTCCTAAATATTTGTCAATGATATAATAATAGAGATACTTAAACTTGTCATTGCTCTATCAAATATATTTGTTAATACTTTCTCACTTGTATCCATTGATTCTTTGAACCTCTCAACTCCTATATGTATAAGTACTTTCCTATATTCTCTTTACAATTATAAAGATGAATACAACAATCTAATTCTCTATCTATGTTTTAACGCTCAAAATTAAAATTAATAAACCACTTTATAAATTCAGAGATATATATAATCAATTTCTTAAACTAAATTCATGAAATTCTGATGTAAGAAACAATGTTAAATAAGTTGTTGGAGGTCAATTTTCTTTTCCTAAGATACTAAAAGTCAAAGTTAATTGATTAAAACAAATTGAAAGTCTAAATTTAGTCGCTATTTATAGGTTAATTAATTTGCTATATGAAAGTCATTAACAGCTTGCTATTTCTCCAATGCCTTGTTTTGTGTAATATTGTGTTGGTATTTTCATATATAGGCATGTGCAAATTAATCATATTATGTTCATATTAGAAGTAGTTAATTACATATTATAATTATAAATCAAATCACATGTTCTTCATTCTTTTCGAAGTGTAGTTCGCTACTAAACCACGCAAAAATATGACTTGTACTTAATTGTTATATGAAAAGCATTCATACTAAGTTGAAAAGAAGCCTATTTTATTTTGTGATGAAATTAATTATAGAATAGACTTTGACTTTATAGAAAGTCTAAGCTATTTGCTAAGTCAATTATTATTAAAATGAAAAAAATAATAATTAAGTATGCAATGTGAAAAGATGATACTTAGGAAGTGGGGAAGTTGGTTTCTTTTGTTTGAATTAGTTGACTAAACCATATATGCAATTGCAAGCCATATGCGAAGAAGATTGAAATTAATTTAAAATATAGAAGATGAAAATGGAACCTATATTTTAAGACAATTCTCACCAACTTAATATGCTCAACTTGTGTTAGTGCCTTAGGATTTTGATGGACCTTGTTTTTCCTACTATTGGTTTATTTGACCCTTGAGTAATAATAATAATAATAATAATAATAATAATAATAATAATAATAATAATAATAATAATAATTTGAAAAGTTACAGGCATCCGATTGACCACCTTGTGTGAGATAGTGGATGTGAGGATCGATTGTAAATTGGTTATCTTCAAAATTGGGCTGCCCACCATTCTACAATTTATTTATTTTAAATCCACCATTCTAAAATTCTGTTTATCGACTCATGACATGTGCATTACATCACAAGCTTATGTCAACATTAACATGTAACATTTATTTTATTTTTTCTGTTCTATATTCAAACAACCTCCAATAATATAATAACTTTTTTTTCTATGGAAGAAATTTCAATTGGGAGAAAGAGAGAGACATAAAAATATATTCAAACAACCTCAAATTGGGTAATCAAACAATTACTAGTGAAGTTTTTAAAGTGCTTAAACACCCCTTTAAATATAAATTTTGTGGTCTCGTGACACTTTGGTGGTGTCTGATTCGCGGAATGAAATAGAATGGAATAGAATAGTTATTCCACATGAATACAATAGGAAGGAATGAAATGAGTATTCTTTTCAAATATCTATTCTTGTGTTTTGTTTGGTAGAATGTGATGATAAAGAATAACTAATTTTGTAGATGAAAAGATATATATTATTACTCTCAAGTGCAATTATTAATTATTTTAAAATTTTCATTATTTCTTAAAAACACAAAATAAATTTGTTTTACAGAAAACACAGAATGCAGGAAAAAAACATAAAAACACAGAATATATGAAAAATAAATTGCAGAAGATGCACAATACAAAAAAAATACATAAATAATACATAAATCACAGAATAAAGGAAAAACAAAGAAAATGAATAATAAAGGAAAAGTACTGAAAACACAACACACAAACACACGGGAATACAAATTGAAGTAGAATGGTCGAACTGAAGTAGTTTTGGAAGACAAATTGCAAGCAAGACAAACAATTTGAACAAGAGAATCAAATGTCTAATTAAGGTTTTATATATCATGCATGCATATGCATTTTCAATTTTAAAAAGTACACAACTCAAACATACGTTACTTAATTATATGTCTGCAAGAGCAAATTAAGTAATCATGAGACAGAAAAAAGAGACCATAAATTTGTAGCTGGTCTATATCATAAATCAATTCCTTCTTTTGCCCTTCTTTTGGAGACAAGTGCTGTTCTCTTTGACATTTCCCTTTATGCAGCTGCTTCAATCTTTTTTATGTATCTTTTTCATGATCTTGTTTTGATCTTTTGAGCTCTTTCCTTAATTGATGAAGCTCTTTAATGTAATAGTGCACTCTGTCTGTCATCATTGCAAGAAACAGACTGAACCCTGTTCAAGAATTCAAAGTCAATTATAACTACCATCAATTCATTTTCTTCTCAAGCTTTCAATTCAAACATCATTCGCAAAATAGTATTATTAAAACTCTTATCATTCAGATTTTGGTTTATTGATCCCTCATGTAATAACCTGGTTCTGAGTACGTAGGTTGCCCGAGTTACAAATAACTAAACAAGAAGCCGTCTCAATGGATATTGATTGCTAGGAATTAACTTAATCCCATATTAGAAAATGGAGAAAGACTGCATGTCAAATTCTAATTTACGCATTCTAAAACCGTGGGGACCCAAATTATGGGCGAAAGAGGCCTATATAAATGTGGTATTTTTATAAACTGTTACACATAATATTTCATTCCAAAACACCTAATTCAGCTTTTAACTCAAATTTGTGTTAACATAGCATTTTTTGTTCCATCCGTGTTTGATTTTTGCATTTTAAATACTTTCTAAAGCAATTTTTTACCTGTGTAATGCGATTAAACAGAAACAGTAAAAATCTTATTTTGAAGTATAAAGCATACAATTTAAGACACGCATGAAATGAGTAATCAAGACTGCTAATTAATCTTCTTTTTTGGTAGAATACTGTGGTAATCTGAGTATAAAAAAATAGAGTGCAATTAACCAAATTTTGATATGCTTTTTCTTTTTCTTTATTATTATAAACGAAAAAAAATAAATACCCATTAGAGAAGCTTCAAGGAGTCGTTCAGCAATAAGAACTTCATCAGTAGAATTAAGAATTCCAGAATCAATAACTCTTTTCTGAATTTGCATAACACTATATAATATAGCACCAAACACTACAGATAGGGTGGCAGCCACAGTTTTAGCGACCAAAGGAGCTCTTCCTCTCTTCAATTGGTCAATTCCTATTATCACCAGCTTTCTTAATGGGTTGTTAAACATAAGAGTTATAATTGTGGCCATTTCCGCAAATACAACACAAAACAAAATGCTAATCATTTTTAGAAATTGTAGGATTATTTTTGTGTGAAAGTTGGAATTAGAGATGGTGCATAGAGATGGTTTTTATGTTATTTGGTTTTCATGGCTTACAATTTAGTTAAAGAATAATTATTATGCTTGCCAAGGGTGGAAAGAAAGAAAGAAAGAATATATGTAGTTTGGGAAAATAAGTGGTGCAAGTCAAAGAAAAAAGTAATTGGAACTTTGATAAAAATGTTTCATTAGAAGGCAAAAGCTGAAACTACCCTTTTCCATCTTTTTAAGGTGTTAGAATTCACGGAATCATAAGTTAATTTGTCAAATTGACATGCGCATAAAAGATAAAATCACAAACACTATTCATAAAACTAATTCCACCTACGGAATTATTGAAATTAATTTCTATGAGTGTTTGTGACAAAGAGGGTATGAAAACATGTACTTGTACGCGGAATGAAGTGTTTACAAAATTACTTTATTTAAATTTTTTATTATTATACAAATAGATTGTTCAATTTATTATACTAACTAGTGCTCATAAATTTAAAATTGATAAAATATCCATATGTTTAAATTTAAATGAATTATTATACAATATATAATTATGATCTATTCTCACATACATTGCACGGGTTTTATGCGAGCTATTATAAAAATATGAGTTGGGTAGTGGAAGGAGATAACTATTGTCGTTCCTGACTTATTCTTGGAATCATAAGTAGTCTTTTTTGCATCTTTGGTCATAAAGAAAATAGGTATAAGGAATTTCTTCGGGATCTTGGGAGCCAATAAAAATGACAACCGTGCCAAATGAGTCGAATTAAACAAAATTGTCCCTGTAACCGTGTTGTTGCGTCAGACACGAATAATTGCCCCCGCGTGGGCCTAGCCCATTATCCCAACAACCCAACCCATAAAGCCCATTATCCCAACAACCCAACCCGCTAAATATTACATTTCCTTTCCCTCCCTATTTCTTCTACCTTCTCCAATCCAGCGCCGTCGCTCACCACCGTCAGTGCGTCGTCTCCGTTAACGGAAAGAGAAAGAGTTGCAGAGTTTTTGAAGAAGAGCAATGGAGACGGCCTCATTTGCTTCTTCTACATCATTTTCATCATCTCCTCTGATTTCTGTTTCTAGAACTATTTACAAAAATGACCTTCGCCGGTCTAAGTTTAAGCTTCCGAGAAATCTGTCAGTCCGTGCCTCATCTAGCGCGGATTCCGGTGATCTTTCTATCTGAATTTCATGCTCTGTTTCTAATTTATTTACTAATAGTGATTAGCTTCAATTTGTTTTTGCAGTAGTTACTCTACTCGACTACGGCGCTGGAAATGTACGCAGCGTCAGAAATGCCATTCGCCACCTCGGTTATCAAATCAAAGACGTATGCTTTGTTGTTTTACTCTATGCTTACTTAACTACATGATTCTGCTTTTTCAGTTTTTTTTTTATGTATAATATTTATCGAGCTGTACTCCGCGCAGGTGCAAACTCCAGCTGACATTCTAAACGCAAGCCGCCTTATTTTCCCTGGTGTGGGAGCTTTTGCTCCTGCCATGGATGTTCTTAATAAGACTGGGTATTTGTTTTATCAACTTGTTATACATTTGGTCATCATTGTTAATGTGCTTGATTATGATGAAAATATTACGTACGCTACAAGATTTTGGAATTGGATAAAGTGTTTTAGCGTGGAAACATTCTGATTTGAATTTATGTTGGTCTTTTGGTATTAGTTATGCGTTGTTTGATTTCTCATGCTTTCTTGTTATCAGGATGGGTGAAGCACTGTGTGAATACATTGAGAAGGATCGTCCATTTTTAGGCATTTGCCTTGGACTTCAGCTTCTTTTTGAGTCTAGTGAGGAGAATGGTCCTGGTAAGTGTACTATCACGACTCTATATTCTAAATGGATGAGCTTGAATTATTTTGTTGTCGGAGCATAGGATGATAATGCCGCTTTTTTCTGTTCTTTTCTTACACAAAACAATCAATCTTTGTTTAGCAGATCCTGAAATTTCACTTTTTGAATTTAAGGTTGGCATCTTTTTACTTCACTTTCATCACGATTCTTTCCGTGTCTGTTGTAGTTTATCTGAGACCAGTTTATAATAGTTTTCATAGTCACTCTTAAATTTTGCTTGACAAAGTCTGTGGATGGTTTGATTTGCCGCTGTAGATTTGATTTTATTCTCTTCTCTGCTTTATTTTCTATTTGTACTTCAATTGCCTAACTTGTAGTTGTACATTGCCTCAGTGAATGGTCTTGGCTTGATCCCTGGTGTGGTGGGCCGTTTTGACTCATCAAATGGTTTGACAGTGCCCCATATTGGCTGGAACGCGTTGCAAATTGCAAAAGGCTCTGACATTTTGGATGATATTGGAAATCGCCATGTTTACTTCGTTCACTCTTATCGTGCCATGCCAGTGTGTTTTTTTTGCCTCTTCGTGTTTTCAACTTTTTCTGTTATATATGTGTCTTTGGCTTGTATATAACATGCATTTTAACTATATTCTTTCCAGTCTCGTGAAAATGAAGAGTGGATTTCCTCTACCTGTGATTATGGTGCCGACTTCATAGCATCTATCAGAAGAGGCAATGTGCATGCAGTTCAGTTCCATCCAGAGAAGAGTGGAGGCAAGTTTTAGCCTTGTGTTTCTGTTTCATCTGTATCTTCTCAAGGAAGATGCTGTGAAAAGTATATAATGATTCTTCTCGGATGATTCTTACGCCAGATATTTTCATCCCTTTAAATGACATTTTTCTTAAAATTAATGTGAGGCAAATACTGGAAGGGATGATATCTCTATTTTGGATTTCTACCCTCTCCTTTTACTCTATCTATGCGCTTAGACGATTTCAATTATATTTCAACATGCTGTCATAAATATTGTCCCATTTGCTAGCAGTGACTAATTGGTATGAATGTTGCAGATGTTGGTCTTTCTGTGCTAAGAAGATTTTTGTTTCCAAAATCAACTTTGACTGAGGTAGTCTTTCTATCATTGAAATCCTTGTGGCTGCTGCCTCGCTTGACTTCTAAGTTGACCATCTAATGAGATTAAAACTTCATTTAAAGACAGAAGCCTACTGAAGGGAAGGCATCGAAGCTTGCAAAACGGGTACTAATAGCAAAATCTAACTTTTTATGAGTTATTTTTCAACATTATTCCTTTTCAAGCTTCTTTTATAAGTTTCCTTGACCACATAGATCAGTTGACCTGATGTACCTTTTTACGTTTTAATCGTTATTTTCGTCTCACCCAGTTTAATTTGATTGTTAAAGATTCTTCATTTTTCAATGTTGCCTCTGCTTAGGTAATTGCTTGTCTTGATGTGAGGACAAATGATAAAGGAGACCTTGTTGTAACCAAAGGAGACCAGTATGACGTAAGAGAAAACACTGAAGAAAATGAGGTATGGCCAACAATATTTCGTATTTGAGCTGTAGTTGATTTTGATGGATTTTAGCGGTTCTGATCTTCGCATTCTCACATACATGCTCCTTTTACACTAATGTCCAGGAATAGAACTTAAAATCTAGTTTGTCTTCTTAAATTTTATTCAATGTTGCTGCCTATTTTATTCCCTCACGTTGCAAATTTTTTTGCAAGAGGATTGCATTTGCATCTAATACTGATTGGTGTGAAATTCTGCAGGTTAGAAACCTTGGCAAGCCGGTGGTGCTTGCTGAACAATATTACCAAGATGGAGCTGATGAGGTATGCTTGGTATATTTTACCTCAATAGGAACTCATCTGCCCACAGAGCAACATTATAGTTTAAGCATCTTGACATTGTATTTCAGGTTAGCTTTCTGAATATTACTGGTTTCCGTGACTTTCCTCTTGGCGATTTGCCCATGTTGCAGGTTGGTTTTATAGAAACTAAATCGCTTTGTTAAACAAAAATTAGAAAGTAAGTTTTGTTAACTTCTAGTGGGATATCTTTGAAGGTCTTGAGAAGCGCTTCAGAAAATGTTTTTGTACCGTTGACAGTTGGAGGTGGAATAAGAGATTTTACAGATGCAAATGGCAGGTAGGTACTCATAATTTATTTTTTTGCTTTCTTAGATGGATGACCGGAGCTCATCATCAATGTCCAACCTTCTTCTTGATTAAGAAGGGAGGTCAATAGATTATGATTGCATTATTTTATGCTCAGGTACTATTCAAGTTTGGAAGTTGCTTCAGAATATTTTAGGTCTGGGGCTGATAAAATTTCAATAGGAAGTGATGCAGTATACGCTGCTGAAGAGTATTTAAGAACTAAAGTATGCTCAGAACATCATCTATTTTGATCATTTTCAAAGATAGAAATACAGCCTCATGATTATTCTTCTAATTTCTCTTGGACCCTTGTAGTTAAAATCTGGGAAAAGCAGTATAGAACAGATATCAAGAGTTTATGGGAATCAGGTAATTATTCTCCTGTCTAGTATGAATTTATGTATCTGCCATTTCAACTTATTAAGTTTTTCTGCCTCTAAGTAACTGATTTTGTTTCTGCACTGTATCTAAAGTTATATAACTGGCTTTGTAGTTTGGTTTCTCTCTATGTCCTTTTTCTCCATCCTTATAAGATGAGTAAAGAAATAAATCTACAGGGCAGTACAAACTGCAGAAGGTAGCCCATTTATGTAAAAGGAGAAAAGTATTGCTAGATAAGAAGAATAAATAAGAATCAATTTCAGTACAGATTAAAGATGTAAAACACATTTGTATGCACAATATTTGAAGTTTGAGAATTCTGCATAAACCTAGAGGAGGTACATGATAGATATTATCCAACCTACTAAGTTATATAAATGATCCCGAGTTCTCCACATTTTTGCGATGCCTTTGAACTAACCAATACATATATAATTAGAGATATTATTCTCAGGGTTTTCTTCCTTGTTACCTCCTCCAAGCCTCATAGCTTACTACCAAGTTTAGCTCTAACATGACCTGACTTCATTAGCTCAATCAATCATTGTTAATCTTTCTATCTCTGACGAGAAGTGAAACATTCTCCGATTCTTTGCATAGAGAATCCCCACTCTGCTAAATTGCTCACTAAAGAAGCTATGGTTGTAGGTCCATAACTCAAGTTCACATTATCTTCTTTAGAGCATCTAACCTATCTTCTGATAGTCTCTAAAGTGTTTCGAACATGTAATGTTTGAGCATTTCAAACAGAGGTGTTCTAAACAACCTTGAACAGATCTCCTGAGATCTCTATGTGTATATCTGAAATGCATTCACCGTAATGCTGAAACATCAATGTAAAACATAACCTGGGACTAAAATTGTACGTTTTCACACATTTTGTTCCAATTGCATCAGTGAAGCATCTTACCTGTTAATGCCCATCTATCAGAATCTCATTATGTTGACAAATTTGCTTGGACAATGTCGTAAGCTTTTGAAGACAACAGATTTTTCCGGTAGCAAGCTAACTGATATTCATTGCAGGCAGTGGTTGTAAGTATTGATCCTCGAAGAGTGTACCTCAAGAATCCCAGTGATGTTGATTTTAAGGCCGTAAAAGTAACAAACCCAGGTGAGGACTTTCTTCGTGACAATTTTTTCTTTTCTAAAAAAAGCTGTATTATCAAATTATTTCATTAGACAATTACGAGATATAACATTCTCTGTTTGCTCATATAAAGTATTTATAATGCTTCTATAAACAAGATGCCAAACTTGTTTTGTCATTCACACGTATATTTGTGAATTTAAGTTGGATTCATTCTTTTATCTTCTATTATAATTGTTTTATTATTATTTACTAATACTGCTATTAGTATCTATACAGTTCGGCTTTCATTTTCATGACAAATAGTTAATTTCTACCCCAGCCTTACATGTGTTCACCTACAAAGCTTTGGCTATGTGTGGCCTGCATAGTGCAGGCATATGTCCATGCATGTGTCTTTGTCTATATGTATGAGAGAGTGTGTACATATAAAATTTATGTTCCGCCCAGATGCAATAAGTTGTGTTTATTGGATTATCAACATTGATTTCAGGTCCAAATGGAGAAGAATATGCCTGGTATCAGTGTACGGTAAGCCTTTTATATGTTTCTTTATTGTTGATACAATACTTATCTCTGATCCATATTTTCAGCTGTCTATAACCAACTAAGGCCTGGATAAAACAATTATTCATCGGGTCTTCATTCTTGAAAACATAAAGTAAGTGAAGCTTAATACTGATTAAGGAAAACAAAACATACATGATTCAAAAGGTGAATTGACCTTTAGTTAAAAGGTAATATGTCATATACAGTGAACATAAGTAATATAGGAGGTCCATTGGCCCGGGGCGGCGGATTATAGCAGCTTGGGGTGTGAAAAGTTCAATGAAATAAAAGACTCCGGTAACAACTTGGAAGAAATAAATTTTTCCTATAGGCGAATTAATAATCAAGTTGTGATTTTGTAGCAAACATTTGCATTGATTAAATTTAAGTCTTATATTTGCATGTGATAAATACCTGCAAATTTTCTAACCCTCTGATTTGGAAATAACATAGAGTACTTTTTCAGGACAAGCAATTTAAAACTGAAAGCTAATTCAGAAAATTAGAGAAACTTCTGTATAAAATAATAAAACAATAAAGAAAAAAAATGAATATAGAAGATGCAGAGTAAACGTAAATTTCTCTTGACTGATGGCAAAACGTATCATCATATTCTTAGGCATAAATTTATGGTTTTTCACTTTTGGATGGCACTTTTCGGACATTACATGTCATTTTTTTATAGTGGTGTGGTCAAATAAGCTTTAAGAAAGGGGAAATTGATCTACTCTCTACTGTCTTAATTCCACTGGTGTTGCTTGATTTCTTTGTGGGTTTTTGATATGTTAAATAACAGAAGCCTTGTGCTTTCTTTCTTTTTTTGTCTGAAGGTTAGTGGTGGACGAGAAGGTCGGCCAATTGGAGCCTATGAACTTGCAAAAGCAGTTGAAGACCTTGGAGCTGGAGAAATATTACTAAACTGCATTGATTGTGATGGTGAGGATTTTTATGATATTATTCTCTCTTTCAAAATTGATGGTGTTAAGCCTTTAGGATTCAAGATCACTTCCTTTAAGTTATATAAAAAGGTCGCTCACTTTGAGATATATCCTGCTTTGAAATCATTAAATTTTTTACGACACTCTTAGTCTGTCCTGCTAACACCTCGTCCTGCTTAAAGTATTTGACGTCCCCATGAATACTAAACTTAATATTCTGACCTGGTTTGTCTTTCTGAAATTGGCAGCCTTCATAATTGGTTGGTCAGTATCATAATACATTTTATCTTACGCTATTGAATTTAACATAATTTGGTTTTTGTTTACGTTTTTCGGCCATTCTTTGAGATACAAAATCATCTTGGCTGAGTTTGAACAAGGCGTAATAATATCTCAAATATCAGCCCCTTGTATAGCTGTTGTATTTCAAGGCAGCATTGCCCTGAAAGTTGCTGTTAGTACACTAATAAGACTTGTTTAGATGTTTCTAATTTCTACTTCTCATTATTAATTGTTGATGAATATTCAGGTCAAGGGAAAGGATTTGACATAGATTTAATAAAGTTGATCTCAGATGCCGTGAGCATCCCTGTGATTGCAAGTAGTGGCGCAGGTGCTTCTGAACATTTCACCGAGGTCTTCAGAAAAACAAATGCATCTGCTGCTCTAGCTGCCGGTATTTTCCACAGGAAGGAGGTATGTATCATCTTATTTTCTGCACTGAACAAACTTTGCATTTCACTAATTTTATGTTCTAAGTTTTTCATAGGCAATGTGTTTTTTAGAATTATGAAACTTTGATGATTTGGTTTATGTATGTGTTGTGGGATTGCAGGTTCCAATCCAAGCTGTAAAAGAGCACTTGTTGAAAGAAGGCATAGAAGTCAGAATCTAAATGGTTCTTTTGTATGCGATTAAAATTTTGAAACTCCGTTAGTTTTTGAAACTCCGTCTGTTATTTTCACTCTTTCTAAGGAATGGAATTAAAATTTTGCTCTTTTCTTTAAATTATTGTTGTAGCATGTAACATACATTTTTTGTTAGTAGCTCGTTAGCCGATTGGGATTTGGAGATATTAGTCAGTCGTGTCATGGATGTGAAATGATTTCTTTTATTGGTGTTTTTGGGATTTGGATTTCCTTCATTTAATGAACAAAAGCCATCCTGAAGCCTCTAATCATTCCAATCTTAGTGGATTGTGCCTTTGATCTGTTTCTTATTCCAGCAGTGGATTCAGGGGCGGACCCAGGATTTGGAGATCGGGGGGGCTAATTTTGGCTTTAGCGTAAATTTTTTTTTATATATGCGTGTATACAAAAATGAAGTAGAGTTGATAAAATTAGGAGAAACAAATTAATGATCTAATAAAAAATTGTTGATAAAATTATTAAAAATAGAAAGGAAAAACAAAAAAAAGTAGAGTTTTCGATCAAAATAACATTAAAAAACTAAAAATAGATGAAAAACATTAATAATGTTAGGGGAAAATATTGATGCAATTAATGTTAGGAGAAAAAAATTAGAAATTGATGAAAAACATTAATAATGTTAGGGGAAAAGAAATTGATGAAAAGCATTAATAATGTTGGAAAGAAAAAAAATGTAGATGGTGGGATTTGAACCTTAGTCAACACATCTAAATACACCCCTTCTTACCAACTCTTCCACCCTTTCACTTCGTCTACCTTATCATCTTTATTTTTAATACACATTATTTTTGGGGGGGCTAGTCCGAACATATCGGTATATTCCTAAGGGTTGTGCCGGAATTGAGGGGGGCTCGAGCCCACCCGAGCCCCCCCCTGGGTCCGCCCCTGAGTGGATTGTTGATCACATGAAGTCATTGTTTGTCAAATTAGTTAGAAAAATTGTATCTCTTACAGCTTGTGATAACGTTTGCATAATTTCTTGATAACTACATCTCATTTATGTAAAATATTTCAAATTGTCCAAAATGTTAATTTTGAACATAGACCAAATGAAGAATCGTCACTACTGCCGTGAGTTTCAGGTGGCAATTAGTTTGATTAAATTTGAAATAAGCTCAAGTCGGAATTAAGGAGGTTCTTCACTAGAATTTATATGTCAGCGTTTATTGAAAGAATGAAACAAAATTGAAGCTATCTGATGTGCTAATTGATCCAGAAACAGGCACACCAGTTGATGCTTTGTGATGTGATCTTAGAAAATTATTAGAAAGATAGATGTGAATCGGTTGAAGACCATTTTCCTTCTTTAATGGCATGAAAATTAATGCAATTTTCATCTGGGTTGTTAAAATCATGATAATATCATTCTTGTCGTGGAGATGATTCATACTACATGAATCGAAAAGGAAAACGAGGCATTGTTGCTTTAAAATTGAATCCCAATAAAGCTTTCAACTGATTGGATAGGATATTTACAGCAAACTCATAGGAACAGGCTAGTCTTTCAAGGTACGAGTCAAGTATCCAATCTCATATGAATATATTCATGGATGACATATTTCTTGGACCATAATGTGGCTCAGATGTCCCCACTTTATTTGCTCAATCCGGCTCCTCCCTAGGAAGTTTGGAACAAGTCTGTTTGTTCCTACGTTCACGAGTTTCGGAATTGGAACTGACATCATTTGTATGTTTAGCAGGCTTTGCGTTAAAATTGCATTATTCAATGTCCTCATTGTCTTTCAAATTCCAAGATTTTACCCATCTCAGACTATTCTCACGAAGTCGAAGCAAGCAACATCTTCTTTGTTGCTGCCACCAACTATAACATATTTCTCTGGAGCTTCTAGTAGTAATTGGTTTAATTAGTGTTTATCCAACAGTGGTTCTAAAGTTTGTGTCTCTGCAGTTCCATTTCACGAATTCTCTTCACCTTGGGCTGACCTCAACAAGCTTGTTTGCAGCTGCCGATCAGAAGTTCTTGCTTGGTTTATATTAGACACCGATAGTTTTTTTGACAGGCATTCTAATAAGGCTGGAGCCAGGGTATTCTTTCCAGTATTCTTGTTGCCTGCCTTAGGATCTGAAATGGGACAGTGGAAACATGACTGCAAGGATGCACTTAATCTATTATAAGTTTTTTAGCAACTCATTCGGCTAGAAACATTTTTAACCCGAACTGGAACATTCTACTCAAGGGATGTAGCATCCACCATGAGAAGGATAGATAATTTTCCGCCTTCGCGGAAAAACAGGCAACCTCTTACTTTAGAACAACTGTTAATGGAGTTTCTAATCTCAACAGGAATGATTTGTTTGTAGTTGCGTTTAGTTTCTAGTTAGTTCCCTTTATTCTAGCTCTTCTTATGTAACTGGAAATAAAATAAAATTCAAGAGGCATAATGCACATACAACCGAGGTAAGAACTGAAGAAATTTTCTCTATTAAACAAATCACTCGGGCAACACATAGCAACTGGATAAGAATTACAGTATATACACAATTAAAGGAGTTGATATGAAAAGGATCACTGCTCAAAAGACGCTCAAACTAGAAAATGCCGGAACTTGACTATTCAAAGAGGACCATCAGGACCGCTAAAAAACTACCCTATGAAGGGAAAGAAAAAAATCTAATGTATGCCAAGCCTATCTTTCTACATTATAACCTGCACAACCTATGACTAAATGCAACAAAAACCAGACAATAATGAAATAAACTGAGTATTATTGGGTTATAGATGTGGAATCTCCAATTCTACATCCCCAAATATCCCATAATGTATGATTTTATCAATTAGAAGAAAATAACCAGTATAAACAAGAGCATCTTACATCTCTCATAATCAATTAAATCGTGACAAGCCGCAATTTAACCTCTGCCATGGAGGTGAATCAAGATCAAAATCTACAAAACTTTGATATCAAAGTATTATTTGTGTGTCCAAGAAGATATATCCATTCTAGGTGTAGCAAAAGAAATATCATGAAATGTACTAGCAACTTCAGCTTCATCATCTTCAAATGTCAAGCAACAGCCTGCGTGGATCCTCCACCACATCTTTGATGCGACGCAAGAAAAACACTGCCTCTCTACCATCAATCAATCTATGGTCATATGTTAGAGCAATGTACATCATGGGCCTAGGGACTACATTGCCACCCACAACCATAGGACGGCTCACAATTGAGTGCATGCCCAATATAGCAGACTGCCAATAAAAATCTTGTGTAAGACACTTCAAAATGATTATAAAACAAAACTGAACGATATAATACCATAGACAACAGTTTTCCTAAACCATATGGCATCATAACTTAAAAAAAGTAAGATATATCGTGTCAACAGATTAACCCAGCAAACAAGAAACAACAGACCTGTGGAGGGTTGATAATGGGTGTACTCAAAAGGCTTCCATAAACTCCTCCATTGGATATAGTAAATGAACCTCCAGCCATCTCATCAATTGATATGGTTCCATCGTTTGCCTTCTTTGCAAGGGTATTAATCTCCTTCTCAATGTCAGCAAAATTCATTGTATCAGCATTGCGGATTACAGGAACAACCAGACCCTGGAATGGAAAAGCATAAGCATATTCAGTACTATAGGGATAGAGAACTGGCTGAAGCATATATTTTCATTTCATATTTAAGTTAAATCCAGCATGGAACAACTCCTGAAATTTCAGACGCAACTCCACTAAAATTGAAAAAGGGAAAGAAAGAATGGTCTCTTTTTTTTCTTTGGAGTAATCACTGGAAGATGACATACTGGGGAGGAGCATTAAAATTTTGAAGTTGCCAATATAATTTGACAGGAAACTAGAAGCACATTAAATCATGTGATAGTTTGAATTTCATAAACCACCATATTGAGGACTTATTTTATGTAAAAGGAATTTCAACCGAGATCATATCCGTTTCATCAGATGAATTTGAAATGATCATGGACAAAAGCAGCAGTATTTAAAATTTTACTTGTGAACTTTGTGGAAAATGTCTGATACTAATAAATGTTCATGAAAGCCCTAACCAAATTCAGAAGTTAATTAGAATGAAACTGATAGCATCGAGATGAGTTCACAATGATGCAAGAATAAAATGCCACAACCTGAGCACAGAAAAAATAAAGAACAATCAAGCAATATAAGAGAAAAATAAACACCTTTGGAGTGCCAACAGCAATACTTATGTCTACATAGTCTCTGTATATAATATCGTCTCCATCAATAACTGCATTTATAATTGGCTGGTTCTGAAGCCCACTTACAGCCGCCTGAAAAATTTCAAACACAATAAACGGAAGGCAAATCTTAGAATAAAGACTGCATCTGTAAATGTTCATCCACATCAGCCAGTGAGATACTGCATACCTTTATAAATCCAGACATAAGGCCCAACTTAACTCCATGCTTTTCAACAAAAGCATCTTTATATTCAGATCGTAGCTTCATCAAGTTAGTCCTGCAACACAGCAAATAAACAGTAATGACATTTAAGAAAACCATCATGAAATACAAAATCTGGTTTGATGAAACCATATAACTGGCCGACCAACCATGCCCCCCAAACGCCAGGGCTGATGGGAGAGAGAAAGAAATAAGCTACCTAAGGATTCAAGAATAAATTTAACCAAGAAAAAAACAAAGCATAAACCCAAGAAGACGGTCAAGACATGTTATACAGCAAAGATTATAACTGACTTAATTACCATCAAGAAAAATGAACATAGTACACTAACTAGTCATATTGGTTAAAAACCAAACTCACATATCTACTTCATTGAATGTTGTTAACATAGCAAATGTGTTTTGAGAGTCCTTCAGCCGGGTTGCAACTCTTTTCCGAAGCCTTGTCATTGGAACCTGTATTGATGAATGCATTGTCATGTAACAGTGGCGTTATTTACAACACTTGATCTTTGTTTCTATAGCACATGAATCCCTCTCAAGGAACATTATAAACAAGAAACTGCAAAACACTTACTCGTCTTTCTCTGTCCTTGGGAGGAAGCTGAGGCTCTGTTGCTGAGCGCTTAGGAGGTGGAGATGCTGGTGTTTTAGGCTTCTGTAATACAGGTGCCGCTTCAACTTTGGGCTTTTTCGTCTCTTCATCTTTCTTCTGAGGAGAGGTGGATTCTTTCTTGGGAGCAGCTTCCTTTGCTACATTCTCCGAGGGAGCAACATGAGCTACACCTTCACCAGACTTTGAGATGATAGCAACTTTGGTACCCGGTTCAACAGTTTCCCCTTCCTTAGCTACATACTGTGAACAAACAAACACAGAACCTAAAATCAACATTTATGTTACACGTAAATTGTCAGCAAACCCCATATAGTAGGAAATCAAAAGATAAGAATAACATTTAACACTAAACGCAAAGCATTACCTCTTTTAGAACACCTGCTTCAGGACTAGCCACATCAATTGTCACCTAAATGAAGAACCAACCAATTATAAGATATACATAGCTGATTTAAGAGCAACGGAAAAGAAGCGACATGGTGGATGAAACACACTTTATCTGTCTCAATTTGTGCAATTGCCTCATCAACTTCTACTCTATCACCAGGATCTGCCAAGAAGATACAAACTCATACCATAAGAAATCCATGATCACAAATATTAATAAGCTTAACATACACAAACTATTGATTAGAACACGTACTCTTCAGGAATTTTGCCAAAGTTCCATCAGTTATGGATTCACCCATAAAAGGGACAACGGCATCAACCAAATCTCCTGTAATAGGTATAGAGAATAAAACATATCAATTCTGACCAATTGATGACACCAGTAAATAGGTAGTATCCCAAGAAAAAAAACTTCCGAGCTACATCATTGGTTCAGTCAACAACTAGACCATGCCCCATTAGACTAAATGTCCAAACTCATGTTTCCAAGATCAGTAAGTAACATGTCTCATCAAAAATTTGGGAATTATCATACAGGGAGGTCGTGTAATTGAAGTAGCTAACCAGAGTAATGCAGTGATAGAGACAGGTAAAAATGATAAAAAAAAATAAAAAATCAAAAGCATAATGTCACAATAAAATGATCCAGACACTTGATTGAAAACTAAAATGAATGACACAATTACTGTAATGATAACCCTCCCCAGAAGTAAACTAGTTGCTTGTGCTAAAACTAGACTCATTTATGATGTCCAGACAAGTTTAGCAGCACCGGAGAGTCAGAACTAGGTGTAGACAAGTCAAGCTATTTATGAACCACTGAATCTTGAATCCTAAAATACCCGAATGCAACAAGATTAATTATCAATACAACCTCAAACACAAGTACCAGATGCCAAATTCAGGATACTCGAGTAGCTCATTAGTTCAAAATGAGCATTTTTATTATTGATTTCATATACTTTGATACTCTAGACCATTTAGATCAATTTATATTATTTGTTATTAACCCTAAAACTGTATGAGATATCAACTCAAACACAACTTCATTCAGGTTTCATTTTCATAATATTTTGTTTTATATTCATGAATTACTGAGCCAAGTCAAACTCAAACTCATCCCCAACTCAACTCTATTTAATCTCACCCTGGGATGCTACAACAACAATATTCATCATAGAGAAGTTCCACATCAACATATAAGTGAATTATTAAAGGTCAACTACCAGAGAAATAAACACTGATGACTGTAATTAATCGATTCAGCTACATCATCACAACATACTATATACAATAAAAACCCACATATCCACAGCGGTACCATACAATAACCGAATGAATTTCTTAGTATCATACCGCTATCTGAAGAAAATGGCCGGTTATATTGATTAGGGATCACGAGCTCAATCCTGGCAACACCCCTGCATAGAAGTAGAGTTAGTTGAAAACCCCATCAGAACAGCAGGGTAACAAACAGATAACTAGACTTATACTACACTAATTAACATGTCAATCCATATCCTTTATTCTAAATAAAAATAAAAACTAAACCGAGTAGCTTATACGATCTCTATCCTACATTTCAAATAAATTGAGAAAATTAAACAGAAACTACAACCTAGAAATGCACTAGGAGATATGATAAACGATGTACATAGTAATTTTGAGAACATTAAACTACTCATACTACAGCATGATGGTGTGACTAACCTCATGGACCTTGAGCTAGCCAAGGAACCTGAAATAACATTAATTCAATATGATGATACATTAGAGCCGTAGAGATACCAAAACAATAATCAACATTAAAAATCTTTGTTCATATTACCAGACGAAACAGCATGGCTAAAGTTCCGGACGTTCCCGAAACCTCTTGGATGAAGTAAAATCTGTTCAATGAGTGTATTAAATATAAGATTGCAATTCATAATCTTAAATTAAAGAAAACAAAGCATATAATACGCCGCATAGGATTGTATGAAAAAGACAAAACAACTACCTGATCACTGAAAAGACGAAATAAATAAATAAATGAAACAATTTAATTTCATTCAGAAAAAGAATAAGTAGCGGAAGCACCTCCTTCTCAGGAAGAGAAGAAACTCGAGGCGTAGATGCCACCGCGGGACGAGCAGTCTGTAACGATTGCTTCAGAATCTAATACGCAACAGATAAACGAAAATCAAAATCAAAATCATAATATGTTTACTACGCGAAATAAATAAACAAACAAACAAATCCTAACCGAAGAGGAGCTTCCTCCAGAAGCAGCTCTTCTGCGTATAATTCCCAACATCCTCACTTCCGATCTCTGCGAAAACAAAATCAAACAACAGATAAGATCAGCTTACGATATAATACAGAAATTAAGAGAGATTGAAATACATAATTACGATTTGACCTAGATTAGGACAAACAAAGGAGTGAATCTGTAGAACGAGCTAAGAAAAAAGAACAAGTGGTAGGGTTTTTTGCCCTTTGAGAGAAGAATAGAGAAGAGAGACGCCGCGAAGCTTTGAGCACGTTGTCGATCGATCTCACACTATTTGCATTTTAGAATTTTGATTGCGTGTCTCTTCCTCATTGGTTCTTGTTGATGAGGAAAAAATGAAATTCTCTACAGTCAATTCTTTCGTCTGGTAGAAGGAAAATGCTTTTAATAAACGCCATCGTTTGAATAATATTCTTCTAAGAAGATAATTCTTTTATTCTTTCAAATTGCCCCCCGTTAAATTAGGATTATGCCAAACTAACCCCCAAAACAAAAGTTATACTAAAAGTCAAAATATTAGTTTCCATAACACATCGAAAAATAGAATGCTTAAAATCGATAAATTAGTTGACAATTATTAGATAAAGAATAATGAAAGAAAGCAATAATGTTGGTACCCTTATGAGTTATATAAACCTTGAAAATATATATACATGTATATAGTGAAAGAAGACGATTACCTTAAATGAATAGAATTCTATTACTAAGGATTTTAAGGGTTGATTCATGAATGAATCGAGATTGAGCGCGCGGACCAAATCTCGGCTACTACTCTTGAGCAGGTTCCATTATAAAGTTTATGAACAAAATTTAGTTTTGTAGACTACACAATTAAAAGTACATAATTTTGTTAGTTTGCACACTTGATAGTAATATTTTAATTGGTATTATGTTTCAACACAATATATAAATGAGCAATAAATAAATTGTTAACGTGCAGTTGGTTTATTCACGAACTTGGTCTGCAAACTTATTTACAAACAGGCCCATCTTAATCATTTTTAGGCCCTATGCTAAATGGAAATTGAGCCTTAAATATTCTAAGCAATATTTTTAGATAACATTTTGGGCCCTAACATGGACCCAAATGATTTTCAAAAATATGATAAAAAAAATGGCTATTAAGATGTATATGAAGAATTTTTTACTCTTTTACAATTAAAAATTACGGTTATATTTTTTTGGATATACAATAAAAGAAGAGAAAATAATTCAGGATGAGTCTCTGTAAAGCATACGGTATAAAACAATATAACAAAAAAAGGAGCCCCAAAAGCCTCTTTAATTTGGGGCCTGTGGTTTAGTCCATCTTGCACTTCAAAATTTACGGACATGCTTACAAACATAATTATAAAATATTCATAAGAAAAATTCATTAACGTAATTAACTACTGATAACAAATAGCTCTGTAGAGTCCTAATTAGAGGCCAATTCCTGATACGCCCCTATGAATCTCCCTGGATATCTTCACTTTCTTCGGACGAGCATCCCTGACACTTTACTATTTACTATATATATATTTTTTAGTACTGTGGAATTAGACAAAGAAAGTCTTTCATTTCGGGAGAAATAGCTGAGTTTTACAGTCGTTCTAATGTAACGAAATAGGTTGGTCATGTCTTGAAGGAGAAATAGCAGCACTTACTTTAATTCGATTAAATAAAAAAATTAGTGAACAAAGTTATAGAATTTTGAGCTCGATTTAAGTTTGAAGCTCGACTCGAGCTCATTCGTTTTTTAATGAGCTAAGCCGAGCATGGACATGCCAAAGCTCAACTTGAGCTTTGTTTATTTTTTAGTGAGCCAAACACGAACAGACCAAAGTATTTTACTTAGTATTAGCGATCTTAACATATCATTATTTATATTTTTATTTATGGGTAATTTAATTATAACATAAAACAAAATATTGCAGTTACATGAAAATATAATATTTATAACAGTATTGATTATTATTATTATAATCATTATTTTTAATCATATTATTCCTTTTTAAATTGTTGATATTATATGTAAGATATTATTTTATTTTACTATATGGTAAGATAAAATGTTGATCATAATCAATGGCGGATCGAGGAATTGATGAGAGGGAATACATTTTCACGTAAACAAAAATTGCGTGCACCTTTTTTTGTTGATTATACATTAAATACATTTAGAAACACTAAAATCAACCAATATTAAAAAAAACATTAATAAGAAAGAAAAGTAAATTGAAAAAAAAAGAGTACAAATCTCCATTTGAATTAAAAAAAAAAAAAGAAAAAAAAATTGATAGAATAATATAGAGAAAATGAAATGAGTTACAAATAACAATGGGAATTTTTTTTTCTATAATGTGAATGAGATAAGGAAAGAAAATCAGAAACATGAGTTGAGACTTGCACACTAGACCTTTTTGAGTATGATTCATTTGTTGTTCTACTTACACATCTTAGTTATATTATCTAATAACTCTTTTTAAATATTAAAAGTATTTCTTTTTCATTTTTCTCGAAACATGAGGGGGCACGAGGTTCGGTGCCACCCCATAGATCTGTCCCTGATTATAGTGGTTTACAAAGGTTCAACCTCCTCTCCCCCTTAGAGAAGAAATTTATGCATGGGCATAATATTGATTGGTACTCTTGATTCGTGACTTGTCCCAAACTTTGATTCAAGAAAAAAAATATAAAATTATCATAAAAAATTTGGCCCGTGTCTTTTACCTGCAGAATTGATTTGTGACTACTCTTTTTTTTTTTTGGTAACGCGGAGGGGTAACAACCCCAGAAAGAAAAAAGCAAAGGAAAAAAAGAAAAGGTTACATCCGAGTTAATCTCGGCACACCCTCGCCATTAGCATCTGCAGCAAGAAGAATCTGGAGGCATGCATGAGGCAAATCAAGCTCATGATGACCCAGTTCAGAAAACCCTGCAAAATTCGCCATCCAATCAGCAACACGATTACCCTCACGAAATTGGTGTCGCATTCTGATCTCCCAATTCTGCTTCAATAACAACTTACAACCTTCAATCAACCAAAAATAACGATGACACACCGGCTCCGCATCCATCACCAATTGAACAACATATAAAAAATCAAGCTCTACTTCAACTCGCATGTAACCCTTCTTCCATGCCATATCTAAACCATAGTATAAACCCCAAAGCTCCGCCTCTAAAACTAGACTAAAATGGTAAGATTTTGTAATTAAAATGCTATACTACCACATATATCATTTATTTTCTTTTTAATAAAAAGTTTAGCTAATGACAGGTTTTCCCACTCGCAAGAGGAGTGCAAACTGCAGACCTCGATAGGGATTCACAATGGAATTTACAAATTGTTTAATGGCTTAAATACCCTCCTAACCCCTAAAGTTAACAATTTTTTTCAATTTAACCTTTTATGTTCTTCGCTTCCCATTTTAACCCCTCAACTCAAAAAAACAGGTCACTTTAACCCTTTTCGACACATGACCAGTTGTACCTAAGGAGAGTGTAATACACTCTTTGGTAAAATATCATTTTGACCCTTCATACTTTTTTCTTTTTCTTTTCCGTCCCTCATTATTCTTCTTCTTCTTCTTCTTATTCTTCTTTCTCTCTTTTTTTTCCAAATCTTTCTTTCCAGAATTCTGGAAATTCTCCAGATATAGAAATTTCCAGATTTTTGGAAAAATTCTAGAAATTTCAATTTCTGAAATTTTTCCAGAATTTTGGAAATCTGGAAACTTCCAGAATTCTGGAATTTCTGGAATTCCAGAAATTCCAAATTTATAGAATTCCAGAAATCTGGAAATTTTCAAAATTTTGAAATTTCTGGAAATTTCCAGAATATTCCAAAATTCTGGATTTTTCCAGAAATCCCAGAATTCTGGAATTCCAGAAATTTAAAATTTCTGGAATTTTTTCAGAAATTTGGAAATTTCCAGAATTCTGGAATTTCTGGAAAAATCCAGAATTTTGGAATATTCTGAAAAATTTCCAAAATTTCCAGAAATCTGGAAAAATTTGGAAATGAAAAAAAAAGAGAGAAATGAGAAGAAGAATAAGAAGAAGAAGAGATGAAAAAGAAAGAAAAATAAAATTTAGGAGCCATTTTGTAATTTACAAAAATGGAAAAGTTTCAAATTTGCCCCTCCACTCTCTTACTCTTGCCATGTAGGCGTCAAGTTTTGCCACATAGGCGCCACATAGGACCAAGGGGTTAAAATGACCTGTTGTTTTGAGTTGAGGGGTTAAAATGGAAAGCGAAGAACATAAAAGGTTAAACTGAAAAAAGTTGGCAACTTTAGGGGTTAGGAGGGTAGTTAAGCCTTGTTTAATTGAACGTCAAACATTTCAAGTAGAAGATGACGCGTCTTACCACTTGGAGCAACTCTTGTTGGTCCAAACATATCTTTAACCGTCGATTTGTTTACTTAGTTTCAAAGGTGTTTTTTCTTTGCAATTAAGAGAAGTGTTGTGCATTGGTCAACATACATGGATAGCGATGCTAATTTGCACCCCCTCTTGCTAATAGATAATTTCCGGATTTGGATAATTCCATGTTGTCTTTTAACTTGGAAAAAATCTAAAGCGCTTCTTGAAATACAATACTTCTTAATATGGAGGTTATTTAAAGTATAATAAAAGGACATAAATTTCTATTTATAACTAAGCGAGTACCGTATTCCGGAAGAGCTCTATGTTAAAATATCTCTCTTCAACTTGAGTTCGTAATACTTGTATATTTTATTTTATTGATTTGTAAATCTAGAGAGGGAATTCTACAAATTTTATGATCCCTTTTAACAAATTCTACCCAACCAGAAATTGAAACTAAAGAACATTAATTACTTTATTCAAGTAACCTGTGAAGTGTGATCAAGCTAGCTTTTTGTTCTCTTTTTTATAAAAGGGCAATGATACTTTAAATAAAACTCCAAAAAGCTTGTTTGCTGTTCAAATTTTTAAGGAGCATGATTATTCACATGTATAGACATATTGGAGAATGTAATTGCGTGAATAAACATCAAAAGTAAAAGTTTAAATGGATGAAAAGAAAGGGAAATTATTTTTCCATTAATGGACAATTAGAGACATTGATAAAAACGTTTTACAAAGCAAACATTTGCTGAACACACCACGTTTGACGTAGTTAATTTACTGAAAATTCGTATTAAGTTCTTTGGATAACAATATATAGTTATTCCATATTTAGCTTGATAGCTATTAGTTTTGATCAACTTCAAGGCAATCCACCTCCAAGTCCGCCGCCGGCACCACCACCTGCTCCAAATCCTCCACCACTTCCGCCTCCGAGTCCACCACCACCACCGCCTCCACCGCCAAATCCTCCTCCACCTCCAGCACCACCACCAAGTCCCCCACCAGCTCCAGCACCACCTCCAAACCCAGCACCACCACCAAATCCGGATCCTCCGCCTACACCACCTCCAGCACCACCTCCACCTCCGAATCCACCACCACCTCCGGCACCTCCACCACCACCAAGACCACCTCCAGCTCCACCGCCAGCACCAGCACCTCCTCCAAATCCAGCTCCAGCACCACCACCAAGTCCACCTCCACCTCCGGCACCACCACCGCCACCGCCACCTAGTCCACCACCTCCTCCAAGTCCAGGGCGGCGATACAAGTTCTTTTGATTCTCAAACTCACCATTCACAAGCTTTCTTGTAGCAGTGGAGCAAACAAAAGCACCAAAGAGCAACACAAGAAGCAATTTAGAAGACATTTTTAGTGCTTAATAATGAATGTAGATTATATGAATTAAGTTGGAAGAAAGAGTGATGATTATATAGTGCAAAAAAGAAAGTTAAGGTTGACGAGTGCCTTAAATTTTTATGCATCTTCTCAGCTAAAACCGAGTTAAGATAGAGTTAATGCACCCAACTGTCTCTGTTGAAAAAGAAAACCCTAACCATACCCCACCTTCCTAATCCTCACAGACTAGTTCAACCTTATATATGCCATGCTTTTGTTTGCTTTTTTGTCTACTTATTGAAGAATTTTTCATCTTGCATATCTGTTTTCTTTCCCTTTTTTCCTCTTATCCATTAATTATAGACAGTGCATTACTGCATGGGCTTTACTTTCTTGTGTTTCCATGCAATCAACTTGCTTCTTTAATTAATTGATTACGGTACAGTGATTTATTTTCAGTACAAAGTCAATGATCATGAACCCTTAATACAACACAGATTCCTGCTCTCATATTCTCGTCGGGATCCGAATTTTGTACCACTTGATTTTGATTTAATGGACTCTAACAATACCATTTTGAAACTATTTATGCCAAAACCATTAAGAAGATGATAGTTCAGGCTAAGAATAGCTTTTATTACTATTATCAAAACAAAGATTTGCTTTGAAATTTAGAGATTTGCTTCGTTCTTTCCTCTACCATATTTTATTTTCAATTCTCATAAATATTTTAACTTTCTGAGTTATAAGTTTGCTCAACATGTTTCAATAAACTGTTAATTTGAAGTGTTAGTTTGTCATTTGTTTATTTAGAAAAAGATTCATCACGATGGACATTTTGTACCTTTTTCAAATCAGATGTATGTTAGGAATAATTTATCTAATCTACACGGAGAGTGTTTTGTACTAGAATAGAATTTCGTGATTGTGGAACTTTGACAAATAGTACTACTAGAGTTTTTTAAAAATTAGTTATATTGTACTTTTTTCACTATTATAATAAGAACTATTGGTGTAACCTAATTATCAACCGAACTTTTTAGTCCAACTAATTTCTTAATATTTATATGAAGTGGTTTCACTCATTTTCAAATAGAAAAATGTTTACTTTTTGTCAAAATAACGAGTTAAGAGATTTTGTGGCGAAATTACTAATTATAACGGAATATTTCCCCACAAAAAGCAGTATTTCTTGTAATGCTTTCATATTTTAGTCAAATGAAGATTTTTTTTGTTGACAGTATTAAAATTACCGTTGACAACTTCAAAAATGACATTGTGAAAGAAAGATGAATATTCTAAGGAACTTACATTCTTCAACTTTCTTTTTTATTTTAAGATCATTTAGATATATATGGTGCTCGGAGATGAGAAAGAAAGATATAAAATGCTAATTTTTAAAAATTGAGAATGTAGTTTTATGGTAAATATGATAGTGAATAATTTAATTCTTTGAAATTTTACATTTTTAAAAGTTGTTAACATCGAGTTAACAATGTTAATACAAAAAATGTCAATTTTAATTTTTTTTTGTGAAATCACTAGTCCTTATTTGACAACAAATAACTACAATGTGTTAAAAAAAAGTGAAATCATGAAATTTTTATTTAAAATTTATCCTTAATTAACTTCTTTTTGATTTTTCATCCGGTTTCTAAACCTACTGGACCGATTAATTCAAATTCAGGGCGGATTCAAGGATTATTGTATTTAAACTTCTATCGATCGCCGTTGTGGAGGATCGATCGACAAACCTCCCTACCAAGCGCAACCTCATGCTACCACCGTGTCAACCAACGATTGGTTCCTTAATTAAATTATTTTCACATGGATGTGTTATATTTAAGAGTAAATAATTTTAAAATCCTCAAATCTTTTACATAATCAACTATTTAGTTCCCTTATTTTTGTAAAACATGTTATGAGGTTCTTATCTTTTACTATAATATTAACTTCTTGGTCTTTTTTGTCGATTTTCTAGATTTTGATTGTAACATACTTTAGCTTTTAAGATATCTATATTGTCATATAAAATGACTCCGTGATTCTGTTGTGTACTGTTTGTCTGTTTTATCGAAATATTATAGTTATAAATACAAAATAAATTGACAAAAAAATCAAAAAATAGCGTATATTATGTAAAAATTTGGAATTTTAAAATTATAATTAAATGTAAACTATAATAGGTAAACAAATTTGATATTTATTAATCATTCTATTGCGTTTTTGATTGAGAAATTAAGCATAACATAAACTGAATTTTAGATTTTTTAGACATTGGGAGGGTAACAATTTTGCGAGAACAATTATAAAGAAAAAAGTTCAAATTTATAAAAAGAATGACATTACTTCTTCATTAATGGACAATTAGGAACCATGATACAAAATGATAAAGTAAATCAAAAGAAGAAGAAAAATAAGCAAGATTTAACATAGTAGTAATTTACTCAAAATGGTATATCTTTGGATCATAATAATTATTGGGATATTTAGCTTTCAAGCTAGCTTTGAGATCAGCTTCAAGGCAATCCACCACCAAGACCACCGCCGGCACCACCACCAGCTCCAAACCCTCCACCACTTCCGCCTCCAAGTCCACCGCCACCGCCACCACCAAATCCTCCTCCACCTCCACCACCAAGTCCCCCACCAGCTCCAGCACCACCTCCAAACCCAGCACCACCACCAAATCCAGATCCTCCACCTACACCTCCTCCTGCACCACCTCCACCTCCAAATCCACCACCACCTCCGGCACCTCCACCGCCACCAAGACCGCCTCCAGCTCCACCTCCAGCACCAGCACCTCCTCCAAATCCAGCTCCAGCACCACCACCAAGTCCACCTCCTCCTCCGGCACCACCACCACCACCTAGACCTCCGCCTCCGCCAAGTCCAGGGCCGTGATACAAGTTCTTTTGATTCTCAAACTCATCATTCACAAGCTTTCTAGCACCAGTGGAGCAAACAAAAGCACCGAATAGCAACACGAGAAGCAATTTAGAAGTCATTTTAGTACTTAATATGGAGTTAAGAATATGATTCAGTGGGAAGAAAAAGGAAAGATTATATAGTGCAAAAAAGAAAGCAAAGGTTGATGAGTGTCTTAAATTGTGAGCATCTCCTCAGCTAAAACCGTGTTAATATAGTTAATGCACTCAACTGTCTCTTTCTCTCTCTGTTGAAAAAGAAAACCCTAAAACATGTCCCACCTTGCTTCTTTGTAGTTGAAGAATTTTTCTGGTTCATACAGTTTTTTTTCCTCTTATCCATTAATAATATTATTTGCATGGGCTTTATTCTCATGTGCTTGCATGCAATCAAGTTGCATTTTAATTAATTAGAGTTTACTGCTTTATATCCAATAATCATGAACCCTAATACACACCAAGATTCTCAATTGGAACCGGTTAAATCGCACCCATGATTGCTCAGCTTTGGGGGTAATAAGTTTCACAAATTTTACGGAAATATTTTGCTTCATTGAAGTTAGCTTCTTATTTCGTCCCCTAATTAAGGAGGTGACTTAGCGGTAATCAACTAATGTTTACAGTTACATTGGTGAGTGTTTTATCCGCTTGTGCTCAGTTGGGAGCCGTTGATATAGGTAGCTGGATCCATGTGTACATTAAGAAGCAAAAGATTAAGTTAAATTGTCATCTAACAACTTCAATATTTGTTGTTAGTCTTAACTATTATAGCTCAAACTTTTAGTTTAGTCTTAAATATTTATATTAATTTCTCACAGAACGATTTAGATTCGAATTGCTAATAGAAAAATATATATTTGAATTTTAGTCCACCCTCAAGAAAGAAAAAGAAGAAATTAGCTTCTGATTTCACTATGTAAAAAATAAAAGTTTCTTATGACACAACACTTGTTTTTGTGTATTAAGACTTAGGGCAAGCACATAGTTCTATCTAAGGAAGCTCTGGATTAAGGGCATCTGAATAATGCAATAATAGCTTATAAGTTAAACACTAGGAAGCACGACACGGGACACGGATACGGACACGGACACGAGATTTTTCAAAAACATGACACTCGGACACGGGGGGATACGGCAAATTTTAATATTTTTAATTATATATATATAACTTAAAATTCATAACAAATCACACAATTAATAATAAAGTCACAAATAACATCCATAAACAAAGTACTTAAAAGTGAAAACACAAATAATATCCATAAACAAAGTATTGAAAGCACAAATCCATGAAATCCAAAACAAAATAACAATCAAACTAATTCAAGAAGCAGGAAGTCGCGCACAGCAGCAGAAGCAGGAAGTCGCAGTTAGGGATTTTGGATTTTGGGAATCAATTTTCTTATCCCTTTTTGCTTTTTATTATTTGTATTTTAAGTTTTAACCCTCTTATTTTTAAGTTTCTTAAAAAAAACCCCCAAAAAAATTAATTTAAGCAGATTTCTCCGAGTCAAGAAGAGTCCAGCCGAGTCTGGACCGAGTTGACCGAGTCCGGCCGAGTCTTGACCGAGTCTTGCCGAGTCCGGCCGAGTCTCCGTGTCCGGGCGAGTCCGACACGGGTGCGGCTTCTATATTGCCGTGTCGTGCTTCCTAGGTTAAACATATACAATATATATTCCACAAGCAAAGTGTAGGAGCCAATAGACAGTTCAATATCAAATAAGAGAGTCCAGTTGTAACACCTACTCCGAGACATTACAAATTATTGTATTCTACTAAATTTTCTAATCTACCTAATTTAGCTTGGACTTGATATTACATGTCGTACATTGATTTTGAACTTTATTTCTACTATCGTTGTATTGTAACTCTAAGATTTGCATTTTATAGTATTATAACCCCTTTTAATATTTATCAAAGTAAGACTCCAGATGATAGATAACTTTTTGTTGTAGAAGAAATTTATGTTTTAGAAAAGTTTAGTTCTCAAACTTTTTAGTCTTGACGTCATTTAAATGTTGTTTGATTCGTAGAGAAAATGTTGAAAATAATGATTTAGAAAGCTGAAGTACATTATGGTTTAGCTAGTGAGATTGCGTATCAAAATAACTTTAATGCTTTGACTTTCTTTCTTTGAGAAATCTTATTTTTACTTGATCGACGGTAAATATTTGAAGTTTAGGGATAAGAAATAAAAATAAGTGTAAAGTTTAGTAACTAGGTAATCTGTCCATATATAAATTGAAAGGAACTTTAATTTTTTTTCTGTGAAAACAATTAAAGGGAAAAAAAAGAGTTAGACATTCGGTAATGGGGTGTTGGCTTAGCTGGCATACGAAGTGCACCGACAAGAATGCAAAAAAGTCACACGAATTGAAGGTCACTTGTACACCCTTGTTAGGATCAACTATTTAACTAAATGGATCCAAATTAAGAACCCAACCCAACTCCATGCATTAAATCATATTTTTCAAGAAAAAAGATCATCTGAGTTTTATATTTCAGGTAATTAGTTTTACTGGAAAAGAGTTAATTTATTGAATGAATGTTTAGCCAGGTGATGATGATCAGGTGGATATGTTAAACAAAACTACACTTTATTTTGCAAAGCAATTTTTTCTTTTAATTACAAAAGTTACACCAGGAAAAGAAAGAAAGCAAAGCAATTTCTTCATATATAAAACCAAGCTAGAAACAGTACAACAAAAATCAATTAAACTCTAACCATGAGGAAAATAAGAAAATAAATTAATCTAAAATAATTATTAATTAGTATAAGCACAGAAAGAAATATACGGGTCGTTTGGTAAGAGGGATGAGATGAAAGGAGGATTAGAGTGAGATAAAAGAAAGGGGATGGAGTAAGATTAAGTTTAAGGGATGTGTAGTGTCTTGTTTTGGTACATGCATGGGATGAAATTGAGAAGGTAAAATTTGTACAATTTTACCCTCATTTACAATTCGGGATACGACACAATAAGGTGACTGAACGGTAGACGGAGGATGGAGGACGATGACCGGACGGAGGACAGGTGACGAGGACCGGACGGAAGACGAGTAGCGAAGACCGAAATAAAAAGGGTTGTGAAATGAGGGATATGGATGAAATTTTTTAAAAAGGGAAAGGATTACGTAGTCATTCCATCCATTTTCCTTCTTATTCTCCATCTCCACCTCTTATAACACCTCTCTCAAGATGGAATTGAAGGGATGAGATAAGCTTCCATTCCCAACCCTCTTTCCCATCTCACAAACAAACATAAGATTACCCCATTTCTCTCATTTTATTCCCATCCCTCCCATCTCATCCCTCTAAAGAAAGAACCCGTCGATGTTTCTAGCCATTTGCCCTGCTAATAACTTTACTAATTAATGTAGAAGTCTTATTCCTATTCTTTTTCTATTTAATTATGAATTTTATTATATTCTATAAAAACCATCAATTTCATAGCTTAAATAAAAATTACAGTTGGACTCATTAATGAAACTAACTAAAAACGAATGAACACTTTCCAGGTTGTAATAAACTGAGTATGTAAAGAACGAGGGAGATGATTGACCAGAACGAACTATAAAATGACTTGAATTTAATGACTAATTAGTTTAATATTATCTCGAAACTAAATAAACCTACACCAACCAGTTAGACACCAGTATATACGTCCTACATCTAGGCAGGTAGTGGCCATACAAAATAACCCAGAACCAAAACTCCAATCATATGAATAGAAAACAAAATATGTTTATCCAATACGCTTTTATTCTTCTGATTTGTACATACAACCTTGATCAGTTACATTCATACTTACTGAATTTTTGGTCAACCACATACATGTAATTATAAATATGGACTTATCTTGTCTCAGTCTTAGCCTAGTCGAACCCGAGTATTATATATATGAATATGGAACATATTAGATCTAATTAACAAGCATTCAATCTATTTAGACCCGACCCACTTGATCATCAAGTCTAAATCGTAATCAAGCAAGAATTAATGTGGATAAGGATTTCAAAAGGTATACATGTGGGTGTTACCGATTTTAATTCCATATCCTTAATCTATTTATTTTAAATTATTCTCAAATTTATTGTCAAAGAAAGAAATTATTCTCAAATTTAAATGTCACATTTCCACAATAAGTTAATAACTATACTTTTTAAGTCTCCTTATTTAAATCACGGGTGCTTTTACCCTTTAAGAATCAATACATCACATAAATAAATAATAAAACATTAATTTTGATAAACTATTCACAAATTTAACAAACTCTGTATTTAATTATCAAGAAATTAAGAAACATTAATTAAAATAGAATTTAAAAGTTCATTTTGATACGATGATAATGTTAATTTTCTCCTTCATTTAGTTTTTCACGTTCATCAACTTTCAAGAAAAGAAAGATTTGTGTCTCTAAATAACATGACGAGTATTGGATACTGGGTATCTTGGAGGGTAAATTTTTCATAACAATACAGTACCTATATATCATGGTTAAATTTTTGAATCTCACACCTTTTTACACAGAATTCATTTAACCATATTAGGGTCAGATAGTAGCTGATATTCGCAAAGCCCATTGCTATTGGGTATGTTGACTTTAACTCCACCAAAATCTGATGTAATTTATATAAAATTTTAGACTCTACAATAAAAATTCTAGATCTTACAAACTAAACCCTATATTTTAAATCATCAACTCTAGATACTAACATATGTGACGTGTTATCGAATTATTAGTTCGGAGTACCACGTCATCCATATTTCAGAAGTATTTTAAAATTTCTCCTCTCATACATTTGCCACGAAGGACCCTTGTTGCCATTTCAAATAGGCTGGCTTATTTCCCAGCCCAATAGTTATAGTTAACATAAAGAGTCCATGGCCCTATATGTAGAACTCCACTGAAAAATATCCTATTGCTACAAAACATTATCCCCATTGAAACAGAAAAAAAGGAAGAAAGAAGCATTATTATTCTGCTTTACTAATCTTTCGCTATGAATTCCATTCAGCTGCACTCTTCATTTTCTTCCTTGCTTTCACAAAATAACCAACAATTCAACACTCACAGATTGCTTTCTTTGCATTCTACCCAAGAACCGAAACGCCGCCATAGATTTCCACACATAAAGAGCAGAGCAGCTACCATCACCAGTTCTCTCATTCTTGCTGAAACTGCCCCTTTTAAAGGTGGTGATTTATCTGTTCTCCTTCCAACTGGGTAAGCTTAAAATTAACTCTCTGATAATGCCTCAATGCTGTATGTTTTATGTGGTCTTGCTAACTCTTTTTCTCGCTTTGCCCCAGTGGTTTAATGCTGTTTATGTATTTCATTACAAACTATCTCGTCCCAGCTTTCATCATCAAAGGTTATGAAAATGATGAAGACGAAACTGAAGATTTTGGTCCTAAAAATGGCGGAGATTAGACCACATACAAAGCCACTACAACATAATTAAATTGCTATTTAGCATCTTTATCTTATCTTATCTACCTCTAAGCATCTGCACTACTCCATCCTTGGATATTCCAACTCTTCTCTTTTATGTTTTTTCCAAATCACAGAAGATTTTGTTTGAAATTCTTTTGCTTCCATGATTGATTTCACTCAATGAACAAGAACAGGGAAAGAATTTTCTTGAGCCAATATTTAAGAATTGCTTTTCATTCATTTACCAGATATAATTTCAAATGAACAGCATCATTTTACTTCTATGCTCTGACCAAAACTAAGAAATGTATCCCCCTCACATCTAATCCCATTCCTTCCAATAAAATGCTGTATTTCATTTCTCCATTTTTTGTACACTATACTTACAACTTAAAATATCACAAAAATAATTTACAATTTCCTGCATAAAGAAAAATACAGGTCGACCCCCAAAAATAGAAACCAAAAGGTGAAAATGTATTATGGTTGGACAATTGTCCAACCATTGTCTTCTGAACATTGGGTTTTATCGTCAGCTGATGCATTCTCAGGCTTTGGTGGTTTCTTAGAAAACAAGGATGATTTGCCGTCAAAAAAATTAGCAAACTGTTGGGCAGGAGAGCTATCTCCACACCTCTGATCAGGAGATGGCTTTTTCAGGTTTTTATCCTTACTCCCAAAGTTCAGGCTAAGCTTCTTCAATCTCTTTTTGAACTCGCCAGCCGCGGTTGTGGTTTCTTCTGTCTGTTTTAGGACTTCCTCTGGATTAAGTACTAGCTTTTCTACTGTTTCATACACCTAAAATCCAAAGATGGTAAATTAAAGGTAAGCCATGAATTATCATAACGTTATGCCCTATGAGAGATTTTCATCCCAGCTTATGACAGAGTTACATCAATATAAAGAGAGCAAGCTTGCAGGCTCCTTCATATGACAATAACAGAAACAACCTAGCCCTCCTGACTAGTTGGGTTCAAGTAATATGACAAATTCAGATTAAGGAAGACCTGACAAAACAATGAAATGCTACTGCATTCTGATATGACTTGAAATGAAAGATTCCATACAAGTTCATATGAAGAATAAATCTGATTGCCGTAGGCTAAGATAACGTACCTGGCAGAGATCATCTACTTTCTCAGTCCAGCTTCTTCCTTGACAAGTGAAAGCAATGTAGTCTTTGCAGTCACTAAACAGCTTTGACAAATAATTATTGCTGGATAGTTTCCCATGAGCCATTATAAATCCTAAAGCAAGCTGAAATTTCAGGACATCGAATATCATTAGTGCCATAGAAGATTGATATTGAGCAAATGATGATAACTTGCTCAATGCCTTTACAACAACCAATTAGCAACACCTTGGTTAAATCATGTAAAAGGAAAAAGAGTAGACTTGCTTATGAAGTTTTATATTTTCCCTTGTTGTCCATTGGTAGTGTAGGTTGGTATCCATCATTCACAAATAATCCAAAGCACCAAATAATATTAAAGAATTTATGCAAAAAATGACCGCACTAGAGGACTGAAGTGACACAAACAAAATTCCAATCCTTCCATTTTGAGAGGAAGAAGAATTGTAGAAAAATAATGGTGAAGTAAATCCTTTTTTTTTACCCTTTATCCTTTAATATAAAAAAGAGTTCTCTAAATGATTCTGTCCTCCAATCCTTCAATTTTGAGAGGAAGAAGAATTGTAGAAAAATACCAAGTATGGAACTTTAACCAGCCTTCCATGCCTTTTTCTCCCTCGCCAACCAAAGGAAGAAAGAGAACTTTTTGCGTTTCTTCCTTCCTTCCTCCTTCCCTCGTACGAATCACAGGCTAAGTCTCTTAAGACAAGAATTTAAATTTCCACAGACACACACCTTCTTATCTTCTATAGAAACATAACAAATAGTCTTATGCAGAAAATATGACATATTCACCATACCAGAGACCCAGATAACAAAGTCTAATAATCACTTACTAAAGAAAGGAAGAGTTGTCCAAACAAGTCAGAAGGTGGAAGGTCCTCCAAGTCATTTAAAATCGCTTCACTGCAGAATTGAATCATCATTTAAGTTACGATCAATTGCATTATGCTCATGTATTATGCAAAAGAAATTCAGGAATAAAACCAACTTACACAGCCAAATCCTCATCATACAGAGGAGCTTGTTTAACAGCTGGTATTGCCTTGGCTGTCTCCCACAATTCACGCCACAAGTTGCCTACCATCATAAATGCCAATCTTCTATCAGCAAGGATCATTTCAGAGACTTAAAGATACTATAAATTGGTAATTGACTATATATTCCCACTTAGATTAATGCATTTGGCCTCAACAAATTACTTAAGATTTTCCCTATGTGCATGAAATAGAATATTTTATACTAGAAACACGCATTATATAGCTCAATTAATCACCAGAAAATAACTTCTGAAGCAACAAAAAGAAGATAAGAACAGAAAACCCCAATTATACTAACAATTTCATCAAAAGACATTCAATGATTAATTGCAACACAGCAGTTACTAGGCAAGTAGATAAAGGTCAGACCTTCCTTTTGCATTCGACTACTTAGTTGACCTCTTGTTGAAGACGAATCACTTCCATCAAAGAACTCATTAGCTTCATCACTTTCAGTCCAGTCAGGTGGAGAGTGCCATCTAACAAAATCTTCCAATATACATCCGGGATTTGCAGCCTTAGACATATAATATAAAATCAAATTCCATTAACAGTCATTAATTAATAAGACAAACGAAGTTCCTAATAAAAAATCTACCTTGAAGGCCTGCATATCAGAAAGAAGTTGAGAACACCCAGCACCAACACTGACAATAAGAGAGAACAATTTATTACAGAATTCCCCAACTTAATCCCAAACACCTATATCTATAAGTTCAAAACCTTTTAGATATCACCAATAAATCCAACTATCCAAGCCATTAGCCAAGCATACTGCAAATTTTTCTAATAACAGCTACCTATAGCATAGTATGAAAAGAAAACAAACGCTTCTTAATAACATGTCCAATATACAGCAATCACATGCAAGGTACTGCAAAGCATATCCTAGAAGATTTTCTTGGTAACATCTTTGTAATCCATTTTATTATTTTAGAAAAAGTGAAAGGACGTACATCATCTTTGGTACAAGTAAAACAGGAGAAAGAAAAAGAAAAAAGAAACTGTTGACAACTTATCACGGAAGTCACAGCGTTTGAAACCAATAAATGAATGAAAAGGATGCACTTTATAACTAACCTTCCAGTTCGAAGCACAAACTCCTCATTTTCTTTGATAAGATCTTCAGTAAGCAGAGGCCCTTCCTACATAGACACGAGCAAATCAGAATAAGAGTAATCACTTCACATGCATGTATGCTTCAGCCAGAATTCACAGATCATACCTGCGTAATTGGTGAGTATACAGGTTCACCAGTTTCCAACATGGTTAAATTGTCAGCTGGCCGGTCAGCACCTAATCGCAGGACAAGTTCTCCGTCGCTCATTTTCGCATACAAGACATGGCCTGGACAATCCGAAATAGCAGACTTTTCAGGAGATGAACTGGCATCCCTCATTATTGTTTCTAGTGCTTCAGTGGAAAGAGCGTGACGCCTTTTCCTGGTAATACAGCAATTGATAACCTGTAGTCGCTGATATAGAAGACAGGAATTCAGATCCGGAAGATCCTCCAGAGGGATTCCAGGTATATGTAGCTCTTCAGACCAAAGTCTTCTCAGCTGCAGGTCAAGTACATTCACAGAATAAGGTATCAGGCCAAGATGATGGAAAAAGAAAAGATCATTAATGCTTCAACCAACGCATTAAAAGATATCACAAGTCCAAAGGTCATTAACAAAACACTGAAAAAAGACAATGAAACGAAAACTGAGAGCTAAGAATTATTTTAGAGAAAAGGAAGTAAAAAGGAATTGGCATTGCTATAAGATGTGGTGACTACCAGAGACATCCATATGCTGCAGTAGCAAATGGTATTTTGAAGTTTAACCACGTCTCATCAAGACATCATGTTTTTCTCCATATAAATCATTTTAGCACAAGCAGCACAACATCATAAGCAAGCATTTTCTAAAATCAGATGATATAATAGAAGTTCCGACGGTCTACTTACTTCAGCCACAATTTTAAACCACAACAAAGCCATTTTCCTCAGGGTTTTGAAACTTCCAATTACTTCAGATATCTTAACAAGCAAGCTCTCATGAGGAGCACCATGAATTTCTTTTGGCAAAGATAATGCTTCAGAACCAGAGATGGTGTTCCTTCTCAGAAACTTTCCCTCTGCGAACATCTTGCAGATATTACAATGAAAGTGAAAGATCATCACAGGATAGAGCAAAACTTTAAGAAGTATGCTACCGATAAACCAAATATCACCTGATCAAGATTTACCTGAATCAAACAGTGACTGTATCAAGGACATAACTTTCTCATCATCACCATCAAATTCAGAAGCAACCTTATCATCCTTGTCACGAAGAACTAATGATTTAACTGCAGCAAGGCTCATGCTTGCTCTCTCCATAATAGGTGAAGAGCTTCCTGACGATGCCAGTAGATCTTTCATTGACCTGTGCTTCTTCCCAGCACTGGAAAAAAAAATCACAACAATAAATCAAAACCTAGCAAGAACTTTATACGCGAACTGGAATACAATAGCTCCTTGAACAATATTTACCAATCAGTATTTTTCCCATAAAAATAATGGACCAGAAATTAGTTTTTTTCATTAAAATATATGAGATAGTACCAATGCATGAAGTTTTCATGTTTAGAACGAAACATACTCTATAGCTATCGCCAGTTGCTTCATGATGGATGTTGAAGGAATGCTATCTGGGTCGGTGGCACTTAGCTTTTCTACTATAAATGATACTTGCGAACCCTACAACATCAAATCCATAAGGAACTTCAACTACACGATGTGTTCAAGCCAACAAAGTAGAGGAACAGGAAAAGAAAAGCAAAACTATTCATTTAGAACATCGCATGCAAATATGTGAAATTTATTACCTTTGCTTCAGCATCATTCTTCATGCTGAGAATGTACATGTTTTCATCATAGAAAGGAGCAGCCATGGTTGAATTTTCTATTTTCTCAGAATGATGTTCAGCTCCTTTCTTTCCTATTCTAATGTTCTTGAACCTATCTTGCCACTCTTGCTTTGACTTTATATGTACAGGTTTCCACCTCAAATGCTTACCTTCGCTGTTATTCTGCATTATCCCCATGTCACATTTTTACAGCAAATGAAGATAAATGAAATAGAAGTACTCAATGATGAGCTTCCACAATTAACTTAAATAATCGTTATATACGAACGAAGTCCTTTGCTGAAAATCATAAAATTCATAGAACATAAAACTATCATAAAGTAAAAAAAAGTAAATAAATTTTGCAATTACAATAGCTCATATACACACACACATACAAACGCGGGAGGTCCAGCATAAAACATCAATATAATCATAACACGCAAACTTCTAGGTTCAGAATTTGCATTTCAATACCGAAATACGAAAACCAAATCAATAGAAATTAAACATTTGCAGCTCTACTAGGAATGCAAAAGGCTTGTACCTTTGACTCGCAGTCATTACAGGGAGACTCATCATCGCCTGATTCGTTCGAGGATTCCTTGGGCGATTGCTTATCAGAATCCTCTGAGAGATCAAACAGAAAATTATATTCAAATTGAAAAGAAACGAAACAAAAAAATCAATGAAGCCAAATAATTAAGCAAAAAAAACACCAAAAATAGGAAGAAAAATAATAAAAATATCTAAGAAGCACCTGGCCGATCGGAATTAAAATCGGATTTAATATCGGTAAACACGCGCTCCGCTTTAGCAGCAGCAGAATGGAAGGCTGTCCTGGCTTTGGATACAAAGGAAGGCGCCTCCATATCCCGCGCGTTCTCTGTGTAGATTAAGATTTCAAGTTTCAGAGATTGACGGAAATGTGCGCATTCTTTATTTATAGCTCTTCTCGTGGGCGGAGGAGATGAGAAGGAAGGAAGACTGACATAGATGTGCCAGATTTGGCGACTTGCCTCATTTTCATCTGTCATCCATCTTATTATATTTATATGAACGTATCAACTTGTTTCTTTTTTTTGTTTTTTTGAATTCGTCTTTCCTTTCTTTTTCTCTAACTTTATCTAATCTTATTAAAATACTATCCAATTTACTGATTTTAGTTCGGGTTGTGGATAAATTCGTGATTTCCTCCCGTGTTTTTTAAGTTTGACCCCTTGTTCTTATTTCTTAAACACGTTATGGCAAAGTATATTATATGTTTATTTCCCATATTCTTATTTATCGATTACTTTTTTGCTTTCCTCTATATCCCAAAAGCAAAGAACATTGTGTAAAATTTGGATTTTAAATGTGAACAAATAATTAAGTTAAAATTTACTTGTGATTATAATTGTTTGAAGTTAAATTGTTTTAAATTTTCTTGTTAAGTTATCTATTTCATTTCTTTCAAACAATAAATTTATGGAAAAAGTTAATTTCTGACAAAGAAAGTTTTGAAAAGATTGTCATTAAAAACATCTAAATATAATAATGTGGTTGGATTATTTTCTACATACAAGCTTATTAGGCAAGAGTCTTGTAAGAAACAAAAATTGAGGTAAATTTATTGACATGAAAACTAAAAAATTTGATTATATACCACAAATAAAATTGTAAAAAAGAGTTAATTTTTAACTATGTTGAATCCTAAAAATTTATAGTTTACCTTAAATTTTTTTAGAATTTCACTTTTTATTAATTTTGAAATTTGGACCTACATAACTATGTAAAATGAAAAAGAAAGTATTTAGTTGAGTAAGTTTTGGGCTAGAAAATTTAGTGGTGGATGAAGTGTGCTACTGCTATTTAATTTGCCTATATTTACATAATGGTAATCAAAATTTCTTTAGTATAATTTATTGGACTTTTTCTAGGGTGATTTATCAAGTGGACTTGGTATATGCTAACATGGTAAAGGCAACTTTTTGAATTTTATATAATCCTTTTATTTTTTTTAGGTAGAGAAAAATTTAGTTAAGGATATGTCTATCCAATCGCGAGGTTAGGGTAAACCACAGATCTCGATGAGAGTTTACAGTCGAGTTTACAAATTACCTATCAATAAAAGTTAAATTTTGACGAAGTGGAACTCGAACTACAAACCTTTCAAGTAGAAGATGAAGTGACTTAACACTTGAACCAACTTTTATTGGTATATAATCCTTTTACTTGTTTCCTTTATAAATTTTACAATAGTACTCTATTTAAAAAAATAATAATTAAAACAATACCTTCTTACCTTTTATAATATAAAATAATTTTGGAATAGAATAAGAACACAACAAACAATTTGAGAAACTACTAATAAAGAGTTGGTCTAAGTGGTAATTAAAATTTAGCTAATTTTATTTTATAAGTCCTTTGTTCAAGAATCAACAATTTTAGTTTTCATCAAAAGTTTTTGAGTACTTTACATATATTCAGATTAAATTTGATGAGATATAAAGAAATGAGGTTTGGAAGAATTTGAAACTTTTGGGTTTTTTTAGTTTACACGTACGTTCAAATAGGGTAAACTACACCGTATACTAAAACTATACTCGTACCTAAACATAAAAGATTTCCAAACTATGGACGACCTTCAAGTCCAACATTCTGGTCACCAACCGATCAAAGCATATTTGACCAAGTCAAACATATTTTCAAAAACCTCATGTACTTAAAATGTCAATTTTACCCTGATTCATTTTCCCTCTATTTTTTTCTCTCTCTAACATTCATAACCGAGTTTTGATTCTTCTTCTTCTTCTCATTCTTTTCTCTTTTTTCTCTCATCTCTCTTCTTCCCTTTCGGGAATCTGGATTTTCTAGATTTCGGCAAATTCATAATCTCTTGGACTTGAAATGTCTATTTTATCTCTAATTAATTTTTCATTTATTTCTTTTCTCTCTAACTTCCATGACCAAATTTTGATTCTTCTTCTTTCCTCATTCCTCTCTCCTCCCTCTTATCCTCTTTCGAAAATCTGGATTTTCCAGATTTCGGTCAAAATCTAAAAATTCTAGATTCCTCATTGTCGGATCATATTTTTTTTATAAAAAATTAGAAGAGGAAGGAGAGAAAAAGAAGAGGAAAAAGAAGAAAAATGAGTAGAGAAATGAGAATGGAGAAGAGTTATGGTGAACGAGAGAGAATAGAAAAATGACAAAGAAGAAGAAAAAGAGAAATAAAGAGGGTAAATTTGGTCTTTTCACAATGAATGGTCCATGGGATCGACGAAAAATTAGGTCAAACTTGGTCAAATCAGCATTGACCGGTCACCATCCTGTATTTTGGAGCTCATTGGGAAGTTATCAATAGTTTGCAAACCCGATTAGCCTAGAAATTTGTTTAGATACCATTTTAGAAAAAGAAGTATATTGTAATATCAGTGTAATTTACCTGAACATAAAGTTATTTTTTTTTTGATAGAAATTATGAGCGGTACTTGGCAATTTAATATTGAAATGTAAATTGGGTAATGGAATAGCTACTCGTACACTTGACTACTGTCAACCTGGTAGAACATACATACTAATAACTTTTTTCATTACGCACCTTCCCTCCCCGCCCTCATATGCATTAATTCAAATTCTGCATTCCTTCATTCTGTCACCGACTCGGTGAAGTTTCTAATCACATTTCCAGATTTTGTTACTATTAATATCTCGTTTCTCTTTCTCTTCGGAGCTGGACTGCTTTGCTTTTCTTCACTTTCTTTCCGTAGCAAGGTAAGTTTCCTTCTCTCTTCTCCTTCGTTCTTTCTCTGCCTTGTATTTCGGTGTTCGAGGTTAGATGACAGTTGAGAAATTGAGGAGATCTGTCATATATATCTGATCGTTATTTTCCATAATAATGATGCTTGTTTGAATTCCTTTTGTTTCAGCACAAAGTACGAACTCACGCGCAAATGGAGGAAATGGATGAAACTGAAGCTGAATCTCAGGTCCGGTAACAATGATTCTTTCACATTTTTGTTTCGTTATCTCGAGAAATTATAATCGAGTTTAAGAATTGCTTGCAGTAGTTTAATAGTCTCTCTGATTGATGTTAAGTATGTTGATGAATTCTTGGAGCTCTTTGTATATTTTCTATTGTTTTTTCGGCTGAAGAAAGCAGAAAGTAGAAATCTATGGCGCTTATTTCGAGTTCTAAAACAAGAACACTGTTATATTAAACTGTTTTTGAATTTTGATATCTAATTGTTTATTTTTTCAATTTCTGTCAACAATATACTGATGAAAATGTATAAATGCTATTCAAATCTAATAATTTCAGGAGTTCAAGGTTTTTTGAAAATTTTGATGAAGCAAAATAGGATCATTGTGGATATCATTTGAAGTATAATTGCTTATTCCGCCTTCTATTCTGTATCAATAGCAAAATGAATTATAAGGCCAGTTGAATTGAGTCTCTCATGCTTTTTTTTTGGAAGTGCAATGAATATTGTAGATTTTGCTAAATTCTATTCAGTAATGGTTGCTGTTTTTTGTTGTTAACTCACTGTAAATATGTTATTCATTTTCTGGTAGCTAATAAGCGTGTGCTTGTACTTGCAAAATATTTATACTGAACTGATACTTGTAGAGTACTAGAACGCGAATAAGAAAATTATGTCAGGATGTCTAAAGCATTTTCTGATGGGTACATCCTTAATATCCAGAATTGTTAGCCTTTAGATAGTCATATTCAGTTAGTTATGCATGATTACATGTGCGTTGGTATGCTTTTACTAAGATTGTTAATTTGTTAGCTATTGCTTACACTATACACTCCATTGCTATTTCTTAAAATTTTAGTAGTAAACAATTAGTTTGGATATACAAATGCAGGTTTATATGGCCTGCATTCTTCATGGAAATAGGTAAACTTCTTCCTGCAGCACACCTCTTGCTTTATTGTACAGTTTTTTTTTAATGTTTTTATAGACTTGTGTTTTCGTGATGTGCCTTTGAGTTATAAAGGTCTTGCAAATGTTCTAAAGAGGTACTTTAGATTGTAACCTTGAATACCATGAGTGGATTACTAAATTTATGCAAATGTTTCAGTTTCTAGAAGATTGTATACTGTTTCAGTTGACATTTTTATATTTTATTGTGTGGATGATAGATCTCAGTGCATCATTGATCCCTGAAATTTTTTACATTCAATACATGTCTTGGATGTACCTATTTTAGAAATCTGTAACTTGTGGTATGGCAAGATGTGTTAAGGGTGGAAAACTCAAGATCCCAACATAAAGAAAGATTTACAGACAATCCTTACTCATGAGCAGTAAAAAATGAATAACTAACAGATAAATAGTTTTATCTTACAATGGAGGAAAATGGGAAATAAACTTTTAAATTCAATATAATAAGTGAGGAAAAGAAGAAATTACGCTTGTGTGTTGCTCTTGGCATTTAATATTTTCTTTCCATCACTAAACGTTTGATAGAGCTAAACTCAATGACAGGGTTGGAATTTCTTATTATGATTCCAGCATTCGCCAACTTCATATGCTTGAAGTTTGGGAAGATGGCAGCCTGGATTTTCCACTGATTGATCTAGGTCTGTGTTCCATCTCCATGTTTCTTTGAGAGGATCAGGGTGCATTTCTAGCTTTCTGCAGTTTGCTGATAATGAATTGTGTTTCTTGATGATCGAATGAATTCTGGGTTTAGTAATTTTATCCGCATCATTGATTCTCTGCTATGTTCTATTTTCTTGTTTCGTCCGGTTTGATCCTTATTTGATCATAGCTTCTCTTCTCTTTTAATACACAGTAAAATATCAAGCTAATCCCCTAATCATATACACGAGCAGCAAAAGTGAAGAATCTTTCATATCTGCTCTACAACGGAGTGGTAAGCTGCTCTTGGTTTCCCACTTGTGTGCCATATGTATAATATGTGCTCACTCGTTAAAGTAATGCAGATGCTACTACTGAGGCTCCTACGGTCAAACTCGTAAAGAGTTCAATATTCAGCTATGAACAAGCATGGCATAGGTATGAAAGATTTGTATAATAGATCATTTATTTTCTTAAACATCCAATACTTGGGGGAAAGGAACATAAAAATAGTCCAATATGAAGCAGGAACGCCCTTGATAATAGCAAGGCTAATTTCAGGTCCTATCAATTTGAGTGACCCAGTGTTAGGTTAATCACCCTTATTAGATGTTTCAGTTTCTGATAAGAAACTTCATCACATATCTTCATCAGCTGCAAGTTAGAATATTCGTGTTGCTGGAGGGAGGTATATTGTCTTCATAGTATTGTCTTTTGCTACTTAGTGTGCAAACTTAGAATAGTAATCGCACAAGAGTGATTTTTATGTTCTATTTCTTTGTTGCATATGTGAAATGATATGTATATTTACTACAACTGCTATGTTGGCTGTCCATCTTTGCTATTCAGTTCTGTTTATAGCTTTTGCTCATTGAACCCTTGTTCTTTGGAATTTTAAAAACCTCACGGATGGATAATAAATCAAAGCTCAACAAAGCTCTTCAAATGTTTTTTAAAAATTAGCTACCCATATGATGCATTTCCTCTTTGACTACTATATCTATCCCTCAAGTTCTCAATCCTTCCTTTCTCACATCAAGGAGACTGATATTTGGGGTTTGCAGACTGATATACTTGCGAGTAACGGGAATGGACGATGGGCTAAACATCAAGGAGAGGGTTTGTTATGTGAGTGCAGATTTAGTTATATTTCAGTTTTTATATATTTATGCAGATTATTGGGGCATACATATTTTCCTCTTATTTAGATAGATTCGCCAAGCATCCACAATAACTCAATAATTTATCTAGACCATATTGTGGAGTTTTTCTATTGTATTCTTTTATCAGCTTAGCCTTTTCCAATATCAATATGTAACTTGTTCAATGAGTAATTTTGTTGTGAAATCTCAAGTAATTTATTTGCATGGTAGTAAGAAATCCACTTTTGGGTGGGTTTTGATATTGGTGAATGGAGAGAGTAGTTTGCATACTTGATTGGTTTGCTAGAATTATGAGGAACTTTACCAATAGTATTCCTGTTCCCCCTTTGGCCTTCTCAAGCTTTGATCAAAGTGAACCTCTCATGGAAATTTTTTCTACCAATTGGGCCTTGCCCTTGAGAGGGGAAAATATATCTTTTTCCACAATAGGTAGGTAAGATCTTCTCATTGAGCATCATATATTATCCATTTCCCCTCTGAGTAGAGAGCTTATTGTCCTCGGTTAGCAGGCACATTCGGCATGCACTTCCCTCTCATGTTTAGATGCTCTGTTCATGCCTTTGAAGTTTTTGTTGATGTGTTGTCTAACTTGAATTCTTCTAATTATATGCATGTTTGTCTGTCCTGTCTTGGAGCCAGTTGTTTCAAGTCCTTGTCGCTCTTCATTGATTATTTTTCTTGTGGCAGCTGAGTTCCATGATGGATATAGGAAGCGAAATTCAGGTTCGAGCAAGTGGAGGTCTTCTTGCCATATTAGAGAATGAAATGATTGTTGACACACTTGAGCAAAAGGAATGTGGGAATGCATCAATAACAATTGACTCTATCATGGAAATTTCATTGTATCATCTGCTTGAATGAATTTATTACTTCAGCAATTTTCATGTAGATTCTTGAAAAAAACCTGGAAAATAGTTTCCCCTTACATTGGAATTAGAAACAAATTTCTTAAACTTGATGCAGCAGCTCACGAAGCATTGCAGATTTTCCAAATCGATAAGCATCCGAGTCACATGGGCATTGGTAGATCAAAAGAAGGGTAATGTAATTGCAATCTCCATGTTTTGCCCATAAAAGAACTCTACTGATTCCTTAACATGCAGGTTCTCTGTGTTTGGCATGATGAATAAGGTTTGTGGAAAAATACTTTTTGGATACTTAAGAGCGTATGTTATCTTTTGTGCAAAGGACTAACTTAATATTATTAACAGTGTGTGACACCAATGGGCCAACGTCTCTTGAGGTAGATGAACTTTGGGATGTTTTGATATATTTGGGCGCTGCCTCTATCATTGGTGCTTAACAAACTGGTTTTCCCTGATTCAGAACTTGGTTCCTGAGGCCCGTACTGGATCTTGAGAGATTGAATGACCGTCTCAATGCTGTATCCTTCTGCTATTTATATTTAGTTGAGGTGTATCTTCTTTACCAGCGTTAGAACTCGATATGATTACAGAAACCAAATGAAGAAATAGAAAAATAAGCTAACCGCAACATAAAATGATTTATCTTGCTTTACGTATGTCGTTTCATGTCCAGTTTTTTTTTTTTTGTGTGCCTGCTAAAACAAAAAGTTCAAATTCGGAAATTCCTTATTGAGACCAAGATATCATTCTTTCGGTGTTCTGAAGAATTAATGGTTTCTCTGCATGAAACACTGAAGTCTATCAAAGACATACCACGTCTTCTCAAGGTACTTCTACTCTTATTCTTAAAATAGGTTTTCTCTTCCAATTTTGCAATTGCCAGATTAGATTTAAGCTAAAAATGCTGCTGGAAAAGACAATGAATTATAGAAAACAGTATCTGCAGTCTGTCGCATATTTCCTTATTGTCTTAAATTTGATTTGGAAATAATTGTATGACACTTACTTGCATGCTAAAACCGTCAATCTGGTAGATTTTACCTTGGCCCTTTTCCCTTTTTTCTTTCCAGTTGCAGTGTATCAGCTTTATTATCAGTTCATTTAAGTTTCAGCCCCTCAGATCTATTTTGCAAAATACGAGTTGGTTGTGATGCTTACCTCACATGTTAATGGATATAATTGCTCTCCTTTCCCTCCTTTTTTCTGTAATTTGATTGGATGTATTGTTGGCATTTTTTTTTTTGCACCATTTTATGGTTTGCAATTTGTAATAATTATTTCTCTTTATTTGAAGAAATTCAACTCACCTAGTTCCATGTGTATTGCTGGCGATTGGACATCCTTTTTGAAGGTAATCTTACTAATTGAAGCTAATTTCATTTTTAAATTTATTTCATAGTTGGCGGGTTTATGGTAGTTCCTTTTGTGGCAAGCTAGTGTGCTTAGGTGATATTCCATCACGACCATTAACAACATTTCTGTTCTTTAATCAATGGATTTCTTAAATTACAGAAGTTTCTGGTTTCCTATTTCTTTAATCGTTTTCCTTTTCTTTTCATTGGTAAGGTCAAGTTTTCACTTGATATAATTATAATTCACATATTATACAATATAGTTTTCCTGGTACATTGTTTAATTTCTAGTGTAAGCTTGACATAGATTCGCAAGAAGGAGAGGTCTTTACCAGAAAATTGTGTCTTTTTTTTATAAATTGGTTCAAGTATGAGCAAAAAGACCTATGGAAGACAATGTGCAAACTGGAAAAGGGTGCATCATTCGAACATAAAATGAAGAACTACAGAAGAATACTCGATTGTGTTGTATGGAAAGGAGAGAAGGTTTTCCAAGTGTGATTTTATGTTATTAGTCCATGCCTAAGGGAAAATCGTTTCATAAAAAGAAAATAAGGAAGCAAGCATTTTTTTTAATATTTGGGGAAGTAGCATTTTATTATTAAGGAAATAATGTTCTTCGTCTCACCGTTGTGCGGATTTTTTGGGGAAAATGGCTCACTCCCTCTCCACCGGCATCACAGTCCATCTTGCTGCCCCTGCGGGTATTCACAATCTAATTCGGGAAGATCGCGTCGGGCTCTCTAGCCTTTGAAGAATAGCCATCTGATGTAGCTGATTGCTGCTTTTTTTCTGTTTTTCTTTTTTCTCTGTTTTTTTCCTTTTCTTTCCCAGTTCACCAAAAAAATAAAATATATATAGGTTTACTTCAATTACCCTCATTACTTTTCCTAAAGACGTTTCTTATTGTAATGTCTTTATTAATCTCCTATAAAAGTTGTGAATTTTCAGTCAAATTTCAGATTTAGGGGAGTTCGGGCAATCTCTTATAAACAACCATGAGTGTCAAAGATAGGTCCCTTGAAGAACAGGTAAAACAAGGAGAATGAAGAGGATTTTGTTCTGAATTGACTTGTCATGACTTATGAGGTCCTCTTTGTGGCCCAATCACAAACTGCTCTAAAATGAGTTTCCTTCAGAAGATGCTTATCTCGTTAAAGAGGAGGAAGAGATACCCATAACCAATCATTAGTGCCAACTAGTTGAGATTGGCTGTGTAGATGATTAATTCTTTTCTCTTCATTCGTTCACCTTGTAGGATATCCATATCTTACGGTTTAACCATCCAAGTTCGAAGAATAATCTTCATCCAACTTAATTTCAGCCTTCCTCTATCCCTTTTCTTAGCTAAATCATGTTCTATTCAAGGAGACAGAAACTCAATAAGTATTGCACTTTTTGGCCTTTTTTTTTTCTTTTCCATGTATAAAGTATAGACTGATAGGCTCTCTGTTCTCAGATCTCACTGTGTATAATACTAGTTTGATTGACAACTATATCCAATAATGGCAGAACCCTTCCTGAAAGCTTAATAGTTTTTCCCTTCAAAAGCTAAAAGAATTAGAAAATTTAGTAGAGCATTGACTAGGCATTCTTAACGAATATTATTCCCAAATACATCAAACGGTACTATGGGGCTTTATTAGGTCATATGGGGTTTCTTCTTCACATCTATGTATTACTTAGGTATTTACCAATAATTTCAGGCATAAGAATTTATTAGCAATCTAAACATAGTGTAACATTCATGTCCTTTTTTATGTCTCGCAGAGCATTTCTTCACTTTTGCATGTGGATAAGATATTTGAAGTTGGCATATCTGAAAGTCTGCGAGAGCAGGCAAAGCGCTTGAATCTCTACATTATAGAGCTGGTACTGGATAGTTTCTCGTTTTTTTCAATGTTTTGCATTTTTTTCTATTATTGAGGTCCCACCGTATGAATTATTTGTTTCTTCATTTTTTTTCAGGCTTCTTCATGCATTACAACAGAGCTGGCTTATGTTTATGAATTGGTTAGTCTTTGTTACTTTTTAATGTAATGCTACTCTTGATGATGCCTACATGAGAGTAATGGATAAGGATACTTCTAAAAGAGAACTCTTTCTTTTTCCTTAAGTTATATCTTGATTTTTGGAACAACATGGTGTCTGATGACTTCTTGGAGGGTATATGTAAGGTACAAAATGTGCTGCTTAACAATTGATGTTCCAAAGTGCAGTTGAGTTCTAGTCCTTCTGATTTCTTTTAATTTCGACATTTTGTTTTTATTAAGCAAATGGAAAACCCATTTTTATGCCCTGAGTTATTTCCTTTTGTTTGATTAGGATCTTGACTCTCTGTTGGGTCTAATTCACAGTTATATGTCAAACGTTTACTTTTGGCTCATTGAGCCTTAAATAACTTCAAAAACTTTTATAGAAGTGATAGTTCCCTGTTCAAGAAGTTGGAGAATATGACATAACATAGAAATTTAATGGTCAGTGTAACTCAAATAAAAAGCTTGGAGGGCTCAGTAAAAAAGAATTGAATAATGTAGGGGGATTTGATTATGATTTGTGCTTGAAATAATTTGGAAAAGGTATACGTAGCTTTTATCTTCTCGTCCTCACCTCACACTGATTCAGATATATAGTCCCTTGCATCTTTGATGCTTTTAATCCTTCTGAATCATGTTTTTTTTTCTTCAATTTATAGGTCATATCCTTACAATTGGTGTTGTATTTTTTTTTTTGTAGGTGATTGGTGTTATAGATGTGAGTAGAAGTAAAGAAAAGGGTTATGGAACAATTGTGAAAGAAGGTTTCTGTGATGAGGTTGCAAGTCATTTTTTCTTTCAAGATAAATGCAGGGTTTCCATCTCATTTTTTCGGTTCCCTTTTTTAAGGATTGTATGAGGTCACCTTCTAGGGCTAGGATTTTAGTTTTTCCTTTTTAATAACTGTTTCCTGAAACCTTCATATTTCATTGCATTATATGGTACTTGCTGAAATCATAGATTTGAGTTTGGGGGTGATGTTTAATTTCTTGCCGTCAAATATAGTTGGATGAATTGAGGCAAATCTATGAGGATCTGCCACACTTCCTACAAGAGGTACTTGCTTTGTGAACTATTATATACACCGAATAGGAATGTTAAGTTGTAACTGAAACTCTCTGTTCTAAAAGAACTTAGTCTGCAGGTTTCTTCAGCGGAGCTTGTGCAACTTCCACAATTGAGTTACGCAAAGCTGGCCCCTAGTATCATTTATATACATCAAATAGGTTTGTGCATTGCTGCATAATATGATTGAAGAATCGGGACTATAAATTTATCTAACCAGGAAGATTTTGATTTTTTTTCCCTGTCTAGGCTTGTCTTTTCTTTTTTTCCGTTAAATCAGATTATCGATTTCTAATACTAGCAAAAGAACGGGCGTAAGGCTTTAAGAGCTTTTCCTTTATGTAACAAACAGAATTGGGGACTAAAGTTGAAAGAAATGTAACAATAGGTTTTGACAACTTTTTTACCGGTGCCTTTTAGTTTTAATTTGCAAGCTGCATTACGTGAGATGCTTTGTTCCTTTCATCCTATTTAATGTGCATAATTTTCACTTCAAGTGTATTTTATGATGTCACCATCTTTACTATAATCTTTCTCTCCTCTAAATATCCATGTTTCTTTATTATTCCTATACAGGATATTTGCTGTGCATTTTTGAAGAAAAACTTGATGAAACCTTGTTGGATGGACTTCAGGGATTTGAGTTTGTGGTAATTTGATGCTGCACTGTAATTTTGTTGGAAGTTCTGCAGTATATGTGAATTTTGCATCTATAATTGAAGGTCATCTTAATTGTAGTTTTCTGATGCTGATGGGGATACCAAAAGATTCTTTTATCGTAACCAAAAGACTAGAGAATTGGATGACCTTCTTGGAGACATTTATCATAAGATTCTAGGTATCTAATCTGAAACAATCTTCTATTAAGTCTTTCTCAACTGCTCAACTGCCTGAATGCTATATGATTATGAAATGTGTGTAGTATGATGTCTGATATTATATGAAGATTCAGATACCATCATAGTTATAAATCTATGGTGAGAAGTAAACTCAGAGCCTGTGGCAGACTTTCTTCTGATAGTTTAAGCAATTACTGTGTATTATAAACACATAATTTGTTTTTGGGAATAATGGTAGACTTCCTTCTGATAGTTTCAGCAATCACTATGCATAATAAACACATGATTTGGTTTTGGGAATAATGTCATTTTGAATCATGTTTTTGAAGATATGGAGAGGGCAATTATTAGAGACTTGGTGTCGCATATTCTTCTATTTTCAGCATTTATGCTTAAAGCTGTGAATTTTGTAGCCGAACTTGATTGGTAAGAACATTAGTTACATAGTGTCTCTTCTCTCCCCCACATCTCCCTTACTTTGCAGTTTGCATTTATGAAATTGAATATGGGACTTCCTTTTTCTTCTCTGGTTAATCTGTTTTTATAATATTGATTATTAATATGTGGATGCTTTCATTTAGCCTTTTGTCGTTGGCGCTAGTTGCTCATCAGAACAATTATGTCAGGCCCATTTTGACTGAAGAAACATTGCTTAACATACAGAATGGAAGGTGAATGTATGCATGTTATTTTGGGCTCTATTTTTTGTTGAGAGAATGCCTTGACTGAGTTGTGTACGGAAAATGTTTTTGTTGATAGATAATGACGTCATTTTGCAGACACATTTTGCAGGAACTGACTGTTGACACGTTTATTCCTAATGACACAAAAGTTGTTGATGATGGTAAGTTGATTCTGCTGAAGTTTACCAAATCTTAGTTTACAACATGTTATCAAGCCGGTAGCTAACTTGGCATGTGGGCCATCTGGCTGAACTTCTGAGGTTTTGTTGCATCAGGAAGGATCCACGTCATCACTGGTCCTAATTATTCAGGGAAGAGTATATACATAAAACAGGTAAGTAAAATGTATCAATTTAGTTCCTAGTCTGGTTGCTTCTTGTAATGCATGTTCATAATGACAGTTTTATGTATCTTCTTTGTGGAATTAATTTGTGGCAATTTATATAATGTGTCTATCTCTCTGTTTGTCAAGGAACTAATTGAACTAAAAGCTTAAGCTGATAGTTCAAATGGTTCCTTAACATGGTATTAGAACTTCTATGACCAAGCGGTCCAGGAACAAAAAGCTTTGAAAGTCGAATATGACTGATGGCATAGTCGAAGTTTTCACCAGCTAAAGTTGCAAAATAAGAGCTTGAATACTACTTGTAAATAATCCAAGGTACATGACAGGTATAGGAACCACTGGAGGTACTAAAGAAACAAGAACAACAAATAGTATAGGTCGAGTTGAATCCGTTGTGGGTTCAAATCCTAACAGCCCCGATTTGTTACCATTTGTAATTTAACACATGGCAAGATGAGTTTGTGTTGTACATGCTTCAAGACTAGAGGACATTGGTGCGCGGGGATGTGTTAGATTTTGATATGAAAGATGTTGTTGGGCCTTAACTATCAATTTAAGCTTGTAGTTCATTTGGTTGCATGACAATACTAAATATGTTACTATAACATAGAAGTGTAAGCATAAGTAAATTAGTTCCAAGTTATATACGAAGAACATTTCTGTTCACTATTTCAATACTTTTGCGTTATAATACCCCTGCTTTCCAAAAAGATCGACGATTTCAGACTTTACGCAGTTCAAAAAGATATAGCTGAAAGAAATTTTTTTACTCATAAATTTCCTACTACCCTTATTGAACTTGCTGATATAAATATATTGTATTAAATTATTAGAGTTTTCAGGACTTATTTTGGATTGGTAAAATATTTATAAGTTAATTGGATTTACCTTTTTTTATTACCATGCATAATAAACAAGGGGAAATTTGTCATTAATTTTTGTTTCTCCAGGTGGCTTTGATTGTTTTCCTTTCCCACATAGGAAGTTTTGTACCAGCAGATGCTGCCACTGTGGGATTGACAGATAGGTTTACCTCATATATCCAGTACCTTTCAAAGATTGACATTTATGTATAGTTGCTGATCATTGTTCTGTTTAACAGAATATTCTGTGCAATGGGAAGCAAACTTATGACTGCAGAACAATCTACATTCATGATTGATCTGCATCAAGTAGGAATGATGCTAAGGTATATGCTTTCACAAAGCCATGTTAAAAAGGTCTGTTAAACCTAAATTAAATAGGTTTGGCTTACAAGAACTATATAAATATCTACCATAACCTTTTCTTATCTATCATAGAGGATATTCTCATCTACTTGCTAAATCCATTTAATTTAATTGAAATATTTGGGTGAAGTTCTTTTGTTGCTGAATTTGTGTAAAACATCTTTCAAATCATCTAATTCACGTTTCTGTATGATTTGGTGTCAAAAGGCAGGCAACTCCTCGATCTTTGTGCTTACTAGATGAATTTGGTAAAGGAACACTTACAGAAGGTTAGTTTCTTCCTTGTAACTTGGATATGCTAAATCCATTTATTTATTCTGGTTCTTTCTTTTGCTTTTATTTTATAACAAACTATTAATCGTAAGTTTTGAATCCAGATGGTGTTGGCCTGCTTGGTGGTGCAATAAATCACTTTGTTGAATGTGATGATCCTCCAAAGGTTTGATATTCTTCTCTTTAACTGATATGGAGGTCTAATATTCTTCTCTAACTATGGTAACTGCACGCATACACTAGTGAGGCTCGCTCTATGAGCCTATATTCTATCAGTGCACAAAATGGATAAACATGATGTGTTGCGTTATTATCTTCTATGAATGGCTTCCAGCCACGATCATGAAACTATGTCATGGTGTTTGTGAAACTACTTGCATTAGTTTCTATGACTGAATTCAATTGACCATGTCCTTTCTTTGGCAATGATGTATGTATGTCCATCTCCATTGTTTCCTAGGGTTTTCCCAGGCTTCTTTGTGGCTACCCTACTGTCTTCATTGTGTTAATCATTTATGTTTCCTATGGCTGGTTTTTTCTCTCAGTTCCATCCTCTTAATTCTCCATTTATTTTCGAGATCATTCAGGAAGTAATGCACCTAATATGATGGTACTTTGATCAACAATGGTGTAATGTAATCTCTGGAAATCGGAGAACGAAATAATAGCATTAGAACGTAGGCATAGATGAATCCAGTAACCTTTCTGCTTAAATTCTTGGTTGTGCATGCAGGTTTTCGTGTGCACTCATTTGACGGAGTTATTTAGTGAGAGTTGCTTGCCAAAGGTAGGCCTTCTTGTAGAGATACATATGTATTTTAGTCTCGCTTCCAAGATTCAGTACTTTAAAAGTTGATATGTCAAGTTCTTAACCATTTTCAGTCTGAGAGAATAAAATTTTACTCCATGAGTGTGCTAAGGCCTGATGAAGACACTACCGTTCTTGAGGACATTTTATTTCTATACCGGTATTTTTTTTCTTAAGCCGGTGAATATGTTGATTTAATTTCAATTACTATTCATTTGGTTAAGCTATTTGTTTTATCAAGAACCAAATGAGAATGGTTGATTCCAATTCCTACTGTTAGGCTGGACAATGATAGTACGGAATGGGAATCATATTCCCCATTGGTCAACCTGAATTGTTGATTCCAATTCCTACTGTTAGGTGGACAAATGATAGTACGGGATGGGATTTATATTCCCCATTGGTCAACCTTTTTATCTGCCATGAATCATCCCATTCCCTTCTTATGTTACTACTTAATTGTTATATTTTCTTAATTAATATGGAATTGCATCTAGCATTTATAAGATTAGTATATTTATATATACTTTTTATCAATTCATATATTATATATTATTTTGATTTTTATGATTTATATAATTATATATTATTGTTGCTTTCGTTATTATTCATTATGAAACTCGAATTTATTATTGATTCTGATTCCCGAATAAACCAGACAAAACAAATAGATAATCATCGGATTCTATATGATTTTGATTCTGTTTCTGGTTCCCAATTTTCCATAATCTCTGATATGATTAGCATGCTTGCATATTTATTTATTTAAATGAGTTCCCAATTTTCCATAATCATAATCTCTGATATGATTAACATGCTTGCATATTTAAGTGTGTCAGTAGACAGTAACATTTGGTTGTTAATTTTGACATATCTAGCAGACGGATAGATTTTAAATGAGTTCTACTCGCTTACTTGCAGTGTATTATTCAGGATGTGGCCCTTTTATTAGCCAAATTATGCTGATGGAAACTCTCCCTTAATTTTGACTTGATAACACAATGCTTTTGTTGAATGGTTATTCTACTATTAAATATGTATTTTCTTGGCAGGTTAGTTCCTGGACACACTCTCCTCAGTTATGGTGAGTCCTGAATATCTGTATACATACTGTATAACTTCAGGTCATATATCTTTGGGATGTCCTAGCCAAGTCACATGTTATCTTTTGGCTTGCAGGACTTAATTGTGCACTTCTTGCTGGTAAACTATCCTCCCATTGTTTTATTTTGAGATTATGGAGTTTAGATGCATTTAACCATGCTGATGTCTGTTTTTCTTAATGGAGATATGATACAATTTAAATATTCAAATCTTCTGTTTGGTGGCAGAAATGTACCTTTTTTTGTGGGATTCATTGATAAAAAAACTTACAAGTATAGTAGCTTTTTGATTGGTTCCAACTTGACTAAATTTAGCCCAATTTTATTTGAGCCGGTCCACCGATGAATCAATTTCCTTCCAGTATATCATATGATGTCATGTCATAGGTATTTATCTGGGCTTCTAACTGTATCTGACATTTGAAATTGACACTGCTTTTGGTTTCATTCAATTTTCTGATTGGTAGTACTGTTCATCTTTTTTTGTGGGATTGAGTAAGCTTCTGGTTAAGGTTCCAACTCAACTAAATTTAGTCCCAAAATTGTTGGAGTCAGTCTGCATGAATCGGTTTCCTTTTAATATATATTGTATTATGTGATGATAAATGGCTTTACAAAGTTTACACGGATGGTCAACCCTGTATAGTATTTCCGGGCTGGTAACTGGATATGACATTTAAAGCATGACAAAAGCAGAGTTCAGTTCATATAGATAGTAAAGAATACTTTTGTGCTGAAAAGAATGCAGTTCTATTATTTCACTAATTGGTCTCTGCCCTAGGAGCTCGGAATGAATTTGGTTAAATCCAGTTTTCTGAGTGACTAACTAAATAAGTGACAATATAGGAGTACCTGAGGAAGTTATTAAGAGAGCTGCAAATGTACTGGATACTGTTGGAAATAACAAGAATGTTGAGCGACTATGCAATGAGAACATATCACGCCAAGATGAAAAATTCAAGGTTTTTGTTTCAGAAACAAAATTTAATTAGTCACATTGATGATAATATAATTTTGAGATATAGTATGTATGGAGCTTTATTACTGGCCTTGGATGCAGGATGCGGTGGACAAGATGATGGCATTTGATGCTCATAAAGGTGACCTGAGCCTCTTCTTTCAAGACATATTTCTTTCTTGATCTGCAGTGCGTTGAAGCTATTGTCCACCCCGCCTATATGTACTTTCGTGCAGTGCGTCTAACAAGTAATTAGTATTCTACAGACTACAGGTACTTCTACTTCGAGCTTCATAATTTTCCCGAAAGTTTCTAATTTTTTTTAGGGGAAAGAGTATTTTGAGTTGATCTTTTTGTTTCTAATTTTGTTGATATATTGTGCTCATGAATCTTGATCAGTTATGTACTTGCACATATTAAGAGTCGTGACTTGCAAAATAAGCATTAAGCATATAACTCGGTAAACAGAGGGTGTTATTCTTTCATCTACATTCAATATTTGCATGGTCTAACAATTTGGAAGTGGCTATAGAGAAATCTCATAAGAACAACCATAGAGAAATATAAAAAACGTAGGTGAAATGAGTACCGCTCTTTTAAACAGAATTATATATAACTAGTTTAGCAAAATAGGGTTTCAATGTTTCCAATTACAATTGATTGGAAACTAAAAGAAGAAACGTTAGCTTTGAACGCCTTTTAAAATAAATTAGATGCTGACAAGCAAGGTCTTAATGCGGTAAGAAAAATGATTAAAGATATGATGTGTTGAAATAAAAATTCAAGGGTCGAATCCAGCAAAATAAGAAAACAGGGGGATCTCGGGATGTTTTTTGCATATTTGTTTGTTCTTTGCTACCTTTTGGAACCAAACAACCCAAAGGTTTGTAACGATACTTTTCATTTTCCATCCCTTGTACCTAACTTTACCCATCCTTCCTAAAATCCGTCCAATGAAGCACATGGCCTTATTCTTAGTGTCACAAGTATTAAATCAACGTAGCAGACGTTATGGGCTGTGTAGATCAGGTAAAGGAAAGTATCTAAGTCTAATTCTTAGCAGGTCATTAGTTACTGTCTGTGCAACCCACCCCAACCCCCCCACAAAAGTCTCGAGTTTTAGCTTCTTGAACTGCAGAAATGTCCCATTAATGAATTTGTTTGTGTAATTAATAATTTCCCTGTTTCACCTGCTGCCTCCTAACCAAGGTGATGGTCAAGTGTGTCAGTCAAATATATTATTGTGTCATAATTGTTTCTATGCAATTGATACATTAAATATTATTATACAAGTTTAATGTGAAAAACATGATAACGGTATCAATTAGGTCATGTTAAGCAGGTTATCTCTATTGACAGTCCTCCACCGGAATTGAGAAGTCCAAAACCTCTAGAGCCGAAGTTCAAACCAATCAGTCAGGATCGAACTTTATGTTGTAGTGCATTAAGGATAGATATGGGGAAGAACTAGGCAAACCCATACTTTCTCTAAGCTACCCAATGAATAGCAAATATTGTTATAGTATAAATAGGACATGTACTTAGGTAACATGTAGTAGCATGTGACACTTAATTCCACTTCTATCATCATTAAGTGAGTTAGGTTCCTCAACAATTAATACTAGCATTAAAACTTGCATGAGAGTCTCTTTTGAATTACAGCATAGACATACAGTACAAATGAAATGACAAGACAATTGAAATTTCATTATCCATGAACCCAGGAGAAGTTTCTCAACTTTTGAGTGATTCGTAACAATAACCATTAGAAACAAACACAGCTGCTGTGAATGTGAAGAATTGGAATTCATTTTGTTGTGTCATGATCGTATTATTTTATACAAATGCAGCAAAAAAATTAATTGCGTTGAACTTGTTTCATATGGATCGTCTCTATATAGTGTTATTATATCAAAAGCTGCGGCCGTAATTTTAGAGATTGATGGTGAAGAGGATATTTTTTTCATCATCGAGGAAACACAGAAAGCCATCTATTGTGGAAACAATTTGTTTTAGTGGGATAGTGACGAGATCTGTCTGTCTTGGCATTGGTATTTGATGCAAATATGGAAAAACCACATCTGCTGCTCACGTTTTCACATGGCCTAATGTTAAATTAATTGATTTGTTTTGTGTTTAAAAAATTATAATAACAACTTCTTGTACGTTTAATGCATCAGAGTCTTTTAAACTTGTTTAAGAACTTGATTGCCTTCTTGAATTTACATATTTAAGTAATTTATATGATTAACCTTAAATTTTGTTTGGGAGATTTATAATCACAGATTAGACTTTTATTTTAAGATTATTTTTTTTTTTTACTTTTTTACACATTTGAAAAAATTGAAAAGTACTTCACTTCAATGAAGATCACTTTAAGCAAATGTAAGAATCAACACCTCCTTTTAATCAAATGCAGGTGAGTAGTTGATTATTTTAACCAAATCGAGTCTAATGAGATATTTGTAAATTGAGGGGTCAATAATTTCTTTTGGATATGTTTAAAAGGCTCTTTATGTATTATGCTTTTTTCCTAAAAGTGTCTTTTTGGTGATAATATTAACTTTTCGGATTTTAGATGTAATAGTTACCAAAGCATGTTTAATTTAATTAATTATAGTTCTAATATATTGACTTTGAAATACATGTATCAAAATTTAATTATAGTTATTTATACAAATGAAATATTTGAATATAGGGTTTTGAATATAACACTTCTCTTAAATCTTTTGGGTTGTTTTCAGTAAGATTAACTATTAGTTTAGTTAAGGTTAAGGATAAAATTGAGTGATTAAAACAAAATTATTATTTCTTTTGAAAGATTTTAAAGTTTTATATCTGTTTGTAAATTTGAATATTTTTTTGAAAAGGTAAATTTAATTGGTGTTAGAGAATTGGTTTGGCATATTTTTAAAATTTCAATATAAATTTTCATTCTTTGGGTACATGAAAGCACAAGCGTAGAACTAGAAAGCAAAGAAGTAAATTTCATTGGAGGTTTAAGATCTTACAAATTTAATAAAGAAAAAAAACCAAAAAAAAAAACCTGTATAGAAATAAGGAAAATTCTAGGGTTACTTTGTTTTTTACAAAGTAATAATTACTTTGTTTTGTCCACCATTAGATCATGGGTTAAAAACTAATCTAATGGTAAATAAGACAAAATATAAACAAAGTAAAAGAAAAAAAAAAATAACTATAGCCTACACATAGAAATAGAATTCAAATTTTGCAAAATAATAATATTGCAGGTAATAAATTGAATGTACTAGAATGCAGCATAAAATAAATTTATGACGTGCTTCTTTTGATAGAAACATTTGTAGAATGTCATTGATATTCATGTGAAAAAATAAAATTTAGACATACCTACATAACACATGCTTACTGGCTTTCTTTTCAGAATCATTAATGTATGGAAAATAATGTACACGCTTTATGTTCCTTTAGTTACTATTATAACCATAAATTACTTTTATGAATTATGATCATTGAACTTTTGCCTTTATTTATAATTCTTGAATTTCAAACATTAGACGTTATGCCTTTTATATAACCTTTTCGGAATATTTCTCCTAAAATAGTTTCTTTTATTATTGGTAAGTCAAATTTACTAATGACAACCTCAAAATTGAGAAGTACGAGGATTAAAATCGTTTGAATTACATTTGAATTCATGAAACCATGATTTTCGATTTTCTTTTTTTTTTTGGGTAAATGATGATCGATTTTCTAATTAATATTTTCGTAGCTTTCTCTTTATGAAGAAATACTTTCTTTTTTTTGGTCAAAGATAATGGCCTCAAATCCAAAAGGTTTGAAAATAACCATTATCTCTATAGTGAAAGATTATCTACTAGTGGAATGTTATTTTCATCGATGATCAAAACGATTATTATGTTAATAAAGTAAAAGTTGAAAAATTATTACATCAAGATCTGAAATTCATGAGCTATAATCTACAGCAAAGTTGTAGCCATTTTATCCATAATTTTAAGGGAGAGAAGAACATTGAAAGGAATTAAGGAGATACAGAAGTGGACCCATTTAATTAGTGGACAGGGTTGAAGGGATGAAAACTCAAAGTAGGCCCAAGGCATATCTGCAAATGCAGGCAATTAAACTTCTCAATTGCACACACAGCTGCATTATTTTTCTTATCAATAACCAAGATTCTAAGATAAATGAGAGTAAATCAATTAAGGCCTCAGTATACTGTGAACATAATTAAAGGGATTCTAGATTAATCTTTCCAATACTTTACTGCAAATTAATACTACAGTAAGTAATGATTTGGACGTAATGTGACAAACACCAACTATCAATAAGAAATATATATACTAGAATTTGACTGTTAATTATAGTATTATGTTTTGAATGCCAGGATATGACGGAAAAAAGAGAGACAAATGAAGCAGACAATAGGATGAGTCTTTTAAGACGGTTCCAAAAAAATATATCATCTTTAGAATAGGGAAAAGCATATTGTGTACTTAAAAGAAGTATGATACAACCTTTCAATTTCAGTTATTTCTCTGATGATATCTATCATCTTTTTATGGATATATCAAAATCCAAAACTGATCATTTTTACAGCAACTGTCCAACTTTTTTTCTTCTCTTTTCCAATAATAGTTTCTCCTTTTAGGGGTAAACTATTTCTTGGATTCATCTTCATCCAAACCATTATTATAGGTCGTCTCATATATAAATCTGCCAAGTGTCGAGTATGGGTGGTGAACTTTAATTTTTCATTTCTTTTGTGGAAATCGATCCAATCAGATATATTGAGGATGGGTATAACAATTGAGTCGGACATAAATTATATTTATATTTGACAATTTGATCAATCTCAAATCCAATTTTGTGTTGATAGTCGAAAGAAGGTAAAAATGGTTGAAACGGGTGGTGCAACATAGTTTGAAGCAAAATAGTTGTCGGGTTTTTCAGGTAAGCTTATCATGCAGGTCAAGTCAACACTTTTCAAGTAGGATTGCCAAGGAAACACGTCCTTATGGTGCGCGTGTTAGCTTGTGATCGGCCCAACTAATTAATGCAAATATGATAGGCGGTTTGACGAGCTAATGATTTTGAGTAGTGTTGTTTTTCCTATTTATTTGATAGGATCAAATGAAACTCGCATTAAAAATAAAAGCTTCCATCACAATTTTCTTAAATTTGGTTAAAGAAGCCAATTCTATTTTTTATTTTTGCCAAGTTTAAGGAGTTTTCGATGTATTAAGTTAGAAATAAAGAAGTGTCCATATGAAGCTCATGATTTTGTTGGATCTTAAATCTCCACAAAGATTTGAATTGAGTCTGTACCTTATTCTGTAATACCTTGGATGTTGGTTCTTATTAATACAAGAAGAGTGCCGCAGGCAAATGATACCTAATTTGTAAGGTTATTGTTGTTTTTACCACAACATGCCGTACAATGCAACTATGAAAGTACTAGAGAGCTACAGGCTATTTTTTACTTTATCTGTTACCTATTTTTGCTTATGCTTTAATCCGATAGATGTTCTGTACACAAAATAATAAGATTCCTATGGTAAAAAAAAATTACTTTCTTTTTTGTCTTTTCCATTCCATCAATTTTCTTTTTTGATGAAGTTTTCCATTCCATCAATGATATCTTTATGGTACATTATTCAAGAAGTTGCAATGTTTGAAAAATTTAAACAATTGAGAGTTCCCACCAGGCAAATACTGAAAAAATAATGCTCTTATTAGAATTGCAAATAAAACTAATACAGTTATAAATGTCTAATATGGTGAAACTTGGAAACACAATTATAATATTTTACAATTAGATAAATTTTAGCTGATCATTCCAATTAATAAAAGGGTACAAAACAAATACTGCAACTGTTTTTATGTTAAAGAGAAATTAACTGTCTAATATTCATGGGAAATGTGTATTTAGATGAACCATCAAACATAGTATTCACTAAAATCCGATCTGTGGCCTCTGTTGGATGAACAATATCCCAGAACACATGATTGCTTCTGTTTGAGCAGTAGCTTGATATCGGAATGCACGGAAGCTCCGCATGCAGTTTTCCGATCCCACAACAAGCCGCTTTCACTTCCCTAAACCCTGAATTTATGAGCAAATTACAAGATTACAAAGATAACCCGATTAACATAACATGTGACAATTTTCTTATTTAGTTACATCATTTGATAATCCTATTTTTAATATGGTATAATAATACGATTATGACAAGATAACGCCCTTATGACATTTACGTACCATAAGCATCCGGATTCTGAATGATGTTTTGCAAGACAAAGTAAGTGTCGAAGTAAGAGAAGTGTATGTCTGGCAGCTCTGATTTTAACTGTTTCAACATTAACTTGAGCCTTCTATTGTATTTTACAGTTAAAGAATTTACTACTCCGTCGCATTCTTCATCTTTGCTCTTCAGCCTCCGAGACGGTGCACACCCTACAGGCCCAACCCCTGTAACCAAAAACTTACGTCCTCCACACCTGTGCAGTCTCTGCACACAAACATTTAGTACTACTCTCATTCAATCACGTTTAACTTTGGAGTTTTAGAATAATTTATCACCTTAAGTTGCGCTTTTAGCGTGGCAATGAGCATGGAATCTATATATTGTAGTGGGGTGGTGTTCTTCGGACGATCAGATGAACTAGAAAATCTTAACATGTCATTACTTCCGGTTACTACGAGAAACAGAGATTTTGATAAGTGTTGTTTTGCAGCATAAGATCCCAGCTCTTTGACCAAATCTTTGTGTACTTTCCCATAATAGTCAAGTTGTTTTGTTAAAGGTATTAGTGTTCCCTACAGAATAAGGATAAAGTGCTTGAGTTAGTTTCTGAGACTGTGCAATGCATGCATAAACCCATAATTAAAATTCGGCTTAATTAATACATGTACTTGGCTAAAAATCCAATGACACCATTACCTTTGGAAAACGTCTCGTATTATGTCTCTTGAAAGTTTAAACAAGTTGAAAAAAGTTAACTACATTTCTTTAAAATTAGGAGTCTAAGTTTTATAAATCGAGTTCAGACACCATATAACTTTAAAATTGACCTACAAGAGATTCTCCGGTGTCATTGAGGATCCCGGAAGCTCCGGAAGCAAAGTTCACTCCGGCAAGGAAGGATCTTTTGCGCTTGTGCAACAAAGAGAGATATGGTGGAGATGTAGGCAAACCCACTTTTTCAGCTGTTCAAACAAAACACCAAATTATTTACTAGGCTATCTATATATGTCTACATTAATACAAACATGGTACACTACTAGATTTGCAATATCTGTGGCAGCATGTGACACTTATTGCTTCTTCTTTAAATAACTTGAATTGGGTGGGTACTCAATCAAAATACTACAAGGAATGGAGGAAATAAAACGGAGGAGAAAACTTTAACCACGTTCCCTTGTAATACACCCGATAAATCGAGGCTTTAGACAAAATGATTGGTATTAAGAAATTAATACGTACAATCTTCATCAGTAGGTAGTCAATGTGTTGGCAATCGATCAACCCTCAATAATGAATTTTTTCGTTACACAATATATTTATATTTTGTTGGTATTTTAAATCTATTCCGAATTTATAATGGATTTGGTGTCAACAACGGAATGTAAGCCAAAATATTTATCCCAAAAAAAAAAAAAAAAAAAATTAGTAACATAATTTGTCCATTGACACCCCAATTATTATTTTTGTAGCTTAGACATTTACTAGCGTTTGACATAACAGTTAAAATGTAAGAAGTTATATTGCACGGACATGGACATAAACACGGGAACAAATATGAACACTGGTACGGAAAATGTTATTTTTGAAACATAACCTTCACAAAGGAGCCTTAAAAAGAAAACAGACATGAAATGCGAAAACGAGAAGTGTGCGTGAAGGTGGAAGAAGAAGAAGAAGAAAAAACAAGGAAGATACGTACCGAAAAAATCAGCAGCATTTTTGCCATTAGAGAACCTTCCAGTGGGTTTTCTGGTAGGAAAGTCAATACCATTATAAAGCAAGTCAGCTCTGGCAATGGTGAGAGGAAGATAATTATTGTTGCCAACATCAACGGCAGAATCACCAAAAATGTATAGAGCAGGTACCATTTCACTCCTTGATGTTTTGAATTTTATAATGAACAAACAAATGATGAAAAAAATGTCCATCTCTGAGTGATCACTGAATACAACTCAATAAATAAAATAGTAGTAGTAGTAAATTGTGTGATGGGATAGTTTTAATATCGTGGAGAAGACCAGATCAGTCTGTGTTTGTTTTGATTAAATATATAGCATATCATAGCAGCTCAATTTATTGATTGCTACTGCTACTGCTACTGGTACAGTTACAGGACGGGCTGCTCTCATTTTATTAATTTCACACAATTTCAGTTTAATCATCTCATCAATTTAATTTGTACACAGTATTTTTGGTACCTACTAACTCTTTTATTAAATACTCCTAATGTTTAACAAATTATTTTAGGCCATGTAATAAATAAATAAAAAATAACATTTTGAACCATGAAAATTTTAGCCTAGTGGTTGAAACTATATATATGTATGGTTGTCATGGGTTTAAAACACATAGTGTACTCGGTGAGGATTCGTTCATCCTCACTAATAGAAACTAAGCATTTTTATTTTTTTAAAGCAGACTAAGTTTTGGTAAATCAAAAGGATTATTAATTGAATAATTAAATGTTGTTGTTGCTTTTGTAAATACAACTTCAACTATATAGGGAATAAAGGAATCGAATTAATGTACGGAATGAGGTGTTTAAAAGTGATTAGACAAGGCAGAAATAGTAAATTAATTAATTACAGTTTCATCCGTCAAAGGGCAGAATCTTAAATGGGTGAAAAGGAGACATCAGTTTGGGAAGTAGTAAGCCGATGGCTGTTGGCTCATCATCATGAATTCGGGCAATTTGAATAAAGCGACTGTCTCTATGTTTTTGTTTTTCTATCCTTTTTTTTTTGGCATTTATTATGTTGCTTTCTTTTAGGCTTTTTTATTGAATTTCAGACCTTCGATTTTCAAAAGATAAGGAAAATCTTTGTGGTAATATTTTGACTGCGACCACTACATCTTTTCTTTTTACTTTCGCACTTAATATTAGAATTAAATGCATTTGTGATTACTCAATTTTAATAAATATTGTAACCAAAAAAAATAAATATTTTGAAATGCTCACTCAACTTTCGTTTATCTTAATGAAGTAACTCAATTTCAAATTTTATGTTAATTAAAGTACTGTATCAAATTTAAAATAAATTAAACACCTAAAAGTAGAGGTGGCCACGGTTCGTGAACCGCCGGTTACGGCTCGTAAACCGCCGATTCAGGTTCAAGAAAATCTTGAACCTAAACCTAGACCTTATGTATTAATTAACCGCCGGTTCTGGACCGGTTCGAGACAGTTCAGGGTTTGACCGGTTTTGACCAGGTTCAGGTTAAGGTTCGAACCTTCTATTTAAATTTTATTTTATTTTATATTTTATTTATTTTGATACCTATATAAATAAATATTATTGAGCTTAACTATTAATTTAACAAAACTAATATTATGAAAAAAAAACTAATTAAAATGAAAAAGAAAGTAAATAAAAAACTAATTATTAATAAACATTTAGACGTACATTGAGAATAAAAAAGTTGTTAGACCTTCTAATTATTTGAGTTCCAGACTCAAAAGCTCCACAAAGAGACGAACTTCTTTCTTTTTATTTTTTTGTTATTCAATTTCTTGTATAAATAATTTTAGGTTATTTTATAATCACAACTCAATTTAATGGAATTTGTAGAGAAAAATATAGAAAATGCTACATTTGAGTGGCTGAACCGTCGGTTAACTAGCAGGTTAAACTGCCGGTTCGAACCGCCGGTTTTAAGGTTTTTAAGATCTCAAACCTTAACCTAAACCTATTTTGACGGTTAACCTTAGTCCGGTTCCGGTTCCGGTTAGGTTCAGGGTTTGACCCGGTTTTGACCGGTTAACCCGGTTCAGGTTCATTTGGCCATCTCTACCTAAAAGGAGATGTATTTGTTTACCCATCAAAAAGTTAAATATTAAAATTGACTTTGACTACTATGTGGCAGCCACCTACATGTTAACAAAAATTTACGATATATAACGTCAAAGTTCAAAAGCTCTTAAAGCAAATTTCTTGTATACACTTCACTGTATTTACTTGTGTACTTTCAAAAGAGAGTAGTAAAATAGAATTTCCATATCCTGTAATCATTTTGATTAACTAAATAACTACTTGGAATGTAAGTAGTTGCGGGAAGGATAGCGAAAGTACATTGAGAAAGATACTCTATTGTTGTACTGCGTTATTGTGAAATGTTTGCTCTCTGCTTTGGATAGAGATCAATAGTAGATTCAAATTTCAAGGGAATGAACCTTGGGAACAAAATGTAGGCACATATACAATGACCGAACCTAGGTAAATAGCTTAGTATCTCTGTATTTATGATTTTTACGCTTCTTGCTATATTGCTTTTGAGTTATTATCGCATGATGAGTACTCAATCCTAAATTGTTGTAATGAGTAATATTAATAAACTGCAATATTATTGCTAAAATAGTTTATCATGTATTTGTCTCAAGTCTGTTGGCCCTAACAAGATCAGAATCACCTAGAGGGGGGTGAATAGGTGTTTCAAACGAAAACTGATATTTTCAAGGATTTAATGAAAACTCAATTTTCAGAGTCAATAATCCTCAGAGTCAGAGGCAAGCTTATTGAAGTAGCCTCTGAGGGATAATCTGCTTTAAGACAGGTTCTGTCTTTTCAGCTACAGAAGTTCTGAGTAAAGAACTTCTGGACAGTCTTCTGAACACAGACTTGTGATTTTTAAGAGAAAATCTGTTTCAGCACTAAATATGATACAAGTTCACAGAAGCAATTAACAAGTATAAAGAAGGGAGAAGGAGATTCAGGAGGTCCTGATGAACAGTTCAATTTATCCAAGTTCGCCACAGAATTCCTGTGACTACGTCTTGTCCTCTGAGGTCGCAGCCTCCAGAGATTTTATAAATCCACTATTCAGAACTTTTATGGCAAGTTCAGAAGCTCCTTTACATCAACAGAACTTAAGCTAATTTCTCACTTAGTTCTGACTAGCCTAAAATGAGTTAAAGGATTTTCACCAGAACAACAATACTCTGTTTTCTGGATTTCTCACCCAACTCAAATCTCAACTAGATTTCACTCTTTTAAATCTAACTGAAGATCACAACCGATCTCAGTTTACAAGATTTCTATTATGAACTTGTTTTTCTTCACTCTCTCACAATTACAAAGGCTAAGCTAAGAAAAGATTGAGAATGGAAAGTGTGCTCTGTTTTCTTGAATAACAGTGCGTTGAGATTTTGCTCTATAATCACACACGTGGTTGATGCAGTGGAGCTTTGCTACTATTTATAGTGTTGAGTAGATAACCGTTGAGGATATTTGAATCTTCAAGGATGACAAGGATGAAAGTAGCCGTTAATCTTGTCAACTTCTTCAAACGGTCTCAAAACACTCAACTCTGTCAACTTTGTACTTTAACCTAATCCGGTATGGGATTAAGATAAAGGTGATGGAGTTGACTGAACTTGAAGATTGATTTAGAGGGAAACGGTAAGAGAGCAGGTTTTGTTTGTTGTGAACAGGCGCGTCCTTCAAACAGCTTTTTGAACTTTTGGCGCCTTGCATTAAATGCAACTGACAAAGCATTAAATGCTTAACCAAACCCGTGATAACAAACTTCTGATGTTCGTTTTTCTTCTTAGCGCTTCTGAGCTAAAACAACCTTAGTCTTCTGATTGCATAAGAGAACTTCTGATAAAAGCTTTGTGCAGACAATCAAGACTTCAGAGCGCTTCATCCAGGTTCTGAGAAAGTGCTTCAGTCTTCAGCTTTTTAATCTTCTGAGTTCAATTAGGCAAGCAGGAATTCTTCATTCAGCATCTGCTGAGAAAAACTCATAATAACTTAACGAAAATTGTTAGTCAACATCGAAAAGTATACAAGTTAATTTTCATTTTCATCTTCTGAAACGTTTGGACATAACCAAAACACTTAGGGTTCATCATTCTCCCCCATTTTGGTTATGGACAAACCGTGGTCAGAAGGTAAAGGAAAAACATGAGGGTTAGAGAGTGACTTCCTGATGCAAATATTTCATTACTTCTGAGTAAATTAACTCCCCCATTTTAGTATAAATGGTGAACTTCAGCAATCTGTATAAACTTAATAAGACTTAAGATCAAGTTGTTAGATATAATGAAGTGTAATTTACTGAGATAAAAAGAGACATAAGCAAACATTTAAGAAGTCAGATATGCAAGACAGTATAGAAAAGATTCAGTGTATATATGATCATTCAGAAGATAACATAGGAAACAGAATAATCAGAGGAGCAGAAAAAATCCTAAGACATAGACTACCCAACCCAGAACCTAGCTAAGAAGCTTAAGTCCTAAATGATTACAGGTTCCTAGATTTCTTCTGAGGAGGAGGAACAACACTGGAACCTCCAGCAGCACTTGATCTCTTCTGACCAGACTTCTCCCCCGTTTGACCAGAACCAATAGCAACACCAAGAGCTCCCTGAGACTTCAATTTTTGTTGAACATTCAGAGCAGTTTGATATTGCACAGGAGTTGGTCGCACAGAATTGATCAAATCCATTCGTCTTCTGAAGTCATCATCAATGGTCTTCATATGATCAAAGGTCTGACCAGACATAGGTCTCTGTTTCTGAACATCTTCCAGAAGGAGCTTGATCAGCCTGTTGTTAGCATACACAGCAGCCGTGAGATGCTCATTCTGAAGATAAGTCTGTCCTCGGACAAACCTATAACAATTGTGAAGAGTCTTCTCTTGTTCACGAGCTTGATTATGCATAACTTTCAGGAGTTCAGTGAGCTCAGCAATCTGTGCATTCTGAGCAGATACAGCAGACTCAATGTTGGAGAGTCGGTTGTTGAGATCAGGAGTGATGTCATATACAATCTTGGCAGCTCCTGAAGATGAAGAACCTTGAGCAGAAGATTTCACTTCTCTCAGAATGTGATTTGCAGTACTTTGCAGGTCTTCAATCTTACTAGGAAGCATCTTCTCATGAGCCTCATAATGCTCGTTTGCTTCCTTGACTTCTTCTGTCAATATTTCCAAATTTTCATTGACCTTCAGAGAAGAAGCAAGAGCAATATTATCCAGAGAGGGAAGGGTCAGAGCTAATTCCCTCAATTTATACAGCTCATCATAAGTGGCTAGATGAAGGGTAGAAAGGTTGCGTATATACACAGAAGGATCCTGCATTTGGAGCATGGTCATGAGCTGCAGGTTCTGAGCTTTCAGAGAGTGTAATTCTTGCAGCACAATGCCCTGAGCATACATGTCAGCAGCAGAGCTCCTTTGTCCAATACCAGCAAACCGATTCAGCAGGTCATCTGAGCCACTCTGACCCATTCTTCTCAACTCTTCAACACTTGGGGCACCTCCAGCTTCGGAAATACCAGAAGCTCTGCCCATGAAGCCAAAACTTCCAAATCTGTTATCCAGATCTTCATGATTCAAGTGTTTGCGTAGAAAGTCATAATTGGATGACAATCCAGCAAAGCCTGAAGGAGTGGAGGAGGTAGTTAAGGGATCACACACAGGAGGTGTATGTCCAGAGGTTGAAAGAGGAGGGACAGAAGTTTGAGGAGAGGAGAAAATTTGTGGAGAGGAGGAGGAGAAAGAATTTGTACAGGAAGGTAAAGTTGAAGGTATTGAAAAAGGTATAGACAAAGGTATGGAAGAAGAAGGAGCAGTAATTCCAATTGATGGAAAAACAGCAAAAGAAGATAAAGAAGAAGTAGTGGAAGTAGAAATGGAGTCTGTGAAAATTGGTCCAGAGGACAGATTCACTTCTGAATAGGATCCAGAAGGAAGAGTAGATGGAGGAGGGACAACCTCAGATGTTGAAGTTGTCAGAGGAATGGAATTCTGAGATTCACTTACTTCTGTGACAGAAGGAAGTGAAGGAGATGGATGAGGAGTAAAAACAGGAGATGAGATAACCTGTTCAGAGGCATTTGGATCAAAAGATGAGATTGGCTCAGCATATAAATGAGCCATCCTGAACAGCGTTTCTGAGGCATCCCTTTCACCAGGGTTTCTTCCTTGATTCAGAAGAACATTGTCAATGAAGTTCTCATTGTCAACATTCTCAACAAATTGTTTAGCTTCTTCAAGAACCTCTTCATCTTCTGGTTCACTAACCTCAGATAGCTCTTCAATCAGAGGAGCTTCAACATCCTCTTTATCAGAAAACTCTAACAGCTCTTTATCAGCAGTTTCTAGTTCCTGAGCAGCAGGTTCCTCGATTTCAGCACTCGAAGCAATAACGAAGTCCTTCTTTCTCAGAACCCTTCGTTTTGCCACAGCCTTCTTCCCAATTCTGGCAGTGAGAGTGACAGTCTCAGCAATTCGAGAGGACAGAGCAACATTGTCCTCTTCCTCTGAAGTCTCACTTACCTTGGAGAACTCAGCACCCTCAAGATTAGCAGCACTTTCTAAAAGTTTTGCATCAGCCTTAGCCTTTGCAGCGATTTCACGCTCAGCAGCTAACTTATCTTCAGCTTCTTTCTTCTTCCTTTTCTCTTCAGCAAGAGCCACAACTCTTGCAACTTTTTCAGCTTCAGCAGCCTTCTCTTTCTCAGCAAGGCGTGCTTCCTCAGCATCCTGAGCTTCTTTCTCAAGGACATCCTTTGGCTTCTCAGCAACAATCTTGCCAGAAGGTTCAACATTGATTTTTGTTTGAACCAACGTGGGAAGAGGTTCTGAGACAGCAACCTTCTCAACATTCAGGACCAACTTGCTTGATCCTTTCTTTCCCTTGCCCTTCTTGGCAGCATTCTTTCCTTTCTGAACCGTTGCATCCATAATCTCCTTCTGAGCAATACTCACAGAGGAGCCCTTCTCATTCTTTTTCGGAGTAACATCAAAACTGAGGTTTCTGAAGGTATGCATCTTCAGAACCGTACTCCTACTCGTAACACCTTCTCCTGACATAACAACAGAGGCTGCCTCAAACAACCTTGTCAGGAGTGAGCCATAAGCTAATGCACTCACAGCAGTTACATTCTTCATCTGCCTTATCAGCATGGCAGGCAAATTTATCTTCTTCTGGTTGACCAGATGCCACATAAAAACCCTTTCTCTGTTGGAAACACAGTTGACTCCTCCAGCCTTCGGAAGAAAGACATTCGTAGTCAAATAATGTGCCCACCTCTGGTGCTGACTCAACCAGGTGGCATAAGTTTCCTTGGCACTTAGATCTGGCCTAGCCCAGTTGGCTTCTGAAAACCCTTCTGCTGAACCATCATCTCCAATGATGATTCCTTCATCATCAATTCCTATCACTTGAGAAATGGAAGCCCTGCTGACTTCGATTTCAACATCCCCGACCACAGAATGAAGCACATCCTCCTCATTAGAAAAGAAATGGAGGTTCTTATAAAATTCTGTAACTAAGTTAGGGTAGATGAATTCTTCGAGAGAGACGAAAGAATTCCAGTTTTGAGCACTAAGCCAAAGAGAGATAGGTTCAGTTGATTTGACTTCATCATCTAAAAATCTAGAGGTAAAAACCCTAGATTGACTAACTTTCTTTCGAGAATCATCGGAAAAGATGTGAGTGACAGTGATTTCTTGAGCCATTTGAGGAAGTGAGAAATTAGGTTAAGATTTCTAAGAGAGATGATAACACAGGAAAAAACTATGAAAATTCTAATGGCAAAGAAAATGAGAGTAAAAAGTTCTAAGTATGGAAATCCCTTATTTATACCCAAACACAGAAACCGTTCCAATTCAAAAAGTAACTTCACACCGTTTAAAAGGGAACAGATAACCGTTAACCACAGAACAGCGCCGTAATAAGCAGTAAATAACGCATGCTTTCAAGTCAAATCATGATTAGAATTTATTATAACTAAATTATCTTAAACAATCAAACACTTAAGATACTCAGAGACAATAATTCTAAGTTATTGAAGAGGATAAGTCATACCAATGCCTTCTCGTAAGTTGCTGAAAGCCATACCAGTCAGAGGCTTAGTAAACATGTCAGCAAGGTTTTCTTCAGAGGAAACATGAGTAATGATAATATCTTTCTTCAGAACATGATCTCTCAGAAAGTGATGTCTAATATGAACATGCTTCATCCTGCTGTGCTGAATAGGATTCTTTGAAAGATCAATGGCACTCTTGTTATCACAGTAGATTGTAATTGTTCCAGGGATGACTCCATAGTCAGCAATTTGTTGCTTTATCCAGAGCATCTGAGAAACACAACTTCCAGCAGCAACATACTCAGCTTCAGCAGTTGAGAGGGCCACAGAGGTTTGCTTCTTGCTATGCCAGGAGACTAGGCACTCCCCCAGAAAATGACAACCACCAGAAGTGCTGACCCTTTTCAATTTATCTCTACCATAGTCAGAGTCTGTGTATCCTATAGGAGTGAAATCAGAACTACAGGGATACCACAAACCAGCTTCTGGTGTGCCTTTAAGATATCTAAGAATTCTTTTGACAGCAACATCATGAATTTCTCTTGGCTTTGATTGATATCTAGCACAAAAACACACAGCAAAATGTATATCTGGCCTGCTGGCTGTTAGATATAAAAGAGAACCAATCATACCTCTGTAGGTTTTTATATCTACAGGTTTACCAGCTTTCTCTTCATCATCAATGTCTTTGCTGACATCCATTGGAATATCAACAGCATTAGAGTCCATCATGCCAAATTTCTTCAGCACTTCTCTAGTGTACTTGGCTTGATTGATAAACACACCATCATTACTTTGCTTGATCTGAAGTCCTAAGAAGAAGGTTAATTCTCCCATCATGGACATCTCAAACTCAGCCTTCATGTGGTCACTGAATTCTCTGCACAAAGATTCATTAGTAGCACCAAATATAATATCATCAACATATACCTGAGCTATAAGGATATCCTTGTTCTTCTTCAGAGTGAACAGAGTTGTATCAACACAGCCTCTGACAAATCCCTTAGACAGAAGGAACTTTGTCAGTCTCTCATACCAAGCTCTGGGAGCTTGTTTTAGTCCATACAAGGCTTTCTTTAGCTTGTACACATGATCAGGAAACTTAGGATCTTCAAAACCAGGAGGTTGAGACACATAGACTTCCTCATCAATGTAACCATTCAGGAATGCACTTTTCACATCCATTTGAAAGAGCTTGAAACCTTTGTATGATGCAAAAGCACATAAGATTCTAATGGCTTCTAATCTTGCAACAGGAGCAAAAGTTTCACCATAATCTATGCCTTCTTGCTGACTGTAACCTTGAGCAACAAGTCTAGCCTTGTTCCTCACAACATTTCCAAATTCATCAAGCTTGTTTTTCAGAACCCATCTTGTACCAACAACCTTCTTGTTGTTAGGTCTGGGAACTAAAATCCAAACTTCTGACCTTTTGAACTGGTCAAGTTCTTCTTGCATTGCCATTAACCAGGAGTCATCATCAGCTGCTTCATAGAAGTCCTTGGGTTCCAGTAGTGACACAAAAGCCACATTCCCCATATATCTTCTGAGCTGAGCTCTGGTCATGACAGGATTGTGAACAGAGTCAATGATGTTCTCTAAGGAATGATTCCTATGAGCTCTAACTTCTCTTGGTAGATCCAATGAGTCTTCTGAAACCTGTTCATCATTTGTTGAATCATATATAGGAGTATCTTCTGGAAGAGAGTTAACTTCTGTAGTTGGATGTTCTTCTGGAACATGTTCAACAGGAGAACCAACTTCAGCAGCTTTAGGAATAACATCTTCAACAGGAGGAGATGATATTTCAGAAGCTTGAACTTCATCTTCTTCAGAGACTTTACTATCTGCAGGGTTAGTCTCATCAAACTTTACATGAATGGATTCATCTAAAGTTTGAGTCCTCTTATTAAAAACCCTATATGCTTTACTATGTGTTGAGTAGCCAAGAAAAATAGCTTCATCTGCCTTTGAATCAAACTTTGAAAGATATTCTTTTGTATTCAAAACATAACACTTACAACCAAAGGTTCTGAAGTAACCTATTTTAGGCTTTCGACCTTTCCAGAGTTCATAAGGAGTCTTGTTCAGAATGCTTCTGATTAGCACTCTATTCAGAACATAGCAAGCTGTGTTCACAGCTTCTCCCCAAAAATACTTTGGAAGCCTTCTTTCATTGATCATAGTTCTGGCTATCTCAACCAGAGTTCTATTCTTCCTTTCAACTACCCCATTTTGTTGAGGAGTTCTGGGAGCAGAAAAGTTATGATCAATTCCCTTGATTTCACAGAATTCTTCAAACATAAAGTTTTTGAATTCTCCACCATTATCACTTCTGATATGGACTACCTTTTCATTCCTTTCATTCTCAAGTTTCTTAATCAGAACTGAGAAACATCCAAGTGACTCATCTTTGCTAGACAGCAAGATGACCCAAGTGAATCTTGAATAGTCATCTACAATGACAAAGGCATACTTCTTTCCACCCATGCTCATTGGTTGAACAGGACCAAAAAGATCCATATGAAGTAATTCCAAAGGTCTTTTAGTTGAAATGACTTTCTTAGTTTTAAAAGAGCTTCTAGATTGTTTACCAGCTTGGCAAGCATTGCATAAATGGTCTTTTTTAAAACTAATTTCAGGCAGACCCTCAACCAATTGATATCTAGCTACTTTGGTCAGAAGATCCATGCTAACATGAGCAAGTCTTCTATGCCAGAGCCAGGAGGTATCCTCTTTGGACATCAAGCATATATTTTTGCAAAGATTCTCAAGATTCAGCATGAAAACATTTTCAACTCTAGGAGCAGTTAGAATAACTTCCCTTGACTTACTGTCCAAGATTTTACATCCAGAGGAGCTGAAGACAACATCTCTACCTTTATCACACAGTTGTGCAACACTCAGGAGATTGAACTTCAGACCTCTGACTAGGGAGACATCTTCGATCGGAGGATTGGTTCCAATGGATCCAGAACCAAGAATTCTTCCTTTCTGAGCATCTCCAAAGCTGACTTTACCACCTCTTTTAGGTACAAATGTGATGAATGCCTTTTCATCACCTGTCATATGCCTTGAGCACCCACTGTCAATGTACCACAGCTTTGACATTGATGGAGCACTCAGAGCAACCTGCAACACAATCAATTAGTGACAGGTACCCAATCCTTATTGGGTCCTTCAGAGTTAGATTTAGTTTCTACAGGTTTTTCTGATACTTCAGATTGCAAGAGGTTCTTAATGTGATACTTGCAATCTTTCAACCAATGTCCATCTTTCTTACACAACTTGCAAGAGGGAGGATTCTTGGATCTTTCCCTTTGCTTCTTAGGAGCATTCTTCTTCTTCTGGGAAGGTACTACTTCTTCAGAGGCATTAGCACTCTTAGAGGTTCCCACTTCAGGAGGAGAAGAGATCTCTTTCAGAAGAGAGGGAGTGACAGATTTCTTCTTCTGAGGTTTATCATTCCTCAGAGGCAGTTTTTCTTTACCTTTGACTTTTGAGTCATTGGAGGAAGAACTGAATTGTTTACTTAGTTTATCTTCCAATATTCTCATATCAGCATAAACTTGAGTAAACCTAAGAAATTTGTCAGCCTCGCTTTTGTCCAACTTCCTTTTTAGGTACTTGAACATGCTGTACAATTCTTCAAGAGAATCAAAGATATTTTGTTCAGAGGATATGTTTACCTCGGAGTCAAAGTTTGCTTCAGGAGGTGCGGAAGTTTCTCCTGTGACATCTTCAGAGGATGGCTCATCAATAGCCATGAAACATATCTGGGCTTGCTCTTCCTTCTCTTCAGGATCACTGCTGGTCTCAGAGTCTGACCAAGCAGCCAGCATAGCTTTCTTGAACTTTTTCTTATCTTTCTTCAGCTCTGGGCAGTTAGGCTTAATGTGCCCAGGTTGCTGACATCCATAGCACACAATGGGCTTGTTTGGATCTCTCTTGAACTTTTCACCAGAATCAGGAGTTTTCTTTTCAAAACTTCTGAATGGCTTTTTGTAGTTTCCACCTTTGCCTTTTCTAAAGGCTCTTTTGAACTTCCTGGTCAGCATGGCCAATTCTTCATCTTCTGATGATTCTTCAGAAGACTCTGCCTTCAGGACTACTTGTCTCTTTCCTTCTGACCTTTCTCTTAGGTCATGATTTTTTAGTGACATCTCATGGGTGATTAGGGACCCAATGAGTTCATCATACAGGTAAAAGCTCAAGTCCTGAACTTCTTCAATGGCAGTCTTCTTGGCTTGCCAAGACCTTGGTAAGCTTCTGACAATCTTCTTTACTCTTTCAGACTCTTCAATGTCTCTGCCCAAACTCTTTAAGTCATTGACTATCTTGGTGAATCTAGAATTCATTTCTGAAATAGATTCTTTGTCAAGCATTTCAAATAACTCATATTCTCTCATGAGTTGGTTGACTTTGGACTGCTTCACTTTTCCTGTTCCTTCATATGTGACTTCCAGCTTGTTCCATATATCCTGTGCAGTTTCACAAGAAGAAACTTTGTTATATTCAGTGGCTGTAAGTGCACAATGCAACATATTTATTGCTGAAGCATTTGTTTGGAGCTTTTTCAGAATTTCATCTGAATATTCTCTCTGAGGGATAATAACATTCCCTAGACCTGGTTCCATTCTGGTGGGAATGAAATCTCCATCTGTGATGACAAACCAAGCACTCATGTTCTGAGCTTGAATGAAATACATCATTCTCTTTTTCCAGTAAGAGTAATTGTCACCATTGAATAATGGAGGTCTAGTTGTAGAGGATCCCTCTGGGACAATGAAGTGAGAAGAATTCTCAGGCTGGTGTCTACTAGCCATCTCTATTGATTCTGATAGGATCTTACACTTAGATTGTTAGATCTTTTTAGTAAATATACGAAGTGACCTTCGCTCTGATACCACTTGTTGGCCCTAACAAGATCAGAATCACCTAGAGGGGGGTGAATAGGTGTTTCAAACGAAAACTGATATTTTCAAGGATTTAATGAAAACTCAATTTTCAGAGTCAATAATCCTCAGAGTCAGAGGCAAGCTTATTGAAGTAGCCTCTGAGGGATAATCTGCTTTAAGACAGGTTCTGTCTTTTCAGCTACAGAAGTTCTGAGTAAAGAACTTCTGGACAGTCTTCTGAACACAGACTTGTGATTTTTAAGAGAAAATCTGTTTCAGCACTAAATATGATACAAGTTCACAGAAGCAATTAACAAGTATAAAGAAGGGAGAAGGAGATTCAGGAGGTCCTGATGAACAGTTCAATTTATCCAAGTTCGCCACAGAATTCCTGTGACTACGTCTTGTCCTCTGAGGTCGCAGCCTCCAGAGATTTTATAAATCCACTATTCAGAACTTTTATGGCAAGTTCAGAAGCTCCTTTACATCAACAGAACTTAAGCTAATTTCTCACTTAGTTCTGACTAGCCTAAAATGAGTTAAAGGATTTTCACCAGAACAACAATACTCTGTTTTCTGGATTTCTCACCCAACTCAAATCTCAACTAGATTTCACTCTTTTAAATCTAACTGAAGATCACAACCGATCTCAGTTTACAAGATTTCTATTATGAACTTGTTTTTCTTCACTCTCTCACAATTACAAAGGCTAAGCTAAGAAAAGATTGAGAATGGAAAGTGTGCTCTGTTTTCTTGAATAACAGTGCGTTGAGATTTTGCTCTATAATCACACACGTGGTTGATGCAGTGGAGCTTTGCTACTATTTATAGTGTTGAGTAGATAACCGTTGAGGATATTTGAATCTTCAAGGATGACAAGGATGAAAGTAGCCGTTAATCTTGTCAACTTCTTCAAACGGTCTCAAAACACTCAACTCTGTCAACTTTGTACTTTAACCTAATCCGGTATGGGATTAAGATAAAGGTGATGGAGTTGACTGAACTTGAAGATTGATTTAGAGGGAAACGGTAAGAGAGCAGGTTTTGTTTGTTGTGAACAGGCGCGTCCTTCAAACAGCTTTTTGAACTTTTGGCGCCTTGCATTAAATGCAACTGACAAAGCATTAAATGCTTAACCAAACCCGTGATAACAAACTTCTGATGTTCGTTTTTCTTCTTAGCGCTTCTGAGCTAAAACAACCTTAGTCTTCTGATTGCATAAGAGAACTTCTGATAAAAGCTTTGTGCAGACAATCAAGACTTCAGAGCGCTTCATCCAGGTTCTGAGAAAGTGCTTCAGTCTTCAGCTTTTTAATCTTCTGAGTTCAATTAGGCAAGCAGGAATTCTTCATTCAGCATCTGCTGAGAAAAACTCATAATAACTTAACGAAAATTGTTAGTCAACATCGAAAAGTATACAAGTTAATTTTCATTTTCATCTTCTGAAACGTTTGGACATAACCAAAACACTTAGGGTTCATCAAAGTCTAGTGCTGAGTTAGTTTATAGGTGACTTGATTCAGATGTTAAGCAATCAAGACACTAACAACTGAGTATTCTGAATCTTCTCACAAACTCATGTTAACTCATTGATACTGAGTATCAAAAGCATGGTTGTCAAATCCGGTCTGGTCAAAGACCCGGAAGAGCTAGAGGGTCAATGGTTTAAGGTTCAACCGGGATTGACCCAGGGTTAAACCGGGGGTCGATAACTATAGCAAATTGCTATTAATTTGAATTATATTTGATAAATTGGTGCCAAATTAGCATTTAATTTGTGTTTTTATATTTAATATATTAATTAAAAGATGTCAATTTAACATTTTATTTGACAACTAAAAATTGAAAAGAAAATTGAATAAAAATAATAAAAATAATTTAATATTTTACCATTAAAACTCTATAATTAAGCAAGTATTTTCAAATTCAAAGCATTAATTGAATTTTATACCCTTACCAAAACAAATTAAATTCTTTCCTAATCACATATTAAATGCATTTAATCCATTAAAAAAAAAATTTAAAAATATAAAAGTTGACCCTTTGAAACCCGCTAACCCGTGGCTGGGTTTCCAGGTCACCGGTTCAACCATCCGAATTACCGGATTTTGAGCGGGTTTCAAAGGAATTTAATTTATCGTACTTCCGGCCCGGTTTACCTTCCGGATCCGGGTCAACCCGGATCGATTGGCCGGGCCGGGCTGAATTTGATAACCATGATCAAGAGCACTGCTACTAAGTGTTTATTTGTTTAGTGTTTTAAGTTACCACAAAAAGTTTTTGTTTGACCATTTACTCTATTTGCCCCATCTAGAGTATTTTATCTTGTATTTAGGACATACATGCTACATTTATAGGCCAAAGGAGAATAACTTTTATTAAGGAGGCAAAAAAATAGATTACAATATAGGTTAACATTAGAAAGTATTTACATTACTCAATACTCCTCCAACTTGGATCCCAAGACATCAAATCCAAATAGATAATGGAAAACCAACCCTAATTCATGTAGCAAACAGATTCAAGGCATTATGACAATTCTTTATATATGTATATCATCCAATAAGTTTTGTCTCTTTATTGAAAAGTTACCTTTAAATTATGAATCAATGTGACTTATTGTACCGATTCGTTAACAATCATAAATATTGATCATACATTTTCAAAAATTGTCCACAAAGATTTATTTCTTAATTACATTCAATAGAAAATCTAACAATTTTTTTTATTAAAGGGACAAAATGAAAGGATAATTCCCATTTACTAGTAGCAAGGAATATTTTAATGTTAGCATATGATTTTGTTAGAAAGAAATAGAAAAGTTACTCGATTGGGCTTTTTTTTTTTACAATAAAAAGTAATATATTAGAACAAACTTTAAAAGCATTATAAAACATTGATTTAGCTACAATATGTGCCGTTACATAAATAAATCTCATAACATAAATTAAGAAGTTGTTGGACATATCTTTATGCAAAATCTACAATTTTTGACCATGACAACATAAGGCGAAGAAATCTCTGGTGTGCGAGCCACTGATTGAACAAGAATCTGAGAGTTGTCCGCTTGAACTTGAACATCAGACCAACCATTCATTGTGATCCAACTAAGCGCTTTCGAATTGATAGAACTTTCGTCAAATGAACCGAATCTTTTAAGAAAACTCGATAAACACTCATGAAGGTGGACAAAACAATATCACTCATAAGGTGAACATACCAATACCACTCATAAAGGTGGACAAACAAAAAAAAAGTCAAATTATCCATAACAAAAAGATGAAATGAAAGTTTTATTCGATAAAGAGAAAGCAAACTAAAATGAAAAAATGGCTTATCTTCTAGCTAAAAGTCGAAAGAAAACCTTAAAACTTGAATGAACAACGAAAATCTTCTGTGACGTTTGGAGTTTGGAGAAAGGGAGCCAAATTTTACTCGATTAGGCATTGATATTACTAGTAGTGGAAGTAGATAAAATTTGTTGTTGAAACTGAAATAGGCTCCATCTTATTTAATGTGCGTAGTTGGGTCAGTTGATAGGCAGAAAATTTAGGAAATGGAGCAAATTAAAGGTAGGAATAACTATCTATGGTCCTTAACTAATAATTATTTCTGAGCCCTAATTGACAGTAATTATGCATCGAAATATTCGAACCCATCTGGATTTCAACATGTCCTTTGACTTGCTGAAATTAATTAATCCTTTGAGATACTTAATTTTTTCTATAACCTACTACCTTGTTTGATTGTTGGACATCTTAACTATGGCCTCTTAACTCATGAAAGACCCACTTCACCATAACATATACGTGTACAATCATTTTCTTTAATTTAAACTGTGTATTGAGGTTACGTTATATCTAGATTTCTTAGCAAGTATTAAAAGGGGTTTAACGATTCAATAACTCCTTGAACTTTCTTTAGAAAAAAAAAAATGTTGAACTTTAATTAAAAGTCTTCTTTATTAGCCCTAGTATCAATATTTAAATGGCTCATTAGCCTCTTAAACTAATATTTAAAGGAATTACTACTCCCATGAACTATTCCATCCACGTCGGTTGACTGTCAGCGTAAAAAATGTCAATTGACTCAACTAAATATTAGTTAAGTGAGGTACTTTAAATAGTTAAGAAGCAAAAGTCTTTTAATTATTAAAAGCTTTAGGAGCCACCGAATCATTAAACCTATCAAAATATTACAAAACTATCATAAAATATGTGCGAACTAAAAAGAAAAGTAAAATATGCACATGAAATAACTTAACAACTAAAATGCTGAAATTTTATCGTTAACTTAGGTTTAGTCGATCTCAACTCGACCATGCTTATAAAATACATGTAATATTTATGTATTGTACACTTAGTTATTGGTTCTAAATTATTTTGACATTTTCTGGATTCAATAATAAAATTACTTTCAATTTATCTAATTTGACCATGCTAAAGGTAAAATTGTGCTTGTATCCTATCATTAAGGGGTTAACGTTGCACCATTTTTTTATTTTAGAGTAAGATTGCTTCTAGAGCATAGCATAAAAAAATTAACACTTTTTTCATATTTTGTTTTAAGTCATGCACATTAATTACATTTTGCACTACTTTTATATAAGTCGGTCATTCATTGTTCATAGGTAATAAAATTCTTATAGTATCATATTTAAATAGGTCACCTCAAATCTTGTGGATATGTAATATGAAATGAAAAGAGTATGATTTTAAATTTGAGAACTTCTACTCAAAAGATTTGATACCTTGAAGTCTTAATTGGTTATTGGAATAGTTTGACATTGCTATGAGGAAATTAGAGAAAGTTTTGTTAAGAAAAATATTGTGAGGAAAAGTTGAGTAATGTTTGGTAATTACATTAGAAAAGTCATAAAGTCCAAAAATATAAATACGTATTTAGAATTCGGAAAAAAATATAATGAAAATTAGCGGTATAATAAGAATAGATATCAATATCAACATTCAAGCTAAGTTGTGACAACAACTTTTTTTTTAAAAGTTACAAATTATACATTTTCTGACATCAACTTTTCATGATTTATTAGCTTTCCTAGAATGTAATTTTACATTCAATAAATATTAATTTTAATTGAGGAAAACTGTATTTAAATTATGGAAGAGCATTGATAAACTACTCTCAATAATAGATGTGATCCTCATGATGCTGCTAATTTGTAAAGGAAAACAATTGATAAAATTTCCATATTAGAATTTAAAGCAATGGACCAAATGGACCCTTTGTGATGCTCAGAATGTAATGTCAGGAAAATCAAGGTGACAGCTTGGAGAAAACCAAATATTTTGGATAGAGTAACAAAAGAGACAATATATATAATGAGTCTTTCAAGGAACCAAATTCAAGAATCTAAATCCACAAATGCTAATTCGATGTATTAGGGATACTTAAAAAAACAAAAGGTAAGATTTAAGTGTAACTATACAACTTTTATCAATAATATTTGCAAGTTCAATGAATTTGAGATATTATTAGAACATAAACATATTTTGTTATTGGACCAAGTGGCTTGTAAATTACAGTCTATACAATGTTAAAAAACTTTATACATTAGCTTAGTACCTAAGAAGTAAAATAATTTAAAGTTAGTTTGGCTTAATAATTCATCTTTTTATTGAGAAAAAAAGAAAGAAAAACATCTCTAAAACTGGCAAAAGAGCATGTGTAGTCTAGTAGTACAACCCTTTCAACATTTATTTGTCTGACTCCCTTGTTCCCTATCGAGCTCTCCACCCGAGGGAAACGTGGAGATTTCATCAATCAAATAAAAAAAGGATATTAATATTATATTCAAGAACTGAACAAAAAGCGGGGATAGCTCAGTTGGGAGAGCGTCAGACTGAAGATCTGAAGGTCGCGTGTTCGATCCACGCTCACCGCATTTTTTTATTTCTTTTTCCAGTTTATTTTTTAAATGGATCCGCGAATATAAGGCCCAGATATTCCTTCTTGGGCCTAATATTTAGGCTCCCTTTTTCAATCAAATGCATGTATATATATTTTCTTAATGGACTTTCTTTCTTCTCCAAAACCCATTTTCATATTTCCTAGTAGTATTGTAATGTTTTTGTTTAAGTATTATTTTTAAAACTCGATAGATATTTTCGTTATGTACAGTATTTAGTGTATCAGCCACGGTTATATATATTTTAATGATCAAAATATATTTGGTCATTGACCATTACATTTAATTCTATAATTAGAAAAGGGAAATATAGAATGCTCTTAAATTACGATACTTTTTGAAAATTTAAAGAACGGCAGGTTGATACAGAAACTATTTATAATATAATAAAAAATCGCCGAACTATATTTAATGGTAAATGAGCAAAATATAGTTTTGTCATTAAAATGTAGGTCAACACTATTGTTAAGTATATATGTTTTATGATTCGAAAAAATTTAAGTTTCAGTTTAATTTAATTAAAAATTTCAATCAATGTGTTATTAATAAACTTTCAGAATTTTAGTTAATAAACATCAAGAGCGTAATTCAACTAAATCCCTTAACTTTTAATTTTAAAGTCAATAATAGACTCCCATTCTGAATTTTTTGGTTTTTCTTTTCAATTATTTAATTCTTTCAAAATCTCCAGAATGTGGCCACCAATAGCTCGTTAAATAGAAATGTTTGTTTGACAATTTCGTGAGAGCCATTTAAGAATACTATGTTGATATACAAATTAAATTGATGAACTCAAAAATCTATTTCTATTAAACCTTTGAAAAACCTTAAGAAAGAAAATTGAAGAAAATTGTTGTTTAACTGAATATCAAAGTCAAATATATCTTCCATGAGTTTAATTTAGAAGTTTCCAAATTTTTAACCAATCTACATAATCTTATCCTAGTATGTAACTATTCACGCTTCTGGATACTCGTGTTGTCCCATCCAAATATGAGTCTAATATACCGAATTTGAACAAGTGAAAATGATGTTGAGTCTGATCCGATCTAGTTCATTATATCACAACTATATTTTGGATAGATTTGAGAAGAATAAAAATAGTAGATTGATCCAAAAAGATCCATTCTCTTAATATTAATTACCGAATTCATATATTTATACATTAAATATGAGTTTAATTTGGCTTATTTTGCACAACCATGTGTAAAATAACAGTGAACTAGATTAGAACTGGACTAACGGTGAACTAGATTAGAACTGGACTAAGAATAGTTTAAGTAAAAAAATCATATTGGGCGAAAATCAATAAAGCGCAAGACCGGCCCGAATCACGAACACTTTCATTGTAATCCAATCCAAGTGTATAAATTGTGTTACATATTAAGGAAAAAAAATTCGCTGCCTCTATTTTGTTATTATAATTATATATATCTCACAAAATAAGGAAAAGGAAAAGTAATCTGTGTGAAGAATACAAAAGAATTTAAAGTGAAAGAAATATTACATAAAAGAAGGGTATGATATACATTTAACATGATTTTCTCTAAATAAATTTGTATGCATGTTTCTCTTGTTGTTGTTGATGTTGGTATAAATTATATTTGAGGGTGATGATAAAAGAATATATGAAAGTGGAGAAACTAAGAAGAGAGAAGGTGCCTCAAATTGAAAGGAGTAGAAAAGTGGGAAGGACCATCAAAGAGATTATCGACAATAATACGAGAAGCAGCTTCAGTAGGATGATAAAGATCCCAAAACACATGACTTTTTCTGTCTGAGCAAAACTTTGAAATAGGGGTACATGCAAACTCTGCTCTTAGTTTTCCAAGCCCACAACATGCTGATTTCACCTCTGTAAACCCTGTTAATAAGAATTAAGTTAGCCATACAATTTCTAGTTCTAATTATTAAAAAAAAGAACAAGGGTGAAATTTCATAACCCAAAAAAACATTAGTAAAAGTACCATAAGAGGATGGTTTTTGGATGATGTCGTCCAAGGAAGTGTAAGTATTGAAAAAAGAGTAAGATAGAGGAATGGATGATGCCAAATCGTGCAACATTGAATTGAGATTGGCATTGTAAAGAAGAGCCATGGAATTAAGAGCTTCATTGCAAACTCCTAAATCTGAATCTTCTTTACTCCTCTTAGCAGGAGTACATCCAAGTGCTGGCACTCCTGCTACAAAAAACTTGCGTCCTCCTTTACTATGCATTCTCTGCCAAATCAAAATAATACCATAAATTTCTTGATATACATATAGTCAGAATTATTAAATAAAAGATAATATTTCAAAAAATTATATTTTTTTTACCATGATGAGCTGTTTGAGGATAAGAGTCATGGAATCCACATATTGTTTGGGGGTGCCCTTGCTAGGGTCGGATGAGTTGGAGTAGCCAAAGATGTCATTGCTACCAATGACTATGCAAAACAGTGATTTTGATACCATTTTTTCAACTGCCGAGGCCCCCATCTTTTTCACCATTTCTCCATGCATTGTTTCGAAGTCCCCTAGTTGTTTCGTCAACGGGATGGCTTGCCCCTATTATTCATATATCTTTATTCATTTATTAAAATATTACAATAGACATAAATTTAACTAAGAGTACATTTTCTATCATCATATATACACACACGTTATAGTTTAATTTCTAATGCATTTATAGTTTTCTTTTGGTCTTTATTCATGGACTAAATATATCAGACTCCTTTAAATTTTATGAAAGCATCGCAATTATTTCATTATGATTTAAATTGTATAATTAATGCATCCCTCATGAGTTTGCTAAAAGTGATCTAATAATCCCGTGAAATTGTATAATTCAACTTATTGTAAGTTTAGTTAACTTATTAAAATCTCTTCTTAACGATGTGTAATAATAACATGTCGTAGCTCCACGGGCTAATGAACCACCTATAAAATTGAGATTGCTTAAGGTTTTGCGCACCAATTTCAAGAGGAGCACTTGATATGTTAATCCGTGTTCATGTGATTTATACATGTACAATATTTCCTAGTATGTAACTCCTAGTCAAAATTTAAATAATTGTTAATAAGTTTGTAACCCAATTTGGGCCCATATGTGACAAAAGAAGGGCTTTTTAATAAAGGGCTCAGCCATTAAGATGAAACGATTTCAATGTAAAAAGAGTAATAAAGAGAAAATGGAAAGTAGTTTACCAGAGATAGATCAGAAACATTGAAGAGGCCAGCGCCACCGGAGGCGAAGCTGAGTCCGGTCATAAAAGCAGACACATTGTTGGATGGCAACGATTTATACGGCGGTGAAGTCGGCAACCCTACTTTCTCAGCTGCATTTCATGTTTAATTCCATCACTTTTTTAACCATAATATTATACTACAATACACTGGTAAAATAACATAGTCATAAAAGAAATTTGGATTAGTCTTCTGGATTCTCAGTGTAATAAAAAGATGACAAACATTGTTAGAATATGTTTGGCATCTTTGCTTCTTCTATTCCTTCTTTTTTAACAAAAAAATATTTGTTTTTAAGCAAAGGAGGTTTAGAGGTCTATTTGCCCTTTTTTAGGTAGAATTGAAATTATATATCCACATGCATACGTTATTATATAAAAGGCAGTACATGTAGGCCAGCTCTGTAACTTGTAGTGCTAAGAAATTTGCTTGGTTTGTTTTATATAGATAGTTTATGTAATTACTATAAGATTTCAGATTGGCAACAATTCTTTCAATGTATTCTCTCTCAATTAAAGTTTATTTTGTAGATTACAACTCAAACTAGAAAACACTAACTAAAATAATAATAAAAGAAACTTAAACTTTTCAATCATTCAAACCAAATTTAATTAGTTTTTAATCGATATTGCCAATTAAATATAACGTCATTTTTAATAAATAAAGTTTGGGCAAACTACTGAAATTGTTTCCATATATATTCAGTCAATTTCAAGAATACATATTTTAAATTAAAAATGAAATTCTGGCAAAAAGATTTCGAACATTCCAATTAGGTTGGTATCTTCGGATATTCTAAAACCACGGGCTTATATATGTATTTATTAATGTGTTATAGTTGATTTTAAAGAACATCTTTATTTTTATTTTTTTTACCAAAATCAACTTTTTTACATTTAAAACTAAAATAATGTAGAATTTTGAGAAGAAGAAAAAAATAAGTGAAATTGAAATATTGGTTTCACTATTTACGCAAATTATATCATGAAGGAATGGGGAGGGAACAGGGAAGTGATAAACATGATATTGAAGGCAATTACTTGTAGTATACACAATCATCCCACATGCCCTAAATATCATACTTTCTACTCACCTAGCTGAATTTCTTTCTTCATATTCTTATTCGTCTATTTAATTGTATACCCAAATTACTTTTATTTAAAGGAGGGGTGTGACATCGGTGAATGAATAACTAGTGACATAAAATTTTGTTATTTTAGTGATATAGATAGGAAAAACAACAGCATAAAACAAACATTAAAGTTATATTACATGTGATATAGTATAGTGTTAAAGATTAGTTAACAAATTAACCCTGGTCAATATTACCATATGGAAACAAAACTTATTAATCAAATAGAGCATTTATAACAAAAACAAAAAGAAAACAATCATATCATTGATTAGTAATAATAATAATAATAATAATTTTCTCAAAAAAATAAATAATAATAATAATTATTATGTCTTAGATTTTTATAGTTTGAGAGATCATGACTTTGAACCCTAGCAGAAGTAAGGAGAACTTTTCTCTATTATTATTATTATTATTATTATTATTATTATTATTATAAGTGTAAATGTGCAATTTTTAAAAAAAAAGAACACAAAAACAATAAATAGTTATTCTTATACCCAAAGTATCAACTTAAACTTTGTTTATGATCATGATTTTGGAAATCTTTTGAATCAAATTGTCGAAGTATTTGCTTAAATTTTTCGGTTTGATTAGTTCTTTTACAAAAAGATCAAAAGTTGTTTGTTTACGTAAGAGCAATATTCACTTAATTGGTTTAATAACTGATTTTTACATGTCGTTTATTTTATTTTATTTTTGCATGGAGTAGACGAAATTTTCTGAAATGTAACATTAAAAGTTTCCTATTTACTTTAACACTATCCTTTTTGTTTCTATTCTTCAAAGGAAAGGTTAAACTTACCATCGCAAAAAGAAAAAGAAGAAAAAAGTTGACAATATTCTTGTCCATATGTAAATCCGACCAATAAAAAAGAAACACATTTATCTTTTATATCCATTAATTGTATCTATGAAACGATAAACATGTTTACTTTTTAATTGCTCAAGACCACTGAACCAGAACTGAGATAGTTCTTGGCTTTTTGACAAGCAACTATATATGTAGTTTATTTGATTAAAGAGACTAAGAAATATGATTCTGGGTAATACGTAATAATTATACATAGTTGAAAGGAAATTACAGAAATATTATATATATGATATTCTTTTCATAAGGAAATTTTAATAATTTTCAAAAAAGCTGTATATAACCATTGAGTAATAGTGAAGTTGAACGTACCAATAAAATCAGCAGCGTTTTTACCATTACTAAATCTCCCCGTAGCTTTCTTGTTTTGAAAATCAATACCGTTATGAGGAAAATTAGCTTTAGCAAACGAAACTGGAAGATGATTGTTGTTTCCCACATCTACCAGAGAGTCCCCGAACATGAAAAGCGCAGGCACCATTTGTGCTTTCGAGCTTTTGAAGATGAGAGTTGAAGAAAACACGAATAACAAAATATTCATTATGGTACCCATTAATTAAGGAACTCTGTAAATGATGTGGCTTTGAGCTGAGGGACTTGTGTGTTTATATAGAGGAGGATAAGCAAGGTTATCAAAGTTCAAAATTGAATTTTCTGGTGTGAAAATGTTTCTTTTTATTATCTAATAATTAAAGGAAAAAACAATAGAATGGAAAAAGACTTGTTGCGTCGGATTTTGATGCTAGCATTCAACCCATATATATATTTTATTCAACACTGCTTTGATTTGATTTTATCTCCCTTTATGAGTTGGAATTTTATTTGCATTTTTAATGTTTGGATTATTCTATTTTGTATATATTAATATTATGTTGCAGTCTTTTGACTCTTTTTTTTAGAATATTATAGTTACGTTTTGATATATTGTATGTTGTTTTTCATATCTTATAAAGTCTCTCATTTCATCTGGCTAGTTATTCTTTCTTTTCTTTTTTCGAAGGGGCTAGTTATTCTTTTGGATTTAGCATATGTTGAAAAGTCTAATGTTTTAAAAAAGTTTAGGCAATTGGAAAACGTATTTGAAAATTAATTTAGAATTTAGCCTTCTAAAATTGATTTGTGGTTATGTATTTTAAGAACCGGACCGGAGGTTCAACCAAAACCGACCAATCTAATCTTTTGTTTCCATTGATAGTGAATATATACAATTTTTATTGCATTAATAGAAAATGTCATATAGTTGATATAAGTGCATAAGAGGAACGTAAGAAGGAACTTAGGCCCCGTTCTTTTGGACTGAAAAATTCTGAACTGAACTGAACGATGATGAACTGAACTGAACTGAACTGAATGTTGCTGAACTGAACTGAACTGAACTGAACTGAACTGATCTGAACTGAATTCTGCTAAAATGAAAAATAAATATTGAAACTCAATTGAATAAATAATAATAATAATAATATTAGTTTTAGAATAATGAAATCGGAGAGGAGGATGACGATAATGATGATGAAGGTGAACAAAATGATGAGATTACGGATCATATGGTAGAAGATGATTAGAAAAATAGAATGAGATGATGCTATTTGTAAATTTTTGAATTTGCTCTATTTGCTAATTTTAATTTCTTTTACAAGATTTTTAAATTTTTTTCAGTTGATACTAATTTGCTCCTAATATTATTGTTTCCACCAAAAATAAATTTCTGCTCAAATTGGCGTGTTGCTTGGAATTTTTCTCCAATGGTGCTTTTATTCACTAGAAAAACTATGGAAGAAACAATGTTTAAAGGAAACTTTCATTTGAAAAACCATTTTAGGAAACTTTTCTTTGAAAAGAGTTCATTTAGGAAACTTTTTTCTCAAAAGTTCATATTTGGAAACTTTCTTGATATGGTTTTCTAATGCACCCTTTTTCTCGTCTGATGCGCCTTTTTTACTTAAAGGAGAGAACCATGAGGTGCTCTGGGGGAACCATGAGAAAATGATCGGGGATAATTATTTTTAGATCTAGAAATGAGGTACTCTAGGGGGAACCATGAGGTGACCGGTGAGAATCAGGTGCTCTGGGGGGGAACCTTGGAGGGAATCACTTTTAGATCTAGAAATGAGTTACTGTAGGGGGAACCATGAGGTGACTGGTGAGAATCATGTGCTCTGGGGGGAATCACTTTTAGATCTAGAAATGAGGTTCTCTGAGGGGAACCATGGGGGGGAATCAGCTTTAGATCTAGAAATGAGGTGTACTTAGGGGGATTCAAGAGACCGTGTATTTTATTTTTATATGTGTTTTTGTAAAGCCAATTAAAGATCGGGAAAATAAAGTTGGCCAGTTATCAAAAACATGACTCGGTCAAATAACCAAGAGATCATGAAAGTGGAGAACCGTCAAGTGGTTTTCTGAAGGGTGCATCATGGTGAAGTTGAGATCCATTAGTGGGGAGCAGTTGCTGAGTGATGGAGAAGTGGCTTAGTGGATGCAAGCAGTTTCCCTCCAGCGTCTATAAATATCGGAAAGATTGACGAAAGAAACCCCAACAAAATCGCCAATCAAACCAGAGCAAAACTCTAGCAAATTTCCTTTAGACTTCAGCAATTCAGTTTCCTTTTTAGACTTTAGCAAAATTTTCAATTCCTTTAGTAGATCAAAATCTTATTTTCAACGTTCAATTTCCTTAGTTGTAATCATTTTCATTCAGTTTCAATAGAAGTACATCGTTTTCTCTTGAATCCCAGTTAATTTTATTTGATAGTTTTCATCAACTTTCTTTGGATCGGTATCGTTTTGATTACCAGAACCCATAAGAATTTTAGGTCTCTTTATTCCTTACAATCGTTTGATTTTAGAAGTTAAATTAGCGCACTTCAATTCATAGTTTGAGATTACTATAAATCTCTGGCACGTCCGCACACCCCACTAAAAAGAGCCGAAACAATTATATAACTGACTATTATAAGATTTTTGAATTTCTTTAATTAATGCTAATTTGCTCCTAATACTACACAACATGTTACAAGATTTTTGAATTTCTTATTACAATATGTAACCACAATTGGAAACTTTTGTATATTAAATCCAAATTTATATAGTATAAATTATTAAGGTGATAGAACATTGTAACATATATTGGTAATAATATTTACTTACGTCCAACAACTTTTGCAAACAAATTGGATCAACTAGTTAAAATTATAATAAATATTAACATATTATATATAAATAATAAATATTTATTTGTAATTTATTAACCTGAACCGAATTAAATGTTGGTGAATTGAACTGAACTGAACTGAACTGAATATTACTGAAATGAACTAAATTAAATGCCACTGAAAATTAAATTAAATGTTGCTGAACTGAACTGAACTGAACTGAACTGAATGTTGCTGAACTGAACTGAACTTAAAATAAGTTTTAATAAGTCCAAAAGAACATGGCCTTATAGTTAGATTTTTCAGTAATTGGTAAAACAATATATATACAACCAGAACTATAATAGACAAATGATTACCATAATTACAATTTGAAATTGACAAGTAATTATCTTAGTAACAATATATATTAATAGTTTAATAAACCCGCAGTCAAAGTGGGAGGCTGGCAAACACTGAGTGTCCAAAAAATCATTAAAAGTACAAGCGAAAATCCTTTTGTGAAGATTACTATCTGATAGTGGGACGTAACATGAAAGACACAAACAATGCCACATTGCACCTTTCACGCAAAATACAAAATGAATAATCATCTTAATGTGTTTGGTACGTTGATGTTGAATAAGATTATCAAAGAGATAAATAGCACTCACATTGTCATAGTAAACCAAAGTAGCCTTGTAGATAGAACATTGAAGTTCCAATAGTGAAATTACAAATCCATCATGACTTAAAGACAAGATTGGCGTTGCCTCACTATTCAGCCGTTGCATGGGATCGAGATAGGGTGAGCTGGCACTTGGAGGACTAGGGGACGAGATTGCCACCAAAGAAAACACGATAACCAAAGCAAGTGTCAGGGAAACTATTTAGTCTGCATCAGTATAATTGATAAGAGAATTAAGAGAGAATTTATACAAATGTAAGTCCTTTGGAGGTAGCAAAGAATGCGTTTGAGGGGACTCATGTGCATTGTCTGCGGCGTGAAGAGTCATATTTATTGAACCATATAAGATATGTATAGTGTAGTCCCAAGATCCTTGTAGACGACGATAATAAGTAGAATCATCATAAGGAACACCGACTATTTTCCCCAGTTTGCCTTTGGTATCAACCAGTGTGGCACACGGTTTAAAATTAGACAAATGAGTGTGCTCCAAATTTTTTTCACCGTACTTTTCTCGAGAAAGAAAGAAGCCATTTTCAGTATGGGAAGAGAAATTCCCAAAAGTAACTCAACTGTCCTAGATCCTTCATGGTGAATTCTCTGTAAAGACACGACATAATAGATAGCAAAGAGCACCAAGAAGAGTGAGAGGGCAACAACAAGAGTTGAATGAGGAAGAGAAACACCTAAGGTTTCAAATTGAGATAAAGACAGACAAGATGATGAAGAAGAAGAGTTAAACAATTGAGGGAACAATGACAGAGCTCTCACCATTAAAGACGTTATGACTGAGCTTTTTGAACTTCTGAAGATGAAAGGAATGTATCAAAATGGACTTGCTATGTGCTTTGATTGGAAAAGGAAGGAAGAAGAAGAAGAAGAAGAAGAAGAAGAATGAGAATTAAGAATGAAGGAGTTAGATTACTTAATTTGGTTTTTTTAGAATGATGGCATTTTTATTCATAAAATTTAAAAATATCTAGTTTAATAAACGTTACTTAAAATGATCTAAATAATATAAATACTCTTAAAAAAATAGTTTAATTTTGTAATTATTCCTTAAAACTTTAAAAGAATAAGTAATTAATATATAAATTTTTTTTTTTTTTGATGAAGATTAATATTAAGTTATTTAATGAGCGTAAAATTGGAAAAGATTACGTTGTAATAATGGACCAAATCGAAAATAGTAACAAAAATAACAAAATTGATAATGGTAGGAGGTAATTAAATTTCCAACGATGGGACCCAAACATTAAATCACCAATAATATAGTGGTAAAATCATTAACCAAATATGGAATTTGATGGCACCATATATGGGAGTTTGATGGCACCGTCCCATTCTCTCAACACGCTTCTTTTCTTCCCTACTTTTTGTTTTTTTAAAGGACTTCCTATTTTTCTATATATTGCTTTTTCATTTTATTTTTTCAAATCATAACACAACACATGGACAGATTAGATTATATAAGGGTAAATATAATTGTCTTTGTAATGGGGTTTGCTTAAAATCGAACAAATTAAGTATAGTTAATAGAATCTCACTTCATTTTTGTAGTAATTGTTTAATCTCAATAGGAATATAACCCTTTAATAACCTTTTAGGATGATTCAATTAATAATATATATGGGTTAAAGAGAAGGAGATCAATATATGTCCCCTTACATAACTCATTTGATCTATCCCATCCCCTTACCAAATTTTTATTTTTCTTTGAAAGAAAGATTATAATTAAGTACATCATCCCAAAAAAGAAATGGGGTAATAAATAATGATTATTGCACATCTTAGTTAAGGTTATACTATTTGAGATAGGTTTATGTGAGACAAAGTCATTATGGAGAGACTTTTTTTAGTGTGAGACAATTAAAAAGTGGTGGCAATTTTGAAATTTTAAAAACATGGAGGGTCATTATTGAGGTGATGTCATCGATGATGTCAGCGCTGATGTCACATCTGGAGAGAGAAAAAGTTTTTATTATTTTATTTAAAATGCATTTTCCCGCTCTTTCCGAACTCATTTTTCAAAAAAAATTTATACCACTGAACTCGTATTAATTAGGCGATCATTTTGAGATCCATTGTTGTTATTTATAGACGATTTTTATTTTTTTTATTTTTGTTCCAAGTCGGATACTTGGTTGTTCCAACAGAATACTACATTTGTTCCACCAGACAACTCCAATTGTTCCAGCAAAATATTTTCATTATTTTTTTTAAATGCACTCTGGGAGTGTAAAAAAATGTAGTATTCTGTTGGAACAATTAGAGTAGTCCGGTGGAACAATTATAAAAAAATAAACAAAAATAAAAATCGTCTATAAATAACAAAAATGGATCTCAAAATGACCACCTAATTAATATGAGTTCACTGGTATAATTTTTTTTGAAAAATGAGTTCGGAAAGAGCGGGAAAATGCATTTTAAATAAAATAATTAAAACTATTTCTCTCTCCAGAGGTGACATCAGCGCTGACATCACCTCCTCTTCCTTCCCTTCATGAGGGGTGTTCATTTAATTACAAGTTTGCCACCTTCCCCTATTGAATTACAAAAATACCCCTTGTCTCATCATAAAGACTAGTCTCATCCTAAACCCTTGTCTCATTTGAACTTGATTCTATACTATTTATGATTGTTTGACATTGCAAAACAAATGAAACAACAAAAAAATGGATGGGATATATGCTGAATCGTAGTTTAAGAGTTGACCCATGCATGCCTAACAGCTAGGATAATCTTGCCTCCCAAAAATGGGTTTGCTTTGCTGGCTATGATTTGGAATACGCCCCCCACTTTCTCACCTTAACCTTTATATTTTTTTGGAGAAGATCTTGAGACTCTTTGGTAATTTTCATTTTGATTGACCAAGTTTTTCATCTTTTATGTGAATCCATTGAAGATTTTTTACTTTTTAAAATCCAAATTTGTTTTAATGTGTGGATTTATCTGATAGTCTATAGGCCTCGAACTCGTAACGTGTGCTTTAATCTTATTTTCTAATTTGTTTAAAATTCACTTTTCGTTTTCGATGTAAATACTCTCTCATGTTAACCTAAATTGTAATCTATTTTCTAGAACTGTATTAAATTTACGTGTCGTTTCTTTTGTTATTGTTAGATTATTTATCTTTCGCTCAATTCGCATAACACAAATATCTCTTTGAGTGCCAGTGCATCATGTCCAATAGAAGCTTCGTTCAAGAGACAACATCCGTCATTTAAGATAACGAGTTCGCTCCATAAGGCTTGTAGCAGATGTAGTATCTGTCAATAAAATACAATATAGAGGTACGGCCACTTCTAAGTAAGAATTCCAACGAGTGAATCTACCATGGGCCAAAACCAACAATGGTCTCGTCCAATCAAATATTGTCACGATAATAATGTGATGGTGTGGCAGTTTCCCATTAGACGGGATTAATGTTGGTCCTGGCCCAATGTAGACATTTTCACTAATAGGGAGAAGTACGATGTCATTGTACTTTCATAGAAAAGAGAGTGGTCACGTTAAGGCAAACATCTTATATATTATAAATATGCTATAGTGTTATAAAAAAAAGGTATATTATTCTGTTATCCTTAACATTAGTTCTTTTATATGACCATTTTATATTTCCCATATAAGTTTATATTAACTCTGACATTTGAAGTCGGTCATTATATAGCAACTTTGATCCAACACTACAAGCTAGACATTTTAAGGAAGGGATATCTTCGAGTAAGTTTGGTAGTGTCTCAGCTCTGAGAGTAACTAGAGCGCCCGCAATACATATTTCTCAAGTTATAAATAAAGTTCCATACGGTTTAGAGTAAATTCCAAAAAAAAAACCTATGTGATTTCATTCATTCTCAGATACAGCCTGTATCGATGGCCAAATGAACCTAAAGCAGTTGAACCGGTCAAAACCTAGTCGAATCCTGAACCTAACCAGAACTGGATCAAGTAACCGTAAAAATAGGTTTAAGTACAAAATTTTATAAACTTTTGAAGCGGCAGTTCAATCATTTTATTTTATATATTTATAAGATCATATGTGACATTAAGTAAAATTCAATTTTACAAATTTGTATTGCATTGTATTTGTATTTGTATTTATATTTATATGATACTTATTTATATTCCGTTAAAAAAAAATGATACTTATTTATATAAATTATTAATTTAAATAAAATGTAAAATAAAATTTAAACAAAAGGTTCGAACCTTAACTAAACCGGATCAAAACCGGATCAAACCATGGTCAAATCCTAAACCGTCTCGAACCGACGGTTAACTAATATATAAGGTTTAGGTCTAGGTTCAAGATTTCCTTAAACTTGAACCGGTGGTTCATGAACCAATACATGACAATAGTTTACTCTTTTTTTTTGTCAATATAAAGACAAATGTTTTCTAGTTTAGCAAAATGAGGACATTTTTTATTGACACTATTAAAATTACATTGGAAGACTTCAAGAATGGCATATCCTAAGAATTACCGATATTTTAAACAACTTTAATTCCTCAAATTTTTAATTTTGAGATCATTTATACGATGTTTGTGAGAAAAGAAAAAGTCAAAGTCTATAGACTAACTTAACTTCTTATTCAATCGGGGTCTAATATTTATATGATATCAACCCTCTGCGACTAAACGATGGTTTGTATATTGAAAATACACATGATAAGTTTTAAAGATATTGTTTGATTGGTTTCCTAATAATTTAAACGGTGTTATAATAGGAATAGAACTTATGGTTTGATTCAATCTATAAATTTATCAAATTGAAACCTTTAAAGTGTCGTGAAAAAATCAATTAGAAGATTCAGAAGAATCGATGTGTCGTGAAAAAATCAATTAGAAGATTCAGAAGAATCGATTTTTGTTCAATGCATTTTGTGTATACAGAAATTAGAAACATTCTCCAAATTAATTATACTAGTGTTTAATTAATGCAAACAAACAAATGTTCTTTGAAGACGTCATCAACTAATAGTAAAATTCCATACTATTGTTGGCGCCAACCTAATACTAAATAAGTTATTACCACACTATTTCTAAGATTTCAGCTTCTAAAAGAAAAGCTCAATCCTTAAAAGATAAAAAACAAAACTTAATTATCTTTTAAAGAATGATCAAGAATAAGCATATAAAACTCACGGTGCCATATGCTAATTATCAACAAACATCTAAGTTTGTTCTTTTAATACTCGAAACTATATCTTTTCTAAAACTAAAAGATTTCTTCAATCCATTACTCTGTTTCAAACATCTACGTTTGTTTTTTGATGTTGCAGCAAATTTATCATAACACCATGATATATTGCAAATTGCCGCATACGGAATAGTTGGGGAGCTCAATCTACGGCATTTGCATAATGCCTTTGGGTTGGTTGGAGATGATTTATAAGAGCATCACTATATATATGATCTACTTTTCAAAATCAAATTATACCTCTCCAATTTTCTTGTTATATATTCTCAGTGAAGAATTTATAATGTCAACAAATATTAAGTTGTATCCACCAAGCAATAACTTAGTGATTATTAGCTCAAAAGGAAGTGTGAGGTGTTGAGTTCAAATCTCAAGATTGTAAAAACTCTAAAAAACAAATATTAAATTATAATTAATTAAAAAATAATAATTCAGAATTCATGTAAATGTAAATATTAATATTTAGCACATTTCAGTTCGGTTCGGTTCAATAATTTTAGTTCAATTTAGTCCAATTTAAATAGTTATGTTCGTGTTCTTTTCAATTTCGTTTAATTCAGCTTTTTCAGTAATAAATAACAAGAACTAAATAGAAAAAGTGATAATTTCAAAATATACATCTATTGCAAAAAGAATTAATTGCAATTTTATTAATTATTTATAAAATTATAAATAATATTTAATGATTACTATACTTTAAAAAGAAATATGTTTAACCAATCGTTGGTTGGCGCAATGATAGTATGAAGATGTGCTTGATAGGCAGGTTTGCAGATCGATCCTCACAACAACGACTGAAAGGAGTTTAAATACCATAATCTTTTAACCTGCTACAAATCTGAGATTATGGTTAGAAACTGAATGAAAAATAATAATAAAAAGAAAGATGTATGAAATCATATAATTAACAAAAACTGAAATTTTAAAAACTTTATTGATTGTTGTTGTTGATAATGTTTAATAGAATAATCAGCCACGTTCCTCTTTTGTTGTGTGATATTTAAATCAATCTTAAATAAATTCAATTTCTTGTAGCTTTCCACTTCGGGCCACAACCTAGTTCCCTTCCCACTCGTCGACTACTAGGCATTTCTAGAAAATTCAGTCCATTGACCAAATGATATTTGTGAAATGGGAGCAGTATCAAATGATTTTTCCCTCAACTCACTCATTTTCTAAATTTCCATTGAGTATTCCTGTCTTTTTAGTATTTTAGGTCTTATTATTTGTTGAATTGAATTAAAATGTATTTTTCGAAATGTATTTATTAATTTGAATTGAATTGAACTGAATTTTGTTGAATTTAAGCTAAAAATAACAGAAGCTTACATTTATTTAAAACGATAATATTGATGATTTAATATTATTTTATTGTTATTATTATCTATTAAGCTTTTTAACTGAAAATTGAGAAATTGCCAGCCCAATCCCACTACTAGAAATTAGCTTGAATTGATATGGCTCAGTTCACACATCCCACACAGAAATTGACTAGTTTGTTGTGTCTACAGCACAATTGTATGGTCAGTGTTGTCATGGTTCCAAGTGTGAAAGAACATAACATTAGGTTCATGCCCACATTATACATTTTTGTTCTATCAGCTAATTATATTTTCAAGTTTGGTAGGCTTAGGCTAAATTACATTGTGTATTTTTAGCCACAAAATTGAAAGAGATGTGACTATAACTATGCCAACCTGAAAGATACCTAAACCTTTTCCCACAACTATTAAAACACTGCAGGCTTATAGACTTGTAGTTATGGAGCATTCATACAAAAGATTTATACTTTAAGGTGAGATATTTCATGTTTTTGAAAATGTATTAATTTTGACTCAACTTATAAAGAGTCTTAATTTAGATTCAACTTTTATAAAATACTCCCTCCGTTTCATAATATTTTGACGTTTTGGGTAAAAAAGTTTTTTCAAAATATTTGACGTCTTACACTTCTCAAGAAGCATTAAATGAATTTTTTCTAACTTTGCACTCACGATGATTGGCTAGTAATTTGTAGAGTCACTTTTAGCATTAATTATTAGAGGGTAGTATGGTCAAATCAAACTTTTTTCAATGCTAATTAATGATCTTTCAATATGCGTGTAGAAACCTTAAACGACAAATATTATGAAACGGATGGAGTAATACAGTTAAAGGTTTTGATCAAGAAACTTGACGCTCTGATTTGCATTATCAGTCATATTACCTCCACCAGATTATTGCTAGAGAAAAGAATCAAATCATATCCATCAACTATGTATATATGATGTATCAAATTCTATTATTAATGCCTTCAATTATATTGCTCTTAAAGTTGAAGCCTAAACTGGTATTAATTTATAAACATTGAGACTAAATTAGCGTCATTTTACACATTAAGCTTAAATCAACACTTCACCGAAAAATCTTAGCCCTATTTCAGTTTTCCTCACATTGTTTTGTAGATAAACATACTTGCTAGCTCAGGAGGTCATGATTTGATAGGACTTGGTAGATAACATTTAAAATTGGAGAAAATATTAAAATAAGGTTAACTTTTTTACAAAAGTATTAAAATTGATCAGATATATAAAATGATACCAATTTAGTTTCAACGTTAAAAAAATGAACCAATTTTAAACTTAGTAACAAAATTTGACACTCCAACTTATACTGTCAGTCGGTCATAAAACTTTCAGTAAATATTTACTATGCAAAAAATAAATAAATCATTTCCATCAATTGTGTATATATGACGAGTCAAATTTTGTTACCAAAACCTAAATCAGTGCTATCTTTTAAACGTTAAACTTTTTTTGGTAAATTAAAAACATTAAACTTTAAGCATTGAGCTAAATTAATATTGTTTTATACATTTTGATATTATTGTAAAAACATTAGGCATATTTTGATACCTTGTCCCCTTAAAATTAAGTTTTTTATCCACTAAAATTATCTTTGTTTTTTTGATGAGGTATATCATTGATTTAAGGTTTTGTGCTTCCACTCCTTATTACGTTGCATGTTTGTTCTATCTCCTTTACAAAAGCTTTACCGAACAATAGGGCATTAGCAGCTCATTGCTAAGCAACAGCGGTCATTTCGCATCATTCTCAGAATGGGCATGGTGAGTGGACATGTCAACAATATCCTTCTTTAATAAAGCTTAGTTTTCACAAAGAAAAAGTCCAGTGGCCCTATACAGTACAAAACAACATTATTTTCCAAGTCCATATAAGTGTGGTCCAAGAAGCAAGAAAAAAAAAACATTCTACTTGGTCCATAATTGAACACTTCTTAGCCAGGGAAGATCCAGAATGATAAATAAATAAATAGGACTGGTTACTATCAGTATGTTTCCTTTGGTGTATAATTACAATAAACTCCAGGCTACAACATCTAAAATTAGTAAGTAAATCAAAGCTTTTAGATTTGTTTTCTACATGACCATTTCACCCTCATTAGTTCTATTAATAACTTTCTGAAAGTGTCCTTACTTTGTCCTCTACAAGGAATGATTTGCAGTTCTGAGCAGAGTATCAAAACTTTAGAAGGTCCTACATCCTTGAGAATCTCTGGATCTCTATCATAATCCTGAAATTGCAACAATCAAACTTAATTCACAGCTTAACAACTTTTCTAGTAATTGCAATGATGATGATCAGATCGTCCACATGTCGAAGCTCTACATTTTAATAATTCATTCAATTCTAAATGTAAGTGCATGGATCAACATGCTCTATAAACTCTGGATGCCTGTTCTTGGACAAGGGTCAGAAATGGATTCTGGGAAATTCTATGGTCACTTTGTTTTTTACAAAGTAACCATTACTTTGTTTTGTCCACCATTAGATCATGGGGTGAAAAGTGATCTAATGGTGAATAAAGCAAAGTACAAACAAAGTAACTCAAAAACAAAGTCACCATAGCCTACACCATGGATTCTACATATCTGGAAGAGGGAAGCATATACCCTTGTACATTTTCAAGGCTGCAATTTTAGCCATGTTCTTGCCCTCTGTTCACTAATTTTCATCACTATCCTATCAAAATTTATCAGTAATTTTTGTTCATATTCACTCAAAAAATGAGTTAGGACAAACAATGAGGTAAATTGCACCCCTGGAAACACAAAGGGCATAGTTCAACCCGCCTAAATACATTAGGGGTATTTTAAAATCGCATTCCATTATACAAAAAAAAATCATTCGCTCCAAGTTTTCAGTCATAGAAAGGAAGACTGGTGCGCATAAAAGGTGAATCAAATCATTGCAGTCCAATATATCAGAAAGAAGCTATGCAATCAAAGAGGATTGTTGCATATGGAGATTTACCATCTGAATGGTCCTGAAATAACTAAAAACAGTTGGCACTTGCCAGCATCAGAAATTAATAGTGCATTTTACCTTCTCCGTAACAACAACCACCGGCCCGGAACTGAACTTGTCCTCTAGTTCTCTGAGTCTTGTCATGATTATCTCAATATCCTACATAAAATTAACAGATAATCATAATGCATCAGCACCGTATTTAAATAAAAGAAGGACGAAATGCAGACATTGCTTCCGCTTATGAATCACGACTGGTCCATCGCATACAAATTTGGGTACACCAAGTACCAGCAGGCACACTTGAATGTAGGAAGTAAAGGCAAATTAGCATCATATATACAAGTTATAACCAACAAACAAGTATAACTGAAGAAGCATCTTCATATTAAACAAAGGCTGACTTTCGCAATATTCTTCTGAGAGTGGTTGCAAAGTACAATTTGAAGGAACTCAGTTCAACTAAATTCTTTATTCTTAAGTTCTATGTTTGGAATAAAATTTGTGAAGATGCCAATTCTTTTATAATATAAATGAAGTTAAACTGTGAGAATTGTAAATCATGCCAAAATTGGTATGATTTTGGGGAAATGAATTCATTTCAGATATAATTACTAAAGTATCTAACTTCTTTCAATCGAATTCTCTTTCTCTCCTTTTATCTACGAAGGGTATTAATTGAAACAAAAATTTATTTACTACTGATATGAATTAATTCCATCATCCATCAATTCCAAACAAGGGAAATGAATTATTAACCGATTGAAATAAATTTTGTTGATCAAAATTCATTCCTTTCTTGAATTCATTTTGCTCAAAGCAAAGGGGTTACAAAAAGAATGCCAACTATTACTGTACTTCAAGATCAAACCAGAACTTGCATAACAAGCACCTTTTGCATTTTAGGGAAAGTGTATATATATGATGGTAGACAAGAAAAAAAAATAAGAAAAAATAATAACAGTAAAAAGAAGTTTACCTTAGTTTGAAAGCAATGATGGTCACTAAAATCAAATCTATCAACATATAATGCTCCCATCTGCAACAAGTACCCATCACTTAATGCATTGCATATGAAAATATGTATAAAAACAAAGATATGATGTGTCGTCCTCAATAAGTTACTGTGCTTGCAAAAAATGCAACAAGTCAGTGGCAGACGTTCAAAAAATAATGTCACTAAAAAACATAATATTAGTGGGGAATTACCTTCTCCATCCCTTGGACAAAGGAATTTGGTGAACCAATTGCAGAAACGCATAGCAAAACGACACCATTAACGACATCCAGTGGTAATCTGGAGTTGATGTTTCCTACTTCAAAGAAGTGAGATGGAGACATCCTAGTGAAATAAATTGGAAGAGAGTCGTTAATATCTCGCATCACTAGCTCTATATTCTTTAGGTTTTGTTGCGATACCTGCACGGAAGCTTAAGTGAATCAAACTCATATGCCAGACTGTTCTCGTCTGTGTACTCAACAATACCAAACCAGATGAAATCAATTACATTGATATTATGATAAAGGGAAATAAATAAAATAATAAATGAGTTCTCACACCAAGTTTGCATGATGAATTACAGCAACGTCTGCTCTTCTAAGGGCTGTCAAAGGTTCCCTTAAAGGTCCGAGAGGGATTAAGTGACCATTTCCCCAGGGTGCCAGCCCGTTTATCATTACAATCTCAAGGTCACGCTGCAAACTCCAGTGCTACCTTCCATTAAAAGAAAAGGAGCAAAAAAAATAAATATCAAAATAGACCTCTTTGAAGAAAATATTATTGGGTTAAATTCAAAATTCTGCTACTATGAAAGGCAATCAAGAACCAACTGATGGAGCAGAAAATGACAACCACAGCGAGCAATATAACATCAATAGATCAAGTCAATATGGTACATCAACGGAAAAGAAAGGCATGTATAGAACATTATCACGGTGCTAACAACCTTGTAACACCGTCCTCTTAGTATCAAGGTAAAGCTGCATATATGTATCCCATTCCAGCCGATTACCCAAATATTATAAGTTCAGCAGAAAGAAATCTCCACCTTGACCAATATTGGAGGAAAATTACATTTGGTAATTTAATTAATACCTGCATCCCATCATCTAATACAACAGCACCAATTTTCCCCAGGTTAAGCTGAGACTTAACTTTCTGAGAGACCAATGTTCCGTCAAACAAAAAGTCAGGAGATTCAAGGTGTCCATATTGTTTAAAAAAACCATCAGCAGTGGCAGCTCGATTTGCACCTACACCAATCATGGCATGTGAACCACGTAGATGCCTCGAAAGCATCTTTGATTCATCTCCACCAGCATAACCCTGTCAAACCCAGTTACATGAGTGAATAACTCAAATGTGAACCATTTGCATAACCAGTAAGAAATTGTCCATAAATGGATGAAGTGCAAGGGGGACTACAAAGAAACCTCAGGATCCTGGGTTTGAAAGCCAGTACCTTTTTCCCCAATATAAAAGATTCATTGATTATTAGATAAATGAAAAGATAATTTCAATACCCGGGGGTCTACTTTTTTTACTATGCACAAAACAAAGGCCTAAACCATACTCCGCCCTTAAACTTGTCTATTTTGGTCACTTTGCCCTCCGAAGAACTTAAGGGACGACCCATTTGCCCCACGAACTATTCAAAAGTGTCTCTATTAGCCCATGTTTTGAGTACAGTGTAAACAATTTTGACCCGGTGTTAAGCACACGCTAGAGACTTTGCATAAAACAAGCGTATATGAAATTAATTGTAAGTCGTCCATTTAAGTATATTAGAAAGCATTTTAATCTTTTCAGACCTAATAGTCTCCATTCACATGACACGTGTCATGTAGCGAAGGTCAATATTATAGCCCGTGCCAACACTGCGTCAAAAGTTGTTTTTAAACTGTTGAGGGGGCAAGTAGGTCGTTACTGAAGTTCAGACCAAAATGGACAAGTTCAGGGAGCGGAGCCTAAAACAAACCAAAAAAAGAGGGAAAAAAAGGTAAGAACCCTAGTAAGAATGAGAGGCGAAATTCCAGAATGAGACAACCAGTGAGCAATGAATTCAACCATAGGGGTCTTGCCATTGCCACCCCAAGTTAAATTGCCTACACTGATCACCGGCACCAGCAACCTTCAAAATGAAATAAAACATATTATTTATTGAAACTAGCATTGCCAATGCTACTATGTATATAAAATGAAAGTAAGAAAAGAAAAGAATTTGTGGAGTTGATACCGGCGGGTATAGAAGAAGGTAGAGTGGTAGAGATATCGACGGAAAGAGAGAGCAGCAGAGTAAGCAGAAGATGAGAAAGAGAGCAGAGGAATTAACAAAAGCCGCTGGAGAGTGGAGAGCTTAGAGTGGTCACGCTCGTATGCTATCTGCATCACCGCCCTCCTCACTTTCTCCATCAATTAACTAACAACATCATTAGCTCAAACAAAAGGCCTAACATATAAACGGCACTCAATTTGACCATTTTTTCACTTACCTCTCCAATTATGGACAACTTATTAACCACTAAAATTTAATACTTTTTTTCGTTTGGCCACTTCAACTTGTTAAATATGACTCATTTTATCTTTTTGTGTTGACATGATATAATATGAGTGGTAATAAAAAATGCATGCCACATCGGCATAAAAAGGGCAAAGTATGTCACATTTACAAGTTGAGGGGCTAAATGGAAAAACATTACAAGTTCAAGAGGCTAAGTGGAAACCAATTACAAGTTCAGGTGGCTAATAGGTTGTCCCTCAAGTTGAGAAGACTAAGTGAAAAAAATTGGACACATTTAAGATACTACATATGTAGTAAGCCCACAAAAAACGTGGGAAAAACAATAGGGTCACTTTTTATTGCGGTGGAAATAAGCAGTTGCGCTTGAGGTTTGACAAGGTTGATTGAAGTCAGAAGAGGTGATGAGAGACTTATTAAAAAAAATTTGCTAACAGAATTTACTCTCTCTTGTTCTCGAATGGATCTCGAAATGGATGTAATAACATCTCAAAATTAAAAGTCTTTTTAGACAAGGTGTGAAATTATGAATTAAAAGTCGTTTTGAATATTATTTTTCTCTTTTATTCCCATTCTGAGGGAGTAAAAACTAGCAAATGGTATCTTATATATATATGGTAATTGTATTACTTTCTTTTTTTCTTGCGTAATCAAATAAGACAATATAGACAATAAAAATTTAAAATAAGAAAGAAATGACAAAATAACATACATTTGTGAACTTTTCAACTTGCTTAAACGACCTACATTCGAAAACGGAGGGATTATTAGTTTTAATGGTTTTTTTAAGGAGGTTCAATGATTTACATTGAATATAACTTCAGAATTTCACCGATTTGATGGAATTGATTTGAAGTTTAATTTATAATTTTCCCATTTTTTAACTTTAAAAAAATATAAACGTCCATTCAAGTAAGGTGGGCAAAACAACTTCCATTTAATAAATCTCATAAAACCATGATTCAAGTAAACAAAGAAGATATATTGATAATATTGATCGCTTATGTTTGCCACTACATATATAACTGAACATACTGATATATAGGGTAATTAATTTTATTTTAAATTTTTGTACGTGGACGAGGGTTAATGATTTGAAATTACAAATGAATCCTTAAAATTTAATGTGTAAAAAATTGCTATGATATCTGTAGGGTCATCTCCAATATTTTGGAAATCCTAGGCGAAATTATTCTAGTAAAAGAATTTTTCATCTAAATTAGCAGTAATAATAAATTAGATATGTTATTAGTTAAAATTTATATTACGTATCAAATTTTTCAACAATCAAAGGACATTAAAGAATTGCTCAACAACCGAAACGATTTTTCGGTTGCTTTTGTTCATAGATTAGCAAATAATGTTGCTCATGAGCTTTCTCGTAAAGATTGTCTTAATGTCAACTATTTTGTCACGCTTATTGCTCCTTCTTGTCTTGATACCGCTTTATTAACTGATTCGTTTTCAATTGATAAATAAAGTGCATTTTCTCGTAAAAAAACTAAAATTAATTATAATTATTGTTGCTATATATTAAAAAATTTGAGACTTTAGACGGGCGCTTAAATGTACTCTCCTAACCGCCTCTAGATATGTGGGTTCCAAAAATTTGGTTTGTAACATCTTTGAAGAAACTGATCACGTGATAAGCATGTGATGTGCTTAATTGAAACGGTGTCGCAGCATATTAAGTAATATCAATTAAGTCAGTAACATAAATTAGATTTGGCGGGAAGAGCAGTTATTGGCTTTGAAGTTTGTTAGAAGTTAGTTAGAGCTCGTTGACTAAGGTTGAACTCAGCTCTTTGTATAAGAACAAATCTGTAATCTTTGATTCATTAATGAAAAATCGGATTCTCAATCTTATCAATCTTTCTTCAATAAGGTAATACTCTTCTAACATCCGTTGGTTGGCTCGTTTAACATCCCCACAACATCAACTGAAATGGATTTAAATACCATAATCCTTAAATGCGCTCCTAATTCGTAATAATCGACCGAATATGGGTTTAGATACAGAAAGAAAATCTAAAAACAAATAAAAATTTGATAAAGCAGTTATAAATTTAGATTTTATGGAAATCTATTCGCAAATAGTGAGAAATTTTTTATTGTGAATGCTACGCTTTAAACTTTACAAATATTAATGTCATTTAGATTGCTCTTCTCATTTTTACTTTGCGTAGATTACGAATATTAGATTTGACTTGCAGTCCTTTTGTAGTTGTTTTCATTACAGTGGAGAGTAAAAGTCAAAAGCGCGAATGAGCACTCAGACAAAATGGCGCGTAACATAAACGCGCTCAGAAGGTTTCCCATTATACACAAGAAATAAAAGAGATGACGCAGATGCAAGGGCAGATGGCTGAATGGCCACGCAAACCCAACTTGGGCAACGGGCAGCATTTAGACGCCGTCTTTAACACTAGCTCACGCCGTTTTCATCATAAAAAATATCAATCATTTAATTTCGAATTCCGTCACCGAACCTTAGCTTCGGAATTAGGCCTGGGCGCCAAAAGCAATCCCTACCTCGAAAAAGCCAAGCCACCATCGAAGAAAATAATGGAACCAGTAAAAAATAATTAAAAGAGTACTTGGTTTCTAGAGAGAGAAAGGAAAGCAAAGCCAAATCCTAGTGAGAGAGAGAGAAGCAGATGGGACAGATCGTGAAGAGGAAGAAGAAAGGAAGGCCATCGAAGGCGGATCTAGCTCGACGGAGCGCTGCGGATACTGAATCAGACCGGCGTCGAAGTCTCCGGCGCCGGAATGTGAGGTACAACAACTTTATCGACTACGATGATTACCTTGAAGAGTTGGAGGATGAGTACGAGATTGAAGAAGACGAAGATGAAGAAGAGAGGAGGAAAGAAAAGAAGCTCAAGTTACTACGTAAGCTCAATAATCAGGAAGATAGCCGCAACAGGACGGCGCGTGGTTACAACGCGCGGAAAGATGCTGTGACGTCGGAGGATGATGAGGAAGAGGAGGAGGAAGAGAAGAAGCCGTTGAAGAAAAGGAAAATCAACGGCGGCGATGATAGTGAAGCTGATTACGAGAGTGAAAACGGAAATGAGGATGATAACGATAATCAGGATGAGGTATACAAAACAAAATCAAAATAGTTGATCTATTAGCTTAATTGAACGGATCCAATAAATAAATGACCTCCGCGGTAAATGGTTGGTTGAGCTAGGGAAATGAGCACACTTCGATATCATAATCCATCGAACTGGATTAGTCGACATTCAATGTGATGTTTCAAAACGAGTAATGTGAGGTGAGAAAGAGGAAGGAGAATTGTACAGCTCAGCTGAAATTTCTGAAGAGGCTGTAATTGGTCAATATTACTCCTCCCTCTCTCTCTCTATCTCTTTCTCTCTCTAGATGTGTAACTGTCTAGATGTGTGCGTGGTGTCGGGAGATATGGAGATAATAACGGTTTAGGGAGGTCAACTGTCAAAAAAACTACCTTCACTCCCAACAGAATCTGATCACGCTCTCCCCACCTTTCTCTCTCCACTCTTTCTCTTTCTCTCTCTATATCTATATCTATTATCTTTTCTATCACTTATATACACAAATTGTCTGCTTTATATTTACATGTCTCTTTCTCTGTCTTTGTCACGCTCCATGAATATGTTTATTCGTATTTGGGGTTTAAGTTTTTATGTTCTTGACAGGACACAGAAAGAAAAGCTGATACCAAGGGGCTGGATTCAGTTCCAGGTTCGTGTCGATCACGATTCTTCAATTCGTTACCTATTTTAGGTAGTATGAGTGTAAATTGGGTGTTTTTGCTGAATTTTATGTTTTTGGTTTTGATTAGGGACACCATCCGATCATCTCGTGGAATTGCCTTTGCCTGAGAAGAAGTCGCTTGAGTTGATTCTTGACAAGCTTCAAAAGTGGGTTACGGTTATCTCTCTTATTCTTTGGTGTCGTGTCTTACTGGTTTTGAGCCTCTTTTGCGATGCTAATTGTTTTTTCGGGTCTGAATTGTGGTAGGAAAGACACTTATGGCGTTTATGCAGAACCGGTCGATCTTGAAGAGGTGAGTATAATAGGAACTGAATGATTAAATTGTTGCATTATTTTTATGGGATCAAAAGAACTAATCCTTCTGCACCTTGTATTTTCTGCAGCTTCCTGATTATCTTGATGTGGTTGATCATCCTATGGACTTTGCCACAGTAAGGAGCAAGCTGGGAAATGGATCGTATGCTACCTTGAACCATTTTGAGGTGTGTATCTAAATTTCATGCATCTGCTTTGGCTATTCTAGTTGCTTTATGGCCTGGGGATTTGGGACCTGTCCATGGAATTCCACTGAAGTTCGTTACTGATGCAGTCTATTTCCATTTGGGTGAGTGTTAATTGTGGAAAATCCACTCTCTTAGCAATTGCTCAATTTTATCAGTTGTAGAACTGTCAGCATGTGGAGAAGTGTACATGCTCCATTGTTCTCTCCGGCTCACTTAGTGAAGTTATATTGGGGACATCTCTGACACGAATAATTATTTTAATGCAACTTAATTAGGGATATTTGATTGCAGATGGCTGAATTTTTTTTTCCAGCAAGTCTGTAATTGGAAAGCATTTGCATTTATTCTTTGGTATTTTTTTCCTTTCTATTAACAAATTCCACTGTTCCCGCTCTTCTATCTATCTGGTGATGGTGGTATTGGTTTTTCACTCTTATTTTATCGGTGGATAGGGTGTCTTTGTAGCTGAGAAACATTTTCACTCTTATTTGATATTTTCACGAGGACTCAGAAGTAATTAATGCTCTTGAGTTTAGCAAAAAAATAAAATAAAATAAAAATGGAATGATTAAATCCTATTGGTTCTAAACAATGAATTTAATGCATTTTCTAAATTCCAATACACTTGAACTTGAAAAAAATGACATCAAATTTTATTGAAAGTCTAAAAAGCGACAGATAAATTGGAATATGGATTTCGGTTACAAGTGATAGATATTATGAATGGAAGGAGCAATTCATAGTCCAATAGGAGATATTTTGAGACGATGATTCTGGTTGCAGTTCTATTTGTCATGTGTGAACCCAAGAAATTTAAGCTGTGCCTGCGATTATACTCAAGACTAAGTCTTCTGGAGCAGTGATGATGGGAATAATTCTTGATTTGTAACTTGCACTGTGTTCTAACTTCATTCTTCTGTTGTTTGATCTGTGATACCCTTAGATTTCTATCACACTTGTAGGGTATGGTCTGGATGAATCAGCAGATGACATTTTCGGTCAGATGCCTGCAAAGTTATAAATTAAAATCTGGTGTTATCTATCGGTATCCATACAGTTGTTGCCTAAACAAATTACTTGGCACTGGTTTTGCAGTTTCATTTTTCTGAGCATCACAGACATTTTTTCTTAATTTGTTATCCCACCTCATCTATTGCCAGAATTGGCATACTGCCTCTTGCTGTCTATTGCTATAATATATGCTTAGCCCTGTCAGCAGTTGAAACTGAAGCGATAGTTTTTTGGTTCATTATCCTAGTTCTTATCTATATCAATAATAATAGATACAGTACCTTTTGGTGTTTTGTGAATCCAGTTTCTTTTTTTTTTTGCAGAATGACGTGTATCTAATTTGTTCAAATGCAATGCAATACAATTCATCAGATACCGTATATCATAAACAGGTATATATATTTGGACTCTTTTCCCCATTAAGACTCAGTTGCTTGTTTTTCATCTTGATGTCTAATTGTAGTATTTGATTAATATTGGAAGGCACGTACCATCAAAGAGCTGGCTAAAAAGAAATTCCATAAGTTGAGGATTGACTTTGAACGGTCTGATAAGGAGCAAAAGTCAGAACAGAAAACAAAACCCAACTTCTTGGGCAAGAAGCAGATGAAGAAGCCTTTGAACAAGACTATGCAAGAACCTATAGGATCTGATTTCTCTTCAGGTGCTACTCTTGCCACTGCCAGTGATATCCAAAATATTTTTATTGCTAGCCAAGCTAGTGGCTATGACAGGCCTAGTGCTATTGAGGGGACTGCGGAGGGTAATTCTTCCCTAGTTGATTATAATCTGGATAGAGCAGAAGAACTCTCATCAGGTATGCTAGTGATTCTCTATGCTGTTGCCTTAATCTTTGAAGAGAAATTCAATAATTTTAGGGTATGGATGGTCTTTATCTTTCTGTTTCCAGTCAGTTACTTCATGTTTGATGCATATGTTTGCGATATAACTATGCATGGCTATTAATACAAAAGAGTGGCAGTTCAATTCTTGAATGCAGACATCTGTGTAATTGCTAGAGAGAATATGACTGTATCTAGATTCTCTCCCCAATGATACTCTCATTTTTGGGGTCTTCATTCAGTGAAGAATTTGTAATGTGTATTACCTGTCTGAGTATATTTGAAGTACTTTTAGCTGTTAAAATTGTTTGTTTAGCTGAAATGTAAGAGACGGTACTGTTATTTAACAATGTACAGTATTAGAGCACGTAGCCTGATCAAGCAGTTGGTGATCATCAAAGATAATTAGCTGGTGACTTGATGCTAGTTTTAATGTGGTTATTCTTAGATTCTAGCTTGTTTGGTACCTATTCTTGTAGCTATATAAATCTCATTGTGCGGTGCTCTCTTTCAATTTACCCTGTTTCTTCTCCCCCTATTTTATCCTTTTGCATCTCCCAGAACATAGTTTGTTCAGGAACTGTGGGACCTAACACTGGGCTGCTGGTGTTGCAATCCTTGGCCTTATTAAGTTATTATGGTGTTCTGACATCCGTCTTTAATTGTTTGATTTGCCTTGGATATTTAGGAAAAGGTCTCCTGTCCAAATTTGGGAGGAAGTCGTTCGTGCTTGAGGAAAATCGTCGTACAACTTATAGTATATCCAGTCAACCAGTGACAACATCAGAATCAGTATTTACAACATTTGAAAGTGAAATCAAGCAGCTCGTCGCTGTATGTAACAGAAAAACTGATCTCTCCCTTGGATATTCTTTTTCTGTACTGAGTCTAATCACTTTGTTTTTATTTTCGTCCATTAGGTTGGGCTGCATGCAGAAAGTTCATATGCAAGGAGCATGGCTCGTTTTGCTGCAACTCTTGGGCCTGTTGCATGGAGAGTTGCCTCTCAGAGGATTGAGCAAGCTCTACCTCCAGGATGCAAGTTTGGTCGGGGATGGGTAGGAGAATATGAGCCTCTTCCTACACCTGTATTAATGATCGAAGCATCTGAACAGAAAGAATCTGTTTTATTTGCAAAGTTACAAGGTCCTCCTGATGTGGTAAGAGGTGTCTTCACTTCACGGGGTGGAGTTCCCAGTAAGGATGTTAGAGCATCAGCACCAGAGCCTCCTGCTATGGAGAATCATGTTAGGCCACCTACTTCAGAAGGGAAATCGTCATTATTTCGCCCAACCAGAGGTCCTGTCTTAGAAGGAAGGACATCTTTGTTTTCCTCTACGGGATCAAAACCTAGCTCCCCTACTCCTGTTAATCCTCCTAATCAAAAGCCAAACTTCGCACCCACAAACTTTGGTCAGGCTCAAAATAAGGCATCAAAACAAGTTGAACTCAACTTCCCCCCTTCAAACTATCAACAAGATGCTCACGTTGTTGCAGAAAAGAAGCTTCCTAAAAACTCCGAAATGGCAGCTTCGAAGCAAAAGGAGATGCCTAGGACTGTGGGTCTTCTGGAGTCTGTGTCTTCTAAGCAGCCAGACAATAGCTCAGTTGGTTCTGGAGGGGTGCAGAATGGCAAAGTCTCCGGTTCATCAAATAGTAGAATGATCGGCTTGTCTTCTGATGGCATTCCCAATCAAATGCCTCGAGGAGCAACATTTTTTGTAAAAGGAGGACAGGAGCATGTTCTTAATGATCCAGTTGAAGCAATGAGAGTATCTGCTCAAAAACATCAAAAACCTCATCAATCTGCGGGGGATGATTCTAGCAATGCTGCTGCTACTGCAGCACGTGCATGGATGTCCATAGGTTCTGCGGGTTTTAAACCACCAACCGAAAACTCTGGTTCACCCAAAAACCAGATTTCGGCGGAGTCACTTTACAACCCTACTAGGCAACTGCATCCACAATTTCCTCGAATGCAGGGACAATTTAATCTTCCACCAGGGATGCAATTTCAGACAGAGAAGAATGGCTTCCCATTCCAAGGATTTATGCGCCCGCCTATCCATGCCGGAAATGATGGACATTTCCAAAACAGACCTATGATGTTTCCTCAATTTGCATCTGCTGACTTGGCTAGGCTGCAGATGCAATCCCAATGGCGGGGGCTGACTCCACATTCTCAACCAAAGCAAAAACCAGAGATGCTTCCTCCTGACTTGAATATTGGTTTCCAATCCCCAGGTTCTCCAGTGAAACAATCTTCAAGTGTCATGGTAGACTCTCAGCAGCCAGACCTTGCATTGCAACTCTGAGCTTTTTCAGAAGAACTGGATGCACAACTAAGCGTATGGAGGTAATCCTGGTTTTGTTCTCGGGAATTTGAGTATGTTATTTTTTCCTTTACGTGCCAGCTACTAAAATGTCAGAATGATGTTATGATTCTATAAGATAGAGGTCTGGCCTTCATAATTTTGTGAGAAAATCTGATAACACCAATCACGAATTCGGAAGATGGAGGTCGTGGATATAAATCCATTGCAGGGAGTTTGTGTATAAAGAAGGGATTTTTGCAGTGGCAATAGATGAAATGACTCCTGGAGATTTGCGGGAAAATGTTTAAATAGAGCTGCATGTTTTGTCTTTTGCTAGTGAAGACTACTGACTTAGAAATTATTTAGAAGGTTTATGGAGAGAATTAAGGAGATCATTGATTTCTAGGGCTATCATCTATTGATCATGATGGTTAAAATCACACATAAAAGTACCAACTATATGCCTTGTACATTAGATATTAGGGGAATGAGATATTACTTGCTTAGATTGTAATCATCCTTTATTTCTTTAATGTGAATGCATTCATTTCTTGCGTTTCTTCGCACGAGTATTTTCACGTACAATCACTAGTAGATTTAGAGACATCTAAATTACCGCCATATCCATATTTGTATTGGAGATCCAACATGAGATTTCAATTACATTTACAATGATGTTGATCTTACATAGCTTATTCTGAGAATTGGATGACTATTGAGGGGTATTATCCTCGTAGTTTATGCAGTGGTGTAATTTATAGCCTTGTCTAATGGCAGTTCATAAACGTTGGGGGTTAAATTGGTGCAAGTTTTTGTATCAGTGTCGTTAGATGATGCTATAACTAATAACTATACAATTTCATTGATGTTGTGATTGTATTAGTGCTATTTTTAAGTGCGGGTGTCAAATTGATGCTTTCCGAATAACCTTGAGGTTATTTCAATGTCGTCTCCTTCTTCCACTCGAACCTGGGACAAATATCAATTAACCAATCATGGTCATTTTCTTTCCTTGAATAATTTGAGATAAGTTTCAGAGTATTTTTTTTCATTTAGTTTCTTTGTTATAATAATTATCGGTGTGATATCTGAAGTTGTTCTTATTACGTGTCGTCTTCCAAATAAAATAAAAATCCAAAATAATTGTTTATGCCGTGATGTTTGAAACAAGAATTTTCACCTGGTTTAGTGTCCGGAGTTAATTGCTTCAGAGGTCATAAAAGTTTGCCTATTTCCCATGAATGGTTATAAAACTTTAATTTGTCCCACTAAAATCATAAAACTTTAATTTTGTTCCAATAAAATCACATTGGCCATTTTCCGGCCAACAACTCGCCGGAGATGATGATGTGGCATCAATTTTAGTTTTTTAATGACACGTCAGCAACATGTGGCAAATTTTAAAAATATTTTTTTATTAATTTTTTTTTTAAACCAATCCAATCGAACTCAACCTAATGTTATATAACTAATTAATTTCAGAGGTCACACAAGTTTTAAATATTTTTCTAAATAGTCACAAAAGTTTCGAATAATTTCCTAAATGGTCACAATAATTTTGAATATTTTTTCAAATAGTGAGAAATTTATATCTAATTACTTTTAAAGGTTAGAGGAGTTTCAAACACGTCCAAATATAGTCATAAAGAAATAGTTACATAAACTCAACATAAGACATCCATAAAAACATTCATATATTGAGTTTATGGATGTCTTATGTTGAGTTTATGTAACTATTTTTTTATGACTATATTTGGACATGTTTGAAACTCCTCTAACCTTTAAAAGTAATTAGTTGTAAATTTGTGACTATCTGATAAAATATTCAAAATTATTGTGACTATTTAGGAAATTATTCGAAACTTTTGTGACCATTTAGAGAAATATTCAAAACTTTTGTGACCTCTGAAACTAATTAGCTATATAACATTGGGTTGAGTTGGATTGAATTGATTTATTTAAATTTTTTTAAAAATTTTTTTAAATTTTTTTTTGCCACGTGGCGATGACATGTCGCTGACGTGTCATTAAAAAATTAAAATTAATGCCACATCATCATCTCCAGTGAGTGGTTGGCCGGAAAATGGCCAATGTGATTTTACTGGGATAAAATTAAAGTTTTATGATTTTACTGGGACAAATTAAAATTTTATGACCATTCATGGAAAATAGGCAAACTTTTGTGATCTCTGAAGCAATTAACTATTAGTGGCTGAATAAGTAAAATAAGATCTGGGGGTGGAATTAAAAATCACCTTTGAATATTTTAGTTCAATTAAAGTGAACACGGCATCCTCTCAAACTGTTCCTAAACTCAACCTACCTTTGTCAAAGTTGAGTTAATAAATCCAGTTCATCATCCCTTTACAGTATTCCAACTCCCCTTAATCCAATTGAGTCTCTAAAGCACATTTGGATTATCGCCTTAATATGGCCTTATGGGACTGACTGGGATGGAGGAAGACATCATTTCGTCAAGTTGTTTTCTGGGCAAGCAAGCATATTCAGTTTTTCATAAAAGCAGATTATTTTTCTCATCGTTCGATTTCCTGGAAGCAGACTCATTCTTTTTCTTCTTAATTGACTAAAAATAGAATAATTTAATATTAGTGATTCTCCACCCTTAGACCTTAAACAATGTAAATGGAACGGGTTTGTTCACACACTGACCAGTGAAAATTACTATGTAATTTAGTATCATATTATGAAATAGTTTAGATGATTGAGTTCTGACCAAAATACCATGGCATGCAGTATACATGGTATATGTTTAAGGGTGAATTTCAAAAATAACTTAGGTCGTTACGCTTATTAACTTAATCAAACAAATCAAAGGTCGTGGTTTATGTTTTATCAAAATCAGATCTCAAGTTTTCGTTATTCCATTGTTCATAGTAAAATATCATGATATGGTAGTTCCCTCAAAAGTAGTCATTCACATTGAATGACAAACTGGATAAACAACTCTTGTGTGTTTTGTTTGATTTCGATTATCATAATTGCATTAGATTCTAACATTCGTATTTAGAAAATCAAAGAGTTTGAGAATTTGATACTATCATAATTACCACTTATGAACTGAAAAGAGGAATATTTTAAGAACAAATTTTATTTTTTTGGTAACATATTTTAAGAACAAATGATATTTTAAACAACGTTAGTTTTTAAACTTGGAGAGAAAAATTGAATGTCTAATTAAAGAAAATTTAAATGTTTATGGCTTTAGAAATTGAAAAGGTAGTTCCACGACTCTAAATTTTTAATCTATTTCTCTCTATATTGAATTGGCCACTTTTCTCTCTCTTTTTTTGATAGTTGTGGTAAGTTTCTTTATAGAAATGTTAATATATTTTTCATAGAAAGATATGAGTTTTTTCTCTTACATTTAATAGATGTCACTCATTGAAAGATCATATAGTCATTATTTCCGGATGGAAAAAGAGAGTCTGAACCCGATTTTAAATGAAATGTGTTTACACCCTTCATGAAAAAAAAAGAAAAAAAAACATTTTCATGTGTTATCTATCGTTGCTGGATCACACTATCAACGAATTTATGATATTGAAAATAAAAGGAAAAATAAAATATACAATTGCTTTTCATTCATAGTTTCATCTCTAAAATTTCATTAAAAAACAAAAAGTGTTGCAAGAAAAACGAACGAAAAACTAGCATGTGTAAAATTCAAAGTAAAAGGCAATCGTTTCTATATTGCAGATTCCTTTGACCAATTCTTTCTTTCTTACTCAGTCATATGTGACTTAAAAGATTGATTTAATTAAGTTCCAATTTGAATATAGAAATTTCAACACGTGCCTCTTAATGTAATGCAAAAACAATCGGTCACAATTACATAATATGGATGTAAATTTCATCCAAATAACAACATATATTGAACATCCTCTATTGAAATTTAATTCTCTCCTTAATGATGTAAAACCAATTACATGAAAATAAATTAATTCTGTAAAAAATAATATGGGAAAGAAAAAGAAGAATAAAATCTCAAAGCATATATGAACATTGAAGGCAAAAGCTAAAAAGAAAAAAAAGAAACCCGAGTTCTTCGATTTTTTCGGGTACCTTTATCAATTTTACAGAAAGCAGTATCGGTATCAACGGAGCGTGGTTTATCGGAGGCAACTTTGGTATCTTTTCGTAGGTAACAAACATCTCCTTCACAAATATAATCCTTTGGAGGAGACGATTGAGATGTTGAGGAAGAAGAAGAAGGAGGAGTTTCTGCAAAGCAGCTCCAAAGTTTTTGGATATTTGCCATCGAAAACAAGCCTCAACTACCTTATGTCTCGGAATTAACAAAGGAAATTTTTGCTTAAATTTGTAATTTTCTATATTAATTACAGGTAGGTTTATTTATAGCATGAGTTTGGAGGCAGGTCAAGATTTGTTTTTAAAGGAGGTCAAGATTGTTATGCTATGACTTTTAATGTATTTAATTTGTATTTTCTCTAGTATATGTGGAAATATCTCCAAAATTGAGTTATAATATAAGACCAAGTGCGAGGATGGAAAATCTATCCCCTTATAATAAATTTAACATGATTAGTGGTGCTTACCTAATCAATAACTGACCAAATACAATTTGATCAATCGTTATTAGATTAGAATTTAAGAGTAGAAATTAAGCTTAATGAAATCAGCTATTTTACTTTTATTATAAATAATATTCTTTTATTGAACCCTAGATAGTCATGTATCAACCCGTCACTGTATTTGGTCAGTTATTGACTAGGTGAGCACAACTATGGATTCACATTTGCTTTCAATGATATATTGGTTAATTAGATTTATTTAAAGTAATCTTTTGATCACCTAAAATAGTTATAGTGAACTTGCCTGAATATACAATTCAAAGGTTATGATTTTGCTCTCTCGAGTTATATATAGCTTTTGGAAAACACGTATACATCAGTACATGCGTTTGGACCTATATTCGTTTGCTGGTTTCATAAAACACCCACCCTCATAAACTTTTGGGAAAAGAGCTCGTAGTGGACTTATTACTAAATCACACATTTTGATCAAAGTAGCCACTAGACTAACTAGAAAAATTCGATCAATTAAAATTGACCATTTAAAACAAAGATTCTTTTTTATTTGTGGATATAACGTATTGGATTTGACATCTTTAATCTTTCAAAATGTTAAATATAATCTCGTGTTTGTTTTAGTTCTCTCTCACAATAATACAGGAAATACGATAGAGTAAACATACTCATTATTACAATTATCCAGTTTTGAGAGAGTCGAGGATACATAATCACAACGAGTATAAGAGGAAAAGTTAGTCCTATGGAGCAGAAATAATAAACAAGATTATCATGTTATCACCAAAAATAGTTATTCACGCATATTAAACGATCTAAACTGGCTAAAACATACATATTGTATGCTAAGAATACGTCATTATTTCTACATCACGACCACAAATTATTTGTATAGGTTTGTTTACGTTTGTATCTATAATATATGGTCGTGCAAGGGGCTAGAGTTTTTTTCACTGAATTTGATTCAGGATCCTTTAAGGGTGTTTCGAGTTAGTTATTTACAATTACAAATTTATTTGGATATATATTTACCAAATTAATACATGTTATCATTAAAACAGTTGGAACAACAAATTATTTTCTATTGTAAAGGTAAAACTAAAAACAAAATAAAGCTTCACTAAACTTTGCAAGCTGAAAATGTAAACATTAGAAAGAAATAAAATACTGAAACACATCAATGATTAGTCTATTTCATGATCAACTAAAGATCTAAATTTTTCACACACAATTTATTTTTCTGATCCTTTTCTCCCCTTCTTTTTCAACCGACCAATAGCAACAACCAGAAAGAGGCTGTTAAAAAATTTGTTTCAATTCAAGTCTAAATAAAAAGAGAAAATAGAAAGAGAGATAAACATGAAATATATCAAAAAAGAAAAACTCCACTTAACATTCTCCACCCTTCAATTTTTGAGAATTACTCGGAGACTAAAAAATATAAAAAATAATTTTTAATTTCTTTCTTTTCCAATTTAATATTCCTGCCTCTGTAATTTCTTCGGTTTAAAGCCTTAACCCCTTTGAGGGGTCACCACTCTTTTTACCCCTCAAAAAGAGAAAACCCCCCTCTCTCTCCCTCTTTAAAAACTTGTAATATTCCAATTTCCCATTTTCTCTCTTTCCCTCTCTTCTCTCTGATTTTTTTACCACCATTGTTACTTGCCAATTTCCACTCTTAATCCCAAAAAGAATAGTTAATTTCAATTCAAGAAAATCACAATTTTTTCTCTGCATTTTTATATAGAGAATTAGATATTTTCTTGGTGCTTTTGACAATGTTATTTTTTGATAGGAAGTAGCAAAAATCCAGAAACCAGAACATCCTCGTTTTCTATTACGCGGGTGTTTTTCTGGTTTTATTATATAGAGAGATAAGAGAGAGGGGAGAGAGAGGGAGGGGGAAAACCAAATTTAAAAATAAACAAAGACAAAATTACATTCCTACAATACAAAAAGAAAAAGACAATATCACATATCACATTAATTAATTTTGTATCTTGTGTTTTTTTTTTTCTGTAATTCGTTTGTTCAGTTTGGTTGTTTTTGTCTTGTATCTTTTCCTTTCTCCTTTTCTTTTCACGTAAAATGATACCCAATACTGAAGGATCAGGCAATGGTGGTGTTGTTGGAGATTTAGGTGTTGGGATTCATCACGATGGTGATTTGCATAATTCTATTCAAAATGATGGGAATGGTGAGAGCAATTTGAAGAAAGGGCCATGGACAGCAGAGGAGGATGCAGTGTTGGTGGAATATGTTAGGAAACATGGTGAAGGAAATTGGAATGCGGTTCAGAGACATTCTGGGTTGGCTCGTTGTGGGAAGAGTTGTCGGCTCCGGTGGGCTAACCATCTCCGACCCAACCTCAAAAAGGGCTCTTTTTCTCCTGAAGAAGAGAGGCTTATTGTTGAGTTGCATGCTAAGTTTGGCAACAAATGGGCTCGTATGGCTAGTTTGGTTTGTATCCTTTTTTTTTTCATTTCCTTTCAATTTCTTTTATACGTAAATCATACTTTTGGTTTATACCATGCATGCATGCATAAATATTTTCTTGATTTCTTGGCGTCATTGTATGTTTTTTTTTTTTTTTTTTTCAATTTTTCGGGTCTATGCTAAATTTGGCAACAAAAGTCCTCAAATCTTTCTTCTACGTTTTCCTTTTATCTTAGTTTAAATCATCTTCTTGATATTCTCGGTCTACATAAAAGCTTTTTGTTTTGATTTCTCACTGTCATCATTCTATTTTTCTTGATTTTTTAGTATCATTGTTTAGCTTTGTTTTTTTCAATTGAACAAAATATCCATTCAATGACAACAATCTAATTGATTTCTATTTTGTGTGTGATAGCTTCCAGGAAGAACGGATAATGAGATAAAGAACTACTGGAACACAAGAGTAAAACGACATCAACGTCAAGGTTTACCTCTATATCCACCGGATGTTCAACCACAACACCCACCGAGCCCCCATTTCCACCACCACTTTTCACCCTCTCCGACAATATCAGCTGCTCCGACATCTTCTTTCACATTCCAAACTCAATTCCAAAACTCTAGTACCCCAATCACCCCTACTTCGGGAACTCCGCCGCCTCTTTCACCTGTCACAACTTCTAGTAGTTTTCCTACTCTCCCACTTTTTGACTATTCTCAAACTCAACCTCAACACCACCATCTTCACCACCACCATCACTCAACTCCGAGCACCCCAACCTCATGTTTTTCATTTCCAACTCAACAGCTCCATTCACCAAACAACCAAACATCTCCAACACCTCCCTATCTATCTCCTCTTTCATCTCCCTCCACAAACCCTAACTCCAATTTTCAAACTCTTCCTCTTTTTGATTTCAATGCCCATAGAAGTCCCCCTATTCTTCAATCCCCAATGCGGTTCAAACGTTACTCTTCACATCCTGACATTTCAAATCTTCATCAATCGGATCACATCATGAATAATAATAATAACCCTCATCATAACTTCTCACTATTATCTCAATTACCTCCGCATCCTTCCTCCATGGGGGGTCATCATCATCAAATTCCTAATGCATGCTTCTCTAGTTTCGGAGAGTTTCAAAGTGATTTGCAGAAAGAGAATCAAGAAATGTGCTCGCTCTTAGCTTCAGTGACTCAGCCGGCGGAGCTCCCTTCAGACCAATATTTATGTGGCGGGAGGAATTTTGGAATAGGGTTTGCAAATAAGCTTGGTCGGAGAATGAATAAGAGAAAGTATGGTTACGGAAATTGTTTGAAAGATAAGATGAATGGGAAACTGGGATTTGCATTAATGGAAGAGCTTTTGCAAGAATGTGGAAATAGTCCAACAGAAGACAACAACTTGGTTTTGCAAGATCACAAGTCTAAGGGGTTTGGAACTGAAGGTTTTTCTACACACTGGGATCACCCCAATTCTCTTGCTTTACCTCCTCCAGGTTGGCTTTTCTACTTTTCTATTTGCTTAAGGCTTTAATCGTACGCGGCCTCTTATCCATTTTGGTCACTTTAACTCTCCGAACTTCAGGACGACCTATTTGCCCCTAAACTGTTTGAAAGTGTATCTACTGGCCACTTATTTTGAGTGTTACAAAAACAATTTTGACGCAGTGTACGCGACATTATATTGACTTCACATATGTTACGTAGCATTTGTATGAAAGACTATAAGACCGTGTCATAAGTTAACAAATAAGAAATGCCTTCAATATTAGAAAATACTTAAACGGATGACCGTGTCATAACTTCACATAGCTTGTTCTTATGCAAAATCAATACTCTAACGTGTGTCTAACATCGGGTCAAAATTGTTTCCATTACACTCAAAATAGGGGCGAGTAGATACACTTTTAAATAGTTCAAGGGGTAAAGTGACCAAAAAGGATAAGTTTAGAGGGGCTGAGTAGGGATTAGGCATTTATTTAATTAGTCATGAATGATATATGTAACAATTGTAGTGGTGAAACAGAGATGGAACATAAGGGAGAAGTAGGAGGGGAAATGATCACAACAATGGGGGAAGACTTAGACATGAGCAAGTATCCCACAATGATAATGCATCAGCAGCAGCAGCAACAACAACAGGGGCAAGGAGAGATGTACAGTGAAAGTGCAGACATGTCAAATGGACAATCCTCAGTAGTAACAGATGACAACATTAACCTAGGCTATGAGTTGCAACAGATTGCTTCACTCTTTCCCCCACCAGATCAGCTTCATGACAGGAACTTAGCCTCATGTTCTTGGGACAATTTGCCTGGCATTTGCTAATTTATCTTTTGAGAGACAGAGGTATAGGGACAGAAACAAAATATTTATATATTGTCGTCTCATTTATTTATTTATTTATTTTATTTCTTTCTTTCTTTCTTTCTTTCTTTTTTGTATTGGAGACCATGGAGTTTGTTCACTACGGAGTTTTCTCATATACTTTATTCTCAATTATTATAAACTTGCCACGCACCATAAACAGTACTATATAATGATCCTATATATTCGCTTTATTGTATTTTTTTTATTTTGGACCCTCAATGGAATTAGTTTCAACTAAATATGGATATAATGGTGGAAATTCCATAAAGTCAATGTTTCTTAAGAAGATAATAAGTCAATGTTTTAAATTAGTATTCCTATTTATGTAATAGTAGGAAGAAATTCTAATTGTAATAAGCTATGCCATAAGAGACATGTAATAAGCTATACCATAGATTTAAGCAATAGTTTATCCTAACTGTTGAGTTTGGTGTGCAACTATATTAGGTTGAATTGCACTATTGATACACCACTTTCTTAAACTAGTACACCAACAAAAAAATTCTCATCCAAATTCCTCAACATTTCGTTACCAGACAGTGAAGTCTAGAACATCAGTTGGTAACCAATCAACACTCGTTTGTTCAATTTTTTTTATTGACTACATTGACCACCTCTTATTTATAAGAGTGCATTATTTTTTTTATTTAACTGAAACTTGTTCCTAGTATAATGAATCACATTAAAACCCAATAAGTACCCAATACTTTAAAAGTTCTTTGTTTTACTAATTTTGGGAAAATGAAGAAAAAGAAAATGATGGGAGAAGGGAGAGAGAGAGAGAGAAAGCAGAAGAGAAAAAGTAGAGAGAGAAATGGGAAAAAGAAAAGTAAGAGAGAGAAGAGATAGAAATTTAATCTTGGTGTAAAAAACATTAGGGGTGAATTTATTTTTTTTACATGAAATGATCAATGTGGTCAACCAAAAATTGGTTAAACGAGCATTGACCTGTCACCAACCGGTGTTTTAGACTTCATTGTCCACTAATGTGAAGTTAGGAAACATAAATGAGAAATATTTTCGTTGGTGCACTAATTTGAGAAAGTGGTAAAATTTGATATGGTGTAATTTAACCAACTATATTAATTTATGCATATAATTGCTCTTGAGATTTGACAAGGTATGCTAATTTTAAACATATTTTTATGTATGATTAGAAGTTCTAAAAGACTACATAACATAAATATTTCAATATTCAGATTTGAAATAAATCTTAATATTGGAATTTGCATTTAGATTCAAAAGTCTACATAACAAAGTCACAACTAAAAGCTTTTAATTGCTTTTAAACGAACTTCCATGATATTTTGAAGAATAGACACTACATGGAGGAAAAACTATTTACATAACTTACATCTCTATGCTAAATTTTTCTTCTTCCTCTACAGACAATGAACCTGAGGTAATTGTACTTCGATAGAATACGACAAGACTTCCTTAAATTTGGCCAAAGTGATGAATTTTCTCCTTAAGCTTTAAGTATGTATCCTTATTTTGGACATACTTCAAGTGAAATGGGTAACCCCTCTAAAACTATGTCAGAATGAGATATAATTTGGACAAATTGAAGCTTGTAGCTCTTCAAACAATAAGTATAAAGAAGTGAAAGAAAGAAACGAAACGAATGGTTAATGGCATACGAAAGACAAGTGAATGAATTACCAAACCTTGCATTATAATTTAACCTTATTTAATCTCCATCATTCAAAATAAATCTCGAGAGCTTCTTAAGTGACACGTAGCACTTGAATTTGAGAAATTCTACTCTACTACGAATCCAATACCACTTTTCTAGACCGCCCACATAATAACACATCAACAGCGATTTAACATCGTATTGTCCTGGAATTCGATGAAAATTTCTATAGTCGGTCCAGCCAAGACGACCATCATAGAAATTTTCCTTTGGATTCTAGAACATGATCTTAAACTGAGTTATATATAAACAAATTACCAATAACATGAATTGCTTGTCAGAAAAGCATATTTATATACATATTATGTATGGCATTAACGATGAAGTCATAAATCCAGACAATTTAAGAAGCAGAATTATAGAGTATAAACAAAAGAAAGGTCGTCCATGGTGAGAGAAGAAGAAAACCAAGAATTTACACAAAGCCATCATCATAATAAACCTTCCCTTCTTTTACATGAATGAATTCAGCTTGACTGCATTTCCACCGATGATCCAAATGTGTTCTCACCACTATATGTCATGTAGAGGAACCCATCCTCATCTTTGTTTTCTTCGTATATGGCCGACATCATTGCAGCTGATGATTATACATACAATACTTAATTAACTCAAACCATATCACATATGATAAGTATAACTACCAAACGAAATTAGACTCTTCATACCAGTGGGCGGCAAAATGTTCTTGACGAAAATGAATATGGCCTTCTCAGCACTGAGCTTTATTCTCTTCCGAACAACATAAACAAATTGGCCAACAGTAAGATCAGCTGGAACAAGATATCTGCATCCACAATTATTATGAGAACCAGAACCAGTAGAACCAATAATTGTGGGTAGATCAATATGCGTATATTGATCTACCCACAATTATCTCAAGTTATAGTCTTGCAAACAAAAACTTGCCAGTACAAACAGCTTTTTTTCAAGTTCTCACATGTAGAGTTGATAAACAAGTACTGGAAAGACGAACGACTTTAAATCCAATGGCAAAAATTATTTAAGCTTTGAAACCTAGATAGAAGAAGACATCTAATTACAGTCATATCCTCTAATTAAAAGAACTTCGGCCGCACCCTCCTTATAATTCTTAAACTATCTCCAGCTTCAGAGGATTGAGTTTCACAAAATTTCATAATTAGCATATTCATTTTTATAATTCTAAGCAGCTATTTTGTCAATTCAAAAATAGAGACTAATTTGATGAACTCTAAAGAAGATAGGTTTTTCTCAGAGAGACGAAAGATGCATATAAATAAACCAAACAAGATGGTGGCGAGGACAATAGGCAAACAAATTTGTGATCAGAAGACATGCATTACTCATTTTAGCAATGTCCATAACCTTCTACCATTCGGTCCTTGAGGTGCCATGTTATTGGCATATGCCAGTACGTAAACGGATAAAACACTTCCTTTACATCATATATGAAGTGGACTTATAGTTATTATAGATTTCTGATTCTTATGTGTTTTTATACCCCTTTTCTTTCTAAAAAGAGTAAAAATTTATTCCTATCTATAATAGCTCAGCAGAGCACACATTGTCTAACATAGTTTATTTTTCTGACCCGTGCTTCCAGAATCACTGAGGTGACCTGGGAAAAAAAATGAAGAGAGCAATCGAGCTTCCTACAAATTTAACACTTAAATTTATGATGCGCACCAAACAGCCAACAACTAGCATCTATTATAAGGTGCGACACAATAGAAGTAACAATCAAAATATAAAGAACACAACATCTCTTATAAACAAAACCAGATGCAATGTATGACTAAGAGCTTTGCCCCCAAACAGAACTAGCATATAACGATTAACTAAAGTTATATCTGTAACATATAAATGACATTATTAGCGGAAAAAAGAAGCAGCAGAAAGTACTAACTTCTTTTTGTCGATGTCAGGTATGTCGCTTCTATCAGCCCTTTCTACAATGACCTATGAGATAGAAAGAAAATGGAAAAAAAAAATCATCAATAAACATACTAGTATATGAAACAAATAATGAACAAAATATGATTTTCATACTGGAATTCTGTCAGGATATTTCTCTCGAATACGAGCTGATTCTGCTTGCCTCCTTTCTGATATGAATTAAAAAAGAAACCTAATTAGCCATAGCAAAAGCAAAGAGACGGTAATTAAGTAAAGCAATCAGGCATAAGATAGGAGGATGAGCCGATTATCTGGACAAAAAAATGAGCTGACAAGATTCTGGAAATCAAGCAATTGGAAATCGTCATCTATGAAATTATAACCCAAAAGAAAGCTTAACCTAGATCAAGCGTAATAGATGATGATTTGATTTAATCGAATTAATAGATGAAAACAAACCCTAATTAAAAAAGCTCGAGGAAGACGATATTTGAAAATAATAATAATAATAAAGAGAGGAAGATAGGAAAAGAACCGAGGGGATGTTCAAACTTGAAGGAGCTCTTGGCCATGGCTCTTTCTTTCTTTGATTGAATCTTTAGGGTTGAATTATTAATGAAGTTGTTCTTCTATGGATTCAAGCAACAAGGACAGCTCCAACAGGAAGGAAGGATCTATCTTTCTATTTATTACGCCTTTATTGTTTCCTACACTATTCCGCTTCCAAACGACGTCGTTTGCTTCCTCTTCCCCTTTTCATTGCAACTACTTAACCAATTTACACCTCCACACCACCAAAACTTACTATTCAAAACCACTTTTCCCCTATCATATTTACTTAACTAAAATCTACTCTAATGGTGAGTTATTTTAAGACCAATTTATGGGTCCCATGTATAAATACCTCTCCATTCACACAACTCCACCTATACACTTACCAATATCTTCTTTATTTTTAATCTTTTCTCTTTCATCCTTTTCACTTTTTATTTTTGTTGAATCACCCACCAAAACTGGTGGCCAATCCATTTTAGTTGGTCTAATTTTTCACTCTCTAGTGGTGAGTGAGTGATTTCAATATTTTTCTTATTTGCTAGTTAGTCCTTTGGACTAACCATTAAAAATGCTCTTATAGAGTCTGTTTGACCAATCCCTCACTTACACCTTCGTGATTTTAATCATATTTTGATCATTAAATATTAATCACAAAGTTATCTTTTATTATTACACTATAAATCCATCGTTTTTTTATATTTTTAAAAAGTACAATAATTCGAGAGCATTTTAAATTTTTTTTCTAAACTATAAAGTCGTAGGATGAAATCTAATGTTTAATGTCAAATATAATTTCGTCATTAAAGTGTAGGTGAGAGTGGTTGTTGTTTGAAATTGCTTTCTCAGCTGCCAACATCAGTTTTTCTAATCAACAACAGTGTTTAGTAAATGCAAAATTGCTTTCTAAAAAACTTGAGAAACCGCGCAAAATTGATTTCAACAAAAGCTAAAATTTGTAACTTTTTCAAAAAGCGGGTGTTAAAACTTGTACATAAAGGTTGATATTGACAAAATAAGCTTATTTTCAATATATTTTAATAATATATATCTTTTCTATTTATTTCATTATTTTTAAAAATTTTGAAATGTGTTCACGAACACTTTACTTTTTTTATCTGATTTTCTTGATATCATTTCCCCACAACCTTTACTCCGAAAGTAATAATTTCTCCCAATAGTAATGCCTCTCCTAATTTTATTATTGAATTTCAGAACTTGACGAAAGTTCGCACTTCCGTAAACAACATGCCATCAACATTTATCTATTTATATTTATTCTTTTGTAAATACAAAGTAAATTCTTAAAATGAAAAAAATAGTGAATTTCCATAACTAACATCACACCAACGAATACAGCCACATCAATAACTGTTCCGATTTATTTTAAGAAATCGACTCAAAATTAACTAAAACACAGAAATAAAGAATGATGTAGGAAACCATTTCAAGCTTAAAAAGATATGATAAAAACAAATCTAACACCTTCTAATGAAATCTGAATGTTTAGCGATTCACAAGTACCATATTATAATATTGTTAGAAATTAAAATAAAAGATAATATTAGCCTTAATTATTAGGTTAAGCTTTTGGTTTAATCAGTTAATTAATTGGTATCAGACCCTCTGTAGTCGAAAGATAATGAATTTGATTCCAGACAACCTAACTATTTGTTGAAATTACAAACACATGGTTGATTAGCTTGTGTTGTGCACGCTTGAAGCCAAAGAGGCATTCACGTAAGAGAATGCTAGAGATTAATATAAAAAAGTTATGTTAGCTTTAATTATCAGTTCGAGCTTTTGGTTTAATTGGTTAAGTAACTTGTTCATAATCAGAGGTATATTGAATTAACGATGACTCAGTCTCTCAAACTTGCAATAAAGAAATCAGTCTCAAACCGAAGGTAATAGAATTAATCAAATGATTAAAACAACTTTCATATATTATTTGTCTTGTTAATATCAAAATTAAATTTTTACAAACCTTCATGTAAGCCACGAAAAAAACTAATTATAAACAGAAAATAAAACCTAATTTAGGGTTCTCAAGAAAAAAAAACCTAATTTAGGACTGGTGATTTCTTGCCTACAAAGCTGCAAATTCGCAACTCTTTTCCAAGCCCTAATTTCAATATACTAATTAATACTCTTTTAGCCTTTTAATTAGTTAGAAATAAACTTAATCAAACATACAAGGTCAGAACTTTAATTTTAATGAGTTCCAATAAATTTTGCATATGTTAAACATATGGAAGTCCAAAACTTCTTTTAAAATATAATAAACCTTAACTAATAACAGTAATGTTCAAGTGGTCCTTGAATGTCCAAATTGCATTTGGACATTGACCATTACATCTAACAATTTCGATTATATTCACATTAAAAACTAAACCCTAAATACTAAAAACTAAACCCTAGACCCTAAATCATCGACCCTAGACACTAAAAACTAAACCCTAGACCCTAAATCTTCGACCCGTTAGTATCTAGGGTTGATGATTTAGGGTTTAGGGTTTAGTTTTTAGTGTCTAGATCAATGATTTAGGGTCTAGGGTTTAGTTTTTAGTGTCTAGTGTTTAGTTTTTAATGTGAATATAATCGAAATTGTTAAATTTAAAGTCAATGTCCAAATACATTCAAGACCACTTGAACATTACTGCACTAATAATGGTCTCATTCATTAAAGTGAGATTTTCAATTTGACTTCAGTCTTCCATAAACTGCCATAAAACACCTTCATATTCACTATATAATTGCAATCTAATGTTGACCCCTCAGCGTCACTTCAACCTCAAAAGGATAATATGAAGTTTTAATATATTGGAAAATTCAGGAAGTAACGTGGCTCATCTTCTAAATGGCCTAAGATCCCAAAAAAACATATTGAATGATAAGCACAATCATCTCATATTTTAATAAATCTCAGCAAGACAGACGAAGTTTTCATACAATAACATCGAACTAGTAACTGTATTAACTATAAGAGAAAACATAAATATATATATTACTAGTATCGAAATCTTCAAACAGCACTTGAAATAACGGAAAGACGAAGGATTTACATTTGTGCACGGTCTTCTCAAACTCATAATTATTAAAGATTTAACATAAAAGTGCACTTAGAATGATTCTCCGAACGTGTTCTCACCACTGTAGGTCATGTACAGGAATCCATCCTCATCCTTGTTTTCCTCATAAATTGCAGACATCATGGCAGCTGCAACAACACAGACAATGGACAAATGAACCCATTAGATGAATATGTATGTGCATGTGTGTGTGTTTATACATATGAACCAAGAAAAGGTGAATAAGAGAACAATTTATGTTGTAGCATTAGCATACCAGTTGGTGGCAAAATGTTCTTCACAAAGATGAATATTGCCTTCTCAGCACTGAGCTTTATTCTCTTCCGGACCACATAAACAAACTGACCGACAGTCAGGTCAGCAGGAACTAGGTATCTACATTCCACAATTGTGTCAGAAGCAATTTGCCAAAACAAAAATAACACACGAAAGGTAACAAATCCCAGAAAAGAAATGCAGCATTTTAATCTTTGATAAGAAGATGTTTTTCATCACCATATCCAAATAGGACTGTCATATGCCATTAAATTCTACAAGACCCATCAAACTCCTCCCTAGATGCAACAAGTACATACTGCTGAAACATTCTCCAATGATACATTTGAGTACAAAAATTCACATCAAGTGGCATATTGACATTTGCAGAAAGCTATGCATTCTAAGTTCTACTAACAAATAACAGCTAAATATCCTCGTTTGTGCAGGGATATTCAAATGCTTATTTTTTTCTCAGCATATCCACAAGCTTATTTTATTTGAAAAATAAAGCCTTCTTCAATTACTACCCATTCACAATACTCATAAACAGAGAGAGATCTTGGAAAATGATAATGTGAGTGTATAAGAATGCTGATTAATCTGAAATATGATACTAGCATTGCGAATGTTTGAGAAGGTTTCTACAAATATTAAATATTTCATGAAGCGATAAGGTACAAAAATAGGCCTAAGGTTTTTCGAACAGGTAGCAATTTAGGCTCAACATTTGGAATTGATGTTTACAAAGTAGTACAATTAAAGGCCTCATTAACAACACTTGACACGTCATATATACGCAAATCATGGAGATGATTTGCATGTTTTTTGCAAGTCTGCATATATTGGAGATAATGACTGATAGTGGTGTCAAGGCCTAAATTAGTATTTGCATGTTTTTCGCAAGTCTGCATGTATTGGAGATAATGACTGATAGTGGTGCCACGGCCTAAATCAGTACCATTTTATAAACATTAAGCCTAAATGGGTACCATTTTATACGTTAGGCCTAAATTGATATTTCCCAAAAACATTGTGATTATTTTGGTACCTTATCCCTTCTATCAAACATGTATTAAAGAAGAAAATCGCCATAAAATTTATGATTCGACAGTTCAAATACATCATGGCAAGGCACTTTGCTAGTAGGACAATTCACTTTCTTACATGGTGCTGACACATTGTTAGACCTTTCTCCAAATTTTATTTTAGTTTCTGTAACTTCAGTTTCCAACATCTCTAGGTACAAAATCAATGTAAATTTTACATATAGCACTTCCAATTGCTAGTTCAGCTTTCAAAAAGTGAACCAGCAACCCCAGAGAATATTCATGTAATGAGAACAGGACAATAGAACATAATCAGACAGCATCAAGCAAAGAAAACCTCAAGTTCCTCTGGACGAAAATGCATTAATTGATTACTTCTTGTATCAGAAAACGCCAACAAATATTACAAATCAAAAGTAAGGAATGATAATATCACTTACTTCTTTTTGTCGATGTCAGGTATGTCACTTCTGTCAGCCCTCTCCACAATAACCTGAACAAATTTTTTGGGAAAAACACGACACATAAGATACCTAGCAAACATAGTAGGTTATACACTGTTGTATTGCTACATAAGGTACAGATTACATACTGGTATTCTATCAGGATATTTCTCCCTGATACGAGCAGATTCAGCTTGTCTCCTTTCTGCAAGTATATGAAGAGCAACAAAAACCATCATCAGAAAACAAAAAATTAAGCTGAGCAATTGTAAGCTGCAGATAATCATTTACATAAGCAACAAAGTGGAAGGATTAGACAAAGACTTCTTGATATAGTAGACTAGTGTTGCATTATCCATAGAAGGAAAGCGTTCTACTTCAAGATTTAACCTATTGAGTCATGACACAGAAAATATTGGTTGTGTGGATCATAGGTTTCAAAGGCGATGCCTTTTGTCACCTCAGGCGAGAGGCAGCCCAGGCTAAGCCGTCACCGCCTTCCTATCTAGGTGGGTCGCCTTTTGACTTCCACTTGAAGTCCAGGCGTTTAAGTCTCCCACACCGATCTCTCTGCTTTCAACCTCTCCTTCACACTATTAGAAATTGTATCAAGCAGCAATACGTTTCGTGATGAAGAAGTCTGGTAGAAAATTTAGTATTTTGATATTTGAATTGACGATTAGTTAATAACTCCCATGTTAAAGATTAGGCAATTGTTTAAACAGACTCTCAGAAGAAAAATTCTAGCTTTGATAGCACACTAACTTCATGTTAAACAGTTAATATGGGCTTTGCGAAAGATGCTTAACATTAATCAGTATTCCTGTCCCTGAATGAAGTCTAAATAAGTATGAATTCCCAGCTAAACACCAAAAATTTCAGAACTCCACTCAGGAATTGATGATTAGAACCAAAAAATAAAAGGCATAATAGGAAAATAAGACGTGAAAAATGAAGCAATTAAAGAAAATAAAAGCATGATGAGGATATAAAATCGAGAATGGAAGATAGAAAACAAAAGACGATGATGATGAATTGAGACAAGGAAGAAGGAGAAGCGAACCGAGGGGGTGTTCCAACTTGAAAGAGCTCTTCGCCATGTCTGCGATAGTAATGGTGGGTAAGAAAGAAGGTTAAGCAAAATATAAATAGGGTTTGTTGTTTGATCCTTTCTTACTTGCAAAGAGATTGATTCCGATCGAATTAATGATTTCCTACTTTATAAACTAACTAATCAAATTACCCTAAACTCTAGATATTTTACGCGGGGTACGTAACTACCGTATTTCTAACGTCCTTTACTTCTATTTTTATTATTACATTGTTACCCGTACATAACTATGGTATGCGTATAATTTCACTACATTTGTTTTCGAGTTAATTTCAAATAAATGTTTTTATACTTTTTCAATTTGACAGCAAATGTTTCTGAGAGAAAAAAGATTGTGATTTGTATTGTTTGCAGAATTAAAGAAATTGTCGATTTTATTAATGTAAATGAGGACATGTTTTTCTGATCTTTGACGAGTCAAGTTACAGTTAAGCTCAAAGGTTAAAAATACATTTCGAGCAAAAAAATTTCTCGTTTACGTCAACAAAATCGACCATTTCCTTAATTATGCAAACAAGCAAACCACAATCATTTATTTACTTGAAGGTAAACACAATCATTTATTTACAAAACCGCGAAACCACAAATGTACTTATTTGAAGATAATCTTTTTTATTTTTCTTAAAGAAATTTCTATATGTTTTAAACCTTATTTTGGATGCAATTGTAGATTTTGTTTTCTTTTTTACGGTCTTTGCTATAATTTTACATGTAGTCAAAATGGTAAATTTGATAATTAAAAATGTTAACCAAATATTTTAGCAATAAGGTATTAAAATAGGTCTAACGCTTGTACTAATGTATCAAAATACAGCTAACGTTTAAAATTGTACCAAATTAGGCTCATCGTTTAGAAAATGACACTAATTTAGACTTAATACATTAAAAAAAGGTTACCAATTTAGGCGTCGGTAATAAAATTTGATACGTCCTATATACACAGTTGATAAAAATGATTTGTCTGCTTCCGTGCAATAAGTGTATATTGAAAGTAATGTAACTCACAGTGTAAGTTGGAGTGTGAAATTTCGTTACCGAGTTCTAAATTGGTACAATTTTCTAAACATTGAATTTAATTTTGTATCATTTTATATGTTAGTCATATTTTGATACTTCTGTACAAACGTTAAACTTATTTTGTTCCTTATCCTCAATATTTTACGTACTATTATAAAGATAAAATTTTACCGATTTATTCTTTCAATACAACATATGAATTTAATTCAAACCAAAAAGCTAGAATAGAATTAGCAATTCAATACTCTTATATATAGTGAATGTACTATAATCTAGCAGTTCAAACTCTTTCTAAAACTTAAGAGGTTATATCAATTTGTTATTTGCTGCACTTTTATTTCATAAAGTTTTAAGAAATAATTATATTAATGAATTATTTGTTAACCATACCACGGCTCAATCATACAAATTATTTATAAAATTCATTTGCCTATTCTCATTCAATTCAATCAATTGTATGCTATAACTATTATTCGTTGATTATAGGTCAAATAATGGTAACTTTATGTACTTTACAAATTAGGAGTGTTTCTAGATACTTCAGTTTTACGATTTAAGCTTGTGAATTGCTAAATACAGTTTTAAATTATCACTTACCGCCTTACAAAAAAGCTTTCATGCCCTTTAACTAAATTTTCATATCTTCGAGTTTTTTGAATGGAAAAAATCCATATCTTAAAGTTCTCTTTAACTTTAAATTTATTTTTTTTTGAAAAGTTACTTTCTATAGTCATGAGATTTAAACCCATGACCTCACACTTCTTAGTAGAATATAATAATCATCAAAACATTGTTTGGTGAATCTTTGACTTTAAATTTTAGAATTCCAATTCTTGAAGTTTTGAACATAAAAGATTATGTCAAAATTAATATATGGAAGAGCAAAAGGATCAATTTACGTAAAAATTTTTTTGAAAAAGGAGGATCTAGGGGAGGGGCATTGTAGGAGGAAGTTTCTGCCAATGGTGACGGTGAGGCGTCCTCCGTGGACGCCCTACCCATTGCCAAGAAAATATGGGGTTTCAGAAAATCTGTAAATAAATATAAAATTTCTCACGATACAAATCCATTACTAAACACTAAATTTCGTTTGTAAATTAGATCCTTGAGGTCCTCAGGAGAGATGCCTCCAATAATGGTAAGGCGTCCTTCGGGAATCAAAAAAAAGTTATCAACTTTTTCAAAACAAAATAACTTGTTAGATGTCAACGACTCATTAGTTATTGTCCATTTGCGGGGTTCTCGAGTTGTGTCATCGTTATTAATTGTGGATGATTTAAAATTAAATTATGAAAGTTTGAATGAATTTGGGAGAGCATTTTAAAAAGTTATTGTAAAAGGAGAAAATATCTTTTGATAAGTAGATAAATTGTAACCTGGTTTATTTTATAGAAGAAATTTTAAGGTTTTAAGCATTAATAGCAATCCACTAATTCATATCAAAGTATATATTAAGGCAAAGTATATGATAGATGGCTTATTGAAACAAGAAACAGCAAGCCTTCAAAACGTTGATGGATGGTTTGGTCATTTAGCTGATTACACTACACTTTTGTCAGAACAACAGACTTGACCACACTTCCTATACTATACTATTTACTATAAAGAAAAAGCTGCTTCCTTTCACATAGATTTATAGGTACACATGGGTCCAATTTACCAACCATAACACAAATTTAAATTAGTGATTTGTGTTAGGTGAATTCATTATTTCCACTTTTTTTAGTGCAAATGAACTAATAATTCCACAATTTCCAAAACAAAAATGTGCAAAATCAATCTCTTGAGAATACACATTATTTTCCAATTTCAAAGCTATGATTGATGAACAAATTTAATTAAATTAGGATGCAGGATGTTCAACCTGTTTAGTAGAAAGAGGAGGTTGAAACATGCTAAAAGCTCTATAAGCAGAAATAACAGCCAAAACAAGAAAACAAGCAACCCCTAAAGCATGAAGAATTAGAGCATTCTTAATCCTATTGCAAAATTTTCCATAAGAAGAGCATGCTTCACTCCATGTTATCTCTTTATCACCATTGTAACCCAAGTACAGCAGCTCCATTACAGCAGCCCCAGATGTTACCATTAAGTATGCCACAATCTGCATGCCCACAAAATTACTTTTGTTTCAATCGGTTAAATAACGTGATACAAAGTTTCTGCAATCGAAATATCTAAGTGCAAATCCTGACAACCTCGGTATTTATTGAATTAAAAACACATGGTAGTTTGAGTTTTTGTTCAATTGATTAAATATCAGTGAAAGAAATTAAGCAGGTGAATTTAGATGAAATTGAAGTGAAATTAACCTGGTCAGAGACAAAGAAGACCCAAACTTGATTAACTAGGCATTTAATCCAAGTAGAGACAGCTGCAATTAAGGCATAAGCACCACAAATCCCACTTATCCAAATCATGTACCTAGGAGGAACATGCAACATGAAACATTAATTAGTTTATTTTTTTAATCTCAAGAAATTAACTTAAAAAAGAAAAGATGATTAGCTTACTTGAGTCCAAGGAGATGAGAGTAAGTTAAATAGCCATAGGTGGGATTATGTTGGTGATTAGTGGAAATTAACCAAATGGTAGCAGCAGAAAGAGGGAGGACACTTAGCCTAAGAGAATTATCTATGACCTTTAGAAGTGGAGCCATCCTCAAAGAGCTATGAGAAAAATGGAACCACAAACTTCAAAAATATATATACTTGTTCTAGTTCTAGTTCTAGTTCTGGTTGGGATGGGATAGCATAGCACAATGTTGTGTAAAAATAATATAAATTAGAGGGTAGGATTTTTTAACTTTTAATTTGAAATTTCCAAATTGAAATGATAAAAAGATTAAGTGGACATTTGATCTTTCATGATGACTGATGAGTGACAGGAGGAAGTGCTGCATTTCTTTTGTCTTTTTGGGATGATTGTTTCCATACGCCTTGCCTTTTCAGAGTATGGAATCTTGTTAGTTTAGACGCCATTTTCAAAATGTTCCATAAAATTTTGTAAACAACATTTAGCTAACAAGTATCACAATTTTATTAAACGCTAACTATTAAATAGCTAATATAATAAATGATGGTTAAAGGGAATTGAAACAACGATCACCTAACAGTTGCACCAAATATACTCTAAAACGGTATGTATTTTAGAATAGAGAAAATATTACGTAATAATTAAGATAACATGTTATTACAACTTAATTAGCGATGTTAGTCATGAAACGAATTTATTCAAATAATAATAATCTTCTTTTTCAAAGTGTTAGAACATAAAAGTTATAGTCTCAAGTTTGAATCCGCTACTTGAAAAGTGATGTCATTCAACGCATATACGCTCTTTTATGGAAGAAATTCTTATGTTATGTTGTTTGTTTTTCATCAAATTTATGGTATATTAGTAAACAACGAAGCAATTATAATAGTCATAAACTAGGGGAATTCCTCGTCATATATGAAACTTCAGTATTCCTAAGGATCGCACGCCATTTGGCCACTATCTCACTGAAATAAGCATGTCTAAGACGACACCAACTACCTGCACGTAGATAGAAAGCCCTTGTGGAACTTCACATTTTCTTGGGACTGCACATTAACCATAATTTAACTAAAGTTAATAGCATTAAAGTAAAAATGTGACAATATGTATCAAATTGAATGAAAATCAGCCAAGAGTAATGAGTCTGACATTTTATCTAAATTCCAGCATTCTGTTGACCTAAAAATTGGCCCCTCTAATGAATACAACTACCTTAAACTACCAAATTTCAAGTAGTTTTTACATAATCCATGTAATAAATACAGATTAAAAGTTGCCATCAAAGTGATACTGGAGAATTTAGAGAGGGATTGGGAAGAGAAAAGAAGCTAAAGATGAACAAGATCTCTGTGTTTTCTTTCAGAACCCGAAAAACTCACAAAACAAGGTAATATCACTACTAGAAGACTAATTGTTAAAATTCTAAGCTTAGACTAAGCTCGATGAGCAAAACGGATATCAAATACAAAAGCGACACCATACTAATTCAGCACCAAAGACTAAGAGCTCCAAACATTGGACTCTCTCTACACTCTTGTAGGAACCATGAAAAGCAAGGTAAGACACTATAATTCAAATCCAAAACTTTTGTAATTGATGCAGTAAAAACTTAACATATGTCAGCTGAAATTTAGGCACTTATTCAGGAGTTTCACTGGCCATGACAAACTTACAAAAAGCCCCCTCTCCCTCCCAACCATTTTACAAAGAATAATAAATAATTACAATCTTTCTCTTTTGCTATTAATTCTTACTCCTTCACTAAAATGGAGTAGAATCCTAGTAGCAACAACCCTAATTTTACATGTTGGTAACACATTTATAATATCCTCTCTACAGTATCCATATTCGTAAATTCATTCGTCTCAGCATCGTGAATAGCCAGTTTATGAGTTCTCCAAGCGTGGAAGTACACGGCTATTTATTTGTCAGAATTCTGCACTCCATAAAGCATTTTCGCCTTCACCACATCTCCGGTGAACCTCCTTGATTCTATCAACAGACTTGCATATCCCGCTGCAGCTCCAATCAAATGAAGCCACACAGATGTTCCCTGCCTGTGCCTTCCACTCACAATCTGTGGTAAAGTTATGAATAAAACTTATATTAAGCATGCAAGTAATCATCAAATTTAGACTATATCTTCTGATAAGAAATATATTCTTAAACTATAGGATTACTAGTTTTGCCTCACAGAGGTTATAGTGTTCGAGATTACCGGGTGGAGTGCCACAACAGAGTCTCCGGTCATCGATATGCTCCACATCCAATCCAATAAACCATGAGCCCAATGAAACATCCTCATTAGCAAACTTGTGCAATACATGCCTGAATATGTTTTCAAACGTAATAAGTTATACAAGAACTTCTGTTAGTTTTTAATTAGAGAAAAAAAAAAAGAAAAAGAAATTTACTGGTTGATCGATATGTAAGTAGCCAAATCATTTGAAATAGCATAGAGCTGTCCTGTAGCGTGACGGAAATACTTGTTTCCTTCCTCCCCAAATTTCCAGTACTCTGGCTCATGGTATTTCACTCCCCTATTCATGAACAACCAAGGAAATGAGATAAGACAGTGTTGTATAATTCTTTATATTTTATTAAGAAACATTTTGAGCATATTTCACTTACTTTTGAGCGAGTACAGGACCAGATTTCATACATCCCATGTAAACTCTGGATTTCGACCGATGGCTAGCCAAAGTTGTTCCAAGTGTTCCTGCGAAACATATTTTGGATAAGCTAAAAGAAAAAACATGAAGTACAAATTACATATGATTAAACATATGGTGGAATTTTAACTGTAGAATATGATGTAGGGAATTGCATTATATGATGTGACTGACAGATAACAAAGGGCGAAAAATAGGCTCTAATCTCCAATATGAAGACTCGATCCACTTTCATGGACTGGAAGATCATGAGAGATTTTCAGGCAAGCACACAAATGGGCTTCATACAGTCACCCGGAAACTTGGCACCCCAACTTTTAAAGGTACTAACACACCTCAACTTGGCATTTTTGTTACCAAATCTTTTGATGGACCCTTCACACATCTAAAAAGTAATGAACAAAATCTCCATGTCCAGGTGTGTAAATGGTCCCTCAAAAAGTTTGGGTGCCAATCAAAAAGAAGAGAAATTCTTTGAGTTTTTCTACTTCATATCTACTAACTCTCCACTTCTGTTTCCTTTTTTTTCTCTCTGGATCAACTTCTCACTCGTCCCTCTTGTTTTCTCCTCTATGTAAATTTCCATTGTTGTTCATAGTCCATTTTTCTCCATGGAAATCTCTGCTTGAGAAGCCCAAATTAACAACAATACAGCTACAATGGGGGAAAAAAACAGCTTCAGTCTACTCTTCAGGATTTAGAGGGAGGCGTATGGGTTCTGGAGTTTTAGATTCAGGATTTAGAGGGGACGAATGGGTTCTGGAGTTTTAGATTTTCAATTTCTACAGTTTTGGGGTGCCAGAAGGCAAATGGTGCCAAGTTTAAGGGTGAATTTATGCATTAACAGTAACACCACATCAATATATTGTATTTTCTTTATGGTTCAGTATTTTTGTTTCAAACTAACAACTAAGGTATACAAATATTTGTAAACACATGGGCATGAATCTAATCTATAATATCACATAAACTTTTCAGCTTATTAAATATTTCACAAACATATCTTTACCTATATTTACATGCACGTCATCATCGACTTTGATATAGAAATCTGCATCCCACAGAGCAACAGCAGTAGCAAAGTAGATCTTTGTCTTTGCGGACAGTTCAAGGTAACCTTCAACATGTTCCTGCTCCATAGAATTAGAAAAAGTGATTATTAAGGTGTTTTCTGTTTATTTATGGTCCAACATTTTGTGTTCTTCTAACTAGGCGTGTTCAAGATTGGTTGGGTTATAATAACCCACCAAAATTTCAACCCATCCAATCCATATAAGATTATGAGGTAGTGTTTGTGGGATACAACAATGGGTTAGATGGGATGCGACAAAATGCAAGAAACCGGTAACAAGGCTAAATTTTTCTGGAAAACATTAAGAATGTGGACAAATGATAAAAACACGTAAAATACGAAACAACTTAACAAAAAAACACAAATAACCTCAGATCAAGCCAGTCCAAAGAAACCGTCACTGGTACTCTCGCATTTATTTAAATCAAATACTATCCACTAAACTTTGCATGTTTCATTTTTATTATTGTTAACTTTAATTTAGTAAAATTGAACACTTCATCACATGTTTCATGATAAACCCAAGACCCCAAATGTTGGTTTTGCATATTAATTAGTTGTTTGTACAAGTGAAACATTCTCACTGTAATTTAAGCTTAGTGAAAAAAAAATCAAATTACTTCAATGCTTTCTACGGAATTACTGTTAACTATGAAATATACTATTATTAGTAATGACCTCAATTCACATTATCGAGTTTAAACTGTTCTTCTAGGCTCTGGTTAGACAGAAGTTTAACGGAAACAGCTGAATAGAACAAAGATGAGAAAGTGTACCAGCCTCAAAAAGTCACCGTGCTTCCTGTCTTCTGCTTCAATAGCCCTATCGAGAATACCACCTGCAGTAGCACTGCAATTCAAACATCCAAGAGCAAGAAAAACAATGAAATTAAAATTTCATCTTCCAAGATATCACTTGATTATGAAGATGAAAAAAATAAGTGTCGTTCACAACTATACATGGTAATATGAGTCTATCTTCTTTATAAGAAAATTCTTTGTACATTTGTGACAGTATAGCAGTGGAGAAATTATAAAAAGATTCCCTAACATTAAACAGATCTAACAGAAATATACAAAGAAAAAGCGTGTGGTTATCAGATCGAAGAGAAAAAAGAAGCATAAGAAACACAAAAAATTCATGAGAACTGATGGTAGACGATCAAAGTGTGCTAAATACTGAGACTTCATTACCTATAGATCTCAAGATGTGTAAAGCCTTGGTTAGTTCATTAATTGCTCATATCCACATTTCCTAACTTTTAAATCTTTTCTATGCCTTGTTAAGGGCAATATCTCATAGTAAACAAGTGTTCTCATTCCTGTCAGATGAACCATACAAGATGGTGAATCGGTTAGTTTTTCAGATGCTTTCTTTGCTAAGTGAAGTTCCTAATTTTTCATTCCCTCTACAGAGGAAGTCACGGAGCATCATCATTATTATAAAATCCAGTGAGAATGATCATTTTTTAAAAAACAAATAAATATGTTTCACTATGTCTATGTTGCATGTTCCTTTTGGACCCGTGCTTCACATCATATGACATTTCATTTTTGTTTTCGCTCTTAGTTTTTGCTCCCTATTCCCACATTCTCAAGTATTATGAAGTTTTTCATGTGGAAGTTAGACATCTAGGCAACTAGATCTTTTTCAATGAACTAAGAACAAGACAAAATTAATCGGTATTACAACCAAAATAACTCTTTGACTTGCAAAAGTACGCACCTGTGACCTATAACAAAGCGAATTATAATGCCCTTCTCTTCCTCAAGCTTTTTTCGCTTGTCACCTAGTATTGTTGAGTAAAAGGAGAGAATAAGCCCATCACATATAAAAAGAATTAGAAAAGAGATCCATATTGAGCAAACTACATTAGATCATATAATCATTCACTAACCCTGAGGCATCCAAGAAGCACGAACCGAGTCTCTTCGCTTACGACTACTAAAAGCTGTATTTATGCCTATAACCATCAAATACTTTCTTTTCGATCCTGATCCCGTGAACTTTACATTGTCGGATACTGGCGAACCATTTAGAATGGATTCTTGTGCAGCCCTTGCAGCAGCTAACTCCATCTCCAAATTTGATATTGTTTTATCCAGAGTTCTGTTGGAAGCAAAGCAACTGAAGATTAACATCCGCTACATTTACAGAAACTAAATCATACGAAATTCCAGGAGCTTACTGTATAGCATGGTGTGTCCTTGAAACTTCTCCCATGATGTCCTTGGGTTCATTCTTTACACCCTTCTAACAGGAAAAGAGAAGTTGACCAGTATGTTAGTAAGAAACTAGGGATCATTACATTATGAACTTTAATAATGTAATTCGTTGGGGAGCACTCACAGTTTGTGGAGCGCATCCCTCTGAAACTAGCTTCAACTGTTCATCTTCAACTTCTGTTGCTCTGGATATACCTTTAATTTCAGGCATAGACATTCTGTGGAGAAATGAGCTTAATTAGTTTTACACATGCATAAAGACTCTAATATTAAGAATTTAAATCGGTTCATCTGCTAAATATGATTCTCACTGAAAGCATGTTGTGACTATGAATTGATTTTAAATAGACAAATCATACATGATTTTATATTAGTCGTACTAATTACTACACAAACGCAGTAATTTCTAAAGGCAAGTGTACAAATAGTTACTAATATACAAGGAAATAAACCGAACAAACATTTTAGAGCCTCCAGTATGTGTTACTAATATTATGCGAAACCAGTTTAAGGATTGATAACCTAATAATGATTCTATTGCAATTCAAATATAATTATCATCACCAACACTTTAGGTTTCAAATCATAATATTGCATAATAAGGAACTTTTCTTTTTTTGGTAACATAAGGAACTTTTCTCAATGCACAAAATTGATGCTAATTAAAACTAAAGTGTGAAAGATAAAGCCCCAACCAAATGCATTTGGTTGAGCCAAGCTCTACAGAGATGTGTTATGGCTTTCTATGCTTAGCTCACAAGTATTGTTTTCGCTTCTCAAACTATTCTGAGAACTTTTCGAAAAATGTCCCTCCCGTTCCTTCATTGGCAGTTTAGTAAAACCTCTAACACAAGCAGTTTAAGATAGCTAAAATGAATTGCTTAAACTGGTTATTGTGTTCACATATTCTAATAATAGCAACATATTGGATGAAGAATACGACCAAAAATGAAATGGTAACAACACTTCTTTGTATGGATAAAAAATATATCGAGTCTTAGCATACAATGTGTTTGAGATTTTTAATGGGTCTAGTTACCGAAGCAGGTGAAAAGGGACTGCAAATCTGGTAATCCCGGACACTATAGAGAAGCATGAGCAATCCAAGTAAGTAATTCATATCTATATCTGCAGGAAGGAATGAGTTTTACAGATCTCCCACTAAAGTTAAAGCTAAAAAAATGCTTCTGTAAAAGGCTATTGGGAGAGAATCGACGGACGCTCCATCAACCACAATTTCTGTCCCCCAAAATGTGAAATAGTACCCCAAATCCATCATTTCATTTGCATACCCCTAAGATGGGAAGGGGATAATCATTCTAGAAAGCTATAATGAAGCCAACTACCACAATCTACAAGCGATTAATCGGATTTAATGACCAAAAGAAAACTGTAAAAGTAGAATACCAGATCTATCTTATTATAACTAAAGCAGCCACCACAATAATTACAAGAAAAAAAGAAAGATATCATTAAGCATGACCCAATTAGACATGTTTCAAATAGAGCTTAATAAAAGCAATTGATGCATCCATCCCGATTAAAGTAATTTTGGCAAAGATTACAACTTTATAATACCAATTGAAACCCATATCCTAAATCTGGCATTACTATCAGAAAGGAAGTTCAAATTGCAAAATCCAGGAAGTAATTAAGAAAACAAAGCAGAAATTAACAAGTTAGAAGTAAAAATGAAGGTCAAAAGCTTGAATTTACCTGTCGGAGAAGAGCATCCCAGCACAGAAGCAGCCAATACAAATAAGAAGAGTCCATTTCTTAGAAACCAAACTCTTGCCAGATGTCTCAACTCCTCCTCCTCCTCCTCTACTCTTCCAAGACATTGTGTTGTGTTTAAATCAACACTAAACCCAATTAATTAGAACCAAATCCCATTTCAAATCAGGAGTCAATTGACCAAGTTGACTCAGAGAGACCCAGATCCAAAATAACACTATTCTACTTAAAAAAAAAAAACTACTCTGGATGCAGAAATTGGAAAGGAGATGAAAAGAAAGAAGAAGGAATTTGCTTGATTTGCAAACTATATAGAGAAAGAGACAAGTAACCACACACACATCGAGATGATGTTGATGATGATGATATATTTGATTGATTGATATTCCCAATCTGAAAACAAACTTCACTTTGTTAAAATGGTGAGTTTAATTTTCAGTTGGGTTTTGATTAAAGTTTCTATTTTTGGTGATCCTTTCTTCAAAGACCAAACTAGAGAGTTTGCAGAAGACCAGAGAGACGGTGGGTGGATGAGCGAGCTTATGTTTATGTTGATGCTTATGTAAGAAGAGAAACTTGGAATAAATACAACTGAGCTTACGTGTCAAATGTCTTGCAAATATTTTAATATTTCTTACATATTTATTTTAACCACTTTAACAACCCATTTTAATTTATTCTTATAATAATATACACTGCCCTACCGTTTCTCTTGCTGACATTATAGCCACCATGTCCTGCCCTTAGTAAATACTAAATAGTACTCAACAGTCAATTGCAAATTTACTGTTCAACTTAGTATAAACTTTTAGTGAAGTTTAATTTTATTCCAATATGAATATGATATCATTAACCACGCAACTTGTTTCTATTCGGAATATTCTTGAATTCTGTATTAACCCTTTTTCTTTTGCCGACATCAACCGTTTTTTTTACACTTTTCTATATTTACTTTTGTAAGTAAAAAACTCAACCTATTTCTTTTTACCCATTCAATTTAATTTGTAAATTGGTCCCAAAATATATAAAAACAAAAAAGAAAGTTTTTAGCTTGAACCAATTCCATGTGTAATCTTTGAACTTTTTTTCGATTAAAGAGAACATCATATTTATCTGTTTCAATTTGGCAAAAAAAATATTCTAATGGTAATTAGTTAATATTTATAATTATATGATAACTTTGCGAAAGACTAAGACAAAATATATTTGTTTCAACTTTTATCCACTACCAAATAAAAAAGTAAAATAAATTAAAATTGAAAAGAGCGATCATTTCAAGTTGAAATTATATATGATTTTTTTCAAAAATCTGTTTGCAATATTCTTATTCGGCTAATTGAGTCAAAACTTGTCAAACACTCTTTAGATGAATTCTACATCCCTAGTTTAAACAACATGAAACTTTTAACCATCAAACTAACCGTAATTGATAAAATTATATATGATTATAAATTAACCCGAAAAACTAGTTTAAATATATTTTTCAGGTTTACTTAGTTGTTGAGCAAGAGGTAAATGCTGAAAAGATACATAAAGCATAACTTATTAATTTTCTTAGTCTAGTTTTAGCAAAATATTAGTAATATTTATGGAGGAGATATGTGTAGTTTTAGTGTGGAATGTAATTAAAGTGGTTTATGCTAAATAATTTTGGTTATATATGTTAACATCAAGAATTCCTGATATAATGGGGGACAAGCACTAAGGAAGCAATTAGATCTAAGCATGCATTTATTATTTATATCACTCATTTTGAGTCTAGCCAGGAGAATGATTAACAAGTTGCATTCTCAAGGATTTGACATTTTACCTGTATTTTAAATTTGTAATTAACATTAAACAAAGTTGCTGCTCGCTCATGAAGTTGTTTTAATGTTTATTAATTGCACCTACCATTTCCTTTTATCAATTAAGATTTTCTAAATTCCTATTTCTAAGCTTATATAAATATGTTAGTTGAATTTGGTGCTACATATTATTGATCAATGTATATCCAAATAAAATGTTTTAACTGAAAACTAAAGTGACATTTGATCAAAAATGAAAAATTTGTCATTGAAAAATATAAATATTAAATTTTAATAAGTGGTGATTGATTGAATTGAAAATATTAAGGGTAAAAAAATAAGTACTTAGAATATTATAAATAATGACCAATTAAAGTTGGTTTGATGGTTAAAAGCCTCAAATCGCTTAAGTTCGGGTCTTGAATTTGAGTCTTGTTGTACGTAGAAAAATTTAACTGAAAGAAAATCTACCTAAAAAGTGTCTGACAATCTTCAAGCAAAGAAGTCAACAAAATTTATCGAAAAAATATTATAAATACTAAAATTGTCGTAGAAATTTTTTATTAATACATATGTTATACTTAAATCCCTCTTGCATCAATCATTTAACCCTTATATTTTAAAGAGCACCGATTTAGAGAGGGTTTCAAAATTTTTTTCCAAAACTTAAACTAGAAGCTCAATGTATATCAGTATTATTGCACCTAATTAGAAAATCTAACAAATCAAAGAACTAGTATATAATTTATTACCAAGGTTCTTGAGAAATAATAAAAGATAAAGAGATTAATTAGGTAATACCATAAATGGAAGTTTTGTTGGCCCAGCAGTTTAATTATCTTTGGCCCTTATTTGGCAAACAAGTAATCAATTAATCTAAACAGTGTATTAGTGCCCTAGAGAAAAGGAATACAACAGAACAGATCCAACAATTATCATTCCAAACATGTATGTATTAGATTAGATATCCTACTAGACTACACTAGATGAATTAATGATTAGATAGCACACATGCAGCACGTGTAAATCACATGACTCAGACGAAAGTAACAGATCATCCATCAATATTTTATTAGTAACCATTAAATTTCGAAATTAAAATATGCATAATGAAGTTTGCAGACCGGTTTCATGTTTATGTGGTCATATAATTGGGTTTGGACCCATTTCTTGTTAAATTGAGTTTTACCTAATGATTTATTATTTAATAATATTTTTTACTTTACTGTGAATTTAACATCGGATTTTGAATAAAGAAACATAAAAAAAGAAGCAAGAATAAAGTTGGAGAAATATGGATGTAACTTTGGGTAACATGTATGCATGTGTGAAGTGTTTGTGGGATCATAGATGTTTTTAATTATTTATTTATTTGTTTAAACTAGCTACTCATTCTTATAAATGATGTACATTTGACAAAAAAAAGTAGTACCAAACCTTGAGAATATGTCTAATTCGATCGTATGTAAATCAACAAATTTGGTACATATATGGGATGGTGGAACCTAGCTCTATTCTTATTTTGATTATTATTAAAAAGTGGGTCACCAAATGTGAAGTTATAGTGTCACATGGAGTGTGGCAGTTTCAATGGCAATCTTTGTTGTAAAGCTTGTTTCTCCAACACTCCTACCATCAAAATATGGTCTCTAAGTTTGGTTGTCTTGCAACATGAATATGTACCCACCCCTCATGTTATATGTACATGTTTCTTCTCAATTTTACTTTTTATAGTTTCTTTCTTCTAATTTTGTAGATCTAATTTGATTTTATCTATGTATTTTGCATATATATCTTTCATAATTGGACAAGAAATTAGTAACTTATGTTGTAATGGAAGTGTTAAAATGCACCCCAACTATATATATTCTTGTTTAATTTGCATTAATAAGTTTTTAATCTGTTTAAAATCACTAAAAAGGTAAGAGGAAATCATTCGAAGAAAAAATTACAATCATGATTAAGGAGTAAATTATCTCGAAATTATAATACAATTATAGATTCTATAAAAGAGAAAAAATTGAACGGAAAAAAATGATTGATCACGTGACGCATATGCGTTAGATAGTGAGATTTAATTGAATTAGATTCAAAGTTTAAAATGACTAAATTGATTTAGTAAATAGTTTATGGGGCCAAATTATGGAAATGCTTAATTTGGAGAGATACTATATTAAAGATGAGAGATTTCTTTTTAACCGAATCTTATTCAAAACGTGAAACTCTAACCATCTAGAGTTTGCATAGCCCCTCTTGTCTACACCCCTCTCCACTCTACTCAATTTTCTTTCAAGTATTGATACTTAAAAAAATCAATTATTATTGGCACGTTTTTTTTAAAGAAAAACGATTTAAGACTCGGAAAAACACATAACACCAAAAATCTGAGCCAAAACTCAGCTACTCATCATAATATTTTTCTTTTTTCCTTAATCCTATTTACTATATAGGCGCACAATGCAATAGTTGTGCGAGAAATTCCACGTTTGGTTGGTCTAGTACCTAGTACTAGTACTGGACCACTATGAAATTAAATACTACAAAACCACATTAATCACGTTTATCTCCTTTTTATTTAATTTAAGGAGTTTCACACAAATAAGCATTTTCCGTTTCCCACTTCATATATATAACATCTCCTTATTTCTTCCTTAATTTCATACAACTTCATCGTACCTCAATCACATTATTCTAAATACTTTCATGGCAGCCGGATCTCTCTCTTCTTTCTACTACAACCCATTATCAACCGTTGTTAAGCCATCTAATAATTCTCATAGGCGCAAGCCTTTGCTCATAACTTCAATGGCTATGGATAGTCATACTTCATCTTATTGGGCTTCTATTAACATTGAAATTGATACCCATCTCAACAAAGCCATTCCAATCAAGCCCCCGCTAGTGGTGTCCGAACCCATGCGGCATTTTACCTTTGCCGCTCCTAAAACATCGGCCCCCGCCTTGTGTATTGCTGCTTGTGAGCTTTTTGGTGGCTCCCGCGAACAAGCCTTAGCTGCAGCTACTGCTTTACGTCTAATGCAAGCAGCTACTTCCACTCGTGAAAATATAATTAAGATAGATTTACAAAACAAGATAGATAATTTTGAGCCCGCTTTTGGCTACCGTTATGGGCCCAATTTGGAGCTTCTCACACCTGATGCAATGGTGCCTCTTGGTTTTGAGTTACTGGCTCGGGTTGATGACCCGGACCATATTGATCCGGGTCGGATTGTACGTGTTATTATGGAAATTTCACATGCTATGGGTTCTAAAGGGATGATAGAAGGACAATACAACGAAATCAAACATGTGAAGTCCGAGTGCAGGGACGGGTCATTTGATGGTATGTGGCTTAATGATGTGTGTAGAAAGAAGGAAGGTAGAATACACGCGTGTGCGGGGGCGTGTGGAGCGATATTAGGGGGTGGAAATGAAGAGGAGATTGAGAAAATGAGAAGGTGTGGTGTTTATGCGGGTATGATACAAGGAATACTAAAAAAGGGTGAAGAAAAAGGGACTGAGGAATGGCACTTGAGAGAAGTAAATGAGCTAAGAGAGTTAGCTTTTAATGAACTGAAAGATTTCAATCAAGATAATGTTGGTGGAATTTTAAGTGTACTTGACAACAAGTTTTGTGATGTCTAATGTGATGATTGTTGGAATAATTAATGAGATCTCATCATCTGATTTACCTATTGTTGATATCATCAAATGCAATACTTTACAATTCTCCAATTACCTCAACAGTCTCAACTATAGCCATTCTTACTCAGATAATCATCTTCAGGATTTACTTATTTTTACTGACGTATTTAGTGGAAACCAAATCTAAAAAGAATGTCAAAAATAAAATTCAACTCATACTATCTGTAAATTTATGTCAATGCACGAAACAGTACAGAATATTAGCTTTTGTTTCTTTCATTTCCCAGAATCGGAGCCCGAATCCCATTTTTGAGCAGGCTGGTTATATTTGTCATTCCTCTAAATAGGGAGATTAAGTTCAAGAATCTAACTGCATAGTCATGATATTATGTTAACTTGACAACTGCATCAAAATGTCGGCAACTGTTTTCTGCCAAAAACAACTGACCAATTTGTATAACGTAATATGTTTTCAAGGGGATCCTAGCTTTACCACCACAAATATTGCATAGATTCTAGTAAAACAGATCTTGGACAAATTGAGGGATCAAAACATATAAAAGAATGAAAACCCATGAAGATAGAAATGATATATTTTCCCCTGTAAGAAAAATGTTTTTACGCCAATGTTCCTAGGCACAATACTCAAACTATCAACTAAAAGTAACTCCTGAAACTTCCGGTAACTAGTTGATATGACTAATTATTACTGAAAATATCTCCTTCAAGGAGCTTAAGTTGTAAGATATCATTGATATGACTAGTTCATCGATAGAGAGATGCTCCAAGGCATTCATAAAAACTGATGCAAGTATTAAATACCTTAACCCTTTTGTTCTTCCCAAAAAAATGTCTAGGATTAGCTTGCGACAGTATCATTATCACCTTCTTTTGATTCAGTTATCCAAAACAAATTGCTAATAACATATCATGCTCTTAAGTCTTGAAGTGTTTACCGCCTCACTGCCATAAATTAATGATTTTAAATGATAAGTTTCTTCAACTGAATTCAATATCTTTAGGAAACTAAACCAATTTGAATGATCATTCTTAGTGATAATAAATCACTTTTTCCCCATGTGGTATGTCATTATTGCAACATGGGGAGGAATGGAGATATCATATACTCAACAGTAAACAATCATGAACTACTGCAGTAGAATCATAAGAATTATGTTAGAACCTTATTATACAACAAACAAGAGCATATGTGATGTCCTCAGTCATAATTTTTTGCTTGCTTTAGATGCTAGAGCAACAGCCTTGGCAGTTGTATCCATCATCATCCACTCCCTCTCTGCACGCCGCTGAATTGTTTTTAATGGTAGTCTGGAAGGCTTCTTTCCTGGTGCAAGAGGATTACGACAAGGAGATCCTATGTCACCTCACCCCTATTGTTTGTACTTTGTATGGAGTACTTGTCTAGATTTCTGCAGTTTGGTCTCTCTAGCAGTTTTCAGTTCCATAAAGGTTGTAAAGAGATGCTACTAAATCATCTATGTTTTGCAGACGACCTTTTTTTTATTTTGCAAAGGGGATGTTAAGTCTGTCTATGAATTGATGGAAGCTTTGAAACACTTTGCTGCTGTGTCTGGATTGAGTGTGAATGACCGGAAAAGTAATGTTTTCCTCAGTAAAAGTGTGCCTAGTGTAGTCAAAGGAGAAATTTTGAAGTGTACAGGTTTCCAAGAAGGCAAGTTCCCAATCAGATATCTAGGAATCCCTCTTATTTCTACAAGATTAACGAAGGATGATTGTGCTAGCCTAGTGGAAAAAATTACACAGAAAGTGAATTCTTGGGGTGCTAAATTTCTTTCATATGCTGGCAGGTTGCAGTTAGTTCAGTCTGTTCTTCGTAGCCTCCATGTTTATTGGGCTTCCATTTTAATCCTTCCTGTATCAGTAATTAAAGCCATTGATAAAAAATGTAGAAGTTACTTATGGAATGGTAAGAGTGAGTGCAAGAAGGGAGCTTTGGTGGCATGGGAATCAGTTTGTAAACCTAAGAAAGAAGGTGGGCTCGGAATTTTGGATCTCAAAACTTGGAATCAAGCTGCAATAGGAAGACTTTTGTGGGATATTATTACCTCTAAAGCAACTTTGTGGGCAAAATGGGTGACTAAGAACAAATTGAAGAAACTGAGCTTTTGGGGTCTAACTAAACCACTGGATGCCAGTTGGAGTTGGAGGCATATTTTAAATCTACGAAACACTTTCAAGAATAAATTTAAGTATTGTTTGGGGGATGGGAAATCTTTTTCCTTTTGGTCCGATCCTTGGTTTAAGGGTGAAAGTATTAGCGATGGGTTTCCTTCAATTTCTCTTATTGATTCAGATGTTCTGGGGAATGCTAAAATTGCGGACATATGGAGAAACCAAAGATGGAATTTGCCTGATCCTGTGGATGAGTTAACTGATATAGCTTGGGAAGAAGTTCGTCATATTGTGCCTAATAGTTCTAAGCCTGATACTATAGAATGGCCGTTCCACAAGTCTAAAAACTATACTGTGGCTTCTGCTTGGCAGGTTATTCGACGTAAAGAACGAGTTGTTTCTTGGCATCCTTTGCCTTGGGGAGTAGTTTTATTCCTCGTTGTAGCTTTCTCTTGTGGTTGGTTCTGCAGAATAGGATGAATACAACGTCGAGATTGCATAAAATGGGTATTACAGATACTGATGTTTGTGTGTTGTGTAAGTCTTCTGCTGAAACAATACCCCATCTTTTCTTTGATTGTCAAATTTCTGCAGTTGTCTGGCAAAAAGTTGCAGAAAAGTGTATGCCCTCGGTGATTGGATTAAATTGGCGAAGAATTATAAGTTGGTTGTGCCGGAAAGCAAGAGGCAAATCTTTTCTTGCCAAGATGCGTAGAATAACTCTGGCTGCTTCAGTTTATCATATTTGGCTCGCTAGGAACAAAGTTTGTGATTGAAGATGTTGTTCATTCTATTTGTGTTTATGTAAAATCAAAAGGAATGAGTTTCCAAGGGGCTGACAAGTGTAATTGGGATACTTGGATTTAGTTTTCTTTTTGTTTTTCTGGGAATAATCTTGTTTTGAGGTTTTTGGGTCCTTGACCCTGTGTTGTATTGTTTGGTTGATTCTTTAATGAAATTTTTGATGATTGATCAAAAATAAAAAAATAAAAAAATTTCACGTGTACAGCTCCAAAATTCATCTGCAGAATGCTACTTACTTTCCCGTCAAACCAAATATTATACAATTATCATGTCTATAGAATACAACAAACAAGAGCATATGTGATGTCCTCGGTCATAATTTTTTGCTTGCTTTAGATGCTAGAGCAACAGCCTTGGCAGTTGTATCCATCATCATCCACTCCCTCTCTGCACGCCGCTGATGTTGCCTTGCATTCTTAGCTCGTTTCGGAGCTAGACGAGTGTCTCTTTCCACAAATGCCAGTCTGAACTTTTCAGCCATGGACAACTCTGTAGAGTTTGGAATACATGGAACTACAGGCTTTGGTCTTAACCCACATGTTGCCCATGTTTTAGGATTGATATCCTTCACAATCAACTCATCCAATGTGTTATCTGACATGGCTTCTCTAGGAATCTGAACTCCTCTAAATCCTAAGGGTGATGACTTGGGATTTACTAGTATACGTGGACACTCGTTTGTCAATGTCTCCAACGAATTTTTATCAATTTTCGGCTGAAAAATCAAGGCAAAAAGAAAAGAGAAATACTCAGTGTTCCAATAAGGAAGCATCACAATGCGAAAGTCAGGAGGCTATCCACTCCTATTGGGATCATTCAACAAGGAAACGCAATATAAAATTTCTTTTGTGCATAATGAAGTCAACAGATAATTCAAACCAGCCATCCTAGTTGAAATAACAGTAAAACAGCTCGTGATTATATCTGCACCCAAGGAAGAGATCTATGTGTCTTTCAGAAATCTCTAGTAGCATAACATCAAATGCATATACTTTGCACATAAATTTGGCACTAGACTACGACTGTATGAAGTTCCAATGCCGAAGATTTTCATTCATTCTGCCCCCCTTCTTCTTTTCTTGCAAATAAAAATGTTTAAAAAAAAATATTCTATATACGCAGAGAAAACAATGTTGAGAGCTATCTGGCAAACATGCAAGGTTTACAGAGGAAGCAAGAGAACAAGAACATACCCACACAAGCCAACGCAAGGATTCTGCACCATAATCAATTTCAGCTGCATCAAATTCTTCCCATGAGTCCCCCTCCACATCATTTAGCTTTGGTTTCAATAAACACAAGCAGTTGCGAGCAGTGTGGTCACTCCTTGGGCATCCTCTGCAACATTAACTTTGGTTCAAGCCTGTTATTAAGTTATTACCCTAGTCAAAACCTCATCACTATAGAATACGGAATGGCACGGAGCACACCTAAATATAACTCGGCAAAGAATTAGTTTCAACATTTTGAAAAACACAAAGAGAAGAGCAGTGAATTGAGAAGAAGAATCTAATCACATGCTATATAATCTCAAAGGGAAACCAGTATGTTTATGGTGAATTCAAACTTCTTTCCATTTGTCACTCCAACAGGAATTTCTCTACATTTTTCCAACTTTTTCAGGAAGGTTGACTATCTTAATAGGATCAGCCACTTTGCCCCAAGGGATTGGGCCAGGCAGGCGGTAGTCAGCTAATGTCTAAAGCTAAATGTTCCAGGCTTGAACTTCGGGGAAGTAGGTGGTAAAAATTGATTTGGACTAAAGTCATATAATTAGAAACTTACAGGAAAGATGTACTTTAAGCATTTTCAATTTTTTTTAGGTGCCAAATTTGAATTAGTACCTACATGTTTGCAGGTTTGCTATTGCAAAGGGAAAAGAAGGAAACAACGTAAATCTTCATAGTTAAATAAATTCCTACATGATCAAATTTCAACCAGTTGGAACCAAAGCACAATGCAAGAGACATGCAAAGACTGAATATCTCATACCCGCATCTCAATGTCTGCAATGACTTGCAGTGGCGAATGAGTTCAGAAACACCAGCTGCAGTAACGTTGCTGCATCGGCTGCCAAAAAAAAGTTGTGATATAATTAATCTCTCTGACAGGCTATTTGAGTTATACAGAAGCACTTAAAATTAAACTCAATCTCAAGGAATTAGCTAATCATTTGTGTAACACAATAAGGAAACAAATATAATTACAAGTACACATTTGTGCTTTGTCAAGATGGAGAAAAAAGTATAAAAGATGTATAGGTTGGAAATATATTGTTATTCTAGAATGCATAGGTTGGAGATATCGTTTTAGGTTCATTTGAATTTCTATCTATCCTCATTCAAATTGCACCTAAGCTGTCAAGCTATTTACTTTCCCTCTCTTTAATACTTTAGCAAGATTTTTGCAAGTAATCTAGTGCTCACATTTGGGTGGAAAATGCCTAAATAAAAGAGATAATCTTGTTTATGCAATGAGTAACGAGATCAATTCTATTGCCAGTTTGGTTCTACTTCCTGTAGCTCCTCTTTTGCATCTTCGCTCCAGATAGCAGCATAAAAGTATTTGGTACTTAGGATTGATTAACAAATGCTTATAGCTATCTCGAAAAGACGATCAGTTAACAACAAAAAGTAGATATGCACAAGTAAATAAAAAAAAACACATAACGCGAGACAGCAGAAATAAGAAGCTACAGATAGTTGAATACCTTATATCTACAGCCCGCAAAGAAGAGCATATTTGTGCCACTTGTATTAAACCAGAATCAGAGACATCGGAGCCGGAAACGTCAAGAATTTCCCAAGAAGTATCAGCTAAAGTAACGATAACATCATCGTTTAGCAGCTTTCTTCTCCTGGAAATTGCTGCAATTGCCATCTGTTATACAACAGATAATTTAGGGTAATTAATTGAAGAATGGAACTTTGTTTAGGGCAATGCATAATTGGGACGTACCTTAATATGAGGTGGAAATCCTGAGGCAATCTGAGGTAAGTCTGGAAGGATATCCTCCAAATTCAGACCAACAACTTCGAGACACAAACTTACTAAGCTCGGAGGTTGATTCTTCAACCGCCTAAATCTGGAAGGAGGATGAGTTTTGGAGTTCAAATTCAGTTTCTTAATCGAATCAGTAATTCCTTCAGATGCTGCTTTGCCTTTTTCCATCAAAAACCCTAATCTTAAATTCTGACAAGAGAGAATGGAAAAGACGCGGCCAAAGTACCCTAGGCTTCTGATTTCAGAGGGAAGAAGAAGAAGCAGAAGCCGACATTAAAATCCTTCCTTCTTTTTCATACAACAAACGACATCATATATCTTCAGTAAACGGTATGTCGTTTCATTACCATTTTCTCCAAGAGCTTTACATTTTGATAAATTTACCATCCATAAACTGTTAATTTTTTGTAATAAATCGGTATAAACAAAATTGGGCCCCAAAATATTTGGGCATGTGCAATAGAACTGGCTGCACCAGTTCTATGGGTCTGATTTGTACCACTTCTATAGGAAAAAAATAAAACAAAAACTATTGTCTTGAAATATAGAAGTTTAGAATACGTTCGACATTCTATATTATCTGTATATCAAATTAATAATTTAATGATATGTTGCACAATCAATTCAATCCTCCTCTCTCATCTTGCAATCTCTTTTATTTGTTGAAGAATTGCTTTTAAGAAGTAAAAATAAAATTTGGATTTTGTTAAGAGAAAACGACTTATAAAAAAAGAGGGAGTATGTATGCATTGTGCATGCTTATCACCAATTGTAATCCAAATTCCTATGTAACCAACCATTGAATAATTACCTGCTTACATTTACATTAGGATAAAATCAAGGATGCTCTTTCCATTTATAGCCATTTGACTGTAACTTTTAAGAAAACATAAGAAACACACAAAAAAGCATGCAAGTTTGACCAGCCAATTTGGTCCAACATGTTACTCTTTTTTCTTTACTATCAAAATAATCAATTTGTTCCTATAATCCACTTCATGCCAAAATAAACAAAAAAATCTACTAGTACTATGGTTTAATTTTGGAATTATTTACATGAAAGATTAGTACTAAATAATATCTTTTTGGAATTATTTACATGAAACATTAGTACTAAATAATATCTTTTTTTTTCAGATATTTAAAAATGTCAAAAATTGTATGGATAATATGAAATATATAAAAAACAATAACAAACTAATAAGCCCATAATTATACAAGTAAAAACAATCGAGGGAGTAATGTTTATAATGTTTTAAGTTCTTATTCTTTTTTAGCTGGACTGAGCTGAAATTTGTCTAGCTGAATCGAACTAAATTATTGACTGAATATTTTATGACATATACTAAATTTAACTTGATTGAATTTTTCTGTATTTAAATAAAAAAATAAAGCCTAAATTAAAATCAAAACACTAAAAAGCATCTCTACTACATAATTCGACTCATAATTGATGATTTTTATTTTTGCAATGGAAAGTTGAGAAAAATATGATTTGTTTATGGTTGTGAAATAAATTAAAATGGATTATCAGCTTGGCTGCTAAATTAATTAATAATGCACGTGCCAAATTGCATCTATTGTTCAATAATTGAATTACACCAACTTGCATAGTTGTGGAAAGCCCTTTGATTTCCACAGATTTACTAAATTCCATTCCCAAGCGGCATTAGAACAAAATATAATCTGTTTAATCCGTTTCATATGGCTACAGAATTTTATAGGCGATTCCTCTCTCTATTACACTTTTTAATTACATTAAGAACTGAACAAATACTATAGTATCATATAACATATGAACAGGTGATCCACTATAAGACTACAATACCGTATAAATAAAAATCTAAATCACTCAAAATAAATATGATATGAAAAATTCCAATATTGAAAGTATAACTTAAATCGTGATCTTGTCCCTAATTTAGCCCATCATCTATTGTTAATCTACAAAAATTGTCTTAATGCATATGATATATTAATCTCTAACAATTATAGTTGCACTATTTAGTGCTTTTGCCAAGATCGTTTCATCGAGATAAGAGAAAACGGCATAAACTATTCAAGGAAAAGCCTTTTCTTTAAGCTTGGTACGGATGCTGAACTTTTGGCTTCCTAGCCCTGAAGCTAATAGGAATCCAGCTTCACTAATTGCAAGATTCTTGGGATGGAAAATTGAAATGAGGAAATAAAGAATGAAAGCAAATGACAGAGTGGTAGAGAAATCAAAACTGGACACATTAGTTTGCACCAAATCATTTTGTTTACATAAAATTGGAATGACTATACTACTCAAAGATACCCCTAAAACACCAAAACCCAAAATGACAATCACAATGACTAAACTAAAGAAGACCAAGAAAACATATATAATAACATCATCATCATCATCATCATCATCAGGGTGATTCAAGAAAGCCAGTTCTGACCAAAACAGCATTCCTAACCTTACTAAGATCCCTCCCTTTTAGTTTCCTCCCAACTCCTTCAAACACTGAAAATGAAGATATCTGACTCCTTGCTAACCTTCTTGATATCACTTCATGTGGAGGCAATTTATAATTGTACTCACTCTCTTCCTCTTCTTCCTCCTCCTCTCCATCATCACCATCATCGTCGTCATCAAAATAATCATCATCATCATATGCTTTTCTGGGTCTCCTTTTTTGGGAAATATGAGACCAATCAGGAATGTTGACAGGTGCTGATTGCTGAATCATTTTGTTTTCATGAGATGAATTATTGCTGCTCATACTACTAGTTATTCCTCTTGGTATCATTCTTGCTGCTGAATTTGGGATCTTCCTTGGAGTTGTGATTGAGGATTTCCATATTTTGTTGTCGTTTTGATTGGTATCTCTTAATGTTAAAACATCCCAAACATCATCTTCTTCAAAATCTCCATCTCTTAGAGATTTCCATATCCCACTTCCTTGCCTTGTTATACCACCATACCTATTCCGATTATCCATTCTTGATATTCCTACATACCCAAAAGTGAAAAACAAAAAACCATTATTTATTTATAGATAAAAACCTCCAAAACACTCCACAAAAATCAGATATTCAATAGATTCAGACAAGTCTAATTAATTTCCAAAGTTGAAAAGCCTGAAAAGAAAAGGAGGAAAAAAGAAACCTTTTTCTCTTTTGTCACCGTATTGGGAAATCTGGCTAGATTCTTAAGGGATATCTGCAGCATGGAAAGAAAATTCGATGAAGAAGAAGCATATTTAATAATTGACAATTGGAATCTTAAATAAATAAAAGGAAGAATAGAAGAATGATTAAAAAAAAACAAATCCCAGTTGCTTTATTGAGATAAAGATTATACCTTTGTGAGGTGGACATGTTATGTGGAGAATTTTCAGAAAAGGGTATTATTTTTTTGAAGAGAATTGCAGAGAAGAGCAGAGCAGGAATGAAGAAGGAAGGAGATGGTATAGTAAGAACAAAAGAGAAAACCTTTGTTTTTGTCTTTAAACCCCTTTCCTATCTGATGGGGCATGCACTTCTCTAATAATATGCATATATATTCTCAAATATATATAAAAAAAAGTTTAATAAATCAACAACTTGCTTTAAAAAGATGATTGTCCTCTAAAAGTTTAGAATGTATATTAATTCCCTCAATTTGTTTAAGTAAATTTAAATATATTTTCTTTCGAAAAAAGAAAATTTAAATAATTTTAATTTGCTTAGAGTTATCATAGTTATAAACCACCTAAACTTTAGTAGTAAATTTAATCATTGATTTGAATTTTATGTTTTTACACCTACAATTGGTGCGTATTATTAATCCTTTTAGTTATATAAAAGATGTTATTTTCACTAAAAATATTACAGTGATCTATATGTCGGACCAATAATTTAATAATTTATCAACATTCAGAATTTAAAATTCAAAGTCTAGAGTTTATGGCGCTAAAGTTATTTTAATTTCAAAATTTTTATATAAATAGTTAACCTTGCTTTGTAAAAAAAATTAAAAAATATATTATTAATCATTTACACGTTAAAATTCAATTAATTAAAATGATATGTAATTATTATTTATTGACTCGATAAACTACATCATTCATAAATTGATTTTACTGTTTGAGACTTCTAATCATATTTTCTTTAAGATCTAATTAATAATTATATTATCAAAAAGTTTTTTTATTATTATTTTGTAGTTACTGTGGACATACTCTAATTCTCATCCAATGATAAAAGTATACAATAATAATTTGTTTACATAAAATTAAGGTGTTTTGATGTTTTTTGTTTTCATGAATTTTATCTTTCCTGATACGCATCAATATGAGATGCACTTCTTTTTTTACTATATCAAAACTAAACTCAAAACATATAGTAATGTAATAAATTTGATATTAGTTGGCATTGTTATTATGGAGAGGTGAGCTGGTTGATGATTGATGGCAGTACATTTTTTAATAGTATATTTTTCATTTCATAAACCCACATAATATCTAACACGTGTGGAATTCCTGACCGTCAAATTTGGTTCTAGTGGCTAGCAGTTCTATGAATTTCGAAAATGATGGCCAAGGTACTTGAAATAATTTGTGTTTTCTGTAAAAAAGAAAAAAGATATATGGTGTAGAACTTCCATATATAGGAATTATTTTGGTACTATACAATATAATTGGAAGATTATTTTTATATAAAGGTCGGTAAAAGATTCTTAATATTGACACCGAATTTTTCTATAACAATTATAAAGTTATTCTTATATAGAGTATTCCTCTATGAATAGTGCAATATATTTTGTGTATTCTTTATTTATTCACAATATGCAAGTGGGATTTATAGGTTCTTTAAATAGAGTTTCTTCTTTAACTTGTATGTTCTTTGTTGAGGTATTTGTGCCGAAAGAGGTTTACGGTTACACTCTAATGGCTAAGTAGATAGTAAATATAACAATATGCATATAAAACATTCAAGGAGAGAAAGGTCCGGTTAGGATTCCGCTTGTGATGACCCTTTTATAAGGTTGGGTCACGTCCCTTTGTTCCTCAGCTAGCGTTGAGCGCCCGATGGTTAGGCTCATATTTTCTGCCTGATTGTAGGTTGGTTGTAATCGTGGTAGAGTGGATACATATGGCCGACATGTGGGCATGGTCTATGTGTCTGATGGTTTCAGCTTAATTATCCGTGGTGTCTGATAATGGGGTTAGTACACAGATCTCTAGCTACCTTTGATGGACTTGCGTCTTGTCGTTATTGAGTTTGATCCCTCACTTTTTTGAGATTGTTGTATCATTCTCAACGAGTTATAGTAATGCTTTATTTGGTTTTTGAAATGTATTGTTAATTAGATTGCATATGTTCATGCTTGGAAGGTTATTCATGAAATTAACATAGGTGAGTAGTTTTTTCTTTTTTTTAACGGAAATAAAAAGCTTTATTAAGAAGAATCACCAGAAATAACATCGATAAGAAATGGAGGTGGACATACCCACTCGCCACGAACAGACTAAGAATCAACCGCTCGAGCTAAGCAATGAGCAGCAGAATTCGCTGAACGTTTAACAAAAGAAATTAAAATAAAATTAAGGTCTTGAAGAAGCTTTCCACAATCATCTAACACATCCGAAAGGTAAGAAAAATGACGGCCTGGGTTGTGAAGTGCTTGCACTACAGAGAGAGTAGTTGATAACTTTCTTTATAATGCCTGATTTTTTAGATATTTTATTTTATTTTTTTTCTGAAAAATGATATAGTAACTGCGGATAATTTTGTATTTGAATTAATTTTTTTAATTCAAAACTCATTAACCAGAAAAAGATTTATATTAGAAAATAGAAGAAAACAAACTTGGGCCGGTAGATAATGAAATGAAAGAAAATGTGAAATATAATCAGGGAATTCCTACTGACCCACGCCCAACAACTGGGAGCCGTCATTCAGTGTATTCAGTCATCCATTATATGCGTATTATTACTTAATCAATTAATTTAATAGCATTAATTAGTAGCCAAATCAAAGTGTTTATATTCCATGTATGTCTTTACTTTATTGCAAAGTTGAACATAGTCCGGAAAATATTGTATATTAGTTATACTATAATTTTGGTGTTAATTACGTGCCTATAAATTAGTCTGATTCATATAATTCAGAAAAAGAAACGATGTATATTTTTAATTTTAGATCGTGTCTCATTATTGTAGTAAATTTACTTAAAATATCTCATGAACATGTTGAATATTGTAGCACTTGAATAAGTTAAAATGTGAATCATTTTATGAACTCAAATGTGTTACTTAACCGGTTGAATTAAAAGTTCGAGCTTGTAGTTAAAGTTTAGTTATGGTTTATATATTAACCTTTGACCCACTCATTAGGCGAATATCTCTTACGCTTCAAGCATGCACAACATATACAAATGGGAGATTTTCCAAGCGAATCCTATAAGGTACGGACTTATATGTAGCATCTGTAGCAAATATACTTGCTAAATTTAAATCAACATGACAACAGAAAAAACAAAAGTAATTCTGATGATGAAGTAAGTATTTATCTGAGATAAGGTGAATCCTATCCTGTTTTTATATAGTATACCCTTAGAACAAAAAGAAGTAGGGGTGGAACATTCAAATTCATCCTCCTAGCTAGTCCTCCTAGGCTCTTACTCAAAACAAAACTAACACTTTACATGACTTCATTCATGATAACAATCTTGCAACATAATTTTCTTCCCCCTCGTACAAATTCCAGGGCATATACTCTTCTACAAAGAGACAGAATTGTTTTCCCTTGAAAGACAAAATTTATACATCACCAAGATAACTCAGCTGCAGATTTTGACTGTCTTCTTTTTTATTAGTTATTTTTTTTTTTTTGGTTACATCTTTTTTATTAGTTATTTGGTAGGGCAGTTGACAGATTCAGCATCTAGCTAGCTACCACTGTCAAAGGGTGCAGACAGTGTGTGCCTCTTTGTCTAATCAGATGGGGATTGGTGTAATGAAGCATTATTCACATGCAAGCTATCTATCTTTGCATTCACTAATATCCATCTTATGGTAAACCAATTAGTTAATTGGGAGCTAATATCCAAATTAAGCAACAAACAAATTTGATACATTGAAGTGCAGTACTGGTACTCTGAGAAGGACAAAATATTAAGACACTTGTCATCACTATTTGATGATATGTAACTATCATATTGAGTGCTTTGATTTGATTATATTCCACTGAACAAGACAAGCAAATAAAAGCTGTTGGAATCTAATTGGTGCAAGCCAAGGAAATATAAGCTGTCCAAATGTCATAGGTCAGGTGCATATCAACAAGCTTTTTTTGGAGCTTACAAGCCACAGTCAACTGATCCTTACAAATGAACATTCACCACAGAAGTTATGCACTGTATGTATGTGTTTATTTAGCAATGAATGGCACAAATCTGTTTGCCCCCCTAAACTATAAAGGCAAAATCAATTAGCCCTCCATTGTTTTCTAAACCCAGCAATTAAGCCCACCTTCTCTTTTCTTTTACCCTGTTACATCTCAATTATTAGACTACAATTAAGAGTAATCATCAAAGATGCTAATACTACAAAGTCTATAGCAAAAATTGTCAATTTTTGATACAAAATATACATTTTCGTAAAAGCTTCAAAATGCCATGGACATCATAAGGTGGTAATGCAAAATATAGTATATCATACATAGATTGATATCAGATTAACAGTGCAAGTTAACAAAAAGAAATTTAAATATGTTGGACAAGGATCCTAGACAACTACTAGATGATAAAATCAACAACAGAGTCCATTTTATTAGTGATGAAATACAATTTATTGTGTTGTATTTACTCTGTTCTTTGGAACTGAGACGGAACAGAGTAAAAGAGAATGGCGGACTAATTGATTTTGGCTCTGTAGAAAATAAGCTTTATGCCTTTCCTAATCACAATTAACTAATTTCAAGCTCGCTAATGGCTTGAATGCAAAGCATGTCTTCTCCTGGTAAATTAGTTCCATGTCCATGAACCATAAGCTGCTAGCATTATGGACCCTAAACTTAGTTTTCTGATATTCTTGAAGTTTACATTATACTAACATTTCAGAAGTTTATATGAAAAAAGGTATTTGTTTGACCATAAATTAAGGTTTATGGCTAAAAAACAGACTACAACTTCCCATATCATCATTTTATCAATACTTAAATGGATTTTCTCTGACTCATCCAATGTTATTATAATGCAAATAACGGTATAGTTCAGGGTTGTGAATGTACTTTACCCTATCTTCTCTTGACATCGTACCTCTTATAAATTCCCACGACGAAACACCAATCCAAAGAAATGGGAAAACGACGTCAAATGAACCCAAAACTCCATGAACCCCCACAGCCTCCAGGGATAACTCAGAAACATGTACTTGTTTCTTGAAGCTACTATGCACAAAGAGATCGATGAACAGACAAAAGGCTTGTTCACCCTATTTGCATCTAAACATGAAAGGCCTGAAGCAGAAGCTCTCATAATATATATACATTTCTAGAGTAGATTTGCAAGTAGAGATCTATGAGAACAAAAGTCCCAGTAACAGTCATCATGTTCGTCAAGTTTGTTTCTGATTGTCGTAATATTTGCACAAGATACATGAAATTAAGCAAACAAGGACATAGATTACATAGATAAGCAACATATTTCCACAAATATATGATTATAACATTCTTCAATACAACTGAAATTAAGTACTGATTAACAGAGCAAATATCAGCAAGACATTACATTGACAATTGCAAATTGAAGGAAAAAATTAAGCAAGTTGCACCTGAGCATTTAGTGAATAAACAGTTAAATGTGATCTGACCTTTAACACCTTATGCAAGACCCAACCTAGGGAGCTTTGATTGCACAAGGCGAGGCACAGTTTGAAAGGCTCTTGCCTGGGCTTCAGAGCCGGTAAAGCAGAGGTATACAGATCAGAAAACTACATTGGGAATTGGAAACAAATCATGAAAAAATAACCAAGTTTCACTTGCGCATTTAGTGAATAACAAGTTGAATGCGGTTCAATCCTACCATGAATATCAGAAGACAAAATTCAAAGAAACTCTGCTTACTCAAACAGCAACAACTAATTAGTACTGATACTAGAAAATTATAGTAATTACAGCAGAACATATTTTTCACATCTATCTTTATATTCACTTTTCGACAAGAAAGCCATCATTTAAAATGGCAATACCAAGAGAATTATTGTACTTACTACACTTCAAAGATATGACCTGGAGAGCTAAGTGATTAACACCAAGATCATGTCCCCATAAGCTTCTCCGTTTGAAGGTATTCAGGACATCAGACCTCTACTACCTCCTGTTTTTAAGCATCTGCAGTATCATTCATTTCTTAAACTGCTACATACATGGAGAAGCATACCATATGTATAATAATCAAAAAAATTTAAAAAGGAGCAACGGCAATACATCTTGTTCTCTTATTAACTTTAAATTAGAATGTTAAGGCCAATCATAACATGGTTACAACAAAGATGTACCTATCTATACAATGCTGCTACAAAATCTAGTTAATCGCAAGTTTCTTACCGAAAAGAAGATAAGCATAAGCAAAGGAGAAATACAAACCAAAAATATTTTTTACTCTCTTAGTGCTTCAGCTCCAGCCACAATCTCCAATAACTCTCCAGTAATTTTTGCTTGTCGTTCACGATTGTACACCATAGAAAGATTTTTCTTCAAATCAACTGCATTATCTGTTGCATTACTCATTGCATTCATCCTTGCAGCAAGTTCACTAGCCAGAGATTCCTGCAGAGCCCTCAAAATCTGACTATTTAAATAAAGAGGCATCATAGCATCAAGAATCTGAACCGGGTCTTGCTCGAACTCCATGAGAGGCGAAATAACCTCCTTCTTTGCCTTCCCTATCTCCATTTCAACAGCCAGCTTCCCTTCCTTGCTTGTCAATCTAAAGAACTCATCATCTGAAGCATCAATACACTTCCCATTCACATCACAGATCCCTCCTCTGGCAGACAACGGTAACAAAGTATGGATTACAGGGTCAGACTTAACTAAAGACACAAACTTAGTATACAAAAGCTCAACCTTATCAACTTCTTCACTAACAAACAGGGAAAAGACATCGTCAGCAATCAATTGAGCCTCTTTAGCAGTGGGAAAATTCTCTCCCTCAATGAACCTATCAACTACAATATTCGGCCTACTCTTAAAATACGAATTACCCTTCTTCCCAAAACTAATGACACAGTACTCTAACCCCAATTTCTCCAATTCCATCATCCGGGTCTCAGCCCTTTTAATGAGTGCATTGTTAAAACCACCACAAAGACCTCTATCACCAGTAACAACAACAAGAGCTACTTTCTTTACAGGCCTTACATTGGTCAACGGAACATCAACATCCTCCAATTGGAGCTGTTGATTGATGGTATAAATCATGTCGAGCAGGGCGATAGCAAAGGGTCTGGTGTTGATAACAGCTTCTTGAGCTCGTCGGATGCGTGCTGCGGCAACCAATTTCATTGCCTCAGTAATTTTTTGAGTGTTTTTGACAGTTTTAATGCGGTCGCGTAGCTCACGGATTCCACATTGAATCCTAGTACGTGAATTTGATCGAAAAGGAGAGATTCGGGGATTTGATTGGAAGTGAAAGGAAGTTTGGGGTTTAGAAGAGAGACAAGAGAGGGTTAGATTGAAAGAAGACATGATTGGGTTGGAAGTAGAAGATGGGGGTGGGGTAAATGGGATCTCTGCAAAACCCTAGAGATGAAATTTAGGGTTTTGCAGAGATCAAAAGATAATGTTCAAGTGTGTTTTTGGACTAAAAAAGATATGGGTTTTGATTTTTGGATCAAACAGACTAGTGCTTGCTTGCTTGCCGAGGAAATCGTTGAGTTCAGCCTAAATTTCAACCTAAAAGTTTGTAGCAAAACAAAAATAACAACACTGCTGGAGTTCAATTATTGCAATTTGCTGTTTATTTATCAGTTTTTGGTAACATATGTATCAAATTAATTTAAAAATAATATATTTTATGTGAATAAATAAAAATTACTATTGTTCAAAATTTTATCTCACGATAGTGAGTGTTAAAAATAAAAATTATCAAAGAAATTTTATGATTGTTTTATTTTTTACAAAATAATCATTATTTTGTTTTGTCCACTATCAAATAATGGAACTAACGATTAATTTAATGATAAATAGGACAAAAGGACAAAGTAAAAACAAATTAAATCAAAAACAAAGTAATCATAACATACACTAAATTACTATTACCAAAAAAATAATACAAAACAATGAAATAAATGTTACTTTTCTATTAAGATGTATATGCTCAAATTTTAAACATCAATTTTTGTTTTAAAGGAGTAATTTAGTTTCTCAAAATATCAAAATATTATAAGTTACTTTAATTTTTCCATTTTTAGTTTTGTGATCATTTTGGTATTGCTCAATGAGGAGTGAAAAATTGACATTTATGAAGATAAAGTTTTTCATATATAATTTTGAAAAATTGAAATCGTTTTTCAACAAAAATATGTAGCACTAAACAACTTTAATTCTTATAAAAATTTATTTCGATGTCATTAATGGTTATTTTTATAAAATCAACCTTAAAAATTCTCTTTATGAAAAATCTTGACTAAAAAATTAATAAATATTTTTTTTCAAAATCTTTATAACCTCAATCTTATGTATTTTTGTTCAAAATCTTTATAACCCAAAAAAAAGTCCTAATTTAATTGTATCAGAGGGTGTTTGTTTCTCCCATTTTGAACTCCTGTTTGCGTTTTCTACTGTAACAGTAGATATATTAGTGTTTGGTAAAAATAAAAAAGAAACTCCTGTTTGCTGTTTTGGGAAGAAACTGCTCATGTTTGTAAAAGCAGGAAAATGCTACTTTTGCCTTTACCAGTTCCGGTTAGCTATTAAATTGTCTATTATATCCTTCAAATTATTAACTTATCCCACTACTTGTTCTGCTCTATCTCCTATTTGCAATACACGTGACAACAACCACTAAATTATCTATTTTATTGTATTATTTTGGAATTAATTTTATATTAATCATATCCATATTAGTCATTTTGCATACTAACCAGCAACCTGCAAAATAGTTTTACCAAACACTAATAATCAACCAGCAAACAGCAAACTGCAACCAGCAATCAGCAAACAGCAAACCGTAACAGCAAACAGCAAACCGCAACAGTAAACAGTAGATAAACCAAACAGACCCTCAATCTTCTAATTGAAAATTCTGGTATAATGAACTTTTCCAAAATTAGTAGATTAACCTCAATTTGCTCTTTTAAATCATTTGTTCACTAAATACTAGTCAGAGATATTAACCAATCAAATCTCTATTTTTTTCCCAAACCTCTAGTTGCCAAACACGGTCATAAAGCCTTGTGTAATGGGCGTAATGTATGCATGTTGTCGAGTGTTAAGATTAGAGGAGAGATTTGGATTCTAGATTACTCTGCGACTACATACTTCCTTAGTTATAAATACATCTTTATACTTTTATTATACTCTGAATAGTCTCTATAGCAACTCATTGTCTTTTATATTATTCATGAGCACCATACTCTTTCAAAAATAGTCTAGAATTTATCACATTTTTTAAGACATTGTAGTGGATATAACTCTATTTGTGATAAGATTACCCAGACAGAGGAAAGTGTGCCAAAAGCCTCAAGAATAATGCATGAAACCTAATCTATCTCCTTATACATTAGACGAACTCTGCTTGTACCAAAGTTGATTTTTGAAATCTTGAAGAGCCACAGACATAAGCAAATAATCCAGTAGTTGGGGTGGTTCTTGGGAGTGTTTCAATAAGCCAATGGCCAAAACCTCCTTGCATTAGATGCTGGCACGAAGACCAAAAGGGGAACAGCATGTGAGGATTTGCAATTCCTATTTAGATAGTCTAACAAAGAGATAATAAAAACCAAGAAGCCTCTCGTATTTGAAACTCCACAAACCCCATCTTCAACTTGTTTGAACTAAAAGCCAATTGAAAAACAAATCTTAGATCAACCCAAAGTCGAACAAACCCTTCACCATGCTTGGTAAGGATCCAATTTCGTACTTTCCGGATAAAGGAAGAGACCACCACTTCCTCTTGCATTGCATTATCAATATTAGTATTACTACTACATCCATCAAGCATAACAACTAATGATAATCCCCAAGGATTCAGATTCTTCATCCTACCTCATGGAGAATTTTTTGAGGCTCCTCCATCTCCATCCAGGAGGATCCTTGACAAACATTGTAAAACACTACGCAATGACAACCCTACTCAAAACAAGAACCTTAATTGGCATTGTAAGGCGACATTTCTTCCTTTGAATCACCATATATTAACCGAATGCTCAAGCAACCAAACAGAATAATATGGCCAGATGCAGATCCAGACAGACATACACAAACAAGTGATTGCAAAATCTGTATGACTGTTTTGTACTTATCAGTCGCTTAAACTAACAAAAAGTACGAGCATAACAAATCGATAACCAAAGCAGTAATTGCTATACGATTAATTAGCAACGAGATCAATCTCATTTTTTCCCCAATTGCGATCAATCCAGGTATTTTCCCGAATTGTCACTAACATAACTAGATCAATAGATTTCAATTACCACAAAAAGAAACAAATCTAATGATAACCATAACACAATTATCAAATCCAGAACTATAATCAAAAGTTTAATTATAACCCTAATTACTCCGCATTAATTTACGCTCAACAATTTCTCAAATTCACAATAAATTACAAGAAAACAATAACTAAAAACACAGTTAAAATCAGCTATCTATCTCATGAATCAATGAGCAACGAGAACATCATTATTATACAAAGCAATTAAAGAATCATTACTAGCAGATTCCAAAACAGGAGTGGTGGAAGCAGAAGCTAGATTGATGAAGAAGACAGATCTAGAAGCCAAGAGCTTCTTCCTCTGGAGAAATTGAGGACCGTAGATCTTGGGCTGGAGGCAAGGAATTTCGTCCATGGAAGAGATTTGATCAATGGAAGACACCGGGGAGTCAATCCTGTGAGGAAGAGAGAGGGGTTTGCGAGATCTGGCACTAATTTTAGAGTTTCTGAGTTTGGCAAGTGCTCCGGGCTTTAAGTACCTGTCGTTTCTCCTAGCGGATAAGGATCTTGAAGAAGATGGTCTCATGGCGGCGATGAAAAATTTGAGAATGAGATGAGAATGGGTGGTGGTGGTGGTTTTTTATTTGGGTGAGGAGCGTGTCAGAGGCGGGAATATTGTGGGAGGGAAGAGGGAAAATATTAGGGTTTCGATATATTAAAAAGGAATTCAGGTTTTCAAAATGGGAATGGCGGGATTTGTGTTTTCGTTTCTCATTTTCTTGTGCTATTTGGCGGCGTTTAATGTGTCACGTGATTTATTTTCGTGGGCTTTGTTGTTGGTCTTCAAATTTTGGATTTCATTTTTTTTTCTTCATAACTACTGCTTCTTTTTTTTTGATAATCATAACTACTGCTTTTGAAAGGGAACAACTAGCACAAATCATGTTGCTAAATTAACCTTGTATATGTGTTTGAAACTCATAAACATGTTCATCATTCTTTTCTCGGTCATTTTTAGGTATGCATTACAGATAAACTAGAATCATTAATGAAATTGATAAAACATGCACAAGTGTTAAAGTGTGATAAAATGAAGAGAATATGTAAATATAGGAGAATAAAAGATAGTTAGGGATAATGTATGAATGTTGGGCGTCTCTTGATTTGGCAATTCCAATATACGGTATTAATGCTTTAAATTCGCACCAGTTTTCATGAAGAATCTAAAACTAAACAGTTGCAAATAGTTAAGTTCAAACAGTGCAAGTAATAGTTGTCTCTCCAATTTCGAGATGTCTGCATTAATTACTACTATTTTCCTTTTCTATAAAGGGTACTGATATTTACAATTAGTTATAAATACGATCCACAAATGGGATCCACTAGTTTAATACTACCAATTAGATAATGAGACATTTAGTAATTAGAGCATTATTTAATAGATTACAATTAAATCTACTTCAACCCTTTTTATTTGTTTTCAAAACTTCACCACTTTTTTACCTCATATTTTACAAATTTCGCTCTGTTTTGTACTCTATTTGTTTCATAATATTTGTCGTTTAGTTTCTACATATATTAAGAAACTCATTATTAACATTAAAAAGAGTTTGATATTACCTTACTACCCTTTAATAATCAAAGCTCAAAATGACTCTACAAATTCCTAGCCAATAATCATGAGGACAAAGTTGGAAAAAATTCATTTAATGCTTCTTGAAAAATGTAAAACGTCAAATATTTTGAAAAAAATATATTCTCCAAAACGTCAAATATTATGAAACGGATGGAGTAATTCATTATAAAGAAATAATTCATTAATTTTTTTAAGTTCAATGATAGTTTACTTATAAATTGTAAATTTTGATTATTTTTAAATCGAAATTGACTTCTCACTGAAATTTATTAACTCTTAATAAAAATAATTTATACTTTTTATTATAATTTCAATTTAAAGATCCTAGTAACAACTCGTCCCTTGATTACTATAGTAATTTATATTTCGTTTGTTATACTCTAAAAATCCAAGCAACAACCTGTTAACCTTTAATTATAAAAGTCATTTATATTTTTCCACTGTACCCTAAAAGCCTCATTTAACAACCCGTTAACTTTGATTTATAAAAATAGTTTATACTTTTATTACATCCTAAAGCAATCCGTTACCGCTTATATAAAAAATTACCTTTTTATATCCTAAAAACTTTTATAAGCAACGGTTTACATGGTAAAAGTAATTTGTATTGTCTTCGTATACTCTATAAGTATTTTTTTTTTTAATGTATTTTATAGTTCTAATGTAATAAATACTTGTTTAATGCTTATATATAACCCATTGGTTGTATATACAACCCTTCGAATTATGATACTTCTTGAAAATATAAAAGACGACGGGTTCATACGGAGACTATTTAGAGTATAATACAACACAAATTTTTATTTAATATTTAATGAATCAAAATATAGTTAATCATTAAGGTGTATATGAGCGGGATTGATATTATATTATTTAGGCTTCATACATTTATAGCCCATCCAAGTTGTCTATAAACTGTATTTGACCCCCTCAACTTAGAAACTAACAACTAACCCCTTCAACTTACATTTTTTTAACAACTAACCCCCTGACGATGACGTGGAACATTCTCCACGTGGCATCTGACATGCTTTACGTTAACATGAGAATGTGCCACGTCAAAGTCAAAGGGGTTAGTTGTTAAAAAGATGCAAGTTGAGGGAGACATTTGTTTAAAAAATACAAAATTGAGAGAGTTAAGTGTAACGACTCTAAATTGAGGGAGTCAAATGCAATTTATAGACAACTTGGAGGGGCTAAAGATGAATTCAGCCTATTATTTATAATGTTTGATGGAACTTTTGGCCGATTATTAAAAAATGGAGTGAGCAAACCCACCCGAACATATTGGGTGGGTGGGTTGGGTTAACCAAGTGGGAATGACATACATCCTTGTGTGATCTGATTTAGCATATTGGCGTTGGTTGTTGTTCTTGAAGTGGAAAAATGTCAAAGCTTTTATCAAGGATTGCTGGATTCTTTAGCAGTCGAAGTTTGGTGGGTAAGGATAAGGCTGGCAACAAATACTTCTCTAGAACAGAAGAGATGGATGGTATCAGTAAGTGGGTCTCTTTTCCTTTTTCCAAATTCACTTTTTCCAATTTCATTTCTCATCTTTTCGGATTTTCTTAGTGAAAGAGAAAAGATGGGTCATTTTCAAAGGAGAGGAGGATCCTACCTCTGTTCCAGGTATGCTGTTTCATTTTTTACTGCTTCTGTCATACTTAGTCTTTCCTCAAACTAAATTGCCACCTATGATGTTATTTATGTAGTTGAATGGATATGCTGGTTGAACGGGCAGCGTAAAAGGGCTCCCACTCCTGAGGTATCTTAGAAACATCTTCTTGTTTTGTGTAGAGATAATAAGTAATGTCTCTTCCACATAATGCGTATTTGTGTGCATGTTTGCCTGTAAAATTTCATTTTAAGCTTTGGAATATCGCTAATCATATTGCTTATGTTGGGCTTCTTTCTCCACTGCCTGGAAGATTACTATGCATTTTATTCTGAATTGTGTCTTAGCTGCCTGATTGAAGTAATTCCATGAACAATGCTTGATAACATGGCCTCTTCTATCTGGCGTACGTAGACAAGTTATTAGTGATGTGTAATATTGGCCTCTCTTCTTCTTTTACACACTTATTTAAACCAGTTTTATGAATGGATCGTTTTCTTATGACATATTTTTTCCTTTTGTATTGATTGTATCTAGTTATGTTGGTGAGAAACTGTCTATCTCCGTTGTTTTATTTTTAATGCTTTACATTTTCTATTCAGGAGTTGATCGCTCTGGAGGCCAAACGGGAACTTGTGAGGCAGAATGTTGCTCGTATGTGTTAATCGTGGAGTGACTAATATTGTTGTTTCCTCTTTCAAATTTATTAAAAGATTCTAATTTGACAAACCTTTGTGTTTTCACTTTTGAAAGTTCTCAAGAAAGAAGAAGAGGAAAAGAGAGCCAAAGAAGGAATTTCTCGCAAAGTTAGTGGCACAGGTTAGACGCTTACCAGAACATGTTGTTAACTGAATTTATGGCATATGCTGATCCACCTTTGTATAGGTAAAGTTGGAGGTCCAGACTTGAAGAGTTTCATTCAGCAGTTTCCAACAGGTGTACAAGGTATTATAATTGTGTGCTTAAATGCATACCTTTCATGGTTTCCATAATTCGTCAAAAAGGTTGCCAAAGTTCAATTCTATATTATGTCACTAGAATGTGTATTGACTTTATGCTTTGTAAGTTTAAATATTGGCTGAATTAGCAAATATGGCAGTTGGTGCAGTAATAGCACGTGACAAATTCTGAACATGTTAATAATTACTCATATTAAGAGCTCTAGGCAAGTAGGAAATTACATGTTACTTTGAATGTGGTGCACAGGCTCACCCGCCTTTTGTTAATTGCAACTCCTGTAGGCTATGCTAAGTATATTATGCTGACAATATTTGCATTCTGAAAGGTGACAAGCTTGAGGAAGAATCAGATAGAACGGATAAAATGAGGTTGGTTAAGCTTAAACTCTGTTATTTGTGTAATTTAGATGGTGTGCTGGTTTGACAGGTTGCTTGTGACTCTATTACCTGCTTAAACTATTAGTCATGTGCACATATTTACGTGCTTGTTTTACCACTTAAAAGCACAAGTCAATTCTTTCTAATCAGATTAGTCCTGAGGTGGTCTTCCATTTTCTGGCTTGCCCTTCTCAAAAAAATGTTGCACCTTGACTTCTTTTGAGTCTTTATACGTCGCACCTGAACTCCCTCCAGCATATAATCCATCGTTTTGCATACAATTTGAGCTGTGGACTTATTTATAAGTGTGTATTGTTTCCGGGTAGTTTTTTCTTCACTCCAAGATTCTGTTCTCCCGGTGTGTATTGGTGACTGTGTCAGCATGCTCATGTGAGGTTGTTCAATCTTGCTTTAGATAGAAATGGTGATTGACTCTTTTGGATCCTTATTGATTACTCCCTGGTTTTTTTAATTATATATATAGAAGTAAGTGAAGGTTTTTCAATTGCTCATTTTGTATGTTGTTTGTTACCAATGCACTTTTGGCAAGATCTTTTCAAATCTGCCCTTAATTTTTTGGTAAGAGGTTTAATATTAATGTAAACTATCCTAATAAAGCTATAAAAATTCAAGAAGAATGAGATATTTTCCATAGAAAGTAGAGATTTAGGAGAGAAGTATTCAAGGAAAATTAGTCATTTTAATAGTTTAATTAATATTGCATTGGTCTTGATGGAAAACCTTAAGCGACAGTTGAAAAAGTACGGTGGGAGTATTTGATTACATTATGGTTTTTTTTTTGAAAGAACATTATTGTTTTCGTTTAGGATATGCAATCTGCTTTTGATAAGATCAAACTTCTAGTTATAGATTCATTCAGTTCCTTAGTTTCTACATCGGTGATGGTATTGTTATTTTCAAATGTATTCTTGTAAACAAGCTGAGTTTGACATAATGCACTATCTATCACAGACAAGGAGAAACAGAAGCAGAGAAAGCGAAAGAAGAACAACCTCTATCACAGTAAGTAGATGAGTTAACATAATGTAGCTTTACTGTATATCTATCCTATATTCTAACTTAGCAAGTCCGAAATCCTTAGCGTTACCTTCAAATTATGGGAACTGCCATTGCTTTCCGTTAACGTAATTCTTGCCACTCAAATAAAGCTAACAAATAGGTTGACGATTGCTTTTCAGGTCTTCAGAACCGACGGGATCTGGTGCAACATACAAGCCCGGGGTATGGCAGCCTCCAACTTAATATTGCATCTTATTGCCACCCCCCTTCAAGATACCCGGTTTACCCTTCATTTTTGTATGAACAGATTTTACAAATTTACATACAGAAGCTTGAGTTTCCAAAATTAAACATCCTTCATCTGATCTTTCTCGATCTGACTATTTTTTTGGTCGTTTTTGGTCTAAGAGATGGGACCATAGGTCAGCAAACACAGATTTTAGTCGAAATTTCTATCAGAAATGTATAATTAGAAGGTATAACTAGATTGTTTGTATAATTTGTAGCAGCAGAACAGATGCCATTGGTTTGGGATTGTAATTCTGTATTTTCTCTAATAGAGTATTTTCGGCTCTTTTAGTGCTAGTTGACTGTGCTAGAGAAGTATAATTCTCTAGAACTTGAAATCGAATTGCACTGTCATATTTTTTAATCTAACAAATGTATGAAATTAAAGAAACTGGAGTTTCTAAAGGTTTTAGTTATCAAAATGATATCTATCCAAGCAAAGATTGAAGAACAGATTAAAATAAACCACAAGAGCTACAGGAGCATAAAAAAGCCAACTACGACATAAAATTGTATTATAACTTTGCTTCTCTCTCTAAATTGTGTTGAACCACACAGGTGTTAGAGGTTTTTAGTTTAAATAATAATAGTTAGAGGTTTTAGTTAGTGTTTAGTAGTTGGGTTTAATATTTATAGTCAGAAAAGAATTGTTATATTATGAGTATTTATGGAGAATATTTTATCTAAAAAAATAAATTTAAAATAAGAAAATAAAAATGTATTATATATAGATATTTTAATGATTTTAAGTGTAAAATTAATTTTGGATATCAAATAGAAACATATTAAAGTTTAGATTCAAAACTGTAATTTACTAATAAAGAGGGAGAACGATAAATTGATAATTTAAATACATAAATCGATTAGATGTTGAACATAATAATAGTAAAAATGATATTATAATTAATTTCTGAAAATAAAATAAGTTAAAAAAAGAAAAAATTGTTTTACCTAAGAATTTAGGGAGTTTTTTAAAATATTTAGTGATAAATTTCATAATTGCATGAGGGTGTTGAAGAAAATAATAGAAAGTAGAAGAAGGGGAAGGAGGTTCCAGTTGGCGCGGGAAAGAGTTGCCACGCATGCATGCTCATCAAATCCTTACGTAAAAACATACATGTGTTTTTGTTTCTATCTCTCTTGTATCTTCCATTTCAAAATTCCACCGTTGAACCTCCTCTCCGACTGAGGATGCACTTGCCAACTTCTCCTTGTTCATCTTCTTCTTCTTCTTCGTTAATACTCATCAACTCTCGCTTCCTTTCTTCTTCTATATCCTCTCTCTGCAAATCTTTCAGCTTTTCTTCTTCGGCTTTACGGTCTTCTAAACTCTGTTCCTCACGGTGGAGCTACAGAGTTACTTGGCGGTCACCCTTCAATCTTCGTGCTCAGAATCCTGCCTCCTCTCCTCCTGTTATCCACCATCTCATCCGCAACCTTTCTACTATGGGTACACACTTACATATATTCTTGAATCATGTTAATATATATGTTTCTGTTATTTCAGGAAGTATATGTTTATATGGTTACTACTAGACATGATATATAGTTTTCTTTGGTAAATACATTCAGCTTCTGAGCAGCATCCTTATAAGGAGATATTCACCAGCCTTCCCAAACCCGGAGGAGGTGGAGAATTCGGAAAGTTTTATAGGTTCTCTTCTTTGAATGATCCAAGAATCGGTATGCATGCTTTTTTAACTCATAATCTTCCACTTTATGTTGAGTCTTAATTGTCATTGAATACTTATTTTTATGTGCAGATAGATTGCCCTGCTCCATTAAGATACTTTTGGAATCTGCAATACGTAATTGTGATAATTTCTTAGTTACAAAGGAAGATGTTGACAACATTATTGACTGGGAAAATACTTCCCTTAAACAAGTTGAAGTTAACTTCAAGCCTGCTCGTGTTCTTCTACAGGTTTGTCGTATTGAGTCATCTGATGTACTAAAAAAGAAAATTCTTGGTGGCAAAGGAAAATCTGGTTTTGGATCTTATACTCTGAATTGGAAACTTGTGTACTGTTGATCAGGATTTTACTGGAGTGCCAGCTGTTGTTGACCTTGCTTGTATGCGTGATGCTATGAAGAAACTTGGCAGCGACCCTCAAAAGATCAATCCAATGGTTTGTGATTTTTTTTCGTGCAGTTATGCTTAAGATTTGTGAATAGAGGTTGTTAATAGGACAATTTGGTAGTCGTGTCTCCTAAAAATGGAGCTTATATGGTGCTTCTATGACTTGTTATAACGTGTTTTACCGTTCAGGTCCCAGTGGACCTTGTTGTTGATCATTCAGTTCAGGCGGATGTGGTAAGGACGGAAAATGCAGTGCAAGCAAATATGGAAATTGAATTTCAGAGAAACAAAGAAAGATTTGCTTTCCTTAAATGGGGGGCTTCTGCTTTCCATAATATGCTTGTTGTTCCTCCTGGATCTGGGATTGTTCACCAGGTAAACAACTGTAACATGACGCATTTTCTCTGCAATTATTCCATGAATGGTGTATATCCTCACATATATGTCGAGTTTAGTCACATTCTTCTGTAGAGCATTTTATTACCATTTTTTTGGATTACTCACTCATGTGGCATTGGAAATGTCTTATTGTTTTCAAAAGGTTAACCTTGAGTATCTCGGACGGGTTGTCTTCAACACTGATGGCATCCTGTACCCTGATAGTTTAGTTGGGACGGACTCCCACACCACAATGATTGATGGGTTAGGAGTTGCTGGATGGGGTGTAGGAGGTATTGAAGCAGAAGCAACGATGCTTGGACAGGTAAAGTCTTCTTGGTATAAATGTTACCTCGAGTGTTACACTGTTTATGCCTTCTCATTTTCATATTGATTTAAAACAAAAACAGATTCATTTTCCAGGTCTTTTGCTATGGCATAGAATCAGGGTGTGCCCTAAGAATAAATATTATCGCGCCTACGTCTAGTGCTAAAATCCCTTGTAGCCTATTCTATTTTTTAAATAGGAACTATGAAATGCATGATGGACTAGATTATTAAGGTTCATATAGTCAGGGCAGAGTGGCTTTCCATTTTCAACTATTGTTTTTGCATGGATGTAAGTGCTATTACAAATGCACTTAGCGAGCTTGTCTTCTAAGCTTTTTGAAATTGTCTGTGTTGCTAATGCTTGCGCAATCACACAGCCGATGAGCATGGTGTTACCTGGTGTTGTTGGATTCAAATTGTCTGGAAAATTGCGAGAAGGCGTCACAGCTACTGATTTGGTGTTGACAGTGACCCAAATGTTAAGGAAGCATGGGGTGGTTGGCAAGTTTGTTGAGTTTTATGGTAAGCAGAAGATGTCGTTCAACTCTACGTGTTGATATTTCAGTTACATGAAATGTAAATCCATTCTGTTCTGTCACTAATGAATTTGTATATGCATATAGGTGATGGAATGGGTGAATTATCATTGGCAGATAGGGCTACTATTGCTAATATGTCTCCTGAATATGGAGCAACTATGGGCTTCTTTCCTGTGGATTATGCTACCTTGCAATACCTTAAACTGACTGGAAGAAGCGACGAGACAGTTCGACTTTTTACTTTCTCCTTTACTAAATTTGCATCTTTTTGTGAGTGTTAAAAATTTATCAATGGTGTATTTTGTAAAATAGGTGGCAATGATAGAATCGTACTTGCGTGCAAATAAAATGTTTGTTGACTACAATGAGGTAATGTTCTCTTTTCATTTCAATGAAAGAGAAATCATTATTGAGTATACAACTAATGCGCCGGGTCTTTAAAATAGCCTCAACAAGAGAGAGCGTATACATCATACCTGCAATTGGACCTACATGATGTTGAACCCTGTGTATCAGGACCAAAGAGGTATGCTGTTGGTTTGATCAGTTTGTTTATTTCTTAGGCATGGTTAGCCATTTGGTTTTCAAGTTATTGGCTAATCTGTAGTAATAACAGGCCTCACGACCGAGTTCCTTTAAAAGAAATGAAGGAAGACTGGCATCGTTGTCTTGATAACCGAATTGGATTCAAGGTTAGATTTGAACAAACCAAAACTTGGCCTATGTTTTTGCTTGGTTATTCAGTTAGCAATCAAAATTTGGATTTTGTTATCAGCTTTTCTAACCATGTTCTTTGGACTGGCATGGTGGTTTTCCCATATATTCATGATAGGGATTTGGCGTTCCGAAGGAAGAGCAAGATAAAGTAGCGAAATTTTCATTCCATGGAAAACCTGCTGAACTTAAGCATGGAAGTGTAGTCATTGCAGCAATCACAAGCTGTACAAACACGTCAAACCCGAGTGTGATGCTGGGGGCTGGTCTTGTTGCAAAGAAAGCTTGTGAACTTGGTTTGCAGGTCAGTTTTAATTGAAGTAGGACAGCTAAAATGATATTCTAATTGGAAATTATAATCTTTATCGAGCTCGGAATCTGTAATGAGTTTCTGTACTCTGTTTTTGGCTTCCAATACATACTGTTATGATGGTTTTTCAGGTCAAGCCGTGGGTTAAAACTAGTCTTGCTCCAGGTTCAGGGGTTGTGACAAAATATTTGCTGCAGAGGTGTCACCTAAGTTCACTATTTGAATTCAATGTTCAATTGTTTAGACATATGCAATGTACTTAACTTTAGTGGCCTTTTTTTCAGTGGCCTGCAAAAGTACTTGAACGAGCTGGGTTTTCAAATTGTTGGTTATGGTTGCACAACTTGTATAGGGAATTCTGGAGAGCTTGATGGCTCCGTTGCTTCTGCAATTTCAGATAATGGTATATTTGAAGAATGCGGTTTCTTTTACGAAGTTCACATCATGTAGTCTTAGGAATTGTCCTTCTGAGTCCTTATCTGGCTTTTGGATTTTCTGCAAGTTTTTACTTGTGTCTTTTTTTCATACTCATGTTTTTCATGGTCACTTGTGCAGACATTGTGGCTGCAGCTGTACTTTCTGGGAATCGTAACTTCGAAGGACGTATACATCCATTAACAAGAGCTAACTACCTTGCTTCGCCTCCGTTGGTGGTTGTCTATGCACTGGCTGGCACGGTATGCAAGTAGTTTGTAGTGGTCCCATGGTTCCATAAAGCCCTTAATCTAGTAGACATTGTAGTACCGTTATGTAGACTGCTGTAAAATGTTCTACAGTATGAACATTTCTCATCAACTTTGTTAACAAGATGTTAAAATTTCGTTTGTACTCGTTTGGTTCTGTTTAACCTTTGTTCCAACTATAGGTGGATATTGACTTCGAGAAGGAGCCGATTGGGACAGGAAAGGATGGTAAGAATGTATACTTTAAGGATCTTTGGCCTTCCAATGATGAAATAGCAGAGGTAAATATTATAATCTTGAAATATGACGGTAGAGTTCTTGTTGAACTTGACATCATCACTAATGTGGTGTGTTGTTACAGGTCGTACAATCTAGTGTATTACCAGCTATGTTTAAGAGCACTTACGAGGCCATCACTGAAGGCAACGTAATGTGGAATCAACTGTCGGTTCCTGCTTCCGATTTATACTCATGGGACCCAAATTCAACTTACATACATGAGCCGCCTTTTTTCAAGAACATGACAATGGAGCCACCAGGTCCTCATGGAGTGAAGGATGCTTATTGTTTGCTCTCCTTTGGCGACAGTATAACCACAGATCACATCTCACCAGCAGGTAGTATTCACCGAGATAGCCCTGCAGCAAGATACCTCTTGGAGCGTGGGGTTCAACCAAAGGACTTCAATTCCTATGGTAGTCGCCGCGGCAACGATGAAGTAATGGCCAGAGGTACATTTGCCAATATTCGCATTGTCAACAAACTCTTGAATGGAGAAGTGGGTCCTAAGACTGTACACATTCCCACTGGAGAGAAGCTTCATGTATTCGATGTGGCAATGGTGAGTCCTTGTAGTGAAAAAGTGTTGTTATCATCACTAGTTCTGACGGAGCATTGTGCGTGATTGCAGAAATACAAGGAAGCTGGACAGGACACGATTGTGGTAGCAGGGACAGAATATGGAAGTGGCAGCTCCCGGGATTGGGCTGCCAAGGGTCCGAAGCTGCTGGTGAGGGGGTTTCTTCTATTCACGAGTTTCCGCTCTTCTGCATCGTAATAATGATGCATAATGTATTTGATTTTCTGTATCAGGGAGTGAAAGCAGTGATAGCAAAGAGCTTTGAGAGGATTCACAGGAGCAACCTTGCTGGAATGGGGATAATTCCACTATGTTTCAAGAAGGGAGAAGATGCGGACACATTGGGGTTAACTGGTCATGAGCGTTATTCAATAGACCTTCCAGACAAAATCAGTGATATAAAACCTGGACAAGATGTTATTGTCACCACCAATACAGGCAAATCTTTTACTTGCACATTGCGTTTCGACACACAGGTATGGGACATGGCATATATAATAGCATGAACATGTTATGCTTCGGCTTCTCCGAAAATGGTGTTCAACTTTTATTTTTATTTATTTTTGACTTGGTAAAATAACTGATGCAGGTTGAGTTGACATATTTTGATCACGGTGGAATCCTGGATTATGTGATCAGGAACCTCAGCAAAAAGTAGAACTCTAAACTAAGACCGAGGGGAGGGCATCTTCATTTGTAGGCAGTGAGCTCATTTCATGAGCAACGATAGCAACCGACAGAAAAACATCACTTTATGTTGTGTTTGATAAAGTGATTTGATAACCATAATCAGACATGTTGAGGGGTGTATCTTGTCTCTATATAAACAACAAACTAGTGTATATATATAATAATTTTAAGGTATTTCAATAGAATTTGTTGTATTTTTTAAGAAAATAGAAAGAACAAGAGGTGTTGTATTGTATATATGAAGATGAAAGCTGTGTTTGGGATTATTAGTTACTCCAATTTTGGTGTATTTCATATGGTCTAATCAGATCCGTCAAAGCCTATGTGCTAAACTAAATAATCATCAGTACTTTTTTTTTTGAGCATTCTATAACAATATAATTTTCTGCTGGAATTTTCAATTAGAACCTCCTAAAATGTGATTGAGAATAAAGATTATTATAAAATTAATGACAAACTATGAATTAAGTTTATTTTTAGGAATCTAAACTTTTGAGGCCCCAAAAATCTTGAGGTCTTAAGCAAAAGCCATCTTGCATGTCTCACCTACGGCATCTTGTAATGACTGTAGAAAAGTTTATAAAGCCTTAAGCGAGGAGTTTGTTTATCATATATCTCCAAGCATGAACAGATAAACTATATTTAGCTGATTATGAAAAAAAACTTCAATTTTGTTTATCATTTAAATCATGAATTTCAGTTGAGTAATTTCCAAAAATAGAAGCTGATATCAACTAGGAGTACAGTAGAAGAAAGAAAAGCAGAAACGACAGCGTATCTCAAACAAACGACTTGTGATTTTCTCTGACTAAAAAGCCCTCGTATCTAATCTGAAACAAGGGAAATTAGACGGTAGTTTCCAAAAGTACACAAGGGTAATCTCGCAAGTTAAAAGATGCATCATCCAAAATCTCGTACCCGCCGGCAAAGCTTGTTCAATATTTTTTGAATTTCACTTCTCCGGCGACGCACCGAAAGAAGAAGAAAATGGTGAAAGGCGGAGGCGGTCAAAATCTTCCGGCGGATGTTAATCAGTTGATCGATCAGCTGGAACGCCACTGTTTAGCCCCTGACGGATCTCTTCTCTCCAAATCCGCTTCCTACGATCTCCAACAAGTACTTCTCCATTTCATTCCTCATATTCTATTTTGCTCATAAAATTCATTCTAATGTTCTTTTTTGTATACTGATTTGGTAATATTGCAGGCGAGAGATGAAATGTGCAGGGAGAGATTGCGCTACTTAGAAGCTATGGTAATGACCTCAAAATTAGGGTTTCAATGCAATTGCTAACTGTCGTTATTGATTATTGACATTTCTTAATAATGTCCGAGACTATAGTTAGTATTAGATTGGAGTGGACCTTTGGTTATAGAAGTTATAAGCTTTTTAATGAGTAAGAAAGATGGGAATTTTTGTAATGCAGGCGATTTACTGTGAAGCTACTGCTATGGTTGAAGAGTTTCAACAAGCTGTTTCAGTGGCTAATACAGGCGGCATGCGAGATATCCAAGGGTTTCATCCACAGTTTAGCTTGAAGAACTCTTCTCAGGTTTGATCTCGATGTCATGTTCTGTCAGAGCGGTTTAAAGATTAATGCACGATGATACAAAAACGATTCCCATCTTATTTATGGATTGGGAAGTATACAGTTAGTACATTGATTTTGAGAAGTTTCTAATTTTATCAGTATGATCAGAAGCGGTAAGATATTGTTTCCTCTTTTCCTGGTGTCTGTTGCAATGCAACATGCTTATGTGTGCAGAAGCCTGTTGCTTGCTGTACATAGGGATTGGTTTCCAATATGTACATCATTTTGTTGTATCACTACCGTATCAATTCAGTGGAGGATATGATTTTCTGCATCCCAAAATTTTAGGTGTATGAGACACTAGAGCATCGAATGGTTGTTGCTGAAGCAGCTCAGAAATTGAGGCTTCCTCATATATCAAAAGATGGTGAAATTCAAGAGGAGGAAATTGAAAAATGGAGTGTTGCATCAAGAAGCTCTCTTGAAAGCACAAGCACCAGTGTCACAATCAGCTCAAGCTATAATTCAGTAAACTATACAAATATTTCTTCAAACAGCATCACAGGTGGAACAAATAATGCCCTTTCTCTTGGTGGTACTGATTCAGCAGAACCGGGAGTTGGTGGTGTTCCCAATCGATTTCTTGGAATAACACCTGCTTATTTGTGGCAAACTCAGCTCCAGCAGATGCCATTAACAATGGTATGTTTCTGCCACCCTGTAACAGACAAAAATGCATGCATTTCGGTTTGGATTTTCCAGAAAGTTATTCTTATTCTCTGTATTACATCAACTGATGTTTTTCTCTACATTGTAGGAAATGTCAGAATACCAAATGTCTCTTTCCCATGAGATTGAGGCTCGTTTGAAGGATAAGTGTGACAAGTTAGCTGATGCATTTGATGATGATGTTGGTAGGTCCCATCATTGCTCTATCTGCGACCCTCTCATGAATTCTTTCGCTTTTTTGTACTTCTTATATGCATGTATGTTTCATGTGACCGTGTTTTGCTTTTATTATACTCTATTTTAAGACGAGTGTTTGTATATCAGTGCGATATCGTGTGGGAGAAGTAGCCATTTGCGCATACTATTTGAAGAATCTGCTCTTCAGCTCCAATTGTTCATCAGCATCTTGACCTAGGAATTGCCAATATAATAATTACAATAAACAAAAGAAACATAGATATGACAAGTTTGAACCTCTAGTTTAGTATGATTAATGGTATACTTCCGTTATAATGAAGCATGAGTTACAGAACGATTGAACCTCTTGTTAATTGAGATTTATTATATATAAGGTAAATGAGATTAAATAACCCATACTCATATTATGTTGCTCCAGATTCTGCATCTGCTAGTCAAAATTCAGCTGCTCGGCTTCCAGAGAGGTTTGAAATATTACCCTTTTTGCATGTCTCTTGAAAATGCTTTTCCTCAAACATAATGCATACTGACAAAGCTTGAAGAAAAAGTGCCTGTGTTCTGTGTCATGTTTCACTCTAATTTAAGTTTTGGTAAATCAGGGTTAAGTTAATAATTGAGGAAATTGAAAGGGAGGAAGCTGCGCTACGGGAGGATCTGTATTCAGCGGACAGAAAATTTTCAGAATACTATAATGTATGAGGAAGTGCAAATTGATCCCAACCCATAAAATACCTCTGTTTCTTGTCTATTATATAATTTCATTTAACTTCCTATTTTAGTAACTTGAATAATTTATCATCTTGAGAAGGTGCTAGAGCAGATACTGGCAGTGCTAATTAAGCTTGTAAAAGATTTGAAATTGCTGCGTCAACATAAATATGTGAGCCTTCTATTTCTGAAACATTCAACTGTTGAAATTGAAAGAACTTTCAATTCACTGCCAATTATTTCTTAGGATTTATTTTGTATTATTTTCCCTATCGACATGAATGAAGCTGAAAGTACAATTTCAACATTTTACAGGATGAACTACAAAAGACATGGCTGTGTAAGAGGTGTGAGACAATGAGTGCAAAATTAAGGTTTGTTGTACTGCTTTCTGTTTAGACAGTTATTATTATTATTATTTACCACAACAAAACACATCCCATTGACAATTAGCACAAATATAACATTCTTCTTGATGCGGTTTTCAATTCAAGGCATTCTTATAGTGTAGATTATGTGGACGATATCATTATCTTACCCACAAGTGATGTTGTTGAATGTTTTTTCAGGGTTCTAGAGCATGTTCTCCTCCTTGAAACTTACACTCAGGACTCTATACCAGCGCTTCAGAAAATAAGGTGCTTGATGGAGACTCTTTTTGTAAAAGCAGTTGTCAATTTTTAATGGAGATTTTAGCGAAGCTTGTTTTGTTTCAGGAAATACCTGGTAGAGGCTACAGAAGAAGCTTCCATGGCATACAATAAAGCGGTTTGTTTCTTTACCCATATTTTGTTTACACAGCGTGTGAGAATTTGCATGATTGTTGAAAATGCAAGGGGTATAGCATCTTGAGACCCTTGAATATCTCTATTTTCAGACATTGAGTCCTTAACTGTTATGAAGCTGTACATTGAGCCATTGATCATGTATAGAACTAACATATTCAGCTCTTGATCATTCATTCATAGTTATTCAATTTAATAGATGATCAAGTGGGTTAATGTGGAGATTTAATGTATAAGATTAGGAGTTGTATGTGTAAAGTAGCAAAGTTGAGGGAAACCTCAGCTTCAAATGAAATTGTAAAAACAAAATGCAATGCTGTGAATTTCTTTACAAGACAATACAATCTGCAAAGAAAACCTTCTTGGCATGATCCGTTTAATATGTTTATGAATTTTGTTGCATTCAGATCATATCTAATTACAAAGAATATTTATACATCACATCATAGGATTATGATAAGAGATTCCATTTGGACACCCTTTTGAATAGGTTACACGGCTTCGTGAATATCAAGGAGTTGATCCTCATTTCGACACAATTGCAAGACAATACCATGATATTGTAAAGGTAAATGAGTAAAGAAAGCTATCCTTTTTTATGTATCATTATGAATTACTTGTGGTAGCTCTAACATGATGAAGCATTATCTTAACAGAAATTGGAAAACATGGAATGGACAATTCATCAAGTTGAAATGGACCTGAAACGGATGCCAGATCATCCAGCCTCATAAATTAATTTTTATATTCAATTATTCATACTCGTGTTATATGCGTATATTATTTTGTTTTTCCAGGTGAGTGTTATTTACCATAGTGTTGCTTGCCTTGTACAGTGAAAAACCAATAGATTTATCTTCAACTATTTGAAGGAAAAGTAGTGGATTGATATTTATACAAGTGTTTGGTTTTGAGTAGTTCCAGCCATGTTAATTGAATTCAGATGGTATACCAAAAGTTGACCATATTCGAGACCCACATGATTGGATGGTCATCGTAGAAAAGGAGATGAATGTGTTACTTTTGTTATATTCGGTATAGTGGATTGATTAGAATAAAATTTGATACTATACTTGCTATATACGAAAAGGACTTGTAATTACTAGAGATGAACAATTTAAGTTAGTATTTTGTGGTGTCTATATTTTTGGATTAATTTAATTTGTGATTTGATTATGCTCTATTTTTAATAGGATAAATTTGAAAAAAGATTGTTAAGTGAAATTATTTATATTTCTAGCATTTTTTCTAAGCATTATCCCTTCCCTCCGATGGATCAGTCCTTCAACTTTTGTTTTTGCCTTTTCTGGAGTGTTCTGTTACCTTCTTGAGTAGGATTTTTGTGGGTCCCACGGTATACCATTCCCACTAGACCCAGGATGGATTTTGGACTTTTGGTCCTGGTAGGACTAGGTGTAGGACCCCTAAGTCTGCGTTAATTGTACGCATTCAGCCTAATCAATCTTATTAATCAGCTCAATATATCAACAGTCCCTGAACTTCTTCAGATTTTTCATTTTAGCCCCTTAACCTAAATGATAACATTATTTTGCCAAATGAATTTGTGAAATTTTTCTGTTTGGACTTTCAACTTATCAAATATGACCGATTTATCTTTTTATGCTGATATAACATAATACAAGCGATAATATAAAGTGTATGTCACATCAATATAAAAGAGTCAAAATGAGTCACTTTTAACAAATTGAGGCGTTAAGTGAAAAAAATTTACAAATTTCAGTAGTTAATAGATTGTCTTAAAAGTTAAAAGGGTTAAGTAGAAAAATGAACAAATTTAAGATACTACAAATATATTAAGCCTTATTAATCCATTCAAACCGACTTGACTTTTGTTATTATAATTGTCTCTATGTCATCCAAATTTAACCAGGGTTAGATTTAGTTGCAGTTAAGTTAACAATAATACCGACCGACCTATATCTATCTATAAATACAGCCCCCCTTCCACCCTTTTTTCTTCATCTAAACAAATTCACATCTCGCTTCTTCAGCGTTTATTCATCTGGTCTTAGGTACGTCTTCCTTCTGAATCTTGTTATATTCTCTTGTTTACATAGTTTCTGTTGCTCTTTTTTATTTGATCATCTTGTTTATATCCTTTGCTTGTTGAGTTTATTTTCTGTTGAGATATAAGCATCATATATTAGAATATCTTGGATCTTGATTGATTATATGTATGTTTATTCGATCTTGATTGATCGTTGTTTGGATGTCTGGAAAGAAATAACTTACCTTTTGCTTTCTGGTTGATTGCAGTGAGCTTTTTAAAGTCTAGACAAGCGAAGTACATGGTTGAACTAGAATTCGAGATTCCATCAGCTTTTGATCCATTCTCTGAGGCGAAAGATTCGGGGGCGAAAGAGTATGTGCATATACGGATTCAACAAAGGAATGGAAAAAAGAGCTTGACAACAGTGCAAGGACTTCCTAAAGAACTCAGCTACGACAAGATTCTGAAAACTCTCAAGAAAGAGTTCTGCTGTAACGGGAATGTCGTGCAGGATAAAGAGCTCGGGAAGATAGTTCAGCTTCAAGGCGATCAAAGGAAGAACGTTCAGACGTTTCTTGTGAATGCTGGTCTTGTTACCAAGGACCAGATTAAAATTCATGGTTTTTAGAGATTGATTCTCTCTATAGGTTTTATTATTACTTATGATCTCAGTTTTACAGGCTGGGGGTGCTTTTTTTTGGTTTGTTTTGTGTTCCTTATTTTGATCTTTTGTTGGTACGATTCAAGTTTTCCATTATTATCTATGGCAATAAATCATGTTTGTTTTATAATTCTCTTTTTGTCATCTCCCATTGGATGTGATCAAAGTAATTATGGGTCTGTGAAAAAGATGTTCTTGCCAAATTGCATTAGGTCTTGAATGCCATAAGTTTTTTAACATAATAGAATTCAATGTTCTATACCCATCATAGAAGAATAGAAAGCTGATTTGCAGTTCTATACACCTGTCAAAATATTGCAGCCGCGGAATTGCCGATATATTCCTATGAGAGAGAACGACGTAAACGCCGCTTAATGTGTAGGTAGCTAAGCTGCCCCTAAATTCCAGCATTCCCTCATCCATCTCTTATTACGTAAGACCAGTTCTCTAGTCTGGCTAACTACCGTTACCTTAGTATAAGCCCTAGGTAAGGTATAGTTCAGATTACGGAGGTGCACTACTGCTCTGGTTAGGTTAGAATCCCTATAAGGCCGCCCTCTGTCTGGTCTAAAACGTTACGGAGCTAGGGTAAGAGGTTAGTTCGGGTCTAAGCTAAGCTAAGGTGCAAGGCCTATAGTGTAGTGGTCTGGCTAGGGTTGCTCAGCCGACTGTAATTCAGAAATTGTTCACAAATTTTCCAAATGTGGAATTACTTGACCAAGTATTGATAGAAGATAGCTTTATGAGTATCTCAGAATTGTCCTTGATCGTATTGAGACCTAAGCTATGAGTATCTCAGAATTGTCCTTGATCGTATTGAGACCTTTTTGATCCAAATTGTCATTGATTGTATTATTTCCTATTGAATTTATTGAAGAACTCTTACTGAGAATGCGAAAATTGTCATCGATCGTATTAAGACCTATTGAACCTATTGAAGAATTCATATTGAGAATGGAAAGAGAAGTTTATGGTGTTTATATTTTTTATGCTACTGCGGATTTGGTAGGGAAAGCCATTATAATTGTTGAGATATTTATAGCAAAAGAAATATATCTGGTGTACCTCAAATCATACTTTGGAGACATCTTGTGAATTAGAAAACTTTCAATTTTGGCTAGGAGAAGTGAGTTCATAAAATCTAAGAGCATTTTCAAAAGACTCTCTGTCTAGGTTTTTAAGTTAAAGTTTGAGGAGTTTAGTGAAAGATTCAACTTCAAGAACTTTCTAGTCACTCTTTAAATTATCAAGTGTCATTCTTTCTCTTAACTTTTAAGAGTCTATTTCCTTCTTTTAGTTTATCTTTTATTCAATATTTTCTTTATTTACTATATCTTTACTCTTTCTATTTGTAACTATGATGGTAGAGAATACTTTTAATAATAAAAGATAAATAAGGAGTTACATTAACAAATATTGTTGGAAATGGTAAAGTTTAGAGTTTCTTCAAATGTTCATGAGTTAATATTTTATATTATTTTTCTATTTGTAACTATGATGGTAGAGAATACTTTTAATAATAAAAGATAAATAAGGAGTTATATTAACAAATATTGTTGGAAATGGTAAAGTTTAGAGTTTCTTCAAAATGTTCATGAGTTAATATTTTATATTATTTTTAGAGAAGTAGCAAAGAGATGCTCTAAGCCATCAAATCTAGATTACAAGATTTTATGAAAGTGATAGCTTAGGTCAAATAGTGGAGAAGAAATTATCCTATTTCATTTTCTGATGGAGAAGGCGGATGACACCAATTATCAATTCATGTAAAGGATGCATAAACAAGTAGGTAGGTAAAAATCACAAACATAATCTAAAGAAATTAGCTTGCTATGAAGAAATATATGAAACTAAAACTTCAAGTCTATTAAAAGAAGCCCAAAAGTTCAAAGGAGAAGCCCATGCAAGACAAGAAGAAGATCTATTTGCATAAATGGTTACGTAAGTATTTATGTAAGTAAAAAATGAGATAAATAATGAAAAATGATGAGAATTTGACGTGGCAATATTAGAAGAATAAGTGGCAAGATGTAAGGAGCTAGGTCTCAAGCACATAAGAAGCACGGGAGAAGAAGCATGAATATAAGATACTTTAAAAAAAAAAAAAGAGCATGAATATAGGATATGTAGCATAAATATATAGTTATGTGTAATCTAAGAAGTGATGTTTTTTATTTTATTTTAATATTTCTTTTGTAATATACAAGAGACATGTATTCTATGTAAAAAGCTAAGTTTGTTGCAGTACAAAGGATTAAGTAATGCGTGCAGGTGAAACTCTCGGGGGGTGGTTTGTAATGATGTTAGGGGTTGAGACTTCGGCCTCTAATCTATTATTTAGCAACATTTACTCTTATCCACACGTGAGATTTTACCAATTTTGATAGAATATGAGGTAAATGTTTCCATAGGAAAGGTTAAGACTAAAATAAATAAATATCAGATAGGTATACGTATATCCAAAACACATAAAGTAACTCTTTCTCTAGAGTCTATACTTGGTGAGTTACTATCAATATTTCAATACTCTAGTAACAATAACAAATAAACAATGCAAGTAAATGAAGCAAAATTATTTGATATGTTGGGTAAAGAATCAAATCATTTTACACCACAATTTTGATTTCATCACACAAAATATAGGTTGCTGCATTTTTCTCAGGAAAAAAAAAAGGAAAATCTCAATTGGCAAACATATCAACATATGGACAGGGTTACACCTAGGCGAAAATTTCATGTTCGAATTGGTTTTGAGGGCGAAAAACATCTGTGAATTTTCTTCAGAAGATATCCATTGTTGTTTTGAGAAGATTTCTTGTTCGTAAATGTAACAAATCAATCACCTACATTTAGAAAATCTTGCCCTGGTGCTGGTTTCCAGTTCTCATCATTGTACAGAACTCTTCATAGTTAATCCTACCATCCTGTAATCGGAAAGGCGAAAAGCATCAGTAATGCAAAATCTCAACCGAGAAAACAGAAACAAATGCAATTTTGTAGAAAACAACTTTACATTATCTGTGTCTACTTCAGATATTATCTCTTTGATGGTCGAATCATCACCCATTCCGTAATCCTTCATAGCTGTTTCTAGTTCATCTCTTGTAATGAAACTGCAAAGACATCATCATCAACACTTCAATTTGGACCAAGTTTTGATTTTAAATCGTAAAGTTATCTGAGAAATTCATGAAAAACTCACCCACTATTGTCCTTGTCGAAGAATTGAAAAGCTTTGTAAAGATGTTCATCTCTTTCAAGCCTGTGCCTGTGCATCGTAGCAGTGATAAACTCGAGGTAGTCTATTGTCCCATTTCCATCAACATCAGCCTGGAATAAAAGCCGAACAATGTGAGTGTTACATTTTGATTTGAAAGAAACTAAAGACTTTTAAGGTAAATGAATGGTGTCTTACAGCTTCCATAAGCTGTTTGACTTCAGCTTCTGAGAGTTTGGATCCGAGTCGAGCCAATCCTGTCTTTAATTCGTCATAGGTGATGGTGCCACTATTGTCCGTATCAATGTTTGCAAACATTGACTTGAGTCCTTGGATTTCATCAGCAGAAAGATTTTCAGCAATAACCTATTCAAACATAACATATGCAAGTATAAATTGATCATTTCGCTTATCTGATGTTTCACTTGCTCTTTTGTAATTTATTCATTTACTCACTTTCAGTGCCATTTTTTTGAGTTTGTTCATCGCTCTAAATTGTTTCATTCTTGAGAGAACTGCACTATCTATTGGCTTATCTGAAGCTTCTCCACCTTCCTTCAGCCATGGATGCTCTGCAAATAGTAAATTTTAGTTAGAAACGGTACGAATGAACCTTCCTCACAATTTCCTAGTTTGGCAATTGGAATACTGTTAGTTTAGATCAAATATGTGACGAAAACAGCTGTTGTTTCTTTATTTGGTTCCCTATAGTTCGTTATGGACTAACAAACAGATTTTGATTAGTACCCAAAAAGCACCTGGAAAAGGCGCATCTCTATATCCTAATATGTCAATTATTCTTAACAAGCTTGAAAAGTAAAGCATAATAAATCTAACAAGAAACTTCCACAACACAAACCAACTTGGATGGTTACAGGAAATCCGTACCAAGAACTTGAGTAGAAGTGATTCTTCTTTTTGGGTCCTGAGTAAGCATCCGGCGGACAAGGTCCTTGGCACTGTTTGATATTGATGGCCATGGTTGACTTTCAAAGTCAATCTCACCCTCTAAAACAGCATCAAATATTCCCTTCTCGTTCTCTGAAATTGATATAATTATCACCACATGAACATTGTTCTAAATAAATGTAACAATTCACTAACAAGCTAACGTTCGATTTCTGGAACGGCTAGCAGAAATTAAATGATAATGGGAAATTGATGAATTTGGGGTTATATATTCCTTTACCTGCCCAAAACGGAGGTACACCACTAAGTAAGATATAGAGTATAACTCCTGCACTCCAAATATCAATTTCTTTCCCATATCTGCGCCGTAGTACTTCAGGGGCAACATAATATGCACTTCCAACGATATCACGGTATGACTTGCCTGAAGAGAGTTAGCACCATAAGTCGATCAGAATTTAGGTTCATGGTCAAACATATGCCCAACCAAATTATATCTACGAGATTCCAACTAAAATATATATTTATATTCTGCAAATGCTGCATCTTGTTGAAAAGAAACAATAAAAGTGGGACAACCAAGAAGGCATTTTATGGAAAGATAAGAAGTTGACTTCCTTCACTTGAAAGATTTTAAACATAATACCACAATCACAAAACAAATAACCAAAATAGGCCGAGAACATTCGAAAAGCAACTCAATGGCAGCAAAATAGTACAAAAGAAAAATTACAGAAATTCAATTGTTTCAATGTCACATTAATTCACAGAAGAATGGAGGAGAACAAATGTTGTGTGAAAAGAAACAATAAAGGCCTAGAAATGATGGACGACCATAAGATTTACAGGACCATCCTCTGTAGAAAATACTGATTTCCTGATTCAACTCTCATTGGCCAGAGACCAATATAGGTCCATTAAACAAGAACATATAGATTAAATCAAAGCAGTACACCCAACCAATCAATTGATGCATTTGCATTCTTGACACTGATCATCTCCTATGAAGTGATATGCATCCTCTTATAATTAGACGGGCAATTGCTCCAAGAGCATAATCGAAATTGTCCCGTCAAACAGCAAGTCAACCTTAAGGCAATGTAGATAATTTGAAAATTAATGAGTCAAAAAACAGTTCAAAAGATCCTAGATTAGCAAGACCATTAAGGGCAATAATATAAAGACAAATTGATCCAAAATTATCCAAATTCAAAAGATCCAAGAATCATACCTTCTTCAATGAAAACAGAGAGGCCAAAATCAGTAGCCTTCAAAACAGAATTAGGATCCTTACTAGACAGCAAGAAATTCTCAGGCTTAAGATCGCGATGCATCACGCCCATAAAATGACAAGCATGAACAACATTAACAATATCCCTGCAAATAGAAGCAGCTTCCTTCTCACTATAATGACCCTTAGCAATAATCCTATCAAACAACTCACCCCCGGCGCATAACTCCATAACAAGATGCACACTTTGCTTATCTTCATAAGCACCTTTAAACTCAACAATGTTAGGCTGCCCACTTAAATGCTGCATTATCTGAATCTCCCTCTTCATATCCTCCTTATCATTTCTGGTAACAAGTTTCCTCTTTGATATAGACTTGCAAGCATAGAGCTTTCCAGATGAATTCTCAGTGCAAAGATAAGTAACACCAAATTGACCTCTACCCAGTTCTTTACCAAGTGTGTAATGCAACTTCACATCTTCAAATGGTTTCCCCAAGATGGTATCTGGTTTAGGGATTGGTGCAGGGCTTTGGGATGCTAAAGATGGTTTATTTGGGGTTTGAGTATGTAACTGAACTGGGGTTTTGGAAGTGTTATAAGCCATGTGTTCTTGAGGTTGTGTTTGGGGTTTATGATTATGGTGCATCATCCCTGTCCCTGTCCCTGTCCCTGCTCCACCATTGTTATGGCGGCGAGGTTCTGGGGGACTTTTCTCTTTGCTAAAACAGAAACCCATTTGGTTAATTTGTAATTACCCAGTTGCAGATTCAGAAAACCCAGATCAGGAATTTGAGATTGGATGCTGAATTTGCTGAAAGATGAAGAAAAGAGAAGTGACCTCAAATCAGGGATTGATAATGGGGAGAAGAAAAAAACAAAATGTAGAAAGAGGAGGAGGAGGGTATGAATGAAAAGATAAAAAGATTGAGGAGGAAGAAGAAGAAAGGTAGATCAGAGAAGGGTAATTGGGGCGTTACAAGGAAGGAGCTGATGGCTTTTTCAGACAGGCAGACAAAGCTAGAGTGGATAATTAAACTACTTGGTCAACTCTTTGGTCTCAATAAATTAAATCTCAAATTTATATTTTTCATCAACCAAATATTATCTATAAAATAAATAGAAATTAATTAGGTTATAAAATAATTTATAGAAATAAGTCATGTAGTTTGCTTTGATTTGTAGTATTCTACTGTATTGTAAAACTTTTCAAATAGAAATTTACTATTTCTGTATTTTCTTTTCTATATCTAGGCCGACGTTGTAAATTAATGAAATTATATAGTGTTAATTTTGTTGAAAAATTAACTCTGTTCTCTTTACAGAACATCAAAAACTTAAACAGTTTTTTGTAAACTTTTAAATTAGGGGATTGTTTTCCTATAAACTAATAGAATTGGAAATTGTCTTTTAATTTTACTTTTCTGATAAAAAAAAATATAAAATAAACTAGAAGTGTCCATACATGTCACTTACCATAGGCTAATTTCAAAGATAATCATGGATTTGCTATTCGCTTATATGTATTTTTTCCTGTATGTATTATGAGCTTTGGAAATTAATGATTGAATTTTATGGGTAAAGATATTTATTTATTTATTTTGGTGAGTGGCCTTTGATTAGGCTCTCTCTAAATCTCTCACTGAATGATAAATAAAATGCATGTGAATGCGGTGCCAAAATTCCTATATCCCACTTCTTGCTTTGCTTTCTCACATGCTTTCCAATCCAATGATTCAGTTTTCCAAAAATCTTATTGCCTTTTTATTTATTTATATGTATAATGATAATGTATGAATCTCAACCAATGGATAATATGTAAAGGAAAGGTACACAGTATTATTAGTCGAGTTTAACCTCATGAATTTCGTGTGTGCTAATGTCTTCAAGTAAAATGCACTTTATTGTTATTATTGTCAATACAATAGTAATGTTTTCATGTTCTTCAATAATATTATGAATCTCAAATCTTTAATAATAAATATTTTAACTTATTAAAAGGTAAAGGGTGTTAAATAATTTTATTTTTCTTATAAAAGTAGATATTTTTTCCTCGTACCTCTCCCAATGTTCGAACCTAAATCATCTAGCTATAAATTAAAGAGTGTTAAATATGTATCTTTCTTTTTCCCGAATAAATATGTATCCAAATGTTACGAACAACCACTTTATAATTATATATGTAAATCTTGTGTAAACTCATATCTTTTTATTTTTGGCAACTAGAATAATTTTAGTTGAAACACATTTTGTATATAAAAAATGTGCAACTATAAAAAAACATCAATATGTTAGATTTGGTAGATAATGTCAGCTAATTAAAATATAATGAAAGTATAAATTATATAATATAGAGTTGTAGATGAACTGAAAAATCATTTGCATACAACAATAAAAGGGAAGTCTGAAAATAGGACAGGCTTGACCTGACTTTTGATTTTGTTTGTTTGAAAATAATAAGAAGTTGAGAAGAAAAAAGGAAGATAAGAAAAGAAAATGGAAGGAGTGAAAGGAAAGAAAACGTGGCGTTGATGATGCAAATTAAATTAAGATTGAAATGGAAACTCTCATCTCATTTGCTTTACGCGGCATTTATTGTTTCAACACGTTTTTATACCACCTATTTCTATTTTTATTTCTTTTCTTTTTCCAACATATTTCTACTTCTATTTCTGTTTCTTTGAATCTTCCTAAACATCATTTATCCAACTCAAAACACCTCGTATTTTTTTCATTTTATTTTTTACTAAATACTTGAAGAGGTTTAAAATAAACTTGGATATAAAAGTGTTTTAACTTTAACAGATAAATAAGCGGTTTTATTGCTAAAGTTTAAATTGGTGCAATTTTGCTTTTAAAAGTTGGCAATCATGAGCAATTTTAAGCCCAATATTCTCAAGTTGATCCAACTTGATAAATAATTTATCAAAATTATATTTTTGATCATGAATGTTGTCATCTTCACCACTTTATCATAATCTCTTCGTTAATATTTGACGTTTTGGAGAAATATTTTTTTCAAAATATTTGACGTTTTACACTTCTCAATAAGCATTAAATGAACTTTTTCCAACTTTGCCTCCATGATGATTGGTTAGAAATTTGCAGAATCATTTTGAGCATTAATTATTACAGATAGAGTAATCTAGAGCTTTCCAAATGAAGTTGTGCTTTGTATTAAAATTATTGTGACTAAAGCATCAACCCTAATCAAAAGTATTTAACTTCCGAAAGATCAAGAGTTTAGATTCCAAAAAGAACAAGTGTGATTTATCAAAGATTTTATTTGGTCATAAGTCCTATTTCTCTCCACTTTATGGCATAAAGTATATCTTGTGAGGGATCAACATAAATTTCTTTTCTCACATTCTAGGGCTTTGAAACCCTTATTCGTTTTCCAAATGACGCGAAAGCGTTCGCCATCGAACATAGATTCACTAGTTTCACATACAACAATCTTCCCGCCACCTTCCTCTTCAAGCTTTCGCCAAGGATAATCTGTTCTTCCTCAACATTAATAATAACCACTTCATTGTCATAAAGTTTTGGCTTTCCACACAACTCTTTAATCTCAGTAGCCATAGTAATCGTCGGGAAAGTGAGCGGATCTAGATCAGAACCAAATACCAGGACGGAAAAAAAACCTCAGTAGGCTTAGAACCTCAACTAGGTCTTGTAGAGCAGGCTCTTCCAATTATGAAAATTAATTTGGTTACCTTATCATGCAGATTAGTATGAGCCGAGGTTTGTTGGGGAAGAAATTGAATTACCAATTTAGCAAATGAGTCATCCACAAACTACTCTAAGATTAAATTCTGTCAATATCACCATTTCATCATCATTGTTCTAATTTCTGATTCTCACATCACCATCTACTCATAGGTACGAGAGAATTTATTTCTTTTCATCTTTTTTTTTTTTGCTTCCAAACACAATCAAACAAATAGAATTGGGTGGCACCTAAAAAGAGATTTTAAAACACTGTTTATCTTTTTTTTTTTTTTTTTTTTTTTTTTTTGAGAGTTCACTTTCTACGATCATGGGATTTGTACATCGACATGTTTAAAAAGAAAAAAATATTGAAAAGGCAGCAACTCAACTATCATCACCAGTTTACACTGGTCGGCCATCTATATGCTTAACCTAACCTACTTTCTTTTACAATTATAAATTAATGAATGACTTATTAATCAGAACTACCCACCACAAAACAAAAGCTCAGACAAATTATTTTAAGGATCATCAACAATTATTGCTCCTATTATACTAACTTTATTTTGTAAATCACACTGTTTGGAATTAAAAAGCTCATCAAGATTGATGCAATACCTATGAATACACCTCAAGATAAGAGTATGACAGTATCTATCTACTATATTTGACAGCAACATATACACTATTGTAAACCTCTACTTACTAAGATGAAGTCATCCGGGTTAATCACCTCAACAAAACAATACAATATACTAACAGGTTTGACTTCGAGCCAAATACTACTCAGTTATCCAAGAATCAGAAAACAGAAAGTGGACTAAAACTCTCAATTGAAAAACAAAAATAAGTTGGTAGCGAGTCCTTGGAATAAATGAAGGATGCTCGGTCGCGACAGAAAAATAAATAAGGTATAAACTATAAACAAGATAGGAGATAGAACTATCAATTGCATCATCCAGATCCACATGACAGATATTAAAGTGAGTTGCATAGTGACATGTTCTAAGCCATTTTCGAATGATCAAATACTGATGAAGAGTTTTTTTATGGTCATACAGTTCAGCATTAAAAACATAATACACTGACTGAATGAGATTTAAGAATCTTACTGGTCAATCCATTTAGGGTCAACAAATGAAGTTGTACTGGTAATCGCTTCAATGAGATTTCGACTTCTCCACAAGGATAATCCGACCGTTCCATTCAGTTTCATCAAGAGCTTTAATAGCTGCATCTGCATCTTCATCCCTTTCCAATGATAAAAACCCAAATCCACGAGAGTCTCCTGACCTTTATGTGCAGCAAATGTATACTCAGTATTTATCAACAGGGATAAAAATGCAGGTTCAAGAAAAGGATATTCGAAGTGAAGCTTCTATATTGTCATTTATTCACTAATACAAATATACAATTGCTAATAGCATAATTAATTACTAAAGCGCGATAAACTGAGTTGCTGTAACTAATTAGCCAAGAAAATATTTATCACTTTCTAAGCAATAATTTAAAAGCGAATGGAGGACGGGTACAACTTTAAACCTTGTGAACCATTCTTCATTGTATCTCTGTTATTATATGCATATTTGAAGACCTAATATCATCACTTCTCAGCCCGACAAAATACCATATAAACTACATATCCACTTGTACTCTCAACTAGACCAGCGTCTTTTGGATTTGTTGAAATAACTAACAACTACATAACTAGCACATAAAACCAACTTTAGGTGCATTCAATGTCAAATAAGAAATATTTACCTCTTATCCCGCACAATCCGAACATCTCGTACACGGCCAAACCTTGAAAATTTCCTTTTCAAATCTTCTTCGGTGGTCAAAAAGTTAAATCCTGCAACAAATAAAATGTTTCCAGGTTTCCCTAATCCTGTTCTCCTATTAGGAGGAGGAGCCCAGGGTCTACTTCTCGGAGAATGACGACTTGAGTGATATGTTGGAGGCGATCTTCGCCTTGGAGAATGCCTTCCCCTAAAGCGAAAAGAATCAAAATACTATTTCATCCAAAGGCTGAAATGGTCAGCTTACAAAAGCTGTGTATCTATGCATGTTTACAAGTCCCTTAAATAAAAAAAAAGGAGAAAACAAGACATGTACCTAGGAGATATGCCACGATCTCTCTTATATGGGGATCTTGATCGAGATCGGTGACTTCGATCTCTTTTGTATCTTGAAGAGGTATCACTTCGCCTAACAGGAGACCTTGAAACTGATCTCCGAAGCCTTCCATATTTTCTTGGTGAATCATGGGATTGAGGTGATGAAGATCTCCTGATTCGAGAAGAGCCATCTTTTGGCCGAGACCTTGGTAAATATGTATTCTGGTCAGACCTTTTGGGTGATGAAGATTCTTCAGGCCTGTATCGACTTGACCGTTCATGTGTCATAGATTCTCTGTGTCTTGGCGATGAAGGTGGATTTGACACCTTATGAATATCTCCTTGCAAAGACAATGTCCCATCACCACTGTAGGATTTGTGTCTTTTTGATGCTCTTTCAGGTGAAACTGAGTTTTCTCCTACTCTTTCAGGTATCCTTCCACTTACCGTTGGGGAGTTTATTGGATCATAGTTTTCATCCTTAAGCTCGCCCTCCTCCTGAACTGACATTTCTTGCAACATGTTAAGTTTCTCTTCTGAAGGACTAGTTCTTATATCCAAGTCTACGTTTCCATTTGTTTTCTCTGTCGGGTTGTCCTCTTCTCTTACAGGAGACTCCTGTGAATGAGTAGAATCTTCAGTTCTCTTCTCGGTGTGGGAATCGTTTGCCATAGAAGACAATTTATTTAAATATCGGCCATTTAACTCATCCATCTCACCTTGGCAATCTTCAACTTTTAATGGAGACGGCATCCTCTCTTGATCATAATCAGGTTCAAGTGCACGTGAATGTAATTTGTCATAAGGTGATTCGGAGTTCTTATATTCAAAATCATCAGGCAGGGAGATTGATCCCTTTCTTGTGAGTTGATTTACATTTTCTTGCAGTCTATCAATAACTACCGAGTTTTCAGGGAAAAGCCCGTCAGCTTCTACATCTTTACCACCCATCAAGTCTACCTCCAACTCTTCAGAAGATGCTGAAACATGTGATTTATGAATATCCATATCAGAAAAACTCATATACATCCTTGGTAATTCTTCACACAGAAAAAATTAACATATAACTAATTCATATAGCATACTTCTGGGCAGAAAAGAAAAAGGTTTTCCTACAATTTGCAATCATCATGATCCTTGACACTATTTTATAACATATCAAGCGAAAAATTTAACCAAGAAAGAGAAAGAAAATGTCAAGAAACAATACATACATTCCAAATATCAAGTTCTTGAATTCACATTAGCTAAGATTACGATCCGAGGGAAAAGAAAGAGAAATAAAAGTTGTGTCTTTATGGAATAAACAAGATTCAATACAAAGAAAATCAAAAACAGAAAACAAGTGTACATTTTAACAGTCTGCAAAAAAGCAATGCCACATTATCTATCATATAAACAAAAAGCAAGGTCTCGTGCATTTCCGAAAACAATGCTCATCTCGTGTCTCATTCATTTGAAACGCTCTGATTCTCATAATTTTCCCCTCTACTATAGTCTATGATCAAGTGAATACCATACCATCAAATCAAATGAAACTTTACCAAAACCCTAAATTGTAATCACAAATCAAAACCAAATTCAAGAAATTCTACGAAAACATAAACCTAACCAATGCCATCCAGAAAGCTTATAAAGAAATGAATCAACTGTAAATATCAGGGCAGAGGAGCTTACGGATAATCAAATACCTAATTTGGCAACTTGTTTCTGACGATTTTGCTCCCAAATATCACGAGTGTACAAATTTTTCGAGCTTCTTGTTACTGGCAGATTCAAGAAATTGGAAAATGTGACATCTTACTCTGTGTTTTCTTCAATTTCAGCTGATGTGTGTTTCTAGGAACCGAAATTACCATGCTACCCTCTAAAGGGGCATTGCTCCTTTTTCTTTTTTTCTTTTATAGAAACGGATAATGATACAAGAATAAAAATCTCATATAAATGCAAGTTAAAACTTATATAAAAGCTATCGGAGCAACTATAAAAGTTAAGAAAAAACGACTCATAAATATTTGATAGTTATAAAGAACAATTATGTAATTATACATTATTCGAAAGTCAAGATCTGCAAATAAATATTTGATAGCAAATCTTCGACATCTTCACTCCTTCGAAAACGATTTACAAGTATAAATCGTTTCTAATGATATTGCACTTTTATAATTTTATAAATCTTCAAATAAAATCAAGTTTTTCGGTTCGTAATAAAAACAAAAGAGCTAAAGAAAATACGGCAACTAATTGTAGATGCAACGATAAGAAAAATTGTGAAGATATATATTAGCAAGAAAATTGAAATTTACTTCAAAAAAAATGTGATAATATCAAAATTTGTACTTTAGGCATGCACGGCCCAATAAAGGTGCGAGCCCAATAGACTCAACTAGACGTGTCCAAGGAGAATTCTCATGTACGCCTGAATAAGCCATTTGCCTAAAGGAGGAGAGTCATTAGGAAGGAGAGATCCGCCAAAATAGTCCCTAATTTAAGAGAACAAAAATGTCAGGTTATCCACCCACGATAAAAGGACTGATTACGATTACAATTTTGTTTCCTTAGAGACCAGCTAAGGGCATAAGAGAAAAATTCCCTATTAGGGCGTTAATCACAAAAATGCATATAAATACTCATCTTTTATCACCATTCATGGTATTACATAATATTCTCTATTCCTTTTTAGACCCAATTCCTCTCGAGACTCTTTAAGTCGACATCATTTTTCATTTGAACTTTGCCACTTAGACACCTCAAATCATAAAACTTAAAACTCTTTTTGTCTATGTGGCACGTTTAGGAGAGTGGAGGAGGACTAATCTAGAAATTTGTAATTTTGCAAATTACAAAAAGACTCTTGATTTCTTCTTCTTCTTTCTCTCTCTTTTTTTAAGACATAAATATGATTCAAAACCGACTAGAATTCCAGTCAGCAATTAGAAAATTTGGAATTCCAGAAATTAAGGAATAATAAAAAAGAGAGAAGAAGAAGGATGAGGAGGAGAGAAGATGGCTCAAACAGTTAAGTTATATAATATAAGGATTAAAAAAGAAATTTACCTGTGAGTTTGTTACACTCTTCAAAGTGAATTTGATATTATCTCTTCAAAAGGGCCTAAGTAGAGCATTTCTGGTTTGGAGAGAGGTTGGGCCTCATTTTTTTTGGCTTTCAAAGCTGTACTTTCTAAGGACCCATGACTTTGTCATTGGAGTGTCTCGAGTGATCCCAATGCGGTTCCTTTTCATAGGTCCGACAGGCCGAAAATAATGAGTTTTAGAACGCAAGTTATCATTAATGCGGTGAGAATGAAGCGCTTTTAGTCTCCGCGTATTGTTTCGAGAGCCAGAGCTTCACGAATAACACGACGAGTTCTAAAAATGATAGAGACCCTACACACTACCACAGTCATGTCTATAATATTTTCTAATAATTTGATTTACCTCACTTCTACTCTCTACTGGAATGATTCTTGTTTGTCAATATTTACTGTGTGACGTGAGTATTTGATGTTTACTTTGTTGGAATGATTAATAATCATGTATGTCAACAATGGCAGTGACGTGGATATCTTGTAGATGGATGTTTCAGCAATGATAAAGTAGCAAATAATAATAGCATTGCTAAATATATGTATGATAAAATAGTAAGCACAAAAAGCAGCCAATGGAACGAATTAAGAGTGAAGCAGACCCACAAGTTGCTGCTCATTAATGCCAATTTAAAGACCGCTAGCTTCACACAATCAAAAAAGAAAAAAAGAAAAGAAATAGAAGAAGAAGGAAGAAAGCCATCACGATGACCTCTATAATTTTTTCAATTCAAATCGTAGACGTATTAACATAATAATTAAACAATGTGAATATTATTTTTTGGTGAATCAATGTGAATATTGATTAAACTCAGTGTACATTGATATTTCATTGAATCTGTATGTTGCCTTCTATAATAACTTAGAATGAATCTTTTGTTTTTTTTATCTCATAAGGGTACTAACCAAATAAAAGAAATAATTTATTTGTTACAAACGAAATATTTAGATATGTTAACAATGGAAGTGAGTACACTTAAGTCTAATGTATATTACACCGATATTTTACCGACATCAATCTTACTATATATCTACCTGTTTATATGTATCAATATGAATTCATCTTACTAATAAATTCAATCACTCACTCTCTCCATTTTCAACGTAAAACTTAACTAATTCATGTTTATGGGTGGAGTTGGGTTAAGTTTGGCTCGACCCAACAGAAAAATAACTTGATGTCTCCATTTATGAGTCACTTTTTCTATCTTCTATTCAATTTTTGACACGTAGCCGATTTATTCCGCTTTGTTGCTATTAATCGTGTTTAATTTTGATAATTTTAGTTAAAGTATAGTTAATGGGTCATGTGTCAAAAAATTGAATGTAAAAAAGGAAAGGGAATATTCAAATGAGGACAACCAATTATTTTCCATATGTGTGCACGCTTGGGCGACTGAATGCACCGATCTATCTATGGTGCTTTTATAAATCTGAAGCTCATCCAATAATTACAAATAGACAAGTTTTAATGAACATTGACCAAGCAGATTATAATGTCAAATATTTTTAAATTTAGCCTAAGGGATGTGGACTTGGACGGGTCAAACATTCACCCGGATGGGGATGGGTCTAAAGGATGTAGACTTGAACGAATAGGGTCGTTGCTTGCTCATAACTTCTACTCTAACACTACTTATCTCTGACCAGGTCATTACAACTTGTGAGATATTTCTTAACAATTTGAAGAAGGTCCACTCAATGTGTAGGAATATAACAAAATGAGGACTAAATTGAAATATATAAAAAAGATGAAGCATGGAAATAGAGGTTTGGTTTTGTAAAAAGAAATATGGATGAGGAGGATGATGATGTTAGAATATGGGATGGATGGCATTTCCCAGAAATAGGACAATGAGAGCCCACAGAAGCAATAACCAACTCTACCTTAATTAGAGCACAAGGTTTTCCACTCTATACCAGATGTTGCAGTTATGTTTTGCAGTGGTTTTATAAATAACCTCCCTTTTTAGAATCTCCTTATTTAATGTCCTCTAATTAATACCACCATTACCATCTCCATCTCTTCTCTTCTATACTCGACTAGATATTTCGGCTCATCCTAATAATCTTTCCCATTTTTAATATATCTTGTTTTAGCATTACCAAAACCACCAAAAGATGAAAAGATGTTAGTTTTTTTTATTATATGATACAATCAATGATTTCAATGGTGTAGGGTCATTTTGGCATTGTTGTGGAAAGAAACAGTTGATGTTGAGGAAAGTGTTGTAAGAGAAAGCAGACAAAAAGCTGTGCAGTGTTTGGTAAACAAATCTCAGAAGTCCTAAAATACATTTAAAGTTAAGCCTATTTTAATAATAAAAATATCAATATCAGTTTTCTACATGAATTCTAATAAATGTTTTTCTCATAAGTTAGAAAATGTAGTTTTTACTCAGTTTTACTTTCACCAAATTCTGTTTTTAGCAATTAAGAAAGCAATGCCAAATTACACCGTAACATGTTGACTTTTGCGTGACAAAAAAATGTTGATTTTTTCACTAATATGTTATGTTGATACGATAATGTGATATACTGGCAAGATGAAATTGAGTAGCTTGAAAAATACATGTAATCTTTGACAAAAGCAAATAAAATTATGTTCCTTCACCTTGGCAATTGCAAAATGTTAAAACTATGGAAATTTTATTGGGTTTTTTTTATAGGAGTAGCCCACTTTCATAGATTTCACTATCATAGAACTATATGGCACACTAGTTTCAAAGTTTCACCAGATATTTCTTAAGTAAACATACACACCCCTAGGCCAAAGCTAGGCCCCAGGAGGATAGCATTATCTTTTTCATTAATTCTACTAGAATATGATATCCCATTAGACTAGACCCTTCTTCTCTCATTTAATGCCTTTTTCTTTTTTCTTATTATATTTAATTTTACTTTCTTTCTTGCATGTTTGCTATAAATTCTTGCATTGTCATTGCCACTAAACATTAATATTTGTTTTCTCTACAAACAATGGGAGTGAGGTGGTTTTCTTGTGCAACAAAGGTTTCTTTTTCTCTTGAAAAAATGCAGCAGGCTCTTCCAACTCAGTATTTGGTTAAAGCCATGAAAAGAATTCTTTATGCTGCTTTCGCTTGCATACTTGCATTAGGAGGGGCTCTAGTTGGAATAATCATAGGCGCTATCAAAGGCCAGACAACAGAAACCGGGTTTCTTCGCGGCTCCGGTATAGGTGCAATAGCCGGTGCAATCACTGCTGTTCAATTAATGGATTCCATTTCTGAACACGACCAATCATTTTCTAAGGTAATTATTCATAGCATAATCAGTCAGATCATTATGTATTAGTAATTTACTAGTTCGTCATTCGAATTTTGGCATGTGACATATATGATCCGACCTAGAAGAGAATGATAAGATGGACACCATATTTTTTTTCTTCTTATTCTACAAACTAGTTAACGTACATGATTAACGTAATCATTCGGTAAGCTGGTGTTTTATTCTACAAATTGTTAGGTGGAAATAATTATTTACGTCGTCATAATTATTATAAGAATTTTTTTCGATATTTGCATTAAAGAAGCAACAAGAAAAGACATTAAAGTGCACTTGCTTCGAGATTGATTCCAGATGGAAGGATACGTGCAGACAATTTCATATTGGCCAAGGCCATATTTTTAGCAACAAATGTTACTAGAGTATACAGTACGAATTTATGATTAATTAATGAAAATATTAAGCATTAATTAAGTTAAGTTATTTTACAGGTAGCTCTGTTTTACAGCTTGATGAATGGGAAGGTCTTCATGGAATGGGTAAGTCCTGCACTGCTAAAAGCTTATCAATGGCAAGTAAGTACCATTATCTGTCTGATTAAATAGTTTTTCCATTAATTGATCCCTAATTTGGACTTAATTCATTAATTAAGCATTTTTAACATCCTCCAGGTTAACTCAGTGGAAACTACTTACAGAGAAATTTCAGACATTTATGATACCAATGGATATAGAGGATTATCCAAGAATATCATAAGAAATCTTCCTCATTTTACTTTCCAATCTATCAACAATTTACACTTCCTATCTCATGAATCTTGCTGTTCAATTTGCTTGGAGGTAATATAATTTCTATCAACATTTTTCGGAACGTGTAAATATATTTACTAATATAATGTGCTGTAACTTTTTTTTGCCTTGTTGTGACTGAAGTTTTTTCTTTACTATTTTCAGGATTTGAAGGATGGAGATATAATGAGAAAAGTACCCAAGTGTAACCACTTGTTCCACTTGGAATGCCTAGATAAATGGTTGTACATAAATGGGTGTTGCCCAATATGTAGAAACAATATATGTGATGAACCTCTTGTATTTTAGATATATAATATTATATACTGTAATGTATATGATAAGTTAATATTAAAGTAAATTAATGTTAATTCAGTTGATATATAGTTTGCAGAATTTAATTTACTTCTTTACAGTACTTACTATTCTTTAGAACAACCCGCTTTAATGAATAATGGGGAATATCCAAGACCCGAATAATATAAGTGGGCCGGGTTTGGTTGGTATGGGGCTTTTGAGAAAAATGCGAAGCCCAAAGAATAGATAAATAGGCAGGCAGTATTGTAATTTGCAGTAAAAAAAATGGCGTGGAGTGGTCTGAAACCTTTTCATATGCCGGCGATGAAGGTCGGCAACCGCACTACCTTTGCTGTGGGTTGCGCTTCAATCGTCGGCAGCGGCATCTTTCGGTCGTCGTCTTCGTCTTTCAACCGATCCTTTGCTCCTGCATTCGCTTCATTATCCACTTCTGCTACTACTTCTTGTATTTCTCACTCCCCCTACTCTTCATTTTATCAATTTTTAAATTCATTTTTAGAATTTGTGTATCCATCGATTGCAACTGATTCATAACTGGAGTTGTTTTAGTATATTTGAAATGCAGCTCACTAATCTTTATTTAGACCTACAAAAGGGGAAAAAACTAAGTGTTTTTCGCTTCCTTGACCCGAGTAGTCTCTGATTACACATTTGTTTATATTTCAGCTCAAAAGGAGTGTGTTAAGACAGACAAGGCTCCAGCTGCATTAGGACCCTATTCTCAAGCAATTAAAGTCAACAACCTTGTGTTTCTCTCCGGTGTTCTAGGTCTTATTCCCGAGGTATCCCATTGTCGTTTCAAGACCTTATTGTTCATGTTATTTGTATTTCAACCTTGCATTCCTTTGTTACTCACTATATTATATTTCTGGTGATTAAACACAGACTGGGAAATTTGTCTCTGATACCGTTGAGGATCAGACTGAACAGGTTTGTAAGCCGTCTTAATTTTACTTGTTCTACTGATTTGTTTTTGATAGAGAAAACCACGGTTAGTATGGGAGTGGGGGACACGTGGTTTGGGGTTTCTTGAGCGTTAGACAGTGAAAAAGAGAGGGATATAGTCAGTATTTATGTTCATCTTCTTGTGGGAGCTTGAGGTCATTCTCTGCTCATTCTATCTTTGTATATATGTTCTTGTTGATCCGTCTTATTATCAATACCATTCGCTGTTTGTTCTGTCTTTCTGTTTTCTGTTTCTATCAATTTTCCTGTGCGTTAGAAGTACTTTTTAATCAAATTATCGTCAAATTTTATGCTGAACTAGCAATCAACCAAGTTATTCTAAGTGGATGCTTAGTTGGTTGAACATTGCTCTAAAAGCAGTACTATTAGGAAGCTATTATAAATATATGGGCTCGATATTTTTTTGTTTGCTGGTATAATCTCCTTACAGATTATCAAATTCCACCTAAAGTGTTTCACAAATCTTGTTCTATCTGCATTCTCCCTATATGTATTGGTACCATATTTTAGATTCTAGATGCTATTTTGTGTGGCTACTATACTAATTTGCTTTAGCTAAATTATTCATACATATCAGCAGTAAGTTTTATTTTGGGTAGCTTCCAATTTCTTCTAAAAAGGTTGTTTTTATGTATAGATACTTAAAAATATCGGTGAAATACTTAAAGCTAGTGGTGGTGACTACTCATCTGTCGTCAAAACTACAATTATGTAAGTCTTTCTTTATTTGGCTTACTTTGTTGTTACTGCAAACTAGAAAAATGATGAGAATCTGCTCACTTTGTCTTCTGTTTTTATTTTTCTTCTCTGTAGGTTGGCTGACCTAAAAGATTTCAAGATAGTTAATGAGATTTATGCAAAATGTGAGTTGCCTTCGACTTGATAGTTGGGTAAAGTAAATGGACTTTGGCTTTTAAGTTACATAGGTCTCTCGTCTCTGTTTATTGTAGTTGTTTTCATTGTCAATTTAAAAACGTTAGTGAGGACTTAATGTTGGAACAATAATTGCCTTTGAAGTTTTCGGAGGCTCTATGGGTTTCTGATAGTTAATTTGGTAGAAATTGTTTCTGGGAAAAATGAAAATTTGTTCTTTCCAGTTTGATGAAAAAGAAAATTATCCCATCATTGGTATAATTTTAAGTGAAGTTTGTGATATGGTTTCTATTGCAGACTTCCCGGATCCATGTCCAGCACGTTCAACATATCAAGTGGCAGCATTGCCTTTGGATGCTAAGATTGAAATTGAGTGCATTGCTCAGCTGCCATGAAAAGCCACAGATTTGCGGAAGTGCTCAAGTCAATAAAATGGGAAAGTGCGAATATAGCTAGTGTGTTCTACTCTCTCTTGTTAGGATCATAAATTGGCAAATTAGAGAATTGGAGATGAACATTTATGATATGACAATGTGAATGACAACTCTTGGTTTTTGTGGTGTTTCTGTTAGGCTTTCTTTCACCTTTGCAGTATATTATGCATAACCAATATTATGGTTATTATCTCTTTCCTAATATTCAAGTGGAATGTTTGGCCATGTTCAAACTGCCTGTGAGAAGTATAACCAGGCAGGTACACGACTAGTGTCTAGGTGAACCGTGAGGAATCTGTTAAACTTCTGAAAATTATTGTGTTTTTTGTTTTAAATAATTTCTGAAATCCGTCTAATTTGTCAAGGTTCGGCCCTTATTCTATCATTTATGATGTTTTGGTTAAAATTATTTAACTGGTAACAAGAGTATTTTTGTATATCCCATTGAACCAACTAGTTTGTGAACGTACTGTATGTGTCTTGAGTAGGAACCTTAAATAAATAACACAATTAAATTACTAGAATCAAAATGATTATTCAATTATAAGAAATATAAAATAACAACAAAATCTTATTAGTAACCAGTTCATGTAATATAACATGTATTAAGGAATTCACCCAATATACAAAAGTAGTAGTAACTGTAAATGGCTCTAGTTGCTTAAATTAAGGTTTTGTGTTCAAGTTCAAGCCTACATGTAGAATCATAATTGAAAGAGAAACCACCTAAAAGGTGTCTAACAACATCGAACCGAGTGATCAGATTATTACCAACTCAAAAAGAAAGAGTTATACATGAATGAAAAATCCTCCATCTTCTCTCGAGGAGGAACAATTACAATAGAGGTCAAGATAATTTTCTAATTAACAAGTGTAATGAAATATACTTATTTAATCTTGTTTGAGATTTTTTTAGAGTAAATGAAAGTTAATGGATGTTAACATTTTAGTTCTATTAATCTCGAAATCTCGAACTGAATAAAGAGGTGAATAGAAGTAACGTAAACTTTATAGCTAATTTATATTCATTCGCTTTCTATTGAAGCCCATAAACTTCTAAACAACAATAATATTTAACTTTTATTTTCTTTATTTTCCTTTTCAACTATCATTAACTTTCACAAACTTTCATCTCTATTAATCTATCGACACTTAGTGCGAAGGAAAAGTGAGAATTATTCTTTGTTTGGAAACAGCGGATGGAGCAGTTGATTGTTGGCATACCCACGTGCAAGGAAAGTGCATGGACCCACACACATGCATAATGAGCAGGGTACGTATGATAGGCATAGGTGCAGAAGATAAATTCTTAAAACCATCTCCAATGGTGAGTGCTCAAAAAAAGGTTAGGAGATGTGTCAATATTTATAGCCATTTTAGAATGGTGCTAACCGTTGAAAAAGTGAAGAGTTCTTTCAAAAAGTTGGTATTGTTGTCCACTTTTGGCACTAATGCTAACTATTATTTTAATATAAAAATAAAAAAAAATCAACTTTCACGTTATTCTATAATACATTAAAAAAAATATATAAAATAATTTTATATGGACTATATTGACAACTTTAGAAGAGTGCTTACTACTGGAGTATTTTATTGTAATTGTTGCTTAAAGTGAGGTGAATGAAAAAAACAATAAAATAATATTTTATAGGATGATGTGTAGTTGTTAAACAACCTTAGAAACATTCTCCATTGTAGATGCTTTAAGAAATAGTATTCCCTCCATTCTTTTTTATATGACTGTTTCGGCTCTTTGTAGTGGGGTGCGCGGGCGTGCCAGAGATTTATAGTTTTCTCAAACTATAAATTGAATTGTGCTAATTTAACTTCTAAATTATCAAACGATTGTGCGGAATAAAAGAGACCTAAATTTTCAAAGGATTTGTCATCAAAACGACACCACCTTAAGAAAATGATTGATGAACAAAATAATAAATTGAAACTAGAACTGAACGAAATTGGTGAACTTGTATTGAAATTTACTGATGCCTACAAGTAGAAATTAAAATGGAATAAGATTATACGTAGAAATTTGGAAACCGTATATGAAGAGGTGAAATCTAAAATTTGCTAAGTCTAAAAAGAAAACTGAATTGCTGAAGTCTAAAGGAAATTTGCTAGAGTTTTGCTCTGGTTTGATTGGCGATTTGGTTGGGCTTTTTCCATCGATCTTTCTAGTATTTATAGGCAAAGGGAGTAACTGCTTGTGATGGATAACTGCTTCTAATAACCACTTGAATCCACCAATGTCAAGTTCAATAACTTTCTCCCCACTTGAGACCGTCAACTCCCCATGATCTTCTAAATTAATGACTCTGAATCACCATGTCGTCATTGATTTCTATTTACTGATTGACTCACCAAAAAACACGCATCAAATAATAAACGGTCTTGTGAATCTCTAAGTGCACTTCATTTCTAGATCTAGTAGTGATTCCCTCCGGTGCATCACATTCTAGATTTGATCGTGATTTCCCCTAGGTGCACTTCATGGTTCCCTCTTTTAAGTAAAAAGGTGCATCAGACGAGAAAAAGGGTGCATCAGAAAACCATATCAATAAAGTTTCAAATATGAATTTTGAGAAAAAAGTTTTCTAAAACATTTTTTTCAAAGGAAAGTTTCCTAAAGTGGATTTTCAAAGGAAAATTTCCTTTAAACATTATTTCCTAGATAGTTTCCCTCATGAATAAAAGCACATTTGAAAGAATTTTTCCAAACATCCATTTGAACATAAAATTATTTTTGGTGCAAACAATGACGTTTTGAGGTTTTCAATTTGTTCTTTTTTATATGATATTTTGCATTATCAATGCACTTTTGTCAATAATTTTTCAAAAGTACCTTTATTTATGATAAGAGAGATGTTAGTCTTAAACATTAGGGACAGCAATGGGTACCTAACCCGTGGGTACCCGGCACTACCCGCCCCTAATGAGTTTACCCATACCCGGTCTAAAAGGGTATGGGACGGGGATGAGATTTAAAACACTACCCGTGAGGGGTACGAGACGGGTATGGGATTACCCCCTAGGGTACCCGGTACCCGTGATATATTTGAGGGTAATGGGTACCCGTACCCGTCCCGTCTCATTAAAAAATATACATAATATATAAATATATATATAACTCAATAAAATTTGTTTAGGTTTATAATAATGACCCATTATTTGGTTCAGCCCATTGCAAATAAATCCATTATTAAATGATTTGGGATTATTTTTAAATTTATGTATGGATTAGATGTTTTTTTAAAAAAAAAAATATGGTTAGCTATATTATGCATGAACGAATATGGATACCCGTGGGTACCCGCTATTAACACGGGTAAGGGTATGGGATTACAAAAGTGTACCCGTTAGGGTATGAGACGGATACGGAAAATGTCAAAATTAATGGGTACGGGTATGGGAAGGGCACTACCCGCGGGTACCCTACCCGTTGTCATCCCTATTAAACATAAAAAAGTTTGCAGTAATTTAGAAAGAGTAAATTGGTCATTAGTTTGCTTAATTTATTAGTTTTGATGAACAATCTTGCCAAGAACGGAGGGAGTAGTGGTTTCGAGCAAAGTGTGGCGCCCACAAACAACAGCAGTAGGAAAGTAATTAAAATGGGAAAACCAAATCAAAACCAAAAACAAAAGCAAAACCAACCCAATCTGTTTTGGTTTTGTGTCTGTTTATTACCAAAGCAGCTCAGCTCCCCCCGTTGATCTTTCTTCTTTCTCATTATCGATTCCTTGTGCTCTGTAAGATTCTTTCTCCAATCATTGTTTTCAATTCCATATTCATATTCTATTCTATATATATTGAAGTTACCTGTGTGTTTTTGCTTATCTTCAAAGCTATTCTTTGGGGTTTGTATGCATTCTAGATCTCCAGATTTAATGCTATTTGCTCTTTCTGGATTTTTCAAGCTCAAATATATATCTTCTATTCTGTTTTCTTATAATTCTATATCCTCTCTCTTGCTTTTGCTTCATGTTTCTACTTCTTCTTGTTGTTGCTGCTGCTGCTTTGAATTCACGTTTTGCGTATGTGTAAAATCCATATACCCTATCACCTATTTTCTTCTTAATAGCTGAGAGGGCTTATCGATATCGTGCTTCTTCTTATCTTTTTCTTTCTTCCATATCATGCTTAATTTACAGCTTTTACAACTCTTGTGTTTTGGAGATGTGTTATTTGTAAAACATTCTATGCATGTGTATGAAGCTTCTTCATGCCCTAACTTTGTTCTATTTTCTTCATTTTATACATTCAAACTAACATCATACTTGCTCTTCTGCTTCCGTGTTTAGTTTGCTTGTAATTTCAAAGGAACTAATTAATGCATTTTGTCATCTTTTCAGGTGTTAATTAACATATATATTTAAGAAATGGAAGGCATTATTGTTAGAAGGGTGATTCCATCTGATAACAGCTGTCTTTTTAATGCTGTTGGGTAAACTCTACATTCTGAACTTCTATTCTTATTAATTTCGTTTATTGTCAATGCGTCTATGATTCAACGCTGAAGTATTGTTCTATTCGTATAACTTTTTTGGGAACTTTGCAGGTACGTTATGGACCACGACAAAAACAAAGCTCCTGAATTGAGACAGGTTTTCATCTACAACACTTACTGCTAATATTCTTAAGCATGTCATTTGATCTCTCTATTGTGGTCCCTTTGGTATTCATTTTGATATATTACTCATTAAACTTTATGCCTATTCATCTCAAAAGTTTATTACTTGATTACGTAATACGTGTTTTTAGGCTTTCAATTGGTGCATTTCTCCAATCAATTAAAAGTAACATAAAAAATTTATATTTTTATATGTCTAACTATCACCAGTATAACAAAAGTTAAACCCAAAACGATAGGGTCAAAGACAACAGAGGTGCTTGCATGGGCACACAAGCAAAGTGAGGTGTGGTTAATCACTTGCGCCTTACAGTACCTTCATTGAGGTGCTGGGTGAGTGGCTCAGTCCAGCCCTTGCCCAAGAAACCCGTTTTTGGATACTTTCGACGCATTTGAAATTAAAAACGCTATTTCGAAATGGAAACTGGAAACTGGAAACCTCGGTTCTAGGGATGTTGAAAAAGAACATTTAAGGTAACATCACAAGTAATGTTTGATTTAAAAGAATTTTTTGAATATTGTAAACCAATGAGTTCCTTTTTGAGAGGCAGCATCGGAAGTGTTAGAATGAAGAAGATTGATTGACAGCTTTTACGGGGCGAAAAACGGACACGTATTTTTATTAAGGGACTACTGATTGCTTTTACGGTAACAAAAACAAAGAGATTTTTTTTGCTGTCCCTAAAAAGAGACTACAAATGGAAAGATATTGCATTTCTGTACTATACCCTTTCAAGATTCAACTTATATGTTGCCCCTTGTGACAAAGAAGTACACAGAAAACACAAGAAAAAGAAAAACCAGCCAAGGGTTAAAAGCAATTCATTTGAGTCATCAATCAGAGAAAGTGTTTGGTGTTAAAAACTCTAGTTTCTAGTTTTTCGGGGATTCCAAAATGACGAGGATGCTCATTCGATAGAGTTCGATGTTAACTATAATATAGATTTTAAATTAGGCTAAATTTGAGAACTTAGATCTTTTTTTTTTTTTGGCTTCATGCTTTTAATATCCTTTTCTTTTTGGGGTTATTAATATCTTAATTGATGAAACTGATATATGATTCTGTGTCATTTAGTGAAACGCCAATGCTGTTTTGGTATATGTTTTTACTTTTTCGTTTTCAAGTATTGCCACGTTTCGCTATGGTGAGCGCGCACTCGGATGATTAGTCTTTTCACCTTTAGGGTGTCTAGCGCTTTCATCCAAACATAAAAGTTGTACTTGTCTTCTCATATCCTTCTAGTCAATTGGATATGTTTGTATTCTGCTATACTGGGAATTTGAGCTGTGCAATCACTTTGTCATGGGGATCGCTTACTTATGATCGCCTTCGTTTTGAGAGACTTTCTGTGAAAGTATTGATTTTGATTCTCTTTCGAAATAGTTCTAGATAAAAATTGCATGATGTTTAGAATCCTTTTGAATAAGTTGGTATCCACCACTTGTATCGTAATTATTAATGGCTAGTCAACTCTTAGTTAAACGGGGTGTTCTTAGTTAATGGGATATCCAGTTTGAAGGGTTTAATGATAAACCGTCAGTTTTCTTTTACGAGAGGAACAGTTCCCAATGCTGGATCCGCAACTGTGGCCTTGTGGTCAGCAACACATCTTCACCATTTGAGGTGTATTATTTGGGACAAGTGCGTTGCAGTGAATTTTCAGTTTAGCTTGCGACTATTATTAGAACTGATAATATCCACTAAATTAGTTGTGATTATAAGAATGAGCAGACAGTTAATCATATGAATGCAAAGGGTCATTCGTGCATTTCACTGCAAAATTTCATAATAGATTTACACTTGTTGATTTGATCTTGTCCTTCTCTTATTTGGTTTTCTTTTGCGTCAATTCTTTCCTTAAGGTTATAGCTGCAACAGTGGCAAGTGATCCTGTGAAGTATAATGAAGCATTTCTCGGAAAGACAAATGCAGAATATTGCGCTTGGATTCTTGATTCAGAGAAGTGGGGAGGTATGCTGAACTTATTATGTTCTAGTGAGGTCCGTAATTGAAGAAGTCATATTACTGAAAATTATATTGGGTAGCTTTTGAAATGTGATATATGTAATGGCATGCATCTCTCTGAAGTAAAAGGTTGGTGATAAAACAATTTTAGCAGCCCAAAATACGCTTGGACAACAAGTTGGTTTTGGTAGGTTTAGTTGATTATTCTGCATGTAGATAGAACTCAAACACCAAGAAACTTGCAGACAGAAAATACAAAATAGAAAGGATAGTATGTTATAGGTATTCAATGCTGTAAAGTATAAGGGTTACAGCCCTATCAGATGCAAAGGAGGTTCCACAAGTATGGTGATAAAACTATGTTGAGAAGAGAATGAAAACGTAAGAAAGGAGGATATACCCCTTGGCCAAGCTACCAAGCCGAGGTCCTGTAATGTAAGAAAGAAAATCCTGTTCATCTCTACTGTCACTACTACCGTATAAATTCTTTATTTGGTCCCAGCAATCTGTCTCCTCCTCATCTCGCTTTCAATTAGGATCACATAACCTGTCACCGCTACCAGAATACACCTTCCAGGTTTTAGGTTCATAAGTCAATTGGCCCAAAACTTCATCCTCATCAGCCTCATTTATATCACATCTTTACATATCATGATTGCTTAGGCATCTATTATATTCTTCACGAGGAAAGGAATCCTGGTGGGGCACCATCTCTATCAGTTTCCTTGTTTCCTTCCCGTGTTAAAAGGCAAAAGCTAGCTTGCTTTTTCTGTATCGTGTGGTAGTGGATATTTGACCACTTAGTATCCTACTCTTGTAGATTTAGCCTGTTCTCTTACAAAAAGAAGATGATAGAATCTATATAAACTGGGTGATGATTTAGTAGCTGATACGGGATTCCAGTATACTATTCCCTATGCAGCTGTTGGACTAAGTAGGAGGGTATATGCTGGAATCCCGTGTCAGTTGCTAGGATTTACTGCCAGGGCGTAGGATGTTATCAAACCGTTAGGCCATTACCTGTCAGTAAGGTTGTTCTCAGCATGTTAAATGAGGCATTAAAAATTTCTTGCGTCCTTTCTCTTTTTCAGTCTAGTAACGATAGTGTTCTGCTGACTTTCTTCTCATGGTTACATATAGGTGCCATTGAGCTTTCAATATTGGCTGATTATTATGGACGTGAGATTGCTGCATACGATATCCAAACCACCCGATGTGATGTGTATGGTCAGGTAAGCATTAGATGTTATTCTCTTAGGCCACATGCATAGACATCTGAACTTAATTACAAAAGCTGAAGTCGTTTGTACTTCATAGTTGAATCTTACATACACTTTAATTTATGCCTTCTTGTAATTTCCGTAAACTTGCACTAATTTGTGATTTAACATGTAGCTAATAGATCCCTGAAATTCGAAATTAATATCAATAGACCCCTAGAATCAAAGTTTATGTCACACTCTGCAAGCAGACCAATGTCTAAAAGGTCAATCAGAGTTATTATTTGACTTTAAGTACAATTTAAAAGTTCAGTTGTGAATTTATGCATCCAGTTTTTCTCCTGAGATCAACATCTTATGTAACTAATTCCTTTTTCTACACCTGCCATTGCTATTTGACAGGACAGACAGTATCCGGAGAGGGCGATGCTAATTTATGATGGACTCCATTATGATTCTTTGGCTGTATGTGTTTAATTTCCTACGTTGTTTGAAATCTCATATTAATTCCCTTTTTGGAAAAATAATGACTTATTAACAATAATTGAACAAAATTGGTATATTAAATGGAAATGAAATGTCAATTTGTCATCCAAAGTGATGATTAAAGTTATTGCAACCTAATCGGATTAATCATCTCCTCTTGTTGGATAAGTTCTTCTTGTTCTGTTAACTTCATGCATTGAAGTCATAAATACTTTTTGTACTCCATTGTATAGATGTCTCCATTTGAAGGAGCTCCAGAGGAGTTTGATCAGACAATATTCGGTGTACAAAAGGATAGAACAATTGGACCAGCTGAAGGACTTGCTCTAAATCTTGTGAAGGACCAAAACAGGTATTATATTTTGTAAGGCCTTTTTAGGTTCACAACAATTATATGGAAGGTTGTATAATACTATAAATTGTGTGCACAAAATGAAATAAATACCCTCTCTAAGGAACAATATACCCACAACATGAAATGGATACCCTCTTCAAGAAACAATATACCTACAACATGAATTGAATACCCTCTTCAAGGACCAATATACCTACAACATGAAATGAATACCCTTTTCAAGGAACAATATGGTATAGTTGAAAATTCTATGTGATTGATTTGCAGGAAACGGAGTTACACAGATACATCTCGCTTCACTTTGAGGTGTGGTGTATGCCAGATTGGGGTAGTTGGTCAGAAGGTCGGTGCTCAAATTTATGATACATCTTAATATTAATATAATATACGTTTTTAGCTTTCCGGATAAGGTCCAGATTTTTCTTTAATGTTTATGAGGAACTACTGATGCTCTTAACTCAAGAAATGGCAAGAGTTTCAAATTCCAATTTTATTAGTAATTTTGTCAAACAAGTATATAGATCAATTCTGGACGCAAGTAGTAAAACTCATTAAGACATGACTTTTACTTGGGTCCAAAGGAGGAGGCAGGGAGGCACGAGGATGCCATTGTATATGCAGCCGTCCGGAACCACTTGCCCATCCCTTCATCTTCATCTGAGGGTGCATTGAAGGGCTGTGCATTTTTTTCTCCAACCTAGTGCAAAACAATGCCCGTTTCGGCATGGAAATGAGAGAAGAAAAAAAACCCAACTCTTATGAGCTTACTTTTTTTTTTTTTTTTTTTGCTCTGCAAGAGTTGAAGGTCGACTCCATTACTGCCTGAGTCCAAAATTGATCCATTTTGGAATTGACAACAAAATCTTTACCTTTTAGGGCAACTTTCGACCTTATTCCTTTATATTGTGTGTTTTTATGTTTTGAAATTTGTTTGAATGGGATTATGTAGGAGGCTATGGAGCATGCACAGGCCACCGGGCATGTCAACTTCCAAGAATTCAGATGACACAAGTTGCCTGTGGGAAAACCTGGGTTGGTTCCTTGTTGTTGTACCATTTCAATGATAAATTGTTGAATTCTTTGACCACAGAATAATAAGGCTGCGTTTTTCTAAGCATTGTTGTACAATTAAAAAGTAACAAGAAATTTTACAAATTGTAGTTAAATTGTTTGTGATGGAAGAAGTATGGTCCCAAATGCTAGTTGCTCTTCCTGCTTGTTGTTTAGTTTAGTTGTACTAAACTAACCATCTTCTCTCATGTTGTATGCATAAATTCATCTGTGATTTATTTTTTAAATGTGGTTTTTCTTTTGATACTTTGAGACTTGAGTGTTACTAGAAGAGTTCTTTATGACTAAACGATACTTGGGTTTCAGTTGTTAAAAAAAAAGAAGAAATTTGTTGCAACACAGTTAAAGTCTGAGAAAGTAAATCTCGAAATTAATGATGTGATGGAGAGTAATTTCTGCCTAATCAATTTTATCTTATGTAATTCATTCACGACAACAACAAAAAGTCAAAAACAGTACATGAAAAAAAAATAGTGCAGTCCATTATCGACTCCCAATTCTCAAAAACCTGGAGTTGTGCAACTTAAGTTGTGATGAAAACCAATACTATATTTGTCTTTTAAAATATATTGACATTTATATACTGATCAAATATAGATCCCCTCAACTGAATAAGACATTTGTACTATGAACTTAACGATCAATCTAATTCATGAACTTTTAAGTTAGTGTAAAATATATATATGGAGTAATGCGTTTTCTTTTTAGAAAAATTAACAGCGTAGATCAGATTTTAGTGAACTAATATCAGTGGAATTTAATATAGCAATGTAGAGGAACATATTGTTAGGAGATTTCACATGATGCATTGAACAGACTAGACTGACTGAGATACAACAATTGAATTTCTTTTACTCTGAAAATGCATTTAGCAGAAAACATAATCCATGAAGCCAATGATATCCTCTCTTTTTCTTGTATCCTTCCTTTTTCAGCATTTGGATCATCAAGAAAAAAGGGCTTATCAGAATTGAGACCTCATCAACTTATTTCCATCTGCCTCTCCTCTCTCATCATAACAATTTCCTATCTTTCCCTACCTCTAGATTTTCTGCTTCAGAACGTGGCGCAATTGAATTTTGTGACTCTCCATCCTCGCCTCCATCAGCTTTGCTTTCAAGCTGTTCTTCTGTGCCCCGCGAGGCCATTCAATGCAACCTTTCATTCCTCGTGTTATGTGTGGATTACCCGAGGAGTCTGGTGAACTCCATTGCCCTACCATATCCGGACTCTCTCCACCTTTACCTGACCCTCCATCTGAAGATATAATGCCCCCATTCGATTTCCTTCCGTTAGATAGCCTTCCGTTCATTCCATCTACTGATATTATTTTGTAGTTGTCACCCCCTGATCTCCAAAGCTTTGCAATTGATGATACCTTCTTATATTGCTTTGTTGGCATAGAACACAGTTCACTGATTTCAGTAATTGGCGTTCCATCACACGCATTTTCTTCCCATTCTGTTCCACTTTGTGATACATTACTATAACGGCGATTCTTGTTGACAGATCGGACACTTCCATCTGGAGAATAGCTTGAGCCTTGATCTTCCAGGTTACTCACTGTTTCCCACCCACTCTCATCTTCTTCCATATCACCATCATGATCAACGTATGCATTAGAATGTCTATAATTTCCATTCTTTTTCGTTGTGGTGACTTCAGGACTCACTGTATGAATTTTTGAAGCATGGCTGACGGGACTATATGTAACACACTGCTCAATCTCCCTCTCATTGGGTTCACCACAATTAACTTCTTCAAAAATGGAAAAGATATCATCCGGGTTGGGTGGCTCATAGTGGAAATCTTTTACTTCTTGAATATCTACAGATGCAGCAGCATGAATGAGTGATTCTGCTTCTCTCATTTCCTTCAAATCAGGGTTTACACCTCTTGTCCTTAGAAAATTTGCCATTTCTGCAACAAGATTGTTCATCTGAGAATACTTCGTTTCAAGTGCCACCTTTGCATCAACCAGCTTCATTTGAACTCGCTCTTCACGCCATACCTCAGCCATCTGCAACATCTTCCGTTCTTCATCCACTTCTTCTCGCATTTTCATGGAATCCCTCTTTAATGCTTCAACTTCAGCCTTGTCCTCCCCAATTTCCTTAGCTAGCTCATCACACACTTCCTCGATCAATTCTCTGGCCTTCCTTTCCTTTTCATAGTCCTGCATAAATCGCTTTGCTGAAACCTTTGCATCAGCCAGCTCATTAACCAACTTGGAATTCACAATTTCTAGCCTCTGGCGATTCTTCCTTTCACGGCTCAAGTCAGATTTGATGTCATCAACAAATGCTCGAATTTTCTCATGCTCTCTGCTCCTCCAAGTAGCCCTTTCTTCGCTGACTTTCTTCAGAAAGTGTTCCAGATTCTTTTTTGATGATCGGCGCTCAGCCTCAAGCTCCTGCATACGAGAGCGAGCTTGCTCTAGTTCAGCTTCGAGTGCAGAAACCATTGATACAGCACTAACTTTTTGATCAAGCCGCTTCATGTGGCTGTAAATCTCGCGGACCTCATCCAATGTTTCCATGCAAACAGGGTGCCACTTAGTTGCACCTTCCATGGCAGAGTTGGGAAATTGAAATGAAGGTTCAAGCTGAAATATGAACATTTCCAGCAATAGATAAGCGAACATTCGAAAACATTCCAGCACTATACTCCAGTCAAACTCAAAAGAGAAGAGAAAAGTGCTCATATGTTTTAAGAACATGAAGATATTGAGCTTCGAATGTCATAACAGGAAAAAAGATTACTATAAAAGCAAAAGCAAAAGAAAAGCTAGAAGTTAGTCACCATAGTAACCTTATGTCAAGATGACATTTTTCCAAAGCAAAATTTGTAGCAAGATTATCTCGTCCATGAATACATGAATATTAGGTGGACAACCTTGCATTAACTGATGCAGACATTTGTGTAATATATTTGTTTTCCTCTTTAGGTGGAAGGAAAAAAAAAACAAATAAAACAGAATTACTAATAGTTTTACATACTACTACTTTAACAAGGTGACTGAAAAAATATGGCATGGATTAACCCACACCCACAATCATCAGTGTCAACTGTAAAAGTAATACCGAATTTGACTATCCAATCGAATGGTTTCCAACTTGTTAGTATAGAGCTTGTGCATGTAAATAAGATTCTATACTCGCTCACATGCGTGCATTGTGAAATCAAGTTTTACATGATGGACTGATGCTTACAAGGACTGGACACAAGAACATGGAGTGTAACGAGAAAATGTGTCTTCAACCGAGATGATAATGATATGAATCATTCAAAAGATATACCAAAGAAACAGAATGCTGACCCATCATGCGCAACACTCAATATATGTCGCATATAAGTAACAGAATACAAGATAGATTCTGTTATTAGCATCACTCCACTTAGTCCATATTGAATAAGCAACTAACAGATAACAATTCAGTTAAAATACAGGAAACACCATACCTTGCAATATGATCTGTTTTTCGTATCAGATACTGAACTTGGACTATCTAGTGGATTCTTTACATCAAAGATGTTAGCTTTGCCACTGTGATGCGGTATAAATGAGATTCCCGTGTGACCAGCAACAGGCTGCAGAATTGAAAACCAAAGCAAACCCAGAATCATAAAACCAAAAATGCAACGGAAGTCTAAACCAAAGCGACTACAACAAAAGCAATAGTCAAGCATCCCACTTTTCTAATCAATCTGGTAAACAATACGATATATAGAGAGATCTAGCTTTTGGAGGTTATTTTAATAATCACCGTCCAACCTAATCTCAGTCTTCCCCTTCCTTCCCTTCTTGAGTATACCAGAAAGGCCCACATCATGTGATTTGACTGTAATTTAAAGCCATCAATCTACCTCAACTGTCTTCCTTTATCCAGATTGGGACAGGCCATATGCCCCAATAGAATAGACAGAGTTCTAACTCAAACCCATAAAATATCTAAAAAAATACCAGCTTGGTAACAGATTTTAATAATTACATATATAGAATAAAAGGCTGAGATATAACCCAATATAATCCCCAACAAATATACACTAAACAGCAAAGGTTGAATTTATTTCCTTTAAACAGAGGAAAAGAAAAGGTATCCTATATACATAAACCTAACTGAGCAAACCCAATTGGAAAAACTGAAGTAGGGTCTTATTATAAGCATAATAATTTTGATGCAAAATAGAGTGGATAAAAACTTAAACTACAATCTTCCACTTTTTCCTTTTCATTATTGGGAATGAATGTTTTCATTGAAGCATTAATAATACCTCATTTATAAATCAGATTGACATGACAATTAGCAGCATTATTACAGAATCAAACTTATTCACATGATTCTAACTCCCTACTCTACTGGATCACATTGAATGTAAAACTCAAATCAACCCCAAGCATGCATTTTTCTCGTGTGTTAGTTAACTTTACTAAAAACCAACATAGATCTTTCTTCATCTCAACAAAAAGACCCGGAAAAAGAATCACCTGAAACCCTAACCGATCTCTCGACCTCCTCTCAGCAGCCACAGTCTCCGGAAGCTGCAAGCGCCATAACCCAGCAGCAAGCTTTCTAGCAGAAAGCTGTCTAGATACTTTCCGGCGAGTTTTCCCGGCGTCCATCTTCTCCTCTGGGTCGTCATCATGACCCTTTTGAAGTCTAACATTAGTCCCTTTATCTTCGATCTTCCATTTCAAGAGGGGCGTTTCAGGGCGGCTGCGGGTCCTTCTAAGGGGAGTTGAAGTCCTCTTTAAACGAGTGAGACTGGGGTTGCGAGTTTGGCGGCGGGGCTTGAGATCTGGATGAGGAAGAGGGTTAGGAGCTTTGGAAGTAATAGAGGTGCCGGGAAATGTCGCCGTTGAATGGGGTTTTCCGGTGATCTTCATTGGTGCAGCTTACGACAACCACCCATTTATGGCGGAAGAAAGAAACCCAAGAAAAATAAAGCTGAGGTTTTAGAGAGAGAAGGAACAAGTGAGGTGTGAAAAATGAGAGAAAGTACAAGCAAGGAGAGAGAGAGAGATAGAAGCTTATGTTGTAATAGTAAGAGAAAGGAAGTGTTGTTTTCTTTTCTTGCCTGATTTTTTGCTCAAGAAAACGACGTATCTTCATTTATTTCTTACTATTTGGAAAATTTTAGAATACGTATCCCATACCGTATCATCTCTATGTTAACTTTATGATTTAAAATTTTATATAAATAATTAATTAAAATAAATAATTATTAATTAATTATATAGTGCTATGCGTCAACAAATTATAAATTTTACATTATCATATTATCCGCAATGCCGACATATTGTAAAATCTATCAAAATAAGTATACCATATATATGTAGCTTGTAGGTATGTATTTCTCACTAGTCAACTTGGGAGGTGGACTTCTGCTTTTCTTACCCTGTGATAGATTTATACGACTGCGTTTTTTACGAGAGAAACGCGCTTTGCACGTGCTTTCTTGTCTGAAGCATGTGTTGTGTAGAAAGACGTTGTAGATCAATTACTGCTCTATTTTTTCATGTTCTTAGTAACATTTTTAGGCTAATTCTGTGATATCTTGAGTGAAATCTTTGTGTTCAAAGTTTAATCTCGTTATTCTTTTCAAAATTTCTTCATTTACTGCCTATAAGCTTTTCACTGAAGATATTGAATCTTTATTTTCTTATTTCATACCCACTAAATACCCTTCTCTAGCATAGCTTAAACAAACAAATAATCCTTACCGAGCAATTTGATGTGTAAAAGTTAAGAATTAACAATTTGATGTAGTTATTAATAAAAGATTTAATACATACGTATCCCCTCGAACTTGTCCCGACACTTTATATATTCTAACTATAAAAAGCTTTTAATTCTTCATTTTATCAAGGACACTTATAGTGGGACTAATCTGAAATGTCACTTGCCATAAACACTTATAAGGAAGATATTTATTTTATTTCAACCGTGTTAATAATGGAAGGTATATTTTTAATAAAAAGGAAAAATATATTTTATAACTTAGTTTTGTTAGTTTGTTACATTTTATTGTTAAGTTTAGGTGTACACGTAAAACTGAAAGTATATTTGTAAAAATAGGACCGTTGAAGCCAAAAGATGAGGATTTGGTGTTTTTTTTTACCACAAAACATACATATATGTACGTGATATGTAGTATTATGCATGGAAAAGGAAAAACCATCATGAACCCGGAGTTCAAGCACAAAAGCATTCCATCTTTATTACATTTTACACAAAAGTAGTTACCTCAATTTTTCAATTTTTAGAATAATTATAAGCATTCGTTTTCGGTAAAAAAAGAATTGCAACCATACGGTACACGGATTTTATTCAATATCTATATATTATAGCGGAACATATAGGCTATCATTTCTAAATTATTTTATTATGACTAGCTTATTATCATTTGCTCTACACTTTATCATGCAAATCAAACATGATCCAAATAGAGTATAAGAATTTTCAAACATATATTACGTTTTGTGTTTGATAAAATAATTTTTTAAAAGTGGTACGATACTCTATCTTCTGCTTAAAAGGTTTGCGGTTCGAGTCTTCACTTCGTCAAAATTTAATTTTTATTAATAGGTAATTTGTAAACTCTATTATAAACCATAATCGAGGTCTGTAATTTGTCTTGGTCTTGCGAGTGAGTGGACCTGCTCTTAACTAAATTTTTTGTTACCAAAAATAATAATTTTCTAAAGAGGTTGAGTTTTTCAATCAGTTTCTTTTTTTCAATTTTTAACACAAAAATAAAAGGGAAATTCTAGGGTCACTTTGTTTTTCACAAAGTAACCATTACTTTGTTTTGTCCACCATTAGATCATGGGTTAAAACCTAATCTAATGGTGGATAGGACAAAGTACAAACAAAGTAGAGGAAAAACAAAGTGACCATAGCCTACACCAAAAATAAATCCCTTTAAGTAAATAAATTTCTTATTTATTTATTTTTTCTTTATTGAAGAATACCTATATTAATTTCTTTTTTGTTGGAGTTCTTGTTCTTCCCCTCTATATCAAAGGTCTTTCTCTATATATGATACGGTGATACCCGTGATTTGTATCTATATAGATTAGAAAAGAACAATTATTTAATTAATCATGTTACATAGATTTTTTTTCCTTCTTTTTAACTCCCCTTTCGGTGAAAGGTTATGGTTACTTTATTTTTTTGTCATTTTGTCTCTCCTACCACTGAATCATGTTCTATTTCACTCATCCAATGGTGATAGTGGACAAAGTGATGGTTACTTTGTAAAAAAAAAAGATAACCATAAAAAAATCCCCTTCATATATCTCAATTTTATTATTTTTTATATTTTCTTTTTTGATAACAATTTATATTTTCTTTTAAACTCATGAAATTTAGTTATAGATGAAGTTTTTTTTTTAAAGCGCAATTACATTTATATTAAATAATAAAGAAAAATTTACATTTTAGTGTGATTCGAATCCATGACATTTTTTATCGTATGTAAAGTCTTTAACCTCTAGGTTAATACTTTCGTCACTAGTGAAATTAAATTTTCAATTGATATTTCTGTTACTTTTTGAAATTTCATTTGATAATTAATTATGTTAATGTTAAAATAAAAATTTAATTATCCAATAGATTTGATTTGATAAACTATTTACCCATGAAATTTGACAAAATGTGATCAATAACAAAAAAAAGAAAAGAAAGGGGAATTGAAGTGCACATGGTAATAGGTAGGGACTTGGAAATTATGGAGGACTTGGAGTTTGTATGAATGAAAATGTAGTTTGGTTATATGCATTAGTGGAGTATTATTTGTTAAGTCCCATATTGAAGGCATCCGAGGAAAAATCCACGTGGCGACTGTGTGTTAAATATAGAAAATAAAAAAAAGGTGATAAAATGTTAGAAGGCGACAGAAATCAGAAATGTACCCACATGGGGCTGCTATTTATTTATAGGCTTATACTAGTAGTACTACATGGTCTTACTTGATTTCTGAGCCCTCTTCTTCTATTTTTAATTTAACACAGATTATGGTTCATTATTTTAGATCTAATCCCATGCTTAGTAATTTAATTTTTATAAACTCTTGTGTTTGCGGCTTAAATATTATTAACCTTTTACCTTCGGATATGTAACACTTAGCCAATTGTTGAGATGTCGTTTTGTTATATTTATTTAGAGTAGAGTACAGAGATTCTGGATACCCCTTGCACAGACATGTTTCTTGTCTACTTCAATTGTTTAGTGGGAGGGACCCACAAGCTTGGTAGGATGGAGAAGCAAACTCTTTCGTTCGTTTTTATTCAACCTCGGTTCCCTTTTCCTTCATCTCTTGATTTAAACTTGCCATGCCTTGTGTTGTAATAAATGTACTCTAGCCACTATGTTTCACTAATTTTACATGGTTGACAATTACGGGGCGTTAAACCAAATTATGTTAAATAGTCTGTCAGAGAATATTAATATAAATCATAACTGAATCTTAACTATCAATTCGAGCTTTTAATTTAATCATTTAAGTTATTGATATCAGAGTTTTTGTAATTGAAAGATTTGAGTTTGATTTCTGACAATTTCATTATTTGTTGAACTAAAAACACTTGGTGAGTTAATCTAAGTTGTGCACGCTTCAAGCCCAAAGCACTTTTACCCGGGTGTGATAGAGAATATTAATATATAAACCATAACTATGCCTTTACTATCAGTTCGAGCTTTTGGTTCAATCGGTTAAGTAACTGGTATTAGAGCCTATATGATCCAAACAACCTCAATATTTGTTGAATTAAAAATACATGGTGGGTTAACTTGTGTTGTGCACGCTTCAAACTCAAGTAACATTCGCGTGAAGGGGTGTGTCAGAAAATATTAATATATCTTGTTAAGGGGCCAACAAGCAGTTACTCTTATTTAAAGATTTAATCTTCTGAGTATAAATATCTATCTAGATTTAAAAATGACTTCTAGTAGTGAGAGACACGTCCCAAATAATGAAAAAAACTCATATTCTTCTAAAAGGATTATCTATCGCTTGATCTCATATGTTCTTTGGCACTAATTACACATTCAAGAAATACATAATGAAGAACTTCATTTAGGCCCAAAATACAAGTATCTGGATAATGATAGCCAGAGGACCTTGCATTCCTTTCACAATAGACGAAGTTGGTGGGATCCCTATTCTTGAAGAGAACTACATCAATGAGGACTTGAAGAATATGCAAACCAATGCTTTTGCTATTAACATGCTTAAGTGTGCTTTAGATGAGTATAACAAGATTCCAAATTGTGAGACAAATATGGGACTACAAATAACTTATGAAGGACCACCAACAGATTTAAGGAGTTTAAGAATAACCAGAACCTTAAAATCCATGAGCTTTTTAAATAAATGACAAAAATGACGTTTCCGAGATGAATTCTGAATTTACCAACATTGTAAATGAGCTCAAGACATCAGGAAAAAAGTTTGTTGAATTAGAACTGGTGAAGAAAATTCTTAGTACCAAAGCCATGGCAAAGCAAAAAAAAAAAAAAAAAAGCCCATTGAAGAGGCTCAATATATAGCCTCTTACAAATGTGATGAACACCCATATATTATGTTACATGAGATATTTTGGATTATATATAAGTTTTTCTGGTAGAATTTTATAAGGTAACTTTTTAAAAAAAAATTCTTACAAAAATTATCAAAAAGGAACTGTGATTTGCTTTCACAAAAAAGTGACTATAATTTTTATGTCTTGCCAAAAGAAAGACTTTTTATTTAAATACCGTACAAATGACCGTTAACAATTTTAAAATAAAAAATTGAAAGAATTAAAGTTGTTTAATACATTATTTACTATAGAACCATTTTTTTTATATTTTTCTGAATCAACAATTTCAAAATTATCTCTCGAAACATTTACTTTATCTCTCTACCTAAACGACTTTGAAATTAAAAACTCAAATAATTAAAATTTGTTTAAAACATCATCAATTCATGAAATTTTGTATTTTTGAAATTTTTAGAGATCATTTTTATAGTGTTTAAAAAAATTTATTTATTTTGACAAAATATAAAAATCACGGTTATTGTTTTTATCGCAAAACAAACAATAGTCCCTTTTCTTGACAATTTGTGTAACCAACCCAAATTTCTATTGATATTGATGTAATTTTTGCCATTCGGTTCATGTCCGAAACAGCCCATTAAACCGGTTGCTCATAATAGTACCAGCAATATAGTATAGTAGAAATAATGGATTGGGCTGGAGCCCAATGTTTCTTTTTATAAAGAGCCCAATTTTTTCTGAAAACAATCATAAAAAATACAAGAAAATAGAGATCAACCTGGGCATTTTAGTAGTTATACAGAATATACAAACGGTATCACTTTTTGAATACATTTATTAGTTTCTGTCATGATACTTCAGCTACACTACATGTGATACTTTATATTATAAAAAAGATAAATATTGTATTAACTTTAATTTGTACCAGTTTATCATTTAAGAATAACTAGTTCATTTTCTCACATATTTCCCTATACGAGAAATTATACTATATCGTGTGTTTGACCAATCATATATTAACACGTTATATTTAATTGGTTGAAACGTAACATGCTATGTATATTTGTCAATCTAGTAGCAGAGCACTAAGCCATATGTATGCCGAGCGTAAATTGGTTATTTGGCTTCTAACCCTCTTTTCTTAAGAAAGAAAACACTTACAAAAACTAATTAAGATAATCATTAAGGGTCGAAATGTATTTTTGCTGGGATGTTGATGGGTTTTTGTAGTGTCTTGGAAGTACCTAACCTAACTGGAGTTGGTACGTATGGATCAAATTTGATATTATGTTACAATCAGTGCTGGAAAGTAAACTGATTGCAAGTTGACTACTATTCCATATTATATAATGCTAACTACTAATTAAGGGCTATTTTTTTCCACTTGTAGCCAAATTCGTGTATATAAATGGTATTGTTTGACTTCATTGAGTGGGCTAATTAAGTCAAATCTATATGGGAATAAATTAGCGATACTCAGATTTTATATCATTTCATGATCATAGTAGCTGTGTCTCTTATTGGATTTTCTTGCTTAATTTGACTATTTCCTAAGTTATATAATTTTGGTGTTTGAATCTTCAGCTCTTCACCATTAATTTGTAAATTTGTCTCGGCCATGAAGTATAAAATAGTTAAAATAGTTAAGATATGTGGATGTAGATAAGTTTAATTACAGGCACATCTCATTATCATTGAATTGAATATATTTATCTGTCAGAGAAAGGATGAATAGAAAATAAACTAGATTATGTGAAGGGAAAGTGTTTGATTCAAACTGCAAAGCATGAAATGAGTTTAGTATTGTAGAATGACGAAAGCGTTTATTGCTCATGTCCAAAACAAATATTATTAAGAATTAGAACGGGGATGGTGGTTATGAGCGAAAAAACCCCGAGTCTTTAAAAGTAGGTTCCGGACAAATATAAAACACGAAAAAAACACAGAAAACGAGAATATATGCAAAATGAAGAAAACATGAAAAATGCACAAAACAAAAGATATAGGAAAAGCACAATAAACACATTAGATAAAAACAAAAATAAAAGCGCATCATTCGAAGAAAACAGGAACAATCTAAAACTCACTAAAAAACATAGAAAACACATAATATAGAAAAAATGCAAAAGTTTTAAAAATACAATATATGTACATATTTTCTTTCATACATGCTCCATAATATTTGAAATGGATGTGAAAAACTTGGGTTAATTAGCTCTATCGTCCTTCAATTTTCAAAAATGGAACAATGCCACAAAACTTCAATTTAACACAAAAATCATCCAACTTTGAATAACATTTTATCCATAATCATTTTCACCGTAATCCGGCAAATAAACTCACCGGAAAATGCATATGGTGTAGCCAAATCGCATAATATTTTCACGTCGTAGCCAAATTACATGATTTTTTCACCATAATAAATAAATAAATATTCAAAAAATGCTCTAGAATTAGTTTGTAGCCCAAATATTCATTCATTTATCAATATATTTATCGACTTTTTACTTTCATAGTTTGTCAGTCATCATGTTAAAAAAACGCTTCACATGATAATGTGAATGTCACATAACATTTGCGGTGAGTTTATTTGTCGAATTGATGTCAAAATGACTATAAATGAAATGTTATTCAAATTTGAATGATTTTTGTGTTAAGAATTAAAGTTTTATAGCATTGTTGTTCTTCTAATAATTGACCCGAAATTTTTTAGCAGTGTATGCACCGAATTTTGGTTTTGAGAGATTAATTAATCAGGTTTACTTTGAAAAGAAAAAAATTAAATAGAAAAATGAGATTTGCAAAGTGGGTAGAGGAGAAAATGAAACAAAAAGTTAAAGTGCTAAGTAAATTAGCATAAATGTAAAGATTTGTTGGTTAAGGATCCAACTCAGACTAACCTAATAATCCATAAAATCTTTCTTATTATAGTAATATTCTTTAATCACCTAATTGTTATTATTTGATAGAAGAGAAATAGTCACCTAATTATTACTATATATGATATTATCATTAGAGCGACATAGTATCTTGATTGATGCAATGTTTAATTCAATTACAGTACACATATATAGTACGATTACATATCTATAATTTTTTTTAGAAAATGAATAATCAAAGATGATATGAGATTATATAGAGTATGACTAAAAATATAAAATTTTATTTATAATTAAAGAAATATGTATTTTGAAAGCGTTCTTGTGGATGACTTTTGTAAAATAGTAGAAAAGATAATTTATTAGTCTCCAACGTTTGTCAAAACTCACTGTTTAATACTCATATTTTAAATAAAGTCCTCATCTTTTGCCATAATTAACTCTTTAGTCTTTTTCGTCCATTTTTTAGATTTTAAACTTAATATATTTTAATTTTCAAGACATCCATACTACAATATCAAATAACTTTGTAAGTTATGTGTTATTTGTTTATTTATGCCAAAATATAAAAATTACAAATTAAAAAAATAAATAAAAAAATCAAAAAATTAATTATAACGAAATATAGTACTTTACAGTGAGTTTTTTTAAATACAAATACTGAACGGCAAATTTTGACAAAATTCAGAGTTAATCACTTTTCCAAAATTGTAGTATGACAATAATCTAGGAGAAATTAATAAGTTTAATCTGGAGGGAGGGAAGAGAGGAATAAAATTGTGAAAGAACAAGAAAAGGAGGCTTTGTGTGGACGGAATTAAATATTAATTGATTGGATAAGAACTAGATTAAATTGAGTCAAGATTGAATGAGGATTATTATGGTGATTATTATTACAATTATGGTATGGAGTGCTTGATTAAGATTAATCATTGTATATTATATATAATCATGTGAGGAACCACATATAAATTATGGGTAACAATTAAATTTTAAAATAAATAAAAACAACCAGAAAAGGCTTTATTCCGTTTGATAATTTGCATTCACATTTGAAGATTCCGTTAAAAATCGTGTTCACACTGCTAAATTACATCATCAATCTATTCTGGCTTGGCTTGGCTTGGCTTGGCTTATCTGTTTTATCTATTTTGGCGGCGTCGGACTAATTATTCAGGATTCTTGATTAGCTTTCTACATCTATTGGCGGCTATTCAATGGAAAAAAAGTTTATTATTAAATAAATTAAATTCAAGCTTTCGTAAAGATATAAATTACAATTACATGTTACCAAAAAAATAAATTACAATTATTACAGAGAAATTTTAAAATACTTTAGAAACATATATTTCTTCCGACCAATAATTCGATGACTATATTAGTATTTAAGATTGATAATTTAGGGTCTTGGATGTAGTTTATAGAGTCTAGAATTTTATATAAATTGTTAACTAAAAAATAAATTTTTAATTAATCATACGTTGTCAAAATTTTATTTGTTAACGTGACATATGTCAATTATTTATTGATTTGGAGTACCACGTGTTCCAGGAGTATACTAAAATCTCTCTACAATTATATTATTGAAACTTCTATGTGTATTTTCAAAACTGTAAAATACTATAGGAATAAACTCTTTTTAACACAATTGTGAAAAACATACCGTCATCTAAAGTTGACTTTAATTATGTGTTTTCGGTGAGTCATATAAAATGATGTTAATTTTCATTTTTCATGAAGAACAACATTATAACAACATTTATAAATAGATAAACCACAATTAACAATAAAAAGCAAGTGCATACAACCTCTTATATGAAGAAAACAAGACTACAATACAAATGAAAAATAAATCATCTAATCTAATAATATTTAAAATATTTTACACTAATTTAATTCGTTCAAAGTGGTAATTATTGATTGGGTAAAAGGCAATATTATAAGCCATGCGAAGCCGAGGAGAAAGTAAGAATATATTGTGGACAGAATCTGAAGCAAAAATGAAAAATTCTCTAAATGTAATTATTTATAATAGAAAAAGTGAAGATTAGGTCAACACTAGTGGCCATGTCATGCAACAACATTATCCTAAGTGGCAATGCATTAGGTTTGACTCCATCTCCTCTATGTCCCTTTAAATACTATACATACCCACCCTCTCCTCTCCCACATCTCAATTCCTTACTTTGCTTTTGCTTCTCACCATCCACTTTCACCAACCTTATTCATTATTCATGGGCAACTGTCTCCGCCGTGATTCCGCCGTGCAATGGGGTGGCGACGACTGGGGTACTTCCTCTATCAGTACAAGATCACATGATGATGATTATTATGATGAAAAAGAAGATCACAAAGGCCTTCTTCTTCATCAAGAATCATGTTCAAAATCAACTAACAATAAAGAAGTGAAGATCAAGATTTCCAAGAAACAGCTTGCTGAGTTACTCGGAAAGGTCAATATGAATGAGTTATCAGTTGAACAAGTTTTAGCTCAGTTAATCAATATTACCGACGCGGTAGTCTCAGATCATAATCGCCCATGGAAGCCTAATCTCCATAGTATTCCTGAGTAATTAAGGGGTTCTATAGGTTTTTCTTTTCTTCATGTGTATATATAGATCAAGAAAATCCACTTAATTTTGTATTTTAGATTAAAAAAAGAAAGCTGTGTATATATAGACGTTGAAAACCAACATAAATATAAGTTCTGGGTTTTAGTTCTAGCATGATATATTTCTTCTGAGTAGTCTTTTATCTCTCTTAATTCAAAACCCCTATACAAGCCGGAATTTATCTTGTGGACACTTTATTATCATTTTCTATTGGTAAATAATTTATTTATTTTTGGTAACACAGAGTAGTCACTCAAATTACATCTATTTAATCTTCACTTTTCCCAAAAATAAGCTATATGGTCCGTAATGTTACCTAGTTGACAATTTATTCTCTTTATATTTTCTATGTGACACATTCTTTTAGTTCCTTTTAGAGATCTATTAAGAAGCTAAACTGTTAAAATTTATTTAAAATTAAATAATTAAATCACGTAAGAAAACTAAAATAGTATGTTACGTAAAATATAAAGACTAATATAATTATTTACTATTTTGCAAACTAGATTAATTTACCATCTATTTCTTAAGACAATTAATTTATTTGACCCAATTGTTTAAGTCCGAATTATTTAAGTATATATATGTATGGTCGTATTCCATGAGCCTAATTAACAATAATAAATTAAACTAAAATGTATTATATGTAAACTCATATTACATATGCATCTATTGACGGATAGGATGGGATTCGATTTGAAAGAAATATAATCTTAAATTAAAAAATACACATAATCTGATTATTATTATTTTTTGATGCGTTGAGTAAAAAGAGCATAAAATTTAAATAGTCACAATAATTAACAAATTAAATTAGTTAAAATTTATCAATTTGTTAACATTAGTTTAAAGACATACAAATTTTTCATACTGTTAATATATAATTTCTCTATGAACATTTGTTTAACAAAATGTTTTAAGGTGAAGGTAAATTTTATTTACAAAGTACTACATTTAAGATGCTAAATTTTTTTGAATTGATCTCTTCCGTATTTACACACATTCATTTGTTGAAAAATTTTGTGCGATGAAAAGTTATGTAGGAAAATAAAATGCTGAAAAATAAATTTCGGTATTTGATCTTAGACATAAAAAAACATTTTTCAGTCAACTAATTTACAATACATATATCGATGAATAAATTCAGGCGATTGGTAATCAGTGACGATTAGCTTCCAAGCATGACGGTCTTCGATGATGGTGGATTCTAGCAACCGTCCACCATCTACGTTGATTTCTAGTGACTAGCGAATGCTAGTGCTATCAATGGCGATTAGTAGTAAAGACGGTGATATGTTGAACAAATTTTGGTATTTTACCATTTTTAAACGAACAAAACATATTTAATTTTCATTTCGTTAACAAGTATCAAAAGTTGATCGTAAAATGTTGTTGGTTAATTTATTTCCTTAATTCATTTCAAATGCCGTGAAGTAAATAAATATTTTGCTGCACAAATTTTTTGCACAACAAATTAAATTTCAACGTATAAAAAGAATTATTTGTAGTTTGAATTGTGAAAATTGGGCCATTTAAATTGAGAAAGAGAATGAGTGGAATCGGCAATATGCAACTCCATATATAATCATATATATTGAACATGTCACGTGGGTTGGGTAATCATAATTCAACTATCAATTAGAAAATATTGCTGCTTCACTAATGACTGGACTAGGGTCATATGATAATGTCAAATTCTTAGGCTCATTATGCTACAAAATTGAAGCAATAATTAACTAGTCGCTAGGCAGAAAAGCTTGAGGAAAGTCTCAACTTTCTTGCATTCGAAGGCTTGCTTTTTCAGTCACTGTTTACTATATTTGGCTGGCAAGGAATCGTTTCTACTTTCAATAGCTTAGTTTTGATCCTGCTCAAGTGATTCGTTCCATTTATTATACGACAGATTAAGATTGTTTGAGTTTTTTTCTACTTCTTCTGATCTTCAGGAGATTTGGATGTAATATTTTACTGTAATTTTCTTTTTCCTCTAATTCTTTTGTTTCATAGAGCTATTTCCCTATGTGTATTTTGAGCAGTTTGCATATATGATAATTCTTTGATTTGATAAAAAAAAAAGAATTCAGTAAAATTTATTCTTCATTCAGTAAAATTCAACAAATTCAGTTTAATTCAATTTCATTCAGTTCAGTTCAGCAAAAAAGAACGAGGCCTAATTAAGCTCAAAACAAACAAGATGATCATAATACAAAAAGAGGGCTTGCTAAAGGTTGTCATGGTTCTATATATTAGTTGCCTATTAGTTATCTCTATAATATTCGCTCGGTAAAAGCAACTTTTGATGATAATGCAAATGATGTTAGAAGAAGAATCATTAATTGATGGGCTACTGAGTCTATGGTGCATTTATTAAGAGATTGTGCCAAAGCCCTTGCTGTCTAGTGCAATTTTGTGCCTAATGCGCATCAGGATTGTTTTTTAGTGTTGACATTCAGAACTGGGTGGTAAGAAATATGAAATTAAATATTAGAGATAAAGTTTAAAAATAATGCTCGTGATTTCGTGAATTTGCAATTAAAGGTCTGTGGTTTAACAGTTTGCATATAAAGGTATGTGGTATGAAGTTTTTTGCAAAATAAGGTATCATAAATTACAACTTTACGTTTCAATTCGATTGAAGTATATTTCGTATATTTTAAGAAAATGTACATTTACATATCGATAAAACATATCATTTAATGACATTTCCCACTCTCAAAAATCACATTATAGACGTTTTACGTTCTTTTATAATTTGACGATTTACAGACTATTTTGACGTTTAAGTCCAACTTACAACTTGCAGTTCTATTTGAAGGATCAATATTTTGTCAATGTAGAGATATAAGTCGTTTAAAAAATAAAAATATTATCAAAACTTAATAATGTGATTTCGGATACTCTGTTTTGTAAAAATATTCATACTACATACTTCTAATTGCAAAACAAATCATACCACGTACCTCAGTTTGCAAATTGTTAAACCACAAACCCCTATTTGAAAATTGAGTAAACCACGAACATTATTTTTAAACTTATCCCTAAATATTAAATGGAAAGATATTAATTAGCCTACTCTTTTTTCTACGGTGTATTCGTGGTTGTGGCATTGGCGGAATGATAAAGTTTTTAATTCCGACGATGGTGTGGGTGGATACAATTCAGCTTTATTATTACCCAAGCCAAAGATTATTCCCGTTCTTCAGCTGGTACGGCTAGTGGTAATTAGGGTCAGCCTCCTGAATCGGAATGGGTTAAGTTGAATATTGCTGGAATGAGCAAAACGAACTCGGGTTTGGCAGCTACCATGGTCTCATTCGTGATTTACATGGTGATTTGATATGTGGTTTTATGTGTAATTTGGGAATCTGTTACGCGGTTCTAGCTAAGCTATGGGGGTTGTAATATGATTTGGACATGATATGGAGTAAGGGTGTTCTGAAGGTTGAGGTAGAGATTGATTCTTTAGTGATCATTCCGTTGTATCATCGGTGTTTTTGGTTGATTGAAGGTTAGAGAACGGTGCTTAAGCATGAGGGAAGTATGAATTCAATATATACGAGTTTCGAGAAGGTAACCATAAAACTGAATTTGATGTGTCTCCTGTAGGCTTTTAGATTTTTCTTTTTGCCGATGTTAATGGGTTCCGCGGAAGAGATTATAAACCTCTCACAGAAATATTATTTATTATACCCTAAATAGCTTCAGTATTAACTCGTCGTCTTTTATTTTTTAAGGAACATTGTGCTCCAAGAGACCTGTAAAATCTCTCGTTCCTCGACTAGTTTAGTAACGTAGTTTGTATTTTCTTTTTCATTTGTTCTATTTTTTTTCTTTCCGAGAGTTTAACCCATTAGCGTTAAAAAAAACCCTACAAGCTATTACATAACTAGGAGGATAATCAAAAATAAAATAATTGGGAAATTTGAGTATTCCATTCTTAATAGTCCAATCAAATCCTTTCAATGGTGGGGAATTTATTTAATTGACCGCTTTCTTTTACAAACCCATGGCATAGATCATCGGATTTCATGTGCTTATACTTGACCTAAACAAAACAGTATAACTAAATTTATATTGACCAAGCCTGCTATGGAATGTTTTCCGGCTGTTGAGTGCCACATTGAATATTGTTTACCCCTGCTCAACTTGAAAATGGTGATAAAATATATTGTCCGTCTTTTTTAAGTCATTTTAGATTGTTTCACACATATTAAGAAATAGTGTCAAATTGGACATTTGTACTACACCTACTCAACTTGCTAAGGGTGACAGAATATATTGTTCATCCCTCTATGTAAGTCATTTTAAGTTACCTTTAACTAAACCGAAACTTACCATAAATGCTAAATATATATTTTAACAATTATTAAAAAGACAATAAAGGAAAAAAAACACAAAAAATGTTTTGGAAATCGAAACAACTAATATAATTTTAGGTAAAAAAATTCTCCTCAAAATGACTTGTATGGTAGAATTGAGGAGTATTAACTTGTGTAATAGAAAATTTTTAAAAAAGCGTAATGTACTAATTGTGTAGCTTGCTCTCAAAATTGTACATACATTGTGCTTATTCATCAATAATAAATTAATAATACAGGTTATCACAATTTACAGTAATAACTATTTTATATGTTTATAGTTTGCAGATAATCGGCCTCCTTATAGAATTTAAAGGATACTTTTCCTAAAAGCAATCTGAAACACTGAACATGTGAACAAACATTAAGAAGAATTATCCGACAAAATAGGAGCATGCATGCTTTAATTTTGCCAAAAAATAAACATGCCCACATTAATTGACTTCAAATTTATGAGCAATTAAACATGCTCAATATATACTAATAAACTATAGCTTAAAGTTTGCCGTACATAAACGATTAGAAATAATAATTTACTCAAGGATTTGTTTTTTATTTTCATACATATAAACTTTGTTGATGGCTTGAATTAGTCCGTCGCAGGACTGTAATTTCTCAGAATTGCTTCAATGATTTTGAAGAAAAGCCACATTTTGACCCTATGTTTATTTAAATGTTTTCAATTATATATCTCATACTTTAATTTAGTTTTGGTTGGCCCTAGCATATTTTTTAATTTTTTTGGATAACTAACAAATTCGTGAGACATATCTCAGTTTCCTGCAGGTGGTTCAACAGACGTGAATAGTCAATAGCATAAAAAAAAAAGAAAAAGAACAGTCAATGCTACGTTATCCAAAAATTACTAAACAAATTAGGTTGTCTATATATATAGAGCCAACTTTTCCTCCATCAAATACCTTGCTTCTGTCCATACACATTTACAAACGAACATCAGCACACAATACATAATAAATGGGCAACTGTCTACGCCGCGATTCTGCCATGCAATGGGGTGGCGACGACTGGGGATCCTCATCGGATTACATGACTACAAGCTCACATGATGATTATGAAAAAGAAGAGGGATCTTCAAAATTAAGTAACAACAAAGAAGTGAAGGTGAAGATTTCGAAGCAACAACTTGCTGAATTACTCGGAAGAGTTGATATGAATGAGTTATCAGTTCAACAGGTCTTGGCTGAGTTGATGAATATTACCGACTCAGTCGTCTCAGATCATAATCGCCCATGGAAACCTAATCTCCAAACTATTCCTGAGTGAATAATTCTTCTGCTTTATATAACTCATTCTCTTTGTTTTGTTAGGGAGAGATCATCAATTAGATTTTAATTTGCTTATATGTATATAGATAGATCAATATGTAACACCTCGTTTTTCTTTATACATATATAATAAAGAAATTTACAAGGATTTAGAATTAAGAGTACAATAGCGAACGTTTGAAACATCCTAGCATAGAACTAGTCAATTCTCTATCTGATACAATAAATGTAACATTGATCAACATATTGGTCATCCCGATAGAAGTGATAGAATATAGCTAATGGTATTATTGCAAATATACGATACACGTATGTAAGCTTGTATATAGATATATGTGTATATATATATATATATATATATATATATATATATATATATATATATATATTGTTTATCGATAATACTTACTCAGGTTGCCACACTTCTACAAGAAGCACCGCTAGACATGTAATGACCTGAGCAGTTGAACCAGCCATTTATTTAATTCCTGACTTAGACATTCCACCTCCTGCACTGAAATTGCCAGAAGCTACCCAAGCCAAACCGCAATCTTTATCATCTCCATCTAGATGTCTTCTTGTGCTTGCCTTGCAGGATAATAATCTCAATTGATAGATAGTCACTCAAACACAAAATGGTATTTTTTCACTGAAGGTTACAATGGTGTAGCTGCTTCTAAACCCTCTACGTTTCTTCATGCCTACAAGGATTCGTCTTGGCATAAGGCAATGGCTGAGGAATATAATGCCTGATCTTTAATGATGCATGCACTCGCATACCCTTATCTCCATCTGCTAACCTTGTTGACTGTTAGTGGGTTTTCAAACTCAAGAGAATTGTGGATGTACGGTTGACCGATGTTAATCCGATTTTTCATAATTTTACAAAGCACTTAGAGATTGATTTTTATTTTGTCAGTGATAAAATTTGTTCCAAGGCTTCATTGGCCACTACAGTAGCACAAATGATCGACAATATATGTTTTCACTAAGCCTCTCAAGGTTTAAATTTTTACGTGACAAACTGACAGCTCAACCATGTCATATACAACTTGGGGGATGGATAAGAAAGTCAGCATAGATCATGTATTTCAGCGTCAGTACTGAAGTTCGGCTACTCCTGGCTTCCAATTCAAGCTGTTTACGGAATTTGTATTCTACACGGTTTAGAAAAGCTAGTATATAATAGGTAGTCTGTTGTTCATACTAATATACTGGAATATTTTCTCCCATATCCACACAGTAACTTGTATATGGACCGAAATTCTCCGAGTCCTAAACCGTGTAGGACTAGGTTTGTACAATTACAAAACCAATATAATTACTTGAGTGTGTAGCAGTCTAGGCCCTATTAGAGATATAACTCGTATTTCTAATCATATAGCAAATTTTATTATTGTTGTTTTGGATAATTCTGTTTTATTTGAATTTGAAGAAAAATAGCCTGAAACATTGAAGAATATAAGAATTATATAACAGATTTTATTATTGTTATTTTGGATAATTCATTTTTAATTATAGAATTTGAAGGTTACTTTTTTTAATAAGTAGCCTGAAACATTAGAGAATATAATTAAGACTTAGACTATCCGGAAAAATAGGAGCATGCATTGCATGCTTTTAAGCCTTTAACTGACTGACAAATTCTGAATAATAAATTAAGGTTCACAGCTAAATTGATTAATTGACATAATAAAACATGCGCAATAATATAGGCAACTAATAAAATATATATTGTTGTCAAAAATAAAATATATATTAATGCCGTACATAAATGATCAGAATTAATCATTAAGTCAATGATTAAATTTCATATATACTATACACTTTGCTGATGGCTTGAATTAGTCTTTCTTTGCTGAATTGCTTAGTAGCTTCACTATACTTGTTTAGTAATAGTTGGCCCAAGCTTATATATATTTGTAATTGTAATTCTTGGATTATCTTAAGCTTTACAAATCCTTCATATCTCTCTCTCTCTCAACTTTGTAAGTTGTTCAACAGAAGATTTTGGACCATCCAATTTTACGAAAGCATAATCAATATTTCATCAAATAATAAATGGGCAACTGTCTACACCATGATGCCTCTGTACAATGGGGCAGTGACGATTGCAGATCATCTTCACCGGAGTCTATGAACACAAGTTCACATCATGATTATTATGGTGAAAAGGAAGATAAGAAAGGGCTTCTTCTTCATCAAGAATGTTTAAAATCATCAAGTAATACTAATAAAGAAGTTAAGATCAAGATTTCCAAAAAACAACTCGTTGAGCTACTCGGTAAAGTTGATATGAATGAGTTATCTATAGAGCAAGTTTTGACTCACTTGATGAATATCACTGACTCAGTCGTCTCATATCACAATAGGCCATGGAAATCTAATCTCCAAACTATTCCCGAGTAAATATGAGCATTTATTATTCTCTTGTAATTAAGGGCTTCTCCATCTCCTCTTTACTTTTGTTAGAGTAGAAATTACCAATTAGGTATTGCTTCCTTGTTAAGCATGTAAAGTAAGAAAATATGGTTGATTTTTATATTTAGGCTTTTCATTTCACTATGCATACATAGAACCATATGTTTAATCAATTTATTCAATTTCATTTATCTATTTCTCAGTTGAAAACTCATGATCAGACATTCCTTATATAGATCCTCGCGAACCAAGACCTTAAGCAATTCATAACTCTTAATGACTCAACAACCAACCTTATATAACCAATATCCAAAGAAAATTGAACCACACCGATTCATATTGGTTAAAAAATGTTGTATTTATTAATTCGGTTCCAATTAATTTTTTTTTTTAAACAGAATTTGGTTCATACATGACCAGTAAAGAAAACCTCATATTCCCCAACTTTAATTATACACATAATCTCATTTTTCATTTCCTTAATTAACTGAATATTTTTCTAGAATAGCAATTAGGGTAAATCCTATGGTTTGCAAAGTAACCATTACTTTGTTTTGTCTACCATTGGATTATGAGATGAAAAATAATATAACAGTAAATAAGACAAAGTACAAACAATAAAAAAAATAAAGTAGCCTAATTAGTATAAAATCAAATGTATTTACATCATTTGATCAAAAAAAAATGTATTTACATCATGTCATCAAAAAAAAAAATGTATTTACATCATAATTAATTAACAAATAATTATAAAAATGAACATCCTTACTAGAAATATAATTCTGTATTCACAAGCATCTTTTGAGAAAATTAATGCGCAAGTTGAAGGATACATTGATCATTTGTAGTTTGAACTTTAAGTTGTAATAGGCAAAATTGAACATGCCATGTGGGTTTGTGTCTGTTATCTTTCAACCACTAGTTAATTACATAACGTTGCTACTTTAGTACATCACTATTGTCTGCGCTTCTCTCATTAAGTTTTAGGATCAGATTTTTGTGGTTCCAAAATGAAGCATTAACATTATTATAGATTTATAATTATTATTATTTCTTATTATTTTGAAACAACATTATCAGCTAATTATTCAATATTAACACCTCAGGTATTTATTAATTAAGCCCGAAATTAATCGTTTACCACCTGTTTTTCATTAACATTTTCAAATAACATTGTCACGATAAAATATCATATGACAACGACACAACGTATAATGCATCCGATGAGAACAATGAAAATAGGGTCCTTAAAGATATATAGTTGGATATCACAAAACGGAAAATACATGTAAAATAAAATTAAGAATAATTATAGTAACCAAAAAATTAAGAATACTGAACATGTACAAGAAAACAAAGAATGATCCTACTTATCAAAAAATGAAGAATAATTATTCGACAAAATAGGAGCATGCATGGTTTATCTGAAAAATGAATTAGATGCACACTTTAATTGACTTCAAATCATCAACAGAATTTAAACATGGCAATATAAATCTGCAACTAATAAACTATCATAAAATTTGCCGTACATAAATGATCAGAATTAATAATTAACTCAAGGATTTATTTTCATATATACTATACACTTTCCTGATGGCTTGAATTAGTCCCTCAAATAGGACTGTAATTTCTCAGAATTTCTTTTGCTTTTATTTGGTCTTATGTTGTTGCATGATCCCCTACTTTAATTTAGTTTTAGGTGCCTATCATATTTTTTAATATTCGGATAATCTGTATTTTTAATTTACAACTATAATTCGTGAGATAAATTTCTGCAAGCGGTTCAACATAGGCATGAATAGTCAATGCTATATAGCAGCTTAAAAAAAGAAAAAAGAATAGTCAATCCTAAGTTATCGGAAAATATACTACTAAACAAATTTAAAGGTCGTCTTGTCTCTCTATATATATACTGCACGCACCATTTCCATCATCTCCAAAAACCTTGCTTCTCTCAATTATTGTCCTCTTTTACCAATCACAATCAACAATATATATACATAATAATAAATGGGCAATTGTTTACGCCGCGATTCATCCATGCAATGGGGCGGGGACGATTGGGGATCAAATTCCCCAGAGTCTATAAATACAAGATCACATGATGATGGTGATGATTATGTTGAAAAACAAGATCAGAAAGAGCTTTTTCTTCATCAACAATGTTCAAAATCATCAAGCAATGTTAAAGAAGTTAAGATTAAGATTTCGAAGAAGGAGTTAGCAGAGTTACTCGGAAGAGTTGATATGAATGAGTTATCAGTTGAACAAGTTTTGGCTCAATTGATCAATATCACTAACGCGGTAGTCTCAGATCGTAATCGCCCTTGGAAACCTGATCTTCAAAGTATTCCTGAGTGATTAATTGTATCTCCTTTATAATTCTTTGTATAACTAGAGATCATCAATTAGGTTTTGCTTTTCTTGTTCATATATTTAGAGATGAGTAAATCTGTTTTTTTGTTTCTTTTTCCTGTGTATAGACGTTGAAAATCAATATGTATATTTGTTGAGGGTTTTAGAGCTCAACAATGGGTTTTTCTTCTCAGTTTTTATCTTTTGATTCCAAATTCTACACAAGCCGCAATTTACTTCTTGTTGACACTTAGGTTCTGCTTTTTTACTTATATTTAGTACATTTCAGTTAAGTTCAGCTTAATTTAGTTAGGTTCAATTCAATAATTTCAGCAAAATTTATTAGACATTCAACCAATAGTTCAGTTCAGTTTTTTTATCCAAAAGAACTGAGCCTTAATTCTAAATTAGACACAATTCTTTAGTCAATTAAACGACTTTTTGGCTAGTTTATTAAGTCCTAGCTAATTTTTTTTATATATATATATATATGCACACACAGTTTTGTTCACTTAGTGAATAACTGACCAAATATAATTTGATCAATCACCCTTAGATTTTAATCTAAGGGTGAAAACCAAATATGTGATTTCATTAGATTTTAATCTCCACTTTTAGATTCTAATCCGATGGTGATTAACTAAATTGTATTTGGCAAGTTATCTACTAGGTGAGCACCACTATATATATATATATATATATATATATATATGACCATATTAATCAATTACAGAATTGTGGTAGAGTGATAAATGTTCTTCTCTTTTTAACCATATCAATTTATCTTTGGAAATGAAAAGAACTTTTGCCATCTCAAAACGTCGTTAAAAGTGCAAATCATTTAATTAAGGCAAAATGCACTATTTGGCCACTGGCATTTTATTTTGCACATTTGGCCACTCATCTTTGTAATTTAATCATATGTGGCCATTAATCTACCAATTTAGTGAAATCTCGATATTCTTAAATCAAAATTAAAAGGAGAGAAAAATGTTAAACATTAAAATTTCACTATTTCAAATAAGAAATTTATACTAAAACTAAAATATTGCTAAATAATACGAATATAGAAATGTCAATTGACGTAATAAGGGTGTGATTTCATCGAATTATAAAGGTAAATGACCAAATATGACCAAATAAAAGGTCAGTGGCCAAATACACAAATTTTGGAAAGTCAGCGGCCAAATAGTGCATTATGCCTTTAATTAACCATAATTGCATAACATGTTGGAAAAAATTGACAATACATCTGGCATTACCACGTCATTGTTATCTAATCGATTGAACCAAAAACTCGAGCTGATATAGTAAAGGTTAACAACATCTTTTGTATTAATATCTAATACACCCCCTCACGTGAATGCCCCTCGGGCTTGAAGCGTGCACAACACATGCTAACCTATCATGTGTTTTTAATTCCAAATATTGAGGTTGTCAGAAATCGAACTTATGACCTTTTGATCATATAAAGGCTCTGATATAATGCTACTTAACCGATTGAACTAAAAGTTCGAGCTAATAGTTAAAGTTAACAACATATTATATACTAAAAGTTTCTTTTATATTACTTTTATAGATTGAACTAGTGTCTCTTGGACATACTCGTACTTCTCAAAAGGCTAGTGCCATCATGGCTAGAGTCTCAAAGTGACCCGTGTCAGAAATTAATATAAAAGGCGTTGTTAGCTTTAACTATAAGCTCGAGCTTTTGGTTCAATCGATTGAGTAAGATTGTACTACATCCCTCTGTGATCGAAAGGTCCTGAGTTCGAAACTGATAACCTCATTTATTGGTGAATTAAAAACACATAGTGAGTTGGACTAAGGTTGCAAGTTGGACGGAGAATCTCCGTTCCCGTAGGGGATTCGCTCCAATGGGGGGTGAGGAATCCTCACGTATTTTTTCCACGGGGTGTGTGGAAGAAAAAATAATCCTCATAGACGGGGATGGGGACCTCTATATACATTAAAATTACTTTAATTTAGGTAAGATAAATATAATATTTAAATCAGTGCTATATTAAGCGACTTGTATGCTTTTGTACATTAGACGACTGTTATTTTTTATTTTTTAAATGTTTAAGTTCAATAATTCGGTTGTAGCCCGAACTATACAGTGGATTCGTAGAAGGAATACCAATTGTTGAGTGATTATCGGAAAAGAATTAATCTTAAGATTAACCCTTTAGGATGACTGTGGAACATTAATGGTTGAGGCTTCTCAGATCTTTTTCACAAGTAACTGACGTGCTTCTGTCTCTGGACTTCCTACCTTTTTTTATCTAATGAAGAGCTATTTATAGCCTTAAAAAGAGAAGTTACACCATGTTTCATATCTTTGAACGTGAGACATATGTGAAGTTGGTGATATCTGAAAGGTGTGATAGAAGTTACTTCCAAAACCATAAATCACGTTCTTAAATTTCAACCTTAGTGATAATACATTTATTAACTACCTATAAATAAGAAGAAAGTTCTAACCGCTAAAATTAGAATAAGGGTTATATCAAATTCAATAATATTATTCATTCTTATATTCGATGAATCAATATATTACTTATTGATGTATATTCTTTTATCAATTAGAACAACTTTTTATAGTATTGACTCGTAGAATTTATTATGTGCAAAAAAAATTGTTTGAAATTCCGGAAATGGGAGAACGGGGATCTCCACGAATATCCTAACCCTTATGGAGATGGAGACGAGGTGATATTTTCTCCATCTATAAACAGGGATGGGGATGTGGATTTCCCATCTAGACGGGGATGGGGACGGTAGAAATAGTCCCCTATCCCCTCCCCGTCCCATTTGTAATCCTAAGTTGAACCTCTGTTCTGCATGCTTCAAGCCCAATGGGCATTCGCTTGAGGGAGTTTGTCTGATATTAATTTAAAAGATGTTAATTACTATAATTATAAGCTCGAGCTTTTGGTTCAGTCGGTTAAGTAACAACTCAAGCCAGCCTGAAGACTTAAGTTTTGTTTTTTATGGCTTAAATTTAGCAAAACATAGTTCAGTTCAGTTTTAAAATTAAGCAAAATTCATTAAACATTCAACCAATTTAACAACTTCAATTCAATTCAATTCACATAAATAACACGGTATGGCCTTAGTATATATTATGCCCAAATAAATAAGCCTTAGCTTCTAATGAAAGAGAATTGAAGAGCGCTTATTTTCAGAAAAATTTAGTTCAATTCAGTGTCATTCAGTTCAATTCAATCAAATTCAGCAAAATTACTTCTTCATTTAGTCGAATTCAATTCAGTTCAACCATAAAAAAACGGCGCCTAATATACTCCATATATCAATAATATATAACAAACTTCTCCATCAAAAACTTTCAACGTTACGTTTTCTCATTCTTTTTTTAAGTAGGCTGAAACATTGAATATGTACAACAACAAAAACTGAGAATAAACATTTATCATTAACCGACAAAATAGGAGCATGTATATGATGACTGCAATTAATTTACAATAAGCATAATCTACAGCTTAATTAATTGACTTTAAAGCATCATTTCAACATGTATATTGTGCAATATATATCCACAATTAAACTATATATAAAGAATTCCGTACATAAATGATCAGATCAAGTCGAGGATTAATTTTCATATATATACATATTTAATTGGTGATGGCTTGAAATTTCAATGAGTCTAACCTTACTGAATTGCTTAGTACCTTCACTATATATACTTGTCGCTCAAATTTCTTACTACCCTTTAGTTTGGTTTTTGTTTTCTTGTTGGCCCTTATATATTCGGATAATCTAGCTTTAATTTAACTAACAAAATCCTCAGATATCTCTCTCGATCTTTGTAAGTGGCTCAATAGATACTGTTGAGGATTGAACAGTCAATCTTAAATACCATCAAAAAGAAAAGAAAAGAATATAGTGCAATAAATTATCTGAAAAATTACTAATACAAATTAAAGGTGGTCTCTTTAATTATATACCCGTCATATTCGTCATCTCCAAAATCTTGCTTGCTTCTCAGTCCTCGACAGGCCAATCTACCACAATCAACACACATACATAATAAATGGGTAACTGCTTACACCATGATTCGACCATGCAATGGGGTGGCGATGACTGGGGATCGTCCTCATCGTACTCTATCAATGCAATATCACATGATAATTATGAAAAAGAAGAGAGAGAGCTTCTGCAAGAATGTTCGAAAAATAATAAAGAAGTAAAGATAAAGATTTCCAAGAAACAGTTGGCGGAGTTACTCGGAAGAGTGTTTATGGATGAGTTATCAATTGATCAAGTTTTAGCTCAATTGGTCAATATTACTGATACGGTTGTCTCAAATCATAATCGGCCTTGGAAACCTAATCTCCAAACAATTCCTGAGTGAACAGTTTTAATTATGTGTATAATTAAGAGCTGCTTCTCTTAGTTTTGTTAGAGTAGAGATCATCTCAATTAGGTTTTGCTTTCTTCTTACGTATACAGATCAATAAATTATTGGGTTAAGTTTTATGTTTACCTTTTTTTTCTGTGTCCACAGATGGAGTTGAAAATAAACCAACATATATATGTATATGTTTTAGTTTTGATAAATAAACGTATATGTTTTTGGTTGTAGAGTTGAACCCTTACTTTAAGTTTTGTGTTTTTTCTTGGTTCCAAATCCATATCCCCGCAATTTATTTGTTGTTAACATTTCAGTATAAGTTTCTAAATTAGACGATTAAAAGTAACTGGATCCAATATTTAAGTCCTTCGGGCAGCTAAACTAAACACGTTAAAAAAAATAGTACGAATTCTATGATAAATTGTTAACCGACAAAATATGTAACTAAAGTACTTATTTAACTAATTTAGAGGGTGTCGACGATATTTTCAAAACATATCAATTTTTAACTTTGTTACGCTATGTGAATTTAAAAAATTGGTGAAAATATAATTGTGGGGTATGTCAAAGCTAGTTCTAAACAATAAATATAGATTCAAAATAAAAAATGAAAGGTTGCACCTAAACTTGAATTCTAATCATGACGAATTTGTGGAAGCTAGGACTAAAAATAAAGACAACTCTCTTAGGTTCTCAGTTTCGCTTACCAGGTTAACCGAAAAAATGTTTTTTCTACTTAAAATGGCTTAATAATTAATAATAATTTGTGCTATAAAAATAAAGGCAAATATAAACAAAATATAATTTTTTGGGTTAATTTCATATAAGTATCTTAAGGTTTCGTAATTTTGTAATTAAAATACTATGATTTGCATGGACTATAAACCAATATGGAGCGTTGGTGGTAAATAATAAAATCCCAAGCTAATCAAGTGGGATCATGGTGAAGGAAAAAGAAAATGGTATCTCTATTATGTGTGGAGTCCATACAAGTCTCCAACCATTAGAGAAAAAATTTAAGTGAATGTCTTATTAATTGAAAGTGTTTTGTGAATAGTGAAAAATAATGAGGTAGACAGGTTGAGAGTCTCCAACCATAAGAATACTCAACATGTAGAAGAAAACTAATTAGAATAATCATATTTATCAAACAATGAAGAATAATTATCCGACAAAACAGGTGAGCTTGAGATAGCTAGTCCCTAACACTATATAATACATAGTCCATCTCTAATATGTTTCATCTAGAAGTATCCTGTGATTATAATTATATTTTTTTAGATAAAAGATGAGGATACCTTTGATTTATTGCCTATGTTACACGAAAGTGGAAATAAAAGAGGAAACAGTTGAAAACAACTAGTCCCTAGCACTATATAGTATAACTTGAAGGTAATGATCTGAGTTCATGTGTGGGAGCAACCTGAAACATGGTATATGTAATAGAATATGGGAGTGTTGGTTAAGCACACTGTTATCCAAGACTTTCAATTTAGGTCTCTCTGATAACATTAAGGTGAACCTTCAGATATCAGTTTGTTGTATCCTAGAAACGTTTTTGTGGTTTCTATTCATTTGATAATAAGATAAACTATTTACTTATTTTAGTGTTGCAAATGTTAAAATCTTGGGAACATCTACCCACTTTGGATGATTTGGATGTTTGTACAAAAAATGCGAAATTACAAGGAGGTTTTTTTTTTTTTTTTGGAAAGACCGAAATTACAAGGTTTTTACTCTCGTACTTGATTGAAGATATATAATATCGGTCTAAGGAAAAACCTCAATGAGAGAACGGAATCCTAACATAGGGTGTATTATGTAGTTAGTAAAACCAGCATCATTGAAGAGTTGTGCCCATTCTTCTTCGGTTCTTCCCTTACCTGCCACAGTTGCCATTGCTGCTATGTCAACCCATACTTGGGTTTCAGTGTCATGAACATCATTAATTTGAAGTCCCAAAACAATGTCAATTATGATGATCTTCCCGTCTTCTTTGCCATTTTTCTTCAATCCTTCTTTGCAATTCTTAAGCATCTTCAAGCAATCTTCTTCGGGCCAGTCAATCATAATCCACTGCATAAACGGAGACAAACTCAATAACTCAATCTAAATTCTTCGGGATATGACTTGAAGGAAAGAAAAATGCAAAAGAATTACGTACCTTGAACAAAAATGCATCCGCGGGAGGAACGGCTTCAAACATGTCTCCTCCAATAAAATTCAAGTTGTTTGAGCTTTTCGAGTGAGCAATAACATGTGGTTGATCCAAAACGGTGATATTTATGTATGGAAATGAATCAGCAATGGTTTTAGCAAATATTCCAACACCTCCACCAACATCAACCAAATTATTAATCCCTTCAAAAACCTCTTTACACTTGATACTAATTATACTTCCGAAAAAAGAGCTATCACGAGCCATGAATTCGTTAAGCAAATCGCTAAGATTCTTATTAGATTCTTTCTTCGTATGCTCATAGATTGTGTCTCCACTAGAAGTAAGAAATGGGGTAACATCATCATTCTTGAACCAAGTGCTAAGGCAAGCTAAAGACTGAATCACAGTGGGATCAACCATGAAAGAAACCATAGGTGTGACATCAAAAGCCGTGTTCTTTAGGAGAAAACGGGAAGCGGGGGTAAGGCTATATCGCTCATTATCGAGAGAAAATAATCCAGAAAGGACAAGAATTCGCATGAGGCGATGGACATGGTGTGTTTTGGAAGGATGAATTGGAAGAGCAGCAAGAAGATCGGGTAGAGACATGGGTTCACCATGGGTGTTAATGATGTCCGATATGCCTAATTCAACTGCACATTTCAGACACATTAATTTAGCACAACTAAATGTAGTGTTCCATACCTGGCTTTGACCTTTGATTAGCTCATCCATGTTTTCTATGTTAACAATCTCCATTCTTGATTTTCAAAAATTTAAAGTTTGATTGATGCATATCCCTCTATTTCAAATCCTTATTTATAGCACAAGGAACTACCTCTCAACATAATAATAATAATAATAATAATAAAAATAATAATAATAATAATAAAAATAATAATAATATCATTATTATTTAATTACATAGTACTATTTTTTCTATTTTGAAAAATAATAATAATAATATCATTATTATTTAATTACATAATACTAGTTTTTCTATTTTGAAAAATACATTATAATTTCTCTATTTTTTTGTTTTATTTTTTTTTGTCTTAATTAACCTTTGATCATTCTGTCTATCTTTTTAAAAAATTTTAACCGTTGTATTTCGGCATGGAACGGAAAACAAAATATAACAGAATCATATAATCATTTTGTATGGCAATGCAAAAGATTTGAAAGTTAAATATGTTACTTAAAAAAAATTAAAAATATACAAAAAGAACAAAAATTTAATCTTGTCAAAAGATGAGGATTTTAATGTGTTTCTCCAAATAGAAAAATTAATTATAGTATGTCAGATATTAATATAAAAGATATTGTTAGTCTTACCTATCAGCTCGAGCTTTTGGTTCAATCGGTTAAGTAACTGATAACAGAGCCTTTGTGATCGAAAGATCTTGAGTTCAGTTCATGACAGCCTCAATATTTGTTAAACTAAAAACTCATTCCTGGAGGGGTATGTCACATATTGATATAAAAGATATTATTACACTTAACTATCAACTCGAGCTTTTGGTTCAATCGGTTAAATAACACAGTGTATTAAAATTATATACCTTTATCAAATAATTTAGTAATAATAATGATAATAAAGTTATAATGCCAAATGACTATTGGAAATTTCACAAATGTTCTCACCGACTGCTTATTATTATTAATTAATACGCATAACTAAAGTGAAAAAAAATAAAATTTAATTTTGATATGATTTGGGGTCGGCTAACACGATTTATTAAAGAGGATCGTGATGCGATATAAATTCAAAAAATTGACAATGTGCAATTAATTAAAAATTTATTTTTTAGTTAATTATTTATATAAAATTCTAGACTTAAAATAAACTTTCTAAACCCGAAAAACTAAATCCTAGACCCTAGATAATCAACCCTAGATACTAACATATGTAACGTGTCATCGAATTATTGCACCGAAGTACTCCAGAAGTATTTTTGTCACCATATATGTCACCCACAACAAAATTGTGTCACCATATATGTTGATATTAACTATTAATTTGTTATGGAGTAAAAATGGATGAAAGCCAAACATTAATTTTGGAAGTTGGATCAAATCAAGATGATAATTTTGGTTGAACATTGTTGTTCACTTGGTTAATAACTGAACAAATATAATATAATTAAGTATTATAAAGATATTTTTTGTTTAAGAATGGAGATTAAAATATAATGACATCACTTATTTACTTTAATTATAAATAGTAATTTTTATTTTTTTATTATACTTTATATAATTCTATATCATTTTATTAAATTTTTATTTTTATTTTTAGCTAAAAATCATCTATAATTTAACGTTAATTAACTATATTGTATTTACTAAATTATTAACTAAATGACGGTTAATTAGTTGAATTATTTTGTGATGCCGCCAGAACCTATCAAAGTCAATGGGCTTTTTTAGTGCAAATTGATTCATATGCATCCAAATTAATGGGGCTCCAATTTCTTTGTGCAAATTGATTCATATACATCCAAATTAATGGGGCCATTTTAATTATGGTATTTGTAATAATCATTGTTTTTGAATTATTAGTTTGTCTTATGAAAGGCAAGTCGACAAATGATGGGAGTTGTTCGGTTACAAATTTTTTTAGCTAAAAGGGTATGTGTATACAATTGCAAGGTAAGATAAACTACATATTTCGATGAAGATTTATAATGACATTTATAAATTATCTATTAATAAGAGTTAAATTTTAAATTTGTGTATGTGAGTTTCATGAATTTCTTGTAATTATTCTTAAATATTGGTCCAATTGTTTTTAACAGTCTCACTGTTGATTCCAAATCATATATGACTTGCAAATCTCCATGCAGACAGCGTATGGTGTAAACAAAGTCTTGGATAGAGTTGCTCAAATTAATGATGATGATGATGACTTGATGTGCTTCGTGGACTATTTTCGTAAGAATCCATGTGATGCGCTTCCAATATATGTGAATTGTATTCAGCGAAAAGGAAGACATAGAAAGAGTGATCAGTAAGGGCAAGAGTAAAGTACAAAATTATATGGCACCACCCAAAGTTGTTTCTTTACAATCATGTGCCCTTCCTATATCGAAATCTGTCGATAGTGTAAGTGTAGAATACGTTCTTGTTCCTGGATTAGATGATCTATCAGAAAACCAATTTAACAACATTATGGTTGCTCCTCAAAATAACTATCATTTTGACCTTACTATGATATTTATGATGATAAAGTTGATGTTGATGTTACTGTTGATGTTGATAATAAGGTTGATGATAAAGTTGATCATGAGTGTTCTGTTGATGATAATGTTGATTTTGGTGCTGATGATGTGAATGATGATGATTTTGTTGATTATGATGATGCCTATGTACAAGTTGAAAATGAAGCACTTGTTTGTCAGAAGAATAAATCAAAATGTGTGATGGAAAAAGGTGTTGTCTCTGAGATGGCAGAAAAAGAGGCAGAAGAGAAACGCATATTGAATGATTTGTTCCGCTAGATGCCTCATGTCCCTGAGCCGCCCGTGTTGGCTATTGAGAATGGACCAGAAAAGGGTGTCTTCGCTTTATCTATGAATGACATATTCACAAACAAAACAGAATTGCAAACTGCACTTGGAAAACACGCGGTTTTGAATAAGATGCATAGATATCGACAAATGCAAATGGCGAGCTAAAGGTACTGGTATCAAGGGTTCCGAAATGTTCGTGCTTTGAAGAATTGACAGTTTGAACCTACACAAATTCTAAGCACTGGTTTTCGAACCATATGAGGAAAGCTATTTTAAGCTCATCAAACTGCCAACCGAAGCAAGTGCCAGTAGTTCATCTTTTAAGCTCTTGTTTTCAGCCTCAACATCATCAAGGCGAGTGCAAATTGCAGTTAACTTACCTTGTATGCTTCCAAATTGGTCCTTGCACATTTGCTCAAACTCTACAATCCAAGTCCTAAGAGATTTGTCATCAGAAGCATTCTCTTCACCTCTAGCCTGGATTTTATATCGATCGGCATCTTCCACATCATCATCATCATCATTTACCAACAAAATATCCTCCATCTCACTTGCATCATCGTCTTTCTCTTCCTCAGCCACTTGAAGGTATTGCATAAAGGATTTGTACCAGGCAAACTCCTTCTCTATCGGTTCCTCCGGAAGTGTACAACTTTTTGGAGGTGAAGCATTCTAAATAAACAGATGGTTGTGAACAGACAGAACTGAGGCTTCTAACAATTAAAAAAATAAGAAATATAATCACTTACATGGATAATGTCTATCATCTCTGTGATTTTGACTTTTGAATCTAACATGTATCAAGTACACGGGGGTATATGGGGCCCTTCTGGTCGTTATTCATGACCATTTTGATATTATAATACTTGTTTGGTGCCTTCCACAACTCCAAAATCCAGACCTATAATAAATAACATAGAAAAATACAAAGTCGTGTCAACTAGCGCCCATAAAACGCAGGAAATAAATGATAGCGTTTATGTCAAGCGCTAGACATCATGACGTAGCGTTGGGTAAACGCTAACCGATGCTAGGATACATATATTAGCATTAATAAGAACGCTAGCAAACGGTATACATCATGTCATAACATTAAGTAAAACGAGACATATATTTAAAAGCGTTAAGAGTAACGCTAGCAAACGCTACAACCGAATCAGCCATAAATTTTGTCACATGCACAAACTTGCTTACCAGGAATGCGTGAGTAGGCCCATATATTTAGTATGTGATTACTTGACCCTGATTGACCTTAGTCATTTTCTTTGATCTTGATTCAAAGACCATTCTCATTGTTGTTATGCAGTTATCGAAAGCAATGACACCCCACGGGTTTTCCCGCAGCAAATCAGGAAATTCCATGAGATTAATCATCCTCAGTTAGACAAGTTTTGTATGCTCCTGTTCCAAAATATTCCCATGAATGAAATAAAGCATCGCCATCGTCACAACATCTTCATCATTCTCTTTCTCCCAATCCAAAAAATTAAACTGCTCCTCAATGTGCATGTGAGTTAGTGCGGGTATTTTACCTTTCTTTTCTGTCCTTTCATCCCCATTGTCTTCACCTTTCTCTTCACCTTTCTTTCCTTTCTTTTTCTTTTTGTTTATGAAAACTCCCTCAGATTCCATAATAAGGAGAGGGAGCAAATACTTCTTGAAAAATCTCCCTCTTTCCTCCTTCTTCAACTCCCTCTTACGCTTAGCAACTTCCAACAGAATTCTTTCTTGGTTTCTTGAAAACGGTAAACCTGTAAGTATACCAAACTCCTTTAGGCCAAAAGTCAGCACCTTGCCTCTAACGTCGAAACTCAATGATTGTTTGGGTGCTCCAGTTGGGATGAACTCAGGCTTAACCTCTTTGTGTAGTTCAAAATGGATAAGTTGCTGACATAAATGAGGAAATTCTTTGTTGAGGTAAGCTCCAAAACAGGTCTCTTTGAAGAGTGCACACTGGTTCGGGGTCAACTTCTCATGAATTTGTGTTCCCGGTACCAATCTAACTCTATTTGAAATGTGAGCAGTATACTTATACTGGTCCCCAACGTTTTTCGGATCGATTTTTCGCCTCTTAATAGTTTGTAGAGTCTCAGTGTTTGGATTCTGCAAAGAGATAAACAAAAACAAGTAAGTTATAAGTAGAGTTAACTGACCGCTACCGAAACGCTAGCAAAATCTACATAGCGTCAAACAAACCCCCAAACAACGCTACGTATATTTTAAAATAAAAAGTAGCGTTTTGAAACACTAATCGAATGCGAAGGCTTCTGATAAAATAATGTTGTAGTGTTGACTTGCGTTACAAAAAACGCTAATAATATGATACAGAGTGTTCGTAGAACACTATTCTTCTAAACTAGAGTAACGTTGGATTAGCGTTTGGGTATAACGCTACTGTAATCCATGTTTTCTGCAAAATCGAGTTCAAAAACTAGAAATCTAAGTTTTGAACCACGCATTGAACAAATAACATGTTGTTTCATCACTAGAAAACACATTTCGAAGTAAAATGAAGTAAATAAACATCATTGTACCTTCCGTTTGCTTTTGATGGATTCTTTGTCGTCCTTTGCATGTTGTTTCTTTGACGGCGAAATGTTTGCTTGATTCTTCTGAGTTACCATGATTTAGATGGCGAAAACGATGAAATGCAAGAAAATTGCCTTCAGATGGATGATTTAGATTTCTAGCGTTGAAAAAGACGCTTCTTCTTTAACGGTTTTGAGTTATGAGAGGGAAAAGAAGTGGAATGGTATTTTTGTCCACATTTCTTAAAACCGCTAAATATAAGTAGGAAGTTTAAAAAACTCAAACAGATATGTTAATGGGTCTCCCAGATCCGTAAAAAGCCCCATTTTGAAATGAAACAATGAGAAGAAAAGAAGGGAAATAAATTTGAAAATGATAGAATCCAATTAATCCCTCCAGATTAGCGCGCCAAATTCCCCCATTTGGTTTAATCTCCAATTAATTTGGTCTGCTCTTGTTCAATCTGAAAACATGGAACCTCCTTCCTTCTCTCTCGGCCTGGATCTGGATCTCGATCTGTATCCAGCTCCCCCTACCACCTCTCCTACTCTATCATTCCATGAAGATGATAATCGGGGACACCCTTACGAGGTTATGGATTCGGACCCCGAATCAGGACCCGATTCTCCCCGGGTATTCAAGCGCCTCAGACGAGGCTCCGAATCGGGACCCACAAAGAGGGAAATGGAAAAGGGTTCTTTTGATAATTGTAATGACGACATTGAAGAGTTCTCCTCTCAAGAAGATGATTTTATCATAGGTAATAAAGTTCTCTTTTCTTGTTTATTCATTTGGGTTTTGATAGATTGGGATGGAAATTTAAATGAACCCTAATTTGGGTGTTTTGAGCTTTGAAGCAAATTAAACAAGTTGACAACTTTGCCTGTGATATTAGATTGTAGGGCTATGCATTTAAACCCTAAAATCTTTTGGGGTTTTGATCATATTATTACTATGAGAGTAGCTTTGGGGTTTTGTCGTACTTCATATCTTTTTTAAAAATACAAGACATCAAAGCTTTTCTTGTTGATTTTTGTTGAGAAACCACTGAAAGGAGAATGGATCATGTTGCCTGTACCACTCATCCATCCTATGGGGGTGTTCATAATAAGTGCCTAGGCATAGCAACGCCATCATTTTCGCTATTGTGGGTTGAAATAACTAGTGTAATGAGCTACAAGGGGCATATAGTAGAGGAAATTTTTGGTTTAAAGGATTGTATTTGGGCTTTCAAATTGGTTTTGGATGTAATTCAGAATTCTAGGTATGTAGGTTTGCTATCTGTTTTATAACCTGACTGAAGCTTTTGTTCGAGTTAGATTCTCATCAGTTATCACCATTCAGGATCTTTAACTCTCGAGATATTGTACTTCTCATCCTAGGTATATGGAAGAGCCTTTTTTTATATCAATATTTCTTGACCGTTCTATTAAGATGCAAAATATGATCAAAAGGTTTATGTTTATCCTGTGCAAGTTTGTTTTCAAGCAAAATCTCAGCTGTGAACGGGCCTTAGCTCAGGAAAGGAATTATCTGACCTTTAAACTTTAGCACTGAATAACTTTTAAATGTACTTCATTTCGTGGTTGAGCTTTTATTAATTTGTAGCTATTTGGTGAAAAGGACTTCTCAAATTGTAAATGTCAGCTTATCTGAAAATTCCTAAGTTCCTTTGGTGTTCTTAGCACTAGATACCAGCACCAATGACTCCATATATTTGACCCAACATTTAATATCTGTTGTTCATTGAGTGTATGGGTTGTGATAAACTACACTATCAACTTTATGGTAGATTTACCTGACCGATATTTTGAAACATATTTAAAAGCAAAAACTAAGCTGCTCTTTCTGCAGGTGATAAGCGTCCATCAACATACAATTCTATATGTAGTAGCTCCAAGGTCCCACTATGTGGTCATGGGGTTCTAACTAACCAGTCATCAACTCAGTTGAAGGACAAGAACACGGGAAGTACTTCAGATGCTCCATCTTCTTCCTGTTTAGGAACAGGCCAGAATGGGATCATATTTCCGAAGTTAACTGTGAGTCCTCTTCGAAGGTTTCAGTTAGTTGATTCAGATACCGAAGAGTCCTCTCCTGAGAGAAAGATTCCCGGATCTGATTCGTCCTTGAAGAAGAAGCAGCCTTCTGCAATTCTACCTAAGAGAAATTTATCAGAACAGAAGCATCAAAGCGAGGATTTGTGGAAAGATTTCTCTCCAATGAAGACTTTTAAAATCTCAACACCTGCTCTAGATGAAGTCTGTGAAGAATATTTCCAGTCTGTTCGAGATAAGAATACATCTGGGACACTGGGTAGCCATCTACATAAAGAGGGCCGTGTTGTCTACGAGCATGATGCAAATACCATCCCAAGAGCTAAGCAGTCCTGGAATTCAGCTGACCCTGATCCTCCAGCTCATTGTTACTTTTTCCATGATGATCCAAGGATTCAGAGACTAGTCCGCTCTCGCCTACCTCACTTTATCCCCTTGGGTATTGCCAAAAACAGGGAAACTCAACAACCTAGTGAATTGGTCATCAATTACATGTAACATGATTTCCATTGCTTCTAGCTCAGTTGTTTAAGTCTGCTTTGGGTGTCAATGAGATCACAATTTGCAGTTACTGTCATTTCAGGAGTCAATTCAATGGAGAAGCTTCTAAACAGAGGACAACCCAGAAGAAAACTAATGAGCCAGGATCCAGTAGAGGAAGAGGGAAATCAAGAAAATCAAATGCTAAAGAAGCACAATCTTCTTCGGGTTGGGTAGATCCCAAAATTAGTGCTACCAATCCAAAGGATGCTGGGAAAAGACGAGTGCAGGCAAATGGTCATGGTGGTGGGCGATGGTATACGTCCCCTGAGGGGAAAAAGGTATGTTAGATTTCTGTATTGCAAAATGAAAACTTTTAATGATCATAAAATTTTTGTAGTGATAGTAGATTAGCTTATTCTAGTCTTTGATATTTCAAGCTATGCTAAAAGTTCTTTGGATCAAATCTTGTTTGACAATGAACTTTTGATGCCGTTTTATCTTTATTGAGTTGCCAGCAATAATGCAAGAGACAGAAATGGAAGTTTCTAAAAAAACTATAAGCTTTTGTTTTGACCTTTTGATCTCTGTAATTTGTTTTTGTTCTATTTTGAGAAAGTAACTGCTCCATATGTAAATTTCAGGCCTGTTAAGGTCTGAAATTGCAGTATAGCTAGGATGTTTGATAATATACTATCTTGGTTATAGGGTGATAAAAAAATTTTCAGACAGTTATATTCTGTGTGTTGCTTTTTCAATTGTGGTTTGCTCTTCATAAGAAATTGGCTGTTAAAGTAAGGCGAGTGTTAAGTTTGCAAAGGGAAGTTAGATGGTTTTATAGAAAAGCTACTGGGAAGTCCCAGCTTGCTACAGAAAGAATATTTGCATTGGCTTTTAGTTTCATTGGATATAGAAAGAAAGATATCCTTTTTTTAATGAAAAATTGAATTTCATAGGATTTTTATGCAAGATAGCTTCCAGAGTTATACATGTAACTTAAAATACTCAAGAATTGGTTGAATTAATCCTAGATTGTTGACCTCTTACTGCTGATTCCATGAGGAGTTAGTATTTCTTTGTTCAATATCATTTTATTGATAAACAAAACAAATTGCAATGCAATTAACATTTAAAACTAGTGAGCCTAAATCTGCTGTTGATTTATGATAGATTCAGTTTGATTTATTGGCATTTTGCTTTCCTTTCAAAAATATGTTTTTGTCCCTCAATAGTTGCCAATATTCTTACACTTGGTTATATATACGTAGGTTTATGTCTCGAAAGGTAGACAGGAGTTGTCTGGTCGAATGGCCTACACACAATACAAAAAGGTACATTCAGTGACATGTTTTGCTTCTTTATTGTTCTTGTGCTTGCCTAGTTGGTCATCTTTGAACGAATTCAGGTTATCTTATCAAAATCGTATATATTATTTATGTTTCTGGTGATTATATATTATCTAGATTCCTTTTGATATGTTAGAAAAATGACAATCTTGAAATATTCGTCGTGTCCATTTCGGTTATTTATGTAAGTTGCGCTATCATGCCAAACAGTACAACAATCCATGGAAAATGGACAAATAACATTCCATCAAGCATGCTCTTCTTTCTTGTGCTTTTCTGGTTTGAGCCTCAAAGTGTCTTTTTTCCTGTCTTGGTTTAACCTTTGTCTTCCTTCATGCTGACAGAATAATGGAGGGTTTAAAAAGTCAAGAAAGAAAACAAATGCCAAGAGAAAGAAGGGCTGAATGGACTCTCTTTTTGCTATATATTTGTGACGATTGTTCAATTTTTTCATATTGTTTTGCCACAACTATGGCGTTTTTAGTTTGTGAAAATTGTAGATTTGAGTTGTGGCGTTCATCTGTATCAAAGTTTACCATTCGTATTTGTGATTGGTAGCTGGTTCTTGGAGAACGGACATCTCATTTTCATGATGGTGATAATCATACTTTGTAAGAAGAGTAGTTTCTCTTAATTTCTATAAACCAAACTAAATCTGAACTTCATAACAATAAGACGCACAATGATCCACCAGAAATTCTAAACTAATTCTATAGCTCATCAATAATGTAACTGGGAACAATATATGCAAATTTGCGAGTTTAGCCTAGTAGTAAATTAACTGTCACTCTCAAAAGAAAATAGTGAAAGCTAAGCAAAATTCATATTCATCAATTGTAGTTTTGTACATTAACACCCATTGGAAGTATGAAACAGAGAGGAAAATCATCCTGTCCTTGAAATCGAATGCCACACCCGTCTCTACAACCACCTACCTCACTATCTTCACCTATATTATATTGCAACATTTTCAGGGAACTGAATATTCAAAAATGAATAACAGAGTTGAATCCTCTAGGAGTATTCTTGCTAATTCTAGTGTAAGGTTATCAATATAAAAATAATGTATGATTAGGTTTCTTATAATCTGTGCCAAGTTACAAGTTTGAACTGAACTCAACCTTAAAGAATTGAACCTAGTCTTGCTGGTCTGGGTCGCTGTTCTCTCCTGAGTCCCTCCTCTCCAGAATTGGATTGCAAGTCCTGAAATTCATCTTGAAAATGTTAGTGAACTCCAGAGATCAAATAAATGCAAAAACACAAGAAATTGAAGACGGAAAGAACAGAGAAAGATAAGAATAGTACGAATTTAAATCCTCTGCCCTGCTCCTTATCTCCCTTGACCATAGGACCGGATTAGTATTCTTAGGTAGAGAATCTTGTTCTTGGGTTCTCTCTTTAAGCCACTGCTCTGCTTTATGACATTCATGAAGGACCTGGAAGAATTTTGATTATGTTATATGAAATTATCAACTCCCAAATGATATACTCTCAATATCGAGAAATCATTAGGGGGTCCAGGACCTTTAGTAAAGTTGAAAGACCCCCCATTGTGATGTGTGACAAGTGTATTGCGGACCGACGCATTTTGCGTGGGTCGGCAATACACTTGTCATACACCCAATGGGGGGTCCTTAAATAAAGTTAGAGATCCTGGATCCCCTAATAATTTCCCCTCAATATCACTAATTTCCATTTCAAAAGGAGAGGAAAAAAGAAGACTTACGAATTCCTTATCCTCAGCTGGGAGAGAATCAGCAGCCATTTGATAATGCACAATTGTATTCATTAAATATCGTTTAGCTTCTGGTCTCGCTTCTTCATCTTTATATCGATTCTCAATAGGATCCACCAACTATTTTGAAGGGGATCAAACGGTCAGGCAACAAGTACAACCATATGGATAACCAAAGTTTGATGCTTTAACACATCAAAGTACCTTCTTAAGATCCTCCATTTTAGAGGTATAAGCATTCTCAGTTTCATCATCACCATCCTCATAAAGCCATTCCTCTGTCTCCTGTAGACTCCTGGAAACTCCCTCCCTTTCTTGATCACTGGCAAAGCTTCGGTAAGTGTTGAATAGCTAGCCAAATAAAATATTATCATTGACCACCCATAATAGTGAAATAAATATAGGGAAAAACTTTAAAAGAAGAAGAAAATCAGCTGAAAGATCTCTCTGCAGTTCTGGAACAAGAAAGATTTTGTACAGAATATTTCATCCAATTCATCTCCACTATAATTCATCTAGCTTATGAAAAATATGTGGCTTTCATATATAGACATAAACCAATACCTCAATAATCATACTGAGATTCTCAAGTTCATAATTATGCTCCACAGATATATCATATACATAACATAGTTAAAAGTCAATGAGTAGGCAGAAGGGCACCACAACGCAGTAAAGAAGACTGCATATAATTTCAGGACATTAAAATTCAAGACACTACAATAAAATTGTCCTTGTAAAAACAGATTCAGCAAAATACAAATTCCAAAAATTAAAATGCGATGGTATCTTTGGAATAATGTGATGCTCCAAAAAAATTCAAAGTTCTAACTTACCTTATTACGCATCTCATACACATAGGACTCCAACGCATTTTTTTGGTCTTTAGCTCGTTCCACAATCTTGTCCTGTTGAGCCAACTGAAGTTCCTTGTCTTGAGCTTCTGAAAGCTCAGCCTTAGTCATTCCTCCATAAATGGTCACAGAAACTGGAATCTCAAGCCTCCTCCTGGCTTTCTCTCTTCTTTTGTCATTAGCCTGAAATGTAACGAAGCACAAAAGAAATTGGAACATGCTCCTAGATCTTCAACGAAGGTTGAACGAAAAAAGCAAGCAAAATATGAATCTTGAGTGTCACATATTGCTAGAAACAAATTATCATTGGCTTCAAAACCTATCTGCTTAAGGTTTTTGGGAATCTGTCTGTCATTCCTAGATTGCTTACCATGTTATTGAATAAGTCACTAAATTTTCATCACGCGATAGAGGATAACACAAGAACATCCACGCTTTCGAGTGCATTATACTTTCTTCAAAGGGTTCATATTAAAAGTAATAAAATGATTCTTGTGCGCTCGGATACAAATTCAAGTTTTAAGGTGAGCAGCTCTTTGGTAAATGTAATTTCATAAAGAACATTAAAGACAAGGACCAGAGCAGTTCATCACCGGTCTAAACAGAGATAAAAGAGAAGTCATTGAATAAATAGAACTTCCTCACAAACAATGTCAAGTATACCACAGCACAGATCTGTTGATAATTTGATCTGCATGTGGTATATAATATACAGGGAACTCGTACCTCATTGTCATCAGCATTTGGAGGCCTTGTTGAAGAACCAAAAGAAGTGGAATCAACCTCCATCTCATCGCCACCTGTTTGACCAGTGACTCTTCTTCCAGAACTATCCTTATAATCTTCCATCAACTGAAAGCATAACAAAACTTTGGATAATACAAGAAACCAAATACTGAGTCACTGACATGTTAGGAAGTAGACTCAATAAAAAAAAAATGCCAATAATAATAATAATATACCGTAGCTGAGTCAACGATGACAATCCCATGAAGGTTCAATTCAACTCTAACTTTGACCCTTGCCTTGTCATTGTATGAGCTCGGCAAAGGACCAATCTGCATAAAATATTTAAAATGAATAAAGAAGGCAAGTGATCCAGTAATAGAAGATGCATTCATGCCTATGTGAAGCCACACATAGAATTTCATGATTTTTTTACAGTTTGCAATATAACATTTATCTAACAAACAGCCATGATTGGTGGAAAATAATTGGTAAGATATCGGTGCACACTCTGCTGCTACTCATTCCATTAAAAGGAGCCCTTAACATAGTGCTTTCTAATCACTCAAAAAGACAAATAAGCACCCCTCCATTCTCACAAGTTTCAGTTGTCACGCTCTCCACACCAACATGTGCAAAAATCGAGCACAAAGCTCACATATGAATCATGGTAGTTTGATATTCCAAAGTAAAATTGTTCATTTCAGTTCCTTTACAACAATTATTAGTTGCATGAGGCTCTTTACAGGTTCACTAAGCGAATTGATCAAATGCTAGTCTCCATATCAACTGATCACATATAGCAAGTTTATGGCTAGGCTCAGCATTCTCTCCGAAAAAATATATAATGGTCATGTCTATGCTTCAAGTATTTACTCCGAGCTCTATAGTCCTCTCATGTCCAACATCACGCTATAATTTTATCTTCAACTTGTTACTGTTGGTTAATTCAAGAGTTAAAAGTTTAAATTAGAACATATAGAGGTACCAAGTTCCTTTATGATTCTAATCCAACAAATGTCACTCAGAAATAGGGTACTACTCCACCTAATAATTGCCAACTCATATGACAGATCAGATGGATATTATGAACCCATGCACTCTGCTGAATTTACAATGACTGACTACCTTCCTGAGTAATTAGAAACACAGCCCATGTTTTGCTTAAGATATAGAATAGAAACCTAAAGTGGTAAACATATGGTTAGGAACCACTTGATGTTTAGAATAATGTCTCCAATGACAGTAGAGATAAAATTCTGAAGAATACTGAGTTCCAGAGAAGAAAATATTTTCAACTCATAGGTTTAATTCATCTCTCATTGGAATAAAGAAAAATTTTAGATTTTATATTGCATGTTGAGTATATTTAAAATGCCTCATTGCAAGAAGAGTATATCATGTCTCACAGTTATCAGAATCAACTACTTTGTCATTTATCATCAGAGGAGGAATTAACTGGCAACCAATCTTCAATATCATGTATGGGGGACAGGGGTTAACTTCAATGCACTTACCGTGAAAGAACTAATTTTTGAAGATACACCAGGAGACAATTCATTTGGATTGGCATAGAAAGCTTCTAACTTAAACAAATTACTACGTTGTAATCTCAAAACTTTAACGCTTGGAATCAGTTGGCCTTTCGGAAACAGCATGCCATTTGACCCTGTGCCAATTGGACCTTCATCTGATGAGAATCCAATAGAGAAAGGAAATGAATCTTGAACCTGCACCACATTGAATTGCAATAACTTATTTCGTACATTGAAATGAACCAAAAAACATAAATGTGTCTTGATGTCGGAGAAAATCCAACTTACTACACACATTGCACTTCTGCAATAATGCCCACAAAGACTTGTCCATGATGCAATCAAATTAGTAGTTTGTGATGGAAATAAACAGTGTTGGTCCTAAGGCTTAACACAAAGACAAACTTTAAACAGATGAGCAAAGCAATAACATTTTATTTTCTTTCTTTTTCTTTCTTTTCTTTTTCTTTTTTGTATGCAATGATTTGCCTAATTACTCAGCAAATAAATTATCGTACACTTAAACATGATGCTTTCTCAACCAGTCATTTGAACTAAATTAAGCAAACTAACTATATAATACCAAAAAGGAAAAGACTAGGATTCACTTGAATGGAAACCCATTATGCCAGCCGAAAGAAACAACATCACAGATTTGACATATATGTTTTAAAAAAAACTTAGTGATTCAAGATACAAACCTCATATTCTCTAACTCGAAAAACTGGACTAAGCATAGCACATTGGAGGGCGCATCCACGGGCCACACATTCACTTGCATTCAATGTTCGACTAGGTTCCTTCCTGAACATAGAAGCTAATTTCTTACCAATAGCTGGTATTCTAGATCCTGAACCAACAAGCTCAACAGAACTAATCTTCCCAGTGGTTACCTTGGCGTCAGCTAAAGCTTTTTTGCAAGGAATAATAATCCTCTCAAATAAATCTGAAGCCAGGCTCTCAAATTCCTCTCTCTTAATAAAACCTCTAACATCTTTCTCATCCATCAAGCACTCAATATTTAGCGGTGCCTCTGCATTTGCACTCAAAACCTTCTTCAGCTTCTCGCAAGCTGCCCTTAACCTAATACACGCCCTGATATTAGAATACACATCTATTCTGTACTGCTCCTTGAATTGTTCTGCAAAATAACCAAACAAAACTTCATCGAAGTCCCTTCCTCCCAATCTGCTATCAAAAGCATGTGACAGAATCCTCATTTGCCCAGCCTCAAACGAAACAATAGACACTTGCATATCACAATGACCAATGTCAACAAACGCAACATATACCGGCCCAGCATTGGGGAAGTCTGTTTTGTAAATCCCATAACTTAGTGCTGTAGCAGTACAGTCATGCATCAATCTCAAAGGCTTCAATCCAGCAATTGCTGCAGCATTCAAATACGCCCGTCTCTGCAAGTCTGAAAAATACGATGGTATCCCGATCACACAATCCGAAACCGGGATTTCCAAATTCTTCTCCGCTATTTCTTTCAAATGTGAAAAGAGCATCCCCATGATCTGAACTGGCGTAAACGTACACGATTCCCCCAAATACTTCAATTCAATCAAAATGCCGCCATCCTGTCCTTCGGAAGTTCCAAAAGGTAACATCTTTAGCTCATCTTGAACATAAGGATCACTAAAACTCCGTCCAATGAGTCTCTTAACTTGAGATATAGTAGATTTAGGGTTCATGGTAGCAGAAGCAGCTCCAGCAGAGCCAAGAAAGCGTTGTTTGTCCCCAAAGCACACCACGGCCGGTGTTTCACGATTGGATTCATCATTCAACACAACATCAATCCCCCGTTGCTTAACAACAGCAATAACACAGTTTTCGTTACCAATATCAAACCCGACTACACTCATTTCAGCTCCCGACGAAAAAAAACACTTAGAAAGACAATTATAAAAGCTCCAGTAACAGTATAACTAAAACGATCAAGTTGGTGTACCCAAATTGCTGAAAATTGAATTAACGTCGTTGAATTTGCAAATGCTGCAAAAAAGAAAAGGGGGATTTCAATTAACTAATTGTAATATGATTAACAGTTAAGACAGAGCAAAAGAGTACCTGATTAGGAGAAAGTAGATACGAGAATCGGAAGAGAAACCCTAGAATTGAATCTGGAAGTTGTTTGTTTTGTTGAGGTCGCTTCCATTTCCGGATGCCAAATTTTAATTTACAACCAAACGTCTATTTTCATCTTCTTTTTCTCGCACCTTCAACCATCTTACCATGAATATTCGGATTTCTATTTTATTTTTATTTATTTTTTTGAGATTATAAAAATATATTTATAAGTGGATTTGAAACTAAAATTGACTATCTAATTGACTTGGCATTTTTCATCTTTATTGTGATTATTACTTTTCAAAATCAAAATTAAAATCGGATAATTGAATCAATGATACTTGGACTTTCCACTTATTCATCAAACTTCAATTTTTATACAAAAGTGTATAACTTATAAGTGATCTAACGATTTAGTACCTACGACATGTTATGACAAGTTAACCATCAGAAACGCTATCATTATGTCGCTCTAAGTTCATGCACATTTGCATGCAAAAATGTAATTTAGGTATTAAAGTGTAAATGAGTGTAAAATTCAGATACTATCGATGTTATTTACCCAATCAAAACCGCCACTAATAATTAACTTAAATTGCAAAAGAGTTGATGATGTAGCACAACAAAACACGAGACTTGAAGGTACTTGATTTGGTTCACAAGTTTGGAAGCAAATATAACAATATCGTGACAAATGTAGAATGTATTAAAGTTACAAATATTACGGGTTCATTACTTTGATACATTTGTCATTGCTTAAGTTTTACTTTTGCTTAACCTATAGAATGTATTAATGTTATCGGGAGTAGTGGACATTTGTCATTACTTTGATACATTTGTTATTGCTTTAGTTTTGTTTTTACTTAACCTATAGAACACAACGTCATTGCATGTTAAGTTTATACGGAGCACAAACCATATTATTGCTCTAGATAAAGCATGCAAGTTGTTTGTGAACTCACGCCTAGTGATTGTCCGTGGCCATTTATGATGGCCTTGAGATGCTTCAAATTGCACACTAAAAGCTGGTGTAGATCCATCGCCATAGTTGTCTATTCCCTAGTGATAGACCCCGAAACCAAGGTCAGCTAAAATGTAACCAATATAGTATGATAACATTGGTTGAAGCCATATATGAGAATTAATTGCAGCTACTACAACCTTGGCTAGGGAAATGAAAACAGTGGTTAGGTTTTTGAATTTGGGTTGGATGCTTAATCGGGGCGGTTTGGGTTTAGTTCATGTGCGGCGTCAAAGGTTAGTGATAACTAGGGGTGTTCAAAAACGAACCGAACCGAAATAACCAACCGAACCGACCGAGATTTTTTATTTCGGTTCGGTTATTTGGTCTATTAGGTTCGGTTTCGGTTTTAAATTTTAAAATATATCGGTCGGTTCGGTTTATATTATAAAATAACCGAATTAACCGAACTGATCGAAATATATGTTAATTAATATAGTATGTATATATACTAATATTAAGTTATTTTATATTTTATAATTAAAATCTTATTTTGGAATTTACAATTATATTTTACCTAAAAACTCTTCTAACTCCTAAACAGTTATTTCACATGAATTTGTTAGATTTTGAGGGTATGCAACCTTTTTATAGTGCTTGCTAGGATTCTCAATAAAAAATGGATTGTCTTTTTTTCTATAGTCTTTCTATTATTATTTTACTTTTTTGGACCATACTTAAGGATTGACTTGTTTAATTTTCTAAATACTATATTAAAGTTGGACTCGCTTTCACTGATGTCAGATTATTTCATACAAATATAATATATAAAATAGAACAATATTATTCGGTTAAATCGGAAACCGAACCGAATAAACCGAATTATTTTCGGTGTATTCGGTTCGGTTTGAAAATAATACTCGGTTCGGTTCGGTTCTTATTTTAAGCGTTATTCGGTTTTCGGTTATTTCGGTTTGGGTTGGTTATCGGACCGAACCGACCGATGCACACCCCTAGTGATAACATGGGTGGAGAATCATGTAAGGAACTTGTGTTGAGAAATGATGGACATTATGAAGGTAAGTAGGTGTTAAACAAATAAAAGAATATGAGAGTTTAAGGAATATATGTCTTTGTCAAGGCTCCGAGGATTTAGAAACTGTTTAGCTCTTTCTTGCTTCGATTCTCATACCTTACTAATTTACAACATGAAAAATCTATATTGTTATTAAAAGGAAAACTTAATACCTATCATGCTCTCTAAAATTGTTCGATTTTTCTACTTAGGAACCCTAACGCATGGGACAACCTTTATTGTATCCCCTATATGCAACATGACGCAGATGTGACAAAAAGTTAAAATATCGAGAGAGTTGAATGTTAAAAAATGGTGAAAAAAATATGCAAAATTTATTATCGAAAAAACATGAAAAATTTTATAAAGACCTTTGAATTTCTTTATTTTTTTTATTTAATTCTTTCAACTTCTTTAATCTTCATGGCTACCTTCTTCTTATTCTTCTTATTCTTCTTCTCGGAAATACATGCAAAACAAACAGTTTCCACGTCCTATGAAATATGCAAAACTTTTCCTTTAACTATAAACTAACAATCACTTTATTAATATAACTCTATTTATTATGGTTCAAATTACAAACATAGAACACATTTAATGCATTCTTCATTAAAACATTATATTAATTGAGACATATTAACAAAACATCAATTATACTTAACGTTTCATTGTTTAATGTGGAAACTCATTTATGCGATATATGATAAATAAAGTAATATGTTTTATGCCATAATTAATTAAAAGAAACTCTATCATTTAAATTGATTAATACTAAGAGTAAAAGTATAGAAATCACTTGCTCTATGCATGTGCATACAACTTAAGGGTGCACATGGTCGGTTAACCAGTTCATTAAGGTTAATTCGGTCGGTTAACCATTTTATCGGTTTTTCAAAAATACTAATCATATGTTGGTCCATTTAATTCGGTTAACCACTTATTTTGGTCGGTTAACCTTTTGTTTCAGTTTTTAACCATTAAAAGAATAAATATGACACTAATAAAAGGATTCAATTTTTCATATCATCAAAATTTAAGTTAAATGGTATTTATAACCAAATCTAACTTTAATGTTTCAACATTGATTAAAGTATTATTAATATAATTGTTTAAATCAATTTAAAATCAACATAAAAGATTAACTTTTTTAAATTTAAGTTGGCTCTACCTAAATTATTAAAGTCAGAAAAATATGGTTTTATAATTCTGTTTTTTCACATCAAAGTTAGCTAGTAAGAAAACTTGTTTTCAAGGAGTTCCTTTTAATAGTTGTGTGGTGTGCTTATGTCAAGTTGAGGAGATGAAGCATTTTTTATTTTTTTTTTGTAAGATGAAGCATTAAAGCTTCATGTAGCTACAATTGGGACGTTTGGAATTGATTCCTCAGTTGTTTTATGTTATGTTGTTTTTCTCAGTTTTTTTTTCCTCATAATTAAGGCCCTTAATCCTCATGGTTTTTAGATATGGCTTATAATCATAAGTTGTTTGTCCAAGTCTCGATGTTACATAAATTTAGGCTTATTGTTAAAAAAAAAGGTTATCACCTATACATACATCTTACCGCTGAAAATAAAATCAGGTATAACTATTAAAGTTAGTGGTATAAGCTACAAAAATTAAGATTATGATAGAATGATGTAGAGACGTGATAAAAATAATTTAACATTCTTAATATAAAAGAGGTCTCTATAATTTATAAATTTATATTTACTTATTTATTTTTTCGATAGGTTTCGGTTAACCATAGTTAATACGAACTACTAACCGTAACCGAAAAGTCGGTTTTCTAAAATTAAAAACCATTACTTGGTCCATCGGTTTTGATTAATCTATTTTTCTGTTCGGTTTCAGTTTCATTTTTCGATTTTTCAGTTTTTTGTGTGCATCCCTAATACAACTAGTATAAGATCCAAAAATTATAGGATAAAAATTTATATTCCTCATTTAATGATTACGTAATTTATAAATATTTTAAGTACCTATTGTATTGCCGTTTATTTCTATTGAATAACAATTCGTATTCCTCATACAATAGTGAAAATGAACAAAATCATAATTTTTTTTTATTCGAAATAAAACAATCATCACAAAAAACTGTAACAATATCATAATATGTTTATATGCAAAACCAAATTTCAAATATGAAATATGAGAATCTAATAATAAATTTTGCAAAAAGAATATATGAAGAATCTCCCAGCTGTCAACTCATCAGGACTCTCTTGAATTTAGTGACAATTTTAAAGTAACAGGTTTTTAACGACAGACGAACACTTGTCTACTGTTGAAGAACAACTCCTAGTATTAGTCAGTTTAGTGTTCGCATTGTTTCTAACTGTAGTGTCGCAACCTGGTCAAGTTAACAGCTTACAGAGTCCATAGTGGACCTCGTTCAGGGGGCGGACCCAGGATTTCTCCGTCCCTGAGGCTAAATTCTAAGCTTGAATCAAAATGTTATTACTTTTCATACAAAAAAACATTGATCCAAAATATTAATTTACAAAGTCCAAAATGTATCAAAAAAAAAAATGAAAAGGAAGAATGCGATTTGCAACATTTGAATTGTTTGTATTAGACGGTGCAGAGTATCACTTGTAGGTTTTATCACATCGTTATTTGGCTTAAAAAAAGACAAAAGTGTCACTCTCTTTCGATCTTGATTTGACGACATGTTAAATCTAAAACAACAAGATAAACAAAAAATAAAAATTGAGATATTTAAATTTAGTAAACTCGAATGAACAATTGAAATTTTAGTGAATTTGATTGATCTTTACTCGTCACTTAAGCCAACAAGCGAATAAAAGATGTCAAGAAATCATATAATATAACTAAATTCTTAAAATAATATTGTAATTGATGATGAAGGAGGAATATAAATTTAAAAAGTTAACAAGAGCATTAAATAAGATAATGTTTTATTTCTCTCAATTTAAATCGCTAGAAGCATTATAAAAAAATAATTTCTCCCGGGCTGGAGCCCACCCCTGACCTCCTTCTGTCTGTCAACTATAAAATTGAACTCCGTTTATATTTTTATTTTGGTAACACAGAAAAGAAATTTTAAGAGTTTCCAAATTGTTTCTCTAATCTTTCATTGCAATTTTTTTTTTGGGGTTTAGGGTTTTCCTGTGGGTATCATACGGTGCTCGAAAGGTATATTCTTTCTCTTTTTTGGGTACTCTTACAATAATGAAGTTTTGTAGTGAAGAAAGCTTTTTTTCTTATTATTTCAACATGTTTTCCTGCTACTTTTTTAGCAGCTAACCCTAACTTTAGGACTTGAAGAAATTAAAAATGTTATATTTGTTTGATTCTTTATTTTCTGAATGTCAACTAAATTTTTTATGGGTTATACTTTTTTTTTATGTTTCAGGTGGTTTTATATTTTCATGTTCCAAAGATTATTAGGGTTTAACATGTAATGTGAGTTGTTTACTTACATGCAATGTATTCGCTCGTTCGACGTGTGTTTTCTTAACTTGGTTATCCCGATTTTGATGTTTGCAATCAAAATAACCATTTCTTCTATAGTATTACCGTTTGCATTGCTTCTTATCTGTATTGGTGTTGCATTCCAACTGCTTTTTTTTAGCGTATGGTTGAGTGTATAATAGTTACCATAAGTATTTTCTCCACATCGGGCGAGTTATTAGGGCAAATGAGCGTGTATGATTTCTGTATCCTGTAAAAAGTTGTTTCAAAAACTGGAAGCTGATGGTTAAAATTGTAATCTTTACATATATCTTGTTATCCACATCCATTAGCCTGTTTGTCGAGCACATACTTGGGATATGATATTGTTGTCCTTTCCTTGTGTGAATGTTTGGTTATGCGTCCATGTCCATTAGATTCTTTATTTTATGAATCTCAGTTTAGTTTCTTATGGGTTTATACTTATTTTGATGTTTACACTATATTTGAGTTGTTTACTTACTTGTTATGTATGCGCTCGTTCGAATCGTGTTATTTAACTTAGTTTTCCCCATTTTGATGTTTGGAAACAAAATAACCCTTATATATATATAGTATTACCGTTAGTGGCGAATCCAGGATTGGAATGTCGGGGGCCAACTTGCACCTAGGTTTATATAGAAACAAAGTTCACTAGATTTTCGACCAATTTAGTACTGAAAAACATCTTTTACTATGAAGTTTCTCAAGCCGGGGGGGGGGGGGGGGGGGGGTGCGGAACACTAAACCACCACTGGTAGGTATTGTTTTGAGGGCTGGCAGGGCCCTAGATACGACACTGTATACCATTTACATTACTTTGCTCTTGCTGGATTATAGAATTTTGAAATGTTTGTAGAATACAAGTTTAGTTTTGCTTCTTATCTGTATTGGAGTTGCATTCCAATTGCTTTTTCTTAAGTATTTTCTCCACATTGGTGAATTATTAGGGCAAATGAGAGTGTATGGTTTCTGTATCCTGTAAAAAGTTGTTTCAAAAACTGGAACGCGGTGGTTAAAATTGTAAGCTTTAGATATATCTTGTTATCCACATCCATTAGAGAGCACATACTTGGGATATGATATTATTGTCCTTTCCTTGTTGTCAGCGCTTGGTTTTGCGTCCATGTCCATTAATTTGGGTGTGGATCTTAACCTTGTCTATTTAGCTTTACGTTGCTTAACAATGCTTAACATGGGGACCCTGTGCCTGCTCCTATCCTAAGTCCATAGTTCCAAGATAAAGGTTTCTTGGACCGTAAACGAGGTTCTTCGAGAGTGGATCTGAATATAGTGTCAGTTCCAACAATGGTTTTTGCATTTGAGTCCTAAACAATCAGATAGGCTGGCTTACTTGAACCTTAGTTCTTACATCATACACATAAATTTCTTGCTACGTAGTATAAAACCGTTATTGTTTTTAATGGTTTTGTTATTACGCTATTGTTCCTTCTACAAGTGCTACCCCATCGGATGCATTTATGCTATCCAAGGCGTCATTGTCGCTTTCTATAAAAAGCTACTTTGAAATTACCCGCAGGTGCTATATGTTTGATCTATTTAATGGTTTTTTTCATTCCTTTCTTGACATAATTTTGGTTCTTTCGGTTATTTTACTTGTGAGTTGAGCATCTGGTTCTACGAATTAATAATTTGCTCATTGCCAAGACTGATCACTTAACTATTTTTTGCCTATTGCCTAAAATCACTAGTTTGTATGTGGTTACATGGTTTGATAGTTATTTTGGGACGGTATCCAGAACACCAATCCAAGGTCTCTGCCTCAGTCAGGATCAACTAGGCTTACTGTTTACGGAATTTTTTGTGTTTCTGTCTATATAGCTAAATGCCCCCGACATGGTCCACAAGGTTCTCTATTTCTTGATCAAATATGGGTAACATAAATTAGGATCAATAGGATGGTCTTCAGCATAATATTTGTTAACAATGATGAATGTAGTATTGGTATCTATATGAGGCTTATGTTGTTTCTTACTTCATGCGGTGTGTGAATACATGTTCCTCATATTTTTCTGTTTCTTAGAAGATTTTCTCAAGGTCTTGGTGAGAAAACAGCTAATGCATTGATATATATTTTGCACAAATTTTTGAAAAGAAAAGAGGCCTCCTTTTTCCGTTGGGTAGGTATATCTGATTAATCAGCTCAAGGCTGAGATTTGAATGGCTGAACACAGTTGAGATTCGTATTATTTGCAAATAACTTGCTAAGTAATCTATTATTTGGTGGAGCTTTTTAATACTTTGAGCATCTATCAACTGTGTTTTACTGTGAGTTCAAAGATATCATTATGCTTATGAGGTTGTTCTAAATATGTGGAAATGCCAGAAACATTCGTGGTTGGTTGTGGTGCTTTACTCTTATAAATTATGTAATATCAGCTCTTCCCTGTTGCATGGAGGGGAAGTTTAGACGACGGGAATTTATCGTAGATATATCAAACATGAGTGAACCTGTCCAAATGAATAATCCTGATGCATCAGCAATTGTCCCTTTGAAGCGTAAGCGTGGTCGCCCACGTAAGCATCCAAGGCCAGATCTTGATCGTGTGGGGCGTGCTAATGGCCCAAGAAATCAGAATCCAAATCACCATAGTGCGCCTGGATTTGCTGGGGTCAATCGTAGCAATCCTCATCAAGTAAATCCAGTTGTCAATGCAAATGATTACATGGTGGGTCAGGCAGTCCAAGGTGTCATTGAGGCAACGTTTGATGCTGGTTATTTGCTTACTGTCAGGGTTGGCAACTCGGCAACCACTTTGAGGGGTGTTGTTTTTAAGCCTGGACATTTTGTTCCTCTTAATGCACACATTGATGTTGCCCCAGGTGTCCAAATGGTTACTAGAAATCACATTCCTCTCCCTAGAGAAAATTATGCTCGGTCCAGACAAAGAAATGGAACTGTTCATGGAGCTCGAGCTGCTAATTTAGCACCTGGTAAGGGAAAACAGGTGCCTTCAGTGGTAACCGAAAGTTCTCCTGGGATCCCACGAGGCAATTTGGTACCTGTTGTACTCCAACCTGTGAAATTACCAAATGGGGCTGCTGGTGAAACATCCGCCAACACCACCCTACCAGTCCAGGTAGTGGCCTCAAAAGGCAAACAGGCTTTAGATACTGCAGATCCATCTAACGGTTCAACACCAACGAACCAAGCACAGGCAGTTGGAACGCAGTTTATTCATTTCCAATCTCAACATAACCACCAAGAAATGCCTTCTAGCATGCAACCTAAATCTATTGTTCCCCAAAATTCATCAGAGACATTGCGAGAGGCTGAATCAAAGGGCATGCCTATGGGGAAGCTTCTAACTGATATCATCAACAGAAACCAAGTCCCAATGCAGTCAACAGAAGCTAATACCAGCTCCGCTGCAAAATTGTCTGCTGATGATTTCAGCACGGCTTCTGATGATTATGATGACGAGGATGATGATGATGATGATGAGGATGATGATGAGGATGATGACAAGGACACTGATGATGCGCTTTCTGTTGAGCCTCTGCAAGCTGTACAACCTGATTTTCGTGATCAACTGCCAGTTGAGTCAAGACAATTGGAGAACTACAGAGCTGGTAAAATGACAGAGCTGTTGCAGGTAATACGATATGAGCTCACAACGTTAAACGTTAAATCTGTGACTATATATGTTTAATGGAATAGAATCTGATATGTAGCTTTTAAGAAGGTTTTGCAGGAAAACATGGCTGAAAAGCCGGCAACACAGGTACAGAATTTGGGTGCAGATCCTACACCAAAACCAAACTAGACAACCTGAGAAGCCTGGAAACTTTCAGTGGTGTATCAAGCGTCCGAAAGTATCTAGAAATTATGTTGGAAACTTGTTATCTGAATCTATGTTTAAAAGACGAGAACGCCTTAGCTTATGTCTTAATGTTTACACAGTTGTCAATTAGTTGATGTAGCAGGTCCTAGATTTGCTGGTCAAACTTCTTTATTGAGCCCTTTTAAGGATTTCCATAGTTGCTCATGTTTTGACAAATGAAGATAGCATTTTCTGCTCATTAATTATAGCGTATTTGAACTAGTAGCCGTTTTTTGGCTTGAAAATATGGGTTTAGTTACATATTTGTGCTTCTAAAAAGAAAGAATGAAAAAATCAGGGGATGAATAGATTGGCTGGTAGTGGTAAGCATTCAGTTAGAGGTATATATTAGAGATTTAGGACTTTTTCCTGTTGGATTTTAGTCCTGCATTCCTGGGTTTATAATTTCAATGTGAATATTTCTTAACATTCAATTCAATCATTTGAGAGGTATTTGCACAGTTACTAATCAAATAAAATTCAATTTAATAGAATATCAAAAATGTATATATGGATGATGAGAAATCTAACTGATAATGGCCATATGCATGTTAATTTACTGAAACTTGTACAATTTTAAAGTTTAGTTTTTCATTGCTTATTTTTTTAAATTAAATTTTCAGTTTTATTTTTAAAACTAAGCTCTTAATTATGTACTGCAGTATTTAGAGCAATGAAACGAAATTTTCAAGTAATTACATGTTATATAAATATTGATTGTCAGAAATTCATCCTAACGTTTTCCGAAAAAAGAAAATATTGGTTTTTTTAATAACTTAGATTGACCTAATTTACCAATGTCAGAGATTAAAAGTTGCATCATTCTTAACAATAGAGGTCGAGTTACTCCTAGCAACATTATAATTACTTTTCATTAATTCCAAAAACAAATAATGATTATTAGACTAATTTATATTTGCTATGTATATACCGCCGTAACATCTACTTATCATGGCGAGATTTTGTTTATAATCATCTTGATCTATAAAACTGTCTCCATTAATGCTAAGAACAATATGAATGTGAGTTTTTGTTGCTCATTCTTGCGGCGAATCATGGGGGAACTGATGTGTTCTAGAACAAAACGAAATGATTCTATTCAAATCATCGAACCATGCTGCTAATATTAAAAGAATTAATTGCCTCAATATAATATAACCTGTACCAAAACATTGCAGCTAGTTGCTGTCTACTTGCTTTTTCCCCTTAATCTATCCCCCAACTACGTTTCCGACATGGAAAATTGGAGCTCCCATTTACTTGGAATAAAAGCGAATCCTAAATCAAGTCTTACATCAACAAACCATAACCTACCCTATACCAAGATCAAAAAACTTAAGATATCTCTATTCTAGACTAGAAGCTTTCTAAAACCTATAGACCAAAACTTTTCTTCCTCACTCATGTAAAAGAATCATCAAGTTTGTAATAATAGCAGCAAACATGTTCATGGAAACTTAGCACCAAACAGAGAATTAGGGCCTGGAACTGGAATTGTACGATTGGCAGGAATCGGGTGTTGCAGAAGAGGAATGTGGTTAGGCATAGCGAATGGGGGTTGCTGCCCCGTAGCTAGATAAGGCGGAGGAGGTCCACATAGTTGCAAAGCCTGCCCTGCTCCGCTTCCTGCAATATCACCACAATTAATTCATCTAATCGAACACAAGAACAAACAATAGCCTGTATCTGCACAATTACTGCACATTATTATGGCTAGAAACTATTCATGCCTTGAATGTTGAAACCCACAATTCATTCATATAAACGTTAAATCTTCAATGAGAAACATGAGTCCGCGTTGTACCTTGGTGCTTAGGATATTGGACCTGATGTGAAGTCAACATAGGCCGTGCAGATAAAGGTGAAACGGTTGCTGTACTCTGCATCAAATCCTTCGATATAAAACAATAGGCAATCAATCAGAGAACTAAAAGAAATATTATCCATAAACCATGGAAAAATCCAGGAATTACAGAAAAAAGAAAATAAAAATGCCTTCACGGTTATTTATGAATGATAGACCCCTCGATAGAAAATATGCAACTGCTTTTACTTCAAGAAATGGACATAAAAATGTAATATATACAATAATGCACATGAGAAGTATTGACTCTATAATGAAATGCCACTTCTATAATTACAATAAGAGGAAGTGTTACATGTCAGCAACAATTGCAGATGATCAAAACACTAACTTGGTAAAATCCAACGATTCTAATCAATGAATAGAGATACCATTCCATTATATTTCTAAGCAATTATCCTTTAGTTGTCCGTCAATGAACCACTTCAACTTTCCCCACCCATAGTTATTTATTACAGTACAAATAGGATAGGCTACATATAGGGTACAATACAACACCTAAGCAGATATATTAGTATTTCACGAGAGCATAGAAAATTATCTTGTGAACTATTGCTTCTAAATTTCTCCAATGGCTTTTGCCCCTTTTTTGGACTTTCCTTTTTTTTTTTTTTGCTCTAAGACAAATAATTCATGATGTTGAAGCCTAGATGGCACTTAAATTTCTTTCAATATAATTATGGAAACTATAAAAAATCAATGTGCCTCAATTTTACTATATTGCAGATATCATATCTTACATGAGTAACCGGTTGCACATACACAAGCTGCCCAAGTCGTCCAACCATAACCTATATGACAGAAAAGCAGTTTCACTACGACATAAAGAAATCAGTTGCAAAAATAAGAAGACAAGATTTTCTCGACGCAATATAGAATCTGAAAATTAGGCACAACCGAAAGATCACTTCCTTTTACTTACAGCTTGAGAATGTGGAGGCACATAGGCTGGAGTAGCCTGAACAGCATGGTATTGACTAGCATATCTCAAAGGCTGTGTCCTGCTCCCCATGTGTCCAACAATCTGTAACCAGAACGGAATCTCTATGAGAACAGCAACCAGAGTGAAACCAACGAAATGAGTTACTGACAATGATAGAGCGGGATATTATATGGTTATGGTGCTACTATTGCATTGGTAAGAAGGCATTGTTAATAGGTTTCCAAGGTAAATCACTGACGAAGAAAAAGCCAACACTTTCTAATTAATGAAATTGTCTCCCAGATCAGCCTTTATCTGACTCTCATAATTTAGCCAGATAAAGACAAACAAATCAATTCTCTAACAAATTTCTAGTGCAGCTGAGAAATTATTGAATTCCAATAGTAGCATTCTTCTGTAATTTACAGTGTGTAACTTATCTAGTTCAATCAAACCAATGTTCTCAACCTAAGACCAAAAACAGGAAGAGGTGGCAGAGATGAAACAAAAAAATATTTGGTTTATGGAAGTAACCAGCTAATATATAATAATCAGAGCAGAAAATTCTCAAATGGGAAAAGATAAAGATTCAGTAATGCATACAGGCTGTGAAAATTGAGGACCGCCAACACCGTTGACAGCTGCAAAGTTCGAATATGAAGCAAACTTAGCAGGGACTGATGGTCGAGGAGCAAAGGGCCCAATTCCAACTTCTGGCTGTGTAGCAGCAGCAACAGGAACCATGGGAGAGTTGCTTGGTACATAAGTCATGCCTGCAGCTGCTGGAACTGCTGCAGTAGCAGATGCAGGAGGTGCAAAAGATGGATAGAAGATTTTTGCTCCTGGATTGAGCTTGAATTCCTGCAAATACAAATAAAACAATTAATTAAAGAAAATCATTGTCTTGAGTATGCTAATTAAACTCAATAATGCCAAGAGGTTCTCGAGTCACTTCAATAGCATAACAGTTCTGGAACATACAAATTGTACGTAAGAAAACATCTATTTATTCGTCTGTCTATCTATACATGCTTACACAAAAGCGAACACATACAAACATAAAGTTATGCTAATTATTATGGATTATGTGCTGTGATTCCATTATGAGGCAATGCCGCCCTGTTATTTAGTAAGTGGTGTTTACATTAGATCACCCGGGCAGGGTATATGAGAAGAAAAGAAATAAAAAATGGTTCAACCTTTGAGCTTTTAGTAGAATCGGAACTTTGTGGAGAGACCATATCAGCTGAAGAAGCTAATGAACCAGAATGTGATTCTGAGGCTACATCAACCAGTGGACTGCAGGAAGTTGAAATGCTTGAAACAGTGTTCAAAGAAGAAGTGCTCGGGGACGCAGACCCTCCACAACATTGATCATCCAATTTAGTAACAGGAAGATCGCACGAAACTCCGTTAGGCAATACCTTCACCATCATTTTCCCTTCCTCAACAGCCTTTGCATCTGAAAGGCATGAACCTAATGCATATAGAATACTGAACTAGTAAAACAAGGCAAAATAGAATAAACTAGACACATAATAATGCGACTAAACCAGAACAGACAAATACATATTTGGGTATGAGAAAACCTTTGCATAACATGACAAGAAAAAAACGAAGTTAATAACAGATGTCTAAGATTCTGCAACTCAGGTGGAAAATTCTTCTTATCATTAGATAGAGATGCAATATCAAATAATTGCAAATTATCTATGCCAAGCAATTATTGAAATTATAGTAGGTTTTAACATCATACAACACTTAGTATCTATTGTCATCATCAGCTCAATTGAAGCAGCAATACTATATTTATATACACAGGCATTTATCCTGTACTCTTCTAACTGGTATTTGATCAAATTGTAAATTTGGTATGTGAACTTACCGGCTGAACTTGAGCTTTGAACTTCATCATCCTGCAAAAAGAATTGCGCAAGTGAATCCCCATAAAAATATTGGAGTTCTTATAATCCTGAATTTTATACAAGTAAATAACCTATGATTATCAATACATACACTCTTTTCCCTTTGAAGCTCAAAGCTTAGCGAATGATGATCCTGATTGCCTTGTGACTTGTCCTCTCCAATCTGTCTGTCGGTAAAATAATTGACACGATTAATAAATTAGAAAAAATTTAAATGAGGAAATAATTTGGAGTTAAACATTCAAAGCGTAATATATTCCCAGACAGAAATGTCTATCATTCTGTACTGTCATCGAAGAGATGAATGCAAGTCATAATTCTTCTCAGATCTGCATTTTTTCTTCTGATGTCAATGAAATGATGCAGTATGCTAACAACCCGAATTAATGAGGCCATCCATGCAACCATGTAGTTGTGGGGTAAAACTTGGACAAATTAAGCAAGCCATACCTTCTAATAACAGAAACATCAGCAGCTTCTCCACCCTGTGACGAAACAAATATATAAACAAAAGAAAATATATGGTACAAGTAAAAGCCATGAATTTCTTTATTGCAAACTCGTGTGCATGCACCGCTTAGAAAATGTGATCTCATTTCAGGAATTAGATATCATGTTGGCTTCTTTGAACTTTAGACTAAGTGGTGAAGCCCCATCTTTACCTATATCAACCTATTAGGTAATCCAAACCATTCTCGAATTCATCTTTTGATATGTTTTGTTTCAGCATAGAACCCTATAATGTATAAGGAGCACGTTTATCACTCAAGATACTAACTGAGTTCAGCTAGTAGTTATTTAAGCAAATCTAGATGGGTTGACATGTTCTAATTGTTTCTGCATAATTAAGCATAATAAACGTGACTGTAAAAATAAAAACCATTCTCTATCCAATTAGAAGTTCAGAACCATAAAACAAATCCAGCACGGACTAAACAGACCTTACCTTGCAATTATTTAATCCATCTCTCTTTCCATTTTCCACTCCCATGGAAGTTATTGCTTGAATTGGCAAACATTTTGCGTCCCCGTTCTCTCTTTCAGCTTTGATTAGCATGGAGCCATTAGTTGTATTAATCTTGTTCTTGGCTGAAATCCTATTTCAATAAATAGGGTGAGTACACACTTTGATCAATATAGTCTATAGTTCATTTTATATATCTAAACAGAAAATATAGCTAACTACTTAATATGCGAATCATAAGTTCTCCGAGTTTTAAGATGAATCTTTAACAATACCTGTTATCATTAATGATCTTTCTATCCATACAAGTCTTGTTAGATCCCCTTTCCACACTGTCTACAACCTCAGAAGGTACATTTCGTTCGGCAGCTTCTCGATATTCACTGGCTACACCACCACTAGGCGGGAATTGAACTTCCTGCACACAACCCCGTTCAAAAATGAATCCACATTGATCAAAATACAGAATAACAAAATAAAGAATAATGGGTTACCTTGGCAACAACTTGAACAAGGTCACCGGAAAGGATCACGAGCGTTTCGATTATAGTCCCACTAGTTACATTAGTCAGACATCTGCCCTTCTTAGTCAATTTAGCTTCTTTAAGAACAATCCCTGCAGAAAATGCAAAAGGGTAATTTATTAATCTAATCAAGGATCATAATAAATACCCAGATGAGAATCTAATGAGATCCCATCAATGAAAAAGCAAAAGGGGGAAAAAAAAAGGTACCAAAGTCTTTTTCAAGAGAGGTAGTGTGGAGGGTGCCAGAATAGATAGAACCATCACGGAGATGAACATCGACAGGGAGACCAATGATACAGATGGTAGCAAACAAAAAGGCGTCGCTAAAACAAGTCTCTGTTTCAGCTGCTGCTCTGCTTTTGTAACCCATTATTATTTCTTCTAAATATGTATGTATATACAGAGAGTAACCAGTTGAAGGGAGAGATCTGAAGAATGTTGTATTGATTATTGCAAACAAATTTCTTATGGTGTGTTGTTTTGTTACAACTTGTTTCTCTTCTTTGCCTTTTTTATATTTTATATCGATTTTGCTTGCTTCTTCATGTCTAGTCTTAGTTTTCGCCGGTTCTTTTTCTTTTTCTTTTCTATCTAAATTCAGATTTATTCTTAATTTTAAATTAGGGTGTTGTTAAATGCAGCTCGGTTTTTCCACCTTTAACAAATTGAGAAAATTAAATTTTTTTTAACTTGAACTAACTCGGAAATCGTAAAATTTTGTGCTCCGTCATGTGGTGGCACGTATGTAGCTTTGGACCCACCATAAGTGGAGGGTGTGAATTCCATATGTTTCACAGAGTTACATATGTTTGCCGCCACGTGGTGGGACGCAAATTTCACGTGCCTGAGCATGGTTCAGGCTTATAACGAGCTAGTTGTTTGTGGAACATATGTCAGCAGTCGAGAGATACGTTTGTAACAAGTTAGTCATTTGTGGATGAGATATAAACTAATGAGCCACAACATTAGTAATCGAGTCTGTTTGTGTCGAATATATATACACCGAATCCATAGACATATAAAAAAACTAATCCACTACCCTTTTGCCCTTAAAATTCTCAACATTTAGATTTTCTATGTAGTTATACACATGTCTTTGGGTTGGGTTATCATCAAAGTTTTTTGTCTAAACGTTGCAAATATAGCAAACGACTTTGCTTAAGCCGAAATCATGTCTCGCACAATTTGTTTTGAAGCGGACTGAGTCTTTTCATATGATGATAATGCTTTTTGCATATTATCATTGCATGATTGTGCATTGCCATGAGACCCATCAAAAACATTGATCACTCAACTGCCACCTTTGCAGACTTCTACAAGTTTTATTCGAAACATGCAACTGCAAGATTTTGTCTTCCTACTTTCTTTGAATTGCTTTCTCCGGATCTTTCATTGTAGTTTGCATTTTAGCCGACAGACACATATCAGATATATCGTTTACTGGAAGCTTTGTGCGAAGCTACAACGATTTCAAATCTAAAGTTAATATTCTTAGATACTAATATTTTCTAAGTAGAGAAATGTACTTGTTCCTAAAATCCAAAAACAAGGAAAAATACGCCCAAGACGTATGAATATTAGGGCTGAGCGTGGCGAAGATTCTTGAACCGAATTGAATACCCGAAAAAAAGATCCAGAATCATATTGAACTATTGACTTTTTTATTTTAGGATCAGACCGAATTATACCGTTGACTTTTATAGAGAGTTCCAGAGATTTCCAACTATCTAAAATTACTAAATAAATGTGACGGATATTCTAGAACCGGACAGAATACTCGAATAAAAAGATCCAGAACCAGATTGAACAATTGACTTTTTCCTAAGAACCGAACCGTGTTGTATCGTTCACTTTTACCAATATAATTTCGAAGATTTTTAAATACCCGAATTGAAAGATCCGTACTCACTCCTAATGAATATTATATCCCACAAGTGGTGGACATAATACTCATGCGATAAGACTCCGACAATATTTTAAAATTTCATATTACCAGCAATTAATCAAAGAATATCTGAATTTTCGATGACTCATCGTATCCGTCCTTTCTTGAAGTTGATGGGTGACTCCCCATTACAATTAAAACTAAGGGGGTATATTGATTCTAGATTTTAATAGACTTTTTAAAATGAATTACTTTTATAGACTTTAATAGATTTTAAATGACTTTTATAAATTCTTAAAATCTTATGAATAATTTTTATGGAGTTTTATTCAAATGACTTTTATATACTTTGTTGGAGTTTTATGGATTGATTAATTTTATTGTGATTAACTTGCTTTTGCGCCATTGAAATACAAATTGACTTTTGTTCCTCAACCAAAATATGAACATGGGCCAAATAAACTTGTGCAAACTCTAATCCAAATGGCACCTGTACAAACTTTAATCAAACTAGCTATATAATAATTCATCAAAACATAAACAAATTCTTAAAAAGTCAAAACTTAAACAAAAAAAATTTCAATCATTCCATATTATTCATATTTTCGACATCCCTCCACATATCATTAGCAATTCCATTCCTCCATGTATTAGCAGTTTCTCGTTGTTGCTCTTGAGTCTCAATAATAAATGGTTCGAAATCCTCTTCTTGGTTTGTTGGATTTACTGAAGATGATGAAATTTCGCTATCCTCTTCAACTGGAAATTCATCTGAACGACACTCTTTTCAAAGAAAGTTATGTAATCCTGCACAAGCTAAAACTAGCTCTGCTTGTGTTTTATACAGAAAAGGAGGTGCTGTTTTGAAAATCGTAAACCTCGATTTGAATATACCAAATAACCTCTCGATTGTATTTCTCATAGAAGCATGACGAAGATTGAATAACTCACTCGCATTTTCAGGATGACGACCTTGACCGTGAAAGTCTTGGAGATGATAACGAACACCTCGAAAAGGGGCTAAAAACTGAAGCCGATTGGGAAACCCACAATCTACCAAAAAATATTTCCCTACAATAATAACACATATTATATAAAATACTTCTTTTACTATATATTTTTGTATAGAATAATAAATTATAAGAAAAATAATATCTACCTTGTGGCACTTTCAGTCCATTATTCCTTGATTTAGCATCACTTAAAACTTTTGAATCGTGTGCGGATCCTTCCCAACCACTAAGAACATAAATGAATTCTAAATCAAAATTGCAAGCTGCTAAAACATTTTGTGAAATAGTTCCATGACGATTACGATAACTGCTTGTGTCACGTCCAGACACCATAGCTGGAATATGTGTACCATCCATAGCTCCAATGCAATCCTGAAATAGTTAAAATAAAATTAACATCTACAAAATGATTCTAGTAGAAAAGAATTCATGTATATAAGTAAGAGTAATATATAACTACAAAGATAAAAGTGAGAACATACCTTAAAATAAGGAAAGAACCTTGTACTTTCTCTAATTTTTTCAGGAATCGAATTACTTGGTTTAGCCATCATATCTACAGCAATTTTGTTTAGTCCTCTCAAAATCTTGTTGAAACTTTGGCTAATACTAAAGTGTGACCGGTTAAATGTTTTACGAACCAAGCAATATCTAGAGTTTTGACCGATAATAAGTAGAAAACTTGCAAGCATCTCTTCAATACAAATAAATCGCGTATCTTGTAAGAATGTATTTTCCCTAATAATCTTGCAGAGCTTGAGAAATACATCTGGATACATTCTATAAACTTGTCGAAAATGTGCTGGATCCTCATTTAAGATTGCATGAATATAATCATATCCTCTTGAACTTATTGGTCGTCTAGTAAGTGAACGTTGGATACGTTGATTAGACATATTAATTATAACCTTACTTAGCATGTATAAGATTGCTTGAATTGTTGCTATCAAATGTTCAAAAATTTCATGTTGTTTTTCTGCCATTTCTTCTTCTTCTTCTTCTTCTTCTTCTTCTTCTTCTTCTTCTTCTTCTTCTTGTCGTTATATCTAAACATTTTGTATCATGTATTCCACTGAAACATAATATAAAACTAAATAAGACTGGTAAACAAATAGGATTGGATATTTGTTAAAAGAGTTTGCAACCAGTTTTGAATAACGCATAGGGTGTATACATTCTTCATTAAAACACAATTTGTTCAACAATACTATGAATTACATTCAAAATAATTTAAAACTGAAACTTTTCGAGATTAAAAACTTAAATCAGATAATTAAATGTTTATTTGATCAAAATTTGTTTGCAGCAAACATAAACTAGCTATATAATAATTCATCAAAACATAAACATATAATTATCATATATTGACAAAAGCAAATAAATAGGAAAATGATGTATAAAAACCCCACCCCTCTAACCACATGATAAAAGAATGATAAAAATAAAAAAAGCTTGCATACCTTGCAATGAATAAGAAATATTTGAGCAGTATGATGCCTGGTTTTGGACGTTTTCAAGAGGTGAAAGAAGTTCAACGGTTGAATAAAAGAAAAAGTATGGAGTTATTGTCAATTCAAATTCAAATTGTTTTTGACAAAAGAATGTATCTTAAATAACATAAATTAAGAGAAACTTAATGGATATAATTTTACCTAAAATCTATAAGATGACCACATAGATTTACTGAACCATACTAAAAGAGCAGAGCATACATGCCATCGTCTCAGAACGGCTTGAATTTGTGTCATAACGACTCTATTATTTTCAAATTGAAGCAATGGTCAAACCAGCATTGACAGGTCACCAACTAGTTATTAGATACTTAGTTGGAAGGTTAAGGATATTTTAGTTATAATTTTGAGAATTTTTTCCATTGAGCTACATTTAGAAGACGTGTGATAGTTTTGGCATCAATGTTGTAATTTACCCGGGAAAATGGCAACTAAATAACACTCAACTGCCAAAACCCTAACAAACCCCCATAGGCTTGTGTTGTGTCTCTGCTTCTTCCCCCATTAATAACGACTGGAAAGCTCCACTCTTTCCGATCACATTTCTTCTGAAACCCTAATTTGAACATGCCCAAACCTAAAACCAAATCAAGAGGGCTGCGCAATCAGCGAAAAAATGTAGAACTTGAAGAAATTTCAGTCCTCAAAGAATGGATTGAGTCCCAAAAACCTGATTCAGGCTCTAACCCTCTTTCCCTTCCTCCCCCGCCTTCCAACTCCCCCGTTGGCCGCCTCCCCGATGGAACCTTTTCGCCCTATGCACCCGCTACCAAGTTCACCCAATTGCCCATATCCACTAAAACCATTGATGCACTGAAGAAATCTAATTTTGTTTCCATGACTGAGATTCAGAGAGCCTCTTTGCCGCATTCTCTTTGCGGTAGAGATATTCTCGGTGCTGCTAAAACGGGGTCCGGAAAGACCCTTGCTTTTATCATTCCTGTGAGTTGATGTGTGGAAAGATCCTTGCTTTAATAAGAGGTGCTTTGTTATTGATGTTTTTATGTGTTTCAGGTTCTGGAGAAGTTGCATAGAGAAAGATGGGGGGATTCAGATGGGGTAGGGTGCATTATTATATCTCCGACTAGGGAATTAGCTGACCAGATTTTTGATGTGCTGAGAGCTGTTGGGAAGTTCCATGGTTTTAGTGGAGGTCTGCTTATTGGTGGTCGTAAAGAAGTTGAATTTGAGAAGGAGAATGTTAACGACCTCAATATTTTGGTTTGTACGCCCGGTCGCCTTCTTCAGCACATGGATGAGACTCCTAATTTTGACTGTTCCCAGCTTCAGGTTACATTTTGTTTATTTCTTTATCGTAAATAATATAAGAAAGATGCGTCCGTAGGGAAATTTATGGGTGTTTCCTGTCTTTTTCCGTGGATGAACTGTGTTATAACTTTTGTTTAATTTGGAGCTTAAAGTAAACTAATGTCTTTACTTTGTTTTCGTGGTGGCATTCTTCTCATATTCATATAGATTTTCTGTTAGAGTTGATTCTTGTCTTCCTGATAATGTGTTTATATTATATATATGGCCTCGCAAATCTACAAGTTTTTGTATGCCTTCAAAGTTATATAATCTTCCGAAATCTCTCAACTTTGTGAATCATTGCTAGTGGCTTATACTTGCTCCTGCCAAATACACTCTCTGGTTGGTTAATTACTTACAGGATGTCTACTGTTATATTATGACTTTATTAGTTGGGTGTAATGTTCTGGTTTTGAAACAGGTTCTAGTTCTTGATGAGGCAGATCGTATTCTTGATGTTGGCTTCCAGAAGACTCTGAATGCAATTATCTCACAGCTACCTAAGCATAGACAGACCTTGCTCTTCTCTGCAACTCAAACAAAATCTGTTCAGGATCTTGCAAGGCTCAGTTTGAAGGATCCTGAGTATGTTGGTGTGCATGAGAAATCTACAACAGCAACTCCCAGTCGCTTGCAGCAAACTGCAATGATTGTTCCTCTTGAACAGAAGCTTGACATGCTCTGGAGTTTTATTAAGGCACATCTTAATTCTAAGATACTCGTGTTTCTTTCAAGCTGCAAACAGGTAACTGGGTATCGTTTGTGAATAAACATAGATTACTATTTTGATTTCAAGTTTGCTTGATGATGTCTCAAATCGAACAATTATCTAGTTCATATGGTTTTAAATTACTGCTAGAGGGTGGCAGGCTATAGTAGACATCTGCATGCTTAGATTTGGAGTTAGGTTGGATGTGTCTGTGAACATAGCTCAATTATCAGACAGTGATTCATATCATATGCTTCATAATTACATTGATATAATATCAGTAGTCGAGTCTGACATGTCCACCCCCTTACATGTGAGGTTTGTTGACTGAAAATACTTTTGAAAGAATTAAGAGACTATTACTTCATGATAGCGTTGCATACACAATTACATAATCAATACCTTGATGAAATGTGCATCGTTATCAGCTTGCATCAAAATGACTATTTGAGGCATCTAAACTTCCATAGGAGAGCTTTGAAGCCATTTGCTCTGAAATTTCTCCATTTTGAAATTGTTTTTCTTATTTGAGTAAACAGAAAAAAGCACAATTGCTCATGATGGTATGGGACAATAGTGTTCTGGTAGTATAAGATTGATATGATGTCAGTTGTGGCTTGTTAACTGTAATGTGTTTATGTAAGGATAGTAGATCTTGATGAGTGGTTGCTTTGTTGGCGGTGCTAGTTGTGGCGTGTTGGTAGTCTAAGACTTTCAGTCAAGAGACTTGCAAAATCTAAAAAAGGACAGTGGATTACAATTGGGACAGACAAAAGTAGAAGCATGTACTATCTTTTTGGGACCGAGGGATTATTATGATTATATTATTATGTCTGTCTCCAACATCTTGGTTTGTATGAAAATTTGTCTAATTCTCAATTATGACAGGTAAAATTTGTGTATGAAGCATTTAAAAAATTGCGGCCTGGAATTCCATTGAAGTGTCTTCATGGGAAGATGAAGCAGGGGAAAAGGATGGTAATCTATTCCCAGTTCTGTGAGAGGCGATCAGTTCTCTTCTCAACCGATGTGGCATCAAGAGGTCTTGATTTCAACAAGGCAGTTGACTGGGTTGTTCAGGTCAGATATTAATTGTCTTATGAAATTTAGGTATGTGTTTAACAACTAATTGTTTCTTAAAACTCTCTTTCATTTCAATAGGTGGATTGTCCTGAAGATGTTGCATCCTACATACACAGAGTTGGTCGCACTGCGCGATATCTATCTGGAGGGAGGTCGGTTTTATTTCTGACTCCTTCTGAGATGAAAATGCTTGAAAAATTGCAAGAAGCAAAAGTACCTGTACAGTTTATTAAGGTGGGTTAAGTGATTACCAAATTAAAATCATTCTCTTTTTGTTCCTGTTTAGATGGTCATAGTAGCTTTCTGTTTTTACTGCAATGAAATCACTACTATCCGCTGTTCAAGTTCATTAAGTCCTAATCTTCTTTAATCACTACTTGTTTTATTGATGGGTTTCAGGCAAACACTAAAAGATTACAACCAGTTTCTGGTTTGTTGTCAGTGCTGTTGGTCAAACATGAAGGCATGCAAGATCTAGCTAAAAGGGCATTTATAACATATCTACGGTCTATAAATATTCAAAAGGATAAAGAGGTGTTTGACGTGACTAAGCTACCTATTGATGAGTATTCTGCTTCATTGGGGCTTCCAATGACCCCAAAAGTCCGGTTTCTGAAACAGAAAATGAAAAAGAAGATGTCCGAGAAAACTTCTGTTGTTGAATTGGATAATTCCGATGAGGACAATACTGAGGATGCAATTGGAACCATCACGGAAAAAGATTTGGGAAGCCATAACGAGATACTGGATATTGGAGATGCTGAGGAAGAAAATGTGGAAGAGAGTATCTTGCAACCAAGGAGCTCCGAAGATCCGAATCAAGCAAAAATAACAGACCTTGAAGCAGTGATGTATGCAGCTTTTACCCAATATTTTATGTTTTGACATGAGATGTGGATATGTGAAGTTGCAATACCTAAAAAGAATTGATATCATGGGTTGAAGAGCCAACCAATTTGATTCATATAAGCATCTAAAGAATTGCACTTTGGTTCCTCGACTCTTTGTATTTAAATTGTTGTAAATTGCTTTGCAGGCCGCCAACACGGGTTTCAAAGAAAAAGAAATTAAAGATCAACATGGATAGGCCAGTGGGAACAAGAGTCGTGTTCGATGAGGAAGGCAAAGCACTTGCTCCACTTGCAAGGATTGCTGCTGCAAATGTTCTTGAAAATGACAAATCTTCCCTGCTAGGTAATCTCATGCCTCTCTGAATTGTGAACTATATGCTCAAGCATTATATCTTTTTGACATGACCATTTCTAAATGTCGAAATTCGAGTAGCTTTTCTTTTTTTATTGCCCCGGTGGAGAAAATCAGGTACTAAAATGTTGTTGATTATTTGCAGGTAAAAAGGAAGAATATTATAAGAAAGAAAGAGAATTGATGAAAGAAGTGGACAAGGAAGATAAGGTTCTGGACCGGGAGCGCCGCAGGGAGAAAAGAATGAAAGAGAAGATGAAGAGGAAGAAACAAAGTATGGAAGAAGATGAAGATGAAGATGAGGAAGAGGAGGATCTTTCAGGCTCAGATGAAGAAAGAAAGGGGAAGCATAGTGGTAAAAGGTCAAAGATTTATTTTGATAGCGATGGTGAGAACGAGAATAGCGAGAAAACAGTAGTAGAAACAGATTCTATATCTCTAGCAGAGCAAGAAGCTTTGGCTCTCAAGTTATTGAGTTCCATGCACTAATGCTAGTACACTATTTTTTTTCATTCATGTTGTTGATCATACTCAGACGCTGTAGCTTCTGTAAATCATACTTTTTTTATCAGATCAATGCTTCAATCTTTTATAAGGTCAAGAAAAACTTGGACTACTTTTAGGTCAGCTTTGATGAGAATATTCATATATCGTACATAAAGATACAGTGATGTTCACTTGGACCATCACGGACCGTCTTCTAAATAATCTTCATTACATCTGAAGATGCATGTAATTGACATTATTTTTTCCTGGCAATTATAACTGAACTCGATATGTAAGGTAGATAATACGAAAATTAGAAAAAGCGGCTAATTTTTAATCAAATATTTGTACATATAAAGGGGAAAGAAAAGAGTGTAAATATAACTCCTTCCAACTGAAAATTTATCAGGTCATGTACTTCTAAATTAGTGTAATTAGATTCATTTAAATTATCATATGCATCTTTCATTATATTTCTATGTTGTGGTTATCTGTCTTCAATGGCCAAGTAAATCAAAGGATGCATTAACCTAATTGAAAAAAGCAATTAGTAAATTTTAGAAATTTCTCAGACACAATTTATTTCCAATGACTTTCAACATGGCCCCCTCATATTTGGTTATATTGTAATAGTGATGTGCATTTCAATTTACTCAAATCTCCTCGCATACCATATATCAATAGGCCACTTACATCAACATTAAATAGATCTTTTGTACAAAATTCAAGTGGCCAAAACCAATTATATTATTACATGTAGAGAGCATACGTTATTTGGTCATAAGCATAATTGGGCGCACACAACAAAAAAGAAATTTGGAAACAAGGGAAAAAAAACCAAAGATAAAGGACCCGATTTTTTCTTTTCCTCAAAAAATTGCCATAAGATAGAATAGGGCTTCTAATATTCATTTATTTTTTTTAAGTAAATAGGCTAATCTGTCAAAAAGAGCCAATAATATATTACTTTTTCTATAAAAATAGAAAATAAAAATAAAAATATAAAATAATAAATAAAAAGGAAGCGAATTGCATACGTTAAAAAAACAAATCAGAGTAAAATACAGTTTACCCTCAACGGTGAAAAGCATAAATTGTAATTCACAGAACAAATAACATAAAAAGTAGGGAGATTGGGAGAGCACAACAGAGCAATGTCTGGCAAATCCTTGATGTTTGATACTTTAATATCAAGAGTGAAGTGATGCCATTGCCCTCACATCAAATATGGTTCCTCACACTTACTATAACATTAACACCAACACGAATTCTACAACATCCTCTTCACTCGACTCAAGGCTTCTTCTACCTCAACTTGCACTTGTAAGGATTAGGGGGGGACTTCAACCTTCTACTTCATCCCACAAACAGATTACATCACTGCAAAATATATCCCGTATTAATCCATAAACAAAAACAGAACAAACCAATACTGGGAAGTTGTGGACCCATTAAATTTAAAATACCTGCTGTGGTTGTTGGTAAACCTGTTGTGGCTGTTGGTAATTTCCTGGTTGCTGGTAGTTCCCATATCCAGCGGCAGGATACCCACCATAGTAGAGGTTAGGGTCCTGGGGAGGGGCATATCCATATGCATCGTATCCCTGTCCATATCCATAGTATCCAGCACCAGCACCAGCACCATTCCATTGACCTTGCTCTGACCCACCCTGGAAATAACACACAGTTTCTCCTTTAGATTGCAAAATACTTTTAACCATGAAATCATAAAGCATCGGCCAATTACAAGGGGTACAAAAAAAAACCTGCTTATTTGAAGGACTACGGCCCCACGAGAGCCTAATACTTTGTCCTGCTAACTGGGTTCCATTCAACATTGATAGTGCTTGCTCCGCACAGGATCTAAATAAACCATACACAGAATTACATATGACAAGAGCAAAAGAATATAAAAAAAATAAAGTCTAGACTAACTATGAAAACATGAAATACCTATTAGCAAACTGAACAAATCCACATCGCTTGTTTGCAGGTATTTTCACATGCACTAATTCTCCATATTTACTGAACACTTGTCTCAAATGCTCATCCGTAACACTTTGATCCAAGGCCCCAACAAATATCTGAAATCAATAAATAAGATAAGAGTTAATGATGAAAGCAAGCCATAGACGATGCTAATTGTAAAACAAACTACGCACTGTTGTATTATTTGGATCACTCTCGCCCTGGCTTCCTTGAGTACTCTGGAAGGGAGCTGCAAACCAGGAAGACATGTGAAACAAAACATAAACACCTATAATTTTCTTGAAACAAAATCAAGCATACTGTAATAGTTATCTGTTGCCCAAAAAAAAGGAAACTAGATAAAATCAGATTCATCATACACAAACAGGAAAAGCAAAAAAACATCACCAAAACCAAACAACGCAACAACATGAAAAAACAACTACAACAAAGTCAGCAAACAACAGACAGATCAATACAAGTACAGACAGCAGTTGGAGTAACAAAGAATCATATATCAACTAATCAGCCAGCAATAAGTAAATTTATCAACCCATTCTCCTTTCAGCACACTTGAAAGGTTTTCTGGGAACTTATCGATGAAAGATAAATTTTGACTGATACATCTCAAAACGGAAACCATGCAACTTCCTGCAAATAAGTTTATAGTTCCATTTTACGCATAAAAAAGGACCTTAACTTGTCAGGAGGAACTTCGTTCAAGTGTTTTAAACTCTTCAAGAGTATACTTTATCGTAAAAATTCCCCAGACATTTCAAATTCCAGCTGTCTTGAACAATATCGACTGGTTGGAAGCACAATATTACCACACCAAAAAATATTGCTCTACACATTGAACTTCCAAAATTGACAAAAGAACAGGCAATATTGCATATGCAGCAACAGACTTGAAAAGCAAATGCATTAATGAAGGAATAAAACTAAGCATCACATGATTGGAAAATGGAAACTGCCAACATCAATGATAACACTTCCCAATGGTACTACCATGCACATTTCACCTACATAACAGCCAATACCCATAAATAACAATCAATGCAACTGGTCGAAGTTCACACCATATCCTCCATACCATTACGACTTACTGGTGCTACTTCCACATCACTACTACCGTTATTGGCAAAAGACACTAGTATCTTCGTTTCCATCATCACTCGTTTCCTTATTGTTCTCTATGTTGTAAGTTACATTATTCAATTACATCCTGTACATATTTAGTGACAGATTTAACACCTTCAAAGACATTGGAGTGCTATAAGCATCAAATTCATGATTATTAAAAGAGTGCCTTTTTGAGCTACGTAAGCTATCTGAAAGCAGCATGTTGTAGAAAAAAAGGATTAGACGACACAACTGCAGTGGAAAATCACAGAAAGGATTGTGTCAATTATCCTACATTTACAGTTGCTTTATTTGATTTCTAGTATTTGAAATGAATATCCAGAGCTTGATTCTTCTGATATCAAATAAAATTTAGAAGGGTGTTGACGGTAAGTAAAAAAATGCAAAGCAACCGAATTGTGAAGAAACAAAATGAAAAATCTCGTATTGTAAGCATAAAGGAATGCTGGAAAGGTATTTAACTATTATTTGGAAAAGATAAAGGAATAAACTTAACTGGAAAGGTAAAGTTTTAATGTAAGGAACTTGAAAAGTAATTCTGTTCATGTGGCAAAATGCCACGAGAAATTAAGTAAACTCATGGCGTAAACAAAATAACTGACCTAAAATGAGGCCACGCATTTAAGTGGAATCATTTCAGCTGGAATCAGTTCCAGGCCCCCGAAAATGAGAGCCTCTTGACGTCCTGCTTTAAGACAACATGAGTTTTATATAAGATTATGCCTGTTTTAACTGAATTTAAATGTGCCCAAGTTTACAAAGGATAGTATTGGAAAGGTAAGAACTGGAAGGAAACGGCTTTCATAGTCCATCTATCTTCAAGCGTAAAATTGTAATGACAACAGCCTAAACACTAATGGCACAAACCAACTACGAGAGAAGATAACGATCCAAGCATTCTAATTACCTACATACTTAAAGAAATAGCAGAGAAGTAATCCACACAATACCAAAGCAGCAAACCCATTTCAACACCCTTTCGTTCAAAGGCAGTTAGTTAACATACCTTTCTGAAATTGTTGCACTACAGGTTTCTTTGAAGCAGCTGGCCCAATCCTCATGGGCCTAGTAGAACAGTATTGCCCATTCATTTCAACCATGGCGCGTCTTTGTTCATTTTCATCACCAAACCTGACAAACCCATAGCCCTTGGAACGTCCAGTGGCCCTATCAGTAACAACTTTTGCACCTTTAATAGATGGGTAAAGGCTTCTGAATGTTTCGGTCAATAGATAATCAGTGACATCAGCAGCCAAATCTCCAACAAATACAGTGAATTCAGGGCCATCATCTGGACGCCTCTCCCCAGCTGAAAGAGTAGCCCAGTTTAGCCGGAAAGTTTGCTCAGTGCTTGGCATCACTGTACCATTGTAGGTTTGTAAGATTCTCTCAGCTGCTGCTCTACTAACAAACTCAATGAATCCATAACCCTCTGCAAGACCTGTCTGCTTATTCCGGATAACTTTGGCTGAGGCAACCTGTGTGCACATTTAAATAACAAATAACAAGTGTGTTATCCAAGTGTTACAGCTCTGTCCCCACACAAATACAAAAACTGACAGTAACGTGCTCAAAACAGAAACTAAATCAATCCCAACACATATATATAATCAGAGAAAGCAACTGTTTTTCCAGTCATAGTAGACAATGAATTGCATCCTCACATCCACAAATCCAATTAATTTACATACATGTAGAAACATGTTCACAACCTACAACTCCTCAAACATATATCATATGGGGTCAACACACTGGCAATCTTAGTCCTTGTTTGGTAGGAGGCTAACAGAGGTGTAAACTTTCCATTCAACCTCGTTTGGGATTTTTTTCAGTGAGTAAAAGAAAGTTAATGGAGGTTAACATTTTACTTCCATCAGCCTCGAAACCCTAAGCTCCAAATCGGAGGATAATGGAAGTACCGTAAACTTTTTAACTAATTTACCTCCATTCAATCCCAATCAAGCTTAACATTTAACTTCCCTTTCCGTTACTCTCATTAACCTCCTCTAACTTTGACATCCATTAACCTAGTTAAAGACATATTTTTTGAAATATAATAAAAGATTGAAACTTTGGCACATAAAAAATAAAAGTAGAGCAGATGCAAAAGAGGGTACCTCGCCGGTGTTGGAAAAGATGTTGTAAAGATAATTTTCATCCATCCAGGGAAGCAAGTCACCGATCCACAAGGACTTGACTTCACCGGATTCAGCAGCGCCGCTTCCTTGAGGCAGCTGCTGAGAATACTGAGACGGAGGGGGGACAGGAGGCGGGGTCCACCCGGAGGGAGGTGGAACGGGCTGTTGTTGCTGCTGCATCATCATCCACTGCTGTTGCTGGTACTGCTGATCGGACGGCTGTGGGACAGCTCCGGCGGCACCTGGCTGCTGCATCATATTCGAGATCTGTGTGGGAAATTGACGAGAGAAAGCAAAGGGATTGCAGGAATAATTCCTAATCCCGAACCCGTAGGGCGAATGTGAAAAAAGAAGGAGTGGTTTTCGGGTAAGGATGCCTTTATATTCGCCCCTTTTGGTTTTGGGTTACTGGATTGAGATGGGCCTTGTTTAGGGTTGTGTTGGGCTTTTTGCTATATGCCCTAATTTCAACACTTGTGTTGAATTCCAACCATGTCAACATAATTTTGTTTGTTACTTTCCTAGTTTTATGTTCCAAAGTTTCAACAAAATTTGTAAAAAAATGTCTTAATGAAATTACTCATCCCCTCCTTCTTATCAAAACGAAATAAAATTACTCTTAACTTTCTATTTTGTTTCAATTAAATCATTCCAATTTAATAAAATATTAAGTATAAAAAGCTGACGGGTTTGTCACCTCATAAAAGACAACTATGACCGCCACATGTATGTAACGGTCACCAATTATTGTAAAAAAAATTAAAAAAAAAATTGTGGTCATGTGACATTTAGGTGGCTGTCACGTATCATCAAAGTTGACTTTTATTAATTTGGCGGTTATGTCAATTTTGTCGGTTTTGAATTGACTGAAATGACTTAATGGACGGATAAAATAGAAATTTGAATGAGTTTATTGAGATTCTTTGAGACAACAGCAAAATTGAGTTGCAAGTTGCATTTAACCTAACAATATGGTTCTAGTGCTAACCTAAGCTTTTGAACCACGACGAGCTAACTTGTATATACAACCATTAATTCTCGTTTTCATCACAAAACACAATTATATTTATTTATTAATCACAGTTTGTTTAGTTTATATAAAACTTAGTTCAACTGCTCTTCTCTTTTACACTAAACATTTATATGCATTATTCTGTTTACCTGACACAAAACTAAGAAAAGACTTGCATGTATATATTGATATCCAGGTTTAATAATTCTGACCCATAACATAGGAGGTAAAACATGTTTACATACAAGAGAAACAACAACTAAACTACTATCTGCATCCAATAGCATTTGACGTTGGAAGTCATGCATATATATAGCAGCGAGTTACATCAATTCTTTAACTGTAAAACCTTAAAACACTCTGTATTTCGGGTTTTAACAGAATTTCTCGACCTTTGTTATCAAAGAAATTTGAACTTCAATAACCACAACACCATTAACTATATATCCGTGTTTTGTATCATACAGTTTGCTCAGAGGTATAAGCCTCGAAAAGCCCCAAGATCCACTTCCAGTATCCTCTGAAGAAAATAGCTGACCTTCTGCAAAATATCAGATTAATTGCAAGTTAATATTAAGTTTCTGAAATAGAAAGGTCTTGGATATTCAGAAAGTTCAAAGAGGTCAATGTTTAAAGTTTCTCACCAAATTGTTCGTGGTGTTTTCCGTGGATTTGATCTCTCACACGCAGAAGGTACTCCACATAAAGACTATATTCAGAACCAAGAGTTACTGAATCATCCCAGCTTAAATAAGCAGATAAACTTTTGCCACTCTCCACTAAAAACCCATCGGGGGCAACCTCTAATTTCCTAAACCACATTAACAAGATACAAAATTATTGCTCGTATATTGATGAAGCTTGCTGACAGGCCTAATAGAACATAGCCCCTCCAAAGAGCCATATTGCTCCCAGAAACATTGAAAACAACCAATTAATTCCTTGAATTTAATTAAAGTGGCCCACTGACCCCCTCAACTTGCTTGAGAGTGATACACGCTTCAATTTGTCGAAACATGCACTTGTTTCTCACATATGGACTTGGAAGTTAATCATGCCATTTTAAGCAACTTTCAAGAGATAAATCGGTCGTTTTCAATGTTAGAGGGATCGTTGGATTTTTCCAAACAAATTTGGAGGGGTTAGGGATGTATTAGGCTTTTGGTAAAGACATAATGTACCTCACACATACCATCGGTGTCCCCCAATAACAAAGACATCAGAGAAATAGGTTTCTTCTTCCAGCTCTGCAAAGTTTTCAAACTTCCAAGTGTAAGAGTTGTCTCCGAGCTCCTTCACAGCAGATGCACACTCAAATTTACAGCAGCCCTCTAGAACAAAAACCTCAGCTCCAAACACACAACTATCATTTATCAGGTACCCATTTGATGCATCATTGAAAACATTGAGAGGAATTAGTTGGTCAAAACCCCATTCCTGTTTCATACGATGAAAACGCCTCACCCTTCCTTTGGTATCTGCCCAAATAATCAAAAAATTCACAAAACTCAGTAGAAAAACATAAATAAGAGAGCTATAGCAGGTAGATGAAGTGATATCGCAATAATGTCAAACTCTTTTTCATCCCTTGACATCGACTCTCAGAGGTAGCTGAGAACAAAAGGAATAAATAGAATTCACTAGACACAGAAACTTAAAGAATACTTATGGCTGGTTCCAGATTAAGGTTCAACCTTTTTTTCCTATTGGCGTACCCCAAATGATCAAAGCATTCACAAAATTTAGCATATAAAGTATAAACATGAGATGCGCAAGTGGTTTCAGTGACACTAAGATTCCAAGTCCATCCCACCCCATTTGGCATTTGGCCAAATGATTACGGTATTCGTAGGAATTCAGTAGACAAAACATAAACAAGAGCAATAAGGTACACTATGCACATCAAGGTTCAAAGGTTTTCGAAATAAGAGCAACAAGGTACACTATGCACATCAAGGTTCAAAGGTTTTCGAAATAAGGACACTTAATTCTATTTTGATTTATATGTTGTTGACAAAAGATAAAAGTCGGAATTTAAGTGAAATATAGCTAGAACAACAATAACTTGGAGAAAAGCCACCCCACATAAAGCAATTAAAAAGTACCTTCAACTGTCAAATACTTGTCCCGAATATGATTATAAAGAAACAACTTGAGGTATACATTAACCTCCCGATTCAACGGAAGTGAATTTGATTCGGAGAGACGTAAATAGAGAGAAACATGATTCTTCTCATCTACATTCTTGTTTCCACTGGGATAAAGAGACAGTCTCCTGCAGCAAAATTAAGCATTAAACCATAAAATCAGAGCAAACCCAAAATGGAACATAACGAAAGGGGAAAAGGGTACCATTTGTATCCGGAAACTTCAAAGTCAGTAGATTGATAGTTATCAATCTTAGCATTATAAAGGTGGGAGAAGTTGTTGATCCGAAAGAGGAAGTGAAGTGGTGGAAGATCCCTTAATTCTCGAATGATATCTGTTGATTAAACAATAATTAAGCGACGATCATGAATAAATTAAAGACGGGTTTGAGTTAGTGAAGAAAGAGGGTGATACCAAAGTGTTGGAGGGGTTGAATGGGTGGATGGATTACTGATTTAACTCGTTCGATCATATCCATTTTCATTTCTTCCTCTTTGATCACCATCAACCCTAATTGGGTCTGCTCTTTCTCCCTCTTTTATCCATTTGGAGGGAAAGACAAACTAATTCTACCGCCAAATTCATTTATTCTTTCCCCATAAATAACTACGGGTTAGTTTGATTGTGGTTTGAATTTTGATTAAATATACGATCCTAGTTTAGGTTTTTTTTTTTTCAGAATTAAGAAAATAGTCGATTTTGTTGACGTAAACGAGGACACTTTTGCTTAAATATTTTTTCAAACATTTGATCGGTTATGTAAGAGTTAAGGTCAAATGTCATAAAACGTTTTTGGACAAAAAGAGTTTTCGTTGACGTCAACAAAATTTATCATTTCTTTAATTTTGCAAATAATGCAAATCACGATTCTTTATTTGTTAAAAGTCAAACCACAATCATTTATTTACAAAAACACGAAACCACAAGACACTTATTTAAAATTAAAATAACTATTCTTCTGCATTATAGAATTTCAATTTTGTTTTAAGAAAAAAACACTATAACTCCAATTAATAACTAGAATTATATTATACGAAAGATTTTTTGTCTGTTATCACATAAATTTCACTGGTTGAAAATGATGAAGTCATTTCCTTTTAAAATAAAAATAAAAATGATGAAGTCATTTAAAAACGAAAGACTATGAAATTGATACTTAGTGACGACATAATTGAAGCTCTTAGTCCAGCCCAGTCTATTTCACCATGAGTCAAATGCTTGAGCCCAACAATCCATTTTTCTCATACATATCTATCTCTCCTCAAGTATATCACGATCGAACGTTTTGAGACTTGGCATCATGTGTCTCTGAGCTCGTAAGGGTTCAACATGTTCCTTGTCTAGGTTTTGTTGCACTTCCACATCTAGAGCACACTCATTCCCTATAAATATCCTAAATATAATAAATATGAAGTGATGAATCATTCTCTATTTAGACTCTTACTGACTGGATCTTCGAAATGTCTATCTAGAAGAGTTCGACAAATCTATAATCCATCTTGGAGATTCAAAAACCTGCGACCATCATTATTAAAAAACTATATCACATTGTTATTATTCAAGAACCTACGACCATCATTTTTCAAGTCTCTCACAAATGAAAAAAGAGATGGAGCTCTACTTCGACAGATGGATGAAGAAAATCTCAAGGTTGCAATCAACGCAATGACCACCTGTACCTCCTGCGATAAGGTCAAAGTTGATGAGAAACCAACCAAAGGCGTTCGAAAAGCTCATGACTATTATTCAAAGACACGCCTTGTATATTTGTTTTACAAAAACTACAACATTTTAACTAGAGCAATGATAAAATAATGAAACGTTAATTGATTTTAAACAATCAAATTATCAATCTACAACCAATCCATAATTTGTAACCCTAAAATTATCAATTCAATTTAAAAAATTTGATCCTTGTTAATTTATGTTTTATTTGTAGATACTCCACTCAAAACTACAACCTTTTTGTATTGTTGAAAAAAAAAAAAAGAATTCCCATTTTAGAGATATCCTTTTATCCAAGAGGCCTTAGGATTAGAACCATCAGTATCAAAGCTGGTTCCGGACAATGGACAAGTCAGGGCCCAAATCCTTCTACATGTCCCTGAGTTCAACAGTGGACTATTTGCAATTTACCTAATAATATAAACCGACTATTTAGGATCAATTATTATTTTTAGTTTCTTTTTTTAAAAAATAAAATAGAAATGTTTGTTAGAAAAAGGTGACTATCTTTTCTACATCCTTGCAGATTTCATATGTTTGCTATCTTAAAAGGGACAAACAAAGCCCCAATTTATTCTTCAATTTGATACCCAATGCCCATGGATTGAAAAAGCCATATCTTTACATCTAAATTTCATTCATTAAATTAATCCAACAGCATCCAGGCCAAGATTTTCATTGCTTTTCCAACTAAAATCAAGATTTTCATTGCTTTTCCAACTAAAATTAATATTTATTAAATGTAAAAATGTTTTCTTGAGAAAGATTATATTCATTTATTTATAAAAAAAAATCAGTATATCGATACGGGTATTAAAAAATTACAATCACATTAGAGAAGTTTCATTTTGTATCTTTAATACTTTTTCCAGTTTTAAATGTTAGTCACTTTTGTTAAAATATGATAAATTATGATATTCTTAATTATAACATACAAAATACTAATCTATCATTTTTTTAATCTCTCTTGTGATACTTGTTTCATTAAATCTCTATAAGAAGAGGGACATAATTGACAAAACACTTACCTTTACTACTATAAATGACAAAAACGATCAACATTTATGGAAAAATTCACTTTCAAAATTTTTTAAAACAGATGGAGTACCATAGAGGGGGTTTCACGATTTATGTTTTTTCTTGCACTGAAGTTGGATGCTGAAAGGTTTTACTAGAATCACCCAAAATTTTAATAAAGGTTGATAGTGAAATTGGTTAGTCAGTCAAATTGGGTTAAGATTTAAATTTGGGTTAAATTTGAGAGGAAAAAACGAATAAATGACGTAGCAATGACATGAAACTTTTAGTTGACATGTAATCATTCTTGGTGAAAGGGTGACTGAAAATTATTCGAAGTGATTTTATTAAGATAAAGCAAAGTTGATTCCATTGAGATAGAATGAATTTTGTGAGCTTTTGGTGCACCAACTATTAATCTTTTATGATTATTGATGTTAATTACCCAAATTAAGAGTTAAAGTAACACTTAAATTTTGGAGGAAAAGCGACAAACAGAAGAGTAGGGCAAACTAATTAATGAGTATGTTTGTTGAAAAGAAAGAAATGATGATTGAATACCCTACCCCTTCAAAAAGAAAAGCTAAAGAAGGAAACTAAATTGAAAATGGAACATACGTCTGAAACGCAATTAGCCAATGAATAATAATTGACTAAAATGCCCCAATAAGAGATATCTCTATATGAAGAAACAAGGGTGTGTCTGTCATTTAAGCTGGGCTAGTTCCGTTGAAGCAAACTGAGTACGAAAATGATGTTCATTAATTGATGAAGCTGAAGCAAACACAATCAGTTAATTAATACAATAATAATGGACCCTAAACCGATCTTATCTTCGGTACTTGTGTTATTGCTTCTCATAATCTCCGTTTCCGCTGAGTACATCAGACCTCCTCCTCGCAAAACACTGCAATTTCCATGGACTTCCCGCTCTGCTTTTCATCCTCAGCAGGTACGTAACTTGTTAAATTTATTATAATTTGTTAATCAAATCCGTTAATGTTTTAATTAATACTTGAGATTACAACTTTACCAACTCTACCAGATTTCAACTTTTGAGAATTCTAACCCAATTTTTGATTGTGGACCATTTGAAATTGTTATGTAGGTGCACATTTCTTTGGCGGGAGACAACCACATGCGAATCTCATGGATAACTGATGATAAAAATGCTTTTTCAACTGTTGAATATGGGACTTCGCCTGGAAAATACACTGCTATGTCTCAAGGGGAGAGCACATCTTATAGTTATCTGCTCTATAGCTCTGGAAAAATACACCACATTGTCGTTGGACCTCTCAAACCTGGCACAGTTTACTTCTATAGATGTGGAGGTCAGGGTCCTGAGTTCCAGTTCAAGACTCCCCCTGCTAAGCTGCCTATTTCTTTTGCTGTGGCTGGAGATTTAGGCCAAACGGGCTGGACTAAGTCGACGCTTGACCATATTCATCAATGTGAATATGATGTTCATCTGGTTCCGGGAGACCTTTCTTATGCAGATTATATTCAGCGCAGATGGGACACGTTTGGTGAACTGGTCCAGCCACTTGCTAGTTCAAGACCGTGGATGGTCACGGAAGGGAACCATGAAAGTGAAAGCATACCCCTTTTTAAGAGTGCCTTTGAATCCTATAATTCTAGATGGAAGATGCCCTTCAAGGAGAGTGGTTCAACTTCAAATCTTTATTATTCTTTTGAAGTTGCAGGAGCTCATATCGTTATGCTTGGTTCTTATACAGATTATGATGAACACTCAAATCAGTATAACTGGCTCAAGGTTAAAACTTCTCTCTCTTTTTAAAAGTGCACTTCGTTTCTTTGTTGCTATAAACTGGTCCTTAAGGACATGTAACTTCTAGAGATTTCAGTATCAATAAACCCTCTCTTAGATATTTCGTTAGGTCTATTATGTTTTATATGGTCACTTCCACTTTCCTAATTGTATTGGATTTTTGAAACAGTATATATGGTTTCTTCAGTTATTTATATTTTTCCACCTGCCTATATTTCTTGATAAACAGGGTGATCTGGCTAAGGTTGACCGGAAGAAGACACCTTGGCTGCTTGTGTTGAACCATGTGCCTTGGTACAATAGTAACACTGCTCATCAGGGTGAAGGGGACAAGATGATGGAAGCTGTGGAGCCGTTGCTTAATGCTGCCGGTGTGGATATAGTGCTTGCTGGACATGTGCATGCTTATGAGCGAACAGTATGATATATAACTTGTGCATCTTCTTAAGTTGATGAAACTTGTTCCTTAATAGTGTTCTGTTTGATAGGAACGTGTGAAGAATGGACATCTGGATCCATGTGGTGCAGTTCATATAACCATCGGGGATGGTGGAAATAGAGAAGGTTTAGCCCAGAGGTATGTTTTACTTGCTAAGTTTGGTAAACTGAACCTTGAACGTATAAAATTGTCTAATCTTTGAACGTGGACTGAAGAATCCCAGAAAATGATATTTAAGTTATGTATATTACTAATGTATCTAGCTAGCTCCAAAGACACTTGACCAGTTGTTTGTTTATATGAATGCGTCTATTGGTTGACAAACTCATATATCATTTGCAGATACAAAGATCCACAGCCAGATTGGTCAGCCTTCCGTGAGGCAAGTTTTGGTCATGGAGAGCTGAAATTGGCTAATTCAACTCATGCATATTGGACCTGGCACAGGAACGATGACGATGAGCCTGTTAGGTCTGATCAAGTTTGGATAACCTCTTTGGTCAGTTCAGGATGTGTTGCTGAAACGAGGCATGAGCTAAGAAAGATTCTCATGGGACCATAGAATAGCTAGCTGATGAGCTATGAACTGATCTCTGGTTTCCATTGGACCGGATATGGATCACTCTTCATGCTGAGAAAGTTGATGATTTTAAGTAAATATTTTTCATGGTTATGTCAGTTAAATCTACTGTTGCTTGAATTGGGCCTTCTATTTAGTCCCTTGTCTGTATTTTCCAGACGGTAGAATCAGGCTCTAAAGTAGTCTGTTGCAATCTCACCATTATTTTGCTATGGTTTGAAGAGTAGTAACTAATTGTTGTATTGTAATATGCTATTTGTATTGTTGTCTGTACAACTTTTCTATGTAAGAAATATCCACATCGATGACTTTATGTAACATTATCTTCCAGCAATATCATCCACGAGGTTATACTAGAATTGCCAAAACGAGAGACAATAATTTGAATTGGGATAGCAAAAATTATTATTTACAATTGAGCCATGAGGTTCTAAAGATAGGATTTAAACAAGAAGCAGGGTGTAATTTGAACACATGATGCAGTAGCAGAAAAGGAAGCAAATCCTTGTTATCTGAGCAGCAACCATATCGAACCAATAATATAACCTCTTACTCAGCCATTCACTGTGAAGTCTAAATAGCAGTTTCTGGGTTCTGCTCTACAACTCTCTTCCCTCTCCAGAGTATAATCTGCTCGTCCTTGAATAAAATAGGAATACAAGGAACCAAATCCTGTATTCGAATAAGAAGAAAATATAGCATGTAAGATCTGAAATCTTCACAAAAACCCAGTATAGTATTATATCTTATTCATTTAGGAATCGGGTCGTACCCTTAGCTTCAGGCCAATCTTTTTGCAGTCACTGGTGCCAGCATGAGAGCAATCTAGCCTCACAACCTCTTCTGTTTTAAAGGCCTCCCTCACTTTCTCCACTACATTCACATACACACCATTCCTAGCTACACATAAGAAATTTCACTTGTCAATTGAATTCAACTTCGGGTATACAAAAAAAACAAGCAGCATCAGAATGTCCAACTTCAAGAATATATCGACTTACTAAGTTTTGTGAGTGCAGGAGAATTTAACCCTCTGTTCCTCATCTCTTTGGTTTCTTCAAATGTCAGACCATCAGCCACATTCTTGACCAGCTTCGGATAAATGGGAGGATAAGGCTTCCACAGCATACGAGGGATTATAGGCCGATTATTGGGATCATAATTCCGTCCCCGATATAAAAGGAGGACATTGATATGCCGGTAGATGATCTTCCCACCGGATTTGTCCTACAAAAAGCCACTAAGACTACATCAGCTAACCAATAAGAGTCTCTTAAAATTCACAAAACTAAACTAGAAAATCAATTACCTCAAGGTGGAAGCAGACATTGTCCATATCAAGAGTAGGCACTCCCAAGCACTTGATCCTCACAGCTTCAGCTTTCTTCCAATGATTGTGGATGTCATCTAACATATTATGAGTAACACCCCCCTTCCCTAACATGAAACAAATGTCAATCCCACAGCAAAAGTTGTCTTTTGTCACTTTCAACCATCCCTTAAGTGTGCTTAAATCCTATGTGGCATGACGGAAGCCAAAAACCCATTATTTCTATAAAAAATAGGAAACAGCAACTTTTTTTAAAAAAAGGCACGTATTCATAAATATGAAAAGTATAATAATAAAGCAATTGGTACTCGTACTCTACTAATGATTACAATAGTCATCAGAAAATAGTATGAAGTTGTGGAACAGAGATTATCATCAATTAAGAAGTTCTGTCAAAGAAAAAGTTCCAATTACTTAGTGAATTTTGGAATTAGATTGTGTTTGGAGGTGGAAATGATGGGAAACACGCAGTTTTTAGGAGTTTCCATTTCGAAAACGGATACAAAAAGCAAAAACGCTTGTAAATCGAGTTTCTGTGCAACATAGACCTATTTCCCAGATTCAGTAATACAGAACACTAAAACAAGTTGCTTGAGCTATACAATTACAGAATTGAAGTTGCAGAAATTAAACTATCATCTTAAGCGAAAAACAAGTTATAACGTAAGTGACGCCAAATTACCAAGATTAATTTGCCTGGAACAATCACTGTGCCTGTAACGCTCAACAAGCTCCTCCACCTCAGCCTCGGAGAGCGGCTGCCCAAGAACCCGATACCTCTCCTCCATCATTTTCTCAACATCTACCGGAGCTTCAGCAGGAGCAGCAGTCCCCGTCCATTTTCTATCAAGCCGTCCAGGACCAAATGGCGAAAATCGCTTCGGTTCCCGATAACTAATTGGCTCCACATCCGGGTTGGACTCCGAATACGAATATCTAAAATCAAACGGCAGATCAGATTTCAATGGGACTTTGATACCCTCCTGCATATTTTCACTGGTTTCTGAAGGTTTTTTGGAGGGCTTTCTGGGTACGGGTTTAGAGGCGAGAGTAAACGGTGGGTCTGGATCATATTGGTCTTGAGAGAATGTATGGTTTGAGAATCCAATGGTGTAGATGAAAGGAGAAATTTTTTTAGGGGTTTTAGTTAGGGTTTTGAGATGCCATGAAAGTAGCTTCACAAGCATTTTACTAAAACTAGACAGACATCCAGGAAAGCCACCGAGTTCAGAAGATAAAAGATACAAACTAGAGGGGTATAAATGTAATTCAACAACTGAGATGATTTGATTTCTTCAGCCTTTCATATTTACATCGCCTTTGATCTTCAACCATGGACTCAAAAACCTTCAAAAGATTGTCCAATTCATCATGGTTATCATCACCTAAAGCTTTCAAAGCATAAACAATGCTTTCAATGGTGGATAAACAACCAGCACGTGGCTGCTGTCTGACTTCATTGTACAAGCTCAACTGACATAAATCCAACTTCAAATGTGGAAGAACCCTCAGCCATGGATTCTCATTATAAACCCTCTTTGCTTTTGCCCATGTCCCATCTAACACTATCAAATTCCTCACTTCAATGTTCATTGCTTGCAGCTCTTCAACCCCAATTGCTGTCTCGCTGGGAAACAGTAGTATTGATCCACAAGGAACCCCGATTTCAAACTCTTTGTGCTCTTCCGGGTGTATGCTCCCGTTCTTTTGCAATTTTTTTACTGTGAACCCTCTTGACAGAGCTTCCATTGCCACTCCAGAAGCTAAAATCTGATCAAAGTTCGGACCTTTCTTCCCGGGTTGAAGTTCCCATTTGCTGTTAAGATCAGTGATCACTCCATTTTTCCCAATTGTGAAAAAGATGACTGCTTCTTCTTTAGCATCATCCATAAGACATAGTTCATCCACATTTTCCTTTCTTAAACTGAAATCATTCCTGTCTGAAACTCCAGCAAAATCAGAACTTCGCAGTCCGTCCAAAGGTTCCGGTACCCGGATAAGGAACTGGGCTCCGAAGTTAACGTCGGAGACATGAACAACTTCAACATTGTTGAGGCCTAGCTTGGCAATCCTAACAGAATTAAGAGGGTGTTTTTGCTCTAAAGTGTGTTGAAGAATGGTTAGGCTGACCTTATTGTCAAGACCCGGATTTAGGAAGCGAGAGCAGAGGCACAGACTGGAGGGTTTGGAACAAGATGGACAAGTGGGTCTTTTGGAATTGGAATGTGATACCGCCATTGCTAGGGTTTTAGGAGGTTTGGAGCACTGGTAGTTATGGGGAAGACTCAGGATTGGAAACAGTGGCTCTTTACGGGTCGGCAATCGGATCCGTTTCATAGTTCTGTGATTTTTTCTTTCTTAACTCAGATGACAACAATCAACCAATAAGGATTGGCTTAATATCTGCTCCTCTTAACTTTATAACTTAACAAATAATTTCATCTAAAAAAACTAAAAATTAACAAATAATTATTATACTTTGTTAGAAATTAACAAATTACTAATACATAACAAATTACTAACACATGTAAATTGGAGATGGTGGGTATATAGTACAAGATTGTAGTAAGAGTAGAGAGTTTTGTCATCTATTATTTTAGCATTTTGATACCTTCTGAATAAATATAAAGACTTATTTGCAATAGTTAGATAAGAACAAGACAAATATAGAGGTTTATTTGTAACATTTGAACAATTGAATTTTTGAACAAGTGGAGAGCCTAAATTTGTATTAAACCATTAGAATCTTTAGATCCACAACTTGAACATCATCCGACGTCGTTTCAGAAAAAGCCAGCGTGTCAGGCACACTCCCATAACAATACGTGCCACGCGGCACTTAATTTGGCGAATCAACGGAGCATGTGAGGAGGATAGATTTGCGAAAGGCTAAAAAGTGTAAGGGTAAATACGGAAAGAAAGAAAAGAAAAAAAGAAGAAGATTAGTATATTTGTTTATTCATATTCATGGTTGACCGGAGAAATGAAAGTTTGATCATTTCCACTGTGTTTGATTTGATAGAAAGAAGTACGTAGGTGGTTGATCCTGAGTTTGAATTTGTGTTTCATCGAAAAGAAAATGCACGATTTCTGCTTCACGATCCCATACGGTTTGATCCTTGTGGTAGGAGGAATGATGGGGTATGTCAAGAAAGGAAGCATGGCGTCTTTAGCCGGAGGTGGAGGCACCGGATTGGTTCTCATTTTAGCTGGTTACCTCAGTCTTAAGGCTTTCGAAAGGCGAAAGAATTCCTATCCTGCTTTGCTTCTTGAAACCGGTACTCTTCTCTCCCTTTCATTTACCTCCAATTATCTCATTACATCATTTAGGTTTCAATTAGCATGAGTTTCAAGATTTAAGGATTCGGTGTCCGGTATAAGGCATCATTCTATAGAAAAGGAAGGTTAGATTAGAGGATGTCCCTAGTTTCAACTGGATCTCATTCTTTTTGTCATATTGCTTAATTTTATTCCTCCACAGGTATTGCTGCTATTCGTTTGTAACAGCCAAGAGAACGACCTTGATTATTTACCGAAACTGATTTTCATAGGATAAGAGCTTTCCTTGGTAGTAAAATAGGTTTTGTATTGATGGACAGGCAAAAGGACTTTGGGATATGTGTGAACTATTTATTCGGAAGCTATAATGCATTTGTAAAAAGAAGAATGTTTAACAGTAACCTAAATGTTATTTTGAATCTCTGTCCATTGTTCTTCAAGGATGGAGGACAAGTTAAAGTACAAAGTCTTTTTGGGGTGCTTAGAAATTCTGTCCCTTTTGTCACTATACCTACCTGTGGGATACGATACCATTGTTCAATTCAAAATTCAGTTTTTTGTATGCAACAAAATAGTGCATTTGTTTCCCTTAATCTCTAGTTCTCATTCCGTTTTATCTTTCTCCTCTGAGTTCATATCAAGATCTATATTTTTTACTGAATCATGTGCCTGGGAACAGTTTGTGCTGCCGCCGTGACATTTGCCATGGGACAGCGTTACATGGCAACCTCGAAGCTTATGCCTGCTGGCATTGTTGCTGGGATAAGGTAACATAAACTATAGTATTCTATGTTTATGCATCTTGCTATTTGTAGAGCTACATTTTACTTTTGATGCTCATGCTTGTTCAATCTCAGCTTTATGAACATTAAATTACTGCTGAGCACTGAGAAGGCATTTACTTTTTTGGCGTATGTGATTTGCATGTTCACTATCACCATGAGTTGTATTCACATTTGATGGGCTCTATTAGATTTCAACAATCACATGCGTTCATTTGTTTCTGCTGTCAATGATATATTTTAGATTACTTGGAGTATTCATAAGTAGGCTTAGATTGATTTACATGACGAACACTTGGACTACGGTTATAAAACTTTATCATAGTAGCCATAGTTCATGTTTTTGAATTGAAACATCATGGAACAAATTCATGTTGCAGTATATTTTTTCAGTATGCTAATACCAAATACCTAACCATTTTTAACCTTGTGAACCGTTCCTTACTATTTTGGTTTTGTGCAGTGCTGTCATGACACTGTTTTATGTGTACAAAATTGCAAGTGGAGGAAACCGCATTCCTGCCAAGGCCGAGTGATGATCAACATTGAGGATCATCATACCACTAATTTCAGCATATAAAATTGAGATGAAGAAACTAAGATGGTTTTATTATAGTTCTATTTTTTCGTATGTATTTGTAGTTGCCTTCCTAGTTGTGTATGTATGAACGAGAATAGATTTCTCATTTGTGAAGTAATTGAAACTCAAAGGCTTGATTCGCTACTGTATGTTTAAATACTGTTTACAATTCAAGTAAATCTCAGTGTCTATTGAAAGAAAGATAAAAAGAGAACTATAATTTCGTAAATTACAGATGAAGGTGAATTTGGGTCAATTTGATATTCCATGGATATAATTACAGAGCTAGTGAGTGAGGTTAGTGATTTCCCTTGTTGGGGTCTGTCTTCTACTGGCAGTTTTTCTTTGAGCTAATTCTTAATGGATAGTATCATAAGATTTGGTAGTATGATATCCTGAAATTTCATTTTCTTAGGGCATATTATATATTTCTCAGAATAGTATTTGAAGGTAGTAAAAGTCTAGCACAAATATGGGAGAAGACATATAAAATATGGTGGCCATTTTTTACCAACTGAGAATCTTAGATCCAGATTTTGCATTGGACTTTATAAAAATAAAATCAAATGAATTAAAAGCTCAACTAATATGCCTTTGATGAGTCATATTTGACAGCAAGTATAATACTAATTGTTTAAGACAAGGCAGAGAGAGGCTATCTATTTGAATTATTGTACAAAATCAACCCATAAAACAACACATCTTACAAGAAGTAGAAGTGCACTCTCCTTGCACACATCATTGAGTTGAGTATGGCATATTTTTAACCCAAAGAATAAAAATTCGAGCTCACAAACTGACAAATACTACTTCTACTTCACCCTTTTGAATCTTGTGATCCTTCTCCATTCTTCCTCACAAATTGGACCAAGAAAGTAGGAAAGATGAATACCCTTTTGATCTTTCTTTTATTTCTTATTCCAATCTTTCTTCTCTTCATCAAGAGAAGAACTAGTTCAGCATCAAGAAAAGTTCCTCCAGGATCACTGGGATTTCCCTTCATAGGCCAAAGTATCAGCCTTCTTCGAACCATGAGAGCTAATACAGCTGAAAGCTGGATTGAACGGAGAATACAGAAATACGGTCCTGTATCAAAGCTAAGTCTGTTTGGAAAACCAACTGTTTTCTTATATGGTCAGGCTGCAAACAAGTTTGTTTTCACTGCGGATAGCACCATTATAAGCAATAGTCAAACACAGTCTATCAGGGCCATTTTGGGTGATCGGTGCATCTTGGAACTAAGTGGTGAAGATCATAAGCGTGTCAGGGACGCTCTTATGACCTTTCTGAAGCCTGATTCTTTGAAGCAGTATGTTGGAAAAATGGATGAGGAAGTCAGGTTGCATATTCAGAATAACTGGCAAGGCCAACAGGAGGTCAAGGTATGTTAATTATTAAACTAATGTGCAATTTGTGTAGCTGAGAAAGAAATGAAACCTGGTTGAGCTGAACATTCGTTTTCATGTGAGCTCGATAGGTGCTGCCATTGATGAAGACACTCACATTCAATATAATATGTTCTCTTCTATTTGGTATTGAACGAGGGGCTCGAAGAGATACATTAGTGGATTGGTTCCAGACTATGATACTGGGAATGTGGTCAATCCCAATTGATTTACCTTTCACACGCTACAACCGGAGCCTCCAAGCAAGCAAAAAAGTTCAGAACATGATCCAGGACCTCATAAATGAGAAGAGGATGGAACTCGAGAAAAAGGGTGCTAATGATCACCAAGACCTCATCACTTGTTTGCTTAATATCCGAGGCGAAGAGAATGAAGCAGTAATAACTGATAAGGAGATTGTCCACAATATTATGCTTGTTCTCACTGCAGGACATGACACTTCATCTGTTCTTCTCACTTTTTTGATGCGGCTTTTCGCAAATGAACCTTCCATTCATGCAGCTGTTCTTCAAGGTTTTTACCCATTACAAAAAAATAAAAATAAAACGAGCTTTCATTTTCAGTCAATTACATTACTGACACTAACATGCTTTGCTATATGATCATGGAATGCAGAACAGGAAGAGATAGCTAAGAGCAAGCACAAGGGCGAGTCACTAACCTGGGAAGATCTTTCGAAGATGAAGTACACATGGAGAGTGGCAATGGAGATCATGAGAGTGTCCCCTCCTATCTTTGGTGGCTTCAGGAAAGCTGTCAAAGACATAGAGTATGGCGGTTACGTTATCCCGAAAGGATGGCAAGTAAGTGAAAGATTCTAACTTGTTCATAAACCAGATCAACTACATAAATTTGAATTGGATCAATCTGCTTATTTTATTTTTTTTGATCAAAATCAATCTGCTTATTGAATGATCTTTATATATTTGTTTTCTAGATATTCTGGGTTACGAGCATGACACACATGGATAATAGCATATTCCAGGAGCCAGAAAAATTCGATCCAGCTAGATTTGAGAATTCTGTTCCTCCTTACTCCTATATCCCGTTCGGAGGGGGGCCTAGGATATGTCCTGGATATGAGTTTGCAAGGCTTGAAACTCTCGTCACGATACATTATCTAGTCACCCAATTTTCATGGAAGATGATTGCTGATAACTTTTTTAGTAGGGATCCAATGCCAGTTCCAAGAGAAGGATTGCCCATCAAACTCATGCCGAAGCAATCCGTAGTATAAAGCGAGGAGAACGGATGAGAGGAATTAGTGTGTGTTGGAAGGCCACAAACGTAATGATGTATTTAATCCTAAGTGCTATACCCTATATCGTATATGCTTATATCAGAGATTATACATTGCAGTTTATATTTGCACAATCGACTAATATTCTATATTCTTGATAATTATACATGGTCATTATTGACTTATTTACAACTAACCATCAGCAACCTTCGCCATATGTTGAGCAAGGAACGCAGCTCAGAGAAAAAATTGCTGACATAAGTACATTATTTTCAAAGTCGCAAAAAGGGATCTTGATATTAAACATCGAGTGTTCATGAACTGGGAAAGAATAGTGTTGAATAGATTTTGAACCTAAATGTTGCTTGAATTGATCTCATTTTTATTATTATTATTACCTTAAAGAATCACAAGTTCAAATGCAAATCCTTTTTACAATCAGCTATTTATCTTGTTTGTTCAGTATGACCTACCTAAACGAACAATCAAATCCGAATGATAGTGTATCTTTAAAGTTTTTCTATTTCATATTCCAGGAGCTTCTCTTTGTAAGAATAGCATCTATATGAAGCTAGAAACTACCATACATCCAATCCAATGCTCTTTTGGTGAATCAACAATTTCTTGTGAGTTTCGCAGGGCATATTGCAGAAAAATTTCATTGAGATCATCAGTGTAATTGATCAATCATTCTTATATTTAATATCCCAATCTACCTTCTCTTCACTCAGAGAAAAAGTTCAACATCAAGAAAAGTAGAAAACTCTGTCCAGGGCCGAACCATCAGCTTTCTCCAGAACTTGGAAGCTAATACTGCAGAAAAGTGGATTTGTACCAAGAAACTGAATTAGGAATGTGGTCAATCCCAATTAATTTACTGGAACATCATGGACTAATACGTGAAAAGATAATGCAACTTGAGCAGAAGGGTTCTTCTCATTGCAACTTCACTTGTTTGCTTAGCATCCGCAATGCAAAGTGAAAACAATAAAGCGGCAATGCCTAGAAAGGATGACACACTATGCTTGTTATGACTACAAAATATGGAACTTCTTATTTACTTCCCTACTGCGCCTTCTTGCTAATGAATCCTCCACTCTTCAATGCATAACAGAGCTTCCATTTTCAGTCAATTACACGACATTGGATTGCTTTGCTATGTGAACATGGAATTCAGAACAGGAAGAGATAGCCAAATGCAAGATCAAAGGAGAGTTACTAACATGGGAAGGTCTTGCTGAGACGAAGTACGCATGAAGAGTGGCATCGGAGACCATGAGTCTGGCCCCTCCTATGTTGTTCATTTCAAAATCATCAATAAGATATTGAGCTGATAAATCCGCGTATGACCATTTTATCTTTGTCATGTACATATATTCTGGGTTACTAGCATGACACATGGATGAATAATCAAAAAGCTGGACAAGTTCAACCCAGCTAGACTTGAGAACCCAATTCCTCCTCATTATATGATCCATTCGGAGCAGGGCCAAGTATATGGCTCGTAGACGTTTTTGTGAGGATTGAAACTCCTGTTACAGTGCATTACCTGGTCACTCAACTCACGTGGAAGATAATTGCTGATAAGTTTTACAATAGGGATACATTACCTGTGTCTGCTGGAGGCCCTGTACATAGTTATCATTAGTGCAGTGTGCTTAATCAGAGATTATAACTTCTCAATTATGTGCAATAATTACATTAAGTAAAAACTAAAGTATGATATTTACACATCCAAAATAAAAGATATATCTCAACTGTTTTCTACATTTGAAACCTTACACTATACTATTCTTCCTAATTTTACACTGCCATTGCCTTATTTACAACCAACATTAGCAAACTTTTCCTTTTTGGAGTTTCCACGTGCTGTAGCAAGAAACACAATTGAGAGAATCCATTTGACATAAGACGTGACATACTTTGAAGAATTAAAAACTGATTAGCAATTCTGGGTTCTATAATACTTAGGGGGCAGTGATGGACACTTTTCGTTCATGTGAGGATAGGGGTCTACGGTATTGTATCCGGGTAGCTCCATCCGATATTTGCCTTTAATCTGACAGTATGGAAGTTTCACATCATCCACATCATTGCACCACTTTGGAAGACGACTTGAATTGGTTTCAAAAAACCTGAGTGTGTACGCATCTTTAATCTGCATTTTCAGAAATTTGATATATTTAGTATACATATTGTAAACCAAACTTGAAATAACTTGGATAACAAATTTAAAACAATATATATCACTTGTCCACAATACACCAACATATGTTCTATTCAAATAACATCTAGCTCATCTAATCCAAATTCATAAGGATGAAGTCAAAGGTTCGTCAATCTAAATGACAAAATAACAGTATCATTCTCGGGAAGATAGAAGTAGACATTTCTGAAAATTCTCATATTCTATGTTAGCAATTTTTCCTTTTTCTTTTCATGATAAAAAAAATGTCATTTTCAATACACAAGGTCCATGCTTTTTAGCAGAGAAACTGTTTCCAGGACTCAAATTAGTGACTTTTAATATCACTCGGCCAACTTTGACTTTTGGCCCCTGAACTTTGATTTGTTGACCTTTTAACTTCTTTTTTATTTTTTAATGTACTCCTAATAGAAGAAATTATCATGCTTATTGTCAATGCCCCATGTACTCTACTTTCAGAATGCAAGCTTTGTTCATTAAGGGGCACATTTCCGTAAACGCCGAGTGTGACAATTTCATCCATAAGGGGCACATTAATTCTAAGAAAATCATACTTTATGGGCTAAATATTACAGTGGATGACTATTTGTTTGCCCAAGTACCAGTCACATCTTAGTGCACAAGCGTCCATGTGTGTGTTTGTACACACATGCCTCGCATTTTTTCATTAAAAGAAAAAGAAAAATAGAAATTTAATAGACTAACCGTAAACTCGGTAACTTGTACAGAGCTACTGATTGGATTAAAGAGGCCTGCTGCCTTGTATAGTTCAAGGACAAATGCGATGCAAGAAGCCGACCTCCCATCAGAGTATACCCAATCATCTTGTTCAGGAACTGCCAACAGTTCACCAAAAGATGACCCACGCTTTTCAACTTCTACCAAGATATCAGAAAGATTAAGGCCCTGCTTGAAGAACAAACATAACATCATCTTCTGGAAATATATTACTATTATGTTACCATTAGATAATCGCATACAACCAATAACACTACTGCAGAGAGAGATTGTAAATTGCCACATATGCAATCTCAATTACCCAGCTGATTTGACACTCCCAAACTCAAGGACCACCTGATCATTTAAAATCCCCTGAAAATGGAACTCAATGGTAAAAACAGCAAAGTTATATTGTATGGATGTGGTTGAGGATTTGCCAGCTTAGGCAGTGAACTATCAAATGAAATTTTTCAGAATTTATGATTAACGGATCCGAAGTTCTTCCAATTAGTAATATGTAGCTTAGATCCACTTGTAGTCTTTCACTCAAGAAGTTCACATACTACTTTTCTTTCATCACCTTTTCGACATTATGGCATAGAATAATAAAGGAAATCAACTGAAACAATTCAGTTCACTTGAACTTTAAAGGAAAAGTGGCAGAGTGATTCAATTAAAGCACCTGAGTTCCAAGTCGCTTGTTCAAGGCTTCAGCCCACAAGTTGGCAGCATATTCAGGTTGCATTTGGCTCCATACCGTCATAACAGATGCAACCTGTAAGACCATAAAGCCAACATCAAGAACATAGAAATGTTGAGAAACCACTATAATTTCATGTGAGTAAGTTGTTCACTCCAACAAGGAATGTCATTTTCAGAAACAAAATTCTTTTTGTTTCTGTAGAATGGATATTTTCTTTACAAAAATTGTCGAAGCAAGTTTATTGCATGCTGCCAAAAGTAGCTTAAACATCAGCAGAACAGTTTAATGTTGGAAATCACAGAAACACCATAAGATGTTTGCAATGCAACTACACAAGCAAATGCATAAAAGCAACTTTCCCAATTAAATAATGCAAGTTAACACACGCACATAAAACAGAGAATTAACCCCTACTAACCATGCAATGGCCCAACAAATTACAGGATAGAAATGGAAGATATAAAAAGTGCAAGAATCATGTTGGAGTGCAAGCAGAAAGCACGTAATTGAAATGGAAAAATTTCATACCAGGTGTGCATCCAATGGGGGTGGATAATTGCCATCCACTGTGTCTATCCAGCTAAATATCATGTTATGGTAACCATAAGGTTGGCCATTCATGGTTAGTGCATACTCCCATGCAGCAGTCTCGTTAAATTTGGCTCGCAAATCAGGATGCATAGGAAGCAGTGAAATATGCGGATTAGAATCATCCTTTGTCAGCTCAAATTCCCACCATTCATCCCATGGTAACATGGCAATAATGTCTTCTCCCTACAACAAAAAGATGAAGTACTGAAAATGATCCAATCCACAATTCTAAATACAAATCCACCCAAAAAAACAGAAACAAATAAAGAATCCTTATTTACTTCTATTTCATTTAATACTACAAAATCATATTCAATGGGATTTCAAAAGGGAAGAAAGAAGTTTTAGTCATTTTCTAGCATGCACTCTATGAAAATTAAGATAAATTCTCCTAAGAAGAAACTGATTGTTTGATATGTTGTTTCAATATTGACCCAAAAAAGGATTCTTTTATCCCCCTTGCAATAAGGGGATCTCGGAAAGGATCCTAATATTCACCTTTACCATTTGCAGATCATGGTTGGGGGCAATATAAAAATAGTTTTGGCATTTGCATTGTAAGGACAAGTTTATGCTAATATCAACCAAATAGAGTGAAATATTGTTCATGCAAAGAGATGATGAAGAGGTGTCAGCAGTAAAAAAATTCAATACGTTGAAATTTTATACAAGAAAGTGTATTAGAAACCCCTGCTGGTACCTGTTCATTTTCATGTCCTGATTCACCAACCCACAATTTGCCTTCAGCATCCCTTAGGCAAACAGCAGAATGACCAGCATAGGCTCCACTGACCCATTTCTCTAAAGTCTCAAAACCACCCCACCTCCCGCGTATTTTTGATATTGCAAGGAAATCACCAGAGTGAATATCATCAGTGCTGATATTCGTAACCCAAGGCTGAGGACGTATTTCAAAGTTAGCCCCCATGTGCTTTTCCAGAAACCCGATATTGGATTTCTCTCCCCATCCAGTATTTGAGAATAGGGGGAAGACATCCCACAATGCTCGAAGCGTACCAAGCATTCCTGCTTGCATCAGAAAAATTGAAACTCCTCTGTTTTTGACCTGATATCACAGGAAAAATAGACCACATGTGAACACAAATCTAACAACATTACCAGTGGAAAATGTAGTATATCCTGAACTATCAGAAAAAAAAAACCTTACATAATTATACTCCGCCGCGTCTTCCCATTCATCAATTTCAAGTGTATGCTCCCTAGAGATAAAATAGTAATCCCATGTAACACGGTATGGAGTTGCAAAGACATAAAGGTCCATACATGTCCAGCTATGAGGCTTGCTAGCCTGCACATGTTGTCACAATTTTGAAGCCATTACCACCCCAGAAACCACAGCTAAAAGTCTCTTAAGACAAAATTTCAGAGGAAGACAGACAAAAGAAGCAGAGAAAAAAACAGATGTTGATAATACAAGAAACAAAATTAATGACCAGCAACAATATAAAAGAAAGGGATGGCATCTAGTAGTTGCTTGGTGTTAGATGGCTCCTGTAATTAGCTTTGCCCAGAAGTGACGAACATTCAATACAATATCAATCACAAAGTAACACATATTCACCACTGATGAGAAATATAAGACCAGCAAAGCCCATTCATTATCCATGACAGAAAATAAATAAATAAATGTATATATGACAATAAAAGGCCTACAAAAAACCACATATTTTGAGAAATTCAACTCTTTTATTCATGTTCTGGAACCCACTCCACGCCGTTATTAGTGTTCAACTCATTAAGGTGTTCATTCAAAAGGATATAAAGGAGATTCAATCTTTACATCGTTCCTCAATCCCTGAAGGAAAACATCCAGACTTGCAAAATTTTGCATACGATTCATTCAAAATGTTTTCTACTTTAGAATTTCTTAAAGAACCTGAAACGTTAAGGGTTTTCATCGTCAATCTAAAGTAAAGGAATTTCAACATGACACAGTTCAAAAAGAAGGTGTGTATAAATTAAATAGAAAATTCTTCAGAAACTTCAGAATACTACCTCAAATCAGAACCAGAAAGCTAAAGTTACACCTAATAGCCGCCTCGGAGGAAAAAAAAAAAAAAACAACATAAGAAAAGGAGTCCACAGAATGCCCAGGCCATATGCAATACCCGACTTTACAATACTTCAGTATACAAGCTGACAACCAGTTTCGAAATAAAAAGAAATATTTTGGATCAATTGCATCATTCTTCCAATGGTCTCCTGTGGCACCAAAACAAACACAAAGGCACCAATGGTACAGTGTGAATTGGTCACTTTGTATTACCAGCCGAAAAGCTCATATGTGAACGAGATTTATTGCTGCTAAGTACTGACTCCTCAAGCATTCAACAAACAAACTAAACATAGATAACAATAAACAAAGAAGTAATTCCACTGCCCAATATGAACTGCAGTATCTCAAACTTAGCAGTCGAATTTCCACCATGAAAAATCCCATATACAGTAAATCTCTATATAGTAAAACACTTGGGACCAGACTATTTGTATAACAATTGAGAGGTTATTCCTAAACAGAGGTTGGTACAACAAAAATCTCAACACTTGGGACCGGACTATAGTATAACTTTTGGGAAGTTTGAGTATTCCTATATAGAGGTTTTACTGTATCATTCGATAAAGCCTGCTACAACTGGAAAAAACAACTCAGAAAGAGAGCCCACACCTAAATTTACTAACAGGAATAAGAAGCTACAATTCAGTACCAAAACTAAGCATTCAATACCAATATTGCAATTCAAGAAAACACCTTTTATCTAAAAGAAATCAACTTTCTCAGTAAGAAGATCAAAAAAACCTTCAAATTTAGATAAAAAACAAAGATGGTGAATGAATTTAACCTTGAGATGAAGTGTACCGCCACCGAATTGACTGCCAGTCTTATTATGGAACTCCATCCAAGCAGAGTTATCATAAAAACAAGCACCCTTCCAGTTAACGGATTCATTTCCAGGCAAGGCAGTTCCCACAAACGTCGGCAAAATGTCAAGCGGACTGTTCAGGTAATTCAGAATTGGCCACGCTACTACTCTCGGCAACAGCGGCAGCAAATCCTGCGCCTCAAATGGGGTTTCCACTGCTTCTCCGCCCAAGATTGAGATTAATAATGAAACCCAGAAGACGGTCAACGCTGCAGATGGCGCCATGATGAATCTGGAAAAGATGAACAATCAAAACTCCATTGTTTTAATTTTAAAGCTATCTTTTTTATTTCTGGAAAAGAGAGCTACATGAGATGATTATTGTTGGACCGGTAATAATCATGTACTAATAATCATTAATTAGCAATTACCCTCCACACGAGGCAAAATTACAAAATTGAGCCGTTTATGAAACTTATCAACATTTCTCCACACTTTTCATAACATGGTACCCAAGCTAAATAAAAAGCGACCAATCGCATCATATTACCTTTTACTTTGAATGTCCAAGCGTTTAGATTAGAGACGGAGCGCTTAAGCGAATTTTGGATGAAGATGGAATTTGATAGTCGTTAATCACACACTGATTTGGTAGAATTTTATTATGACATCATTTGAAAATATGTCTTGTATAAGTACGAAACAAGATAGTAGTAGCTTTTGGTAGTGTTGAATTCTTATTCGCTCTTGTATGATCTTTATATCTCGTATATCCATGAGTTTTTGAATCTTCGAACTGAGCGCTTTATATATGATTAGACGTGCAGACTCAAAGTTATCTACAATTTATTTGTCAGACTCGGTAGATGAAGGTTGTAAAGTCAGGCATCAATCTTCATCTTGGTAGCTGATCTTGACTAGGAACTTTCCATTTTGATGTATAACAAAGTAAAAAATCTTCTTACAGAGTTGAACAATGGTTTGTTTGCGGAAGAATAACGGATAGTAAAATTAACGTAGAATTGATTGTCGTCTTAATATTTTCATATTGAAAAATAGTTGGCGCTTCTAAGTTTATCTATTTTGAGCGCTTTTAAACAATTGCATTTGTTCAAATAAAATGGTTATTTCTTCTGACTCAGTCTAAACTTATCTTTTAAAATGCGATTGCTTTCTAAATATTATGTTTTGCACATCTGAGCTACTGATACTAAAAACATTTATACTTAACATTTTAAAGCATTAGTATCAGTTATTTCAATATCAATTCTAAATTTAAAAAGTTCAGAAATTTTTCATATTTTGATTAATTCTTGACACCTAATTAAAATAATGATTAACAAAGATTCCCAAGCTACACTATGTTGGCAATTTGAACCTGATTTTTTAAGCGTTTTATTGTCCAAGTGATGTAATATCGATTCATTTATAGTATTTTTTTTGTTTTGCTTGAAAACAAAATGTTTGTATAACAACAACCGAAAAGAGAAGGTCTCTTGTAAGAAAAAAGAAATCCAATAAAGTGGATATCCAATTGCCTGTACGGAATAAACTCTTGGGCCCAAACAAAAGATAATTTCTCATAATTTTTATGATATTTGGTGTAAAAGACAATAGTATAAAAGAAAAGTCAATTTGTAGCACCAAACTCTCAAAATTATTAATTCTGGGAGTTAGTTTTCAAAAAAATAATTTTCAATTCGAAAAAAAAAATATTATCGTGTAGAAAATAGAGATAAAAAAGCAGAAAAATTGACAGAAAAGTGAGGACGAAGATTAGAGATGCTCTAATACATCTTGATGGAGAAAATAAATTGAATGTTGAGTAAATGTTGTTAAGCTTAAAACATATATGGTTCTGGTTTAAAATAAATAAATAAATATATGGTTCTTTTACTAAATGTCGAGTTGATAAATGTTATTAACCTTAAAACATATGTACATTTTAATTATTTCTTATACTAAAGAAATTAAAGTTCATATTTTTTAAAGTTTTTGAAAAATAATAGAAGAGTTGAGATGTGAAAGATGAGTGTATTTATTATCTACTGGTATTTTGATAAAGATATTTTATTATTAGATGTTGGTTTGCAATTATTATCAAATAATTGAACTTAGGAAGCTTTTGCCAAGATTATATTTTGAGTTTCTTTTAATAAATTTACTATTGTCGATTGTAAGAATTTGAAATTACAACTTCATAATCTTTTTCAAAGAGTAGTAACGATTAAATAAAACCTAAAAGACTTTATGATTATTAACCCTTATTAGCATAATGTAATTGAAGCTTTCTGTAACTCTCTAAATCCATTTGATAGAACAATATAGAATTTGAAGAAACTGAAATATATATCATTTTAAATAACAGTCTATCAGCCAAACAAAAGTCAATAAATGCATTTATGTTTTTGCCATGATAATAGTGACAAAAACAAATAAATAAAATTGTGGTGGTAATGAGTAGGTAGTAGAGCCATAAACCACCACATTGATTTGGATCCATATTTATGGTTCATTTTCTGAAGTCGTAAATGAATATAACTTAAGGTATGGGAATGGAAAGAAAAGCAGGTTGACAACTTATAAAGCCACGCAGCCTCTACAATCACCACAATCTCCACACCACATCTTATATTCTTTCTTGCTTCCACTTTTCCTCTAAATCTCAAACTTTCTTCTTCCCTAATAATGTCTATCCTTTCTCAGCACAAGTTCCTTACAAGATCTCCCACCCATCTCCCCACTAACTTTTGCCGCCGCACCCGGACAATATCTTCAGCCACCACCACTACCACCCCACCTAAGCCCAAACCACCCCAGTTAAGCATTCAACCCAATTTCGAAAACCAAACTACCACAGCCACACCCATTGCTCCTATCCTCAATGACCCTAGCTTGCAGTCAACATGGTCTCACCGTACCTGGGTGACAGCTGGTTGCACCACCGTTTTTATTTCCCTAGCCAAGGCTGTAGTGGCTGCTGCTGATTCTCATATATGGCTGGAACCTATGTTAGCAGGTTATATTGGTTACATTTTAGCAGACCTTGGTTCCGGGGTCTATCACTGGGGAATAGACAACTATGGCGATGGATCTACACCAGTTTTCGGTAGTCAAATTGAAGCATTTCAAGGCCACCATAAATGGCCGTGGACAATCACTAGGCGCCAGTTTGCAAACAACATACATGCTCTAGCTAGAGCTATAACATTCTTTGTGCTGCCTATAGACTTAGTCTGCAATGATGCTGTGATCCTTAGCTTTGTTGGTTTGTGCTCTGGCTGTATCATGTTTAGTCAGCAGTTTCATGCTTGGGCACATAGCACCAAGAGCAAGTTGCCACCGTTGGTGGTGGCATTGCAGGATGCTGGATTGCTGGTATCGCGGACACAACACGCTGATCACCATAGACAACCTTATAACAGTAATTACTGTATAGTCAGTGGAGTTTGGAATGAAATCTTGGATAAGAACAAGGTTTTTGAGGCACTAGAGATGGTCTTCTATTTTCAGCTCGGGGTTCAACCCAGATCTTGGAGCGAGCCTAACTCCGAATGGACAGAAGAAGAGACCGAATCTATTTCTCAAGTTTCATCACCCTGAAGTTTGTTTTTCTCCAAGTAAATATGTTTTATTTGTAACACGTAAGTTGTATCTCATATGGATAAATTATCCACCAGATTTAGAGGCAAATACTTTAGATTTTCATAATTTGTTACAGGGATTTTTCAAATACCATCCATGTATGGTTACTTAAGCAAGTAGTTCTGAGATTCAGCAATTTGATTCTGCGTTCTACTTTCTTTTACAAGGAAATACAAAATTATTCAATACTGGACGTATCATTTCCTACACTGCTCAATATCCAAGCCTGAGGATCTTCGGCATAATCATTAGAGGCTGTTGTATCATAATCATTATATGTGATCTATATACTTCACATGATTATACATAGTAGACGTGTATGCTACGAGTCCTTTCTATACGACTTAATATCATGTCAGAGATTGACAGCCCTAGAAAATATATACAACTAATCCATATAAAAGCTTGAAATTCAAATTAAATTCTGAGAAATATAAATTGCATTGATACATAATCTCATTGCTTTTACAAATAAAATATACATCATGCAGACATTTTAGATAGTCATCAGCAGTATTGTATAAGATGATCTTTAAAGATTTTTAAATACCGTCATTGGGGGAATACATGGGAAACACAATGAGAAGTAATTGTTCTAGCTTAAGCAAAAGCAAAACTTAAGCAGTGACAGAATAATCAAACTAATGGGAGTTACTCCCTTAGTATGAGCTCATGATATTTGTGTAACTTTAATATTTTCTACATTCGCCACATTGTAATATTTACTTCCAAAATTGCGAACCAAATCAAGTACCTTCAAGTTTCCTTCACCTGTTTTTGTCGTAGAGCAGATGTGTCCCAACGAGAACAGCTGAATGTTATATATCAATCCCGACAGAGGATGATAGAGAAGATTCGCAGGGGAACCAATATCTACGCTTGCCATCACTGTGGCCGTCATCAATCATAGCAAGACCTTCCTGCATGGACCAAAACTATTCTCTAAGTCCCATAATTCAATCCAGTTAAAGGGGCAATTTCGATATCAATAATCAAAGAGCATCCAAAGACTTACATCTAATAAAGTATCAAGGGCATCAATAGCACGACCGGATGTCCAGGATAACCGCCTTTCTACCTCATCAACAGCCACAAAGCCTTGAGCCTATGAAACGAGTGTAATTAGATCTAGTTACTAGTTAAATGATGATGAAAATGTTCATGGGTATGGGAAGGAGAGAAACCTGAGCCAGCTCCAAAATGGCATTATGGTCTTTGTTTAATTCAGTTGGAACAGAACGTACGAGCTTTCTTTTTCCAACAGAAATCACTTCAAAACCGTTACCTAACATCTGGGCAAAAATTCAGCATATCGTAACTCATTAAACTTTACAAAGATTTCCCCTTTCTCTTGCAACTTATATTTACTTATACCAGCTCCTTGAAAATTGTAATCATTTGTACGGAAATTAGTTACAAACCTTGAGCTTACTTATTGCACGCAAGCAGTCATCCTCAGAAACAGCTTCACGGTCGCTTTTCCGTTTCTGGCGAAGCATAGTACAGAGTTCCTGCAGGTTGATCAAACCTCCATTTTGAGGTCTAGTTGCCATGCATATGTCAATAATTTGTAACCCTGCCTAACCAAGCAGATGATACCATTAAAAAATTTCCTATCAAATAAGATATTCTTTAACAATGGTCAATTTTTACACATGGTTCAGAAGCAATATTGGGGTAAAACAGTCTCCAATTCATAACAAATCAGCAAATTTAAAGCATGAACCTAAGATATCTGAGATACTAGGCATTGTTCTACAAAGTAGAAATAGCATACGGATAGCCCCCTTGCCATAATAACAAAGAATCCTGGAATTTAAGAATGATTGAGTCCTAACCTCAAATTAAAATATCGAATTCAGGGGGAAAAACTGTCAGTTAATTGATTGTCTTTAACTCAAGGTACAGATTTCAGTCTCATCCGGTAGTTCATTTGAACTAAAATATTAAGTTTCGGTTAAGCAATTCATTTGTTTTGCCTTTTCATTTCAGGTGTGCAATTTTTGTCAGTGTAAGCTCAATTCCAAACAAAAGAACACAAGTTAATGTTCCTTGGTTCCAAAATAGTATACACATTCCAAAAGCAAAATTTTCACAATATATACAATAAACATAAATTTGAAACATTCAAGCAACAAGATAAATAACGTGTCTATCTAATTAGAAGATTGCAATGAGAAAAGCAGCATAGGTGAAGAAATATGCACAAACCAAGCTCGTAATAGAAGTCACCAATTCCTAACAGCTCAGCCCAAAATCCTTTATGCGATGCCAAAGGATCGACTCCGACTTTAGCACACATTTCATGGAACTGGGCCCTGAAAGTTGGATTCTTTCGTATATCATTCTGCACCAAATTAGAATCAACAATTAGAATATCGAAAAGGGTATGGAAAATGAAAGGTGAAACAAGTAAAAACCTTGTGTTTGCGGGCAAATTCTTCGAGCTGGGAGCGAAAAGTGGCAAGCTGTTCTTTCATAAGATCAGTTCTTAACTTGGCTACATTTTCACCCAATGCCCTATATTGATCCTACAACATAACATTTCAAAAATCAAAAACTATAAACAGCTAAATTGCATTCAACCAACAAATCAAACAAACAAACCCTAGCAGCAGCAGCTGTTTGCAGCCCCCCAATTCCAGGTCTCCTCCTCATGCTTATCCTCTAACTTAAACTTTGCCTTTGCTATTTCGCCTTCAAACTTCTCATTAACGATTTGATGAATGTTCTGAGAAGAGGAGAAGAGGATTTGCGAACTTAACCATGAATTAAGCAACATACCTCAACAATCAGAGTGGCGCAGCGGAAGCGTGGTGGGCCCATAACCCACAGGTCCCAGGATCGAAACCTGGCTCTGATATGAGAAAAGGCTTCTCTGTCACTCAATTTTTTACTAAAAAAACTTCAATCCATATGTTATTGGCTTAATACATAACTTCGCCTCAAACTTGGTACATTTTGCCTTTTGCCACTCCAAACTTTTAGAAGGACCTATTACACACTTTAACTTGGCTATTTTATAACTTTCACATCCCTCGATTTTTATAAATCTTCTCGCCATAAGCAATTGTGTCTCAATCGCATCTACATGATTTTGCAACCAATATATGAATAACACATGAGTTTTTTTTAGGGTTCATAAATAATAGGTTTAATTAGTGTCAAGCCTTTGAATTTTGCAAACTTGAGCAACTAGCCTCTCAACTTCGAAATGTAACAAATTACACCCTAAAGTAAGCTAGTTGCAACATATAACCTCAAATTTCAAAATGTTATGATTTGGAAGAGGAGGTGAAACGATTATATTTTGTTTAGTGTTGTTTTAAGGGAAGGATTCAAAAAGGGATGTAGAAGATTTATTGAGTTAAATGGTTGTTTTCTTAAGGAAATTTGTAAAGGACAAATTTTGGTAGCTATGGCAAAAGATGACAATAATCAAATATACTTAGTAGTGTGAGCTATTATTGATGATGCCGAATGTATACATACATGACGTTGGTTTCTAGATCATAAAATTTTAAAATTTGAGGTTATGTGTTACAATTAGCCTACTTAAAAGAATAATTTGTTACATTTCAAAGTGAATGGACTAGTTGCACACATTTATGGAATTTAAGAAGCATGACATCAATTAAGCTTAAATAATAATTGCTTTATTTATCTTTTTTTTTTGGTAAAATGGAAGGGCTAAGCCCCAGGAGAAAAGAAAAAGAAAGGCAAGAAACAAAACAAGAAGAAACAAGTTCTAATTACAATTACAGATAGAGCGAGGTGTGCCAATACCACATCGATCCGTAACAAGAATGTCCTGAAGACCTGCAGAGGGTTCATCACACTCGTGATCACCCAAAGGAAGAGTTCCCGTGTAGTTTGCCATCCAGTCCGCAACCTTGTTACCTTCATGATAAGTATGCCGAAAGACAACCTCCCATTGTCTTTGAATTAACGTCTTACACCCATCAATAAGCCAAAAATGCTTATGAAAAGTCCTACTCCGATTCGAGACTAGTTGAAGAACAACCTGTGAATCCAACTCCACAACCACACGCCTCTCACCCGTCTTCCAAGCTAACTCGAGATCGAAATAAAGCCCCCAAAGCTCGGCAAGAACCGTCGTACAAATACCCAAGTTGCAAGAAAAACCACACAACCAAACACCATTGCTATATCGAATAACCCCACCGGCCGACGCTATCCCCGGGTTCCCTTTCTTTATTTATCTAATTCGAGTCTCCTCTTCAAGATTCTTCTCCCATGTGTGTTTCTTTTTTTAAGTCTGCTTCTATTGAATTTCTCTCTTTCGTTGGCTTATTCTTTTCTGAGCAAGAGATTGATTTATTAGAGGAAGATAGGTTCTAAAAGAATCGATGAGATATATACTATGATAAAACCCAAATATCATCTCCTCTGGATTTGTACTTCCCCCGTCTTCTCCCTTTAGCCATTTTTCCCTTCTTGGTAAATTTTTTGTTGTGTTTAATTTTAGGGAGTTATATTTTGTTTTTTGTTCGGGGCTTTCCATTGTTACATGGTGAATTTATGCATTAAGCCTTGTTTTTATCTTAGTTCATTAGTTTTATGATTAGATTCTGACTCTGCATACTTCCAGTATAAAAACATTCAAACAAGAAATTTGTATTTCAAAATACATGCTCTTTTTTGAGCTAATCGTGCCTAGGAAGAGATGGCTTTTATATAAACTGAAGTGAAGTCAATATTGACATTATAATGTGGTTATCTTTATAAACATAATACATTAATAGTTTTCAATCTCATTTATTTTATGGTGCTGATTTTCCTCCCATACGTCATGTAATTGTTATATGGGAAACTGAGAATTGTTTACTTACCTTTCTTTCCCCTTTTTACTTTACAAAATGTCCTCAGAGCTTATACATGTTAGTTGTATACATGAGAACCTATTATTTTTGTTGCCAGCAATTGCTAATATTATTTATATGAAACAAAATTGGAGAATGCTCGGCTTTGAAAGGATATCTGTATATATTAAATCAATAACGATAAACATTTTATTAATATAAAGAAAATCAGGTGTTAATTTTTCCTTAATTCACTCTTTAAAAATATACTAAAAAATTTATATTTATAATAATTACAAATATGATGGATATTATATGGATTCCCTATATATCTTCTCATTTGCTTTAAATATTTGTTTGGAGGGTATCACTATTTACAGTCTACTTTTTTTCGAATTACAATCTTGTTTGATAAATTTGGCATTTTCATTAAGGACAAGTCATAAAAGATAAAAGTTTAAATTTCTCAAATAAAAAACCTATTTTTGAAATTCGGATATTAGAAATCTGGAATTTGAGATGTCGAATGAGCTAACAAACCCGGAATAAAACAGTGAGGATCAATCATTAGAGAGGTACTTGAACATTAAAAACATGTTAAGAAAAATTAAAAATTGAATTTTTTTCGGGAAATGGTTTTAATGGCCGTTTCAACTTAAGGAGAAACGGCCTCCTAGAATTGTTTATCCATATGGAGAAACGCCCACAGAGGCCGAAAACGCTCTTTCTTGGGAATTTTTTCAAAATTAACTATTTTCGAGTGTGTTTTTCAAAAATTACGTGTCTTATTCGTGATTTTGTCCTCCCTTTGATATCTCTTGTTTTGCTTGTTTCCTTAAAACTATATAAACATAGGAGCATAATTGACAAAACACTTATCATTATTACCATAAATGACAAAAACGACCAATATTATTTGTGGAAAAATTCACTTCCAAAAAACGACCAATATCTAAAAACGGATGGAGTATATTGTAGCTACATTATATTGTAGGTTAAAGTTAAAAAAAACATATGATTTCACTTATTTTCAGAAAAAAGATTGTGAACTCTTTTTTTGCAAACACAAAATTATGTTTTCAAATTTTAACAAAATGAGATTTTTTTCTTATTGACGCTCTGAAAATCGTTGTTGACAACTTAAAAAATGATGTATTTCAATATTAAACTGATATTTTAAGAAACTTTAATTTTTCTAATTTTTTAATTTTATGATTATTTCCATGGTATTTGGTGACGAAATAGAAAGTCAACGTTTAGAGAGAAAAAGAAATTAAAGAACAATCATTTTAAAAATTTGAAAATGTGGTTCCATGATAAATATGGTATTAAACAACTTTAATTCTTGAAACTTTCATTTTAAGATCATTATTAATGAGTTTTATGACGTCAAACTAAAATGTGTTTTTTTAAGAAAAAGTGTAAAACTATTTATGTTTGCAAAAAGAAAAAATTCCACAATAATAAAACTACAATAGTTTTCTTGAACTTTGCCCTTAATGATAATATAAATCATATATGGTGGATGCAAATAATGAATATTCTTTATAATAATAATAATAATGATAACAGCAGCAATAATAATAATTCATTTATTTCTGATCAGGTACCATCCATCCTTACTTCCAAATTCAAGTACTTGCGGGTTCTGTAAATAAAATAAAAATAAAAGAATACAAGAAATCTGTTAGTTAATACATTGAGATGATTTTCAATGTTAATCTACATATATTTCTTCTAATAATTGTGAAATTAGAATTCATAAATTAAATAAACAAATTATAAACTAAAAAAATTGAATGATTTAGTTTGTTGAAAATATATAAGAGATAATATTAAAAATATGAAACTTACTTTTTCTGCAATTACCATCGCAGTCTTTCCAGCAAAAAGTATCACACACCCTCACATACAACCATCTACTTCTTTTCCATTGCATCGCACGTAGCTTGTGTCCGGGCATTCTTTATATATATTGCACACCTTGCAAAACAACAAGCACGCTAAGATGATAGCCGGTCATTCCACATCTCCATTCATATATATTGCAGGAAAATTTGGACTCACTTGCTAATGCTACTTGATATCCGTATACATCAAACCGAGGTCACGTGTCAATCACGTGACCTAAGAGCACGCTCATCACATGACAAAGGATGACCCCTTTCCTGAGCGTCTGTGACATCATCACAACGATAACATCACTAACCGTTTCACCTAGAGGACACGCGTCACCATCATCACGAAAATGCCTTAGGAAGATTCCTCCTAACATATATATTTCACCCCTGTCAACCCAAACTTCACAATATAATATAAGGCAAGATAATTATAAAAGATGGTACGTTCACTATTCCTTTTCATTAATTTCATTAAGTTGCCTTTCCCTTTAAATACCTACCTGACTTGCTCATTGGAGCGGGTTTGCCGCATTCTAAACCATATCTAACGGGTTTTTTTTGTCTGTTTCAGGCCTGGAAACCGTAGCTCAAGACCCTAGAATACCGACTAGCATTACTACTCTTTTTCGTTCCATATGTTGCATTAAATACGAGATCTTTATATGATTTTGGAACGAGCAAGCATTCAAATCATGCCATATATTGTAATGATAAGATACAAATGTTGTAATTTGGTCGAAAAATTTAGATCTTTTTTAGAAAAATAATGCAGATTTAGGAAATGAAAATTTGGGAGATCATATGTTGATTTTGAGCATACTTTTGCAACGTTTTGTTGTTAATGATTCTTTGTGACAGCTTCAATTTGTGTTACTAAAAACTATGAGCTGCAATTTTGGTGTGCTTGATTCTTGATAATATGTAGTAACGGTTTAGCGAGATAAAGTACTAAAATGGGTAAATTTACCGAGAAACTGTCAATTTGATCCTCATGTGTAAAATAGCATTAATTTAACTTTAAGTTTATAGAATTATATAATTATAGCTTATTGAGGTGTTATTTTGACCTATACATGTATATCATCAATTATTGATGTGTTTAAGTGTACCAATTAGTAAGTGTACCAATTAGCTTAAATTTCATTAGACGATGTTATACATGTATAGGTCAAAATAACACCTCAATAAGCTATAATTATATAATTCTATAAACTTAAAGTTAAATTAATGCTATTTTACACATGCATTGGTAAGTGTACCAATTAGCTTAAGTTTCATTAGACGATGTTATAAATATCTCACGTCATATGACTTTGGGTTATATTGGTGGTATTTATATGTGAACAGTGGCGGAACTAAGGGTGTCCAGCCGGGGCTTGAGCCCCCTTATTTGTCGGAAATTATTTGAATTTTTTGTCCAGTATGACATTTAGACAGCCGGTCGACAACTTAAAGACCTAAACGCCCCTTCTAAGACAAGATGATAAGAGATAGGGACATCTTTTTTATTTTGTTTCAAATTATTGAAACGACATCGTGTGGTTTGACTTCAATAAATGATTGTCTTTCAAACTTTCTTTTGGATCCTTGTGATTTCTTGATCGTCTTTCTTTTTGCACTTCTAATTTGTATAATTTTTAAAGAATGTTATAGATTGCTTTCATGTATTTTCATATTGGCCTTCCAATGGGTAATTTATATGGATACTAGAAAAATACCCTCACATTGCTTCGGGGGAAATCCTAGACCGTAACATTTTAATACAATTAAGGTAGAAAATTTGTATGGTTGAAGGAGAGAAAATGTAAAAGTATTTTAATTACGAAATAATATGATATGAAGCAATCACATAAAGGATATACTATAACAGAAATTATGCTCAAATCTACGATAGTGAACATTGTACAAAAAAATACAAAGATTTAATAAGCAATGAGTAGACATGCTCTCATTTCGCATTTCTTTAAGGTCATGATATTGACCATTGGAGTTAAGAATATTCGTTATATGTCATGTAATTCAAATAGCTTCCGTGTTCTACTTTCAAGAATGGAGATCTAATATGGCACTATGGCCATCATGCTAAACCACGAACATTATATTTTTAACTTTTTCCTTCTATTAATAATCACAAATTAAAATTTGGGTGATCAGATTAGTATTCACATAGAAAAATAAATTTGCAATTTCGATATATGTAACCATTGATGTTAACTAGTGAATACCGAGCATGACTTTCTCCCATCTGGTGATCATGTTTATCAAGAAAGAGACGTCACCAGTGTTGGTGGAAATTTGTTATATTACTAGGAAAAGTGGATTACATGCATTCTATCCCAAAATGGAAGTAAAACCAAATTTGAGACGTACTTCTTAGATTTCCGTTTAAAATTAGGTCCGGAATAGTTTTCTTCTATATTGTTGGAAATAGAAAGGCTAGAACCACCAGTAAGGGGTGGTTCCAGCAGCCGCCTCTGCCCCTAGCCGCGATTAATAAAAAAAAAAAAAAAAACTATTGGAGCATTTTGTGTGGCATAAGAGCATTTACCATTACTATCATCTGAACTTCTGAATATAATATTATTGCCACCTTCATATTGTTGGCAGTAAAGTCTTACTAAATATAGTACAATAATCTGTTGTATGTCAAACTGAACCAATAAAACAAACTGTTTTAGTTCATTTACATTGTATACCTCAAGACAGAGTAACTGTCATTTGAATTCAGAGAGTTCCTGTGTATTGTAGCAGCTCAACTGGCCGGCAGTAAGCAAAAAAATTGGGACAAAATTTCCTATTTTCTGTAGCTAGATATATGCATTCTATATCGAGAATAACTACGCTGATATACCCGTAGCTTCTTTTGGTATCAAAAATAGAAGGGCAACAGGAATATAGATGCAAAGGATTTGGATAGCAATGCCCAAAAGGAGGTTATCAAAAGAACCTGATGAGAGATTCAAAAATGATGCAAGTCCTGCACCAGTGAATGACCCAAGTGTTGAACCCAGGTTGTTTATTGACATGAAGAGCGCGAATAGAGTTCCTTCAATTCCCGGAGGACACAACTGTCCTGATAAGATGAGGAAAGGCATGAACCTGCATGGACAAGGCCATAAAGATTTATGTCTTGATCAAAATTAGTCACTTGATATGAATAAATTGTTAATTGAAGGAAAGAACTAGATCACTAAATATGCACATACTTGAACTGATTGATGCCATCAGAAAGGGCAGATCCAAATATGACCATGGTCTTATCTGAAATTCCATAGGCAAGATTAACTCGAGACACTAAGACCATATCTAGGAAGCTCATTATAGACAATCCAATGTGTGCACACCTGGAATAAAAACAGGATAAAGAAGCATTCACCAAATCATGTTACAGAAGAAATGTCATGACTTCTGGGAAATACAATCTGCAACTTACAAGAGAATCTTCCTCAGCTTCATTGTCTTCAGGTAATTATTGTAAGTGAATGTCCCAAGCATGAGACCTAACCATCCAACTACACGTACAGTCCCCAGAAAAGATGGATCCAAATTCAAGTACTCAGTTTGGTAATAGAACATTACTGTTGAGAGGTTCGGAAAAGTGACATGTGCTAAAAAAAACCAAGCCATAGGTCTGATCTTCCCACCAACAAGTTAAAAGACAAAAACAAAAATTAATAGAAGAGTATAAACTAATTTTATCAGTAGATTGTGCTAAAGGATAGATTAGGCTGGAATACAGAAAATTAAAATCTACAATAAAAGGTTGCTAATTTGACACCCAGTATAGGCACATAATCACATACTCATACTGTTTTCTAATATATTTTAACCACTTAAATGCACTTTTGCTTCATTAACCATCATACATTGGCAAGATGAATCATCAGTTCGACCAAAGCTAGATACTACTTAGCAATAAAAGATGGAACTTGATCTGTTAATCATATAGATATCGCTGAAAAATTTATTATATATCATTATTTACCTTAAAATCATTGGTTTCCTAAAAGCATCTACCAAACTGTAACTGGCTTCTTTCAAAGACTGCAACCAACCCGGTGACGAAGACTTGCCCTTCTCAGGAATATATGATGTAGGACTCCTAGCCCTCCTCTTCGGGCCCTTTTTTTGGCTCTTCTTTCTTCTTGAAGTACTTTTGTTTGACTTCTTTGTTAAGAAACTCTCATCAGTTGCACCAACATCATCCGGATCCACAAGATCGGAGTTGCTTACAGAATCAGTGAAAGATTTACTGCCTACAGAATTTTCTGTAACCAAACCACAGGATAACAACTGTATGGTTGGCAGTACAGTAAATAGAAGGAAAATAGTATTTATCTTCAAATTGGCTAATGCTTGACCTCCCAATAAACTGCCAAATATTCCACCCAAAGCCATGGATAGCCAAGATATTGACTGGAGATCTCCTGCAAATATAGCCCTGTATAGCGACAGCTGTAAGAATGTCGTCTCCTTAAGAAAAATAACTCAACCATGTAATTCAGAACAGAATGTTGGCAGCACAGATTAAGTGAAATGATCCTAAGACTAGCACAAAATGGGATCATCTGCTTTTGGATGCATGGAAACTACAACCTCAGAGTAATTGATAGAGAAATATCTTTCACTTGGCACATTAATGCATGTATAAACTTGTTATGGCTCCATAAATTACTTCATTCGTCAATAGGCCAAACATGTGTATGGGAATGGAATAGAGACTAAAAACACACGTACCTTTCAAGCCTTACAGCCTCAGCGATCATAGCATCCACCACAACATCTGCCATGGCGGAGCCCAGGTTTTGCACTGTCAATAAAATAATGAGGTGCCATTTGGAACTTCTCAACATTGCATTCAAGCCTAGAACAGGCCATGGCACTAAAGAAAGTACAGTTGCAATCACTAGGTACGGTATCCTTTTCCTTCCCTTGATCGGGATGCAATCAGACAAGATTCTGTAAACGAAGCAAATTCAGAATCCAATAAGATAACTTAAACATCATAAAAAGACACACCATGCACCTTTAATGAAAATATTCTCTCGTGGTAGAAAACTTAACCCATTAATATCAATTATAAAATTGAAAAGTAGTGCAGAATTAAGATTTTTATTTTATTCAGAGCTACAGATGTGAGAGATGACCTCTTTGCATACAATTCAAATACAACTTTCTAATGACAGCAAACTTTGTGGGTAAATCACCAAGGTGCTACATGAATAAAAATACTCCACTGCATGCGTATGATACATTTCAAGCTACACTGTACGGCCACGCGTGGTGAATGCAAGAAAGGACAATACCCGTATAATGGTTTGATGCTCCATGGGAAAAACGCAATTGAAGACACAAATTGTGAGGCTGAGGGTGACAAATTAAGTGTGTCTTTAAGGTGGTAGGAAACTGCTGTCCATACAAAGGATCTGAAACCCTACACGAGTGATATATATTAAAATAGGTAAAAAAAATGTCAAGGAAACTTCAAGAAAGATGTAGGCAGCAGGAGAAGAAAGAGATAGTAGGTATTCATGAAGTAGGAATGTCAAATTCTATAAACAGACCAAGATACAAGGGAAGGGAGGGTTAGAGCATCGTTTTAAGAAATTATGATTTTAAAAAACCAGATAAAGGCATAACGAGCTGACCTGAGTGAAGTAAATCAAGCAAATAAGCCATAGAAATGAAGCGCCAAACGCATTTCGCAACCGATTTAACCACCTTCCTCCTCCTCCTTCTCCTGTCATCTTCTTCTTTCACCGTTAAATTTCTCTTCCTTTTTTCCCCTTTTTTGTTTCTCACATCAACTCACCAAATTTCCATTCTCGCTTTCCTTCCCGAGATTTCGCTGCTTTCAACGGTTTTTTTATAAACTTTTTAGTGTTATGACTTCCATATCCTTGGAGCTCTGGTTATCGTCCACGTGCTCATAGGGTGTTTTCCGTCATTTCGAGAATTGCCAAATGCATCGCCAGATACGTATTTCATCCTACCACATCTTCCCATCTCATCCTTTGGACCCACTCATTAAGCATACTGACTTTTCTTGTTTCAATTATTTTACCAAGCCAAATTTTTAATAGCAATTGTGAAATTTAAGCTCATCATTGTATGCTCATTTGTACTAATGACCACTAATACATTATTTCGTGGGTGTTGTTAGGTCAAATTAAAATCATAAAATTCAAAATGTATCAAGTTTCAAAAACATTAGTAATGTATGTGACAGTCTTCAAAATTTATTTGTATGTGTTATAACTTTAAAAATTGAGACTAGTGCAACGCTCACACTAACTTCAAACTTTTATTCTTTGATAGGATGATATGTACTTAAATTTTCATTTTCCTTCCATTTTAATGTTGAAAAGCTTGGGTTAGATTTTTTTGCTACGAAAAAGTTCATGGGTGGATGAGTAATTCAAGTCTAAGGTCAGAGAAAGCCTTAAGACCATGAAGGGACTTACAAGAGGTCTTTCATTCCAGTTATGAGGCAACGACAACAGAATCGAGCCTATATGGAGAAACCACAAGAATCGCTCTTAACCGTTGAGTCCACTCTCGTAGTCTAGCTTGGCTCAGACTTCGATTGATCTTAGAGACAAATTAAATAGTAAGAAAAGTTTGGCATATATTTGTTAAGCGATTAGAAGATATCCGAAATACATCTCCCAAACTAAAACTATATATTATACCATAAACTTCATTTTGTAACATAGAGGTCCCTGAACTTCAATAGCAGTAAAATGTTCATTATGAAGGCTGAAAAAAGAAATAAGAAAAATGGAGGATGCTTGCTCAAACTCACTCGAATGAAATACATCAACTATGAGAACAGATTTAATAGCTTTCTGAGTATAGCAATAAGATTTCAGAGCCCGATAATGGTTGCTAATGTGTATGTACTTTCCTATAAGTAACAAGTAACGGCAAAGAACCAGCCAGGTCTATCATACACATGCACATGGAGTTTTTAACTGTACGTGTTTGTGAAATACTTGATTCAACCCATTCTGTAACATCTCCTACATAAAACAAGCACCAATTCGCAAGCAGAACATACATCATAATCACTCTGGCTGCTACATACAATATGTAGGAACAGTAGCATGGCGATACACAAAGGGTCGTACAGTGTGAGCATAACCAGATGGACGGTTGTAAGTGAACTTCACTCCGGTACTTCCCTCCCGAAGATGGGTGCAATGCTCGTGGAAGCTACTAATAGGTCGAGCCAAGCATGCATCCCAACGGTCACTCTCTGGCATGGTCTCTGCCACAGTATATATCCCCTTCGCATTTGTAAATGCTTGGTAATTTAGAACTTCCCCAGGTTTTGTTATGCAAAGAACAGCCACTTCAGCACCTGGACCGATCAAGCAAAAACACCTCATGTTACATCTCAGTTCATACAGAACATAATGCACAACAGCTCATCATACTTGAGAAATATGATATCAAAACCTGCAGATCGGTCTAGAACTTCAAATACCCATTATGATTATCACCAGTTTATGTTTTACATGTAGCCCATCGATGGAAAAAATTCAGAGTCCACACAGCAAAAAATCTATATGACCCTAGATAGTAGGAAAACAGTCTGAGATTAGCAACCCAAGCTTTTCAATGTATCACTAAAATATTGTTCTATACAAAGAGAGCATATATATACTAGCAGATAAAGTACCGATCTTCTTCCGTCCAACAACAATTATTCTTTACAGTCAAGCAAAATCTGTCTATAAACTGAAACTATTCAGCTAAACCAAAGGTTTGTTATGCAAAGTTGCAAGTACCATTCTCACCCATTTTAACAAAGCACTGCACTTTAAACTTTCTGCCATCATTGGCAATGCAGAGACAAATTGATTCTTGAAGTAATTTGAAAGTTGAAGACTTGAAGCAAAAACAAAAAAGATACAACAACCAGAATAATCATTCTATAGAGTCATTGTATCAATAAGATACTAAGTTCAAAAAAATTTACTTCTTTCCATTCTACCTACTCTTCAATTTTGACGACAAGATTCACGTGAACCTTGCTCACATCAATTCATCAACATTTTAAATAGAAACTCATATGCTATGTAAGAACCTTAAACCCCATCATGCCAATAATTACAAAGAAAACCACTTTCAGGCCCTGACTAATCATGTGGCAAGGCAACACAAGAAACTAAAAAAACAAGAAAACAGCAACATAAATCGACCCTTCTCTAATAAATCTTTTGTTTAGGAAGTAATCTGAAGAAATTTTATCACATCCTGTTGAAGTTTAAAACATAACCGTGGCAGATAGTTAGTTGAAGCGGAAAATCTAGAAAAGGGAAAACTATAGTTGTGACACCGTCCAATGTCAATTACCCTAACTACTATTAGAAATGGCTACACTAAAGTTTGAGCAGCAATATTTTTTGATAATTTGCAGTGCAAAATAGAGGCATATGCAGAATGAAATAGAAAGGTAGAGAGAGAGAGAGAGAGAGAGAGAGAGAGAGAGAGAGAGAGAGAGAGACCTTCTAAGACATGATCTTCAGGGCCAATAGATGAATCATTGCATACATCACATATAATTCTTCCATGGATTTCACCAGTCCAAGCTTTGACACTTGAGACAAACATCAATACTAATAGGATTAGAGATATCACCCATTTTGATTCCATGGCTTTTTGCTTCAAAGATGTTGCCAAATGTCTACCTAATAGACGCAAACACGCAGTGGAGGAAGGAAGAAATAAATATCTTTGTACGAGGACTATCGGTTGGATGAATGAAGCAATTCCAACGACATGTCGTTTTAGGATGCATCCTTGTCTTTTTGGGCTATAATAGTTAAGTGGGCTTAAACTTAAGAGTCGAGTTTGGAATCCATATGCTGTGATACAGTTTTAGGCCTATATATATATATGCTATGATATTAACCTAGATTATGGCGCGGCCGCCTCACTCTCACTCTCCGATGAATCTTTGTTGTTGATAATATTTAGGAAAAAGTAAGTAGGGCTGAATCAATTAGGGGAGAGCAGTATCAATTCGTGGCTCTGAATATGCCGGTGGGTTTTCCACCGGATGCCCTGCTTTTCCAGCCCTAGATGTCAATATCGATGGCTTCATAGTACGGTTTTTGTGCTCGATTGATAGGGTATTGCTCAAAGTGACTGTTCTGGCTCTTCGCCACATCTCTCTTTGCCGGTTCCCTATCGTCTTCTTTTCACAAACCCGCCTCCATACGCCATTACATTTGACAACTTTTATATGTTATTGATTTACTGCTATTGTAATATTTATACTTGTGCACTATTTCTTTAGGCTAATTACTGAGTTGCATCCCCGCGACGATTGATTATCATGTAATAAAGTAGTGGACTGGACTGATTTCCATTGATGACTAGTCAATTCTTAGGGATGCCTTGTTATGTTTTAACCTGTCATTTTTGTTTTCTAGTTTGTGGATGGTATCAAACACTAGAAAACCTACTGCATTTCCCACTAACTTAATCAAAACATCTTTGTCTAAATGCAGTCGATGTTTGAATTTCTAGCTGCATAGGAATTGAAATGGGTGACTTTATTACGTGCTACTACATGTCTGGAAATGTTTATGTGCAAAGACTGAAATCAAGTGATGAATTTGGATCACGACGGTCATCTGAGACGCTTTTGTAGTGACTATGCTTACTCAGTAATCCAATTTTTCTGATGGTTTTGTCTTTGCTACGAGGTGAAGAAAGTTATCTATGATGATGTTTGTGTAGGTTGTCAATAATATTCAGTATTATTGAGTCTGTTAAAGAAGGAGCTTGTTCCTTCCTTTAACAAGTTTGTGCGGAAGGCAATCAAGACAATTGCAATTATAGCAAATAATGCTAAATTTGGTTACTAGACATCGGTCAAATATCTAATCTGCTCAATTGAATATCTTTTTTGCAAATTTCTGATTTTTGCCAGGAAAATCCAAAGCAAACTTAACTATTACAAGTTGAGTTTTATAATAACCATGAAAATTTGTTGGTCTTTGAGCCGGTGGTACTGTATTTTTCATATAATTTTCACACGTTCACCTGTTTTGAAAATTTGTTGGCATTTGAGTTGGTTTCTTTGGTCTTTGATGTCTAGTGCTACACTTTTGATGCTTATTGCTACGGCTACTACTCATGATTATAAGTCTTTAGTTGTAACTGGTACCTCAATCTTCTGCAGAGAAGCTCTCTATTATTGTATAGATTACAAGGCCCAGCGATCTCAAGACAGTGTATGCTGTTTTTTCAGATGTTGTAAAGTCTTTAGTTGTAAGTGGTTCCTCAATCTTCTGAAGCTCTCTATTATTGCATAGATTACAAGGCCCAAAGATCTTAAGACTGTATGCTGTCTTTTCAGATATTGTAGGCTTTGGCAGTGTATCAGTAAAGTGTTTTCGGAGGTAACAACTTTCTTGAGATCATCTTTAATGGTCAGATAGTTGAACTGAGGCATCTTTAATGAAACACAAAGTTTGCTATTCTCCAGCGACTTTGCGCCATTCTGGCGAGTTTGCTATTCTCCGATCAATCTTCGATTGATTTTGTTGATAATATTTAGGAAAAAGTAGGGCTGGATCCATTAGGGGAGAGCCATATCAATTCGTGGCTCTGAAAATGCCGGTGGGTTTTCTACCTGATGCCCTGCATTTCCAGCCCTAGATATCAAAATCGATGGCATCATAGTACGGTTTTTGTGCTGGATTTATAGGGTATCATTCAAAGTGACTATTCTGGTTCTTTGACAGATCTCTCTTTGCTGGTATCCTATCGTCTTCTTTTCACAAACCCGCCTCCATATGCCATTACATATGAAAACTTTTTTTTTGATCAATCAAATTTTTTTATTAAAAACAAAACAGTTGCACTATACACATAGATAGCCCTGTGAAATCAAAGAATGGAAAAAGAATCCTCAAACAACACAGCCAAAAAAACTACTGTCAGGCTCCTAAAACAACAGGAGAAATGGAAGGTAACTCAAAAATACGTAACCTAACCATCTAACTATATAACAGATGGATCGAATGACCGTCGGAGGATCAAAATTGAGATGTTATATGACAACTTTTATATTTCCTTACAGTGTGTACGACGAGGAAAGCTTTTGGGCCATGTGATGCATCAACATAATGCTAATCTCGAGACACGTTTATATATATATGTTTTAGATTTAGGGCTATTCTGAGATCTATTAACTGTTATTCTCTGATTTGTATGATATGAAAACCATACCAATCTGTCAATCTGTTTTCATGCTCGTGGGATTTGTTATGCTTATGCACTATTTGCCTGTGTAGTTCTCAATAATATTCAGTAGTTCATTCTTGTTGAGTCTGTTAAAGGAAGGAACAAGCTTCTGCTTGGATGGGATTAATAAGGGTGGAAGACAATCAAGACAATTGCAATAATAGTAAATATGGCAAGTGCACATATAACATACTAAATTTGGTTTCTCATTAGCTACAGTTAAACCTCGATTAAATAATATATGATAAAGTAATAACGTCGCTTAAGTAATTTTATCGGTTTCAACTTCGGTCAATGTTTTAAAGAAATATTCTTGCTAAAGGAATAAGATAATAAAAAATTAGAAATTTCTTAAGAGTTTAAGTAATACGTAAAGTAATAATTTCAGGATTATAGTTAATATTGTACGTGTTTGTAATGTACCATTCAATCGCTTACTATAGGCTTGAGCGTGGATTTCGGAGATTCTTGAACCAATTTGAATATTTGAAAAAAAGGTTCAAAATTGTATTGAACTGTTAACTTTTACTTTAGGATCGGATTGAACTGTATCATTGACCTTTATATAGACGGTTCTGGAGATTTTCAATTATCTAAAGTTACTGAGTAAATGTGACGAAGATTCTAGAACTGGATCAGATATCCGAATAGAAAGTTCATAACCGGATTGAACCGTTGACTTTTTCTTAAGAATCGAACCGTATTATACCGTCAACTTTTACTAATACAATTCCAGAGATTTTTAAATACCCGGATTGAAAGACACGTACTCACCCCTAGTTTACTATATATACTTAATTACAAAATATTATCATTTAAATTTATGTTGTATGTTCATTTTAAAATTATAATAAACTTTAGATAATTGAGTTTCTATGTGATGTACACAATACATGTTATATTTAAATTGTACATGGTTGTATATGATGCAATTTTTATATGAATGATTCTAGTTTTTAGATATAATTAATCATAAGAAGTAATTTTAGATCAAATACATTGCATGTCATTAATTCTTGTTTTTAAACGTCATGTATTGTAATGCATAAACATAAAACTTCGGTAAAGTAATAAAATATTATTTTATCGATAAAGTAATAAAATACTATTATAACGATAAAGTAATAAATTCTCCCTCCATTTAATATTACTTGTCACTTTTAACCAAAATTCACATTTCTTTTTATTTGTTGTTTTTAAAATTTGAACACAATTTAGTGTTTTTTTTTTCAAGTTTTAATGTATTGAGATTTGAAGTATGTGTTAAATTCACAGTTCACAATCAATTACAGTAGATTCTCGATAAATGAATAACCTTGTCTAATGAATAATCTTCTTCAGTCCCAACTTGGTCCAATGGGCTTAAAGAATAACCTCGCCTAATGCATTAACGAATACATACAAATGAAATCTTTATAGGCCTTATGTAAATATAAATGAATAATCACTATATTTCAAATATTATTTTTTATTTATATAATAAATAATATATCATGAATACATTTCATCGAGTGACTAATTTTCAAACACATTAATAAGTCATATTTTTTTTCAAAAATGCCTCCAAAGTTGATGTTCCCCAAAATGCATTTGATCCTTGATTTTGTGTAAAGCATGCACCACTTCTGGAATATTTTGATCACGTTGCACCAGATAATTTTATATAGTGACAATAGCTTGAAAAACTTCTCTTAAGGACACTTGTGATATTATGATACAATTATCGGGTCCGAAATTTTGCACAGCTTCAATGATTTCTAAATGAGTTATTATTTATCGATAAATAACTATTATATTCATTAATCGATAAATAAATAATCTCGCCAAATGAATATTTCTTTTTGTCTCAAAAATATGCATTTGTCGAGGTTCTACTGTAGATTTAAGTTTTTCTATTGTTATTCTAAAAAAAAAAGATTTAGTCAAAATTATTCAATATTTTGTTTGATTGAAGAATAATTTATTAGACAGACACTGTTTTTCTTTCTCAGGCTATTAACCAACTCTTTACTCTACCTTTCACAAATCCTTGTAAACCAGGGTTAAAATGACACCTGACCCATAGTTAAAATTCTAAAACTTCAATAAGAAGTAGTTTCTAAATACAGACCCCATGTTCTTGTATGTTGATGACATTCATTCAACAATGGAGAACTCCCCACCAAATAGTTACATCTTTGAATCAAGGGAAGAGTTAATGATTTCATCAAGTGATGATCATGGAAATTCAAAACCATTCTCAAGAACTGCCCATTTCCTTCAACCCTGCATTTCTGAGCTCTCTTCTTCACTATCATTACCCACTTTACCACCCACATTTGACCCCAAAAGATGGCATTTTACCCTCAACTTTCACGGATGGAAGAACCCTTCAAAAAACTGGAAGGAATGGGTTCAAAAAATGGCTTCTTTACATGCTACTACTTGGAAAAAAGCAGGTATTTATGATGCAATCTTGTTTTCTACTTATGATATCAAAAAGTTAGAAGGATCGAGTTTAGAAAATACCAGTTTGATACTCGGGGTTGCGGAGAGATGGTCTCCTCAAACCAATACCTTCATTTTCCCTTGGGGTGAAGCTACTATTACCCTTGAGGATATGTTGATTGCAGGGTACTCTGTTTTGGGTTCCCCTGTTTTTGAACCTCTTGAAACAGAGGAATCCAAGGTAGTTCAAGAGGCTTTAGAACTTGAAAGAAAGAAAGTTATTCGCACTCGAGTTAATAAGGCATCTCAGGGTAAATGGTTGAAAGTATTCAAGGATAGTGCAAGTGAGATTGAGCATGAAGCATTTCTATCCTTTTGGATTTCGAGGTTTGTTTTGCCTACCGCTCGTGATATTATCCATGGTTGTGTTTTTCCAATTGCTATTCATCTTGCTAGGGGTACTAGGATTGCTTTAGCACCTGCTGTTCTTGCTTCTATTTATCGAGATTTGACGTTATTGAAACAAAAGATTGTTTCTTTAACTACATTGGATGCTGACAATGATGAAAATCTAGTTGTCACAACATTTGCTCCGTTTCAACTAGTTTTAGTTTGGGTGTGGGAGAGATTTCTCAAGTTGAGTCCGAAACCAAATCTTTTAAAAATTGGGGAACCGAGATTTTCTCGATGGAACATTGGTGTCAATGGCAGATGCAATGCAAAAACTGTGAGGTCCCTTTTAGAGTCGTCTGGAGAGAGTTTTAACTGGCGTCCTTATACTAGACCGTTGGAGAATTGGGATTTCCCCAAGTTTTATAGGGAGAATGAAATGTGGGTATTCTGTGATTCAGAGTTGGATGATGAGTTGTTGTCGTTCATTCTTTGTTTAAGGGTTTCTGAGCTAGTTGGGACGGAATTGAAGTGCAGAGAACAATATCTACCACACAGAGTAGCAAGGCAGTTTGGATTTGATCAAGATATTCCGGGTTTTGTTGTTGAAACGAGTGCCAGTTCCAAGCATGCTTGGAGTTGTTACATTAGACCTGTTGGTGATGCCAAATGTTATATTCCTTCTCGCCTGTTTGAAAAAGATGTTACAAAACGCTACTTGGATTGGTGGAACACTTTGGAGTTGAAAGAAAAGAAGAAACCAGCAGCACATTTGAATACAACAAAGAAAGATGATATTCATATGTCATTCATTGAACCCATAGTTGATCATTCAAAAACTCATGCGAATATTTCGAAAGCAAGGATAGAAGAAATCAATAGTCTGTCAGTTCCTCCAGGATTTCCTCCAGAAGAAGAAGAAGAAGATTCTACTGATGAGGATAACCTTACAATTGCTGAGATCCTGAAACTGAAGCCAAACCGTGATGCTAATAGTAAGAGGAAGCGTGACAATTGGAACAATTTTTCGAGTACACCTGAAAGCCATTCATCTCCCATTGCAACAAAAACTCCAGCAGTTGCAGCATTGGTGGAAAACAATGATCATTACAACCTTGTACCTAGCCAATCACGGCCTCATTCATGTTCGGGTGCAGTTAATGGAGCTGAAGTAGCTGGCAATGGAGAGGACGTTAATCTTCAGAACCTCCGTGTTCAATTAGGTGAAAGTCAAACTCATTCATCCTCAGTTCCATGTAATGACCAGACTCCTAATTATCTGGACCTACAAGAAGCAACAATGGCTGAAAATGTTAAAGAAGATGATGTTGAATATGCGCATGAGGGTGTGAGAACAAGTTTGGCTACTCGAGGACAGAAGAATATTCTAACAGATGCAATGTTGATGGGGCTGAAACGTAGAGTCGAAAGACTTGTGAAGATAAATGAAGCAAGAAAAGCTTTGTTGTATAAACGATATTCAGGCAGGAAACGTGAAGAGGGTAATGGTTTTGATCAACTCAAACTGTAAAATTTTCTGGAAAAACTTGTTCTGTTAATTCCCTATTATCTAATACTATAATTTAGTAGTCTGTCATATATTAGTTGATTGATGTCACTAACTAACTTTAGGGGAATGAGATTCTGAGGAGTGAAGCTTACTTAGGAGTTTCAGCTTTGGCAAGTCAATTGTAGAAGATGATGGAGATGGACATTTTTGTAACAACTGGTAGGCTAATGTATATTGATATAGTTTTGAATTGCATCCATCATGCTGCTTCTTGAGAATGCCTAATCTATAGTTTGTAGCAAGCAAAAGCACCAGTGTTAGCTTTTTCATTATGTATAAATTTTGACTAGTTAAATCCTATTGTTTTGTTGCCTGAAATAAATATGAAATCAGAACAAATATGAGATATTACCGTTATAATTCTTTTTCTTTTTTTCTAGTTGTAACAGTCTGATCACTCGCTTCGAGATTTGTATTGGTATTATTTTAGACGGTTCTTTTTTCAATAAAAATATTTTTGCAGCTAGAGGCATAGACAACTCAAGTCAATCTGAATTAGTCCATTATGATTGTTAAGTAATTCTCCCTTTATCAAACTCAATCCAAGGGCTTAATTTATGAACAGCCTCTCTAACCACATCAACTTGAACTTTTAATTTTTTTTCTTTAGGCCTCCTCAATTTATCAAATGCGACTCATTTTTTCCATTTGTGGTGACGTAATATAGTATAAGTGATACTACAAAATTCATACCACAACATTACATAAGAGGCAAAATAGATCACGTTTGACAAATCGAAGGGTCAAGTGCAAAAAAATTACAAGTTGAGAGGGCCAAGTGGAGACACATCACAAGTTCAATTGGCTAATATGTTGTCCCTTAAGTTAAAAGGGCTAAGTGAAAAAATGGATACGTTCAGAGAGCTATTGATGTACTAAACCTTATAAAGGGGATTTCACAATTTCAAGGTTTTACCGCTTTTAAGACCCTTAAAGTTTGCACTTATTTTCATTTAGACCTATAAAGTATGTGGTTATCCACATAGCCCATTGAGCTCTACAAAACACACCATTGTACATTTTCGCTAAAAAAACATTCCGATTGAGAGATTGTATTATACTCTTTTGAAAAATTACTATTTCGGTCCCTACTTCTTTTATTTCTATTTTTTTTTCTTCTCTTCTCTTTCTTCTTCTCCTTTGTTCCTCACTTTTTTCCTCCCAATTTGGAAAATTTTCAAATTTTTAGAAAGTTTCTGAAAAATTTGGACTATAAAAAATCCAAAATTTCCAAAAAAAAAATCCAAAATTTTTGGAATATTTCTAGAAAAAAATTCCATACTTTCGAAATATATTAAAAAAAAGAAAGAAATAAGAATAAAGTAAGGGGTTGTTTTGGAATTTTTGAACCTAATAGTTTCCACATTTAGCGACAAGTAAGATTTTTGTGGTTACATGACGTGCTTTTATTGAGTTGAAGGGATTATGTGAAAAATCACATACTTTGTAGGTTTAAGTAAAAAAGCTTAATACCTATTAGCCACCCCAAGTGAAATAAGTGACAATTTTAAGGGTCCCAAATAGATATGTTCATGGGTTGGGCCGGGCTGGGTTCATTTGGGCGTAACATATATATGCTATGTTCAGGCCCAATCCAATCCACACACTTTAACCATCGGGCTTGGCTTGGCTGGGCTCGACCCGAGAAAAAAACATCAATTCCAAGCCCAGCCCAGTCCGCCCAACTTTTTCAAAAAAAACAAATAGTATTAAATTTAACGGTTAAATATAAATATATGGGATATTCTATGGTCACTTTGTTTTTCACAAAGTAACCATTACTTTGTTTTGTCAACCCTTGGATCATGGGTTAAAAACTAATCCAATGGTGAAAAAGACAAAGTATAGACAAAGTAAAGAAAAAACAAAGTGACCATAGCCTACACCTAAATATATATATATATATATATTTTCATAATATATAATATAACATTCTTTTTTAAAAACCCTACAAATTAAAAGTCCATAATCCACATCCAGAATCTTCTCTTTCATTTGAAAGATTTAATGCTATTAAATCAAATTAAGAATATCAAAAAGTCAAACAATTACTATAATAGAATTATACATAGATAATATCACACTTACCCAATTACTTTTCTAAATGATGATTTTAACTTTTTAATCTTTAGCATTATTTTAAATTGGCACTCAATTATAAGTATAATTAATTAATGAATATTCAAACTTGGGCTGAGTCGGGCTAGATCGAGTTTTTTTAGATTAATCTCAAGCCCAACCCAACTTTTGCTCGGGCTTATACGGGCTTGGGCCGGAGCGGGCCAATGATTAAATACATATGTCCAAACCCGACCCATTGAGTGCGGGCTTGGGCGGGCCAATAGGTCGCTGAACAAGGTTAGTTCCAAGAGGGGTTAAGTTTAATCCCTCCTCAAACACTTAAAGTTGACACTTTTTTACACTTAGACATATGAAGTTTGAGATTTTTCACATAGTCCATTAATCTATATAAAGCACACTACTTATGCACATTTTGACTATGTGGCATTATGTTGAGCACCAACATAATGAGGGAATGAAAGGGACTAAAATTGTAAAACAACTTATGGTAAATTACAAAATACACCTAATTAATTTCATCTTAGCTCATTTTATTCTTCTTCTTCTTCCCTCTTTTTTTTTAATACAAAATATGGAATTCCAGATTTTATAATGTGAAATTCCAAAAAATTTGGAATCCGAAAGAAATTCTGGAATTCCAGATCATAAAGTTTTGCAATTTCAGATTATACAATCCGGAATTCCAAAAGTTGTTGAATCCGAAAGAAATTTTGGATTTCAGTTTGGATTCCAGAAATTCTAGAATATTTCCAGATTCGGTATTAAAAAAAAAGAAAGAGTGAAGAAGAAGAAAAGAGGAAGTAGAATAAGAGAAAAAAAAGAAATAAGAGAAAAACGGGGGATAAAAAATGTAATTTTTTTAAACGAGTGTATTACACTTTCCTTAATGTAACGAAAATTGGGTGTAAAATGAGCCAAACGTATGTGAAAAGTCAAGTTGAGGGGGCACGAAGTTGACGCAGAAACATGAATTGAAGCACACAAGAATCCCACCAGAGGAAGTCTCTTTGGCTAAAAAGCCACATACTTCATGTGTCTAAGTGCAAAAAAGTGCCAACTTCAAGGGTTCGAGAAGCGGTTAAGGCTTCTCTATATTTACGGGGTGTTTGTTTAGGGGGTCAAGACTCAAAAGGGAGATGAGATGAGAAGAGAGGGGAGATGATGACATGACTTCATTTGTTTTTAGGGATGGAGGGTGGAGAGGAGTGACTCATCCCATCTCATTTCCCAAATTTTGTACCGGGGCGGGGGGGGGGGGGGGGGGGGTGTCGAGATTTGGGGATGAGATGAGAGTTGAATGAGATGAAAATGACTAAGAGCATCCCTAGTTATTCAAAAGAGGGACTATTCAGCAATTTAATAAAGTATAAAATTGTTGAATAGTCCCTCCAGGAACTTGGAGAATGCTCAAATATGAGTAGGGCTCATTTTTGCCACATGTCTATTTTTAATTGGGAAGTGACATACAAAAAAAAAGAAATGGAGAGCTACTTCAAATAAATTATTATTTTTACTTAATCTAATGGGGTCCATTTACTATAATTGAATATAAAAAATACAATGAGTGTATCCAACCATTAGAGTGCTTAATTATGAGAGTGTTTTGTAATAATAATAATGATGATGTGTTAATGGTGAAAGTATCCAACCATTAGGGATGCTCTAATAAGTTGCCTCATCTCTCCATTTATCTTTTATAATTTTAAATGAGGACAATTTCGGGCCAGTTTGACATTGCTTTTCCAACTGTTAAAAATAATTTTACCAGCTTTTCCAGCTAAAAGTAGTGTTTGGTAAACAAATATGTTTTCCGAGAAAACTGAGAAAGCAAGGAAAGCTGCTTTCAACAAAAGCTGAATTTTTGTTAGCTTTTGGAAAAAGTAGCTTTTAGAACTTATGCAAAAAGCTGAAATTGATATTTTTTTACTAAAATGTGTTTAATTTTCAAAATATTTTAATAAATATAATTTTTTTCTATTTATTTCACGACTTTTAGAATTTTTGAAATGTGTTTACTAAATACTTCACAACTCTTGTCTGCTTTCTCGGACAACACTTTTTCCCACAACATTTTCCCCAATAACAACTGCTTCTCCCCACAACAATGCCAAACTGGGCCTTAGTTATTTTCATCTCATTAACTCTCGTCCTTTTATTTCATCCCACCAACCGAACAAGAGTTTGTCAACTTATTTTTACCAATTTTTAATACATTTATCCCCAAGAGAGAGGATCAGGTGAGACAAAGTCATTATGGAGAGACTTTTTTTAGTGTGAGACAATTAAAGAGTGGTGGCATTTTTGAAATTTTAAAAACATGGAGGGGCATTATTGAAGGGAAGAGAAGGTGATGTCAGCGCTGATGTCACATCTGGAGAGAAAAAAAGTTTTTATTATTTTATTTAAAATGCATTTTTCCGCTCTTTCCGAACTCATTTTTCAAAAAAAAGTTATACCACTGAACTCGTATTAATTAGGCGGTCATTTTGAGATCCATTGTTGTTATTTATAGACGATTTTTATTTTTTTTATTTTTGTTCCAAATTGGATACTTGGTTGTTCCAGCAGAATACTAAATTTGTTCCACCAGACTACTACATTTGTTTCAGCAGAATATTTTCATTATTTTTTTTAAATGCACTCTGAGAGTGTAAAAAAATGTAGTATTATGGTGGAATAATTGGAGTAGTCCGGTGGAACAAATATAGTATTCTGCTCGAACAACCATAAAAAAAAAATAATAATAAAAATCGTTTATAAATAACAAAAATGGATCTCAAAATGACCGCCTAATTAATACGAGTTCACTGGTATAATTTTTTTTGAAAAATGAGTTCGGAAAGAGCGGAAAAATGCATTTTAAAAAAATAATTAAAACTCTTTCTCTCTCCAGAAGTGACATCATCGGTGACATCAACGCTGACATCACCTCCTCTTCATTCCCTTCAATTCACGCATGAAGGGTGTTCCTTTAATTACAAGTTTGCCACATTCTCCTATTAAATTATAAAAATACCCCTTGTCTCACCATAAAAACTAGTCTCATTCTAAATCTTTGTCTCATTTGAACTTGACTCTTATCCCCGCCCGTTTAAAATGAAAGATGTTCATGCATGCCATTTAAATCATACACGTCATAAATGCATTTAATATTGCATCTGCTAATTTTTATTAAAAAGTAAATAATAACCCAAATTAATCCAAGGGCAACTGCGTCATTTCGCTCTAAACCTCTGGCTTATGAACACAGGTCAGATTTGCATATTTAAGGAAAATTTAGCAAAAAAATCTGGCGAGATTTGGATTCAATGAATTTTCCAAAATTAAATTTGTATTTTTTTGAGTTTATTTGGAAGGTTAATTAATTAGTTGCCAAATTTAAGTTTGAAACGGATCTGGCAAGATATAACTCCCCTATTCAGTTTTTATTTTAATCATTTCTTTTTTTCTTTTGAATAAAAATTTACCCGTTACTATTGTGGCCCTGGGAATGGCTGTTTACAAATTTTTACCACCCATTCTGGCGGGTCCACCGCTAGATTGAGTAATTTCTTTTTTACCATGTGATTTAATCTTATACTAAAATTTTCCAATCACCTATACATTCATAAGTTTAACAAAAAATATTGCTCGGAAAAAAAAAGTTTAACAAAAAATATTTCTTGTACCGACTACTACTATGCCTAATATATATAAAAAATATATATAACTATCTTCCTCAATATCAAAATATACAAATGCTTTCGTGAACTTTGAATTGTAACAAACTACTTTTTTAATTTGTTCAATTACAACAATTAATCTCTAGTGATTTACTATAACTTGAATAACGGAGTGACAATACATGCCTTCACGTGACACAGTTATTTTTTATGTCAATTTGGAAAGTTAAACGTCACATCATTAATGAAATAAAAAAATTAAATTAAAAAATTTATTCATGAAAGGTTAGATAATTACGTTTTTTTACAATCGAAACCTAATCCCTAAACCCCCAAATTCTTTATTCCCCTTCTCTTCTTCGTGCGACAAATTATCCATTTTCGTTCTCTTCTCTTCACCTCTCACAAATTCCTGCATCATCCAGTCGAAGAAAGAATCGGGACTCGAAGAAGGAATGCATTATTGATATCGAAACAAAATTGCGACTCAAACGACTACAGAAGGAAACCAATCAAGTGTTTGTAAGGTAACACTAGGAAAAGCATCGCAACATTGAATAATTTTTTATTATTATTTATTAGGATCGCATTTATAATTATTCGTACAACTGTATCGTTCTCATTTCTGAAAAAAAATTGATATGCAATTCACCGTGTTTGTAAGAATTTGTATTTGAGAATTTGCTTTATTTATTTTTTGAATCGCATGTATCAAATTCTGCTCTATCTTTTTGTATGTTCAAACAAATTACGTAAAATTTGATGTTCGTGTTTTTTTATTTTTTTATTTTAGAATTGTTAGGTAATTAGAATTTCATGTATCAGATCGGTATGCACTAGGTTATAATTTTATCAAATTCTTCTCTGGTTTTTTGTATGTTCATACAAATTACCTAAAACTTGTTGTTCGTGTTTTTTTATTTATTTTAGAATTGTTAGGTAATTAGAATTCCATGTATCAGATCGGTATGCACTAGGTTATGATTTTATTTTACGTAATTATAGTTATGCTAAAGTATATGTTGATTTCCTCTAGAAAAAAGTATATGTTAGTTTCATGTATCGGATTATGCCTTACGTAGATTATGCATTTTTTTAGTTCAATCTTGAATGTCGAAAATAATAATAAAAAACAACACAACAATGCATATCACATACTTTAGAGCAATACTAAAAAATAGTGTGCAATACAGTGTCACATTTTGAGCATTTCAATCTTGAAGATGAGGTTTCAAGTTCAAATTTCATCCCCGTTTCTTTTGCGAGAACAATGACAAGGATATAAAACCCTAAATTACGTAGCGAGTGAGAATGATACAGTCACTGCTTTGTTTACACTATACTCCAATATGAGGGTAATGGGTTTCAACTAAGTAAAACGTAATGTTCAAATGTAATGAAAACACATTTTAGCATGAGATAATATAGATAGATTTGACGAGACAAAAAATATCAAATTAATTGTTATATATTTATTTTCATATTTACAAACATAATATCAAAACAACTGAAAATAATTAATTCATTAATAAATAGTTTAATAAAATATGAAGTCTCACTTTAATAATGAAGAAACTAGAGCAATATTAAAAATAAAATCTACTAATGTTAATTTACATTTTCTACACCGATAAATTCGAATCTTATCTCAAGAATTTACTGTGTATATTTGTTACCTCGAGGGAAATCCATGAAATTAAAATAAAACAGAAGGGCAATTAATTAATGTACCAAAACAAGAAACTAATAAGCGTACTCGTCGAATCCCATTTCCAAAAAGCTGAATCCTTTGATGATTATAAAGAGATGGAGGAAGAACCATCTTCATCACCTTCTTCATCAGCAGCAGCAAACTCTATTGTTGAATCAAAACCTGAAGAAGAAGAGCTTAAGATGTCACCCTCAAATCCCAAACCAAAAACTCCCCATTTCCTAAAACCCTCTCTTGATTCCAATTCTGAAAAAAGTTCCAACCTTTCATTACCCTCTTCTTTCCCTTTGAAACCCACATTTGATCCCCAAAATTGGCCTTTCACTGTCAATTTTCTTGGCTGGAAAAACCCACCTACCAATTGGAAAGAATGGGTTCATCAGATGGCTTCATTGCACGCTCCTACCTGGAAAAGAGCTGGAATTTATGATGCTATTCTCAATTCCACCTACCGTTTTGATAAGCATGATGAATTGCTTCTTTCTGTTGCTGAAAGATGGTGTCCAGATACCAATTCTTTTGTTTTTCCATGGGGTGAAGCTACTGTTACTCTTGAGGATATGTTGGTTGCTGGGTTTCCTGTTTTAGGTTCCCCTGTTTTCAGGCCCCTGCTACCTGAGGAATCCGGTGATATCTTAGAGGCTTTGATTATGGAGAAAAGGGAAATGAATCGGACTCCGGCTAAGAAGGCTCTTCAGAGTTCTTGGTTGAAGATATTTATGGATAGTGGGAGTCAGATTGAGCATGAGGCGTTTTTGTCTCTGTGGTTATCAAGGTTTGTTTTTCCTACCTCTCGCGATGTTATTTGTGAATGTGTTTTCTCAATTGCAATTCATCTCGCTAGAGGTACTAGGATTGCTTTAGCTCCTGCTGTTCTTGCTACTATTTATCGAGATTTAAGCTTGTTGAAAGAAAAGATGGTTGCTTTAACTACATTAGATGCTGGTGAGAAACTAGTTGCTATTACTTATGCTCCCTTTCGACTAGTTTTGGTTTGGATGTGGGAGAGATTCGTGCAGTTGAGTCCCAAGCCGAACCCTTTGAAAGTCGGGGAACCGAGATTTGCTCGGTGGAATTGTGTTAAATGCAATGTGAAAGATGTGAGGCAACTTTTTGACTCGTCTAAGGGGAATTTTATCTGGCGCCCTTATGCTAAACCAGTGGAGAACTGGGATATGCCTAAGTTTTATAGTGAGAAAGAAATGTGGGTTAATAGTGATTCTTTTGTGCATGAAGATGTATTGTCATTCATCATGTGTTTGAGGGTTTCTCAGCTAGTTGGACTGGAATCCGGGTGTATAGAACAATATCTTCCGCAGAGAGTAGCAAGGCAGTTTGGATTTGATCAAGATGTTCCGGGTTTTGTTGATCAATGCAATTCAACTCATGAGGATGCTTGGGGTTGTTACATTAGACCAATTACGGGTACTGAGTGGTACATTCCTTCTTGTCTATTTGAGGGAGAGGTTACAACCCGGTACGTGGAGTGGTGGAACCATGCAGTATCACTTCAGCATCAAGAGAAGACTTCTGAGACAACTCCAAAGCTGCCAAGGGAAAAGGGGAAGGGACAGGAAACTTCCAGCAGTTCTCCAATCAGCTCAAAAAGTCTACAAAGAAAAAGAGCAGCAGGTGCACTTACTGTGTCAAAAGTTTCAGCAAAAGCTAAGAGAACGAAGGAAGGCGAGAGCTCTAGAAGTCCCATAGGGAAGACGGCAGCAGGAAAACTCAACAGATTGGAAGTTTCAGCGAAAGTTGCAGAAAGAATGAAGAAAGATGAGGTTTCAAACAGTGCGATAAGGAAGAAGCCAGAACGGAACCTCAAGGGATTGAAAGGTTCAACAGAAAGTATGAAGAAATGTGGGACTTCAAAAAGTCCGACAAGGAAGAAGTCAGCTGGTGAACTTGATGGCTTGAAAGTTTTGACGATCAGTCCTGAAAGTATGAAGGAAGGGGGGACTATCTCAAGTTTCAAGGGAAGGCCAAAGACCACAAAGGAGATGATCAACGGTGAAGCCTCAGTTGCTCGTCATGTCAATCGAGCAAAGCGATCCGAAATCTCGGTGGAGAGCTCAAAAGTAATGAACAAGGAAAGTAATAAGCCTGCAATAAGCTTGGTCGTCGAAATTAATGAATTTCCGGTTCCTCCTGGATTTGCTGCTGAAAATATTACAGTTATAACTGATGATTCTGATTCCATGTCAGACATTACTGTATCAGATTTATCTTCACCTACTGATGATGAGTCTCTAAAAGGTTTTCATGAGGAAAAATTGAAGCCAAGTGAAGCAGAGTGTGAGAGTAAGCTGACTCGTGGCAATGGGAATGTATCAGATCAAAGTCATTTGTCTGCTAATGAAAGGTCCCCAAATGTTTTAGGTACAGTGGCATCAAAGGAAAAGGTGAAACATAGTACAGCAAGTGGAAGCGTGGTTGATACCAGGGACAAGGCTGTGGCTCAGTTAGGTGGATTTCACGGTCGTGCAGAGAGCGAGTCTCTAAAATTTTTGGGATCAGCAGCTCCAGTGGTGGAAACAGTTATGCTTTTTGGAAAAACCACGTATCTGGAGAATGTTGATCATGGTGGTTCAGTTTTGTCTGAAAATAATAAGGCTCTGGGACAGCTTAGCAAAGAAGATGAAGGCCAGAATAATGATATTGAAAATGGGCGGGGACCATTTGATCAATCTGAAAGTCATTTAGTTGCAGGCAATGAGACTCGAGATGTACCAGAAAAGGTTATGTTGACTGAAACAGCAAGTTTAATGGATAGCGATAGCAGTAAAGGAAATGGGAAGGAAGGAAGCAACGGATATTCGAGTGATGCACCAAAACCGATGCTTGATGAACAAATTGAAAAACTTGGGAAGATAATGGCGGCGCGATTTAGAGATGTTTGTGGAGGAGAATAGAGTAGTTAACAAGAGAATGTGTAATAGTGTTAGGTAGAGTGAAATGAAATGGGATGTCTAGTTTATAATACAGTTTGTATCAGTTGATAATACAGTTTGTATCAGTATGATTATGTAAGATAGACATGTGATCCAGTGAAATGTCATGTGTAGTTTCTGTAACTGTAATTTCTTTCTTTCTTCAATATATAAGAGAGCAAGTTGTTTGCAAAATACCCATGTTATGTGATAAATTGAAGTTTTGAATCCAAGAATTTTCAGATGTTTTATTTGTGTGCCAAATACTGGTAAGGTACTGATATGATAGTAAACACTGCAAGAGATAGATGATGATTGCCAAATCATCACTTTGCTTGTAATTTATTTGAGTGAGAGCTGAGTGATTCTTAGTTTGCTGTTGAGTGAAACTATTTAGAGTCTATACTCTGAAGTTGGCTTGGTTTTAGTGTAGATTGCTTGGTTTTACTTGCTTATTTTGTTATTTATAAGAGCCCATTAATGGATGTGTCCTCTACAAAAAAACAAATGGATGATGTTTCTTCCCATTTCAAATCTGCTCTGATTTTATTAGGAATGTATTTCTCCATGCATATATTCACTCAAGTTGTTTTCTATCAAAATCAAATGTTGCATTCAAATTATAGTAGAAAAAGGTTAACAACTTTATTAATGAGTTTGGCTTATATGGTGTTTGATTAATAACTTTATTATAGTAGAGTATGCTACAAATCTCAATCCTTGTTTTGGAAGAAAGTAAACCGCGATTTTTATTTAAAAATGAGTGACTATTATTTTTTTAAATTTTTTTTACCATTATTTTATTATGTGAAACTTCTCATGTTAAATATAAAGCATAAGACTCCAAGTTGATTGTGGGATGAAACTCCACAAATCCACACTTTTATTATTTAAGTGTGATAAGGCCAACCGCCAGCAGGCCCGTAGATGAAGGGGAGCAACCATCTCATCTGAGCAGGGCCCCAATTTTTTTGAGATAGTTAGAGCCCATTAATGATGCCTATAAATACATTTTTACATATTTTATTTCTATTTTTCTACTGATTATATCATTATTTTTCCATTGGTGCACTGATTTCTTCACGAGTATGATATTTATTTTTCTACACAAAGTTTTTCTTTACCATATACATATAAAATATTAATCATAGCACAGAATGTAATTACTATCTTAAAATTATAAATATTGTTAGTGTGAAACTTTTAAATATAAAATCTAACTTCATAGCTTTCATTTATAAAATTTTAAACCATAAGTTTGTATTTGCAAAAAGAAAACACAAACTATATACATTATTTTTGCTTTCACATTTTCTTATTTAAAAATATGTTTAATTGGTAAGGAAATAAAACCTCGTGTCACTTTTTGCTAAAATTGAAACTATAGGCTAGTGTTTTTAAGATTGGGACATCATTTTTTAACCTCACCTAATGTTTTGTGGCGTTTGAGTAGTGATTCATCTTTTTTCCTTTTTGCTTTTAAGGACACAACACCATAAAGATTAAAGAGTACGAGTCTCTCGACTTGGGAAGAGTACAAGACAATTGTGCTGCCACTACCAAAGATGGATGAATCATCAAACTCCATTGTTGAATCCAGGCAAGAGCTTACAATCTCACTCAAAAATCATGTAAATCCCACTTTCAGAACTGCCCATTTCCTAAAACCCTCCTTTGATTCCACCCTCCAACCAATCTCCACTCTTTCTTCAATCCCATTACCCTCTTTACCCCCCATATTTGATCCCCCAAATTGGCCTTTGTCTGTAGATTTTCGTGGCTGGAAAAACCCAACACCCAATTGGAATGAATGGGTTCATAACATGGTTTCATCCCATGCTTCAACCTGGAAGAAAGCTGGTATCTTTCATGCAATCCTCAGTTCCACCTATCGGTTTAACAGACACAATGAATTGATTCTTGGGGTTGCTGAAAGATGGTGTCCGGATACGAATTCTTTCTGTTTTCCATGGGGTGAAGCTACTGTTACTCTTGAGGATATGTTGATGGCAGGGTACTCTGTTTTGGGTTCCCCTGTTTTTGAGCCTCTCGAGACAGAATACAGGGCAATCCAAGAGGCGTTGATCCGGGAGAAACGGGGTTTTAATAAAACCCCGGCGAAAAAGCCATATCATAATGCATGGTTGAATGCTTTCATGGATAGTGGGAGTGAGATGGAGCATGAAGCATTTTTGTCTCTGTGGTTATCGAGGTTTGTTTTGCCTACCTCTAATGATGTTATCTGTGATTGTGTTTTTCCAATTGCAATTCGGCTTGCTAGAGGTACTCGGATTGCTTTAGCTCCTGCTGTTCTTGGTTCTATCTATAGAGATTTGAGTTTATTGAAACAAAAGGTTGTTTCTTTAACTACATTGGATGCTGATGATAAAGTAGATGTTATAACTTATGCTCCGTTTCAACTAGTTTTGGTCTGGGTGTGGGAGAGGTTTGTTAAGTTGAGTCCGAAACCGAACCTTGTAAAAAATGGGGAGCCAAGATTTGCTCTATGGAACAATGTTAAATGCAATGTAAAAGATGTGAGGTTGCTTTTAGACTCGTCAAAAGACTGTTTTAATTGGCGCCCGTACACTAAAATAGTCGAAAATTGGGATATGCCCAAGTTTTATGGCGAGCAAGAAATGCAGGTCTCTCTGGATTCTGATGTGGATGAAGAAATATTGTCATTTGTTATGTGTTTGAGGGTTTCCAAGCTAGTCGGATTGGATTCAGAGTACCTAGAAGCATACTTTCCGCAGAGAGTTGCACGACAGTTTGGATTTGATCAAGATCTTCCAGGGTTTGTTTCTCAAGGCAGTGCAACTCGTGAGAACGCTTGGGATTGTTACATTAGCCCAGTTACTGGTATTGAGTGTTACATTCCTTCTCGTGTATGTGAGGGAGAAATAACAACTCGGTACTTGGAGTGGTGGGACCATTCAGTATCGGTTCAGCATCAGGAAAAGGCATCTGAGAAAACTCCAAAGGTGTCAAAAGTTAAGGAGAAGGGACTGCAAACTTCCAGTAGTCCTCCAATCAGCTCGAAAAGTCTAAAAAGAAAAACATCAGCAGGTGAACTTAATGTGTCAAAAGTTTCAGCAACAGATTCTAAAAGAACAAAGGAAGGCGAGAGTTCAAAAATTCGCATAGGGAAGAAGGCAGAAGGTGAACGCAGTGGGTTGAAAATTTCAGCAAAAATTTCTGAAAGAACCAAGATAGGTCAGGCTTCAAAAAGTCCGATAAGCAAGAAGGCAGCAGGGAAACTCAACAGATTCAAAGTTTCAGCAGAAGGTTCAGACATGACGAAGAAAGGCGAGGCTTCAAACAGCAACATGAGGAAGAAGGCAGCAGGGAAACTCAAGGGATTGAATGTTTCAGGAAAAAGTATGAAGAAATGTGGGACTTCAAAGGAAAACTCAGCTGGCGGATTCAATGATGCGAAAGTTTCAGTAAAAAGTTCAGAAAAAATAAAAAAAGGCAACACTTCAAATAGTCCCACAAGGATGAAGGGAGCTGGTAAACTGGAGGAGTCAAGAGTTTCTGCAAATAGTCCAAAGACCACAAGACAGAAGGTAGAATCACTACAGCAGATTAGAAAAAGGAAGATCAGTGGTGAAGACTCAGTTTTTCATGCCAATCGAGCAAAAAAATCCAAAGTCTCTGCTGAGAGTTCCAGAATAAAGAATAAATTGAGCAACAAACCTGCAATAAGCTTGGTCGTTGAAATTAATGATTTTCTGGTTCCTCCTAAAAACGATACAGATAAAGCTGGTGATCCCACTGCTGATGATAGCATAACGATAGCTGAAATGATAAAAGGTAAGAAAAAACATAATGGTCCAGCTAGTAAAAAGCATTGTGTTGTCGGCAAAAAATTGGCAGATAAACGTCACTCTGCAGCTGCAGCTGCAAAAACTTCAGACATTGCTCTAACAGGGACGAGAGAAGGACAAACTGAAGATATTGAGAACGAAAAGGATGGTGATAACAAAACAACATCTAGTCAGTCTAAGAGCCATTCATCTTCACCAGCTGATAATGAATCTCTAAAAGGTCCTTATGAGGAAAAATTGAAGCAAAGTGAAGCGTGTGAGAGTAAGCAGACTTGTAGCAATGGGGATGTATCGGTTCAAAGTCATTTGTCTGGTAATGAAGGGTCCCCAAATGTTTTAGATCCAGTGGCATCAAAGGAACGGGTGAAACATAGCACAGCAAGTGGGAGCAAGGATGAAATCGAGAATCAGTTAGGTGGATTTCAGAGTGATGCAGAGAGTGAGCCTCTGGAAGTTTTGGAAGCAGCTCCATTGGTGGAAACAGTAATGCTTGAGAAAGAAGTCGAGTATGTACAGAATGTTGATCAAGGTGAATCAATTTCATCTGCAACTAATAAGGCTGTGGAAGTTGTGAAATCAGCTACGTTGTTGGAAAAGTTGGAGGAGCCTAGCAAAGAAGCTGAGAAAGGTGAGGATATGGATACTGAAAATGCGACTAGGCAATTTGATCAATCTGAAAGTCATGCATCTTCAGTTGCAGGGAATGAGACACCAAAAGTTTCAGAGGTGCCAGAAAATGGTATGTTGATGGAAACAGGAAGTCTAACTGAAAACGATTGCAGTAGAGGGAATGTAGCTCATAATGGAAGCAATGAATATTCAATTGATTCACCGAAACTGATGATGCTTGAAGCTCGAATCGAAAAGCTTCGGAAGATGATGGCAGTGCGAAAGGCAGCCGTGTTCAAGAAACACATGGCGAATAAAGTCACTTATAGTTAACTTGATTATGTATAATAGTGTGTGATGGCTAATAAAGTCACTTGGTAGTTAACTTGATAATGTATAATAGTGTTGTACCAAATAAACTCTTTTATGTATTTGTTTATTTTCGGTTTTTTTTGTATGTTTTAGTCATGTCTCTCAGTCAGATGTTCTGCATCCAACGCTTCCAACTTTTCTTTTTGCCCCAAAAATCAGAGATTTATTCATCTCAATTGAAGAGGCACAAAAGGTTAGAACAATTGTTAAGAATGTAAGCTTCCTTGGTAGCCTTAGACTTCATCAAACTTTGCTGAGATTTTTCAACTGTAAATATTGAAAGAAGAGTATCTACAAACAAATCTGTATTCTGCAGGGCTCCCACGACTTTTCTGTAGTTGTTCGGATAAATATTTCTTTGAATATCTAATAATTTTTCAGATAACCTGGATTTTTTTCATTGACATGAAATAGTTTAAACCCTGAGCTTTTCGACTGGAGCCATTTACAGGCTTTATCTTCATCAAAATGTACAAATTACACTATTGTTATTCAAAACTCATTTACAGTGATGGTGGCGGAGCTGGTTTTTATGGACTTTACGCGCAAATTTCAAACAAGTAATTTCCATCCAACGAGTTCCATATATATGTTAGAAAATCGCAGATTTATCAGCTCTGATGTGAAAATGATTCAAGTGATGTATCAAAGCTATAAAGATGCCTGTTGAATTTATAATTGTTTGGGAGAAGATCCTGAAGCTCGTTTATTTATCAGTTTATAAGCTTCACCTGATGTTTTGACAATGTCCTGTTGATCAGAAAGATCGTTAGGAGACGGACACAGACACTAGAAATGAATTTCAGAGGACTGAATTGAAATTAAATTCGCCTACTATGTTTTAACCCAATTCTTAAGTTTCAACTAAGAGATTCAGATGAGTTAGGCCAAGATTCTCACTTGGGTTTTGGATAAAGATTCAACTTTGTTGTCTCAAATTTGAAGCATATGCTCAGGAAAACAATCATCAACACGTGTAACAGCTCAATAATTAATCAAATAATCAATTCATTCATCTGTTCCATTAGCCAGAAAACTTGCTTAAAATTGCCTAATAAACCCTGCAAATCATATTTGTGTTCTTACATAAGTAATCCTCAAGTCCAATGTGACGAAGAAAAATAGTTGAAAAGAAAAATGGTCATTACAGAGTCAAAACTGATTTTTTTGATATAAATTTTGTATTTTTGATAATAAGTTTATCAATAACAATGTTGAGCAGTTTTCATTTATATCATACATCACAGGAGAAGGTGCTGATGTTCTGTTTTCCAATACTTCATATAAACTGACGTATCCACTAAAGCACGCAAATGTATAAATCCCATAATTTGATAGATATCTGGTGAAATTAACATGAAGAACAAAAATCCTTGAAAGAAAAGTGCAGTACAAAGCTTTTAAAGAGGTGGGAATCAAGTATTGAGGAGCATGAACTAATAAGAACATATAAATGTTCCAATACAAGTCACTTGCCAAAGAGGTAACACAATATGAGCTATAGATAACTTGATATACTAGCATAAAAACAAGTATTTATTAACTGACAACCATATTGTTTCATGCCTCTAAGCTGATAATTTAAGTTTTGAACAATGCTGCGTTGTATTCCAATAATAAGATTAAATTTACGCCTACATTGTCGTAATATAATGATTCTCAAATAGTTGTGCATTGTGATGTCCCAATATGATTTTCAAATAGTAGTGTCAAAGTTCCAGATATTTACTAATATAACTCTCAAAACCAAAAATGGAGAAGGAGAAAGTTGTAAAGTAAAGCCAACGTGCTCCCTGCTAAGTGCTAACTAGAGCAGCAAATACAGCAATATAGAACAAACGAACAGAAAAATTTGTACCAACGTGCTCCCTGCTAAGTGCTAACTAAAGCAGCAAGTAAATCTTTTGTGCTACATGTGCCAAAGCAGAGCCACAGAAGACGCACTACAGCATAATTTATCCAATCATCCATAATCTTAATCACAAGGAATTATATTCAAAATTAGCTATTAACCCTTTCATAATCAGAAGGCATCAACGTATATAGTAATTCTAAAACTAAAGTTCAACCTAATCCTAAGTTAAACAACTAATAGACTAAATTACTTCTCATCAATACTTAAAATCTCCATAGTCTATATTCATTATTCATCAAGGTCATCACTACAAGTATCATCATCTGCAACATCAAAATTCATCTTCAAGATTCTCAATCTCATCAACACAATTTTTTATCCTTATCAACTTGACTCGCCTTTCACCTCTCACAAATATGGCGCCTAAGGTGAGCCTGTGATGACTATGGCGGAAGCAAAATTGACAACAACGTATGATAGATATTTAGAAGGACAGAGTGATTAATCCATAAATATTGAGATCTCAACACAAACAATAACTGAAATAGCGTGGATCGAAGAATCCATCCTGAGCTATAAAGATCACATTGCAATTTTCTTTGAACCGACATAGTTAGAACAATGTACTTAACCGCAAAACGCAAACGCATCAAACTGCTCTACTCAACATAGCTAACTGAACAAAAACAGACTATCCGAACCACAATTCGTCAGTAATGATAGCAATTCATCGAATGTACGATTAAAAAACACATAGGAGATAATTCTTGGAAAGAACAAGAGCTTTATTCGATTGAAAACTGTAAAAATCCATGGTTGGAGTTTAAAAATCACCAAGAAGCTTTCTTGACACCATTCAACATACCTTTGGATGCCAATTCACGGAAAACAATACGAGACATACGAAAAGTGTTATAAACAGCACGAGCACGACCGGTGAAGATACAGCGATTACGGAGGCGAGTAAAAGAGCTGTTTCTAGGCAGCTGGGCAAGCTTCAGCTGAAATTTCTCCCTGATTTCAAGGGGTAGATCAGGATCTCTTACAAGGGATTTGAAAAGATTCCGCTTCAATTCGAATTTCTCAGCTAGCAATCTGTTCTTGTGATCTTTTATGCACCGATTCTCTTCATACACCGACATCTTCTTCCTACTATTCGATTATGCTACAATTTTACAAGCGAACGTGAAAAAAAGAAAAAGAAGATGATGAAAGATCACCTAGGGTTTTACCACTACTTTCCAACACCCTTATTTTATTACACATATGGCCCATTCGATCTCTTCCAAGCCCAAGTCAGTTTGATATCTCCAACCCAGTTTTATTTTTTGATAATGAGTAACCGGACCGAGCTCTATATCACTGTCAAACTTCAAGATCGTCGTCCAAGCTCATGTAAATTCGGGCTATAATCCTCCATTCACTCTATTAGGAAAGAGCGTAGGCGTGAATCGAACTCCCGAACACTGTCCATCGGCAGCCATATGGGAGGAAGTTACCACTACGTTATTATCAATAACAAAAGTATTTGATATATTTGTTTTTGACTTAAGCCATACGTATGTCTTTAAATGATACTAAAGCTTGTATTTGATATATGTCCATCCCGTTGGACATCCCGTCAAATGCATTTTATTTTTACAACTTCTTTTGCTTTTCATTTTGTTTAGCGTATTGAATATGAAGATTGTCATCAAAATCACAATGTCTTTTTTTTGAACTGAAACAATGTTTCATTTGTTGGGATTCTTATCTCCACATTCAAAATCGAAATCGACCAAAGAATTCAGTCGGCAAATTGATAAATTTATATCAAGTACCAACTTTAAGTTGGTTCTAGTGGTATGTCACTCATCGTCTGTTTGAAAAGTTTGAAGTTCGAGTTTCCATTACGTCAAAATTTAGCTCTTATTGATAGGTAATCTGTAAATACCAATGTAAACTCTCTTCGAGGTTTATGGTTTGCTCTAATCTTGCGAGTGAGTAAGCCTACCTTTAACTTAAATTTTTGTTAAAAAAGAAAAATAGGTGACAGAAAGAACGAGAATTACTAATTGAGTGAGAGAAAGGGTAACTTTCTTGGTAAAAGCAATGAGTAAATATAACAAAAAATTTAGGGTAAATTACAAAAACATGACCTGTGGTTTTAAGTTTTTACAAAAACATGACCTGTGGTTTCAATTTAGTAAAAAAAATACTTGTGATTTACAACGTTATCAAAATTAAGGAAAATCAACTAACACCGTTAAGTGTGCTGACGTGGCATGGGCAAAATGGTCCAAAAATTATGGTGGCAAAATAAAAGATCGGGTAATTCAAGTTTTTACAAAAAAAGGACTTGTGGTTTCAAGTTTTTACAAAAACATGACTTGTGGTTTCAATTTAGTAAAAAATAATACCTGTGGTTTACAACGCTATCAAAATTAAGGAAAAAGCTACTAACATCATGGTTTACGACGTTATCAAAGTTAAAGAAAAGCTACTAACATTGTGGTTTACCTTTGGTAACGTCGTAAACCACAATGTTAATAGCTTTTCCTTAATTTTGATAATGTCGTAAACCACATGTATTTTTTTTTTAGTAAATTGAAACCACAGGTCATGTTTTTGTAAAAACTTGAAACCACAAGTCCTTTTTTTGTACAAACTTGAATTACCCGAACTTTTATTTTGCCACCATAATTTTTGGACCATTTTGCCCATGCCACGTCAGCACACTTAACGGTGTTAGTTGATTTTCCTTAATTTTGATAACGTTGTAAACCACAGGTATTATTTTTACTAAATTGAAACCACATGTCATGTTTTTGTAAAAACTTGAAACCACAGGTCATGTTTTTGTAATTTACCCAAAAATTTAATATGAAAGGATTTGCATGCATGGTGTCCAAATATATCTGACTGCTTAAGCTTACTCACATTGCGGGAAAAAAAATAAAAATAAGCAAGTACACAATCTGATCAGACCTCAAACTTAACAAAATAAAGCTTTTCTTGCTGCAATGATCTTTGGATTCTACATGATTATACATCCCTGCCCTTCTAAATCTTCTGCCTCACCAGAATCTCCATTGATGCTCTTCTTTTCATAATCACCCAAACTTGCTCTCAAACACTCATTCGCAGATTTAACATCTTGTTTCTCCTTCTCCATATCACTACGAGTCTCATCATTATCTGCACCGAAACATGAAGAACTCTGCGACTGGTTAGGATGAAAGCTGAAATCGTGTTTGCTTTCCAAATTCGTTTTGACAGGTGCTGCAACTGCTGAAATTTTTGCTGCAGTGGGAGATGAATGGCTTCCAGGCGTTCCTGACGAATTGTTACAATTGCCACACTGCCTACTACTTTTAGCTGAAGAATCTTTATGTTCAATATTAGAAACATCCTTGTGCCTCAGTTTCAAAATCTTGGCAATTGTGAACGTGTCTTCGTCCTCAGAATTATAATCTTCTACTTGTTCTCTATCACGTTTTGATGGAAATCCTGGAGGAACCTGTTCAATGATGAAGTCACAATCCAGTTTACCTCCCTTCATCCTTGTGGGACTATTTGAAGTGTTGCCTTTCTTTATTCTTTCTGAACTTTCTACAGAAACTTTCGCATCATTGAGTTTGCCAGCTGAGTTTTTCCTTGAAGTCCCACATTTCTTCATACTTTTTTTCCTGAAACATTCAATCCCTTGAGTTTCCCTGCTGCCTTCTTCCTCATGTCGCTGTTTGAAGCCTCACCTTTCTTTGTCATTTCTGAACCTTCTGCTGAAACTTTCAATCTGTTGAGTTTTCCTGCTGCCTTCTTGCTTATCGGACTTTTTGAAGCCTCGCCTTTCTTGGTTCTTTCAGAACTTTGTGCTGAAATTTTCAACCCACTGCGTTCACCTTCTGCCTTCTTCACTATGCGAATTTTTGAACTCTCACTTTCCTTTGTTCTTTTAGAATCTGTTGCTGAAACTTTTGACACATTAAGTTCACATGCTGATGTTTTTCCTTTTAGACTTTTCGAGCTGATTGGAGGACTACTGGAAGTTTGCAGTCCCTTTTCCTTCAGTTTTGACACCTTTGGAGTTTTCTCAGACGCCTTTTCCTGATGCTGAACTGATACTGAATGGTCCCACCACTTCAAATACCGAGTTGTCATTTCTCCCTCACATACACGAGAAGGAATGTAACACTCAATACCAGTAACTGGGCTAATGTAACAATCCCAAGCATTCTCACGAGTTGCATTGCCTTCAGAAACAAAACCTGGCAGATCTTGGTCATATCCAAATTGCTTCGCTACTCTGTGCGGAAAGTATGCTTCTACGTACTCCGAATCCAATCCGACTAGCTTAGAGACCCTCAAACACATGACAAATGGCAATATATCTTTATCCACATCAGAATCCAGACAGATATGCTCATGCTCGCCATAAAACTTGGGCATCTCCCAATTTTCGACTATTTTACAGTATGGGCGCCAAATAAAACAATCTTTTGGCGAGTCCAAAATTGAACGCACATGTTTTATGTGGCTCGTCAAATTGTTCCATTGGGAAAATCTTGGTTCCCCATTTTTTACAGGGTTCGCTTTCGGACTCAACTTAACAAATCTCTCCCACACCCAGACCAAAACTAGTTGAAACGGAGCATAGGTTGTAACATCTACTTTATCATCAGCCTCCAATGTGGTTAAAGAAACAATCTTTTGTTTCAATAAGGTCAAATCTCTATAAATAGAACCAAGAACAGCAGGTGCTAAAGCAATCCGAGTACCTCTAGCGAGATAAATTGCAATTGGAAAAACACAATCACAGATAACATCTTTAGAGGTAGGCAAAACAAACCTTGATAACCAAAGGGATAGAAATGCTTCATGCTCAATCTCACTCCCACTATCCATAAAAGCATTCAACCATGCATTATGATATGGCTTCCTCGCTGGAGTCCGATTGAGTTTCTTTCTTTCTCGGTCTAAAGCCTGTTGAACAGCCTTGGATTCCTCTGTTTCAAGAGGTGCAAAAACAGGATCGCCCAAAACCGAGTAACCTGCAATCAACATGTCCTCAAGGGTAACAGTGGCTTCTCCCCAAGGGAAAACGAACGAATTGGTATCGGGTAACCATCTCTCAGCAACACCGAGAATCAAGTCTCTATTTATACGGAATTCATATGTAGAATGTAAGATTGCTTCAAAAATACCAGATTTCTTCCAAGTGCCAGCATGTAAGGAAGCCATTTTCTGAACCCATTGCTTCCAATCCTTAGATGGGCACTTCCAGGCATGGAAATTGACAGTCAAAGGCAAGTTTTCGGGATCATAATTGGGTGGCAAAGAAGGGACTGGGAGTGAAGGGAGCTCTGAAATGCTTTGATGGTTTAAACTTAAACAGGGTTTGAGAAAGTGGGCAGTTCTGAGGATTGGTGACATCATTAATTCTTTTCTTGATTCAACAATGGTGTCAAGTGAGTTCTCCATGACTGAATATCTTCAAGAACAATGAGGATGAAGTTTAACAGTGAAGTATTGGAATTTCTAAAACGAGTCGGTGATCTTAACTCTGGTTTACTAAAGGAGTGTTAAAAGAGTGATCGTAGTTTTGTTTTTGAAAATCAAAGATATCACAAATCTGAGTTTGGCGTTTGGGAAGTATTATAGTATATGCATATAGAGAGGAGAGGAGAGGAGAGGAATAATCTTAACAAAATTTTGTTTTATACATCTATATATCTATATAAAAGGAGAGCCAAAACTCTATTCTCACAATATGCCACATCATCAAAGTGTGAGTTGTCAATTTTACATAATTTTCATTTTTTTTTTATTCTTCAATAATTAATTATGGGTTTCTAACTCTTATACTTTTTCAATTAACCATCCTTTGAACTTCCACCTTTTCATCTTCCTTTTAACCACATTTATTACCATTTTACTTTTATATAAAGGGAGAGAGATGGAAGATGCAATTCTTCCATTATTTTACAATGGTTTGTTTTTTGCTAATTCATGTTTTCTTTATTTTATGTAATTTATCCATTTGCTTACTAACTTTTACATTTTGTTTTCTTGCTGTCATGTCATCTGTAGGAAGCTAAGCAATATGCTAAAGAAAATGGCTTTAATATTCTTGAAAGATCTATAGAAAATGTACCGAAAGTCAATGAGCATGTTAACGAGATATGTAAGTCCATATTTTATTTCTAAAAGAATCTATAGTGATTTTGAAGTGATTCACAATAGATGTTCCAGTTTACTGCTTTTGGAACTTCCATCAAACACTTTGTCTGCTCTTTTACCATTTCACTTATGTCATACAATCATTCTCATATAAATACTGTATGTTGTAGATAATTTTGTTGAATTGCAATCTCTATTGTGGAATTAACATATGTATGTTTATCTTAATCAATTACATAATCCAATTCCCATGTTGGTAGTTTTTTTATTGTTCATTTACCATTTATGCATAAACCAATGGTGAAAGTGTAAAATAAATTATTATTTGTACTTGATTTTACGTTTTTCCGATATAGATAATACATACTTTTCAATCAGACTATGGTTCCAAATAATAGTGATGGTTATGTCTTTTATTTTGATAGATTGACTATGATTCTTTAGAATTTTGTTATAAAGTTTTGAAGTTCTAATCATAGTTTGATTAAATTGTATAATATATGAGTTTTTTTTTTTCTGAATTTGTAGGGGAAAAAGGTAATATTGTGATTGATTGTTCAAAATGGCAAAAAAAAAAAAAACTATTGCTTTTTTTTTCCTCTAATTAATCATACAATAATATGTCATAATTTTTTTATAACTGATATTATCTTTTCAAATTCTATAACTCTCACTATATTTATTCAAATTTTATTCTTGAATATTTTTAATGGGATTCTAGAAAAAAAAACGCTTATGTATAATAGTTGCTTAGGCATGTTTTTGGATCGAAGAATTTTTTTATTAGTATTTTTTAGGGTGACTTTTATATATTATTATTTTTTCACACTGTTATGTGATCATTTATCTTTGGGCTTCAGCTTCACGTTTCTGTATAATAGTTGCTAGGACATATTTTGGATCGATGAACGTTTTAATTATTTAAAAAAATTTCACGTGAATTTTTATTGACAATTTACAAGAAAAAAATGGTACAAGGAAATGTAATGTAATGTAATTGATTCCTACTTTCGGGGAGTCTTATAACATTATTAGTTGTGCACATGGTAGTTATATAACTTATTAAAGTGTTTTAAAGGTTTAAGTTAATGACACTAAATGTAACTTATTTTGCAAATAATTATGAACATATTTTTTTGCGATGTTTCAATTTTCTTTAAAGTTGCTCACCTCTTCTTATAAGCGTATAATCTATATATATATATATATATATATAGGGAGAGGCTCTTGTGAGAACCCCTATGCTTATGCGAGAACTGTTCTTAAGGTGAGAACCCCCTAAACTACGTAGTTTCATTAAGGACTAAAGGGCATTTATCCCTTTTATTTTAATTAAAAATCCAGGAGAGAGAAAAGAGGATAGTGATGAGTTATCATTTGTTTATTCTTTATTAAAAAATGTTTTCCCGCTTATTCCGAACTCCGATTTCGAATATTTTTATATGGATGAACTCGTATTGACAAGACTCTCATTTTAAGATCCATGAAGCCCGGGTAAAAACGACGTTTTCAATTTTAGAACATACAGCTTTAATTTTAGAACATGCGGTCTGGTTTCGTCTTTTTTAATTCCGTTGTTTTAAATAATGTTATAAACCTTCTAAACCTTGTATATTGTATTCTAAGAGTTTAACATAATGTTCTAAAAGATATTAGTTGATATCTGTAACATTTTTGCATTGTTATTTTATGATATATCGAATTTGCGACTCATAATTTAAAGCTAATGTACATGTTTACTAAATAACGTTACATGTGTTCGAAATTTTATAGCTCGTGTTCTATATAATATTACATGTGTTCGAAAACTAATAGTCTCTGTTTTGAAAAGTGAAGTACAATGCTCTTGAAATAGTTAAGCGCAATGTTCTAAACGATGTTTGTTATGTTCTAAAATGTCGTATATCTAAAAACTAAGTCATACAATCTAAAACGTAAGTCATATGTTCTACAATTAATTTCCTGTATTTTAAAAAAATAGTATTATCTAAAGCTAATGAACATGTTTTTGATAATAATAACAATAATAATGAAAATTTAATAAAGAATATGAGTCGCAAATTCGATATATTATAAAATAAGAATGTAAATATGTTGCTCATATCAACCAATATTGTTTAAAACATTATGTTGCACTTTTAGAATACAGAATATAAGGTTTAGAAGGTTTATAGCATTATAAAACAATGTATTATAAAAAAAAGATGAAATCAGACCGCATGTTCCAAAATTGAAACTGTATGTTCTAAATCTAAAAACGTCGTTTTTACCTGGGCATCATGGATCTTAAAATGAACGCCTTGTAAATACGAGTCCATCCATATAAAAATATTCGAAATCGAAGTTCAGAATAGCCGGGAAAACATTTTTTAAGAAAATGGCAACAAACATTGTAGCTTGGTGGCAGAAAGTAATGAAGGTTTATATAGGAGTGCGTTGCACTTATATCAATTAAAGTTGTTGGCCTAGCGGTAAGCATCAATGCTTGGGAGTGGAGAGGTGTGGGTTCGAACCCTGCTGCCCTCATTTCGTTTTTTTTTAATTAAACACACTAACTAACTATCAAAACTACGTAGTTTTGATAGGGTTCTCACCATAAGATTGGTTCTCGCATAGGGAGGGGTTCTCACTTGATCCCTCCCCTATATATATATATATATATATATATATATATATATATATAAAAGGTGAGCTCTAACAACCTCACCACAATTTGCCACATCAGCAAATTGCTTATGTGTCAAAATCTTAAAATTTTAAATTTTTTAATTCAATATAATTTTGAAGTGATTAAAGAAATGTAACGGTTCCTCTTATATCTCCCTCTTCTATTTTGAAACTTTTGAAACTGCTAAATTTATTTCTACACATTTAATTTTAAAATTAATTTTGTATTTAATTTGAGATTTTGAGAAGAAACAATTAAAATAAATAGGATTAACCTAGGCTAAAGCAATTGTCAGTATATTTTCCGAAGGTTCATTACAAGCTTCAATTTGGTGTATCCAATGTTTGATTATTGATAGCAAAATAGGTATTTGATATTTGTTTTTGTTTTTTTCATGTATATATAATTGCTCAATTGTTGTTAATGGTTGTCTTTTCTCAAAAATTGGGGTAAAATGGCTCGATGTTGTACTTCAATTTAGTACCTCCTATTAAGTTTGATTATTGATAGGAAAATAGTATTTGATATTTCTTTTTGTTTTCTTCAGGTACAATTGCTCAATTGTTGTTAATGGTTGGCATGGTTTTCTCAAAATTTGAGAGCTGAATTGGGCAAATGCGAAATCCAACGGTTAGCTTATGTTACAACAATTAGATTATTTATTTAAATACTACTATATATGACATGTATTTCAACTTTAAGGAAAAAAGAGAAATGTAGTAATGAGTTTAAGTGTTGACTACACATTTTCCAGATCTTTGTTTTATTACATCACTTTTAAGTTTGAATAGCAAATTAGTTTTATTTTCAAGTATATATTTGTTATAAATCGATACAAATTCTTATGATTATGTTGATAGCTCTCTTTATATTCTACTGAATTTGTTCCCAAAACGTGACAAGTATAATTGTCAATTTAAGACATGATAATAAATTTTATATATATTACCAAGCTCATTTCATATGACATATCAAAATAGTTAACGGGTCAAACATAACCCGCACAACGTGTGGGTCATCGACTAGTTAATAGTTCAGAAAGGTGGAATATGCATCAATTCCTTTCAAAAAAAACAAAAACAATGCATCAATTAAAATCTAATTGGTTGTAAACAATGAATTTAATGTATATTCAAAGTCTCAATACATTGTAACTTTAAAAAAATGATATAAAAATGTCTTGAAAATTTTAAAGTGGAATCTGAATTGTCATATTGATCAAGTTTAATGCATCTTAACTATTAATTATTGAAGTGGTATTAATTGTTGAAGTAGTTGAGATTAAATTTTTCAATAAATACTAATTAAATATTAAAATGTATGCGTGATTCAGATTATAACTTTACCAACATAATTATATAACTTGAGAGAATCTTAGATTTTGATTCAATGGAAGAATATAGTAATGGTTAGTTTAAAGTGATTAAAATTTAATTTAACCAACAAACTCGTCAAAAGACTGTTTTAATTGGCGCCCATACACTAAAATAGTTGAAAATTGGAATAAACCCAAGTTTAATGGCGAGCAAGAAATGCAGGTCTCTCAGGATTCTAATGTGGATGAAGAAAAATTGTCATTTGTTATGTTTTTGAGGTTTCCAAGCTAGTCGGATGATTCAGATTACATTGAACCATACTTTCCGCAAAGAATAGCAATTTGTATTTGATTAAGATTTTCCAGGGTTTATTTCTCAAGGCAATGCAACTCGTGGGAACGTTTGGGATTGTTACATTAGACCAGTTACTGGTATTGAGTGTTATATTCCTTCTCATGTATGCGAGGGAGAAGTTGCAACTCTGTACTTGGAGTGGTGGAACCATTCAGTATCGGTTCAGCATCAAGAAAAGGTGTCTGAGAAAACTCCAAAGCTGCCAAAAGTCTAAGAGGAAAAACATCAGCAGGTGAACTTAATGTGTCAAAAGTTTCAGCATCATATTCTAAAAAGTAAAAGAACAAAGGCAGGCCAGAGTTCAAAAATTCGCATAGGGAAGAAGGCAGAATGTGTACGCAGTGGGTTGAAAATTTCAGCCGAAAGTTCTGAAACAACCAAGAAAGATGAGGCTTCAAAGAGTCTGATAAGCAAGAAGGGAGGAAAACTCAACAGATTCAGAGTTTTAGCAGAAGGTTCATAAATGACGAAGAAAGGTGACGCTTCAAAAAATGACATGAGGAAGAAGGCAGCAGGGAAACACAAGGGATTGAAAGTTTCAGGAAGAAGTATGAAGAAATGTGGGACTTCAGGGAAAAACTCAGCTGATGCCAAAGTTTCAGTAACAAGTTCAGAAAGAATAAAAAAAGGCAACACCTCAAAATTGCTACTAGTATTCATATTCTCATAATTTGTTAAAGAAGTATGTTGACCTAAAACGTCAATAAATTCAAAAAAGACAAGAAGAAGACATTGAGAATACTGTCAATAAGTGTTTACCCATTCATTGATTTTTTGACCTTTTGTTTTCAACGCCTGCCGGATATTATACCCATTGTATGAATATACCCTTTTCTAGCAGCTCAAAGTTGTAAGAAATTGTTTCTTTCCTGGCAATCATCAGATTCCACTATAGTTACTGACATCAAGTATATATGACTAGTTAGTGATATAGGGCACTAGCAGATTGCAAAAGCATTAGTAAAATTTTGTTGTTCTTAACCATAATCAACCAGTATATATATAAGTGTGTGTGTGTGTGTGTGTGAATATTCAAATATCTGTTTTAAGTATTCTTGCTACTTGACTTGCAGTAATGTCCAACTATATGAGACTACTAAATTTTGCTCAAATTGCAAATAAAAAAAAAAGGAAAATGTAAAAACAGAAGCAAGAACACATCTGATCAGAACGATTAGCCTCAATGTATTTAAACAAAAGAATGTTTGCAGATGAAACAAAGCAAGAAAACATTACAGTTTGAATGGAGCAGAACCATTAGCCTCTTACACGTTTTCTACCTGAATGAAACAAAGCTTTTTTTGCTGAAATTAGCTTCTCAAGTCTCTGGATTCTATATTCCAGCGCCTCAAACTCCGCCTCATGGGGATTTTCATCCATGTTGTTCTTTTCATCGTCACCCAAACTTGCTCTCACGCATTCATTTGCAGATTCAACATCTTCTTTCTCCTTTTTCACTACTACATTTTCTGCCTTTCTTGCTTCTTTTACCTCCAAATCGTTACCTGCAACTGAAGACAAACCACTTTGACATGCACCTAAATGAACATGGACATTCACAGGATCAAATTGTTCAACTGCAATCTGAGGCGGATGGCTTTCAGGTGTACCTATCAAATTGTTCAAGTGCATATTGCTTATTTGATCATTGTTTTCCTTGGAAGAATTCTTGCCATTGCCACAATGTTTGCTACTTGAAACATCTTGCTTTTGCTTGAATTTTCAGCAACTGTGAAATTGTAAGGTTATCTTCCTCGCCAGAAGAATCTTGTACCACTACTTTTTCCGAACTTTGTGGTGGTGGTTTTGAATTTTTCAAAGTGATACAACAGTCACCATCATCTTGTTTTCTTCTATTTAAACTTGCTGCTGCTTTCTTTTTTTCTTGAAATTCCAAAGTGTTCCACCACTCCAAGTAGCGAGTTGTAACATCATTCTCAGACAAACGAGAAGGAATAAAACACTTGACATAACCAACTGGTCTGAAGTAACAAATCCAACTCGATTGACCAATTAACCCTGGAACATCTTGATCAAATCCAAGTTGCCTTGCTACTCTATGCGGAAGATATCGTTCTCTGCAGTTCAAATCCACCCCAACTAGCTTAGAAACCCTTAAGCACATAATGAATGATAGTAAATCATCATCCAAATCTGAATCAGTTGAAAACCACATTTCTTCCTCCCTGTAAAACTTGGGGAAATCCCAGTTCTCCAATGCTCTAGTATAAGGACGCCATTTAAAACTCTCTTTGGATGACTCTAAAAGGGACCTCACATTTTTTATACAGAATCTCGTGTTGAGTTCAAGGTTCCATCGAGCAAACCTTGGCTCCCCAAGTTTTAACAGGTTTGGTTCTGGACTCAACTCCTCAAACCTCTCCCACACCCACACCAAAACTAGTTGAAATGGAGCATACGTTGTAACCACAACTTTTACATCATTGTCAGCATCAAGTGCAATTAAAGCAACAATATTTTGTTTCAGTAAGGACAAATCTCTATAAATAGAAGCAAGAACAGCAGGAGCTAATGCAATCCTAGTACCTCTAGCGAGATGAACTGCAACCTGAAAGACACATTCGCTAACGACACCATCACAGGTAGGCAAGACAAACCTTGACAGCCACAAGGATAGAAAGGCTTCATGTTCAATCACACTCCCACTATCCATGAATGTTTTCATCCATGCGTATTGGTGTGCCTTCCTAGCTGGAGTCTTAATAAATTTCTGTCTTTCTCGAACCAACGCCTCTCGAACAACCTTGGATTCCTCTGTTTCAAGAATTTCAAAAACAGGGGAGCCCAAAACAGAGTACCCTGAAATCAACATATCCTCAAGCGTAATCGTAGCTTCACCCCAAGGGAAAACGAACGAGTTGGTATCTGGTAACCATCTCTCAGCAACCCCAAGAATAAACTCACTGTTTGTATGGATTTTATAAGTAGAATTAAAAATTGCATCATGAATACCGGCTTTCTTCCATATTGGAGCATGTAAAGAGGCCATCTTCTGAACCCATTCTTTCCAATTCTTAGATGGGTTTCTCCAGCCATGGAAATTAACAGTCAAAGGCCAGTTTTTGGGATCAAAAGCGGGTGGCAAAGAAGGGAGCTGTGAAATGGGGGTTTGATCATATAAGCTTAAAGAGGGTTTAAGGAAGTGGGCAGTTCTGAGGATTGGTTTAGCATTCAGATAATTAGCATTTGGTGAAATCATAAAGTCTTTTCTGGATTCAACAATGGTATCTAGTGATTTCTCCATGGCTAAATCAATGTCTTCAAGAATAATGAGGATGGAGTTTCTGAAATGAGTGGGTGATTTTAACTCCGTTTTACTAAAGAAGAGTAAGAAAGTAATCATATTTTTTTCGTGGAAATCGAAGAGACCAGTAATCTTTTTCTCGAAGAGATGCATCCATTTTGATTCGGGATTATAAGTTTGACTTTATTTTCCCTCTACAAAAAATTTGAAAATATACTTATGTATATTTTTTTTTTTGACAATATATACTTGTGTATATTTATTTAGGTGTAGGGTATAGTGACTTTGTTTTTGAGTTACTTTGTTTGTACTTTGCTTTATTCACCATTAGATCACTTTTCACCCCATGATCTAATGGTGGACAAAACAAAGTAATGGTTACTTTGTCAAAAACAAAGTGACCATAATAAATAATTGATATATACTTTGTGAAAAACAAAGTGATCATAGAATATTCCATAACTTTAAATAAAGTAATAAAGTTTTTACCCGTGTAAATAATTTAATGATTGATATATATGACTTGAACTAATAAAAATTTTACCTGCGTAAATAATTAAAATTATATCTTGTAGTTAATTATTTATATAAAATTTTAGATAACAAAATAAAAATTCTAGACCCTAAAAAATGAATGCAACACTATAAATTATAAACTTTAAATCCTAATAGTCATGTCGCTAGATTATTAATTCGGTGTACAAATGTCGTGATACACCGGGTGTATTTTAAAAATTCTCAAATAAAGAAGCATACATTTTATCTTGACAAAATTTTGTTGTATATTGTTTGAATATTTTGTTCACCTTTTTATTTTATTATATAAATACATAATTATTTTATTTTTTTATAAAATAATCATTATTTTGTCTACTATCACTATTGAATTATTGAGTAAAATATAATCTAATAGCGATAAATAGTAAAAACAAAGTAAAAGTTACTTTAAAGTAATTATAAAAAGCTTTACCAAAAAGTAATCATAAAAAACATCTAAAATTTAGCTTAAACAAATAATTTATTAACACAAATATTTTTCTAAAACATAAAATAATATTTAAAGGGTAATTTTGTGATATTGTTATGAGATACGGATTAAGAGGCCAACAATTTTAACTCATAATTTCAAAACCACACAACATGCTACTGAGATGGTAATTAAGCATAACCATATCTTTTATATTAATTTTTGACACATTCTTTCACGCAAATTCTTATTATTCTTGAAACGTGAAAAACACAAATTTATTCTACAATGTGTTTTTAACTCAACAAATATTAAGGTTGACAATACTCTAACCCTAAACCACTTGAAGCCCTAAACTCGAACTCACACCCTTTTGATTACCAAGTCTATGATACCATGCTATTTAACCGAATAAATCAAAAGTTCGAGCTGATAATTAAGGTTAATAATATTTTATTTTAATCTGAAATATAATTGTCTTATGACATTTCTTATAAAAACTTTGGGTAAGAATAGGTCAATAACATTTTTCTCGAAATCCCTAAACAACGATAAGAGTTTTTTTTTTCTTTCTCAATCATCTTATCTCTTCTATTATGTACTGTAATTGTTGATATATATATATATATTAAGGCGAAATCAAAATGAAAACTAAATAAAAAAGACGAAAAGGATAAAACATAATCAAATGAAATTGTCAAGAATTTCTAAGGTAGATCGAGTACATAAACCTAAGTAATGTTGTTTGTTAACGCAATTTTGTCGTTCCATTTGCTGTAAACGTCGATAGCTTCAGTTAAACAGGTGTATTTAGCTTTATATGAAGCATTGCAAACATAGCAAGTAGCAAGTGCAATTTCTTCATATTGATGTAACACTCAATTGATTTGGGGTTTTCTTAGAGTACCAAACATTTGAACACTTTGTCTAACTTCACCATCTTCTTCTTTGGGGCCTTAAGCTTTCATCTTTTACTTGACATTCAAAATTGCTCAATCCGGTTACTCGATCCGTTCGAGACTTGATGAATTTGTGAGAACAAGTTTGTTTTGTTACGATTTTGATTTATATAAACTAGTAAGTAAGTACACTCCTATCAGGACTAGAGTCTAGGATCAATTTGCAAATATTTCAATTAACTTAGAATGTTCTAATTGTCGAACATATATTGGCCCACAAGGATTAATCCTGGCCTTTGAAAAATTATTTTCAAATTATTTATTTTTGAGAGTACACGTGGGTAGTGTAATTCACATTCCTACACCTGTTATGTTGAAGGTTCCTTTATCCATGTAAATATACAAAACTTTAAGCTCAAGTTTACCCAACTCACCCGCAAGATAAAGCAAACCACAGATTTCGATGATGATTTACAGTGATATTAATATATTACTACCCGTTTTATTAATATACTCTAATACTTACAAATTAAACAAAACACATAATTTAAAAGAAAAATCATCCATTAACATCCATATGTAAAATTAAATAATATTCCAAACAATCTAAAATGGGTAATATTATTATAAACAATTCTTAAAATATTACTAATTCTTTTTATATTTTTTTATCATGTGCATTTAATGAGACGAAACAAATATCCAGAACTCATTACCTCAAATACACTGTGGATAACGAGAACTCATTACCTCAAATATATCATGGATAACGGGTACTTAAATGTTTGAATATGCAAGAGGACACAATTTACTTACATATAGTGATGATTACAGAAGTGGGAACAAAAACACAGCTAATAGAGAAAAGAAATCAAAATTATTCAAGAAGATTAAACAAAAAAAGAGAATAAATTGGAAAAAAAAAAAAAAAAATTATACAAGGAGATTAAACAAAATAAAAGAGAGTAAATTGAAAATGTCAGAAAAGAAAAATTTGATGAGATAGAAAATCGAAAATCAAAAGAGAGCAAGAATTTAGTCTCCTGTATCTTCGATTACAGAAGGGTGAATCAATACTTAGACCTTAAAAGAATCAAATTGTTCAGAAAGTATGAGGAAGATCGAGAAACACTACAGCTTTATATTATAGTAATAGACTAGTGATCAGGAATCCAAAATACGCAACATGCAGTCTATAATAGTTGATAATTAGATAATGTCTATTCTGCAATTGACTTGCCAAAACAAGAACACATTTTTTATCAAACTTTAACAAAAACAAGTTTTGCAGATGAAACAAAGAAAGGAAACATTAAAGTTTCCAGTTAGCTTTTGTTGCTGCAATTAGCTTCTCAAGTTTTTCGATTCTACATTCCAGCGCCATGAATTCCGCCTCAACCAGACTTCCATCCATGTTGTTCTTTTCATAGTCACCCAAACTTGCTCTCACACATACATTTGCAGATTCAACATCTTCTTTCTCCTTCTCCTTCTCCTTCTCCTTCACCATATTTTCTTCCTTCCTTGCTTCTTTTACCTCCAAGTCATTACCTGCAACTGAGGATGAACCACTTTGACATCCACCTAATTGTACACCCACATTCTCGTTATCATGATCAACGACTGCACCAGAACATGAATAACTCCGCAACTGGTTAGGTTTAAAATTGCAATCATCTTCGCTTTCCGATATTGTTTTCAGTGGTGCTGCTACTGCTGAAGTTTTTGCTGCAATAGGAGATGAATGGCTTTCAGGTGTACCTGTAAATTGATAAGAATTGTTTGGTTAATTTCATTCAAAGGATTAACATATATACAGAATATGTCGTATGATCTAGGCAATTATTTTGCCTATTACATCTAATCAATTCAGTGTATAAATGTGAATACAATATACCAAATATCCTAACATAAATAAGATTGCCTATCATCACAAACTTGCCTAATATAATAAATACTCATATTCTAATAGTACCTGACGAATTGTTCCAATTGCCACACTGCCTGCTACTTTTCAGAATCTTAGCAATCGGGAAGTTATCTTCCTCGTCAGAATCCGGATCTTCCACTTGTATTCGATCACGTTTTGATGGAAATCCTGGAGGAACTGCCTGATTATTAATTTCACCAATTTCTTCTTTGATTTTCAAATTCTTGGCAAGAGTTTCCGATTGTTTTACTTGATCAACTATGGGTTCACTCCTCAAAGAACTTTTCGAAGTAATGAAATCACAATAAGCCCCCTTATCTACACTATTTGGAAGAATATCATCTTCCTTTGTTCTAGCTGCTGATTTCTTCTTTTCCTTCATCACATTTGCGACCAAGTTAGAATGTTGAGGAAATTCCAAAGTGTTCCACCAATCCGAGTAGTGTGCTGTAACATCATCTTTCTCAAACAGGCAGGATGGAATAAAACATTTGACATCACCAAATGGTCTAATATAATGACTCCAAGCATCCTTGGAACTATCACTCGATTGAACAACTAAGTCCGGAACATCTTGATCAAATCCGAACTGCCTAGCAACTCTATGCGGAAGATATTGTTGTAAGCATTTCGATTCTAACCCAACTAGCTCAGAAACCCGTAAACACATAACGAATGACAATAGATCATCGTCCAAATCTGAATCAGAAAACACCCATGTTTCTTCCTCCCTGTAAAACTTAGGGAATCTCCAATTCTCCAATGGTTTAGTATAAGGACGCCAACTAAAACTCATTTTAGACGCGTCTAAAAGCGACCTCACATGCTTTACATTACATTTACCATTGTTCCATTGTGCAAATCTAGTTTCCCCAGCTTTTATGAGGTTAGGCTTCGGACTCAACTTGAGAAATCTCTCCCACACCCAAATTAAAACAAGTTGAAACGGAGCATAAGTAGTAGCAACTACCTTTTCATCAGTCTTAGCATCTAATGTAGTTAAAGAAACAATCTTTTGTTTCAACAAAGACAAATCTCTATAAATAGAAGCAAGAACTGCAGGTGCTAAAGCAATCCTAGTACCTCTAGCGAGATGAATAGCAATTGGAAAAACACATTCACGAATAACATCGCGAGAGGTAGGCAAAACAAACCTTGATAGCCAAAGGGATAGAAATGCTTCATGCTCAATCTGAGTCCCACTATCCATAAATAATTTCAACCATGTAGCCTGACATGCCTTCCTCGCCCGAGTCTGAATAATTTTCTTTCTTTCTCGGACCAAAGACTCTCGAACAGCCTTGGATTCCTCTGTATCAAGAGGTTCAACAACAGGGGAGCCCAAAACAGAGTACCCTGCAACCAACATGTCCTCAAGGGTAACAGTAGCTTCTCCCCAAGGGAAAACGAACGAATTGGTATCCGGTAACCATCGCTCAGCAACTCCGAGAATCAAGTCACTATGTGTATGGAGTTCATAAGTAGAATTGAAGATTGCTTCAAAAATACCAGATTTTTTCCAAGTGTCAGCATGTAAGGAAGCCATCTTCTGAACCCATTCTTTCCAATTCTTAGATGGGTTTCTCCAGCCATGGAAATTAACAATCAAAGGCCACTTTTTAGGATCAAAAGTGGGTGGCAAAGAAGGGAATGATAGTGAAGAAGGGAGCTCAGAAATGGAGGGTTGATCATTTAAGCTTAAAGAGGGCTTAAGGAAGTAAGCAGTTCTGAGGATTGGTTTTGCATTTAGATTGGCAGTTGGTGAAATCATCAAGTCTTTTATTGATTCAACAATGGTGGCATCTACTGACTTCTCCATGGCTGATTCAATATCTTCAAAGGATAAAGTTCGACAGTCAAGTAGTGGAATTTCTAAAATGATGAGTCGGTGAAATCATGGTCTGATTTTAACCCTGGTTTCCTAAAGCAATGGTTAAAAAAGTAATTAATTTGAATTTTGGTGGAACGGAGGAGACCAAGAATCATATTTGTCAAAAGAAAATATTTGTCAATGTTTAAAAACCCTAATTCTAAAAACCCTAATTCTGAGCAAGTTTTGCTTCTTTTTTCCTCCTCCCAATATGGATCCGTTATCTATATTTTCTTCATTTATAGCTCGATCAGATTTAACACGAGCGGAAAAGGTTGATTTAATCCATAGATCTATAGATCCACGAGAGTGCAATTTCAAAAAGGACTTAGATCCGATTTTCTGGAGGGGCATGAGTGTTGAAGAATGGATTTCATTGTTTTTCTGCAAATCCGGAATCTCGAGAAGTATATGATTTATTATGTCGTTTTTTTAGTACCTTTATGGTGTATTTAGGCTTTTTGTAGCGTTTTTTTTGCCCTTTAGGCATTGCTTGGTTGGAGTTTTTTAAATGAAGGTTTTCAAAGGTTATTTCAAAGTTAATAGAAGGTTAAAAAGGTTGGGTTTTTGGTTCCTTCAAATCGGTGGAATTTGAAGGTTATATGTTTAACCTTACTTTATAAAACCTCCAAAACAAACAACATAAGATTAATTAACCTTATGATTCTCCACCTCCAACCAAGCAAGATTTATATTTAAGCTCTAATTCACCTCCCCTCCTCTTACCTCACCTCACATCCCCTTACTTTAATGAAACTCTTCGAACCTCTAACCAAGCAATGCCTTATGCGGTCTATACTGGCTTTTACCTGTATTTTTGTGAAGTTTAATTCCTTCATTTTTCTTTGATCATCATCGTGCTGTAATTTTTCTATATTATTCAATGATATGATAACTCTTCCATAAAAAAAAAAAAAATACTATGTTACCAAAAAATAAAATAAAATACTCTTACTATTATACTCTATCAGCAATTCAAACGCATAATATTTGTAGCTAAGAACAATTTTATTTGCACAATTAAATTTGTTACATCTGAAATAGTTCATTAAATTTTTTATTTTCTCATTCATTTGTCATCAATATTAACTTGCATATTAGTATTTGCCTGCAGTTTACTTTTTAAAATTCAATGATTTGTATTTTGAATTGTTAGATTAGTCAAAAATTGAGATGATGTTTCTATTGATAACATGAACAAGATAATATATTTATCTAAAATTTTTGGAAGACCTATAAAAGGTTCTTTCCTGAGATATTTACAGTTTATCTTTTTTTAAAATTTATAGAATTGAAAGTTCTACGTATTTTAGAAATTGCAAGACAAAGAAATTATCAAATTAGGGAAAATATAAAAAGGTAATTTGTCAAGGCAAGAGTCTTCTATATATCACCCGAAAATTTGATAATTAAATGTTGAGATTACAATTTATCCTAATTAATTAATTAATTAATATATAAATATTAAATCTAATACAGTAAAACCTCTATAAATTAATACTCGATAAATTAATAACTCGATAAAATTAATAATTTGTCCGTCCCAACTTGGGACCAGTGTAAAATTCGACATCAATCGATAAAATAATAAGATAATAACTTTTTTGAAATCCCAGTGTATATATATTGGTCCCAACAAAACTATAAATTAATAATATTATCACTATAAACTTTTATATATATGTGTGATACACTTCAAATTTTTTTTTATTTTTTTTGAGAGAATACACTTCAAAATTCTAAGATTGTCTAGTTAAAAATGAATCAATATTCATTTGTTTTTGCTTGAACTTCAAATCTATATTAATTTCATCTTTAAATCTCTTCATTACACTTAAGAATTGAGGCATTGTCTTCTCATATAGCAACAAAAAGTTGTGAAGAGTTGTTGCTGCTTACAATGAACTTGACAAATTCAATTTATTTGTGAATGTAAATTCGTCTAACTAATATATATTGTAATTTGGTTTTTCATCTCTAACTAATATACATTGTAACTAGAATATTGGACTTAAAAATTTAAAGTCATACGTAAAACCTCTTTAAATTAATAAATTATTAATTTATTGATATAATAATATAATATCTCCCTAAATTAATGAAATATCCCGGTCGCAACATTCCCGACATTATTAATGTATTATAGGGGTTTTACTGTATTGAGAGTTGTAGAATCGGAAAACAAATCTAATCCTTTGAGTAATGGGATTAAGATAGAAGAATAACAAACAATTATGGAATCGTAAAGGAATTCTACTGAGCAAGCCAAACTAAACTACAAAACCTAGAGCTACCATCTATAAATTCAATGCACTAATTCGTTTTCTTGCAGCTGAATCAGTCAGATATGATGAGTTTAGTAAATATCAACGCCAGAAAGTTCAGATTATGCACTGTTTTCGATTCTTATTTTGTCTTCTGTGAAGCATTCTCCGAATAACATCGAGCTACCCGATATCAAATCGAAATCAAATCGAATGGATTCCGACATTGCTGAAAAAGACCCTACTTCCAGGTACATCCGATACCATGACACTACTATTGAAAGCCATGATACCTCTGCCTTTAAGCAATACAAGGCGTTTGATGAAAGCGAAGGACTCGAAGTTGCCTGGATTCAGGTTTCAATGGATGATGAATCGATATCGGGTGATCAACTATGCCAGAAGATTAATCTGCTCAAGTCACTCAAACATGAAAACGTGGTCAAGTTTCATCACTCTTGGATTGACCATAAGTATAACAGGATTAACATTGTTACAGAGTCTTTTGCTTCGGGTTCGTTAAGAGAGTACCGGACCAAGCATAGCAAAATCGATATCAAAGTTATCAAGAATTGGGCTAGACAGATTCTGAGAGGTATGCATTATTTGCACACTCATAATCCTCCTCTCTTTCTTCAGGATTTTACTTGTGATCAAGTGTTCGTCAATGGTAATAATGGACAAGTTAAGATCGGTACTAACTTTGGATTAGCCATCCTCAACGAGAAGCAACCGGCTACAGATCATCATAACAATGTGTATGATTTTGGTATGTGCCTGCTCGAGATGATTACCCGTGAAAATCCATACACAAAACCTTCCATTCTTACCGGAGTGTCCGATCCCAAAGCTAAGCATTTGATAGAAACATGCCTATCTCCATCGTCTACGAGATTGTCTGCAATGGACTTGCTAGAACATCCTTTTCTAGTAGCTCAAAGTTGCAAGGAAACTGTATCGTGTTCGCAGCTATCAGATCCTATATGCAAGCAAGTCAACTCTAAGCTCCCTATAGTCAATGGCACGAACGAGAAGAAGAAGAAGATTGTGCAGCGAGCTTCCAGCAACAAGAAGAACAATTTTTGGTACGGGTTGAGAGGGATGCAAGTTGATGAGAGAACAATTTTGTTTACTCTAGATATTGTAAATAAGGGAAGTAGTAGTGCCCCCCAAAACATAGAGTTTCCTTACCATATAGATTCTGATACCTCTGTTTCAGTAGCAGCAGAGATGACTGAGCAACTCGATTTCTTAGGCCAGGATGTAGCTATTGTTGTTCATTTGATTGACGCCGTGGTAACAGATATTGTAAAAGTTTAGAAGTCAATTCATGTATAGTACAATTTCTGATAATATTAACTATTCCTAGATCCATATATACCAAGATTCGAAGATCTAATTAGTTTAATGTTATGAATTTTCCTAACAAATGCTCCACATATTAAGTGCTTCCGAAAAATCTCAAAGTTGTGTTCTTACATTATAGAGAAGCTAATCTTTATGTATGAACCAAATGCCCTTTTACATGAACTTGTCAATATCCAATAACATTAGCAGTTAAAGTGACTTTCTCTGGAAGCGCAAAATCACCCAATCTTATTGCAGTGAAGGGCTTTGTTAATGGTTGGCAACTTGCTGTAATCTGAGAAGAAACTTGCCTCATGGTTGGACGGGATTGCGGATTTTCAATCAAGCAAGCCATTGAAATTTTTGTAACATGTAATACTCTTTCTGCTACTTTACTTTTTGGTAAGTCAAGACGTTGATCGACCACGTCCTTTAATAATTTATCCTGATCAAGTGACTTCAATAATGAAGATGATGAAGAAAGAGATGTAACTAAATCACCCGGATGCCTTCCCATTAATATTTCAAGTGTCACCACTCCGAAACTGAACACATCGCATTTTTCATTCACCATCATTGTGTAAGCTAGTTCTGCACAAGTTTAACCAAGTAATCAGAATGATGAACATTGTAGAGAGACAGTAAAAATTCAGAAAATTAACTGTATGCATACCTGGTGCAGTGTACCCGAATGTGCCTGCGAATGAAGTCCAATTTGACGAGTCCGGCAACAGAAGTCTAGCTGTCCCAAAATCGGAGACATGAGCCTCAAATTCTGAATCCAACAGAACATTATTGCTGGAAATGTCTCTATGAATGATTGGGGGAGAGCAATCGTGGTGCATATAGGCCAACGCATTAGCTATTCCTTTGACAACATTCAGCCTCTTGAACCAATCCAACTCCTTTGCTCGGTCATCGTTGCTAAAGATATGCTTCAAGCTTCCTCTTTCAATCAATTCATAAACCAGAAAAGAATGCTTGGGATGTGAACAGAAGCCATGTAACTTTACAATGTTCCGGTGACGAATGTTCATAAGCACATTTATCTCATTTGTAAATTCTTTTGAATCAGTCTCCCCTTCATTTTGGTGGAGTTTTTTCACAGCAACCACTCCACCAGTTGGCAAAACAGCTTTATACACAATTCCATACCCTCCTTCCCCAATGCAATACTTGGACTCAAAACCATTTGTAGCCTTAACAATATCCTCATATTTTATATCCTTACTATGGCTCCATAATGTGTGCACTTTTCCATGACTCGCCTCGACTTCCTCTGAGCCAGTTTTCTTTTCTTTAATATTCCTCCTACGAAGCAAGATAAAACCTCCAACCAGAAAAGTGATCAGTAACAGCGCGCCCAGCACAGGGATTAGAACAAGATAATATTTGAATTTTCTTTCCTTCTCCCTGGGATTCTTGTCAGTTGCTGGAGCTACACATGGCTTTAATCTGGAGTTCTTTCCACACAGGTTTGTATTATTTTCAAGTGATGCAAATGGAGCCTCAAGGAAGGCCTTACTGTTTGGAATTTCGCCTTGTAACTCATTGTAAGATATATCCACGGTTGTCAAGCCTAACAAACCGCCAAACGAAGTTGGAATTGGACCAGACAACAAATTGTGAGACAGGTTTAGTGTCTCCAACCTTATCAATCCTCCAATCTGCTGCGGTATCTTTCCTGTTAGAGAATTGTAGCTGAGATCAAGACTTTCAAGAGAACGTAAATTCCCAATTTCTAACGGAATAGCCTCCGTGAAATTATTGTGGCTGACATTCAAGAAAAGTAGTTTTAAGCAGTCTCCGAGTTGTGCAGGAATCACTCCACTTAAATTGTTTCCCGCCACATCCAGAGTTCCGAGCTCAGACAACGTCCCTATTTCTGTGGGAACAGATCCTGAAAGCTTGTTATCTCCAATGGAAAGTTCGAACAGTGTTAACTTCCCCAATTCCTTTGGAATGTTTCCTGTAAGTTGATTTGACGAGAGGTCGAGTAACTGCAACTGAGATGCATTTGCAATTTCAGAAGGTACGCCGCCAGAGATCATATTCTTCGACATTTTCAGGGTTGACAAACTAGAAAAGTCTTCCCACTTCCAAGAAAGCTCTCCATAAAAATTGTTATCACTCATGTCCAAGTACCTCAAATCCGGATAACTACCGAAATCTTCAGATATGTTTCCTGTAAGCTGGTTGTTTTCAAGACGGGCTCGAATCAAGCTGCTACAGTTTCTCAGGCTTCTCGGGACAGGACCAGAGAAATTATTCCCATTTACAGCTAAACCTCTTAAAAGACCTCCGGCGCATATATCTCCAGGCAATTCGCCTGTGAATCTATTAGAATATATTACAAAAACATCTAAAACAGTGAGATTGTTCATTTCGACAGGAAGATCACCAGAAAGTTGATTGTTTTCAAGAAAAAGCTCGGTTAGTTCGGTCAACATCCCAATTTCTCGAGGGAGAGAACCCGAGAGCTGATTATCACTAAGATAAAGAGAAACCAAAGACGTTAAATTTCCAATAGAAGCCGGTATCAAACCAGTAAGGTTATTCCTCGACAGCGCGAATGCAGAAAGAGATTTCAACATTCCAACTTCTTCGGGTATAGAACCGGAAAGGAAGTTATCATTAAAATAAAGAGCCACAAGATTTGTCAAGTTTCCTATAGAAGTCGGGATGGTTCCAGTAAGACTATTAACAGACAAATCAAGATCAGTAAGCGATTTCATCAACCCGATTTCAACAGGAATAGGACCAGAAAGCTGAGTCATATGGATATAAAAAACAGGCAACTGTGTCAAACTCCCTAAAGACTTTGGAAGAGAACCATTTATATAATTGTTGGATAAATCAACATAAGTGAGAGATTTCAACAGTCCAAATTCATGAGGAATCGGACCGGATATGTTATTGAGAGACAAATCAAGAACATTGAGATTGGATAAGTTTGCAATATAAGAAGGAATGTTGCCATAGAAAGAATTATTACTAAGATTAAGATGAACAAGGTTTGGAAATGAAGGGAAAGTGAAAGTGTCAAGCATACCTTTTAAACCAGAATCTTTAAGGGTAATATTAGAGACACTTCCAGCTTGATTGCAGTGAATTCCATACCAATATTTGCATGGTGAGGATGAATTCCAAGAAGATAAAAAAGATTGGCTTTGATCATCAAGAGTTGACTTCCATTTCAGAAGAGCATCAGCTTCTAATTCTGAAGATGCAATTGCAAGAAACTGAAAACAAAAGAAAAGGATGCAAAATAGTGAGGGTGCCATTAGAGAAGAGACACATGGAAGATGAAGATGATAAAGATGATATTCAATTATTTGTAAAGCTTTCAACTTTGACTTATGATGCCCATTTTCAAAGTCAACTTCATCTTTTTTTCTACTTATTTAGACAAGTTGTAGCTTACTGCCAAAGCCAAAATTTCTTGTGTTTTGTATTTCAACTTAAATTCAAATATCTTTCCTTTTTCATTACTATTATTAATATGTCTAGAAGGTCGGTTATTTTAATAATTATAGATTTTATTTTTCAGTTCGATATTCTGATTTTTTCTTATAAGTTTAGTCATATTTTTGTGTAAGTCACAAATTAGACCGGAAGTTAGAAAATCAATGAAGCAAAAATACAACCTATTACGGGTGGTAAATAAAATTCACATTTTATGTACATTAATGAAAAAATAGATTAATTTAAGATTTTAATTTCCTTTTTTTTTTCGGTTACTGATTTTAATTTCTTTAATTACAAACATTAAATAAAATTAAAAAATCACAATGATAATAAACATTAAATAAAAGGGTACTGGGTGATGCTAATTCTCACTAGAATGTATGTAAAAAAGACTCAGCTGAATTTTGAGAGAAGTTGTTTCTATGTTTCACGGGCCTAATAAGGCAAGTGTGGATCCACCTAATCTCCAGTATTTTTTATTTATTAAAATGATGAGAATAAAGATATCAACATCAGGGGCGGACCCAGGGGGGGGCTCGGGTGGGCTCGAGCCCCCCTCAGTTCCGGCACAACCCTTAGGAATATACCGATATGTTCGGGCTAGTCCCCCCAAAAATAATGTGTATTAAAAATAAAGATGATAAGGTAGACGAAGTGAAAGGGTGGAAGAGTTGGTAAGAAGGGGTGTATTTAGATGTGTTGACTAAGGTTCAAATCCCACCATCTACATTTTTTTTCTTTCCAACATTATTAATGCTTTTCATCAATTTCTTTTCCCCTAACATTATTAATGTTTTTCATCAATTTCTAATTTTTTTCTCCTAACATTAATTGCATCAATATTTTCCCCTAACATTATTAATGTTTTTCATCTATTTTTAGTTTTTTAATGTTATTTTGATCGAAAACTCTACTTTTTTTTGTTTTTCCTTTTTATTTTTAATAATTTTATCAACAATTTTTTATTAGATCATTAATTTGTTTCTCCTAATTTTATCAACTCTACTTCATTTTTGTATACACGCATATATAAAAAAAAATTTACGCTAAAGCCAAAATTAGCCCCCCCGATCTCCAAATCCTGGGTCCGCCCCTGATCAACATACAATAGAATAGTGTAAAATAGAATCTGCGTATCATATATACTTGATTTGATCTCGTAAATCCATAAGAATAAATTGGTATATATGTATTTTATACTAATAGATTATATTGACAACTAAGCAAGCAGTTGTATATAGTTACACATTTATTAATTAATGGGGTTTATCAATTTGGTTTATAGAATAATTGTAGTCACGTACGGACCCAGCAAGATTCCTTAACCTGTTCTGTTCATACCCCTCCCCTCCAAAGTCCTCATCCCATCACCTGTTAGACTACCCTATTAAAATATTTCATACAATATTCTTATTGGTTAAATAATATCTGCATTCAAATAATATACATTCGAATCATATATCATATAATTATTTTAGAATATATATTTCAGAACTATGTGAAACCAAAAATTAGGTGGTTTGAAGAGTTTTTTTTTTTACAATATTGATAGAAATTACACAATCAATTGTAAGATATAGCAAAGAAATTATAATTACAAGATTTCACCTATGAATTGAGGAATTATTTATCCTCAAATAGGAGTCCAAACAATGGTGTCAGTGTTAAGAAAGTGACAAACAGGAGGTCCTCCTGGCTTAACATTGAGAACTTGAAAGGCATAATGCTTTGGATTCCAAGTTGATGTATCTAAATGACATACAACTGCTGCTTTTGCTTTAGAACCATCTTCACCTATCATTGGAACCATATAAACATTTGTATCCTTTATTGTATGACAATAATACACTGCATATGCATATCTCTCTTTATGACAAACCATATTATGGTTTTTTTCTCCCATCATTTTGATCCCCTCTAGAATTATATAGTCTTGTTTGCTGTTCACTTCCTCAACTTGATTCGACGCGGTTTGAACCCTTGTTCCGAATTTGGTCACAACGTAATCTGCTAACGACTCTAATGAAGTAACACATTGTTTGTCTTCTCCTTTGATGCCTGGTGCTTCACATTCCTGAATTGTTTGTTTGATGATTTGAGCTTCTTTTGAGATGGATTTGATTGAAGTGAGGTTTAAAATTTGGGGTAATTTTGAGGTAGAAAATGGTATGGATTGGGCTAGTTTACGAGGTAAGAAATTGAAACCTTCGGGAGATTTAATGAAAATAATATTGGTCATCTTTGTATTAGGACGAAGATTATGTTGTAAGAAATATGTAGTAGTTGTGGTGGTGTTGGATTTAGACTCGGTATCATCAAATGGTTTTGATTCGGCCCAGTACCCTGTTCGATATCTTACCCGACTGCTGACTGCACTAGTAAGAAGTTGGTCGGCGAAAGTAGTTCTAATTTCTGCATCTGTTTAACTTTTCCAAATCAGATCGTTACACGAAATATATCTAATCTAACAATAGAGCAACTGGGAATGTAGGACTAATTGGATGCCAGGAGTTAGCTTGGCATGGAATCAAACAAATTGTTCCGGATTTACAAAAGAAACTATAGACCGACGTTGTCATTTGAGAAAATGAAACTCCAGACCTCAAAACTAGAATTTACAACATGGATATAGTTATTTCCTCGGGTAATATACAATATTAACAACACATTAGAAATTAACAATTGTATTAAGAAAGCAAAGGAGAATTAATCAAGGAGTAACCAACCAGGGGTTAGAAGTTGTAGTAAAGCATGGGGCAAAGGAGTGGCTGGCAACATGGATTTCCAATACACTTGAGCTGGTAGAGCCCCAGAAGAAGCATCTGTTTCTCTTCCACAAACCTGCAACAATTGAATTATTTAATACAAATTCTCATTGAATTTGAATTTTCTCATAGTTAAGCTAATTTCATATATTAGGAAATTAAGCAAGTGCTCACAATTAAGAGTAAAGCAAGGACAGGAAGGAGATACAACAACTCCATTATGTCTTTTGAAATCAATGTGTTCAAGTTTATGACAAGTGCAAGTGATCATATTAAGATTTGTAAGCACATATATACAAACAGTTAAACTATATTTTTTATAGTTGAAATCAAAACCGACAACTGTAAAAGACAAGTCAAACTCCATGCACGTGGGAACCTTCATTTCAACTCAACCTGTATTTCCTTTATTGGAATCAGAATTAATACTATTTTCTGATTTTCTTTCATAAATTATGGATATGTTTTATCTTTAAAGCCACAAACACTTCAGATTGAAATCATCTAATGAAGATCCAGATTCAGAATGAAGGCCACATGTTTACCCCGCTGCACACAAAATTTAAAACTTTTTCGACCATATTTTCCAACTTTTTTGAACCGACTTCTTTTTTGGTTGAAGGAAAAGTATACAATAATAGTTATAAAAAATAAACTGTTAGTTGGCGTATCCATGAATAATAGAAAGTAGTCCTTTAATTATTATAATTAAAAGTATTATACACTACCAAGAAAAAAAGAAAGATCTATAATATTCTACACTTTATAAAGTAAAGAAAATACCTTTCCGTAATAAATGTACAAAACAAGGTGGGATGTAAAGAACTACTTATTTGGATTCTCTAGTAATAACTATTCTATTCCTACACTTTCCTATATACCAACAAGCCTTTAATAGAAGATGTAAATAACCTTAGAAATTACAATTCATTGAGTTCTGCGAAGTTGAAATTACAATAATCACTTATGCCTTGCATTCAAGCACTAGAAATAACAGAAAGGTACATAGACAATAACAGTAAAAAAACACTCAGATAAATTAAGGAGATCATATATATAATAACGTTGCTCGGGAGGAAAATTTGTAGACGTAGGTATGGACTATGGTAAGTATCTAAAGAATGTATATTTGATGTCCTCAATTGGGAAGCCAAACAATGGTGTCACTATTAAGGAAGTGACAAATAGGAGGTCCTCCAGGCTTAAGATCGAGTACTTGAAAAGCATAATGCTTTGGATTCCAAGCTGATGTATCTAAATGACACACAACTGCTGCTTTGGCTTTAGACCCATCTTCACCTCTCATTTCAACCATATAAACCTCTGTATCACTTATCTTATGGCAATAATACACAGCATATGCATATCTCTCTTTGTGACACACTATATGATTTTTATCTCCCATCATTTTGATCCCGTTATTTTCAATGCTGTATAGTTGTTTCTTGTTTTCTTTCTCTACTTCATTAGACAGTGTCTGAACCCTTTTCCCAAGCTTCGAAACAATATAATCAACTAACGATTCTAATGATGTTGCACAATGTTTTTCTTCTCCTTTGATGCCTGGTGCTTCACATTCTTCAAGTGTTTGTTTCATGACTTTGGCTTCCTTTGATTTTGATTCTACTGAAGTGAGGTTTAGAATTTGTGTTAGTTTGGAGGTGGAAAAGGGTATGGATTGGGATGCTTTATGTGGCAAGAAATTGATACCTTTGGAGGATTTAGTAAAGATAATGTTCATCTTTTTGTGCGGACGGAGATTATCACGTAAAAAGTATACAGTTGTTTTGTTAACGAATGTTTGCTTGTTTTCAAATGCCTGGATTTCAGACCAATACCCAGTTCCATAGGTTATCCTTTTGCCACGTTCCGGAGCCAATAAACTCTCTCGTAAGAAATTGCTTGTGATCCCTCCATCTGAACATGGATGATGATTATATATATGCAATGCAACCAAAATAATTGAGAAAATAAATACAAGGAAAAAGGTACTAACCAATTTGTAAAAGTTGTTGTAAAGCTATTGGCATGGGAGTGTTTGGCAAGTGTGATTTCCAATACTCTTGAGCAATTAAAGAAGCATTACAGCTTCCTCTTAGAACTAGCTGCATGCGAAAACCATATTATTAAATTCAGATGAGAAAATAAATACATATTAAGATTCTTAATTAATGCTTACACAGAATAAAGCAAGCTGGACAAGGAGATATTGAGGAACAGTCTCCATATTGTATGATTAAACATAAGCGTATAGAAATGAAATGGAAGATATATATACACATAGAGACACAAAAAAAGTAATGGTGGGATTAATTAATTACAAATTACATTGTTATAAAATGGAAATAAAACAAAAGATGAAAACAAATTCGAGGTAGATAGATGAGTGGAGTGAATTGGTCAATGAAATCGGCCTTGACAATTAAGTCCGTGAGAAGACTTGGAGGTATGTCGACTTGGTTAATGTTAAATTTATATATGTAATTGTGAATGGAACACTGCATGATTGGACTCTTGTACTAATTAACTGATAATTAATACTAGTGTTATATGCTGATTATGCTACTACATTGTCAATCCATTTTATATTATTCTTTTATTCGGGTGGACAATTGTATATCATTCCCATCCTAATCACCTACTTCTCTTTTTTCTTCTCTTTTTTGTGGAAAATACGAGACAGAGGGCCGAAATGGCAATCCTTCAAGTACCAGACATATATACGTACCAACTCCACTTTTTGTAGTGATATGGAGAAAATTGACTTCTTTTATGTGGTTGACCTCAAGAGTTGATCTATATATGTATGATATATAAGATAGAAATGGGTGATAATTTAGACCCCACGTCTAAGATCAAGTAATAGAGATATATGTACAATAGCATTACTATTTTAGGTAACATAAAATTTAGTTAAAGGTAGGTTTATCTACTCGCAAGATCATAGCGAACTACAAACATTGATAATGATTTATAGTGGAGTTTGCAGATCATCTACTAATAAGAGATAAATTTTGATGAACCAGGAACTCGAACCTCAAACCATTCAAGTAGAAGATGGAGTGCCTTACTACCGTTAAGAACGAAGAAGTTAATAAATTACATTTTCTAGCTATGATATTCTAATTCATTGGTAGTTAAAGCTAACATCGCGTTATATTATTAGAAATAGTGAGAAGGGAAGTAACAAAGGTTATGAATCCCAACTAGGTTGGCATCTACAACACATCGAAACCAAAACCCAAAGCTAAGATCACGTTATAGAATTCAAGATTATGTACTATATCGGTTTTCTCGTTAGATGACACATAATATATAATAAAAAAAATAATTCTTGCCATCTCATTGTTTTTAAAAGTTTTGTCAAATGAAAACATTCATAAAAGAAGATAAAATTTTAAGAAAAAAATAAAAATTGTGCTCATGAGTTACTATGAATAAAAATAAAAATATTTACATCATACTTCAGTTGGCTCGAACTCATGACATTTTTAATTTTATAAAGAGTTTCAATAACTAAGTTAAGAATTTTTGTCAGAACACATTTGATCTTATCCCCCAATATTTTTAACGTCAAATGCAATTTTTTCAACTTAGTATATTATATTTTGTGACTTTATTTTTATTTTATTGGATTAAACATCTATTTGCCCCATGTGGTATCCAAAATTGTAGCTTTTGCCCCCTGTGGTATGATTTGGTAACATTTGCCCCCTATGGTATCCAATTTTGTCATTTTTGCTCCATGATGGATGGAAATTAGATAACTTTTATTACATAATGTCATTTCAAATTGTAAATTTAGCAAATTTGATGGCATGAATCTATGAAAATATGATAATTGAACTGATCGAGAAACTAAATTTTTCCATTTTTCATCCATCAGGGGCAAATGCCACCAAATTGGATACCACAAGGGGCAAATGTCACCAAATCATACCACAGGGGGCAAAGAACAAAATTTTGAATACCACAAGGGGCAATTAAGTGTTTAATCCTATTTTATTTTAAAAAAACTCACGTTTAGTAATTTAGAAGCACAACTTTAGTCCATATTGTACCTAAATATGGCCCAGCCCACTGTGTGGTTTTGATTTGCAGAAGCCCAACAAATTGTTTTTGTTTTCATTAACCCACCAAATCTACCATAAAAATTAGAATTGTTTTGAAAATGTGAAGTGTATTTTTGACACAATATTTTGTCTTGCATTTATGAACAACGTGCTACTAGAATGAGAGGAGGCTTATGTTTCCCACTTTCGGCAATGCCAGAGATGTGATGCCTCACTCTTCCAAGTGAACATGATTTGCGGGCACTTTTGGATGCATGGCCTGACCTGAACATGTTAACTCTAGTAATTCAAATTATGTATAATAGCTAGGTACGTAGCGCTAGCAAATAAATATGAACGTTTATGACACTTCCATATGGAAATCTTCAGCAACTCCTCAAATATTAATTAGGAAGCCAAACAATGGTGTCACTATTAAGGAAGTGACAAATAGGAGGTCCTCCAGGCTTAAGATTGAGTACTTGAAAAGCATAATGCTTTGGATTCCAAGCTGATGTATCTAAATGACATACAACTGCTGCTTTAGCTTTAGACCCATCTTCACCTCTCATTTCAACCATATAAACCTCTGTATCACTTATCTTATGGCAATAATAAACAACATATGCATATCTCTCTTTGTGGCACACTATATGATTTTTATCTCCCATCATTTTGATCCCATTATTTTGGATGCTATAAATTTGTTTCTTGTTCTCTTCCTGTGCTTCATTAGACATTGTTTGAACTCTTTTCCCAAACTTCAAAACAACATAATCTACTAATGATTCTAATGACGTTGCACAATGTTTTTCTTCTCCTTTGATGCTTGGTGCTTCACATTCTTCAAGTGTTTGTTTCATAACTTGGGCTTCCTTTGATTTTGATTCTACTGAAGTGAGGTTTAGAATTTGTGCTAGTTTGGAGGTGGAAAAGGGTATGCATTGGGATGCTTTATGTGGCAAGAAATTGACACCTTTGGAAGATTGAGTGAAGATAATGTTCATCTTTTTGTACGGACGAAGATTATCACGTAAGAAATATACAGTTGTTGTTTTATTAATAAATGTCTCCTTCTTTTCAAATGCTTGGATTTCAGACCAATATCCAACGCCGTAGGATGTCCTAGGCAAGGCAAGTTCGCTATCGATTGAACTCTCTTGTAAGAAGTTACTTATGATTCCTGCATCTGAACACAATATAAGCTTTAGTTTCTTAGTTTCTTACTTTCTGATTTTCTTATTATATATTACTTATATACCTTCACTTCCCAAATAAGGACGAATTCCCAAAAACGAAAACAATAATTTAAGGTAACTAACCAATCTGTATTATTTGTTGTAAAGCCTTTGGCATGGGAGTGTTTGGCAAGTGGGTTTGCCAATACTCTTGTGCAGCTAAAGAAGCATTACATCCTCTCAGAACCTGCTGCGACGAGGTTGAAGATGAAAACCATATGGTATTATTATATATACAAAGCATTGATTAAGTGCATAAATTATTAGATTAAGAAGACAACATATATAAATGACAAAGATGAATAGTTAATGCTCACCCAGACTATAACAAGGATGAGAGCAAGGAAATATTGACGGGGTGTCTCCATATAATGAACCAATCAATTAAGCAGAGATCTGCTGAAACTAGATAACTAAATAACCTATCTGAAATGGAAGACACAAAAGCAAAAAAACATAAGCAATTATATATAAGAGCTAGCTTCAGGTGGATTGAAATGTTCAATGAAGTCGGCTCGGAAAGATTTGGTTAATTAATTATATAATATTAGTTGGACTAATGGGAGGGACACTACATGTATATATATGGTTGGACTCTTGCAAAGTTGAGTGAGAAACATTTGTCATTACATTACATTGTCAAACAAATTTTCTTCTGTCTTTGTTTGGAAATTAGTAACCAATCCTAATCATCCACTTTTTTTCCTGGGAAAATTAGGTTTAGGATGAAGCTGGCTGGCTATCCTAGTTTAATACCAATCATGTATACACCCTGCACCAACTCCTTTTTTTTTTCTTCTCTTGTTTCTTTATAAAAAGACATGTTATGAGATGGCTCTACTATATATGTTTTGAACCCCCTTAATCACCAAGTTTGGTTTGATAGGTTGTAGTGCAATGTAATGTAATTAATCATGGGGTTTGAATATTAGTCAACCTCATAGCTTTCACATTGTGTCAACAACATCCTCTACTTACTTAAACCATAAACAATTAATCCTTGAATTTGTCTAAAATAATCGATTGGTTCTTAATTTTTTATTTTTCTATGTTTAATGACTAGGATGATTTGGAGAGTTTTAATAATAAGCTTTGAAATTGCATTTGGTTCAGTTGACAAAGGTAAATTCAATGTTGTGTGGTTTTGTAAAACTATTTGTTTTTCTCGATTGATTGAGATTTGCACCGATTGATTTAGAGATTGTTTCAATTCTTCCAATCAATGCTTAATGTATATTCTCTATCAGTTTAATATACCAAGAGCTTCATGAACTTCGTCCAAAAAAATATATTAGTTTCCCTGAACTTATAAAGTTAAAAAAAAAAATAATTAAAAGTGACAATATTTGGACATTATGTCCAAGTGATAAAACAAGAACAAGAGTGAAGTTGAACAAAATAATAAATCATACGACTTTATACAAGTTCAAGAAGCAAATGTATGCGTAAGGAGGTCAATTGGTCATTTTAAACGAGTTGAGTTGTCATTAGATCATTTTCAACAAGTCTAAGGAGCTAATAATACACTTTATAAGTCGAAAGAGTTAAATCTACTTTTTGAGCCATGTTCTGGAGGCTCTTAATATATATTAAGCCTTGTCTACCACTAATTTTGTTATGAGAGGGTCTGTCAAGCTTTTTCAAAAAGTTCAGAAGTTCAATTGAGTACATTTCAAGCAATTTGATGAGTTTATTGGATTGTTAATTGACTATATTTTAAACAAGTTCAGGAAAATATGTTACTATAAAACCTCGAGCCAGGACCAATCAAATTGTCGGACAATAATCCTTAACAGATTTGACACTCAAATGGAATGAGCAGGTTCTCTTTGTTCTAAAGCTTGGCTATTCGGTCATATGTTTTGCATGGGAAAAAGCATTCTTAACAATTGGCTGCTGCTCTGCACAACTTCTCTTCACATTGTATTTCCTTTACTGTACTTGTGTACTGCTCACCTGCCACAAAGATTGATTCCATTTCTGTTTTCCTCATAAAGATGCTTTTTTTTTCTTCATTTTCTTTGGAAACAAACAAGAAAATTTCCAAGAACTTAGACCTCTTTTTGTGTTAACAATGGAGCAGACCGCAGAAGAAGGAACTTTAGTAGATAAGAGGGAGGAGCTAATGGTAACATCAACTACCAAAACTAAACAAATCAAGAGAATGTCCCATTTCTTGAATCCTACGCATCCTTCAACTAAACTTCCATTTCCCAAAAACCCAAAACTTCGCTCGTCCTTTTTATTTCCTCCCACTTCTGATACTAAAACCGAACCCGTAAAAGTCACTTTAAGAGGGTGGAGAAACTTATCAGATGAATGGCGATTTTGGGTTCAACATTTGGAAGGTTTGTATCATTCTGTGTGGAAAACAGCTGGAATTTACGAAGCAATAATAAGTTCTACTTTCAAATTTCCCCGAGACAACGATGTAATCCTTGGCCTTGCTGAAAAATGGTGCCTTGACACCAACACGTTTATCTTCCCTTGGGGAGAAGCTACTATCACTTTACAAGATATCATGGTTTTAGGGGGGTATTCTGTTTCTGGTTCTCCTGTATTTTCATGCTCCCCTAAAAGCAAAGAGATGAAAGAAATTGAAGAGAAGTTGAAAAATGCTAAAAAGAAAGCTTTCAATCCGACAGCGTGGATGAGGATGTTTAAGTTTAGTGGCAGCGAGATAGAGCATGAAGCATTTCTCTCATTATGGTTGGAAAGGTTTGTTTTTAATGGTTCTGGTTTAAGATTTCAAGCTCGTATCTTTTCTGTTGCAATTCATTTAGCTAAAGGTGAAGTTTTTGCTCTTGCTCCTGCTGTTTTGGCTAGCATTTATAAGGACTTAGGGTTCTTGAAAAACACAATTGTTACTGCTCTTGAGATTAAGGAAAATGAAAACTGTACACATAATAAATTAGCACTCACTCTTTGCTCTCCCCTTCATTTGGTTCAACTTTGGGCATGGGAGAGATTTCCTGCATTTCAGCCATTTCCAAATGTCATCAACAATGGTGACCCCAGATCCGCTCTTTGGAAAAGTCTGAAAAAAGTTAGTAAATTTGAGAGTGTGATATCAGATTTGGATTCAGCAGCTGAGGGTTTTCATTGGCAGCCTTATTTACATGGTTTGCATTTCAATAAGTTGTACAAAGAGAAAGAACAATGGAAGCGTTTCGCATGCAATCAGGAGTTATTAGCCTATGCCTTGTGTTTAAGAGTGTCTGCCCTTGTGGGTCTAGATTGCATTCAGCCTTATCTTCCTCATCGAGTAGCAAGGCAATTCGGGCTGGATCAGGACATTCCTTGTGACATTTCCAGAACAAATGCCCTTCCAGATCTTGTTTGGTCTAATTACATTAGGCCATTTAGTGATACCAAAGTGTTTGTTCCTTCTCAATTCTCTAAGCCTGATGTTACTATTAGATACTTGGAATGGTGGAAACTCACACAAACAGATTCCCCGGATAGACTTAATGATTCAATCTTCAACCATGTTAGAAGAAAAAGAAGCTCAATCACAATATCAGAAAGGGTTCCACAAGCTTCGATAGGAGAACCGGTCGAAAGAATTACTCAGGCAGATGCTGCAATAGAACCTGACCGTAACATTATTCAAGCTGATGCTGCAATAGAACACATCGAGATGACTACTCGGCCTGAGGCTGCAATAGGCACACCATTGAAGGAGTTGGAAGAGGAAACCGATCCTGAAGCTAGGAATCTGGACCATGGAAGTAGATGTGGAGGAGAAAATATTGATGATTATCATTGTGAGACACCGGGAATGGCACTTGAAGCTCGCATTGCAGTAATTGAGGAAATTGTGGCTAAGCTAAAAACTGTGAGAGGTTTAAAAAACTAGAGGAGTTGCGCATGTTTCGAAAAAGGATTAGGATCTTCTTAAGTTGAGTTCGTCTCAAGTTGGAAAAATACTCTTGTTAAGAAGACTTCTGAAAATGAATTCAGTTTGGTTGCATGGTTAGTCATATTAGTATTCAGTACATTTAAATCAAACAGCTAGCTATATAGTATTATGAACTTGTTTAAGTAGTATATCTATGCTGTCAAAATACTCTAATTATCAAATTTCAAAACTTTCTAGTCTAGAATTTTATGACTTTAATTGCATATTAAGCTGCTTTGTGATGTGTCTACCTGATTAGTATTAACTAAAATACATATATTTTAGTGGGCTAATCTTTTATTTTCTTTTCTTTTTTTTATCTTTTTGATCCATGAAGTTGACAAACCCTTACTAAATATTATTGGAATTTTGAACATCAAATGAATAACAACGAGCTAACCATCTGTTGTATTCATAGCTGATGTTTCTGGTCATCAAGTGCTTAATCTGACCAGAAATACATGATTAGAGAATATGTATTGAAATAAAGCCACAATAGTGTACTCTTAACTGTTTAGTAGAAAAACTCTGCTAATTTCTAGCACATACTACTACCAAGAAATAATTAGTCATTTCCTCAGCAAATCTATAGATTTGATTAACATTTGTTTTGAATTTATATACACATATTTCAAAGTTTCCTTCAAATAAACTGCTTCACCCTTAATTTCCATTTATTTCTTCTCTTCACCTTTTGCTTTAAAATTCAATTTACATCAATAATTTGAACAAATACCAAATTGGAAACGTTCAAAGTTTAAAGTTGTATTTGGTACGAAAACTTTTTTTATTATTATTTTCTAAAATCACATTTTTCAAAAATTTTATCTCTTTAAATATTTATTTTCACTTTTAAGTTTTAACAAAACATTACCAAAATGATCTCAAAACAAACAAACAAAAAGAACCCGAAGAATTAAAATTAAAGTTGGTTAGAATACTATCAATTTTTGAAATTTTCTCTTTTAAAATATCAAAAGTCCTATTGAGAAGTTAATTGAAGTTTAATTAGTAGCCATAAATATAATACTAAAATGTATAAAGTTGAATGTCTAGCCACCAAAAAATAGCTTAGTGGTTAACTTCATTAACATAGGGTCTTGGGTTCGAATTTCAAGATCGCCAAAAGTGAATCTCTCCAAAAAAAAAAAAGTATAAAGTTGAATATATTTGATTATAGGTTTGAAGTATAGTGATGAAATATGGAAATGAATAAAATGAAGTAGTGATGGTATAATTTAAGTAAAGAAAAAATTAGAGACAGAAACATAATGTATGTTCCTTTTTGGGGGGGGTAGTAAAATAAAAGCAAAGGTGTAAGTTGTTATTTGGCTAAAAATAGGAAAGTTGACGGAGTCATGGTGTTCCATTGATAGGAGAAAGGAAGAATGAAAATAGAGAGAAATGGAGGAGAAGAAAAGTGAAGGGAAAAGAAAAGAAACAGTTATTCTTGTTTGTTTCTCCTGAAAAACAAGAATCCCTTCCTTCCTTCCTTGCTGCTTTTATCAACCAAACCAAAACCAACTTCCTTCTTGTTCATAATATCATCATATTGGTTAAATGTTTTTCTTGGACTCTAATTTCAAAGCCTTAATCTTCTAACTTTCTCTCAATTCTTGTATTTTTGATGTTGGTGGATCAGAGAGGGAGGAGGCAACATGAACTGCTTTCCTTGTTGTATGTCTGATCAGAAACTCACCAAAAAGTCTTTGAAGAAAAGCCTTAAGGATTATGATGATGCCAAAAACTTTGCAGCTTTCGCTAATATCTCCTTCAAGAGCGGTACGTACATTCTATTTCTTTTATTTTACCATTTGTTAAGTTCTACATTGCTGCTACACTTTCTAGCTAGGAATTTTTAAATATATATGTGTTAAGGTAACAAATGGTATATTGTTCCTGACATATATGCAATTTTAAGCCTCTAGACAATGGTGAAGCCGGTATTTGATTGTTAGAATTGCAAAAAATAAGAACCTTATATCTTTGTTATAATTTCAATCTCTTTTGGTTTAGTCGCTTGTTATTTTTATCTTAATCCTATGTTAAATGCCAGAATATAGAACATTCTGAACCACTCATTTGTTTCCCTTGTAGAACTTTTGTGATATAAAAAATTGGAATATATAGAAAGCAAGGTTGTTAATAATGGATTATTGACAAGTGCAGATGAGAGCAAAAGAAGGTACATAGCAGAAGCAATAACCAAAATAGGAAAAGGCAATATCTCTGCTGAGGTTTTCACATTCCGAGATTTATGCAGCGCAACTAAAAACTTCAGCCATGATAATCTAATTGGCGAAGGCGGTTTCGGGAGGGTTTACAAAGGGCAGCTTGCAAAAGCAAATGATTGCGTTGCTGTGAAGCAACTTGACAGAAATGGATTTCAGGGAAACAGAGAATTTCTTGTTGAGGTTTTGATGTTAAGTCTTCTTCACCACTCTAATCTTGTCAATCTTGTTGGTTATTGTGCTGAAGGTGATCAAAGAATCTTAGTCTATGAATATATGCCTAATGGCTCTCTTGAAGATCACCTTCTCGGTACGTATGTACATTTTCATGTTTCGTTTCTTCTTTTTTCTTCCTCAACTAATGATATAAATTGCAAAAAATACAATCGAATTCTGTTTTTTCAGATTTGCCACCGGAGAAAAAGGGCTTGGATTGGAAAACAAGGATGAAAATAGCTGAAGGTGCAGCTCGAGGACTCGAGTACTTGCACGAAACAGCTACTCCTCCTGTAATATATCGCGACTTCAAAGCATCAAATGTGTTGTTGGATGGGAGTTTCAATCCAAAGCTATCGGATTTTGGGCTGGCAAAACTCGGTCCGACAGGGGACAAGACTCATGTTTCTACCAGGGTGATGGGGACTTATGGGTATTGTGCTCCTGAATATGCATTGACAGGCCAATTGACTGCTAAATCTGATGTCTATAGCTTTGGAGTTGTGTTCTTGGAGCTAATCACTGGAAGAAGAGTTATTGATAATAGAAGACCCACAGAAGAACAGAATCTCGTTGTTTGGGTACGTCCTTACTTATTGGCTTAAGTTTTGGGTTAACTAATCCTTTGACATGGTTATAGACCGACCTTTCTAAGATTTCGCGTGTTAAAAGATAATAAACATTAGTATTGAAATATATTATCCGTAAAGTACTTTATGTAATGCAATTAGAATATGAATTGTGAAATGCAGGCAACTCCATTGTTTAAAGACAGAAGGAAGTTTACACAGATGGCAGATCCATTGTTGGAAGGGAAGTTCCCGAAAAAGGGACTGTATCAAGCTCTGGCAATAGCAGCAATGTGCCTGCAAGAAGAAGCTGGAACACGGCCGTTGATGAGTGATGTTGTTACAGCTCTTGAATTTTTATCCGTCAAGAACGGAGAGGAAGAAGAGTATATGAATGGCGACAATGCAGATGAACCTGATTATAATAGTGATGCCGAACTCAAATTTGATTGATCCATTTGTCTTTAGATTGGAATTAATTTTATCTTCTTTTCTTGCTTTCTCTTTTATGAAATACTAACAAATACAATTTTTCCATTATCTTCTGTAATCCTCTCTCAATCCATCCATGATACTAATCACCCGGATTTTCATTTTCTTTTTGTTAATTCATTACATAGTTTTTTTTTTCATTATCGAGCTTTTCTTTTTATCAATTATTTTGATGAAATCATTCGAGCCAACTCAAGTAATTCGAAGAGTGGCTTAGAAATCACATTGAACAAACCTCACTTTGCATATGACATGAGTCGGGTTTAATTATCCTATTATCTAAATGACAGTATTTCCCAGTTTGAGAAACCCCCTTTTCCATCAGCACACAATTTTGAGGCGATTGCAAAATATGAATGAATTGTTAAACAAGAACAATGCCAAGAAAATAACAAGAGACAGGATAATTAACGAAAAAGAATATAAAAATTCTCAAAATCCCGCATACTACAATTTCATACAAAATATAACCATTTAGTTTTTCTAAAATGATCAAGCTGGCTGAGTCAAGCATGCAAAAATTACTGCATAATGGCCGTATGAGATTTGTTTTTGGTGGTTTTGAACAATGTTTTGAAAACTGGATCAACCGGTCATCTTTCCAGACAGGTTCCTGAATCCGCCACTATTTCTGAGGGTAAGGAGTTCCTAAAGAAATAGAGTTCAGGGGGAGGAAGAGGAAATAGAGAATTGGGGAAGGAAGTAGAAAGAAGAGGAAGAGCGAAGAGAGAAGTTTTTCATCAATAGTAATCTGATAACCCAAACCTTACAAAATACTTGAAATAGAAAAGTACTACTAACATGGCTTCATATGGGTCAGCTACTTACAGCTAGTAACAAACTCTAGAAGGAAATAATGACTATTTAAGCCATAAAACAACCAAAGAAAGAACCAACAAAATAATCTCTAAACCCCTTTAAATCAATACTCATAATTATGATACAACAAGGCAAAAATAAGTTGACAAATAATCCAAAGGAAAAGAGTTGAAGGTTTGTAAAAACCAAAAATAATTATGATACAACAAGGCAAAGATGCTCTCTTAAATATAATATTAAATACGGAAAAAAGACCCAAGACCACAAACAAGCAAAAGACTAACATATTGAACTGGCAATAGTCTGCTCTTTGCCATACCAAATACGTATTATTCCCCGTATGAGGCAGGCAGTTAACTAGTCAAACGAATTTGCACTTGAAGCATCATATTATAGACAACCATATAATGGAAAAATTTGATCCCAACCTCATTTTACTGATCTTCCTGCTACCAATGTCAGATGGTCTCTACGGAGCTGTTACCATTGATGCCAAGTCCAGTTCTTCATCCGAATCAATCACATCTTCATAGTCGTAATACGCATTCACCTGCATTGAGAATATATCACAACTATAGTACTAGAGCATATCTCAAAATAGGGGCGGAACACATGAAGCCCCTGATCTTTCACTATTTTTACCTATTGGACATCTTAGCTTTTATTTTCACATACTGTCATTGTCTGTTTATAACCTTAGATTAGATGTCATTGATCTTTTATGTTAACATAGTACGACCTTTATCATTTATAATCCACAAATTGAATGGTCTAAAAACAAATTTTCTAATCAAAGGCTAACTGTGCAGATTTAAAAATTCTCAAGGGTTTGAAGTGTAAAAACAAAACATCCAGGGCTCAATACATAATAAGGTTATAATGATTGAAGACATGTATCAAAAATAAAAGACTGTGTTTTTATGTGTAACAGTTGCAAGATCGAAAGCATAGTCTCGGAAGGGGTGTGTGTGGGGTATGTATAAATCAATATACATGTATACTGTCATTACTTTTTTTTCCTTAAACTATGTTAGCAAAGAATATATATTACTTGGTAAAAATAAATTATCCTTCATATTCTGATAGTAGATGAAACTGTACCTCTGGTCTTGGGGAAAATGCTTTGAAACTATGGAATTGTGGCTCCTCAAAAGTGGGGTGTTTTAAGGTTATGTATGCTCCTTTGTTTTTGTATCTTTCCTTTGTTGCCTGTATAGCAGATACAATAATTTGTTTGAACAACGCAATTCATTAAAAGATGGAAATAAAGCACCAATGGAAATATGTAATTAACTTGATTAAAATCTGTCTCCAAATATAGTAAATGAGCTCATCCCCTCCCTTCTACAGATAACTGATATTCATTGCTCCAACCTTAGGGTGATCAATGGTTTTCCATTATCTAATAGAAGGAGCATATAGACATCAATCCAACACCTCTAACGTATCTTTTTGAGAAGAAACCAACTGAAGTGATCATCTACTGGCTAAGACTTCAGTATGAAACAATGCATTAGAAATTCATTCCAACACTCAATATTCAAGACCATCAGTTGAGAGCGTAGAAGATGGGTACACCTCAAACAAATAGCATAAATCCCAGTCTATCTCATTATTTGTATATGAGTTCAGCCACAACAGTCAATTTTCTTGTATCTGTGTGCTTGATTGACTTGTGAATCTAAATTTCTACAGCAAAATCATTTCAGAGCAAACTGAAAAAGTTCTAGTCGCTTAGGAACAGTCACAAGCAAAACAGTAACAGGATAATGAGAATACTTGATTTCGGAGGACAAGCTTCTACCTTAATTATTCACTGAGGAGACAACAGAGTTCATAAATTGATTATGATGTGGTTGAATCAAAAGTAAAAGAAAATGAAAGAGGATAGAAATCACGTCATGCACACTCGGTCGTTTAGTGGAACTAAATTATAATAGTGTTATATTACAAAAGTCCAAGAAAGAAAAATCTGCACTAAATGGTCATTTATTTACTTTATGAAACATAACAGAAATAACACTCTTACGAGAGAGAGGAGGGGGGATGGGGAGATTGTACGAATGAAGCAACTCAAAAAATGGTCAGAATCAATCAAAAAATTTACACAACTCATCTTTGAAAGACTACTTCGGTTCTCCAAATTAATAAGAAATCTATCAGAACGTTGAAAACAGCTTTTTCTCAACCACCAAACACACGGTAATATTTGAAGCTTACACATTGCTCAGAAATATAGTCCAAAATAAACATTAGATCCAGTCTCCAGACAAAGCAACAAAAAGTGAAATGCTTTAGCTCTAATATCCTATCACCATCAAGAAAACCGTATGCGAGGATTCTGAACATTATGAATGAAAAATCTTTTCCATCTGATGAAATACCATACTTAACACTCAGCCCATTTGAAGCACTATGGAAAACAATGAACACTTCATCTTTTGTATTAAAAGATCAAATACATGCATCTAAAATGAAACTTAGATTTTCAGAAATGAATACTGCAAAGAAACCTGAAATTGTGGGTAGTCGGGCGCACTGAACACTGTAATTAGCTTTCCTGATTCTACAACATGATCTATGGTGTACCCTTCATCCATTCCTGTAAGTCCTGGCCGCTTTTGTCTTGCATCAGGACCTTCGTGGGATCTGATTATTAGCTAATGCAAAAGAAGAAACCATGATTCTTATATCAGTAACATAATCGCAGACACCAATACAATTTAGTGGCAAGATATATTGGCTTAAGCAAATGTTTAAATTTCACACAACCTTTAGCTGGAATTTTTTCAAAAAATCTTCTGTGCAATCAGGTCCCCACAACAGACCGATGCCTCTTTCTTTGTTTGGTGAAAGTCCATTTCTCATAGTAGGATCAGACCACAAAACATCACCAGGAATGAGGTTCAAGCCTTCCCATGGAGGGTCAAGAACTGATCGTCGGGCTTTAGACAATTCGTCGAGGGAACCAAGAGATAAAGGCATGGTCTCAGAATTAGAAATTAATCTCCGGTTCTTCTTTCCTTTAGTTCTCTTGGACGGGGTAGTAGATACACTGCGGAAAAGTCCCCCATGAGCAGTATATACACGACCAGCTATAATAGAAGCCAAGGGAAGACCTTCGAAGCATCCCAAACATTTCCTATACACATGCTTACCTTTATCGCCATATTTTGCCAAAACTTCCTTCTCAAAGCCATAAACCGATGTGCAATACTTGGATTCGTGATTTCCACGGAGGAGATACACCCTCTGTGGCAGATAAACCTACCAAAGCATCATCCAATTGCTGTTATTTGATAAATTATTAGTTGAGCTAAGAGATACATATTTGTCTAGTCTAGCATTCCATATTTTTGCTTACATTCAATAATATCATAAAGACTAAGGGCCAGTTTTGCATTTACCCAACACCTTTACCGGGGGAAAGCAAGCAATACCAAGCTGGGCCTAAACATTATAAACCGTTTGGCAGCTTTTTCAGTGATTAAATGAAAGTTGATAAAGGTTAACACTTTACTTCCATTAAACTCGAAACCTTAACCTCATGTGAACATTCTAACTAATTTAACCATAAACTCGGAAACAAGATTAACATTTAACTTTGATTTCCGTTACAAAAGTGAGTTGTTCCATTACCGTCCTCCAAGACTAAAACATATAAGGATGCAAAGGAGAAAGATAGTGAGTACCTTCCAAGCAAGTAAGAGCAAGAAGGTCTCAAGACCCCAAGCCCCGCGATCGACATAATCACCATTAAACACAAAGAAGCGATCATGAGAAGGAAATCCAGCTAGACGAAAGAGCGAAAGGACGTCATGTAATTGACCATGAACATCCCCCACTACAACAACTGAACAATCAGGTATTCCTATGCAATCGTCAATGCGGACACAATTAGGTTCTTTGTGAAGAAGCTTAGAAGCAGTCAGGATCAGAGAATCGAACACGGAGACGGGCAATACTGATGGGAAATCAGAGGGGGGAAGATTTGTGGAAGAAAAGTTTAAGGCAGAGCTGAAAGATTCAATCCAATCGAGTGTCAGACTTCCATCTGGAGGCCACCAGATCACCGGAACCTCACTGTCGTCTGGATCTGCTGCAGGAGGAGGAGGACTAATATTTGATGACATGAAAGATCAATGGATGTTTACGTTTCTACTAAATCTTTCATCAACTCGAACAAATAAATTAGAGAGTTTTATTTTATGGATGGGTCTTTTATATTGGAAAAAAAAATTTGGATTTTATGTAAGTTTTACATTATGATTTCTGCTAGGAAAAATAAAATTCGAACAATTTCCAACATAACTATTGTATTTTAAATTTTTGCAATTGGAGTTTCAAATGTTAATAATTAGAAGTTAGTTAGCATTGTTACGTTTGAAAATGACTAAACTGCATTATTTATTTTTATACTTTTTTCATCTTATTTCTCCCAACTCAATTTTACTCGCTCCTATCTTGGAAAAATGATGAAATAGTTCTTTTTATATATGTAAACAAAAATGAAAGAGTCAGAGTTTGTTATTTAAGGCGTTTAGGGGGAAATATTTCCCAAATTCTACCGTGTTTGTTTAATGTGGAAAATAGGTCAAAGGAAGATATTGAGAAAGCCAACTGAAAATGAGGTTGATACAAATTTCAATTAATTTCATCTATTTTCATTGAATTGTGTAAGAGGTGAAACTACATTTTAACATTCTGAAACACCAAGACGTTTGTTAAAACATTATTAGCTATGTAATACATACCCTCATTTGTACTTCTACTTTTTTTTAACCATATAACGATTCTTTTTCATACTTTACTCTAGATCAAATCCACATTAATTGAAATCAGACCGAACCTTTCTAAACCAGAGTATATTTAGCAAGATTGATTTAACATAATTTTTCATTATTCAATAACAATTAAAATCATGTCAAGCTATTAGATTACGGTTCCGTGATCATTTATGCAGCAACTAATAGTATACGTAAACTAGTTGATATTCAGAGAGTTTATAATTTTAATTTTCAGATTTGATTGCTTATATAAACCAAGAAATATTTGCACATGACTAAAGAAGAAATACCAGAATTGACAAACATGATACATAAACAAACTACAAACACAATCATCAGAGTTCTGAAAGAATAGCAGGGATATAATGAGATAATTCTGCTGTAAGAGACTGAAAGCCATTCACAAGTTGCGTGTGGAAATCTTGATCCTCTTCCCCGATAAGTCTAAAGTGGACACGAATAGCACGCTTGCAAACAGCCATGAATTCTAGGAGTGCAGCAATCAGTTGCTGCAATTCTTGGGAACGTAATCTTGTGGCAGGTTCGCCGGACAAGAAGGCTGTGCAAACAGCCAGGACTCCACTGTTTACCTGCAAACAACCATTGCCGTGAGAAATGAATCTTCACAGAACCATAATCGAGAAAATAAGATTACTTACTTGAACAGCAACACTGCCCTGAAGAATTCTTTGCAGACTCTGGAGGCGAGGGAGCTGATCCCCTTCAGAGCTACGGGGCTCCTCAAGTTCATTTCGTAAGGCAGCTGTCCGTGTTTCAATCATACCGATTGCATTCTCCACAGGTGAAAACTCAAGAGATTCAGATTTGATAACCGAAAGCCTATTTACAAGGGCAGGAAAAGAGCCTTCGGTTTGAACAACAGTTCGCCTTTTCCATTGGTCTTCCAAACCTCCTTGGGTTTTGCCATTTTTGGTAAATGGGGTGTCAAATAAGAAACGGTCAAAGACTCGTGCTCGGACACTTCCAGTAGAAAGGGAGAATATTCTTTCTCGTCTACTTCCTAAATCTTCATCTTCCATTACTGGATCAACAGCAGTTATCTGCAGGTAGCAAACACCAGGCTGCAATTCATCTGCTTTCACTTGTCTAGAATCAGGGATGATGTGCAAAGTGTGATTGCCGTCCATTCTAGACTCATAAATATGACTCAACTTTTCCATTATGTCACCTAGTCGTACATCACGTGGTTCCCGGTATACATATTCTTTCCTGTCCAGCTTCCCAAATCTTTCACCATAAAATCCAACCCTATAGTATGTGGCATCCGTGAACGGAATTGGACTTGATTCTTGCTCAAGAATTGATTCGTAGATATTAGTAAGCAATGTATGACATTTAGCAAGCTGACCATATGCCCTTCTGCTTTTATAAACTGGAATCACAAGTTCAAGAATGCTTGCACAGAAGTGATAGAGCTCGGCTTGAGAAAAAAGTTTATTCGCAAGTTGCAGATATTTAACAGCAGAATCAACAGTAAGCTTTGAAGCACCATATCCCTCCACTTCTGCCGCAGCTGTCTCGGAAGAGATCTCGATGCTGACCATTGGACAAATTTTACGCAGAGCAGTTACATGATCTTTGCTCCAAACACCATCATTTCTAGCCACGAGAGCCTGCAAGAAGGTTCATTTGCTATTCGTTGAAATTGGGAAATAAGTGATCACTAACATCATTATTTATAAAAAAAAAAAAAGTTTTAATTAAAATTCCCCACTGCCTGAACTAACTCCTCAAATACAAAACATCCACGAGAAATCGTGGCCTCTAATCAGCTGGTTTTTCAGGCAAAATCAAATGGTGGGTTAGCTATCTTTGGAAGGAATTGCGGGGGATTAAAATTTTAGAAGGCTTTCTATTTTTCAACTGGTATAGAGGAACCAACCGAACTGCGGGTTATATGCAGATGGTAAAAGAATCTTTATTATATTTATTTCACACTTTTGGTTTAAATTTATAGGCTGTATATTTTTGTTTTTATGTTTTTCTAGAAATATACAGTATCTATCAGGAACATATAACTGTCCCAACTCCAACAGGACTTGTGTCTGCATAAACGAGCAACTCTAGATCATATATTTTCTCATAGGATGGCAATGAATCACCTGCATTACGACGCCAGCTACAGCCACAGCGCACTGTGCAGCTTCTGCCCATGACTGCATTTCTTGATGTGCATCACAAAGATGCAATAACCACATGATGTGAAGATCGGGAACAGGAGCAAATGCAAGTGCAAGTTTATAATAGCTCTCTGCTGCAGCATATCTATCTATAGTCATGAGAGAAGCCTGTTAAGAAGCATGAAGCACAAATTATATATGTATAGATCATAATAATGAATAAAACATAAATAATAATAATAATAAATAATCAAAAGCTCTGATGTCAGATGATTGAGCAAGCTGTTTCTCAATGAAGTAAATGAAGCTTAACCATTTTACCAAATAGTAGTAGTAGTGTTATGGTAAAATCAGAGAAGACTGTTTGCGTTACTTACCACAAGTGCATGTTCCAGGCTAGCGTCAAGGGCCAAAATTAGATTTTCAGATAGACGTTTCACCTCCGACCACGACCATCGATTCTCAGGGGAACTTTCCAATATTACTGTAAGGAAATTTTCAGTTAGTCCACATTCCTGTAATACGCTCGCGCTCTTATGTTCATCAGCCATTTCCTCCAGCGACTTCCGAAGGCGTCGAGCTTCACCACTCTCTTCCAGTGCTCCATCAGACCTCATCTGAGTCACTTGCACATCAGACATCAGCTCCGACAATGTGATAGTCAGCATCACCCGCAACCTTGATGTCTGCATAAAATAGCAGAAAGAGCTCTGCGAAATCGAAGAAATTTTTAGTTGAGAAGTACGAATATACAATCTTAAACCAAAATGCCAAACAACCTTACCCTCACAAGTATCTGGAGCCCAATGACAGCTCGTTTCCTTATGCTTTCATTTCTGAAAACACCAAGCCGGAGAAGATGGAAAGCCACCTGCTTCAGAAAACGATCATTCTCCCTTGCCATTAGTGTTGCTCCATGGAGGTCAAAAACACTGTAGAAGACTGGAAACAAATCTTTCCAGAAAGCCAATGGTTGATTTCGAGAGAAGAAGCTCATAAATATGGCACTAATGCAGTCCAGTTTTCCATAATCCGTAGCAATATTATGGGATGCGGCCATCAACGAAAACTTTTCAGATATTTCCAGCACCTGAAGGCTAACTGCAGCGCTCAAGTTTTCTTCCCAAAGCTCCTGGAGTGAATGTGAAAGTTATCAGCTACTAATTGAATCAATAAATAATAGCAGAAAAGAATACATACACGTGAGAATAAATGCAGTATACAAACGGAAACATGTCACAGTTCCATAAGAAAATGACCAGTTTTTGTCTTAGTATTGGATGCAGAGATTCTCTAAGTGCTTGTGCTGAAGCTCCAATTCTTGAGGATTGTGCCTGAGCGAGAGCTTCTCTCAAGGAATACGGCTGGCTTGGGGAGCTTAACTGGGAATTCACTCTCTGCCACAAGTATCCATTATCAGGGGTTCCCTGAGTCTGCATACGAGTAATTCATAAATTATAGGAACACATAAACTCTGAAACAAAGTTTGAAGCAGCAGAGATAACATCGATTTGCTGGTGAAACTTTAGACACAAGAAGTACATGAGAAAGAGCTCAATGTTGGTAGTCAATAGAAAGACCGAAACCACAATGCATAAAGGTGTAAGTTTCAGTAATGACAACAAAAAGAGGAAAAACATCATACCCTGACTTCTTGTCTTGACGCCTCAGATAGGTAGTTATTAATTGCCGGAGAAAGCCTATCAGAGTACTTGGGGGAAGAAGGTCCGTCTGTGAGGGGGCTGCGAGAACTAGACCCCATAAGCATGCCATCAGTAGGTTTTCGATGCTGGAAAACGTCTTCGCTCATTAGCATCTCAGGTTAAGAAAAATATGCATGAAACATCTTACATACAAGTGCAATAAACTCATTGATACTCCTTTTGCTGAAGATAGGCACCTAATTATGGCAACAGTTCCCTAACTTAAAGAGTGAGACCCCCAAGTCTAATATCATAACAACACAAGTAGGAAAACCTGTTCAGGTAAAGCATTTAATGACAATATACATTAGAGTAATAGCAGCTTTGATGCCACATTTAAATGACTTGTTTAAAAGCATTTGTTGACAGGTTGAGATGGCTACATACATGAAGTTCTCAAACTTCTGTACACTAATTAGATCAAATAGCCCTTCCTTACTTACAGAGTCGAAATCCCTAAAATCTGCCAAGCCTACTTCCTCGTGCAAAGCAGTAAATCCTGACATACACTAGTGTAAAAGCAGCATATCACATTAGAGTGATCCAAAAGCTTTGTTGGCAAGTTGAGATGAATATACACTTCATCGAATTCTCACACTTATCTAATCTATGCAAGAACTTTGCTCTCTTTATCATAGCTAATGGCCACAGGATATTCAGTTTCATATATAAAAAAGTGAATACAGTCTCTAATTTCCCCTTTTTGGTATCTTTTAACACTTCTGGCCAGCAGTGCAAATTGCTTTAGTGCAAATACTCTCAACACTACAGCAACCAAAATGTGTAAAGTCACCGCATTGCAAATATATGAAAACAAAAGGTGAATTATAATAGGCATGCAGCAGCTAAACAATTAACAATATACTCTAGTCTACCAGTCTACAACATACAAGCCAAAAGAATACTAAATTTGATATATGTCAACCTCAAAGAGGACAAGGCATTCCTCCATAAGTTTGAAAAACAATCTAGTTCGAGCAATGCTTTGCTGCCAGGCCTTGACAAGTGATGTATCATCCAGATTGCGCACAATTTGCAAAATAACAATTATAACTTCACGCTTCTCAACTGCATTCAGATTGTAGAACACAGGCATCTCATCTAAGATCTGTAAAAGACAAGAAATTCATTTGTAAGAAGCCTATAAAAAGACTCGGCAACCAATGATAATGCAATCAGAAAAGCTAAAGAAAAGGTTAAACCTGGCCAATAAGAGGAAAATATAGTTGGGCAATATATAATTTATCTTCAGGCTTTTGATAACGAGCATCAAACTCATGCTTGCATAGGAGAACAACTAGCATTCTGGCTGCCTGCAAAGACCTCAAAAAAATTATTCTAGGGAGTAATGCTGCTCAAACAAGAAGCAACAAGGAAAACTGAGGCAAACAGAAAATAGAAGCATGCTGAACCAAAAATCAAAAATAAATGGTGCTGCACTGCATTTTCATCAATCTCACCTTTGATCGTTGAGACAAATCATCATGATCCCAAGTAAGGAAAAGTTCTTGTATCAAAACAGATGAAAGGTAGTTTCTACATGAAAATACAGATTCATTAAACAAGTTAACATTTTTCAAATGGCTAACCGAAACTGGTAAAAGAGGAAGAATAACGTGGTTAATATGGTACATGGACAATGGCTAGGCAAAGGGAAAATTATTAGGAAAAAAAAAAGTAGTATTGCAATGGCACTTCAGCAAAGGGATCAATGATTTGATTTCTATACAAACACATGCTGCTAAAGACCAGAACTTACCATTGAATATGGAATGTCAGGAAATTATATAAGAGCGGCCCATGACTACTCTAGAAGAGACATTATAGCATCAGCATCAAACTAAGTGTACAACCATCAGAAGCCAATAAAAGCCACATTTATAATCCATATGTGCTAGCTTTAAAATTATAATCTGCTTGATGCAAATCTCAGTGATTTTAGTCGGGGGTTGAGGTGAGGTGGGGGGTTTGAAAACTGAAAAGGAGTGATTCAGGTGGGTTCACGAATACAACCTTTGGAGTTTAGACAGCTGTAACTTCATAGTTTTAAGTGATGAATCTAATGAGTTCCTCCCAGGGTGAAAGGTCTTTGGTATAAAAACTCAAGAGAGATTCTGAGACCATGTGCATGTATTACGCTTTTCATAAAGTACTAGTAGAACCATAAATTGTATGTAGGTCAAGCCCCTTAGCTGTAGTCCACTTAACCATGAAGAAACGATTAATATACCAAAACATTTGGGTAAGACTTAGAATCTGTATCACTAACTAGTGATGGTAAGTTGAAGAATTTTACTTTTATGCCAGTTGTATCACCTTAATCAAGAGATGTATTCTACAACCAACTCTTTCTGTTCTCTTTTCAAAAACACATTTTTATGATATTTGGCCTAACCAAAAGCTGACTGTGTTGCTTGACATTAAGGAAAAGGTTTGTGTTCTTCTGAGTAGAATGACAAATTGAAAATTAAGAGTAAAATAATTATTATAGAATACATGAAACATTAATCTTATTAGATAAATGTCCATCATAATAAATTTCATAGGATGAAACCATATGAAAGATTTAATCTATACTAACCTATCTGAAGGGTCTCTCCCAGGCATTTCCACAAAAAGATCATGATCACAGATAATTTGCAGAAAGGTCAATTTGCAGTCGTGTAGAATTGATTGACACACCCCAGAAAATTTGTCCAAATACAAGGATACCTGCAGTAGATTGAAACAACTAACTGAGAAGTTAAACTGGGAAGAAGCAAGAAAATAGGTAATATGGGAACAATCATGGGTTGGGATCAAAGGTTAAATGAGGAACCTCTAGGAAGCATTATGCGATGCATCGTAGGTGACATACCATGGTGATGCAATGAAGGAAAACAAAGTCCATGCAAATTTTATTGAGAAATTTCTGGTTTTATCTTGTACAATCTAAAATAAACAAAAAGCCTATGCAACAATTATAGCACAAATTGCTTAACCTTAATTTGGATTAGCAACCAAAAATAAACCACAATTTAATTGCAATAAGGTCACTATAAATAGATTCTGGGGGAAGTTTAACCCTATATGCTTATGTCTTTTAATCCAATTATAATTCAAAAATATCAAAGATGGTTAACTGGCAGTCGTCCAGATCCTCCAACTATCAAGTTATGGTAATTTAAGTGCAGTCTTCAACCATTCTACTATCTCTAGGAGGCAAAATTGGCTTTTGTAAGGGAGTATAGCTAACTCTGAGAGCATGATTCTGCACATGTTTCCAACCAGATCCAATTTGCACTTGTTAGTATAGTAGCTTTACATATTGTCCACCTATTTGTAGCTTCGACGTCATATTTCTATAGATGCAAATATTGTTATTTGTGAATTTCCACTCCCTTGTTGGAAATAATGTTATTTGTTCATTTTTAGACAATCAGACAAATGTATTTGGATACGTGGAAGCTCGATCCTTTTAATCAATTTTCATCCATGTACTTCTTTGGCTTTCACAAGCATCCACCTAATTCTGCCTATAGCTAGCCAATCAGATTCAGAAAATCTAGTTTCACAGAAAGGTTGAAGCATCTCTAAATTGTTTCGTTTCCTACAAAAGCCATATAACAGAGACCTCGTAGTGTGATATATTCTCTTCTGTGTAGCATATGAACTGGAATTGTGAGATTTCTTGCCACTTCTACTGTGAAATGCAATGATTTCATGTTCTTAAATGCTACTGTCACAACAATCGCAAGATTTATAATAAATTTAGTAGCACCATTACTTGGAGTACTTCAACAGCTATTTCAAATAGTTGGTGAAGAACTGCTTGCATGAGTTAACATGGGACATAATATTTCTCTTGTTCCTTTACAATGCCTTACTTTACTTCTTCAACATATTATATTTATAGTTGTGTAAACTCATGAACGCAGCATTGCTTCACATGAGAAGCATATTTCTATTCAATAGCTATATGTGTCGTTAACAACATACCAATTCAAAAACTTGGCGAGGTTCAATGATTGACAAGAGATCATAACAGAAGAAGGCCAAACTGCTGTTCAAGCGCTTTGCCAAGCTTGAACCTTTCTTACACCGCTCATGAACTTCTGTTAGAAGGCAATCATATAGTTGCATTATGCATCTAAATACACCTTCTTTTAATTGCATTGGTGGAACATCTTCACCTGTAACACAAAATGTGTGAATATGATTAATAATTATAATTCAATTATACACAACTTTATTTTCTCTGTTATGGTATTGATTATCAGAACTTCATTTACAGGGTAACGCTATTTATAATATCTTGTTTTCTGCACCTAGTGGAAGACTATGGTAGAAAAGGCGAGCTTGCTCCAGTGCCATGGATTTGACAATGAGCTCAAGAAAAAACCAAGCCATAGCCAGAACATCATCATAAACTGGCCCAACACGATAGCCTTTGGCCTGCAAAAGAGAAAGGAAAGAAAAAATGGGAGGGGAGAAGTGCAAGACAATAAGACAATGAAATAACATATCACAATGACGGCACCACACACAAGGCATCATATTAATGCAATATAACAATAGAGTTCAGAGGATAATAGTAGTATGGTAGTATAGTAGCCCTACACTTGGATTTAACAAACACTTAATCAATAGAGGAAAAATACATTTCTATTTATAGGAAGTTAAGAACCTTTGTTCTCAAGTATAGATAACAATTATTTTGATGCGTTGATAACATTGCACATATTTCTGTAACCAATCTATGTTCTGTTTGTTGGTAAATTACGCCCATAGCCCCAGAACATTGCACTTACTAACATGATGGTCGCTTCTAATATTGATCATAATGACCGCTCCAATAGAAAGTAACCTTTTGATGTAGAGTTTGTGGAAATAATAATTTGAGTAAGTTCAATTCTTGAACTTTTTGGTTTTGAGGTCATTTAGGTGTTGTTATCAGGTTTGGAGAGAGGAAAAAGTTATTTAGAGAGAGAAAGTTATGAAAATGGTGATTTGATTACGGTTGCATGGGAAATTCGATTCTAAGCAACTTAAATTCTTCGATTATTTCATTTTGAGATCGTCATTTACAATTTTTACTTATGTTAGTAAAGTGAATACTTCAGGTACCATAATGCCAAGTTTTGAAGTTCGGAGTCATCAAGTCAGTAAGTGCAAACTTCAAGGGCCATAGGTGTAATTTACTCTTGTTTGTATACTTCAATAGATAGATCAGGCAGGCTGATGACAGGAAGCAAGATGTCCTCTGATCAAGTGTTCCTGGTCATAAACGATATAAAGATGTTGGATAGCACACCTTGCTACGAGCCAAGCTTCCCCATACGGTAGATAAACCAGGATAAACTGGAGGTTGACGACCGCCAAAGTCATCAAAAGCGTAATCGACATAATTAACAAGAAAACGATTTCGTTCAGCATCATCAACTGATTCCTGCTGCACTCTGCAAAACAAACTTTCATGTGCTTTCAAAAACCATATGCAAAAGCAATTAGATGATTTTACACCTGATTGCATTTCCACTCAAATACAGTAAACCAACAGCTCAACACTGTTTCCGTCAAAGAAATCACTAAAAGATTTTATTGCTGCCTAAACCTGCATACCTTTAGATGTTTGGTACAATTATTTTCCTTTCTTAATTTTAACACCAGCAAAACCTAAACTAGTTTTTACTTGAAGAAGTCCTTAATATTCCCAATTTGATTCCAAGCACATGATTTTTAAAGTACCTACTACGACAGATTTAAAGAATTACACAATTTACGCACAAGCAAACATATAAAGACTTCGTCAAATAAAGATCAACATTGTAAGTACTGATACACAATAAAGTATTCTTATTTCAACCACGTAAAACACAAGCATATGAAAAGCGCACCTAGTTAAGATATTAACCATAGCTCTGAAGGCTGCAACCTGAATGAACAGAAACAATAGAAAGGATGAGATGCCAGTAACCAGTTCAAAACCCAGGTACAGCAAACAACTGAATGCCTGAGCACAGCTATAGCTGAAACGTGTCGCATGGAAACTTTGAGGCTCAAGCGTTTTAATGTTTCAAAAAAAACTCTCAAGAACTTGTAGGAAACATTTCAGCTGACGCTCCTATAATTTACAAAAAGTGGAAACTCAATTCTTAAAACAAAATATGATTCCAGGAGCAGCTCTGCATACCAACTGATCTTTACTCAATTCACCATGTGGTCAGCACTTTGCATTTTACATCACTCATGTTTTCTACATCAGCTTCCTCAATTGTTTCTACTCATGTAACTTTTTTGCATTTTATATATACAAACGATCTACATGTACATACCTAATTATATATTTTTTATTTACACGTTTCTCTTTCCTATGTATTGAACATATATTGTTTCTGGTTTTAGCTTCTATGAAATGGTTTGATAAATAAACATGGCTAAATATATAATTACACACCTGAAAATGTTTTGCCATTTGGCCCATTGTACCTATTTTTTGACCTATCGCACACCTGAAGTTGTCAATTTGGACCTAATACACACTTGAACTTGTCCATTTTGGACCTCTGACACCTTTATTTGCTGATTTGGGACCAAGAATTAAAAAAAAAAACATGTTATATCCATCAGATTTGAAATTTGACAAATCGACAAGTAGGGGTAAGTCCAAAATTGACAAATTGACAAGTTTAGGTGTGTGATAGGTCCAAATTAACAAGTTCATGTATGTGATAGGCCCAAGTATAGCTATAGGGTGCCAAACAGTAAAAAGTTGAAAGTTTAAATGTGTAATTATGTATTAAGCCAAAAAAGAATTATTCATGCAAAAAGCCTCTATGAAGTGAGATTAAATACCTGTAGAGTTTCTCCACCGCTCCCTATAAGATGGAGAAGCATATTCAAAATTGGGTGAAGAAACTGTAGCAAAGCAGTAGAATCAACATTCTTTAGACTGTTAATGGCCTGCATGTCATCAGCAAACACTGTAAATGTGCTACCTCTATTTATAAAGTAATTATTGCATACAATAAACAACTCATTTTGTAATGCATTTTTCAAAGAACCCCCAACTCCTTCAGCAAGATCTGGATGCAAGTTGCAACACATAATGTTCCTACATTGAAAAGGTGGGTAGAAAAGACAAACTAAAGCTACCCAAGGAGGAAAGCTCCTATGGAAAATATTGGAAATGGGGAGTCATTTACCAAACTAAAGTTGATTTTTTAGGTAAAATCCCATTATCAGCAAGTGAAAAGGAACCCAAAGATGGACTTTTAGCCTAGCAAAAGCAGTGAGAAAGGTTTCAGTAAATCATACCTTTCTTACATTAGCTATAAAAGTTTACCTTCTAGCCCTAACCTCTCTCTCTCTCTCTCTTTGTCAAATAATATATTAGGCTTTTTCATGTTATTATGAGCAGTACAGGAACAAACTATATTCCAAGATAGTGGTGTATTGCATATTCTAGAGAATTTGTGATATTGCATTGGGGAACATGCCATGAACATAAACAAGGAATCCCGGGCAGTACTCAAATATGACATAAATAAGAATGATACCTCCAGAAGTTCAGAACCCCAAGGTGGACTTGTTCGAAGAGTGTGCCTGTCATACTCAAGGAAAAAATCTCTAATCCGCTCATTTATAGGATACAACGAGGAACAAAGTCTCAACCGTAATTTAAAAACATTTTTTCCATCTTCCAAGTAGTCCAGCCTCTCCTGCCAAAGAAAAACACACTATCAAGCTGATATAATGCCAATTATCAATTTAAAACTAATTTACAGAAATATCAAGGCCACAAAAAGTATGCACCTAAATATTTAGAGCAACGTCAATTATGAGGGTAAGTTTTTATCAATAGAATATACAAACAAATAACCATGATTATAAACACCAATATGGATGTTTCTGAACTAAAATTTGCAAAGAATGAAACAAGAAAATGAAACTGGAGAGGATCGTCACAGATATTTTATACTACTTATTGATGTTTTAACACACCTTGCCAATATCCTGGAGATAATGCGGAACAAGCTCTCTCATGATTGGTAAAGAAATATCGGATCTTGACCTGAATAAAAAGAATAGCATTGCATCTCTCAGATAAATTGGCCACTAATTGTAGTCGTAACTCATATTTTTTTAACGCCTACAGGATTTAAATAAGTATATAAGCAACAGATATTGTAAAATCAAAAAAATAGTCAAAGTAACATCACATCAAATAGCTTATTAGCACAGTAACTTTCTAGCTTGCCTAACACTTATCTCTGACTAAATAAATACTAGAGCAAGAAAATATCTAAGGAAATCAAGGTCATCTTAGGGAAAGCCAGTTTTCAAAAAGATATACAAATCAGAAAAGCCTCTCAAGGAAGAGAAAGCTTATACTCGCAAATAACCCATCAAGATCATGCCTGAAGTGGTTTTTCAATATGTATGTGTGTGTGTGCGCGCGCGTGTGTGTGTGTGTGTGAGAGAGAGAGAGAGAGAGAGAATGGCCTAGCCTAATAGTAGGAACGTTCTGGAAGGAGTTGTATAGGACAGGAGTCGTAAATATACTTCTGGTCAAAATTTAATCTTCTAAGATTCCTGTAGGCTAGTATTGCTATATTTGTTAAGATCTATACAGTCCAGTCATATACTAAAGAACCAGCCATAAATCACCAGGGAAAATGATGCTGAAGTAGTCGTCATCAACCTATTGAGAGGGAATGACAAACAAAATCCACTTACTCAGAGTACTGCAGCATGTAGCCTATGCTAAGGCATAAATAAGCGGTGTATAAGAATTAAAATGATTGAAAAAATGTAAAATTGGCGAGAGAGGATGGAAAAATAAAAGAGAACACTGTAATGTTAGTATTCATAAGAATAAGAAAGTCTGAAGACCACAGTTACAGCCATGTACATACTGAGCATGTGTTGATAATGGAAGTGCTGCATATCCAATAACCACCTGAAAAAATGGAAGTGGAGCTTAAGGAAAACGTCTCAAAAACTGAGCTAAAAGCATTAAACAGTTCAAAAGTAATAGACTTAGGGAAAAGAAAATCTGTCTAAAGTCGGTCTGTCCAGCAGAAACCAGCTCTATAGCAATAGGGCTGCAAGCAACATCAGTTCCCCTCTAATATGAATTGCAATTAAGAATTCAGAGATAAAAATAATTTCTTGAATGCAATTGTTCAGATATAAAAGAAGAAACAGGATAATGTTCAAATACCAGTACAATGGCACTTACTGGCTTTGGAGCTTCCAACTTTGTCTGAAGATCAACATGGAAGAAAGTAAACAAGAGGTGATGCAATGGTGTCCAAATGGCAGGAAGCGAAAGTTTGACCTCATCATGATAGCAAGCCACTCTGGTCCCAACAGCGACCTGCGTGTGAGCCCACTTTTGAAGTGGTGCTCCTGGTTCCCTTGGATACATTGCCTGGTAAAATTAACAGTAGACATGAAACAAGTAATATGAAATCTATAAAAGAAGACTGGTTCAATATCAAACAACAGTCACAATCACCTCCAAAGGCTGCCTACGAACATCCGCATCATCCTTTCTCAGTTCAACTCGCACAAACAAATTCCTCTTTCGGCTCAAAGTAACAGTTAAGGGATACACATATAAGCAATGAAAAAGCTGCAGGAACGGCTCATTTCGCGTTGTTGTCCGGAAGTCAAAAGCTTGGAACTGCATGTCAAATGTAACACGGGCGGTTACACATTCGTTTCTACCTCTGTATTTAACTAACCAACCATAAGAAGTATACAAAGGACAGAGAGAGTACAGCTATCCACTGAAACACAGTAACACAACTATTAAGAAATTCAGTACCGAGTGCTAAAGAAAAGAATATTCATTACCAAGTTACTGGAAAGCAAACTTGCACTAGACCGAGTGCTAAACAAAGTTGCTATAAGATTGAAAGGAGTTACACTTACATCATCAGCACTGATCTCAGTGTATGTTCGTGCACTAGGACTTTCTTTCCCGTCAAAGACATTCACTTTAGAACTGCTAGGTTGAGGGCAGTCAGAGCCATTGCTAGGGCATTTTGTGAATGCGGAATCATTAACCCGGTCTCCAGGGTCAATAGATTCATTGGTGATGCTGCCGCTTTCTGACAGATTTTCCATGTCAGAATGACTTGTAGGATGTTTCTCAATTTCTAGTCTGAGAACACCTTTAACAGGTTTGTGGACCTTGCGCTTAGGATCCTGCACAACAATGGAGGAAAGAATGACCCCTGAGTTAGACAAATATAGGTAGTTCATTTCCAAAATCAAACAGAGAAAACACATTGACTTATTTGGAAATCCGGGGTAAAAGAACAAACGGGAGGGCAATAGAGTTAAAGAATGAAACTACAGAAAATAAAAGAGAGAGAAAAAATGAAATAGCATTAAGCACATCAAGATAGCTTTTCTACTTGCTTAATTTTGATCATTATATGGCAGATAGAACACTCATAAATAATTTTATAAAACAATAAAAAAAATCCATCAGTCATAAAGCTATTAAAAGCAGAAGTAAATATGCTGCACCTGAAGGGAGTCTTCTGTATAGCTTTCTTTAACTTTGTTTAAGTTTGATATTTCAACAACAACTGAGCTTCCACTTGAATAACCCAATTTCCCATCCAATGTGATATTTGCTGTAGGCTCAAATACACCCTCGTGGGAACTTGAGCCAGATATACTAGGAGCAAGCGGGCTGCTAGGGGAAGCTGGTCCTCCAGAATTTGCACCAACACTGTTATCAAATAATGGCACAATAGCCCAGGCAAAGGACTGTCTATAAGGCATAATTCTAGACCACACCTGCAATTTCTGCTTCTCTCTCTCACTCAAGTGAACCTGCTCAGATAGAGGAAACACGTGTCTTATACAAGAGAAGTTACTGTTGACAGAAGAAAATGATCCAAAGAAGGTATACCTGTTAAGAAAACCATTCAAAATGCCTATTCTAGACGCCAACTAAATTTATGCTCGAAATACTGATTCAGCAAAGCTACCCTTGTAAAGGCATACTTTTTAACTTAAATTAGAGAGCCGAAAATGAGATTGAGATTGAACACGGTTTGCTAACATATTAAAAAAGAATCTAGTTAAGGTGAGGGAATAACTTCTACCAAAAGACTAGAGAGGAGAGAACTGCCAAAGAGAAAAGAAAGAAAAAGAAAACCTCATCGACAAATTATGAAGGTAAAACTCTATAGGTTGTGCCGCATGAAATCAAATGTAAGAAATCATGAACAGCACATCTGAAGATGTGCATGCCAAATAGTATACACATATAAGGATTTAATTGGACATACAGGTTCTTTACGTGAATAAACAGAAGGAGTAACCCCGCCTTCTTCTGTGGCAGGCTTCTCTAGCTGGATCAACAAACAAATTGATGATGATGGAGCATCTAAATAGAAGATTCCATGAGGTTCATATGAAATTTTTGCCTGGAAATATAAACAACAAAATTCTGGTTAAAATATTAAACAACAAAGCCAAAAGAAAAATATTATAGATTTAGTTACTAAAAGAAAAATATATTTGGCACTAGGTCAACTTAATCTAAGCATTGATGTCTGAAGCATTACGATTTAAGGTTGGGAAATTAGGAATCTCAGTTCCAACCCTGAGAATAGTTCTATCTCAAATTCTCATGAATTCATATGTTAATTGTTTGTTTCAAATAAAATCCCACATAAAGCATAATAACTAAAAAATGTAAATCGCAAAAGTCGCATCTAAAGTTTTAAGCCTTAATCTTAAAACTCATGTCCAGAATTCTGATATGATTCCAACTGTCAGAAGCAATAATGAAAGTTCATTGTACATCGTCACGTAATACTGGCAATATCAGATACCGGAAACTATATTCTACCAGTTCTACCAGGACTTCAAAACCATACGCTTAAAGTGTTAAAGTTTGTTATGTTAACTTCTCAAATGTCAGCACAGCAATAGTACCAAAGTTTATAGTATAAGCTTTCTTTGCAGATATCATTAAGAAAAGGAGTGTATACTGGTTTGACAGCTTACGTCTTTTGTGTCTGTTGGCAGCATAGAAAAGTGAAATTCCTCTGATAACTTTTCTCTTCTGTCCTTATTGTATATGCAAATAGTACCGTAAAATGGCTCTGAAATACAAAACTGAATCACCAACAAAAACTTATAGATATGAATAATATACAAATAAAGCAAGTAATGTGACAATAGAACATTGTTCTCCATCTACATGTTGTCAAATGGAAGATGATTGTGAATCTCATTATCAAATATTGTGACTGTTTACTTTTTGGATACTACTTTATACTCTAGAAAACTGTTTTCCACCAATTAATATAAAAAGAAGATCTATAGCTTCAACAGCCTCTTTTCTCCAAATACTAGGGGACTTCAAGAATATAAAAAAATTGAATCTCACTTTCTACCAATGTAAAAATCTAACAAAATTAAACAAGTAAAACTCATATAATAAAATAGGTGCTCAAGGAAATATCTGATATCACTCTGTCATAGTCCAAAATTGCCACATAATTAAAAAAATTCAACCACACTGACACAGCTTCCTTAAGTAGGTCAGATCACGCACCAATAAGTCCTGCTTGAAACACAAGGGACAGTACTTTGACAGAGATCTTCAATCCCCTGAGAAAATTACATTCCAAGAATAAATAGGATGTAAAACATCATAAAAAAAACTAAGAATTTACTAAAAGAAAAAAAATTAAGGTTATATTAACTAATAAACCTGCCAAATGGCGCCATTGCGGTTTCTGGATTTCTTTGGCCAAATATCATGGACCTCTCATTTTCCCAGTCAAAAGCTGGCTCGTAAGCAGGTAGAGGAGAAAGACCCAAATGCTGCAAGCAAATCCATTATAATAAATAAAAAGGAAAAAAGGGAATGCATGAATAACCCTGAACCTTGAAGAAGTACAAAAACACATAAGAAGTCATGCATATAAGCTTAAAAAAACTATGGACTGGAACAAGTTGCAACCTTCGTAACATGCAAATGCGACAAGTCAGAAGCAGCCTCCGTAAATTGTCGTCCAGAAGTACTGGGGATGTCTTCGTCAGTAGCATCTTCAGTCTTAGATTGCCTTGAGTTGTTGGCAAGATGCATTTCTGCGACAATATCAAACAAACGTTATATGTGCCGCCGGAGATAGAACACGGAAATGAACTTACGAAGCTAACTTAATAAACACCAAAAGTACATCCTAAAGATATTTACTGAACTATTAATAGGCCCTAACTGAAATTTACTGAACTGAATGCGCATAAACTTAAGATCCAATAATGGAAAATAGAAAAGAATCATTTATTGAAGCCGTACTTACCAGTCTCGACGTCGGTATCAGGACCTTCGAAAATCTGATTACGGAAAGAAACAGGAGGGACGGGCTCATAGTGACCATACTTATTATCATCTTTAACCCAATCAGTTTTATAGCATTGAACAAGTTCATTAAGATGAGGCCACTGGTCGAGATTTTCATCGAGCTGGAGGCAGAATAGACGACATTATATAAAATAAATAAAGCATTAGAATAATGAAAAGAAGAGTAGTAGAGAAGTAATTACGAGTGGATCCAATTTGAGACGGGCAAGGGAATGGCGAGGTATTCTGCGGAAACGGTGACCTCCATTGCTGCTGCTGCAATTATCCATCAATGCAGCAACAGCAGCCTCCTTGCAAAACAAACAAAACAAGTGTGCGTGTGAATGATAATAATAATAAGAGAGAGAGGAGAATGCAGTTAGTATATAGTAGATCTGAGAGTGAGAAATGGAAATTACAAACTTACCGAACTCAAAATTCAAACAGTGGAAGAGAACCAGAGCAATGCGATGCGAGCACGAAAGACAAACCCTAACTTAAGATATACAAAACCACGCAGCCGGAGACGGAGACGGGAAGAAACAAACAACACTAGTCAAAATGAAGTCCAAAGTCCACCATTATTGCCAATTACTCTCTCTCCCAGCTTTTCTTTTTTTAAAAAATTAAACTAATTTTATACTAACTCATTTCACTCATCAAATATGTATTCAAATTTATTTTAGAAAAGGATAAACATTTTTTGTAATTTCAATTCGTCATATTTTTTCCCGTGGTATTTTAATTCGTCACTTTTTTCTCTTTACAAGATAAAAATATAGCAATTCTAACACGTATTATTGCGTGCCGCTATTTTGATATATGCCATGCAACATGACTTTTAATTTTAACAAAAAAAAACTAAGTGTATGATCAATTAACATCTTAATTTGTTTAAAATTCATGGCAAAATATTTAACTTTTTTTCGAATTGAGTTGTTACGTGGTACGTTGACATGTTAAACTGTGACATGTGACAACAGATAACAAATTATTTATGTTTCTATGTATTCAAGGGGCAAATGTGACGAATTAAGATACTGTAATGTGACGAAATAATACCACTGTGGACAAATGCCAACATTTTAGATACCATATGGGCAAAAAGGTGTTTAAGCCTAAAAAAAACCAAATTTTAAACATAGATCATCTCCAACCCAACATCAAAATAGTGGCAAAAAGTAAATCTGGTGTTAAAAAATATAAAATTGTAATTCAACCAACACTAAATCGTATGCATGATGCATTTAAAAACTATAATAAAATATTATTATTTTAGTTGAATCTTTTGATTGAAGAAATGAATTGATGAAATAGATTGGAGTAAAAACACGGTAGCAACATCAAAGTAAAGAAAAAAAATGATGAAAAACAATGAAAAAAAATAGTGAAATGCTTTGGAGATTCCATTAGGTCTCAAACTTGTCCTATAAACACTCATTTTTGCATTGTGTAAAAGATTTGAGTGATTATTCAGGCTTAGCTTAGTTTTACACTGTGCAGTAATTATGGCTTAATAAAAAAGAAGAGAGGTTTTCTCTCAAAAAGAAAAAGAAAAAACTGGCCATTGAAAGAGTAATAAAAATAATTAGATTTCATTAATGATATTTTGATAAACTTGAAAACTTTAAGAATTGACATCAAGTTATTTAGTTAAATCTTTTGCAACACTTTCATTTTTTATTCATTATAAAAAAATTTTAATGAAATAACTTCAACATTTTCGAACTATGTGAAAACTCCGAATGTGAGTGATGAAATATTAAGTGTTTCCTAAATGTCGTAAAATATTTTTCATAGAAAACAAAATCCCTTCGCAGACCTATGTCAATACATTTAAGTTGATTCTAGTGCAAAAACGGCTTTTTTAGCGACATACTCTGAAAGCTTATCTTGATGTATGATTTTATTTTATTGTCTTTTACTAGATATTTGTTGGGCCATTGCCCTCTCTCAATGCTCCGAGAGAAATATTAATATGAGTACAGAAAAACAAAATAGACAAGAACATAAGAAAGTAGAAGCAGACTCAAGAAAGGATTGGATAAGTCTATCTCCAAATGAGTTAATTCTGAAAGTATTTCTTGATAAAATAGACCATTCACAGATGAATCATGCAGCAACTAGCTTTGCTAAACCCGACCATCAATTGAAAGATAATGGGATATGTGAGGAGCACTATTGTCGGTTCCAAGGAGGAAAAATCGATCCTCGTGGTCGTGATTCAAAGTTAATTTTGTTTATCATAGTGTTATGTACATATATGTGTGTGTATATATATTATAATCTTGTTGTTAATATATATTGTGTATAGGTAGCTAAACGTGTCAAGTGTTTCATGTTAAAACAATCGTTTGAGACAGAAGAAGTGGATGAGCAACAAATGATCATTGAGCTCAATGACGAACCGATAGCTGGAGTAATAGATTGCACAGTGGAGTTTCAAGCACTAGGACCGAATGTGAGAATATTGTTTTGGTTTTTTTATGAATAAAAACAATTGTATGTAGCTGATATACAAAGCTGATATACAATTGTATGAGGATGAGGATTCAAAAGCAAAAAAGAATAAAGGGAAAGGAAAAGGCGTGCAAAGGCGATCGCAAAAGCTAAGGCGAAGACTATGTGGCAGAACACTCGAGAACTAAAGAGGTGGAGCATACAACATACATGCCATTGTTATGATAGGGCATGAAGTACTTTTTGGTGTCTTCAAAAAAATCACATTTATGGCCCTAAAAATCATAAGAATGCAGAGTATAGGGTCTCAAAAATGTGTTCTCTTGAATCGATTCTAGAAAAAAAAAATATCAACAAGGATACCAAAAATCCCATGTTCAAAGAGTTGGGTAACAAAGCAGGAAAAATGAGACTTTTCAGTAAAATAACAAGTTTTTTGGAAGAAAAACATAGAGCACACTTCGTATCATCATTGTGAGAGCATGCACTTCATACCATAACCAAAATGATCCATATTTCCAATGAATGACACATTTCAATGAATCAAGACAATAAAGAACGAAAATCAGGCAAGATGTCATTCTCTCACTTACAATTAAATAAACATTAGAAAACACTTTAAAAGAAGTAAATTCTACAAACAATGTAAAAACAGTTTCAAAACAATGGAATTATGGAAGTGAAATAGAAGATTTTAAAAAGAACAAAAGGTACAAATTGAAATCACTAAATATAATCACACTTGTTAGAAAAACAATGAATAAGTACACCAAATTTTGGCAACCAAATCAGTGTCGATCCTGACGTTTCGAGGGTCTAAGGGCAAAGAGCTAAATATGGGCCCACATGATCAAGCATAAAACCAGTATTGAAAAAAATTCTCATCTAGTTAAAAACATACACACCCACAAGATCCCAACAAGATTGAAAGAATACGGATGACATACCATTTGACCCCGAAGCTTTATCTGGATGAATCTGATCTAGAGCCGCTTTAACTTCTCAGCTGAAATATGGATGACATACATCTAACAATCTTAAATGAAATTTGTACACTAGTCTCATGCGCATCCTAAGTTGTTTTAACCACGTCTCGCCAGTTCTCCTCCCCAAGCCAGACCCTTTCGAAACGAACTTTTTTTCCTTATGTCGAGCCATCGCTATGTGTGCATCAATATAAAATAACATTATGGTTTCGACCATGTCGCCAAAATTTCTAACATGCATAAACGAAAAGGTGTCAGCTACAAATCGTTCTAGTCCTTCCTTAACTAAATCAGCCTCATGTCAACCATTTGTCCTCACCAAGAAAGAATAAGTATGCAATGAAAAAATGTCGGAACAAAGCCCAACTTTAAAATGTACTACCCTCTCTATCCATAACATCCTATACTCCACTAACAAATCTCATAGTTAAAATTCCGGATAAAAAAATAAGTGTAGTGAGCTTCGAAATTCTGAATCTCTAGAAATATCTACGTTTTTCAACAATAAGTAAACTTCCACTTCTACCCCCTGAAGGAACACTAAAAAATATTATAACCATAAATTTTTTTACTCATACTCTCCACCTAGGATACAAACAACCTTATCTCCATAAAGAAAAAAGGTTGGTGCCATGATCCCTCATCTGTTGTTTGAGGGAGCGGAATGTCCATGAATTGTCGAAGCCCTGGACGTTCCGGCTAAAGTTTTTCATTATGTAGGGTGGGGCCATAACGAGGCTTCCACTATTTCAGTTGTCAAAGGAGATCGTTTAAATTGTTAGTTTAGACTTATAAAGTTGGTAGAATAAACAAATTATACATATATATCTAAAAATTCATAGTCTATTATTTAGTTCTTAGGTTTTTTAAACTAATTATTACATCCATTAGTGTTGATTTTATTAGACTGTTTCATCCTTCAATAAATTTTTTCATCCATAAATTGAAATATTAGTTAACAGATAAAATTACTTGACAAAATTTAAAAACGCAAAATTAGCCTTCTGCATACGTTTCATCTCATTTCCTCTTCGTACCAAAATACCCGCTCCTATTTTTACCACTCTTTCTATCAATCATCCACAATCTTCTATATATATATATATATAAACTAGTAGAATTAGAAACATACACAACAATCATATTAATAAATTCAATATAGTAAAAAGAAGTGAACATTCGTTAAAGAAAGAAAAGATAATTGGAGTGAAACCCTTGTTTGATCAATACCCAATTTTCCTTAGGTTGGTGGTTTTGAAATAGTAAAAGGAAGAAAAAATATTTGTGTTAGAAAAGATACAAAGAAGATGTTCGTGAAGAGTACATTCGTAAAAAAAACGAAGGAAAATAAATAAATGGTTAGTTTTGTCATTTTGGTCCAATTTAACGATGGACCGTATGGAAAGACTAATCGATTAGAATTGAAAAAACTTAAGAACCTTATAATTAAACAAATGACTAACCAACGAAATATGTAAAACTATAGAGACTTTATAATTCTTTACCTAAAAATTTACTAACATTCTTTTAAATTTTTATTATTTAGGATAGAGTCAAGTTCAGGTGAGACACCCATTATGGTGAGACATGTACCAATTGTGTAATTTATTAGGTCTCTAAACACAATTTTCCAATTTTCTTTTCAAAAGCGCTTTTCTGCCTCCACCGCCACCTCTCCTCCGTCGTTCCCTTATCCTCCTTCCAACCACCACCACCATCCCCTGCTCCGCCACCTCCGGCCACCGTGGATACAGGAAAGGCAACTGGGCTCTCCAAGAAACACTCACCATCATCACTGCCAAAAAACTCGACTACGAGCGCCGCTCCAAACCCATCTTATCCTCCTCCTTCGCCAAAATTATGATTCAATTGAAGGAATTAAAAGTTGAATACTGCAAAATGATGGAAGATATCATTGTTGCAAACGAGATGGAGATTCCACAGAAGAGCATGATGATGATGTGATTATTTTCAATAAGCTGACGCTTTTGGAATTAATTGATTTACCTAAATTGAACTGCTTTTGCTCTGGAAAATACAAATTCAATTTCCCATTGTTAGAACAAGTTTCTATTAAGAGATGCTATCAAATGAAGAATTTCTCTTGACAATTGATATGAGAATTTTTTACAACTTTGAGCTATGTAAAGCTGTAATTCAATGTTATATTCTCTCTGTAATGGGTTTTTCAAATGGCCTGCTTGGTTCACCCCCAAAAATATCTCAAACATCTGTGTTGTTGGCATCAAATTAATTAATTGAAGGTTTGCAGGTTGTATGTGATAATTTGAAACAACTGGGTTCCTGGAACAACCGAGTATTATTTCGAAACAATCGAGTATTGAAACAACTTGTTCCAACAGAATACTACACTTATTCCACTAGATTACTACATTTGTTCCAGCAGAATACTACACTTGTTCCAGCAGAATACTCTGGGAGTGTAAAAAAATCTAGTGGAACAAATGTAGTAGTCTGGTGGAACAAATGTAGTATTCTGAAAAAAAAATAAAAATTGCTTATAAATAGCAACAATGGGTCTCAAAATGACCGCCTAATTAATACGAGTTCAATGGTATAATTTTTTTTTGAAAAATGAATTCGGGAAGAGCGGGAAAATGCATTTTAAAGAAAATAATTAAAACTTTTTCTCACTCCAGAGGTGACATCAACGCTGACATCACCTCCTCTTCATTCTCTCTATTTTTCACGCATTAGGCTTTTTCTCTTAATTACAAGTTTGCCACCTTCCCCAGTTCAATTACAAAATTACCTCCACCTTTTTTCTCTTGTCACACCATAACTGGCTGTCACACCTGAGCATTTCTCATTTAGGATAATAGATTTAAACCAATTGACTTTAACCTAATTGGTATATTTGTGAGTGTGAACCAAAATTCTTTTGTTCCTTCTTACAAATTTTATAAAAAAAAAATAACTAACACGAAATGATATTATAAATATTTAAAACTAATATCCTTTTATCCTTTTGATTTATAAAGTCTACCAGGGATAAACAAAATTCACATATCTTTTAAAAAAACGAAAAAACAAAAATTTCACATTTCTGCAGTTGTAATATTTTGTCTTTTTGAGATATTTTGTAATGAAATAAGCTTAGGCTATTAAATAAAAGATAAATAATGAAATAAATGTTAATAAATTAATTACTTAATATTACATTAAGTAAAAGCGATACGAGTAGTTAATACATAGGAACTGCTTTTCTTGTTAACCTTAAATGTTATGTATTGTGAAACAAATGATATGTATTGTGAAACAAATGGAGTACTATTTAAAGATTAAAAAACCGAGAAAATATGTAATTATTTATAAAAATACAAGGACTAATGGAAGGAAATATGAAACTAGTACTGTGCCATGAGACTTGAAAATTGTTTACCTATTTTTTATACTAATTGAAGGGAAGGTTTCCTTCCAAGGTTGTTTTTGTGAAAAAATTTCTCAACTCCATGTTAGGTCATAAGCAAAGAAAGAATTAGACTTAAAGTTCAAACTTTATCATGAGAACAGCTTTTATCATGCATGTTGTCACATGTCCAAGAAGGGGCATTTCGTGGGGGCTTAAAAAAAAGGAAAAAAGAAGAAATAAACAAATTACAGACAAATGGGCTTGGGGTTGAAATTGCTGGAAAAAATGAGGTAGCTAAGAAAGGTGCCCAAAATTACTGGCATATACAAGACAGCTTCGGTGCGTTGCACGGTTTCATATTATTTATAAGCAAAATATTGGGTGGAAATGATGAGGAATAATGATATTAACACATTATACCATATTATTGAAATACGTCAAAAATTTAAGTTTTTGTTTATTTGGAATGAGATGGATTCAAATCGACAATCCCGCATCTCTAAAATGAACAAAGCTATGCTCATTTAGTCACCATGAACCAAGCATCTCACATCACCCTAAACTCTCTGTTAGAATAATCTTCTGATAAATAATAGCAAAAAATATTGAATAATAAACACAAGCCAACTGCTTAATAACCCATAGCAGGATTTGGATTGTTATTGATAGTTTGATACCATAATAGAAAAACATAAAGGTGGTAGGGCAAATATAAGAGAATTTAGAGGATGTCATCATTCATACATTCATGTACTTTTGTCTCCTTCATAATATTCTACATCATGATCTAACAACCTTTCTAAATTGTTATTGATAACTAGCCAACAACAACAACACAACAGGGCAAAAACAAGCGGTTACGCCATTTTCGTTATATATTACACTCATATCTCCTAACCCAACATTTATTACACTGCTTTGGGCAATTTTGTTACATGAAATTGGAACCTTTGTCTACAACTATATGCATTTGGAATCTTTTCTCTCTTGTCAGCAGCCTAACTAAACTGCCAAAACTTCCCAGTAATGGAAACCTAATCATTCCAACCATCACAATGCAAAGAGTATTATTATCCGCGGAAGTGGATATTAAGCGATGGCTGCAAGAACATCGTCTGTTGAATGGAGAGAGCTAGGGGGAAAAATGGATGAAACAGAAATGACGAAACTTTTTTGTTTCTGCCATCTGTACTTCCAGCTTCAGGACCTAATTGTCAAACCAGACCAAAATAAAGACTCAACCTGCTTATTTTCTCAGCCAGAATGAGCTAAAACTATGCAATACATAATCAAACAAAATGAACTATTCAAATATGATTTTGATTTGTTCCTTGTAAACATACACTATATACCTGATTAAGCATATTATGTTCGTTCCAGTCCCAAATAAATTCTGGATATAACAAATAAATATGAAGTACCTGGCTTCATCTTGAATTTCAGAGTAAAAGGCTGCCTTCTAGAAATGAACTTGATGGGATGGTCTGTTGAAGGCCTATGCCGGTCGGTCGCAGATATGAGCTACAGCAAAAGTGTCGAGGCATGGAGGATTTTAGATGGTACATATGTTTTATTGAAATACAAAGTTTAACACACATAATGAAACATGTTGCTTAAAATTGCAAAGCCGTAAAAGAAGAAACCTGAAGAAGTAGGTTTCCTTTTTTTTTCCTTTTAAAAAAGAGAAATAAAATAACCTAACAATATAGTTTGTTAAACAAATGATGTTGATTGCAAGTAGTGTCACCTACACTACAGACTAGTTCTGGCATATTACGTAGTTCCATGGATTCTAACATATATTTTATTCACAAATTGCATTTTATGCTGTGTTTTACATGTAAACAAGGTAAATGCATTGTTAATCAGTATAAGTGTGCACATGTGTTTGTACAATATTAATTCTATCAGAGAACTTGTTCCAACAAGTAAAATTGCACACATAAATTGTCATTAATAAGTAATAAGCATAAGGAGTAATTAGAAACAACAGTATCAGAATCAAACCTTTTCATCAAACCGAAAGAGGGATTGGTCAAAATACGGAGAAGGACTTAGAGATTGACAACTAAAAGGTAGAGAAGCTAACATCTTTTTCACAAACTGCAGTAGATCACAGGCGAATTAGAGTTTGATATGAGAGTCTTATGTAATTTCCATCTGAAAGTTTGAGCAATGTGACTTAACCTGTGACAAACTACTAGCTTTATTCTTTATCGACTGCAGCTGCTCAAGAGCGTGAACGTTGTTTGAATGAGAAGATATGAAATTCATGTACAATGAATTTCTTGATGAAGCGAAAAAATGGTCACAGAACTGTTCAAACAATATATAGAGCTCATCTGATGTGTTCTGTGTGAAGTAGAATATTACCAGCACATTAGAAAACAGCAAAAAGTTGGCATATAACGGAAAGCAGGAACTACAAATCTCAAATAAATACCTGATAAAAAGCAACAATTTCAGTTGTATCCATGTTATACACAGCAAAAAATGAAGGATGGTGTTCAGCAGTTCTTGACACCTGAGAAACAAGTACATAATCACCATCATCTACAATACAGTCCCATCTTACCATGTATTGAAATTCCACTACTAAAATGAGGTTGACATGGTTCAAATCTTTCATCACTTTGCCTATAGGCTCTGATAATGTCCAGAAATCATTAAACTAAACGTTTAAGCTGGTAGTTAAGATACAATACTAGCTCTTATTATTATTATTATTATTATTTATTATTATTATTGTTATTATTTCTCACAATAATAATGCTTTGCATCTGTTTAGACATCATAAACTGTTAGAAATAAGCTAGGTCTTACCCCTCCATCTACGCTACCGAACTTGATTAGCAGATGATGTCGATCCAAGAATTGTACCTATTCAGGGGTCATATGAAAACAGTTGGTTTCTCTTCATGTTGAATGCATAACTGAAGTCACACAATATTATCCCACCTTCCAAATAATCAAGTCGGCATAATCTTGAAAATGGAAATAGAATTTCTTCTTCAAGCCTTGAACCCTCTGATGGAGCAAAGCAATGTAATAAAAGCAGTGAGTTCCTATAAATAAAACAGTGGATTACTAAATCAGCTTGAAATTAGTTAATGTTATTAATCAGTCCCATAACTTGAGGACCAGATTTGAAGTTATCTACACACACAAACACACATCCCATTATTGAGATGATGGCCATTCTGCTAGTGTTTAAACTTCACCGTTCATCGAAGTTCACAATGTTTGTTAGTCACTTCTTTTTTTGGATACTAAATTGACTATTTAAGAGAATAGGAGAGCTTGCAGGATCTACATGATATCTTTAACACAGTAGCCAAATGAAAGGAAAAAAGCTTTCATCAAATTTGGTAGGGTATTCGGCTTACACTTGTGGCTAAAATACTTTGTGACTAATCTTTTGTGATAATCACCAACATATTTTTGGGATTTATATTCATGCTTACTGGTAGCTTTCAAATTTGCCAGACTTGTATGCTCGTAAATTATTTTAGATGTTCTTTTTGAAGATTGAATCTTTATTTATGAAAGACGGCTTCTGCTTTACAGAATTCACAACAGTTAAAAAAAGGCCTAACTTGTCTCAAAAGGTATAGCACAGGTGGAGGGTTGTCTTACGTATATTTGGAGCTATATAGGTTCCTCGCTTAATAAGTAATGTGGAATATCTAATGCAAGCCCTTTACACCCAAAACCATTTTTCCTCTTTAATGTATTAGGCCTAAATATGATATTTATCCCCCTTCATAAACTTAATCTGGGCATAGGAATCAACGAAAGGAAGTTCACATTCACAAACTCAATCTCCTAAGTCAAAATCCTTAAACGAACTACGAGAAAGTTATTCTTCTGACCAAACGAAGCAAGATAGTCAAGTCACAAACCATGGATTTATTTCTTTCTTCATTCCATATTCCTCGAAAAATGAACGAAAGTAAGCGCTGCTTCATGCCACTCAAAAAGGAGTTGTCTGAATTAACCTGTGAATCCTGCACACTGAAAACATGATTCTGAGATTCTTGATTGTGTTTTACTTTTATTTTATCATGTACTGCTATGCACTATAATTGGTAGGTTATGAATCATGATCATTTGTCAATTCTATGATTCCTACACCAAGAAACAACATGGAAACCTGCAACTTATAAGTTTCATGCTTACAAGGATAAGAATGATTTCTAGCAAATATAAAAGAGATTTTTATGCTTAATGAAGTATGTGGCACAGTATAAAGTATAAATGTTCCAAAGTTGAATTAATTTCAAAATCTTAAAAATAAAATGCTACTCGCCTGTGTGTTGGAATTGAGAAAAAGCTCATCATCTTCCCTGCAATATGCACCTATAGCACGCACATCAACAAGGTTACCAGATTCTCTAATTTGGAGAATATGTATTATTTGATAACGTAGCGACACGATTGCAAGTAAATCATCATATAAGAAGACACCCATATTATGGGCAAGGTTAACGAAATCATTCTGAAAGATCTTCTCATCCAAAATTGCTCCATCTTCCAATCTAATTATACACTATAGTGAATAAGAGTTGGGACAAGGACATAAAGTTTTTATAAATAACTTCCTTCCTCTATATGGAAGAAATATGATTGAAATGACATTGCACACACCTTAAAAGATGGAAAGTTATCCTTTCTATGGAAGGGACACCCTGAATAGCTCCTCCAGTTGCAGGCATATCATGAAATTGTGCAGTAGAAGTAGCAAATATACCAAATTGGGTACTCTCCATATAAAGGAAGAAATCTTTGCAGATAACCTCATTGCTGTTAGCAAGAGTAACACTATATAGCTGGGTGAAGAAGCTATCAAACCTCTTTGCTCTAGAGGGAAGATCACAATCTTCTCCTTTGCATGAATATGAAAACCCTTTCAGTCTATAAACAATCAAATCCTGGTGATTTCTGCTAAAACTGATAAGGTATTGACCATCATCCGTGAATTTTCGGAATGAATTATCCGGGCACTCAACATCATATATGGTATAACTTGGTACTAAGTTCTCATAAAATCGCCGAGCAGAATGTATCTGTGATTAGAGCAGGAATCAAACCATAGTTACATATATTTTTAGAGTTTTCATATAAATTAAGAAAGAAGGCGCGTAAATTAATAAAAGGAAAACCAAATATAAACCACATCAATCAAAATTGGGAAGAATCAATAACTTCAAAATAGTTCCTAGCACTGCAGTCCTATGTTACCCATAGCACTCAAAGGCAACTAAACACTTCTACTAGCACTCCTTGCCACATTTTTTACTTCTTATTTTACAGCTGCTCTTCTCTACCGCCCTTTTTACAATATAAGGACCATTCTAATGCATCAATAGGTTTACACTTGAAATGGGCATACTATTCCTGGACAACCCTGCAACTTATCTTCATCTGGGTACTAAATGATGACTCATAGTTTTAATAGGCGAGGCGACGCCTTTTCTCGCCTCAGGCTAGAGGCGGCCCGGGCTAAGCTGCCACCGCCTTCCTATCTGGGCGGGTTGCCTTTTCCAGGCGTTTTAAGTCTCCCATCGACACTAATTCTAAGGATGAAAAAGTGGAAGATTTGGTGATATTGATCTTGATGAGGATTGGAGGCATTTGTTGTCTGCTATTTTCTGTGTTTTTTGAACTTTCTGTTTGTCGCCTCAAGTGCAAAAGGCGACCGTCTTTCTCTCGCCTTGCCTGGAGGCACTTTTTCACTCTTCTCGATTTGACTCGCCTTTCGCCTTTCGCAACTATGCATCAATAGCTGCTACTTATCTTCAACTGGGTACTAAATGGACTTATATACTATTACATTAATCTTTCATCTGGTTGTGTAGTGACACATTCATTATATCCATACTTGACAATTCTGCTCATTCAAATGATTTCATGGGCATGTTTTTTTCTGCCACACAACATCTTAAAAGCAAACTTCAAGCCAACATATTTAAACCTAATGAAAAACTTAATCATAAAGTTGTATGAAGTAGAAAAGCTGAAGTACATTGGTCCCAGGACGAGGAGTGGAAACTTGGCGCTCAAAAATCCTGGAAGCAACGTTGCTGCTTCGGAACATGAGTAAAGGTAGCAGCTTTAATGGATTCCCTTTATGCTAGAAACCAAAAATGAGGTGAAGAATAATAAAGGCAGGAAATTTAAGCAATTTTAGAGAATAGTTAGTAGAAAATTTAAGTGCAGATTGTATAACAGCATAAAGGGTGTTGAGTAAGGTGCTCACCAAATCACAGCAAGAAACCAAGCAGCAGATTCATTCAGAAAATGAAGAGAATAAGCTCCAATTTCTCAACTTGGAACCCAAATAAGTACAACTTGAAGTTGAAGTGTCAAGTTGGGATTTTGAGAGGAAGATGAAGAGATTGATACATACACTATTATAACATCTACTACTACTACTACTACTACTTTTTTACTTGTCTTAATTTATTGGGTTAGGATTTGATTTCATCCACATCCCAAAAGACTCTTCAGTTTTAATCCCAACGATGGGGCTCGCCTCGGTTCCGTTTATTTAAAGCCCATCACTTTATATAAAAATGAGTGTGTTGTCACTTTTCTCACCCACAACATAAAAAAAAGACATGTTTGCCCTTTAAGGTGTTAGGTTGGGACTTTTTTTTTCCTCCCTATGTCGGGTATTCGAGAAATAAGCCCTACCATATGGTGATGTATCTGCGAAATAAAAACCCCATTAAATGGTGAGGCGTAAACTTCAAATGCGACACCACTTGATGGATGTTTCGTGCAGAAACCGGCCCTGCTATATGATTAAGTTTAAAATGATCTTTTTCAAATGATATGAGTGGAAAAAGTGGATTCCAAATAACAATTAACTATAAGATATAATCGAATGGCTTACTAAAAACAATTAACTATAAGGTATAATCGAGTGACTTGCACTCAAATTACAAAGAGATTTTTTTAATAAGTAAAGTTCTCTAACCCACATTTATTATATATTCCGAAGACTTCATTTACTTAAAACACAACTTTTGTTTTTTTTTTCCTGAATCATTGTTGAGTTTTTGTCTTTTTTTTTAAAAGGTTGGAGGCTTGAAAGTGAAAAAGAGTAAAAATATCAAAAGTGGGTTGTATTTAACAAAACCCTAAAACCAGATTGAAACAGTAACGGGTTTGATGTTAAGAAATGAAATATTTGTGACAATATTGTTCTGTTTATATGATAGTTGAATAAAAGTTCAACATGTATGTCAAACTTGAATACATTGAGGATAAACTTGCGGTTCCACTGATATATTATGTACACCAACCAACCAACAACCAATTTTTTTTCTTTTTGTAACATTCAACAAGTACATATTTTTAGTGTATTTACAACAACAATATACAGCAAAAGTTAAAGGAACTTCTCTACAATTGAATAGAATATCCTCCGAGTAGGAAAAAGCCATGCCATTCTAATATTTTACCATCAATGAAACGTGGCAATGCAAGAAGATGCTGCTGCTTTGATGCTCCTAAAACCGATCTATTTATTATCTACCGAGCAATATGTAAAGAGTGGTCCTCTTTCCGAATGATATTGCTTTTATGCACAAGATATCCCCTGCCCCATCCTCGTGCTTTGCCTTGTTCAATTATAAACAATAACATCTGTAACAAGTCCTCACCGTCCTTTTCAGATACCAATTCCAAGTTGGTCTGCAAAAGTGGGAGCCGAGTCAAAGGATTACTCCACTGCTTTATCCTTGTTCCTTTTTTGGACAGGTTCTGCCTCACCAACCCATCTGAACTACTTCCAACTATGTGTACTACTCCATCTGATGTATCCACATGGATCACGCTATCCAACCCAATTTCTGACTCTATTAACCATTCTGGATCGATCGGTACACCACGAAATTCAGGCTTCCCCAACTCCACTAAATTGGGACAGCTCACAATCAACATCAGCCTCTCGGTAATGACAACAAACTTGCCAGCTTGTTTAAGTGATTTGCACATCACAAATACTTCATCCTTTAGCTTCAACCCATCATCGTCAACATCCATAAGCACCGATGTTCCAACTGCTTCTTCTAGAGAGTAGGGCCTCAGAGGAAGTTCCCTACTCAGAGGCCTAGGAAGCCGGACCCTATAGCGCTGATATCCAATTTGGTACAATCTACTTCTGTTTCTGATACTTTGGGCAGTTTTGCCAGTCACCTCAAGGATACTAGCTGCTGGTCTTGCCACAAGTCCCGTCACTCCTAAAGCTATCCCTGCATCATCAACATCATGACCAGAAACAACAACTATTAATAATATGGAACCCTAGACATTCATCCGTTTCACCAGTTGGCAAAATGTCAAATCAAAAGTATGGCACTGCAGATGGTCTCATGCTACAAAAATTCATTACCTGAGACAACGCCTGGAAGACCATGTTTCTCTACTTCCTTAATTGGCGACTGAAGGAGACCTGTAAGTCCCTGATATCAATAGGCATAACATCAAGTTAAATGATATTAAATATTTCACTGACTGGAACCACACGTAGACTTGCACGACAGAGCAGTAAATGGTTAAAACCTGATAATTCAAAAGCCCTGAAGTATTATAATTTGTATGATGTGCCAAATGTAACTATAGTGTTGGCAAGATTTGAATAGTTCTAGGCACTACTAAGATTTGGATAGTCCTTAATTTGAGAATTCCTGTAACCACAGGTTGCAATTTTGAAAAGAATAAACCACATACACCATTTTGAGAAACAGTGTAACCATAGGGGTTCTTTTTGGATTTTACCATTAAATTTCTATGTTCCACATCTATTTTCTGTTTTCTCTCATGGTAAAATTATTGGCACACAGCATACCAACGGAAGCCACAATATCAAATAAGTCGAATTTGCCTCAATAAACCAAAGAATGCCAGCATAGAAGAATTTTACATTTGAAAAATCTTTTTTTACCTCTAGGACTTCATTTATTACACCTTTACTGTGTGAATCTACACCTTTCCGTTGTTTTTCCATCCTTGATTGGTCATCAAACGTAAATGCAACAAGCCCCTACAGAGAAATCATAAATCAGCATCCATGGATACACCATTTTATACACACCCTCTCACCCCTAGTAATTAGAGAACAATTAGAAATAGAGATACCTTGTGTGCAGCTTTACTGAATTGGGTGGTGGCATCACTTAAAGCATAAACCGTGTTGCTCAGAAGACTAGTGGTGCCTTGTGCCATGCCTGTAATTAGTCCAGTAGGGCTCTGCAAAAAGAATCGGATGCTTACAGTATCATTATCATGATTACAGAAGTAATACAATAAAATAAAATAAAAAGAATCCTTACCTGCAGAATGCTTTTCGCTGGAACAGATAAAAAATCTCTGATACCAAGTCCCAAACTCCTTGCAAATCCCATAGGATTACCTATAACACCAGCAGAACCAAAGATCTGCAAATTGCAGATGTCTCACATGTAAGGAACACAAATGACATTGATTCGAACACAATATGTTAACTTAGTTCCACCAGGTATTCAAGTTAAAACATGAACAAGTCACAATGTGGCCAATCGATTATATTTTTCAATAGCATGTGAACCCATAGGCTGTCAGTTGATAGCAAAACTTGCAAGGATAAGAAAAGGAATTGATCTAACTGAACCAAATAAAATACTATTAGTCTTCACTCTTCACCTTGTACATCTCATGAAGAAGTTGACGAGCATAATGCCTGATGAGTATATCCTGCATGGACTCCCAACTAGCCATCTGATGTGAAATCGTCAATTGTTTGAGATGAATTCGTGCTCCCTCAACATCAGCAAGTGCCATTAGACCTCTCTGGAATTAGTAATTATTATGAATTAAGACATGCAGATTAGAGCTCAATTTGCAGACGTATTAACATCATGATTTCAACACACATTCGTACAAGCACATGAGAAATGTGATTCATCTTATGCAATTTCTCCCACTGTCAGGGGATGCATAAGTTTAACATTTTATCAAGGGATAAGGTTCAAATTTACCAGAAATGCTCCACAGAAAATGCAGGTGTGCTGCTAACGCAAGAAATGATACAATTTTACAATTTCCTACACTAGGGGTATTATCATGTCAGGAGCTAATTTGAACCTTATCCTTTTTTTCCTTATCAAATTAAGGTACATGATGAAAAAAACAGAATTCAATGTTTTAGTATATATTTACTATAATACTTTGTTTGGATAAAAATAAAAAAAAACTCTAACAGATTAAGGTAAAGTGAACTCCACCTATAAATATTTTAAAAAGGTAGTCCAAAATTTTAAAACTTTAATTTTTGTTGCATACTAAAATCCTAACATTTGGGTATTATTGTACCTTATCACTATGGAAAAGTAATGATGCAGAGACAAAACTGAAGACAGAATTGAGAGTACTATAATTCTAAGTTAAGAATAAGAACAACTGTCCCAGCGGCACCCTAGTGGCCAAAAAGAAAAAGCATTGCAACATTGAGTAGGTTCTATGTTCTGCAACAACCACTTGCGTTCGACCATGAGTTAAGCCCCATAAGATTTAATTATTTTTGTGGAGGCATTTTTAAGCCCATTCAGAAAACATAAAGTCAAAGCACGCATGCTAAACTTGAAGTTTAAGTGGAGATAGAAAGAAGATAGCATCCGTTATCAGTTAGTCAGTAGGTAACAAAGTTGTTTATGAGAGAGAGAGAGAGAGAGAGAGAGAGAATCATGTAGAAGGGAAGGAAACATACATGGATAACTGAATCTCCCGATGTAAGGAATCCATTTCTAAGCATCCATGGAGAGCTGGAAAAGCTGTGACAATAACAAAGAGCATGGTTATGTTTGATTAAGTGATACATTAAGAAGTGGAGAAAAAAAAAGCCATTGACACACCTGAAAGTAAATTTAATAGGGGCTAAATCAAACAATTCCACGTAAATTTTTTTCTGCCTTCGAGCCAAAAGGTAAATTTTTTGCCAAGGTGCTCCGATTGGAACAACTGAAGGCAGAGACAAACTGTATAATCGATTTTCACTGAACTCAAACAAATCCACTCCATGGGGTTGCCTTTGTCCATTTCTGACACTTTCATAAGTCTGGATGTGTGTAAAACCCACATTGTGCACATGAGGATAAAATGCCAGATCTGAAATCGGAACAGTTTTGCTGTGGAAGCTTGAAGAGACAGATTTAAAGAAGTCTAGAAAGCTTAATATAAGTTCCTGCTCAAGCTCAAGACGGAAATTTGCCACACTGCAAATATTTAACCCGTTATGATTTGTACCAGAGGTATTGACTTAACCGAATGATTCAATGATTGATTGATACCTTAAGTTTATATACTCAAATGAAAGCAAGGATATATCTTTCTTCTTCCATGTTGATATGACCAGATAGACTACAGGTTCGCTTTTTACTTTTGCAACATCATCCTTCACTCTTTGGCTGGCTGCATTCTTTCTGTTTTCGGGGTTAAAAGACAGAACAACAGGATATGGTGTTGCACGCAACTGGTTATCCATTTGTAACGAAGACATTTCAAATGAAAGCTTTTGTTGATCAAGACTCTGAAGAAGATCAAGAGTAATATCCTTTGCACAGGCAAAAAGCAGTTCCTAACAGTGAGGGCAAGTTTGAGTTAGCAACTATGATAAGCAAAAATATCAGGACATGTGTGTGTGTGAACATCATCGATTTACCTGTGGATAAGCATTAACCATGGATATACCAATGCTTGAGATAGCAAGAGAAAACTTCTCAGTGTAATCAACAAAGTGCTCCTGTTTCTGCTCATATTTACTGTTTACTCGAAATGGAGAGGAAGATGGGTTTTTCAAGTCTTTCACATTATGGTACTCTGAATCAACAATGCTAAGAACCTGGGAAGTGGAATTACTAATATTAGATATTTAAAATGCAAATAAAGAAGTATCTCACACCCAAAATATCCGTAGCAAACAAACCTTAGTTGCTCCGTCAGCATAAGTAGATAAAAGCAATGTCCTTTCTGGTTTCTGAAATGAGAAAATGATTTCCGTGTTAGTTCATAACAAGCAAACTTCTCCTTGATGAACAACACATCAGAACCAATGGTCATCAAATATCAAAGTTACAAGGTCTACTAACAGCGTTATATGAATATCTTTTCTCATAAATGCACATTTTTCTCATCAGCTCACAACATGATGCTATCTCGGTAATATATATACTTTGTAGACAGCATCATCAAAAGAGGTGCTCCAAATCTTCCTTTCATTTGTAAGGCAATTATATTCCACCAGAAAAATAAGTGGTTTTCTTTGTGAAATTGTAACAGCCCATTGGTTGCCTTTTCGATTCACTGAACAATTTTTGCTTTGCATGATATGAAGGTTAGTTTGTATTTCAACTTACATACAGAATAATTTAGCAGATGTTATATAATTGTCCATTCTATTATGTTCACGTCAAAATTTTATTAGTGCCACGTGGAAAAGAAAAAGAACATGGCATGGACATTCAAATAGTGCTCTGAGATTAATAATAAAAAAATGCAGAGATTTTCTCAAACATGTCATGGACATGCAAAAAGAAATGCCTAGACAAACTTGTTCAATTCCCTCAATGTTTTTATTTTCTATGGATAGTACTAGTACATAAGTTTCTACCTCCACCAAGATTGTCGAATCATCTAACCCACAAAATTTTATGTATGAAATGGTTCAAAGCAAATCCATGTATTGACTACCACTTTCTCACAATATCTAGAACTACAGCAGCAAAACAAGGAGAGAGAGAGAGAGAGAGAGAGAGAGAGAGAGAGAGAGAGAGAGAGAGAGAGAGAGAGAGAGATTGTACCTCAAAAGTTGACTTTAAGTGCACTGGTGAATACTCTCTCAGATCATCAAGAGCATACAACCCCACAATTCGTTCTCCAGGAACCTTATTCGTGTAAAGAAAAAATTAACTGTAACATGCAACCAAAGGTATACAACATCTCTAATTGAAACAGGAGTGTGTACCTCAACAGTCAAACGGTGAGGATAGTAGGGTTCGTCCCATGCATAGGGGCAAGAAGAGTATGGGTGAACTGTAGTGTCAAAAGTTTCACACCTTTGCTGGTAAATCCGTAACCTCTGTATAGCAAAATAAGGAATAATTAATATGATCATTTTCGAACCTTTGAAAAATAAAATAAAATACAGACTGCATTTGGCATCTTTGATCAATTTTCAGGTATAATCTGAAGGCATTCAATGGAAATAAAAAGTCTACTTACTAAGAATTAAACCCTAGCAGAAAAACAACAATGATTTACTAATCTTTTTATTAGGCAGTAAAATTTGCAACAACAAACAAAATTAGCATAGACTCAAGGTCAAATCAGCTGGCATGCTACACACTTTATAAGCTACATGAAGAGACAAGCCATTCAACCACAAGGTGATAGGTAAGGTTATTAAATTAGTTTTCATTATCTTTAACATGGTGCAAAGGCACTTCAATAATAGGAACCCATATTGGGATGAATCATGGTTTGACTAAGCAGAACTTCGAACACCAACATGCTGTAAGTTGCATCTTTTGGAGAATTAATTCACATTGTCCACAGGGATTATGCTTACGACAACATTTTGTGAGTGATTCCATAAAAATCTTACTCGTAGTCACTATATCAAAATGGGAGATAGAAAATTGGTGTTTACAACACTGAAGCATGACATGGAGGACTGAGATAACTACCCTTCATTACCAGACAAGATACAAGAAAGCTTTAAGAAAAGCAACCTCTACAGTATTTTCATGCATAGATGCATGAAAGAGTTTCTATCAAAACAGGGTAGCCTTTCAACAGCCAAAAATATGTTGGTAAAAGGAGATAGGGAATCTGAAGGGTTACAAAACAAATCACTTCAAAAAAGCAAGTGCGAAGGAGGATTTACGTGCAGGATCTGGCCAGCAAGCATGAAAGGCAGCACAATTATCAAAACAACTTCAGCAGCAACTAAATCCAAAACAGGAAATAAAAAGGAGATACAACCACCACAGGAGCTTTATGAACATGCAAGCAAGACAGTAACTACAACTATCTAAACATCCAACAAAACAAAACGTCAACATGGGGAAGGTTTGAAATCATGACCTACAAACCTGAACCTACTTCTCGATTGGCAACTATAAGAGATCAAAGATCAATCTGTAGAAGATATTAAGTCTCTTGGGAATTAAGCGGCAATGCATCTCACAAAGAGTACATAGCTCAAATTAAGACAGTAAATTGTGTACCAATATTTTTGTACATTGCAGTACAATGAAATAATTAAACAACTACAAACCTCCTTCGAGAAGTTATCAATCCTGTACGGCATAAAGCCTGTATCATCATCAGATAACAGAATCAGATTTGTCCCTGAATTTCCATGAAGGCTTCCAATGACTTTTTCATCCCCAATGGAAACATCAGCATTCTGTATCTCTACCCTTATCATATTTACAGAACCAGAGATATAGTTCCTCATTTTAACTTGTGTATCACCAAGACGATCTGGCAAGAAGCTGCCTGACCATTGCCAACCAGGTTCATTAAATCGAACAGAAACCAACAAGTCCCTACAATATGGAGAACATGTACGAAAAAAAGATGGGTGTTACAATCAACTGCTAGCACAAGAGAAAACAAAACGATATTGGAAGTATTAGTGCCCATATTACGAAACCCAAAGCCAAGGACAAACATTAAATTATTGCCATAGTTTCTCAACAAAACTGTTCCTTTGTTTTCTTGGTATCATCAGTTCAGAATAGATATCCATGACATCTCTTCTAGAAACTTTCTTCCATAAGGTCATAAAGGTCTATAGAAGCTTGTCAGGGAAATAGATTTATAATATTCACTAGATCATTTTCGCATCAAAGACCACAACACTACAGGGTATAGTAGCAATTACAAACAAGTAGAGTACCTTGTTCTGTCTGTCCAGTGTAGATGAGAATGCTCTCCAATGCCCAATTGCACAAAAAGGTCTGTTCCTTTCTGCTTAAAACATAAATCTCTTTTGCATGCATTACTAATCACATATCTGTAGAAAGAAAATAACAACGACATCAGTACTTTCAGTTATAACCTCACTGTCTGATATTAAGTATAAAGGCTTGTTCAAATAACCGAATTGATACCTGGGCTGGAACGTTATGGCTTGCGTCCTCCCAGCAAATGGTCCAGCAAGAGCACTAGAGGTTACCGATATGATAAATGCAGAATATGGCAATGACTGGGGGATAAGTACAGTGCTTGACCCTGTAGTTGGAACAAGAAGAAATGGTTCTGACCATGAAGAATTTGTTTCTCCTTTTCTGCCATGCTCAGGCATGCACCTTACTCTGACCATAACCTCAGTTAGAGAAGATATGGCAGGAGAATACATGTAAGCTCTAAGCTTTCGACATTCAGTATCATCAATGTCAGAACTTCTTGAAGATGATTCGACAGTTGAAGACATACTCCTCCACGCTTTCTCACCTCCTAAATCATGCTTTTCTGATTTCTCATGGAAAGATTTGCAAAAACCAGATAAAACCACAGGCTTGTACATAAATCTATCCACATGCGGATTAACATTTTTCCTGGAGAAGACAATGTGATTTTCCACTGATGAACTTCTTCGATCAGCATTTTGAGTATCTAAAACATACGAATCCTGGCTAGCAGATAAAAGGCTGAGACCATCTTTTCTGTCTTGCAGAAGCTCCTGTTCAATTAAGTAACAGGATGGAATACTATAGTGGAATCCTTTTGTTTCTCCATCAGAGTCTGAAATGTTGAGAGGAATACCCGTACAGTTATATAACAAAAATGGCACATAAATGAAAATCTTTCGCGCACCAGAGACTGCATCCATTGTCTTCTCAATAGTAACATAGAGTGGACCTAGAAGCGTAAAATGTAAATAATGTCATAACCAACACGTTAACATACAATTGAGCAAATAAACCAGTCAGACAGTATATACCACAATCGGCTATCATGGGATCGAAGGTCAAGGACTCGATGAAAGAAAACTTTGTTCCACTATACTTAGCCATTGCACTGAATGTTTCTGCACGTGGAAAACTCACAGAAAAAGCTTTGAAACCTTGCATATGGAACTTCAGATCTAGATCATGTGAAGGATCGGCATGATGAAACGAAGTTTCAACCTGAAAATCAGATTCCCCACATGTTTGGTGTTGAAATGATTGAAACACAATAAAAATGAAAGAGGTTATTGTACTTCAAATATCCGGCATCTCATTCATCTCTATGAAATTTGATTACAAACCTCTGAAAGCACTTCGGTACACGTAACTCCACCACTTTCAACAGTCAGTGATACTGCATCTGGAAGGTAGCTGACCAGTATTAGTGGAGTACTTAAGGTCACTTGATGAATTAGCCGTTGCTTGGATTGCTTCCTCTCATTAGTGCAACTCTCAGTGGATTGCTTTACACTGCTACTAGGAGAAGGATATGGACCTTTCTCTGTCTGTCCACTTAAAGGAACACTAACATTTTGCACTGAAATGCAACACCGAAATGGATCGCTGCTGGGATGCGATGGATAACAAACAGAAGATCTAAGAATTCCAAAATTAATTTCCTGAGAAAGAATATTTGAGAGGTCATGCACTTCACTCCACAAATAAGAACTCCCAAGTGGATGCCACCTTAAACGACCTGCTTCAGCCAAATGCAAAGGAAGTGGAACCTCTTGTCCAGGATATATTGGATCTAGGATCTGACATAACAAAATATCTTGGACATTGAGGAAATACAAAACCACAAATACAAAGTTGAAATTTATAGAAAATGTTTCTTTTGTTCATACCTTTGGGGATAGTCCAAAAGGAATATCAAACCTTAATTCCAGTGGCACTGATGTCAAATTAGAAATTATGACCTAAATCATGAAAAGCGGAATATAAATAATCCATAATAAATGAGAACTTCAAGTATAAATCATATAGATGATGCCATAGTAAATGAAAACAAAAGCTTTCCAAAAAATCATACATACAGTTGAGTATAATCGCAGTAATTTGCTGTAACGCTGCATTGAAACATCAAACACAACAGGAACAGCAAATCCTTTATTAGTATTAGATTTAACATTCCCTTCACCATTTCTAGCCATTTTTCGAAGATCCCCTCTTTTTCCAACTTCAACTTTGTTTGAAGCCTTTGAAAAATTGACCTCAAAACAAGTAAGTCCTACAAAATCCATTGAAACTGCAGCAGAAGGCAAAGACATTCCTTCAAGTTGAATGCACATAAAATGATGAACAACTCCACTTGACTGTCTCTCGTTAAGCCTATCAGAAGAATCAGCAGGTCTGAACCTGAACAGTTGCTTCTCAGGAGTTTCATTAAGATATATAGGAACGGAAGCACCTGGTGGAACTGTTACTCCATCCACCATTTCTGTGGCTCCTAACTCATCAGCATTAACCAGCCCTTGGAAAACATGGTATACAAGAGGCAAAGAAGTCAGATTTTGAAGTATATAGGGAGCATATCTTCCTCCACCTGTAGTTTCTGTAATCTGAGAATTCAATGATTGCTCATTTTCACAGCAATCAGTTGGTTCCATAGGATGTTGAGCATCTTGAACCATTTCAACTGTCCTGAAAACACACTTTACGTGGAAAACAAAAGTTAGTAACTTTTTCATTGGTTAATTAAGACAAATGAAGTAAACATGCATTTTAATTATGATACACGTAACTTAGAACTCGTACTGCTTTACATATAATTCAGGAATTTTTTTTATCAAAACCATAGACTCATGTTTCTGAAACAGAAAACATCAATAAAAAATCCAAGAAGCCAGGTTTTGGAATGCACTATGACCTTTTGGACCAAATGAGAGGGCTGTCAACATAAACACAACAATAACTTACAGTAAGCTGCAAGCTGAAAGATCTTTTGCTAAACGCCTCTCATTAAGCCTATCAGATTCGATCTCTAATCGATCTGATGAACTTATAAACTAGATTATGTTTGAAATGCAATTTATCTCAACAGGCATCCTTGTGTAATTCAAAAAGTGAAGGGTTAAGCAATGTAATAAAATTGTACCTCAATAAGAGATTCTGTAACATTCATGTTAAGTGGTGCTATTGAAGTGAGATTGATATCCATTATGATGGAACTGTTTAGGAGAGTATTCAATTTATGTCTTCTGAATAAACTCATTTCAAACTTCCAAGGCTCGAGGAATGGCTCCCAAATGACCTACAAGTTATACATGTGAAGAAAGAATTATAAATTTATAAGGAAAGTAGAAGTATTGCACTAATGCTACCTTAGTAATGTACCTTCTGAAAGTTATTATAATTTACTTCAAGGTCACTTGTCATTCTGCTCTCCACATTACTTCCAGACATGACAACATGTAAAAAGAAGTTTCTCATGAGAATTTCCAAGAGAGGTATACCGCAGCTCCACTACATCATAATAAAGAAAAGTTAATAATAAATAAATGTAGAATAACTTTTAAGGAGGTGAAGTCACAGCCATATGATGTTATTGCTGTACTATTTTATCAGTCCTGAGCATATCATTCAGGTGTGTACCAGCCAATAGAAGTGGTTTCAGGAACAGGATTTGGAAGATCAACATTATTTCGGTGACTTGCTTAATTTCAAACTTTTTAGTATTACTCAACTGATTTTTGAAAATGAAATAATTTATGGCATTTAGAAAATGCCATCATCATCCAATCCTGCTTCCAAAATAAACTGATAAAAATAATATATGTCATTCCAAAACACGATGGACATCACATTAAATGGAGTGTAAGCGGCGAAGTAATGAACATTTTCTCAAGCATGCATCTAAAACACAACACAGTTCATGAAAATAATACCAATTCAAATATATTTTTTTAATTGACCCTTTCCTTTTACTAAGGAAGCTAAATGACATTCTTCCTCATCGCCAGTGTCCTTTCTTGATCAATAAGACTGCCAAGGAGAAAAACAATAGAAGGTCTTCCCACTTGTAGAGACTGAAGAAAGTCATGTGCAAATTGCCAGTTGCTAAGAAGGTCTTTGAACAATGAATGTCAAATAATTAGATAAAATATAAATCCAATGAAGTATGATGCCTAACGGAGCCAATATGCTACTGTTTTAGAAATAATCCTAGCATCTCTGGGCGGGGACCATATTATGTAATATGTAAGAAATCTAGAAATTTGACACTCTTTGCAGAACAATTTGAAGCAAAAATCACAAGAGTTGCAAAAAAAAAAAGGTGCCACAGAGATCAAATAGAAAACTCATTCCTGAGCAATAATAGATGCAATCATGATTTCTGATAGTGGCAGGAAAATGAAAAGATTGTAAGTTACTCAATGACATACCCTCTCATCTGATACCAGAAATGAAGTTTTCCTTGATTGGATTCTGCAGTCTACACTTGGAAATGAAGAATGAGAAGACCTAGCCTCAGGAATGTCAAACCGTACACCATACCAGAAGCAGAATACGTGATAGGACAGCCACACATCTAAGCGATCGACCTGAATTTCCAGCCCAACATTGACAACATCCATCTGATCATTATGAATATCAGACATCACAGTAACTTGGGATGTTTGAAACAAAGGACGAGTTATAATGCTTCGCTCCTCATGTATCTTCAGACTGGCATTTGTTTTCTCCAATATAGATTTCAATTTCACTGTTTTTCCAATCACTAACAGTTCACTGTTTCTACTATGTGCAGTAACTACTATGTATTTGCCTTTTTTCCCTTCAGAAGCATCAGCAGACAATGATGTTTGAATGGCCCCAACAGGAAAATGAACCATAAGGCCAATATTTTCCGACCTCAAAGTGACTGGAGAATCAGGCTTTTTGTGCTCTTTCGCCTGACAAGACTCCAAGCTTTTGTTTAGAAGAAGATTTTGAGCTGGAAGGGCCATATCTTTTGATGGACTGTTAGAAGATGATTTCCTTGCTGCAACTTCATCACTTCTTTTCGAATAAGAATTATAAAAATCAATGACTGTAGACCAGTCCAAATAATGTAGCCAGATACTGAGAGAAGGAAGAGAAATATGAAACTCGTTATCGCCTTCAATTGACTTTGAGAAACATATATGAAAAGGCGATGAGGCTGACAACGCATCATGGCATTGTACCATCTTGACAGAATTAAGTAATGAATGAACTGTCAAATAAGAAAATTTTAAGTCTAAGTCTTTGGGTGTCTCATCTATCAGAGATACAGAGCATATAAATTGCATGTCAACCTTCATTATTGGTTTTTCAAGAATTGAATCCCTTTTCAATTGATAGAGAATTATAGACAGAGAATCAATGCAGCATCGAACATCAGTAAACGTTGTGCCCGAGGCTATTGGTGGAGCTTCACCGTTGTCTTTCAGACTTCTCTTCAGCTGATAAAATTCTATAACATTAGAGGAGAAACATCTGGATAGATACTCTACCAGAGAGAACTGATTTATGACATCCATTACTGCCTCAAATCCATCCAATGAACCGCAATCTACCATGAAAACAGAAGCTTTAGATGGAAAAAGAAACCAAACGAAAAAAAATACTAATTATGCAATTCAATGGGAAGTTTGAGCTCCAATAAAACCTACCATGTACTTGAACTTTGCAGTCAGCAATCCTCAACATGATACTTGTGGAGGCAGAACCGTTCAGGCAGGATTCACTTTCACATGGAAGTCTAACCCAAATATCAGCAGTAAGCGGTGCAATTAGTGGGATATTTTGACATGTAGTGTCATTGTTGAGCATTGTGTTACCAAATTCATCACGCTGGTAAGAAATTAGTGACATCAAAATGTCTCTTCCAAATAAATTCAGAGAGTGATTTTCTTTGGAAAGGTTTTGAGCTGGAACCACACATTCAGAGGGAATACCCCTTAATACATCATCTGAAGAACATTCAAGGATGAAACTACAATAAGTCTGTGGAAGTTCTAAACTAAGAAACTGATGATCATCTTGTTCCACAGGAAAAATCAAAGAAGAATCTAGTATCTCAAACTTATAGATAGCTGGGCTGCCTTTTTCGGTTTCAATAAAATCGTAGTTTTCAGTTACAGGCTGATCACTCAAATTTGAACTCCACTCAGATAATGAAAAATAACCTATTATAATAGCCAAATACTCAGGTGGCAAAAAGCAATGGACATGTTGAACACCAATGCTAACTTCAAGTTGAGAAGTCGACGTTCCAGCTCCTTTTCTCACCCGCAGATTTAGAACAGAGGATGGACTTGGTAATGAGGGACCCCAAAGAAAGCCTTTGAAAGTTTTAGTCCACCAAGATGATGTCAAAAGTAACCCCTCTGTGGAACACATTAAATCCATGAAATCTTCTTGAAGTATAAGTGAAGACCTAAAGGATGGTACCACTACAGTTGCAATAATACAAGAGGAGTCATGGAAATGTATTCTCACTCCACAAAGACTGGCATCAATATTAAGAACATTTGCATCACATGAATGTTTGGATGCAGGAAATTCATCCCTAACAGATTTATGCGTAACTGGTGAAACAGAAGAGATAACAGAATCCTTCCTTAAGCTGAATTTTGGACTTGTGCATTTTCTGTCCCTTAACGTAAAGGATTTCCTCCAGTTATGAACTGAATGACAGAGTGTCTCAAGGCTAACAAGAGGACTGGAATTGGAGACTGTAATGAATGGAAAGTAGTCCAAAGGAATGCTATCATGGTCAAAGCATCCAGTGTCGGAGAAATTTGAGTAGCCAAACCTTTCAAAAGAAAAACAAGGCTTTTTACTTGAAATTCCGCTGTTCTGAGCACTGACGGGTTTGTCGGATCGAAAAGATACATCATATGCAGATAATTGTTTAAAGAAGCCAACCAATAACCCAATTACATGGGGATAGCAATGGAAATCCGCATCATTTAAGCATGCTCTGCAGTCATGAAAAACAGATCCCTCACTTGTGTGAGCTTCATAATGCAAATGGAAAGGTGCCTTCATCGATGCACCCTTACTGCAACAACTTTCATCTTCATTGATCAATTGAGAATCCAAATATTGATGATGTCCAACATCAGAAGTAAGTTGGTTTCCGCATGAAAACAGAATACAGCTATCAGTTTCCCCTTTCAGACAGGAGGTGGTGATCTTCAATGCTTTGGTACAGACAAAGCACTCCTCAGATCCTGTATGAGAATACCTGCAAGTAATACAGAAATGCTAAAATTGTGTCAAATTCTGAGTCTCAGCAACAAAATGTGCACATTGCATGAGGAGCATACGGCATACCAAATATCTAATCCTTGAAGGAAAAGCATGAGGTCAGAACTAGTTTCCTTATCATCTGCAAGGTCAACATGGCAACTCAAAGACTTCAATTTTGCAGAAACAGAAAAACCGAAGGTAGAGACACTAGGTTGATTTGACAGAACATCGAGTGAATATGGATTTTTGAGCATTCGAGAACTAGTTGTTGAACCAAGGTCATCTAGGTGTGCTACCAACCCCAGTATTGATTCATATATCGATGGAGAAAACTTAGCATTTACTGATGGTAGATTGATGTACACCTGACATTTGGGAAAAAAAATGAGTGGCTTAAAACATGGGAAAGGAATGGAAAGAACATGGAAATTTAGAATAAGATGTGAACATCACTGCATTACAAACAGATGTATATGCAGAACATAAAATTTTATGCAGAGAATGAGCAACTGATCCTTAATATCACTGGATCACAAATTAATAAACACTGTGATACCATCTTATGACACGCCATAGACAGTCTCCAACCACAATCGCATCTCTTCCGATTACACCAAGCAACTAGGGCTTGCATCTGCCTCCAATAAGTTCTTTCTTCCAACTTGAAAGAAATCACTTATGGTACCATTACCAATGCCCTTCAATCTTCCTAATGTCTCATTGTGCAAGAAAGATGCTTTTTTTTTTCAGAGTCATCCCAAGCTTCATTTCCCCTCAAGGAAAGCTGGAGAAACAATTACCAGCTCCAGGCTTTAGATGTTAAATGATTCTTTCTCACAATTCACTACAGCTTTCTTCACTATCTTAGACGAAGTCTCCAGCTCCATCTCATATTGCCTACCAGCTTTCTCTGTTCTATCCAATAAAATAAGACCAATTTTTTACTTAGAGACTTTACGCAGGATAGGTCATTTCAATCTCTACGAATAAGCATAGCAGTACCCTTTTATTCCCGATGTCGAGACAACTCAAGAAATGTGAGAGGCATCACATCATCTATAATATTGCTTAAAATGCTAGCCTTACTTTTCTCCTTTACAGCATATCATAACAACAATTGTCTCTACTGTGTATGTAGCAGAGTCTGATCTATTCTAATCAGATGATGTAAAAGCTTATTAATTACAACCCAGGACAATAATTAATATATGGTAGTGGTAATTGCATGTGAGTGTACCATGATTATGAATAATGCTTTTATCTTTGGTTACCTCTGCCTGGTTTAAAATTGATTCATCAGAAATGGTGCAAACTACGAAAGTAATAGAAGCAGAAATTATCTCCAAGATGCTGATTGTCTGGGCAACTTGAGGGAAGACTAGCTCTAGCTGCAGCATAATAAAAGAACTTGCTTTAGGAGCACCACTGAAACAACAAACAGAATACACACAAGAGTGGAACTTACCTCGAGATTCTCAAGTTCGACAGAAAAGCAGTTATAGAGGTCTTGAACTTGGTACTCTTTCAGAAATTCAGCTAGAAATGCTGAATTTGATAATGGTTTCATGGTCTTAGGTTGTTCTTGAGTAGTAGAAGCAATCAACTCCGGATCATATTTGGATGTATAAAGAAGAGAACCCAGTTTCAAAGCCTGGCAAACAAAGCAGATCATATAAGGAAAATTTAACAAATACAAATAAATATAACGATACTCTAAACCAGTGGCAGTCTAAAATGATAAAGAACTACAGTGTAAGGAACCTAAAATTTAATTAATGAAAATTGCAAAATTTTGTCTGTCACAGAAACGAAAAGTTTAAGGCTCGTGAAACAAATACCTTCTACACTATCAAATAATCGGACAGATCAACTAATATATGTTCCAATGACATGGATTCTACATTATTTCAAGAATAATGAAAGAGAGATTTTCTCAATAATCACAGAAGATATTCTTAGTCATAGTTCTGTGTAGATAATAACGCACTGGCAAGTTCTAGTCAATTTTATGTGTAGTCATCTCATCTGCATTACGAAATTATCAACATATTTCAAATCATTTAGGTAGACTACATAGCAGCAGCCAGCTGATCCTGAGTTTCTTGTATTATAGTGATTCCATATTGTTACACGCCTCATTTCATATGATCAAATATGAAAATTATGAAGCATGCTTTCTCTAAATGAATGCCTCAGTTGTGATATTTCCCACCTGATATTACTAGCAAATCAGGGATTTTTTGTACATGATTTTATACAATATAGGCAAAAATGAAAAAGCTTCAAAGGCAAAAGCTAGGGTATGTTCAATTCATTATCTCGTATCAACGCATTTGCTGATCAATGCTAGATTATGAACTATATCGATCTGCTCGTCTCAACTTACTTCATAACAGTGCTCTATCTCACATTCACATGCAGCTATTTTAATAGCATCAGTTCCATGATACTTTTGAGGACCAATTGCCTCACTATCATCCAAAAAAACTGTAGTTATATCATACCTAGTCAAGAAGTGATTTTGCAGAACTTCAACGTGAACTAAGGAAGTTGAGATATGAAGATCCTCTATGACCTGTGTCGCATTTGTACATTTCACACTTCATCATTTGAATGATTAAGATTCTCATTCGAGCTCAACAAGTAGACCTAGGTACAGAAATGTGCATTTTGCTGGACCTTACAAGAATAAGCAATTTGCACCCATCGGACTCAGTTCAATTGGTACACCCACCAATTCGAGGTTGGGGAGTCCGGGGTTCAAATCCCACTCCTTTCAAATTTATAAAAATAAAAAACGGTATGGAATTTGTATCTCAAGCATTGTTAATGCATAATCAAGCTGGTAGATGATCTAAATAGAAATGTTACAGAACAGATTTGAGAGGCAAGTCAGACCTAAATCTAAATATTGGAAGTATATTGGTTCCAAATCCTCAAGCTCTATCTTTTAATCGTTGGATCACTTCCTCCATAAAGCATAGTCCACTTGAAACTTTTGAGGGCAACATCAATGTGGTCCCGATTATATTTAAAACTAAAATGAAAGCAACATCCAGTTCCTTGGAATGTTGGTGACCATTTTGATGTTCCATGTAACAGGAAACAAATTCAAGGTAGAGTTCAAACCTTTTACTATCAACCTTAGAGAAGCAATCTTATAAGCTAAATGTCATCCAATAGCCCCAGCAACACTCAGTTTTGAAGCCTTTTCTCCTTAACAGCCAAGTACTTGTAGAACAATCTTAGGTCCTACAAGACGTGTGGAGTAAAAGCATAGACACAAAGCAGACAACAACATTACTGAGGGGAAAAGATGTTTCACCAAGGATAATGCAAGAGATGGAATATTTGTTACAAATGGAAGGATAAGACAAAAAAAAAATATAACAAACAAAGGGAGAGAAAGAACCATAGAAACAAAACAAACAAATATAGCATAATACTGACTGAAGCTAGTTAAAATGATGTCACTCGAATTTACCAAGGTACACCGTTCTGAAATGGCATTGCCAGGAACATTAATAGTAGTATCCAAGATTCTGACATCCCATCTCAATTTTCTTTGACCTAACAAAGCATATCTGTAATATTCAAATAGAAACATAAATGTAAAACAACGGGCATGTATGAAATGTATGTCATAGAACTACACAGCATTAGCAATGAAAAAAATTATTTAGTAAAAGAAGTAGGCAGGCATCTAAAGTGTCAAGAGCACTTACTCGGCTTTTGATGATAAGCGGGTCTTGGTATCTGTAAACCCATTAAATGACCAAAGGACCTGTTATGGCATCAGTATCGAAATTATTGACATTATTGAGCAGCATATTGTCATCCCACGTGAATAAAAAAGGAACTTCACTCAAAATTTAAAAAAGGTAAACCATATATAGCGGTGACACTGATACTCGTACAGGTATCGAAAATGACAATATTCTAATTAATTAAACTACCAAGTCTAAAGACTAAGCTAAATCATTTTCAAGCACTTCATCTATTTTCCATCATCTCAAATTCTGGTTCGTTGAGAGAGAGATTGGCAACCTCAAGGATCCCCGTACTATCAGTCCTTGAGAAAAGGGGAAAACGAATATGATTGGAAATAGGAAATCGAAAAAAGAGATTTAGGAAATATCGAGAGTGAGAGATAATTTACATATTGATCCTTTTTTATAAAGTTAATTAAAAAGGCCCGTATTTTACATAATTATAAGGTCCGCCTCACTGAACTTCACAAGGTCTAAAGGATAAACAGAACCTCAAAGAGAAATCTAAGACATCCAGCTATGCTAAGGTGGCATTACAAGAGACAAGGTACTTGTATAGGAGGTATTCAATGAAATGGCAAGCTGGTAGCGTAGCACTTTGAAGAAGATATCCAGTACAAGAAGCAGAAGCTAGATCAGGCAAGATAGTCCACTTGGCAAGGTGGTTACACAGCAGAGGATCTATAGCACATAAAGGTGTAACAAGCATGAAAAACAAGTTCAATGAGTTTGATGAGTTCAGTCATGTCCTAATTCAAAGATGTTGCTATAACTATAAAGGCAGTATTGCTGTTGACATATAAAACAATGAAAACTTAAAGTCATTGGACTCGCCCGCTGACAGACAAATATGGATCAAATTAATGCTAATGAAACAGACAAATGTCAGAAAAGAAAAAGAAATGGAAAAAAGTAGTTAATACACATAACTCACCCTTTTGCTTTGAAATTCAAAGGTCTTTAATATAGTGAAGAACTCAATGAAATTTAAGAAGAATTCCACATCGTAAGTGACTTCAAGTGGTTGAAGCATGACCTACAAAGGAAAGAGATATTTATTTAGAAGTAATTCAGAAAAGAAGGAGAGAAAATGCCATGATTACGATAAGACCTTCACTGACAATTCAACTTCTTGCTTTGATGATATGTTAACTTGGATTCTACAAGAACTTGGCTCATCTTCATGTGCATAATGTTCTGCAAGGTTCTGAAAAGAAAGAATGTCAAATGTTATCTCTACATTCCTCGAAGAAAAAGTAAGAAAACAAAGCTCTAGTTTGACACTTGAAGACATGACATCACTCTTATTGAAGATGATCCTATGACTAATAAGACTTGGTTCTTCAGAGATTTACCAATGGGTTTACAAAGGGGATGATTCGATAGCTTTGATACAACTTCGATGTAAAAAGAATTGGTATGATATTAGATCTTATAGCTTTAGCTTACATGTATAATCGTAGATTCACCATAGTATATTATAACTACATTTTTTCACACTGATCTACTTTGTTTTGATTCATGCCTCAAAATGTGTGCATCTCACCCTTACCTCCCTCCTATCCTTCTTATCATGCCCAACCTAAAGCTATCTTCTCAAAGAATTTTGATATAAAAAATTTAGAAGTAAAAATCAGATTAAGTAAATTTATAAGAATTGGAATAAAAAGTTGAAACAAACCATTCCGGTTTGTAGTATGGCTCTCTCATTTGATGGATAAACCATCTTTCCAGACTTGATGAAGAAAGCAATTGCTGCTAAGTCTTCCCAAAGCTTGCACTCAATAATTGTATCTTCAAAAATAAAGTCTGCAATTCCTCGACCAGAATACCTGTCAAATAGTATTGACAATTGATAAAAAGAATATTTTCAAACAGTAAGCAGACAAAAAAAAGTTGCTTTTTAGCAAGGGATAAGTTACAAATTTAGCTGTATGGGGGGAGAGAGTATTGAACCTCAGCATTTCAAACCCGTGATGGCATCCTAACTGTAAATTTCTTGGTGTATGAACCCCTTACAGTTTTCAACTTATAGTTTCAGGCTTATGGTTAACAACAAGATGCTTTTACAACCATTGCTATGAATCAATTGCATAAGTAACAGATAATCAAACAATAACTGCAATAACAGATTCCTATAATTTCTAAATAGAGAAATTTTCCAAAGGGAATGATAACAGGAGACTTCAAAAAGAAATACAGTTTTAAGAGCAATTAATTTCAACCCACAACCATAAAGGACCAGCAGCCATACTTGCTTTGTAGGCATGCAGTAAACTGACGTATGGTTAATTTGATTGCACATGTAAACATCTTATCATTATCATCAACATCCTCACTAGATAATACAGACGGGTGGAACTTTGTCGCTTCATAAATATCCTGCAAAAAAGATGGTGATTTAGATAACTGGAGCCAATAAACTTTGAACTCTTATGGATCACATAACACCAATATACAGATACGGAGATACCTTTATAACTTCATCAGAGATGACACCAGAGAATTGTGTAGAATCATCCGTTCCCCCAGCACCAAGCATGCCACGGGACAGCCAATTTAGCCAACCTTGGGACTTGCCTAATGACTGTTCATCATTACGTGACTTCTCAACATTCACATTGGCACTGTTTGTTTTCATATTTGAAGATGACCAGTTCGACAAAACTTCCTGAAACAAAATAAAAACACACAAGAAACATGGCACTTATGTTACTAATACACATGGAATGAAGTCACAATTGTACATATGCTACATCTAATATAACTACAAACCAAATCAGAATCAAAACGTTTAGTTATGCCTCATATTTAAGCAAATATTACCTGCAGCTCACTTTCAGCAGCGGATCTATAACTTAAGATATCATCAATATCGAATTCCTTCTCCATTTGCTCCAATTCCCCAAGGATATACTCATTAATTGACTGAAAATTTACGAATTTTAAAACCAAAAAATTGCCAGAAAATAGAAAAAAAAAATCACAATTGGCAAATCAATAATCCATGAAAGCTATGAGATAATAGAAAAGCAAATGAGGTCGTCCATGGATCATGCTTCAGAATCTAATTTGTGAAAGAAATCAGATTTTTTAATTTAACATTCACACCGGAAATTCAGGGACTGAAAGTAGATTTCTTTTTCGAGCTAGCTCTGAAAAAGTTTAAGAATCAAATAGAACATTTATATGAAGGAAACAACAGAAATTACCTCTTCTTGTTGAAGGAGGTCAAGTTTAATCTTGTACAAACTGATATACCTTCGACGAGAATTCCTGTAATTATTTAGTACTTTAGAATTAAGAAGCAGGAAAATATGATAGAGATGCCGATAACGAACTCAAACAACTCAACTAGAAAGAACAGTGGATTATTATTAATCAGCATTCCTAATGAGCTAACTAAATGCAAGGAGCAAAATGAAAAAACGATAGATTAAGTAAGAGTGACAATGAAGATCTACACCCATTCACCTCACATTAACATAAAGAGCCTAGCAATAGCAAAGAAAGAAGACAGTAATTGTGTTCTCTCCTTACTCCCTATGTCTCTCCTTGATATAGATTCACACACAAACAAATTGTTCCAATGGTATTGTACTGAAAATAGGCTCCCTCTTGCCTTATGAAACAGCTCCTCTGTCCCATATTGAGCCTGTGTTACCTACCCCTTTCCCCCTTCTCTTGCAAACTTTCTGCATGTAGGATCTCATTAGAATCTGTGAGAATGTTATTGGCCTGTCTCCATCTCTATAAAAATGCATACTACATAAAATTGTGCTTTATCCAAAAGGTAATATCAACCTGGATAAACGCGTGTACATAAACCTACATGTTTACAAAATATTCGCTCTTGCTAAACTTGAAAAGTTTAAATTCAAAATAGGAAGGCAAAAGACTAGCAAATATACTCTTAAGATGATGCAGTCAATAAGAACCTGCACAAGAAAGGAATAAATGCCAGAAGTATTTAGAATTATAGTTTAGGTCAGATGTATGGCCGACTTAGAAACACTTTCTAGTTACCGTAAATCAAGCATTGTTTGTTTAATTTCCCCGAGTCCAAACCATGTGCTTGCTTGAAAGAGAAAAGATAACAGCTGTACCCACAACAAGTACGTATATATACCACCTCAGATGCTATTTGAATTTTTTGTCATAATTAGATCATCCAATTTTCCAAGTTACTTCATGCAAGTTGGGGATCATCAAAAGTAAGGTGTAACGTGTTACATACATGTTTCAATAACAGACAAAGTTAGTCTAGCCAAGTGGAAAGCATTATAACCAAAGGAAGCAAGAAAATATGTTCAAATTTCAAAGAAGTGCTAGAAAAGAATGAGACAATTTGGAATTATGTAACTGGTAAAGAATTATCAAGTTAAAAATGTATTATCTTTCTAATGTAATTGAAATTATAATAGAAAGCATTACGATTATAAGCCAGAATCAACGTATTCTTCAGATGATGATAAAAAATCTCCACCTGATTTCATTATATTACCAAGTTAATCATAACAACAAACTGTAGTTTGAACAAATAAAACTCCAGCGATAAGTAATGATTATCAATCATCACTCTGATAACATCACTCCTTTAGTTTCCAAAGACAAATATATGACTAATGTCAAGTCATGCCAGAGCAAGACGAGGTGACAAAAACTGAGCATGCAAACATATAAGAATTCACAACCTAAACAAGGATCACCTACAGATTTTGAAAGCTATACAACTGCCAAAAAACAGCATCGTGTATCAAAACTATAAGCATACAATAATGACAAATAAACTTACAGTCTCTGTCCCAAGTATCTCCATGAGGTTTTTCTCAACTTCCTGCGGACATCAGATAGGACAGATTCTTGTGCATAGTGCCACCATAATAATTGCCAGCCATTATGCTTTCTTGATAAGGAATGGCCCCAAGGACGGTAACGCCCATATCTGCATCATCCACTTAGAAATATATTAATGACTACTTTAGCTTTACATATAGTATCATGATAAAATCTTGATTTTATTTCCTCATTTCCTTCTCGACCAAACCATGGCAAATAAATTCCACCTTAATCTTTATTAATTTGGAAGCAAATAATAATAGAAGCACATATGTTTGTACATTTCTATATGACATAAAAGCTTTTGCGATATATAACAAATATATGTTAATTCTCATGATACTAAATCACATACTTTGACTTCAAACTAAATTTCTGAGAATTTATCAATTCATTACCACAAAGTTCAATAAGATGGAAGAAATGTAAATAATGTTACTCTTATTCATATTCTTAGTTGAAGTGGCACTATTTTGGTTCTTAGTTGAACTTTGTGGTGCGCTCATTGAACTTAGTGGTCAACAAAATTTGTGACAGCACTCATTGAACTCTTGTTTATGTGGTCACAAAGTTGAACTAAACTTCAGAGAATTCATCAAGTCATTTGACCACAAAGTTCAATGAGTGTGGTGCCACTTCAACTAAGAACAATGTTACAATTTTATTTAGTTCAGTTTTTCTAATTTAGTTTGGTTTTCGATTTTCCTTGCTTAGTTTTCTTTAGGTTTCATTTTTCGTCCTTGTTCTAGCTAGAGTTTAGGTGATCAAACTGAAATTTTCAGTCGGGTAGGATAGTTTCTTACTTGGCTACAAAATTATGTTGTCTTTGTGCTCTTCCTATATCATAATTAATTAGGTAGTATTGCCATATATAGCAATGTAATATCTTATTTAGAAAGTTGTATTGCTATTTTAAGTTAGGAGAAGATAGGCTAGCCTTTTTCCTAAATAGTAGTTTTCCTTAAGTTAAAAAACTCTAACCTATCGTAATATCTTTATGTCTCTGATAAGAGGCAGCTGCTTCTAATAAGGAATCTATCATTATCTTGAGTAAAAATCAGAATTAGGGAGTTAGGGTGATCTCTCACAAATCACCGTTTAGTCTCAGCAATATGTCCTTAAAAGAACAGAAAAAGCAGGGAAATCAAGGATTTTCTTGTGAAGACGTGTCACGAGATCCAATTTATAGGACCATAACAGTATATGTTCTGTGTGTGTAGATTATGAATCATCATTTTATTCCTTCTTCGTAAATAAATTGTTGGAAACAAAATTTGCAGCATGGATTATTCTTACTCGAAGTGGCAGTCATCCCAAATGAAAATGAAAAAGGGAGTATCGAAGCACCTAAACTTAGTGAAGAATCATATTCACATGATATCATACGAAATTTTAAAACATATAAAAAACCCGACAAATCAATGGAATGTGAATGCACAAAACTATAAAAATAAAAACAACAAGGTCCATAAAACTTACTTCTCCCTCAGATGGCTGACGCTTATGTAATCAGAGAGCATCAACAATTCACGCAATTGAATTTCATTTACTGACATTTCCTGATATTTAAATAACAGAACAGCCAAGTGAAAAGTGCAATTACATGGACAACAATGAAGAAAGGAATTAAATTTTTTATTTAAATATCAACATCTTCAAAACAATTGTACCAACCAAGCCAGATATCTCTGCTCTGAATGAATATTGTGCCAACTGACTGTCAAGTTTGCCTACTCTGTTAACCTAAATGAGAAACAAACTTTAGTCCTTTAGCAATAAGAAGTCGCAAAATTCAAAACTGAAAGAGATCCTAACTCGAAGGAAAAAATTGCCAGGATAAAAATTGCCAAAATAAAGTTTGACTATCTCATTTTGATAATTAACAATATCGGAAGTCATTTGCCCCATCCCTCTACAAGCAAGCATTTCAAAGCAGTAGTTTCAGGTAACACTGCAATAATGCTTAAACTTGAAGGAAAAAGCAAAACACTCCAACCACGTAGAAACATATTTCTGCCATTATAAGAGTAAAATCCAGAAGGCTAATGACATTAATAAGGTCCTACGATTTAAGTACATATTTTTGTTATTCATTTTTTACATACTGAAGCATAAGGAGTTGAATATATATGCTTACTGGGATAGAAAGAAATGAAAACAAAAGAGCTGGCCAATCAAATATCTAAATATGTGGATGGCAAAATCCTCATCAATCAATGGAGAAGAAGAAAACAAAATAAGGCTGAATTCTCATCATTACATGCTAATATGAACAATGGACTAAAATATAAGCAAATAAAAGGGAAGCATATTGATTTACGGAAACCAAAAACCCTAAATTGTAAAAGCAAGAAAGGGAGTTCAAAAAAGCCAAAATTATAATAATCCAAGTGAGCATCTTGGGAGTATATTCCTCTGTGTCTGCTACGTGAATTTTAACCTAAAAGAAGATGAACTTGAAATCAAGAGGAAGCTTGAGTTCAAAGATTCATGAAGCACGACCAGGATAGGTCTAGAGAAGGAAAAGTGGGAGAGAAAAAAAAAAACAGAGGGAAAACATATTACTGAAGCAGAAACGTATATTTTCTTACACGGTTAGAATTTCTATAACTCTAACCTGCAGAACTTAATTACTAATCAGAAAAAAAATTGGAGAATGCAAATTAGGAACCTAATGAGCTAAATGGCTGGGATAGTGAACCTGCGGTTAACCCAAATTAAATTTATGATGCGCAAAGTCACAGTTTTTACTCTTGAATTCAGCTACTTAATTCAAAAGCTAATGCATAGCATAATACCAAAGTTACTCCTAAGATTCAGCTTTAGTAAAGTCGAAAATGACCACTTGAAGTTACTTGAATTCTATACATCAGTCACAGCATTTTTTGTCATAGCTACAAATGATAAAGACTAAATGTTGAAAATAAAAGGAAAGAGCTAGGTGCACAAGCAGTCACACAGACACATGTTATTATGACTGTCCTTAAGGCAGCATAATGTGCAAGCAGTGTAAGATAAACACAAATCTTTCAATTAACTGGTCAATTCTTTTTCACATTTCATGCTGTCATACAACAATAAGTTTGGGAAATAAACACGGTACAAACAGACAAGAAATGTCACACAAATCATCAAATCAGAAACACTTCGCAGCTATAAAAATGACACAAAAATTGCAATAAACTTTTCATACCACAAGTGATAATGTTACATCAAATGGCTTCAATAGATGGTCAAATTTGTGGCATTCAAATATTCCATTGCACCAGAATCCAGAATTTTCAACATAATCCGAACTGGCAGAGTCAGCATCTCCTTTGCATGTGGTACAATAGATCTGCAAACCTTGAATATTAACACTTTTATTTACTTGGGACCCTGCCACCTTTTCACCTGATGATCTAACATCATAGAAAAACAGAAAGTCAATAGCAATCTAAGGTTTCAGACAGGATTCTAAAAATCAAGATTATTAGGGGAAAAGAACCGAATTATTAATTTAGAGACTTATTCAGATTGTGGCAGATGTATGTGCAAATTGTGGTTGGACAGAAAAGAGGAAAGAGGCAACTATTGCTCATAAAGTAAGTTCAAAACAAATTAGAAAACATCATGGATACCTTCAAGCTGCAAATTCTTAATATTGTTCTACTACATTGAAAAAAAAAAAAATCTCACAAATATTAAGACCTAAAAACCTAAAATATGAACCCAAGATCATTTTAAATTCAAACTAAACAATCGAAGCCAAATCAATGTGAAAGAGCTAGACAGCCTTTTCACAGACCATCAAAGACTTTGATATTACTTCTAATCAAAAAAGTTAATACCGATTTGCATGGTTCCATTGAACTAGTTTTAAAACCAAACTGCATGTTATTTATAGTTGACCATCAATTCTTAATCCGAGTTTACAGGCATATTTCCAATTTCTTGGCTGCAGATATAAAAGGCATGATTCTAACAACCTGGCATCCCACCATAAAAGAAACTCTGATTGAGAAACCAAACAAATGTAAACAATTAACAGCAAATAATGTAGATACGTTAGAGCACTTTCATCAAAAATCAAAATTAGAAATTCTGCAGAGTTAATGCATTCAGCAGTTCCTATTCATTAAAACTATAGCTAAGTTTAATTAGAGAAAAATAGATAAATTGAAATTCTCCAAATCTTATTGACCGTGCAGATAAAAGTGCTTAAACATGCTGAATTCTCCTCAAGTAGACCAAAAGGGCACTTCTCCCCAAATCCTTGTACAGGTAAAAATAAGCTAAGCATGATGCAGTAATCCTAGCTCCTGCAAAATATAACTGATAGTAACCTTGTGAAGAGCTGTAGGCACCTCACTATTACAGATTTGTAATTGCAATTTCTAATGCGTGATTCCTGATGAGGGATACTATTTACTTCAACTACAAAGCAAATGGGAGTACTACACATGAAGAAGATATCTAGCTAAATATACACACATATATCTGTACATACAACTACTGTTCTAATTGCCTTGTTTCAACCATATATTTGAGATCTTTGTTTGTGAGAATTCTTCACTTCAAGAAGCATTAGCATTTTACCTTAGAATCCTACTTCCTTCTCTTACTTCAGCATTCCGGAACACTTCCTTATACCATCTTTTCCTTTATTTTTCATTTCCTTTTGATCTAGGGATCACTTTCCTTCATATTAATATGTTAATAGCATCAAAGTTATTACTTATTACTTATCAAACCAGAGTAAGAAAAAAGTGTGTATGACATAAATCACCGTCTTTCAAAAAGAAGAAGAAAAACACATTCGCATAACTAATTGCATGGATCCAAAGTGTCTCATTTCTCAGCTAGCTATTATAAAAAACTAATATGAGCGGTGTGGAGAGCCAAATAAAACATGAGACGTAATTGCATCCAAGATCTTAAGAAAAATTACCCAACCAGATTTTGCTTTATCGTCAAGCTGGAAAATGTCACACCTAAAAGAACCCGCGACTGCAATGGACAAAATTAGCATTATACATGACAGTTTAAGCTGCTAATTATCAAAATACAGAATCTTACAGCAAAAGGGAGGGAAAAAAGTTGATATCAATCATAAGTAATTAATCGAAAAATTGAAAACTAGATCTATATCCAAAGAATCTTACAGTCTAGAAACACTTTACTCCTAATACCTATTGTAGGAAAAAACTTATCTAGAACTTTGAGTTGTCAAGCGCTTTCTGTATGAAAATAGCAAACTAGTTCAGGGAATTTCTGATACAAGTATTCAATCATTTTATCTGTTGTATTGAATTGGGACAAAGACAAATTAAGTTCTTCCATTAAGGATACCCAGCCTTATTCTGTTGAAGGAAGCACAAATTTTCTGATATGCAGATGCCTTAGAATCAAGTATCAGTCTACTGGAATCCCAAATTTCAAATATGTGTGACCAAACTTGAACAAGGAATAATCCATAAGCAGGTTCGCCCTCTAGTAATATGGAATATCACCCGTAAGTAGCAGATTAATGGAGAAAGTTCTTTCAAAAGTAATAAAATGAAGTCAAAATCTATCAAATCTACAGTAAACAATGAATGCACAACTCACAAATGAATCACTACAATACCAAAATGTGAAGCACACAGGCTTCCAAAAATTATTGCACGGCTTATTGCAATAAAAATGGAAGCAACTCAGAAGCAACAAACTTAACCTATAACCATATGTAATGGCAATATAATGTCCAATGTTACAAGTTGGAGCAAAAAAAAAAGGTAAGCTTACCGAGTCGACTTGAATATCCTTGTACTGGATGTGGAAATTTCTAACTGATAATTGTATGCTGTCAAGAACCTTGGTAACAATAAGAACAAATGAAATCATAAGTGCATCTCCAAGGAGATGAGCAAATACCCAAATTGAAAATTAAACCTAACAAAATACATCTCTATTTGTGCAGACATCAAACGTAACATAAAGCAATAGCAAAAGGAATCAAAAGAATGTAACGTCACCTTAGCTGTTATATATGAGATAAATGATTTCCCAGCTTGATTATCTAGAGATATTACAAATAAGCAAGTAAAATAATAGTGTCAAAGTAGGAAATGGATTTGCAAATCAAGCTTCAATGACAGGATCAACAAAATAAGTTGCCTTCATTTTCACAATAACTAAATGTGACTTCAATAAAGTAGAAAACTGACACATGGGTGATATTTTGAAGTCATAGTCGCATATACTATTATATATAGTTGACAAATTAAAGTAGAAAACTGACACATCACTATGGAATGTAAAATTCCCTGCACATGGCAATCAAGTAGCTTACCGCATACGCGTCTGGATATTTTTGCAAGCTCTGCTGCAGCAAGCTGAGCCTTTTTTCCAGCAAATTCTCTTCTTTCAACCACCTCCATACTCCACTATCACAGGAAAAATACATAATGAATTTGATCAAATGCATGTATATCTAAAGGAAAATATGCTTATCGTAGTTCACATTTCTAGTACTTCATGCTCATCCCGCTGAGATACCAGATAAACACATCTTCTAAAATAAGTTAGGTGTGGAAGAAAACTGTGAAATTTCATACCTCATGCTCATCCCGCTGAGAAGCACAGATAAACACATCTTCTAAAACAATTATGATGGGGTGGTCCCAGCCAAGCTTTTTCCATGAAATTTTTATGCTTAGCCTGCCGACCTTACCTATTACAAGGGAAACAAAATTAAAAACCCCATGTAAATTGATCCCATGAAAAGAAGACTAATAGTAATGTGCATTGCATACCCAGCTTTATAGCAAATGGCAATTGGAGATAATCAAAGGCTTCAGGAATGAGTTCCACATTCTCCAACAATACTTCTTCTGCGAAGATTAAAATTGATAACATAAATAGGTAACACTTACAAGTTTACAACTAGAAGTGGTTTGTGAAATTAGGGATAAGGTACAAAAATAGGCCTAACGTTTTCGCAAGGTATCAAAATACCTCTGACATGTAAAATTGTATCAACATTTACAAAAACGCACCAATTTAAGCTCAACGTTTTAAAAAAAGCACCAATTTAGGCTTTGGTAACAAAAATCGACACTATACATACATAGTTCATGGAGATGATTTGTCTATTTTCACACAGTAAGTATATACCATAAGTAATATGACTGACAATGTAAGTCAAAGTGTCAAATTCCGCTACAGAGTAGCCTATACATGCATAGTTTCTATTTATGGAGATGATTTGTCTATTTTCACACAGTAAGTATATACTGAAAGTAACATGACTAATAGTGAAAGTCAGAGCGTCAACAGAGTAGCCTATACATACATAGTTCGTGGAGATGATTTGGCTGTGTTCACACAGTAAGTATATACTAGAAGTAATATGAGTGATAGTGCAAGCGTCAAATTCGGCTATAAAGTAACCTAAATTGGTAGCATTACATAGGTTAGCCGTATTTTGATAGTTTTATAGAAATGTTAGGGCTATGTTGATAGTTATCCCGTGAAATGAAGAGAATAAATGAAAAATGAGAAAAATATAGGTTACCGTTCCAGAGGCTGAGCTTGAGCTGGTCTTTCTGGATGTTTTTGACGTATCGACCAAGATAGCCAACCAACACTCGATGAACCAATCCTTCGAACATTATCTTTGTTTCATTCACTGCAACAAAGAGAAGAGAAGCTGAGATGTTTAAACGACATCGAATCGAACGAATTTTGAAAGGCAAAGGCGGATAGAAACCATCAAGCAGAGTGATCAACGGCGGTGCTGAGAAACATCCGGCGACTGCGCTGATAGTGTCGATGACCGATTAAGCGAAAGTTACTACTTCCTTCAATTTTGCAAGTGCAGTGATGGGTATTTTGTGTTGGATGTCGCAATTATGCACAAAAGGGCTTTTGTTTCTTCAATATTGAGCCTAGTTTAGAATTTTCTAAAATTTATGATGACATGGCAAAAATGGTCTTCCAAGTTTGACACGTCGGTTAGTTCGAGCTCAAATGTGTTTATTGAACTCGACTTTTAGTAGCTCGTTTGTTTACAAGCCGAGCTCGTTTATGGTTGTTTACGAGCTTGCTCGTAAACAATTCATTTATTTGTTTTCAAGTGGCTCGTTTAGTTTGTTTTGAACTTTTTACTCATGAACAAAATTGGAGGAGAAGGGACGATTTGAAATCGAGAGACAAAAATTAGGAATGTTGTAGAGTAGTAAGAAATTGTTAATAATTTTAGAACAAATATTGGTTGGGAAAGAATGGTTTAAGGGTTGAAGAAAAGTAGTAAAAAGGAAAGGAAACAGAGCGAAAGAGCTTTTTTCTTTTCAAATGGAAATTACGCTAATGCGTCTCAATCGAGCAAAAAGAAAACAAAACGGTAGTTACAAAGCTCGATAAATCAGAAAAAAAAAAACATAGGGCAAGAATAAGATCGAGCTGACTGTGTCAAAACATGAGCCGCTTTGTTAGCATGCTTTCAAACATGATGAACGGCGCAAAATCCAAGATTAAAAAGAAGAGCTCGACACCTATAGATCTAATCTCTTTGAAATATCCTCTACCTACAAATAAATGGCGTCAACAACAGCTTTGAACCGCATTTAAAAATCACTCTCTTGTGTCCTTTGTTACCCACACATTTGATTAACAAATTCAGATCCGAGCGGATTTCGGTGTTCTTAGAGAAACATGACTAAATCGGAAGGATTTTTCACGGGAGCCAAGAAAGTCAATAACATTAAGGCAAAACTTGAATTTTAAAAAACCATGCCACGTGTCTTTATTACTTCGTAAGACATCAATGTGCCAAACATCTAATTAAAAAAGAAAATAGGACAGTTTAGTGAAAGAAAAGTAAGAATGGCCTATACTTCACTAACTTATAAAATGTACAAGAATCCAACAAGTTCAGTTTTGTCTTTATGTATATAGTTTAATAGAATTTAGAGTTTGGTTTGTTTGACACGTAATTCATATATTTGTGAACAAATTGGAAACATCATCTTCATTCCAAAGACAAGATTTTTCTTTTTTTTTTCTTTTTTATAGAAGATTTTTCTTTCTTTTGATAGATGCAAGACGTCCATATTACTATATTAATTAATATACAAATATTTCAAGAATTTCTTTCCCTAGAATTTGTAATGATATATTTGTATTTACAAACGATATTGTAATATTCTCATTTTATTTTTCATATTTTTCTTTTTTAATAATCACTTTTGCTTTTTAAATTATAATAACATGTTATATGTTTATTGGTCGAGTTTGTTGAAGTGCCATCGTAATAGAATTTTTATGAAAGACAAATTAAGCATTTAAATAGCTCAACCTCCTTTGAAATGATATATTTTATTTTTAATCTTTCACCTCACATGCTTCTCTATTATTCATTTTTCTGAAACAAATTTGATTGCTTTTCTTTTTTTTAAGAGGAAAAAGAAGAATATTATTGAAAGAGCATAGCATTACAAAAAAAGAAGGCGTATGAAAATTTCAAACACATCGATCAGACATTGAAATAATCGCTCTAACAAGAATATGAGCTGCTACATTCGCTGACCTACAAACGAAATGGATAGAACCATTTACAATATCCTATGACAAGGATTTACATCATCAATCACTGCAGAATTTAATTTTTATAAATTGAATTAGAACTTTGTTGTACATCATGGAAGGTTGTGTAGTAAAATATCATATTATTTGAGGACATAATTTTTGGGTTTTTTATATGGTGGGAAATACTTATCTAGTTCCAACTTGTTATGAATGCATTTATGGTTGAATTTTGTATGTTTGAAACAGTTTTGCTCACTTATAACTTAATGATCAAATTATATTTTATCATTAAGCATTAAATAAAAATTTATATTTTTTTATTATATTCTAAATAAATAGTCTCCATGTGAACGTATTCTTTTATATTTTCAAGAATTACTATAATCAAAGGGTATCTAGATTCTTTTTTCTCTAATTATATAGTCGTATGATGAAATCTAATACTCAATAACCAAATTTGATAATTAAATTGTAAGTGAGCGTGGCCGAAAAGAATTGATAAGAATGGTTGATTAATAATTTAATAACCATACATACCATGTGTGTACTTTATTTTACAGGTATTAGGAGCATTTATTACACCATCCAATCTATCTACGATAATAATAGAATAGAATAGAATTCTTCTTCCCAATATATCCTCCATCATATATAGCCACATGAGAATCCATAATATCTGTAATAAGTAAGTACTATTCTTCTATACTGCTCCATAATATATCTTCCATTTTTATTTTTTTTCTGGAAGTAGACAAGAGGAAGGAGCTATGCAGGTGTTGAACTTATTTGCAGTGGCTTCTATGCCAGTTCTGAAAGTGCTTTTAGTTACTGCTCTTGGTTTATTTTTGGCTTTGGACAACATCAATCTCTTGGGACCCCAAGCCAGACACCACATTAATCAAGTAAGTATTTTTTAGTTACTGATTCTTCCTTTTTTTTTTAAAAAAAGTTTACTTTTTTCTTAGACTAATCACCTGTTCTGCTCTTATTTTTTTAATGGTTGCAGCTTGTTTTCTATGTCTTAAATCCATCACTAGTTGGCAGTAATTTGGCTAAAACAGTCACCTACCAAAGCTTTCTTTTGCTGTAAGTCATTCAATCTGTTTCTTTCTATTAATTAATCTTATTCTAATCTTAATCATGATTAATCTTCATTAATTGCAGGTGGTTTATGCCATTCAACGTGCTAATCACATTTATTTTGGGGTCAGCATTAGGATGGCTTCTTATCAAACTCACTAACCCTCCTCAAAACCTCAAAGGCCTCATACTAGGGTGCTGTGCTGCAGGTAATCACTACATTAATTTTGTATCATCAATTAATTAATTAATTAATTTGTGTGAATATATTAATTAAAGTTTGAATAAAAATGGAACAGGAAACTTGGGAAATTTGCCATTGATAATAATCCCAGCAATATGTAAAGAGAAAGGCAGTCCATTGGGAGATCCTGATACTTGCCACACATATGGCCTTGCTTATGCTTCCCTTTCCATGGCCGTTCGTATTTACTATTACATTCATCCGTTTCATATTATATGTCGTTTTTTATTTGACAACAACATTCAATATAATTGGGTTTTTTTGTTTATGATTATGGGAGTGACAGTTAGGTGCCATTTTCTTGTGGTCTTATGTTTATAACATCATGAGGATTTCTGCAAAACAAATCCAAGAAACTGAAGGAATACCAAAGCAAGATAATAATAATAATCATCATAATGATTACTTATCTGATGATCTCACTCACGGACTACTCAATTCAGAATCTCACAAATCCGTAAGCTCTCTCATTTTTCTAACTTGTTAGTATTAAAAAGAAGGTGACTTTTTTTGAAGAAATGGTGAAATTGAAATGCAGAGTGGAACTAGTTTGTTAGAGAAGATGAAACAATGGTTATGGATGGTCTCAGCTAAACTTAATCTCAAGGCTGTTTTTGCACCTTCAACTATAGGAGCGGTATGAAGCCATACTTTTTACTCCATTTTTCTTTAAAATTCATATACTCTTCATTTTTGAATCAAATCATTGATTTAGATTTCAGGGTTTGTGATTGGATTAGTTCCTCAAATAAGAAATATACTGATCGGTTCTACTGCTCCTCTTCACGTAGTTGAAGACTCCGCTTCTTTCATAGGGTACGAAACTAACATTTCTGCGGATTCTGTATCAAAATTGTAATGCCATGATGTGATATGAATATTTTAGCTTAAACCAAAATCATTTGCAGGGATTCAGCCATACCAATTGTGACTCTCATACTTGGAGCAAACCTTCTTAAAGGTATGTCTACACCAAGACATTATGCGTAAGAAAGAACCAAAACTAATTTTAATTTGGCATATTTTGTCTGAAATGCATGGCAGGTTTAAGAGGATCCGGGATTGGAATATCAGTGATGATTGGAATCTTAGTAGTAAGATATATTTTGCTTCCTTTGTGCGGGATTGTGATTGTGAAAACGGCAATACATATTGGCGTGGTGGGGGCAGATCCTTCGTATCAGTTCATTCTTTTACTGCAATTTGCACTTCCACCAGCAATGAACATAGGCATGTATTCAATGATTTCTGTTTTTTTCCTAATTGTTGTTCGTTTCAAGGTACTAATGACGGACTGGAATTGCAGGAACGATGAGCCAATTGTTTGGAAGCGGGCAGAGTGAATGTTCGGTGATAATGCTGTGGACATATGCTTTAGCCTCTGTTGCACTTACATTATGGTCAACCCTTTTCCTCTGGATGGTGGCTTAATTACACTCTTCTTTTTCTTCTTCTTAATTACATTTTATAGATGTAATTTAATATGATTTTGTAGAAACAAACCATTTATAGGATTTTCATTCCAATTAATAGAAAACTAAAAGATGACTACTCTTCCAATTAAATTACTACATTCGTCCTGTAAGGTTGCAGAGAATATTAAGTTGCATCTGGAAAATTTCAGGGGTGAATTTTTTTACCAAGAATTACATTTAAGAGACAGTTCTGTAGAATGTTGATTGAAATAGGTCTTGTAGATATTCTACTGAATGCTATTTTTTAAGTTCTTGAAAAAGATTTCTACGTTTTTCTATTTATTATTATACAATATATACATATACTAAAAAATGATGCTTAATATTTTCAAATATTAGACTAGTTACGATGGGCATTGGATCCAATTCCATATATACAAAAAAGAATTAGCATATAATTTTATTTTTATTTTGATAACGAATAGTATACATTTTGGTCTTGAAAAGAGAGGAAATATGTGTGGTTATTTAACATTTGACATGTCACTTATTTATTTTTCTATAATTTTGTGAAAAATTGACATGTCACTTATTTATTTTTCTATAATTTTGTGACAAACTTGTATTGCAGCACATATATGGATACACTAGATGGTCTGGTTCTTTTATTTTTAGGAGTATGATTTAAATCCTAAACTCCCAATCCAAAAAATGGCACATAGTTCTTTCCCCAAACTTTATATAGCTTTTCTCCAAACTTTATAGCTTTGAAAGGATGACGTTGATAGTTGAGCTACAACGCCAAAAAAGGAAACTGACAAATAGTTGTGATCATTATTGAAATTTGATTGGCATGTCCATCAATGAGTGGCATGATTAGAAAAGGAAGATGTGGAGTTCACTATTGTGATTTAAATGATGCATATTGATAAAATGCTAATCAATAATTGCTCCTGGCTAGGCAAAACTATCTGATCTATCACTTCTTTATTGATTCATTCACTTTATGTTTCCTTTGTAAAGAATACAACATATTCACAAACCAACAGCTACAAATATATAAATATGAATGGAAATGTGATAAAAACAAGGTAAGTCTCAAAAGATTTCAAGTTTAAGATCTGGATGGCCAACCCGCCCTTTGTGTCTCTCAAATAGATCTCTAAAAGCTTCAAGGAACTCACCGTGTACCTGGCCAATCTGCAATACCGATCAGATTTTGTAAAGAACAACCATCACAATTCCGGCCACTAAGAGAGCAAATGAAGCATAAAGTACACGTCACCAGTGACAACAGTTGTTTAAGTCTATACTAGTATATCATAAATCAATTGCAGATTTACTGCTTCTGGCTCAACCTTTTCAAGCCAAATTATCATGCTACCTGTGTGATTATCTTAGCCTAAAACTCGTATACCAGAGGTTAAATTTGGCCTTGCAACTTGGCTCGCAACTTTGATTTGACTCAAAGTGGACTTGGAATCAACTTGACACTTCTGGTCAAATTAGTCCAAAATGACAGCTTAGCATGTCAACAAACTAGGAGTCATACTGACAAGTCCAACTTTGAATTATTTTAACTAAAAAAGACAACTTGAAAATCAAAATGATTTCCGCAAAACACATTTTAGAGCAAATTGATCTTGCTATTTAAGCAGAGGGGCTGAATTGACGCTTTATCCAAAACTAGTATCTCAAGCAGAAACTCCTATATTTATAGGAGAAGTCAAGTAAGAGAGCTTGGTCCTCTGCTACTGTAGTTCTAAGTTCTAACAAAGAAATAGTGCACACATAGCAGATGAGCTCAGCCGGAATGACCATATAGCTAATACAGAAGAAGAGTAGACCAAGATTGTGAAGGAGCAAAAATACCTCTTCCATTGTAGGATGCGGATTTTTCTTCACCTCAATGGGTCTACCCACCACAACATGCATTGGGTGTTTGTGGGGTAAAGGAGACCTGAAATAGAATTTCAGATGTTATTAACTCCATACTTATCCATAAGAAAGTTTCCCTTTTTTTCTTTTCTTTTGTTCTTTTTAGTTCGTATCACCACCAAGATCCAATAAATCCCAAAACAAGAAAAGCGCATTCAACGTACAGTTTTGAAAAAGATTGTACATGATTATCTTTTCTTCCACAACAGAACAAAACCTATATAAACCGAATAACATTGGACAAAATATGGAATTGCAATATATGCTTCACCAGAGTATCTGATATATTCTTCTAGAGGAATATATACTTACCCAAAAATTCCCCAGAAAACAATTGGGGTAAACTTAATTGCCCTAGCGAATTTCAAAAAAAATCCTCCACCAGGTTTCCACCACTTGTATGCCTGTGACTGTTGAAAAAACAAGAAACATATTAAGTTCACACATTTAAGTGATATACGATTTAGAATTTGGAAATATACATCAAATTGACAGGACGATCAGACTTCCAACCAATACATCAAATTCCAATGTTCTTGCGACCATCATCATTGGGACGATCGAATTAAGGTAAGAGAACCCCAATTTGGACATTGATATATTGAAATTGGAGAGGGAAAAAAACATCTTTTTATATTGCTGAAACATGAAAAGGAGAGGGAAAAGATAACATACTTGACCAAAGCAGAAAACTGGAACCAAAGGTTTGCCTGTTTCTATAGCTAGTTTGATAAATCCTCTTCGTCCCTTAAGGAAAGCAATCTGCAGGAAAAACAACATTCATGATGAACAACCACTCTAAACTATCTATAGCTAGTAGCATATGCATATATGCTATCTTCACCACCCAAATTGAGATGTAATGTAAAGATAGTAACACCAAGTTTAACTAGTCGATTGGTTAGTGAACATATTATCCAGAGCAAGGAAAAGAAAAGGGAAGGGGGATCAAGATGAATCATTGTTCAAAATCTTCTCTAGTCATGAATATGAGGAGAAAAAAAAACAGCAGCAACAGAGAAAATAACAGCACCTTTGGCAAACAATAAGTAGAGATTAGGAGTCGGAGTCAAGCCGATATATCCAATCTCTAGCCTCTAGGTGTTTAGTAACAATAAGGAATTGGAATCGAAGATAACGGACATAAATGCTTCTACTACCTATGCATTCATTTCCTGGCTTCTATGAACTTGATAAAAAATTCCAATATACACCAATCCAAGGAAAATATGTGATGGAAGTAAACATTAACTGAGCATGAACTTGATTTTAATGCAAAAAATGACTTGGTAATCTAGATCCTGTAATACATATACTCAGGGTTATGCAATGTATACACACATATGAGTTGAGAGAAGACCTCCGAATCGCGCTTCATTAAGAAAGTCTCTTGTACTCCACCTGGAATGACTATGCAACTATAACCTGCCTCCAGTAGGGAAATGAAATTTTTCTTGGTTGCTGGAGTAAGACCGCACCATGTCCATATATGTCTTAAAAATGGTGTATAGAAGACCTAAGAAATTACTCAAATATGTCAAGAAAGGGTAATTGCTGTGCAAGTGTTTAATATAGAGTGTGTAGGAGGATGTCTTACAGCACTACTCGCTAGGACTTTTATTTTGGGAAGAGGCATGAAATTCAAATGGTCAGCAAGTACAGTTACACCAATGGGGAAAACTGAATGTGGCTCGTAGCCGAATACTGCAGGAGACAAAGAAAAAAGACACTGAATAGCATAGAACAAGCAAGAAAGAAGGTAACAAAACTCAGCAGGATTACTACATAGGCAAGACTAAGTCCCTGTTCCCAGCACAGTTCAGCTCAACAATTTCAGCAAAATTTATTAGACATTCAGCTAATAATTTAGTCAGTTCAATCAGTTTTTATCAGTTAATTCAGTTTTTTTCAGCCACAAAGAACAAGGTCTAACACCACAGAAAAAAAATTATGTTAGAGCAAGAACACACTAATTGACACTAACTAAAGAGAGCTGGTTTGAAGTGAAAATAGATGGGAAAATGCTGAATCATAAGCATGTTGCAGTTGAAGGAGAATGAAGCTGATCTTTAGATGAATTATGTAGTTGAACACCATTGAAGTGCATTGATGAAGTAAAATAGTTAAACTTTGAGGAGTTGTTGAGCAATGGAACTATTAAGCCCTTTCTTTTTAGCCTTATTTTCAGCAAAATTCAGTTCAGATCAGATCAGTACAACGAAATTAAGTTCAGCCAAATTCCTTAGTCATTCAGCCAATTCAGTTCAGTTCAGCAATTGAATAAGGAAAAGAGAGTAGAAAGAAACCATAAGCGCGATCAGAATGAAAAGCAGACATGTCTTCAACATGGAGAGTAATGGGAAAATAACTGCAAGCACGTCTACATATGCTCCTGTATTCAAACAATTACAATCATTATGTACTGGAAAAAAAGAAAAAGATGAAAGAAGAAGAAGAAGAAGAAGAAGAAAGGTAGATACCTGCACAAACGTCGACCCAATTGATTGTTCTCGCTAATAGGAATGAGCATAAACAGCAAAAGCAGTCCAAAAACACTGAAACAAATTAAAAGAAAAAAGATAGATACTTTAATAAATGGATAATAGAATTGGTAAAACAGAAAAAAGAGAAGAGTGAGTTAGTAACATACAGTAAGAATTTGGAGAAAGAAAGGAAGAGAAAAGAGAAGAAAAGCAAGAAGAGATTGAAGTGGATCATCCCAAGCCATAAACCCAAACATATAAGTGCGAGTAACGTGTTAGATGGATATCTATCTCTTGAATTTATCACTGTCACCTTCTTCTTCTTCTCCTCCTCTGAGTCCCCCATTATCACTACTCTTACTGCTTCTTCTTCTTCTTCAACAGCGTTTATGTATTATTATTATTATTGTGCTGTTTCATTGAAATCTCCGCTGCCCATTCGGTTGGTTTGGTTGCGGTGATTTTTAATTTTAGCTCCTGATGGATTGGGGGGATTTATGGACTAAATTGAATAATTAATAATTATATGAGGACTTTATGGGCTTTCTGGTGTTTTCTAGTTTCTTTATATTCACTCACGTGCGCCCCCCACCGCCAATCAACTTTTCAACACATTCCACAATTATTATACTCCTAACCAATACTTTTATTTCAACCATCATACTAGTAGTATTTCTTTTAAAAATTAGATTAAGGTTTTGTTTTTATGCTTCAACTTAACCAAATTTGTTAACTTGAATTAGGTCCAAGGACTAGCGCACTATTCTATTGAACTGAAAAATACCTACAAAATTCGACTGAATGTTGTTAAATTAGATTAAATTAAATTAAATGGAGCTAAATTGAATTAAAATGAACTATTAAATTAAATTGAATTAAATTAAATATTAATAAATAAATTCTGCTAAAATGAATCAGGAGTAATTTTCACATAGTTCATGACTGACCAAGTTAATTTGGTCAGCGACCGTTAGATCTGTGTAATAATGTTAGATCTAACGGTAATTAACAGTAACTGACCAAATTAACTTGATCAATCATGAACCATGTGAAAATTACTGATGAATCAGATATTGAAAATAAATATTGATAAACTTAAGAAAAGTAAAGCTTTAAATTTTTTTTATTATATATTTCGACGAAACTAAATTGAATTTAACTCAGTTGAATTAAATTCTGTTAAAGAAAAAAAAGCCTCAAGGTTAATTCTTTCCTCATACTTGCTCAGCCTAAATTCTATTCTTCATTATTTTATACCATATTTTCTAATAATTTACAAAATTATAATAGTACAAGAACGTAAAAGCCATTTTTATCGAATGGAAATAACTATGTTAAAAGTTAATTTATATGGAATGGATTTACTTTCCCATCAAGCTTATTCCGAAACGGGCTAAAAGCAAACCTGGAGGCTTATTGGTTAGAAGAAAATCATAGTATTTCTTAAACTATGAATTTTTTTAAAAATATAAACAACGTTGAGTCGATACGGAAGCTATTTAGGGTATAATAAAAACATAAAACTGTTTTTTAGTTAAAACCGTCTTGCTACGAGCCAAAATGGTATCTTCGTCCAAGTGCGTTTCAACTTCAAGAGCTTAAGTCAATAACATTGAGTGCTTAGGCAAGACTCAACATCTCATTAGTCGGTATCAACTTCAACAACCTATTAACCACACATCTCTTAAAACTTGAATTTGCAAGCTTGTCATTTCTAAACACCTCAAGCTAAATGAGTTATTTCCTCCCATCTTTCTTAAGTTTTCCCTAGGGAAGAACTACACTTTTTAAAATAAACATATAATGATTCACAGATTTGAAAGTGGTCATCTATTTTTCAAACACAAGTTATATCTTTTACGTCTATACAATGATAGTGATTTGGATTAAAGTGAGCCTTTTAGATCTTATTTAGAGAGAGAATGGGGGATAAGAAGAGTGAGAAAGAGAGATTATTCATTACCCTTGTCCATGTGCAAGTGTCTCTTATTTATAGATTTAAAGGTTGGGTTTGGTTCCCTAGGTGAGCAACGTCCGAACATACCTATCCAATGGTTCGCGGGTCATGGGTCGTGTTGGGTAAGACATTCGACCCATCACATTCTGTGATGACAATGTAGTCGGGAATTACAGGGTTCGTAGGGGCTTGATCGACTATAATCGATCAAGTCACTTGTCCATGGAGTGCTTGAAGGCCTGATGGGCTTGTGGGCCGAAAACTCATTATCCTCATCAGACAATAACCACTCATTTCTTTGTGTGGACAAAAAAATCGTCTCATAATTCAAAGAGAAAAGTTGTTTTCTTTCTATGTGAATAACAATTGTCCTTACTTACAAAATGAAACGACATAGTTTTTCTATCCCTTACGATAGTGGAAGTAACCATAAGAATATAAGATAAAAGCATTCGAAAAATGTAGACATTTTTTTTTTTAAGAAAATGTTGAGACTATTTTTCTTGTCCCAATAAATATTTTGTTATTCATTATTTATTCAGTGTAAGCACAGGTAGTATAGTCATTCCTCCATTCTTGCCTGAAAATGAAGCTTTTTAAAAATTCTTTGCTTTAGGAACTGAATTAAATTAGTTTTACGGATAAACAGTTGTATTTTCTGCAATGCAAATGATTTCATTTAAAACATATTAATAGAAATATTATACAATACAAGTGATTGCCAAAATGTGATCAGAAGCTAATCATCATTGTCAAAAGGCTTAAGCAATGCATAAGTTATAGCCATGGAAATCCAACCACCAATGACCACTCTAATTGCTGACGTTCTGACTGCCGAAGAACCTCCCAGATAAGCTCCAGCACCTCCAAACACAGCCGAAGCGATCGTGGTTACCACCAGAGTCACCAAGATTCTAGTAAGAGTTTTAGTAGTTACAAACATTGCAGAAAGTAAAGGCACACTTGAGCCACACAAAAACGCCAAAGCCGAGGCTGCTGCTGCCTGATACGGGTTTGTGAACACCATTTCCGAGCCTTCTTCTTCTTCGACAATCTTGAATCCCCCGGTGCCAGGCAAGGGAGACTTTAAAATAATTTTCTCTAATGTGGTTGTTTGTTGGTCAATACTAATTGCTTCAACTGTGACAATTTCGAGCTTTTGATGGTGTTCATCAGGGGCCAAAGAAGAAGAGGCTGCCTTTTCGATATCTCTTTGAGTTGAAACGGAAACAAACTCTCCGACAGCCATACTACAAGCACCTGCCACAGCACCCGCCAGTCCAGACAGAACCATGGATCGTTTATCTTCTTGGGCTGCGCCTATTCCGAGCATCAGTGAAGTCGTTGAAAGCAACCCATCGCAGGCTCCCAGGATGGCTGCTCGAAGCCATTGAGCTCGCTGTAGTCGCGTTTTAGTATCAGACTCCTTATCCGCTGCTTTGGCTGTGTTAGTGTTAGTGTTAGTGTTAGAATGGTGATGATCAGAACAAGAATTGCAAGCTGGGGATGGATTAGAAATAGTCATTGGAGGAGGAGTGTGGCAGAGATGATTGAGGCGTACTTCTGGCACACGCTCTGGAACTCAATTGGATTGGATAAATGATTATTTAAGACAGACACAAGTAGTACATTTTGAATGTGTGATTAAATCTAGGAGGGAGTATCGTTATGTTCTATGGTTTAATGAGATTCTTTAGTTAATTGGATGTATCACACTTCAAGATCCCTCTAGGCTTCATCAATGTCTTATTTCCATCGAAGATTCATGTCATGTCATACCAAACTGCCTACCACTTAAATTCTTCTCTTTGACATTTTGAGGAATTAACAAAGACCAATTGGATCTTTTCTTTGATACCGGATGCTTTTTCATGTTTCCAAGTTCATTTTCTCAACACATATCCTAACTTCACATTAAGATTCTCTGCTCAATTACTCGGCTTTAACACTTTTTGCGTTATGTCAACATCCTTAATTTTCTTATCGAAACTACCTAATAAGTTATCTCAACACTTCAAGATAGGACGCCTATCAAAGTGAGCGGGAAGCTTGGGTACGAGAGTCATCTCCCTACTAAAGAGCTCTCTCGTGATAACACTAATTAAAATGAAATCAATTAACATTTCTCTCAAAGGAATCTTGAATCCTTAACATTCTTTGTTTTTGGGGAAAAAAAGAAGTCAGTTTGTTCTTTAATTAGACAAAAATTAGAATATCAAGTCAAATTACATGAAAAGTTAATAATATTGTCTCCAATCATTGAGAATCACTAAATAATAACTTAAGAGTAGAGATGATTTTGTATTAATATAATCCAGCAAGAAGTCTGTGTCTGTGCATAAGTATGAGGTGATTAAGACGCATTAATTTACATCAATTAAGTAAGCAAATAAAACTGAGGAGAGATAGATAGTGATGATGATCATATCAAATATGTATGTTCCAAAAAGATAGGAGAGAGTAGTAATATTAAATTAAATTTGGTTTAAAGAAATCCATCCTTCCTGTCTTGTTCCTCTGCTTCTTTATTAGCAACTTGAACAGATTTGAACCACAAATAACCCTGCCACCCATTAATTAATCAATCAATATTCTTCTTCTAATCAATCTGTAATTACATATTAATCTTTCAACAAACTCAATTAATCATATGATAGTGAATTTGAAAGAATACTTACAGATAAAGGGATGCCAGTAAAAGCAAAGAAGCCGAGCACGGGAGCATAAAAGATGCTGTCCGAATTCAAGATTCCAAAAACAGGCTTTTCATTAACATACTCGAACACTGATCCTATCTGCATCCATCCATACATACATTTTTGTTTATCAATCGATGTCTCGTCAATGTCATGACAGTACGGTATTAACCCGTCGTGCTTTATATATTTTTCAAGAAATACCGTAATCCAGTAGCGCTCTGAATATTTTCATAAAATACTACCAAAGAAGAAGAAAGAGAGAATAGTACTCACAGCAGCAATTGCGATGATGGCCGAGGAAAGCAAGTAAACATAGAAGGGAATCTCGATGGGCTGGTCAGCCGAGGCGGGGGTTTCATCGCGGGCCCACGGAGGAGGCTCTTCGGAATCCGGTGAAGCCCAAGACGGGATATTTTCTTCGGGTTTGCTGGACTTTGCAGAGCCTTCTGTTGCAGCAAAGATGATAAACTTGGCAGGAGACTTCTGGGAGGTGGACTTGATTGTTTGATTGAATAATAATAGGTTGGTCCTGCTACTACTACCAACAAAGAAGGAAGGATGGGAGTTACAGGAAAACAAGGTTGCAGCCATGGCTATGGCTTCCTTTTCTAACTATGCTCAGCCACACATGACCTGAGCTTATCTCATCATCTTCGGACAACTCTATTTTACACCTCCCTCAATTTGTCAACCAACTCTTTTGGTCCCTCTATTATACATAGTGCCTCATTTCCCCCTAACAATGAGTATAGATCGCTTAATAAAACTGAACTGAACTCATAACTTTATCAAATCTAAGTTTATAAAATAATCTTACAAAAAAACACGACATTATAGAATAACACAGTGCAGAATGCGTGTTTATTTATCTATATTTTCAATTCAAAATCTCAAAAGCCACACCTTGCTCGTATAGGTTATGTTTGAAGAATTTACAAGGAAAATAGAATTTCTTACATTGAGTGAAAGAACTATGAAAGACCAAGTTTAGAGCTACATTCTCGACTTGGTCATCCCTAATAGGAGTGCCAATGAGCCAAATCGATACTGAATCTTGGCAAGCTTGATAAAGTTTGAGAATTGAAAATTTTAGATTTTTGAGTCCTTGAATCTAAAATTTTATAGTCTCATTTTAGATGGGCGATTTGAAAGAAACTCATAAATTGACTCGATTCGAATGATTGAATTGTTATTATTTAACCTCAACCTTTTCATGAAGGAAACACTTTAAACGAAACTGCAAAATTAAACAAATTATTAGTATAAAAATGTCAGAATTTGACATTGTCTACTATTACTTTTAATAGTGTCACATCAATATGTTTTAGTAGCTTATTCAACCTTTTTTGTCACATTATAAGATTTTGAATGTTTCTCCTAATTATAGAGACTTAGAAAAAATGAGGTTTGAGAATTTCAAGAGTGAAGTGAAAGATGATAAAGATGATAATCAGTTTAGGGTTTTACAGTTTTTTAGGGTTTAAATATGTTACCTTTTGTATTGTTTATGAAAAGGAATTGAGGCTGTTACTTTGCTTGCTAGCTAGAGAGGATACATAATTCTCACTTAAATTAAATCTGTTATTTATTTCATCTTCTGCTTGATTAATTAGAGATTGATTAATTAAGGCCAAAAGTATTTAAAGGCTCTTGATCTTTTGTTTGAATGGATGAGGCCATTGATTATTCATAGGGATGTCAATATGGGTTGGCGGGTCATAAACGAGTCGTGTCGTTCTACTCTGGTGACCCATTTAGCTCAACCCTAACCCAACCCATTTATGAAACGGGTTACACGAGTTGACTCGTTTAACCCGTATAGCTAAAAAATAACAATAAATAAATATAAAAGAATAAGATCCGTTTAACTAATTTAATATATTTATACTACAAAATTAACTACAAGTGTAAAATTTACTAACACATTACTATTTGACAACGTTTGTTAATACACTTAACGTCTAAACTCAAAAACCAAAAGACAAAAGGCCATACAAACTAAAGAAAGTAAAAATATTATAACAATTAATTCATCCAATATTTCAACTGTCTTTTTCTAAAACATAAATCGACTAAACAAATTAAATTTTAAACAAACAAATTAAATTTCAACGAAGTACGAAACAATTATAGTAATTACAAATAAGTTAAACGGGTTAAACGGGTTGTTAATGGGTTGACAAGCCAACCCTGACCCAACCCATTTATTTTGCGGGTTAATCGTGTCGACCCATTTATGACCCTAACCCATTTAGGCTCAACCCTAATTCGTTTAAATTGCGGGTTACACGAATCGTGTTATCGTGTCATGACCCATATTGACAGTCCTAATTATTCATATTGGTATTAACCCCTTTGACTAATCATTTTAACTTGTTCCTTTCAAAATTTTGTACTGCCATTACCGAGCCAACGGACTGAAGCTATGAGCTAGCTAGCTGTTCAAATTTGAGGCCACTCCATGTTACCTGATTCAAGCTTGTCAAATTGGATTGTGCATATACTAGGAGTTCTTGGAAAATTATCTTGATAGAGTCAATTGTACAATAAATTCATTACACACATGACTTTGTAATAATTTTGTTTCAAAATTTTGGTGTTACTTGAATTATTTTAATTTATCATTCCTTAATTTTTACAATTTTAGGGTTTTTGGTGTTTTTCTATGTCTAAGAAAGTAGAAGAAGTATGTAGAGAAGAAGTCTTAAGGATAGAACGATAAAGAGCAGTTGTGCGACAAGGTGATACTTGATTATTTTTCTCTCAGTTAAATGTTGATTAATAATTTGGTTCTGAGAACAGTTTATACTTTTTACTCATTATTTTCATTATAATGGTTAGTAAAGGGGTTTATACTATCAAAAATGAAAGATGAAGGGTCTCATCCATACATATGAAAAATTAAGGGCCAAATAGACCGAAATGCGAAAGATCAAAGGTCCTAGATGCATTTTTCCATTAATTAACTAATTAAATAAATCTCTCTATTGTTGTATTCGAAGTGCTGCAGAGTAAAAATGGTAACGAAGATGACCGATGAAAGAAGATGCCCAGATCCTTCGATTGTTGAAGGTAACCCAGAACTCTCTTAACATCTTGCCAGTGAACTAAGGTTGGGGTTTGCATAAACTGGGCCAATTTGTTCACAGCAAAAGAAATGTCAAGCCGAGTGAAGAACAAATACCGTAATCCTCCAACAATGTTGCGATACAAAGTGACATCAGTAAAGATGTCCCAAAGTTGAGATTGAAACTTCTATTGCGTGCACATGAGGGTGGAAATGCCCTTGCAATTGGACATTTTGGGCTTAGCAAGAAGTTCAGAAATGTACTTCGATTGATTGAACAAAAGACGAGAAGTACACTAGTGAGCGGCGTATGGATAATTAGATGAGAGCGGTAGGGTGTTAAAAGGCGACATGAAGATGAAGATGGAGGCGGGTTGAGATGTTCCGGGAGCAGCAATGGAGGTTGGTTGCACGGTGGTTGGAATAGCAGTAGTATCATCGACACGAGAGGAATTAGGGTTGACGGAGGTGTGGGAGGCATAAGAATAATTAGGAGACAACCTTTCAACCACCTTAACTTAGCCATTGTAAGACTTATAGCCATCTATGTCGTATACATGACTGACGTGGCAACAAAGTGAAATAAAAAGAGAGTAAAAGAGAGAGATGAGGTGTGAAAATACATATAAAAAATTTCTCAACGACCCTCTATTTTTTAAAAAATTTACACTCTCCAACTTTTTCCATCTAAATCTTATTCGTAACCATCTCCATCATCATCTTCTTCTTTCTTCTTCTATTTTTATTTTCTTTACTTTTAAAAAATAAAAAATAAAAGAGCATTCCGGCGGCTGGAATCAGGAGTTCCATAAATCGGTCGCCAGAATATGGAACTCCAGATTTCGACCGTTAATTTTTGGAAATTTTAGATTCCAAAGCCGGAAATGCTCCTATATTTTCTAAAATAAAGACAAAGAAAAAGAAGAAGAAGAAAGATAGAAGATGAAGAAGACGAAGAAAAGAAATAAGAGAAATTTAAGGGATTAGTTTTGTAATTTTGAAAGGACTCAAATTGTAATTTTTTTAAAAATGTAATACATCCTTTTAAGTAGGACTGAGTGTTGACGAAATGAAATTAAATGTAGATAAAAAGCTAAGTTAAAGTGGCTAAAATGTTGTTTTCTAAATTGAGGTGTTTAAGTGAAAATATTGGATAAATTAAAAGATAATGTAATAGATATTTTTATATTAAAGGGTTACTAATTAGTAGCCCTTATCTATATATAGTGCAGAGCCACTTATGGTCATCATGTTTTAATTTGTCCCCCACTAAACTATATTCCTAAAAATTCTTAACTTTAAGAATTTTGTATCATTGGTTGATCAATGTCAATTATTCTAATTAAATTCTATCTCTATGCATCAAACTTTTCAGTTGAAGACATTCTTCTCACAATAACTTTATCTTGATTATCCTATATATGTGGATTTGTTAATGTTGCTCCCTTTATTTCTAGTTTAAAATATTAATAACTAAAAACAGAGTCTACTACTAATTGGTACAAGTACCCTTGTGTGGATACAGAGGGTAAAGATCAAATTTAATCTTTGCAAATTATATAAAAAAAAAGGTCTACTACTTCATTTGGGCTTTGGGAGGTTTCTGGCTTTGCTTATTTCCTTTTTTATGGTCGAATTTTTGGTTGGAAGACAAACCTCGTTATGGCTGTTTTATTTTTTATATAAATTTATTGATAAATCTATTAATATTTTATTACTCATCCAATAGTATTATATTTACAAATATAAGGATAAAGTAGAAAAGCAAAATAAAATTGGGAGTCGAATCATTTGCAAACAAAATTTTGTGATATAAATACAAATTAAAGGTATATTGTTTGTACTATTTACAAACAAGGTCCGAAAATATTATAAAAGTGTTAAAAAAAAAAGATAACGTTGCGGTCAAATCAAAGGGTCAAAAGAGACATTTTTATTTGTTATTTTTAAACATAAAACCTAGTTTGTAAAGAGCTCTTAAATCAATTTTATATGTATTCAAAATGTACAATTTTAACGGACCAAAAACAATTTTTTATATTCGTAACGTGAATACAAAAGAGTTTTATGATTTTTAATTTGTAACTGAAAGTTTGTTAAGTTTAAGGCCTTGTTTGGGAACGAGCGGTTAGCTGTTAGCTGTTTATCTTTTTGCATTAGCTGTTTTGACTAGCTGTTTGTAAACATGTTTGGTAAAATTTAGCTATTTGTAAATTACCTGTTTGGGTAAAATGACAACTAAGGACATTGATATTATTGTATAATATATGTAGTTAAAAGCTTAACAAATATTATAAAGTCTTTAATAATATAGAAAAAGAAAAGAAAAAATAGGAAATAAATAACCAATTCATATTAAATTACATAATTGTAGCTTACAAACCACATTTCAAATAATAATAAAGTTACATAATTATGTCATTAATCCATAAACAAAACATTAATACATATTTTTTTTTTTAAAAAGTCATAAATAGAAGTTGCTAAAAAATATTAAATCAAGTAAATTCAAGAAATAGAATAAATAGCTAATTTACAAAAAATATTAAATAGAGAAGTTGTAAAAAATATTAAATAGAGATGTAAAATTAAAAGGGTTAGTTTTTTTATAAATAGTGGAAAAAGCTAATTCAAAAAGCTCCATTTAGGAGCTTTTTTAAAAAGAGCTTTTTGGGCTCAAAAAGCTCTCACAAAAATCTTTGCCAAACACCATAAAAATTGTCCAGAATGCTAATTGAGCTCAAAAAGCTTTTTTTAGCCCAAAAAGCTTTTTGCCATACACCCTCTAAATAAAACATTAACGATTCATTTTATTAAATAAAAGATCAAGAGTACTTATATCACTCCTCTCTTTTTTTTGGCTTAATACACAAAAAACCCCCTAAACTTGGTCAAATGTTGCAACTGTCCCCCCGAACTTTTAATTGTAACAAATTACCCCTCAAACTTGGCAAATTGTAACAACTAACCCCATATTTTGAGTTTGAAAAGTCAAATGCCACGTGTCATGCCCTTATTCGATATTTGAAAAGTCAAAGTGCCACGTGTCATGATTCTATAGGGTGTTTGAAAAGTCAAAATGCCACATGGAATGATCTTATAGGGTGTTTAAAAATTTATGCATCATTGGGGGTAATTTGTTACAATTTGCCAAGTTCAGGGGGTAATTTGTTACGATTTGCCAAGTTTAGGAGGTAATTTGTTACAATTGAAAGTTCGGGGGACAGTTGCAACATTTGACCAAGTTTAAGGAGTTTTTTGTGTATTAAGCCCTTTTTTTTTTATAATATTGTTAAACTTGTTTATAAATGATGCCTCACATTTGTATATATTAAACTACAAACCCTATACACAAAGGGTACGGTTTTTTACACTTTACCTACATGTAGTTCATAATTAAAATGGAAGAAACAAAATAAAAAAGTGACCAATTTCCACTGATAGATGGTGTCATAAATTAGTCAAAAATAGGATTTTGTCATTTTGAAGATGGGGTTTGATTGGGCACAAAGCAAACAAAATTGAGCTCCCGTGACGCCAGTAAATCTTAGCTGGAAAATCAAAATTAAAATAGAGAAGATCATATACAAAGATTTTTACTCTTCTTAAGTAGTAGTTCACACACATAGCAAACCATTTTTTACTGATTCTGATAAAAATAAGTAAAATATACACTATAAAACGAATTGAAGCATCAAAATAAGAAAAAGGAAAGCATATTCTAATTATAATTATAAGTTGTTGCAATGATGAAGAAAAGATGCGTATGGATATGGAATTATGAAAACATGGAAGCAATATTGATGTTTAAAAATACTAAAAGTTGCATCTTTTTGTTAATCCGGAAATAAAGGGTTTGTTTGTTTGAGTGAAGTGGAGGAAATAAGGTGGCTCTTGTTTTGTTTCTTCCCAAAGCAAATCAAGAGTATACGCTATCTTTTACCAAGTTTTTGTTATTTATTTTTAAAAATTCACATTTTGGAATTTGAATCCATAAACTTCATATCTCTTGAAATGTCATTAACCATTAAGTTATTATTTAGCGAGTATTTATCTATTTATTTATCAAAAATTCAAAATTGATGAAAGCACAATCATTTTATAAACTATACCTTACTTTATCAAGTATTTACGCATTGCATTTAGTTAAAATATAATAAATTGTTAATAAAATTATTAACATATTGTCCATAGAGTCAAGTTCAAATGAGACAAGGGTTTAGGATGAGACTAGTTTTTATGATGAGACAATGGGTATTTTTGTAATTCAATAGGGGAAGGTGGCAAACTTGTAATTAAATGAACACCCCTCATGCGTGAATTGAAGGGAATGAAGAGGAGGTGATGTCAGCGCTGATGTCACCTCTGGAGAGAGAAATAGTTTTAATTATTTTATTTAAAATGCATTTTCCCGCTCTTTCCGAACTCATTTTCCAAAAAAAATTATACCAGTGAACTCGTATTAATTAGGTGGTCATTTTGAGATCCATTTTTGTTATTTATAGACGATTTTTATTTTTTTTTATTTTTTTATAATTGTTCCACCGGACTACTCTAATTGTTCCAACGGACTACTCTAATTGTTCCAACAGAATACTACATTTTTTTACACTCCCAAAGTGCATTTAAAAAAAAAATATGAAAATATTTTGCTGGAACAATTGGAGTTGTCTGGTGGAACAAATGTAGTATTCTGTTGGAACAACCAAGTATCCGACTTGGAACAAAAATAAAAAAAATAAAAATCGTCTATAAATAATAACAATGGATCTCAAAATGACCGCCTAATTAATACGAGTTCAGTGGTATAATTTTTTTTGAAAAATGAGTTCGGAAAGAGCGGGAAAATGCATTTTAAATAAAATAATAAAACCTTTTTCTCTCTCCAGATGTGACATCAGCGCTGACATCAGCGATGACATCACCTCAATAATGCCCCTTCATGTTTTTAAAATTTCAAAATTGACACCACTTTTTAATTGTCTCACACTAAAAAAAGTCTCTCCATAATGGTTTTGTCTCACATGAACCTATCTCATTGTCCATATTAAAGGTTATAATTTCACATGGATAAATTAAAGTTAATTTAAGTAGTTGAGAACCTTAAGTTGTTTAAATCCGATTCGGACTCAAATTCTAACGTATACATAAAACTTGAATTGGGTGAAAATTCACAAAGTATCCGGGCAAGTTTGGAAGCAAGAAATTCATATCACATAATGTAAGCGCTAGTATAGTGTAAAAAAGTGTCATAAATGAGGGAATCTATCTGAATGATTTAAATACAATATACAAAAAAAGAATGCCATCCCGTGCCATGACTCCTCCAACTTCAACTCCATCATGTGTCGTCTTCTTTATTCTTTTTTCATACCATTTCTGTGAACTCTGCAACTCCCTCTTTTCTTTTCCTTTTCCATTGTTTTTCCTTCCTCGTTTCAAGAGCTATCTCACTCTCTTTTCTTATTAATAACTTATAAATTTCATTCCTTTTTCCCTACCCCCAAGTAAAAAAAAAGATTGTCATTTCATGATTTCATCCATGGCTTCACTCACTTTCTTCCTCTTCAACATCTTGCTCATTGCTCTGCTTCTTACATCTCTGTTTCAGTTCTCCCGTTCTTCCAAGGTTGTCTTAGAAAAGATTGAATCTTTAGTATCAATTGCTTCAAAGTTTGAATTTTTCTGACTTTTTTTGTTTCAGGCTTATGTAGTTTATATGGGTTCTAAAACTTCTCAAGATTATTCTCATCATATCCTCACACAGAATCACCAAATTCTTGCTTCTGTCCATGGTGGAAGGTCCCCTTTTGTTCTTTTTTCTTGTTGGTTTTTCTGTTACTTCTAAAGTTTGAATTTTTAACCGTTGTTTGGTGATAAATATGCAGTCTTGACGAAGCTCGAAAGTCTCACCTTTATAGCTACAGACATGGATTCAAGGGCTTTGCTGCTATTTTAACTGATCAGCAAGCTTCACAGATTGCTAGTGAGTTCGTGTTGAAAAACATTTTAGTACTCGATTTTGTTTGATATCTAATTTTGTTTGGTTGGTTGTTTGATACAGAGATGCCTGGAGTGGTCTCGGTGTTTCCCAATTTGAAACGGGAGCTACATACTACACATTCCTGGGATTTTATGGGTCTTGTTGGGGAAGAAACCATGGAGATTCCGGGGCACTCTACTAAGAATCAAGTTAATGTTATTATTGGTTTCATTGACACTGGTATGCTATAGTGATTATAATACAGTAGTCGTGAACTTTAAGTAAACAAAAGTGAGTGTCAACTTTTTTGATGGTCATCTGAATCAGGGATTTGGCCGGAATCTCCAAGCTTTAGCGATGTTGGCATGCCTCCGGTACCCCCCAGATGGAAGGGACAATGCCAATCAGGAGAAGCTTTCAATGCGTCATCTTGCAACAGGTACATTTCATTGGGTCAATTTATGAGCTTTCATAGGATTAAAATGATATCTAAATTTCGTTTCGAGATAAATTGATCCCGGAATCCAAGTTGAATAAACCCTTTATAATAACACTGTAATCTCAAGCTCAAGAACACATTATTAGAGAGGGATTTCTAAAATTTGATGACAACAGGAAAGTGATTGGGGCAAGATATTATAGGAGTGGGTATGAAGCAGAGGAAGATTCAAGCAATATAGTATCATATAGATCTGCAAGGGACAGTTCTGGACATGGCAGCCACACAGCCTCAATCGCTGCGGGTCGTTACGTGAGAAATATGAATTACAAAGGATTGGCAACCGGGGGAGCTAGAGGAGGTGCCCCGATGGCCAGAATTGCAGTATACAAAACTTGCTGGGATTCTGGTTGTTACGATGTTGATTTGCTTGCTGCCTTTGATGATGCTATAAGAGATGGGGTTCATATCGTCTCTCTGTCACTGGGCCCGGATTCACCCCAGGGGGATTATTTCAATGATGCCATCTCTATCGGCTCATTTCATGCTGCTATGCATGGAGTTTTAGTGGTTGCTTCAGTTGGAAACGAAGGGAACGAAGGCTCTGCCACAAATCTAGCCCCTTGGATGATCACAGTTGCTGCTGGTTCAACTGACCGGGATTTTGCATCTGAGATAACTCTAGGAAATGCTGCTAATATCTCGGTAATTCTACCATTTCTTCAATTTCTAGTATAAGTTTTCACACAGATAAAGATAAATAATCAAACTTTGTTATGCGACAAATTGGTATGCAAGAGAAGTTAAAAGGCCAAATTGACTCTTAATTTGTTCGAATAAAGGTCGAGTTTTCACAGTAAGTGAGGGTTTCTGATTATGATGCAGGGCGAAAGTCTGAGTCTGTTTGAAATGAATACCTCTGCAACGATCATCTCAGCCTCTGAAGCCTATGCTGGATACTTCACTCCTTATCAATCCAGGTGAAGCTACAGGTACTTAAAAGCCAGTGCTATTTACTTTCAAATGCAGGAGGAAACCTTCACCTTATTGTTGCTTCCATTTTTGTTGCTTTAGCTTTTGTCTAGACAGTTCCTTGAATAGTACCAAAGCCAGAGGGAAAGTCCTCGTCTGTCGACATGCTGAGAGTTCCTCGGAGTCGAAAGTCGAAAAGAGCAAAGTAGTGAAAGAAGCTGGTGGAATTGGCATGGTCCTTATTGATGAAGCAGATCAAGATGTTGCCATTCCCTTTATAATCCCTGCAGCTATTGTTGGAAAGACGACGGGGAACAAGATTCTATCTTACATTAATGGGACACGGTTCGTATTTGTTTCGAAGGCTATGATATTCTGCAAGTTTTTTCTCCCATTGTCTAATTCAGCTTATTATATCTTCTGAACAGACATCCAACTGCAAGAATATCAAGTGCAAAGACAGTTTTGGGATCTCAACTCGCACCACGTATTGCAGCATTTTCATCGAAAGGACCTAATACTTTAACCCCTGATGTTCTGAAGGTATTCGTTTAAACCATAATTTCATGATATCTTATTAACCGGTACTTGTTTGTTAATTGCTGTCCGTTGCTCCTGCTTCGTAGCCTGATGTTGCGGCCCCGGGACTGAACATTCTTGCAGCATGGTCTCCAGAAGTTGCGGGAATGCACTTTAACGTTCTGTCTGGCACCTCCATGGCCTGTCCGCACGTAACTGGGATTGCAGCTTTGATTAAAGCAGTCAACCCTTCTTGGTCTCCATCTGCCATCAAATCAGCAATCATGACGACTGGTAATTTGTTAAACATTCAACTGACAATCTTTTAACAAGAACTGATCATTGTCGATAAAATTGCAGCTACCATTCTCAATAAGAACCGGAGACCAATTACAGTAGATCCAATAGGACGAAGGGGCAATGCATTTGATTACGGTTCAGGTTTTATTAACCCTATAAAAGTTCTTGATCCTGGTCTCATCTACGATGCGCAGCCAGCTGATTATAAATCTTTTCTCTGTTCAATCGGTTATGATGATAAATCACTGCATCTGGTAACAAGAGACAATAGTACATGTAATCAGACATCTACGACATCTTTCATCCTCAATTACCCTTCCATTACAGTTTCAAATCTAAAAGATGAATTCTCAATTACTCGGATTGTGACAAACGTTGGCAAACCAAGAACTATCTACAAAGCTATAGTGTCTAATCCTATTGGGGTCAATGTAACTGTTGTGCCGAACCGACTAATCTTTAACAGCTATGGCCAGAAGATCAAATTTACTGTTAGTTTCAGGGTATCTGCTCCATCAAAAGGGTATGCATTTGGGGTGCTGTCATGGAGGAGTAGAGATGCACGGGTCTCCAGCCCGCTGGTTGTTCGAGTTGGAGGTTCTAGCCTGGGTTTGATGAGATAAAGCCGCTTTGATTTGTATATACATATATTGGTTTAGAAGCATTTGAGACCTCACAACTTAGCACATTGTTGATTCTGGATCCGATTTGAGCATGTAAATCCACCTTAATGTTATCACTTTGTACTTGGACCACACGAGATATGGAATTGTTCTGTCATTTGGTGGAGAGATACCATCTAAATGGCAATTTATACATAGTCAAGAATTCATTTTTTGTTTCAACTTGGATGAATAGCTTTGTGCATATAATTAGAATCAGATATACCTATGATCTATCGATTTCCTTAATTGATTTTTTACGATGTACCAATTGTCACTTATTGGCTACGAAAACCAACTTCTGGTATCAATTTCGTGGTTGAACGTAATATGTATAATTCATCAAATTAGTCCAGCATAACACGGGATGGCAAAATATTTACACTTGCAGTGTCTAAAAGTACTTGTCAATTTATTGCATGTACTTGGAAATTAATTCAAGACCTGCAAACTAAACTGCGCAGACGTTAGCCTTCTCAAATTAAAGAAAGCAGACACAATGTTGAATTATGCAGATCAAAGCTTGATATTGACATTGATATTCAAAAAAATTATTTAAAAACAGTTTCATAATCTATGTCTAGTTGCACATCTAATTGAAACATTCTTCAACCTCTCAGTTCTATCTACCAGTTACATATTTCAGCTGAAGTATTGATTTTATAGACTATACATGCACCAATAAAAAATCAGTCAAGAATAAGATGCAGATATCAGAAACTATACTGGCGGCAACCCATTGGAAAGCGCTTCTGAAGGTTCAATTAGGCCTTCTAACACAACAAGCTGGTCTAACAATTGAAGCTTCTCGTCTTCAAGAGACTTAACTTCATCTTCAACCATCTTTAGATCTCTCCCCAATTCGAAGCTTTCTTCTTCCAAAAGTAGATACTTCCTTCTGAGAGCACGGTATTCGTTTCCTGATGTAGAGGAATCTGGCAATGAATCTGAATTTGATCTCTCTTGTTGCTGGATGAGTTGAGAACCTTCATTCTTTAAGTTCCTCTTGGAAGCCTTCTGGCTCGCTCTTGGAGGCCCCCGTACCTTTTGAGCCTCTCCGATGCCATTGCCTTGTAATGCGATCAATGAGGCTTTGGAGGTTGAGACTTTCTTTTTGCGTGGCTTGGCGATTGTGATTTCTCTTGATAGAGGCATCCTTGGACCTTGCATCAGGACTGCTGCACCGTCGAAAGTAGAAAGCAGAATGAGAACATTAGCAATCTAGAGTCCAAGCTAGTTAATAATAGTTATATATGATATGCATATACAATTATACATCTTGTCGTAGCTGAATACAAAAAAAGAACAGGAACAGACATAGGCTATTATGAGCAACCAAATACTTAAAGCATCCAACTAAGAATATTCCTCTGAAAACATAATACGAACGTGTAGTAATTAAAAAGAAAATGCAGGTATTTGGAAGACCTCATCTCATGTTGGTACATAATTCGATATCTAAAACGAAAAGGTGTTCAATATGTCAACAACGATATCTTGTTTAAGCTGCAACTCCAAAATATTGATTATGTCTCATATTACAAAGGCCTCCAACCACGTTGATATTAAACGGATTTCAATACATCATAGGTTTGAATCTTTTAACAAAAGGCTATCTTTCTGAAGCTACCACTACAGAAAATTGTTTATGATGTAATCTTCCCGGGATATGAGGTATTCTAAAGTAGAATAGCAAGGACCTAAGGGCTAGTTATTTAATATTCAGTGATTCTCCTTTGAAAATACTTATAAGCAGCTGTTCTACAAGAGAACCAACCAAACCGACATTAACTGTAGCTACTCTATATAAGGGTAACCTCCCAATTGTTATACAAATAGTCGGTCCCAAGTGTTGAGAATTTTTGTTGTACCAAAAACTCTATATAGGAATGTCCTCCGGTTTATTATACAAAAAGTCGGGTTCAATTGTATTACAGTACAGAAGTTTTAGTGTAGTTATCGTAACCCAGATGGTAATCTGGAGAGAATGTAGCAGTAGAAGTAGAATTAGAGAAAAACATAGTTAAAGGAAAAGATTGAAGCTTTTCGAAGAGTGATCATCTTAATTGAAATTCATCGATCCATTAATTGAAGGCATAAAAAGTCTAAACCTAATTTGAGCAATTGAATTGAAATCGAAATAGTAATAAAATAGGAAGGAAAGAAAGAGAAATTGATAGGAGTTGCAGAAAGAAAAGCGTACCTAATGGTGAAATTGAGGAAGAAATCGGAGAGATGGGGTTAGGGATTTTGGGAATAGAGACGATGATTTAGGCAAGTAGTAGTGTCGGCTAACCAACACCATGCTTTTACGCGCTTCCATCTTTCTTCCTTCCCTTTCTACTATGCCGGTAAATTTTACCACTTCCTCTTTCTTACTTGCACCAATTTATCTTTATCTTCTCTTTTTTCAATTTAAACTCTTTCCCTTTTTCACCAAAAACATCAATACTTATTTATTACTCTCTAAATTCTCAAATATATGTTGTTTCATCTCAAAACCAAAATAACGCATTCATACATATTTCTTGATTTATTTGTCTTACCAAGTAAAAGCTAGCAAACAAACGATATTGAGATCTTCGCTCATAAACCAATTAAGCGTATCAAGCTCACATCTATTTTATAAATATCTTACAAAAAAGGAAGCTAAAAGGGACCTACCTCTCCTCTGTACACTTAATTTTATCTCTCTATGCTTTCTTTCTCTATCATTTACCCATATTAATTTAGGCAAATATGTTCGGTGACTAAGCTCCATTGACCGGGATGGAGGCTCGACCTTATATATTGTAATTATATATATCAATTTAATTATTTTTGTCTTTTGCGTAATTAAATGAAGGTAGACAATGAAAGATTAAAATAGAGAAAAAATGAGGAAATAACTTATGTTTGTAAATTTTTTAACATTCTTTAGTAACATATATTGAAAAATGAAGGCGGCTGAAATTTTTTCAATATTAAAGATTACTCTAATAAATACTCCATTTTTATCATTAAATGGACAAATGAAATCTTGAGTAGTTATCCTATTGCCTACAAGTTAATAAACGTATATTAGTCTGAATGAGAAAATGGCTTAAAAATATTGTTGTGGTAGTGGAAACCATCTAAAATGTTCCAGTTTAATATAAAAAATGTTAAGTAGATTAGCTTTTAGTTTAATCGGTTAAGTAACATACTATCATCTCTACATTTGAAAAGTCGTGAGTGATAAAACCCATGCTGAGTTAAACATATATCGTACACGCTTCAAAATCAGTGAGCATTCGTAAAGGGATGTGTAATCTTTAACAATCAGCTTTTTGGTTCTATTAGTTGGTCATAACCAATTATGAAAAAAAATCATATTTTCTTTAAAAGAAAAGTAAGAATAAAATAGCGTTAATATGTGCATAGCGTCTTAAACTTGTCTCAAATTTTCAATTGTCCATTTGAACTTTAAAATGTTACAAATAACTCTATATTTGTCACAACATAACAGATAATCCCCTAGTTTCAAAATTGATGTATCAAAACGTACAACTTTTAAGTGGTACAAGCTATAAGTGCAAGATCATGATGAATGAAGTCGGAAATTTTGTAAATGATGTTATCGATCGTTTCTACATTTTTGATACAAACAATTTTGAATTAAAAGGTTACTGAAAGTAGTTGGACAAGATCAAAATGTCATTTGTAACGGCTGACAAAGATAATGAATTATTTATTATAGTTAAACAAGAATATGAGACTATTTTCTACGTTTAAAGTACTAAAAATTATTATAACGTGAAAAAATTTAGGGATATAATTGAAGTTCATAAACAAACTCAAGGGGCTACATACGTATTAAGCCAATAAAATAAGCGATGATATATGATGTATGGCCACGGTGTACCTGCCAATTTACGAATCTGCTTTCCTTTTTTCTGCCTGCTTCTTCATTGTCGATCTCACCTAAACGACGACGCTACCAAATCCTCCCTCGGCCTGGCAGCGCATACCTCAAGCTCACGCTACCTCCCCATTGATTGAACTGTCGCTTCTTCCATCTCCTTGGGATTATTTTCCAGGTTGCTTTTCATTATCTTCTCTATGTCTTGTAATTTCTTTTGGGTCAATGCTATAATATTAGATTGTCTCGTTTTCCAAGTCAAAATCGTTATTTTGTTTACCCTTTTGCATTACATTACTTAATTCTGCATAAAGTTTAGTGCTTTTCAGTTTTAGTGCCTCAATTGAGTATTGATGGAATTCTGGAATGCTTAGGGCTTTTATTGTTTGATTGATTGCAGAGATCTGATAACCAATCCGGAAATCAAGATGGGTTTTCTGGTTACAAGTCTTATTTTTGCTGTGGTTGGGATAATTGCATCACTCTGTACCAGAATCTGTTGCAATAGAGGCCCTTCTGCTAATTTGTAAGCTTCTTTTTTACTTACTCATGCTTCTTACTCTCATTGTAATTGTTGGATTTGTTTGCCAATTGTGATTAGTGTTCATGTTTTTGCTTTTGCTCATTTAAGACGTTCACAATTTGTGTTTCTTAAGCCTCTTCGAGAGTGAAATTAATCTAGTTTGAGACATTTAACGTCAGTGTTAGAATAAAAGAGAGATCTTTAACTCCTGTATATTACAGAATCCTTAATTCTGCAATGCATTGCTTAAAAGCTGAATGCTATTGGGTTTGCTTAAATAACAATGCGATTCACTAAATGCTTTCTTATATTTGTAACTAACAAGTAGTTATAGCTTACAGGTGCTATTTTTTTTTATTTTTTTTTTGTGATGCTATACTATTGAACAAAACGGGTATGCTATTTAGCTTAGCTATCCCAACTGAGTTGTGATTTTTTTATATACTTGTGAAGCGGCTGTAGACAGGTTTTCACTAGTGTCTGATATTTTCATCCATTATGTTGAACTGTCAACATTTCGTATTGCCTTAGTACACTTCCTTTTGGCTGTGCGCACCTCATGCTTTGGTGACTATTGTCGAATGATTCTCGTGAATGCTAGCTGCTCTTATAGCCACCAACTATACCTTGTCTTCGTAATTGTACAAGCATGTTTGATATGTCTAGTGGTAACATCATGTGCATGGTTCCTTTTGCTTGCATATATTGTAATTATCATTATGCATATATGTTGAGTTGATTCCTTTCAATAAGCGACTGTCTTATCTATGTTTGCTTTAGTTTCTTAATCTTTTTGCGGGATGCAATACGTCTAATCTGGCCATTTTGATTCAGGTTTCATTTGACATTGGTAATAACAGCAACGGTTTGCTGTTGGATGATGTAAGTTCCTGTTCCTGTCATCCTTTCTTTTCTACAATTCATCATGTGAATATGCATGTCTAGATATAGATACCGAGTTATTCAGCACCATAGCCCAGTCAAAATGTTTAGCAAAAAACTATGCCAACAAGATGTGTGTTGCGAATTTGTGAAATCATATCAGTTACTAAATATGCATATAGTAACAATTCTGCTCATTTCTACTCTGAATTTCGGCTTGGGAAGATTATTGCTTCTGATTATTGCTCAGTTAATAAATATCTTTTGCTGCTTGGAAATTCAGATTTGTAAGACGAAAACCCTTTACTTGTTTTCTACTTTCTATTGGATTTGTCACAAATATGAAAATTTCTTCTAAGGCTCTGGTTTCTTAATGGAAAAAATATATTTGTTTTCTACTTTCTACAGGAGAATAATTCCTCCATTATGTTATTTTGGTGATGCGAGCCACCTGATTTGTTTCACTATAAAACAGTTAGCTAAGTGGTTTTAGGGGAATAGGATGATTTGATACTGCAAGTTGCAGTTTTAGAGTTCTTTTGAAAGCATACCCAAATTTCCTTGTTGCTTTACATGTTTTGTTTTCAAACTGGCACCAATATCCATTTACTTCACATTGGTGTCTAATCAATAATCATCTTGTGACTTCGTAACCAAAAAAAAAAAATCATCTTGTGACTTCGGTTCCAACTTGGAAAATTAGTTCTTCTGCACGTTTATTCTGAAGCATGGCCTGTATAGTTTGCTATTTTGACCTCTATTCTTTGATATATTTGGCCTCCTGTACTTCTTATTTTCGTAAAATCTGCATTTAATTAACTTTTGGAATACTGGCATAATTACATAATTGGGGGTGCACTACAGAATTGTCTGCAATGGTCAAATTTTGGGAGAAGATTTTTTTCTTAAAGATCATTAATGTACCAGAGTCATAATGAGAAATTATACAAAGGAAACGAGCCAAATTTATTCGCTTGCCTGTTTATTATAAACCATGGCCTACAGGTGGGAATGTCACTAGATGCTATTTGTCTTTGGGGCACAATGAAGTTGAAAATTTTAGTAGCGGCTGAATCCATTTCCTACAGCTCACTGATGTAATGAACTTTGTATTTTGTTAGGTGGGCGATTGTCTATATTGCACAAATGAAACCACTGATTGTCCCAATCCTTAGTGAAGGAGAATGAAGATTTTTTGGGTTTGAAGTTAATTATCAGGAAACCAGCAATATCTATGAGTTGTGCTCTGGTGATCAGAGGATATTTGATTTAGAATTGGATGGATAGATCGTGATGTATCTACCTTCTCATTTTGAGGTCCATCTGTAACATTTTTATGGGTGTGAACTTTGAATTAGTTCTTCTTTGGTAGCTCACTTTTCTGTCTTTGTTCACCAAAGTACTCCGGCGAGCAGTGATTTTGTCGGATAGCGAGTATTAATATGCATATTTAAATAAAATTTTCTTTGTTATAATTGTTAACGGAGCCTATTTGATATCTTACGAAAATGAACAAATTGTTGGGTACTGAAGCAAATAAAAGATTATTGTGTGAGCTTGTAATATCTCATGGTCTTGGTGAGTGGATGTATGAGTTGTGGTTGAGTTTTTACTTTTAAATATTTTCTTTAAGCATTTAAAATTGCCATATGAAGATAGTGGAAAGTATAGAAGAATTGTTGGGAGATTGTTATACTTAAGCTTTACAAGGCCTGACATAGATTATAATACTCAAGCAACTTTCTCAATACATGCATAAACCAGCTGAGAAACACTTTCAAGCAGTTGAGAGACACTTTCAAGCAGTTGTTCATGTGCTTAAGTATCTCAAAGGCACCTTTAACTATGGATTGTTCTATCCAAGAGAGTCTGAAAAATCAGAAAAGCTTCCAATCACATGCTTTTGTGATGCTGATTGGGGAGCCTGCAGAAGCTCAAGAAGATCTCTCACATGTTATTGTGTATTTGTTGGTTCATTTTTGGTATCCTGGAAGACTAAAAAACAAAGTGTAGCTAGCAGATCATCTGCAGAATATGAGTATAGGAGCACGACTCAAACTAGTTGTGAAATCAAGTGGATTGGATACTTACTACAAGATTTTCAGGTAGCTATTGAGAAACCTGCACCCCCCTGTTGTAATAATTTTGTTGCTATAGCAATTGCCAAAAATCCAGTCTTCCATGACCAAATCAAGCATGTTAAAATAGACAGCCGTGCCATAAGAGATCACATTTGTGTTGGTTTCATTCAGACATCACACGTATACTTAGAAGAACAACTAGCAGACATTTTCACAAAGTCTCTAAGTCATGAAACTATGATGCCATCACTGGTCAAGATTGGAATGGTAAAGTTAGAGGGAATTTCATCTTGTGGGGGGCGTGTTGAAATCAAGAGTGTGCAAGATGAAATTAGACAAATTGCAGGGATTAAGTTGTAATATTTCACAGTTTGCCGAGTCAGCATAACTGCCTTTGTTTTGGCGGGGAAGATTGTTAGCTAGTGAAGCTATTTAATAGCTTCTTAGATTCATTCCTTCTTCTCCAATCATGTATATAATCACTTGATCATTTATTGATCTTCTTAATGAAGAATATGATCCTCTTCTCATATGTCAATTTATCAATGATGATGATGCCAAGGTTGATATAATTATAAAATTCAATGTTCATGTTCTTCTACTTCATCATCCTTCAATTATTCGTGATTCATTTGTAATTATGGAATCATAATTTTTACTGGATCTTTTTGTGGTGATATTATTAATTATAATTAAGGCATCATAAAAAGTAGGATTATTAAATATTCTACTTTTCTTTTATAAATATCAAAATTCTACTCGTTCAATATGGTGGTAGCCTAATTGTCACGTAGTAAAAATTTACTTTTGTGAGAAGAGAATTAAGTTAAAATCTTCAAAAAACACATATACATAAGAGATGAGAAGCTTTAAATGTAGCTAAATATGGAACAAGATTATCTCAATTAATGAAGGTGCTTATGATCTAGACAATGAAAAGTTTCAAAGTGATATTTTTGTTGGGCTTTGAAGACTATTAGGCCTACTGCAGTACTAGCCCTACTAGCAGTTTCATTCTCTGTGTAGAACCTCTAAAATATTGTACCCTCTTTAATAAATTATCATGTCAAGATTTAAGAGATATAATCTTATATAGAAATTCAATTATAAACTCTTAGGATATGTTTGGTTCGCGTAGAATAATATAAAGAAATCAAAAAATGGAAACAATGAGAAATGAATTACTCAGAAATTACTTATCTATTTTGATTGGTTTCAAAAAGGGAATACAATAACACTTGAATTCTTTACGGTGGGAACGCCACTAGATGCTATATATCTTTGGGGCAAAATGAAGTTGAAAATTTTAGTAGTGGCTAAATCCATTTCCTACAGCTCACTGATGTAATGAACTTTGTATTTTGTTAGGTGGGCGATTGTATATATTGCACAAATGAAAATATAGTTTGTGATTTTTTGTTTTTATTCATTTTTTTTTTTCTGATTCATATCCTCCTGCAAATAAACACCTATGTATGACGGCAGTGTTGTTTTCAAAAAATTTCCAAACCCAGTTTTTCAAATATTAATTAAAGAAACATAATACAGACTCCATAATTTGAAAATGACAAATATAACCCCATTACTCTACTAAATCATAACCACCACTCTACTAAATCATAACCACCAGACCCCACTTAGTCTACTAAATCATAACCCCCATTACTCTACTAATTACTCTACTAAACATCAGTGTTATTGGGATTAGCTACAACGACTTCGGCAAGAGCAGCGGTGCGAGATTTCAGGAGGTTAATGGCTGGAACAGCATCATCAGAGATCAGCAAGATGGAGTTGATCAGCTCCAGGATCATGGAAAAAGCAATCTGACAAAGCTTAGGACGGATCTGGTCAACACCTTCATTCATAGCTTCAAAAAAAAAAAAAAAAAAAACTGGTCAGAAACTAAAAAAAAAAACCATACACTAAACTATCCAAATCTTTTGACAGATATACCTGTGGATATTCCCGGAGTCATAAAAGAGTCATGCACAGACTTGAGAGTAAGAAAGGATCCCCTGATCCCGCGAGCAGTCTCACCGAACTGGCCCAACAACCCAGCGACAGCTTCAACGGACTCAACAACATCTTTACAAAATACAAAAATAAAATAATGTAAGATAAAAGGTTAAAGAAAAGAAATGAAATAAAATAAAAAGAGAGAGAGAAGGAGGGAGGGAGAGGGAGAGACTATTGATTTTTGCTTCTCGAGTAATTTCTGCCATTGTGTCTGCGTGCTCACAACCCTAGGGAAAACATAGGGTATTATATAGACTCTAGGGCAACATCATACACCCTTGTAGAGGGCAGTTTTGTCAATACCTTTAAAAGTTATCACTTTTCTTAAAACCCTAGTAAAAGGCACTTCTGACTCTAGGGTAGCATACTCTTCAAAGTTATTTATATTAAATTATTTCAATTAAAAATTAGTAAAACAAAATTATATTATTATTAATAGGGTTAACTTTTAATTAAATGCATTTTGCAAATAAATAACTATGGTTTCCGTTATTTGCATAACTAAGGAAATTGTCGATTTTGTTTATGTAAACGAGGACATTTTTTGCCCGAAATGTTTTTCTCACATTTGAACACTCAAAAGTCTAGAAAAACATTTCGGGCCAAAACAGTCCTGTTTATGTCTACAAAATCAAAAATTTCCTTAATTCTTCAAACATTGCAAAACACAGCCTTTTATTTAATCAAACGCAAACTACAATCATTTTTTTGCAAAAGCGTCAAGCCACACGATACTTATTTGCTGTTAACCCTTATTATTATTTTCCAAATTTTCCTCTTATTTCTATATGCGGAAAGGCTTGGATAATTTTTTTTCAATCATCAATGCTTTCAAATGCTTTTCTCTCAATCAATTCAAAATATTTATTTCCACTAATCCTCCATAATGATTAAGGCGAGAGTATTAGCAAAATATTTATTGTGATAGAAAAGGTTGAAAATGGAATTTGGTGTAGTATTTTAGATTTTTCAGTTGCAATAATTCAATCTTCAATCCCATGTATTCGGGGTATACGACTAGTTGCTTATGGAAGACACGTCATACGTATACAGTTGACGTTTTCGTACTATAAGTATATACATGAAGTTATATGATTTCCAGTGCAACTTAAAGTGTCATTCTTTTATCGGGTTCTAAATAGGTACCATTTACTAATTATTGAACATATTTTATAAGCGACAAGTATTTTCAAACGGACCGAGTAATATATAGCTTGCTAAGTTTTTACCATTATCTATATCCAAAAAAAAAGAAAAACTTGCTATCAAATTATTTATTTAGAGTCAGTAATTATTACCATATATTGCTTTAAATTGACTAGCAAAGCCTATATCTTCTTTGGCGAGGACTTGAAGAATCTGATGGCCTCTCACACTTTTAGCCCTAGTCAATATGTGAGGCGGCACTCTACAAAATAAATAAACAAACGTAAGGTCAATGAACTACGGTAGCCGCACTGATATGGACACGGGCGCGGGATTTAGTAAAGTTATAATCCGAGCACCCCGAAATTCTCTACAAGAAACTAAATCCATAATATTCTTATGAAGCGCGGATAGGTTCGTTTATAGAAAACAGGTGCAAATCCATACTCGACTGTATCAGCCACGAGAAAAAAAAAACAAAAAAAACGTAGGGCAAGGATACATATAACGGCACGACGGGAAGTATCGGTACTCCACATATATAGCTGTAGTCTTACCTTGCTGAAATGGTGTTAGAATCATCTAGTGTCGGATCCCGTAAGTTGTAATCTTCGGATATCAACATCATCTACCTGCGTATTTAGTAAAGTTATATCCTGAAATCCTGTACAAGAAAGATACTAAATCTAAAATGATCTTTTCAGTCTCACCTCCTTTTCGGCTTTAATCAAATTGATCCCGGAGATTTTCTGATAGATGGCCGATCAAATAATCAATCTGAGAGTTCCCGATCAAATAAAAAAAGCACAACGAGCGATATTTCTTATCATCAGCCATGATTTGTACATACATATCACATCAACCGCGATTTGTACATACAAGATCAACAACATAACATAGAAATTGAGTAACATAACTCCAAAACCAAATATTTCAATATACAAGAAAATGAAAAACCAAAATTAAATACGTAAATCATCTGAACGCATTTCCGAATGAATTATACGGTTTTATTGTATTTATAGTACTCAATCTACAGATTAGAAACTCAAACTTTTAATTAGGAGGTTAGAGCTTTAGACCATTGATTGATTGTGCAGGCGTTACCTTTGATTTGAAAGATCTAAGGAGATGAGTATTCCGAGTTCCGGCAAGTGGAGAAACGTTGAGTGTCGGGGAATGCAATTAAGAAGGGGAAGAAGGGAGGATATTGGATGAACACTAAGACTTCACCTCGCAGGACAAGATTAGAGAGGTATTTCTATGATTGGAAATTAGGGTGGCATGTGAAACCCTACATTGGCAAAGTCAAACCTTATTATAATCTTACCCGTGCCAATTTTCATTATAATGTTTTTTTTCTTTTTTTTTTTTTTGTTTTGAAAAATAATAGAGAGAGTTTTGTGAGCCACTTTTAATTTTTAACTGAAAGATTATCTTATGTATTGTGGAAACTTTTAGTTTTTCCATCCGGTATCCGAACCCACACTGGACTCACTAATTTGGATTCGAGACGAGTCTAAAAATTACGGTATTTAAACCCCTTCCAGTCGTCGTTGGGGATGATCGATCTGCAGACCACCCTACCAACCACAACCCCATAATACCACTGCGCCAACCAACGATTGGTCTATATTGTAGAATTTTTGGCGACAAAATTGTGTGCAGTTTCAAATATTTAAAATAACTAGCATGTGCGTTGCACGAGATGTATCAAACCAAACCCATTATTTTATTTGAGGTTCGACATTTAAGAATTACTTTTTTAATTTATAATTTCATTTATCATTTTATTGATAATATTCCGTTAACCAAATTTGATATATACATACAATATTTCCCAATATAATAACGTGTGTTCAAAGTTTATCGAGGCTTTGCTCATTTATGATTTTTGCTATTTAAATAGCGTGGGAGAAAGGTTGGTTACGACTTAGAGTGATTTGATGTATGTTGTTAATCTTCTAAAGAATAGTGCCACTAATGTCCCTTGGGCTATTCGCTAAGATTGGTTAAATCGCCTTCATATTTGCAATAATATGGAATTTGTCATCACCCACAATTGTCGAGAAGGAAACAGGATGACGGACGATATTATAAAAATTTGGCATTTCTTCTAATCATATTATGTTGTAAAGTTCGACGCCTAATATTCGTAATTCTTTTACCTTACATGAGATGTATGGCCTTGCGCAATTTCAATTTTCTTGACTTCTTTGCAATCTTCTTTTTCTCTATCTTAATAAAATTCGGGTATTGTTTTTGTGCAGACTTTTTGGGGGTTCCGACTTAGTCAAGATGTCATTCCTTTGTCCTTAAACTCTTCCTGCTTTTACTTAAAAAAGAAATTTACATTTCTATCATTCTAAATCCGTCAGATGCTCAATTTTTAAGGAAAAGAACATCTTCACATAAATATAGTGAACTTTTATATTAAGCAATAATTAAATAGTATTTGTGCTTTAGGTAAAAGTAATTCAAAAATTACACTATATCATTTACATATTTTGAAAACGCTAAACTTTACCTATAATTATGTGTTTCCAATGTACAAACACTAACTAATTACATGTGATGATCCTACATTTCACACATAAGATAATATATGAAATATTAAGACTAAATGCCAAAACAAAATTGTGCTGCTCATCAGTTTCATGATCAGTTACATATTGGGAGGCTTCATTTGAAAAAAGATAATTGACTTTGCTCATAATATAAATCTTCCCAATGGTAAGCCATGAGAAAAATAAACTTTTATTGATTTTATGTTTCTCCAGAATATATTGTGCTACAATGAAGTTGAAATTTTTTCTAGTGGCTAAATCCATTTCCTACAGCTCACTGATGTAATGAAGTTTGTATTTTGTTAGGTGGGCGATTGTATATATTGCACAAATGAAACCACTGATTGTCCCAATCCTTAGTGAAGGAGAATGAAGATGTTTTCGGTTTGAAGTTAATTATCAGGAAACAAGCAATATCTATGAGTTGTGCTCTGGTGATCAAGAGGATATTTGATTTAGAATTGGATGGATAGATCTTGCTGTATCTACCTTCTCATTTTGAGGTCCGTCTGTAACATTTTTATGGGTGTGAACTTTGAATTAGTTCCTTCTTTGGTAGCTCACTTTTCTGTCTTTGTTCATCATAAGTACTCCGGCGATCAGTGATTCTGTCGGACAGCGAGTATAAATATGCATATTTAAATAAAATTCTTTGTTATAATTGTTGATGGAGCCTATTTGATATCTTACGAAAATGAACAAATTGTTGGATACTGAAGCAAATAAAAAGTTAGTTAGTTCCTGGATTCTGAAAGATTATTGTGTGAGCTCGTAATATCTCATGAGATGGTCTCGGTGAGTGGATGTATGAGTTATGGTTGAGTTTTACTTTTAAATACTTTCTTTAAGCATTTAAAATAGCCATATATTACAACCATGATAACGCAACATTTTCCCTGCTTATATTATGGTTACTAAACTTTAATACATTATATAGAAGTCATTAAAATTTATTATTTTTTGTCATCCGGTTTTCGAACCACATTGGGCTTACTAATCTGAATTTGGGGTGGGTCTAAAGATTATAGTGTTTAAACCCTTTCCAGTCGTCGTTGTGGGAGATCGATCCACATACTCCCTACGCCTCATGCTACCACTGCGCTAATCAACGATTGGTAGTCATTAAAATTTATGAACTTTGTTTGAAACACGTTTGATCGACAATTAATTATTAAATTATATCAAATTTGACAAGAAGACCATTAACCTTTAGTGTATATAAATATTAAAAAAAAATATAATCTCTTTGATGTCATCATATAGTTGCAATGTCAGCAAAAAGAAAAGATATATCACATTTTAATTTGTATACATTTACCCATATTATATCTTGTTTATTCATACTTGAGAAGGCTGCTACTATCTTATTTGTTATTTTGTTAAACCAAAGCAGTCCATGAAGTTCTTTTGTATGGGAGTTAGGGACTGAAATCTGATAGCTCAATTCAGATAGTGCTGCATAACATTTCATTATTGTTATTCTCGTTGTTATGCAATGACCAGAATATTGGTATTTATGCATTGAATTGAAGCTTTTTATTTTCATTTGATTTAGAAATGGATAAAAGATTCCCATTTATATTGTTTGAATTTTTTTTAATGGTTATTTTAGCATATATTTTTGCTTATAGTACTTTTTTCTTCAGTCAAAATGTGGGAACCGTTGTCTGGATACTGATGTTTTCTTTAACATAAATTTTTTCGTTTTGATGGTTATACATATATGCTTTGTTAGGTGCTGCTTCTTTACTTGGAGGTTCAATGTGTTATACAAATTGCCTTTATTAACAAAGAATGGGCATGGAATAACAAATTGCAACACACAAAAGGTTTTTCTCCAAAAGAGCAGCATCAAATTTGATACATTTTGGTAAGAGTCAGAAACCACACTCACCATTGAGTGAGGGTTTTTGTACAATATATCCATGGGAATGAAACAATATAAACCCAAATCATAGATTAGCATCCAAGAAGTACCAAAAATAAAATAAAAATGTATAACAGCATATTAAATATATATACAAAGATACAAGAAAATTGACAAGGCACAAACTTTGCGTAAATTACGTCGGTCATAAATGAAACCAGTTTTCGTCAACCAAGTTACTTGAAAGAGCCTACAAAAGAATATAAAGATACCATATCAATGAAGTGTCTTTGAGCACTAACACAACTGCAGATATATAATCAACATTGGCAAAGTAAAGCATATAACTAATCAGCAGCCATAAATGAACATGAACGAAAAACATCAGAACAAAGGCCAAAGTCTGATGAGGTTGTTTGAAATCTAAAAGATTTTAAATTTCAACAGCAGAAGAGATATAACAAAGACTATCTGAAAGGAACTTTCTCAAACATATATAAGCCCCAAAAAGAAAGACTTCTTGTCTATCATTTGAACTTTTCCTTTCTTTTTTTCTAGGTAACAAATTGATAGAACTATTGCTCGAACCATGTAATTCTTAGCCAGTAAACCAACTTCGGATTCACAAATCTTATGACTCGGGAATTACATCCAGACATGCAGGCTTAAGGCATTATCAAAGGATAGGGAAATGACGGAAAAGATACAATTGAAAGCAGTAACTTCTGAAATCTTGAGAAAAATGATATCCCTCCATTCCATCCATCCTCTACCTAAATATCGAACTTATTGTTAACAAAATATAAATTCCCCACAAAACCTATATAGAATGGCTTTTTTTAACCCCTCAAATTTCCATCAAAATCAACAAAACCCAATTCAAAATCCACCTATAAAACCTGTATGTAATCTAGTCGGCTATGCTATGTTAACTTCAAGTATTGCTCAGGCAACCTCCTCTAATTAAGATTGCCCTTTAGGATAATTTACAAAAACATTAGAAAACATTTCAACCATAATGTTTCAAGTTAATTGTTCTTCTCGTTTTATTACTAACTTCAGAGATTGTAAAAAAAAATAATGAAAAGATCAAAGGAACATTACAGTGGTTGTAAACTGTAAAGAAAAAGAAGAAGAAAAATTAAAATAACCTCATAATTCTTCATTCAGATGGTGTATTTCATTGCTTGTAAATTGAGATATAGTCCATGTAAAAGAGGAGAGAGTAACAGATATGGGAGGAAGGGAAAAGGGTTCAGATTGGTATAATTAATTTGAAAGAGAAAAACGCAAGCAATTAAATGACTCTCTTTGGGTGTTACAAATATTAATTATAATCAATTGTGAATAATAACATTGCAGAGAACTAAGAATTATGATGGTCTACTTTTACCAAAAAAACAAAGAAAGCCAAAACTTTATTAGAATTGCTTTGACAAATTTTCTGAGCTTGAAGAATTATATTATTATATATAGTATAGCAAATAATAAATGACACTATAAAGAAAAGTTTCATATCCAATGTTGTGAAACGAAACAAAACAAAACATATACTAGATTTATGATCTCCTCGTCTTCACAGAGCCAACAAATTTGTTCTTGTGATCTCCTCGTCTTCACACAATGACAGGTGAGATTTATGATGGCCGTTAGATTGAGAGGGAAGTGTACGTTGACTATTTGGGTGCAATTTAAGAGAGTTTCATAGCAATTCACCTCGACTACAAGTTCCGGCAACGAACTAAAATTCAATTGTAATGGATAAATTGAAAAAACGACTTACGAATCAAAGTTAATTCGTCACCTATGTGATTTCGGCGTTATTTTGTTTCATAATTAGACTTTAAGTGCTAAAAGTGAAGTTATTAATGCATATATATGAATATTAAATAATTTACAAACAAAAGTTACCTTGATGCGAAAGTTAGAACAATGCAATTGATCACATTTCCCCTAGGAAACATATGAATTTTATTCACTAACATGGATGTGTAACTTTCACCTTTATTAGATAGTAAAAAAGCTAGAGGTGAGAGGATGTAGTTAGAACGTGAAATTGCAAATGAAAAAAGCTCAATTTTGTGCAAATGAGATTTGAAAATGCAATGTTTGATGAAAAAAAGAGAGAGTTAATATTACAATATTTCTTATATGCAAACATGAAATATGTTATTCTCCAATAACTCTATGGCGGAATCTGTACCTTAACCACAGTAGTAGAACTACTAGCAGTTTCATACTCTTTGTAGGACCTCTAAAATATTGTACCTCTTTCGTCATTGAAATTATTATGATGTGGTTTGAAATTTTAGTAAATTATATTTAAGAGATATATAAATTTTAGGAGAAAGTACAAATAAAACTTTTGTGGTTTCAGTGTTTTGCAAATAAAGGAATGTGGTTTCATATTTTGCAAAAGAAGACATGTGATTTACATATTTGACAAATAAAAAAAATTGACTAACAACATTTGCCACATCAACAAGTCAATCATCCACGTCATCAAGTCAACATGACATGTCATCAATCAGTTAAGTAACAATTTAGAGTTTATAATTTAGGGTATAAAGTTTATATTTTAAGGTCTAGAGTTTTTATTCTAGGATGTAAAAATATTATATAAATAATTAGCTAAAAAATACATTATTAATTACCTATAACCGTATTAAAATTATTATTGGTTGAAGTGTTACATGTCATGAAATTATAAACTTGATAAATCACGTCATCCATATACCAAGCATAGTAAAATCTCTCTCGGATAAAATAAACAAACATTAATAAATTAAATGTTTCTATGTATAACAGTTTGTTTCGGTTAGTAATTGAAAGGTTTATGCAATGTCTAGTAAATAACTACAATTTCAATGTATGTATTAGATTGTCACAAATGAACTATACCTTTAATTTATCCATTTCCCCATAAAAATCGATCTTACTATTAAAATTGAATTACCTATCTTCTTAAAGAAAAAAAAGAAAAAAGTATGTATACCATTTACTGTTTTCAAACAGCCATCCCAAAAACTCCAAACCTTTTATTGATAAAGAAAGATTGAATTAATTCTTGAATGACTAGAGAGATTATAATTTGGGAAGAAGAAGCGATTACAGTAGAAAAACTAATTCCTATTTCTGTAGACTATATGGAAAGATGGTGGTAAAATACAACTCATACCTAATTACAATCTTAATCCCTTACTGACCAACTAATTATAAATACAACCTGTATTGAATTACAAACAGAACCTATTTAATTATCACCTCTAATCAAAATAAATTTCTGCCAATTTTTTTTTTTTCTCTCACAATCTTTTCAATTCTCTCTCTTCTGTGTCAAGTGCTAAATGACAAGTCCATAGAAACTGCCACTTTTCTCATCGCTGGAAATAGGAGCTTTGGAAAAACCTCCATTTTTTTATTTTCCAGTGATTATATAAATAAAAGTTTCAAAGTACAACAAAAATTTCTAATTTTTTTAACTGTGCAATTGAGATATGGGTTTTAAGAACAATATCACATTTAGTTAGAAATTTTAAATTTTTTCAGTGTTCGATTTTGTGGCCAAAAAATACCTTTCAAATATAGCTTTTGATGATGATGATGATGATGATGATGATGATGATGATTGTTGAAATCAAGAGTGTGCAAGATGAAATTAGAAAAATTGCAGGGACTAAGTTGTAATATTCCACAGTTTGCTGAGTCAGGATAACTGTCTTATCAGTTTTGGCAGGAAAGACTATTAGCAGTCTGTTAGCTAGTCAAGCTGTTTGACAGTTTCTTAGATTCCTTCATTCTTCTCAAATGTTGTATATAATCACTTGATCATTCATTGATCTTCTTAATGAAAAATATGATCTTCTCATCTCTCAAGTTATCATGGTATTAGAGCTATGGCGAGGAATCGAAATGGAAATCGTGAAAGACACTTGAGATCTAGAGCTATCGATCTGGTGCCAGAAGAATTTGTTTCTACAGACGAAGAAGAAGAAGAAGAACAAAACGATCCTGAAGAAAAGGTGTATGCAGAGGAGATCAATTTCATTCAATTGAATCAAGAAGATTCTACACAAAACAACAAAACAACTGTAACTGAAGAAATGGACAGCAACAATGGTGGTAATTCCCATGGTGACAATCTAGGAGCTCTAATTGTCAACATACAACTTACAGATATGAACTATTTCACTTGGATACATGCGATGATTCGAGCTCTCACAATCAAGAAGAACAGTTGGATCTTTCACAGTTACTGCAAGATAAACAAAAAAGTCAAAACAAATTAGCTCTCCAGTCCCAAAACACAGCTATTTTCAAGAAATACACCTATCAGATACCTACCATATGAAATTTGGCCATCCTTCTGATGAGGTCCTAGCTCACATCACCTGTATTCCAAAAAACTCCCACAATGACTGTTATGTGTGTCTTAGAGCAACACAACACATATCACCTTTCTCATCAAGTTGTATTTCTACAATCTGTAGATTACAATTAATGCATTTGGATTTATGGGGTCCATATCAAACTCCTTCATAAACAGAAGCAAAATATTTTCTAACACTTGTTGATGATTTTAGCAGGCGTACATGGATCATCTTACTTCAAAGCAAGAAAACATGTGTTTAAAGCTCTTGAAACATTTTTTAATGAAACTGAGACTCAGTTTGCTACAAAAGTTCAAGTTCTGAGAAGTGAGAATGGAACTGAATTTGTCAACAACAAGTGCAGTGAGATGTTTAGAGCAAAAGGCATTCAACATCAAAGATCATGGTCATACACTCCACAACAGAATGGAGTTGTAGAAAGAAAGCACCAACAACTACTTAACATTGCCAGAGCATTATTGTTTCAGTCATGCATGTCAACAGTCTATTGGGGTGAAGTTGTTTTGTTGTCTGTTGCCATTTCAAATGCCTTGCCTTCAAAGCTTCCCAGGTGGAGATCTCCACATGAAGTTTTTTTTTTTTTTTTTTATCAAAAGTCAGATTATCATAGATTCAATGTCTTTGGAAGTCTTTGTCATTATGTCAATACCAAACCCCAAAAAACTAAGTTTGAAGATAGATCCTTTCAAGCTGTTTTTCTGGGTTTCTCCTCAGGTCAAAAGGGTTATAAACTCCTTGATCTTAATACCAACAAATTTGTTGTATCTAGAGATTTCAAATTTATGGGTACTATATTCCCTTTCAAACCTACAAACCCACACATATCAACCTCCTTACCAGAACCACATCTCACCCCAAACTCAATCATCTCTCCCCAACTAGTCAATCCAAATCATTCATCAACGACACTTTTACCTGTTATTGATCACAATCATTTACCTGTTATCGATCACAATCCCTCATCTTCAACTTCCAAGCCTATAAGATAAAAACACCCTCCATCCTGGCTCAAAGACTATGCCTGTCAAACTACCAATCATGAATCCTTAACCAGTATTACCATTCCCCCAGAATATGCACAATTAGCATCTAATAAGCTCAAACATCTTAACCTAAGAATTACACGGAGGCCAGCAAGGATGGAATACGGGTGCAAGCTATGGATGTTAAGTTGGGAGCCCTTGAGGAGAACAACACTTGGGAGTTTTGTAAGTTACCAGCTCGGAAGAGAGCCATCAAACGCTTATGGGTGTTTAAAATCAAATATCAAGCAAATGGCGAGGTTGACAGGTTTAAAGCTCGTTTAGTAGCCAAGGGATACAATCAATTCCAAGGAGCAGATTTTCATGAATTTTTCAGCTCTACCGCGAGAAGTGTGATAGTGAGAATTTTACTTGCTATTGCTGCTGCTAAAAACTGGGAAATACACCAGATTGATGTTAACAATGCCTATCTTCATGGCTTTCTGGAAGAAGATATCTACTTAGAACCTCCACCAGGTTATACTAAGTGTCCAGAAGGTCAAGTATGTCATCTCATCAAATCCCTCTATGGCCTAAAGCAAGCAGGCAGACAATGGCATAAAGAAATCTCAACCAAGTTACAAGTTTTTGGTTTTGTAAGGTCATATCATGATGATTGCTTCTTTTTCAAAAGAAATACAAATGTGAAGTCTACTTATGTTGTCATATATGTTGATGATATTCTAATCACAAGTCTTAAGGAGGAACATATTGTTGCTGCTAAGACCTATCTCCATGATCTATTCATTATTAAAGATCTAGGCTCTATGAAATATTTTCTGGGGATTGAGATCACAAGAACTTCAGAAGGCATTTTGTTGTCTAAAATGATGTACATAAAGGACATCATTAAGGATGTTGGTTTAGAGGATGCAATAATTGCTCAAAGCCCTGTGGTTTCTGGAAACATTCTTTCAAAACCAGGAAAACCATATGAAGATGGTGGAATGTATAGAAGAATTGTTGGGAGATTGTTATACTTAAGCTTTACAAGGCCTGACATAGCTTATACTACTCATCAACTTTCTCAATACATGCATAAACCAGCTGAGAAACACTTTCAAGCAGCTGTTCATGTGCTTAAGTATCTCAAAGACACCTTCAACTATGGATTGTTCTATCCAAGAGAGTCTGAAAAATCAGAAAAGCTTCCAATCACAGGCTTTTGTGATGCTGATTAGGGAGCCTGCAGAAGCTCAAGAAGATCTCTCACATGTTATTGTGTATTTGTTGGTTCATGTCTAGTATCCTGGAAGACTAAAAAACAAAGTGTAGCTAGCAGATCATCTGCAAAATATGAGTATAGGAGCACGACTCAAACTAGTTGTGAAATCAAGTGGATTGGATACTTACTACAAGATTTTCAGGTAGCTATTGAGAAACCTGCACCCCCCCTGTTGTAATAATTTTGTTGCTATAGCAATTGCCAAAAATCCAGTCTTCCATGACCAAATCAAGCATGTTAAAATAGACAGCCGTGCCATAAGAGATCACATTTGTGTTGGTTTCATTCAGACATCACACGTATACTTAGAAGAACAACTAGCAGACATTTTCACAAAGTCTCTAAGTCATGAAACTATGATGCCATCACTGGTCAAGATTGGAATGGTAAAGTTAGAGGGAATTTCATCTTGTGGGGGGCGTGTTGAAATCAAGAGTGTGCAAGATGAAATTAGACAAATTGCAGGGATTAAGTTGTAATATTTCACAGTTTGCCGAGTCAGCATAACTGTCTTTGTTTTGGCGGGGAAGATTGTTAGCTAGTGAAGCTATTTAATAGCTTCTTAGATTCATTCCTTCTTCTCCAATCATGTATATAATCACTTGATCATTTATTGATCTTCTTAATGAAGAATATGATCCTCTTCTCATATGTCAATTTATCAATGATGATGATGCCAAGGTTGATATAATTATAAAATTCAATGTTCATGTTCTTCTACTTCATCATCCTTCAATTATTCGTGATTCATTTGTAATTATGGAATCATAATTTTTACTGGATCTTTTTGTGGTGATAGTATTAATTATAATTAAGGCATCATAAAAAGTAGGATTATTAAATATTCTACTTTTCTTTTATAAATATCAAAATTCTACTCGTTCAATATGGTGGTAGCCTAATTGTCACGTAGTAAAAATTTACTTTTGTGAGAAGAGAATTAAGTTAAAATCTTCAAAAAACACATATACATAAGAGATGAGAAGCTTTAAATGTAGCTAAATATGGAACAAGATTATCTCAATTAATGAAGGTGCTTATGATCTAGACAATGAAAAGTTTCAAAGTGATATTTTTGTTGGGCTTTGAAGACTATTAGGCCTACTGCAGTACTAGCCCTACTAGCAGTTTCATTCTCTGTGTAGAACCTCTAAAATATTGTACCCTCTTTAATAAATTATCATGTCAAGATTTAAGAGATATAATCTTATATAGAAATTCAATTATAAACTCTTAGGATATGTTTGGTTCGCGTAGAATAATATAAAGAAATCAAAAAATGGAAACAATGAGAAATGAATTACTCAGAAATTACTTATCTATTTTGATTGGTTTCAAAAAGGGAATACAATAACACTTGAATTCTTTACGGTGGGAACGCCACTAGATGCTATATATCTTTGGGGCAAAATGAAGTTGAAAATTTTAGTAGTGGCTAAATCCATTTCCTACAGCTCACTGATGTAATGAACTTTGTATTTTGTTAGGTGGGCGATTGTATATATTGCACAAATGAAAATATAGTTTGTGATTTTTTGTTTTTATTCATTTTTTTTTTTCTGATTCATATCCTCCTGCAAATAAACACCTATGTATGACGGCAGTGTTGTTTTCAAAAAATTTCCAAACCCAGTTTTTCAAATATTAATTAAAGAAACATAATACAGACTCCATAATTTGAAAATGACAAATATAACCCCATTACTCTACTAAATCATAACCACCACTCTACTAAATCATAACCACCAGACCCCACTTAGTCTACTAAATCATAACCCCCATTACTCTACTAATTACTCTACTAAACATCAGTGTTATTGGGATTAGCTACAACGACTTCGGCAAGAGCAGCGGTGCGAGATTTCAGGAGGTTAATGGCTGGAACAGCATCATCAGAGATCAGCAAGATGGAGTTGATCAGCTCCAGGATCATGGAAAAAGCAATCTGACAAAGCTTAGGACGGATCTGGTCAACACCTTCATTCATAGCTTCAAAAAAAAAAAAAAAAAAAACTGGTCAGAAACTAAAAAAAAAAACCATACACTAAACTATCCAAATCTTTTGACAGATATACCTGTGGATATTCCCGGAGTCATAAAAGAGTCATGCACAGACTTGAGAGTAAGAAAGGATCCCCTGATCCCGCGAGCAGTCTCACCGAACTGGCCCAACAACCCAGCGACAGCTTCAACGGACTCAACAACATCTTTACAAAATACAAAAATAAAATAATGTAAGATAAAAGGTTAAAGAAAAGAAATGAAATAAAATAAAAAGAGAGAGAGAAGGAGGGAGGGAGAGGGAGAGACTATTGATTTTTGCTTCTCGAGTAATTTCTGCCATTGTGTCTGCGTGCTCACAACCCTAGGGAAAACATAGGGTATTATATAGACTCTAGGGCAACATCATACACCCTTGTAGAGGGCAGTTTTGTCAATACCTTTAAAAGTTATCACTTTTCTTAAAACCCTAGTAAAAGGCACTTCTGACTCTAGGGTAGCATACTCTTCAAAGTTATTTATATTAAATTATTTCAATTAAAAATTAGTAAAACAAAATTATATTATTATTAATAGGGTTAACTTTTAATTAAATGCATTTTGCAAATAAATAACTATGGTTTCCGTTATTTGCATAACTAAGGAAATTGTCGATTTTGTTTATGTAAACGAGGACATTTTTTGCCCGAAATGTTTTTCTCACATTTGAACACTCAAAAGTCTAGAAAAACATTTCGGGCCAAAACAGTCCTGTTTATGTCTACAAAATCAAAAATTTCCTTAATTCTTCAAACATTGCAAAACACAGCCTTTTATTTAATCAAACGCAAACTACAATCATTTTTTTGCAAAAGCGTCAAGCCACACGATACTTATTTGCTGTTAACCCTTATTATTATTTTCCAAATTTTCCTCTTATTTCTATATGCGGAAAGGCTTGGATAATTTTTTTTCAATCATCAATGCTTTCAAATGCTTTTCTCTCAATCAATTCAAAATATTTATTTCCACTAATCCTCCATAATGATTAAGGCGAGAGTATTAGCAAAATATTTATTGTGATAGAAAAGGTTGAAAATGGAATTTGGTGTAGTATTTTAGATTTTTCAGTTGCAATAATTCAATCTTCAATCCCATGTATTCGGGGTATACGACTAGTTGCTTATGGAAGACACGTCATACGTATACAGTTGACGTTTTCGTACTATAAGTATATACATGAAGTTATATGATTTCCAGTGCAACTTAAAGTGTCATTCTTTTATCGGGTTCTAAATAGGTACCATTTACTAATTATTGAACATATTTTATAAGCGACAAGTATTTTCAAACGGACCGAGTAATATATAGCTTGCTAAGTTTTTACCATTATCTATATCCAAAAAAAAAGAAAAACTTGCTATCAAATTATTTATTTAGAGTCAGTAATTATTACCATATATTGCTTTAAATTGACTAGCAAAGCCTATATCTTCTTTGGCGAGGACTTGAAGAATCTGATGGCCTCTCACACTTTTAGCCCTAGTCAATATGTGAGGCGGCACTCTACAAAATAAATAAACAAACGTAAGGTCAATGAACTACGGTAGCCGCACTGATATGGACACGGGCGCGGGATTTAGTAAAGTTATAATCCGAGCACCCCGAAATTCTCTACAAGAAACTAAATCCATAATATTCTTATGAAGCGCGGATAGGTTCGTTTATAGAAAACAGGTGCAAATCCATACTCGACTGTATCAGCCACGAGAAAAAAAAAACAAAAAAAACGTAGGGCAAGGATACATATAACGGCACAACGGGAAGTATCGGTACTCCACATATATAGCTGTAGTCTTACCTTGCTGAAATGGTGTTAGAATCATCTAGTGTCGGATCCCGTAAGTTGTAATCTTCGGATATCAACATCATCTACCTGCGTATTTAGTAAAGTTATATCCTGAAATCCTGTACAAGAAAGATACTAAATCTAAAATGATCTTTTCAGTCTCACCTCCTTTTCGGCTTTAATCAAATTGATCCCGGAGATTTTCTGATAGATGGCCGATCAAATAATCAATCTGAGAGTTCCCGATCAAATAAAAAAAGCACAACGAGCGATATTTCTTATCATCAGCCATGATTTGTACATACATATCACATCAACCGCGATTTGTACATACAAGATCAACAACATAACATAGAAATTGAGTAACATAACTCCAAAACCAAATATTTCAATATACAAGAAAATGAAAAACCAAAATTAAATACGTAAATCATCTGAACGCATTTCCGAATGAATTATACGGTTTTATTGTATTTATAGTACTCAATCTACAGATTAGAAACTCAAACTTTTAATTAGGAGGTTAGAGCTTTAGACCATTGATTGATTGTGCAGGCGTTACCTTTGATTTGAAAGATCTAAGGAGATGAGTATTCCGAGTTCCGGCAAGTGGAGAAACGTTGAGTGTCGGGGAATGCAATTAAGAAGGGGAAGAAGGGAGGATATTGGATGAACACTAAGACTTCACCTCGCAGGACAAGATTAGAGAGGTATTTCTATGATTGGAAATTAGGGTGGCATGTGAAACCCTACATTGGCAAAGTCAAACCTTATTATAATCTTACCCGTGCCAATTTTCATTATAATGTTTTTTTTCTTTTTTTTTTTTTTGTTTTGAAAAATAATAGAGAGAGTTTTGTGAGCCACTTTTAATTTTTAACTGAAAGATTATCTTATGTATTGTGGAAACTTTTAGTTTTTCCATCCGGTATCCGAACCCACACTGGACTCACTAATTTGGATTCGAGACGAGTCTAAAAATTACGGTATTTAAACCCCTTCCAGTCGTCGTTGGGGATGATCGATCTGCAGACCACCCTACCAACCACAACCCCATAATACCACTGCGCCAACCAACGATTGGTCTATATTGTAGAATTTTTGGCGACAAAATTGTGTGCAGTTTCAAATATTTAAAATAACTAGCATGTGCGTTGCAATAGATGTATCAAACCAAACCCATTATTTTATTTGAGGTTCGACATTTAAGAATTACTTTTTTAATTTATAATTTCATTTATCATTTTATTGATAATATTCCGTTAACCAAATTTGATATATACATACAATATTTCCCAATATAATAACGTGTGTTCAAAGTTTATCGAGGCTTTGCTCATTTATGATTTTTGCTATTTAAATAGCGTGGGAGAAAGGTTGGTTACGACTTAGAGTGATTTGATGTATGTTGTTAATCTTCTAAAGAATAGTGCCACTAATGTCCCTTGGGCTATTCGCTAAGATTGGTTAAATCGCCTTCATATTTGCAATAATATGGAATTTGTCATCACCCACAATTGTCGAGAAGGAAACAGGATGACGGACGATATTATAAAAATTTGGCATTTCTTCTAATCATATTATGTTGTAAAGTTCGACGCCTAATATTCGTAATTCTTTTACCTTACATGAGATGTATGGCCTTGCGCAATTTCAATTTTCTTGACTTCTTTGCAATCTTCTTTTTCTCTATCTTAATAAAATTCGGGTATTGTTTTTGTGCAGACTTTTTGGGGGTTCCGACTTAGTCAAGATGTCATTCCTTTGTCCTTAAACTCTTCCTGCTTTTACTTAAAAAAGAAATTTACATTTCTATCATTCTAAATCCGTCAGATGCTCAATTTTTAAGGAAAAGAACATCTTCACATAAATATAGTGAACTTTTATATTAAGCAATAATTAAATAGTATTTGTGCTTTAGGTAAAAGTAATTCAAAAATTACACTATATCATTTACATATTTTGAAAACGCTAAACTTTACCTATAATTATGTGTTTCCAATGTACAAACACTAACTAATTACATGTGATGATCCTACATTTCACACATAAGATAATATATGAAATATTAAGACTAAATGCCAAAACAAAATTGTGCTGCTCATCAGTTTCATGATCAGTTACATATTGGGAGGCTTCATTTGAAAAAAGATAATTGACTTTGCTCATAATATAAATCTTCCCAATGGTAAGCCATGAGAAAAATAAACTTTTATTGATTTTATGTTTCTCCAGAATATATTGTGCTACAATGAAGTTGAAATTTTTTCTAGTGGCTAAATCCATTTCCTACAGCTCACTGATGTAATGAAGTTTGTATTTTGTTAGGTGGGCGATTGTATATATTGCACAAATGAAACCACTGATTGTCCCAATCCTTAGTGAAGGAGAATGAAGATGTTTTCGGTTTGAAGTTAATTATCAGGAAACAAGCAATATCTATGAGTTGTGCTCTGGTGATCAAGAGGATATTTGATTTAGAATTGGATGGATAGATCTTGCTGTATCTACCTTCTCATTTTGAGGTCCGTCTGTAACATTTTTATGGGTGTGAACTTTGAATTAGTTCCTTCTTTGGTAGCTCACTTTTCTGTCTTTGTTCATCATAAGTACTCCGGCGATCAGTGATTCTGTCGGACAGCGAGTATAAATATGCATATTTAAATAAAATTCTTTGTTATAATTGTTGATGGAGCCTATTTGATATCTTACGAAAATGAACAAATTGTTGGATACTGAAGCAAATAAAAAGTTAGTTAGTTCCTGGATTCTGAAAGATTATTGTGTGAGCTCGTAATATCTCATGAGATGGTCTCGGTGAGTGGATGTATGAGTTATGGTTGAGTTTTACTTTTAAATACTTTCTTTAAGCATTTAAAATAGCCATATATTACAACCATGATAACGCAACATTTTCCCTGCTTATATTATGGTTACTAAACTTTAATACATTATATAGAAGTCATTAAAATTTATTATTTTTTGTCATCCGGTTTTCGAACCACATTGGGCTTACTAATCTGAATTTGGGGTGGGTCTAAAGATTATAGTGTTTAAACCCTTTCCAGTCGTCGTTGTGGGAGATCGATCCACATACTCCCTACGCCTCATGCTACCACTGCGCTAATCAACGATTGGTAGTCATTAAAATTTATGAACTTTGTTTGAAACACGTTTGATCGACAATTAATTATTAAATTATATCAAATTTGACAAGAAGACCATTAACCTTTAGTGTATATAAATATTAAAAAAAAATATAATCTCTTTGATGTCATCATATAGTTGCAATGTCAGCAAAAAGAAAAGATATATCACATTTTAATTTGTATACATTTCCCCATATTATATCTTGTTTATTCATACTTGAGAAGGCTGCTACTATCTTATTTGTTATTTTGTTAAACCAAAGCAGTCCATGAAGTTCTTTTGTATGGGAGTTAGGGACTGAAATCTGATAGCTCAATTCAGATAGTGCTGCATAACATTTCATTATTGTTATTCTCGTTGTTATGCAATGACCAGAATATTGGTATTTATGCATTGAATTGAAGCTTTTTATTTTCATTTGATTTAGAAATGGATAAAAGATTCCCATTTATATTGTTTGAATTTTTTTTAATGGTTATTTTAGCATATATTTTTGCTTATAGTACTTTTTTCTTCAGTCAAAATGTGGGAACCGTTGTCTGGATACTGATGTTTTCTTTAACATAAATTTTTTCGTTTTGATGGTTATACAGATATGCTTTGTTAGGTGCTGCTTCTTTACTTGGAGGTTCAATGTGTTATACAAATTGCCTTTATTAACAAAGAATGGGCATGGAATAACAAATTGCAACACACAAAAGGTTTTTCTCCAAAAGAGCAGCATCAAATTTGATACATTTTGGTAAGAGTCAGAAACCACACTCACCATTGAGTGAGGGTTTTTGTACAATATATCCATGGGAATGAAACAATATAAACCCAAATCATAGATTAGCATCCAAGAAGTACCAAAAATAAAATAAAAATGTATAACAGCATATTAAATATATATACAAAGATACAAGAAAATTGACAAGGCACAAACTTTGCGTAAATTACGTCGGTCATAAATGAAACCAGTTTTCGTCAACCAAGTTACTTGAAAGAGCCTACAAAAGAATATAAAGATACCATATCAATGAAGTGTCTTTGAGCACTAACACAACTGCAGATATATAATCAACATTGGCAAAGTAAAGCATATAACTAATCAGCAGCCATAAATGAACATGAACGAAAAACATCAGAACAAAGGCCAAAGTCTGATGAGGTTGTTTGAAATCTAAAAGATTTTAAATTTCAACAGCAGAAGAGATATAACAAAGACTATCTGAAAGGAACTTTCTCAAACATATATAAGCCCCAAAAAGAAAGACTTCTTGTCTATCATTTGAACTTTTCCTTTCTTTTTTTCTAGGTAACAAATTGATAGAACTATTGCTCGAACCATGTAATTCTTAGCCAGTAAACCAACTTCGGATTCACAAATCTTATGACTCGGGAATTACATCCAGACATGCAGGCTTAAGGCATTATCAAAGGATAGGGAAATGACGGAAAAGATACAATTGAAAGCAGTAACTTCTGAAATCTTGAGAAAAATGATATCCCTCCATTCCATCCATCCTCTACCTAAATATCGAACTTATTGTTAACAAAATATAAATTCCCCACAAAACCTATATAGAATGGCTTTTTTTAACCCCTCAAATTTCCATCAAAATCAACAAAACCCAATTCAAAATCCACCTATAAAACCTGTATGTAATCTAGTCGGCTATGCTATGTTAACTTCAAGTATTGCTCAGGCAACCTCCTCTAATTAAGATTGCCCTTTAGGATAATTTACAAAAACATTAGAAAACATTTCAACCATAATGTTTCAAGTTAATTGTTCTTCTCGTTTTATTACTAACTTCAGAGATTGTAAAAAAAAATAATGAAAAGATCAAAGGAACATTACAGTGGTTGTAAACTGTAAAGAAAAAGAAGAAGAAAAATTAAAATAACCTCATAATTCTTCATTCAGATGGTGTATTTCATTGCTTGTAAATTGAGATATAGTCCATGTAAAAGAGGAGAGAGTAACAGATATGGGAGGAAGGGAAAAGGGTTCAGATTGGTATAATTAATTTGAAAGAGAAAAACGCAAGCAATTAAATGACTCTCTTTGGGTGTTACAAATATTAATTATAATCAATTGTGAATAATAACATTGCAGAGAACTAAGAATTATGATGGTCTACTTTTACCAAAAAAACAAAGAAAGCCAAAACTTTATTAGAATTGCTTTGACAAATTTTCTGAGCTTGAAGAATTATATTATTATATATAGTATAGCAAATAATAAATGACACTATAAAGAAAAGTTTCATATCCAATGTTGTGAAACGAAACAAAACAAAACATATACTAGATTTATGATCTCCTCGTCTTCACAGAGCCAACAAATTTGTTCTTGTGATCTCCTCGTCTTCACACAATGACAGGTGAGATTTATGATGGCCGTTAGATTGAGAGGGAAGTGTATATCTAAACCGTTGACTATTTGGGTGCAATTTAAGAGAGTTTCATAGCAATTCACCTCGACTACAAGTTCCGGCAACGAACTAAAATTCAATTGTAATGGATAAATTGAAAAAACGACTTACGAATCAAAGTTAATTCGTCACCTATGTGATTTCGGCGTTATTTTGTTTCATAATTAGACTTTAAGTGCTAAAAGTGAAGTTATTAATGCATATATATGAATATTAAATAATTTACAAACAAAAGTTACCTTGATGCGAAAGTTAGAACAATGCAATTGATCACATTTCCCCTAGGAAACATATGAATTTTATTCACTAACATGGATGTGTAACTTTCACCTTTATTAGATAGTAAAAAAGCTAGAGGTGAGAGGATGTAGTTAGAACGTGAAATTGCAAATGAAAAAAGCTCAATTTTGTGCAAATGAGATTTGAAAATGCAATGTTTGATGAAAAAAAGAGAGAGTTAATATTACAATATTTCTTATATGCAAACATGAAATATGTTATTCTCCAATAACTCTATGGCGGAATCTGTACCTTAACCACAGTAGTAGAACTACTAGCAGTTTCATACTCTTTGTAGGACCTCTAAAATATTGTACCTCTTTCGTCATTGAAATTATTATGATGTGGTTTGAAATTTTAGTAAATTATATTTAAGAGATATATAAATTTTAGGAGAACGTACAAATAAAACTTTTGTGGTTTCAGTGTTTTGCAAATAAAGGAATGTGGTTTCATATTTTGCAAAAGAAGACATGTGATTTACATATTTGACAAATAAAAAAAATTGACTAACAACATTTGCCACATCAACAAGTCAATCATCCACGTCATCAAGTCAACATGACATGTCATCAATCAGTTAAGTAACAATTTAGAGTTTATAATTTAGGGTATAAAGTTTATATTTTAAGGTCTAGAGTTTTTATTCTAGGATGTAAAAATATTATATAAATAATTAGCTAAAAAATACATTATTAATTACCTATAACCGTATTAAAATTATTATTGGTTGAAGTGTTACATGTCATGAAATTATAAACTTGATAAATCACGTCATCCATATACCAAGCATAGTAAAATCTCTCTCGGATAAAATAAACAAACATTAATAAATTAAATGTTTCTATGTATAACAGTTTGTTTCGGTTAGTAATTGAAAGGTTTATGCAATGTCTAGTAAATAACTACAATTTCAATGTATGTATTAGATTGTCACAAATGAACTATACCTTTAATTTATCCATTTCCCCATAAAAATCGATCTTACTATTAAAATTGAATTACCTATCTTCTTAAAGAAAAAAAAGAAAAAAGTATGTATACCATTTACTGTTTTCAAACAGCCATCCCAAAAACTCCAAACCTTTTATTGATAAAGAAAGATTGAATTAATTCTTGAATGACTAGAGAGATTATAATTTGGGAAGAAGAAGCGATTACAGTAGAAAAACTAATTCCTATTTCTGTAGACTATATGGAAAGATGGTGGTAAAATACAACTCATACCTAATTACAATCTTAATCCCTTACTGACCAACTAATTATAAATACAACCTGTATTGAATTACAAACAGAACCTATTTAATTATCACCTCTAATCAAAATAAATTTCTGCCAATTTTTTTTTTTCTCTCACAATCTTTTCAATTCTCTCTCTTCTGTGTCAAGTGCTAAATGACAAGTCCATAGAAACTGCCACTTTTCTCATCGCTGGAAATAGGAGCTTTGGAAAAACCTCCATTTTTTTATTTTCCAGTGATTATATAAATAAAAGTTTCAAAGTACAACAAAAATTTCTAATTTTTTTAACTGTGCAATTGAGATATGGGTTTTAAGAACAATATCACATTTAGTTAGAAATTTTAAATTTTTTCAGTGTTCGATTTTGTGGCCAAAAAATACCTTTCAAATATAGCTTTTGATGATGATGATGATGATGATGATGATGATTGTTGAAATCAAGAGTGTGCAAGATGAAATTAGAAAAATTGCAGGGACTAAGTTGTAATATTCCACAGTTTGCTGAGTCAGGATAACTGTCTTATCAGTTTTGGCAGGAAAGACTATTAGCAGTCTGTTAGCTAGTCAAGCTGTTTGACAGTTTCTTAGATTCCTTCATTCTTCTCAAATGTTGTATATAATCACTTGATCATTCATTGATCTTCTTAATGAAAAATATGATCTTCTCATCTCTCAAGTTATCATGGTATTAGAGCTATGGCGAGGAATCGAAATGGAAATCGTGAAAGACACTTGAGATCTAGAGCTATCGATCTGGTGCCAGAAGAATTTGTTTCTACAGACGAAGAAGAAGAAGAAGAACAAAACGATCCTGAAGAAAAGGTGTATGCAGAGGAGATCAATTTCATTCAATTGAATCAAGAAGATTCTACACAAAACAACAAAACAACTGTAACTGAAGAAATGGACAGCAACAATGGTGGTAATTCCCATGGTGACAATCTAGGAGCTCTAATTGTCAACATACAACTTACAGATATGAACTATTTCACTTGGATACATGCGATGATTCGAGCTCTCACAATCAAGAAGAACAGTTGGATCTTTCACAGTTACTGCAAGATAAACAAAAAAGTCAAAAGAAATTAGCTCTCCAGTCCCAAAACACAGCTATTTTCAAGAAATACACCTATAAGATACCTACCATATGAAACTTGGCCATCCTTCTGATGAGGTCCTAGCTCACATCACCTGTATTCCAAAAAACTCCCACAATGACTGTTATGTGTGTCTTAGAGCAACACAACACATATCACCTTTCTCATCAAGTTGTATTTCTACAATCTGTAGATTACAATTAATGCATTTGGGTTTATGGGGTCCATATCAAACTCCTTCATAAACAGAAGCCAAATATTTTCTAACACTTGTTGATGATTTTAGCAGGCGTACATGGATCATCTTACTTCAAAGCAAGAAAACATGTGTTTAAAGCTCTTGAAACATTTTTTAATGAAACTGAGACTCAGTTTGCTACAAAAGTTCAAGTTCTGAGAAGTGAGAATGGAACTGAATTTGTCAACAACAAGTGCAGTGAGATGTTTAGAGCAAAAGGCATTCAACATCAAAGATCATGGTCATACACTCCACAACAGAATGGAGTTGTAGAAAGAAAGCACCAACAACTACTTAACATTGCCAGAGCATTATTGTTTCAGTCATGCATGTCAACAGTCTATTGGGGTGAAGTTGTTTTGTTGTCTGTTGCCATTTCAAATGCCTTGCCTTCAAAGCTTCCCAGGTGGAGATCTCCACATGAAGTTTTTTTTTTTTTTTTTTTATCAAAAGTCAGATTATCATAGATTCAATGTCTTTGGAAGTCTTTGTCATTATGTCAATACCAAACCCCAAAAAACTAAGTTTGAAGATAGATCCTTTCAAGCTGTTTTTCTGGGTTTCTCCTCAGGTCAAAAGGGTTATAAACTCCTTGATCTTAATACCAACAAATTTGTTGTATCTAGAGATTTCAAATTTATGGGTACTATATTCCCTTTCAAACCTACAAACCCACACATATCAACCTCCTTACCAGAACCACATCTCACCCCAAACTCAATCATCTCTCCCCAACTAGTCAATCCAAATCATTCATCAACGACACTTTTACCTGTTATTGATCACAATCATTTACCTGTTATCGATCACAATCCCTCATCTTCAACTTCCAAGCCTATAAGATAAAAACACCCTCCATCCTGGCTCAAAGACTATGCCTGTCAAACTACCAATCATGAATCCTTAACCAGTATTACCATTCCCCCAGAATATGCACAATTAGCATCTAATAAGCTCAAACATCTTAACCTAAGAATTACACGGAGGCCAGCAAGGATGGAATACGGGTGCAAGCTATGGATGTTAAGTTGGGAGCCCTTGAGGAGAACAACACTTGGGAGTTTTGTAAGTTACCAGCTCGGAAGAGAGCCATCAAACGCTTATGGGTGTTTAAAATCAAATATCAAGCAAATGGCGAGGTTGACAGGTTTAAAGCTCGTTTAGTAGCCAAGGGATACAATCAATTCCAAGGAGCAGATTTTCATGAATTTTTCAGCTCTACCGCGAGAAGTGTGATAGTGAGAATTTTACTTGCTATTGCTGCTGCTAAAAACTGGGAAATACACCAGATTGATGTTAACAATGCCTATCTTCATGGCTTTCTGGAAGAAGATATCTACTTAGAACCTCCACCAGGTTATACTAAGTGTCCAGAAGGTCAAGTATGTCATCTCATCAAATCCCTCTATGGCCTAAAGCAAGCAGGCAGACAATGGCATAAAGAAATCTCAACCAAGTTACAAGTTTTTGGTTTTGTAAGGTCATATCATGATGATTGCTTCTTTTTCAAAAGAAATACAAATGTGAAGTCTACTTATGTTGTCATATATGTTGATGATATTCTAATCACAAGTCTTAAGGAGGAACATATTGTTGTTGCTAAGACCTATCTCCATGATCTATTCATTATTAAAGATCTAGGCTCTATGAAATATTTTCTGGGGATTGAGATCACAAGAACTTCAGAAGGCATTTTGTTGTCTAAAATGATGTACATAAAGGACATCATTAAGGATGTTGGTTTAGAGGATGCAATAATTGCTCAAAGCCCTGTGGTTTCTGGAAACATTCTTTCAAAACCAGGAAAACCATATGAAGATGGTGGAATGTATAGAAGAATTGTTGGGAGATTGTTATACTTAAGCTTTACAAGGCCTGACATAGCTTATACTACTCATCAACTTTCTCAATACATGCATAAACCAGCTGAGAAACACTTTCAAGCAGCTGTTCATGTGCTTAAGTATCTCAAAGACACCTTCAACTATGGATTGTTCTATCCAAGAGAGTCTGAAAAATCAGAAAAGCTTCCAATCACAGGCTTTTGTGATGCTGATTAGGGAGCCTGCAGAAGCTCAAGAAGATCTCTCACATGTTATTGTGTATTTGTTGGTTCATGTCTAGTATCCTGGAAGACTAAAAAACAAAGTGTAGCTAGCAGATCATCTGCAAAATATGAGTATAGGAGCACGACTCAAACTAGTTGTGAAATCAAGTGGATTGGATACTTACTACAAGATTTTCAGGTAGCTATTGAGAAACCTGCACCCCCCCTGTTGTAATAATTTTGTTGCTATAGCAATTGCCAAAAATCCAGTCTTCCATGACCAAATCAAGCATGTTAAAATAGACAGCCGTGCCATAAGAGATCACATTTGTGTTGGTTTCATTCAGACATCACACGTATACTTAGAAGAACAACTAGCAGACATTTTCACAAAGTCTCTAAGTCATGAAACTATGATGCCATCACTGGTCAAGATTGGAATGGTAAAGTTAGAGGGAATTTCATCTTGTGGGGGGCGTGTTGAAATCAAGAGTGTGCAAGATGAAATTAGACAAATTGCAGGGATTAAGTTGTAATATTTCACAGTTTGCCGAGTCAGCATAACTGCCTTTGTTTTGGCGGGGAAGATTGTTAGCTAGTGAAGCTATTTAATAGCTTCTTAGATTCATTCCTTCTTCTCCAATCATGTATATAATCACTTGATCATTTATTGATCTTCTTAATGAAGAATATGATCCTCTTCTCATATGTCAATTTATCAATGATGATGATGCCAAGGTTGATATAATTATAAAATTCAATGTTCATGTTCTTCTACTTCATCATCCTTCAATTATTCGTGATTCATTTGTAATTATGGAATCATAATTTTTACTGGATCTTTTTGTGGTGATAGTATTAATTATAATTAAGGCATCATAAAAAGTAGGATTATTAAATATTCTACTTTTCTTTTATAAATATCAAAATTCTACTCGTTCAATATGGTGGTAGCCTAATTGTCACGTAGTAAAAATTTACTTTTGTGAGAAGAGAATTAAGTTAAAATCTTCAAAAAACACATATACATAAGAGATGAGAAGCTTTAAATGTAGCTAAATATGGAACAAGATTATCTCAATTAATGAAGGTGCTTATGATCTAGACAATGAAAAGTTTCAAAGTGATATTTTTGTTGGGCTTTGAAGACTATTAGGCCTACTGCAGTACTAGCCCTACTAGCAGTTTCATTCTCTGTGTAGAACCTCTAAAATATTGTACCCTCTTTAATAAATTATCATGTCAAGATTTAAGAGATATAATCTTATATAGAAATTCAATTATAAACTCTTAGGATATGTTTGGTTCGCGTAGAATAATATAAAGAAATCAAAAAATGGAAACAATGAGAAATGAATTACTCAGAAATTACTTATCTATTTTGATTGGTTTCAAAAAGGGAATACAATAACACTTGAATTCTTTACGGTGGGAACGCCACTAGATGCTATATATCTTTGGGGCAAAATGAAGTTGAAAATTTTAGTAGTGGCTAAATCCATTTCCTACAGCTCACTGATGTAATGAACTTTGTATTTTGTTAGGTGGGCGATTGTATATATTGCACAAATGAAAATATAGTTTGTGATTTTTTGTTTTTATTCATTTTTTTTTTTCTGATTCATATCCTCCTGCAAATAAACACCTATGTATGACGGCAGTGTTGTTTTCAAAAAATTTCCAAACCCAGTTTTTCAAATATTAATTAAAGAAACATAATACAGACTCCATAATTTGAAAATGACAAATATAACCCCATTACTCTACTAAATCATAACCACCACTCTACTAAATCATAACCACCAGACCCCACTTAGTCTACTAAATCATAACCCCCATTACTCTACTAATTACTCTACTAAACATCAGTGTTATTGGGATTAGCTACAACGACTTCGGCAAGAGCAGCGGTGCGAGATTTCAGGAGGTTAATGGCTGGAACAGCATCATCAGAGATCAGCAAGATGGAGTTGATCAGCTCCAGGATCATGGAAAAAGCAATCTGACAAAGCTTAGGACGGATCTGGTCAACACCTTCATTCATAGCTTCAAAAAAAAAAAAAAAAAAAACTGGTCAGAAACTAAAAAAAAAAACCATACACTAAACTATCCAAATCTTTTGACAGATATACCTGTGGATATTCCCGGAGTCATAAAAGAGTCATGCACAGACTTGAGAGTAAGAAAGGATCCCCTGATCCCGCGAGCAGTCTCACCGAACTGGCCCAACAACCCAGCGACAGCTTCAACGGACTCAACAACATCTTTACAAAATACAAAAATAAAATAATGTAAGATAAAAGGTTAAAGAAAAGAAATGAAATAAAATAAAAAGAGAGAGAGAAGGAGGGAGGGAGAGGGAGAGACTATTGATTTTTGCTTCTCGAGTAATTTCTGCCATTGTGTCTGCGTGCTCACAACCCTAGGGAAAACATAGGGTATTATATAGACTCTAGGGCAACATCATACACCCTTGTAGAGGGCAGTTTTGTCAATACCTTTAAAAGTTATCACTTTTCTTAAAACCCTAGTAAAAGGCACTTCTGACTCTAGGGTAGCATACTCTTCAAAGTTATTTATATTAAATTATTTCAATTAAAAATTAGTAAAACAAAATTATATTATTATTAATAGGGTTAACTTTTAATTAAATGCATTTTGCAAATAAATAACTATGGTTTCCGTTATTTGCATAACTAAGGAAATTGTCGATTTTGTTTATGTAAACGAGGACATTTTTTGCCCGAAATGTTTTTCTCACATTTGAACACTCAAAAGTCTAGAAAAACATTTCGGGCCAAAACAGTCCTGTTTATGTCTACAAAATCAAAAATTTCCTTAATTCTTCAAACATTGCAAAACACAGCCTTTTATTTAATCAAACGCAAACTACAATCATTTTTTTGCAAAAGCGTCAAGCCACACGATACTTATTTGCTGTTAACCCTTATTATTATTTTCCAAATTTTCCTCTTATTTCTATATGCGGAAAGGCTTGGATAATTTTTTTTCAATCATCAATGCTTTCAAATGCTTTTCTCTCAATCAATTCAAAATATTTATTTCCACTAATCCTCCATAATGATTAAGGCGAGAGTATTAGCAAAATATTTATTGTGATAGAAAAGGTTGAAAATGGAATTTGGTGTAGTATTTTAGATTTTTCAGTTGCAATAATTCAATCTTCAATCCCATGTATTCGGGGTATACGACTAGTTGCTTATGGAAGACACGTCATACGTATACAGTTGACGTTTTCGTACTATAAGTATATACATGAAGTTATATGATTTCCAGTGCAACTTAAAGTGTCATTCTTTTATCGGGTTCTAAATAGGTACCATTTACTAATTATTGAACATATTTTATAAGCGACAAGTATTTTCAAACGGACCGAGTAATATATAGCTTGCTAAGTTTTTACCATTATCTATATCCAAAAAAAAAGAAAAACTTGCTATCAAATTATTTATTTAGAGTCAGTAATTATTACCATATATTGCTTTAAATTGACTAGCAAAGCCTATATCTTCTTTGGCGAGGACTTGAAGAATCTGATGGCCTCTCACACTTTTAGCCCTAGTCAATATGTGAGGCGGCACTCTACAAAATAAATAAACAAACGTAAGGTCAATGAACTACGGTAGCCGCACTGATATGGACATGGGCGCGGGATTTAGTAAAGTTATAATCCGAGCACCCCGAAATTCTCTACAAGAAACTAAATCCATAATATTCTTATGAAGCGCGGATAGGTTCGTTTATAGAAAACAGGTGCAAATCCATACTCGACTGTATCAGCCACGAGAAAAAAAAAACAAAAAAAACGTAGGGCAAGGATACATATAACGGCACGACGGGAAGTATCGGTACTCCACATATATAGCTGTAGTCTTACCTTGCTGAAATGGTGTTAGAATCATCTAGTGTCGGATCCCGTAAGTTGTAATCTTCGGATATCAACATCATCTACCTGCGTATTTAGTAAAGTTATATCCTGAAATCCTGTACAAGAAAGATACTAAATCTAAAATGATCTTTTCAGTCTCACCTCCTTTTCGGCTTTAATCAAATTGATCCCGGAGATTTTCTGATAGATGGCCGATCAAATAATCAATCTGAGAGTTCCCGATCAAATAAAAAAAGCACAACGAGCGATATTTCTTATCATCAGCCATGATTTGTACATACATATCACATCAACCGCGATTTGTACATACAAGATCAACAACATAACATAGAAATTGAGTAACATAACTCCAAAACCAAATATTTCAATATACAAGAAAATGAAAAACCAAAATTAAATACGTAAATCATCTGAACGCATTTCCGAATGAATTATACGGTTTTATTGTATTTATAGTACTCAATCTACAGATTAGAAACTCAAACTTTTAATTAGGAGGTTAGAGCTTTAGACCATTGATTGATTGTGCAGGCGTTACCTTTGATTTGAAAGATCTAAGGAGATGAGTATTCCGAGTTCCGGCAAGTGGAGAAACGTTGAGTGTCGGGGAATGCAATTAAGAAGGGGAAGAAGGGAGGATATTGGATGAACACTAAGACTTCACCTCGCAGGACAAGATTAGAGAGGTATTTCTATGATTGGAAATTAGGGTGGCATGTGAAACCCTACATTGGCAAAGTCAAACCTTATTATAATCTTACCCGTGCCAATTTTCATTATAATGTTTTTTTTCTTTTTTTTTTTTTTGTTTTGAAAAATAATAGAGAGAGTTTTGTGAGCCACTTTTAATTTTTAACTGAAAGATTATCTTATGTATTGTGGAAACTTTTAGTTTTTCCATCCGGTATCCGAACCCACACTGGACTCACTAATTTGGATTCGAGACGAGTCTAAAAATTACGGTATTTAAACCCCTTCCAGTCGTCGTTGGGGATGATCGATCTGCAGACCACCCTACCAACCACAACCCCATAATACCACTGCGCCAACCAACGATTGGTCTATATTGTAGAATTTTTGGCGACAAAATTGTGTGCAGTTTCAAATATTTAAAATAACTAGCATGTGCGTTGCACGAGATGTATCAAACCAAACCCATTATTTTATTTGAGGTTCGACATTTAAGAATTACTTTTTTAATTTATAATTTCATTTATCATTTTATTGATAATATTCCGTTAACCAAATTTGATATATACATACAATATTTCCCAATATAATAACGTGTGTTCAAAGTTTATCGAGGCTTTGCTCATTTATGATTTTTGCTATTTAAATAGCGTGGGAGAAAGGTTGGTTACGACTTAGAGTGATTTGATGTATGTTGTTAATCTTCTAAAGAATAGTGCCACTAATGTCCCTTGGGCTATTCGCTAAGATTGGTTAAATCGCCTTCATATTTGCAATAATATGGAATTTGTCATCACCCACAATTGTCGAGAAGGAAACAGGATGACGGACGATATTATAAAAATTTGGCATTTCTTCTAATCATATTATGTTGTAAAGTTCGACGCCTAATATTCGTAATTCTTTTACCTTACATGAGATGTATGGCCTTGCGCAATTTCAATTTTCTTGACTTCTTTGCAATCTTCTTTTTCTCTATCTTAATAAAATTCGGGTATTGTTTTTGTGCAGACTTTTTGGGGGTTCCGACTTAGTCAAGATGTCATTCCTTTGTCCTTAAACTCTTCCTGCTTTTACTTAAAAAAGAAATTTACATTTCTATCATTCTAAATCCGTCAGATGCTCAATTTTTAAGGAAAAGAACATCTTCACATAAATATAGCGAACTTTTATATTAAGCAATAATTAAATAGTATTTGTGCTTTAGGTAAAAGTAATTCAAAAATTACACTATATCATTTACATATTTTGAAAACGCTAAACTTTACCTATAATTATGTGTTTCCAATGTACAAACACTAACTAATTACATGTGATGATCCTACATTTCACACATAAGATAATATATGAAATATTAAGACTAAATGCCAAAACAAAATTGTGCTGCTCATCAGTTTCATGATCAGTTACATATTGGGAGGCTTCATTTGAAAAAAGATAATTGACTTTGCTCATAATATAAATCTTCCCAATGGTAAGCCATGAGAAAAATAAACTTTTATTGATTTTATGTTTCTCCAGAATATATTGTGCTACAATGAAGTTGAAATTTTTTCTAGTGGCTAAATCCATTTCCTACAGCTCACTGATGTAATGAAGTTTGTATTTTGTTAGGTGGGCGATTGTATATATTGCACAAATGAAACCACTGATTGTCCCAATCCTTAGTGAAGGAGAATGAAGATGTTTTCGGTTTGAAGTTAATTATCAGGAAACAAGCAATATCTATGAGTTGTGCTCTGGTGATCAAGAGGATATTTGATTTAGAATTGGATGGATAGATCTTGCTGTATCTACCTTCTCATTTTGAGGTCCGTCTGTAACATTTTTATGGGTGTGAACTTTGAATTAGTTCCTTCTTTGGTAGCTCACTTTTCTGTCTTTGTTCATCATAAGTACTCCGGCGATCAGTGATTCTGTCGGACAGCGAGTATAAATATGCATATTTAAATAAAATTCTTTGTTATAATTGTTGATGGAGCCTATTTGATATCTTACGAAAATGAACAAATTGTTGGATACTGAAGCAAATAAAAAGTTAGTTAGTTCCTGGATTCTGAAAGATTATTGTGTGAGCTCGTAATATCTCATGAGATGGTCTCGGTGAGTGGATGTATGAGTTATGGTTGAGTTTTACTTTTAAATACTTTCTTTAAGCATTTAAAATAGCCATATATTACAACCATGATAACGCAACATTTTCCCTGCTTATATTATGGTTACTAAACTTTAATACATTATATAGAAGTCATTAAAATTTATTATTTTTTGTCATCCGGTTTTCGAACCACATTGGGCTTACTAATCTGAATTTGGGGTGGGTCTAAAGATTATAGTGTTTAAACCCTTTCCAGTCGTCGTTGTGGGAGATCGATCCACATACTCCCTACGCCTCATGCTACCACTGCGCTAATCAACGATTGGTAGTCATTAAAATTTATGAACTTTGTTTGAAACACGTTTGATCGACAATTAATTATTAAATTATATCAAATTTGACAAGAAGACCATTAACCTTTAGTGTATATAAATATTAAAAAAAAATATAATCTCTTTGATGTCATCATATAGTTGCAATGTCAGCAAAAAGAAAAGATATATCACATTTTAATTTGTATACATTTACCCATATTATATCTTGTTTATTCATACTTGAGAAGGCTGCTACTATCTTATTTGTTATTTTGTTAAACCAAAGCAGTCCATGAAGTTCTTTTGTATGGGAGTTAGGGACTGAAATCTGATAGCTCAATTCAGATAGTGCTGCATAACATTTCATTATTGTTATTCTCGTTGTTATGCAATGACCAGAATATTGGTATTTATGCATTGAATTGAAGCTTTTTATTTTCATTTGATTTAGAAATGGATAAAAGATTCCCATTTATATTGTTTGAATTTTTTTTAATGGTTATTTTAGCATATATTTTTGCTTATAGTACTTTTTTCTTCAGTCAAAATGTGGGAACCGTTGTCTGGATACTGATGTTTTCTTTAACATAAATTTTTTCGTTTTGATGGTTATACATATATGCTTTGTTAGGTGCTGCTTCTTTACTTGGAGGTTCAATGTGTTATACAAATTGCCTTTATTAACAAAGAATGGGCATGGAATAACAAATTGCAACACACAAAAGGTTTTTCTCCAAAAGAGCAGCATCAAATTTGATACATTTTGGTAAGAGTCAGAAACCACACTCACCATTGAGTGAGGGTTTTTGTACAATATATCCATGGGAATGAAACAATATAAACCCAAATCATAGATTAGCATCCAAGAAGTACCAAAAATAAAATAAAAATGTATAACAGCATATTAAATATATATACAAAGATACAAGAAAATTGACAAGGCACAAACTTTGCGTAAATTACGTCGGTCATAAATGAAACCAGTTTTCGTCAACCAAGTTACTTGAAAGAGCCTACAAAAGAATATAAAGATACCATATCAATGAAGTGTCTTTGAGCACTAACACAACTGCAGATATATAATCAACATTGGCAAAGTAAAGCATATAACTAATCAGCAGCCATAAATGAACATGAACGAAAAACATCAGAACAAAGGCCAAAGTCTGATGAGGTTGTTTGAAATCTAAAAGATTTTAAATTTCAACAGCAGAAGAGATATAACAAAGACTATCTGAAAGGAACTTTCTCAAACATATATAAGCCCCAAAAAGAAAGACTTCTTGTCTATCATTTGAACTTTTCCTTTCTTTTTTTCTAGGTAACAAATTGATAGAACTATTGCTCGAACCATGTAATTCTTAGCCAGTAAACCAACTTCGGATTCACAAATCTTATGACTCGGGAATTACATCCAGACATGCAGGCTTAAGGCATTATCAAAGGATAGGGAAATGACGGAAAAGATACAATTGAAAGCAGTAACTTCTGAAATCTTGAGAAAAATGATATCCCTCCATTCCATCCATCCTCTACCTAAATATCGAACTTATTGTTAACAAAATATAAATTCCCCACAAAACCTATATAGAATGGCTTTTTTTAACCCCTCAAATTTCCATCAAAATCAACAAAACCCAATTCAAAATCCACCTATAAAACCTGTATGTAATCTAGTCGGCTATGCTATGTTAACTTCAAGTATTGCTCAGGCAACCTCCTCTAATTAAGATTGCCCTTTAGGATAATTTACAAAAACATTAGAAAACATTTCAACCATAATGTTTCAAGTTAATTGTTCTTCTCGTTTTATTACTAACTTCAGAGATTGTAAAAAAAAATAATGAAAAGATCAAAGGAACATTACAGTGGTTGTAAACTGTAAAGAAAAAGAAGAAGAAAAATTAAAATAACCTCATAATTCTTCATTCAGATGGTGTATTTCATTGCTTGTAAATTGAGATATAGTCCATGTAAAAGAGGAGAGAGTAACAGATATGGGAGGAAGGGAAAAGGGTTCAGATTGGTATAATTAATTTGAAAGAGAAAAACGCAAGCAATTAAATGACTCTCTTTGGGTGTTACAAATATTAATTATAATCAATTGTGAATAATAACATTGCAGAGAACTAAGAATTATGATGGTCTACTTTTACCAAAAAAACAAAGAAAGCCAAAACTTTATTAGAATTGCTTTGACAAATTTTCTGAGCTTGAAGAATTATATTATTATATATAGTATAGCAAATAATAAATGACACTATAAAGAAAAGTTTCATATCCAATGTTGTGAAACGAAACAAAACAAAACATATACTAGATTTATGATCTCCTCGTCTTCACAGAGCCAACAAATTTGTTCTTGTGATCTCCTCGTCTTCACACAATGACAGGTGAGATTTATGATGGCCGTTAGATTGAGAGGGAAGTGTACGTTGACTATTTGGGTGCAATTTAAGAGAGTTTCATAGCAATTCACCTCGACTACAAGTTCCGGCAACGAACTAAAATTCAATTGTAATGGATAAATTGAAAAAACGACTTACGAATCAAAGTTAATTCGTCACCTATGTGATTTCGGCGTTATTTTGTTTCATAATTAGACTTTAAGTGCTAAAAGTGAAGTTATTAATGCATATATATGAATATTAAATAATTTACAAACAAAAGTTACCTTGATGCGAAAGTTAGAACAATGCAATTGATCACATTTCCCCTAGGAAACATATGAATTTTATTCACTAACATGGATGTGTAACTTTCACCTTTATTAGATAGTAAAAAAGCTAGAGGTGAGAGGATGTAGTTAGAACGTGAAATTGCAAATGAAAAAAGCTCAATTTTGTGCAAATGAGATTTGAAAATGCAATGTTTGATGAAAAAAAGAGAGAGTTAATATTACAATATTTCTTATATGCAAACATGAAATATGTTATTCTCCAATAACTCTATGGCGGAATCTGTACCTTAACCACAGTAGTAGAACTACTAGCAGTTTCATACTCTTTGTAGGACCTCTAAAATATTGTACCTCTTTCGTCATTGAAATTATTATGATGTGGTTTGAAATTTTAGTAAATTATATTTAAGAGATATATAAATTTTAGGAGAAAGTACAAATAAAACTTTTGTGGTTTCAGTGTTTTGCAAATAAAGGAATGTGGTTTCATATTTTGCAAAAGAAGACATGTGATTTACATATTTGACAAATAAAAAAAATTGACTAACAACATTTGCCACATCAACAAGTCAATCATCCACGTCATCAAGTCAACATGACATGTCATCAATCAGTTAAGTAACAATTTAGAGTTTATAATTTAGGGTATAAAGTTTATATTTTAAGGTCTAGAGTTTTTATTCTAGGATGTAAAAATATTATATAAATAATTAGCTAAAAAATACATTATTAATTACCTATAACCGTATTAAAATTATTATTGGTTGAAGTGTTACATGTCATGAAATTATAAACTTGATAAATCACGTCATCCATATACCAAGCATAGTAAAATCTCTCTCGGATAAAATAAACAAACATTAATAAATTAAATGTTTCTATGTATAACAGTTTGTTTCGGTTAGTAATTGAAAGGTTTATGCAATGTCTAGTAAATAACTACAATTTCAATGTATGTATTAGATTGTCACAAATGAACTATACCTTTAATTTATCCATTTCCCCATAAAAATCGATCTTACTATTAAAATTGAATTACCTATCTTCTTAAAGAAAAAAAAGAAAAAAGTATGTATACCATTTACTGTTTTCAAACAGCCATCCCAAAAACTCCAAACCTTTTATTGATAAAGAAAGATTGAATTAATTCTTGAATGACTAGAGAGATTATAATTTGGGAAGAAGAAGCGATTACAGTAGAAAAACTAATTCCTATTTCTGTAGACTATATGGAAAGATGGTGGTAAAATACAACTCATACCTAATTACAATCTTAATCCCTTACTGACCAACTAATTATAAATACAACCTGTATTGAATTACAAACAGAACCTATTTAATTATCACCTCTAATCAAAATAAATTTCTGCCAATTTTTTTTTTTTCTCTCACAATCTTTTCAATTCTCTCTCTTCTGTGTCAAGTGCTAAATGACAAGTCCATAGAAACTGCCACTTTTCTCATCGCTGGAAATAGGAGCTTTGGAAAAACCTCCATTTTTTTATTTTCCAGTGATTATATAAATAAAAGTTTCAAAGTACAACAAAAATTTCTAATTTTTTTAACTGTGCAATTGAGATATGGGTTTTAAGAACAATATCACATTTAGTTAGAAATTTTAAATTTTTTCAGTGTTCGATTTTGTGGCCAAAAAATACCTTTCAAATATAGCTTTTGATGATGATGATGATGATGATGATGATGATGATGATTGTTGAAATCAAGAGTGTGCAAGATGAAATTAGAAAAATTGCAGGGACTAAGTTGTAATATTCCACAGTTTGCTGAGTCAGGATAACTGTCTTATCAGTTTTGGCAGGAAAGACTATTAGCAGTCTGTTAGCTAGTCAAGCTGTTTGACAGTTTCTTAGATTCCTTCATTCTTCTCAAATGTTGTATATAATCACTTGATCATTCATTGATCTTCTTAATGAAAAATATGATCTTCTCATCTCTCAAGTTATCATGGTATTAGAGCTATGGCGAGGAATCGAAATGGAAATCGTGAAAGACACTTGAGATCTAGAGCTATCGATCTGGTGCCAGAAGAATTTGTTTCTACAGACGAAGAAGAAGAAGAAGAACAAAACGATCCTGAAGAAAAGGTGTATGCAGAGGAGATCAATTTCATTCAATTGAATCAAGAAGATTCTACACAAAACAACAAAACAACTGTAACTGAAGAAATGGACAGCAACAATGGTGGTAATTCCCATGGTGACAATCTAGGAGCTCTAATTGTCAACATACAACTTACAGATATGAACTATTTCACTTGGATACATGCGATGATTCGAGCTCTCACAATCAAGAAGAACAGTTGGATCTTTCACAGTTACTGCAAGATAAACAAAAAAGTCAAAACAAATTAGCTCTCCAGTCCCAAAACACAGCTATTTTCAAGAAATACACCTATCAGATACCTACCATATGAAATTTGGCCATCCTTCTGATGAGGTCCTAGCTCACATCACCTGTATTCCAAAAAACTCCCACAATGACTGTTATGTGTGTCTTAGAGCAACACAACACATATCACCTTTCTCATCAAGTTGTATTTCTACAATCTGTAGATTACAATTAATGCATTTGGATTTATGGGGTCCATATCAAACTCCTTCATAAACAGAAGCCAAATATTTTCTAACACTTGTTGATGATTTTAGCAGGCGTACATGGATCATCTTACTTCAAAGCAAGAAAACATGTGTTTAAAGCTCTTGAAACATTTTTTAATGAAACTGAGACTCAGTTTGCTACAAAAGTTCAAGTTCTGAGAAGTGAGAATCGAACTGAATTTGTCAACAACAAGTGCAGTGAGATGTTTAGAGCAAAAGGCATTCAACATCAAAGATCATGGTCATACACTCCACAACAGAATGGAGTTGTAGAAAGAAAGCACCAACAACTACTTAACATTGCCAGAGCATTATTGTTTCAGTCATGCATGTCAACAGTCTATTGGGGTGAAGTTGTTTTGTTGTCTGTTGCCATTTCAAATGCCTTGCCTTCAAAGCTTCCCAGGTGGAGATCTCCACATGAAGTTTTTTTTTTTTTTTTTTATCAAAAGTCAGATTATCATAGATTCAATGTCTTTGGAAGTCTTTGTCATTATGTCAATACCAAACCCCAAAAAACTAAGTTTGAAGATAGATCCTTTCAAGCTGTTTTTCTGGGTTTCTCCTCAGGTCAAAAGGGTTATAAACTCCTTGATCTTAATACCAACAAATTTGTTGTATCTAGAGATTTCAAATTTATGGGTACTATATTCCCTTTCAAACCTACAAACCCACACATATCAACCTCCTTACCAGAACCACATCTCACCCCAAACTCAATCATCTCTCCCCAACTAGTCAATCCAAATCATTCATCAACGACACTTTTACCTGTTATTGATCACAATCATTTACCTGTTATCGATCACAATCCCTCATCTTCAACTTCCAAGCCTATAAGATAAAAACACCCTCCATCCTGGCTCAAAGACTATGCCTGTCAAACTACCAATCATGAATCCTTAACCAGTATTACCATTCCCCCAGAATATGCACAATTAGCATCTAATAAGCTCAAACATCTTAACCTAAGAATTACACGGAGGCCAGCAAGGATGGAATACGGGTGCAAGCTATGGATGTTAAGTTGGGAGCCCTTGAGGAGAACAACACTTGGGAGTTTTGTAAGTTACCAGCTCGGAAGAGAGCCATCAAACGCTTATGGGTGTTTAAAATCAAATATCAAGCAAATGGCGAGGTTGACAGGTTTAAAGCTCGTTTAGTAGCCAAGGGATACAATCAATTCCAAGGAGCAGATTTTCATGAATTTTTCAGCTCTACCGCGAGAAGTGTGATAGTGAGAATTTTACTTGCTATTGCTGCTGCTAAAAACTGGGAAATACACCAGATTGATGTTAACAATGCCTATCTTCATGGCTTTCTGGAAGAAGATATCTACTTAGAACCTCCACCAGGTTATACTAAGTGTCCAGAAGGTCAAGTATGTCATCTCATCAAATCCCTCTATGGCCTAAAGCAAGCAGGCAGACAATGGCATAAAGAAATCTCAACCAAGTTACAAGTTTTTGGTTTTGTAAGGTCATATCATGATGATTGCTTCTTTTTCAAAAGAAATACAAATGTGAAGTCTACTTATGTTGTCATATATGTTGATGATATTCTAATCACAAGTCTTAAGGAGGAACATATTGTTGCTGCTAAGACCTATCTCCATGATCTATTCATTATTAAAGATCTAGGCTCTATGAAATATTTTCTGGGGATTGAGATCACAAGAACTTCAGAAGGCATTTTGTTGTCTAAAATGATGTACATAAAGGACATCATTAAGGATGTTGGTTTAGAGGATGCAATAATTGCTCAAAGCCCTGTGGTTTCTGGAAACATTCTTTCAAAACCAGGAAAACCATATGAAGATGGTGGAATGTATAGAAGAATTGTTGGGAGATTGTTATACTTAAGCTTTACAAGGCCTGACATAGCTTATACTACTCATCAACTTTCTCAATACATGCATAAACCAGCTGAGAAACACTTTCAAGCAGCTGTTCATGTGCTTAAGTATCTCAAAGACACCTTCAACTATGGATTGTTCTATCCAAGAGAGTCTGAAAAATCAGAAAAGCTTCCAATCACAGGCTTTTGTGATGCTGATTAGGGAGCCTGCAGAAGCTCAAGAAGATCTCTCACATGTTATTGTGTATTTGTTGGTTCATGTCTAGTATCCTGGAAGACTAAAAAACAAAGTGTAGCTAGCAGATCATCTGCAAAATATGAGTATAGGAGCACGACTCAAACTAGTTGTGAAATCAAGTGGATTGGATACTTACTACAAGATTTTCAGGTAGCTATTGAGAAACCTGCACCCCCCCTGTTGTAATAATTTTGTTGCTATAGCAATTGCCAAAAATCCAGTCTTCCATGACCAAATCAAGCATGTTAAAATAGACAGCCGTGCCATAAGAGATCACATTTGTGTTGGTTTCATTCAGATATCACACGTATACTTAGAAGAACAACTAGCAGACATTTTCACAAAGTCTCTAAGTCATGAAACTATGATGCCATCACTGGTCAAGATTGGAATGGTAAAGTTAGAGGGAATTTCATCTTGTGGGGGGCGTGTTGAAATCAAGAGTGTGCAAGATGAAATTAGACAAATTGCAGGGATTAAGTTGTAATATTTCACAGTTTGCCGAGTCAGCATAACTGTCTTTGTTTTGGCGGGGAAGATTGTTAGCTAGTGAAGCTATTTAATAGCTTCTTAGATTCATTCCTTCTTCTCCAATCATGTATATAATCACTTGATCATTTATTGATCTTCTTAATGAAGAATATGATCCTCTTCTCATATGTCAATTTATCAATGATGATGATGCCAAGGTTGATATAATTATAAAATTCAATGTTCATGTTCTTCTACTTCATCATCCTTCAATTATTCGTGATTCATTTGTAATTATGGAATCATAATTTTTACTGGATCTTTTTGTGGTGATAGTATTAATTATAATTAAGGCATCATAAAAAGTAGGATTATTAAATATTCTACTTTTCTTTTATAAATATCAAAATTCTACTCGTTCAATATGGTGGTAGCCTAATTGTCACGTAGTAAAAATTTACTTTTGTGAGAAGAGAATTAAGTTAAAATCTTCAAAAAACACATATACATAAGAGATGAGAAGCTTTAAATGTAGCTAAATATGGAACAAGATTATCTCAATTAATGAAGGTGCTTATGATCTAGACAATGAAAAGTTTCAAAGTGATATTTTTGTTGGGCTTTGAAGACTATTAGGCCTACTGCAGTACTAGCCCTACTAGCAGTTTCATTCTCTGTGTAGAACCTCTAAAATATTGTACCCTCTTTAATAAATTATCATGTCAAGATTTAAGAGATATAATCTTATATAGAAATTCAATTATAAACTCTTAGGATATGTTTGGTTCGCGTAGAATAATATAAAGAAATCAAAAAATGGAAACAATGAGAAATGAATTACTCAGAAATTACTTATCTATTTTGATTGGTTTCAAAAAGGGAATACAATAACACTTGAATTCTTTACGGTGGGAACGCCACTAGATGCTATATATCTTTGGGGCAAAATGAAGTTGAAAATTTTAGTAGTGGCTAAATCCATTTCCTACAGCTCACTGATGTAATGAACTTTGTATTTTGTTAGGTGGGCGATTGTATATATTGCACAAATGAAAATATAGTTTGTGATTTTTTGTTTTTATTCATTTTTTTTTTTCTGATTCATATCCTCCTGCAAATAAACACCTATGTATGACGGCAGTGTTGTTTTCAAAAAATTTCCAAACCCAGTTTTTCAAATATTAATTAAAGAAACATAATACAGACTCCATAATTTGAAAATGACAAATATAACCCCATTACTCTACTAAATCATAACCACCACTCTACTAAATCATAACCACCAGACCCCACTTAGTCTACTAAATCATAACCCCCATTACTCTACTAATTACTCTACTAAACATCAGTGTTATTGGGATTAGCTACAACGACTTCGGCAAGAGCAGCGGTGCGAGATTTCAGGAGGTTAATGGCTGGAACAGCATCATCAGAGATCAGCAAGATGGAGTTGATCAGCTCCAGGATCATGGAAAAAGCAATCTGACAAAGCTTAGGACGGATCTGGTCAACACCTTCATTCATAGCTTCAAAAAAAAAAAAAAAAAAAACTGGTCAGAAACTAAAAAAAAAAACCATACACTAAACTATCCAAATCTTTTGACAGATATACCTGTGGATATTCCCGGAGTCATAAAAGAGTCATGCACAGACTTGAGAGTAAGAAAGGATCCCCTGATCCCGCGAGCAGTCTCACCGAACTGGCCCAACAACCCAGCGACAGCTTCAACGGACTCAACAACATCTTTACAAAATACAAAAATAAAATAATGTAAGATAAAAGGTTAAAGAAAAGAAATGAAATAAAATAAAAAGAGAGAGAGAAGGAGGGAGGGAGAGGGAGAGACTATTGATTTTTGCTTCTCGAGTAATTTCTGCCATTGTGTCTGCGTGCTCACAACCCTAGGGAAAACATAGGGTATTATATAGACTCTAGGGCAACATCATACACCCTTGTAGAGGGCAGTTTTGTCAATACCTTTAAAAGTTATCACTTTTCTTAAAACCCTAGTAAAAGGCACTTCTGACTCTAGGGTAGCATACTCTTCAAAGTTATTTATATTAAATTATTTCAATTAAAAATTAGTAAAACAAAATTATATTATTATTAATAGGGTTAACTTTTAATTAAATGCATTTTGCAAATAAATAACTATGGTTTCCGTTATTTGCATAACTAAGGAAATTGTCGATTTTGTTTATGTAAACGAGGACATTTTTTGCCCGAAATGTTTTTCTCACATTTGAACACTCAAAAGTCTAGAAAAACATTTCGGGCCAAAACAGTCCTGTTTATGTCTACAAAATCAAAAATTTCCTTAATTCTTCAAACATTGCAAAACACAGCCTTTTATTTAATCAAACGCAAACTACAATCATTTTTTTGCAAAAGCGTCAAGCCACACGATACTTATTTGCTGTTAACCCTTATTATTATTTTCCAAATTTTCCTCTTATTTCTATATGCGGAAAGGCTTGGATAATTTTTTTTCAATCATCAATGCTTTCAAATGCTTTTCTCTCAATCAATTCAAAATATTTATTTCCACTAATCCTCCATAATGATTAAGGCGAGAGTATTAGCAAAATATTTATTGTGATAGAAAAGGTTGAAAATGGAATTTGGTGTAGTATTTTAGATTTTTCAGTTGCAATAATTCAATCTTCAATCCCATGTATTCGGGGTATACGACTAGTTGCTTATGGAAGACACGTCATACGTATACAGTTGACGTTTTCGTACTATAAGTATATACATGAAGTTATATGATTTCCAGTGCAACTTAAAGTGTCATTCTTTTATCGGGTTCTAAATAGGTACCATTTACTAATTATTGAACATATTTTATAAGCGGCAAGTATTTTCAAACGGACCGAGTAATATATAGCTTGCTAAGTTTTTACCATTATCTATATCCAAAAAAAAGAAAAACTTGCTATCAAATTATTTATTTAGAGTCAGTAATTATTACCATATATTGCTTTAAATTGACTAGCAAAGCCTATATCTTCTTTGGCGAGGACTTGAAGAATCTGATGGCCTCTCACACTTTTAGCCCTAGTCAATATGTGAGGCGGCACTCTACAAAATAAATAAACAAACGTAAGGTCAATGAACTACGGTAGCCACACTGATATGGACACGGGCGCGGGATTTAGTAAAGTTATAATCCGAGCACCCCGAAATTCTCTACAAGAAACTAAATCCATAATATTCTTATGAAGCGCGGATAGGTTCGTTTATAGAAAACAGGTGCAAATCCATACTCGACTGTATCAGCCACGAGAAAAAAAAAACAAAAAAAACGTAGGGCAAGGATACATATAACGGCACGACGGGAAGTATCGGTACTCCACATATATAGCTGTAGTCTTACCTTGCTGAAATGGTGTTAGAATCATCTAGTGTCGGATCCCGTAAGTTGTAATCTTCGGATATCAACATCATCTACCTGCGTATTTAGTAAAGTTATATCCTGAAATCCTGTACAAGAAAGATACTAAATCTAAAATGATCTTTTCAGTCTCACCTCCTTTTCGGCTTTAATCAAATTGATCCCGGAGATTTTCTGATAGATGGCCGATCAAATAATCAATCTGAGAGTTCCCGATCAAATAAAAAAAGCACAACGAGCGATATTTCTTATCATCAGCCATGATTTGTACATACATATCACATCAACCGCGATTTGTACATACAAGATCAACAACATAACATAGAAATTGAGTAACATAACTCCAAAACCAAATATTTCAATATACAAGAAAATGAAAAACCAAAATTAAATACGTAAATCATCTGAACGCATTTCCGAATGAATTATACGGTTTTATTGTATTTATAGTACTCAATCTACAGATTAGAAACTCAAACTTTTAATTAGGAGGTTAGAGCTTTAGACCATTGATTGATTGTGCAGGCGTTACCTTTGATTTGAAAGATCTAAGGAGATGAGTATTCCGAGTTCCGGCAAGTGGAGAAACGTTGAGTGTCGGGGAATGCAATTAAGAAGGGGAAGAAGGGAGGATATTGGATGAACACTAAGACTTCACCTCGCAGGACAAGATTAGAGAGGTATTTCTATGATTGGAAATTAGGGTGGCATGTGAAACCCTACATTGGCAAAGTCAAACCTTATTATAATCTTACCCGTGCCAATTTTCATTATAATGTTTTTTTTCTTTTTTTTTTTTTTGTTTTGAAAAATAATAGAGAGAGTTTTGTGAGCCACTTTTAATTTTTAACTGAAAGATTATCTTATGTATTGTGGAAACTTTTAGTTTTTCCATCCGGTATCCGAACCCACACTGGACTCACTAATTTGGATTCGAGACGAGTCTAAAAATTACGGTATTTAAACCCCTTCCAGTCGTCGTTGGGGATGATCGATCTGCAGACCACCCTACCAACCACAACCCCATAATACCACTGCGCCAACCAACGATTGGTCTATATTGTAGAATTTTTGGCGACAAAATTGTGTGCAGTTTCAAATATTTAAAATAACTAGCATGTGCGTTGCACGAGATGTATCAAACCAAACCCATTATTTTATTTGAGGTTCGACATTTAAGAATTACTTTTTTAATTTATAATTTCATTTATCATTTTATTGATAATATTCCGTTAACCAAATTTGATATATACATACAATATTTCCCAATATAATAACGTGTGTTCAAAGTTTATCGAGGCTTTGCTCATTTATGATTTTTGCTATTTAAATAGCGTGGGAGAAAGGTTGGTTACGACTTAGAGTGATTTGATGTATGTTGTTAATCTTCTAAAGAATAGTGCCACTAATGTCCCTTGGGCTATTCGCTAAGATTGGTTAAATCGCCTTCATATTTGCAATAATATGGAATTTGTCATCACCCACAATTGTCGAGAAGGAAACAGGATGACGGACGATATTATAAAAATTTGGCATTTCTTCTAATCATATTATGTTGTAAAGTTCGACGCCTAATATTCGTAATTCTTTTACCTTACATGAGATGTATGGCCTTGCGCAATTTCAATTTTCTTGACTTCTTTGCAATCTTCTTTTTCTCTATCTTAATAAAATTCGGGTATTGTTTTTGTGCAGACTTTTTGGGGGTTCCGACTTAGTCAAGATGTCATTCCTTTGTCCTTAAACTCTTCCTGCTTTTACTTAAAAAAGAAATTTACATTTCTATCATTCTAAATCCGTCAGATGCTCAATTTTTAAGGAAAAGAACATCTTCACATAAATATAGCGAACTTTTATATTAAGCAATAATTAAATAGTATTTGTGCTTTAGGTAAAAGTAATTCAAAAATTACACTATATCATTTACATATTTTGAAAACGCTAAACTTTACCTATAATTATGTGTTTCCAATGTACAAACACTAACTAATTACATGTGATGATCCTACATTTCACACATAAGATAATATATGAAATATTAAGACTAAATGCCAAAACAAAATTGTGCTGCTCATCAGTTTCATGATCAGTTACATATTGGGAGGCTTCATTTGAAAAAAGATAATTGACTTTGCTCATAATATAAATCTTCCCAATGGTAAGCCATGAGAAAAATAAACTTTTATTGATTTTATGTTTCTCCAGAATATATTGTGCTACAATGAAGTTGAAATTTTTTCTAGTGGCTAAATCCATTTCCTACAGCTCACTGATGTAATGAAGTTTGTATTTTGTTAGGTGGGCGATTGTATATATTGCACAAATGAAACCACTGATTGTCCCAATCCTTAGTGAAGGAGAATGAAGATGTTTTCGGTTTGAAGTTAATTATCAGGAAACAAGCAATATCTATGAGTTGTGCTCTGGTGATCAAGAGGATATTTGATTTAGAATTGGATGGATAGATCTTGCTGTATCTACCTTCTCATTTTGAGGTCCGTCTGTAACATTTTTATGGGTGTGAACTTTGAATTAGTTCCTTCTTTGGTAGCTCACTTTTCTGTCTTTGTTCATCATAAGTACTCCGGCGATCAGTGATTCTGTCGGACAGCGAGTATAAATATGCATATTTAAATAAAATTCTTTGTTATAATTGTTGATGGAGCCTATTTGATATCTTACGAAAATGAACAAATTGTTGGATACTGAAGCAAATAAAAAGTTAGTTAGTTCCTGGATTCTGAAAGATTATTGTGTGAGCTCGTAATATCTCATGAGATGGTCTCGGTGAGTGGATGTATGAGTTATGGTTGAGTTTTACTTTTAAATACTTTCTTTAAGCATTTAAAATAGCCATATATTACAACCATGATAACGCAACATTTTCCCTGCTTATATTATGGTTACTAAACTTTAATACATTATATAGAAGTCATTAAAATTTATTATTTTTTGTCATCCGGTTTTCGAACCACATTGGGCTTACTAATCTGAATTTGGGGTGGGTCTAAAGATTATAGTGTTTAAACCCTTTCCAGTCGTCGTTGTGGGAGATCGATCCACATACTCCCTACGCCTCATGCTACCACTGCGCTAATCAACGATTGGTAGTCATTAAAATTTATGAACTTTGTTTGAAACACGTTTGATCGACAATTAATTATTAAATTATATCAAATTTGACAAGAAGACCATTAACCTTTAGTGTATATAAATATTAAAAAAAAATATAATCTCTTTGATGTCATCATATAGTTGCAATGTCAGCAAAAAGAAAAGATATATCACATTTTAATTTGTATACATTTACCCATATTATATCTTGTTTATTCATACTTGAGAAGGCTGCTACTATCTTATTTGTTATTTTGTTAAACCAAAGCAGTCCATGAAGTTCTTTTGTATGGGAGTTAGGGACTGAAATCTGATAGCTCAATTCAGATAGTGCTGCATAACATTTCATTATTGTTATTCTCGTTGTTATGCAATGACCAGAATATTGGTATTTATGCATTGAATTGAAGCTTTTTATTTTCATTTGATTTAGAAATGGATAAAAGATTCCCATTTATATTGTTTGAATTTTTTTTAATGGTTATTTTAGCATATATTTTTGCTTATAGTACTTTTTTCTTCAGTCAAAATGTGAGAACCGTTGTCTGGATACTGATGTTTTCTTTAACATAAATTTTTTCGTTTTGATGGTTATACAGATATGCTTTGTTAGGTGCTGCTTCTTTACTTGGAGGTTCAATGTGTTATACAAATTGCCTTTATTAACAAAGAATGGGCATGGAATAACAAATTGCAACACACAAAAGGTTTTTCTCCAAAAGAGCAGCATCAAATTTGATACATTTTGGTAAGAGTCAGAAACCACACTCACCATTGAGTGAGGGTTTTTGTACAATATATCCATGGGAATGAAACAATATAAACCCAAATCATAGATTAGCATCCAAGAAGTACCAAAAATAAAATAAAAATGTATAACAGCATATTAAATATATATACAAAGATACAAGAAAATTGACAAGGCACAAACTTTGCGTAAATTACGTCGGTCATAAATGAAACCAGTTTTCGTCAACCAAGTTACTTGAAAGAGCCTACAAAAGAATATAAAGATACCATATCAATGAAGTGTCTTTGAGCACTAACACAACTGCAGATATATAATCAACATTGGCAAAGTAAAGCATATAACTAATCAGCAGCCATAAATGAACATGAACGAAAAACATCAGAACAAAGGCCAAAGTCTGATGAGGTTGTTTGAAATCTAAAAGATTTTAAATTTCAACAGCAGAAGAGATATAACAAAGACTATCTGAAAGGAACTTTCTCAAACATATATAAGCCCCAAAAAGAAAGACTTCTTGTCTATCATTTGAACTTTTCCTTTCTTTTTTTCTAGGTAACAAATTGATAGAACTATTGCTCGAACCATGTAATTCTTAGCCAGTAAACCAACTTCGGATTCACAAATCTTATGACTCGGGAATTACATCCAGACATGCAGGCTTAAGGCATTATCAAAGGATAGGGAAATGACGGAAAAGATACAATTGAAAGCAGTAACTTCTGAAATCTTGAGAAAAATGATATCCCTCCATTCCATCCATCCTCTACCTAAATATCGAACTTATTGTTAACAAAATATAAATTCCCCACAAAACCTATATAGAATGGCTTTTTTTAACCCCTCAAATTTCCATCAAAATCAACAAAACCCAATTCAAAATCCACCTATAAAACCTGTATGTAATCTAGTCGGCTATGCTATGTTAACTTCAAGTATTGCTCAGGCAACCTCCTCTAATTAAGATTGCCCTTTAGGATAATTTACAAAAACATTAGAAAACATTTCAACCATAATGTTTCAAGTTAATTGTTCTTCTCGTTTTATTACTAACTTCAGAGATTGTAAAAAAAAATAATGAAAAGATCAAAGGAACATTACAGTGGTTGTAAACTGTAAAGAAAAAGAAGAAGAAAAATTAAAATAACCTCATAATTCTTCATTCAGATGGTGTATTTCATTGCTTGTAAATTGAGATATAGTCCATGTAAAAGAGGAGAGAGTAACAGATATGGGAGGAAGGGAAAAGGGTTCAGATTGGTATAATTAATTTGAAAGAGAAAAACGCAAGCAATTAAATGACTCTCTTTGGGTGTTACAAATATTAATTATAATCAATTGTGAATAATAACATTGCAGAGAACTAAGAATTATGATGGTCTACTTTTACCAAAAAAACAAAGAAAGCCAAAACTTTATTAGAATTGCTTTGACAAATTTTCTGAGCTTGAAGAATTATATTATTATATATAGTATAGCAAATAATAAATGACACTATAAAGAAAAGTTTCATATCCAATGTTGTGAAACGAAACAAAACAAAACATATACTAGATTTATGATCTCCTCGTCTTCACAGAGCCAACAAATTTGTTCTTGTGATCTCCTCGTCTTCACACAATGACAGGTGAGATTTATGATGGCCGTTAGATTGAGAGGGAAGTGTATATCTAAACCGTTGACTATTTGGGTGCAATTTAAGAGAGTTTCATAGCAATTCACCTCGACTACAAGTTCCGGCAACGAACTAAAATTCAATTGTAATGGATAAATTGAAAAAACGACTTACGAATCAAAGTTAATTCGTCACCTATGTGATTTCGGCGTTATTTTGTTTCATAATTAGACTTTAAGTGCTAAAAGTGAAGTTATTAATGCATATATATGAATATTAAATAATTTACAAACAAAAGTTACCTTGATGCGAAAGTTAGAACAATGCAATTGATCACATTTCCCCTAGGAAACATATGAATTTTATTCACTAACATGGATGTGTAACTTTCACCTTTATTAGATAGTAAAAAAGCTAGAGGTGAGAGGATGTAGTTAGAACGTGAAATTGCAAATGAAAAAAGCTCAATTTTGTGCAAATGAGATTTGAAAATGCAATGTTTGATGAAAAAAAGAGAGAGTTAATATTACAATATTTCTTATATGCAAACATGAAATATGTTATTCTCCAATAACTCTATGGCGGAATCTGTACCTTAACCACAGTAGTAGAACTACTAGCAGTTTCATACTCTTTGTAGGACCTCTAAAATATTGTACCTCTTTCGTCATTGAAATTATTATGATGTGGTTTGAAATTTTAGTAAATTATATTTAAGAGATATATAAATTTTAGGAGAAAGTACAAATAAAACTTTTGTGGTTTCAGTGTTTTGCAAATAAAGGAATGTGGTTTCATATTTTGCAAAAGAAGACATGTGATTTACATATTTGACAAATAAAAAAAATTGACTAACAACATTTGCCACATCAACAAGTCAATCATCCACGTCATCAAGTCAACATGACATGTCATCAATCAGTTAAGTAACAATTTAGAGTTTATAATTTAGGGTATAAAGTTTATATTTTAAGGTCTAGAGTTTTTATTCTAGGATGTAAAAATATTATATAAATAATTAGCTAAAAAATACATTATTAATTACCTATAACCGTATTAAAATTATTATTGGTTGAAGTGTTACATGTCATGAAATTATAAACTTGATAAATCACGTCATCCATATACCAAGCATAGTAAAATCTCTCTCGGATAAAATAAACAAACATTAATAAATTAATTGTTTCTATGTATAACAGTTTGTTTCGGTTAGTAATTGAAAGGTTTATGCAATGTCTAGTAAATAACTACAATTTCAATGTATGTATTAGATTGTCACAAATGAACTATACCTTTAATTTATCCATTTCCCCATAAAAATCGATCTTACTATTAAAATTGAATTACCTATCTTCTTAAAGAAAAAAAAGAAAAAAGTATGTATACCATTTACTGTTTTCAAACAGCCATCCCAAAAACTCCAAACCTTTTATTGATAAAGAAAGATTGAATTAATTCTTGAATGACTAGAGAGATTATAATTTGGGAAGAAGAAGCGATTACAGTAGAAAAACTAATTCCTATTTCTGTAGACTATATGGAAAGATGGTGGTAAAATACAACTCATACCTAATTACAATCTTAATCCCTTACTGACCAACTAATTATAAATACAACCTGTATTGAATTACAAACAGAACCTATTTAATTATCACCTCTAATCAAAATAAATTTCTGCCAATTTTTTTTTTTTCTCTCACAATCTTTTCAATTCTCTCTCTTCTGTGTCAAGTGCTAAATGACAAGTCCATAGAAACTGCCACTTTTCTCATCGCTGGAAATAGGAGCTTTGGAAAAACCTCCATTTTTTTATTTTCCAGTGATTATATAAATAAAAGTTTCAAAGTACAACAAAAATTTCTAATTTTTTTAACTGTGCAATTGAGATATGGGTTTTAAGAACAATATCACATTTAGTTAGAAATTTTAAATTTTTTCAGTGTTCGATTTTGTGGCCAAAAAATACCTTTCAAATATAGCTTTTGATGATGATGATGATGATGATGATGATTGTTGAAATCAAGAGTGTGCAAGATGAAATTAGAAAAATTGCAGGGACTAAGTTGTAATATTCCACAGTTTGCTGAGTCAGGATAACTGTCTTATCAGTTTTGGCAGGAAAGACTATTAGCAGTTTGTTAGCTAGTCAAGCTGTTTGACAGTTTCTTAGATTCCTTCATTCTTCTCAAATCTTGTATATAATCACTTGATCATTCATTGATCTTCTTAATGAAAAATATGATCTTCTCATCTCTCAAGTTATCATGGTATTAGAGCTATGGCGAGGAATCGAAATGGAAATCGTGAAAGACACTTGAGATCTAGAGCTATCGATCTGGTGCCAGAAGAATTTGTTTCTACAGACGAAGAAGAAGAAGAAGAACAAAACGATCCTGAAGAAAAGGTGTATGCAGAGGAGATCAATTTCATTCAATTGAATCAAGAAGATTCTACACAAAACAACAAAACAACTGTAACTGAAGAAATGGACAGCAACAATGGTGGTAATTCCCATGGTGACAATCTAGGAGCTCTAATTGTCAACATACAACTTACAGATATGAACTATTTCACTTGGATACATGCGATGATTCGAGCTCTCACAATCAAGAAGAACAGTTGGATCTTTCACAGTTACTGCAAGATAAACAAAAAAGTCAAAAGAAATTAGCTCTCCAGTCCCAAAACACAGCTATTTTCAAGAAATACACCTATAAGATACCTACCATATGAAACTTGGCCATCCTTCTGATGAGGTCCTAGCTCACATCACCTGTATTCCAAAAAACTCCCACAATGACTGTTATGTGTGTCTTAGAGCAACACAACACATATCACCTTTCTCATCAAGTTGTATTTCTACAATCTGTAGATTACAATTAATGCATTTGGATTTATGGGGTCCATATCAAACTCCTTCATAAACAGAAGCCAAATATTTTCTAACACTTGTTGATGATTTTAGCAGGCGTACATGGATCATCTTACTTCAAAGCAAGAAAACATGTGTTTAAAGCTCTTGAAACATTTTTTAATGAAACTGAGACTCAGTTTGCTACAAAAGTTCAAGTTCTGAGAAGTGAGAATGGAACTGAATTTGTCAACAACAAGTGCAGTGAGATGTTTAGAGCAAAAGGCATTCAACATCAAAGATCATGGTCATACACTCCACAACAGAATGGAGTTGTAGAAAGAAAGCACCAACAACTACTTAACATTGCCAGAGCATTATTGTTTCAGTCATGCATGTCAACAGTCTATTGGGGTGAAGTTGTTTTGTTGTCTGTTGCCATTTCAAATGCCTTGCCTTCAAAGCTTCCCAGGTGGAGATCTCCACATGAAGTTTTTTTTTTTTTTTTTTATCAAAAGTCAGATTATCATAGATTCAATGTCTTTGGAAGTCTTTGTCATTATGTCAATACCAAACCCCAAAAACTAAGTTTGAAGATAGATCCTTTCAAGCTGTTTTTCTGGGTTTCTCCTCAGGTCAAAAGGGTTATAAACTCCTTGATCTTAATACCAACAAATTTGTTGTATCTAGAGATTTCAAATTTATGGGTACTATATTCCCTTTCAAACCTACAAACCCACACATATCAACCTCCTTACCAGAACCACATCTCACCCCAAACTCAATCATCTCTCCCCAACTAGTCAATCCAAATCATTCATCAACGACACTTTTACCTGTTATTGATCACAATCATTTACCTGTTATCGATCACAATCCCTCATCTTCAACTTCCAAGCCTATAAGATAAAAACACCCTCCATCCTGGCTCAAAGACTATGCCTGTCAAACTACCAATCATGAATCCTTAACCAGTATTACCATTCCCCCAGAATATGCACAATTAGCATCTAATAAGCTCAAACATCTTAACCTAAGAATTACACGGAGGCCAGCAAGGATGGAATACGGGTGCAAGCTATGGATGTTAAGTTGGGAGCCCTTGAGGAGAACAACACTTGGGAGTTTTGTAAGTTACCAGCTCGGAAGAGAGCCATCAAACGCTTATGGGTGTTTAAAATCAAATATCAAGCAAATGGCGAGGTTGACAGGTTTAAAGCTCGTTTAGTAGCCAAGGGATACAATCAATTCCAAGGAGCAGATTTTCATGAATTTTTCAGCTCTACCGCGAGAAGTGTGATAGTGAGAATTTTACTTGCTATTGCTGCTGCTAAAAACTGGGAAATACACCAGATTGATGTTAACAATGCCTATCTTCATGGCTTTCTGGAAGAAGATATCTACTTAGAACCTCCACCAGGTTATACTAAGTGTCCAGAAGGTCAAGTATGTCATCTCATCAAATCCCTCTATGGCCTAAAGCAAGCAGGCAGACAATGGCATAAAGAAATCTCAACCAAGTTACAAGTTTTTGGTTTTGTAAGGTCATATCATGATGATTGCTTCTTTTTCAAAAGAAATACAAATGTGAAGTCTACTTATGTTGTCATATATGTTGATGATATTCTAATCACAAGTCTTAAGGAGGAACATATTGTTGCTGCTAAGACCTATCTCCATGATCTATTCATTATTAAAGATCTAGGCTCTATGAAATATTTTCTGGGGATTGAGATCACAAGAACTTCAGAAGGCATTTTGTTGTCTAAAATGATGTACATAAAGGACATCATTAAGGATGTTGGTTTAGAGGATGCAATAATTGCTCAAAGCCCTGTGGTTTCTGGAAACATTCTTTCAAAACCAGGAAAACCATATGAAGATGGTGGAATGTATAGAAGAATTGTTGGGAGATTGTTATACTTAAGCTTTACAAGGCCTGACATAGCTTATACTACTCATCAACTTTCTCAATACATGCATAAACCAGCTGAGAAACACTTTCAAGCAGCTGTTCATGTGCTTAAGTATCTCAAAGACACCTTCAACTATGGATTGTTCTATCCAAGAGAGTCTGAAAAATCAGAAAAGCTTCCAATCACAGGCTTTTGTGATGCTGATTAGGGAGCCTGCAGAAGCTCAAGAAGATCTCTCACATGTTATTGTGTATTTGTTGGTTCATGTCTAGTATCCTGGAAGACTAAAAAACAAAGTGTAGCTAGCAGATCATCTGCAAAATATGAGTATAGGAGCACGACTCAAACTAGTTGTGAAATCAAGTGGATTGGATACTTACTACAAGATTTTCAGGTAGCTATTGAGAAACCTGCACCCTCCCTGTTGTAATAATTTTGTTGCTATAGCAATTGCCAAAAATCCAGTCTTCCATGACCAAATCAAGCATGTTAAAATAGACAGCCGTGCCATAAGAGATCACATTTGTGTTGGTTTCATTCAGACATCACACGTATACTTAGAAGAACAACTAGCAGACATTTTCACAAAGTCTCTAAGTCATGAAACTATGATGCCATCACTGGTCAAGATTGGAATGGTAAAGTTAGAGGGAATTTCATCTTGTGGGGGGCGTGTTGAAATCAAGAGTGTGCAAGATGAAATTAGACAAATTGCAGGGATTAAGTTGTAATATTTCACAGTTTGCCGAGTCAGCATAACTGTCTTTGTTTTGGCGGGGAAGATTGTTAGCTAGTGAAGCTATTTAATAGCTTCTTAGATTCATTCCTTCTTCTCCAATCATGTATATAATCACTTGATCATTTATTGATCTTCTTAATGAAGAATATGATCCTCTTCTCATATGTCAATTTATCAATGATGATGATGCCAAGGTTGATATAATTATAAAATTCAATGTTCATGTTCTTCTACTTCATCATCCTTCAATTATTCGTGATTCATTTGTAATTATGGAATCATAATTTTTACTGGATCTTTTTGTGGTGATAGTATTAATTATAATTAAGGCATCATAAAAAGTAGGATTATTAAATATTCTACTTTTCTTTTATAAATATCAAAATTCTACTCGTTCAATATGGTGGTAGCCTAATTGTCACGTAGTAAAAATTTACTTTTGTGAGAAGAGAATTAAGTTAAAATCTTCAAAAAACACATATACATAAGAGATGAGAAGCTTTAAATGTAGCTAAATATGGAACAAGATTATCTCAATTAATGAAGGTGCTTATGATCTAGACAATGAAAAGTTTCAAAGTGATATTTTTGTTGGGCTTTGAAGACTATTAGGCCTACTGCAGTACTAGCCCTACTAGCAGTTTCATTCTCTGTGTAGAACCTCTAAAATATTGTACCCTCTTTAATAAATTATCATGTCAAGATTTAAGAGATATAATCTTATATAGAAATTCAATTATAAACTCTTAGGATATGTTTGGTTCGCGTAGAATAATATAAAGAAATCAAAAAATGGAAACAATGAGAAATGAATTACTCAGAAATTACTTATCTATTTTGATTGGTTTCAAAAAGGGAATACAATAACACTTGAATTCTTTACGGTGGGAACGCCACTAGATGCTATATATCTTTGGGGCAAAATGAAGTTGAAAATTTTAGTAGTGGCTAAATCCATTTCCTACAGCTCACTGATGTAATGAACTTTGTATTTTGTTAGGTGGGCGATTGTATATATTGCACAAATGAAAATATAGTTTGTGATTTTTTGTTTTTATTCATTTTTTTTTTTCTGATTCATATCCTCCTGCAAATAAACACCTATGTATGACGGCAGTGTTGTTTTCAAAAAATTTCCAAACCCAGTTTTTCAAATATTAATTAAAGAAACATAATACAGACTCCATAATTTGAAAATGACAAATATAACCCCATTACTCTACTAAATCATAACCACCACTCTACTAAATCATAACCACCAGACCCCACTTAGTCTACTAAATCATAACCCCCATTACTCTACTAATTACTCTACTAAACATCAGTGTTATTGGGATTAGCTACAACGACTTCGGCAAGAGCAGCGGTGCGAGATTTCAGGAGGTTAATGGCTGGAACAGCATCATCAGAGATCAGCAAGATGGAGTTGATCAGCTCCAGGATCATGGAAAAAGCAATCTGACAAAGCTTAGGACGGATCTGGTCAACACCTTCATTCATAGCTTCAAAAAAAAAAAAAAAAAAAACTGGTCAGAAACTAAAAAAAAAAACCATACACTAAACTATCCAAATCTTTTGACAGATATACCTGTGGATATTCCCGGAGTCATAAAAGAGTCATGCACAGACTTGAGAGTAAGAAAGGATCCCCTGATCCCGCGAGCAGTCTCACCGAACTGGCCCAACAACCCAGCGACAGCTTCAACGGACTCAACAACATCTTTACAAAATACAAAAATAAAATAATGTAAGATAAAAGGTTAAAGAAAAGAAATGAAATAAAATAAAAAGAGAGAGAGAAGGAGGGAGGGAGAGGGAGAGACTATTGATTTTTGCTTCTCGAGTAATTTCTGCCATTGTGTCTGCGTGCTCACAACCCTAGGGAAAACATAGGGTATTATATAGACTCTAGGGCAACATCATACACCCTTGTAGAGGGCAGTTTTGTCAATACCTTTAAAAGTTATCACTTTTCTTAAAACCCTAGTAAAAGGCACTTCTGACTCTAGGGTAGCATACTCTTCAAAGTTATTTATATTAAATTATTTCAATTAAAAATTAGTAAAACAAAATTATATTATTATTAATAGGGTTAACTTTTAATTAAATGCATTTTGCAAATAAATAACTATGGTTTCCGTTATTTGCATAACTAAGGAAATTGTCGATTTTGTTTATGTAAACGAGGACATTTTTTGCCCGAAATGTTTTTCTCACATTTGAACACTCAAAAGTCTAGAAAAACATTTCGGGCCAAAACAGTCCTGTTTATGTCTACAAAATCAAAAATTTCCTTAATTCTTCAAACATTGCAAAACACAGCCTTTTATTTAATCAAACGCAAACTACAATCATTTTTTTGCAAAAGCGTCAAGCCACACGATACTTATTTGCTGTTAACCCTTATTATTATTTTCCAAATTTTCCTCTTATTTCTATATGCGGAAAGGCTTGGATAATTTTTTTTCAATCATCAATGCTTTCAAATGCTTTTCTCTCAATCAATTCAAAATATTTATTTCCACTAATCCTCCATAATGATTAAGGCGAGAGTATTAGCAAAATATTTATTGTGATAGAAAAGGTTGAAAATGGAATTTGGTGTAGTATTTTAGATTTTTCAGTTGCAATAATTCAATCTTCAATCCCATGTATTCGGGGTATACGACTAGTTGCTTATGGAAGACACGTCATACGTATACAGTTGACGTTTTCGTACTATAAGTATATACATGAAGTTATATGATTTCCAGTGCAACTTAAAGTGTCATTCTTTTATCGGGTTCTAAATAGGTACCATTTACTAATTATTGAACATATTTTATAAGCGGCAAGTATTTTCGAACGGACCGAGTAATATATAGCTTGCTAAGTTTTTACCATTATCTATATCCAAAAAAAAGAAAAACTTGCTATCAAATTATTTATTTAGAGTCAGTAATTATTACCATATATTGCTTTAAATTGACTAGCAAAGCCTATATCTTCTTTGGCGAGGACTTGAAGAATCTGATGGCCTCTCACACTTTTAGCCCTAGTCAATATGTGAGGCGGCACTCTACAAAATAAATAAACAAACGTAAGGTCAATGAACTACGGTAGCCACACTGATATGGACACGGGCGCGGGATTTAGTAAAGTTATAATCCGAGCACCCCGAAATTCTCTACAAGAAACTAAATCCATAATATTCTTATGAAGCGCGGATAGGTTCGTTTATAGAAAACAGGTGCAAATCCATACTCGACTGTATCAGCCACGAGAAAAAAAAAACAAAAAAAACGTAGGGCAAGGATACATATAACGGCACGACGGGAAGTATCGGTACTCCACATATATAGCTGTAGTCTTACCTTGCTGAAATGGTGTTAGAATCATCTAGTGTCGGATCCCGTAAGTTGTAATCTTCGGATATCAACATCATCTACCTGCGTATTTAGTAAAGTTATATCCTGAAATCCTGTACAAGAAAGATACTAAATCTAAAATGATCTTTTCAGTCTCACCTCCTTTTCGGCTTTAATCAAATTGATCCCGGAGATTTTCTGATAGATGGCCGATCAAATAATCAATCTGAGAGTTCCCGATCAAATAAAAAAAGCACAACGAGCGATATTTCTTATCATCAGCCATGATTTGTACATACATATCACATCAACCGCGATTTGTACATACAAGATCAACAACATAACATAGAAATTGAGTAACATAACTCCAAAACCAAATATTTCAATATACAAGAAAATGAAAAACCAAAATTAAATACGTAAATCATCTGAACGCATTTCCGAATGAATTATACGGTTTTATTGTATTTATAGTACTCAATCTACAGATTAGAAACTCAAACTTTTAATTAGGAGGTTAGAGCTTTAGACCATTGATTGATTGTGCAGGCGTTACCTTTGATTTGAAAGATCTAAGGAGATGAGTATTCCGAGTTCCGGCAAGTGGAGAAACGTTGAGTGTCGGGGAATGCAATTAAGAAGGGGAAGAAGGGAGGATATTGGATGAACACTAAGACTTCACCTCGCAGGACAAGATTAGAGAGGTATTTCTATGATTGGAAATTAGGGTGGCATGTGAAACCCTACATTGGCAAAGTCAAACCTTATTATAATCTTACCCGTGCCAATTTTCATTATAATGTTTTTTTTCTTTTTTTTTTTTTTGTTTTGAAAAATAATAGAGAGAGTTTTGTGAGCCACTTTTAATTTTTAACTGAAAGATTATCTTATGTATTGTGGAAACTTTTAGTTTTTCCATCCGGTATCCGAACCCACACTGGACTCACTAATTTGGATTCGAGACGAGTCTAAAAATTACGGTATTTAAACCCCTTCCAGTCGTCGTTGGGGATGATCGATCTGCAGACCACCCTACCAACCACAACCCCATAATACCACTGCGCCAACCAACGATTGGTCTATATTGTAGAATTTTTGGCGACAAAATTGTGTGCAGTTTCAAATATTTAAAATAACTAGCATGTGCGTTGCAATAGATGTATCAAACCAAACCCATTATTTTATTTGAGGTTCGACATTTAAGAATTACTTTTTTAATTTATAATTTCATTTATCATTTTATTGATAATATTCCGTTAACCAAATTTGATATATACATACAATATTTCCCAATATAATAACGTGTGTTCAAAGTTTATCGAGGCTTTGCTCATTTATGATTTTTGCTATTTAAATAGCGTGGGAGAAAGGTTGGTTACGACTTAGAGTGATTTGATGTATGTTGTTAATCTTCTAAAGAATAGTGCCACTAATGTCCCTTGGGCTATTCGCTAAGATTGGTTAAATCGCCTTCATATTTGCAATAATATGGAATTTGTCATCACCCACAATTGTCGAGAAGGAAACAGGATGACGGACGATATTATAAAAATTTGGCATTTCTTCTAATCATATTATGTTGTAAAGTTCGACGCCTAATATTCGTAATTCTTTTACCTTACATGAGATGTATGGCCTTGCGCAATTTCAATTTTCTTGACTTCTTTGCAATCTTCTTTTTCTCTATCTTAATAAAATTCGGGTATTGTTTTTGTGCAGACTTTTTGGGGGTTCCGACTTAGTCAAGATGTCATTCCTTTGTCCTTAAACTCTTCCTGCTTTTACTTAAAAAAGAAATTTACATTTCTATCATTCTAAATCCGTCAGATGCTCAATTTTTAAGGAAAAGAACATCTTCACATAAATATAGTGAACTTTTATATTAAGCAATAATTAAATAGTATTTGTGCTTTAGGTAAAAGTAATTCAAAAATTACACTATATCATTTACATATTTTGAAAACGCTAAACTTTACCTATAATTATGTGTTTCCAATGTACAAACACTAACTAATTACATGTGATGATCCTACATTTCACACATAAGATAATATATGAAATATTAAGACTAAATGCCAAAACAAAATTGTGCTGCTCATCAGTTTCATGATCAGTTACATATTGGGAGGCTTCATTTGAAAAAAGATAATTGACTTTGCTCATAATATAAATCTTCCCAATGGTAAGCCATGAGAAAAATAAACTTTTATTGATTTTATGTTTCTCCAGAATATATTGTGCTACAATGAAGTTGAATTTTTTTCTAGTGGCTAAATCCATTTCCTACAGCTCACTGATGTAATGAAGTTTGTATTTTGTTAGGTGGGCGATTGTATATATTGCACAAATGAAACCACTGATTGTCCCAATCCTTAGTGAAGGAGAATGAAGATGTTTTCGGTTTGAAGTTAATTATCAGGAAACAAGCAATATCTATGAGTTGTGCTCTGGTGATCAAGAGGATATTTGATTTAGAATTGGATGGATAGATCTTGCTGTATCTACCTTCTCATTTTGAGGTCCGTCTGTAACATTTTTATGGGTGTGAACTTTGAATTAGTTCCTTCTTTGGTAGCTCACTTTTCTGTCTTTGTTCATCATAAGTACTCCGGCGATCAGTGATTCTGTCGGACAGCGAGTATAAATATGCATATTTAAATAAAATTCTTTGTTATAATTGTTGATGGAGCCTATTTGATATCTTACGAAAATGAACAAATTGTTGGATACTGAAGCAAATAAAAAGTTAGTTAGTTCCTGGATTCTGAAAGATTATTGTGTGAGCTCGTAATATCTCATGAGATGGTCTCGGTGAGTGGATGTATGAGTTATGGTTGAGTTTTACTTTTAAATACTTTCTTTAAGCATTTAAAATAGCCATATATTACAACCATGATAACGCAACATTTTCCCTGCTTATATTATGGTTACTAAACTTTAATACATTATATAGAAGTCATTAAAATTTATTATTTTTTGTCATCCGGTTTTCGAACCACATTGGGCTTACTAATCTGAATTTGGGGTGGGTCTAAAGATTATAGTGTTTAAACCCTTTCCAGTCGTCGTTGTGGGAGATCGATCCACATACTCCCTACGCCTCATGCTACCACTGCGCTAATCAACGATTGGTAGTCATTAAAATTTATGAACTTTGTTTGAAACACGTTTGATCGACAATTAATTATTAAATTATATCAAATTTGACAAGAAGACCATTAACCTTTAGTGTATATAAATATTAAAAAAAAATATAATCTCTTTGATGTCATCATATAGTTGCAATGTCAGCAAAAAGAAAAGATATATCACATTTTAATTTGTATACATTTCCCCATATTATATCTTGTTTATTCATACTTGAGAAGGCTGCTACTATCTTATTTGTTATTTTGTTAAACCAAAGCAGTCCATGAAGTTCTTTTGTATGGGAGTTAGGGACTGAAATCTGATAGCTCAATTCAGATAGTGCTGCATAACATTTCATTATTGTTATTCTCGTTGTTATGCAATGACCAGAATATTGGTATTTATGCATTGAATTGAAGCTTTTTATTTTCATTTGATTTAGAAATGGATAAAAGATTCCCATTTATATTGTTTGAATTTTTTTTAATGGTTATTTTAGCATATATTTTTGCTTATAGTACTTTTTTCTTCAGTCAAAATGTGGGAACCGTTGTCTGGATACTGATGTTTTCTTTAACATAAATTTTTTCGTTTTGATGGTTATACAGATATGCTTTGTTAGGTGCTGCTTCTTTACTTGGAGGTTCAATGTGTTATACAAATTGCCTTTATTAACAAAGAATGGGCATGGAATAACAAATTGCAACACACAAAAGGTTTTTCTCCAAAAGAGCAGCATCAAATTTGATACATTTTGGTAAGAGTCAGAAACCACACTCACCATTGAGTGAGGGTTTTTGTACAATATATCCATGGGAATGAAACAATATAAACCCAAATCATAGATTAGCATCCAAGAAGTACCAAAAATAAAATAAAAATGTATAACAGCATATTAAATATATATACAAAGATACAAGAAAATTGACAAGGCACAAACTTTGCGTAAATTACGTCGGTCATAAATGAAACCAGTTTTCGTCAACCAAGTTACTTGAAAGAGCCTACAAAAGAATATAAAGATACCATATCAATGAAGTGTCTTTGAGCACTAACACAACTGCAGATATATAATCAACATTGGCAAAGTAAAGCATATAACTAATCAGCAGCCATAAATGAACATGAACGAAAAACATCAGAACAAAGGCCAAAGTCTGATGAGGTTGTTTGAAATCTAAAAGATTTTAAATTTCAACAGCAGAAGAGATATAACAAAGACTATCTGAAAGGAACTTTCTCAAACATATATAAGCCCCAAAAAGAAAGACTTCTTGTCTATCATTTGAACTTTTCCTTTCTTTTTTTCTAGGTAACAAATTGATAGAACTATTGCTCGAACCATGTAATTCTTAGCCAGTAAACCAACTTCGGATTCACAAATCTTATGACTCGGGAATTACATCCAGACATGCAGGCTTAAGGCATTATCAAAGGATAGGGAAATGACGGAAAAGATACAATTGAAAGCAGTAACTTCTGAAATCTTGAGAAAAATGATATCCCTCCATTCCATCCATCCTCTACCTAAATATCGAACTTATTGTTAACAAAATATAAATTCCCCACAAAACCTATATAGAATGGCTTTTTTTAACCCCTCAAATTTCCATCAAAATCAACAAAACCCAATTCAAAATCCACCTATAAAACCTGTATGTAATCTAGTCGGCTATGCTATGTTAACTTCAAGTATTGCTCAGGCAACCTCCTCTAATTAAGATTGCCCTTTAGGATAATTTACAAAAACATTAGAAAACATTTCAACCATAATGTTTCAAGTTAATTGTTCTTCTCGTTTTATTACTAACTTCAGAGATTGTAAAAAAAAATAATGAAAAGATCAAAGGAACATTACAGTGGTTGTAAACTGTAAAGAAAAAGAAGAAGAAAAATTAAAATAACCTCATAATTCTTCATTCAGATGGTGTATTTCATTGCTTGTAAATTGAGATATAGTCCATGTAAAAGAGGAGAGAGTAACAGATATGGGAGGAAGGGAAAAGGGTTCAGATTGGTATAATTAATTTGAAAGAGAAAAACGCAAGCAATTAAATGACTCTCTTTGGGTGTTACAAATATTAATTATAATCAATTGTGAATAATAACATTGCAGAGAACTAAGAATTATGATGGTCTACTTTTACCAAAAAAACAAAGAAAGCCAAAACTTTATTAGAATTGCTTTGACAAATTTTCTGAGCTTGAAGAATTATATTATTATATATAGTATAGCAAATAATAAATGACACTATAAAGAAAAGTTTCATATCCAATGTTGTGAAACGAAACAAAACAAAACATATACTAGATTTATGATCTCCTCGTCTTCACAGAGCCAACAAATTTGTTCTTGTGATCTCCTCGTCTTCACACAATGACAGGTGAGATTTATGATGGCCGTTAGATTGAGAGGGAAGTGTATATCTAAACCGTTGACTATTTGGGTGCAATTTAAGAGAGTTTCATAGCAATTCACCTCGACTACAAGTTCCGGCAACGAACTAAAATTCAATTGTAATGGATAAATTGAAAAAACGACTTACGAATCAAAGTTAATTCGTCACCTATGTGATTTCGGCGTTATTTTGTTTCATAATTAGACTTTAAGTGCTAAAAGTGAAGTTATTAATGCATATATATGAATATTAAATAATTTACAAACAAAAGTTACCTTGATGCGAAAGTTAGAACAATGCAATTGATCACATTTCCCCTAGGAAACATATGAATTTTATTCACTAACATGGATGTGTAACTTTCACCTTTATTAGATAGTAAAAAAGCTAGAGGTGAGAGGATGTAGTTAGAACGTGAAATTGCAAATGAAAAAAGCTCAATTTTGTGCAAATGAGATTTGAAAATGCAATGTTTGATGAAAAAAAGAGAGAGTTAATATTACAATATTTCTTATATGCAAACATGAAATATGTTATTCTCCAATAACTCTATGGCGGAATCTGTACCTTAACCACAGTAGTAGAACTACTAGCAGTTTCATACTCTTTGTAGGACCTCTAAAATATTGTACCTCTTTCGTCATTGAAATTATTATGATGTGGTTTGAAATTTTAGTAAATTATATTTAAGAGATATATAAATTTTAGGAGAAAGTACAAATAAAACTTTTGTGGTTTCAGTGTTTTGCAAATAAAGGAATGTGGTTTCATATTTTGCAAAAGAAGACATGTGATTTACATATTTGACAAATAAAAAAAATTGACTAACAACATTTGCCACATCAACAAGTCAATCATCCACGTCATCAAGTCAACATGACATGTCATCAATCAGTTAAGTAACAATTTAGAGTTTATAATTTAGGGTATAAAGTTTATATTTTAAGGTCTAGAGTTTTTATTCTAGGATGTAAAAATATTATATAAATAATTAGCTAAAAAATACATTATTAATTACCTATAACCGTATTAAAATTATTATTGGTTGAAGTGTTACATGTCATGAAATTATAAACTTGATAAATCACGTCATCCATATACCAAGCATAGTAAAATCTCTCTCGGATAAAATAAACAAACATTAATAAATTAAATGTTTCTATGTATAACAGTTTGTTTCGGTTAGTAATTGAAAGGTTTATGCAATGTCTAGTAAATAACTACAATTTCAATGTATGTATTAGATTGTCACAAATGAACTATACCTTTAATTTATCCATTTCCCCATAAAAATCGATCTTACTATTAAAATTGAATTACCTATCTTCTTAAAGAAAAAAAAGAAAAAAGTATGTATACCATTTACTGTTTTCAAACAGCCATCCCAAAAACTCCAAACCTTTTATTGATAAAGAAAGATTGAATTAATTCTTGAATGACTAGAGAGATTATAATTTGGGAAGAAGAAGCGATTACAGTAGAAAAACTAATTCCTATTTCTGTAGACTATATGGAAAGATGGTGGTAAAATACAACTCATACCTAATTACAATCTTAATCCCTTACTGACCAACTAATTATAAATACAACCTGTATTGAATTACAAACAGAACCTATTTAATTATCACCTCTAATCAAAATAAATTTCTGCCAATTTTTTTTTTTCTCTCACAATCTTTTCAATTCTCTCTCTTCTGTGTCAAGTGCTAAATGACAAGTCCATAGAAACTGCCACTTTTCTCATCGCTGGAAATAGGAGCTTTGGAAAAACCTCCATTTTTTTATTTTCCAGTGATTATATAAATAAAAGTTTCAAAGTACAACAAAAATTTCTAATTTTTTTAACTGTGCAATTGAGATATGGGTTTTAAGAACAATATCACATTTAGTTAGAAATTTTAAATTTTTTCAGTGTTCGATTTTGTGGCCAAAAAATACCTTTCAAATATAGCTTTTGATGATGATGATGATGATGATGATGATGATTGTTGAAATCAAGAGTGTGCAAGATGAAATTAGAAAAATTGCAGGGACTAAGTTGTAATATTCCACAGTTTGCTGAGTCAGGATAACTGTCTTATCAGTTTTGGCAGGAAAGACTATTAGCAGTTTGTTAGCTAGTCAAGCTGTTTGACAGTTTCTTAGATTCCTTCATTCTTCTCAAATGTTGTATATAATCACTTGATCATTCATTGATCTTCTTAATGAAAAATATGATCTTCTCATCTCTCAAGTTATCATGGTATTAGAGCTATGGCGAGGAATCGAAATGGAAATCGTGAAAGACACTTGAGATCTAGAGCTATCGATCTGGTGCCAGAAGAATTTGTTTCTACAGACGAAGAAGAAGAAGAAGAACAAAACGATCCTGAAGAAAAGGTGTATGCAGAGGAGATCAATTTCATTCAATTGAATCAAGAAGATTCTACACAAAACAACAAAACAACTGTAACTGAAGAAATGGACAGCAACAATGGTGGTAATTCCCATGGTGACAATCTAGGAGCTCTAATTGTCAACATACAACTTACAGATATGAACTATTTCACTTGGATACATGCGATGATTCGAGCTCTCACAATCAAGAAGAACAGTTGGATCTTTCACAGTTACTGCAAGATAAACAAAAAAGTCAAAAGAAATTAGCTCTCCAGTCCCAAAACACAGCTATTTTCAAGAAATACACCTATAAGATACCTACCATATGAAACTTGGCCATCCTTCTGATGAGGTCCTAGCTCACATCACCTGTATTCCAAAAAACTCCCACAATGACTGTTATGTGTGTCTTAGAGCAACACAACACATATCACCTTTCTCATCAAGTTGTATTTCTACAATCTGTAGATTACAATTAATGCATTTGGATTTATGGGGTCCATATCAAACTCCTTCATAAACAGAAGCCAAATATTTTCTAACACTTGTTGATGATTTTAGCAGGCGTACATGGATCATCTTACTTCAAAGCAAGAAAACATGTGTTTAAAGCTCTTGAAACATTTTTTAATGAAACTGAGACTCAGTTTGCTACAAAAGTTCAAGTTCTGAGAAGTGAGAATGGAACTGAATTTGTCAACAACAAGTGCAGTGAGATGTTTAGAGCAAAAGGCATTCAACATCAAAGATCATGGTCATACACTCCACAACAGAATGGAGTTGTAGAAAGAAAGCACCAACAACTACTTAACATTGCCAGAGCATTATTGTTTCAGTCATGCATGTCAACAGTCTATTGGGGTGAAGTTGTTTTGTTGTCTGTTGCCATTTCAAATGCCTTGCCTTCAAAGCTTCCCAGGTGGAGATCTCCACATGAAGTTTTTTTTTTTTTTTTTTTATCAAAAGTCAGATTATCATAGATTCAATGTCTTTGGAAGTCTTTGTCATTATGTCAATACCAAACCCCAAAAAACTAAGTTTGAAGATAGATCCTTTCAAGCTGTTTTTCTGGGTTTCTCCTCAGGTCAAAAGGGTTATAAACTCCTTGATCTTAATACCAACAAATTTGTTGTATCTAGAGATTTCAAATTTATGGGTACTATATTCCCTTTCAAACCTACAAACCCACACATATCAACCTCCTTACCAGAACCACATCTCACCCCAAACTCAATCATCTCTCCCCAACTAGTCAATCCAAATCATTCATCAACGACACTTTTACCTGTTATTGATCACAATCATTTACCTGTTATCGATCACAATCCCTCATCTTCAACTTCCAAGCCTATAAGATAAAAACACCCTCCATCCTGGCTCAAAGACTATGCCTGTCAAACTACCAATCATGAATCCTTAACCAGTATTACCATTCCCCCAGAATATGCACAATTAGCATCTAATAAGCTCAAACATCTTAACCTAAGAATTACACGGAGGCCAGCAAGGATGGAATACGGGTGCAAGCTATGGATGTTAAGTTGGGAGCCCTTGAGGAGAACAACACTTGGGAGTTTTGTAAGTTACCAGCTCGGAAGAGAGCCATCAAACGCTTATGGGTGTTTAAAATCAAATATCAAGCAAATGGCGAGGTTGACAGGTTTAAAGCTCGTTTAGTAGCCAAGGGATACAATCAATTCCAAGGAGCAGATTTTCATGAATTTTTCAGCTCTACCGCGAGAAGTGTGATAGTGAGAATTTTACTTGCTATTGCTGCTGCTAAAAACTGGGAAATACACCAGATTGATGTTAACAATGCCTATCTTCATGGCTTTCTGGAAGAAGATATCTACTTAGAACCTCCACCAGGTTATACTAAGTGTCCAGAAGGTCAAGTATGTCATCTCATCAAATCCCTCTATGGCCTAAAGCAAGCAGGCAGACAATGGCATAAAGAAATCTCAACCAAGTTACAAGTTTTTGGTTTTGTAAGGTCATATCATGATGATTGCTTCTTTTTCAAAAGAAATACAAATGTGAAGTCTACTTATGTTGTCATATATGTTGATGATATTCTAATCACAAGTCTTAAGGAGGAACATATTGTTGTTGCTAAGACCTATCTCCATGATCTATTCATTATTAAAGATCTAGGCTCTATGAAATATTTTCTGGGGATTGAGATCACAAGAACTTCAGAAGGCATTTTGTTGTCTAAAATGATGTACATAAAGGACATCATTAAGGATGTTGGTTTAGAGGATGCAATAATTGCTCAAAGCCCTGTGGTTTCTGGAAACATTCTTTCAAAACCAGGAAAACCATATGAAGATGGTGGAATGTATAGAAGAATTGTTGGGAGATTGTTATACTTAAGCTTTACAAGGCCTGACATAGCTTATACTACTCATCAACTTTCTCAATACATGCATAAACCAGCTGAGAAACACTTTCAAGCAGCTGTTCATGTGCTTAAGTATCTCAAAGACACCTTCAACTATGGATTGTTCTATCCAAGAGAGTCTGAAAAATCAGAAAAGCTTCCAATCACAGGCTTTTGTGATGCTGATTAGGGAGCCTGCAGAAGCTCAAGAAGATCTCTCACATGTTATTGTGTATTTGTTGGTTCATGTCTAGTATCCTGGAAGACTAAAAAACAAAGTGTAGCTAGCAGATCATCTGCAAAATATGAGTATAGGAGCACGACTCAAACTAGTTGTGAAATCAAGTGGATTGGATACTTACTACAAGATTTTCAGGTAGCTATTGAGAAACCTGCACCCCCCCTGTTGTAATAATTTTGTTGCTATAGCAATTGCCAAAAATCCAGTCTTCCATGACCAAATCAAGCATGTTAAAATAGACAGCCGTGCCATAAGAGATCACATTTGTGTTGGTTTCATTCAGACATCACACGTATACTTAGAAGAACAACTAGCAGACATTTTCACAAAGTCTCTAAGTCATGAAACTATGATGCCATCACTGGTCAAGATTGGAATGGTAAAGTTAGAGGGAATTTCATCTTGTGGGGGGCGTGTTGAAATCAAGAGTGTGCAAGATGAAATTAGACAAATTGCAGGGATTAAGTTGTAATATTTCACAGTTTGCCGAGTCAGCATAACTGTCTTTGTTTTGGCGGGGAAGATTGTTAGCTAGTGAAGCTATTTAATAGCTTCTTAGATTCATTCCTTCTTCTCCAATCATGTATATAATCACTTGATCATTTATTGATCTTCTTAATGAAGAATATGATCCTCTTCTCATATGTCAATTTATCAATGATGATGATGCCAAGGTTGATATAATTATAAAATTCAATGTTCATGTTCTTCTACTTCATCATCCTTCAATTATTCGTGATTCATTTGTAATTATGGAATCATAATTTTTACTGGATCTTTTTGTGGTGATAGTATTAATTATAATTAAGGCATCATAAAAAGTAGGATTATTAAATATTCTACTTTTCTTTTATAAATATCAAAATTCTACTCGTTCAATATGGTGGTAGCCTAATTGTCACGTAGTAAAAATTTACTTTTGTGAGAAGAGAATTAAGTTAAAATCTTCAAAAAACACATATACATAAGAGATGAGAAGCTTTAAATGTAGCTAAATATGGAACAAGATTATCTCAATTAATGAAGGTGCTTATGATCTAGACAATGAAAAGTTTCAAAGTGATATTTTTGTTGGGCTTTGAAGACTATTAGGCCTACTGCAGTACTAGCCCTACTAGCAGTTTCATTCTCTGTGTAGAACCTCTAAAATATTGTACCCTCTTTAATAAATTATCATGTCAAGATTTAAGAGATATAATCTTATATAGAAATTCAATTATAAACTCTTAGGATATGTTTGGTTCGCGTAGAATAATATAAAGAAATCAAAAAATGGAAACAATGAGAAATGAATTACTCAGAAATTACTTATCTATTTTGATTGGTTTCAAAAAGGGAATACAATAACACTTGAATTCTTTACGGTGGGAACGCCACTAGATGCTATATATCTTTGGGGCAAAATGAAGTTGAAAATTTTAGTAGTGGCTAAATCCATTTCCTACAGCTCACTGATGTAATGAACTTTGTATTTTGTTAGGTGGGCGATTGTATATATTGCACAAATGAAAATATAGTTTGTGATTTTTTGTTTTTATTCATTTTTTTTTTTCTGATTCATATCCTCCTGCAAATAAACACCTATGTATGACGGCAGTGTTGTTTTCAAAAAATTTCCAAACCCAGTTTTTCAAATATTAATTAAAGAAACATAATACAGACTCCATAATTTGAAAATGACAAATATAACCCCATTACTCTACTAAATCATAACCACCACTCTACTAAATCATAACCACCAGACCCCACTTAGTCTACTAAATCATAACCCCCATTACTCTACTAATTACTCTACTAAACATCAGTGTTATTGGGATTAGCTACAACGACTTCGGCAAGAGCAGCGGTGCGAGATTTCAGGAGGTTAATGGCTGGAACAGCATCATCAGAGATCAGCAAGATGGAGTTGATCAGCTCCAGGATCATGGAAAAAGCAATCTGACAAAGCTTAGGACGGATCTGGTCAACACCTTCATTCATAGCTTCAAAAAAAAAAAAAAAAAAAACTGGTCAGAAACTAAAAAAAAAAACCATACACTAAACTATCCAAATCTTTTGACAGATATACCTGTGGATATTCCCGGAGTCATAAAAGAGTCATGCACAGACTTGAGAGTAAGAAAGGATCCCCTGATCCCGCGAGCAGTCTCACCGAACTGGCCCAACAACCCAGCGACAGCTTCAACGGACTCAACAACATCTTTACAAAATACAAAAATAAAATAATGTAAGATAAAAGGTTAAAGAAAAGAAATGAAATAAAATAAAAAGAGAGAGAGAAGGAGGGAGGGAGAGGGAGAGACTATTGATTTTTGCTTCTCGAGTAATTTCTGCCATTGTGTCTGCGTGCTCACAACCCTAGGGAAAACATAGGGTATTATATAGACTCTAGGGCAACATCATACACCCTTGTAGAGGGCAGTTTTGTCAATACCTTTAAAAGTTATCACTTTTCTTAAAACCCTAGTAAAAGGCACTTCTGACTCTAGGGTAGCATACTCTTCAAAGTTATTTATATTAAATTATTTCAATTAAAAATTAGTAAAACAAAATTATATTATTATTAATAGGGTTAACTTTTAATTAAATGCATTTTGCAAATAAATAACTATGGTTTCCGTTATTTGCATAACTAAGGAAATTGTCGATTTTGTTTATGTAAACGAGGACATTTTTTGCCCGAAATGTTTTTCTCACATTTGAACACTCAAAAGTCTAGAAAAACATTTCGGGCCAAAACAGTCCTGTTTATGTCTACAAAATCAAAAATTTCCTTAATTCTTCAAACATTGCAAAACACAGCCTTTTATTTAATCAAACGCAAACTACAATCATTTTTTTGCAAAAGCGTCAAGCCACACGATACTTATTTGCTGTTAACCCTTATTATTATTTTCCAAATTTTCCTCTTATTTCTATATGCGGAAAGGCTTGGATAATTTTTTTTCAATCATCAATGCTTTCAAATGCTTTTCTCTCAATCAATTCAAAATATTTATTTCCACTAATCCTCCATAATGATTAAGGCGAGAGTATTAGCAAAATATTTATTGTGATAGAAAAGGTTGAAAATGGAATTTGGTGTAGTATTTTAGATTTTTCAGTTGCAATAATTCAATCTTCAATCCCATGTATTCGGGGTATACGACTAGTTGCTTATGGAAGACACGTCATACGTATACAGTTGACGTTTTCGTACTATAAGTATATACATGAAGTTATATGATTTCCAGTGCAACTTAAAGTGTCATTCTTTTATCGGGTTCTAAATAGGTACCATTTACTAATTATTGAACATATTTTATAAGCGGCAAGTATTTTCAAACGGACCGAGTAATATATAGCTTGCTAAGTTTTTACCATTATCTATATCCAAAAAAAAGAAAAACTTGCTATCAAATTATTTATTTAGAGTCAGTAATTATTACCATATATTGCTTTAAATTGACTAGCAAAGCCTATATCTTCTTTGGCGAGGACTTGAAGAATCTGATGGCCTCTCACACTTTTAGCCCTAGTCAATATGTGAGGCGGCACTCTACAAAATAAATAAACAAACGTAAGGTCAATGAACTACGGTAGCCACACTGATATGGACACGGGCGCGGGATTTAGTAAAGTTATAATCCGAGCACCCCGAAATTCTCTACAAGAAACTAAATCCATAATATTCTTATGAAGCGCGGATAGGTTCGTTTATAGAAAACAGGTGCAAATCCATACTCGACTGTATCAGCCACGAGAAAAAAAAAACAAAAAAAACGTAGGGCAAGGATACATATAACGGCACGACGGGAAGTATCGGTACTCCACATATATAGCTGTAGTCTTACCTTGCTGAAATGGTGTTAGAATCATCTAGTGTCGGATCCCGTAAGTTGTAATCTTCGGATATCAACATCATCTACCTGCGTATTTAGTAAAGTTATATCCTGAAATCCTGTACAAGAAAGATACTAAATCTAAAATGATCTTTTCAGTCTCACCTCCTTTTCGGCTTTAATCAAATTGATCCCGGAGATTTTCTGATAGATGGCCGATCAAATAATCAATCTGAGAGTTCCCGATCAAATAAAAAAAGCACAACGAGCGATATTTCTTATCATCAGCCATGATTTGTACATACATATCACATCAACCGCGATTTGTACATACAAGATCAACAACATAACATAGAAATTGAGTAACATAACTCCAAAACCAAATATTTCAATATACAAGAAAATGAAAAACCAAAATTAAATACGTAAATCATCTGAACGCATTTCCGAATGAATTATACGGTTTTATTGTATTTATAGTACTCAATCTACAGATTAGAAACTCAAACTTTTAATTAGGAGGTTAGAGCTTTAGACCATTGATTGATTGTGCAGGCGTTACCTTTGATTTGAAAGATCTAAGGAGATGAGTATTCCGAGTTCCGGCAAGTGGAGAAACGTTGAGTGTCGGGGAATGCAATTAAGAAGGGGAAGAAGGGAGGATATTGGATGAACACTAAGACTTCACCTCGCAGGACAAGATTAGAGAGGTATTTCTATGATTGGAAATTAGGGTGGCATGTGAAACCCTACATTGGCAAAGTCAAACCTTATTATAATCTTACCCGTGCCAATTTTCATTATAATGTTTTTTTTCTTTTTTTTTTTTTTGTTTTGAAAAATAATAGAGAGAGTTTTGTGAGCCACTTTTAATTTTTAACTGAAAGATTATCTTATGTATTGTGGAAACTTTTAGTTTTTCCATCCGGTATCCGAACCCACACTGGACTCACTAATTTGGATTCGAGACGAGTCTAAAAATTACGGTATTTAAACCCCTTCCAGTCGTCGTTGGGGATGATCGATCTGCAGACCACCCTACCAACCACAACCCCATAATACCACTGCGCCAACCAACGATTGGTCTATATTGTAGAATTTTTGGCGACAAAATTGTGTGCAGTTTCAAATATTTAAAATAACTAGCATGTGCGTTGCAATAGATGTATCAAACCAAACCCATTATTTTATTTGAGGTTCGACATTTAAGAATTACTTTTTTAATTTATAATTTCATTTATCATTTTATTGATAATATTCCGTTAACCAAATTTGATATATACATACAATATTTCCCAATATAATAACGTGTGTTCAAAGTTTATCGAGGCTTTGCTCATTTATGATTTTTGCTATTTAAATAGCGTGGGAGAAAGGTTGGTTACGACTTAGAGTGATTTGATGTATGTTGTTAATCTTCTAAAGAATAGTGCCACTAATGTCCCTTGGGCTATTCGCTAAGATTGGTTAAATCGCCTTCATATTTGCAATAATATGGAATTTGTCATCACCCACAATTGTCGAGAAGGAAACAGGATGACGGACGATATTATAAAAATTTGGCATTTCTTCTAATCATATTATGTTGTAAAGTTCGACGCCTAATATTCGTAATTCTTTTACCTTACATGAGATGTATGGCCTTGCGCAATTTCAATTTTCTTGACTTCTTTGCAATCTTCTTTTTCTCTATCTTAATAAAATTCGGGTATTGTTTTTGTGCAGACTTTTTGGGGGTTCCGACTTAGTCAAGATGTCATTCCTTTGTCCTTAAACTCTTCCTGCTTTTACTTAAAAAAGAAATTTACATTTCTATCATTCTAAATCCGTCAGATGCTCAATTTTTAAGGAAAAGAACATCTTCACATAAATATAGCGAACTTTTATATTAAGCAATAATTAAATAGTATTTGTGCTTTAGGTAAAAGTAATTCAAAAATTACACTATATCATTTACATATTTTGAAAACGCTAAACTTTACCTATAATTATGTGTTTCCAATGTACAAACACTAACTAATTACATGTGATGATCCTACATTTCACACATAAGATAATATATGAAATATTAAGACTAAATGCCAAAACAAAATTGTGCTGCTCATCAGTTTCATGATCAGTTACATATTGGGAGGCTTCATTTGAAAAAAGATAATTGACTTTGCTCATAATATAAATCTTCCCAATGGTAAGCCATGAGAAAAATAAACTTTTATTGATTTTATGTTTCTCCAGAATATATTGTGCTACAATGAAGTTGAAATTTTTTCTAGTGGCTAAATCCATTTCCTACAGCTCACTGATGTAATGAAGTTTGTATTTTGTTAGGTGGGCGATTGTATATATTGCACAAATGAAACCACTGATTGTCCCAATCCTTAGTGAAGGAGAATGAAGATGTTTTCGGTTTGAAGTTAATTATCAGGAAACAAGCAATATCTATGAGTTGTGCTCTGGTGATCAAGAGGATATTTGATTTAGAATTGGATGGATAGATCTTGCTGTATCTACCTTCTCATTTTGAGGTCCGTCTGTAACATTTTTATGGGTGTGAACTTTGAATTAGTTCCTTCTTTGGTAGCTCACTTTTCTGTCTTTGTTCATCATAAGTACTCCGGCGATCAGTGATTCTGTCGGACAGCGAGTATAAATATGCATATTTAAATAAAATTCTTTGTTATAATTGTTGATGGAGCCTATTTGATATCTTACGAAAATGAACAAATTGTTGGATACTGAAGCAAATAAAAAGTTAGTTAGTTCCTGGATTCTGAAAGATTATTGTGTGAGCTCGTAATATCTCATGAGATGGTCTCGGTGAGTGGATGTATGAGTTATGGTTGAGTTTTACTTTTAAATACTTTCTTTAAGCATTTAAAATAGCCATATATTACAACCATGATAACGCAACATTTTCCCTGCTTATATTATGGTTACTAAACTTTAATACATTATATAGAAGTCATTAAAATTTATTATTTTTTGTCATCCGGTTTTCGAACCACATTGGGCTTACTAATCTGAATTTGGGGTGGGTCTAAAGATTATAGTGTTTAAACCCTTTCCAGTCGTCGTTGTGGGAGATCGATCCACATACTCCCTACGCCTCATGCTACCACTGCGCTAATCAACGATTGGTAGTCATTAAAATTTATGAACTTTGTTTGAAACACGTTTGATCGACAATTAATTATTAAATTATATCAAATTTGACAAGAAGACCATTAACCTTTAGTGTATATAAATATTAAAAAAAAATATAATCTCTTTGATGTCATCATATAGTTGCAATGTCAGCAAAAAGAAAAGATATATCACATTTTAATTTGTATACATTTCCCCATATTATATCTTGTTTATTCATACTTGAGAAGGCTGCTACTATCTTATTTGTTATTTTGTTAAACCAAAGCAGTCCATGAAGTTCTTTTGTATGGGAGTTAGGGACTGAAATCTGATAGCTCAATTCAGATAGTGCTGCATAACATTTCATTATTGTTATTCTCGTTGTTATGCAATGACCAGAATATTGGTATTTATGCATTGAATTGAAGCTTTTTATTTTCATTTGATTTAGAAATGGATAAAAGATTCCCATTTATATTGTTTGAATTTTTTTTAATGGTTATTTTAGCATATATTTTTGCTTATAGTACTTTTTTCTTCAGTCAAAATGTGGGAACCGTTGTCTGGATACTGATGTTTTCTTTAACATAAATTTTTTCGTTTTGATGGTTATACAGATATGCTTTGTTAGGTGCTGCTTCTTTACTTGGAGGTTCAATGTGTTATACAAATTGCCTTTATTAACAAAGAATGGGCATGGAATAACAAATTGCAACACACAAAAGGTTTTTCTCCAAAAGAGCAGCATCAAATTTGATACATTTTGGTAAGAGTCAGAAACCACACTCACCATTGAGTGAGGGTTTTTGTACAATATATCCATGGGAATGAAACAATATAAACCCAAATCATAGATTAGCATCCAAGAAGTACCAAAAATAAAATAAAAATGTATAACAGCATATTAAATATATATACAAAGATACAAGAAAATTGACAAGGCACAAACTTTGCGTAAATTACGTCGGTCATAAATGAAACCAGTTTTCGTCAACCAAGTTACTTGAAAGAGCCTACAAAAGAATATAAAGATACCATATCAATGAAGTGTCTTTGAGCACTAACACAACTGCAGATATATAATCAACATTGGCAAAGTAAAGCATATAACTAATCAGCAGCCATAAATGAACATGAACGAAAAACATCAGAACAAAGGCCAAAGTCTGATGAGGTTGTTTGAAATCTAAAAGATTTTAAATTTCAACAGCAGAAGAGATATAACAAAGACTATCTGAAAGGAACTTTCTCAAACATATATAAGCCCCAAAAAGAAAGACTTCTTGTCTATCATTTGAACTTTTCCTTTCTTTTTTTCTAGGTAACAAATTGATAGAACTATTGCTCGAACCATGTAATTCTTAGCCAGTAAACCAACTTCGGATTCACAAATCTTATGACTCGGGAATTACATCCAGACATGCAGGCTTAAGGCATTATCAAAGGATAGGGAAATGACGGAAAAGATACAATTGAAAGCAGTAACTTCTGAAATCTTGAGAAAAATGATATCCCTCCATTCCATCCATCCTCTACCTAAATATCGAACTTATTGTTAACAAAATATAAATTCCCCACAAAACCTATATAGAATGGCTTTTTTTAACCCCTCAAATTTCCATCAAAATCAACAAAACCCAATTCAAAATCCACCTATAAAACCTGTATGTAATCTAGTCGGCTATGCTATGTTAACTTCAAGTATTGCTCAGGCAACCTCCTCTAATTAAGATTGCCCTTTAGGATAATTTACAAAAACATTAGAAAACATTTCAACCATAATGTTTCAAGTTAATTGTTCTTCTCGTTTTATTACTAACTTCAGAGATTGTAAAAAAAAATAATGAAAAGATCAAAGGAACATTACAGTGGTTGTAAACTGTAAAGAAAAAGAAGAAGAAAAATTAAAATAACCTCATAATTCTTCATTCAGATGGTGTATTTCATTGCTTGTAAATTGAGATATAGTCCATGTAAAAGAGGAGAGAGTAACAGATATGGGAGGAAGGGAAAAGGGTTCAGATTGGTATAATTAATTTGAAAGAGAAAAACGCAAGCAATTAAATGACTCTCTTTGGGTGTTACAAATATTAATTATAATCAATTGTGAATAATAACATTGCAGAGAACTAAGAATTATGATGGTCTACTTTTACCAAAAAAACAAAGAAAGCCAAAACTTTATTAGAATTGCTTTGACAAATTTTCTGAGCTTGAAGAATTATATTATTATATATAGTATAGCAAATAATAAATGACACTATAAAGAAAAGTTTCATATCCAATGTTGTGAAACGAAACAAAACAAAACATATACTAGATTTATGATCTCCTCGTCTTCACAGAGCCAACAAATTTGTTCTTGTGATCTCCTCGTCTTCACACAATGACAGGTGAGATTTATGATGGCCGTTAGATTGAGAGGGAAGTGTATATCTAAACCGTTGACTATTTGGGTGCAATTTAAGAGAGTTTCATAGCAATTCACCTCGACTACAAGTTCCGGCAATGAACTAAAATTCAATTGTAATGGATAAATTGAAAAAACGACTTACGAATCAAAGTTAATTCGTCACCTATGTGATTTCGGCGTTATTTTGTTTCATAATTAGACTTTAAGTGCTAAAAGTGAAGTTATTAATGCATATATATGAATATTAAATAATTTACAAACAAAAGTTACCTTGATGCGAAAGTTAGAACAATGCAATTGATCACATTTCCCCTAGGAAACATATGAATTTTATTCACTAACATGGATGTGTAACTTTCACCTTTATTAGATAGTAAAAAAGCTAGAGGTGAGAGGATGTAGTTAGAACGTGAAATTGCAAATGAAAAAAGCTCAATTTTGTGCAAATGAGATTTGAAAATGCAATGTTTGATGAAAAAAAGAGAGAGTTAATATTACAATATTTCTTATATGCAAACATGAAATATGTTATTCTCCAATAACTCTATGGCGGAATCTGTACCTTAACCACAGTAGTAGAACTACTAGCAGTTTCATACTCTTTGTAGGACCTCTAAAATATTGTACCTCTTTCGTCATTGAAATTATTATGATGTGGTTTGAAATTTTAGTAAATTATATTTAAGAGATATATAAATTTTAGGAGAAAGTACAAATAAAACTTTTGTGGTTTCAGTGTTTTGCAAATAAAGGAATGTGGTTTCATATTTTGCAAAAGAAGACATGTGATTTACATATTTGACAAATAAAAAAAATTGACTAACAACATTTGCCACATCAACAAGTCAATCATCCACGTCATCAAGTCAACATGACATGTCATCAATCAGTTAAGTAACAATTTAGAGTTTATAATTTAGGGTATAAAGTTTATATTTTAAGGTCTAGAGTTTTTATTCTAGGATGTAAAAATATTATATAAATAATTAGCTAAAAAATACATTATTAATTACCTATAACCGTATTAAAATTATTATTGGTTGAAGTGTTACATGTCATGAAATTATAAACTTGATAAATCACGTCATCCATATACCAAGCATAGTAAAATCTCTCTCGGATAAAATAAACAAACATTAATAAATTAAATGTTTCTATGTATAACAGTTTGTTTCGGTTAGTAATTGAAAGGTTTATGCAATGTCTAGTAAATAACTACAATTTCAATGTATGTATTAGATTGTCACAAATGAACTATACCTTTAATTTATCCATTTCCCCATAAAAATCGATCTTACTATTAAAATTGAATTACCTATCTTCTTAAAGAAAAAAAAGAAAAAAAGTATGTATACCATTTACTGTTTTCAAACAGCCATTCCAAAAACTCCAAACCTTTTATTGATAAAGAAAGATTGAATTAATTCTTGAATGACTAGAGAGATTATAATTTGGGAAGAAGAAGCGATTACAGTAGAAAAACTAATTCCTATTTCTGTAGACTATATGGAAAGATGGTGGTAAAATACAACTCATACCTAATTACAATCTTAATCCCTTACTGACCAACTAATTATAAATACAACCTGTATTGAATTACAAACAGAACCTATTTAATTATCACCTCTAATCAAAATAAATTTCTGCCAATTTTTTTTTTTTCTCTCACAATCTTTTCAATTCTCTCTCTTCTGTGTCAAGTGCTAAATGACAAGTCCATAGAAACTGCCACTTTTCTCATCGCTGGAAATAGGAGCTTTGGAAAAACCTCCATTTTTTTATTTTCCAGTGATTATATAAATAAAAGTTTCAAAGTACAACAAAAATTTCTAATTTTTTTAACTGTGCAATTGAGATATGGGTTTTAAGAACAATATCACATTTAGTTAGAAATTTTAAATTTTTTCAGTGTTCGATTTTGTGGCCAAAAAATACCTTTCAAATATAGCTTTTGATGATGATGATGATGATGATGATGATGATGATTGTTGAAATCAAGAGTGTGCAAGATGAAATTAGAAAAATTGCAGGGACTAAGTTGTAATATTCCACAGTTTGCTGAGTCAGGATAACTGTCTTATCAGTTTTGGCAGGAAAGACTATTAGCAGTCTGTTAGCTAGTCAAGCTGTTTGACAGTTTCTTAGATTCCTTCATTCTTCTCAAATGTTGTATATAATCACTTGATCATTCATTGATCTTCTTAATGAAAAATATGATCTTCTCATCTCTCAAGTTATCATGGTATTAGAGCTATGGCGAGGAATCGAAATGGAAATCGTGAAAGACACTTGAGATCTAGAGCTATCGATCTGGTGCCAGAAGAATTTGTTTCTACAGACGAAGAAGAAGAAGAAGAACAAAACGATCCTGAAGAAAAGGTGTATGCAGAGGAGATCAATTTCATTCAATTGAATCAAGAAGATTCTACACAAAACAACAAAACAACTGTAACTGAAGAAATGGACAGCAACAATGGTGGTAATTCCCATGGTGACAATCTAGGAGCTCTAATTGTCAACATACAACTTACAGATATGAACTATTTCACTTGGATACATGCGATGATTCGAGCTCTCACAATCAAGAAGAACAGTTGGATCTTTCACAGTTACTGCAAGATAAACAAAAAAGTCAAAAGAAATTAGCTCTCCAGTCCCAAAACACAGCTATTTTCAAGAAATACACCTATCAGATACCTACCATATGAAACTTGGCCATCCTTCTGATGAGGTCCTAGCTCACATCACCTGTATTCCAAAAAACTCCCACAATGACTGTTATGTGTGTCTTAGAGCAACACAACACATATCACCTTTCTCATCAAGTTGTATTTCTACAATCTGTAGATTACAATTAATGCATTTGGATTTATGGGGTCCATATCAAACTCCTTCATAAACAGAAGCCAAATATTTTCTAACACTTGTTGATGATTTTAGCAGGCGTACATGGATCATCTTACTTCAAAGCAAGAAAACATGTGTTTAAAGCTCTTGAAACATTTTTTAATGAAACTGAGACTCAGTTTGCTACAAAAGTTCAAGTTCTGAGAAGTGAGAATGGAACTGAATTTGTCAACAACAAGTGCAGTGAGATGTTTAGAGCAAAAGGCATTCAACATCAAAGATCATGGTCATACACTCCACAACAGAATGGAGTTGTAGAAAGAAAGCACCAACAACTACTTAACATTGCCAGAGCATTATTGTTTCAGTCATGCATGTCAACAGTCTATTGGGGTGAAGTTGTTTTGTTGTCTGTTGCCATTTCAAATGCCTTGCCTTCAAAGCTTCCCAGGTGGAGATCTCCACATGAAGTTTTTTTTTTTTTTTTATCAAAAGTCAGATTATCATAGATTCAATGTCTTTGGAAGTCTTTGTCATTATGTCAATACCAAACCCCAAAAAACTAAGTTTGAAGATAGATCCTTTCAAGCTGTTTTTCTGGGTTTCTCCTCAGGTCAAAAGGGTTATAAACTCCTTGATCTTAATACCAACAAATTTGTTGTATCTAGAGATTTCAAATTTATGGGTACTATATTCCCTTTCAAACCTACAAACCCACACATATCAACCTCCTTACCAGAACCACATCTCACCCCAAACTCAATCATCTCTCCCCAACTAGTCAATCCAAATCATTCATCAACGACACTTTTACCTGTTATTGATCACAATCATTTACCTGTTATCGATCACAATCCCTCATCTTCAACTTCCAAGCCTATAAGATAAAAACACCCTCCATCCTGGCTCAAAGACTATGCCTGTCAAACTACCAATCATGAATCCTTAACCAGTATTACCATTCCCCCAGAATATGCACAATTAGCATCTAATAAGCTCAAACATCTTAACCTAAGAATTACACGGAGGCCAGCAAGGATGGAATACGGGTGCAAGCTATGGATGTTAAGTTGGGAGCCCTTGAGGAGAACAACACTTGGGAGTTTTGTAAGTTACCAGCTCGGAAGAGAGCCATCAAACGCTTATGGGTGTTTAAAATCAAATATCAAGCAAATGGCGAGGTTGACAGGTTTAAAGCTCGTTTAGTAGCCAAGGGATACAATCAATTCCAAGGAGCAGATTTTCATGAATTTTTCAGCTCTACCGCGAGAAGTGTGATAGTGAGAATTTTACTTGCTATTGCTGCTGCTAAAAACTGGGAAATACACCAGATTGATGTTAACAATGCCTATCTTCATGGCTTTCTGGAAGAAGATATCTACTTAGAACCTCCACCAGGTTATACTAAGTGTCCAGAAGGTCAAGTATGTCATCTCATCAAATCCCTCTATGGCCTAAAGCAAGCAGGCAGACAATGGCATAAAGAAATCTCAACCAAGTTACAAGTTTTTGGTTTTGTAAGGTCATATCATGATGATTGCTTCTTTTTCAAAAGAAATACAAATGTGAAGTCTACTTATGTTGTCATATATGTTGATGATATTCTAATCACAAGTCTTAAGGAGGAACATATTGTTGCTGCTAAGACCTATCTCCATGATCTATTCATTATTAAAGATCTAGGCTCTATGAAATATTTTCTGGGGATTGAGATCACAAGAACTTCAGAAGGCATTTTGTTGTCTAAAATGATGTACATAAAGGACATCATTAAGGATGTTGGTTTAGAGGATGCAATAATTGCTCAAAGCCCTGTGGTTTCTGGAAACATTCTTTCAAAACCAGGAAAACCATATGAAGATGGTGGAATGTATAGAAGAATTGTTGGGAGATTGTTATACTTAAGCTTTACAAGGCCTGACATAGCTTATACTACTCATCAACTTTCTCAATACATGCATAAACCAGCTGAGAAACACTTTCAAGCAGCTGTTCATGTGCTTAAGTATCTCAAAGACACCTTCAACTATGGATTGTTCTATCCAAGAGAGTCTGAAAAATCAGAAAAGCTTCCAATCACAGGCTTTTGTGATGCTGATTAGGGAGCCTGCAGAAGCTCAAGAAGATCTCTCACATGTTATTGTGTATTTGTTGGTTCATGTCTAGTATCCTGGAAGACTAAAAAACAAAGTGTAGCTAGCAGATCATCTGCAAAATATGAGTATAGGAGCACGACTCAAACTAGTTGTGAAATCAAGTGGATTGGATACTTACTACAAGATTTTCAGGTAGCTATTGAGAAACCTGCACCCCCCTGTTGTAATAATTTTGTTGCTATAGCAATTGCCAAAAATCCAGTCTTCCATGACCAAATCAAGCATGTTAAAATAGACAGCCGTGCCATAAGAGATCACATTTGTGTTGGTTTCATTCAGACATCACACGTATACTTAGAAGAACAACTAGCAGACATTTTCACAAAGTCTCTAAGTCATGAAACTATGATGCCATCACTGGTCAAGATTGGAATGGTAAAGTTAGAGGGAATTTCATCTTGTGGGGGGCGTGTTGAAATCAAGAGTGTGCAAGATGAAATTAGACAAATTGCAGGGATTAAGTTGTAATATTCCACAGTTTGCCAAGTCAGCATAACTGTCTTTGTTTTGGCGGGGAAGACTTTTAGCAGTCTGTTAGCTAGTCAAGCTATTTAATAGCTTCTTAGATTCATTCCTCCTTCTCCAATCATGTATATAATCACTTGATCATTTATTGATCTTCTTAATGAAAAATATGATCTTGTTCTCATTTGTCAATTTATCAATGATGATGATGCCAAGGTTGATATAATTATAAAATTCAATGTTCATGTTCTTCTACTTCATCATCCTTCAATTATTCGTGATTCATTTGTAATTATGGAATCATAATTTTTACTGGATCTTTTTGTGGTGATAGTATTAATTATAATTAAGGCATCATAAAAAGTAGGATTATTAAATATTCTACTTTTCTTTTATAAATATCAATATTCTACTCCTTCAATATGGTGGTAGCCTAATTGCCACGTAGTAAAAATTTACTTTTGTGAGAAGATAATTAAGTTAAAATCTTCAAAAAAACACATATACATAAGAGATGAGAAGCTTTAACTGTAGCTAAATATGGAACAAGATTATCTCAATTAATGAAGGTGCTTATGATCTAGACAATGAATAGTTTCAAAGTGATTGAAATTTATTAACTTTGTTCCTATTGATGAATTGGCAATGGTTGGAACATATTAAATCGGCCCAAGATCCTTAGATATGAATAAAACGAAATTGACAAACTATCTAGAATTAATAATTTCATGGTACAAGTATAAATATCTCTTGTACTCTTTCAAGTAAACCAAAATGATTTGGTTCATGGAGAAGAGCGAAGTAGAAGATAAAGAGAAAAAAATTGGACCTTTGTGTCTGTAGAGAGAAAAATCTAAATGAAACCTTGTCCGTATAACAAAAGTTATGTTTTTTTCAATTACTCCTATTTGTATAATGGGTATCTACAGATATAGTTCATCTGAGAGGTCCATTAACATATTTGACATGTTTCTTATCTTTTTTACATAACTAGTGGTGTATACTCTTTTTGGATAAAAATACCCTCATCTTCTACATGAAACCATAACTTCACTTATTAAGAAATGAAACTGTGAAACCCTTCCACTATTTTAGCTATTTGGGTGCAATTTTAGAGAGATTTTTGTACGACTCATGGCATTTTACGGCGATTACAAGTTCCGACAACGAACTGAATCTCCATATTGTAATGGGTAAATTGAAATTGAGTCAAAAATCGAAGTTAATTTGTCACTTATGTGATTTCAGTGTTATTTTACTTTAAAATTAGAGTTTAAGTGCTAAAAGCGAAGTTATTGATGCATATATGTGGAAATTATATAATTTACAGTCAAAGAGCTTGATGCTACAACAATGACAGACTTGTTACTTTTTAAGAAAACGCTACAAAACGCGATAAGATCTTGTAGCGTTTACCAAAACGCTACAGGAACGCGATTAGGTCCTGTAGCGTTCAAGTAGCGTGTACCAAAATGCTACATGACCGCGATCAAATCTTGTCGCGTTTTGGTAAACGCTACTTGAACGCTACAAGATTTGATCGCGTTCTTGTAACGCGACAATATCTGATCGCGTTCATTTAGCGTTTACCAAAACGCGACAAGATCTGGCCGCGTTTTTGTTTTTTTGAATCTTCAAAAAATGTAAAGTTTGTGGCTATATAGTCTCGAGAATTGAACCCTGACCGCCTAAGTAATCCTAACCTACATAGGAAAACCCCCCAAAATATCCTCTCCAAACTTGCACCCAAATAACTGAGAAAGTTGAACGATTTCACGCTTTCTATTTCGAAAAAGAAATGAAAAAGTAAAGTTATGGTGTAATGTAGAAGATGAGGGTATATTTATCCAAAAAGGGTATACACCACTAGTTACGTAAAAAAGATAAGAAACATGTCAAATATGTTAGTGGGCCTCTCAAAAGGGTCAAATCTGTAAAAACCCTTTATATAATATATATTAGAGGGGTCGGACGAGCTTGAGTGGGTCGGGTCAAGTTAGGTTCTAGCAATAGTGACCCTACTGAAAGATCCAACATTAAGAAACTGTGGGGAAGTAGGAGAATTGGTTTATGAAACATACTTTACAGCCTCATGTAAGACGGAAAGACTAAAGACTATATCTTTAAGTAGGATCAACAACGATTTAATTTAACATACGACAACTGCAAGTTATATATTTCAGGATGGTATTATAGAATCAGTTCACTTTTCTTTATTCGTCCATATGTCTAAGACAATTATTATCTCTTCTTGCGCATAGAGCTAAGACGTATTGATTGGTCCACACCTCATAACATGTACTTATACTGTAAGTTGTACATCTCGATATGATCGTATAAGAGAATGGATTCATCCTCTTTGCTTTTCAATATCTAAAAGTATGATCTTTAAGTTGCATGTAGCCATGACGTAGTGATTGGTTGTAGTTATGTGTGTTAACGTAATTTAGCATTTAGTGAAGAAATAATCTTAAGCAAGTCGAAGGAATCAAACAACTCTTAGGAATAAGAAGTATGCAGGCTAGCTGGTGGAGGAGGAGAATTTGTTATTAGATTAATTAGGTGAATAATTGACGGATTAAATATAATATTAATTGCAAAATTTTAATTAAGGATCTGTAAGTCGTGACAAGAATAACACATTGATATGATGGTGACAAGATTGTACATAAATTGTATTAAATTGTAGATTTTGCTTAATTTGTTTTTGAATTTAACTTACTTTGCATTCGCAAACTTACAGTTAATATACGTACTCTTTCCACTTTCCAGTATAAATGCATTTCAATTACATAAAAGAAATAAATTTATCTTTTTTCAAAAGAGAAAAAATAATTCACTATTAAATTAGGTGTAGGTTATGGTGACTTTGTTTTTGAGTTATTTTGTTTGTACTTTGCTTTATTTCCCATTAGATCACTTTTCACCTCATGATCTAATGGTGGACAAAACCAAGTAATAGTTATCTTGTAAAAAATAAAGTAACTATAAAATTTTCCATTAAATTATATTAAAGTTGACAAGGAGATAATTAATCTTTAGTGTATATAAATATTAAATAAAAAATACAATCTCCTTGCTGTCATCATGGTTGCAATGTCAGCACAAGAAAAGAACAAAGAGCCATGAGGCTGGCGATGATGAGTTTGTTTATATAATTATTGTTGTTATTTTACGGTATAAATAAAATCAACTAATGAAATTTAGTTAGAGTAATGTATGCAACTATTAAAACTATAAGAAAGGGGAGTTTGTATAACTAACTTTGTCAAAATGATATTTTTAATGATAAGGTTGTAATCATGGGCCAGAGATTAGAATAGGATCAGCAAATTAAAAAAACTGGAGAGCTACATTTTCCTCAATTAAACTCTACAGCAACATATAAGGTTAATTTGAAGAGCATGAAATTTTTATAGGAGTACCCATTTTTATATATATAAATGTTATCAAAGTTTATTCTCAAGTGAAATATACATATAGTCTATTGAAGAAAAGAAAGAAAAATATAACATATCGTAAATAACTATATACGGTTACTTGTTTTAAAGATTATTGTGCTAATTTTCTTACTATTTGTAAAACTTTTGTAGAACTTGAGAGCACTTCTCATAACCAACCTCTTAAACCTGAGTTACAAGCTCATGTAGTCTTTGAAAACAGATTTATAAACGCAACTTACTCAAAATTAAGATAGAATTTGTTTTCCAAGAAAAAAGAGAAAAATTGGAGTTCCTTTAGAAGATTTTCTTACAAAACAAACAAATAATTAAGATGATTTATAAATCCTGACTTATGTAGTACATTTCAACAATATGTCCCTCGGAAAAAAAAAAAAGACAAATTGTCATCTTTTTTTCTTTTTCTTCTTTTTAGTATTGAAAGAATGAGCACAACTATAAAAAAAAGATATCACCGTACTAAAAAGAAATAAGATTCGGTTTTAACCTTTTACAATAACTCAAGTATCGCCTAGATTCTTAAGGATATTGACTAAGACGAGGCTTTGATAACAAATTATTAGAACTAGTAAATAGACGGGGGATATCAAATTTGAGAACAAGGATGTTGGCACACGGGTAAACAACACCAGCGTATAAGCATTAGAGCAGAGTAGACAACATAAATATATGCAATGAAATATACAATTTGATCACCGTCATAAATTTCGTAAAATGGATTGAGTTGACAAGTGGTAAAAGGAAAGCAATTTTTTTATGAGTTATTTTAAGGATAAAGTATAATTTCTTTTGTTTGCATGGATATTTTGAGATTTGAAAGGATGTTATTGAGATTTGAAGGTTTACACCCTTCTTACATTTAAAAAGGAAAAGCCAAAGAATATGATGTCTCATCCATTTTTTTCATAAATAGATGAAACTTCATGGTAATTATCCCTTAGTTGTGGTTAAATTATTTTCTACTTCATCTTAAAGATAATAACTAAATATAAAAATAAGAAAGGTAAAAAGGTATTCTTTGGTTACTGATCGATTCAAAACTCGTGCTTTTGTCTAGTCGTTTCTTTATTTATTTTTTAATTTTGCTTTAAATTGACAGGTCCGTGGTTAAATATAATCAAGTCAAATAAGGCCATAGTTAAAAGTGACAGTAAGTTTTGAATTCATGGTAATTTAATGTTTTTTGCAAATAAGAAAAAGCATAAAGTGACAAAACTCTATGGGCGGTAAGTAAGTTTGGCAGAAAACAATATGATTATAAAATTTAAAAAAGCATTAAGATAAGATCCAGGAAAACAAAAACATGTTGTAATAATTTTCAAATAATTTTTTTATATTTTTATTCTTTAGTTAAACAAAACCAAATCTATTAATCATTTCATTCAAAACTACCCATAAGCAAAACAAAAGTTCTTCTCACCTGTAAATTCCTCTCCTCCTTCAATGAACTCACCGGCGAAACTCGCCGTCATCACCATCATATACATAATCATTTCCCCACAAGCATCATTAGCACAACCAGATTACAAATTCGGACCATTCAACAGCTCTTACTACACAACATTCGCCGTCCTAACGCCGGCAACCATCAGCAACAATGCTCTTCAAATCACGCCAGACTCCGCCGGTAACTTCACACTATCCCACCGCTCCGGCCGCGTCTTCTTCAACCATCCGTTCACCCTCTGGGAGAAAAAAGGCGGCGGCTTTATAAAATTAGCTTCATTCAACACTTCTTTTCGCGTCAACGTCTTCCGCATCAATAATTCCACCACCGTCGGCGAAGGATTAGCTTTCGTCATCGCTCCAGACCTCAATCTTCCTCCAAATAGCGACGGACAGTATCTAGGTCTGACGAATTCCACTACTGACGGAAATACAGACAACGGCATTGTCGCCGTTGAGCTCGACACTTTTAAGCAGGATTTTGACCCGGATGATAACCATATGGGCTTGGATATCCATAGTATCCGCTCCAATAAGACCGTACGGTTATCCGATTTCGGCATCGAGATATCTCCGATGGAAACCAAAATTTACATGGTGTGGATTAAATACGACGGCGTTAATAAGTCCCTGGAGGTTTTCATGGCAGAGGACGGCAAACCGATGCCGGAAACCGCTCTGTTAAGTTCAGATCTGGACCTTAGTAATCATGTGAAGCAGAATTCGTACTTCGGTTTCGCAGCGTCGACGGGAAGCTCCGTCCAGCTGAATTGTGTGCTCGGATGGAATTTAACGGTGGAGAAACTGTCGTCCGCCGCCGATGATGCCTCCGGAGGCGGTGATACGGCGGTTAAAGTAGGAGTCGCGGCGGGAGTTGGCGGCGGGATTCTGTTAGTGATAGCGGGGGGAGGCGTAGCGTATTATTTAGTGACGAAGAGGACTGGAAAGTCGAATCCGAATATTTTAGGAGCGTTGAAGAGTCTTCCAGGGACGCCGAGGGAATTTGCGTTTAAGGATTTGAAAAAGGCGACGAATAATTTTGATGAGAAAAATAAGCTTGGGCAAGGAGGATTTGGAGTTGTATTCAAAGGTGTTTTACCCGACGAAAATGTTCCTGTGGCGGTTAAAAAGTTTTCGAGAGATAATCTTAAGAGTCAAGACGATTTTTTGGCAGAGCTTACTATCATTAATCGGCTTCGTCACAAGAATTTGGTTCGATTACTCGGTAACTATTCGTTTTACCTTTGTTTTGCTCTTTTTGTTGCTATATGTTAAAAATTTCTACTGTTTTTCATCTCAACATTACACCATTATTTTTGGTAGATATTTATCTCAATGTTGGACCATTGTTTTTGTTTTTTCTCATTGATAGGGAATATTTTAAAAGTGTCTTTTTCAAATATTCAATCTACATTCATAAATAAGTTCAAAACTCATGTCAAATTTGAGTAACACTCTCAAGTTCTTAAAGTCTTCTACTGATTTAAAAAAAAAAAATAAAATTCTAACTTCAAAAAAGTAAAATAAATCAAGTTCTTCATGCTTAAAATTAGAAATATAAAAAGAAAGACTTAATATATTGACTTTTTAGTAGTTTTAAATTGGATTATCAAACAACTCTTATAACATCAATTAAAAATGTATTTATATAGTTACATCATATAATATTTTGTATTTATAATTTAGTGGTTACTTGTAAACATATAATTATCAAAAAATTTAAAGTTGACTATAAAGACGAATTATATGTTACCAATTTGTATTTTTTGAGTATATTTGATCACAAATATAAATTGATAGATAACTTTGCATAGGTGTACTTAGAATCTAAGCACATGGCCAAGTTTGACCTTTACCTTTGTTTCTCTTCTAAAATACACATCACATGCCTTCTTCACTTTTGACATGGTCGTCTTAAAAAAGCCAATATATGTGCTAGTTGTATCTTTCATTTATCATATAGTAGTTCATATTGGCTAGTTGTATCTTTCATTTATCATATAGTAGTTCCTAGTGGAATTAAAGGAAAAAAAAACTATGGCTTGTCTCTTTACCCATAAGCCAAACTGTAATTTTTTGGACTGGTAGATGCAATATCAATAATCAATTTCCATTTTTTTAAACTACATCCTTTCGAAAACGAAGAAAGTAGTATGCTCTTTCCCGTCAGGCATCAATTATTAATTTGTTGTGACTGAAATTATTTATGATATGAAGGATGGTGCCACAAGAATGAAACACTGCTGCTAGTGTACGACTACATGCCCAACGGGAGCCTGGACGGACACATATTCCCTAAACCTGAAGACAACAAGGCCGTTTTGGAATGGAAGCGCCGGTACAATATCATTGCCGGTGTAGCCTCCGCCCTCCATTACCTCCACAACGAGTATGACCAAAAGGTTGTGCATCGAGACCTCAAAGCAAGCAACATAATGTTGGATTCCAACTTCAATGCTCGTCTAGGTGATTTCGGTTTGGCCCGAGCAATCGACAATGAGAAGACTTCATATGCCGAGCTTGAAGGCATCCAGGGCACATTAGGCTACATTGCTCCCGAATGCTTCCACACAGGAAAAGCCACCCGTGAATCTGACGTGTATGGTTTTGGCGCGGTGGTGTTGGAGGTGGTTTGTGGGCAACGGCCGTGGACAAAGCATGAGAGTTTTAACTTATTGGTTGATTGGGTGTGGTGGCTCCATAGAGAAGGCAGAATTTTGGAGGCTGTGGATGAGAGGCTTGGGAATGATTATGTAGTTGAGGAAGCTCAAAGGCTTTTATTACTTGGCCTTGCTTGTTCTCATCCCATTGCTGCACACAGACCCAAAACAAACATAATCTTTCAGATAATATCCGGGTCGGTTGAAGTGCCACGTGTCCCACCTTTTAAGCCGGCTTTTGTTTGGGCCTCTGGAGCAGCGCCAGAGCTTAGCAGCAGCAGTATGACAATGGATATGTCACCTGATACAACTCCAATCACCTCTGGTTGGGGTTGGTCCCCTCAAAGCCAGAGTATTAGCCCTCATAGCTATCCAGGTGGATACATCGACCGACTCCTATAAAACATTTTATACAGGGGACTCATCCTCCCAACGGACCTCAATGCCAAAATACATGGGACCCTATCTTCCCAAGGATCGTCGTTGTCAACACCAAAATTGGCTCGTATTTGTGTTGAAACTGCTTGGAAAATCAGATCTCATGTGTAAAATCTCCTCATGCACATCCCTGTTTCCTCTACCAAATTTATTTTTACATTCTTCTTAATTTATTATATGTGTAAACAATTGATTTTGACCATCTTACTCCTGGTAAGAGAAACAGAAAAAAGAATACAAGTTTTGCGTTGTCTCAAGTGTAAATTAGGATCATGTATAGGTATTTTCATGTGTTCCAAAACTCTGATACATATTCTAAACAGGCAGACGAAACCTTAATCTGGATTTTGCATATGTATCAATCAATTTTCTTTTCACTCTAGTATTGTTCTTGCTATTTTGTTCTTAATTTCTAGTGTGTCATTTCAATAAACTCTATTGTTAAAGCTAAAAAATTAGCATTGACTCATACAGACTCAAAATTCTTTAATCCACAAACAACACAAAAATAGAATTTGATTTTTACTCAGAATCAACAAATAAGAAAGGAAGAGAGAATTAGATAAACTCAAGGCATGCACTTTTGAGTTTATTTAATTAGAATTGCAAGTTACACACTAAATGGATATCGGAAGTCCATTTCAAAGTTTGCCCTTTATCCCATATTACCTATTGATTACGAAAGCAGAACACCGTTAAATCCTAACGTGTCCAAGTCATGATTCTTCATTGGACATAAATTGTTATGCTACGTGTCTTGGTGATATTTCATTTGATATCACGTCTTAATATGAACTTATAAATGTATTAATGCTCAATTAAATATCTTTCTTCCGGTCTATTACTCCAGGCTAGGCAGTTTGAGGACTAAACTGGAGTGGTTTTGTTAAATTCTGAGGAGTTGATACGTACAAGCTGAAGGGCTTCCCCAGCTCTTAGTTTAGTCTTCAATCTGAGCTTTCTGTATTCTTCGTAGGAGAATGAGGTAAAGAGACGAGGGTGCTGAGAGTCCACCAGTTCTGGTGGAGCTTCAACTGGTGCCTCTTTTGGTGCCAGCAAAAACGTAGCTATTGATACCCGAATACCGGCCTGTTTGCATTGCACTCTATGCTTCACATTGCACAGCCTCCCGTTGCTCCATGCCTTCTCCTCACAAAAATCAAAAGAAATTAGTGGTAAATTATAAATTTAGCTGCATGGTTATTAGAAGAGAATGAATTTAGCATCAACGTACAAATTGATGAAAAACGAGTTTCTTTTCATGAGTAATTTACCACTATCCAACCTGTAGCGCTTATGACTGCTTAACACGACTTCAAAGTAAACATTTTTTTTAACAGAAACCCCATTTTTGTCCCTTAAGTTTGAAATCAGAACAATAGGTAAGCAAGCATTAGTTTTTTAAGATTGCATTTCCTATCTTGAGGTTAAATCCGTTCTATCTATAGTTATCAGTGTCGTAAACAAAATGCACATAGCCACATAGGTCCCATCTAGGGTCTCAAAATCAAGAATCTGATTCGAACAGAATGGACCGTCAACCTCCATCAAGGCGCTAAAAACCTGACATATTCCCCTACAAGTCCTCAAGGTGCTATACTAGCGTCTTTTACTCACTATTGTAAAAGAAAGCTGCATAGACCCTGCATAGGGTTCAAAATCGAGAACCAGATTTAGAGGTTGGACCGCTGTCTAGGTGTCTAAATCTAACTTGTGCCCGACTAATTCATCAACTGGTCAGCTAGTCAACGACTAGTCTAGCTATCCGACTGGCACATAATGTCTTTCACTACACTGCTTCTGTAGATTGATAGTTATTAATTAGTGACAAATTTGTAGCTTATGATTACAAATATAAGAAAATAACAGAGACAGAAATAACCAAACACCTTAGCAACATCCCCAAGATTGACGAGGAGCGTTCCAGGTTGTGGGTTTACAGCTACAAATTCACCAGACTTGTCCATGACCTCCAGACCGCCAATATATTCATCCTCCTGAAGTATTGTCAAGAACCCTGAATCAGTGTGTATCTGTACTCCTGATGATCCTACACTTTCAGGCCTAAAATTGTACTTGTTAATCCTGAACTGAGAAGGCCATCCCTCAAACACATCCTTTCTATCTATCCCCATACTCTCCCCCAATTTCCCAGCTACATCCATGGCCACCTCGTGAATCGCTCTCGCATACGCCTCGATAACCTCTCTAATCAAACAGAAAAAAAAAAACAAAAAGAACCAATCTTTGTTATATTAACTTTGATCACATGAAATTACGTAAGTACATTTAGTGAAGGAAAATTAATATATTTACTGAACTGAAATTAGAGATAATACAGAACTGAAAATTACTGATAAGGCATAAAGAACAGGGTCGTGACCGACCTTTGATGAGGAGTGGCATCCAATTGATTGCAGAAGTTATGAACGGCTTCCTCGGAACCTATGTTGTAAAGACCCAAGGCTTCGTATAGAGGATTGGCCTGAGAAGGCGCCACGTAGCCGCTGCCAACGAATACATCGGTGTTGCGACGTTTGATGTCAATAGGAAGATCAAGCAGAGATGTGACTACATTCTTCATGTCCAACATGAGAGAATTGGGGATGTTGTGATTCACTAGTCTGAAACATCCCCAATCTTCGCATGCTTTTCTGAGTAAATCATACTGTGCAGGGAAGTCTTGGAAATCAATGCAAGGTACGATATTTTTCTCCATTGTTCTGATGTTTATGGTCTGGTGTGGTGTGTGTTGATTTTTAATGTTGAGCCATATTATTTATAAGGCAGCCGACAAAGCTTGGAAGTTTATGGCAAGTGAGACAAAACATGTTGAGTATGATTTTGTTGTCGTTGGTACTTTAGATAAGTTGTGGGAGAAGTAAAGGAGAAGTTGACTTTGTTTAGACAGACAAGGTTATTGGAAGAAGAAGACAATGTTTGATTTTGATTTGGCTCTTATTATAAATAACTGAACAAGATAATGCATGTACAGCTTCATCTTGTTATATTTGGGAAGACAACATTCCATCAAATCATCAAATGCCACAACAATAGTCATTCAAGTGTAGTTACTTCTTGTTACTATTACCATCAATACTTGTCACTTTTCAATAATTATATTTATCTTGATGGTGAAAACTGGAATCATACTGGAATTGGATGCTGGAGGAGTGGTTCACAACATTTGCCACAATAACGGAAAAGACTGATCCGAGTTGCGTAGAATTATGTCCTCTTGTCATCACTTAGCTCGTGACTGCCTTCATCTTACTTTTGTCCGCTTTAAACGATCAATTAGTAGAGATGTTGATGTCTTAGCTAAGGCCGCCTTTGTTGTGGATTTAGCTCTTCATTTCTTAAGATCCAATTCTAATATAACTTGTTAATCTTTGTTTATTTTATCTTATTTTTGTGCTAGTTGAACTACAACCAATTAGTTTTTTTTCTCAAGTTTGAGCGTCTTAAAAAATGCTTCCATTCATTATTTAGAACCAACTAAATTTACGTTTATGTAATGAAATTTTTTCATTTAAGTAAAATTGATTAATGGTATATAAATCTTATTAACCCTCTACACACAAGGACAATGTGAAGAACAAGCGATGTGTAGAAAATGTTCACACCTGGCAACACATCCACAAAAAGGCCACATAAGCAATTGAAAAATAAAATAAAATAGGGACTGAGCATGTTTACAAATAGATCTGATTTTACAAAAAGAATACTAGTAAATTCAATGTCTAAACATTTCTTATATCAATGAAAATTAATATTATGATAAATTACCAAGAAAAACTCTATATACACACCTTCCCTCCTAACTATACATCCTAAAGACTTTGTTTGTGTAAACATTACAACTAGATATTGGAATGCTTTCATTCATATCAAATGAGCAAACCCAAGTTCAGTTCCTCTACACAGCTGCTAATGCCAAAAAGAATGAAACTTTACCCTCAACTACCAAAACAAACACTTCCCTCTACATAGATTGTCGTCCGTCCGACCTTTCTTTTGTCGGTCGTTCGTTTTGAATCTCTTCATATTCTTCATCGTCTCCCTTCCTACCTGCTTGTTCCTTCCAATAAGCAACCAGCTTTTTCAATCGAGCTATCTCTTTCGATGAAACATTTTTACTTGGATCGTTCACAATCGATCGAACTCTTGATGCATACCTAAAAGAGTATAAAGTAAGTCATTATCAAGACAATAATCCCGAAAATGCTTTCTGCATTAGCACGAGAAAACATCGTGTTAGCGTGTAAGAGTAAGTAAGAAGTTAACAGTATAAGAACGTACGTCAAGGAATTATATGATTCATCCAAATTTGTTTCAGCAGGTGACACGTTTACGAACATAAGTGTCTTGGCATTACCACCAATGGAATCACTCATTAACATTGTTAACTTGTGATTTCTGTATGGTATATGTTGACCACCGGTTGATAATGCACTTATGACATCTCCAAGTGCTGAAAGAGATTTGTTTATGCTTTGAGCTTCCTTTAATTGATTGCCAACTGATCGTGATTTCTTTATTCTTTCTGAACCAGCAAGATCCACAAAACTCAACTGCATACGACATCATTAACTGGTTATATTCACATAAGAGTTGTAAGAATATTATCATAGCAAGTATAAAAATCAACGGTACCTTTCCCCTTGCAACCGATTGGGACTGAAGGTTTGTACTCTCAATGACAACAGAAAGGATCAAATGGGATCTTGAACTCTCTTGGTTCATAAGAGTTCCAGAAATATGTCGCCTCTCGGATCCTCTTTGAATAATACTTTGTAACTCCTCAAATGTTGAGACAGACACGATTGTCACATTTTCTACCGATACCATACCCTAAACATCACATGTTGAGATTCAAAATATAAAGAGTAGTATAAACTTAAGAAGATTAACCTAATTTTGAACAATTAACTTGAAATTTGTTGTAGGAGTTGAGGAAAAGAAGATTCACCTTTGAGTCCTTTTTTATGTCCAATTTCAAAGGCTTTACATTTTTTGGCAATAAAAGATCTACAAGTGTATCTTGGTACAACTCTACCATATAAGCCTGCATGATTAAATAAGAAGAACAATTCTCAGTTGAGCGGAAGTGAAACAATCACCATTCAAATCCAATTACCTTTGACGTTAAAAAATTTTAAAAATCGGGTACCTTTAGCGAAAATGAGAATTTCTTGCTATCACGCCTTATTACTTTAAAAAGTTCAGATGTAGCTCGTGGTGTGAGTCCAGGATTGTCTTGACTGCCATATATTGTGAACGTCTTCCCAGAACCAGTTTGGCCATAAGCAAAAATACATACATTGTACCCATCCATAGCAGATTGAACCAAATACTGAAAAACAATGAAGGGGAAAAATTGATTGCGTTGAACAAATTGCCAATCCATCAAGAAAATTTGTATACTTTCATATGTTGCTTAAAACATAACAAAAAAACAAACGTACCCTCGTATCCTCAAAAACTTCTTCTTGGGTGGAATTGCCATCAAATACACGATCATATATATGTTGTTTTGCTTTTTCATCTTTCCATGGATGCTCAACAGTAAATTCATCGGTACTTCTCACAATGCCTTTGTCTTTTTCAGCAATCTCTTTGTCACTCAAAGGTCTTAAGCGACAGAAAACCCTGATCTTTCCTTTCATATCTACATAAAATGTTATATTGTATGTTAGTCATACCAATAATGTATATGTTCAAAGAAGAAAACTGAGGAAGCATTGAAATTAAGTGATAGATACAGAGCACAAGCTAAATTACCCAACTAAAAGATGTATAATTTACAACTCCCTAAAGTATGAAGATCAACTCATGCCTCCTTTTCCCAAAATTCCTGGGTTTGGATTGCCATTCCTCCCACTTAAAGTTAAAACTAATTTTGGACCACTTGTACCTATTAGTTTTCCTTGAAGTGATATTGTCATCATTTTGTACAAGCCAAACTACTTTTGACTATTAAGCTCCTAAAAAAACTCAAGTGAAACTTGTCACAGAAATTATACGACTCTTCTCTTTATCTACTTTATAGCACCAAGTCTTTTTAAGACAAAAGTCACCCATAGTAAATATTTGAAGTTTGTCTTGTGGTTCACCTAACCCAAGGTAACAATTCCTACTACTCTTGCAAGAACTATTTGATTAGTTAAGAAATATATAATATTGAAGAATGATGAACACACATAAAAGATGCTTATCAACAACTATTTTATTTATTTCACAAGATTTCAGCTTTCAAGTATGAGATATTATCAGAGTTGTATTGCATCACTCTTGTTTCGGTGCAGTTTCAGCCTCACTTTTGAATGAGTGATATTTGGTTCCACATTATGATCTTAAATCGTTTTTTTTTCAAACCATACAGATATTAAATTTCAACAAAAGATTACCTTCTATGGTATTAAAATACCGCTTCCTCAAAACTTGTTCTTCCTTGTAAAGTACTTCAAGCTCAGCAAGTTGAGCTCCTTGCATCTTTAAGATAGCAGCAGTTTGTTCATTCTTTCTATCAATGTCCTAACAACACATAACACAAGTTAGGTTCTTCCTAAATCAATATGAAACCAGCTCCTATGAAAATTAAACAGTAAAATATTTTGATCCACAAATTTTAAAAAAATACCCACCTCTTTCATTTCCCTGAGTTCCTCTAGTTCCTTCAAATTATTTTGCAATGTTTCCAAATCAGCGTTCCTCGATGCAAGTGTTGATTCAGATGAAGCTAATTCTTTTTTAAGCCCTTCGACCTTTTTTTCAAGTTCAATCACACGAAGCTTTAACGCTTTTCTTTCTTGCTCAAAATTGTTATCAAGAAATTCCTTCTGCGTAAAACCAAGAAGGAAATCAAAATGATATATTACATGAATGAGTTGTTGAATAAAGTTTAAGAATTTCAGCAAACCTGTTCAAGTTTTTTCTCAAGCGTCAAGAGCTTTTGATCAAGAGATATTTTTTCATCTGTCAATCTTTTCGTACTTTCTTTAGCTTGAAGTAACTCTTCATTTCGTTGTTTTAGTTCAGCTTGAAGTTTAATCAGCACCTAAATAATGCGATATCCAAAATAATTGTTAAGCCAATCTGGTATCTAAAAATACCTCTTAGGATACACATAACTGCAACTTTTACCTGATTGTTAGTCCCTTGCAAGTCTTTTTTGGTGCTAGTTTCTGCAGCTAGATTACCAAGACTGCCTAACCTTATTTCAATATTCCGCTTCTCCAACAATGCAGTCTACACGTGCAAATAAAAAATGCTATAATAAATGGATAATATTAATAAAATAAAAAAAGTTAACGGCACAAAACCAGTTATACTAACTTGAAGAGCTGAGTCTTTTTGAGCACACAGTGATCTAAGACTATCACGATCATGAGCAACTTCTGAAGACCGTTGCTTTTCAAACTTCAAGGAATCTTTCAAGCATTCCAATTCTTCTAGCAATTTAACTTCTTGACTTTGCTTCTCATGCAGTTCTTCAGTTAACTAGAATAACATTTTTAACTCATTAATCTCATTTATAATTTTCAAGCAAAGAAGATGCATAACACATAGTATATTCCTTAAAAGAAGTTGCATATATTGAAAATTCCTACACTTGAAGTGAGCAAACCCTAGCTGAAATAGGAGTAAATTGGATTTCAAACACAAACATCATAGCCTAATATTGCTGCACAGTTACTTGATAATTTGACCTAAGCCGATATAAATAAACATCAAGGCCATGTAAGGATAGTATGACAAAAACCAGCCATATGAGTTCACAAAATTCTGTTTGAACTAAACAGCAATCCCCCCAAAAAATAAAGAGACACAACCAAGACAGTAATAAAGAGACAACTAAATTCATTTTCCAGGATTCTACTTTCAGAAACAAAAAATTTTTTGATTCTATCTCTTCTATAACAGTAGAGGTTTTCCTAAAATCTATATATCAACACATGTATCTTGCACTAGACATGAAATTTGCACGGACACAGATTTGTCTTCTTTTCATTCTTACTTGATCAATGTTTTTTTGAGCTTCCTCGATACTCTTAGACAATTCCTGCACCCGTTTTTCATTCACTTCAACATTAGACGGCTTGACATTGCTAGGAAGATCTCCATTAACTAGGACACTTGCAGCAGACCTAGCCTTGGAGTAGCGGCGCAACATGACATCATTTATATGTGTTTGAAGAGCTACACAAATTTCTTCTCCCTGGATAAAAGAAGAAATTTCAAAAAATTTGGAATACTTATGGTTATTAAGCATACAAAATCAGATTTCATAAAATCAAGTAATATGGTAGTGCCAAAATTGTTTAACCTGCTTAGTCTCAAATTGGAATATATGAAGAACACCTGCAACTCTCATCTTAAAGAAAACAGCAGTATTACTGCTTCCAAATTGCATTATGTCCCTTAACTCAGCCGAATGCAAGTATTCCTTTGGAACTGGACGAAAAAAATGCACCTAAAAACAACAAGCAAACAAAATCAATGTTTAGTACTCAGATCATTTAACATGTGAAAAGAAATTTAAATGCAGACTACTGCGTAGTTTTCAAAGAGACCAAATGTAGATTTACAAGTTTAAGTCTCACCCCTCGCTTGTTAATACCCAAAATTATCCGCCCTGGCAGAAGTCCAATAGGATCATCAATCTTGCGAACACTAAAGAAAACTGAACTACCATAAGGAAGTGTCCTTAGTATTCGCAAGAATTGTTGTCTTGCATCATCTTTCGTCAGATGTTCCTAATACCAAAACAAAATAGATATAAAATGAAAAAATTATACCGAGTATCAATATAGATGCATATGTCAAACAAAAGTAGTAACTAAAAATTGACAATACTAACAACTTTTCATAATTAGAGAGTTTGAAAAAGGCTCCAGTAAGTCGAGGCTTTAAAGTCAATATCATATCATGGAACAACCTATACATAAATATTGCAACTCTCACCAATAAAAAATTAAGAAAGAAGAAGCTGAAAATGGATTTTATTCAGATAGCAGCATGTTTGATTAACTAAGATTGTAACAGCTCAAATTAACAAATCCGAATCATCATTAGCATAAATGATTGCTGAGTACAGAAAGAAAGAAAAAATAGCTGAAATTTAAGTAAAATATTGCAAGTATAACAATTAAAAATACCATAAAAATTAGCTATTTTAACCTAAAAAACATAAAGGGGATAAGAAGCCATGTTATCAGAAGCTGGATAGTAACACTAATCATATACCTTGTATGTCAACTCAATGAACAAATGGAAAATGCTTAATCTACCACAAAGCGGAAGTACTATGTGGTGGTGAGCACAAGGAATGGAGGATGTCTAACTTCAAATATAAAAAATATGGAAAATTTAGATATCTCATTGACGACAAAAAGTAGCATCACTTTGAGACTTGAGCTAAGATTATATTAAGAGCAAACAAAAATTGCTTGCTGGAATTTTAAACACTAATAGTAATTTATTTTAATTGTTGCTGGCAGCTTTGAGACAATTGTACACATCTTAACCTCTTCCAATAAAAAGAATGACAACAATGATTTCATGGCACATACTAAAGAGAAAAGTGAAAATTGGACAGATGAAAGGCAACCAAGGAGCCGTGCTGTTATTTCTCAAACTTAAATGAAAAGGACTAATGAGTGACAAATAAAAATATCAAACGTATTGAGAATATGTTCATCAGCACAAGTGAAGAAAAAAACTTGCACCAATTTCCAAGAGCAGAATGTTTAAAATTAGATGTTTGAGCAATCATAAACTACTGACAGAAATGGATGACATGTACTCTTGCAAGAAATAAAAGATGTGTAAGAACAGAACTCATAGTAGATAATTGCAATAACTAACTATGAAGGAACTTCTAGATTAAGTCCTAACCATGGAGTGGTAACGAGAAAGAATATCCGACTCCCATTCCCGTTTTGCTCTAGTAATTGCAATTTGTCTTGGTAGAAATCGTTCAAGGAGCGAAGTCCAATCACTGTGAAATGTTTATTCAAATGATCAAACTAAAAATCATAGCAAACAGAGACACAAAACCCGAAATACTTAAAAAGATTAGTGCAATGTTGGAAATTTAAATGGACAAGTCTCAAGTAAGACAAGGGAATCGAATCACGTACGTGCATGTTTCAGGGCTATCAACAAATCCAATCTCTACCAAAATTTGCAATGCAGATAATTGTGCAGCATCATCTCTTCCAACAGGATAATTGCCCAATATATAGTCATGTTGCAACTGCATCAGAATAGGCATGCATCAAGAAACATAGAAATTAGAAATAAATTTAAGCTATATAACAGAGTGAGAGTTTTTTTAGAAAAACTTGAGGACTACTTTACATACTTGAACATATGATAACTGCACGAACATTGGGTCTATGACAGCTTCATCAGACTCCCGAAATAGCTTTTTCTTAAAAATTAATTTGCAATGCAAAATCTCTCCTTTGCTTCGATCCTTGGCTGCCTTGAATTCAACCAATAAATCCCCAATATATTTATTATCATCTAAGCCAATGTACTCCTCTACGCAATAAACAGCAAATTAGATAGCTATCCCACCAAATATCAGATTGTGAAAACTTTGATACTACGAAGAATAGTTACCATTGCCAGTATCAGGTGACTTGGAACCAGTAACAGCTTTACGACATTCAAACAAACTAAAGCTAGAGAATGCTGACAACTTAATTATTCCAGCAAGTTCCTGAAATGGTATATTTACATCCCAAAAGAATAATTTGTTAATGCTCATAAATAATAGTTAAAAAACGACACATGACAAGAAAAATAAATCTGATTCTACAAAATGAGCAATGATGAATTGCAAGAAATGGTATCCATCCAACAAATTACAAATATTTTTTCCTAATTTTTCATTGAAAAGGTCAATTCAAAGAAGACTTCCTATTGCTACTGGGTAAAACACTTGAACAATGCTAATATTTCTTCTAGAAGCTTATACATTATCCTCATAGAACAACCATCAAACAGTTGTACTCAGTGTTTTCCCATATTGGAACCAAAAAAGAAAAGTTACAAGACAAAGGGGCCCGGAGTCAAACTCAACAGAATCTAGATATTATTGTGGGAAGTTCTTCCCAACTAGCAGAGATGTAAATGGGTCAAATATACCAGATAAAGATCTCCTATTTGCTTTAGCCTCTTCAAAAGCACAAAAAAAAAAAGGAAACTACCATGCATTTTTTAGTCAACATCAAAACAAGTGAAGTGACTTTTAATCACCTAATCCATATGGCACCAGATCTTATGATATTATAATTGGATGATTTTGGACAAAAAAACAATGCAATTTAATTTGCATCATCATCATTTAGATTGATTTAGAAAAGCCCATCAAAAAGCCTTGAATTTATTTTTGTAAGCACACTTTTACATGCACAAAATCCCTTGGACATTTATTTTTCTCGTCTGAATGATATTGTGAGTATTGCAAGCCACAACATCTCTATCCGTTAGAATGCAAACACAATACAATTGAAGCAACACAAGTAAGTTATTAAGCTTTTTAGTACCTCTACAGCATCAGAGACTGTTGTTGCCATGTCATATGTTATTTCTTCAAAGGTTTCGTCCAAAAAAAACACTATAGTTGTAAGCTTTCGACCAGTTAGAAGAGCTTCTATTTCCTCACGCCCTGGTATTGTATGCCTAGGACCAGCCTTGACAGAACGTTTCAAAGCATTCAAAGTATTTACAGCAAGGACTTGCACTTCAGAATCGGTATTTGCACCATATGCTACGTTATGGACATACTCAGACAAATATACGCCAATGTCTTTGCTAGGAGGCATGGAGGATGCACACAAGTACATTAATTCCCATGCTTTAATCAAGTATTGTCTGCATAATTTAATAAACAAAGGTGTTGGAATCAATATAGAACACACAATCATTTTTAAGTTCATACACAAGTAAAAAAAAACAATCTTGAGTATGAAGTATCAATATTTGGCAGCTTCTGAGAAAATTGGAATAGAAATGTCATTATTAGGTCAGCCAAATGATTAATGTGGGTTGGTACAGTTAACAAACATATACAGACATATAAACCACATCAAAGATTACATACCTGTCAGGATTACTCCTTGTTTGCTTCGAAATCTGGGCAAACAGTTCGTCTCGAAGCTCTGCTCGTTTTAGCGTATGCTTGTATAGTTTTCCAACAAGTTCAATCCTTTCATCCAAGCTTACTGGGGCTACTCGATCAGATGAATCAACTCCCATGTACTTCAGAATTATTTGGAACAATTTAATGGCCCGACTTATTAGATCACTATTCATTTTCAGTAATGAAGTTGGTATAAGATCCTGTAAAAACCATCATCAGCATCCTGAACTTTTAAAGTGCATAAGTAAACAAAGTAGCACAAAATGCAGCAATTTTTTACCTTTTGAAAACATAGCATGTCCTCAAATGTGTATTTTTCCCGAACTTGAGGGCCTACAGATTTTTTAGAAAAGAAGCCACGTTTTCCAGTGGAATGAATTTGTTTCTGCATCAATCTTAGGAATCCCTCAACCTACAAAGAATAGTATGCATACGTAAGGAAAAAACAAATGCTCATTAGCAACTACAAAATCAATAACAGAAGAAGTTGCATTTCCATCACACGTTACATACACAAACAGCAAGAAAACTATTCACCTGAAACTTATCAATCAATGGTATTGCCCCAGCAAGTTCTGCAGGAATACTGGCTGAAAGCGCGGCGTGCGTGCTGCAAAACAGAAGTAATTTTATACATATGAGCCCAAATACAACCTATTTAAAAAACTGAAAATAACCCATTTGATTTGAGCCAAAACAATAACTGAACACACTTACGGCGTTGCGAAATTGGAACCATCACTATCATATCCATCCCCATTAGAAACGGAAGAAGGAGTACACAAAGGAGTGTCTTCATTCCCATAGCTCGAACTAAAAGACGACATGCTTGTTCTCACACTTTGCGCCATAGATTTCTGCAAATCAAATTGTATTTCACCAATTTACTAAAAGCTTAACAAACTATTAATCTACTTAAATAAAATTGCAGTTTAAAATAAAAGGCATTCATTAGGGGAAAATGTAACAGAAAAGAGTAGAGATCTAAACTGAAAAAGGACCAAAGAGAAGTTAAAAAAGACAACAGATCGGCATTGAAGTGAAAGAAAACAGAGAGATCGAGAAATGCATTGAGAAGAGACAAAACCTGAGAGATCTGAGCTGCTGATGAAGAAGAGGTTTTGGAAGGTAAGAATCACGAGAGTGACATTAATGTCATACTTTTTCCTTTTCCTTCTCTTTTCTTCTATGGCTATGGCTGCCGTACTGTTATGTAGTATTATGTATTATATCAATATCAATATCAAATCATCCACTTCAAATTTCAAATTGCTCTTTCACCAAAATCAAAAATCGCCATCTCTAATTTATTTTATTTATTATTCTACCAAAATCCTTTTATATTCGCTGTTTTTTTTATAAGTTACCATAATTGAAATAAGTAATTACAATATTAAAATCTTTATTTTACTATTTATTGATAATAATAAAAAAAAAAGATAAATTGTGTTTTATTACCTGTAAATTCTGGTAACTATTTGCAGTTACCTAAATAGATTGTGTCTAACTTATTTGGGAAATGTAATTACTCATTAATCAATATTATTACGAAAAGTTTATTTTGTACGACAAATCATTTTTTACCGGTAAAGTTGTCTTGAACGGTTTTTCAAGCACATTTTTGAAACTAAATACTAACGTAAATATTTACTTAATTCGTCCATTTATTGAGAGATAGCAAAAAGTGAAACTCTAAAAAGAATAACATTTTGAATAGTTTGGGAGCAAAATAATCCTTGATATAACGCAAAAAAGATGTGATGTACAATTTTATTTATGTTGTCATTAAAAGAACTACAAATTTACTCTTTTTTTTTTTTTTGAGAACTGTAAATTTACATATCATATATAAAACGACATAAAATTATCCAAACATTTTCAAGCAATATCAAATTACTTCTATTTCGTAAGAAATTTCAACGATTTAATTTCACAGTCCAACATCTAAATTTGACTATAAGCATTTTAGGCCTTTCATGAGTGAAGGAACAATTTTTTTGAAAACTGAATAATAAAATTAATTATGGAAATAATTTATTTTACAAATTAAACTTGAAATCAACCGTGAGAATATGTTTTCTTAAAATCTCAAAAGATACTTTGTGATCTTAACTGTTGTTTACTCTTTCAAAAAGTAACTGTTATTTACTTAAAATCGTTTTTATCAAATCCATCATATATTTGGAAAAAAGAAAAAGATGGAGTAGTATAATGTAATTATTTTGATGTGGTCTAAAGTAAATTTCCTTTTTGCTGTTAATATCTTCTTCTTTTTTCAGTAGTCATTTGCCAATCATATTCTAATCATAGTGATGTATAAAACATGATTTAAAAAGAACAAATTTCAAAATTTATGTTGCATAAAGTTTATGTTATTTTTTATTTAAATTAAATAAATTCAATAAAATCCGTTAGACATTTATTCAATAGTTCGGTTGTTCGGTTCATTCCATTTATTAAAATTTCTTTTAATAAGAAACAACATGCCTGAGATAGTTTATCTCTAATACTTTTTAGTTAGATAAATATTACCTTAACTATTATAGAATTTGACGCATAGGTTTAAAATAATTGGATTGTCCTTTCATATAAACGATTTTGTATTTTGTTTAACTAATTGTTTGGAACAATATTAGTAACACAAAAAAATTAGACATTATGATAGTACTTTTTGTCATTGATAGTCGATGTTTGATATTTTAATAGATTATAATTGTGTTGTAGTAACAGAAAAGAAAAACATCAGTTAAATAATTGTGAAAACAACTAGTTCAAACCCTTACAAAGTAAAAATAAATTGAAACTGTTTGGATAATTTTATGTCGTTTTATATATGATGAGTAAATATGTAGTTCTCTTAACGGCAACATAAACAAAATTGTACTTTACGCCTTGTTATATTAAATCATTATTTTTCTCCTAATCTATTCAAATTCATATGAAAAATTGATATAGAGTCCTTTTATTTTTATTCTTTTTTTTGTTTGGTATAGTTCCTTCCTATTATTCTAACTTGAAATATTGGATATGAAATAATACACAAGAAAAGCAGCGAAATATATTTTTCAGCATGAAAGATGGAGCTAATTAAAGTTGCACTACTAATGTTTTTTTTTATGGATTTACTTTTTTTTAGCTGTAAGTCAGAAAATTGCAGAGAATCAGTCATTGTATAGAGGATAGATGAAAATTTAAAAAGACCCACATTTGTCCCTAGTACTTGCCAACTTTTTTCATTTTCATTGAAAATTATTACAATTTGTTTATTGTTTCTTTTACACGTTTCACAAGGACCCTTCTATACCCCCCATTTGCTTAATTGCCGGCCAGCCGGCTCCGGCAAGGACACAAGATATACTATGCATACGAGGAATTGGTAAGAGATCAATTAAATAAAAAAAAACGTTTAAAAAAAAATTAAATAAAAAAAATACATCTAATTTAAAGTTCACAAATGTGAGGATATGATTTACGCTATTTGTAAATTTATTATTGAAGTTATCGTGGTAGCGATTTAGAGCAAGTAAATGAATTAACTTTGCAAATTAGGTAACACAAAAAGTTTAACTTTGCAAATTAATGAAAATCACAAGTTCTTCATAGAGAAAAGTATAAATAAAATTCAGATTGTTTCATTGATTTGTAAATAGAAAGGTAGCATTACTCATTGACTAGCTAACTTTGTTTGTGTGTCATTCTAAAAAAAATACAGTTTTTTCATTTACATATTCATGAAACTCTTGGGTTTTTATTACACTTATTCCAACTTTTAAATTATAATTATTCCAATTGTGGAACTAGAGTGACAACAACAAGATTCGTCGATGAGCTTATGCAGCCCATAAATTCAACAGTCCAGTAACAAAGAAGGCGGAAAGGACCTCGTTCGCTACTATTCTTCATCCGCGTCTGCCTTCAAGCGAGAGCCACTAGAGGTCCACGACAAGAAAGGATGATGCCAAAATGTCCCACTCACGTAAAGATTTAGTTTTTGGGCACCATATAGATGACAAAAAAGGAAGATTCCAAATAGACATCAATAATAAAAAATGCGTATAAATGCTCACCTTGTCGTCATAAGGTATATTCACAATCTTCTGTTTTGTTTGCCTCCTAAATTTTCCTCTTTAGGTTGTCTGAGTGTCTCTAGGGCAATCCTAATGCCAGCATTTTTTCACAAGTTTGACGAGCTAACGAGGAGAAGATATCGGTGCAATTTATCACAGTGGTTACAAACTTTTATTGAAGCATAGGAAATAGTCACAGAATAAATACATTAAGCCCAAATAAAATATATTTTGTTGGCATTAATTGATTTTAGAAAAAACAGAGATATAGCAAGTTTGCAACCAAAAAAAATAATAAAAAAAATCAAAGTGTGCATTGCTGTGCTCGTGATTGCATTAAAACAACTAACTGAATATTGGCAATGTTTCATTGTCTTGTCTGTCCCTTTCAATGAATACATTATGAACCGAGGAAAATGTCATTTTTTATCCCATACTTATAAAACATTTTCAACCCAGTCCCTACTTATATCTCATGATGGAGTATTCCATTTTTTAAATTAACTAACTGTCACCCCTAACCTAATTAATTAATTAATTAATTCATGTCTTAAAATGTAATTTAGAATATTTCCAAGCAACTCTTAGAAATAATCCAAAAAATTTATGATTTTTGCTTTCTCTGATTCCCCATAAGCTGCGAGACAAAACACTAGATCCCAACAACATTAAGTATCTCCATCATACACAATCATACACTGGACTAGCTAGAAAAGAAATCAAACAAAAGATCTCTCTAAGATGCAATGTTAGAAAAGAAATAGACAATTCTGTCATAGGCTCATAGCAATAACGGTCGAGATGCAACGTTTGAAACGTTGTCGTTCTACCCTCTTCCCATGTGAATGTACCGCTGGTTCCACGTCCACTCGTTCCTTCCATGACTACTTCATAGTCCCACATCATCCACAGCAGGTGTACATTCAACCTTGTAGCATAAAAACTGTCCAGAAAGATATATTGCTTCCAAATCTTGTTGTTTTAGTACAATGTTAAGAAGTCTTAATCATAACTTATGGGTATTATACCTTTTCCAGAACAATTGAGTTTGCTCCCAAATCCCAATAGCATTGACCCGAGCCAACGCAAATAATTTTGAGAATGACTTGCATATGTAAGCACAATACTGGAAATGAGCAACAGATTCAAATCCCGGTTGCCAGAGGAAGCTACCCGGAAATATTCCCAAAATATGTGAGTACAGTGTGGCTAAATCATTTGAGCAGAGAGACCACAATCATTACTTACAGAAGTGAATTTTCTTCATTACAAAGTAAAGAGCTTTTTCACCTGCAACTTCTGCCACCATGACTGCCATGAACTAATTGATCGGTAGGACATGGGAATTCCTGCTCCTCATTGAGAATGTATGCTTAATCGGGGTAAGACTAAAACTGGGAAGATCTGAAAAAGATCAAGTAAAGATACCTGAATGTACCTTGTAATTTCAAATAACTAAACAACAATAGATGAAGCAGAGATCCCGGGATATACCCCACTGAGTTGGCATATATTTGGCCTGTAATTCCAAGAGGATTTACATAATCCGAGAATTTGAGTTGTCGATGTAGCTTCTAAAACGAACATCATATAAGTGTTTATGAATCAGAAGGACAATTTTCATATAGTCAATAAGAATGCAAATGACTAAATCGATATCAAAGATTTTCGGTGAACATTAAATTCCAGTATACTTGTGAGCATGTTAAAATTTATCTCCATAAACAGGAAAATTTAAATAAACTGACCAAAATATATTCTCAACCACTAACTGTATACCCTTGGTAAGCAGGTGAAACCAAATGATCGAATTTTCAAGGGAAATATATTCTCAACTAACTGTATATCCTTGATAGGAGGGTGAAACCAAATGATTGAATATTCAAGAGACGCGTAGATCACTTTGAAAAACCTCTGCTTAAACATCTCAATCTTTCCATGACATTTTGGATTTTTTCTGAAATTGCCGTGTAGAGACAGATCTGTGCTGCTTCATCGAGATCATAATGGGAAACTATCGGCCATCCTTTACTACTAAAAGGCAAATTACGAGACATAGATATTGCTGTTTGTCTCATTTTAGGAAGGTCAAATTCAATTGGCTCACCAACGACTATGTTAATTGTCTTGTTACATAATGGTAAAAGAGGTCTTCTTCCAAACCAATACTTCTCAGGCATTACCTGTAATTACGAAACATGGTATGAACAGTTACACGAGGCAGTATATTGCATATATCATTTGACAAATTGAGCAACTTCAAAATGATAGAAATCTCCCTAACTTAAAATAGAGATTCACATTTGCGGGAAAATAGAAGTTCTAAGATATCTAGATATGCATAGTTGGGCATTTGGAGTTTCCAGTTTATATGCTCAATGATACAGAAGCATCATTTACTGTTGATGCCCTACTCGATTCTAACACGTGTAATTCAAACATAAAACTACAAAAAAAGAAGTATACGAATAGGCTATTTTTTCTAGCTGTATTTTCGAGTTGCATGTGTTAACTGAATTGTCTGTTCGATGGAAAACTTTTTGGCCATGAAAGGTTGAAAAGTGTAACTTTTGAACTAGTTTCCAACAAGCTAAAATTAGATTAGAGTTGGATTGCTCCATCATTGCATGCCTATAAGGATAGTCAAACACTGATATTGAAGCAAACAGAGAATTTTTAGGACCTTACGTGACAGTATCTTTGAGAACGAACTTCATACCCCTAGCACAGAATCTGGAGCCAAAAACCTAGCACTTATTGGTGTTCTTATGTTCTGAGCAACTGAGTAAAGTAACTCTAATCAAATTATAACTGTATCCATTGACTCCGGTCCAAGGCTGAAACCCATAATAGTTTGCTTTTAAAGCTTATCAACCCAGTAAATGAATTCCTAGGGCTCATAACTATAAGGAACACTTACGCAAATGTTCACAAAAGGTTTACCCGAATTGAATATAATGTTCAAGCACTTAACTTTTACTAATTCTCTATAATCAGAAGTCTATATGAACCCCGATGTTTCAATTTAGTTTGAATCATTATGCTTAAATAGTTCCTATTTAGTTGCTTGTTTCACTTTTCCCCTTAGGTTTGAAACATTGCGACTCATGGACCTGAACTCTTTTAACTTTTTTATACAATCACTCGTTGGTTACTGCACATTGCAAACATTCATTTATCAAATTTGCGAAGCTATCCTACAACACATTCTCAAAAGTGATTTAATATGGTTTCAATTACAAAAAATCCCTTGGACCAAAAGAGCATACATCCTTTTTTCTACAGTTCAAGTGAATGGCTAGTTAAGATAGATTGGTTTCACCAAAAAAAAGGCTATTCAAGATGGACCACGAGAACACCTTATAATCATGTTAAAAGACTAGCACCCTAAAGTATGACAGAAGGTTCCAACTTTTGATCATTTCCTGATGAGCCTATAGGCCCTATACCAGTGTTTTTATTCGTGTGGTTTTATCGATAATGAAAGACTTTTTTTTAATCCGAAAACTGCATGCTTCAGATACTTAGCTTTAAAATATAAAAGAGATAGAGGAAGGAGTACATCAGCCATAAGACTATTGCAGGACCAGTCTCAAGTAATGCGAAGTAAAAATACAAAACTGAAGCAGAGGTTCTATAAGAAAACTTCTATTGGGCTTTGATATAAGATATCGTGTTGGGTATTGAAGAACCAAGTACATAAGATCAACTTGACAAACATGAGCATGTATAGATAGATGACAAATATGAGGATACTTAATTCTCAAATAGAGCATATAGGTCAAGCAACATAAAAAGTAAATAGCACGAGCAACCCAGTTGATTTACAGTCACAAAATCATTGTTCGAAGGATGGGGGAAAGAATAGAGTCGAGATTCAAGCAAGTATTTAGCAGTATGAGTGCATGCTGATATTATAAAAACCAATAGTTCAATTGCAAGCATAAGTGCAAAAAGTGAAGGCGGGTCAATCCTTTAGCAGGTTTTATAATTTAGATATTACAGATGAGTAAATTACCTCTTCAAATCCTTTATGAACAATGGGCAAGACTATAGGAGTTATAGGGGCACGGACAATAAGACTCGCAGTACCCCATTTTAATCGTCCTATTGGTGCATCCACTTGAGAAACTTTGCCTTCTGGAAATGTATGCAGCTGTTAATTAGAAGTCAATATAACATCAGAATAACATGTAAAATTATGGTGCAGGTGGAGATGAGTGGTAAAAAAGTATGATTCACATGATGAGACAGAGCAAATAATATTTAAACAGTTTATGATTGCAACAATGTCAGCACATTTTTATGACAACTACTTGTAGAAACCATGTATGCATTTATGAAAACGTTAATGGGGCTACTATAATTTGGAAAAAGAAAAGATCCTCTGTCAACAAAGATTTAATTCTGTATGACAATTTTATAGAACCATTTCAGAATACACTGGCAGACATATAAAAAGGTGCCTCACAGAAGATCAAAAGTACGGTCCAGGTCCTGAATTGGGACATTGCAAGTACTTATCTTTTAATCTTTATAGATCATGACATTTGCTGTTTTAGGACATTTAGTTTTGAAACATATAATCAATCATTTCCAAATCTTCTAATCACAATTCACAAGCCTAAGTTGCCTCTATCATATGTCACTACCGTAAGGATACAACATAATCGTTAGTCTTCTCATTATTTTAACATCTCTAAGTCATTGATACTAAGTCCACAATATTCCTTGTTTTATTCAATGATGATGGATCAGGAAACTGAACCATTCGGGCACATGAAGGCTCATATAGCTTCATCACAGTATCTAAGCCAACTGGGGGAAACACGGATTACAATATATGCCAAGAAAACTCCATAAAGTAAGTCTATTTCCATAAAGCAAAGAATGCTGGAACAATAGTTGAAGTAAAAATACCCATGCTCCGTCTCTCAAGCGTTCAAGTGCTTCATTCATGTGTTCTTGATAAATTCCACCACCACGGGTAATAGGTATGCATTTCCCTGCAAAATTTCCAAGTTCAAAAGCCTAGACCAGACGACTTACGAATACTGGTCAAGTTTGCAACAAACACCAAATTTGAGCCATACTGAAACTCTTTAAAACTGCAGCGAAACAGAACAATTTCCAAACTTGATAAAGAAAGCGGGAGAGAGAAACCTCCCCGGATAATTCACAATTTTAAAGTTCCAGAATTGCCTACTTAGCTAAAGCTTGATTAAATTGCATCTAAAGTCTATCACTTTATTCAAATTCACGTCATGAATGTATCACCTAAGAAAGAAAAATTGAATCTTTAATCAATGAGAAACATACCGAGTAAAAATATCCACGATAAAGACTTCAGCTTCCTAAATAATATGACAAAGTTGTATCTAAAGACTATCACTTTATTCAAACTCCTAAGATTCACATCATTAAAGCATCACCCAACAAAGAAAGATTGAATCTTTAATGAACTAGAAACATACCGAGGCGAAAAAAATAAGAGAGCAGGGGATTTTTGAAACAAATGTCTTCAGCAGCAAGAGCCCATCGAGCTAAATTAGAATCAGCGGTAGGGAAACCAGGGAATCCCCACATAAGAGGATCATCTAACCTGGTATATCAATGGAGAATCAGAAGAGATGCATATGAAGAAAAAAAGAAGAAAGAAGATGAAGGGGGGCTTACGTGGACATGTGATTGCTGACAGTGATGAGAGGAACTCCAGGGGATCGAGATCGGACAAGATGGAGAAGAGTGTCGGCATTATGAACATAAGTGGTGTTCACAACATTGGAGACTGTCTTTGCGAATGCAGCCACTGTCATGATTACCATCTTCCTTGGAATTCCTCTCATGTGTCTTGACCTTCCTGCCCATTCCATTCTCAATAACACACACTCCACTTTACTTCTCACAACTTGTCACATTTTGAATTGTTCGCCCGTTTCTAACTCATATTAATTCGACTAATCTGGATTTGGGAGAAATCCAAACAATATAATATTTAAACCTCTTTTAATTAATGTTGCTAGGATCGAATAACAGACATCGCTACCAAATACAGTCTCATATTATCATTGCATTAGTGAATTATTCAATCTTTAAGCTTATCATGTCAACAATTAAAAAAATTACATTATTAACAAAAAATGTAATTATTTAGTATTATTTAAAAAGATATTTATGTGAAGTTGTTTGTCGCATTGAATTTAAATTTTATGTTTGTTACTACATCTTTACATTTAGAGTATTTAATAATTTTCATTTATTCACCAAACAATATTTTGGTGGTTAAATATGATAAAAAAGAGACTTTATACACTTATTTTTTGAATTGTAGTTATTAACGACTCACTTATTTATGAGTATATGTGAAAAAATTAACTAATATACACAAATAATTCATGTATTAAAAAAAAAAGAAAAATTTAAAATTTAACGGCTAATATGAAATAGAGTATATATTTTTATACTAAGAAATTTGACAAGTAATCAAATGTATTTTTTTATTTTTTTCGAAAGACAATCAAATGTGTTTCTGTTAACATCAAAACATTATCTTATAATTAGTTTGATGCAGATGGTTATGATTTTATTTTTTTTTTTTGAAAGGACAGATGGTTATGATTTTATTATTTCAAATTCAGAATAAAATTTTTAATGCCATTAAATTTTAAATGTATAGAAATGGCCGACCAAAATCTCTGAGTAAAAGGCGGTGGTGGGTTAACTCCCTAAATACTCTGCACAATGTTAATCAAAATTTAAACACTGTAGTAAACTAAATTATAAAATATTAATTTTCAATTAGTCAAAAAAAAAAAGAAATTAAGAGAGAGTGCCGCCCGAAAGAGAGGCAATTGTGCTAAGAAAAGTTAGGTTGCCCATAAAATGAAGACATAGTACAACTATTCTCTTCTTACCTAATCCCTTTGATCACCAATAATTCCGGCAAAAATTACCACCACACCTTCTTTTTCTCTAATTTAATCAATGTCTCCTATTTGGAGTATTACCTGTTTTCTTTTAGTTTTTTCATCATTTTATTTTTCCATCAACAACTCAAATCCAAATTAGATATTTTAGTTATTATATATCTAAAATTTTATCATTAGAACTCCCTATAATTCACATTTATTATTTGATGTGAATAAATTTTGTCACTTAACCTATAAGAAATATCATTTGGACATATTTAGCTTGTAATCTATCTCATTTTTTCGTGAGATTTCACCTAATTTCAATGGAGATTTATAACATCACCATTATCCTCGTAATAAACGTTGGGTGAGATTATTAATTCACACAATTTTAATGTAGATTTTCTTATGTGAGAATAATTAAATTATATTAAAGAATAAAAATACAAACTTCCAAAAACATATTTTTTGTCAAAAAAAACTTACATAAATATATTTTAATTATATATTTCTGAAAGACACTAGAATCTAAGACTTCGTTAAGTGGGAGAAACTCTTAACCACTTTTATCAATCCATTTTTGTTAAATTTCTGTTAATTTTGAGATGAATTTGAAAGGATGTTCAAAGTTAATACTCTATTAACAACTATTAATGTCATACATAAAAGTCCAATTTTGAAATAAATAATAACTTCCTAATTTGTTTTCTTATAACTTTTTAATTTGTTTTCTTCATTGTGGAATTTGATAGTGTGCCTTCAAGGTTTAATTTGAAATAAATAATAAGAGCATGTTTAATTTTTAATGAATACTTTCGTCAAATAACATTCTTATAATATTTAATACATATATTGTATAAAACTTTCAAATGAAATCATTAAGGTAAGGAATAAAAAAAATCATTAAGGTAACATTTTATCTTTTATAATGATGCATTTTGAAATTCCCATCAACTTTATGCTAAGGGAAGGTAGTGAGAAAGTGTTATATTAATTATTTAGCTATCCCTTCAAAACAATTAAATTATTTATTATTATTAACTGGATCCCTTTCTAAATATTCTTTTTAAAAATATAATATGTGTATTAATCAGTGCAAACATACCTTTAGTGAGAACATCTGATGCCAATAGGCTCCAACAAAAGGATTAATCAAATAATATTCATCAATAATCTTGGCATTAATAATAAATAAAGCCTACTGTTAATTAATGGAATACAGAAAAGACCCACCATACAGTACCCTAAGGAAGAAAATAAAATGCTACTGAAGAAAAAGACATTTCGTAATAAGTCAAACTTAATTTGTTTAAATTATCAAAATCTAATTTAAGTTGTACCTTAAATTGCATATATGCTTATCTAATCATTCGATGTATAATTAATTAAGCAGAATACAATTGTGATTAATGAGTTGTCCTTCCATGAATCACTCGTTAATCTTTAATTAGTCAACTAATTTGAAAACAGACATTTTCACATTTCTTTTCATTGTCTGCTCAATTTAGGCCCCTACCATTCTGAGCTAAATTAATTGTTTCAAAATCAACTTAAACGTGGATAACAATGTAAAGGTAGCCGGTGTAATTTTACCAATTTGTAATTATAAGTAGACTGATGATCATTTTTTTTTGGCTTAATACAGTAATATCACTAGCTGGTCGAATTTGGCTAAAAAAATACATTGGCTTCAAATTTATGAAGTTTACTCTTCATCAGCGGAATTCTAAAACTCCGATCAGTGAGAATTCGTCCAGCCAAAACTCCATGAAGGTGGTTTGGGCATGAGCAACAATCGCCTCTAGTTGAAGAACTAATTCAGGGCATTCTCTTCTTCAATAGTAACCGCACTTTAAAAAGCAGATTCAAGATCTATGGAAAAACAAACAAACAGATAATTTTTTAGAAAAAAAACTAAAAAGAACACTAATAGTGAGACAATTTTAACAAGAGTATTTTAAAGGATTAAACACTTAATTGTTCCTTGTGGTATTCAAAATTTTGATTTTTGCCCTTTGTGGTATGATTTGGTGACATTTGCCCCTTGTGGTATCCAATTTGGTGGCATTTGCCCCCTGATGGACGAAAAATGAAAAAATTTAGTTTCTCGATCAGTTCAATAATCATATTTTCATAAATTCATGCCATCAAATTTGCTAAATTTACAATTTGAAATGACATTATGTAATAGAAGTTATCTAATTCACATCCATCATGGGGCAAAAATGACAAAATTGAATACCATAGGAGGCAAAAGCTAAAATTTTAAATACCACAGGGAGCAAATAGATGTTTAATCCTATTTTAAAAGTGGATAGATATATCCTTATCTAAACTATTTGTTAAGAGAAAATGTAACAAAAAAAAATATAAAAAAACAAAAATTGTCACATAATTTGTGATTGGTTTTTGGCAGATAAGCTTGCACAATTACCTGAACTTTTATGCAAAAAAACAAAATAAAACAATGATTAAAACAGCTTACAGAAATTTCTTTTACATCAAGATAAAATTGGCTTGGAAGCAAATTCTACTATTTGATACATTATAGATGAATTTGAACTTCACTCAAAATGATATCCTTTTTTATTTTCTTCGATTTTAATAATTTTGTAACCCATTACGAGAATTTTTTTGAAGTAAAAGTTGGTTTGGCTGGGTACTAGTTGAACCGATTCTATATGTTGGAAACGTGTAGATTTTCTTAGCAATATTTTGAACTTAAAAGTGTACGGAAAAGGCTAAATTTCATTTTTATTAGTTAAACTAGAAAAATGATGATTAGATTATTATTTTTTATAGCAATGATGATTAGATTATATAAATGAATGGAAATCCACGTTAATCCATCCAAATTACACCGTCCAGCCCACAATTCTGAATATAAATATAAAAGTTTGCTGCTGCTGACTTATCAATTTCCAAAACTTGTGTTTTGTTTTCTCATTATAACATATACCATTCAGAAAAGTCATTGTTCAACCATATTATTATTAACACTAATCTCATCAACTAATGATCTATAATTATACGATGAACATGAGTAGTAGTAGTTACAGCAAGATTAACCGGAGAGGTTTCAGGCTACATCCCATCAGAAGATTCTCAGTTCAGAAGCTAAAATCAAGGCTGGTTTACTTATTCAGATTTGTAAGAAGCAAATGGAGATCATGTTCATCTTCTTACGGACAAACTTTTCAATCCTTAAAAAAAGGCAGCATGAGTAGCAGAAGAAGATTAGTAGTTGTTCATCAATCTAGTTACTACAGCAGATCAAGACCGACCGCCACAACAACCTCCTTCTGTCGTTCAAATTCATTCTACTCAGAAGCCATTGCTGATTGCTTAGACTTCATCAAAACTTCTTCTTCTTCTTTCTCTGTGGATCATAAACATGTCTCTCCAAGATAATTATTTATAATCTCTTTTTGTTTAATTCTCTCAATTTTGATGATTTTAATCAATCTGTTTAAAAGGGTTTCTTCCTATATATTTTAGTTTCTTGTTTGGTAATTAGTTTGGAAATTTCTCTTTCAACTGCTCATCTTTTTGTAGATATGGACATATCTTTTCAGTTGAAGTTGTTCATGATTATGGTTTCAATGCTTTCTTTCATTTATTAATTTTCTTTTTTATTAAATTGGGTGTAGAGATGCTTAATGTTGGAAATAGAATCCTTGAATTCTCGTGTTTCACAAAATTACCAATTTTGAATTTTGGTTGCTTGCGTAGAATGACTAATGCGATAAACATGTTACCAACTCCATTATAACGAAATTGAAGTTACTAGGTTGGCCAAGTTGTTGCTTATAAGAATCACAACATGACACATACGAGTTTAATAGGCAACTCGTACTACTCAAATGTAATTGATGCATGTTAATAAGTTTTTTGTTTTCAAAAAATTGTTAGTGCTCTTATCCATGGGTTGAGTGAAATTTAAAATTAGTTTTTGAATGAAAATGAAATTAATGAGATTTGGTATAACGGCTTTTTAGTAGAAACTTGTAGGAATTCTTATTTTACAACATTCAACAATTTGAAGTAGTCATTGGGAATGATCCGTAATTATGGTTCAAACATGAAACAAAGTATGTGTAGGTATGAAATCAAGAATCCAAAAGCATTCTAGAAATTCGTAAGCACCTAATCCGTTCCCATTATTTGACTTGTTAAACAAAAGTTAAAGGATGGTCAATACTTAACAAAAGCAAAAACTTCCCTTTTTCTCTTTGTTGAATTATATTTTTGGAGCTTTATGAAAAGGTCATAGCTTATTGTTAAGCTTTTAATCGTGATTATTGATGCCCAATTAACTACTAATTTTTTTAATTTACTTAATTTAGTAGCTGGATAAATTATACTAGAATAATGGTTAGCTAGGAGAGGAATGAAGGGTATCTATCTCTGTGTTTCAAGTGTCAACTTCCATTACTAATCATTGCCTATTTTCTCTTTTTCTAATGTTTGGTTAAGTGGGCATCATTTTGTCTAAATTGGCCCAATAATACAAGGCAATTGTAAGCCCAAAGTGATCCACTTTAATACGAAGCAAGTGATGTAGTAGTAGAAAAACACAAAGTAAAAAATAACTTTAAAACAAGGTTATTCATGGAAAGTGAAAACAAAGTGACTAAGACTTGTTAATAAGATGAACTTTTAATATGTGTGTGGCACATTTTAAAATAAATAGACTCTAATGTGTATGATTTAAGTAAAAGCACATACCATATGAATGATATCAGATTGTACAAAAAAAAGTCCACTCAAAGTCAATATTCACGGTCTATTCCGTGATATTACTTTTCTTGTAGAATTTGGAAAAGAAAAAAAAAGAAAAGAACAATTTGGAAAGGTATGAATTACGAACAAATGCTAGTCACATTTTGGAAGCAACATATTTTGAATTATTTTATCATGCATACATGTAAATAATGCAAGAAAAGAAAAGTATAAATCTAACACCAAAAATAATTTTCTAACAAGTAAAGAATTTTTGTTCTCCCCATTTATTGATAAAAGTTAATAAAACTAGACTTGTTTTTTCCAATTGTGAAATTAGATTTATTTGCTTACAATTTATAATCTATTATTTACCATACAATAAATCTTTTAAACCTAGTTTTATATTCATAACTAATTTTAAGTAAGTAAAGACTTTAAAGTTAATTGCGAAGACTAGACTTTTAAATATAAAATTGCGTTTGTATTAGACAACTAATACTGAAAACTGTTCTTTATACGTTATCAATAATTCGTTTCAGTTTAGTTCAATTCAATTTAATTATAAAAAATATGACCTAAATACTATAGAAATCCACCTAAGAGCTCCCCCATAAAACGTGAAACTCTACACTTCTAATGGAATAGTATGTAAGTAAAAGTTATATACACATTATTGAGAGGCTAGAATGTTGTATTTCATCCTATTAATTTAAGAGACTGTCAATTTCTGACACGATAACACGATTTACAAAGACAATTTGTTCAAAATGATTGCCATTTTTTCATCATTTATATTATATATAATTTATATAAAATACATAAATGCACATAACACATGTATGATCCGCTAACTCGTTTTGACACTCTATAAAATAGTGTGTAACAGATTATTGGAGGTTAATTTTGGAGGGAAAGAAACGAAATGCGCAGCGTTTTGGCGCGAAAGAAAGCGCGTGGAAAGACTCAACTCAATGAGAAGAGGAGAAGGTAAAAGAGGGCAAACTTCCCAAATGAATCGGACCCCATCTAAGCTTAGGTCTTTGCTCAATCGAGCTAGAACTCTCATCGGAATCGCCTCTACCTCCGCCGTCGCCGCCGCTATCTCCACCACCTCCGCTCCTTGCGCCACCAGTTCCGCTCCCAAGATCACCTCCGCCATGGAAGAGCTCAAGACTCGCGTCTGCATCATCGGAAGCGGCCCCGCTGCCCACACCGCCGCCATCTACGCCGCCCGTGCCGAGCTCAAACCTATCCTATTCGAAGGCTGGATGGCCAACGACATCGCCCCCGGCGGCCAGCTCACCACCACCTCCGAGGTCGAGAATTTCCCTGGCTTTCCCGACGGACTCCAGGGCGGCGAACTCATGGATCGATGCAGAGCTCAATCCGTCCGGTTCGGGACTCAGATATACACGGAAACCGTCAATAAGGTCGATTTTAATTCCACTCCTTTCAAGATTTTTACTGATTCGAAATCTGTAATTGCTGAATCTGTCATTGTTGCTACCGGAGCTGTTGCCCGGCGCCTTACTTTCCCCGGCTCTGAGACGTTTTGGAACCGGGGTGTTTCTGCCTGTGCTGTTTGTGACGGGGCTGCCCCGATTTTTAGGGATAAGGCGTTGGCTGTGATTGGGGGAGGCGATTCCGCTATGGAAGAAGCTAACTTTTTGACCAAATATGGGTCCAAAGTTTATATCATTCATAGGAGGGATACATTTAGGGCTTCTAAGATTATGCAGAATAGGGCGTTGGCGAATCCTAAGATTGAGGTCATTTGGAATTCGGCCGTTGTGGAGGCGAATGGTGAGCGGCTTTTGACTGGGCTGAAGGTTAAGAATGTTGTGACTGGGGAGGTTTCTGAATTGAAGGTTAATGGATTGTTCTTTGCCATTGGACATGAACCTGCTACTAAGTTCTTGGATGGACAGCTTAAATTAGACTCTGATGGTTATGTTGTGACCACACCGGGGACTACTCAGACCAGCGTGCACGGTGTTTTTGCTGCTGGTGATGTCCAGGATAAGAAGTACAGGCAAGCTGTAACCGCTGCTGGCACTGGTTCGTCCCTATTTCTCTCGTTTACTTATATGAATTCATGTTAATACTTGGAATAATTGGTTTCTTTGCAATGTTGAACTTGATAATTATTATGTGTATTGCTTTAAATGACAGTTTTTTAAGCCAGAACCTTGTGGCAAAACCTGTATAAATGCATCATGACTTGAAATATTTATGTTTGATTGTGGTTATGGACATTAGTCACAGTCAGTGGCTCTGTGTAGTCTTCTGTGTTTGTCTCATGTGATATACTAGTTTGTTTAGGCGAATAAAAAAGTACAGCATTTGTATTATCCACGTATTCAATTGCTTAGTTATCAATCTTAATATACTTAGTGGCATTAACAGGATAGAAAGAAACAATGTGGTATCACGCATTACCAGCATTTCTTAAAATGTAATTGTTGATAAACAAGCTAATTCAATCAAGATATTAAGGGCAAGAAAACGACAATTGTTGATAAACAGTAATAACGTGGTAAATAAAATGCATAGTGGTTGTCTTAAAATGATAAAAGTGAGTCAAAGCGCATGAAAGTTTCAACTTTCAACACATCAGTTTACTTATGCAATATGTTCGGGGGGAAATTGATGGATTGCCGAACAAACAAATGCAGAAATTTGCTGTTGCCAATAACATTCTGAAACTTTAGGTGTTTGGATGTTAGTGGCTGGACAATAAATGCCTCTATTAGTTATAGTTCTTAGTTTTAGTTTCTCCTCGCACTGTCTGTACATATGTTGTTCAATGGCAATATAGTACAGCTTCAATCGGTTCTTGTACCTTGATTTAAGGAACACACTTGCATATTAGTTCTGTATATTTGAGTCAATCTAAGATGGGTTTTGTAGTTGTTTGGTTTCATTATTGCTTAAACTTTGCGGAAACTTAAGCTAGAAGAAGGAAATCTAAAACATCTATATCCGAATAAAAAAAATCGAGTTGTCTCTTCTTGTAGCGCATATTTCCCAAGATGTTTGCAGTGAAATAAATTGAACTGCGATCTTGTTTTACCAGTCGCACAATCCTGCTCCAAATTGATTTCGGAGAGGATGTGATAATTCACAAACTAAGAGCAACTTTGAGAGAGTTTAGATTCGGCCAACACTTGGGTAGGACATATATCTTTTATGACTAGCAATGCCTTCTATTTGTACTGGAGAAATGAGGTCTTAACTCAAATACCCAAGGATAGTTTAACTCTATTATGACTAATAGGACTTTCTCCTTATCATATTAGAATTTTACCCAATCAGTGAAGCTACAGGCAGATCTTAATTCTAAGCTGACTATAGTTCTAGCCCAGGATCTTACTCAAACTCCTGAGGTTAGAGTACTAAAAGTATTGTTGACCTTAATGTCGTGTTTGGATGTATTAATTTGTGGGGCATCACTATCTGGTTTCTGCAGTATATGAAGTGAGACATTGTTGTTATAATTAAGCTTTACCGCATATAGGGTTATTTCTTTATATGATTCTGGTTTCTGCCATGACCTATTTATTTATAAATGATACTAAAAGTGTAACCGGGACTTCAATTTTTGACGAATCCATGGTTCAGAGTCAATAGTATGATTATGATTCGGGGATAAATTCTTAGCTTGGTGATGAATGCAGGTTGCATGGCAGCACTGGAAGCCGAACATTACTTGCAAGAGATTGGTTCCCAGGAGGGTAAGAGCGATTGACTATCTAGGTTATAATAGGCGCACGAATGGTGATCGATGATTTAAAACATATATTTGTTTGACAGAAGGATAAAGATACTCTGGAATTTTAGTTTGGTTATAATGGACAGTGATTAGTAGCAGGGTATATGTTATCATTCAAATGGAATTTTGTCCAAGTCTTTCAATTCTTTTCATTTTACGTAATCAGGTAGTGTGACATTTTAAAACTTTGGTGCTGAATTGTATTGGATCACATTTGGTAATACATACAGACTGTCATTCAACACTTTGTCAATGTTTAAAAGTTGATTGCCTCCAGTCCAGGTGATGACCATTTGAGAGGGCTCAACTTTTATCTTACCTCATCTTCTTTTTAGTTCATATTAGTTAATTTGATCTTTAATTCGATAAAATGCATACAGGCCACACAATTTCTCCTACCTAAGCAAGTTGTTCATGAGCGGATCAATAAAAAACTCGGCTTGATTTGTCATCATGAGCAATTTTGTGGCAGGATTTGTACACAAACTGAGTTTGAGCAAATCAAAACTTGGCTCAATAGATTAGAATGTTGAGCAAATCAAAACTTGGCTCAATAGATTAGAATGTTGATGAAAGAAATAGGGAAAAGTACGAATAAAACCCTTGTGGTTTCAATGTTTTGCAAATAGAGGAATGTGGTTTCATTTTTTGCAAAAGGAGGCATGTGGTTCACAAAATTGACAATTAGAGGAATTTATGTTAGTATTTAAGGTGTTAGTATTTGATGACATGTGATATTGTCTTTGATGATGTGTCATGTTGAGTTGTTGACTTTGATGACGTGGCATAATTAAATATTAATTTTTTGATGACATGTCATGTTGACTTGATGACGTGGAGGGTTGACTTGATGACGTGGCAAATGGTGTTAGTCAATTTCCTTTATTTGTCAAATATGTAAACCACATGCCTTCTTTTACAAAAAATGAAACCACATTTCTTTATTTGCAAAACATTGAAACCACGTAAATTTTATTTGTACTTTTCCAAAAAAATAATTAGTTATGTAGTTTTGTATTAGTTCGGAAGCATCTAAAAATGATTATTTTATTTGTTATTAGATGAGTTCTTGTGAGCATATATAATAAGTATAATATTTGTGAACATATTGGTTATTTAGTTTGTTTTTGAACTTGTTTAAATGAGTTATTGGAGAGTAAAGTTTATAAATGCAATTAATGACAAGCACGTGAACATTCACGAGCAGATAATTTTGTTTAATATCACCTATGAGGCCTTTCCAGTGCAAATATAAGGAGTCTTTCCGGTGCAAGTGCAAATTAGTCTAGCATTATGAAAAGGATATCGTGTGGTCAAATCAAAATAATAATTTCGCTTATTATTTTCTAACACACCAAGCAAAAGTTAGTAGATGAGAGAATTTGATTAACAGCGTAAGCCTTTGATGTCATATTAACTTTAATGGCATAATATATTGACTTTGATGATGTGACGAAAAATGTTAGTCAAATTTTTCTATTTTGTAGAAATCAAAATAGGATTATATTAACTCAAACCAGAGAAAGGGGCTGCAGAAATAAAATCAGGAAGTCTAGTCGACCAATTCATTCGCCCTAGCGTGGAATAGGCGGCTCGAGCAAGTTCATGAACTACTGTATTTGTAGAACGGCTAACATAATTAAAACAAATGTAGTTAAAAGAAGCTAACAAGTGTTTACAATCTTCTAAAATTAAACCATAAGCAGAACGAAAAGTCTCTCATCTCAAATGATCCACCATCGAAGCAACACCAGTTTCCACTATACAATTTGGCCACGCTACTATTCTTTTAACCAACTTAAGCCTTGTTCTTTATGACTTAACTGAATACTGCTGAACTGAACTAAATTAAAGTGCATTTGCTGAAGGAATTACTGAACTGAATACTACTGAATTGAATTGAACTGAAATAAATTACTGATAAGATATAAAGAACAGTGTCTAAGCGGCCTCCGTGATTCTTTTCTCTTTCACCGTCAAGACCTGAAAGAGAACAGTTAAAGCCTTTTTATTTATACTTTTGCTGAATGTATACATAGCAGAATACAACTATGATAGGCCAACATCTTGGATGATGAACAGTTAGTCAAAGATAAGTTTTGGCAGCAAGTTCACAATGATGCTTCGAATCATCTGAACTTAAAATCAAAATCTGATTGAGGACGGACGTGATCTTGTTGCTCATTTAATCCCATATTCCAACCACAATTCTTTACTCCTCCACTGTGATAGTTATGAAATAGCGTCAAGTAACATAATTTCGTCCTTATAATAACCAAGCCGTCTTAGCTCAGCTGGTAGAGCGCATGGCTTTTAACCATGTGGTCGTGGGTTCGATTCCCACAGACGGCGATTTGCATTTTGTTTTACACTTTCTTGGCAAACATCCAGCCAAATAATGTATTAGCGCAAACCTTTAATCTGACATTTTATCCTGGAAAGATATAAAGAAATCTGTTCCAAAACCATTTGGATCTTGTATATTTTATCTTTCGCGTTCTATCGGCCCCTTCTTTTTATCTTCGGTTGTCCTTACTGATGTTTTCGGGTTGACTATGGTGTTCAATTGCACCCACTTATAAGATGTGTTTCACAGAAAGAGAAAACGTTTTCGGGTTGACTATGGTGTTCGATTGCATCCTGAAAAGTTTCATGGAATGAATTATAATTTGTCCATTGCGGTAGAGGTCAAATTGATTAATCAAATTTGACTCAGTACATAATATGTCAGTTTGACCTTTAGAAATGGCTGCTAACTTAACCTGGGATTTGATTTATGTTTAATGCTCATGTTTGAATATCTTATTTCTTTGAATCTTGATGGTGCATTTCGTTAATCTTTTTAATGTTTAATAATCATAACATGTCACAATTAGATGAGCTATCTAAATCTTATAATCAAGCAACTAAAACAGTAAAATAAGATGATAAATAAGCTAGCTAGGACAACAACTAATTAATTCTTTAATACATACACAAGACTTAAACAAATCTAAAAACCAACCTACTAAACACCTTCCCTCCCTAAATAATCAGCAGCTACAAATGGAATTGCAAAAGTGGTACATCAAAGGATTACAAGTTCTGGTGATTATTTATTTACTTTCACCAAATGGATTTGCTCTATTTTTGCCTCCTCAAGATGAAGAAAATTGGGATTTTTTCTAAGTCAATTTGGAGACATCCTTAGAAGATCTGTTGAACTTCATGTGACTCTTAACAAGCTGTCCAGCTGCAATGGCAGACATAAGGGACAATTCTCCTGCAAGAACAGAACCAGCCACAATGGTAGCCAGAAGTCTTGAGTTTGACCCTGCAGCTGAACCTTTGCTTGATCCCTTCACCCCTAGTAAGTTTAGGCATGCTGACTGTGATTTTAGTTGTGTTCCACCTCCTACTGTGCCCACCTGAACCATCAACCCAATCATATCAAATCAAGAAAAGCATCTTCACCTACTTAGAGAACACTTCTGTTGAATTCAAATAATGATAAAAAAAGAATCTTTCATGAACTTCTCAGGCTTTTATTAAACTCAGTTCATGTGCAGCTGAATCAATTTTGTATTGTTATTTTGGCACATTTTGTAGTGGAATCATCCAAACCAATAAAGAGACAAACTTCCTAGTTATTCCTCTGTAGAATTTCATATGTAAATTGCACCTCTAGTCACTAAAACTTGGGGCAACTTAAAAAAATCACCAAATTTCACAATGTTCAAATTAGTTATTAAACTTTCATTTTTTGATTTCAATAAAGCTGTTGAAAACCATCTCAGGATAGGAAAAAATAACCGGAATAACACGACAACCACATTGGAAAAGGTTGGCTTTTTCGGTATGACAATGGTACTCATATAGCCTAAAATATGCCTGTGTTATGTTCGCATAAAAACAATATTCTTGTTATTACAATAAGTTAGAATAACTTTATCTGAGATTGATTCAAAATGAACTTCCATGAACTTTTTAAAACTCACCTACTTCAGTTACTTTTTTGGTAACAACCTACTTCAGTTACTAATTACCTAGTTTTTAACGGATGAAGGAAGTTGTTATTAAACTGAAACCCCAAAAGCAAAAAGTGCACAACTTTATAGTTATTTTCCAGCAGTAAGTACCTCAATAGAAGGCATAGTGACAGAAACGTGAAGACCCTTGCCACCATGAACAGCTTCCATGAGAGTTATACAATGAGAGCTCTCCACATTTTGAGCTGGATCCTGTCCCGTGGCTAAATAAACAGCCGTTACAATATTGCTAGCATGCGCATTAAACCCTCCCAAGGCACCTGCCATGGCCGACCCCGTGAGGTTTTTCAACATGTTTAGCTCCACAAGAGTTGCCACATTTGTTTTCAATACGTTCCTCACAACCTCTTCCCCTATAATCGCCTCGCATACCACCGATTTTCCCCGCCCTTCTATCCAGTTAATCGCTGCTGCCTTCTTATCCGAACACAAGTTACCTGTAAAATACGCGAAATTAGCTTAACTTAAGCTTTGACTCTAAGCAAAATTGATGTTAGTTACGTATATTATACCAACCAGAGACGCCTATGACATCCATGTCGGGGAAATCATTTTGGAGATAATCGAGAACGTTTTGTACTCCTTTGGAGACCATGTTCATCCCCATGGCATCACCTGTAGTGCAGCTAAATCTCATGTACAAATTTTTCCCTGCTATTGTACATTGAACTCCTTTTAGCTTCGCAAATCTGCTCGACCTGCACAAATTTTTGAGTCCATTCATCAATCACTATTGTATAAACAAAACCCCCAAAATACGTGATATTGAGGAAAACTAAGAACATCAGTCAACCTATGTTGCACGGACACGGAAAATAGACACTGAGACATATACGAGAAACGTTCTCTCTGTAATACACAAACCAGGACACGGATAAACAGGGTACTAAACGAAGTGTCCGTGCAACTAATCGATTAAAATGAGATAAATTCATGAACCAAATGGAAGAAAAGGAAGCTCACTTATTGAAAACAAGTGCAATGGTGTCAAAATTGTCAGAATCTTCAACAAAAACCTTCAAATCCGCAGCTCTCCTGGCAGTAGAAAACCTAACCACGGGAGCTCTAGTCATTGCATCCCTTAGCAAAGTCGATGTAGCTCCGCCCGAAACATAAATTGCCTTACATCCTCTATTAGTACTAGCCACCAAACAACCCTCCGTGGTAGCCATAGGTACTAAATATTCCTGACCATCAAGCAACAATGGCCCGGCAATCCCTACCGGAATCTGAACATAACCAATCGGCATCTCGCAACACTGCCCCAATATAGACTCATAATCAAAACCATTCAACGGCAAACCATCCAAAGACCTACCGGTCATCCGTTGGACCGCCTCACGACGAATAGCAGCCGCTCTCAAACAGTCTCCGAGCTTGGACTCAAGAGAGTATGAAGGAATGGATCCAGACAAGACTGAATTAATAATTACTTCGTCATTTTCCGGCAAGGCGGATAAGTAAGGAGCTTTAGGAAGAGAAATATTTATATCTTTATCTTTATCTTTATCTTGATCATCCTTAACAATATCCATATGATGATCAAAGCTCCAAGATTGATCAACGGAAGATTTGGAAGAAAAAGAGTGAAAGAATCCAATGCCGAAGAAACCGAGAAGATAGATAACAGAAGCAATGAGGCAAAGTAAGGCGGCGATCTCCGGGAGAGTGAGGATGTGAAGAGGGACCGAGCTGCGAATCTTTTCTCGCCATCGATGAAGGAGGAAATAGGCGAGGGAGAAGAAGAGGGAGAAGAAAAGAGCATTGGCAAGGTGAAGAGAATGAGAGAGAGGTTCGCCGGAGGGAGATGGACGCCGGCGAACGTCCATCATGGTTAAAATGGTGGTTAAATTTAGGTAGAAAAAAAAGGGGAGGAGGAAGAAAAGATCAGAGAGAAAATAAAGGGATGGGATTTGGTTGAGAAGAGAAGCGGAGGAGGTTTAGCAGAAACAAAAACAAATTTATATTTTTATAACAGAGAGAGTTGGCGCCACTTCTTTTGCCCACACGTACGCCGTGCTTTCCTCTTTTGTCGCTTTTTTTTTTTAATAATAATCAAACCTTTTTTTACAATAATATAAACCCAAAGCATTCAAATAATAACTCTTATTATTTCTATTATTATTACTACACACACTTGGCGGGTCAAGTAGTTAAACTCTGTGGAGGCTAGTTTAAGACTCCACCACTAGGTGAGGGTTAGTAATGGTACATTGAGTAATCTGTGATTTTAGGCGATGGAATAATTGGGAGTGTGTATAAACCGAGCTCGCTCTAATTAATCTATCTGTATTCATTACTATAATGTTAGAAATGCTCAAGGACTTTCCTACATACTTGCAAGTGTTTGTAGTGTGAATGACTCGACTACTTGGTTTGGGACAAGGCCTCTTAAAATGTTAAAGAGTGTTGAGGAAGAGGTAAGCATGTGAATGTCACTCACTAAATACGCGTGGGACAAAAAAAACTAATATGTTAGATTATGATATCGTCTTAAAGATCTACGTACGTGAAAATACAATTTTTATTAATGGCGGTCACATTCTCACATGATATAGTAAAAGTGTTAGGAATGTGATGAAAATATATCTTCATTTATGAGGCATTTGTATTTAGGAATTTTTCATATGGTGGAAGTTATATTGAGACTTTAAAACCGTCATTTCAGTGTGGTGACTTCGTTTCAAGGGTATAAAATCACTATTTTATTTTCTTTTTAGTGTTTCAACCAAAATTTTGGAGACCATGACTTTTCAAATGAGTTTTTTCTACATCTTATTCAAGTTATGGTTTTGAAATCTTCTACTGTATATTCATGTAGAATCAAAAGTGGTGAGGAATTAGTAGAACTAAAAGGTTAAGCTAATAAACTTAATAATATTTTTTATGGTAATATCTGACACACTCTTCTTACAAATATCTATCAGGTTTGAAAGGTGCATAGTATACATCTCATCATGTATTTTATATTTAATAATTATAATTTAAACGCAAAATTGTTTAATCGCATATTCTTCACCAACTATAGTTATCCATTAAAAAATAACTAGGTACTTATAAAATTCAGTTGTAATTTTCTAACTTTTTCCATATGGGATTATCATAATGTTGAGATGACGCATATAGTTTTATAACATACAATGTACATATACTCATTTCACATGTTATCTAAATTTAAAAAAAAATTGAATGTTTATCGAAAAACACTATGTAAATATAATTCAAAACTAATTTATTTTTTGAAAGAATTCAAAATTAATTTATTACAGATTATGTTTACCAAATTATTCAGTACAACTAACTTTGATTATTATATATGAAGTACGTGGACATATATAAATTCTCATGCTTCCCACAATGGGTGATTTAATAGACTTATATAATATCACAAGATTAGGGTTAATAGATCATTCTTTCTTTTAAAAAAAAAAAAAGATCATACTCATGGTTTCTTGACCAAACTTTTTAATAAAAATAACATTTGACCAAACTTTTTAATTTTTTGTTTCATCTTATCTTAGGAAAAAATCACCAAAAACAAAATTTTATCTTAAAAAATAAAATCGTCCAACACATCATCCTTTTAAATTTGTTTTACTATAACTAAGACTTTTTTTAGGAAAAAGGGTTAGGCAACGCGCAATAAAAGAAAGAACACAATGAAAACAAAGAAAAATAGAGAAAAGAAAAACACTAAACAAACTACCGGCGAATTGAGCGCGGAGTACTAATACCAAATTTATTCGCAAGAAGAGCATCATGGAGGCCTGCAAGGGGCCAATCACACTCATGATAACTCAAAAAAAGAGTTCTCGCGAAGTTCGCCAACCAATCCGCCACCTTATTACCTTCTTGTAAGACTGACTCAAACAAACGTCCCACTGTTGAGCTAACAAGGTCTTGCACCAATCAGTCAACCAAAAGTATCTATGAAAAGTTTTGCCCGAGTCAGAAACAAGACGCACCACCACCACTTCCAAATCCACCTCTATATCCAACCTACGATACCCGAACTTCCAAGCAAGCTCAAGGCCAAAATACAACCCCCAGAGCACAACTAACACCGCCATACAAACCTCAAGGTCACACGTAAACCCCTTCAACCACTCACCCTGGCTAGACCGAATAACACCACCATCACTCGCGGTGCTCAGATTCCCTTTACTCACACCATCGCAATTCAACTTCACCCTACTATTAACCAGCGGGCACCAAACAACTAAAACAGTGCGCTGAACCTTGACCGAGACCCCCTGCTCAACTCATACGCCTTCCCAAGGTCTCGAACTTGACTCACAATTACTCCCAAACCGAGAGCTCGTAGACCCAAACACTTTTTCATTCCGCCATCGCCATAGCCACCAATAAGTAACAACAAATTAGACCGGCCACTCAATATTATTCCATTTGAAATTCAGAGTTAACTTGCCATGGAGCCAATCTTGTAACTTAACCGAAAAGAAGAGGCCGCACCCTGCTGCCGGTAAGAACTTTCCCCAAGCAGCAGCAGCCTCACAACAGTCCCGGAGGACATGGAGAGTCGTCTCCGAATCTAGACATGTTGGACAAGTAGCGCTCGGGCAAAGATGTCTGCAGGCTCGGTGGAAATTCGTCATAATCTGATCATGCATTACGAGCCAAAGAAAACAACGCACTCTTTCCGTAACTTTCAAATTCCAAACGCAATCCCATTTAACATTATCAGAGCAGACATCAATGGTGTTAGAGGAGACAAAGGTGAAAGCAGTACGAACCGAAAACTTACCCGAGCTAGCGGGCGCCCAGTTAACATTGACCAAACTTTTTAATTTCTTGTAAGATGGATGTATCTAAATGTATATGCCAATATCAAATGAAAATAGTTTAGTTTTATGCATTTTGAAACCATACAGTTTTTGAAACTCTGCATTATGTTGAAAGTGAAGTTTGTTTACCATAAGCTAGCTAATTTAGAGTTTCTAAAAGAGAAAAAAGCTCTTAGCTGAAGTCAACCTGACTGAAGCATAAAATCTTATCAAAGCTAATTGACTTCTGAAATATAGAGTTTAGATTCTTAGAGTGATAATTGGACTTGGAACAATTTTTATTTGGTCATTGGTCCTCTAGGACATAATTTTGATCTTGTTAGGAACCAACAATTTATTAGATATATACTTTAGATTATTCTGTATTTATTTGTCATTCTATATTCCTATTTTGGAGATTGTAATTATGTGTATATATACACCACAAATCAATAAGATGATTACGGATTCATTCCTAACATGGTATCAGAGCCTAATTAATTTTTTAGGAATTTCAGTTACCCAATCCCCTGGCTCTCTGTTTCTTTCCCAACGGAAGTATGCTCTTGAAATAATTGCTAAAGCTGGTCTCTCTTCCTCCAATTCTTGTACCACACCTGTGGATACCAAGCAAAAACTTAGTATTTCGCCGGGCACTACTTATTCTGATCCTACTGAATACCGCAGTTTAGCTGGAGCTCTGCAATATCTGACCCTGACTAGGCCTGATATATCATATGCCGTTCAGCAAGTCTGCTTGTTCATGCACGACCCTAAGACTACTCACATGGGTGCTCTTAAACGCATTTTGCGTTATGTCAAAGGTACTTTTGATTTCGGTCTTACTCTCACTGCTTCTCCACTTGATTCTTTAGTCTCTTATACTGATGCTGACTGGGGTTGGTGTCCCGACACCCGCCGTTCGACGTCTGGTTATTGTGTCTTTTTGGGGGACAATCTGTTGTCATGGTCTGCTAAGCGTCAGGTTACTCTCTCTCGATCGAGTGGTGAAGCTGAGTATCGTGGTGTTTCCAACGTCGTTGCTGAAACTTGTTGGATTCAGAATCTTCTTCTTGAACTTTCCATCCCCATTCGCAAATCCACTTTAGTATACTGCGACAATGTTAGTGATGTTTACTTGTCAGATAACCCGGTCCAACACCAACGTACCAAACACATAGAAATGGGTTGTCCGTGAAAAGGTTGCTAAGGGCGAGGTCCGGGTTCTTCATATCCCTTCTCGGCATCAAATCGCTGACATCTTCACAAAAGGTCTTCCGCAAGTACTCTTTGATGACTTTCGGCATAGTCTCAACGTTCGGCCTCCTCCCGTTTCGACTACGGGGGTGTATTAGATATATACTTTAGATTATTCTGTATTTATTTGTCATTCTATATTCCTATTTTGGAGATTGTAATTATGTGTATATATACACCACAAATCAATAAGATGATTACAGATTCATTCCTAACACAATTACTCTAAATATGTATCTTCCAGAAACACATAAATGATTTTAAGGCTTCAAAAATTAAAAAATTTAATTTGTTTATACAGTATCATAATTTTGATATTTATAACTTAACTTCATCAAATGTGAAAACAAACAATATTAGCCTATATAATAAATTAATTCTCACGATTTAAAGAAAAAACTCAAGCATGAATTTGAAACTACCGAAACCATAAGATTTAATTTTGAATGTTATTTATTTTTATGATTTACATATTGTTTTATTTACAACATGTCCGTATGTGACATTTTACTACAATATCCAAACCCCGCCTGGATGCAATCCACCCATCTCCAGTGAACCATAAGGCTAAGCCCAAAGGATGGCCCATGAAGCCCAAGTCTCGGTACAGGTCCAAAGCTCCAATAAGAGATTGATTCGCATTGAAAAGAACACAATTCTCTCATAGGCGAACCACGATCCATAAGGCACGTCTCCAAGGGATCACCTGAATATAAAATAAAAGAGGGATCTACCATATTATGCTAGCACTCTATAAGCATCTCAAATAAGAGAGGACATATAGGCTGGTACGAATGTATTATATTTACTGAAAAAAATTCCAAACGATTATTTCCTCGACAACTGAGATAAGAGTAAAATAGTAATCTAATTCCATAAAATGGCGAATATAAGATCACTTTATATTCTTCTCCTTTTACATCATCTTTCTATTTTTCATATATTTCTACATTATTTCTTTTCATTTATTTCAAACTTAATTATTGAAGATGAATCGTACAACGAAAAGCTAACTACTTTCCAAAAATTTCAGCAACTGTTTATAAAAACTTAGAACAACAAATCATCAATCTAATAACAACAAAATCAACAGCAAAATCAACAGTTTACATCAATAACAACAGTGTTAAATAAGGTCTAAATCAAAAGAAACAAGGCTTAAAGAATACAATGAAGAATGATCCGAAATAATAATGATTGGTGTTACTATTTAATAAACATTAATTAATATTAGTAGTAGTAATTGTTGTTTGGATGAGCACGAAGTCACCAACAAAAGAGTCTATTTCCACGTCATCATCCAACTCACCTCCTTCTCTCTCCTCCCTTTGAATTTCAATTTCAATGGAAAAATGTACCATCTTTCTCTCTCAATTCAATTTGTCGTGATCGTTTGATCATCATCACCATCATAATTCAGCTCAAATCCCTAATCCCACATCCAATTAGGGTTCCGTTATCCCTAATTTTTTAAAAAAGGGCTATGAAATGAATTCTCCGTTCGGCGACACCACATACACCAAAGTCTTCGTCGGAGGCTTAGCATGGGAAACCCAAAGCCATACTCTCCGCCGTCATTTCGAACGTTACGGCGACATCCTTGAAGCTGTCGTTATCTCCGACAAGAACACCGGTCGTTCCAAAGGTTACGGCTTTGTCACCTTCTCTGACCCTGATTCTGCCCGCAGAGCTTGCGCTGACCCTAACCCTATCATTGATGGTCGCCGTGCTAATTGTAATCTTGCTTCTTTAGGACGCCCTTCTCCTTTTCCTTCTCTTCCTTATGGTATTTTATCTTCCTTCTTCTTTCATTTTGTTCCTCCCCATTCTATATCTGTTCTGAAATTGTTTGGTTGTGATTTTTTAGGTCATCAGAGATCCCCAATTGCTCCTTTTGGAACATCTAGAAGCCCTTTTAATAGAAGCCCTCAACCGTCTCCATTCGGGTATCAACCCGGGTTCTTCTATCCTCCTTATGGGTGAGTCGGGATCGTTGTTTGTTCTATTGGGTTAATGTTTGAATTTAAATTGAGTGTATAGCATTTTTCGAATTGTAAATGCCATTTATTTGATGGCTATATCGGGTGTGAGGTTTCATGATCATTTTATTGGCATATATGTTCTGTTGCTGTATGGAGGATGAACATGAGATATGTGTACTGAGTTTGAATCATTTTGTTTAATCAGTTAACAATTGGGGATTCCGTGGGAGTAATTGTATTCTGTTTCGTTACAAGAGCATTTTGGCTCTATCATTTTCAGCTGTTCAAATCATGTGAAGGAATGAATCCTGTTTAATTACAAAAGTATCTCGCTTTACTTGTCTTACCTCATAAAATTCACTTCTTTTCTCTGTTGCAGGTATGCAACTTATGGGTCCGAATTTGTCTATCCACAGGTAAGAATTTTAAATTTCAGTTTTCTATCCTTATGTCTGAAATCTCAAAGCTGATTTGTTTCTATCGCTCTTTTCCCAGGGTGTATATAATCCTTATATTGGTCAGCAATATGTTCAGGTATATGGCATGCCAGGGACTGGTAATCCAGGAGTAAACTCACGAGGACAGTTCAATCAACCTGTACCGGGAATTCAAAGCTATGGCGCCGTTCACAATTATGGAATGCCAGGTCAGCAAATTGTGGAATTTGGTGGACTAGCCAACAGAACAGCTGCATCTACCATTCCCTCTACCCAACCACTTCATCCTTCAGGCAATCATTTATATTTGTTTTAAGCTACTCTTATTTAGTAGTAGTGCATCGATAGGTGAGCTGCAGTTAAATTTTTGCGCTGGAAAAATTAACATTTCTAGGTCAAATCCATTTCGCAGCAATGTTTTACAATTTCAGTTTTGTACGCTAAGTGCTTTAACTACAGTATATATAATTGGTTATGCATGTGTTTCAAAAGTTGATGTATAACCTTATTTCAGCTAATTTTCCATTCTTATATTGTGTTTTTGTAGGAATAGCTGCCCCGGATGCAGGACAGACTCAGATTGTGATGCCCATCAATTCTCCTCAGTTGACTAGCGGTTCTGATCAAACAACCAGTTGATTGGTATGGCCACATTGTTGTTTTAGAGTTGCTTTTGGGCTTCCTTAGTTTATATGAATTTATGCTTGAGATATACTTTTGGTTCTTTTGTGTAGGTATACTTAATACTGCAGCCAGTCGAGCAAAATCAATACTGCTGGGCTTCAATGCAGCCTTGGAAGTATCAAGTGATCATTGTAAAGGTATGCCTTTTTTTTCCTTTTTCATTACAAAGAGTAGTTGTGACTATTTATATAAAGTACAGACTTGAGGATACTAGTTTTTGTTAAAGTGGAAGACGATGTCACCGAATCAATAGGATTCTAAATTCATTTATCCTGCTGGATAGCAACTCTTTATGATTTCAAGTTGCTGTTTTTTGTTTTAACTTATTTATTGAATGGTGAAAGCACAAATGGATGCATACATTTAACCTATATGATATATAGTCTTGGTGAACATGTGGCTACATTCATTGAGATTTGCACCATATTTTAGATCTGCGCTTGTGCATTGCAAGATTAGCTAATAGGGTCCCCATAACAGGCATTATGAGATCAAACATCTGAATGGCGGTCTGTATTCTTTTAATGTACGTTTTTGAATTCTTAATGCTACACAATACAATAATAATTTGTTTCACTTCAAAGGGCTGCATTTTGGTTGGAGATTTTTCTGGTGACATACAAAATCGAGCCTGGTAGTATTGTGCCGTGCTTGAGAAAAAGTCTGAAATGATTTCTGATTTATATTATCATGTCGGCAGCGAATTAGGATGTAATTGATTCTATGAAAACAGGAATACAACTGAACAATTTGAAAGTGGTAGTCCCCATGTTCTTATAGTGTCTGCAATTTTCAAACTTTTGAGCTAGTAATTTGTTTCAGGGTACTGCATTTGTTTAGAAGCTTTTCTGGGAACTAAAGTTTACAGTCTGATAGTGTTAGAGAACAGGATCTTAAAAAGTAGTCTGGGGCCTTACCTGCCAGTTCAAGTTTTTGGGCTAAATAGTTCTTTTTCATGGTATTAGAGCCTTGATCAAGAATGACCTATCCCATTAGTAGGAATGTTATAGATGGGGGAGTTGCATAGGACAGACATGGGTATTTAGGGCGAGTCTTCAGTATATAACGATGATTACAGAGAAGAAAGGGGATTTTTTTGGGATTTTGTTAGCTGCCTTAGCAGTGGCTCTACGTGGTAGAGAGGGAGGTTTCTCCTGTGGGGGTTAGGGCCCTAGCTCAATCCATCGTTCAGCTTTGTGTCTTGTTTTCGAAACTAGTGCTCAATATCTTCATATTTCTCTATTTTATTGCCATATCCAGACAATTATTCTATTTGTTGGTGGACTTTTAACACATAGCAAGAACTTGTGTTGTACACCCTTCAAGTCTAGGTGATATTTATGTGCCGGAGGGTGTGAGTGAAAATAATAAAAAAAGCGATCACTGAGCATTATGTTAGCTTAAGTTTGCGTCAAATGGTTCCTTATACAATTTCTTGGAACAATAATGTGTTATTTTGTTTACTGATTCATGTTTCAAGTTAAGAGTTACTTAGAAAGTGCATTCTTTTTAACTGCCACATATACCGGCAGGCGATCGATAATCATTGTAATCAGAGGTAACAGAAGGAATCAAGGCAAGGTTGGAGTCCAAAAGTAGGAAGTTATGAAGAGCAACAAGTTGATCTTTCACAAGTGTCTGTAAAATGTTGATCCTGGCATTGCATGCCAGCTTTAATTGAAGGTTTCATGGGATACAAATTCATGCAAATATGTAAATATGTATATATCTCATCAAAGTACAAAATTTATTTTCTTTTTCACTTCATTCTTATTTTTATTTTATTTTTTTATGCATGACGCAAAAGCAGTCTTCTTTGGTGTATATATTGTCATGCTATGTATAAAAAGTTAAGCTGCTATTAAATAAAGTTCAAACTTTATGTAGTTTAATTATTGGCCTAACTTGGGTGTATTTCAGATTTTCCTATCTAAATTTGGGATTGTGGTTTTGCTGTAATTGTTGCATAACTGGCCTTTTTCATGAGAAATTATATAGTACTTGCAAGTCGCGATGTACCATGCTCGTTAATGATATAAAATATTGAAGTTTTATTGCTAGGGCTGTTAGGGAATAATAGAAAAGCAAACAAGGTTTGATAATTAAAGGAGCATGTAGTCTTGTTCTAATCGTAAGATCTTTTCTATATTTCACATGGTGAAATTTCAATCCTGCTGGTTACAGTAGAACCCCAAAAAGGGAAATTCTTATGCTCTCACCTTCGATGTACCCAAAATCGCAAAACATTTTTGTGCACTAGTTATAATATAATTGTAACTTTCATTAGAATGAATAAAAATGTTCTTAATTTGAGAATATGCAAATTAAAATGAAATAAAAAAGTTTTTCATTCAACCAAGAACAGTTTTTTTTTTTTAAGTTAATTTCAGATAGGCAACAAATGTTCTTGTCACGTTAATAAAATTGACAATTTCCTTAATTCGTGTAAACAATGCACACCATAATCTTTTATTTGCTCAAAGTCAAATTGTAGTCTTTTTTTTGCAAAACTACGAAACTACGTAGCACTTATTTAAAATTAATCTTCTTTTTTTTATGAAAAACCGAGAAAAGTTTCTTAAAATGTTGTGAATTTGCTGTTTTATAACGAAGTTGATTATCTTACCATTTTAGGTGATGATGTAATAGTAGTCAATATTCATTACTTGAGATTTATTGCCTAAAATAGAATTCCACTAAATTCCGACAGTCTATTAAACTTTAGGGGGTGTTTGGTTAAGAGGTTTAAGGAAATGAAAGAATGGATGAATCAAATTCTTTTTGTTGTTATTTGGTAACACAAAATCAATCATTATCTTTCCTCTCCATTACCTCAAATCCCTCTAACTCCATTACCTCATCTCCCAAAGGTTTTGAATTCCATTTCCCCCTTATATTGTTCTATTCTTTCATTATTTGTTTAAAATTACATTTTATTACAAATATAATTTTTCACAAAAAAAATTATTTGATCACTTAATTTCAGATTTAATATATTTTTTGAAAAAAAATATCATTTTGTACTTATTTTTTTACAAAAAAAAATATTTAATTTTCAAATAGCTAAAACATTCCTTTTCTAAAAACAATTCAAATGAAATTTTAAGGTAATCTCTTTCATTTCCTATTGTTTTCTTTTCTTGATTTTATTCCGGTATTCTACACGAATCAAACACTCCCTTGCTATTTGCTCCCCGAATTTGCTTATAAATACCTTGTAGATTTAAGTTTTGGAAGACATAACTAATACTAGGGGAGGGATCATGTGACAACACCCTCATATGCGAGAACACTTTTATATGTGAGACCACTTCAAAACTACGTAGTTTTATTAATAATAGAGGACCAAAAGGAAAATTTGTCCATTTCTATTCATAGTTGCACATGGAAGAAGAGAAAGAAATGTGGTACTAATGATAATTCATTTAATTTTATTTTTATTTCAAATCATTTTTTCGACTTTCGCAAACTCCGAGTTTGACGATTATTCGTGTCGTCTAGATTTTAAAATCCATGATGTTTATGTAAAAACGATTGTTTAAAATTTTGAACAAGCGAAATTTTTTTTAAGCATAACATTTTCAAGTTTCTAAACATGTAAACATGTTTTAAATTTTACTGTTCGTGTAACCATGAATTTTAGGTTTTTAAACATGCAAATTATTTTTTTGAGCATAAGTTTTAAGTTTTGAAAATATGAAGTATTTTTTTGAATTTTATTTTTTAAGTTTTTAAACATGTGCCAATTGATAGTTTTGATGGGAAAAAATAATATTAGTATAATCTTTTATGCAATTATCTAGTTTTAGTGATAATATGTTCAAATTAAGGATCAAAACATGAAAATTATCCAATTTTAGTGATAATATTACTTTTTTAAACATTTTAACAATGAAAAAATGCAAATTATCAATAATTAACACTCATGTTCCAAATTACAACGCATATGTTCAAATTGTTAAAACGTCGACTTTACCTAACAAAAATGGTACTCAAAATAAGTGTCTCGTCAAAACAAATCCAACAGTGTACAAAAAGTTCAAGTCAGAGATCGGGAAAGTCGGAAAAAATTATTTAAACATAATGAAATAAACAATAATTAAAAATGTACTAGTTTCTCTCTCTTACTCTTACCATCCCATACGTGTCAATTAAAAAAATGACAAATTCCCCTTTTAACCCTCTTATTAATAAAACTACGTAATTTTAGAGATGTTCTCACATATAAAATGTTCTTGCATATGATAGGTGTTCTCACCTGATCCTTTCTCACCAATACTAAAACACTAAAATTTCAATTCATGAACAGTAAATCTCCATCCGTTTTGTGTATAAGTAAATATTTTATCCCAAGAGACATGCCCATATAATTCTTATATCTAAGAGGACGGTTTCTATCCTTGTTTCTTAAAATAATAAATAAATTTGTGACTTCAGACTTGTGTAAAATCTTTTGGTATGCATGATATTCATGTAACTAACCCATTTCTTTATGTAATGATCAGGTTTAAGTAATATTTGTTTTGGCCCTATGAGATTTAAAAATATGAATTAAAATGGACCTTTTGAAATATACAATGAGATTTATTTTAATTTAATTATTGTATTTATTTGGGTCATAAATTTAGAGGGCAAATTGAACATTTTTGGGCCTTTTCCAGCCTTGGCCCTACACCAGCGTACTATTGCCCTAGGCCTATGGTCGGCGCTGTCCTTCACCAAAATGTTGAAAATGAGTGAATTGATGTTTATCATAATAGAATTTGATTTTCTTACCATTTAAGATGATGTGTAATAATAGTCAAAATATCACCACTCGATTTTATTGCTATGCTGGAAATGTATTAATTAAAACTTACCTTTTTTTACACGAATTTGTATATAAATATCCTACATATCTTAAGTTTTGGAATACATAACTGAGAATAATAAGAGAAGAAATAATTACATTGAAAATATGGGTTCAGTTCATTTCAATATTGTCGCATTCTTTCTCTTAGCATTTCTCATCTCATGTAAGTTATTCTTTTAACCATAAAGTTGAATTATTAGTTTTTAATTATTTGATCAATGTAAAAACAGTTATGTATTTCCTATGTTTTTTGAATCATTTGAAAAATATGAATTTTCTATGCTTAAAATATTATCAAAATGACGCTAATGGCATCCGAAAACTGATATATTAAGAATTGATAGTATTTTAAGCAACTTCAAATCTTCAATTTTTTAAATTTTAATGTCATTTTAGAGTTGTTTGGTTATGAGAGAGAAAGAAAATATTTAGAAAGAGAAATCTCAAAAAATTGTCATTTTTGAAAATTAAAAATGTGATTACATAGTAATTGTTCCAGATTCTTTGTCATCGCATTCCACTTAGTATTTGTCAGTAAGTGCTATGTTTATATTCTACTAAATCCATATTTATAATTTATATTAATAAAATGCGAGATAAAGGCTACGAGTAAAGGAACACATATATTTATAATTTTAGTTGTTTAGAAGGAATATTATTACATATATTAAGTGCATTAATGAATTATTTTGCAGGCATATTAGAAGTAACGATGAGTCAACGGGTTCCTTGCGACCCTCATACACCTTGTAAACCTTTCTATTACTGTCGTGGTCAGACAATTTGCTTCAAAGGATTCTGCGCATGCAGCTAGGAAACAAAAAAAAAATGAAGTTATCTATTTTCTTATTATTGGAAAATAATTATATCTTATTAAAATAAAGATATTTCAAATTCATGTTCCTACATGTAATCTGAAAATGATCTAATTTTCTTTTATCAATTATCAATAAAAGTTATAAGTTATTGAGTGATTTAATTATTTCAATATATTTGTTTAGTTCTTTTGGTGGAAAATGTGGCATGCCAAGACTTATAATATTGATGTCGAAATGTGAAATTAGGTCGACTGCATATCAGAGCCATTCCTGACTTTATAGAGGCCCGGGGCGAGAGAAATTTTTTTGGGCCTCAATATACGTATTCTAATTCTCTTTTAGCACAAATTAAAGGGTAAACAAAATGAGATTGCCGAACCTCTCAACTAGATTGACATCCTTAACGAACTTTCAATGCATATAAATAGGAAAAACAAAAGAACAACTAAGTTAAGGATAAATATATATTATCGAGATCAATTTTACTTTAACGTTTAAAACAACTTACATATGTATTTATGTCATTAGCTATGTTGGACAAATAATGATAAAAAAATCCTTTAAAATGCTTGAAAACCAAATACACGGTAAATCTAATTATATTACTGTTAGTTTACCATATGAAATAACCACCATATCAGTGGGAACTCAAGTAACACCACCTAACGTACATAAAAAAATTTCATTCAAAAAATTAAATTCTAATTAGTAAATATGTGATAGAAATGAGAAAATTAGTGGTTTAGAATTTTCCACTGTTAAAAGAAAACGCAAATCTCTTGAAACTGAGTCAAAATGAAACGGAAAGAAATAAAAGTGAAATAATTCCAAAATTAATTTACATTATTTATATGAAAAGAAAAATAAGTGAAAAAGTGAAAGAAGAAATGGATTGTGAAAGTCAACAATTTTTGAATTGCTCAAAAAATAAACAAAAGTGGAAGAAGAGAGCACTGCTAGAAGGGTTCGAACCGGCAAACTCGCGCATGACAAGATTCCTCTTCTACCAACTGCCCCAACAATTTGTTTTGATGTTATTTTGTTTTTAATTTATATATACTATACTTATATTATTATATTTGGGGCCCCTTTAGATCGGGTGCACTGGTAGAGCGCCCCATAATTCAACCCTCAGGGTCGGCCCTGCTGCATATACGTGCAATTTCTAAAAATTTTAAAAAAAATGCATTGATCCATAAACAAAAATTACTTATTAAACTATATGTTATGAAAGAAAGAATGAATCAAATTCCTTTTGTTCTTATTTAGTAATATGAAATCAATCATTCTCTTTCTTCTCCATTTCCTCAAATCCCTCTAACTCCATTACCTCATCTCCGTAAAGTTTTGAATTCTATTTCCACCTATATTATTCTATTCTTCCATTATTTGTTTAAATACAAATATAATTTTTCACCGAAAAAATTATTTCATCACTTAATTTCAGATTTAATATATTTTTTGAAAAAATATCATTTTGAACTTATTTTTTTAAAAAAAAATATTTAATTTTTAAATAGCTAAAACATTCATTTTCTAAAAACAATTTAAACATGTATGAAATTTGAAGGTAATCTCTTTCATTTCCTATTGTTTTCCTTTCTTGATTCCATTCGGTATCCTACACGAATCAAACACTCCATTGCTATTTGCTCTACGAATTTGATTAGAAATACCTTGCAGATTTAAGTTTTGGAAGACATAACCAATTCTAAAACACTAAAATTTCAATTCATGAACATTAAAATCTCAATCAGTTTTGTATGTAAGTTAATATTTTATCCCAAGAGACATGCCCATATAATTTTTATATCTAAGAGGACGGTTTCTATCCTTGCTTCTCAAAATAATAAATAAATTTGTGACTTCAGACTTGTGTAAAATCTTTTAGTATGCATGATATTCATGTAACTAAACCATTTCTTTATGTAATAATCGGGTTTAAGTAATATTTGTTTTGGCCTTATTAGTTTTAAAAATATGAATTAAAGTGGACCTTTTGAAATATACAATGAGATTGATTTTATGAGCTCTTTTAATTTTAAGGCTTAACGTAATTTTTGTATTTATTTGGGTCATACATCTAGAAGGCAAATTGAACATTTTTGGGCCTTTTCCAGCCTTGGCCCTACGCCAACGTACTCTTGCCCTAGGCCTATGGTCGGCTTTGTCCTTCACCAAATTGTTGAAAATGAGTGAATTGATGTTTATCATAATAGAATTTGATTTTCTTACCATTTAAGATGATGTGTAATAATAGTCAAAATATCACCACCCGATTTTATGGCTATGCTGGAAATGTATTAATTAAAACTTACATTTTTTTACACGAATTTGTATATAAATATCCTACATATCTTAAGTTTTGGAATACATAACTGAGAATAATAAGAGAAGAAAGAATTACATTGAAAATATGGGTTCAGTTCATTTCAATATTGTTGCATTCTTTCTCCTAGCATTTCTCATCTCATGTAAGTTATTCTTTTAACCATAAAGTTGAATTATTAGTTTTTAATTATTTGATCAACGTAAAAACAATTATGTATTTCCTATGTTTTTTGAATCATTTGAAAAATATGAATTTTCTATGCTTAAAATATTATCAAAAATGACGCTAATGGCATCCGAAAACTGATATATTAGGACTTGATAGTATTTTAAGCAACTTCAAATCTTCAATTTTTTAATTTTATTGTCATTTTAGAGTTGTTTGGTTATGACAGAGAAAGAAAATATTTAGAAAGAGAAATCTCTAAAAATTGTCATTTTTGAAAATTAAAAATGTGATTACATAGTAATTGTTCCAGATTTTTTGTCCTCACATTCCATCTAGTATTTTTCAGTAAGTGCTATGTTTATATTCTACTAAATCCATACTTATAATTTATATTAATAAAATGCGAGATAAAGGCTACGAGTAAAGGAACACAGATATTTGTAATTTTATTTGTTTAGAAGGAATATTATTACATATATTAAATTCATAAATGAATTATTTTGCAGGCATATTAGAAGTAACGATGAGTCAACGGGTTCCTTGCGACCCTCATACACCTTGTAAACCTTTCTATTATTGTCGTGGTCAGACAATTTGCTTCAAAGGATTCTGCGCATGCAGCTAGGAAACAAAAAAAATGAAGTTATCTATTTTTTTATTATTAGAAAATAATTATATCTCGTTAAAATAAAGATATTTCGAATTCATGTTCCTACATGTAATCTGAAAATGATCTACTTTTCTTTTACCAATTATCAATAAAAGTTATAAGTCATTGAGTGATTTAATTATTTCAATATATTAGTTTAGTTCTTTTGGTGGAAAATGTGACATGCTAAAACTTATTATATTGATCTCGAAAAGTTCCTGACTTTACAGAGGCCCATGGCGATTGAAATTTTTCGGACCTTCAATACACGTATTCTAATTTTCTTTTAACACAAATTAAAGGCTTAACAAAATGAGATTGCCGAACCTCTCAATTAGATTTATATGGGTAAAATACACATATGGTGTACAATCTTTACTTTCTTTTCCACTATGGTGTATAACCTTTTTTTTTTCCCACTAATATGTATAATCTTTTTGTGACCTCCCACTATAGTGTATAGCACGTAAGAAATGACCAGTCAACCTGGTCAAAAGTCCACATCACCCTTTTAACATTTTTAAATATATATTAAAAATGTATTAATTTTAAAAGACTAAGATACCCTAATTAAATTCAAACATTTTCTTCTCACTTTTCTCCTTTTTCGTATCTTCTCCATTTCTTTCTATTTTCTATACAAGAACGACGATGGCAAGTCTGAGCACGACCGGTAGAAGACCGATGAAAACCAAGTAGAAAAAATAACGGGTCTGAACCATCGACAAAAAGATCGGCGGAGGAAGGACGATTTGTAGATCAGAAACCACGGTTTACAGATATAAACAACCACACGAAAACCAACCATTCTTCTTCTTCTTTTTCCATTTCTTTGTTTTTTTAATGAATTGTTGAGAGAAGTATTTATTGAGATTAATGGGCTTGACACATTAAATCTTAGATTAATGTTTCAACATTTCAAGCTCTGGGTAATTAAAGGTTTCAATATAGTGTTTTAATTATTTACTTTCATAATTTATTTTTAATGTTTAATCTTTTGATTTTTTTCTCTATTTACAGATTTAAGTTTTTGATTTAAAGTTTATCTTAGATTTAAATTAAGCAGTTGGTTGAGAGAAGGTGTTTGGAGAGAATAAGGATTTGTATGTTTAGAGAGAAGGAATGGTTCCGAGAAAAAAAGGAGGTAGAAATTGAAGAAGAGAGAAAGTGGTAATTAAAAATGAGTTAGAAATGGTAATTTAATATCAATGGGCCCATCATTCTTTAAGAGAATGGTTGAAAATTGTGATGTGGACTTTGGACTGGGTTGAACGGTCATTTGTTACCTGCTGTACACTATAGTGAAATGTCACTTAAAGGTTATACATATTAGTGGAAAAAAATTTTGGTTGTACACCATAATGGGAAAGAGAATAAAGATTGTACACCATTTTAGTAAATAGATACTAAAATGTGTTTAGTATTCTATTCGATTCAGTTCAATTCAGTTCAGTTTTGTAATTTCCCTTTAATAAATACACTTCAATTTAGTTCAATTCAGTTCAGTTCGGTTCAGTTCAGTAAATTTCAGTCATAAAATGTGTTTCTTTTGTAATAAATTCAATTTTTTTACCATTTTCTCTCCTTTAGATAATAGGATAAATCTAAAGTTGTGCAAAAGTATTACAGTTAAACCTCGGTTAAGTAATATCTGACAAAGTAATAACCTCGTTTAAGTAATAAAATCCGTCGATCCCAACTTGGGCAAATGTGATAAAGTAATATTCTCGTTAAAAGTACAAGATAAGAAAAAATTTAAAAGTCTTGAAGGGACCAAGTAATATGGAAAGTGATATATATATATATATATATATATATATATATATATATATATATATATATATGAATCTATAGTAACTTGTTTATTTTTTCCAAAATTAACCTCATTCTTGACTTTATGTAAAGCATAAATAACTCCTGCTACGTTTTGCTCGTGTTCTAACAAGTAACTGTTCAAGTGTCGATTGCTTGAAATACTTCATTTGACGACCAGCTTGGGATGACATTGATATCGCTCGGTTCAGGATCAGTCCATTTACCAATGTTCATTACCACTCAATGATTTATTCATTTGTAAATGATTCCATTGCTATTATCTAGTTTAGGCTCAGTGCTTTCATCGGTGTTCATTATCAATAAAGTAATAAATTTTGGAAAGTAATATTTTTTTCTGATCCCAAAGATATTACTTTAAAGAGGTTTAACTGTATATGTTTAGAAGGAATATTATTGTATATCATTGTTTTAAACGATGGACACCTTCAGGACCGTCTCCAACTTTTTGGAGGCCCTAGGCAAAATTGTAAATAATAAACAAAAATTCACGGTACAGGTTCCATGCAAAATTGTCTAGGAAAAAAAATAAATGCACGTTTAAATTTAATTCAAATCATTGTCTCCCTCGTCAATCATTTAGTTAGATCTCAAGTACGAGCACATTTAACTAAAATTTTCAGCCGTTGCTTAGTTTGAGAGAACTTTACCTTTTTGGTACGTCCGCATTTATTTTCACACGCGTAAAGGTTGAGATTAGTCCATTATCGTAATATATCATTATATTCTGAAAATATCACTACCAAAATGTTAATAATAAAGAGATTTTAATTAGAGATGAAAATATATTTGTTTACATTGGAATAAATATTCAGCTAGTGCAAAAACAGAGGCCTTTAATACAATCAGGAATGGTTTTAGGAGGACAAAGTGCTTGACAGTCAACAAAATTGTAACAATGTGGTTCATCCGAATCCAAATCATAGCTATTTTTGCAATTTTCTTCATTATATTTGCAGTCCTTTGCTTCATTTAATTGCACCCTCGAAGCTTCTGACATTGGGAATATTGTGCCTGCAAAACCAGACCAATAAACATCTAATTTCATATAACAGTAGAAAAATTAAATCACGAAATCAACTAAGAACTTTCATGGTAGATAAAGTGCACTGGATCCGATCAACAAAAAAGTGAAATACACATTTTCATTGATAAATGACTCATTTAAGGATATAAAAAGCTCACATATTGTCTTTCGAATGATTGTGTTCGATGGACCAGAACAATATTTCTTCAAATCAGCCTTTTATACTAAGAAAATTTTACAATGTACATCTAGGCACTAAAATATTTAAGACTTGATTATGCTATTTGGATGAGGCCATGGGAGCGGGAATCAGTGAGCACGAGAATAAGAAAGCTGACCTCAAGAAACTCGCTATTCGGACCTCATGATATATGCATAATCTTAAACTTTGATGACCATTCTTAAACTTTGATGACCATGGACATTTGAACTAATAGTAATAAAATTGATGTTCTCCTATATTTTTAAAGGCGAAATTGGGCATTGTCCTAATTTAATTCGTCTTAAAATAGATTGAAAATCCAAAAAAAAATGACAAAAACTTACAGTAGGATATGATGAAGAAAATAATGAGTAGCGATGTCATATTGAAGTACATTTTTCTCATCCTTAATTCAATTTGTTCAATTTCAACTCTTTTGATTTTCTTTCTATTGTTTAATCTCATTAGCTTATACTTATATAGCTACACAGCAACATAAAATATAAGTTAAAATCCAATCAAATCCAAATACTTAAAGGAAATAGATACTCTCAAAAAATATTTTTAGAAAAAGAATTCTCCCGCCATTTCATTAATATTTACTTAGAAATGGGTTGATTTTCAGCATCTAATAATGCATAGCAAGAAAATCCAATTGAACTACTTGAAATTAGTGTAAAATAGAGGTCCTATTATTTATTTCAACATTTTCTTATATCGAACGAAAAAGATGTTGAAATGAAATCTTATTAATATAAAAATAATAAATAAATTAAAGGTGTAGGCTATGGTCACTTTGTTTTTCCCTTACTTTGTCTATACTTTGTCTTTTTTACCATTAGATTAGTTTTTAACCCATAATCCAATGGTTGACAAAACAAAGTAATGGTTACTTTGTGAAAAACAAAGTGACAATAGAATATCCCTAAATTAAAATGTCATGACCAAAATGTTCCAAGAGTTTGAGGCCCATCCTTTTAAGAGTTCATCTAGATTCTTTTAGGTGATATTTTTTCTTTTTTTCAAGAAAAGAATTTCTTATAAAATCCTCTAAAAAAACAACTACCAACCAAAACTTGAAATAGAAAATTAATACTCATTTTATTCTTTTCTACCAACCAAATAATAGGAATAGCATTTTGATTAAACAGCTTTTTGCCCTCTGTGGTATTCAAAATGTTGATATTTGCCCTCTGTGGTATTATTTTGTCATATTTGTCCCTTGTGTTATTCCAATTCGTCATATTTGCACCCCGTGGTATTTTAATTCGTCACCTTTTGTCCTTCACTAGATGCAAATATAGCAATTCTGACACGTATTGTTATGTGTCACTATTTTGAGACATACACATACGACATGAATGTTTAATTTTAACAAAAATGATAAGTGTATGATCAATTGACACCTAAGTTTGTTTAAAAGCTATTGCAAAATATTAATTTTTTAAAAAAATTGAGTTGTTACGTGATATGTTGACATGTGGAACTGTGACATGTGACAATCGAGAACAAGTTTTGTATGTTTTCATCAATTCAAGGGCTAAATGTGACGAATTAGGATACCACAGGGGACAAATGTGATGCAATAATACCACAAGGGGCAAATGTCAACATTTTGGATACCATAGGGGGCAAAAAAGTGTTTAAGCCAATAACATTTTATATTCATGTTTTAACTAATTTATTAGACAAAGTTAATATAATAAAGTAAAATATTTTCTAAAGTTTTATATTTATTTTATTAAAATTTAGGACCTCACACTTTCTTTTGTAGTGTAGTAATTACTAAATCATTGGTGGGTAGGTAATATAATAAATTAATTAACTAATATTTTTTGTGAAAATATATAGTATGATTTCTTTCGTTGTTAGCAATTTTAGCTAGAGTTTTGGACGTTGATGACAATTAATGTTTGGGGTCCATAATTGAATTTCAATGATTTTTGAATTTGTATAAAAGATGTCGTTTAGGTTGAAAGGTGCACTATACAAGACATTTTCATCTCACCACATTCGATTGAACCATCAGCTTAACTAAACTTATAGTTCATACCTAATTATGAATTAACAATATATTTTATTATATCAATCTATGGACTCTTCTAGAGCCAGTTATGCCTTCATTTTCTTTATTGTTTTCTCATATTTGCTTTATTTTAAAATGATAAACATAGATTATGCGATAGGGATAAATAGTGAAAAAATCTCGAAACCCTTAACGTGGACTTCCCAAATTCGTTTCTACACGTATTAATGTAGTTGGGAACAAATATCATCGCACTCCGTACTCTATCTATTAAGTCACGCCATAGTAGAAATTGAAACCAAATAAAATTGAAGGATAAAAAGAAACGATATAGAGATCTAACAAAGTTTTATGCTTATTCAATATATTGTGACTGAATTTTAACTGTGAACATATTTGAAAAATAAAAGTACTTGAAATACATTCATAAGGGTATTTAGGGGAACTACATTTTGCAGTCACTATCTTTCTTACAATCAAAATCAGAAGTAAAACCATTACATATGCATTTTCCGCTGCAGAACATTTCTTTGCACACTTGAACACACTTGCAATTATTTGCTTCAGTACTCACTACTCTTGAAGCTTCTGACACTGGCAATGAACCTACAAAACACGATGGTAATAAAAAGTTTAGCTAAAGGTAAGTCTACCCACTTATAAGATCATGACAAACTACAGACTTCGATGAGAATTTACAATGGAGTTTACAAATTGTCTACCAATAAAAACTAATAAATTTTAACGAAACGACCATTTCATTTTTAGTAAAATCTTAAAGATTTATAATTTAATTTAAGCGACTCGAAATATTTAACATTAAAAATAAATCGCGGGTTACAAAAACTTACATTCAGACACTATGAAGAAAACAAGGAGCAGCAATGTGATATTGAAGTAAGCTTTTGTCATTATGCTTAACTGATTTTTTTTATTTTTTAATCTTCTAATTTTCTATGCTGTAATCTAATTTGCTTCTACTTATATAGTTACACGGCTACACACATGTAATAAGTTTTAAAATCCAACCAAATCTAAATACTTAATTAAGATCTATACGGTTATAGTAAAAATTATAATGCACCCATATCTTAAAATATTGCATTTGATTTGAGATATTATATAAGTAAACTTTGCCTATGGTTATTGAAGGAAACTAATTAAGTTTTTTCTTATTGTACAATATGCCTCAATTCCATTCTCATTCCTATATTTAATTGTATTATTTTCCAAGGAATTTCGCCCCTAATTTGTCGTCATCATCTGTACTTAGAAAATAAAATCAAACTAATATTTGTGGATGCGATTGAGCTTCCTAAAAAGTAATAAAACTACACTAAAAAGAGTGTAGAGTTATGGGCCATATCTCATTTAGAGTCGTAAATGGGTTTGATTGGGCTGGGTGTCGTAGAAACTATACCTACCCCGAAGATATTCAAGTATACCACAATCAGAAAGATGAACGGTTTTGAACTTTAAATCATATCTGTTTATAGTTGAAAGTCTCAATAAATCGTTCTCAAAGTTGAGAGACTAAAATGATTTTTTTAAACAACTTTAAAGATCTACGTGTAGTTTAAGCCGAAAAATAATACAGCCCAAGAAAATGTAATGGCCATAGGCTTTTCACAATTTGGGCCTGGCCCATATAAAAGATCGGAAAATAACAAGAACATAAACAGATTACAAAAATCAAATCAGTTTATCGTTTTCCGATCTTCTTCCCGATCCAAATCCCGAAAACTGCACCGTTTCAATGGAAGATTACCCGGAGGAGCTACGAACTCCGCCGGTGAGTCTCATAGCCTTAGCGGGCTGCCCGGAGCTCCACTCTCACATCTCATCTCATCTACATTCCGAGCAGCCTCCGATCAACACCCTTGCTCTCCCCGATTTATCGAAGATCTCTCTCCTTTTATCCTCTTCCAAGAATCATTCTGCTCCTTCCGATCCATCTTCCGCCCCTACCGCCGCCGGGATTCTTAAGAGAGATTGGCTCCGCAAGCACCGCACTAAGGTCCCTGCTGTTATCGCTGCTCTTTTTAGCTCCGATCATGTCTCCGGTGATCCTGCTCAGTGGCTTCAGCTCTGCTCCGATCTTGAAAATCTTAAGTATTAAGCTCTGCTCTTGCTATTTATTTCATTTTGCAATTTTGTTGCTTCTATAATATGTGTTGCTGTATGGACAGAGCTATGGTTCGTCCGAAGAACATCAAACTTATCCTCGTCGTCGTTGTGCAATCTTCTAATGGTAATTCAGTTTTTATGTGTGTAAAAATTGAAAAACTTTATCTACATTTATCTACATTTGGATCAATTGCTGAAAGATTGAGATTTTTCAATTGCAGATGAAATTAGTGAAGATAGAGTGATTGCTCTTCGTAAGCGTGCTGAACTGGATTCGAAATACTTTGTTATCTTCAACCCTAGTGATTCTGCACAGTTTACACAGTCGATCAGCAAGTATGTTCATTTCTGATTAGATTTTTCTAACTGTTTCTATGTTAATACTTGTGTTGATTTTTGAGCGACAATTTTGCAGGCTGGCAACGTTGTTTGCTGAATTAGCTAATACGTATTACAGAGATGAAGGACGGAGGATTAAAACACGTGTTGATAAAAAGAGTTTGAATTCTAATGAGTTGAATGTTCGCTATTGCTTCAAAGTAAGGGTCTTTATGTTGTTGCAAAATGTGGTGGAAATTGTGATAAGTTTTAAGGTCTCATTACTGGCTTTGAATTGCTAGGTTGCTGTATATGCAGAGTTTCGAAGGGACTGGACTGAAGCTTTGAAGTTTTATGAAGATGCTTATAATATACTGCGAGAGGTATTTCTATATGCTTCTTTTGCTGGTCACATTCTTGTTTTGTTCTATCATATGCATGGAATTTCTCAATGTCTTATACTTGCGTTCTACAGATGAGTGGGACTGCAAATAGAATGCCAGTTATTCAGAAATGGATCGAGCTCAAAGTTGTTGCTGAGCAGCTTCATTTCAAAATATCAACCTTGTTATTACATGGTGGAAAGGTTGTAGATGCTGTTTTGTGGTTCCGCCAACATGTAGCTTCTTATAAGAAGCGTTTAGGACCAGCAGAAGTTATATTTATTCACTGGGAATGGATGAGCAGACAATTTTTGGTGTTTGCCGAATTACTTGAGACCAGTTCAAAAGCTGCTCATGTCAATTTTAGTCAAGCTTCAGGCACTGGTAATTTGACCGAGTGGGAAACTCAACCAGCTTACTACTACCAGGTGAGAAGCCTTCTATGCACTTCCTGAAAATTTACCTTGAGATATTTTGGACAGAATTATGTTTAAGTGGTTTATACATCTGAAGTTCCATTCCGTTCTGTTTCTGTTCACACACAAAAAAAAGAGCATTGGGAAAGCTGAAAAGAAAAATAAGCTTTAACTACAACATGTTGGCATCAATTGGTCTCAATTTGAAACATGATCAATTAAATGATTAATTCACTGTATACTGGAAAGTGATTACTTCTGAAAGCTTAACTGATCAACCCGGAGTGCTTTTTGGTGGTTTTTCTGTGTAGGACTTATTAGATGATGTTTTTTACTCACTAGTTCACTCACTGCATATGAGCATGTAGATATAATATAAAGTTGAATGCTTAGATGTTATTTTCTTCTAATTTCTTCAATATGGTTCTAACTACAATCATGTCATCCATACTCAATTTCGTAACGTGATTTATCATGGTTCTAAGCTTCATCCTGAGGTCCGAAGTAAGAACTATGATTTTGAGCTTTGCTTCATGGTGCTTATCTTTTTAGACATAATCTAGATACGGCGGGAGAGAATTTATGTCGCCGATGCGACTTGAGCTTTACGGTTCGTCATGATGGTTCATGTTAGCCGACCTCGAATCGTTTTGGGACTAAGGCTTTGTTGTTGTTGTTTTTGTTGTTGTTGTGGGACCCTTATTCTGCAACTGGTCAACCATTCATGAGATTGTGTGAATTTGGCTTCAAGAAAGCTTATTCTTTCTAAAGCATACATGTCAAAACAAATATGTGTGCCAGTTTTGGTGTGTATATAGTTGTACTCTCGCTGACGTTATCTTTTCGAAGATTTCATTAAACATATTTATGTCTCAAATAAAGTTTTTTGTTAAATGGAGGTGTCTTATACATATTCTGGAGGTGTAGTCTACAGATTCAGACTACCATTAGGTGTATTTAGTTTCCGCAACTGGGAAATAATTTATTTTAACTGCCTGCTGCCATGATATGTTGTAGTTTTTCTCTCCTCAAATGCTCGTACTAAATTTTAGAAATATATACCTTTTTATTTATCAGGTTATGCTTCTTTTTCCATGGAATAACTGGATTGTATTTTGAACAGTTAGCTGGTAACTACCTGAAGGAGAAGAGGGCATCTTTTGAGCTTACAGTTTCAATGTCACCAACTGCTGATGAGATTGATGGCAATACTGAAGCTGTGGCACCTTATATATATGTGGGTCAGTTTGCTAGATCACTTGAGCAAGGGGATACAATTGTAATGCAGCTGTAAGTCTTGACTAATTGAAACCCTAATTTGCTTTAATTGAATTATGCACCTAATTTTCGGTACATTTCTTTTTACTCTGCAGTCTTACTGATGAAGAGTACGTTCGTTATGCTATTACAGAAGGGAAAAGATTTGAAGGTTCCTCTGAAATTATTTCTCTCCTTAAGAAAGCTCATGATTCATATGTAAATCTCAAAGCTCGGAGGATGGCTTCTCTTTGTGGTTTCCAGATGGCCAAGGAATATTTTGCAGTCGATGACTTGAGCCATGCAAAGCATTTTCTGGAAGGCATTGCAGCTCTATACCGACAAGAAGGATGGGTAACTTTATTGTGGGATGTGTTGGGATTCCTGCGTGAGTGCTCTAGGAAATCTGGAGCAGTTAAGGAATATGTAGAGTACTCTCTTGAAATGGCTGCATTGCCGGTATCTTCTGGTTCAGGGGTACCGTCTTTCAGGTCGAAAGAGTGTGGTCCAGCAGGTCTTGCAAGTCTTGCTCAGAAAGAAATTATACATAAGGAGGTATTCCAACTTGTTGCTGGAGAAACAGGGGACGTATCAGTTGATGATAAAAATGTTCTCAAAGTAAATCGCGATAATCGGTTGCATCTTGAGATTGATCCTGTCAGTCCCCTCAGAATTGTTCTTCTTGCTTCTGTTGCTTTCCATGAACAGATAAATAAACCTGGTGCGCCAACGTCTGTTGCGCTCTCTCTTCTATCGCATTTGCCTCTTGCCATTGACATTAATCAATTGGAAATGCAGTTTAATCAATCGGAATGTAACTTTGTCATATTGAGTTCTGATAATCCTCCATCTACTCCCCCATCAAATGACAAACAAGGTTGCCATGTTGAAAGTGCTCCTTCTCTGGTACTTCTTCCAAACAAGTGGCTGCGGTTAACATATGCAATCACACCAGGTTAGTTAATTTCTTATATTTTCTTAGAATTTATCCTTTTTATTGTTTCGCTCATTTTCAGATAGGAACATGGTTTACTTTTTTTTTTTGGCACTACAAGTGCCGAGATTTCAGATTTTTCTAAAAATTGACGTTATAAAACTCACTCTTTAACGACCTGAAAACGAAAAACTTCAAGAATTATGATTGTTTAATACCATATTTACCATGGAATCACATTTTCGGTTTTTGAAAAGCATACTTTTTCGAACTTTCTCTCACTAAACATTAACTTTCTCTCTCCTCACCATACACCATCTAAATGATTTCAAAATAAAAAAAGTTGAAGAACTAAAATTTCTTAGAATATCAGTATCTCTTGGAATATATATATTTTAAGTCGTCAACGATGATTTGAATAGAGTCAACAAAAAAAAAGTCCTCATTTTGCTAAAGTATGAAACCTGACAAAAAGTATATTACAATCCTTTATCTGTAAATGAGCATGAGTGAAACCAGAAGATTTTTTTTTTTTGAATTTGCCCAGTTTTCTACTCCTGCAAGTTTTTAAACTTGGATTATATACCCTTTATCTGATTCTTCATGCGCTAATGCTGTATATGCAATATATTATATGATTTTTTTCAGTCTGGTGCTGTTAGTTTGATTAATCGTGTGTACATGCTCTTTACTTAATGTCATATATCTGATTCCGTACAGAAAAAAGTGGGAAGCTGGAATGCACATACGTTGTTGCAAAAATGGGACCACACTTCACAGTTTGTTGCAGTGCTGAAAGTCCAGCTTCAATGGAGGATTTACCTCTTTGGAAGTTTGAAGACCACATGGAGACTTTCCCATTAAAGGATCCTGTTCTTGCATTATCTGGTCAGAAGGTTACACAGGTTGAAGAACTGGACCCACAAGTGGATCTTATTCTGGGTGCTACTGGTCCTGCATTGGTTGGAGAATGCTTTATAGTTCCTGTTACTGTTGTGTCAAAGGGTCATTCTACATATTCCGGTGAGTTAAAAATCAATCTCGTGGATGTAAGAGGAGGTGGATTGTTTAGTCCTAGGGCAGCAGAGCCATTATCTACCGAAAACCATCACGTTGAGCTACTTGGTGTTAGTGTGCCTGAAGGAAAAGATGATTCTCAAACTGCTGTTGATGAAATCAAGAAAATACAACAGTCCTTTGGTTTGATGTCTGTTCCAGTTCTGCAAGATGGAGAATCATGGTCCTGCAAACTAGAAATCAAGTGGCATCGACCCAAACCAATTATGCTCTTTGTATCATTAAGCTATTCTCCTGATGCAAGCGAAATGACTTCGCAAAAGGTCCATGTCCACAAAAGCTTGCAAATTGAAGGGAAGAATCCTATGCTAATTAGCCATCACTTTGTTCCACCATTCCGGCAGGATCCACTTGTGCTCTCAAAGCTTAAACCCATCCTGGATTCTCACCAAGAAACACTGCTGCCTCGGAATGAAACAAGTATACTAATTGTCAGTGCTAAAAACTGCAGTGAAGTGCCTCTGCAGTTACAGTCCATAGCTATTGAAGCAGATGGTGATAATGGAAGGTCATTTAAATTGCAAGCCGGCGGGGATCTTATAGGTCCTGCTTACCTCATGCCAAGAGAAGAGTTCAGAAAGGTTTTCACCATCGTACCAGAAGTGGAACCATCAAAACTGAACTTAGGCTCAGTGTCCCTAAAATGGAGAAGAAATTCTAAAATTGAAGATCAGTCTAGTCCTTCTCTAGAAGCTTGGGTTTTGACTAGACAAAAACTTCCTGAGGTAGTTGTGGAGTTGTCTCCACTGATTTTGAGCATCGAATGCCCTCCTTATGCCATTCTTGGAGATCCATTTACATACTTGGTTAAAATTCGTAATGCGACGAAGTTGCTTCAAGAGGTGAAGTTTTCGCTGGCAGACGCACAAACTTTCGTGATATCTGGATCTCATAGTGATACAGTGTATGTTCTTCCCAAATCAGAACATGTTCTGGGCTACAAAGTCGTCCCACTTGCTTCAGGTTTGCAACAGTTGCCACGTGCTACGTTGACATCTACGAGATATTCAGCTGGGTTTCAACCATCTACAGCTGCGTCCACTGTTTTTGTGTTTCCGTCTCAACCCCATTTTAAGATGGCCGACGTAGGAGACAAAGAGGTGGAATCCGTTGCAGCTGAGTAGTACTAGGTCTATATCCTCTTTTTGGTATATATCTTTCAGAAATTAATCAATTCAAATGGGATGCAATTGCTAGTCGGACAATGGGAGTAACCTATGAAACACAAATTGGTCTGCAGAAAGTGCTTCAATTTCGAAGATAATCTCAGGATCCTGAAAGCAATATTTTGTAGAAAAAATAGTAAGTGGCCTGTGTGGTTATTTTGAGGTTAGTGGAGATTGGGGTTTTTATTTCAGGAAGATGAGATTTTCTTGTACCAATAGATTACACTCAAATTAGGAAATAATACAGAAAACAATACAAGAAAAAAATATATGAATTGATGTTTTCTTTTGAAATCATTTTGTGAGTAAAAGAATGAAATTTGTCTTTTGCTAACTGGTTATGTTATTGCTGTTTTCCTACTTCAATTTCATTTTTTATATTTATATTACCTAGAATTTATTGACCTTATATTTTTTATATTAAAAGTTCAATAAAAAATTGAGGTATTATTTTACTCTCAAAAGTCAAAATGAGCTATAGAGCATTGTTGATGTTCTAAGCTCTAAAATCCACCAGTTTAATGGAAGATTACCTGAAGGAGCAGCGAACTCCGCCGGTGAGTCTCATAGCCTTGTCTGGATGTCCTGACATTCACTCCCATATCTCTTCTTATCTGCACTTCGGGCAGTCTCCCATTGACATCCTTGCCTTGCCCGATTTGCCTAAGATCTCTCGCCTTTTATCCTCAACTAAGGATCATTCTACTCCTTCCAATCGATCTTCCACCTTTACTGCTGGGATTCTCAAGAATTGGCTTCTCAAGCACGTACTAAGGTTCCTGCTGTAGTGGCTGCTCTCTGTAGTTCTGATCATGTCTCCGGCAATGCTGCCCAGTGGCTTCACCTCTGCTCCGATCTTGAAAATCTCAAGTATTCGCTTTCAGAGCTCTTTTTGTTTCATCCTGTAGTTTTGCTTGTCTTTTTTTTTTTTTTTATTATTATTATTATTATTATTAACTTGTTATTATTGAACCTCTTTGTGTTGTGATATTGACAGAGCTCTGGTTCGTCCTAAGAACATCAACCTTATCCTAATTGCTGTGCAATCTTCTTCTAATGGTAATTCATATTTTATACATGTTTGAAAAGAAACTCTTTATCTTCATTTGAATGACTTCTAGTGTGATTACTTCTACTGATAGAAAGATTGAATTATTGTTTTTCAACTGCTGATGACATTAGTGAATAGAGTGATTGCTCTTCGCAAGAATGCTGAACTGGGTTCCAAATACTTTTTTATCCTCAACCCCAGTGATTCTGCACGGTTTAAACAGTCCATCATCAGGTATTTCATTTCTCATCTGCGTTTTCTACCAGTTCCTCTGTTAGTCCATGTATTAATTTTGAGCAACAATATTGCAGGCTGGCCGCAGCATTTGCTAAATTAGCCTATACATATTACAGAGATGAAGGACGCAGGATTAAAACACGTGTTGAAAACAAGAGTTTAAATTTGGAGGAGTTAAATGTTAGCTATTGCTTCAAAGTAAGGATCTTTATGCTAATTTCTTGGTTCAAGTATATTTCATTGCCTAGGTTTTGCATGACACTGGGTTGTTGAATCCTGTTAGTCACGTTTAGCATGCTGCACTCCAGATATGAAAACAGTATGTTGTTTGTAAAACCACTATTTCATGTGCTGCAAGTAACAGGAAAAAACCTTGGCAAGTCATGTAAAACACATGTGCTCTTGCTTGTATTCAGATACTGCAGTACTAATAATGCAGAGTTACCTGGAGGTCCTCTTGGTTTTACTTGCCTGCAATATTTCTGGCAAACTAAAATGGAAACCTTCGTGTCAGTAAAGGAGAATAAGATTAAATTTCATTTTCTAGAACTCATGTTAGTCATTGCAAATATGGTGAAAATTATGAAAAACTTCTTGAGTTCTATATCACTTGGATTGAATTCCTAGGTTGCTGTATGTATATCCAGTTTCGAAGAGATTGGGATGAAGCTCTGAAGTTCTATGAAGAGATGCTTATAATATTATTTGTGCTTCTTTTGCGAATTTTTTGTATTTCTCATTTTTAATTGTATTTGTGCTTGCAGTTTGGTTGTCAATCAATGGAAATGGCCAAGTAGTCAAGTATGAAATATAGATTCTGCTTGCTCAAACACTGCAAGTCGTGTTTTTCATATTTGCATTATCACATGTCTTCGTAGATTGCTATTTTCAAGCTACTCTCTTGCGGTTTCTTATGTTTTTCTTTTAGGTTTCTTTTACAAATAGAAAGTCAACTATTTTGAAATTCTTTTGTTTTTTGTAACGTTTGTGTGGATTCTTTTAAATGATTTTCAGCTTCAACATATATATAAGGTTGTCAGGGATCAAAATCGTAAACTTCTTAAGCCATGAAAGATTAGGTTTTGGAGGACTTTGTATTTAATCAAGAGAAAGAGAAGATCGTGAATGAGGGTGGTGCCAGATTTGTGGGTTTTCGGTACTATATGACTTCAATGGGGCTACCGAACTTGTAAAAAAAAGATGGGGTAGATATGAGATTCAAAAAGTTACCCACTACGGATGTGAGATGGGTACGAGGGTACATCCTTAGGGTACCTAATATCCGTTATCCATATTATAGTGTATTTTGACATACAAATTAACTTCACTTGAATGTCTTTTTTTTTTTTCTTATGATCAACTTCTCTATAATAATATTTGTGAACTGTAAGAGTTGCATCCTTACCATATTGTTTTTTTTATATGATCTATAAAAAGTTCATGGTAAATGAATGATATTTTTGGACATTTTCCTATTTTTTTTTTTGGAAGAGAAAAAACATTAATTATGCTTTAAAGAGCAAAAGTTCAACAACATAGGCGAAACAAAATGCGAAATAGAATCAAAGTAAGCGGAAATAGCGTAAAAACAGGATGATCGAGCACAAGCATAAGCCATCATTAGCTAATTGCCGAATATAGCGGACCGAAAAACCCCGTCTAATGCATGGGTTATTGACTAGTATTATTAAGCTAGGTCATCAAAATAAATATATTATATTTAAATCAGTTTCAATATAGACATGTCTACAGATTACTACGAGTTTGCAATAAAAAGATTAAACGAAAAGAATAAACTTTGGCAAAATTTACGCTTAGGCATAATTTGTGATTCATCTATTTATATTTGGAGCTATTTTGTATAGTTGTTCCTATTTGCGGTTTGTAGGTTTGTGGTTTGCGCTTGAAAACTAATTTTTATTGTAATATTTAACAACATTAAACTGGGCTTAGGAATAAAATAGTCCAGTACCACAACGGAGACCCGATCCAGTTCTCTAACAAATTTAGGGTTTTGTTATTCTTATTTCTTCACTTCAGTATCATCATCATCTTCTTCTTCCTGTATATTAACGCCCCCATATACAACTCTGCATTTTAGCTTCAGAATCAGAATCAGAATCAGCATTAGCAATGGCACCGAAGACAGCTCGTAAGGTAAGCAGAAACCCAGATCTGGTCCGGGGAGTAGGAAAGTACTCTCGGTCTCAGATGTACCACAAGCGAGGCTTATGGGCTATCAAAGCTAAGAACGGCGGCGTTTTCCCAAAGCATGACCCCAAACCCAAGGCTGCTGCTCCTGCTGAGAAGCCTCCCAAATTCTATCCAGCTGATGATGTTAAGAAGCCTCTCCTTAACAAGCGCAAACATAAGCCCACCAAACTCAGGTAACTAACTTCACTCCTTTTTATCTATTTTCTTTCATTTATTATATTCTCATTCATAACCTATGTTGCCCCGACACGCAACGTTATTTCTAAAACATAACCTTCATTAAATAGCTCAAAAATGGTCTTGCCACGGGTACGGGTACGATAGTAAGGAGGAGTGTCCGTGTATCATAGGTTGGAACATGAGCAATGTAGAAAATTTCGGTTTTATTAACTGCATTTTATTCTAGGTTTTGTTCAAAGCTTGTTTCTTTTTTTTCAAAGGGATATAAATGCCTGTAGTAGTCTATGTTATCTTTATGATTTGTATTAATTCTCTATTTGTATCTGATACATAGGGCGAGCATTACTCCCGGAACTGTGTTGATCATTCTTGCTGGAAGGTTCAAGGGCAAGAGAGTTGTATTCCTCAATCAGCTTTCCTCTGGTTTGCTTTTGGTTACTGGTGAGCATTATAGTCTTCATCGTAAATGTTGATTGAGATTGAGATCGAGATTGTTTTGCAGTATACCATATTAATAACTTCAAGTGTATGCTAATGATTTATTTGCCAAATTGGGGAAGTAGTTGTCATGTAATCTGGCAAGTCTCAGGTTCTAAACTAAGTTTCGGGAAATTCTGATCCCCATTAGAGCAATAGCCATAAGGTATCTGGGTTGCATTCATTGACATGGTATTACATTCTGTTTTAGGACCATTCAAGATCAATGGTGTTCCTTTGAGGAGAGTGAACCAATCTTATGTCATCGCAACATCCACCAAGGTTGATATCTCTGGAGTTAATGTTGACAAATTTGACGATAAGTACTTTGCCAAGCAAGCCGACAAGAAGAAGAAAAAGGGAGAGGGGGAGTTCTTTGAAGCAGAAAAGGAGGTTTGTTTGCTAACTAGTCTGTCCAACTTTGTGATTCATTTGATTTCTTGGTCATGTGAGTCTTCCATATATTGATTGTTTTTTTACCCCACGGTCCAGGACAAGAATGTGCTCCCACAGGGGAAGAAAGATGATCAGAAGACGTTGGATGCTGCCTTAATCAAAGCAATTGAGGGTGTTCCGGAGTTGAAATCTTATCTCTCTGCTCGATTTTCTCTCAAGGCAGGAATGAAGCCTCACGAGCTTGTCTTCTAAATTGATAGGATTTTAATATTCCATTTTTGGTATGAGACAGTTGTATGAAACCTACTGTATGTTGATGCATTTCGCAAGAGATTTTCCCCTTTCCCATTTATTTTGGTGTGGTTTAATAGACTTACTGGTAATTAGTATTGATATCAATTTCCTTAAACATTTTTTGCTTTTCTGGTATTATATTGCTAAACCTGCTTAATATTTGGTCAAATACAGTGTAAAGAGTAACTAGGAAGCTATTGATTAGAGTGATTGGATCTTTTTCCTCTTAGACACTAATCAAATATCTTATGTTTAATTAGTTGCAAAATAAAACCTATCAGAACTTCTGCAACTGATACAGAACACAATCCCTGAAACAAATCCAAGTTCTTGTGGTCCCTTTAGCTCTGTTGTTCACTTTATCTCTGTGACTACTCCGGATCTAAGTTCTTGTGATTGCTTTGGCTACGTTGTTCACTTTATCTGTGACTCTGGTATAATTTGAAGTAATAGATATTTGTTTCTTATGAATTAATGATGAGTTATACGTATCCTACAGTTTGTAATGATGCCTGATAATGTTACATGTGATTGATTCTAAATTTGAAATGTTATTTATGATTTTTTATGTGATATATAGATATATAATTGATTATATAGAAATTTGCCACGCCACACCCTTGTCTCATATGCTTCAAAAATGTCGCGTGCTGCAATGGCATCAGCATCCGAGTCACTGCTTCAGAGAGTTCTACAGATGAGTGGAACTGCAAATATAATACAGTGATTCAACGAACGGTTGAGCTAAAAACTGTTTCTGCCGATCTCTCTGGTTATTTCAAAATATCAACCTTGCATTGCATGGTGGAAAGGTAGTAGATGTTTTGTGGTTCTGCCAATCTCTGTGTGGTTTCCATAAAGCGAACGAATATTTTGCAGTTCATGACTTGAGGAATGCAAAACAATTTCTGGATGGTGTTACTTCTCTGTACCGAGAAGAAGGGTGTGTAACTTTATTGTGGGTTGTATTGGGTTTCCTGCGAGAGTGCTCTAGGAAATCCGGAGCAATTAGGGAATTTGTAGAGTACTCCCTCGAAATGGCTGCTTTGCCAATATCTTCTGGTGCAGGGCTACTGTCTTTCAGATCGAAAGAATGTGGTTCAGCAGGTCTTGCAAGTCTTGCTCAGAAAGCAATTATACGCAGGGAGGTTTTTAAACTTGTAGGAAGAGAAATTAGTTGACGGTGAAAGTTTTCTCAAAGTAAATAGTGATAATACTTTGCGTCTTGACATAGGCACTGTCAGTTCCCTCAGAAAGTCATAATTGTTCTTCTTTAGTTTTCTCTTGAAGATTGTTAAATTCATATCTAGCTGTTTGATCAATCTCTGTGTTTAGGTAATTGTTGATGATCTTCTACATATATTATTGTAAATCTCCTGTAAATTCTCTTATGGCATTACTGGAATAAAATATTCTTGTCTGTTTCATGTCTGTATTCATAAACCTTTGAATTAAGATTTATCTTTAGGTGTACCGTCTCTTCCTTTGGTATGTATTGATTTGTTTGCTTTCTTTTATATTAGAACAAATAAGATCTTTCATACTATTTGCATCTAAACTAGTGCACCTCTTCTTGTATATTTGGACTAAGCTTAGTTTGTTTGTCAGTTTCAGGCAGTTGATGTTTTGCTTAAAGAATTCTTAAAACTGAAAAACCTATTTCTGCAGAACTTCTTAGTTCTTGAAAACTCAAACTTTACAATATTTTCAGGAGAAATCCACATATCCACAGGCACACAACATATTACAAATAGGAAACATATACAAACTTGCTACTTGAGCGACGATGACACATATCTGCAGAGATTATAAACATATTGTAGTTTTTTTTTTACAGCATAAACATATTGTAGTTAAGTGACACCAAACATACTCTCTGTTTTGCTTATATATTGAATTTTAGATGCACGCGTTGGATTCTTAGATTTAAGCAGTAGGGTAAGATGCTTGCATCGCAATGCCACAAAGTCCTTCCTCTGCATCGATATCCTTTTGCATTCTTATGTATCCTTCTTCTCCCCATTGGCTTCCCCATGAATTCTTCACCAGCCAATAATTCATTCCGTTGCTGGATCCATACCCAACGGCCGTAACTCCATGATCCAGTTCAGTCCCACATGATCCTGTAAAGACGCCGCTTGAATAGAACTGAAATTCTGAACCACTTGCATCTATTGCAACTGAAATTGGTTGGTTTGCTACAGCCTTCATCAATGCTTCCTCGCTGTTTGCTGGTACATCTTCGTACCCGGTGATCTTAGCTGCATGGTTAGCCTCCTCTTTTGTGTTACAAGTTCCATCTGCAGCCTCATAAGGGTAGTTAGTTTCTGTCGTGATTCCTTTGTTCCCAATAATGAATGTGAAACCATCATCCATGAGTCCACCTTCACAACCTTGATCCTCTCCCTGAGTGTCGCAACTAACTAGTTCTTGCTCAGAAAGTGAAATCAGTTTACCAGTTGTTAGCTGAGTGATTCCTTCAACGGCAGCCACAGTTGAAAATGCCCAGCACGATCCTGTGAAAGAAAGTTCAATTGAAAAATTAGCCTATAAATACTTTGATTAAAGAAGTAAGTTGTGTTGTGTTATAAGATTGAAATGTACCACATTGGCCTTGGTCTTTAATTGGTGTAACTGCACCTTTCTTTCTCCAGTCCATTGAAGTTGGGACTGCGGTAATATTTTGATACCTGAAAGGACCTTCTTGTTCAGAGCACATATGGCCCTTGAATCCGTTTCTTGAGGTTTTGAACTCTTCATTAGTGAGATCAGCAAACTGATTAATACCTAACTTGTACGATTTGGCTTGAGCTTTATTGAAGGATTCAATGAATTGAACATTTTGCTTGAAGATGTCAAACCGCATCTCCTTCTCATTAGAATCCTTGTAAACTCGTCCATAACGAGTCATCCATTGCTCATGCATTGCCTGCATTGATGCATCTTGGAGAGAACGAGTTGCTATGGCTTGAGAAGCAAAAGCTCCAAAAAGAAAGATAAGTGCCAAAACAATGCATGGGAACCGGGTTGTGGAAGCCATAGGAAATGATAATTTTTGTTGCTGTTATGGATGATGGAGAATTAAGACATGTTAGAATGGTTTATATACCACTAAAATTGTGCTCTAAGTTGGTTTATTACAAGCAAAAATGAAGTGCCCCAAAAAACATTCTGATTGAAACCTGTATATGTATTATGATATTTGAGGAAAGGACTTGTATAACAAATTATCTGAATATTTTAGTATTTTGTAACCAGGCCTCCTGTTTTTACTGAGTACAAATATGTTTTTAGTTTCAAACTTCCTAGGAATTTTGAGTATTTGGCTGTTTGTAAGTGTGTTCACACATGATATGACAAATATATTTGGCCGTGCCGTTGCTAGAAAATAATGTCTTAGCCTTGACTGTTGCTTAATTATATTTAAAACTACCAGTACAGTTTATTAATCAATGATTTAATAACATTAACATAAAATTGTCATAAACAAATTAGTGGCTTAATATCTTTTCTAGCTCTTTACAAAAATAATAAATAAATCAACTGCCTCTTCTACTTTGAAAACATTTGATTTATTTTGAGAACTTGCTTCAATTGAAATATTTGTTTAAACGTTTTGACGTGATTTATTGATGCCTATGAATTTCAACGACTCTAAACTCTACTCTTGCTTTGCCACGCGGATTTACAGTATCAATAATGTTATATCATGCAAGCTGATGGGCTAGACGTGGATAGAACGTTTCCAAAGTATTGGAGGCAGTTGGGTTTTTTGAACAAATATTGGAATTTAAACTGTTTAAAGCCCAAGTTATTTATTTACTCAAATGATAAGCTATATATCATCATAATTAATAACGTTTAGAAACTTAGTATACAACCATGTTATAAACGAAGATTGCTTGAAATACAAAGGTTTAGTCTAGGCGTTCAAAATTGAGAATTCAACGATACTGATTGGACTGCTAAATTCCACCTAGATGCTTAAAATTCTACTAGTCCTGTTACCGGTGCTTCTGGTCTGCATTCGTTGGAGAATGCTTTATAGTTCCTGTTACAGTTGTGTCTAAGGGTCATTCTATCACTTCTGGTGAGTTGTGTCTAAGGGGATGGGTTAATAAGTCCTTGGGCAGAAGGGCCGTTATTTACCGAAAACCGTCATGTTGAGCTTTGGTGTTAATGTGCCTGAAGGAACCGACAAAAACTTCCTGATGTAATTGTGGCTGAGTTAGAGCATCGAATGCCCTCCTTATGCCATCTTGGGGATCCATTTACATTCTTGGTTTAAATTCGAAACCTGGCAAAGTTGCTCCAAGAGGTGAAGTTTTCACTGGCAGATGCACAAGTTTCGTGATATCTGGATCTCATAGTGATATAGTGTATGTTTTTCTGAAAGCAGAACATGTTTTGGGCTACAAAGTCGTCCCGCTTGCTTCAGGTTTGCAATAGTTGCCTCATGCTAAAGTGACATGCCTTTCAACCATCTATGGTTGCATCTACTGTTTTTGTGTTTCCCTCTCAGCCCCATTTAAAGACGGCTGCCACAGGAGACCAAGAAGTGGAATCCATTGCAGCTGAGTAGTTGCAATTGCTGGTCAGAAAATGAGCGTATTCCATGATAATGTGTAACTGATTACACAGATTTGTTCATCATTTTTTCCGGAACAGGTATGATATTGCCTCAAAACAGAACAATGAAGATATCTAGTTCTGTTTCAAGTATGGTTTATTTTATTTTATGAGTGAAACTAGATGAAATAAACCAAATATATCTTACTTGAATTTAGAGATACTCCTTTCATTACCAGCCGACAAAGCAAAAGTGGAGATTTGGACAAATTAGATAATATATCACTAGCTGATAACATGTAAACAACTTTCGGAATGATAATTGAGAAATATCAGCTACAATCTGTTAAAGGAATATCTGTTAAAAATCGTCGAATCCACAAACCAAAAAGGGTTAAGGTATTGATTACCCTTTTTATGAATAGCTTAACGCATTTCTAAGTGTATTATAATCTCCAACTAATCAGGGTTACATACACAAATGCCATGCCATCACAATCCACATTTACAAGGAAAAATTTTATTTGCAAAAAACATCTAGTTGGATTAGATAATACTTATCCTCATATGTCAAACTTTCCTCATCAAAAACCTTTCATTCCATCAGCAAATTAAATAGTGTATTCTTAAGCAGCAGCGGCAGAAGGAGCCGGTTGATCTTTGTTGAGTGTTTCCCAGTGAACTTGTCTCAGTATTTCAAACCTATCATTCAGTGAAACAAATCCAGCTTCTGGACCAACAACGCCACTAGTTCCCGCCTTATGAAGTAGGATCACACTAGCTGCCATATCCGGGCCATGAATCTTTCCGGTTAACAACAATCTAAGTGGCATGAAAAGTGATTTCCCCTGCATTCGCAAATTCAAATATCCAAATTACATGATTTCATGTCGTGGGTATTGAAATTTTTAGTAAAACATATGCAGTATGTATTGACCTTGCGGTTCAATGATTTGCTGAAGCTTTTAACCCATTTTTTCCATCCAGATGGGCCGTCTTCTAGAGCACTTGGGAGTTCACCGCTATCGTATGCCGCTAAAAGAGCAGACGAAACTTCAGAAAGCTTATCTTCTACAACAGACTTGCATTCTGGACTGCAGATATTGTAGATAAAGTTAGCTAACTGAGCATAATCACGATAAGAAAGTGAATTATGAAACATAAATTAACAAAAAGAACATAAAATCTCAGCGAGAGAGAATGCAAAAATGATGCCAAATAAAACTCAAAAGATAGGTCCTTGAAGAATCACCTCTCTAAAGTAGCATGCAAGGGATAAGATAGCAAATTCGGAAGTACTTTGTCTGAATCAGTAACCAACTCAATCCCGTCCTTAAGAAGATCAATTGCCTCCTGTACACAAAATTATATTGCGATTACAATTACATATTTATTGATAAAAAATGGTAAACTTCAGAAAATAATTTACAGCATATATAAAGAGATGAGCCTTACTTCAACGAATGGTCCTTCGGAATCCACAAGGATTCCTGTGTTCTTCCAGCGTTCACCGATGAGTTTAGCAAACTTCTCTGATGGAAGTGCTCTTAAATGCTGACCATTCATCCACCTTCATTTTGCATACATATATTGAAGCGAAGACAAAGTCAGGGAGAACCAAAGATATCGAGTTATCAACTCTTTACAAATTAAGAAAATGTACATTATAATAACTCGGAATGTGTCAACTAATTTTACATATGCACATCATATATAATCCCTGAAAAAAGTACAAATCAAACATTGTATCTAGGAAAACGCAAGACTGGGCAACATAGAAACCTTTTCCAAACATAATGCAAATGGTAAATTAGTATTTCAAGCAAAAATGTTACCTCAATTTTGTAGAATCAAATATAGCACCATGTTTGTTGACACGATCAATAGAGAATGCTTCAACTGTCAAGCATTCGAAAAGGTTCAGGTCATTGAGACCATAATAATAATGCAAAATATGAGAAATCTCAATAAAAAAACAAGTCGCACAACGAAATTTACCAAGTTGTTCAAGGGTGTAAAATTCATTTTCTGTGCCGTCACCCCAACCTAGAAGTGCCAGGTAGTTGACCATCCCCTGAGGCAGATACCCCATCTCCCTGAACTGTTAAACGATAATTAATTTCTGAAGAGTGGAAAGGCAGCGTTTGCTAGAATGTCATTCTTTGTGGAAGAAGAGAAAGTCCTTACGGAAATTGAAAGTCAACTGACTATACCTTACAAATTACCTAAAACAAATATAAGCAACAGAACAGATAACTACCTGACCAACAGAAGTTGCACCATGCCGTTTTGACAATTTACTCCTATCTGGAGCAAGAATTAAAGAGACATGTGCAAATGAAGGCATAGGGAATCCAAGAGCCTGTGCCAAAATCATATATAGGCAAGTAAGTCGAGTTTTCCACAGGGATTGAAAGGTAGAATACATATATGGTCAGGTGTCTGTTTCTTATTTAGAAATGCACTTGATTATACCTTGTATATCAATGCTTGCCTTAGAGTATTGGGCAAATGCTCTTCAGCTCTGATAAGAGTTAGATGAAAAAAAGATGCAGAGCATCATCCACAGCCCAAAAAACAACAACACTTCAAAGGAAGTTTAGAACTTAGGACAGAGATCTTTAAAGGAACAATAAATTACCTTATCACATGTGAGATAGCCATTGTAGCATCATCAACCGTGACACAAAAGTTGTACACTGGTTGTCCATTGCTCCTCATAATTACGAAATCTCCAAGTGTATCCAAGTTCCAACTAACCTACAAGACATTCATATGGGAGCAAATATTCATTTCTGAACTTAGCAGCTATAAAATCTATCTAAAGGAGGAGATAGACGGCGTAAAATACAGGGAACAGCCCCTTCCACACATCCCTAGACCATTCTAGAATTGGACATTTAGCATAAAACTTACTTCATCCCGAATCAGATCATTGATTTTTAACTTCCCCTCCTTTGGCACACGAAACCGATACGTGTAAGGAGTTCCTTTTGCAAGCTCTTCCTCTACCTCTCCATCTGATGCAGTTGCCCACTTACCAGCATAGACTGGAGGCAATTTCTTGAGTTTTGCTATCTCCTTCATTTTTTCAAGCTCCTGAAGAGAAACTATGACGAAAAACAATGAGTTGGAGAAACTATTTTTACCAGTGAAAGAAAAACAAAAAATAAATGAAATGGACAAGTATAGATGCAAAAGGTAATAACAACCGGGAGAAAATAAGAATGATATGCTCGAACTCAAGAAAGAGGATTTCTTATTTATTTATTTTTCTACGAAAACAAAAGGAAAGAATTAAAGGAGAAGGAATTGTAAAAATACATAGGCAAATAAGACTGAAGTCTAATCATCCAATTCAAAATGCATAAACTTTTTTCGTTTTTGAATGAACTGTGCAGAACTAGAATACGTAACCAACAGAACTAACATAAAGGCGTATACATTACGTAATCAAAGAAAATTACCTCATTGGAACAGAAGCAACGATAAACGTGACCAGACTCCATAAGTTTCTCAGCATATTCCTTATACAAAGAATTCCTTTCAGATTGCCGATACGGTCCATATGCTCCACCAATATCAGGCCCTGCAACGAACGTTTCAAAATCATTCTATAACCCACATGAACAACAGTTCCCTCCAATTAGAACCATCTCTCTCTCTCTCTCTCTCTCTCTCTCTCTCTCTCTCTCTCTCTCTCTCTCTCTCTAACCAGAAATAAAAAATGAACCAATAAAACCCTTCCTCAGCTCATATCTAATCGACACAGTGATCATGAAAATGTACCTTCATCCCAATCAAGGCCGAGCCAAGAAAGATCCCGGAGAACCGCTTCCTCAGATTCCTTAGTAGACCTTTCCAAGTCAGTATCCTCAATCCTCAACACAAATTTCCCGCCTTTGGACCTGAAAAAATTTCAACTTGATTCACAATTCAAATAAAAAATTCCACTCAGAAATGACAATTAGCGGAAAGAAAGAACAACCTAGCAAAAAGGTAATTGAAAAGAGCAGTTCTTGCACCACCAACATGCAAATTCCCAGTAGGTGAAGGAGCAAATCGAACTCTAACTTCTCCTTGTTCACCAGAAGCAGCAGTAGCCGAGACCGAAAAATTCCTGCCCCGTCTCGTGTCAGCGGAGTACGAAGAAGAAGAAGGGGAAGAATGTGATAGTAGAATGTGATGAGTGCGTGTATTGTGACCATATTTGCGTATAAAAGATGAGGAACGCCAAATTGGGGGCGCCAGATTTGGAACTGCTCTGATTTTCATCCATGGGCTTCCTCCGATAATACCCGCCATTTTAGAGTGAGGTCAAAGAGGGTGGAATTTATCAGAGGGATAAAGTGAGGTGTTTTCAGATTATGATAAGAGAATTTCCGTCGTTAAAACGTTGGTAATTATAGGTTTCTTTTGGTTCTAGAGTTGGGTTGGGCTTCCATGGGCTTTTACGAGTTTAGCGCTGTTACCAAAAAGTGGAAAAATCACTAAGTTTGATGACGTGGCACGGGGTAATTTAAGTCCTAATTTATTACTTATGATGTAAAAAACTCATTTTCACCCTTTAAAGTTGTAAACACACGATTTTTTTTAAAAATTACAAAAACATCTAGCCACATCATCACATTTAACACAGTTAGTGATTTTTCCACTCTTTGGGTAACGGACTTAAACACAATCCTTATTTTGTCAAAAAAGATAAACACATACCCCATTTTGACAAAATTGATAAAAATTGAAGTTTTTTTAGAAAATTACCTTTTTAAAAAAAAATTAAAGCAATATGTTTACGAGTCCTTTTTAACATATGTAGAAAGGAATAGCAAATTAATATATTGGTGAAATGATTATATTATTCATTTAAATCGTCACGAAAATCAAACTATCTCAAAAGAGTGTCCTATCACGTTGGACATCTCGCATCAACCAAAGATGTCTTCATACAACAGACATTGCCTAGAACCACCCTATCAAATGTTGAGTTTTTCAACTCCTATGTCCGACGTGATCAGAAATTTTACCAAAGACTAATTCCTACCTGAGTTATTTCGATGTAATATAATATAGTTCAGTTATCGATTTATATATAAGGAACAATTCAATTTGCATTTAAAATTAAAGTTTATTAAATTAGATTATATCTTGAATCAAAAGTTAGAATTTAATTTTGAATTATTATGTTTTAAATACTTGATTCAACTCTATCCAAAAATCACAAAATTTTTATAATTTAAAGTCAATGTAGTAAAAAGCGTAAAATATGAGTTGGGCAGTCAAAGTCTTTTAAAAAATAATCAAAAATTAGTCGAATTTTAAACCTTAAATCCAAACTAAATATTCAAATTTGAACGTATTACTTCATATTTCAATTTCTTTTGTTAAACGTTCAACGAATTCTGCTGCTCATTGCTTAGCTCGAGCGTTTGATTCTCAGTCTATTCGTGACGAGTGGATATACCTACCTCCATTTCTTATCGATATTATTTCTGGTGATTCTTCCTCATAAAGCTTTTTGTTTCCGTAAAAAAAAAAGATAAAAAATCCCTACCCAAAATTATACTGGGATCCCATGATAAGATACGAAACTGAACAGTCACGCGGGTAGAGAGGGGCAAAATTGGAAGTTTAAAATTTTTAAATAGCATAAAACAGCAAGAATGACGTCGCATCATAGACAGTCCACTGCGTTTCAGAAGACTGTTTTCCTCTGCTCTCACATACTATACTCTCTGCTAAACCAAAACAAAACAGTCGCAACCTCCGTCGTTTCCTCCACCGGCATCCTCTTCTCCGGTAACCTAATTCCTCTGCTCCGGTAAGCCAAAAGTTCATATATACACACAATGCAGTATATATATATATACATGTATAATGATGTAATCCTCCCCTACTATTTACAGTTGATTTTGCTTTTCATCTTTCTCTCTTTATATTCTTTTATTCTTATCATGTTCTTCTTCACTCTTGATTTTTGAGCTCTCATTCAAGGTTTTTGCTTCTATGTATGTCATGATCTCAGAAACTTCTTTGTTACGTTTTCTTTTTCTTCTTCCAGGCTATTTTCGTATTTTCATTCACCTTCTGTGCATCATATTCATACTCATTCAGGAAACTATCTCACTCTTGAACATGTCATCAATTTGTTCGTGAAATTTGTGCGAATATCTCATTAATTATCTTCATAAGCACCCTCACTAATTGCTTTCATTAATTATGTTTGTAAGCAAGCTCACAAATTGCTTCCAAACATATCGTTTATTGCTCATTTATTTTGTTCGTCAACAAGCTTACCTAATAGTAAATGAAATAATACCAAATTTAGATGTTCGCAAACTAAAGTTTGTTCATAAAGTTAATCGAGTTTGCTTGCGAGATCGTTTACAAATTGAGCCTCAAAATTGTGCTCAAGATCAACTCGTTTATAAACCAATCTGAACCACTTTTAAGCCCTAAATAGAGATGACGTTAGCAAGTTCACAAATAAGGGGTCAAGAAGACACAATGCAAGTCCAAACAAAACTTAATGTATTAGGCTTTTTCTTTTTTTCTTATTATGTGTCTATATTTCAATTTGATATGTTAAACCTATCAAATTCATTCATTTATGTCACACATATATCATATGCTTTTAACTATATTACCATTTAATAAATTACTAATTCTGAGCAGCAACCCAAAGTTAGGATAAAAAAATTTAGAAGACTCTTGTTACTCATTTTATTTGCTATTTTTTAAGTGTTTTCAAGTTTTCATAGTTACAATAGACATATAAAAAGCTACTTTTGAATTATTAGGAATGCGATTTAAGTAGAGATAAAATGTGTGCCGCCCGACTTTTCTAGTAACTCAAACATTTATGTGTGATTATAATTGTTCTAGATCTCAGTGTGTTACATTGAATTTCTGGGTGATTACTCAACTAAAATTAAAAATATTGTACTTGCTTAATAATTTTATTATTGTAATTCTTGACTAAATTTGCACTGACTATTAAGAGGAATTAATAATCTTGTTCGCTCGTATTGTATCAACCTCACTTGTTATTACATGTGTGTGTGTGTGTTCAGCTATTTTGGATTGATAATTTTGGTTTTATTATTGGATAGGTTTGCTAATGGGTGATCAGCCAGTGAAATCAGATAAAAGTTTCAAGGAAGGTCAATAATCAATCCCTCTTGTTACATGCTTAAAATGATGTACTTTATTGAAAACACATGAGATTAACATTTTAGATTTTGTAATTTAATGAATTTTTAAACTCCCTGCATTTTCCACAAACCTCAACTATTTGTGTATATAAAATTGAAATTTGAACTTTTCCTAGTATATGTCAAGTGCATGCTTTCACTACGACACAAAAACTTCTTCAACATCATTCTTAACATGAGATTTTTGCAGATTGCAAACAGTATGTGTTTCTGAAGAAGGATGGAAGACTGATATGTCGGACTCAGTGCTTAAACCCTCCAGAAAACTTGTATGCACGCTTTCTTTAGTCTTAATGTTTCTGACTTCGAACTGGAAAATTTTGTCCTTGTATTGTATGTCCTACTATTTATATATACTGAATTGTTTGTATGTTCCTTTTGGATTATTATAGAATGATCAGAGAATGGATCATTTCATTCTTTTCTGAATTGATGTTCTAGTTCTTGAATACCCTTGGAAATGGAGGATTGTTGCAATTGAGAGCAGAGGCTTTCATCTGTCAGTTTCTGCATTTCTTAGTTGAATTTGTTTTTGGATTCTCTCTTGCAAGGTGTTACACACACCAGTCCAGTCCTATACGGTTTTCAAATATATGGACATTTTCTGTATAATGTATTGATTGTGAACCTTACTATTGCCTTGCAATTTATAGGCATCAATGTTGGAGTATACATGACATTGTCAAAAGATCTGAGTTGACTATCAGTCCTGATCTACCTCATTTCTCTTTATGCCCTGCTCCAGAGTCTACTCGTGACAAAAATGAATGGAGAACATTTTTGGCTTATCTTCATAAACGGGACAAGGTAATTTTGTTGCATATGTATAGTATGGCAATTATTTTCTTGTGTAGTGGGATTCAAATACATATATTCCCTGACTATTTGAAGAAAGATAGTATGCCATATTTTTTTTCTTTTTCTGTTGTCTAGAATACCAAAATCCTGAGAAACATTTCTAAGCTTTGTTCTTCTTTTCTCTTGCTGTATTCAAAAGTATTACGTATTTTGAATTGTTGATACTTATAAAAATATCTTCACATGTGGATGTGAGACTTCAGAAGTATGTCTGTTTTGTTTTCTGGAGCTAAATTTGAATGTACTGACATCATTGTTTTGCAGGTTGCAATTTCAAAGTCTACATCTTGTCGGTTTTATATACTTCCTCCCGAAGCTGATATATTTACCCATGTAAGAGTTGCATATGAGCAGGGGAAAGCATCCAATAAGCATATTAGTCAGAAGCATGACGAATCAGGTGCGTTATTATTTGGCATGTCATGTTTCATGGTCAAAGCATTACTGTTCTAGTTTCACCTTAATACTAATTGTCAAGGTTCTAGTTTCACCTTAATACTAATTGTCAAGGGGAATAAAACCCTCATGTATTTTTTTATCGTTTCATTATAGTTGTGGATACCACTGAGGTATGTCCATTTGTGCGGAAAAACATGGACCTAGACGAGAACTGCAGTAATAGCAGCACTATGTCACCAATGCTCAATGTTAAAAAGTCAGCCTCCGAGAAAGATAGGTGCGTTAAATTTCCAGAATCAACTGATGAACTTAAAGCTTGTGATCTGACTAAAAGGCATCGGTCTTGTAGTGTGAAACGGGATGCACCCTTGGTGAAAAATTACGTGCGAGCGGATCCAAGTTACCTCCAAACTCTTGGTCAAGCGCACTCGGGATGGATTTTCGGTGCAATAGCTGAGCTTGTTGACAATTCAAGAGATGCAAAAGCCAGCAGGTAGCTTATACTGTGCTTATTTTGTATATTGTTTGTTGATTCAGTACTATATGAGATATCTGGTTTAAAATGTTTGTTGCAGCATCTTTTTCCAATTTCGCTTATTTGTTATACTTGTCCTTCATGTTGACAGATTGGATATTTCTGTTGAAATCGTATACTCTAAGAGAGCTGGCAAGCGTATTCCTATGTTGTCAATTATAGACGATGGGTGTGGAATGAACCATCGGGAGATTGAGAAAATGACTTGTTTTGGGCACAAGAAGCCAGATGCAGATGACGTGGATCATATAGGACGATTTGGTGTTGGATTTAAGGTAGCCTTTGTTGTTTTTCAAAAAACCTCGACAAAATTTTGTAGTGTGCGGTGTTCTTAGTGAATTTCCAATGATTATACGATGTGGCTAACGTGGATCTGGTTATTGATGTCTCAGACTGGCTCAATGAGGCTTGGGAAGGATGCTCTTGTTCTTACTCAGACTGCTAACTCCAGATCTATAGCCTTTCTCTCACAATCTTTAAATGAAGGAAAAGATGTATACTGAAAGACTTAATCTTATTTTGGTTATTTGACTTTATGTAGTGTGTTTTATCTGTTCCTTAACGTTGATTTTTGCAGGATCTGGAGATTCCCATCATAAGCTACCGTAGAAAAGGGCAGTTTATGGAAATAGATACAAATGTCCAATCTGAAGCTTCAGCAAAGCACAACCTGAAAGCTCTAAAGGAATTTTCACATTTTGACAAGTATTTGATAGGTGAAAAGGCAGGCTTGTTCCAGGGAAATCACAGAGCTACAGGAACACAAATATATATATGGAATCTAGATGAATGGGGGACAGATTATTGTCTTGAATGGACTGCTGGAGTTCCTGGTGGTAGTTCCTTTCACAAAGGTGACATACATATACGTTCTAGACGGGTTAGGTCTCGTCCTGGCCAAATGAGTCAAAAGGTTCGGCATCATCTTTTCTGATTAGAACTATAAGTAGCATGGAAAGCATTGAGATTTATCGAGAAACATGAGCTGATTTCTTAGGCATCTGAAAGAATGAAACTGCTTTTTTAACATTGCCCAAAAATTAGTTGTCGATGAGAAATAAATTCTGTCTTTATTTGAAGTAGTTGGTGTGTTCTTCCCCCTACCCCTCTCTGAATACTCATTTTTTCATCTTATGTCTGCTTCACAGGTCCCGCTAGATTATTCGCTTAGATCTTATCTAGAAGTCATATTCTTAGTTCCGCGGATCAGAATATATGTTCAAGGATCACTGGTAATTCCCTGTTACTCGTGTCTCTTTGTGATGAAGAGGTGTTATTGTTTATTGCTTTTGTGCTGTTTTAATATGTAGCTTGGTCTCCTCAACAGGTGAAAAGTCGACCATTAGCACGATCTCTAAATCAGACTTGCGAAGTGACAGGCAATATCTGTGGGAAAAGTGTTCGGTTAACTCTTGGTCGCTGTCAATTGGAGTGGGAGCAGAGTAATTGTGGAATGTTTTTATATTGGCATGGCCGCTTAATTGAGGTCAGTTTTACCTCATGTGATAAACCTTTAAACCACTCCAAACTTCTAGTCCTCGAAAGTTTTGATTTGCAAAGGAGGCTGATGTTATCCCACAGTTTTTAGGTTATGAAACTCTGGTTTCGTACCAAACTTATCCTATTTTATGTTCAAATTTTGAGTACGCCTTTAATTCCAGAAATCTAATAGAACCAACATGTAGAGCTTTTGAAACACCTGTCTAGTCTACAATTCTGAGTTAATTTACGTATTCTGATGTTTTCCTTGGAGTGCTGCCTTTTCTGTGTCAATTATTTGGACTTCTCGTTCTGTTAATTTCAAATTCAGGCCAAGATACTAATATTTTTCTTACATAGTAACTTGTTGGGTAGTGATTGTTGGTTCGTAATTATTTTGTTGTATTTTAGGCTTACAAAAGAGTTGGTGGCATGGTACATAGTGGAGATGTTGGACGAGGTGTGATCGGTGTGATAGATGTTACTGATCTCATGGTAGGCAAGTTTTTTCTTAACATTTAGGCTTCTGATTTTGGATCATCAATTGTTTTTATAGCTGCCGAAAATTCATTTTACCATTGTGTTATTCTTTTGAAGTAATACTTACCTATTCATGTTATAGGACGATGCACGTGTCTGGGTGCTCAATAATAAGCAAGGTTTTCCAGATTGTGAACCATATGTTCGACTAGAGGAGTGGCTAGGAAGAATGGCAGATGAATATTGGGATAAGAATTATGACACTGTGCAACTTGTAAGTGGGTTCCATTTCATTTTTTTCTTCTTTTTTTCTTTGAACGTTTTTCTGAATATATATTTTACTGATGTTGTGCTCACATTTGCAATAGAAAACCCTTTGATTGTATTGTTATACAATTTCAGGACAAGAGCGGTCTTCTTTACAAGCCTGACGATGAGTGGGTTCAATGTGACAAGTGTAGAAAATGGAGGATGTTAAGTGGATATGACAGCAATAACTTACCACTTGAATGGTGCTCACTCATGCTTTTCTAATTTCGACTTCTCATCTCAGTTATATATGCACATGGAACTGTTAAGTTTGATTTCACTTTTCTCTATATCAGGTTCTGTTATATGAAACCTTTCGAGGGATCATGTGAAACTCCGGAGCAAAAGGTTCAACGTGGGGTGATTACAGTGTCTACGAAACGGTCTGGATATGCTAGCCCGGAACTTGAAGATGATGCTACAATTACATCAGAAGGTTGTATGAATCTTGTTTCATAGTTAACTATACATTAAGTTTAATCATTTTAATAACTGTCAAACAACTTGCGAAAACATGTAGGTGATAGCGATGGCGATTTTGATGACATGAAGAACGCAAGGCAAGGTTTAAGGAGGATCAGGAAGGGACTTCCAAGGGCTTGTAAGAAGGCTAAGTCATAGTACAGGTAGATTAGGACATCAACAATTTTACAAGCGGTTAGATTCTTCTTTGACAGTCACGTGGCGCCCGTCGTGCTTGAATAGAAGCAGGAAGATAGGATTGGTTGTACATAGATTTAAAGAAGATAGGATTTGTTGCATGGCTTTTGTATACTGCTGTCTGTAGTCCCCTAATATCTCTTTAGGCTAGAAGTATAATCCTCCAGCATGACAAAATGGGGACTGCAGATGCTCTAACCAAGCTGGTAGAATAATGGTTTGCATGTCAATTTAGTTCTTATATCGGATTAAAGACAAGCAGGTTTCCCAACACTAATTCAACAAAATCATACAAATACCTCAGTTTTACGTTCGGTTATTTTATTTTATTTGTTTATTGTATTCAGCAGTTAATTAGTTAGTCCTGCATTCGTACATGATTCCAGTTAAAATTTGAAGGTAGAAAGAAATAGTATAAGTTCTTTAATTCACTAGGTGATAATTAACTTTATTGGTTCTTTAATTTCCCTCATCAACCCACGTCCTTGGTATATAATAAATAGATATAGGTATTACGAAACTAGTCAATAATTACCAACGAATGCTCTAAGATGCATTTTACTCGACTTGGTAAAACTGGACTGTACATAGCGTATCTTTCAACTGCCAGACAAAATCAATGATATATTATGCTCAAGCTCCTATCTCGGAGCTCGAGTCTTAGGTACACCGACAACCTCACTACTTGTTTACTTCTCTTTTTTCAAAAAGGAAAATCAATAAATTTTTAAAAATCAACAAGAAACAAAGTTAACAATTAATGGATGAACTAAGCATACTCTTTAAGTAGGATTACCTAAAAAATGTTTTGACAATTCCCAATCATGCTCACCAGACTAATTGCCAAAACCTACAAATAAGCTCAAAGTTTCAATCGTACAACTCAATATACAAAACCTGTGTACTCGCAGCATTAAGAAGAATGATTTTACAACAAAAACACTAGACTAATCCTACAGTAGTACAATCTCAGAAGAAGTAATTCTAGAATGTTTAGTATATTGATGAGGATGGAACAGTTATCACAAAGACTCGGGACTTGTAGATGGTCTAATTTTTGAGGGCATTTGCGCTCCAAATCCGAACCTGAACCCCTGCTTTTTAGGTGTAATAGACATTTTGTTCATTGCATAGTCAAATTCATCCATATCATCATGATGCTCATCCACACTACTTCCCAACATTCCTTCTTCTTTGAAACTCTGATCGTTCATGCCCTCAAAATCCTCTGTGATATCTTCGTCACTGCTGTCTTCCTCATCGCTGCCATATGTAGGTCTCACATTTTTCCAATACAAGAAGTTCGGCCGGATGAAACCCCTAATGCAAATGTATCCAAGAATATAGTAAGCAGCAAATGTTAACAACATAATATCCAGAAGAAATGGGGTAATTATACAATCTGTCCCTAAACTTGGATGTAAGATTTCAAAAAGCCATAAAATTTCAAACTCCGCTGCAAAAAATCACAGAACTTCTATTAAACGCCCAGCAAAACCATTTTGTCCATTTCTCGAGGGTTCAATTGCAAGGATATGATTACCATCACATTTATCAAAATCTGTGAATGATGGTAAGCCAATTTTGGCCTAAGTAGAGCCACTCATATAAACCTCTCGTCATTCATCTATCAAATTATTTTATGCAGAACAATATAACATTAACTTAATGCAAAAGCTACAAATGTACACCTGTCAGATTTTTGTAGCAGACATGGGTCAAAAGGGAAGAACATGTCAAGTCTCTCTAGCCCACCAAAACTGCGGGACAAGTCTGATTCGAACAGATCTTCAAAAATTACAGTTTCAGATGTGGTGAGGATATGAGCAGCTTTTGCTTGTCTGAGAAACTCTTCTACTATAGATGGAAGGCACACCTGTTAATGCAATAAGCTATAAGTATCTGTATTATGTAATCTGAAGTGCTATTATGAAAGACAAAAATGTTCAACCCCATTCAAAACTAAACATTCCCTCTCTACCCTTTCTCAAAAAGCTCAACACCGCATTCCAGACGTATCTTACACCTTCAGAGCACCCAATTCGGTAGATAATGTTATAGAAAATGCAAAATGTAAATGAAGGGCAATAGTGGAATAGAAAGTGACACATACATAGGTTCACTGGAGTTTGTTACATTAGAGGTAAATACAGAGATCAGTTAGGGAGAATGGAACAGTGTCCTGAAATTCATTCTGGGAATCGGCCCTTTGGCTTGGGAGGAAAGGTTCTGTCCTTAGGCTAGTGCAAGATAGAGTTCTTTCTGCATTAGATTATCCCTTTCAAAAAGTTTGAAATCATATTCCAGAAAAACCTCACCTTCAGAGCACCCAAGTCATGCTTCAGGATGGACTCTATAGGCATGCTCATAAGCTGAGATTTGAGCGACGAAACATCCATAATTGTCCTCATACGAAAGCACAGAACATACATTATAGCCTGTTATACAGAAATTATCAATCAAAAGAACAGTTTGGAGATTTAACAGAATTCAACAAGCATGATTGTAAACAGCAATAAAATAGATCACAATCAAAATAATGCTAGAGACAGATAATACTACAGCTCAAAGTAAGGCAACCATAAAGCTGCATGATACATTTATGTGTTCCCTTTAATTCGACAATATACAAGGGTTCTGGAAGGAAAAAGGTATTAAGAGGGAACCAACAAACTATTATTCACGCTGAGGCCATTTGATTAAAAAGGGAGGCGTGAAAGTGCAGTTAAGATGAGTATTGATATTGTGTTGTGCCGCAAGAATTTGTAGTCTTTGTAATGGCATCAAAGCAGAATGTTGTGGAAGTATGGGCGTAGCAGTATGAAGTTAAGTAAGATGAGATAAAGTAGTAGTTTTAGCACCCAAAACTTCTTTGGAAGCAAAAACCAAATGAGAACATCCAAACTAGTTTAAAACATATCAACTAGTAATTTTTCAGAGCAAAGCAGCCGCAATCCATGTCCAGATGCGAACTTTGATGTTTATCTTATACAAGTCTATATTACCAAATGCAGTGTACCTGACAGCCAGAATAAAAGAGTTGATGTGCTTTTGGGTTTATGTAGCCATCCTGGATTTTACAATATTCTGAACACCAATCCACCAGCCTGAAAATACCATAGAAAAACAGTTCTCCACATTAACTATGATCTTGGAAAACTGCACTTCATAGATCCAAAAGTAGTGATAGCAAAATGGAAACATGATGCGGAACCTTTTCAATATACTAGCAACAAAAGCAGCTGAAAGAAATTTTGCACGAGCCAGATAACTGGCAAGATAAGCTACCGCACTCATCCTGAAAATAAGGGAGGAAAAAAGCAAAGAAAACTAATTAGAGAATAAATAGAAGATTTGAGTAGGTAGATTTGACACGCCCAGGCACAGAAAGTAACACCAGAAACAAAATGGTTTTTATTGTTACTATTAAAGATTATAGTACCTTGTGAGTGGGTTGTCACCACAAACAAACCTATCGGCAAGTGTTTTGGCAAATTTCACACCGCAATTTTCAGGATCCAGTGCACAGGCGTAGAACATTACAAACTGCATGCATCAGTAATGATTTTAACAGAATAAAGTTAGCTATTGCCAATTTGCATCATAAGGAAGCCAACTTGAACTTTAACAATTCTAGCTAAAATCCTCAATATAGTCTGAGAACCATAAGAATTCAGCTTCTCAACATTTTTAAAAAGCCCTTCAGGTGCTCACCTAGGCTCTCAGGCGAGCTTTGGTGAGGCTGGAGCGCCTTGAAAGCCCCTAGGCAAGGCTCCATCAAGGAAGCGCCACTTAGGCGAGCACCTCAGCCAAGACTAGTCTTAATAAAGCATAAAATCATGTGTTTAAGTTTTAGCAAGGTCCCAATTCATTTACATAAACAAGACAACCAATTACCTGAGCAAACTTTGACTTGTATGTGTTCAGGATAGTTAGCATGAAAGCATCCATAAGATTTTCAAACACCTAAAGCATAAATACAAAAATTAAATGATGAAGGACCACAACAAGAGATGGTAAATTAAAATCAAGAAACATTACTCCATACCTCAACCAAACGCTTATTGTTTGCGCATAATTCAAGATGCTCAAACATTTGCATCATCAAACTATCTAATAGATTAGCAACAAGATTTTTGCCGAGGCTTTTATAACTTAAAGTTCTTGGAAGCTGTAGAAAGAACAGTGTACAGTATTTAAGAATCAAGTTTCCAAATACAAAGCATGTTTTGTCTAATCAAGCAACATATTTAGCAAATAAAAGGATGATACCTCGTCATAATCAATATCTGCATCATCATTTTCATCATCATCAGCAGCAAGGTTATGTGCATCTTCTAGCTCAATTGCAAAAATGCCTTTGCAGGAGTCATCTCGTAAAATGTCATCCCAGCCAATAGCCACCTATTCGTACAAAATCTCACGTGTTATTTGATAATAATAGTAATAATAACAGTAAAATGAGAAGTATTTGCTTGAGTATCTGAACTTACATCCAATTCTATCAGCATATCAACCACTGCCATAAGCATCATTCTTCCAACAAGTTCTCTAATTGCACCACTCTCCAATTTTAACATATTCTCGACATACATCTCAGTCTATACAAAATCCAGTAAATAACTCATCAGATGGACTCATGAAGAAAGAGCTTAATCAGGGACTGAAATCACAAACGCATTGACAAAGGACGTGACTATACAAACCACACCAGAACCCAGGAGCTCCAATCACTACAGTACCCAGGCTCACACTAAAATAATGGATAATACAACACAAGTGCCAAATACAGAATGCATTACCTCCCAGCCAATAACCTCCAATGCAAAAGCGCAGCTAACAAGCCAAGACTAATTATAGTATTATAACAGCGAACACGCCCTGTTTGTAAAACCCAATGGGATTCAAGCAGGATAAGCATGCATTGTCTCATCTCATCCCAAGAGTTGAAATAAATCACAACTCACGAGTAAAGAATATTCAGATTAACTTTTAACTTGAGAAGCCCCAATAATGCAGTCAAACTTGTTTGGACATTCCCAAAATAGGTTGGTCATTATTAGCACAAGGAACGTCGAAAATATGGACACATTATTAGGAAAACACAAAAGACATAAGTGCCACGTAATGAAACAGCCTTTCATTCAAATGGCCCATAATTAGAAGGCTGACAAAACTGTAACTCTAAATAAATTAGTGTATTCGTGCAAGTATATGGATTCTCAACAAAATTCTTTGCTATAGTGTTTTGTATGTGTGTGTAGAACGAACCAATACACCGTTGACCGTAATCAGTAGATGCAGTCAATTCTTTTCCATTCATGAACTTTAAGAACCACAAGAAATTGTATATATCTAATTTCAGAGACGACTCTATACATATCCATTCAGTATTCAAATTGCACTTACTTGAAATTTGAAAGATTCATTCTCAAAATCCTTCTTAAAAGTTGTTGGCATCCTGTTGACAACTATTGATGACAATCTTGAGGCCGCCATGGGTACCAAAACAGTAATATTCTGTAAAGCAGTATGTACGCGAGGAAGAACTTCTTCCTTTTTTTCCAGACCCCGTGGCTGCTTTAGGAATTCTACCAAATACATTGGTGGCATGAAATTACTTACAAGCATGTCCAAGCATGAATCAATGTATTTTCCATCCGAAGCAGCCTGTTAAATGGACAACAATAGAAGTAAGCAACAATTACCTGATGGTTACAAAAATATAGCAGCATCAACAACTAAATAAATAAAACCTACCAGGGCAGTAATTAGTTCAAGCAAAGCATCCATCACATGAGGGCTGTAACTCCACATATTCATTGCAAAAATCTGTTATGCAGTCCAAATTTGAAGATAAGGCTTCATGGAATATTTGCATCAAATACATAGAAAAAATCAATAGATATGTACTTACAGAATCAAGAAGAGCATTATGATGAATATGGTCTATATAAGAAACTGACCCAGCAAGTGCCTTTAGACTAGTCTGCCATATGAGCAAAAAATAATCTTAAAATTGCCCAAATAAAATAGCAACTAGTACTAGAGCAGATATAGCCTCAGATAAGATACATAATTACATACCACAAGAAGTGCAGCCTCCTCGGGGCCAAGACGACGCGAATGATGAATGACACCAACAAGCTGGTGATAACTGTCAGTTTCCTCCTATCCAGAAGAATTCAGGATTACACAACATATAAGCTACGCTACAACAATCCAGAAATTAGAATATCTACAGTAGTCGAACAAATGTTTTTGATTTAGAAACCATGCAATCCATGGCCAATAATTATATTCAAGACCATTTGCTGGAAAACTACCTTCTGACACTTAATAGTGTTCATAGGTTGGTTTGGTTCAGGTTAGAGTGAATCCAAACAGAAACCAACCTCCATGGTTCTCTATATTTCAGAATTGGGACTGAACTGTTCTTCAAGAATTACCAAACCAAAGAAAGATCATTTTCGTTTGGTTTGGTTTAGGGGTTGAGGCTTCCTGGTCAAAGAGTGAACAAATGGATGGGTCAACCCAATAACATTTTCTCCACTCAAATATCATTGGTAATAAAAGGTAACAGCAAAAATATTAGAAAAGTAAATGCTCAACCCCAGGAAGTAAAATATAAAGTGCATACATCTAAAATTTCATCAAGAAATCATGTGACATTCAAACAAAACCCTGTTACAACTATTAGAAAAGCTTACAAGGACAACCAAGTCCAAGTCAACTATTAGAAAAGCTTACAGAAACATGTATACAGCTTGAACAAACATTCAAGCTGAAACACAGAAGAAAAAAGATGATAAGAGTTGGGGCATAATCTTTTAAAACCTGAAACCAAATTCTATGCATTTACAACTGTATACAGCAACCAGAACCCCACACAAATGACTGACCACTACATCTATCCGCATAACTAGAAGCTTAAGAAAGAAACGATAACCTAACCGCGTTGCGAACTAAGTTGACACATTAAAACGCAATTCGAATTCAATACTTGAAAGTACCGAAACAACAGCATTGTATGCGAAAACCTAAAAGGCATAACAAGGACAGCAATATCACATTTCTCAGAACACTAAGCTCTTCTGCTCTTTCTATGCAATTACAACTGACTGACTATCCACATAACAAGAAGCTTAAGAACGAAGCAATAACCTAACCGCTTTCCGAGGACACATTAAAACACATGTCGAATTCAATAGTTGAAAGTAGGAAAAACACAACGCAAATACATAGACGGTATGTGAAAACCTAAAAGGAATAACAAGGACAACGATATCACATTTCTCAGAACACTGAGCTCTTCTGCTCTTTCTATGCATTTATAACTGACTACTGCATCTATCCGCATAACGAGAAGCTTACGAGACATAACCGCATTGCAAACGAAGTTGACACATTAAAAAGCAATTCGAATTCAGTAGATGACAGTACAAAAAACACAGCACAGATACATAGACTGTATGCGAAAACCTAAAAGGCATAACAAAGACGACGATATCACATTTCTGAGAACACAGAGCTCTGCTGCTCTTTCTTTCAATACAAGACTATCAATCCGCACGGTTCGACTAAAATTTCAGCGACTACTAGGTTCTATAGCTAAACGGCAAAGCGAAAACAAAACTTGATACATAAGATAAGATACTAAGATACAGATACACTTACCTTATCAACGGAGGTGAGTGCTTCTCGTACATGATGAACTAAGTCATAATCAGTGAAATCAACATCCTCCATGTCTTGATGTTCCAATTCCGCGCCCATGGAGTGGATGTTAGGCGGTGGTGGCGGTGGCGGCTCTTCTTCTTCTTCTTTTTCTTCTACCTCCTTGCGAGGTTTAGCTGACGGCGAAGAAGAATTAGCAAAGGAGAGTTTTCATCCTAAACAAGGTTTTTATTCCACCAAGTCAATTCCTTTCTATTTGTAGATTCCCCCCCTGTTCTTTTTACTTTTCTTCTTTTTAGTCCACTTATGTTTGGTAGTTGCTCCTTCCTCTACTGGGTGACTTACACCAATTGACCTTAACTATTATTTTACTTTCATTATTACCTCTACCTTAGAATTTGGTATTTGGGTAAATTACACTCATGGCTCTTAAATTTTGTATTTACTGATATGATGGTTCCTGAACTTCAAAATTTGACTTTAAACTGCCAGAAGTTTACATTTGACTACCATGATGATCCATTTTAGTATTGCTAAACATTACCGCTATAATATTAGGTAATTCTTTCACGTAGAATTTGTGAAAATGATATTACAATAAATTTTAATTCTCTAACTTTTTGCTTCTAACATCATTTAGGTGTTGTTTTTATGAGAAAGAAAGAAATTATCTAGAGTGATAGAGTTTTAAAAATGTTAATTTGTAAAATTTAAAATTATGGTTAAGAGGAAAATATGGTTTTTAAAAACTTTAATTCTTGAAATTTTTCGTTTTTAGTTCGTCATTTTTTTTTCTTTTACTTGGTTAACGACGAAAAGGGTGTATTCTATTAGGATTTTAAAAGAGTTTTAGAGACTTTTTAAAGCAAATGATTTTTAAAGACTTTATTGTAGTTTTGAATTTCTATGAAATCTTGAGGGAGAAGACCGGACAATTTTGAAGTAATTTTATTCCTAAAAAAATGCAAAAGTCATCCAAAGTACATATAAATCTATATTTAATAAAATTTAATGACTTTTTGAAATGCACATATACTTTTATGAACTTTTTAAAAATTGTAATTGGATACACCATAATTTCCATTGACTTTTTTAAGAATTTTAAAATCTCAATTCAATACCTCTAGATTTCTATAAAGTCCTTATAAATCATAATTGAATACACATAGACTTAAAAAGTCTCTAAAACTCCTTTAATATCCTAACAGGATACACCACCTTTAGTGAAATATAAAGTTCATGTGCCATAATGTAAAGTCTTTAGAGTTATCATATTAGTAAGTGCAAAGTTCAGGGACCATGAGTGTAAATTACCCTTTTAATATTGTGATTACTTAATTTTGCACTTTCAAACATAATTACGCGTCTTAACATGAATTAAATTAAGTCATTTTTATTATGAGGTCATCTCATCCTTCAAATCTCATCTTATAAGGGGAATGCAGAAGGATAAAAATGACTAAGTAATCCTCAATCGTTTTAAATAATCTCACATTTCACAATTCTTTTTATACTGATCGTCGTTTTTCTTCCTGCGTTCGATCGTCGTTCCTCATTCTACGTTCAGTAGCTGTTTTACGTCGCATTTTCTTTAAATTATAAGTGAGAGTAAAATTGTACTATATTTTCTCCATCTCATTTAATTACCAAACGAGAATACTCATTCATTTAACTTAATATCATTCTCATCATTTTTCTCAATCGCACAAAAATCATTCTCTCATTTTATTCCTCTAGCCAAACAACCAACTAGATTTAAGAAACAAATAAAAGTTGGCACAATCCTTTACATCCAATTTATGTCTTAATCCCTCCTATCTTATCTCTCTAAACAAACAACATGTAATTTATAACAGATGCAACCCTTTTTAACCGCAAAGGAAATGGATAACAAAATTTATTTATTTTTTTAAGGTAAATACTAAATAATTATAACATCTCATCGTTATACATATTACACCGTTCAAATCCTCTATTTGTAAAAATATATTATAAGGTTCCTCTTGTTTGTCATAATTAACTCTTTCGTGCTTTTGTTCATTTTTTTAGACTTATAACTGTTGAATTTCGGCATAAACTAGCAGAGAGGACATAACAAAATTATACAACTGTACAAATCTCTTGAAAATTAAAATATATTTTACGTTAAAAAACTAAAAGTTTGACAAAAAACAAAAGCTAATTATGTCAAAATATAAAGACTCAGCAATATGTTTTGCAATTAAATGAATTATAATATGTAAACTGCTTATTTATCCATTTTTTTATAACAAAAAATATTTTTTTTAAAGAACAACAAAAAAATATATATAACCAATTGGTTGTAATCTATTTGGTACACTTACTAAGGCGTGAGTGAGGAGACATGTTCGAATCATGTTCCTTACAATTTAAAAAAAATATACATGAAAATAGAGAAAAAGGTAATTGTGAAACACAGCGTTTAAGGAGGGTTCCTGGCACTGAAACGGTTAAGGCGTGATAACCAATGCCAGCTGTTGACAGTTGGATTGGAGGATCGATTTTTTAAAATTAATAGTAAGTAATAAAGGACACGTGTCTAGTGTTAGATGGGTGGACATGTGGACACTGCATTAACTCCATCCCACACCCCCAACTCTCCTCCCTGTCTCTTTTTGTTCTCTCTTTTCTGTTTTTAGAAAGTGACTGCCTCTCTCCCTCTTTTACCCTTTTGCCCCTTATCCACTTTTATCTTTTTTGGTTTTACTCTTCTGCCCTTCTCATTTTTGCTTCTATCTACCCATAAATATTGGCGCAATATATAACTGAAATTTGCTTCATTGTTAATCAATTTCTTCAAAGTCTTAACTATGTTAAACTTTTGTTCTAACATCTTTGTTAGACTATTTTATTTTTACTAGAGTTCATTGACATTGGAAACCAAGGTTATATATCAATGTCATAAATTGTAACATTATAATCCTAACATTACAAATTGGATATATCACCTAATAAAAATCATGATATGTTAAAGATAATTTTATAGAAACTATTTGTGTATCTTATTTGCCAATTTGAACTTGATACAATTCTTCTTTTGCTCTATGTGGCACGATCTAATGACATTGCACTCGCATTCAATTTGCCAACATTTGTCCTGAAATTGATGAAAATTTGATAAATTAAACTTCTTGATAGGTTTAATTGCTACATCAAAAATTCAAAGCCTAAACAAATTTGCAATATGAAGTGACATTATAATGCGTATTTATCTAATTTCCATTAACCAGAGGACAAATGTGTCATAACTAGACACTACGGTAGGCAAATGTCAACAAATCATATTACAATGCATAAAAGTCAAAGTTCTGGATTAGCTAAACTTTCAAGCATCTAAAATTATTCCAATTTATAAACATTATCGGTGAATTTACAATATTTCAAACTTAAAAGAAATAAAATTGTTAACGAGGTAAGTGTTTTTTCTCTCTAGTTTCATAAAACTATTATATTTGCGTTTACACCAAACAAAATTAATATTTTTGTTAACTAAATAATTAATATTAGTTGATTCTAATTTATTAGAAGCTCAATATGATTAGTTATTTCAAATTTAAGAAGACGTCAATTCATTGAAAAGGTTTTTGCAAATTTTATTTTATGTTTTGGTCTGAAATGACACTACACCTCTACTTTAAGGAAAAAATAAAATAGAATTGAAGCTACTTGCACCTTTAAAAACAAAAAGATTACCAATATTTTGGCTGCCGATATCATAAATTCTAGAACAATGATAGCAATGATTTATTATCAAACTACAGTTTTCATGCTTCCAACTGTGCATGTGTCCTAATTAAAATATATAAAAAATGTTCAAAATTTATTTATTATTTTGATAAGAAAAAAATAATTCTGTTAACTTTCCTAATCATGATACCGTAATTTAAGAATTCATACATTGTAAAGGTAAATATGGAAAACCAAATTACACCGTAAAACTAAAAATGCAAGCAGAATCAAATAAGAGTTTGTTTTTTCTTTGTTTTTGATAATTTTACTCTTTTATTGAATTTTATAATAATCTAGAAATTATTGAAAAGACTTATATGATGTCTAGTGAAATAAGAATGAGTTACGGTTATAGATTTGTAATAAAACAATATTTTTTAAGTATAAAATAATATGGTTTATGTGGTTTGAGTCATTTTGCAAGCAAGACTTTGTGGTTTCAAATTGTACAAATAAAAGTATTGTGTTTTACAACATTTGCAAACAAGGTCCCAAACTGTTAATACTAATAGTGTTAAAAAAGGACATTTCATTTGATAAACTGAGTCACTAATTTTTTATTTGAAATTAACAAACTTTGCTTACAAATTACAAATCTTAAAAAAACCATTCACAGTGACGTCACAAATACAAAAACTGCACTTAAACAGTAAAAAATGTGAATTTCGAAGGAGCTATCCACTAACCAGTTTTTATGTTTAAAAATTACAGTTAAAAAATATTTCGTATGACTCTTTCGCTTTGACTGCAATAGAATCTTTTTTAATATGTTAACAGTTTGGGACCTTGCTTGCAATGGTGGAAACTACAATACATTTATTTGTACAACTTGAACTTTGTTTGCAAATGAGTTAAACCACGTGACTCTATTTTATACTTTACCCATAATATAATTTTAAGGCATTATAATCCTTTTGAGTTGAGATATGATTATGTTGATAAAGTTGTAATCTCAACTATTAGTTCTAAAATAAATAGATTGAAGTTTTATTCGTAATATTTAATTAGTATTTATTGAAAAATTATATCTTAATTGTTAATTTAAAATTAAAAATTAAGATGTATTGAACTTCACAAACATAACCATATATCAAATTGAGAATATATAGTTACCAAAAATAATTTGAGAATATATAAATCAAATTTTAAACATAATATCTATTAAGCCGTGCAATTTCAAGATTTATTAGTAATAAAAAAAATAAATCTTCAAACTTCTAATGGAATAGAAAAGGTTGCTTTGTGGCTAGAATATGAAAAAAAAACCCATGGAAAAACTTGTTTTTGGTTGAACAATTTGATTCAACATCCTAATAATAAAAACTAAATCTTCTAACTTATAGATTAAATTCATAACTTGTTTTTTCAAAACAAGCCATCCAAAACTAATAAAAAAAAGTCAATCAAAACAAATTCACTATTTTATACTACTAAAATGCAGATATTTCTTTAATGAAAAAAACAAAAATAGTAAAAACTCAAGCTATCTGCCGTTTTCATTGTATGAAAACGAGAATGACAAAACTGCCCTCCATCCGTTTTATCCATTCTATTTAATCATGGTTCTTAAATCTTAAAAACTCACTGGAAAAACAAAAACCATTTCATTTTAATTCCACATTCAAAAAAAAAAAAAAAACCTCAGAGAGAGAAACAGATAACAGAGAGGCAGCAGCAGAATAGCATGGAAGATATAGCTGGATTCCAGACAACACGACGACGCCCCATTGAAAATATATAGAAAGACCAATTTATCCTTCATCTTCTTCTTCTTCTCATAATCATTCTGCTCATTACATTCTCGTAATTAACCTTGAATTATTGCTTCTACTGTTGTCTTTTCACTTCTCTTTACATTCCCCGATTCGACTACGACTAGGATTCTATTCTTCTCGTATTTTCATACCTCAAGGTACGTTCACAACACTCGATTTTCCGTTTAATCATTTGTTTATTTCGTTTCAATTTGTTGTTTTCTTTGTAATTTGATATGAATTTTAATCCCTAAATTGTGGGGGAGATTAGTAATTTAACCCTGCCAATTGTGATGTAGGAGTTTTGATTTGGGGAAGAAATGATGGATACGACGTCGTCGGTGCGATCTATAGATCAGGCGGTTGAGGAGATCATGAGAATTCATAGATCTTTACCAGGGAGACCTGGAATTGATGAGGTTGAAGCCGCGAAAGCGTTGATTTTGAACGTTGATAAGGAAGACCAGGCTCGAATCGAAGCCATTTCGAGGCAGACTAAGTCCCCGGATGTGCCCGAGGAGCTTTTCAGCATTCTTCAGGAGATGCAGAGGACTATGGTGTTTTTTCAAGGGAAAGATCAGAAGAGGGAGGCGTTGCGATTGCTTGATCTCGAAAGTATTCATTCTATGTTTGATGAGTATATTCAGAGAGCTTCAAAATGTATTCCGTCGTCTTCTTCTTCTTCCGGTTCTACTGCTGCTTATTCGTCTTCCACTTATGCTAATGGGTCTGCTTCTACAACTTCCGCCGGCAGTTTCTCCAAGTCGAGTATACCGTCTGTTTCTGGTAACAAGAATGTATATTATTCTGAGCAGAACCTTGGGAAGTCTACTGAATTGTTTAGTAGAGATGATAGTTATGTGAAGAAGTCCAAGTCGTCGTTCTATAACGACCAAATTGGGTTTGGAGCTTCCCAGATTGCGGATTCCACTTTGAAATTGACTGTGATTACTGCAGGTAAAGCTTCATTTCTTCGTTTTTCTCTATGCTGCTGCTCGTCTTAATGCTGTTAGTTTTTGAAAATTGGCTGTCTAGGTTATTGATATGGGGTACTATGGTTGCAATCTAATGTTCATTCTCCGTGCTACGGATTTTGTAGGTCATGATGGTGAGAAGTTGAGTCTGATAAAGCTGGCTAGTTTGATTGAAGTTTCTTCGAAGAAAGGCACTCGAGATCTTAATCTTCAAAACAAGTTAATGGATCAGATTGAATGGCTTCCCGATTCAATAGGCAAGTTGTCAAATTTGGTTTCCCTAGACTTGTCCGAAAACAGGATTGTGGCCTTGCCAGCCACCATTGGAGGGCTTTCTTCATTGACAAAGTTGGATTTGCATTCTAACAGAATTGCCGAGCTTCCAGAATCTGTTGGAGATCTGCTTAACCTAGTCTTCTTGGACCTTAAAGCTAACAATTTGTCATCTCTGCCTGCCACAATAAGCAGATTGGTACGCGTTCAGGAGCTTGATCTAAGCTCAAACAAGCTCTCTACCCTCCCCGAGTCCATTGGTTCACTCATTAGACTGAAGAAATTAATTGTCGAGACCAACGACCTTGAAGAGCTTCCACATTCTATTGGCAACTGTTGTTCGTTAGAGGTGCTTCATGCTGATTACAACAGGCTCAAGGCACTCCCAGAAGCTGTAGGAAAGCTAGAAACCTTGCAGGTACTTTCCGTACGTTATAATAACATCAAGCAGCTTCCTACAACTATGTCGAATCTTATAAACCTGAAGGAGCTTGATGTGAGTTTCAATGAGCTCGAGTCTGTGCCAGAGAGCCTATGTTTTGCTACCTCACTTGTAAAGATGAATGTCGGAAACAATTTTGCTGATATGCAATCTCTACCAAGGGCTATTGGGAACCTTGAGAATCTTGAAGAACTGGATATTAGCAATAATCAGATACGTTTCCTTCCAGACTCTTTCAGGCTGCTTACACGGTTACGTGTCCTACGCATAGAAGAAAATCCTTTGGAAGTCCCACCAAGACATATAGCTGAAAAAGGTGCTCAGGTAAAGTCTCTCTTGCCTTCAATGATTATATATGTTGCTAATTTAGTCAATCTCAGGGTTAACCTTTTTACTTGGTTTTGGGCAGGCTGTTGTCCAGTACATGATTGAGCTTGTTGAGAAAAGGGATGTCAAAACACAGCCGGTAAAACAGAAAAAGAGTTGGGCTCAGATATGTTTCTTTTCGAAGTCTAACAAAAGGAAGCGCAGTGGGATGGACTACGTGAAAGCTTGAAATGCAGCATTAACAACATTATGACATGACTGATAAGTTGGGGTAAGTTGCTGCAGAATCTTGATTCGATTCAGTTCAACTTATCAATACAGTAACCGTGCTTTCTTTCTATCGTTAATTTACAGTACTAGATTAGCTTGCACTCAATCTTTAAGTACCAAATGACTATAAAGTAGTGGTTAATATGTTATTAAACCATAGGATTTCAATGAAATAATGCAATCCTGTAAGGTGTCATTCACATGATTGTGGTGAGGTCTATACGGTTATGCTGGCTTTGTCTGTGAGGGGCCAAGGGAGGGATTGGTCAGCATAATTGAAAATAATTCTTAGATTTGGGCTAGTTACATTACATTACAAGAGACTCATCTCATGTGCTTTTGTTTGCCCCATGTTACAGGACTTTTGTCTGTATGTAAAATGGGAGATCTCTGCAGAAAATGTGGGCTCACTTTGTAAAATCATGGCTCTCTCTGACTCTTAAGGCTCTCACTCACTCCTTGCTCCTCAAATTGTAGATTTGATCCTTTCTTTTATCCTCTCCTTTCACTTTTACGTTTACCCTTATTCGTTTTAGAATATATATTGGCCCCAGTTTTAGGCCATTTGTTTTTGCTGTTCAAGAACTGTAATGAGGTGTATAATTCAGCCGGCTTATAGAATCATCTTCTTCTTCTTCTCTGTATCCATCACTGTGTATGAAGTTTGACTTTGGACTTTTTAGTTTTTACCACTTCAATAGAATCTATTTTCTTTCACAGAATCTATTAGTATCTATGTTGTCTTAATTGTGGTTAAAAGTCAACTGTAAATTGTGATATTCTGTTCTGTTGTTGTCAAACTTCTATATAAACAGGTGACTTTTGTAAGCTTTCAGATGAAATTTGATGGCTGGACTAACATTGATGATTGATGTAAGCAATGACATTAGATGGCCCCAAAAGTCATTATGATTTATGATGATCAGGTTTTTCATTAATTATGCTTCTGGGTCATTAATCAATTATATTTTCATTTTCATAAATTAGCAAAAAGATGAATTGGATTTTGTTCTCTTCTTAGTTTGGGTTGCTTATCATTGATTATCATTGACTTAATTATCCCCAAATTGTATTTAACATTCTCTAGTAGATTAGAATAGTAAAAAAACACTATATGTTCTCATTTTCTAGATAAGAATAACCTCTTTAAGCAAATACTCCAACATAATTCAATACAAAAGGTCCTAAACTTCTAAGGTTGACTTATGATCACTATTGTAATTAGTAGAGTTTTATCACTTCTTGAAGAGAAAGAGAATAAACTTTATAAGAAATATAGCTAATTACGTCAGAAACAACAAAAGGCAGAGGTTTTTCCTAAAGCCTAAGCTATGTCATTGGCTCGTCTTTGGACGTGAGAACTCAATATGCGGATGAGCAATGTAGCTACATGTATCCACAAGAGCACCTCAAGTGGATTCAAGCATTATATGTCTCGAACCCAACTTCAAGCAACCTTCAATCCCAGGACCTTCATAAGTCTAGCCGGCCATCTACTTGTTTGCCAAACTCTCAAGCAATTCACAATCCTCCCCAAGTGTCCCTATTGACAACGCCAACACCAACTTTATTAAAGCACGAGTCCCTCGCACTGTTGACATGAAATTTCCAATAATTTCCGAGTTCTTTGAAAACGTTACATTCTAATTAACAAGCTTGTACTTATTAGATCTCTAAAAAACACTTTCAAAGCATTACAACTCCTTGATTAAGTGTAGTCGAAGCACGACGCCCCTGCCGATCAATAAGCAACATACTGGTATTTTCACAAATTCAACCCATTTGATTATAATTTGTTCCAATTATGAATCAACTGATTAATTATAAGAGTGAAGGTGTATCACTCAGATATATAATAGTGTGCTAAAATAGCATATGATGTGTTCATCTTTCTACCAAAAGTGAAAAAAGGTGGAAGAAGCCAATTCTTATCATCTACTAAAGAAACTTTATGTCCCCATCAATATCACATATATATTTTTATCATATATTGTTTTGTTTATAGCTTTTGTGAAAGAAGGTGAAAAGAACTTGTGGTTTTCTTTTGCTATTTCTTGTGATACCATTCCCTCTTATCAGGGTAACTATATATTTTCTCATAGGGTAGATTACTCTCATGGCTCATTAACTTCACACCTATGCTCATTGAGGTCCATATAGTCCCTGAATTTTACATTTTGTTGACATAATAATCGTTGAATAAGTTATAATGACCGGGATGATATCAAATTTGAAAAATTCTAAGGATTAAACTTGTTCATAAAACAGTTTTCGTGGAAGCATGATTATTTATTTTCCAAATTACCGTTAGCAAAATATATTCAAGGAGTTATAATGTTCAATTTGGAAGTTCATGCGTGGTTACGAAAATACGTGCTAAGTTTAGGGGCTACGGGTGCAATTTACCCCTTTCTCATGTGTTCTTCTCACGTTCAAGGTAGTTAGCTTCCATTTTCTAGATTTCCTAACTCAAAATAATTTCTAGTTTCACAAAAATTTGAAGTATTGCCATAACTGTACGTCACGTGCTTTTTCCTTTTATTTGGTTAGCATATGCATGTGATATGTTAGTTAAAAGTTGTCCACGATTTTATATTACTTTTATTTAAGATCTCTTAATTAATTAATTATCAAATTAGATATTTTTAAGCTTTCCACAAATAAATTTGTTGTATTACGTATTTTAAATTGACTAACTATGATTGTAAAAGAAAATGTGTAGAATTTTCTCTATTTTATATGTCTTTTGAAATAAATCTAACTCCATTATTATTTTCAATGTCTTTCTTGCATAGAAATTAGTAGTTTTCATAGTAGATACGTATGATTCAACCAATTTACCTTTCCGTTCATTATCTACATGAACATAGTTAAGACAAGACAATCAAATACTTTAGATGAGAAAGATTTGGTTTATTTCTGCACTAAACTGATAAGAAGTCATTTGCACGTACCTTTTTTACAAAATTTCTCTCACTCAAGAAAACTGCACAAATTAACGCATCTACCTAAAATTCTTGTGGCATATTTGTGCTCTATATCATGTTCCAAGTCATGTTAAGAATGGTTGTACTTTTCCCATTTCACGACACCATTATGTCGAGTGGACCTTCAAACAATGAGAGAATGACAAACATCATGATGCTCATATAATTGACTAAACTTTTATGATAAGAATTATCCTCCTCAATCATCTGTCGCCCCCTCCCCTCTCCTGCTCTCCATTCCAAACCATCACTTGGCTGCTCACTCTCTAATTCATTTGTAAGCCTTTCCATCAGTTTATTCTCTAATTTTTGTTAATTAATTACACTTCTGAGTTTACACCTTTTTTATTTCTGGTCTTAATTTTTGTTCTCAATTTGATAGTTTATTCTGTTGACCAGTCTATTCTTTGTGTATATATGTTAATTTTTTTTTCTTAATTTCTAATTTTTGTTCATATAACTACAATTCTTAGTATATATTTATCTCCAGTTGCAGTTCATAAATTACAGTTCTTTGTGTTTTTATGGCTTCATAATTTTGTTCTCCAGATACTAACCGTATATATAAAATGCTCTCGCTGCAATTTGAACTTAATAATGTTAAGTGATGTTTAACTCGATTGTATTAGGAACATGCTCTACTTTTCAGATTCAACTTAATAATGATTTGGCTTGGTGTATAACTAAGATAATGGATAAGATAAATTGGGATGGTGAAAAAAATAAGAAAGTTACTATTTTAGTGGAGGAGAAAGACCAAGGAATTAAAGTATTATAGTTGTTCATCTATTGGCAAACTTTATAATGCATAATTAGGAGAAACTATCGATGCTTACCAAACGTGTAATCATTTTATGGACTTGAAAGATAAGTTCAAATCTTGAGAGGAGTAGCAACGTCTGATTGACATAACTTACGATCGACATAATTTACGACCGACCCTACATGTAGTGTAGATGTCCAAAAAAAATATTTAGAGATATGAAACGCTTGCTTGCAGTTATAATTTTATTATATGATTGTACTGAAATATACATAACAACCATTAAGAATTTTCAAATGTGGAATTTGTTTATTGCAGAAGAATAACAAACATGAACTAGCATTGGCTAAGAAGTAGTCGGTGAATATTGATTTGTTGTTGGTCAAACTTCACGATGGCAAAATCACAATCAAACTTGACGAAAACAACAAAGGATACAACCTTCGATAAAGAATAAGGTTTTGGAGATAGTGAAATGGATAATAATGGAGATAATGACACATTATTTCCACGGTATGCCAATGAAAGTCATTCCGCTTCAAAGTCTGTTGAGTAAAAAGTATCTCGAAACACATCCTCTAAACGAAAAAGTGAAGTATCTATGAATTCTGCTGAATTTAAAAGACAACAAACTAGTTTAGATATCGTCATTCAATTATTATCTAGTAGTGTTATAGGTTCCTCTAGTGGCTCTTCAAAACCTCATAAAGTTAGTGATGCTCTTTCGATAATGGGAGTTTTTGAGAAACGGGGGGAGGAGTACTTCGTTTCTGCTATTAAGTACTTAAGTAATGAGAAACATGCTGATAATTTCTTAGAACTTCGAAATGATAATCAGAAGTGGATTTGTTTGAAGATCTTGACTGAATCATGTATTTATTTGATGATGTTGAGAGTTTTGAGTTTTGTTGTTTATTTTTGTTAGAGATGTTTTATATACTTTATTTGAATTGAAACTTTGTTTTATCTTAACTTAGTTTATTTTAATTGGAAATTCTATGGTCACTTTGTTTTTTACAAAGTAACCATTACTTTGTTTTGTCCACCATTAGATCATGGGGTGAAAAGTGATCTAATGGTGAATAAAGCAAAGTACAAACAAAGTAACTCAAAAACAAAGTCACCATAGCCTACACCTATTTTAATTACTATGTTTCCAATTAAACTTAAATACATATGTAAATTAAAATTCAAATTCAGTTTTAAATTTTCAACTATTCAAGTTTACGATAGAAAAACCTAGGCGTTAAAGAGGAGTTAAGCTTCTTCATCTAAGTTTGGTATTTTTTTTCTGTGAAGCCGGAAGATATTGTTAGGAAATCGAGGATCGGACTCAGTGTAGACTATGGAAGAACTTGAATAAAAACATACTTTTATAAATCGAGTACAATTCTTACAAACCTCACCACAACTCGTGCACACCCACAACTCTCCACATTTGCTACATTTTCTTTTTTTTTTTTTGCATACATCAACTAAGCCATCCCTACTCTTATTTATACTAATTATGTTGGTGGTGGAAACATTCTAGCACAATCTACATACTTTAGTTCTACATTCTTCTCTTTTCATCTTATAATCTAATTTTTCTCAAACTTGCTAGATTTTTCTACAACATTCTAGAGATTATTAATTTATTTTGCTTAAAGGTTTTAAATTAATAGTTAATTCTCTTCCCCTTAACTATTAATTTAAAACTTTTAAGCAAAATAAATTAATAATCTCTAGAATGTTGTAGAAAACTCTAGCAAGTTTGAGAAAAATTAGATTATAAGATGAAAAGAGAAGAATGTAGAACTAAAGTATGTAGATTGTGCTAGAATGTTTCCACCACCAACATAATTAGTATAAATAGGAGTAGGGATGGCTTAGTTGATGTATGCAAAAAAAAAGAAGAAAATGTAGCAAATGTGGAGAGTTGTGGGTGTGCACGAGTTGTGGTGAGGTTTGTAAGAATTGTACTCGATTTATAAAAGTATGTTTTTATTCAAGTTCTTCCATAGTCTACACTGAGTCCGATCCTCGATTTCCTAACAGTGGTATCAGAGCCGATGGTGTCAGTGTAGACAGAAATTGGAACTCGAGATATAGGTTAGTCTCATTTAGCATAAATGAGAACGAATTATGAAAAAATAAAAAGTTATTCGGAAAGAAGAAAGTGTCATTTTGGCACATGAAGTTAATGAAGAAGAATTGTTTGATTGGAGAGAAGGTGCTCCAAAAGTAGAAGGTTGATGAGAAAGTGCATCAACACGTTGGTGAGAAAGTGCATCAACAAAGAAGTCTGATGAGAGAGTGCATCGGAAAGTGGCTTGCGGAGAGATGGTGCTCCGTGCGAGAGAAGTTTCGAGAAGCTATTTTTCGAAGAGAAAGTGCTTCGAAACGTTGTACGTAAGGGGACATGCTCTGAGACGTTGTTAGCAAAGGGAAGTACTTCGAGACTTTGTTCGCGAGGGGAAGTGCTCCGTTTACAAGATGATGATGGGAAAGTACATCATACATAAAAGAAAAGGATAGGTAAAGTTTTAAATTAATAGTTAAGGGGAAGATGGTTGAGAATTAACTATTAATTTAAAATCTTTAAGCAAAATAAATTAATAATCTCTAGAATGTTGTGTCTAGAAAATTAAGGAAAAATCTAGCAAGTTTGAGAAAAATTAAGCATTTGAATAATCTAGATTATAAGATGAAAAGAGAAGAATCTAGAACTAAAGTATGTAGATTGTGCTAGAATGTTTCCACCACCAACATAATTAGTATAAATAGGAGTAGGGATGGCTTAGTTGATGTATGCACCAAAATTAGAGAGTAGGAAAAATGTGAAAAGAAAATTGAGTGTTGTAGTGCTACTAAATGTAGCAAATATAGAGAGTTATGTGTATGTATGAGTGTTGTGTGAGGTTTGTAAAAATTATGTGTGATCAATAAAAGTTAGTTCGTATTTTAGTCGAGTTCTTCAATAGTCTACACTGAATTCGATCCTCGATTTCCTAACAGATATGCACCTTGTATTTTACTTTGTTTTTGTTTTATTTAATGAATTTTTTTTTCATCAATTCAATCAATGTTAGGCTTGGACTGAAAATAAAACCCCCTTTTAATTTGTTTCTCCTTTATATGGAGTATTTTGTTTTCTGTGTGTTTTGTCTCTCTTCATCAGTGTTTTCAATTTTTAATTTATTGAAATACAAAAGAGATTTTTTACCATTGTATAGGTCTGACCATTGAAAGATCATGAAGCTATATATCATATTTGAAGATAAGACCATAAAGTCTATTATTATTCAAAAACAATAAATCTAACTGTTTATTATTCTTTATGACAATCTATGCTTTTATAGATGTAAATTAAATATGTTATGATGTACTTTTGAATTGTATTTTTTTTATTGTTTTCATCAAAATATTATGTTTCTTATAATAAAAAAGAATCTATTCAAATTTATGTTAGTTTATAAATATCCACAATTTTCCTTTATAAAGGGTTATATTGAGATTTACCCAAACTTTATGTATTACCCGAAGCCCAATAAATTAAGCCCAGTATTCATGTTAAGGTAGGGCCCAACACTAAATATGCATTTGATCACGTCTTCAAACTTTGACATGCCCGATTACCTTATGGAGCATTCTAATTAGACCCACTTGACTCAAAAACTTTCATATCAAATCAAACTTTCATTCTAAAAGTACAGTAGCATTTCTTGAAAAAAATTAAAATAAAATAAAATTTAGTAAATTCAAAACTACTTTCTCGAGAAAGCCGTTTTCAGAGAAAGTTTTTGAAAAAAATAATTGTAACAATTTATACATAAAGCTAATATTGATATTTATGTTATTAGAATAATCATAATTTACAATATAATTTTAAATATATATTTTTATTTTTCATTTTTCATTTTTCGGACTTTTCAAATGTATTTGCCTAATAGTTTTATGCTTTTCTCAATGGCACTTTCTTCCAAAACAACTATTCTCCATACAAAAATGTCAAACTAGCCATTAGATTAGTATGTGTTTAAGTTACATATAAATATTTTTTGTAAAATTTCAAAAATATATTAATGATATTGAACTATTTTTTAATATTTATTATTTTTGAATTGGTATGTTAATGCTAGCTAACGAAAAAAATCTAATAGTATCATATTAGGAAGGTCATGTAATGTGTTTGTTAGGGAGGTCATGTGATGTGTTTGTAACAATATACGAGGTTTTAGTTGTGTTTGCAATTAATAATTGAAATTTATTACCTTTACTAACAAAAGTGACGCAAAAACTTGAGCGAATACAATTATAGATTAAAGTATTCATGTCACTTTGAATTATTTTTTGGTCATATTAACCTTAACCTAGCTCAAAAATTTACGTGTCAGTTTTGTTTCAATCTAAAATAACACACTACTTATTGAGCTAAATCCAAACACTAAAAGTGCATATATGATTTCATGTTGTGTATAACTTCTAAGAATTCTAGTTCGACTCATTTCAAAATAAAACGATATTATAAAAGCACTTACTAACTACTATCAACACATGAAATATATTTCGTTTAAATATATAAATTATCTTACTAACTCAATTGTCAGAGCATGATTAATAATTTCAGGACCGCTTTCGACACAACAGAAACCAATTAGTAATCAAGTGATCAATATCAAGTTTTCCCTTAATTAATCTCGATCAATTATTAAATTTTTTCATCTCCCATTTTCATTCACTCGAGAAAGTCCAAACATGGACCCATACTTGGGTGCCAAGAAAAGCACATGATCTTAAGTCCATTCAAGGTAGACTAGTCAAATAATCATGGTGTGAATGGACCACCACCATACTTTCACAAATTCTAAATTGAATATCATTGTAAAGCTGGAGGACTATTAGACATTTTTAACATTTAAGTTGTTTCTAATTAAAAACTGTTACATACATTAAAAACACAAATCCAAATTCAGAATCTCTTTTTAAAAAAACTTAGACTCTTAATAATTTAAATTAATATTTGCTCAAAAAAATAATAATTTAAATTAACATTAATGTTTCTCTAGTATTGCTTAATGTTTTTGAAAGAATGTTGTGTATCAATTTGATACACCCTTTGAAAAACTGTTTACTAAAACAAATTATTGTTGGACTAACTAAAATTATTTTTCAAAAATAGTCATCATATTTTTTCCATCAAAGTTATAAAATGATTTATGTCTATTTGTGTGTTATGTGAATATCATTTACTTACTAAATACTAACCTAAAGTTTACTATCTTCCTAAAAAAAGTGTGAAATTTTAAGTTGAAATCTCAAAATCGACAAAAGTAAAACTCTAAAGAAAAAAATAATATCATTAAAGAATTTTGAAGTTTCTGTGTTTTTACATTTATTTTGTCATAATTTTTTTTCCTTTTTTTGTTTAATTTTAAATTTTTTAACGTAAAAATTTTAACTTTCAATTTTTATTAATATAAAATAATTTTGTGATTTTATTATGTGCTATGTTGCTAATGCTAAAATAAAGAGACTAAGGCCCCGTTTGGTAAAGCGTTTCGTGTGAGCATATAGCGTTTCGTAGGAGCATATTGCATTTTTGTTCCAATATGCTCACAAATAGGTGTTTGGTTATATTTTTGGAACTACAGCATTTAGAGTTTTGGAACCAAAACGGAGCGTTTCGTGAAAAGCTCCAATTTGGAGCTTTTCGTGAAACGCTAGTTTGTATTTTAAACCACAAGTAGACTTTGACAAAACTACCCCAACTTATTTTTTTAATTTATATTATTATTAATTTATATTGGTAAATAGTATACCCGTATAAGTCTTTTCACATGTCAACAGCAACTGTTTTTATAATTCTTCCAAACACTAATTATCCAACAACTATTAGCAAACAGCAACAGCTAACCGCAACATCTAACCGCAACAGCTAACAGCAACCGCAACACCAAACGGAGCCTAAATAAACTTATTTATCCAATATTTTTATGTCTAAAATTATATACAGATTAATGATCTTTTAATAACAGTTAACTTTTTTTTTTAGGAGTTGCATCTTTTAAAAATATGAACTTTATTTTTTTCCTGGAGGGAGTAACAATATAGAGGGTATATTTGGGAAATAAAAGATTATACTATATATAGGGTTGTCTCTGGCTTGACCAATGGCAAATAATTGATTGTAAAACCCTAATCTTTTTTCTGTAAATTTCTCCAATCTTTGTTCTTCCGGAAGCAGGTATCTTTTTCAATCGCTTTTAGGGTTTTGAAAGTTGAAGCCTCAATTTTTCTTTGATTTTTCTATCGCTTTTTGCAGATTCGCCTCCTCGTCTTTTTACCTATTAGCTCTTCGGACTATCTCTGAATAATATCAATCATGGCAACTAGTAAGTTTTTTTTTGATTTTTTTTCTGTTTAGAGAGATTTTAGCTCAACTCCCGTAGTTATAAATAGAGTTTCATGTTTTTTTATTATACTCTAAATAGCCCCGTATTAGCATGTCGGTTGATTTCTGTGTGCTAATTGTGGTCAGGGCTTATGTTTGAGAACTCATGTGAGGTTGGAGTATTTTCTAAGCTTACAAATGCTTACTGTTTGGTTGCCATTGGAGGCTCTGAAAGCTTCTACAGGTTTGTTTCATTTCGTAGTGATATTCCGGTCATTTCGGGTTTTGTTTATGTTTGTAAGTTTCTGAGAAGTTTATGTTTTGATGATTTGCAGCGCGTTTGAGTCTGAGTTATCAGATGTTATTCCGGTGGTTAAAACTTCAATTGCTGGCACTAGGATCATCGGCCGTCTTTGTGCTGGTATTGTTACTCTTAGTTCTTGTTTGTATGATGTGCAGTTACTTCGATTTTTTTCTGTCTAGAAGCTGGAGCTTATCATATCTTTTTGGTTCTGTCGTAGGGAACAAAAATGGGCTTCTTTTGCCCCATACCACCACCGATCAAGGTGAGCTTTTTTATTTCTAGTTTTGATATGATTATCTGAACTGGTTGTGGTGAAACAAATCTATTAAAATTTACAATGTCTATTTACGAGGACTGATGATTGACTACAAAGAATTGTTCCTTATATGGCCTATTTGATTGTTGAACATCTATATTGTGTTTTAGACTTAATTCTATATGTAATGGGTATTATTGTGTTGATTGTATTTCTAATTTCTTTTATTTTGTACTTTCATTGGGATGCATAATGTTATTAGTTTATTATGCTTGTTTTTTTGCATACTAGTTATTAACTAATAGTTAGATACTGATTATCTTCATTGGTCATAGTTCAAATTGCTTGCTTATTGGTTTCATTGTGCACTTAAGCTACTAGTATTATTATCATTTTTTTCACCTGAAACAATATGCAACTAAATTTGGTATTTATAATTTCAACGTGATGAAACATCTGTCCCAATTTTCTGTACGAACCTTCCTCGGAACAGATAGTTGTAAATGTTCTCCTATTGTCTGCATTGGTGTCCTGTCTTGTTTTTGTTTTGAGCATGGTCATAGATACTTTTTACTCCCTTGGTGAAAGAAATAAACTATTTTTGTATGTTTCGAGTGCATATTACATCTGTAAACATGGTAAGTGTATCTTGGTCTTTGTTCTAGTATCATGAGAAGTATCCAATACTCTTAAATCTTGGTTCTGAATATGGATTTCAGTAATTTTAATGTCTATATATCTGACCTCTTATATTGTTTTTCGTTACTGATTTTCTGCTTTTATTATTTTTTCTCTTGTTATTGAAGAACTCCAACACTTGAGGAACAGCCTGCCTGATAGCGTTGTTGTTCAGCGCGTTGAGGAGAGACTATCTGCCTTGGGAAATTGTATAGCCTGCAATGACCATGTTGCTTTGACACACACGGATCTCGACAGAGTAGGGTTTTATTCCTCCTAATCCATCTATCTGTTCGCTATATTTATTACATGATCACTGTATGCTAATATATTTCCCATATTATTTGTGATAGGAAACCGAGGAAATGATTGCAGATGTTCTTGGTGTTGAGGTTTTTAGGCAGACAATTGCTGGTAATATTCTCGTGGGAAGCTACTGTGCATTCTCCAATAGAGGTGGCTTGGTAAGGACCTGTCTAACTTCGCTTGTAGTCAATAGATTATTTGACATGCTTATTACTGTATATTCTAATCCATTCTCTTATTATTGGAGCAGGTTCATCCTCACACGTCAATAGAAGACTTGGATGAGCTTTCAACACTACTTCAGGTGCCTTTAGTTGCTGGGACTATTAACCGTGGTAGTGATGTGATAGCTGCTGGGATGACCGTGAATGACTGGACAGCTTTCTGTGGTTCAGATACCACAGCTACCGAATTATCCGTGATTGAGAGTGTTTTCAAGCTGAGGGAAGCTCAGCCCAGTGCCATAGTTGATGAGATGAGAAAATCATTGATTGATAGTTATGTTTGATGTTGGTTTATTGACACTTACTATTATTATGTTCTAGAGACCTCGAGTTTTGGAGGTATAAATTGTAAGATTGTTGAGGAATATTGTTCAAATATCAGTTGAAGTTTTGTGAAAGTATGGTATGATTTGTCTATAATCATTTTACTAATTGATTATAACTAGGAATCTTATCATAGATGAGCAAGGCTTTAGGAGAACTCAATGATAACGTTCGAGCAAAATATTCCAGGTACGCTTGGAAACGCTAAATACCTGGGAACCAACACTCTAGGTGAAAAGTTAACCAGCCTTGGTTTACTTGTTCCTGATTAGTAACAAAAAAACATACGTAACACTAAGCAAACAAAATCCAGCCAGTAATTTGTGTTTCAGTTCTGAATTCTGATATGATGTTTCAACTGTTCCCATTGGATGACACAGACTCTTTAAAATTTGACTCTTTAAAGTAAAACTTTAGCGATCACAAATATGATAATATTTGTACATAAAGACAAAGGATGATCCTAAATAACAGTTCGAGAGTCAAAAATTTTTTGATACTAATGACATTTTTATAATTATTTGGAAATTTTATAGTTGTATCCTACACTTTTTAACCCACATACATGAAGTAACTATATCTAACTATTTTAATAAAAAGCTATCTGGAGTGTTAACACTGGGAAGGCCAAATAGGATAACCGAAAGACAAAATACTTTATGCCAATAGCATTATTAGCTGAATTACCAGACTCATTTTTTTAGAACTGTTTTGCCATAACAATTTAGGAGTAAACATTACATGTATCGAAGCTATTCATCTTGTCAAAAGAGACTTATATAAATATTTTATCAGTGAGAAGCCAGAGCAAGAACTTTGGCCTTGCTTCAATTTGTTAGCAGCAAAAAGGGAAAAGAAAACTGAAGGCTGAGTATGAAAAGCTGCCTTCCGAAAAAGTTACACAATGAAGATCAACCTGCAAAGCGAAAAAAACAGAAAATGGCTTGCAAGCTTTTGCGAGTTGAGCTGAGTGCTTATTTGGTTAGATCTCTGTATTAGCTGTGTATCTCAGTTTTGATGAATCTGCTATTACTGTGTTCATCTACAACTACTTCACTTCTAACTCCCCCGCTTGTCGGCCTGCAAAGTTCATTCAACACAACAAATATGATTGCTTATTATCCACAATCAAAGAGACAGATATAAAGTGAAGATTTCATGATCAGTGATATATTATGGAAAATCTAGGTAAATAGGTACTTAAATATGCTGGATTAGTGAAGAACTACCGAATATTGTGTCACTCCTAGACTAATGGAGAGGTTCATAAAGGAGGGGTTAAAAATAACCGGTTAAAAATAACCCACATTTGGGAGAAAGTTCATTCAAGGGGTAAGAGCTTGCAATGGTCAACAGTCTCCCCAATTCCCTTTCAATTTTAACACTTCAAATTGGAGTATTCAGAAGGGCAAGGACCATTTCCTTAAAAAACCAATTCAAATTCCATTCCTTAACTTAAATGACCCTTCCTTCGCTCTATCCAAACAGCCCCTAAGTTATGTACTAACTCAATAGTCAATACACAAAATTCAATTTTAGGTAAATTGGTCTTGCGAGCCAGGTTCAAGGGCCAAATTGACCCGTTATCCTCAACAGAACTTATTCTTCCTATTTCTCCAGTCGTTGATCAAACAACTACAACTAATCGAATTGACCTCATGATCATAATACAGCATTAATAACTCAATAAACGTAAGATCAAGAACACGTCAACTCACAATCCGCTTAAAACTTTGATGCTGTCATACAAAAACCACTGCAAGGTCACAACAGGTCCAACGAGCATTATCCTTAAAGGTAGGCTTCTCGTAAACAAGTTGGAAAACCCAATTTTTTTGACAGCCTGTTTGATGAAAAGATGAAGTTTATTAAGCAGCTTCACAAATAGATTCACAAATATGAAGTTTAAATAATATAGGAAAAGAAGATGATACCAATATGATACTATCAGCTTTTCTATTATAAAGACAAGCCACGATGTTGTCAGCAGGATTAGATATAAAGCTACCAACAGAACCAGCAGTGTATCCAGCTAAACATGTCACCCCGAGCTGTTGAGCTTTCGAGCACTCTTCCTTTCTCTGTTGAATGACATTTCGATAAAGGAAATCCACAGAATGCTCAAATGTCGAGAACATGACCATAGAAACTGCAGGAATATGCCATAGCGTCAAATTGATAGAGAATCAAGAATTCTCACTATTTATTCTATTACTGGACTCAATTCAGTGGGATCTTTTATTCACACTTATTTTTTCCATCAAGAACGTTCTACAAAACTCTTGGACTAATGAATTTGGAGTATTTTATTTTCACGCAATTCACAAGATTCAACAAGTAATCGATATTTCACGATCAAGGATGTGGTAATTGATATCCCAAGTTCATTTTGGAGCATATGAATCATGCGAGCCAAGTTGAAATGTGAAATCACCCCTACCATTGATTGATCAACCAAAGTAGTTAGATGAGAACCATATAATAGAGCTTTGAAAAAGCCTTAATAACTCATCCTAAAAGACATCTCTTTTAGGTACCACCTAAATATTAAAAAAACTAGAAAGTTGAAGTTAAAGATAGTGCAATTACATGGCAAATTTCGACCCAAAAGTGGAACAAGCCCTCTGTAAAAGCTGCAAAACCAACATTAAAGTAATGAGAATTCCAAAAGGAGAATAACAAAGATCAAATTTCATATAAACAAATACTCTCTTGTTCATTTAATATGTGGTTTAAGGTTTTTCAGCAAGATCAATGCAATACTATATGGACCATTAAACTCACTAATTTACCCGTAAAAAAAAACTGTCTGCTAAATCTCTACTTTCAATGCAAAACTTGTATTATATCTTTTTAATTATTACAGCTTAAAGAGGATTATTTGCACTGATGACATACCTCTTACAATAAATAAGGTTGAATTTGAGATAATATTACCAAAAGTGCATCGACAATACAAAACTAGATATAAAAAAGAACAAATTGAAAAACGTAAAACGAGATATAAGAAGAACGAAGAGAGTATAAAGGATGGAGCTAGTAAGTATACCCAAAGAACCCTTCTGATGCATATAGCTTTGGAAGTCCATCAAGCAAGCCTTTAGCAAAATGGGGGTGTGTTTGGAGCCTGATTTTAATAGCTTCAAAAGGGCAGAGTGCTAAATTGGCATAGATTTCAGCAGAAGCACTGCTCATAAAGAAGAGAAAACTGGTGTTGGTGTTAGGCAAGAGATGGGAGTAAAGATTTTTGAAGTATTCATATAACCCAAATCTGCAACCACCTTGAATACCATAGCCAAACAACTTGCTAGACCATCCTCTCCAAAATGCACAACGACCTTGTTCTCTCAGTATAGTAATAAAGCAAGTGTATATGCCGTTGTTATACTTGACAGGGTTCACCTATCCTTATAATCAACAAGAATAAAAAAAGGCGAACAAGGTGTTTGATAAAAGTGGTAGCTGAAAAAAAAGAAAGGACGTGCCTGCAAATTGACTTTCAAGACATCGAGAGGGGTAATGGTGAGATGAGTGAAACCAGCACTGAGCATTCCACTAGCTGCGCAAACACCATAATAATACCCACCTGCACCATCTTTGTATTCTTGAATTCTACCTCTCTGTTTTTCAATCTTATTCATTGTTTTCTTCTTCATCATCATCTAAATTTATGTCATTGCAATATAAACAAAATTTGGAAAATAAAATACTAGACTGTTAAAAAAAAAAAGAAAATAAAATAGTAGAAATGAAATGCAAAAATGCTATTTTTGAAATGTAACTTTTTTTTCAAATCACGAAATTTATTGAAACAAAATGCTTAATTAAATAATTTTACTGAAACAAAGTTGAAAGTACCATACTACTACTTTTCAAATGCTTTTTATCAAATGCTTTTTAAATACATACTACTTTTCTTCGAAATAAAATACATAATCTTTTAATTATAATTTATATTTATATTTTTATATTAGATTATCCAAACATTATTTTTTGTTCATGTATTTGTTAAGGAGCACCCATAGCAGTCTAGATTCTTCCATGATATGGGGTCATATGTGTACTTCACCACTAAAATCTGGCTGAAAATAAATGAAAAGTGACAAATAAGGAAAATGATTGAAAAAAAGGAGGGAAAGAAAGATGATGAAGAGTGCACGTAATTATTTGAGATAAACATTGCCATTTACAGAATTTTAATCACTCCTAATTTGACTTATTCCAATGCCTTTCTCTTCTTCATCTTTCATTGTTTGATCCATCAAATAGATTGTTGGCAGGATCAGGATGAGAGGTGCTGTTCTTGTAGCACTTGCTGCTGCTTTTGGGAATATGTTACAAGGCTGGGACAATGCTACCATTGCAGGTTTGAATAATCTTCATTGATTATTATCAAGTTATAATGTCTCCAAGTTCGGATACTAAATATATTCATTTCTAAATTTAGTAATTTCATAAAATTGCACCTACAAATGAAATTTGAGGGACTTATAAATAATAAGGTTGTAAATGTTATATGGTCTCTGTTTGTAAATGAGTTGCTCACGAGCATGATGATTTTGAGTTTTATTCATAAATAACCGAGATTGAGCAGGCCAAAGCTTGTAAGTAGGATAGGTTATGCTGAACAAATTATAATGTTCATGCTCGGAAAAAGAAAAAACTCGAGGCTAGAGAGCAAGCCGGTGAATATAAATAAACGAACTGGCTTGTGAACTAACGTGGTTTTAATCGAGCCGAGCTCGTTATCATCTTGATCGATGATATGTATTTATAATGTGTGGAAGTTCGAGGAAAACAAAAGATTTAATTGTAAATTGAGAGAAAATGCACTTAAGTACCGAAAATTGAGGGACTTGTGAACAGTGTTTTAAATTAGCTGAGCCGTTCATTTATAAATAAGCCTCTTGCAAGTATGGTTTGGAAGCTCGATTCATAAACAGGCTCATTTCCGAAATTCTTGAGCGATGCTCTACTATGGGATCGTGAACTTACTCATGAACAAGCTTGATTATAATGTTCATGAGTAGGTTCACTAAAACTCATGAAGACTATAGTTGAATTAGTAATATTATTAATAAACCATATTTAATTTGTTCAATAAAAGCAGTAGTTAACTTCATTTATTCAATAAGAAGTGTTGCTTGCTATATTTGGTTCGTAAACACAATAGGCGAGCTTGTTCATGGACATGCTTAACGATCAGCTCACGAGCTCGTGAACAAACAGGTTTCTAATAGAGCCACGCTCCACAAAAATTTGAGCTCAAACACGTTAAAAGTTTGAGCCTGAGCAGGACAAAGCTCGGCTCCTTTGCAGCTTTACTTATAAATGTGTTTTTGAATTGATGGATTGGAGAAAAGGAAGAAACCCCCCAATTCTTCATCTTAATGTCGAAATGTTTTCAATTTCAGGGTCCCTTCTTTACATAAAAAAAGATTTTCATCTACAAACTCAACCAGCATTGGAAGGGCTAATTGCAGCAATGGCACTTATTGCAGCAACCATTATCACTACATTTTCAGGACCTGTATCAGATATACTTGGAAGGCGTCCTATGCTCATTGTTTCGTCATTTATGTATCTTATTAGCGGTGTAGTTATGTTCTGGTCACCTAATGTTTATGTCCTCCTTCTGGGCAGAATTTTTAACGGATTCGGGATTGGTTTGGCTCTTACTTTGGTTCCTATTTATATTTCTGAAACTGCACCTCCAGAAATTAGAGGACTGTTAAATACTTTCCCACAGTTTATGGGTTCAGGCGGTATGTTTTTATCGTATGGTATGGTGTTTGCTATGTCATTGACTGACTTGCCAAATTGGAGGCTCATGCTTGGAGTTCTTGCAATTCCTTCTCTTGGTTATATCTTTTTGACTATCTTTTACCTGCCTGAATCTCCGAGGTGGCTCGTGAGTAAAGGAAGGATGGATGAGGCTAAGAAAACCTTGCAGAAACTTCGCGGCAGAGATGATGTTTCAGGTTTGTTCATGGACTATGCCAGAGTATTAGTATATAAACCATAACTGGACCTTAACTATTAGCTCGAGCTTTTAGTTCAATCGGTTAAGTAACTGGTAAAAATGTATCGTGTCTCACTCAGATTCCTGAAGCTTAGTTTTATGGTTGTTGTTTGATTTATCAGGAGAGATGGCATTGCTGCTCGAAGGACTCGAGGTTGGACGGGAAGGAAGTATAGAAGAATACATTATAGGACCTGATGATGGGGAGAGCAATGAGAAAGGGGGTGTAAAATTATACGGGGCGGAAGATGGTTTGTCTTGGATTGCTAAACCTGTGACCGGACAGAGTAATCTCGGCTTTGTGTCTCGCAATGGAAGCATGGCGAACCAAAGTGTTCCGTTCATGGATCCTATTGTCACTCTCTTCGGAAGTCTTCACGAGAATATGCCTTCAACAGGAAGTATGATGTTCCCTAGCACAGGAAGCATGTTGAATATGACAGCGAATCAAGGTAGAAATGAACAATGGGACGAAGAGAATTACGGGGATAATAATGACTTGGCAGTAGAATCCGAAAATGATGACTCAGATGATGACCTACAGAGTCCGTTATTGTCGTGGCAAGGCTCTCAGGTCGAAAAGGATTCCTGTCCTATAGGAATTCGGAACAATAGCAGCCTATTCAATGCAGCTGTTGAAGATGGTGCTCCTGGTATAGGTGGCGGTTGGCAACTTGCTTATAAGTATTCTGAAAAGACAGGTAAAGATGGTAGAAAAGAAGCTGGGTTTGAGAGGATGTACTTGAAACCGGACAGTGTTTCTGGTTCTGTGCGAGGATCGGTGCTTTCAAATGTTGGTGGCGATATGAGTGGAGATGGAGAATACATACAAGCTTCTGCTTTAGTCAGCCGAACTGCAATGCGGGCAAGCGAAGTGCTCGGTAATATTCCTGGCAAGGCATCTGGGATTCAACCATCACAAACAGCAAGCAAAGGAAAAGGGCCGAGCTTTTCTGATCTTTTTGAACCTGGAGTTAAGCGTGCATTGTTTGTTGGCATAGGTCTTCAGTTGCTTCAACAGGTAAACTAATTTAATCTCTTTAGAAATACGCGTCGGAAGTTGGAAATCTGTGAGCTAATTTGCTTGTCTATTCAGATTTCGGGCATAAACGGAGTTCAGTACTACACTCCTCAAATTCTTGAGCAAGCAGGTGTAACAGTTCTTTTAGCAAATATGGGCATGAGATCAGATTCGGCATCTCTATTCCTTAGTCTCCTCACATCACTTGCAATGCTTCCTTGCATACTTGTCTCGATGCGACTGATGGATATAGCTGGAAGAAGGTAACATTCAAAACCGAGCTGATTAACCCCTGACATTCGCGTTCTTCTAAATATGGAAACTCTCTGATTCCTTGAAACATACAAGTTAAATTGATTCGTTCTTTCTCGATTGCAGGTCAATAATGCTATACACAATCCCGGTACTAGTAGTGTCACTTCTTGCTTTAGTCCTGAGCAGTACTGTGAATCTTGGGTCAGTTTTACAAGCAATAATCTCAGCAGGAGGAGTCATGTTTTACTTGTGCTTTTTCGTGATGGGACTCGGGGCGATCCCTAACATAATCTGTTCGGAGATCTTCCCTACAAGTGTTCGTGGACTCTGCATAACATTATGTGCTTTGACATATTGGATTGGAGACATAGGAATCACATACTTGATTCCTGTGCTTCTCAACTCAATTGGTCTGGCGGGTGTGTGCTCAATATTTGCCTTTTTTTGCGCCGTATCGTGGATTTTTGTCTTCTTGAAAGTTCCTGAGACTAAAGGGATGCCATTGGAAATCATTTCCGAGTTCTTTGCTGTTGGTGCAACTGCTCTTGCAAAAGATGAGTGACTTTGTGCAAGGAAAGTCAATTCGTCATCGGATCTGCATAACAGCGGCAACAGAAACAGTGAAGAAATGAACAGAAACAATGGAAAAAGGAATGAAATTTTATGTGATTGTTTCATATTTTTTCATAGGTTATTTACATTTATTAATGTATGAAACTGTTGGTGGTTTATTCAACAATTATCAGAAAGTTGAAATATGTTTCTCATGAATCGGCAGTAGAGAATGTTTAACATAAGATTGCTATTGTCCATCTTGAACATTAATGACCTCAAAATAGTTGTCAACATTAAATTAGACATGTTTGACTTTTATAATTAACATAATTGTTATATGACTATGTACACATTTTCAACAACAAATTGGTTAAAATTACGCATTTTGTGTCTAGATGGTCTACGTGAGTCCAAGATCTAACTGTGATATCTCTTACTTCATTGGATCCGTTGTAGTATTAGTAGACGTTCTCATCCTAGAGATCGTTCGGTTCAATTTCCATAATGCATTACTATCCTTGTTTCTTTCTTTATCTCGAAACCTCTAGGCAAGAAGCGATATATCTCGCACATGATTAGACTCATGGTATTGTGCTTGGACTATGTGATTCTAGTGCATGCATTGTCAATTTTCAAAGGTGTACCGCTTTAATAGAAGCCGGTATTTTTAGTTTTCGAATTGTCTAAGCATGATCCGAAATCTATAAGATCCTCGTACCTCCCCGGACCCGTGTTGGAATGACTTAATTAAAATAAATTCTAAAATATACTAATTTTACTTTTTATTTTTTAAGATGTGAGTACAGGAATTAAAACAAAATTATGAAGTGGCTAAATATGATTAGGTTCCAAACAAACTCCTAACTAAATTGGCCAGACCCAGAAGAGAGCTGATCTTCCAGTTGGAACATTATTTTCTCTGTTTAGGGTTTTCAAAAATTACCCCCAAATTGAATTTCAAAATCAAAATCGATTGAACAATTCAAGAAATGGAATCATCGTCGGATCCAACATCTTTGGAGAACAGACCCGGCATTTTCTTCACCGGATCCTCCAACGTCGGCAAACGCACTCTTCTTTCCCGTAATCTTTCTCTCTGTCATTTTCGTCTTCTGTTCATTTTCTGTCTAGTTTTGCGAAATATTTTTATGTTGAAGAAGATAATCAGCTGAAGAAAATATTAATTTCCAATTAAATTTGTGCTCTGCTTGTAGGATTATTGTCTGTAGATATTGATGATGCTTCTGATTCTTCGTCGGAAGTAGTCGCCTATGGGTACGTCGACTTTGCCTTTCGCTGTTAATACCATGGCATTCTGCTTCGGGTTTTTGTTTATGGTAATTTAGTTTTGTTCTTTTGATAGGTGGACTCTTGATACAAAGTATTATTCAGCTGATGTTTCTGTATGGATGTCTCATCTTCGTGACGGGTTTTCCATCCAGACCCTCCCAATTTACAGTGGTCTTTCCGCTTTAGTGATGGTTTTTGACATGAACGATGTTAGCGTCTTTCTCTCTGCTTTACTGAAATTCAATACCTTGATTCTGTTTTGGGGTTAGCTCTGATTTGACTTATTTGATTTCATATGAATTTTGTTATTTTATTGGATTGCGTGTAGCTAGCTTCCCTTGTTGCACTTCAGGATTGGGTGTCTCGTACTGATATTCACAAGTTTGAAGTTCTGTTATGCATTGGAAACAAAGTGGATCTAATTCCTGGCCATCCGGTTCATGCTGAATACAGAAGACGTCTTCTTAAACTTGAAGATTCGTCTGCGGATCCTTATTCAGAGGTGTACGATTACGGGATATCTGAAACTGAGGGGAATAGTCTATTGGGTGGTGAGGAGCCGCCCTTGGAGATCAGGAGGTCGTGTCTTGAATGGTGCACCGAGCACAATATTGAGTACATTGAAGCCTGTGGTTCTAATGCTGAATTTGACAAATGTAAGGTCTAATATTTGTCTTCACCTTTTGATTAACAAGTATCAAGTTATTTTAGGATATCTAATTTATTTCCAAAACTTGTTTGGCTTCTGAAAAATCGTTAACTGGAATAAATTGCATAAATGCTATATGCTTAACTTTAGGATGACGATTATTTGGGTGCTTATGAAGAGCAATAAGATGGTCTTCTAATATTTGTATTGTGATTGTATTGCTAATTATGAATGCATAAGATAGCAACTGTAGAATTTCCAAATCTGTTACAGTGGATGGACCAAAGGTTAAGAATTTAACTATTCTAATCTAATAAGTAAGATGTTCTGGTGTTGACTAGATAATTAAATGCTGTTGTTGACAGGTTTATCTGCTGACGGAGATTTACAAGGAGTTGAACGTCTGCTTGGTGCTCTTTCTGCTCATATGTGGCCGGGAATGGTCCTAAAATCTGGGAAAAGCGTGACCCTGCCCGTCTTACGTAACAAAGAAGGTTTTATATTCTTCGATATACATTATTTATCATTCATTAATTGGGATTTGGGAGTGTTAAATGTTTTTACTTGCTTGACACAGACTTCTCAGAAGAAGACTCTGAATATGAATTCGAGTACGAAGTGCTGTCTGCTGGTTCAGCTGAACCATTTGATGACACAAACATAGAATGGATTTCTGCAAATGGCACGGGTACCCTATCTAGTGTAGGAGCATCGAGTGAACAAATTAATCACGTTACAGAATGTGATGTCAAGGATTGGGAAAAGTTTGACGAAGAAGAGTTGCAACCGTCAACATCAGCAGTTGAATTACATGATGACAAGGAAGCAAAGTCGAATGCAGAAGATCCTAACAAAGACACAGAAATAAATGAGGTTTCCCCTTTCGACTTGGAGGACTTGGAACAGTTGATGTCTGGGATTGGAAATATGCGTGATAATCTTAGGTTAATGCCTGATTACCAACGGAAAGAAATGGCTGCGGATCTGGCCATGAAAATGGCTACCATGTTCGGTGGTGGTAGTGATGACGAAGAGGAACTTAATGTATGAAATGGATATCAGTCTATGAAGGCATACGGGTTGATATCTTTGATCAGTTTCTGCTCGAGCAAAATCGACACTATTCAGGCTAATTTCCGTTTATCAGTTTAGTATTACATTATCTCCGTCTCTACATCTTAAGCAGGCTAATTTCATTAATAATTGTGATGACATTAAGCCTTTTCTTGATATTAATGATGTCAAGTTGAAGCAGATGAATTAGTTAAAAGTTAAAGTTTGTAATGTTTTCTTGTTAAATTATTGTTTTAATGAGAAACTGTAATTTTTTAATTTGAAACTACTAAATATACAAGAAGTTATATTGATTTGATAACACTGTTCAGTGTTTCACAGACTGAGATCTAAAATCCTAGTGAATACAAAAATCTAAAACCGTGTTAATACAGTTCAACTATTACTGACTTAAACTACAAATAGGGTTGTCGGAGTCCAATCCTCCTTCGATCTTCTTTTTATCCTACTGTGGGATAATTGAAGAGTTTAGAACGTTAACTTACATCAATTTGATTGAATAAATAAAACAAAGTTGTCAATACGTTTTCGAGATGACATGTAGAGATGACATAAATTAAAGTCAAAAAAGAAAAGAATAGCACTAATCTAAGTATCTAAGTACACTAAGTTCATAATATTATTGTAATGATGCTAAGTTGAAAGCAGACAGATATTTCCTGGGTGGATCTTGATTGAAAACTTCTATACAAGTACTTCATATATTAAAGTGCAAACTTAAACTAATTAGCTTTATATTTTTTTATTAAAAAGAATGAGGGAATATATATCTAGTGAAATTAAATAAGTCCCACATTCACCAAAAAAAAGAAAAAGAAAAGTCCCACAAACTCACTTTTTGTCCTCCAATTAATAAATTAACGGTTTTTCTCAGCTCCCACTTGCAGGTATTTTCATAAAATGACAAACACTTTCAAAAGATCAAGTGTGGAAGATCACAGGCAAGATATGCACGTTTTGTTGAAAATCCACTAAATTGTATGATATTATGGAAGGCTTTATACAACTTGTAACAGAAAGATATAGGAAATTGTTTAAAATTCAAAAAAAGAAAAGGTAAAGTATGAAAAATATCATCCCATTTGTAATTAAGGTGTTGTAATCTAAAGCAGTATATATGAGGGTGTGAGATATCGGTGTTTAGTAAAAATGATTTGAAAAAGTAAATGGTATGTAACAGATGACCATGCAGTCAAACTTAATGGATCAGAACAACATTTTTTATCAATAAACTATGAATGTAAAACTTGATTAACAAATTTTTCTTATTGAATTTCAGATGTATTCAAATTTTGCAAGTTTAGTTATTAAGTAATTCTGTATGTGATGTAATTTGATAAATTTTGAAGCATGTATATCAAAAACTCATTCCTCCAATCAAAGGGAAAAAGTGTCCCTTCTGCCTCATCTTTTTTAACATTATTAAGTTTTTCTGATCTTATTTACTAACGGTCGATGCCACATACTTTTATTTTTTCCGTAAACTACAAGGCTTTATTTGTAACCGGTACAAACCACATTTTTTTTGGAACTTTACCCTTAGTTATTTGAAATGGTATGATATGCTACTCTCTGAATATATACAGTAATCTATGACTTATTCTAACATTTCAATTTGTTCAAATCACCTTTTTTTTTTAAGTAAAAGTTGGGTTACCGGTCAAGGGCAGAACGTGGACATCCCAACTAGGTTGGATTGTTCAAATCATCTTTTATTATGTCACGTCAACTTAGAAAGCAAATTATATAAGCTTAAGTAAGTATTTTTGGATCAATGCAGGAGCTACTGATATGTTAAACCTGTTTAGTATGGATTGGAGACGTGAGAATTTGAATGGGAAAAGTTCACGGTGAAGTGGGATCAAAAGCTGCTATATTATATTTGCAAAATTAGCCATCATCTGCTGTATGTCATTTAGCTGTGATCTTTAGTTATATCAAAATTGATGGATGCAATATAAGATATGATTATGACACTGAAAATACCACTACTTTTTATAGGTATCTCTTCCTGATTTTGACATTTCCTAATCATTCCCTTCTAAGCTTAATTTTGATGTGGCTACCGAACTATCATAAGTCAAGTTTGATCGTTATGTGTCAGCCACTTCGATGCTATGAGTCATCAATTTTTATCAAAATTTTATTTAAAAAAAATGGACAATATGTGACATCTTAGTGGTTGTCACATGACATTCAAATTCAACAATCAAAATTGATTTATAATGATGAAGCAGTCACGTTAATTTTTGGTGTTCAATCCTCAACAATTTATTTGAAAAAAAAAACTCAAAATTGAGTGACTTTATTTGGACAAATTAAAAATTAATAACCATTGTAAGGCAAACGATAAAATTAGGTGAGTAGCGATGCATTTCATTCCCATGCATTGCAGAGGCTCAAACCTAGTATATATATAAACTGAATCTGATATCTTTTTCTATAATCTTAACAATTTGAGATTTGGGCCTAGTATATGAAATAATACTAATTTAAACTTAATTTTTATAACATCATATCAATTTAAGCATCGATAACGAAATTTGAAGCTTTAACTGAGCATGAGCACGACAATTGAGAGGAAAAAGTCATATATATTGAAATGGGATCAAAAGCTTGAAAATTCTCCATCATCTCTACTGTCTGTCATTTAGCTGCGATCATTTAGAATGTTATATCAAAATTGATGGATGCACTATAATCTGTGATTATGACTTTGAAAATACCACTGCCTTTTATTTTTATTGGCATTTTTTCTTCTTGATTTTGACATTTCTGTATACTTCCTTCTAAACTTGCACTTATTAAGTTATTAATGTTCAGATATTTTTTTCTCCCTTTCATAATAATCCTTATATAATAAGTGTTGGCAAAAATGTGTAAAGCTAATATTTGTACATGTTATTTTGTGTCAAGTTGAAGCTATCATATACAAATGGGTAAAAAATGTAATTGAATTGTGTTTTGTGTAAACATATTCTTTGGTTTACGGTTGTGCTTACCTAGTCAATGATTGACCAAATACAATTTGGTCAATCACCATTAGATCAGAATTTAAGGGTGGAGATTAGCTCGGTGATTTCACTAGGTTCTAATCTCCATCCTTAGATTCTGATCTAATGGTGATTGACCAAATTGTATTTGGTCAATCATTGACCAGGTGAGCATCGCTGCTTTATTATATGTGTTTTCCAACAATATTATTACACGCTCAATACAAATATATTTAGTTCTTTTTGTTATTGTGACGGTTTTTTCTTTCTACTTTTACTTATTTCTTTTCTTTTCTACATTTATTATTTAGAATAAAATAACAAAAAAATTGAATATTTGTTGTTTATTTATAGATTTATATCTATAAACTAGCCCATTTTGTACTTAGAAAAAAAAATTGAATTTCATCCCAACATCAAGAGTATCTTTGGATCTTATTATTTTATGTTTATTAGCATATAGTTCTGATCATGTCTTTTACTTCAAGCTTGCAACTTGACTAATAATATCTGAAAATCTGTACCTAATTTTTTTTCTTTTGTATATTATATGTACACTTTATTTTTCACTAGTAATAAATCCTTTTAGACAAGAGGTAGAGTATCTTCTTAATTATATGATGTAATTTGACTAACATAGGCCAAACTGACAAGTGGATATGAAATAAATAATTATATGGTCACATATGTTTTTTTTTTTTTTTTTTACGCGAAAATTGTCACATATGTTTAATTAGGGCAGCAATGGTTTTCTATGTGCTTCATTTATACCTTAATTTAAATATTATTTTTTGCAACTATAAATATGGGATGAGATATGAATTTCAGTTGAAACAAGATCAAATCTCATGTTTTGTCTATATGTGTTGATTATTTTAAATTTTAGCCTGCTTTCGCATAAGTTGGAAGATTTAAAATGTTAAGAATAATATTCTTCAAAAAGAAAAAAAATGTTATTATGTATGAATATTATTTTTGTATATTTAAAAAATCAATTTTATTTGATCTATCTTTTTCTGATTAGCCGGGTGTTAACTTTGTCAATTTTTCAAGTTAATAAAGAGTCAACTTTTGAGCATTTTCTATTAACACGAAACAACATGTTAAACAAGTTCAATGCCATGTTTATATGTCAGTGGTGAATGTCTGGCCTAGTAGTTGAGACTTTTCTTGTGACTGGAAGGTCATAAGTTCGAGCCACATGAGGCGTGCGTGAGGTGGAGATTTTTTTTGCTAAGCGCAAATGCGCAATTTTTTTTTAATAAAAAGCCCCTCTCCTGCTCACAACGGCTTTTAAACATGACTATATATTGGATCCACATACTACTTAATTATAAGCTCCAAAGACATTCTCCCAATTTTTGATATGAGATTTAATTCGTTTCCATCATCTTCCTCTAAAATCGCTTATTACTGCGTTCCTCCCACAACACTATCCATTCTAAACTAGATCGTTCTTTTATATTTATCTCTCACACACTAATAATACTTTTCTCTCTCTCTCTCTCTCTCTTTTTCACTAATGCACTAAGTTTTCGATCTTATGCTTCCAAACACATACACTTTATGTATCTAGAGATTTAGAAGTCTAGCTTTTATGTATCTAGAGATTTTATGTTCCTCTTTAACGAAGATTGCCTAAATAAGTTTGATTTGTGCTTTTTGAAAAAAGATTTTATAGTATAGTATATATGTTGAGGAAAAGGAAAAGATTGGCCTTTCTGTAACATATATATTTGTTAAGTCATGAAATAAAATAGACACAACACAGCACAAGTAGCTACCTTACCTACCTTCTTTTTCATAAATACTAATTTGATTCTTGAGTCTTTTAATTTTCTTTTCTAATTTTCATATCATACCTAAAATTGGCAAGATTCATTTAGAGACAGATATACTTTATTTAATTTGACTGCAATTTTTAGTTTTATTATTCTCAATTTGATGATTAATTAATAAATTATAGAGCTTAATTTCAACTTCAAGTTGCGTAAAAGAGATACATATAGTTTGGCTTGGTAACACTGAGTAGACATATAAATTTGCTAAAAATTGCAATATAAGTTTGAAATGGATTGCCACAAACACAAATAATAAGAAGGTACTTTTGAATTGAAAATTTAATTGTCATAGGTGTGGATTTAATTATTTTTTAAGAAAGTTTTTCAATTGCTTCTATAATTGATGACAAAAAAAAAATCACTTATCTTAAAATATGGTTCGAACTCATGACCTATTTAGTTATAGGTAATGATAAATATAGAAATTGTACACTACATATGATTACTATTATATGTCATTTGTTATTTGATATACGTTTTCTTTCACTTTGTGTGTTAATGAATTTGATATTCAGTCTCAATGTATACAAAGCTTTATTTATCTTTATCATCTTAATGTATTTATTCTTTTAAGTTAGATGATATATGTTGTTTTCTGAATAAAATAGTAAAAGTTATTTTTGGATCTCAAATTCAAATGTAAGATATTTCAAATTTTTATATATTATGAGATTAGAGTCTCATAGTTCAAATGAGCATTATCACAATCTTATTTATTAATCAAATTTCAATATAACTTACACGCTTGAATTATAATGAGCATATTCATGTGTCCACAAATGTATACTGATAGTAGTCAAAAGCACTTCAATTTATTTTTTTGTAAAAATCCATTTGAGTTCTAAATTTAATCTCAATATTTGTATATTAAAAATCTACTAAGGTGTGGGTGGGTGTGGCTTGTAGTGGTTTTTTTTTTCTTTTTTTAAGGCTGCTTGCAGTGGTTATTTGAATGAAAAAGTAAAAAAATAAATATCTTTTAAGATAGTTAGGATATTTATTTTTTTTGACGGAAGATAGTTAGGATATTTAGATGATATTTAGTGTATTGAATTTAATAAAATTATAGAGGGGAGGATAACCTCGGATTTATAGTGGACCCAAAATGAAAATTCTAGCAAAAAGGGAGAGGATAAAGCACAATCATTAATTATTATCTTAGTCCATATTTTCATGGAATATCACCACTTGTAAAGTTGTTTACTCTATCCTGTATTCATTCTATTGGATAAATGTGAAAATCATGCCTAAAGCCAAAGCATCTACCTTTTTCTTCCATGTTTCTTCTCACTTTTTCTTATCTTTTTTTTTTTAATCATTATTTATAATTTTTTGTTCTTATTTGTAATTATCAATATCAAGAACCATTTTCCTCCTTGTTGTTCATACTTACATTTCAAATACAAACTCACCTTGTTTTCTTATCTATTTTAATTGGTTCTTAAAGTAAGTTTTAGCAATCTTGAACTGATTAATTAGAAAAATAGAATCTTCAATGTGTCAATTTGACAAGGATACTAAAGACGCCTCGAAGTCGAATTCAACATTCAATGGCAAAATATTATATGAGATAAAGCTTCTCGGTCGATTAGTTATAAACTTTTGAATCTCATCAATGGTATTTTTCGCTATTTATTATGAAAAGCTGAATAACTAGTTAATAAAAGTGAAATTTTCGATCTTCAAATGACTTTTTGGAATGAGGATACTTAATAGCACTAAATTTGGTATCAAAGCCCTGCTACAACATAACATCTTCACCATGTCTAGGAGATGTTACTTGATTTTTGAGGAGTAAAATAGAAAGAGAAAAAAAAAAGAGCTGACAAAGAGAACCAATTGATGAGTATGTCTTTGAGTGAAATTAATTTCAAAGGCAGACTTAGCTCAAAGCTTGATGGAGCCAGACTTCCCCAATGCTAGCTCCACCCTTGACAATTACCTTCAAAAATATCGTTTATAAGTATTTTAATATGATTCACAATATCGTAATAGCTTGAATATTAAAAATAAGCTAAAATCAACCATTGATTTTATATGTTCGACTCAACATATATCGTAACTAAGTTTGCATCCCACCACAAAGAAACAACAACAATAGAATCTTAGTTTAATATGAAAAAGGAAAGAAAAGAAAAAGGAAGAGAAATAGTGAAGGGTACATTTCTTTCTAGTGTTGTAAAGTGAAAAGTGGGAGATGAGGAATAAATTGAACTTGAAGAATGAAAGACCAAATAACTTTACAAGTGAGAAATGTAATGTAAAGCATCTCCTAACTTAACTGCTTTTTTTCTTTCATTCCCCCTTCACTTTTGTGCCCTTTGGACCAAACATAACCTATAAAGTTACTTCACTTCTAGACTTTGCTATTTCTTCTATTATTACATTCCAAAACATTATAAACAAACTAATAAAAACACCCTGTATTAACAGTATACTCATATTTTTTTCCTTTTAGAAAGAAGGATGTTAAATTTTATCTTGAATTACACTCCAAATTACAATATCTTTAACCCAAAATTTGTATATATTCATTATACTTTTTAAAGAGGTGAAACAACATGTCAATTTTCATAGAGCATAATGCCAATTTGTTGTCTATTTTCTTTCACAACAAAAGAGTATAGACGAATACAAAACTTCAGCGTTAAAAAAGTGTCAATTTTACATGAAAGAGCTTCTTTTTTTTTTTAAAAGGCGAACACAACTTCAATGTTAAAATGTCAATTTTATACCTAAGATCATTTTGTTAAGAGATTGGAAAGCCTGAAAATGCCAATTTTCAGAAAGCTAGAGTGATCAAAATCACCCATGTTTCGGGGCCGGTTCGGGCCCTAGGCCCCTTTCATTAAGGTTATTCCTCATAGTTTGTAGTTGCATATAAAAAAAGGGGGAAATTCTATGGTCACTTTGTTTTTGACAAAGTAACCATTACTTTGTTTTGTCCACCATTAGATCATGGGGTGAAAAGTGATCTAATGGTGAATAAAGCAAAGTACAAACAAAGTAACTCAAAAACAAAGTCACCATAGCCTACACCAAAAAAAGGATAGAGATGAAGCCAACAGACAACATTAAAAAACACATACATTCAAAGATTAATATTAGCAAGTGAAACTAAAAGACGAAATATCGGGAAAAGTAGTTGGTATTAATTAATGTACTCTACAAATTAAACAATTGTTTCTTGCATGAACCATACAACAATTAATTTAAAATCTACACAATTACCTAAATATCCTAATTAATTAAAACAATTATAATTAGGGTAAGTTCATTTTTTACGGCAAATATTCACCACTAATTACAATTGAAGTTTGATTAATATTAGTATTACTATTAGAGCTACCATCATTATTATCACTGATATTATGAACTCTAGTCTTGCAATCTTCGGAGCCGCCACATTTCCGGCAAATCGCCACCACTAAAATCTGCCGGCAAGAAGGACACGTGGAGTGAGATCCGAGCCACGTATCTATACATCCAACATGAAACCCATGTCCACACTGCGGCAAAACCCTAACAACCTCACCGTCGGCGAATTCGCCTAAGCAGATAGCACATTCCGCCGACGCAAACTTAGAACCGCCGTCTGCGGCGGCGGACGCGCCGTACGTGAATTTCGGGAGCGAGTGGAGAACCTTCTTTTTCAAACCTTTATTAGCAACAGCAGAGTGAGACGTCGCAGAAGCTGAACCGACACCAGCTCTACGGCGGAGCCAAGCACAACGCGCCACCGCAATGAGGCCGATTGTGCAGATGAGAGCGCAGAGGAGGGCGGCGAGTATGACGACGAAGTCGGATTCGACGTTGACGTATTCCGGCGGGTTAGCGGTGGCCGGAGAAGATTCGAATCCGGTGAGAATTCTTGAAAAACGCGCCATGTGTTGAATCTTGGTATCATACACTGGTGGGGTTGAATTGATTGAAGGAAGGAAGAAGAAATTGAGAAGGAGATAAGAAAATGGTGAGGTGGGGAAGTGGAAGTGAAGAGAGATGAGAGTATAAATAGAAGATAAAGTTTTGTTTTTTAATGAGGGCTTGGTAGGCAAGTGAGGGGAATAACATTATTATAATAAAAAGAAGATGAAGATGAAGATGGGGTGGTAATACAAAAAGAAAAGAAAGAAAGGGGTAGGAGTTGTAGGAGACAAAATCCCACTTGCTATTGCAATTTTAATGTTACAAACCAAAAACTACTTGCTATGTTGCTTTTAGCTTAGGGAAAAACTAATTCTTCAAAATATAAAATACGACGTGGTAATGCGTGAATTATTTAAGATATAATATTAAATTATAAAATTTTATTTATAGTTACTTTGAAAGTTTTATAGTATTTCTTCACACTATAAGAGTTGTGAGAAGAAGTCATTGCTGCTGAAAGAAGTGACGACAAAAGCATGCAAAAATTAAGAATTGTCTAATAAATATATTTTAAAGATTTTTTTTTCCATTCGGTTTTTTGAACTCATACTGAGCCGACTAATTTGAATTCAGGAAGGGTTAAAGGATTATGGTATTTAAATCTCTTCTAGTCGCCATTGTGGATGATCGATCCACAGACCTCCCTACCAAACGCAGCTTCATGCTACCACTGCGCAAACAAACGGTTGGTATATTTCCAAGATTCAAAATGTCAGGAAATAAAAATAAAATTATATTTTATTATATAATATATTGAAAGTTATGCATGTAACAAAAACCAATATTAGCTTATTGCATGAGTTCTACCAGCTTTTCTTAAAAACCACATATAATTTATTAGTTTTTGCTGAAAGCAATTTTTCCTTTCTTTTCAAAAAGAAGCTTTGCATTTATTAAAAACTGTTTTTTGCTTAAAAAAATGCTTCTAACAGTTGGAAAACAATGTCATCACGAGCTTAAAGACAATGAACTTACAAAAGCTATTACATAGAGGCATACATTTAGGAGCAAATGCCCCACATATGCCAACTTAGTTCACCACTAATTACATATAACTCTATTTAATATAGAGTTCAATAATTAATGGTAACAAGTCGAATTTAGGTGGATAGTTATGACATCCTCAAGTTAAATTTTAGATAATAAAGCATCATATCATCTTATCGAAAAGTAGATAGTGTAAAGAAATATAATGTATACTTATCATATATTTATTGACGAAACTATGTTAAATTAGTTGGTGACATGCACTAATTAAATTCCTATTTTCTAAATTCAAATATCTTATATTGAAGATTCCTAACTCAAATCACTTTTGACTCTTGCTACTCAAAGATATTAGAGATGATTTCACATATATGATCAAAGATAAATTTGCTTGGTTCAAAGTAAGATGAATTTTTGAGTGCATTTTGTCTAACATAGGCATCAAAAGCCTATATATGGATATAGTAGATTCATGTAATCTCCGAGTCAATCGGTGGCATTTGAAGTTTTATCCAAAGATCAATTTATTTATTTATTTTTATAGAAGAATTTAATTTAACATCCCTAACATGATTTCACTTGAGAGGTACAATATATTTTTTGGTAGGACGAGAGGTACAACTACAATCTTGAATAAATATTTTTATATACTTCCTTGAAAAAGAACTGCATTTTGATTTTTCCTTTTTCAAAGTAATTGCCAAATTGTAATATTATACAGAATTTATTACAAGGCAAATTAGTCATGAGATACAATACAGCAATGTACCCACTAATGTAAAAATGAAATAGAATAGGCCACTCACATTGATCTTTTTGACATATATTAAAAGTAACTTTGGTGGTAAAAAAAAAAGGAAAAGAGAAAGAAGCGTAGCTTTAAAATTTGAACATTTTATATAGCAAATGTGTTACAGTATTTGTGGGATTGATGTTAAGTTTACTAGTATTCTGAATATTTATGACTTCTAATGTTAGAATTTACAACTACTAACCAAAAAGAATTGATCTTGCATATCGAGACTACAAGTTTCTGGAATTGGAGAGTCATATCGTTATATGTAGTTATATTTCATCATTGTATCTGATGGAGACGTGTGATTGATCCTTATAGACACAGATTTCGTATTTTAAAAGTTTACAAACAAGTAATTATATATACATCTAATAGCGAAAAGAACCATATTTAGTTAACACTATTAAATATAAAGATTATTTAGATCATTTTCAATTTTTATGATTTTAGTTTTTCTTATTTTCTTCTCTATCTGCTCCATCATCCTCACTCACTCTATCTATGCCTTCCTCTCTCCTCTAATCTATAGAACATCTCTCAATTATCTCATTCACTAATCTCCCTCTTTAAAATTGATTGAAAAAATTTCTATATATCTAATTAATTCTCTTCTCAATTTATCTTTTTCACAAATTAAAATACTTAACTCAATATCTCAATACAAGTTCAAGCACTCGACAAATACCATCGCGACATCTACTACCACCACATGCAACAACCTCGTTTGTCAACATCCCTTTCTTCTCAATTCTCACGCACAAATTACTTTAAAAAAATTAACTAGTAGTACAATAGGTTTTTATTATCACTCCAATCCTTTTAACATCTCATCCGGAAAAACCTCCCATTTGCTCTATGACACAATTCTAAAAGTATAACACTATAATGCAATCCTAAGACTAGCATTTTGTGATTTGAAGTCCCGAAAAAAGCTTGATTCGAGACTTCAAGATTAAAAATTACGATGATCGTCTGAAGTGTTTTTAGAAGAATTAAGGAAAATAACAAAAGGGTCATCCCGTCATCCAACATCTTCTCATTCCCTCCCGACATCTTGTTCTAGGCCAGTTTCCTCTCTGTTGATTTTTTCTTATACCGCTGTCATTGTTTGCTGAAAAGAGATTAAAAGAAATTAGTAAATTGTAGACTCTCAAGAAGGATTTTGATTTTGATTTTGATTTTGATTTTGAGTGAATTGGAAGAAGTAGGGAAGAAAAAATGGGGGCACAAAATTGAGAGGATATGAAGAGTAATGGAGGAAATTGAGAAGACAATCTTGATAGTAAATTTTTAAATGAAATAATAGCAAAGTTAAAATAAAAATCAAATGACGAATTACCACTAATTTTTGACATTCTGTCACTTTGCTATTATTTATAAAATGTGTGTTCATGAATATTATTTTCACATTTTTTAATTACGCTGTAACAGAAAAATTAGAAACTTAAATACATTGTGGTGCCAAAAGTGTTAAGGATAAGTAGAAACCTAATATAATAATTAAAGAGAAACGAAAATAGGGGCCAAAAGTGCAAATACCATACGTGGCAGACATTAGCACATGCTTTTATTTCAAAGGCATTGGAAATGGCAGCCTCTGCCAGGTTGTCAGTTGAAAAATGATTAATTAATACTACAACTATACAGGAATTAGTAGGAAATATTGTTCATATTATCTAAAATTTTTCTCCAACTGGATATACTTATTTCGCAAATTAGACTATAATTGTCTTCTCCTAGAAAGTACTAAGACAAAATAATTTGCAATTAATAGAAAACCTTACAACCTTAGCGACAGGGCTTACATGTCTACCACTTTTTTTTCCTCTTCCTTTCCTTGATCTTAATCTTTCAGTGGAGGATGCAAAGAAGCTTGTTTTCCTTCTCCCTATCTTTTACTTATTATAATTTTAATGTTTAGCTTTGTTCATTTGGCTCGATATTATGTATCTCAACGGATTTCTTTTTCGTTCTACATGCATCGGTTAATTATATCTTTTTCATTTATTGAATATAAACGGATTGAAATCCTCAATTTAATAATATAACTATAAGATTGAAAGAAATACTTAGTCATATTCAGTGTACAAATATTACTTATAGTAGATGTTTGGCTAAGGACACAAGTTGACAAATAGAAAAGATAGGGGGCCAAAAGATAATAGCGGTCAAATTTTACTGCAAATCGTGTTTATGAATTTAACAATATGAAGAAAATTATGCTAAGTGGAAGTGGGGGGATCACTAGTTACTTGAAAGTGGTAACAGAAAAGGATTAGATCGACTGAGATCTTTCTCACTATTTTTTTTTTCGCATGCACTTAAAAATTGTGGATCAACTTTTAAATAAAAGTTTGTAGTTTAATAATTTGTAAATAAAAGTTTGTAGTTTAATAATTTGTAAATAAAAGTATGTTGTATATTTATTTATTTTTGAAAATAAAAGTATGTGTTATGAATATTTTTATAAAATTTGGTATTCGAAATCACATTATTAAGTTATGATGATATTTTTATCTATTAAACAATTTATATCTTTATATGGACAATTTACTCTTTGAGATCAAATTGCAGATTTGTAAAATGGACTTAAACATCAATTTAGTCCATAAACAGTCAAATCATAAACGAACGTAAAACGTTATGATTTCGATTTTAGGGTGGGCAATTTCATTAAAAGGATATGTTTTATTGATAATGTATTTTTTTCTTAAAAAATACGGAACGTATTTTGTTGATATTAAAATGTGAAATTGTAATTTAGAATTAATACCTTATTTTGTAAAAACTTCATACCACGTACCTTTATTTACAAACTGTTAAACCACAGACCTCTATTTGCAAATGGAGCAAACCATAAACATTATTTTTAAAACATTGTATTAGCCTAAATTCTAATTTTTTTTCGAACACTTAACATTATAAAATGGTAACTTTTTCCAACAAAAAAAGAAATGGTAAATTTTTATCATATATCACAACATAAAATGAAATAAAATCTTCTGTTCAGAGAAAAAAGACGTCAAATTGGGAAGAGAAAATTTGATCTCATATAAAATATTTGTTTTTTGGTAACATCTCATATAAAATATTAGAAGAGTTTTTTTAAAGGGAAAAGGGAGTATATTATATTATTAATCAACAAGAATCGAAAACATGAGACATACACAACATATGACCTCACAAATTTGAGGAGTTGATCGTAAAACAAAACTCTCACATGAGTAGCTAGCTAGAGACAAGTTCCACAATTCCAACATTTTACAGAGAGCAGATATTAGATTATAGAAATAAAAACTAAATATTTAAGATAGAAACAATTATTAGTTATAATATATAAAACTGATGGCAAATTCAATATTCCTCAATTTTATTTTATATTTTGAGTCACAATATTCCTCAATTTGAATCTGTCAATTTACCAATTTAATTATTCTTGATTCTCAGCTGAATTTAAGGGCGTGGTTCTCTTTTGCACTTCACTGTAGCGTGCATCCAAAAAAGGCGTCGATTCTTTAGATATAAATAGTTTGTTTTATGTTCTGATAATGAGCCATCATCCCATTTATTTTCATACTTTTTTGGTTTTCAATCGTTTAGTGAAGGGTAGACTATAATGGAGTTTATAAATTGACTATTAATAAGAACTAAATTCTGACGAAGTAGAGATTCGAACCGCAAAACAGACAATGAAGCGTCTTACCACTTGAACCAACTTTTATTGGTTTCATTTTTTAATCTCACACCCTTCATCTATTCTTCTCTCTTATTGAATTTGTTACAATAAGCTCAGAATGTCACTCCGAGAACCCCATTTATTATTTGAGTGGTGAGTCCAGAAAACATGCATAATCTATTGAATTTGTTACACTTAAGGAACAGTGGTGACGCATTGCTTAAGGAACATGGGTTTTTCCTACATACATATTCTTATTTTTCAATTCCTTCCTTCCTCGTTATTTTCTTTTAGTGGTTCATGATGATGTCTCTCTTCTTTTCGTTGTGGAACATGAACGAAAATCAAAATTTGATCCTTGGTAAGCATGCATATTTTTCTAAATAATTCAACCCAAAACCCACCCTTACATTCATAAGTGTCATCTTTTGTCTCTCAAATCACCCCAACCACTTTTTATTGTATTACTTTAATTAGAAAGTACAAATACAGTTAGTATTTAACTATTTCCCAACTGCACGTCCAATAATTTGATAGAGATAATAATTTCACACACCACAACTTTTGGTTTATATAATAACTGAAATATGGGACCCGGTGGTCCAAACATTGACCCGTTGACTCCATTACATATTATGTTATGAAGAAAGTGAAGACTCTATAGATTCAAAGTGAACAAGAAGTAGCATCCTGATCTTGAGGGTTAGTTCATCTGTTGTTCCTTATCCCATTTTCAATTTATTTCATATGCAAGATTTTTAAGTTATGATTTATGTATAATGTGCTCTGAGAAGTCAATATCTGTTTGGAACTTATTGTGCTTATTGGATAATATAATTCTATAGATGGATGATTACTGAATTTGATTATTGGATCATGGAATCGATCCGTTGAACACGAGATTTATATAGATTGGATATAATGTGGTCGGAGAAGTTGGTATCTGATTGGAGTTTAAGCTAATTGGATGATATAATCTATCGAATTGTTCTCTTGCTCAATAGACACTCATTTATCTACCTCTCATATTCAATCCATACTTGCTCAGGAAAAAATGGCTGAAATGGTCCTTGGTTTTGTGGTGGAGCAAGCTCTGAGCAAAGTTCTTTCAAGTATCACTGAAGAAATCAAACTGTCTTGGGGTCTTACTGATGAACTTAACAAGCTTGGAGATTCATTGGCCATGGTTCGTGATCTTTTACAAGACGCTGAGGAGCAACAAGTGGCGCAAATGGCTGTCAGACGTTGGATGAAGAAGCTAAAGCTTTGGCCTATGATGCTGAAGATCTGCTTGATGACTTGGCTTATGAAGTTGTTCGAGGGCCAGGCCGAATCAAAGCTTCGAAACTATTTGAAATTCTCCAAGGGCGTTCGCGTTGTTCGGAAGACTGGGTTTCATATCAAAATGGCTCACAGGGTGAAGAAGGCCGGTGAGTCATTAGATGAAATCAAGAATGAAGCATCTGAATTTGGGCTTAGACTTATCCCTGCTGATAAAGAGTCATCCAATATCAGTTGGGTTCGTATGACAGACTCAATTATTGACCATCCAGTTGTGGCCAGGGGAGCTGAGGTCTCCAAAATTGTCAACTTATTGGCTGATTGTTGCAGTCAACAACCTCTCGCTGTTGTTGTGGTCGTGGGCATGGGTGGGATTGGAAAAACTACTGTAGCTAAATTGGTTTGTCAGGAAGCAATGGAGAAGAAGCTTTTTGATGTGAGAATGTGGGTATCTGTTTCTACTGACTTCGATGAGCAAAAAATTTTAGGGGAAATGTTGCAGACTCTTGATAAAAACGCTGGAGGGATCACCAATAAGGATGCAACACTTCGCCATCTTGGACAACAACTGCAAGGGAAATCTTTTCTTCTTGTACTTGATGATGTATGGAATCATGAATATGAGAGATGGGATAGATTCATGAGCCGTTTGTCATTGATTGCTAAAAACAATGGGAATGTTGTTGTCGTCACAACTCGAAGCGATCAAGTTGCAATGCTAATGGAAACTTCACCATTATTTAGCCATAAACTAGATTTATTGTCAAATGATGAATGTTGGTCGATAATCGTAGAAATAGTGTGTGGAGATATCAAAACATCAATTTCTCCGGACTTGGAAGACATTGGAAAGGAGATAGCAACCAAGTGCAGAGGATTGCCACTAGCTGCAAGAGAGTGATAGGAGGGACACTTCGTCGCAAAACAAAGATAGAGGAATGGTTATCTAATAAAAATAGCAATGTCTTTAATGTTTCGGGGAGTGAGGTTTGCGTCAACTCTATTCTGAGACTAAGCTTTGATAGATTACCTTTCCGTTTGAAGGCGTGTTTTGCTTATTGCGCAATTGTTCCTAAAAATTCAGTTATTTTAAGGATGGAGTTGATTGATCAGTGGAGGGCTCATGGTCTTCTTGACCCATCTTCAGAAGATGCAGGAGAGGAGTACTTTAATGACTTGCTTCGAAGTTCATTTTTTCTAGATGCAAGTTATAGTCGATATGGAAATTTAACAGATGTGCGGATGCATGATCTTATGCATGAACTTGCATTATCTATTTCCAAGTCTGATACACTGACTCTGGGGAATTGCACAACTGGAAATGAAATATTTAATATTCAACATTTGAATATTATTCCTTGCGAGGGCTTTGGAGGGACAGTACCAATATTTGTCAAAGATAAAGCTAAAGCATTGCGCACTTTATTTGCAGAAAATTCTGATGTCATTTACGACTCATTCAAGTTCAAGAGTTTGCGGGTTCTTAAATTAACGGGTGGAAATGTCAAAGTGCTGCCAGCTTCAATTGGGGAGCTGAAGCATATGAGATATCTTGATGTCTCATACAGTGAAATCACAACACTGCCTAAATCCATTACCAACCTTTACAATCTGCAACTATTGTTGATGTTTGAGTGTAAATTACTTGAAAAGGTTCCCAAAAGATTGAAAAACTTGGTGAGCTTGACACATCTAATTTTTTCTTATGAGAAGCAAATGCCAAGTGATGTAGCCTGCCTAACTAATCTTCAAAGACTTTCTCTTTTTGTTCTGGGCCCTGACCGAGGAGGTAGCATTGAAGCATTAGAATGTTTGAACGAGTTAAGCTTTGATTTGAAGATTAGTAATCTAGAGCTGGTGAGAGATGGAGAGGAAGCTAAGAAAGCAAATCTGGAAAGTAAAAGGAAATTAGATGTACTAGCACTTGTGTGGAGTGATGAAAGAAACTATTATGATAAGAACATGTTCCGGCCCTTAGAAGGATCAGTGAACGACAACTATAATGATGAGAGTGTGTTGGAAGGTCTCCAACCTTTTCAGGGTTTGAAAGGATTAGTGATTAAGAATTATTTGGGCGAAAAATTTCCGTCATGGTTGTTGACTATGAAAGTAACTAGATCTGCTGGTGATTGTCATACGCTTAACAATTTGGTGGGGCTAAAATTGAAAGGCTGCAGAAGGTGTGAAGAAATTCCAACAGTAGGGCGTCTTCCTCTTCTGAGAGTTGTTGAGATAGTCGGATTGGAAAATGTGAAATACATGGGAGATGAGTTTTATGGTAGCAATGAAGCAAGCACAAGCAATGGATGTATATTGTTTCCTGCTCTAAAAAGATTAGTTATTCGTTCTATGAAGAGTTTGGTTGAATGGAAGGGACCGATAACATTTAACGCATTTCCATGCCTTGAAGGATTGCACATTTCCAAATGTCCAACGTTGAGAAACATCCCAATAAGTCATCTTTCTGCACTTGTGGAGTTCACAATGGAACACTGTGATGCATTTGATGAGCTGGTGTTTGACAATGGCCAACCTTTGATATCTCTCCGTTCTTTACACATACAACATTGTTGTAATTTGTCATCTTTTCCAAGTGTGCATTGTCTCACCTCGCTTCGGATTTTAACGATTAATAACTGTGGCAAATTAATATCTCTTCCAAGAGGGCTCAAACTTTGTTCGTCTCTGGATTTTTTGGGTATTTGGCAATGCCAGGAGCTGACATCTGTTCCTGAAGACTTGCAGGAACTTCAAGGACTTGAATTCTTAGGTATATCCAGTTGTCCAAATCTCAGCAATTTTACAGGGGACATTTTACAATGCCTCGCCCAATTGAAAACATTAGCAATTAGTTGTTACTATGATGCTTTTAATTCAATACAATCTATTCGATCCCTTGATACGTTAGCCATGGCAGGTCGGGTTGATTTCAAATCTCTGCCTGATCAACTTCAAAGCTTTACTTTCCTCAAGAGATTATTGATTTTACAATTTAATGGAGTGGAAGCTTTGCCAGAGTGGTTGTGCAACTTGTCATCTCTCGAACACCTCGAGATTTACCATTGTGAAAATCTCAAGTATTTACCTTCATTCACTGCTATACAAGGCCTTTCCCATTTAAAGGAGCTGAAGATTGAAAACTGTCCACTTCTTACTGAAAGCTGCTCTGAGTGGTACAAGATAATCCATATCCCGAAAATCGTTATAGATGAAGGTAATCTTAAATTTTGTTCATCTTTCTCTGCTCACTTATTTTATTTTCTTCATCTTTTTGCTTTCTTTTCCTGGTGATTTATATTATTTATTTTTCTGTTGATTTTGAAGTTGTGATGCAAGATTCTTAGAATTGGGTGACGATGCCTTGAATTCACTGCCTCGATCGGTTGTCCACATGATAGAAAGATTAGTGGGAGCAATAGTTAGAAAAGGTTCTTGGTTACTTGTTATTCAAAGATGAGTGCAGGTGCTAATTCAATCACAGCCAAGTTGGAAACTCAAGTAAGTTACACATTCTTAACTACTATTACCCTGCAGAATGAGTTTAGTGTTTCTTTTTTCTAATTATCCATTGCTTATCAGGCTTCTACTTTTCTCTCTTTTGTATACTTACTGTTTATATTGACACTCTCTAGGTATGTTTGACTGAAATATGATATGGTCTTGTTTTCTGTACAGGATGTGCCCATTAGTAGATCGAAAAATGCTACAAGTAAGGACGGGGAGCATGGAGATGAAGAAAATTATTAGGTTTTCATGCGGCCTCTCGCTGCATTTTGTGCTCATCCGACACTGATTCAACATCCCGTCTTTTGTTCATCTGTCGGTCTACCAATGGTTTCTGCAATTCATTCATTATTTTAATTTTACGATCTGTTGTGACTTAGAACAGTTCGGATTTGTCACTTGATTCCTTTCTCTTTGTATTTTTTTTCTTTTCTCTTAATAATATTTGAGCCAAGTTTTTATTCGGTGATTGAGGCGCCAACCTAGTTCGGATGTCTCTGCTCGAATATTTTACTTGCTTCCCCTTCAGTAATACTGATATCCATCGAGTCCCACCCCATTAAGGTCTGTGAATCCTCAATACCCATTTTCATGAACAAGTATTTGAGCCAACAGTATCAATATTTCCTTTTTCTTTCAATTGATATATTTTTATTCCAAATTAAGTGTCGTTTGAATTGATATGTACGAAGAACTAATCTGAGCTTTGCTTCTAGAAAAAAATATTTCTTTTGATGAAAAAAACCTCATATTTTCTATGGTGTTATACTACAAACTAGCCAAAAGAATGATAGTCTACATCTGCAATTCTCATAGCTAACATATACAAAATAGAAAAAAAAAGTTTGAAATGGCATTTCAGCTAACCAAACAAAAACTTGAAATGCCTATAATTATAGCTGTAACTGATAAATAAAATTAGTATGTCTATATATGTGATTTAATTAAGGTTGTCTTGGTGGAGGAGCAGGCTTGACAAAAGAGAAGTCATCTTCATTGCTTGTTTCTTCATCATCATGGTGGTGAAGAGGTTCACTCGTTAATTCGGCTGCTTCTGTTCTTATCACCAATGCAGTTGAAGATGGCGTTGGAGACAAGTGCTCGGCTTCCATGTCTGATATGTCCTGATCGTCATATGCAAATGATCGGGTGGAGTGTCCGGTTGTTTTGAATCTGCGTAATTTATGTCCAGATGATGAGCGGATTGTTGACGCGGGGCTTGCATTTCCACCTAATGTTATGCTATTGCTAGGAGACTTGCTTCCTTTGGCATGCCTTTTCTTCACTGCTTTATGCCATTTTTTGATAGCCTTGTTTGTTTGTTCATCAAATATTGACTTCTTCATATTTGAACCCATCTGTAAAATTCAATCAATGATCAATTATGTTGGTTCTTCAAAGATTAATTATCTGTCTTTTTAACAACATATGTTTCAACGTTGGACATCTGTGACAACCGATGTGCTTTTAAGTAGAAATCGTAGCTGTTAGGGATTGACTGACTAGATTCAAATTTGTTGAATAGCAGCAGTTGGACATAATCCGAACAGCTTGGAACGGATAAACCTTAGCTGTTAGGGATCGAAACAACTGCTTGCAACGCCTAAATCATAGCGCGGTCACTTGATAATTGAAAAAGAAATGCATTTCATTGATATAGCAGAGGAAAGTGTACCTGAGTTACAAGGGCATATAGTGGAAGAGTAATGTAGCTGCACAGAAATAGGACTCCAGCGCTGCAAGTACAGAGTTATGAAACGAGTTGGTCTCCAACATTGACTGCTGTGGTCTTGACGAGAAAAAGAAGATAAAAGAATGCTTACCCTAAAGCAACCTTTATTACCGCGAGCTTGAAGTTGGCATGGAAACAAGAATGTAACCCGAACGAATACTGCACACGAAAGTTTTTGTTAAACAACGCGTCCGAAAACAGAATTTGTTGTAAATGTAACAAGCTTGCTTAGAAGAGACGAGAAGTTGGTCCATTACCCATATCCATAGGAAATATGTTATTTGGAAAGCATTCTGCAAGAACGAAATCAGCTCAAACTCATCATAAAAGTCATTTTAAGCATTCGTGTAATCCCAATACGTAGAACAAGAAGGGAGTTGAATACCTGAAATAGAGCAAAGTGTATGAGATGAAGAACCAAGTGGGGCCGACCGAACCAGAAGTACTTGTCCGAGCCTTGCACGAGAGGCATTCCTTGTACTACTGCGTGTTTTTCTACGATATGAAGAGCCATCTGTGTGAGAACGGATTGAAGCTCCGTCCCAACAGCTAATATTATCTGCAAACAGATTAAACAGTGAACAAAAACAGAACAGATTTTTCTCCGTTATCTCGAGAAAAGTTACTTCTTACAATCACGGGAATCAAAGACGCCCAGAATAACGCTTGCCATCCTGACACGAAAAACCAACATAGTATTAGAATTAACGAAGAATTTTCTTTTGAACCAGTTGTGAAATGATTGTGAAACAAGAACAAAGGACTCACCTTTCACATTTACGAGCAAGAAAACGACAAATGAGGCCCACAGAACAGGACTGTCAAAAAAACATTCAATAACTTAGGATGACAAGAAAAATCCCACACGACGGCCTGCAAAAACACGAACAACTAAGGATTACCTTACTCCCACGACCAATTTAAAATCATCCTCTAATGACCTCTTGATATACTTTTGGAAGTTGAACTTGCTTCCGGGTGATAAATGGACCTACAATATGTAGCTGTGTGAAAATGAGTCTTCAAATATTATTACATGAGAGAAAATGTGCGTTCTGAAATGAAAACTCACAGCGATGAATCCATTGCGAAGTGTCAAATAATCAGCCTTGCCAACAGACCTGAAAAATTGTCGGAAGAAGCATCCCTGCAGTTGATTGATATGATATGCCAATATTGCATTTTGTTTTCAATGAAAAATGAAAACGTGATTATTTGAAGTAAATGATATCTTACTATGTAAAAGAAGACGGGAATTCTAGTCCAGAAACTAGTATGAGCTTTCACGAAAGACGTCTCGTGGGTAAGCCTAAATCTCGAAGGATCTGCATTAGCAATAAATCAAGAATGCATGAAGACATAAAGAATGGAACATGTGATGCTACAACATGGGAAATGGCGCACATATACCGTTGGAAAACTCGTAATCAAGGGATAGAGTCTCCAGCTCCCATTGCTTCCAACCACGAATCTGCACTGCATAACTTTGTCAGACAATGAAAGTATCACGACATTTTAATAGAGAAAAGATCATCGCACCTTAAGCCGCCCGAGCATCATAGTAGTTAAACTATACAACACATGAAAGACGGCTAAGAAGAATATGAGGATGTGCAACTGGTGCAATCCATCAACCGATATAAGCTGTTCATATCCCTGTAGATTATAACCAAATTAGTCATTAATTAAGCAAGATTCTCGATTCCATGCTGTCACCTCAAACTACAATTGAAGGAAATAAAAAATCTTGAGTCCCTGAACTTTACATTTTTGTGCTATTAAGCCCTCTAAACTTTTTGCATCTGCATTATTGACCTCTCGTATTTTTGTTTTATCAATCGAGACCGATGTTTCGATGTAAAGCTAGATAAAGTTGTAACTATCTCCATATGGCTTAATGAGAAAATTACTGCATTTAAATGGAATGTAATTGGTCAACAAAGAAAATTAATGCATAACTTTTCCCATCTTAATCACCATCCACTAAACCTTTTTTTGTTTTTCGAAAGGATCCACTAAACCTTCTTAATTACTACTTTAATTAATTGAACCTAAAATATTAATTCATGCTTTTGCATTCATTCAAGTGACAGCAATTAAATGTTATAAAAAAAACATAAGTGCATAACCACTTCATTAAGTACAATCAAAACTAGAAAGCTGTAACTGACTTGAAATGGAAAACAAGTCGTGTATACTCACTGTTCTGCACGTAGTTGCGGTCTCAGCACCAGCTAGGAATCTCTGTTTGGCCCAAAGTAGCCTCCGGCGATGTTCTGTTTCTTCTTCGTTGGAGTCATATACGCTGTCTGCGCTACACGGTAACATTTTGTCTACAACAGTTTGAGGGACACAAATTTTTGAAATGTACGTCTGCCCGAACGTCAGTAGCAACGAAATGAATCCTAGCACCATCAGTTCTGCAATTTCACATTTCAAAATTCAATCTTTTAATCTCGGAATTCGAACTTTTTGAAACATCATCAAGCTTCGTGTTTAAAGAGAAATTCACAAATAGCCAGTCAAAGAGAGGTATAACTTTTGAAGAAATGGCGAACTAAACCGTGCTCAGGCCAATCCTCATTGTCATGTTTGAAAAACTTTACCAAACACATTCATAATGTTCACTTATTCTGATAAAAAATACTGATCAGAATCATTAAAATCTATGTTCTTCAGTCAATTTCGCTCATTAACTAGGTGCATCCGGTCAATTACAAGCGCGAAAACACCGCGAATTCCACACTGACTCGTGTTAGTTTGGACTAATTTGACTAAAAACGTCAAGTATGAACCGAACTGGAACCCATTTTGAATAAAATAAACTGATAAATTCAACTCAGAATCAAGAACATTGTTCTTACCGGATTTAACCTTATCCAACGCCTCAAATAGAGCATTCTTTCGCCTTTCTGTCAGCCACTGGATTCAATTCAACAAAGATTTCACAAAATTTCAAACCAAAATCAGCTCTAACTTTTCAAAGACCATAAAATCAAGAACTGATTAATCTCAAAACAAGATTACATTAGGATAAAGATACAACATTAACAAATAAAAAAGATAAAGGAAACATACAGTTCCAAGTTTATGAAGACCCTTTTCCAAGAGAATAGAGATAAGGATCATGAAAGCACAAACACTCGCAACTGCCCATGTTGGTGTCTGATCAAGCTTCCTCTGAGTACTAGATGATTCACTTGCCGCCATAACCACCACCACACCGCCGCCGTACACGGCCAAGAAAGACAGAGAACAAAACACCAGTTTCATCTTCAACTGAGTTTTTTTTTTATTAATAAATTGGTCTGTCTATCTTTCTAGTGGGATTTTGTAGATATAGTAGTTAAACAGAGTAGATGATACTAATAATAATAATAAAGAAAGAACACGGTTTGAGCATAAAAGGAAGTATAATAAAGACTAAAGAAATAAAGAAACAGAAGGCTACTGAAATTATGCATATAAAAAATAAGTAAGGGAATATTATTTATTATTTACACATGTACAATTTGTTGTATGAAGATTGCAGTTTCCATTTTTTCTTTTTCTTTCCTGATTGGGTGACCAAGATTTCAAAGTCAATGCCTTTTTTAATGGTGTTGTAGTAAAATCTTATTCACAGGTCAGTAAAACTTAAAATAAAAGGTACTGTATCACAATGGGAATAAGGTTAGAGAGGTAGGCTGTACATATCACTTGATATGTCATAAACAGTAGTAGATGAGGATGATTTGTATGTTTCGTTTCGATAACTGATAACATTTAAATTCGCATTTGATGTCATTGTTTATCACCCTTCACTGGAACGGTAAAGATATATATACACAATAGATGAGTCAACAATAAGCATAAGATAAATGTAGTGAATGTCTATGGACAAACCTAATGAGGCACTATGAGTGAGAAATAAACCGAAAACTTCATGTGCAGATCTATAGTAACGTATCTAACCATGAGAGCACTTAAGCGCATAAGGATTTTATTAGAGAGATCCACTAAGTACATAGTATTTTGAACGTATTGAAATAAGAGAAATATATAATTATATTATTTTTATCATTGTTAATTTTAAATTTGTGTTACTTTATGAACTGAGCGCTTCAGTTGATATTTTTCAAAAACAATTCAAAAAATTCTATAAGTCATGAAATAGCTGCCCAATCAATATCTTGGAGCTAACATAAAAATAAAATTGATTTTGATTGGAACTCTCGGAAATTTGTTTCATTTTGCAAGTGAAAGATAAATCTGCTGCATCTGAGAAGAAGTCAAAAGATAAATTAACATTAAAAAGGAAAAAAAGAGTAATAATGGGATGTCTGAACAGAAACAATAGTGGTAAGAATATTAGATAGGGAATAGATTGATGCGTTAACAAAGGAAGAAAGGTGTGTTCATATGATTGAGATGAGATGAGTCGGCATCTCTTGTTTTTTATTTCACTTTTGTCTTTCTCCTCGGACCCTCTATTCTTCCACTTTCTTTTTTGGGACCACTCTTCCACTTTTTTCTTTTAAATTTGAGTTTTAGTTTTTTTTTTTTTTTCTAAATTTTAAAACCCACATAGAAACTGATAATGTAATACTCCTTTAAAAAAAATAAAATAGAAACTGATACTACTCTTTTGATGCAATGATGTACAAAGAACCAAGCATATGATTAAACTAAAACTTTCTTTATGAAATAAGAATGACTATCAACATATTAAATTAAATTTTCTTTTGCAACCAGCCTTTTACTCTAAAATATTTTAGAATTTTAAAAGTTGATATATATTATTTTCTGAGTTATTAAATAAAGGGAGTTCTAGTAATTTCGGATTAAAGATTAATAATACAAATTTTTTTAATGGTGTGTTGTTCTTTTATTCATAAAGGAGCAAAAAATGTAAATGAAGTAGTGATAAATATGAATTAAATAAGGTTTAACTCTTTTTTAGGTTTAAAGAAAAAAATCATTTTTTGTGTCCTTAATAGTCATAAATGTATCAATATACTCGAGTTTTTTCAAATTTTTGGATGAATAAGAAATCTTGTGTTCTTTCGAAAAAAAAAAGAAAAAGAAAAAATCATATGTAACTTTTTGGCCTCCTAAATTTACAAAGTGTCACAACATATTTCATTTTAATTTGTTAAAGATGATTTATTTATTATTGGACTTGTTGGTGTGATATATGTTTTAAAAAATTTTGTAGATTAACTCTTTCAGTTTACTTGTTTAGAATATAAGGTAATAGAAAAGGTGAATTTGAAAAATAGATCAACTTTACAATAAATTTAGATATGTACTAAGCTAAAAATATAGGCTTAATAGGGTATTACCCCCCCAAACTTGTCTCCAATTAACAAGTGACACCCCGAACTTTGAAACGTTACAAAAATCCCCCTAAACTTGCTTAATTGTATGAACTAACCCCAAATTGCTGACATGGCAGGGAGAGTGAGACTCAAACTCCTAGGGGCGCGTGAAATGGTTAAAATCCGAAAAAAATACAATAAAAAAAATTAAAAAGACATAAAAAAATAAAAAAACAATTAATTTTTCATTTCTCTCATGTTCTTCATTTTCATCTTAATTTTTTTTTTCTTCATCTTCTTCTTCCTTTTCTTCTTCCTTTCCTTCTTTTTCTTTTTCTTTTCCTCCTTCTTCTTCTTTTTCTTCTTCTTTTTCTTTTCTTTTCCTTTTTCTTTGTTTCCAGATTCGGAAATCTGGAAAATCTGGAAAATTTCCAGATTTCCGACGGAATCTGGAATTTCTGGGAATTTCCAGATTTCCGTCAGAAATCTGGAAATTCCCAGAAATTCCAGATTTCTGACGGAAATCTGGAAACTTTCCAGATTTCCGAATCTGGAATGTTTTCAGATTTCCAAAAAAAAAAAAGAAAAAGGAAAGAAGAAGAAGAAGAAAAAAAAAAGAAAAAGAAAGAATCAAAATGAAGAAAAAAAATGAAAATTAAGAACAAGAACATATAAAGAAGAAGAAGAAATATTAATTTTTATTTAATTTTTTTTTAAAATTTTTTTTTTATACATGTGGCATTTGACAACCAATGATATGCTGCCACGTGTCGCGAGTGTAGTCCACTCTCTAGGTGCAATTAGACTTTGCCGGATGTGGGGGTTAATTGTTACAATTGAGAGTTTTTACGGGATTAGTTCATACAATTAAGCAAGTTTAGGAAGATTTTTGTAACGTTTCAAAGTTGGGGGTGTCACTTGTTAATTGGAGACAAGTTCAGGGAGGGTAATACACTATTATGCCAAAAATATATGAGAGATTGTGGAGGTGCAAGATTGGGACATCACGTGCAAGGCAAATTAAAATTGATTAAATCAATATGTTTAGAGTTGACCGAATGCTTTGTGCAATTAATGTGCCACGTTTTATAAACATTGCCAATATTTAATACCATCAGTTTCACAATTCAATATTGTTCATTCTAGACATAAATATAATTTATGTTCATTTCAAATTTTGTATATATGTGTCAACTCCCACCAGGCTTAAGAAACAACCCTCAAATCCCATGAGTCATATTTACAAGAATTCTAGCAAAGCCTTTTTTTAAACCTTCTAAGAGGTAGTTTAGCATTTCTATTGCGAAACCCTTCGTTAACTTATAAGGCGGAAAAACTTAAAAAGTAGAAAAAATTATTTTTTCAAAAGCTACAAATTATAGCTTTTGTGAACAACTTTCACGGCTTCTTTGCTTATAAGGACATCAAACACTGTTTTCCACTTTATCAACTTCCATAGTTTTACAGAAATCAACATTGCATTTACTAAACGTTGCATTTCAGGTGGAAAAGATTGGAAAGCTGGTATTAGGTTTGAAAAGCAATACCAAACTTAGATATATTTAACTTTAATACCAAAGTGTATTTTCACATAAGTCAATCTCTAAGAACTGGGAAATTCTATGGTCACTTTGTTTTTCACAAAGTAACCATTACTTTGTTTTGTCCACCATTAGATCATGGGTTAAAACCTAATCTAATGGTGGATAGGACAAAGTACAAACAAAGTAGAGGAAAAACAAAGTGACCATAGCCTACACCCTAAGAACTTGAGTACTCAGACCAAACTCAACATTGGATGAGATGAGCGTGGAGCGTACGTAGATGACACCTGTACATACTTTTATTCTCTCAGCTCGTTCATACCCATCTCCTGATCTCTTTCCTAGAACCCTTCTCGCACCTTTACAGGAGAATGCAAACAAAAAGACCAACTAAAAACTCAAAAAAGTCGGCTTATACTAACCCAAAAATTAAACGAAAAACACTTCTTGCACTCTTCGTGTCCCAACTCGGTGACACCCGAAAGTAATATAACCTTGTCAATGTTCTCATCTTAAACCTTACACCTTTCATAGTATTAAAAAAGTTTCTTAGTTTTGAATTTCATAGGCTTCCTTATCATAATATTAGGCCTGGGCCTAGGCCTACAAACTATAAACATTTGGGTCTTAGTCCCAACTGTGAATCCAAAGGCCCAAAAAGCTGCATCTTTGATTTCATCGAAGACGAAGAAGAAACAAAGTTGAAACACAGTGATCAAAATCAAAGCAGCATTATAATTTTTCTCAAACAATCAATCCTTTCTTCATCAACAAAAATGATCTCTGCTCTCTCTACTCCGTTCAGCTCCTCTGCATCTTCTCGATCTCCATTTTCAACATCTGGTAACTTACCATTTTTGAACCTTGCTTGCTTCTTTATTAATGGCTTTCAAATTTAGTAAATCTCAAAATACCCAAATTGTTTTTTCCTTTTTCCTTTCACATTTTCTTATGGTAGTTCAGTTATGTATGTGAATTTTGATTTCTAGTTTCTGATTTTTAGAATTGGGTATGCACAAGCTCAAGAATTCTCAAATTTAATTGAAATTGCAGTTGAATTTTGTACTTTTTGTCTCCATTATTTGAACAAAGCCTGACTAACCCAATTCATTGAACACGGCCCCTCACGGGAACTCCCAACATTGATCAGCCACGGCTCTAATACGACGTTAACAAAGTCTAACTAACCTCAAAAGGATTGTTTTCTATATTTAAGTAGGCAATATAGCTTCCAAGTTGGCAATGTGGGACATTTAACATGTATATTTTGCAACCTTATGGTGATATATTATGTTGTTAATAATTTTTCTGCCTTTTTAATTATTAATCAATTTTTTTCAGTTGTAGGGTCTTCTTTGATTCAGAATAACCAGAATCTTTTGTCTACTAATTGTAATCTCTCCAGTAATTCAAAGGTTGCTTTGTACAAAAGCCCCCTTACTATTCGAGCAAGGTACAAGGCAAATCTTTCTGATGTTTATTTGTTAATTTCACTAGCATTGTTGCGATTCATGACAAATATTATCAATACCGAGAATGTAGTTGTTCATTTTCGCTCGTTTGTTCGAATGAAGTGTCCATTTGGCCCATTCAACTTGACTTCTGAAGTGAATTTGCATAAAATGAACGATAATATGAATCGTGTTGTTGATCCTACAAACCGAAGATAAAGGGGCAAATTTGACTCTTTATCTTCAGCTACTAGCTCCAACTGTTGAATTCATACAGTTGATGATACTGCATTGCTGTATTTTCTTCTCAACTTTTCCCAATGAGATCTTATATTTAAATAAAAGTTACCTTGTGCCCAAATTCTTTTGCTTTTTTCACATTAACCTCTAGTAGACAAATCAGTTGCAGTTTCATTCTATTATATTACTCTTGTTCGATTACAAACCATATAATCGTTCATGTATCATGCATTCTATTGTTCTTTTTCTGCTGAAACCAAATCACACTGTTTCGACTTAACCACACTCAAATTCTCCGTGTTTTCTCTTTTGAGTAGCGGTGACCGAGGCAGACCGAGTAGTGCAGGTATCTTCATTGGGGGATTTGTATTAGGCGGAATTGCAGTTGCAACATTAGGCTGTGTATATGCTCCACAGGTACTACTTGATTAGAGTTGTGGTTATGTTTGCTATGTGCCAAGTAAATATCCATGTTGATTTTCGGGTCTATGATTTACTTGTTGGTCTTTTGAAGAGCAGGCTAGTAGAGCTAATTTATCTTTCACCGAAATTTCAGATAAGCAAGGCACTTACTGGAGCTGACAGAAAAGATTTGATGAGGAAGCTACCAAAATTCATATACGATGAAGAGAAAGCATTGGAGGTATGAACTCGTGTTCTGCATCCTTGTTCATTATTACTAAAGAATGCCAATTTAGGTTTAGTTGATAACAGATTTGGATGTTCACATCCATCATCTTGGTGAACCGGAATAACTATTCATTGTCCGAAATGAGTATAAAATTGCACCCTGAACTTGGAAGCTCGGGATAAATAAGTCCAATTGAACTTAGAATAACCACTTTATGTTTTATTTTTGGGCCAATATAGAACGAATATCGAATTGACTCACCTGATACAGTAGTTACTATATACCAAGTCAACTCGCACGCTGAACTGAATTGATCTAAAACTCGACAGAAAACACGTAAAGTATTGGCGAAGAAGATAGCGCAGTTGAATTTGGCAATAGATGAAGTTTCTTCCCAGCTTCATACAGATGATAATGCCCCAAATGGAAGTGCAGTGAATTCAGATGAGATCCAAGCTTCCACATGAAATTGTTCTTGAGATCCAAGGGATTGGATTAATTTATACTTAAACATTGAAATGTTTGGTATGTCATTGTGTAATAATGATTGTAATAAGCATCTAGTGAGAAGGGTCTTAGATTCGATCTACATCTGATTAGTAGTTGTTGTTAACTGTTTATTGTATGCTATATTAGCCGAGTAATAATTAATGTTTCGTTGAATTGTAAAGAACGGCTTGCTATTAACAGTGAAAAATGTAACTTATCAATACAAATAAACTATATAACTTAATAAAAATTAGTACTAATAACTTATCAAATGAATACAAAATGTTCAAAAAGAAAAATGTTTTGTTGAAATAGTAATGATAATTTTGTCATCAGTAAATACAAAAAGATTGTAACAGAAAAAAAAAAAAAAGATTTCCATGAAATTTATTTTTTTTGTTTTTTATGGCTGAAAAATATTTTGTTGAAATACTAATGATAATTTTGTCATCCCTAAGTTAAGAACTTCTCCATTCAATTTATCTGTATATCAAATCAATTCAATACACAATTTCCAATTTTTTTTAATGTTTATTCAATTCAAAACTTGAGGAACAATACAATTTAGTAATCGATACATTCTGTTACCAGAGAAAAGTAATCGATGCATTCTCCATTATTAAAATAATGCAGGAAGCATATGAACCCACATATGTGATGACTCACCCCAAATTGGCGGTGGGGCCATAATAATGCAAAAGAGATTAATGATGATTGTGAGAATATAAATCAAAGTGGCTAAGATTTTGTAATGCAAGTGTGGTGACGATAGAGAAAAAAGAAGAAAAAAAAAGGTTTATAATTTTATTATACAGTAATATTTTTTATATAAAAATACATTTTGAATCGAATTATTTGTATAATAGGTAGTATGTTATTGTTATGTAGAGTTTGATATAATAAAAAATTCTGACGCTTGTGATGTATAATGATTTAGTTTTTATGTTTGTTATTATGTATTTGAATCGCTGACTATTTAATTATTTACTTGTTTGAACATTTGTTGAATTTAAAATGTTTTGATTTTTTGAAGAAAAATTGCATGAAAGCTTCTTGACATGTAATTTATTTTCAATTTCTACATTATCACCGGTCTCTTCAATTATTCTATGCTCATTTAATTATTAATTGTATAAAAGTATAATTTGTTAAGGTGCAACTTCAAAAAATTATAACAAATAACAATTAAAAAGTTATTTTTATTTATAACTGTTTTAACTTAAAATTGTATATTTTTTATAACAAAACAGAAAATATTGTATCATGGAGATTTTACTATATCAAGTCTTCTAAGCCACCAAATTTGACCTATGGCAGCGTGTGTAAACGGTTTTGTCTTAAAGCCCGTTCAACTAATTTTTTAAGGAATATCATTTTGATTTTCTTGATGCCTGAGTAATCTTTTGGGCACTATTTTTTCTTGGTTTCGGAAGTCCCAGTGATAAACAGAAGTGGCTGGTTGAAACCATGCCGACTGGTGGAAAACATATCATTGGAAAAAGGTCCAGACGAACTTTTAGTCGACGAGAAACTTACCAACTATCTAAAATAAGGGATTAACACGGCTTACTCTTTGACACGAATATATGACCATTAGGATCAATCAAGTAGAGTTCTCATCGCAATCTAGGTATATTCATAGCCATCTTTTCGTGAATGTGAGATCTTAGTTTTTTGTTTCAATATAGTAAATGAACTATGCATGGTCGTTGAGATAAGGAGTGGCTAATTGATTACTAAAAACGATTTAGAATATACAAATCTCAATACGAAATGACGACTATGCAACGACTTTTTTGCCTAATAGAGAGAGTTGTACCTCAAAGGAATTAGTCATGACGAAAGGAGGCTTTGATTTGGTTGTTGTCGCTAGGCTTAAATGTCATTGTTGAGACAGATTTTAAAAGTCATGGAGAGTTTTTTCGACATAAAGTGTGACAGCTCTATCAAGGAGATTTATTGTATTTTGTGCTAATATTTATGTAACTTGATTGCGTGTATATAGTGGTATCTTTTACCTAAAAAAAATATCAGGTATTTTTTTCAAATTAAAAAAAATGCAAAAATAGAATGAGTATTACAAATGGATAAATGATATGATAGACCTATGTAACCAGAAAAAAATGATATGATAGACCTCACACTAGTGGTTAGTTAAACTTGAGGAGTGCAAATAGAAAAAAGAAAAAGAAAAAGAAAAAACAAATAATAATAACAAAATTACAAAATCGCTTTTCATGTCTAAAAGTTCCCAGTATGTGGGATAGTGAAAGTGGCAAATCACATGTCATCATATACATGTCACGTGGTAGAAAGTGGTCCCATATCTAAAAATTTAAACATGTTTAATTATGATAATTCCGCCATAAAAATAAAAGTTAAAATTTTGATAAAATTGATAGAAGAAAAAACATTCATCAAATTATATTAATGTAGTATAAATTTTATTACAAAGACCATAGGATTTGATATTTTACAAACGCAGTTAACTCACAACTAAAAGAGTATGGATAGTGCAGTACCTGTCAAGGCATACACAATCTATAAAAATGATTATTATGATCATCGGGTCAATTACATTCATGGTCCTCCAACTATTAAAAATGTAAGAAAAATGTCACAAAACTTCAATTATTGACATAAAAATCAACCAACTTTGAATAATATTTCATTCATAGTTTTTTTGGTTGGAAAAAGCTCATTGGAAATGTTATATGTCTATATCATGTAATATTTTAACAATGATTGTTTTTTTAATATGTTGATAAACTATAAAAACGAGAAGTCAATAAGTATATTGATATATGGATGAATATTTGGATTTAAAAACTAGTTTTAGAGCATAATTTTTAACGGTGAAAAAATCACGTGATTTGATTTCCACATGAAATAGTTATGAGATTTGGCTACTACATGTTTTTGCTCGTGAATTTATTTATCGAATTCTGATCAAAATCATGACTACGGATGAAATGTTTTTCAAAATTGGATGATTTTTGTGTTAAGAATTGAAATTTTGTGACATTGTTGTTCCGTTCTTGATACTTGACGGATAATGACCCTAACTAACCATATGACCATCTTAAAAATTTAAAATGTCTAGGATTTTTTAATGGTTACTTTGTCCACCATCACTATTTAGACGAGTGAAACAGAAATTGATAGAGAAGACGAAGTTTAACCAAATAAACATAGCCTCCCCCAAAAGTCTAACTTTCCAAATCTCATAAATGAGCTCTGATTTTTTAAAATAAATGAGATTTGATTTTAAAAATTAGTTAACATAAGTTTTTTTTTTCAAGAAATTAACGAACTGTATAAACTAATTCTATTTGGAAGTTTTTTATGAAACTGCATAATTATGCTTGCAAACTAGGCAACGCATATGTTTTTTTTCTTCTTTTCGCAGTACCTTTATCAGCATACTTCGAGAAATAAATTTTGGAGGATCTCCTACCATTATTATTGAGAGGAGAAATTTTATACCACATTTACAAGGAAAATGTATTGGGAATAGAAAAATAAAAATTGAAAAACTAGCAGTATTGAAAATGTGATTGTCTTTCTTCTCTTACAAAATCAGTACACTTGTATATATTGCGCAAACATCTAAACAGTATACATGTAACCGAAGGTCTTCTGGCTGTCTAGGTGATCGAATATTCAATTTGAATCGATTTGAGCATCTTAGCCCGCGAAGGCGCTTAAAACTTGACTATTTTTCTGACTAGTTTTCAAAGGATTTCGACCGCTCAACTAGCATCTAGTTTCTTACTACACCGGTATCAATTGATAGTATAATATATAATCACAATTAGATTTTTATGGATTTCAGAAAAGAAGTGGAGTATATTTATTTCCTGTCAACTTTTTAAAATGAATTGAATAATGAAATTTCGATTTAGCAAAGAATGGATAAAGAAGAAGATGGTAGGGGATATGGTGGTGACCTTCGAAATTTGGAAATTCAATTATGGTTTAGAAGATCCAAATCACATAGTTAATCTTTTCAGAAAAAAAAAGAAGGAAAAAATAGGATGATGAAGTTAGCTGGGGAAGGTGTATCTTACCTGTCACCAATTGCTCGTCTTTTCTTCTGCATTATTAATATAAAATATGCCCCACCACTTATATAATTTAGATCCTCCCAAAACAACTAGGATTATACTCTTCATTTTCGAATGTATATCGTTTAAACTAAAAAGTAGAAAATTAAAAATTTGTGTAAAATACTAATATATTTCCGATATCTCAATGAATATGTTTATTTTTTTCTCCATATACTCCTAAACTTTTGGTTTTGTTTTCTAAGTAGTAGCAAATTATGTCTTGTATATATATAGTAATTGTATTACTTTCTTTTTTTCTTGCGTAATCAAAATGGACAATATAGAAAAAAAAAATTTAAAATAGAAAATAAATAGGAAAACGATATACATTTTAAACGATTTACGTTCGAGAACGGAAGGGTAGTACTTTTAGAGAATAAATTAGGGAGCTCATTAAGATGCTCTAGTAAAATAGACAACATTTGAATTTAGTCTCTTCAAAAAAATTAAATTTAGTGATAAAAAATAAATAAAGTTTTTTGATAAGATAAAATAAAGTAAGGATTGAATATATGATGAATATTATTAGAAATAAAATATATTTTGATATATGTGACTATTGAGAATTTCGTAATTTTAAATTAAAGATGCTATAACTTCATTTTTATCTGCTCTATCTTTAAAAATATGACTTTTAAAGTGGAACTTTTCAACCATCTACCATTTTTTTTACGATTTTAACAAAAATATTTCTTCTATCAAATATTACTATTAAATAATCAAATTAAACATAAAATAAAAACATAAAAAAGCGGTACTTTAATGTTTTTTTAAAAAGATGAACTCTTTACAGTTAAATCTCGATTAAATAATATCCGATAAAGTAATAACCTCGCTTAAATAATAAATTTCGTCGGTTCCAACTTGAGCTAATGTGGTAAAGTAATATTCTCGTTAAAAGCATAAGATAATAAAAAATTAGAAAGTCCTGAATAACTCAAGTAATATATAAAGTAATAATTCCAGATTTATACATATATATATGAGTTACAAAATTCAATTTTTTGAGAATATGAATCTATAGTAGTTTGTTCATTCTTTCTACCAAAGTCAAAATTAACTTTATCCATGACTTTATGTAAAGCATAAATAACTCCTAGTATGTTTTGTTTGTGTTCTAACAAGAATTTTTCAAAGTATTGATTGCTTGAAATGCTTCATTTTGATGACACGCTTGGAATGACATTGTTATCGTCCAGTTCAGGGATCAATCTATTCACCAATGTTTATTACTGACTCAATAATTTCTTCATCTGTAGATGATTTCATTGCTATTGTTCGGTTTAGGATCAGTCTTTTCATCAGTGTTCATTATCAATAAAGTAATAAATTCGATAAAATAATATTCTTTTTCAGTTCCAAGAATATTACTTTAAAGAGGTTTAACTGTATTCAAATAAATGTCGTACCCTTGAATTTGAAGTATTTGAGATCATTTTAAAAGTAAGCATTTTTTTTTTTAAGGATAAAAGTAAGCATTTGATACACCTTTAAAATTGTAAATAGTAAAAGACTCCAATTTTGGTGTGCCATTAAAAACGGCCTTAAGGGCTGACATAGTTAATAATTGGGCGAGAAAATTATGTTAGTAATGTCCAAAATTGAACTAAACTTGTCAACAATATACTCATAATTATCATTTTAATGTTAAGAATAATATTTGTTACTTAATTCTAAAAAAAAAGAATAATATTTGTTACATTTAGATTAATTTTATTACTTTACTAATTAATTTAGCCATATATTATTTTTGTTTTTTGTTTTCCATTTGCAGATATCCGTACCCATACTGGATTGATTAATCGGAATTTGAAATAGATCCAAGATTTAGCTATATATTAAAATATACTAAACACTTTTTTTTAAAGAGAAAATATACTACACACTTGAAAAGAAAAAAGAAAATTTTCTGGAATATTAAGTCAATGATGGAGGTGTATGTGAACGAATTGGATTGATTTCTTAGCTGACAAAAGAAAACCGAACAATTAATTAGACTTGTACAAAAAAAAAAAGCCAATTAATTTAGACATGTGATCATTTGTGAGGAAGTAAAAATGATTTTTGTTTTAACTATTCTTTTAAAATATACAATTGTCGATGATCATAAATATGTTTATTGTATATCTAGCCAAACATAACAAGTACGTACGATATTTTATAGTTTATCTTATTTGATTGGAGATTAGCTAATAGCAAAATTGAAATCAAATTTCACATCCTAATTTTTCAATATTATTTAAATTAACGTTTTCTGTAGCACATAATGTTTGAATTATACTAAAATAACACTTAATACAAGCCATCGGAAAAAAAGAAAAACAAATAGTTTGTATATTTAAAATGGAAATGAAGGGATTAGTTCGGCATACTAATTCATATAAGATAACGGGTTCGAGCGTACCTTATATAGCAGAACCAACAAATCTCTCAGAGTAACGGAAGTCGTAGCGGAAGCAGATCTTGTATCACTGGATTAAGATGACCACACGACGTATCTATAGACTAAAAGCGAAGAACGAGAGAGATGAGAAATAGGAGTCTCGACCGAATAAGGAGGAAGAGGCATAACTCCGACGTCTCTCTCTCTCTTTTACTTGTGTGTGTTTTTGGTGATTAAGGTTAAACCTATTTATAGGTCAGAAACCCTAATTTCTCCATCTAACCTAATGAGCTTTCTAATCACTTTTTCCTCTCAGATGAGCTTGATCCGTTCCATTTTGCACAGGTCGAATCAATTAGACATATATCTTAATTAATCCCAACAAGAAAATTCTACAATTATTTTATTTTATTTTTCAAATTAATCATTATTTTGTTGTGTTTATCATTATTTGATGAAAAATAATCTAATAATAAACAAAACAAAGTATAAAAAAATAAAAAAGATGAAGTAAATCAAAAACAAATTAATCATAACATATATTATTTAAAATAACCACTAATCTAACCAAACATCATCTTTCATAACTTTTAAAATGAAACGATATATACTTACCAAATACTATATGAAACATCGTTTAAGAAGCTCGGAAATTGATTACATCGTACTTAGTTAAAGATATCGAAAAGAGAAGTGAAGTGTTGAGTTGAGTTCTAGAAACTTAATTTAATTTATTTTTTTGTATGCAACATGCTAAAACTTAACATTAAAATATATAAAAATATATATCATTGTAAGGAAAGTACAAGTTTTTATAGACCAGACGTTTTTTTTTTTTCTAAGATTCTTAGATTTATATTATTTTTATTTATTTTTTCTTTTTTATTTATTAGTAAAGATTAATTTATGGAAAGATTAAACATTATGCATGCCAGCTGACCTGTCAAACGTAATTTAACAAATTTAGATTTCATATCAGCAAATTAAGAGCCCAAAAATTTATTCCATTCTCTCTTCGTCTTCTTTTTTTTCTCTCTAATATTTTTGTATTTCCTTCCTTCCTTCCTCTCTATTTCTCACCCAGACGCTGCCTTAAATATATAAAAGATTCAATGGCTATCTCATTATTTCTTCACAATCTTTCTTCTTCTTCTCTTCAATCTTCCAGGTCAGTTTTCTCTCTCACATCTTATTCTTTCTTCAATTTCTTATTCCTTGTTTGGGTTTTTTTTTCAATCTTCATTATGGTTTTCATGTTTTCAATTATATACCTACAAATAATTTATAAACCAAATTACTATCTTGATTTCTGCCATTATTATGTTGTTCTTATCATATATTTCATTTTGCATAAACGACTGCTAGAATATAGTTGATGAAGAATATGAATCCATGTTTATCTCAGATTTTGTATTTGTATTTCATTATAATTAAATAACTTGTTATGTTTTTGTTAATTATGTTCATGAAGCATTACTAATTTAACACGTAATCCACATTCATAGGACCTTCTTTTTCTGTTTTGGGGTAAATAATCACTTTTGGCTTTTTGCTAATAATTATAATATTTTTTTATCATTAAAATAATTATAAAAACCAATAATTTTCTTCAGTTTTCTTTTATGTTCTAGATTTCTTCTAATATAATTTATCTGTCACGCACTTAAAATTAAATTTTTTTCTATGTATACTAGGATTTGGATCCAAAATCTTAGCTTAAACAATTTACATTTTTTAACTATTTAAATTGAGTTTTTTTCATGCATTGTAAAATTTTCTTAGTAAAATCTATAATAGGAAAGTCCAACTTGAAAAGGGAAAGGTGTAAGTGAAAAATAAGGGAGGATTTAAATTTTTTAATCTTTTTTCAAATTGAATTTTTTGTTCTTTATTTGTGAAAAGATAAATCACAATTTTTTATTTATAATAACGTGAAACCACATTATATGAAATTAATCTTTTATTTAATTTTAGAAAATTATTCGAATATTTTCTAAGTAGTTCTCAAATAAAAATTTTGTAGGTGTATTAGAAATCAAACTCGAAATTTAACTTGCAATTATAAGTTTTCAAGTCAGTCTTTGTTAGTATTTTTGTGCCTAAATTAACTATATAAATATAACTAAATTAATAAATAATTTGAATTGTATGTCATGTCTTCAGTAGTATTAATTATTTGTTTTTAAGAGACAAACTCAGTTGGCTAAACTGCGAAAACAAACATATTGGAGGGCCATAGCTACAATTTACACAAGATCTTAGTTCTAACATAGAATAATATTTAATATCACTTGTATTCATTGGAATTATTATTCGTTTATTTCTATTTTTTTAAAGCAATTCGTTTTTTTCTGGCCATCGTAATTTTTAATATATAACTAATCTGAGGTGTCGAGTCAACTTATGCGTAAGTTTATATGATATAAGTCCCATATTTATTTAATATCTATTTAAAAATTAAGAGGGGATCTTCTGAAGCTATCTAGATTTGACTCTTGTATGCTGTGTAGTACAATAATTCGATCTGCTACTGGAAAGATTAAATAAATAGGTACTAGAACATAATCATCTTAAGTGATGGAATGTTGTGATTTTAATTTGTGTTTTTCATGGATTTATTAATTTAAAATATAGTTTGGGTTTCATAATAATAATAATAATTCAATGTGGGGTTCATTTAACGAAAGCAATACAGCTGGTCAATTTTAGTCCTAAATAATACCTATACGTCACATGCTTCATTATTTACATTTTCATCTAATCATTATGCCTACTTCATGTCAAATCAAAATTATTTTATTTTATACTGAAATGTAAAAAACGTTAAGAATAACTTATGGCAAAGTATGAAAAGAACCTTTGAATTTGCATAATTGTAAATCATATCTAACACTAAATAAAGTTTTTGAGAGATTAACGGTTTTAAAAAGGATGAGAGATAGATTCTAAAAAACAAAAAAGGATGAGCTAGATAATTATATCTCAGTTTTTATTTGATAAGATGCGGCTTTAAAATTTTTATATGAATACAAAATGTTCCTACTTGTAAATTAAAAATATTTTTTTTATACAATAATGTTACAAATAGAAAAACTGCATTTGAACATTCAAAATTGTAAGTTATGAATTAATATGAAATTGAATAAAAAAGTTTCATTAACTGAGTTTTAAGTTTAAAATTGTTAGATAACCAACAATATTGGTAACCTTTCCGCCTTCTTGTTAGAAATTAGTACCACAAATTAACTTCATTTATACTATTTTAAACTAGATAGTTTTTGTTTACAGACGGTTTAATCAAATACTATTATTGTACTTTATCCAATAATTTAATATCATATTATTCTTATTTTTAAGTAGACAGTACAGTGACATGTGAGCACAATGTAATCATTGATAAGAGACAACTATAATGATACCTTCCTAGGTTCTTTCTTTCCCCTAATTTCACTGGATTTATATTTTTTACTCCTAATCCTACATTTTACTAATTACAGTCTCTCTTTATTAATTTTGGTTTACAAAATCATTTGATTTTAACTTTCTTCTTATTCGTATTCTTCCCCAGGATTTTTCTTCTGTTCTACTAAGGATCAGCAAATCTCCAATTTTTCACCAGAAAAAATTATAAAAAAAGAAGAAAATTAAAAATGGGTTTTTGGACACTGTTTGAGGTGGCAACTATGCCAAATTTACAACTGATATTAATCAGTGGATTGGGAGCTTTATTAGCTACTAATTTCATCAATCTTCTTACCGCTGATGCCAGAAAATCCTTAAACAAGGTCAGATTTTATATTATACATATTTTTTTTATTTTTTATTTTTTTTATGTATTTTGTAATAATGAGAAGTATTTTTTCCAATGCAGATTGTGTTCATTGTGTTCACACCTTCGCTTATGTTTGCTAGTCTAGCAAAAACTGTTACACTTGAGGATATCATTTCCTGGTACGCCCCAATATTTCCGCATTCATCTTCGTACAATATAGTTTATACATTTCGATTTGATGTTATCTTCTGTGTTAGTTACATTGTACTTTATATTTTATCCCAAAACCTTTGTCTTTGACATTTCGCAGTCTATATTTATGAGAAAGTGAATATTGAATAGTGGATCTTGGATTTTGAATTAGACTCTTGCATTGTGAATGGTACGCTCCGACAATTAAGTTAGCGAGTTGACAGATAAGTGAAAATAAGAGAGAAAAATCATTTAATGCTTTCATTGTAGTCATTTACGAGGAAAAGACGAAAGTGCCTGTAACTCAATCGGGCATCCTAAGGCTAGATAAACATGTTTGTATGGGCTTTATTTTCACAAGTGGTTGTTGGGCCTTGGCCTGATTTCTTATATTCCTCATTGTTATAAATGTTATTATCCATTATCTCTTTTTCGCTTCGATCGCCCTTTCCATTTCCGTGCAACATAGTTTATACGTTAATAATCTTTTCTTTTTCATATGTTCATCCCAGGTGGTATATGCCTATTAACATTGGGTTCACCTTCTTGATTGGAGGGATTCTTGGATGGATTCTTGTTAAAATAATGAAACCACTGCCTCATCTTGAGGGGCTTGTTATTGCTACATGCTCTACAGGCTAGTTCACCTTCAATATTTTTCCTCCAATATTCGGTCCAATATGTTACTTCAAATCTCGGTTATTTTTTTCTATCTTCAATGCTGCTTTTTACATCAGGAAATTTGGGAAATCTTCTGCTGATCATAGTTCCTGCCATATGTAATGAGGCTGGTAGCCCTTTTGGTGATCGCGAAGCTTGTAGGACCATCGGGCTTTCCTACTCGTCATTCTCCATGGCGGTAATGTTGCAACTTTGACATACTTGTGTCTAAGTGATTACTTCGATTTCGTTGTTTATTTTTACTCTTCTTGTTCAATGTTTGATTCATTTCCGTGCAGCTTGGTGGTTTCTATATCTGGACGTACACATACCATTTGATACGTTCTTCAGCTGCAAAACTGGAAACCAGTAAGGCAGATGAAGAGGTCATAAAAGAAGCCAACAAGGACTTAGAAGCAAATCAAGAGACTCGTCTTCTCAAAGGAGAAGATGAAGAACATGTTCCTGTGTTTCTTGCATCAACCAAATCTATCGATGATGTAAGTTCTGTACACTGAAAAAAATGACATATGTCGATTGTCTCAAAACTCCTGTACTTTTAGAGATACAAAACTATATTCTACTTAATTTCAGATTGTTCCCCAAGAACTTCCGGAAGAACATGGGATGAAGAAATCATTTTGGGGTCGTAAAATGTGGGGGACTCTCCGTCAGATTATAGACGAGCTCTTGGCACCTCCTACAATTGCTGCTGTAAGGAGTCTCTGTAACATTCTTCGACGTAAAAATATATTACTTAATTAATTAAGTTATTAATTGGTTTATGATGTTGCTTTTCTATCAGATTATTGGATTTGTATTTGGAGCAGTTACATTCTTGAGAAACCTCATAATAGGAGAAGGAGCTCCTCTCCATGTCATCCTAGATTCCATCAAACTACTTGGGTATGAAATAAGTAGCATCCTTAAGATCATATTTTTGTAGGGTTAAATTCCAAATTTTGCCTCTAATTAATTCGGAAAGTATGACCGAAAATTTGACAATTATATAACTATCATGTCATACAATCTAAACATCAACTATGTCATTTTTATTTTATTTTTTCAGAGATGGAACTATTCCTTGTATCACTCTTATACTAGGAGGCAACCTCATCCAAGGTAAGTGTTCACTAGAAATTCTAAAATAAAACACTTAATTTAGCTAATTAATGATGAATTAATATCCTAATTAATTATAACTTGTTTGATGAAAAATGAATGAAGGATTAAGAAGATCAAGAATGAAGGCAGGGATCGTAGTTTGGATAATATGTATTCGTTATGTGATACAACCTGCCATTGGAATATGGATAGTGAAAGCTGCTGCGAATCTTGGTTTTCTTCCTTCTGATCCTCTTTTCCAGTTTGTGCTCATGCTTCAATATGCTCTCCCTCCTGCTATGAATATTGGTATGTTGATTAAATTTAAAAATATACTACCCTTCATTACTTTGTTGGGTTATAAGGGTCATTTTGGGTGATCACTGAAGTATAATCTTCATCACTAAAGTCTCCAAAATAATGCATATCCGTCATAAAGTTACTACGACCATTTCCGGTAACTGGATTTACCAAAAATGCTAACATAAGAGAAACCTCATTGAAAAATGATAAATATGAGTGGAGAAAGTCATATGGAAGCCACTTGTCAACCATGTAGTGTTTAAAAAGAAAAATATCATATATTTAGCAACTACATGGATGACACGTGGATGTCAAGTTACTAAGATATACTTATAATGTTATCGTTTAAAATAGTCAAGTTTTGTCCTCACGACTTGCTCAGTTGAAGTCTTTTCTGTGCAAATGTCTAAAGAAAATAACAAAAATAAAAGTTGACTTATGAAAAATTGAGGTGCCACAATAACAATTAAGGGGTTAAATTGGAAAAATAGCCAGGATAGTACTAGTCATGCCCAATGAGAATCTGCCACATCAACACACTATTGACATGGCAAAACCTTATTGGGTGGAACCGGTGTTGATCCCAATTCAAGGAAGAATTACTCGTTAAATTGACCTTTTATCTCTTACTTTTGATACATATGTGATTCAAAAGGTTAAAAGAACCGACATGAACTAAATTGAGATGAAATGAAAAATGCAGGGACCATGGCTCAACTATTTGATGTGGGTCAAGAAGAGTGTTCAGTCCTCTTCCTATGGACATATATAGTTGCGGCCTTTGCAATGACTTTCTGGTCAACGGTCTTCATGTGGATTTTGTCCTAAAACCAAACATTCTCATGGAGAATCCTTGTAAGAAAATCAACGAATCATTTCTATGATTTTTTTTTTATTTCTTGATTTTCTTTGTAATTTTGAAGAAAAGAAATAGAAAGTGTGATTGAATTGTTGTTGTACTCTATATAAAAAATAATGTACATATTGTTGTTGTGCTCTTAATTCAATTTTGGAAATTAATTTGTTCTACCTACAACATAATATAAGTATAAATTCGGATGGACATTACAATTGACACGATCATGGGAGATAAAAAAATTTGGATATATTATTGTTGTCACGTCAGAACGTTTAATTTATCAGAAATGAAATGTTCCAAATGTTTGTTGAAATTCTTACACTAAACATCTCTTTCTTTCATATTTTGAGTTGGTGGAAATATAATTTTTTATATTTATTCACATTATATTATGAATTATAAATTTAATCTATAGTTTTATTTGTATGAAAATTAAAAAGAGAAGAAAAAGAGAAGAAAGTAAGATTTATGGAGGAGATGGTCTTACCAACTTAATGGATCAAAGTTTGAAACAATGTTTGGGCAAAAAATGTCTTTATTTACGTTAATAAAATCGATTATTTCCTCAATTCTGCAAATAATCTAAATTACAGTTTTTTGTTTACTTAAAAACAAACCACATATGCAACGATTGTGAAGCCACAAGCCTAACAAAATGAACAATACTTGCATATCATCAATGCTTTTAAAATTCGTTTTTGTGATACATTCACGTCTTTAGGCCCATTAAATTGTTAATTGTAAGAGAATTAAGTGAATGGCCCAAAAACCTTTTCCGCAAATTCCAATAGTATATTAGAGATTTTGTGAAAAAACACTTATTTAATGCACTTTGGATTTAAAGTGGCCATTCTCATTTTCACTTTTCCACCCATAATTTGTCTATTTTTTAATCAAAGTTTTTCTTGTTCTCAATACTTTTTAAGAAAAAATCTAAATACACATTGGATATAATTAACCTATTTTAATTTGAAATATGAGATTAAACAAATGACCTTACTTTTGAGACTAAAAGTAAATTATTCATATTATGAGCTGAAATCATCATTCTACAAAATAATAACAACACATTACTGTTTATAAGATTGTTAACTAAAAGCAAGAACAAGCAAGAAACAAGCAAATATTATAGAAATTAGATTATTTTCTATTTTTACTTTTTTTGTAAATTTAGTTATAGGAAACATTAATTATTTTTTTCTGAGCCTCAATTTTGTAGTTCGCCTAGGGCTCCTCAATTATCAGGAACAAAAAATACATTAGGTACGTAAAGCATGATAAAGGGCCACTAAAACCATCTCTTATTTGATGAAATAAATGTCTCACAAGCACATGCAGAATTATATTCCTGTTGATGCTTGGGAACCAAAATGCATGCAGATAGAAAAATTGCCGGAAAATAAAATCAAATTCAAAGGTAGCCAATTGCATGTTTTTTCCTAAACTTTAGGGGTGGTGTTGGGACCAATTTAAATGAACAATTATTGATTCTTTACACCTATAATTAACCAAAAATATACAATAATACTCAGATTTCCTTTCTTTCTTCAAAAGGAAAATAAATAAATTTGCTCCATTATTATAATAATTTATTAATTTCACTATCTTGGCCTTTTAAAAAGCACGAAATAACTTCGCGCATATCTACCGTGAAGGAAATCGAGCACTGTTTGCTATAGGATAATTTAATTCGGTAGCACTCAACCCTCCAATTTTGCAATTCTTTCGACTCTTGTAACTTAGAACAGTTTTGTTTCACTTTAATTCTTTCACCATATGTTCTCTTTTCAGTTAATAAATTGGGTCTTAGCTTGTATTATGTTGCTAAAGGAGTGCTGAACTAGTCGGGATATCTCTTCTTCGTAATCTGGTTAGCTTCCCACCTTTATTCCAAATAAAAAAAAACTTAGTAATTATTAATTATTACACTTAAAAAAAGGAGTAAGGTTGTAAGTTACGAATGAATGTGATTGTTACAATGAAAGTTTAGGTCTAGCAGTTAATTATTCACGTATACTTCAAAGAAAGTTGCTTGAATCACATCGATTGATAGTATTAATTATTTATCAAGCATCATTATCAAGAAGGGGAAATGCATATAAAATGATTGTTTATACTTTCTTTTCATTATTTTTATAATTATCTCTTATCGCATTATGATTATTCCTGTGTCTTCTTCCCCTTCTAATCTTATCTCTGCCCACTACAGATAAAAGATCTTAAGAGTTTTGAAGAAGCATTTATAGTCACACAAACAAAAAGAATAAGAAAAATTGTATTAGTTTTCCAATTTTTTTTTTATAAAGATGGGTTTTTGGGGACTGTTAGAAGTGGCATCTATGCCAATTTTACAGTTCTATCTAATAAGTGGATTAGGAGCTTTCTTAGCAACTAATTACTGTAATATTCTCACTGTTGATGCAAGAAGATCCATAACCAAGGTCAGATATTTTTACTATATAAGAAATGTTCCTTAAATTTCTTCATTTTCTTTTTCTTTTTCTTTGTCTTCTAATTTCAAGTATGTTTGGCGGTGCAGATTGTGTTCGTGGTGTTCGCACCTTCACTAATGTTTTCTAGTCTAGCCAAAACAGTTACACTTGAAGAAATCATTTCAAGGTATTATTTATAATGGGTGGTAATAATTTATTAATCTCTACGTAATTTTTAGTTTCTTTTATAACTGAACTGAACTAAATTGATGTAAATTGAATTGACTAATTGACTGAATTTAACTAAATGCTTAAACAAATTAATTGAATTTGACGTAACTGAATTTAAATGGATAGAACTAGATTGATTTATAGAGATAATGAAACCTTTTTATGTATATATATGAGGCACAATTTTCAAATTGTTAATTTTATAATTAATGATTTATAATCCGATTAGGTGGTATATGATTATTAACATTGGATTGACCTTCTTCATTGGAGGGATTCTTGGATGGGTTGTTGTTAAAATAATTAAACCAAAGCCTCGTCTGAAGGGACTTATTACTGCCATGTGCTCAACAGGCAAGTTTGTATTTTTGGAATATTTGATTTGATCCAGCCTATATATAACTTCAAATCATGATTCCTTTCCTTTTAATGTTGTTTCTTGATCACATTAGGGAATCTGGGAGGTCTTCCTTTAATCATTGTTCCGATGATGTGTAACCAAACAGCTAGCCCTTTCGGTGATCACCAAGCTTGCAAGACCATTGCACTCTCCTATGCATCCTTCTCCATGGCGGTACGTAATCTGCAATTTTCATGCAAAAGATCTCATTTTCAATGTCTATCTTTTAGGGATTGAATTTTTTAAAAAACAAAAGAAAACTTTATTAGAGATTGGAATTAAGCGCAATAAAAGAAAAGTTGGGTGAAATAAAAAAACTTAATTTACACTATGATTAGGAAGCCATGAATTTGAATCATGGTGAAGGGTTTATTATTATTATTATTTAATGTAAGCATTTTTTGAAACCTAATTCTGGTTGAGTTTTAACTTTTTGACAACAAATTATGGTTACATGCATTTGTGGTCTTTATTTATTTTATTTTTATTTGTATAAAAGTGCTTGACATGAAATCCACATTACTTGTACTTTTTCCAAAATTTATTCATTTTTAGGTTAATCATATTAAATCATTTTTCATTTTAGTAAATAGAGTTATATTTTGTTATTTTTGACTGAACAGAAAAAACCTGAACGGAATTAAACTAAACTGAAATTACTGAATAGAACCAAAACTTCTAAATATAACTGAAATTGTTGAACTGAATTGAAATTTCTGAATGAAATTGCTGAATAGAAGTGAAATTTGTAAACTTAACTGAAATTGTTGAAATGTGCTAAATATAAATAAAAAAAACTGGCTCTTTAAAGATTAATTATATTAGTTTAAGTGAATTAGAAAACTATCAACCTCGGTTGAGTTTTTTTTTTTTTTTTTGTTGGTGCAGCTTGGGAGTCTCTACTCTTGGACCTGTACTTACCATTTGATGCGTTATTGGGCTGCAAAATGCAAAGAAGCCAACATTATGGATTTACAAACTCGCCTAATTCTCAAGGATGAATATGAAGATGAACATCATGTATGTACGTTTCTTGCAAAATTTCAATTTTCCATTTAATTTTCAAGACTTTCAAAAGTTACATATGACATTTGATCACATTTTACATTCAAGTATTAACTTTAACGAATGACAGAAATCATTTTGGTCTAAACTGTCACGACTTCTTCATCACATTCTCAAGGAGCTCTTAACTCCTCCCATGGTTGCCGCGGTTAGTTGATAAATGTTATCTACATTTTCACTAAACAATCATTAATTAACTTTTCAGTAATTAAATATTTTTATCAGATTTTTGGATTAATATTTGGATCGATTACAATCCTCAAAAACCTTATAATTGGCGAAGGAGCTCCCCTTCATGTTTTCCAAGATTCCATCAATATTCTTAGGTATTCTTGACTCCACTATTAAGCTAATTTAGGCGTTGTACTTTATATTTTATCAATAATTTATTTTAGTTTAGTAGCATCAGTTCGGTTTAAAAAAAAAAAAAAACAGGCCTTAAATCTGCACTTCAGTTTATTTATTTATAATAAAAAAAATATTATTTATTTATATCATTATAACAAATTTTATTAAGAAATAAATCATTTAAAAGGTATTTGATAATATTCGAATCAATTAAATATTGAAATAATAAATAAGAACAGATTGAAAGGCTTGATCTAAAGAGACATGAAATGAATCGTAATATAAAATCTTAAAGTGAATTTGTTTTTTGTTTCTAGCGGTGGAGCAATTCCTTGTATTGCACTCGTACTAGGAGGCAACCTCATTCAAGGTAACAAGTTATACTCATGTTAAATTCAGAATTTTATATGGGTTTAGAGAATAGAATGGACGAAAATAATGGGAAAAATTGGATTCAATTGAATAGCTATTTTATAGGAATTAAACAGTAAAATATGTATTCCTAGAATATCTATTTCTACCTTTAATAAAAGAATAACTATTATTCCGTGAACCAAACGACACCTTAATAATATATACTGAATACTAATAAGAGTTGGTCCAAGTGGTAAGTCACTTCATCTTCTACTTGAAAGGTTTGAGGTTCGAGTCTCTGCTTCGTCAAAATTTAGCTCTTATTGGTAGGCAATCTGTAAACTTCACTGTAAACTCTCATCGATGTCTGTGGTTTGCCCTGGCCTTGCGAATGGGTAGGCCTACCCTTAGCTAAACTTTTCTTTACCAAAAAAAAATAAAATAATATATACTGAATTTCTTTTTACTTACCACCCCGAATAACTTAAAACAATTTTTCTTGTTGCCACAATTTGCTTAAACTATAAATGACGCATAAATTGGTATATTGTCATGTGGAAATGAGAGATTAGTTATGAAAGTTTAAGCAAGTTCAGGATACAAAAAGATCAGTATGAAAGTTAATGAGGTCTTAAGAAATTAACCACCATATCTCACATAAGCTTCTCGGAGTTGTCTTTGCACTCCAACGATAAGTTAATACTAAAGTGAGACAAAAGGTGAGAGAATGAGATATTTATGATGTTATGAAAATGAAAATAATATCATGCTACCTTTGTAGTCTAGTACTATGAGATAAGGAAGGTGGGATTTCAAATGACAGAAACAAAATGGTTTTAGTAGTCTTTGGTAATCTAAGAAACAATTTAACTCCTACGAGATAATTGTATATATTTACTCCATATATGACTTTTATGTAACTTACCCTATATTAAGTTGTAACAAATGAAATCAAAATTAATTAATGTGTTAATCCTGATTAATTACTTTATTTAATGAAAACTTAATGAAGGGTTAAGAGGATCAAGAGTGAAGGCATGGATTGTAGTTGGAATAGTTTGTGTTCGTTATGTGATTCAACCTGCTATTGGAATATGGATAGTGAAAGCTGCAGCAAATCTTGGTTTTCTTCCATCTGATCCTCTTTTTCAGTTTGTGCTCATGCTTCAATATGCTGTTCCACCTGCAATGAATATTGGTAATTAACAAAACTTAATTTTACGTATAAATTACAAATTTAGCTCCATGACTTTTGGGAACAGTAGATTTAGACTCGTCGTACAAAACAATGTAGTTGTAAGCCTCACGAATACCACATACTGTAAATCCAAGTGTCGTTAACATGTGGAATTTTGAAACTCATTTGGTTGCTAGAACATCTTGAGGTTGGAGGGTGTGTGGTTAAAACACGAAACTGCATGAGAAAGTAAAAAAAAAAAACTATTACGGTTAACGATGCTTAAGATTGCACCAAGTGGTACACACACAAGTTTTACTCTTATTGTACAAAATAATGCAAATTTTAACCCCATAATGAAAACTTATCTCAATTTTGCTACATGAACGGAAGAAAACTTATCTCAAATTTTCCAGTTTCTCTATCCTATTGTATATTTCTTGTTTAATTTATGACACCTAACATAATTATCATACTTTCTATTAGCATTGCTTAACTTCTCTTGAGCTAGATAAAAGTAAGATAATTATGACATTTGTCGTAACTTGATGAAGTTTACTCTTGTAAGTAAATATGGACAAGTTAGTAATGACATATTCCTTATAAAAGACAAAGGGGGAAATTTTCAAGCGTTTAGGAGGTTAAGGAGGTAAAATAGAGTTTCCCCAATACTTATTTTGGGTAAAATTGAAATGAAATGAAATTGCAGGGATCATGGCTCAACTATTTGATGTTGGTCAAGAGGAGTGTTCAGTCCTCTTCTTATGGACATACATTTTTGCTGCCCTGGGATTGACTTTCTGGTCAACTATCTTTGTTTGGATTTTGTCTTAACTGACTTACTCAGCAAGTGTTTTGTTAAGATTGTGTTGCTACAAGCGTTTTAAGGTATATCAGCCGACACAATCAATCATTGTATTCGGTATGAACAAGTTGAAAATGGAACATTGATCGAGTTGCATGCATCAAAGATTGTTAAACCACATTGAGATGTATATTAATTGGTTTAAATTCTAATTTCCGAGTACATTTTTGTTTTATTTCATTTGAGATGTATATTATTTTTAGCATTTAGATAACTATTTTTTATTCTAATGGAAAGTATTGTTCATAATTCTCCGTATTAGAGCCAAAATACAGTCCTTATTCCACTCGAAAGCTGTTCAAAATTAACTGCAAAATTTGAAATCTAGTAGATTAATGTTTATATTAACTTGAACCGATAAATTAGAAAGCTATATTTTAATATTAAATTTTTAGCTTAATGGAAAAGATCAACAGAAAGAGTAAACCAACACTCCTCTCAAGTAAAAAAGCACAATGTTATTCAATAAACTACAGTAGAAAACAAAATTTCAATTAATTATCACACTTGTGCAAGCCTAATGATCGTAGGTGCAAACTCTAGTGCCCAGCCGAGAAGAAATGCCATTATACGAGCGAGCTTGGCTGTAACAACTCCAACTCTAGTCTAGATGTCATTTTTACAAGCAATGCAAGCAGTTTAGAGAAGCGTAAGTTGAAGTTTCGGCCGGTTAGGCTGTGGCTCCACGACCTCCAAGTGAATGTTCACCCGCTGCAGAATACCATAAGAAAGACTGCCATCCATCTTCTTAATTTTTTGTTGCTGCTCATCGACAAACCATTCTCCGCCTCCTTTCTCGCCCTTGGATGTCAAGTATACTGGCCCTTCTATACCATACCTATACAAAATAATTGCATCCCACGCATTGAATAAACTGATATTTGTTTAAAATTAAGGAGAAATAGGATAAAACTATTAGAAGAAGAAAAAAGGGACTAACTTGGGCACGAATACTATAAAGCCATTGGATCGAATCTTCACTATCCTGGCCTCCGTATCGGTGGGTCTGTAATAAAAATTCAAAAGGAAACCAAAATACTTGTCAGAATTCTTTCTTTTTTTCTAGATGTCTAGTAAAGAAGAAAAAATATACAAAAATATGACTCATACCGGTTTCTAAAATAAATGAGAGTATGGAGCTCTACAGAACCTCTGCCTGCCATTTGAGCGTTCCTATGCCGATAATTTAAATCTGAAAGAGATTTTTAACAAGCAAAATTATTTTGTAGTTCCAGAACAGATATCTCTCTGAAATAGTCAATGCCATGATACGCTGAAGGCATCATTTAGGGCACTTAAAACTTGAACAAAGCAATAGTGAGAGTACAGACTTCTACTAAACATGTTACAGAAATTCAGCAATGGAAGTACAGCATGTGTGCAGTTAAATCACTTTAATTTTTTTGGCTTACTAAAAGATGATTAAGTGGAAATATGGCATATCTTACTATCAGCAATACTGGTTAGCTGGGGTCTGTCCCGGAATATTGTTGGAAGTTTATATATGCCTAAAGATGCAGCGAGCAGTCTATGGACAATGACATCTGCAAGCAAAGAAAAGACCAAGTTCAAGTTTCATAATCTTCTTCAGCGGGGTCAAGCTTGGTAAAGTGAAGAGTTAATCTGACCAGCATATCTTCTAATAGGCGACGTGAAATGTGTATATAATGCTGCTGCCAGACCATAATGAAGAAACTCTGGAGGGCTGAGCTCCCCACTACAGAAGTATACTGCCTGGTTACAAGCAAAGTCAAATAAACACACATTAAAACCTCAACTGGAGTGGCAGTGCAGCACTCGTGAAGACTTGTTATCAAGTGACATACCTGTGTCATACACCTTGTTGCCATTATACGGATCAACTTGTTGAAATACGGATCATTGCTCTGCCACAAATTAATTTTAGCAAAATTCAGAACCGAAGCAACTTCGCAAAAATTCACATGACATTGACATCATAATAAGACAATTATGCTTATTAAAATGGAAGTTGCCCAATTCACAACTTCCAAAAGGTTTTATTATTATCAGAAAAGAAAATAACAGAATATGTCATCAGAATACCAAGTAGAAAAATATAATATTAAAAAATTCTCACCACAGCACGGTCTAGTGAATCAGCAAGTGCTTTTGATGATGAAACATCCAAGGTTAAACCAACAGAAGCAGCTGTACGCAGCAAAGGTTCAAGCATATCTCTGGTTGGAGAAGGATGACGCCTGTAAGCAAAGCACACCCCAGAAGACTGTTTGAGAGATAGTGCACTAAGTGGAAACTTGAAACCCGATATACCAACATTCAATTGTTATATTTCAAAATCCAACAGTAATCAACAAACCTACAAACTTCTCATGCATCTCAAAATTACTACAAAATATGAAATGTATGAGAAGCATGCTGTAGTATCTCAGAGATCCAATGATTGCAGGCTAGAACTTTCAAAATAAACCAAAACATGCTATTGAAGCACTAAGAATCCTAGTGAAACAACTAGAACAATAAGCTGCAGCAAATTCCAATAGGCAGAAAGATAATTATATACATTGTGCAGCAAAATAATAAGTGAGGAAAGACTAATCCCACCAACAAATGGACAACAATATGAGGCCAGAAAGGCAGACAAGTTAAAAGAATTTATACGTAAGGGCATTGCCAACTAATTATTACTAAAGATATAAATAAGAATACAAGAGAGAGATATCTAAAATAATAGGAAACTATCACTTGACCTTAATAATGAACATCCTGGAAAACTTTTCAGGATTTGTTCGGCCACTGAAATATTAGCAGCAAGCATGAACTCCTCAACCATTTGATTTGCTTCTCGAATTTGGTACATCCCTAACGAAATAACCCGAGCATATGCGTAAGTTCAATGATTATAGATGGGGGGAAAAAGGTTAATGGTAACATACTAACATGATATACTACCACTATTCAAAAACTTGACCTTGCATAAGGCAACAGTATTAATCAAATACAGTTACTGGAAAAGCTTTTCAGAGGAAAAACTTCCGTACAGGAATCGTTTCTAAAAACAGTCAGAAAGAGAAGTTTTCATCAAATGCTAGGAAACAGTTCCATACCAATGACTTTGACACATCAAAAAGACATATAGAAAAAGAAACCACATACAATAAACATAATGAAAATAAATAAATAGAGGCCTGAAAGCAAAATGATAATATAAAAAAGAAAAAAAAAATAAATAAATAAATAAATGAGCCAAAACTTTGGGTGTATCTTTTAATTAAATATTCTAAAGTGCCTTTCTTGTAAGTTGTAACAGATTATGTAGCGAGCATATACAATAACCAAATGGCCTGATAATAAGATGCAACTCAGCTCATAATAGTCACTTCATACAAAAGATATCTTCAGTTAGCTTGCATAATTTGATTTTGCTCAATATCACTTTTAAAAACAAGAATAAGTTCCAAATTATTAACTGGAGTCTAATCAAACAGCATGACAGAACCATGTTATTAGTATGTTCCTTCTAATTTCTAAATAATTTTCACAAACAATCCTCTTCCAGGAAAAAAGAACAGCAGAAAGTACCATATAATTTGCTATCTGCTACATACCAATATCAAGTGGGTCATGAGTCTCGGTATCAATCTGAAACTTAACTTCAGCAGAAGCAAGAGTTAGAGCTCCTCTTTCAATTCTCCTCTGTCTCATTATCTGCAGAATCACTCGATAGCAAACAAATCAGAGAAAATCATCCAAGACTCTGGTGAACAATATGATTAAAATCAGCTTTCAGATATGTGCACCTTTGCCAAAGAGTTCATATTTCTCAAATCTTTAGTTACTGGATCCATTAACCGACTGCAAACAGCATACAAGATGTATGTGAGTAATCCGTCGAAGTACTATAAAACACTTCCAAGCCAAAATTAGCACTTCACAATGCAATGATTCTAACAGCTTAACAGTATGGAAGCAAGTATCTCAGTATAATAAAAATTCTATCAAGATCTTCCAATATCTTTTACCAAATCGCAGCAATTGAACAAATACTATAATCTTTCAAATTGCAAGTTTTTATCCAGAGAGATTTCAAGGAAATTCTAACAGACATATGGACACAGTGAAGGTAGCAATGCCATTCATAATTGTAAAAACACTAAACCACATGTCAATATACCAAGAAGAGGTGTTTGTAATCAGAAACAAAACAAAACATTAAATAAATAAATTGTCATATGCTTGCAAATGATAACGTCTGTAATTATCATACTTCAAGAAGAAGCATTATGCAATATCTTTCCAAACTTAGTGTCTGGACCAAAACATAAATTACTTTATTACTTAGCTAATATTGGAAAAAAAGGTACCTATCATCCATCCTAGCTTGAGCTTCAATGTATGACAATGCTGCACAAGATTTAATGACACTTTTGGTATATCTTGTAGAAATAATCTCAGCTTCAGGTGTCATTTCCTGCAAAATGGGTTAAGAGTAAATGCAGGAGCCAGAATATTCATACATTAGTAGTTCATGTGTATGCATGTCAGGGATTGTCCACACAATAATCCCTCATGACAATGTGTCTGCATGCACGCAAATGTGGGACTCAAGTAGACTAAAATCCCCCAGCAACAATTTTACACACTGATAACTGCATACCAGACATCTACAAAGAATAGTCATGCTTAGATAGCATAACGAATCAAGAACCCAAATGGTAAATTGCCAGCGTTCGACCTCTAGAAAATGTGTATCGATTATTAGGGCCCCATTAACAAAGTGAAACCCTTGAGGGAATTTTGGCCCTCGGTACAATTGGTTTTGGAAGGGTAAAAAACAGAAAGCCCTTAAAAGAAAAGTCCAACTAGTTTGAGATGGAAGATTAATCAGCTGATAGTCAAAAGCTTGCATAATGGAGAGTTGCTTTCATATGGAAAAAGGTGCAAAATTTGCACTCATGAAAAGCATTTTCTTCTTCGAGCATAATGAATTAGATATGTAATAGCAGAAATCAGCTTATATTCAACTTATTGATAATAACAATTCAGCACAATGGATAATAACTGAAGCACATACCCAAATGACAGAAAAAGCTAGCCTCTCCACATCAGCTCGCAGTGAACATATATCTAGAAACATAGAAGTTGTTAACAGGTGATCTTCGGTTCCAAAAGAAGAGCACTAGAATTGCCACCATGGGTTCAACAATCCTATTATTGCATGAGATGTTACTGAGGAAGGAGGAAAAGAGTACCTTCTGTCAAGGGTTTAGGAAGCATGTCGATACGACGTTCAACAAGGTATACAGATGTGCCTCTTTGTGTGGCCTCATTATCAAGAGGGGTATCAGGGTGAACAAAGTTTGTCACATCAGCAATATCTAATTTCAGAACATCAATGGAAAACGAAAATGAAACCGCTTAAACTATTATCATAATGAGCCAATAGAAGTTTCCCCACTACCTACTCAAATTCATGATCCAGAAATTCAAACAAGGTAAATGCAAACTCTACAGTGATAGCAGTATATAACATGTAGTCGACACATTGAGATTGTATTGCTTATTCTACTGCTATTATCATGCTGTGTGTGTTGCAATTAGTTCTGTCCGAGGAATGACTGACACAGATACTCGTAAGCATACAGGTATGGGAAACAGCATTTTCAAAAAATACGCAAGGACACGCCAAATTAAAAAGCATTATACACACACGCATAACATTTATAATGAAAAATTTAAAAGCTCAATAAATTATAAACCATAATTCAAATAACTGTCATAAGTTGTTGTCAAGTAGGTTTGAGCTGGAACCCACTGCTTAATAATTGTCGAATGTCATGGTTGGCTGGTAAAGTTTTAGATTCTAATGTGCAACTTGAGTTTTAGATGTATCATTAGCTAAATCAAAGGGGCTGGAAGTGGCTGATGTGAGCTTTCTGTTTTGCTATTTCATTTGAAGACTGTAATTAGGTTAGGGTTTTAACTTTTAGATTTTGGTTTCTAATGTTTTACTATTGAAAGGTTGCAGCTGCTAGGGCTTTTGTTATTTCTATATATAAAACCCCTCTTTTTCAAAAGTTATTTAAAAAAACTATATTTTACCTAATTAAGGGGACAATTATTTGGCCAATCCCATATGTATCCCCACATGTCCCCAGCGTGTCAATGTCTCCAGAGTGTCCGACACTCGTATGTTAACCTCTTAGATGTGTCAGTGCTTCATAGTTTTCATGTAAAATAACAGGAAGCATATAAGAGGATACGAACTCCAACTTCAAAATTTCCAGTTGGAAGCGATGTACAATGCAATGCATCATCAATATCCCTGCACCCTGCAAAAGTGCAAGAAGCATATTAGCTGATTAACTCCATGTATTTTCAATGGACAGCATTTAGATGAATATACGTCATCTATATAGAACAAAAAAAAAGAATATCTTTATCCTGAACCTGGAGGGTCAACACTAAAGACTCGCAAATGCCGTAAGTCTGTCCTGGTAGGATTGTTCAAATCTTCTGCAGAAACTGACCATGGTAATGGAGGCAAGCATGCTAAAACTTGAGATGAAAATGGTCGTGCATCTATGTCATTCTCAATCAATACTACCTGTTCAATTTACAAACACATTGTCAATAGTCTTTTAACAAACAGCAGTCCAGAAATAGAACTTCTCTCCCTTTCCGTCTCACATTTTAAGAAAATGACATAATTACTACACACCTCAGTTTCAGTATCTCTATCACCTATCGCCCCTATACTTCGTACATAATGACCAGAAGGATACCGTGATTGACGGTCCCAAGAATCAACTGCCACAACGATTCTTTTATCCAGAAGGTTCTGAAGCTGACGAGTCTGGATTCGAATTTTAGGAACTCTGCGATCTTTGGAGACAAATAAAGCATAAACAAGACCACCACTTCCAGCAGGCATGGGCATTGGCTCCAATGATCCACAATACCTGCACATAATAGTAAACAGAAACCGATATGATTATGACATGGTTTGTTGAATGAAAGCTACAAGTATGAGTTTAGCAACAAGGTAACAGCATAACAGATGCATGGAGAAACTTACGAATGCCAATTACGCTTTATGATCCCAACTATGCGGCCAGATGGACGAGTTGAGGTAGAGTTTGTGCCATCAGCAGAACTTGGGTTTGTAGTTCTAGGAGCATCATCTGCACTGCCTGGAACTAGACGGACTTCTTCATCATCATCATCTGTGATGGAGAAGTAAACTTGTCAAGAAAATTTGATGGCGAAACCATCCCCATTTGCACCTCCCCAAGCGGTAGTCCAAAATCGTAACACAGTAAAACAAAGCTTTCATCCAATAACAATCAAATGCAAGGTACATTTTCCTTCCCTTAAATTAAACTCCTCAGAAAACTGATAAAATTTGGGCAAGTAATATTTGCAATTTGAACATGTATAACAGAAAGTGATACCAGCACAGGTGGTTAAAATGTCACCCTTGTATGTTGGCCATCCAAGCCAATCAACTACCTCGCCCACAGATTGAATACAGAAGTAGTATACCTTCATCTGCTATAGACAAAGATCCATCATCACGCCACTGTTCTTGAGGAAGAAGCTCTACTGCCACTACATCACCATCAAAAGCCCTGTTCATATTTCCACGCCCATATATGACTATTTCATCACCAATGCTCTCACTTCCAACATATGCTTCAAAAGGATTATAACGGTTAACACGAAGCTTTCCCTGATGATATATTCCACTGGTCAAACCAGAAGTAATCTCTGACATGGGCTTATGCTGCAATAGAACAGTGTCAGAACTTCGAAAAATTGTATACTTGTCTGATTTATTCAGACTGCAGAAACCTAGATGCCATGAGGTCAATTAGCCTGTAGAATAATACCTCTGGGTAAACAACCTTCCTCTTCGAAGGTCTCAAATCTTCAACTTCTTCCATTGCTGTATCTCCAGAACTGGGCTGCACAAGCAGGTCAAGCAAAGCTGGTTGACCTAGTGATTTGACATAAGATTCAACTGAAATAAACAAGAAAACAAAAGTGAGCTTCACATGAAGGAGTTCCATCTGATTTTCAAAATTATTAGAACTACAGAAATATTTCTCATATTAAAAGGCCGATTTACATACTTGTCTCGGCAGAAACACCTTCTTCAGTAGCCTTCCTTTTATTTTCCCTATCATTAGTAACAAGTAAAATCTTTGCTGCATCGCCAAGATGAGTCTGATACCATCTGGCAGCCACTCTAATTGCTGAATCAGAAAATTCTCAAACATCAAGATTTTGAAATTCAACAATGAGAAAGGAGAAAAACACACCATTATATGGCATAAAAAAGAATCATAACATCAAGCCGGACTAGCCAAAGCAAAAATAGCAAACCTCTATCATTTCGGTCATTTGGACTTTCCCCAGACATGTTCTGAACGTAAGTATCTCTACAGAGTTATGCAACAAGCAGACAGAATCAATTAAGACAGTAATCAATCATTAAATCATCAATTTCCAGGAAAGAAAAAAAACTAACCTATGGAATTCATTAGAGAAAACAAAGAATTTTCTGGCAGGATTACTGCAAAGAGCTCGAATTCTATTATAAACAGCAGTGTTCTTGTTCTTAACCTCTTGCAACACAATCGATAACACAACTACTTCATCAATGGCTTCGTTCTCAAGCAAATCAATCTGAAACCACCAATCATTTCGAGTCCCAACACATCAACAACAACACATCAAATAAAAACTCACAACTTTTTACAACAAAACCTCTATACAGGAATACTTTATGCAAAAGAATACTCTATATAAGAATAACCTCTCAATTGTTATACAAATAGTCCGGTCCCAAATGTATTCCTATATAGAGGTTTTACTGAATACTCTATATATAAAAATAACCTCTCAATTGTTATACAAATAGTCTGGAATCTTTGTTGTAGCAAGCTCTATTTAGTAATAACCTCACAAATGTTATACAAATAGTCCGGTCCGAAATGTATTAATGTTTTGAAAGAATACCTGATTGAGAACGACATTGGTGTCGAGAACGAGTATAGTGGAAGCTTGAGGAGTCAATCGAGCAGAAGAAGTATCGCATACTTTACAAAAAGAAGCTCCGCAGTAAATATCATCTCTGAGATAAACTTCTCTGACAAGCTTCAGAAACAAATTAAAGTTAGCAAGTGAAGAAATGGAGCCTAAGCTAGGGTTTATGAAATGACGAGAACCTTCTGAACTTTGCCTCCACGAGTCTTCTTACTGAAGGTCTTGCTCTGTAACATGTTTTGATTTCTTCAGTTGTGTCGGTATTAATCTATGTTCGTTTAAGTAGTAGTGTTGTGAGGGAATCTCTGTTAGGATTCTCCGTCGCCGGAAAGTGTACGGACGGCGATTGGCGGGTGTGAGAGGAACGCAAAGAAGAAGAAAGAGGTGGAGGGTTTAAATTTTTTAAATTTATGAGTAATGAATTAGATTTGAGGTAATCAATCAGGTTAACCTATTTTATATCTTTCATGGAAAAAGGTTAACCTATTTATTTCAATAGGAGGGAGTTTGGTTTTTTTGGTTCCAAGAAATTAAGATAGGGAATAGGTGTGCCATTTATTTAAAAGATAAAATAAAATTTTACCTTTTTTAACTTTAAAAATCATATATAGTTATCACATGTTAAAACTATTGTGAATAAACTAGAGAGATGTAGAGAGAATATTGATGTGTGTCTTATTCCATATAGAGAGTTCCTTTATATAGGATACAAGAGTTAGAGTTTGTCTGGGAATAGGACATCTAGAATATTCCGGGGGTATAATGGTCATCCACTTAATTAATTCATAACACTCCCCCTTGGATGTCCATTATACAAAAATAGGTAAATGCGCTTGGGGATGTTGCCTCATTAAAAACCTTACCAGGAAAACCCAGTGGGAAAAAACCATGGTTAAGGAAAAGAGTGCAGCACGCATTGACTCCCCCTCATAAATACATAAGTAAAAATATTTACAACAAGGCAATCCAATACGATAAACTAACTTCTTGAAAGTAGCAGCTGGAAACGCCTTGAGAAATAAATCCGCCAAATTGTCACTTGAACGAACCTGTTGAACTTGTACATCACCATTCTTTTGTAGATCATGGGTGAAGAAGAATTTTGGTGAGATTTGCTTCGTTCTGTCTCCTTTAATGGATCATTCCTTCAGATGTGCAATACATGCAACATTATCTTCATATAAAATTGTTGGAGCTTCTTTTCGGGTGGATAAACCACAATCTTCTCAAATATGTTGAGTCACAGATCGTAACCATACACATTCTCGACTAGCTTCATGAATCGCTAAAATTTATGTATGATTATAAGAAGTAGTTGTTATGGTTTGCTTCATAGAACGCCAAGAAATAGCAACACCACCATATGTAAACACATATCACATTTGTGATCGAGCAGTATAGGGATTAGACAAATATTCTGCATCACTCTAACCAATCAAGTCCTCTTGGGACTGGTTAGAAAAGAATAAGTCCATATATTTTGTACCTTAGAGGTAACAGAGTACCATGTTTAATTTCATTCCAATTCCTAGGGTTGGACATGAGCTAAACCTTGCTGCAAATTCACAAAAATGATATGTCGAGTCTTGTATGACTAGTAACGTACATCAATGCCCAAATTGCAATCAAGTATGGTACTTCTGGACCAAGAATTTCTTCATTACTTTCTTGAGGACAGAAGGGTTCTCTATCCACATCAAGAGACCATATAATCATTCGGCTACTCAACATGTGTGCTTGATCAAAATAAAATCTTTTCAACACCTTTTCTTTCTATGTTGTTTAATGCACAAGTATTCCATTTTTAAGATGTTCAATTTGCAATCCCAAGCAAAATTTTATCTTTCCAAGATCTTTGATCTCAAATTCTTTCTTCAAATATTCCACTGTATGTGAAATCTCTTTAGGAGTCAACATACATTGCGATTATGTCAAATTCAGACCCGAAATTCTTAATAATAATGCATGTATTGATCGATAGGGTCATTCTTATAACCTCCTCTTATCAAATATTCACTAAGGCGATTATACCACATATACATGATTGCTTCAATCCATAAATAGATCTATTTAACTATATGCATTAATGTTCTCGAGAACTATCTGCTTCTGGCAGTTTAAATCCTTCCGGGACTTTCATGTAAATGTCATTATCCAGTGGTCATTCTCTTATTGCCAGACTTATGAGAAACCTAAAAGTAGTTGCATCCACCACAAGAGAGTATGTTTCTTCATAATCAATTCTAGGTCTTTGTGAGAATTCTTATGCAACTAAACGTGTTTTATATCTCACAATTTCACCATTTTTATTCTTTCTCACATAGACTCATTTATGTCTCACTGGTTTTACACCTTTAGGTGTAAGGACTACTGGTCCAAATACTCATCTCTTTGTAAGAGATTCAATTCTGTCTCAATTGCTTCTTTTCATTTTTGGCCAATCATTACTTTGTGTACACACTTCAATGGATTTTTTTTTTGTTCATGATCCTCATTCTGTATCCATAACATCAACTGCTATATTGCATGCATAAATTTCATCGACGTCGATTTTATTTCGATTCCATTTTATTTCAGACATGACATAATTAATAGAGATCTCTTCATTATTCTCAGGTACCTGAATTCTTTCTTTGTCATGTTCATGGTCTATTCAGGAGATCCTTCATTGTGCTTTGTTCCTCGGAAAAGCCATTGTCAATTTATGCTCCTTTCCATTTCCGAGGATTCTTATCTTTGGAATCGATAGGTCTACCACGCTTCATGCGTTGTGTGAGACTCATTAGCAGTTTGAAGTTGTCCTGCAGGGACTTCAATTATATTTGGAGCATTTACAGCTGGAACATGTGACTTAGTCACTTTCTTTGGGTCAGAAAATGCGTCTGGCAATTGATTCGCTAAGTTTTCTAAATGGATTATCTTTTGAACTTCTGGTTCATATTCTTTAATAAGAGGATCAAAATGAGACAGGAATAATCCATTCCAACTAATTTCTTTTTTCCAGCTGTTTCTTTTCTCCCCCTGATGTTGGAAAAACTGACTCATTAAAGTGACAGTCAACAAATCAAGCCTTAAATAGAGTTTCAACATTTGGCTCTAGATACTTAATGATTCAAATCCAACATACATTCCCTTCCTCCTTTAAGGACCCATGTTAGTGCGTTGTGGTGGAGCTATTAGAACATATACCGCACATCTAAAAACTTTCAAATGGGAAATATTTGGTTTCTGACCAAGAACCAATTGTGATGGGGAGAATTGTTAATTGCTTGTTGGCTTGATGCGAATTAGTGTTGTTGCATGTAATATAACATGTCTCCAAACAAATATTGGGAGTTTAGACTTTATAAGCAATGGTCTAGCAATTAACTCTATTCATGAGCAAGCAACACATGATAAATCATTAGGAAGAATCTTCTGGTTCTTTAATGAATGTCCACACAAATTTTCGATTATTTTTCCGCATCATTATAGATCCAGGATGGCCTACCCGGTCATGCCAAACAATAAAATTATAAGTAAACTTCTGGTTTACTATAGCATATAAACTTCTGGTTTACGATAACATATGAATAATGAGTAAACTGCTGGTTTACTATAGCATATATTTCAATTGTGATGATTTTAGTGTAGTACAAAAGAGTGAAGAATGCATATAACTTCTCCAAAACATGTATATTGCCTCGAGGATACTCGTATTTTGAAGGTATTCTATATTTCCTTCATTAATCGTCTCGACATTATTTTCTCTATAGAGAATAGCTTTAAAACTCAATAAATTTCCTGGAGACTTTGAATAATATAATGCATCAATGATTTCAAATTTCATTCTGATATATAGGCAACAATATATTTGCTCTTCTGGAGCTTTCAAGTTGCTCTTCTAGAGCTTTCAATAATCTTTGTACTACATGATATAATACTCACACTATTCTCTTTCATTCTTAAATTAGAGAAATATATGCTACTTTTCAGTACGTTATGAGTAGTTGTATTAGCTGCTAGACATAAATCTTTATTGTTCAATGCTCTTCCGGAGCTTTCAATAAGTTCTGTACACTTCTTCTAACATTCATACTACTCAAGTTGTAAAGTATGCATGACAAACACATATATGCAAATCTAAGGATTCATATGAAACTCAAAATATGATTGTTTCTTTTGTGACATATTATATCAATTTATTGTCACAAAGCCATATCAAACTTTTAACATTCTTCTTACTGATATAAACACATAAAGAACAATAATTTCACAAAATAACAATGTCAACCTCAAAGTAGCTGTTTGTTAATCATTTAGTATAACAAAACTTTGAGTAGCACACGAACTTTTAAAACAATCATGATTTTTATCAAAACAAACTTTTAGAAATAACTCCATATTCACAATGGACAAGTTGAAGTCATGATCACATTCCAAATACTATAAATTCAATCAAACTATACGATGTCAAACTTTATAAACAAGCTCTCGTCAAATGTTTAATTGACAAATACTTATAAAACTCAATCTGAGAATAAGAGCATGTATTATGCTTACAACATAAATATATTTGTATTTCATAACAATTAATATCTCATCGAATTAATATCATACGGTTACAAATATCAATAGTCATATTCCTCAAGCAAGTCATAATAATCACATATAGTTTCAATCATCATAAATTTGACCGTAGATTGCATATTCTCGAGTTTATCACATCAACCAACCAAAACAATAATTACAAATTCGATCATCAAATACACAAATCACATAAATTTGATCAAGTTCTCATCAAATTAACTTCAAATAATAATGATAATAATCCATCATTGAAAACTTACTAAATTTATTTCACGGATCATATTTCTCAAATATCTATTGAATAATAATATATTCATATAAATTTGAACTCAATCCTTTAGAACAAATATCTAGGATACACCATATGCGTCTAATATAATGTATTTACCAATTAGAGCATTTAAATTCACGCATTCAATTAGACAAGAGAAACAAACGCAATTATAAAACCAAATTTACAAACTATATTTTTTTTTTTTTATATAGTCAAGAGTTCTGGATGCATAAAAATAAATAAAATAACAATCACATGGAAGCCTAAAATTTTGGAAAACTTAACATTCGATTAATAATTCTCATAAACTTAACTTTAATCTTGTGCCAGAGAAATAAAAGAATCATTGAAATAAAATATAATGGAGCTATGATCTGATATCAACCACAATAGTAATAAACTACTTACTCGCACTCATAAAGGTTAAATAATGTAATGTCAAAAATAAAAATAGAATAGAGAAGTAAAAATATGTTTGAACAGTAGGCTTTAATCCATGATCGAGACAAAATAAGCTTTGACAGTAACAAAATCAATGATGACAAATCCATAGATTTAAAAATCACATCATATGCACAAGATAGCAAAAGAAATAAATTTCCACATGTGTTCTAAGAAATTTGGAATTTACAAACTATCTGCCAAGATTTCAGATGCATAGTATAATAGTCTATAAAAACTTGAAAGTATAACCCTTAACAATTATGTCCTTAACAATTATGGGTATTCTGATTCCTAGATTCGGTTAATAAATCTCCTAAGACTAACTTAGGAAAGGGAAAACAAAGGATCATAAAAGGATAATGGGTTCTTATGCTTCTAGTTAATCTGTACTATTTTCGCCTTCTTTATTTTATTTTTCTTTAAAGAAAAACTCAATACCTTTATATTTGGCAATAAAACCATATCTGTTCCCCTATCTAATCTCATAAAAACTATTTGTTATACCCATCAATAATCAAAAGCAAAGACGAACCACTCACAAAATAATTTTAGCAATCAAGGCAGCAAAACACCACAATAAAATAGAACAATTTCTTTCAAAAATTGTTAGCAAAAGAACATATCGAGAGACTTACCTCAATAGGCGCTAGTGTTCTTTATGTCGACTAGGGTTTCATGGTCTTTCGTTTTGCTCAAGCGGTTAGGGTTTTATCTTCAATCACGTTTTTCTTTGCTTTGCTCAGTGGCTAGGGTTTCGTGCTGATAACGTGTTGTGAATAAACTAGAGAGATGTAGAGAGAGAATATTGATGTGTGTCTTATTCCATATAGAGAGGTCCTTTATATAGGATACAAGAGTTAGAGTTTGTCTGGGAATAGGACATCTAGAATATTCCGGGGGTATAATGGTCATCCACTTAATTAATTCATAACAAAAACAAATGAAATTTTAGATTTAAAACAAATAATAAAAAATTTCTATATCTAACATACTTTAAATGGGTCGTTTATATATGTAACTCATTTTGCTTTACGTTACAAATTTATACATTTTTGACAAAAATATTCGTCTTTTAAAAAAAACAAAAATGTTGTTTTTGTTTCTTTTCTTTATTTTTGTTGTTGTCTTTTTCCCTTACCTTCTTTCTATTTTCTTCTGGATGAACATTCCTCTATTTCCGTTCAATTAGTGAAGACATTCCTCTTTTGTTTTTCAACTAAGAAATCTAATAGACTCATAACTTCCGCCATTGCTACTTAACTTTTGGTTCCACTTCTTCTACTACTATTGAAAACTGTTATTTTTTTCATCATTTTTCTTCAATTATGACCGATTTGTGCACCACAAGTTAATAATGACACGATAATTTTGAGTCGTATAACTTAACTCAAAGAAGTCATCCCTTCCCAAATTTACAGCAACAACTAGGATTGATTTGCGCTACCACGAGTTTTAATCACATTTTGCAAAATGCGATTGAATGTTATGACAGTATAATATTCTGTTTTTTGGTTTTACTCGCATTCTCCATAATTTTTCTTTAATCTTTTTCTTGAAGAATCAACCACTTCTTTCAGATTGTTTGCATGCCGTCGTTTCTTCATCACTCGCAAAATCAACGTAATCAACGTCGAATATGATTTATGGGGTAAGTGGATGTCGCCGAAATTTCGGCGAAATTGGTTGGAATGGATGGGGAAGGTGGAATAAGCAGGAAGTTGGAAAAAGGAAGATATGTATATGAATGTTAAAATCGTTTTCAAATGAGTATATTTTACCCAATAAAATTCTTAAATTGAAGGGTAATTTAGCAAAGTCCTTTTTTTAGCCCAACTCGAACCCCTTCTATCAAACAATGCTCAACCAATTTTACTAAGTCCATTCCATTTCAGTCCACATATTTCAAATTCATTTCCATCTCAAACTCCATCCCATCTCAACCCCAAATTGTACCAAACACCCCGTTAGTTTCAAACATAGGTTTTAGAAAAATTTTATATTCATGTTCATGTCGAATTGAATCTAACACTACAGGCTAATTGCAACATTAGAGTTGCATTGGAGCTCTTCATGACACTAATGCAACATATTATTTTGTACATCGTTTCGCGTTAGTATCGCATAGAGGTCCAACACTACAAGTTACTTATGAACTTGTAGCGTTTTGTTTAATGCTACAATTAACTTGTAGTGTTGCCTAGTTGGATCCAGTGCTACAAGTTCTCCTCCCTCTATACAACAATGAATGTCGCATTGGTGTCACTCTAACTGTTTACGCGACTCAACATCCATTGTTTTTGGAACTTGTAATTGTCAAAACTCGTCATTCAATGCCTATTATAATAGAGCTTGATATTGTTGCCGAAATTACAATACTAAATTGCACCCAAATTGTTAAGCAAGTGAAACGCTTTCACAATTTGAGAAGAAACAAAGAATAAGAAAGTGAGATTTTTTTTTTGTCTAATTTGAGTGGAATGTGCTAGATTTATAAGAATGATAAAAACCATACCCAATATGTAAATGAACTTTTAAATGGAACTAATTATAAAATTAGCCAATAAAAATTTCAAATTTTATTGTCATGTAGTATATTATGCATCAAACAAAAACAAAATATATTAAGTTTTTGATAGAGATAAAATTGATTTTCCTTCAAAATATTAGAAGCAAAATTCAAAACTCAGTAAATTATGGGCAGTTTTGCAATCATATGAATGTTAAATGGTAAATTGAAAGGTTTGACACTTTGATTAAATTTAGTTATTAATAATAACCAATTTATAATCGTAAATTTTCATTAAGATCTATAACTATTCTCAGCTTGAAAGTGGATAAGCTTTTTTTTTAAGAAAAGTACTAGACACCAAATTGAGGTGACAAAATTGACCATTATATAAAAAAAGGAAAATCCATTAGCAATAAATAGAAATTGATCCTTTCAAAAAACAAAATAAAAATAAAGAGTAGTAGTTGAAGAAAACAAGTGAAATATATTCTCACATTACAAAGACCAAAACAAAAACCCAAGTCGGCGGTAGTATGATCGTGGAGGACAGGGGATCCTAAAATTGCAGGGTCCGTAGGAAGCTTCGAATCTAAAAACTGCTGCTTCCAATTTCCCATTTCTTAGTCTTCCTTTCTCTGAATTCATCGAATTTATTATTATGTATATGGAGCTTTAGATTATCATCAGCTCAACCCTTTTCAAATGCGTTTCAATCATCTCTTCTGCTTGTTTCTACTCTTCATTTCCGGCTTCTCCGGTTCTAATTCCGACGGTTTGAACTGGGTGACTCGACCCGGCGGTCGGGGTCTCAAATCAGTACAGTGAGTTTCGCTTTCCTCCTCTTATTGTGTTCAAGCTTTTTGTTTCAGCTGTTCTCATCTACTCTTTAGCATCTAGGTGATTATCTGATCACTCAGTTCGAGGTTCTTCATGCACTCTTTAGGTGATCGAACACGAGACCCTAGCTTAAGCGACTAGAGCCCTTACAATTCAAGCATTGAAAGGGCTAAATTTACCCTTCATTCATGAGTTATTGATATTATAGTGATGACATATGAGATATATTTATATACATTTGCTTTTTGTCAAGGAACCAATTGAACCACCAGCTTTACTTGATTGTTTTAGACTCCGCATCTTTTATTTTGATCTTTAACATAACCTGAACCCTAGACCACTCGATCATATAGCCTCTGATACTGTTTAACCAATTGATCCACCGGCTTAATTAATCTGATAGTTAAGGCTAAACAACATTACAATGATGACCCTTCTTTTATGAGTGATTGATGTTATAATGATGACATTGACATATGAGATATAGTAACTTACATTTGGGTTTTTTCATAGAACCAATTGAACCACCGGCTTAATTTCATTGTTAAGACTTGACATCTTTTGTAGTAATCTTTAACACAACCCGCATGTGAATGCTTTTTGGGCAACAAGTGGAGGCTGCTAGTATTCGAACCGACCGCTCGATCATATAGGCTGTGATACCATTGAACCAATTAACAACCGGCTTATTAATCTGATAGTTGGCTAAACAACATCTTTTATATTAATTTCTAACAGTTTTTGATTGATTTAACAAGTAGCATTTGTGAGAATGGTTTTATGAAATTAAGCCAAAGTTTGAATATTTTGAGATTCAATGCTATTCTGAGTATTTAAGAATTGACAAACACTTTCTTGTTTAATCTCTGGTTTAGAATTGAAAGTCCAAAAGTAGCCCCGGGAAAGGGTTCTGCGGAATTAGTTGCTCCGGGAAAGGGTTCTGCAGAATTAGTTGCTCCGGGAAAGAGTTCTGCAGAATTAGTTACTCCAGGAAAGGATTCTGCGCCTAATAAGGATTCTGCTCCGAAAAAGGATTTCATAGAATTGGTTGCTCTCCCAGATGGAACATTTTATCTTAATACTACATCCAATGGAGTGTTGTGGTCCTTTTCATCCGGAGAACCAATATACTCATCTTACCAAGCTCCGTCATACCAAGCTCCATCATACCCAGCTCCCCCTAATGGTGATAAAGACATTGTTGGATCAAGTACTGGATTCTTTCTGTATTACAAAGATGACTGGCAGCTGTACGTACGACAAACCGGTATAGGTGAAATGGTATGGCTTAGAAGCTCAGTGCACGGATTTGTGTTGTTTTTCCAAAACAGTTTTCTTTCTGGTCTCTGTTACTGTATGACATTTACCCTTTCTTCCCATAATTGCTTTACTGTTCCACTCGCAGAATTTTCCAAAAACTATTGAAGAATTCATTGCAGTTACGCCATTCGAGTCTGATCGAGCTTTTACCACTGGATCAAGGACGACTGCTGCATATGTGATTGAGGCTAAGACTGGAAGGCTTATTCATTCTTATCCGTCTCGCTATTCCCCATCCACATCGGAAAGAAAGAATCCTTTGTATCTTGAAAGTTCTCAATTTATAGACATCACAAGAACGGATTATAAGTTGGAAACTTCTTTTCCAGATTCAGACGAAGTGGCTTGGAGTATGAACATCTCCATGATTGATGCTTCTTTTCAAATTAAAGATGTTAGGTCCTCTCAATCTAGAAGGATAAATGTTCGAAGGGTATATGGGGCTCCAATTCAAAGGAGTCCTCAAGGCTCTATTGTGAATCTTGTGCTTCCTCCACCCAAAAAAAAAGTGAATCTTGTGCTTCCTCTGTACTCAAGAGTTCTCTTTGAAGGTTTTCCAGACATTCCCTTCAAGAGGTCAATAAAATTATCTTTAGTTTTGTTTTTTGTTATCATTCTGTTGAGTTTGATCTTCCATCCCCATGATCTAGTCGGTAAAGAAAAAATTGCTTCAGGGATGTTTTCTGGTTCTAATGGTGTAAAACCTTCCTCTTCAAAAAGGAAGAAAAGCAAAAAAGCAGGAAATAAAGGTGGAACTGTTGAGACGAAGAATGCAGATATGTCACCTGGAAAAGACAATATGGTATTGGACCTTAATAAGTTTCTAGAAGGTGGTATTGATGGGCGTAAGATTGGTAAGTTATTTGTATCGAATGTAGAAATTGCTAAGGGAAGCAATGGCACTATCATACTCGAAGGTACATACGAAGGTCGGCCTGTTGCAGTAAAACGCCTTGTTCAAGCTCATAATGATGTGGCTTTCAAAGAAATTCAGAATCTTATTGCATCTGATAGGCATCCAAATATCGTTCGGTGGTACGGGGTGGAGTACGATAAGGATTTTGTCTATCTTTCTTTGGAGCGTTGCATGTGTAGTTTAGACGATTTGATTCAGATTTCTTCTAATTCATCTACAAACCAAAGCTTTAGACACATTCTAACTACGAGGGCTGAAACTGAGTATAATCTTCAATTAGAAAAGCTCAAAGGTATAGTACAGGGTCTCAACTTGTGGAAAGCAAATGGCCATCCATCGCCTCTTTTACTAGCTTTAATGAGGTAAAGCTCAAAACATTTCTTGATACATTGGTACGTAGTGTAAATAATGAGTTTCACAATCACAATCATCTTGTTAATAATATACTGCAGTTTATTTAGTCGTGTTTATTTTGTTAGGTAGTTTTCTTCTGTTCTGTTTTGTGTTAAATGTGGATAAAGGATAAGTTTGACCGTTCAATTTGGCTAGTACAATCAATTTGCCTAAAATGAACTTCAAGTATCAGTTTAGTCTACAACTTCCTCTTTCACTTAAGTTATCCAAAAGTGACACATGTCAGCATATGATTTGTGATATGTGGACACATCACAACACTACATAAATTAGCATGTGTCAATTTGGACTGAATTGACAAAGAAAAGTCAAGTTAAAGGCCGAATTGTTTCATAAGGCTTTGATTAGATGGAGGGTAGGGAGGGTTTAGAAGGGAAGGGTAGGAGGTTAAAGAAAAACTCATGTTTGGGAGGAAGGGGTTGGGACTCTATGTGTATGAAAACACAAGTACAGACCCGTAGAATTGAATAAATGATTTATTTTAGGTCCAAAGTTGAACTCTTACCCTCACAATCCTTTCTTCCACACATGGGTTTCTATTTAACCTCCTAAACCCTTCCCTGCCCTCCATCCAATCAAAGCCTAAAGGTCATTTTGAAGAAAATCGACCTTGCAAGCCAAGTTGAACTCCTAAATTCTGTTGTCTGAAGAACATATAACTAGAAGATTTTTCATATTTCACCGTTGTCATTAGTTTTTATGTTCGTGCTATCACAAAAGCTGTTTTTGTTAATAGGGTCCTTTTTGAGACGTTCTCTAGTTTCCATTCTAGTTTCCATATGGAAAGAATCTATCTATTAGAGGTCAACATAAACATATCTGAAAACCGAAGTTAACGGATAATTCACTCTTTCATGTTTAAAGCTTTCTTATTTGATGGAGAAAAGCATTAATTTTCAAATTTAAAGATTAATGCCATGGTTTGAGTAACACGAGCATCTTCTTCACTTGATCTTTTTCAAATTGAATATATGGCGCAGGGATCTGGTTTCTGGCCTTGCACATTTACATGAATTGGGCATAATTCATCGCGATTTGAAGCCTCAAAATGTGTTGATACTAAGAGAAAGATATTTATGTGCAAAGCTTTCGGATATGGGAATTAGCAAACGCCTTCCTGGGGGCATGTCTTCTTTGGGTTATCATGCTACTGGTTAGTAATAAATGCGATATTATTCTCTATAACTCGGGTCCTTGAGAAATGATCATAATTGTGTCTACCCTTACATTTAATGACTAAATGTGCAGGTTGTGGCAGTTCCGGTTGGCAAGCTCCTGAACAGCTTCTTCTTGGACGTCAAACCCGTGCTATGGATTTATTTAGTTTAGGCTGTGTCCTCTATTTCTGCATAACTGGTGGTAGGCATCCATTTGGCAATCGTCTTGAACGTGATATAAACGTTATAAAAAACAAAATGGATCTTTCTTTGCTGGAGCATATTCCAGAAGCTCATGACTTATTGTTTCGTCTGTTAAACCCTGATCCCGAATCAAGGTAAAATAATGGCTGAGATTTACTTTTTGCATTTTGAGAACTAGTTGTTTATCAGGCGATGAAATCTCAACCATTCTCTTTGCACTAAATGGTTGAGATTAACATGACCTCTCAAGTTAAAAAAGCCAACTGGAGTCTGGGGAGGAACCTAATCTGTCTATCATCTTATATTGTAGGCCGAAAGCATCGGAAGTGCTGCACCACCCGATATTTTGGAGTTGCGAGATGAGATTGTCGTTTCTTCGGGACGCTAGTGACCGAGTAGAACTGGAAGATAGAATGTCAAATTCTGCTTTGCTGAACGCATTAGAGAGTGTTGCTCCAGTTGCACTTGGTGGAAGATGGAATGAAAAGATGGAACCTGCATTTATCACCAACATTGGTCATTACAGACGTTACAGGTTTGATAGTGTTCGGGACTTGTTGAGAGTTTTCAGAAACAAGTTGAATCACTATCGGGAACTTCCTCAAGAAATTCAGGTTTATTTCTCTTTCCAAACATGGCGCATTAGCATTTTAGTTGCTTGGGTAAGTCTTGTTAGGATAAAGTATTCAGGGTCAAGGATCGAGTTTACATCAAAAAGTTCATAGCTTAACTTTTCCCTCATGGTAGAAATTCTCACTCAATTTTATCCTCTTGATACATTTTTAGTTCAGATTTACCATTTCTAAGTAAATACCAACCAAAATTACTATGATCACTGTACATTCTCCACACGTGAATATCTTTTAATTCGCATATTAGGATGATCAGTTTTCGAACTTTAGATATCTTGATACTCTAGTACTATGTAAAAAACCACTTGACCTAAAAATTTGTGTTCAAAGATAGTTTTTCAATTCTCAAGTTTAAATAGACTACTTTGGCAATTGTCTTGTCATGTTGGACATTCCAAACATGTCTATCGGTATATTGGAGCAATTTCCTTATTTAACACTTTCTTTTCTTTGCGACTAACTTATGTGTGTCGGGTTTAGTTGTTGGTATTTTATTGGGCTGTATGTAACTGTGTTAATAATAGCATAGTAAACATTTCAGACACAGTTGATGTTTAGAGTTATTTGTTACAATTAAATAACAGACAAATCAGTTCGTTCATTTTTTTGTTATACAGGGTAAATTGTCCTCGAAAACGTATTAATAAGTTTTGATGTTATAAATTTCAGGAGCTTGTAGGAGCAGTACCAGAAGGATATGACAGTTACTTTTCAAGTAGATTTCCCAAGCTGTTGATTGAAGTGTTCAAAGTTGTCCGTACATTCTGTATGGAAGAAGATTGCTTTCACAAATATTTTGGGAAAACCATCCTTCTGTAAATAATCAATCATAAACTTATTATGATTGATGTACACCATGCATAATCCGAGTTTAGAATAATATTTATCTGTAATTATGAGAGTTGTGAATGTTTATATGTAACAATGAATATTTATCTATAATGTTTATCTTGAATCGTATTAATCGGAGCTCAGATGAAAGAGTTATGTTGATTCAATTTCTCGCTACAGACTTCAATCTCTTCTCAGTGCTTCAAAGCTATGTTGATTTGAGCTCTCCTAATTATTTGTACTCTTAATCATGTTTCAAAAAAAGTTATAATCACCATAAATTTAGACATGAAATATATTCCAAAATGCTTATTTTAGTTCTTGATTCTAAATTAAAATACTAAAGTTCATTCAAATTCTAAATTTGATTAAATAAACTTATCAAAGCCATAATCTCTATCAATCTCTAACATCATCTTCATCTTCGAGTTTTTCAATCTCATCATCTTCATCTCCGAGGTGCTCATCTATAAAGCCGGATTTTTGTTCTTCCTCACCTGTAAGAATCGTACGTTCTTTGACGGATATACAGAACTTCTTGATTCTGTTTCCAGAGCTAGCTTGAACACGATCCTCACGATTTTGCTCCAAACTCCACCTGGTGATTACCTGTTCTTCAACAGAGTACCCTTCCAAACACTCCGGAGAAGAATCCCCATTTCCATGTCTACCGATATGAACAACCAACAAACTTTTCGCAACACTTCCACAAAGTCGAATCGTGCAATAAAAATCAGACCAAACCCTCAATCTGCCACTACCCTCTCCCCCTTCTCCATCAGACGAAACAACAACAGCATATTCAGAATGAACAAAAGACGGATGGTGTCGATAAGCGACAAAATCGACACCATACTGTGATCCGGGCTTCACAACCCAGTTTTTTGTCCGGAGATGCGAATAAACCTTGAACAAATCAGGGAAAGTTTTCATCTTTGATCTCATATACCGCCACAGCTCATCAGAATTCTTCTCTCTATCATCTTGGTCAACAATTTTTAAACATTTTAAGTGATAATGCAAGTAAAATGCTTCTTCCAAACCTAATTGAAACCACTGTTTATCTTTCTCAGCATTGATGATCGGGCGGCCGAAACACGAACGAGTGAGAAGCTGAGTCTGTTCGGGTTCTACTGCAATGAGTACATTGAGTCCGGTGAGGAGTCCATGGAGATTGGATTGAGTTAGAGAAGAAGAAAGCTCCGAAACTATCTTCGACATTGGATCCGAAACTGCTTTAGCTTCTGCGATCTTTCCTTTCCATCTTGGCATCATTTTAGCTTGATTTTACGATGAATAGTTTCGATTGAGCCTTTCGTCGAACAGGTAATGTGCAATTAAAAGTGAACGGATTTTTGAAGATCAATTGAGAATGAAAAATGCCTGAATCATTTCGAGACCAAGGCTTTAATGTTGTTGGTGTTCTAATCGAGTAATGAGAAACTAAGAGAGAAGATTCAACTAACTCTTCTATAGTTTGTTTACATCTAGACTCTCGCAACCATGGTGAAAGATTTACGGGACATTTGGCAAAAGTTGAGGATTGTGTTTGAAGCCAACACAAGTTTAAAGTGGCGCTTGTTTTGTAACAAAAAAAAAAGTGCTACTTGTTTTGTTAGGATTGTGTTACATATATTACTTAAAATGTAAAAATAAAAAATGGCCTAAAATAAAGTGTCATGATAAGGTATTTTATTGTGGTTTGTATTATTTTGATTTGTTTTTTTATTCGATACTTTAATTTTGGCAAGATTTGAGATTAATTGACAACGAAAAACAACTATTTAGTTTAACCATTGACACTCGATGCCTGATAGGGTTTAGTAAAAAAAATCAAGATAAAAATCAGTTCAAAGGCTTGTTTATATTATTTACTCCACTTCTACACATATTACAAAAGTGGGTGTTTTTTTAAGTGTATTAATAAAAAATATTCTTTGTAGAAGGAATGTGAAAAGCGATTTTAGCTTCGCACAGAAAGCTTCAACGAAGCTAAAAATGTTTTGCAGAAGCTTTTTGCGAATCTCTTTTATAACTTAACATAAACTAAACATGCATTGCAGTACCATTTTGTAAAGGGTATTTTTGACATTTTTTTTCATGCAAAAGGTGTGTTTGGTAACGTGTTTTAAAATGAGTTCAAAAATGTAAATAGATGTTTTAGCTAGTTTTATAATTAACTCGATAAAAAGCTCTTACCACAATTTTTAAGCAATACAGGCAAGCACAATCTTTGTTTTACCAAAACAATAAATAAAGTTTTAAACACGAAGGATGTTTTAAAAAATTTACAAATTATCAATTTTAAAGTCACAAATAACTCTACAAGTCATTTTGAAGTGCTAATTGAGGTTTAGTGGAATAATATTACTTTTATCTCGCATCATTTTTGACAAATTGTCTTGTTAACTAACCACTATGCGATTACAATCAAGCAATAGCTCGATATAACATACTAAAAGATCATAGGACTTGTTCACCAAACGAGAAGAAGATCTAGGACTTGTAAAAGTAAATAAACAAAAATTAAAATAAGGGTCTCATAATACTTTCTATCATTTACATATAAACAATTTCTTTTTCACCACTAATCAGTTTAATCTGCTAATTATGCTTTAATGAAATTACTTCATGTACAAGTATAAATGTTCTCGATTCCTAAAACCACCGGGAAAAACGGTTTTTCCTATACAAAAAACAGTTTTCCACCATCCGATTAATCTAGATTCGAGCCGAAAGTAAAAAGCAACTAACTTAAACTTGATTGCCATAATCAAAACCTCTATCTGAAGTTGATCCAAAATTTGTTCTTCTAGAATTGGTTGTTTCCATGGAATTCTCTTCACCTCTCCTAGAGATCGTTTCGAGATGCCTTCTTTTTGACCGGTGTTTATCTTCTTCCTTTTCGTCAATATATGAAATGAAACTTTGAAGACGAGAAGATCTTAAGCTTGGTCCGGAAGATGATACTTGACCAGGAGGGTAATGCTTGTTGAATTGCCAAAACATCCTCCAAAAGTATATCAAAAGAGCAATCAGGCAAGCTATACCGCATATAGCGAAAAGACCTGAAAAACTCCTTAATGCAAGCTGATCTACTTCTAACTTTGTGCTCGCGGAGCTGCAAGCACTTCCCATGAGCCATTTGTCATGAATCCTCTGCAGGTCCCCGTTTTCGGACAGTTTCAGAATAGCAGTCGACATGTCAAGTGCTAGAGGTGAGTCCCGAGGAAATGCCTGACAGTTTTAAGGCAATCAAATAAGTACTTCCCCGTGGTGATATGGACAACAGAACAAAATACGAAAAATGAAAAGAATATTATACTTACAAAACCCCATCCACTCTTGGTGAATTCTTGGCCTATGATGCTAAATTCACATCTCGTTGAGAGGAATAGCTCCATATACGCTCGTTCATCGATGATAGCAACAACACCGCCTTTATGAGGACCATCTTTCAAGGCTTTAGCATAGTCTTCTGGCAAGAGAAGTGGAATGAGTCTAGAGTCATCAAAACCAAGTTCATTAATCAGATAATCCCTGGCAAATGAACCTTGCTGGTAGCCGATAGGATCGTTGCTCGTCTTCAAGTTTTCGATGCCTTTAATCGGAGATGAAAGCTGCTGCACCGTGAGTATCGAGGTCAAGCTTGCCGTGTAACTCGAGTTAATTATAAGCACTACAAATAGCCATATGACTAGAACAAGACGACCGAGGCTGCTCACAGTATTTTCTCCTGCAGAAAACAGGACACAAGAAACAGACTTCTAGTTAATTTGAATTTGAATTGGTTATTCCATTATATGATTAATTGACTAGTTTCAATCGAACTCACTATGCGCGAAGAACATGGTTGACAAGCTAAACCTGCAGCGAACAAAAGTTAACCTTAAGTCAATTTTCTCTGAATTTAACATACTCGAAAACATCGAAAGAAAAACATCAGAAGAAAAACAAACCGAGCTCCTTGTCTGAGTTTGTAACTCACCATATAATAGTGATGAGCTGTCTTCGAGGTGGACCTCTGAATTCATCATTCAACCTGTGCTCCAGAACCCAAATAACTACCCCAATGACTACAAAAAAGAAAGCAGTAACTCCCCACATACTTCGGCTAAACGGCATCAGGAAAGCCCAAGCATCAGATTCCTTCTTCTTAACCGGCGCTACTATGACTAGACCGGACTCGACATATGGCTGTGTAAAGTCTACCGACCTTGTTCTGTTTGTAGTAATAGTAATGTCACCAATTGCTGCATCAAATACCTGCATAGCAGATAATATGCAAAATGGTCTGATGTTAGATAAACCAGTTACTGATAAACTTCAAGTTTCGGTTTTAATACTTACACCAGCTGTGATCAGCCGGACCAGCTCATCATTTCTTGGGTTTACTTTTCCATCCCCAAACGGAATCAATTTATATGGAACAGAATATGGGAGAAAGTTAACAGCAGCCATAAAGACATCAACACAGTATCCAACAAACATCTCGTTGTTTACTTGCGAGATAAATTCGCGGTAACTAACACGATTAGGAATTCCGATTTTCAAATGTCTTCCATTGTTCGGGAACACCCATCCACGAGGTTTTTCTGTTGTTTGTCCCGGCCAGATCACACTCAACAGCTGCTGACTCAAATCGGAATGGTGCTGGGGCCTTGAGTAAAATGTTTCTGGAGGCTCAACTGATAAACCTGAATGATTAGACCAATAACCGATCTTTCTATACCCGTTACCAATCACATTGATGACTTCATAAGCCGGACGGATGAGATTACCATCAGAACTAAACTTCATTGGACCCGTCACACCTTCCATATCAGCCTCACGAATGTTCTTAAGCAACAATTTCCCTCCATCAAAGATACTCAATGCATTAAGATTCAAGCCACCCCTACTTAGTGGAGCTAGTCTCGAATCGTTCGAAAAAGAAATCCTCCCCCCTTCATTGAAAAACGCGTTGATTGCTCGTGCGAGAAGCCAAATCGTGTCGTAAGCGTATAAACCATAAGTATTTAACCCGATTCGGTCATCCCCGGGGATTCCATTGGTCAAATTTCTCCACCGGGATACGAATTTTCGCTTCAGTTCCGACTCGGGAGTGTACATTCGCAATGTGAGAACTCCTTGAATGCTCTCGAAAGTCTCTTCGGGAAGCGGAGAACTCGTATCAATAAGACTCGAGAGCCAATTCGTAGCGATCCAAACATATCCCGGCCCCATTAAGCCTAGATATTGAGCAACATCAAACACAATTGGACCCCAACTATTCAAAGAATGCACAACAAGAATCCGAGACTCGGTTAAAGCAACCTGAACTAATGCATCCGTAATCTCATCTCGGGTAGCCGCAGGGCTTAAAGGAGCTTTATACGAAATTCTGCATCGACTCTCAGCAAGCTTATCGCCTAACGAAGCAATCCCGTTTCTTCCATAATCATCATCAGCATAGATTGCAATCACCTCTCTCCATCCATAGTACTCAACAATTTGAGCTATGGCAGCCATCTGATACAAATCATTCTGAGTTGTTCTCACGAAAAATGGGTATTGAAGTGACGATAAAGTTGGATCCGTAGCCGAATATGACAACAACGGGACTTGAAGATCACTGGCAACAATTGATACTACATGAGCTGTAACCGAGGATTGGGGACCAACTATGGCAACCGTATCTTTCGCCATGAATTTCAAAGCTGCAATTAGGAAAACTTAGGACTGAGCACGGATCCTAAAGATACTGAATTAACTAAATCAACTAAAAAGCAACATAGTAGTAAAAGATGGAGAATGTACCATCAATAATGCCGAGAAATCCGCTGTAATTAGTGTCTTGCATAAAGAAATTAAGCTTGGTTCCACCAAGAATGGATGGATCAGAATTCACATCATCAACAGCTGCTTGAAGTGCAATTCTTGCTACTTTTCCAACAGTTGAATTGAATGCCAAAGTAGCTCCAATGTTGACGAATTCAGGCCTTGAAATGATGTTTTTAGCATAAACTCCATTGAAGAACACCATCAAAACCAGAATCCAAAATCCTTTCATGGTGAACCACTAGTTAACCACTAATTAATCAATTCTCCCTCCATAATCATGTTGCTAATTTCTGCTTAAAACACAAAATTATACAATCATTCATCAAAAGGAAAAAGAAAAGAACCAAATCAAATCTATAAAGTGAAAAAAGAAACAAGAATGAACCAGAAAACAAGCTTATAACCACAAATTTTCTCTTTAAACAAAAAAAAAGAAAGATGGCAACTTTTGTTTATAAAATTGAACCCATTAAAGACAAAAATATATTATACCAATTAAAAAATAGAAATCCTTACCATATGGCTAATAAAAAAATAGGCTGTTGGTGTTGCTTGCAGGGTGTAAAAAGCGAGGAAGAAAAACAAGATTCTGGACATGAAAATATAAAAAAGTTGAGGGTGAAATTGAAAAGAATCTAGAATCATCACATGCCAAAAAAGTTGGAAAGTCACGTTTTGCAGTACAACCTGCCTTACATTATACATATATAGTTCTAGATATGACAACTTAATAATAATGGAGGAGTAGGATCAGGTGCTTTTTTATTTATGGGTGTTTACTTATTCTACAGACTAAATTTTCATGTCTAAGTTTAAAAGAACTTTTTCGGTGAATAATGCGTACTCGAGCTTCAACTCCTAAATTTTTTCATATATACTCGAAATCAAATCATCTCGTTAAGTTGATAGGGACGAATCCAAGAGAAGGTTGGAGATTTGAGCATCCACTAGTTGTTCAACGTTGTTGAAAAGTATATGAAAATTAGGCTTAATACATTAGAAGCAAAACACAATGATTTTCTTAATTTGCTTAGAGTAATTCATTGAGAACTTGAATTTATTTAAAATGACTTGTTAACCTCTCAAATTTGTTTGTAATATATTTTTTGTCCTGGAACTTGTTTGTACATATTTTCTCAATGGAGTGTATGGTGAGCATAATTTATTGTTTCTCAAATATTGAGTGTAGTGATAATTGTTTGTTTTAGTTGGGCAATAACCAGAAATACAAGGTGGAAAGTAAGTGAGTGGAGATAAATTGCTCATTTGGGGGGTGGTCCTCTACAAGTATATAATTACAATTATTGAGCAAATATTACCAGCAAGAGAAGTGGATATTTAAAGTGACCAATCAAAGATTTACTCATGGCGTTATATAGTCCATTCCTAAACGAATGGATGATTTGGGTTCCATAAGATTGGGATGGAGATCTTAATTTTAATGAAAATAGTTTTACAACTCTTTTAGAGTTAATCACAAAACTGGCCCATTTCTATTCTCTTATGTTAAATCCTAACTGTAATTTGTTTTTTTTTGTCTCCTTAACAAAGCTATTCTCATTCGGCACTTAGATGCAGTCAATACAACGTAAATATCAGTTTCGTTTTTTATTCTTTATTTATCTTTCGCTCAATCCGCACAACAAAATAAATGGTTTGGGTTCATTGTTAGTATTGGAATGGACAATTAGATTTGAGAAAAAAAAACTTACTACAACTCACTTTGGTTAAAAAATAATATTTTTCTTTTCATGCAAAAGTAATGTTCCGATACTGCATTCTCATTATTGGGTCATTGGTTGTTTGGATTTGCAAAATATAGTGGGAAATTTAGTTCAAGCACAATTACGAAGAGGGAAACTGTACTGCTGATTGGATGACAAGTTGCGCTAAACCATCTTGTTTAGGGTACCAAGTTGTGCTAAATCTTCTTGTTTAGGGCATCACGAGTGTGGTGTGTCTCCCACAAGAATTCAAGATAGTTTATTTGAAGATCGCAAAGGATCATTTTGAGTCACTCAGTTTTTGTGTAGTTTGTTTCTTGAGCTTAATGCCCTCCTCTATTGTGGCGCACTTGTCTCACTCGGCTTCTAATTGTAGTTATGAAATCAAATAATTTCTTGCAATAGTTCATTTACATGAAACACTTTTGTGCTCTCTAACCAAATTGCTTCTCTACCTAGACAATCAAGAATTGAGTTCCAAATCAAATAATCAGGAACTACACCTTTATCCACCATTTGAAACAAAAGATTTGAAGCCCTTTCAAGATTCCTCTTCCTACAAAGAACATCAATTACAGGACTATAACTTCCTCTATCCGGAAAACAACCTCTACCCGCCATTTCATCAAGTAGCTTCAAAGCACTCCCATCTTTTCCTTGCTCGCAAAACCTGCGAATAACACCATTAAATGTTGAAGCTACAGGAACATAGTCGAGCTCGGCCATCTCGTTCATTAAATCAAATGCTTCTCGGAGATGCCCTTGTTCACAGAACACACGAAGCAAGCTATCGTAAACAAGAACGTTTGGACTTCCTCCTTGATTGATCATTTCACGGAAAGTTATCTTTGCATCATCAATGGCACCCGTTTCACATAGGCTTAATACCCTCAAACTCCGATCAACGGCTTTAGTGAATAAGTTTCTCATCTTAATTAGAAAATCAAGTGCTTCATCCCACATGTTTTTCTTATAGAGACCATACAACACACTATTGTAAGGACTAATTCGTCCTGTACAACCCGCTTTAGACTCCTCCATTAGTTCTAGGATCTTAAACCCATCTTCGATCATTCCTCCTGAAAACAACCCCTTGATTAACGTATCGTACGTATCGAAATTCCAACTAATTCCATCCGTTTTCATGTCATTGAAAATATCAAGAGCTAACTCGAACATCCCCTCCTTGCAGAACCCAAAAATCAAAATATTATAAGTGTCTACATTTGGAAAACATCCTTTTCTCTCCATCTCTCTCAACAAACCATACCCGACTTTCGCTTTTCCTGAACTACAAAATCCTTTCAACAATGTGTTATGAGCAACAACATCAACCTTACCCCCCTTGCTTTCTACTCTATCTAACACCTCAACAGCCTCCCTTACACGACCTACATTGCAAAGAACTTCCACAACTTTAGTCACCGTTATAACATCCGGCACAAATCCAGACTCAAAACCCTTCTCTAACATCACTAAAGCTTGCACCGAATTCCCTTCTTTACAGTAAGCAGACACCAAAACATTGAAAGTAACATCATTAGGCTCATCAATCTCATACATCAAGCTCCTCGCACGCCCGACTTTCCCGTTCTTGCATAAACCATGAAGCAGAGTGTTATAAACAACAACATTAGGCTTCACACCTCGAGTTTTCATCACTTGCAACAGCTTAAACCCATCCCCAATCCTATTAGTCAAGCAAAGACCTTTCATCAAAATGCCATAAGTATAATCATCACCCTCAACACCTTTTCCCATCATCTTCTTCCTGTAAAACTTTCTAGCAAGATCAATATCTTCCTTAACAAGAACATCAAGAATAGAATTATAAATTTTGAGAGATGGGTTGTCGCCGAACTTAGAAACCAAGTCAAGAACTTTAACAACATCCGGGATCCTTTGAGCCCGGCCGAGACCTCGGATGAGTGTTAGAAAGATATGTTCATCTGGGGGGGAGTGGATTGAGTGAGGCATTTCGTCGAGCAGGTTGTTTACAATGTCGAAACGACGGAAAGAACAGAGCTTTTGAATGAGAGCTTGATAGGTGGATTGAGAGTGAGTGAAATTGGGGAGATTAGTGGCCCAATTGAAGGTTTGTAGAGCTTCATTGGATGATTTTTGGTCTAGGATTAGCTCGACTATGTGTTGATGAGATGGAACAGAGTGGGATGATGATGATGATGAAAAGGTTCTGAGTTTGGAAATGCAGTGTGATTTACGAGGGATTAAGGTTCTATACAAGTTGATTTTCATGATTCAGATTCTTCCTAAACTCCGGAAATCAAGTCAACGACTCCCAAATAATCAATCAAGGTCTATTCTTATGTCTGAGGGTTTGCTTGGATTGATGTTAGACAACATTCATTAAAGTGGAGGGAGATGAGAAGATGTGTGAGGAGGGATGTTATTAAACCTAAGAACCTTGCTTGTTTCAATGATTTTTTTAATGGTTCAATTAATTCACATGTAATAATTAAACAACTTTTGAATTCTGCCAATTTGATGGAACTAATTTGAAGTTCAATTATAGTTTTATAAGTGAGACAAACTTACTACTTTAAGTGAGACAACAAAATAAAATTATATTGACACAAATTAAACAAACTAAACTTAAATAAAATTATTTTGAGGAAGTATCAAAAGAACAACAAGGTGTATCCAACCTTTATATTGATACAAATTTGCTAACATATTGATTTTATTGGTTCAAAATTATAGTCGCTTTTGCATGTACTTTTGTTGTGAGGTTTAATCCTTTCTTGCTTTTTTGATTATCATCGTACCGTGTAGCGTTGAACTCTTTTAATTATTTAATAATAAGATAACTTTTTTGTGAGTTACCATAAAAGAAAAAGCATGCAATAATTGAGTTGATGAGAGAAATTGATTTAGGATTAAAGAAAAGTGTAACTAATTAAAGTAACAGAAAACAGAAAGGGTGGAAGGCACGTGCGAGTAAGCCGTGAAGTGATCTTCGATCCCTACAATGGCTTCCCTTTTTTGTGGAGTCTCCATCCACACGCTTTAATAAACTTTTTCATCCCTTCCCTTTCCTACTTGTATGCTTCTTCTCTTTTAATCCTCCTCTCTTCCCCCAACCTCATCCTTTTTCTGATTCCTCCTAAAACAACACCACATTTTCATTATTATTTTTTCTAGTTTCTTCTGATTTAATCTTGGATCAAATACGACAGCTATTTTTTTGCTGTCTGTGTCCTCGGGAATTTAACCCCAAGATATTGGTGTGTCCACTCCAGCTAATTCATTAAAAGAAAAAGCTGGTTGCTTTGCTTGTGTTGATGATTTGTTTTTGTTTGTTTAAATTTGGTGTTTTTGAGAATGGATTAATTTTGGAAAATGGCTACTGGGACTGATGTATCTCCTCAGATTCCATGTGATGATGGACCTCCTGCTGCTGCTTCCATGGAAGATGATAATGATAATGATAATGACAATTCTTCCCTATCCAAAACCGGCAAGCCACCCAGAAATCTCTCTTGGATGCGCCATTGCAACAGCTCTGCTTTCTTGACTGATAATGTGAGTTCTTCGAATCTCGTATTTCATTCTTAATTTGATGATTTGATCAATCCTATGTTTCTATGATGATTTGTGAATCTAGATCTTGATTACATTCTTCAAGCACAATGTGAATTTTATCTACCTTCATTTGGTTCTTTTAATTGCTAGTTTTTGTTGATTTGGTTCATAGTCAAATGGGTCGGCATCAGAAATTAGTATCTGTCTGAAAAAACTAGGGATCATATGTTATTTTGGATTTGATTTGATAAACATAGAAAGTTATGGACTAAATTGGAATTTGACCAAATGAATCTTGTGGATGGAAGTTCAAGGGGATCAATTCATGTAATGAGCTCAATATTGACATCTATGAACTTATGTCTTAAAGTTCAAGTTTGTAACATTCAAAATGGGACAATTGAGAGTGCTCATCTTACCAAAGAGGGCTAATTATGCACTTTGCTAACGGATAATACTGATAATTCCAGAGCCGCGGTTATTGTTTATATTCAAACTCTCTTAGAACACGTTACAAAGTTCGGTTCCTCGGATTCTATTTTGGTAGGAACTCGTTAATGAAAGGCATAATCTGGTCCTAATATGTATTTGACTCAATTATGAATTAGAGATAAAATGATTTGCTTTTATCATATTGGAGCAGGAATTGGACATTGGAATCATAAGCTTGAAGTCACCATCAAATGAAAATCCGGGTTTTTTACCGATATATCGGTCTGGAAGTTGGTCCGAGAAAGGACCAAAGCAATATATGGAGGATGAATTCATTTGTGTGGACAATCTATGTCAACATCTAGTCACCGTTACAAATTGCCCTTCTCCTTCAGCATTTTACGGGGTATGTGTTCATTTCCATTACATTCAAATTCCACCTGAAAATTTCATTTCAAATTTTGCGATTGCTCATTCTATTTCCTCAGGTTTTTGATGGTCACGGTGGCGTTGATGCAGCATCATTTACCAAAAACAACCTTCTCAATTTTATCGTTGAAGATGCGCAGTTTCCTTCTGGTGTAAAGAAGGCTATTAAAAGTGCATTTGTGAGGACAGATCACGCACTTGCTGATACTAAATCCGTTGATAGTTCATCTGGAACTACTGCTTTGACTGCTCTTATCATGGGAAGGTAAGAAATCTCATGAGTTTTACCCGTTTTACTAACGGTAAATGTTTGTTTATTTCACTCTTTGATCTGCAAACCTGCAGAACTATGCTCATTGCTAATGCTGGGGATTCTAGAGCGGTGTTGGGAAAACGGGGACGAGCAATTGAGCTGTCTAAAGATCATAAACCGAACTGCACTTCCGAGAGGCTAAGAATTGAGAGACTTGGAGGAGTTATATATGATGGCTACCTTAATGGTCAATTAGCCGTGGCTCGTGCTCTTGGAGATTGGCATATAAAGGGGTCAAAAGGTGCAAAAAGCCCATTGAGTGCGGAGCCTGAGCTGGAGGAATTGATCCTCACCGAAGAAGACGAGTTTTTGATCATAGGGTGTGATGGATTGTGGGATGTGATGAGCAGCCAATGTGCTGTAACAATAGTAAGGAAGGAACTTACGACTCATAATGACCCCGAAGGATGTGCAAAAGCACTTGTCAAGGAGGCTCTGCAGCGCAATACGTGTGACAATCTGACTGTTGTTGTCGTCTGTTTCGCTCCCGATCCGCCTCCTAAGATTGAAATTCCGAGATATCATAGGAGGAGAAGTATATCAGCAGAAGGACTAGACCGTCTAAAGGGGGTCTTAAATACCGGACTATGAATCTTGTAACCAAAACACAAAATCAGATAATAGTACAAAAATGTTCCCGAAACTCTCAACAGCCAAAACATATCAGTTTATATTACACTAACCGTTTTTCCATTCCTTTTCGTGTCAATTTATTCAAACACGTGAATTGAATTACAGAATAATGATAAAGGTGAAGATATTATTTGACCATGAAAGTTAGTTTCGACTTATCGCTCCGACCTGACAAGATGAGGGTGATTGTTGTACTCTGTAAACGAAAAAACATATTTATCGATAAAACTTTCAAAAATGCTGTTAATCCGATGCCTCCAGTTAATGCTGAGTTTTCTGAGTTTTTAACTCAATTAAGGGTCAAATTTGTATTTGGCCGTGTTTATGCTATAACACAACATCAAGACAATTTTGATGATAGAATAGTTTGTAGAAAATGAAGAAGAAACTGTAATTTTTACTTTTCAGATGCATTTATATATCATTTTAATTTCTTGTGTATTCATTTACTACAAAAAATGATCAAATTTGCCCCCCTCTAACCTATAAAAGTGTAGATTTACCTCCAATGTATGAAATGGTACATCATTAATGAGAAGTAAGATCATTATTTTCCTTTCACTTGCGATTTCAAGTTTTAATTATCATGTAATCTCTAGATTTGACTACGTGATTATATACGATTCTATAGAAATTTCTTAGCTACTTCCTCCTCGGTTCCTAAAAACCTTGCACCAGACAAGCTCTTGGAAGGATATTGATAGATGTGTTAGAAATTATATGAATGTTTTTTTTTTTCAAATCTTGCATTCAAGTCTCTAACTCTTAAATTCAATGATCTTTGGTTACATTTTAAAGGTTATATATGTCTACACTAGTCCAAGCTCTAAAACTCTAAACACAAATATATAAAAGGTTTGTAATACTCATAGTTGCTATCAACTTATCATTTCAAGTAAATTTAGCGAGCTAACGACAAATTTTAATAAATTAATATTTTTTTTCTTGACCAAATATATTCATTAATTAATTTTACTTTTTTTGGAGATAGATGGTACCAAAACGTATTCATTAACCAATAATAACAGCAATTGTTATTTGTTGGACTTCACTCAAACTGATTTGAGCTATACTACCAAAAACCAGTGGGTTTGTTTCAGCTTTGAAAATATGTTCCAATTGCATGTTTTGATTTGGTTTTGGAGTGGCCATCCAATCCCCATGTCTTCAACTTCAGAAAGTGGAAAATTAGCCAGGAAATTATATTTGATAATGACTATGTTTAAGAAGAAAAATCTTAATTAAGAGAAGTAACAATGGTTTAAGTTTAGTTTGTAGAGCAGTCTGGATTTTAGTTTGGACATATAAAAGAGGCGTATGTGACAAGGAGTTTTCTAAATTTAATCAATTTAATGTCTCCACAAAAGTTAGAGCCGTATAGTGTACGGATTATGAAGTCCTTTTCTATTTTATCACGTGGTCCCAAAAAGCAGATATATATCTTCATGCCCATAAATTCATAATTCATTTGGCTATTTACAATGTTTGTAATGATCCTATAAAATATATTTATTTGAGTTTTGGTTAAGTATTTTTTTTTTTTAAAGGCATAATCTTATCATCAAGTAACAAGGGACAAATAGAGGGGCCTTGCTGCCAAAAGAAGATACTAGCACTAAAACAGGGCGTCTTTACAAGAAATTGAGCAATTTGATTAGTTTTTTTTTTTTTTTTTTTACTAAACTCAAGTTAAATCCAACTAACTCACTAACAATGAATTTAAAAAAGTATTCGCTCAATCTTATATCTAGCCATCGAAATTTTTTAACACGAAAATAATATACTGCAAATCTATCTCAAGAGTGATATTTTAGAAGTTTTGATACTTAATCTGAGAGAGTCTTTTTTGATAGACCTTAAAGAATCTTTGTTTGTAGGTTGAAGTTTGTTTTTTTTTTTTGATGAAATTCAAGTCATCATAAAGAGGTTGTTATTTGCTTTAGATTTTTCGTTTGTTTTGGTTATTCTTCCATAAAATGCTTAACACAAAGAAATCAAACGTTCCTTCTTTACTTTTACGAGTCTTTCATTGATGTGTCTAATAACTTTTCTAGATTCATCTCCTACTTTTTTGATTTGCACATATAAAATATTTCTTTAGCTTCTTGAACTAAATTTTTTATTAAATTTAACTATCTAATATAGCTAGCCCTCTTTATTTCACAAAGATATTTTTTTTTTATTTAACTATCTAATATAACTAGGTATAACAACACCCTTAAATTATGAATTAATACACTATTGTCCAAACTCCATCTTACAAACCTAATGTAGAAAAGTTCAAAGTTTTTAATGCTAAACTAGTCATAAAAAATATCTTCCATTTCCCCAATTTTTAATCTATTCTCATGAAAAAGAGGTACTTTCTATTAGAGCCACTTGTCAACGTCATTGTCTTTCATTTCAAATTTCCCATCATCTTTTATAAAATTTCTAAAAAGATGAATCATTGAAAAACTTTGATATTTTATTTCACAATTACCCTAATTATAATTTGCTTGAATCCTTTGCCTTCCACTTCTTCTAATCCTCAATTAGGTAACAATATCTCCTCCCCAACCCAATTTTCCCAATCAAAAATCACTCTTTCCTCCTCAAATTTGAACCTAAAAATCCAAAAGTTCCAATCTTTCCTCCCCAAATTTGAACACCAAATTAAAAAGTTTCAATCTTTCCTCCCCAAATTTGAATCTCCATAACCCCAATTGAAGATCATAAACATGGGATTTGATAAAGAAGCAAGCTCATCTTCTCATGTGCTTCAAGTTCCATCTCTTCCTAGGGAAGATACCCCTCTTTTAGGGAAAAAACCTCCCCTTTCATCTCTATCAAAGACTTTTGCAAACGTGTTCATCGCCATTGTAGGAGCTGGAGTTCTTGGGCTTCCTTATACCTTCAAAAAAACAGGATGGGTAATGGGTTCTCTCATGGTTTTCACTATTGCTTCTCTTACTTATTATTGTATGATGCTTCTTGTTCATACTCGTAGAAAACTTGAATCCAATTTAGGGTTTTCCAAAATCTCTTCATTTGGTGATTTGGGTTTTACTGTTTGTGGTCCAATTGGGCGTTTTGCTGTCGATTCGATGATTATTCTATCTCAAGCTGGGTTTTGTGTTAGTTATTTGATATTTATAGCTAATACTTTAGCTTATGTGTTCAATCATAACAAATCAAGTGAGAAGATTTGGGGGTTTTTGAGCCCGAAAGCTTTGTACATTTGGGGTTGTTTCCCTTTTCAATTGGGGTTGAATTCGATTCCGACATTGACCCATTTGGCTCCACTTAGCATTCTTGCTGATGTTGTTGATCTTGGTGCCATGGGTGTTGTAATGGTGGAAGATGTTGTTATGTTCTTGAAAAACAAGCCGGTTTTAGAGGCTTTTGGTGGGTTTTCTGTGTTCTTTTACGGGTTAGGTGTAGCGGTTTACGCCTTTGAAGGGATTGGAATGGTGTTGCCGTTAGAATCTGAAGCTAAAGACAAGAACAAGTTTGGGAAAGTTTTGGGTATTTGTATGGCTTTCATTGCTTTGTTGTATGGAGGATTCGGGGTTTTGGGTTACTTTGCGTTCGGTGAAGAAACTAAAGATATAATAACGACCAATTTAGGGCCGGGATTGATTAGCAATTTGGTTCAGTTTGGGTTATGCATCAACCTGTTCTTTACATTCCCGCTCATGATGAACCCGGTGTATGAGGTTGTGGAGCGGAGGTTCTGTGGTTCGAGATACTGTGTGTGGTTGAGATGGATAGTGGTTCTCGGGGTAAGTTTGGTCGCTCTTTCAGTCCCTAATTTTGCGGATTTCTTGTCACTGGTCGGAAGTAGTGTTTGCTGTGTTCTTGGGTTTGTTTTACCTGCTTTGTTTCATCTTATAGTGTTCAAGGAAGAGCTTTCATGGAATGGTTTGGCGGTTGATTCTGCCATTGTTACTTTTGGAGTTGTGGTTGCTATTTCTGGTACTTGGTCTTCTTTGTTGGAGATCTTTGGTTCCAAATCTGCTTAATTCTTGTTCAAGCTCTTAAAATTGTGCTAGCTTTTTTTTATGGCCATTAGAGGGAGAGACAGAGAAAGAGAATTGCTATGTTTGTTCAAAAATAAGTTCTGTTTGTGTAATGTATGAAGATATAAGTACAGAATGAAACATCTATTTTTAGCATAGATTCGTCAATTACATTCAATTTTATAGCTCATAATGAAGTTCATGTGTTGTTTTAGCTGTGTAGTAAAAGACGCTAGGCATTAATCGAGCTGATGGGAGCCTTCAAATATTAATCGAGAATTAGTTGGGGACAAATCTGATTTTGAGCGTCAAGATGGGTCTAAGTGATCCAAGCTGTCGAAATGCGACATTCGTTAATAATAATTTGTTTTAGCCCAAACATGGGATTTGAAGTCAAATTAGTTCGAAATGACACTTGTAATCATATACCACAAATCACATATTGATGTATCATTTTGGGCTGAGTTGACTTATAGTGCCATATTGATAATATACGAACCTGGACTTTAAAACGAGATATTCATAGCGGACTTTTTTTTGTTGATTAATTCAAAATGACTAATCATGATTTCAAAATAAAAATGTCCATCATAACTGATTTTTCAAACCATAATGTTTGGAGCTTTGAGGTATTGTTTCTCTAAATTGTTGTCTAAACTTAATTTTGATTCTAGGAGTCAACTTTATCATTTGCACCAATTCGATTCCACGTACCAAATCAATTTTGGATCATTTTGGTCCATCATAATGCTAACAATGTTATTTTGGACCAAATTTGAGTCTACAAGTCAACTTTCTGATTTGAAGGTCTGAAAAGTCAAAAGATCAAAACATAGATTCTGGATCAAATTGAGCTTATAAGCAAACATTAAGACCAAATTGAAGGAATACAAGATGAAAGATCTCTTCTTAGCATGGATTAATAAGTTTCCTTCAGAACAGCTTCGACTTTGGGCCTGAATTAAAGTCTTCAAGTTCAACTTTGGGCCTGAGGTTCAGCTTTAATGCTTTTAGTTAGGCCCATTTAGCGCGGGAACATTCTCTCATAATTTCATCTCAATGACTCGATCTTCTTTTTGTTTCTCAATTTACAAATTGAACATTATTAACTATCGAATAATTAAAAACTCATAAACTATACTGATCTCCTGAATTAAACTGAATAATAATGAAATTAAGCCAAAAAGAATGACCTTAATCAAATTATATAAACACGTAATTCTTTAACTAAATTAGATCTCACAACTTTCTAGTGTAGCAATAGACAGCTTAATACGATCAATAATCAAGAATCCACCGTATTAAAATAAAAGATCAAACATATGTATGTGTGATATAAATTGAAAAATATAAAGTTATATCAAATGGATCATATAAGGAACATGTTCTGAACAAAAGATATTACACAATCCATGAATATGATCAAAAAATTACAACATCGTAAATCTACCATAAGAATAATTCAATATCAAAACCAAGAATAAAGAGAGAATTCTGCAAAATCATACAAGTGCTAACACCACAAAGGCACAGCAAATAATTCATAAACCAAACACTATATACTCGTCGAAGCAAACAGGTTGCCGAATCTCGCTAAAAGGGAACAAGCAAACCACAAAATTAATATGATCTGTCTAGAAAGCTTTCAATTTATCAGAACTTGGTTTTGGTGTACCTCTAGAAAGATTTCCAGTCATCTGTACTTTTCCGTGGAGTTTCACTGTCTATGGATGTCTTAAACGGTCCAGTAGATCCAAATGGATCCGTATCTTCGAACGAGTAATTATGATTACTATCAGAGTCTCCAGGGCCGCGTACAGAATCAAACCTTGCAAAGGCATTGCTTGAGGATGATTGGAATAATCCACCGTCATTGGAATTAAATGAATCAAATCTTGAAAACGCACTATTATGATCAGAAGAATCAAAGTTTGATGATGCGAACCCATGACTGTTATTATCGGTCTCTCTAAATGAGTCAAACCTTGATGGCAATTTATGACTGTTATTATCGGTCTCTCTAAACGAGTCGAACCGTGAAAACCCTTGACCCTGATCGGAGTCTCGGAATGAATCAAACCTTGAGAACCCCTGGGAGTCTCCAGATTCTCTAAACGAATCAAATCTCGATGGGAACCCTTGGCTTTGATCAGAAGTGCTACGCATCGAATCAAACCTTGAAAAAGAATGGGATTGAGATGCTCCACTGTCTGGCATATTGAATGAATCAAACCTAGAGAGGCTGTCAAAGGAGTGGTCTTCCATTCCAAAATTGTATGCAGGGGTGCCCGGAACAGAGTCTGCAAATCCAAATGAGCTCTTATAGGCTGGAGTGCTGGGAACAGAGTCTGCAAAACCGAAGGAACTCTTATAGGCCGGGGTACTGGGAACAGAATCAGCAAACGCGTATGTGCTATTTCCTTGGTTATTATAGGCAGGGGTTCCTGGAACAGAATCCGCAAACACGCTTCTTCCGAGGTTATCTGCAGGAGTGCTCGGAACAGAATCGGCAAATATTGATTTACCCATTCCCTGGTACATGTTATCTGAATGTGAGGACCCTGTTTTCAATGGATTTAGCCGGAATTCTCCCATACCAAATAGCGAACTTTCACCTTGCCTATCATGATCCAAATCCTACATATGAAAGTTTTAGCAATTTATTCAGTATATCAGCACAAAGGAACAAAAAGAAAATTATTTAATAGGAAAAACCAAAGTTTCATCAATATGTGTGTAACCGTGATCACACGTGTAGAGAAAGGGAGATTCCACTCTCTTTCTTTGGCTTAAAACGGTATTTACAAATTCTTATACCCCTAATAAGGAAACATTTATTTTGATGTACTCTGGAGGAACGCAAAAGAATTTAAACAAGAGAATTCCGGATATTTCTTTTGGAAATAAGGTCTTTTGAAGGAATGATCAATCATAAGAAAATTTTATCGAACTCATGACTGATAAGAATTTGATTCTACACAATGCAGTAATGTCCAATGATTCCCGTCTATAATACCAATTAAGGTAACAATATAGCAAACACCGACTCCACTTACCTTGCCACTTTCAGAATCAAAGCCCCAAACGGATTCTGAATCATAGCTTGTGTCAAACGTACCCCATCCAGGTTCGTCTCCACTTTTATCCCCAGACCGAACAGATTCAGCACCACCAAAATCGCTGCATAGTAATGCCATTAGTAATTTCAGATGCCCAAATGAAGTACTAATATTCAAGACTTATGTGAAAAGATATGAACTAACCTATGGATTTCTTTAGCATGGGGAGAACCATCAACACCAGCCCCCTCTCTGAATGGAGAGTCACGGAAATCATGTGGTTGGCTCTCAGCAGCACCACTTCTACTAGCAGGACTGCCAGGAGGACTTCCAGCCTTGCCATTCTCATTTTGATCATGGGTTGATTCTTTATCTTGTTCACCTGAAATTGGACTCTTCTCTGACTTCACATCAAACTTTGAGGGGGAAGCACTGGACTCATCCTTCACAGTTACTTTTTGAATTGAAGATTTCTGTTTTGGGGGTGCTATAACATTTTGCACGTCAAGAGTAAGATCTTTAACAAATGTGAAACCTGCAAGTGGATTAGAAAATAATATATGTTGAATTCTCGATCCTGCCTAACAGATTTACCAAAAAGTGAGAAGCACTTGACGATGTAAAATGAATCCAGCATCCACTTGGAACTGTGTGATATGCAAGATCATTTAACATGAACAGAACATAAATCATCAGACTAGCCATTTGACATACCTTCATCTTCAAACTTATCCCAGTCTTCATCCCAGTCAGCAGCTCCTCCTTGAATTCCAGGTTGCCAACCTTATTGAAAGACACCCAAAATAAGAGTAATAAAATCAGTACAAACCAACTACATCAGAATAAAAAAGATCTCAGGATGATGTTTATTTTATTCCCAAAATATTATGCAAGAGAAATTCACTACGTGAGAATAAAATCACGTTAATTTTTTGTTAAAATAGCATAAAATTAGGAACTAGGTAAAACAGTTACAAGGAAAACTAGAACTCAAATAAGCAGATAGTTTCTGTGCAGAGGAAACCTATAAGAGAAGCATAACCATATAAAAACGAATAGATAAAATATAGCAAAACAGATAATCTCCAGCATTGAGATTCAATTCACCAATTATCTTAGTAGACACTACATCCAAAAGTCATTTCCTAATCCAGAAACAACTGATGTTCACTCTTACTGCCACCGTCATATAAACTGAATCAATCATATGTATAGAGCACATAAGCATTATATTAGCAACAAAGAAGGGTATTAACACAATGAATACACAACTGCATGTTGACCTTCAATCAGAATTTTAAAGGTAACAGTTCCTCCACCTAGAATTTTTTGTATTTGCCTAGGCCTACCGTTTAACAAAGAAAACTAAACTGAGTAAAGTAATAATAAGCTAAAGTTTTCTAGATAAAACAACTTATTGCTAAGCAGAGAAGTAATAAGTTCATGAACAATACCAAAGGGAAGCTCGACCAGTGAAATTGGCTTAGCGCGTAACCCATATTGCTTACAACGTTCATTCACGTGTTTCACTAGTTCTTCAAGACTTGATTGGATGCGGTCAACGCGCTCCTGTATGAACAAGAAAACAGAATTATTTCCGGGTTTTACATTTTCTCCCCAAGTCAAATAAGTTATATCATACCTTTAAAACACCATCAGCAGTTCCTCCTTCTTCCATTTTAACAATTGCCCGATATAACTCCATTTTCCTCTCCTGAAAATAAGTGACACAGTACTATTAAGTCTATGTCCTGACAATCTTTTCTCAAACAAATGTTCTGGAAAAAAAGAACACAGTACATGGACGAAAAAACATAGACTGAATTTTTTTTACCAAAGATCATAAATACCTGAATATCACGAAATGTGGCTTCTTCAATGGTTAATTTAGAAGCTACATCCCCGGTCTGCTTGTATTTTTCCTCGTACTTTTTAGCTAATGTCTCAACCTAGAATCACAATTGCTCAAGTTAATATATTAAGCAGCACATTTTGAAGTTTAAATACCTCAGTTCACAGGCAGTAGAGATACCTCACGCTTATCAGCAGCCACCCTTTCTGTTATCTCATTAAGCCGATTGTCACATCGACTCTTATATAAAACCTGTAATGAATTCGCAAAAATAAAAGTATTAACAACAACACATCTAATGTGCAAAGGTGAAGATATAAAATATATTCCCAGTTCCACTCATGGATCACAAACTGTGATCAATAAGATGGATTAAATATGACTCGAAGAAAATGTTTGAACCCAAACATTTCTACAAATTATTAGAGACCAGACAATGGCATCATCATAAAACAATGGAACACCGATGAAAAGTATAACAAGATAAAAGAAGCATGCTTACCAATTCCTGCATCTTCACACGACAGAATTCAATTTTCTGCCTTGATTCTGCTATTTCCTTTTCCAATTCCTCAACCTTAAGCAAAAAGGACCAGAAGTCAATGCATAGAATCTACTATATAAGCCATACTTTCATCTAAACTGTAATAGCGGAATCGTTCCAGAAAAAAGCGGTCTAGGTCAAATAGTTTTAGCAGTGTTCCTTGATGCAAGAAAATACTGAAAGAAACATGCAAAATTACTACTTGGTTCACAATAAGCGCATAAAAAGAATAAAGAGTGCCTTTTTATCAGCTTGAGATGCATCTTGGAACTTAGAGTTCAGTGAATCCTGCTCTTCTTGGCTGAGTTGATCTACAAGATGCTTTTCCAGCACAGGAATTTTAGGCTTCTGCTGAGTAGGCGGTTTCTCATCAGCATGATGCATAGAAGGTGGCCTCGGTGGCCTTGATGCAGCACCAGGTGTTGGCCGTGGACCAGACACAGTATGTGGTTGTCGGAAACCTACAAAAAGCTCAGCTCATCTTTAAAGGTAAAAACACAATGAAAGAAAGAGAAAAGAAAACAAACTTGAAAGACAACGGAAAGCAATACCAGAAGGGTGTGCCCAAGCTCCACCACCATGAGTAGGAGTAGGTGTAGGAGTAGGAGTAGGGTGGCTTGTGGCAGATAACAGAATCTCATCAGACATAACAGAGCTCGGAAGTGTTGCAGGGAGAGTACGCCCTTCTCTGAAACGCTCCATCAAATAGAGAGCCGTACAAAACTCTCTCAAAGTAAGCATAACATCATTATCTTGATCAGCTAAGTTCCAAACCTGTTTTAATACCTCTGAGACACCAATGGAAGTAGTAGATGAGTGTCAGTTAATCTGAAAATGTAACAATTTTGTAAAAGATATATAGGTATCCTAATATATGAGAGTCTATGGAAAAGCTTAACTATTCAGAGAAGAATAGTGTAAGAGTATAGAGAAAACAATTCCAATAAAAACAAAGCACTAAGTGACTGATTGTTTCTAAATTTAAGATATATCAACCATTGAAGTCCATCCCAACGAATCGTAAAAGCAAAATACAGTCTCCTATAAAAATTGTATTTTGCCAACTTAATTCAAAAGGATAATACAATACCAACTTTATTGAGAGAGCATATCATACACTGATAACAAGCTGAAAGATGGAAATGATCGAAATAAATTCCAACAAATACTAAACTAAAATCTAGTATGCTTTCAACGTCGTGCTTTCCCAACCAGGTTTTCAAAGGTGAGTAGAATACTAAATCTTACGCATATAACAAACTACAACAGGGAAAAAATTAGGCATGCTAAATAGAAATAACATGAATTTTGCAGTTACACATGATAGACATTGAATATCAATAAATTCATCTTTAAAACTATAAAATTGAACGTAATTTAAAAGAGAAAGAATACATTTTAGTCTACCTCTTGGCAGCCTCCAGCTCAAGAAGAGGTCACGTGCTTGGTCACCAGTAATTTTTCCATCTCTATCCGTGTCCACTTTGACAAATACTTCCATATATTTCTGAACATCAGAGTGTGTCATCTTTGGCCATGGAGGCTGGGATTGAGATGAAGCTGAATTCCCAGTGCCAGCAGGAAACGGAGATGAAGGAGAAACAGCAGAATTTTGAGCTGTAACAGCGTGGTTGACTCTTCCCATTGATTGACCAGCCACAGGTTGCTGAGAGAATGTATTCTGCAAGGCCTTAGCTGAAGCTTGAGTTCCATCAGCATATGGAACAGTAGATGATGAGACAGGTATGCTGCTGGTAGATGATGCAGCTATGCTGGTAGATTGTGTTGGTTGAGCAGGAGTTGCAGAAAACACATCTCCAAAAAGCGAGTCTGTCGCGAATCCATTTCCTGAAATTTTTGGATCTCTTTCAGCTGATTGGTTAGAGGTCAATGCTGCCTCTAGAGGTTTCGGGACAGTAGATGGTGCTTGTGCAGGCGGTCTAGGTTGAACAGACGGCATTAAAGGTGTGTTTCCAGACATCACCTGTGGTCTAGGTTGACTAGAGGGCATCAAAGGTGTTTGTCCAGGTGTCACCTGCGATCTAGGTTGAACAGAGGGCATGGAAGGTGTCTGTCCAGTTGTCACTTGTGGTCTAGTTTGAACAGATGGCATGGAAGGTGTCAATCCACTAGTCACTTGTGGTCCAGGTTGAACGGAGGGCACCAAACCAGAACCCATCATCCCAAATCCATCCGCAGCTAAAGGAGGCCTAGCCCCTCCACTCTGATTTTGAGTAGTTGGGACACCCATGCCACCCGCAGCCCAACCGGCGGAGACATTTGGATTTGAAGAGCGAGGAGCAGCCACGGTAGTGCCTCTGGGAATACCTTGGCTTGCAAGCACTTGTTGGGGGTGGGAGGGCATAGCTTGGGGAGGCCTCATAAACTGATTTTGCTGAGATGGGAAGTACTGCTGGGCTGTGCTTCCATTTCCAGGAAACTGTGGCCTGATCCCAACGCCTTGTGATGCAACTGGTGCAGTACCTGCAATCTGAGGAGCAGGGGTTGCCGATCTAGGAGCAGGTGTGGCTGCAAGGTTTATCTGCGGAGCAGGAATTTTAGCTGAAGCAGGACCAAATAATGCCGCCTTTACTATATCTGGAGTCAATTCCCGTTTACTTTGTGCCACAGTAACAAGCTTAAGAGCATTATAGAATTCTTGTCGGCCAAGGTAACCAGCTTTCCTCTGATCAGCATGTGTCCAAACCTGAATGAATCAGAAATGGGCAGTATTTGTTAGAGAATAATTTAGATACTATTGGTATATATTAGTTGTATTACCATAACCGTAGATAATGTTGATTGATAGGCGTATTAATGATAATTGATACGTTACTATTAGTTGTATTACCATAACCGTAGATATCCTATTAATGTTGATTGATAGGCGTATTAATGATGACTCATATGTTACAATGTACTATATCCTATATTTCTATATTCTCTAACAGTATTCAATGCCGAAGCAAAAGAGGATTTCAGAGCCAAAATAAAAATTGTCGCACAAAATACAAAATAAGTAAATAAACTTCCCCATCAAAAAGCCTTTTGACACATCTATCTATCTATCAATGCGCAAACAGCATGGGAATCAACTTAACTACTAATACAGGTTGCATCAATCATCCAGGCGCTACAAGAACACTGATAAGCAACTGAATATATAAACAATCAAATTTAAACTACAGTTGCTATAGATGAATTAAGAATCAAAATACTGAAGGCAATATCGTCAATGCATTGCAACCTATAACCTAAAATATTTCGCCTGAACCACCAAAATTCTAGAACCATGAAGTTAAACATCTTTACACAACCTCTCACAGAACAACCAACACAAACTGTATCAACACAGATCTCATATCCTCACAAATTCTGCCATAAGAGGTTAGAGCTTCCACTACAAAGCGTAATGAAACCTATTGACTGATATAATGGAACAAAGTCGAAAAAAATTGCTACAACGTCCAAAACTTGAAACTAATGAGAATTATCTTTCAAAAAGTAGCATGCTAACAAATTGATCACTCCGACTTTATCGCAATCTATAAACTACAATATTTCATTGAACCACCAAAACTCAAGAACCATAAATTTAACCATCTTTCTTCAACCACTCTGCGACACATAACTGTATCAACACAGATTCATATCCTCACAAATGCTGCCATAAGAAGTTGAAGCTTCCACTACAAAGCACAATCAAACCTTTTGACTAACAAAACAGAATATATACACAAAGATGAGGTCGAAAAAGTTGCTAAATCGTGCCAAACTCGAAAGTAATGAGAATTCTCTTCCAAACAGTAGCATGTTAACAAATTGATCACTCCGATTACAGCCCTAACTGAATTTAACTGAAATTTTTCAAACAAACCGATCTAAAAGGTTCCGGAATCTATGGCATAAGTAAAGCATTGACACTGTGAAACCATGAAGTTAACTATCTTTCTTCAACCACTCGAAGAACAACAACCAACACACAAACTGTATCAACACAGATCCATATCCTCACAAATGCATCCATAATAATTTGAAGCTTCCACTACAAAGCATAATGAAACCTATTGACTAAGAAACAGAATATATACGTAAAGATGAGGTCCAAAAAGTTGCTATATATGGTGCAAAACTAAGTGCAGCACTAGAAACTAATGCGAATTATCTTCCAAAAAGTAGCACACTAACAAATTGATCGCTCCAATACACTGCAACCTATAAACTCAAGAACCATAAAGTTAACCATCTTTCTTCAACCACTATGGGACACACAAACTATATCAACACAGATCCATAATCCTCACAAATGCCTTCACATGAATTTGAAGCTTCCACTATAAAGCATAACGAAACCTATCGACTAACAAAACGAAAAAGTTGCTAAATCGTGCAAAGCTTAAATATAATGAGAATTCTCTTCCAAACAGTAGTAGACTAACGAATTGCTCACTCCAATTAAGGTCATAAACTGAATTCAGCCGACAATTTCCGAAGAAACCGATCTAAAAGGTTCCAGACTCTATGACACAAGTAAACCATCAACACTCTAGAAACATAAAGTTAACAGATCCATATCCTCACAAATTTCACATAACGAAACCTGTTGACTAACAAAACGGAACATATGAGGTCGAAAAAGTAGCTAAATCGCGCAAAACTCGAAACTAATGAGAATTATCTTCCAAACAGTAGCACGCTAACAAATTGATCAGTCGAATTACGGCGGTAAGCTGAAATTTGAGGATCTAAAGGTTTAGGAGTGTATGATATAAGTAAAATAGAGAAATGGAGATATAGAAAGTACCTGAGCAAGGACTTGTTTGGGCAGACCAGAGCCTTGAAAGAAACCGACAGCTTCAGCGCCACTGATCTGGCCATCGCCGTCCAAATCTGCTCTCCTAAAATAAGCATCGAACAGATCCGTAGACGCCATTTCGAATCCAGAAGCCTCGATTTTAAACCCGGAAACCGACGATCGAATTACTAATTGATTGATGTTATTGACGACGAAGAAATCGATCGCCCCCAATCCAGCCCCGGAGGAGAGAGAAGTTAGAGAGAGAAAGCATCCAGGACAAGAACAGAATGGGAGAAAACAAAAAGAAAGGGGAAAAAAAAAAGCCCAACTGTTGCCAACGGGCCAGACTTTTTGGCTGGACTTCTGCAAAACGACGCCGTTGTGGGCGAATAACAAGTAACGACGATTAAGTGTCATGTTTTTGGGATAAATACATGAGGAGTCCTTGAGTTACTCCGAAACATTTTAAATGTGGCTTATTTGGTGTACTTTACAATTGTGGTTACGATCTGGTTTGAAATGGATGGTGTTGAGATAAGAAGGGTTAAGTAATTAGTGATTTTAAAATGATGACGATAGAGGTGAAAGTGAAGTAAATTTTGCATCATTAACGAGTGTTGAGTGATTTTAGTGAAATGTTGATTAATACATACATTTTAAAAGTCGTGGATGAGTTTAAAATGTTGAATTTGGGTCAAATTATACAAATTTTACATGGTATATAGTCTAAAAGTTAATGTTAAATTATCAACATACAATCATACAAATAAAAAATTTTATCCTTTTGTCATTTAGAAGTCACTCAAATTTGGTCATTTGCACCAAATAAATGTGACGTGGCAGAGCTTTGGATATATGAATGGATGTATTTTAATTATTTGCAAAAGAAATGTGGCGTGTCAGTATTTTGTACCGTCAGCAAACTATGTGTCAAACAACTTTCTGTCACGTCAAAACGAAAACACTCAATAGGTTCACTTTTCTAAAGTTGAAGGAGTCAATAAGTTGTCTCGGAAATTGAGAGACTCAAATAGCTTTTATAAACAAATTTAAGAAAGTGCATATACTCTTTTATTGGAAAAATGAAAAACAGATTACTCCATCTAGAAATTAATGAAAACATCGGGGGTTGATTTGTTATTTCCACGGTATTTTCTTTCATTCCTACCAAATGGACTAGGAATCAACTCAAAATAATACGGCTAATCCAGCCGCCGACTGCTGCTTATCGCAACCAAGCTCGCCGGAAACGAAAACCGCCGGTCTTCTTGATCGGTATATAAGTCAAAATAGCAATTTTGAAGTTAAGGCGAGTTACTTGTTCCTCTTTTTTTTTTTCTCATTTTCCTACCATTCACTGTTGATTTGTGGTTTGACTTTTCTGTTAATTTTATGTACTTGATTAGGGAGGGTTTAAATCAATTTACAAAGTCATAATGGAGCCTGCTTTTAGTTAAGTCGGTTAAATAGCATGTATCAAAGCTTTTGCGTGTAAAACGTTCTGAATTCGAGTCTTGTCGTCCCCATTTATTGGCACCCTTCAAGCCTAAGTAACATTCACGTGAGCGGATATGTCCGAGATTAATCTCCGCTTTTATAAAATTCATTCATGTGTAGACAGACCAATATACTTACATTGCAATTTTGCTAAGCTACATTGAGTTTTTGCAGCTAATTTCCCGTCCACCCACAGCTTTGAAGCAAATTATCAACCTTTACAAACATGGCAACCTGTCTCACGAAGGAATCATGCGTCTTTCTTCTCAAAAACTGCAAATCAATGGCACACGCCAAACAAATTCACGCCCAGATCTTCCGGGCTGGCCTCCACCGTTCCCTCATTGCTCACAACAAGCTTATAGAGTTCTCCACAAATCCATCTACTGGAAACTTGTCCTATGCAGAAACCATCTTCAACTACATGCCGAAACCATCTTTGTTAAGCTACAACCTCATGATCAAAGCCTTTTCCAAGAAAAAGATTCACACAAAATGTCTCTTGCTTTACCGTAAATTGAGGGAAGATGGGCTATGGCCTGATAATTTCACGTATCCGTTTGTTTTGAAGGCTATTGGATGCTTAGGAGACACTTTTGAAGGCGAAAAAATTCGTGGGTTTGTTGTAAAAACCGGACTTTGCTTTGATACGTATGTCTGCAACTCCTTCATTGATATGTATGCTCAGATTGGTCAGGTTGAGGTCATGGTGAAGGTGTTTGATGAAATGCTTGAAAGAGATGTTGTCTCCTGGAACGTGCTGATTTCCGGATACGTTAGGTGTAGAAGATTTCAGGATGCTATAAATGCTTTTTGCTCCATGAGAAAAGAGAGTGATTTGATGCCGGATGAGGCTTCAGTAGTGAGCACTCTTTCAGCTTGTGCAGCATTGAAAAATTTGGAACTCGGTAAGGAAATTCACGGCTATGTGAGAGACAAACTTGAATATACTTCTATTATTGGGAATGCACTGCTGGGGATGTATTGCAAATGTGGCTGTTTGACAACAGCTAGAGCGCTTTTCGATCAAATGCCTTCAAAAAATGTCATTTGTTGGACAACCATGGTGAATGGTTATGCTAACCATGGTGAGCTAGAAAAAGCACGACAGTTGTTTGACAAGAGTCTGGTCCAGGACATTGTCATGTGGACAGCTATGATAAACGGGTACGTGCAGTTTAACTGTTTCAATAAAGCAGTTGAACTCTGTCGAGAAATGCAACTAAAAAGAGTTAAACCCGACCGATTCATCGTGGTTTCATTACTCACGGGTTGTGCTCAAACAGGAGCTCTTGAGCAAGGTAAGTGGATTCATGAATTCATTAATGAGAATAGAATTCCAATTGATAGAGTTGTTGGCACGGCTCTAATCGAACTGTATGCAAAATGTGGGTGCATAGAGAAAGCCGTGGAGATTTTCACTGGGTTACGAGAAAAAGATACTGCCTCGTGGACTTCAATTATATGCGGACTTGCCATGAACGGTAAGATTAGTAAGGCTCTTGAGTTGTTCTCGGAAATGAAAGAAGCCGGGGCTAGACCAGATGATATTACCTTCATTGGAGTTTTGAGCGCGTGTAGTCACGGAGGATTAGTTAATGAAGGCCGCGAGTTCTTTAACTCTATGAATACGGTGTATCGGATTACCCCGAAACTTGAACATTATAGTTGTTTAGTTGATATACTCGGACGAGCTGGACTACTTGATGAAGCAGAACAGTTAATAAAGAATATACAGATTGAAGGTGATGCAGTTGTAGGCCCACTTTATGGTTCGTTGCTTAGTGCTTGCAGAGTCTATAGGAATGTTGAGATTGGTCAACGGGTGGCTAAAGAGCTCGTGAAAATTGAATCAAGTGACTCCGGAGTCCACACACTTCTTGCTAACATCTATGCCTCTGCGGATAGATGGGAAGATGTCACGAAGGCGAGAAAGAATATGAAAGATCTCGGAGTAAAAAAATCACCCGGTTGCAGTTCGATTGAGATTGAAGGTATCGTTCATGAATTTTTTGCTAGGGATGTTTCTCATCCGGAAATGCAAGGAATATATTCCATGTTGGATGGTATAACCAAGTTAATGTTGGGTTCGGGACAAAATGAAAAGGAAAAAGAAGGTATAGTTGCAGTACATTTTCAATAAACAAAGTTGTTTATGGAAATTCTTTCTAAAGCACCAGGGGACATTTTAGCTTTGGAGAAAGATGGCCAAACAACAAATATGAATCACTCCTTGGAATTATCCGATATCAAGGTATTTTACCTTGTACGATAACAAGTTTCGGTTAAATTTGTGGATGTGAGACAGTATGTTTCAATGTGATTAGAACTCTGCGGAGGCATATATGATACCTTTTCAATATTTAAAATTTCTGAAGAGGCTTTCAGTTGTAGTAGAGTTGAACATCGTTCTTTTAGGCTCAAATGGTTCGCTTGTGTTTGGCTTTGTGTTTTATCTCTCAATTGAAGGTAAATTTACGACTTAACTCTACTATTACATTGATTTCAGTTGTGATTACACATAGTTCATATTTCCTAAGACACTGTTTGTCTCTCAATTTAATGAAACCTGTACTTGTTTTGCTTAAATGAGGGAGTTGTAGACTGGTTTACTATGAAGGAATTTATTAATGATAAGATATGGAAGAAAGGTTTATGAATGACTTATTATTATTTTATTTTTGGGGGGCAAGTCATTTTTTTTTTCTTTTTCTTTTTTCCAGATTTAAATTTAGGTTGTTTGAGAGTTCAAACATCCTGGGGGACATGAATGAGCATGAGATCGATGCTGCTGCAGATGGATGTAGTAACATTAACTAATTAAAGGTGCTGTAAAGTGTTTGAAAGAAAAAATGATGCTTAAGTCAAACAATCTTAAATTCTTATTGCTTGTGTTTTTTATGCAGGCGATATTTTGTTGGTCTTGGCTTCGATGTGATATTTCTTTGGTTGGAGCTTGTGTTGCAGAGTAGGTAAGATTCTGTGAGCAAGTTAGTGAATTTGTCTGTTGGTTTCAGTTTCAGTTTCAGCAGCAGCATGCAATCCAATAAATTCTGGTGTTGACACAGATTGTTCATGGCTTTCAAAAGTTAAGGCTGGAAAGGACAGATGCCGTTACCGTGCATCTCCAGCCATCAGAGGTACGCTAGCCAACATGAACACTTTGAGAGAAAATGGAGTGCCTGCATCGATCATTTTGTGGGTAATTCGTAAGCATTGGATATGTATTGGAACAAATCCGGTGAGATTTGGAAAGATTGATAGGGTTCAATCCGTAGAAGACAGAGTCTGTTTTAGAAATCATAGTATTGACAACAAGAAGTAAATTGAAGAGGGATGAGAAGATTGAGGGTTATTTATTACAGCCTTGAAGAAGTTCCCATGGAGTTTCTCAATCTCGGAGGATAAGATAGTGGTGGTGATGATTTTTTATGTCGATAAAATAGGTACAAATTATTCGGTCATTATGAACTTTCCTACACTACTTGGATGTAGTAGCTTGAAGAGGTGGCTCACTCCAAGAGGTATAGTTGCTCAATATCTGTCGTCGAAGCAAGTACGTTGTTAAATTGGATTCAAGCATAACTGATCTGTTGTCCAAAGGCGTTTCTTGGAAAAATATGTGAAATGGAAGCTCTTCATTAGGGAAGCTGTATATCTCTCTGGTACAAGGTAATCTGGAAAAGATGATGAATGACACTGAGCTGCCTTAATATACTGTATTTGCTCTGTCGTTGAAGACGACAATTAAGTTGACTTACCAAATGTAATTGCAATTTTGTCTTCCAGACAAATGAGTCATATCTAATAAAGCTAGCAGATGTTGCGTTGAATATCAGTATGATGGAATCTGCATGAAGTTTCTTTTTTTCCATCCCATTTGTTAGTACCTTTCATCGAATATATGGTTCCATTTTACAACGTTATTAGAAGCATGGATTGTGTTTTGTGACAGTAGGATGATAGATGCTACTTTCTTTGGGGTTTTTTTACAGCCGGTATAGTAAAATAAGGACAGGAAAACAAAATGACAGCTTCTTGTTCTTGATTATAGTGGCTCTGGTAGTTCTGTTCTAGTTCTGGTAGAATTGCTTAGTTGTTGGTAAAATGTTCAGACATTATTGTATGATGTTGTACATTCTTGAATCAGATTTATCGTATCACTAATGGAAATTTAAAAAAACAAATTCGGTTACTTTTCTTCATTCAGCCATTGTCTTGAATATAGCTTGAAGAAGGCTCTTATCATTTGAAAATCTATGTATAACTGTGCAATCTGTGTCATCAAAGGATGACGATCTGTGTACAGACAAGTCTTCTGTATGAAAAATTTGTGAAATGTTGTTAGAAAGTCGTTCATTTAGTAGAAAATGTACTTTCTATTCCATCACATGTACACACAATGTTTCAAAATATCTATTCGATGACTTGGCAATGTTCATAGGGATCATATCTGGTATTTTTCTGGGCAATAAATAATGCAAATTGCATAGAGAAGCTGTGAAGCTCACAGAAACTCCAGTTCAGCAACGTAAATTTAGTATATTATTGAAATTGTCAATATAAATTTTCAGCTTCATTACATCCTAAGCTTTATGAAAGAAACCAACACTCCAATTTAAAATAAAAAAAAAAAATTTGTTACGTTAAAGGATTATATTAAAATCAAGAAACAGAACTGGTAGCTAATCCATGAAAGGATCAAGAGATTGATCATTTCTTGGTTTGTTCATTCATACCAAGTGTGTTCTTCACAGTATCCACCGCTCCTTGAGCTGCGTTCTTCACTTGCTCTCCAGTCTGCATCATCGAGTTATATATATTAGAACTACATTTAACATGATTGTCGTTTGTCGTTTTCTATGCATTTACATCAATGTGTAATCATTTTAAAAATATAGCATGCTAATACGATTATGACCTGCTGCAAGAAACCGCTAGGGTCCTCTTTAGCATGTTGTGCGGAGTCGGCAGTTTTGTCCCTGGCTGCTTCCGCCTTATCTTGAATAGTTTCGTTAAATTGGCTTGCCTTCTCCTGTCATAAATTGATTACAAATCAATCAATAAGTGAAGTAACACACAAATAAATCTACATATATGATTAACTAAGATAATGTTTCATACTTGGACATTGCCTTTGGTTTGGCCAGCATCAAAACTTTGCTGCATGTTTGCCATTTCTTGATTAAAAAGTAGAGTTTTAAAGATTTGAAATCTTGAATTTGTGAAATGTGTTATTGGATTACTTGAGAGTGTATTTATAGGAAACAAATTCATATTATATATTTTTGAATATTAGTGGAGGAGTTATAGGAATTATTGTTCAGCTTATGAATAGGACATTTCCACCTTCCTATAATTGCTCTGATGAGTTTTTGGTTGTCATAAATAAACATCTATTTTGTCCGAAAGTTACTAACATTGTTATATTTTTTAAAGAAGTAAAAATGAAAATAAACAGATCCAAAAAAGTAAAAAAGTAAAAATAAAAACCGGCACGTTGACTAGTTGTAACTTATAGCCTCCTGGTTTAACCAAGCTTAACTTGAATTTAAACCCATGAAATTTTAGCTCTTCTCCTTCTACAATGACCTGTAATCAATCCATAATACCATTTTGCATGATTAATTAATTTTCCAATCTAAAACTCAAAATCAAATCATCAAAATTAAGACCAACAAACTTACCGGAACAAACTGCGGTCGCCTTGATGTCAATATCTTGGCTCCGGTTCGATCCATGATGTTTTTCCGCTGGGAGTTAAGAATAGAATGAAACATACACGGCTTGTGTACCTCTGATTCCGTGAGCTCGAGGTACACCTCAACCTTGTCTTCTTTTTCCAGCTTTGCTTCCTTCCGTAACTTTTGAATGTGACTAACAATCTGTGTCGCAACACCACAAATTAACGGACACGAAACTGAATCCAATACAACGTTGTTGGCTAACTCGGGTACAGATTTTTACCTCCCTTGCACCCCAAGCTTCAACCAGAGAATAATCCAATCGCACGTCTAACGCCACCAAAACGTCGCCTGCATCACCAACACAAAACAAACAGAAGTTTAAGTTATTTGACTTGACTGATCATCGCGCCTATTTCCTTAATGTGGCCTCAAGATTTTTAGAGGCCTCAAAAAATTTAAGACGGGCCTACCATCACCAGCGCCATCAAACTCATTCTCAGCCAAGCCTTGCGGACGTTTGAACTCTCGGAGAATCTAAATAAATTCCATAAGTCATAAATGAAATCAATGTGATATATGATAGATTTAAGCACTAAAAACTGTCCTCAGTTGAGAGATAAAACACGAACGAATCCATTTGAGCCAAATTGAACCGTGTTCAGCTCAAAACGTATTATGTTACGGGGTAAAATAGTATGTCAAAAATACCTTGACATCGGACAATTTCAAAGAGTGGTTCATAATTGTTGTTTCCCCAGCTTGCTGGAAAGCTCGAATGTCCGGTTGAGACATTGCTTGGATTCCATTGGCAACTTCTCTCATTGACCTTCCAAGACGCCTTCCTAACACACTACAAGAAAACAATGGTTACAATCCCCATTTCCATGCACATATATAGCTAGCTTCTAAAAGAAGAGAAAATTAAAAGGCGTAATTCCCAGAAATATCCACTTGCCTATAGTTTGGCTTGGCACTTAAAGAAGCATACATCAAGATGTCATTGGACAGAACTAGTGTTTGGACATTGAGCTCATCCAAGACATACTAAATACACCGGAGTAAGACACGAAATTAGATTAGATACCGAAAAAACAAGCAATATAAGTATCCAGGTTTAGCCGGAGATTCTATAGTAAGTGAAAAAAACCCGGCTATGATTCACAAACCTTTCTTAGCTTCACATCCACGTCATTGAGAAAGTCGGCATCTGGATGAACAATAACCATCTCCCTACAATTAAAAAAAAAAGTAGATTGTAAAAGAAATATTAAATGCTCAAGAATAAATTTAAACTGATAGGTTAACCGATGAATTACTTTTATTATTTTTATTATTATATTACTAACCTTAGAGGAGCCCTGAGAGGTCTTTTGTGACGCTCACGGATTGCATGAGCAAGTTCAATAACAGTCATCATCCTAGCAACACTTTGTTCGATTTTTTCGTCCCTCTGGAAAAGAAATAAAATTTGATAAGACTCCCTGGGAGCATTAAGGAACCAATTTTTCTAAGAGTGAATACCACCTTTCCTTCAACTTGAGGAAAATTGCAGAAGTGAATGCTTTTCTGATCTGATCCATTACAAGCTTTTATCAGATTTTGATAAAGCTTCTCCGTCAAGAACGGTGTAAAAGGAGCCATAACTTTACATGTAGTCAAAAGCACCTGACAAAAAACTTCGGGAATCAGCAATAAACAGGACGATAAGAATGTCTCTCTCGATTCCAAAATTCTCAAATCATTTTTCGAGGACAACAAAGAAATGAATGACGATGACACAAAATTAAACCAAAGAAAAGACATCAAATCATTTAAAACAAGAAAGAATCGTACGTGATAAAGGGTTGAAAGAGCGGTTAGACAATCTTCATCTCCTGTATGACCTTTGAATCTCTTCCGATTGAACCGCACATATATATTTGTTAGGTTGTCAAGGAGCTTCAGTAGATAGGGAACAACCTGGAAAAAGTTGCAAAACATTTTTTCAATCAAAGTTGAATAAGAAGGAAAATGAGTCTCTCCAGGCAAATATACATATCATAACACTAAGAAAATTGTTGGAGACCGTGTAAAGACGATAAGAGTTCATTTCTTTGTCAAGAAAATGAACTAGACTCTGAGTGGCCGAGTTGATCCATTGATCAAGCACATTTGACGAGTTTTGAACAAATGTTAGATCGTAAGGGACGAAGGTTGCTGCACGGCCTTTGATCTTTAGTTCATTTGAGTTTTGAACGAGGAATCTGTATGCATTATACCAAGGAAGGAGGACATCCTTAATCTGGCACAACGAATTACGAGATTATCAGAATAATTATAGTAGATACTAAATAAAGGACAAGAGAATTGAAAAAGATAGGCGAAAGATCTTGTTAGATCACAGGAACACTCACAACACCCTTTACTCCATCCTTTGTGAAACGCAAGTCCTCTCCACGAACAACTGGGGAGTTTATAAGGTACAATCGTAAAGCATCCTATACGATTGAGAAATCACCGGATCTCAGTTAATATTTAATTATAAAACATAAAAGATTCTTGATCGAAAACGAATATACAAAAATAATGTAGAAACAGGAAATTAGTGATCTTCAGAAACACAATAAGAAGACATACACCACCAGACTCATCGAGAACTTCTGTAGGCGAAGGGTAGTTTTGCAAGCTTTTGCTCATCTTTTTTCCATCTTCGGCAAGGACAAGCCCGTTGCAAATGAGGTTCTTAAACGCAGGTTTTCCGAATAACGCAGTTGACAACACCATAAGACTATAAAACCATCCACGTGTCTGGTCTATGCCCTCTGCAACAAAATCTCCAGGGAAATTCTTCTCGAATAGCTCGGTGTTCTCAAATGGATAATGGATATAAGCATAAGGCATCGATCCACTTTCAAACCAGCAATCAAACACCTGAAATCACCCATACACATACACTTAATAAACTGCACGTTTGATACAATACAATTCCTGACATGCCAAAATCAAGTTCCAATTCCTTACATCTTTCACACGTTTAAGTACACCATATTCAGGGCCACGGCTAGAGGGGATCGTGATTGGATCAACATGTTCACGGTGGAGATCAACTACCTTCTGTCCAGAAAGCTTCTCCAGCTTATCAACAGAATCAATAACGACTATTTCTAATCCATCATCACTAATCCATACTGGAATAGGTGTTCCCCAATATCTACTTCAACTGATAGCCCAGTCCCGTGCATTCTCAAGCCAATTATGGAAACGTTTAGCCTGAAAACAAAGGAAGACATAATCTTTATAAGAAGCATAGATCCTAATAGAATAATAGAAAGTTGAAGATCACATGGGCAATTTCTTTCACCTTCACAAACTCAGGCACCCAATAAGTCTGTTTGTTAGTTTCTAGCAATTGATCTTTAATCTTTTCCACTGCGACAAACCTAAAAGTGCATAACTAATTAGAAACAAAGGCGAAAATAACGAACATTATATGTTAAATAAATTATAGTTAATGAAGGATAATAAAAAAAATCTAGGAGGCAATGGTGAGACAATTAGAAACAAGGCACATTAGATTAAGGAATCATAAATCACAAAAAAGTCGTGTCAGAAACATATATTCTCTTGTATAATGCACATACCAGCTTAAACAAGCCATGTGGATGAGAGGCTTATCGGATCTACAAGAAGCTTTTACATGTTGAATCTTTCCCGACATTACGAGCCTTCCTTTTTTCTGAACAAATTATAAATCGCAATGAGAGCATTGATTATAAAGACCCGAAGGTCGTTTAAAAACATAACAACTATCCCTTCATATTCTAACAATTATCCGAGCTACTATACCTTCACCGCTTCTTCAATCTTTTCCTCCACTTCCTTGTGGTAATGCCCTTCAAATTCAGGAACTTTATTGGTAAAACGTCCTTCACTATCAAGTGGTACTATCAACTCTTGTCCCTGCAGGATGTACACCGGGATTATTACTCCACTAGAATAAGAAAAGGATAAAAGAAAAAGAAAAGCTGACCAGTTATTACAAACCTGGCTGATAATTCCATTCTCTAAGCAAACACGAAAATCATCTTCCCCGAACTGAGGGGCGTAATGGACAACTCCGGTACCACATTCATCGGACACGGAACTGTCAGCAACAACTCTGAAAGCAACATCAGAAAGCTCCTGGAAATAGCCAAACATTGGCTCGTACCTGCAGGCAATATCGAAAAGGCGTTCAGTGAATTCAAACTCCCGAATTTAGGTAGTCAAAGGATTTGAACTCACTTAGTATCTATGAGGGAGAGTCCGGTAAATTTCTCCAGAACTTCATAGGAATCCAAAGGATCATCAGTTTTTTTCTTGGGTTTGGAAGGAGATAATTCACTTGGAAGTTCTGACAACCGGCACTCAGCAACCACGTAGATGTTTCCGGAGTACTTGTTACGAACCTGAAACAAAAAAATGGATACCAGAAACAAACGTTAATTCTTCTGAATTAGGTTTGTAAAATTTGGGGATTGAAGTTCGTTTGAACACTTAAAATGTTTGCTGCAGCAGACTGAGCTGTGTGCATTGTGGAAACAAAATCAAGGGATCTTACAAGTTTGGTTATTTGACAAGTTTAACATTGTTCTTTTATAAACTTTCTCTTATATCTTCTTGATTATAAATTATTCTGTTTTATATTATTCTGGAGAAAGTGGTCGGTTGAGATTTGGTGCTCTATTTTGTAGACAAGTTTATTGCTTCTGTTTTCGACTCGTTAATTTCATGATGGTTTCTGATTATGGTAATTTTGTGTTTGATTTTCACTACTATGAGATTCAAATTACTCGAATTAGTGTTTTTGGTATGACATGGACCTTTGAGATAAAAACCAGTTTGTCTTCAAGTTTTCATTTTTCTTTAAAATTTTGAAGCTTTATGCACCATTGATGATGAACATTTTGATGTTTACTGTCTACTAGGTTGCTTTTCTGTGTTTCATATTTCCATGTCCATTTCTGTTTGAAGCTATATATGGTAGCGGACCATTACTTCTTGGGAGATACAGACTGTTGTTCTTCTTCTTAAAGAACTCTAAGCCGCTGTTTCTGAGGGGACTAAGGATGTTACCAAGTTTAGTTGAGATTTTCAGTTGTGTTGAATTATGAATCTATTGGGAATGTTAAATTGATCATATTGGTGTTTCTATTTTGTTCGATACTCAGTTTATCTGGATTTTGTAATGCTGGTTGTATGCAGATTCTTAGCTTTCTCTTTGGTTCATTGTTTTAGTATTGTAAATGATAAAATGGACCTGATTGTTGTAGTCTTTCAATTGCATGGAAATTCTTTAAACAGATCCTATGTATTTAGGAAGAACAAAAACTTCGTTTTTTTAATAGTTGACAACTATATCTGGTGTTCATTATATTTGTTTTATAAAGCACTTTTGTCCCAGATCACTGAATTTTTGTCTCAGAATGCCTTTACCAACTAATCTGGGACAAATTGGTTGGCACAATTTTCATGTTTTCTTGTAGCGTAAAAATGGACACGGACGTAGACGGACCTTAACGTATAACAGATCAGCATTGACACAAAGAGCCAGATTGCTGGGGAGCGTCCAAGGCGTAGTTGTCCAAGCCACGAAAGCCGCTCCTTTATGGGGACCACTAAGGATGGGAAACGAAACAATAATGGATGGATCAGTGACCAATTTCTTGTTTGAATCCGCTTCAAAATTGGATAGTTGAGTGTGCATTGCTGTCGAGTATGGCGAAACCTGAAGAACACATCAAATTAGAACTATAGAGCTGAAACTTTAACAAATTCAGAAGCAAATCCAAGTAAAGTCGTGTGCTTTTTTCTTTATCAGTAAATTCAGTAAAAATTTCAGTTATAAAAAACAAGGTATAATTATTGAACAAAAGCAGACGAAAAACGGATCAATTAACCTTAAAAGCTCTGTAAACAAACCCTTTCTGATATAGTTGAGCAAAAACCCACCAAACAGATTCCATAAACTTCATATCCATAGTCTTATAACTATCCTTGAATCCAATCCACCGGCCGCTCCGCCGGACAATATCCTCCCACTCACCAACTGAAGTAGAAACCAATTTTCTACATTCCATGTTGTAATTTTCAATTCCCATCTTCAAAACATCCTCCTTGGTGAATATGTTAAGCTTCTTCTTAATAGCATCCTCCACCGGAACACCGTGGCAATCCCAACCGAAGCGGCGGTTGACATGGTGCCCTGTCATACACTTGAACCGACATACAATGTCCTTGATTGTTCCAGCTAGGATGTGGCCGTAATGCGGGGATCCATTCGCAAACGGAGGTCCATCGTAGAATACGAATTCTGGCAAACTGGAAGACCTTTCTTGCTGTGTACGGAATGCATGAATTTCATCCCAAAGATGGTTGATTTTTCTCTCTTCTGCTGGAAAACAGTAATCTTTACCATCTAAAACCTCCTCCATTGTAGGAAATCGGTGTTTGACTATGGAGGTTTATGTAAGTTTGGTAAACCGACTTGAATATTATTGATACTTATGCATGAATTTCAAGAACAGCTTATTTTTACCGTCAACCAATAGCATGTTAATGAAAATCGTCGTGCTTGGCTCTCGACTGGGCAAGTAGCCTGCTCTTTATCTTTACTTTTCCAATGTAAAACGAATCTTAGGACAAAGATTTTACCTTTTCGAACTCTGTCTGTAAATTCGAATTGCATGACCTTCTCCGAAGGGAAATTGAAAAGTCAGATCATATTTATACAAGAGCAAGTCTAATCTATATAGGAAAACTATACACGTAAGAATCCTAATTAGAATACAATGAGGATACTTCCACCTCAAGGAAATACAATTCCTAATTAATATGCGACTAGTATTCTATCACCCCCTCAAGCTGAGCAGGGCGGTCCGTCATGGTCAGCTTGTCTCGAGGCAAACCGACTTAGGGTCTATTTGGTGTAACTGTTATCATTACATAAAACATATTTATAGGTTGAAAACCTAATGAAACTATAACTTGAAGTACAAGCAAACTTTTTTGTTCAAATTAAGGTTTTACTTTTAAAATTTTAATTTTTGTTCTTTTAAGGTAAATAAACTATCTAACAGATTTAATGTCTTTGAATCAAGCTATTGATGTCTACACTCGTGAGTTTAAACATAAGTTATTATTCGTTTTGATTTTACTAACAATGTTTTAATATGTTAGTGAGGTATTTGAAGGTTCCCCTCTCTTTGCTTTAGTAAATGTTGTTGGACATCAAAGGTAAGTCTTCTAGACATCTACAGCGATTAGAACCGACATTTTCAGATTGGATTTACTTTTTCGGTTTTAATTTAATTCTTGACAGGAGCAACGATGATTTCAAAGAAGTAGCGGTTTCAGCTTATAAAATAGAAAAACTTTCACCCCGTTCATCGTTCTTTTAATTTTCTTTCGAGTCTGTTTCCTATTTGAACTTGTCTCATGATATCTTTATAAACTGTTGCTTTAGTTTCACTTAAAGCTCTTCAAATTGTTTATTCTTCAACATTTTCTACTGTACAATTCGATACTTGAACATTTTTAGGTCTTTTCTTGATTTTAACTTTGACAGATGGTTCGATTCAAAAGTAGGCATACTCGCTTTATTTTTATTTTCTTAATTTGATAATGCTATTTTAATGTTTAACTATGAGTTGGAATTTTTTTTATATAGGTTGCACTAAAGGTTGATGAATTTTTTTAATGTTTAACATTTTTTTGACAAACAGTTTTACTCTCTAAAGGTGATGTGTACGCCTACCGTTATGGAACCGGAAGAAATCCTATGAATTGGAAGAATGAGAGTATATCCCAAATGTAAGTGACACCGAAAAAGACTCAGAAATCATTGCATCTTTTGAGAGTTCCAACTCTTGGCTTAGGATACTTCAAACCTTGAGCCATTATAGATTTTGATGGTACAGTGACGTAGAAAAATAGGCATAACTTCAATACTAATGTTTACATTAATCCGCTCTACTCGGGGATAAGAAAGTAAAGCTTCCACATCTAAAATTGGTGTCTGTATAAGGGGGTTTAAAAATACATATCTGAAGCATCAATTTCTATCAGTGACGTCTCTAATTGTACTATTTAGCAAACGTGGAGGCTAAAGGTGTCATTGTGCACATGAGGAGCTAAAATTGCCTCTTTCCCAAAAACATTGAGTCCCTAATTTAAAACGCTCATCTCTTGCAACATGAAAAGTTATAAACTCAAATCCCGCTTCCCTGATGAAACTATGGGAGGGTGAAAACCGGTGAGCATCGGAGTCGAGTCAGACAATGCTAATCTGGATAAACAGTGTTATTTTGAGTGAACGTCCCCACTTTTCAATCTAGAATATCTAGATAACAATTTGTGATACAACTAAATAAGCAGCAACTCAAGTTCAGTAAATCTTAATGACATGCAACAAAATTTAATGAAATGCAATCAAATCAAAGGATAAAATGGTAATTGTATTCTCACATCACATGGTAAATTCCCTTTATAATATGACACATTAATCTTTCACTAATATGAATGTCTATCAATTACATGTGGAAAACAAAAACATGTCTATATTTGTTAATATCTTTCCATGTAATTTTTCTCACAAAAATCAATTACTAATATACATTGTAGTTAATCATTAATAAAAGAATCTCAATAAGATGTAACAAACCCAAAAGAAAGAAAGAAAAAAAGATCAATCACAATCAATATCCAAGTAGGTGAGATGGACTTCTAAATGAAGCAAATCCGCAAAACTCGGTTACATACCCGCGAGTTGAAGATTGCTCATCCCAACTCGTAACTTTCCAGTATCAGCTTCTTCGTTTTTCATCTCCATCTGAGCAGAAGTGTTGAGATTAAGCCAAGGGTGTTGCAGACATTGCTGAGCAGTGGGCCGCTTCTCTGGTGAAAAATCAAGAAGCGGAGAAAGAAATTCTGCAAACTCTCGAGCATCATTTTCGGCAAATTTGTATCTGTCAACCAGTAAACGATCCAGGGGACAATACTTGAGTCTTCTAATCCTTTTTAGATCCCCATGCCTATCGAAAAAGTCCTTGGAACGTACTCCTCCAATGGCTATCTGCAAGGCAGAAATCGAGAGATAAATGGGCGAAGAGTTACAAATCATTGATAGAAACAACTAAAAAATTGTTACCATACCTTTTTTGGCATCTTCCCGAGGAGCTCCATCATTAAAGCTAAGTGATCCTGAAACCAAGACCGAACTTCCATTACCGTCTATAATGAAAGAGACTGAAGCATACAGTGTATTAAACAACAAACAGTTAACAACCTTATAATTCTTGAAAAGAAACAAAACAATCAATTGATAAAACAGCCGTACTTATTTCACACTATGTTCTCCCTAAAAAGCCAAAATGGAGTACAGAGATATCGCATCAAAGTTATTTGTCTAAACAAAAGGGAAAAGTGAAGTTTCCGGTTGTGTACGTAAACCGAGTGCTTTCTTCTCTTTCTTCCCCAACAAATATGCTATTACAGTCATGAAATGCGTATATCATACTCTTTTATTTGTTTGTAAATATCTGGAAGATGACAATAAGGCGAGGCAAAGCACAAACCGAGTGCGCACCGTTTATTATAATCACGTCCGAATAGATTGCATATATATTGCATTTAAAATATCAGCAATACAAAATAGATGATGAAAGCAATTATAGCTGCTGATAATGCTAGAGAACAGATCCTACCTCGTCTTCGCTAAAGTCTTGTCCATCCTTCGGAGCAAACATCATGTCACCAGTCGCAAGCTCAAACGCCGTACAAGCAAAAGACCACATATCAACAGAGAAAGAATAGCCTGACCGTAGAATGACTTCAGGAGCTCTATACTGTCTTGTCTGAATCTCTTCCGCAAACTGTTTTTTAGCCCAACATGCATTTCCGAAATCAACAACTTTGCACCTCACGTCAACCCCGTCCAAGCGCTTTTCTGATTTTGCCGCAACAGAAGCTCGTCCCATCGAAACTCTTCTTTCCGATATCTTGGCAACTGCCCTCTTTGCTCTTCTTTTCAACTTCTTCTCGATGAGATTCATAGTAGCTCCGCCATTAAGCATACCTTCAGGCTTTTCAAGAATCGGAGTAACGCCAGACCGAATTGGATCCTTGGCAGGATCAATGGTGGAAAACAGAAGAATATTTTCAGGTTTTAGGTCAGTGTGGATCAAACCAAGTTCCCTATGCAAGTAATCGAGACCTATCAAAATGCATTTGCATATTTCTCTAACTTTGTCGAATTCAAGACCTTTGTATTTTTTATGCCGGATTAGCCTTAGTAAACTATCACCAAGAAATTCGAGGACCATGCAGTGATGTTGCCCATTCGGTCCTGAGTGCTTAAAATGGTCAATCAGTCTCACAACACACTTGGAATTAGAGGGGTCACTGTTTGCTATAGCTGAAAGGATTTCAATCTCATGAATGGCGGCTTGAGCAAATTGTGCTGCACTTTTCTGGATTTTAAGAGCAACGTAATTCTGTAACAAATGAACAGATAAATTAAGATAGCAAGAAAAGAGAAGCTCTCCGTACTCTAATGGGAAAGATGAGTAAGCCGAAAAACTAAAATCTAAGAGTCTTAAAGTGACGGGAATGGTCATAATTAATAGTTCTCAAGTAGATCTGCATTATTATACAGAATGTGTTTGTGGAAGAGAACAATTTATTAGGTAGTAAAAAATTAGAAAGCTCCCTAAAATTTGATCAAATACATTAATACGTTTTCATATTTTCAGAAACTGATTTTAACATCTCATCAATTGGCCAAACGAAGGAAAAATATAATGAAACACCTAATGTGCCCTTGCTCTAACTTCAAACGCAACCATTACTATTCTCTACATGTAGTTTCTACAAGACTATGACCGTTAAATCTCCATCTAGCTAAATTTCTAATAATAGAGACATCAAATAAAGGACCTTACTAACCATGTTGAGTTCTTAAATCTCTGTTTCTCACAAGCAGAAGCATACAGACATCCAATCCTATCGTTAAACATCGTATCAAATTATTACCATCATAATTATTACTATTCCTGAATTAGCGATATCCCCTAGTGAGCGACATTATTAAAGCCTATTACATCAAGAAGTACATTAGGAGCAAACACTTAATCTACCCTTATACTAACCTCAACCGCAACCGTATCATTCTCTACAGATAGTTTCCACAAAAGGCAACCACCGTTAAACCTCCATCTCCCTAAATTTCAAATAATAAGAGACATCAATTAAGAGACTTACAGACCACGTTGAGTGCTGAAATCTCTGTTTCTCACAAGCAGAGGCAACTCACATCCGGTCACTAAACTTCGTATCACATTATCACTATCATAATCATTATCACTGATTTAGTAAGCATCATAATGTAACCCTAGTAGATCAAGAAGTAACATTAGACTCTTCATCTCATCATACGGTAAGCTGTAACACAAACATGCTATATTACTCGGACACTCCTTTTAGTATATCCGTATCCATATCCGTGTCAGTGTCATTTTTGTTCCTATTTGTAGGCCTATTTCATGAAGGTTATATTTTAGCGATAACCCGTGTCCATTATCCGTGTACGCGCAACATAGAAAACATGACTTGGCCTCTAAAATTAGTAATAAGCAAGCAGAAACAAAACTCAACCTAAGAACACGTGTCAGATTGGATCTTTCAACCTCCAGAAACTTAAACTAAAAGCCAAAAAAACCCATCAATGATCGCATGGATCTCAATGATCAAAACCATAAAATCAATAAAAAAAACACAACAAAACATCAAAATCTGAGCTAAAAATCAGGCCTTTATTCATTAAAAAAAAAAAAACCCAGATGAAATAATAAAATAAAAAACGTACAGATGATTGAGTATCATAAGAAAGCCAAACAGTAGAAAACTGGCCCCAACCGAGCTTCCTCTGAGCAATATAACGGCCGCCGGAAAACTGATCGCCGACTCTAACGGCATGATAGCCTCCTTTCCGGTAAGAATCAATACCCTCATCATCCTCAGACTCAGACCCGGAAGAGGAAGAACACGACATGGTTTTAAGAAAAGTGGATCAGAGATTTCAAATTTTAGGATTGAGATTTGAAAATGGTGTGATAATATTTGGAAACCCTTTTGAAATCTGAGAAGAAAAGGGGGAAAAAGGAGGAGACTTGAGAAATGGGTTAATGATGACGGGATGGAGGATGGGTGAATTTTAGGAAGGAAGAGGAGAGGAAGAAGGAGAAGACTGTCAAATTCTGTGGTTTCTCATACAAAGTAGTTTCCTCTTTTTTCTCTTTTTCTCTTTTTTTCACTTTTTTTTCCCTTTGCTCTTTAAAATGGAGGATTTCTGTTTCCATTTTTGCCCTCCAATTTGGTGTTTGTGAAATTAAAATCTCATAGTTAATTTCATATTAGTGTCGTGGGATTTGTTTTTGAGCAAACAAATTATATTACTTGTAAAAGTAAGAAAATGGTCAATTCTAATGTTATGTGCAAGGAAACGTTTGCCCAAAAATATATTGGTGACCTTTAATCATAAAGTCTAACATTACAGGTCAAAGGTTTAGAAAAAAAATATCCGCATTTATATTAATGGACCACTTTTTAATTCTGCAAACAACTCATTACACAATTTCTCTTCTTACTAAAGAACAAGGTAACTTATGTGCAAAAAAGTAAAATCATATAGCACTTATATGAAATTAAGGGGAATTCTATGGTTACTTTGTTTTTCACAAAGTAACCATTACTTTGTTTTGTCAACCATTAGATTTTGGGTTAAAATTTAATTTAATGGTAAACAAGATAAAGTAAAAACAAAGTAAGGGAAAAACAAAGTAACCATAGCCTACACCTGAAATTAATTATTTAATTAATACATTGATAACTTCTCGAACTTTCATTCGCTCTATAAATTTCTTAAACTGACATAATTAACTCTTCAAATATATGCGACAAAACATGAGTTGGTTCTTAAAAATTGTGAACACACCATTTTGTGCTAACATGTAGAAATAAATTTGGAATATCAACGATGAGTTATTTTAAACAAATTTAAATTACGAATAAATAACATTAAGCACGTTTAGCTTTTGTTTGGGAAGTGATGACACATTCTGTAAATTTGAGGAGCTTAGTTTAAGATGTTTATGGGGTATTAACCAGTTGAGTTTCCAATTTTACCCTTCAATTTGGTGTTTGTGAAATTAATTATAAATGTTGTGTGTTAGGGGTTGGATGGGAATTAGGTGAAGCTTCACCAATCAAATAGTTTTTTGGTGATGCATTTTAGGCACCTGCCCTCCCTTTTTCATTATTAATAAATAGCTTGGTTTATTTATTGTGAGATTTGCTTTTTACTCTTTTATTTTCATATTTTCCTAAAACCCGCAAAGTTTCATTAATAAAAAAACATCACATCTTATATGAAGAATTATAAAAATTGCAATGTATACAAATACATTATCTCTTTTTGATATCCAACGAAATAAATTGTGTCAAGTGGAGTGGCATTATTGTTTTAGTTCCGCTATGTTATCTATAAAGACTTCTCACGTTGTCAAATAGAACATTTCTAAATAGGTCATTCGCTAAATAAAAATAAGAATCCGTAATGAATTCAGTATAGTAGTTATAGTCAGTGTCATGCTTCTATGTGACTTTTTTAACCTGCTCAGATTCCGAAATGAAAAAATTCCTAGTTAGCCTCTTATTACCTTAACAGTTAAATCTTATTCAGACAATGTAGCCATCTTATTTTCCTATATATATCAAGGTTCATACAACATATATGGTACGATTTAATAATGGAATTATTGCTTTCTTTCATTACACATTATCTGAAAATCTCCTAGCATTAGAGAATGGTGCTAATCGGCGTTTCAAGCCTAACTGATTTAGTTTTGCAAATAATCAAGGACATCTTAACGATCGATAGCTTAAACTTAAAAATTAAAGCAGTTTACACACTTTTCTTACTTTTAAGAGTGTTTTTCTCTTTAATATTTCTTTTTTATTAATATTTTTTTTATTACAGAGTAACTTGTTTTTCTTTTGATGATAATAAAAAATAAATAACAAATAAATACACAGAGTATTGTTGGAGATTTAAAAGTCTTCAACAACTAATTGATCAGTTGCTTTTTTTTAAATAATGCTTTAACCATTTGCCAAGAAAACAATTGTGATATGGTTTTAGTTACTTTATTTAAATAATATGAAATTTCTTCTTTCAAAAGGGAAAAAAATAAATAAAATTTCATATAGTTTTTCTGTTTATGATTGGGTCGATTGGATACTTCTTTTTTATAAAACTTTTGAGTCCTTTATTAAACATATTTTTTCCCTAATAAAAAGAAAAACCCTTGATCTGATTTAGTTGAGAATGAGATCAACTGTATTAAAAAAGTTACTCTACTTCTCATCAAAAAGAATAAAATACATTACTCTACTTGTGCATTATTAACCTCTCAAGTCGAATTCCAATTATAATAACAATGACTGATTTTAATCAAATTCCAAAAGTTACAGATTTATTTCTTTGGGAAAATCATCTCCTCTTCTGAATCTGAAGAGAAAATTGAATCACTTGAATCACTAATTTTTTCCAACAAGCGATTGAAAACTTTTTAAATATACATTTCTTAATCAGTTCAACTTCATTACAAAACCAAAGATGAACAAAATGGTAAATCAAATTAATCCGTTTCTCTATATATGAAAGAAAAACAAAAACGAAAAACAAATTAAGCATCACGAATCCTACCTCAGCTATCAACTCGGTATACAAAGGATTTGATGATAATTATGACTGAATCACCTTATTCTGTTTCACACATGTCGCTGCTGACTTCAACTCGTGGCATTTTCTCACCGATGAAACCTCTATCGGTATCATATTATCAGCAGAAGGCTCCGTTGCAAACATAGGCTTATTGGCATACCCGGTAGGATTACCTGTGTTCTTACCTGTCAATGGAGAGCTTCTGGGAATAATATCATCCTTTGGGTTTGCTTGATCTCTAGAGCTACAAATGCTTAATGGCAACTTCTTTAGTTTTTGTCTTCCCCTTCTTTTACTAGGTGAACCTGCATCTACCGAGATTTTCTCCTTTGTGTGACTTGATTCTGCTTCTCCGTTATCTACAGCTGATCGGGTAGATTTTTCGTGTTTGGATATCTTCTCATCTGCCATGCTTGTGCATACCTCGCCAATGGAGCCTTCGGAATCCAATTCTCCTGCTATAGTATGCCCATCATTGCACGTGAAAGATGGATTGCCTCCAACTGCCATACTTCCGTTGGAAGTCCGGGTTCTTTCAGAAGTTGGCGAGCTTTTAAGCTTCTTATATTTATGACCCTTGCAATCAGGGCTTGACGAATTCTTCGAAATTCTAGGGGAACTGTTCATAACCCGATGCAACTTCTTAGCTAATTCTTCATCATCTCTACCGTTCTCAACAGGTTGGTGCTTCTTGTACAAAAGCTGCAATTGAACATGCTTCTTTAGTTTATTCTTCTTTAAATTCCTCTCCTTGCTAGCTGCCTCTTCGGGAAAAGCGGCGACCAATGCCAATGCGCTTTTAGCAGCTGTCACAGCTTTTGCGGCTAAAATAGCCTTTTCTTGGGCAGCAGCTCTCGCTGCTTCTGCAGCCTTCAAAGCAGCATCAGCTGCCAATTTTGAGGCCTGCACAATCTGCTCAGGTGAAAGATTATGGTTATTGTTAAGGTGAGAACTCAACAGATTGTTGAGACGGTCTTGATATTCACTTGAAGAAGGAGAATGAGGAGCTGGAGAAGGTGGTGACCAAGACGGACCAGAAGGAGATGCAGAGGATGAGGAGGAAGGAACTCCAGGAGGTGTTAAAGATGTATCACCATCGGAATTCTGTTTCTTGAATCCAGCAAGAAGGCGCTTCCGAGGCGGCAAAAGTACATCGGCATCCATGTGGCCAATGTCACATATATTAGGTTGAACAGTTGTCACTTGTGGTCTAGGTTGAACAGATGGCATGGAAGGTGTCAGTCCACTAGTCATTTGTGGTCTAGGTTGAACAGAGGGCACTAAACCAGAAGCCAACGTCCCAAATCCATCCGCAGCTAAAGGAGGCCTAGCCCCTCCGCTCTGATTTTGAGTAGTTGGGACACCCATGCCACCCGCAGCCCAACCGGCTGAGACATTTGGATTTGAAGAGCGAGGAGCAGCCACGGTAGTGCCTCTGGGAATACCTTGGCTTGCAGGCACTTGTTGGGGATGGGAGGGCATAGCTTGGGGAGGCCTCATAAACTGATTTTGGTGAGATGGAAATTACTGTTGGGCTGTGCTTCCATTTCCAGGAAACTGTGGCCGGATCCCAACGCCTTGTGATGCAACTGGTGCAGTACCTGCAATCTGAGGAGCAGGGGTTGCTGATCTAGGAGCAGGTGTGGCTGCAAGGTTTATCTGCGGAGCAGGAATTTTAGCTGAAGCAGAACCAAATAATGCCGCCTTTACTATATCTGGAGTCAATTCCCGTTTACTTTGTGCCACAGTAACAAGCTTATGAGCATTATAGAACTCTTGTCGGCCAAGGTAACCAGCTTTTCTCTGATCAGCATGTGTCCAAACCTGAATGAATCAGAAATGGGCAGTATTTGTTAGAGAATATTCTAGATACTATTGGTATATATTAGTTGTATTACCATAACCATAGATATCCTACTAATGTTGATTGATAGGCGTATTAGTGATGATTCATATGTTACTATGTACTAAATCCAATTTGTATATTCTCTAAACAGTATTCATTGCCGAAGCAAAAGAGAATTTCAGAACCAAAATAAAAATTGTCGCACAAAATAAATAAATAAACTTCCCCATCAAAAAGCCTTTTGACATACATCTATCTCTCTATCTATCTATCAATACGTAAACAGAATGGGAACATTAATCAACTTAACTACTAATTCAGGTTGCATTAATCATCCAGGCGCTACAAGAACACTGATCAGCAACTGAATATATAAATAATCAAATTTAAATTACAGTTGCTACCAAATGAATTTAACATCCAAAATTACTGAAGGTAATATCGTCAATGCATTGCAACCTGTAGACTAAAATATTTCACCTGAACCACCAAAATTCTAGAACCATAAATTTAACCATCTTTCTTCAACCTCTCACAGAACAACCAACACAAACTGTATCAACACAGATCTCATATCCTCACAAATTCCGCAATAAGAGGTTAGAGCTTCACTACAAAGCATAACGAAACCTATCGACTAACAAAACGAAAAAGATGCTAAATCGTGCAAAACTTGAAAGTAATGAGAATTCTCTTCCAAACAGTAGCAATCTAACAAATTCATCACTCCAATTACGGCTGTAAACTGAATTTAACTGAAATTTTTCGATCTAAAAGGTTCCAGAGTCTATGATATAAGTAAAATTGAGAAATGGAGATACAAAAAAGTACCTGAGCAAGGACTTGTTTGGGCAAGCCGGAAACTTTTAAGAAACCGACAGCATCAGCGCCACTTATCCAACTTATCTAGAAACACAAGGAAAAAGATCAATTCAGCAAATCCTTTAAGATCTAATCATAATTCAAACTCTGTTCCCATTCAGAAACTATAACACGAAAACGAATCCGCCTAAACCCTAGGAATTACTGCTACTTCAACGGAATCAATACAAAACAATCAGCCAACAACACAATCATCATCGCAGTTCATCAAACGAAACAAAACTATCAAAAACACAAACCAAACAACGACTTCCGGAAACAAACAGCACATAACATTTCAATTAAATTCAATCGAATTCGCAAGCAAACATCAACAAATCAAATCAACACCACACACAGAGCTCCAAAACAAACAACATGCACCAAAACCGTTAGATCACATAAGCTAATTCAAATTCCTGAAATTCCACAACAAACACGATCCGAAACAACGAATAAGATAAAATTAAACATAAATCTTCATCAATAGCAGCTAGATTCAATTGAATTATGCAAATCTAGCAGAGCTGAAATGAAATTTGTGCAGATTGAATGGAAAAAAAAAGCTGAGAAGCTGAGGAGATACGGGAAGAGATTTATTGATGAGAATTATATTGAATTGTGAAGTACCTGATCACTTCATTTGACGATAAGAAGAGAAATCCGGCAAGGTGAAATTAGGGTTTGGTGTTGTAGGAGGTTGCAGAAATGGAGTGGGAAGAAAATATATCCAGGTAGAGATGAAAATCGGAAGCTTTTCTTTTATTTAAAAAATTTATTACTCATATTTTGTATATAAAATTGTCAATTTGGCGTGTTCTAATTGGTTGTAGTTCTTCAAATCCAACAAGCTAATCCTCAAGCACATATTTTTATTGTTAATTTTCTTTCTTATTACACATGTAAATAAAAGTTTCCTTATTTTTATTAGGGTTATCATATGAGAAAGATTATATGTTTTAATAATTTAGGTTTTTTTAATTAATTTCATACTATTTAAAATTCATAAGTTATAATTTAACCATTTTTATATGACTGTATGTTTTTTTTGAAATATTTAATTAAGTGAATGACTTTTGTGTTCAAATAAAAGACTTGAGACTAGGTTTTATGATTAAAAATGTTAAAAAGTTTCATCGGGCGCATCTTTTTTAACTCCATTAAACTTTTTCATCTCTTACATTCAATACCATAATCCCATATGAATATTGTTTTAAAACATGCAATTTTGTTTACATATTGTTCAAATCAAGTTTTTTTCTCATAATTCACGTTATTGAGTATTGGGGTTGGGCACGGATGATTGAAATTCAATCTTGAATTAAATATTAAAAGAAAAGTATTCATATTTGTAACTGTTTTTGACCGAATTCAGTCAAAACAAGACAATAGTTTAATTAAATTCGGGATATTTTACTTAAATATTTTATCAAAATGAACTAATTTAGTATTCGTGCAAGCCCTATTAACTACTATCTTATTTAGTTTAGTTTAATATAGTAAATTATGACCGTATTCGGAGAATTCAATATGGTGAAGTGAAATGGCATTAAAAAATAGGATTGAAAAAAATACTAGGGCATACTAATATCTCTATTGAGATTAGGGTGTGGAGAACGAACAATTGAATCTCTATTGAGATTAAGGTGTGGAGAACGAACAATTGAATTGAGTGTTTAGCGACTTTCTTCAATAAGATTAGAATAATCAATAAGATGACATCAAAATGTATGAAAAACACTCTAATTCTTTTGAAAAAACAAAGTAGACGTCCAAGATCGTGCAACTACTAAAAGATTAGACTAAAGAGTCACACTATGAATTTTGAAAGCTTGTGATCGAATAAAGGCTAGAGACAAGTGTGAAAATCTCAGAAAATCAATTTGATTTTAGGTCTGAAAGATCAACTATGAAGATGAATCACGATTAATGGATCACTATCAGGGATAAAAAATATATATTTGCATATAGTTTACATTGATATGGATGTGATTAAATATTAGTGGAAGTACTATGAGTCTTTGATAAGTAAAGACATGTCAAAAAAGATATTGACATCAAATGGACGTGTATAAAGAAGCTTGTACGAGTGTGTACTAGTTGGGAAGACATGAGAGATCTCTATTAGAATTGGAGTCCGTCGAGTTTTCGCACTCAACATTTGGCGAATTGACAAGTTCACTTCAAGACAGGTATATACGGTTGTGCATGTTGTTTGCAGATGATAATATTGTCTTAGTTGAAAAAAATGACATCATTAAAGAAAATTCCAATTTAAATCTTCAATTTCATTCATCATTAAAGAATAATAGTAGGCATTGTTTCAAACAATGTTTAACACAACGACAAGAAATGTGCTCGATTAATAATTGGCTTCGTATTTGTGAGATAGATTCTGTTAAACAATTAAATTTTTATTTAATATAAACAAAAATAGAGAAAATGTGCTTATTTACTCACTAAAAGGCTGAAGAAAATTCTAAACTTGGATGAACAAATTGGTAGCTTTCTCGACGGCTAGGATTTAGAGTAGAGCCGTTAAAAAACTTCTGATATGTTTTATACATTTAATATTTTCAATACATAATTTTAAGTTTTTATTACACATATTGAGCTCGTAAAAAAAATAATGACAAAGGCTTATTTTCTTAATCTGAACTGAAATCATGAAGATTTACTTTTAAAATTATTATAAGATATGAGATTATATACATACATTTAATAGTAAAAATTTATCAAAAATTTATTTGTCAAGTGTAAGTAGTCAGTCATAAGTATCAGGTTTATGTTTATCGAGTATTTTAGTAAGTTAAATTAAATTGAACTGATTTGAATTAAACTAAACGTAAAGATGATGAGATTAAGCGCAAAAGAACGAGCCTAACACAAACTCCCAACTTTCATGCAATGTATTCAAGCTTACACATGTCCATTTTTACTGAAAGTTTTGTTATTCGCCCCCAATTTTGAAAATATACAATCTACTTTTGACAATTTTGCTATTTCACTTCTTTTTCTTTGTTAATAGCTTTTGTCCAATCAGTTTTCTAACAGTTTCTATTTCTACTATGGTAAAAACGTGAACCGATTGCACACATAAAAAATAAAAAAAATTATCCAAATATTATTCATCGTTGTTCCATTCTTTTTTTCTTTAAGTTTGGTTGTATTTACTATTTATTCAAAATGGGCTTGGAATAGAACTCCACATCAAGACTTCATCTCACTACCCTCTGGAAATATCTGTGAAGCATACACGTGTGAACCGATACTTCAAAATCTAACACCTCCTGTGACCCTAGCAACGCCCATTCGCTTTGCACACCTTAATTCCTATCACCCGCAGCGCACGTTAGACGAACGCGAGCCCTCTATAAAAACCCCTCGAAAACCCGCCATTTTTTCTTGTTTTCATTCGAAAGGAAGTGAAAAATCTCTACTGAAATTCTCATACTCAGGCAAGTGAAAAATGATTGCTAATTTAATCCTTCACTGCATTTTCCTTCGCGTGACACATCGAATAATCGTCGCGATTCTGTTGAACTTTTCTAATTTTATTGATCGTTTGATTATTAACTGACGGCCATTTGATTTGATTAGGTTTTTGCAGACTTAAAGAGTTTCTAATGGGGAGTATTAAGCGTTTGCCTCAGTCGATTCGTAACTCGATGCGTTCTGGGGCTATTTTGTTTGATTTGACTCGCGTCGTGGAGGAATTGGTTCTTAACAGCTTGGATGCTGGAGCTACTAAGGTATGTAGTCCAGCCTAGGGCACAGATTTTTTGTGTTAATTTCAATGTTTAGTTTTGATTCGGTCTGGAAATGTGCTGTTTCAGGTGTCGGTTTATGTAGGTGTTGGAACTTGCTATGTTAAAGTAGAGGATGATGGTGAGTCATGAATACTCTAAAAGAGTAATTAGGTTGTGATATGGTATCCGATTTTGTTAGTTTTATGACTTCTGTGAATTGCAGGATGTGGAATCTCTCGGGATGGACTGGCATTATTGGGAGAAAGATACGGTACCTTTGATTTTGTTCGTTTACTAGTGATTTTTTAACGTTGATGCTCATTAGTGTTGTGAAACTACACATCATTAGCTGGTTCTTGAATGTTTGTAATGTCTCTTATATAATCTGAAGTTCGTTAACAAACTTGTGGGTTAGCATGCTTAATGGTTTAAATGTAATGGTCAATGCGGGTTTCAAAGTATCCATGTTATCTGAGATGTTGGATCCTTTAGGGTATGCGGAATAATGAATTACTTTCCTACAGTGGAATTTTGAAATTTATCAGGCATGTTTGGATCTTTTAGATTTTCAAGAAAGGTGTGTTTTTCTTTTGTCCTAGGTTGATCCATATGATCCTAGATATTGACAGCATTTGGAAATACCAATCTTTTATTGATTTAGTGTTGAAAGCATATAAATCACGTGTACAATCGATGCGCTTTCTAGGTACCATCGGATAAAAACATATGCCTAGGATAGAGTAAAACTATTATGGAGTAATGGCGTTTAGTTTAGTTTTTTTTTTTTTTTTTTTTATCTTAAGTAAATTTATTAACATATTATTTTAAAGGGGATGCATATCGAAGGTACATGGTGGAAGAAGCATAGCATGTAACTGTTGGTGAAAATTGTATCATTCTTAATTTATTAAATAGCCTATTCTTGGATGTCGTCAATGAACATGCAGTGACATCAAAGTTTCCTGATTTGGCTGAAACCAGCACTTCTAATAGCTTTGGCTTCAGAGGAGAAGCACTGGCTTCTATTTCTGATGTCTCCTTGTTGGAAATTGTAACAAAAGCTCGTGGGATGCCAAACGGCTATCGTAAAGTCCTGAAGGTCTGTATTGTTATGCTGTGTTTATAACATATCTCATCAATCCTTTTCATTTTCTCATTCCCATTGTGACTTCATGTTGCCGCTGGTATACTTGTCAAATAATTTTTTAGGGATCAAAATGTTTGTATCTTGGAGTCAACGACGACCGAAAAGATGTCGGCACAACAGGTAATTGGTCTTTTACTCACTATTGTTTAGCACATATTTTTACTTCCAAGGTATAAGCATACATTCCTCTGGCTGTAGAGTACATTAATTGTAATTTAATTGCTCAGAATCTTTGTCTCATTCATCCGTCCAACACTGCAAGAGAATGGCCTAGTTTAGGTCTATTGGTGGCTCAAATTAGGAATGGATTACATAATTATAGAAGGAAGAAAGAAAAAGGGTGGAGAGTGAGTGGTTGACAGTAGGTTGAGCGAAGTAGTTATGCTGTGTTGGCATTTAGGAGCAGAGACATTTACTTATCTAAAGGGGTAATAAGGTGTACAGTCTGATGTTTCATGCAGAGAAGGGTATGAGGGAGGAGGCATTATTGAGTTATATGGTTCTTTGAGTGTTCGGCTATGCTCTCTGAATAGAGAAGGAGTTTTTTGGTTCCTTGGGGGTTTGAGTTCAACTCAGCTCAAGTATCTTTCATTCCATCTGTGTATGTCATTGCTATCTTGTTTTACTCTACTGCCCATAACCTTAGTGGGTCTTGAAAGAGTTTAATTAATAAAAGACCGTATTCTTTATATTGGTGAGTTTTTGCTACTTCTTGGTTTTTGATTCTCTATCAAACATCTTCATGTATTTTTACAGTGATTGTTCGTGATGTATTTTACAACCAACCTGTTCGGAGAAAGAATATGCAATCAAGGTTTTTGTTTGGCCATTTGAAATTTGTTGCAGTTTGGAGTGGTATATGACTTTCTATATTCTGTTGAGCTGAAATGATTTGATGGTTTTGTCTTCTGCTATGTTGAAATGGAAGCCTCAAGAAGGTTTTGGACTTGGTCAAGAAGTGTGTACTTCGAATTGCACTTGTGCATTCAAAAGTTTGCTTCCTAGTTGTTGACATTGAAAGGTGGCTTTCTTGATCCCATTTGGCTGAATGAAGCCTTTATGATTATTGATCGTTTTATGAAATTATTTTTTCTCCAACTGTAGTGAGGATGAGCTTCTATGTACACGCTTCTCTTCTTCATTGTCACTGTTGATGAGTGTATATGGGATTGAAGATTCCAAATTTCTTCATGAATTGAACATCAGTGGTGGTGTATTAAAGCTTTCTGGATATATATCTGGTCCTTTTGATTGCTTAACCACTAAGGTATATCTATATAGTCATTGGTTCAATGTATTTTTATCCTTATGTTCGATTTCTTACTTGAAGGTTTTCTCCTTTGCAGGCTTTCCAATATGTGTGTATCCTTTTGTCTACTTGTGCAGACAATGTACCCTTGTTTTTACAGCTAAACTATCCTGGTTAAGGGAGATAGTATTTTATTCTGTTTCAAACCTTAACAGTTACAGATATCAACTCAAGGTCCGTCTGCAAAGGTCCAATACACAAATTATTGAACCACTTGGCTACCAGGTTTGGGCGCTTAGATCCTTGGGAAGTCAATAGCATATCTCAAAAGGGAACTAGATCTATGCCTCACGCATGTCCATCATATCTTCTAAATCTAAGCTGCTCTCCAACTCTCTACGATTTAACTTTTGAGCCTTCAAAGACAAATGTTGAGTTCAAGGTGATTTCTTGTGTAGTCAGTGCTGTTGTGTTTTATTTCCATTTTCCAGTGTGGGAGTCTTGTTCATAGTAGAACATGGAAATGCATGATGAAGTTTTCTACAATCGGTATCTCTGACTTCCAATTTTCTGTTTCTATACAATGTCGAAAGAAGAAAAATAATATTTATCTTGAGCCATATTACCTACTTCATGGGATAATACTGGGTAGTGCACACAAGTATCGAAAGAAATACTTGTGAATCTCTTGTGTTGGTGTATTATTATAATGTCTTTGGTTCTTTTGCATTGGTAGAACATATATTATCAAAGTACTAATCCTATTCTTTTTTTCTGCCCTTTCAGTCGTGGTGGTATTTCAAATATGTAATTGATATTAAAGTTTCCATAAAACTGTGTTATTTTTCTTACTTGCTTCTTGCCTGGATCTCTCCATGATTACTGAACTTTTTTATGGACATGAATATCTTTCAGGAGATTTCCTACAAGTCTTCTTCTTTTTCTTTAAAAAAAAAAAAGGCTTACTGGCTCTGCTTTTTCCAGGATTGGGTTCCTATTCTTAATTTTATAGAGGATTCCATTCAACAATTATGGAGGGAAAATATGGACAGTAAGCTCTCTTGTCTACATTGATTTTCATTACTTCTAATATGTTGGTTTCTGAATTTCATTTCTTTTAACTATACAAATGTCTGTAGCAGAATCCTCAAGTCATGCAAGAGGTTCATGGAGGAAAGATGATATCTGGAAGGAAGGTTATTCCAATTTGTGCACAAAACCATCATTTTATTAACTCATGCTTCCCTGTAAAGATTTTTAATTGTAAATATTTTTGGTGCAGATTTGTTAGAAAACCCTGAATTTGCAGTAAAGAAAAGTGAGACCCAGAATAACAAATCCTCTCGCGGACTTGCTCTTTCCATGCTAACCAAGGAGGCTGACCTTAGTTGTAGAGTGGAGAGTCACAAAGCTCCATTTGAAGAATTCTGCATGAACATTTCAGTATTTAAAGAACAAGAAACTGATACAGAATTTCTATGTCAAAGTAACTGCTCTCTGCAATCACGGAATGGCTTAGTTTCGGAGCATGAACGACAGGCCCAAAAAATTGAAACCCACCTCTTGACGTCGGAGGACAATTCTTTTCTGCAAGATGATTATTTCTTGGAAGATAGGGTCAATCCTAGAGAAAGATCCTATGATCATGTCAATAGTCATATCTGGAGCTTAGATTGGCAAGATGAATCCTCTGAAAAATCATTTTCAATGGGTTACAGTGAATTTTCTGATGAATTAGAGGTCAGCAAGAAACCTTTCTTACAGATTTGCTCTTCACGGAGAGGCCCTCCACTTGATAGATCTTATTCTTCCTGTGTGGATGATCTTGAATTTCCAGTTGATGACTTCAAGTCGAAAAGAAGACGGGTTTGTAGTGTTCAAAATTCTGACGTAGTAAAGATTGACACCAGAAATTGCCGATTTGATGCATCTCCTGAGCAAGATGAGACGTTATTCCCTCAGGAGTTTATTGCATATAGCACGGGCAACGACATACTCAAAGATTCTGATAATCTGTTGGGGGCTTCAGAGAAGTCACTTTTATCACACTCAAAGCTTTTTGCTAAAGGGATGGTTCTTGGATCTGGGTCAATTGATACTGATCGCTCCGACTCATTTTATGAGTCAAATTCCGAATGGTGTTCTCTTCCATCAGATGCCTTATTTCAGTCCACAGCTTGGGATGTTGCACATTTCTCAGATGATAATTCACATGAAGAGAGTACAAGATTAGGGCAAAAGACGAAATATCGTCGCTTTCCAGATAGTCGAGGAGACAAGGGTAACTATGGTTACAACATTGCATTAAATAGTTCTGGTCAACATAACTTCATCTTAGGATGTACAAGTTCTAGATGTACAAGTTCTACAATAGATTTCAAAGACAATGCTGATACTTTTTCTGCCTCAAAATTCAAGGACTATGTAGATGCTTATGAAGACATCAGCAAGTACCTTCAAAGACGCATAACAGATGATGAATTTTCAGTAGAACATTCTTCTGATAAATCAATTTGTGAGACTGAATTGTTACCTTTAGATCTGCATTCTAGAGGCGACACAAGTAATGATAAGTATGAAAGTCATGAAAACCAATTTAGATGTCAAAATAAGGAGCAAGGTGAACAACGCAAAAGAAGCCAATCAGCTCCACCGTTTTACAGACACAAAAAAAGATTTATCTGCTTGAGCAAGAATGGAGAAACTGATGACTTGAAGCATCTAGATATGCTCCCAAAAGATGTAGAAGATTTAACATTCTGCCCCAGGTGCTATAGTTTTGCAGTGCCCTTACACATGCTAGTTTGATATCACATGCTTGTTTGATGCCTTGAAATCTAACTGATCTCTCTATAATGTTTGGTTTTAGTCCCAAGGTGGCGAATGAGCCAGGAATCGTACTGGACATGAAAGAGAATAAAAAAGGTGAACGTTTTAAATGCTCAGAGCACTTAAGGGTGATGATTTTCCAGTTGAACATAATGGTTCTCTCTGATGAAATAAGTTATGGCTGGCTTAAAGGATTAGGATTGTGTAAAAATAGCTCCAACTTAGAGGAAGCTGTTGCATCGTAGTGATAAGTATACCATATAGCATAGAGTGTTTTCCGAAATTTGTACCGTCTATATGTGTAAAAGCGCAGTATGTTCATTTATTTGGGTGCTTGTGTTCGTGATAACGCTTATCATGTATAATGACTTCTTTTCAGGCCTTCTTTCAGAGGAAATTCAAGAATCAACAGAGTCTGGGACCAAATGGCGGAATGGCTGTGAACAAATTGCAGTTGAGTTTTCTTGTAATTATAGAAGCTCATTTTTCAATTGGCGAACAAGTTAAATGTGAAAAATGATTTGATTTTTTGTTTCCCTTCTGGGCAGGAGAAATATGCATCACACAACGTTGGCAAGCATCATAATATACTAGACATTTCTTCAGGATTGTTACATCTTGCTGGAAATTCATTGGTACCGCAATCTATCCATAAAAAATGCCTCGAGGATGCCAAAGTTCTTCATCAGGTTGACAAGAAATTTATCCCAATCGTAGCCAGTGGAACACTTGCTATTATAGATCAGGTAAATATCTGTTGTAGAGTAGGTCCATTTCACTGATCTTATTTTCCTTTTCTTTTCTTTACTTTTTGTCAGTGATAAATTTTCAAGGATTTTTTCCCTTTTTTGGTAAGACACAAGTGTTTGGTTGTCTTGGATTTTGACAGCATGCTGCAGATGAAAGAATTCAACTGGAAGAGCTTCGTCAAAAGGTATATAAATAACTCAAACTGAATTTTTTATTTGCATAGGTTCTATAGAAGATGGCTCGTTGATTACCTTATTCCATAGGTATTATCTGGAGAGGCAAAGACAGTTTCTTATCTGGATGCAGAAAAAGAACTGGTATGCTTCTTTCTTCCTCAATCCAATGTTACTATGTTGTGCGAAAACTGAAAACGAAAATGGGCAGTGGACATGTTAATTTCTAAAACAAAGCTTCCAATCGGAAACTGACATACAGTAAAACCTCAAAATAGGAATAACCTCCCAATTGTTATAAAAATAGTCAGGTCCCAAGTGTTGAGAATCTCTGTTGTACCAACCTCTAATAGTCCGATCCCAAGTGTATTAGAGGTTTTACTGTAGTATGGTAGGTTTCTTTTGCTCCAGTGTTAATTTTAGATAACTATGTATTTGATAACAGACCCTTCCAGAGATAGGATATCAGCTGCTTCAGAATTATGCTGGGCAAATAAGAGAATGGGGATGGATATGCGACATTCAAGCTCAGGGTACTGGTAGCTTTAAAAAGTAATTTCATCATCTCTCTCAGCTAAAACTTCATAATATATAAAAGAATGATTTTGCTAATTATTCATGGATATACAAAGACAATTGTATTAGTCTAAAATGAAACAGAACAAGTGTTTGAGAATGCAGGCATGTCCCATTTTAGGTTGTAAATGACAGTTAAATCTGTTAGCCTTTTTATATTTATCTATTATATATGCATTTTGTAACTGATTTTGCGTTCTGTTCCCATAGGAATCTGAAAATGCTCCACCAGCAACCAGCTCGGGTCACTCTTCTAGCGGTAAAGCATTGAATTCTTTCGGTATATTCACACATTGGTTGTAAACCGGGGAAGGATCCTGGAAAAGGTTCCTGACTTGGCAGGGGAGGAGAAGTTTCTATCTCCAAAATTGGAACTGGGAACAGGGACAGGGAATGCTTTTAATTTAAATAAAATCTCTAGAGGGCAGGATGGGGAAATAATTGTCCCTGATTCATTTGCAGGGATTGGGTATTCTCCGAAACATTCTGGGACAGGGACCAGGAAATCATTCGCTCGATCACCTGTTTATAAACCTATACACGCACTTAGGTCTTATTCCTTTCCATTAAATCATTGCTTTAATAATTTGATGCAGGTGCCCTGCGTTCTAGGTGTCAAATTATCTGACGGCGACCTATTAGAATTTCTTGAGCAGGTAAATATTTAATTACAGCCTTTCAGAACTCTTCATCGTTTTTCTTTTCTCTTCTTTTATCTTTCATTTTGCAATTGTAGCTTGCTGATACGGATGGCTCATCTACGATCCCACCATCTGTTCTTCGTGTCCTGAATTACAAAGCATGCAGGGGTATTGCCTTCTTAAATCATTATTTTAGTCAGTACGTTAGAATTGGAGTTCGAATCACATTGCCCTTTACTCGTTCTCTTGCTATGTAGGTGCAATCATGTTCGGAGATTCTTTGCTACCATCAGAGTGTGCGCTTATCCTTGAAGAGCTAAAGCAGACTTCACTTTGTTTTCAAGTAATATGTCTACATGCATTTTTCATACAAGTAGTAGTCTAGTAGATAGCAATCGGCAAAACGAGTCTTTTGGTCCCTGAACTCGCCAAAATGCTGAGTTTTGCCCCTGGTTTTTATATGGTGAGATTTAGCCATTCATTTTTCAGTTTTGTTGAAATGTACACCTCGGATGAAACTGTCACACATTTACACGCTGTTAACTGACACATAGCCAAAAGATAACAGTTCACAGCCAACTTTTTCCTTACCATATTCTGACATGTAGGATCCCAGCATTTTAGATGATACGTATTATAATCTAGTAAAAGAAATTGAGTGACGTGGGATTAATTGTTACATTGGGGTCGATTAATATTATGCAGACCTCACGTGTATTGATGTTGTCTATCAAGGTGTTCCTTTTAACAGAATTGAAAGGTGAATGGGTAAATTGCACTAAATAAAAAGTCATCTTGGATAACAAACTAAATAATTGACGGGATGCAGTGTGCACACGGGCGGCCAACAACTGTTCCTCTGGTGAACCTGGAAGAACTTCACAAACAAATAGCTAAACTGAAATTGTTAGATGGTTCTTCCAGTGAGGTATGGCATGGCCTACATCGACAGGAGCTCACTCTTGAACGTGCAGCACGACGTCTAAGCATGGCCAGAGGCTGATGACAAACCAATAACTGCAACTGCTTTTGCAGAATCATTAAGGTTAGCTTTTGGCTATCATTGTGGTTTTTAGATCCATTCACTGTAAAGTCAATTCCTTTTTTAAACTCGTGCTTAGTTGTAAATTGTAATAATCGTACAAGTCAAGTCTTGCATGCCTCACTATTTCACTATTATCTGTATTCATTTACACGAAATAATAATAAAAAATCTTCAAGCCTTCGATGTTTTCATGTTTGCTGCTTAAGTTTCTGATACATTGAGGCTCCGATTAACAAGATAGCTGTAAGCATAAACCTCGTTTCCCTGAGTATGATTTATTACATCTTTCATCAGTAACTACAATTTTTATAGTTCAGATGACTTCTTTTTTTCCAGTTTTTATGTATTATATTTACAATTTTAAATACTGATGAAAATCATTTATGTTACTTTAATCAAGATATTCACAGTTGCTATTTACTGTATCTAAAAGTTCAAATTTTAATCAGGGATATGATAATATCAAATTGAGAGATGAAAATGTAATCAATAAAAATCAGAAATGTCAGGACCTTTTTTCTTATGTTAGAAATGAAATTTGCTAGATTTATATTCTGGAATTTCTGATAACGAGAGCCAGCACGAGTGGTAAGAAATTGGAAATTCTACTTCTTGTCAAGGTTGAGATTTTATTGCGGTTTATACTAGTTTCTGAAGTGGATAAACCGACGGTTACCTAGACTAAACTCATGGACGTATATGTAGGCCAACATAGAACCGTTCATCAACCACCTACTAATTCTTATCAAGTTAGAGATTCTATAATGGGGACTTGCGGTTTATACTATTTTCGGAAGTGGATAAACTGACCCTTATCTAGTCTTATCTAAGACTAAGGCTAAACTCATGGACAGAGATTTACACTAACTTAAAAACGTTCACCAACTATTCAAACAACCAACCAAAATTCATGAAAGTTTTCTCTATAAATTTAAACTTCATATCTCTAATCAGATTTTTCTGGTATATTTTTACAAGTCTTTCTGTTATGCCCTTTATTGCCACACCGCGAACAACTGTTCTGCGACTTGCTTTCCCATACCGACTTCACAATCCTTTTTCTAGGTCGACCAGACCTTATTCGACATGATGGTGGGAGCACGATTCGGTCTTTTACTTCTGCCGGTACTTCCCATGTATCTTGTTTCGGAACTGGGAATACAGTACCTTCGTATGTATTTAACATCGACTCTTTCGTGTAGTATCCCGAGCAGAATTCGTATGGGTCCAAGTGTTTTTTGTGTATTACTGCCGATGCATGTTCACACGGTATTTCATCGACCTGGAATCGGTTGCAAGTGCATGTTTTGGTTGCCATGTTGACTATGTATCGGTTTTCGCCAACAAACACGGTGTATTCATCATGACTGGATTCTTCTACCTGCAAATATTTGTATTCCGCAATTATTTATTGCATTTTTATGATATGGATAATACCTCAAATTGGAGATAATTCTCCATTAGAGAAATGCTTAAACATTTTGCCCGCGCTGAGTCTCTAATTCAGCGGGGCCGAACTGATCCTTTAAGGGCCGGGTAAGTATATGTTAAGTAACAGGCTCTGCTTTAATGAAAAGGAAAAGAGCCAATTTACAGACAAGTCACTGCCATTAAAACGCAGTTACTAGGACCCAGTTTGGCTTAACTATTGCCAAAACTTATAAGCTAGGAAAACTGCTTTCTCAAAAAGCTAAAAGTCGTAGCTTTTCCAAAAATCAGTTTTTATTGTTTCGGCTTATAAGGACAGCAAAATTACATTTACCTTTCACGACTTCTAGAAAAGCAACTTAGCATTTATTTAACACTGTCTTTAGCTAGGAAAGCTGTTTTTAGGGTCTGGAAAACCGATGCCAAAACAGCCTTCAACAAATGCTTACCCGACCCTTAAGCCTGTTTAGTGCCTGTTAAACACAGGCTCGCAGAGGGCATAATCTTCGGTCAGGGCCCTAATGGAGAATTATCTCCATTTTGAGCCCCATTCTGAGGCAGTATCCTTGCAGTATGATATGCATTATTCATTACTTTGCTAGAAATTACCTCAAACCGGTGAGATTTAATGTGACTGTCCTTCAGCATATCCTCATGTCTTTTCAACATCCTTGTGAAAGTCGAATTTGCAGCTAACCTATTTATAACTGACCATTCCTGAGTCAAACCTCGCAAATGCTCGAACAGACACGTAATAGGTAACTCTGTAGCCGCTTTGTTGATAGCGTTCATGAACTCCGCTATATTTGATGCCATGGCTAAACTTCTGTTTGTGAACGAATGAGCTCGTGACCATCTCTCGTATCCGATATTCTTTAGGTAATCTCTTATTTGGACATCAACCTTGTCAAGTTCACTCATGTAAACCTCAAAATCCTCAATGGTGTACGCCTTTGCCGCTCCTAGGAAATAATCCTTTACCTCCTTTGTTTTTTTCGAGAAATTTGTTCTCAAGTTATTCAGCAAGTGGAGAATACATACACAGTGGCTAGTTTCGGGATACGTTCCGTTTGCTGCATTTGCAATGGTCCCGTGCCTTTCTGATATAATCGACATCCCGTCCCGTGTTCCATATGTGTCTCTAAACTTCCTGAAAAACCATTCCCACGATGCATCGTTTTCGGAATCTACTACACAAAATGCCAACGGAAAAATAGAACCTGTTCAATCATAAACTTATGCACCATTAGTATATATCTATGTTTTTATCTAATCTGAAAATTAGAAATCATTTGCACGTATAATTTACAAAATCTATATGTGAAGCTAAATGTTTATGGTTACAAAAGATGTGCACATCATAAACTTACGAGTATTTTACGTATAGCATACCTGAGGCGTCTTGTGTACACGCTGTTATGAGCGTACCACCATGTGCTGCTTTTAATGGGCTTTCGTCTATAACCACTGTTGGCTTGCAATGTTTCCAACCTTTAATGGAAGCATCCAATGCCATGTATGCGTATAGGAACGAATTGTTTGCTTCGGTATGCAGCTCTACAATGGACCCTGGATTTGTCTGTTGCAACATGTATAAATAACTCGGTAGCAATGCGTATGAATCTGCAGGTTTGCCTCGTATAACTTCAAGTGCTTTCTCTTTTGATCTCCATGCTTTTTGGTAGTTAATGTTCACTCCCAGTTCTTCCTTCATATCGTTTATTATATCAGCAGGCGTGTATGGCTTCATATCAGCGTATTTCTTTTTTATCAAATCCCCGATTAAGTTTCTCGTGGCTTGTTTTTGGCCTGTTCTGCTTTCCAATTGGCAAGTGTGTGAATCTACAAACTTTTTGATCCTAAATGTGCTTAGCTTGCCGGTTCTGCTTGCTTTGAATGCCCAGTTGCAACTCCCGTCTATACACCTTAAAAACAAGTGTCTGTTACTCGATCTCTCGGTTCTGAACTGGAAATGTTTGGTTATGGCATAAAAGCTGATTGCCGTTTTCAACGTGTATTTGTCTTTGAATCTTAGTCCGATCTTGAAATTGGAATGCCTAGTGTTGCTTATGACATTCAGATTTGAGTCGCTTGATTCTATTTGGTTTACTTCACTGAAGCCGGACTTCTCCATATCATGAATGGTTTGTTGGGTTAATTGCTTCACATAATCTATCATATCCAAAGCCGGTTCTTGAACAGGTTGAATTGCTAATGTGCCATCATATTCCGCTGATTGTTCGTCTGGTTGCTGCGAGTATTCTACAATTCTCGTAATCTCCTCACTTGATATGCATAAAGGAAACTTCTGGACATCATCTTCTCTGATCCTCAAGTGTAAATAGAATTTGAGATTCATGTCATTTGTGATACTCATTGGTGGCATTTCCTCTTTAATCTGCAAGTAAGTGTGGTTGGAACAGAATTAAAAAGGAACTGGTCCTTGCTTCAAAACTCAAAAACTTCGTAGAAAGATCATTTTATCCCTCATCGCATAAGCCTCAGTTTTGGGATAAATTGCACCTAACAGTCACTGAAATTTGGAGACTGTTTGAAAAAGGTCAAATGACAGCCACGTCAGAAAGGACTGACTTTTACTTAGTCCGATTTCTTGAAATTGACACGTGGCAGCCAAAATAATCATATAATTTTGATATTGGCCGCCATGTGGCACAAAAGTGTAGGTCCTTTCTTCAAAATTGACAACGATTTCGTCGATATAAATACAAAACTTTAGTAAATATATTGAGAAAAATGAAATTTTTGAAACATAGGCCAAACTTCGATGAAAACACATAGCAATTTCATCAAATAATAAGAAAATGTAATGCATGACATTGCAAGACCCGGATGTCGTAAACATCGCCTGCTCAGATAGTGTCATGTGGCTGTAAAAGACCAAAATAGTGACACATTGCGACCCGAGCAGGCGGTGTTTGCAACGCCTGGCTCCTAGCAAAAACACCCCTTCAATGACCATTGTGCAATTTATTTCTCAGATGAAAGTTGGAATTTTGGCAAAACCCAACTCAATTTCACCCATCCTAAGTAAATACCAACAAATCAAAATCCGTAACAGAATTTCCGACGAAATCTCTTAAAATAGGTGGAAATTGAGCTAGGGTTTTGAACATGTGACCAAAAAATGAATCTTTTTCCACAACACTAGAATTCCCCGAATAAATTAGGCAAAATTCAATTTCATGAAAGCACAAAAATCAAAACCTGAAGCTTAATCTCCAACTGAGTGTTTAGCAGGTTAATCTTCAACTGATTAGCAATAATACTAGTCAGCATTTCAAAATTGCATGTCTTGGGAATCAAAACACCTTCAAGCTTATAATTCTGATACGTATTGTTCTCCGACCACTCGCCGCCGTGCTGAATAAGCACCGGTATTCCCTCCATTGCCGTCTAATCAAATTCAGCAAATTAATTTTAGGTTTATGGCAATATGAATTCAATTAAACATGAATTAATTGTCCTAATCTGAAATTGATAGTGTTAAAATAGACTTACCGGTTTTGATTTCTGATTAAGGAGTTGGTTTGGGTCGATCATGAATGAATTTCTGCAGATTAGTTCTTCAGATTTTGGCTGTGGAAATGAATGATTTGATTTGATTGAAAAAGAATCAGTGTTTGTTCAGAATACAATCTGCTCTCTGCTGTTGTTTTTGGAATATTCATTAATGGCAGGATTATTAAGTTTAAGGATTCTCAATTTTAGTGGGTGGTTATTTATATTTTCAATCACTTATTTACTTTTTCTTTTTTCAGCAAAATTATTTACTTTTTTAAACGATAATTTTGATAATGCTTTCTGATATTTACTTTCCCTTTTTTCAAGGGATATTTATATTTATTACTTTTCTCAAAATGAGAGATTTATGATAATGAGAATATTTAAAGTTTCAATACAACTTTGATTCTAAGGTGAGAGGTAGAGTTGTTAATGGGTATAGATTTTCATGATAAATTCTTATGATGGACATGGAATTTTGAATGTGATTAGTAACACATGAAAGAAAGAAGTAACAAGTGAGTCACATGTTTTTTGTTACTCATGACTTTGAGTAATTCTCATTGTGAATCTTCTCACATAAACCTGAAAAATCATCATCAAAATCATCCAAGTACAAACATTGGAATGTCACTTTCCTCACTTCCTAGCATCCTAAGTTCCTATTGTAACCATCTTATGCTGCCCATCTCTTTCATTATGGGTGTAAGACTTCTAGATTCATTGTTACTTCCCAAAAAGGCAAAAACCACATTGTTTTGCTTCCAACTTGGATGAAATCAAATGCTCGGAGAACGAGAAGTCACGTCTTAGGAGATGATCTCAAAATAACCAAACTTTTAGTTTCTCTCCAAAGAATAATTCTACGAAAATATGCATTACTGTTAGAAATGTGTGAATTTACACCCTCGAAATCTATGGCATAAAAACTCATAATTTAAATTATTTAATCACAATAAAGGGGTAAAAAGAAAAAGAAACAGGGGACGGAAATGCAAATAAAGAATAAAGGTAGGTGGGCCATATTAATAAAAAGATGAAGGTGTTTCAGGCCCAACATGTATTTGGTCAAGAGGATCCTAAGCCTGGGCCCGTGTCTAGTGGCCCAAAAACTCCCTTATTTCCATTTTCGCCTTCCACTGTCTTCTGTTGCCTTCCCGAACTTCCCGACTCCATGGTGAGAAAATTCAAAATGCTACTGGAATATGGTGCTCCTTAGTAATATAATGATAAGAAAGGTTGACACATAAGTTATTTAGAATATTACAAATGATATGCTCTATAATTTCATCCTCAACGGCTTTCAAATATCCCTTTGAATACACTTCCATTGATTAAAATCCTCTTTATAGTCTTCGATGTTTCCCCATCACTTTGTTGAGTCCATTCGACTCAATTTCTTCAAATCATTTGTATCATCAACTTATCGTCCTTATCATGTGTCTACCGCTCCCTCAGGATCGGGTCGTTGCAATTCGAATTGGTAGCACATCAATGCGATATTGGCATATTAATTCTCCTATACAACTTCAACATCTAGGTAATGACTTATTTTTCTGAATATTAATGGGTCTTAACTTGCTTGGCAAATTCTGAAAAAAAACTTCAGATGGTGTTCAATTTGAGCAAACAACGTATAAAGCATATTTAAATCTGAAAGCTAGCTCTAAATCTATAACTTAAACATGAAATTCATTATATTACATATATATATATATATATATAGCAGTAAATAGTGTCCATTCCAATCTTACAATCACCATTACAGCTGTAACCGACTCTGTTACCTTCAGAAGCTTCTTCTGGGTAGAGAGAAAAGTTCATTGATAGAATGATCGTTCTCAGATGATGATGGGTCATGGTGTCATCCTGCCATGCCGTAATCATCTGCTTGATCGTAAAGGTTGTAACTTCCTGGTCCTCCCATCTTTCCTGTTAGGTGGTCGTCTCCTGCATCAATAAAAGACTGCCTTTCAGAAATTCATGCTTTGTATATTCGCCTAGACCCAAATCGATTTAACACAACAAAAGTCGTGTAAACATTCATTTCAATTCTCATGACTAGATGAACTCTATGCCTGAACATTTGAAAAAGTGAGTTCTCTGCATATTTTGGGAAGTACAAGAACGGCCACAAATCCTCATACATTCTTTCATTACGATGCAACTCCTAGTCGGGATGAGCAGCAGTTGATAAAAAGTAAAGGAGAATCCAAGAACCGGTAACTGAAGGGAATTGATTGAATTAAAACATCTTACGCACTTTGATTCGGTAACATGCCCAAGAAATGAAGTTCCGAGCTAATTTCAGGGCTCTGGAAGCACAAATCTTCCGGTCTTGGACCATTCTGTTGGGATAGATATACTTCCGGTTTAGTCTTCATTTCATTGATCGAGTCAACTTCTGTTTCCACTTCTGATTCAGCATTGTTGGATGAGCCGACCACTTGTTTTCTTTTGGATCGCGCACGCCTGTTCTGAAACCAATTATACACATTTGTTTCGGAAATTTGTCCATGCTGGCTCAGTTCAGTGGTTATATCTTTAATCTTTTGCTTGCTCGGAGTCCCATTCCCCTGATCAAAGATTCGCTCCAGAATCTGAAGCTGCACCGGCGTAGGAGTCCAGCGCTGTCTTGCAGTAATTTTATGTCCACCAGAAGTCATTAAAGGATCACAGTACAGATTCCCCAGCCTGCCTCCTGCATTATAACAACAGTAATTCCGTTCAGTTGCCATAAGAGTGTCAAGGTTCCAACTTTATACACCAATAGTAACAAAATGCTATCTTGCACAGAAACGGAAATAGATGATGAACATTATTTCTAAAATATACCCTTCAAGACATAGCCTTCAACGGAAACGGAGACTATAACAGATACAAGATGCAGAAAACGCTACTAGAGAGGCAGTCATCCGAATGACATGATCATAATTTTTCTTGCATTTATACCAATATATGACCATATAGATAACCTAACACAATAACCCAAAATTACTACCCCAATTGAGTGTCCATTTAAGCATTAAAATGAAATGACCCAAAATAACATCCACGAAAGTCATGTTTTCCGTGTTTATGTCCGTAACCAACATCATGTCTGTATCCTTGTCCAAACAACATAGAGAGGTATTCATCCAACTAACATGTTCTATGGTTCTCAGACATGGATACAAATACTGACACGGCAAAAGTTGTTTCTAAAACATAACCTACATAAAATAGCCTTAAAGTGAAACAGACACGGACACGAGTCAGACGGGTACGCTTGTGGAGGGAAGTATTCGCGTAACACAGAACATGTTCATAATTGTTCTCACATTTATAGCATATATGATCATCTACATTTTTTTGGGTTACTTATATGATTATACACATAACATAACACGATTATCACACGATAACCACAAATTACTACCCCAATTGAGTGTCCATTTAATCATTACACAAAATATACCCCAAATCAGATTTGCTCTAAATCTTAGAGCTCAAGTCCAGCTACCAAACCCATAAAAAAGAGGGAACTCCATCAAATTAACAGCAATTAAATGCTAAAGCTCCGAACTTTTGTCCATTTTTGCAACCTATAAACACCCAATTGTGGAAATTTTGTTTGGAACATACTTTGAGAACAAAAAATCAGTCCAAAAAGTTTCCAATTATACACAAATAAGTCCAAAATCAGACAGGAGAATAACAGTAAGTAACCCTAAAAACAGACAATAACTGAAACCAAAATGAGAAACAAAACCCCACATGAATGCAGCTGAAGATAAAACCTAAAATTCCCAAACCTGCAAGATCCTGCTGAGCAGAAAAATTCTTGTGCATCTCAACAAGCTGCTCACAAATGGTGGCATAAACAGCAATTTGCTTCCTGAGAGTTTCAAGTTGCTCATCTGTCATCACTTTCACATACAACATTCCTCCATTTCCTTGATCTCTCTGGTTCTGATTGTGATTTTCTTGCTGATGCTGATGGTTTTCTTGATTGTTATCCCAATCCATGGCAATTCTTCACAAGTAAAACATGAAAGTTTTGAAAAAAATTTTCACTATTCTCTCTGTTTGAAGTTTCTCTATGGTCTTTAGAAAGGAGAGAGAAGAAAGAAAAAGAAGTCAGTGTGGAACTGTGGAAAAATTATGAAGAAGAAAGAAGCAGAAGACAAAAGAGAGGTTGAAAGAAAAAGGAGTGAATTTACTTTTGATTTTTAGCTACCATACATGCTTCAATATTGAATTCTAATATAGCCTCCCACTTTTCTATTTTGGGATTTGGGCTTTTAATAAATTGCTCATTTTTAAAAATTATAAATTTTTAAAGTCGAGGCTTGTGTTATGTACATAATAATATGATTGAACTCGAATGTGAGATATGATTCAAGCGATTTCAGACTTTTAGTTACTTGTTAATTTAATTAGTTGGACTTGATTGTACGTGGGTGAATAGTGAATTGTCATCTTACAAATGTGAAAAAAATTAATTATTAAGTAATTACACACTCTATCACTATTAACTAACTTGAGTGTGGAAGTGTAACTAGAGGCTATATTTGATGCAAAAGTAACTTGTTCAATAAGATAGAACTCTATTATATTGATATTTAGGCCAAGTTTGGTAATTAAAATTTGAGATTAAATTAGATATTTTCTATCACTAGCTAAAATCTCTAATAATGATGTTTAGTAAAGAGCGAATTAAGAGAGCTTTTTAACCTTAAAAAGCTAATTTTATGACAAATCACTTATATATATCCATACACATAGATGCATTTTTACATAGTTTATTGGCATGATTTTTCATTTTGTTTCCTTCTACTTTTTTTCTTTTCTTATATTAATTGTCCAATATTTAAAAATAAATTTTGTTTTTGAATTTTTTCAAACTTGCAATTAAACATTTTGCTAGACAATTCAATTTTTTTTACATGCATGTTAAATGTAAAATTAAATAAATATTAAAAACAAACAGTGATTTTTTAATCGAAAAATTAAACGTATGAACACTATTAAAATGATAAAGTGCGACTGCTAGTTTGATGAGGAACATATGATACCAACATATTTCTTCAACATTTGTTTTAGTTGGATTTACAAAAACCTGTTTTTCAGTTAGATTTTGTAATGACATGACTACTAGTTTAATGTTTGGAAGCAAATAACGTTCAAAATCATGAAAATATTTTTTTACATATATTTTTATTTTTGTGTATTTCATTTTTCAAAAGGGGATTAATCATATGAATTATTAAAAATGATAATAATATTTATCAAAAATAAATGTCTTTTTTGTCATTTTACACAAACAGCTATTACGATAAGCTGAACTTTACCAAACGGATTTATTCAAACATCTAATCAAATCAGCTACCAGCTAATGTAATTAGTTAACCGCTAATTTCCAAATAGGGCCTTAATCTTATAAGAAATAGGGTGAATAATTTAAAGGTTCCAAACGTTTTACATAACACACTATTTAGTTCCACTATTTTGAAAAACACATTATAAAGTCCTTTTCTTTGTCATAATTAACCATTTAGTTCTTCTGTCTATTTTTTCTAGAGTCGTAACAGTTGTATTTTAGTATGAATATGCAAACAGAGCATAACTGAATCACATAATCATTTTATATGACAATAGATGTCTTAAAAGTTAAAATATGTTACGTTAAAATTCTAAAAAATATACAAAAATGACCAAAAAGTTATTTATGACAAAAGACAAAGACCTTATAATGTGTTTTTCAGAATAATGAAACTCAATAGTATGTTATGTAAAATGTTAGAGACCTTTAAATTATTCACATCTATCCAATTTAGATACATGTGAAGCCATGTGTCATTTAATGTACAAAATGCACAAACATACCGAATCAACTGCATCTTTTCACCTCACTTTTATGCTTGTTTGTCTAAATAGGTAGCCTTCATATTTATTTTAATAGTCTGTCAAAAAAATAAATTTATTTTATTAGGAAATCTATAAATAAATATATAAATAGAAAAATGTGATCAATACCACTTATTTCTCTAATATATTTATTTTCTATAATTTTAATTAGGATGTAGGCTATAGTTACTTTGTTTTTCATTTACTTTATTTACACTTTATATTATTTACCATTAGATTGGTTTTTAACTCATGATTTAATGGTGGACAAAACAAATTAATGGTTACTTTGTGAAAAACAAAATAACCATAGAATTTCTCTTTTAATAAAGATTGAAAAATTATAATAAATAACCATTTAAAAAGATATAATCGCAACAAATAACTAAGTAGTAATTATAAACAATGAAGATAAAAGATAAATAAGATTTTTGATAAAAAATATTGTGTTTGATAGGAAATTTTCAATCTTAGATTGTTTTTGTTGCAACGTTTAGCACTTTCTTTTTTTGTCATTGTCTCTTGGGTAAGAATTTTTATATGTTAAAAATAAAACAAACTCTATTACATGATTATTAGCTCAATTAAAACACTCACAACTTTTATATAGAACTCAAGTAATTTGGGGAACCGCGATTAATATATAATTCAATCAACATTATATAATCATAGCCATGTTTGAAGTATAAATTTTAATAAATATAAATTTATTATTTACATGCAGGACAAAAAGAACTAATAATATATAATCCAACAAAAATTATACAATGTATTACCCATATTTAAAGAAATAGTTCATTATTATAAATTAAAACAAGATTAGAAATGGCCATGTGCAACTTCACTATCATCCAATTGGTCAAACATGACAATTGATTAAAAATTATAATTTATTGGAACAAACAACAATTTATGGGTAACAATTGTAAAGAAAAGGTAGAAAGTATTTTGAGACAATTCGTCCTTGTGAATTTATTAATCTCTTGTTTTATTTTTAGTCCTAAACCCATCTCCAACTACTGCAGATCAAAGCTTGTCTCTTTTTTATTTTTTTGCATTGTGGGGGTTCTGCTTTTCATCTCGTTCTTCATAAAAAAAAATTACTGGAGTAAAAAAATAGAGAGTAAAATATATTTTGAATTTCGCTTTGACATTTTCTAGAAATTAGGAAAAGTCAAAAAGAATAAAAAGGAAATCTAAGCTCTACCACTATAGGCTATCATTTGAACAAAACGTAGAAGTCAATAATCAATCAAGGCACTAATTGTGGAGGTTGGTGCCAACTTACCCGCCTAATTAATCACTAATTAATTAATAATTATAATTATGAGAATTTTTTTTTTAAAAGAATTATGAGAATGTTTATTCATCTATTTTCACAATTGTAAGGAGAAGATTTTGAGGGTCAATTTTGAATTTCTTTTTTATTAAACTGAGATTAATTGTTATAAAGAAACACATAACTTAAAACTATACTTATTAGACATATAATGGGGTAAATTACACACAGGTATTTAAATTATATCTACTTCAAAGTGATATTTGAAAAACTATTTTGCATATCTATGTACCCAAACTATTGATGACCTCTCAAATTGGTATCTAATGACCTGTTATAGCAGGTTGACTCTAAGTCAACGCACAATCAACGCAAATTTGTTGACTTTTTGTTGACCTCTTTCACTCCCATGGATAAAATGTTAAATTAACCTTTACCTTTTTTTTTTCTCTCTCCCTCTGTTCTCTCCACCATAACTCCTTTCTCCTTTAATTTTTTTTTATGTTCTTGTTCCAAATACATCTCTTGTCATTTTTTTTAAGACATTTAACAAATATTAAATTCCGGTCAAGGCAAGTTGCCGCTGAAATCTGGAAATTCTAGATTTCGGACTGACCAAACCCGAAAATCTGGAACGGGTTGCCGTCAGTTTGGAATCTGAAAACTCCAGATTCCTCGGACTTGGAAGTCCTAGGTTGCGGCGACCTGAGATTTACAGATCCCAGGTCACCGCGCGACTTGGGATTTCCAGATCCCAGGTCGACCGAAATCTGGAACTCCAAATTTCAGCGGCGATCGGAATCTGGAAATTCCAAATTCCATAACTAACATCTCTGGGATTTTTTTTGTTTATTAAAAAAAAATGAGAGAAAAAGAGGAAAAAAAATTGAATGAAGAAGAAGACATGTTATGATCAAGAGAGAGAAGGAAGGAGGAAGAAGAATATGGGAGTAATTTAGTCATTTTTATCTTAGAGTCAACAAATTTGCATTGGCCAACGTTGAGGGCATAAACTTGAGGTCAACTTGCTATAGAAGGTCATTAGGTATCAGTTTGGGAAGTCATCGATAGTTTAGGTATGTAGATGTGCAAAATAATTGTTTAGGTACCACCTTAGAAAAGTGGGTATAGTTTAGGGACATACAATGTAATTTACTCACATATAATATAAAAATTAGAAAGAGAAAGATGCATTATTGCGAATGAGGTGGGTGAGGATATGGGAATTGCTATTCCATCTCCAACCATATCAAGATGAGGAATTGATGTAAATTAACAACAAATAAACTTTTGAGTTAATTTTAAATAAATACTAAATGGTTTTGCGATTTTGCAAATAAAGTATTATGGTTTGTCTTTGATCAAATAAAAGACTGTGGTTTGTATCATTTGCAGAATTAAGGAAATTTTCGATTTTGTTTACATAAAGGAGGATTGTTTTGGCCCAAAATGTTTTTCTGTCTTTTGAGCTTAACTCTAACTTATCTGTTCAAAGGTTAGAAAAATATTTCGAACCAAAAAAGTCCTCGTTTACATCAACAAAATCGACAATTTCCTTAGTTCTGCAAAAAATGCAAACCATAGTCTTTCTTTTGCGTAAAGGCAAACTACAGTCATTTTTTTACAAAATCATGAAACCATAAGGCACTTATTTGAAATTAACCCTAAACTTTTTTATACTCTTTAAATGAGTGTCAACTTGTTCGTGGAAAAATGAGTTTAGGTACAACATTGTAGCTAACTTTTAGAACATAACATTTAAAAAGTAGGTAACCTTTTGGCTTAAATCATATGCAAATCCTTAAAGTCATTCAAAAAAAAGTCATTTTAGTTTTTGAACTTTGGAGACGATCTATTGAGTGTCTCAACTATCAAAATGTAGACCTAGTGAGTTTTTATTCGATGACATGACATTGAGTTGACAAATATGAAGAATAGTAATTTTAATGCCAACTCAATATCATGTCATCCAATAAGAACTCAATAGATCCACTTTTTGATAGTTGAAAGACTCAATAGATCATCTCCAAAATTGAGGGATTAAATGACTTTTTGAACAACTATAAGAATCTACATATAATTTAAGTCTAACATTTTCTTTATAACATTGTACTTTGGGCCTTGTTAAAAGTTTAACAACACCAAGAGCAATTACAAATTTGAAAGAATGAAGATAACCTCAGACCTTGGTTAGTTTAGGAAAGAAAAAGGAGCCCAAGATCGTGGTTCTTCCTCAAACCCAAATCTAATATAAAATCCATCAAAAAAAAAAAACTTTATATAAGAAAAAAAAAATAAAATCCAATTTGCATATAAAGATATGCAGTATAAAAATATTCAAATGAAGGTATGATCTATGTTCTTTTAGTACAAAGCAAAGTGTATTCAATTTAAAAATTAAGTTTGATTTTTAAATTCATTTTATCGAGCAATAATGCAATTTGATGGATGTATACTGTCAAACATTTTGTAAAAAATAAAAATGTAACAGATCATCACTAAAATTTATAATATAATTTAAAATACTTTATTTACAAATTTTTAAATCATGTACTTCTATTGTCAAATTAGGCAAACCATACTCAAGTTACATTTCGAAACACTTTCACACTTTCCCTTCGAACCAAAAACGTTGTTATTATTATTATTATTATTATTATTATTATTATTATTACTACTACTACTACTACGACGTGTTAATGCAAAAGATTTTGTAATGATATTCTTTCATTTGTATTTAGAAAAGAAAAAATAAGACTATCCTTTACCTCATTTTTGCTCAACAAATTATTTTAGTTTCACTTTCGTTATCAAATTATTTTGGCTATTTATTTTTTTATTAAACAATTGATTTGGTATTTATTATTTTTTCGTAAAGATTTGGGATTAATTACGATTTCATTTTTTGACTGTTTTCCAATTAAATTAGTAAATTAAGGACTTCTAGGCAATGGAAGTATTTTGGGCTTTATATTGGTATCATGGGCTCATAGTTCACCAGCCCAAAACTAAACAGCCTACAAAACATAAAACTTTCTTTATAATACTTTATGCCCTGCTTGTACACAAATTCTCTGAGTTTTGGGATGACAATGAGTACCTTATCCACAGGTACCCGACACTACTCGCTCCTAATGAGACTATCCATATTCGGTCCAAAAAGGTACGAAATGGATATGAGATTAGAAACGTTACCCTTAACGGGTACGGACGGGTATAAGATTATCCCTAGGGTATCCATTACCCGCGATATATTTGACGGCAACGGATAGTGTGCACCTGTTATCCGTCCGTTGCAGTAAAAAAAACATATACGTATACATAATGTATAAGCATGATTCAAACTAAAGAACCTTATGTCACTAGCTTAATAGCTTGTTTTTTAGTTTAAAGTAATTTAAATTGTTTAGAAATTTGTTAAATTTGCGTATGAACTATTTATTGTTGTTTTTTTTAAAAAATTATAGGTATTTTTCATTTTGAAATTTATTAAATTACATTGTTTAAATGGGTAAGGGTACTTGTGGGTACCCACTATTTAAGCGGATAAGGATATGAGATTTCAAAGGTGTTATCCATTAGAATATGAAAACCGTACGGGTAATTTCAAAATAAAAGTATAATGGTATGGAAATGACAACACCCGCAAGTACTTTACTTGTTACCATCCTTTGCCCATAACATAAAAATCATTTATAAAAGTAAAGACTCAAAACCATCTTTAACGACCTCTCTATTTTTTTGAAAACTCTAATAACTAAAGTAGTTTGCATCTTTTTTTTTTCTTTTGAAAGGATAAACCACATCTTTTATGAAACCATAATTTTTATTTCTCAAATCATAACTTTTCATACCTTAGTTTAAAATGAGAAAATTATAGAGTGAACCAGGTTCACCATTTAACAATTATTCTATTCTAAATCGTTTTTAATACGAAATGGGTTTCAGCCACATGAAGTGTGGAACGAAAATTCCTTTCTATTTAATGTAGCGGAATTTGCTTTTAAGAAAGAAAAAACAAAATGTGCCAAATGTACATAGAAAATGAGAGTTTGCATAAGAACAAGATAAAATTGGAATCAAAATTTCTAACCAACACTAGCACGTAAAAATAGTTCTTCTCATCATTTTCGGATATTCTGAAGCTTAACTTTATAAGTAGTATCCACATAATTCGTGTGTGCAAAAACCGCGAAGCCATGAGCCAGTTCCGCCTACAACAGTAAGTTGGTGTTCACCTAGCTACACACTCAAACTGCCTGGATACTCGGGCAATCGCGAGATAAACGACATTGAAAGCAGGACGTGTTAAGGATAATAACTGAACCGAAACATATATATATACACACACACACAAGAACACCTGATTACATATACAAGAGCCAAAACAGCAAATCCCCTAACTTTTCACACCAATAAAAGAATTACAAAAAATGGCAATACCCTTTTAAGGATACTGATATAGCCATTGAAAATCATTTCTATACATTTTTCATCACTTTCCTAATATCTAAAAAATGGTTGAAGTTAGAATTCATATATAGCCAACTCCAACTAGTCAAGATTAGAACTTAATTACTGTTGCTTGCTGCTGTTGTCGTACTTGGAAAAGATCCGTTAGGATTTCCTGTATCAAATCTCCAATAATCTCGGACTCGATCTCCTTTCCCAAACCATTTATCTCATCTTCAATTAATCCGGACCAAGGACTTGTTTCGAGGTTTTCAGCCACCATTGAATCAATTGAAGAGTGAGACTTGTCCTGCGGAGGATTCAAGTAGACTTTCATCATCTTCCAAGCACATTCCAGAAGTTTCCGGCCGCGCAACGGAGACAGGAAGGAGGAGCTGATGATATTCCTTCTGAATCTTGACATTGTCACAGGCGGTCCGAGCAACATCGCTAGCGTTTCATTCAATAAATCATACACAATTTTGTGGTCATGTTGATCTTTGGTACTGTGTTTTTCATTATCCTTGGAATGTTTCTTTTCAAGTTTATCGAACACGGATTTGCTTATAGGCTTAGCTAGAGGATCCCATCTTGACAAGCAGGAATCAAACGGCGCGTCGTATAAACCTGAAGCAACTAATAAATCTCTTGTATAAGCTTCTACTTTGTCCTCCAAATCTACCATTGTGAAATCATCCATCATCTCCGGTTCACTTCTCAGGTTATCCGGCTCATCTGAATCTAGTTGATTAAGTTGCCTCCGCAGCTCTAACAAGCAGAAAAACCTGTCAGGAAATTTGTTGACATTTATGCATTTTTGGAAGGAAGAATTTAGAGTATATACCATTCAGATTGGAGCTTATCTCTCTGAAAACCTGAGGCATAGCACTTTCTGAATCCGCCGGAGTAACATCATAGGTCGAAACCGGACTCGAGTAACCCACGGGCCTCCAGAACTCTTCTTGAGCACTGCTGCATATTGATGCAGGGCTTGGGGGTACCTCCGTAGAGTTTTCCTGACACAGAAAATAGCGGGATTAGTTGTTTCAAAAACATAAAACAAGCTATTGGATGGAGCAAGGGTGTTATAGTCCTTCCCAGCTCGAATCTGAATTCGACAGGATTAAAGAAATCACTACAAAACATGAATTTGGTGGTTACCATTATGTGTCTTTCGCTGAAATTCCGAACAACTGTCGGTCCGCTCATGATATGCTTGGCAAAATCTTGTGATTCCACCATTGATTGAAGCTTCTTACCGAAGAGTTTTCCTCTGAGAGTGAGATTGTATCTAAAGTTTGAAACTTTTTCTTTGATATTGAATCTTTCTTTCTTCCTTTTTCGCAAATCCATCTTCACATTTTCGAGTGCTTCGTGTTTCCTCCTGATATGTGCGCCTGTTAAAACGTGGCGGTCTTCAAGAAGAAGCTTGCCAAAAGATGTTCCTGTTACGGGAGCGGATAGAGATCTGACTAGATTCCTTGGAGATGATTCTCTGTTGATCACCAAATCATCATCTCCATGCCGGAAAGATCTAGTTTTCATCTCTTGTTCTTCATCTTTCGGTAAGATTTTTGCGTTATCCCCCGAGAAAAATGATCCTGAAATGCCATTGACAGCAAAAGGAACATCCTGAGAATGTTTCTCTCTCTTCAGGACATTCCTGAGTCTTTCGGAGAGGAATCTTCTTGTATTCTTGTTGATGAATTCCGGAGAATCACCGTTGAACTGAATCTCACTTCCATACGATCGCGTTGATTTTGATCGGATCAGATTTCTCCCGAGATCCTTTGTAACACTATCTCTCACATGTTTTGCTATATGTTGAGCAATTTGTTTCGGATCTGATGGCTTTTCGCTGAAAGGCGTCTCGATTCCACTTCCTCTAACTCCCGAACTTCTTATAGGAGTCTTTCCTTGAAGTTCACATTTCAATCTTTCCTTCACCTCTTCAAGGAAATCTTCTATGCTTCCTCTTTCCTCGATAGTGCACGATGAACTAGGCCAAGATTCTTCGTCTTCGGGGTCAAAATTTCTGTCAGGACCCGGTTTTAGTATTACTATTCTTTTAGGAGCAAAAGATTCATCCGGTTTCTGATCATAATCTTCCCAGTACACTTCGTTGTTTCTATTTATGCTGCTGTTTCTTGAAGAAATGTATCCCTTCTGATCGTCCGGGAATGCTTCTAGTTTATGCCTATGACGCACATATTTATCACTTGCTATAGTAGTCCCGGAAATCTCATTTCGTGCCACTTTTCGAGCATTGAAATTCTCTTTTTGGAACAACCTAACAGGACTGCTATCAATTTCAACAACTTTTGAACATTCCTTGAACCGGGCAGCTTGCCACGCTTCAAATTCTTTTTTGAACTTCTGTAATTCCTCTTCCTGAGGATGTTCTCGAGGCCTGGGTCTGCCTAATTGCTCACCATTATCCCATCTTTCAATATCTCTTTCCTTGTACTCATTAAGTGACTCGAACTCTACCTTCCTCGGAAGATTTAGATCATCGGCCGAGCTCCTTCTCAAATGCTTGCTACCATTCCTTCTATCAACCTGTTGAACTGCGGATTTTGTATCAATTGGTAACATATCTACGCCCATCAATCGGGCCACGATGCTCGGTGCATTTTTCCTAGAGTTGGATGGCTTGGAAATTTCCTCATTAATCAACATCTTCATCGAACTATCAAACGGGTTACAATTCTTTTCGGAACAATCTTCTTCAACCTGATAAGGGTAATCAAAATTTGTACTAAGATTAACGACATGGGGTATAGGCACAGACACAAAAACTACTAATGTTGCAAAAGTTTACCACACCATCTCCTAGATTAGAGCGGCTTCGGGAGGCTTCAAGTTGGAGCTCCAAGCTATTTCGCGGAGCTTCAAATCCTACTGAGAAGTTGAAATGTACATTACTTTTAGTAACAAAAAGAAACACTCTATATCGCGATAAATAAGTTCAAATTGACTGTTTTATTAATCCGTTACTAGCCAATTCGAGGCGGATAAGGGACCAAAATTATAATGAAAAGTAGGACGGTTACCATCAACATGTTGTCTCTTATGTGCAAGAATTTTCCTAGCCATGGTGGTGCTGCTACTTTGATTCAAATCAAGAAAGTGAAATAATCCTCCCATACGATTACTTAAATGGTGTCACTAAAATCGCTCATTTTTCGTCGGTAAAATCAGCATGGATTTGTTGGCTTCATTTATATCCTGCAAACAAGTTTTTATCACACTATTACTTCCAATAAATCAAGAAAATTCCACCAAAATGATTTTCTTTTTATAATCATGGAAAATCAAATATGATGGCACATTCCAAAACAAATTTCAACTAATTTATGAAGAGAGAAAAACACAAAATTATAGAAGATTAATAACTCAAATCGTTTAAGCTAGATATGATATCTCGAGTCACTCGAAAAAACTTTAACTGAGAGAGAATTCCGTAAAAAGAAACAAAAAAAAGAAATCATAGTTGTAGCCATGAAAATATAATGAACTTTAACATTTTGTTTGCTGATGATTATGGGATGTGGACAGTTAGCATAACCAAAATAGAATAATGGTTTATTATTATTATTATTATTATAATTATTATGACTTCCAAAAAGCATACATATGAATGAATAATTACATTATTACTCAAAAAGATCCACAAAGAACTTAACATATCTACCAAAAGATCCAATAAATAAACTGAAAATCAATCTCAAAATTTAAGATGAACAGTTAAAAATTGTGAATTAAACAGAACAATTTCCTCAAATTCCATTAAATCCTCATTAAGCAAAAAAACAGAGCACTCTGTTTTAACAGACAGTTAAAAAAACAGAGGAATCTCATAAAAATGGTGAATTCTCAGAATTCTCCACTTTTTCTTATCTGAAAAACATAAAATTTTTAAGAATAATCATTATGAACTTACCAGGAGAAGAAATTTAAGAAACCCAAATGTAGAATCATGAAAAAGACTTGAAATTTGAAGGAAAAAAAACTGTTCTTGGACTGGAAAATTAACAGAGAGAAGCAGAGGATCTCTGTTTATGAGCAGAAAAAAGTAGAGAGTTGTGGGATGCAGAGTTTTGAAACTGGAAGAAAGGAGTTTGTGTCATGGAGAAGCCAATAAGAAGATAATGGTATGAGTAACAATAAATAATTAACTATTATAATGATTATTATACAGAAACAATTAGATATGCTTTTCAGTTAGTAGAGCAAGGGCTATTTTTTGGAATAAATGAAGGAAAAGGAAACTTCTCTGTAGTATTTTAACTTTATTAATTACATAATAACTTAGATTGAAGACTAACGAGCAGTAATGTAGATTGGATGTAATGGACTCGTTAATGAAATTAGTCTTTTAAAATAAGGTGTCCAAATTTTCGATTTTGATATTGTTAGACTTTTTTAGGTGGACCGATATTTAAATGTTCTTGTTGTTATTCTAACCATTGAGATAATTTATATCTTTGTCTTTAGAAAATTGTAGTTAATATTAGGGTAAAGTTTCTCTTCATACCTCTAACATCAATGGTCATAAGTATATTTATCTCTAACATTTGAAGTAATTCAATTATAGGTTGTATAATGAGTAATTGGGGTAATTTTGCTCTCAGCATTGGCACGTGGATTCAATTTGAAAAATAATTTATCAAATTATCTTTTTAGTTATGAATTTCATTTCACCATGTACATTGCGTGTATGCATCATTTATCACTCATAACCATTTACATGAAAAAAAAAATAAAAAAAAATTGTAGAATTCACAAACTTAATATTTGTGCTTCTTAAAGATATAAATTTATTAAATTCACTTAACTTGTCAAAATGTAGGAGTAAAATTGTTATCAATTACCAATGTTAAAAATGTAATCTGTAATAATTTGCATGCTACGTATAGAATTGCTTTTCACTACCACATTGCATCTTATTCCCTACAACAATAATGCATATTTTTTATTCTATTTTTCACTCACCTTTTATGTAGTAATTATTGCTTAACACATTGAACTAGGTGGCTTAGGTTGTCCGAATCCTTTGTCTACAGAAAATTCAATGCAATAATGATGTTGATGCTACTTCTTATAACTTCATAGCATGTAGTAAAGTTTAGGTCTTTATTAATATTATTTGGAAATTACTATCATATTCCTTTGGTGGGAAATCATTTATTCTTTGCATTTACAATTATTTTAAAGAAAATTCATGTGTTCTCAATTGTGAGATTTGAATCGCAATGTTAAAGTCGACTTCCATTTGTATTCAATTGTGACACTCCTTAACTACTCCAAATGTTTGTTCTGACATTAGTTTTGTTGGATGTCAAGCTAATTAAGAAGTTTATAGTCTCGCCGAAACTTCTCAATTTCATGTCAATCATTTCAAGATATTTATATGTATTATATGTAAATAACAATTTTTGTATTTGTGTTGTGTCTTGGATATTAGTGTCAAAAATTCAGGTAGAACATGACTCCAAAATATTTCATGTTAGTCCAAATCTCGTACAGAACCTACTCTTAATAAGAAAAACATGGTATGATTTATAATTTCCGTACCAAACATATTGGTTAGACATTGACACGACCTAACATACTACCATAATATGAACTTCTAACATGATATGATTTATTAGAAAAACTAGTGAAAAGTAAATTTGTCACTATAATTTTTTAGTCATTTTCGTGTTTTTCAGATTGATATGAACACGACCAAAAAATAAATGTATCATTTTCATAACATGTCAGACTAAGCTCGATACTAACATTAAAAAAGCGTGTCAATTTCGTTACTTTTCTCTTAACAAATTCTCATGTATTTACTTTTACTCTTTCTCCCTTAGAGTATATTTATTATTTTCTATAAATTACTTCATCTTTTAAAAGTTACCTAATTAAAAATAGAAAAAGAAAAATCCAAAACGTATGGCAATAACGAACAGCTCAGAGACAGTTACTTTATGCGCACGACCCTTCCATTTGGCACCATATTTAACGGAAAATTCCATTCCTTTTCATATCATTTTATTTATTTATTTTTCTAATTTCTTTAATTTAGTTTCATAAATTAAAATAATAATTATTACTATCTTTTTATCACAAGTACAGAGAGAATGTGTCAGAAATCATCATTTTGTTGAAAAGCTGCTTCTCTCTTCTTTTCTTTGACTATTTAATTTGTAGTATGATTTATATAATTATTATTTTCTTTTCTCTCTCTTTTTTCTAAAACTTTCCTCAACTACCTACCTCTATTTATCGTACCAAAATTTTGAAATTCCTTATAATGTAAACATCATGTAAATATCTTAGATATAAATATGATAGTTTTTAGGGAAATTCTATGGTCACTTTGTTTTTGACAAAGTAACCATTACTTTGTTTTGTTCACCATTAGATCATGGAGTGAAAAGTGATCTAATGGTGAATAAAGCAAAATACAAACAAAGTAACTCAAAAACAAAATCACCATAGCCTACATCTAGTTTTTATTATAGAAGAGTTAACATATAATTGAATTCAGTTAATAACAAAATTTGCTCTATTATTATTAGATTAAAATATAAAGTGAAAATTAAAAATTAATTAAATCTCTTAGATAGTGTAAATAGTGTTTTTTATTTTTTTATATACATTAAATAGTTTCGTATCAACCCGTCGTTTTTAGGTGATTTTATTTTGTTTTAATCTCCACCCCTAGATTCTAATCTAATGGTAATTGATCAAATTGTATTTGGTCAGTTATTGACTAGGTGAACACAACTGTCATTACACAACTGTCATTGAATAAAATAGAAAAATTACAGCACAATGATAATCAAAAGCTAGTATAAACCGCATATAGGGCAAAGAAACGCTTCAGAGAGCCTAAGACACCAAAGGTACTAAAAAAATGACATAATACATCATACATTTCTTGAGACTGCGGAACTGCAGAAAAACAATCGAAAACCATTCTTCAATACTTATGCTCCTCCAGAAAATCGGATATGCGTCATTCCTGAAATTGCACTCCTGTAGATCTACAGATCTATGGATTAAGTCAACCTTTTCCGCCCATGCTAAATTTGAACGAGTTATAAATGAAGAAAATATAGCTATCTGATGCAAATCTGATGACCAAAAAATACTATTAAGATATATGATGCTAAACAAAAGGAGTGATGAGAAGAAAGAGAAAAGTAAATCACATTTGGGGTTGGGAGGAGTAAAAAAGAAGCAAAACTTCATTCTTACTTTTCGATTTCTAACTCAAAACAAGAGATTTTTAGAATTAAGATTTTGAAAAAGAGTGGACTAAGTGTTTAGCTTACAAAAACCATAGAATGTTCTCAAATACCAGAACACAAAATTAACCTCTTAAATTCAACTAATGTTATGCTAGATTTTACCAACATTAATTCATCACATTCAAGTGTTTGTTTAGTTTTCTATTCTTGTCTTTTGGCTTCCTTCTAAAGAAAGATATACTAAGCATACTTTAAAAAATAAATAAATTCGATGACTTGTGCAATATATTTGCAAGGCAATAATTAATTAATATATGCAGGCATTAAATATAGTACTTTGGCCCTATTTTAATGTGGTAGTATTTCTTAATTTGTAATGTTATTATACATATCATTTTAAAGAAAAACAAAAAGGTTTTCCTTTTCAACCATTTCCCATAATTACAAAAAAGCCCTTGTTTTTTTGCTTTTGTACAATTTTGATGTGTTGTATATTTTTTGCAAGAAACAACTTTGTCATCATCAAAGAAAATGATGGCAATAATGTGATGTAGTGAGAGAGTCAAATAAAGCAGCTTCGACACAGGATTGCACATTCCAAATGTACCTACCACAATGGTCATATTTATTTACTTCACCAAATGAACATATTTATTTACTTCACCAAATTTATTTCATTCACACTTACAAATTATAAGGTCCACATTGATATTACTTTCCTAACTGCTTTTCTTACTTTTTCAGCTTTTTCTAACTAAAAGTAGTATTTGGTAAATGTAAAACTGTTTTTTAGAAAAACTGGAAAAGCAGAGAAAGCTGTTTTCAACAAAAGCTGAAATTTGTAGTTTTTGGAAAAAAGCTGTTAAAAGTTGTCCTGAAAGCTGATATTGGTATTTTTTTTTTATTAAAATAGGCTTAACTTTTAATATATTTTAATAAATACATATTTTTCTATTTATTTTCGTGACTTTATAACTATTGAAATGTGTTTACCAAACACTTCACAGCTTTTGCCTGCTTTTCTCGACATTAACTTTTTTCCAACAGCAACTGCTTATTCCTACAGCAATGCCAAATGAGTCCTAAAATTATTTTGTTTTTCCAAATCAAACTTGATAACTAGCAAATAAAATAGCTTAACTCGTGGATCAACCGATGCCATCGAAGTAAAGGCAACAATGAAAGATAACTATATTTTGAATGCTCGTCCAAAACACATATACACTAATTTTGAAAAAATATCATCTCGAGATGCACAAATATAATTGGCACATATGAAATTTGATAGTCCAGTCAAAGGATATACTTCATCCCATATCCTTACACTTTTATGTAATGTCAACTAGGTACAACATCTCGTCAAAATTCTCGTAGCATCTTATAAGTATAGTAAGATAACTACACAATTGAGGTATCTAACAATGAAGTGAAATTCTTTATTTTTTCATATTCATCCTTTCAAACTCTGCTAATAATTTAGGTCTTACAGTTAAGTTGTCAGTTCGCAGTCACTTCTATAAATTCTTTCTATCTTCTAAGTTATAGCAGGAAATTATTATCGCATATTTGCAGAAACTAACGGTCTTTGCATGATATTCGAATAGTCTTAATCAACTTATGTAGTATATTTGATTCATGTAGCTTGTTTCCAATTTAGAATAATGTAATTAGCATTTTTTATAATTATATCCAAATTATTCAACTCGAGTTTTTTACGATAATTTAAAATGGATCTTTTTTTTTAATTAATAAGATAAATGGAACTTTTGTGAGAGGAAGATATAAAGAACTTAATTTGGCATGTATAGATAGAGTTAATTCCTCTAGAAACTTTTAAACTTGACATTTTTTTTCAGTTTGACCCCTCATGTTTAGCACTTCTCACTTTAACTTATGAACTTAAAAAAAGGTCAATTTGACCCCTCTGTCTTATGTGACGCTTACGTGGCAAAATCAAGAAAGTGAAAGGAAAATTTGAAAATTTTCTAATTTTGCAATTTGCAAATGACCCCAAATTATTATTTTATTTCTTTTTCGTCTTCTTCCTTCTTCTTCTTCTTGTTTTCTTCCTTCCTTTCTTCTTCATTCTTTATTTTCTTCTCCTTTCTCCATTATATAGAAATCTGGAAATTTCCAATAAAAAATTCAAAATTTCTGAATTTTTTCAGATTTTGGAAATTTTCATATTTCTAGGATTGTTCTTCTAAAAATTTTCAAAAATTCGAAAATACCAGAAACTTGGAATTTCTAAAAATTCCAGATTCCAAATTTTTGTATTTTTGAAAATTTTCCATTGGAAATTTTCAGAAATTCGAAAGTTCCAGAAGATTTTTGAAATTTTCTAGATTTTTAAAAAATTTCAAATTTTGGAAATTTCAAATATCCAGAGAAATTTGAAGGGAAAAAAGAAAGAAAGAAGAAAGAAAGTAGAGAAGAAGAAGAGAATGAATGAAAGAAAAGAAAGAAAAACAAATATAAAATAAAATAAAAATCAAAATTGATATTCATCGGTGGGTGTATTATACTTTAGGTGAGATTGGTAAACACCTGAAAATGGTTAAACTGATTTGTTTTTTCGAGTTAAGGAATTAAACTGGAAAGCGCTACAAAACTTGAGAAGTTAAATTGAAAAGAAGTCCCAAATTTAGGGATCAGTAGAGGTGTTAAGTCCGTATATATAATAATATGAGCGTGGCTAAATAACATAAAATATCTTATAAAAATTTAATGTTTAACAAGCAGTATATGATAAAGTAATAATAAAGATGGTGTTCTTGAATGGTGGGTTCCCAATGAAAAGAAAGAAAAGAAAAGGCTAAGTAATACAACTCATGAAGACAATGCAAAGTACAAATGGGGCTTTCTTTGGTTGTAAAGCCACCCTTTTTCTATTGATGCAAAGATACTTAGCCATGTGCACTTGATACCCTTCTTATTTTTTTAATTTTTTCAAAGAAAAGTCTCATTATGATGTTTTGGGGTTTTGTTATCTGGTGTTGTTAAGTTGAGCTTCGTAATCAATAGTCGTCGTTTTGTATTTGTTGTTGTTGTTAGTTGTTCCTAGAGTTGTCATTCTATGTTTGGTTCTGCTATGAATCGAACCAAAAGTAAAACATAGCAACAATATGGATGGAGATTGGAGACTACCCTCATAATCATCTCGGCTGCAGTCTAGATGAAGAATTTAGTCTCCATCTTGATGAAATGAGAAAACAAATCATGATATTTCAATCCTCATAGGACTTAAGGTAATGGAGAATCCAAATATCCTATTACTCGTATTTTATAGGCCAATTTGATATTACTATTGAAAGAAGTAATTGTTGTGAGAGGAAATGCTATCGAAAAAAAACCTTGTGGAGAAAAATAGAAAAGAGTTCAGAAATGTTTAGCAAGCACAATATAGTTGTGAAAGCCAAAATGCGAAAGATAAAATATGTATTCGTTAAATTATATTGAAATCGTACTCATTTTAATAATAAAAGAAACTATCGAAGTTTTTTGGATAAATTTCGAAAAATGTTTCCCATATTTATAGCTTTTTCTAAAAATAATTCTCACAACCTTTTCAGATGGTACTGCATTTTTATCAATTACAATTTTTGGTTGGAAAAACTGTTTTTAAGCTTTGAAAAAACAAATACTAAAAGAGCCTAATATAGTTGTCAATGCATAATACTATTAGGAAAATATAATGCTATACTAATATTTAGGAAACACCAATGCTCAAATTTTCAAAATTTAGGTTGTTCACAAGTACAAAATAAGTAATTATAAGTTAAATAACATTAAAATGTATATATAAATGAAAACATTTTAAAACATTCATGTGGGAAAAAAATCTGCTGTCCCCAAATTGGTGTCCCCAACCATGTCCCACTCACATAAATTCAGTTTTTTTATGTGGGAGATAAGTGGAGCCCACATAATTTATTAATTTTAATTATTTTAATTAATTTTGTGTGAGTGGGACATGGTTGGGGACACCAATTTGGGGACAGCAGATTTTTTCTCATTCATGTGAGGTTATAGCGAGGATGAGAATGAAGAACCCCTATGGTGGGAGAGAGGTCCATTTCCCCACTTTTATCCCCTACTCTAGAGATTGTTTCTCTTCGTCCCCCACGGGGATTCCCCATCCCTGTCGGCAAAATATCCCTCATGGTGATAGAGAATCTCCATCTTAATTGCAATTCCCAGTCGATTGTGGGATAAAGAATCTTCTTACATTATATTGCGGTTGTAATTATGAGAAATAAGCGTTAAAACCACCTAGTTACTAGTCCAAAATCATTGATCAAATGAGAAACAGAAATCACAATAAAGCTATAGGTGAAAACCAATTCATGTCACAATAAAATTTGACTCAATTCATTGCTTTGCTCCATCATGGCACACACAATCTACCATCTCTAATTGTGTAGCACAATTGCAACGAAATTATAATAGAAAAAGCAAGTTACTTCCTGAAAGAAAGTGTTAATAGCATGTCAAACCACCAAACAAAGGATTATAACACACAACTTGGGAAACAGATCGCTACAAGATTGATATTTGATATCCGACTCGCTATAGCTAACTTGGGAAAAAGAGAGCAACACTAAAGAAAACACATATAGCCACTACACTACCAAAATTTTAGCTTCACTCCATAGAACCCTACAATTCCAGTGATGATTGATAAAACATATGTATAACAAACCAAGATTAGTAGAGCTACCGATGATTTAACGAAGATTGTATCCACGTACATGTTTACGAGCCCTGTCAGAACATTTGCCTGCAACAACAACAAAACAAAACAGATGTCAGTTGAACAATAGAGAATTCATATGAGAAATCAGAAATCAATTGAGAGTTTTATCACCAGAAGAAATGTGCCCAATAAATTTTGATTAAATGCTTCCTCAAGCTGAGATATTTTGCTCCCACCAGCGAAACCAGAGAGCATCAATAATGCCAAAACCTGGACGACAACAAAACTTTCAACTGCCTGTGCTTCATTTCATATTAGCTCACTTTAAAACCAGACGGAAATAAACTCGTAGCTGTCAATTATATTGCTCTTTGTAGAATGGCGTAGTTACTATTATGGTCATAATAGTAAACTTATTGTAGAACAAACAGATGTTGAAACTACGGGTACAAGGGAGTTTACCTGAAAGTTCTCACCCAACACGAGGGTAACATATGCCATATTGCACTGCAATTTTTTTTCCTGTTTTAGTCAGCAATTGTACTAAACCATTTTTATATATTAGCTAATCAAATGACAACATCCTACCGTTCTACGGGAAGCCCTTTCAACATGCCTGTCTAGAATAATAGTTATCGACCTGCAAGATCATTTGGGGAAAAAGAAAAGAATAGTTGTAATCTTCCACGAACTTATTTAATCAAAAGAATGATCATTAATTTCAATGTAATCTCCTGGAGTAGATAGCTATACCAAAAGACAAGAGTGAGAAAGGAGACTCTGATCCATGCCCACTTATAACTTTTAATTGTGGTAGAGGAACGGTTTCCAAACATTAGATAATTACCTAATTGGACACCTACAAGATACAGTCCCCAGTAACCTGGAATTGATAATAGTCAGTAGAAATATATCAGTATTATTAGTATACTCTTTTCAACATACCGGTAGAAAACATAACCAACTAAAAGATACTTCAATTGATATTGAAATTTCATCTCACCAAGAATGCTAAATATTCCTTCCTTATTTTTGCTTATGATATCTGCTCCTCTTTTGTCAGAAAGCAGGTACACATTTAATCCACTATTCAACCAAGATTGATAGCCTGACAAATCAAAATGAGCTATCAAGAGAGCTAATCAATGGATTACCTACATGTATAACTTAAATTTATGCAAAAAAGTATACCAATCAAAATTGCTACACCCGCAATCCCTGAGTATTGTGGAGGAATGTTAATTACGGATGTAAGGATTGACACAGCAGCAAGTGTGAAGAAGAAATTCCAGTGGACTCCATATTCCCCTGTATGAACCTATAAAGGAAAGGAATAAATGTATGCACAAAAACAGTGGTTCATGGGAGAACAAATCAATCGCGAAACAAATATGAAGTACTATATTGTAAAGGAAATATGAAAGTTAGAAGCAGCCAGTCATCTACATTATTAAGAAGTTTTATGTTAGAAGAAGCTAACAGTTGAGATCTTGCTCATTAGTATCGGCTTATTGACATTCCCTTCTACTGATTCTCATGAAATTAAATCCTCCACCACTTATGTATAGTTCTAATAATCTATTTGACAGAAGAACCTGATGTATAACAAGACAACAATGAATTAACAGCAACAACTATCTTCATTCTTCGTATCTGTTTGGTTCAACTAATCACTCTCCTCTAGTAGTCCTTTGTTAATGTTTAAGTACATGGTTGGTTGATATGATTTCTAGTTTACATTAAAATTGTATTTTTCAACTAATATTTGATAATATCTTAAGCTAAATATGGCAAATATTTTATTTTTTTATAATATTATGAAATTTATCAGAATCTTACAATTCGATTCAATTCAGGAGTTGAATCTCGATTTGACTACTATGTTACAGGCTTATTCAACATGTGAACACACCCACACATCCAAGAATATCAACTTTGATACATTATTCTCTTTTGAGTGGAATCACGAATTCTGAATACGCAGACGTTTGCTACAAACTATTCCACTACAAGAAATTCAAATCTAAAACAGTTGAAATCTATTATGCGAGGAATGATACCGTCTGTTTAGGATTAACAATTTCTCTGTGGTGACACCTTCAAGATGAAGTTTGTTGACTGCAATCTTAAAAACTTAAAAGATCAAACAAATTACTCTTCTGAAGAACCTTAATAAGTTAAACTTTCACATTCAATTTCTGCTCTCCTCCGAGAAGAAACTTCTGGGTTTATAATTTACAATTTGTAATTCTTCCTTTAGTTTTCTAATTAATTATATAGCAGGACTCCTAGTCTTCTAAGTGTGTACTTTTCTTTCTTCCTCTAAGTCATACCTTTTCTTATTAAAAAAGAAAATATTTATTAGGCATGAATTTGTAAGTTAAATTCATACGTACTTATTATTTGATCATTAAACACTTTGCAGGTTCTAAACAAGCAAACAATTGAACTAAAATTGCTTACAATTGTGTGGCAAAGCTTATCACTATGGTACGCGATTAGCCTATTAACAAGTTCAATTTATTGGGACTCCACTAAAAATCATTTTTGAGAATTAGATTAGTATTTAGGGTAACTTACGTTGTACAATATACCTGATAATCCACAGTTTTAGTAGATAAAATTCGACCAAAACCCAGTAGCAGTAGTGGAGTAGTAGATTTGATTGCAGCCTTCAAGCTCCTAAAATAGCATGAACAAAGAGCAAACAAACAACAGTAACATAATTAATGCAATCCAATTACAATAAGTATATATATGATGTGATATTAAAATACAACAGATTATTCAGGTGAACATATCAAACTAGGAGTTTTCTTGGGGATATTTTGGTTGATTCTGAGCTACCTGTTGTGCAACTTCAAACCCATGTATATCCTTCCCACTTTGATTTATAAAATCTCATAGCTTTTTACGTACAAGCTTAATATAAATACAAAAATTATATAAGCGGCTCGATGGTCTGTTAACCAATCCACAAATATTTTATCAATTAGCCATTATGTCCATTTTCAAAAATTAGAAAACCTAAACCTAATCTATTAGAATTGGGTGGCCTAGTCAATTAACCTGTATTTTTTTCTACAAACACAGACATGGAAGTCACATATGAAGGTTGGTGTGTGTATGAGTGTGTGTGTGTGTGTGTGAGAGAGAGAGAGAGAGAGAGAGAGAGATGTCTACATTGACGGAAATCTCAAAGAGGGTGTTGGCCTGTCCATACTGAGAACTTGTTGCTGAAAGAACCAGCAAGTGGCAAAATGGAAAGACCTCAGGCATTATAATTGTCATCTTTACGACAAGTAATTAGGGGGCTCTTAGGTAAAACATGATAATAGAAGCCAAAATGAAAGGTTCTTTTTTCAAACATAGCAACATAAAAATTCTTAGCTACATGATTAGTGATCAATATTTTTCAAAGGAACCATCTTTCGATTTCATAATTGAAGAATGTAATTTAGAGGTCTTCATTCACCTCTCACCATCCAATTAGTACATACATGCTCATTCACTTGGAAAAGAAAAACTGAACTCCAAACTGAAGTTCAGATTCCTTCTAAGTTTTGACAAATCATAGAAGCCATACATTGAGATCATCTACTTGGCCTTCTAATTTTACTTAAAAAATGAAGTTAACAGCAGCATGTACAAGATGTCCAAATCCATCAAGCATAAAAGGAATCACACCACTGATAAGACATCAAGCATAAAAGGACTCACACCACTGATACACCTCGAGCTTGTCGTGAGACTAGAGAGTTTGTCAAGATAAATGAACCGACCCCGAGATCCATCTGAGATTGAAACATAAAGGTCCAAACTTGTAAGTCGAAAAGAGAATAGTCATCACAGAACAAACTTCCCATGAGAGAGAAGTTTTTCCTTGAGAAGTTTCAAGATGAATACTGGACTGGAAAGAGATTAAATTTTTTGCCCACAGTCAATATGTTGATCAGGTGAACCAAAAAAAAACATCAACACTCAGCACAGATACTAATCTTAGAAAAAATTTCGGATAGCATTTTCCAGTAGGACAGCCTAATATTGTTCTGGAGGTAAGATCAGAAAACAGGTTGTGCTCAACATGGTTACAACTAGGGATAGGTTTTTGGTTCAGATGTGGTGCATTAAATCTAAGATTTAATCGTTGGTCGATAGAGTTTAATGAAGGATGAAGACAATTCTAAAACCCTATACAAGAAGGCTGCAGCTAAGTTTCAAAGCTGCAAACTCTCTGATATTCCAACACTCATAAAGTTAGAACTAGGGAAATTTCAGCTAATGCAATACCAGCTTACGAATACAAGCACATAAAGAAAAAGGTTGATCAAGCAATTGCATCAGGCAAATGACAGGTACATGTAAACAAGATAGTGTAGAGCCAATATTCCACTAATTGGTTTCTCAAGTATAAAGGCAAAAATTCACACAGAGACTGAAACATTCACTGACTAATAGATAACTCTTGTATTGTTTACGGAAGATACACTCTAAATGAAAAGGACAGGTCTGCTTTAGCTTAAACCTAGAACCAAAGAATAATAATTGTAACCACAAAGGCAAAAAGTTATCACTTTAGTTTCAAGTAATTCATTTTAGTGTAGAAATATCAGCTTAGGATGAAAGAACTTACCAAACTAGTACCATATTTCTCGGTCTTCGCATATCTTCTTGGATATATTTCAAAATCAACAGCTAGGATAGAAATGCATGTCACAACCATCTGCAGTAAGCAACCCATAAAATAGTATAGCAAAATTACCAGGATGCTAATGTTCAATACTGTTTACAACAAGTATGCAACTGAGTACCACAAGAACTCTGTACGAGGATATGATTGTCCTGAGCGAAAGGGACCCTTTAGAATAAGAAGCAGATGTTATGTGCCTGCATTGAAGTCCATATAATACTTGATCATCTCCTCGGAGTCACAGTACATGTGATGGCTCATAGATATAATAAAAATATAAGTACAAACAAGGAAAATTCATGACTTACAAGTTCTACCTTTTCGCTGCAATAAAGAAAATGAGCAGCACCAAAAAGATTGTGGCTACAAATATCCATTCTGCTAGAACCTGCCGTCAACAAATACTTAAATTCAAGAAGCAGAATTTAATACCACCGAGTTCATAAACAACAGAACAGAATAATATGATGATTCTATGAATAAGAGAGAGAGGGAGAGACATTATCAAACTACAGGACAGATAACTTCAAACAACAAAAAAACCCCACATTTCAAATCAGTAGAGTGACTGAAATGTTAAGCATATGCAAAAACAGAAAGACTTATCACTACCAAGAGACAGGAGAAAAATATAAGGAGCGGCGAGATGTTCATGTCAAGCTTATTCATAGAATCATAGCAACTCAGTATTTAAATAAGCAGGAAAATTAGTTGAGAGGTTGAATCCAAAACATGAGTAGTATGATACAAAAAGTTTACATATTACATTATGAAACTCAGCTCAAGTCAATTAGCTCAATAGAGCCTTCCTCCCTAATTGATTGGGGCTAGCAATATGATTGGCGTTTTCGATTCTCTGTTTCTATCTTTCCTCAGTTCAAAAAGATACTACCAATTACAATATTAGCTCTGAAACAAAGAATTACGAAATAGAGAAGAAAATCGTGCAGCGTGTATAACAGAATATGTTATATAATTCCTGAATCAACTAAGGCCGTGGTTATCTTGGTAAAATATTCACTTCAATCCCTGCCATAAACTACTACTTAACATAAACTCCACCAATTGATGAACAGAACAGCTACTTATCAGCTAGATAAATCCTATGTAAACAGGATTTCTTTTTGTTTAATAACTATCATGTTCATGAGAAGTACAACTTGGCATAACTTACAGTGAAAAACAAAATCATGGGCAGAACAATGAACATGAAGTCCATACTGACAGTAGCTATAAATCTTCCGAAATTCTTAGAAGTAAGAATTGCATCGTCATTTTTCTTGTTCGATATGCTTGAAATCTCATTACCTATAGAAATCAGAAAATAAAATGAACATTACAAATAGACTAACGTGCCAATAATCTTTTCATTCTGGATTCATAAAACAAGACTATAGTAACATCTTTTCTAATCAAAAGCAAGTAAAAATCTCAACGTGATCCAACAGAAAACCTATTGCTGATATAAATAGTAGAAAAACAACAAAAATAAAAATAATAGAGTGACGATTATTACCATTTTTGTAGAAGAAGCAGTGTCTCAAAACAAATAGAAGCTGGAAAAAGCAATAGAGAATTAGAATAAGTGATTACGGTATTAAATTACAGGAGCGGGACGGATAAAATTAACGTACAGGTACAACAATGGAAAGTAGGGCAATTTCAGTCATAGATGAACCAGTGAGATTGCTAACAAAGCTGAAAAGAACACAATGCAGATATTGAAAAACATTAGATACAATGAGAGGAGAGAAAATAAGATGAGATATACATATATATTATATTACTCTTCTTTGAGGTGTTTGCGATGTGAAGATTCAGAAAGAGGATCCATCACTGTGAAAGTAGAAACTGAGAGAGTTCGTGAGCTATTCGAAAAATGAAAAAGAGCAGTGTAATTGTTCATATATACAACCCTAAATCAAAGGACTCCATAGTCAATACCTGATATCTGAAGACTGATCTTTGGATCCGAAGCTTCAATGAGGAAGGAGATTATTTTCAGGTGGACAGAAAATTAACCAACTGCAAAAATTCTGATAACAGATATTGCATATGGGCTTCTTCAGGCCCAAGCCCACAGGACTCAGGCTCAGATTTATAGGTACGGGAAACAATCCTAAAATTGAACCGAATATCCGAAGAAATGGAACCAGATCGAGATTGAGTTGATAGAAGTTGATGAGTTCTTTTAGGACCAAGTTAAATAAGTATTGTTAACTAAAAAATCGTCAACATAATTTCGGGAATGCCTAGAAGTTATGCTTATAGTAGATACACAAACAACGATGTTTTGACAAACAAGCGTCAAGTTGTACCGATACGTCCTGTCATTCTCTCCCCACGTGACTATTAAGCTTTCCCACCTCTATGCCCATCCTCTTCCCATACGTCCATTTTTCTTCTCTTCGGAAACCTTTCAATTTGTCGCCATTAGTGGTCCTCCCAACTAAGTTACAATCATTTCACTGTGTGCAAATTAGTTTTCCATATGAGATTTAGAAAATCACCACAAACTTGTGATATCAAATCTTATAGCCGTTCGATACTTCCACATCTATCACTGAAGAATTTATTAGAAACATTGAGTGTTTTTTTATAAAGCAATACTGGCCGTACCTTGCATACACTTGACAAAGCTATCAATTCATTATTTCCTTTCGAAAAAGCGACATAAGTATTATCATTTCATGATACATGTGGCAGTCCCAATTCGAGAGTATAGAATCTTAGTGTCTAACAAATTTTTCTCACCCACGACTACCAATTCCTCACTTAAATCACTGGGGTCTCATGCCTGCTGTTTCGACGTGGCATTATTTGATTTATCCAACTGGCCTTTTTTTTTATCACACTGGTTTTTTCTTTCTCCTTACTCACCGTACTTTAATTTTTAACAAGAGCTCTTTTCTGTTTCCAACTTTCAATACAAACGGCCACTCCAGATCACACCTCCACCATACTTCCCTAAAGAAAGGGGCGTAAGGACAAACCATCCCGCTACGTGGCGCCACAGAACTGGCACCATAAAAGTCAAAAGTCAGACACAATTTCAAAATTCTTTCCTTCAACCGTTTTCACCCTTTATCTTTGTCGTTTTAAGGGTCACAACCACAATCAAATTAGTCAACCATCTTTGATCACCATCACACCCCCTAATTACCCTACACGTGGAAAATCACCCAATCACAGCCATTGATATTCCCATATAAATAAAACCCCTCATTAATTCCTGTCCTTTTTTAACAGAAACTGCAATACAATACGCCAATCAACCGTCCCCTTCATCACTCCACTCACTCAAAAACAAAATCAACTGATTCTCATTCTTCCCTCTCGTCTTTTTCCGTTCTTCGGAATAAGATTCCGTCCGGCGGTTCCTGACTTCGGTGATTCCAATTCCAGCATTGAGATTTTGAGATTTGAGATTTGAGTTTTCATCATGTTTGTGAAGAAGCTTGTCGAGAAGGCTTCCAGTTCTAAGAAGGTAATTTCTGTTCGTTCAACTCTATTTTCTTCCTTCTAATTTGATGATCTGATCATGAATTGCTTCACGTCTCTGCGAAATCGATGTTCTATTTTCTGATTTCAATATTCATTCTGAATGTATATGCTGCTGCTAGAAATCGATGTGCTCTTTTCTGATTTGAACTATGATTTTCGTTCTATTTTTCTCCGTTGATCTTTGCTTGCTTGCTTACTGAATTACGATTAAGTTTTTCTGATTCTCATTAGGATGTTCACTTACTGAGTTACGATTAAGATTTGATTAATTCCGTTATATTTTGCCTCTTTGAACTTCTAACTGCTCTTGTGGATTTTGATTCTGAATGTATGTGCTGCTGCTTGAAATCGATGTGATCTTTTCTGATTTCAACTGTGATTTGATTTCCGTTCTGTTTTGCTCCGCTGATCTTCGTGTGCTCGTTTACTGAGTTACGATTAAGTTTTTGTTGATTCTCAGAAGGATGTTCGCTTACTGAGTTACGATTAAGTTTCTTTTAGTTGAATTGAACTTTGATGTTGTTAATTTAGGCGTTTTAATCGTTTTTTCAAGTCGTTTTTCCTTGATTCATGTGTCTATCTACCTATGTGTAGCTGCATTTCTCGTTAACGAAAAGAATTTGAATAGGATGAGATTGAATGGATTAGGATTGCTATCATTTATTGTCAAATATATTCATTAATAGCATTTATTCAGTTTCCTTCAAAGCAAGAAATTCCCTTAACTGCATTCAAGTTGCCATAAAATACTTATTCATTCAGTTTTGAAATTTGCCCATGTTTTTTTTATTTCATTGATTTCAAAAACTTTGGATTTGTTTCTGCAAATGAAACTGTCCTTTTCTTTTTCTTAATATGCTTTTCACTGAAAATTATTGGTATAATGTACAAATAATGTAGTAGGTTAAATGCTTCATAACAATGGAGGATTGAGCTCCCTTCCTCTGTATCTATTTGGCAGTATTCAATAAATTGGTCTATTTTGAGTCGTCCATATTAATCCTAATTCTTTTTTATTAAAATATTTTTCATTCATTATCCAAACCTTGGATACTTGATATTTTAGTTTTATTTGTGTCAAAAAGATTATTAAGAAAGCTACGCCAACCTTCATTATCTGCCACGTTTAAATTAGAAAAGGGAAAAGTAATCTGTCTTATTAAAAAATAAAAACCATAAACCGAATTATTCTGAACTTTAAAAATATTGAATACAGTTATAAACTTTCAACAAATTTTGGTTTTGCTTTTATGTATGTGATACCATTACCAATTAAAGATAAATTAGCTTAAGTGTCGGTTGGTCACTTACTATTGTCTGCATTCATACAGTTTTCATGGCTTTGGTTAATTTAAGACGTCAGTCAAAGATAGAGAATTATTTTAATTTATGTTATTGCTGTCATTTTAAAGGAAAAGAGTCATTTTAAGTCCTTCATTAACTTTTTCATTTTCATTTTATAGTCATTTTGAATATTGAAAAGTTATTTAAATAACTAAAAATATAATTTATTTTTTTAATGGAGTTCTATATTTACAAAATTTGATACTCCTCTCATTCGGAAATAAAAAATTTTTTAGACAATGTTTGACAATTTTTTCTCTGTTTTTACTATTTTAACTTGTCTGAACTAAATGGTGTTTTGACTATTTTTTCATTATTTTTCAATTAAGAAATTGAGAATCTTAAAATCCGGTAAATATATTTTTGTAATTAGTAATAATGAAAAGAATAATAAATACATTAAATATGAAATAAGTAATTAATAAAGTTACAATCATACTTTTAAGTTTTTATTGTTTCAAATTTTTTGACCTAAAAAGACTTTTATATTCAATTATAATTGATGCAGCTTAATTTATTAAATTGGAAGATTCAAAGTCCAGGGGTCTCGTATGCTTTTTCTTTTTAATTTTAAATAGTATCATTCTGTAATATAAGATGCAATCTCAACCATCTTTATCTAAACATAACGAATGATTAGATTATGCCACGTTAGACTTTAATAATAAGAACCATCAGAATATCATGTGACGGACGGTGGTATTTTATTGGACTCTGATCAGCTGGGCCCAACATGTCGATCATACAGGCCCACTGGCAATGCCGTCCTGCCACGGACGCAATTGCCCACTGCCCCGGCCAATAATAGTTAGTAGTATTTGGTAAACTACTAAAAAAAAATAATTCAAATCCCTTTCCATGCCGTGCATGTACCAGATCATAGCCAGTAAGCTGGATTATTATTTATTCTCATCCTCCTGAGTTTACATTACAGACATTTTTCTGTCCTATATAAAATGATAAGCTTATTGTTTTTCTTAATCCATTTCAAGATTATCATTTGTAAATTTAATTTATTAGTACGGCTTTGTTTAATCTGTTTATTATGGACAAATATGAACCATTTTGTTTGAAGTTGAAAGAATAAATAAAACACAAGAATATGGTCATTGCCTCTATCAATCATGCGAACTGTTTTTCACTTTTTTTTTTAGATTGAAAACATGTCTATTACTTGAAAATGAGAAGTCCACATGAGTTAACTTAAGATTTTCACTACTTATGGTGAATGACAGAATTAGCCAAATTACACAAATTATGCTTGTCCATAGGCAGCTTCAATTTTTCTTTTCATTGTTGAAAATTGCTCCTAGTTAGAAATTAACTAAAAACTGGCACACTGTGATTGGAGCATTTAACTAGAAGCTTAGGCTTGTAGCTTTCATTATCTCCACCGTTCATGCAAATACTCCTTTTGAAGTTGAATCACTTCTCGATCTGAGAAGCTTTGATGCAATGTCATGAAATGATTCTATAAGTAATTAAGGTACAAGATGCTCATTTGTTGGCATTTGCCTGTAGCCTGTAGGGAATTCAGATGGTCTAAAATCCACTGACATAGAGCCCCGGCTAACATTCCATTATGGGATACCATCCGGAGCTAACATGTTTGCTTATGACCCTATTCAAAAGATTGTTGCTGTTTCTACCAGGTAAGAGCGTCTGATTAAGCTATTTCTCATGGAACTCATATTCTTTTATTCAATTATAGATGCAATTTGAAGTTTATAATTCGCTGGTTAACATGTACTAACCTATAGATAATTTTCTTGTCTTGGTCTTCCAGAGATGGAAGAATCAAGTTACTTGGTAAAGATAATGCTCAGTTTCTTCTTGAATGTCCTGAGCCAGTACCAAGCAAGTTTTTACAGGTTCAATTTAATGTTCCTCCTTTTATGCCTGCTTATATTTTTAGCCGAACCTTAAATATCTTATTTTGTTTAAAATCTGTTAAGAGACTAACATCAGTCATTGTTGTGCTTTTAATAATATTCAGTTCATTCAGAACAAAGGCATCCTTCTAAATGTGACTTCCAAGAACCATATTGAGGCAAGTTAGTCAAAGTTTACTTGTTTCTAGTCGTGCACTGATTTCCTGTTTATGTTATCATTATCATTATCATCCATATCTACATGCGTGGGGCAACTGGACATGTTTTATCTTATGCTTACTTTGTTCTTCAATGGTCATGCGGGCTTGATCTTTCAAAATAATATTGTAGGTCTGGGATCTTGACAAGAAGTCGTTGTCTCATGTTCATGTTTCTAAAATGGATATTACCGCATTTGCTGTAATGCAACACTGTCTTTACATGTAATTGCTTCTGACTTCCATGCAGAATTCTAAGTTATCTGCATAAGCTTCTACGACCTAAATTGTCTGTATGTTATCTGTTAGGTATGTTGGAGATTCTATTGGTAACATTTCAGTTTTGAAGCTTGACGAAGCAACCTACTGTATAGAGAAAATGAATTACTCTATTCCTTTTTCTGCTTCTCATGGTAAGATTTAATTCTATTATCTAGATATGTCACTTCAAGTGATCTTTTTACTCTACTTTGTCTTCTTTTCACGATGTTTAATTGTTGATCATGGTATATCTAGATGATTTGTGTTTGCTTGTGCGATTGTGATTGTGAGGCTGCCTATATGCTGAAGTGCCTGACTTAGCTTAAGGGTTGCATGTGTCGTGATGAAAATGTTTGCGATTCTCGAGATTCTTGTAAGCCGTGGTTTGCATATCGAAAGATTCTGATGATTACACCATAATTGATCTTTTTTAAGTCTGAGTTTTCTACTGTATGAATCCAATGGGAGTGATATATAATCTATTAAATTGTACTTTTAGGAAATTTAAAAGAAGTTTCTGATGATAATGCTGTATCACACATACTGCCCCAACCAACAGCTGAAAGTAAGAGGTAGTCATTCCCTTCTTGATTTTCTACTAAGTGATGTTATATAAACAGTGATAGCGTACCATGCCTGGGTAAATTATATTGTCAAGTTTTTCCCCAATCCATATAGGTGTCCTATATAGGTGTGCTTTATGGTAAACTAGTAAACTACGAACTAAGAAACAGTTCTTACTTTCTTTATTAGAATAGGGAAAAATACAAGCGTGAGTATGACTGAGAAGGCTAAACTTGAGCAACGATAATCGAACAAACAGAATTACTAAAACAGGTGAAGAATGTTTAGTTTGAAAGACAATGTCCACCTAGTTCAACTTGATTATTATATGATTAATATGTGTGTGACTTATAGAGCTTTATTGGAGTAGATACCACAGGCCTTCATTTCTCAGACTTGCTAAATTCATTGGCTAGTATTTTCTTTTATACAATTTTTCGGGAGACCTTATTTTTCATTTTCCATGATGCAGGGTTTTGATAGTATTTAGAGATGGGCTGATCACGTTATGGGAAATTCGAGACAGCAGAACCATTATGGCAACTGGTGGAAGCCTGTTGCAGTCACAATATAGTGAAACAAAGAAAGTAACTTCTGCATGCTGGACATGTCCTTTTGGAAGTAAAGTTGCTGTTGGGTACAGCAACGGAGATATTTTCATTTGGAGCATTCCAGCCACTCCAAATTTAAGAACTGCAATAACTTCAGACAGTGGCATTCAGAGTTCTCCTCTGTATAAACTTAATTTGGGATACAAGTCTGATAAAATTCCTATACCATCACTAAAATGGTTTCATGCTGATGGGAAGGCTAGTCGACTCTATGTTATGGGTGCGGCTGACTTTTCATCTACCAACTTGATACAGGTAGCTTGATTTTTATTATCTTCGTTACTATCAATCAAATATGAACTTTATTCATTCAAGTCTATGTGATCATCCATTATTTATGATTCTTATATCCTGTAACTCCCAACTGATTTGTTTGACATGAGAGCAATTTCGTCTAGCTTCCAGTGTACAATATTTGTGCTTTTTGACCAATAATAGATTATCTATTCTTTATCTTTTCAATTTTTCATCTAAGCTTTGAGGTGTTTCTTAGAAGTTATTTTCTGTTGGGCAGGTAGTCTTATTGAATGAAAATACAGAAACTCGCACAATCAAGTTAGGGCTTCATTTGTCTGAGCCTTGCATTGACATGGAAATTATTTCAAGCTCGTGGGATCAGAATAAACATAAACAAGAGTGTTTTCTCTTGCTTGGAAAATCTGGACATGTTCACATTTTTGATGACTGTCAGATTGAAAAGTATCTTCTGCAGTCCCAATCAAGGGGTTCTCCTTCGTTGCCAAAGGAGGTCATGGTCACCATGCCTTTCACTGAGTCAAATATCACAACAGCAAAATTCATCATTAATAACTCTCACATCTTGACTTTTGGGGACGAGGTAATATAATCGTAACACTAAACAGTAAGCTGGAATTTTTTTCCATGGTTGTGGATAACTTCATGTTTCACTCTTGATGATCAAATTTAGCTACATGATCTTCTAATCATGCAGGATTACCTTCTATTTTCCAAAAACATCACATCACTTTTTCCTTTTGAGACAAATCCTAAAGATGGAACTCACCTGAATCCTGTCCCTTTCAGTGGGTTTTCAAAGGTTAAGAATTTGTACATAACTGGACACAGTAATGGAGCTATACATTTCTGGGATGCATCTTGCCCGATTTTAATCCCAATTTTTGCAATAAAACAACAGGTGAATGCATAGGTACAGATTGGAACTTTCTTTTTCTTCTTTTAATTTTCCTATTTAGCTGATTCTACTAGTGAAAATTCTCTTTGCAGAGTGAAGATGATTTTTCTTTAAGTGGTATTGCACTAACGGCATTGTATTTTGATGGGAATTCTCGGATTCTTATTTCGGGAGATCACAGCGGAATGGTGAAATTTCATTTTGATGCATTCTACATATACCACTCAAATAAGTATGCATATGCATTTTGTTTCCCTGAATTGTTATCCGGTTTTTTCATTACTTTGTGCATTTATATGCAGGTTCGCATCTTCAACTTTAAACCTGAACCATATGCCACGGAGAATAATTTCATACCTTTTCAAGGTGCTACCAAGTGTATAATTCTATTATCTTGTTACAAGTTCTTCTATAGTCTAGAGCTGGGATAGCAGATTATGAAGTCATCTTTATCTTTCAGCAATAATGTGAAACATTTAACTGTATCTGCCAAGATGACTAGATCTTGATGTCTGTTGCATTTTTGTTGTCGATGATTAAATTTTTATTTTTTGATTGTTTTTCTTTTGAAATAATTAATTATCAGCATGATTATTGTGTCATTTGACATGAGATAGGTATGCGTTACACAAGCTACCTTCGATGTGGAGCTAGAATTATTTTCATGCATATATTCTCACAAATGTTTTTTACCTAATGTAGTAATTTTGTTAGTTGTAACTTGTAACCATTGTTTTCCTTGCAGGAAGTTCCAAGAAAGGAAATACCCACATCATCCAGAGTGTCAAACTCATGAAGGTGAATGGTTCTGTGCTTTCTGTGAACTTAAACCACAACTTGGGACATCTCGCGGTTGGGTCTGATCAAGGATATGTAAGATAATTTTCTCATCTTTTCCGTTTAATATCTTCCCCTTTTCATGTTTATTATGATTGTTTATATTTAGGTTAAGGTGATAACGTCAATAACTTAGAAGTTTCAATATAGCATCATCATCTATTTGTAGTTTTATATGTTAGATACTTCTGTCGATCTTGAACTGTCATGGTGACACACTCACAGAGAGATGTTTGGTAGATGTAAATTAGATTTGAATAATATCTATGTACGAAGTGAATTATTGATCTATATGCTCAAAACATTCATGTAATTGTGAAAGTGGGAAGATAATTGCCAATCTGCTTATATTGTGTCAACTAACTTGGTCCAAATTGTTGTATATGTACAGGTTTCACTAATTGATCTGAAAGGACCTACGTTATTGTATGAAAAACAAATTGCAAGTGAATTTTCTACTGGCATAATCTCGCTTCAGTTTGAAACCCTGAATGTGCATGGTTTTGAGAAGAAATCTTTAGTAGTTGCTACGAAGGATTCATCGGTTTTGGCTGTTGATGTTGATACTGGGAACATGATGGGAACAAGTACAGTGCATCCCAAGAAACCATCCAAAGCTTTATTCATGCAGATATTAGGTAGCAACTAGCTTCTTCATGCTTAGAAAATAGAATTTGGTCAAATGTGCCTGTCTTACTTGGTGCCCATTTCATAAGTTGAACTACTCTAATAACATGAAAGGTTAGTTTAAAATAATTACCACTCATGTTTTGCAGACGGTCAGGACACACTAGCTGGAGGATCAAATGCATTGAGTGGTCGAGATCCAAGTAAACTGACTTGTGTTGAGGATAGTGTAAAGCAGCCTTCTCTACTTATATGTTCTGAGAAAGCTGTGTATGTCTACTCATTAAGTCATGTAGTCCAGGTAATAACTGCTTTTCCATAAACTGTTATCCCATTTCCTTTATTCATGTTATTAGTTATTGTATACCAGGGAGTAAAGAAGGTTCATTACAAAAAGAAGTTCCATTCCTCCACTTGTTGCTGGGCTTCGACATTCTATAGTGCATCAGATGTTGGCCTTGTACTCCTCTTCACCACTGGAAAAATTGAATTAAGGTGTTGTTTTTCTCTATGTTTCCTTGATTCCATCAGTAGAATATCGATTGGATGAGTGGAAGATAATTATCTTACTGCCACACTACTAATAAAGTTAATCATTGCGATTATGGAAACTCTTTTCCACCAGAAACAAGGATGCTTAACTTTACCAAGATTAGTTAATTCAAAGTCAAACAACACTGCTGTCAACAACCTAATAATGCTTGCATGCACAACTTTCTTGTATAGGTCACATAATCATCTCAATTTTGTGAATGTTCTTTGTATTTATGAATGTAAAGAACATGAGATGAAGATTAAAAGATATGCTTGAACGTGATCTAACACGTATATTTTATGAATTTGTTATGAAATGTTAGGTCTTTGCCGGACTTATCATTAATAAAGGAATTTTCAGTAAGAGGTTTTACATATTCAGCACCAAAGCTTAATACCTTATCAGATAATTCAATATGCTGTTCCCAGGATGGAGAAATTGTTATGGTATAGCATCCTGAACTTCCTTTGAATTGTTGCTCGGGAAGAAAGCATCCTGAACTTCCTTTAAATTTTTCTCGGGAAGACATGTTTGCATGAATTGATATTCTTCTCTTGTAGGTGAATGGGGATCAAGAGATGTTTATTGTTTCAGTTTTGCTTCAAAAGGAACAATTCAGGTACATACACAGATTCTTTTGCCAGTTTTCAAGTGGTTTGGAAATTGCATTTCACTGCTTAGAAACCGATATTTCACGGCTGTTCCATTTAGTTTTGTTGAAGCCCTTCCTTTTTGTGTTCCAGTAATTGGCTTCCAAAACTATATTAGAGGTTAAGAAACATGAAAATAACAGGAAATCTGGGCATGGATTGTTTGTCAATTCTAGACTAGTCTTTAATGCATTTTGGATAAACTCATTCAAGCATCTTAAAGTATTCACTCTCTTTTCAGGCTTTTGGACTCCTTTAGCCAAGTCTACAGAAAACTTCTGATGCCATTACCAGAAGGACAAGCTTCAGGAGCTACAATCCAAAAAGAAAAGAAGAAGGTACTTTTTGAATTGGTATCACAGAACTTCAGCCGTGACTGGGTAGTTGCAAAATAATGGTTTTTTTCCTTCCAATGCTAGGGTATATTTAGCTCCGTTATTAAGGGGAGTAGTAAATCAAAGCAAATTCCCGAGGTGGAAACAGAGGATACAAGAGAAAGTATTGAAGAACTTCCTATGATCTTTTCGACAGCCAACTTTGCATTGGATGCGGATGATAGTAATACAGCTACTACAGATGCTGATGGGATTGATTTAGACATAGGTATTTACTGCTCGAAAATTTATGCTGCTTCATTGATAGTTCATGTGATTTGGAAGTCATATAAAGTGTTATCCCTTCGTGAATGAAGTGGCAATTGACTTTAAACCTCAATCTGGTTCCTCAAAATTTATTTATCATTTACTTTTTTTTCTTATTGGTGGCGGCTTATGGGGTTTAATATTTGTTTTTAATTTCTGATGTGGGAAGATGATATTGACCTTGATGATCCTGAAGAGAAACCCCACAAAGATCAGAACATCTTGTCAGCAGCACTTAATAAGCAGAAACTGGCAAGCAAATTTCAGGCCTTTAAAGGTCAGTATAAGATGACACTACTGTCTTTTGTTGTTAACTATTCCATGGGCTGAGCACAAAAGTAATTTTTGTGGTTTGCGAAAACATTCCCGTGATTTAAATACGTGGGTTTGAGATCCAGTTGTTTGTTCTGGATGGCTTGGCTTATTCTCGTACTTGCAACTTGTAGGTAAAATAAAACAGATGAAGGTTAAACATGACAAGAACATCAACAAGGAAGAGGAACACGATGAGAAGGCCGGTACAGTTGATCAAATCAAGAAGAAATATGGGTTCTCCGGATCTAGTGTAAGCCCCTCAATCAATTGTTTTTATCAAACTGAGCCCCTTAACATTGAGGATGAGTTCTGGCAGCAACATCTTTCAAGTACGTAGAGAGCAGTTAATATCAGATCTTTATTTGTGTGTCTGCAGGAATCAAGTGCAGCTAAAGAAGCCGAAAGCAAGTTGCAAGAGAATGTTAAAAAGTTGCAGGTATGTAAAGTTCAGTTGATATCAATCTGGTCCTCAAATTTAGTATTCCACATCAAATAGGTTCAAAGTACTTTCCACATCAATTTAGTACTTTCCATAAAATATTGAAAACAGTAAATTCGTTTCTGGTTTAGGAAACTGCTTCCTACTATCACTATATCCAATTCATTTTCTTTTCCGTATCCGTATTCATTTCTGTGCATTAGAGATGTTTTGAAACGATAATTTACTAAACAGTAATACTGAAATGGGCAGGGGATTAATCTAAAAGCTACAGAGATGCAAGACTCAGCCAAAACATTCTCTGCCATGGCAAAAGAGTTGCTACGAACCACAGAGAAAGATAAAAGAAGCTCATAGATGCACACTATTCACAAGAAATATTCTAACGTCGATTCATTTTTTTTTCTTTTCTTTTTAATCGAGAACCACTTTTCTTTGATTCTTTTCCATGTACATGTAATTGATTGGTTGTTTGTAGGTGTGCATAAGGGAATTTTCAATTTTGTGTGCAATTTGAATAGCAATATAAACTCGTTGACTGAACATTTATTCATAACGCCCTGCAGTCAATATGTTGAATTTTATCGGATTAAAAGCTTCATGGTGGTATCCAAGATATTAGTATTTGGTCCATACGATAGATAGATGTGTTGACATTACATTTGATTTTATACTATTCTAATTTGTAATATTTGGCCTTGCGTAGTATAATTTGGTAAATATTTGACTTTCTATGTATCCTAATTTATAACATTTGATTTTCAAATGAATGGAAAGATAAAGGAACCCACAAGACCTAAATAGAGTTGTAATTCATTTTTCTCTCTACAAAATTCAGTTCAAAGACAGTTATTAACCCATCAAAGCAATATTTTTTCGATTATAAACCACATTATCACGAGTACCCAGTAAAAGACAACAGTTTCCTTTTTTCTAACAGAATTAAGTATCTATTACTCCGACATCTAGGATCACATTGGTCTGATTTGAAATATGTCAATATGAGAGAGCCACACACGTCAAATATTTACCAATCAGATATTGACACATGTCAAAGGCCAAATTGATCCTTTAGTCATTGTAACCCATTGACATGTTTAACCTTCTTAATGCAACTTAGACATAGCAGGCTCGTATACAGAGAACAAAAAACATTTGTTCTTATTAGAGAAAATAATTACATCAAGTCACCTGAGAAATTATGCAATTTGCACTCACTAAGGGAACGGCGGCCCCAGACGGAACAAAACTTAAACATAGAAATGAATTACGTCTATGGAATCTGATAGTCTTGGAGAAACAGCTACATTACATTTAGGCCTTTGTACGAGTATTATCTGCAATTGAGTTCTGACAATAATGCTGTTTCTATATGCCTTGCAGAAGTGATGAGACGGGGATGCGAGAAGTTCACATTCGCTACTAATTTTGAGCCTTTAACGGTGTGGTGTTAATGAACCTACTAACTCGGCACAGATCTGTTCTTTAAGAGCATCTCTATTACTTGGGTCTACAGTGTAAATAGTAGCCCCAGGATGATTCTTCACCCTTGCAACTGCAGCAAGAATGACTTGGTCAGAAACAAATCTATTACAAGGGTGAAAGAAAAATCAAATTTAAGCTTTCTTGTAAACTATTCCATCTCTGGGGATAAACATGGATTACACCCTTTATCCAACATTTATCTAACTACTTGCATCCTAGTTCTCTAATTAGATAAACAGAAATCTGCAACATGATCAATGCAACAACAAAAAACAAAAGGCAATGAACAATGTGTAGAAAAGCATACCTGCAGGTATGTCACGGCCATAATTTGGAATGGGAACAGAAGCTAAAACTGGGACATTTGATTCCAGAATTTTAAGAACAGCGGGAAAGAAATCTGAACTAAACAGTTCCATTCTTCCAACTTCATCAATGATGAACAGATCGGTATCTTCTTTGACCTAATTACAGAATCAACATTTTAATGTCACTAATATTAATTCACAGAATAAACAAATGACGGGTGATTGCTGGTGACCTGCAACTCGGGTAATGCAAGCGACTCAAATGAAGCTATGTCAACTTTATATTTCCCAACAGTTGGACATTTCAAAAACTGTGGCCTGCAATCATAATAAGTGTTCAGCAGGAGATAATTGAGGCAGCAAATTAAAATTTCAACTTTACTAGTGCTACTGCTTTTTTCACAAGTTTTCTCCAAAATCAAGATTTTCTGATGCATCTTCGTGACAAATAATATAGATAGCATTTGATCACATAAACATGGCTAAAAAATATGGTTGATAAAAACTAAAATCACTACTTCACATTCACTCAAGTATATAATTTGATTCTAACGCTAAACAGAAATCACCAATGATTGGATTATTGGAAAGTCACAAAGTACTAATATTTTTGTAACTCCCAGTCTTGAGGGGTGGCACTAGGATGGAATACCTGAGCAATACCTTAAAAGACAACAGTGGGGACATGAATAAACTGAATCCTAATTGTGTGTGTGTGTGTGTGTGTGTGTGAGAGAGAGAGAGAGAGAGAGAGAGAGAGAGAGAGAGAGAGAGAGAGCTATATTAGACAAGTGTGTTTCCGATACATACAGATGCTTTTTAAGCCTTGAGGCCCAAAGAATGGGACTTAGGCCAAAACGGACAATGTCTATATGGTATCAGAAGGCCAAACTGGCACTTTTTGTAGGAATACCACATTCCATGACGTTAAATCCATTTATGTCATCGCTATCTAATCCACACTACACATCCAAAGCAATGCAATGCCATTGTCTTATTCAGACTAAAGACTGACAATTTGATTACCTTTCTAAGCAAGCACTAGAACTCAGAAATATGCATCATATTGGCATGAAAAACCACAATAGATCAATCATTTTTAAGGAATTCTTCAAATCTATCAGAAAATGGCCTTCATTTCAAAGAACTACTTGCACTTGAATAACATTAATTATAGGATTCTAGCAATAGCATTAAGCTTATTATTACCCTCTTAATCATCATGTCTTGTCGGTTGACACTCTAAACTTATAGTTGGACTTCTCACGCACCTAAACTTGTCAATTTTGACCCTTCAACGCTCTTATTTGATGATTTCATGTTTCAAAATTGTCATGGCACCTCAGAGTCAAACATCCACCTACGCATGTCACATGAAATGTCAGCAAATAAGGTGTCATGTGCCGAATCGATAAGTTTAGGTGTGTGATAACTTACCAGTATAGTTTCAGGGTATCATAGGGTAAAAAATAATTCATCAACAACTTCTTGTATTTGGTCCAAAAAACAGATTGGCTCCCTAAACTTCTAAATTGTCTCATTAGCTTCTTAAACTTGCCTAAAGCGATCTATTGACCATCTGAGTTTGTTTAAAATGACCTAATTACCTCCCAAACTTACTTACTATATTAGCCCCCATAAACTTGCATAAAGTAATACACTTTACAATTTGTCAAAATCCACTCTTGTTATGCCATGTGTACCTAAAGAGTTAACTATACTTCAAGAAGCTAACGAGACATTCTACAAGTTCACGAGCTAATATGTTTTCGGACTAAGTTCAAGGAGCTTTCGCTATATTAAGCGGGTAAAATAAAGTGGCAAGTTTAGCAAGCAATTTAAGCCTATTATTTCCCTTTCCATATCTCTCTGATTATACACAGAAACAGAGCAAATTATAAAGTTAGTATATTGCACGGACACTCTTCACTAGCATGAGTATCTAAATCTGTATCCGCGTCCATTTCATTTTTCTTACCTATTTATAGGCTTTATAAAGATTATATTTTGGAGATAAAGTTTCCCGTATCCATATCAGTGCAGCATTATTGAAATGGTGATGAAAGAGCTTACGTAGAAATTTTAGAGGATGCAATAGGAGCTTTTCGTCCATCCAAAGTGACAACTTCAAAGCCAACCCTTTTACCCCATTCCTTAATTTCACCTAAATTTCATAAAAATGGAAACTTTGAAGCTCAATTTCTTCATTAAAATCGAAAATGTGAAGAGAGGGATAGAGAATTTACGAGTGAAGAAGCCCTGAATCTTCAAATTAGGGTTTGAGATTTGGAGGGTCTCAAATACGTGGATAATGAGAGTGGTTTTCCCGACGGCCTGCAATTAAAAAAGGGAATTGAAATAGAGGAAACAAGCAGCAAAGAAGAACTAAGTTTGATAGAATGAAACTCACAGGAGCACCAGTGAGCAGCACCAAGCATTTTCGTAAAGCTTCCATTTTTCTCTACTGCTCTCACTACTCATATGGACTGCTTACTTACAACTCTCAATTTCATTTTTAACATTAACATTTCCGAATTTTGCTTATTATATTGCTACAGACAAAAAATAATAACTCACTACCTTCTCCCGTTCAATGAATATGTGTCTTGCGTTTTATAAATTGTGTTTAACAAAAAATAAATACAGTAAAATATATTTGGGACTGAATTATTTATATAACAATTGAAATATTATTTTTATTTAGACATTGGTACAATAGAGACTCTCAATATTTGGGACCTGACTTTTTTATTTTTGACAAACGAAACAATATTATTACGAAAAACAAATCAACTCATTACAAGAAATGTTGGGAAGTACAGATAACCACTTGCCCCAATAATTAGGATTAGAAATATAAAAACGACTAGCACATAAAGAAGCGACAATATTGATCGAGCGTTGAACAAACGCAATAGAGCAACTGGAGAGCTCGTTAAGCAACAACCTACAATCTTTGACTATGTCGTTAAAAGGTGAAAAAACCTCTAACGGTCGGGCCATCAATTGCACAACTATCGAAAAGGTCGATTCAACTGCAACATGACTCCAAATACGGTTCTTAATCCAGCTAAGGGCTCTTGATTAGCCTCGGGACCTGACTCTTAGATAACAATTGAGAGGTTTTAGAGTATTTTTATATGAAGGTTTTGATGTATCACTTTAATAATATGCTCATATTTATTAAGTTGAAAAAAACTAAATATAGTATACATTAAATGAGTTAATCATTAAAACACTTTACTAATTAGGAATATTTTAGAAAAACATCAAAAATATTTAATGTTTTATTTATTTATTTATCATGAAACTCATTTGTGCATATATTTGTAGGACGAGATAGTAGCTAATATAATTTTATAGTTACATATATTGTTTGTTTGAGGTAAGAGACCATATCACCTTCTCTTTTATTAGTGTGATGATATCCTTTTCAATTTAAGTTAATGATGTTATTTCATGGCTTAATCCACTTCTTGTATCTGAATTGGTTCGACTAACCAAGTTAATTTGGTCAGTCACCGTTATATCTGTGTAATGATGTTGACGGTGACTGATTAATTGGTCAGTCACGACAATGTGAAAATTACAGTCGGTTTGAATACCAAGATTGCAAAAATTAAATACTAAAAAAAAACTAATTTTGGTTGGTTGAAAATATAAATAGGAAAAGAAGTTAAAATAAAAGAAAGAGAGAAGGAAAGTGGAGTCTTGTGTTGTATTTTTAAAATCCAGCAGCTCAGCTAGGGTTTCTCTTATCTCATCTTCGTCAAGCAATAGAAGTTTTCTCCCAAGGATTTTCTTGCCTCTATAATTTTTCCGGTGAAGATCGATCAAGACACCTCAAAAAGTTGTAAATTTACAGAACCATGTACGGGTCCAGAGGGTATGTCTCAAAATCTTCCAATCTTTTTTGCTTTCATTCTTTGTTTCTTGCTTTTTAATTCTTAATTTTGTCAAGAATCGATTTTTAGGGTTACAATTCTGAATTTTGATTTGCTTGATTTTCTTCCACAATGATTTACAAGTTTTTGCATGTTATGATGTTCATGTTTTCTTCTTGTGCTTTTGTTAATTGAAATTTGAAGCTTTAATGTAATTGTAAGTTAGGGTACAAATTAATTGCAAATCTATAGCACGTTGCAAACAAACAACATTTTTTTCCTGTTCTGTAAAAACGGGATCCTATTCTTGAATGGGAGCTAGTGAGATTCTTTAAAGTGGTGCTCGGTGAAGGGGGGGAAAAAGAACTTTTGGAACCTCTAGCTAAGACTAGATGAGCATTATAAAAAATCTGCATGTCTCGTTGTAGTCCTGGGTTAACGAATCTTGGCAATACTTTTTGTTAGTTATTCTGCAAACGTTCACTGTCACTCATCCCCTTTCGACTAATAGTCTTATGGTTTCCGAGCACATTTTTCTTGATCCTTCTTCATTTATAGTGTGATGTGTAGCATGTGTATGATTGAGTTCGCATTGCCTGTCGTAAAATAGTTCTGTTCTCTTTGATGGATGTTCACAGTATTAGGGCATGCTACTAGATTTGCACTCCTTTATTTTGATAAGATAATTGCATCTTTTGTATCTTGTTTCAAACTTTAGTTATGCATGCTTCTGGTATATAAAAATCACTATGTGCTTATCGTTTTCCTCCGCATATATTTGTTGAGATTGGTGATCTTTTGTCTTGCATTTGGGGTTTGTCCAAAGTAATTTTAGGATGGCTGCTGTATGTGATGTGTGATATATCGTTTCTTAGGAAGAAAATGGTAGCAATATTAGGTGTCAGGGAAGTGTGGGTTGGGATTGGTTTTATTAACAGGTTGAGTGGGGATTTTTTTCTTTCTTTTTGGGTATGGATAATTGAAGGGCAATGTTGGGAAGCGGGGGGGTTTCGGATGGGTACGAGGTCGGCTCAAAGAGACCAAGAATGATGGAATCAAATCCCTACTTCGCAGTGAGCAGTGGCGCAAGTGGCTTTCCACCCTATGGCTATGGAGGTGGCTTTCAGCCTGCTCCGTTTCCTGTGGCTCGTCTGAGGGGGCTTCCATTCAACTGCACAGACATCGACATCTTCAAATTCTTCGCAGGGCTGGACATTGTGGATGTACTGCTGGTCAATAAGCACGGGCGCTTCACAGGAGAAGCTTTTGTTGTCTTTGCAGGATCTGTGCAAGTTGAGTTTGCTTTACAGAGAGATCGACAGAACATGGGGCGTAGATATGTTGAAGTCTTTAGGTGCAAGCGACAGGATTATTACAATGCTGTTGCTGCGGAGGTAAATTATGAAGGGATCTACGACACTGATTACCATGGGAGTCCTCCTCCGGTGAAAGCAAAGAGGTTCAGTGAGAAGGATCAAGCGGAATGCACTGAGATTCTGAAGCTGCGAGGTCTCCCTTTCTCCGCAAAGAAACATGATATAATTGACTTTTTCAAAGATTTCAAGCTGATTGAAGAAAGGGTACACATTGCATGCCGTCCCGATGGAAAAGCTACTGGAGAGGCATATGTAGAGTTTGTTTCTGCTGACGAAGCTAAAAGAGCTATGAGCAAAGATAAGATGACAATTGGTTCAAGGTATGTGGAGTTGTTTGCTTCGACACCAGATGAAGCTAGAAGAGCCGAGTCAAGGTCACGGCAGTGAGGCGGAAATGAAGTACAATAGTGGCTGGGAAATATTAGTCTTCCATAATCTGTTGATTAAATTTTGATGGATGTTTTCAGTCATTAGTGGTTCGGTTCCATGTTTACTTTGGACCTGCTGTGATGCTAGTGAATTATGCTTAGATTATTCAAATACCTGGTTCTTGGAATGCTGGATTTGAAGTTTTTGTTTAATCTGAAGACTGAGTTTTTTAGTCTCTAAACCAATTACTTCAGACCATAGCAAATGTGCTACATGCACTTAATTCCGTCGTTTATACAATCTTTAGCTTTCTCATTATAGTCTGCTTCGTATATTAAGAATCAGATTCGAGACCAAATGTCAAAATTTGAGATAATTTTCACTCGATAATTGAATGGCGTAAATCATTAAAGTGAGATTAAGTTGTGCTGTCCTATCTGATAATTGGCATGCATTATTGGAAGAAGTTATTTTGAGGGGATTGATAGAGGCAGAAATAACAAAGAACATGTTACATAATGTAATTGTTATGAATTAGTGGTTTTACTCTATTTTTTCCGATGAAGATGAATCTGCATTAGTAAAAACCACCCATTACATTAATGAATATGGTAGGTTGCTTTGTTAGTAAACTAAGGTCGGCTTAAAGACCGAACTTTCCCTTGCATTGCATCATATGCCTCCACAAGGGATTGTCTATGTTGATTCTCAAGATGTTGTATGTGTCTGTCTATGTTCTAATTTAGAAGGCAAATCCATATATTGCAATTGGACACGAAAAAAATTTAGAGAACTGACGTTTTCGATTATTGACTCTCTCCTCGCTTTATTACCTCCACGGTCAGCCTTTCAAATATTCAATACTACTTTTCAAAACAAAGAGATCTTAGTACTTTCCTTCTTGTAAAAGCGGGTTTCACAACAAGGCAAGTAAGCCTTATTATACTAGGAGCAGTTGATAATTGTCATTTGTTTAACGAACGCCAACGCCAACTGCAACTTAATTTGGATTTTAGTGGTCATATCTGTCCGATTTCACTTCTTTAAAGCAGTTTTTACGGATTCTAAAATGTAGATTCAAAAATTAGTAGAGACACGTTTTAAAACGTGCCTTAGGTAGCCTATCCTCACAAAGGATCCGACTATGCTCACAAAGTTGAATTCAGAATATATACGATTATTATCAAATTAGTAAATCGTAAATTTAAGAAATGAAAGTTGACTTTTAAAATGAGAAAAGTTTATTTAAATATGCATGATATAGTGATCAATCTCTTTTTGGGTACGGACTAGAGGATGCATTTTTAAAAATGTTAAAAACTTATAACTTAATTTGAAAGAATAAATAAACCATGAAAGTTTATTGTAAATTTAACTCTAATATTTACGAGTTGATGCATTTTCAAGCATAATTCACTTGAAAAATGTTTTTTTTTTAGGTTCAGGCTATCTTCTAACCTCATTCCGTCTTGAAACTACTAGTATTCTACTAATAAGAAAACTTATTTTTGCTATTAAATTTGAAATTGAACAAGTAAATATCAGTATTACATATATGAGATTTTTCGGTTATTTTTCTTAAAGGTACTTGATCCATTCAAATGACTCCATATAACGAAACAATGTATGGATTATTTAATTTAGGGTTTAATTATAGGATTTTATAGACATTGGGGGATCGAAATTGACATTTACAAAAAGTTTGAAGCTTTTTTAGTACCTCAATAAAACATCGACATTTGCCGGGAACAATCCCAATTAAGCCGCCGCCATGAGTGAACCTCCGCCGTATCCTCCGATCGATCCAACTACCTTCGACCTCATCCTCGTCGGAACCGGCCTAATAGAATCCGTCATCGCCGCCGCCGTCTCCGCCGCCGGTAAATCCGTCCTCCACATCGATCCCAACAAATTCTACGGCTCCCATTTCTCCTCCCTCCCTATCCATGACCTCACCACTTTCCTCACTTCCAACTCCACTCCACCGCCGCCTTCGCCACCGCCACCACCTTCCGGCGAAGATTTCACTGCCGTCAACCTCACAACTCGTCCTCTATACTCCGACGTCGAGATCACCTCATCTTCCGATCAATTTCTAGAACAACATTCTAGTAAGTTCGCTCTGGATATATCAGGACCTAGGGTTTTCTACTGTGCTGATAAATCCATTGACCTAATGTTGAATTCTGGAGCTAGTCAGTATGTGGAGTTCAAGAGTGTAGATGCGAGTTTCGTAGGCGATTCGAGTGGGATTCTTCAGAGTGTGCCGGATTCTAGGGCTTCGATATTTAAAGATAAGAGCTTGAGACCGATGGAGAAGAATCGGTTGATGAGATTCTTTAAGCTAGTACAAGGGCATTTGGCTATTGGGAATGAGAATGATGAAGAGGAATCTGAAAGGAGTAGGATTTCGGAGGCGGATTTGGAGTGCCCGTTTGTTGAGTTCTTGAATAAGATGAATTTGCCTTCCAAGATTAAATCGTACACACTGCTGTCATCTTTCTCTATCTGTTAGTGACAGTTGCTTTATTTTGTTGCCATCTTTTCGTTTTGAGCTCGGGTTTTAGTGAATTTGCTGTTTTTGTTAGTTCTGATTTCCAAAGTGTTTGCTTTTAGTTTGCAGAATGTGAAGTAGATTAGCTAATGCTGGTTTTCTGTAGAACCTTTTGCGTAGAAATTTCAGGCATTTGATGCTTTAGACTAGCTATTAGCAATCACCATATAGTTTATTTAAGCAAAAATCGAATCTTTTTATCCTCTCGGTTTGTTACTGGTCATCCATTTTCATATTCACTTGTCTGCATGAAAATATGTGATAGAATTTTTGTTTCGTTTTTCATGCATTCGCGGTTATTTGTTGTTTTTTGGTCTGGATAGTTGAATTTAGTGATTTAGACTTGGTCACCAAACTGCGTGTTTACGCAAAAATCGAATGTTTGTTTTTTGTCTAGCAGAATGCATTAGAATGGAGTCTTTCATTTTGTTTTTGGTCATACGTTTTATATTCACTTGTCTGCATGAGGATAGATGTTTTAAAAAGTATGACAGAATTGTTGTTTTGTTTTTCAGACATTCGCTGCTATTTGTTGTTTTTTGGTCTGCATTGTTGAATTTGGTGACTGAGATTTGATGCCCTTTCTTTCTGCAGGATTATTCTGTATGCTATAGCCATGGCAGATTATGATCAGGAAAATATAGAGGAATGTAAACACATACTTAAGACAAGAGATGGAATAGCTCGTTTGGCTTTGTATCAATCATCGGTTGGCAGGTTGGTACTCCCATTCTTCTTCATGGTTGAGACTGGTTGTCCTTAATTTTAAATGTGACCAGCAGTTGATTTGTTTTATAATCATTTTGATGCTGGAATGCATTGTGCATATTATTACATCTTTGTTATGTAATTTTCTTCTCTTTATTAATTGCAAGAAAACTTTAGGATAAAAAAACATGCTTATGGGTTCTTAGATCAGATAGGCAAGTTTGATCAAGGTCTATTACCCTTATTAACCATTGTTACCCTATTCAGGTTTACAAATGCAACGGGGGCTTTTATTTATCCTATTTATGGTCAAGGGGAAATACCACCAGCCTTTTGTCGTCGAGCTGCAGTCAAAGGCTGTATTTATGTAAGTTAAGCTTGATACCGCTATGAATTATTTTCTGTATTTTGTTTTTTTGGCTAGTGGTGCCTTCTTTTTTGCGTTCGTAGAAATGTCTTGCTTTCTTGGATTGTGCAGATCTCAGTAATTCCCATGTATATATTGGTAAAATGTATATTAAACTAGACCTAGAGAGTATCTTAATGCTTCCATCAACTTCATGAAGAGGAAGAGTAATGAATTTTCTATTTTTAGCTTTTCAAGCTAATATGCTTACCTGCGCTTGAAACTTCTTTCTGTGCAGGTTTTGCGAATGCCAGTGATTGCTATGCTTACAGACAAGGTTCTGATATTGTCAAACTTGAATAATATTTACTGAACGTAACTACCTTTGAGGTGTACAAGTCTCTTACTTTTGCTATGGACTTTTTCAGAGCAGTGGTGATTACAGAGGCATCAGATTGGCATCTGGTCAGGACATATTTAGCCAGAAGCTGATTCTGGATCCATCCTTAACACTTTCATCATCTACCTGTCTATCAAATTCTGTGCATGAAAAGTTTCAGCATTTGAGTGTGAGGGATTCGAAGCGGAAGGTGGCAAGGGGAATATGCATCATAAGGAAATCCTTGAATCCGGATATATCTAATTTTCTGGTTGTATATCCTCCTCGATGTAAGATCAAACTCTAGTTTTTCTTTTAAAGCTTGACAGAATTAAATGCTTGACAACGAAGAAAAAATTTAATCCTCTTTCTGTAGCCTTGTACCCTGAGCAGATTTCATCAATTCGGGCTCTTCAGATTGGCGACAATTTAGCTGTATGTCCTCCTGGCATGTAAGTTAGAATTTTTCTTGAAGATGATGCAAACTATCATATTAATGCACACACACACGCAATTTTCAGGTCTCTCAAACTTGATTTATAAGTTAAGAGATCTGAAATATTGGCAGAATGATAGGATTGGATATCCTAGTTTGTTTACTATTTTATAACTTTTGTCACAATATTAGATCTTGATCTGGAGCTCTATGAGTGGCTTGCTTCATTCAAAAATTGTTGAAGTTTAGGATATGTCTAATATGTCTTCCAGACCCTTGATAAGGTCGTAGGGTGTATAGAACCCCGATAAGAGAATGGGATCTAGTAATCTACACTAAGTGGTTGACATATTTAATTATTTTTCTTTCAATCTAATATAATAAGAGAGCATGGATTTATCTTAGAAGATCTACTCTTTTTTGTTTCCCTCTGCTTTTTCTTGGAAGTTGTGATATTAGTCATTGGAGTGACAGATTTCTTCTTTTTAACTCTTTCTTTTTTTTGCAGGTTTGTGCTGTATCTTTCATCATTGTGTGATGATGCACACCAGGGAAAGAAGTTACTAAGTGCTGCCATCGGTTCCCTCTTAAGTTGTCCCAATTCAGTAGATGTCGATAGCACATCCACAGATGAAACTGTGACTACAAACCTGGAGCCCATATTACTTTGGAGTGCATGTTATATCCAGGAGGACACTACAGTCAGTTTCTAACTTGACTTTTGGTTTCTATTTTCCTAGGATATGATATGATATTTTATTGTCATCTACTTATCTCATAAAAGTTAAATTTTAGAACTCATAAGGTGCCCAAATTGGCGCTTTTATGCTACAATCAATCTAGAGCACTGAAACTAACTGGGAAATCATATGCTTATTCGGGTGGGGTTGAAATGCTTATGCAAAATCTTGCTGGTTTATCTTCCTGTGTTCTATGATTTAGTTTCATTACACTGCTTATTCTCAGAGTAATTCTAGTAAAATGGAAGCATATATTCTCTGCTTAGTCCGTATCATGATGTCGGATTGATTCTATTTTGTCAGGGCGACTTCGATTCTGTCTGCTCCACTTGTATGCCTGATGGGAATCTGGACTATGGTCATGTGTTAGATTCTGCTGTGAAGGTATTTCGTTTCTTGTTTCGCTTAAAGCATATACATAACTCTAGTCTATTCAAGTAAACAACTTCCTGTGTCGAGTTATGTTCACCTCTTTATTTCGGTCCTGAGTAAAACTGAGATGCTTGTGCCTTACTCCCATCAATTTTCAATAGGACTTTTTAGGTTTATTTATCAATTTGTTTATTTTATTTAACTTTTTATATTGTCCATATGTACTTCCGGTAATTGATAAGTACTTCATTGGTACTAATGAAAAACATGAAATGATATGTAAAAAAGAAACGGAGGGAGTATAAGAGTATCTCATATGCTTGTCTGCAATAGGTTATTTATTATCACCCTGTACATTAGGTTATTCTTTTCTCCCCTTGTGCTGACAAGAACTTGTGGCATGTACATCACAGTTGTTTGAAAAACTGTACCCGAACGAGGAGTTCTTCCCTGAGGCTGAGACAACTTCGCCGGAGAATTCTGAGAACGATGGTGGGTCCACCTTTGAGACATAAAATTTGAAAAATTCGATGACTACTATGTTCGTGAATTCAATCTTGTTATATAACTTGGCCAGGTTAGGGTGGGAAATTTCTGTGGGTTTTTGGACTCTTTTCAAGTTTGTATTATATCAACAGAGCTTGATTTACACTGTAAACTATTAAAGATAAAAAGTAGACGAGATGTTTGGTGAACTGTAAAATGCACTTGACTAGTGAAGTTCATGATAATTTCGAAATGGAACATTGTATTTTTTGATTAAATGGAGTTATTCCAACCAACTAAGATAGAATAAGTCTGGCTGACTCGTTTGGTTTTCGGGGTAGGCATTGTCTATTCATGTTTCTAATTATGGTTGGTTTTTTCTTTGTGGAATTAGGATTATGGTAGGTTTTCTCTTCATGGAATTAAGATGATACTAAGAAAACATTTTGATGAATTATTTCTCATGAGACATTGTTTATGACGACATGTGAGATGTCATCAATAAGAATATCCTTTTCATTGTGATTATCGCTAGGCTGTTTTAATGACTTTTATGTCTGAAATAATAATAGTAATAGTAATTTTGTCACATAAAAGGAAAACCCAAGGCTTCAGTGACCATCGTTACAATTTATACCCATAATAAGTAATTAACACGGAAACATCTTCAATCGTCATTAATAAGCTGCTCAGATGTAAAGTCTCACTTATTGTTAAATATACAACATTGAGAAGCTAAATGGATGTTTATAAGTGTGAGCACGTTTTGTGAGGGGTCAAGTCTTTGTTTACAATTATTTGCTTGATGTCGTAATTGAAGGCCAAATAGTACAACTAGGCATCTTCTATATCTTTGAGTGCATATATTTTCTGTAGTTCCTTTATAACTTGTCTCATGGAGGGACGCTTTTTACGATCAACTGCTATACATTTTAAAGCAAGCTTTGCTGTAAGGAACATAGCTTTTGACGAGTACTGGCCTTCCATTGTTGAGTCCATCATGTGTTCCAACTCTTTTGACGAGTACTGGCCTTCCATTGTTGAGTCCATCATGTTTTCCAACTGTCCGTTTGGCAGGAACCAATCAGGCAGGTATACCTGTCCTTCTGGACGATTCCGATCAACCACCTTTAAGCCTGTCATTAGTTCCAAAAGCACTATGCCGAAGCTATATACATCAGTCTCCACGTATACCTGACCTGATTGTAAAATCGTTATGTCAGCTCATTCGTTTATGGTCTACCTGAATAAAGGCTGGGGATTCGAAACAAAAGAAGCTGGACATCCAACTAGGGTGGCACCTCTGACCACAATGAAAACTAAGACCCGATTATTAAAAAGAAGGAAAATACGAAAAGCTGCAAAATACAAAGCTAAGCAAACTGATATAAGACCCTTAGATGGTGAAATATTATTTATTACCATGCATAGCATACTGGGGATCCTTATAATCAATTGTTCCCACAATCATGGTTGAGATATGTGAGTACTCATCTGATTCTGAAGGACACAATCTTTCTGATGGATCAAGATCTGATATCTTAACATTGCCACTCTGCAAAAAATAGCAAAACGAAATAAGGTAATGAAATGCTTCAGCAATAAAAAATATCTAATCCGACGGCCAGACAAAATCTGATATTCTCAAAAGAAAAAAAAGCTAGAAGGGTAAAATGTCATATTTAACCATGGTTGTCAGATGCGAGTCCCCATCCGAAGGCTTCCAAATTGCCAAACCAAAATCTATTATTTTTGCACTGTAATTCTGCAAAACAACAAAAAATTGAAGAATATGAACTAAATGCTTCACATGAATAAAACCTCATATTACACACACACACACACACACACACACACACACATGCATACATACATACATACATACTAGAAATAACTCACGCTATCAATCAGTATATTTGAAGGCTTGATATCTCTGTGAATAACTTTCTTTTCCAAAGTATGAAGAAAATTAAGACCTCGAGCTACTCCAATGGCTATCTTAATCCGCATGTCCCAAGACAAAGGTTCGATCTCAGAATTTCCTGAAATAATAAACTTACAATTATCAATACAAGTTATCTTCTCTAGACTTTTCTTATCAATTCTTACTTTTGTGTAGATGATCAAACAAGCTTCCCATCTGAATAAATTCTAACACAAGGAGCAATTCTCTATTCTCTGAACAACATCCTATAAATTTAACCAAGTTTGGATGTGATAGCCTTTCAAGAACTTCCACCTCTCTCTGCATTATCAAATTAGAAACTGATTATTGTTAGCATAAACACCAAGGCTTGTATAGACATTATACATCATAAACTTAGAAGGATAATCGTGCAATTTAGGATCTGCAATTTGTAAATTGATTGAGGTCTCTATAAAAATTTGAGAAAATTTACGATGAAAGCTCTTAAAACTGAAACAATTGAGGGAGAATTGTGTTACTGAACTGTTAATTTCAACAATTACCACACCGAAATAAATCCCAGTCTATAGAAGGGTTAGGCAGGACCAACTTTGAGAGAAATGATAGAATGATCAAACTTAAAGTTGGCACAAAGATTAAGGCTAATGTAGACATTGTACGTTCTTTTTTTCTTTTCCTCTCACTTAATGGACTCCGTTTGAAGAAAATAGAATCCTCAACAGATGCTTCAGTGATGAGGAATAATGGCAGTAAATCATAAGATTAATCAAAAGAAAAATGAAAATATACCTGCCACTCCGAAAACCCTTGCTTACTTGTAGGGCTGTATCTCTTGACAGCAACTGCCATTCCAGTACAAGTTTCAGAGGGAGCAAAAGTCTTTTCGTTTAGCCATCCTTTATATACTCCCCCAAAACCACCTTTACCCAACAAATTATCTGAACTGAAATTCTTTGTAGCAATCTTCAGATCAGCAAAGGTGAATTCTTTCATGTAATTTGGCCCATCCAATATTTGACCATATAGATTTGCCTCTTCATTTGCTTCACTTGTAGTGATAGAATATTGACTCGTTGGAATCGAAATACCAGTACTTGAAGATTCGCTGCAACTATCATCTGATGACCCTTTTAAGACGAGCACAGAAATAATAAATCAGCTTCCAAAAGTAGAAAAATTCAGTAGAACAACTGAGGAGAAAAAGACCTGGTGTAGGACTGTTGGGGCTGATTGCAGAGCTGAGATTAAAGTGATAATCAATATATAAGCTGGATTTTGAAAAAAATTATATAACAAAAAGAACGACTTGCCTCTTCACTTGACTATTTGGATTTTCCTCTCCATTTGCTTCACTTGCAGCAGCAGAGCTTTGACTTGCCATAGTGGAAGGTTCGCTGTAAGTATAATTTGATGACCCTTTCAATGGAAAAAGCACAAAAATAGTAGATTAGCTTCAAAAAGCAGAAAAATTCAGAGTATAATACAAAGAGAGCAGAATAAATATAGCTTCCATTTAAACATGGCATTTCTAAGAAGAAACATACCAGTGGAGCTATTTATGGAGCTGGGATTAGCATGATTTAGGTGATCATCAGAGGGAATGCCACCAAAATTCCCTGACTTGTATCTTTTTCATAAAAGAAAAGTTAGTAAACCATTTTGTATCATCTAATAAGAACTATTTTAAAAAGAGACAATTGATCAAGTAACATATATAATACCATAAATGTCATAACAAGTATAAGAAAAGAAATTTTACCGCTTCATAGTTGCATTAAGATCTTTCGATATTGAATATAAGCTTCCGTTTATTTGCATTCTTTTCAGCATTGGCGTCAACAATGTCCCATAAGAGAAATATTCCATTTTACTGCATTCATTAAATTTCACAGTTTCCAGTACAGGTAATTCAATTGGATAACTCCCACTTGAGAAATTCCTAAGATTGGGCATATGTTGAAATTCCAAAAGCTTTAATTGAGGGAGCAAGATTTTGTTTCCTTTCATATTTTCATCCACTCTCAAAACAATTTCCTCCATCTTCTCACAACGATTAACATACACTTTTTGTAGCCGAACTAGAAGTTCGGCTATTTGAGGTGTAAAAAGATACAAGTTCTGACATTCTGATAAAATTAGAAGTTGCAAGTTCTGGAAGGCAATAATCTCTGCTGGAACCGAAAACCATATATGCATTAAACTTCGTAGACCATAAAGCTCCAACTCTTTCAAAGAATTAAAGGTTGCAGTAGTAACATGGTCGTCCTCAAACAGAAATACAACTTCTACTGCATGACAAAATGCTATTTTCAGTCTTTTCAAATTTTGCAACCATCTTTCCGTCAGCTTGAATGAAAATGCATCAAACATCTCCATATGGCTAATTATGAGATTGTTCTTGATAGGTGAAACCTTCCACATAAAAAAAGTTTCATAAATTGACAAAAATTAAATAAAATAATAAATTTATAGTATTTGTAAGACAATTAACAATCTTATGAAAAATTAAAGAACGTGATTTTTTTTCTATGTACTTACTTCATTAGTTAACTTCTGATGAGTGCCATCGTGAGCCCAATCAATTGTAGTACCATTGTGTACCAAAAAACCAACCAGTTTTGGAAGAGAATGCAAATCAAGTTCTTCAATAAAGCAATGCACAAGGGAGTTGTCATCCTCCTCGTCTTGGTAGAAAATTCCCTCCATTTCATTACAATTAAGTATCTCAATGCTTTTGAGCAGTGCACACCCTTTAACAATTGAAAGCGGAAACACATATTTCAATTTTTGACAGAACCGTATGCTTATCTGAGTTAGGTTCTCAAAACAGCGTAACTTTGCCCATCTTCCATGCAATATTTCTGTTAGATTAGATAACATTGATAGATGTAGACTCTCCAACTTCGAGAATACATAATCATCTTCTGATAGAATTTGCTTTTCTGTTGTAGCAACTACATATTCAAGTTCATCACATTCTGAAATAATCATCTTCTGTAACTGTGGAAAGTCGCATTCTTCTTGCTTGAACATGACAGTCTTCAAATTTTGCACTCTTGTTAAATTCAATTCCTCAGTTCTACTCATCAAATCACAAATACCACTTTCTTTAATATCATATGCATCACCTGTGAGTTGCAACACATTTAACGAATAATATTTTCCAAGGGTATATTTCAAATTATTTGGCACAAAAATTTTAAACCGTTGCATATTCTTGAAAATTGGTGTCCTTTTTGGCAAAGTTGAAGCTTTTGGTATGACAATTTGTAATGCATTTAGGGAGCAAGATACTATCTCATTGATAGTTGCATTAATTCTCTGTCCATCATTGATCTCACCAATATTTGCATTGATTCTCTCTTTATCATCGCAATCATCTTCTTCCCATGATCCCCAATCATCATAATCGTCATTTTCCTCTTGTGCCCTACATCCCCATTTTCTAAAGCTTAGTGGTAGATACAACTCTTCTAGTTTCAACATTCTCGACAATACACCTGGTGGAATCCATGCAAGGTTCATCTTTCTTAAGTCGAGCAACCTCAGATTACCAAGTAGTCCCATCTCTTTAGGAATATCCGTCAAACTTGGGGTAGAAATTGTAAGAAATTCCAAATTGACCAGAACTCCAATGCAAGACATATCTTCAAATCTATGTACCTTAAGGCGCAACATTCTAAGATTACTCAGGACATCAACTGAGAGTGGCAGCGATGGGACGTCCAAAGATAGAACTAAGAGCTCTTTTATTCCTTCAAAAAGGTCAACTGGAATACTTTGTGAACCTTCCCAGTGTAGAAGTTGTAGCAGAGCAAGCTTTGGACACTCCAGACTAACGGAGTGCTGGTTGATTCTTCTAAGAACAAGTGAAAGTCCATAGCAATATTCTCCCCAATCTGTGCCTGGCCATGTTCTCTTCACAAACTCAGGGAAAAACGCTAACTGATATTTCGAGGCAATTGACTTGGTCAAATAAAATGCCTCCAGTATTTTGACATATCGACCACCGTACTCGTCCTCCCACAAATAAAGCTTATTTATGTAATAGGGTGGTAGTCGGTGATTAATGATCATAATGAGATCCTCAAGTCTACATCTTGCTTGAGACATATTATGCACATCTACAAACAAGTTTAGAGCCATCCCATACATAACAAAATCTTCAATAGGTAATCTAAAACCTTGAGGAAACATACTACAAAACAGAAGACATAGCTCAATCTCAGTTGGCATACATATACCGGCTTCAATTTGGGTAGGGCGAGGTATACAAATCGAGCTAGGTGCCGAATCATCTGATTTTGACTTCAGCTGTGGCAAAATGATATTAAACTTGTTTCTTGATGCATTGGCAGGCGTAACGTCTAATGAACTGGAAGACATATCTGTTCAGTCAATCTGCAATTGAATTGCCATTTTAATATCTAGTATTTATAGTTTATAGAGAATCAAGAATACTGAAACAATAACTTAGGGAAACATTGAAATAGTAGAGGTAGTAAACTATGTAACTCAATAAAGCATGATAAAAATGTACAATAAACCCCCATGAAAACAGTATAAAATGACATTATACAATACATGGTGAGTTGTAGAAATTGAAAAAAGAAAACATGAATCAACTCACAGAAATTAGGGATTAGGATTTGACCTACAAAATTGTGGTTGTCTGCTTTCTTTTCAGCTTCTGCTACTCTAAAAATGAAGCAATGAAACCCACCATTTCAGTTAGATGCTAAGGAGAAATGAAAGAGTGGACAAAAACATGGAGCTAGATAGTCATACTCATGATTTCTTATTTACTTTAATGTTTATAGAGTTATTTTGCTTTTTAAGATAATTTTAAATTTTTATATTGAAATACATTTTAGATTTTTAGGCGTAATATATTTTTAACTTTTTAAACATTTATAGTATGATATAAAATGACTTTGTGATTTGTTATATTTATTTAATCTATTTGTCATGTCTAAACATAACTGTCATGACTAAAAAAATAGAAAAAAGAAAACCAAAATATTAATCACAACAAAAGATAGAAATTTAAAAATGTAATTTTTAAACTAAAAAAATAAATAATGTATTGTGCAAAAATTTATAAAATTATTATAATAAGATAAAAGCTAACGAGTACATATTAAATAATAAAAAATATTAGATAATAATAATATTAAAAAAGAGTAAATTGAGAAAAGAAAAACTCTCTATTTATTGTTAGTAAAATCTAACTAATTTTAAACGGCACTTACTTACTAGTTAGCAGTTTGACATTTTAACATGTTATTAAATTTTAACTATAGTTTTAATACCATCTTAATATAGCGTAATTAACATCTTAAAAAAAAAATATAATTGCTTGTTTTTACATATTGTTTATCGAGTTAACAATGTGAGACGTGTTAACATATTCGTACAACATTTTTAGAGTTTTGTCTTTTCCTGATGGAGCCACTGGGTTCATTCTTGTCAGTCAACTTCATCTTTCTATCTTATCTGCTTGATTCTTCTTCATTAATCAGCCATTGCTGGATGGACATTCCCACCTTGATTTTTCTGTGCAGTAGAAGCTGACAAGAAACAAGGCAATGTGCAATTTCTAGGTAAAATTCTAATCCCTAATTTCTAGGTGTTCTTAATGCTTTTTGAGTAGTTTAGTTTAGTATATTCATTTAGAAACAGAAAATAAACAAAGCCACTATTTCTAGGTGTCAAATCCTAAATACTAATGTCACTGATTCTTAATTATTACTACTTAATCAACATTTAGATCTCTATTTATTGGAGATCTCATTATGCTTTATGCACCTATGCATATTTTGGTTGTTGCTTACTCAAAATGAAATTGTAGATATGATATTTTATTATTTTGTATTGCATAATTGTACTGGTTGTTCCCACCTCGAATCATTTCAGGACTAAGACTTTATTGTTGTTGTAATTGTGGTACTGGTTAATTGGAAGTTCATTGCTAACGATAAATGTGATTGACTGGTTAATTGGAAGTTCATTATTAATATAAAGTTGGTTAGTCTATTAGGTGCAATTTATCACAGGCAGTTCCGTTGGCCGTCCATTTGCATCATGGCAAGACAATTTAAGCATGGTGGCTTATCCGTTGCTATTGCTGGTGCTGCCAACAAATTGAAAAACAAGTTCGACATTATTAGCTCCGATTGCATACCTCTACTGCGTAGACACAAATCTAGATCTATACCAACTGAAGCAGAGTTATGTCTTTTGATCTGTAGTATCTTTCCTGATGATAGTAGAATCCCAGTAGATGATTTGGTTTTATGTGGGATGGGCCTAAAGTTCTTTACAGATGTGCACGACATGTTTGCAGCAAAACGCAGAGTTTGTGAACTCATTTCAATTATTAATCAAGTAAATGGTGAGACGATCAGGCTTTATCATGAGGAATATGGTCCACACAACGAGTATATAAGTATGCTAACTGGTGCACGTGATTTAACAAGGTCGCTTGCCTCAAGTTACCCGTTAATATTTCATAGTGAAACTGTAATAGAAAAGTGGCCGCGGTCAAGTTTGTATAAAGATTGCTATGGACTTTCACTTGTGCTTAAAAAAATCAGAGAGCGCCCTGTTAATACGGAGTGCCCAACACTTAGTTTGCTACGTCTTAAATACAAGGAAGATTCACAAAGCATACCAGTTGACTTTTTTGAAGGAATGGAAGGGCTTCGCGTTTTATTCTTGGATGTCTCATCACTTCCACGGTCGCTCAACGTGCTAAAGAATCTTACAACATTGTGCCTTAAAGTACCCAAGTTTGAAGATATGTCTTGGATTGGAAGTTTGATAAGCCTGGAATTTCTTTTAATTTCTACCTTAAGTTTGACGGATATCCCTGGTGAGATGAGACAACTTCGGAATCTAAGGTTACTCGACTTAAGAAAAATGAACCTTGCACATATTCCTCTAGGTGTATTCTCCAGAATGGTGAAACTAGAAGAGTTGTATCTGCCACTAAACTTCAGAAGGTGGGGATGCAAGGCAAAAGAAGAACACGATGATTGTGATGAATGTGGATCAAGGAAAGAGGAAAAATATGATGATGAAGAGGGAATTAATGCAATGATTAGTGAGATAGTATCACTTCCGCTACATGCATTAGAAATAAGCATACCAAAAGCTTCAAGTTTGCCTAAAGGTTCGCAAACTTTTAGAAACATTAGACGATTTAAAGTAGTTGTGCACAATCATCTTAAATATCAACCATGTTACGAAAATTCAATTAATGCGGTGCAACTCATGGATGGTTCATATGATGTCAAAGAGACTGGCATTTGTGATTTGATGAATAGAACCGAATACTTGAGTTTGACAAGAGTGGGAAATTTGAAGAATGGCATTTTCCAGTTAGAAGATGATGGCTTTCCATGTTTGAAGAGGATGATTATTTCTGAATGTGGTGAACTAGAAGGCCTAGTTGATACAACAGCAAAGTTCATTTCACCAAAAGGTAACTGTTTATTCTCGAAGTTGGACACTCTCCATCTATCTATGTTATCTAATTTGAAAGAAATATGCCATGGAAGATGGAATGGAATTCGTTGGTTTCCAAACTTGAGTCGAATAAGCATAAGGTTTTGTCACAAGTTGAAATATGTGTTTCCTTTGTCGATTATTAGAGGACTGAAACTTCTCAAAAGCATAGAGATTCTTGATTGTAGTGAGATGGAGGAAATTTTCCACCTAGATGAGGAGAATGACGATCCGTACTTCATTGAAAAACTTGATTTGCATTCACTTCCAAAGCTGAGTGGTCTTTTAGTTCAGAAGGATAATACAATCAATGGCACTGATGTTGATACCAATCAGTCTTTAATAGATAATGAGGTGAAAACACTTTTCTTAGTCTATTTACTTTTTATAAGATTGTTAGCTTTTTCTTCCAAGATAAAACATCAATTTTTTTCTTTAACATTCTTTTATTGCTTATGTAGAACAAGGATGTGATAGGCTATATGGATATGCATGATGCATTAATTCCATTGAAGTTGGCGTGCAGATGGTTGCAAAATTTGAAAACATTGAGAATAGCATTTTGTGATGCGGTAAATGTTATATTTTTGTTCGAGGAAAATCATGTTTCTTCTAGAGCCTTTAATTCTTTGAAAGAGTTGGAGTTGCATGGTCTAAAAAATTTAGTGCACATATGGTTTCAGATTCCACCGAAAATTATAGCTTTTCAGAATTTACAAGTTCTAGTTTTATTAGAATGTCATAATTTATATCTTTTCTCCTCTCGAGTAGCCAAACTTTTGGTTCAGCTGCAAAAAGTATTCATCAGTCGTTGTGACATGATGGAAGAAATTCTTGTAAATGCGGATGGAAAAGAGTTAAAAGAAAAAATTGTACTCCCTCAACTAAAGCTTTTGGAACTTCAACGCATGTCCAATCTTCGGGTTTTCTACGGTGGACTATCCAACATTGAATTACCTTTATTGGAAACTGTTAAATTTAATCAATGCCATAAGATGAAATCTTTCTCTTATGGGCAATTGAGGACGCCAATGTTGGAGAGGGTACAAATAAATGGAAGCTTATGTTCATTAATGGGAGATCTTAATGAAACTATGAAGCGGTAAAATTTCTTTTCTTATACTTCTTATTTGCATTTCTGATAGTATGTTACTTGATCGCTTCATTTCTTTCAAAATTCATAGTAGATGATACAAAATGGATAATACTTTGGTTTCCAAACTTTCTTTTGAACTCATTATATTCACAATCATCAATATTGCTCTTTATATTTATTATTTGATTATCTGCTAGGTTTGTGGCTAATCGAAATGGTCAAGTTTTCGTCTTTTCGGATCTGAAGATTGCTACAAATAATTTCAGTACTCTATTGTCGGGTGAAGGGTTTTCTCGTAACTCCTACATTGGATGGATAGATGAGAAGACGTTTTTGCCCTCTCAAGCTGGCACCGGAGTGGCGGTTGTCATCAAGAAATTGAAATGGGAAAGTCCGCAAAGACTTCTGGAGTGGCGGGTATTCATTCTTTTTCCAATTACATTACAATATACTACTGTTATTCATATTCGTACTAAACTATAATTAGTTTTTAATTTGTTAATGCAGTTGGATGTGGACTTTCTTGAGAGGAAATTGCATCCCAACGTGGTTAAATTGTTTGGACATTGTTGGAACGATAAAGAGTTACTACTCGTATATGAGTGGATGCAAAGGGGAAGTTTGGACAATCATCTTTTTGCAAGTAATATATTAGAAAAAAATTGAATTAGAAAAATATATATCGAGAAAGTAAAGACTTGTATTACTTAATGTATTGGTTATATTTTCAGGTGATCCTTTGGCTGAAACATTGTCTTGGGACGTGCGGCTCAAGATAGCAATTGGAGCAGCTCGAGGTTTTGATTTTCTTCATACTTCAGGACCAGAAGTCATTCATAGGAATATAAAGTCATCAAACATACTGCTTGATGGGGTGAGTTCTTGTATAATGCATGCATGTTTAGGGTTCTTAAATTTGATGTTTTTGTCATGAAGTATTAACTCTGTTTTTTTCCTGTTCACAGAATTATAATGCCAAAATATCAGGTTTTGTGTTTCGAAAATTGGAGCTTCTTTCAGATGCGGACTCAGACATGGAAAACCGGGCTATGGGAACACTCGGATATGTTGATCCTGCCTATGTTAAAACAGGTAATTCTATAATGATAGAAGGTAAATTTGTCATTCTGTATAAAATCTAACCCATGACTAGCAGAATTACAGGAGTGACTAAATAGTTGATTTTGATAAAATTCGGAGACTATATAATGTATCCATAAAATTTAAAGAGACTGATCCGTGTAATATGCACAAACTCAGCGATTAATAAAATATATATACCCTGATATCCATATGCTACTGTTTTGAGTTTCAGTAAAATTGTTTTGACTATGTCGTTAATCTACATCGGAGCTGGCTGCAAATTCCATATTCTTGCAAAAATATCCAGTTATGTTGATTTCATGAACTAGCACAAATCGATTTTACTACTACATAAACAGAAACACACATGTTTTTATTGCTAAAAAATATAATTTTGTGTCTAACTTGATTCTATGTGACGAGTTCAAGAACGCTTCGTAACAGGAGGAAAACAAATGCTAGTGTAGAGCCACATGAATGAGCTGACATTGTGTTTTTAACAATCTCCAACAGGTCATTTATATGTAAAGAGTTATATATATAGCTTCGGCGTGGTGCTGTTGGAATTGATGACAGGCTTAAGGGTGCTTGATGAAAACCGTCCAGACGGACAGCAAAACCTGGTTGATTGGTTGAAGCCAATTCTCTTGGACAGTAAAAGGTTGACAAATATTATGGACGCGAGGATGGAAGGCCAATGCTCATCAGAAGCGATACTGTTGACAGCAAAGCTTGCTTTGAAATGTACAGGGAACGATCCTATGAACCGTCCGTCTATGAAAGAAGCTGTGGATGAACTAGAACAAATACAGGCAATCAAGGGGAATTAAGCTTAGCTCGGTGTAAACTACACATTTGGCCTCTAAACTTTAGACTTAATAACACTTTCTCCATAATTTGGAGATGGTTCTTGTACTTGCCCCTTTTTTTTGCCATAGTTCGGAGTGCATTATACATTTGACTCCTAAGCTTTATATTTACTAATATTTTAGTTAAGGAAGGCTGCAGTTTTTACTCAACTTCGCCTTAATGAGTCTATACTTTTTCTTTTGGTAAAGTGGAAGGGCAAATCCCTAAAAAAAAAACGCAAAAACAACAAAAAAAAAAAAAAAAAAAGCAAAAATATCTAATCACTAACATAACAAGAGGTGCCAATGTCATATCTATCCGCAACAAGAACATAAAGAATTAACAACTCCTGAATTTTGAATTTAAATGCAAATTATGGAAATGATATTATAAATGAATAAATATTAATTTTTATTTTCTCCTCTTTTAGATTATTTAAATGTTAACTAAAAGATCTCGTTAGTTGATGCAGTAGTAACATGGAATTGCGCTTGATAGAGAGGTCTGCGGATTGATCTTTCACAACGACGATTGGAAGGGATTCAAATACGGTAATTATTGTACCCGCATTGAATCCGAATGAAAAAAAAAAATGTTAACTAAAAACAATAATAAAAAATCCAAAATATGGTGGGAGACGCCAGAAAGTGATAATTATATAATTATTATATTTTGATTTGTGGTCTTGGATCTGCATTGACCTCTGAAAAGCCATGGCAATAACACTCAAGCTCATCTTCTCCACTCCAAAATTTCTAGGTAAAATCCTAATCATAAACCCTTAATTTTCTTCATTAATTAGTTAGAGGTTAACCATTCATTAGCATTCTATTCAGATTTCAAGGAAGCTTAATTCTAGAGTATTATTGGAAGCAGAAGCTGAAATCAACCGGTCCATCTTCCAGGTAAGTCTTTTAATCGTAGTTTGATTTAATTGAATTCTTGCAATTTCATTAGATGAATAAACTTGTAAACTGTCGAAATTAGATGCTTCATTAACTCATAATCATGTTGTTTGATCATTTTATTTGTGATTTTTGAGTTCTATTCTGTTTTTGAGTTCAGATATTAGCTCATCTACTTCATATTAATTCTAGTTCTGATATTTTACGAGTTTTATTCCGTTTTTTAGTTATGATATTGACTCATTTCGTGCCTTAATTCTAAATTGAAAATGCAAATATATATACAAGAGTGTATGGAGTGTGAAATGTGTCTCTTTTACCCTGCAAATTGATATGCTGAAAATGATATTTTCTCTCTCAGAGACACTGTGATGATGACATTCTTGACATTCTCTTTGGTTTCTTGGTTGGTTTCGAGTTAAAACCTTCGGAATTTCATCTCTCGTTTCTTCTCTCTATCGCCCTATCCTTCTGTTTGTCATGGAATATTTGCTGCCATCTTATCCACTATCCGAATCTCTTATTTGTTCTTCTTTTCATTAATCTCTGCTCGATTCTTCTCCGCTGATTAGTCATTGACATTGTATTACGTTTGGTGTCCTAGAAGACGAAGAAAAGAGACCAGAATTTTGTAGGTAGGATCATGAACTATATTTAACATGATTTTTTTATTTAATTTTCAATTAAAATGGGACAGTAAAAGAGATTGTATATTATAATTGCTTACAGGTGGCCAATAATCTATTGTTAATGCTTGTATTCTTCTTTATAAACTATCCAGATTTTTAAGATGGAAAAGATTGCAGAAAAGCATGGTGGGTTACCCATTGCAAATAAAACTGCTACCAATGCTGTGAGAAACAAGGGAAGAAATATATGGCCGCAGCTAAAGTCAAAATCGTATATAAGGTCTCTTGAACTCAAGTTATTTGTGTTTCTCTGTACCATGTACCCTGAATATTCTAGAATTCCAATTGAAGATTTAGTTGCACAAGGAATGGGCATAAAGTTGTTTGAAGGTGTGCATGACATAATTGGAGCAAGAAATAGAGTTCGTGACCTCATCGACATCATTAATTTCCAAAAGGGGTTTAAGCTTCAACTAGAGAAAGATGAATACGGCAACCAGTACATCAAAACAGCTCTTCATTCACATTCATCAAAATTTGAATTTGAGTCTATAATCGGGGATTTCCCTGAGAAAAATGAGTATAAAAATTCTTATGGACTTTCAATTGCACTTAGAACAATTAGTGAGCACACTGCTCATTGGAACTATCCAAAGCTTGCTTTATTACTACATAAGTATAGGGCAAATTCATGTACCCTTCCAGCTGACTTTTTTAAAGGAATGAAAAAGCTTCGAGTTCTATCTCTGGATGTCTCGTCATTGCCACTATCATTTAATATGCCAAAGAATCTTCGAGTCTTGCGACTTAAAGTACTTAAGTTGAAAGATATATCCTTCATTGGAGGTCTAGTAAATCTGGAATTTCTTACAATCATTACCTCATGTTCAGTTGGCATTCCTGAGGAAATGGGACAACTTAGCAATCTGAGGTTGCTTGATTTGAGAAGAATGAAACTTGTGTTCGTTCCGCCAGGCATGTTGTCAAAGCTGCTCAAACTAGAAGAGTTGTATTTTCCATTGAGCTACGGAAGGTGGGGTAGTGGGGTGAGAGAAGAAGCTGATGATCACGATGAATGGGAGACAAGTGAAGAGGATGATTGTGACAGTAAGGAGCGAATCAATGCAATGCCTAACGAGATATCAGCTCTTTCCTTGAATGCATTACAGATTTGCGTACCAAAAGCTTCAATGATGTGTGAGTTGCCAATAATCAAAAACATCCAGCGATTTAAAATTTTGGTACTGAACGAGCTTAAGTGTCAACTGTTTGATAAAAGTTCAATGAATGAGTTGCAACTCACAGGTGATGTATGTGATATTAAAGAGAGTTCTGTATGTGATTTGATTAGTAAAACTGAAGAATTGAGTTTGATACGAGTAAGAAATTTGAAGAATATCATGTACCAACTAGACGATTGTCAGTTTCTACAGTTGAAGAAGATGATTATTGCGGAATGTGATGAACTGGAATATTTAATTGATATACCAGGAAAGGGAATTCCAGATAGTCCATTCTTGGAGTTGAGGATTCTTCACTTGTCCATGTTATCCAATCTGAAAGAAATTTGGAATGGAACAAGTAGGACCCTACTTTATCGATGGTTTTTGAACTTGACAGAGATAAAAATAAGATTTTGTCATAAACTGAAATATGTATTTCCACTCTCAATTGGTAGAGGATTGTTACGACGTAAAAGCATAGAGATGGTTGATTGCAGTGAAGTGGAGGGAATTTTTTACAGAAACGAAGTAGATGATAACACTGATGGGATTTACTTGGTTGAAGAACTATACTTGTTTTTACTTCCGAGGTTTGTTGGTTTTCTGGTACAAAGGGACAGTACAGTTGCTGGAGATTGTGTTGACACTAATAAGTTGTTGACAACAATTGAGGTAAAAGCGCAGTATCCGTATGCATAGATTTTTCTTTTCGTATCGTTTTTATATTTTCTCAAATATTTATGTTTCGGTTAGTACTGCTACTGATTGATATATGTTTTGGAAGGTGTCAATTATGAAGGACAAGGACATACTTAGCTATACAGAGATGCATTGTGCATTTTCTCCGCAAGTGATGAATGAACGATTAATAAGGTTGAAAAAACTCAAAATAGCATTTTGTGATGCGTTAAGTGTTATATTTTGCTTTGAGGAAAACCATGCTGCTTCAGTTGGGGTCCTTAATTCTTTGGAAGAGCTGGAGTTGTATGGTCTACGAAATTTAAAGCATATATTTTTTCAGATCCCTCAAAATATCATGGCCTTTCAAAGATTACGCCTTCTAATGTTATCAGAATGTCACAATTCATATCTTCTCACAATTCCAATAGCCAAACTTTTGGTTCAGCTACAAAAGATGCAAATTAATCATTGTGAGAAGATGGTAGAAATTATTGCAAAGGAAGATGAAAAAGATGTAGAAGCAATAATAGATGAAACTGTGTTCCCTAGACTAAAGGTTTTGGAACTTCATGATATGCGTAGCCTTAACATCTTCTCTAGCACGAGTCATGCAATGGAATTACCGTCATTAGAATTTTTGAAGCTATATCAATGCGATAAGATGGAAGTTTTCTCTTATGGCTCTTTAAGTACGCCAATGCTCAAGAAAGTACACATTGATGGAAGCTCATATTGCCTAATGGGAGATCTTAATTCAACTTTGACAAGGTAAAACTCTTTTTTTATACTTCGTTATTACATTGGCAATTTAGTATTGACTTGCTTTCAAAATCTGTATGTTTAAAATGGTTAACAATAGATAGCTTGATAAATATATGTTACTAATATTTTGTTCGTATTTTTCTAAATCTGTAATATTCGCATAAGCTAATTTGTTATAGAAACACTCGAACTATCAAAATGAAATTTGAATTCATGATACTTGGAATGTTCTTTCAGGTTAAAAGCTGAGGCACTCTAGAAATGAATTAGCGAGATTGTCTGTGCTTATACGATCTTAAATTTGAGCCGAACTCACCTCAAAAGACACCTTGAAGGGATGGGGGATTGACTCACACTTCTAAATAACACATTATCTTGGATTGGGATCTTCTTAACTTGAGTTTCAACATGAGAGGTCGGATTGTAATCTCAATCATTTACTGCAAAATTTGTTTTCTCATAATTTTTATGGCATTTACCCCAGTTCCATAATTAGCTCCTATGGTCTTCCTACAGTAGGTGTGTTTCTCACTAGCTGTTTGTTTGTGTTTTATTTCTATAGCAATAAGTCAAAGCTCTTTTGCTACAAGTGAAGCGGATAAAGAGGCAAAAGTATGCGGTCAAATATAGGAGGGACCAAATTACATGAAAGAATTCACCTTTGACTGAAGGTGGTTTCGGTAAAGGATTGCTGAACGAAGAGACTATTGCACCCTCCAAAACTAGCACTGGAACGGCAATTGCTGTCAAGAAATTGACCAGGAAAGTATGCAAGGGTTTGCACTTCAATTTAATTTTGTTTAATTTATAGGCTTACAGTGCTCTTTTTGGGGAGCATTGGAGATGCTTTAATGGAGCGGCTATTTTAATAAAGTTTAAGGGGCTACATATGCATTAAGACGATCCTTATACTATAAGTAATTAAGTATATGTGGTTATTGACAGGTGGAAAAAAATAGTGCCAAGGGTGACGAAAAACGAGTAGATGAGAATAGAGCAATTATATTCCCTCAACTCAAGGCCTTAGAACTTAGATCTGTGCGTTACCTTAAAGTTTTCTATGATGGCAATCATGCAATCATATTGCCTTGTTTGGAATCATTGAGAATTTATGAATGCGATAACATGGAAGCATTTTCTTACGGGCCATGCACCACTCCGAAACTTCAGCAAATCCCGATAAATAGATTCTTCCATTCAAGGAGATATTGAAGAGGAAGACTATTGTTGAGGAGTATGATGCTTACTGATTTGATGAAATCCCTCAAGTTACAAATTAAGAAAATGAAAATGCATTACGAGTTTCACACAATTTTGATATGTATGTTTGACATTATGCTTTTGATGTGTATTCTAGATTCAGTATTATGTGTTTGTGTCACGACCCGAAACTAGGCCTTGACCGGCGCATAAATTAAGATACATTAATCTATGCAAGTCTCAAAGTCAAACTAACGAAGTTCTGAAATCAAATAACTGAATAACGTTCTCAATTCGATTACATCAGAAATGTCTCAATAATCCAATAACACAAGTCTAAACCTCAAAAAGTAATAAAAGTCTCTAAACTATAAATAAGCTATAAACTAAGGTTGTCTTCATCAATGTCAGACAGAAACTACTTCGCCAAAGAGAAGCTAATCTGAAAAAGAGTAGTCAACATGGTATGAGATTTTCGTCTATACGACTGAAAACCTCAGTGAGCAGTAACTATAACACACAACGGAAGGGAACAGGCAATTAAGCTGATATCACTTAATAACAGAAATACAGTTGATAGGATAAAATAGATTCATAATGTTTAACAGATATCATATAACAGATTTCAAATACAGCATATGGTTGCTCAATTAACATATAGTACTTGTCAAATTCCAATAACAAACAATCAGATATAAAGGTAGAACCTTAAAATAACGAATAAACATTTCAAACAGCTTAAAATAGATTAATCAAATACTGATAGCAAAATAGTCAGATAGTAAATCGGATATTTAAAACCATGGTACAGTGTAACAGAAAGGTGATAATGCTCACCAGGGCCAGACAAACGGTAAGCGCGCTATCAATCAGATACAGATAACAAATATACCTCCACCGATCTATGCATGATCCTAATGTGACTCAGACTGACGACCAAACTGACAATTGATACTCAGACAATGCAACATCTAATGATATGAGACCGGTGGAAGGCCAGACAGATACAGATATACTGAGCACTTATACCAGTTTGAAAACAGATAATATATATATTTATATATATAACGACATATCAGAAATTTTAGTTTAACAAAATAGATTAAAACAAACCTTCAGATTAACTAAACTTAATGCTTTTAGATTAAGCATTCAAAACAGTAAATATAAACCTCGTTACTGATAGTTGAAATATATTCAAATAAATGGCAGGAATAGGCAATAGCAAAATCTCTCATTGTAAATAAAAATACATTTTAATATATATGGAAAGGTTTGAAAGAAAGAAGTTGAATCAAAGAATAAAATAACAATTTATAAAAAGGTTGCAGAGACCTTGATTAAATAGAAAGTTTGAATCAAAAGCCATCAAATGATGTATACATGTACAAATATTCATGCTCATAAATATAATACATATATTTGAAACCACAAAGATCCAAAATCATAATGGATTTCTAGGTATGTCTTATTTGTTGAAATTAATCTCTACCTCAAACATAAATTTCAAGAAGAAAAACCTCACCTGGACAGAGGCTTGTGAAAACAAAAATCAAAATCGTAGCCGATGATTAAATATTAGATTTTACTTGTATTTGGTCAATCATTGACCATGTGAGCACCACTCTTGGTTTTACTATATAACAATAACTAAGCAACATTAAATATATTAACTTTAATAAAATACAATTTTGACAAAACCAAATTATTATAGAAAAAAAATTACTTTAGTAAAACATGATATTTAAAAATACGGGTTACTACAGTTTGCATTTCAACTAATATACGAGAAGCAATACTTTATCTTTCCAACAATATCTAAACAATTTAACCATGTCGGGATGTAAATTCCTCTCAAGAAAGTCCACATCCAATTGCATTAACAAATAAAAAACAAAAAATAATTTAGTATGAGTAGGAATAACAAAAGTACATTGTATTGTAATTAAGAAAAGAATGAATACCTGTAGACGTAGTCAACACAACATTGGTGAACTACGTAAATCTATGTTTCGTTTTGTTCTTTAATTATCTTCCTCTCAATCCGAACAATAATAGAAATAGAAATGATATTTTTGGGGCTTTGCATTGGAGATGCTCGTACGACCTCTATCATTTACTTTATCGAGATTCATACTTTTAGCTGGTTTTACTATATTATTTTGCAGCAAGCAAAGCTTGGGCATATAAATAATGGAGCTTGGAAACTGTAATACCCAGTTATTAAAATAGAAATTCCAAATTTAGTGGCAGACAGTGTAAATTATATATTATTTTGGTTTATCACCTTTGACCTGCCATTGACTTGTAGTCATCTTCTCCAAATCTCTCTCTAATTTTGTACTTCCTCCCTTATGAGCTCAAACACACAGTCATAATTATTACAGGAAAAAGAAAGCAGCAAAAGCCTAAACTGTCAATTGGATTAGAAGCAGAAGCTCACCAAAATATCTAGGTATGATCCTAACTTCAGACAATGCGTGTCGTTTATTAAATGATTTGTGAGATTTTGAGTTCTGTTCTGTTTTTGAATTCAGATGCCATATGGTGCAGATTAATAGTTCTGATATTTTATTTATGAGTTCTTCTATTCCATTTTTTAGTTATGTAATTCTTCTATTTCACAAATTTCATATGTGGAATGTGGAATGTGAAATGTGTCTCCTTTACCCTGCAAATTTCATAGCACATGTTCAAGAAATCTGTATACTTTAATTGTTTACGAGTGGCAAATAGTCCGTTGTTAATGCTTGTGCTCTTATTTTGTAGAGCTCCAGTAATGTTATAATTTTTCTCTATTAAGTATAATTGATGATAGTTTTGCTAACTATATATCCAGATTTGTGTAAATGGGAAAGATTGCAGATAAAACTGCAGGCAATGCAGTGAGGAACAAGTTAAAAAACATTTGGCTGCAGCTAAAGTCAAAACGGCATTCAAGGTCTATGGAAGTCGATTTATTTCTTTCTATCTGTTCCATGTACCCTCAAGGTTCTAGGATACCATTTGAAGATTTAGTTGCACATGGATTGGGCATAGAGTTGTTTGAAGATGTGCATACCATAGTTGGAGCAAGAGATAGACTTCATCACCTTATTGACATCATTAATTCCCGGACAAACATTCAGCTTCATCTCGAGAAAGATGAATATAACAACCAATACATCAAAATGGTTGTTCACTCACATTCATATCATTATGATAGAGCAAAAAGGACCGCTAAATTTCAATTTCGGTCTATAAGCGAGAATTTCCCCAAGGAAAACATGTATAAAAAGTGCTATGGACTTTCAGTTTCACTTAAAGCACTCCCTGAGCACACTGCTAAATGGAGCTATCCAAAGCTTGCTTTGTTGCTGGTTAAATATAGGGCAAATTCACAAACCCTTCCGGTTGGCTTTTTTAAACGAATGAAAAAGCTCCGAGTTCTATCTTTGGATGTCTCATCACTGCCGCAGTCACTTGATATGCCAAGGAATCTTCGAATCTTGAGGCTTGAAGTACTTCAGTTGAAAGATTTGTCTTTCATTGGAGGTCTAGCATATCTAGAATTTCTTACAATTTCTACCTCATGTTTAGTAGATGTTCCTGAGGAGATGGGACAACTTGGTAACCTGAGCTTCCTCGATTTAAGCAAAATGAATTTTGCATACATTCCACCAGGTGTGTTGTCAAAATTATTGAAACTAGAAGAGTTGTATTTTCCATTGAACTTCAGAAGGTGGGGAAGTAGGGTGAGAGAAGAACCCGCCGATGATCATGATGATGAATGGCAGACACAGGAAGACAAGGATGATTGTGGCAGTGAAGAGCGAATCAATGCAAGCTTTGACGAGATATCAACTCTCTCACTGAATGCACTACAGATTTGTGTGCCAAAAGCTTCAATGATATGTAAGTCACCAATCATCAAAGACATCCAGCGATTTAAATTTTTTGTGCTGAATGAGCTTAAATGTCAACTGTTTGCTAAAAGTTCAACGAATGAGCTGCAACTCACCGGTGATATCTCTGATATTAGAGAGAGCGGTATATGTGATTTGATTAGTAAAGCTGAGCACTTGAGTTTGATACAAGTAAGAAATTTGAAGAATATCATGTACCATCTTGATCATTGTGAGTTTCTACAGTTGAACAAGATGATTATTACAGAATGTCATGAACTGGAATATTTAGTTGATACACCGGGAAATGGAATTCCAGATAGTCCGTTCTTGGAGTTGAGGATTCTTCACCTGTCCATGTTATCTAATCTGAAAGAAATTTGGAATGGAACAAGTAGAAGCCTACTTTTTCGATGGCTTTATAACTTGACAGAAATAAAAATAAGATTTTGCCATAAATTGAAATATGTATTTCCACTCTCAGTTGGCAGAGGATTGATAGGACTCAAAAGCATAGAGATACTAGATTGCAGTGAAGTGGAAGGAATTTTTTATAGAAACGAAGTAGATGATAACACTAATGGGATTTACTTTGTTGAAGATCTATACTTGTATTCACTTCCGAGGTTCATTGGCTTTCTGGTACAAAGGGATAGTACAGTTGATGGGGATCGTGTTGACCCCAATTGGTCATTGACAACTATTGAGGTAAAAACACAGTATCAGTAAGCATAGATTTTTAATTTCTTATCATTTTCTTTTACTTGCTTGAATATTTATGTTTCAATATAAGATTTATTATTGTTTTTATGCCCTCTTTTTCATGTTTTGGAAGGCGTCACTTATGAAGGACGAGGACATAGTTAGCCATATGGAGATGCATTGTGCATTTTCACCGGAATTGATGAATGAAAGACTATTAAAGCTGAGAAAACTCAAAATAGCATTTTGTGATGCATTAAGTGTTATATTTTGTTTTGAGGAAAACCATGCTACTTCTGTTGGGGTCCTTAATACTTTGGAAGAGATGGAGTTGCACGGCCTACGAAATTTAAAGCATATATGGTTTCAAATTCCACAAAATATCATGGCCTTTCAAAATTTGCGGCTTCTAACTTTATCAGAATGTCGCAATTTATATCTTCTGACAAATCCAATAGCAAGACTTTTGGTTCGGCTACAAAAGATACAGATTAGTCGTTGCGAGAAGATGGAAGAAATTATTGCAAAGGAAGATGAAAAAGATGGAGAAGAAATAATAGATGGAACGGAAACTGTGTTCCCAAGACTTAAGGCTTTGGAACTTCATGATATGCCTAGCCTTAACAGGTTCTGTAGTCTGATTCGTACAATGGAGTTACCGTCATTACAATTTTTGAAGCTGAATCAATGCAATAAGATGGAAGTCTTCTCTTATGGCTCTCTAAATACACCAATGCTCAAGAAAGTACACGTTGATGGAAGCTCATATTCACTAACGGGAGATCTTAATGCAACTTGGACGAGGTAAAATCTCTTTCCTTAAACTTTGTTGTTTCATTTCATTGGCAATAATAGTGTTCACTAACTGCTTTCAGAATCCGTATGTATATTTAAAACTTGAATTCACCATACTTGAAACGTTCTTTCAGGTTCAAGGTCTGAGGCTCTGTAGAAATAATAGCAAGATTGCTTGTGCAAGTTATATTATCTCAAAAGACACCTTCAAGGGGTGGGGTATTGATAGATTCACACTTCTAAGGGAGATCCTCTCGAATTGAGTTCGATACGAGACTTCGACGAGGAGAAAGCGGGTGAATTTGAAGAAGTGGAGGGAAGAAAGTTAATGTTTGTGAAGAAACTATAGCACCACTGTTATTCTAGTATCATCTTCTCTACAGATCTGCTTACGGCCTAATTAGAATATAACTCTTCTAATTTCACAATTCTGGACAATACACCTACATGATGTATGCAAGGTTCATTTTCTTAAATCGAGTAACTTTAGATTCCAAAGTTGTCCCATCTCATCAGGGACATTTTCCAAACTTAAGGTAGAAATTCCAGACATATTTAACTTCCAATCTAAGACATATCTTCGAACTTAGTACTTTAAGTCGCAATGTTGTAAGATTCTTTAGCACGCTGCGCGACTGTGGAAGTCATGAGGCATCCAAGGATAGAACGCGAAGCCCTTCCACTCCTTCCAAAAAGTAAACTGGTATGCTTTGTGAATCTTCCTTGTAATTAAGTAGCAAACTAAGTTTTGGGCACTCCGTATTAACAGGGTGCTCTCTGATTTTTTTAAGCAAGTCCATTACCATAGCAATCTTTATACAAATTTGACCGCGACCACTTTTCTATTAGTCTCACCCTGAAATACTAATGGATAACTTGAGGCAAACCACCTTACTGGATCACATTGACTAGTTAGCATACTTATAATCATTTTGTGGACCATATTCCTCATGGTAGAGCCTTACCTCGTCACCATTTATTTCATGAAGTATTGAAATGAGTTCATGAACTCTGCGTCTCGCTGCAAACATGTCATGCACATCTTCAAACAATTTTAGGCCCATCCCAAATATAGCCAAATCTTCTACTGGGATACTACTATAATAAGGAAAGATACTACATACCAAAAGACATATCAAAAGTAGAAGCCTACTTTTTTTTATGGTGTTTGAACTTGACAGAGATAAATCAGAAATATAGTACATTCTTTACAAAACTACAACAAAATCTTAGAAAACAGCAAGAAAGCACTAAATTAATAAAAAAACTATGACCTCCATTTTTATCACCAGTTCAAATAAACAATAGATAAATCATGTTATTCATATCACCTGAACATTGAACTCGTCGGACATAACACCACTTACCTTCTCCTTCAGTTTGTACTCTCGCGTTGGAGTGCTGTACGATTATGACCTTAAGTGGCGAGCAGGGGAACAGAGAAGAGTTGGACGCTGGCTGCGGTAAGAAGTTTTGGAGTTTGAGGAGCCAGAACTTCTATTCCTCCATTGGTTTTTCATTGATTGCTTCTATCTGTTCTAGTGCATCTACAACATCTTTCATAGACGGGCGTCTTTTAGGTTCGACTTCTAAACATTTTAATGAAAGTTGTGCTGCTAGTAACATTGTTTCAAATGAGTATTGGCCTTCGATCCTTGTGTCTATAACATTTCTCAGCTTTCTTTTATCCCTAAGAATTGGCTTTAACCAATCATCCAGTTTATGCCTCCACTCTGGACGACTAAGATCTACCGCCCTTAACCCTGTCATCAATTCCAGCAATACCACGCCGAAGCTATATACATCACTCTTTGCATGTAGATAAGCTGGGTATGATCGCAAAACACGGTGTCAGTTGATTCATATGCATCTGCATATATAGTTTGAAACGTTAAAAGAAAAATGATTTTCAAGCATTTAGTGCTCAAATACTTTTAAGGATGAATTAGTTGACAAACATATTTGAAGATTCGAACTTTACTATGTATATATACAGTATTACCTGTTGCAATATAATATGGATCAGCATAACCATATGTTCCCAGAACCCTGGTACTCGCATATGAATTTCCATATGAAGGCCCAAATCTTGCAAACGCAGAATCTGATATTTTTGAATTGTAATGCAGTAAACAACGAGAAAAATGATATCAGTAACTGCTATATAGAACTATAAAAACATTACTCAAAGAAAGATTTCTGGAATTTATCCCCAGTTATGTAATTAATTTTTTTTTAATTAAAAGCGGGGAATGGAGAGAAATTCAAACCCAACAAAGTACAAAAGAAAAGAAAAAATAAAAAAACTAAAAAGAAACTAAGAAGAAAGGAAAATAAAAAGAAAACTAAGTCAAGGTGAGAAGCGTCTAGGAATTCGAACTTGTATTTTCGAAAGTTATGTAATTAATTGCTATATGGACAACTGTAAAAGTCAGGAACAAGATAATGTCCTGTTTCCATTAGATGTCATAACCGAACCTTGCCATGACGGACATACAAACTAATGTAGCCTTGACCTATGCGAGTCTCAAATTGAAAGCGATTTGAATAAATGCCAAATCAAGTAAGCACAAAATTTTTATTTTTTTTTTAACTAAACTAGCTTTATTAAATAGAAATAGCCAATATTTGAACATAAATATACTTCAACAAAGCATCTAACTAGGGATGTTAATGAGCCAGGGTGGCTCGCAAACTTTAGAGCTTGGCTCAGTAAAAGCTCGACTTGATAGGGCTCGGATCGAGCTCGCGACCGGCTCGAGACATAACGAGCTTTCTTAGGTTCCTCTCAAAAGCTCGCGAACAAGATCGAACTTTTATAATTAGTGCGTGTATATATATATAGGGGAGGGATCTAGTGAGACAAAGTCTTATGAATAATGATAAAGTAATGACTAAGTAAAATATATGAAGTTTTGAATACTAAACATTGGTTTCTGTTGACAATCAAGCTAAATCAAACAGAATATAAAGCAAGAAAACGACACAAAGATTTGTTAACGAAGTTCGGCAAATTTGCCTACGTCTCCGGGAGCGATTGAGCGATTTTATTTTATGAATCAAATGTCTACAAAGAATACAAATCACATGTATTTATAATAGGGGATCCGAATCCCTAACTAACTAGGAGAACCAGAATCCTTCCTAATTAGAATCCTTCTTCACTAAGGATTTACTTAATTAGATTCTTCCTAATTCTAATTTCTTCCAAATTAGAATTCTTCCTAATTCATACCGCGGGGAATCCTCTCCCACACCCCGGTCCACTAATCCAAACGTGTCCTCCAAGCCTTCGGCTCCAATCGCTCCGCTCCGTCATGTATATTATGAGCCATATACAACAGTTTCCACAAAAATTAGTACATGGTAGTCCCTACCTGAAGGCTCCATAGTTGACACATGAGAGTCCCCACCCAAAGGCCCCAATGTTGCCATTCCAAAATCTGCTACTTTTGCATTGTAATTCTGTAGCAAACACGGCAAAATGAATACAATGTAAACCCCACAGAAAAAGGAAAAAAAATCTGTGGAACACCGTAGTCCCCCAGTTCGTAAATGCCATTCTTCAAACTTTTCACTCTTGTCAAATTCAAGTCTTTGGTTCTACTCATTAGATCACAAATACCACTTTCCTTGATATCATATGCATCTCCTGTGAGTTGTAACACGTTTAATGAGTAAAATTTGCCAGGTGCTTTATACTTGAGATTGTTTGGCACACAAATTTTGAACTGTTGGATATTCTTGAATATTGACGACTTTTTAGGCAAAACTGAAGCTTTTGGTACGCTAATCTGTAATGCATGTAGTAGCAGAAGAGAAAATATTTCACTGATGCTTGAATTGATTCTCTCTTCACCATTAATCTGATTAAGGCTTTCACTGATTCTCTCCTTATCATCATACCCATCCTCACGCCATGATTCCCATTCATCACAATCATCAAGTTCTTTTGCTATGCATCCCCACCCTCTAAAGCTTAATGGCAAATACAACTCTTCTAGTTTCAACATTCTACACAATACACCTGGTGGAATGTATGCAATGCTCATTTTTCTTAAGTCGAGGAACCTCAAATCACTTAGTAGTCCCATTTCCTTGGGGATATCTAATAAACTTGAGGTAGAAATTGAAACAAGTTGAAGATGTATCAAACTTCCAATCCAAGAGATATCTTCCAACCACATGTTAAGTCGCAATGTTCTAAGGTTATGTAGAACATTAAGTGACTGTGGTGGTGATGAGATGTCCAGCGATAGAATTATGACCTCTTTTATTGGAGTGCTTTGTGAATCTTCCCTGTCTTGGAGTTGTAGTACAGCAAGCTGTGGGCACTCCAAACTAATAGTGTGCTCATTGAATCTTTTACCCACAAGTGAAAGTCCATATACATTTTCAAACCAATTAGTAATTGACCACCTTCTCTCCATAATCTCACTGCCACATTCTAATTGATATTTTGAGGCAATCGACTTTGCTAAATCGTTTGCACCATATAGAACTTTGACAAACTGACAACCATACTTATCTTCCCATACACAAAGCTTTTTTATATATCGAGGCGGTAATTGATGATTAATGATCTTGATGAGGTCATAGACTCTACATCTAGCTTCATTCATATTATGCACGTCTTTAAACACCTTTAGGGCCATCCCATATACAACCAAATCTTCAATTGGGAATCTAAAACCTTCTGGAAACAAGCTGCAAATCAAAAGACATAACTCAACTTCAGTTGGTGTAGTTCTATCCGCTTCAATCGGTATCTGCTGAGGTATACAATTTGAATTCAACTTCAGCAATAACCAATTCTTTGTCAATGCATTGGGAGCAGTATCTAAAACATGTGCGTCAATAATTTGCCTTGCCATTGGGTGCCTAACAGAACTTCCTGTAGTACATAACATGCTTTAGAAATTAGAATTAACTATTAAGCTTCTTGGAGACCTCCATCTAGTTGCTAAATCGAGAACAATAACCAAGAGAATGAAAATGATAAAAAGTCTCAGGGAGAAGATGGTAGCAAGAATAATAATCCATAAATATATTCAATTTGCAGGAAGTGAAAATCTATTTTAGTAACTAAGATTTTTAATTACCCTGACTGAACAATAAAATATCATGAGAGATCATGCTAATCCTATGAATCAATATATAAGAGTTTACACACTGAAGCAATATATAAGGGGCCTAATGAGAATTTCAGCAGGGCTCCCAAAACATTGATCAACCGTGACGCTAATACCATCTTAGCAAAACCTTGATAGAACTGTTTGGCTATTTAGACGCTTTCTTTTTTTGCTTAATTTAAGTAAAATTCAGTAGCCAAATTCAGCAAAATTCAGTTCAACAAATTCAGTGAAGTTGAGTTCAGTTTCATTCAGTTCAGTTCAGACATATAAAAAACAAGAGCGAAGTTAGCAATGTGTGACATTTAACAAAATGGGTGTTGTTTGTTTTTAGGTTGTGCTAATTCTAGTTTAAAAAAAGAAACTCAACAGATATATGATATATCAGCAGATCATATATATCAATGAACAATGAAATTAAGAGAGAGGGAGAGATAATGGAACAAAATACTAATAATTAAGCGAGTAACTGATCAATGAAATTAGGGATTAGGATTTTACCTAGAGATTCATCTCTTCTCTTCAGCTTCTACTTATAAATCACACACTTAATAAGGAAAAAGCCAGACAAAGATTAAGAATAAGAGATCAAATAAAGTAAAGTGAATAAGATAGGCAGGCAGCAACTGAGAGTGTACTGATTTTTTTTTTATACTCCATCTACATATCTACATATCTACATACTATAATATAAAGTTGAATAGGGTGAACAGTATTCATTTTCAGTTTCAATTGAGAACAGTAGACTTGGATATTTCAGTATTTGGTATGTACACTAATGTCTACTCTTGTCTTTTTGTCCATGTTCACTCCACTAGTTACTAATCTCTCCATCTCCATTCATTCTTTATCCATTATCTGCAACTCCCTCTCTCTTCTCTCAGCTTCTCTCTCCCACATTTCATTCTTTGTCTTCTTCATGCTCTTACTCATCTTTGATGGTTGAATTAACACTTGCTAATCTTTCTTCACATCTATTCATTGGGTTTTTTCAGATATGTTTTGCAGCTCCATAAGATTGTAGTCTCATCTTCAATTTTCATATGGTATTTTCTTTTATGCTTGATGCTATGCCTACTTCCTCTTGAACAACCATTACAATTTCATCATTTTTAACTTCTTCTGTTTTATAGGTTCCATTACTTTAGCTTTCACTCTATAATTTAGTCGATATAAACTAAGTTTATGTTGGTGAAAACGATCAATTTAAGTTGCTGCGGTGTAAATCACATCAGCGATATGGTTATCTTATCTGTATAAAAGCATTAATCTGATTTTTGCTAATGTTTTACTATTGGTCTCTCATGGTATGAATTTCAATTCTGCTTTTATTCTGGAATAGTTAGGCAACAACATCGTGGACAAAATCGGTAAATTTTTCAAGGTAATTCTTCTTTTTTTCTAATCTTTTCCTGTTTTTTTCAAGTTAAATTTGGTTTTGAGCATGTTGGACATTCTCCCAGACATGTTTCAATTTCTCTGATTCAACCTTATTCTATTTTTATTTTATTTGTTGGTTGTATATAATGTAAAACAACAATGTATAATAGCGAGCAACTCAGAATTGATCGTATCAACTGATGGGTTGAATTATGAAACTGAGATTTTCAGCCACCCTTTGTATGTATCAATTGATTTTTTCAGTGTATTTTGGCGATTTAGATGTCTTTGCTCAAATTTTGGAAAGAGCAGGAACAACATGCCTTCAACTGCCAGAAAAGGAATTGGTAATCAAGCATGAACCCAAATTTGCTGCTTTGAGGTGCCCAACGTTGATGCCCAAAAGAAATAGAACTTTGAAGCTAGAAAAGAACTTGATAATGTCTTTGAAGTTTTTGAAGATAGAGCAAATTAAAGAACATCAATTGATCCGTTATTCTATCTTTTTACTTCTCTTCTTCTCGCTAAATTATAACTTCAAAGACTTTTTTTTTTTTTTTTTTGATGAGAACTTCAAAAACTTATTTCTGATGACAAGATTTGTTTACCATCTATTGGAATTGGTAGAAATGTATTCATTGTATTCCCTTTAACTTATCTATCAATGTGAATATTTGATTGTTTTATTTCTCTTTTCACTGTGATTTTTGTAGTTAAGAGAAATAAATTTTTTCCCATTAGTACGAGAAATAAAAATTACTTCCAATATAATATTTTTAATTTTTCAGGATCCAAATTCTTCCACTAATTTTTCCTTCTACTGTAAGATCATATTATATTAGTAAAAGCTTATATGTTTTCTTCCTGTGTATAAATAATATCTTTGACTAACCATGTATCATTGGTCAGTTGGCACCAAACAAAAGTGCTCATCTGTCTCAGTAGTTTCACAGTAAGCCAAGTGACAGGTGATGGATTTAATATTTTTCTCTTTATTTTTGAAGCAATTTCTTTACACTGATACGTATTCTAATATAGAAAATGAATGCGAGGAGAAACAATGATTTATTTAGTCTGATATAGAAAATGAATGCGAGGAGACAAGTCTGATGTATAGATATAGAGTTTTCTAATTATTCTCTTCAAAAACTATTGTGGATCTTTGATAGTAAGGTCATGCCACTATAAGTTCTTTTACGTGCTTAGTTCTCAACTTTTATGATCCTAGGATTTAGAAATATGTTCCATAGTTTTTTTTTTTTTTAAATCAATAATACGCTCCATAGTTTTAATTGTGACAATAAGATAGTTCAATTTTGTTGCTTTAATGTGATTGTTTGAGAAAACAATTTTACAGTATTTCAAGTTGCGAGGATCCTAATCCAAAACGACAACATAATTGTTGCTTCAATTAGTCCAAAAACACATATTGAATAATTGACATTTATACATATATATCATTTTAGTTTCTTTCCATAGATAAATTTATTCTCCTAAATCGTTCATTGTAAAAAAATGTTTGATAATTGCTTCTAACAGACAATAATCATAATGAAAAATTATCATTCGTCTTATTGCATTATACTAATAGTTATATGTAAACTAAACTAAATAAATTTTAGACCGAAGCGAAGTGAGAGCATCTTTCTAGTTTATTAGAAAACAAGAAAGAGCAAAGTTTATACCACCATCTCCAAACCATACTGTATCTACACTCAAACTTCTCTAATCTATCTTTATTATTATTATAACAGTTTTTTTAAAATGTGTTCGAGAGACGCACGTTAAACTTTATTATTATATACAATAACATTTAATGTTGTTATTTTAATATTTATTATCTTTCTAATTAAAAATACAAAATTATAAGCATGAAGAAAAATAATAAATATTTAAATAACATCATTAAATATTATTGTGTACAATAATAAAGCTTAATGTGTGTCTTTAGACACATTTTAAAAAAACTCTAAAAATAACACAGCTCATAATTGTTGCTTTTAGGCTATCTCGCACTTTATACTTAACGAATTATAACTATTCAGCTTTCCAATCCTACATCAATTGTAAACTCAATAAATAAAATAAATCTATCATTACTTTAAATTTGAAGTTGAATGACGAAGACGAAGGTTATTTCCTTACTTTTTCATTAAAATAAGAGTTTTTCTAAATTGCGATTATTTTCTCCTTGACAATATTCATGGTCTGCAAAAGTTAATAGTTTTCAAAATATTCAACTCATTGTTAGTAAAATTTGATTTGAGTTAACTAAAATGATTTGAGTTGGCATTAAAATTATTATTCTTCGCATTTGTCAATTCATTGTCATGTCATCGAATAAGGATTTAATAGGTTCACATTTTGAGAGTTGAGAAACTCAATATGTCACATTTGAATAGTTCAGAAATTTAATTGGTCGTTCTCAAAATTGAGAGACTAGAAAAACTTTTTTTGGACAATTTTAGTAATTTGCATATGATTTAAGCTTTATTTTAAGAAAGAAAAACAAGAAAAACAATAGTGTATAAAATAAAAAATGCTACTAAATTGATGAAAACTAACTAGGGGATAAAAATATTGCTATGTTATGAATAATACACACCCAACTTCATTTTATTAATTTTTGTCATGTCCTTTTTGACTAAAAGAACCAAACTGGTTATAAAAAAAGAACAAAAAAAAACCAAACTGAATTATTGGTTGAATATTGTGAATGATGATTTTGCTGAACTGAACTGAATTTTACAGAACTGAACCAAACATAACTCAAAAGAAATATAGAATATAAGTAAACATTAAAATAAAATATAAATTCAACACCAATGAATCACTAGAAAGCATCAAATTACTCTTTTACTAAATTTTGTATCCGTCACTGGTCATCGTTTAGAGGAGATGGATCAATTGAAGAATATTTGAGAAGCTCAACATCTTTATCCATCGCAGCAGCAACTTCTGGATATAAAGACATCCAAACCTCTATTCCATTTCCACTTGTATCATTAAAAATACCCGCATTATAATACATTATTTCTTCTGAGCCAAAGGGTGGACAATGTACATTCCAAATTGGGTTTCCAAATCCAAAATCACAATCATTATACATCCCCATATTACACCGACTACTAAATGCAATGCCTTCCAACCCATCATCACTTGCTTCACTATCCATCTTTTTCAACTCTTCAAACATCTTCAAAAATCCACCTTCTTTTATATTCTTCACAAAATCACTGTCTACTTTCATTTTCGCTTTCCTTATTTTTGACACTAGCTCGCTTAGACCCTGTTAGATAACCACGGAAAATCACTTTAAGTGACATTTTAATAAGTCAAAAGTTAACTTATACTTTTAAATTCAAATTTATAAAAATAAAAATAAAAATAATATCATTTAATACTTTTAGCATTTAGAATATTCAATAGATGAAATTCGATTCTTATTTTTATCAAGTCTTACTTGGCTTTCCTCTTCGCCGCATATGGCTTGTATTAACCATACAAAGTTCCCCATTGAGCAATCTGGAATCGGTGGTGTTGCTTTTCTCCTCAGATTAGTAGAATGCCATATTACTATAGACTTAGCATTCAAAGCAGCCTTCACGCTTTTAGTAATAACCGCTGAAACTACCTCAACTCGGGTTGGGTTTTCTACACTACTTGCAGCCTCCGACTTGAGTTTATCGATGGCGGTCACATCGAACAAGAACCTTTTCATAACAACCTTTCGTTTTTTGGTAAATCGAGCACTTGAAGCCATAAGACATGCTTCTTTTGGAAAAGATGCATACAAGGGAAACACAAATGGGGAATCAAGATAAGGGGATATGAGTTCTTTACTAGGAGATGAAGTTGCTGAAGCCCAAGTTTTGATGAATGTTGCCAAACCATTTGCATCAACAGCAATGTGGGAAACAGAAAAGCCAATGGCTAAGCCGCCGCAAGGAAATGTTGTTTCTTGGATCATCAAAATGGAAGCTCCAATAGGTTCTTGATTGACTATGGAGTCATCTGGGGTGAACTTTCTCAGCATTGAAAGATCGGGTTTAGTGAGAAACTCATGCATAGAAATGTTACATTTGGCCTCGGTGTAATGCGCTCCCTCATCATTACAATCAATCGAAAGATAGTCTTTGATCTTTCCGGCAAGAGGGTAAAAATGAGATAGAGTTTTTGATAGAGAATGTTTGAGCAAAAGTGAAGTTTGGGGAGTAGAATTTGCATAGAAAAGAGCTGTGGAGAAGAAAACGGGAGGCCCTAATTGATCCCAAAGAGAGATTTTGTAAGTTTTAAGATGAGATGGGGTAGATAAACAAGGCTTAATCCATTGTTCTGAAATTATTTTAACTTCCATTTTTTTTTTGGTTCTAAAAGTCTTGAATGAGCTGATCTTGATTTTAATAGGCTGGTGAGGTTGAATTCTATCATCATATATTAGGTATTTATCAATAAATAATCGGGAATGCATTGCCAGATTGGTGATGACAAAGCAAAAATAAAATAAAATAATAATTCAAACAAAAGTATGAAAAGGAATTTCTAACTTGTAATTATGAGAAACTTTAAAATACTTCGGGAGCACGGATGATGTGATACTTCGAACTAATAATTCGATAACACGTAATATATATTAGTATTTAGAGTTGATGATTTAGGATGGTTTAGTTTTTAGGGTTAGGGTTTTTATTTTAGGATCTAGAATTTTATATAAATTTTTAATTAATTACACGTTGTCAAAATCTTATTAGCTAATATGACATATGTCAATCATTTATTGGTTTGGAGTACTACGTCATCGTGTTTTAGAAGTATACTAAAATCTCTCCGTAATCATATTAATAAAGTTCACCAAAAAAATAAATTGTTGTCAGAAAATAATATCTACGAAAATAATTAGTAATAATGGTATGGTGGAAAATAAATTGTAATCATATCAATAAAGTTCACCAAATATAGAAATTATTTTTTTGATCATAACTTGAATTGTGAAGATATTAATTAGAATATAAAAGAAAAACTCTAAGTCTCGTATCTTAAAATAATATAATTTTTTTGATTATATGAGTATTTTTTATTATAACTCCTTATAAATAAAGAAGAAGAGGGAGAATATTAAAAATGAATAAAAAGAGTATGACTTTTAGTGATTTGGAGAGTGACTAATTAGCGTTTTTAGTTTGATTTTTATCCAAACTTCTCAAATAGATTGTCTTGTCGAGCTACTCTTAGTGCATAAAAATTAAAAGTGAAAAAGTTTAATCCACATCGCTCATACGTTTTAAAGTGAATTAAAAAAAATAATCCGTTAGTTACTTTTTCAAAAAAAAATGTGCTTGTAAGTTTTTCTTCCAAGCTGCACTTAATGGTCACGTAAGTTTTCAGGGTAAATTACACCATTAGTATCCAATCTATACTCTGTTTCTCAAACTAGTGTATAAAACGAACTTTTATCGAAGCATATACCCAAACTATCGGTGACCTCTCAAACTGGTACCTAGCTACTTGCTATAACCGGTCAGCAGCAAGTCAACGCTCGATCAACTCTAGTCAATCCATATTTGACCATTTTTTTATTGACTTAATTGACTATTCTATGTAAAATTACCATAATAGCCCTTTCTCCTTCTTGCTTCTACCTCATTCTCTCTCCTTTTTTTTCCTCTCTTCCATCATACCTCTTCATTCCATCTTTTTTTTCCTTTCTTCTTCTTCCTCCTCCTTCTTTCCTTCCTTTTTCTTTTTTCTTTTAAAAAAAACAATTTAGATCTAGACTGTTTGGAATCTGGACGGGCAGCGTTGAGAACCGCCCAAATTCAGGTCAGTTCCAGCACATGCCGAAATATGGATTTCCATATTCCAGCAGCCGGTTTGGTGGTAATCTGGATATATTCCAGAGTCTATCCAAGGCCAAAATCGACTAGAAACCAGTCATATGGCCATAATTTGGAATTTCCAGATTATTCTAGATTTTGGCGGGTAATCGGACGGAATATGGACCAGATTCTATCTATTTACCCGCTGGAATTTGGGAAACTTCCAGCCGAAAATTCGTTGGAAAATGAAGAAAAATAAGGAGAAGAAGAAAGAAAAAAAAAAGAAGAGAAAGAAAAAGGAGAGAAGAGTAAGGTGGAGAAAGGAGAGAGAAAATGATGAGAAAGTAGGGGGAATGGTGGAAGAGAAGGAGGAAGATAAGATGAAGAAGAAGATAAAGCAGGTAAATTGTTATTTTTACATAAAATAGCCAATAAGAGTCATGGGGTCAGCTACAAATTTGGTCAAACTTGCTTTGACCAGAGTTGACCGGTCACCAACATGTCACTATGTATTAGTTTGGGAGGTCATTGATGGTTTGAGTATCTGCTTGAGCAAAAATTCATTTTATGTACTAGTTTGAGAAACATGGTATTATTTGGATACTAATGGTGTAATTACTCCAAATTTACAAATTAAAGACTTTTTATTCATATCATTAAAATATAACTTAAAATTAAATATTGAAAATTTGATTATACTCTAGGTAACTTTAACTTCCACTCATTAAATTTGAGGTCATTTAGGTATTGCTTGATAAAAATGTGAGAAGAAAGAAAATAAATGTTTAGAGAAATACAATTTTGAAATAATGATTTTAGAAAATTGAAAGTGATATTTAAAAAATAAAATAAAATGCGATACTAAATAACTTTAATTCTTGAAAAAATGAAATTGATATCAATACGATAACAGTAATTTTTATAAGGTCAAGCATTAAAAATCCTTATTATGATTCGTATATTCTCGTGGTGCACTTTTGATGAAAAAGTAAACGCATTTTTTTTTATGAAAATGTAACTTTAAAATTATCTAGAATATCTTTATGAAAAGAAAAGAGGGGTAAAGTACACATGTGGTGTACCATATTTGGGTTAATTTTCACTTTATGGTATACCACCTTTTATTTATCACTCTAATATATACCATCTTTCTATAATCTCACAATAAAATATACAAGTACTCAAATTCGTAGATTACTTGATCTCATTTTTTAAGGAAAAAAGAGAAAAACGGTGATATAATAACTGCATTTTAAAGGGAAATAGAGAAAATGAGTGATCTGACACTTTGAGCAATTTTAACCGGTATTTTTTAGTGCTTGTATACTTTATTGTGCTATTATAGAAAGGTGGTACATAATATTAAAGTGACAAATGAAAGGTGGTACACCATAGTGTGAATTAACTCAAAAGTGGTACACCACAAATATAATTTACCCAAAGAAAAGGTTATCTAGAATATCACCAATTATTTTGATGATAGCTGTGAAGAAAAAACTACATTCACATTTGTTTGAAAAAAAAGTATAACAATAGATTTTCATTTTATATTTTATTTTTTAATTCACTCTAAACTTCTACCAAAAAAGTCCAAGAGCAATGGTCGCCTGAATATTTTCACTTTTTAACTTTTATCATCTACTAAAATATCTTCATTAGACTTTCTATTTGAGGAGTTCAAAAACTCATTTGTCACTCATCAAATTTACTAGCAACCACACTCTTTCTCTACTTATTTTAAGAGTTTTTATCATCCTCTGCCTTAATAAAATGTTATAATAAAAAATATTGTTAAAGTGGTCACAATTTCAAACTTTTGTATATATCTAAGAGCCATTTTTTATCTATCTCCTCTTAACTACCATTGGTCATTTGTGAGTCTTTGATGGTTTATATGTGTTAAATTTATATTTTTGTGAGCGTTTATTTATAAAAATAAATAAAGTCTTTGTTTAATATTAAACTAGTGTGATATTACTAGTGTGAGCCCTGTGCAATGCACGGAATATATTATAACATCTAAATCCCATATATTATAACATCTCAATAGCAGTTAGCCTTCTGCACGTTTGAAACTAAATTTGTTTAAAAAGCCTGTGAATTCATACCCAAACAACCCGACTACCACCTTGAAGAAATTTGTTCATGTACGAAAGTAGCAAACTCAAAAAAGAATAATCATAAGCTTTATAGTTGATCTAAATTTGATCAGACTATTTATTGTAATTAAACTTTATGTCACTTTTCCAGTAACAAAACAAAGCAAATTTCTCCAATTGGAGGTGCCACTAAAGATAAAGCAAAAATAGATTGAAGCATCTATAATCACTGGCGATACTCAAGTGCCTTGTTCTAGAACACAATGATGCAGGCGTCAAATAATAAAAGGAGGAACAACTCTGTTTGGACATAACCAAAAATTAAAAAACATAGAGAAACACAATTCAATAAGAGATTTCGTACAGATAAAATCTATATAATTGGAAATGTGAATACAAAAGAAAATGTTGTACAGGTGAATATAGACATGGTCTTTCTGAACCATGACCAATGAAAGATTGATAGAAGCATAAGCTATACAAGAAACTTACATCCATGAATCGAATTCAATGTTTGAAAACTGTAATCTATGACTTCAATAACATTTTAAATCAGCTTCAAATAGTTCTACGAGGGTGGGTAGTACGGTTGTATCCACGGGTAGGTTATCTATTGGCATCACTAAAGTTTGGTGGCACATTTGGGTTGGATTGGTATAGGCCTAGATTTGATTAGCCTTTAGCCCATTTGAATTATCACAAGAACACACACTCATTAGACTCATCAAATTTCATGGAACTAGGATTGGTAAACAGAAGGGATGATTCCTTAAATGTATCTTAATTTTAATTATAATATGGTTGATTTTGATTGATTGGGACTTAAATTATTAATTAGATTGCAACAATACTATAATCTTCCATAGACCTGATTTTTTCTCCATCTCTCTAATTTCCCCTTTTTGTTTTTCAGCAGAAGCTGAAAGTCAACAAGGTATTTCTTTCTGAAACCCTCATTTTATTGATTATTTCTGCCTACTTAATTATTTCTTGCTCACCAGCAAATTGTAGTTTTTGCAGAGCTTTTAAAAAGGCTCATTTTAGTTACTAAAAAGTTCTTTTAGCAGCTCAGGAAGCAATGCCAAACTGGGCCTCCAACTGTTTGTTTTTGGTGTATATCATGTATCTAATTCTGGGTTCTAAAAAAGTTCACTTTTTTCATTGTTTTAGTGATAGCAAACTGATTTTGGATTTTGGAGCTTAGTTATCTGTCTTTTATTATATTAAGAATTGTTGGTTTGATCACTAGATAGATTGGATAATTCTTGCTGCCATCTTCTTCACTATGTCTCTCTAACATGATTTATTTTCTCTCTCCTTTTCATTCTCTACTTTGGTGTCCTTGATTTAGCCACTACATCGAGCTGTTGAGGAAGCTTAATCTTACTTGATGTTCATTGTTAGAAGTAGAAGCTGAAAACCAGAAATCAAACTTTGAGGTAATAAGTTTTAACTATCATTTTTTATTGATTGATATATTTGAAAGTTGATTTTTATTGAGTATTTAGTTGATTAGTATAATTTATGACAGCCAGTTTTGCTATCCAAATTTGCATCAAATGGCAAGACACGTTACAGAACAGATTGCTTCTGCTGCCAATGAATTGAAAGACAAGCTAAAGATAATTTGGTCAAGGCTGAAGTCGAAATCGAATAATTTGGCAGATTGTATACCGCTACATTGGTACAACTCTAAATTTGTGCCAACAGAAGTGGGGTTGTGTCTTTTGATATGTAGCATGTTTCCCGATGATCATAAAATACCCATAGAAGAGTTGGTTATATACGGGATGGGCTTAGAGTTGTTTGAAGATGTGCATGATATGTTTGCAGCAAGATGTAGAGTCCGTGACATCATTTCTCTCATTAATGATCAAACATACCCCCGAGCAATTGGTGGCAAAACTAGGCTTGCTATTGAGAAAGATGGACCCCACGACCAGTATGTAAAAGTGCTAGATGGCGCACGTGATTTAGCAAAGTCAATTTCCTCGAGGTATCCATTAGTGTTTCACCGAGATGTTATAATGGAAAAGTGGCCAGAGTCAAATCAGTATAGAGATTGCTGTGGACTTTCGCTTGTGCTTAAAAAACTCAATAAGTACCCTGTTAACTTGAAGTGTTCAAAGCTTACTCTGCTACAACTTCAATATAGAGAAGATTCACAAAGCATTCCAGTTTACTTTTTTGAAGGCATGAAAGAGCTCCGTGTTCTATCCTTGGACGTCCCATCGCTACCACGATCACTTAATGTGCTGAGGAATCTTAGAACGTTGCGTCTTAAAGTGCCTAAGTTTGAGGATATGTCTTGGATTAAAGGTCTGATAAATTTGGAATTTCTTTCAATTTCTGTCTTAAATTTGACAGATATTCCTAGGGAGATGGGATTACTAGAGAATCTGAGGTTGCTCGACCTACGGAAAATGAACATTGCGTTCATTCCGCCAGGTGTACTGTCAAGAATGGCAAAACTAGAAGACTTGTATTTTCCATTAAGCTTCAAGAGTTGGGGATGCAAGCTAAAACAACGTGATGATTATGATAATTCAGATGATGAAGACAGAACCAATTGGAACACTAGTGGGATAGATAATGGAGAGAGAATCAATGCAAGTCTTACCGAGATAGTATCACTTTCGCTAAATGCATTACAAGTTAGCGTGCCAAAAGCTTCAGATTTGCCTAAAAAGTCACTGATATTCAAAAACATTCGCGAGTTCAAAATTATTTTGCCAGATAATGTCAAATATGATCCATTTGGGAAAGATTCAATAAATAAGTTGCAACTCACAGGTCAAGCATGTGATATCAAAGAAAGTGGTATTTGTGATTTGATGAGCAGAACTGAAGATTTAAGTTTGATAAAAGTGAGAAATTTGACGAACGTCTCCCACCAAATTGAAGACAATGGCTTTGCTCAATTAAAGCAAATGATTATTTCTGAATGTCATGAATTCGAATACATGGTGGATACAACAGAAAACCCAATTCTATCAGAAGGTGATTGTTTTTTCAGCAAGTTGGAGTGTCTCCATCTATCATTCTTATGTAATTTGAAAGAAATACAACATGAAAGATGGTCAACTTTTCGATGGTTTCCGAAGTTGAGTCACATAAGCATACGGTTCTGTCATAAATTGAAATACGTATTGCCATTGTCAGCTGCAGCAGGATCAACCCTTAAAAGCATAGAGATACTTGATTGTAATAAAATTGAGGGAATTTTCTATGAAGATGAAGACAAGAACATAATTCCACTTTGCTCTATTGAAAAACTACATTTGCATTCACTTCCCAGACTGATTACTCTGCTGACACACAAGTATACTACGGTTGATGGGGATCCGAATGACGCCAATGAATCGTTGCCAACTAATAAGGTAACAACACAAGATTTTCCATTTCCCATTACTTTTATAGAAATCTTAGCTTTCTCTATAAACATAAAACATGAAATAGTGATTTTAATAATAAATTAAGATTGTTAGTTTCTCATTGATAGATCCTGGAAAATTGTATAGAGGGATTGATTATTACATGTGATGGAAGTTCTGAAGCCTTTCCAGAAAAGTAAAGCACGCCAATATTGAATCGAAATTGCTTTGCTGATAAGGCAGCTATGTCTACAAACATAAAACATGAAATAGTGATTTTTTATGATAAATTACGAATTATTAGTTTATAGATTATGTCATATTACTACTATTCATGATTGCATAATTTTCGTATATAATAAGTTGAGGGAATCACTAAGATTGTCCTGTGTACTAAAGTCTATTAACAATTGGATAGTCTAAAATCAGGACTTCAAATCTTTGAAAACCATTCTATATTAAGAGTGAATATAGAGTCATTGTGTGTTTCAATTTATCATTATTTATCAACCTTTCTTTTATATGGAAGGTTTCGGTTATCAAGCACAAGGATGTAATGAAGATGCACTGTGCATTCCCACCCAAATTGGCAAGTTGGTGGCGGAATTTGAAAAGACTCAAAATATCATTTTGTGATGTTGTACAAGTTGTATTCTTGTTTGATGAAAACCATGCTACTTTTAAAGCCTTCAATTCTTTAAAAGAGTTAGAGTTGCATGGTCTCCGAAACCTAGTTCATATATGGTTTCAAATTCCTGCAAAAACTAACGCCTTTCAGAACTTGCATCTTCTTGTTTTATCAAAATGTCGCAATTTATATCTTTTCTCAACTCGAGTTGCCAAACTTTTGGTTCAACTGCAAAAAATATACATTAGTCGTTGTGAGAAGATGGAAGAAATTGTTGTGCAAGATAATGACAATGAGGTAAAAGGCGAAATTGTGTTCCCCCAACTAAAGCTTTTAGAATTTCAACATTTACCCAATCTTAGGATTTTCTTCAGTGGGATTTATGAAATTGAATTACCTTTATTGGAATCTTTGAAACTTAATCAATGCAATAAGATGAAAGCTTTCTCTTATGAATCGTTGACAACACCGATGTTGGAGAGAATAGAAATAAATGGAAGCTCATATCCATTAAGGGGAGATCTTAATGCAACTATCATGGGGTAAAATTTATTTTCTTATGCTTTTAATTGCATTTATGATACATGACTGCTTGCTTTCTTTCCAAAAATCTTATCACATTGATTCAAAATAAGATAATTTTAGTAACTAACCCTTTTTTCTAAATTAATTATATTTTCATAGTCCAATCCAATCATCAACGCAGCACTTAATATTTATAATGCAGTATTGACTCTTCTTACAGCTGTGAGGCAAATCTACACTGTCAAAGTTTCTCCTTTGCTGATCTGGAGATTACTACAGGGAATTTTGGATATTATGATGAGTCGAGCGGAATAGCTTTAAATACAGCTTATAAAGGATGGATAGACGAAGAGACTTTTGCACCCTCCAAAACTATGACAGCAATGCCAGTTTCCATCAATAGATTGAGCATTGAAAGTATGCAACAAATGATAGAGTGTCAGGTATTTATTGTTTTCTAGATTAAACAATATATGCTACCATACCACTATTCTTCTGATGAAAAATCTAATTTAATTTCCTAAACTTTCATTTTTGGAAGAAAAAAAAATAAGCGAATCGAACTGTCTCGTAGTTAAGAGTATATAGCTAATATGGAAAAAATCGGAAATGATGCCAAAATACAACACGATTTCGTGGGCATTAAATTGAGACTAGTTTGTGGTGGACACATTTGCTTAATTGATGATTGAGTTCCTTTATACTATGATTTCTGAACATAGACAATGGTTTTGTAAATTATCTTAATTGAATTCTAGTAAGGTAATTCAGTTATTTTCTTGCGTGATATTATTCCAGACCAGGGTTTAGAGTTCACGATCGAACAAATTGACAATATCCACGTCCTAAAGTGCATATAGAGCCATATAAATTTATGTTTAGAGTTCCTTCACATTTATGCTAACTATTTTGAGTTTTCAATTTGATAATGCAGTTGCAGTTGAACATCCTTGAAAAGCTATCACATCCAAACCTGGTTAAATGTATTGGATATTGTTGGGTGAATAGACACTTATTTCTTGTGTTTGAATTTATGGAGAGGGGAAACTTGTTCAATCATCTTTTCAACTTCAGAAGTAAGAATTATCAAGAAAGAGTTATTGGATTAGCTTAGTAACTTCTCTGATTATTGGATTGGTTTTTAGGTTCAGACTATCCTTTGTCTTGGGACTTGCGGATCAAGATAGCCATTGGAGCAGCTCGAGGTCTTGATTTTCTTCATACACAAAAGAACGTTATTCATAGGGATATCAAGGCTTCGGCTATTATGCTATATAGAGTAAGTTCTCGTAGTGCATCTACATGTACAGAAGATTAATTGGAGAGAAGTTTCATAAATGTTATTCTGAATAATACTTACATAGTTCGGTATAAACCAATCATTAAATTTCTTTTCGGTTGTTTACAGAATTACAATGCAAAATTATCAGGTTTTGAGTTGGCGATATTTGGGCCCCCAGATGGAGATTCACATGTGACAACCACAGTTATGGGAACTTATGGTTATACTGATCCCGAATATATTGCAACAGGTAATACGATATTGATATGTATGTATTAAAGTGTGAATGATTGAATATGTTTGTCAACGACATTATTTAGTGTCATTTTGTAGATAAGGTCTCACTATTTCTTTGTTAATGTGCTTGAGCACTGAAGATGCAGGAGTTCTAACTTATATACATAAAGATTTTATTTCTGTTTTCGAAAAAAAAAGATTTTATTTCTTTTAGCGTTTCATTCTTATATATACACACTCACAGATTTCTATTTTTAGTTTCTGTTGGGCTTGCCAAAGTTAGATGCTTGCAAAAGTACTTTTCAATTTTTGCTGATTTGAATTCAATGTGACAGCTCTGGTTGTCAAATAAGTTGTACCGAAACTTGTAATACTAGGGTTTCTATTGCCACAAATTAGAAAGTTTGGGGGAAAAGTGACAAGTTGGTGAATCCCTGGTGTAATTAACTTTTTCCATAAAAGAACAAATGACGCGAATAGATCTCAAATGCTGTTGTAGTTTAGAATATAGGGTTTCAGCTGATACAATGTTTTGACATGATAATCAGGTCATTGTTCTATAAAGAGTGATGTGTATAGCTTCGGCGTGGTGCTGTTGGAATTGATGACAGGCTTAAGGACAGTAGATGTTACGCGTCCAAAGGAGCAGCAAAACCTGGTTGACTGGTCGAAGTCAATTCTCTCACAGAAAAGAACATTGATAAATATTGTGGACACGAGGATAAAAGGCCAATACTCATCAAAAGCAATGTTACTAGCTGCACAACTTTCCTTAAGATGTTTAGAGTCCGAGGCTAAAAACCGTCCCTCTATGAAAGAAGTTGTGGATGCACTAGAACAAATAAAAGTGATTGAGGAAAAACAAACCAGACGCTAGGAAGAAAGTCGATAGGGAAGGTAAGCAAGTCTATGTTTTACCAGAAAAATTCAATGCTCATGTAGAATCATTTATGAGACATGTTTTTTTATGACTGTGAGGGTATTATTTTAGTAATTTGTTTGAGTTTAATACACATATTACTGTAGTTGGGACTTGGAATATGTTGCATGCTGAGAGTCCTAAAATATGGTTAGTCAACCAGAGTCAAACTTGCCACGTCAATGTGACTTAGGATCTTGCTTATAATTTTTTTTCTTGTAACAAGACACAGTTTGACACTTAGTTTTATTCCCCAATATGTTTATGCAGTGTAAAGATTCCTTACAAGTAGCTGTCACCTGGGAGGGACAGCAATAGCGGTAAAGTCACTGATGCGGTCATTTTCATGGCCCCATATGCGTTTGAGAAATTAAGACAGAACACTTGAGCTAAAAACACCCAAAAGTTGTTTGTTTTCCTCTACAAGTCTTTATATTGACTATGAAGATGGCCAGTTTCGGGAAGATAGACCCATAAAATGACATATAAGGCATATAAATTTAGTTATTAAAATGATTTCTTTGGTCTTTCTGGGTACAATCCAATCCACGCTAAGGCATTCCCGATAAATACTTAGAAAACGTCAAACACGAAATATTGTCAGATGTGGCATGTTTATTCTAAGCAATTTAACAGAGACATGACATGCAATATATGTTATTAATCAAAAGATAACAATAATATATATACATAAACAGAATTGAATCATAAAATTAAAATAAAAAATATCCGTTTTACCGAATTAATTAATTCGAGACCCTCTCAGTTTACTTAAACAATATTCACCTCGTGTTGGCTATAGTCTCCCAAGATACAACGGATTCTATTAGCGAATTTTAACCGTATGTACGTCATTATCACTGAAATAAGGAGAAACGAAACAAACAAGATAAATTATTTGATCAAAATTGAAGGAAGCAGAAAATTAATTTTTTTGGAATTTTCATTTTTTCTTCTTCTATACTTACAAAAAGGCCAAGTATCCGTATGTACACAAAAGGAAGGTGCTTTCTATGGTTACTTTGAAGTAACCATTACTTTATTTTTATCACCATTGGATCACATCTTATGCCACTAATCCAATGGTGATAATGGACAAAGTAATCATAGAAAAACCCCAAAAGGAAAACTTATATGAGATATTAGTACTCATAAAGAGCAATTACTGACCTTTTGTAACCTTGAAAACATTTGATGCTCTCAAAACATTTTTGTAACTTACAAAACCATTATTTTATGTATACAAAAGACCTTAAAAACAAATTAATACAGAAAGTTTCCAACAGAGTACGATAATTCTGATGATGAATACAACACTAATTTGGAGCACTTGTGGAATAGATAATGGAAAGAGAATCAATGCAAGTCTTACTGAGATAGCATCTCTTTCGCTAAATCCATTAAAAATCAGTGTACCAAATGCTTCAGTTTTGCTAATAACTCTCCGATATTCAAAAACATTCGAGAGTTCAAAATTCTTGTGCCAAATAATGTGAAATATCAACCATTTGGCCACGATTCAAGAAATAAGTTGCAAATCACTGGTGAAGCATGTGATGTCAAAGATAGTGGTATTTGTGATTTGATGAGTAGAACTGAAGATTTAAGTTTCATAAAAGTGAGAAATTTGACAAACGTCTCCCACCAAATTGAAGACAATGGCTTTTCTCAACTAAAGAAGATGATTATTTCTGAATGTCATGAACTCGAATATGTAGTGGATACAACAAAAAAGCCAATTCTATCAGAAGGTGATTGTTTTTTCAGCAATTTGGAGTGTCTTCATTTATCCATGTTATCTAGTTTGAATGCAATACAACATGAAAGATGGTCAACTTTTTTATGGTTTCCAAACTTGAGTCACAAAGTATAAGGTTCTGTCATAAATTGAAATATGTATTGCCATCATCACCTGCTCTGCTGTAGGATTGACACTAAAAAGTATAGAGATACTTGATTGTAATGAAAATTAGGGGAATTTTCTATGGAAAGGAAGACAAAATCCCAATTTCACTTTAAAAGGTCGGGGACCAAATATTGCTTTTTGCCAAAAGAAAATATTATTAAAATTGTCACAATTTAATGCCTCAAGTCAATTTAATAATTTGTGATAAATAAATAATTTCTATATTTTTGGGTGAGCTTTATTGTTATGATGAGTCAAGTTCAGGTGAGACACCCCCTATTTGGTGTGACAGTCTCTTATGGTGTGACAACTAGCCATGCGGTGGCAATTCTGTAATTAATTAGGTTTGTAAAGGTAATTTTCTAATGTATTTGTTTTCTCCCTTCCTGTAGCTGTCGAAAGACAATCTATTATTGTTGCCATGGCGTGGCGATTTAACGGCAATTGATGGTGGCTCTGACGACGAGATTAGGGCGGATGCCGGAGCTTGCTTCTTGGGTGATTTTGACGAGTTGCGAGTCGCTGGGAAAAGAAGACGGAGGAGGTAGGGACGACGGAGAAACAGTAGTGTGGAGAGGTTTTTACCGTTCGAAACCGCCGTCCGCCGCGACTTCCCTTCCTTCTTCATGGAAATCTGCCGCCACTTTCCCTTCCAACTCCATGGAAACAACATAAGATGGGCAAAAGAGCAGCATTCTGTTTCTTTTTAATTAAATGAATAAAGTGTGAGAATGGGAGCAGATAAAGATGAGATGAGATAATCATATAATTTAAACAGCACAAACCACTTCTCCTCTCATGATGATTATTCTTCTATTTTTTGTCTTCATTTAACTATGGAGGGGCGTGAGAATCCATGAAGGCTCTTCATCTAGTTCCTTGTTGCTTGATTATTTTTTGTTCCTTTCTTTATTTAATTCATACAATTGGTAAGATAAAAATGATGAATTAATTTACTATCATCATCATCATATGTTTAAATCAATTAATCCAACTCTGTCTCATATGTGAAGTGATGAAATTAGGCTTTTTTCTGTGGTTGTTTCAAAAACATACTCTGTTGTTTCAAAACATTACCGTGTTGTTTCAAAATACTCAGTTGCTCCATATGCTGTATTGTTTCAACAAAATACTCTGTTGTTTCGAAATAATACTCGGTTGTTTCGAAATAATACTCGATTGTTTCAAAACTTTGTTGTGCCTACGGTGTTTCTCAAGAATTAATGTTTTCATCTCACTAATCTCAAGATTTGAAACAACACAGTATTAATTTGAAACAACCGAGTATTAATTTGAAACAACAGAGTATTTTGTTGAAACAATATAGCATATGGGTGTTCATTGAATTCATTCATATAGTGGAGCTGCTTTTATTTTTATGTGCTGTGAGGCAAGAATTTCTATTCATGTAGGTTTAGTTGCACTTTGTTTGAATCAAGTTCATTTAACCTTTCTCTTAGTTGCTCACTTTTCCCCATTCTAATGTTTGATTTTTTACAACCTATGGACTTTCTTGCCATCAAATTTTTACCAAACATTATCAACTTATTATAGAGCTCCATTCAATCCAAAGTGTTAATTACATTTCATTCGAAACAACAGAATATTATTTTGAAACGACACAATATTAATTTGAAACAACCGAATATTAATTTGAAACAACCATAAAAAAAATTAAAAAAATTAAAAATCGTTTATAAATAACAAAAATGGATCTCAAAATGACGGCCTAATTAATACGAGTTCAGTGGTATAATTTTTTTTGAAAAACGAGTTCGAGAAGAGCGGAAAAATGCATTTTAAAGAAACTAATTAAAACTTTTTCTCTCTCCAGGGGTGACATCAGCACTGACATCACCCCCTCTCCCTTCCCTCCATTTTCCACGCATAAGACTTTTTCTCTTAATTACAAATTTGCCATCTTCCCATGTTCAATTACAAAATTAGCCCCACATCTTTCCCTTGTCACACCATAAGCCCATTGCCACACCTGATCCTTTCTCTTGTTATGATTACAAATTATTTTCCACCGTAACATTATTATTAATTATTTTCATAGATATTAGTTTATCACAACATCTTTCTTTGAAAATAAATAAATAAAGTTGATGTATATACTTTTGTTGAATTATTTTATCACCAGAAATATGGCAATGCATTCCCAATTATTTACTGATAACATATAATATATGGTGATTACATTTCTAAAAGAAAAATGGGTAAACTCTTCAAAAAATACAATTAAACTTTACCAGCCTATTAAAATCATGATGCGAAGAATTTTAGAACATAAAAAAAAAAAAATGGAAGTTGAGATAATTTCAGAACAACTGATTAAGCCTAGTTCATCTACTCCATCTCATCTTAAAACTTATAAAATCTCTCTTTTGGATCAACTCGGGCCTCCCGTTTTCTTCTCCACAGCTCTTTTCTATGCAAATTCTACTCCCCAAACTTCACTTTTGCTCAAACATTCTCTATCAAAAACTCTATCTCTTTTTTACCCTCTCGCCGGAAAGATCAAAGACTATCTTTCGATTGATTGTAATGATGAAGGAGCACATTACACAGAGGCTAAATGTAACGTTTCTTTGAATGAGTTTCTCACTAAACCCGATCTTTCATTGCTGAAAAAGTTCACTCCTGATGACTCCATAGTCAATCAAGAACCTATTGGAGCTTCCATTTTGATGATCCAAGAAACAACATTTCCTTGCGGCGGCTTAGCCATTGGCATTTCTGTTTCCCACATTGCTGTTGATGGACTTGGTTTAGGTTCATTCATCAAAACTTGGGCTTCAGCAACTTCATCTCCTAGTAAAGAACTCATATCCCCTTATCTCGATTCCCCATCTATATTTCCCTTGTGCGAATCATTTCCAAATGAAGCATCTCTTCCGAGTTTAAGTGCTCGATTTGCCAAAAGACGAAAGGTTGTTGTGAAAAGGTTGGTGTTCGATGGGACCGCTATCGAGAAACTCAAGTCAGAGGTTGCAACAAGTGTTGAAAACCCAACCCGGGTTGAGGTAGTTTCAGCAGTTATTACTAAAAGCGTGAAAGCTGCTTTGAATGCTAAGTCAATGGCAATATGGCATTCTGCTAACCTGAGGAGAAAAGCAACACCGCCGATTCCTGATTGCTCCATGGGGAGCTTTGTATGGGTAATACAAACCATATGCGGCAAAGAGGAAAGCCAAGTAAGATTTGATAAAAATAACAATTGAATTTTGAATATTATAACTGCGGAAAATATTAGATGAATTTATTTTCTTAAATATTGAATTTAAAACTTTAAGTTAAATTTTCACTTCTTAATATGTCAATTTAAGTGATTTTTATGTTTATCTAACAGGGTCTGAGCAAGTTAGTATCGAAATTAAGGAATACGAAAATGAAATTAGATAATCAATTTCTAAAGAATGCAAAAGAAGGTGGAGTTTTGAAGATATTCGAAGAGTTAAAAAAGATGGAGAGTGAGTTAAGTGACAATGGGTTGGAAATGATTGCGTTTAGTAGTCGGTGTAATTTTGGAATGTATAATGAATGTGATTTTGGATTTGGAAAACCAATTTGGAATACAATTTGTCCACCGTTTTGTTCAGAAGAAATAATGTGTTATAATTCGGGTATTCTTAATGATACAACAAGTGGAAATGGAATAGAGGCTTGGATGTCTTTATTTAAAGAAGTTGCAGATGCGATGGATAAAGATGTTGAGCTTCTCAAATATGTTTCAATTGATCCATCTCCTCTTAAAGAGTAATATGAAGTTTTCTGGTGATTTATTGGTGTTGAATTTGTTTTTTTTTCTTGTGTGCGTTTATTTATAAATTAGTAAAATGAAGTTTGGTTGCACCATTTAATATTACTTTTAACTATTACTAAGGCTCTATTTTTTTTTACTTATATTCAGCACATTTCAGCAATTTCATTTTAGTTTAGTAATTGCAATCCATACATTTCACTTCAGTTCATTAATTTAAATTCTATTCAACAATTTCAGTTCAATTTAGTTAGCCAAAAAGAACATGACCTAAGTTTCATAAACTTATTATCATGTTTTTATTTTAGCCCCTGTTTTTGTTTTCTTTTTGATGGGTTCTAAAAAAATATAGGGTTAACTTCAAATAACTGTCTTGTGGTTTCACGTTTTTGCAAATAGAGGACTGTAGTTTGCTTTTAAGGAAATAAATGACTGTGGTTTGCTTTGTTTGCAAAATTAAGAAAATGATCGATTTTTTTGACGTAAACGAGAACAATTTTTGCACAAAAAGGTTTTCTGACTTTTGAGTTTAACTATTACATAACCGGCCAAAGGTTTGAAAAGATATTTGGGGAAAAACTGTGATTGTTTACTGTCAATAATTTCGATCATTTCCTTAATTCTGCAAATAAAGCAAACCACGATCCTTTATTTGCTCGAAGGCAAATCACAGTCCTTTATTTGCAGAAACACAAAACCAAAATGCACATATTTGAACTAACACTTCTTTTATATAAATGATGTATGGGCTCCATTGAAGTATACATTTTGAGAAGTATTATTTTGGCTCTGATTGCCATTGTATCTAGCTAAAACTAATATAGAGAAGGGTTCAGGTGTGACAATGGACTTATTGTGAGACAAGCCCTTTAAAGTGTGACAAGAGAACGAGGCATTTTGTAATTAAATAGGGAAATGTGGCAAAATTGTAAATAAATGAAAATAGTCATGCGTAGGAAATAGAGGGAAGGAAGAGGAGGTTGATGTTAGCGTTGATGTCATCACTGGAGAGAGAAGAAGTTTTAATTCTTTTCTTTAAAATACATTTTTTCGCTCTTCCCGAACTCATATTTCGAAAAAAATTATACCACTGAACTCATATTAATTAGGCGGTCATTTTGAGATTAATTGTTGTTATTTATAAAGGATTTTTAATTTTTCTAATTTTTCTATGGTTGTTCCAAATAAATATTATGTTGTTCCATATGTTATATTGTTTCAATAAATTACTCTTTTGTTCCAAATTAATATTTTGTTGTTCGAAATCAAAATTATGTTGTTCCAAATGAAATATTCGGTTGTTCCAAATGAAATATTATGTTGTTCCATATGCTATATTGTTTCAACATAATACTCTATTGTTCCAAATTAATATTTTGTTGTTCCAAATGAAATATTTTGTTGTTCCATATGCTATATTGTTTCAACAGTAAAATATTGTGTTGTTTCAACTGAATTAATTGGTTGTTCCAAATGGATTATGAAATTGTTTCATTTGAACGTTTTGTTGTTTCATATGCTATATTGTTTTAACAGAATAATATTGTGTTGTTCCAACTGAATTAATTAGTTGTTCCAAATGGATTATGATATTGTTCCATATGAACGTTTTGTTGTTCCATATGAACTTTTATGTTGTTCCATATGCTAATAATTAATACTTTGAATTGAATGAAGCTCTGTAATATTTGTATTGTACCATTTCGAGTTCTTAGGATCAACTCGCTTTTGTTAGGACTTAAGCTACGTATTTGGATCATAGACTTTTTTTCATTCAAATTTATCATTTTATATCCAACTACAAATGGCATAAAAAAATGGAATTTTGATTATAAGCGACCGAGGAAATCAACAGACAACATTTCCTTCCCACTTAAAAAATACAAGATTTAAAACAAAACCTGCAGTCTTTAAACAACAATAAATAGAAGCCTCTAGTTGATATCTTCTAGTTTAAAGATGGAATCCAACAAAATTAAAGAAGTCTTACTTCTTCTTCTCACCACCTCTAGTAGCTCTCATCTTACGAAGAACGCTAGACATCTCCTCTCTCTTTCGCTCGGCTCTCTTGTGTGTGCCCAACTTTCTTTTAGCAACCTTCAAATCACGCTTGTCTTTACTGACCTTTAAAAGCTCAGTGATTCTTTTTTCATAAGGTGCAAACCCAGTAAGTTCCCTAATCAAACTCTTCACAAAGTACCCTTTTGATGGTTTTCCCTTTGTGGGCCAGAGGACGTTGAGCTAACTCTCTCTTGGTTACAACATGACCTTTGTTCAATCCAACGAGGATGCCAGTTTTGGGAGCCATCACCTCCAGGCGTTCGGATCAGTAGCTGAATCCCGCGGCTCGTTAAAGAAAATAATTTGGATCAGAGATTTGAATTGTTGATGTTTGATAAGAGCAGGAAAATAGATTTTAAAGGAAAGAATTAAAATATTTTCTATCTATAGTGATGACATCAACGCTGACATCATCCTCCTCTTCTTTCCCTCTATTTCTTGCGCATTACTATGTTCATTTATTTACAAGTTTGTCATTTTCCACTGTTTAATAACAAAAATGCTTCCACCTCTTTCTCTTGTCACACTTTAAAAGGTTTGTCTCACAATAAGTCCATTGTCACATCTGAACTCTTCACTTATTATATTAAAGTATTTTGAAATATTATTTGGTGTGTGAATATATTAAGCTTGTCTCTCGTTATTGTAAGGGATAATAACCACTCTAGAATCTCTTGGGACTTTAGAAATTTGCTATATACTAACGGGGCGTTTGTTAAGAATTGGGGATGAGATGAGATTAAATTTGGGATTGAGATGAGTGAGTTGAGATGAAATTGGGAAAAATTGGTTGATAAGCTCTTGTTTGTTTAAGGAGGGGGATGATAGTTAATGAGATGGAAATGAAAGTAGCCCTTAGGTTTTAAAATAAAAATAAAAGAAAGAGTGGGTCGGGGAGGGGTAACTTAGTCATTTCCATCCACTCATTCTCACATCTCATCCCCCTAATCATGTAACACCTCCCCCTTGTTCTTAATTTTAGGGGATGAGATGAGATTTTTTTTTCCATCCCCCCTCTTCATCTCCTAAACAGACAAGAATTTGTCCCAAAATCTCATCTCATCCCTAAAAATACAATCTCATCCCTTCAAATAAATACCCCGTAAATATCCTAACATTCAAAGTTATGATTAAAAAAAGAAAGTGTTTTCCCTTTTTTTCGTTGAATTTATTACTAGTTAATTTTATAAATATTATTTTGGACATTATTACTAATTATTTCATAAATAAATTTTTTAAAATAGATGTTATTTAGTGATGATTGTTATAAAAAAGGTACCAATAATTTTGAACTTTGCTGTCAGAAAGAGATAAAAAATGATATTGAACTTTTGAATTAAAAAAATAACACCAATTAAAGTTAGGTTTGTTTGAATGGTAAAAACTCTTTTTTTTTTTTAAAGGGAATGGTAAAAACTTTTGATAGCTTAAATTAAAGGTTTGTATTCTATTCCTACGATACAGCTGAAATTTTTTAAATTGAGAGATAGACCACCTAATTATTACATTGTTGTTACCAAATAAAAAAAATTAAGAAAATAAGGGCATAATTATTCTCCTTTTCCCCTTCATTTGCAACCATGTCTAATGGAAAATGTGCTGCATTAAAATATTTATCATCTAGCTAGCACATATATTTTGACTTTATACCTTTGTTGAATTATTTTTGGCATGTCACATGGCCACTCCCAATCTCTAATGATACAATATAACCACAGCACACCCACTTAAAATCAAGCTCATTCAAGAATTTTAGAACACAGGAAAAAAAATGGAAGTAGAAATAATTTCAAAGGAATATATTAAGCCTAGCTTATCTACTCCATCTCATCTTAAAACTTACAAAGTCTCTCTTTGGGATCAATTTGTGCCTCCCATTTTCTTCTCCACAGCTCTTTTCTATGCAAATTCTACTCCCCAAACTTCACTTTTGCTCAAACATTCTCTATCAAATACTCTATCCCATTTTTACCCTCTCGCGGGAACTATCAAAGACTATGTTTCGATTGATTGTAATGACGAGGGAGCTCATTACATGGAGGCCAAATGTAACATTCCTATGCACGACTTTCTCACTAAGCCCGATCTTTCATTGTTACAAAAGTTCATCCCGGATGTCTCCGTTGAAAATCAAGACCCCATTGGAGCTTCCATTTTGATGATCCAAGAAACAACATTTCCTCATGGCGGCTTAGCCATTGGTATTTGTGCTTCCCACATTGCTGTTGATGCAAATGGTTTGTGTTCATTTATCAAAGCTTGGGCTTCAGCAACTTCATCCCCTACTAAAGAACTCGTATCACCTTATCTTGATTCTCCGTTGGTGTTTCCGTTGCACGAATCATTCCCGAAAGAAGCATATCTTATGGCTCCAAGTGCTAGGTTTGCTAAAAAACGAAAGGTTGTTCGAAAAAGGCTCGTGTTCGATGCGTCTGCCATCGCTAAACTCAAGTCGGAGGCTGCGAGTAGTGTCGAAAACCCGTCTCGGGTTGAGGTAGTTTCAGCAGTTATTACTAAAAGCGTGAAGGCTGCTTTGAATGCTAAGTCTATCGCAATATGGCATTCTGCTAATCTGAGGAGAAAAGCAACTCCGCCGATTCCAGATTGCTCAATGGGGAACTTTGTATGGTTAATACAAGCCATATGCCGCGAAGAGGAAAGCCAAGTAAGATTTGATAGAAACTACAAATCGAATTTTAACCGTTGAATATTATAAATGCTGAAAGTATTAAATGATGTTTTTTAAATATATACGGAATTTAAAAGTTTAAGTGATTTTTATGGTTATTTAACAGGGTCTAAGCGAGTTAGTGTCGAAATTAAGGAATGCGAAAATGAAATTGGACAGTGAATTTGTGAAGAATGCAAAAGAAGGTGGATTTTTTAGGATGTTTGAAGAGGTGAAAAAGATAGAGAGTGAGTCAAGTGAGGATGGATTTGAAATGATTGCATTTAGTAGTTGGTGTAATTATGGTATGTATGATGACTGTGATTTTGGATTTGGAAAACCAATTTGGAATACACTTTGTCCACCCTTTGGTTCAGAAGAAATAATGTATAGTAACATGGGTAATTTGAATGATACAAGTGGAAATGGAATAGAGGCTTGGATGATTTTGTATCCAGAAGTTGCAGATGCGATGGATAAAGATGTTGAGCTTCTCAAATATGCTTCAATTGATCCATCTCCTCTTCACAATGCTTAGTGGTAATTTATTGGTGTTGAATTAATGTTTTTGTGACTTTCATAACTTTGATGATATATAGCCACTATAAAATGTTATGATTTTCTTTTTTTTTTTTTTCTTTTTTTCTCTTAAAATAAATAAATTAATCATGATTCTCCATTGAAGAATGGGATGGGATAGAGTTTTTGGGACGTTAACAGCCGGCTTAATAAAAGCCGGCTGCATTTAGTCTACCATACTTCAATTGTGATTCGACAAATTTGTTTATTTTTTTATGTATTCTCCAAACATTATGAGTTCAATAATATTGATTTAACCTCATTGTCAATTCAATAATATTGGTTTAACCTTTTAATTAGGGAATTCATTCATTTCTGCAAGATTTCATATTTGATTGTATCCTCACAGTATAGGTTTCTTTTAATTGTATGTTTTTTAACCCGTTGTCTTATGTATTTATGTTTTAATAATAACAATTTTATAAGGGTTTTTCTATGGTTACTTTATTTTTTACAAAGTAACCACCACTTTGTCCATTACCATCATTAGATTAATGAGTTGAAATTTGATCCAATGGTATAAGAAACAAAGTAACAAAAAAACAAAGTGACCATAGCGTTCACCATTTTATAATATTGATTTCTCTTCACATATGATTGATTATAATTTTATTTGGTATTATCATTATTTTTGTAACTTACAAGGGTATTTTCTGGTATTTAAATAAAATCGATTGTATCGTAGATGTGAATGCTACCTAGCAATGAGGAAGCCTAACTAATCGGCTTAGTTTGGATAATAGACTTTTCAAGTTCATTTGTCACTTTAAAACAAAAACAAAAATACAACGAACAAATACTTTATTGTTCTTTTTTTTTTTTATGGATGGAAAACACTGTATTGTTCTTAGTTATTAATTATGTTTATGTTTTATATAACTGTCTTTTTCTACATTACGGAAAATTATTAAGACAGTTTCATGAGTTCATAAAAAAAGAAATTAAGACAGTTAATGATCTTAAGCAATTCATTTAAAGAGATTTCATTAGATGAATTTTGTAAACTCAACTCATATCTAACTTATTAAACTTGTTTCATCGTCAGTCATTGGTTGATATCGTCACCAACTATCCATTACCTCTCAAGCTATTTCGCCTTTTCTTTATAAGCTACAAATTTTTATCCTGCACATTGTTGCTTGAGGTTGGTAAATAATGGATAACAAAATGATTTGTTAAATACATTTAAAACAAGTAGTCCTGCCAATTGGGGACTTTACATTGCTAATTCTTCTCTTTAACGGACACTAACTAACTTCAAAAGACACTTTAGAGAATATAATTGTTTGGTATATTTAAGGAGTCATTTGGCTTTCCAAGTTAGCAATGTGAGACATTTTATACACTCCCTCATTTCCAATTCTTTTGGTACATGACGTCAATATAGCAAAGGCTCATAACATTGATCAATCATGGCTATGATAGCATCTTAGCTTTGGCCTAACTCATTCCCTTAAGCACCCTCAAAGAAAATGATTTCCACTTTATAACAGTTTCAATCACTCATATATACAGCTAGCCAATGTGGCATACTTAACAACGTACATTAACCCGCAATTTTAAGGTTATAATTTAGAGATTAATGATAGTCAAATGTTAACCCTAATTAGCTTTCATTTAGGTTTTGTTCTTTTTTACTTATTTAGCCAATAATTCAGTTAACAATTATCAGCTTGTTTCAATATAGTCCAATTCAATTCAATTCAGTTTAGTTCAGAATTTTATTCACTACAAAAACTTCCAAACGAGATTAAATGGAAAATTTATATTGCATTAGTTTCATTAGTTAACCTTCATTAATCTTCTCTAAAATAATAAGGTTTTTGAAATACGTATCCCATATAAAAGTTTGCATTGTGGATAGTAAGAATTTGCGCAAATTTTGCTTCTAAATACTATGTCATTTTGCGAAATGCAAATTTTGTTTTTAATACATGTCTTTTGGTGCTTGTTGTATATATATATATATAATAAACAACCACACCATGAAAATCAAGCTAAAGCTAAGGTCTTATTTACATTTGAAAGAAACAAATCATTCAAGAATTTGAAAACAAAGAAAAATGGAAGTTAAAATAGTTTCAAAGGAATACATTAAGCCTAGCTCATCTAATCCATCCCATCTTAAAACTTACACAGCCTCTCTTTGGGATCAATTTCTGGCACATATTTTCTTCTCCACTACTCTTTTCTATGCCAATACTACTCCTCAAACATCACTTTTACTCAAACATTCTCTACCAAAAACTCTCTCTCTTTTTTACCCTCTCGCTGGAAAGGTCAAAGACTATCTTTCGATTGATTGTAACGATGAAGGAGCGCTTTACACGAAGGCCACGTGCAACGTTCCTTTGCATGAGCTTCTCATTAAACCCGATCTTTTCGCTTTTAGTAAATTCAACCCAGATGTTTCCATTGTGAATCAAGACCCGGTGGGATCTCCTGTTTTGATGATTCAAGAAACAACATTACCTAATGGTGGCCTAGTCATTGGCATTTCTATTTCCCACCTCGCTGTTGATGCAACTGGTTTCGGTTCATTCATAAAAAATTGGGCTTCAGCAGCATCATCCCCTAGTAAAGAACTCGTATCTCCTTATCTAGATTTACCACTTGTGTTTCCCTTATACGAACCATTCCCAAAAGAAGCATATCTTCTGTCTCCAATTATTCGGTTCTTCAAAAAACGAAAGATTGTTCTGAAAAGGCTCGTGTTCAATGCGTCCTCCATTGATAAACTCAAGTTGAAGGCTGCGAGCAGTGTCAAACACCCATCCAGCATTGAGGTAATTTCAGCAGTTATTACTAAAAGTGTGAACACTGCTTTGAATGCTAAGTCAATTGCAGTATGGCAAGCTACTAATCTGAGGAGAAAAGTAACACCCCCCATTCCAGATTGCTCAATGGGGAGCTTTGTATGGATTATACAAGCCATATGCACGAACACACAAAGCCAAGTAAGTCGTTGTTCATGAAATTTTCATTTTCAGGTAGTAAACAGTGAGTTTTATAATGTTCATCCAAAATGTCTATTTTCTTAGAAAAATATGAAACTGAAGTCCTCATTTTAATTAAAAAAAAATTGTGTTCCTTTATTTGAAAATTAGTTTACAACACTAAAAAAAAAATTGAATTTACCTTATTATATGAATACTGGAAAATATTAAATGATGACTTTTTTTATAGATATTGAATTTAAACTACTAAGTGATAATACTCAATAGGAATTTATAAGTTAACTACTTTTGACTAATTCCATAATAATCTAAGTGATTTTTGTGGTTATCAAACAGGGTATAAGCGAGTTAGTGTTCAAATTAAGGAACGCAAGAATGAAATTCGATAGTGAATTTGCAAAGAATGCAAGAGAAGGTGGATTTTTGAAGATGTATGAAGATGTGAAAAGGATGGAGAGTGAGTTAAATGGTCATGATGGACTGGAAATGATTTCATTTAGTAGTTGGTGTAAAGTTGGGATGTATGAAAGTGATTTTGGATTTGGAAAACCAATTTGGAATTCACTTTGTCCGACCTTTGATTCAGAAGAAACAATGTATCATAATATGTGTATTTTTAATGATACTAGAAACAGAAATGGAGTAGAAGTTTTGATGATGGTGTATCCAGAAGTTGCTGCTGTTATGGAAGAGGATTCCGAGCTTCTTAAATATGCTGTAATAGATCCATCTCCTCTTGACTGTGATCGGTCACGAATCTAAAATTGTGTTATAGAAAACTTTTGTCTTGAATGATTAAAGTGTTAAATTTGTACTTTTATGATTATTCATTTATAAAAATTAAAATATCTCATTACATAGTTTTCATCACTTTTGCATGAATGGATGATCCAATCCAAATTCGCTGACCATTATCTATCTGTACATATATTTCAATGTTTGTAATCATTTGAAAGTTTTCTCTTGTTTTGTTGTGTTTTTTTTTTATTGTTGTTTTGTTGTGTTTTTGGTTAGAAGGAATCAACAAACTACACCTTGTTTGATATGAATGATGTATGGGCTTCATTCGAATAGATATATTATTAGCGTCCTTTTTTCTTAACTTAATTTAGTATATTGAGTTGATATATTTCTAATTCAGTTCAATTCAGTGTAATAAATTTACCAAAATTTATTTAACCATAAACATTATAAATGCTGAAAGTATTAAATGATGTAAATTTTTGTTTGATAAATTTAAAATTCTAGTTGATAATAGTAACATAAAATTGTAAGTTAACTTTTTTTTTTTACTTGTATACTAATCTAAGTGATTTTTGTGGTTATAAAAAATTATCTAAGCGCTTTAGGATTGAAATTAAGAAATGCAAAAATGAAATCAGAAAGTGAATTTGTGAATAATGCAAAAGAAGGTGGATTTTTGAAGATGTTTGAAGAGGTGAAAAGGATGGAGAGTGAGTTAAGTGATGATGATAGGTTGGAAATGATTTCATTTAGTAGTTGGTATAAAATTGGGATGTATGAAATTGATTTTTGGATTTGGAAAAACAATTTGACATTCAGTTTCTCCGGCCTATGGTTCAAAAGAAATAATGTACTATAATATCTCTATGTTCAATGATACAAAAAGTGGAAATGGAGTAAAGGATTTCATGATTTTGTATTCATAAGTTGTTAGGAAAATGTTTAGCTTCTCAAATATGCTTCAATTAATCCATTTCCTCTCGACTATGATCGGTCATAAATCTAAAATTCAGTTATAAAGCGTGTTTGCGACTCTCTTTGATGATTTATATATTTCGTACTTTTTGTTAATATTTATTTATAAAAATATTTTTTATGACTTTATCACGTTTTTCAGCGGTGAATGGATGATGCAAACTCCTCCTTCAAGCTTTGTTGATGAGTGTGATCCATCCATCTCATATTCTATGTTTGTAATCATTTGAAAGATTTCTTTGCTTCTTGTGGTTTCTTCTAAAAAGAATCAATCAATTACACTTGATTTTTTACACATTTTGTTTGGGTTTCATTAGAATATCCACTTGAAAGATGTATTATTTAGTAGTTAGAATGATATTGGGTATCAAGATCTACTACAATATCCATTTGAGATTTTAGATTGGACCTAACTCATCATCAAAATGTACCTTGAATTGAAGGGAGAGAATCAAATTGAAGTGCAATTGCATGTACAATTTATTTTTAAAAAAAACAAAACTAAAGAAGTAAGAAGGAAATGGAAAATGGTACTCACAAAAGAACTAGGGAAACAAACACCGGAGATTCAAAAATAATTGCAAGAGAAAAGTGAAAGCGTAAAAGGTTCAAGTTGTCCCAAAAATCCACTTGAACGGAACTATTTGAATCTCAAATGCAAAAATCTTTTCACTTGCCTCGAAGGAGTAAAGGCACATGCACACTATGCGACGCATATTTGAATAAGGGGCTGGAATTGTCTAAAGTGAAATTGATAACATTTCATTTGTGCAACTTCAAAGATGAAATGGGCTTAAGCCATTCAAGCCCGTAGGACCCAGCTAGATATGCCCTAACATGGCCTCAATATATTTATTGGGGACATTCGTTACTCGAGTAAATTAAAATCTCCACATGAACCAATATGAAGCCTCCTTTATTGAATTCATGACTTATTGTGTGTTTAAGAAAATATAATTTTATTGAATGTTTAAGGTGTGAGAATTTTTTTTGGCTAAATTAATAAATTTTCATTTAATATGACTTTTTATACTTACTATGATTAGATAAAAGTTAATCAAATTTCTAGTAACAAAATGCCACAAAACTTTTAGAATGAAAGTTGGGCCCCTTTTTTATTAGTAAAAATGAATGGTAAGTTGGGCCCATATTATTAAGATAAAGAAATAAACTAGGCTGGATCCATCTTAAAATAATCAAAATAATTAAAATGGAGCTCTAGATTTTGGTTGTTGCTTAGGTTGGATGGCCCTGCCCATGATGAATAACATCTGGAATATTAAGTTTGCACCACTCCAACTTCACATTTGCTCGTGACGTCAGTCAAATATAAGTTTTTTAATATTGGACTAGTGAGCTCTAATAATATTTTAAATTGGATTTATTTTATACTTAAAAAGGCATTTTGAAGGGTAAAAATTGTCACACACTTAAGTGATTCATTACGTATAGCTAATTAAAGCGACTTACCAAAGGTGATACATGATATTCTAGAAGTTTTAAAATGAATATTTGTAATTAAAATCTCAATTAGGTTCTAACTTGTATCTTAAACCTTCTAAAATTGTCAATTAAATTAGAGATGCATGATTACAATGTTGTAAAACCTTCGACTCGACCAATTTAGGTGAGCATTTATATAACACTATCTCCAACTTCTCAAATCGGTAGGAACAAATCGACAAGTCAATTTTTTGCCTCTTGGACGGACCTACTTCAAGCGGATAACGGAGACTAAGTTACTAAGAACAGCTTCAAACGGAGTTTTTAGACGCTTAAAATTCAACTTATACCCAACTAGTTTTCTAATCAGTAATCGAAAGTTTTCGACCCGCAAATTAAAATAGAAAGTCTTTTACTTAAGTTTTATCTTTTTATAGATAAATTGTGTTAGAATTTGGTAAAAATGTATTTTAGCACAAATCAACAATTATGTGGATGAAGTATGGTTTGGTGAAGTAAGAATCCAACTGTCTAAGCTCGTAAACCGAGGAAGACCAAGTTGCTTCTTTCGGTAGTTTGCTTAACTTCTTTTTTGCCACTTCTCTTACATGCGGGCTAGGTTGTTGGTGAGGCTTTCGTGAGCTCAATCATATTTCCCTTTTGGACCTAAATACCCCTCTCATACTCTACTATGCATTTCCAATCTTTCGTAATTAGTGTGTCTCAATTGAGGGTATTTTGGTCAATGTTAATTCATGCCACATAATTGGCATTTTGGTCAAATTATGAAGCAAGTAGAGTCCAAAGGAATAGAGTGACGATATGCATTTTATGACATTACTAATAGACAAACTACTTTTAAATCCTAGGATTCCCATTTTAACAAAAAAAAACAAAATTTTCAAATTTTTATCTTGAAAAAAATAAAAATTCTATTCAAGTTTTGGTGAAAATTTACTTAGAGAAAAAAATGGTTTTTAATCTTATAGCTTATAAAAGTAACTCTACTTTATAACTTAATGTTTACTATAGTCAATAATTATCGTAGGATTTATTTAAAAAAAATGAAAACAACTCATTTAGCTTTTCGTATTTACACATGATCGCTTGTGTGTTTTTTTCTCAGGAAAAAAATTAAAATTGTTAACGTTAGTTACAATGAGAGACTTGTAATTCTTGATATTTTCATTTTGAGCTAATTACTAGTTATTTTAATAGTACTAACCTAAGAGTTTCTCTTTATGCCAACAATTTCGATCCTTTCTTTACCAAAAAAAAAAAAACTCATCCACGTCCATTTATGAATTAGTAAAACACATTGTTCAGTTCTAAAATTAACTCTTACTTTATTATATCAACATTTTTTTTTAAATATCAGAAGACATAAATATTGAATTTGCTCTGAATATGGAAGTATTGTATCTGTAATCATCCATTATGGTATCCACAAGAATGCATCTTTCAGTGGACCACAATAATGGTAGCAAATTTTGGTAGTCGGTCATGCCATCTCACGTTTAAAAAATTAGGAAAATATCAATCACAATATTAGCAACAATAAGGATATTCGCAAGAGTAAATTCATCTTGAAAAATATTTTTCACCTTATGCATATTGAAAAATATTTTTCGAAAAGATAAAAAATTTGGTTATAAGGAGTGATTTTGAAACCCCCATAACATGAAAGAAGAGAAACAAAACAGACAAAAAAACAAAACAAAACTACGACATATGAATTTGACGCTCTAAAAATAAATAAATAAATACCAATTGATTGTAGCTCAATTAATATAACCATCAATTTGTAGATGAAAGTTGTAGATTTGAAATCTACTTTTTACAAATTTATAAAAATAAATACATAATGGCACTTATTTGCGGATGTTTTGTTGAAAATTGTCAAAATTTATTAGTGGAATTAAAAAGATTTTTATGCAATTAGTTGTTGAAAAATAATAATGTAAAGGAAACAAATTGAAGTCGTTTGGTTAAATTAGGCAGTCTTGGTATAAACATAGTCAATAAAGTAACGCTCTGACATGTCAAATTTTATTATCGAGACCACTAATTGCACTATTATGTAAAAGTGGAGTCTAATTTGGGTCATTTTCTAAATGTTAAGCATAAATAGATAAAAAATTTACAACCTTAGGTTTGTTTTGGCACTATATTTTATTTTAGACTCTTTTTTTCTCAGTTGAAAAATATTAAACTGAACTAAATTTTAAACGCTGCTTTAACTTAATTGAATAATACTGATAATGAATATGAAAGATTTTTTTTTCTTTTGTAAAAAATAATTATACGGTAAAACTATAAATACATTAAATATACAATTAATTAAATATTAAATATACAATTAATTAAATATTAAATATAATGGAAGAAGTTTTTTCTTTTTAACAATTCATGAATCATTTTTAAAGTATGTTATCAAGAAAATATTTCTTAATTCTTTTTCCCAAATTTTCATATTTTTAGTAAACTTTTTCATAAAAGTTAATGATGCTCTTATACAATGCATAAATACAACGTAAATTATTTTCCTTCTGTTAATGAAGTAATTCTGACAGACTATGTTTTAAAGATAATTTTGAATAGTCATAAAAAAGAACTATGACTATATTAATATGGTTAATTTAATAAAATGAATTTATAACATGTTTCTTTTTGTTGAAAGCATTCATAACAGGTTTAAAGAAAACAGTTTGAGTTGAATAATGAATAGGATGAGTAAATTCATATACCGGTCTGTTCAAACTTCAAGGCAGCATGAGAATTAGTTATATTTTTCAAACTAGCTTCTCATTCATTCGTCATAAAAAACGAAAAAGAATTATTTGAATATTTTTAAGTTTTCATTTAGAAAAGTTGTTATAATAGGTGTAGGCTATGGTTATTTTGTTTATACTTTGTCTTATGCACCATTAGATTAGCTTTTAAGCCATGATCTAATGGTTGACAATACAAAGTAATGGTTACTTTGTAAAAAATAAAGTGACCATAGAATATCACCTTATAATAATTTAAAAAAGAATATTTTTCAAGAAAAATTAGATTAAAAAAGATTTGTCAAATAGGATTAAAAAACATAGAGAGCAAATAATAAAATATAAGAGTACTATAGTAGACAAAGTGATGATTAAAAATACTTTTAAAAATGATGATTAAAAATACTCTTTAAACAATTATAAGATCCTTAATTTTTGTGATAATGAACTTTTCAATTTTTTATTTTTTATTTTATTTGATTTATAGATTTTTAAGGTAATTTAATTTAAATTTTAAGACATTTATATTGTCATGTATAATAAGTTTGTGATTAATTTATTATAATTTTTTTTGCATATTTATCCTAAAATATAAAGGTTAGAGTTTTGAAAGAAAAGAGAGAATAATCAAAAAGTTAATTATTAAAAAAAATCTTGTAATTATTTTTTAAAAGCAGGAATTTAAATTATATATCCTATGAATGAAAAAAGAAAAAAACAAAACTGAAATTGGGTTGGCTGCAGTCTGCAATGTTCAGGTTAAAAAAACAAATAAAAAGAATAAAAAAGATCATGCAAACTTGTTAATTGTGCCTTCTTCAATTCAATTTAATTTACTCTCATCTACCCATTCTTCCATCTCTTTTTATTCTTCTTCTTCTTCTTCTTCTTCTTCTTCTTCTTCACTAATCATGATTTCTTCTCCACCATGGATTTTTCTGATCATCATCATCAAGAATACCATCCTTTAAAAGCTCTCTTAGTTTTTCAAAACACCATTAATCAAGGTTCATTTTTTATACATTTATTCATTTATATGTAAAAAAAAGATGAAATCTTTATTAAAAAATTGGATTTTTTTACAGTTTCTGAGTTTTTATTTTTTACAGAGTTGATAAGGAGTTTGCATGTGTATGGACTGAAGAATGCAGGGAAGAGAAAGGAAGTTGAAAGAGAGTTTTTATTCTCTGTGGATGATTCATACAGTGAAATTCCTGCAACCCCAGTTTTGAAGATTGAAAAAATTGAGGTTTTTGAAGGACAAATGTTTGGTTTATGGAGATGCATTTTTGCATTCCATTATGGGATTCATCCTCTAAAAATCAGCATTCCTTCTTTACTCTCAATTTCTAGGTACCCATTTTATCTCTTCTTCTTTTTCTCTTCCCATTTGCCTAAAAAATAATGCATTTTCTTGGACCCAAGAGTCGTATATTCTGTTTTATGGCTGTTTTTGAGTATTTTGTTTGGTATAAGTTACTAAAACGTCATCCATGTTATTCGAAAAAGAGCTTCTAGAGCTTACGTACTCCCTTAGTTGTAAATAGAACTCATTTTTTTTATTATACCTTGAATAGACCTGCTATCAACCCGTTTACTTTGATAGTTTTAAGTAGCACCATACTTTGGAAGCGCTCTAGGTTTTCTCTGTCCGGAAAGTGACAATTTGATTATCACGCAAATGTTTTGAAGGTAGCTAGTTGCTACTAGTGCAGCCGTGGACCTTCAATTACAAGTAGCTAGTAATGCGGCCTAGGTGGTTCATTCGGTACAAATTGGATTCTCAATTTTTGAGCACCTAGACAATAAGGCGGGCTTTGTTTAAAACAGTCTCAATTGTTTTACAAAATTTTGTACTTTTAGTCTCAAGTTTATTGAGTAAGTGTCAATTTAACTCTCACCCACAAAATAATATCAATTACTGACACGTTCAATTAGACGAGGCTATACCATTTTGTAAGTTGTGGTTAAATTGGTGAAATTTTACATGTGAAGTTAAAGTTTTACCATACTCCGAGGTCATTTTATTACATAATCCCATTTTGTACCGATTGATATACAAAACAGACCGTGTGGTTGACCGAATGATGTAATTTCAAGTCTTATTAACTAAAAACGAATTCTTTTTAATTAAGAGAACATAGTACAGATTCAAGTTTCTTTTGGGACTAATAAGAATTCTTGAATTTGAATTGTTAGTAACTCAATGCCTTAATTTGTTCTTATTAATTGTTGAAAAATCCGAGTTGAATTGGATGTTCTTGTAAAAAAAATTAGGTTCTATCATAGAATTTGAGTGGAGATTTCTGATTCTGATTACTTTGTGATGTTTAGTAACCCCAAACTGATGAATATCCCAAATCTGAGCTATGATCTCCAAGTCATTTTAAAGCTAAGTTGCAGAACAGAAGCAGAATCAGAACCGCTTTTAGTCGAAGTGAAAGGTGAAAGGGAAAGAAAGGATTTGAATCAATCTAAGACAAGTGTGCAACCTGTCTTAGATCAGGATTTAAACTGTCTTCCGTTTTCACTTGCTTCATCTGATCCCCTGTCGAAAAATCAACGAGACGAGCTCAACGCAGCAGGTTCGAGTTCAATCTGCCTCTTTAATTAAATGCATTTGTGTCATAGAGATTTCTGTTTTTCCTTTTGAATGAATGTATGAGTTTTCTGTCATTGATTCAAGTGCTACTTATGCTGTAGAAATTGCAGATAAGAAGAAAAAACGAGCGGCGACCGAAGACATAGCTAGAATTGCTTTGGAAGATGTTGTTAAATACTTTGATCTTCCAATTGCTGAAGCTTCAAGGAACCTGAAAGTTGGACTCACTGTGTTGAAGAGAAAATGTAGAGAACTCGGGATTCCTCGATGGCCGCACAGGAAGATCAAATCGCTCGACAATCTTATTCGTAACCTCCAGGTAATTAATTCTAGTCCCTTGTCATTCATCATATTGATTCTCATAATTTGAATATCCTCACAATATTGGTTTAGAGTTAGTCTATCTATATGTAAAATAAATAAAAATGAAATTGACTGAAAGTCTAGTGAAAGTGTACGAATACAATAGAAAAACCGTGTGCAATACATAATCACCGGAAGCAAGAAGCAAGGAGATAAAAATATGCTCTTATCTCGACGAATAATGATTGATTAGATGTCTAAATTTGTTTATAGAATGAGAATTTTTGTGACATATATGTTATATAGGAAGAGTCAGAATGGCAGAAGGAAGAGAATGAAGAAGCAGCAAAAGCAGTGGCAAAGAGGCAAAAAATGTTGGAGAGGGAGAAGGAAAGTATAGAGAGGAAGCCATTCATGGAAATACAAAGTGAAACTAAGAGATTCAGGCAAGATGTTTTCAAGAGAAGGCATAGAGCTAAAGCTTTTATTCGAAACCAAGCCCCATAAGACAGACGTGTCGCCACCTGAGTGGTTCAAGACTAGTTGACCTTAGACCATTTCAGAAATTTTTGGTAAAGACAGGAGTAAGTACTAAGTAGCTCTGTCTATTTAGAAGCCCCCGTAAGACAGACGTGTCGCCATCTGAGTGGTTCTGGCTCAGTTGATCTCAGACCATTATAGAAATTTTTGGTAAAGAAAAGAGTTAAGTACTAAGTAGCTCTGTTTATTTAGAAGCTTTTGGACAATCAGAAACTCATCCTCATGTATAGTATAAATGCGCTTCTAATTTCTAATTATATTGGTTGATGATTTATCCAACATTTTAGTGTTTACTTTCTAGTCTATTAGTATTTGATAATATCTGTCTCTTGACTTATTAAAATTGAGGGGCTATCATGCTAGTAAGTGCAAAGTTCATAGTGACGATATGACCGTAAAAACTGAGGCTTATTTATGGGTAATTGTGCATATTGAATAAGGCCCAAGGGTTTTGAAATATAGGCTGGGGCTAGAAAAGAATTGGGCTGAATTGGGCATAGCTAGTAAGGAGTATAATGCTCTATTAGGGCTGGTTCCGAGAGCCCATGCCCCTTAAACGGATGGCTTTATTATTGAATTAAGGTAATATTTGGTAGATGTGGTATCTAAACCGTTAGTTGGTCCATTTAGTATCTTAATTTTTCCACATTTAAACATTATGTTACGATTTTGATAGCATTTGACCTTTGTGGTATCGTAATTTGCTAATCCAGTCTATGTAGTCCTTATGAGATTCATTGTCTTTCCATTCATTGAAGAACTGCATATCATAAATTACGTCATATGAATCAAATGTTACCAAATTATACCATAATGATCAAAGTCTAAAAAGAATAAAATAAGTATTATCGTTAAATGCTAAATAAAGAGTCTTTTCCAAAAGCATATGGCACCTACTTTTGATAAAAGCCTCTCTTGTAACCAAATATCACGGTTACCCAAAGCTGATTTTATTATTTGCCAAACTGTCTATGACGTACTTTAGATTAAAAGTTGTCGTTTTCTGCAACAGTAATAAACACACCCTTATTTTCAAACTTACTTAAATAACAAAATTTAACGTTATTCTCTCAAGAAAATTAAAATGATAATAATGAAATCTATATGTATGTAAACAATGAGAAGCTTTCCTTTTCTCAATTTCTTACCTTTTCAGAGATTCATTTTCCTCTTTTGCTTTTTAGAGATTCATTGAATAAGCTGAATTGGGCTATAGAATTCTAGTTTCTTGTTGTTAATTGCATCACCAAGCACATATTATTGATGTCAACTTTGAGGTCAACTCTATTATTATCATAAGTATACCCTTCATTATTTAATTTCCCATTCATTATGGATTAATATGCATATTCAGAAACATAAATCGCGATAAGAAACAATAGACATATTATTAAATGTTTTTGACACGTCTGCGAGAAATATAGTCCATTCAAATTCATAAGATGACTTCATAATCTTTCAATGGATTAGATTTATATGATGGTGGATAAATCTCTTATGTATTTTCATGAATTAAACCCAAAAACACCACGAAGGGAGGGAGACAAAATACACACTCCCAAAAAGGGAGAAAAAAACATCTTTATGTATAAAAGATTCAATTAGACCTAACATCCAATGAATGAAAAGATAAAACTTTTTTTCAATAAAGAAATCAAGAAACAGTGTAAAAGAGGAACATGTCTTCCGGCTAAATTAAAAGAAAACTGCAAACTTGAATGAATAAGCTTAATTTCTCTTAAAGACCGGAGTTTCTCTCTTTTTATAGGAAGAAACCTTATATATTAGAGTGGTGCTCACCTAGTCGATGATTGACCAAATACAATTTGGTCAATCACCATTAAATTAGGATCTAAGGGTGGAGATTCAAACCTAATGAAATCAACTATTTTACTTTAATTATAAACCGTGTGTTTTGTTTTTTTATTATACCCTAGATAGTCATGTATCAACCCGTCGTCTTTAGGTGATTTCATGAGGTTTTAATAAATTGTATTTAATCAGTCATTGACTAGAAGAGCATAACTGTTATATACTCCCTCCATTCTTAAATATATGACGTTTTAGAAAATTGAAATATTCTTTTATATATGACGTTTTCGATTTTCAAGAATGTTTAATTTAGTTTTTTGGTCCAAATATTGAATATTTATCTTGATTCATGTGTTTTTTAATATTTCAATGTTTGTTGACCAACCATAGTATGAGAAAGAGTTTCTTTTTAAGTTAACCAATGCAAATTTATTAGTTTAAGATGTATTAATTGTGTTTCTTAATATGTGTGAAAACTCTAAAAATATATATAAAAAAGAATGGAGGGAGTATTATAATTGATCTCTTTTAATATTCTTAAGGGAGACGTTCTTTTGCCTTGTTTTGAGCACTTCATTATAGAATGGGATTATTATTATTGTGTCTTTTTGTGAAAGATTAGATTTAGATCTTTACAACTTAATTTTGTAAGAATTTTTACCTGTACAACCCCTCCTATTTGTTAAATTTTTTTATAAAAAGATCAAGTGGACTTGTTAAGTTTTCGAGCATGGCAACGAACATTGAATGAAAATTGCAATGTTGTCAGGACCGGATCGGACAACGAACCGGATTTTTTAAGGGTTTAGGGTTCACGTGGTTCAACTATATGGATCGAAGTGGTCGGATCGGATGACGTAATAAATATTTTTTTACATATATAATTTAAATATTTTTTAACAAAATAAATATAAATACTTAACTTCATGAAAGACAATAATCTATATCTAACTAAAATGAAAATGACATTAGTATCATAGTAATATATGAATAATTAAACTTATAAAACTAAATACTTCATAATTAATGTTTTTTTCATGGTTAGATACATTTTATTTTGTTGTTAGGTAAAGATAATAGAAATGGAATGTATTGAATATAATTTATTTGGTTGTTTTTTATTTTTTAAAGTTAATTTTTTAGTTTAAAAAAATTTAATTAAAAAACCGGTTCAATCCGGTTCTCGGTCGGACCGCCAGTTCACGGGTTGAATCCGGTTCAATCCGGTCTGTTGTGAATTTAAAAACCACATGTAGATCAAACTGGATTTCAGTCTGGTTCGCGGTCCGACCGGCCGGTCCGGTCCAGTCTTGACAACACTGGAAAATTGTAAAGCATTGACATTGAAAATGATAAAAAAATATAAAGAACGCAATAAAATGGCATGTAATTGAAGGGAAGTCACCTAAATAGAGTGTGAATGTAATCATATATTTTGTTTTATTTAATCTGGGTTTAGTATGCATTTAATGGCATGTAAATGGAAGTCATGCTCGTTTTTTCTTAAAGAAGAACTTTGACTTCTTTCAATTTCTAGTTTCCCACTGATTTGAAGTCATGCACATTTATCAAAACGAATATATGGCAAATTATTTTGTTGTCATAATTTACACAAAAATCATTTTTCTTTTATTGAGAAGAATCTCCTCAAACAATGTTAATTTATAAAAATAAGGGTAATAGTCAATTTTAGTAGAGAATATCAATTTTTCTTTTATAATCTAATTTTGTTTGTTATAGAAATCTTAGTTGAGTTACAATTTTCTAGGTAACTTAGTAGGAAAAGAGTTAAATGAACTAGGTTTGTCTGTAGTGGGAGTAAAATTAAGTTAAAGTTTTCTCTATGAGGACAAAATTGAACTATCATAATATACCCTTCTGTGAAAGAATTAATGAACGGCCAATAAAAACAGTTATTTACAATTTTATTATTTTTTAACATGCACTTTCCACTGTTATAAGATTTGAATTCATAACCTCACACTCTTAATGGAATGTAATAACACCAAAACTTGGTGGATACAATATTCATATTTTGATAAATAGAGAATACAGCAAGCTAGAGATTTAGAATCCTAGTTATATGGTAACACACTCATAAATAAATTTAAGTTTTGAAACTTTTATTTTGAAATTATCATAAGTAATAAGTGACATGATTAAAATTATCATTTTGTACCTCGATTCCTTGTTTCAATAAGATTTTTACTTTTTTGTCAATCACGAAATGACATGTATTAATTTGGTATTGAGCTAAATATTACTACTTTGAAGACCTTAGTGGCCATTGAATATCCGAAGAAAAACTATAAATTTAAGCTGTACTATTAACTTTTTCTTTTGAATTGTAATGAACTGTACATTGTACCCTTTTAAATAAAGTTTTTGAATTTTTTAAAATTTCTAATCTTCTTAAGTAAATATCATGGAGATTCTAAAAATGAACCAAATATTCGAATAAAAGAATACAATACTCAAATTGATCCGAACTATACTCATCAAATAGAAAGATTCAAGAACCCTATTCACCCATTAATTTGTACTTGATTTGGACCTAACCGTATTCATGTGTTAATTTTTCTCTACTACTAAAAGTTAGTTTGACATTGCTTTTCCAGACTTTAGAAACTACTTTTCCACCTAAAAGTTATGTTTGGTAACTGCAAAGTTGCTTTTTCTAAAAGCTGTAAAAATGGGAAAAATTGAAAGTAGTGTTTAGTAAATATTTAATGTCGATATCGATGATTTTTGAGAAAGCAGATTTTCCAGCTTATACGATAAATTCAACTTTTAACAACAATAATGTCAAATTGAACTTACGACTACAATAATGTATATGAACTCACGCCTATTGACTTTAGATATTTAGTTATGCAATGTATACACCAACACACGTTGTCTTTAACAACATATAGCGGCATCCATATTCCACTTCCTAAAATACTTTCCCCCTTGTTTCTTGGCTTCAACCCACAAAATTAATTGGAAAAAAATCCAAAACAAAAGACAAAAATCTAATTTATGTAACAAGAGCTAGCTAGTGATATTCATGGTAACTACTAGGAAAATACTTTCAGCTTCTCCGTCCACACAAAAAATTTAGAAACTTTTTTCATATTTAGCACCTAAACCCACTTTTACTTTCCTCCTCTTTTTTTAGCATAAAATTCTCCATCAAGATCATGTTTTGAGCATCATCTAATTGAGGAATCTTGTAGTCAATATGGGTAATTGTTTTGGGTTTGCTTATAATCATGGTGAAAGTCCTAATCCCAGCTCAAAATTCAGTTCTATTAACCCTCCAACCCCAGGTATGTCCTTAAAGTTAGGGGCTTTTTGTTTAAATTTTGTTGATTTGATTATGATCTGTGCTTAATGTTTATCTGGGTTTTGATTAAAAGGGTCATCTAGTAATATTTATAATACAACAACAACTATGGATTTCTCTGCAACAACAAACAGTAGCAGTGCTGGAAAGAGTCAGTTTTCAGCAGCAGCAAGTGAGGCTACTTTTGATGAAGTTGGGAACCCAAATGGTCAAATTTTGGAGGCTCCCAATATGAAAGAATTCACCTTTGCTGATCTGAAAAGTGCTACTAAGAATTTTAAAGCAGATACTTTGTTGGGTGAGGGTGGTTTTGGGAAGGTTTATAGAGGTTGGATTGATGAAAAGACTTTTGCACCCTCTAAAAGTGGCCTTGGTATGGTTGTTGCTATCAAGAAACTGAACTCTGAAAGTATGCAAGGGTTTCAAGAATGGCAGGTATGAAATTATTGTTTATGATTCTGTTTTTGTGCTGAGGGTTTCTGGGGAAAATGATTGGAAATTGAAAGTTAGTGTAATAATTGATGAAAAGTAGTTATTAGATTCAAAAAGCCACCATTAATTGTGTGCCCCAAGAATATAGTTGGGTTGATAATTGGAGGAAGATGCCATTCTAACTAGATCACTTGTTTAGAGCATTATTTAGTTTATGTAGAATTTTTCAACATCTATGTTACTCGGACACGCCTCTTTACTAACATTGCAAGTCCGCGTCCGTGTGTCTGTGACACTTCTCTTAATAACATTGCAATTCTGTGCAACGTAACACAACATCAATGCTTTAAGAAATTAGAAATTGTTTAGGTAGAATTGCACTATGTTACACGGACACTTCTCTTTAGTAACATTGCGTGTCCGAATCTGTTTCTATGGAAGGCTACTTTATGGAGGTTCTGTATCAGATATAACTTTTCTCGTGTATGTTTATGCTCCAAGAATACAGTTGTGGTGATAATTAAAGGAAGATGCCATTCTAACTAAGTCACGTGTTGAACCATGTAATTGGTTATTGCTATTAGAAATTGCTTACCTAGAATTGCACGTTACTGTGTTACATAAACACTTCTCGTTACTTTTATTGCGTGTCTGCGTCTTGGTGTCAGTGTCCGTGCAGCGTAGCACAACATCAATGCTTTTAGAAATTAGAAATTCTTTAGGTAGAATTGCACTATATTACAAACAGTTCTCTTTACTAGTGTTGCATCTCCAAGTGTATTGGTTTCCATTCAACGTAGCAGAACATCAATCCTTTTAGAAATTAGAAATTGTTTAGGTAGAATTGCACTATGTTACACGGACACTTCTCTGTACCAATGTTGCGTCTCTGTGTCTGTTTATGCAAGGCTATTTTGTGAAGGTTGTGTATTAGAAATAACCTTTGTCGTATCTGTGTCCATGCAACATAGCACAATACCAATGCTTTTGAATCAAGTGCCTGAATTTCAGGGCTGGTTCTTGATCTTTTTTCGAGCGCCTGGATGCGTAAATTGGTCAAAAGTGCAATTTAGGATATGTAGATCATGTGAATCTATTAAGTACTTCAAAACATTTCAGGACTATGTTTCTGAAATGGGGAAATGAGGATATCCCGTCTAGTACAGCTGATTATGCCGTTAGTTTCATGCAGATATAATGCCTAGTCACGGTGTAGTTGATGGTGTACTTAACAGGATTAGTGAATCATCTTTATGCCGAAACTTTTTGAAGTTTCCTATTGAGAAAATTCACAGAATATAGGTCCAAAATTGAACATTTGGAATTCTAAACGTATGCTTTATGATCTCTATAACTTATGCTACCTCTAAATTCAGTTTTTAATCTGATAATGCAGTCGGAAGTGAACTTCCTTGGAAGGCTGTCGCATCCAAACTTGGTTAGATTGTTAGGATACTGTTGGGAAGATAAAGAGTTGCTTCTTGTGTATGAATATATGCAGAAGGGAAGCCTCGAGAATCATCTTTTCAGAAGTAAGAATGATAAAAAGTAAAAAGAAAAGAAAAATTGCAGTTAGTGTTAGCTTTAATCTTAGTAACTTCTGTTGATCATCGGATTGTTTTTTTTGTTGTTGTCCAGGAAGTCCTAATGTTGAACCCTTATCTTGGGAGTTGCGGCTGAAGATAGCCATTGGAGCAGCTCGGGGTCTTGCTTTTCTTCATACTTCAGACAAGAAAGTTATTTATCGAGATTTTAAGGCTTCCAATATATTGCTTGATGGGGTAAGTCAAAAACCTCTGGAATTGTGTGTCGTAATCGTGTTATATTATCTATAATATTTCAAACATTTAATTCGATATAAAATGCACCAAAAATGCTAATACTGTCAAGTACGTCGTGTCTTTGTAAACCGTGTGTACCTCCTAATATATACGTACATGACAGTGCCTTATTTTGTTGTTAGTTTGAAAGTAAAGCATTTAATAACTTCATCTTCCTTTCCTGTTTGTTCAGAGCTACAATGCAAAAATTTCTGATTTTGGGTTGGCAAAGTTGGGACCTTCGGGTGGGGACTCACATGTGACAACCCGAGTTATGGGAACATATGGTTATGCTGCTCCTGAGTATATTGCAACTGGTAATGCTCTGTAAGTAGAAATTTTTTAATCCTTGTGTATATATAATGTAACAAAGATCGATAGTTCGAGGAATAAAATGATTTTCCTTGGACTAAATACTAATTTGGTTCTTAAAAGTCATATCAACGAATTAATTTATGACCAATTTCACCCAATTCCCTATGTGCTTGCATATTGCACTTTTTAAAGACGACATCAAAGACCACGAGATTTTAGATGTTGCTCAAATTGCTGTTATAGCTATATGAATAAGCTGACACAGTGTTTTGCTAATATAATCAGGTCATTTATATGTAAAGAGCGATGTATATGGCTTCGGTGTTGTACTGCTCGAGCTTATGACAGGCTTAAGGGCGCTTGATACAAAGCGCCCAAACGGACAGCAAAACCTTGTTGATTGGTTGAAGCCGATTCTCTCACACAAGAAAAGGTTGAGAAACATTATGGATTTAAGGATAGAAGGACAATACACATCGAAAGCTATGTTACTAGCAGCACAGCTTTCCTTAAAATGTATAGAATCTGATCCTAAAAGCCGTCCATCTATGAAAGAAGTTGTGGAAGAGCTAGAACAAATAGATGCAATCAAGGAAAAGCCAAAGGGGAATAAAAGTACCGGTTCCTCAAATTCCAAATCTTCTCACCGTAGCCAACAGAGAACTCCTCTTCGTTCCCCTCGCCATTTAAAGTAAGGCGATCCAACACGAGTCGATACGAGCCGGACATTAGAGTAAGAATTGAAACAGAAGGGTAAGTAATCCGACTGAGTTCAATGTTCGGGTGATATCATTAACATGATCTATTTTTTATTTATTTGAACCGGTGATTGAAATGAGGGTCATATATTTTTTAGTGATTTGTTGTTAGTTTTTGGTAGAATTTTTGTTGTAACTGGTTCCTCAAAGATCTAGTTTTGTAAAGAATGTATTATTTTTCTGATATCATTTGTGGATAGAGAAAGAAAATGTCTGCCTTGAAATTTTGGACATGTTCTTTTAATTAGCAGTTTCAAGTATTAGTAACTGCTAATCTCCTAGTAAAATTTTAATGTATTGTGATGCTTACAAGTTTATCCTTGTATTTGTTGACTGTATGATCTAAATTTGCTTGTATCGTTTTGGAAAAGTGTAAATTTCCTTCAAATGTAGAAAACGATAAACTCTGAAAGAAGACAAATAATGTAGAGAAGTTATGTTGTTGACACGACTTGATTTCATTTGATTTCATGTTAGCTAATCCTGAAAGCTTAGTTGTTGTTTTCTCTGAAATAATAGAAGATAAATCTAGATTCTATTCCTTACAATGTTATCTAGGTTACCATTTTTAATGACACGAAAACTTAAAAGATTATGAAAAGTCTTCCTTAATGGCCTGAAAAGATGTTGACAAATACCCATTTAGAGTGCAAATTTTCCAACTGGCTTTCCAGCTAATGGGTTTGCAATTTGTCAACCTTTCTTTTCTTCATTGGCACTACTATTACTTATTTTCACTATTAAATCTATTTTTATCATGTCATTGGCATTTAGTGTGACGATAACGGGTAAGATAACTGCAGATAATGTCACAATCATATCCTTACCGGTTTTCAGTTGATTTACTTGTCACCGTTCCATTACCTACCAACATATACAACATTTATAATTTTCGTGAGATAAATGGATATGGTAACAAACTACTAGTACCAGAGAATAATACCCTCTGTCAGGGTAATCTTTGAAATATCATTTCTGCAATAAATCTAAGCCCTTGTTGCAATTTAGACTTGCCAGGGTATTTTTATATTATGTATTCTCCACCTAAAACTAAAGTTGAGAGAATAATACTTATTTAATGGAAGTTGAGATTACCTTCCATCCAAGCAAACCTCATAATCATTTTTCATATGGAATGTGCTCATGGGACCTCCAGTCTTAACTTTAACTAATCTTACGTCAATGACAAGATGGTTCGTGACATCATCTCGTTTTTCAACAAGCGATGAAAAAAAGAAGAAAAAGTTATCTTTGCTTTTATTTTTTCAAACTTACTAAAATAAACAATAATATCAATAACTGGTTGTATTTTCTTTGAATTTCACATCACTTGCATTTGCACTTTCCAACATCATTCCTAACAGCATACAAAAAGACATACAAAAAGACGTTAATCGCTAGTAGGACAATCAAAATCATTTATGAACTAATCCAAAATTAAACAGAAAATTATTAATCGAAAAATTATTCAAGGATAGATTGAATTTTAAGCGCCTAGTGAAACTTAGCTACCAAAATGGCCAAGTCGGAAAACAGATAGTCGATTTTGAGTATCTAAGCAGAACCTAGGCAGCCATTGTTGGCAGCCATTGTTTACAATGGTGATTCCAAGCACCCGTGATTACAATTGAGATTTAAGTGAAAAGTGCTTGAAGGTGGGAATGAGACTACTACCACCTCCTCTCCGTCAAAATCTACACGGTAATTCCCAGGCTTCATTTGCATTCATGAAATTGAGAAAAAGAAATCGATTTTCTCAGCCACCTCAAGAAAATTAAAAGGAAGGCCTGATTGAAAAAGTGGTTCAAGTAAAAAAAAATTTAACATTTCACCTTCTGGTTTGAAGATGACATACTAAGCAAGCTTAATTCAGCAGAAGGAAAGCTAACCAACAGACAAGTTAAAGACTAATTCCCATCTCCATATATAACAACTATCGCCTTATTCGCAACCGAACATGCAAAAACAAACACCTAGCTAAAAGTCCTGCAAAGAAAACAGAAAACATGCTAATATCGTCCTATCAAAATGAAGTCATCATCATCAAGAACCTGAACGTCTTTGTCTCCAACAAAATGTTCCCGACCAATTGCCTTGACCAACTTCACAAATTCTACCCTCTGCGCCAGCGGAAGAGGTACATATGGCAGCCTGAAAACCGGTCTCACAACGCCAAGTTGTGCAAGAGCTGTGTTCAATCCAATGGGATTTGGCTCCTGAAAGAGCCAATCTATGAGAGGTAAGAGTTTCGAATTCAATGTAGGATTCTTTCCCTCAAACATTATTTGTCGCATTAAACCCGGGATTAGGTTGCTAGTAACAGAAATCACACCAGTAGCCCCATGGTTCCACCTAGAATCATGGCATTCGTCATCATTTCCACTCCACACAACAATTCCTTTCTCTGTGTACTGTTCCACACGAGCATTTCCAACACATTCCTTCACGCCCGCCAGGTTAGGACTTTGGGCGATAGCATGGATCACACGCGGGGGAATATCTTGGCCGGTTCGAGATGGTACGTTGTAAATAATAGTTGGTCCCATAGGCAGCACACTATCAAAGTGGGAAACTATGCCATCCACAGAGGTTTTACCGTAGTAAGGATTGATGTGAAGAGCAGCATGCATTCCAACTGCAAAGCCTTGCTCAGTGGCGTGAATTGCTTCACGAGTGGAATTACTTCCAGTGTTCCCGATAACCTTGATTGACGTACCGAAACAGTTAACTGTGTGGCCAATAAGCATTATGTGTTCATCCCAACTCATCAGCTGACCTTCACCTGTTGTACCACCAACAATCACACCTTCAACACCATCAACGATTTGCATATTCACCAAGGCATCATATGCTTCAAGATCAAATCTACCATCAGGTAAATATGGAGTTTTGATGGCTGTTATCAGTCTAAGGGACTTTATATCCTCTGATGATGTTCTAGAAGCACAAAACCAAGAAATATAACTGTCCATGTCAAATTTCGAGAAAACTGAAGAACAAAGATCAAATGCGGCAAAATGAAAACAGAGGCCAAAACAGTCAAACTTCTCGTAAACAAGCTAAACCCCATAGGGGTGTTTTCAATAATTCATATGCTTTAAATCATCAAATGTGGCGAATTATTTATCTAACACACTACATGCTGTTAACATTTTTCAAAGGATGTGCCTTTACCTGTCCTCAGAATAAGATATAGCATAGCAATGACAAATTCCGAGTTTTTTAAATGATTAGCTAATCAAAGCATAACAAAGTATTGAAAGAATTACATGATCATATGGATAAGGCTCGCATTGACATTCAAACTTCATAGGTAATCATATTTCAGAAACTACCTTAAGGCCACTTCAGAACAATTTTATAAGCAACATCCTAACTTGTACATGAAAATGAGACACAAATTCGACATCTCAACCCTCAGAAAGTTATGTTCTTTGTACATCTAAATAAGAAGTGAACTTTCGGCAACAAACTCAATAAAGCACAAAATCATCATGATGAAGAAAGCTTTAATTGTACCAATCAACAATTTGAAATAACGCCATATCCAGATATCTAACATAATACAGAAAAAAAGAATCATTTTCTTTGGCATCGTACTAGAATAGAAAAATATTCAAACAACACTTCACCTGTTTTTAACTTCAAAACTACGCATAGGAAGATGGACATTTGGTAAAATAGCAGCTTGAGGAGACCTCCATTTTGCAGTCCTCCTGTTTCATTACATGAAGACATCAAATATTAGAGAAGACAAAATCAATTAAAAACAACAAAAATAGGCATCTTTCAGCTTTTGCTGTGGACATTAGCAAACCCCAAAAATATATAAATAAATAAATAACAAAACAAAATTCCTAATTCTTAGAAGTGTAAAGCCAACAAGGGTGCCAAGAAGCCAAAACGATACCAAACCTAGGTAGGCTCAGCTCAGCTAATCTTTGAGCTCGGCTCAAGCTCAAGACAAGTTTGGCTCAAGCTTCAAGCTTGTCCAGCCTAAACTTTTGAGCTCCGTTCGAGCTCCAGATGGGCTCGAGCTCACAAATCAACTCGATTTGGTTGTTCATATTTGAAATTTTATTATCTAAAAACAGACTTCACAAAATTTTAACTTGTAATTTACAAGAATAAAGCAGAGTTTTCGATCCGATCCCTAACTCAAACCGAATCCTATCGGGCTGAGACTTAACCAAACTAAGCTCCAACAGTTAGCAGACTATCATAACTTGTTGACACCCTTAAAGAAGTATTAAAATAGCAAATCACTTTCAGTTTCATTAAGAACTAACATTAAATCTACTTATATATCATATTTCCACACATCATCAACATACAACAACAACGCCTTAGTCCCAAAATATCATCAACATACAACAACAACGCCTTAGTCCCAAAATGACTCGGGGTCGACTACCATGAACCATCGTAAAAACCGAAAAACTCAAGTCGGGTCGGCAACATGAACATAAATAAACAACAGAAATAAATAAACAACAGAAATGTAAATAGAAATCAGATTAGACCTCTTTGAATAATGGACAGAAACAGGACGAGGAAGTTGAAGAACAGATTCCTTCAAGCAAACACCAGAGCCACTTAAAGCAGCCATTTTTATCACTTATATAAAGCTTCAATCAAAACCCACAAAATGGAATTTCAGTTTGAAATCTGATAGAAAATATCCTTTTCAGTGAATGATAATGGTGGAAATTCTAGTAGTAATCGTAGAGTAGTGAGTTTGATTCGAGAAGGTGGAGTTTACGGAGGCGATGGAGGAGACCATGACGTCAGATTTCCGATTGATTGGCGGCGGCGGCGGCGGCGGGTGGAAGGAAGTTGAGATAGGATTGAGTTATGGATGTGTATGTGTGAAGTGCAAGTGAAGGGTTTTACTAGTCTAGGGTTGGACTTGTTGGCCGACACATGGCCTCACTCTACTGGTTATTTAGCACTTCAAGAAATTCAGGAAAAATATAAAAATGTCCCAAAATGATTTGGAGTCGATTAACTTACTTCAAGAACGATAAAACTCAAATTGTATTGCGACATAAATATCATTTTCTTAACTTAAAATATTCACGATCTCAAGTACGTCATGTTGGCCACTTTGCACTTTAACCTATGAACGTTTTAACAAAAGAAAAAATTAGTCTATTTGTTGCTCATCTAGCAATGAAGTGAGATAAATTGTAGTAATTGTTTTTGTTGAGCGGTGTATTTTCTTTCGAATTCCGCCAAATTAGTTCATTTTTTTCGGCATTCTCATCCCACCTTTGTTAGCTCTTTTATCTTTGATAATTTGCGTGAGAAGGACTATCTTTTTAACAATATTTAGATCTTTGCATTTTCGCTTTTTATTTTGGAGGTGTGAACATAGTTGGGATGTCAATTTTTAAAGAGTCACTTTAATTTTACTTTTAATTTTTTTGAAAAGCAAATGAATATATTACGAAGAGAGGGTCAAAGTGTTACAAAGAAAATTAAGATACAAATAACTACTTACCCCAACAAACTTTAAGAACCATTTGCCTAGCTAAAAAAAGAGCTACCTTATTTGCGGTACATTTGACAAAGAAAACAGAGCAAGTAGAGAGCTAATTTAGCATAATAGAAGCCATCGGTTCAAAAACCACTTAAAAAAATATGATTTAGTGTCAACATTAAACAATCCTATTTCTTAATCCAACTCATCTGTCTCCGTAATGGATAAAGCTTCAACAAGGACGACCCAAACCAAATAACACAAGACCACTTTTCGAAGCCGTTGATTTTAAATTATATTTAGAAACAAAATGAAGTGTGTGAGTTAATCACATCCGTTAGATTTTAAAAAATAAGAGCATCCATTGAATTATGTTATCCTCCATCCATCTCCTCCTCTACTTACCTTGCTTCTCTTCTAGTTTATTTCTACCAGATTTTGCTCTATTGGTAAGGACGGATTTAAGGAGAGTTAGCGCGGATTTGAACACCCACTGATCGTTGAAAAATGTGAAATGTATAGATAACTTTAATTTATATGCAAAACTACCAAAAAAATATTAATTTAACAATAAAAGCATTTTTTTATCAAGATTTAAATGATGTCATTGGACCTTTTTGATTCAACTAGAAATGAGTAAATAAGAATAAGAACACATATAAGAAGCTTCAACACCAAAATTTCTAAGAAACAGTAGGGATAAGTTGAGTAACAATTTTTCCTATCAATTAAGACAAATAAACAGCTGAATACTCACATTATCAAACTGCAAATTCAGAAATTCTTTGAAATAGAACTGGATTATTCTTGTAATTAAATATACCTGGAAAAGGGAAAGAATTCATCGGCCATGAAAGAAAGAAAAATAATTTGGAACTTGTTTACAGAAAATGGAGGAGAAATGGCATACAAGTAAATTTTCCACATCAAATTTGATTTCTCATATAAAAAAGTAACTAAAAGAAAAATAGACTGTGTCCATGTTTTTCAGGTAGGACATGTGATTGAAACTGAGCAAAAAAGCTTTTGTTAAATTCAGGGGATAATAGGACGTTTCGTAAGTTTCGCGATCTACTTATTCACATCAAGTATCACGTTTAGTTGTGTTCTTCATCAAGGCGAGAACGTAGATATCCGTTTCCGAGAGTCATTTTGGGTCTCAACATATGCTACACGTGTGTCAATACAAGCCCCTCTCTCTCCTTGTTAATTTTTCTAGAGTTTCTCAACCATCAATCTGAAAGAAAACAGCCATCATAAGCCATGTTAATTTGTTAGCATTTGATATAGAAAAAAATATCATATCAAATTGAGTTACAAGAACAAGCACAATGTATATATATATAGCTATTCTTTTTGTATTGTATAATGTATATGAAGTTTTGAAAATAAAGCAAATAACTAACATCATATATACTATCAATGTAATGAAGGCTACAATAAAAGAGATTTTACCGCTTTAAAGCTGTATTAAGATCTCCCATTAACGAGTATAAGCTTCCATTAATTTGTATCTTCTCCAACAATGGCGTATCTAAGAATCGAGAAGAGAAAGAGTCCATCTTACGACATTGATTAAGCTTCAAAGCATCTAATAGAGGCAACTCAATTGCATAACTTCCACCATAGAAAACTCTAAGATTAGGCATATATTGAAGTTCCAAAGCCTCTAGTCGAGGGAACACAATTTTATCCATAATTGTTTCTTCTTTTTCATCGTCTTCTCCGACAATTTCTTTCATCATCTCACAACGACTAATTTGTATCTTTTGTAGCTCAACCAAAAGAATGGCTACTCTAGGAGAGAAAAGATATAAGTTGCGACATTCTGATAAAATTAGGACTCGTAACTTTTGAAAGGCAGTAACTTTTGATGGAACCCGATACCATATATGCCTTAAATTTCGCAAGCCATGCAACTCCAACTCTTCCAAAGAATTAAGCACACCATTAGAAGCATGATTTTCCTTAAAATTGAATATGACTCGTAGTGCATCACAAAATGAAATATTGAGTTTCTTTAAATTTTTCAACCTTTTATCCATCAATTCGGATGAAAATGCACAATACATCTCCACATGAGCAGTTATGTCTTCATCCATGCTAATTGAAACCTTCCAAATACAAAAAAAGGCATGTTAACTAACAATTTACTGTGCCACGCCACAAAAGTGAACAAGTTACCATGTCGTGGTCATTAAAGTCAACCCGTCAAATTCCCTTTTTTTTATTACATATAAAGCACATTGTTTCTTTTGCAACCAAAAGTACCAAATTATATCTACTTGCAAATCTATGAAAAATAAGACTATGAAACTCATTAAATGGTGTTCTTACCTCATTAGCATAATGAACTTCATCAACTGTCTCTACCAAAACACCAACCAAGTTTGGAAGTGAATGTAAATATAGTTGCTCCATAAAATCAATCACATGATTGTGATCATCCTCCTTCTTGCCAAAAATTCCAACCATATTTTTACAATCCAGTATCTCCAGGATCCGAAGTCGTATCAACCCTCCACCCATTGACAACGGAAACACATATCTCAATTTATGACAGAACCTTATCTTTAACTCTCCCAAGTTCTCAAACCATCGACGGACCGGTCTTGGTCCATGCCATATTTCTTTTAGATTAGATAGCATTGACAGATGAAGACTCCTTAACTCAGGAAATGAAGTAAATGGAATCCAGTTTTCTGTTGTACCACCTAAGTATTCTAGTTCATGACATTCAGTAATAATGACCTTCTTTAGCTGTGGAAAGTCGTAGTCAGAAAATTGATACATGGCATTCTTCAAATTTCTTACTCTTATCAAACTCAAATCTTCCGTGCGACTCAGCAAATCACATATACCACTCGCTGTGATGTCATTAACATCCCCTGTAATTTGCAATTTATTCATTGATCCTTTTCTAAATGGTAGATCATTCTCTACAAGAATTTTGAACTTCTGAACTTGTTTAAAGACTCGTGTGTTTCTAGACAACATTGAAACATTCAACACACTTGTTTCTAGTGCATTTAGCGAAAGAAACAATATCTCATCGAGACTCGCATTAGTTCTCACTTTGTCATCCTCTTCAACCAATTCTTGAAGATCTTGATCATTACTGTATTCATTTTTAGCTTGGTATCCCCACCTCCGAAAGCTTAATGGAAGATACAACTCTTCTAGTTTCAACATTCTTGACAATACACCGGGCGAAATGTAAGCAAGGTTCATGTTCCTCAAGTCTAGGAACCTTAAATTCCGCAGCAGTCCCATCTGCTTCGGAATATGGATTACACTCGAAGAGGAAACTGTTAGAAACTCAAGACGTTCCAAATAGCTAATCAAATACATATCTTTCATCTTGATTACTTTAAGATTCAAGGTCCGAAGATACTTCAACACGTTAAGTGACTCTGGTAGTGATGGAACGTCCAAAGACAAAACAGCAAGCTCTTTCATTCGGTCAAAAAAGTCAACAGGAAGATCTTCTGAATCTTGCCGATATTTAAGCTGTAGTATTGCTAGCTGTGGACACTCCAAATTAATACGGTGCCTCCTGATTCTTTTAAGCACGAAAGAAAGAACATCGAAATTTTTATACATATCGCCGTTTGGCCACTGTCTCACTATAGTCTCACGGGCGTTCATTTCTAATCCATAGCTCGAGGCAATCTTCACCGCTAATTGTTGGGCACCGACTCGCGCTTTGACATACTGATTGCCATACTCGTCTTGTTCAGCTTCAAGCAAATTTTGTTCACTTAGATCATTAATGATCTTAATGAGCTCAAGAATTCTAGATCTGGCTTGAAGCAGATTATGTACGTCTGCAAACAACCTTAGGCCCATTCCAAATGTAACCAATTCGTCAATTGGTATACTAAAATTTGAAGGAAACATGCTGCAAATGATAAGGCATAACTTGGCTTCACGAGTCCTTTTATACTTGGTGGTTTGAGGTATACTTTCCGAGTATAGTAAGCCATCACCAGGCCTCTTCGTATATCTTTTTCTTGCCATTTGATGCAAATCTGAATGGTTTAACAGAGACAATAATCAATTATACCCCACAACTTAACTAACTATACAAATAAATAGAACAAAACGTTCAGGCGGGAGGGGTATATAAAGCTAAGGGATAGGGACAGCCTTAAGACATGTTTTGTTCAATACATGAAGGTGTTTAAAGACATGTTTTGGAGGTCTGCCTAGTGACTCAAGCAAGTAAATTGTCTGGATGAGAATTATGCATATCCATATAGACATGAGCGAGATGACTCGGGCGAGTGGGGTTTCATTTCAAGATAGATTTGAGGATATTTAGATTTTCTTCCTATTTTGGCTTCTTCGGAGTTGCAGCCCTATACAACATTGTAAAGAAGTTTTATGTGTACGAGAATATAAACATACTTGCACGTAAATAAACCATAAGGTTTAATCACGGGATAGTGATCTCAAACTCTCATAACCTTTTCCCTAAATGTCCAGTAATAATAATAATAGCTTCTCCTCTTTCCCATAGACATAGACATCAAATCAATTGGCCGACCATGGGCATTTTACGTTCGAAGTTGCATATCATTCACATCAATCCTTAGTTATTTCTTCCTAACAATAAGTGATAGAACTACTACAATATTTTCATTTTTTTTAACTCTACCTAGACAAGGTATCTTTAACTTTGCACTTTGTACCATGTAATCATGCAAATTACAGCAGACATAAACACAAACATCTTAATCATAAATTTGTCATCGAGTTTAGCGATTATACATCTTCAATATTTCTTATCAATCAATTTAAGAGACATAAACGAGCAATATGACTAGCTTTTGTAGAGCTAGTTAACTTACCAATGTTTCAAAGATATCGTCTATATCGCCATGGTATGATCAACTATCTGCCTGAGGTATATGCATTAAATCATGAAAATTTCATATCTGCAATAAAAACCAATACACACAGCAATGAGAAAAATGAAATGAAATTTACTAAAAGATTATGAATGAATCTATAGCATGAATAAAACCTAGGAATTGAAATGAGGCAAGTGCAATTCCTTTTCCACAAGATGCGAGCGAATTAGAAAAGAGGAAAATGTAAATCAACGGAAAGTCATTGTCTATGTTGCACGGACACTCCTGTTAGTAGCCAGCGTATCCCTATCCGTGTTCATTTTGTTTTTGTTTATGTTAGTAGACTATTTTATTGGTTGTATTTAAGACATAATGTCTCTCGTATCCGTGTACATTTTCTAGTGCCCGTGCAACATAGTTCATTGTATAAACCAACAAGATAATGTCTAGAATTTTTTTACGGGGGACGCATTGCAGGTGAACGGCGCTCCGATCTCAGAGTGGACGATCTGCTGCATAAGATTTGCAATTCTTTGAAGGTAGAAGAAAATCGTGGAGCGATCCGATCTTATCTGATTTCATCATCCACGAATTTAAATGTCCCGCCAATTTTCTACCTCCAGGTTGGGCTCAATAGAAATTCTTTTTGGGCCCGATAAAAGCTCGACTGTGTTGGGCTCGATTTATAAATAAGTCAAGTTTAAATGTAATTTTGAAACTCCATTTATAAATGAGCTGAGCTTGAGCACATAAGCTAAACTCAAAAGCCGGTGGATAGCTCGGTTATAAATTCAGGAACAAGTTTATAAGCAAGTTTGATTATAATGTTTGCGAATAAGTGTAATTATAAATTTCCATACAAACTTATGTTTTGACTTAGTTTTTAGTAAAATTTATCTTTTAAAAGTTTTTATGCTCCAAGTATAATTTTATTTTCATGAGATGTCGAGCTCGCACAAAAATTGCAACTTTTGTTTTTTTTGGACAAATTTTTCAAATTTTCGACAAACTTTAACATGCCTTTAATGTTATTTTTCAGATTTTTAACGAATTTATCATTTGAAATTAACTTTTTATTAGTAAATTTTCAAACAGAGGAGCCAAAAACACTCATTGTAGAGATGGTTTCAATAGATATTAAATACACCCTTGAATAAATATATATGTACACCATGTATTTTCAAAATATAAAATAAAATCAAGTAAACAAATAAAAACTTCCAATCAATTATTCAAATTATGGCCAAGACATTTAATTAATTACCTAGAAACTTTCATGGCCTTGTTTGCTTTTCAGTTTATGCTTGATGATTAGCAGAAATTGTAGCTTCCAATAGAAAAATTCAAATGAACAGAATGAATTAAAAGAGGAATTAAGATGGCAGATATAATTTGGAATGTCCAGCCTCTGATTTCAAGTTAAGCTACAGTTTTTCGTTCAAAGATGGCAGATATAATCAAGAAAGGAATAATAGTTAATGAAATTATATGCAAGGAATAATATTTGAAGTCTTCCACAATTTAGCTTTTACTTTTTATATTTATAAAACTTGACAACAAAATAAAGATCTTAAATCACAATTTCTGAAAGTTAAGCACAATTTCTAGGAATTTGACATTAAAAAAAAGTACTTAAACAAACTGATCTCTCAATTAACCGTTGTAAGTAAGAATATTATAAGCACATCGGATGATTAAGACAACCTCAACTCGCTGAAGTCAAGGGCGTGTGAGCGAGCTAAGGCCAAACTGAGTCTCGCTCGATATACTTCTGATTTTGAGTAATGTTTAATTAACTCCAAGGGACCGAAAACGAGTTAATTATCAGGGTCTTAAGCCAGTAAATAGAGCTCTTATACTTAGAACAACATGTTTATGTGTCATTTTTATGTATTCATTTTCTCATTGAAATCACATTTTTAAGAGCACATTTGGAACTTAGGTCTATCAATGGAACAATACATTTGAAACATGTAATTTTTATTTTTTTTGAAGGGAATGAAACATGTAATTAGTAACATAAAAACACCGAAAACAGCTGAAACCAGATCTTGAACTAAAAGATTGAGCTGCTCCAGAGATCAAAGTAATGATGTGGAGCGAGACGGATTCTTGTTCTAGGCGGATAACTTCTAAAAGACGGTTGAAAAGCATCTTTGGTAGCTTCATCCTCCCATTCCAAGTTCTTCCACCAATCTTGCTCGCCTTCGATGATCATTTTACGTGTCTTTATGATCTTCGTGTTCAGAGGAACCTTCTTTAGCATCGGACAATCGACCACTCGAATCCTCTTTATCGTGCGCAGCCATAGACCTTCAGGACATATGTTTTCGAGTTGTGGCAGACCCTCCAATTCTACAACTTCAAGTTTGGAAAATGTAGTCAGATTATCATCCACATTGCTCACTATTTTGACAAGTTTCTCGCACACTACAACCTTCAGGATTGCCAAGTTCGGGGCCCAAATGAGCCAGTTCAGGTTCAGTAAACAAGGGCAGTACTCGACAACTACTTCCCGAAGACTACTGAAGAGCATAGGCCTGAAAGTGATATGTCCCAAATGCTCGTTCGCACTTATCTGTAATGTCTCCAGTTGGTCCATATTCTCTGTTGGCGAAAACCGAATAGAATTTGAATCATCTAGGCACTCAATGGACAGAGATTGAGTACAACTTTGGACATTTTCGGTGCTAAAATAGAGTTGAAGAGCATCAGAAGACCGTATTGTGATGCTCAACACGTTCAAATGCAGCAGATCCCTCATTTCTTCTATATGAACTTTGCTGTCAGACAATATGTTATCATCCGATCCCTCATAGAAAAAACCACAGCGAAACATTTTCAAAACTTGCAGAGATAAGAAACCGGATATGACTCCTTTCGGAATCATACCAAGTAATTCATTATGCTCTAAGTTCAAATATAGCAGCCCTGTCAGCTTTCGGAAGTCCCGTGGCAATTCTTCTATCCATGTACGCGATAAATTAAGATACTGCAACAAGTACAGCGCTGTAATTTCCGTTGGCAATACCTTTACTCGAGTGTTGGAAAGATTAAGAACCGTTAGCACACGTGAAAAGTGCAAGATACTGCTATTTATCTCTTGCAAACGAGGATTTCCACATAGAAGCAGCGTCCGGAGATTAGGACACACTGAGACATTGGGTAGATAATGAATGGAATTTTCCATCAATGATGTTCTTTTCACCCCTTTCCAACTTCCGATGCCTGGTGCTTTAGTCAATTGTTTACCTGCTTGCACTAAAAAGTTATATTTCGCCTTTTCTAGTTCGCAAGATATCCATAGAGCCATGTCCCGAATCATATCGTGCATTTTCACATATTTGCCTTTTTCCTCCAATAGACATGCACTAACAAGATGCCGAAGAATCCGATGCGCCTTAGGCCGAGTAACATGTTCCTCATCTTTATGTTCATCATCGAAATTTTCGGAAATCCAGTAGTCTATCAAATCATCTTTATAAATTTGATAATCTTCTGGGAATAATGCACAGTATATGAAGCAAGATCTGAGTTTATTATCAGGCAATCTGTCATAACTAAGCTTCAATCGAGCAAATACTTCATCCTTAATGCCCTCTAAATTGGAAGCAGATTGCTGCAAGTCTTGAAGAGCATATCTCCATTCTTCGGCCGTCTTGCTGCATGCCATAGCTCGACCGACCACAATGAGAGCCAGAGGCAGACCAGCGCACTCTCTAGCGACCATTTCAGCGAGCGGACGAATAGCCGAATCAGCAAAAAGTGTATCTTTTCCAACATTCTCTTCAAACAACATCCAAGCTTCATCTGGTTGTAAAGTCTCCACTTTGATTCGGTTCCGTGCGTTCATCACGCTGCAGACCACCTCAGAACGCGAGGTGAGAACAATCTTGGAACCATTTCGTTTGTTCGGAGCAGGAACACCAGCCTTTTCCAGATGGATTTTCTCCCATAAATCATCCAACAGCAATACGAACTTCTTTCTCCGCAATAGGTTGTTTATGTCTCTTGCTTTCTCCCTAATATCCTTCTTCTTCCAGTCGTTCACCGCAATGCCTATTCTTTCCCCAATCTCTTCTTGAATCTTAGGAAGTGAAAATGTTTTGGACACCACAATCCATATCACAAAATCGAAATCATTTTGCGTACCGATGAACTTGTTGTTGATATGTGTCAAAAGGGTAGTTTTTCCAACTCCTCCAAGACCATATAATCCCAAAATTCCCACTTCTGGAGTCAACAGAATGCTCCAGACATCTTCTAACTTTGTTTGCAAGCCCACCGTTTGGTCACATTCAATCTCAACCACAGGTTCAGGAAGAGCTGTAGCCGTTACTTGCGAAAAATATCCCTTTTTTGTCTGATCAACAACTTCTTTAAGCATTTTCTCCACCCTTTCCCCAATGAAGCTGGATGAGTCGCCAAGTTTGAGTTTCTTCATTTCCACTGGAGCCTCTACACTCAACATGTGATCAGCAGCAGCAATTATAGTTTCCGCATTTTTACGCCATGCTTCGACCTGTTTTAACCGCTTTTTTTGCAGTATTTCCTCCTCTGATTTGACCTTCATCATCACGTCGTCCTTCAAACCCGAAAGAGAACGCGTTGCTGTTCTCAGACTTTGGATATGATCTTGCAGTCGGCTTAAATACACAGATTCCCCGGCGGCTTCAGCCACCACTTGATCAAAATTACCTTCACTTCTTAGCCTTTTCACATCTTCTAATGTCTCCGAAACTTTTTTCCCGAATCTCGGATCAGACAAGTCTTCTTCAGGGGCATTTCTCAGCAGCTCATCTACTACATTCACCAATTTTTCAACCTGTAACATCCAAGCTTGAACTCGTTCCAAGCGCCTCATTTTCCCACCTTCCTGATTCTTTATTGTTCGCATCACATCCTTTTTCGTAGCCTCCAACTCACCCTTTCCTGTCTCCAAATCCTTAAGATCTTTCCTCAATTGGCTAATGTACCTAGGTTCCTTCAAAACCTCTTCAACCAACTTGTCGAATTGTCCTCCTCTCTGCCTCAGAAGATCAAGTTCTTCCTCGGTATCCACAAAACTTTTACCGAGCGAGTAAAAGTTGATGCAGCTACACCCTCCTCCGAGACATGATTTCTTGGCAATCTCGTCTTCACCACGACCGATTAGATCATCAGCTTCCGACAGCTTCCCTTCCACCGAGTTCAACCACTGCTCCACTACTTGGAGTCGCTTTGTCAATGGACCTTCCTGATTTTCGACCCTTTGCTTCACATCATTCCTGAATGCCCTTAACTGATCCCTGGAACCCTTCAGGTTCTTCAGATTAGCCTGAAAGTCCCAAATGTACATCACTTCACCCTTAGAGCGATCGTAGCAGCATATCAGCAAGTTATCCAGGCTGAATGAGATGCAATTCCCCATAAAATTATGAAAAATATGAACAAGAACCAGAAGAAAGAACTCAAGAAATTAATCTTGATTAATTATGTAAAACAATACAAGTGATTTCATGCTTCCTTTTGAGCCAAACATTCTGATCTTACTTTATTGATTAGTTTCCTAAAACACAAGTTAATACAAATATTCTTGTTACTCTTTCTTTAGGAAAAAAGACAACTGAAAAGAAAAGAAAGAATATGATCCATAGTATACAAGCTAACATGTTCAGCAAGGACGGGATCAACCACGCCATCGAGGGGACCATGAAAAGCAAAGATGCAGCACCATGAATGATCCCGCAAAAGGAATCCCACTGAACAATGACTAGCTTCCTCGAAAACTCCAGCATCCACTTTACAGAAAAGCACACCTTCAACTAGAAGCTGCCATCCCGCCGAAGCTGGAGTAGCACTAACAGAGGCCTGCTGCTTTAACATTTGCACCAGTTGCCAATTTTTTAAATCCTGACCAGCTTGCTGTACCACATAAACAGACCAAGACACTTCATGATCCCAAACAACATTATTTCGGTGCTTCCATAAGGCCCAGATCACAGCCGCAATTTCTGCCACGTTAAGACTTGCTGTCCCTGATAAGAGAGCACCAAACCAACCCATGAAACCCACAACTGAGGTCATCCGATGATCATTGAAGAAGAGGAACCAGACGTGTCATGAAATAACACTTGGAAAACATATTGGAAAAATATTCGGATGAATACTCCAGGGTTGAAGCTAAATTTGCCATAGTCGGAAAACTAGAGGAGAACAAGTGCCAGATGCAGCTATTAATTTTAGGAGCCACACCTCAATCGCAAATATGCTACCAATTGGTAACTTATCCTTTATAGTTTCTCAACCTTCAACATGAAAATAACATTATAAGTTTGACCAACATCAATTTATCTTTCATTTTTCAAGAATAAAGAAATAATTTAATCATAATTGAAGACACAGAATAGTATAAAAAAGAGATGGCAACAAAATACTAAGAAACATCGAACTTTAAGAAGATCAAGCAAGCGAATTAACATCAAACCAAAAAAGAAAAAGCAGGGGTGGCGCCATGTTTGTGATTCTGGGGTTATTAGTGCACCACCACCATACACTTTTATCAGGCAAAAGACCATCTGGGTAGATTCCAGTGATCGGAGGTGCAATAGACCCCGGGCAACCCTCTACCACTATAGAAAAGAAAAAAGAAAGAGATTCTACCTCTTGATAGTTGAATTAAGATCTCTCTCTAACGGATATGAGCTTCCATTCATTTGTATTCTTTCAAGTTTTTGCGTACTCAACGACGAGTAGGAGAAAACATGCATCTTATTGCATTGATCAAGCTTCAAAGTTTCCAATGAAGGCAACCGTATTGAACTAACCCCGTCGTAAAAAACTAACAGATTAGGCATATGTTGAAGCTCCAAAACCTCTAGATCAAGGAATGCAATTTCGGTCGTTGGATCAAATTTGTCATCATCATCTACAACAATTTCTTTCATCTTGTCACAACGACTAATCTGTAGTTTTTTCAGATGAACCATAAGTTTCGCTACTTGAAATGAGAATACATGACATAAGTTGTGACATTCTGATAATGCTAGATGCTGCAAATTCTGAAACGCTCTGATTTTTGGTGGCATCTGAAACCATATATGCCTTAAATTCTGTAAACCATGCACCTCTAATACTTGTAAAGAATTAACCACCCGAATCGAAGCATGGTTTTCCTTGAACAAAAATATAATTTGAAGTGCAGCACAAAATGCTATTTTGAGTTTAGTCAAACTTCCCAACTGCTTTTCCATCAATTCAGATGAAAACGCATAGTACATCTCCATAAGGCGAATTGCATCCTTGATCTTGGTACCTAAAACCTTTACAAAACATACAAATAAAAAAAATAAAAATTAAAACAGCAAATAATAATTATTCTTAGTCAGGGGCGGGGGGAGAGGGTCTAAGGAGAGTCTCCTTAACTCCCAGCCACCGATATATATTCTGGAAGGATGGTTCTAGAGGACTCTCTATCTACTACTGAGTCTAGGGATGTCGTTATTTAAATCCCTGACTCTCTTCTCTGACTCTACCACAGTTCTTAATCTAAATACTTTATTTGACATCTAACATACGAGAAGTGAGCATTTTCACTCTAATCCTGGAGCAATACGCTCCACCAATCAAAAGAGGGATGCATCTACTATGTGAAAGATGATTGGTGTCAATAAATAAATAGCTATAGGTGGCATCCAATGATTGGTAGGGAGTATTGCACTCGGAATACTATAGAATTTCTCCTAATATACACACAACGCAACATATTGAAATTGCACTTTGTTGCATATTATACCTGATCGTTGGGAACAACTATTGTGCTGAATCTAGATGTGCTTTCATTTGTTGGAAATGATTGGAAATTGCAATCAAATGCACCATTTGGACTCTCAATGCTAGTTGACACAATCTGCAGTTAGCGAAATTTATTTTGAGCAATAACTTGGATGAGTATAGTGGTGGAGAAAAAGTTCCAAATACTTCATACACTCTTCCAAAACGGAGCACCACTTGGAACCACCGTTTTCAGGGTGGATTGCGGCATTGGGGTGCAATGGACCCCTGCACCCCTTGCCAATTCCTCTGCATCAGTATAGGAATATACGTATCTATGCACAAGTTTCACAATGAGAGTGTTCACATAATGTCATAATGATGCTGCTGAAACTAAGTATATAAATATACAAACATTTTACCTCATTAGTTGTCATTGACGGATTATTGTCATTTAGAACCCCATCATCTACTTTATGATCCTTGTTAGCAAGAAAACCAACAAACTTTGGAAGTGAATACAAATGTAATTCTTCAATAAAGCAAACCTCAGAGGAATAGTCATCTCCTAACTTTTTTCCGTACAAAACTCCCTCCATTTCATTACAATCAAGTATCTCTATGCTTTTGAGTCGCCTCAACTCTTTAGCCATTGACAACAGAAACACATATTTCAGTTTGTGACAGAACCTTATGCTTATCTGTCTCAAATTCTCAAACAATCCCAAATGCGGCCTTGTTTCAAACCATATTTCTTTCAGATTAGATAACATTGATAAATGGAGATACTTCAACTCACAGAATGAATTATTTGGAACCCACTTTTCCGATGTAACTACTAAATACTCTAGTTCGTCACATTTAGTAATAATCATCTTTTTCAACTGTGGAAACTCATAGCCTTCTGATTCGGACAGGACACTCTTCAAATTTCTCACTTTTATCAAGCTTAAATCTTCAACTCTTCGCATCAAATCCCAAATCCCGCGTTGTTTGATATCACATGCATCACCCGTGAGTTGCAACTTATTCAGTTGACCTTCGTCGAGTGGTTGATATCTAAAATCATTGTGCACGAGGATTCTGAATCGCTTGATCCTATTGAAGATTGACGTCTTTTTAGGCAAAACTGAAGCTTCTTGCAGACTGATTTGTAATGCATATAGTGAAAGGTATGCGATTTCACTAAAACTTGCATTGATATTCCCATCTTCTTCTGATTCAAAACAATCATAATCATCATCTTCTTTTCCTCTACATCCCCACCTTTTGTAGCTCAATGGAAGATACAACTCTTCTAGCTTCTGCATTCTTGATAATACACCCGGTGAAATGTACACCAGGTTCGTTGATTCTCTCAAGTCGAGCAATCGCAGATTACGAAGCTCTTTCATCTCCTCTGGGACACGCCTTAAACTTAAGGTGGAAATCCAAAGAAATTCAAGATATTTAAGGCGTCCAACCCAAGAGATATCTTCCAACTTGAGTACTTTAAGACGCAACGTTCGAAGATTCCTTGGCAGTTCGAGTGATTGTGTCAATGATGGGATGTCCAAAGACAAAACACGCAGGTTCCTCAGTTCACTGAAACTGCCAACTGGAAAGAATAATGTGTCTTTCCCATGTTGAAGATGGAGCAGAGAAAGCTTCGGACACAGAGCATAAATAGAGTACTCAGTGACTTCTTTAAGCACAAGAGAAAGCCCATTGTAATCTTCATACTCATGTTCATGCCTGAACAGCCTGTTTTTCGTTACATTCTCGCGGCCAAATAGTAATCCATATTTTGAGGCAATCAATTTCGCTACATCACGTCCATCAGCTAACAATTTCACATACTGATCATCATACTCATCTTTCTCACGACGAAGCTCATTCAATAGCCAACCAGTGTTGTTGACATCGTGATGTATCTCTTCATCATCAAATTTCCTGCCACCAAGGCGGCTGTTCTTCCTGCCGTGAAGCTCAATCATGCTACGATTTGATAGAATGATATCATAAATGAGATGTCTTGCTTCAATCATGTCATGCACATGTTTAAACACATTTAGTCCCATCATATACATAACCAAATCATCAACTGGTATACTCAAATTTTCAGGAAAAATGCTACAAATCAAGAAGCATAGCTCGAGCAAAGTTGGACCATATATCGGTTTAGACACATGCATAAGTCCAGCTATATGCTTTGCTCTACGTGCCAATGCATTTGATTTTGATGTTAATTTTATCCAAATGAGTTCAAACTTATCTTTCAATGCAGTTGAAGTCATTTTGATAGCTAAGCTCAGTTGTTCATCTCATTCTTGCTTTGCCATTTGATGCAACTCTGGATAGTTAACAAAAATTGTCAATAATCAAATATACATTACGCTTAATACATCGTAGGCCCTCTATATAGTTGGTTATCCAACTGACCCTCAAAACTTGAAAGTATCTCATTAGTTTTCCCCTAGTGACCCTTCTGAACTTGTTTAAAGTGACTCATTTACTAAATTTGGGGAGTTAGCAAGAGGAGAAGGCAACGGGCATCCTAACTAGGTTGGCACCCCCGAAAAACCAAAAACCCCAGCTGAACCCAACTTTATTAAAAGGTAAAGGGAAAATACAAGAGAGACAAAAAAAAGGCAAAAACAAAAAGCTAAGCAATACGAAATCGCTCTACAGAACCAAAATCATCAGAGATAAACCATACTGCTCCTTAAAATGGCTTGAAACTGTGCCATTTTGTAGATGGAGCAATTTCAGACTTCATTAACAGAATTACTTAATTTGGTTTCATGTTAACAACACCTAATTAGCCCCAATCTATTAAGCATTAGTGTCTACATGAATTATAAATTGTTCTTTTGTCAAGTAAGAAAATACTCTAATAAATCAATTAATCAAATTATGGGTTTAAGATTTACCTGGAAATTTGACTTCATGTTTCAGCTTCAGCATACCATTAATTTTGATTAGTAGATGAATCAACCTAGTTGAGTAGGGATTGCTCTTTATTTGACTTCATATTCATACCATACATTCTTCATTCTTTAGGTCCAAAAGGTGTTGCATTATTATTACAACTTTAGTTTTGGTGGGGTGGCTCTTAACAGACAAAGTAATTAAGCACTTAATCCCAAAATACAGACACTTTTTCTAAGAAATGTCCAAAAGGAAAAGATTAAAAAAAAAGAAAGAAAGACAGACAGACACAAGTGTCCAAAAGAAAAGTTAAAAAAAAAACAGTAAAGTATATATGGTGGGACAAACTTCATATCAATTAACTCCATTTAACTCAAGTGGAAGATAGATAACCTAATTAATCCAAACTCTTTTTAGAAGTTTGAACAACATTAAACATAAAAGTAACGTTAATTTAAGCTTAACTATATTTATAAAACAGTACAATTAAAAGCCTCGGATAATAGAATTTGACATTATAGACAAATTATATAACATGTCAAATTCTATTCTATTATACTATTTTATAAATATCGAGCCTAAATTGATGTCAATTTAAAAAAATGGAAAAGTATACTTCTTCTAACTGAAGATCTCGTAGAAAATTTCTATTATGTTGGTTCAATTTACATTTCACAAAAAAAACTTGTTTTGATACCACAACATATTAGGAGTGGAAGATGGTAGAAGATGGAGGAACACCAAGGAGAGAAAGGATATTAGTCATTTTCTAGTATTCTGTTGATTATAAGTACAAAGTATTTATAGTATTCAATTACAACTTTAAAATAAACTAATAACAGAAGGTAAGAAACATAAGATAGTAAAATAGCTAATTGACTAATATATCACTCACTTTACAAGACAATCAATAAAATTCAACGACTAACCCTTTGAAGAACATCCATATGTACTAAAGAGAAGACAACAACATGTTTCACATATAACCGTAGAAGATGATTATTGCAGGATGTAATGAGCCAGAATACACAAGATTGTGGTCCAATATTTATATTTTGGAGGTTAAATGTCTCCATTTATTGATGCTATCTAACTTGAAAAAAGATATTGCAATTAGACACGCCAAAGCCCCACAAACGCGGCCATTATAATACCTCAACACAGCTACAACACCCAAGATAAAATGAGTCCTGGAACGACAGAAGCATCAACTTGAACATTGTAGCGAGAAATCCCAGGTTTAGATTAGATTTGCAAGCCACAAGAAGCCTCTGAATTGATTTCAGTAAACAGCGAACCAAAAATAATTTTGAATTTATTAGATTGCACAACAAACATATGAAAAATCTAAGTGTTCATGTAGTATGAGTCAGGATCCAGAATTTACCTGATGTCTTGACTACAGAAGCACCGCCAATTGATAACTTATTCTTTAGAGTTTCTCAAGCTTCAACCTGAAATAATATTACAAGATTAATTAAATAGTTTAATCATAATTGTATATACAGAATATGAAAAAGACATAACAACAAAAAGTATAGAAACATCAAACATTGAAAAGATCAAGCAAATGAATTAACATCAAATCATGAATGTAACAGAAAAGTCAGTGGCGGAGGCATGTTTGTGATTCTGGGGGTACAATATTGTATCACCTCGGACCCCGTGAACCCCTCTGCCACTGTAGAAAAGTAAATAGTGATTTTACCTCTTGATAATTGTATTAAGATCTTCCTCTAATGGATATGAGCTCCCATTCATTTGTATTAATTCAAGCTTTGGCGTGCTCAATGCCGAGTAGGAGAAAGACTCCATCTTATTGCATTGATGAAGCTTCAAAGTTTCTAATGAAGGCAACTGAATCGAACTAACCCCGCCGTAAAAAACACTAAGGTTAGGCATATGTTGAAGCTCCAAAACCTTTAGACTAAAGAACGCAATTTTGTCCATCATTGCTTCTTCTACTTGATCATCATCTTTCACAATAATTTCTTTCATCTTCTCACAGCGAATAATCTGTACTTTTTCTAGTGCAAACATAAGCTTCGCTAACCGAAATGAGAATACATGATATAAGTTGTGACATTCTGACAACACTAGATGCTGCAAATTCTCAAACGCACTGATTTTTGGTGGCATCTGAAAGCATATATGCCTTAAATTATGTAAACCATATAATTCCAATACTTTTAATGAATTAAGCACCCAAATTGTAGCACCATGTCCTTTGAATAAGAATATAATTTGTAGGGCTTCACAAAATGCTATTTTGAGTTTTTTCAATCTCTCCAACTGCTTTTCCATCAATTCAGATGAAAAGGCACAGTACGTCTCCGTAAGGCTAATTGCACGCTTGATCTCGGTTTGCTGAACAACCTGTCACAGAATATACAGATAAAAGATATGAAAACAGCAAACAATAATTATTCGACTGGGAATACTGTAGAATTTCTCCTATACATAAACACAGACACACACACACACCGCAACATATTTATAGAACACTTCACTTCATATATACCTGATCGTCGGAAACAACTCTTGCACTGAATCTATATGCGCTCTGATTTGTTGGAAATGATTGGAAATTGCTATCAAATGCACAATTTGGTCTCTCAATGCTAGCTGACACAATCTGCAGTCAATGAAATAGATATCTTGGATGATGTTCAAATGGCTACACAGAAAGATAATTGGAAAAGAGAACGTAAGCTTTTATTTCTCTCCCTTAAACAAGATACTACTCAAATTAAATACATTAATATAAAAAAAGTGTAATATGTTCTACCTCATTGGTTGTCAATGGCAGATCATTGTCATTCAGAACTGCATCATCTATTGTACAATCCTTGTTTGCAAGAAAACCAACAAACATTGGAAGTGAATACAAATGTAGTTCTTCAATACATGAAGTCTCACAGGAATTGTCATCTCCTACTTCGCTTTCGTACATAACTCCCTCCATTTCATTACAATCAAGTATCTCTACGCTTTTGAGTTGCCTCAACCCTTTAGCCATTGACAATGGAAATACATATTTCAATTTATGACATAACCTTATGCTAATTTGTCTCAAATTCTCAAACATTCGTAAATGTGGCCTTGTCCCATACCATATTTCTTTCAGATTGGATAACATTGATAGATGGAGATACTTTAACTCGGTGAATGAATTATTTGGAATCCAATTTTCTGCTGCAACAACTAAATATTCTAGTTCGTCACATCTAATAATAATCAACTTTCTCAACTGAGGAAACTCATATTCTTCTACTTGGGACATGACATTCTTCAAATTTCTCACTCCTATCAAGCCTAAATCTTCAACTCTTTGCATCAAATCCCAAATCCCGCTTTGTTTGATATCACATGCATCACCTGTGAGTTGCAACTTATTCATTCGACCTTCGCCAAGTGGTTGATATTTAAAATCATTATGTATAAGAATTCTAAATTGTTTGATCCTCTTGAAGGTTGATGTCTTTTTAGGCAAAATTGGAGCTTCTTGTAGACTAACTTGTAATGCATATAACGAAAGACATGCGATCTCGCTAAAACTTGCATTGATTTTCTCTCCTTCCTCGGATTCAAAACAATTATGATCATTGTCTTCTTTTCCCCTACATCCCCACCTATTGTAGCTGAATGGCAGATACAACTCTTCTAGTTTCAACATTTTTGATAATACACCAGGTGGAATGTAAACAAGGTTTGTTGATTCCCTTAAGTCAAGAAATCTCAGATTCTGAAGCTGTTTCATCTCCTTTGGGATATATCTCAAACTTAAGGTGGACATGGAAAGAAATTCCAGATATTTAAGGCCTCCAATCCAAGACAGATTATCCAACTTGAGTACTTTAAGACACAATGTGCGAAGTTTCCTGGGCACTTTGAGCGATTGTGGTAATTTTGATGGGATGTTGAAAGACAAAACCTGGAGGTTTCTGGAAATGCGAACTGGTAAGGATGCTGAATCTTCCCCATGTTGAAGATGAAGCAAAGCATGTTTTGGACGATAAGGATAAAAAGAGAACCTACATTTTTGAAGGACAAGAAAAAGCCCATCATCATCTTGAGAGCGAGAACCATGCCAGAATAGCAAGTTTTTCGTTTTAGCCTTGGGGCCAAATAGGAATCCATATTTTGAGGCAATTTCCTTCGCTAAATCGCGTCCATCAGCCAACATTTTCACATACTGATTATCGTACCCGTCTTTCTCGCGACAAAGCTCATTTGACAGCCAACCAGTGTTGTCCTCATCAAATGTCCTGGCAGCAAGGCGGTTATTCTCCTCACCGCAAAGCTTAATCATGTTATGAGTTGCTAGATCATAAATGATATCATCAATGAGATGTCTTGCTTCGATCATGTCATGCACATGTTTAAACAAATTGAGGCCCATCATACATTTGACCAAATCATCAACTGGTATACTAAAATCTTGGGGGAACGTATTACAAATGAGGAGGCATATTTCGAGTACAGTTGGTAATTTGCTTGGATTTGACAGATGCATAAGTCCAGCTATATGCTTTGCTCTGCGTACCAACTCATTTGATTTTGATGTTAGTTTTACCCAAATTACCTCTAACTTATATTTCAATGCAGCAGTTGAAGTCATTTTGATAGGTAAGCCTTGTTCATCATCTCTGACTTGCTTTGCCATTTGATGTAAATCTGTATAGTTAACAAAACTGTCACTAATCAAATAGTCCGTAAACAAACCAAATATATATTAGGCTGAATACATATCGGCTCCCCAAACATAGGAAGTATCTCATTAACTAGCTATTGCTTACAGTAACCTATTGACCTTCTCATTTAAAAGGTTTGCAATGTATTTAACCTATATATTGACATGATGACCTTCTAATCAAGTTCAGTAGTGATGGTTACTAATCTCATTAATGAAAGATTCAACATGCCTGAATGCGATTATAATGGGATAAAGTACAACTTCAGTCCTATGATTATGGGAGAACATATTTAGACTCCATTGAACTTATAAAACCGTGTAATATTAGCACCGACTCCACACAACTGAGTGTAAATTTGTTCTTCCCCAATAACCATATGACTAATTTTGCATCTTATACCGATTATAACTGGTCAATAACTCAACTAGTCAAATTGAAAGATCATAGGATTGATCCAAACAGAAAATTTTGTAAAGATCAGGGTTTAGAGATGTTTTTCTCAAGTAAGAATTAACTCCAATAAATCAATTAATCAAATAATGGTTTACTTTAAGATCATACATAGAACTAGCTTATAATAATCAACCTTTAACTTGTCAAAATCGCCCCCTAATTCTGTTAAACATTAGTCTATTCATGAACTCTAAAATTGTTGTTTCTCAAGTAAGAATAAGCTCTAAGAAATCAATTAATCAAGGCTTAATAACTCTACAGCTCCTTGAACTTGTCCATTTTTTCCATTTAACCCTCAACTTAAGGGAGGGATATTAGCCTACACTTGTCATTTTTATCACTTAGCTCCTTTTGCGTGTAGATGTGGCATTGCGCATCATTAATTTATAAATAATTATATATATGACGTGGCCTGATGTCACGTCAGGCCAAATGAGCAAAATGTATTACATTTTCCGAGTTGAGACGGACTAAGTGGAAACAAATCAGGTGCTTAATAAATTGTTCCTTAAAAAAAATGGACAAGTTTAGGGGCGAGATAGGTATTAAGCCATTAATCAAACGATGGTTTAAGAATTTACCTAAAAATGAAGTTGCTCAGAAGAAGGATTCGGAGAGAAAGCAAATTGATTTAAAAACTGAGCTTCCGACTGTTTGTTATCAGATCATCAGACAGTAAAGTGGAGAGGGAAGAAGATGGTATGCAGCAGCTCTTTATTTGACCATTGTTAACACCATCTTCAAGCATATATATACATAAATAAATACACATATTCTTCCACTTCCATTAAATTAAATACATTCTTGTGGCTCAAAAGATGTTGAATTATTACAACTTAACCTGTGGCTGCCCCAGAAAGAAACAGATACCTTTTCTGGGATATATCCAAAAAGAAAAATAAATTAATTCTAAAGTACAGTCCACTAATAACGTTAATAACTCAAGTACTGATAAGTATTTAATAAACATATTGTAATTGAATTTCAATTGATCAAATGACCAATTGACTTTATGAAACAGGAAGGAACAAACTTTTCCTATTTCAAAAAGAATAAACAAATAAGTAGGCAACAACAATTAACATTAAATACACGGCTAATAAGATGAAACTAAAAGGATTAACATCATATATTAACTCACCCCGAAAATGTATAACGAGGATTGCCCTCACATATGCAAGGATATAGCTACACAATTAAGCAATTGTAGGAGATTTAACAATTCAAAAGATTTATAGTCCACCCCATAAAACTTCAACAAATGAACAAGCGGTCGAAAGCAGAAAACTTCAACACAATAGTCCACTCCATAAAACTTCAATAAATGAAAAAGCAGTCGAAAGCAGAAAACTTCAACACAACACCATTGAAAATCTATTTAAATGAAGCAACATAAGTCTTGAAACTAGAACCTTAAGCAACAACCGATGTTTAATTTTTCTGAGCATTCTCTTCCTTTACAAGTGCGACCAAAACTTTTGTCAGGATGGTTTCGGTTTGCTGGTGAGCATTTTCCAAAGCTTTTGCTATTCTTTGCCATCTTTCACCATGCTTTGGCTCAGCAGCTATACACCACTTCAAAACGTCCTTCTGGTCTTCTTCAGTCCCATGCTGAATTTCAAACTTGTAATATAAAGCCCAGAAATCTCCGATATCCGGGAAAAATGTGACTGCCCCGTTCAGCAACTTCCGAGCTTCATCAACCTTCCGGTGGCGCCACAACAAATTAGCAACAGCAACAATGACATGAGGATCACTAGCACATGTCTTAATGCCATCGACACACTTGCTTATGGGTTGCACACGAGGAACCATCTCGATCGATGCTGCCCACAATATGCCACTGTTTGGACACTCCTCTAACGCCTCTGTCATCAAGATCTTAGCTTCTTTTTTGTTCCTGTGTCTTGATTCAGCGCGGACAGCAGCAAGCCATAGTTCAGGGTTATGCGGGTTCTCCTTCCTCGCCATTGTGAGAACTGCACGTGCCTTACTCAACCCAGTCATTTTCTCTTCTAGATTAGCTAGAGAAAGCCAGAGTTGTATGCAACTCGAGCAATAGTTCAAACTCAGTTCATATACTTCTTTTGCCTTTCCCAAGTGATCAAGACGTTCTTCAAGCTGCCCAAGCATCAACCACAATTTGAAGAAGGAAGGGAATTGCTTCAAGCCTTCGTCGAGCAGCCTCCTCTCCTCCTCAGTATTACCCAACTCTCTCTCCACGATAGCAGACTTCATCCACACTCTTTCTGTACCGCCTCTTTCTCTTGCCTTAGCAAGCAACAACCTAGCTCTTTCGGGTTCACAATTCTCAAACTCGAGCTTAAATGCTGCAAGCCAAATCTCCTCAGAGTTTGGTATGGCAGCATAAGCCTCTTGAAGAATAGCTCTAGAAGTCTCAGTAGAGCCTCTCTTCTGACACTCCTCCGCATCCGTCACCCATGTCCTCTTCCTATTCTCTTCTCCCTCAACTCCAATCCCAATTGTATTCTTAATAATTGCTCGACAAGTGACTCTATAACCTGCTCTTTCCGCTGCCTCAGCCTCCTTGATCCATACGGCCCTATCAATCACTAACCCTTTCCGAATACACCTCGCAATGATCTTCCCCGGCATTGATGTATTCCCGTTGGTTTCCTCCAACTTGGCTGCAGTTATCCATATAATGGGTTCGTAGGACAAGTTCATCCTGGCGTTGTTCAACACTCTCTTAGCATTATCATAAGTCTCCAATCTCGCCAACGCTAACCAGAACTCGAGGTTCAACGGACAATGTTGTACTGCTCTGTGGAGTAATGTTCTCCTAGCATCATCATCAGAACTTGCAAGCCTACATGCTTCTAACCAAACATCCTCGTTTTGAGAACACTCTTCACACCCCTTTTGAATTAACTGTCTCGCGGCCGGAAGATTCCCAGCCGCCTCTTCAAATCTAGCAGCCTCAATCCAAGAAGAAGGATGTTTTGGATTCTTGAACAAAAGCAGCAACCTAGGGTTTGTAATATCAGAAATCTCCAAATCAGAAAACCTATCTAAGTTCAAACACCTATCTGTTCCTTCTTCACCTCCTACAGTGTCAATATCCATCAGAGCCGGACCATTATCAGAATCATCTGTAAATCCACAACGCGACATAATTGGAATTCAGGAATCGGATATACAGACTAAAATATTTGCCAAGCAATTGATTGAAAATTTCTAATTATACCCTCCCTTCAAATTATATCTTTCTTTTCTTTGTTAACCTTTTAATTTCCGACTTATATGTATACTAATTTAACAAAACCTCATATTTTGTCTAGCACCATTCATAATATTTAACAGTTTAGAAAAAAAAATCAAAATATGTAAAACTTTCCAAAAAATATTGGCTTAATACATTTGTGGCCCCATGAATTTGTCCATTTTTTTCACTTAGCCTCTTCAACTTAACGAACAACCTATTGACCACCTAAATTTGTAATTTTTTTTCCACTTAGCCACCTGAACTTGTAATATTTTTCCACTCAGCCACTTGAACTCGTAATTTCTTTCCACTTGGCCTCCTCAACTTGTCAATTGTGACATATTTGCCCATTTTATGCTGATGTGACATGGCTTTTTTATAACCACTTATATTATGCCACGTCAGCACAAAGAGGAAAAATGGGTCATATGTGACAAGTTGAGGAGGCCAAGTGGAACAAAATTACAAGTTCAGGTGGCTAAGTGGTTGTCATCTAAGTTCAGGTGGCAAAGTGAAAAAAATTGACAAGTTTAGGAGGCTGGATAAGTATTAAGCCAAAAATATTAATTAAACTTTTTCCAACTTTGTTCTCATGATAAATGATTAAGAATAGAAGGTTGTAAGATGTTGTTAAATTAGAGTTAGGATGTTAAAATTGTTCACACTTTTCGGGAAGGGAACAAAGCGGCAGATTGGATGGCGAATTTGATAGGTATTTATTCCTTGGAACACCACGAGTGTGATGTGTCGCCTGCAAGCCTCCATGACCTCCTCTTAGCTGAAACATGTGTTCGAGCTCCTCACGTCGAGTCCATATGTAGTTGACTTTTTTTTTTATTTCGTTTTCTGTTTTTCTTTTCCTTTTTTTTCTGTATAGGATTCTAATCTTTCGTTACAACAAAAAAGATAAATTCGTAAAGTTATTTTAGCATTAATTACTAAAGGATTATATGATAAAGTTTTTTTGATGTTTTTTGTTTGAAGATTTTACGCATTGTTTTGTCAAAAGAGGCAAAGTAAATTTTTTAAAATATCACTAAACTTTACTCTAATATACCTTTTTAGTGTTTTTGGCTACTAAATGTCAATTACCGCTACTTCAGTAAGATTATTGACTATATCATAATAAAAACTTTGAGAAATAAATAACAGTTAAGAAATCTTAATTTTTCGCTTTTTTTTTTTTTTTTAGGTTCATTTAGATATTGTTTTGTAGTTGAGAAAAAACTCAACAAAATCATTTTTATAATTAAAATAATATGATTTCATAAATTATGCGTAAAAGAGACGTGTTAACTCAAATTGCTATATTAGAAAGTTAAATAACTTCTTATAAGTATTGGGAATGATCCAGTGTGACCACTCATTTTAGTGTGACAATTTTTATGGTGTGACAATGGGGGCAGTTTAGTAATTGATTAGGTGAAGGTGGCAAACTTGTAAATAAATAGAGAAGTATGACACGCATGGAAATGAAGGAGGAGGAGGCTGATGTGAAGGGAGAAAAAAGTTTTATTTCCTTTATCTGGGTTGCTATTTACAGCCCACTTATTCCGAACTACAGCCCACTTATGCCCAAAATACCCCTTTCATAATTTCCTTCTTAATTTTGATGTCCTCTTAACAACCTATTTTTCAAGATTAAACTTTTTAACATCAAAATCACACCTTTTGTTCTCAATTATGGACAAAAACACGAATAAATTACGAAAAACAAACTCAAAAAACAGTTAATTTGATCAAAAATTTCAAAAAGTAGATTGATTAGGGTTTGGAGGCCGTTTTTATGGAGAAACGGCCATGGTGGCCGTTTCTCCATTCTCCTTATGGTGAAACGCCCTAACCTAGGCCGTTTCGCCTTAGGGCAAACGGCTTTGATGCCGTTTTTTAAAAAAAAAAATAAAAATTCAACGTTTTTTTACCGTTCGAGTACCTCGTCTTCTAATGATTGATCATCACTGTTCCATTCCAGATTTGTTGGGTCATTCAACATCTCAAACTCTGAATTTTTAATGTTAGAGTTTGAAAATTAGGTTTTTTGATTTGAGAGCTTTCTATTTTTATTTTTTCTGACTTGTTCATAATGAAAAGGGCAAATTTGTCAAAGTGGGTTGTAGTTCGGAAAAAGTGGGTTGTAAATAGTGATACCCTTCTTTTATTTAAAATACATTTTTCTGATGATCCCGAACTCGGTTTTCGAAAATTTTTATACCGTTGGACTCTTATTAATTAGTCGGTTATTTTGAGATCCATCCTTGTCAAATAAAAATGATTATTTTTTCAAATTTCTTTGTTTTTTATCCATTTAATCACTTTCATTATTTATTGGGACTAAACTGTACGAAATTTGACTTTAGCCTAAGAATTAAAGTTTCTTAAAATTACAGTATACATTTTCTAGAATTTTTCCAGAATTTTCTGGGCAATTTTTGAATTTTTTTTATCAAAATTTCTACAATTCAAGACGGTTTATTAAAAAAAAAAAAGTGACATGTTATGTTAGCTCATGACTGTTCACTGTATCTCCATCTCCATTTTTATTATTTATTTATATACGTCATATTACCTCTACTTTCATATTTTCTTTTATCCCAAAATATTCCAAACAAAACATGCTGATATTTCAAAAATCATTACCAAATATTCCAAAATGAATATTTTGCCCAAAAAACATCCAAGTTTAAACAAAATGCATAAAAAAACATGCTGATATTTTAAACAAAACTTGCTGATATTCAAAAATCCAGTACTACAAAAACAATAAAACACATCAAATTAGAACATAATATTTCATTACTAATCATCAGATTCACTAATATTTCAAAAACATCTCTCTAATATTCCAAAATCAGATCCTAATGTTCAAAAAGAAAACTATAATTCCAAAAAATATGATGATATCAGAATATACTAATATTCCAAACAAAACATGTTGATATTCCAAAAATCATTACCAAATATTCCAAAATGAAAATTTTGCCCAAAAAACATCCAAGTTTAAACAAAATGCATACAAAAACATGCTGATATTCCAAACAAAACATGAAATCAGTACTACATAAACAATAAAACACATCAAATTAGAACAAAATATTTCATCGCTAATCATCAAATTCATTAATATTCCAAAATCAGATCCTAAATGTTTCAAAAGAAAACTATAAACCAAAAAACATGTTGACATCAGAATACACTAATATTTCAAACAAAACATGTTGATATTCCAAAAGTTATTACCAAATATTTCAAAATGAGAAAAAATTGTTTTTATTTTACCATGATGGATCTCAAAATGACCGCCTAACTAATACGAGTCAAACGATATAAAAATTTTCGAAAAATGAGTTCGGAACCATCTGGAAAATGTATTTTAAAGAAAAAAAATAAAAGACTTTTCTCTCTCTTGTGATGACATCATCACTGACATCATGAGTCCCCTCCCTTCACAATTCACATGTATGCCCCTCAATTTCTGTACAATTATGTCATCTTTTTCCATTTAATTATAAAATTGTCACCATTGTCACACAATAAAATTTGTCTCACCAAAATAGATTTGTCATAGTTGATCCCTCCCTAGGTAGTACTAACATTTTGAATTACTTTTTGGAATTAGTTAGCTCTTTCTTGACGTGACATAGTTATGTCTGCGTCGGAATAAAATATTTCAACATTCTCAACTAATGCAAAAGAGTTAACAAAACACACTAAGTCCCTCTTTTTCAAATAAGTTCCGTAAAATTCAATTCAGTTCTGTAAATGCAACAAAATTAATTAAAAACATTTGGTCAATTTCAATTCAGTTCATTTATTTCAATAAAAAAAATAGAGCATAAGAATAGTTAACACATCATCCCACAATCAAATAATTCAATAAAATGCTGTAAAAGTGTTCTCATAAGTAGTTAGCAAAACACACTCAAAATAGTTAACACATCAACCTACCATCAAATGATTCAAAATAATCACTCTAAAAAATCATTTGAAGCAACGCGATGGTGCCCCCCTCTAGTCTTTAATAAAGTTGAAAACCCCCCTACTTTCTCATTGATAAGTATCAAATGACTCATTAATATTTTGCATTTGTGGGCCTGTCTATACCTTTGTTAAAGATCTAACAGAGATTCGAAAAAAAACGGGAAAGAATACGTGTTCAATTGGAAAATAATTTGTTTTCAATTTCTTTTTCATTTTAGGAAAAGTAGACAAATATGAAATTTGTTGCTTAAATATTCGATTAAGTACAAAATTTAGTCTTTTATGACGCACAAAATTTGTCATGAAACATAGTTTTTCGTCACAATATATAATAGGTGACGAAAATTTAGCGTCATAGCGTGCGGCACAGTAGGAACGTCGTCTTAGGTATACATGACGATTTTTTGAGTTTGTCAAGATCTATTTACTTTTATATGACGCACAAGAATATGTGTCAGTATCTTATTTCATTTTAATGACGTTTGTTTTGTCACAGATAATACCAATGTTTGTCATATAAAGCTTCATTTCGTCATAAGTAGTACATGATAAAATGACGTTATTCAAAATTTGTCATCTAAAATTATAGCTTAGGTGACAATATCAATAAGAGGTTGAAATTATAAAAATTTCAGTAACGTATTTGTCACCCATTTTGTCATTTAAAGTTAAGTCCGTCACATAATCTATATCCTAAATTGACAAAATTAATATTTTGTCATCAAAGTTCTTAGTTAAGGTGACAAATCAATATATATACCAAGTTTATTTTTATATTTAATGATAATATAACTATCATTTTTGTCATCAAATTTGTCACTTCAGATGTATTAATTGTCAAATCATCATGGAAGGTGCACATTGAATGATGATAAATTTCGTCAATTAAAATTATCTTATGAAGACAATAGTAGTGTCACTTAATAGTTATAGATCATCGCCAGTTTATTTGTCACTAAATGCTACAGTGAAATTATAATATAAAATTAAAAAAAAAAACACAATTTTATTAAATAGCAAATTTGCTAAAAAAACAAATATGTAGAACAATCCTAAGCATAAATATACAAATTCAAATCTAGAAATAAAATAATTCTTCATGCTTCATGCTTATCATAAATTGATCAATCTCCCACTTTTGAAAAAAGTGTCCTGCATGAAAAGACACAAAATCATTAATGTGTATCAATCATTTTTTATATTCTTCTAATCAGACACTTCAATGTTTAAATAGGCATTTCGTTGATTAGAGAACAATTATGTTTTCACCAAAATCGCTCACTTGGGTTCCATGACAAAATATAAATTGAACATGGATTAGGATACGGGTAAAAGTTGACAAGACAATAGGTAAAAATTTGCATAAAATAAAAGATGAAAACCCAAATACAGCAACAACACATGAAAAGCCAAACAATTTATCTCTCAACCACGAACACCACTTAAAAATAAAACCCAAACAACTCACTTAAACTTAGGCACAAGAATTTAATTTGATTGGACTTGTAACCATCCTATAATTGCTTATAGTCAAACAAACACATTTGCAAATATCACATTCCAATCTAACAATTTCATTAGAATTAGTCGAATCATTCAATTTGAGTAGATTACTACCTGAATCAAAGTATCAAATAAAATTTCGAAAGGTCTTCAACTTTCCGAATTCATCAAATCAGGAAGTTTCCAGTTGGTTCGTTTAGAGGCTGAAATGTTAGATAAGGTGACAAACAGAAAAAAAGATTAAAAAGAAAAATTAAGGAAAATCGAGTACGATAAATAAAACAAAGGCCAAAAGATCTGTTACCTTTGGAATTTTCCTTCCATTCAAAAAACTCTCAAAGCTTCAAATTAAATAGAATACAGATCGAAAGATATAGAAAGAAGAAAATGGACTCTGATCTTGGCGTCTCTAATTACCAGAAAATTAAGATTTATGTGTTGCTGCCTCTTGTAAATTGCAAAACGGTGAAGAAACCGCCATTGAGAAGAGGCGAGAAGAGAGCTCAAGCGGCACAAATATTAAAGAGGAAGGAAAACAAGAATCTAGGTTATATACTTAGGTTTATGTTATGCCTATTGGATTGGGTTTCAGTTAAAAAGAATATTGGGCCTAGTTTAGTAAAGCTTAAATTCTGATATTGCTCATTTGAAGAATCGTAATTTAAATTCCATAATTATAAATAAAAATTATAAATAAATTCTAAAATAAAGGGGTGTTTTTTAGAACTACATGATAAATAAAAATTATAAATAAATCCCATAATTGAAAAAGTTATATTTCTTGAGTTATTATAACTTTTAAAGTTAAATTCAATACAAACTCCTATCAAATAATAAATCTAGTTATTGTACTAAACTACATGACAACACCTAAATGATTTCCAAAGTGACAATATATGATCGTAATTAATTAATTTAACCATGACAATGGTTATATATATTGTTATGAAAACACATTATAAACGACAAAATTTGAATAGTGTCACAATAAGTTACAAATGTATGACGTGATTTAAGTTGTCATGTTCTTTCTACTTAATTATGACAAATAAATATCATCACGCAAATGAATATATACAATGACAATATATAATCGTCAGAGATTCACATAATGATGACAATCATTAGCTAGTGTCATAAAATCATCTGAATACGTGACAAGATTCGAACAATGTCATATAAAATAGAAATATAAGACAAAAAAAAAATTTTGTCAGGTCAATTTTTATAAAATTATGTCAAAATGAAATCGTCGTAAAAAGTATCGTATACAATGACGTTGTAAAGTTGTCATCAAATATTATAACGACAACAATAGTTATAAATCGTCATAGAAACATATAACAATATATGACAACAAATGAAAAGTGTCACTACCCAAGTTGAATGTATGACGAAATCTGAATTGTTATGTTCGTTTTTGTTAAATTATGACAAAAATGAAATGTCATGAAAGGTATTTTGTTAGCATGACGAAATAGTCGTTGTTAATTAATTTTCTTTTGTCAACGAACATATTTCCCTCCAAAATTTTAATATTGTTTTTTACCTCAAAAATTATAAGTGACGAGTATTTGTTTATCGTCATGTAATCAATTAACAGTGCCAAAAATATATATCAATGGGGACAATGTAAATTTTCGTCATTAAAAAATTGAGATGGTGACAAACTTTTAATTCTGTCATGATAAATTAACTATTAATGACGAAATTTTGATCGTCAAAAAAATTATCGTCATAAAACGTCATATTTCTTGTAGTACGTATAAATTAGTGTCGATCATGCGATGCACATATATATTATCGAACACTATCATAATCGTAGTCATAGTTAAATGTCTTTAGTGATAATCTAAATTTTTGTGTGAAAAACATTGTAATAATAACTGCGAAAGATTGTTAGTTCCGACCCACAAAAGGCAAATAGAAGCCTAAGAGAACTCCAATGACACTTTAAACATAGAGTTTTAGTACTATTTAATGCTCCAATTACACTCTAAAAGCCATACTTCAAACACTTTAAACCAACTTTTCTTTTTAATAAGGCTGAATATACAAATAACCCCATAAACTTGGCTGAATGTTGCTACTGATCCCCTTAACTTTTGATTGTAACAAATACTCCCTTCAACTTTATAAATGGTAACAAATAACCCCTTGAACTTGGCTCAATGTTGTTACTGACTCCCCAACATTCAATTGTAACTAATATCCCCTCAAACTTTCTAAAAGTTAACAAATAGTTCTGAATCGCTGAAATGACAAAAAATGTGTGACTCAAACTCTCATAGTTGGACTAATGTTTTTGAAAAGAAGAAAAATCATATAAAACAATAAAATAAAAAAAGTGGAAATTTTTTTCAATTTGCTCCTTAAAAAATTATGTAAAAGATTTCTATACTTTTTTTTTCTTTCAAAAATATCATCCTTTTCAACTTTTGATCTCTTTAATCAATAATGAAAAACCCAAAATCAATTCGAAATCGCAATTTCAATAAAAAGAACAAAAATTAAGACGTCACAAAATCAATCCAAACCGTTAGTTTGGATTTTGAATCTACCTTAACGTTTTTATTTTAATTGATTTTTCTACTTTTTAAAGCTATTCATGCAACTATGAGAGTTTGAATCACATATTTGTTGTCTTTTCAGCAATTCGGGGTTATTTGCTAGCATTTAGAAAATTGTAGGGGGTATTCATTACAATCAAAAGTTGGGGGTCGATAGCAACAATGAGCCAAGTTCATGGGGTTATTTGTTAGTATTTATAATGTTGGAGGGGATATTTGTTACAATCGAAAGTTGAGAGGGTCAGTAGCAACATTGAGCCAAGTTCAGGGGGTTATTAATTAAGATTTATAAAGTTGGAGGGGGTATATGTTACAATTAAAAGTTGAGAGAGTCAATAGCAACATTGAGCCAAGTTCAAATGGTTATTTGTGTATTCAGCCTTTAAATAATAATAATAATAGTTTATCATTTGTGTATGTATTTTATTTGTTATTTTGTGTTTTTGTTTGAAAATATAACTAGGCAATAGCCTGTGCTTTACACGGGAATTATGGGTTATATTTTATGTTTAAAATTTCAATATATTATATTGGAATTACATTTTTTTATGGCTATTGTTTTTATTGTTAATATCTGGATTTTTTTTTATTAGCCGGCCAATTTTAAGAGCATTATCCAGCCGATATTCAGAAAAAGTTGAATTACATCCCACCCAAAGTTGAAACAAAATATTATGATAGGATTTTGATAAGAAAAATGGCAAAATGTGTTACGATTTAAAATTAAAATTTCAAAGTCGTATTAAATAACGAAAGGAATTGAAGATGTCACCAGTTATAAGACCACTCATTATTCTATAGGTAAACAATAATCGATACTCGATAATCGAAAGCTCAATATAATTATTTATTATTTACACGGGTAGTTTATGATAAGCCAAGAAAGATTAATAACATGCTAATCCAAACAATCTACACCCATACATCTCCCCTACAAAAATCGAAACCTCAAAATTGAAACTTTCAATTACAATTAATCAAATGAAAGAAATACAATCAACAAACAATTCCAAAAAAAAAATTGAATGCTGAGGAAATACAATCAACAAACAATTACAAATCGTTATACTGGGGAAGTTTGAGGTGGGATGTTAGATCTTCCTTTAAAAATTGAATGCTCCAGATTTGCTAGTCTGGACTCATTTTATTGAATGCTACAGATTTGCTAGTCTGGACTCATTTTTTCCTTCAATGTAGGTTCAAATATACAACATAAAAAAAAATATTCTTAAAATTTTATTGGATATCATATGTACATATATATATTTATATATATATATATATATATATATATATATATGTATTCTCATTTTTTGTAATGCATTTTTTTTCCTAGTCTGGACTCATTTTTTACTCGCATTTACTCGCATTTTTTTTCTATGACATGTACTATTCTCTCAAAAAAACAAAAGTAATGCATATTTGTATCATGGAACATATCATAGTCTTGATCGTCTCCGGCGACGGCTTCAACTCCGGTCGGCGGAGTTGTGGACGGCTGCGGCAGCGCTTCCTTTTCGTGATGAATAACTTGAATCTTTATAGCTCATCCTTCCTCCAACGACACATATATGGAAACCAACCCTTCCTCTAGGATGACGTTCAATGCTGCATGAACCCTGGCATCGACCCCATCATCCTCTTCTTGAAAATTGGACTTCATATATTTCCACCCGGATTTCCATGCCGCCTTGGAGTTCTCCGTCATTCTGTCCGGCTTCGAGTTCTCCGGCGTTCATCAAAGCGGGTTGTAAAAAATTCTCAGCTTCAGCTTGGATGACCATGATACAACCTCGATAACTCGGTTGGGGCTTAGACGTTATCTAATTAGGAGTCTTTTTATTATTAATGTTATTGAAGTAGTTTTATTGTTTTAGAAGTATTAGGTCTCTAATATTCTATTTAATTAGTATTTCCTTATAAGTAGAATTAGGTTTATAGGTTTGCTATTTAAAGCTTACGAGTTATGTAATTCAATCAATCAATTAAGAAGTTCAATAATATTTCAGTTTGCGCTAACTAGAAAAGCGAGTGGTGTTTTAGGTCGTTTCCACCCCAAAACGAGCCCTCTTGATCGATTCCCAAGATAGGGTCGTATCAACTGGTGCTTTCATTGAGAGTTTTGTACCCATCATTATTTTCATTGAGAGTTTTATCCCCATCTTTCATCGTCTTTTCTACCCATCTTTCATTGTTTTCTTTTTACCCATGTTCCATTGTCCACCATGATTGACGCAATCCGTGTCGAGTTTGCTAACCACAGAGATGCCCTTGAGTTATCTATTAAAAAATCCCTTGATGCTTGTGTTCAACAATTGCGCGCTCAAATACAACCACAACACTCAACGATCGACAACTCCAACAATAATAATGATGACACGTTTTTGTTTCGTTCCTTACAACAACCACCTCGGTTTATAGGTGAAGATCCGGATGTTTGGTGCTCTAAAATTGAAGAATACTTCGATTTTCATAATACAAGTGTAGAGAATCGTTTGAACATTGTCGCTCTCTATTTAGAGTATGATGTGTATGTGTGGTATCGTCGGATGCAAGCTAACAACATGTTTCGCGATTGGAATGATTTTTTGGTGCAGATTAAAGAACGATTTTGCTCTTTACAAATTGGAGCTTCTCAAGTGACTACGAAATTTGAGTCTCAAGTTTTTTCGGACGAATCTCTAGTTTCAAATTTGAGTCTCAAGTTTTTTCGGACGAATCTCAAGCTTTCATTGAGAGTTTTGTACCATCATTATTTTCATTGAGAGTTTTCTATCCATCTTTCGTTGTTTTTTTCTATTCATATTTCAATGTTTTTTTACCCCATATCCGATTCTCCACCATGAACGACACACTACGCGACATACTTCGTGCTGGATTTGCTGACCTACAAAATTCACTCAAGTTATCAATTCAACAGTCATTCGATGCGTGTACTAAGGAGTTACTCGCTCCAAAACAACCACAACAATCACAGGTTCGCGACTCCACCAATAGTACCGACTTCATTAGTTCCTTACGCCTAAACCCACCTCGATTCACAGGCAAAGATCCGCAGGTTTGGTGTTCTAAAATTGAAGAATACTTTAATTTTCATAATTTCACACTAGAGAATCGTTTGAAAGTTGTTATTCTTCATCTAGAAGGCGATGCGTGTGTGTGGTTTCGTTGGATGAAAGTTAACGACCCGTTCCGCGATTGGAATGATTTTTTGGAGAAAATTAAAGCACGGTTTGCCCCTTCAACGTTTGAAGATTTCTCGAGTTCGTCATTTGTTTTAGAAGCTGCTTCTGGTTCCATTACGGCCTTGACATCAATTCCCCAACTTGTGGTCCCGTTTGGGCAAGAGAGTTGTGTTGGTAGGGTTGATGCTGCTGCTAAATTAATTAGTTTGGATGGACTAAACAATATTCCTATACTATCTGTCCACACTAGTTTTGGGTTGAGTGTTTGCCACAAGTTGGATGATTATGGAATTAGGCTACCTCTTCCACGTCGTTATTCTATGATTAATTGTTTTGGTCCAGTAGATGCATCACTACCTGTAATTAATTGTGGTAAGGAATTCGGCAGTTCTCAATGGTTCAACAAAGACTATTTTATGTTTTTTGGAGATGACAACAAGCTACTCGATCTCGACCCTCCGAACCTATTCGATCAAATCCTCAAGCATTCCAGCTCTTTACAAGTCCTGACTTTTTTGTTGATTTATTTAAGTTGTCCATCAATGGTCTCTATGTTATTTTTGAGTTACACTTTCGATCAACTACCACCTTGAGGACAAGGTGATTTTGAAGGAGTGGCGAATGATACAACCTCGATAACTCGATTGGGGCTTAGACGTTATCTAATTAGGAGTCTTTTTATTATTAATGTTATTGAAGTAGTTTTATTGTTTTAGAAGTATTAGTTCTTTAATATTCTATTTAATTAGTATTTCCTTATAAGTAGAATTAGGTTTATAGGTTTGCTATTTAAAGGCTTACGAGTTATGTAATTCAATCAATCAATTAAGAAGTTCAATAATATTTCAGTTTGCGCTAACTAGAAAAGCGAGTGGTGTTTTAGGTCGTTTCCACCCCAAAACGATCCCTCTTGATCGATTCCCAAGATAGGGTCGTATCAGACCATTGCTTGGACTTCTCCTCCGTTGTCGTTGGCTTGGACATTTTCACCACTATTGATTCCGGCGGCTTGGAGTTCTTGACCGTTGTTAGTTTCTGTGATCATTCTTGATAGTATAAGTGGAAAGAAAGAAGTAGAGAGAGAAGTAGTTTATTGAACGGAAATACTTGTAGCTGGGGCACGGATCCCTATTAAATGAAAAATATTCACCTTTGTAACTGTTTTTGACCGGATTTAGTCAAACAATCCTAATTCCAGCAGTTAACTGTCAGTCAACAGTCAGTCAAACAGTTTAACAACTCCCAACTGTTTTCCCGCCTAAACTAATAAAGGAAACGTTGAACTACATGACACGTGTAGGTTTCATGAGACATGTGGTTAAAAATATAAACAACGAACTAAGGGCATATGGTGGAGTAACTTTTATACAAAGTAGAACTTGATCTTCTCATGCAAAGAAGACAACGATTCGATATGAGAAGACAACGATTCGATAAATTGGGTCAAGAGGTTTTCAAGTAACCTAAGTACATTAGCTAATTGAGGAACGGATTGGAGATGAGATACGTAAGAGAAAAGATGTGATGTGTATAGTATTTCTGAACAATTGACTAAAGCATTGGGTATCGGAAGTTAGAAAGGCGGTGAAAAGAACATCCTTGATGGAAAATATGGACCAATTGGAGACAATTGGAGACATTACAGATGAGTGCGAACGAGCATTTGGAACATATTACTTTCAGGCCTATGATCTTTTGTAGTCTTCGTAAGTAGTTGTCGAGTGCTGCCCCTCGTTTAGTTGCCAGTATTTTCCGTGTTACTGATTACATGTATCAAATGTACTGTCTCATTGATAGATGTAAATTCCAAATTAAAAATGTTTATTTTAATGAAAATGAATAGTTGATGTGCTTATAAAATTCTTATTTATAATAACTTAAAAGACAAAATTGTGGAAGACTTGGCTAAAGTTGAAATGAAGTTGACCATTATACTGTACTATTTGATTAGTCACTTAGCTCCAACTTATATTATTTCCCCATTAATCTGATTGATTTTGTTTTAAGCTTTTGGTTAGTTTTTGGAAGTATTACATATGTCTTTTGCTATTAATCCTCCAGATTTGCATCAGATCAGATGGCCATGAGGATTAGGAACGAGCGAAACGGCTTATCTATTGCCATTGCCATTGCCATTGTAAGTGCTCTCAGTGTTTTGAAAAACAAGTCAACAAATGTTTTGCTTAAGATGAAGTCAAAAAACTCAAATGATATTGCTTCTAGCTAGACCCTTACCGGTTGAATTGTTGATAGTCCTTGTCCGTTGAAGCTTATTGTCCTTTGATTGTTGAAGCTGATAGTCCTGTTATACCTGAGGATGATAGACTTATTGCTAGAGTTGAATCCAGTAGATGGAAGCCAACGAATCCGGATTTATGTATATGGATTATTTGCTCCTTTTATGAAAATTTGTGCATACTGGTTGATGATTTGGTTATGTATGGAATGTGTCTAGACATGTTGGAAGAAGTGCACGACATGGTTGGATCCGGAGATAGGGTATATGACCTCATTGAGTCCATTAACGAGACCTTGAGTGACCACTTACAAATGGATGATGTAGTTACGCTTTGTGATGAGGAGTATGACAGACAATACGTCAAACTTCCTGATAGTGCATATAGGTGCTTCATACTTCCGTTTTCGCTTGAAAATATAATCAAGCATCTTGTGAATTGGGTGTTTTCGAAGCTTGGTATATTACGCCTTACATATGGGAAAGGTTCGAAAGGCCTTCTCGTTTACTTTTTTGAAAGAATGAAAGAGCTCCTCTGTATTCTAATTTTGAATTTCCCATCATTGACACAGTCACTTCATGTGCTAAGGAATTTTCAAACGTTGTGTCTTGAAGTGCGTACATTGAAAGATATGTCTTGGATTGGAGATCTGAAAAATTTGGAATTTCTTACAATTTCTACTGTTAGCTTAATTGATGTGCCGATGGAGATGGGCGAGCTGATAAATCGGAGGTCTCTTAACTTAGGAAAAACGAACCTTGCGTACATTGAAAGAAGAGTTTTATCTGCCATTAAGCTTTAGAAAGTGGGGCATGAAGAAAGAATACGATGATTATGATGAACGGGAAAGCGATGATTATGATGATGAAGCGAGAATTACTGCATGCTGTTGTGAGTACAGATCTAACGATTACCTGATTACCAGAAGCACCACCAATTCATAACTTATTCTTTAGAGTTTTCTCAACCTTCAACCTGAAAATAACATATAAGTTTAACAGCTATTAATTTATCTTTCAGCTATTAATTATAATTACGTATGGTGAAGAGTATACAAAAAGAGAGATAGCATCAAGTAAATAGAAAGAGATTTTACCTCTTGATAGTTGTATTAAGATCTCCCTCTAACGGATATGAGCTTCCATTCATTTGTATTCTTTCAAGCTTTCGCGTACTCAGTGACGAGTTGGAGAAAAGTTCCATCTTATTGCATTGATCAAGCTTCAAAGTTTCTAATGAAGGCAACCGAATCGAATTAACCCCGCCGTAAAAAACACTAAGATTAGGCATATGTTGAAGCTCCAAAACCTCTAGACGAAAGAGTGCAATTATATCCATCGTTGCTTCTACTTTGTCATCATCATCTACAACAATTTCTTTCATCTTCTCACAACGGCTAATCTGTACTTTTTTTAGTAGAACCATAAGTTTCACTACTTGAAATGAGAACACATGATATAAGTTGTGACATTCTGATAATACTAGATGTTGCAAATTAAGTTCTGTAAACCATGCAACTCCAATACTTGTAAAGAATTAACCATCCGAATCGCAGCATGGTTTTCCTCGAACAAAAATATGATTTGAAGTGCATCACAAAATGCTATTCTGAGTTTTGTCAAACTTTCCAACTGCTTTTCCATCAATTCAGATGAAAACGCATAGCACATCTCCATAAGGCGAATTGCATCCTTGATCTTGGTATTTGAAACCTTCCACAAAATGTAAATAAAAATAAAAATAAAAATAAAAATAAAACATCAGACAATAATAATTTTTAGTCAAGGACGGAGGAAGAGGTTATAGGGAGAGCGTCCTTCCCTCCCAGACACCGAAATCTATTCTGGAAGGGGTGGTTTCAGATGGCCCTCTATCTGGGAAGAGAGTCAGGAGATGTTTCAATTTCAACCCCGGACTCTCTTCTCTCATTCTGCCACTGTTCTCAATCAAAAACCTTTATTTGACATCTATCTATGAGAAATTATATTGTAATCCTGGAGCAATACACTCCACCAATCAAAAGAGAGACTACATGGAGATGATTGGTGTCAAAAAATATATAGACGCAGGTGGCATCCATTGATTGGTAGAGTGTATTGCACCTGTATACACTCTTCCTTTTTGATAAACTTGTGCTGACCATATTAAGAATACTTGATTGCATATATACCTGATTGTTGGAAGCAACTCTTGTGCTGAATTTAGATGAGCTTTCATTTGTTTGAAATGAATGGAAATTGCTATCAAATGCACCATTTAGTCTCTCAATGCTACTTGACACAATCTGCAGTCAACGAATACTTCTTGAGTAATTTTTTCGATGAGTATAGTGACAGAGCCAGAATTATAAGTACTTCACACATTTTTCCAACAGGGAGCGCGGCTTAGAATAACCCCTTTCAGGATGGATTCTGGCACACACATACACAATTTTTTTGTGTTTAAGAAAATATTTTCACTGTCGCATTGATACGGCTCAAAACTATATATTGTATATCTTTTACCTCAGTGGTTGTCATTGTCAGGTTATTGTCATTTAGAATCCCATCATCTATTGCATAATTCCTGTTTGCAAGAAAACCAACAAACTTTGGAAGTGAAAACAAATGCAGTTCTTCAATAAAGGAAGCCTCGTAGGAATAGTCATCTCCTAGTTCGTTTCCGTACATAACTCCCTCCATTTCATTACAATCAAGTAGCTCTATGCTTTTTAGTCGCCTCAACCCTTTAAAGATTGACAAAGGAAACACATATTTCAATTTATGACAGAACCTTATGCTAATTTGTCTCAAATTCTCAAACATTCCTAAATGTGGCCTTGTCCCATACCATATTTCTTTCAGATTGGATAACATTGATAGATGGAGATACTTCAACTCGGTGAATGAATTATTTGGAATCCAATTTTCTGCTGCAACAACTAAATATTCTAGTTCGTCGCATCTAATAATAATCAACTTTTTCAACTGAGGAAACTCATACTCTTCTACTTGGGACATGACATTCTTCAGATTTCTCACTCCTATCAAGCCTAAATCTTCAACTCTTTGCATCAAATCCCAAATCCCGCTTTGTTTCAGATCACATGCATCACCTGTGAGTTGCAACTTATTCATTCGACCATCACCAACTGGTTGATATTTAAAATCATTATGTATCAGAATTCTAAATCACTTCATACTTTTGAAGATCGACGCCTTTTTAGGCAAGAGTGAAGCTTCTTGTAGACTAATTTGTAATGCATATAGTGAAAGAGATGCGATCTCACTAAAACTTGCATTCACTTTCTCTTCGTCCTCTGATCCTGAAAAATCATATTCGTCGTCCTCTTTTCCCCTACATCCCCACCTTTTGTAGCACAATGGAAGATACAACTCCTTTAGCTTCAGCATTCTCGATAATACACCCGGGGGAATGTACACAAGGTTTGTTGATTCTCTTAAGTCGAGGAATCTCAGATTTCGAAGCTGTTTCATCTGCTTTGGAATATACCTTAAACTTAGGGTGGAAACAGAAAGATATTCCAGATATTTCAGGCGTCCAATCGAAGACATATCTTCCAACTTGAGTACTTTAAGACGCAAGGTTTGGAGATTCCTTGGCACTTTCAGCCATTGTGTCAATGATGGGATGTCCAAAGACAGAACCCGGAGGTTTCTCAATTTTCGGAAAATGTAAAGTGGAAAACTTTTTGAATCTTTCCCATGTTGAAGATGGAGCAAAGCAAGCTTTGGACAAACTGCAAAACTAGAGTACCTACTGACTTCTGTAAGCAGAAGAGAAAGTCCATTGTAATGTTCATAGTCCCTTATGAATAGCCAGTTTTCCTTTACAGTTTCGCAGCCAAAGAGCAATCCATACTTTGAGGCAATTTCTTTTGCTAAACCGCGTCCGTCAGCCAACATTTTCACATACTGATTATCATACTCGTCTTTCTTGCGACGAAGCTCATTCGATAGCCAACCAGTGTTGTCGACATCATGCTCTGTCTCTTCCTCATCAAACGCCATGTCACCAACGTGATTATTCTCCTTACCACAAAGCTCAATCATGTTACGAGTTGCTAGATCATGGATGATATCATGAATGAGATTCCTTGCTTCAATCATGTCGTGCACATGTTTAAACAAATTTAGGCCCATCATATATATAACCAAATCTTCAACTGATATACGAAAATCTTGAGGAAATATGCTACAACTGAAGAGGCATAATTCAAGTACAGTAGGTATTTTTCTTGGTTTAGACAAATCCACAACTCCAGCTATATGCATGGCTCTACGTGCCAATTCAATTGATTTTGATGTCAGTTTCACCCAAATGTGTTCTAACTTATCTTTCAATGCAGTTGAAGTCATTTTGATAGGTAAGCTTGGTTTTTCCTCTGTGCCTTGCTCTGCCATTTGATGCAAATCTGGATAGTTAACAAAATTGTCACTGATCAAATATATATTAGACTTAATACATCAAAGAGCCTCTATACTTGGTCAAATATTTCGATTGACACCCTAAACTTTGAAAATATCTCATTAGTTACCCCTTTCTTATAATGATATATTGAACTTCTAAACTTGCTTAAAGTAATGAAGCTTCAACTTGTCAAAATCATTAGGGGTTAATCGTATAAATTTAAGCAAGTTCAAAGGGTTAATGCGACATCTTCAATGCTCAAGGAGCAAATCAGATTATTTGGCCATGTAAAAAAGGTATGTGATGTATTAAAACCTATACATTGATATGACAAGCTTTTAATTGAGTTGGATATTGATAGTTAATTATCTCATTAATGAAAGATTCAATATGTGCGATTATATGGGATGAAATGCAACTATAGTCCTATGACTATTGGAGATGAACATATCAAGGCTCCACGCCACGTATAAGCTTAATCTTGTATCTTAAACCGATTAGCATTGATCAATAACTCAACGAGTCAAACAGAAAGATCATAAGCTCGATCCGCACAGAAACAAATCGGAAAGATCATGGCCTAAACATATGTTTTTCACAAGTAAGAAACAACTCTAACAAATCAATTATTCAAGCTACCTATAAATTTGACTTGATGTTTCAGTTTCTAGAATTAAAGTTCCTCGAAGCCACGACTCAGATAGAAAGCTAATGAAATCTAAATTCTAGTAACCAAAGAGATCAGGGTTTGAGATATGACCTTGTTTCTTCTGGTGATCAGATTAAGCTTCCGACTGCAAAATTAATGGAGAAAAATCATGAAAAGGAGAAAGAATATGACAATCAAATTCAAATGAAATGTATAAATTAAGTTATGATTAATAAGAGTTACCTCGAAATTCGCCTTGTATGTGATCAGCTTCGGTGGTAACAATGACGTTCATCGGAATCCCCTCCCGGTCCATTGGATAAACAAAGAGTACAACAATGCAAAGACAAAATTAAGAATAATTAATTATAATTAGGGAAGATTAATTAGCAAAGTCAACTCTCTATTTGACTTGGTGTTGTTTCTGGCGGGAGGGAGGGGATGCCCGCTAATTCGAACTCGCCCTTTAAACATAAACGACGCCGCTTTGGTTGAGGGTTAACACTTTTAAATTTATCTATGGTGTTCCCCATAACCTTTTACATTTTTTTTTATTTAACCGTAACTTGAGGAATAATCTATTAGTCATATGAATTTGTAATTTGTTTTTAGTCAATCACATCAACTAGTATGTAACACACTTTTGTCCATTTGTATTCACGTGACATCATGCATATATATAATAATTATAATTTTATGACATGCACGACAATACAAAAATGGCAAAATGCACATTTGACAGGGTGAGTTTGACAGGGTGAGGAGGCAGAGTGATGAAAAAACGAACAAATTCAGGTAGCTGATAGGTTGTTTCTTAAGTTGGGAGTCAAATAAAATAGATAAGTTTAGAAAGTTGCAAATGCATTAAGCTAATTGGAAAAAAAACTCAAAGTTATTATGTTAGGCCAAAATACTCATCTTCAATTTGAAAGGTTTAAAATTTGAATTCCCATCATATGTCAAAATTTAACTGTAAATTTCACCATACACACCTCATCGAAGTTGGTGATTTACTGGCCTTCGAAAACAATCAAGATATTGTTGGGAAAGAAATATTTTGTTGGAGGAAAATTTTTTGTCCATAAGTAGAAGAAAAAACAAGACCTAGGAATTTATCCTAAAATAAACCCACAATTTATTTTATTTTAACTAGAATTTATACATAAAAAAAAGAAAGGCTTAATACATTCATGGCCTCTTAAACTTGTTCATTTTTTCGCTAAACTCCCTCAATTTAAAGGACAACCTATTGACTACCTAAACTTGTAATATTTTTCCACTTAACCCCCTCAACTTGTAATATCTTTCCACTTGGCATCCTCAACTTGTCAATCAGACATATTTGCTCATTTTATGCTGATGTTGCATAGATTTTCTATAACCACTTATATTCTGCCACGTCAGCACAAAAAGATTCTGTCACATCAGCACAAAGAGGTAATATGAGTCATATTTGACAAGTTGAGAAAGCTGAGTGGAACAAAATTACAAATTCAGATGGTTAATAGTTTTTCATCTAAGTTAGGTGGCAAAATAAATAAGATGGACAAGCTTTAGAGGCCCAATAGGTATTAAACCCAAAAGAAATAAACACTTGAAACCGGATGTATCAATTGATACCCTATGACACTAACTAATAAATTGAAATATATTCCATAAATGCTTACTTTTTATTGTCATACGCAAAAAGTATATCAATAATGCCCTTGATTTAATAATTTTTATTTATTAAACCTCTAATCTTTAATTTTCATTTACATTGATCCTTTCACTGACAATTACGTTACCAAAACCGTTAATGAGAGACTTGGTGTGTGTGAAATTAAAGTTTGAGAGTTGATGTGGAAAAAAAAAAATCAAAAACTAAGTCTTTAAAACCATAAAAATTTCCGAAACACAATTATGGACTTAGCCTTCCATTTTCGTATAATTATCATTTTCCAGTTTCCATGACTTTTGGTGTCTATTGGTAATAAAATAGATGCCAAAACTATTTGTAATGCGGCTATGCTCTGTTGGAGTATTTGGAAATGTCAAAATAAGTTTGTCTACAACAAACTAGATTCAAGCTGGAACGATCCCTGTTGTAAGCTGGTTCGCTCGAACAAAGCCCCCTTGTCAGCTTGGCTCCCTTCAAACTGGTGCTCGCACCCGCCTTGGTGTTTTTCAATGTAATGTTGCTTTTTGCTGATTCCTCTTCTGCTGGTTACCGCTTCATCAACGAGGACTCGAACTACAATTTTACCGCAGCGAAGGTGGGGCATCTGTGTTGTCCTTTGGAGCTACAGTTGGCAGAATGTCTCAGCATTAAGTTGGCTTAAAGACGAGGATAGAGTAATGTGGTCATGGAACGGACTCTCAATCCTTTCTTAATGTGTCCCACTGTCAAAAGAATTATTGTCCGTGGAAATCCTTTCGCATGGAAATTGTTAACTGTTTAGCAAGTTCTATTGCTGGACCAGCGAATCAAGTAGCCCATGTCCTTACTAGAGCTACCAGCTCTGGCCAAGTTGAGCAGGCTAAAAAATGCTCCATTCCATAGAAAAAGAATGCAATCAATGTGGCATACGAAAATCTCTGTGATTTACCGGGCACGTATTGAGGAAGGATCCAGAGACGAAGCTCAGCATGACAGGAGCAGAAAGAAGACCTCAGGCTCAGTTGGTTGTGACTGCTTGGTAACTGAAACAAAAGACCACCTATGTCATTTTAGCGTATGAAAATAATTCAATCAATTACAGTTAGGCGAAGCACAATAAGTTCATCTTTCATTCAGGTTGTCCAGAATGGACATGACAGTTCAATGTCCAATTTCAACTTCTGATACAATTGAGAGTCTAATACTCAACCTCATTTGGATGATATAGCTCTACTCCGAACTCTCAAATGTGCAAATGTTCGCACGGAGGCGGACGCCTCCACAATGGGTATTCACAGTAAAATATAAGGCAAACGGGATATTGGATAGGTATAAAGCTAGACACTATAGCCCAGGACTACGATCATCGTTTTGTTATTGATTATCATGAGAGTTTCTCTCATGTCACCAAAGTTGTTAGTGTGCAGTTATCTTTTGCCATTGCAACAAGCACGTAATTGGCCTATTCATCGTGGACAAAGGTGCACATTCAGAGGACATAATTGGTGAAATTAGACAATCTATTCGTAAGCCATTTATAATCAAGAATCCGGGGAATCCTAAGTTTTTTCCAGGGGTAAAATCACTCGCAAGTCTTTAATAGGGTACTGTATCCTACTATGTAACAACTTGGTGTCCAGGAAATCTAAGAAGCAGCCTACTGCAACCGATCATCCTAATTCGATTCTAAGCAATGAATAAATTGCTTCTTCTACGTCAACCAAATATAACTGCCAGAAAGCAAAGTGAACTAACATCATATCATCAACAATCAATCAATCAATCAATATAAGTGGTTAAAAAACCATTAAATTATGAAATGAGAGGGAAATTCTTGCTAGAGAAAGCCAGCACCTCGGCTAATAAAAGATTGTCATTAATATAATAAAAGAAGTGCATGAAAATATTTTTTTACCACTTCATAGTTGCATTAAGATCTCCAGTTAGTGAATATGAGCTTCCATTTATTTGTATCCTTTCAAGCATTGGCGTAACTGGTGACTCATAACAGAAACATTCCATCTTATTGCATTGATTAAGCTTCAAAGATTCCAACAAAGGCAACTCGATTGCAGAACTTCCGCCATAGAAAATATTAAGGTTAGGCATATACTGAAGCTCCAATTCCTTCAGCTGAGGAAATGCAATTTTATTTGTAACTGCTTCTATATCTTCATCATTCTCTTTTGTAACAATTTCTTGCATCTTCTCACAGCGACTAATCTGAACTTTTTTCAGACAAACCAAAAGTTTGGCTACTCGAGGTGAGAGAACGTATAAGTTATGACATCTTGATAAAATTAATAGTTGTAAATTCTGGAAAGCCACAATATCTGGTGGAATTTGAAACCATATATGCGTTAAATTCCGTAGACCATACAACTCCAGCTCTTTCAATGAATCAAGCACCCGGGTAGTATCATGGTTTTTGTTAAACCAAAATATAACCTGTAGAGCATCACAAAATGCTATTTTAAGTTTTTTCAAACTTTCTAACCTTTTTTCTATCAATTTAGATGAAAATGCACAATGCATCTCGATATTGCTAGAAGTGTGCTCTTTGATGATATGTGAAACCTTGCAACGGAAAGAAAGACAATGTGAGTGATAAGTACTACTTAAAAAATGAAAATACATTGAAAAATGCAAGTCCTTTACCTCATTAATTGTCAAGGACTGATCAGTTGTTGCCTCGTTATTACTCAACCGGGCATGATGAACCGCATCAATTATATTATCCTTTTGTACCAGAAAACCAATCAGCTTTGGAAGTGAATGCAAATGTAGTTCTTCAATATAGTAAACCCCAACTGTGTTGTCTTCCTTCTCATTCTGATAGAAAATTCCTTCCATTTCATTACATTCAACTATCTCTATGCTTTGAAGTTGTCTCAATCCCCTAACCATCAACACTGGAAACACGTATTTCAATTTATGACAAAACCTTATATTTATTTGTCTTAGGTTCTCAAACCATCGAAAATGCGGCCTCGCTCCATACCATATTTCTTTTAGATTTGATAACATTGATAGATGGAGACTTTCCAACTTGCAAAATGAACTAAAAGCAACCCGTTTTTCTGTCGTATCAACTAAATATTCTAGCTCATCACATTCGGTAACAATCATCTTCTTCATCTGCGAAAAGTCATCATCTTCTAGCTGGTACATGACACTCTTCAAATTCCTCACTCTCGTCAAATTCATGATTTCAGTTCTGCTCATCAATTCACAGATACCACTCTCTTTGATATCCCTTGCATCACCTGAGAGTTGCAACTTATTTGCCGGACCTTCATCAAATTGTTGATATGTAAGATTATTCTCTACGAGGATTTTAAATCGCTGGATGTGATTGAACATTGATGACCTTTTTGGCAAAACTGAAGCTTTCCTCACACTAACTTGCAATGAATTAAGTGACAGAGATGCTATCTCGCTAAGACTTGCATTGATTCTTTCGCCAGCATCAACCTCACTAAGGCTTGTATTGATTCTCAGTTTATCATAACTATCCTCTTCTCCTGAGTTGAGTTCATCATAACTAACACCAACTTCTCTTGCCTTGCACCCCCACATTCTAAAGCTTAGTGGCAGATACAGCTCTTCTAGTTTCAACAATTCTGATAATACACCCGGTGAAATGTATGCAAGGTTCATTTTTCGCAAGTCGAGCAACCTTAGATTCACTAGTTGTCCCATCTCTCGAGGAATATCAATTAAAATGAAGGTAGAAATCGAAAGGTATTTCAGATTTATAAGACTTGCAATTCCAGATATATCCTCCGGAGACTCAAGAAAGTTAAGACGCAACGTCTGAAGATTCATTAGCACATTAAGTGACTGTGGCAGTGATGGCACATCAAGAGATAGAACTCGGAGCTCTTTCATTCCTTCAAAGAAGTCAACTGGAAGGTTTTGTGAGTCGTTACGATATTTAAGTTGTAGTAGAACAAGCTTTGGACACTTCAACTTAACAGGGTACTCTCTCACTCTTTTCAGCACAAGTGAAAGACCACGGAAATACTTATAGCTATTTGTCATTAGCCATATCTCTCGTATCAAGCCACGAGCGAAAACAAATCTTGAGGCAATCGACATTGCTAATTTATCTGCCTTATCATCCATCTCAACATGCTGATTCTGGAATTCATCTTTCTCGCTAGGATCACGACGATTCAGGATGTCAATGAACTTACCAAATATATATCTCATTTCCATCAGGTCATTAACAACATCTTCAAATATCTCTAGACCCATCCCATATATAACCAAATCCTCGATTGCTATTTCAGAATATTTAGGAAACATAATACTAATCAAAAGACAGAACTCAGCAGTTTCTGCTTCGAATTTAGGTTGTCTGTCCCAAAAATTTGAGCAACATATGACATCATTCGGTTTAGACTTCAGTAATTCTATCCACTTACTTCTTAACTTGTTTCTCAATGCAGTGGCATCAGCTAAACTTGTAACAGGCATAGTATTCCTTGTCATTCGATGCACATCTGGATGGTTCAAACAAATATTGTCTGTCATCAATTATATATACTTCATAAACTAACTAACCACGTATTGTCAGAGATTAATATAAAGGAAGATGTTTGCCTTAACTATCAGCTTAAGCTTTTAGTAATCCAAAGATTTCTAACTTTCGCAGTTTATGAGAAAAACAACTTTGCATTTACCACACGCTACTTTCAAAACTTTTAGATGAGAAAAACTGCTATTAAGGTCTGAAAAGGCAATGCCAAAAGACCTAAGCTTTTAGTTTAATTAGTTTGTTAGCCTTTCGAAAGTGAAAGCCGCCCAATTATAGAGTATTTGCAGACCTTACATTAATAATAAGAATAATAAATAAAAATCCCCAACCACGCCCCTACGAGCCTCGAACCCACAGGGAGAACCTCCCCCATGACCGGAAGAGTCTTAACCGCTAGACTAAGACATTAGTTACAGTTAAGTTTAGACAAGTTGAAAAGTGTTTCATTGCAAATAAATTCTTTCAAACAAGTTAAGAAGAGTAAGGCCGTGTTCTTTATAACTTATTTTCAGCAAAATTCAATTTGCTTATAATTAGTTCAGCCAAACTTACTAAACTTCATTCTGCATACAGCCAAATTTAGTCAATTCAACAAATTCACTTCAGTTAATCAATAAAAGACGGGGCCTACTTAAATTCAGCAAAATTCAGTTAAGCAAAATTCATTAGACACGCTGCAAAATACAGCCAATTCAGCTAATTCAAACATTGAGATAACCGATTTTTGGGCGAAGTCAAGTAACCCTAGGTCAATAATAAACAATAATGGAGATGTAACTATCAAAGAAGAGATATATATGGATATAGTAAAGAAATTATAGCAATAAAGTCTAACAAGATTCAAAATTGACTTGTCAATTTATAAATAAATACACATAAAAACTAATCAAACTTAATTAATGAAACTGTGATTAGATATTTTTACCTGCAGAAATCTTTCGTTACTTCTCATTCATACTATAGTGGATGAGTGAAGTAGGCTAGACCCAGGTGGGTACTAGCTCTGTCAAAATTAAACAAGAAAGAATCAGAGATTTGGAGACTAAACAATTTCTGTTTCCATGGAAAAGATCAGATCAAATGGCACCCAAAATGAGGACAAACAAAAGTGTCTCATTAAAATAATGTTTTTTTCTTATAAATATTTTAATGTAAATTTATTTGTTATATTGATTTAATTTTTTAAACTTGCCACTATAGTTTTGTGCTTGCGAGTGTTTAATAATTCATAGCAAGAACACGTTTTTTTTTCCAGTTTCTAACTTTTCAAAAATATTGGAGAATTCTTGTCACCTATTTTCTTTCTATTTTCATTTCTATATTATTGTTATTTATCAGATAATCTTAATGTTTATTTTATCTAATTATTACTATATATATAGGGTTAATTTCATATAAGTGCATTGACATTTCACCGATTTGCAAATAAAGGACAATTTCATATAAGTGCGTAAATAAAGGACGGTGGGTTACCTTTAAGCAAATATATAACATCTTATAAATCATACCAAAAATGATCTTCAATCAAATTCTACCAAGATAATCATAGAATCATACTTTGACCTCGATTTATGTCCGATTTATCAAGTTAATTTTGATCGCGAATTCATCTACCAGATACTGCACAGCCCGGTCTATTATTCAACAGTGTAGCGGAAACACCAAGAAAGTCTATTTTCTTGGAGCAACTGCCATAAAGAAAAACCATCATAGATGCAAATGCACTTGTCCAGCACAACTTCTGCATAAAGTAAGCGAAAAGATTTACACATTTCTAATCTATCATCTATATGCCACTTCAAACAGCAAGCGAATTAATTAATCCGCACAGGTTCTACAGGAAATAATAATCCCTATGCACCTAGCAATTTTCGTCAAATAATTCAAAGGTCATTAAGATGATATCATAGAATCCTCTCAGTATGTATCCTCTCAGTATGTAATTTATCTTCTTTCCCAATCCTTCAACTTCTTGCTTCCTCTCGGTCTAGCTATAGCTGTGTTCATTCCTGCCATTTTTGCAGTGTATTTTGCACGAAGAGGATCGTTGTATGCCCACCTGAATTCAAATAGGAATCAAGGTTAAGGTACTACCAAAGCTCCTCTACCATATACTAACTATAATACCTTCTTCCAGAGCACTATAAAAAAAAGCTATAAACAAAAGAATAACTTGGAGATATGTGATTTCATACAGAGAGAACAAAACTTACGGATTGTTCCAATCAGTGGTATCCTCATTGACAAGATGAGTCCATTTGGTTCTTCCACTACGGCCAAAGCCATTGACTTGCATCACCTTAGGCAATATGGCTTTATTCAGTTTATCATCTCCAGTTGGGGCAGAGACATCACGCTTACAAATATCATATGTTCGAGAAGTGCCAGCAACATCATCTGGGTCATCCTGGAAGTAAGCACCCCGATGGAAATATTTCTGCATAAAATTCCACTTACTCTTTGATGCTGGAGCCTGTTTCGGATTTTTCCGATCCCACTCTCTCTTCTCTTCCTCTGTCATGTTCCTATACTTCTCAGCTTCTTCCCTGTCCTTAAAAATTGCATCACGGGCCTCTTGGTCCCTCTTGATCCTTGCAATCTCTCTAACCTTCCAAGCCTCGTACTCCTCTGCCTCGTTGACTTCATCATCAGTATCCACCTCAGCAATGCTTGCTTCCATTTCCAGATTCTTCTGAATAAGTTCCTCCTTCTTGATCTCCTCAACCAAAATTTGCTTTGTCTCCATTTTCCTCTCCTGTAATTTCCTCTTTTCCTTTTCCTCAAGTGCTTGTTCTTCATCCTCTAGACGTTGACGCTCAGCTATGGTATCTCTCTCAGCCTTTGGCACAAAAATGGGCTTCACCATTGCTATACCCATTGTTTCCTCTTCAGAATCCATCTCATACTCAGATTCATCTTCCTCCTCTTGTTCTACTTCCTCATCTTCTTCTTCAGGCGGGAGCGCAGCTTCTTCTTCTAGTTCTCTCAGTCGTGATTTCTCCTTAATTCTTCTTCTTCTTTCCTGTAAGGCTTCTTCATCTTGTTCCTCCATGTCAGCCCATTCTTGCCGACGGGTTTCCTCCTCTTCAGTTGAAATAATCTCAGCTTGCCGTATACGACGGTGATCAGCTCTGACTTCCTCACGATTATCAATCTTACTCTCAGCCAAACGGCGCAACCTACGGTCATCTTTCCTAACAACATCAGAATCATCCCGAGTAGGAAAAGCTTTCTCCAGGTTATCTGCCCTACTCATCTTAATATCCTCATCTTCATCAACATCATCTGCCCACTCGGGTGCTTTACCAGGCCAATACCTTTTCACTTTAGTTTGCCCAATTTTACCTCTAAGCTTATCCCTGACAGCCTGGGCAATATCAGTTACCCCTGCTGTGACTGACATGGTTGCCTCTGAAACAAAAATTAATAAAGAACTGTGTTAGCCTTTCTTAAAGAAAAAAACTTGCATCACAAAACAACTGAATCGCATTCTTATTGGTATAAACGTTCGAACAGAAATTATCCTTTCGTTCCAACCTAAGCTAACTGAATATCAATATTTATGTTGGTACCAATATTTTCAAAACCGAACCGTGACAACCAAGTTAGTGGAGCAAAACATAAGGTAGAATTGTATGTACCCTAACCTGTGACAACAGTCAGTCACTATAATTTAGCTATATCAGAAAAGTTTCACATTTGATTACAACAAAGTGATCTCATCCGGACCACTCGACATAGAAAAACAGGTATGTTTTGCAGCCATTATATAACAAAATCACACACTTGATGCTCAATTTATCACACACTCAATTCAACACGCCATCTTCGAATTTCAATTTAAGAAAACACAATTGAAAAGAGAGCAAGACAATGCCGGCGCACTTAAAAAATCTCATATAATTAGCACAATCTATATAAGAAAAAGTTGATTAGAAATTAGGAATTGAATTAAGATTGCAAAAACATATTAACGAGAAAAGGAATGAATGCAGCTCCAAACAATACCTTAGCTCACTTCAATTTTTCAGACAACAGAGAGCTTGAAAAAACCTCACGGCGGCGACGACAAAGACAGATTGGAGGCGGGAAACGCCGGGGATAATTGATGGGTTAGGGATGTTTTCAGTTTCACCATCTCTTTGATTTTTGCTTCAACTATTTCTATTTATAGATTTGGGTGAATTTCACAATCACCGCTGCGGTTTTAACGATTTTTAAATAATGGAATATTTTCTCAAAATAATGACTTTTAAAAATAAATAAAAAATAAAATTAACCACATTTTGAATTAAAATTATAGAAAAATTATCAAAATAAATAATTTTATAAGTTAGAAGGGTTAACTATAAATAATTGTTAATGTGTTTTTGCATTTTTACAAATAAAAGATTATAGTTTACTTTTGAGTGGTTTGTTTCGTTTGTAAAATTAAGGAAAATGATCAATTTTGTTGACCGTAAATAAAGACATTTTTTGCTTAAATATTTTTTTAAACTTTTTATTAATTACGCAGGAGTTAAGCTCAAAGATCAAAACAAAATTTAGATAAGAAAATGTTTTCGTTCATGTTAACATAATCGACAATTTCTTTAATTTTACAAATAATGTAAACCACAATTATTTATTTGCTGAAAAACAAAGCACAAATTTTTATTTACCAAAATGCAAAATTATAGGAGACATTATGTAATATTATACAATGTGTAATATCATATTAAATTAAATTAGTATTAATTCGTAAGAGTTAACTATTAAAAAAAAAAAACTCCTGATAGAGATTTTGAAAGAAAAATCCTGTAATTTTTTTGTTCAATTTTAATTCATGTCTGGAAAGTGGATACATTCTAGTTAATATAATAACTTCAAAAATAGAAATTTCTAATAGTTAACAATTTTAAAAATAATTACAACCTTTTCCCTTTTAATTATGAGCTCATTTTGATATAATTTTGTAAAGATTGAAGAAATAATTGATATTCTCGCTTCTAAAATAAGCTTCTTGATCATCCGAAACTTGTAAAAAGGTCGGCGTTGGATCGCCCGGTAAACTTTTAAAGATTAAGTTAGTATATATTTTAGCGAGAAAATAATAAATAACTTAAGTGACAAATATAGTATGAAAAAGAAATAAATACATGTTTAGTATTAAGAGGAACTATAGTGGATTTATTTTCAGTATTCTTTTAATGTTCAAAAACACCTATTTTTTCTAATGGATTGTTCTTTTAATGTTCTTTGAAGTCTTTATTCTTAGAATTAAGAACTGTAAACTTTTGGGTGAAAAAGAAAGAAAAGAGGAGCACATCACATGGAAGAATATGATTGATCCAATCTAGTGGTTGTGATACACGCGTCAGGCTGAACGTGTCAGAGCCCTCCCACTCCCCATCTTTTAAGTTTAGAAAATATTAAATATATTATATAATTGTCAATATTTTAATTTTTTTAAGCTTTGAATATGTGTGGGTCTATTAGTTACTAAATGTTAGACTTGAGAACAAGAAAAAAAGTTTTACCACGGTTGATGCTCTAATATATGGAGGTATTTATAGTACTCTTGAAAATAATGTCTTAATGAGATCATTTTTCATTATGTCATTGGGATTGGAGCCAACAAATAACAAAATTTCAAGTGTCTTATTCGTATCACGGAAAGAGAATGTTCCCATAGGTAGAGGACCATTCTGTTTAGGTGAGAACATCCGCGAATGCGAATGTTACTCCGAAGCTCTCGCGATTGGGCTTGTTTCTTGATGAGTGCTTCTTTAAGTCTTCAAGATAACAGCCTGATGGGCCTTTAGTAACATTTGAGTAGCTTAGCTTTGGCGGAATATCGTTGATGATGGTCCGCCCGCATGTAGTGTGTTGAGTCCAATATTTTGACCAATTTTGAAATGCACATCCTATTTTCTATGTAACACTCTAATAATCCGCTCGATAATTTTTTCATTGGTCTATAGTTGTTTGATTTTCCATGGAAAATCATTGCTGAAAGCTCCTCCACTCTACAACTATCTTACCTTTTTTTCTCCTTTTCATTTAGCTATTGAACTGTGACTCCGAGGAAGCTTAACTCTTGAATCATAAGCTGAAAAAGAAACAAGGCCATGGGAACTTTCTAGGTGATATCTCAAACCATGATTTGATTGATAAGAATTACTTTTGTATTGATTTAAGTTGAGTCTGGATTAACATGTCTCATACTTTTTTCTTTCCCTTCTCTACTTTGTTATTCTACATTTAGCCCCCGAGCAACCTGAAATCTACTCACAATTGTATTAATTAGAAGCACAAGTGAAATCAGAAACTCAAATTTCTAGGTAACATCTTAATTTATAATATGATCGATCCATTGGAAGCTAATTATTAGATATATTTGATTAGTTTATGGACTATAATTGATGACAGTTATATTAACTATTCAGATTCAAATCAAATGCCAAGGCAGCTTTCATATAAGCGTGGTGGCTTTCCGCTGGAGGCAGAATTATGTCTTTTGATTTGTAGTATGTTTCCTGAAGATTCCAGAATACCAATTGAAGATTTGGTTATATATGTGTGTTAGGAAATCGAGGATCGAACTCAGTGTAGACTATTGAAGAACTCGGCTAATACACAAACTTTTATTAATCGAGTATAATTCTTACAAACCTTACTACAACTCATGCACACACATAACTCTCCATTTGATACATTTTGCTTTTTTTTTTTCACACAAACAATCACAATCCTAATCTCTATTTATACTTGATTTATGCCTATATCTAGTAAATTCTACATATTCTAGATTACTCTACTTATTTTACTAGATTACTATAGTAACTTCTAGATATACTAATTCTAGAACATCATATTTCATATCTCTAGATAATTCTAGAGATTCATCTAAATATTCATATCTTTTCTATTTTGTTTATTTATTTTATTATTTTAAATTAATAGTTAATTTCTAACAATGTGATGGGCTTAGAGCCATTTGAAGATGTGCATCACATGTTTGAAGCTAGATATAGAGTGCATGACTCCATTCCAATCATTAAAGATCCGGAAGACCCCCCCCTAACATTATCGGTGACAAGATTAAGCTTCGTCGTGAGAAAGATGAGTACGATAATCAGTGCTGGTAGGGGCACAAGATTTAGCAAAGTCAATTTCCTCAAGGTATAAGTGGGTATTTCACAGGGAGATTATAATACAACAGTGGCCAAAGACAAGTCGGTATAAAGATTGCTATGGTCTATCACTTGTACTTAAAAAAATCAACAAGTACCCTAGTAGTTTGGAGTGTCCAAAGCTTGCTTTACTACAACTTCAATATGGTGAAGATTCACAAAGTCTTCCAATTGACTTTTTTGAAGGAATGAAAGAGCTCCGTGTCCTGGCTTTAGATGTCCCTTCACTACCACGATCACTTGTTGTGCTAAGGAGTCTTCGAACTTTGCGTCTTAAACTAATTGAGTCAAAAGATATGTCTGCAATTGGGGGCCTGACAAATTTGGAGTTTCTTTCAGTTTCTACTTCATGTTTAACAGATATTCCTAGGGAGATGGAACAACTAGGACATCTGAGATTGCTGGACTTGAGAAAAATGGACCTTGCATATATTTCACCGGGTGTATTGTCAAAACTGTTGAAACTAGAGGAGTTGTATCTGCCAAGAAGCTTCACAAGATGGGGATGCACGGAAAAAGATGAGGATAATTACGATGAATGGGAACTAGTTGAAAATGAAGCTGAAGAGAGAATCAATGCAAGCCTCAGTGAGTTAGGCTCTCTTTCGCTGAAGGTGTTACAAATTAATGTACCGAATGCTTTGATGTTGCCTAAAAAGTCACTAGTCTTCAAAAACATTCGGCAATTTAAAATTCTTGTGCCATATAATCTTAAATACCAACTGGGCAAAGGTTCAATAAATGAGTTGCAACTTAGGGGTGATGCATGTGATATTGAAGAAAGTGGGATTTGTGGTTTGATGAGTAGAACTGAAGACTTGACGTTGACAGGAGTTAGAAATTTGAAGAATGTCAATAACATGATGTACCAATTAAAAGACAATGACTTTCTACAGTTGAAGAATATGAGTATTACTGAATGCGAGGAACTAGAATACTTATTTGATTCAGAAGATTGGAGTCCATCTGGTTCGTTTTGGGGGTTAAGGAGTCTCCATCTATCCATGTTATATAATTTGAAAGAAATATGGCATGGAGCAAGGTTAAGGTCACAATTTGACTGGTTTGTAAACTTGAGACAAGTAAACATAAGGTTCTGCCATAAACTGAAATACGTATTCCCGCTGTCGATTGCTAGAAGACTGAATCGACTTCAGAGCATAGAGGTTCTTGATTGTAATGAAATGGAGGGAATTTTCTACAGAAACGAAGTGGAAGATGACACTAATGAGGTTTACTTCATTGAAGAACTACATTTGTGCTCTCTCCCAAAGCTGGTGTGCTTTTTGACTAAAACGGATAATTCAATTATTGACAGAGTCAATGATGACACCACCAATTTGTCCTGGACTACTGATGAGGTAAAAATACTGGATCACATAAAATATTTTGTTATACATCATTTAAGGGATACCATTTTGTGACATATGTGTTAATAAAAAATACTTTTAGAAATATACTGTTTGCTAATACATGATCTTTGCTTTGTATTTTGTAGATTTCACTTATCAAGGACAAGGACAAGGACAAGGACAAGGACACACTTAGCCATATCGAGAGGTATTGTGCATTTTCATCCAAATTGATTACAAGGTTGATTTATTTGGAAAAACTCAGAATTGCATCTTGTGATGCGCTTAAAGTTATTTTTTCCTTCACGGAAAAACATGAAACTACATGGGTGCTTAATTCTTTGAAAGAGCTGGAGTTGTATGGTCTTCGAAATTTGAAGCATATATGGTATCAGATTCCATCAGATATTCCAGCCTTTAAGAATTTGCAACTTTTAGTTTTATCAGAATGTTGCAACTCATATCTTCTCTCACCACGAGTGGCCAAACATTTGGTTCAGCTACGAAAGATACAGATTAGTCATTGTGAGAAGATGGAAGAAATTGTTGCAATTGATGATGAAGAAGTAGAAGCAACCGTAGATGACATTGTATTTCCTCAACTCAAGGTTTTGGAACTTCAGTATATGCCCAACCTTAGAATTTTCTATGGTGGGATTTATGCAATTGAATTGCCTCTATTAGACTCTTTGAAGCTTAACGAATGCAATAAGATGGGTTCTTTCTCTTATGGATCATTCGATACACCAATGCTTGAAAAGATACAAATAGATGGAAGCGTATATTCTGTAATGGGAGATCTCAATGCAACTATAAAGCGGTAATACTTATTTCCTTATACATTTAATACATTGATGATATGTTGTTAGTTTGCTTGCTTTTTTTCAGAATTCACGGATAATTTATGTTACACAGAAACTCCTACTCGTTAGTGTTTCCAGGTTTTGTGTTCATTTTGGAAAGGGAACTTTCAAAAAATTATTTAAATGGAGCTGATTTGAAGCAGTTTTCAGCTGAAAATTTTATTTGTTGGTTCATTTCTGCAGATTATCTAGAAAAAGGAACGTCTAATGGGCTTGAAATGGGCCGCTATGGATCTATTAACAACACCTAAATCTGTTTGAACTATTATAGTGGGCTTTTTGAACTTACTAGAGTAGAGTATATACTCTAAATTTTTTTACTAAAGTATATAATTGGCCAAAAGATAAAATAATTAAGATAGACTATACTCCCTCCAAATTTTTATATAAGGCGTTTTAGGAAAATTGATAGGATTAAGGAAAGTAATAAATATAGGCATAGCGACTAAATTACCCTTATTAACACTCCAAAATTAGGAAATAAATACATTCTCTTTCACCTTTATTTTTTACGTCCAATTTTAAATACATTAAATTCATCTTCACAATCCCCAAACTTTCTCCTCTTTCTTTTTTCAAATGATCGTCCTCACCTTTGTTTTTTCATAATCCCCTTTCTTGGAATTTAATTTCATTTATTGGACTAAAATAAATAGGGGCATAATTGACCAAAATTAGTGAAAAGTTATACAACGTCCTATATTTTAAACTTTTTCCAATTTTACAAAACGCCTTTTAAAAGAAATTGGAGGGAGTAATTCATAAGCTAGCGGTTCTATGAACATGCACAAAATACATAATTTATCCAAATCTGCATAATAAAATCTTCAAATGGTAAAAGTTTAATTTGTTATTTAAACTTCAAAACTAGGTTTCTATTTTTTTTTTTCAAAAATCAGTTATGTTTTGAACCTTCAAATCCAAATATGAGTGGGGTTTTTTATATATATTATCAATTGACCGCTTGAACTAAAAGTTAAAACTGATAACTAAGGGTCAACTATATTCTTTACATCGATCTCTGACCTAACCTTTTAAGAATATCCAAAGAAGTGCACAACACAAGTTTATTTCACCATGTATTTTTAATTCACCAATAAATAAAATTATTAAGATTCAAACTTATAACTTTTTAGAAGCATAAGCTACAATAACATATCAGATAACTAATGAATCAAAAATTCAAAAGCTAACAGGTTCAGTGGTTACTGCATCTTTTATATCCGACATGCATAAATCTTTTGTATTTTATTACCAACCACTAAACTATGCATCTAATCCTTATTCCTTATATATATAAAAAAATCATCTGTGTCATACCCATAATTTTAATGGCCTACATTATGATACTACTAAATATTATAATGCATATACCCTTCATAGAAACCACCAAAAAATTCATTATGAAGGCAACTAATTAATTAGTTTTGGATGATTCCAAATACGCTTATTCCAAACAGACTAAGTTAAAGGAAATAACAACTAAACAATAGTTGCTGAATTTTTATTTAATATACTGTTCAATTCTCATTTCATTTTCTTCCAATTCAAACTAATGCATTATCTAGTTCTCACAATTTTACAAGAATAATGAGATGTCTTTCCTGAAAGTACGACAAGTAGCATATTAGATAAATGTGGAAGCTAATAAACTATTTACCGAGATTGAATCAAGGGAGATGGATCGATTGAAGCATATTTGAGAAGCTCGACATCTTCCTCCATAAATGTAGCAACATTTGGATATACATACATCCATGCCTCTACTTCATTTTTGGTTCTTGTATCGTTCAAAGCACCCATATTATGATACATTATTTCTTCCGAATCAAAGGCTGTACAATGTACATTCCAAATCGGTTTTCCAAATCCAAAATCACTTTCATTATACATCCCGAAATTACACCAACTACTAAACCCAACAATTTCCATCCCATTTTCATTTAACTCGCACTTCATCTTTTTCATCTCTTCAAACATCTTCGAAAATCCATCCTCTTTTGCATTTCTTACAAATTCACTACCTAATTTAATTTTTGCATTCCTTAATTTCCGCACTAATTCACTTAGACCCTGTTGATAATCACAAAAATCACTTAAGTTCAGTATTTATCGAACAATTGCATGGTTTAATATTTTTAGCGCTAATAATATTTAGTACTTATTTCAAATAACTTACATGGTTTTCCTCTTCTCTCCATATGGCTTGCGTTAGCCATACAAAGTTCCCCATTGAGCAATCCGGGATGGGAGGTGTCGCTTTTCGCCTCAGATTAGCAGAATGACATATTGCTATTGACTTAGCATTCAAAGCAGCCTTCACACTTTTACTAATAACTGCTGAAACTACCTCAACTCTGGACGGGTTTTCAACACTACTAGAAGCCTCGGCCTTAAGTTTCTCAATGGCGGACGCATCAAACACGAGCCTTTTCACAACAACCTTTTGTTTTCTAGCGAACGGTGTCCCTAGAGCGGCAAACTGTGCTTCTTTCGGGAATGATTCGTACAAGGGAAACACAAAACGGGAATCAAGATATGAGGATGTGAGTTCTTTACTAGGGGACGAAGTTGTTGAAGCCCAAGCTTTGATGAATGAACACAAACCATTCGCATCAACGGCAATGTGGGAAACAGAAATGCCAATGGCTAGGCCGCCGCAAGAAAATGTTGTTTCTTGAATCATCAAAACAGAAGCCCTGATCGGATCTTGATTCAGAATGGAGGTATCTGGGATGAACTTTTTCAACACTGAAAGATCAGGTTTAGTGAGAAACTCATGCATAGGAACGCTACACGTGGCCTCCGTGTAATACGCTCCTTTGTCATTACAATCAATGGAAAGATAGTCTTTGATCATTCCCGCGAGAGGGTAAAAATGGGATAGAGTGTTTGATAAGGAATTTTTGAGCAAAAGTGATGTTTGGGAAGTAGAATTGGGATAGAAAAAGGCAGTGGAGAAGAAAATGGGAGGCATAAATTGATCCCAAAGAGAGACTTTGTAAGTTTTAAGATGAGATGGAGTAGATGAACTAGGCTTAATGTGTTTCTGTGAAATTATTTTAACTTCCATTTTTTCTTTTTTGTGTTGTGTTCTCAACTTCTTCAATGAGCTCAGCTATATAAATAAATATTGGTCTGATCTGATGATTGGATTATTATATAACCAATAACTAATTGGGTAGTTAGAGAAAAAGCCAAAAAAAATCAACAACTCTATTAATCAAATATATGATGATCATACTAGCAAATTAATAGCAATCAATCACATTAATTTGAATCAATTTAAATAAAAATTAACAATATAGATAAGAAGAGTTCAGGAAAATATTTAAGTTCAGGAATTCCAAATAGGTTGTTACCTCAAGACAAAAAATACGACCAAGACTCTAAATATTATTATAAGAAATGAAAATTGAAAAAGAAAAAGAAAATTAACGAAAATGGAATTTCTCCACCCAGATAAATTATTCGAGACAAATGAGTTACAAAAAGAGGATCTGAATACCACCACCTAGAATTAATGCAAGAAAGGCCAGATTTTGAAAGAACGTCCGCTTAGTTGACTCCGTTTTTAAATATACTATAGTCAAAATTTCGCACATTGCGCGCGTATTATTATTATTATTAACTTGATCGTTGTCTGTCCGGAAAGAGCAATGTGGAAGCAAACCAAATGAATATTAATTTTCAGATTCACATGAAGTAGCACACAAATATTTGCTAAGATCTGTGAAATACAATAGTTATTGATTATCTGCAAATATTCCATATATAACATAAGAAGCCAAACTCGAAAATTTATCCAAAAAGGTAAGAAATGGCATTATATATACATTCATCCTCTATGCAGTGAAATAAATTTGCTAATTTAACATCAAATGAAAAGATGTTTTTTTCAGAAAAAAAAAGGATGAAAAAGATGTTGGCTTACGTACTCAAGCTCTCTATACTTCGTATATATTGGCTTCACTTTTATATAGATGATAGATTTTACACTTTTTCTTATATAAGATAATTAGATTCATATTTATGTGAATTATCCACTAATTACATCTCAATTCTCGATCAGAATATTACAATTAGAATTTTATTTGGCACTATTTCGATTTCTAATCATAAAAGGAACATAGAAATATATTTTGTAAGAGTAATCCTATTCACAATAGTAGAAACCAATCAAACACCGCCATATAATCTATCTATATAAATAATACACACGTAGTCAAACTTTTTGAAGTGAAAAACACAACCAAAGCTCTGATCCAAGTTTAAAAACTAACCAATGACCGGATTACCAGCAGGTTATCGATTCTGTCCGACCGATGAAGAGCTCATCAACTTTTACCTATCGAGGAAATTGCGAGGAGAAATTCTTCCTCAAAATCTTGTCAACGATTGCAATCTCTACGAGTATGAGCCATCAGAACTGTATGGTACAAATTCGACACAGAACTTTTATGTGTTCGTCAAATTGAAGAAAAATGGTAAGATGACCCAACGAAGGGCCGTCTCCGGTACTTGGATTGGCCAGAATAACTTTGATGTAAAAGACCAAGATGGCCGGGTTATAGGAGCAAAAAAACTGTTGAATTTTAAGGATAAAATTACGGGTATGATTTGGATAATGCATGAGCTTTATAGTTTGGAATGTGATGATCTTGTTGTTTGTAGAATCCGAAATAAGGATGCTGAAAAATCAGTGGATAAGTGTATTCATCCGAATAAAAGAATAACTCGTGTGATTACCAAAGCTAATAGTGCTAATCCAGTCAATTGTCCGAAAAATATGACTCATAATTCTATGTGTATTAATGCTAATCCAGTCCTTGTTCATCCACAAGGAGACATTGTTGTTCGTGATCAACCCGAAATAGACAATCATCACGATTACATTAATGGTAATTCGTGTTCCATGAATGGCATCGATATGGTTCAGTTCAACACTATTCAAAATGCGAACCTTCCTTTTAAAGAAAAGGAGCCGTTAACGGTGGAGCCTATAGGAAAACCACTCGCAGCTGAGGGAACCCCGGAAGGCGGGCAAATTACCCATGTGGTTCAAGAAAATCAGAATTATTATACGAACAGCATGAATTGTTCTTCTAAATCTGTAGAGTCAGAGGTTTTAGGGTGGTCAGATTTGGGAGATCTGTCAGAGGAATTTTGCGTACCATGGCATTAACTAATGTTTAGATTTTTATTTTTTTTTTGAATAAGAACTGCAGATTGAGGGACGATAGTGATATTTTTTGTTTTATAAAAATAGCTTTTACTTCCAATATAAATTATCAAATTATTCAATATAATATTGTGTCCTGAATAAATGCAAAATTTCATAGTTTTTGTTCCAATGCAAAAACACAAGTGTGAATATTTGGTAAAATCACATAACCATTGAATGCAAATAAAACAAAAATGGGACATGTTACAGGGCCTAGATAATTTATTGTACTTCATGCAATCACTCGGAAGCAACCATTACCAAACAAAATTACAGGACCTAGTTGGAATTACCGACCTCCACAACTTCTCCAGCACCAGCTTTTAATTAAAAAAAAGTCAACCTTACATAGGAAAGACTTAGAGGATGAGATCTATTCTGGTTCCACTAACCGAATTTCGCTGAATTTAAGCAAAAAAGAACGGGACCTTAGTCTTAAAACGTAGAATTGCAAATTGTTGATTTTACTTCTGCAATTTACTGGAGTTTTTATATGCATCTTTGAAAATCCTGAGTTGCAGCAGGTTTCTAATGTCCTTGTTCAAATTTCATTTACTGTGAAATGTCAGTTTTTATATAGAAAAAGAAGTGGTAGGTTTATAGATAGATAGGATACATTAGAAAGACTCTGCTTAATCTTTACTGAGTTTTCCTTAATTGCTTGGTTATTTGCATAGATTTCTAATTTTCATTAAAGAAAAACTTAGGAGCAGGAGGTCCACCGATACTCCGGAACCAAGGCTTGATGGAGTCTGGACCCTGCTGTAACTCCTGATTCTGCTAAATCCAGGTAATTATTTATAATCCTGAAATTTGATTGATTGAAGATTTCTTATAGTTGAATTAGAGTTGTGTTAGTTTGAATAATCGACAACACCTATAGTATTTAACCATCCAGATTTACATCAAATGGCAAGTCGGATCACAACTAAGCTTGGTGGCAGACCGTTTTCCATTGCATTGAGGAACAAGTTCAAATTTATTTGGCCACTGCCAAAGTCGAAATCGGATAAAGCGAATAGACCTATACCAACTAAACCTCAGTTATGTCTTCTAATTTGTGGTTTGTTTCCTGAAGATTCAAGTGTACCACTTGAAGATTGGGTTCTCTTTGCAAGGGGCCTAAAGTTTTTTCAAGATGTGCATGACGTTATTGGAGCGATACATAGAGTTCGTGACCACATTGAATTCTCTGATGCTGATAGAGCATTAGTTCGTGGCCACATTGAGTTCTTGAGTGCTGATAGAGGGTTATCTGTTGAGCTTCGTCTTGAGAAAGATGAGTACGACAATCAGTATGTCAAAATACCTTGGGGTACACATAAAATTACTAGGTTGATTGCCTCAAGATTTGAATTAGTGTTAGGCGGTGAGACTATATCGAAAGAGTGGCCAGATAGAAATACGTATGAACATTTCTATGGACTTTCACTTGTGCTTAAAAGAATAAGGAAGCACCCCCTAAGTTTGGAGTGTCCAAAGCTTGCTTTGCTCCAACTTCGTTACTGGGAAGATTCACAAATCCTTCCAATTGCCTTTTTTGATGAAATGAAAGAGCTACAAGTTCTTTCTTTGGATGTTTTGTCACTGCCACATTCACTTAGTATGCTAAGAAATCTCCGAGCCTTGCGTCTTAAAGTACGTAAGTTGGAAAATATGTTTTGGATTAGAGGTCTGATAAATTTGGAGTATCTTTCAGTTTCCACCCTAAGCTTAACAGATGTTCCTCGGGAGGTGGGAGAGCTTAGTCATTTGAGGTTCCTCGACTTAAGCACAATGAACATTGCATACTTTCCACCAGGTGTATTGTCAAGAATGCTGAGACTAGAAGAGCTGTACATGCCATCAACCTTCAGAAGGTGGGGATGCAGGGCAAGAGAAGCAATTGAAGATTACGATGAATGGGAATCCAGTGACGATGAAAGAAGCGATGAGGCAGATGATGGAGAACGAATTAACGCATGCTTTAGTGAGATTGTATCTCGTTCGCTATATGCATTACAGGTTTGTGTACCAACAGTTTCAATATTGCCTAAAAAATCAACAATCTTCAAACACATTCAGCAATTTAAAATTCTTGTACCGAAGAATAGTAAATATCAATCATTTAGCAAAGGTAAAGTAAATGAGTTGCAGCTAAGTGGCGATTCATGTGATATCAAAGATAGCGGTATATGTGATTTGATGAGAAGAACTGAAGATTTAAGCTTGATAAGAGTGAGAAATTTGAAGAACGTCATGTACCAATTAGAAGACTACGAGTTTCTAAGATTGAAGAAGATGATTGTCACAGAATGCGATGAACTAGAGTACTTAGTTGATACACCCGGAAAATGGATCTTAGCTACTTCATTTTGGGAGCTGAAGAGTCTTCATCTATCAATGTTGCCAAATCTGAAAGAAATATGGCATGGAAAAAAACCGACTTTTCTATGGTTGGATAACTTGAGAGAGATAAGCATAAGGTTCTGTCCTAAACTGAAATACGTCTTTCCATTGTCAATGGCCAAAGGACTGAAACAGCTCCAAAGCATAGAGATACTAGAGTGTGATAAAATAGAGGGCATTTTCTACCAAAACAAAGTGGATGGCAAAACTAACGATAGTACAATTGATTGGAACTCCGTTATAAATCTACATTTGCATTCACTTCCAAAGCTGATAGGTTTTCTGGTACAGAAAGATAGAACAGATCAATATGGAGTTCATGATGACCAGTTGCACAACAAATATGTGGCTACAAATCAGCCCTTTATAGCTGATGAAAATTTCACCAGTAGAACCGCGCCAAGTATTTTGAACAAACAGGTACTCACTTCAATTTCGGAATGTTTCTGCTTCTAGATAATATATATATATCGACACGATTTCAAGTACTATTTGAATCTAATGCAGCATAATAATTTTCTATAATAGCATAATGTATAGATCCCAAATAAAACTTTCAGATTATGTATTATTGTTCGTCATTTATTTATTTTTTGATTGGAAGGTTTCACTTTTCAACAAGGACGTGGTCAGCCATACGGAAATGTATTGTGCATTTTCATCTCGATTGATGAAGAAAAGATTCGAAGGCTTGGAAAAACTCAAAATAGCATTTTGTGATGAGCTAAAAGTTATATTTTCATTCAGCGGAAATCATGCTGCTTCCGGGGTGCTTGAATCCTTGAAAGAGTTGGAGGTTTTCGGTCTACGAAACCTAATGCATATATGGTTTCAGGTTCCACCTAACATCACAGGCTTTCAGAATTTACAGCTTCTAGTGCTATCAGAATGTTACAATTCGTATCTTTTTTCACCTCGAGTAGCCAAACTATTGGTTAAACTACAGAAGATACAGATTAGCCGTTGTGAAAAGATGGAAGAAATTGTTTCGCGGGAGAGCGAAAAAGAAGTAGTAGAAGAGATTGTATTCCCTCGACTAAAGGCTTTGGAACTTCAATACATGCCGAATCTTAGAATTTTCTATGGTGGCATTTCTGCTATTAAATCGCCTTTACTGGAATCTTTGAAGCTTAACGAATGCGACAAGATGGAATCTTTTGCTTACGGTTCATTAAGTACACCAGTTCTTGAAAAAGTACAACTAAATGGAAGCCTATATTCAGTAAAGGGAGATCTCAATGCAACTATCAAATGGTAAGATCTCTTTGCTTCTTACTTTATTTTGTGTATGCATTATTTTTCATAGTTGTTAAAGGCGCAAGTCGCACTAAGGCGCTAAGGGGTAATCCTCAGGAAACAAACACCAATAGCATCATGAAGGATCAGTTGTAAAGCTGGAGAAAGCGCATGCTTGAATCATCAAGAGAAAGTTCTTAAATTGGATTCGTGGTAGAGTTTAATCAGCCATTTATTTAAACAAACAAGTTCTGTGACAAAAACTTGGTCAAAACAGTATATGTTCCTCTGGCGCACCTTGACTGAGGCTCCAAATTCCAAGTGAGGTGCAGAAGGCGAAAGCCTTTGAAACATCGTCTCGCCTTATGCAATCAACGCTCACTATTGTGAGCCTTGTGCAAGGCACACCTTTAATAACTATGGTATTTATGATTAATTTGGTTATACTTGTGTGATATATACTTGATTGTTTCAGGTTGAAGGCTGAGAAACTCCAGAAATAAGTTATCAAGATGGCTCGTATCGATGCTATTCAACTCATTGCAACAGTAAGCTTTTTTTCTTTAATCTTTACTTCTTTAATTAGTAAGGATAGGCGTGCATTTTTACAGTAATTGGCGGTAAACTGATTAATTAGATTTAAGGATAGTAACATAAACAGGTTTCGCAGGTATAGGTTGATTGATACAGGCGTACTACAGAGTAATTCTAGGAGATCACATTAAGTGGGCGGACAATCAACGTGTTTCAGCTATAGCAATGTGCCATATATCTTAGCATCAAACTGATAACCGGTGACGCGTCGTTGTTCAAGGCAAAATAAGTATTTTTTGTGTTGAAGGTGTTGTTGATAACACACTTATTTTATCATTAGAGCATAGTCTCTGTAAGAAAGGCAAGAACTTATTGATAATGAAGATCTTAATCGTGCATAAAGGACACGCACGGAAAGATCTTACTGATAAATCACACTTCATATGAAAGTGTTTCTTGTTATAATTGTATGTTGTTTTTGAAGTTATATAGTGTTTTGCTTAAATTTATATTGAATTGTTGTTGTTGTTGTCCTTCTTGTTGTTGTTGTTATACATTGTTTTTGAAGGTATATACCATTTTTTTCAACTCCAATCTTAGAATCTCTTCTTTATTTTTTGTGATTTTAATGATTTTCATTTTTATTACTATGTTCGTACATTTGATAATATATTTCAGTTCCTAAAAAAGATAATATATTTCAGGTGGTCCAAATTAATTTTTTATAAATATTTAGTTTTTGTGACTTATAAAATAGTCTATGCTTCCTGTCAAAAAAATAAAATAAAAATAGGCTGTGCTTGAGTCGGACTAGGTTGGTTTCTAGATAGCCCAATAGGTCTTTTAAAAATATATTTAGTTCAAATACAGCCCAATCCACTATTAATTCATGCGAGCTCAGAGTTTTTTGGGCTCGGGCTTAAAATCAAAAATTTGGAAGTGTAGCCAATATAGGCTTGTTTGAAAAGAATATATAGTTTTAGAATAAAACATAAAAATAAATATTATGGTTTGCGTCGTTCGCAAACAATATTCCGTATTGAAGAGACTTTTTTTGTCCTTTCGTTTCGAGAATGATACCATTTAACCCATTATAGTCGTACGAATTAATTAGTTTGGTAAAAAGAGCTTTATTATGAAACATAAAACTGTATTTTGATGAAGTAAAGAAAATATTGTTTAAAATTAGTGAAGTAAAAGTACAAGTCTTTGGGATGCAACCATATGTGCAAACCATAGATTATCTCGTGAATTGTATTATTCTGAAGATTGTAAAAAGTTTGTGCAAATTTGTTAATGTTTTTAGATTGGGAATCTTACAATGATGCTTGGAGGCCAAATGATATGATTTTCGAAACAAAAGTACAAATCTTTTTAACTTTGATTGACACGTTTGCAATCTATTTTTCAATGTTTTTAGATCTTATTTATTAACGACTATGGTCACAGATGCTCACTTGTCCTCAAAAATTTCCAAACGCTTTAATAGGATCTAGCAATTTTCATTTCAACTCGATTCACTTCAACCATTTTGTAACGTTAAAATGTACATGCCCGACATTACTTCATTAGCACAAATATTTTAATTCAACAATAAATACAAAATAATATCATCTGATGACTTAAAAGTCAAAACAAAATATTCCATTTTTCCTTGATCTCGTTACTTGTACGTGTCTAATAAAAGGACAATTAATCTAATTTAATTGCATTTAGAAATGAAATTGAGATTTTCAAGGGGCAATTTAGATATTTAACCCTACAAAAGTCCACAGTAGAAAGGAAAATTATGTCCAAGAGAAAAAAAATCCCATAAAATATTTCCCGCTTCCCTGAGCCGCCACCAGAAAAAATGACCAACTATATTTTTCTTTCAATTCAATAGTTTTGATTCTTCATCTTTCTATTGCTGCTTCGATTCAAAGGTTAGGTTTCTATATTTCTTCTTCAATTTTTTGAAAAAGATTCTGTCTTTTATGATTTATCTGGGCTCTTTTTCTTTAAAAAATAGTCAAGATTGGTACTTGATCAAAGATTGATTAACCCTTTTGATCATACTATGATATATGACACTTTTCTGCAAATGTATTTATGATTCTACTGTCATATATTCACTTTTTTTTGTGTTTTATTCTTTTTCTTTTTCTTGTTTTGTTGGATGATTATACTGCTGTGACAAGAATGATGAATGAATTTGTGTTTGTTAGAAATTCATTTTGTCGATCGTGAGATTTGAACTCACAACCCGCGCTCCTTTTGGGAATATAATAGTTACTGAGTTGTTGCTTGATGGTTGTGAATCATTGACGGTTTCAATCTTTGGTTTTCGATGAGAAACTCCATCCTAACAAATTTACAATATATACAACTCGAACACAAAGGTAGTGAACTGTATAGTTAGATATAAGATTAGATTAGCTTCGTTTTGCTTAATGGAATAGTTCGCAAAGTGATCCTCTAGGCAATTGTTGAGTGCAGAACTACACTAGAAAATTTGAGAAAGACTCTGGCCAGCCTTAGAGTTAGTATGCAGCTGGAGGCGAAAGCAACAGAATTTCCCAGATAGTTCGAACAATGACAGACTAAAACTCGTTATGGCATATGGAGATCTCAATTAGAGTTATTATGCACTCTCTAATCTTCCTGCACCTTCCCCATGATGTCTTCTTGTAATGACTTCCCAGATTTTTTGACCATGTGACAACAAGCGGCTACCTGTTTATGAGTTTTTGTGCTCCCCGGACTAAAATCGATAAGCTATCTTGATTTAAATAACATAAAATTGGAAAGGTCTACTTTGCATCAATATGTGGATGGGTAAGAAACCCATCTTGTGTTGTGGTATAAGATAAAATGTATGATTCTGATAGCATAACCTGATTATCCTGTTTATGCATTGCACACGTTTTGTACGAGTACTTCTATACAGGACTGTCTTTGATCATACATACCAAACTTAGAAGTTCAAGTGATACTTCCATATTCTAATTTCACTTACACATGCAACCGATCTTGTTGATTCTCTTGTAAATCTTGAGGAATTGACTCAATCAATGTATAATCTTTCCTTTTCCCTTTGTCTCTGAACAGGTGGTAAGTTTGGCACTTCCAGTTTGGTTTGTCACAAAATGGGAGTGCATAGCAGTGGTGGATTGAGTGAGTTGTACCAAAATTTGTGCACTTTTGTAAGGATTTGCATATTCCATGTTCTATCTATAGGGCCTATCCCTGATCATATTGCATTCATAATGGATGGAAATCGAAGGTATGCTAAGAAGAACAACTTCAAAGAAGGGGCGGGTCACAGGGCTGGATTTTCGTCCCTCGTATCATTACTTAAATATTGCTATGAATTAGGAGTGAAATACGTAACTGTTTATGCGTTTAGCATAGACAATTTTAAAAGACGTCCAGATGAGGTTAAAGAACTTATGGACCTCATGCTAGAAAAGATGGAAGAGTTGCTTCGAGAAGGAAGCATTGTGCACCAATACGGAATCCGGGTGTATTTTATAGGTAATTTGAAACTTCTTAGTGAACCCGTGAGGATTGCAGCAGAAAAGGTTATGAAAGACACTGCTAATAACAACAAGTGTACTCTTTTAATCTGCATAGCATATACTTCGCGCGATGAGATTGTAAATGCAGTTCGAGAATCATGTACTAGTAAACTGGCTGAAATTCAACCATTGGACCTCCATAATGCTAATAATGTGTGCGCTGAAGAATTTGGAAAAAATTATGCTAATGACTGTCAAGCTGTTAAGGATGTTGAATGTAGCAAAAACACGAACGGTGTGATTACAAGTGTTGTTCAAAGATTATATGAAGAGAGTGAGAAACATTCGATGATAAAGGCGGCAGACATCGAGAAGCACATGTACATGTCGGTAGCGCCTGAGCCTGACATCATGATCAGAAGCTCTGGAGAGACCCGCCTGAGCAACTTCCTCCTTTGGCAGTCTAGTAACTGCCTGCTATACTCCCCAAATGCATTGTGGCCTGAAACTGGTTTGTGGCACTTGGTGTGGGCAGTGCTAAACTTCCAACATAACCATCCTTACTTGGAAAAGATTAGGAAGCAATTCTGATAATTTAGTCTTACTATATGATTTTTGTGCGTTCATTGATACATTGTTTGGAACTACAAATATGTGACACGTGTGCTTCGCTCGTAACTCTAGAAACTTAAATTTCCGAACCTTGGGCAGTTTTGATGTTCAGGGGTTCTCTGACATGAAGCTGAGTGTACGCTTGATAGATCTCAAAATTTGAATAGTTGTACATTAAAAGTTGATACAATACAGGAGCTTGAAATGATTTGCTGTGTTTGAAAAATCTGAATACATTTTTGAATGAAGTGACTTGTGTTTTTTTCTTGTTGTAGCTTTCTTAAGTTAAGACATGAATTTACTGTCTGATTCAACAAGGATTTTTAATAAAGAAAAGTTGATATATCGTTTAGTATAACATATTCTTCAATTGTTTATTGATTCTTTTATAAGGTCCAAAAATACTGTTAATGTTAAAAGTATGGAGTTTACTCTTAACGTTTAGAATGGTGCAATCTTGCCTTTAATGTTGGCAAGCATGAGCAATTTTACTCATAACAGTATGAAGTTTAATCATTTTATTACTCAATAGTTTCAGATTTCAAAACACAACATACGTTTGCATGTAAAAATAACTGAGAAATGAAAAATTGTATTGCATTATTTACAAGTTGGATCAAAAAAATTTAAATATTTTCTTGAACTTATTAATATGAATCTCCAATTCTGTTTTGAAATAAAAGTATGTAACTGGTGTAAACTACAGAGAAAAATATGTTGTTTAGAAACATATTTGTAATTGATCCAAGTAATTAAAGTTAAGGATGAAATTGCTCATGTCTGCACGAGTTAAGGATCAAACTAGATCATTTTAAACACTGAAGGTAAAATTGCTCATTGATATCATTGTTAAAGTACGTTTGCACCTTATCTTTTTTTACTTTTCAAACAATTTATTAACTAACACAGGAGAAAAAACAGATAAAAAATCAAAGAAATTAAAATAATTACAGATATCATAGTTTAATTGTAGAGATCATAGTCGTCTGCTGCAGTAGCAACTGTCGTAAAAGGATCTGCTCTGGTGGCTGCAGCGTGAGCTTCAGAAAACCTGAATTCGCTTCCAAAGCCTCTCGATTGTTGCAGAGTTTGGGCGAAGGCCTGGTACTTGCGGATATCAGCATTGCTAACACTCCTTCGAGCAAACTTCATTGACTCCTCGAAATGTGCTGCCTTGATCTCTGCTATCTCATCATTGACATCTTCCTCCATAGCATCCACATTGTCTCTCCGTCTCCGCTCCTTCTCAACATCTTTTTCGATATTCTCCCTGATAGCGTATTTGCAAGCACGCTGGCATATTTCGGTAATATCAGCACCGCTGAATCCCTGAGTGTAGTTGGCTAGTACTCTAAGGTCAACATCTTTCGCAAGGGGTGATTTTCGTAAACAAGAACGGAAAATTTGATGGCGAGAATCCTCATCCGGAAGAGGGATGTAGATCAACTGATCAAGACGGCCAGGACGGAGCAGTGCAGGGTCAATGATGTCTGGCCTATTAGTGGCACCAATAACGAAAACAGTTTTCTTCGCGGACATTCCATCCATTTCGGTTAGAATCTGGTTCAAAACCCTATCAGCAGCACCCCCAGCATCTCCTACACTGCTTCCTCTCTGTGTAGCAATCGAGTCGAGTTCATCAAAGAACAGAACACACGGAGCAGATTGGCGAGCCTTATCGAAAATTTCTCGTACATTGGCTTCACTCTCACCGAACCACATTGTAAGCAATTCGGGACCCTTGACACTGATGAAATTCGCCTGGCATTCATTGGCAATAGCTTTAGCCAGAAGGGTTTTCCCACATCCAGGAGGTCCGTAAAACAGAACCCCCTTAGAGGGTGACATTCCGAATTTTTCGAACTTCTCAGGGTGCTCCACGGGATATTGAACAGTCTCTTGAAGCTCCCTCTTAACACTTTCAAGACCTCCGATATCTTCCCAACTACAATTAGGCACTTCAACCACGGTTTCCCGCAACGCGGATGGATTACTGTTTCCAAGTGCAATGTGGAAGTGATCATTAGTCACTGCCATTGAGTTTAGTATCTCAGCATCAATAGACTCGTCTTCTAAATCAATCACATCCATCTTTTCCCGAATACATTGGAGTGCTGCCTCAGTACAAAGAGCTGCCAAGTCAGCACCAACGTAACCGTGGGTATTTTTAACAACTCTTTCCAAATCAACTTCTTCAGAAAGCTTCATATTCTTTGTATGGATACGAAGAACCTCCAGACGCCCAACTTCATCAGGAACACCAATGTCAATCTCCCTATCAAATCTACCAAACCGCCTCAGAGCAGGATCAATGCTGTTAGGACGGTTAGTAGCTCCAATGACGATAATATGTGCACGAGACTTGAGTCCATCCATTAGTGTCAAGAGCTGAGAAACAATCCGTCTCTCAACTTCTCCGTTCGTCTTGTCTCTCTTTGGCGCAATCGAATCAATCTCATCGATAAAGATAATCGATGGAGCATTTTTCTCGGCTTCCTCAAACGCTTTCCTGAGATTGCTTTCACTCTCACCAGCTAATTTCGACATGATTTCAGGTCCATTGATACAGAAGAAGAAAGCACCGGTTTCATTGGCAACAGCGCGGGCAATCAGAGTCTTGCCAGTACCAGGAGGCCCATAGAGTAGAATTCCTTTCGGGGGCTTCACACCAATTGATTTGAAGAGCTGCGGGTGTCGCAGTGGAAGCTCCACCAACTCCCTAATCTGAGCCATCTGTTTTCGGACACCACCAACATCATCGTAACCGACTTCATCCAATCTATCCTCGTCTTCTCTCCTCACCGGCTCTCCATCACAGAAGATTTCCGTGTCCGGAGCAACCACACAGTACTCTCGCGGATCAGTCTCAACTACCTTGAACTCCACGCTTCTCATTCCCCCTCTCACAAGGAAGAGATCCCCCTTTCTGACAGGGCGATACGCCTCCAGGAAATACGGTTTTAAGTATGCATCAAACAAATTCCCCGTAACTCCTTCAACCGTGTCATCTATAGGCAATACATGCACACTTTTCCCGTATTTGACATCAGGACATTGGTGCACTGAGACAACGTCCCCAAGCCTAACTCTCAGGTTTGTCCTGACAACCTTGTTCATCCTGATCTTTGGCTGATCACAAGTGTCATCGGCAAGAACAATGCAGATGGTATCTTTCCTTTTCTTTCCCTTAATCAGGATCGTGTCTCCACGAAAGAGTTGAAGCTTCTCCATCGTTTCGGGATGGAGAGAGACATACGAGTTATCCTCATTGATAGCTTCATCAACAACAAGTCGATTAGGCGACTTCTTACGCTCCAAAATCACAGTACTAAAATCTCTCTTTGTCGATCCGGGTGGGCTAGACATGTTGAAAGATGTGAAAAAATCTCAGTGAAGTTTTTGTGATATAAGCCGATTGATTGAGGTTTTTATAGGGAGTGAATTTAACTCTTGTTCTTTTCTTGAAAGGAAAATTTTTCCTACTCCTCTTAGGATTAGGAACATATAAAATTTCTAGACTAATTCTAAAAAAATTATTTGGATTAATTGTCTTATCAGAAAATAATTATTAGAAATAAAAAAACTAATGATGGTTTATTTAAAAATCGAATAATAAAAAAAGAATTTTTCTAGTTTGATGTTTCTTTAACAATATTTTCAATTTTGGAGAACAACAATTTTATTTTATTTTTGGACAATATGGAGAACGTTAGTTATATTCAATAAGTAAATATAACGATATACATTCTCTAAAGTTTTCTTTTAGATGTTTTCTGCTCTGCCTTTTTTTATATCATACCAAGCAGTAAATGGGATCAGGCTACTTTCTTGGATCAAGCTGTTGATGTATACATCGTGCTTTCCTCGGGTACCGATCCTTTCTCTTAAATAGAACTTTTACGACTGTCTATTTATCTAGTGATGATTAATTTCTTGTTTGCAACTCTAGAACTCGAGACATTTTATACTGAACATGTTTGTCCCGGTAGTGAGGTATTTGCAGGTTTCCCTTTCTTCACAAGCTATGATCTTGAAGAGATAAATATTGCAGCTGGGAAAATCCATGAGGTTTGTTCATGGATGGTTTAAGATAAAATGATCATATGCCATTTCACTGAAATATATATTATCTTTTTAAATCGATAAATTATTTATTTTTATTAAATTTTTAACTTGTGATCCCATGTGGTATAAACTTTTTGACACGTGGCATCGTCATGGCGTTATGTTTGTGCTGTAAACCATCCAAGTATATAGACCAACTTTGAAATTGCCTGGAAAACATGTCTATGGTAGTACTACGAATTGCGGTTTGTCGACAGAACTTTTCTTCTTGGATAATGGTTTCAGATTAAGAGATAGACTGTATGTGTTTGAAATTCTTAATAATAATAATTTTCGGGTTGTTAAATTTGGATGTTATAGTAATTACTCTCTACAATTAGTTGAATTTTCTTTATAGGTTTCACTCGACGTGAATGCAGCAAACTCACAAATAGCCTGGGACATTCATTTGGTTAGTGACAAAGCGCGGTTTTATTCAGACAAGACGAGTGAGGTACTTATGATTCTTGAACTCCTATCTCTCGAACATTATTATGATTTATGATTTCTTGCTTCTCATACATCAGCTCAATTCAACTGAATTGACCATGGAGTTCACAGATACTTTTGGAAACAAAACTGTGAGTTACACTCAAAAGCACGTGCTATATCTATCGTTACACGTTACTTGTAACTTAAATGTTTATCGTCTCTGGTTATTCCACAGATTATTACCTAAAAAAAGATGTGGAGCTGACAAAGTGAGTTACTACAGCAGCGTTTTGCCGTACGGTTCTAAATATTAGATAAAGTGTTCATTGTTCCCGCGATTCAATCTCACTAAATATTGTTATAGAGAAGCTTTGTCGCGCGGTACTGGCCAGAAGCTGCAAGTTTATTTGGGATAATCCAAAAACCATGTTCATTAGAAAGGTACTATAAGAATATATTTATTGAAGATAGTTTTGATTTATATCAGCCGCACGATGCATGACACAGACATTTCTTCATGTCTTTGATGGAACAGTTTGTACACTGGAAAGTGGTCTGTACACACACCTCCAGTTTTGGAGCCACCGCCTAGATGTTGAAAATCCAGTATCTGATTGAACTGTCTACATCTAACTAAGCGTTCAAAATTCAACTAGTTTCCCAACTAATCCTCGATTATTGGTTGAAGGCCCTCCAACTATTCCATAGTGTTTTTTTACTATACTTCCCTTGTCTCTCAAAGATTGGGGAGTTCAGCCTCCCTAAATATCGTGAAAAAATTTTGTAGATAGAAATGTAAAATCGGGATGTGGTGACGGGTTTCGTATTCACTGTTGGGTTTGAAATGGTGGATTGACAGTATATACACACTATGGATAATGAGAGTAGATTAGGTACAAAAATGTACAAACAATATTAATAATGGGGAAAGGTAATGAGTTGCTTTTTGATTCTCACCTGCTGATGCTGCTTTTTTACAGAAATGTTTTAGCAGCCAGATTTGAACTTAAAACATCACCTTTTTACAACTTTTCAAGCACTCCAAGTCAAATAACATATATTTATACAGATAAAGTACAACACAATAACACATGTGTTTTCGTCATGCAAATAAGGTACCGTAGTTTAAAACAATAAATAAGGATTTGTAAAATACTAATTGTTAGTAAACGGAGACTGAAAAGATAAACGGTGTCAGAAAAGAAATAAAAAAAAATGGGACTTAATAAGTTTCTAGCTCGCTATCCTACTTTGACACGATTTCGGGTTCCTATTTTCCCTTGAAACAAGGCACTTACTTGTGTCACCATACAACAGTCTATTTTGACTTGTTCATCAGCTTGATGGAAATTAGAAAAAATAGCTTATACTCTCCAAAAAGTTGGAAAAAAAAATAGTCTATGTTACCTCAAATTCCAAGCCTGTTTAGTCACGAAAAGACTTTTGAATTAAAAATCAACTTGGAACTTAATTGGTATGATGTGAGGCCAACTATCGTATTAATTACTCCTGTTTTTTCTTTATTATACATCATTTTGGTGAAATATGCAGAAATTAACAAAAACATTTATAATGTTTTAGGGAGATAAGGTACTCGTACTATAACATTTAGTGCGTAAAATATCATTTCTTTTTATATAATTATATTTAAAAAATTGGCGTTATTGTACTTACAATTAATAACAAGAAAAATTCACTTCTTCGAGTGTGGTTAAAACTCATAGCTCCCTAATCATAGGAAGAGTCTTAACGACTAGGCTAAGAAATTTTTGGCAAAAATGCCTACGTCCACATCTTGCATAATCTACCATTATTATAATAAATTATTACCCCCAAAGTCTCATCACATGAGTCCCTCTATAAAAACCTCTATTTTGTTGTGTTCACAAGCACAATTAGCAAAATTTAAATCTAGCAAGACCTTGAAGAGCTTCTAATATGGCTCACCAATTTCTATGGCTTTATGCTCTATCAATTTTACTTCTACTTGTTCCATTCAAGGCTACCTCTACTTCTCACCACCCAAAAGATGAACTCAAATCTCTACATTTTACACTCTACCAACACGAAACAATCAACACCACTGGTTATATCATCGTCAACGGTGTTACCGGACCTAACGTTACTCAAACAACAACTCCTTTTGGTACCATCTTTGTGTTCCAAGATCCTTTGACCGTTACTTCCAATCGAACTTCCAAGGTTGTTGGAATTGCGGAAGGAACTTCCATAACGTCCGGTCTTGATGGACTTACTAGCATTACTACAGGTAAAATTACTCTTCAGTTGAAGCATCATAAAGGGTCGATTATGGTCGTGGGAGGCACGCATAATGTCAAACCCACCGATCATCCAGTGGTTGGAGGCACCGGTGATTTCATGTTTGCTCAAGGGTATGTCACGACTTCTCCGGTGGATCTTACGGGTATTACTGTTGTGTATAAGGTAGAATTTCATATTTATTGGCCTCCATATGCATACAAAGTTCATGTAACTACTGAAATTTGAGTTGGGTTATTTAATTTCAGTAACAATATTCAGATTTCTTGGCTTTAGCACAAGAGTAACCTTAATTTCAAAGTTCATTGTGTAAACAAATTTTCAGCGCGAAGAACAGTCTAAATGGTATCGTGCCATTCTCAAACCAACTAGTCGAATTCAGAAAAGGAAAAAAAAAACCAAAAAAAAGGGAATTCTCCATACAGAAAGTAGTGTATTGGCATTAATAAACAAACTTGGCCAATCTATGATGGCTTTGATACAAAAATGTTGAAACTGCAAATGATTTCCTTATATACCCTTTTAAGAATATAAGGTGAAAATGAAGTATACGGTGATACATGGAAACAAAACAAAAAGAAATGATTAACAAAAGCTAAATTATGTGGAAGAAGATTAATATAAAGAATTAATGTACCAAATGAAAAAAAAAAATATGTTTGCTGGAGTTTGAGCATTCTTGAATCTGTTCGATCAAGGACGAGGCTTATGCAGACGAGGTCGGTTACAGAAGACCCGTCCATTTGCCCTCACAAATGTTGCGATTCCGACAGCAAGGCTTGTCCACATTATTGAAAAGAATAAGTGCTTCATATCATATCGAACTGCATAGCAAAAGAAGCCGTTAGAAACTACAATTTTTAACACTAACACATTTCATTGCATTTATATCACATATATAATCATGTGAAGTATATAGATGATATAGCCCGATTGTGTACCAACTTGTGAGTCGAATCAAATACTAGTTCATAGCGGGAGTTGGAATCAAGGGAAGTGTTTTTATTCTCAATACTAACCGAGTCAATTCTGCTAAAACAGATAAAATGAACATCCAATAGCTACTTTGAACACAAATAGCTCCTAATAAGCTTTAACTATTAATTCATGTTGCATTTCGTTCATAATTGATAGCCCCTATGTAAAAAGTTGAAAATAATAATTTACTCCAATCACTGCAAGAATGGACTTGCAAGGACATAAATACATGGGATGATGGGATTTAGTAAAGATACTTACTGGAATTGCAACATATCTTAGCAAACTCACCTTGTCGGAGTGAAATCATGGCAAAAAAGAATCCAATCATGACCAGAGATAAAGCCAGTGGAAAATTCTGCAAAGCAAATTTCAGATTAGAGGCCGAGACACATGGGCAAAAACTGTCAAAGGAAGTCCACGGACTATTTTGTTAAAAAGAAAATTTGTTATTGTGGCAAATCAAATGTTCTTACACCCATATGCTCGACAATGAGATATATCTATTTACCACAGATTTGATATTTGAATATGTTCCCAGTTGTAACCTTCACTAACACGGATAACGAAAATGCCAAGGAGCATAAAAACTGTTGTGATATTTCATATTTCAATTGTACTTACAGCAACGCTCTCAAGGCCGCTGGCTGTTTGCGATGGAGGGCTCATATCTCGGCTAACAGAAACGATGTAGTGTCCATGTAACAGGTCAATGGCATCCTTCATATACCAAAAGGAAAAAGAAAAATGAAAAATGGGTCAGTGTGTTTTAGAATGTCATGGAAGAGACGATCCACATTTAAAGCCTACACATTCAAGACAACTTCTAAACCAAAAACCTAGAACAAGGTCTTCTATAAAACAAATAAATAAATGATTGATACCTTCAAGCAAAACCAAATTCATTAAATATCTAAGCATAATACACAAACACAAAAAGGGTTTTGTCCTTTATAATTTGAACAAAGGAAACTAACCTGTTTTTTACCATCAGAGAAGTTATTAAAATAGTAACGAGCAAGGGCGTTCCAGCCGTCTTTAGCAATTCCTTGGGCTGTCCGCTTACCACATCTGCATTTCAACCAAAATTCAGATTTGCAGCAAACGAAGCATAATATAAGTCAATAGACAAGACATATAACAACTATTACTAACACTATATTTCAGAAGAAGTAATATTATTTAGTTACCAAAAATGAACCAATAATGCAAATAAATTTCAAGAGTTGTCACCACAAAAAATACTAATGGACAGAACGAAAAAGGTCAATTATCATCACAATTTAAAAAGACAGTCATATTAGACCTACCTCTAGGCTGTATAGCTTTAGATTTCACATTAAATGTATATAATACCCTCTCCAAAAACGCTAAAAATTGGTATAGATGTGTGCAAATACATGCACAAAATCCTGACAAACTAGCATTCGTGCTCTAACATATTCATCAATACAAACGAAAAAAATACTTGAGATAAACATGCATCTAGCATCTGCAAACCTCATTTCAGGATAAACTCTGAAGATATTTGCAGCTGGTTATCAACAACTACAGTAAAGGAATGCATTAGAACCATAGAGAAGTACCTCACAAAGTCCCCTTTCAAAGCAGGCGTTCCAGAATATTGTATGCTTATGTCATCCCCATGATTAGCCCACACTGAAGATAAAAGAGCAGTAGAAAGCAGAATCTGAATATCAAAATTTTGTACGATCGTGCTAAAAGTAGTAGGCAAATATGGAATGTAACTCCTGTATTAATCTTCATAAATATTCTCGGAATGACCAGACAACAGGAATTTACTCACATATCTTAAAGCCGTCATCAAAATTTGGATGTGAACAAATAGTTTCTTCTGCTCCAAAAACACCAAGTCGTCTAAGTTGGAGTTCCAACATTCTTCTACCGATCATGCTCTGTGACCGATGTCACCAAAAATTAATATACATTTTAAGAACCACATGTGACAATGAAGAGAAAAAGCACAAAAAAATGAGTAATCATAACTTATAAGAAGGAATTTTCCACAACAACACATGAAGAAAGAAGTTAAAAAAAAATATGTTAACAAAGCAATTTGGTTTTGACAGTTTAACCAATTCAAAAAAGCATTTTCATCAATATTCCTAACTTTTCAAGTTATAACCACATTGTCACATGCAAAAACAGCGAACAGAATTAGTAAATATGCTGGTCAGATATTTAAAGAAAAATAAATTATGTCACACAATCATACATTTTCAGGAACAGAAATAGGCACTTCCAACAAAAATTCTAATCTCTTGCTGATAAGCACTAAATTAATTGACTTATTCATATGTATGTATATAAGCCTAGTGTTCTAGAATGCCGGAGAATCCGACTTCTAATCCGCAAAATTCCAGAAAGGCAGTATGTGTCAGTGCAAAAGTATACCTGAGTGACATTTGTACGGTCCAAGCAATCAATACAGTTGGTCCTGACAACCCCACTTTGGTCTTTCATTTTCTCACCCTTTTCGTTCAAGAAAAGGTACCTATGAATATAAAGAAAAAGATACAAAATCATTAAAGTCATTAAAGCTAAAGTAACCTCAATTAAACTGGTAAACCTCTATGTTGACTTGAACTTTATTATTAACTATAATCAAGTGAAAAATTTAAAGCTAACATATCTTGAACCTAGACAAACCATACTCGCATTTCTCAAGGAAATCCACTATTTGTTCATAAAGGATAGAAAGACGCTCAAAGTGAATATGCCCACAGATCTGATGAAAATCGAAGTGCAAATATCTGCAAAATCCAGTGGCTCTTTAGCATTACATGAGAAAATATTTTAAAAACCAAAAAAGCAATTACAATATGGGAGAAGATTCTACCTTACATCATCACTGGCAATATTTTGCATCACCTCAGCAAATTTTGCACTTAAACGTCCTTCACCGCCATGCTGAAAAGTAAGAAAGCAAATCAATATTACCCCAAAGAAGCTGTCCAGAAACATATATATGCCTTGTCTCACATAAGAAAATCAACAAGCAAAATGAAGTGACTACATAATCATATAATTAAGAGATATGCCAAATGCACCTTGTTGACAAGGTCAACTGCTACGACACTTCCGTACTTTTTTCTCAAATCTAGAAAGTGCCGCTCAGCTACTTTAGGCTGAAAAGGGTGGTAAAGAAAAGCAGTCAATTTAACGAACAATAACTAAGCAACGTGCAACCAAACAAAACCATAGAGAAACGAATAGCACTTACAGCATCCTCAGGTCTGACAATCTCAAACTTTGGCTTATATGTCAAGTCAACAATCTGCTCCCAAACAAATGGCATTGACCCTCGAACCTAAAACAATCAAAAGCAGAAATGATACAAGACTACATTGAATCCATGAGTCTGAACAATAATAACTTGAGGTACTAACATATATCACAATTGAACTACGCTAGGCTTTTAAGCTGCCATAATATATTAATAACTATAGATCCTGAAACAGATAGCAAGCAGTCAAATACTTCCTTGTTCAATCTATTGATGATATCTACTTTTCAGCAACAGGTATTTCAGAAAATGTAGGCAACATTCTCTTTAGTTCAGCATTTAGAAATATCAATTCCTGTTCAAAGTTCTTTTAAATTGACAAAGCGCACACAATACAGTGATTCCATGGCTCAAGTTCAATAACATATAAAGAAACTCAATGTAAAGCATTAACCATTACCTGGACAAATGAAGCAACATATCCATTCATCTGTACAATTTGCTCACTTTCCACAAAATTGGCGACATACCCATCAGAATCAGCTCCTCTCCTCCACATGCGAGTGCCTTCAAGAGATGCCAATTCTCAGTATATAGTTTAAATAAAATAAGTAGATATATCAGCTGAATCCACAGAAATCAAAAGCGAAATGAATCCCTTCCACTAATTACTTTACGATACTCCATTCCCCTTTTTGCTTTCTTTTAAAGTTGAATGCATTTAGAATTGATACATCAGCTCCGCATAGCTAGTTTATTAAATCCCTGGTTTGGGTTTTTAAACAATTGTGAACAGGAAAGAAAAGAGAACAAGAAAACCCCAATAAGGATTATATGAATGCTTTAATTACCATTTCTCCTTGTGCATCTCCTAGCAATCAGAGTAACCTCAATTATATCTTTCCCAATGGCAGCTTGGAAGTTGTGAAAGCCTAAGTATCAGTTAAGGATGAACTTAAATGGAAAGATTCAAATATATTGGCAGGGTGAGTGTCAAAGATAAAGTGAGCTTCTTTTATATTCAAACATAAAATTTTTTTGAAAAGGATACTCCCTTGGATAACAGGAAGCAGATATGGATCAAGCTGCAGATAAGATATCCAATAAATTATTAGAACTAGTTAGCTGCAAAATGCCCAAGCCATAAGATAACAAATAGTACCAAAGGAATAACTCTACCTTGTTATCTATAAGCAATTCCAACATGTAATTGTTCCAAAGAAACCTGGGTTCTGCCTGTAACAAATGTTTGGTAACATAAGCAAAATCCCTTTGAAATTCAGTCAACGAGTACATTAGAAACGTTTAGAGATTGTGGAACAAAAGACTATCAGCAATTAGTTATTAAACAAAGGGAAAGGAAAGAGGTTCCCTTTCCTAGTTTTCGCTAAGAGACCATGACCAATGGATAGTTAAAATCATGTGAAAGAGAACAGGTCCAAGAAAAATAGTGCAATAATTTAAAATGTCAGTAGTTACCTGTCTCCAAAGAGGCAGTAATTTAGATTCATCACCCAGATCATGCAATCGCTGAGCACTGTATCCGGGAAAAATATCAAAAAATAAAAAAGCTTGCACAAAAGGAAGCAGTCTCACCTTCAGGACAGCAATCAAAACATCGATAACTAAAATTAGTACTTAATTTGCACTATAGTGGCTAGACTACTATATATCCAAAATAAAACGAGCCTTCGTCTCCTGATTACAACAGAGACTACAACAGTTGGGTTTAAATGTGCTTCCACATATTTGAAACATGAATAGGTTATGTAATAACCTTTGACTGTTGGACATCGTATACCTAATACGCCTGAGGGTTACTCTGTTTACACAATCATATATCAACCGCGGTCAAAGTAATCTGAAGGAGAAGGTACGATTACCACTAATACTTCAATCAGTTTCCATATTTTTGTTGTTCTTAAAAGTAATAAGAAATTACAATCTATATTTCATCTAGCCAAACTGATTATGATGTACTTGCAACAAATTTCTTTATCAGTTTTTGACGGAAAAAATGCAGCAAGTATACAATCACCTAAGAACATTGCTTAAGGTTTCCCACGACAAATTTCAAACAAATTGGAAATATCTTATACAAAAATACAACCAATAGATAGACAAAAAATGAACAATGTGTAACGATTTCTCACCTCAGGGTAAGATTGGTATCATATGAGAAATACAGACCACAAGTTCTCTCTGCAACATTAAGCAGCCCAGAAAACTCGGTCTCCGCCTTTTTCTGCCAAAAAGTCAGGCCAAAGATGGCACTCCGAATTATTCCTACATACTGTACATAACCACAAAAGAACCCATACTAATAAAGGCAGCAGCTTTACCTGGCCAGCTGGAGAATCTTTCACAGAATGGTCACAAGGCAAAATCTTCAATGATGTGACCTTGAAGATAGGATGTCCCAAGTACGATCCAACACATTCTCGTTCTGTTATAACTATCAAGTACGACCCTGAAGCATAATAGAACCATATTAGGAACCATCGGACTAACTGTACATTCAGAGCCAAATAGAGAAACAAAATATAGTGTTCCACACAAAATTGAGTAAATAAAAATCCGAAAACACGAACTTTGATAGTAATCCAATGAAAATATAGTTATACCTGCGACTAGTTTAAGCATACCGACAACCCCGAAAATAGTCTTAATTTTGGGAACACGAAGCGAGCTGCTTTCGGGAACTCCATCTATCACGAAAAGAACAATTAAACACATAATAAGCAATGAAATCAACAAACAGAATAGAAAAACACGAACCGGAGAGCTTCATGGAACCATCGATCCGACTAACGGACAAAGGAGAACCAGAGGAACCATCAGTAGGTTCAATGACATACTCATCAGGCAACTCCCACAATCGCATACGAGTGTAAAGCTTCTGTCCCGATTCGGCCCTCTCCATCATTATTAACCCTAAAATCAAAAAAGAAACCCTAAATTGAATTCAGAAAGATCAAAATGGAGAGAGATGGGAGTGAATTACCTTAATAGATGACTGGAAAAAGTATGAGATCGGATCGGAGTAGTGATAAAAAAAATAACGGAACTTTTCAAAAAGTTAGTTGATGTCAAAAATCAATAACGGAATTTGGCGAGGGAATATGCGCCAGAAACGGAGTTATCATATAACAGGGGATGGATCCATCTCTGTAGCTTCATTGACATGGTCAAATTCCAATAGTTTTGGTATTCAATCTCCGCCGTTGGATCTCATGAGATGAAAGTTTTGTTTTTTTTTTCAGAAATTAAAATGTTATTCCCGCTTTAAATAAATTAGTTTCATAAAATTTATTTGTTTTTGGTAATAGGAGCAGTTGCAAGCCTCGGAAAATAGGAAAGGGAAAGGAGTAGAATAAAGCGACAAAACTCAATATAATGATACAGCGATAAGTGTTTGAACCACATGTATTAGCTTAGAAAGAGATTTTAGAGGTATGCATACGTCACAACACATCCGTGCTCCCAAAATACAACATGTAAGAACATTATTGATGTGCAGAGAATTATCATAATGAACGATGAAAGAACGAGAATAATAAGAATTTTTTCAAATCAAACTATGAAAGTAAAATTATTTGAACTAGCTAGTAAAATTAGCAAAAATCTTGAATATGTCTTGATGTTTCTTTAAGTTGATCCGTTGTAGCTCTATGAAAAAGGGGGTTACTATTTCCAGCCATGGATTACTAATATTGACATAATAAAAGACTGTTATACCCTTTTGAAAAAATTTCAAAAAAAAAAAAAAACACACTCACCCGGTTCACGCCCCGCCGTGTGGCGGGGCGTGAGATTCCTACGTCCCACCTTGTGGTGGGACGTGGGGAACCTGAGTTCCACCACTAGGTGGAACTCAGGTTCCCCACGTCCCACCACAAGGTGGGACGTAGGAAACCCACGCCCCGCCGTGTGGTGGGGCGTGAACGGTTTCCGCCCCACCACATGGTGGGGCGGAAACCGGGTCAATTTAAAAAAAAAAAAAAAAAATCTAATTTTAACCCTAATCCTAACCCTAACTCTAACTCTAACTCTAACTCTAACATTTTAACATTAAATCAAATTAGATTAAACATACATTAACATTGAATATTACATGACGAAATTGAAATCAAATTAGAAAATTAATTAAACAGTACCCCGAACGTGAAACTAGGAATTACACAGAAAATACAGTTAATGTAGTAGCATATCTTTAACAATTTCCACGATTAATTGGCTAATGACTTGGCGATAAATTCATGTCATCGTCTGAGTCCCTACTTGCAAGATATTGCTCGTAATCTTTCTAATCTCGTTCTTCTTTAGTTAGTTCGGGCAAAGCACTTTGCAGTATGTCTTGGCGATAAATTTCGGTGTAATAGTCGATTTCTCTTAAATAATCATCCGAAAGGATCTTCCATGGAGCACTAGATCTGTTTCTCGTCATATCATTGTATTGACAAAAATTGTTTACGAATGCACTATGCCTTCCATGGAGCACTAGATCTGTTTCTCGTCATATAATTTGGGTTAAGTGGTGTGAGAATTTACAATGGTTTTTGTTTTCAGTTTTATAGACGAAAAAATATTTTTTACTGTTTTTGCGCGTAAATGAGTTGTCACATCGTGCAATTACTGTCTGTTTTATAGACAAAAAAGTTTTACGTACTGTCTGTTTGAAAATACTTCAAAAAACGCGTGAATGAGTTGTCAAATCGTGCTAGCTGTTTTGACAAACATAAATACCTACGTGAATGAATAGTCGCATCGGGAAAAATGATGTTAATATTTTCATGCAGTCCTAAAGATGTAATTACCATTGGTCTAGGGTAAATTAAATTAAATCGAAAAGTTGGTTTAATTCAATAAGTGAAAAAGTTCCACCAATCTGACTTGATATTGACAAATTTATCTGAAATAACGTAAAAATAATAATTCAACAACATAAAATTCCATAATATTCCACAACATAAAATTCCATAACATAAAATTCCATAACATAAAATTTCATAACTAATAAAAATTCAGTAATAACAAATATTCATACAGTCAACCAGACAACCTCCACTGTCTTACAACCGCTTCCAAATCCGCTATTAATGCTTGTCTACGTGGATCCGGCTCCGGCACAGCTGAAACCGCCCGATAAGCTATTTTCCCCATCTGATGAACCCACTAATAAACAAGTCGTTCAAAACAATTAGTTAGTATAATAATATGTAAAAAATTTAATATATTAAGCATATGTAAAAAAATATAAAGACTTACATATGCAGTGTTATCACGGGTGATAACAGTCGGCAGGTCAAGACTGGCACGCGACAGTATAGGGTGCGAATGAGATGTATACCAATCTATGTAATCGTCGGTACAAGCTCCAGGCTCCACTATCGTCGTCTTTCTTAGACTCCTCGGGTCAATGGCACTGTGGTTCCTCCTCCAATGATCATCAACTTGTACAAGATTCATATGTATCTTGTAACCCACCGATTTCCACGGTCTACAGGCCCGATTAGGCCTAAGGATATCACGAGGGACCGGCTGTACGTAGCCTATCTGACGAACTGCTCGGTCTGGCATGTATGGCTCACATATATCCCGGTACCGAATCCACCCAGCATACTGCACTCGGAGGCTCTGAGAAACCGACACATGCCCGTATGGTGTCCAACATACCTAAATGTTTTATATAAGTCAATAAATTAAATCTGAAAAAATAAAAGTAGACAAAAAATATGTACCTCAAACGACGAAAGTCGATCCAAATGCACTCGTAGAGTCTCTAATCTGTCAAGCCTCTGTGATAACACTGGAACCCATCTGCTCGCCAGTGCCCCACTAGAATGCACAATATCCGAGGCCCGACCAGGACGCAAGGTCGGAAAGTACTCGTATATCCATGCCTGCAACAATGTCAGACAACCAGCAATAGTTCGAGTATCTCCTCTGCTAGCTATCCCCAATTGCCGGTAAAGGTATGCTAAAGTGGCAGATGCCCACGAGTACCCGCTTACTCCATCAGCGCCCTCCTGATCATCTCGAATCAACTCCTCTAATAGTGTACCCTTGACCCTATCTCCACTCTTGTCCACAACCAACGTGGACCCTATAGCAAGCCACATCCATGCTCTAGCTCGTAACGTGCTAGGCAACCTCTCATCGTCAACCATCGCTCTCAACTTGGCGTTCTTCACGCCTCCACCCTGATAAAAACCATCCAAATCTCTCCTCCCACAGTCGAAGAATAACTGAAGTAAATCCTGCACCCTATCACTATCTGGAGCAGCACTAACCAACTCACCATCCACCGGAATGCGCAAAATATGATACACATCGAACAATGTGATAGTCATCTCTCCGAATGGCATATGAAACGAATTCGTGTCCGGCTGCCATCGATCAACAAATGCAGATATCAACGGCTGGTCAATGTGATCAAAAGAAATAAATGGAAGGTGTGATAGGCCTGTCCTCAGCAACATTTGGCTCATCTGACATTTATAAAAATAAAATAAATATAAATAATAACAATTAAATTTAAATAATTTCTGAAAATTAATTAATTAAAAATACTAACATCAGGTGGAGCTTTTGCGAAAGAGACTTTCAAATAGTCACAAATCGACTTTCTTGTCCCAGTAGACAAAAGTCCCCGTCTCTCCGGCTGAACTGTCCACAATCTAGAAGCAACGTGTCCCAAAAAACTGGGAATAACAGTCCCGTCTACTGGGCCGCCCTCTACTGGACTAGTCACCAACCAACTCTCATCATCTGAAGCTCTAACCTTTCTCGAACCGACTGAAAAATATAAAAAAATATTAAAAAATAATAATATAATAATATAAAAAATATATTTAGTTAAAGTGTATATAATATTACCTGACTGAGCAACAAATCTACCAGTCACGCTCCTCCTAGCGTCATGTACAGTGGCATGGACTGGTGCATGGACTGGATCCGGGTCAATGTGATCTGTATCAAGCCCCATCTCACTCGCACCAACACCGAGATCCCTCCCTGACCTAGCCGGTCTCCGCCTACTCTGGCTAGAACCCTCCACTACACTGCCATGCCTCGCACCAGTACCGACCTCCCTCTCCGGCCTAGCTGGTCTCCGACTACCCTGACCAGAACCCTCCCCAATACCAGATGCCCTACTACGAAAATCCATACCACGGGCAGAACCCTCCGCAGCACCAAAACCTACAGCGCTGTCAGATGCCAGAGTGAATCGTCTCTGGGAGAAATCAACGTCCTCGTACTGGCGATCCGGTGACATCACATACTCATCGGATGAACCATCATGATCAATCTCGAGCTCGTCGGACTCTGTATCTGATGCATCTGAACCAACCCCGGATACGCCCATATCAAACGGTGGATCTCTGTACATATCAAACTGGGTCTGCTGGGATGGGTGCAACTCTGGCATCTGACGGCCAGTCTGTCTAACGGGTAATGTCTGGCGTGAATCAAAGTCTATATGACGCCTCTTTGTATGTCGTGCAGTAGACATTTCCTGAACTATATCCGACATCGGGATCTCTATTCTGCTAGTCGGTTCAGAAAAACGCAACTGTCTAGCTAAATGCACGGATTTGCCTCCTACGGTTGATCTAGGTTCGCTAACCTAAATAAATTTAATTAATATTAAATTAATTATAATTTAGAGTTAGGACAAAACTAAAAAAAAAAAAATTAAAAAAAAAAAAAGGACTCATGAAACATGCGCCCCGCCGCGTGGAGGGGCGCATGGTTTTTCCGCCCGCCCACACGGCGGAGCGGATAAACCATGCGCCCCTCCACGCGGCGGGGCGCATGGTTTCTGCGCCCCTCCACACGGCGGGGCGCATGATTTCTGTGTCCGCCCATGTGGAGGGGCGTATGAATATCACGCCCCTCCTCATGGGCGGACGGAAAATTCATGCGCCCCGCCGCATGAATTTTCCGTCCGCCGTTTCCCTCCGCCGATTTTTCATATAATTGATTTTTTGGTCGGATTTTTTAACAAATCTATACTAAAATCAATTGAAACATGTATTACCTCAGGCGCTTTACCCCGATTTGATCTTTTTTCCTTGTTTTGTCTTCCCGACATGATTTGAAAACGTTAAATCTCTTCGCCGGAAAAGGTTTACTGCCGGAATAGTTGGTGGTCGCCGGAGTTCCTTGCTCGCCGGATAATGTGTTATGGTTGGGTTAAACAAATTTGGGTGGAAGATGGTTTGGTTTAGTTTGGGTTTGATAAATATGGGTAGGGGTATTATTGACTTTTACTATGTCAATTAAGGTAAAAATATGGCTGGAAATAGCCTATCACATGAAAAATGTCAAGCCTAATGTTCTCTATAAAATTATTGTTGAAAATACAAGTATATATCGTTTCCAACTATTATATTTAGGAGGCAGTTTGCTTTAGTAAATACTCAAATTATTAGTAATAATGTTGTAGGTTTCTATTAAGGTGATCACAATTTGAAAATGAAAGATTAAAGATAAAACAAATAGAAGTGACATTTAAGATAGTAGTTGTACTTACCCAATCAATAACTAACCATGTATAATTTGGTCAATATCCATTAGATTAGAATTTAGATGTGAAGATTAAAACATAATAAAATCACCTAAAGATGACGGGTTGATATGAGACTATCTAGAGTACAGTGAAAAAATAAAAAAACACTATTCAAAACTAAAGTAAAATATGTGATTTCATTAACTTTTAATCTTTACCCTTAAATTCTAATCAAATGATAATTAACTAAATTTTATTTAGTTAATTATCGACTTGGTGAGCATCACTCTTAAGATAGATATCAACAAAACTTATTATCGAGTGAAATGATCAAATGGTATTCATGATCATATTATTTATTGAAGGGACTTCTGCTACTTGGATCATTTATTTGTTTATCTAGTTTTTAATTGCTTAAAAGGTTTTTTGGTCCTTACATAGGGTATTGTAGTTGATAAAATTCTTCGCAATTGCTCTTAAACTTCATCAAAGAAAAAAAAACACACATTTATTATGACAAATAATTCTAAGATGATAATTAATTCTTTCTGAAGAAAAGAAATTGTACTAACTAATAACCTAATTAATTTACTTTTTAAGATTTCTTGTAAGGCCCTTAAAAAAGATTTCTTGTAAAGGAGTTGATTAATCTAGTCAACCATCTGTTGGGATTGGAGACAGGTCTGAAAGTGAAGTGTTTGAGGTTTGACAATGGTGGGGAGTATGAGCTTAAGGAGTTCAAGGAATTTTGTGGAGAGAATGAGATTCGCATGGAAAAGACCTTGAAGGGAACTCCTCAGGAAAATGGTGTTGCTGAAAGAATGAACAGAACTTTGTGTGAACGTGCAAGAAGCATGAGACTGAAGTGTGGACTTCCAAAGATGTTCTGGGCAGAAGCAGTTAACACTGCTGCATTCTTGATCAATAGAGGGCCATCGTCTCCCTTAGAAAATGGCATTCCTGAAGAAGCTTGGAGCGGCAAGCAGGTAAATCTATCCTTTCTAAAAGTGTTTGGATGTGATTCCTATGTCCATATTGCTCCTGTTGAGAGAAGTAAGTTAGATGCTAAGTCTATCAAGTGCACGTTTATTGGATATGGTGGTGATGACTATGGATTTCGATTTTGGGATAGTCAGAATAAGAAGATTATTCGAAGCCGGGATGTTGTGTTCAATGAACAGATGATGTACAAGGATAGCCTTGGAGTATCTAATACTAGTGATTCAGAACCAGAAACTGTAGACCTAGACATCACGAATTCTGGTGGGAATAAGAAGGTAGCTGTTGAGGAACCAGTTGAGGAGGAGCCTCAAGTTACAACAACTGATCCACCAGCTACTCTACGCAGATCTACGAGAGATAAGAAAGCTATTAACAGGTACTCACCTGGAGACTATGTGTTGTTGACAGATAGTGGTGAGCCAGAAAGCTTCCAAGAAGCATCTCGGGTTTTGGATGCTGAGAAGTGGAAGTTTGCTATGAATGATGAGATGGATTCTCTGTTAACTAATGGTACTTGGGAACTTGTTGAGCTTCCAGAGGGTGAGAAGGACCTTGAAAATAGATGGATTTTCAGAAAGAAAGTGGAGGCAGATGGTAGCATAAGGTACAAGGCCAGATTAGTGGTGAAAGGGTTCCAACAGAGGTATGGTATAGATTACACAGATGTTTTTACTCCAGTAGTAAAATTGACTACTATTCGGTTAGTTTTGAGTATGGTGGCTACAGAAGATTTGGAGCTACAGCAGATGGATGTAAAAACTGCCTTTCTTCATGGAGATTTGAAGGAAGATATCTATATGAGGCAACCTCAGGGGTATGAATCTGATAATCCCAAACTTGTATGTAAATTGAATAAAAGCTTGTATGGGCTTAAACAAGCCCCTAGGCAGTGGTACAAGAAGTTTGATTCATTTATGCAAGAGATCAAGTTTGTGAGGAGTGAAGCTGATCACTGTTGTTACTTTAAGAGATTGGATCAGGGCTACATCATCTTACTGTTGTATGTTGATGACATGTTGATTGCGGGGTCTAGTGTTAGAGAGGTGAGAAAACTGAAGAATCAGTTATCCGAGAGATTTGCTATGAAAGATCTTGGAGATGCTAATCAGATTCTGGGCATGAGAATTGTTAGAAACAGAAAGGCTAGAAAGTTGTATCTATCGCAGGCTGAATATGTCAAGAAGGTCTTGAAGAGATACGGTATGCAAGATGCAAAGCCAGCACAGGTTCCTTTGGGAAGCCATTTTAAGTTATCTAAAGAAGACTCACCCAAGAGTAGAGAAGAGCATGCCAAGATGGAGAAAACTCCATATGCTTCAGCAATTGGCAGTTTGATGTATGCAATGGTGTGTACAAGGCCAGATATTGCACATGCAGTGGGAGTTGTTAGCCGCTTCATGGGAGACCCGGGTAAGAAGCATTGGGAAGCAGTTAAGTGGATCCTGAGATATTTGAAGGGAACAAGTGAGCAAGCTTTATGTTTTGGAGGCAAAGAAGTTGTGTTGACAGGATATGTGGATGCAGATTTAGCATCAAGTGACCTTGACAAGAGAAGGAGTACAACCGGTTATGTATTTACATTGGGAGGTACAGCGATCTCTTGGGCTTTAAAGCTTCAGAAAGTGGTAGCATTGTCTACAGCGGAATCAGAGTATATTGCAGTGACTGAGGCTAGTAAGGAGATGGTATGGTTGCAGAGTTTTCTTGAAGGAATTGGGCAAAGAGCAGAAGTATCCCACTTTGTACAGTGATAGTCAAAGTGCAATTCACTTAGCTAAGAATGCTGTTTTTCATTCAAGGACAAAGCACATTGAGTTGAAGTATCACTACATACGGCATCTTTTAGAGAGAAAGACATTGCAGTTAGTGAAGATCAAAGGCACAAAGAATCCTGCAGACATGTTGACAAAGGTTGTAACCTTTGAGAAGCTGAAGTTTTGCATAGCTTCAGCTGGCCTTCGTAACTGAGTTAGAGGCCCGGCACTACCAGCAGATGAAGATGGATTTAGTCTCCAGGTGGGAGATTGTTGGGATTGGAGACTAATTCCTAGGTGGTTAGGGATTCCTTGGTGGTTTAGGATTCCTAGTTGTTTAGGATTTCAATTAGTATAAATATAGCTCTATTCCATGTAAATTGTATTCCATTCATTATAGTACAAATCCTGGCTTGGTAGTGCCTCCAGACGTAGTCATTCATATTGAGTGGCGAACTGGGTAAACAACTCGTGTGTGTTTTCTGTTTGTTTTCATTATCGTAATTGCATTAGATCCTAACACCATCACCTAAGCCAAATTTAAATGAATAAAACACATAATAACATTAGTATCTTAAATTACTCATTAATCATTATATGTATGTGGCAAAAAATGTAATGTTTTTTCTAAATATATTACATAATTGATATATAATAAGAAACAGTATCTGTGTTTGAGTATATGATATTGATACATGATATATAATGAGACTTGAGATCATCAAATCACATGGTGGGCCTCATGTTGAGGTGAGAAGCAATCTTCTGGCCCAGAGACTTGTCAGCCTGTACCCAAATAAATTAACATGCGTCAACAATCAATTAATTATGCTTTATATTTTTCGAGAAATCATAGAGTTAATATTTATAAATCAATCCTTTTTATCTTTATTATATTTTTAAATAATAGTCGAGGTAATCACTACGTGTGAAGGAAGACAAACATTTCAACTAGGTTGGTACCTCTGAACAACCAACCACGCAACCGAATTCCTTTTATCTTTGTACTTTTAAAAAGAGTCATATAGAGCATCATACTAATGAGCTCTCTAAAATTTCTCTTACTTTTTCTTTTATAATAGATATTGAGCTCTCTAAAATTTCTTACATGTCATAATAGATATTTATGATACAGTGAAGAAAAACTATCTAAATGTTATGTAGGATGAGAGTGTTTTTGTTTTGAAGAACTAATATGACTTGTATTGGAAGCAAAACTATCTAAATGGTACTTCATCAACTTCAAACTGAGTAACTGGAATAAATAAGAAGACATAAACAATACCTGAGACCAATATGAGATCCAAATACTGCGGATTTCGTAGGTAATTCTTGGGTCAGATAACGCCTCAACCCATCGTCTAATAAACCGCTCTTTCCTGGATATTAATACATTGAAAGTTGTTAATCAGATGAAACTTGTAAAGAACAACTCAACAAATTAAGCTTTTTAAAAGCTCATCAGACATTAGATCAAAAACAAAGTATGTAAGTACCTGTCTGAGCAGAAAGAACGGTATCTCTCTCCAGGCTGCTTAAAGTTATTCTCCTTGGGAATTATACACTAATCACAATAAAACAACATAATCACAACTTGTTTGTACCAGCACTAATGTCAATTTATTGTGACCTTAGAACTAATTTTATAACAAAAAATGCTAAGCTGTCAATCAGATTATTCAAGGAGTTTTATTTTAGACATATGTACTTCATAATGCTTGCAATTGCCAGAGTTGAAGGACCAATTTGATTCTCTATGACCTGAATAGAAGTAGTAACAAACCTTTTCGCGCTTCCCAGTACAAATCGTTGGAGGAATCGGGTACTGCTCAGCATGACGAGCCGGATCAAACCTTGAAGGGAAGTAATTGACCTGAAAGTAAAGTATGAACATAACATCATCAACATTAAAAGCCAAACTATATGCACATTTATTAGCATAGTTTAGATTATGACCTCTTCATCCCTATGCATAAAATTCATGAACCCTTCATGGTGATTGTTATGATGAGCACATTTAGGAGCATTTGGTGGGAGCTGCAAGTAATTCGGTCCAAGCCGATGCCTTTGAGTATCCGAATACGAGAAAATCCTCGTCTGGAGCAACTTATCGTCTGAATAGTACACACCGGGCACCACAATAGATGGGCAAAACGCGAGCTGCTCGTTCTCTGCAAAGAAATTATCAATGTTCTTGTTCAAAACCATGCGTCCAACGGGGATCATTGGCAAGATATCCTCAGGCCAAGTCTTTGTGACATCAAGCGGATCAAAATCGAATTTGTCTTCCTCTGCAGGATCAATTATCTGAATGAAAAGTTTCCATTCCGGATAGTTTCCGGCTGCAATTGAGTCATAGAGGTCTTGAGTGGCATGGCTGTGGTTTGCTCCTCCAATTTTTACGGCTTCTTCTTCTAATAAGCTCTTGACTCCACAAGTTGGTTTCCAGTGGAATTTCACATAATGTGCTTTTCCAGCCTTGTTGATCAATGTGTAGGTGTTAACACCCGAGCCGTCCATATGCCTGTAATAAGTGCAATCAGTTTCTGACACAATAAAACGATTTATAAAAAGAATCTTATGACATGATACTTCGACATAGTTATGATAGAGAATTCGAACAAACACCTCAACGTGTAATTAGAGATGGAAATTACGGTACATGATCCAACAATACGGTATGAACCTAATACAAATAAAGCGGACTAGAGTGTTATCAAAAGATCAGTAATTAGTAATTTTTAGATTCAAATCAAATTGGTATGTAAATTTTTGGAGTTGAGATAAGATGAAATGTTAATCGAAATGACATGAACCTTTAAAAGTATTCAGAATACACGCATGTGCAACTTTAATAAGTTGACCACAAAAGCTGATAAGACTCTGGACTTTAAAAACGACTAATTAACTCATCAAACTTACTTAAGGTGAGCTACAAAACACGACACAAAATCTACATTAACGGATTGAATTGACACAATTATCACAAGTAACCTTTTGAGTTGTGATAGAGTTAGACTCGTTAGATTCTAACTCAATAATTGACACGATATGGAAACAACATCAACCCGACAATTGGTACTCGTACCTGTAATCCTGTGGAACTCCGATATCGTCGAATAGGAAGGTGAACATGTGGAGACTTTCAGGATGATGGGAGAAGAAGTCAAGAATCCTCCAAGTTTCTTGGATGTGTGACTTTGGATTTGGCTTCAGAGCATGAACCATGTCAGGAAACTTCATCCCATCTCGGATGAAGAACACTGGGAAATTGTTTCCCACTAGGTCGAAATTTCCCTGATCCATGAATAAAATTAAATCTAGAATTAGTAGTTTAATACTCAGTTTAATTCAAATTCTCCAAAACTTTCAAGTACAAATAACACCAAATAAAAACTCAGGCCAAGTATTAAAAAGGTCGATAAACATACATTATCGATAGAAGTATGTTCTTTTGATTACCATGTCATACGTAAGATTATTAGACGGTCCCGATAGTTTAAACCTATTAAAGTTCCATCTTATTATAATATTTCTGATCTCCATAGTATGATTTTAATAAAAGTTGATATCTAATAATGACAAGTGACTAAATTTTCGTATTTAGTCAATGACTAGTTGAGCGGAAATATAATCGTGAAACGGAAATGAATGAAAACGATGAGTAAAAACTTCCAAACTTCAATGTCCATAGATGTCCTTTTAAAAAATTGTAGACATCCTCCAACATGACAAATTCTCATTTGTGTGTACCTCCATCTCAGGAAGTTCTAGAAAGCCTACAATAATTCCTCATTTCTGATATCATTAAAACATATAGAACTGTAAATTATACCTCTCGAGTGTAGAACTTGACAGCAAAACCTCTGGGGTCTCGGAGAGTTTCAGGGCTGCCACGTTCGTGAATAACAGTCGAGAACCTGACAATCACCGGGGTTTGAACACCCGGTGCTCGGAGAAAATCTGCACAACTGAGGTGGCTAATGTCATGTGTGACCTGGAAGAATCCTTTTGCACTCGCACCTCTTGCGTGTACCACACGCTCCGGGATCCTCTCCCTGTCGAAATTTGCAAGCTTCTCCACCAAATGGTAATCCTCTAGCAAAATTGGCCCTGCATTTTCATTTTTAAGTGTGTTAGTTAGTCCTCTATTAAAGTATCAATTTGGTGCCTGATCCTAAAAATCAATTTCATCCAAAACAAACTCTCAATTATAAACTTCACATCTTTTTATATAATTTACTCATTCTGATCACAGGTTTGGATAACAATCACCTCCACATCCGTTGGATCGAGTTTGGACAACAAAAACTGATTTTTGATCCGACATGGTTTTACCGTTATAAGGCAAAACTAGTCTATAGCATATTTCATAAAAATATTATTGACCGACTCGAAACTGTTTGCGCTGTCGATATTAATTATTATATATAATTAAATATTTATTTTTAGTATATATAAAAATTTTAATTATTGAAAAACAATATATATAACTTTTTTTTGGGTGATTTTATTAGGATTAAAGTTGAGATTTGATTTTTAAACCCCTTTCCAATCTAACCCGAGCTCTTCTTATTAAATAACACCATGCTAGACCAGACTTGACTACGCTACACATATTTTTTATTTTATTGCGGAAAAATGGTCTATGTATGTCCGGGTGCAACCAGTCCCATTAAAAAAAATAAAAATAATAGATACCGAAATACGTTCGATGGCTTGTTAACATGTCATTTAAGTCCAAAATTTCAAACTAAATAGTCATAATAATAATTAAAATTTATCAAAGGCTAAATTAAACATGCAAATGAAGTTGAAGGACTAATTTGATCTCTTCGAAAGAAAAAACTAAACCTTCTTGGAATTTTAGACAGCTTTTTTTTTTTCAAATCAATTTTAGACAACTTAATTAACCTTTTGCATAACACCACCATATGTGTGAAATATATATGAGAATAATGTATTTTTAAAAAAAAATTAAAAAAATCATAAGAGTTTAAAATTGTCTTTACATAAATAAGCAATAAACTATGAACCCAGCATATATATGGTAATTAGGAAGTGAATTTAGTCTACATACAAAAACTGTAATATTAAATTTGTAAGTATTCTTTTTAACAAAAAAAGAAAATGAAGAGCTAGCGGGACATTCTAATTAGGTTGTGAGTCGACACTAACAACACAAAAACCCGGAGGACTCGAACTAAATAAAATAGTTACCTCTTGACCCAACAGTGAGGGAGTTGTTGTTGTTCCACACAGGAGCACCAGAGTTTGTGGTGAAAAAGCTTGAATTGTATGCACTTGATGGCCGAAACTGCAGCCAAACATAAATAAAAATTTATACAACAAAATAATTAAATTGCACCAATTTAATTAATTACATCATTATATGTTTATATGTACCTTGTAAGGATCCATTTTGATGGAGGTTTTGAGTTGGAGGGGGAAGAAGAAAATTAATGAAAAACTGAAAAGCTAAAGACCAAATGTTTGTATGTTGTTTATATTTATCCTCCATATGCTTATGCGAATTTACCATTGTGGTCCTTTAAATATCTCTATAGTGCAACCGTTGCCAGGGCTTTTTAGTCTTTTAATAAATAATTAATATCAGATTCGTGTTATTTTTATAGCTGCATATTTTTTAAGGCTGGGAAAATTATTTTTCAAGTTAAACACAATAAATTTTTAAATATGAAATACAGTGAGCACTAAATTTTGTTAATAATTGGAGTAAAGGTTTTTCTATGGTTATTTTAATTTTTATAGAATAACTATTACATTTTTTATAAGTGGAACGAAATGTGATTTAATAGTAAAAAAAATAAATTAATGGTTACTTCAAAATTATTATAGAAAGCACCATTAGAGTAATATATATTAGATTTGAGAAGTCTATTATAATTACTAATTAATAAGTGGAGATTAATATCAAATATAAGATTTATTAGATCTCATGTCTCAAGTTCTTCAAACAAAAATCCGAGTTCAATTCACATAAAGAGTGCATGATCATGTTGAATTTGAGAAATCCTATAAATGATAATATAAAGATTCAAAAGTTTTACAAATAGGATAATTACACTTATGTGGTTTTACCGTTTTTCTTTTTTTGATACTTACACTTATGTGGTTTTACCGTTTTAAAAACCACTTTCTCCTTTTTATTGGAATGACAAGTTTGCAACAATATCAAATTCCAAACAAATCTTCAAAAAGAAAAATTGCATAAAATATTATTTTACATTGCTCTAAGTGAAAGATTGTATGCTAATACTGGTTATCTTAATTTTTTTTTTAAAATATTAACATACTATAGTAAAGCGCAAAATTTACAGAGCCTATTTGACGTTGCTGTTAGTTTTGCAGCTGTTGTTGATAGCTGTTGCGTTTGTTGTTGTTATTGTTGTTGCTGTTTGCTGATAGCTGTTGAATAATTAGTGTTTGGAAAGCTTACAAAAAAAGCAGTAGTTGTTAACATGTGAAAAGACTAATATGGATATACCATTTATAAATAAAAATAAATAATAATAATAATAATAATAATAATAAGTTAGGGTAATTTGGTCAAAGTCTACTTCTGGTTTAAAAAACAAATTAGCCTTTCGTGAAAAACTCCAATTTGGAGCTTTTCGCGAAGCGCTCCGTTTTGTTTCCAAAATGCTAAATGTTGTAATTTAAATTTTTTAACCAAACACCTATATATCAACATATTGGAATAAAAACACTATATTCTCCTACGAAACATTATATGCTCCTACGGAACGCTTAACCAAATAGGCCTTACAATGTCAAGTTTCCACTAAAGATAACTTATCCTATAATTAGTTACGAAGTAAAAGATACTAGAGACATTGTAAAGATGGTTTATACATATATAGTTTACATTATAATTTTACATATGTAAACCTTATTTTTAATCAAATATCTAATCCTTTATATATATGAAATATTTTCCAATACCCAGGCTTAACAATTCTACAATAAAAAATTAACAAACAATAAAATAGTAGCATCAGAAATACTAAAATGTGTGATATATAAAATTAAATTTTTATGAGAAAGCAATGCATCCACATGTGATTTATCTAAGAACGTGTGATTGATAAGTATTTATTTAAGGTGTGGCAGAGAATGAAAGGATTTGGAAATTCTGGAGATAATGAAATGATATCTGTTGTGTTTCTAGTTCATGGAAAAAGCTGACAAATTTTCTTAAGGAAATCAGATATTACTGGGCCATATCACTTAATTCTGGTACATAATTATTATTTTTTTTTATTATTTACTTGGACAAATTTTAATTTTCAACTCTTTGATTTTACATTAATAAAAAAAAATAATTTTCTTGGCAATGTGATTCAAACCTCTAATCAAATAATAAGTTTGGAAAAATTTTTATTTTACAAAATAACCATTACTTTGTTTTATCTACCATTAGATCATGGGGTGAAAAATGATCTAATGGTAAATAAGACAAAATATAAACAAAGTAAATGAAATACAAAGTAACCATAGCTACACCATAAGTGTAAACTATTAAATTAAGACTTTTACCACAATCTTCAAACTTTTAACTTGGATAAAAAAAATTAGTCAAAAGAAAAAACTTGATAAATAATAAATACTACATTGTGTTTTTATTATATTAAAAGTAATAATGGCGTAATTTTATGTTAAGAACCAAAATTCGTACAAGTGCAAGCTGCAAAAGCTTTAAAACAAAAAACACATTTCACACATCCATATGCTTCCCAGAATTCTTACAGAATTATACCAAACCAATACATTTTTTATACACAATTCACAAAATTCTATTAAAATAAAACAAGGGTTCAAATCCACAATCAACAAAAAGTAAATTTTAAAGAAAACTAATAGCCTCGGAAAACGGATAATGAGAATCCACCACCATTTCAGCTAAATGTTGGGCGGAAATATAAGTGAATTCGTCACAATGTAGAATCCCGTTGTGAAACGTGTTACGTATCGTTTCGCATTATCAGCACTCTCGTCTCCGTTGGAAGCAAGAGCAGTAGCCTATTCGAGGGTCCAGTAACACCCTCAATGTTTTTCAGATCCAACTCAATTTTCCTCCTCTTCAAGAAATTCTGTTGGAAAACTTGCTAGTAATTTTGAAGACCGATTGCGGTTTGCCAGTACTTTTCATGAAAAAGGGCAAAACTGAAATACGGCGATACGTGTAACATTCCACAGTGCCCAAATGTGGAATACGTTAGATAAGCTTGAGCCTTAACCTAAGAGCAATCAACTAACAGTGTTATTGAAAATGCAACATAAATCTAACTTCATCGTCGCTCTTCGGCACCCGTCTACTTAAGTGTCTCTCCTAGCACTCGTGTCGTTACGTCTTTCTTTAGTACCCTCACTAAACCTGGCTGAGAACAATAAGCATGAGAGGTTAGGATTCATCTTGGCTCAGCCAAAGACTTGATGTGATTGTTTCTTCTTCCCCCAAAAACTTCTTTAAGAGCAAAAGATGTAAAGTTTGCTCCACATAAGTACATTCTAGAAGTATGGTTTCCATATTCGTACCCTGTCACCATAGAATATTTAATATACTCAAACAGTCCAGATTTCAAGTAAGGATGCCATTTAAAGTTTTGAAAACAATTCCACTAATTTAGGGTTTTCTTTTAACTTACCTAAATGAAGTAGAATTCATAAAACCCCTTGTGAAGCAGGCGTCCAGAATAATGTATGCTTAATTACGTTGTCTCTGTGATCAGCCCACAGTGAAGATAAAAAGAACAGTAGAAAGCCGAATCTGAAGATTAAAATGACGTAGAATCCGAGAACGTAAACAATCTATGTTGCATACACACATGAATTATTAATAACTAAAAAATTATTTGGACCGAAGGGAACTCCCACACATATGTTACCGATTTTTACACAACATAATGGGCTATAATATAAAAATTTAGAACAAGTAAACAGAGTAAACAGATAAAACTCCACAGCCAAATAAAAAGAGTAAACGTAGATTAGTGTCAACATATAGAGTTTATAATAAACTCTTGGTCTCAACGGTGACCGCATTTAGGTATGAAGGGCCGATATCGTTCTGGGTGCAATTTAACAATGATGAAGTTGTATAGAATTCTCCGCACCAGCAAAACACATATTATGGCTACTTTCAAAGATAAACAACTTCAAAGATCACCAGTACTTCCGCCACTTCTATTGCTATCACTAAGGTTAATAAGTTACATCACATTCATTATTAAGCTAAACAAACTTTTCCTTTTGTTGAAAACTTAAGCATAAGTTGCTGCCATCCTAGGGGAACTCTCGCGCGCGTACGTTAATACGCACAAATGAACATTAACAGATTATACATATACACAACACGGTTGAATCAATCATTTATGAATTATAGTTACCAATATTGTATCACGTAAACAAAATGTGTCTCTGTGTTTTTTATATAGTTTAATGAATTATATGTAAAACTCAAACTTATGTGTCTAAACGAAAAAATATTACCAATTTTAAGGGTTGGGAAAGAAATTAGGCTAAAAATAATAGACAATTATAATTGTCACATAATGTTTATTGCTATAAGTCCAAATTTATTATTACAAATCATCACTATATCCTAGATGATATTAGAAAATTGTCATAAAAGTAAATTTTGTGATAATATAAAAACTATTGTAATGAATAAACTGTTTTTGTTCCAACAATTTTTGTGATAATCAAATAATTGTTGTATATAAAATCGCAGAGGAAGCTTCATTTTTTTGCCTCAGCATCGAATTTGCAAAAGCGAACAATAAGGTAACCCAGTAGCAGCCGAAAGCTCAATGAGATCAAGAGGCATGGTCCAAGAGAATGAGATGAAAGCAAGATTGCACTGCTTGAGAACGTGGAGGCGGGTCACCATTCGTGGTCAAGACGGATAATGTGGCGACGAGTGACTAGAAAAAACTCACGCCCAAAAAGGGGGCCTATTAGGCTTTCGATCCGTTAACTCATGAACTAAGAAATTATTACTAACTAATTATTAGTTGTGAACTAGTTATTCCCTATTGATGAATTGCGTTGGCATCAAGAGAGTTCTGTGGACTTTATAATTGTATAAAAGAAGTCAAACGGTTGCATCAGATATTTTGAAACTGATCAAGGCCCACCGGCTTTGCTAATCGAATGAACTTCGAAAAAAAAGTAAACGCAAATAAATAGCACCTAACAAGCAGGTCTTTTGTGATATAGTATATTTAAGTTACCAATTAAAAGGAATAAAGAATGAGGAACTCAAAGTAGAGTCACTTAACGCATCAATAGGCTTGACCTTTACAGTAGGTTTGAAAACTCTCGTTGTCAGGAAAGTAATGACCAACTTCACTATTTATCAGGCTGGATGGAAGACTTAGAACATAATAGTTTCCTAAGGTGCCATGAGATAACAAATCCAGTATTTCATGGAGATTTCCAATAGTTGTCCCGAATTCAAGTTGATTCTGTTTCGCTCCTTCCTCGGAGAAAGATGATCAAACAAATCCCAATCTTGGTCCTTGTGGATCAGATCATCCATATCAGAGTACCCTCTTGGGCAGCAGTCGAAGAATAAGCACTTCCTAAATCTAATATTGATTACATTTCTCCATTTTTTACCCTAGCATGACAAAGCACTCTCCAAGGGCATTGAATGTCTAATTTTTTGGTCAGAATCACGACAGTAATGTCTCTGGGTTTCAAGGCCAATGAATCTTGAAATGTCGGGCGGGGGCAGGCTGGAGAGCATTTTTTTCCAGTTCCTCGAGAAGTCGTAGCTGCTACCTTCTAGGCTTACTTACCAAGTTGTTTGCTCTCAAGGCTTCGCTCAAGGTCGTTGCAACTCTTGAGACGGTCCTTCGCTTACTTCTCTCGATTCAATGATGTCGCTTTTCCGTCACGGAGAATGCTGGCCCTAGGGATAAATTAGGATTGTTGTTTTTTAAATTTTGTGTGGTTTTGGTACCATAGAAAAGTCTCACATTTTCACATTCTCTTATATTAAATAATGAATATATAATTGCAATTATATATATAACGTACGTACATGTATATAATTAGAAACATGAATAGAATTTTTATACTAAAGTCCTGCTCTTTTTTGCTAATATTCCACATATTTCAGTTCCGTTATTAAATTCAGCAAAATTCATAAGATATTTTTTTTTATCAAACAACTTTTTTTATTAACTATAGGAAAATACATGGCCTAATTAAAGGCAACAAAATCAAGGGAAATTAATAAAAAAACCTATACAACAATTATACATAATCTCAACTATGATTATCAAAATGAAGGGGTATTTTAAGGCTCTATATACAGTATATCATATAGAAACAAATAGAACGAATAACTATTGAAGCATCAAACTGTATATTCTGGAAATACTGCTTATTTCGTGCAATCCAGATACGATAAACAACATTGGTGAAAGCTATTCTTCAAACACAAAGCCAAGAAAGTTATGCCTCCAGCTTTCTTGGCATCGGAGTGGCCTGAAATTCTGCCGCTGTTCCCATTGCTGGTGGATTTGGATTTAGCAAGAACACGTCAGAAATGTGTATCAAATCAAGTGTAATTTATTGATGTTTTTCAACACAAACAAGAAAAAACTTTCAAATGATTACAGACATTGAGTATGAGCTATATATGGATGGATCATAACGAGCGATAAAGTTTGGATCATCCATTCAACGATTATAAGTGTTGATAAAGTCATGAAAACTATGTAACGAGACTTTCTCTAACAAATCATAGGGCATCACCGACACTTTCTGTAACTGAATTTTAGATTCGTGAACGACCACAGTCAAGAGGAGATGGATCTATTGAAGCATATTTAAGAAGCTCGACATCCTCCTCCATAACAGCAGCAACTTCTGGATACACCATCATCATAGCCTCTACTCCATTTGTGCTTCTTGTATCATTCAAATTACACATATTATGAAACATTGTTTCTTCTGAATCAAACGCCGGACAAGTTGAATTCCAAATTGGTTTTCCAAATCCAAAATCGGTTTCATAAATCCCAAGTTTACACCAACTACTAAATGTCATCATTTCCAATTCATCATAATCACTTAACTCACTCTTCATCCTTTTCACTTCTTCAAACATCTTCAAAAATCCACCTTCTTTTGCATTCTTCGGAAATTCGCTTTGTAATTTCATTTTTGAATTTCTTAATTTCAACACTAACTCACTTAAGTCCTGTACGATAACCACCAAAAACACATTAATTATTCTATAAATCAAAATCAGTTAACTCACAATTTCATGTTGAATATTATCATCAAGTAAAATTTTAAGTTCAATATCTGTCAAAAAGTGATATTTGTTTTTCATTTTATCAAAAAAAAGAACTTACTTGGCTTTGCGCATGGCTGCATATGGCTTGTATTAACCAAACCAAGTTCCCTAGTGAGCAATTTGGAATTGGCGGTGTTACATTTTTCCTCAGATTAGTAGCTTGCCATATTACAATTGACTTAGCCTTCAAAGCAGCATTCACACTTTTAGTAATAATTGCTGAAACTACCTCAATACTGGATGGGTGTTTGACACTGCTTGCAACCTTCAACTTGAGTTTATCGATGGAGGACGCATTAAACACCAGCCTTTTCAGAACTATCTTTCGTTTTTTGAGGAACCGAATACTTGGAGCCACAAGATATGCTTCTTTTGGGAATGGTTCGTATAAGGGAAACACACGTGGTAAATCGTTATAAGGGGATACAACTTCTTTACTAGGGGATGAAGCTGTTGTTGCCCAATTTTTTATGAATGAACCCAAACCAGTTGCATCGACAGCGAGGTGAGAAACAGAAATGCCAATGACTAGACCGCCGTCAGGAAATGTTGTTTCTTGAATCATCAAAACAGGAGATCCCGCTGGATTTTGATTCACAACAGAAACATCTGGGTTGAACTTACTAAAAGCGTAAAGATCGGGTTTAATAAGAAGCTCATGCAAATTAACGTTGCATGTGGCTGTCATGTAATATGCGCCTTGGTCATTACAATCAATTGAAAGACGGTCTTTGACCTTTCCGGCGAGAGGGTAAAAATGAGATAGGGTTTTTGATAGAGAATGTTTGAGCAAAAGTGAAGTTTGGGGAGTAGAATTGACATAGAAAAGAGTAGAGGAGAAGAAAATGTGAGCTAAAAATTGATCCCAAAGAGAGGCTGCGTAAGTTTTAAGATGAGATGGAGTAGATGAACTAGGCTTAATGTATTCCTTTGAAACTATTTGAATTTCCATATTTTTTGCTATGTTCTCAAATTATTGAATGAGTATTATTAAGCTTGATTTTGAGTGGTGTGGTTGTATTCTTATATAATAGGTGTTCTTCACAAATAATTTGGATGTGACAAGGAGAAAATAATTTCTTTGCTTTCTCCAAATTATTGAATGAACATTTCTTTTAGCTTGGTAATAAGTTTCTTGACAAATAATTTAGATGCGAAAAGAAGAAAATTATTTCGTTGCTTTCTCCAAATTATTGAATGAGCATTTCTATGAAAATTATTTCATTGCTTTCTTAAACCACAATTATTTCATTGCTTTCGTGACAAATAATTGTTAATGGGAGAAATTTTAAAATACAAGTTAATGGGAGAAATTTTAAAATACTCTTGCAGTACGTATGATTTGGTACTCCAGATTAATAATTCGATGACACGTCACATATGTTAGTATCTAGGATCAATGATTTAAGGTCTAAGGTTTAGGGAGATGTATTGAATTTAGATTTTAAAAGAGTTTTATAGACTTTTTAAAGTTGATGATTTTTATGGATTTTGATAAAGTTTTCATTACTTTCGTAGAATCTATGAAATTTTTATAAACTTCTTTTCAAAGACTTTTATAAATTTTACTAGAATCTCATTGTCATTGATGGATTTTATTTATGTCAAGAACATGAATTTTTTTCTTGAAAGCATCTAACCAAATAAACGAGCTTAATAACATTTTCTTACTTTTTCCTTTTTACTGACTAATCATGAAAGAGTATAGTGTGGTGTGATAAAAGGTAATAATGAAATATAGGATTTTTCATTCTATTGTGTATCGTGAATTCCTATTATTTTTATTTTTTTTAAATGAATCTTGATACAAAATTGAGTAGCATTAGGTTCTTTTATTTCCTTTTAAAAGACCGCCGACATCAATTCTTCCCTACATTACGTTGACAAATATATAAAGATAATTACATACTATAAGAGTTTGTAAAGGTTTGGGCTATATGAGAATTGAAAGTGATAGTGTGTTGATGTCATGAGAAATATTAATAATACTCAAATCCCATGAAATCTTTAGCAGAAGGTAAAGATAATTTTTGTTAAAATTTAATACAAAAAGTCAGTAGAAGTCTATAAACGTGCTTTAAAATCTATGTTGATGGAGTTTTTGAATACACCTTGACTTGTAGTGAGTTCATAAAAGTCATTATTGAATACACCTTAACTTGTAGTGAGTTCATAAAAGTCATTATTGAATACACCATGATTTTAGTAGATATTTTAAAAGTCTTTTAAATTCCATATCCAATACATCAAGACTTATAAAGACTCTTTACAAATCTAAATTGAATACCATTAAATTTTTAAAGTCTTTTAAAATCATTTAGATACCAAATACAATACACCCTCCTTAGCTTTTAGAGTCTGTGATTTTTATTTTAAGGTCTAGAATTTTATATAAATTATTAACTAAAAATAAATTTTTAATTAATTACACGTTATCAAAATCTTATCGGTTGATGTAACATATGTGAACTATGTATTGGTTTGGACAACCACGTCATCGTGCTCCAGGAGTATACTAAAATCTCTCTTGTCCATCGTCTTTTTCAATTGTGAGGAAATTATATCAATGAAAATTATGAGATATTTTACATAGGTTGAATATATCAACAGCTTAAATCATATGCAGCCTCTTACACTTGGTCAAAAAGTTCACTTTGCCCCCTCAACTTTTTGGACATCCTATTAACCCTCTCAACTTGTGAAAAGTGATACACTTACCCCCTCAACTTGTATAAAATGATGCACTTAACCCATATGTCCTAAGTTGCGATGATGTGACTAAAATATTAAAATAAAGAAAGAGTGGAGGAGTGAAAATTAATAAGGAATGTATCAAAAATACTTTTATAAATTTTATTTTCTTTAATTTTCTATCTTCATCTTCTTTCTCTCTTTCTTTCTTTTCTAAAAATGAAAGAGCATCCTAGCGGTCGAATTTTGAAATTTCAGATTCCAATCATCGAAAATTCCAGAATCCGACTGCCGCATTTCCGGTGGCCGAATCCCAGGGTTTCGAATGGAAGAAGATAAAAAAAAAGAGAAAATTAAAGGACTAACTTTATAATTTTCTTAGGATTAATTTTGTAATCTTTAGGAGGGTGTAGTTCACTCTCCTAAATGAGAGTAATTATGGATGAAAATGGAGTAAAATATATCACTTTTCACAAATTGAATGGGCTAAAAAGACGTTCCAGAAGTTAGGGAGCAAAGTGACTTTTTTGGCCAAGTATAATGGGATGCATATAGTTTAAGCCTATATCAACAATGCCCTGAATTTGTTCATTTTTTTCACTTAGCCCCTTAAGAAATATATGAACTTGTAATTTTATTCCATTTGGAAATATGATCTATTTTGCCTTTTTGTGATGACATGACATAATATAAGTGGTAGTAAAACATTCATGTCATATCAACATAAAAATGGCAAGATGGGTCACATTTGACAATTTAAGGGGGTCAAGTGGAAAGAAATTACATGAGAAGGACAAGTCGAAAAATATTACAAATTCAGGTAGCTAATGTAAGTTGCCCCTTAAATTAAGAAGTTAAGTGAAAAGGTAAACAAATTGAAAGGCTTATGAATATATTAAACCTAAAATATATATTCGTTGGAAAAGAAAAAGTTAAAAAGGGCCAAATGAACAATTGTATAACTTTTAGTGAAATAATTCCTAAAATACCATATGAATGAATTCGACTTTTGATTTTCTTTTTATTAATTTTCAGAAAACTGGAACCAGTTTTCTTTACTTTTTTTTTCTTTTTTTTTAAAAGAAAAATTTGTGCAATTACACTTATAATAAATAACAAAAGAAAACCTCTCGTTTGTGGTGTGATTCGAACTTATAACTTTCCTGATCATAGGTAGAGTGTTTAACCACCAGGCTAAAACCTTCGCAACAACCAATTTTTTTTACTTAAGTGTAAAAGAATTAGCAAAATTTAATTTCAATTCATATCAGTTAATTCCAATTCTATTTAACAAATTTCAATAAAAGACAACAAATTCTAACTAATTTAAACCTTAATTCTATACATATAAGCAATGTACTAGAAAAAACATATCAGTTGATGGTTAGCCGAGTGCTTGGAGACTCAAGAGTACTCATTAGGGTAAAATCGAATTTTAAGCACCTAGAAAACGAAGTTAGATTTTTTGATTTTGAGTGCCTAGCTAATAGCCTAAGTGGCTTAGATGGCTCTATTTAAAACAGTAGTGCATACAAAAATTGTACCACATCACGGTAATAATTAATCATAATTAGCCAAAATATTTAGCGAGGTAGTATCAGGTGTGACAAATCAATTTTGATGAGAAAACTTTTATGGTGTGACAATAGTGGCAATTTTGTAATTAAATGGAAAAAAAACATAATTGTAAAGAAATTGAAAAGGGTATGCGTGTGGATAGAGGTTGGGGGAAGAATGATAATGTCAGCGATGACGTTGTCACAAGAGAAAAAAGTCTTTTATTTATTTTCTTTAAAATACATTTTTCTGATGTTCCCGATTTCATTTTTCAAAAAAAATTATATCGCTGGACTGGTGTTGATTACATGGTCATTTTGAGATACATTGTTGTTATTTAAAACGAATTTTATTTTTTTAGTATACATATATAGTGAAAAATAATAATTAATTAAAAAATTATCAAAAATTGTTAATACATATTTTCTTGAACATATACCGGAAGAATATACTTTCAATTTTAGTTTGGGTCTCGGTTCCATGCCGCAGAGATAATTATGAACATTAAAATAAAACATCCACCACTTTCTTCAACTGTTAGAGAAAAAAACCAAATTCAATTGACACTAATCTTGCGAATTTCCACATGTATTAACAATATATGTTGTGGATTTTGCAAGAATATGAAAGACTTTTGGAAGGACATAAAAATTGTGTTGGAATAACAGAAAACTGTTGGCATTAATTTTCAAATTTCATTTCATTTCTTTTTACTTGATGTTTGACGCTATGTATTCTATTGGAACATTAGAATTTGCTTTTTTGAAGATTAGACACTTGTTTAGAAATATTAGTGTGTTTTAACCACATATGCAATATTTGTGGGAATGTTTGAATAAGATAATGTTTTTGGAATAAAATGAATGTTTTATTAGAATATCAGTATGTAACATCTCGAATTTGTGCATTGCATAACATTTATACATGTATATATTACATGCCATTAGTTAGAGTTATTAGAAATAACTTTGCATCATATATGTCCTTAAACACGTGGTAAATGTCGAAAATAAGGGTAAATCGTGTCTTTATAGTATAAGGGCTAAGTAAGTCGTTATAAAAGCGTAAAGTGAGAATTTAAATGGTTATATTTATGTTATTAGTATGTTTGCTATGCATTAGTTAACCTTAGTGATAATGATAACCATAACAATATGATTAAGAGTATAGGGATGCAGTTGCACCTAAAAGTATAGAGCATGGGCAATTAAGTAATTTCATATTTAAGGGATAAATATGTTGCAAATATGGTTGATAAATATTAAAAGGAGGTGAATAATTTGAAGTATTCCAAAATTTAAGAGTGAGAAGCTCGTTCTAGAGAGAGAGAGAGAGAGAGAGAGATAGGAAGAAGAAGAAGAAGAAGGTAAGCAGTTTCATAGTTTTTGTGACCTTTATTTCATGTGTTTAGAATCCTATTTTGAGAAAGTACAAAACTATAAAGTTGTGAGTTTATGTCTTAACTGAGTATCCATAATTCGTTTGGTGCTATTTGGTTAAGTATGCTAGGAGATAAGTTCACATCAGTCCGGCTGGGTCAAAACTGATGAACCCTAAGTGTTTTGATTATGTCCAAACGTTTCAGAAGATGAAATTCAATTTATTCTTATGCACTTATCAATGTTGACTAATAATTTTTGTTTAGTGTTATGTAAGTTTTTCTCAGCATGTGCTGAAAGAATTAAGTCTGAAATGCATAAGGAACTCAGAAGAGAAGAACAGTTGAAGATAGAAGAAATAGCTGAGAAGCTGGATGCTCCGCTCTGATGATCTTCAAAGTCCAACTGCAACCAGAAGTTGATTCCATTTGATCAGAAGCTTAGACAAAAGGAATAATGTGATCAGAAGCTAAGTCACAGGTTTTGTTAAGCATTTAATGGTCCTGGCATCTGCATTTAATGCAAGGCGCCAAAAGTTCAAAAAGTTGTTTTGAAGGGCACGCATGTCCACAACAAACAAAACCAGTTTTTCCTTGTCTACCCTTTGTTGATCCAAATGAAGAATGTTTCCAGCCAACCTTATCTTTGACTTCAAATCACTTATCGGATTAAGTTAAAGAACAAGGTTAACGGAATCAAAGTCCTTTAAAGAGCGTTTGAAGAAATGACAGATTAACGTCTACAACCATGTCACCATCAAATTGAAGATTCAAATTCAAGCAACGGTCATCTCAAGTCACTATAAATAGTAGCCAAGCTCCTTTGTGTTCTTACACGCGGATTTTGAGCAAAAATCTTAACGCTCTGTTTTTATTGCAAAAACAGAGCATTTTCCATTCTTTCTCTTTTCTGGTTTATTCTTTGTAAAAGTGAGAGAGTGAAGAAACACAAGTTTATAATAGGAATCTTGTAAACTGATATCGTTTGTGATATTCAGTTAGATTTGAGAGAAATCTAGCTGAGGTTTAAGTTGGGTGAGGATTCCAGAAAACAGGGTTGTTGTTTTGCTGATGAAAATCCTTTACCTTAATCTAGGCTAGTCAGAACTAAGTGAGAAATTAGCTTAAGTTATGTTGATGTAAAGGAGCTTCTGAACGTGCCATAAACGTTCTGAATAGTGGATTTAAAATTTCTGTTGACTGCACTCACAAGGGACAGGACGTAGTCACAAGACTTCTGTGGCGAACCTAGATAAATCGAACCGTTCATCAAGACCTCTTGAATCCCTTTCTCCCTTCCTTAACTTTCTTATTTTGGTTATGTGCATTTTCTATCATATTTAGTGCTGAAACAGTTTTTCTCTTTATTTCCTGACTTTGTTCAGAAGACTTTCCAGAAGTTCTTCTACACAGAACTTTTGTTGCTTAAAGGCAGAATATTTCTCTCAGAGGCTACTTCATTAAGCTTGCCTCTGACTCTGAAGAAATTTGACTCTAAAAATTAAGTTTCTCTAAAAACTTAAATTTCTCAGATTTTGGATTAGACACATATTCGCCTCCCCTACAGGTGATTCTGATCTTGTTAGGGCTAACAGTAACAGATTTTTGCACTTTACATGCTTCTTACTTCCTAATTTAAGACATCTTAGGGTTTGATTCTGAGGAAAGTGTAAACATGAAAGTTGATTATCTATGTGTTAGGGACCTCTCTGTAAAGTTTGTTTATCATAGAGTTATTAATTTGGGAGTAATGGCATAAACAAGTGTATGTGTCCTGTTTCATATAGGGGATGTAACGAGGTCCGATTGCAAGTTCTACCATTTATTGTGTATAATTCATATGACTCTTATTTTTGAATATATTCTAATCATGTATGTCTAGTTTAAGGTCCAAAAAGAATTATATCAAAAGGAGTTATAGGTTTGGAGTTATAAGTGCATTAGTAAAACTCGTACATGTTAATTGTTATTGGAAGTTTTATGAAAGAAAAGAAGATTAAGAAAGTTGGACTTCGTAATCAGGAATATGTTTGTTGATTTTATATGTTAACTGATATTTATAGGTACTCGGAACATTGAAGTTATTTCTGAGGAAGGTACAAGCCGCCGTGAAGGGAATTGACGGCTTAGTTGTGAGTATAAACATGATATGAATAATTGGTTTTGAAATTATGGATGAGAGTGTTTATATGTGTGGATATTTTGATGATGTTGTGAAATATTTTTTCTTGATATGTTTTGAGATGATGGCTATTTGATGGGATTACTTGTAGTAACTGCTATCTGTAGAGATTACTGGTGATACTTGCTACTTGTTGAGATTACTTGATGGATTGATTGGAAATGTTGTGATGAGACGATACTTTGGTGATTTTGTGAATTGTTGCTGATATATTTTGATATGAAAGGATACTTATTGAAATTACTTGTGATGGTAATTCATAGTGTGTACATGTTGCATTAAACGTAAATAAATGTTGTGGCATACTAGTTCAGGAACTTATAAATACATGGAACACTTGGACCTTTATGGTGAATTACATGGATTACTTAGACCTTTATGGTCGTACGAATTACTTGATTACATGGACCGAAAGGGCAAAATACATGATTACAAGGCTGTACATCAATACACGTGATATCGATTACATGTTACTTGATCCCCGTGGAAGTTACTGACTAGTGGTGCCACAACCATATTAAAGAAGCTTATCATTTGCATATGCATAATGTATGTTGAGATTGTATTTATGTGAATTCGTGTGATTTATTGATTCATAGCTTGTTTATATTCACTGAGTGGCGACTCATATAAATCGATATATTTTTCAGTTAGTGGTGTAGTAGCTGAATGTTGCAGTTAGAAGAGTCAAGACTTGTAGATAGCATGGACCAAAGGTCGGTTGGCTGGATTCCGTCTCACACCCTCTCATCACTCCAACATGTAGAATAAATAAAACTTTGTGTTATATAGTTCAGTTGTATCATATGTCCATACATGTAATATATAGGTGTGTACGTGTGCGAATATATGTGTAAAAAAAATATGACTTGTCTTTGAGTGACTGTACATTTATATGTGATGCGGCCTCGAGCTAATGCTACAAAAAGGCCTACAATTAGAGGACAAGTGTACCCTATCGTTATCAAGTAATAATCCGGAGGTTAAGTCCGGGTATCGAATCCACGAGATTTATACCAATAAGTATCAAATTACTTGGTTTCGGGTTGTTATCTAAGCGAATTTATACTTTAGAGTTTGGGTGATTATTAATCTACTCCTAAATTACAACACACAAACACTACTTTCCATATTCCTTAGCATGAAATGGTGATGGTAAGTTTTATACAACAATAAAGATAAAATAGTCTTAAGATTAATCAAACTATCATAGCTAGCTTTTTATGATGTTTATAAACACGTATGAACTCGTAAGTACACACTTAATTAATCCTATAATTTCAAGGTTAAGTGTCTCCAATGGACTTAGAAACTAGGGCCCTTTAAGTTCCGTGATGTCGTCAATATCTACGGTTTCCGGCTCGTCACTTCCGATGGGGGCAACACCTATATAAATCCGGTAGAAATGTCAAGTTCATATCAAGTATTCATAAATAAACATAAGAGAAGCATATGATGATGATGAATCAAATATACTAATTTATACAAAACTATTGTATAAACTATGTAAAGAAAACAAGATGATACTACCGAGTCTAGCACATAGAGGGGTCACAACTAGTTTAGCGAGATAAAAGATTAGCTACTCCCTTTTATCGCACTACACCGGACACACGATCGTCGCTTATGTCCTCGGAGAGGAATCTCTTTGCCAAGCTTGAAGATGGAATGTAATGGATGAAAACAAGAACATGAACTTTGTATTGATGGAATTGAATTACAAACTTTGCAAAAAGGTGAAATAGAACATGGAAATTTGGTGTTTGGATCACCTCTTCTTACAAACTAAATGGAGAATTGAAATAACAACTAAATGAAACTAAACACAAGTGAAGATAGATGATTTCTATGGTGAATGACACCCCTATTTATACAAATTTTTGGACACCAACCATCAATGGGAACAAATGGGAAAGCTAATTACACATGGGAATCCAACCATCAATGGGAACAAATGGGAAAGCTAATTGCACATGGAAATCTTCAAAATGCATGTTTACATTACTGGAATCAGAGTGACACGCCGTGTGGGCTTGGTGACACGCCGTGTCAAGGCTTAGCCCCTCTAGAAAACGCGTTTTGACCGACAACATTCCAGTTTTGACGACCTTTAGTAATCTGCCCATAACTTCCTCATACGACCTTCGATTTGGATGATTCAAATTGCAGATGAACCCTAAGACATAGATACACAAACTTGTAGTTTTGCATTTGTCGAGATTCGGATTGTAAGAGCTTCGAAATGGGCTTGCAAGTTGTTGCTTCTACTGGAACTTTCCGACCTGTCTGGGACAAATGACACGGGCGTGTCACCATTGAACACGGGGTCGTGTCGGACTAAATTTAAGCTTTTTCTTCCTTTAAAACGCGTGTTGACCTATTGAATTTGAACGACACGTCCGTGTGGCCATGGGACACGGGCGTGTCAGCTGTATTTCGAGATTTCTTGGTACAAAACCTTGGATTTTGGTGCATTCATGACTTCTCTTTTGTCCCTTTGCTCCTTATTAGCATTAATTCACCTTAAATCATGTATGTATGTCAAATATCATCATGAGGAACCTACATACAAAATAACCATAGTTAAGTTAGTGACTTTTTAGATGATAAATAACTTTTAAGTAGGGAAAATTCACACTTTAGCAAATACACTTCACTTGTTCTCAAAATAACTTTGAAATATACAAATGCTAACTAACTTAAACTAAAACGACACTAAAATACACCGTAATAACCCAAAAAGATAGGGATATTTCATCCCTATCAATATGTAATATATGTTGTCTGTTATGTGTTAAATATACTTAATATTATGTTTACGGGTTAGGTGTTACACAATATTTGTAATAATGTATGTGTTTCATTGGAACATTAAAATTTGTTTTTGAAAGTTTAGACATTTATTTTGGAATATTAAGATAATTGCAACTCACTAATGTTTTTATTATAGAACCTCATTTAATAAAAGTATTTTTTTTATAGAATAGAGTATACTTTTGGAAGAATATAATATTCTTTTCGAGAGCGTTTCCGGTCAAAATTGTCCAGAAAATTCTGGAAAAATTCCAGCAAATGTATATCGTAATCCTAAAAAACTGTAATTCTTAGACTAAGCCAAATTCCGCACAGTTTAGTCCCAATAAATTATGAAAGTGGTTAAATGGATAAAAATTTAATTTTTTTTTTTTTAAAAATCGTTTTTATTTGACAACAATGGATCTTAAAATGATCGCATAATTAATACGAGTCTAACGTTATATAAAATTTCGAAAAATGAGTTCGGGAACTTTGGAAAAAATGTATTTCAAATAAAAGAATTAGAACTATGTTCTCTTGAGCGATGACATCACCCTCCTTCGTATTTCCTCCTTTTCATGTGTGTAATGTTTTTTCCTTTATTTACAAGTTTGCCACATTTTCTCATTTAATTACTAAATTGTCCTCCATTGTCGTACCATAAAAATTGTCACATTGAAACACTTTGTTACACCTGATAGCTCCCTAGTGATATATATGTCCGTCGAAGGACTTGAGAATCCTAACAAAATTAAAAGAAAAGTAAAGTGAAGAACTATTCTTGGGTTACCACATCACAAAAGTTTGAAGGTTGAATACTAGAGTTAACTTCAAATAAGTATTTTGTGGTTTCACGGTTTGCAGATAAAAGACTGTTGCTTTGATTTGAGCAAATAAGTATTTTCTAATCTTAGAGCTTAACTCTAACTTGACTCGTCGAATGTTAAAAAAACATTTCAGGCAAAAAATGTCCTCGTTTAAATCAAAGAAATCGACAATTTCTTTAATACTGCAAACAATACAAACCATGTTCTTTTTTTCTCAAAGACAAACTATAATCCTTTATTTGCAAAATCACAAAATTAAAATCACTTACTTGAAACTAACCCTCAACCCTAAAAAAAGGAGACTTATCTTATCATCAAGAAAAAAAAAAATTCACAATTAGACACGTTTCAGATCATTGGGAGTCATTTGACGTCAATTTGAATACAGAAAGAAGTCTGGAGAGGAAAAGTTTAATATATATTATTATCTTATTAATAATTAATTCCTGTCTAATCCAAACTAATCATATCGGAACTTCAATTAGGACTCTAATCAGATTCGAATGACAGATTCTGTAGCCTATATAAAAACACTTTACTGGGTATAAATAAAATTCATCTAAACACGTAAATATTATTATGTTTTTGGATTAAACTTGTTTAATCAAAATCGTACTGAAGGTATGTTAACTTCTTTCTCAAATATTTTTTCGAGTAAACGAGTTCCACGTCCGTTCTTGTTGCAGCCATCAAATTTTGGGGAAGCCTCTCATGAATTCTTTGATTTGGTATATGGAGAAACTCGTTATCTCGATCTACGTCACCCGGGATTGTACTTTCGAGGATCATCTTATGGTTGGGTAATTGCAATGATTAAAGATAGTCCTGAAATACATCTCATTAATCCTTTAACCAGGTTACATAAACAACTTCCGCCGAGATTTAAGTTTCCCGATATCAAGGAATGTTCCCCGGGAAATTATGTTGTTTGGGCTACACCTTGTACTGGAAACTATTTTAAACCATTTTGTGGTTCGGTACATGTACGAGATTTCCTTACAACTAAGTATATCTTGTCGTCAAATCCTAGCATTAGCGACACATTTATGGCTGTAGCTATTTACGGTCAGTTTTCGAGGTTAGCCTACACCAAATTTGGAGATGATAGATGGACTTCCATTAAAAGCGAGGATTGTTATTCGGACATCATATTCTACCGAGAGAAACTATATGCTTTAACAAAAACTGCACAACTCATGGACATTAGGATTCCAGAAGTCAATCAAATAACTTCATCGTCGCGAACACTCGAACCCCATCGCCAATTGTACCTTGTTAGCTCTTCTATCGGTCTCTTGATGGTTGAACGAGTTTTAGAGTTGTACGATTCAGAAAATAATCCAAGAACTCATCAGGTATTTAAAACTTGCGGTTTTCATGTGTACAAGTTTGATTTTAGATCCCGTGATTGGAGCAGTAGCTTGATGGATATTGGCGACGATATATTGTTTGTCGGAAGTAATTGTTCAACGTCGGTATCATCGAATGATTATCCGATGACGAGATTGAAAGGGAATTGTATATATTTCAGCGACAACTTTCTAAGTCTTTCGTACAAGGAGAGCGAAGAAATGGGCTACTTTGACATAGGTGTATTCGACTTAAGAACGGGAGGAGTTCAAAGGGAATCCAGGAACCCTAGCAATCTCAGACATGTCCTTTCGCCATCGCCAATTTGGGTCACTCCTGTTACAGATTAACTAATTTGTAGACATGTTTTGTTAATTTAATTTTAGTTACATTTAATGAGTTTCGCCCGTTATATTATACTTTAGATTTACATTATTTTGGCATTTGTGTGGTTATTCGGAGAAATACAATATTATGAATGATTTTGTTGGTTGTTGTTGTTAAGGGTTAGAAGATTGTTCTATCTCGTTTTACCTGCACTACTTCTACCAGTATGTATATCCCTACTATCAAAATAGTTATTACATAAACAATTGGTGATAATTAATCTTGTTTCATATGAAAATGCAGATCTTCTATCTAATCGCTATTTTGTTTTTGATTTTCGTTTATTTACAGGTCGATTGAATCAAATATTCTATAGTAGAATTTCTTATAATCAAAAAATAAGTTTCTCTAGGTGTATATAATATTATATTTACTAGGGTAAACTACAAAAAAACCTTATATGGTTTCATATGTTCATATATAAAAAAAACAAACATGTGATTTGTTTTTCACAAACAAAATTACATATTGTTACAATTGTTTTACAAAAAGGTGACCATCATTTTGAATCTTTTTACCTCTCTAACTTTATTTCTCTTCCCCGATCATCGACTAAATGATCTTGAAATTGAAATATTAAATAAGTATTTTCTTTTAAATACAAACCACATATGTTTTATGGATAAATATAAATTCTACGGGTAATTTGTTTTGTACACCATTAGATCATGATTGAAAAATAATTTACTGATAATTAAGACAAAATACAAACAAATCAATTATAACCTACACCATAATCAAATTGTGTGAATAGTGCCAATTTCTACTTTTGGTGAATAGTGCCAATTTCTTTTATTAAATAAGATTGCCCTCCAAATATGGGCTTAAGATAGTACCATTCTCTATTGGGCCGAACCATCCCTTTGATATATCGATTATAAACATTGAGTCCATACAAAGTAGATATTTTTGGTTCTCACATATTTAATATTTAATCACTATGTCTAATAGATGCACCATACTTGTTATTTACAAGCTCTAATGATGTATTATATATATTTTCAATGTGCAATTAAATTTATTTGTGTCTTCATTGATAACTCTCAACCTCATTCCTTATACACTCTCCTTATCTCCTACTCTACAATCAGGTTGCCACAGGCATATCATCTCTTGCTTGATTTTTTCCAAAACCACATATCATAAGTTGGCTTTAATGAGAACAGGTAGGTCTATAACCAGTTACTCCCTAACTATTATTATAATATTATTTAACAAGTATCAAACAAAAAGTTGAGCATTGGAATTTTTTTTTTCCTGAGAAAAGAAATTGTATTACAATATTAATTTAATTTATTTGGCATTTTAATTCGATCAATTATGGTAAGTTTATAATTGGTCTATCTCTATGCATAGCTCTAAACAAGACTATACAGCCATATATGCCAAATTATTAACTGATTAATATATGTTCATCAAAAAAAATAAAATTAAATGAGTAGATATATAATAAGGCAAGTACACATTATTTCCAAGGTAAACAATTTTAATTTTTGGCAATGTATATTTTATGGCTTATAAACTAATGTCACACTTTTATAGTAAGTATATACTTAACAAAATTAAGTCTTTGGTTGATCAATCTTGGTTAACTTTAATCTAAAAAAATGATTCACCTTCACCTTAAATTGCACACGTAAAAACTCGACATCAATGAACTCGCTTCAAGTATTCCTTAAATTCCACACATAAAGACTCGACATCAATGAACTCGCTTCAAGTATATTCGATAATAGTACAAAATTAAAATTACCGCATTCATCCTAAAAGCGTACTTTTACGTTATCGCACGATTAACTAGCAATTAGTGAATGAATGACTTTAAATTAGTTATGCATGCATGCATGTAACGATAAAGTATCCATATCAAATTGCACTCACTCAGGTTATACTTAGATTTTGAATTTGTCGATCATGCACTATTAAACATCACCAGACTATTTATCAATCTTGGCATTTTAAGACTACTGAATTCTATAATCCTTCAGCAGACTTTTTATTAAATCTGAAAAATCCATTTTCTTTGTGCACACTCAAATAAAATTCTATAATCGTAATAAACAGCGGTGTCAAAACGGGTTTATGTTGAAATCATGTAATCTGTATGTTTAACGTGATGCAACCACAATAATAATCGTATCAAACGGATCGTATGAGGACAATTGTCTTTGCGAATTGCATTCTCATATAAGAATTAATAACCGTAAGAATAAACTATATATCAAAATAGTCGAAGAAGAAACCATAAAAAATAACAATAATAATAAACAGATTATACCTTTCCCTTCAAATTCATATCTATGATATCAAACATATATCAAGTATTACTGTGTTTCACTCATTAACAAATCAAACAAAACCCACACTACAAATTATCAAAAATATCTCAGATAATTCCCAATATTTTTGATAAATTTAGTGTGAACATTTAAATTATTTTCTTTTTGTTTTATTATTGAACATTTAAATTACTTAAGCATGCATATATGCACCTGTTCTCCTACTCATCAGTACGGTCCAATTCTTCATCTTCAGTTCCAGGAGACGGCGTCAGATTCAAGTCCAGACCACTCTGTGGTGGTGGTGGCGGTGGCAGCAGCAGCGACGGAGGAGGAAGAGCCACGGGTGGTTCTTCGGGCGGTTCCTTATTCAAATCCAGAGTTCCAACACCACTCGAACCCTCAGTTTGTTCTCGTCTCATTTTTGCCAATGCTGCATGCGCAGCCTCCCATAAAGCCGGTGCCAATATCTGCTCCGGTGGAAGACCGAGTGGTAGCCAAGAGGCCGTGTCCCCTTTCGGGGGTGGGAAAGCCCCACGCCAAGGTCTTTCGGGGTGTGCCCTAAGATGACCGAAAACCCCTTTCCAAGTAGCAAATTTCTTGCCACATAAAGAACAAATGGGTTCCGATTTCGGGGCATCCATTTGGGCTACTTTCCTCTTCTTAACTACTTGTTGATCATCCTTTTTCTTCCCTTTATTCTTCACTGATGAATCTCCTCCCGAACTCCCTCCAGGGCCAGAGGGAATAATGGCCTGTGGAGGAGTTTTAGAAGGCGAAGATGAAGGTGAAGGCGATGCTAACGTGCCTTCGGTTTTTTCATTAGGATTAGTATCCTTGGGTGGAGACGGAGGAGGGGTCTCTTTGGAGGGATTGGTCATGTTGGATTTTGGCAAGAGAAGGTGAAGAGGGACCAAAACGATAGAAAGAATAAGATGAAAGGAGCATTTATATAAGTGACTTTTGAATATGGCAGTTAAGTATGAAATAAAAAATTATCCATATAAAAAAACGTTGCCTTGTTTCCAAAAGGATGTAATCCAGAATCGTACCTTTTGAAGAGGCGGGAAATTAACTACCTCTTGTAAAAAAAAAAATTGGACATAAATGAATTTTATTTGGTATGCATTTTGTATTATGAGATTAGAAAATAATTAAAATAAAATCATACTAAATACGATATAGGGAAAAAAAGGTTTATTATATGACAAGTTCTCTGAATATTCCCTCAAAAGAAAAAGAGTTCTCTGAATTTGATCTAGAAATCCGGTTGTGTTTATGACCTTACAAAATATATTGCTAATAGTGATGTGATTATAATTTTCTTTAAATTTAGTGGTGACACCGTAAGAGAAGATTTTTGAAAAATTAAAATTTGTAGTACTTTGAGCAACTTCAATGGACATTAGGTCACTCTAAACAAATTTTAAAACTATTAGATCATTTTTAACCAATTCAGAGGATTAATATGGGATTTTAAGAAAATTCATATGTTAACAAGACTCGGTTATAACCACTTGTTTTGGTAAAGTTCATGATAATATTAGTATATTGCTCCATATTGCGCATCTTTTTGGTTAAAAACCGGTGTATGTTTTTCACTTAATTACTTTAATATACGTACTAATCCAAAATTATAGTTCAATTACGTTTCCATGCCGGAAAATTATGACCGCAGTAAAGATTTTAGAACACTACAAGGTATAACCAAGTACATAACTGTATTAAGTCTCTCTAATGATTGATTTTAATTAATAATATATACATTTTAACCACTTTAATGTGTGATCTTAATTTTTCATAGATATATAATCAGCTTAAACTTTTAATTATATTGACTCAATGATATAGTATCGGAGTTTTTTACACCAAGTAACTGTTAATTAAAAAAATTGTAGTTTTTCTGTAGACAAATTTTGGAAAGACGGTCTAGATTATCAGACATTCAGATTGACAATAAATTTGTTACCATAAAAAAAAACAGTAACCTTCAGTTAAAATGTGAGACCCACCTAATATGCCTTACCCTCTAGCTGCAATTCTCATAGCTTTCTTTTATTTTCTTGAAAAAAATACATCCTCAAAATTTTGGATTCTTTTACATACTACATTATTTATTTTGATACAAATGAATTTTATTTTTTTATCATAGTCATCTCAATTTCAACATAATTATTATTTTTCAAAATTCTAAATTAATTCATTTTTCATGATATATCATCAAAAAATTTGCTTTGATATATTAGTAGGTGATAATGGGAAAATAACTTAATACATGTGTACCCAATCATACGTTATGGCTAACCACAATAATGAAAAAGTAGTTACCTTGACATGTGAATTCAGCCCTATTCTTTTGAGTTTAACGACTTTAATCTTTTTATAATCATAATCTCATAATTATAATTTTTTACAGCAATTCAATTCAGTTTAAGTTTCTTTATTATTATTAAAAATTATAAATATTTACAATTAATATTAATATACGCATATTTTAAAATTGGATTTTTTTATGGTTATTTTGTTTTTTACAAATTACTCGTTACGTTGTCCATTTTTACTATTGGATGAGTGGGATTGAAGTTGATCTAATGGTGAAGAAGATAAAGTAACAAAAAAACCAAGCAACTATAGCATTCACCTATAAAATTATGTGTGACACGTAAACACGATATGAATTAATCTAAATAATTTAACAATTGAAAGATAAGATTTTGATATATTTCATCCATTCCGACACAAAAGGTACCTAAAACAGGACCTCCATTAGTTGGAGGCCCTACGCAGGGTATTTAGGCTGACTCTTCCTAGAGACTCCCTGAATCAAATAGGTTAACACTTGAAAGATGAGATTTTGATATTTTATAACTTATGATCTAAAAATATGACGCGAAATGAATTAGTTAATATTTGAAAAATTGAACTTTTATATTTTACAAGTTATGAATGGACACGAGTGGTTAACACTTAAAAGATTGAAAGGATCCAAAACCCAACACATTTTACTATTTGCTACTTGAAATATGGAAACTTCGGTATATTCTACCACTTATAACCCAAAAACTTAACATAAACATAAACTTAATATATTATACTATTTTGCCACTTGAAAGATGAAACTTTTAATGTATTTTTATAATTAGATGTTTATATATATATATATATATATATTATTATATTTCTCTTTATTATTATTATTTGTTTAAGTCTAAAATTGTTATTATTCTTCAGATTAATTCAATTCATGAGTTCAGCTCAAAAAAAAAAAACAGGGCCATGTAGAAACTTTTGATTCTCAAAAGTTATCTCAATGCGTGCACCTTGCATTTAATACACCATATCAAAGTGATTCCATTAGGTGATATGTTCTCAATCAGAGCACATAAATATCAGTTTTGCTAAAAATACTCATGCAAGCTTATAAGTGGAAAATGAGGATGCTAAATGAAGAAGGTATCTCATCCCTAACATCTTAGAATTTCACTTTTATTTTCATGCATTCATCCTTCAAAGTTTTGTTAACTTAAATGCACTGAAATGAGATCGTCTTATTATGGCCACTTATTTGACGCATTTTCTAGTCTTATGGAATGTGGTTTAAATGTCAATTTTAAACCACATTCCATAAGATTTATCCTGAGTTTTCCCAAATCCAATTGGTATTGTGAGCATGGAACCTACATTGCATCATACATCAACTTTACTTTAAAATATAAAGGACCAAATAGAATTGCTAATTAGTTGAGGATTCTCCATATTCATAGGGGATCATTTCCGTTGAAAAAAGAAATCTCCAATTATAAGCCATGTGGAGGCAAGGATGATTATGATTTTAAGTTCGACAATCAGCGATTGGACAAATACGATTATAGATGTCCCTACCCTATGGGATCACATACACGTGCTTATAGGAAAATAAAACAAAAATTGAGAAATTAAATGAATATTGGGAATCTTTACGTGGACGGTTGGCATTATATCTGCGTTTATGTTGCAGCGATAGAGATTTTTCAATAAGTCAACAAGCAAGAATGATTAATAGAATCCTTGCCTTGCCTCGGACAACTCACCTCCATCTCACATCCATCTCTACAAGATCTATAAGGTCTCATGTTGTATTGCTTTCCCGAGCCTCAAAATCAGCCTTTTCCAAACTTTTCAGCTTAGCAACATTTAGTAAATGTAAAATTGTTTTTTTTAAAACATGAAAATATCACAAAATGCTATTCCTATAGGTACGGTTATTATTATGTATCTGTTTATGTTGCGATGATAGAAATTTTTCAATAAGTTAACAAGCAAAAATGATTAATAAAATCCCCACCTTGCCTCATCCCGCTTACATCCCTAAGGTGATCTATAAGTTCCCATGTTTTATCGCTTTACCAAGCCTCAACATCATCCGTTCCAAACTTTTCAACTTAAAAGCAAAGTTTGACAAATGCAACATCGTTTTTTTTAGAAAAAAAAGGTTAGAATGGAATCCCAAAAACATAGTTGGCCCATGAGGCCCAATAACATAGGCCCAAAAATAAGGGTTTATGAGGGACTAAAGAATTAATAAAAATTATAAAACGGGAAATAAAATAAAAGTATGATAGCTTCTTACTTAGCGCCGGTATCTTCTGCTCCGCCTCTTCTCTCCTTGAATCGTCTCTCTCGTTTCCATTCCGCCGCCGGTAAGCCCTCCGTCACCTCTGTTTTCCGGTGAGCTTAAGTTGACCGTTGACTTCAACTATTTCCGTTTATGATTTAGGATTCTCCTTTGTTTTTGTTGTGAACTAGACAGACTTGTTAAGAGAGACGTCTCGGAAGGTTATTTTTGCTGCAAAGGCTCAGAAGTTGTCGACGATGGCGAATGTGAGCTTGATTTTACGTCGTTTTGTGTTAATTTGAGTATAGAGTTGTTTTGAGTGATGAAGCTAACGATTGATTTTTGCTGTGAATTAGAATGAGGAGATTGGTGGAAGTACGAAGAAGCAGTTGGCGAAACTGTTTGAGGAGGCGTTGAGATTGACGGCTCCTACTGAACCAGATGTTGAACCTCTTGTTGCGGCTTGCAATGCCAGTGCTAAATTTGGGGATTATCAATGGTGATATGCAGTCTCAAGCTTTATATGTTAATGTAGTTGTTTTGTTGTTTTATCGATTCGTTGTTAGCGGAGGACGTAGCTTCTATGGTTTAGAGTGTCTGTTTCAAAAATTACTAAGCTGTTAAGCTAATATTGTGCTCAATCAGTAACAATTTGACTATGTTTTTTGTGCAGTAACAATGCTATGAGCCTTTGGGCAAAGATTAAAGGAAAAGGTACTGAATTCAAGGGTCCTCCTGCTGTTGGAAAGGTATGGGTATTTTATGTTAGAACTTACATGGCTCTTTTGTTCTATGTCGTCTATGTGTATCAATTGATAATTTATTGAGATATTCTTTTGTCTTTGATTTTTCTTTGGTAGGGTATCATGAATAATCTGCCTCCATCTGAAGTGATAGAATCCTGCTCCGTGGCAGGTCCTGGTTTTGTCAATGTTGTTCTGTCAAAAACCTGGATGGCTGAGGTATTTGCCTTCCTGCGGTCTTTGTTTATCTCATTTGCTTTTTCTTTTCTTAATGATTTAGCATGAAGTTCTTGTTTAACTTGATGAATTTCAGTGTTCCTCGTTATAAATACATGTAATGTTGCTTAAATTAGAATTTATTTTTTTTGGTTTCTGCAGAAAATTCAAAAGATGTTGATTGATGGTATTGACTCTTGGGCGCCTAAACTATCAGTGAAACGGGCTGTAGTTGACTTTTCCTCTCCCAATATTGCAAAAGAAATGCATGTTGGCCATTTGAGATCAACTATTATTGGTGACACACTTGCCCGTCTGCTCGAATTCTCTAAAGTTGATGTTCTTCGACGAAATCATGTGGGTGACTGGGGGACACAGGTTAGTATTGGTTTCTAATTATGCATTTATGCTGAATCGTCACCCTTGTACCAATTTCTTCCTTCACAAGGATCAAAAGTGGGTCTTTGCTTAAAGGTTTAAAATTGCATTGCAGTTTGGCATGCTGATTGAATTTCTCTTTGAGAACTTTCCAAACCTTGAGGATGTTAATGAACAAGCAATTGGAGATCTACAGGTGAGTCAATACTGTTTATTTGTACGCTTTGGTGAAAGTTAAGAATTAAGATATTGGAGCAATCTTCCTGCAAGCATTTTGATTTCATTAAAAAACCAAATCAATTTAAATTAAAGTTTGCCCCTTTATTTGAGAATGTAGTCTTGCTTTGTCAACAAGTATGCAACAAAAATCAGAGAAGATATTTCCACCTGTCATTTATTGTGTTTTTCAGATGCAATGCATTACTGTTACTCAAATAGCAATTTCTTTAAAACCATGATAGCTTCAATATTAACTTAGTATTCATGCATAAGAATGTTCATTTGGTTTCTTTCTGTGAAACGTTTTCACTTATAAACCGGATTATAATTGAAGAAATGATAGAGATGCAAATTTTAACTTGTCTGATTCATTGTGAAGGCATTCTACAAGGCATCTAAACAGAGGTTTGATGCTGATTCTGAGTTCAAGGAGAGGGCACAAAAAGCAGTGGTTCGCCTCCAGGTAATCATGTGCCTCAACTGAAAAAACTCAAGTATTTTGTTAATGAACACATTAAACTTTTTTACACAATAGATCAAATCGGAAATGTTTTGTTTGCATGCAGGGTGGAGAAACCAGGTATCGTGAAGCATGGACTCAAATATGTGACATCAGTAGGAAGGAGTTTGATCGGGTCTATCAACGCCTTGGAGTTGAGCTTGAGGAGAGGGTAGATGCTCACATTTTTATATATTATAATTCTTCAGTATAGTACCTGAGAAATGTTTTATGGAAGCGAAAATTTTGGTTGAGTCGTGAATCAGTGTCTAGTAAGGTTTTAATTTGAATATGGTTTTCTTTAAAAGGCAAATATTTTATTCAAAAAGCACTTAAAAGCTGCTGTATATCCATTTGGAGTGGTCTGATCTAATTATGTCCAATCTAGTAGAGGACATATTTCGTATTAAAGTTGTATTTGAGTGGAGTGGTTAGTTCTCAAGTGATCTTTCGTATCAAAGTTATATCTGAATGTATGGGGAGAACTTTAAGCTCTATGGAACCTTCTCCCCCATCTTTCTTTCTTGACATGTCTGTCATAGTTAGTGAAATTGATCTTGAATTCTCATTGCAGTACAACCTTAGCTGATAATATGACATTATATGACATTTGATGAAAACCATATGTATGTGTTTATTTTTACTTGAAGAGATTAGGTCTTTAATTGAGGCTTTTGTCTTACAGCTGCATGCAAGGGTTAGGTTTGCTTCGTCTTATTGTGTCCCTTTAAGCTGATCTACTTCAGTCACTGTTTATTTGAATGACAACCTCAAACTGTATGATAACAGCAAACTAAGAAAAGTTTCTATTGGTATTCCTTGTTAACAGGGTGAAAGCTTTTATAATCCCCACATTCCAGGGGTGATAAAATTATTAAGTGATCTAGGATTAGTCGTAGAAAGTGAAGGTGCTCGTGTGATCGTCATTGAAGGAGTTAACATACCTCTTATTGTTGTGAAGAGTGATGGTGGTTACAACTATGCTTCAACTGATCTGACTGCTCTTTGGTAAGCCCATTTTATCAATTTGAATGAAGCCAGAGTTCATTGTTCTCTCTAGATTACTTGATCATTTTGTCCAAAGCACCTTCAATGTGACAGTGTTTATCCAACAATTTTGTTTCATCTTTATTGTTTCTTCAACTGAAAATTTGAAGCCTCTAATGCTTATTCAAAATAAGCTGCCCCTTCTATCATTTTTAGCTTGCTTTTCTTCTCTTACTTTTTTTTCTGTGTTTATGGTCTTGAAAGAGTCATGGTTTCCAAAGGATCATTGTATTACATATTTGGCCAAAACCCTTGATGCAAGACTGTTTTTGGCTGCTAGTTTCGTAATTGTAACTGTTGATTACCAGTGATGCAATTTAAATTATTAGCACAAGATAGTCACTGTCTGTTGAGAATTTTTTTTTGTCATACTCATTTTATGTTTACTGCCTTCTGCTCTATAAATTTATTTCGAGACCGTGGGACAACCTTATTTTGTGCAATGTTTTTGCAATTACTTTAAACTCAGTATGCAACTTATGCACATCAAGCGACATGTATGTTTTCTATGATGGGATAATGGGTTGCTAGGGAAGAGAAGAGCTAGGGTTTGTAGTTCCCAAATGAAAATTTCACACGCTGGTGGTCATGTACAGGTATCGTATAAATGAGGAGAAAGCAGAGTGGATCATATATGTCACTGATGTTGGTCAGCAGCAGCACTTTGATATGGTATTTAAAGTAAGTATCTATAGTTGCTTCGTGCATCTTGCATTTCCTTTTGGGCTTTATGTATGATATATATGATTTCTGGAATTCTCATACTTCATTACACATCTTTTCACTCTGTTTGATCGAAGGCTTAACTTTTATCATATTTGAGTGCATTGCATGCTTTATATTCTTGAGATGTGCTACATAAAATTGAAAGTATCTCACAATTATGTTGAATTCTTTTGGAGGCTGCCAAACGTGCGGGTTGGCTCCCTGCTGATGATACATATCCTAAAACCAGCCATGTTGGTTTTGGGCTTGTTCTTGGAGATGACGGCAAACGATTTAGAACTCGGGCCACTGAGGTGGTCCGGTTAGTTGATTTACTGGATGAAGCAAAGATTAGAAGCAAAGCAGAACTTGTTGAACGTGGTATGGTAGCTATAATCATCTATTATTTATCAGTTGTATGTCTATGTTCCTTACTGTTCCGAGTCTTTAACGATTTTGGCTTGAGATTGTTCACATTCAACTTCAAGCTGACTACTAACATATTGTTACACTTTCCAGGTAAGGATAAAGAGTGGACAGAAGAAGAGCTTGAGCAGATTGCTGAGGCAATTGGTTATGGTGCTATAAAGTAAGCTTTCCATTTTAGTTTGAGTTTTTTTTTTTTCTATCTCTCTTTAGGATGATGTGTTAGTAATCACTACCAGCTGACTTGGTGGTGTCTTACTTGAAGATAGTTGAACTGGTGATGTCATCGTTTTAGGATTGAATCGACTACTTTGTTAAAATTTGCTAGGGATTTTATTTATTTGCATGCTACCGCCTAGACAATAAAAAGGGTTTGATGTTTGTGGATTGAAGTATCTTCCGAATAACCATTTCGGTTGTAAAGAGGAGAAGTTTGGATTGTGGTCTTCAAACTTGTTTTGCCGTACGAAATTAAGCTTTGTAGTTGGTGGATATAGGCTGCTGTAGGATGAAATTATAATAGAATTAAAGTGTGTGGGAGCATTGTATTCACTTGCATACATATTAAATTATTGATATAACTGTTTATTTAATATTATATTATTGGTTCTGTGACTCTGTCAGGTATGCTGACCTGAAGAACAACAGATTGACCAATTATACATTCAATTACGATCAGATGCTTAATGATAAGGTACAGAAAAAATGACTCCATGCGCCTGTTCGCTGGAATTTAATTTTTTTTATGTACTGGGCTTATGCCACCCTTGTTTTTGGCTGTTATGCTGTTAAGTCCTAGTCTGTTTTTTGGTCACCTTTTTTTTCCGCTGAATGAGAAGCACAACTCTTACGAGTATTTATATGGTTTTGTTACCTTGAAAAACATTACTACAGGGCAACACAGCTGTTTATTTGCTGTATGCGCATGCTAGGATTTGTTCAATCATCAGGAAATCTGGTAAAGACATGGAGGAGTTAAAGAAAGTAAGTTATCTTAGTTTCACCTTTTGTTTCAATTGAAAGCTTGTGCCCGATGTGCATAGAAGTACTTCCAATTTTAATTTTTTGTTCACTTCTTAACTTGATTCTCTTTGACTGTCTAACATCTTTCAATAGTGTATGACCGTTTTTCTGTCTACAATATCCCCCCATCCTTGTATTTTGTCTTGTAATCCAACCATATCCATGCAGAGTCACTAGGAAGTTTTGATATCTTTCAAATTATTGGCAAGTCACAGAAAATATTACCTAAATATTTGCCCGAGTGTTGGTGCTTCAAGAATTATGATATTATTTGTTTGTGATGCAGACGGGTCAGTTGGTGCTTGCTCATCCTGATGAGCGTGCATTGGGGCTTCATTTACTACAATTTGCTGAGGTAAGACATATCATAATCGGTTAATAAGTGCTTGCTTTTTCAAGTTTTGCCTCATTAGTTCTTGTTATATCGAATGAGTTTGCCATTGTTTTTCAGACTGTTGAGGAAGCATGCACTAATCTCCTACCAAATGTACTATGCGAGTATCTTTATAACTTGTCCGAGTACTTCTCCAAATTTTATTCAAATTGCCAGGTACAGCCTAATTTTGTTCCAAGTCTTTTGCTATTTCTTCATTATGTTAATGCTGAAAATATCAATTGCTTAATTAAGTTAGCATATATGAGATGTTTGATATTGGAAAACTGGGCAGGTGGTCGGATCAGCGGAGGAAACAAGTAGACTCTTGCTATGTGAAGCAACAGCTGTGGTTATGAGGAAATGTTTTTTCCTTCTTGGAATCAAACCTGTTTTCAAGATCTGATATATACATACATTTCTTACTTTTTCCATTTATAACCATTTGTAATCAAGTTGCTATTTATGGAAAAATTTTGTTAGGAAGCTATTTGTTTCTTTTGAAAAATTGGGAAAAGAAAGGGTAGTTTATGTGCTTATCCGGTTTTTTTCCTTGTCTCCAAAAACCTTCATGTTGTAATTGATGTATTACAAGGGTAGTTTTACGTGCTTATTCTTGAATTTTGTTGGAGACAATTTATAATTTCTTAATATTTTCTTGTTTGGTAAACAATTATTTAGTGCCTGAAGTTTTACTTAATTTACATACTCTGAGAATTCGCCATACTTGTTTAACGAAGAGGGCAAGGATGAAACCCAACAAAGAACGAAAACCCGTTCAACCAAATTCCTAGCCAACATGTAGTTTGTGCCGTCGAGAAAGAAGAGGCTTTAAAAGTGATTTGCGAGGACCTTTGAGACTATTGTAGACTGCATTACATAGCAAGATTGGACTGTAAACCTTCATCATAGTGATAGGGTCATATTTTTGTTGTTGTATCATTTAAACTAGAAATTCTGTTGTACACTGGGTTGTCAATTAAAAGAGGAACCCAAACTATTCATAGGAAGGAAATAATTGGCGTTAAGAAATAATAGGAAATAATTGGTGTTAAGAAATCAAGCGTACACGGGCATTGTTTAATTGGATTGCTACAAATGTTCTACATTCATTAGTTGAGAACCCATGGAGCTTCAACGCCCAAAACATTGATACTTAAGCTTAAGAAATTGGTATTAGAAAGAAATATTAGGTTTAATATGACCAAAAACTTCAACCCCTATATCAATTTTCAAATATTACAAACAATCCCTCTTTCTTGTTCGAAAGTTAGAGATGACATCTTATTCTTATATAATAACATTTAGTAACTATTTGATTCAAAAATTAACCATATTAAAATATGAAAATAATAGACGAGTATCACTTACATAATTTCTGGCTTCTTGTATTATAGGCTTGAATTTACAGTAGACACCATGTGCAATTTGCATTTGATGCATGCATTAGGTTATTTGTTACTTTAAACAAGTATAGAAGATCGATTTGTAAATTTTGAAATTTTAGGGATCAGTTCGAAGGGCTATGATTCTTTTCTTTTGTTAAGGAGACGTCTCGGATGGTAATTTTTGCGACAGAAATTATAGGCAATGGCAAACGTGAGCTTAAAGTTTCGCTGTTTGTTGTTAATTTGAGTATACAGTTATGGCTAACAACTGATAGTTTATAATGAATAAGAATGAGGAGATTGGTGGCAGTACCAAGAAGCAGCTGGCTAAACTCTTTCTACTGAACCGGATGTTGAACCTCTCACTGCTGCTTCCACTACCAATGGTGATATGCAATCTCACATGACTTCATTTCACAGTTACTTATTATGACGTGTGGACGATTCCGAATCATTTCAGGATTAAGGCTTTCTTGATGATATTGTTGTATTCATTATGGTTCCTATGCCTTATAGCTGCTGGACATTCCTTTTAGTAGCCTCTGTATCTCCTCCCATACGTTGAAACTACCCCCTACAATAATAAGTGGTCCCACCCCCGAGTTTCAACTATTTACTAAAAAAACTGATTTTAGTGATAAATACGTTAGAATTCTGTACAATCTTGTCAAAATAGCTAAACTTTTGTCGGAAATCTGAAAATTTTCGTTGTAGATGCTAGTAATGTTGCTTAAGTTAGTTTTTTTGGTTTATGCAGAAAATTCAAAAGATGCTAATTGATGGCATTGACATTGGTGAAAGTTAATAATGTTCATCTCATATCTTTGGGTGAAAAAATTTCACTTCCTTGTAAGCTAGATAATAATTTATCCAGAAATGGTAGAAATGGAAATTCTGACTTGTCTGACGCATTGTGAAGGCATTCTATAATCTAAAACAGAGGTTTGATGCTGATTTTGAATCAAGGAGAGAGCGCAAAGAGCAGTGGTTCGCCTCCAGGTAAATTGTCCGTTGTTTACCTCAAAAAACATATGTATTGTAGCTTATCTTGGTAATGAACACCAGTAATGAACACATTAATTTTTATTATATTTTTTACTGCAGGGTGGTGAAACCAGGTATCGTGAAGCATGGACACGGATATGTGACCTCAGTAGGAAGGAGTTTGATAGGGTTTATCAACGCCTTGGAGTTCGGCTTGAGGAGAAGGTAGATGCTCAGAGTTTTATATATAATAAACTTTGAGATACCAACATGAGAAATGTTTTATAAACAAGAGGTCCAAGTTTCAATTGGTATTCCTTGTTAACAGGGTCAAAGCTTTTATGATCCCCATATTCCAGGGGTGATAAAGTCATTAATTGATCAAGGATTAGTTGAAGAAAGTGACGGCGCTCGTGTGATCTTTATTGAAGGAGTTAATATACCTCTTATTGTTGTGAAGAGTGTTGGTAAGCTCATTTTATAACTTCGAGCGAAACTAGAGTTCATTGTTCTCTCTAGATTACCTGATCATGTTGTCCAGTCGAAAATCTCACATGTCGGTGGTCATGTATAGGTATCGTCTTAATGAGGAGAAAGCAGAGTGGATCATATATCTCACTGATGTTGGCCAGCAGCAGCACTTTGATATGGTATTTAAAGTAAGTATTTACAGTTGCATCTTTTATTTCACCTAACTTTTTGTTTATTTGAGCGCATTGCATGCTTTAAAATTCTTGAGATAGTGCTATACTTTCTTTAAAACGTAAATTGAGGATCTGACAATTATGTGGAATCATTTTGGAGGCTGCATAACGTGCGGGTTGGCTCCCAGATGATGATACATGTCCTAAAGCCAGCCATGTTGGTATTGGGCTTGTTCCTGGAGATGATGGCAAGCGATTTAGAACTCGGGCCACTGAAGTGGTCCGGTTAGTTGATTTACTCGATGAAGCAAAGACTAGAAGCAAAGCAGAACTTGTTGAACGTGGTATGATAGCTAGAATCTATTATTTATCTATTGTATGTCTATGTTCCTTACATATTCCGAGTCTTTTACGATTTCGGCGTGAGATTGTAACGTATTGTTACTCGATCCTGGACAGGCAAGGATAAAGAGTGGACGGAAGAAGAGCTTGAGCAGATTGCTGAGGCAATTGGTTATGGTGCTATAAAGTAAGCTCTCTATTTTACTTTGAGTTATTTTTCTTTCATATTCCTTTAGGACGATGTGTTAGCAACCATTATGGGTCTTTAAGGTGGTTGGTTGACTTGGTGTCATTGTTTTTGGACTGAATTACGAAAATCTCAACATGAAATCATGGCCTAACACGTCAGAAAGCTGTAATGCTTGCTACTGTTGTATGTTCAAGAGCGAATGCAAAATCGCTAAATTTGACAAGTGATATTTGGCGCAGTGGCTGCATTATTTACACTATGATTCTAAAGAGTAAAACACGTTCCCTACTTAATTCAAGAGTGTGGAACTATGCAGCTTGAACTGCATTCGCTTACTGCATATATATTTGTTGATGTTACTGTGTTTATTTAATGTATACCGTTGGTTCTGTGGCTCTGTCAGGTATGCTGACTTGAAGAATAACAGGTTGACCAATTATACATTCAGTTATGATCATATGCTTAATGATAAGGTACTCGTACAGAAGAAATCAGCCACCTCGTCATTGGCTATGCTGTTAAAGATTCTTTGCTCCCTTTTTTTTCTTTTTTAATTTAGAAGCACAACTCATACCAGGATTCCTATGGTTTTGTTACCTTGAAAAACATTACAACAGGGTGCATGCTAGGATCTGTTCGATCGTCAGAAAATCTGGTAAAGACACGGAGGAGTTGAAGATAGTAAGTTATCTCAAACAAAATCTATTCTGCAATGATTATGTATATTTCGCATCAATAAAATGAATAATACTACGTACACTCTTATGATTATCTAAGAGTGTTCAGTGACGTACGACTATTTTTCTATGACAATATCCTCCCCCATCTTTGTATTTTGTTTTGTAATCCAACCATATCCATGCACGGTCAGGAGGAAGTTTCGATATCCTTCAAAATCACTAGCAAAATTTGCTAGAGTAATGGTGCTTCAAGAATTATGATGTTACGTGTTTCTGATGCAGACGGGTCGGTTGATGCTTGCTCATCCTGATGAGCAATGCCTTGGGGCTTCATTTACTACAATTTGCTGAGGTACGACATGTCATAATCGGTTAATAATTGCTTGCACTTCCAAGTTTTGGCTCATTAGTTGTTGTTATATCGAATGAGTTTGACCTTATATTTCAGATTGTTGAGGATGCCTGCACTAATCTCCTACCAAATGTACTATGCGAATGTCTTTATAACTTGTCCGAGTACTTCTCCAAATTTTATTCAAAATTACGAGGTACAACCAACCCAACTTTTTTGCCAGGTCTCATGCTAAAAGATTCATTATGTTAAAGCTGAAAACATCAATTGCTTGATTAAATATCAATTTGTTCAACAAGGTGGACGAGGCATTTTCCTCCTTTACGTGTGAAACACGGTCCACTTGGCCAAAGATTTGATTAAAGATTCAATGTGTCAAATTGAAAGAATGCAAACTAAATCAACAAACGCGAGAATACTTTTCTCACGCACATATATGAGATGTTTGATACCGGAAAACTTGGCAGGTGGTCGGTTCAGCAGAGGAAACAAGCAGACTCTTGCTATGTGAAGCAACAGCTGTGGTTATGAGGAAATGCTTTTTCCTTCTTAGAATCAGACCTGTTTTCAAGATCTGATATATACTCACCTTTCTTACTTTTTCCATTTATAAACATATGTGAATCTTGTGACAGATAAATCGCCGTTGTCTCACCGTTACTTCTGGTTAATTGAGGGTTGTAGATGTTTGCTCAGGCAAGAGTGGGATATCAGAGTTCAGCACCAATTTCGCGAAGGTAACCGGGCTGCTGATTGGATGGCGAACTTCGCAGGATCTCTTCCGTTGGGTCATCAAGAGTTTGATGTGCCTCCTGCAGGCCTCCAGAATATCCTCCTTGCGGATGCTCATAGTGTTGGTATCCCTTGTAGCATTCGATTGTAGTGTTGTTTTCTTTTTCCTTTTCTGTTTGTCGGGGTTTTAACCCCTCCTTGTTACCAAAAAAATAAATTAAAGGCTCCGACGCGACTTGTCATTATCTCAATGGGGTCGTTAATTTACAATCGAGGACCCGTAGCCTCTAGGAAAATCCCCTCTTACACCCCTTTTCACAATCCACGAGAATTTAAATGAACATTCGTTACGACTTATGCAGCATATTTTACTTCGTGGTACAAATTACTATTCAATCAAAACATCATTAGTCATCTTGTTATGTTATTTGTTATATAATGTGATGGAATTGGATATCAATTAGGCTCTTGAAGTGGAGATTAGCATCTTTTCTATTTATGTCAACTTTCACCATTAGCAATATAAACATTATAAAGTTACATTTCAATTGAAGCCCTCAAGTGAAGTGTGGGACGATTCAGCCCATGATAAACTAATGAAGCGAGTTTGCTCCTTGAAGTGAAAACGCATTCGAAATTGGCAGTGAAGAGTGTAAATTAGGAGTTATATTGAGCCTTTTATGTCCTAATTTTATCTTGAGTTTTCACTTCATCCGTTAAGTTGGTATTCGTATAATGTGCTTGTTTCTGCTTCATTAGTTAACAAAACATGTAGAGATGCATAAGGAAAAAACACACTGACTCTGTAATCTTTTTGAATCTTATTGTTTGAGCTCCCATTGTTTGAGGCTTTTTCTTTTTTTTTGCATTCAATGTGTCGAATGAAAGATTACGAACATGATCAATAAAATCGAAAAAATCTCAGAGAATACTTTTCAGACACATGTATGAGATGTTTGATATTGGAAAACTGTGCAGGTGGTCGGGTTGGCAGAGGAAACAAGCAGACTCTTGCTATGTGAAGCAACAGCTGTAGTTATGAGGAAATGTTTCTTATTGGAATCAAACCCGTTTTCAACATCTGATATATGCAAATATTTCTTACTTTTTCCATTTATAAGCATTGTCTCCTAGAACCTTCAACTCGTAATTATCACAAGAGTTGTCTTACAATACAACAATTCGCCAAGCTCGCTCGTGTATAATTAAAATAAATTCCAAGATTTCGAATTTGAAATAATGGCTCGAAATTGCTTAACAATCGAACCAAACTTGGACAAGTTAGGTGAACCTGAATTCACTTGTAAGTTACTGATATTTGGGAGTCTGATTCAATAACAAATTGATGTAACTTGAAACTTTATCAGCTAAGACAGCACCTCCTTAATGCCAGAGACTCCTGCTTCACGGACAGCATAACAAGCACTGAAAACCATTCAAATGCCAATCCTAAGAACCATCCCAATGCCAATCTTTTTTTCTTGACTAAAAATTGTTGCATACATTACGCCTTAAAACCCAACCAGCGACCAAACTCAGCTCCTTTGACTAGAGGGAACAGTAGACTAGAGGAGATACACGTTTGCATCATTTTATCTCATAATACCAAATTATACACATATCCAAGTTACATTTTTCACCGAGTTTGACCAAGAAAATTCAAATATTTCATCAAATTTAAAAATATTAATATTTTTTTATGAAACAAATTAACGCATAATTGATGCAAAATAAAACAAATTGTACCATTTTATATGTTAGGGTAAAGATTGATCCAGGTAATTAATAAAAGTAATTTTGCACATCCTCCAAGAGACTAAATGTAATGAAAAAGAATTCTACAAGACGCATTTTCATTCTCTTCTGACATAAGGGAATAAATAAATGAGGAAATAAATGGAATCAAAGAACAATATTATCAGCATAAAGTAAACATATCCACACAACAGAATCTGGATATTTAAAGAGTAAGCCGAAAAGACTGTTGCAAAATGCCGAAAGTTCTAAATAAATTTTGCAGACAAATTCATATAACAAATCTTAATATAAAGTATGTACAGGACACTCTGGCTTCGACATGACAGACCTCACTAGAGAAGAGAGGAAGAAGACGGAATAAGATCATCCAATGATCATAGACACACCAAGAATGTTCATAAGCCCTAACTATCAATAATTGAGAACTTATTTATACCCAAAAAGAGGGCTTGAATACAACTCAGGATCAGATCTCTTAGACTGGCAGACTTCAACAGTCCAAATGGCCACCGCCCGACCATTGTAAAATAGAATATAGATAAATCATTGACCAGTATTTCCCAGAAGCCGTTCCACCGCAGCATGGACATTCCCTGCAGTGGCCATCAGTGCACGTATATTCTCTTGTGTATCGAAGAAGCCCATTTCTTGAAGCTGTGTCAACTGGGTTGCATACAGTTCTTCAGGAGGAACTGAGAATATAGATAGGAATTGAGTTGCAATAGTGCATATAAAAAGCATGCCAAGAAATAGCAGGGAAAACAAGGGTCAAATAGCAAACCATTAGGTCGGGGCGGACCGGCAAGGCTTCCGGCACCAAGGCCCCCAAACATGTTCATTAACATATCCATACCCATATTGTTAGGAATCCCTGCAATTATGAAATAATTAAGCCAATCCATTTCCTGGAAACTATTTAGTGAGTACACGTGAATGTGCATGGAAGGGCCAGAGAAGAAGAATCGATAAGAAACAAGTATTCTTTCAAATATCACGACAATGATAAATAAAGAAAACAAAGTCCAACAACACATGCAAGACTTTCCAAACTACAAAAATCAACAATCAGGAGACGGACGCATAAAACCCGACATATTTTCTGAACATTATAAGTAATTGAATAATTAGTGTTTTACTTCAAGAAGTCCCATAATGCATTGCATTTATTAGATGTTATTTCCAAAATTGGAAAACTGAATTACACCGAAGCTGATATCTTATGAACAAACCAAATGCTACTATAATAGATATCCTAAGATCTATTCACATTTATTCCTATGGATCCAAAGATCCAACCGAAGAGGTGAACTGTATGTAACCAAATAGAAAGGTTTTGGGAAGAACATTCAATGAAAGAATCTGAGAGAGCAAAAACTGAAACTTCAGGACTCACTTTAAGATATATGAAATCATGCACTCGAAAAGGAAGAAGAAAAAAGGAATTGTGACCATAATTTCAGCAACAATGAAGTATATTCAGAGATTAGACTGTCGTAAATACCTGCCGCTGCGCCAGTTTGACCCGGTTCCCTACAATAGAGCAGTGAATTAGTAAACCAGAATAAAGAACAAAACAACATGGGTAATGACATTTTATCATAGAATTTCTTCTGCCAACAGATGAAGACTCTGAAACATTTAAAGATATAGATGGATCCTGCAAAAGTTGCCAATAGCTTTTCAAAGAACTTAAAAAAAAAGGGCCTACTCACTGGGTAGATTGCTGCCGACCAAGTTGAGACAGAAGAGTTTGCTGGAACGTCAAAAGTTGCTGCATCAGATAAACCATAATACCTAATGTTAATCTCACTACAGACAAATTTGAGAGGGTTTTTCTGTTTTCTTAATGTCAAGACAAATCATGATTAAGTCAGCTAAAACTATTTCCATATCTAATCGCCACTTCCAATCAATTGTTACTCCACATAAATGTTTGTGTTGTGGAAAGGGGTATGCAAATCAGGAAGATGTAAGCATACATGTCCTTGCACATGGAGAGATAAAGAGAAAGTATAGAGGCAAAAGAAAATTATAAACTATTTACCTGCATTGTCTCAGGAGAAGTCAACTGCCGCAGAAAATCTGGGTTTTGCATCATGTCTCTAAATTGAGAGTTAGAATCAAGCATACTACGAAACTGAGGATTAGAACCAAGAATCTGAAGGAGAAAAGTGATGTTAGCTTGCAAGTTATTCCAAAATAAAATAATAAAAAAATTACCAAAAAACACAGACCAAAAATACCTGATTCATGTACTGAGGATTTGAAAGGAGGCTTTGCATCATTTGTGAAATAGCTGGATTTGTTAACATTTGATTCATCATATTAGAATCTGGCGCACCACCACCACCAAGCATGCTATCAAAATCTGGAAGACCAAGTCCACCAAGACCAGCAGGGGCTTGTGGCCTAGCATCCCCAGCAGTATTCGACCTTGTGGTGTTAGTTTGGACACCACCAGCTGCCCAGATTTAAATTTACTCAAAGTTCAGGAACAACACAGTTATTTAATCATGATTTGTACAAAGTGACTAAATGATCAAGGGTGACGGAAAGGAAAGCAATGAATATAATGCAAAAGGAAGCTACCACTTTGTTTTGAATTTCTGGAAGAAACCACTGGATATAAAATCATTAGTTGTACAACTTAATATTGCACCCTCTAACCCACACCTTGACATTAAAAAAGGTGGCTAAGTTGTTTTTGGAATTAAGTATTTTCTACTTTTAAAAATTCCTCCAAACCCCTTCTTTCATCCTTCTCAAAAATACTCCACAGAATATTGAGAAATGAAATGGGTGTATATCTTTAGGCAAACATAAGCATAATTTTGACAACAAGGTTAAATAAGGAAACAACCACTTACATGTGAAAAGAAAAATTGGAAACAAACACTAATAAACGTGTATGAATTCACTGCATCCAGCAAAAGGTTTAAAGAATTTTACAAAATAGTAAAAAATAAAAGAGCACATTTAAGCATCAAAAGTTGGCATTTTATCATGGTAAGAATTCATGTGCATCAGAAATAACTGAAAAACGATCTTCTGTAGCAAGACTTCCACCACTTTTTTTAACACAGGGAAAATACAAAGGTAGAAGGAAAAAAAGAGGAAAACATAAAGCAAAACAAGAAAGGTTTTTATTAAGATGCTTCAAAATTGATGATACTTAGACTACTCACATCGACACTATACTGAAAGCAAGAAAGATAACTTACTCCCAGTAGCAGTCCAAGGATTTGGTAGTGGGTTGGTATTTGGAGCTGGAGAACCGGTGGAGTCAGCATTAGTAGTTGAAGGGTTAGTTGTTCCATCACTTGCTTGAGTCCCTGTTTGATTCCCTAAAAGAGCAGCGAAAGGGTTTGCGCTATCACCTCCAGCATTTCCACCCATTGTAGTAGCATTCAGAAAGGGCTCTTGTACAGTTTCATACATGCGCCTGAGCATGTTGAATCCCTCTGGAGAAGATTCAATGTTGCTCATTGCCCTATCAGTGTTGCGCATCATTTCACGCATAAGTTCAGGGTTTCTTGCTGCCTCAAGTGTTTGACGAAGTGTGCTAGGATCATTGAGTATATGAGCTAGCTCAGGATTTCGATCAATGATATCACGCATTTGAGGATTGTTCATGATCAAGTTTCTCATGATTTCAGGGTTATTCATCAGGTTCTGAACAACAGGCATATTCATTATTTCTCTCATGATGTTGGGGTTACGAGTCAATTGCTGCTGCATCTGTTCAAACTCCGGTAGTCCAGCTCCAAATAAACCACCACCACCACTACCATTTCCACCCAACCCATTCAAACCAAGTCCTGGAAACAGTGAAGCCCCCAGACCAGATCCTCCAAATGCCCCACCTTCAGTGGCACCAACACCCCGTGTATTAGTGGTAGTAGTGTTAGGACTTCCAGTATTGCTAGCAGGAGCTGTATTTGGTGCAGAAGCTGGTGCAAAACCACGAACCAAGTGCACTGTGTGATCTGCCTCCAAGCCTATTCATCATTAAGAAAAAAGAAGAGTAGCATAGAATAAGTCATCATGTCATCGTTGATCACTGACCATTATATCCTTCATCATATAAGTTATAAAATATAATGCTACACCAACATGGAAAGAAAATTAACCAAAGCACCCACGCAGCACACATAACCTCCGATAGTGCAAAAAAAGAGAGAAAGCAAAAACACACCATACCACCAGTGATTCAGAAATAACACGACCAATTTTAGACAGTGAGAAAAATTATACTGGAATAAGAGGATAGAGAAGGCAAGAATAGAACTTGCAAGAGGAAGTCAAGACCAGCAATACTTTGGAGAAAACTTTCAGGATTCTTTCATTGCTTCTTCATTCCACGACAAAATCAATAAAAACAGAAAAATATTTCTACAATGCAAACAGCCGAACTATCTAAGCAAACTGAGAGATAAGCTATGATAGTTGCATAACTTTGAAAAAGATGAGCAAAAAGAAAGAGTGCAACTCATGTTACATGTATATAAACTCATAAAGGACCAGTTGAATTTTGTTATGTCTGTTTCACGTAGCTAATTATTCTTACCATCTACTACCTTGGTATAGATTCAGCTCAGACAAATGGCACAAATGAGACATTAATAAATTATTTACTTGTCGAAGGACTCAATATGTAAACAGAAATGTCAGTTCATAAAGATATTATGGTAGCACATATCAACATAGGAGAATATTCGTAACAGATGGGAGATCATAGAATATCTAATGAGAACTTTCTAACTATTATTTTCATGATCAATCCAATAGGGGGAAGAAGTTTATATAAACAATTATTATCACCAATTACAACATTGATGTTGTTGAATTTGCTTAATGTCATTGAAGCACAAATATTCATCTATAAATCCTACTATCCAATCAACAGCAAAGGTGCATTGCACATGGACCCCATCAATCGAAAAGTTATCAAATACAGTCGTTACATAATTGCAATTTTATAGAAGTCAAACAAAGAAAGTAACCTATAACTGCGCAATAAATCCAAAACGACTCCACGTACACAATAACACCTTTTTACACTGCAACGCATATCGACTTATGCACAAAAGATTGCAATTAACAATCAATTTAGAGACCAAAAGTGAGTCTACTTGCCGTACGCCCTTCATAAAGATTGTACACCGAATATTTGCTTTTAATAGTTACCAATTCCAAAAGTTTCAGGTTCTAGTAAGTTACAGCCTTTAACAGAAACTCCAATTATACCGCAAAGTATTTCAATTATAATCAACATTGAATATTTGCTTTTAAGCATATGACTTGTGCTTAAAAGATTGCAATCAACAATCAATTAAAGGCTACTTGCCGTACATCCACAAAGATTGTACATCAAATATTTGCTTTTAATAGTTACCAAACAGATGCTCATTAGCTACAGTCTTTAATAGAAGCTCCAATAGTTCCGCAAAGCACTTCAACAACAATCAACATTGTAAATTCAAAGTGTTTCCCACTTTATCCGGCCAAGTTTTAAGTTTAAACCAGCCTACGAGGTTTATCAACTTACCCACTTCCTAAAATCAGCTAATATCCATTTCGCAAAGAGTTTCAGCATCACTACCACATCCTCTAATTTTAACATCTAAAACCAAATTCCACACCCTAAACTTCTCATAACAACAAGGATCTGCATATACTGTAAAACTAATTACCCGAACAACAACGAAAACCAAACAATCACCCAAAATCAATAAAACTTCTAATCACCACCAAAAATCCAGTATTTCCATCCAGGAGCAACGCAACGATATCAACCCAAACAAAAACCCCAAAATCAGGGCAACAAAAAAACAGAATCGGACAAAAATTACCATAGCTCTGTAGGGTTTGATCGTCCTTCAAGATCCGACCTTTGTAAATCAAGCGTTGTTGATCAGCTGGGACATCGCACTTGCCAGCAAGAGCAGCTTTGAAAGTTTCGACGGAAGAAGAAAGGGTAATGGAAACCGAGAATTTCGCACCGTTAGAACATCTAATGTTGACGGTGACTTCAGGAGCTCCGTCACCGCCGCCCGATTCAGTTGCGTCATCGGTAGTAGAAGCTCCATTGCCTCCTCCCATTGTGTATTTTTACGATCGATCAGTGATGAAACCCTAACCCTAGATTGGATAATCGCCAAGAATTCCCAGAGAGAGAAGAGGGTCGTTAGAGTCGTGATGCTCAAAAAATGTAATAAAGGAAGGCGAGAAATATAAATATTGGAAATAATAATGGGTTATAATAACAGGTAGGGAAGGGTATAAATATAAAAATATAAATTATTATAATATATAGAAAAGTATTAGAAGCAGTTGAATAATAAGGTTAACTTTACTCGTATATATGTATAGATATATACAGTTTTCGAGGGGAGAGATAATTTTGAATCGATATATCATTTAAGTGAGGTATTGTTTATTAATTACAAAATCACTTTAATAGAGAGAAAATTGTTGCAAAATATCAATCAACGATAGTTGTCGATATTATTACTGTAATCTTGTCAAGGATTCAGACATTTTGAATATATTAAATTTAAAAAGAGTTTACAAGACTAAAAAGGTTTCATTATTTATAAGCGAAAATTACATCGTGTCATATTTATCCTTTAATTGTTAATATCTGAAATCATAAAATTATTGTTACTAGCCCATGGACCAATGAGAATTATCTATCACGTCATGTCGACTTAAACTACTTAGTCAACGAGTGATAAATGTCACACTGTACAAATTAAATAGTCAAAACTTCTAAGAGATTCTCTCTCCTACACACGTTCTACTTATTACTTAGTAAATCTATTTTGAAAAGGAAAGCTTATACTAATACGAGAATGTCTTCTAAAACTCTCTTGACTGACCTTCATATGTACTCCTAAACACTCCTAAACCAACTAGGACTAGAATCTTATTCTCTTTATATAAAGGTAGGTGTATGCAACCTGAGGTACGTTCACTATACTCAATCTCTTGATCAGATTTTTCGTTCAATCACTAAATTTTATACTGACTTAAGCATCGAAAATGATTCAGTTAGTAGCTATGTTTAAACTTACGTTGGTTATTTTGCATGTTTAATAGACTTACATAAATGCTCAGATTAGTTCATCAATAACAGTTATTTTTTAAAAATGTTTTGTCCACCCCCTATCTTTAATAGAAAAGGAGAAAAAAAAAATGAAAATGGTTAGTATATGAGATGGAATCTAAGGTGACTTGCAAAGGTGTAATATAAGTTGTGTTCTGTGTGTGTGTTTTGTTAGTTTTAAAACCTCACGCGTTTTCCTAGCACGTGTCGTTCATTTTCTCCTTATGCAAGGAATGCTTTGTGAGGGGGACAAAATTAAGAAAGGCTTCCTTTTCCCTTTTTTTTCTTTTTTATCAGATTTGATATGCCCACCATGCAAAACAAAAGTTTATTAAAACCATTGTATTTTACTAATCTTTTTCATTTCCTATCGAAAGAAAAAAAAAAAACTGATTTATTGATTAAGTAAACAAGATTACATATAAAAGAGAAAAAGTGCATCAAATATGAAGGAATAGAGATCAATTTACATGTCAGACTTTAATATAAACGATATTGTTAGGTTTAACTATTAGCTCAAGCTTTTGGTTAAATAACATGATGTCAAGGCATTTTCAATAAAAAAGTCTTGAGTTCGATTCCTGACGACCTCAAATATTTGTTGCATTAAAAACACATGGTGGGTTAGCATGTGTTGTGCACGTTTCAAACCTTAGAGGCATTCGCGTGAGGAATGTGTCAGAGATTAATATAAAAGATGTTGTTAGTCTTCACTATCAACTCGAGGTATTAATTCAATCAGTTAAGTAAATACCACCCATAGTCAAGATGGGAAGTAATGACTTAATGGATCCAAATGTGCTTCAAATGGGCTGAGCAGATAAGTCGTGTCGAAATAACACGTGAAAGTCAACTTCGAGTGTCGAGGACATTTGATTGTCAAAAAATTTCGTAATCTCGTAACCAGCTTAGGCCAACTAGCCTTTTTTTTCTGTCCCTCAATATGAGCTTTGGGTATTGTTCTAACAACAATACTATGTTACTGTTCTAAGCTCGTTCATAAGGGAGATAAGCTTTCTTATTGGGAAACAAATTCTTTTCAGGTCTTCCGCGAGCCTTGAGCCCTTATTACTGGGTGTTCTAACGGAAGAAATAGTTGACTTGTAGCTCACTCCAGGGAGACTTTCTTACTATTCGACATGTCTTTCTAAGGGCCTTTTACTATTTGTTCTAACGTAATTATGTTACCGTTCTAACGAGCACTTTCCTAGAGTTTGTTGAAACAAGACTTACTATAATAAGGGTACTTTCTTATTATTCAAACAAGAATAAATTTAAGCGATGAGGAGAGAGAAGTAAACAAAAAATATATATAGAGAATATACTTATCATTTATTGTAAAAAGGGTATTTATATGGTGGTTCCCTTGGAGTTAGCAATTAGACTTTAAGAGAGCATTCCTAGTATGTTGGTCATCGCGCTCGACAGGGTCAAGCACTTCATACTTTAAGGTATGTTTGGATGAAGTTAAGAGCCTGATTGAGAGTTGTCGACCGAGTCCGTTACTTGCTCTTGACTTGGTCAAACCTTGAGTGGGCTCCTTCTTAGCGTCCTATTGTTCATCCGTGGGCTTAATAGGCTGAGCCAAGATTTCAATGTCGTTATCAAGAAGGTATTTGAATAACAACTGGATTCACTAACAAAAGAGAACAATATACTATATCGGACAAAACTACAATAAATCTACAAAATTTCAACAATATATAAAATATATAAAAGTTGTCATAACAATCATGAACACAAGGGTTGTAAATATTTTTAATGTCCAAATCAATAAGCTTGTGGAGAACCTTTTGAACTTCACCAAAAGCACACACTAACCAACGATGATTGCAGGCTATAATTACGTTAACATAATCATTACTCAATGACAATAATGAACAAAATAAGAATTATTTTGTAAAAAATGAAGTAACCATTAAGAGCATGTTTGTTTTCTACTTTTCAAAGTACTTTTTGTTGTTCAGTATGTAAAAGGAGATGTTTATGTGTTTGGTAAAAAAAAATAAGACATGTTGATTGTTGTTAGGAGTATAAACCGCTCCTGTTTAAAACAACAACAAAGAGCAACTTTTTAACTTTGCCTTTTCATTAACTATCTATATTTCATATTTATCTTTCGGAAATTCTAAAAAGAAATAGCTTCATAAAAATTAAAAATATATGGTTTTGGACTTGTAGGTGTAGTTGGCTTGCTGGAATAATTATTTTTTGCAATTACTATTATTATTTCATGTGTTTTTTAAAGTTTTAAGCATTATTTTGAATGTGTTAGACATGATCTTACAAGTGCCCAATAAGAGTTGGTCCAAGTGATTAGGCACTCAATCTTCTACTTGAAATGTTTGAGGTTCCAGTTCTCCGCTTCGTCAAAATTTAGCTCTTCTTCGTAAGCAATCTGTAAACTCCACCTATTTCTATAGGAAGTCGTGCATTTGAACTGCACCCGAAATGGGGGAGTTTTTTTGTCATTAATTGTAATCTTTTCACTTATTAACATTATTTTAATATTTTCAAGTTAGTTTTATATATTAAATTAAAACATGTCCATATAGGTCATTTTACATACTAAAAGTAATAGTCAATCATAGTTTTACCAAACACCAAAAATCAAACAGCAACCAACAAACAACAAACCGTAACAGCAACCAGCAAACAACAACCGTAACAGCAAACATCAACAGCAAACCGTAGGTAAGCCAAACAGGCCCTAAAATATCTAAATGGTAATTAAAAGAAAATAGAATTATTTGGTATAGTAAGACCCGGTGCTTTTGAACTTATCAGCACATATTTTCAGCAAGATTCAATTAAGTTCAGTTCAGCAAGATTCAATTTAGTTCAGTTCAGTTCAGCAAGATTCGGTTCAGTTTAGTTTATCAACATTCAGTTCAGTTCAGTTCAGTTCAGCAGTATAAAGTTCAGTTTTAATTAATTTATTATTATTATTATTCTTATCAATACATTATTAAAAAATATTTATTATTTATATATAATTTATTAATATTTATTATAATTATAATTATATGGTCCAATTCGTTTATAAAAATTGCTAAATATAAACAAATATTATTATCAATTTACGTTTATAATATTCTACCAACTTAATAATTTTACTATATTTTTATTTTTTTAATCATTTTCTTCCATATGATACATGATCTCATCATCATCATCATCATCATTCTCATTTGCACTCTGTAATTTTCAAATTTATTGTGTTATAACATTCCGTACTGCAAACATGGCGGTTTTACTATCTGTATTGAACATATATGAATCTACTTTTCCATTAACATTCAAAACCATGTTGTATAATTGGTATTCTAAGTGTGTATATAACATAAAAGTAGAAACAAGAATTGACATTTGATACTTTTGTGACATTTGAGGCATATTGTAGAGCATTTTCCACCTTTTTCAACTATTCAAACGTCATTTCTGTTTTCATTCTCAATTATGAATCTAAATCGTTGTAATATTTTTTTCATTCCCGTAAGTTTTTCACGCCTAAACTCTGACATATAACATCTAATTTCATGTTCTCTAATTGGAGACAAATATCCAAACGTATTAGAGGGACTATTAGATGCCGTGATATTTTCTTATTATTATTATTATTTTAATTTATTTTTTTATACAAGCAACATTATTATTATTTGTTAAATTGAATCTTATTTGTTAAATTTAGATTCGGTTTTTATTTTTCAGTTCAATTCAGTTCATCAAAATTAAGTTAAGTTCAATTAAGTTTAGTATTATTCAATTCAATTCAGTTCAACATCATTCAGTTAAATCATTTGGTTCAGTTCAGAAGAGTTCAACCTTTTTCACTTCATAAGAACATAGCTTAAAACATTATTACAAATAGTTTTATATAATTAAAAATTATAAATTTTCTCTCAAAATAAAAAGACTAGATTATTATTTTTAGGGTTAAGTTTATATAAATGTCATCTAGTTTCATGTCTTTACAAATAAATGATTGTGGTTGTTTGTCTTCGAGCAAATAAAGAACCGTGGTTAGCGTTATTTGTAGAATTAAGAAAATAGTCGATTTTGTTGAAGTAAACGAGCATAGTTCTTGTCCAAATTCTTTACGACATTTGAACTTAAACATAACTTAGCCGGTCAAAAGTTTGAAAAAAATATATCGGACAACAAAATCTTTGTTCGCCTCAACAAAATCGACCTTTTTTTCAATTCTATAAATCATAATTTACAATCTTTTATTTGCTTAAAAACAAATCACAAACTTTTAAATTTATTTGTAAAAACAATCATACAAAATTCATTCATACTTTAAAACCTAAAAATGTATTTTAAAGATATAGATAGAGAAGTCGGGTCGGGTTGGGCCATATTAAACCCGACCCACTAGGACTTGAAATTAAATTACACTCCTCAACTAACTCAACAAAGCTCTCGTCGCGGCACTGCAATGGCGGCATAAATATTTTCACTCTGTAATGGCGATGCTCCTAAAATACAAAAATTCCTTATCATCTCGTATTAAAACCCTGACCACCTTCCAGGTATTTCATTATCCGTGGCCCTTGCTCAATTTTTTCTGTGGGGCAATTCGTCGAACAACTTATGATCTTATGCTTTAACTGTTTGTGTTTTGGTTTTTTCAGGTTCAGAGGCTTACCCACACTCTTACTGAACCAAAGACTCAATCTTCCCGCAAAGTTGAAGGCTACGATGGTCTGTATCACTAGAATTCTAAATTGGAAGTGTATCGAAATCGATTTCGAGCTTATTAGTTGCTTCTTTTTTGTGTTGTTAGCAGATTTTGTTGTTGAAATGTCGAAATGGAAGAAGATAAAAGCAAGCCGTGTTGGTGTAAGCCGTCAAAAGATTCCACTTTATGCGTGGTCTGTTTTGAATCAACTGCATAAGAAAGGTCATTTCATTTTCCTTTGCTAGTGTTTCTCTTCGTTGCTAATTTGTCTAGTTGTGAATCCCTAGCTTGTTCGATACTGATTATGTTTGATATTGATATTTGAATGGAAGTATAGTATAGTTTTAAGTGTTCCGTCTTGGCTGTAACTGTGTTAAGGCAAGCTAGGATAGGTCAATGAAAAGCAAATTGGTCTGAGGATTTTTCTATTGTGGCAACTTTGATTTACAAGACTTTCATCTTCATCTGCTTGATTTGTTGCTTGCAAAATTCTGTTGCGTCCCTTGCAAAAAAACTCTCTTGATTTAATTGAAGTCTTGTTATTTTATTTTTTTGTCCACTGTTGCTATCTGGTGCAAAATAAGTTGTATCAGAAACTATGAAAAATACAATGCCTATCATCCATCGCCAGGCACAAAAAGTGTGTTTGCTTGCTATTGTAGTTCTAAGGTTTTCATCTTGTACTCTCTTGGTTGTTGTGCAATGAAATTTCTGAAAATTGAAGTCTGATGCAGCAGAAACTTTTCTGCAACTGTACCTTGAAGTTTCTTTAGAGGATCTGCAGTAGTTTTTTAGTTGGAACTTTGAACATCTGTGACAAATAGCAACCTTTACTTGTACAAGGAGTGGAGCAGGCCAGAGTAACACTACTAAGGTTCATTAGGATGCTTTTCTGTGCTAACAAATTGCAATAAGAACTCATCATTAAAGTAAATGTGTAACTATATTTTCTTCCTGTTGTTGAATATATTGCTGATAGAGAACGTGACCATAGGCCCAATAAGGGCAATAATGGAACAGTAAGGACACATAAGTTAGGGTTTACTCGAGTTGTTATATTGGTTGCTTATATATAGTTAAGTTAGAGGAGCGGAACGACATTCTGGAAATGGTATTTGGGAAATCGGCCGTTTGGCTTGGGAGATAGTTCTTCTATATTCGATTACCTTTCCTTTGTTCTTTAGTCTTACTTTATCTATTATCAATAATATTAGTTCAATTGCTCATATTTGTATTTGTTTATCTATCTTCAATTTTATGGTTTCCATCAGGTGCGCATGCTGTGCGACAATTGATTCACTAGTGCTGGTTTGTTTAAAGTAATGCCTCTATCATTTCGTGATAATATGGGATGCTTTTGCTATAAATTACAGGGTTCCAGGCTTACTTGGTTGGTGGATGCGTGCGTGATTTTCTTCTTAACAAACAACCTAAAGATTTTGATGTGGTCACCACAGCTGAACTCAAAGAGGTTTTGATTCCATATCATTCCTTAATACTATTTTAATTTCTATATTTTATTGAATTCAGGGTTCTGAATGCTGTGTAATATCTTATTATAGGTTAAGAGGGTATTCCGCAATTGTATCATTATTGGACGGAGATTTCCTATATGCAGGGTGCAAATAAAAGATTCAGTGATTGAGGTCTGAAAGAACTCTTTTAATACTTGTAGATGTGTAGATGTGCACTCGTTTCTTTCACATTTGATTGCTAGCCTGTGAGCGTTTTGCACTTCCCAAGATATGATCTTAAATTTATTCTTCCATGTACTTTTGTGTTTGGTGTTGTTTCTTTTCCTTTCCATTTTGGCGATTATGACTGTTTGTATCATGTTTATGTGATGTTCACTCTTCTTATTTTCTTTTGGGCACAGATGTTCAGTTTTTACTATACTTTGCATCAATCTCGTTTCAACTTATTTCTCTTTTTCTGATAGGTGTCCAGTTTTGAGACAGTAGCGGCACACTTCAAAGATAATGAAAACCAGAAGTTACCTCAAATGCCTGTTGGCTGTGATGAAAAGGACTTCATCTGCTGGAATAATAGTATACGTCGGGACTTCACAATTAACAGGCATGTTTTTTTGTTTCTGGTTTTACGTTTTTTTTTAAGCAGAAACATATTTTGCATTAATGCCAAAAGTTCTAAAGACATGCCATGAAATTATGTTCCAACTGCAACTGGTATAAAAGTAGTAATTATAAAAGTAACTACTTTCTGACTTGGAGTTTACTTGTTATCCTCAAGCAGTCTATTCTACGACCCATTTCTGGATAAAATCTGTGATTATGCCAATGGCATGGAAGATATAAGGACCCTAAAGGTAATATTTTTTTCTTTTCTTTTCCAGTTTCCTGAAAAATCTTCTTACAATTTAAAGCTTCATTTTTGCTGTTATATGAGTTTCTAACATTTCTTTAATTTTTGACATTGTTGTAGCTACGGACCGTAAAACCTGCTCATTTGTCATTTGAAGAGGACTGCGGTAAGTGTTTCTACCTTTAGATGCATGCGGGTCTAAGAAAAGAGTGTCAATTTTATTATACTATTGGGCATAGTTACCAAAGGTGCGCCTTAGGCTCAAAAGGCACTAGGCTCTAGGCATTTTGCCCGAGAAGCCAAAAGGCAGGCTCTGTTCAAGAAGCACGTGCATGAGCACACTTTCTGAGCATAGCACCTTGCTGGTAGCTCTTCTAGGCACAAAGTTAGAAGCTAAACAATGTTTATAAGGATTCCAAGCTAAAATATAGGATGTTTTAGTCTCAGCCTTTTCTTATCTATTACAATCTATTGCTGAAATTAAATTAGAACAAAAGGAAAGAGGATTTGGACGACAAAAATATTGCAAAGAACAACACAAAAAGACCTCTGCTCCATTTGGAAGAGTTTATAAATATCGCAAATGGAGACTTCAGTCTTAATTAAAAGTAGTTATTAGACTATTAGTTAATTAACTTAGACTGTCTTTAAATATAGAATTTTGATTATACCTTATAATTGTGGAAGAGTGACATATAGCATGCTCCCCTTCTAACCATGGCCAAGCACAATCTCTGTCGCCTTGGCGACACTGCGCGCCTTTGAGGATACTAAGGCGCTCGGCCTAGTGCCTTGTGTGCCTTTTAACATCTATGCGTGATAGAATTGGCAGCACTATAGAGTATTTTTGCCAATTTGATAAAATCAGCATAAATGGTGTATTTAAAAATTAAGTACGAAATGTTTTCTTCTGTCCTCTATATTATCTTTCTTTTTTTCCACCGGAAGGCCTAGGACGCATTGCTTTATTACTTTGTTAGTTCAGTCTTACTGAACCTACTTTGAAAATTTTATCGGGCAGCAAGAGTTTTGCGGGGATTGAGGATTGCTGGCCGTTTGGGCCTGTCAATATCTAAGGACACTGAATTGGCAATATGCAAATTTGCATCTTCAGTTAAGGATTTGGACAAGGTACTTTACAGGTTCACTTAGAATAATCTGCATTTTGATTTTATTTTTTCGAAATGTTAATTCTATGTTTATTCCTTTACCTAGTCTCGAATGTTTGCCACCCAGTGTATCAGTTTCTTTGGAACTCTTGTCGGCGGTTTCATTTGAAAATAGCATATCACTAGCATTCTCTTTTAACCAGTTCAGGATAATGATGGAACTGAACTACATGCTATCTTATGGAGCTGCTGAGTCTACTATCTATTTGCTGCAGAGATTCAACATACTTGAACTGTTTCTTCCGTTCCAGGTTTGTAGATTTATGCCCAAGTTTTCTACATTACAATTTTATTCTGTGGTTACCCATTAGTTAAATTTACATCTCACTTTGAAGTGTTAACTGCAGGCAGCATACCTACATCGTCAGTTTAGGAAAATATCTCCTGAGGGATCTGTGATGTTGATGGTAAGTTTTAGATATACAACAACATCTGCACGTATTATTTTATCAATGACAAAGTTCTCTTGGATGCAATAGAATAGTTCTAGGATTGGTAAATTTTGTGACTGCTCTGTCTGTGCAATTGTAGCACATTAGTCTTAAACTGTTAATGCAACTTTCCAAGTGATTTTAAGTTAGATACAGACAAAGGTGATACTCTCTCCATTCCCTTAGATGTCTTTTTAGAATGTCATTTTTGTTCTTTTATTTATGTCTTCGTTTTCCAAAATTTATTTGTATATTTTTTTGTTCCAAACATTGAAAGTTTGTCTTGATTCATGTGTTTTTGAACAATTCAAGGTTTATTATCCAATCCTCAAATGAGAGAGACTATTTTTTTAGTTTACATGTAAATTTATCAATTTAAGTCCACGTTTATTAATTTCTTAATTTGTGGGAAACACTCCAAAAAGACATCTATTTGAGAACGGAGGGAGTAATATGAAACATCATTTTCTTTTATCAGTACTTTCTTTATGAATAGAACTCAATGAAACGACTTCAGTCAGTACTTTCTTTATGAATAGAAGTCAATGAAACGACTTCAGTCAGTACTTTCTTTATGAATAGAAGTCAACTGAAATCTTGAAACTTGAACGAACTTTGGTTCATTTGGACAGGGGATGTGAAATTTTGAAAATTGAATATAATTTGGGGGTTTCTTTGATTAATTAGAAATATTAATGGATCTAGATAGATTTGAACGAAATACATCCCTCTCCTCTGAAATAATCTTGATCACAGCAGTATATGACATGCTTGCTTTGCCTTACTAATTTGTTGTAGCTCGAAGTAAAATCCAACTTCAATTCTAACCTTTTCCTTGGTTGATTATTCCTTTGAGATTCTTACTTTTTAAGTGATGATAATTCCCTATCTCTCATCGTGGCAGAAATTGTTCTTCAATTTGGATAAATTGGTTAGTTGTAATCGACCTTGCCACCATAATCTCTGGTGAGACATCTGTTCCCTTTAATGTTTAATTCCAAGTTTTGATGATGTGATACATATGAATGTGCTTATTAGACCAATAATTTGTGTCATGGCATTTACTGAGTATCAGAGTTTGGGTAATATACCATTGCACTTTTTTCCCCTGAAGCTAATAATGTCAAAAGCGATATATAGTTTTCACATTTAGATGCCTGCCTGGATGGTTTGAATCTTAAGCAATTCTCCCAGAAAGGTGTTTTAAGATTTACGGCCAATATCAAAGTATATGCATGTAAAATGCAAGAATTTCTAGTTCAATTTTTGTATACTATTAAGAAATGGCTATTGATTAGGCTTTGTTTGTGCCACAGGCTTGGACTTTTGGCATTTCATCAGGCATTAGTAATTTACCCACAAGATGCTTTTGTTGTCTGGGTTTTTGCTTCTGTGCTGTATCATGGAACGTGGAAAGAAGGCGTTAAGTTTGCAAGAGAAAATGCAAAACTGCAAGTTGACTTTGTACCTGAAATCTCAGGGTTCTCCGAGTCTAAATCAGATGATGAACTTTCAGAAGAAGTTAGTCATTTAGCAGCTTTAGTTCAAAAATCTGTTGGTTCCTTGGTTGATGCCAACATTCTTGCCAAGTCCATGTGCAAATACAAAGATTCATCATCCCTTTCTGGTGAGGTAAGTACCTATAAAATCTAGTTCCGAAGTCGTTTGTGGTGATCCTTGGTACCTTCATCTGGTTTTCATTTTCATGGGTATAAGAGATGCCATTTAAATTACTGCATATGGAAAATCTGTTGGCTGAGGCTTAATACATATGTAGCCCCCTCAACTTCTCCAAAAACTTCAATTGGCCCCTGAACTTTTAAACGTTACTAATGACCCCCTATACTTGTCTTAGTATAACATTAACCTCCTATTCTCCTTCAGCTATTACAAATTACCCCCTATTCTTTTAGTTATAAATGACCTCTTATTCTTGTCTAATTGCTTTCCGAAACCTCCTAAATTCAAAAATTAACCGCATCAAAATGTGGAAACTATAGATGTTATAATTTACAACATTTTCGACTCCCCGTATCATTCTACAATTTGCACATTTTGTTACATCAATTTTGAAACTAGAGGTTTTTGTTACTCTTAGACAACTACAAGAGTCATTTGTAACTTTTGAAAGTTCAGGGGCAGTTGAAGTTTTGGGACAATTTCAGGGGCCTATATATGTTTAAGGCCTTTGGTTAACACCTGATACCCCTTTTCTGTACTTTAGAGCCGAGCAAACTATCAATTACATAATCCTTCTTAACCTAAGCTCTTTGGAGAGTGCCTTGTTTTCCCGTTATCTTTTTTTTTTTTTTGGAGTTAAAACTTCTGCGTGGTGCTCAGGTATTTGTGTCAAAGAAAGCAGGAGATGATGTCGCCCAACTTTTTAATGTCTTGGTTGGTGACATTGAGAGTTACGAACATGGAAGACAGAGTCCCATGATTAATTATAATCTACTTGGAAAGGGGTTTCGAATGGAATCTAGATTTGTTCTTGGCAAAATTATCTTGGGAACTCTGAGCGGTGGACTTGATGAAGACATGGAAGTTAAGAAGAAATATGGTCCGAGACATTCTGATCTGGTAAAGCGTGGAGCTCGAGTCCATACTGACAAAAAACGCAGCCTAAATCCATCCGATGCTGAAGAGAATGAAGACACTCCTTGGAAACAAAAAGTTCAGAAGCTGCAATCTTTGTCCGAGGGGATAACTCAGAAGAAAGAGGTTGTAGTGTCAAAAGACAAGTCCCAGAAGATGGCAAAGAAGCCGACAAAAGTAGTAGATACAAACAAGTTAACTGAAGGAGAATCAACTAAAACTCCGAGGAAGATGATAAAGAAACAAACATACAGTGTTGTTGATAGTGGAGATAAAATTGAACATGAAATAAAACCACAAGAAGTAGTTAAGGAGAAGAGTAGCCTGCTTTTGCTGTCTAGTCTTTTCAGGAGATGATAATTTTGTTCTATGTAGAACACTGGGCAGCCGAAGGTTGGAACCTGCTGCTAACTTTCTTCTATGTCTTTGTCTGCACATTTGTTCGTGTGCTTCCTTAAAGCATGGATGTAAAACATTGCCTCTATGACGATCATGGATGTAAAGCATTGCCTCTATGACGATCTTTGTTTTACCGAAAGGCTATGGCAGAGACTCCAAGATTCGAAGATAAATGGTACGTCTTACTTGTAATTGAGATAGAATTGTCATTAGTAGCTAGCTTACTAATTTTCAGTAGATAATATTTATTTTAATTGGGTAATGGCAGGAAAAATGGTTGTGCTAAATTGTTTTTGTTTCTCCTCTAAATTTTGAATTAGGGTTACAGATCTTTGAGGTAGGGCGGTTTGCATATGTAAGCTGTATATTTAATTATTTAAATGATCTTGTTTTATCTTCATGTATGACTATGAAGAAAGATGATCTGCTGTGTATTATGTTCTTTGTCAGTCTCTCTTGCTAAAAGGTGTTATGGTGGAAAGAGTATAATGGAATATGACTTATAAAAAATGAGGTGTATACAATTTCATTCCGTATAAATAAAGTTGTAAGAATTTTCTTTTTGAATAAAAATAAAGTTTTGAAAGCACTACAAGGCATTGAAATTGGGCTACAATATATATCGTCACATTAAAAAATCTCTTAACATTAATTAAGGAGTAATTAGAATGATTTCTAAGCATAAATTTCAATATTTGACAATATAAAAGGTAACAAATCTCTGATATATGTGGGCATCAATTTAATAATCCGCTTTAACTTGAATATTTGTTGTTCAAAAAGAATAAATTAGACCAACCATTTGTTACTAAATAACAAATTCCGAATAAAGATAGCTTTCCTCAAGAGAATTGAACCCTTCCTTCAAGATGCAAGCCTTTATTAACCCTTCTTTTTAAGATGTAGATCTTTGTTAAACTCATTTATGTTAATAACCCTTCCTTCAGGAGTTAATTGTTTTAGAGGTCACAAAAGTTTGCCTATTTACTATGAATGGTCATAAAACTTTAATTTGTCCCAGTAAAATCATAAAACTTTAATTTTGTTCCAGTAAAATCACATTGGCCATTTTTCCGGCCAACCACTCACCGGAGATGATGATGTGGCATTAATTTTAATTTTTTAATGACACGTCAGCGACATGTCATCACCACGTGGCAAAAAATTTTAAAAATTTAATAATTTTTTTTTAAATAAATCAATTCAATCCAACTTAACCCAATGTTATATAGCTAATTAGTTTCAGAGGTCACAAAAGTTTTGAATATTTCTCTAAATGGTCACAAAAGTTTCGAATAATTTCCTAAATAGTCACAATAATTTTGAATATTTTCTCAGATAGTCACAAATTTACAACTAATTACTTTTAAAGGTTAGAGGAGTTTCAAACATGTCCAAATATAGTCATAAAAAAATAGTTACATAAACTCAATATATGAATGTTTTTATGGATGTCTTATGTTGAGTTTATGTAACTATTTCTTTATGACTATATTTGGACATGTTTGAAACTCCTCTAACCTTTAAAAGTAATTAGATATAAATTTCTGACTATTTGAGAAAATATTCAAAATTATTGTGACCATTTAAGAAATTATTCGAAACTTTTGTGACTATTTAGAGAAATATTTAAAACTTGTGTGACCTCTGAAACTAATTAGTTATATAACATTAGGTTGAGTTCGATTGGATTGGTTTAAAAAAAAATTAATAAAAAAATATTTTTTAAATTTGCCACATGTTGCTGACGTATCATTAAAAAATTAAAATTGATGCCACATCATCATCTCCGGCGAGTTGTTGGCTGGAAAATGGCCAATGTGATTTTATTGTAACAAAATTAAAGTTTTATGATTTTAGTGGGACAAATTAAAGTTTTATGACCATTCATGGGAAATAGACAAACTTTTATGACCTCTAAAGCAATTAACTCTTCCTTCAGATGCAAAAATTATTTATTTTGTCGTTTTGTGTTATATTCAGGTCATAGATATATAATTGGGAAAATGATATATTAGTCTATAACTTTTGTCAAAACTCACTTTAGTCCTTATATTTTGAAAAACTCACTTTAGTTTTTATATTTTAAAAAACTCACTACAAACTCCTCATATTTTGTAATAATTAACTCTTTGGTTCTTCTGTCCATTTTTTTCAAATCTATAACTTTTATATTTCGACATAAACAAACAAATATGACATAACAAAATCACAAAGTCATTTTATATTGCAGTATGGATGTCCTAAAAGTTAAAATATATTAAATTTAACATCTTAAAATAGACAAAAAGGACTAAAGGGTTAATTATTACAAAATGTGAGAACCAAACAGTGAATTTTGAGAAAATTTAAGGACTAATAAATCATTTGCCCTATATATAATTTGGTAAAGTTCTCAATTATACCATTTTATTTTTTTTCAAAATTATTTTTGGATGTTAAATGTATTTTCATGTAAATAGTTTAACATTTGATTACTAAATGGATGATAAAAGTTTATATTAATATTATTGTTAGTTTGGCTATAAAAAAATAAAATATTAGTACTAGTTTGATGAGGAGTATATAATACAAACATACTTTTTAAATATATTTTTCTAGTTGTATAAAAAAAATGGAACCATAGGTTTTTTTCAAATCATTTTGGTAAACCATCGAAAAATATCAGCGCGTTGGTTCCTTTGTGGTTGTCTCGATGAACCATCTTGTCCGACTTGTTCATATCTATGGCGACTATTAAACGTCCAACTAGTTTCCACAACAACGACTTCTGTGCAGGCTACAATGAGGAAGCCCACAGATTCTTCAGTCTCCATCATTGGCAGAAACAAGGTAAAACTCTTAAGGTCTCCCACCTCCGCGGATTCCTCGACCGCCACGAGCAAGCTCTTCAGGTTTTTTATTTTTATTATTCTCCGACTAACTCAAAACACAATATTTGCATTGTTCAACTATTTTAATTATGTATTCCAAATATTGTCTTAAATAGGAAAGCTAAATGACTCCTTACATATTGAACCAAGTATCTTTTAGGATTCATTATGTGTTTGTTAGCAACTTTGACTTAATTGAGACTTTAAGGTCAAAGTCCAAAATTGAGTGACTTTATTCGCAAATTGAAGCTGTGTAAATAAAAGCTATGTTTTTTGATTATATGATACATATATATATCTGTTCCTAAACCCCTGAAACTTTGTGTCATGTTTATGTTAGATATCCGAATGGATGTTCGATCAAGGCCGATTTACTCCGTTAGCTACTGATGTTGCAGTCTGACTGGATCTGATCGCGAAAGTTCATGGGCTAGAAAAAGCTGAGGCTTATTTTAACACCATCCCGGAAAGGTCAAGAGACTACCAGTTGTATGATTATCTTTTAAACTGCTATGCACAGGCTAATCAAATGGAAAATGCAGAGGCCATTATGCAGAATTTAAAGGATATGGGGGGTATAAAAAACCCATTATCTTACAATGTAATGATAGATCTCTATTCCGAGAGATGTAGACATGATAAGATGGACATTTTGATGCGGGAGATGGAAGAAAAGGGTATCGTGTGTGACACATCTACTTACAATTCCCAGTTGGAAGCATATGTAGCGTGTTCAGACATTGATGGTATGGAGAAACTTCTGTTGAGAATGGAAGAAAATCCTCAGATCAAAATGGATTTCAATTCTTATATAATTGCAGGGGATGGTTATCTAAAAGCGGGCCTTATTGATAAAAGTGTAAAGTCACTTAGGAAATTACAATGATGGATCAAGAGAACTTGTTTATGAACGTCTCATTACTTCATATGCTGCTGTTGGGAGTAAAGAAGAAGTTTATCGTGTTTGGAGTCTGTATAAGCCGATGGGGAATTTTTTCAATTCGGGCTATATAAGCATGATAAGGTCATTAGTGAAAGTTGATGATTTGGATGGTGCTGAGAAGATCTGGGAGGAATGGGATTCGGGTATGGAACTATTCGATATTCGCATTCCAAACTTAATGATCAGTGCTTATTTGAGAAAGGGCGACTGGGAGAAGGCTGAGGCATGTCTACAGAAGATAACAGAGAAAGGGGAGAAGCCTGATGCCGAATCATGGGATCATTTGGCTGTTGGATATCTACTCAGTGGTCAGGTAACAAAAGGGGTAGAAGCAGTAAAGAAAGCAATTTCAACATGTATAGGACCAGGAGACGGGCTTAATAATTTTGCCACATGTTTAAAGCATTTGGAAGATCAAGGCTACAAGGATGCGGCGAAAGAGCTTTTGGAGATGAGTGACGAGCAACATTGTTTGTTGTATGATAGACAAGCAACATTGTGAACTGCGAGCCACGAGGGTTGTGAGAGGCGATTGAGACTGTGGAAGCATCACCTCATGTGTTGGTAGTGACATACCGGGGATAGGTAGGTGGCTAGATTTAACGGTGGCATGTGGGTTTTTTATAGCCTGAGAGTACCTATTTATCTTCCAATATGTAATGTTTTATTAGCACATGTAAATGATAATATGTCAAGATCATTTATGTTTAGGAAATGTGCAAATACCAAGGTCCTTGATAATTGCCTATAAAATCTAGTTCTGAAATCATTTATGTTGATCCTTGGTATCTTCTGGTTTTTATTGTCGTGGGTATATGTTGGAGATGCCATTAAATTTCTGCATATGGAAAATTTGTTTGTTTAATGTTTTTAACTGATTGACCATAAAACAATGACTAGCTAGTATACATCCTCAGTCATATGGAGGAATTTTCCCCGGAAGATAACACCCCAACGACTACAGGTCAAACAAACCAAACTAATCTGGGCTGATGAAGTGGAGAAATATGATCCCTCGGTTAATTTGAAAAAGGGAACATCAGACATTACATGCCCCGAAAGGGAGTGTAGAAAGCCAAAGAAATTTACCCCATGAATATTCTTTATTGGAACTGTTGTGCATATTCAATCGTTTAGAAATTTACCCCATGAATGTTCTTTATTGGAACTGTTGTATCCTATATGTTATCAAAAATAAATGGGGTAAATATGGTATGGGAACCATGATACAATGTTGGCAGCCCGGTTGATCTTAGTGTCACACGCCAAATGTTTGTCGCGCATCCTTAAATAGGAAAGCTAAATGACTCCTTACTAATACCCTTTGAGGTTAATCGGTCATGTCACGTGTTGCTGGATTTTATTAAAAAAAAATCATAAGAATTTGGTAACATATGTTGTCTAGGTTGCCATGTGGCCAAAAAACTTAACTGTCAAAGTTTTTTTTTTTGTTGATATGGCGGGCGCATCATTTTTTCGATGCCTGAATTGATCTGAATGACATAACTGAAGATAAAATACAAAATTGAGTGACTATATTAAAATAAATTGGAGTTGATTGATTGAAAAACACATGTCATTGTGTTCTAGAGAGAATGGAGAAAAATAAAATGAGTTTCAGAGTTTTGTAATTGCTGTTGTGAATTTTTTATGTTTATAAGTAGTGAATTCAACAATGCAATTTAGTCCTGAAACTTTGTGTCATGTTTATGTTAGATATCCGAATGGATGTTCAATCAACGCGGCTTTACTCCGTTACCTTCCAATTATGCAGTCCGATTGGATTTGATCGCGAAAGTTTACTGCCTAGAAAAAGTCGAGGCGTATTTTAACACTATATATCCCGGAAAGTTCAAGAGACTACCAGTTGTATGGTTCTCTTTTAAACTGCTATGTACAAGCTAATCAGATGGAAAATGCAGAGGCCATTATGCAGAATTTAAAGGATATGGGTGTGAAAAACCCTTTATCTTACAATGTCATGGTAAGTCTCTATTCCCGGATGCGTAAATACGAAAAGATGGACATTTTGATGCAGGAGATGGAAGAAAAGGGTATCGTGTGTGACGTGTATACTTATAATATTCGCTTGCAAGCATATGTAGCCTGTTCTGATATTGATGGTATGCAGAAACTTTTAACCAAAATGGAAGCGAATCCTCAAATCAAAATGGAATTTCATTCTTATTTAGTTGCGGGAACGGTTATGTAAAAGCTGGCCTTATTGAGTCTAAAGTCACTTAGGAAAGCCGGAGCAGTTAATCACCGACCAATCGAGAAAACTCTCTTACGAGTGTCTCCTTACTTCATATGCTTCTACCGGGAGTTAAGATGAAGTTTATCATGTTTGGAGTCTGTATAAGCAAATGGGCAGGTTTTTCAATACGGGCTACATAAGCATGATAAGTTCATTAGTTAAACTCGATGATTTGGACAGTGCTAAGAAGATCTGGGACAAATGGGAGTCGGGGATGGAACTGTTTGACTGTCGAGTTCCAAACTTAATGATTAGTGCTTATTCGAGAACGGGAGATTAGGAAAAGGCTGAAGCATATCTTCATAAGATAACGGAGAAAGGAGAGGAGCCTAATGCTATATCATGGGATTATTTGGCGGTTGGATATCTACTCAGTGGTCAGGTAAAGAAAGGGGTAGAATCAGTAAAGAAAGCAATTTTAACGTGTAGAGCAGGACGTATACCCTGGCTTAATACTTTCTCCACATGTTTAAAGTGTTTGAAAGATGAAGGCAGTAAGGAAGAGGCGAAAGAGCTTTGGGAGATGATACATAAGCAATGTCATTTGTCGACTTTCGCTTATGATAGATTGTCTAGTTGTATTAATGATGAAGACCATGCTAGCAATGGATTTGATGAGATTGAAGATGATGAGTGGATGTTCGATGAATCTCCAGAAGAAGCTGCCTGCCCGGGAAATGGAATGGTCTGAAAACTGATTAGTGATGCCCCCATTGATGGTGATTTTGCTTAGAGACCAATAAGTACCTGTGTTTGGTTAAGCTCTAATATAATAATACTATAATGGCTAGTATTTTTTATTGTACTGGGCAGAATGGATGTTTGCAGTACATTTAATGATTTAACATCTTGTTTTATTTTCATCTATGATAAATCCTTTTTCCAGGGATTTTTTGTTATCTAGAGTTTAGGTGTAGCTTGAATTCTGATATTGAGTTCTGATTCTATTATTATTTTGCTTTGCTCGGTATGCAGGGCGTTACAAATAACTTTCATTCTTGTCAAAACGTTGTAAATAAATGCACCTTTTAACGAAACGATGGGAGAGCGGTGGTTCTGGTTTTAAATAACCTATGTTCTTCCAAAGATTCTGATTTGATTCGTATTGATGGAGGAAGATGGAGACAATAGAGTGACAAAATCGATGGAAGAAGTTGGATAATTGATGATGTATCTGTTTGTTATTTAGAATTTTAGAGATAAACATTTTTTTGTTGTTGTTACTGATACATGTCAAAGAGCGAGTGGAATGAGCTTAGAGTGACATGACACTCGAGGATGTTAGCCCAACTTCTCATTTCTTTTTGTGGAAGGGAAATAGTATTAATATACCTCAATTGGCAAAAGTCTAACAAAACAAGAGAAATAAAACTCGGTATATCACATAAAAACATAAGATAATAATCGAGCCGATTGTGTTACAACATGAACCACCGAGTAAAGTACATGAGCTTGGAATACAGGAATCAAATTCCATGATCTTGTTTTAACTTCTCCTTTCAATGCGTAAATTATATCAAAAATTTATCCATTTGTAAATCTAAGTTACTGTTTTATTATATACAAAATTTGATAGGTTGTGAAATATCAAAATGCAAACCTACATTTTTTTTCCTAACAAGGAATCAAAGTTATTGCACTATAATTTTTTTTGACTTTTTTATTAATTTATTTTAGCATTTTATGACTTAAATTCAGTAAAATTCAATCCATTTTAGTAATTTTAGTAATTTCACTTTAATAAATGCATTTCAATGCATTTCAGTTCAGAAAATTTTAATTCATTTCAGTTTTTTGGTCATAAAGAACATGGGGAAAATACTTTTTTGATGAAAATTATGAAAATTTGACACAAATCCATTAAGTCTATTAAGCCTGTGAAAAACCTCTGAGAAATTTAAGACGACGCTAAGACCTTCATAAGATGGAGATTCTAGTCAAGTCTTATCGGACGTTTGTTTCGTAGGATGAGATGGGGGAAATGAAAATGAGAGGGGCAGACGGGCCAACCCTTGTTTGTTTGGTGGGATGAAGGAGGAAGATGAGATAGGATTAGATCTCAACTTCAATTTTCATCTCATCTCAACCCCAAGTCGAAACAAATGTCTCATATATGTATTGGCTTACACCTCTACATGGCATTTGGTAGGGAGGTTGAGATGGTGTTGGAGGGGTTTGGAGAGGTGAGTTGCATTTGGACCATGTTTAGTAGGGGGTTGAAGGGGAGAGCTGGTGAGATTGGTCATCTCATCTCAATTTTTAAGAGCATGGGAGGGTGTTCTTGGATGGTGGAGATGACACTAGACTCGAAAAGGGCGAACATAACCAAATAATTATACCCTTCCTTTCTCGTATATAATTTTAAATGCGGTTATTTTTGTAATCTCCACTAGAGGTTCTTCTTTCATATCAATTCTATTCTTTTTACCAAACAAGTCTCAACTAATAGCATTGTTTAAACGAAGAACGTCTTCACTATCTAGGCTTCGCCTATGCACTCAAAATGGAAACTCCAAATGGAGTGATCGAACCGCCTAGATGCTCAAAATCTGATTAGTTTCCAACTAATTTTCGAATATATCTCGATTAGACTCCGAAAGTCTTCAGCCGCCCAACTTACGCCTACCACCCTTTGATATTAATTTTGATAAATTTAATAAATTAACCAAAAGTTTTTGTCTTTTTTATAGAATTTTTATAACCAAGTCCACGAGTGAATTTGTAAATAAATAATTTAAATATTAAAAAAATTAAATGTGTTAAAAAAACTATTCTGCGTGGTCAATCTCGTTCACATGCACGTTAATGTGCATACACATTCATCCTAGGATTAATCTAATGGTTCAAAATTTATCTAATAAAATTTAAAATAAAAACCTTAGACACTAAAAACTAAACCCTAGACCCTAAATCATCGACCCTAGATCATCGACTCTAAACTCTAGACCCTAAATCATCGACCGTAGATAACGTGGTACTCCGGACTTATAATTTGATGACACGTCACATATGTTAATATCTAAGGTTGATGATTTGGGGTTTAGGGTTTAGTTTTTAGTGTCTAGGGTTTTATTTTAAATTTTATTAGATAAATTTTAGATCATTAAATTAATCCTAGGGTGAATGTGTATGCACATTAATGTGCATATGAACGGGACTGCGTGGTTATATAATCTCCGCATATAAGGGAGCCCATGATCACTATGAAATATTTGCATGTCATATTGGTAATTAGTGTGGGGATCTACATGTTTTTCAGGCGGACTTCAATCTAATCAATTAACGGTAATCATATTATTATGATTAAAGTAAAATAGAATGGCTCTAAAATAATTAACAGAAGGACCACTGAAAAGTTCGTGAAATGCTGACATGGCAAAATCGTATTGGTGGCTGGAGGTCCACGTAGGATATACAGGTCAACGAGCCCTACCGAGAGCTTAAGTGGGGAAGAGCGCATAGGAGCGTAATACGACGAACAAAGAGTAAACGGAAAGCAAAACAGAATTTGAAATCTGATACGGCTAGCCACATGCCAACTAATGGTTTTTTTTTTTGGAAAGAACCAACTAATGGTTTAATTACACTAATCATCCTTCATTTATCGGAATTGAGCACCATCGTCGTAAACTTTATTTTTCTTAGATCATACGTGCTTTGACAATAACAGTTATTGAAAACATTTAGACGGCATGTAAATTGAAATTTTATTAGTGTTGTAAACCTTAAGTTTATATGATCACTCAAAATTAAGAATTTAGGATTGATTGAAGTGCTCGGTCTGTCTAAAGGTTCAACATCTGACTTTTCTCTAACTAATTTTCAAAGATTTCTGATTGCATAACTAATGCTTAACATTTTACCATATATGAACAACAAATGAAAGGAAAGCACGCATAACCAAATCGAATCATCGCGTATATGTTTTCCTTTCCGATTTTTGACAACAATTAAGACTACGTAATTTTTTTAATTGTTTTTAAGCCAAGCGTAAAAAATCAGGCATGTTTTTCATTTGTTCTTTTCGTTGCTGATGTAATCCAAACTTGGAAATAAATTTACCAATTTTCCTTTAAAACTCATCGCATGCATTCTTTTTTACATGTAGTTTAAAGTATACATCGGGATTGACGAAATATTAATTAGATTACTAAAATTAATAATTTAAGTTATACTTTTGTACGGACAATTTCTCCTCTTAATTTAAGTAATAATTTTGTACGGACGATATCTCTTCTTAATTTAAGTAATAATTCTGTACGGACGATATCTCTTCTTAATTTTTATGTCCTTCATTTATTACAGTTTAATTCCTTATATCGCATTCTCTTGTCATAAATAAGGTAAAATCTGAGAAAATACTGTCAAATGTGCATTGATAATACATGAACAAACGAAACACTCAAAACAACACATTACAAACAAAACGGGGAGATTACACGATAAAGCAAATGCAAAATGATCTCGATGTCAAAATAAATTAGGTTTTGTTATGCCATTAATGTCTTATTTTATGATAAGTGGAGGACCACTCCTGTAATTAATCTGCCAACTAAGGGAATGACCGTTGTTAGGACACGCAATAGAAACACCTCCCTCCATCAACGGTCATATTCGACTAGCCGTTAAATTTAAAAAAGGGAAAAAGAGGAAAATAAAGAAAGAAAGAAGAACGGGCTGTTAATAATCTATCTGTCTGGACACACAAATTATATTTCATTCATTCATTTAAAATCTCATAATCCTCTCCTGGCTTTTGCAGATTTAGTTGCTTTAAATGTTCCCTTTGCTCAAACTTTAAATCTTTTATAAGCTTTCTTGAAGAAGAAAATAAGATCATCAAAAGGGGTCCTTTTTCTTTAGTTCTTCTTCAAGAATTCTTGCTTTTTCTATTCGAGAAAAATGAATGTTTCGGATGAGAACAATCCTAACCTTGCCAAACCCACAAGCTTTCAAGGTGAATTTATGAGCTATCTGAAGCTAAACCAAATTAAATTTATATCAAATTAAATTTTCTCATGGATCTGATTTTTGGTTCTTGTTTTTCTTGAAATGTAGAAATGGTGGGAAGAAAATTTGGGCAGGAGATTGTTAGGAACAACAGAAGAGCTCTGAATGTCTTGAATAATCAGAATTTTATCGGGTCTCGAGCATATCCTGTTGTTAACAAGAGAAGCTTATCAGAGTAATTAATTAATGTTATTGATGTTAATCAATTAAAATTAAGGTTTTCTTGGTTTCTTGTATTAAATCTATGTTATTTTTCTTGTTTTTTCAGAAGTCATGGAGTTTGTGAAAGACCCATTACAAGGTATGCTTCTAAGTTTCTCTATCTTTTGTTTGGCTGCTGAGAAAGTATGGGAAAATGAGGGAAAAGGGAAGGGAAAAAGATTCAAATTTGAATGTTAATCTTGCTTTAAGATTCCTGATTCAATGGATGTTTGTTTAAAAAAGAAAAGGAAATATTCAATCTTGAAAGTCTTGTAATTGACATTAAATTTCACTATTTTAGGAAATATGCTGCACAATTATCAAGTTCACATCAACAAAATTATATTCAGGTATAAATTTTGAACACTCTTGCTAGATTATGTGAATCTAATTTTCAATCATTCAATCAAGGCAACATTTTAATTTATTGTACCATGATTTCAGGAGACCAAGAAGCAAAAACCTTCAATTCCAAGCTCAAATGGGTTTGGAGATTGCATATTTATAGATGTTGAAGAAGAAGAAGAAGATACAAATGTAACAACAGACCATCCTGAGCCTATGTTTTTGGAACAAACAGAAGAAGAAATGGTACTCTTTTTAATTCTCTAATTGCTATGGTGGTTCATGTTAGCCAACTCCGAATCATTTTGGGACTAAGGCTATGTTGTTTTTGTATTATGCGATTTTGATAAATTTGGACCTAAAATTATTAGTTGATTCATGTGTGATTAGGAGGAGGTTGAAATGGAGGATATAATTGAAGATATTGATGGCTCTGATGTAAATAATCAACTTGCTGTTGTTGATTATATTGAAGATTTACATGCTTCTTACAGAAAAATGGAGGTAAACAAATTCTGAAAAAAGCATATCCTTTCTGTCTCAGTTAATTAATTAGAATTAAACAAGATAATTTGAAGGTCTATTCATTTATACATATGCAATAAAATTTTATTTTATTTTTGTTAATTCCATGTTCAAGAGAATTGAGCTACCAGAGCAGTGAAATTTAGACAAAATGGCTAGAAAAACCTACATTAATTAATTCATAAAGCTTCCATTTAAAACTAAAAATGGTCAAAATTGCACATAAATTTCCTTCTAAATAATTTTCCACTATAAATTTTTCACTAAAAAGGGATTTTTTTTCCATATATGTTGACCGGACACTTGTTTCTAGTAGCACTTCCGTATTTTGTCTGTATCGGTGTTGGTGTCGGTTTACATGCTAGAGCTATTTTTATGTATGTCCTCATGCATCCGTTTTCCTGTCGGTTTACTTTTTGGAGCTAGTTATGTTTTGAAAACAGTGTTTCATGCATCCGTTTACGTGTGTTGGTTTACATTTTAAAGCTACTTTATGAAGGTTATGTATCATGCATCCGTTTTTGTGTCAGTCTCGGTGCAACATAGTTTGGTATATGTTATTACAGCAAATTGGATGGATTTGAATTCTAAATTAGAGGTTAATTTTGTGCAGAGTTATGGATGTGTCTCCCCAGATTACATGACACAACAAGATGACATTAATGAGAGGATGCGAGCAATCTTGATTGATTGGCTAATTGAGGTAAATTAAATACTAAAAATGACAAATCAGTACTAAATAAATTTTTTGAATCACCAAATCATTTCGGACTAAGGCTTTATTGTTGTTGTTGTCGAATTCCCGAAAATTGAGATAATTTAGTGAATTTTTGACAGGTTCATGACAAGTTTGACCTGATGAAAGAGACATTATTCCTAACAATTAATCTAATAGATAGATTCCTATCCAAACAAAAAGTTGAGAGAAAGAATCTTCAGCTTGTTGGATTAGTTGCTATGCTTTTGGCCTGCAAATATGAAGAAGTTTCTGTTCCAGTTGTGGATGACCTTATCCTTATCTCGGATAAGGCTTACACTAGGAAAGACATTCTTGAAATGGAGAAGTTGATGTTGAGCACATTGCAGTTTAACATGTCATTTCCAACTCCTTATGTGTTCATGTTAAGGTTTCTCAAGGCTGCTCAATGTGATACTAAGGTACGTGTGATTCTTTGTTAATTTTTTTGTGTTTTTGGCTTTTGTTTTGCCCCCGAAGTGTCCAAAATGTTGGTTTTTAGTCGCCGAATTATTTTACTAGTTTTGGATGGATCATGGGATACTAAGTAATGCTTTTATGAAAAAATGATAAAATCTATATCATTGCGAACGTTTGAGATTTTAGCTATACAAAATGCTTATACATATAATAAGACCAATATTACCAAATAGTAAATCGTCGAACTAGTTAATGGATGAATATTACCAAATAATAAATCAAACGAAAGACTGATATTTTAGATAGATCGGGGGAGAAAGATTGCTTTTTGATCCTTTGTTTTTGTACTGAGATGGATTATGTGATACTTGAAAACAGATTGAGATGTTATCTTTCTTCTTGATTGAGCTTGCACTAGTAGAGTATGAGACGCTTAAGTTCTCGCCATCACTACTGGCGGCTTCTGCTATATACACAGCTCAGTGCACTTTCTATGGCTTCAAACAATGGAGCAGTACCTGTGAATGGCACACCAAATATTCTCAACATCAGCTTCTGTAAGTCTCATTTCTATTACTTCTAGATGAAAAATGACTAGTATTGCACACTTTTAGTAAGGGTGGTGGTTCCGGGTAGTCGGAAGTATGATTCTTTAACTCAATGTTCGACATAAAACTTATACGATCTCGACTAGACTAGTTGAAGGTAATTGTCAATCGTAACGATTGTATAGAATGATATCGATCTCGACTAGACTAGTCGAAGGTAATTGTCAATCGTAAAGTTTGTATAGAATGATATCGATCTCATTGATCTCGACTAGACTAGTTGAAGGTAATTGTCAACCGTAAAGTTTGTATAGAATGATACTTTAAGCAACTTTAGGTCATATTTTAAGTTGTAGAGTATAATTGTATAAAGAGAGGAAGATAATGAATACAAAGTCGAGTGCCCATAAAGGTCATACAATCTTGACTACATTAGTAGAAGGTAATCTGTAATCATAGAGTTCATAGAGGTGATACTTTAAGCAACTTTAAATCATATTTAAGTTGTCTAGTGTGATCGTCTAAAGAGAGAAAGATGCGGAAATGATCGGTTGGAAAATAAGAACTGAGGTTTTGAAGTTTTGAGGTTGTTCAGTTTCCTAAGAGCCAATTATGTTACATAACAAAATTGTATGACTTTTATGTCCGGATTTGAAGTCGAGTGATCATAATGAATAAGAACAAAATCGAGTGACCTTAAATGTAATAACCTGATGAAAAACGAAAGGTTGAGGAAACCCTTTTCATCAAGAATCAATAAACACAAAATATTTATGATATTTTTTCTTATTATTTATTGCCTCTGAAATAGTATTGACATGCTGCAAAAATATACAGAGAATGCTCAAGAATGATGGTGGGATATCACCAGAAAGCAGGAACAGGGAAAGTGACAGGTGTCCACAGGAAATATAATTCATCCAAGTTTGGTTATACTTCTTCAAGATTTGAAGCTGCTGCTTTTCTTCAAGAAGATCATCAATTATAAGTATAAACATAAATATATAACTTTCCCTCATTGGGATAGGTAACTTGGGTTGGGTTTATACACCAATAATTAACAAAATATTATGGTGCAATTTGGGATTGAATTTTTAATTTAAGCAAATTCTTTTGCTTTGGTTTTAGGACAGATGGTAGGCTTTTAAGCAAATGTTCCCTTTGAACATATTTTCCTTACTGTAACAAACAACTTTTGTTTTCCTTTTCAATACAATAATCTCATTGATAATTCCCTTTATATCTTTTCTTTTATCAAAAGGAAAAAATCCTTTACTTTAATGTGCTTATATTTAAATTATCAAATTCTTGTCAAAATTCACGATTCAAGCATTGCCATTAAAATATCTGATAATGTATTAAACTGAACTTTAATTATTGGAGAAGCGTCAATAACACAATTTCTATCAACTTTTATGGAAATAGTGCAATTATAATATTATCTTCCAACATGTCATTACTTGGTGTTATTTATACATGAAAATGGAGTTAAATAAAAATGCATGAAGGTTAAATAGTCACTTCACTAATAACACTCATACCATTTTAGATATCTTATACATTCAAATAGTAGCATATAATCACAAATCTGGAGTAATTATTTTTTTGGAAATATTTTTAATCATATACTTAAATAAGAAATATTCGAAATATCTCTCAAAACAAGACAATTGTTTAATATAAAAAATAAGTAAATTAGGGTCTAGATGGATTGTCAAGTTGGTAGATACGAGTATTTTGTTTGTTGAGTTTTCACTTCGCTAAAATCTAGTATTTATTATTTGGTAATTTGTAGTGCACGAGCACGACAAACTTTCAGTATCTGATTCGCCTTTATTTTAATAATAGATATATATTATCTTTATCGGAAACTTTTGTTATAAAGAAAACTATTAATTTAGCTCATAATTGATATGTGACAAAGTACTTTGCTATACATATGAATTGTGAATTTTGATTTAATGGTGATAAAAATAATGTAATGATTATTTCAAAGTAACTATAGTTTATATGTGGGTTGATTTTAGTTAGATTAATGTTCAAAGATAATGATGGAGAGATAAGCCCCATGGGAATATTAGCACTCAAAAACAAAGATAAAGATGTGGCAAAGATCCTATCAGAGTATCCTTATACAGAAAATCCTTCAAACAGTTATTTCTTTGCTCGTCAAGGTAAGGGCGAAAAAGGGAAAATGGTACGCAACTAGGGCATCATCAGTAACACTATATAAACCCAAAATAGTATCATTCACGTACAGAATTACTATTCACAGAATCACAAGACACCACTGAATATTCTTTTTGCTTTTCCATTTCTATCTTTCTATTTTATCCATTATAAGTTTACTAACTTGATCGTTGAAGGTACAACGAACGATCCAACACCAACCTTTTCTCAGGTCTTCCGACGACATTTCGACAAGTGATTAAAGTATAGAGTTATAAATATGACTTAGTATATTTGTAGCATCTTGTACTTGGCATAAAAAGCAAATTGACAACCTAAATTTACATAATATCTCATTAACTCCATGAACTTGTATGAAGTAATTTATTGAGTAGTCGAATTTGTTAAATACAATATATTCATCTCTCAAACTTATTTACATAGATATTATTGCATTTGAACTTGCATGAAATAAATAATTATTTTATAATTTATCAAGATGTACTCTTATTTTTCCACATGAATTTAAGAAATTTATTATATTATTTACCAAGCAAAATTAAGTGAATAAATGAAACTGCTATCATTTTATTTCTATCTTTCTATATGTAACCAAAAAAGTCTCTGAAATTCTACAATGACACGATAAATAAATGATATCTTAACTCTTTAAAGTTTTGGACCCAAAAAATGCAGATTTTTTAGCCGTATAACAAATTTGGAGAACTAATAACATATTATGTAAATTTAAAAAGTTTAATATATGCCATAAGTTCTGAAAAAAATCATTAATTCACTTTTTTTAAAAAAAATTCTTTGTTCTTTTACATAGAAAGGTACCAAATAGATTGTTGATTCGAAAGAAAGAAGTAGTAGTCAATTTCTAATTTTCCTAACACCAACCTTCTTTGAAAAATAAAATAAAAATAAATTGAAACCTACCTCCTTCTAACCAATGGCAAAATGGCGGCCATTGGGTGCAACAAAAGCAACCAACGACACCGTTTCTACTCCTACACCATTTTCACTTCACTTCACCAACCCTTTCAGCAACTTGTGCCAAATATTCATTTTTTGCTATTCCGGAATATCTCATTTCTTGTCTATATATTATTAAGGATAAAATTAATTCATGTCCCTCACCTTTGCATTACTTTCGTTATGTATTTGAACTTCAAAATATTACATTGTTACATTTGTATTTTAAACTTGTTTTTCATGTCCTCTCACACATAATTGTGGCTTTTATCTTTGAAATCTATGACGGTAGTTGCAAGTGTTGTATTGATATTATTAAAATGAACGTTGACGGTTTCAAATACAAATTTTTTTATCTTGATAATATTTATAAAAAATATAATTAATTTTTGACTTTTTAATTTTGAGATCATTTAAGTGGTGTATGGGAGGAAAGAAAAATTCAATTTTTAAAGAGATAAAGCTTTAAACATTAATCTTGAAAAATAACAACGTAACTTCATAGTAAATGTGATATTAAACAAATTTAATTCTTAAAATTTTCTATTTTGATATCATAAATGGTAATTTTGATAGTATTAACAAAATAACGACAACAATAGTTATAGATTTGTTAAAGAAAAAAAACCACAAATATTTATTCGGGATAACTAACTTATACCCTTTGGCATAGGATAACTATTAATTATGAGATATTAATTGTGGTTAGAAAGTTTAAAAATATTTAGTTGTTTTATGTAATTAAATGCAATTTAAATTTTTGAAGTGCAATGAAAACAATATAATTAATATTTTTTTTTAAATCCTAAATTTATAAAATTTACATTCTAAACCCTTAACCAAACTCTAACCCTAAATTTCTAAATCCGAACCCAGACTCTAAACCCGTAAATTATAATTATAAAAATCCTAAGCTTCGATTAGTACCAAAACCCTAAACTATAAATTCTAAACCCCTAACCAAAACTCTAAATCTCAACTCTAATCCGAACCCGAACCCAAACTCTAGACACGAAATATAAATCCAAACAACTTTAACCCTTATATTATTCTACTTCTATTATTGTTATCGTTTCTTTTATTTTATTAACGGTAAAAAAATCCATAAATAAAAAAGTAAGTTAAAATCGAGCTACCATAATTAATCCAATGATATACCATTGGATTGATTTTCCGCAAGCGTAAAACATACAAAATATTTATTGCAATAAAAAAAAACATAAACTATACGTAGTTCTTAAACTTTTCAAAAGAGTCATTTGAATTCCTCAAGTTTTGGGACTGATGTATTGAATTCTTCAACTATTAAAAAGTGGACATATTAGGTCCTTCCGTGCTGACTTAGCAGAAAGTTGTTGGTTACATAGTTCGCTACTATACAAAATATTATCACGTATTTTTTGTGCAAAAGGACCAAAATACCCTCATCAAATGGGAGAGATGGAAGGAGATGAATGGGGGTGGTTTGATCATTTGCACACAAAAAAGTGACGTTCCTGTATTTTGTACAGTCAGCACTTTCTGTCAAATCAGTACGGAGTGACTTAATAAATTCACTTTTAAACGGTTGAGAGACTCAATAGATTGCCCCGAAACTTTTGAAACTCAAGTGATTTTGTTCGGACAAGTTCATGAAATTATATATGGTTTATGCCAAAAAAGACATATCAACTATAAAAAAACCCGAAAGTATAAGGAGGCGTGTGCAATTCACCGGTAATATTATTAAATATTTCAAAGTCTCCTATTATATATTTGCTTCCCACCCTAAAACCACTGCACAACATTAAAAAGAACAGAACATAACACCACTCTCTGTTTTTCTGAATCTCAAAAACAACAATGGCGTCAAAATTAACATCGTCACCAAACTCCCTCCTCCTTCAAAACCCTAATCGCCACAACCCCATATCCCTCAAACCCACCTCCACTTTCCCCATCCCCTCCACCCAATCCAAACCCATCTCTCTCCGATGCTGCTCCGCCACCTCCACAGCTCCGGCCACCCCCATCTCCCCCCAAACCCTAGATCCCTCCCGCGTCTTCAATTTCGCCGCCGGACCCGCCACCCTCCCCCCCAACGTCCTCAAAAAAGCTGAATCCGAGCTCTATAACTGGCGTGGATCCGGCATGAGTGTCATGGAAATGAGCCACCGTGGCAAAGAATTCCTCTCCATTATCCAGAAAGCTGAATCCGATCTTCGGTCTCTATTAAATATCCCCGAAGATTACTATGTTTTGTTCCTCCAGGGTGGCGCCACCACCCAGTTTGCTGGGATTCCGTTGAACATATGTGATCCCGATGATGCTGTCGATTTCGTTGTGACCGGATCGTGGGGGGATAAGGCGTATAAGGAGGCGATGAAGTATTGTAAACCTAATTTGATTTGGTCTGGGAAGTCTGACAAGTATACAAAGGTTCCGGCTTTTGATCAGTTGGAGCAAAACCCTAATGCCAGGTATTTGCATATTTGTGCTAATGAGACTATTCATGGTGTTGAGTTTAAGGATTACCCGGACCCGAAAAATGGGATCTTGGTAGCTGATATGTCCTCAAATTTCTGCTCGAAACCTGTTGATGTGTCGAAATTTGGGTTGATTTACGCTGGTGCTCAGAAAAATGTAGGTCCGTCTGGGGTTACTATTGTGATTGTGAGGAAAGATTTAGTTGGAAATGCTCAGAAAATTACTCCTGTGATGTTGGATTATAAGATTCATGCTGAGAATAATTCGCTTTATAACACGCCTCCGTGTTATGGGATTTACATGTGTGGATTAGTGTTTGAAGATCTTGTTGAACAAGGGGGTTTGGTTGAGGTTGAGAAGAAGAATGTGAGGAAAGCTGAGTTGCTTTATGATGCCATTGATGGGAGTAACGGGTTTTATAAGTGTCCGGTTGAGAAGTCGGTGAGATCGTTGATGAATGTGCCGTTTACGCTTGAGAAATCGGAGTTGGAAGGGGAGTTTATTAAGGAGGCGGCGAAGGAGAAGATGGTTCAGCTTAAGGGGCATAGATCTGTTGGAGGTATGAGAGCTAGTATTTATAATGCTATGCCTTTTGCTGGGGTTGAAAAATTGGTGGCTTTCATGAAGGATTTTCAGGCAAAGCATGCTTGATTTTGATTCATCAAATCTTTTATTATGAGGTAGTGTTAGAGATGTGCAACAATTTTGAATTTTGGGTTTGTTTTTGTTGAATGTTTGTGTTTTGCTATTGGAATCTTGTACCGCATTGTCATTGTCAACTGCTATTTGTTTCACTATATTTTAAAGAAAAAAAAAGGATCATTTAGGCAGCATGTGGACTTGTTGTTTTTTGTTGGTATTATGAATTTTGTGGGAGATTAAGGAATAAAATGATGGGGCATATTATGTCATCTCAGTTGAAATCTTGTATACCTATTGTTGACAATATGATTCAAATACTCAAGGCAGTTAGCACAGTTTGTATAATTTCAACTGTATAGCGACTAACCCGAAAATCCTAGAAATGGACAATGACGAGAAGTTGGCATTTCTTGAGGTAATTTTTATTGGAAAAATTTGATTTTTTTTGTCGGGGCATGCCCGGATAGTGTCTGGCCATAAATGACACCTCCCCATTGGTGGAGGTGCCATGTCCCCAAATCCACATTTTATGTACTTTTTTGAAGAAAAATACCTCGCACGTCGAGTACCATTGGTCTTTTTCCTTTCTTGCATATTGATTTCAATATAATTCACTTGGAGTGCCATTGGTCTTTTTCCTTTATCATATCTTGATTCCAGTATGATTTTTTAGTAGTTAATGTTTGAAGAATTGAGATTTTGAAGTTGAATATTTGAGAGAGTTGAAAAGGTTTCAGAGTATAAAAATAAAGTAGAAACGATAGAAATGTGTTTCGTAAGGCGCTGATTAACAATTAAGATGGGTATTAGCAATCCACGTGTTGCTAATACCTCTCAAGAGAAAAAATGAGTTGCCACATTTTTGGAAAATAGCAGGACAAATTATGTCATTGAACGTTTTCTTTATGATTCTTGAAGTGAAAGCGAGACATGAGTTGCTATATTTTTGCAAGCCTTTAATATTTTAGATTCTTATGGATATGCTTTTAGATTCTTATGCACTCAACTCTGATATTTCAAACCATAAATCCCTGCAATAACGAAATAATTAGGTGTATTAATATGGTTAGCAAGTCAGTCAAAAATGGATATTTTACGTCCACAATCAACACATTTGACTGTTCAAAAAGAAGTAATATAAATTTACAGTAAAATACATCGTCAATTGTTAACACGACAAATAAGACAATTGTAACCATTAACTAAAATGAACTAAATTAGTTATTGTCTCACCAATTAAGATTGGTCTCTGCAGTTAAGAGCTTCAAGTTGCTAAAGTTAGATGTCGAACTCGAGTCTTGGTGCATGAAAAAACTAGTGTAATGATAAACTATAACGAATTAAATCAGTTGACACATCACCAACTAACATTCGTTTCAGCAGTTAAAAGCTTCACGCTTTAAATTGTATCTCAAGTTGTATGAAAGAACTTTAATTGAGAGATTATTCACCTAAAGAGTGATTGATGAACCTCGAACTGAAATATCAAATAAAATAATTAAAAAAACAGTTGACACGTCATCCACTCTGTATAACCTACAAGATTTTCCGGTTTTACTCATTCTTCTATTTTTCCTTATCGTACGTATATCATTTTATTCTTTTACTTTACAATATCTTAATAGTTGCAGAGAACACTAGAAAGTATAAACAATTGTGTGGCAAAAGAATACATACTGTCACAATAATTCTGCTTAGGATTATGAACCCAGTGCGGCTGCAGATGATGGATCGTATTGGCAGACAGTTCTTCAAAAAAATGGATCTGAGGTTTTGTGGTTAAGTTATTATGAAAATGAGAATCTTGAGAAAAGAGAGAGCGAAGATCCGGACGTATCGCTTGCTGGACTTGGTGGAACATCATTCGACGCACGATATGCTTGTTGACATTTCATCACCTGCTTACAAACAAAGTAAAATTGCAGTGACAGACAGATACTTGAAGATACAAGAAAAAAAAAAAAACAAAGTTCAGAAATTGGTCTCTGGAACTGAAATGTTGCTATCATAATTGTGAACCCGGAAATGACACGTTTCATATCAGATAGTGCATTTCTCTGTAGAGACTGATTATCATGATAAATAATTAAATATAGAAGATAAAATAGTTAAAATTCCGTGTAAAAAAGTCATGATAATGTTCGAGAAGATTTCCAAGTTCAGCAATACACCGAAAAAACAAAATACTTTTAATTTCAAATCGAAAAATCAAAGAATTGAACCTTAGAGCTAGAAATTTAATATATTAAAAACCGTTTTATAGGGACTAACTCAAACAATAATCGGAATGAAAAACTCATTCTATTGTTGTAATTGCAGTGATTTTATTAATCATTTAAAACAAGGCACAAGAAAAACTATGTTCCAGACTCCAAATAGTAACAGAGATTCCGTAGCATCATTCATGTCCTCCATATTACGACTCATTAACGGACAACAATGCAGCAGAATTAAGATTTTTACCTCATCAGGACTGAATTGCAGAAGCATTGCAACTACAGGCAACAGTGCTTCCACTTCACCTACTCAGATAGAATTTAACAAGACGAACAAAACGATCAGAATATCAAACATGCGTTACTTCCATCAAATGAGGGCTAACCCACAGAAAGGTATCTCCTTCAATTGATAGTTCAACATAAATACCTGTTTCGAGAAGCTTCAACACAACATTTTTTAGGTATGTCATGTCTACACCCTCTCTTTTCTGCGATCTTTCAACATCACGTAGTTCGGCCTTCAACATGGCTTCCTGCAATCATCAAGTTAACAGTTTCCTATGATCAGGTAAATGGAACACTTGAAAAGATAATTATACTGCTCATGTGTCTTTCAAGATTATAGAGCCATTTAGTCAATAAGCATATTCTATGAGGTCTTTCGACCATAACAAACAACTTAACCCTGGCCACGATACTTGAAAAACTTCCTGCTGATAATCATATTGCTTATGTCAGGATGTTGTTAAAACATCACTCTTGATTGGTTTTCTTGGCATAGGGATCTAGAACCTTGAGGAACTCATTTCATGTTATATGACCTCTCAGAAAATTAAGAATTTTATATCATTTTCAGTAGCCACTCCATCCATTACAAAATTCCAACTTAACTACATAAATTCCACCGAGAGTTCTCAATTACATTGTCCTACACCCCACATGATCAATATATACTCATTAGAACCAATGGAGATCAACGTATTTCATACCTGTTGGCTGTGAAGACGATTTTCTCGTTCAAGTTCCTCAATTTCCTCCTAAATTAACACAACTATTAGGAGCTAATACTGCAAAGAAGTAATTGACAAAACTCAAAATCAGGAGTGGCGTACTTGAAGTGCCAAAATATGCCGCTGTGACTGTGCTAATTCTTCCTCTCTCTGAGCTTGCTGCCTTGCCAAAATCTGGAAATCAAATAAAGGTCGAGCTTCATAAATTGCCCCTTTAACCATCCCAGTTCAAGCCAAAGTCTGAAAGAACCCACTTATGAAGTATACATTGCATATTCAGAGAAAGAAAAAAACAGATTTCACATATTAAATTAAATGAGAACTGAGTGGGTAGTTTACACAAGAAATCAAGATAATTTTAGCTGTTCAGCTTCGTAATTTAATTGCTTGAAATCAATCACTGCAAGCTGTCGCAAGTACTTCACATAAATTTGTTTCTGTTTCACAAGTCTAAAATGGTTTGGTAGGGAAATTTCTATTCTACTTTCATGCAAATGTATACATATATTTGGCTTCCTATGCAGATAAGCATTTGAGCAACAAATGATTTCCAACTAGCAATCAAATTCCATTGTGCAGAAGTGAGCCATAATATCTTCTGTAGCAATAACAAATTGTCTTTCGGACAGCAAAGAAACAAGCTTATGATCCAACTAACATGCTTCCAAATCAATATCTGCTTCTGTGAAAGTTTTAGACACCCCTACTACCACACTCAACAAGATGATAATCCAGGGAAAAGAAGATTGTACCAGAATCTGTTGGTCTGCAGCGGAGGTGTTTAAATTTGTTACATCCTGTTTTTTTGAAGCTGACAATAAGAGTTCAAATTAAAGATTGTCAGAACCATAAACGATTTGATATTCTATACCAGTAAAGTTCTCTATTCTGTTATGATAAATCCGCAAAACAGAAAAAAAAAACGACATTTCTCATACCTGAAAGTCTATGGTCATTTTGATCAACCTAAGACAACAATGGATAAACCAAGGATTATGATAATGCCGAAAAACCTTCCCTAAGATTGGTTAGGTGGTAGAAGAAGTTTTGAAAAGAAAAAGATTAGAGCATAAAGAATAGGTACCAGTGATCTTAATTCCAAAGAGCGACGAAGATTCTTATTATCATCAAGAATTTTAGAGATTTCTTTGTCCTTCTCTCCAATCATACTATCAGCCAAGTCACGGAATGAATCATGCTCAACCTGAATGATGAGTTCAATCAATCAATTGTTCAAGAAAGTACACTTTACTGGTTCAGATAAGCCTAAAAGAATAAGAAAGTTAGAAATATACTTTCAGTTTTTTAAACTTTTGTTTTAACTCTTCCAATTCTCTTTGTACATCTTGCCCAGAAGAAGCTTCCTTTTCTTTGGTCAATGCCTCGAACCTTGCTGCAAATTTGTTATCAATGCTAAACTTGTCATAAATCTACTAAATTTGGACCTTATAGGGGGGGAAAAAAAGTGAAGAAAACAATGTAAGATGAATGTTTAATTAAGGACATAAGATCTTACATTGCCATGTTTCTTCTAAATTTTGAATCCTTATTTCCAATGCTTCTTTTTCTAACTGATGGCGAGAATTTACAGAATCAAGTTTTATTTCCATGCTCTTGATCTGCTGCATGGCATTGTTTAGGGCTGCATTCCTGAAATAGAAATAAATAGTCTAAGTTTGATGCTTTACAAAATCATTCACATCTGACAGTCAAAGTTTAAGGGTAATATTATGTGACGACATGTTTAGGACGAACAAAATGCCAAACATTCACCAATGTCAAGGACAACATAGTATAACAGCTGCAATGAGAATGTCAACGTCAGTAGGTTTCACACTAAAAGAATGCTTCCAAGAATCATACAGTTGTGCATTCACAGACAAAATAAAAAGGACGTTGAGAAAAATAAGACTAGGAAGTAGGAATTTAAGAAAAATAAAAAAATGCACAATTGTGCTTACAATTAATAACAAAGAAATATCCCTCCCCACCCCGGGTGTGGTTCGAAACCATGACCTCCCCAGTCATGGCAATAGTCGTAACCACTAGGCTAGACCTTCACCACTAGGAAGTAGGAATGGAAGCAATATAATGTTAGAAGAACTCATAAATATCAGGGTATAGCACAATCACAAAATTCAAAATTCTTTAAAATGATTCCATATACCCATAGCAATTGGAGACAGAATCAGAGAACCTTTTAATGGAATCCTGTTACCTTTCACCAAGTTCTTTATCGTGATTAGCCAATGCATCTTGAAGCTCCTGCAGTGCGTTGTCTCTTTCAGCAGCTACCAGTGATATCTCCGATTCAGCCTCCTATGAGAAAGAACTATTAGTATTAGAAACGAGAAATACGCATGGGCTCATTTTTTGGGGAAAAAAAAACACAAATGTATGTACTTTTAGTGCTTCCTCCATAGCTTGGAGTTGTTCAGAGTCCTTAGCTCCAGCTAAATCTGCATCTTTTTTCTGGAGCAGTGCATGAGCACGAACTTTATACGAGGAAAATTCACTCTCAAGGCGATTGATCTGCAAAAAATGAATACAGCATTGGAGAAAATTCAAATCTACTATGAGAAAGAGAAGCATTCAACAGTGAGGCAGTTGTGACAGATAAAAGAGGTTCCATGCTCTTCCAAGACAACAGATTTCTGATAACTTTAAAGTTAATGAACAAATTTTGATCCATGTACCCCTTGGAGATCTATAAAGTCAATTCCTAAAATTTCGTGGTGGCTATCAAAATATTCAACGAATTAGAAGAATGCAATATTTCAATTCAGAATCCAACTTGCCATCTCTATTTCAAAGTCTCGAAATGAGACTACATTAAATGATAGTTCCATGCAAACCAACAAAAGTTTGCTAACCACAATTTATTAGATCCATGAACAAGCATTACGTACAAGATGCCCCTTAAAAAACAATTCATAGCACTCATTACTTATATTTTAGTGAACTGCCTGCAACACTACTGTCAACAAAATATGGCGTCTGCCCTAGTCTCTGGCTCAAATGGTTGATAGATTAGATCAATTTCTTTCTGGACATGTTAAGATTATGACAAAAGGAAAAAGTTGTTGTCACGTAGGAACTAAACAGCAAACAAAGGTTTTTGGGGTTGTACTTCCTCATTGACAAGATTGCAAATAACACCTTTATAGTCCAACTCCCACCTCCACTCCCCGAGATCCAACCCTAAGCTAAGGGAAAAAATTGTATACCTCTTCTTTGGCAGCCAACAGTTCACTATCTTTTTTATTTAGCATCTGGCTTCGCACAGATACTTCTGATTCCAACTGACCTGCCCAACACGAAAGTATGTATGTGAAAATGAGCAGCATAAGAATCCGACTGGAAGTCTATTAAAATGTGGAAGTACTTCTCATTTTAGCTGCTTCAATTTCAGCACGTATGCAGTTACTCTCGGCAACTTCAAGTTTCAATTTGAGTGCCTTTGATGCAGTTTCCCAATTCTCTTTTTCTTTCTCCTGATAGTATAACACATTTCAAATGGAAGTAGAGCTTAACTTCCATTTATGCTGGTATGAAAATACACATAACATTGCAACCAAAAACATGCACGAATCAGGAAAGAAATTTCCAAATAAACTAAATTTAAGAAAAAAAACAGGAGGGCAAGGAATCCCAAAGACTTACAACTGAAGAATAGAATGATTTTCTAACAGTGGACTCCTACCTGGTTATTTTCCATTATATATTACAGTAAAGATGTTATTTTCCTACATAATTATTACTGTTTCCACGATTTCAGTCTGGAACATCTCCATAAAACATAAGGGTAGCCCATACAAGTTTTTTTTTTTCATTACAATGTCAAGCTCCAATGAAATTTATAAGCTGGTTTTGATAAGAGGCATTATATCAAAGATGCACCAGAGGAAGAAAAGGAAAAGCACTAAGTCAAAAATTCTAGAACTAATGCAAGCAAATACCTCAGCTTCTAATATGGGTTTGAGATCCAAGATATATTTGAAGTTAAAAATTTAACTGTAATGATATTACATGCAACACAATCAAAAATAACTCTTAATTGGAATTTAAAAAGTGTAACTTCGAATTATATCTGATAAAGGTTGTAATTGGAATTCACAAACTTGGCAGGTTAACTGAATTTACCAACAAAGGATTACCTATATCTTATATATACCAAACCTTAATTTCCGAGTATAAATCTATCATTTTAGATGAATACCCAAACATAATATTGTTGTAATTAAGACTAGCCAAAGTTTTTTCACAAATTGACAATATGAAGATCTTTTATGCATGCACTAGAAAAAACTCACACATAGACCACTAGACATTTCAAGTAAACTGAATTCCACAACAAGAAGAAAAATTTATATTAAAATATATAACTGTACATGTTCATGTTTCTGGTGAGCAAGCTCTCCTTTCAAACTCTCCAAAGCAGCTTTGAGACGTGCTGCTTCACCACTTGAAGCAGCATCCATCTCAGCAATTTTAGATTCTTTTTCCGCAATCAGCACCTGCAAAAAGGATAACAGTGCTTATTCAAGTAATCCTCTGAGATCTGCTAAGCAGACAGGCTGGACTAGTGCCCTACACTCGTTAGAATTGACATTTTCTTTGAGAGCATTTATGTAGCATGAATTTGCATACTAATTGCAGCAAATGTTGCTTTGCTTCAAATCCTGGGCATATATGTGGTGAAGGCAATACGGACAAAGACATTAGAAGAAGGAAGATGTGGAATACACTCTCCTACAAATTCTAATGCATAGCCAATTTTCTTCAAACAAAAATATATATGAGAAGTCAAACCTGAAGTGAAGAAATAATTTCAGTAGCCTTAGCCCTATCAGCTGAAGCATCAGCAAGTTGTGATTCCAAGCTCTCTATATTCTAACAAAGAAAATAGAACCAAACATAAGGAATACATTCTTGAAAAAGAACAGATAGGAAATGTTCAAAATATTGATAATTAAAAGAGGATACCTCTCCAATAGATTACCTTCTGATGTTTAGCAGATAGCTCAGAGATTGAAGCGTGCCTTTTCTCTTCAGCAGATTGTAGCAAGCCTCTCATATCTTCCAACATCTAAAAGTAAAGCAAGTGAAAATGCAATATAGGAGATAAACAAGAAATGGAAGAGGTGGCAGGATACATGAACTTGCTAACAAACTGAGAGAATAAATAAAATCAATAGTAGGTCAAAATAATTTGTTTTACTTATATGAGAACCTAGATGCTATAGAAAAAATTGTATTTTGAAACTGCATTTTTCCGCGGGACTGGGCAAACTATCATAAACACTAACAGTTCACTGCATCTAATTTTGCAGACCTGTTCTTTCTCCAGAAGTGTCTGTTGTAATTCCTCAAGCGCATTTTCTTTAGGCTGAAACGAACGACGCAACTCCTCAATATTATCACGAAGTCTGCACATGAGTGCATTGTTAGTATTTGAAGATCAGAAAACAAGACCACATATAGAAAATTCAATCATATGTATAAACTTTTATCTCATCACCAGCCATGAGATGATGTCAAAAGGAATATAATGCACGGGAAAATGAAATTGCTGTCACTTACCGTATATACTCCTATCATTTCAGTGACGCCTAACTTATTATATCAAGAATTAAGAAGAGTTTCAAGGTTGAGAAGTTTTGGTAAGTGTAAATTTTTATTGCGAATGAATTTATGTTTGAATAGAGAAGGATTATTTCATCCTAAAGCAAGAGCTTGGATCAACAAAATGAAGGATATACCATTGTGCAATTTAAATGCACCACAGTAGGAGGTATAACTTTGATCTCTTGCTGAACAATGAAGACCTTCATATATTTTTCTCAGAGATGATACAGAATCTTATCAAAGACTAAACATCATACATGAGGATGGAAAGAAAACACAGCTGCATATGTGAACAGACATGGAGAGGGAACCAGAGTTTAATTTCCTATGGTTCATTTTTATTGACAAACACCAACAGAAGGTTGTGCAAGGATCGTAGATGTAATTGACATGAATTCCTTGGAGATGAAAGAATAATACAAATGGAATGACAAATTCATCAAGTTATCTTGACAGAGAAATTGGCAAGTTTGAACCTATTAATGGGGACACCATTCTGATACTTGTGCACAAAATTGTCTACATGAACTGTTCTTGTTTTCAGCCATCATTTTCTGCGTTTCGTTTTTGTGATTGACTGTGTGTATCTTTTCTTTGTTTGTAAAGGGAAAGGCAAAAGAAGATCAAGCTCAAGAAATTACAAAATCGAAGAATGATATCAATAAAGATTAGATATTTTACTTGTTATTTGCACTTCTTAATTGCTGCCTCTCGGCATCCATTGCTTTTAGTGCATCATTTGCCTGTTGCCTTGTTCTCTCCAGCTCGGCTTGCAGTGCTGATTGCTGGGACAGAGCACGCTCAGAAGCTTCATTCACTTCACGGAACCTGGCTTCAAGGTCATCTTTTTCCTGCATGCAGTATTTGATTTCAGTTACTGAAGGATGCTCCTTTCAGGTGCCATTTTTACTGACTAGACCAGCTACTCAATCAATAACCCCACGTGCAATCAAGAAAAAGGGGATCGTGAGTAAATATGACTCCATTTCTTCAAATTATTCATCCATTGTATAAAAAGGCGGTATGGTAAATCACATTCAATTTTCAAAGAAGATATACTCCTTACTCATCTTTCTAATGTCCCACTACTGTTTGGCTCTAATCCACCAGAATATTTACTACAGCAAGATTTTCTCTATGAAAAACAAAGGACATATGTAGGGAAGACAATCCCTTCTGTAAAAACATATAGATTCAAAAAGAAAAAAATCTGATGGCTTTTCTGTCATCTGATCAAGAAAAAGAAACACACAATATGAAACACCTGTACCAAAAACTTAAAAAGTTCATACAAAACTCTGGAACAAAAGGAGAAACATTTTCTCATTGATTAAACATATCCAATTAGTTTTCCTTTATTTGTTCATTTTTGTAAAATCAGTCACCTAGATAGTTGGCATTTGACAACTAATCCCAGAGAAGTTAAACCAATAAATGTCTCGTTACCTTCCAAATATTTTAAAATGTGTGCATAAAGAAGCATACAAGTGATATGAAATTTCAACATTCCTTGCCAACATAACCACATTTTGAAATTTTCATTGGATCATAGAGTATTTCTCTTTGTCTATCTAGATAGGTTGTTAAACATTAGTTCAAAAAGATAACCCAGTACGAGAATTTACCTTTTGAACCTCTTGAATTCGTTGTTTTGCTCGTTTATGAAGCCTTTGAAGTTTGGAATCGAGTTCAGAATACTTTTCTTCCCGCTCTTTTATTTCTTGATCTGACTTCTGTTGAGCTATGCAAAGGAACCATGCTAAGCATTCAGCATTTGAACAAATAAAGAGGATGCTACTACAATTCCTCGGACCACATAATCTGAACATGACATGATTCCAATACTTTTCTGCATTCCTTTTTTATTCGGTTGAGGTAACTTTAACTCCTCATGACGGAAGCTTATTTGCTAGTTATAAATATTCATTTCTCAAAAAGTTAAAGTGGTCACCCTAGATCTGATTGCAATTGCATGGTGCTATCACTATCAAAATAATAAACACTCACACCTCAACATACAATCAAATTAAACAAGATCTCATTATAAACGAAATACTAAGCCTTCAAATAAACTCACAACTTCTGACCTTCTGCGAGCTTTGCAGAGAGCTCAACGGCTTTGGCATCTGCTTCAGAAAATGCTTCTCGAAGATGCTTCAAAGCTTCCTCTGCTGCACTGCGTGTTTGTTTTTCTTCATGAAGTTCTCCAGTCAAAGACTCAATCCTTCCACGAAGTTCTTCAACATCAATAGATTCCCCAGCTTTATGATCATCAGCTTCCGCCCTTTCTTTACTTTCTTGAACTGATTGAAGATTTTTAAAATCCTCAAACTGAGACTTCAAGAAATCATTCTGAAACTTAAGCTCAACAACCATTTGCACAAGCTCTTCATGCGTATTCTCTGTCAATGGAGCACCATCAGGCAGCCCGTTTTCCTTAGGAAGATTCCCATTACTTCCATGGTGCTCATCAGACAACTGCTTCTCAGGCACTGATGAAGATTCTTCCTCATGTCTTTCTAATATTTCATCAACATGGCCTTCCTCAACCGACATTGTTGCCGCCTCGCAGGCAGCTTATATGTCAATTTCTATCTATCACCTGATAAAAAGAAGTTATTGGATAGCTAAAGAAATAAAGATAAGCAATCACACCAGGTCTCATATAAGCCGTATTACAATGCTGTCAACTACAGGTGCACCATAATTCCAATTTTTCGTACCGAAATTAAACTAGTTATACAATCAAACTTGTACATGAGCAGAAATTGCAATTGCAACACAATCAGATAAGCAAGTGAGTGAAACTCGTAGGAAGAAAAGTTTCGAGAGCTAAAAAAAAACATAGCAGTGTCAGATCCCATCTCATCAATAAGCTAATCGGAAATCGTACCTTTTCCGGTGTCGGAGAGCTGGAGATCTGTCAAGTAGAATGATTGAATTTTCTCATTAAAAGGATATTCATCAATGCAGAGCTACTGCGTTATCAGATCTCGCTATGGAAGGAGACGACCTTCGTCTTGGGCGCCAGAAAGGGCCAGAGACCAAACGTCGTCGTGTCCCTCTCCCCTCGTCTTTTTTAGGCTTAAACCTTAAAAGTTTCCAAAAATATCATTTTAGTCCCTCAAACAAATTATGGATCTATTGAGTTCTTATTTGATGACATGGCACTGAATTTGCATTAAAATTACTAATTTTTCACATTTAACAACTCAATGTCATGTCATCAGAATAAGGACTCAATAGCTCCACATTTTAATAGTTGAGGAACTTAATAGATCGTCCTCAAAATTTAGGGACTAAAATGACTTTTTTGGACAACAGTAATAACTTGCATATAGTTTAGGCCTCTTTTTTATTTTAAGGAAAGCCATAAATCTTTATTAAGCTAAATTTAGGTTAAATTAGATTGAACGGTAAAAGCCCTAGTCATTTAAATTTAAGGATTTATGTTCGAGTCTTATTGTAAATAAAAGTTCTAAATTGAAAAAGAAATCATTTGAACGGTATATGAATAACCTCGAATCGAGTGATCGAATATATACTAACTTAAAAAAATAGACTTCACTAACAGACACAAAAGTAACCATTGTTCATTGAATTTAACAAATGATATAAACACATTGTTAAGGTCTTGTAAGATAGACAAACACTTAAACATTATGTCAGAAAAATATGAGAGATCAGGATTAAGATGTTGGAGGACATGAAGAACCTTAAGAAAATCTGATTTGAGAATCACATAACGATGATGGAAAGCTTTAACGAAGAGATTGCTTTTGCTATTACTTCAGTTGAGATTAGATCCAACAAACCTTCAAGAGCTTTGAAACGGGCGTATATAAAGCTATCACGGTGATCTCTGATGATTAGGTCCATTGAACAATACCTCGCCTCCTAAAAAACCTCCGACGTCCACATTACACGCTAACACGCCCTCCTCGGTAGCTTTCCACCTTGTCCAAGTGCCGATAACAATTCTGACAACACTTCGACGTAACGCTTGGACCACTTGCCACCTTTGAAGATCATGTTGAGCAGTGACACAATGACTTCTTGCTGCGATTTTTGATTCTCATGTACACCATCGTTTCTATGTTTGCAAATGTCATGTATAAGTATTACCACCTTCGGTAAATTGATTATGTCAGTATCAACAATAATCGAGTCCAACCATACTAAGATATCGTCCACTAACATCGAGAAAAGAAAATCGTGCACGCCCTAATCACGAACGAACATTTCAAAAATACATGATTTGCAATGAGTTATATGTGTTGAGTTATTTATTTGTTTATATACTCGAGAATTTTTAGAAAACCCAATTTGTAATGAGTTATGTTTGTTTATTTGTTATGTTAAAATAAATATTAACCCAATTCGTCACCGAATTGTATTTCAATTCTAAGAATTGCGTTGCAACAAATTTCTCAATTTCTATAGTTCTTCTATTTCTTTTATTATGTATAGGTGGTTCGGCCATATAAAAAAATGACGAGTGATGCGTCAGTTGGAAGACTGGAAAAGTGGCAAGAGGAGCAAACGGTGAGGGTTAAGGGTAGGGAAATTCCTAAGAAAATCATGAAGAATGTAATATGAGTTTATTAGGCATTGAGAAAAAATATGGTAATAGATAGGACGAAGTGGTCGGAGAGAATTAATGTCGTCGACGCGACTTGAGCTTTACAGTTCTTATGATGGTTCATGTTAGACGACCCTGAATCATTTCGAGGCTAAAACTTTGTTGTTGTATAAAGTACCATACATTATCCTTCTTTGTAGTTTGTATAAAAGTGTCTAACTTATCTAAAGGAAAGAGGTGACGTGACATTCTATTATCATTTTCATTGTATTTTTCCATATTCTAGGGCTTCTTCATTGCAAAAAGCTATATCTCTGAAAGGAAACAGTTACGGTAATATAATATCAAACATTTAAAGAAATTGCTTATTTACATTTTTCAGATTATCCTTTTTTTAATAACTTCATATTATCGAGCTCTAACGGTAACTGATCAATATGTAGTTATTCAGTCGCCGACTAAGGGACTGGAACTCTATCCTTATAGAGTCTCATTCTCTTGGTCAATGATTGATCATCTTGTAGTTAATCAATCATTCTTAGTAATCTAAAGGTCTATTTTGTAATCGGGTTTGTTAATTTTGATTCAATTTGGTTACGTATATATAGTTGTAACCATTTGATATATAATATATACGCATGTCGTTTTGCTCTGTATATTTCTTAAATTAACGTGTCAAAGTTAAGGATGTCACGACACCCTTTGTTACCAAACAGATAGTCTAGTTGTTTTTAACAGAAGTCGATATGACCTAATTAGATACATTATCTCTGGCCTCGGTAAGTGATCTGGTAAATATTTCTTCATGTCTTTGTGTCAATCCGTTATTACGTTTGATGCGTAATATATGTTTTACTTGCACGCACATATCTAAAAGAGCCCATCTACAAGAGCAGTTAAACAAAATAAAGAATAACTTGGCTCACGCAAAAAATAAAGTTGAGACAGTAGCTAACCAAGACTGAAAGGCTCAAAGGTTGGGAGAAAAAGTTGCGTCATGATTGGGCAGAGATTGTCGTTATGGAAACTAAAATGGACAAGGCTTTTGCTCCCGCCTTTGGACGAGGTATTCACTTCCAAGAGTTGGTTGAACAGTTGCTGTACGGAAGCTTTCAGAATCATTAATGACTTAAGTATCAAAGAGGATCGCCGTCCAGCAACCTCGTGCCTCTCTATTTCTCTGTTTTACATTAAACATAAGGCTTCTCAGTCGTCTAGTAACTAGATTCAGTTTATAGTTATCATTAGCTAAGTAAAGAATTTCCAGTGCCATTTTCGTTTGGTGAATTTGAAAGTACAAATGAATAGAAAATTTGATTGCAAATTATTTTTTAATGTTTTTATTATAGTTTTCTACTATGTTCATATTTACGAGAAATTATAGGTGGACCATGTCACCACATGCCACGGGTCTTTACCCATTTAAATTTTGATATATATTAAATTATTAACTTTATTGGTAATTGCATTAATTTATATAAATGCAATAATAAGTGTCAAATTATTATTCGGTAGGAACCAATGCCAACAAAGGTTTACCATATTATATTTGTTCCTTTCGGGTAAGAATCATGACTTATTTGAAAAGTAAGCATGCAAGCACTAACATTTTCTATATATATGTTTGAGGAGTTGATTAATTTTAATTATAATACAAATTTAAATATCTATGTGTTTTTGTGATTGATGTATAGAGCAATTTGATGTGTTTAGAATATTAAAATGGTGGTTGAATTTATGAAATTTTATTTTATAACACAATTTTTATTATGAGATTTTAATTTAATATTGATTTTATATCAATAAAAACCAATAAATGGTAATATGAAATTCTTTTTGTTATATTTAGACATTTTCTCAAAAAAACTTCAAAATAAACAAGGTTTATTTAACAACTTAGTCTTTAAGTGTTTATTTGAATAATTAATATGTGGCTGTCAAACTATTAATTAAGTTTGAGATATCATTGCGAAAATTAAAAATAATATAAGCGGTAATTGGGATGTAACCCTAAAAGGTTGTTAGGGACATTGGTCAAGATAGTCAAATAACAATTACCTAATATCATTTACTCCAAAATCTAACCCTATACACATATCAAGCTTATTCTCTGTTACTTTGCTTCTGCCGCTTCAAACTTGGTTTTCTTTCTTTTCATATAGTTCATATCTTCTGCCCATTTTCATGAGGTTACTACCCCAATCAGCCTAGATGGGGTTGTAATTAATGTTCATACACATTTTCTAACCGTCTAAGGTCTCGGTTTGTTTATTATATAGGTTTGGTTCCGCTACATGGAATACGTATTTGCAAAAACGTTCCATTGATTATTCTTGCTGGAGCTAGGGCAGTTTGAAATAATCCAAATGTGATTTTCCTTTGGCAAAATGTCCAAGCTTTTAGGTTATATGAACGATGGTTGATTAACGGAATCATTCTACAACATCAAGGGATTCAACAACCAAAATTTTTGGTTATTTTTGCTAACATGTTGGGGAACAGACTCTTAGTATTTCCACTCCTGCCAATATTGAGCTTATGAGGACCGCTATTGTCAAGATGGGGTTCAATCCAGATGTTGTGCACAATATTCTAGCGGATGATTTTCATGTTCACTGTGCTCCGATGATGAACTTAATTCATCAAATTCGGGTGGGTACCTCACAAGTTATAAATTTATTTTATAACAATCCTCAGTGAACTGCTAGTGGACAAATGATTACATAGTTTGAACATTTAATTGAGACATTTAACAATCGACTTTGGCAGATTCAAACCACCATAAATGCAATGAATGCATAAGCTTTTTATTGTTCTGCTTTTTTAACAAGTTAGATTTAGTGTTTGTAATAAGTTAGATATATATAAATATAGATGTTTTAGTTTTATTGTTTAGTTAGTTATCAAAATTGTAGCATGTGAAGTGTAAAACATGAAATTTTTATTGGAGAAATATATAGTTTGACTTTGATTGCTTAATATATCCCTGATTCTGCTTCTATTCTTTCCAAATACTAGTTAGTTTTGATTTTTTTTAATGTTTTTTTTATTTTTTCTTTTAGTATCATTGTTTTTTTTTTCTTGTTGTTCCGTTTGTGTTCTTTTGGTTTTCTTTCGAAGTTGACTTTATTGTGGTATATATTTTTTTTTTGTTTTTTCCAGTGTCATTTTCTTTCTCTTTGAAGTTTTTAATTAAACACTTCTTTTGTTTAATTTTTGCGAATTTAATATTTTACTTTTTTTTCTTGAAATTGGTTTCTAGTTTTTTTGGTTTGTTTTTTTTATGTTAGTAGATTATTTTGCTATTGTAGTTTAAGTTGGTTGATTTGTCTTTTTAACTTTTTTTTTTTTCGAACATTTTTTTGTGTTTATTGTTTATAATTTTTTATGAGAGAATTGGTAGCATTCATTTTTTTGTTTATTAATTTTACCGCTTTCTATTTTTTCTTTAAATTTACTTTTTTTTTTACCGTGACCTATTTTTTTTTGCAAAATAATAGTTTAATCTAATTAATAGCACTGTACATAAATTGAAAACATGGTTAACATTTATAATTTCATTATTCGCATTTTTCATAAATCTAAATTTAAAGAAATATTATTTTTTCCTTTATGCTTTGTTTTGTTTACTGAATGTATTTTAGAATGAAAATACATTTCTACTCACGATCTTCCCCACAAATTAACTTCATTTTTTATGGTAGAGATTGTTGGGTTTTTGTTCTCATTTTCTTCATGTTCTTCGTGGATTTTTCTCTGCTGCTTCTCATCTTGTTTGTCTTCGTTGTCACTTTGTGTGTTGCTTGTTCCTTCATTTTTTTTCTTTTTCTTTGTCTTGTATCTCACTCATAGTGTTTTTTATCTCTTCTATTTTTTCCATTTTCATTCTTTTTGATACCGTATATTTTGCCCTTGTAGGTAATGTTGGCTGGGATTTGGTCGGAAACTTTCTCTGACAACCGTCTGCCGCCGTCTGGTCACTAAATTCACCTCTCACCTCACCGAAAAACCGCCCCTAAAACACCACAAAACCCAAATCAGAATCGCCAACACATCCGAATCCGAATCTGATTCAAGCAAGTACCAAATCAAAGCCACAAAAAATAACTGATATAACCCAACGTCAAACCTACAAACCAAATCCATTTTTACCATCAGAATCACCTCCGACCGTCGCCACACAACTGTTCTGCTACTATTTGAATCACCTGTTGCGATTCAGGGGATTCAACCGCCGTCGGGATGAATCCGATCACAGTACCTGTTCGAGGTGGAGATGTGAGGCTGATGGTCACACAACTCTTATTTGAATTGATTTATATTGGAATGTTGAGGATGGGGTTTCAAATTTAGCGTTGGGATGTGGAAAGTTGGGGATGTTGAAGGGGTTATGTAATTAAAACGGTGGTTATAAAATTGTAGAGAGTTAGTAAAAATTGGAAGAAATTTTTTTTGAAAATCCCAACAATGAGGGAGTGACACCTCAAGTTTTGGTGAGGTGTCTTATTGTGGTGAAGGGGATTACAATCCAGTCGGTGGAAGCACTATATAAAAACCATATACCCATTTTGAAACTTCTTACAACTCTCTGTCTCTGGGTAATTTTTTGCCAACTCTTCTCTCACATTTTCATAATGTTTGCTTTTTATAATTTCATTAATGTGTATTATAACCGCTAAATCAAAATTGCATAAATGTTTAAAGTATATTCTATTTCTGTAATTCATTTTTTTTGTTCTTCTCTTTCTATTGTTTACTTGAGAAAACAATCTATTGATTTTTCTATGAATTGCAGCTCCGCAAACATTTTGGAATGTAATATATATGTATATAACTTACAAGGACGAATTCTAAGAAAAATCCATCTAAGACATCTTGCACATCTACCTATTTATATATCTATATGCTTTGAAACTTAATACTTTATCTTATATATGTTTGTATATTAAAATATTGAGTTAATTTCAAATAAGTGTTTTGTAGCTTTGCAGTTTTGTAAATAAAGGACTGTAGTTTGACTTTGAGCAAATAAATGACCGTGGTTTGCATTGTTTGTAGAATTGAGGAAATAGTCGATTTAGATGATGCAATTGAGGACATTTTTTGCCTAAATATTTTTTCAAACCTTTGACCGGTTATGTAAGAGCGAAGGTCAAATGTTAGAAAACGTTTTTGGACAAAAAAAGTTTTCGTTCACATTAACAAAATTTACCATTTCCTCACAAAGAATGAAAATCACAATCCTTTATTTGCTCAAAGTCAAACCACAGTCCTTTATTTGCAAAAAGGCAAAACTACAGTGCACTTATTCAAAATTAAACCTAAAATGTTCGAACACTCCCAATCAACGCAAAAACAAAACACCAATTATAGTTTAGACGTGCCAACTAACAACAAAATAATGCAAAATAAAAAAGGTCAATAGTTTTGTTTCTGAAACAACGTGAGGGTACCTCTCTAGTATATACACAAAAAAGTTTAAAATTTAGTGATTTCAAAATACATTTTATCAAAAAATAATCTTTAAATCATAATTAGCTTTCTAAAATTATTCATTTTAATCATTTGCCGTTTGAATTTTAACTACAACCTATTTACCCGTATTTATTGGTTCATTGTTTTGAGTGAATAAAAACAAATTTTGACGTATTGTTATGCATGATAATCTTAACGGATAACATTTGAAAAAAGTCTTATGTCAGTGTCATCATTTAACAAAGAAAAATTAAAATACCCTTAATATTAAAAAAGAGTTAAATGAGCAATATATACGCTTATTTTTATACGAAGGCCTCTAGCGTGTACCTAACACGAAGACAAGAGATTAATAAATACACTTAAATATTCAAAAAGAAAATATGTTTGCTCTTAGCTTTTGTTTGGGAGTTGAGAGGTTAATGTATGTGAGAGTTAGAGGAGGTTAACGAGAGTAGCGGAACAACAAGGGAAGTGACGGAAATGAAAGTTAAATGTTAACATTGTTTGGGAGTTGCTGGAATTAAATAGAAGGTTAATAGATGTAAATTACTTAGAATGTTTACGTTACTCTCATTAATCTCCGTTTTGGAAGTTAAGGTTTCGAGGTTAATGGATGTAAAATGTTAACTCTCATTAACCTTCATTTAAACTTTGAAAGAACTCCCAAACGAGGTTAATTTAAAAGTTTACATTCTATTACTCCCGTTAACCTCCATTAACCTCCTTCCAAACAAAGTCTTAAATTTAGGACAAAGTGACCGAAATGGACCAAATTTAGGGAGTATGGATTCGGCCCAAAAATAATAAATCTCAGGCCTCGAAATCGGAATTAGAATAGAAAACCCCTAATTTCTCAAATCAGTGAACTCCTCCTCCTCCAGCTGCCAACCTCTGCTTCCCGCCACAACTATCTCTCACTCCGACATCCGGCGGCGGCGTTTGAAGCTATGGAGAAGAAGAAGAGAGCTAGGCACCATAACACTCAACCTTTCATCCGAGATGATGATTCCATCGCCTCTTCAAATAAACGATCCAAAGCACCGAAAAGCCACCAGAAGCAGGAAAAAGTGAGCTCCAAATCCTCGAATATTATTCAGATTCTTAATTTCATTTCACGGCGCTGTTAACAGTTATTTTTCTGTTTGTTTTAGATGATTTCATCAGGTTTGAGCTCCAAGATTTTGAAAGAGGCGTTGATTCAGCAGAAGGAAATTCAAGAGGAGGCCGAGGAGTCCAATCCTACTCGTGATGCCTTTGTTTTAGCTGAAGAAGAAACGGCTAAGGATCGCAAGGAGGAAGAAGAAGACCTTGATGAATTTAATGGTTTCTCCGAGACTCAAACGCAGATTGGTGATTATGAGGTCAGGATTTTCTTTACTGTTTTGATACTAAGAGTAGAATGTGGAGCAACCGTGATATAGGAACATCATTCTGATGTTTATTCTGCTGAAACTCGAGTTTTTCGTGCGTGTAAAGTTATTTGGAAAGAGTTGAAGATGAATTTCATGTTATTATACGAAATCTTTGCTGAATGAAGAAATCTAATATGCTTGGGTAATATGAAAAAACTGCTAGTCTAAGTGATCTTAATGTTGTGCAATTGTAAAGAAAATTGGCGTGTGGTTCAGAAGAAATTTTATGTATTGGGGTTTTGATGTTTGCTTTCATCTAAGTGATATTGTGCAGTAGAGAGAAAGAAAAAGAATTAATTACTATTAGAATATTGGTAAATTCGATGCAAATCAACTGAAGCATTATTTTATTTCAACTTACGTTTTGATTATCTCTTTGCTGAAATTCTATTATTGTTAATGGAAGACCATGCCAAAAATCCTTTTCAATTGTTGAATATTCCTTCCTCACCTGAAAAATTGTTGCTAAATTTTAGCATGCCACAGATAGTGCATTTTAGGTGCTGCACAGAAAACGTCCTTCCAGAAAGTAATTTCTTGTTCTCCAACATTTAGAAGTTTACAACAAAATCCATTGACAGTCAACAAAAAACAGTATAAAAAACCATGGAAAACAAGTCAGAACTTGTCCTTTTAAGAACAAGCAGTTACTCTTCAATCCATTGACAGTCAACAAAAAACAGTATAAAAAACCATGGAAAACAAGTCAGAACTTGTCCTTTTAAGAACAAGCAGTTACTCTTCAATCCTTTCTGAGTTTGAATTATTGCAAAGAAAATTGAGGCTTCCCTGTTTTTTTAAACCTTAAATTGAAAAAACTCATATTTGGAATTTTTTGCCCAAAGTAAATTATTTCCTGCAAAACAGAGCCTTGCTAACTTTCTGCTATCATATAATTCACTATGGTCTTTGGTGTTGTAGGAAATTGATGAGCACGAGGAGAGATTACTTGAGTCATTTTTGTCCAAAGATGCAGGTCCACAGCGCACGCTTGCAGACCTCATTATTGAAAAAATCAAACAAAAGGACATGAATGTTTCTTCAGGTTAATAGTTTTTCCTCCCTCTCTATAAGTTTAATCATATTGTTGATTGGAGATTTCAGTTGTTAATTTGATTCTAATTGGATATCTGTTGTTATCTGCTTGTATGGAAAAATTGAATTTTTTTTTTCTATTGCAGAAGCCCCTGCATTGCCCAAACTGGATGAATCTCTCATAGAATTGTACAAAGGGTAAAGTTTTTGTGTCTTCCTACTGCTATGTGCTATAATTAGCTATTTTTACCTGAGTTCCAAAATTATCAAGCATATTTCATTTTCTGTTTTCCACTTGTTGAGCTTGTTGAAGGATCTGCATATTTTTTCAGTATTTTTCCCAGAAAGTTAGTGTCAGAGAGGCGACTTGTTTTGAATCACTCTAAAACTTAATGTGCAGGCTTGGTGAGTTCTTGAGCAAGTACACAGCTGGAAAAATGCCCAAGGCATTTAAGCATATTCCTGCAATGCAACTGTGGGAAGATGTCTTATACCTGACGAAACCTGAGAATTGGTCACCAAATGGAATGTATCAAGCAACTAGAATTTTTGCTTCCAATTTGAATGCAAAGAAGGCAGAACGTTTCTATAGGCTTGTATTGCTTCCTCGAATCAGAGATGATATTAAGCAGCACAAAAGACTGCATTTTGCTTTATATCAGGCTTTGAAAAAGTCTCTCTATAAACCTGCTGCATTCAACAAGGGAATATTGTTTCCACTATGTAAGGTAAAAACTTGAATAACATTTCTATATAAATATTCCGAGCATTATAAATCGGGTTCACAGTTCTTAAACTCAGTTACCACTTCTTTTTCATCCCATCCTAATTGAGATGTCTAGTTTATGATGATTTTATTTGATGGAGTAAAAGTATTACAAGCAGGAAAACCTAACTTGATTGATGTTGCTTTAATATTCCCCAAGCACGTTACTCAAACATATCATTTTGTTAGGTAAACACCTGCCTCTCTTGTGGAATATCAAGCTAACTTGCGCACGACATCACACACACATGTGCGCACCTGGATAACATTGCCATGCCATCTAACTTTGTTGTATTTAGTGTCTGGTGACATTGATAAACTTCTCTGGGACACGACCTATTTAGGTGCGCTCTTGCATGTTGCAGTTTGGAATTATTTTACAGCTACGCAGTTTTATGATTAAAAAAAAAATAATTTTTTTTTGTTAAATCCACCTTGAAAAACAAATGTTGTCGACTCGCGTCCACAGAGTCAAGATATGTAATTTGATTAAACTTTTTGTGAAGTTTTGTGAACCAAACATTATTAAATCTGACTTGAGATACAAATTTAATTGCCTCTAATCAATAGAGTTACTTGATCGATCTTAATGCATTTGATTAATTGGAATCTCAGACAGATCTGTATATTCTGATACATAAAAAGACAAGTATATTTATCAAGTAACATTTTTCTACATATGCTTGATCTCTAATAAAGTGCATATTTGAGTTTCATGTAAACTTGTGTTCCCTCTTTGACGTGCAGTCAGGGACATGCAATCTTAGGGAGGCTGTGATTGTTGGAAGTGTTATTCAGAAAGTATCAATTCCCATGCTCCATTCAAGGTATGAGGCAGAAATATTGGCAAAAATGATTTGCATGTGTGATTGCAACTGCTTTTCATTAGTGTGTCTGTATCCTGTTGCAATAGGAACTTTGGCTTGATAGTTCTGTGGTTGATTTAGGAGCCTTCCCATCAATGCTCTGCTTTTTGTTGGGAATAATTGGCGTTGCATTTTTCTTTTTCTGCTCAACTTAAGATGCCTTGTTGTGTGAAAATACAGCTTTGGCTGGGTTTCATTTTTTTTCGTACAGCTCTAAGAATTTAAGACCCATCTCCAAGCATAGAATGAGTAAACTGTTCTTCTTAGAGATTGATTTTCCATTATGGCTATGGTATGGCCATATTTAAGTAGATGTAGAAAGGTTAGCATCACTTGTTGAAGAAAACGGAACGTGGACAGACATGACGAGAGCATTCGTCAAACGAGCTTTATTGTTGAGAAAATAGTTAATACTTAATATCAATTAGAAAACAACATTGAACAAGGATGCTATATATTAGATGATAACACTGGTCTTGCATTATAATTCTAATGAGGAAATTTCTATGTGGAAGATTTTTTCAAATTTCCACACCATGAAAATTTTCCTACTCTACTACCTAAACATGTAGGTGTCCTGAAGGCTGACTAGGTGTCCTAGACATTCAAGAATCTGTTGACTACTTTGGGCCTTGCACTCCATGTAAAAATCTGTTCCCTGTGTAGTCAAATGAATGGTGAAGCTCTTAAATAGATTTAATTATGACTTATTAACTTAAAACTATATCTTGACCCTGACCAACCAGTTGAATTTGCTATTTGGACCTTTCAAGTTTGTATAACCTTCAGGATGTCATCCGGCTCTTACATCATTTTATATTTCTTCCCTTCATGTAATAAGGAATCTTCCCATTGTTTTATTTCCTGAGACTTCAATAGGCTGAACCTCCTGAACAAATACTCTTTGAATTTTACCTGAGATAAGCTAATTATCCCCTGGCTTTCCTTGGTGTTTTGATGTGTTCATCAGTTTGACATGTTTTAAATGATCAAATTATTTCGGATAAGGTTGATGTCCATCAGTTTGACATGTTTTAATTGGGCAAATGAGAAATTATTCTTTAGATAAAATCACCTGTTGGTTCTGCCGAGATAATACTTCTTTGTTCTGATTGCTCCTATGGTTTTCAAATACTTGCTTAGTAGTGGGTTTGTACCTTTGCATTCTCATGCGAAGACTGACTTATTGTTGGATGGATTTTACAGTGTTGCACTATTGAAGCTTGCAGAGATGGAATACTGTGGTACAACTAGGTAATGTCTGGTTTAATACAGAAAGTATAAATATTGAGAAAAAGAATTTACATGTCGGTATTTATGTGTGTGTGTGTGTGTATTTTTATAAAACGTTCAACAGTTCCACTAATGTATCTGAACTAAGTTTCCATACTGTTCTGCAGTGCATGCATTGGACAATTTTCCGTTCCTTCGTCCTTTTGGTGTAAAATTTGCAGAAATATTAGTATTTACATATTCCAGATGTTACAAGCACTTAATTTATTGTGCTTTGCTCATTGACAGACTTAGGCACTGAGCGTTAGATTCTCTTCTACTTGTTTTTCTTAGTTTCAAGAAATTATTACTTATATGTAGTCTTAAAAGTTGTTCCATTGAGCTACATTCAAGATTAGTTTCAACAGTTCATGCCCTAGAAACTTAAAGAACTGCTAAATTCAAGATTAGTAGATTAGTTGTATAATGTTTGCAAACTTCGAATTTTTTTTAATTATGTTCATATAATTTCTCTCAAACAAATACAACTGGATCCCTAAAATATAAACTGTACTTGCCACTCCATGGTTTCATTATAGGACATATGTGAAAGAATAAATTTCTACTTTTTCCCCCTTTGTCTTATTTTTTTAAGCATGCAAAGTGATCTAAAAGTTAGTTGATCATTTTATTTTGGCAAAACATTGCAGTTATTTTATCAAGCTTCTCTTGGAAAAGAAATATGCCTTGCCTCTTCGTGTGGTTGATGCAATTGTTGCTCATTTTATGAGATTTCTCGAGGATACACGTGTAATGCCTGTAATATGGCATCAGTCACTTCTTGCATTTGTGCAAAGGTTAGTCATTTTCTTAATGTTTTCTTGCTTTTTTGCTGTATTAGTTCTAATTTAATCTTAGTGCTGAACCTTTGCATAAATGTGCATCTTGTTACTCACTTGAAATTTTAGCATCGCCTTGAGCTGCATATTTACACTTTGCATCTACAAGCTGTTACACCTTTGCCTGAGCTGCATCTTTAGAAATCACATTTCTGAAATGAAAAATATTTGGCATCTGTATCATTTTTCTCTTGTTAGTTTATTTTGGAGGCTAATGATAATAAAGGTTATTGCGGTTAATATGATCAAGTAATCTTTTATATCACAAATTTCTTAATTTCATTTTCTTTGGTTCTAACATTTTCAAAATTGTTGCACTTGGTTGTTATTTGTTTGTGGCGATTAATGTCTCTCTTATAATGTTCCTTATTTTCTAATATTTTGTTGTTTGTTAATGGCACCTCAATTGGCTTGATTACAATATGTTCCTTCACAAATGCCATATTCTAGTGTTGGTGTGCTTCAAAATAGCAGGTGTAGACAACATTCGCTGGTTACGTACATTTATGCTGAAGACCACAAGTCCAATTTTGTTTTTGTCTATATTCGTATTAGTTAAATTCCTTATTTTTCCTTTTTGGACAATTAAACTGTTGTACCTGCAATTTGGCTTAATTCATCCCTTCTCTATTGCTCTTAAAGCTTTCTATTTGGACCAAAAGAAGTTTAACCCTAACCCTAATCCTAGAAAATGTCTCTAGTTTAATTCTTATGCTGTCCTGAACCAACTCTAATGTAATTGTTGCATCTTATCCTTGCAGGTACAAAAATGAATTGCAGAAAGAAGATAAGGATAATCTTCGAACACTACTTAGAACGCAGAAGCATAATTTAGTAAGATTATTATCATACCTAAGCTCCGCTTTTTATAATATAGTATAATTTTATTTTTGGAAATTAAGTTTTATCCATCTTTTGATTACAGGTAACTCCTGAAATTCTGCGAGAGCTAGATAATAGCCGAAATCGTGGTGAGAGGGATGACCCCATGGCAATAAATATCCTTTGGGTTCGTTTTTTATTTTTTATTTTTTTATTTTGAATCAGATAGCCGACACTACGCACAGCTAAACTCAGTATAGGTCTAAGTATAACATTTAACAATTGTCCCAACTCCCAAGGAATGAAATTGATATTTTTTCTTTGGTTTATATTATGGTAAAGGAGTACGTAAACTAATTTACTCAAGAGCCTTGAGTCTAGCCTCCATCTTGTGACTCAAAAAGACTACGTCTGAGTTATTCTTAGTAGAGCCAATGGTTCAATTTTTCCTTCACATTGTTACCGTATCAACATTTGAATTTGACAGTCCTATTGTGGCGTTTCTCCTCCATGGATTACATTAAGGCCATGTATCTTATCAGCATGATGGTTCATATATATTTGGTAACAGATACTTGTTTTTGCTTCTCTAACAATAATGCTGACAGATATTTGTCATGGATTAGTTTTGCCTCGCGGCCTCATAAAAATAAACAAATAATGGATTAGTTTTGTATGTCTCGTATCACTTCCACACGTGCTTGAAGTCTTGATTATTGAATAAGTTGTTGGTTCCTTGACTTTGGATTACCATCTCCCGTGTCCGTGATAAATAATGTGATAGAGGAAGACAGGTTTGATATTCCAGATGTACCTATGGAGGAGGATTGAAGAGGTTATCGTTGGTATGTTTATCTAACTATGCTTATGAATCTACTTTTTTTTAATGCTCATCGTAGAGGAATGAAAAACATTTTGGCACACCTGATTTGTTCGATTTTTATGCATTGATCTTTCAACATTGCATTTGTTGAAGGTTCTTAGGGTCTCGATCAATTATAATCGCATGTGTTCAACTCCTGGTTGGCAAGTAAAGTAGCTATGAAAATCAAATCGGGTTAAAAATCTATGGTCTATTTTATTTGCTTCGACATTGCATTTCTTAAAGGTTTCAAAAGATGTTTTCTTATGTTTGTGGTGGTTACAGAAAATCTAATTTTTGAAATAGGAAAAATGCAATTTTAGATGCAACGCATTTTTAACCTACTTAGACCATATTGTTGATATACAAATCAGCTCGTGCTCCTAACTGATAGAAGGTTCTGTTCAGGTGCAGGTGCTATGTTTGCCTTCTCCAAACGAGTAGAGAGCAAGCGGTTTAGTTTATGTTCAAGGTTTTAAGTTGATATAATCCAATTTTGTCTCCATTTTTTTTTTTTGGGAGCGACTACTCCATGTATTGTTGTGCTATGCAATTTTTATATCAAAAACAATAATCTTATAGAGCTAATGCAGTTATTTTTGTAGGATGAAACTGTTTTTTTAAGGAATATAAATTTCTAATGCTCTCTTGTTTACTCTTATAATGTTTGGCTTTAGAAGAGTTTGTGAGATTTTACATGTTATAATTATATTTGGTTGCTTAGAAGTTATATGTCTGGTCTGGCTTTGGCTGGACACGTCTAATAATGTTCGGCCCAAGTTTAGCTTAATCTATTCCAAGGGTATTCTAATTGGTAAAGTGAATTTTTGATAAATTTATGGGATTGGATCGCTACATATTATACGAGTAGCCTACACTTATTTATGTAGCTGAGACTTGAGAGTGATACAATTGAAATTCAAAAAATCTTGTTAGATTAATTCATAACGAATTGTGATATAAAAATATTGCAATATGTGAAAGAAACAAAGATAACGAATAATTTTCACTGTTATGGTCAGTGTCATTACAGTGACTGGCCAAATTAACATGGTCGGTCACTGACCAAGTGAAAATTAAGATAATATGAAAATATATCTATGAATTTTTTAGAAATATTTACTCAAATAATCTTGTAGCATGAGTATTGTTGTATCTGTACATGAGGAGTATTTAACAAGTTTCTAAGCAACAAACGGGGAGCAATTTATAGACTTTGTCATTATGTCAGCAATGAGATGAATGGACAAATTTTATATTTTAATCCCTCTTGGGCATTATTTTGTAGCAGCCATACAATTTCGACTTTCTGTACTTCACAAATTTGAATCATTAATGTACTTGCAAATTAACTATTTGCATCCAAATAAAAATTCTGTAGCTTTAGAATGAGTGTTATCCCAATTATTGAACGGTCATTATCAAATAATAATGTTCCACAACAAAATCAAACTACAATCATGCATGCTAATTAAGTTCAAAATGAGCCATATAAGCTTCTAAATGAAACAAAAACATTATGATTAATTAATAAATAATCAGCAATGCTAATCATTTCAACTATAAAGAACTGATAAACTCATGTTCTTGAGGACAACAAGGATAACTCCATTAAATAACTGGAGCAAGTAAGAAGCACCTCACACGCTTCTTCTGCAAAACATCCGTTGAACCTCCGAACCCGAACCGCGAGATCTCCGACCTACTATGACTATAAATGATAACCTATTACAAATTTTACTCTAATGATCTTCAAAATTCATGTAAGTATAACAGCTACAAGGCGATTTTTTTATCCCAAAACCGCAGCTTCCTCAATTTCCCTCATTCCTGTTCTCCTGATTGGGAGTTGCTGAAAAGTATAGCATTCATATCAGCCATAACAGAAAGCAGAACAGTACGACTATACATGAGACCGGAATTCGCTAGTTCTGTTTTCGAGTCAAAGGCAAATGAAAGGTAGAAACTTAAAACGCACAATTTACCGTTGGATAGTCCCTCCCTATAAGTGACCGCTACGTGTTTGAAGAATTCTTTTGAGGCATCTGCACATTTCAAAATTTGTTCAGGATAAGAACTTGTGATCTTCCATCATATGTCAAAAGCCATTGCAAATGCTTGTGAGAGTCAAATTCTGGAATAAAGCTAGTCTTAAATGCAGATACTGGTAGGTCAATCCAATTAATAGGATTCGAGACTGATCATATGCCCTTTAGGTGGTCCGTCTCCCACTTAAAAGTCCAGTAGGTAGTAACTACATCAAGAATCCAACCCAAGACCCAATTGAAGCGGTTAGAGGACCTTTCATAGTTATCAAAGGCGCGTGCTTTAGACTAGCGTCAAGGCTAATTGGTAAAATAATAGAATTATGCATGAGGAAATGATTGTCTGATATCAAACATGACGTACCATGCTTCATTGTGAGGGAGGGAACCTTCTCATTTACGTATCCTATCACACCTGCCGGTATTCCTGCAATCATGCTTCAATATAGCAAGGCCGAGGAAGGAAAAAAAGAACACATCATTCAGACATTATAGCAAATAAAATTTGATTAAAAACAGCGTATCAAGCTTCGTTGTTTCCATACCTGTGTGGATGAACATCCTTTAATACAAGAGAACCTGCAGCCACCATCGCCCCTTCACCTATTTCTATATTCCCGAGAATTGTTGCGCATGCTCCAATTAACGCACCGTCGCCTACTTTTGGATGGCGATCACCATTGTCTTTCCCCGTCCCTCCTAGAGTAACACCCTGCCAACCGTCTTTTGATAAGCAAAAATGTGATCTCAAACAACCGTCAGTTGAACTTGTACAGTATAGAAACATGGGAGAAAGTTAAACTTACATGCATCAATGAGACCCTATTACCAATGACAGCAGTTTCACCAATTACGACGCCTGTTCCATGATCCAATAATATCCCCTCTCCAATTTTCGCAGCTGCATAATGAATGAAAACGGTAAAAATGGCCTTAAAAGATAGCATATTAGTACATTCATAATTTCATACAAATATAAAGGAAAAAGTCACTTTTCAAGGATCTATTCGTCAATCTTCAACTTAATTTGTTCATTCAGTTCATTGATGATGTTTCTTAATGATCCGAACATTAATATGTTGCCTAAGACAAAGTGAAGCTATTTAATATGATAGGTGCCGAACTGCCAATCGTTCTTATCTCAACAGGATTTAATAGCATGCTTATAGAAAAACAATGGAATAGAAAATAATGAACATACCAGGATGTATGTCAACTCCAAAAACCTGAACGGTATAATATATAGAAATATTACGAAACATATTCATATAGTAATAACAGTATTGAATTACTCAAGAATATTAGTCAACCTCACTAATTCGACTTTGTAATGCCGATGCTAATATTCTTCTTCCTTGGTTCCACAAAACATGAGCTATACGATAGGATTGCAGAGAATGGTAACCCTGCAATAGCGAAGTAACTTATGGAATGATAATGGAAATATTTTGTTTCCGAAAACACCAACCAGCCAGGCTTGTCATAGCACAAAGGCAAGTACCTTGAGATATAATAAAGCCGAACAGTATGATAAACACGCAGGGTCCCGGTCTTTAAATGCCTGCAAATAAAGAATGTTCATGAAAACTAAGATTAGATTCACCGTCAATGGCAAATTTAAACCGCTAAAAGCGAAAGCATGGGAGCAAATTCCATGATCTAGGCATGAAAGTTACCTGCAGATCCAGGCGGATCGATTGCTGGATGCCTCTATCATGCATTATTACATCAGAAATTATATCTAACAATTGAGTTGCTAAGAGAGTGGAGTTTTGAAGTCGATTTGCAAGAACAAATGCGAGGGCCTGCTCTAAGCAATTATGTGACAAGATACTCGCGTATAAAAAGCTACTAAGAATTGGTTCTCTCTCTGCCTGCAATAATTGTGAGATATCCATTGATATGTTAACATTTTATTGTACAGAATACAATTATGAGTCTCAAAACTGAAAGCAAAACACTGTCTAATATCACTACTCCCTCTATCTTAATAGTTCCAAACTTCCATGTTTATTACAATTTAACAATCTTGGAGCAAAAAATTATATAAAAAAAACCCAGAAAGAAATACCCTTTCTACAATATAATTAAAAATGGAGAAAAACAAATACTCTCCCTATTCCTGGGTGAAGTACACCATGCACTTACTAACATGATAGTCCCTCAACTTCAAAACTGGACATGATGGTTACTCAACTTCAAAAACCAGACATAATTTCTAGACTTTGTGCTTTAGAGACATAAAAGTCCCTATGAAAGTTTAAGGCCTCATAATGGAGACCTCAAAATGGAAAAGTTCAAAAATTAAAGTTGTTTAGAACCATGTTTCCAAATGAAATAAGTTTTTTTAAGTTCCAAATCAAATTTTGTTGGAGATTTCTCTCTAAACAACCAAATAAGACTTAGAATGACTTCAAAAGCAAAAATTTTCAAGAATCAAAGTTACTTAAAACGTCATTCCCATCAAAAGATTACTATTTTATATTAGTACAAGGCAAAAGTTAAGGACTTGCGTCTTATTCTGAAGTTCAATGGCCAGGATGTAAGTTAGAGCAGAGTTTAAGGGTGATAGATGTAATCTGCCTTACTATTCTCCAATATAATTAACAAATGCTACAGTACAAACAGTTCCAACAAAAAGTCAATGAAAATTAAAGACTTAATCCAAAGCCTAATGGAAGTAATGGAACCTAAACTTTTAATTTAAGTTCATTTTGAGTGTTTCATAGATAGTAAATGAATGTTAATCTCCATTAATCCTGAAACCTTAACCTTCAAACACGGGTTAATGACAATAAGGTAAACCTTAACCTCCAAAGGTTAAAATTTTACAGATGCTCTGTTATTTCTTCCTATATGAAGAGAAAAAAAGGGTGAAAACAGTACCTTCAAAAGGGAGAATATCCAATAAAAACCAGATTCTGTAAACAAAGTCAGAATCACAATTTGAACCCAGGAAAGCTTTTATTTTAATGGAGAGTATAAAAATCAGAAGCCATTGATGAAAAGCTTAGGAACCCTTCTCTTGATTACTGTTATTTAACCCATTGAAACGAGACCACGAGCTTCACAGCTCGTCGTTAAGGCTCAGCTATGATTTATATATTAATGTCTGACACACCCCTCACGCGAATACCCAACATGCACAACACAAGTCTATGTGTTTATAATTCAGAGGCTCAGCTCAGATACCATGTTACTTAACCGATTGAACTAAAAGCTCGTTATGAATAGAAAAGAAAACAAGTAACCCATAAGGGGGAATTAAAAGAAGGAACCTCAAATTTGGCTTCTTGTATAACAGCATCCCAAATCGGATCACCAAAATCATCAGAAGACAAAACAGAATCTGATAGGGGTTTATAAAAGGCCATTGCATAAACAGGAAAGACCTTCTCAAATGGGAAGATTAGGGAATTGGGTTGTGATTCTTCATCTTCTTGTTTGATGGATAAGCGTTTTGACACAATTTCAGGGAGAGAAGAAGGCCAGCTCTCCTCTATTATAAACGCCATGGAAGAAGATTGTGGGGTTTGTAAATGGTATGATAGATGGGTTTTTTATAGGGGAAACAGAGGGTGGGTGTTGCAGCAACCAGGTTCAGTTATGCTTTGGGATATCATCAACTAGTGCAATGTAGGAGACGACAAAGGTGGAAAATAAAAGAGAGATGTCGAGAGAGATGGATAATAACATCTCACAATAATGACAAAAGTGTTTGTGGAAAAATTTAATCGGTCGACCCTGTAACATAGTAAAAGACATTAGATGTTAGTTCGATGGTTTTAGAATTACGAGATATCAACGTGAAATAAGTCGAGTTTTGAGTATAATCGAGTAATTAGTTAGAGATGTACTTAGATAAGTTGGATCTCGAGTGTTCAGTTGGGCGGTTTGAAATTTATAGAAACTAATTAAATATTAGTTGGAGACAAGTCGAGTTTTAAGTGTCTAGACGTAATTAAGACTAATTGAGTAATTAGTTGGGAACTATTCAATAAGTTGGATTTTGAGCATTTAGGTAAACAATCAGATTTCTCAAATTCATTATCTTAAAGTGCCACAATTTTAATGCGCGTCATACATATGTTTGATGTGTATCACCCATTTTTAAAAATATGGGTGCTATCAAAATCTATGTTCCTGACTTAAAAAACAAATAGACTCTAATAACTGTTAAATTCATGTTATTTTATAAAAGAGTTTTTCTATGGTTACTTTGTAGAAAACAAAGTTAACAAAGTAACCATTATTTTGTCCATTATTACCATTAGATTAATAATATAAAATGTGATCTAATAGTTATAAAAACAAATAGTGGTTACTTCAACCAATTCTTGGTTGGAATTAGATTGACTCTTTGTCAATAATTGTAACACCATGTTGCTAATTTATCTCAAAATCAAATATAAAGAAAGAAAGGAGAGGCAGAGCCTCGGGATGAGATAAATGGATGTGAAAGTAGGAAAGTGACCATCTTTTGTTTTGTTTTGTTCATGTAATGGATGGCTCATATGATCTCTCTTTATTTTTGTCATCTTTTGGGTCCTTTTGTTTTAATTTAAGGCCTATGTGTATGTAAACCATGGAAATATGGATGCTATCTTTTTCTAGTTTCCTCTTATATCATGCTTGTTCGTGACATCTAAAGTTTAATTGTTGTTATTGATTACATTAACCACTATTTAATTGATTTTTCAATTATTATTTTACTTGAAAAAAAAAATGTTTTTCCAAATTGGACGTCTCTTTTCCGATCTTTTCAATTTTTGACATGTATCTCATTAATTATACTTTAACTAAAGTTAATTAAATTTAACCATACTTAATATTAATGAAGTAGAATAAATGGGCACTTGGTCCTATAAACTATAGACAGGGGCGGAGACAGCCCAGAGCCCGGGGGGGCCGGCGCCCCCCCGGTCTCCGGCGACTCCCTTAGGTAGGGGTTATGTTTTTCCGACCAGCCCCCCTAAGTTGTCTCTTATTACTTATAAGTTTAGATGTAAATAAAGATAAAGTAATATCCTTGTACAGTTGGTAGAAACATGCTCTAGTTTTTGATGATGTGGGTTCGAGCCCTAGTATCTCCATTTTTTAATTTACACCATTTCTTTTTATAAACCATGCCCCACTCTCTCATTCTTTAATTCTTTCCTCCATTTTATTTTATTCATTTCGAAAATTTTCAACCTTTTTTTTCTTTTTATTTTCTATTAATTAATTTTTTAGTTAATTATATTTTTTAACTTTAATTAATTTTATTATCTAATATTAGTTATTTTCCCGATAAGTGTTACTATCAAATTCTAAAAATTTTGTTATCATTATTATCAAATTTAATTTTTTCATTCATTACTATTAATATGATTCACTTTCACTTTTTTATTAGATTATTATGTGACATTTCTAATATACGAGATCTCCTATCAGTAAATTCCATATTGTTAGCAATTAATACGTTATAAAAAAGATTACTTACAGTATTATCGTTGAAGTAATATATATGTTAACATCGTTAAAGAAAGCTAAAATTTGTACATAGTTTAATTTTATTTTCATGTAAAGATACAAGGATAAAAAATTTTTGAGCCAAGGTTAAAATTAGCCCCCCAGTCTTCAATTCTTGGCTCCGCCACTGACTATAGACATGCAAAAATTAATATAAAAAGTTTCATTAAACTTTAACTATAAATTTAAAATTTTAGTTCAATCGATTTTACCAAGTGCTCATATACTCATACACACTTTTAAATCAAAAGCATTTGGGTCATAAAATGGTAAAAAATTTATTCGTCCAAACTTAATTATGAGTTTAAAATTTTAGGAAATCGAGCTCCAAATAAAAATAATAAGCAAAATGACATGTGGATTGGGGAAGACTAGACAAACAACTGTAGTGTATATAAAATTGCATTTGAAAGCCACCATAGATATGTAATCAACAAACTATACAATATAGTATACTATAAATAAATCTAATAAAAGGACAATTCGAATTTTTGTAGGTCTTCTTTCTTTGTATGTAGCCATTTATAGGTCTAGAGACATTCTCATTCATCCTTTTATCTCTGCATAACAATGCCAAATTCCAACATCTAATCATATTCTATTTTACTCCCCTTTATAATTTATTTATTATTCAATAAATCTGTTAAATATATCATAAAGATTTGTTAAAGCTTGCTCACATTAAAATGGATGAATTTGGACACTTAAAGTTTTTAAAGGTCCAGTTAGCCGAGTCTGTCTAAAGCTTGTACAGGTTACGTAGAATTAGTGTGGGTCTACCGGACCCAACCTGAAGTAATATACTTATATACATATAAAAATATTATATATGAAAATATTATAAATAAAATAGAATATATGAAATATACACAACACAACTATTTTTTAAACTATCTTTCATATATAATCTAATTTAGATAGTTCTCTTTATTTTATTTTTGTTAAAAGAACATTAATAAATTGATATATATACTATAAAAAGACAACAATTATATAGGTTTTGTATGAACTTTCTCGTGCGGGCTCGATATTTGATTTAAAGCGTGAGCCCAAGCCCGTTTACTTTATTAGCGGTTGAAGAATTGAATCGACATATCTACAAATAAAAAGACCAACAGAAATTAGTGAAAGCATCTCCAATGAGGTTCTCTAAATTACTTTTTAGTTAAATTAGGGAATGAGATAGGAAAAATGCTTCTCCAACCATATGAGGTGGCTCCCTAAATTTTTAGGGAGTGAATTTTGGCTCCTCAAATTTGAGGAAGATGAGAGGCTCCCTATCCATCTTTTTAATATTATTTATCTCAATACTCTCTCCTCTTTTCTTCATATCACCTTAGTTTACATTAATTTTATAATTTTTTATTAATAAAATAAAGAAATAGAGAGTGAGATATGGAGTATGGTTGGAGCATGCACAAAAATCGAGAAACTTAAATTTGAAAATTTATTATTTTAACAGTATTTTAGGGAGTATGATAGGGAGAAGTCTTGGAGATGCTGTAACAATTTTTTCCTATCATGGTTTGGACTTGCAAGTGGGTGGACCTACCTTACCTAAACTTTTTCTTGTAAAAAAACAATCTATTCCTACCAAACAAACAAAAAAAACACCATTTACATCGATAAATAATTGTATAAACATGAACGTAGCTATGCAAGGATACTATGAGTTTATTAGCTGCATCACTTAATCTTGCTTTAACATACTCTAAACTATCCCCATCAAAGCTGCACAATCTCTCATTTGAAATTGAAGTTTTAAACTGGTATTTCACAAAATCAAGATTCCTTCAATCTCACATCATGAATGGAAAAACAAAAGTTTTGAGGCATAGCCGATAAAAGTTCCAAAAGAGTGAGCATAACTTTTCCTAGAAAAGAAATGCGTATTTTTTTTTGTAATAAGGGTGGATTACAAATCCCGAAAAACAGGAAAAAGGAGAACACAAGAATAAAATAATAAAATTATGACAAACAAATTCGGCGAGAAAAGTTTGACCACATGTATCAGTTACAAGGAGATCTTAGAAGTTTACATGTGGCACAACAACTCGTGATGATCAAGAAGTTTCTGCGAAGTTCGCCGTCCAATCAACAATTCTATTTGATAATTGCAAAAGCCCTTCCGTCTTTCAACACCCATAAAGGGAAACAAACACCTATATCGTGAGAAACATCTCTCGTTTGGGGAGAACACACAAAAATAATCAAATAAAAAATAAAATAAAAACTCTATCATAATTTTGTTCAAAGCGATAAAAAGAAAAAGCAACAACGGAAAGCGAAGAAGGAGTTTTTCTTCCGAGTAAACGCGGGAAGAAATCTCCGAAGCCTGAATGACAAACATAGACTTTTTCGACGATTACGATTATCTCTTTTCCGTGCGGCTTTTGCCTCTGACTTAGAAAAGAAAAGGTATATGATCGTTGTTTCTAATTTCTATTTTTCACATTGTTGAAAATTCTCATAATAATCTTGAATTAACATAAGAAGAAAAAAAAAGAATAATTTTCGAAGAAATTAAGTTGAGTTTGAAACAAAATCTCCAAAAACGTCCAAATAACCCAAATCTTGATAGTAACCAACAAAAAAAAAGCCCAATCAACATGCATCCAAAAAGTACTGTAAATTAGTTATTAAAAAAAAGTACTGTAAATTAATTATATGAGACTTTATTCTATTTAATTTACATTGAAATTCAATTTTAATTGAAATCATATCGTTCATGCTTCAACTAAGTAACCACTAGTATTTAAGGATTATGATATTTGGAATCTGTTAATCTTGCTCTTCTTGTTAAACAAACTTGGAACTTGGATTTCTAATCTCAATACTCTGGTGTGTGTTTGGTGTGTGTCGTGTTGTTAAATCAAGATATTATTTGTAATAAGAACTTTCGAGCGGTTCTATTGGTTTCTAGTATGGGTTTTGTGTGACGAAATATCTTAGAAGCGTGTCGTTCTTGATGAGGATAGTCGGTGGTGAATTAGCTCATGTGTGGAAAGATCCTTACATATCGAATGATAATGGGTATAAGCATATCACTATCATGATAATAGTGATGGAAGAGCTTATAATAGCGGATTTAAATTTGTTGGAATCATTGTTTAGTCTAAAGGATGTGGAAAATATTTTAGCAATTTCAATTGGTCTAATTTTTGTTGGTGGGCGGGATGGAATTTCAATCTATTAGGCTATAATTTTTTTAGACTATGTATGGTTCATATGGAGAGGATACGCAAAAGATTAATATTCAGAGGTTGTTGGAGGTGTTTGCCTCTCTTAAATACTAGTAGTAGTTACTTAGAGAAATATGACTTCATCTTTTACTGGTATGACTTCACCAAAATGAGTTCATCATTTTCTTGAGCTTATCACAAAGAGAAATATGGAGCTTGAAGACTCTTGTAGTACAACAAGATTGCTTGAGCGATAAATTAAAAAAGCATCTCTCTACCGGCCTGAGATAGAAACTTTTCGTTCCACCCAAAAATCCCTTGCCATACTTACGCAACTGAAAAAATGTCGCTTTTTCTTGCCAATAAAGTGAAGGCAAAGGCCAAGTAACTCTTAGTATTTAAGCGAGCAAACACCTCCAACAACCTTTAAGTATCACTATTTCACTTCGCACATTCTCCTCATCCCGACCAAACATAATCTCAAAATTCTGTAGATTTTATAGATTGATTGATTGTCCAATAACTCCTCATACTCATTATGAATGCCCTTCATCACTAGACACTCTTCTGTATTAGCATTTAAGAATAAAAAACTATGCGTCAATAGTAAATGAGAAAATCATCAATATTTTAAGAGTTAATTACAAATTGAAACCACATGGTTACAATAACTTGCAAATTAGTGTCTACGATTTTTTTTAATAATTCAGTGACTTATGTTCTAGACTCTTATCAGATTAGTCAAAAATTGAATATGTCGTTAACATTGATGATATAGACAAGTGTATATTTATCAAAAACTTTAGAGAGATCTATAAACGACTCTTTCCATTAGATATTTGCAAATTATTGTTTATAGAACTCATGAAAGTGAAAGTTGTTGTTTAAATGAACGCAATATGAGATTTGAATAAATAAATAAAAATCAATAAAATTTGGAGAAGACGATAAACCGTATAGGTAAATAAAAAATTTGAGTCAATATTATCCTTGTCCATATGATCAATACTAAACAACATCTTCAATTTTTAAGAATCTGGTAACTGTCTGGAACACAAGTTACAAACTTTTAGAAAAAAATAAACCACGAATTACTAAATTGTGGAAAAATAAATAATCCAAGACACTCATATGGAAATCACTATAATCACAAGGGTCCAACTTATAATTAACCTATATCTTAACAACTATATTATTCTAACATGAAACCAAAAGAAAATAAAAACTCAATTTACAAATACCAAAACATAAAATGCAAGGAATATATGATGTATTATGTCGTTTTTTTAGTACCTTTATGGAGTTTTAGGCTCTCTGTAGCGTTTCTTTGCCCTATATGTAATTTATACTGACTTTTACCTGTATTTTTGTGAGGTTTAATTCCTCATTTTTCTTTAATTATCATCGCGCTGTAATTATTTTATATTATTGAATGTTTTGATAACTCGTTTATAAAAACAAATAAAAAACAATTTGAAGAAATGAAGGGCTAAAATTTCACTTTGACTTTACATTTTATTTTCCTCTAAACTTTAGAGAAGAATATTTGCTTGTCACTATAAATAACAATTATATTAGAAAGTCATCGTCGACTTTTCTCGCCTCCTTTTTTCTCAGCTCTTCTATGGCTTCTTCAACCGCGTAATTCATCCGAACCCACAAATCACAAACCCTTACATCAAATCACTCGCCGGAAATCCACGCGCCGCCCATCACGATGGCCAAAAGATCAATCCCCGCCCTTAAAAAGCTCCTCTCCGCCTCCTCCCCCAACCCATCCCCATGTTCCCGATTCACTCCTTCCCGATCCGTCACCTACATGCCTCGTCCCGGCGACGGAGCTCCCCGCAACGTAACCTTAATCCCCGGCGACGGAATCGGACCTCTGGTGACAGGCGCTGTTGAGCAAGTGATGGAAGCGATGCACGCGCCTATCTACTTCGACAAGTACGAGGTCCACGGAGACATGAAGAGGGTTCCGCCGGAGGTACTTGAGTCTATTAGGAAGAATAAGGTGTGTTTGAAGGGTGGCTTAGCGACCCCGATGGGTGGAGGTGTTAGTTCTTTGAATGTTCAGTTGAGGAAAGAGCTTGATTTGTATGCTTCTCTTGTGAATTGTTTTAATCTTCCCGGGTTGCCCACGAGACATGAGAATGTCGATATTGTTGTCATTCGAGAGAATACTGAGGGTGAGTATGCTGGTTTGGAGCATGAAGTTATCCCGGGAGTCGTTGAGAGCCTTAAGGTAATCTTATTCGTAGCGTTTTAAGCTTAAGTTGTAAGCTTTTCAATTGGGTTTGCTTTAATGTGTGGCGTTTTAACCTAAATTTGTAAGCTTTTCAATTGGGTTTGCTTTAATATGTGTTGATCATATGGGATATTTTGCTTAGTTTAGTCTATCGTTGTTTTTGTTGTTGTTGTTCTTTGTGATCTCATTACTAACAATTTGCTAGGTGATAACAAAGTTCTGTTCAGAGCGCATTGCGAAATATGCTTTTGAGTATGCCTACCTTAACAACAGGAAGAAAGTGACTGCCGTGCATAAGGCAAATATCATGAAGCTGGCAGATGGGTTGTTCTTGGAATCCTGTAGAGAGGTTGCTACCAAGTACCCTGGAATCAAATACAATGAGATTATTGTGGACAACTGTTGTATGCAACTCGTGGCGAAGCCTGAACAGTTTGATGTCATGGTATGCAATTTGGTTTAGAGCAATTCTTTAGCTTTCTTAGTGTTTTACTTTATAAGATATGCAGCTGTTCGTTGATTGAATTTGTTTGTATTATTAGATTCCGGTTTTGTTGAAAACCATTGATGCTGAAAATAAAAACTGAAAAATTGTAGCTTGGGGCTTATTTGCTGATTTGGGTAATAAGCTTAGGAAGGTTTTGAGTTGACATATTAGATCCGGGAAAATATTTGAATGTCAGATCCGGCATCTTGTCTGTCTGGAATGTTTTCAACTTTCGATATCAGATAGTTGAGAAAAATATAGTGTTGGGATGCATGCATTTGTCCAATGTTAATATGAGAATGAACATGATTCTCGTAAGAAGGTTTGCTTAGTTGTGTTTTAACACCATCTATTTGGAGTTAAAGAAAAAGTCAGTAATTTAGCAGGAGCAATGCTTTTGTGCTTTTTAGATTTTGTCTTATTTGGTTAGGATTCCTTTCTTAGTCTATACAACTGCTGGTTGCTTATAAAGTGGTAAAAGATATAAAAAAAGGGATTTTTTTAAAATTGTGTTCCTCGGTGATTAAGGTATAATAGGGTTTTATTTAGTCCCTATTAAGAGCAGATTTTCCTTTATTAAAACAAGATAGCTTTGTATTAGAATGAAATTTCCTTTGAACTTTTCAATTCTCTAGTTATGAAAGTATCCTTTTCTTCTTATTGTTCCAAGTAAAATCAGAAGGTATAATCCTCATCTCCAACAAGTCAAAACTCTCATAACCATCCAGACACAAAAAAAAAGAAAAAGAGGAACCCAACTTCTGAACTTGTATTCTCTAGGGATGCAAACCACGAATCCTTGAAGAGCCTGTTATTTCAATCCAAAACTTCAAAGTCTTATCATCAAAGTAATGATTTTGTTTAACAATTGTCCTAAAATTTGATTTTATGCTCTGGCTTTAATCAATTGTTGGGAGGGCTTAGCATGGAGCATCATTAAGAGAAGGCTTTTGAAATTTGATCATTCAGAATGTGGTTATAACATTGAGCTTGATAGGCAACACCTGACTGACATAAGAATAACTCTCCTTTTAGTGAGTTCCATGTAAAATCCAGGCTTCGTTGTTCTTTCCTGTGCCTTGTGTTACTGATTGTCTTCGTATTTTATTTCAAATAATTTGTTAAGGAGAGGCATTGAGCAGCACAAGTTCTTTAGCTAATGACTCATCCTATAAATTTGCAGGTGACACCTAATCTGTACGGAAATCTAATTGCAAATACAGCTGCAGGTATTGCTGGTGGTACAGGAGTCATGCCAGGAGGTATATTCATGAATTAACTTTGTTTTAGAACTTTTATGCCTTTGTTTTTCCTTCTTTTCTTGGAATCAATACATCCTTGATACACATCCTGATGATGGTTATATAGTGTTTGCTTTTCTTCGTGCTTAAAGTACTTGTTAGGCTTGGAATTTAGATCCTGATAATAGTCATTGGGGTTTTCATTCTTGTGAAATGAAATGAATGACACTTCCAACGGCCTTCACTTGTCTCAGAGCTCTTGAAATGCTGCAATGTCACAGTGCTCAATGTCTTGGGAAATTTCAACATCGTAAATTTGGTGCTTGAATGCAATTGGACTATTCCAAATTTTAGGGAAGCGTACACCAACATTGAGGAACTTAATTTAGATTATGACTCCCTTGACTTGTATGTATGGTTTAAGAGATGTTAAGTATTGATTTAAGGTTCCAAGTCTTGCAACTGATCTGTGACTTGCAGTTTAAATATATGAAACTGCCAAGGTTATTAACTTATGCAACATTGTGACTTTATATAGCTGACTCTCTAATTATCAGTGTGGTAAAAGATGCATATGAGCGTGACGGGAGGCTCGTCTTAGGTCTTTTTAAGGTGCTTACAACTGGGCACTAGTCTGGTGGCTGGGGACCTTCGGAGACTAATTGGGGATTAGTCAGGGAACTAGTCGGAGACAAGTCGTATTTTGAGCGCCTATGGACCTAAGCGGTCCAGTCGGTCCAAATCGGATTCTCGATTTTAAGCGCCTAGGCTTCCAGGCGACCTTCATTTACAAAGTGCTAATCATGATCTAATCATTGCAACCATGCTTCAGTTTTTCCAATTATCTTTTTGGTCTCTCTCTCTCTCTCTCTCTCTCGTGTGTGTGTGTATCAGCAGTACCTAAATGAAAGCCACCTAGCCATTAATTCAGAGAAAAATATGTTTTGAAAACACTGCTACATTTTAGGTGTTACTTGCTATGACTTCAAATCTGTCTGTTCCTTCACGCCCCATTAACTCCATTGCTCACCCTTCTCTTTCACTGAGTTGCTTTCATTATGAGTCTGTCTTCATCGTTCTGAACCAATGTTTGAGGAAATGGATATCAAACAAGAGTTAACCTTTCTTATTCTATTGTGATAAATCTGAAAGTTTAAGTTGGGTATTTGTTGAAGTTAGTTGAGCTTGATTTTTTGTGTGGCTACATGTATTTGTCAGCCTATGATTTCACTGCTTCTGGGGGAAGTTAAATCATGATTGCTTCCCTCTACAATGCACATATTACATTTGTCTCTTTGACTTTTCCTAGCCTTTTCATATTTTGCAATTGTTTTGTACTTGATAATTAATAGAGAACGTGATAGTGAGCTGGAAGGAATAATTGAACGGCGTAAACCTAGTTGGTTCAAATTAGGAAGGGCCACATAATGGATAATAATATTCATTTCTGGACTACAGAGAGCAGGTGATCAGGCAGAGTTGATGAACTCTAAAGTAGATTTCAATCTGCCTTCACCATTCTCTTGGATCCTTGCAAGAGAAAATAGGCAGCTCCATCAAACATTGTATCGACCCTTCAATCTATCTTAAACCCTCCCTAAGTTTCTCACGACTCCTCCAAAATCTATCTGTCTCCCCTATTTTCGCCACGACTCCACTGTCTTTGAATCCGGTAGGTTGGACCGATTGATAGAAACTCATCACACCGCGACTAAAAAATAGAGATACAGAATTGTATTGCTATTTGCTAGTCATTCTGAAGGATTAGGAGAGATTAAGAGATGGAGATTCTACAAAACAGTAACAAAAGAAAACAAATGAAAATGAGCCTACCCCCGTATCCTCTCAGGAAGTTACACTTCCCTTTCTACTCCAAGGGCAGAGCCTAAACTCTACTTAGTCCCAAACAACAACATAAAATTTCCTTCCTCTCCTTACTGATTCCTTGTCCACTTCTGCTGTATACCAAGAGTACATCTTCTTTCATGTCAATAATGTGGTCCTTTGTATTTTCAACCAACTGGTCTTAGATTCTCTATCATTTTGTCCTACTCACTAAGTCACTATCACTTTATCAATGTTTCACTGATGTTAATGCTGCGTCTTATGTGTGACTATTTTTTTTTTTTGGAGACTATGGTTCATTCCTCAACTCAATTAACATGCTCATGATTGATTCAACTTGATTAACTTGTTTTTGATATTCTTTTCCAACTCTAGTGCTTTTTTGTCCACCTTTTGGAAACTTATTGCGGTATTTGCTAGCATTTGATATCCAATTAGCTTGAGATCTCCATGCATATCCCTGCTTATATTCTGTATTTCAAAATAAGATGTTCTCTAATGTTAAGCATTTTGTTAATTTGGGATGATGCATTAGTAATCTTTTCACCATACCAAGTCTAGAAACATACTTCGGATATTTGTTTACCTGATGATTGAAGTTCTTTCTTCTAGTGAGAAATTAGCTGGTTCGAGTACTAAAACACGTGGACTAAATTATGCAGGCAATGTTGGTGCTGATCATGCTGTTTTCGAGCAAGGTGCATCAGCAGGAAACGTGGGAAAATCGAGTATAGTAGAACAAAAGAAAGCAAATCCAGTAGCACTGCTTCTGTCCTCTGCTATGATGCTCAGACATCTCCAGTTCCCGTCATTTGCGGATCGACTAGAAACAGCTGTGAAGCGGGTAATCTCAAGTGGCAAGTGCCGGACAAAAGACCTTGGAGGAGATAGCACTACCCAAGAAGTTGTTGAAGCAGTAATAGCTGCTCTAGACTGATGGGCGGATACTTCATCTTGACCTTACTAAACATTTTCCGGTCAAACGTGGAACGGAGTTTGATCGTACCATATTCTTTATTTGATGCTTTGAAATTTTTCGCATTGCTGCCATCAGTATGACCACTGAAATTTATCTGCTTTTTTTTTTTGTTTAAATAATTGCAATTTGAGATGATAAAATGCCATTGTCGAACCAATTGAATACTGTATAGGGAAGAGGGTTAAAATTTTCTGGGGATACGGATATTGAATATGTTTTTAGCTTATTGATGTTTTACTGTTCTTCCCAGACACCGAAAGGTATGGATGAATATATGATATTGTTTTGTCATCTACTAATTTGCATGTTTGACTTGAAAAAACATGTCCATTGTCTGTTTTTCATATCATGATATCGAGGCCAAGTATACAACGGAATCTGTATACTTAGCCTCGATATCATTAGGATAGCACACTATGGACTCCGTCCCAGTCTCCGACAGATAAAGGTGGATCAAATTTAAATCATAAATTCGACGTCTACAAGTTCCCTGCTGTTTCGGAGTTTACCTAGAGACCTCTCCCATCTCTTGCGTGACCATCATATTTAAAAACTCCATGACTAAAACATATTGTAAATCTGAATCTGAAAATATGGCTAAATATAAGAAATTGTCATTTTGAAAAGGACAATTACATAAATGAAGATGATAAGGTTGAAACATAATAAAATGATAGCAACTCATCCATTCCTGTCCCTACATATATATTTGTTTTTCTTAAGATCCAAATCTCTGAATTAACATCCTCAAAATTCCTCCGACCACCACCATGAACCACCTATTCAAGACTAAATATTTGTATCAGAATTATTACAGGAATAGTAAAATCAGCATTATGGGTTGTAATTTCTTTAGGATTAACCATTTTTGTGAGAAGAATTCAATGGAATTGGAGGGTACGGTTCGATGTAGGGCAAATGATGTTCCATTGTCTCCGATAAGTTTCTTAGAGAGGGCAGCTAAGGTATATGGAGACCGAAACGCTGTCGTATATGGTGATCTTAACTACACTTGGATTCAGACTTACCATCGTTGTTTGAAACTTGCTTCTGCTTTGACCCACTTGGGCATTTCTCCTGGCCATGTTGTAAGTTATTTTTCTTTTTTGTTTCATTTCATTTGGGTTTTTAATTAAGGTTCTCTTTGGGGTTAAGATGGTAATTAGACAATAATTAAATGGTTAAGCAAAATGGACTAATCTTTGATTAATCAGAAAATTATTTAGGCGAATTTTGAATGCTGCAACGAGTTTAAATAGTCAAATCGGTCTAAATTGAACACTCGATTTTGAGTATCTAAGCGTTACCTAGATGACTTTTAAGGTTTCATAATGTAAAATTTAGTATGTTAGCAAAATATAAAATTCAGGAATCATAACGTAACTTTATGGTCGGGTAATATAACGAAATTCAAGTAAGTGCAAAATTCTCGACCAACAATTTATAGTTAAGTCAAAGCTGAATACATCATGGGCCTTTTACTGTAGCCCATAACTCAAGTGCAAATGTGTCGGGATATATGATTTGGGCCGAGTTCGTACACTTATTTTGGGCCAGTTAAAAACGATGCACGTTAATTCATACAGTTTAGTTTTGAGTTTGTATCAAAGCTAGCCTATTATTTTCTATGTTGATTTTCTTTTTAAATTCTCCATGAATTTAATGAGGTAGTATAAAAACTTAGTGGCTAGTTCTTTCATAGAATAATTGGAAACTTTTAATTGGAAAGATTATAAAGCGCTCCTGAAGTATGTAATCTCTCAATTTACAAAGTTCTAAATCATATAAGAGGTTTGAGTTCTCTACGTAGATTAAGCCGTTTGAATCGATTATCACCGAATCCAACTGAATATTGAGTAGTTAGAAGTCTGATGCACTTTGCAAAGCAACCAATGTATATTAAAATGAATAAAGATAATAATTGAAGGATACAATTTGTTTAAAATGGTCTATTAGGTACCCAAATTTGTTTAAACAAATATATCCGTTCCTTAAACTTGTGTAAATTGATGTAATTTACAACTTCTCAAATTCTACTATTGGCCTGCCTTGTATACTTCAGGAGTTAAGTATGTCATTTTAAGCAAGTTCAAAGAATTAACTAGTTTCATAAATTTAGGAAGCCGACCAATCTATTTTTTTTAGTCAAGCCATTAAATCTAACTTAAGTTAATATGCCACATGTCACAAATTGAACGAGAAATCAGATATTCATCCTGGAAATGCCAGTCTTTTCTATACTAGATCTTTTGCAATAGGTAATAACTACATTCAGCAAAATTATCATGAGAAAAGGCTTGTAAATATAAGGAATATTGAAGACTCAATTGTCAAAATAAAGCATGGAAATGGAAAGATTCATTAAATAAAAAATCTTACTAATTGTAGACTTTAGTTGCTTAGAATTACATACCAGTCTTTTCATGGTAGTTACACTTATAAATGACATTAAACAAGTGGGATACGAACTTCTTTGTTTGAAAATGACATGACACTATTGAATTAATGTTCAAATTAATAAAAAGGTTATATTGTATGTACCTTGCCAAATTTCAATCAAAAAAGAAAAAAAAATCTCTGATTGCAAGCTTTTCTAGAGATTTTGGGTGGATTTACAAAAAAAAAAAATGGAGGGTATGGTTAATTGTCCTGCAAATAATGTAGCTTTAAGTCCCATAAATTTCTTGGAGAGAGCAGCTAAAGTTTACAAAGACAGAACCTCAGTTGTTCACGGTCGGGTTAAGTATACTTGGGTTCAGACTTATCATCGTTGTCTCAAGCTCTCTTCTGCTTTATCTCACTTAGGCATTTCTCCTGGTCATGTGGTAATTTATTTTATCATTAGTTATATTATCATTTAGTTTTGGTTCGATTAGTGGCAAACTATGTTGCATGGAAACTCCTATCCAATAGCGTTTCTGTGTTTTCGTTTCAGAAATGAAAACTACTATCTTGTATGGTTTCTGTGTTTTCGTTTCGGAAATGTAACTCTCGGAAACAGGCATGATATATTTCTAGGCACATTTCTGTAATATTGGTAATAGTAAACACGTTTCTGGTAGGAAACCGTTTCTGCTAGACTCAATCTGATTTCAATTCTCATTATGTTTTTACATTATTACGTAATTGCAACTTCCTCTTTTGCTTGAACTTTTTAATTGATGATCATTTCTACGTGGCTGCTATTGTAATCGTTCGTAGAGGGTAAGTACCAATTTCTTAATATTATACATTTAATACCAAAAGAATTTATTTTATAAGCATTACTTTTATTATATATATTTTTAATATGTACACATTTCGCCCACGTTTCCGTTTTGTATCTCTTTCAGAAATAATGTTTTATGGTACACATTTCGCCCACATGGACCAATTCTTTTACCTCAACAAATAGACTCAGTTTTCCAGAGATAAGAGTGACGGGCAGAGGTGGTTTTGCCGGGCAGGGGATAGAGCCCCCTGCCTTCACCCTTGGGCTCAATAAATCACGACGCTCTCAACTCCGGCAAAAAGAACTGATTGCCCCTCTAGGAAATTAAGGATTTCCCATTAGTCGTCTGAATGTGCTTAAATTGATTATGGTTAACCTCATATACTTGACATAGTAAGAGAAGGTTTAGATGGATTGAAGTGCGTAGGTAATTTTAAGCGAGTTCAGTGACAAGTAGATCAGTTTTGTTAAGTACATTAAGAGAGTTAATAGGTCACTTTTTCATAAAAGGTTTCATGTTGAACGTTTGTTGATCTGATGTCTTGAATTCTCGACCTTTGATGGTCTGATATGTTTTAATGACGTGTCAAATGATGTTGCTTAAATTCATTTGATTACTTACGGCATGACATGATCTCTTTGGCTATGAAAAAATATCATATTACTCTGCTTGTAAATGTGTGAAATCATATGACTTTTTTGCAGGTTGCAGCCCTCACTCCTAACATTCCTGCAATGTATGAGCTGCATTTTGCAGTGCCTATGGCAGGAGCAATTCTCTGCACTCTCAACACCCGTCTCGACTCGAACATGATCTCCATCCTGTTAAAACATTCAGAAGCCAAGATTATCTTTGTAGACCATCAATTACTCGAAACTGCCACTGAAGCTCTTGATGATCTTCGTGCTCAGACAGGATCAAAACCTCCCATTTTAGTTTCCATTTTCGAACCCGGACAAGCCTCTTTACACTACAACACTTCTAGTAGAAGTCTCGAATATGAAAGTCTGCTGAAAAATGGACATACCGAGTATGAGATCAAAAGACCGAAAAGCGAATGGGATCCAATTAGTTTGAATTATACTTCAGGAACAACTTCAAGGCCTAAGGGAGTCATTTATAACCACAGAGGAGCATATTTGAATGCGCTTGCAACGGGTTCTCTTCATGGTATGGGAGCTAGTAATCCTGTTTATCTGTGGACGGTCCCAATGTTTCATTGCAACGGGTGGTGTCTCGTATGGGGAATGGCAGCACAAGGCGGCACAAATATCTGCCTAAGAAAAGTCACTCCTAGAGGCATCTTTGATAGTATAGTTTTGCATAATGTGACTAATATGGGAGGCGCTCCGACCGTCCTGAACATGCTCGTGAATTCGTCGATTGGAGATAGAAAACCCTTGCCTCGTAGAGTGGATGTAATGACTGGAGGCGCTCCACCTCCGCCCAACATCCTGTCCAAGATGGAAGAGCTGGGGTTCTGTGTTTCTCATTTGTATGGACTAACAGAGACGTATGGGCCTGGGACTTATTGCGTGTGGAAACCTGAGTGGGATATGTTGCCCCGTGAGGAAAGATTGAAGCTGAAAGCAAGGCAAGGAATGCACCATTACGCCTTGGACGATGTTGACGTAAAAAGCACGGTTACTGGGGAAAGTGTACCTGCTGATGGGAGGACATTAGGAGAGGTTATGTTCCGCGGAAATACGGTCATGAGTGGATACTTTAAAGACGTGGAAGCAACGAAAGAAGCATTCAAAGGCGGGTGGTTTCGGAGTGGGGATTTAGCAGTGAAACATCCAGATGGTTATATCGAAGTGAAGGATCGATTGAAGGATATCGTAATCTCGGGGGGAGAGAATATAAGCACAGTTGAAGTAGAAACAGTTTTGTATAATCACCCTGCTGTTCTGGAGGCAGCAGTGGTAGCACGGCCAGACAATCACTGGGGACAAACACCATGTGCATTTGTGAAGTTGAAACAGGGGTTTGACGCGAGTGAAGGCGAGATAATCGAGTTTTGTAGACGACATTTGCCTCATTATATGGCTCCTCGGACTGTCGTTTTTGAGGATTTGCCGAGGACCTCTACTGGAAAAGTGCAGAAGTTTATCTTGAGGGAGAAAGCAAAGGCCTTAGGGAGCCTTTCTTGACAAAAGAAATAACAATTTTTAACATGTCTAGATATAGTTAAAGAGTGTGCTAAAATTATGATACATGTAAAAAGGAATTAATATATTTAATATGCATTTTCTTTTATGGACAGCAAATTAAATTAACTCAAAATTAGACAAACCTTTATCAAAATTAGTGAAACTAGCTGAGCAATATGGGAAGCTCTCGATATATGAAGTCGGTTGAGCAAGCGACTTTCCCCATCTTGGAATCTCATGAGCAACCACGTTAGCAAACGCACTTGACCCATCTTGGAATCTCATGAGCAACCACGTTTGTGCTAACGCACCTGACACAACTGAAAATTAAAGACCCACAATCTTAGATCATCAAACACTACTGACCCATTAAGGGCATTGGCAATCGGCAAATTGTCAGTTTCCAAAATCACATTTGAGCATCATCCATTCCATGCCAGGTCTAGGCCAAAGATAATGGCTGACATCTCTGCCACTTCCACCGACGGAGTTAAATTAACCGGAGCTGCAGCCAACATATACACATCACCAAATGAATCACGAATGACTCTCCCAACTCCTCCCGGTTGATCTTTGCACCAGTGTGCATTTTTAGAGGCAGATTCGGAACCCGGTTTGAAGACCAAATGTTTGCCTTTTCTCCATTCCCAATCCTCCAGCACCAGCCTTTTTCAATCAGTTCTCGACTTTGTATGAGGCATTTCCACATATAACTTGAACTCTTCCCCTTCACAGCATTGAGAAAATCCGAGTTAGAAAAGTATTTAGCTTTAAAGACACGGGCACACAGAGAGTTAGGGGACATGAGAAATTTCCACGCTTGTTTCGCGACCATAGCAAGATTAAAAGAGTTAAACCAACGGAATCCAATTCCACCATCCCGTTTAGCCTTGCACAAAACCTCATAGGCCAACCAATAAATTGGACGTTTCCTCGGTTTACTACTCCACCAAAACCTGCTAATGAGAGATTGTAGTTCATTACAAAAAGACGGGGGAACTAGAAAACAACTCATTAGATATTCTTGATTAGGAACTGGATGATACCGCTTCGTTGTGCTTGCCCTACACTTGAGCAGATTAGGAACAGAACAAATTTTCTACTTACTTATCCTGTTAGTTCTGGTGATTCGATACATAATATAGCTAAAAGATTCAATGTGAGCGTGGACATTATTTTGATGATTCAATTTACATGGAGACAACAATTCTTATACCTCTTTCTACTAGGCCTAACAGTTTGAAAACAATAGTCCACACCGAGCATTTTGCCTTCCTTGCCTTTATAGTTGTCCGGAAAGTAAAACATCGTCGAGAAAAATATATGAAAGGGTTTGGATTGGAGCAGCTTGTTTGTTTCTGCACGCTACCATTCTAGCTTTTCTGTTTCTGCTTCACCGGAAGAGAAAAAAGAAGGCGCCTGCGAACGATCCTGAAGTTAAGAAAGGGTTTCCTGGAGATCTTCATGTTGAGATTGCAAGCGTCGGGTATGCTCGGAAAGTGTTTGTGAATTAAGGAGGTAAAAAAAAGTGACTGAACACAGAATCAAGGGTTGTGTCTACTGGGGTGAGTTTGATGGGGATGTTCTAGTGGTAAAGAAAAAGAGTAGGGACGTGTCAAAAGAAGTGAACATTTTGAAGAGGTTCGATCACTTCAATTTGATCAAGCTTTATGTGTGTGCCAGAATCTTGGTTGTTTCTACCTCATTTTCGAGTATATGAAAAACGGTAGTCTACAAGAATGGCTATCAAGGCATGAACAAACCGGAAGCTGGAAAAAAAAGATTCAGATTGCTCTTGATGTTGCCTGCATGATTCCGTGGCCAAAACAAGTGATTTATGCTTTAGCCTTCTGATTCTAGAAGAGCTGAAACTGATAGCAGTAATAGTGAATTCACTTTTATTATGCTGTCTACAGGTCCTTGTACTAGAAAAAAGTGTTTTCAGTTACTGAAAAATATGTTAATGAGTTATGGCATAAGCCGAGATGAATACTTGTTGGTATCATAGAATTCTCATGGTCATTTAGGATCAGAAAATAACCCTTTGTAGTTCTTTCCATCTAGAAACGGATGCTCAAGCTAAAGTGATATCTAACCTTGAGCCTTGCCTGCAGTCTTCAGCTTATGATCAACTCGAATTCGAGATATAACGGCTTCTATTGGTGGAATTCTAATTGAATAGATCCTTCCGTGATGATATCACTGCTAACACCACCCGTTTTGAAGCTGTTATGGAAGAAAGCCTTCCACTATTCTCTCGCTTTGGTAGCATGAGATTCAACTCAAAGTTATGGTTCATGTCTTGCCCGATAAACACGAGGTTCAAAGCTATTCAGACAACACTAGTACAGTCAAGTAGTTAAAAGCTGTGATATCCTTTTCTGTTTATAGGTTCTATTGTACAGACAAGTTATAAATTGTAAGAGCTTCTTGGTTTGATGTCCTTTTTGACAACGAGAGCAACCATATAGGATCCAATTGAGTTCCTTAGCTTAAATGACAGCAGATTGACAGTACACTGAGGGTTTAAATGGCAGCAGATTGACAGTACACTGTCCGAAGGAACATATCAGTTTGGCAGTACACTGTCCGAAGGAACTATACCTGTACATCCTGAGATCATGAAAACCCGGATGAAATCAGTTGATGGTTCCTGCAAAGGATTTTTCAGCAGTGAGTCCCCAAAAGGTTTAGTTTAGATCATTATAAATCCTATTAAGAGGACTTTGTTGAACGAAAAACTATAGTCAATTATGTTCGCATCTGGGACACTAAATTGCCACTTAACAGCAGTATCATGCAAACCAGAGATACACATACAAACAAATAACGTCCACATTACCTGGACTTGCAAAGATTGCAGAAACAGTGATGCTTCCACTAATCAGAGAAATATTCACCATAAAATCAATGCTCACTCTTCATTCATCAGCACACAGCTTCAGAAACCACACATGCATCCAACATTTCTTTAGCATTTGCCTTGACAATTTTAAACATCTATGGAATTTTATACTCTTAATAATATGTCTGCTTGAGTTTTGTATATATGCTTAGGCCTACGGCAACATGAGTCTTATGCATTGAGAAAGGAATTTATACCCGTGGGATCAAATTTTTACATAAATTGCATCAGCAAAAGCCATCCTTCTAAGCATTGCCAAAACGTTTTGCCTCCCACTCTTCTACTCATCCAGAATCTGCTCTAAAACTCATATTTCAACACCTAGGAATCACAGACTAAACTTGATTGGTCACTGAACGAGCAAATAAAGATGCTCAATAATCTTTGAGACGGACGCTTTTCGAAAGCTAGAATGAAAATAGGAACATGCTGAATTGCTGATGATGTTACACATTTTCTTCCAACTCACTGCAAGTGATCTAACTCAGTGAATTCTAACTGAGGAAATGAGTTATAAACCGGAGATTTTCCCATTTCAAGTGATACGAGCACATTAATCCTGATACAAAATTGCCTAACCTTAGTCCCATTGGTCACCCCTCCAACAATCAGACACTTTTGCTCATTTACTAACATCTGTATCCTTAATGTCAGTAGAGGGAACAAAATGAATCCACCAAACTAGCTCCATTTATCCAATTATCATACCGGGAAGAAAAATGCTTACCATAAAACCCCCCTCTGTACCTCCATTTACTTCAACTAAAAAATAATGAGTATAAATACTTTAACCTATTTGAAAAACTAGTTAGAGACTTCATCCGTACAAAACTACCTCAAGAAAGTCCTGCCCCAGTGTCATGACCCTTCGTATAATCTACTTTTGTTGCACAGTTATTGCAGTGAACTCCCTGTGATAATTCCTGAACAATTCATATGCAAGGAGTATACCGTTAAGAATCCTTCTGCCAGGCACAAAAGCATATTGATTGAGAGCAGTACTTACATTGTACAAAACCGTGCAACAAGAAATGGATCTGAATCCTGCACATAGTATCATCTAACTTGTCCTCATTAACAATCCGAGAGGCAATTTTCTTCTGCAAAGTTACCTTTAATCTACCCGGACCAATTATAACCCCTTTCCTCTTTTTATTCATTTTTGTAAACAGTACAAGTTAACGTGTGTAAGGGTGACAGCCTATTGAATTCGCATCTGGGCCACAAATTATTCACATTTGCTTATGTTACTACACATGCCTCCGTTTTTTCGCACAGCCAACTCCTTAAACTCATGTTATATGGCATTTTCTCTTTTGCAATAGCTTAGGCAAGACTTCCGAATCATGGCTCCTAATATATGTCATCATTATGAAGGGTCCACTTCTATGTTTCCGAGCATTTTTAACTGAGACTAATACTTGTATACATGATAGGATTCAGAACATGGTTTCTAATTTCGATTCATTGGTTTAGATTAATGTGCATTTTAAGTTTCATAACCTTTACAGTTGGGATCAATGATGCATGTTCCATCGTGCACCGTATACGTAAGGCGAGCGTTTTCATATTTGATGATTGGGCAAGCAGAACTTGGTTTGAGAGATGCAATGCAGGCTCAGGTATGCTTGCTTGAGTGGCCTAATGCTTTCTACAGAAGTAAAAAACGGATCATGTATTGTCCACAATTTGTACGAGAAGGAACAGAATGTCTGAGATTGGTGAAAATTGTCAACAAAAGGGTAGATCATATAAGGAGCAAACTTTCTAGTATAGAAAAGGGGAAAACAATTGACTTTGTACTTTGTCAACTTCTGACGTCCATTCCCTAAATTTTGATCCGTCAAGATTCAACCTCTGAAATTCGATTTTGTCAGAAATGTACTCCTTAATGGACAAAAGTTTTATACTTAGACCCGCATTATGAATAAATGAAGAGAAATTTCGTGATTACCATGTATGATGATGCTTAACATAAGAGGTACATATTGACAAGAAATGGAGTTTTGGATGCTAAATCTTTACCAAATCCAAGTTCAGGAGGCAAAAATAAAAATTTGGAGATAGCAGTGAAACAATATCTCAGATCCTAAAGGCATGAACCCACCACAGCTGGGACTGCCAAATCCTGTATACCACCACAATCCCGATACAACATAGGATGAATTTAGAAAGGTGTATTCAGAAATATGTTGATCCAATTTGTCCGCTAACCTCCATAAGAGCGTGTAGCAATCGGTCCAATTGTCTTAAAAGAAGGCTTGTGAAACAGCCATGTGTTTCAAACAACAGCCTTCTGCAAGAAACATTGTTGCATGATTGGCTATAGGACACTTGAATTACATCCCCTTATCGTGGTGAAAAAAATTTCAAATCAACACAGAGGTTAGAAAGTAGTTACAAAATAAATGCATACCAGGATAAAATTGCAGCTGCAGAACGAAAAATTTGAAATACAGGGACTTAATTCTTACTGAAAAGAATGCACTGAAACAATCAAACTCTGGTTTTAGCTGTAGCATTGCTTGGTTTCATTCAGTGAAACATATCAGTTTGGCAGTACACTGTCCAAAGGAACAACACTTGTCTATCCTGAGACCATGAAAATCCCGGATGAAATCCATTGATGGTTCCTGCAAAGGATTTTTCAGTAGTGACTCCCCGAAATGTTTTAGATCATTCTAGGCTTATAGCCTATTAAGAGGACTTTGCTGAACAAAAAACGATAATCAATTATGCTCGCATCACGGATACTAAATTGCCACTTATCAGGATACTTACGCAAACAAGAGATACACGTACAAACGAATAATGTCTGATGCTCTTTGATTTCAGAACAACTGCGCGAAGATTGTGATCCCTTTGATCTCTTGCAAACTTATTTTGTATTTCGAGTTACCTGGATTTGCAGAGATTGCAGAAACCATGATGCTTCCCCTAATCATAGAAATATTCACCATAAAATCAATGCTCACTCTTCATTCGTCAGCACACAGCTTCAGAAACCACACACGCATCCAGCATTTCCATAGCATTTGAAAGCACAGCTAACTCTTTCTCTTTATCAGAACCCGTACCAGCAGAAGTCAAAGTCGCATGCACCATATGATGCAGCTTGGAGATTTTCTCCGTGTCACCACGTTTAATATATTTCCCAACTAACTTGAAAACTGGCTCTAGATTTTAATCTGCAAATAACTGCATCATTTCGTCTAAAAGTCCAATGGATGTTTCAATATCCCTTTACCTACAAAAACCATTAATCAACGAAGAATAGGTGATGATGGAAGGAGAAATCCCTTCCGTCAACATCTTGTTTCTCAAATCCAAAGCTTCTGCAGTGCTACCAGATCTACAATATCCATCAATCAGTATATTATACGAAATAACATTTAGAGTTAATCCCTTCATGTCAAGTTTATTAAAAAGCCTCCGGGCTCGATCTAGATTTCCTGATTTGCAGAGGCCATTGATCAGAGCATTATATGTTGTTTATGTTTGGAATAACACCATTTTTCATCATCTCATCCCGTAAGTTGAAAGCATCATTCACAAAACCAGCAGCAGAGTATCCATGAATGAGAGTGCAGTATGTGAAATTATCTGGGAGCAGCATAGTATCCATGAATGAGAGTGCAGTATGTTGGATAAAGAATAACTTTTAGCACATACATCAAGAGATTCTGCAATTTCAGACTATCTACTACTGGGAGCGCGTCAAAGCGTATACGATATACAAAAACATCAAAACTCACCATCTTCTGCAACAACATATTTGCTTCATCAATTCTACCAAGTCGATAGAGCGTACTCACAATTTTGCTGCATATAATCACGTTTGGAGAAATCCCATTCTCCTCATTAGGGGCCAGACCTCTCCCTATCATCAAATCCCAAAGCATCAAAGCATCCTCAAATGCACCCTCACGACATAAACCCTTGAGAAGAGTATTATAACTCACAATCTTCAGTGTAATCCCATTCTCAAGCATCCATTCCCAATGCTACAAGCCTTACTAGTTAAACCCTCTCTACAATATCCATAACCTTGACCTCAACTACTCCTGGACATGAATACTGATATTCCAACCCGTGATAACAAGGGAAAATTATCCGTCAAATCGTAAATTGAGCATATATTTCCAGGCAACCAATGGGACAGTATAAACGGGACCGTTGTCCGTCAAATCGTAAATTGAGCATATATTTCCAGGCAACCAACGCGACTGTATAAACGGGACAATCATCCGTCAAATCGTAAATTGATCATAGGATAAAACAAGGACATAAGGGACATAGGACAAAGCAGGGACATCAGGGACCAACGTCATTATTTTATAATAATGAGTAACGACCAACACAACAATATAAACAGGACAATTATCCGTCATATCGTAAATTGAGCATATATTTTGAGGCAACCAACGGGACAGCATAAACGGGGCAATTATCCGTCAAATTGTAAATTGAGCATATATTTTGAGGCAACCAACGGGACAATTATCCATCAAATCGTAAATTGAACATATATTTCCAGGCAACCAACGCGACTATATAAACGAAAAAATTATCCGTCAAATTGTAAATTGACCATAGGATACAGCAGGGACATAAGGGACCAATGTCACAATATATATAATAACGAGTGACAACCAACGCGACAGTATAAACAGGACAATTATCTGCAAATCGTAAATTGATCATATATTTCTAGGCAACCAACGCGACAGTATAAACGGGAAAAATTATCCATCAAATCGTAAATTGAACATACGATAAAGTACAGGGACATAAGTGGACATAGGATAAAGCAGGGACATACATAGGATAAAGCAGGGACACAAGGGACTTATGTCACAATATATATAATAACAAGTGACATCCAACGCGACAGTATAAACTGGACAATTATCCGTCAAATCGTAAATTGATCATATATTTCCAGGCAACCAGCGCGACAGTATAAACCAGACAATTATTCGTCAAATCGTAAATTGATCATAAGATAAAGCAGGTACATAACATAAAGCAGGGACATAAGGGACCAATGTCACAATATATATAATAACGAGTGACAACCAACACGCGACAGTATAAACGGGCAATTATTCGTCAAATCATAAATTGATCATAGGATAAAGCAGGGACATAAGGGACATAGGATACAGCAGGGACATAGGATACATCAGGGACATAAGGGACTAATGTCATAATATATACGAGTGACATGGAATCAAGCTCAAAACATTTAATAATAAGTTCGCTCGATAGTCAGGAGCCACGCACAAATCTCCGGAAGGACATTCCATTAATAAATTGAACAGAACTTGCAATTTGCAGAGAAAAGACCATAATACCAGCTGGATACTATATACTGAGTTAGGAACGGACAATTTATATAAAGTTACAAACCGCTCATGCATGGGGCATATATGTATTATATAAGTGTTAGTGAATTGCCACAATCGAAGTTATGCTCATTTTTCATAAAGAAAATAATAATCACGGGATACTTCAAAATGAAACGAATCTCAGATCAGATTTTAGTATAGAATAGTTCCTACCAGGAAAGACACAAGCAACCATGTAGATGAAATAAACATTCAGAGAGGGACTATATAATGTAGTATATATGGAGGGACTCTTTTTAAGTTCAATTGAAGTTATCAACATCTTTCAGAAGCAAATGAGAATAATCACAGGATAAAGACAAAGAATCTTTCAATGTAGTATAATACTGAGCAAGGGAGGGACTCTTTTCAATTTGCAATAGAAGTTATCCTCATCAGGTAAATTTGAATCACGGGATAGTTCAACATGATATTCAGACACAGATTAGATACTGAGTTTACTAAATAGACATGATATTCAAAATAACACAAATCGGCAAGTTTAAAATATCGCAAACCCTAGAATCATTTAGGACAGACAACAGATTTCGTTCGACACCACAACAATTTATCCAAGAAACAATATAACAGAAGTAAATACGCACCACCAAATCAATCGGATTGTTGCAGAATCTCGAATTCACCCACACAACAGAGGATTTCGTAACCCTAAATCTCTCGAATTCAACCACAAATCAGAGGCAACATTTAAATTTCGAAACCCTAAATCGCTTTGTTCATTGCAGCATCTCGAATTCATCACATACGCTAAATTTTATATACCGTAACCCTCAAATTTCTGAAAGAGAGCCCAAGAAATTTAGCGTTGGAATGAAGTCTGTAAAAATTAAAAATATGGTCTATTTAGTATTTATAGAGCCTCGAATATACGTCGGTGGAAGTATAAAAAATCTTAATCAAACTTTTATTTCTTAAAATTAATTAAAGACTTATAATTAAATCAAAATAGCAATACAAATTTATGATTTCTGGTAGAACATGTGCACAACTCGTCAAATTCGAGGCGATGGAAGAAATTTATAAATTATAGTTATGTTGATAATATATGTTGATTTTGCTAAAAGATTTATTTGGTTTTATTTTTATCATATATATTCATAGATAACAATATTTTTGAGAACATTTATAAATAACATTGGTTTAGTATGAATTGTGATTATTGATTGAAATGAAATTAGAGAAAAAAAATTCAGCCAACAGTTTCATAATTTTTTTTCTCTTTTAGTGATTCATTTTGCTTTAGATTCGTTTTTTAAATTGTATTACGATTTTTATTTTAATTAATGTTCGGTCATTCTATGATATTATATTTTTAATAATTATAATACCAAAAATTATTTGTATGTTTCATATATATTAGCAAATTACAAAAAAATTAAAAATTTATTTTTATTAATGTTAGCGATATTTTTGAGAAATAAAAATATTTTCGTTCAACTTTGGCTCGTGTGGAAATAAATGTGGACGTGCCAGAGAATTTGGTTCTCAACCTACGTTCTAAGAAGCGGTTTAAAATGTGAGGAGTTGCGCCTATTGCCTATGGATACTTGATTACTAACTAAGCGATTGGACGGGAAAAACAAGGATTGAGAAAACGTTACCCTTGGATTCCTAGTCGGGGTCAGCACAACTTTGACTAGAAAATAGACCAATAAATACTTCGTAAAAACTTTAAAATAAAGAATCAATGAACAAAATCAAACTTTAGAAAATTTAATTTTATTAATAAATATAATGTCAAATTACAAATGAGAGATACGATAACAAATCAATAATCCAACAAAAATATTAATATGATCAATGTTAATCAACAAAAGCTAATAAATAACTGAAAATTGGAAATCAGCAAAAACGTCAAATTAAACCGATTAGACGAGCTTTGACTTCTTGCTTCATATGGCAATGGTGTTGAATAGGTGGAAAAGGTGTCAGGAACTCATTAAAAATCGGCACTCAACCAAGGTATTTGTGGGAATGGATGTCAGGTTTGAAAGGGTCGAGTAAAAGACTTTGTGGATCGAATTCGGGGAATTTGTGACTAGTTTAAGGGGAAAAATGTGAATGACGAGGCTGTTTTGATTTGGTATGAACAAAGGTGTATAAAAGCTTGAATTTGTGTGCTAAATGCCAAGGAATGACTAAAAGATCAAAGGATTAATGAATAAGAATGAGAATAAAGGCTAAATGAGATGATTGTTTACCGAATTGGGATTGTAAATTGACAAGAACGAGTTTGGAATTGAAGAACTAAGGACCGAAGTTTAGAGAGCTCTAGAGAGAAAAATTAAGATTGACATTGATATGTTTTGTATTGAGTTGATTGTTTGTTTTGTTGGTCTTAAAATGAGAGATGAGAGGGGGTATCTATAGGCAAAATTGACTTGGAAGGGCACTCATATTTCCACCCACTAACCACACATTTAGCTACTAACTCCATGCACCACTTTGTTGAAGGAAAATGTGAATGTGCTTGCTCAAATGTAGGACTCAACTTTGGTGTAGAAAATTCATGAATTTACTTCTTTTTGTGCTTCTTTCGTCGTCTTCAAAAAATCACCGCTCAATACTTGCTCCGCCCGTGAAGATTTCATGAATATCGTTGGAAAGATGGGAACGTGTAGTTTCCAGAAATGTAAATTTCTCTACGTGTCTTCAACGTTTGACCCATTAAATTAATTAGTCAAAACCGATGTTTCACATGACAAGTTAATGAAAAATAATGGTTTAGAGGAAAAAAAGAATGTCCAATTAAATTAACCCATTAACCTCCACTAACTCCACTTGATTCATGTATGGACCAAGTCAAAAGCTCAAACTTCTCTTATTATTCTCTCTTTTGTCACTTTTTATTTTCTATTATTTTCTCAACAATCCTTACTTTCATCTCTCTTTAATTTTCATAAAACAAATACTATAAGTTAAAATTATAACCTATAGTGTTATGTGAATAAATGTAAAAAACCCCAACAATTAATAAATGTAATTATTTTAAATATAAATTAAATAAATAATATGTCATAATTTTGATGTCAAAACTAAATATTCTCGTCTATCAGTTTAACATATTTACAATTATAATATACTATAAAATAGGGATTAATGCTAGGGATTTAATGAAAAAATAATAGTAACAAAAAGTAAAATAAAGGTCTCGTCAAGACGCATTCTTTTCTTATAGTTAATGTGCTTCAAACATTTATTTTGTTATTGATTATTTTTCAGGACTATGTTCTTCAAAATGAGCTTTACTTTTTTTTTTCTTGGACAGAAAAATACATTAACTCAACAAGACAAACCTTTGTCAAAATTAATGAAACTAGCTAAAAAAGGTGGGAAGCTCTTAATAGACGAAGTCGGTTGAACAAGCGACTTTTCCTATCTTGCAATTTCATGAGCAACCACGTTAACAATTCGCCGAACATAACGCACTTGACACGACTGAAAATTAGAGACCCATATTCTCATATCATCAAACACTGCCGAGCCACTGAAATAAACTCATTATATACATTTTAAATATATGTTAATCTTTAATCTTTAAAACTGATACGTTCATTTTTATTTTATGTGAGTTTATATCTTTTGAGTTTGGGATTTGATTTTTTAAACCAAAACTAAATCTAGTTTGAGCTTGCCTCATTTATTCTCGGGCTAGATTGGGGATAATGTAAACTTAATCTGGTCCATGAATACGTCTTGTCCAAAAATAAAATATATATTTCAAAGTTGGTAACACTAAGGGGATATGCAAATAATTAGGGGTGAGCAAATTCGAAATCCGAAAAAATCCAAACTGAACCAATTCGAACCGTTCTTTATTTGGTTTGGTTGGAATTTTATTGTTTAGGTATTTCGGATTTCGGTTCGGTTCAGTTCAGTTCGGTTTGGTTCGGATGAAAACCGAACAAACCGAAAATCAAATTAGATTATAATACATTATAATTATTCCCTGCTATTTATTTTTTAGGATTTAACTTTTAGGTATTTTATGATTGTATGAGTTTTAAACTTCCATTTCATTGTCGAATCGTGTGTTTATGTTTGTTTGGTTGGCTTTTAATTATTATTTTATTACGGAGTGCTATTCTATTCTATATAAGTTCTTTTGTTAATACTTTTTTAATTAATAAATAAATATTTCGGTTTTCATCCGAATCTATCTGAACCAAACCGAAATTAATTCGGATCGAATTGATCCGAACCAAATTAATTTCGGTTTAGTTCGGATCATAAAAATATCCCTTATTCGGATTGAATCGATTTTTCATTCGAACCGGTCTATGCTCACCCCTACAAATAACCTACTGAATATATTCACGTTCATACTCACATTTATTATTTTAGACAAAAAAAAACACTTACATCATAGATGATCTATCACAACACAACTCTCAGAAAGCGTTGGTCTAAGCTGTAAAAGAGTTGCGTTGAACAAATAGACAACTAATTTGGTTGCTATCACACCCTTGAACTTTATAATTTTCATTAATTAACCACATAATGTCTTAACTTTTACACGTCAATCATTACTAACCCTTTACTTGTACGTCCGGGAGGGAAGAAAATCTGCTGTCCCGGACTTCCTATCCCATTTTTCTGTCCCCCTCTCAATTTTTGATATGTGTAAAAAAGATTCTAATGGTTTTTTATTATACCCTAAATTGTCCCCGAATTAACCCGTAGTAGAATCTTTTTTACACGTCAAAAATTGAGAGGGAGACAAGAAAATGAGATAGAAAGTCCGAGACAACAGATTTTTTTCCGGAAGGGAGAAGCTCGATAAGTATTCTTTTTCTTTTTTCGGTTTTTATATAGAAAGGCTCGATAATTATTCTAATGAAAGTTTAAGGGCTTAATTTAAGAAAAGTAAGTAAATAGTACTCGATCCTTAAAATCATGATATTTTAGAGCTTGGAATCTATTATCAATATTCAACTGTTCATGAAGAAAACTGTTCATGAAGAAACCCTTTTGAATGTACTTTCACATCGTAATTAAATTTTTTTTTGTTACAAAAACTTAAGTTTAGGTAGGTCTACCACTTGCAAGATTAGGGTAAACTACAGATCTCAATAAAGGTTTATAGTAAAATTTATAAATTACCTATTAATAAAAGTTAAATTTTTTACGAAGTGAAAACTGGAACATAAACATTTCAAGCAAAAAATATATAATGTCTTATCACTTGAACTAACTCTTATTAGTAATCACAATTAATTATTAGGTGTAGAATTATCAGACATGTTGAAACCGTCTAGAAGCATGTATTAAACTACATTTTGATAAATTGTGAGCCTAGGTTTAAAATTTATGTTTGTTTAACTATATATTTCTGCTTTGAGAGATCCTTCTGAATGTACTTTGAATGTACTTTCACAAGTCACAATTAATTTTTTTTGTCAAGTGGAAAATTGATTATGTGAAATCTTCTAAATATGTATAGTGGAATTTTCTATGAAGTATTAATAAATGGGTTAACTTATAAAACAGTTAAGAGTTATAATTTTTAAACCTCAAAATTCTAGTTATTATTACTTTAATTGCGTTTCAGAATAGCCACTTAACTTAGTTTAAGAATTAACTGAGAATTCACTTGAGTTGAGGCAGCCCTCTGCTGATATTGTAATTTATACTAATCAACTATTTTGTTTGAATAAATAGTAAATCCCGATGGCTAACTATATTAATCTAATTATTAATCTACAGATAAGGTTCAAAATCATTTTTACTAACCTGTTATCAAAATTGTAACAAACTAAACTAAACTGATCGTTAACACGTTCCAAATATCAATTATATTTAAGATATTTATAGTGCTACTAATATAGTTCAAAAATACTAAGACTTTGCTTTGTTAAATATAAATTAATACGAATTTTTCTAAAATGTCTCCAAAAGGTACACCTTAAACTTTATTATTGTACACAATTAATAAAACTGTTAAACTGTTATAATTTATCGAGAAACTATTTAAAATGTTTAATATGATAGTTAACCCGTTCACATTTTCAACAATATAAAAACTAATCTTACATCAAAATTTTGGGAATATATTTACACAATTTCCAATTAAGATTAAATATGTAGTTATCGAAAAAAAACAAATTTTTTCATTTATTCTTTTACAAAAATAGACAGGAGGAGAGTGTACAACATCCAAACATGTATTCTTCCTTCTATCAGCTCCCCAAAGGTCCAACCTGAAACATTTATATGAAAATATTAGATCAACTCGAAAAGGCCCGACACAAGACTTTAACGAGAAAATGCCGAGTTAACCTACATTTTGTATCAATTCGGCTCATTAGCGCTCCTGTGGTTTCCTTTAAAGGCAACTTTATCCCTTATAATTAATTAAACTTTAATTATCAATTAATTATCTTCACATATAATTTATGCTTTTATAAAATATGTCAAAGTTGCCACTGTTCACTTTTTTTTTTAATCTTTGTAGAAGCCACTGTGTATTTTATATGATTTTATAAATTCAGACTTTGAATAGTGAGTTTGAGTTCTCTCTATAAAATGCATGTCATATTACCCAAAAAAATACATTCAAAAGTAGAACAAAATTCAGATAGAGGAAAAATGGCAGCTCCAACACCTACAAAACCGGAGCAAGACATTTTTCGTGGTTGTTTGAAAAACCAGCCCCGTAGCGTTTGGGGTCAAACATTTGCTTCTCTTGCCCCGCTCGATTCGGTATCGTTATATTTCTTCACAATGAAACTTTGCTGTCTCAAATTCCATATTTCCTTATATGCCTCTCATTCATAGTGACATGTATACCAAATTACCAATATGGTTTGCGTATGATATATGTGGCACATCTTAGAAAATGAATAGAAAACATAAGATGGAAATAAGGAATTTCGGACAACAGATTTTCTTTCATATCTTCTCTCAATTATAACTCTGTCTATGCACTTTCCTTTACATATGCATGTAACGCTCATTAATATTCATATTATCAAGTAGACGAATAATATTCGGAAATTCTTTTATATTATTTTTAACATAGATACATGTTAATTGTACAGGAATTGGAATCACGCTTGGAAGAAGTCGAAACAATGAAAGTTAAAGTGAAAAATATGTTACTTCACTCTGCTTCAGAGTTAATAAATAATATCCAACTCATCAATTTATTATGCCGGCTTGGTGTGTCTTATCATTTCGAAGAAGAAATCAATGAACAACTCAATCATATATTTACCATACTTCCTAAACTCTTGGAAGATAATGACTATGACCTATGCACTCTAGGGAATTTATTTCGAATATTAAGAGAATATGGATACAAAATGACTTGTGGTAAGTATTTAATTAGAAGCTATATTTTTTTTTTCTGTTATCATCAATTTGAGCAATTATGAACTTAATTACGAATTTAGTAAATTAGATATATACCAAAGCGATACATTTTAACTTAACTATGAAACTTACCATATCAGATGTATTTGAGAAGTTCAAAGATGGAGATGGAGAATTCACGAAAGACATTGCTAATGATGTCAAAGGCATCCTTAGCTTGTACGAAGCAAGTTTTTTGTTGATGCCTGGTGAAAATATATTAGATGAAGCTATGGCTTTTACAAGGAAACACTTGGAAATTTTAGCTAAAAATTCAAGTCCACATCTTCAGAAACATTTCAGGAATAGTTTGATGTACCCGTCCCACCACACTATTGGAAGACTCAATACTTTACATTACATATCGTTTTACGAGGAAGATAACTCTGCAAATGAAACTCTTCTGATTTTCGCAAAGTTAGATTACAATCGAATACAATTAGTCTACAGAAAAGAGCTAGCTTTACTTTCTATGTAAGTGATTATCATATTGGACTTTTTTTTCACTTTTTTTTGTCAAAGTGCAAACTTAAGACGAAAAATTCTATTTTATTTTTTTAGGTGGTGGGAAAGTTTTAATGTTGTCGAAAACATTCCTTATGCAAGAGATAGACTCGTAGAGACATATATCTGGACGATCGGAATGATGTTTGAGCCACAATATGGTATTTCTCGAATGCTTATATGTAAGTATATGGCGGTGTTAACACTAATGGATGATACTTATGATTCATATGGTACCATTGATGAACTCAAACTTTTCACAGCTGCACTGCAAAGGTAATTTATGTCCAAATGATCTTTACTATTGTTTCTTATACTTCGATTTGGATCACTTTTCAATTAATTTTAGCTCTTTACCGCAATTCACTTATATTTTTCGTGAAACTTGTCACCTTCGAACAAGAATAAGAGAAATTGTCCCAAATATACATTTGATTTTGTTCTTTCTGTCATGGAAAAGGGAATAACGGTTTACTCAGGATCTTCTCGTGCGAAGATATGAGATGACACAACATCTGCTTTCTTGTTATTCATATCTTTTCGATAATTGTCCTTTAGTGGCATGATCGGCCTTGGCACACTTCGGCCTTTCTTCCAATATGAATCTTATATGGGCTTACGCTTGGGCCACCAACCCAATGTCCACTTCATGAGTCTAACCCAGTAGAAGAGCTTATTTGCCCGCCAAGATTGATGACATCCATGACAAATCTGGATGTTATCAAGATGTGAAAGAAACACATGATAAACGGTTTCAAATTTCATTAAAAATATAAGTTCAACTTTGTAAAAGGTTACTAAATCAAAATAAAAAGGCTTAAATTTAACATTCTAATAAATGTATATGGATCGATTTTTTTTCTATTTTCCATTTTTGAGTTCGCCTCTCTTACTAGACTATGAATATACAATTTACATGTTTTTGTTTTTGTCAATGCAGGATTACTATAGATGTTGTTGATGAACTACCGGAATATATGAAATTTCTTTACAAGGTTATCGTTGAGTTAATTGAGGACCATGACACTCAAGGATGCTCTTCTAAAACAAATTTTGTTAGGGAAAAGGTAAATATATTATACGTCACATGGTAACACAGACATGCAGTTTAAAATTACAAACAAGTCAATGTTTCTAGTTTGCCAAGTTTGCAATTAAAGGATATGTTAATTTTAGGGTAAAAAAAAACTTACAGTTTAGTTCAATTTCAAAGTGAAGTCTCATGTATGAGGTGATTTGATAATTAAACTTTAAAATTTTTCAAAACTGCCTCATAGAAATAGCCACTGTAACGATTTTTAACTAATATCTGAATGAGCAATATACATCTGCAAGTTTTAAATCATGGAACAATGTTTGGGAAAAGTTCAAATCACATGGTTCTTTTAATAATTTTAGCTTCTATATTAGCTTCTATATTAACCTTTCACATGTTGTATATTAATGACTAGATGGCAGAGATTGCGACCGGCTACAATTTGGAGGCAATTTGGTTGAAAGAAAGGAAAGCACCATCCTTCGATGAGTACATGAAAAATGGAAAAGTGACAAGTGTTTATGACATGATTACGTCCGTGCTCTTTCTTGGAATGAATAATATGGGTACCAAGGAAATCACATGGATTCGAAATGAACCAAAAATTGTTGTTGGTGCCAAATTACATCCACGTTTCCTCAATGACATTAATTCACTACGAACGGTATGTTCAAATGTGTACATACAAACTAATTTTAGCCTATATTGAGATTTCATTAGAAAATAAACTTTCTAGGAGTTCAACCTTTGATTATTTGGTATAAGGACCGTCATTGAGATTTTCTATTGTTATTTTTAATTATTTTTTAATTGAGATAAAAACAAACTCTATGTTTTGAAGGATGAGACAAAGAGAGAAGACTTTCCAAAAGCTGTTGATTGTTATACAATACAATATGGAGTGTCACAGGACGAGGCAATTGAAGCTATCCTAAAAATGCTTCAAAATAAATGGAAGGAAATGAATGAAGATTTTCTGAAGCCACATACTATACCTCGGATATTGCTCAAGTACACTTTGAACTATGCTCGCACCAGTATCTTTTTCTATGGAGACACCGACTTGTTTACTTACATACACAACACCAAAGAATACGTTGCGTCGTTCTTCATTAATCCACTTTCAATGTAATATGATTTGTTTTTCTTTTAGTCATTCAAGTTTGTATGAAGTTCTAAAACAAAATAATATAGGCGTCCATGTGAAGTGGCACCTTGTTGCGGTTGTAGGGTTTAATGTGAGAGAAATTCTACACTGAGTCAGGATTAACATATTGGTCTATCCATTCAAATGATATCATATTAATCGATGGATACTAATGGGACATCATCTGATTGGATAAAACCAATAATGATCTTGATTCATCATAGGAAATTTTCTTGATATAGTTTGATTAAATTTTCTACATATTCGTTTTCCGTAGGTTCATTTTTCATAATTTGTAGTTGTATTTTATTTGAGTGAAAAGAAATAAAAATTGTACTTTTGTTATTATATTTAAATTTTCATCGTTTCTCTTATGTATCTCGTGTTTTTCATAGTCATATTATGAAATAAACTAATTAATATCTCTATTTGCTATTAGTAAACCGCTAAACAATGAACACCAAACAATAAATAATTAACAACAATTGAACCAAATAGGCTTCAATTGTAGCAACTTAACCTCAAATTATCTAAAACAAATATGGTATTTGAATTTTTAATCATGAAAGAGAGAGACGAACAATGTGGGAATTAACAAGAGAACCACAGTATAGATAATTATCAATTTTTACAGCAGAGGAAACATATTTTAATGCTCCACCACCATATTTTTTACACACTTTACCATCCAAATTTACCTTGTAAACACGACCTTTCTCTCCTTTCTTTTTCCCCATTTTTGCTACAGCCTCTGGTAACTACAATAATTAATGTTTGCACAATTATACATTAAATCAAAGTATATTTTCTTTCGGGAAAAGAAAATCAAAGTATATTCTATATCTCAGTTTTACTACACTATTAGATAAAAAAGACTATACTTTTAATTATCTAATTTTCAACAGATATTGGAAAATGTATATTAAATATCGAATTTTGAGGTAGTTTATTTTGAAATCTACTTCGCCATCGAGGAACAAAATCCAACTAATATGAATTAGCTAGTGCAAAACACCTAAATATATTATTTGTGTGTTTTATAATAATATATACAATTATATTAACTTATCAACTTTAGGCCATCAATTTTACTGTTTAATATAAGGGATGAAATTGTTTTTGATTGATTTTATTTTTTTTAATAAAAGGCTGGATAACGATTATGAAGAAAGAAGAACGGACATCTCAACCTTATTATTCAAGTGCGATGAGAATGACATTAGTTTAGGATTATACTTGTAGGATATGGACAACGCGAGTAGTGCATGCGTGGTACAAAAAAGAATATAATTAAGTTACGCATATGGTGTTATTTTGAACATTCTACCCGTCATCGTACTTATAAACTGTTTTTTTTTCTTTAAATAAGGTAGTAAAAATTTGCAAAGATGCTTTTTTTTTTCAAAGTATCCACCCGCTGATTGTAATGAAAGAACAAAACTAAATGTTACCGTAGAAGCTGCAATCCAGAAGTAGCCATCCTGAAAATGAATGTTATCTGGCATTCCAGGTAGCTTAACAAAATGTTCTACTCTTCCTTTTCTTTTTCCTTTTATGTTATATTTTTTACATCTTCTCCTGCAATCATATACATTTTTATAAAAAAATATTCCAATCTATTTTCCAAAGTAATGGGACTACTAAGACTACTTAATCCAAATTACTGAAAGATGTAGCATCTAAAACATGTTTAAACAATATTATCGAGACATTAAGAACTTACTTGGGAGTTTCACAAAATACGAGAAAATCTTGATTGGGAGAGAGAGCAACTCCGTTGGCGAAGTAAAGGCCCGAAGCAAGAAGTTGTGTTTGTGAAGTGTTAGGATCATAAGAAAGTAATCTACCATTTGGGTTTCCAGAAATGATATCAAACATGAAACCTTTAATGTCAAATTTAGAAGAAGCATCTGTAAAATAAATCTTTCCATCCTTAGCTACATTTACTCCATCTGTTAGCTTGAATTTTATTCCATTTGCTGATTGTGTTAGCACCTCCATTTTCCCATTTCCTTCTATCTTCAATAACCCCTATTCAACACGCCGACACGATTTATATATAGATAATCAATTTGATACGATAATTAAGTTGAAAACTCTTTAAACTTTCATGTTATTTTGTTATCCACTGAACTTGCTTAAAATGTAGTCAACCATTTCATAACTTATCTAAGAAACTTGATTAGTCGTGTAAATTTTTATGTGGTCTAAATAGCGGTTTCAACTTGCTTAAAACGTAATCAATTGATCTCCAAACTTGTTCAAAAAGATCAACGGGCTCATGAAGTTTTTTGTTTTTTTTTTTTCTATATGTTTAGCCACTTCGAAAATTAGGAATGAGAAATTAAGATTTTCAAATGATGAAAATTTTAAAATCCTTGACTTGGTTGAATTGGCAAAGGAAAACACTTTTATTTGATTTTTATTTCAGTGTGTTGAGGTTCTCTAGATGTGTTGGTTTAAACGGACTAAAGACTAATTACACAAAGCCAAAATATGATTTGATTGAGAGTTTCAACGATTGATTTAGTGATTAGACATTAGAGCTCTTCGTCAAAAGTTTGGTCAATTGCTCTAGATTTTTCTTTGATTGATTTAGATATTATTTTAATTCTTCCACTGAATATTTGATTTATATTCTATATCTACCACTAATTTTGCTCTCTCATGCATGTAAATTGAATAATCTGAGGGGGCTATGTCCATTTATTTGAACAAATTCAATATCCATCAACATTTTTGAACAAGTTCATGATTCAATTAACTAAAATTTAAGCAAGTTATAATGGGCCTATTGAAAGAGAATTTATAACATACTATAATAGTTGAAATAACATAGAATTTTATATTGTAGATCAAGTTTTTTGAAATTCAAAAGACGAATGACATATTAATCTAATATAATATATTTGATCATATAACATGTTACAACAAAATATCTCATCTTTCTTAATTCAAATAACTAATTACCTTATTGGCATCGGCAACAACAATGTCCTCTTTACCCGGCAGCCACGAAAGGCCGAGAGGTCTGCCGCCAGTATTAACCCACTTCTCGACCACCGTGTTATCAACTGAGTCACTGAGCTTGACTCGCTTGATCCACCCATCTCTACACCCTGTGTAAATGACCCTTGATTTTTCATCATATATGATATCTTCCGGCCCCTTCAACTTCCCCTTTCCCAGAATTTCCGGCTCCCTACGGCCGCCATTATTCATCAACTCTTCATCATTATCAAACAAATTATCCGAGTTAGACACGTTGAATCGGTAAACTAGCCTAGCAGATGCTAAAACTGGTGTTAGCAATAAGAAAAAGATAATTACTAACGGAGATTTTCTCTTAGTAAGCATTGTTTAACTAGCTTAAATATTCACTATAAATTATTAAATACTCAGCTTGGATTCTGTTTATATATTTTAGAAAAAATATTTTTATTCGCCAAATTAATTAGGGTTTTAGTTATTTATCAATATCAAAATGTCGACTCAGTCAAAATCTAGAATTTTTGGTTAAGCAGAAAAATAAAAATAAAATCTAGATCTTGATAAATACTAATTCCGCCATTATTCTCGTAATTTATAATTTAGTTTTTTTTCTTTTATTTTAATGTGCATTTGACAATTACCTGCCCTGACTTAATTAAGTTAATTGTTACTCTATTTTTATTTTATTATATTTTACAAATTTTATGTTTATTTGCTACATTTTCTTTAAGTGTGTGGTAGTAGCAGAACCGAAGCTAAATACTGCGTAAAATAAACAACTTAGTAAGAAACACATGCTTTGGAGAGCATGAATTAGCAGCAAAATACACCGCACATTTCTTCTAATGATTTGAAGTTTATATATTTCATCTAGTGTGACATTATACGATAATCAGACGTTGGATATGCTTAATTAGAAATTAGTTACAGATTAATCAGACTTGTGATTTATTGTACTTTTACATCTATTGATGACTAAATTATGGGTTTTTCTATGGTCACTTTGTAAAAAACAAAGTAACCATTACTTTGTCCATTATCACCATTGAATTAGTGGCATGAGATGTGATCCAACGGTGATAAAAACAAAATAGTGGTTATTGCAAAGTAACCATAGAAAGCACCCTAAATTATTATATAAACATTAGTTAAAGTATATATTTTACTAATCAAATGTGATATTATAAACCGATCTAATTTGAAAAAAATATTAAAAAATAAAACCTTAAAAATGTACCAAATACTATTGAATAATAAACACAATTCACCATTAAACATATGATAAGATAACATCAGCGAATTACAAATAAAATAATTTTTTTTGTTCATTGTCAAATAAAAAATGTCCAAGAAACCTAATGGATCAAATGTCTGGATGACACACCTAAGCAAACTAGCCAGCCGATTTCTTAACATTGTGAAAATATATCTTGTAAGAGATCCCGGACGGCAATAGAATCAACGAGCATAGTACTTATGAAGATCAAGACGGATTATATAAGGAAGATGAATAGAACCACAATGTAAATATTTTCCAATGTTGAGACCAGTTGTAATGTGAGTCAATTGAGGATCAGTGTACTGGGAAATCAAATTTCCGTCCAAATCAGCCATGAAAATACCTGCATTTTTCTCACCCCCCAAAGGTCCTACCATTTTTATTAACATGCCTGCTATTTTTCTCACAAAAGGGTACTCCAATGCTATCTTCCAAAATACTGTAACTTCCTGCAAATTTAATATTATGCTTTGAAACAAAATCTTATTTTGCTCTTAGTTTAATTGTAATAATTTAAAGAAAAACGTACCATGGCTGATGCAATCAAGAAGTGGCCATTTTCTTTATCATAATGGATGTTATCTGGTAATCCAGGCAGCTCTATAAAATTTTCTAGGCTTCCTTTTTTATCTCCTTCTATGTAATATTTTCTACACCTTCTCCTGTTTTCACAAAATTAAAAATTAATATAACTTAATTAAAATTACTAAAAATAGGGATAGAGTCATCTAGCGAAAAACCCTAGCCATCAAGGGAGCTAAAGCTTCTTCGTCCAGGTTTAGAGTTTTCTTTAGCCCCTCTTTTATTCTGTGTCTTGTTTTAGTTCTTGAATAAAATTGTTATCGATTCGATCGATATCCGGTGTTCAGTTGATTGTTTTTCCTTTATATGAAGTGTTTTTGATTTTCTTCTTGTATGTCCTTTTATGGGTGTTTTCAAGTTTTACTTCATGGAAATTCATAAGAGATTTATCTGCAGTAACATAGATTTGATTCATTGAAAGATTATAAAGTCATCTCTCGAGATAAAGATTATGAAGTCGATTTCGGATGGAGTATGTACCCACAAATGTGCCAAAAACAGTTAACAAACAGTTTACCATCACGATCTATGATTCTTAAAATGCAGAATGAGGGAGTTTATTGACACGTTGAAGTTGAGTGGTCACTTTACTATGTTTGCTATGCTTTTCTCTAGTGTTAAATGTTTTTTTTTTTAAATCGTCAGAATTGCTTAATTGAAACAATCCAATGTTGAGTGACTTTATTAACACGTTGAAGTTGAGTGACCAATTCGAAACAACCATCAATTTTTAGTGATTTACGTTGCATTTAACACTATAAATATAGGTAAAAATGAAGGGTTAAATTGGAAACTTACATGGGTGTTTCACAGAAGACGAGATAATCTTGATTAGGAGAAATTGTGACCCCATTTGCAAAATGTAGGTCTCTAACCAAAACTTTGGTGACCTTAGTTTTAGGGTCATAGCTCAATAATCTACCATAAGGTCTACCCTCCAAAATGTCCCACGTGAACTCGTCAAGACTGTACTTAGAAGAAGCATCTGTGAAATATATTTTACCATCGTTTGCTACTTCCACTCCATCTGTCAACATGAATTTTTTACCTTCTGCTTCTACTGTTAGCACTTCTATTGACCCTTCTTTACTTATCTTCAGTAACCCCTGTTTTAACACCACCAATTGCATAATTATTATCGGTTTTTAATAAAATTATTGAAAAGGAGATTAAGAAATAAAAAATTAAGTGAAAAAAAATAATGTTTTCTACCACAAGGATGGTGTCATGAATCATTTTGTTTTCTCCCTATTTTATACTCTATATGGGAGAACAAAAATGGAGAATTCTTCTCATTTAAAATTAAATGGAGATTCTTGCTCAAAATAAAAAAAAAAAAAAAATGGAGATTTCTCATAATATAATAATCAATGGTGTTACCAAAACTAAATCAATGGTTGTCAGGAAGTTCACATGCATAGACATTATGACACATTAATATTTCTAGATTTGATTTAATACTATGTAGTACCATATTAAAATTAAAATATACATAAAAAATCTACTGATGATTTAACTAGCAAATTAAATAGGAATCCTCACAGGGACGTAAAATTCCATGAGAATATATAGGTAGGAGAACAATTTGATTAACAGAAAAGTTAAATTTAAGAACCAAATAATTAGACATAAAAAAGTAATCGTATATCCCATATGCATGCATACATACCTTATGAGCATCAGCTACAATGACTCCATTGTTATGAATATCCATAGCGAGTCCAAGAGGTCTACCACCAGTATTGACCCACTCCGAGACAACCGAGTCCGCAACCGAGTCATTGACCGTAACTCGCTTGATCCACCCATCTAAATTACTCGTGTACATAACTCCCAACACAGAATCATACACAATATCCTCCGGTCCAAGAAGTTTTCCCCGCCCAAGAAACTCTGATCCTTCAAGAATCCGGCCATTCTTGGTTGCCGGAGCTGGCGAGGACTGAGTCAACTCGTGATTGGGATAAGGAGCTGGGTCGAGCGAGTCCAGTTGGTATAGGATTATGGAAGCTAAAACTGAAGCTAAAATCACAATGGTGTTTGAAATTGAAGGCATTATATCTTTTCTTATAGATCACAAGGAAAAAATGGGTTGTAAAGATAATTTATAATGTGGTTCTTAAAATATATTTTTGGCGTTAAATTTGATGAAAAGAAAATGCCAAGTGGTGATTTGTGATGCAGATTGCTGACTCAATTAATTGACGAAATTATGTAATGCTATAAGCCTTAATTTAATACGACTCTTTGTCTCTATCCTTTTGTTAATTTACGTTTAAAAACTTAATATACTTATCTAACTACTATCACGATAATTTCTTTTGAAAAAAAAAAACTATCACGATAACTTCTTTTTGGTAGAGATATCACGATAATTTCTGATAGTACAGAATTTCCAATAAAAGAATTGGCCAAATTTTTTGTATGGATAATTTACTGTTTACAGAAATAATTGTTGACAGTTTGTCAATTTTTATAAGAGTGAAGTACCAAAACACCTATTTATAGTTAGATTTTCTTTTTCTCGAAAAAGTTGTGTTGTAGAGTGTGGTATACTTATTCTCAAATGAAAATTTTTTTATTGATTTTAGTGAAGTATTCGGCAATAACTTTAAAGATTGACAATTCTAAAATTTAATGTTATTTTAACTAATTCTAAATATTTAATATTTGGAGTAGGTTATGGTTACTTTATTTTTTTTTTATTTTATTTATACTTTATCATATTTATCATTAGATTAGGTTTTAACTCAAGATTTAATGGTGGACAAAATAAAGTAATGGTTACTTTGTGAAAAACAAAGTAACCATACAATTTCCCATAATATTTAAGTTGCAAGAAGAGAGAAAATGAATGTTTATAGATACAAAATTTTAAAAGATTATTTAAAAAAAATTGGAAGCCTTAGGGGCCGTTTGTTTTACTACTTTTCAACTGTTTTTTACCTTTTGTTCCTAAACAGAAGATATTTAAGTGTTTGGTTAGGAATAAAAAACAGTATTTTACTGCTTTTCCTACCCCCTCTCTACGTTTATTTATTATTTCTCTTAAATATCCCTAAACACTTCACGTTAAAAAAAAACTCTCTTCTAAGCTTTGACATTTTTTCGGTTGCTCTCTAAACTTTGGCGTTTTTTCTGTTTCTCTCTAAGCTTTGGCGTTTTTTCTCTTAATATCACCCTTATTAAGCAATATTTTTTTACATAACCTTATTTAGCAATTTATATTTCAATGTAAAATACTTACGTTTTGCAATTTTTATTTCGTTATTTTTTAATTTATGTTCACTTTAGAATTAAATAAAAGGCAAAAAGCATTCTGAGACCCCTGATCTTTCCCTTTTCGGTGCATTAAGTCCTTGATCTTTTATTTGGATACATTAGGCCCTTGATCTTTTATATTTGGTTCTATCAAGTCCTCGTCTAACAAAATTAGATGATTTGTTAACTTTCACAAATTAATAAGACCAATTGAAATATTGCGACACCTAATTAATTACAATTGTCGTTGTTCTGCTCATTTTCTAGTCATTTCGAAAGTGAAATCGAGGAGAATGAAAACATAGATGAAATCTAATGAGTGATGTTTGACCATGTTCTTTATGCCTTATTAGTACTTATCGGTTGTTCATTTCAGCTCAATAATTTCTTTTCAGTAAATGTGTTTCAGTAATTTTCAGTCATAAAAAATTTGGCCTTAATTTGTGGGGATGGAATTGAAGAGAAGAACTAAGATGAAAAAAAAGAAGAAGAGCAAAGATGATGATGAAGAAGAAACGATTACAGAAATGAACTTGAGAGACAAAGAGAAACGTTTGAGAAATAAGGTGCGACGTTACTACATTCCAATAGGTGGGAAAAATAATTGTCAAATTTAAAAAGACAATATTGTCTAGAAATGTAAGTAGAAAGCAAAGTGAATCACATATATTAATAAACCCTTCTAAACGGACTATATTTGTAATTGTGCCACAATATTTTAATCTTATTAATTTGTAAAAGTTAACCTATCATCCAATTTTGTTATACGAGGACTTGATAGAACCAAATATAAAAGATCAAGGGCCTAATGTATCCAAATAAAAGATCAAGGACTTAATGCACCGAAAAGGGAAAGATCAGAGGGCCTCAGAATGCTTTTTGCCTAAATAAAATTAAATTTATTTAGTGGTTTAAAACATGTACATTTTAGTCCTTTTACATACTAACAGCAAAAAGCAATTACAAAACTGCCAAACACTTATCTTGAAACAGGAAACAGCAAAGAGAAAATCGGAACAGGAAACAGGAAACAGGAACAAGAAACAAGAAACAGGAACATGTGCACCAAACGGACCCTTATTCTATAGTAAAATAAAATGTGATATTTCTCTCAAAAATAAAATAAAATGTGATAATAAAAAATTTTAATTTTAAAATAACCTGTTTTGAGGGCCTTAACAGATATATTTTTTACAAGATCAAATTTTGACAGACTTATTTTCTTTTTAAATGGAGGGGTTAAAACAAACTTGAACAGAAAGCCAAAACTAACTTAGCAAAACCCTACGTGATGAACTTGCACCACTCGAGTTAGTTAGCAGAATATACTGGATGCCCTACAAGTTATCACACTCGTGAAGATCTAAGGAAAAAGTTCCTGCGAAATTTGTCATCCGGTCAGCTGCTCGATCACTTTCTCAGTTAATATGTAAATCTTAACCTCCAAACTCCTTTTCAACAAACTCTTACACTCCTCTATAATCCAATTGTGACCATGCATACTTGGTTTTGGTCTCAGAATCAACAACATGAGAACCAATTTCCATCAACACCTTTCACAACCCAAGCTTCCAAGCTAAAAAGGACCAAAATATAAGCCCCGTCACTCTACCAATACATTAGTGCAAACACCAAGATTGCACATGAAACCACCCCGCCAAGAACCCGCAATATCACGAACGACATCACCAGCAGAGGTGCCCCATGGTTCCTTTACTGGCATCATCATAGTTAACTTTAACTCATCCATCATCAGGCGGCTTCCAAACTATAAAAACAGTAGATATGACCCTAATCTACTTAAAAAACAACTAGATTACGCCACCTCCAGACCCATCAATAAACCACAACAAAAAGGATGTTACGACTATGGCCTAAAACTTTATCCGAGGAAGATAAATTCAAAACAAGCCAAGGTCGAAGTTCACTGGAATACTAGCCAAAACGCACAGACAGAGGAACAAATTCATTCCATATTCTGTGAGCCCTCGAGCAATCCCGAAGAACGTGAAGAGTGGTCTCGATTTGGCTACAAAAATCACAGCCACCCAAAGCACTGAGGCAATGACGAACCCAATTCACATTATAAAGAATTTTATCGTGTATCACAAGCCACATAAAGAAGCGAATTTGGTCAGACACACCAATAAGCCAAATAAATTTCCAATCAAAGTTAAATAGATCACTAAGAAGACCCACACCCTCAATAGCAATAGAATTGTAAACCGACTTCACAAGAAACTCTCTAGAGCATGTATGACACCCATATGGGTAGCTACATGGTGCTGCGTGGGAGCACTTGCCCTCACTCAAATATGAATTTTATGGCTAGGGTTCCTCTAGATTCATAGAAAACTCTATGTTGTAGAGTTAAGAGAATTTGAGTCATCCATTTAAACCAAAAGACAAAATTACATTGAATTAAAATAATAAATACAAGTTTTCTCTCTCTTTCTTTTCCTCCACTGTTTTCACGCTTTCTTCTACCTCCTATGGCTTCTCCGTCCACTCTCCATCCACTAGAATTCATCCCCGATCACCACACACATGTCTGAATTCATCTCCGACCACCTCTTACCACTGCAAGGTTAGTTAAATACTTATTTTTGTTATTGATTACTTAAATTGAAATTCAAATCCCTAATTGTATCCTTAATTAGTTAAATTTGCCTGGGTTAGGGATAGAGTTTAGAGTATTTAACTAACCTTTTGCGGTGGATGGGGATGCATTCCGGCAGCTGGAGAGTGGACGGAGAAACCACAGGAGGAAGAAGAAAACGTGGAACAGTGAAGGAAAAGGAAGAGAGAGAAAAATTGTATTTATTATTATTTTTAATTCAATGTAATCTTGTCGCCTAGTTTAAATGGATGGTTCGGATTCTCTTAACTCTACAACATAGAATTTTCTATAAATCTAAAGGATCCGGACGCAAATTTTATATACACTTTTTTTTATAACAAATAGATTAAAACTAAAATTATAACTCGCTTAAAAGATAAAGTGTTTTATTCTTCTCTTAAATCTCTTCAAAATATTTAAAAGTTTAAATGCACAATTGATCACTCAACTTTATTTGTTATCTCAAAATGGTCATGCCACGTAAATTTATCTCTATAATGTCACTTAATTTTGAGTTTTGTCTCAATTAAAATAAAAAAATGTGATGTGACTACCATGTCAACAAAAACAATCTTTTAATTGCCACGTAACATCCACCTAGATGTGGTATGTCATAAATTTCCTTTTAAATTTTATTTGCGAAAAGTGTAATAATAAAGCAATATTGAGGCAAGTATTTGAGTTTTGTGGCTACTGCAATGATGACATCAATACCATCCATCTGAACCCTGCTTAGAATCCAAGACATCGATCAGCAGCCAACTCCTAATCCGACTCCACTCCCACCAACCCTTCTGAATCCGCACAATATTTATCAATATCCCAAGCACTAACCACCATACACAACATTATCAATTCATTTTATGTTTTTTTTTATTTAAACTACAAAAAAAAAAACTGAGGAATTCCAACAAGACTCTTCGAGCTTTGACTATTAGTCAACCTTTAAGGGTATTTTCGTCCTAGAAGAAATAAACTGTATTCATCTTCTTCTTTCATTCATTCTCCAAATCTCTGATTATGAACTGGGTTCGTTAGAAGCAGCTTAAAATAAACAAGATCACCAAAATTGCTAGGTACATCCAATCTTAAATCATACTTGTACATAATTTGATGGATTGTCAACTTTTTATGGATTTTTTTATTGGGAATTTATCTCTTGGGAGTATATTTATATTTATATTTTATGCTTTATTTATTTGTCTATACAGAAATGTCAAATATGTTGTTAGCCTCGACCAATCATGGGAGCTTTTGTCTTTTTTGTTTCGATCGGTTAAGTACCATGTATTAGACCTCTTCGATCGAAACATAATGAGATGAGCTTTTGTTGTGCACTCTTTTAAGCCTAAAGCCAAAGCCAAAGCCATTTATATGAAGGGTGTGTCAGAGATTAATATAAAATATGTTGTTAACATTAATTATCAGCTCATCAGCCCATACAAGGCTTTGATACCCTGTAAGGAACTAACCGAACTAAAGTTTAAGTTGATACCGAAAATGACTAAGTAAATTTCTAGGTAACAATCTTAAATCGTAGTGTGCATGGTTGATGATATTGTTCATTTTAGCTTACTGTTTTATGGCCTATAATTGATAATATTTTTGTTAAACCATCCAGATTTATATCAAATGGCCAGCCAGATTGAAGATAAGCACAGTCTTTGGGAGCATTTAAACTCAAAATCAGATTATTTAAAAAGTGTAGTTCATGATGGACTAAGGTATAGGTCTCTTGAAACCCTTGAAGCGGACTTGTGTCTTTTGATTTGTGGCATGTTGCCTGAAGATTCTAGTATACTGTCAATTGAAGAGTTCGCTAAAAATGAGATAGGCCAAAAGTTTGAAGATGTACACAAGATGGTTGGAGCGAGAGATATAGTACAGGACCTTATTGATATCGTTAGTCGCTGTTATGTTACTAAACTTCGTCGTGAGGAGGATGAGTGCATCAATCAATACACCAAAATGTTTTTTGGTGGTAGTGCACACGATTTAGCAACAAAGATTGCCTTTAGATATCGATTAGTATTTTGCTGTGAGAATGTAATGGAAAAATGGCAAAAAACGAATTGGTATGAACATTGTGATGGACTTTCTCTTGTGCTTAAAAAAATCAGCAAGCACCCTGCGATGTTGGAGTGTCCAAAGCTTAGTCTGCTACAACTTCAATACGGCGAAGATTCAGACAGCCTTCCACTCCACTTTTTTAAAGGAATGAAAGAGCTTCGACTTCTATCTTTGGATGTTCCTTCACTGCCTCAATCACTTAAAGCACTAAGGAATCTTCAGACGTTGCGTCTTAAGGTACTTAGGTTGGAAGACATGTCTTGGATTGGATGCTTGAGAAACTTGGAGTTTCTTTCAATTTCTACCTTGAGTTTAATTGATGTCCCTAAGGAGATGAGAAAACTAAGGAATTTAAGGTTGCTCAACTTAAGAAAAATGAACCTCGGACACATTCCGCGAGGTGTACTATCAAGAATGTTGAAACTAGAAGAGTTGTATCTACCATTAAGCTTCTTCGGGTGGAGATGCAAGGAAACAAGAAAAGGTAACAATGATTTTGACAATGCAAGCCTTGGTGAGATAAGATCTCTTTCGCTAAATGCTTTAGAAATTAGTGTGCCAAATGCTTCAGTTTTGCCTAAAAAGTCATTAGTCTTTGAAAACATCCAACAATTTAAAATTCTTGTGCCGGATAATGTTAAATATCGAACATTTCATAGAAGTTCAAGAAATGAGTTGCAACTTAGAGGTGATGTGTGTGATATCAAGGAGAGCAGGATATGTAAATTGTTGAGTAGAACTGAAAACTTGAGTTTGACAAGAGTTAGAAACTTGAAGAACATTAATTATTTCATGTCCTGGCACGGAGACTATGAGTTAGCACGGTTGAAGAAGATGATTATAACTGAATGTGATGAAGTAGAGCACTTATTTGATACAACTTCGAATTTGATTCCAAAAAGTTCATTCTCGGGGTTGAGGACTCTGCATATATCGATGTTGTCTAATATGAAAGAGATATGGCATGAAACAAGGCCACAGTTTGGATGGTTCAAGAACTTGAGAGAGATCAACATAAGGTTTTGTCGAAAAGTGAAATATGTGTTTCCGTTATCAATTGTTAAAGGATTGAGACGTCTTGAAAGCATCGAGATACTTGATTGTAACGAAATGGAGGGAATTTTGTACAGAAATGAAGTGGAGGATAATACCTATGGTGTTCACTTTATTGAAAAGCTACATTTGCATTCACTTCCAAAGCTGATTGGATTTGTGGTACAGCAAGATAAAATTCGAGTTCATGACTCTACCAATCAGCCGTTGACAAGTAACGAGGTAAAAACACTTGATTCGTGCAGATTTTTCCTAGTGTGTGTGTGTGTGCGCGAATATAACAACAATTCTAAACTTTGTTAATTGAAATCCCATTTGTGTGTGAAATTTTTTGACAGATTGTGTCAAATATTTTGGAGGGACCAAATAGTACATTTAATGGAAATTTCCAATCATGTCCAACAAATGAAAGCACATCAAGATCTAATGAATGTTGCAACGCTCAACAACTTGTTTCCGACGAAGAGGTACATATTTATGCATGTCTTTCATTAAATTGATTGTTGAAGCCAAATTTCAAATAGTCTTAAATATATTGAACTCAGCCTGATTAATTCTCGAGAAGTACTCTTTGTGACCTCCATTATTGAAAAAAAAAAAACTTTCAAATCTCATTTACTTCAACTGGGATGTGCCTTCTTCGTCAGGCTCAAGTCGATTCGTGCCTGAAATGGGACACAAATGGATGATCTAGGAGGGACAGTTGGTTGGCGACCCTAGTCCGATGATTAAGATAGAGAAGAAAAAGAGAGAAAGGCAGCTGAATTAATAAGCATAGTAGTTACCTTTCCTAGCTGAGACATTGTTCTATATATAGCAAGGTCAAGTTATTTTCCCTAGACACGTATCACACTGCCATTAATCCTGGTGTTGAGGCAGTTATATGCAATGCGACAAAATAGGGTATTGCGCGTGCTTTGCCATGCTTCTGTTTGGTGTATTACTTCTGGTTGGTCCACATCGGCCAACCCGTTAGGACCTTCATGATTAGTTCATGAAACGGCAACTTGCTCCGTTTGTCTAAGCCTCATGAGTTCCTCATAGCCTGATATCAACTTTTGTATTATACAAAAAAGTAGTCTCGTATCTGGTGTCAAGAGAACTTTTGCTGTTTAACCTATATGTACATATAGCAAACTGTATTATTGTTTGTCATTTTATTTCTTTGTTTGGAAGGTTTCAGTGATGAAGAACAAGGGGAAAATCAGCCGTATGGAGATATCAAATTGTGCATTTTCATCCAAACTAGCAGAAAAATGGCTACGGAGTTTGAAAAGACTCAAAATATCATTCTGTGATGCACTTAAAGTTATATTTTTGTTTGAGAAAAACCATGGTACTACTAGATTTAACTCTTTGATAGAGTTGGAGCTGTACGGTCTACGGAATCTAGTGCATATATGGCTCTTGATTCCAAAACAATTGGTGGCCTTTCGGAACTTGGAACTTTTAGTTTTATCAGAATGTCACAACTCGTATCTTTTCTCGCCTCAAGTGGCCAAACTTTTGGTTCAGCTACAAAAGATATATATTGGTCGTTGTGCGAAGATGGAAGAAATTTTACTGAATGAGGATGAAGCAGAAGAGGTAAAAGTAAAACCAATCATGGACACGTTCATATTCCCTCAACTAAAGGTTGTGGAGCTTCAACGTTTACCTAGTCTTGGGTTTTTTTACAGTGGAATTCATGCAATTGAGTTACCATTATTGGAATCATTGAGGTTTAACGAATGCAATAAGATGAAGTCTTTCTCGTATGGGTCCTTGAGCTCACCAATGTTGAAGAAGATACAGATCAATGGAAGCTCTTATACGGTAACGGGAGATCTTAACGCAACCATGAAGCAGTAAAATCTCTTTTCTCTCCTATGTGCTTACAACATTAATTATGAATCCTCCCTGGCTGTGTTCTTTTGGTTATATTGCGACTTTTTGTGCTTTTGAGAGCTTATCTAGTGCTTTTATGTCAAAAGGGTCATCAAATAATGCTCACTATATTGCTACAACTTGGAATTTCTCTGCAACAAGTAGAAGTTCAGCAACTGCTGGAAGCGAATTACACACCTTTGCTGATCTGAAACGACTTTGACCCTCTGAAACTGCCATCGGGACAGCGGTTGCTATGAACCATGAAGAAATTGAAGGCAAGAGACGTAAATAAAATCTTTGCAAGTCTGGTGATATTATGATTTACTACCATTTTGCTTCAGGTGAAAACATGTACAATGACTTGAGCATTCATTTCTCTGATAGTTTCTGTTAAATTCTGTTCAAATAATACACTTGAACTTGCCCAAATCTCGTCTTATACAAAGGTTAAAGCTCGATACTGATTATGCATTTTAGACAAGAGAAAGGAGGTAGAGATAAATAATTAAGAAACACTACATGGAAAGATTTACAGTGAACATATAGAGCTCAAACATATATCCCAAAAATGAACTTCACTAGAAGATATCATGTCCTACATCAACTATTCTCAAGTTTTACCGGGCCTTTTCTTCTAGGAACCACCAATAGTCTGTCAAAATTTAAACTTTTAGTATTAATCTGATCCTTCGTACCAAAATCATACATTGTCGACATAAAAATTGACCACAAATGTCATATTGTGAACTAAATTGATAACAAAATTCATAATGCAACGAATTGATCATGCGACCCAAAATGAAGTGTAAAAAGGTTGATATTCATACTCTGACTTATGATATGGTAACGTTTATCTCGGCCTATCAAAGTCAATAAATCAAAATCAACCGAAGACCAAATACGGAGGTGCATACGCCATAAATCCAGAAGAAACTGCCCGGACAGCCATCATTTCTTTAATAAAGAGTTAGACACAAGCAAATGCTTTTTTTTGTAAAACATGATTCATCATTCATCATTCAGCATTTGAGAAGTCCAGTATTCCATAATGAAGACCGTCGACAACATACGCCAGAGCATTTATCAGGCAACTCCAACCACTAATAAACTGTCCAACAGATTGATGAGAAAATATAAGCTCCATTTGAACACTCGAGGTGAAGACTTGCTGGTTTCCAGGTAACTTGTTGCATCACTGAGAAGCAACCCAGAATCTCAGTAAGTAAAAAGGTTCACAAATTCCATCATCAAAGAGACAACAGATGTTCACCATAGTTGATGCAGCAACCTAGTCGTAAAATGAAGCACAAATTGAGCTAAAGACAGCTAATTTGGCCCTTGAAGTGTAAATACATAGCTCATTTGGCAATTGAAAGTGGAAACATGAAGCTATATTCACTACGGAAATTGAGGAATGAGTCATAAAATTAGCAAGTTTAGCATCTCCATCCAAGGGTCAGAATGACAGTTAATCCGAAAAACATCAACGAATTGAAAACAAATGAAGAAGAAAGTTCAAGACAACTTCCAAATGTCCTTGGTTGAAGCTCACAACTTCCTACAATTGAAAATTAAGGTTACAAAGTATACATTTCCATCATTAAGAAAAATGAAACTGCATCATCTGGATTCGATCACCGCTCACAACTCAAATTACATTAGCACCAATTATTCCGGATTACCACTACAATTCCAAAATTGAACACAACACTAATCACATTCAAAAACACATTCATTCATTCGCTCCAGTACTTATCATCGGCGTCCTTGTTATCCTCCACATCATCATCAGACGGCCCTCGATCCAAACTCATCTTAAACCTACTCACATCCTCCACAACCGCGCTCCTAAACAACCCTACATCAACCGCACCCGACACCATCTGATATCCCCGTGCCCTCAAGCTCTGAGGCGAATCATGGGGCATAGCGAACCCCGCCAAGTACGCGCCACCACTCTTAGGATTCGACCCCAACACCGCCTTCTCCGCCACCCTCAACATCTCCCTCACCTTCTTGTGCCCAGGGTCCCACAGATACCCCATACTAGCACTCAAATCCAACGGCCCCATCTGAATACAGTCCACCCCGTCCACAGCGGCGATCTCCTCCGCCTTTTTCGCCCCTTCTTCGCTCTCCACCTGGCACATTATCACCAGCTCCTCCTCATAATTACTCAAATACCCCTCGTCGATCCCATACTTGGATGCCCTAACCACCGTATGAGCTGATCCACGGACTCCCGCGGGCGGAAATCTACAGTAGGAAACCGCTTTCTTGGCCATTTTGGGGGTTTCGATCATCGGAAACATGATTCCTTGGGGACCGAGGTCGAGAGCCTTCTTAGCCCAAGTCGGGCAGCTCTCGGGTAATCGGATGATCGCAGGTGTCTGAGTTGAGGATAGAACGCGGAGGCAAGTTAGGGCTTCGGTGATTCCGCCGGGACCGTGCTCCATGTCGACGACGACGAAATCGTAGCCGGCGAGGCCCGCGATTTCGGCGAGGGTAGGGGAGAAGCTGAGGAGAAAGAGACCGTAGAGAGTGTCGCCGTTGCGGAGGCGGGATTTGAGGGAGGAGGAGGAGGAGGTTGGGTGGGAGGTGGAGTCATCGGCGGGGGAGAAATCGAAATCGGAAGAGGAGGAGGAGGTTCTGATAGGGGTTAGAGATGGGCGGAGTACGGCGGCGCCGGTGGTATGATGGAGGGAGGGTTTGAGATTTGGAGGGAAAGTAGCGACGGAAAGGAGATGTTTTTTGGAGTGGTTGGCGACGGAGGTGGCGGCGGTGAATAGAGCGGCGGAGTGGGCGGTGAGAGCTGGCATGGTGAGTGAGTGTATTGTTGGACTGTTTGGGATTCTCTCTCTAATTTACATCTAACTTCTTAACAATGAGGACGCTTCACCGTCTATGTTCAAAATTTTGCCACTAAACACAAACACAATTAAAAAACTTTATCACATCCAACTTTAAATTCAAATACAGTTAACCCTCGATAAAATAATATTCGATAAAGTAATAATCTCGTTTAAGTAATAAATTTCGTCGGTCCCAACTTGGACTAATGTCGTAAAGTAATATTTTCGCTAAAAGCTTAAGATAATAAAAAATTTGAAAGTCCTGAAGGACCCAAGTAATATGTAAAGTAATAATTCCAGAATTATACGTATATATGATATGTATGAGTTACAAAATTCAATTTTTTTTAAATATGAATATATAATTAACATCATCATTGACTTTACGTAAAGTATAAATAACTATTGGTATGTTTTGCTCGTGTTGTAACAAGTAATTGTTCAAAGTGTTGATTGCTTGAACTGCTTTCTTTGATGACAAGTTTGGGATGACATTACTATCGTCTGGTTCAAGATCAGTCTTTCACCAATGTTCATTACCGACTCAAAAATTTGTTTATCCGTAGGTGATTCTATTGCTTTTGTCCGGTTTAGGACAAGTCTCTTCATCAGTGTTTATTATCGATAAAGTAATAAATTCGATAAAGTAATATTTTTTCTCGGTCTCAAGAGTATTACTTTAAAAAGGTTTAACTGTATATCCTTAACACGATTAACATTATGACACAAAAACTATTAAGGTAATTAGAAATGTGTCACTTTAATGTGACACGATATATATGGACGAATTTAGAGAATGTTAATGAAAGCTTGAACACCTATTAATTTTAAAAAAATAAAAAAAAGTAAATGACAAATGTATAAGAAAGTTTAATTTATAAGCTCGAATTTGACTATGTATATAATTGATTATTCATGTATTTAGGGGCCAATTAGACCTATATTGTATATACTTTGGTGTCTAATAATTGTATTTTCAGTTTTAAGAGAGCTTCAAGGACATTTTGCTGAGAAAGCAGCCTGCCTGAGTGAACAGTAGAAGTCACATCAGAAGAAAGGAGGGGTAAAACCGCCGGCAGCTTGGGAGAGAGAGTGTTGCAGTGGAAGTGATGTTTTGCCGTTCAAAAGAAGTCTCTTGTCTTGCTTGAGGAGATGTTTTAACAGCTGTAATTAAAGTAGTTTTGCTTTTGCTAGCTGGAACTTGTACTAGTGTACTTTAAACTAGTATTTTATTAGTAGCTTTTTGGGTTTAAGTAGAACAATTCTGAGGAGAGAAGAATAATCTTCTTCAATTATCATCTCCTACCTGATAACTTTTAGTATCTCTTTAATTTCTGAGATTCAGTAGTTGAGCTCCTTTAATGGAGTTTACTGTAGTTAATATTTTGATACTCGCCATGTGTGAGTAGTACTCTCTACGAGCTAAACCAGCCTTTGGGCTGGTGTTGTAAGTCTCCTTATCTCTTTAATTAATGAATGAATGTTATTTCTATTTGGTGTTTAATGAGGTTCTGTAGATTTCAGGTCTTAAACTACCTGTTACAGTATGCATAACCGACATGACCATTGCTTTTATGTATGCTTGTTCCTTATATAAACATATACATCTGATATGAACAGTTGAATGATGTGTATCAAGGGTTCTCATGTAAATGAGATGTTACTTCGTGCTTAATCAAGTAGTAAAGCATCCTGAAAGGCCTTTAGGGTGTGAGTAATACTTAGTAATTTGGGGATATGACCATTTGAACCAAGTTAGCTTAAAGTAGAGACCTTGACAGAATAGTTATAAACATTCATGAGTTAAGAAAGGAGAGAAGGGAGGTTGCAATGCCAGTTCCCCGCTGTGTTTAGCTTGTTCCTTTTAATATATTGTCATCAATCATCATTTCTCATCTTTTAATCTTCAGATCTGTCCTTATTAGAGTTCTTTAACTTAGATTACAGACAACCAACCTCAAATCCAAGTTTTTAATGTTACCAGTTACTTAAGCAGACTGTTCCATAGTTAGTTTCAGTTGAGTTTTATTTCAATCCTCGTGGGAATGACACTTGTTCTTACCAAAACTACATAATCGTCCTAGTATACTTGCTAGAGGTCACAATCTTAAGTAACAAGTTTTTGGCGCCGATGCCGGGGATTGAAAATAAAAGTTTACTTGAAATTTTTCTGTGAAATAGTGTGTTTTGATCTGTGTGTTCATGGTGTAGCCACAGGGTGTTCCGATTCCTGTAGTCCATGCGAAGAGCAGGGCTGCAGCCTCTTCCAGTTGATCCTGAGATAGAAAGAACTTGTAGAGCTAATCGTAGAACAGCTCGTCGAGTTCAGCAAAGAGAAAGGAGAGGGATGGAAGAAGAGATACCTGTTGGTGGTAACAATGACGGTAACAGACAAGGAAACAAATGGTGCCCACAACAACAACAACAATGGAGGAAACAACCTCGAAGATGAGGGTGAAAACAATCACCCAGCTGTGATGAGAATAAGAGACTATTCAAGACCTACTACAGAAGGTCATTCCTCATGTATCGCCCTTCCACCTTTTGGGCCTGGAAACAACCCTTTGGAAGTGAAGCACTCTATGATCCAAATGCTCCTCTCATTTCAATTTGGAGGATATCAAAATGAAGATCCTAATGCTCACATCCAGGATTTTGTGACCTTGTGTAACACCTTTCGATCTAATCGAGGAGTTACTGATGATACAATAAGACTGACCCTGTTCCCTTGGTCCTTGAAAGATAAAGCAAAGAGTTGGATGAAGAATCTCCAACCACACTCCATCAGAACTTGGGAGGAAATGGCAAGAATCTTTTTGATGAAGTATTTCCCTCCAAGGCAAGCAATCAAGCTCAGGAATGAGGTTTCTCATTTTTCACAAGAAGATGGTGAATCTTTGGCAGAAGCGTGGGAAAGGTATAAGGAGCTGTTAAGAAGAGTACCAAATCATGGTATACCTATGTGGATGCAGGTTCAAAACTTCTACAATGGAGTTCAGAACATCTACAAGATGCAAATTGAATCAGTTGCTAATGGCAATCCTGAAGATTTAGAGCCACAAGCTCTCTACGATCTTATTGAGAGGGTGGTCAACACAAGTTACAACTGGCACTCAGTGGGAACTGATGGAAGGAAGCAAGCTACCATTCCAGGAACAGAAGTGATCTCCAAATTGATCACAAACCAATTTGAACAGCTTGCTCGACAGATTGGCAAGCTCAATGTGTCATCCATCAACAGTGAACCCCCATTTGGGGAAGAGTGTAGTTTTTGTGGAGGTCCCCATCGAAATATCAATTGCACAGGTACCAGGAGAGACTCAGACAACCAGGAGCAGTGTGATTATGCTGGTTACAACCAAAGAAATCCACCAAACCCTTATTCCAATACCTACAACTCTAACACTCGAAATCACCCAAACTTCTCATGGTCACAACCAAATGATCAGCAGGAAAGACCTCAGTACAACCAGGAGAGACCTCGGTACAATCAGGAAAGACCTCAGTACCCGAATGACAGACCTCAATATCAACAAGTTCAGAGAGGTCACTACCAACAGAACAATCAGAGCTCTTACAAGCAGCCTGTGCATCATACCAAGGAAGAGGAGGAGCCAGATTTCAAAACTCTGGTGACACAATTCATGAAGCAGACTCAATCAACAATGAAGAGTCTTGAGACTCAAGTTCACCAGTTGGCTGCTTCATCCTCCAACTCAAAGGGAAAATCAACTTTACCAAGCAACACTGAACCCAACCCAAGGGAGAATGTGATGTCTATCACTCTCAGGTGTGGTAAGGAAATTTCTAACCCTAATGAGTTTAAAAAGTTTGTTGGTGCTGCAGGTACTTCTAAAGAGACTGAAGCTGAAAAGGAACAAGCTGTTCCAGTAAAAGAAAAGCCAATTGCAAAGGCTAAGGAGCCTGTTCTTGTGCAGGAGGAACCTGTGGAGAAGTATGTTCCACCTCCTCCTTATCAACCACCAGCACCTTATCCCGGAGCCTTGGTAGATGAGAAACTAGAAAAAAGGCACTCAAAGATCCTTGATACTTTGAGGAAACTTCACATTAATCTTCCTTTCTTGGAAGCTCTTAATCAAATGCCTAATTATACCAAATTCTTGAAAGATATCCTGTCTAACAAGACCAAACTCGAGAATGTGGCATGTGTGCAGCTAAACAGAGACTGTTCCTCAATCCTGATGAACAGGCAGCCACTTCCTAAAAAGATGAAGGATCCAGGGAGTTTTTCTATCCCTTATTCCATTGGAGAATTACATGTTGAGAATGCTCTTTGTGATCTTGGTGCTAGCATAAACTTGATCCCATATTCATTGTACCAGAAATTAGGAATAGGAGAACCTCAACCAACTCGTATGTCTATTCAACTAGCTGATAGATCAGTTTGTTACCCTAGAGGTATAGTTGAAGATGTCCTAGTTAAGGTAGGAAAGTTCATACTGCCTGCAGATTTCGTAGTAATGGATATAGCCGAAGATATGCATGTTCCAATTATCCTAGGGAGACCTTTCTTAGCCACTGGTAGTGCTGTGTTCAAAGTAAAAGATAAGGAATTAAGTTTAGAAGTGAATGGTGATAAGGTCGTGTTTAAAATGAATGAAATGTTAATGAGACCTGTTGATTCTGATGTTTGCTATTTTATAGATGTTTGTCCTAACCCGACTAACTTGCAGGAAACTCAAAAAGATGTTTTGCAGGTTGTTCTAGAAGAAGAGTTAAACACATGTGATGAAACAGGCTGTTCTCTTGAAAAACCAGACTTATCACCTATCCCACCAAACTCAAATGACCTTTCCACCACAGAACCACCCTTTCTACCAAATCAATCAATTTCCACTCCAGAACTCAAACCTTTACCATCACATTTGGAGTATGCTTTCCTTAAACCACCAAATGGTCGGCCGGTTATCATTTCATCACAATTAACTCCGGACCAGAAAAGCCAGCTTTTAACCATCCTTAAACAAAACCAGGAGGCTATAGCTTGGACAATTGGTGATATCAAAGGAATTAGCCCTACGATGTGTGTGCATAGGATTCTAATGGAGGAAGATTACAAGCCTTGTGTTCAACCACAGAGGAGGCTTAATCCGGTCATGGGAGATGTGGTCAGAAAAGAGGTTGTTAAGTTGCTTGAAGCTGGGATCATCTATCCCATTTCAGATAGCAAGTGGACAAGTCCAGTGCAGGTCGTTCCGAAGAAAGGGGGTACAACAGTCGTAAAGAATGAGAGGAATGAGTTGATTCCAACAAGAATGATCACAGGGTGGAGGGTATGTGTTGACTACCGAAAGCTTAATGATGCCACAAGGAAAGATCATTTTCCTTTGCCATTTGTGGATCAAATGTTGGAGAGACTTGCTGGTTATGCCTTTTATTGCTTCTTAGATGGCTACTCAGGCTATAACCAAATTCCAATCTTCTCCGAGGATCAAGAAAAGACCACCTTCACTTGTCCTTATGGGACATTTGCCTACAGAAGAATGCCATTTGGTCTTTGTAACGCACCAGCTACATTCCAACGGTGTATGATGGCTCTTTTTCATGACATGATAGAGAAGACAGTAGAGATCTTTATGGATGATTTCTCAGTCTATGGGAAGTCATTTGAAGGCTGTTTGAAGAATCTAGAGGCTGTTTTGGTTCGATGCAAAGAGACCAATCTTGTGTTGAACTGGGAGAAGTGCCACTTCATGGTGACTGAAGGTGTGGTGCTTGGGCACAAAATTTCAGAGAAAGGGATAGAAGTTGACAAAGCCAAGGTCGAAGTTATTGAAAAGCTGGCTGTTCCTACCACAGTCAAGGATGTTAGAAGCTTTCTGGGGCATGCAGGCTTCTACAGGAGATTCATAAAAGACTTCTCCAAGATTGCTCTTCCACTTTCAGCATTGCTTCACAAGGATGCTGAGTTTGAATTTGGAGCAGACTGCATCAGAGCCTTTGACATCCTGAAGGAGCAACTCATCAACTCACCAATTTTGATTGCACCCAACTGGGAGCAACCTTTTGAGTTGATGTGTGATGCGAGTGACACTTGTGTGGGAGCTGTTTTGGGTCAGAAGATTAACAAGAAGTTCCAACCCATTTTCTATGCCAGCAAGACCTTGAATGATGCTCAGAGAAACTATACAACTACAGAGAAAGAGCTTCTTGCTGTGGTTTATGCCTTTGACAAGTTTAGATCCTATTTGGTCTTGTCAAAAGTTGTCGTTTTCACTGACCATGCTGCTTTGAGACACCTCTTTGCTAAGAAAGATGCCAAGCCAAGACTGCTCCGATGGTTGCTACTTCTTCAGGAGTTTGATTTGGAGATCAGAGACAAGAAAAGCATTGAAAATGTTGCTGCAGATCATCTCTCTAGAATAGCAGGGGGAGACCAACAGGAACAACCTGAGATCAGGGATATTTTTCCTGATGAGAGGTTATATTCAGCTTCGAATGTTCCATGGTTTGCTCACATTGCTAATTTCCTTGCAGGATCATATAAACCTTTTAAAATGTCCACTAACCAAAGGAGAAAGTTCTATGCTGAAATTAAATACTATTTTTGGGAAGAACCATATCTTTTCAGGTTATGTGCAGATCAGATTATAAGGAGGTGTGTGACCCAAGAGGAGGGAGAACTCATTCTTCATCATTGCCATTCACAAGAATCTGGAGGACATCATGGTGCTAGTAGAACAGCCTCTAAGGTGTTCCAAGCAGGCTTCTTCTGGCCTACCATATTCAAAGATGCTCATAGATTTGTGAAGGAATGTGATGAGTGCCAAAGGTCAGGTAACATTTCTGCCAGGAATTCTATGCCCTTGAACAACATAGTTGTTTGTGAGATTTTTGATGTGTGGGGCATAGATTTCATGGGCCCCTTTCCCTCTTCTAAAAAGAATAAGTATATCCTAGTGGCAGTTGACTATGTAAGTAAATGGGTGGAGGCTATTCCAAGCCCCACAAATGATGCTAGGGTGGTAGTAAGATTCCTTAAAAGGCTTTTTGCCCGATTTGGAGTACCCCGTGCCATAATCAGTGATAATGGCACTCATTTTTGCAATAAGCTTTTTGAAAAGCTCTTGAGTAAATTTGGGGTCACACACAAGCTTGCTACCCCTTACCATCCACAAACAAGTGGTCAAGTGGAAGTTTCCAATAGAGAGATCAAGAGAATTCTAGAGAAGACTGTTAGCACCTCTAGGAAAGATTGGGCAGAAAAGCTAGAGCCTGCTTTATGGGCATATAAGACTGCTTTCAAAACACCTATAGGCATGTCTCCTTTTAGATTGTTGTATGGAAAGAGCTGTCATTTGCCTGTTGAGATGGAACATAAGGCCCTTTGGGCATTAACTTTTCTTAATTTTGAGGAACAGGCTACAGGTGAACAAAGAAGGCTGCAGCTGAATGAGCTGGAAGAATTTAGGCTGTTTTCTTTTGAAAATGCTGTGCAATACAAAGAAAAGACAAAAATGTGGCATGACAAGAGAATTCAGAAGAAGGAATTTCAAGAGGGACAACAAGTCCTCTTGTATAATTCAAGGTTAAGGTTATTCCCTGGAAAGTTAAAATCCAGGTGGAGTGGACCTTTTCAAGTGAGCAAGGTGTTCCCGTATGGTGCAGTAGAGATCTTTTTGCGAGGGGAACAGCCTTTTAAGGTTAATGGCCAAAGGCTAAAACCTTATCTTGCTCACGATGTGGAGAGAGTGGTTGAAGTTCACCACTTCTATGACCCACCATAAGCTTAAAATGGGACTTGTGTCAACTGCAAACACCAATTGCAGTGACCTAAAGGGGTGAAATTTAGTATTATCTAGCTAGTTTTTGTTTTTACGTTGTTAATTTTAGTTAATTTATTTTTAGACTTTTTGTGAAGTGTCCAGTTAATTTTGCAAGCTGTTAAATTCAATTTTTATTTAAACAAATGTTTAAACTTTTGTTCTCTTTCCGTAGAGCTAAAGTTTGAATTTTTACTTAGGAAAATAAAATTTGGGGGTCATCTCTGTGGCAATACATTTTGAGTTTTGTGACTTAGTTATTTTTGAAATAAAAAGTGAGTTACCGTGGTAAAGGATTTTAAATTGAATCTGAAAATGAGAAGAGTAAGTTGTCAAATCATGCTTAGTGATTATTTTCTAACCGTTGATGAAGAGTAAAAGAGGGCTTAATGGTTAAAATTATAACCGTTTGAGAGATGAGAGAGGTCTAATCCACCAGTGGTAAACTTTCTCTCTCCCACGCCCCTCAACTGTTCATAACTCCTCTCTCTCCTGCTTTTTCGGTTCCCCAAAATCTGCCACAACTACTTCCTTTTTCAAACCGTCACAATCCCATCCTTTTAGCTATAAAATATTGCCCAAAATATCTGTTGTCCTTTTCCATCCAAACACTTAGCCGGATTTTCTTCTCTCTAACTTTCTCACATTTCACTTTCTCTTTAAGTTCAAACTTTTTGCAGAATGAAAACTCGTGGTGGTGTTGTGATCAAACAAGAGCAAGGTGTAAAGAGGGCTGCAAATCGAAACAAGGGAAATACATCAAGTTCAGTTATGGTTCTTCCGGATGAAAAGCTGGTTAAAAAGCTTTCTAGGTTTTCTGACCTAACTGATCAGGAGACATTTGAATCCATCGCTGACATTCCGTTTGGATCTCCGCGGAGTGTATGTTGGGATTCACTCAAGAAGTTGGGATTAGCCGACTCTGTTAAGGAGCATGTAGACAGGGGAGGATTTCAACCTTTCTTCGAAATGGAGGAGCCATCGTACAAGGAACTCACTCTGGAGTTCTTGTCCACCTTCAAGGTTGATCCGAAAGTCACCAATCCAGATGCTGCCTTTCACTTTCAATTCAGGCTCATGGGACATCATCAAAACCCTTCTCTCAACACGTTCAATGTCTTGCTAGGGTGTGTGCCTGATGATGAGGCTGCCATTGAGGAGTACTCTCATTTCCTCACAGCCACTCCTAAGGATTTCGATCCTCATGTGTTCTGGAGGCAGATATCTGGAGAAGCCCACTTTGATAGCAAGCTGGCACGGGGTTCTTCCATTCTGGAATACCCTATGCGAATTCTGCATAAGTTGGTCTCTGGCACAATCTTTGCCAGAGAAAATCAAGCCAATGTCACTTTGCTTGACCTAACTGCTTTGTGGAGTATGGTGACCGGAAGGAGATTGAATTTGGGACACTATCTGGGAGAGTATTTGCTGGGCTACCATAGCAAGAAGTTGAATGGAATCTACTGTGGGAATCTCGTGACTCGAATTGCTGAAGCCATTGGTGTTTTCAAACCCGATGATCGATCCAGGCTTACTTTATCATGCCATCCTGACCCCATGAACTTTCGAACCCTTCAGTATATGGGTTATTGCAAGCAAGTGAACAAGAAATGGGTGTTAGTGAGTGAGATTGATGTGGCTGCCAAGTCTGAAACCCGGAAGCGAAAACTTGAGATTCCGGTAGAACCCTTGGTAATTGAGGATGGAGGTGAAGAGGATGATGAACCAAAGGATGCTGCCTACTACCGCAAGTGCTTGAGTCTGAACAATGAAGAGATGTACATTCAGTTGAAAGCTCAAAGTAAGAAGTCTGCCAAGTTGGAGCAAGAGGTTGCTTTGCTAAAGAAAGCAATCGAGGATCTGGAGAAGTCTGTTGCATGGCTTCATGGCCATATGGAAATCCAGAGGAAGCTTTCTGAATTCCCCATACAACATAGGTTCAATGAGGATACCCTCCAGTATGAACCGGAATTTCATGATCGTTCCACTCCTGCTGTCTTTCGCAGACCTCTGAACTTGAACAATACTGCTGGCAAAGATAGTGAGCTCCAGGAGAGTGAAGCCAAGGAAAGTGAGGCTAGAGGAAGTGAGGTTCAAGGAGATAACACTGCTGCCACTCCTCCCAAGGATCCAGAGGCTGTGACCTCTGAGCGTAATCCTGTTACTCCCGAGTAACAGTCTGTTCCGGTTCCCTCCTTCTGTTGGTACCCCTTGATCTCTGCTCTTTACTTTTGTTTGAATGTCTATACTGTTGTGCTTGCTGCTGCTCTGTGCTCTTCTTGTTTTATATCATCCCTTACAGACATTGAGGACAATGTCTCTCTCTAATTTGGGGGTGGGGTAAAACTTGATTGATAAACTGAAAATTGAAATGCCATGCCTGCTTTGACTCGAACAAAATGTGTAGCATGATGAATTGAGCCCAGAAATTGAATAATTTTTGCTGAAAATGTGAATAATAGCTTAAGTGACATAGAGGAAACTCTGAAGTTAACCTGCTAAATTGTATACCATAGTCAAACCCCAGTTGTCCCCAATGTAAATGTTGTGTGTAGTTTAGTTTTTAGTTTGTAAATAGTTTGTGTTAAAAATGTTAAGTGTGAGACTGTTTCTTGATTGAGGAACAGTCTGTGTCTGTAAATAGTGTAGTTATCTTTCCTGTTTACAACAGCTTAGTTTAGATTGAAAAGTTGCTTAAAATGTAGAAATTTGCCTTTCAACCTACAACCAAAGATTGCACACTTATACCTTAATCAAAATGTGTGGTGAACCTTTATTGACTGAAGTTTGAAAAAGAAAGAAGGTTCAAAAGTTTTTAAGTTGAAAGTCAAAATTCAAGTGAAATAAGCAATTTAGAACCTGTAAACCCTTTTTGCAAAGCCCATTTCATGAAAGGTAGAGCCTGTTGCATTCACAAATGCATTTAGGAGATGAATGAGAGGGCTAAGTTCAAAGAAGTCTTAGGTAGGGTTTGCTTTGGTCACCAAAATTGATAACTTAACTTCCAAACTTAGTTATCTAATCTGGTTGCCCAAATTTTCATGATGAAACTGAGGAAAATCATAGGAAGATAAAGGCACATAGATATCACAACTTTTACAATCTCAAATAGCCTACCAGTGCATTGCACCCTTGTTTTAGGTTATCCAACTTGAGCCTTAACCATTTCTTTGTTTACACACATTATTTGAAGCCCATTCCCTTCACTTTGATTCCAAAGACCCTTGTTTGAATTACATGTCTAAAGAACAGACTGCTTTGCAGTCTAAAAGAGCTTAACTTAAGAAATATTGTTGATGTAGATTCTCCAAGGATGAGGAAAATACAAGTGTTGACTGAATAAAATGAAAAAAAAAAAAAAAAGAAAAGAAAAGAAAAAAAAAAAAAAAAATTGAAAAATTGAAGAAAATCTCAAAGAAATTCTTCGGAAAAAAAATAATAATAGTAAATAAAGTCTTTTTATTTCTGAGGTTGCACATTGTGGATTTAGGATTGAAAATTGGAATTGCTTCTGTTTTAATGTTGTGTAAATTTTTGATTTGTTTTGTGCCTAAGTTGTGAAACAGGCTGTTTTGAGTGGTTGTTGATTGTAAATAACCAGGAACAGGCTGGGAAAGAAATGAAAATGTTGGAAAAAGCTTAATTGATAAATAATGACATGTTCCACACATTGTAAAAAGCCATTTCACTTCCATACCTTGAACCCTAGCCTAACATTATAACCCTGGAAAGACCTTTTGACTATGCTTAGTACTTGTCTAATTATGAAAGTTTGGACCAATAAGCAAGGTCACATCCTAAGGATTAACTGAACTTAGCTGAGGAGTGTATTCTTAAAGCATCTTAGGAACCCTGTTTTTGGTAATCTAGTTACCATAGGAGAGCTGAGTGCAAACACTCCTTAGTGAGGTAATAAGGGCAGAACAGGTTGTTCACTTGAATGTTGAAGTTTGACTTAAAGCCTTGAGAACTTTCTGGGAACTTAAAATGGAATTAAGGTAAAGTCTAACCACATTAAGAAACAAAGCTCATGTGTGCCTAATCTAGGGATGAAAAGGTTGAAGGGCATTTTAATTGAAAAAGCTGTTGAATGTTGTAGTTGTCTAGGATTTCTGTCTTGTATAAACTGTTTTACTCTCTTTATTCTATCCTTTCTTTAGTCTTAAATTCGAGTCTGTCTAGTTAGTTTTTCCTTTTTGTCTTTGCTTGGGGACAAGCAAAAGCTTAATTTGGGGGTGTTTGATAAGCTCGAATTTGACTATGTATATAATTGATTATTCATGTATTTAGGGGCCAATTAGACCTATATTGTATATACTTTGGTGTCTAATAATTGTATTTTCAGTTTTAAGAGAGCTTCAAGGACATTTTGCTGAGAAAGCAGCCTGCCTGAGTGAACAGTAGAAGTCACATCAGAAGAAAGGAGGGGTAAAACCGCCGGCAGCTTGGGAGAGAGAGTGTTGCAGTGGAAGTGATGTTTTGCCGTTCAAAAGAAGTCTCTTGTCTTGCTTGAGGAGATGTTTTAACAGCTGTAATTAAAGTAGTTTTGCTTTTGCTAGCTGGAACTTGTACTAGTGTACTTTAAACTAGTATTTTATTAGTAGCTTTTTGGGTTTAAGTAGAACAATTCTGAGGAGAGAAGAATAATCTTCTTCAATTATCATCTCCTACCTGATAACTTTTAGTATCTCTTTAATTTCTGAGATTCAGTAGTTGAGCTCCTTTAATGGAGTTTACTGTAGTTAATATTTTGATACTCGCCATGTGTGAGTAGTACTCTCTACGAGCTAAACCAGCCTTTGGGCTGGTGTTGTAAGTCTCCTTATCTCTTTAATTAATGAATGAATGTTATTTCTATTTGGTGTTTAATGAGGTTCTGTAGATTTCAGGTCTTAAACTACCTGTTACAGTATGCATAACCGACATGACCATTGCTTTTATGTATGCTTGTTCCTTATATAAACATATACATCTGATATGAACAGTTGAATGATGTGTATCAAGGGTTCTCATGTAAATGAGATGTTACTTCGTGCTTAATCAAGTAGTAAAGCATCCTGAAAGGCCTTTAGGGTGTGAGTAATACTTAGTAATTTGGGGATATGACCATTTGAACCAAGTTAGCTTAAAGTAGAGACCTTGACAGAATAGTTATAAACATTCATGAGTTAAGAAAGGAGAGAAGGGAGGTTGCAATGCCAGTTCCCCGCTGTGTTTAGCTTGTTCCTTTTAATATATTGTCATCAATCATCATTTCTCATCTTTTAATCTTCAGATTTGTCCTTATTAGAGTTCTTTAACTTAGATTACAGACAACCAACCTCAAATCCAAGTTTTTAATGTTACCAGTTACTTAAGCAGACTGTTCCATAGTTAGTTTCAGTTGAGTTTTATTTCAATCCTCGTGGGAATGACACTTGTTCTTACCAAAACTACATAATCGTCCTAGTATACTTGCTAGAGGTCACAATCTTAAGTAACAAATAATCACTCAATCTTTAGAAAGTTCATTAAACTGCAAATATATCGAGAAAATTTATGATACAACGACAACACAAGACACTAAAGTCAAAAAATACCTCATCCGACAGTAATTTATTAAGGGTAAAAATGTAACTAAAAGGGTCATATTTTTCAGGTTGACTCGATAGAGACACATTACCTGTTATACTCAACACAACAAACAAAACTTGTGTCGTGCTTGTATTATGTCGTCGTATTGCATATATTTTGTCGTCTCTAATCAAACGGCTTAAATGCACAAAATTCAACTTGTACTAATTTACAAACGTACCCCAACTAAGTCTTGAAGGTCTTTAACTACTCTATTTAGTGCTTTGTGCACATGTTATAATTATTTATAAAACGAAAATCTAAAAATATAAATACCTAAGTTAAATTTTGCGCTCTATTCAAATCCCTAAACCCATGAAATCTTAAACCTCCCAGTTCTCAATCCTCATAGTTCCATCGCCGCCGTCGGTAGCAATCGCCGTAGTCTCCGCCGTCTGAATCGTTGCTGCGATTCTTCTTGAACTCATGTAAGTTGTGTTCTTGTTTTATCAGTTTTATGCAAGAACATGGATTTCTGTATTTAACTCTATAAAAGTGCTTAATTCTTATATCATTATATATTATTTGCAATTGTTATATTATATGAAAAAATCTAGTGTAATATTAGTAATTTCCTTGCTGTTCTTCGTGTCTGTTTGCCAAATTAGAAAAATTTCTATGCTTTGATTTGTTTGATTGCTTTCTGAAATTTATTTGGTGTAGCAGTAGTTCATTGATAAGGGAAATGATGGTGGATAAGAGTTATCCGGAGTTTGATCAAATCATAAAGAAGTAAGTTTGAATTTTCACCTCTTCACGATTTTAATTCGTGTTCCGTGCTAGTTAGTAATCCGAGTTTAGTCAGTTCAATTGCTTATGTTTGTGTTTTCATCAGGGATTCTGTTCAACTAGCTGCTTTGCTTAAAGAGATGAAAGATGGACTGGATGCAGTGACGAATAAAGTGGAGGGTTTAACCGCTAAGGTAAAGAAGCAATGCTTCTAATATAATTTAGAACCATCGATTCCAGCATAGTTTTTCTTATTTTAGATATTCATGATTGGCCCGATCATATCATGATTATTGTTCTCCTTTCGTTTATTATAGGTGAAAGCAAGTAATTTCGGGACAGCGGATGGGATAAGCTATCTTGAGGCTAAGCATTTGCTTCTTCTAAACTATTGTCAATCACTTGTATATTATTTGCTCAGAAAAGCAAAAGGCTTGTCAATTGAGAAACATCCGGTTGTCCTGAGCCTTGTAGAGATACGCTTGTTTTTGGAGAAGGTTTGAGCAATGTTTGTGTCTGTTAATTAATGCCTGTCTATTTACTTGATTAAGTTGTTCAATTAACTAAAAGTTTGCTATCAGATAAGGCCGATTGACAAAAAGATGGAATACCAAATCCAAAAACTAACCAAAGATAGTGTTCGTGCGACGGAGGAACAAAGTGTGGAGGGAAATGAATCGAAGGCACATGAGAAATCAGAGGATTTGTTGAAATATCGACCAAATCCCGATATTCTGGTTCCCAAAACTGATTCAATACTCAAGGTGAGTCTTGACTTGACTATCGTGCAAAATCAACTGTTATTTGAAACAGAATCTGAAAGCTTTGTTTGGCATGTGTCTTTTGTTTCTTTAGGATGATGATGTCTATCGACCGCCCAAAATTGCACCCACGGTTATGGAGGAAGATAGGCTGTCGAAACAGGAAAGGAATGCCTTGAGAAGGGACATACAAACTCAACGGGATGCTACTAAACAGGGTTATATGAAAGACTTGATTCATGAGATGGAGGGGAAACCCGAAGAGGTTAGTCAAGCTTTATGTTTCTGTCGGCTTGAGAACTTTATGTGGTGGTTTGATTGATTGTATCTCCTTTGTAAACTCAGGTCAAAGAAGATATTGGAAATGAGAGTAGGGAATTCACTAGATACAAGCAACAATGGGAGGAACGTGCACGACAAGAAGAGGAACTTTTTACACGAGCTCCTATTACAAGGATGGAGAAGAAGAAGGAAAAGCACTTATTGAAGTCCAAAGACGGGTATGCATATATGTTTCATAATTATATTCTTTCTTGCTTTTATATCTGAAGCCTTTGTAAATTCATTTATATATCTATCATTGGTTTGTTCCAGGTTGCTAGCTTTGGCGGATGATTTCTACGATGACATCAGAGCCTTACCCTTGGAAGATGATACCGGTGACTTAACAACAAGCTTCAATAACAAACACAGAGCAGTTGGAAAATTTAAAAGACGAAAGGTATATCTTTTTGAATAAATAAGATATGTACCATACTACCCATTTCAAACTAACTACCCTGTGTGATAATAGTACGTACATAGACAATCTCCTAGGCCATCCCAATTTGCAAAATTGAAAGTGTAACAAGATTAAAGCTTATTACTGATAATAAATAATAGTAATAATAATAATAAGCTGATTTATTTTTTTTTGTGATCTGCAGAGGAAACATTAAAACAACAATTGTGACCACCCCGTTCAAAAGATGGATGGAATCACAGTGAAACATGAGGATTACGACCAAGCTGTATGATGGTGCTTTAAATCCAGTTTAGAACCCACGCATGCAATGGACCATCTTTTTTATATAAGAGAATTTACTCGTGTTTTCAAGCCTATTAGATGTTTCCGATTAGTCAAGTATCCAGAAGAATTGACCTTTGCTGATCTGAAATGCTGCAGTGAATTTCAGATCAGTTTTTTTGTCTAGCAAAGGCTGAAATGACTTGACCCTCTAAGACCGTCATTGGAACGGTGGTGGTTTTGAACTATGAAGTAATTAAAGGCAAGAAATGCAAATACTCTTACTAATTTTGGTTATATTATGGTTGGAACAGATAGTTAATTTGAAGAATGTAACTTTTTATAGTAATTTACAGAGTGAAACAGAGGGATGACATGATTGGAGTTGCTCTATCATTTGTCTCTCAAAATAGGTCTCACCTGTGAATTTTTTTGCTATACAATAAGGCTTTTCGAGCAGTTAAATAATACACGCTTCAACTCGTCCAAAGCTACAAAGGCTAAAAGCTTGAAATTGGTTATGCATTTAGACGAGAGAAAGGAGGTAGAGATGAATAAATAAGAAACCTTACATGGAAAGATTTACAATGAACATATATAGCTCAAAACATACATCCGAGAAACCTTCACTGAAAAATATCGTGTTCTACATCAACCATTCTCAAGTTTTTGCCAACGTTTTCTTGCAGGAACCACCACGGGCCATTTCTCGATGATAGTCTGTCAAAAGTTAAACTTTTAGTATCAAAATGACTAAAATTACAGTAAAATTCATTTTGCAACGAATTGATCATCCGGCCAAAATAGAAGTGGACGTCAACTATGGTTTAAAGCATTATTTGGCCCAAATATATGTACCGGTTTCTACACTCCGGCCTATAATTTGGTAAAATCTCCCCATGACTTGTAAAAGCCAACCGGACAAATTTGAACAGAACTATCACATATAGAGCGTTAACTCGAAACTGAGCTTCTGATTATGCAAGATGAAACCAAAAATAACAAAACAAGTCTATTCATGTGTAAATCATTATATGTTTGGATTTTATTTGCCACACTTAAACCCGCGAAGAACTAAAAGCTCAATTACACTTTCTGTGATAGTTCTATCCAAATTGGTTCACATTTTGATAGGTAAGGGTAAATGTTACCAAAGTATCTTACTCTGGAGTTGCAAACGACGATATTTTAGGATAGAGACTAAATAATGCTTGAAATTTAATAGGTTAGAGAAAATGTAGTTACCTGATATATCCAGCGACAGTCCGCAAGCCCATGAAAAGAGTTAAACCAGACCAAACTCCAGAAAGACCAAAAATGGATGGTGCATACACCATAAATCCCGAAGAAACTGCCCCGACTGCCATCTATATTTTGTAAATATGTACGTAAAGTTAGATACAAAAGTAAATGTTTGTATATACATTGTTCATGATTCATTCAGCTTACCATAGACCAAGCAGCATATGAAAAGTCCGAAATTCCATAATGAAGACCGTCGAAAATATACGCCAGAGCATTTATCGGCTGACTTCCGCTAACAAACTGAGCAATAAATTCATGATCAAATTCAAAGGAATAAGAGGAAGTTCTTAAATCATCATAAAAGAATGAATGATAAACATAAAAAAGAGATGGCTTGCGCCTTGCACACCAGAGCGCCTGTTCTAACAATCGCGAGTACTTCAACGTCTGTGGTGAACAAATTTGCTAAAGTACCGAATGATATGCCCAGTATGATGGCTAACGAAACGCCAGTAAATAATCCGGTCTGAAAAAAAAGATAATCATTTTCTACTCTCGTGACAAAATATATAATATTAAAAAGTAGAATGAAGCTGGTACCTTCAAAGCACAGAAAGTAATTTCTTTAACTCGGCTGTAGTCACCTTTTGCAGCAGAACTTGCAATAAGGGCCTGCAAATGGTGAATTTGATCCTTAAAAGTGTTAGTATGTGTTTTGTCCAGGCGTGCCAGTATAGAGTTTAATGATTGTTTGCAACGCAAGAAAAAAAAACATGAAGTTCTATGATGAAATTGTAGGCAAAATTAAATTCAGAAATTGAATCTTAAAGTTCAAGAAAATCCCAGTTTCTTAGAATTTGGATATTGCATATCCGTAGTTACCTGACTGGATGCAGCTTGAGCATCAACAAGGAGTGAAACGGATAACCAGACTTGCAAGCATATTTGGTGAGCGGCCATCGCAATTGCTCCCTGTCGAGCAGCCATAGATGTACTTAAGGTTATGGTCATGACGGCAGCTAGAGTTCTTCCGAGAAGGAAACCACCTAAGAAAAGCAAATACATTATCATCGAGAATGTTTTATGCAAAAGCAAAATGAAACTATATATAACGGTTTATATAAAGTTTGATTCTTTAAGACTCACCGGATCTTAAATAGCCACCAAACTGCAAACCTTTTGCACCAGGAAGTGACAATGGTGTCCTCTTATTAAGAAACCAAAGCATCAAAAAGCAAACAATGTACCTGTCGTGTTTGGAACATATTATTCGTTAACTCATTTTATTGAAACATGAGAAAGGAACAAAACCAGCTGTTTAAAGAACATACTGTGACACAACAGTAGAAATTGCAGCACCCGTTACACCCAGACGAAAATAGTGCATTAATAAGGGGAATAAGAACACAGCAGCCAAATTTCCAAGTCCTGCAAATCAATCTCCCAACATTTGGTCAAAGTAATACAATGATATTGAAAGATGAAAATCTACTTGGAAGCATAAACACCAATTTGGGCTTCAGTGTTTTAGTTTGCTCATTCAGACAGTTTCTCAAGTCGAGCACAAACTGTGCTAAATCTACAATATTTGTGATTTATTTGCAAATTCATTACAAAAATCTAATAACTCTTTTCTTACTATATCAGGTCATACATCTCAAGTTTCCTCCGTGAAGCTGCCTTGTCGTTCTTGCAGGCAGGGTTAACTAAACCGATTTGCATGGGGGCATCTTTTCTGTATTAATCGTGTATTTCCTCTTCATACATTGAATTTTTCCCTCTATCAACTCTAGTGAATATAAGTTCTGCTCGTTAATCATATGGTTACATACTTTATAGAGGTTCGTGATATTTCATAAGTAAGATACTTGCCTAGACATAAGACAGGAGTCTTGGTATCCTTGAAACCACGGAATATTCCTTGAATTGAAAGATAAAGAACGACTGCAGGAGCACCAATTGCTCTCAGTTTGAGAAACTTTTCAGCTGCAATCCGCATAGGTGAATCCTGTCAAGAAAAATGAATTAGAAATTCTCCCTCTAAATGAAAAAGGTGTATATAATAGTGAATTTTATGTAAGACAGTTCATTTGGCAACGTATTACATGCAAGTACGCAACAATAGTTGTTCAAGCAATAGAATGTATAATATAACACTGCTAATTATACTAGCTGCTTGACGTAAAGAGTCATGTGTGCCAAAATTGAAGTAAACATGGATGGAGTAACAAACTGTACCAAGTGTGGGGTCGAATTCAGGTTTTTCGGCTATTAATTAATGATATTATTACTTACAGATGATATCCCCATCACGTTGAGAAATATTCCTGATCCGAAATACATTGCTAAAGCTTCAAATAAACCAATCCCAATTGCTAAAACCAAGGCTGTAGAGACCGAAGGCAATGGCTTTCTTTCAGACTTCTTGTCACCAAAATTGATATCATCTGTACATCAAGCAACTTCCAGTTTAAACTAATACGTCAACCTTTCTAACCGTGAAATGTATTAATTTATTTAGTAAAAAATATTTATACGTACCTGAAACTGAATCTGCAGAATTCCTTGAAATATCTTCGGCCACATATGAAGTTGCAACACTAAGGAGAGGAATATTGAAAACCTTCGAAATGATATTGAATATTGACATGGAAACTCCTGCTGATGCCAACTCCAGAGGTCCTGTTTAATAGCTTATTTAGCTTCATAACGGAAAAGCACGGACGCCGGAGCTTTCCCAGATTTTTCTTAAAAGGGCAGAAAATATTATTTGGTGCTTGGTCAAATTCATCAAACTGGCCAATGTACTTCAATTTTGGCACAGTTAGGCCTTGAACTTGATAAGACTAATCACTTAGGCTCCACTAGTTTAATTTTGACATATTTGGGCCATGTACTTCAACTTTTCGTAAAAGCTAACCCTTAATTTAGGTTCTAATATACGCTAATTGTTGTACAATTAGAGAATATCATTTGAACACATGCCATTGCACTGCGCTTTCGGTATAACCGCTTGTCAATGGTGAGATTTTGAAAAAACTTAAAGTACATTGTGCAAAATTGGAAATACATGGTGTCGAACTGACGAGCGGTGCCAAGTACATTCGTCAAATTTGCTCGGGTAATCTTGCAAACAACATCAACGAGAGTGAATAGCGAACCATAAAAACGTACCTAATCTACCCACGTAAGCTGTTTCCATGAGTTGTGCTAACGGTTCAATTGCCTGTCCAGCAATTGCAGGTACCGAAAGCATTATAAGCTCCATTTGAACATCTTGAGGAGAAGACACACTGGTTTCCAGGGAACTTGTTGCATCACTGAGAAACAACCCAGAATCAGTAAGTAAAATATCTTCACAAATTCCATCATCAAAGAGACAATAAAATACAGATATTCACCATAAATCATGCAGCAAAACAGACGTAAAATCGATCAAATTAAGGACAAATTGAGCTAAATACATAGCTCATTCGGCCCTTCAAGTGTAAATTGAGGAATTTAGTTTAAATTAGCAAGTTTTAGCATCTCCAATTGCGACATTTAATCCGAAAAACACCCATGAAAACAAATGTAGAACTAAGTTCATTTCAACTTACAAAATGCCCTCCAAAGTTGCATCAAAATCAGAACTTTGAGGTTCACTGATTGATCCACAACATCTAATGGCATTATTCTTAAAGCTCCCTCCTCTCTTGTAGCTCAAACCCGAATAAGCCCCATTGAGAGGTTTAATGGCACCTTGAACTGCAACAAAACTGCCCCATTTTTTAAGAGCTCTTCCCTGCAATTTACTCCCACAGACCCCATAAAACTGAGCACTATTCACTTGGCTCACCCTCATATTTCCCAAAGAAGTAGATTGGCCTGTAAAAAGTGAAGGAGAGAAGACATAAATTGTACATTTGAAGCTCAAAGATTAAAACTTTATGTACTATAAAAAAAAATCCATGTCCAAAACACCATTTTTATTGAGGCAAAGCTGAGACATTACCTTTAAAAAGGGCACAATGTGAAGACCAGACAACCCCAAAAACCAAAGGGTAAAGATTGAACCTTTGTCACTTTGTTTTCATGTATATGGATGAAAAAAGTGAGAATTTGGAGAATTGATTGCATTACATGGGATGGGATGAGCAATTAATGTTTATTGTTGAAGTTTAACCACTTCAAGATGGTCCCTGCCATGGCGGTCACTCTCCGACCGACATTACTCTGATTCTATCCTTCAACATGATCAAACATTGTCTCTTCAATATTAGAAAAGTGTCAAAAATGTACTATTTGATCCTTCTATTTTCAATAATTTGTCGATCTAGTCCTCTATTTTCTACAATTTGTTAATTTAAGCTATTGATCACAACCTTCTCCAATTAATATATTCTAAAATGATCCGGCCCATTTAAGTTGCGGATGATTTGGTCCATGCTAAATAGTAAATACATATCATTTCATTAAATTCCGAGTACTCGAAATCCTCTCGCGGATTGAATTGAATCCTCAAGTTCCTGATATTATAAAAAGGTAAAACATTTACCATGTTAAAGGTAGTAGTTTAAAAATGCAATTTGAATATGAAAATGAATCAAATATTGAGTTAAAAAAATAACAATATAAATACTACAATTTTAATGGACAAATCATTGATTGGAGAATTTGAGTTGAATAGGAATTTAGTTTTGCATCCCAAAATAATAGTCAATAAGATTAGTTTTGTTTGTCAAATAACAAACTAACTTTTCTAGAAACACAAAGTAACTTTTCTATATTTAATTGATATTTAAGCGTTAAATAGTTTAAAGGAAAATCAATATTTTGAGACTTTTGATATTTTATTTTTTGGTACATTTGGTCTTTAATTTTTTATTTCAATACATTGAGCCTTTTGCCTTTTTTTTTCTATCAAAGCCTCATTTAATAAAATTGGATAATTTGTTAACTTCACATATTAATAAGATTAGTAATTCTATCTTGATAAAATAGAAAAGAAAAAAAAAATACAAGCTGTAAAATTTCTAAATCGACATAAACTCGAGTGAGTCGGTTGATTCATTACCAATTCGGCCTATTCACATGTGGTTTTGATGTAGATTCTCTTCGCACCATATAAATTCGCCTCAAAATCTTAATGAATCTAGTCAAATTGGACGAGTCAACTAATGACTCATTCAAGTCTATAACAACTATGGTAAAAATATAAAATTATAGTTCTATCAATAACTTACACTACAAAAGTTCATTCACCTTTTCTAAAAGTAAAGAGTGACCAGAGTTGAATGAAAGTGTTATATATATTTATTTTGCTACTTAATTTTTTGACAATGAGATAAATACAAATACGGAATGATGGATTAAAAATAAAAATGAAAATGAAAATTAATTGATATAGAAAAAAAAATGAAGTCAAACAGTCCAAAACCTTTCATTTCATTTCACTCACCAAAGCAACGCTAAGAGAGTGTCTCGATTCTCGATGCTACTAATTAATTAGATGAGATTATGGAAGGCCTTGTACTATATAATTTCGTGGTTAAATTTGCAAATTGAACATCACTTTCTTTTTGCTATAAATCAAACGTACCAATCCTACAAAAAAACACTAATAAACATCAAATGGAATCAGAGAATTCATCTTCCACTGCAGGAATGATCACTTCAGCTCTTTTCTATTTACACATTTCAATCTTTGTTTTTTTAAACATCCCGACTAGATCGGCACTCCTAACTAAATCCGATTAGTTAATTAATTTGTTTTCAGATAGCAGACAATCAAAGAGAGATGCACCACCTGCTCACTTCATTTTGAGGATGAATTCCTTCTCCCAGTTCTCAAAGATTCTCATAGACACTAAAGAGGGAAAGCACGAATCTAATGAATTTGAAGCCGGTGATTACAAATGGTATTACATATTTTATTAAGCCATTTTATTTTATTTTTTTTGTTACATATGATATCAATACATTATAATGATTAATTAATGATAAATTTCTTGACACCTCTTGTAGGAAATTGGTTCTGTATCCTAGTGGAAATGGGAAACGAAATGGGGAAGGTCACATTTCTCTGTATTTAGTATCTACGGATGAAAAAGTAATTTCTTGTTCCAGCCATGTTAATATGCTTGTCAGCTTTTTTGTTTACGATCATATTCGAGATAAGTACCTGACAATCCAAGGTGAGGTTTAGTTTAATGTCGTAATGTAATCTTTATGATTTTGCTCTAATAATCAATCGGTTATAACACTACTATATCTTTGGCGATGGAAATGGTAACCTTTAGCGGTCATTTGATTTATTTTAGCCATGGGGAAGTTTTACCGACCGTATCATATATATCGTGGCTAAAGTGTACTGGAGCTACTATTAGTGCGGTTTTGATATAATTTTACGGATGGATATTTAGAGAAGTTTTTAACCACCTATATTTTGGCATTGAGACACTTCCTTTTCTGTTGTAGAGGCAGCTGAATCCGCCCTTATACTTAATTTTTTCTTAGTACTATGATATTATTATTGAAATTCTAAAACGTTCAAATCTAAACCTACATTCTAATATAATGTTGTGCAGATGGGAAAAGTAAGCGTTACCATGTTTTAAAGACCGAACATGGTTTTGATCAACTGCTTCCACTCGATGAGTTCAATGATCCAATCAATGGATATGTCTTTGATGATTGTTGCGTACTTGGTGCGGAGGTTCATATCATTAAAAATACAGCGAAAGGAAATGAGTTATCTCTTATAAAGGATCCTCCAAATGGAACCTTTACTTGGAAGATTAGCAGTTTCTCAACATTGGAAAAGGAATGTTATCTCAGTGACGTATTTAGTGTTGGTGGAAGTAAATGGTAGGTCTCCATCTCTAATTAAATTGATTCACAAGCTTTTGAATCTAATGACTGCATACTACCAGGAAATTGGGTCTCTTCCCTAAAGATATAACGGCACGAGATCATGTTTCCTTATATTTACGTATACATGCTGATGATGCTACCCCATGTCAAAGTGAAATTTATGTGGAAATTAACTTGTTGATAAAAGATCAGGTTCATGGAATCCATAGTAAGATTGAAGGTGAAGTAATTAATTTACATTTTCTATAAGCAGTAATTAATAGAAATATTTATGTTAATGCATGTCCTAATTACTGAGAGTCGTATGTGTGCAGTGAGTCATTGGATTGGAAAATCAAGATGTTGTGGGATTCCACGTTTCATGTTGCTGGAAGATGTCCATAATGCATCAAAAGGTTTCTTAGTGAATGATACTTTGGTTGTTGAAGCTCAAATAACTCTCATCTCTATTTCTCGAGATTTAATCTCCTAAAAATATTTACTACTTTCGTCCCAAAATGAAAATGATATTTTGATTTTAACTCTGAGCTCTATTTTTAGAGATTTGATCTCCTAAAACATATGGAGCAATGCACTTTTTCTTTAGGATTGATAGTTTTCTGTGTATGTACTTATTTCTTTGGATGTAATTTGGGGTTTGTTTTACTATTCCCTTCGACTGTTTGGTGTAACGTTCTTGTAAGGTTTTTGTTCAGTTAAATGATCATTCCAAATTAACAAATATATAGAAATCAATTTGTTTGGGAAAATTAATTTGAATATTTTTTTTTGAATAAAGGTCGGAGTTCGGGGATGAAAGTTAAAGTTGTGCATTTGCTCATTAAACTTTTATATGGTTACAGTTGACACCTTTTTATTTTGTTAATATCTGGCCATTGATTTACTTTTTAGTAAAATTTTATCATTCTTATATCAAAATTAGGAGGAGATACAAGTGTTAAACAATTAAGTTTTTGTATTTGAAAAAAGTAATTGATATAAAATTGAAAAGGGCAAACTAATACAAATGAAGGAATGTCGATTAACATATTAATGGTGAGATTTCACCAAATTATAAAAGTGAGTGGCCAAATGTGACAAAATAAAAAAATCACTAGCCAAATGCCCAAATTTGAAATACGTTAGTGCTTTTTACCAATAATTTATAATATTGTACTAATTGTTGTTTCTTGGCTTAATACATATATATCCCCCTGAACTTGTCCCAAAATAACAAATAACCCCCTAATTTCAAATTGACGGTATTAAAACGTGCAAATTATGGATGATGCATAACATAAGGGTCAACTAATTATATAGGGAGTCGAAAATTTCAAAAATGATACTTCCTCTGTTTTTTAATAGTTGGGACATTTCTAAATGACACGTTTTTTAAGAAGAAAAAAATAAGGGGTATGTGATTAGTTAAAAAGTAAGAGAGAGAAGTAATAAGGGGTATGTGATTAGTTAAAAAGTAAGAAAGAGAAACAATTTTAGGTAGATGAATTGAGTTAATTAATGGTAGAAGTGTCATTTACTCAAAAAAAGTTTTGCCAAAAAATGAAATGTCCCAACTAATTGAAAACGGCTCAAAAAAGAATATGTCCCAACTGTTAAAAACCGGAGGAAGTATCATTTATTGTTTTATATTTAGATACGAGTAATGTTTTATCAAGGGGTTACTCATATCAATTAGACAAGAAAGGGGGTCATTTGTTGCTTTCGGACATCAATAAGGGATCATTCGTAATAGTTGGACAAGAATAGAGGTTATTTGTAACTTTTAGACAAATCTAAAAAGTTATTTGTATCTTTTAAAAGTTCAAGTGGACAATTGTAGTTTTTGGACAAGTTTAGGAGGCTATGTATGTATTAAGCCTTGTTTTTTTTTTTTAAAGAAATTGTTGTTTTTGCTTATTAATCGAGGTTAGTTATTTTTTAACCAGTGATAATTAACCAACAAATTTACTGTCCCTCCTAACGACTTTTTATATTTCCTCTACTTCTTATGTGTTTGGACTGAAAGAAACCTGAAACTAAACTACACATTATTTATGGAAAAAGAAAAACAAAATAATACTTAATTTTTTTCTGTTTATTGCTAGGAACTAAACCGACCTGTTTACCAATTGTCCTACCCAAAAAACAAATGTCTATATGTATATATACCTTCAATTATTCATCTCTCAAATTCATCAAACAATTCTGAAACAATTGAATTCAGAATTTTTTAAAATTTTCTTTTATAATTCTTTTTGTTGGAGAATTTGAAATACGCAGGACGATGGGAATGGACGAACATAAAGTTCGACACATGCCAACATTCGGGGAATGGGATGCAAATGGTCCAGCATCAGCTGCAGAATTTGCTGTTATATTTAGCAGCTCGTTTCAGAATCCGAACAATAATGATATTAAAGCTTCTCCTGCATCTGCTTCTGCTTCTAAATCTAACACAAAACACACAAATGATCGATCGAAAAGTTGTAAATGTAGATGGTTTTGTGGTTTATGTAATTCAAAAGTTTCGAGTTGATAATTAAAAGTTTCGAGTTGATAATTAAGTTGAATTGTGGCGTATGATTTTTCTCTTTCATGTGATAATTATTGATCGGATTATTCAGGATGATAGGATATGATCAACCTGTTGAAGGCCTAACAATGTTTCCTTTATTTTCTGCGTTTTTTTTTTCTTTCATGTTAGAGGAAAACAACCATTACAAACTTAAATTAGAAAAGGTAGGTTAAGCTAGAAAAAATTATATTCATAAATAGGTTTTGTTGATTTTTTTTTTTTATTCTAATTATATATTCGGAGCTTTACCATGAAAGAAGTCGAAATAAAATAAATTAATTGTCAAGAAAAATAATCTAACTACTTGAGGAACTATCATTTGCGAGTTAGATTACTTAACTGTCACATTAAAACTGTTACTGTATATTTCTTTGTAACACGAAATAAGACAAAATACAAAATATAAAAAGTCCAAAGATTTAGTGATCGGCGACTCCGCTCCATGTCTAAATCAACGAATGATACTGGATGTAAAAGATTGAAAAGAATCGAAATTATAGAGAATATATGTGTATCTTAACGCGCAATTATCCTATTCTATCTACAATGCCTCAACCCTCGGGGCTAATCGGAGATGCCAAGAAAACCTGTGATCCAGCCAACGTGTTAGGCCACATGTCGATCAAAGAACAACCGAATCTTGGTGTTGGACCCCTATAGGATTGTTGTGTGCTAACCATAAGTTGCGTGCTTCTGTCAAGGTCCATGTGCAAAACTTCGTGCCGAATGACATGATGGATCTCCCTAAGTGTACAACTTGATATTCTTAGTTGTCACCTATCCGAAGCATGTTGTCATTTCAACTTAATTACCGCTATCCGCAATGATGAATGTACACCTCGGAAACCCGAAGACTGGCAAAACCTCGATAGGAACCTTCGGATTAATAATACCAAATTGTTCGCTCCATAGTTTAAGAAATCCAAACTAAACTGCTCAAAAGAAAGATTACCTTGACCAAAGCGGCAAAGCTCAAGTTCCAATTGAACCTAAATGGAGCCTATGATCTACAGAAACAATGGCTGAAAAGCCATATACCCATTGGATCATGACAAAGGAATTCTAAGAAACAAAAGTAACTGGGACTAAAAACTTATGCTGATAATTAAGAGACTCCTCAAAGACATGACAAATGCACTTTGATATCTCTATAGTTAGTACTTCATTTGGAGGTTGATTGACAGTCTTCTTTGGTAAATTTTGTCCACCTATTGAAGATGTACTTGGGTGGTATTTGAAAGACGTTTCTTTCCCTGAAGACCTTCAACACATGGCGGCATAAAATGCCAACAGATTCATATTTCTTGCAACTACAAGCAACACTAGAATCTAACGAATCGAATTCCACAATGCTCAGGTTTCCATCTGCCTCTATGAGCTTAAATTTAGTAGTTCTCTCAGAGGCAACCATTTTTCTTCTATTTCAAGCAATTAAAGACATTGAACAAACTCTTTCTGAAAGATCTTAAACATTGTCCTTGTATATATGCGGCTTCCTTGTTTCTCAGCCGAATTATTGTTTAAGAAAATCTCTTGCTCTTTTTTCTCCATAAAATGTGTTGTATGATTCCTCGCTACATTGTTGAACTACCACTTTCAAATAATCCGCAACTACATCTCGTAGAAACTTCACATCCTTAGTCAAGATTTGAAAAAGACCATTGAAGCTAGCAGTGTCCTGAATGCCAGCAATGAATGTTTTCTTGTTAACGATAAGAGTCCATTTCTGCCTTGACATATACAATATCTTAAGCCATGGGTGGTTGTGGATATCGAACAGTTCCTGCAACAAAAACCATCTAGAGTTTAATTCTTCCTCTGTTTGACACTCAAAGAACCACCGGTGGAAGAGGCTTTCAAAACCAGGTTTTCCATAATACTTTGATAAGCTTGTGACATTTCGACGAATATACCACAAACCAAACAGTTGTTTTGTCTCTGGGAAAACCTCTTTTATTGTATCAGCCATAGTCAAACTCTCGTCAGTTAAAATTGTTTTCGGTTGGCCACCACTGCCCATTGCCTGCACAAAGGTCTGAAGTAACCAAATATATGAATCAATTGTTTCGTCTAGAAAGAAAGCACAACCAAATAAGGTATATTGCCCGTGATGATTGAGGCCGAATAAAGGGGCACAAATTATCTTGTACTTGTCACTCTTATAAGTCGTGTCCAAAATGAGCACATCACCAAAGTATTTGTAGTCTATTCCCAAGTTCTGATCTGTCCAAAGAAATTCTTTACTCTACCATCAGCATCATGTTGAACTGTACTCAAGAAAGACGGATCCTCCTCCTGAAGGTAACTGAAATAATCAATTTGTAATGCAGTAATGGTGATGGGAACATAGTAAAGATAATACTCACAATTTCCATCGTATATATCTATACATATAACTAAGAAAAATTGTCTTCAAATCCGACTATAATGAACATCTTTTGACAATAATATTTGAAAAGTAGATGTTGGTAAAAAGTACAAGATGCACTAATTTAAGTTTCATCTATCCATAATCAATCACAAAACACAAAGAACAACCATGATTCAAAAGGAAACAAAAGAGCATTTCTAATTTAAGTTTCATCTATCCATATCACTGGTGCTAGGGATAACGGACTTGCATAGTAAAAACTAGTTGACAATACCATTTGCTACTTCATTTGGAGGTTTGATTACAGATCATTGCATCCATGTCATTTGAAAGTGCACAGTCTTCTTTGGGAAACTTTGTCCACCTTTTCAATATGTACTTAGGTGGTATCTGACTGACATTCCTTTCTCTGAAGACCTTCAGTATGTGGCGGCATAAAATGCCAAGTGATTCATATTTACTGCAGCTACAAACAGCAGAGAAATCCAAATGATTGAACTCGACAGTACTGTGGCTTCCATCTTCCTCTGTCAGTATGAATTTAGCAATCGTCTCGTTGCCAACTATTTCTTCAATTTCTAGCAAAAGACATTTAACTAGCTCTTTCTGAAAGATCTTAAACATTGTGTAAGTATATATGCCGGCTGCTTGTTGCTCAACCGAATCACTATTTAGCAAAATCTCTCGCACTTTTTCCTTGCACAAAAAATCCGCAAAGGCTTCCTTCTTACATAGTTGAAATACTAGTGTCAAATATTCTGAAACAAAAGATGCCAGAGTTCTAGCATGTCTTGTCAAACTTTGAAAAGTACCATTGATGCTAGTAGTGTCTTCAATGCCAGCATTGAATGTTCTTTTGTTGAACGAAGGAGCCCATTTCTCCCTTGATGTGTACAGTATATTGAGCCATGGGTTGTCATGAAGATCAAATAGTTCCAGCAATGAAGACCACCTAGAATTGAATTCTTCCTCGGTTTGATGCTGAAAGAACCATTGGTCAAAGAGGCTTTGAAAACCAGGTTTTGCGCAACGTTTTGAGAAACTTGCAGCATTTCGTCGAACATACCACAAACCAATATGATGATTTGCCTCTGGGAGTACTTCTTTTATGGCATCACCCATAATTGAACTCTCATCAGTTAAAATTGTTTTTGGTTGGGCACCATCAATTGCCTTCATAAAATTTTGAAGTAACCACACTAATGACTGAATTGTTTCATCCAACAAGAAAGCACAACCGAATAAGACATGTTCCCGATGATGATTGAGGCCCAAAAAAAGTGCACAAATCACTCCGTTGTCCATCTTAATTGTTGTATCCAAAACAAGAACGTCACCGAAGTGTTTGTAGTTTATTTTTGAGCTCCCATCCGTCCAAAAGAAATTTTTTGCGCTACAATCATCATCATGTTGAACTGCACTGAAGAAGGATCTATCCTGCTCCAAAAAATTGAAATAATTCATCAGGCATTGAGCTTCTAGTGGATCCAGAACATTTACTTTCTCATCATGCCCTTGTATCCCGAATTCAGTACATTCTACGGGTTCTGTACCAATGGCCTCAGTTGGCATCCCAACTTTCTCTTCTGCATTTACCACATGAATCTTTGAGATTTTAGCACATTCAAGCTGATGGTTATGATTCGAAACGAACTCGGAGATGTTCCATTTCTCATTTTCAAGTTTACAGGCAATTCTAGCACGACAACCTGTTCTTGTTTCTTTTCTCTTGTAAATTGTTTCCTTATCTTGCTTCCTCCCTTCTCTTGAACAGAAAAAGTACCTTTTTCTTATGCTTCCATCATACCGGCGTTGGACTTTTCCCTTTCTTACAAAGAACCCACTCTGTTCAGCATAGGTTTTGTAGAATTCATAAACCTCCTCCTCAGACGAGAACTCCATCCCAACCGCTGGGACTAGAAAATTTACTCCATTTGTTTTCCCTTTGTCGCCACAACTTGATTCAGCTAGGATCTCATTTGGTGGATTTATCATCTGTTTTAATCCAACACAATTAGTATACATTGTGAAGAAAATAAAAGGAAGACAAAAGAGCAAAAGAACTTGTAGAAATTGAAATTCGAAGTAGCCTTTTCAGCTACTTACCACAATCAAATGAATATGTTATGGAAAGAGAGATCAATTATCATTACTAGTGCTTGTTAGTTGTTAGCTTTAGTGCTTAAGTCGGGTCTTGGGTTCGAGTCTTGTTGTATGAAAATAACTTTAACCGCACAGAATCCACCTAAATGGTGCTTGAGAAGCCTCGAATCTCTCAACGAGTTTCAAATATAGGCTATTCGAAAAACATGAAAAGCAAGGGTAACCAAGGATATGCTTGTGAAAAGAGAGTATATTTAACAGAATTTATCCTTAATTTTAACTTTTTTAGATGACGGATTACCCATAGCCTACGTTGCTTTACAGTGTCAGACACAAACATGGACAGAGAAAACGTTATTTCTAAAAAAGATAACCTTCATAAAATAGCCATAAATTGGACACAGACACACATCGGATGCGGATACAGGTGCAGGTATGAGTACGCTAGTAAGGAGAAGTGACTGTCCATGTATCAAAGCCTAACTAATATCACACAAATGATGCAAGAATGTTTAGGCAGAATTTTAGGAAGTAAGCATTACCTCGAAATCATCCAACGGATCTATCTGTGTTAGTTTTTCATCAGAAGATAGGCTTAAAGCGGAAGATATAGCAGAGAGAGCCTCAGAAACATCAGAGTAACTGTATACTCCAGTACTGCAGCTGCCTACATCCATCTTCTTCCTTTTATTTGTGTCTTCTTTCTGAAAAACATAGCCCCATTCTGAGTCTAGCCTTGACGAAGAACAAGGCGACTCCTTCTCCTCCTCCTCCAACTGCTTATACAAACTGGACCAAAATTCAGACATCAAATCATTGTCCAGAAAAACGGTCATATCATTGTCCACTTCAGACATCAAATCTCCATTGAACGCAGGAGCACCCTCCTGAACATTACGATCTGGAGCCGATTCAGTGAAATCAGCCATGTCAGATTAGGCAATTTGATTCCAACTTCATGGCAGAAAGAAAATAAAATAGAGAAGCAGTATATAAATTTAAACACTAGTGTGAAAGATGAAACTGTTAAGAAAACGCCATTTTTGTTGACTTGTACAAGCTTTCTATCAAGGTCAACGGACCACGGCATAGATGGTCTCATGACTTTTTTTATTGTGAAATTCTCTGGGTGATCCTGTGTTTTTGTTTTGCACCGTGAATCTGAAAAAGCATCTCTAGTGATGCCACCTGACAAAATAAAATAAAAGAAATAAAAAATGTCATTAAACTATTAGAGAATTCAATTTGAGTTGCTTTCTATAGTTATTTAAAAGTCACCTTTATTTTGTTTTTGTCACCATTACATTAAATCTTATACACTAATTTAATGGTTATAATAGACAAAGTAATGGTTACTTTATAAAAAACAAAGCAACTATAGAAAAAACCTCAATTCAATTTACCTTTCAATTTTCAATTTTGATTGCTCTTCAAATTTGAAGAGTATTCTTTATACTTATATTTATGTGTCTTATGATAGTTAGTGTACGAATCTCACTATCAAAAAGAAGAGAGCGATAATAATTTGACATGAACACACAATAATAGAAACAAGAAACAATTTTATGAAGAAGGTTTAAATTTAAAAAGTATCTTTATAATATTATAGTTTATTCCATAAAAAAAAAATTATATTTTAGATGAGTTGGGTAGATGCTCTAAATATGCCAAAAGTTAATTACATTTATAGTCACAAAAGTTGGCATAATGTTGTTACCTCCCTCGAACTTGTGTTTTCTTTAGTTGACAATTCTTTTAGAAAAATTATACACGTGACATTTTAGTGCTCAAAATTGAGGTGCATATATGAGACAGGTGAAATATATCCTCTAATAATTAAAGAAAAAAAGACTGTCAATACCACCGTTTGAAGTTGAGGGGATAAAATGGAGTTGCAAAAGCATTAGGCCCACAAATGTTTTTATATTTCTTTCGAACAGTCAGAAACTTCAATTTTTCCTATTAAAATCATAAAATTTTAATTTTGTCCCCATAAATTTACAATAGACAAATTCAGGTTTGGTGACCGGTTGTACAATTAACTCCAAAAATACCATTGGTTGAAAAGTTGGAGTTTATTGGAAAAGTTTTAATTATTTTAATTAAATATTTCGTGGACCCTCCATAACTCACTCACAAAAGAAATGATTTTATGTGAGAGAGACACGATAAAGACACAATAATGAGGACACGAGACTATTTTCCGAGTTTATTCTTTTAACGTTTAATGGTAACTCAATTTAGAATTTTCCTTTTCTTTTCGAAGAACGACTTGGAATAAATTACATTAATAGTAACTCAATTTCCAAAAAACCACAATAAATTCTTTCGAAACAAAAAAAAAGGGTTAAATGCACCATTGGTCACTCAATTTTGGTGTTTGTCTCAAAATGATCACTTAACTTCAATTTGTCTCAATAAAATCACTCAACTTTGGTGTTTGTCTCAATAAAATCACTCAACTTTCTTTTTTGTCTCCATAAAGTCACTTCGGCAATTTTCAAATAAAAAACCTACCAAAAATATGACGTGGCTTCCACATAAGCATGAGTCAACCATGAACGATGATGTGGCGACACGTGTCATCCATGAATACACCATGTGTCACTCAATTTTAGAAAAAAAAACAAAAAAAATCAAATTAATTAAACTCATCACATATCCCTCAGTATCGAGACGAAATTTAAGGTTTTAGATTTTAAAAGAAGAAGAGCTAGAATATGTGATGAGTTTAATTAATTTGATTTTTTTATTATTTCAAAATTGAGTGACACGTGGATGTCACGTGTCGTCTCATCATCGTTCAAGGTTGACTCACGCTTATATGGAGGTCATGTTATATTTTGTGTAAGTTTTTTATTTGAAAATCGCCGGAGTGACTTTATTGAGACAAAAAAAAAAATTGAGTGATTTTATCGAGACAAATTGAAGTTGAGTGACCATTTTGAGACATACACCAAAATTGAGTGATTTTATTGAGTCAAATTGAAGTTAAGTGACCATTTTGAGACAAACACCAAAATTGAGTGACCAATGATGCATTTAACCCAAAAAAAAAAAACCATAATAAAGATTGAACAGAAATCAATACAGTGATGTCTGGATAACTTCCATGTCAACCTTTGCGGTTTTCGTCCACCTTTTCAAAATGTATTTGCTCGGAATTTGAAAAACGTTTCTTTCTCTAAAGACCCTCAATACATGGCGGCATAGTATGCCAACTGATTCATATTTGCTGCAACAACAAGAAGCACTTGAATCTAAACAATCAAATTCCACACTGTTTTGATTTCCATCTTCCTCAGTAATCCTGAATTTCGCGACATGATCATTACCCGTTATTTCTTCTATTCCCAACAAAAGACATTCAACTAACTCTTTCTGAAACATCTTGAACATTGTCCAAGTATATACACTACCCGCTTGTTCTTCAATCAAACTGTCGTTTAGGAAAAACTTCCGATCATTTTCCTTAGATAAGACATCTTCGTATGACTCCTCCTTACGTTGTTCATCCAATACTATCATATACTTTTCAACGAACATCGGTAGAGTACCGTTAGCCTCCTTTGTCAAAGTCTGAAAAATACTATCAGGGTCTCGAATCCCAGCAACGAACGTTATCTTGTTGAATAGAGGAGCCCAATTTTTCTTTGATATGTATAGTTTATTTAGCCATTGATTGCTATGAAGACTGAATTGATCTAATAATGAAAACCATCTACATTTGAATTCTTTTACTGATTGAGATTCAAACACCCATTCCTCAAAAAGGTTATGAAACAAAGACAGATTGTATTCTGATTAGCATTTTGTCGCGTTTCGATGAATGTACCACAAACCGATCAGATGTTTTGCCTCCGGTAAAACCTCTTTAACTGCATCAGCCATTGTTAGACTCTTGTCGGTAAAGATTGTTTTCGGTTGATCACTATTACTTCTACCCACTGCCTTCACAAAAGTCTCAAGTAACCACACAAACGAACCAATTGTTTCATCGCCCAATAAAGCACAGCCAAATAGGATGTACTGTCGATGGTGATTGAGGCCGAAAAAACGGGCACAAACCATCTGACACTTGTCTAGCTTCAATGTTGTGTCCAAAATAAGAACATCGCCAAGATATTTGTAGTCTGTTATCGAGTTTCGATCTGTCCAGAAGAAATTTTCCGCTCTCCCATCAGGATCGTGTTGAACTGCACTAAAAAAGGAGGGGTGCTTCTCTGGCAGAATTTTGAGATAATTTTCGAAGTGTTGAGCTTCTTCAAGAGGTAGAACTTTTATTTTCTTTACTGACGAAAAATGTAAGGAGAAAATTAATACAGCGAAATGAAGCTCGTAGACGTCAAACATGATGATTAGTTAACGTATAGAAAAAGAAACTAACTAACTTTAGTATCTTATGATTTCAGTTTAGAAATAATAAAGATTTGGTAACAACAAACAACAATAGGTAAGAAAACTTTACCTCCAAACCATCCAGCTGATGAGAAGAATCCGCGGTGTCCATCGCCAGTTCGGCTTCACTGGAAAATGCCTGAGAGAGCGTCAGGAATCTGAAAGCAGCTTCTGACTCCATTATTATTAACAAAATCCATATTCTTTCTTTTGTTTTTATTCTGGTTGTGCAAAAAATGGTGCTCATTTTGGGGATGAGAAGAATCCTGGGAGGAGCTGTAGGAATGCATAAGAAGTTGGAAATTAGGAATGTATGAATATTGATAAGAGAGTAGCAATTTATAAATTAAGTAGATACATGGTCTACTAAACAAATATCAAGAAAACGGACCAGGGACCAGGAGATACATGGTCTCCTTCTTTATTACTATTTTATTTTCTTTAATTCATTAATCAAGAAGTTGTGTATTTTTTATAAAATAGGAGACGAGACCATCCAACTCTGCTGGTTCATGGACCTCCTTTCCAAGAATTCAAAAGTCAAACAAGAGAGGATTTCTTTTTCTTCTCTCCTCTCTCATTTTCATTTTGTGTTGATATTAATTTTTATTATATTCAATTTCCATGGATTTGATCATTATAAATTGCTTCTCTTTATCTAGTCTTTTCAATCTCACCTCTCCAGCATATGGACAATCCTGGCAGTGCCATTCAAAATCAGCCGTCTGAATGCCAATGGGGTTTTGATTCAGATAAGAATAAGAAGAAGAAGAAAAGGAACAGTTTCTCTCATTCTTCTTCCTTCTCTGCTACTACTTTAACTCTTGAAACCGAGAAAGACGTTTTCAATTGGTTTTTTGACCAGCTCGATGACTCGGTATGCCTTTCTTCTTTTACCCTGTATCATAATGTATGAGATTCGAGTCATGTTTATAAATAGCAATGGTCATTTTATTAAATTTATAAGTACAATAATTTTAAACATTCGTGTTATTTTCGGGTTAGCATGTCAACACTAACCCAACGCAAAAATGTTCAAACCAATATTGTGTCGATTCAAAAATTACAAATTACCTACCAACCTAAACCCAATGACTAAAACTTCAAGTAGTCGGGTCGGGTGTACTTTCTTCACCTCTAATTGAAACTATGAGCAAAAGGTATTTTACTTGCATACTATATTCTTGATTAAATCATATACATTTATCATGTATGCATGCATATGAAATGAAATGATACACTGTGTTCTCATGGTCTATTATTAGACAAATGTTATTGGTTAATGGTTTAATGAAATGCCTTTGTAGTCAAGTGTCATGCCTTTCTAGCAGAGAGCCTCTGAAACATCCGAGTAAATGTTATTGGATATATCAGCTCCACATTTTGTCACATTGAGATTCATTTTCTACTTGTTTTTTGCCTTACATCAGATGATGATTTCGCCAACTGTCTCAAATTCGCAGCCATCAGAGGATAATAGAAATGAGATGCCTGCTGAATCAAGTTCCGGAGCTAAAGAAAAGACTAAGGAAGCTAATTTTCTCGTGCCAGCGGTGGGATTGGAGTTCTCATCTGAAGAAGAGGTATACGAATTCTACAAAACGTATGCTGAAGAAACTGGATTCCATGTACGAAAAGGGAAAGTCCAGCGCTTGTCTGATAGACTCATAAGGAAAAGGTACTTTTTCTGTTCAAGAGAAGGGAGGAAGCAACATAGAGAAACAACATATAAGAGAAAAGAAACACGAACGGGTTGCACGGCTAGGATTGTATGTCAACTTGAAGATGGGAAGTGGAAGATCTCCCAGTTCTGTGAAGATCACAACCATCACCTTCAATTAGCTAAAATGGCCAAGGTTGATCTCCGAATGGAGGTTTTTAGTGATGAGAAAACAAACGTCTTGCATCGAGAAGAAGCTCAATCCTTAATAGATTATTGCAGTTACCTTCAGGAGGAGGATCCATCCTTCTTGAGTGCAGTTCAACTTGATGCTGATGGTAGAGTGAAGAATTTCTTTTGGACGGATCAGAGCTCGGCAATAGACTACAAATACTTTGGTGATGTGCTCGTTTTGGACACGACATATAAGATTGACAAGTACGAGATAATTTGTGCCCCTTTATTCGGCCTCAATCATAACCGGCAATATATCTTATTTGGTTGTGCTTTCTTGCTAGACGAAACAATTGATTCGTATATATGGCTACTTCAGACCTTTGTGAAGGCAATGGGCAGTGGTGGCCAACCCCAAACAATTTTAACTAACGAGAGTTTGACTATGGCTGATGCAATAAAAGCGGTTTTCCCAGAGGCAAAGCATCAGTTTGGTTTATGGCATATTCGTCGAAATGTTGTGAATTTATCAAAGTATTACAGAAAAGCTGGTTTTGAAAGGCTCTTCAACAGGTGGTTCTTTGAGTGTCAAACAGAGGAAGAATTCAACTCCAGATGGTTTTTGTTGCAGGAACTGTTCGATATCCACAACGACCCATGGCTTAAGATATTGTATGTGTCAAGGGAGAAATGGACTCCTATGTTTAACAAGAAAACATTCATTGCTGGCATTCAGGACACTGCTAGCTTCGATGGTCTTTTTCGAAGTTTAACTAGGGATGCAAAGTTTCTACGAGATGTAGTTGCAGATTATTTGAAACTTCTAGTTCAACAACGTAACGAGGTATCATACAACTCATTTTTATGCAAGGAGAAAGAGCAGGAGATTTTCTTAAACAATAATTCTGCTGAGCAACAAGCAAGCCGCATATATACTAGGTCAATGTTCAAGATCTTTCAGAAAGAGTTGGTTAAATGTCTTTTGCTTGAAATAGAAGAAATGGTTGCCTCTAAGACAACTGCTAAATTTAAGCTCATAGAGGAAGATGGAAACCAGAGCATTGTGGAATTTGATTCTTTAGATTCTAGTGCTGCTTGTAGTTGCAGGAAATATGAATCTGTTGGCATTTTGTGCCGCCATGTGTTGAAGGTCTTCAGGGAAAGAAACGTCTTTCTAATACCGCACAAGTACATCTTGAAAAGGTGGACAAAGTTTGTCAAAGAAGACTGACGATCAACCTCCAAATGAAGTAGCAACTATAGAGATAGCGAAGTACATTTGTCATGTCTTTGATGAGTTTTTTAATTATCAGTTTAAGCTTTTAGTTTCAATTGCCATATCAAAGAGTAAAAAAATTTTCCTAAAGTTCCTTTGTCCTGCTCTGATGGGTTTAGTGTTCTTTTCAGCCATTGTTTTCTCTAATAGCTTTTCGATTTTCTCTTAGTTTACATTTATGATTCCTACTTAACTTACGTTTTGATTTATTGAAATGAGGACATCCTTTGGATCGGTGTCAACTAAGAATATCAAGTGGTACGCCTAGCAAAAAAAGGCAAATCTGCTTTCACATTCTAATATATGGAACTCAACTCACCATTTTGACACCCTAGACCCATGAATTGAAAGGCCCTCTACAGATGATCACCATCAACGACAATAGGCTTATATGTGGAACCAATATAGTGGGTGGCATAGCCATTTTCCACTTATAAAGGAGACGACCCAACACCGGAAAATTGGCTCAGTAATTCCTCCAACTCTCTTAAGGACATAATCATTGTAAAGACCTGAGTCCATTAAAGAGCCATCGATTTGTGTGGATCATCTCTAGATAAGACCATATAAGGTTCACTTTGTTCATTTATCTACAATTTTGGTACTGATTTCAGAAAGAAGAATCATGCGTAATATAACCTCTTACCATGGATTTTTCATTTGAAACCAAGTGGATGAAGTCTCAACTGCCCTGCTAAAGCTATCTGTTGTTTCTGCATAACCACAACTATCTCTCTCATGTAAGCATCTGAGAAAATAAACATGTCTTCAATAAGTAACGAGAAATCAGCGCTAAATATGCATCAGTGAGGATTATTAGCTTTAGCTTCAGTTCGTTTGGATTGAAGGGAACTCTTTTATATACATAAAGCAAACTAATAAGTGTCTATAACAAAAAGGAAAAAAAATAATAAAGGTTAAGGCAAACTTAGTGGTGAGCTTAAATGCACTGAAGCAAATGTTATACAAAGCTTTATTATCAGTACCTCCACCATGAGGATGGCAGACCTGAAACTCTACTAAAGAAACCCAATAAAACTCATCAAATATCCCTTAAGTCAGCATTTTAAACATCCTATTTAACAGATCCGGAGATAAACATGCAAGAACTCTTTTAGGTAATGCTGAGAAATGACTAAGAAACTGGTCCATTTCACACAAACTGAGCAAGCATCATGTGAATAAAGTAGCAGTATACATAAATATCAAATCATAGGCTGCCTAGTAAGAGGTGTTGAATGAATACCACTTCATAAATTCCCTTGTGTGTATTCAATCACTGAAATGCAAATATGAAAGATTCCTGTTAAATAAATAAGAGGAATGTATAGCTGCCCATAAGCTTACTAAGCTACACTAAATAGGCGTAGTTTCGATAAGGGGTTTAAGGAAACTAGTGGTAGTTGCAAAGTGCAGATTTCACTGTAAAAAGGACATATGTAACGTATTTAATTGAAGCATCAGATGTATAAAGCCTTATTTTCATGGTCAATTGCTTCAAATTAACCATATCTAGGCTGGAAATATGCACAGTGGTGCATGACAAATGCAATGTATTGAACAGACAATCATTTCTTTATGACTATTCTTTGATGCATTTTGAAAATTAAAACAAAATGCACAAAATAATATATAGTGATAGGTTTACAGTATAAGCGATTTGAAACCAAACACTCAATCTTTTCGAAAACCCATTGGTGAAGAATGAAAAAAAAAAAAAAAAAAAAACACGTGCAGATATCCTTGAGCTGAATTCTTAAAATGGAAACATAATACCATTAAAGATGAAAGCTAACATATAGACCTTATTTCAAGATGCTTAATAAGTTTGAAGCAAGAAGTATATCACATATTATGGGGTTAAAGACACAAATTATGAGAAACATCGTAATAAGTCTCTATGTTAACATAACAACCAGATTAGTTAGCAAATATACTCAACAACGACAAGAAAGCCTTAGTCCCGTAATGATTCGGGATCGGCTAACATGAACCATCGTAATGAAGTGTGAGATCAAGTCCAATTAGCAAATATACTCAATCCTTTCAAAACTCAATCTAACCTCTTACGACGATCTTTCATTAGAAACCAATTATCAAACTGACCTGCTAAAGCTAGCTGTTGTTTCTGCATAATCACATTGAACTCTCTGATGTAAGCACCTGAGAAAATAAACATATCTTCCAACTAATAAGTAAATGAAAAATCAGCATTATATATGCATGAGTGAGGAACGATTAGCTTCAGTTTCGATATTTTTCCAATTACTGTTGCTCAATTTAGCTCTAACCATACAAGGCTTCTTATTTATTTTTCAGTTAGTTCAATTCAGCATCATTTAGTTCATTTTTCTTTTCAATTCAAAAGAATAGAATCTAAGTGAGTTTGCTGAATTTGGCTTAATTAAACTGATATTAATCGAACTTTGCTGAAAGTATGGAAAGAAAGACAGGATCTTATACAAGCTCCTTTAGTTTGTAATTGCTATTAGCAGGGAATCATAATCTCTATTTAATCATCTTTCAGAATGAATGATGATTAATTTCAATAATTACTTGTTGAACAAGTGGAAACTGAGCATTTTGTTTGCATTTTTGTACCATTAATTTCAATATTTATTTACAAGTTTGTTATATTTTTATATTTAATTATAAAAATTTCACTTTCTTTTTCTCTTGTCATATAATAAATTTATTGTCTCACGGTAAGTCCGTTGTTGCACCTAAATTTTTCTCTATTAATGATTTAAACAAAATTTATAAGATATTTTAAAAAATTATTGAAATTCCGTATGAGTTGGAACACAATGTATAACTTGTAACTATAAATATTTATCATTTTTTCCATAAACTCTTCCAATTCTCTATATGTTGGAAACTAATTAGTAAGTCATTTATATCTAATTAGATTTACCCTTTACAAACTTTAAGGGCCTATTTGGCGGCGTTGTTAGTTTTGTAGTTGTTGTTGTTAGCTTTTGCGGCTGTTGCGTTTGCTGTTGCCGTTGATGTTTGCGGATAGTTGTTGGATAATTAGTGTTTAGAAAACTTACAAAAAAAAAAAAAGCAGTGGTTGACATGTGAAAAGACTAATATGGATATACAATTTATAAATAATAATAAAAAATAATAAGTTAGGGCAATTTGGTCAAAGTCTACTTCTGATTTAAAATACAAACTAGTGTTTTGGGAAAAGCTCTAATTTGAAATTTTTCGCGAAACGCTCCGTTTTGCTTCCAAAACGCTAAATGTTGTAGTTTAAATTTTTTAACCAAACACCTATATATCAGTATATTGAAATAAAAATGATATATGCTCACACGAAACGCTTTACCAAACAGGCCTATAAGTGTTAATTTATTTATTTTTTTTATCAAACTCTATATAACAATAATCCTATACTTTATTGTATATATTTATTTATTTCTGTAAAATCACAAGATTTTTTTTTATTTTACCCATAAAATAATTATAATTTAATTAACAAATCAAAGCACATGAACATGCTTTTCCAATTTAATACGCAAGTCTAATGCCATACCATTGATCAAAATTCAAAACCAAATTATCTTCACCAAAAGTTTCAAAAATACTTGCTCATAAACTCATCTAGCCTTTAAATTTAAGTTCAACATATTTAATTTTTTATAATATTATCAATTTGAACAAATAATACACGAGTTAATTCGTGAGAGCATTTCCAAGAGAGTTTTGGTAAAACACAACTCCAAGAGCTTTCTAGTGATTCTCAAAAGAGCTACAGTCTCTCTCATTTCTTTTAGGAGCTTCTCACCTCTCCTAATTCTTTTTTTATTTATCCCTTCATTTATTTCCCTCATTAACTTTCACGCCAAAATTGAGAAGTTCTAACAACTTTCCTCATTTTCTTTTATTTCTTCCGCTAACTATTTCTTCCTCCTCCTTGCTCCAACATCACCAGTTTTTAGATCTTCTTCTATTGCTCCTAAATAAACAGTTGCAAAAATAGCTGAAAATTAACAAAATGAAATATATTTTTAAATCAGTTGAAAATTAATAATATAAAAGTAAATAAATAATAGATTTAAGAGTGTTGTTGAAGATGACAAAAATTAGTGACTCATAAAGTGGCTAAAAACCAATATTTTATATTATTTTTAAGAGGCGATTTAAGAGGTTTTTGGAGATGTCTGAGTCCCAATTTGAAAAATAGGACTTCTATTAACATATCGAACTTGATTTCCTGAATCAGAAGCCAAAGAACGAAGACAGGAGAATGAGAATTTACCTCTTCATAGTTGCATTGACATCTCTTGTTAATGAACATGAGCTTCCATTAATTTGTACTGTCTTCAGCATTGGAGTACTCAATGACCCATAAGAGAAAGATTCCATCTTATTGCATTGATTGAGCTTCAAAGATTCTAATAATGGCAATTCAATCTCACAAATTCCACCATAGAAAATCTTAAGATTAACCATATACTGAAATTCCAAAGACTTAAGTTCAGGGAATATAATTTTCTTATCCATCATTTCTTCTATTTCATTTCCATCCTCTTTTACAATAATTTCTTCTATCTTCTCACACCGGCTGATCTGCAATTTTTGTAGTCGGACCAAAAGTTTGGCTACTCGAGGCGAGAGAACATATAAATTGTGACATTCTGATAAAGCTAGGAGCTGCAAGTTCTGAAAACCAATGATTCCTTGTGGAAATTGAAACCATATATGCACTAAATTTTGTAGACCATACAACTCCAACTCTTTCAAGGAATTAAGCACCTCAATAGACGTAGCATGATTTTTGTTGAACGAAAATATAACTTCTAGTGATGGACATAATGATATTTTGAGTTTTTCCAGACGTTCCAGCCTTTTCTCCATCAATTTGGATGAAAATGCACTGTACATCTCCATATTGCTAATTGGGGTCTCATGCAGAACCTTGCAATGAAGAAAAGTGCATCAAATACTACTGCTAATTATAACAATAAACTCCAAAGTTCAATAAATTTCTTTATATTAATAAAAAATGATTTGATGTCTGAAATAAAGGATGACAAAGAGTCAAATATAATGTGTCTTCGCCATACCTGTTTGTTGGGAACCGGTTGATGATTAAACAGTCGCAGTTTCTTTAGTTCATTCTTCAATCTGCTTGTTCTTGAGGGTGTTTGGACTTCGACATCAACTGCAGTAACTTGTCCTTTCGTGTCATTTGATTCAACCTGTTTCTCAATGACACAGTATTAATGCTATAGAATTTTGGCTTTCATGTAACTTATACTCCCTCCGTCCCACTTCGAAGAGCAGTAATTCTATTGTGGTTATCCAATAATATCGACAGTTTTATATGGTAATAAGTAATTGAGTGTCAAATACTCTACCTTTAACATGATGGTTAATAACAGTATGTTAGACTATTTGACACTTACCTACCAATTAAAAATAGAAAAAGTGACTGTTATTGGACAGCAAAAATAGAATGTTACCTATCAAAGCAGAGTGAGACGGAGTATCGCTATTTCTTTAAATTGTTTCAAACAAACAAACAAAAATTACTTGAAATGCTTGCCTAATTAAACACTAGTTATCGAGATGACTCAATTGACACGACATATTTGATATGGTATCATGAATGGATCCCAATAATGGGAGACATCTTTATTATAAGCATGATGATATCATATAATTATAGGCATATTTATAAGTGATCCCATCTATGGGGGAGACGCCTGAAACAGTAAATACAGGCATATTACTATAGATTAACAAATGAAAATAGATTAACCAATGCAAGGCGAATCATGTTACCTCATTAGTTGTCAAGGACTGACTGGTGGCTGCGTCCACGTTGCTCAACGGGACATCATAAACCACATTAGTTGTATCATCCGCGTGTACCAGAAAGCCAACTAGCTTTGGAAGTGCATGCAAATGTAGTTCTTCAAGAGCAAATTCTTGATCATTGATGCTATCATCCACTTCCTTTATGCAGAAAATTTCTTCTATCTCATAGCAATTAAGTATCTCAATGCTTTTGAGTCGAATCAATCCATTAGCAATTGACAACGGAAACACATATTTTAACTTATGACAGAACCTAATGTTTATTTTTCTCAAGTTTCCTAACCATGGAACTACCGGCCTTGTTCCATGCCATATTTCTTTCATCTCAGATAACATTGACAGATGAAGAATCTCCAATTCCCAGAATGAACTAAACCCATTTTGTTTCTCCGTTGTATCGATTAAGTATTCTAATTCATCACATTCAGCAATAATCATCTTCTTCAATTGTGGAAAGCCATCATCTTCGAGCTGATACACGACATTCTTTAAATTTCTAACTCTTGTCAAACTCAAGTTTTCAGTTCTACATAACAAATCACAGATCCCACTCTCTTTGATATCATGTGCATCACCTCCAAGTTGCAACTCAGCCATTGGACCTTTGCCAAATGGTTGGTCTTTAAGATTCTTTTCCATAACAATCTTAAATCGCTGCAAATTTCTGAATATCGGTGACTCTTTAGGCAAAACTGAAGCTTCTGATATGCGGAATTGTAATGCATTTAGCGAAGGAGACAATATTTCAATAAGGCTTGCATTTCTTCTCTCGCCATCATTTACCTCACCACGCCTTGCAATGGTTTTGTTATCATGGTCGTAATTATCGTCTTCCCTTGATTCCCATTCATCATAATCACCGTGTTTTTCCTCTACACTGCAATCCCACCTTTTGAAGCTCAATGGCAGATACAACTCTTCTAGCTTTGACATTCTCCACAATAAAAATGGTGGAAGGTAAGCAAGGTTCACTTTTCTTAAGTCAAGCGACCTTAGATGAACTAGTTGGCCCATCTCGTTCGGGATATCTGTTAAACTTATGGTAGAAATTGAAAGGAATTCCAAATTTATCAAATGACCAATAGCAGACATATTTTCTGATGTAACTACTTTAAGACGCAATGTCCGAAGATTCGATAGCACATCAAGTGACTGTGGCAGTGTTGGAACATTCAAAGATAGGACTCGAAGCTGTTTCATTCCTTGAAAAAAATCTACAGGAAGGCTTAGCGAATCTTCCTCGTATTGAATATGTAATATTGCAAGGTTTGGACACTCCAAAATAACAGGATACTCCTTTATTCTGTAAAGCACAAGTGAAAGTCCATCACAATTCTGATAAGAGTCCGTGTTTGACCACTCTTCAATGACAGTATCGTGGTTAACTATCAAGCGATACCTATAGGCAACCTGACTTGTTGAACCAAGTGAACCGATAACTTTGACACACGGATCCTCATCTTGGTCACCGGAAAGCACAATTTCTACACCCAAATTAATAATGTTCTGAATGAGGTCATGCATCCAGTATCTGACATGAAGCAAATTATCCACATTTCCAAACAATTCTAAACCCATCCCGAATATAAAAAGATGTTGAAACGGTAAATGTTTAGGAAACATGGTACAAATCAAAAGACATAGCTTGATTTCGTGAAGGCGTCGGTCCCAAATTCGAGGTGTAGATGGAGGTGTAGCATCTGAGCAAGGACTATCTGAAGCAGTAAATGAAAGAGTGGAAATTGAGCTAGGTGTCTCTACATAAGATTCCTGCTTTATTCGTTTTGGCAGGATCAAATTATCATTTGAAATCTTGTTTGACATTTGATGCAAATCTGGATTGTTAACAGTAACAAAGCTATTATAATTTTTAAATTGAAAGAGCTAAAAAGAAAAATCAAAGAGAGAAGGGTTTAGGATTATACCTAGAAAGAAAGTTTCCTTCCGCTGCTACAGCAAAATGCAACGGCTAAACAGTGAAAAATCAACAGGGAAAGTAGCAACCATTCAATGAAACAAGTTGACAAATGTTAAATTTAAAAGAAAAGAAAAGAAAGGGATAGGAGTGGGATACTAAATTAAAGAAAAAATATTTGTCAAGTTGAAAGGTCTTTTTCATTATCAACAGGAATATGTCAACCATATAGAGATAGACGATGTCATTTTATTTAGAGTTTTTTACAAGACTAACCCACTTTTAATAGGCCCATTACATTAGTAATCGCTTTTATGTTTCACATACTAAACTAACCACTCTCACATTTTCCGGACAAAAATACCCCCAACTAACCACTCTCCCTCATTTATGTCTTCTTCTTTCCCTTTAGCATTAGTAGCTCTCTCTTCAATCACAGCAAAATTTTCTCCGTCCAGATTTCCTTTGTTTTTCAATTTATTTGCTCTCAAATCCATAACAAGAGTACCGTCGTTGTCAATTTCTTCGCTCTTTTCCAGTTTGCGGCGTCGACAACAAGTAGCGGTAACCAAGAACTTGGCAGCTATCTCTCGATTCTTCCCTCCATCGTTTTTGCTTTCTTCTTTCTCGTTCTTCCCATTGGCAGCTATCTCTCGATTCTTCCCTCCATCGTTTTTGCTTTCTTCTTTCCCGTTCTTCCCGTTGGCAGCTATCTCTCGATTCTTCCCTCCATCGTTTTTGCTTTCTTCTTTCCCGTTCTTCCCGTTGGCAGCTATCTCTCGATTCTTCCCTCCATCGTTTTTGCTTTCTTCTTTCCCGTTCTTCCCGTTGGCAGCTATCTCTCGATTCTTCCCTCCATCGTTTTTGCTTTCTTCTTTCCCGTTCTTTCCATTGGCAGCTATCTCTCGATTCCGTCGTTTTCCATTCATTTATTCGTTCTTTTCCATTTTCTGGAATCCACAGCAAGAAAACGGCAAGAGTGTCGTGCTGTTGTTTTTTCACGTACATAGTGCATATTTCTCACTGTCGTGCTGTCGTGCAGCACGACAGTGAGAAATATGCATTATGTACGTGAAAAAACAACAACACGACAACACTACGTGAGTGCATATTTCTCACTGTCGTGCTGTCTTGCTAGTTTATGTCGTGCATTTTCTCATTAAACTATAGATATAATAGCCCGACATAAGGACAACAAACAACGAAACGACTTAAACCTACAAATATCACTTGATCAGCAAACAACCTACATACCTAATTTCATAAAGAAAATAACATGCAATCAAATTTTACAAACAAAATACATAATACAATGCATGCATATGAAATTGAGGTTGAAAGATGAATGGAAAACGTCGGAATCGAAGTTGTTGCTTAGTGAGGTCACCGCTACTTGCTGAGGATTCCAGAAAATGGAAAGGAGCGAAGAAATGAATTGAATCGAGATAGCTGCTAACGGGAAAGAAGAAAGAAAAAACGAGGGAGAAGTTAATGGCGCAGGCATGGAACGGTTTCAATTGCTGTCAACGTTAGTTGCCGTTTTCTCACCCTAGAATTCAGAAAATGGAAAAAGAGCGAACAAATGATTGGAAACCGAAGGAATCAAGCGATAGCCGCTAACAAGGAAAGAAGAAAGCAAAACGAGGGAGGGGATGGAAGGAAAGAAAAAAGCAACGGTTATATCTTAAAAGGGAAAGAAGAAAGCATAAATGAGGGAGAGTGGTTAGTTGGGGGTATTTTTGTGAAGAAAAATTGAGAGTGGTTAGTTTAGTATGTGAAACATAAAAGTGGTTACTAATGTAATGGGCCTATTGAAAGTGGGCTAGTCTTGTAAAAAACCCTTTTTATGTTTAACGAATGAAATCTGGACGGAGGGAATTTTGTTGTGATTGAAGAGAGAGCTGCTAATGCTAAAGGGAAAGAATAAAGCATAAATGAAGGAGAGTGGTTAGTTGGATGTATTTTTGTCTAGAAAAGGTGAAAGTGATTAGTTTAGTAATGTAATGGGCCTATTGAAAACCCTTTTATTTATCCTTTTCAACATTTTGGGTGTACATGTGTGGGTCTTGGAAAGTTGCCTAATGTTGGACAAATGCTAGATTTTAGATGGGCGTTATTTTGGACTTTGGATTAGACAAGTCAAGGAACGTATTGCATTCATTCTAAACCTCTTGCTATATAAATAATTTTCATTCTAAACCTCTTGCTATATAAATAAAGACACTTTTGTGGTTTCTGCTTACTGCTATTGGATTTGCAATAAAATCAGGAGTTGAATCCTCACCAGTTTAGCTAAAGCATCTACGTCCAATAAGCTTTATTGCAAAACGGTCAATTAGATTCCTTAAATAAGTAGGTTATTATTTAGACATTTGATTATGATTTTATTTATCAATTCCCATATAAGTTCATTTTAGTAAAAAATAAGAGGCGAAAGTTCATGTACAAGAAAAAAAAAATGTAATATTAACTTTGGTTTGATTTAACTGAAGTTTTCCCTAAGCCATAATTCTTACAAAGAACCTTACTTCTCAAGCATAAGAAAACGCAAATCAAAACAACATAAAAGTTGTAAATTAGCCTAATCAAATTTTATATCAACTTATTTTAAAAAGTAAAGATCTACAGTTAAACATCAGCCAAGTAATATTCGATAAAATAATAACCTCACTTATGTAATAAATTTCGTCAGTTTCAACTTAAATTAATGTGATAAAGTAATATTTTCGTTAAAAACATAAGATAATAAAAAATTAAAAAGTCATAAAGGTCCAAGTAATATATAAAGAATTAATTCTAGAAGTATACATATGAGTCACAAAATTCAGTAACTTGTTTCATCTCTTCACCAAAGTCAAAATTAACCTCATCCTTGACTTTTTGTAAAGCATAAATAACTCCTAGTATGTTTTACTCGTGTTGTAACAAGTAATTGTTCAAAGTGTTGATTGCTTGAAATGCTTCATTTGATGACACGATTGGGATAACATTGTTATCGTCTGGTTCAGGATAAGTCTATTCACCAATGTTCATTACCGACTCACGATTTATTCGTTCGTAGGTGATTCCATTGGTATTTTCCGGTTTAGGATCAATCCCTTTATCAGTGTTCATTATTAATAAAGTAATAAACTCGGTAAAGTAATATTTTTTTCCCGGTTCCAATAGTATTATTTTAAAGAGGTTTAAATGTAATTGATCATTTTAACAGTTTAAGGATTTAATTGAGGTACATCCTATATTATTAGGTACCTATTGGCACTTAACCCCACAAAGACTACTAAACGCCGTCGTTTTCCAAAACCCTAATTCAGCAATCGGAGCTAAAACCCCTGTCGCAACGAAGAAGAATCATCATCATCATCATCAGAGAAATGGGAAAGATTCCACCTTCATTACGTTCCGTAATCTCATCACCAACCCTAGTCAAAAAGCTTCGTTCTTCAATTCCATCAACAACCCCAGCTCAATCTCCACCTGGAAGATTCCGTCACTTTCCCAAGAAAACCCCATCTCAACTTTCCCGGAAACCCCAAACCCTAACCCCAACTTCCCCCCAAATCCCCAAAAAGCCCCTCTTCAAATCTCCAGACCTCAATGACGCTAAAAAGCTCTTCAATTCCTTCACTTCCACATCCCGAATCCCCCTCGACAACCGTTTCCACAACTCTTTTCTCCAATCCTATGCTGCAATCTCCTCCGTCGACGATTCAATCGCTCTCCTTAATCACATGACCAAAACCGCCCCGTCTTTCGCCCCGGACAGGTCCACTTACCATGTGTTAATCACCAATTCCTGTGTCAAACCGGAGGATACGCTGTCTCGGGTTCATCAGACTCTTAATTTGATGGTCAATAATGGATTTGAGCCTAATCAGGTTACTGCTGATGTTTCTGTTAGGTCGCTTTGTTCGGTGGGTCGGGAAGATGATGCTGTTGAATTGCTCAAGGAATTAGCTTCCAAGCATTGTAAACCGGATGCTTACACGTATAATTTCCTCATGAAGCGTTTGTGTAAGTGTCGATCTTTGGGTACGGTTTATGATGTTGTTGATGAGTTGAGGTCTTCTTTTGATATAAATCCTGATATTGTTACTTATACTATATTGATCGATAATGTGTGTAATTCTAAGAATCTCCGTGAGGCTACGAGATTGTTGAGTGTTTTGAGAGATTGTGGGTTTAAGCCGGATTGTTTTGTGTATAACACGATTATGAAAGGTTATTGTATGTTGAGTAGGGGAAGTGAGGCTATTGAGATTTATAAGAAAATGCAAGAAGAAGGAGTAGAGCCTGATCTTGTGACGTATAATACATTGATTTTCGGGTTGGCGAAGTCCGGGAGAGTGAATGAGGCGCAGAAGTACTTGAAAATTATGTCGGAAACAGGGCATTTTCCTGATGCAGCTACTTATACTTCGTTGATGAATGGGATGTGTAGAAAAGGAGATGTTTTGGGTGCTTTGAGGTTGCTAGAGGAGATGGAAGTGAAAGGGTGTGAGCCGAATTCGTGCACGTACAATACGCTGCTTCATGGGCTGTGCAAGGGAGGGAAATTGTTGGATAAAGGGATCGATTTGTATCGGGTCATGAAGGGAGAAGGTATGAAGCTTGAGACGGCTTCTTATGCTACTTTTCTGAGGGCGCTTTGTCGGGGAGGTCGGGTTGCAGAGGCTTATGATTTATTTGATTATGCTGTAGAGAGTAAGAGTTTAACGGATGTTGCGGCTTACTCTACATTGGAGAGTACGCTAAAGTGGCTGACTAAAGCCAGAAGCCAAGGCCTTGCTGTTTGACAGGTATTTTCTTTCTCTTACAATTTTGTCTTGTCTGCTTATTGTTTTTATTGTTCTTCTGCGTTAATATTCGTGACTATTCCTATGTTATGAGCCATGAGGTAGTTCGTAACGTTGCTAAAGTTTAGGCTTCATGTTCATGCTATGATACATGATATAGTAAAATATCATAGACAGGGAATACAAGTGTAGTTTGTTTAAAATTTTCCAGTTTCTAGCACATTAATAGATACAATTACTAAATTCTATCTTGGTACGTCTCTTCTAATAAATACTCTGCAGACAAAATTGACAATTTCCTAAATTTTGCAAACAATACAAACCACAGTTCTTTATTTGCTCAAAGACAAACCACAGTCCAGGGTACTTATTTGAAGTTAACCCTTATATTATAGGCTATAAAATGGAGCCTTAAAGCATCTTCCAAAGATGCCAATTATTATCCCTGTTACAAAATGTGAACTGCGGTCCCATTAACACAACAAAAGCAAAAACAATGGCAGAAGATCGCGTTCTGCTGCTCTGAAAAGGATCACTTCCTGACTCAAGCCGTTGGACAGATTTCGAAATAAGGATTTGACCAATAAGTAGGTTCCCAGAGTCTTAAGTTACTTGAGACTCGGTGAGGACTTAAGGATCAGCCTAGACCAGAACAGGATCCGCTTTGACTGGATTCTCTCCCTTGAAACAGATGTCCCCATAACAGAGTTGCTACACTTCTGCATTGTTTTGTCAATTAGTTTCGTTAGTTTTGGACTCGTGCCTTTGTGAACTAATATCTCATAAAACAGGAACAACGAGTTCATACCCAGTAAATCCCTTTATTACTGATATATGTAGTTCCCCTAGCTTACCTGAGTCCTTTTGACTTTAAAGCGTTCAGTTGTCTAATTTTCCTTTCTCTAGAATGAGAACTCATAACTGTATTCAGTCATTTCCTTTCATTGCCTTCAAATTTTGTAATGTTTGTTGCCGTGTGTTGCTCTAGAATTTGAAATTTGTCTTTTCAACCTGAATGGATCGTTTCTAGTTTGCCTCGTAGCGAATCAGTTGTTTGACTCAAAATTCTTCCATTAGTAAATCTCCTTGAGGGTGGACACTAAAGTGATGATCGTGATGGTATTTGCAATGCTCTACCAATACATTGTTCTATATAGTGTTATGCTTTCCGGATGAACAATGTTTTTCCTTCTTATCTTCAGGTCAATAAGAAATTACGAATAAATCTCAAGAGGTCTACTTTGTGTCGTGCTCTTTGGCAGTTGGAGTTGTCAAGTACGTTTCAAATCCACATACAGATGAATCAGCTGCTGCAAAAATGATGTATAGTATTACTTTCAGAAGGGCGTATAAAATTATGATTGGCGTGTTGAGAGACGTGGAAGGCCGTTTTATGGTGCCTGCTTAGGCCAATTCAGAATTCTATTACCTGTCTCTCAAACAATGATGAAACTATAGCCCCAGACCTATGTTGCACAGAAACTTTTCTTCATTGATTTCTTTTCTGTTTCTATTACCGTTTCCTAGCTCTATGTATTTCTTAGAAATAAGGCTTTATAGTGTTTCTTTCCGTGCAACATTGACTTGTGGAGCTCATCTACGCTATCTCTTACTCTTTCGTAGTTCCTTGATACATAGCATGAGCTTGGCGTGTACAACTTGTGAACTTATTCTTTACTTTGCTATTCAATAAGACAAATTTGTTTCTACTCAATCAGTGGTATGCTCCCTCCTTTCTGGATTAATAGATCCCTTTGCCATTTTGGTTCGTCCGTCCCAAATTAGAGACGCATTTCTAGCATAGTCACGGTGGATTCCACACCTTCCATCTAGGCGTCTCATCATTTCTTGCATCGTCCATGTGGCGTGACACAAAAACAAGGATGGATATGTTCAATCAACATAAAAATATTACATGCCAACCTCCCCAATTTAATACTCAAATTATATCTATAGAGGTGTAAGAATAACATGTGATGGAAAATCTTTTATTAACCTCTTGGACCCTAACTATCGACAACCTTCTCCTAAATTTATGATTTAAAATGTAAATAAAGGGGGAGAGATTTTGATAATTGTCTTGTTGTCTCTCAAATTGGAATGAATTACTCTGCTGGAATCGTAATGTCATGTGGTACTTACTACGGAATCAGTGCCCCCTATAGATTTAGAATTTAGATTAATTCTTCAATACCCAAACATGCATCTTTAATTTAGGGAAACAAGTGGTTGGTTTATTAACTTTTTTTTCTTTGGAAGTTTTTAAAAGTTGACAACGAATTTAAGATACCCTGTTTGCCACAAATGTTTCAGTTTTGCCAGTGAATGATGATATGTGCTAGTCGGGCAGCCGGCATTCGAAAACTAACTGAGAATTAGTTGGAGAACTAGTCGGATTATTAGGGCCTAAGTGAGATTAAATGGTGTGTTCGGCTTCTCGATTTTGAGCTGCCAGACGACTTTATTTGTACAATAGTGGTTCCACTACTATGACACCATAAAAGTTAGCCTAGTGTTTAAAAATATATATGTATTACTCATATCAAGAGTCAAAATCAGACATGTGGCGCAACCAATATGCCAAAGCAGCTTACATACAAGATCTTGTCGTCACGACTCCATTATCTACAGAATGTTGACTTTAACCAATGAGTGTATCATTTGATGTTCTTTGACACATGCTAGGTGTAAGTGTAAGGATCCAATTCAAATTGGATGGTGCAGGGATAGAAAGACATGTACAAGGAGCGGTCTTAAGGATATGGTGATAGGCACATAAACGAACTGAATTGCGCATTGCAAATAGAGAAAGGATGATTGACGTTTATAAGTTAGACGTGGATCTAATACGTATATAACGCGTTTTAAAGTTACGTTCGGATTTGGGCCTTGTTCTGTTTTACTTCAATTCAGTTCAGTAAAAAATAAGAGGGTCTTAGATCAAAGTGGACAATATCTTCATGATATTAGGTCTGGATGTTACATCATCTTATTATAGTCAACTTTCTATGTAAGATTTGTGGTTCGAGGACAAACCAGACGGAAACTAGTGGGTCTGCAACGACCCATTCTAGAGTAGTTGGCGTTAGTGTAAGAAGACTTGTACAATAAACAAAAATAAATCTCACATCGCAAACAAAGAAGGAATGACTAAAACTTATAAGTGAATTATAATATAATACATGCATAAAAGTTCGGCAGCCAAATAGTGACGGATTTAGAACAGAACAGACAATTTTCATTAGTAAAAATACGGTTGCCAACCACTTAAACTACAATGATTAAAACATGTTCAGGTTCCCTACGGATTTTTTAAAGTTGATGAGTCATATATAGTTCTTGATGAATTATCTTTGTGACTCATTGAATTAATGAGATACTTCTAAGTCCATGATAAGAATATAAGTTACTAGAGGAGAAAAATATACAATTAAAAAAGGGCATACCTTGAGCACTAACCAACATGAATGAAGAAAAATCGTCTTAATATGCAATCTCATTTGTCCTTACCCATCCTTCTTCCATTAATTTATTTGACCATTTCATGCATAGTCAATAGATTCTAAGCAATTCAATTGGAAAAAAGAATGAAATGCCAGCCTTTCATGTTCACAACCTAATTGTAAAAAACATGACAAAAATTGGCACTAATGATTAGGGAGGCAAGGGAACATATCTTAAACCCAGCTTCAATATAATCTCTTCACAATTTCCAACATCGCAATCCATCTAACATTAATTATATAGATTAAGTGCTAATTCCATCAAAGAAAAGATTAAAATAAATACTAAATTAGAATCATGAGTTCACCTATAATTACTAAAATAAAACATAATTTGATTACATGATACGAAATCAATATCTTTATAAGTGTTAATGTTGAGCATAGTGTGACACCACATGAACATAATACGATATGAAAATTATGTGCTAAATTTTTAATCATGTTTCTATCAATATATCCAAAAGTTACAATTACAAATTTAACGTTAAAAAATTAGACAATTGGAGAAATTCTATAATATTTTCTAAATAATTTACCTAATCAATTAATTAATGTCACTTGTACACATCTATTTTTTAATACTAATCATTTCGTAAAAGTCATATGTAAATCATCTCTTGATTAGTGAGATGTATTACTCCAGTCAATTCAATAAGACAAATTATATTACAATTATGACTTAACAAGTGTATGGTTTGAAATAATAATAATAACAATAATAATAATAATAATAATAATAATTTTACAATTTATCAAATTGCTTTTCTTACAATATGGAGCAAAACATTTCAAGAAAGATATGATGGTTCCCTACTTGTATGCCAAATTTATTACAAGACCAGAGTCCCACATTGGAATCACATGCAAACACCAAAACAAAATAAACTCTTTAATTCCATATAAATAGCCTTCAAATTCTATTATCATTTCCATTCAAAGCATTACTTGCAAATTAAAATTCTTCATTAACTCTCCAAAAAATGGCAATCCAATTTCCTCCTCTTAGATCAATTAGCTTGCCTTGTAGAATACATCCCAATTCTCTCAAAATTGAACAAGATTTAAAATCTTTCAAATCATTATCATTTTCTTCTAATAATTCTTCTACGTTTGAGAGTATTCAAATAGGCTTAACTAGGCTAGCAGAATTATTCATTTCCATTCACCAACTTAACCATTCTTCTCAAACCATTCACCACCAAAATCAAAACCAAGTCGAGCAATTGCTTGATCGATCAGTCGCTCTCATAGACATTTGTAGCACAATCCGAGACATGTTCTTGACGATGCAAGAACATGTTCAAGGCCTACAATCCGCGCTACGGAGACGGGGCAAGGATTCGGGCATTTCGAGCAATATTCAAGCTTACGTTAGTTTCCGAAAGCAAACAAAGAAAACTATCGCCAAATCCCTCCGGACGCTTAAGCGATTCGAGAGCGTAACGATCGAAAATCACCCTTTGATTGACGTTACAAGAGAAGCTCATGGTGTCGCAACCAATATTTTTCAGTCCCTATTGATGTTTCTGTCTTTGCCTGTCCATAGTAACACTAAATGGTCCATTGTTTCGAAACTGATCGGACGTTCAGGATTTGCTGATCATAAAGATCATGATCGTGATCAAAGGGTTATGAATGAAGTGGAGAGTGTTGATGTTGCATTGTGTTCTATTAGTAAGTTTGATGTTGAAGAAGTGCAAGGAAGATTGTTGGTACTTTCTGTAATTATAGAAGAATTTGAGGGTAAATTAGATAATGTGTTTAGATGCTTAATCCAAAATAGAGTGTCCCTTCTCAATCTTCTGACTCCTTGAAGATAAATTTGTATAAACTTTTTTCATGCCAAATATAGAACTTATAAAAGAAATTGAAATTTTGATATATTTATCAGGGTTAAATGCATAAATGGTCACTCAACTTTATCTCTTGTCTCAAAATAGTCACTCAACTTTAATTTGTCTCAATAAAGTCCCTCAACTTTGAGTTTTGTCTCAATTAGGTCACTCCATCAACTTAAGAAATAAATTAAATCCTAAAATAGTGATGTGGATGTCATATCAGCACAAGTCAATTTTTGACCGTTGACTTTGACTGCCACGTAGCTGCCACCTAGATGTATAATAAAAATTTACGACATGTGGCGCCTAGGTGGCCGCCACGTGGCGGTCAAAGTCAACGGTCAAAAGTTGACTTATGCCAACATGGCAGCCACATCACTACTTTGGTATTTAATTTATTTTTAAGTTGATGAAGTGATCTAATTGAGACAAAACTCAAAGTTGAGTGACTTTATTGAGACAAATTAAAGTTGAGTGACCATTTTGGGACAACAAGTAAAGTTGAGTGACCATTGATGCATTTAACTCATATTTATCATGATTATTCTTTACATTTCGTATGATTATATACATGATACAAATATATAACGGGATAAACAATTTATCAATCCTCTATTAGTTGTGTTATATATATGCTAGTTATTCCATATGTTAGAAACGTATGAGAGTCAAATTTGCACCTAATGTTTTTAGAAATACAGATTTGCCTCGTGCGCATGGTACAAATTTACATCTAATATTTTCCATCAAAATTAGATTTACCTCTACATTAACCAAAATTTGAACGGGCTGGTTTAACCGTTATTTAACTGTTATATCGAACCTTCTAAACATAAAGTATTTATAAAATTATTAACATAGTTTCCAAAATCACTATTACATTCGGAAGATCCAATATGATAGTCAAATAACTATCAAACAAAACCAGTTAGGTTGTTGAAATTTTAATAAACATATTCTCTTATGGTAAAGGGAAAAACGTACAATAAAATAACTGTCAAACTAACTCGCTTGGAATTATTGTATTAGGTACATGTAAAGGGAAAAAAACTACATCCTCTTACAATATTGGTGAATACACACTTCACAAAAAACTTTGTCGAAAATATTAATATGGCTCATGTACCCTTAATTAAGATGAGTGTGGCACTACTTAATTTGATAAATGACACATATAATTAAGTAGATATATGGGCCGAGCCAATTGATCCTAATCCATAGCAGCCTTCTATGCATTTAAAGATTAGGTCCAAACCCAAAAAAGAAGTAGGAGGTTATTATTTGATTTTTTATTCTCACTTCCAGTTGTGCATAGGCAATCTATAACAAAAGGCACAGAATTTTTGTTAGGATTTGGCTACTGATTTATTCAAAATGCGTATTTGGCCATTGACCTTTTATTTGCTCATATTAATCACTCACCTTTGTAATTTGGTCATATTTCGTCATTAATCTATCCATTTGGTAAAATCTTACGATTCTTTGATCAAAATTAAGAGTATATAAAAATGTTAAACACTAAAATGCTTCCATTTCAAATGAAAAAATGATACTAAAACTAAAAATTGTCAACTAATACAAATGCAAAATGTCATAATTAACGTAATAAGGGTGAGATTTTACCAAATTACAAAGGTGCATGACCAAATGTGACCAACTAAATAAACAATTTTAGATAAGTCAATGGCCAAATAATGTGTTTTTCCTTTCTTATAAAGTTAACATTTATTTATTGTTTGTTTTTGCTGTAATTGAATCCATAGTCCATAAGTCGGTCTGGACCAAACTTGACGAGCTTTTGTGTAAATCTCTTGTCCAAGCCCGTTCCAAACCTGCTAGTAATTTTAGCGGGTTGGGGCTTAGGCTGGACGTGGGTTGCAAATCCAACGTCGAGCCTAGCCCTAAAAGGCCCATTTGCATTAAAAGAAGTTTACATGATTACAAATAGAACATTTTTTAAAATGTAAATCATTATCCTTTTACACAAAACATGTAAAGTGTGATGAGCCCATACAGGCCTCCAAGATATTTTACATGCGGATAAATGTGACATTGGCACTTCTCGAGTTATTTGTATGTAGAGATATATTCGTTTTTATTGTTTTGCCTCAATCTTTCTCTTTCTTTTGTGTTTGTCTTCCTCTTCACAACAAAAAAAAAATGTGTTAAACCAAATTTTTTTATCATATTTAATTTAATTGTATAAATATATGTAGTATATGATATATTTCAGATTGGGTCGAACTAAGCTCGGGCTTGCTTTTGCAAAATCGATCATGCACGCATTAATGTGGGCTTTTGTAGGCTCAAGCCGGGTTGGGTTTATGAACATTTTTAGTGTTCAAACCTGCTCATTTTGATGCTAGCTTAACTGTTGCATTTTGGCATAAACAAGAAAACATAAACATTACAGAATCACATAATCATTTTAATTGATAGTATAAATGTCTTGAAAGTTAAAATATGTTAAGATTTTTATCTAAAAATAGATAAAATGAACCAAAAGATTAATTATGGTAAAAGATGGGGACTTCATATTGTAATTTCAGTACTCACCCCATCTCTTTTTATAAGACTTTCTAGCCAAAGAAAAAAAGTCTTAAAGTTTAAGTCTTTCTCACATTTCAATGATATTTTGTCTAACTTTTTCCTATATTGCCCTTGTAATAAATGTTAAAATATGTCCAGCATTAACAAGTTTAAGTTTTCAACATATTTATCCATAAAGTCAAAAGTTAAATTAGTAATTTGACTATATAATAAATGTGTTTCTTAATACGTGAAATAAAGTCTCTTATATTTTGAGATGGAGTGAGTATTATTTACCCTACTTTTTTCTACCAAGTAACTGCAAACAGAAAGATCTTAGAGAATTCTTGTTAACACCAATTTCTGTTTTTCAAATTACGAAACCACATAATTTTTATTATTATTTTTCTAAAAGAAATTTGCATCCACCGTCTAAGGCTGAATAAAATATAAAACACAACAAATATGCAAAATCTAGCCATTGAGGATGCGTTCTGGCATTTGCTGGGTTCATGTAGCTGCTCAACTTTCTCCATGAACCAAATTCATATATGAGATCACTCTAAATCTTGAAAATTAGATTTACAATCTGCATATATCTATATTAGATTTAATTTATTATCAATCCATTAATCCAATTATTGTCTTAATTTCATAGGTACATTTGTAATTCATGAATGTACGGCCTCAGAAGCAGACAAGTAGAATCTTGTCCTTGTAATTAATTAGCATGTGAAATTAATTAAAATTGCCTCACAAACATTAACACACCCCTAGATTCATGGCCTTCTCAAATTACTAAATTAAATTATTTTTCCCCAAATAATTGCTTCCATTAATCCCATAACTATTCAATGAATAATGGAGGAGGCAAGGAGGCAAAGTGGTCTATAATGTTGCATAAACACAAGATTAAACAAAAGAATTTATTTTTGCAACATTCAAGATTGTTCCTAATTAAAAAAGAATGCATAATTCATATAAAAGCGTAATTAAGATGCCATTTTTGGCATAAATTTTAGCAAATTAAAATGGCATTATCTCCTTGTCAACATGTTCCTAGAAGGGCTATTAGTTTACCATCAAGAGAGCATCCAACTTGTGTTAAATTTGAAGCAATACTTAATCACCTAAAAACATGGCAAATTCTTTCAATTTCAGAAAATGCTCCTTTTGGTGCAGAAAGCATTCAAATCGGTCTAGTTGGTGTTGCAGAATTGTACACCTGTGTCGACGAGATTCTCCGTACCCAACACGTGCAACGGGCTATTCTCCAGTATCAGAACGGGAAGCTAGCAGAAGAAGCACTTGATGCATCAGTCGCATTGCTTGATACTTGTAGCATTTTGAAGGAAATGTTAGTGATCATGAAGGAAAATGTTCTTACTCTTCAATCAGCTTTTCGTCGAAATGGGCCTAACTATTCGAGCATGCAAAGCAATATTTTCGGCTACGTTAACTCGAGGAAAAAGGTACAGAAGAATGTCGTGGGGTGCCTTCAGAGATTGAAGGAATTGGACAAAAGAGTTTCTTGCTTTACCCTTTCGGACTCCGATGCTGCAGATCAAGATTTAACGATGTTGGGAAGAGTTATAAGAGAATCGAACACAATAGTAATTTCGATTTTTCGGTCATTATTTGTGTTTTTATCTATGCCACCAAAGAAGAAGTTCTGCTTACTTGTCTCAAAACTTGGGATGTTCAAAAAAAGATCATCATCATTTTGTGATCAAGAAAAGGGAAGTGCTAAAGATGATTTTAAGAACTTAGATTGTTCTGTTCTAAATCTTCAAGAATTGGAGGCAGAGAATTTGAAAGGTGAAGTGAAAAAGATTAAGAGTTTGTTAGAGACCTTAAATGTTAGTGTAGATAGTCTTGATTGTGAATTACAAAGTATGTCTAAGTGTTTAGTGCAAAATAGAGTCACTTTGCTCAATATTTTCACTCACTAGACTAGTCATATATTTTGGGGGTCAAAGATCGACAATGGCATGTATATATCCACATTTTAAAGGAGTTGCTATTGTTTCAGTCACATTTTTGTATTAAAATTCATACATTTATCAATTCTATTATTATAGCACAAATTCTGTTTTTGGCAACTTTGGCAATTTGGTTCTTCACAGTCTTTGCTATCACTATTTACAAAAGGGAGGAAAAAAATGAACAATAATAAAATTTGGAGAGCCCAATTCAGTACTAGATATGGGCCCAAACCCAATCAAAACCCATTTACCATTTCATTGTCACTTTGAATATCTAACACATCACTAAATTTCTTACAACATGATCCACTTTTTATTATAACTTATGAGCAGAAAAGGAAGAAAAAAAAGATCTTCTACATGCGCTAGAAAAAAAGGATGTCAATGGGACAGGAAATTTTCATTTTTCATGGGACCCTCTTCAAAAGAGGTGGAGAGTCTCTAATAAGAATCTCCAAAGACCGGAGATGAGAAAAATTATGTACACCCATAGCAGGATGGGGCGGAAATGGGGAGAGGCATCCTCGCCCATGGGATCTCCATACTCGTCTTGTTATCTCCGACGGAGATCCTTGATAAATTCCCCTCTTAACCTATTAATTTTATTTAATTATTATTCTTTCATATATTATGTATTAAAATAATAAAAATCTTACATATATTTTTACATTATTTTGTTACTTTAAATTTTTTATTTTTTTATTAATTAAGATAAGGTTGTACTAGTTTTAATTATGTTTGATTTTTCTAATTTTTAGTATACAGCTTTAAGAACTTTGTATTGTTATATGTGATTAAAGAGCTAGTAACTTTTCTTTTCTCAACTACTAAGTAAGAATCGGGGATCCCTGTAAGAATGGGGCAAAGATTGCCTCCATTTAGTTTGTGGCGCGGGATGGAGAATCTCCATCATATCACGGGATAGAGATGGTAAACGTGATCTCCGCCCTGCCCCATCCCATTGACATCCCTAGCTTAAGATGCATTACATTTTGTAAATATTTATATTAATAACTATAGAAATATTAGAAACAAAAATATGTTATATACAATGCCCACATTTTATGGAATTGGAAATTTAGGAGGTTTATTTAACTCTTAGCTAATACGGTCATAATCTTTGAGAATTTATGCAATCACATGATGCAATTTTGAAAAAGAAAGCCACATACATCATTTTAAGAAACAATATAGTAACATTCTTTTTGGAACTTAAAGTATTATTAATATGAAACTGAGGGTATAGTATGAGTAAGAAAGAATTGGTATTGCTAATATTTAAAAGTTTTTAATACACATTTTACATTAATTAATATATAGTAAAAATAGAATTTTCAAATAGAATTATAGTGAGTTTAAAGGTTCTAACATATACACGGGCGAATCTAGGGGGTCTGAGGGACCCGGTCCTCTCGGCACTCAAAACTGCATATACTAGGAGGCTGATTTTGGTACCTTCGTCCGTGAAAAATTACTTCTATAATATGTGTTTCGGTTCCTTAGTTTGTCAAATTTTCAAGAAAAACATGATTTTCAACCATAAATTTGCTGAAAACTTCTAAAATATTGTGGAAATATATTAAAGTTTGATGAAAATCTGAAAAAAAAAAAATTCACTGAAAATCTATAATTTTTGTCTGGAATTTGCTTTTTGTCAAAAAGATTCAATTTATTTCTTTCTTTTTGACAATATGCATTAACTACGATGGAAATTTGCACTCTATGTAAAAAAAAGTTTAGGTATAAAACTGTCCCCACAACATATTTGTTCTAGATTCGCCAGTACATATACATATTTTAAAGTTTCAAACATATACATATTTTCAATTATTAATATAAAGTTTCTAACATACATTTTCATTTACATATTTCACATTTTGAGTTTAATAAAATGATAATAATAAAAGAAAATGATTTTAGAAAAAATAAATATAATAATAATAATAAAACACATAAGACAAACACACAAGCCACTCGTGCGAATAATTTACCAATAATTAGACGTCTATAAGTAATCCATTAATTAGCAATAATATGATTGATGCAATTTCTTAATATCAAAATCTCTAAATCTTGATTTGATTTTAATCTTTTTTAATACTGTTGAGTGTTTATAAATTGAGACAAACTTGTGAGGCTTCTATTTTTCTTTAACATCGGTGGAAAACCCTAGAGAATAATGTAGATGTTGAGGAGGCAGAATTCAGAAGATATTTAAATACAGGAAGCATGACACCTCATATTGGATTTATTTAATTGGCTAGCTAGGACCTCAATAATTAAATTTAGAAAAGATACATTATTTCAAAACAAAATTAAAATGATTCATATAGATAAAGATTACGAGATATAAGCCGAAGTCTAATTGAATGCAGATTTTTTTTTTATATTCAATATATTTCAGTAATTTTAGTTTTGTCTAATTCAGCAATTTTAGTTTTATTTAGTAATTTTATTCAAAAATTTCAGTTGAGTTCCGCAATTTCAGTTCTATTCAGCAGTTTCAGTTTAGTTCTGCAATTTCGATTCAGTTCAGCTTTTTTCAGTTAAGGCAAAAAATGGCCTCATTTTTTTAAGTTCATCTAGCATTAGCAAATGTGGACACGTTCTCAGCATACACCATATATTTAACTCGGTATAAAATCTTCTTAATACTTTTTTTTAGTGATTGTCTAGAATGTGCGATCGCAATGTCTGGTGATAGGAAAGTCCTACTACCTTTAACTTCTGTCAAACATTTTCTTCTTATAAATACTTTAATTATAATAAATGTCAACGATTACTTTTTTCTTCCTCTACTTTACTTAACTCTCTTTTTATTTAGAGATTTGTTAACTTAACCATCGAAGTGTTATTAGGCTTATAACCCACCACATAAAAGGAGCCTCGTGATGTGAGACAAACAACGATGACAACGTATTAACACTATTTATTTGTTTAGAAAGATATTATTTATATTCATTTTGTAATTACATATGATTTTAATTATTGAGATGAGATGTTAGGAAAAAGATGTGACAAACCAACCGACTTCCATGGAGTCCCACATTATCTTCACATGATCACATTGCACAATCAAGACATGGCTTTAGTTTTGCCATATAAAAAAGAAAAAGAAGAAGAAATGGCTTTAATTTGTCTCGCTTTTCACATTATAAATATTTTTACTGCAATATATACACTATTAAAAATGAGTTAGAGGTGTCCCTTCGGAGACATACAATAAAAATAAGTTAAAGTTCAAAATCGTGTATTATATATATATATATATATATATATATATATATATATATATATATTAAAGTGAAGACTATGTCACTTTGTTTTTTTAATTAGTTTGTCCCTTATACTATTAGACTAAATTTCACCCCATTAATCCAATAGTGATAATGGTCAAAATTGTCATTATTTTGTAACTTCAAAAAAACTCATATATCATATATTTATTTGCAGTGGCGGAGCCAGGACCCAGAAGTCCGAAGGGCTCAAACTCAACCCGTGGTTACAGAGAGATGAGAGGAGGAGAGAAAATTTTTTAGTTTGAATGGAGAATGAAATGTTTATGTGATTCATATATTTGGGTTTTGTTAAATGACAACAAAAATTAAGTTTGGGCTTGTCTGATTTAATTTTGTAAATGGACCGGTATGATTTAATTTGGTTAACTGGGCTTACTAATCAAAACGACGTCGTTTCATTAAAGGATTCAAAACGACGTCGTTTTGGTTCCAGCCCCAAATTAAAAGAAAATTAGGTGTTATCCTCTTTTTCAACCTTCATATGCTTTATGCCATGGATTTAGGGATGTCACCGGCCATCGCAGAAATCCGGCGAAGCTCGAATCCGACCATCCCTACTGCTAGTTTTCATAAAGTCGGAGGGTCCGGTGACCCTTCCGGACCCCCCTAGATCCGCCCCTGTTTATTTGTGATATATATAAAGGACAAAATTTGGTAATAGTATGGTGTCAAACAAATTATTTCTATTAATTGTATGGTAGTATTAGAAAATTCAAAATCTATATTTTTGCGAAGAGAAGGTTTGCAACGTAGGAGATGATGCAAATTCACCTTTAATATTTTCAATCCAGCTCAAGTTTACCATTTCATTACAAAAAAAGATTGACAAATTCTTTTGATATCTATTTCCATAACCTTTCAAAACATTAATTATGTATAAAATTGTTATTATGTCACAAATAGAGTTCCAAAAAACATTTTAAAATGTTAACAAACAAGTCTTATTTGCAAATGAATCACAATAGAATTCCTTTGAAATGACTGAAGTATTTATTATGTTATCAATATACAGTGGCAAACAATCAACCAAAATATACGAATCTAGCAAAAAAACTTATTTGAAACATCCGAATCATGATAATTGTTAAACGAGTGTGTTCATAAGACAACTTATATTATAATATTATAATATCAATTATATGTTACATACCCAAAGCCCTCGTGGTATGCATCAAACATATTATAATATCAATCAATCATACGTTACATACAGATCTAGAGAAATATTAATTAAATTCGTACTTTATTTTATAATCTATGAACATGGAAATGTGGCAGAAGAAAGGCAAAGGTTGGTGATGATTCATGTTGTTAAACACACACATCATTCATAATTGGTGCTTCGGTGTCTTAAAATGCTACATTTTAGCACATTTTCATGGACAGCCACCCATCATGCTGTTACCTACATTTTACCATGTATTAAGATCTTGAGATATACTAATAATAACAAAATTATTTATGTATGTGAGAAATTTTTGCTTTTTGTGCTACCATTTGAGCCACGTCGGGCCGAATGATTATATTCCAAAAACCTAATATAATGTTTATGAGTCACTAGATATTAGGCTCCAATTTTTAATAAGTCGAGGACGAGGATGAGGAATATATATCCTCGAAAGCAGATCAGGAATGTGGATAGGAAATGTTTTTCTCGATCCCCAATTTATATAGCTCGTGAATTTATATATTTATCAAATAGTTATCTAGATAGTTTAGGATCGATTTGAAACTGGTATTATACTTTGTAAATTATCTTATACATATAGCCTTAAATTTATAAATTATCATGAGTACATTACTTTAAATTGACTCACGGATATTTTAAAACGGTATAAAATATCTGTGAAGTTGTTATACTGTGAAATTTTCTTATAAACATATAAATGTCAAGATTTTTCAAAATTGTTTAGCTCTTAATGACTAAATTGTTGAATAGAAAAAAAATGCAAAGGGCCGTATAATGTATTTAAAAATACGACAAATTAAACGTTTTTCAGATAAAAAAAACATGAAGTATTGAATTATTGTTATTTTATTTTTATTTTTTTATTGTTTACTTATTTATTTCCATAGTGTTTAGCCCCAAAAAAGTTTCACATGTCCTCAACAAACACTATATATAATACTAACTATGATAGCCAAATCATCACAACATCACCTTGTGTGAAAAACAAGTTTGAAAAGAAAAGACACAAGAATATCAATGGCCAGTAAGCAAAATTTGAGATCAATAAGCTTGCCATCAAGATCAAATCCAACCACACTAAGAGTGGAAGAAAAGCTCAACAATCTCAAATCAAGAATCACATCAATCCACACTTCATCTCAATCAAGATCAGTTTGCTCTAGCCTTTCAGGATTACAAGAATTATACAATGCCATGAATGATATGCTCAACATGTCTTCAACACAAGAGCTTCTCTCCCGTTTTCGCGGCGAAAAATGTGTAGAAGAACTGTTAGATGGATCTGTAGGACTTCTAGATCTATGTGGGAACACAAGAGACATGTTGTTGCAGTTGAAGGAGCACATTCAAGCTCTTCAATCCGCGTTCCGGAGGCGAAAAGGAAGCTCAGAAAAAAGCATTCAGAATTATAATCTCTTCAGAAAGAAGATGAAGAAAGATGTCCACAAGTTCATTGCAAGATTGAAGCAATTAGAGATTAAAGTTCTTGAAAATCAAGATTGCCATTTGATTCAATTGTTTAAAGATGTTTTTGTGATTAACAGTGTGATATTCCAAACTGTGATGGTGTTCTTGTGTGGCTCATCAAAGCCGAAACGAAACGGATGGTTGATGATCTCAAAGTTGATGCACAGAGGATCAGCTGTGACCTGTGAAGAACATCAAGAAAGTTTGAATGAAATGGCAAGTGTTGATCATGCTCTATTGGTTGAAAATTTTGAGTGTGAAAATGCTCAGAAAAGATTGGAGGATTTGGAGAAGGGTGTGGATGAAACTGAGAAATTCTTGGAGGGTGTTTTCAGGAATTTGATCAAAACTAGGGCCTCAATTTTGAATATTATCTCTCTGTAGAGTAAAGAGAATCCAAATATTAGTGGATCTTTCGTGAAATGTTTTTTCAATTTCATGTTTGAGGTTCCAACAAATGTATATATTACAAAGATTCAATTAAATGTAGTTTTATGGCCCAATTTTTCTGTTGGTAGATTCAGATTAAATCACTACTAGCCCGTAGATACATCTAAAATATTGGTCTTACGTGTTGATCAACTAAAATTGGTAAAATCTCAATTAACAATCATGCTCATCTACACCTTAATGGTCAAATTATTTTTGGTCATTAAGCATTGAATTTTGTCGTACGACCTTACAATTAAGAAAAACAATCTAAAATGTCCTTACATTATAGTACTTTTTAAATATATAAAGGACGACGGGTTCATACGAAAACTTTTAAGGATATAATAAAAGTCATAAATTTCTTTTTAGGTGAGCTCTCTCAATGACTTTGATAAAATCTGAATCTACCTAGCAAAAACCTGATCCATATAAATTTTAATGAAATTAAAAAATTATCAAATATTGTTAACTTGGATAAATTTTTCATAAAAGCTAATCTTCTTGACTGGCCTGTTTTTATGGTCACCCAAGCAGTTGTCTTTTCTATATGGGCTTTTACAAGCTTCATGAGTTTTGTAGGTTTATTTGGGCCCAAAGTATGGGCCATTTGTCCTCCTTATGAAAGAAAATGGGCTTGACCCAGTAAGGCTACTTGTTTGATATCTAGACTTGATAAATTACATGGAAACTAGACAAAACTCTAGTGAAACCCAACACATCAAGCAAACTAGACAAAACTCCTCAAATGAATCTTTTGTATCCACTTTGTCATTATTTAGTGCAGCGAGTATGAATTACAAGTGACTTCTTCAAACAAATCATGTATGACTCTCATGAAAATGTAGCTCAAGCTACCCCTTCCTCTAACGTAATCCCAGCCACATCTTTTCCACCACCTCCCCCTTTTGATATCTTGATCTAGTCTCTACAACCATCTTCAACACCGCTCTAGATATCTTGCATTTGCCAAATTTCAACCCAAGATTCTCAACATTTTTATTGAAGATCTTGAACACGAGCAACGCTCTAATCTGGATATCCTTCTAACAATGTGATCGTTACAGTAAACTCAATCTCAACAACTACTTCAGTTAGAAACGTACAAAACAAAGCCGACGAGGTGATCATCGGTATACACTCCGACGCTTAAGTTAGTAAAAAAACGGCTGAAAAATCATATGTAATACTAGAATCGAATTGTACTTTTTAAGAAGATCTTTTAAAAGGATCTATAATTTCCTAAACATATGGAAATCACTATCTTCCTATTCAGGTGGCTATTTGATATATGCGAATAACTACATGACTAGTGGGAATCTAAATATTGATGAGAGGGGCATAATTTATGCAAAAAATATTTTAGTGTATGTAACTTGGTTTCACATTAAAAAAAAGGCAAAAAATTATGAAAAAAACAAAAATTGTAATTGAAACGAAGTCAAAATTATAAGTTAGGAAGGATGGAGCTTAGGACTTTTTTAACTATAACGCAATAAATGCCTATAATTAAATTACCAACTCTCTTCTATCTCCTCATATTGTTCTTATTATATATATATATTTATTTTATAATTCAATGTTTTTTACATATAAAAAAAGTAAATCTTTTTTAATGTTTTTTACAGAGCAAGGGAGGCACATGCCCTCAATACCCCTCATCTAGATCCGACTATGAGCATGATACTTATAAATTTTTAAGTTGTGTCACTTATTATAAGTCTACATTCATTTTTTGATATTATCAATTTTATTATAACATTTTACATGTGAATTTGAGTTCAATTTCGTTGGTTCAATTATATTTTTACCTTGAAATTAACAACTGTGACAATTTTAAATCAATCTGTTATTGTAAATTTTTTGGCACCTCAAATACAAATTGACATTGTTGTGTAAAAAATTCCATAATAATTATTAAAACATAAAATTGTAACAAAAGTATTAATTTCAGAAAAACATATTAACAAAATAAATGAAGTTTTATTTTTTTTAATAACTCAATCGTATACTTTTTATAGTTAGAGTATTTTGGAGGTTTCTGTTGATGGTGATAAGGCAGTTGGAATTTTCATGAGTCGCTAACTAGTTTTATCCAAAAAGAAAAAAAACTGAATCGAATATTTAATTAAAATAAAGAAAATAAATCCGGAAAATTGATCAAGAGGAAAAAGCTTCTAGGTTTGAACGCCCTAGTCCCACTCCGAGGTCAATTAACCATGGTATAGTAATAGAGATATTTTAGAAAACAAATAATTGCACGTGACCCCACAGATATTTTGCTAGCCCCATCAAAATATCTTCAGTCCATGTAAATATCTGCCTCTTTTTCCGGATCTCAACAGAATATACTCATTTACCTCATATAATCCTATCCTTATCCCGGATAACACCCTGTATATCCCTCATCAAAATTAGGGCCGGCCGAAAACACCTTCCAATCAAGGATAACCACAACCCCGTAACCAATCACGCCAGCGCATTCAGCGCCTCAACCCTAGTTATCTCAACTAACCCTAGTTATCTCGCGCCATCTATAAATTAGTGCTTCCCTCTCCTTTGCTTTTCATCCCTTTCTTCTTTCTCTTATTTTCTTCTTAATATTTTTAATTAATCATGTCTGCTGATATCGAGTACCGGTGCTTCGTCGGCGGCCTAGCCTGGGCCACAACCGATCAGTCTCTCCAGGAAGCTTTCAGTCCCTACGGCGAGATTCTCGATTCGAAGGTCCGTTTGACGACGCAGAGAACGGATCGGAACCCACTCCTAAATCTGTGATCTGTTTCTGTTACTTTGATCTCTCTTTGTTACTGTTACTGTTACTGTTACTGTTTTACTTACTTCTACTTCTACTACTGCTGTCACTAACCTCTAATCGGTATGTTCATCTTCGTCCCCTTGGGGGAAGATCGATCGATTTGATTTTTTTTTATTTTTTTTTGAATTTTTTGTGGTTTATTCTATAGATCTGGATTTGTGCTGATTAGATCTGTAATTTTATTTTGATTTCAGATCATTAATGATCGTGAGACAGGCAGATCTCGTGGATTTGGATTCGTGACCTTCAACAATGAGAAATCGATGAGGGATGCGATCCAGGGGATGAATTCTCAGGAGCTTGATGGCAGGAACATCACTGTAAACGAAGCTCAGTCTCGTGGCAGCGGAGGAGGTGGAGGTGGCGGCGGTGGATACAGCCGTGGAGGAGGTGGTGGTGGATATGGAGGCGGTGGAGGTCGCCGTGAAGGAGGATATGGAGGAGGTGGCGGTGGATATAACAGCCGAAACAGTGGAGGTGGAGGCGGTTATGGAGGTGGCCGTGACCAGGGATATGGAGGTGGCGGCGGTGGATCTAGGTATTCAAGAGGAGGTGGAGAGTCTGATGGCAACTGGAGGAATTAGAATGTTATGGCAGGGTAGTTTGGTCTTTATGATTTATGTTTGATGTTAAATTAGTTATGGTTCTTGTTCTCTGGATTGAAGTTTGATCAATTTTGATCGATGGATTATCTTTTATCATGTTGGTTTCTGGTTTTAATGAGAAAAATTAATGGTGCTTTGCGTAATCTATTTCTGTGTTTGTTTAGGCTATTTTTCAGATTGTGTTGTTTATTTATAATCTTTCAGAAATCAGTCACTTGATATTTTAAAATCCAATTGATGAAGACAATTTCTCATTGAAATTAAATTGCAGCAATTAGATCCATAACTGTTATTGAAAATCAATTGATGAAGACGATTAGATTAAATAACCCTTAAAATTGTGTATCTAATGAAGTTTAGTTAAATTACACAATTACAAGTCATTGCTCTCCAATTTTATGCGAGACAAAGTCAGAGAGGTGAACATGTAACTGTTTTGAATTGAGAGATCAGGAAAGCCGACTCTAATACCAGAAAGATTAAGCTTAATTCGGCTAATGAGTACTTTGAGCTCACCTCATTAGATTTCTGGAAGTGGCTTCGTTGCGCTCTCAACCAGTCCGAATTTTGAGTTTCTGAAGAACTCTACAAGAGATAAATTTCTCAACGGACTCCGTTCAAATTTAATAAAGATAAATTTCAAACTATGATAAAATTACAAAGAAAATAGGGGTATTTGTGTGTTATAGCTCACAAACTTAGATGATAACCCTACAAAGTCTTGGGTTCAGCCTGAGAGCTATCCTAGCTCACCGAGCCACAAATTCAGTTGATGCTTGTATTAAGTCGAAATCAACATACAAGTTTGTTGCAACTTCAATATATTATCGCCATTACTTGAAACCGACTGTCATAACTCCTCAATTTCAGGCTGGGTACATCTTGATAACTAATTTGATAAATTAATACGTGATACCAAAAAGCCAATATGCTAATTTGCATTTTGCTTCTGCTTCCCTAATTTTCTTTCATCTGACACTTCTTTTTTCTTTCTTTTGCCAAGTTAGGTAATAAGTGTTAAATTCATGAAAATCTTAGCACAGTTGATGGAATTGTGTCTCCAATATTTTGTAGGTTAGATTATCCCTAATTTATCTCATTATTAAATCGTGAATACACATGATTTTCTTTTAAATCTATATTTCATTGTATCTATACAAACTAAATAGGGTTGGAGACAAATTAGGAGACCAATTGTAAATTTGTAATAGGAAAGAATGAAATTGTTATTGGAGAAACAACACTACAACGATATCCCGTGAGGCTGGTGAGAGGATATGGGATGTTGGGCAGAGCCCTTTAGGGGAATTGGGCCTAGTATAGAAAATAGAGCTATTTTTAAGTTCGTTAACTACAATTTTAACTTTTAATGGGCGAGCCATTGATTGAAATATTACCATATAACCTGCAACTATAACATAAAAAGGTGATAATACATATGATGTGTGAGCTATTGATTAAACTATAACATGAGAATCAATTGTTGTTTGCACGGTACACCTATTTACGTCCTTAGTCATAATGCCTCACGAACTGAGATAGCAACGATCTCTTGAAGCCTACATGACTAAAAAAAATTGCAATCCAAAAATCTTCAAAGTCATTTGCACATAACTTTCGAACTATATGAGCACTTCCCATTCACTGATAGTTCAATCCAAGAGTGTTTATGGAGAAAAATATAAAAAAAAACTAAAAAAAGAATCACAAAAACAACAAAAACCTAAAACTCCTTAATAGGAAGTCGTGCTTAAAACTCCTCAATAGAGATACAAACACTATAACACAATATAATGATAGAAGAAAGAATTGTAAGCAAAAAGATATGATGTAGCTGAATGAAAACTTTTTCAAACCTTTCCATTGATTTTCTTTTTCCAATCCTATTGCATCTCCTAAACTTTTTCTAACAAGAAAACAATTTCCTCCAAAAAATTAAATCTTTAGCCACGTGTCAATCCCGTGGCAGTGCTAATATCGTAAAAAGAGAGACGAAGTTCGATAAGATACTTGGTGTGGATTGTGCATATTTCGATAAGATACTCCACATCTTCTCTTAATTTTTTATTTGATCCAAGTTTTAAATATTTTTATTTTACTATGTCAAATTTAACTAAAAAATAAATAAATTCTAATTTTTTTTTATAAAGAATTTCACATTTTGTCAAGCATGTAATTCAAATTTACACCTCTATTTTTTATTTTTAAGCGTGATAGCTACTGAATTAAAAAATTTTGGAGCAACATGAAATTTCCATTGAAATATTGAACTTATATGTTAAAAACTATAATTAAACACTTCGAAATAAAAAGTGACTTTTTCTCAATGGTTGATCGTGTATCAATAAAGTTATAATATATTTTTTTATAACTACTAGTTATAATACTTGATCCATCAAGATGATGACGCATAAATGACGTCTCATTAATATAATTAGACGAAGGATGATATGAAAGCCACACGAAATTTATGTAGTTGACAAATATTCAAAAGAAAATGAACTAAACTAACTCACATTTGTTAGTCATGTTGCCAACACGTGAATGTCACATGACTGCTCATCTGATTAGGTTTATGATAAGTAGATGAGGAGAAATTTTAAAATACTTCTAGAGTATGAATGACGTGATACTTCGGACTAATAATTTGATGACACGTTATATATGTTAGTATTTAGGGTCTATGATTTTTATTTTAGGCTCTAGAATTTTATGTAAATTATTAACTAAAAATAAATTTTTAATTAATTACACGTTGTCAAAATCTTATTGGTTAATGTGACATATGCCAACCATTTATTGGTTTGGAGTACCACGTCATCGTGCTCCAGAAGTATACTAAAATCTCTCGTAGATGAGATGTCACTCACCGTAATGACTCTTGATAAAGATATGTTATTGGCGACCCTATTTACAAATAATTATTTTAATGACCAGTAAATAAAATATTCTTTAATGTGCTATTTATACAAGTAAAATAAGATATTCTTTTAGTTAATTACTAAAACAATATGAAAATAGTATTAAAGTTTATTGGTTAAGAAATAATGGAGCTTAATTTAAAATCTAAGAAGATATTAATTGAACTTTTATATATGTTAGAGATCTAAAACAGCTCTACAACAAAATTATTTGAATTCCATTCCATGAATTGAAAGATTGACAAAGTATAGGATTCATGGATGAATTACACATCATATTATCTGTAAATCCAAACATTAAATTCATTCACCAAACTCTTGTCCTAACAATTATATATATAACAAAAGAAACTTTTGTTTTAACCTGGGAAAGTCAGAGAGAAAATAATTTAATAATTATTCATAAAACAACAAGTCATTCGTGCAATATTTTTGTGGCAAAATATTGTTATTTATATATTAATTAAGTATGTAAAATTGCAATTCTGACATCAAATTATAAAGAAGTAGAAGTGACCTCTCTTCTTAACTAGTGAGTAAACAATCTCGAACCATGTATGAGAATTAATTAACTTTTTTATGTTATGCTATTTGATATCTTTTATTTCTATAAACAAAAATGACATTCGTAAAACTTTTTAGAGAAATTCAACTAACTTTTATATTTTTTCACGAAATAGAAACAAAATTTGGCCGAGTCTAGGCAAAGACTCTTGACACTAAGTCAGTTCTGATCTTAAGTCAAGAAAGAATGTCAACAATAGTAAGAGTAATATTGTGCGAGAAGTAAAATGTACCTTTTGGGGGTATATCCTGTTGTATGTATGCTCATAATATGAGCAAAGTTTTTTTTGGTCGCAAAGCGGAGCGAAGCGAGAGGGGCATGCGCATATATGTGTTGTGTAGCTGATTGGACGAACTTGATTCATAATAAAATCGCTCATCGCTTCCGAAAACGTAGATATAATTGGCCGAATTTCGTTAACAAATTATGTATAGTTTATTGCTTTATATCTTAATTAATTTAACTTATTTATCAACATACCCTTGACATAAGGAGTTTGAGATTTCTATTCTGAATATTTAGAAAAGAATCCTTAAAATTGCTAAGACTCAATATTTTCAAGAGATAATCAGGATTGCCTAATGTTCCTAATTTAGAATAAGATTGTGCACTCTAATTGAGCTCTTGAAATTAGGCAAAGAAAAATTCATTCACACAATACAAAGAATTCGATTGGCGACCAGTTAAGCTGGACACAAATTCCATGATTAGAGTACCAAATATGCAAATTTGTTATCAAAAGCTCCCTGAGGTAACAAATTTGCATATTAAACCTCTCCCATCCAAGCATGGTTACTTAATAAACCATAAGATAAAATTCAATATAAGCATGGTTAATCATATAACATCTTTTTAATGAGCCTCCACTAACTTCAAAACAAACAAACCTTAAATGTTTAGACAAGTATTTTGAAGCTAGAAGCGATCTTTGCAATTTTCAAAATAACAAACATATTTTTTCGAGGATGCTGTGTACACGTGTTGTATCAAGTATCGTGAATCCCATAAAATGATTTCCCAATTTTCAATCAAGTATTCATCATGTCAATATGATATTTAAATATAACTAATTATTTTACATAATTTCACAATTTTTTAGATAAATATAAATCATGCGGTATTTTTTTAATTGTACTTAGGTCATGTTCTTTATGACTGAAATTTTTTGAATTGAATTAAACTAAAAATTACCGAACTGAATTGAATTGAAGCGCATTTACTAAAAATGAAATTACTGAAAATCTCTAAACTAAAATTAATTAATGATAAAACATGTAAATAACATGACTTTAGCAAAACGAAGAAATATTAAAAATCCTTAATGCCCTCTTTATATAAAGCAAGTAAATGATAATCTACTAATTTTATATCTTTATACAGAAAACATATGCTTAAATTTCAATTATGTGTAAAATAAATTACTAACCCACTCGGATCTCCATATCTAGAGTTTCAAGGTTCTACGAATCCAGAGAATTTGGAAAGTTACATTTGAAGTGGTACCCAATCTCCATTAAAAAAATAGCAACAAATAATTTGGCGGTGATTGAGTGAAAAATATGGATAAAAATAGGTAGACAAAAGATATAAATAGATACACCTACGAATTTCAAATCTTTAATACAGAAAAAACAAGAAATGCAATAGTGACATACATTGTATATTGCATGGCAAATATACTACCAACCTTGACTTTAAAAATGAAGGATTAAATGGATCCTTATGGGTTTCTTTAATGTATTTTCCAACTCCACACTCGATTAAATAAAACCCACACTCTCTTCACATGTCTTTCACATTCATTTGAGCCCACTTTCTTCATTTTAACTATACAACTTTAAATTGTTTTCATGTGTTCTTTTTAAACAAATTTATCTAATATTTGATTAAATTGAGGGTGAGTATGTGCAACTTTAGTTTCAGATGCTCTTCCTCTTCTACATATTGTTTTCAATGCACGCATGGTATAAAATTTGAGACATGTCACTTTATAACCGCCCGTATGAATGATTTGGACTACTATGGTGGTATAGTTCGGCTTGACTTTGTTTGATGTTAAAGTTGGCATATGTTCTCTTTTAAAAGAAAATCACACGGCCTCTTAAGCGCTCAAAATTGAGAATTCGATTTGTACTGAATTGACTAAATTTGACTATACACTCAAAAGCCAACTTGTTCTTGAATAGTTCCTATTCACGAAGGTCCTTGGCCACCCTAGTAGTATTTAATGCTTCTTATTACATTACGTTTGAGAGAGTAAAATTGATATTGACAATAAATTTTGTTATCTTACCAGTTGGGTGATACCCTCAGAGGGCCTCTCATGACATGTTTGGTTAACGGTCATACTTATTTGCAGTTCCCTTGCTCAAGAGAAATAACAGTTTCATCAAAATTATGTATGTACGAAGATACAACGGTGTGTCATCTGCCTCATTGTCATCTTTATCTTTTAATCCATTGACTTAAAAGGATTAATCCCTCACACATAGATGAATCTCCTTGATAAGCGCGCATTCAAACATCTTTGTGGGTTGACGCGAATCGTATGTTCCATGTATGTCACTGAGTACGCTACATGTTTTTGACATGTTAAAGGTTATTGACTTGTTGAAAGCCCATTCGCTTGCACCATAAAGATTCTTTTATGTTTTCACTAAGGTTGGTGACACTAGCTGAGTGTTACCATTCACACTTAAATAAATAGAAATTGTTTCTAGCTTAGTTGTGCCATCCTATCTGTGTTTTGTATCCTCACTATCGTTATTAAAGTCTTTATATATTGTGATAAATAAAAATATATTTTTTATGTAGAAAATTGTTGTTAGAAAAGTGTTGCGAAATAACATAGTTGAGTTTGGACAATTGAATTTTCAACTTTGAGCATTTGGAAAAGGTCTAAGCGGTCCAAACGAACTTCATTTTAGTTAAAATATACAAATAGTATGTTGTATGGTAACACATAGGCAAGTAACCATTAAGTGAGATAAAAACTACGTACATTTCACTTACTTTGCTTCTATATTATAAATACCAAGTCAAATGATCAAGAATCTAGTATCCACTTAACATCTCCCATTCAAAAACACAAAAAAACTATGCCTGTTTTCTCCCCAAAAACAACTCCTCCTCCTTCCTACAACATCCGTTCAATTAGCTTTCCATCAAGATCACACCCCACCATCCTCAAAATCCAACAAAACCTCCACAATCTCACTTCCAACCCCCCCACACATTCATCTCAAACCCTTCTTCCCCAACTTTCCGGCCTCGGAGACATCTACAAATCCGTTCAAAACCTCCTCCAACTTCCACTAACCCAACAATCTCTCTCTCAAGATCACAAATGTGTAGCTGATCAAATGTTAGATGATCTCATCCGCTTCTTAGACGTATGCAACACTATGAAAGAATGTATTTTATCGATCATAGAATCTGTTCGGGTACTCCAGTCATCTCTCCGTCGAAGCAAGGTCGCCGGAGGAGATCAGACAACCTTTGAAAATGATATCAATGCTTATTTTTTCTCAAGAAAGAAGATGAAAAAAGAAGCTATGAAGTTTCTTTCTTCATTCAAGAAAAACCAAACACAATTCGGGGATAATCATGAGCTTTTAAGTGTGTTTAAAACACTTAGAGAAGCGAATTGGGTTGTGTTTAGTTCACTTCTGACTTTCCTTTCTGCCCCGATTTTGAAGAGGAAGGAGTGGTCGTTAATGTTTTCGAGGCTCGTTGGGAAAAGATCAGTGGGTTGTGAGAGTGAGGAGGAGAATGAGATGCAGAAAGTGGATGTTGCAGTTAATAGGATTCTGATAGACTATGATCAGGAGATGGAAGATTCTTCGTCGGAGAAGATGGAATATGCAATGAGATTGATGGAATCTTTGGAGATGAGCTTGGAGGAATTTGAGGTTGGATTAGAGGGTTTGTTTAGGGAGTTGATTCATACTAGGGTTGCTCTTTTGAACATAGTTTCTAACTCTAATTAAGAGTTAATTTAGAGTGGTGTTTATATCAATGACGGACCGCTTAGCAGTAGATGGTGTGTTTTTATACCAATGACTAGCCGCTTAGTGGTGTTTATAGCTAATTGAATCATTTGAATCCTTAATTTTTTCGGAGGGTTCTTATTGATGAGTAGTTTCTTCTAATTTGTAATTGGTTATATGTATATGTTTGGTTGTTCCTAGGTACTACCTCAAATGTATTATAAATTTGGTCTTCCAAGTATTATGTTTAAATTGCAGAAGTTAATTAATGGAAAGTGAAACCAAGAAAATTCTTCTTATTGATAATGGTAACAAAGGTGAACTTTGGACTTAGAACTCATTTTAAAACGTAAAACCAAACTAGACACTTCCAATTATGTTTCTCATGATGCCATTCGAGTTAAAAAAAACACGCTTCACATACCCAAAATCATTTTGTAGTAGTCAATAACGAAATAAAGTTGGACACCGTGAAACGATATATATCTTCTGCAGTCCTTCAATAATCAGTTTGTGAGAAAAAAAAAATTGATTTGCAATATTTGAATTTACTTCGCATCATGAATCTGCAAGGCAAATTCATCATAATTCATGTCTGATGAGAAAATCAGACCCTGTTCTTTTTGACTTATATTCAACACATTTTAGCAATTTCAGTTCAGTTCATCAATTTCAGTTATATTCAACAATTTTGGTTCAGTTCAGCAATTTCAATATTATCCAGCAATTTCATTCAGAAATTTAAATTCAGTTCTGCAATTTCAATTCTATCCAGCAGGTTCAACTTTTTTCAGTTTAGCGAAAAAGAACAGAGCCTCAATATATGCCAAATTTGGGAATTTCTAATTCAATCAAGTAGAGAAAAATAGATCTCAAATGAGTTCGAAATGATAAAAATATTACTCAATCCGTTTCTTAATATTTGACGTTTTGAAGAAAGTTCTTTTTCCAAAATATTTGACGTTTTACACTTTTTAAGAAGCATTAAATGAATTTTTTCCAACTTTGCCTTTATGATGATTGGCTAAAAATTTGAAGAATCACTTTTAAGTATTAATTATTAAAAGGTAATATGATCAAATCAAATTTTTTTTTATGCTAATTAATGAGTTTCTTAATATGTGTAGAAAGTTTAAACGACAAATATTATGAAACAATGGAGTATAAGACAAGCCCTTAACTCAGGATATTTGGTGCAAAATATTGTGGAAATTATGAAATCACTATTTCGCTGAGCATCTTAAATTGCAAATGGTCTATTTTCGTACTTCCAATTACTACAAAAGACTTCAAAATTAAGATATTTTTTGGGCATTTTGTGAAAGCTTTTTCTCATTTTATAAACTATATGGAGAACGATTTTAACTCTAATTTCATCACTCATCATCACATTGATGAGTGTGTACTAACTGAAATACAACCGATTGATATTGTCTTAAAGGTAATAAAACCGTTTTGTATGGTATCATTCTTTCAAATGCCAATAAAAATTGTAAATAAAAGCATTCAATTTGGGCCAATTTTGCAAGTAATCCATAGAAAATTCTAATACAATTAACAAATGAAATTATAAAAATATAACAATAACTACTCAGTTTTTTTAAACTTTTTTTTTTTTAAGAAAAGTTTAGTTAAATTTAGATCTACCCACTCGTAAGGTTTTGACTAATTACAAATCTAGATGAAAGTTTTGAATGAAATTAACTAATTGTTTATTAATAAGAGCTAAATTTTGACGAAACAAGAATTTAAACCTCAAACTTTCAAGTAGAAGATGAAGTGTCTTGCCACTTAGGTAAACTCTTTTTGGTATACAACAATAATTACTAAATTCTATGAAATTAGGGATAAGGTACCAAAAATAGGCTTAACGTTTGCAGAAAGGTATCAAAATAGGTCTAACGTATAAAATGGTACGAAATTAGGCTCAACGTTTAGAAAATGATATCAATTTAGACCCCCTAGATGGAAAAAGATTCTCTTTGAAAAGTGAACGTTTACAAAAAGACACCATTTTAGGTTTTTGTAACAAAATTTGACACGTCATATATAAACAGTTGATGAAGATAATTTGTCAGTTTTTGCACAGTAAATATATATCGAAAATAATATGATTGACAATGTAAGCTGGAGCGTCACATTCCGTTGCTAAGTTTTAATTTGGTACATTACGCCTATTTTAATACTTTTTTTGCAAACGTTAGATATGTTTTGGTAACTTATCCCACGAAACTAATTGAGGATAACACTCAATTAATGATTTAATAAAGACATTTATTAAACTTTATTGGGATAGCAATAATAGGCATTACAGTTTGTTCTACTATCTTTTAAGCAACATAACGGCTATATTCCAATTCCCGCCAGATGTCACCCATCCAAAACGTCGGTGCAACCTAATCTCTCATTTGAACCGTCGATCAAAACCCCACTCAAAACAATCAAACGAAAAATATACAGACTTAGCTTTCTTTCTCTCTTTCTTCTTCATCATGCTCTCATCTCAATAGTCAATCAGACCGTTGTAAATGCGCATTATAGCATCCTTCCATCTCCCCCCTCTTTCCCAATCCCACATTTGAGCTCCGGAAGCCATGGCCGTCGCCGGAGCCGCCGCTTCTAACTGGAAGAAGCTGATGAAGCTCACTCTTTCCGGGTTCGGTCTCGGGTTCAATTCCTCTAAATGGTATGTTTCTATTGTGCATTTTGGGGGTTTTTGATGTGGGTTGAGGTTGATTTTGTGTTTGTTTTTGTGGAAATAGCAAAACCGCGGCGAAAATGGCTGTGGCCAGGATAAAACTGCTGAGGAATAAACGACAGGTTGTTGTGAGGCAGATGAGGAGAGACATTGCTTTGCTTCTCGAGTCTCGTCAAGATGCTACTGCTCGTATTCGGGTACTTAGTTTTTGTTTTTCTGTTGTTATGGTTTTGTAATGTGCGAAATGGAGAGTGTTTATTGTCTAACTAGGCTTTGAGTTTTGTCTATTATGGTTGTTTATGCTCTAGTTAGGCTTTGGAACTTGTTGATTATGGTTGTTTATAGTCTAATTACACTACGAATTTGGTCTGTTATGATTGCTTACAGTCTAATTAGGCTTCGAATTTTGTCTGTTATGGTCGTCTATCGTCTAATTAGGCTTTGAATTTTGTTTATAAGATCGTTTTTCTGGATTGCTCATCATTATTGTGATCATATTGGACAAATGATCGTGGTCCCGTGGAATTTCACAGCTAAATTTTGCAACTTTTACTCATCATTGTATTATGGTTGTTTATAGCCTAATTAGGCTTTGAATTATGTTCTATCATGTTAGCCGACCCTGAATATTTCGGGACTAAGGCGTTGTTGTTGTGTGGTTGTTTGGAGTCTAACCAGGCCGAATTTTGGTTATTATCATTGTTTATAGTTTAATCGGGCTTCGAATTGTGTATATTATGGCTGTTTATTGTCTTATTATTAGGCTTTGAATTTCGTCTATAGGATCATTGTTCTGGATTGCTCATCAGTATTATGATCATATTGGACGAATGATTGTTCTTATGTGAAATTTCACAGCAAAAGTTTGCAACTTTTACAGCCAAAGGCAACTGATAACTTTTCATCATGGTTCTAGTTAAGTGGATGATTCTCATTTCGATTGATTATAACTCTTTGTTTAATGTATGGACTTGGCATGGAAATGGAGGTTCGAACTTGTATGTATACGATTTACATTTTCTGGTGTTTCGCCAGCAGTAGCTATTCTTTGGTGATTTGGCATGCATTACATTACATTACATTTGTTTGCTGATTCAACCGTATTTGAAATGCTAGAATGCAATATGGGAGAGCATATGACAAATTCTTGCAACATTTTCTCTTGTCGTAAGCTGCTAAAATCAAACTATTTAGGATCTATGGTAAATTTTTTCCATCGTTTATCGACGAGAAGAACACTGATAAAAGGCATCCAGAAACACATGTTGTATTTGAGCACAGCTTATGTGTCTGTTTCATGAGAAAGAATTTTTCGTTGTAGAATTACATGTTGTAGTTGATCATGTAACAAGATTGTAAGTAGAAATAACATGCAAATAAGTTTTCATCGTGACTTTGTAGGTTGAGCATGTGATACGAGAACAGAATGTTTTGGCTGCAAATGAGTTCATTGAGCTTTTCTGTGAGTTAGTTGTTTCCAGACTTACAATCATCTCAAAGCGAAGGTGAAAATCTAAGAATGTTTTTGTTACTTTTTATTCCTATTTTAGGCTCTGAATTCATACTGATTGTGGATTATTTCAGAGAATGCCCAGAAGACCTTAAGGAAGGGATTGCTAGTTTGATATTTGCTGCCCCTAGGTGTTCTGAAATTCCAGAATTAGCGGCGCTCGTGAAGATATTTGAGAAGAAATATGGGAAAGATTTTGTGTCTGCAGCCACTGATCTACGACCAAATGCTGGTGTAAATCGCATGGTAAGCAATATGCTGCTTCAAATATGAGCATTTTTTGTTCATTGGATCGAAAATCATTTCATTTACTCACGACTCACAAATCCTTTATTTGTTTGTAGTTGATTGACAAGCTCTCTGTCAGAACTCCATCTGGTGAAGTGAAATTGAAAGTCATGAAAGAAATTGCAAAAGAATACCAGATAGATTGGGATACAACGGAATCTGAAAAGGAGCTTCTGAAGGCACCAGAAGAGCGAATAGTGAGTTAAAACGCACACAAGTTTCTTTTGTTCTTTCTTCGTTTTATAATCAAACTTTGATTTACGAAAGATACTTTTTTTTTTGCTTTTAATCAGGAGGGACCTAATAATTTTGTTAGCGCTTCAAGCGCTCCCGTGAAGCGAACTCCAAATGATGCGGCTGAGATGAATAAACAAACTATTAGGTGTGTTATTTAATTTATGTTCTGTGTGAGAATATGAGAGTCGGGAGCTTTCCTGTTTATTCTATTCTTTTTGTTGACTCACATTTTGTTGTCGTCTCCAGATCATCGAATGAACGAGCGACACAGTTCGAGAACACTTCATCTGCTGCAGAAGCAGCTGCAGAATGTGCTAAGCAAGCAATTGCTGCTGCACAGGCTGCCGCTTATTTAGCCAACCGGGATTCAAATCAGGCCCCTCCACAACTTGGCTCAGGCATCAATAATCACGGATTTGGAACGCCTTCACCCAATTCCGTGAATTATCAGGCTAACAGCCCTGGGACGATGCACAAAGATTATAGCGGATCACATTATACAAGCAGTGAGGAAGCAACAACAATGCAGATGGATGACGATGAAGAAATCTACAGGAGACATAGCTACAATGTGACAAGGCCAGTACAGACAGACACTCGGAACGCCAACAGGAGACACAGCTACAATTCAAATATAAAATTTGATGAATCGGACTGTGATGAAGAGATTGAAATGGAAGAATCTCCAACAAGAGCTAATCCACCACCACCACCAACACGGCCTGCACCACGCGTACCTTCACCGCATGCTGTTCATCCTAAATTGCCAGATTATGATGAATTGTCTGCTCGCTTTGAAGCTCTCAAGTATCAGAAATCGAAAAAGTAAAGTAGTAAAGTTCCGCATTTGTACTTCGTTTTTTGTTCGCTATTATCGATGATCCTACTATTAGATACAGATTACAAACAATACAAATTCTTTTCTGTAATATCCACAAAATAAAATGTAAGTGACATTTTCTGTTTTTTTAATGTTTATGCTGTTTTCATCAATTTCATCCGGTTGTCTGTTAATAAAATTTTTATTTCGTAAAACAATACAAAATCTTTTCTTTAATGGTTAGCCAAATTTAGCATATTCAAAGTTCTTTTACCAGTAAACAAGGCTAAATGGTCTCCTAAAACAGTTACTAAATTTAGTACAGTAAAACAACAGTTTCTTTATTTTTCTTTTGAATTGATTTATTAAGTCAAGAATAATTACTAATTTAGCCTCAGTTTTTCATTGTATTGTTTTTTTTGTCTAAACGAACTTTTTTAATGATAAAACAGTAGTTATTGACAGGAAAATAAAAGTTTCCTCATCAAAACAACTGCAGTTCCAACTACCAAAAGGTAAGCTTTTGCTTTGCAGATCTAAAATTTAAAGCAGACCATTTATTAAGATGAACCTGTCGATCGGAAGACATATTCTTCGAAATAGTTTTCTGCTTTTGGATGTTTATGTCAATCTTGCCTCTTTTGAATAAATTCAAAGGAGAAGAAAAACTTTTTGATGAATTGTTCTTGAACGGGGAACAATTTGTGTGTTTGATGATTGGATATGGAAACAAGAAATGAATCCGTTCAATTCGTCTAGCATTTGATCTTTCTGAAGATCATTGGAATTTTTGAATGCCGGAAATGGATGAAACTAATGAGAGGAACGGAGTGGCAGGTCATGTAATGCTATCAAGTTTTTCTCGTACTGCTGCATCAGAACCAGATGAATCTCCTGAATCTGGTCGATCTTCGCTTTCCTTATCCGGTCCATCGTCTCCATCTTGGGTACCACTTCTTACACAGTCTTCAGAGGTACAAAACAATCTAGACACCCCAACAGGACAAGAACCGCAGACAACTCTGGAAGACGGCTCTCCTCCAATAAGGCAATCAACACAGTTCTACAGCCCGGTGACAACAGCTTTTCGCCTCACGAAATTTGATCTTCAGAAAGACTATTGCATTGTTGATCAGTCAGACAACGAAAAGAAATACTACGCTGCATTTCATATTCTGTGTTCTGGAATCGGTGTCCAAGCCCTTGTCCTCCCTACGGCGTTCACTTATCTTGGCTGGTAAGTTGTAACCCTCAGCTTTTTTTTTTTACCATTTCATCTACTTGCAAGAATTTTCACGATGCAGTTTCTTACTTACCTATACGCATAATTTGATTTCAGGAAATGGGGCATAATAATTTTGTCGATCGGATTCCTATGGCAATTCTATACACTATGGTTACTAATTCAGCTACACGAATGCTACGAAACTGGAATGAGATATAGCAGCTACCTTCGTCTTATTACTTCTGCATATGGTATGATAACATTGCGTAGAATGTGATAAATGATGCTTAAATTCTAACTATTTAGAAAGATAGGAATCAAGTGAGAATTGTATTCTTCTTCACGCACATAACCGACTTCTGTTAAGTTCGTTGCACATACTTTCATTTGAATTTCACTTGAATTACATACACTTTCACCGAACTTTCACTTCGATGTTATTCTTCAACAGAATGATACTCACTTTGTGTCTATCAGACTTATAACGCTGGAACATTATTAATTTCTCAGGAGAAAAGAAAGCGAGGATGCTATTATCATTCCCTCTTCTTTACTTATCCGGAGGAAGTTGTTCTGTTCTAATCATTGTAGGCGGATCAGCATCGAAAATATTCTTCGATATCATATGCGGTGCTGCTTGTTCGAAGAAACTGACAGAAGTGGAATGGTACTTGGTGTTCACAACTGCAGCCGTGTTAGTATCACAGCTGCCGGATTTGAATTCTATAATAGGAATCTCATTGGCAGGAGCAGTAACAGCAATTGGATATTGCGCGTCAATTTGGTTAATGTCCATTGCACACGGAAGCTTGCCAGATGTATCATATGATCCTATACGAACAGATAGTGTGACCGAAAATGTTTTTGGAGTTCTTATATCAATTGGGATTATTGCTTTTTCTTTCAGAGGCCATAATCTGATTCTTGAAATTCAGGTACATGTAGTACTTGTACTTGTTCTATACTATGTTGCACAGATACTTTTTTAGTCGTTTGCTTTTCGTGTCCATGTTCTAGCATTTCTACATTTCGTGTCCGTGTCCGTGTCCGTGTCCGTGTGCGTGTTGATGTTGATTTTGATGTGTATTGCAGAGTACAATTCCAACTGATGAGAAACTAGAATCTCTAGTTTCAATGTGGAAAGGGCTAAAGGTAGCATACACAGTTATAGCATTATGTTTATTTCCACTTGCAATTGGTGGCTATTGGGCTTATGGATCTCAGGTAAACATTCTAGTAAAACCTTGTCTCAATGTTTACAATCATTTCTAATTTTCTTTGTCACTTGTATTCATATTATTACTAATGAGTGATAATATGATGCACATATGCAGTAAAAATATCAAATATCATGATTTATAAAAAATGCGTTACATGTCGGTACGTGAAATTGGTCAAACTTATCAAACATTAGTAATATGATTTCATTATTTTGAAAGTTCGAATTTATTTTTTTGCTTTCTTGAAAATTTATAAAATTGGTAAGATTTTCTAATATAGAATAAAACCACATAGGTTATTTATTTTTCTGTTCATTTTAATTAATATATAACTAAGTGATTGTATTTTTCGAAAGTTGACAGATGCCATTGGAAGAAGGTATGCTAGCAGCTCTATACAAATTCCACTCACATGATCATTCAAAGTTTGTACTTGGGATTATAAGCCTATTCATCATAATTAATTCACTAATCTCCTTCCAAATCTACGGAATGCCGAATTACGAAGAACTCGAGTCGATGTACACGAGTAGAAAGCATCAACCATGCCCGTTGTGGCTCAAGGCGTTGATTCGAACGCTCTTCGGCTACTCGAACATGTTCCCGACTCTCACAAACCCAATCGTTGGAAGTGTTGCAGCCATGGCTGGATCAATGGGGATGCCTGTGACATTGGTGCATCCTTGCTTCCTCTGGCTAAAGATAAAGAAACCAAGAATGTTTAGTAGAATGTGGTTCATAAATTGGGCACTTGGTGTTTCAGGCATTTGCTTGACGTTACTTGTTTTAGTAGCATCTATTTACTTTGTACTTAAAATTGGTCATATACTATGATACCATGATACTAAGATACTTAATACATGATAAAATGCACTTTTTATGTGTTATTTACCGAACTAAAGATGTACTACGTCCTCCTGTCTGGTTTCTAGCTTAAGTTAAAAATCTTAATTAGAAGAGGGATCACTTCAAGAATGCTTGAACAACCTCAAACCGAGTAATCGGATAATTAATTATAGAAAAAAGTTTCAATATTCAATTATTTGGATTATAATCATATTAAACTCAAAAACAACATATAGTAACCAAAATAAATATTAATATTTCATGATTTTATACTTAAAGTCTAATTTTGTTCTCTCCCTTTTCTATTTGTTTCCTTTTTAAGAAAAAATAATTTTGAATTCTCTAAATCTTTTACATAATACATTGTTTAATTTACCTATTTCGTTATAATTAACTCTTTGGTCATTCTGATTTTTTTTTCAGAATTGTAGCAATTATATTTCAGCATGAATGGATAAATATGACATAACACAACAAAATTATAAAATTAATTCTTGAAATTTAAATTATGTTACAAAAGAAATAGACAAAAGGATAAAAAAATATTTTTGACGAACGATTGGAATGTCATAATGTGTATTTCGAAACAAAAGGACTAATTAGTAAATAATGCTAAAAATTTAAAAACTTTACAATTTTTTTTGGAAGAAAGAATAAATCTATATTTTTGAGAAACTGGGTTGCTATTTACAGCTCACTTTTTTCGAACTGCAGTCCACTTATGCCCAAAATACCCCTTCCATAATTTCCTTCTTAATTTTGATGTTTAAAATCTCTTAACCTATTTTTCAAGATTGAACTTTTTAACATCAAAATCACACTTTTTGCTCTCAATCATGGACAAAAACACGAATAAAAGTACAAAAAACAAACTCAAAAAACAGTTAATTTGATCAAAAATTTCAAAAAGTGGATTGATTAGAGTTTGGAGGCCGTTTTTATGGAGAAACGGCCAAAGTGGCCGTTTCACCTTATGGTGACCTAGGCTGTTTCTCCATAAGGAGGAACGACCGAGTTGGCCGTTCCACCATAAGGAGAAACGGCCACCGGCCACCATGGCCGTTTCACCTTATGGAAAAACGGCCACCATGGCCGTTTTGCCTTAGGGCAAACGATTTTGATGAACGTTTTAAAAAAAAAAACAAAAAATTCAACGTTTTTTTAGTGTTCGAATACCTCGTATTCTAATGATTGATCATCACTGTTCTATTCCGGATTCGTTGGGTCATTTGACATCTCAAACTCTGAATTTTTAATGTTAGAGTTTCAAAATTATGTTTTTTTATTTGAGAGCTTTCTATTTTTATCTTTTTTGACTTGTTCATAATGAAAAGGTCAAATTTGTCAAAGTGTGTTGTAGTTCGGAAAAAATGGGCTATAAATAGTGATATCAAAAAAGAAAATACCAATTGTTTTGAGTTAATTTCCAATTTGATGCGAGTGAGGAAATATAAATTTTGGGATCATTCTCAAAAAAGCTCATAAAATAATTGATCTTATTGTAAACTTCATGGGCTGATTTGTTATCTTGTAACCCATGGGCCAAATATATGGACCAATATATAACGACATCGTTTTATTCCAAGCTCTCATCTTCTTCAATCTCTCTCCCCTTTAACCCCTAAATAAACCCTAGAAATTTCTCAAATCAACTCCATCAGCTGCGCAACCTCCATCTCTCTCTACTCTCATATTTCCGCCGCCGTCAATGGCAGCTCCTCCACCATCCTCCGCCGCAATCCTGGCCACTGTAGAGAAAGCTGTAAACGCTCTGCTGAAATGGCGAGACGCCAAATCCGATACTCAAAAGCCCCAACTTTTAGAGCACGATGAATTCGTATACCTAATTTTAACCCTAAAAAAAATCCCCCAACAGGGTGTTAGCCGCATCAATGCCCACAAAATCTCCCTTCCCAACCCCTTAATCAACCCCACAAATGACAACTCCGAGCTGTGTTTAATCATCGATGATAGACCCAAGTCGGGGTTGAATAAGGAGGCGGCGAAGAAGAAGATCGAGGATGATAACATACCCGTGTCGAAAATCATCAAGCTTTCGAAGCTTAAGACTGATTATAAAGCTTTCGAGGCGAAGAGGAAGCTTTGTGATTCGTATGATATGTTTTTTGCTGATAGGAGGGTGATTCCTCTGTTGCCTAAGATGTTGGGGAAGCAGTTTTTTAAGAAGAAGAAGATTCCCGTGGCAGTGGATTTGCAGCATAAGAATTGGAAGGAGCAGATTGAGAGGATATGTGCGTCGGGTTTGTTGTTTTTGAGGACGGGGACGTGTAGTGTGATTAAGGTTGGGAGGGTTTCGATGGAGAAAGGGGATATTTCGAGTAATGTTGTTGCGGCTATTAATGGGATTGCTGAGGTTGTGCCGCGGAAATGGGGTGGGATTAGGTCTTTTCATGTGAAGTTGCTTGAGAGCTTGGCTTTGCCTGTTTATCAGACGCTTCCAGATTTGAAGTTGAGGATTGAAGGGGTTAGAGATGAGGAGGAAAAGGAGGGAGTGATTGAGAAACAGAAGGTTAAAGAGGAGAAGAAGGCGATGAAGAAGAAGGGAAGAATACATGAGATTAAGTATATGGATGAGGATGATGATGAAATTCTTAATGAAGGAGAGATTGATGATAATGTTGATGATGATACTGAGAAGCATAGTGATGAATTAGTGGTTAAGAAGAGAAAGAAGGCGGATTCAGCGAAAACTGAGAAGGAGAAGAAAAGTAAAGTAAAGAAAGCGGACGGGGTGGAGAAGAAGAAACGGGTAGAGAAAATGAAAGCTGAAGGTATTGAAAAGAAGAAGAAACGCAAGACTTCCGTGTAAACAAATTTATAGAAGATCAACTATGCTTATTTTCTAGTCCTTGCTAGATTTTGCTCTCGGGTGAGTTTTGATTTTGTCATTTTATAATTCAGCACTTTCATGAGACAATTTTGTGACTAAATTTTGCCATTTTTATGCAACTCATTGTACTTGTCATTTATTAACTAGCATTACATACATATGGTTCGTTAAGTTAGTGATTATCCATTCAACTTTAAGAATTTGTAGTTAGTTTTTTAGGTGAAGGTAGACTTTGTGGGTGTATTATGTGAGTTTTTCAGAAAAATATGGTTTCAAAGTTCAGTTTGATTTGGTATGAGGCGTTATTGTTAACTTTGAAGGAGTTCATGTGCTTATGAATCTGTAGGTCATATCTTTAACTTATGACTTTCAAGTTTGTCATGCTATCTATTGGAGTTTGCTATTTTTAATGTGTATATAAGACAATGCTTTCTTACTCGTCTCATCATTAATTTGGTTCCAAATTTGACATCCAGTAAGATGTTGCTATTTTGTCCTGTTTTGTTTTATGTTGGATTCTCATTATAACTTCTAGATAATTTTTTATTTTTTTGAGACTGTACTTGGTCATTCTGGTTTTGTGGTGATGCCTTGTTTTGCACTTTTCAAATTTGATTAACTTTTTGGTTCCATTTTCATATTTTTAGAGTGAGAAAGTTATATCTTGTTTGGGGTAAAACTGAATAAGAAATTACGTGTGAAAGAGACTTGATTAGTTTCTTGAACAAAAGCCTATTGAAGCAAAACCATGGCATCTGTTTTCTGATTGTTTGATTACTCTTGCAAGATATATGCTTGCTACATATCCTTTTATTAAGCAGGAGTGCGTATTTTGCTGGCTTAAGTATCTGATATCCCACTTTAGTTAAGTCTAGGTGAATGTTTTAACTTCCTTTGTCTTCTAAGACTAGCGAAAATAAGGTGTTGCAGAAGGATGCTCTATATAAAAATAGTTGGCTAGTCTGTCAAGAAAGTAACACTTTGCAGTAGATATTTCAATTTGAGGCTAGTGCTCGTACCAATGTCGGCGAGTCTGTAAAACAAGTAACAATTTGCTCTTCTGCTTACTGGGTTATTTTGGTTTGTTGATTTAATTGCTTGCTAGTGTGATAACCTTGTAACTCAAGACAACATATTGGTGTACACTTTACCAATGAAATATTTATGAGGCGACTGTTTCTTTGGAGTTGATTTCCCACACTTCTCTTCGGGTAAGACCGATCAGAATCCTGCTTTGTGATAAGAACAGAAAATATAGAACCGAAAGAAATAGTAGAATTAGGATTGAATTGATAAACTAGATCACTAGAATAGAAGAGTGGAAAAGAAATACAAAATATAAAGATACAATGAGGAAGATAACTTCCGTCTCTGCTCAAAGAACAGAGCCAAACACTCAAACTTTGCTTACAAACATAATTTCTCTCATGTCCATCCTTCTTTGCTTACTGTCCCTTCTCAGTACCAAATTACCCCTCATTCCCATTATTAGCATTTTGTCTATCACTTTGACATTCAATAGGATGTTGCTATTATCCTGTTTCGTTTTTTTTCGTTCAGTGCTTATCTTAAGTTATTATAACTTCTTGATAATGCTTTTTGAGATGTTAGCAAGTGTTCTGGTTTCATGGTAATGCCTTATTGCTGATCTTGTTGAGAACAAGAAATTCCACTTTTCCAACTTGGAGAAATTTTGGGTCAGAAAACATTAAATGGAGCGAATGTGAGTTTACATATGAAGTAAACTTAACCTAGAAAATGAGGATTTTTAATGCGTGTCCGGGGAGACATGGCTATGGGGAATGGGGGTGTCTATGCACCCTAATTGTCGAAATCCATCTCTTACGGAGATCTGGTTAAGTTATTATTTTGCCCAAATTCAAGTCAAAACGTCGATTTGGCGGACACAGGTGGAGTTTGGGGTTGTCTTTGTCCAAAATTGCTCAATGTTGAAAACGCTGAGGATACAATTTTACAATTTCATATGTCTAGCGTATAGTTTCACTTTTCCAAAGAACATTAGGGGTAAATGTGGACCTGATTACACGGGATTATAAAATGGAAGATTCTTTTTTTTTTTTTGTCAACACTGGGAATGCAATCAAATTCTGGAAATTTACATATATGGCTATGAACAGTGTGATTCAAAAATATATCGATCTTTCACCCCCTTTCATACTGTGAATTTTGTAAATTAATGATAATCGTGTCAAATGGGTTTTCTTTGTGAATTGTCTTATTGTATTTTTAGAATTGTCCTATTCAGGTGTCATTATTTAAGGAAAAGTCTATCTCTTGGATAAGCTTTTGGCGAAATAAAATAAGTAAATTTCTTGTAGGTATGCTGCCTAAATTTAGCTCTGAGTCCGGGCAACAAAATTTGCATTTGCAGTGCAATACAAAGTTTCTCATTGGGCTTTTTAAACAATATGATTAATTTTAATCTCTACATTAATATTCTTTTTTGAAATTATACATTATTATCCATTAATTACAAATCGAAGGACAAAATATCATAAATCACCATATGGTACTCTCAAATTATCGAATTATAGCATTATACTTGTTCCAGAAGAATTTTAATTTACTTATGTTTTCTTTCCGAACTTTATTCTTATTTTGTATCTAGCTTTTAACCTTTTGGATGTGGATGCAATTTTCTTTTTAACATTTTGCTCTCTTTTCCTCTTTTTGATCTCATAACAAAGAGTAGTAAAGAGTCTCATTATGGCCCCAACGGTCCAAATTGAACCCAAATCAGAATTCCGGGTTGAGAGTTACGGCCTGCAGAAGTCCCCAAGGTCCGATAACCAAAAACCGAGTCATCCATGCAGCTTAGCATTGCGTATGTCCTTTAATTTTAGATAGCTCACAGGGCCTCACCTAAAAAAATTAGCTATATATTTTTTCAAGTCACGTGGATTGAAGAAGATTATTGTATTACTTTAAACAAGTTCATGAAACTAATTATAAACCACTCTAAAAGTTCGTTGAACCGATTTATTTTTGTGACCAAGTTTAAGGAGTTTTTTTTTAGATATCAAGTCTTATTTTATACATACCATTAAATGAATTGTAAGGAAACTAAATGAATGGTTACTAACTTAAGAAGGTGTAGGCTATGGTCACTTTGTTTTTTCCTTACTTTGTCTATACTTTGTCTTTTTCACCATTGGATTAGTTTTTAACCCATGATCCAATGGTTGACAAAACAAAGTAATGGTTACTTTGTGAAAAATAAAGTGACCATAGAATATCCCACTTAAGAAATAAGTTAATTATATCGAAGTAATCATTTATTATTATTATTATTATTAAAATTAACGCTACTGTTTGCCACATAAGTTTTCACCAATTACATTCCGCCACCATTGAAACTGTCCTTCGAAAATGAAATAATTCATTAAAATATTTATTTAGCAATAAACAAAGACTACACACATAGTCATTGTAAATAGTATCAAAAAGATGTATTTGTTTTCTTTTCAATCATGGTATATATTGATTAATATGGTGTTCTAGTTAGAAAAGTTCATGAAACTTTTGTTTGTAGAGCTTAATTTACACTTAAACACGAAGACGAAGATATTCCGGTTGATTATTATTATTTTTTTTATAACAGTTAATCATTATATTTATTCGGTAAATAAATAGATTTCAAAACTATTAAGTATTATTTTATATATTTGAATATCTTTAATACTTTTTTTGCAACTTATATTTATTTTTTATACATATTTCCTTAAATAAAATGCATATTTATACAAGTATGCTACTTGTATTATATACCCTCTCGATTTTATGCACACATTTTCAATTTTAGTAATAAAATTTTATTATAAGACTAGAGCTAAATCCGCCCAAACATTTGGATTCATAATAAAAGTAATATTCCTAATTTGTCTTTAAGGATCTTTAAGATCTTTAAACATATATAAATAACATAAACATATTGAATACTAATTAAACATGCTCTATTTTATCAATTAAACTATTCAAAGTCCATAGTTCATTTTTTTTCTTTCATGGCAAAAAAAACTAACATATCATCATTTTATTTTTCTATATCATTAGTATCATTTTTAATTACAGGTTTTTTTGTTGATTTTGGTGAGGGGTCTTTGTACGTATTTGGAGACTCAACCTTTGATGTGGGAACTAATAATTACTTAGATATCAATAGTCAAATAGAAAGGGCTAATTTCCCATTTAATGGGATTGATTTTCCTTATTATTTTCCTACTGGCAGGTTCAGCAATGGCTTCAACACTGCCGACCAAATAGGTACAACTTACTTCCTTTCTTTACGGGTGTCGACAGAACAGTGACCCGTTTGATTTAACTGTTTCTATTAGTTGTTATTGTCTATCTTTATTGTTGTCGTTGTGTTGTTTCAGTGTTGTTTCATTATTAGAGTTAGGATGAGTTTTACTATACGCTTAACGTAGGAATGATGTGGTACATCAATCTTGTACTATGATAACATGTAAGAGTTCAATAACAATTTAACATGAATAATTTATTATTTTTGAATTTTGTTTAATCAATATATAATTATAGTTCTAAAATTAATAATACAAATTGTTTAAAGTATAGAAAAAAGTTTGTCCCTTTGTTGAATTACATTAACAATGCAAACACAAAATATATGACAAAAAAACAAAGAAAAGAAAAATTCAACACAAAAGAAATAACAGAAAGTATTTCTTAAACGGGACTTATAATTTAATTAGATTAAGTGAGATTTGGAATTATTAAACGGGACCTATAATTTATTAAGGCAAAAAACTTTTTGAGCCTCCGATCGTTCACCTTTTGGTGCATAAGACTGTCAATCTTTTATTTTGATGCATTAGAATTACTGATCTTTCATCTTTCAGTATATAAGGTCCTTGATCTTTTATTTTCACACATTAGGCCTTCAATCTTTTATAACTGAGAGTATTAAGACCCTGCTCGTTATGCCTTATCAGTAAATTATTTCAGTTCAGTTCAGTAATTTCATTCAGTAAATGCACTTCAATTCAGTTCAGTTCAATAATATTCAGTTCAATTCAATTAAGTTCAGTCCTAAATAAAAGGGTCTAGCATCTCATTTTCTGTAGGCAATGTGATTATTACATTTTTATCTTTATTTGGACGTAGTAGAACATAAATAATTTTTAATCAAAATTTAATTTTCTACATGTTTATACGTAGATGTTTTATTACCTTGCTTTTAGTTTTGTTCAGGACTTTGATAACAGTTATGAATATCGATAAAGCTAATTGAGACTACTATGAAAAGGTTGTTATGTAAATAGCAATTGTAAAACAATTTGATAGCATAAATCTAAAATTTACAAAAAAGACTTTGTTTGTCTAAATTAGTTATGGCTGAATTTGGACAGCTAAGTTAATTGGTTACCAGAGGAGTCCGCCATCTTTTATGGAGCTTGTTGTGAAACATCGTCGAAATTTTAAGAAGATGATCATCCTAGGCGTAAACTTCGCATCAGGAGGCTCTGGGATTCTTGATTTTACCGGTGTAAGCATTACATATGAACAAACGTTGTGTCATTTTTTATGTGTCAAATTTTGTTACTAATATTATCTTTAATGAATGCACTCAGAATGGAGTAATAACATTAAGTGAGCAACTCCGACAATTCTCTACAGTACGAGATAACATGACAGAGTTGATGGGTCCGGAGAACACTGCAAGATTGCTGTCCGATTCGTTGTTTCTGATTAGTGTCGGAAGCAACGACCTTTTTCGTTACCAACAACAAGGTGGTTCTAACATTACTGAACCACAACTATACCTCCAACTTCTTCAGCAAACATACCAAACTCAACTCCAGGTCCGTCTGATTTCACATGAGTGCTTAAGATCTGACTTATTTCCAACTAATTTCTTGACTAATCCCTAATTATTTCAAAACGTGTGTATTCAAATTTTCTATCAAGTACGTATAAAATCGATATTCTTAAAACCATTAGATGTAAAATTGATCTATTTTGTTTAACGAATTAGTTTACTGTCCACTTTTTATCTTTCTTCCAAGAATTAGATTGATTATTTTTTACATTGATTTATTGATTGATTGTGGTTATTAACAATGGCAGAATCTATATGATTTGGGAGGGCGAAAATTTGGAATAGTGGGCATTCCACCAATAGGATGCTGTCCTTTTGAGCTTTCTTTGACTACAAGTGGTGAATGTATCGATGATTTGAATGATTTGGCTCAGTCATTTTTCAATTTAACCCATGAAATTTTACTTAACCTTACTTCCCAAGTTGAAGGAATGAAATTTTCACTCGGAAATGCTTTCCAAATCACTTCTGATTTCATTGATAACCCTCTCCTCTTTGGTAAGCTACCTTTATTCACATTTACATTTTCTTTCATAATTATACGGATTAGATGTATTGTTAATCACTGAACTACTTTAGCGATTGTCTCAAAATAGTCACTATAATTTAATTATCTCAAAAAAATCACGTCATTCTACATGCGAAGAACAAGGATACAGATTCAGCTATATATGCAATAGTGATTGGATCCCCAACCTATACAAACCCACTTAAGCATGGATATTTTGTTCTTAACAACAACAACTACAACAACAATCTAAATTACGGTTTGTAATTGACATGATATTATATAATAATACGGTTTTGATTTAATTGATAGGTTTTGATGAAGTGAAAGAAGCATGTTGTGGATATGGAAGATTCAATGGAGAAGTTGGGTGCAATTCAAGTGTCAAGCTTTGTAGTAATCGTCAAGAACATTTATTTTGGGATAGATTTCATCCAACTCAAGCTGCTTCCAAACTCGCTGCCCTTTCTTTCTTTGCTGGATCTCCAAAATATGTCACTCCCATGAATTTCAGTCAATTGCTTCTCTGATTTAGTGGTACTACAACTTCTATTGTGGACCGAGTTTGATAGATGCGATCAATGAAAATAGAAAAAAGCACCACTCATTAGAAATAATTGGTGTAAAGCAAAAAATGATTTATATTTGTCATGTGTTTATAGGTCGACTTCATTGGACTAAGTCTATAGTTTAATTTCTCCATTTGATATTGTTTACCGTACCTAATAAATTATACAAGTGATGTGAATCTTCGTGGAAATTTATGTCTTATTTAGAGCTTGTCATGCTACTTAATGAGTTCTACATAATAAGAAATAAGAGCGTTTTAATAGAACAAAATTGTATGTAAAAGTTACAATATTTTATATTTCAATAAACATTTGTTAAATGTTCCACATTGCTAACTTGAAAGCTAAATAGTTTCTTAAATATAGCAAACAATCATCTTCAAAGTGCTTTTTGGAATTAGTTAAGCTTTGCTAAAATGGTAGCAGAGACATGGTTGAGCAATGCGGTTGTCCCACTTTCTTATTCAGTAAAATGGAATCGCGAGCGTGCCAACGGTTTATAATACTCGTAAACTGAATTTTGCGCTTGATCTAACTTCAAACAAAGGATTGCTAGAAATAAAAAGGACCGAATAATTTCTAAAGGTTCTAATAATCAAAACCTAAGCCAAAGAAAATAATTAAATTGCACAAAGTTGAATTGAAAATGCAAGAACTTGAATTAAATTGCTTCAAATGGAAAGAAAATTACAAAGCATTGAAAAAAGAAAACAAAGATGAAAAGCTGGGATTTAATTTTGGCAGAGCCTCGGCTTGATGTGTTTTGTGTGTCCAAATAATGTGAGAAAGATTCATATTTATAACCTTCAAAAAGAAATAACCACCTCCCCATTAAGACAATAACCATCCACTTATTTCTTAACTTCTTCCCCACTAACTATTGCAGGAATTTCTAGAAGGCGGCCTTGTTAATCCGAATGCAGCCTCTAGGCAAAAAGGTTATAAAAATAACAAATTTATCTACTTAACACTTAAATAATTAATTGTTAACGGGTTGAAAATAATAAATTAACGATCCATATAATAGCATTTAATTTTAAGTATAAATAAATAAAAATGGTTGTAAACAGTTAGCAATATTTTTATTAATGGAATTGTGGCATTTTATTAAATTATTTTTTTTTAAAGTTAATATTTGAAAGTTTTTTTTTCACATCACCCCTATTTTTCTTCTATGTATTCAGTTTATATTTCACACCACAAGCTTGAAGAGTACAAGGAATGACAATGTTTTCATCGTGGAAAAGGAGAGGCATGATTCTATTTTTATTATTAATATATTTATCAAGTAATAAGGGACAATAATATTGAAAATATCATGTCTACCTATAAATTTTTTATCATATCAGCTTGCCAGTTTGAGTTCATTTTTGTTCATTCTGATAGATACAAGTTTCAATTGTAAGTTTTAACCATATATAATGTTTGCAGTATCTTTTTGTTTTCTTTTTTTTCTGATAGTATAATGCTTGCAGTATCTAAATAATTAAAATTGTGTTTATATATGAATCGAGAATATAAGCTTTGTGATAAATTTATTATTTTATATATATTTTCAAAATTCTTTTAAGACTTGGAGGATAATAACTGAAATTACCTTCTATGCTTTAACATTTTGTTCGAATAATAAAAGGCTCTCAAAACTTGTCCATCTTAACACTTTGCATCCCAAATTTTAGGGATGACTCATTTGCCCATTTAACTATTAACTTTTTATTTTGAGTATAAAAGAAATAATTGTTGACGTAGTGTTATACACATGCTATATAAAATTGACTTTGAATATGATATGTGACATTTGAATGAAAAATATAAGACCGTGTTTAAAGAGAGACTAAAATAACCTCAATAATAAAAAGAAGTTAAATGGCGAATTACAATTAATTCGCATACAAATGTTCTTATACTCTAGTGCGTGCTAGGTCAAAATTATTTCCGTTACACACTCAAAATATGAGGCCAAATAGATATACTTTTAAATAATTCAGAGGGCAAATAAGTCGTCACTTAAGATTAGGATGTTGAGTATAGTTTAGACCTACTATTTCTTGTCATTTGAAAAGATAAATGAATAGGGAGAAAGTTTAGGGGTTTGATCAATTAAGAAATCAATGTTTAAGGGCTCAAGCCCTTAAAAGAAATATATATACAACAAAATTCAGTTTGATTCAGTTCAACTAAATTCAACAAAATTCTTTAAGCATTCACTCGATTCAACTAATACAGTTCAATTTATATCAATTCATTTCAGTTCAACCATAAAAAATGAGGGAAATTCTATGGTCACTTTGTTTTTCACAAAGTAACCATTACTTTGTTTTGTCCACCATTAGATCATGGGTTAAAACCTAATCTAATGGTGGATAAGACAAAGTACAAACAAAGTAGAGCAAAAACAAAGTGACCATAGCCTACACCAAAAAATGAATCCTCATTATAGAAAAATAAATGATCCAAGACTTTATCCTTAAAAATTGAAAAAGATTTTATAGACTCAAATATGGATTTTGACAAACAAAAATTTATGAAGTCGTAAAATGTCAGAATAAATTACGTACACTTACAGCACTCGAACTTTACAGTATTAACTTTTAGGTCTAATCAGATTCTATATTGGATTCAACATTGCATGTTTGATTTCTTTTTCCTTTCATATAGAACTTGTTATATTCAATAAAACGGATTCAATTCTTAACTTTTATTACTCTATTGTTTCATTTTATTATATCCCTACTAATTTATTTGAACCCAGCTGTAAATTATAATTTTGCTCGTAGCATTACAGAACAAATTAGAATCTACCGGAAAAAGTAACATCAAATAAAAGGTTAAATACAATTGACCAAAACTAATAATTCCCTAAAAAATAATATTCGAATCCATAGTTTAGACCGCCTCCATAATCTTCAACCTTTTATCTTTTCTACTATAAATTAAACACAGAAAAATAATAATTCATATCAGAAATAAAAAAGGATCAGTTACTTAATTAAGGTCATGGCAAAGGCAAATTATAATGATCATATGACCATTAACCTTAATTTTGTAGTTGTATTATTAATATTAGTAATTTGCATAATTAAGGAAGCAAGAGGTTGCATTTACATATTTGGAGATTCAACAGTAGATGTTGGAACTAACAGTTTTTTGGAAGGAAGTTTCGCACGTGCCGACTTCCCATATAATGGGATTGATTTTCCTAATTCCATTCCTACTGGAAGGTTCAGTAATGGCTTTAATCTTGCTGATCAACTTGGTATGCTCTTTCATTTATGTCATTTCATTGCTATTTTGTTTATGGGTGTTCGGTTTTTGGCGCAACACTCCATTTTGTGCACATAGCGTTAAACTGTGCAAAATATTTACAAAAGTTCCTAAGTTGCATCAAAAGTTTTGAGGCGATGTTGCACTAAAGGGACTTTGGTGAATATTCCGTACAGTTGGTCACGTGCATCTTGGCAATACCTATACCCCTCTTTTTAACTGGTGTAATCTCAAAGATTAATTTATCATCCGCACTCATTAAGATTTCAACAACTTTAACACAGGGAAAATGTTGAGAATAATTGGTAAGTGAATTTATTAGCAAATTGGAATAAACCATAAGCCAAATGTTACTAAATCATAGACATGTTCATGATACAGGGCTGGGCTAAGAACTTGTTTTTTATGCCTTATATGTAATTTATTTCAGTTCAGTTCGGTAATTTTCCTTCACTAAATGCACTTCAATTCAGTTCAGTTTAGTAGTATTCAGTTATTATTCAGTTCAATTTAGTTCAGTTATAAAGAATAAGGCCTAAATCCGAGCCCGACATGATGTTTTATTTAAGTATACTCAGTCCCGTTTTTATCCAACTCATTATTATCATAGGTTATGTACTGTGCTAAATAATGATAGTTTTATTTGTGTTTTGTATTAACAAAAATAGCAATGCTGTATGGATACGAGATGAGCCCAAAACCATATCTGTATTTGACAAATCAAACTTCAAACATTACCGACGAAATGATGAAAGGAATTAACTTTGCCTCTGGTGGATCTGGAATTCTTACTCAAACTGGCCAAAGATTATGGGTTAGTTACTTCTAATTTCTGCTTAATTATTTTAATTGTCGTTGTCTATTAATTTTAGTCATCTCATTGTGATTTGTAGTTTGCCCAATAAATTACATTCATGGTCCTTGAATATTACATCTACTTTCATTATGATTCATGATTTTTGTAATTTACTAACATAATTACTCTTTTTACTATAAGTCGATGTCAAATTTTAAGAACTAAAATTGTTTAGAGGTCATGTTTTTAATAGAACCAGATAATTTCTCTTTCCAAGCTTCACTTTGTCAAATATTAATATAAAGTATGCCACCGAGTCTTAAATATTAGTTTACTCTTTTAGTTCAATTAGTTTCTTAATAACAGTGAGTGGTTATCTTTTATTAGAAGGATCAATGTGGCCAATGTTAAAATGAACTATTATGTAAGTAAAATGTAGCCATAATGTCCAATTATAAACTTTCTGGGATATAATAAAAATATCAGTAGTACTCAGAGAGTTTATTAGGTAATTTACCTTTGCTTTCCAATAAAATATTTAGTGCCGACTTTGGCACCAAATTTGTGTACGGTGAAACCAACGAACTGTGAAGTAGACATGTTAAGGGGCCTGTTAGATACTCTTAGATTGAGAGAGATGTTATTGCTTGTTTTTAATTTTATAATATACAAGTCATGCATTTTTGGTTCCTAATATAATTTTGATTGTTTGGTAATGTTGTGTTTTGTTTATGTTTAACAAATATAAAATATACAGAATAAAACCGTGTCACTAGGAGAGCAAATTGAACAATTTAGATTCGTGTGCGGACATATGTCAAACGCAAACAATAGTCAAGAAGCTATGAAGATGATATCTAATTCATTATACATAATAAGTGTGGGATCAAACGATATACTTGATCCCTTTCGTTTGGGAACTAACGTATCAAAGGAAGCACTAATTCCACTTCTCCAATCAACTTTCGCCCAACACCTACAGGTATTCAAAAGCGATAGTCTACTCAATTCTTAAAATTCCAAAAAGTTTAAAGTTTTCGTTATGGGTTTAATTTTCAGAATTTAATCGAAAACATCGATAACTTCAATATATTAATAACTTTGTTGATTTGTCAAAATGTCAGAACTTGTACGATATGGGGGCTCGAAAATTTGGAATAATAACAGTCGGACCGGTTGGTTGTTGTCCTAGTATGCGAGCCATGAACAAAACACAAACAGGTGAAGGAGGTTGCTTGAGGAAAGCCAATGACTTGGCTATAGCTTTTCATAATTCTATTGATACTTCGTTGAAATATATGAGCTCAAAACTTCCACAATTCAAGTATTCTCTAGCTAATTCTTACTCTATGGGCAAATTTGTCTTGAAGGGCCATCTATCCTATGGTATGTTTCTTCTACTTATCATTATTTGTATGTAAATAAAAGAAAAAAAAATGATTTCTATGAGGGTGCAGGTAATCGGTTTTAATCGATTCTGTTCAGTATTCAGTTTTGACCGAAACGATGCACACCCCTAACTGTGTGGGTTGAATTACAGCAAATAAATACTCTAGTGGAACTTTCTATTGGGGTTCAATTCGTACATTTCGACTTTCAGTGTCCCCATAGGTCAAGCAATATATAATTTTTCTTATAGGTCTCTGATACAACCTGATATTAAGTAGAGTCGTATCAGTCTCTATGCAGCCTTGAGATTTTTTCTGGTCCTGGACTCGAGATATTGCTCATCATATGAAACGTGTTTAGAAATGACTACTTGTTTTATTGTGGTCTCTGTCTACATTGGAAATTTTCATATCAAGGCTCTAGATTATATAGTTAAATTTGAGCCCAGCCCATCTAAATTACTAGATTTGGGTTTTTTTTTATATATATTATAAAAGTGCATATGTTGAAGGGGTTTTTGGTTATGTCATTTTCCAATTGGGAAATTGCCTAAATCAAAGTGGGGTACTACTTGTTTTTTTTCTTTTTTGTTGGTTTAAAATTAAATTTATGATACTGATACCCACATGTAATGTAACTTCAAGCAATATCCCATGTCCCATAATTACCGTATACTTTTGTTTCCTCTGTTTCTAAGGGTTTATGCAATTTGGCTCCAGCTTAATCCGGCCCATGGACAAAGTGTTATAAATTTTATTTTTTTATTATAAGTGTAGCTGAAGGTAGGTTTCATCCGCAAAGTCAAAACAAACTCCAAACATCGATGCGGATCTACGGTAACATTTATAAATTATCTACTAATACAAGCTAAATTTTAAATTATGCAGGATTTAATGATACTATCAACGCATGTTGCGGTTTTGGAAATTATAATGGAGAAGGTTTTTGCGATAAAGAAAAGGATCCAATCCTTTGTTCAGATCGTCATAATCACTTATTCTGGGATTTGTATCATCTCTCTCAGTCTGCTACAAATTTATCAGCCATAAGTATGTATTATGGATTCCTAGATTTTGTCAAACCCATCAATTTTATGGACTTGGCCAAGATTCAACTTTGATCTCTATTCAACATTGCTTCAGATGTTCATGTTTTGTTCTTTTGAGTTTCACTATAACACTCCCATCATTTTCTTTTGTCGATGGATTTCCAGTGTAATTTGCCCTTAATAAATGGCATTACTTAATTGATCGGATGTGTTGATTATTTGTAAGTTTCATATGATTTCTCATAAACAATTAGAGGTATTAGTTACCTAAGTAACCCCAAATCTGCATTGTTTGAGAAAGATAAACCGATTTCTAATAATATGCAAATATTATCTTTTAGACTTCGAGTAGGCGCAAAAGCCAAATGTGCATGCTCAGAACACCAAACATCTAACATCCCATTTGTTGCATAGCAAAACACTCAACGCCGAATAAAATACTGAAATAAAACTTTTAAACCACTTACCCGTATTTTGATAATAAGACAAATCACAAACTATGATTATAAATAGGTTGTATATACTTATTTTTCTTTTTATCTGTATTTATATCAGTTCTTAATTGGGTTTTGCCAGCCTGTATGGTCTCTGTTATTTCAGTAACCATTGTTGACTTGTTAAAGAAAGACTCTTTACTTGTCAAAAAATGAAAAAGTATACACACTTGAATTATCAAACTTCAACTTGACTTTCCTTTTGTCCTCTTTTTCTAGATTCTTGAAGTTAAAGTATTAAATTAAACATTAAACTGCTCCCACTGGCCTAACTTGTTGACTTAATACTGTTCATCTAATCCAGAAATTAATGAAAAGAGATGCAAAGTTTCATGGCTACCATTTTTTGTTTGATTCTATTTTCTCTACTTATCATACCTTCATCTTCATCTTCAAGATTAACAAGAGGCTCATCTCTTTCTGTATCTCAATTCTTGATTTCACCAAACTCCATCTTCATTGCTGGCTTCCACCAACTTGGCTTCAATGCTTATTCTTTCTCCATATGGTTTAATGAGTCTTCTTCCCCTCAAAAAACCATAGTCTGGACCGCCAATCGTGATGAACCTGTCAACAGAAAGGGATCCAAACTGTCACTATCAAAAAAGGGAAATCTTATATTAACTGATTTCGACAGACTCATTTGGGAGACTGAAACTATTCACAAAGTTTCATCTTCCCTGCAGCTTCTGAACAATGGCAATCTCGTGCTCATTACCGAAGACGGTGAAGTTCAATGGGAAAGCTTTCACTTCCCAACTGATACACTTCTTCCATTGCAACCACTTACTAGAGAAATGACTCTGGTTTCATCAAGAAGCCAAACTAATTTCTCTTCAGGTTTCTATAAGCTATCATTTGATGATGATAATGTTTTTCGAATTGTTTTCGACGGTCCTCAGATTTCAAGTGTGGCGTGGCCAGAGAATTCTGTTTTGCCCCGACAAAGTGGCAGAGTTATCTACAACAGCACTAGAATTGCCATGCTAGATTCCCTGGGACACTTTGAATCATCAGATAATTTAACATTTTCTGCAGCAGACTACGGTGCTCGTATCCAACGAAGATTGACGCTCGATTTTGATGGGAACCTTCGGCTTTACAGCAGCGAAAATGGGTCAAGGGTTGTTTCCTGGCAAGCTCGTTCCCAAGCCTGCAGAATTTACGGTGCTTGTGGACCGAATAGCGCCTGCAGATATGATCCTGTGTTGGGTAGAACATGCTCCTGTCTCCCTGGATTTGAGGAGATGGATAAGACAGATTGGTCAATTGGTTGCCAGGAAAAGTTCAATCTTTCTTGTACTGAAACTGATCAGGCTTCGGCTTCTTTTCTTCAGGTTCGTCACGTTGAAAGTAATGGGTATGACATTGGACACTTCATCAATTATACATTAGAGATGTGCAAAGAGCTGTGTTTAACAAGATGCGATTGCAAAGGTTTTGTGTTCAAATACATGAACCAAAACAATCCTGAAAATATTTATTACTGTTTTCCCAAGACTCAATTCAACAACGTTTTCTATGCCCCGAATTTCAGAGGTGATTTGTATGTGAAAGTCCCAAACAAAACCTCCTTTTCAAGCAACAGTTCTCTTTTTGAGAACAACTCTGGCCTTAAATGTTCGACACAAGTCATTGAATTGGATAGAAAATATGAGGGAAGCAATGAGAATTTCTCACTTCAGTTACTGCTTTGGTTCGCCATTGTTCTTGGAGTGATTGAAGTAGTTATAATAATAATAGCTTGGCGACTAATGAATAATACGAATTCCGAGAACAGAGTTGCAGATGATACCGGCTATCTTCTATCAGCAACTGCCTTCAAAAGATTCAGCTACATAGAGTTGAAGAAAGCGACACAAAACTTTGAAGAGGAAATTGGAAGAGGAGCAGCAGGAATTATTTACAAAGCCGAATTCAATGATGGCCGAGTAGCAGCAATTAAACGACTTCATAATGCTGAACAAGGAGAAGCGGAATTTCTTGCAGAATTAAGCACAATCGGGAAGCTTCATCACATGAATCTGATAGAGATGTGGGGATATTGCGCAGAGGGAAAGCACCGAGTTCTGGTGTATGAGTACATGAAGAATGGTTCTTTAGCCAAAAACATTTCTTCAGAAGTACTTGACTGGAGAAAGAGGTTTGGAATCATAGTAGGAACTGCGAAAGGATTAGCCTATCTTCACGAAGAATGCTTAGAGTGGATTATACACTGCGATATAAAACCGGAGAACATTCTTCTGGATTCTGATTATCAGCCAAAAGTATCCGATTTTGGACTTTCTTGGCTCCTAAGCAGGGGTGAAAATGCAAGTAAAACCTTCACAACGATGAGAGGGACAAGAGGTTACATGGCTCCTGAGTGGGTACTGAATACAGATATTACAGCTAAAGTGGACGTTTACAGCTACGGGATTGTGGTGCTGGAGATCATGACGGAGAAGAGCTCGGGAGTGAATACTCGTAGTTCTAGCAATAGCAAAGAGTGTGAAGAGCAAGAAAGTCTAGTTGAATGGGTGAAAAAGAAGAAAAGTAATGGAGTTGAGAAGAAGACAAGCTGGATCAACGAGATCATCGACTCTCCTACTATGGGGAAAGATTATGATATGAAGAAAATGGAAGCTGTTATTAACATGGCTCTACAATGTGTAGAAGAAGACAAGGATGCAAGACCAACCATGAGACAAGTTGTTGAGATGCTTTTGCAATATGAACAAGATCCTATCGAACAAACAAGTGAAACTTTGTTTCAGTAGTCACAATTTTATGTAGGAAATTGGTTTACCGAGCAAATCTTTTGTATTTGAAATTAAATATAAGAAGTGCCATTTTTTCTTTATCATAAGACATCTTCTAATCTCTATCAAACATTCTCGAAAATTTTGTTGATTTAAGCATGAAGATGTCCCACGCCAGAGGCTCGGATAACACTCAAGATTTCCGATTGCATAATAACATTGTTAGGAGATCTGCCTGCAACCGAATATTAAATTGGCATTGTATGTGGAATGTGTTCATGAATTCAAAAAGAATATGAGCATTTGTATGGTTCAACTAAAACAGATCATCTAAGCCTAGATTATGTCAATTTTCAACTGATCATTCTAAATTTAGCTTATGAGTAACGTTATTGAGGAGCCAAGAATGGCAAGTCAATACAAATAAATTCATATTCACTCCCCCTTTTACCTTTTGGCTATTCTAGTCAAAGTTGGAAGTTAACTCAACAATTCAGTATTTGTTAATCAACTTGAAAGTTGGACTAAACTGATCCATAAATGAAAATGGATTGCTTATTTGACCAGAAAAGTTCATTTTATTTGTTAATCAACTTGTATAGTTGATGTTGCTTTGTACTATTATCCGAAAACAAAGATGTTTATGTCGAAAGGCAACACATAAATCACAAATTTTCACAGAGCTAAGAAGAACAAAAGATCATGATACCTTTAAGTGGTTGTGGAGAGTGAACATGAAAACTTTCTCATACAGCAGAACTGAAGATGAAGCCTATTGAAGCTGCTTGCGGTTAACAAACTGAACTGCCAAAGTTCGGTGCGGAACAATACAACATGTCCTATTTATCATTTAGTTCCGCATACAAATGCACCAAGCGAAATCAGCAACAAACAATCGAATGCAATAAACTAATTTGCATACTTCTGCAGTCATATTTCAAACCTTAGGAATACCAAAACATGTTGGCTGACTATGCTCAGGCTGCTATGACTAGCTACCCACTTCTAGTAAATAAAGCTTCCGAATCCGAGATTCCATAACATTAGCCACCAGTGATTTCACAAAAACAGATGTTAGAAGCAGTGGAGCCTGAAAACAAACACCGCGTCACCAATCTCCGTATCCCCAATTTCGGGGCAAAACCTTGCTTCACCATTTGCTTCAAAACCAAATCAACATCTCCAATCAAACCCCCCTGATTAACTTCGTGTATGATGCAAGACCTGGTTTCATTCCTCTGCACACCATTTCACCTATAAACTCTTTTGCCTCTACACACTTCCCTACACCAATCTAACCATACAAAATCTCTTGATACGAAGCTTCATTTGGTACACGACCTTTACCCTTCATTTTCACCAAAAGATCCATCCCTTCCTCAACCCTCCCCTGTTTCCTCAGCCCGGAAATCAAGATATTAAAAGTGATTGTATCCACATTAATCCCCTCATTCTCCATTTTCTCAAGCAACCCAAATGCCTCATCAACATCCCCTTTCACACACAAGTAATGCATCAGCGTCAAAAACGTTATCACATTAGGCTTACACCTCTGTTTAGGAAATTCATCGAGAATGTAGAATAAAGAATTCAAATTCCCATTTTCACACAACCCTTTAATCAAAATATTAAGACAACAAGCATCAATCTCAACACCCAACATAGGAACCTGCAAATAAATCTCCTTCACATCCTGAAAAAGCTAAAGCTTAGGTTAAAAGTTCTTGCAGGCCAACAGTTATAACCCTTTGGCATATCCAAAAGGGTTTCTACTGCTTTCTTGATCCGACCCGCGGAATGTCCATAAATCTTGATCACATATGAATGAATCATTTTGAAAAAAAATTATGAGTGAATCATCAGTCAATAATGTTACAATTTGGAAGTCAGTCAAATATTCAACCGCGTAAGATAAGGATGTGCAAATCTATGGTGAAAAGAGTTGGCATCATTTATTCAATGGTGCCTGCTTAATAAACAGGAGCAGAATAATAGCAATCACAATTCAAGAAGGGTTGGAAATAGTTTTACAAGTTGGTCAATAGATGAAATACTGGGTTTTATCCCATAAAATTGCAAAACCCGGAGCAGAAAAGGCGAAACAAGCAACTATAACAGAAGCTGCAGCAAGACCGCGAGAATTCGACAATACTACGTAATGCCCAGCAAGAAAGGCCACCACCATTGAGATGACTGCCCAGTTCCTAAACCTTATCGACCATTTCAAAATACTTGTGGCATTTTCATCTTTTCTTGCAATTGCATTCCAAAGACGAAGTGTCAATAATGCAGTAGAAAATCCAAATGCCACTGAATTAGCAATCACAAATGCTTGAAAAGCTTTCTTGTTCGTTAAGATTGCTGTTCCTGCAGCATGCCCGTCTTTACTTTCACTGTGGTATCCACCTGGCACAGTTAATGCTGCCGTAAATGTCACTGTGGCCACGATGGTTGCAATGATTAAGTTAATATTTGCCAACTCCTTATAAATTTCTGGTACGTGCTTCGGTTTTCTTGCGTGCTTCTCTGCTTTTGCTATCTCATTGCTGAGGCTCGAAGCTTCTTCTTTCTGGATTTCTTGCACTTTCTGAGATTCTTAATCTTGTTTTATGTTTTCTCTCGGTACAAAATGTTCCAAAGTTTGAACATAATTTGACAGCCTTTTGAAACTGATTATATTCTGCAGAATTTCAAGTGAAGTTTTTAGTCTTTTTAAGATATTATTATCAATTTATCATTGGAATATAATGTTTTCAGTCATCTATCACTGCATAAATTACTAATTACTGTATTTCTGTTACTATTATTTAAGTTGTTAGGTAGAATTAACTGTTTACTGTTACTTTGTTTTCTTTCATTTTGAAGGTAACAGCTATGAATAGGCTCTCATTTGTACTGTTTCCAACCCAATGGGACTTGGCCAAATTCAGTTTCCTCTCTAAGCTTCACATTACTTGTACATAATTATAAATAACAGAAAGTTGTATTCGAATGTTTCAACAACGTACATACCTTTGATTTAATAATGTCAATTGCAGTCAGTCCAACCTTATTTGTAGCCCTCAAATCAACTCTTGAATGCGAGATCAGCAACTCACAAATCTTTTTGTGTTCTTGAAGGGAAGCCAAGTGGAGAGCTGTGTTTCCATTATATCTCCTTTATTTAAAAGGCCATCAAAAGCTAATTTTCTTATGAAAAACTCCACAACACGTGTTTTTCCATCCTCTGCAGCGACATGAAAAGCTGTCCGACCTTTATTATCTACATACTCCTTTATATAAGGATACTTGCAGGTTAGTTTATCCACAACAAAAGCCTGGTTTCCCTTTGCTGCAATGTGAAGAGCCGACATGCCTTCGTTTTCCTTCAGTTTGAGGAGGGTATCGGAGTTATCAAGCTTTAGTAGTAGATTAACTACGTGTATGTTACCAACGTACGCAGCATAGTGAAGAGGAATCCATCCAAACTGGTCAGATTGAGATATGACTGAAGAATCTCTCTCATACACCTCACTTATGAAATCTATGGAAATATTAATTAGCAATGTTATCACAGAGTCAATCTCATATATAACTTGCATATTGATCTAAACATATATATACAAAAAAATAATTTTAAGAGATGCATGAGCATATATTTAGTAGACATGCTTGAAGCAATTTAAACTACAAAAATAGTTTTCGCTTAAGAATGTGCCTTAATTACCTGACCCAATTGTTGTGAATTTGAAATAGTTTAACTGCTTCAGACACCAGAACGAAAGAAATGACACTATGGACCATAAGGGAAACAAAATGGTAATAAGTGCAGAGGTAAAAAGCATGAACTGGCAGAAAGGGTGTAAGATAGTGTAGAAAAGACCTGCAAGAAATTATTCAACCACAGAAATATTTCATTAATTAGCAAATATCATAGAAGTAAAGTTAGAGATTTCAGAGAATAATATCAAAGAAAAAAAAAAGGTAATAATAAATATAAAGGAACACATTATCAATTCCCTGAATTTGTCCAATAAATTTGATTGGATATTTGAACTTACACGTAGTCCCGATAGCCCCCCTCTTCTTGCCTACAACGTAATGAGTAGTCTAAAAACCTCGATTTTTTTTTTTTCGAACTTTCATGTTGTCTGGGTAGGCCCCTCAACTTGCTCAATACGTATTTAATTGATACCTCAGCCCGATGTTGCATCAGGAGTGCAAAACACAACACAGCTACGTGCTTAAGAGAATGAAAATGATTTTAAGAGATAATAAGATAAATACTTCACAAGAGGAGCAGAAGGAACCCACAAAAACAGAAGAGGTTAAATGCAAGAAACTGTTGCGGATTTTCTTAATATAACAATCTGGAACCTCTGATCTTTCCTGAAATCCATAAATCCCTGGAATTTCCTAAATATAATACCTAGCAAAAATTAAAATACAATGACCAACATGTTGATAGTACTAAACTTACTCTGTTTGGATCGAATGACCACCGCATGTATGACATTCATGCCATTCCTTCCTGCAAAAGAGCATGTTGGAGCTGTTTTTAAGATATGGCGAGCTATTCTGTAGAATGATTTATCCACAGCAATGAAGACGGGAGACTCTCCTTCATTATTATTAAGACAAGCCAATTCTTCATTTTCACTCATCAGCAGTTCCACAGCCTCCAAATTGTTAGTTCTCACAGCCTCATGTAAAGCAGTATCTCCCTTGAGATTCACTATCCTTACTAGTTTCTTCCTCTCTTTAACGTCTTGAATTAGAAGGCGTACCCAACTTATGCTCCGTCTTCGTCTCACAGCAAGGTGTAATGGAGAATCACCATTGAAGTTTCGCTCATGTAAAAGTGATTTACATTTCTCTATAATGAGCTTTGCAGTAAACCATTTTCGATATTCAACAGCAATGTGAAGAATGGTGTTTCCGATGTGGGATCTCATCTGACCATACTCATTCCAATCGCTTTCACTTAGATTCTCAAGATAGTTCATATCTCCAGTAGCTACAGCTTTGTCTATTTTAGGATCCATTGCAATCACAGATCAATCCTCAGAAAAGCAAACATAAACAGAGATCAATCTTCTAACGCTAACCATTGACTTATGCTAATTAAGTTCTACTAAATAACACATAAAAGGATTAAAAAAAATAGATGTTAGGTACTGACATATGCTAATTAAAAGTCTTCTAAATAACATATCAACAGATTTTAAAAGAATAGAACTTAGGTATATGATGCTTTTTTAAATCACTTTGATATAAAATAATAGATGTTCAGAAAAAAATAGGAGATCCTGCAAAAACAGGCCATATGGTACAGCCGTTTGTACACATGGTCTCGTTGTTTAAAAGTTTACAAACAGAAGTCTATACTTTATGGAGTTTGCAAACCAAAGCATCCCGTCAAAAGGTGTTGTAGTGACTGAACGATATATAACACTTAGAAAGAACCTGCAAACTACATTTTATAAGATCAAACACCGTGTCACCAATCTCCATATCCCCATTTTGGGGACAAAACCTTGTTTCAACATCTACTTCAAAACCAAATCAACATCTCCAATCAAACGCCCCTGGCAAAGCCCCCGGATTAACTTCGTCTACGATGCAAGACCCGGTCTCATTCCTTTGCACAACATTTCACCCATAAACTCTTTAGCCTCGACAAACTTCCCCACACCAATCAAACCATACAAAATCTCTTGATACGAAGCTACATTCGGTACACAACCTTTAATCTTCATTTTCTCCAAAAGTTCCATCCCTTCCTCAACCCTCCCCTGTTTCCTCAGCCCGGAAATCAAGATATTGAAAGTGATAGTATCCACATCAATCCCCTCATTCTCCATTTTCTTAAGCAACCCAAATGCTTCATAAACATCCCCTTTCACACACAAGTAATGCATCAGCGTCGAAAATGTCCTCACATTAGGCTTACATCTATGTTTAGGAAATTCGTCGACCGCATAGAATACAGAATTCAAATCCCCATTTTCACACAAACCTTTGATCAGAATATTAAGACAACAAGCATCAATTTCAACACCCAACATTGATATAGAGAATTTAAGTCTTTTACACAGTATGACTAGCTATGCAGGAATCTAAAGGCGAATCGATACAACTGCTATTGCATTCCGAAAACATAGATATAGAGAAAGTAATACACGTAGTCTAGTTGCAATTCCAAACAAAGTTTGAAAATGGTTTTACAAGCTAGTCCATAGGTCTAAAAATGGTTTTAACCAAAAAAGAGATAGGTGTAAAAATGGGGTTATCATCCCATGAAATAGCAAAAGCAGGAGCAAAAAATGCATAACAAGCAACTGCAACAGCAGCTCCGGCAAGACCACGAGAACTTGCCAATACTACGTATTCTGCAGCAAGGAATGCCACCACCATCGCCAAGACCGCCCAGTTCCTAAACTTTAACGACCATTTCAAAACAGTCTTAGCATTTTCATCTTTTCTTACGATTGCATTCCAAAGATGAAGCGTCAATAATGCAGTAGAAAGTCCAAATGCAACGGAATTCGCTATTGCAAATGTCTGAAAAGCTGCCTTTTTGGTTAAGATTGCTGTTCCTGCATGCTCGTCTTTACTATCACTATTGTATCCACCTGGAACTGTTATTGCAGCCGTAAATGTCACTGTTGCCACAATGGTTACGATAATTAAGTTAACATTTGCCAAATCCTTAAATGATTCTGGTGAATGCTTCCTTTTACTTGCGTGCTCCTCTACTTTTACTATCTCATTGTTGATGCTCGAAGTAAGTACTTCGTTTCGAGATTCTTCATCTTGTTTTATGTATTCTCTGGCGACAAAATGTTCCAAACTTTGAGCATACTTAGACAGCCTTTTCATACTGAATAGTTCCTGCAGAATTTCAAATGAAAAACATGGGCGCTTGACTTAATCTTTTCATGGTATCAGAGCAGAAAAAACAACAACGTACATACCTTTGATTTAATAATGTCGATTGCAGTCAATCCAACCTTATTTCTAGCCCCCAAGTCGATTCTAGAATGCGAGATCAACAATTTGCAAACTTTTTTGCGCCTTTGGAGGGCAGCTAAGTGAAGAGGTGTGTTTCCATCTATATCTCCTTGATTTACAACATGAGCCAAAACCAATCTTGTTTTGAAATACTTCACTACATTTACCTTCCCATCCTCTGCGGCAACATGAAAAGCCGTTCGACCTTTATTATCGAGGTACTCATTTGTATACGGATGCTTTTTGGATAGTCTTTTGACAACAAAAGTCTGGTTTCCCTTTGCTGCAATGTGAAGAGCAGACATCCCTTCGTTTTCCTTCATTCTGAGGAGTGTATCGGAGTTATCGAGCTTTAATAATAGCTCGACTACTTGTATGTTACCGATGTACGCAGCATAGTGAAGAGGTATCCATCCAAACTGATCAGCTTGAGAAATGGTCGAAGAATCTCTCTGATACACCTCACTTATGAAATCTGTGGACATGTAAAGTTAGCAGAGTCATAATACTTGCATATATTCATCTAAACATAACTAACTTACTATTCTTTTTAACTGAAAAAACTTAAATAAAAAACTCAATATTTTTTAAAAATTAATTGCATCATGCCAGTAAAGTCAATGTGTCACGGTATATATCACATCATCTAATACTATCATTTTTAGTAAATTTTTTTATTATTAAAATATCTAGAATTTTCTCGTATTTTACAAGTTAGCAAATATGTGACATTTAACAAGTTTACATTACCTTTCCTCTAAAAAAAATGAGTTAATATTAGTAATGGCTCTCAACATCAAACCATGTTCTAGTAACCATGTTAAAAAAAGTCTTAACTAACCCTTCAAGATGTGTCACATTAATTACAAGTTTAATCTTTTAGTTCAATCGATTTCTTGACATGAAATTAGAGCCTTAGTGACCAAGCGGTTCTCAGTTTGAATCCTGACAACTCTAGTGGACTTAAAAACACATGGTAGAATGAGCCTATATTTACAAATTCAACTTCAAATGACTTGTACGTAAAGGGTAAAAGGTAAAGGGTGCATCAGAAATTAATATGAAAAATAACATTAAACATAAATTTTTAATTTTGACAGTATTGTTGTTTCTTCTGGAAAAGAAAGAATATAATCACATTCTTACTTATAAACTAATGAAATCACATAACACCTACATAAATATGGTTTTAATTACCTGACCCAATTGTTGTGAATTTGAAACTCTTAAGCACCGATAGACACCATAATGTTGTGAATTTGAAACTCTTAAGCACCGATAGACACCATAATGTTGTGAGACACCATAATGAAAGAGCTGCCATTATTACGAACCATACTACAATACTACGTCCAGCATAGAACAAAAAAGTGTAAATAGCAACTGCAATAGGTCCAAAGTACCGAAATAGGAGCCATAAGATATTATAGAAAATACCTGCAAGAAATTATTCAACCACATTACAATTCTCTCAAGTTTGGAAAATATTTCGTTAATTAGCAAAGATCATTGAAGTAGATCCAGTTAATTAATAGCTTACCCACCAGAGACATTAGCGAATGATATATAGCTAGGAAGAAAAAATAATTTTTCATTAAACTAGAAGTAGATCGTTTTTGTTAAATTTTCTTGTTCTTTGTAATTTTTCATTTCTTTCTAATAATTTTTTGAGTTTTGTCGGTTGTTTGTTTTGTAGTGCCAACCTAATTGAAATTTTTGAGCTTAATTAGAGCCTTATCTCGCCTTTTCTTTTAATTAAAAGAAACTATTTTATACTCCATCCGTTCTCAAATAGATGTCTTTTTAGAGAGTTGTTTTTGTTTTTTAATAAGTGTCGTTTTCGTTTTCAAAAAAAAATTGTACAATTTTTTTGTTAATCTTGATTTATGGATTTTTGAACAATTCAAAATTTTTTTGACAACCGAACAATTCAAGATTTATTCTCTAAGAGAGAGGTTATCTATTTAGTTTATCTATGTAAATTTATCAATTTAAATACACATTTATTAACTTTTTTAATGGGTGTAAAACACTCTAAAACGACTTTTATTTGAATACGGAGGGAATAACATGTTGAGAGTGAGGATCTAAACGAGCTAATAAGCTTTCAAACTTTGTTCAAACTGTAATGTGTATTGGAGCTTGATCGGCTCGTTTAGAAACTCATTTCGTCACGAGTTCCTCACAAACCAACTCATTTATTTTATCCACGGGCAACTCGTTCCTTTACATGCTCGCGTATATGTTAATCATCAAGCTCTTTTATTATGTTCAAAATTTTACATAGTAGCAAATTTAGTAAATTGAATAATATCACATTTAGATAAATCAAACATTGATAATTTGTTGTACAAGTTAAAAAGATAATCTACCTAGCTCATTTATAGCTCTAGAATATTAAACAACAAGTTTTTTTTTTTTTTTTTATAATTAAACTGAATTGAATTGACCGAATAGGTTGAATTTAGTTAAATTTTTAAATTTTTTTTTTACTGAATTTGGCTTAACTGAATTTTACTAAAAACATATAATAAAAAGAACAGAACAGGTCTTACTATGTTTGGATCGCATGACCACCGCATGTAAGACATTCATGCCTTTCCGTCCTGCAAAAGAGCATGTTGGAGCCATTTTCAAGATATGGCGAGCTACTTTGTAGAATGATTTATCCACAGCGATAAAGATGGGAGACTCTCCTTCATTATTATTAACACAAGCAAGTTCTCGATCCACACCTATTTTATATATATATATATATAAAAAAAAGAAAGTTAAAAAGGATTATTGTCTAAATATGATCTCCAATTGGATATTTTTTCTGTATTTTTATTATGACAAATACAAGCTTATAATGTGAGACTCTTTTACCAATCAGTAACTCAACGGCCTTCATATTGTTACTTCTCACAGCCTCATGTAACGCAGTATCTCCCTTCATATTCTCAATCCGTACCAATCTCTTCCTCTCTGTATCGTCCTGAATTAGAAGGCGTACCATCCTTATTTCCCGACGTTTTGGATATCTTACAGAAAGGTGTAATGGAGTATCACCATTGAAGTTTTGCTCATGTAAAAGTGAATTACATTTCCTTATAATCATCTTTGCAATCGACCATTTTCGATATTGGATAGCAATGTGAAGAATGGTGTTTCCATGGTGTGATTTCATTTCACAAAACTCACTCCATTCGTCCGGGCTTAGATTCTCAAGACATTTGGCATCTCCGTTAGCTATAGCTTTGTAGATTTTAGGATCCATTGTTAACACAAATCTTCTTATGTATTAAAATGGAAAACTACCAAACAAGATAGACTAGATATTCCAATCAGGTTTGCACTTCAAGAACTCTGTCAAGAAGTTAATTAACCCCAATTATTATATCAAATCACATACATTGACTTAATAAATAATTATTATCAACAAATTATAAATAATTAATTATTAAGAGAAAAACGTGAACAATCCATTGACAAGTTTACTCCCTTGATAATGCCTCAATAGTTAATTTTCGGCTAAGTACTAAAAAAATCCTTGTAAGTTGCAGTACCTCCAAAAATAACGTTTTGCGTTTTTTTAAAAAATTGCACTTACAAAAAAATTCAAATTGAGTTTTTTGCATTGTTGTTGATATGTTTACAGTGACTATTAATGACATAAAAATAGTCAATTATGAAATATGATGATATACCGTAAACAACATCATTTTTTTATTTTTAAGTTTTGATATCACTTATGTCTTGTTTCGTGAGAAAATAGAAAATAAAGGTTTTTAAAGAGATAAAATTTTGCAATATTGATTTTGGAAAATCAAAAGTGTTATTTCATTACTAAAATGTGACACGCTACACAATTTTAAAGACAAATTTATTTTCAAGTTGTTAACAAAATCAAACTTTGAGAATCCTTAATTCTTATAACCAACCACATGTGATATTTTTAAAAAAAATACCACATCCAACATTTTTACAAACAGTCATAAAAGAAAAAGTTAAAAACAATTGCCCATAATTTTATTTATCAAAAAGGATTTGTATTACTATATGTTAACGATACAGAAAAACTACGACTAATTGGATGGAATCTATTACTAAGATTCTGTCTAAAAATGCTCACCAAAGTCTCACAGCAGCGTGATGATCAATTGTCGGTAGTTTGCTGGAACAGTCGGAAAAACAAGCTAGCTGATGTTTTTGCGTAGTTCAACTGTATGCTTTACTCATCATGGAAACTGTTCAAACATCGGCTCGGGTTGGGATCTAATTTTTTTCAGTGAAAATTCTCGGGTCAGAAAATTTGCAATACGAGTATTAGAATCTTCGTTATGAGTTACAAAAGAAAATCCAGTGATGTGTTTTTTAAATGGCGACCAGAAAATTGAGTTACAAAATTGAAGACTAAAGAGAATATATAAGAAGAAGAACAACAGAGAACAATACGAACCGGACTGTATTATTATTATTATTATTTGAACCACCCATTTTAAAACCTTATCTTTCACTTGCAAATTTTATAGTCTTTTCTATTCATCATTTCAATATAAGGGATAGTTTGACATCGATGTGGAGAGAAGTTAGCAAATATAACGAGGGTAAGTGCGTAGGAGGAAGCGTCGTGGAAAAAGGCGGAAAAAAAGAATTGTTTAGCCCAAATTAGTGGCACAAAGATTTTGTTTCGTCCTTCCGCTACATAACAACATATCTACGTTTTAAAAATAAATTAACGCGTTAATTATGCTATGGATCCAAATTCATTACATGTACATGAGAGATGTTTCAATGTACCAAAATAAGCTTAAATTTTTTGGAGAAATTTAAATTTAGACGTTAATGAAATTAGTTTACGCTCAACTTTTACTAAAATGTATAAGTTTAAGTTTTTATGAAATTTTACGTTTTGTTCTTTTTTATTTATTGTATGATAAATTTCAAAAAGATTATGCAGTTATAATGATTGTCAAATAAGTGATTGTAGTTTGCTTCTTAAAAAAAAATGACTATAAATTTTTGCTTTGTAAAAAAAGTGATCTTTCGTTTTGATTTTTTAAAAAAGATGATCTTTTATTTAAATATCTTAAAATAACGGCTAACGATATTATAATCCAAATAATTTAAAAGTTTAAATTTTGTAATAAATCATTCAATATAGAGTTATAGTATTATTTTTATTCGTGAAATCAACATTTTCATAATTCTTTATAAACATTTACTTTTTCTCTCCTCATAAACAAAATTTAAATAACCTTAAAATTAATAAAATATAATCTTTAAATAAAAAATTACTTTTTCTTCAAAATAAAAAATTACGGTCATTTTTCATTTTTAAACATAAAAATAAACAATAATAATGTAGGTCAATATAACCAAGGGAGTCCAATTTATAAGTAAACCATCACCTTACAATGATTAAGGAGGGAAAATTACTCAAATGTTTCTAAACTATATCCACTTTTTTAAACTGGTACTTATAAAATGATTTTGCACATTTAAGTATCCAAATTGTCGATAACCTCTTAAACTGGTACCTAACGACCTTCTATAACATGTTAATCGCAAGTCAATGAAAGAGAACACAAATTTAGTTGACTTCTTTCACTAAGCAAAATGTTCAAATTACCCCTCCACCTTTATCTTCTTTCTCCTCCATTCTCTCTCCTTCATTTTCTTTTTCTTCTTCCTTCTTCCTTCTTTCTCTTCTTTTCCTCTTTTTTTATTAATTTAATAAAATGTTAAATCTCAGCAAGGGGGTCTTCGATCGTTGGAATTTGGACAAGATTCCGGACTGGCAACCATTCAGGTCACCGTCTCGGAAGTTGGAAATTCTAGATTTCAGCGACAAGTCGCCGCCAGATTTTCGCCGCCGAAATCTAAAGTCCTGATTTCTGGTGACACTGGTATCTGAAAATTTCTAGATTCCGAAGGATTTGACCTGATCCACCATATTTTAAATTTTTATTTGTTTTTTCATAAAGAAAAGGAAAAAGAAGAAGAAAATGATGGAAAAAAAGAAGAAGAATAGATGAGTTATGAGTATAGTGGAAGAGTGTGAGAGAGAAAGAGAAGAGAGAAGGTTGAAGGGAGAAAAAAGATGAAGGAAGAGAGAGAGAGAAGAGGAAGAAGAAGATGGAAGGCAAATTGGTGTTTTACATAATTCGGTCAATTGAGTCAACTAAAAATTGATCAAATATGTGTTGACTTTTTTTTATTTAGGGTTAATTTGTTATAGAAGGTCATTATGTACTAATTTAGAAAATCATTGATAACTTAAATATTTAGATGTGCAAAATAATTTTTTAAGTATCAGTTTAAAAAGATGGATATAATATATAGACCTCTAACATAATTTATCCGATTGAAGGATAATAATTTTTTTTTTGTAAAGAAGGATAATAATTGAAGGATGAATTTTCCATCATAAAAGCCATACGTGTACCACCGCCGGGACCCATTGAAAAGTTGCTAGAAATTTGCATGATATTCTATAATTTGACTACACATTCGCATATAGCTGTATTCAACTTTGTGAGGGACAATTGTCCTATGAATTTTATCGAGGCGTAGTTATCAAACTGGAGATAAAAAAATTTAAAAAAAAAGACAAAACTAACTTTAAGCTTAATACTTACCAAATTCTTAAATTTGTTCACTTTTTTCGCTTTGACACTCCAACTTAGATGTCAATCTATTAATTATCCAAACTTGTAATTTTGTTCCACTTGGCTTCCTCAACTTATAAAAAATGAGTCATTCCAGCCTTTTGTGTTGAAGTAGCATAATATAAATGGTTACAAAAAATTCATGTCACATCAGTATAAAAGAGACAAATATGTCACAATTGATAAGTTGAGAAGGCCAAGTGGAAAGAAATTACAAGTTGAGGGAGGTAAGTGAAAAAAATGACAAGTTTAGGTGGTCAATAAGTTGTCTCATAAGTTAAGGGGGTTAAGTGAAAAATTGACAAGTTTAGAAACCATATATGTATTAAGCCCAACTTTAACGAATAGTTATAAAATTAATTATTTTTTTATATTAAGTGAAGGACAATATAATTACAGGCTTAAATACTTTGTTAACCCCTAAAGTTTGCAACTTTTTTCAGTTTAACTTTTTATGTTATTCGCTTCCCATTTTAACCCCTCAACTCAAAATAACAACTCACTTTAACTCCTTGGTCCTATGTGGCGCATACGTGGCAAAACCTAACGCCTACGTGGCAAGAGCGAGAGAGTGGAGAGGCAAATTTAAAACTTTTTCATTTTTATAAATTACAAAATGGCCTTTAAATGTTATTTTTCTTTCTTTTTCTTCTTCTTTCTTCCTTTCTTCTTCTTCTTCTTCTTCTCCTTTCTTTTTTTTTTCAATTCCAAATTTTTTCTAGATTTCTGGAAATTCTGGAAATTTCCAGATTTCTGGAATTCTAGAAATTTGAAAATTTTCTGGAATTTTTCCAGAAATCTGGAAATTTCCAGAATTCTAGAAAGAAGGATTTGGAAAAAAAAAGAGAAAGAAGAAAGAAGAAAAATAATAATGAGGGACCGAAAAAAAAAGTATCAAAGGTCAAAACAATATTTTACCAGAGAGTGTATTACACTCTCCTTAGGTGCAACTGGTCATGTGTCGAAAAGGGTTAAAGTGACCTGTTTTTTTGAGTTGAGGGGTTAAAATGGGAAGCGAAGAATATAAAAGGTTAAACTGAAAAAAATTGTTAACTTTAGGGATTAGTAGGGTAGTTAAGCCATAATTATACATGTTAGTTATATTGTCATATTAAGCTTGAATATATATTTTTGTTTTTGGTTAGTATAATTCGATCGCTCAGTTCGAAACTATTCGAGATTATTTAGACATTTTATAGATAGTTCATCTCCCAATTAAACATTTTTGTGTATGTTAGAATTCGAACACGTAATCTTAACTTAAGCGCCTAAAATAATTTACCACTAAAGCCAACTTTTATTTGTAGCATGAATATATTTAGTGATATTGTATTGTGGAATATTGGAGTAAATATTTTGAAATACAAATTTAGTAAATTTGAATTGTAATTTTTTTTCCGAAGCAAAACATGTGTCTTTATCTAGTATGATATAAATCGAATGTTGCATTTATACTATCTATTTCAATGAGATGAACCTCAAAACGGTTTCAATTACATCTTTTTCATAGTTTTTCTTGTACTTAAAAGAACTTGGCACATCTTAGAAAGTAACCAAAGTTGATGCTCAACCTGCATTATAAGATTGTATTGTTCGTTGTCCCTTCATCTGACTTTTGATGAAAACAACAAGTGATATGACTCTACTTAAAAATGGATCAAAATGAATCATTTTTGGGTTGAAACAACTTATAGAATACCAATTCATTTTCTAGTTAGCGCAAACTGAAATATTATTAAACTTTTCAATTGAATAAATTACAAGTGATATGACTCCACTTAAAAATGGATCAAAATGAATCATTTTTTGGTTGAAACAACCTATAGAACACCAATTCCTTTTCTAGTTAGCGCAAACCGAAATATTATTAAATTTTTCAATTGAATAAATTATACACCTATTCTCAATTGAATAAATTACATACCTTAAAACACAGTTCTAATAACCAAGCAGGAAATAATAACCATATAAAAAAAAAAAAAAAACTAACTAAATATATAAGATATTGTAATACTAATACTTCTAAAATATTAAAACTACTTCAAATATAAATCTAGTATATAAATATGACTAATAAAAAAACTCCTAATTAGCCAAGGAATCAAGCTCCCACGGTATTATCTAGGCCGTATCATATACCATCCGATTCAATGAGTTGAACCTGAAACGGTTTCAACTACAGCCTTTTCATCATTTTGCTTGTACTTAAAGAACTTGGCACATATTAGAAAGTAACCAAAGTTGATGCTCATTAACACTACTAATACCCAATACACATTATCCAACTTTCCTTCATTAATATTATCCTGTAACCAATCTGTACGTGCTCGCACAATATCCACAAAAGATGTGCTTATGTAGAAAGCAATCCCGCCAATCAAAGGAGTCAAAGCAGTTGCTGTACCATGCAAAGATTCTGGAAGTTCTTGGTAATATAGAGCAACTTGTTTTGGAAGATAAAATGCTTCCCCAATGCCAAACAATATCAATTGCGGAAATAGCCATACTACCGACATAACCTCCCCATCTTCAGACATTTCACGCCTTCTTTTCTCTACCAAAGCCGATACAACAATGCCCAAAATTATTCCCACGTGTCCAATGCCAATACTTTGCAGCGGCGATGGCAATATTCGCATCACTTTTTGACACAACAAAGGGAAAAACCGGTCGATTATGGATAGAGAAATAGATGTACTAACGAGTGCCACGACTGTAATAGAGCCCGCAGGGACTTTGAGATGGCCCAAGTGACGGTTCATTATTAGAGCTTGCAGGACAACTAGGCTGGCTTGGGCCAGTGCTAGTGCTACAGTTAATAGTAAACTGCTTGACCAAATGGGGACTATTTTTATAAGTGCCTTGAAATCTTCTACTTGTTGTATAGTGCATAGTCTCCATGGTTTTGCAATTGATCCATCTGGATTTTTATCTCCTTCTGTTTCCATTGCTGCTCGGTTTAGGAACCTGTTTAATGAATTACATTTAATTAATTTAAGTGATCATATATTAATAATAGGCAAAAGCTAACGAGCGCCCCCGGAGCGTTAAATAAGCATATAATGATTATTAACCATTTCATAGAAATAATAAATATGTGGGCTCATTATGACTTTAAGCATTAATTATTTTATAGAATTTAGTGAACATTAATTATTTGATTGAAATAATAATGTAGAGTAATTATAAAATAATTATTTAATTATTTTTATGGTAATTATTATGGATTTTTGGGATTTATGATTGGGTTTGGTAGGGTTTAAGTTTGGGTTCATGGGTTAGGTTGGGGTATAGGGTTTAAGTTTAGTAGGGTTTGGATTTGGGTTTTGGGTTAGGGTTAGGGTTAAGATTAGTGTTTGGAGTTAGGGTCAGGGTCAGAGTTAGGGGGTAGGGTTAGGGGGTTAGGGTTTCGGGTTTATATGTTGGTTTGGGTTAATTTTATGGTTTTAGGTCCAGATTGATGATTTAGGTTCGGGTTTGGATTTGGATTTCGGGTTTATATTTTTGTTTGGGTTAATATTTTTGGTTTTGAATTCGGGTTGATGATTTTGGTTCGGGTTTAGAGTCGGGTTTTTAGGATAATGTTTAAGGTTTAAGTTCGGGTTTAGATTTATGTTTAGGTTCGAGTTTAGGGTTATATTTAAGTTCGGGTTTAGAGTTTATAATTTAGAGTGGGTGAATAATATTTATTTGAAATTTCATAATTAATGTTTGCACAAACATTTAAGTTCAATTAACAAGAAAAGTATATTATTGAAGAATGAGTGTTATTTATTTCATCATTAATGACAGTTATAAAACATATGTGTTTTATCTAGTCTTATCTAGCGCCCCGGGGCGCTCGATAGCGGGATCGTTAATAATATAATAATATTATTAATTCCTCATTCTCAAGCAATCTATTAATGTTGTTAAATATATGCTAATATACCTGAAATTGTTGGTCAATTGGGGAGGCAATTGGTGTTCATCTGAGATAGCATCATTAATATTCTGAACTGAGGAAGGCATCTTCATCTTCCGAATGCAAGCAACTGTTACTTTAGCAAAGGATACAAAAGGGCTTCCTTTCGGCTTCTCATGGCGGTAATATTTGAAACCAGCAACGAAAATTACTAGACCAACAAAATTAGCTCCCAAACATATCCCAAACCCGAGCCCCCAACTCACGTTGTCTTGTATATACACAATGGCTGTGAAAGCTATCACTGAACAAGAGTACGCGACGAAAAAATACCAGTTGAAAAAACTATACTGATCTTTTGGTTTATCAAATTGGTTTGCTCCCAATGTTGATAATATAAATCTTGCTGGTCCAAACCCAATACAACCCAGCACTAAATCTGTGTATAATATTGCATACTGAAATTTTGATGGACTTTGGCATATACTTGATCCAGTTTGGCATGACTTAGGCCTCAATGAGTCAATTACTGAAGTTAAGGTTATCAATAGTGACGCCTGCATTAAAATTGAGGATTAGGATATCGTCAAATTATCACAACTATACTCAACGACTGAGCATTGCTTGATTAAAGAAGAGGAAGAAGAGGAGTTTTTACCAGAAACGATAGGAAACATGATATGGCGACCACGGAGAAAGAACCCAAGAAAGAATCAGCAATGACGGCTCCTACAATAGGACTAAAATTGACTCCCCCGCCAACCCTATTAGCAATTTGAGCAGCATCAATGGTTGTCACATTGTATTCTTCTATTAGATATACAATCAAGTTTGCTATCCATCCTAAAGCGGCTATAGACAAGCAGGCCGACGTTCCTACATCCAAAGAAAGAAAAAGAATGAGACATAACAGACTTATTTACGATGATAAACTTGATTTAAGAGAAAGACACTACATATATATGAAGTGTATTTTTTTGAATAAAAGCGAAGGACGAGGAACGAGAAAAACCATATATATATGAAGTCCGTACCCAAGATGAACGGGAAGGTGATCCAGCTGCCTTTTCTCTTTGCATTAGAGCTTTGCATTTCTTCTTCTGCTGCATCCATTATGCTTTAAATTGCTCTCCCTAACTATTCCAAATTTGTTCATCCAACCTCTTCTTATATATTACGTAGCACACTTATTCCCATTTCGAACCTGATGGGATCGTCCGCTCTGGTACGGTTCTAACAACCTTGCAGATGACTAAATTAAATGAATATTTATTCTTAATTATCTTAGTCGTATATGTGCAACAACAAATGCAGCAAGAGTAAGACGGACAAAGAGACAAGAGGGGTACTTACACTTCAAAGATTACTAGTTTGAGGTTGACAATTAAACAATTACTAAATAATGATATTCTGGATATAAATTCTAAACTTACTGTAGTCAATGCCGGACATTGGAATAAAATTGGATATAATAAAATATAAACCGGCACTTAGAATCAAGGACGGACAAGCACTAGAATCTCAAACCATGCAACTGTTTCTTTTTTTCTCCAGGTTAATATGTAGCATCCATTTATTCGTCAATTCGTTTATATATATAAAGTCATTTTAATAAAATATAGGGATAGAGCCTTCAAAAAAAATAAAAAAGATTATTAGGATAGAGACTAAAATGATTGTAACGTTGCTGAAAAAACACCAATTCGACTCTAACATATGAAATAATACAAAAATAATCTCAACGTTTTTCAGTCGGTATTTTTTTGACCTCAATTAACAAAAAATGCTCACATCTACACAATAGTTATTACCAAACCCTTCAGCTTTTTTTTTTTCTCTCACCAAGTATACGCTTTTTTAGTATTGTATAGCTATTGTCAAATAATTTGTAATGTTAATAAAAAATTGGTATTATTTGTCTATGCATAACCCTTATCAATAATTGATTATAAACACTGCATATGAAATGCTTTTGGATGTTAAATTCATGAGTATTAAGTTTAAGAGTTTGATTGCATCATGATTTTTAGAGGTTCATTGAAGAGAAATTATAAGGCTGACATTGCTTCGATAGAAGTTTATAAATTTAGTAAGGTTAAATGAAGGTTAAATGAAGATTATAAAATCATGATTTAAACTCCAAATTAATCCCACCAAATCGGTGGGATCCGAAAGTTCTTTAATAATTATCAATTGAACCATCTTTAACAAAAAAACCATCAATAATTCTGAACAAGGTTTTTATATTTAACTTCCGTTCCCACTCCTTTCTTTCGCTCCCTCTATTTTAATGAACCTTGTATAATCTTAATTCAAGTAAACCCTAAAATGTGTTGTAAGTGAAAGAAACTTCAAAAAATAATAAATTTGATCATTTATAAGCTTAAAATTTATTTTTAAAAATGTGAAAAAGCGTTATCTTTTAATAATGGGTCAAAATGGTATCAATTCTCAAGATTGAAGGACGCAAAATCAAACCATTTTCAATATTGTGAATCCGTTGATTGTTTTGTGTTGAGGATTTGAGTATAACCTGAATTGTATTGAAGTTATATTCCTGTTAATTTTGAGCTACGTGGAAAAGAAAGGAAGAGAGGTTTTAGAATTTTGTAATATTTTCATATAAGTTTACATCAATAGATTTATTAAGTTTTAGCTCACTGGGATTTGAAGTCATTGCTGGGCACAAAATCAGAATGCTTTCACGTTCATTTCTTCTTCTTTCTAAAACCCCTAAAATTTCAATCTTCCCCTTTCTTCTAAGCATTCAAAACCCTAATCTTAAACCCCTCTGTTTCAATTCTTTCTCAACATCTTCATCTCCTCCTCCTTCACCATCACCCCAAAATTCCCCTGACATTGGTTATAAACTAAACCACAAAGACTGGTTATCTCCAAATGAGGTTATCAAAATTTTCGAAAATCTCAGAGACCCCAATTCAGTAATCTCTGTCTGGAATCAGTACACCAAAAGAAAAGATTATAAACCCAATCAAGCAATTTACACCCTTGTCATTCATCAGCTTTCCCTATCCAAAAACTTTGATGCCATTCAAGACATTATGCACAGAATCAAAGTCGAAAAGTCGTGCCGGTTATCCAATGAATTCTTCTATAATGTGATCAAGATTTATGGACATTCCGCGGGTCGGGTCAAGAAAGCAGTGGAAACCCTTTTGGATATGCCAAAGGGTTATAACTGTTGGCCAAATGTGAAAACTTTTAACCTTGTTTTGAATTTGCTTGTTTCAGCTAAGCTTTTTGGGGACGTGAAGGATATATATTTGCAGGCTCCTATGTTGGGTGTTGAGATTGATGCTTGTTGTCTTAATATTTTGATTAAAGGGTTGTGTGAAAATGGGGATTTGAATTCTGCGTTCTACGTGCTCGATGAATTTCCTAAACAGAGGTGTAAGCCTAATGTGAGGACATTTTCGACGCTGATGCATTACTTGTGTGTGAAAGGGGATGTTGAGGAGGCATTTGGGTTGCTTGAGAAAATGGACAATGAGGGGATTGATGTGGATACTATCACTTTTAATATCTTGATTTCCGGGCTGAGGAAACAGGGGAGGGTTGAGGAAGGGATGGAGCTTTTGGTGAAAATGAAGGGTAAAGGTTGTGTACCAAATGAAGCTTCGTATCAAGAGATTTTGTATGGGTTGATTGGTGTGGGGAAGTTTGTAGAGGCAAAAGAGTTTATGGGTGAAATGTTGTGCAAAGGAATGAAACCGGGTCTTGCATCGTACACGAGCTTAATCCGGGGGCTTTGCCAGGGGGGTTTGATTGGAGATGTTGATTTGGTTTTGAAGCAAATGGTGAAGCAAGGTTTTGTCCCTAAAATGGGGATATGGAGATTGGTGACGCGGTGTTTGTTTTCTGGCACTGCTTCTAATATCTGTCTTGCTCATATCACCATGGCATAGTACGCTTCATTTATGAGAAGTGGATAGCTAGTGATTTACAGAAGCTTTGGGTATTTTTAAGCCGAGGTATGCAATGTAATTAACTTTTTTTTTTATTTAAAATTAAATCAACTATTTGCTCTAATCATGTAAAAGTTAACATGTTCCTTGCCTAACTAATAGTTTTTTTACAAATAGTACTTGTATTTGTGCATTTTCCTTATCATGGATAGCAAATAAACAAATAATCAACTCTTTTGTTTAGCTTGGCTTAACCCTTCATTTGAATCACTCTGAAGCTTGGATGAATAAATTTTGTCTTTGTTTCAGCCAATTAGACTTGCTAAAAGCACCAAAGTCAGTGAAACACCATAATTTATGAATCGTCATCTCACCTTTAATTATTTGGACATTGTGTTGTCCTTTTACTTAAACATCTTTTTTTTTGTGGTCAATTAAGTCATCTATTTTCAATTTTTGGACCTAGGTGATCTGTTTTGGTGGAACTATAAAACTGTTAAAATGTTCATAATCTTTTTGGCTAAAAAAAGAAAATTTTTACCAAAGAACAAAAAAATCTAATTAACAGCAAATGGACTAGTTCAACACCTATCTTCTCTACATTATCAGTCTAAAATTTTACACCATCCAGCTTGACTTGTTGAAATGCCACTTGATTCATCTCGTGTCACAACCAATAAACTAAAGCAGCAGAAGTCACTTGAAGTACAAAAAGTATGGTCTTGAAAAAAAAAAAAGAAGAAATAAAATTGTATCTATTAAAAAATTTCACTTGTGGATACCACCAATCACTCTCTTACAGTGCAAAGTGCAAACCATCTGCGAAAGGAAATAGTCATTGATATTGCCATACTGGCATGGATACCTGTCACATGTGTGAAAGGGTGACTGGTATTGTCACATATGTGTGAAAGAGCGACTTAAGTTGTCATATATGTGTGAAAGTATGACTTAGGTTGTTAGCTATTTTGGATTCAATTGTGCTTGTTGGGCAACTAGGCAGCTGTACTAGCTGCTTCTCTCCCCTCTTTTCTATTTATAGGTTACTTATTGTATTGAATAGCTTATTAATGAATTAATGATACCATTCCTATTATCTTTCTTCCTGAATTTTCTCTTCTCTATCTTCTTCTTTCTTCCTACATCTGAATCTATCTATTCTTATAAACTTTCATCAGAACTCAGGTTCTGACAAAACCAAACTACGGTCTAATTTTTCAGTTTTTAATTGGGTTCTGCCGACCTGTATCAATGTCTCTGTTAGCGAGTATCCTGTTGACTTGTTGAAGAATGACTGTTGACTTATCAAAAAGTCAAAGATAAACTCTTCAATTAACAAACTTCAACTTGTCTTGGTACTACCTGCTGTTTTTGTGTCCTGTTTGTATAGATTCTTGAAAGTGAAGTATTGGATTAAACAATGAACTGCTCCCATTGGCCTAATTTGGTGACTTAATACTTAAAATTAGCACCCCACTTCAAAATTTTAAACTCAACGACTCTGACCTCAAACCAACCAGATTTACCGATGCTTGAGCTCGATCGAGCCTCCCCAAGTTCGATATATTTGGCTCGTTAACTGCCCTCAATGATATAGTTTTTAAAAATTACCATAATTACTCCAAGGATCTATGCTTTGAAGTGTAATCCGAAGCATTTTAGCAGATTTAGAGTGATCGGAGCTTCGCCGTCGAGTCACAGTTGACCGAGTATATGGAGGTATGTTCAAATTTCCAAACAGTCCAGCACTGAAGTTTGGAAATGTCCAGATATAGCTCTTAATTATTATTTAGAATTTTCTATATAATAACGCCATTATCTTATCTTTGATCTTTAGTTTGTTTATTATATATAGTTAAATTTCTATCAGATTATTATTAATTTTCAGAATTTTCTGTTGGCAGAAAATTAAATTCAAGTGAACTATAATTATATGCCCCACTTCTACGCTATTATATGTCCATTCTAACAATGTAAACTAACATGGTTTGTTTTTGCACTTTTCCCTAACATTAGTTATTTTGTATCAAATTGATCAAGTAGAGTTTGACGTTGTTTTGGCAGAAAATTAAAGTCAACTGAACTATGATGATATCCACTTTTCGCTGTTAAAGAGTGTATTATTGAGTCCAAGTGGGTGACAAGCTGCCAAGTATGGGCTGCATTTGTTCCCATATAATTACAGCTGTGTTTGTCTCATTTTTCAAGTGTATATATATGTATATTCTCATTCAAATCAATATATTCATATAGTGTTAGTCTATATGGTATCCCATGTTCTTCCTAGTGTGTTTCGCATGGTCTTTTACAGTAGACTTTAATTAGCACTAATCAATGGTCAGCTAGATTCATAATAACATGATGTTTGATCTCTGTTTGCGTTTACTAAGGATGGATCTGCATTAGCAATGGATCCTAAAATATTCAAAGCAGTAGCTACTGGAGATGTCAAATATCTTAAGAATCTAAGCCAGGGTGAATGGGATGAGTTTGGTCAGATGAAATCCCACCATGGAAACACCATTCTTCACATTGCTGTTCAATATCAGAAATTATTGACGGCAAGGATCATTATAAAGAAATGTAAATCACTTCTACATGAGCAAAACTTCAATGGTGATACTCCATTGCACCTTGCCGTAAGAAATAAATTTTTTTTGGGAATAAGGATGGTACGCCTTCTAATTCAAGGCGATAACGAGAGGAAGAGACTAGTATGTATAGGGAATCTCAAGGGAGATACTGCTTTACACGAGGCTGTGAGAAGTAACAACTTGAAGGCTGTGGAACTGTTGATTAATGAAGATGAAGGATTGACTTGTGTTAATAATAATGAAGGAGACTCTCCTATCTTCATTGCTGTGGACAAGTCATTCTACAGAATCGCTCGCCATATTTTGAAAGCAGCTCCAACATGCTCTTTTGCAGGAAGGAAAGACATGAATGTCTTACATGCGGTGGTCATTCGTTCCAAACAGAGTAAGTTTAGTACCGTCAACATGTTGGTCTTTATATATTAGTTTTAGTTTATTTCTAATGATTTTTTCTAATTAACGAAATACTCTTCTTGTGGAATATTTTCTTGCATTGCAGGTCTTTTCTATACTATCTTAAACCCTTTATGCCGGCTCCTATGTTGTATCTCTGCACCTATTGCCGTTATGTTTCCATTATGGTTCATAGTGTTTTCTATTGTTTTCTGGTGTATGTGACAGTTAAAGCATTTCAAATTCACAACAATTGGATCAGGTAATTAAGGCACATTCTTAAGATAAAATTATTTTGTAGTTTAAATTGTTTCAAGCATGTCTACTAAATATATGCTCATGCACCCTTCAAGTTCTTCACTATTGTAAAATACATAATTATTTTACACGAAATTGAGGTTGCATTTGTTAGTTACTTGTTGTGTTTCATCAAAGCTCCAAACACCTCAATATAGATTTTCACTTTTTTCGCGATTTTGTTGCTGAGAGACTCCTTCAGATTTAGATGAATATGAAAGTTAGCACATTTATTCTATGCCAACTTCACTAACTAAGATTTCCATAGATTTCATACGTGCGGTGCATAAGAGATCTTCTTCGTCCATTTCTCAAGCTGACCAGTTTGGATGGATTCCTCTTCACTATGCTGCGTACGCCGGTAACATACAAGTAGTTGAGCTATTACTAAAGATTGATAAATCGGAGACCCTACTCAGAATGAAGGACAATGAGGGCATGTCTGCTCTCCATATTGCAGCAAAGGGAAACCAGACTTATCTTATCAAAAAACTAACTGAAAAGTATCCTTATACAAAGGAGTACGTAGATAATAAAGGTCGAACAGCTTTCCATGTTGCTGCAGAAGATGGAAAGGTGAATGTAGTGACATATTTCAAAAGACACTCAGTTTTTAACGATATCATAAATGAAGGAGATATAAATGGAAACACACCTCTCCACTTAGCTGCCCTTCATAAAAAGATAGCGGTTTGCAATTTGCTGATCTCGCATTCAAGGGTTGACTTGAAGGCTACAAATAACGTTGGATTGACTGCAATCGACATTATTAAATCAGAGGTACAGTGTTGTAGCATTAGAATACAACTTTGTTTATTTATAAGTATCATAAAATGACTAAAAAATTTCACTTGAAATTCTGCAGGATATAATCAGTTTGAAAAGGCTGTCAAAGTATGTTCAACTTCAAAGCTTGGAACATTTTGTCCCCAGGGAGAAGATAACAGAAGATCAAGAATCTCCGAAACTGCAAGGGATCCAATACGAAGAAACTTCGAGCATCCACAATGAGATAGTAAAAGCAGAGGACCACATAAGAAAACCAAAGCATGCACCAACACATTATAAGGAGTTGGCAAATATTAACTTAATAATTGCAACCATTGTGGCAACAGTGACATTTACAGCAGCGGTAACTGTGCCAGGTGGATACAACAGTGATAGCCAAGACGAGCATGCTGCAGGAACAGCAATCTTAACAGAAAAGGCAGCTTTTCAAGCATTTGTGATAGCTAATTCGGTGGCATTTGGATTTTCTACCGCATTATTGACGCTTCGGTTTTGGTATGCAATCGCAAGAAAAGATGAACATGCCAAGACTGTCTTGAAATGGTCGTTAATGTTTAGGAACTGGGCGGTCTTCGCAATGGTGGTGGCCTTCCTTGCTGGGCAATATGCAGTATTATCGAATTCCCGTGGTCTTGCTGCAGCTGCTGTCACAGTTGCCTGTTTTGCCTTTTCTGCGCCTGCTCTCGCAATTTTTTGGGATAAACCTATTTTTACCCTTGTTGACTAGCTTTTAAAATCTATTTTCAACACTGGTTGTGATTACAATTATACTATTTAGACATTCTTGCAATACCATATTCATTATTGTGAATTCATTGACTGTTTTGTGTTAAGGATTGATTCAGTATAACCTGAACAGCATTGGAGTTATATTCCTCTTGTTTAGAGAAGATTACAAGAGCGTGTTATGAAACCCTAGATGGGCTGCGAGGTCTTTTAGGATTAATTGGAGATTAGTCGAACTTTGAGCGTCTAAATGGCCTAAGCGGTCAAATTGGTGCAAATTGTATACTTGATTTTGAGAGCCTAGCGGGGGCCTAGACTGCTGCTTTTTGTTTAAAACAGTGGAAAAGAAAGGAAGAGACATTTTAGAATTTTGTAATATTTTCATAAAGGTTACAGTTTGCTTGCTGGGGTTTGAACTCATTTTTTGGCACAAAATCAGATTGTTTTCACATTGATTTCTTGTTCTTTCTAAAACCTCTAGAAATTCAATATTTCTCTTTCTTCTAAACATTCAAAACCCTAATATCAAATTCCTCTGTTTCAATTCTTTCTCAACACCATCTTCTCCTCCTCCGTTGTCGTCCCATAGTTAATCCTGCTGCTTTGCAAGGGGTGTTTGATTGGAGATGTTGATTTGGTTTTGAAGCAGATGGTGAAGCAAGGTTTTGGCCCGAAAATGGGGATATGGTGATTGGTGACTGTTAGATCTACAGAGATGAGGTAGATAGAAGGAGATTAAGGTGAGAAAGAAGAGAGAATGTAGATAGAGGAAGAGTAGAGAGAATAGGGAAGGAGAGGAATCTTTCATTAATTTTCTGCATACCACTACAATGGAGTTCTGCTCTCTATAAGAGAAAGGACAGAAACGGTTACAAGGCCTATGCCACTACAGACAAGAAATTAACTTTATCACTACAGACAAACTGCTCATGCAGCAGCTTTAGCTTTTAGGGAAATTAAACAACATTAAAAAATATGGCTAACCAATGACATGGAATGACCAAATAAGTCTCACTTCTTAGCTCTTCGCTGGTACGTGACAATACCCCCATCTTTTGAACATTCTTGTCCACAAGAATGATAAAACTCAGGAAATTGATGAGCAACAGTGCTCTCATCTTCCCATGTTGCATCCACTGCTGAGAATCCAGTCCACAGGATCAATAGTTGTCTCACTGCTTGGTCTTCTATAATAACATGACGTGTGTTGAGCACCTTAAGAGGTTGAACAACCCATTCCGCGTCCTCCATAGGTGGTAATGTAGTTAGAACAGGAGTAGAACTACTGATGTGCTTCTTCAAAAGGGACACATGGAAGACTGGGTGAACCTTACAACCCGGAGGGAGTTGTAACCTGTAAGCAACCTTGCCAATACGTTTAGTGATAGCAAATGGACCGTAGTACTTTGCTGAAAGTTTCCAGGAGCTGCGCTGAGCCACTGTCACTTGCCTATAAGGTTGTAACTTCAAATAAACCATGTCCCCCACCTGAAATTCTCTTTCTGAACGCTTCTGATCTGCGTATTGTTTCATGCGGTTCTGAGAAGAAGCTAGACAGCTCTTCAAATATGCATTCATTTGCTCTCTCTCTTGCAAAAATTCAGCCACAGCAGCTACATTAGACCCAATGGCAGGCAATGTATGAAGTTTAGGAGCCATGCCATAAACAGCTTGAAAGGGACTCATTTTTAAGGCACTATGGTAACAAGTGTTGTACCAATACTCAGCCAAAGAAAGCCAATCTATCCAACGTTTTGGAGACACAAAACACATGCAACGCAAATAATTTTCCAAACACTGGTTGAGCCTTTCGGATTGCCCATCAGTTTGGGGATGGTAGGCACTGCTATATCGTAGATTAGTGCCTAATTTCTTCATGAATTCCTTCCAAAAGTTCCCAGTGAAAATCTTATCTCGATCAGAGACTATGGAACGAGGCATGCCATGAAGGCGGAAAATATTATCCAAGAAGGCCTTCGCAACTACTGCAGAATTGAAGGGATGAGCTAAGGGAATGAAGTGCCCCTGTTTCGTAAATCTGTCAACCACCACTAAAATAGTGTCATAAACTTTAGAGCGTGGCAACCCTTCAATGAAGTCCATGGCGATGTCTTGCCACGCTTGATCTGGAATTGGTAACGGTTGAAGAAACCCTGGATAAGCAGAATTGTCCCCCTTGCACCTCTTACATGTGTCACAAACAGCCACCCATTCCACGACATCGGACTGCATTTTTTGGCCAATAAAATGATTGTTGAAGCCTTGTATGCATGGCCTTAATTCCTGAATGCCCTCCCATTGAAGAGTTGTGACATTCTTTTAAAATTTTGGCTCTTAAATTTGTGGCTGCACCTATGTAAAGTCGCTGTTTGAACTTAAGAAGGCCATTGACAAGTGTGTATCGAGGATCACTTGTGGGTTGAATTGCCAATTGTTGTATCAAGGAAGTTGCAGCTGCATCCCCTGAATATGAGGCCTGAACTTCATCTAACCAACTCGGGACAACCACTGAAATTGCATTTAGACTAATAGTATCTTCCATTCGTCTCGAAAGGGCATCTGCAACTTTATTTTCTACTCCCTTCTTGTACTGGATTGTGTAATCCAATCCCAAGAGTTTAGATACCCCTTTCTGTTGTAAATAAGTGTGGAGTTTCTGTTGCAGGAGATGTTTTATGCTTTCATGGTCAGTTTTGATGACAAAACTGGAATTTTCCAAGTAATGCCTCCAATGAGTGCAAGCATACACAATGGCTAGCAGCTCTCTTTCATAAGCAGAAAGAAGTTGATTACGAGGGCTGAGAGATTTAGAGAGGAACCCAATTGCTTGTCCTTGCTGCATCAGAACTGCCCCTATTCCCGATCCACTAGCGTCACATTCGAGGACAAATGGCTTACTGAAATCTGGTAGTGTCAAAACAGGAGCCTCCGACATAAGTTTCTTTAAGTTATTAAAGGCTGAAGTGGCCTTGGATGTCCATTGGAATTGATCCTTCTTCAAAAGTGTTGTCAAGGGCTTGCAAATGCTTCCATAATCACGTATAAACCTTCGATAATAGCCGGTTAAACCCAAAAATCCTCGTAAACCTTTAATTGTAGTTGGTAATGGCCATTCAAGCATTGCTTGTACCTTAGCAGGATCTGTGGACACTCCTTTTCCTGAGATTATGTGACCTAAATAGGACACGGAAGGTACTGCAATCTCACATTTGGTGCCCTTTGCATAGAGTTGGTGATTAGAAAGTAACTGAAAAACCAGTTGAAAGTGCTTAGCATGATCTTCGTCTGTTGCACTGTATATAAGTATGTCGTCAAAAAATACCAGGACACAACGACGAAGATAAGGCTGAAACACTGTGTTCATCAAAGATTGGAACGTGGCCGGTGCGTTTGTGAGCCCAAAGGGCATTACTAGGAACTCATAATGCCCCGTATGAGTCCTAAACGCAGTTTTAGGAATGTCTGCAACCTTCATCCGAATTTGATGATAACCTGATCGCAAATCAAGTTTAGTAAAAATAGTGGAGCCCCGAAGTTCATCAATCAATTCTTGTATAATAGGAATGGGGAACTTGTTCTTCACCGTCACCTTGTTGAGTTCCCTATAGTCCACACAAAAACGCCAGGTCCCTTCTTTCTTTTTGACTAGCAACACAGGAGATGAATACGGACTTTGGCTGGGTTGAATAATTCCACTTGCTAACATCTCAGTCATTAGTCTTTCGATCTCATTCTTTTGATGGAAAGAATATCGATAGGGCCTTACATTAACTGGTTGCGTGTCGGGTTTTAAGGGAATGCTATGATCATGACTTCTTGGAGGTGGAAGGGTCGCGGGTGTTTGGAAAAGGTGTTTGTAATGGTTAACGATTGGCTGAAATTTAGGAGGAGTGTTGGGTAAAGGATCTTTAGGTGGTTGTTCTTGTTCAGCAGAACATTCAGTTAATGATATAAGAAACAGAGTGGATGTGACCCCCTTCCAACCCTTATGAATCAACTTGTTAACTGCCTTCAATGACATAGACCTCAAAGAACTTGTAGTACCCAACCCAGTCAACTCTACTTCAACCCCTTCTTTATGAACAATCAACTTATTTCTTTCGAAATCAAATGTCACCGGGGAATGTTGCCTCATCCAATCTGCTCCCAATATCATGTCATACTCCCCTAAATCTAAAACCCTGAGGTTGAATGAGAATTTAGTATGATGCATAGACCATGTACAATCATTGCATTTATAATTCACTATAAGTTGTCTCCCATCAGCTATGGTAACAGCAGCTGGTTTCACCTTAATCAGGGGTAGCTTAACTTCCTTAGCTAACTCAGTATTAATGAAACTATGAGTACTACCACTATCAATCAGTATCAACATCGGCTTCTTACACAAAGTACCCTTCAACTTAAGCGTTCCATCTGATAATCCTCCATCTAAGGCATGAATGGACAACGAAATTTGTTCTGCTTCAGTGTTCTCTTGGCTCAACTCCTCTGTAATCTCCTCGGCTGCTGATTGTTCCTCCATCTCTTCAGTTTGATCAACTGAAATAGCATTCAGTTTCTTCACAGTACATTGGTGACCAGGGAAGAAACGCTCTCCACACTTCCAACACGCCCCTGGAGTTTTCTTGTAAGGTAATGGGTTGGTGATCAATTTAGGGTCAGGTGGTTTAGTGTTTTGGTACATGGGATTTGTATTAGGATTATGAGGTTTGATAATGGATAGTGGAGTAGGCTGCCAAGGTTTAGCAGAGCTTTTGAATAGAGATTTAGGCTTTAGAGCCTCTACTATATCCTTAACATGGGACTCCTGCAATTTGGCCTTCTTAATAGCAGTGTAAATGTCTTTGGGTTCAAAAGACTTCACAGCAGATCGAAGCTCAGGTTTCAAACCTGAAATGAAGCTTGAAACATAGAAAGTCTCGCTGCTCTAGTTTGCCTTGCAGCGTTACTGACCATACAAGTAAGAAAATTGCCGGAGGATCGGAGGCTCTGATACCAGTGTTAGATCTACAGAGATGAGGTAGATAGAAGGAGATTAAGGTGAGAAAGAAGAGAGAATGTAGATAGAGGAAGAGTAGAGAGAATAGGGAAGGAGAGGAATCTTTCATTAATTTTCTGCATACCACTACAATGGAGTTCTGCTCTCTATAAGAGAAAGGACAGAAACGGTTACAAGGCCTATGCCACTACAGACAAGAAATTAACTTTATCACTACAGACAAACTGCTCATGCAGCAGCTTTAGCTTTTAGGGAAATTAAACAACATTAAAAAATATGGCTAACCAATGACATGGAATGACCAAATAAGTCTCACTTCTTAGCTCTTCGCTGGTACGTGACAGTGACGAGGTGTTTGTTTTCAGGCACAACGGCTTCTAACATCTGTCTTGCTCATATCACTGGTTGTGAAACCTCGGCATTGTGATTTACAGAGCATGGATCAGCAACAAGCTTTGGGTACTTCTAGAGGTATGCCATGTTAATTAACTTTTTATTAAAAATTAGATCAACTATTTGTATATCTGCTTCATTCAGGAACTACAACAGATGATAAATGAGGCATATTGTTCCTTACCGAGTTTTGTTTCATGTTCAGTTCTGCTGTATCAGAGAAAGTTATCATGTTCACTCTCCATTGTGCCAAGACCACTTGAAGGTATTATGTTCGCTTCATCTTCTTAGCTTCCGTTAAAGGCTATAATTTATGAATCCTTTTCTCACCTTTGATTATTTGCATTTTTTTTATCCCTTTTCTTTTCTATACCATTTTTAGTCCATCGTTTGCTATACTCTAGAGCCAAATTTAGAATTATCAGTTTTAGTTACATGATCTATTTTAGTTGAACCATAAAACTGTTAAAATGTTCATAATCTTTATAAAAACAATGACAAAAAGGACAAAAAAAATTAAATTAACACCAAATAGACTAGTTCAATTCCTATCTTCTCTACATCATCAGTCTAAAATTTCACACTATCCAGCTTGACTTATTGAAACACCACCTGAATCATCTCGTATCACAACAATAATCTAAAGCAGCAAAAGTCATTTATAAGTACATAATATTTGCTATATAAACAAATTTATGAACTCAAATTGTGATCTATTGAAACAAAATTTCACTTGTTTGTTCTATAGGATCTTGTTCATATTGCAAAAGCATTTCAACAACTTCTCTCATGGTCGGTCTTGCATCTTTGTCCTCTTCTACACATTGCAGAGCCATGTTAATTACTGCTTCTGTTTTCTTCATATCATAATCTTTCCCCATAGTAGCAAAGTCTATGATTTCGTTGACCCAGCTTGTCGTCTCAGCAACTCCATTACTTTTCTTCTTTTTCACCCATTCAACTAGACTTTCTTGCTCTTCACACTCTTTGCTATTGCTAGAACTATGAGTATTCACTCCCGAGCTTTTCCCCGTCATGATCTCCAACACCACAATCCCGAAGCTGTAAACGTCCACTTTAGCTGTAATATCTGTATTTAGTACCCACTCAGGAGCCATGTAACCTCTTGTTCCTCTCATCGTTGTGAATGTCTTACTTGCGTTTTCACCTCTGCTTAAGAGCCAAGAAAGTCCAAAATCGGATACTTTTGGCTGATAATCAGAATCCAGAAGGATGTTCTCTGGTTTAATGTCGCAGTGTATAATCCATTCTAAGCATTCTTCATGAAGATAGGCTAATCCTTTCGCGGTTCCAACAATAATTCCAAACCTCTTTCTCCAGTCAAGTACTTTTGAAGAAATGTTTCTGGCCAAAGAACCATTCTTCATGTACTCATACACCAGAAGTCGGTGCTTTCCTTCCGCACAATATCCCCACATCTCTATCAGATTCATGTGATGAAGCTTCCCGATTGTGCTTAATTCTGCAAGAAATTCTGCTTCTCCTTGTTCAGCATTATGAAGTCGTTTAATTGCTGCTGCTCGACCATCATTGAATTCGCCTTTGTAAACAATTCCTGCTGCTCCTCTTCCGATTTCCTCTTCAAAATTTCTTGTCGCTCTCTTCAACTCTGTGTAGCTGAATCTTTTGAAGGCAGTTGCAGATAGAAGATACCCGATATCATCTGCAACTCTGTTCTCTGAATTTGTATTGTTCATGAGTCGCCAAACTATTATTATTATGACAATTTCAATTACTCCAAGAATGATGGCGAACCAAAGCAATAACTGAAGTGCGAAAATCCCATTGCTTCCCTCGTATTTTCTGTCCAATTCAACGACTTGTGTTGAACACTTTACGCTGGGTTCGTTTTCAAGAGGCCAATTGTTGCTTGAAAAGGAGGTTGTGTTGGGGACTTTCACATACAAATCACCTCTGAAATTCGGGGCATAAAAAAGGTTATTGAATTGAGTCTTAGGAAAACAGTAATAGATGTTTTCAGGATTGTTTTGGTTCATGAATTTGAACACGAAACCTTTGCAATCACATCTTCTTAAACACAATTCTTTGCACATCTCCAATGTATAATTGATGAAGTGCCCAATATCATACCCATTACTTTCAACCTGAGGCACCCGAAGAAAAGAAGCTGAAGCCTGATCAGTTTCGGTACAAGAAAGATTGAACTTTTCCTGGCAACCAAGGGACCAATCTGTGTTATCTATCTGTTCAAATCCAGGAAGACAGGAGCATTTTCTACCAAAGACAGGATCGTATCTGCAGGCGCTATTGGGTCCACAAGCACCATAAATTCTGCAGGCTTGGGGACGAGCTTGCCAGGTAACGACCCACGACCCGTTTTTGCTGCTGTAAAGCCGAAGGTTTCCATCAAAATCGAGCTTCAATCTTCGTTGGATACGAGCACCGTAGTCTGCTGCTAGAAATGTTAAATTGTCAGATGATATAAACTGGCCCAGGGAATCTAGCATGGCAATTCTAGTGCTGTTGTAGATAATTCTGCCGCTTAGTCGGGGCAAAACCGAATTCTCTGGCCACGTAACACTTGAAATCTCAGGACCATCAAAAACAATTCGAAAAACGTTATCATCATCAAATGATAGCTTATAGAAACCTGACGAGAGATTAGTTTGGCTTCTTGATGAAACCAGAGTCATCTCTCTAGTAAGTGGCTGCAATGGAAGAAGTGTATCAGTTGGGAAATGAAAACTTTCCCATTGAACTTCACCATCTTCGGTAATAAGAACGAGGTTGCCATTGTTTAGAAGCTGCAGTGAAGATGAAACTTTGTGAATAGTTTCAGTCTCCCAGATGAGTCTATCGAAATCAGTTAATATAAGATTTCCATTTTTCATTAGAGACAGTTTTGATCCCTTTCTGTTGACAGGTTCATGGCGATTGATGGTCCAGACTATGGTTCTTTGAGGGGAAGAAGATTCATTAAACCATATGGAGAAAGAATAAGCATTGAAACCAAGTTGGTGGAAGCCAGCAATGAAGATGGAGTTTGGTGAAATCAAGAATTGAGATACAGAAAGAGATGAGCCTCTTGTTAATCTTGAAGATGAAGATGAAGATGAAGATGAAGATGAAGGTATGATAAGTAGAGAAAATATAATCAAACAGAAAATGGTAGCCATGAAATTTGCACCTCCTCCCGTCAATTCCTGGATCCGCCACTGCTTAGATGGAAAATGGAGAAACATATGATCCACAGTATTAAGTCAACAAATTAGACCTGTGGAAGCAGTTCATTGTTCTAGAAAGAAAGAGGACAAAAGGAGAGCCAGAAGAGCCAAGTTGAGGTTTGTTAATTCAAGAGTTTATTTTTTATGTTTTGATAAGTCAAGAGTCTTTCTTTAATAAGTCAGCAATGGCTAACTGAGTAACAGTGACATTGATAGAGTTGAGCAAAACTGAAATATAAATTGAAAAGTTGACGGTAGTTCGGTTCGGTTTGGTTTGTATTAGTTTTTATATATTTGGTTTTCAGTTCTATATTGTTTTCAGTTTAAACCTGAACCAAGCTCAATTTAAAATTTTCAGCCGGCCTCATTCGTTTGTGTTGCACAAGAAGTGGTTGAAAAGTTTACAGTTACTTGTATTCCCGATCGTGTTGAAAATCACTTGAGGAATATAAAGAAAGATGGGAGGATTATTCCTATATTTAGAAACGAGGGTGGATTTGGATGTGATAGTTATGATGATTATTGCAGACCAAGATGTTTATGACGAGGAAGTTACAGACTCGCGGTATAAAAATTTATTTAGTCAGGTAGATTTCTTTATTATTGAGTATATTAACAATATAGAATGTTTATATGACTAATATGGCTTTTACAATTCGAGACCCTCGGGATAACATCTACAAAAGAAATTGAGGAAAAGTTTGTGGATAATCATTTTCAAGAAATTGATGAGTTTGAAATGTCTCATGTCTTCGATTATTAGGTTGACAAGAAATGTTGCTTTGATTTTTATTTTATTTTTTATAGCTAAGTAGCCTATGAGTGAAGAAACTGAAGGGTTTAAGACATTTTGTTTTCATGTATGTGTTCAAACACATGTTTATTTTGATATGTAATTGAGTTTAAGCTTTTCACTTTTTTTTAGTCATTCTTAATATGAAATATATCTAATTGAAACTTTTAATCGAACAGATAAATGTGGTTATATATTTAATTCTATGTTTGGAATGCAACAGTCGAGGATAGTTTCATCCTTTGGGAAATTTGAAAAGCTAAGAATTATATTGTCTTTAACTAAGCTTTGGAACATGACTAAAATTGTGAGAGAGCTATGTTTTTATGTTCCGAATGCATATATTCGACCAAAATTCCTGGGGCAAGCTTGTCGCACACCTTTTAGCTTATCCGCCCTCAACAAATTACCTTTTCTGATCCAAGCCTTGTTTTGGGTGGAAGATTAATGTGGAAGGAAGTTTTGTTCAACAGATCTTAAGCGGGCATTATTGCCAGAGACCATCTCGGTTTTGTTATTCATTGCCGATGCAAACGCTACTTGCCTTCACCTTCAAGTTTGGTTTCAAAAGCTCTTGCAACGAGAGATGGTGTTCTTTTTGGAAATGAAAGGGGCTTTTGCCTTTGTTACCTTTGAAGGAAATTGTTTGGAAGTTATTAATGCCATCACTAATTCGGACAGGAACAACATTGATGCTATTGTTGATATTTTGCTTCTCTCAAAAAAACTTTCTTTCAATTTCCTTTAATTTTGTTGGTAAAAAATCGTAATGGGCAACTCCTAGTTTAGCTGCTAAAGTAATTAGTTTATGATTTTGTGTGTGTTGAGGACTTGATTGCTACTACCTGATTCCTAAGCAGTAACATTCCTTCTTTACAATCGTTTCTTTTTTTAATTGAAATCATTTGTTGAAAAAGAAAAGTAGAAAAATCCAAAAAGGCAGAAGACAATGGATGGAAAATATGGTAATAGTTTTAATGATATTTTCTAAGGAATCAACCAATAAAATAATATTTCTTGTAACAAGGGAATATTTAGGAAACAACAAAATTAAGCAGTTGCCTCTTTGCTCATACCTCTATTTTCCATTTGTAAACAAAAGTTGTTTATATTTTTACCCTAAACGCTTAAAATTGAAAATAAATTTGAAATGATTGAAATAGATGCTTAGTATCCAATTTGCACTTTATTAGTTTCCTAAAAACCTCTCTTTTTCCGGCTAGCGTTTAACGACTTTTACTACAGTAATATTTTCTATTTAATTTAAAGAGTTTTAATTATGATATCTTGCATATTGATGTTTTAATTTAAAAAATGATAACCTAATATGTAGTGACCATTCTCTTTTACAAATGGTTCGCATGTGTTATTATTGGCTATACATAATAATACTCTTAGTTTCCAAATGTGACAATTTCTGGTGGAAGAGAATCCAAATATATGGACAGACTCAATTTAGCATAATTAATTAAATATGTATAGTCTTAGGATTACTAAGAACTTAACTATTGTACGATAGGGCAATCCGCCAAGAGATGTGCAATTGTTTGTCTTACATAATTAAACACAAGTCAATGTAAAAGTTGCATAAATAAATAAAAACAAACACATACCTATAAAAAAAATCATGCTTATGCTTCTTGACAAAATTAATAGGACACAAAAAATCAGATTATATATATACAAGAAGAGGATATCCTAATTAAACATTAACGAAGCAAATTAATTAAGGATAATTCCCTAATTGTTGTAAGTGGGGAAGATGGAGAAAGCTATTATTGTATTATTTGGGTTGTATCTAGTTGCCATCAACCATGCTGCCGGGGGCGAATATGAGAGGACCTTGCCGGCGATTTTCATATTCGGAGATTCCGCAATCGATATCGGGACAAACAATTACTTGGCCTTGTCCACTGCAAAGGCTAATTACCCTTATAATGGGATTGATTTTCCTCATTCTAAGCCCACTGGAAGGTTCAGCAATGGCTTCAACATTGGTGACCAGTTAGGTACTTGCCACTACTTTTGTGCTATTACTCAAAAGGTCTCTGTTTGCCTAGCGTCATTTACTATATTCGTTAATATAGAATTAATTCAATGGGCTGGACCAAGCTAAACTAGACTTGAAAATTAGTTCGCTTAGCTTGGTCCAACTCAACATGAGGACGAAGTTAAAATAGTGCATATTAGATTGGAGACAAGGCGTTTTTGTGAGACCGAAACTCGGTCCTGCACAACCCATATGATCAGGCTTAAAGTCTTCAAAAGTCTGTCAATTGACAGGCTTGTATCTACAGAAATAGGTCGGGTCGGGTCAGGTTTGGGCCGGGCCGGGTTATTAAGTTAAACATGTAATTTATACTTAGGGATATTCTATGGTCACTTTGTTTTTCACAAAGTAACCATTATTTTATTTTGTCAACCATTGGATCATGGGTTAAAAACTAATTCAATGGTGAAAAAGACAAAGTATAGACAAAGTAAGGAAAAAACAAAGTGACCATAGCCTACACCTTATACTTTTATATCTACAGTAATAATTGTTAGTTGTTTCTCTGTTTATTTTTATATTATTAGCGATGTTGTTTGGTTTCAAGAAGAGCCCACCAGCATATCTAGACCTTATAAACAACCCATCTATCGACCTGAAGAAGAAAGTTCAAAGAGGTGTCAACTTTGCATCCGCAGGTTCTGGCATCTTTTACAACACTGGTTTCAGCACATGGGTCAGCATACGCTACTTTCTTTCCTTATTAGAAAAAGATTGACACATTTTTTACTTTAAATTCAGATACCATATTAGAAATCATAATGCATGATAAAATGTTATATATAAGGATGACAAATGGACCAAATGATATTTACTAAATCATAATTGTGGATAAAATATGCATAATTAAGCCAAATAGGGTTTTAATAATTTTGTTATTGTAATAAAAAGAAGCAATTAATTTAGATATGATGATTGTGTGGATGCAGAATGAAGTGGTTCCATTGGAAAAACAAATAGAGCAATTTGAAGGAGTGATATCAAATATAAGAGAGGCAAGAGGACCTAATGCAACTGCCAAAGTTGTTGCAAAAGCCTTGTACATTTTCTGTATTGGATCCAATGATTTCTTTGATTATATGAGAGAGAAAAATGACACTCCCCATCAACTCTACCTCTCTTCTGTTCAATCTGCTTATTTTGACCATTTAAAGGTACTTCTTTATTTGCTATTCCCATTTCTTGTGTTTTAGTTTGTATAATAAAATGCGACAGGCGTTACATCTAGGGCAGTAAATTTCGCTAGTCGGGCTTAAGCGGTTAAGTGGGTTCAAATTGAAGACTCGATTCTTGGATCGCCTAGTCGGGTAGACGACCTTAATTCGTTTACAAATAATGGTTACACCAGACTCTGAACTATGTACATATGGTCCACTTTCGCCAAAATTCGTCACCATTATGCATCACTGTGCTAAAACATGTTATGCATGTATTGGTACCGCATTTTAGTTATAAACTTTAATTCTCTCTCTATTCCCGATATCATTCATGTCTCCATTGTCATATCTTAGAGCTACTCTTTGAGCATGCTTTGCCATGCAAGTTCTGCCCATTGCATACGCATTAGTTGGACGATAGGGGACCTCTGAGGACTAATAGGCTCCAAATCAGATTTTGAGTGCCTAATTCTTCTGTCAAAATCGGATTCCACACTCTCTTTTTTTATTTATTTTGAGCGCCCGTGCTTCGGTTTTATTTATTTATTTGGGTCTTCAGTCTTTTCTATTATAGCAAGTTATGTATATATATGTAATTTTGGTTGTATTGATTTTTGAACGTACATGTAATATGATGGCAGAATGTGTACAACTTGGGTGGTCGGAAATTTGCTATAATGGGAGTTCCTCCGATCGGATGTTGTCCATATTCACTAGCTCTTAACCAAAAACAAGGCGGTGGCAACGGTACTTGTATGCAGATGTTGAATGATTTCGCCAGCGACTTCTATAATTCCACTGTTATTATGTTGCAAAACATCACTTCACTTCTTCCAAATTTCAAGTATTCTCTTGGCAATGTTTATGATATGACTATGGACATGCTCAACGACTATCGTTCCTTTGGTAAGTTCCATACCTATTAAATTACTGATTCATTAAGGCTCGTAAGGGCTCCCATCATTGATCTACTATCATGTTAAAGAACCGATTGAACTGAAAGATTCAGTTGATAGTTAAAACCCAATTATAGTTTTTGATGGACCCTTAATATATATAATCAGGATTCAATGAGACCAAGTATGCATGCTGTGGACTCGGAAATTACAATGGAGAAAATGGATGCTTTGACAAGATAAATTCAAATGTATGCAACAACAGGAGTGACCACCTCTTTTGGGACTTGTATCATCCAAGTCAAGCTGCCTCTCAATTGCTCGCTTCATCCCTTTTCAGTGGAGATAATAAATATATGACACCCTTTAATTTTAGTCAATTGGCTCTTTCTCAAGTTACTATTTAACTCTACTCTATCCTATTTCTACAAATTACAGTGTGGATTGGTTCATCTCTTTTAATTGACCATGAATGTGTAATGAGAATGAATTACTATATTGATTAAGCCAAAGTATGAGAATACGGCCCAGTTATTTATGGCTGAACCGAACCGAACTGAATTGGATGAACTGAAGTTGAATTGACTGAATTTTTGACTAAATGAAGAAATTTTTTTCTGAAATTTAGCTAAAAAAAAACAGCATATATTTATAATGACCATAGGCCATATTAGCTTGTAATTTTAAGAATTTGATATATTTTTAACAGCTTTTAACTAATTAGAGTCCATTGTTCACATGGAATTAGTGACAAGCAACGACAATTACGTGGCTGTATATACTAGACCGATATCTTAGTAAGATTTAGGCTCTATTCTTTTTAACTGAAATTTGCTTAACTAAATTGAAAATAAATTTGTTGATTAAACAAAATTTTACTTAAGTCAAATGGTGCATGACCTTTGATGCGATTTTCCTCCCACAACTTAGTAACATGTATGAAAAAGGAGTCCTTCCTTGATGAGGAGACATTAGACGAGGTGATGGGGGAACTTGATGACTACAAAGAGAATATCAACCCAATTGAAAAATCGTGTGGTTCTGGAGTACAACACTGAAGGCCAATTGGTATGGACAAATATGAGTAATTTTTTGGGGTTAATTTCAGTCAAGTGGGCTTGTCTTATTCTAGATTTAGGTAATGTCTTTATACTCTACCATTCAGATATTAAAATTACTTTAATAAATGCATTTCGTTCATAATTTCAGTCTCAGTTCAGTTTTTTCTTTAGTCATAACAAAATAAAGCTTTAGCTGAAAATTAAAGAGCAAAATTCAATCAAGGCGGGGACACTTGTTTTTCTAGCTGAATGTTTTCCTTCCTTTTGATCAATTTATTTGTTAAGGCTACATTGTTTTTTGTTTATATTTAAAAAAGTTTTGATGTTTTGCCAAATACAGTTGAGTCAAATTTGGCAAAAAATTTGTTCAATCAGTTAAATTCAGCAAATTCAACAAATTCACTTCGATTTAGTCAACTATAAAGAATGGAGCCTTAATCTTTCGCTACGTTAGTTTATATTATTTTACTATTTGACCATTGCATTTTGTTGTATCTTATTAGTTTATTTGAGAATTAGGCTTCATTCTTTGTGGCTAAACTGAATAAACTAAACTAAACTGAATTTGTAAAATTGAAGAAGCTGAATTTAACTGGATGAAGAAGAAATTTTGCTGAATTTAATTAAACGAACTGAACTGAATGAAAACTAAACTAGACTGAAATTTGCTGAAACTACGCCAAAAAGAACATTGCTTATATAACTTTACCCTCTAAATCTTAGAGGCCTGGTACACATTCACATCTCTTTCGAAAGATGTAGAACAATCATCATTACTATGAATCAAATTTGAGTTTACTCTTTGAGAGAGGCTAGGGGTTTTCACCCAAATAATTAGAGATTCAAGAACTCTGAGAGTTTTTACTCCTACAAGATTTACCTCATCAACATTGGATTTTATATATTATTTAAATCATTGGACTTACAGCTTGAGCTGATAGTTGAGGCTTAATGATATCTTTTATATTAAGGACTCATCCCTCACACGAACACCTCTTGGGTTCAAAATGCACATACATGTTCATCTCACTATGTGTTTTTAATCAACATAAACTGAGGTTGTAAGGACTAAAACTCAACACATTCTAATTGCAAAGGATCTAGCACCATATTATTTAATCAAATGAATTAAAAGGTGAAACCTCGACGACATCTTTTATATCATTCGATATTATTTTAGCTAATTTGGGCCCTGTTACTCCAAGTTGCATAAAAGGCCATTAATTAATTAATAAGAGAGATTTTAGTATACTCTTGAATCACGATGACGTGGTACTCAAAACCAATAAATGGTTGATATATGTTACATCAACCAATAAGATTTTGACAATGTATAATTATTTAAAAATTTATTTTTAGTTAATAATTTATATAAAATTCTGACCTTAAAATAAAAACGCTAAACCCTAAACCTGAATCATCGACCCTAAATACTAAGTATGTGATGTGTCATCGAATCAGAGTACCACGTCATCCGTACTTCACGAGTAATTAATAAATATAAACTAAACGTATGCCATTTTTAAATTCATTTCAGGTTTCTCATGGGAATTAAATCTCAATTATTTTATGCCATTTTTAAATTCATATTTCAGGTTTCTCATGGGAATTAAATCTCAATTATTTTGCTTCAATTAAAAAAAAGTCTCAATTATTTAATTAATCAAATCTCAACAAAATCATATCCACGAAGCAATAAGCAATTAGGTGGCAATGCGATCACATAAGCAAGTACTTATAATAATTGATTTCGTGTCTTAATACGCGATTAACGCCAAAGTCAACCAATAGCTAGGCTTGATTTTTAGCAATTTATAGTTAACATTACTAGTTATTATATTATCGTTTCGATATATAAACAATATATAACAGTGTTGGTTGAGCTTTAAGCTGTGTAATTCCATTTGACAATCTTGAAAATGTGTTCTTTCGGGTGGAAAGGGCCTTCCGGCTTTTCAGCTCGTTCTACTGCTGAGCAAGTCACTCAAGGAATTGATGGAACTGGACTTACTGCTATTGTCACAGGTCGGGTTTTAAAACTACTATCGATGTTGTTTAAGTGGAAGTCTACAAGAACCTGTTTGGTTAAACTATTAGCCGATCGATAACGGTTGTTGAAACTGTTTACCAATTAGTTTTTTGCTATTTGCTTAATGTTTGGTAGAATCGCGATAAATTGCATCTTGTACATAAAATATTTAATACGATCGCATGTATAAATTATAATTTAAGTAGAAAATATTAATTTCAGGAGCATCAAATGGCATCGGAGTGGAGACAACAAGGGTTCTTGCACTTAGAGGTGTGCATGTTATTATGGCGGTAAGGAATGTAGAAGCCGGTAAAAAAGTCAAAACTAATATACTCGAGCAAACCCCCTCTGCTAAACTTGAAGTTATGCAGTTAGACCTTAGTTCAATGACATCCGTTAGGAAATTTGCATCCGAATATATTTCATCAAATCTTCCTCTCAACATTCTCATGTAAGAATTAAAACAACTTAATTTACTAGTATTAACTCGAATTCCATAAATTTAAACTTTGTTTTCTTGAACTTCAAGTAACAACGCAGGCATAGCTCTGGTTCCTTTCTCACTTTCCGAAGACAACATTGAACTACATTTCGCAACAAACCATTTAGGTAATGTTGCATTTAAAACTGTACAAGTCATCGTAACTACTATTCTACTTAATAAGCAAAACTTTAAAGAATTTCATAATTATCTTGCAGGCCATTTTCTCCTGATAGACCTTCTGTTAGAGACTATGAAAAACACATCTCGTCTAAGCAACAAAGAGGGTAGAATTATTAATGTATCATCAATGGCTCATTACCATGGATATTCGAATGGAATTCCATTTGATAGAATCAATAACAAATCAGGGTAACATCCTGCTATATCTATATGTCAAATTACATAAAATACATACTGATTTTTGTGTTTTACAGTTTAAACTTTTGGGTCGAATGCATTTTTCTTAATTAAAAGTGATATGCTTATGTGCTTCTTTATATATAAACGATACGGGTCAATACTAATTGGACTCTGAATGTACTTAACCTTGCATTTCCTTCTTGTGATGGACAGATATGTACCTTCCAAGAGTTATGGACAATCAAAGCTAGCTAACGTTTTGCACGCTAATGAACTTGCAAGACGCCTCAAGGTGCTCAATATTTTAAATCATAAACTATGATACCACAAATTCTGGCTCCGCTATGATTATAATAAGTAAAAGTTTATCTCTAATAGGAGGAATGAAATGGTCTATATACTATATATATATTCACTTTGGACAGTACATATGACTAGAACTTTTCATATTTTTTTTCTTGAACAGAATGATGGAGTGGATATAACTACCAATTCACTTCACCCGGGAATAATCGCCACAACTGTTGCACGACATGATCGAATTATTAGTGGTATTTCTATGAATTTTAATTCTGTTAGATTATGTTGCTGATTATAATTTATAAATTCATTTCTTTGTGTTCATGAAGGCTTGATGACTTTATTTCATAAACTTCTAAAGAGCGTTGAGCAGGTGCGTACATGATGTAGCATAATCGGAAACTTACATCTTTCGAAATCATTTGATCTTATATTATATGGTTTTTTTATTCAGGGAGCAGCAACTACATGCTATGTAGCATTGCATCCACAGGTTAAAGGGGTAAGTGGGCAGTATTTTGTGGACAGTAACATAGCAAAACCAGCTTCTCTTGCTACAGATGAAGATTTGGCAAAAAAGCTATGGAATTTCAGCTCCACATTGACTCATCCACATTAATTAATTATCAAATCAATGCACCTCTCTGCATTTTTGTGCTTTGCAAAAAAATATGTTGAATCAAACCCAAACACATGTTATATGAGCTTTACATATATATGATTTAAAGTGCTCTATAAAATAATCGGTATACATGATAACAAAGTCCAATGAAGTGGTTTTTTATTTGGATTATGGACTTTTTCTTAAAATATAATTACAAAGAATCATTTGAATTGAAAGTTTAAGCTGATATTTAAGGATTAAAGATATTTGTTATATTAATTTTGGACACATTCTTCACGTGATTGCTCCTTAAACTTGAAGCGTTTACAAAACAACACATCCCATCATGTGTGTTCAATTGATCAATAAATGTGGTTGTCAAGATTCGAACTTAAAATCATTTTTTTTTTCAATAAAAAGTGGAGAACGGAGTAGCTTGTAAAGAAACACATCTCAACTAAGTCCCTGTAGCACACTCCCGAACTCAAGTTAAGTTTACTCCCGCAAATTCATAATATCACTTGTGAATTTTGAGCTTGATATTATGACACGTTAATTAACTTTGCATTCTATTTACGTAATGGTCTTTTACTGTTGACGTACTAAATAACGAGAACAATAAGAGAATACAATTTCAAAATGAAAATGTTCAAAGATTAAATTAAATTGTTTACAACGACATTTTTTATGAACCCTTAAATTTTTCAACTTTTCACATCACCGGTTTTCACAATCTTTTCTCTGAATGAATTTTTTCTATCTCATAACCAAATAGTATCTAACTCACCATAAAATTAACCAAAATTGAAAGAATTATGTTCTCTTAGAATATTATTTTCTGAAACTCTACTACATATTAGGGACTTTAGTAAAATATAAAATTGTTAGTATCAAGCACATTCAGACTAGCTAATTAAACAAGTGATTAGTATACTAATTTTTTCTTTGTTACCAAACCATTCTTTTAATCTCATACATCTCAACTCAACTTTGTTATCAAATAGGTCTTTAATTAATCTCATACTGTTATCTCATACATCTTGATAAAACATTTTTTTATAAACGAAAATATAAATACCTCAATAAATTTAATTAGAAAAGACTATAATTTACACTACTGGTTATTAATTTTAGTTAGTTACAAGTAATTATTGTAATTTTTAATACGTTAGTTTAAATTTAGGTGTTATTATAATTAACAAAATGAAAATTAAATAAAAAAAATACCCTTCAAAGTTTTACCAATTTTTTCCCTAAACAGCCTCCTAGGCCGTTTAGGCAAAAAAGAAATTGGTGAAAAAGAAAATATAGATTCTGTTATTTTTGTTGGGGAGAATAAAAAAAAATTTGGTTTTAATTTAGGAGAAATGAAAGGAAAAAATATGTCGAAATCAATTGTGATTGGGAAAAACTGAGTTGTAAATAGTTTAAAGCTAAAAATCTTGGAAGAGAGAGAGATAGAAAATGTGAAAAAAAAAAAGAAGAGAGAAATGTTTGGAGAAGAAGAAGGCTAAGAGGGTAATTTTAGATTAATGGTCTCATATTATTAAAAAAAAAAGGTAAAAATTGCTGAGATGATGCATTCACTTTGTGTTGATCGCTCATTTCATGGATCGATGATGAAGGACGATATGTTGCATTTAGTTAACTCCAATTCATTCGGCTCGATTTTCTCACCGCTTGTCAGATATTGATATAAAAAAATACTTTTAGGCCTTAACTATTCAAATTGTTAATCTAATCGATTCTTTAATATGATATCAGTGTTTCTGCAACCGAGTGATATTGATCAGTTTGAATCATGTCGACTTGTTTAATTGATGAATTAAAAACACCTAGTACGGTAATATTATATAACCTTTCAAATCCAAATTGAGGAGAGTTCATATAGCTAGGAAGGTGTATCAAATATTAATATAATATAGACCATGTTCTTTATGGTTGAATTGAAATGAATTTGCTTAACCAAATTGGTTGACTTAGCTAGATTTGATTGAAGAAAGAAAAATTTGCAGAATTAAATTTTAACTACACTAAATTAAACTGAATTTTACTAAAAATAAAAAATAAGCGAAAAGAATAATGTTGTGTATTTAATAATGCTTTGGTTATAAGGTGTGTCACGTTGCTCAATTATTTGACCAATATATACAAATACAATTTTTAAATGTTAAAATTTTGGGTTTTTTATGATTATTTTGTAAAAAATAAAGTAATCATTATTTTGTCCATTATTTCCATTAGATTAGTGGTATGAGATGTGATCCAATAGTAATAAAAACAAAATAATAGTTACTTCAAAGTAACCATAAAAAACACTTAAAATCTTTTCTTTTTCTCGACAGAAATGTTAAAATCTTGTTTCTTAATTATTTGATTAATTGTTACGAAAAAAAAAATATTTAATTAATCAAGCTCTTACTATTTCTCCACAATCATATTAATGTAGAAGCAGACAATTTAGTCGGCAGATGAAATAATATAATCCAAGTATAATTGATTTAAAACTACTATCGATGTTGTTTAAGTGGAAGTCTACAAGAATCTGTTTGGTTAAACTGTTAGCCGATCGATAACAGTTGTTGAAACTGTTTACCAGTTAGTTTTTTGCTATTGCTTAATGTTTGGTAGAATCGCGATAAATTGCAGCTTGTACATAAAATATTTAATACGATCGCATGTATAAATTATAATTTAAGTAGAAAATATTAATTTCAGGAGCATCAAATGGCATCGGAGTGGAGACAACAAGGGTTCTTGCGCTTAGAGGTGTGCATGTTATTATGGCTGTAAGGAATGTAGAAATCGGTACAAAAGTCAAAGATAATATACTTACACAAATCGCCGCTACTAAACTTGAAGTTATGCTGTTAGATCTCAGCTCAATGGCATCCGTTAGGAAATTTGCATCCCAATATATTTCATCCGGTCTTCCTCTCAATATTCTTATGTAAGAACTGTGCTCACTTAAGTTATGACTTAACTCGAATCCTATTAAAGTTAAACTTTGTTTCCTTGCGCTTCAAGTAACAACGCAGGCATCGCGCTAGTTCCTTTTTCGCTTTCTGAGGACAACATAGAGTTACATTTCGCTACAAACCATTTTGGGTGAGTGGTGCATTTAAAATAACACAAATTTTGTGTTTAATTAGTGTTGAACTTGATTCAGTAGAGAAATATCATAATCATTTTGCAGGACATTTTCTTCTGACGGACCTTTTGTTAGAGACCATGAAAAACACATCTCGTGAAACCAACAAAGAGGGGAGAATTGTTAATGTATCATCACTTGCTCACTTTGCTTCATATCGTAAAGGAATTCGTTTCAATAGATTAAATGACCAATCAGAGTACCGTTCTACTTAATTTACGTGTCACACATAATTAAGATAACCTTTTTCGAGTCTTATGTATTCCGAGCCTTAAGATTTTTCTTCACTGTGAGTTGTGCAGATATATAGCTTATTGGAGTTATGGACAATCAAAGCTAGCAAATATTTTGCACGCTAATGAGCTTGCAAAACGCTTCAAGGTGCTCAACATTTTAAATTTCAAACGATATATGATACACTAAAAAGAGGACAAAATGAAAAAGGAAAAAGAAAATGCATATTAAGAGACAAAATAAAAAAACAATAAAAAAGCAAATGAACAACAAAAGGAGGAAACTGTATAACTGGAAAAGGGAAAGGAGAAGAAAAGAATGTAAAAACTTAAGGGTTTTTTTTTTTTTTTTTTTTTTTGACAGCATGCAACAAGGACCTAAAACAGAAGCTACATGTTTGTAAAAATCAAATTAATGAGCATGAGTTGCTTTTACTTTTTATAGTTTCTTTATGCATTTATAACTAATGAATAAATCACTACAAGAAGTTACATAAAAGATGTCATTTGGGCAAATTAGGATCCTTTCAACTTCTAAAACTAAGTCTGGTAAAGGTCTAATCTCAAATATTAATTATAAAATTAATACATGAAAATTGATTGATAAATTTTAATATTTAATTAGCAATTATTGATTAAATAGTTGAGATGCATTTAACTTTATTAACTCAAAGGATATTCCAACTTGAGAGTCTGTAAATATTAAACAAAGAACCAAAGAACTAAATGAACTAAAACCTTAAGTTTATAATTAATGCTTAACAACATTTTTATATTAGACCATGTTCCTCTATGCCTTATTAGTAATTCAGTTTAATAATTTTCTTTCAGTAAATACCCTTCAGTTCAGTTCAGTTCAATTTTGTTCAAATTCAATTCAGTCATAAAAACATTGCTTTAATTTCTAATTAATTAACCGACAACTACTAAAATGGGCTTCAACTTTTTCTTAAACGGGAGGAAAGAGTGAATATAATTGCCAATTCACTTCACCCTGGAGTAATAGCCACGACTGTTACACGACACGACCGTATTATTAGTGGTAGTTCTCTAACAATTTTATTCTCTCTAAATACTAGTATTTGGTTTGTAAAATATAACGGATTAGAATAGAATAACTATTAAAAAAAAATTATAATAAAAGATTAAGAAAAATGTTAGAAATTTAAGGATCGAATTCTGTGTTGACAATTTAAGATTAATATGCGGAATAAAACAACTGAAAACTCAAGATACAATATTTACGTTGTTCGGCTAATTTAGTTTAATTCACGGGAGAGAAGATAATTTCATTATTGGAGCTAATACAAGTACAAGAGAATTTATGGAACCTCAAACTCAAAAATATTCCTATGAATTTCTAAACCCGAGAGTTTTCCAAAACGTTTTACATTATTCTCACATAGCTCTCAATAATCTCCACATAAAGTTTCTCCTGATCTCTATCTTTTCTTTTCCTCCCCTTCCTCTTTTTCTGCAACCTCCCATGGTTTTTATAGCCTTCAATTAAGCTTAATCCACTACTACATTGGTGTGATACCAATTAAATCTTTCACCTCACTACAAGAAATTGGAGTTTTTGTGGAGAAATCATAGTGGAAAAAACATATTTGTCACTAAAGCATATATATTTGTGGGAATAGTCTGTTTCACCACAGAAAGTAATAGTACAGTGGCAAAACCACAGTTTTCCCACATAATATAAAATCTTAGTGGGAAAATATGTTGTTCGCCACAAAACATAATACTTGTAGTGGCAAACTTAAATTTATTCCCCACTAAACCTCCATATATTTTAGGCTCTAAATTTGCAAATTACTTAAACGCTATTTGGATTAATAAAAAGAGTGAAATACTTTACCCCTGAAACGAAAAAGGAAAAAGAAAAAACATATCAGAAACAACTTTATTGAGCTGCTATTTTTAATCTCAACATATCAAATCCCTAATCTCATACACTCACTGCCTCCTCTCCGATCATTCGAGTCGCCGTCTTCTTTCGACTCGTATTCCACTAAACTAGAGCCACTCTCACCGTCGTATGCTCACCATTGTAGTAGTGGATTAAGCTTAATTGAACCAACACGGTTTTTGCCAAAATAATTGAACCAAATAATGCAATGGTGGCCATTATTGCTCTTTCTTTCTAATTTTCTTTTTCTTTAATTATTTTTATTTTCTTTTAATTTTATTAGTTAAAATTAATGATTAATTTCTCAAAAAGAAACAAATTATCATCCTTTATTTTATTTTCAATCAAGCATAAGAATATGTATAATACATATTACTAATGAATACTTATGTAGTCCACGAACCAAATTACATCTTTAAGATTATGTGAGGTTGAGTGAGAGATTATATACATATGTGCTTCTGATTATAAATTTCTTTGTGTTCATAAAAGGCTTGATGTCCTTATTTCGTAAACTTCTAAAGAACGTCGAGCAAGTACGTATGTGATGTTGCATTAGTTCAAACAAATTGCAGAATATAAAACGACTTTCTGAGACGCGAATTTGATGCAGGGAGCAGCAACAACATGCTATGTAGCATTGAATCCACAGGTTCAGGGTGTAAGTGGACAGTATTTTAAGGACAGCAACCTATCCAAACCAATTTATCTTGCTAGAGATGCAGAATCGGCAAAAAAGTTATGGGATTTTAGCTTCAAATTGATCCATAAAACCAACGGTGATCCATCAAATCAATTGATCCATTAATAAATTATTCATGGAGGTTGTGATGTTGTTGAAGTAATACATGAAAGTTATTGTTTATCGCCAATTTGGTCGCATGGGCTCAAATAACATGTCAAGGATTGAACTAAAAGTTTATAATTTAGGGCGAATTACATCTTTTATATTGATCTCTAAATAAATGGAGTAGTTTATTTTGGATTAAGGACTTTTCTTTGTATTGAAAGTTATAAGTGGAAATGGTAAGTCCAAATGGAGTAGTTTAATTTGAATTATGTATTATAAATAACTAGATCTTGTATATCAAACTTTTTCATTTTTATATTTTTATAGAGTATCTTACTCTAAAAATACTTTAAATTTTCAAAATAAAATTAACTCAAATAGCTTTTAGTACCGATACATAAATTAGAAAATAAAATATAAAAGAAAATATTCATATGAAAATTTGACTATTAAATTTATCTAAAACTGTTACCAAAAGTTTTTTTTTTTTTATCTAAAAATCATTATAAGAATACAATAAGTGCATAGATGGCATTGTGGAAAACTGTTGGGTTATTTAGGCTCCCAATTTTTGGGCCTGCGTAACTGCCTAGACAGCCCAAAGGCAGAGCCGATCCTGTATTAAATTCATTAAATAGTTCTTAGAGTTGATTATATAATTTATATAGATATCAATTATCGAATTTTCAAGTTTATTCTCAAAATCATTCTCCAACCAATGTTTCGGTTGTTATTACATTCTATTAAAAAGTGTGAAGTCATGAATTCAAATTTCATGATTGTAGAAAATGAATTCTAAAAAAAAAAAAAAATTATCTTAAAAATTAGAACTATTAAAAAGTTATATTTTCTTTGAACAAAATTTCTTATAAAAGATCACATTTAAGTTTCTAAATCACCTTTTTGAAAAGTTTCTCTTTATATTTAAAGGTCATGTAAGGTTTTATAAATGTTAAAAAAGGATTGAAGCAAAGTTCAAGATGTAACTTACCCAATTTTTTGCGGACAGTATTGTAAACGAATGCCGCTTGAACGGTCTAAGCTCGCCTACACTGTAAAATTTGAGATCCAACCTAATCGACATGACACTTAAAGCAGTTAAAGTTTAATTTGTCCATAACTATCTTCCGAGGGTCAATGAGCTCCGGATCAGTGACTATCATCTTTTCCTAATGTCACCCTCTATTGTTTAATCATTTCTAGCTGGCAGATGATATAAATTCAATTGATGTCATGTGCTTAGCTCCAAAAGTATCTCTTATTATTAATTTAATTTATTATACAAATGAATGATTCCCCATAAATCAACCAAAGTTTAATTTGTGTAATTTCATTTGAAAATGTGGTTCGTTGGGTGGAAAGGCCCTTCTGGTTTTTCAGCTCGTTCTACTGCTGAAGAAGTCACACAAGGAATTGACGGAACTGCCCTCACTGCTATAGTTACTGGTCTGCTCTTCTATCTCTGCTTTTTCTTTATTAACTTTTATTGGGCTTGCTGTGTTTCGAGCTGCCAATCTAGTTATGATTTTAGATCCCTCTCGTTTGCTAACTTCTTGCTTTTATTCAAAAAAACTTCTCTTTCGAGGAAGATATAAATTGTTGACTTAGAGTTTTATTGCTTCTAATTAATCTATCCCTAACTATTAAAATGTCATATTCATCTTACTATTGAATTAAAGATGAATTTATACAATAGTTAACGTATCAATTTGACCCATCAACCTGGCATCTAAGATCAAATTAGCCCAAAATGACGCGTGTTTATATATGATTAGTAGTTATTTAACGTGTCAATTTGTATCTTGAATTCCTCTTGTGGTCTAATTAATCTTAGGAGCATCAAGTGGCATTGGACTAGAGACAACAAGAGTTCTTGCACTTAGAGGTGTTCATGTTATTATGGCTGTAAGAAATGTAGAAGCTGCTTCAATAGGCAGAGAAAATATACTCATACGAGTCCCCTCCGCTAAAGTTGAAGTTATGCATTTAGATCTCGGCTCAATGGCATCCGTTAGAAAATTTGCATCCGAATATATTTCATCCGGCCTTCCTTTGAATATTCTTATGTAAGAAGAACTATTACTCTTTTTCGAGTTAACTCGAATTCTGTTGAAGTTAAAATTTGGTTTCTTGGTTTCAAGTAACAATGCAGGGGTCGCCTTACTTCCTTTCTCGCTTTCCCAAGACAACATAGAACTACATTTTGCGACAAACCATTTGGGTAATTTCGCGCATTTAAAACTTTACAACCGCGTGCTAAATTTAATTGGTAACTTTCTATTTGATAGGACATTTTCTTCTGACGGACCTTTTGTTAGAGACCATGAAAAACACATCTCGCGAGACAAATAAAGAGGGGAGAATTGTTAATGTAGCATCAGTAGGTCACAACTCTGCATATCCTGAAGGAATTCGTTTCGATAGAATCAATGACCAATCAGGGTAACATAAGTACTACATACTGTTTCTGGGTCTTATAAATCTGTATGAGTTTTGTTAGACTTTAGGATTAGCAATGCTCTATGCTTTTTAACAAAGCATTCCTTCGGTGTGAGGATTTACAGATATACCCCTTTTCGGGGTTATGGACAATCGAAGCTGGCTAACATTTTGCACGCTAATGAGCTTGCAAGACGCCTTAAGGTACTTAGCATTTCAAATCTTAACCCCACATGATTCTTGATGTTCAAATTGAAACAGTCTATACACATTATACAGGAAGAAGGAGTGGATATAATGGTTAATTCAATTCACCCTGGAATAATCGACACAGCTGCTACACGACATCACCGGATCGTCGGCGGTATTTCTCTGAGATCTTAAATAATTCCCTCATTATGTAATCTTGTGTTGATTAAGTTTCTGATCATATATCTATCTTTGGCTTGATACAGGCTTTGTATCTCTATTTGGTAAATTCGTGCTACAAAATATCGAGCAGGCACGTGTTGCAGCATAATTTTGACAATTGTCATCAGATAAATCATTTCTTATAAACGGTTTTGATGCAGGGAGCGGCAACTACATGCTATGTAGCGTTGCATCCACACGTAAAGGGCGTGAGTGGGCAGTATTTTGTGGATAGTAACGTAGCAAAACCGAGTTGTCTGGCTACAAATGCAGAATTGGCAAAAAGGCTATGGGATTTCAGCTTCACATTGACCCATTCCGAATGTAGAGATGCAAGTTAGTTGTTTTCTGTAATAATATAAAATTGGAGTTTTTCATTGAATTTATGCAGTTTAAAAGGATAAATTGTAATGAAATGCTCGGTAAAATTCATCTTCCTCGAACTCAGAATCATACAAGCTCGAGATACATTTATTATACAAATAAAAACAGAGTAAGATTAAAAGAAAGAGAAATCAGGAAACAATTGCACACTTAAGGAGCTGTTCGGTATTACATTGGAAGTGGTTTGATGAACATCGACGTGATTAATTCCTGGGAAGAGGATTCATATGTATACATATCGCGTCCTGAGTAGAAAATCATGGACATGCGAGCATAGTTGAAAGTGTACTTGAGCAATATCTTTGGCACTGTTGTTGGCTTCAGCAAATCTTCATTCATGTCCTTCCATTTGTTTTCAAGAAATTTTTCTATCCCGTCAATGGCCTCATCTCGTGACACCCCATATTGTTTCATATAGCTATCCATCCCTTTGGGAAAGTCGTCCCTTTTTGTTGTATCCTTCAAATATGAATTAATATGTTAAACACATGTAAGGTTTCTTCCAACTAAATGGTAAGTTGTGAGAATAATATGATGGATGAAAAGTTCAAACCTTCCTTCCTGATATGTCGTTCATGAGACGACCAAATAACTTAGAAGCAGCGACAATTGGTGGATCATCTCGTATCCACAACATTTCCTTCATCCCCATGTTTTCAATTCCGAGGATAAATCCCGCTGCAAGAAAGTCGTAAGTGCTCGTCACCTTTCCGGTGACCATATACTCATCGAAGGGAGGAGCTTCCCCATCAATTTGCCAAGTTTTCTCTACTATGTAGTATCTCGTTAGCTCCCTTAACTGTCATGTATATATGTATCGTAAATATTTTAACCCGTATATTTAACATATACAAAAAGACTACTACGTATCTCGTTAGCTCCCTTCTAAGAATCACTCTTGACTCGAATCCAAATTCAAATTGCAATGCCGAATATATATGTACAGAAATTAAGCGTTTACCATTTCTATAGCGTAGGAGACTTTATAAGAGCCTTCTCCGACATCATTCTCCATTTCTTCAAAATGCCTCAAGAAACACCTATAGAAAATTTTCATATACTCTGGAAGTTCATTGATACCATCCTCATTGAACCTGCAAACACGCATTATGGAGCAAGAAAAACATGTTAAAGTGATAAACGTGCAAAAAAGGAATTTTCTAATAGCGACCAAATTAAATGACAAATCTTATAACTAACTACCAGACGGCACCTCTTATAACAACCAAATTTAATGACAACACCTCTATATTTTTTGGTGATGAGATTCTAAAAATAGTTTTTGTTATCTTATCTATGATAATTATTTACCTTTCGAGTATAGCTGTAAAAAGGTTGAGTTCATTCATGGTACCATATGTATCGTATGTGTCATCCAACAATGTTTCCAATTGTACGTGCTTGCATATGTACATTCGAGAATGACTATACTGTGGCTCGAAAATGGTTCCAACTCCCCATATGTATGCCTCTACAACTCTATTTCTTGCAAATGGAAGACTCTCCACAGCGTTTGTATTTTTCCACCACCTAAAACATGTATAAATCACTTCGTTTCGGGTATAAAATTTCATTTTCAACACCAAACTATGGCCTATATGGAAACATTAACAACTAACTTACGTTGAAAGTAAAGCCAAATCTTTTCTGTATAGTAATTGTACTCGATTAAAATCCAACTTTGCAAATTTGAGAAGAGTTTCGTTTGGAGATTCATCTGCTTCGTAAAAGGCTATATAATGCAAAGTATCGAGCCTTTCCATGTTGTGGTGACATGGCAAAAACAAAGCATCTCTTATATGTTTCTCAAGATGTGGACTTGAATTTTCAGCTATAGCTTCTAGATGTTTCCTTGCAAAGCAAAGAGCTTCATCAAGTATATCTTCGCCATGCACCGCTAGAAAACATGCTTCATACAAGGAAAGGAGACCCTTCACGTCGTCGATGACGTTGCTCTTGAATTCTCCATCTTTATCCTTCAACATCTTAAACACATCTGATTCGTACAATTATAAGTCAAAATTAATGGAAAATTTTAAACTAAATAGGATATTTGTTGTAACTTATAATTCTATGTTTACCAGAAGTCATTTTATATCCATGTTGTCGTAAGACTCGAAACAAAGTTGCCACAGTATAGAGCTCATAGTTATTATGTTCCAAGATGTTTGGGAGTGTCGTGAAAATATGATTGAGTTGTGTATTGATTTCATCCTCAAAATGATAGGATAAGCCAAGACGGCATAATAAATTGATAAATTCAATGTTAGAGCTTAATTCTTTTGTAGACTGAATCAACATAACCTTCACTTTTTCCTTAATTGCTTCAACTTCCTTAGTGTAGTAGGATTCAAGTTCCTGATCAAATATAAATGATTGTTAACTCAGAAACTTTCTCAAAAGAAATGTAAATTCGGAATAATACAATAAAGAAAACAACAATAGATTGAACTTTAGTGGAGTGTCGTCTTGATCGAACTTTAGTATCGAGCCCTTTTCTTGACTTTTGGGATACAGTAGATTGTTCTGCTCTTCCAAGACATTGCTCAGATCATAACCCTTTGATTCTGCATTGTATTAAAGGAGCTATTCAGGTTCCTCGATTTCGTTTTCTCTCTATGTGGCTCCTTCACCCGACTTTGAGAGATGTGGTTGCTGGTCATTGGAAAGATTCTCATGTGTATTTGCCTCCCATGCAGAGAATTATCCAAAAATTGCGTACGCTTCGCCCGATTCTAAGAAATTGGAATCGCAATGTTTTTGGCTATTTGGATGAGAATATTTCTACTGCCTCTCAAAATCTCGCACAGATCCAATCTGAAATTGCAAATGCAGGCATCTTAGAAGAGCTCCATCGTCGTGAGATTGTTGCGCATGAATCCCTGGATAATTTTCTTCTCCAACAAGAGGTTTATCTACGTGAAAAGAGCAGGATTAATTGGTTGAAAGCAGGGGACAAAAATACTTCTTTTTTCCATAGAATGGCTTCCCTTAAGAAGACTAATGCAGGAATCAATAGCTTATTAATTGATGGAGAATTAACAAATTGTCCGGATAGAATTTCGAATCATGTGATTGATTATTTTTCGACATTATTTTCCAATGATTGTATTGTTCCGACAAGGATGGATGCAGTGCACCAAGTCATTCCTAATTTGATCTCGGATCGTGACAACAATATGCTTATTCGTTGTCCCAATGATGAAGAAATTCGTGTATCTGTTTTTAGCATGAACCGAGAGAGTGCCCCTGGACCTGATGGGTTCAATGGGATGTTTTACCATGCTTTTTGGGACATTGTTGGTCCGGATGTGTGTGATATGGTCCGGGGTTTCTTCAATACGGGTCACATCGTTCCGGGTCTTAACTCTAATCTCATGGTACTTTTGCCAAAAATTGTTGGAGCTAATGAGGTAGGCCAATTTCGCCCAATAGTTATGAGTAATTTCAGTTTCAAGATAATATCTAAAATTCTTGCTGATAGACTTGCAAAAATCTCGACTAAAATTATTTCTGAACAACAATTCGGGTTTATTCAAGGACGTAATATTCATCAATGTATCGCAGCGGCTTCAGAAGGGATTAACATGCTTGATAAAAGATGTTTCGGTGGTAACATGGCTTTGAAGATTGATATTCGTAAAGCGTTCGATACACTTGACTGGAATTTTTTGTTGGCAGTCATGGAATGTTTTGGGTTTTCCCTAACTTTTAGAGACTGGATTCTTAATATTCTATCCTCCTCTAAAATTTCAATTATGCTTCCGGGAGGTCCGCAGGGTTACTTCTCATGTAGTAGGGGAGTACGACAGGGTGACCCTTTATCTCCTCTCTTGTTCGGCATCGCTGAAGACTTTTTTAGTCGATGGCTTTCACATTTGGTTGAAGTAGGAAAGCTTCAAGCCATGACTTATTGTCGTAATGTTAATTTTCCCACTCATCTTTTGTATGCGGATGATGTCCTCCTTTTCTGCAAAGCCACAGTTCGAAATATGCGGGCTTTAAAGGATGCATTCAATTTTTATGGAACTCTTTCTGGACAGCTTGTAAACTGGTCCAAATCAGCAGTATTTTTTGGTCGTTTAATGCCTCAAAGGAGAATTCATGACCTCACTGATGTCGTCAATATTCGAGTTGGGAACCTGCCATTCACTTATCTTGGAGTTCCTTTATTCCAGGGATGTCCTCGTGCTAGTCATTTACGTCCTCTTGCGGACAACATTATCTCTGTTTTTAGTCGTTGGAAAGGGTCAGCGCTCTCAATGGCAGGTAGGTTGGCTTTGATAAAATTAGTCCTCTCTAGCTCCTTTGTACACTCTTTTATTGTTTACAAATGGCCGATTTCTCTTCTAAATCGTCTCAACCGCTGTATCAGAAATTTCCTTTGGACGGGATCCATTGACTCTCAAAAACTAGTGTCTGCTTCTTGGTCGAAATGTTGTAAGAGTATGGAGGTTGGTGGTTTAGGAATTAAAGATTTTGAGAAATTCAATACTTCTCTTTTGGGGAAAATGGCGTGGAATCTTATTCAAAATCAGTCCTTTGTCAATAATCTATTGCGTAGTCGGTTTTGTAACTCTTCTGGACTCCCTAAGCTAATTATTTATAATTCTTCCATTTGGTTGTCTATCAAGAGTTCTTTTCACCGCTTAAACTCCGAGGTCATTTGGTGGATTGGTCGTGAAACTTCGAATCTTAATTTCTGGAATGGGCTATGGATCAAACCTTCAATTTCGGATCAGCTTCAGTTAACCGATCAAACTCGTCGTCGGCTAACTGATGGTATTTCCAGTTTTTTGGATGATAATGGTTGGAAAAATATTGATTTTTTACCCTTGTCCTTGCGAGATCAGATTAAGGCGATTCAGAGGGGGAATGACAGTGATGATGTTTGTATTTGGACTACCTCGTCTTCGGGTTGTTTCTCGGTTAGAGATTTTTATTGCTGGCTCACCAATTCTGTTCATAAGATTCCTTGGCATAGATTTATTTGGAACAGTTGGCTGCCTCCATCTCGAGCAATTATTTGTTGGCGGATTTTAATGGAAGCACTTCCTACTCATGAAAAGCTTTGTTGTCGGGGTCTAATCATAGTTTCTCGTTGTTGTTTCTGCTTACATCATTCTGAAACTATGGATCATATTTTCTTACACTGTGATTTTGCTAAGCAAATGTGGAATTCGATCTCGGGATTATTTGGGAGGAGCATTAAACTTTCAGGTACTTTTCTTGATCTTATAATTGATGCAATGGACCACAATTTCGGGACTCAGGTTAGTGTTCTTTGGACCTCAGCAATTGTAAACGCTGTTTGGTTAATTTGGCATCTTCGGAACCTTGCTTTTTTTGAAGATGAGACGCCGAATATAACTCTTGCTTTACGTAGGCTCTGGAATTTAATACGGGAGATGAACGGTTTTAATTTGGGAACTGCAAAAAATAATATGTGCGAGTTTCATGTTCTTCGACAACTCAGGCTGCCTATTCGCAGTCCTCGTGCCCAGCGAATTATTGAAATTGTTTGGAAATCTCCTTTGTCGGGATGGTTAAAGGTTAATACAGATGGTTCTGCTAGTGGTTCGCCAGGTCAAGCAGGAGCGGGTGGAATCTTTCGCACGGCACGTGGTTTCCCTAGGGGCTGTTTTGCTTTTCCGGTTGGCATAAATTATGCTTATATTGCAGAATTGCGGGCTGCAATTTATGCTATTCATGTTGCTTGGAGGAGAGGTTGGCATCGTATATGGCTTGAGTGTGATTCTATATATGTTGTTAATCTTTTCAGACAACGAACTACTTCAGTTCCCTGGGAGGTGCGTCAAGAATGGCTTCAATGTCTATTTCACATTTCTAGCATGCAATTTGTTGTTTCTCATATTTATCGCGAAGGTAACAAAGTTGCGGATGCTCTTGCTCGTTTCGGGCTTTCTGCATATGGAGTAAACTGGTGGAATTCGGCTCCTTCATTTTGCACGAGTTTTGTTAATGACGATTTTTGTGGTATTGAGCAATATCGATTTGTGATGTAATTTTATTTTCTTAAACATTTGTATTCTTTTCTCTCTTTAATTTATCGGGCCTAGCTTTGAGTTCAGGTTTCGGGGGTGCCAACCTAATTGGGATGTCCGAGCCTCTCTTTTACTAGTCTCCCACCTTTCATTTAAAAAAAAATTTTGGTGAGTTGATTTGCATGCAATTTATAGAAGCCCGGCATAGTATAATTTCTCTGTATTCATGTGCAACATAATTTATATTTTTGAGGGAATTTTTTATTAATATACATATACGAAAAGAAAAAACTGAATCATGAAGACAAGTTGTATCTTGATAATATATTATATTGCATTATTGAAATGCATTATAATTGATTTCGGATAGGTACATGTATCTTCACATAAAGATTTTAACATGAATAGTACGACGGCATTCTTTATGTATAAATTCATGTGGTACTTTGAGCTAAAAAATAATTTTCACATAACACTTCAATTAATAGAATTTTAGCGGTGTGACATGAATTACTAATATATTTTGTAGTTAATTATTTATATAAAATTTTAAATATTAAAATAGAGTTGTGTTATTTAAGTTCACTTTGGACAATTTTACCCTTTTAATTATATGTCTTTAAAGCAATAATTCATTTTCTCATAACTAGTTTTCATTTGGAACAAAAAAATCTGGAAATTCATAATGTGAAAAGAGCTAAATACTCCAAAAAAAAAAATTATGACAAAAAATCATTAAATAAAAAGTTTTTGAAAAAAGAAAATAAAAACATTGTGGGCTTATTTTGGCCCAGGCGGTTCCAGGATCCGCTTGGCCAAGTTATTTTTGGAGTTTTATTTGTTCGGCATTTTTTTGACTCTTTGATTCAAAATCATGAAAAAATTATTTATTTTGTTGAGAAAATATGAAATTTTAGTTTAAAGAGTTAGATATATGAAAATAGCAAAATTTGTCAAAAGTAGGTTGCATTTAGCTCTTCACATTAAAATAAATTGTACGACTTTATTGGTTTACAGATAAATTATTGAGATCAGATTAGTTTCTTACTTCTTGAATTCTCAAACTATGTAACTAGATGTAAATCATTTTCTCGACATAGTAGTGTTCATATGTTATACACTATTCAACATGAGATTTCTCCACCTTGGAGCTCATCTATGCTCAATATTAATCTGAAACTCATTCGTTTTATTAAAAGTTAAGGTTCCCAATTCTTTTTCCTTCATAATAGGAAAAGAAAAAGATGCACCAATTTGTAAACTAATATAATCTTAAGTACTGATTTTCGAAATAACCAACATAAATAATGAAGGAATCTTATAATAATATGGTAATAAGTTAATAACTGAGTTGACACATATTAATAGAAAGGATTAACTTCAAATAAGTGTCCTATGGCTTCGCGGTTTTGCAAATAAAAGATTGTGGTTTGCCTTTGAGCAAATAAAGAACTGTGGTTTGTATTGTTTGCAGAATTAAATAAATTGTCGATTTTGTTGACGTAAACGAAGATATTTTTGGCCCAAAATATTTTTCTGACCTTTGACATTTTTCTTCTCAAGGGCCTAATGTCTACTTTCTGACTTATTTTGTGTTGATTTCATTTTTCTGTAACAGTTTGCGCACGTCGATACTTATGCGTCCGGTCGTGAGGTAGTGGCTTAGTGGCGTTATGTCACTGTTGACTTGTGCTTGTGTACTTTTGTCTTCAAGAACACCTTCCAAATTGGCAAACGCATATGGTTAGTTCTAATTTTGTTGTGGATTTTGTAAAAGTTGTACTGGCATTTGGTTTTGTAATTACATCTTTATTTTTAGTTTGGAGTGTTTGAGCTTTCATTTTTTTGCTCCACCATTTTAAAATTATCGGTGGAGGCTGCATTTCTTTCATTATTTATTTTGTTGTTTATTTTGCTCATGTTGTGCTTTAAATTTGAGAAATGATCAATTTGTCCTTTGAACAATTTATTACTATTCTTTGTTTTGAATATAACTGAAACAATTTTGATCCGGTGTTAGACACACGTTAGAGTATTGACTTCACTTAACGTATCTGAATTTAATTGTAAGTTGTCCATTTAACAATTTTTAAATTTTTTAAAAGCATTTTAGTCATTCTTTGTCAAACAATTTTAAAAGCATTATAGTCTTCATTCAAATGTTACATGTCATATGCGAAGTCAATATTATAACACATATATAACATTGCATCAAACATTATTTCCGTCATACTCAAAATAGGACACTAAATATATTTTTAAATAGTTTAGAGGGCAAATATGTCTGTCACTAAAGTTTGGGTAGCAAACTAACCAAAATAGATAAAGTTAAGGATCTAAATATGGTTTGCCAAAAAGAAATTACACTTGCAAAAACTAAATAAATAAATAAGTATAATAATGATAATATTTTACCCTGAGATCGATGATGATTAATGAAAGAGCAATGCCTTCTAATAAGGAACTTCCCAACTTGGATCTGGATTAGTTTTACGTTGTCGCCTCAAGATATTAGATAGTTTGACAAAATAAATGATAATAAAACTTCCATGTATGCCATTTTTAAGGATGCATATGTCAAAATTGTATTACGATTTAAATATAATAAAACAACAAGGCTAATTTCTTTAAAAGTCCCTTCTGTTTATTAATTTTGATAAAATAGTATTTGTGTTTATTTTTTTATTTTTTTTTTGATGAATCAAAAAATCAATTAATGCAAAACTGCAGCAATTACACATAGGAAGATGGCCCTATGAAACAAAGAAATTAAAGAATCCTTAAGAAAACTATACACAATCTTTATCTACTTCCAAACTTCCTGGAAAGTTATAGGAAGGGAATGACATTCAAAGAAACGAAGTCGGATCATATAACGAATAGACCGAACAACATCCTCATAATTAAAAGCAATCTGCTGGAAATAAAAACGATTTCTAGCTAACCAGACTTGGTAAACCGTGATAGAGAAAACAATCCGGCGAAGACAAGAGAGTTGAGATTTACCATTAGCCCTTCTTCCCAACCAACTGACTATCCGCCTCCAAGGCATATTCAACGCAGGCAGCATACACTTAGAAGCAAAATAATGTCATACTTTATTGGTCACATAGCACTTGAAAAATAAGTGATCTATAGACTCTCTCCCCTGGTGACAAAGCTCACAGATATCACTAGTGAGAATACCAAACCTGAACAATCTTGTTCTCACCCCAATAGAGTTGTGTAAAATAAGCCACAACACAAAACTACAACGAGGAATATGCAATTTTCCCCACACAATTTTATACCAGTTAACCACCGCCTTTTTTTCCCTGAGTAATTCCCAAGCAGAGGAAATGGTGAATTGACCAGAGGAGGAGAAAGGCCATGAAATTGTATCATTATGAGAAGACTGTAAATTACAGGAAGAAACATGTTGCCAAGCAAGAGCTGTGTCTTCATTAGATGGCTCCGGAAGCCGCCAAGCCCCATTCCTGCTAACATCACAAACTAAAGCTTTCGTAGGAATATCAGCATCCAAACAGTTAACTTGGGGAAAAGATTGAGAAACAGATGAACCATTCAACCATGGATCATGCCAGAAAGAGAAAGTTTCTCCGTTCCCTATAGAGTAATTGAAAGCTTCTTTATATACTTCCCGTAATTGGAGAAGCTTCCGCCAACACCAACTAGCATCCGTCAGGATTGAGGTTCCCCAAAAACTAAAGCCCTTCAATCTGTTAACTTTAATCCACTGAACACAAAGGGTGTTTTTATTAGAGAGAATGTGCCAAATTAACTTGCCAATAGCTGCAGAATTCCACACCTTAATGCCAAAATGATGTCTATGTTTTTATTTTTTTGACAAAACAATGATTGTGTTTAGCTTCATTATCCAAAAAGCAGAAAAATCGTTAACGGTGTTAAGTTTGATGACGTGACACGAGGTATTTTGAGTCCTAGTTTATTGTAAAAAGTTCATTTTTCACACTTTAAAGTTGTAAATACGTGGGTTTTTTTTTTAAGAATTTACCAATAAATTTAGACCAAAAACACTTTGACACATCATCACATTTAACACCGTTGGTGATTTTTCTACCATTGGGTAACAGAGCTGAACACAATCCTTATTATGTCAAAAAAATTAAACATAGACATCATTTTGACAAAATTGATAAACACAGAGTTTCTTTCAGAAAATTACCCAAATAACAACTGTAAAAACATTAGATATAAATTTATTAGCATTTACTTCTTCACATGCATATATAATTAAATATTTAAATATTTATAAGCATGGACGTTTCTCCATATGGAGCCTCCTCTATGGAGGAAGAAACGGCTATGAAGACTGTTTCTGCCTAAGTTGAAACGGCCATTTTTTCTTTAAAAAATTAATTTTTTAATATTTTTAACGTGTTTCTAATGTTCAAGTATTTCGTCCTCTATTAATTGATCGTCATTATACAGTTCCAGTTTTTTTTTTCATTCGACATCTCAAAGTCCGGATTTCTAGTGTTCTAGTTTCAAAAATATGTTTTTTTTTGTTTGAGAGATTTCAACTTTTATCTTTCATGACTTGTTCATAATGTAAAGGACAAATTTGTCAAATGGGCTGTAGTTCGGAAAAAATGGACTATAAATAGTGATACCCATAATTAAATTCAATGTTAGTCGAGTTTGCACTACGATCCCTTCATAAGACAATTAAACTTTGTCATCATGGAAAAAAAGAAATTTTTTTTATCACAAAACTCGTTTATGCCAAACAATGATCAAAACTTGTTACTTGTTTTACATTTACAAGGTGACATTGGCAAACATAAGATATTTATCAGTGTTAGATATTTATATAAAAGATGAGGGATTGAACTTGAAGCTAAAGTTTCCAAATGTTTCTTTCATATAAAGCAAAGTATGTCGTCTAATGTATCTTTGCCATGCATTGCTAAAAAAAAACATGCTTCATATAAACAAAGGCCTTTTACATAATTGATCATTTCGCCAAGCATTATTAGTGGGTAAGCTTTTTCTTATTATTGGACTTTACGATCGACAAGCTCAACAAAAGTACATGTGAGATCCCTTTCAATGTTTTGATCCGGAGAAGATTTGTTCGCTTGCTTAAGAAAGCTAGTGGAAAGAGTCTGCTCATTGAGATTTAAGCCCTCTTTTTTTACTAAACTGAATTTACTGAATGTTTCAAATATATTGGATAATTACATTGTGTAAAGCTCATATTCGTTGAAATGATAAGTGACAATCATTCATTGAATTGGGGTACCATGTTACTCGTACGTCGGGTGTATACTAAAATCTTCCTTTAGTAATATTCGAATTATGATCCACATCAACATTGACTCCTAAACAAGAGAGATTCATGTTTTATTAATAAAATTGTTTACCTATGAATTATGACTTTTCAATTTTGAAATTTTCTCTATCTAAATATCTATTTTCTCCCTCTTCATCAAACAACATGTAAATGAAGTTAAAAGTAGTGGAAGAATTTAAGGTGTTTAAAATATCATAAATTAAATTCATTTTCGAGGGGCTCTAATTTCATGCTGGGTTTGGGCCTGACCTAAGCATCATAAATTTTTGAGTGCCAACTGTTATATAGCTCTTTAAATTAATATAAAATATTAACTAGTCAAAATTTAGCTAGCCAAATTTGTGGTTTGCTCCAACCATACTAGCTATTAGACTCTCTATATGATTATTTTATTATTAAAATAAATGAAAAAGAAAAGTGAAAAAGAAAAAGCAAAGCAAACAATAAAAGAAGAAAGAGAAAGAATGATTTAATAATACAAATAGTTAGCCAAATTGGCTAGCCAAATTTAGTTATTGAAGTTGGCTCTCTAAAAAATTTAGAGAGCCATGTCACCTTGTTGGAGTAACATCCTAGTTATTCAACTAGCTAAATTTAACTTAATAGTTGTTTAGCTAGTGATGTTGGAGTTGCTCTTAATGCAAATCAAACTAATGGAGTTCTTTCTATAAATTCCATGCAAATCAACATGCTTATGCAACTCATTCTAAAAACCCCAAGTTCTCCATTTAGATTGTAAACAAAATGGCAGAATCAGCTCAAAAGGATGTTCTCCGTGGTGCTTCGAAAAACATTCCTATCGGGATTTGGGGTTATAGCTTTTCTTCCATTTCTCCACTTGATTCGGTAAGTTCTTTCAACAATTTTACTTGTTATTTTGTTTTCAGATTGTCAAGAAACCATTTGACCCGAAAAGCGGGATCATGTAATAAGCATGATCTTGTAACATATATATCATTCATGACGCCTCCCAAAACGACTGTCCGAGTTCTTAAAACACAATTAACAGATTTGTGTTCTTTTTTATTATATGAATATGCAAAAATTGTCATTTGTTTGAGGACTTAAAATTAATATTTACATATACTTCAGGAATTGGAATCATACACCAAGGATGTGGAAGAACTTAAAGAAAAAGTGAGGGACATGCTAATTCAATCAACAAATGAATTATCTTATAATATTGAATTCATTAATCTATTATGTCGTCTTGGCGTCTCCTATCATTTTGAGGATGAAATTGATAAACAACTCAACCATATTTTCACTATCGATCTGCCAAAAATCCTTGAAAATAATAATTATCAGCTCAGCACTCTAGCAACTTTGTTTCTAGTCTTACGACAACATGGATATAAAATGACGTCCGGTAAGCATATAATAATTACCAACCAAAATTTGTTCCAAAGTTTTGAATCATTTCGAGTTTTTGACTTTTAACTTTATTAATTAGATGTGTTCAAAAAGTTTAAGGATGAGTTTGGAGAATTCAAGAAAAGCATCATCAACGACGTAAAAGGTCTTCTTTCCTTGTATGAAGCATGTTTTCTAGCCGTACATGGCGAAGATATATTAGATGAAGCACTTCATTTTACAAGGAAATATCTCGAAACTTTAGCTGATAATTCAAGCCCCCATCTTCGGAAACATATAAGGAATGCTTTGATCTTGCCATATCACCACAACATGGAAAGACTCAATGCTTTGCATTATATATCTTTTTATAATGCATGTGAATCTCCAAATGGAACTCTTCTCAAATTCGCAAAATTAGATTTTAATTGGCTGCAATTACTCTACCGAAAAGAGTTAGCTTTACTTTCGACGTGAGATAACTTTTAATTAACATACAAATTTTTCTGATACAATATCCGAATTAGTAAGGCTTAACTACCCTGCTAACTCCTAAAGTTGCCAACTTTTTTCAGTTTAACTCCTCAACTCAAAACAACAAGTCACTTTAACCCATTGGTCCTATGTGGCGCCTATGTGGCAAAACTTGACGCCTACGTGGCAAGAGTAAGAGAGTGGAGGGGCAAATTTGAAACTTTTCCATTTTTGTAAATTACAAAATGGCTCCTAAATTTTGTTTTTCTTTCTTTTTCATCTCTTCTTCTTCTTCTTCTTCTCATTTCTCTTTTTTTTTTTCATTTCCAAATTTTTCCAGATTTCTGGAAATTCTGGAAATTTTTCAGAATATTCCAAAATTCTGAATTTTTCTAGAAATTCCAGAAATCTGGAAAGTTCTGGAATTAGAAATTTGGAAATTTCTGGAGTTTTTTTCAGAAATATGGAAATTTCCAGAAATTCCAGAATTCTGGAAATTTCCAAATTTCTGAAAATTTCAAGAAATTTCAAAATTTTGAAAATTTCCAGATTTCTGGAATTCTATAAATTTGGAAATTTCTGGAATTTTTCCAGAAATTCCAGAATTCTGGAAGTTTCCAGATTTCCAAAATTCTGGAAAAATTTCAGAAATTGAAATTTCTAGAATTTTTCCAGAAATCTGGAAATTTCTATATCTGGAGAATTTCCAGAATTCTGGAAAGAAAGATTTGGAAAAAAAAGAGAGAAAGAAGAAGAATGAGGGACGGAAAAGAAAAATAAAAAAAGTATGAAGGGTCAAAATGATATTTTACCAAAGAGTGTATTACACTCTCCTTAGGTGCAACTGGTCATGTGTCGAAAAGGGTTAAAGTGACCTGTTTTTTGAGTTGAGGGGTTAAAATGGGAAGCGAAGAACATAAAAGGTTAAATTGAAAAAAATTGTTAACTTTAAGGGTTAGCAAGGTATTTAAGCCAATTAGTAATTAATAAAAGCGACTTGTATATTTTTATATTAGGTGGTGGGAAAATACAAATATTGTGGAAAGTCTTCCCTATGCAAGAGATAGAGTTGCAGAGGCATTTATATGGGCAGTCGGATCAATTTTTGAGCCACAATACCGTCTTTCTCGGATGATTTTATGCAAGCATGTGCAATTGGAAGCAGTGTTGGATGACACATATGATACTTATGGCACCATGGATGAACTCAAATGTTTTACAGCTGCACTAGAAAGGTAATTTATTATAAATAATAATAAAAGATAATGTTAGGATCTTACTCAACAATATTTTGGTTTTTGCGATTCAATAATGTTTTGATAACAACTTCTTTGAGCAACCACCTATGCAATAGTGTTTTGGTTATAATATTTTCGAATCTTGTAATTAAGAAAAAATAAATTTAATATACTTGCGCTTCAAGTTCAAAGTCATTTTTCGTGTGGGAGGATATTAATTTATAACATAAATTATTTTTTGATATATCTTTCCTATATGTCATCTACAAAAGGTTTTTTTACACTAGGAGGAAAAGTTGACACAACAATTGGTCTAATTCATAGACACGTTTTCACAGCGTGAGATAAAAAAGTTCTATTATTTTATCATGTTTATCTCATAAATATTTCATTTTCTAAAATGTATGTCAGGTTGACTATAGATGACATTGATGAGTTGCCGGAATATATGAAATTTTTTCACACGTGTATCTCGAAGATTTTCGAAGAAACGGAAAATAATGTCAATAAAACATGCTCTTACAAAGCCTCTTATGCTAATGAAATGGTAATTAATTAAGAGTTATAGATACATAATTATTTTGAAGTCATTAAGAATTATATTGATTAATTAATTTTGATATACAATAGTTCAAAGAGTTGGCGAGATCCTACTTAGTTGAGAAAAGTTGGAACAATGATGTTGTGGAAGTGCCCTCCTTTGATGAGTATATGCAAAATGGAAGGTTGACCAGCACTTTTGACTTTGTTACATCGGCAGTAATCCAAGGAATGGAAAACATGGGCATCAAAGAAATTATTTGGGTCCGAAATAATCCACCAATTATTGATGCTACCAAATTCTTTGGTCGTCTCATGAATGACATAGCTGCAAGAAAGGTTTGCCCTTTGATCCGTTAAATTTGTTGAGTTTATAAAAGATCAAAGGATTAAACAATGTATTTTGAAAACATATAAACGAAACAGTTATTAGTTAAATTTAAGAATTAATAAAAAATTTATTCATTTATATTTGAAGGATGAGACAAAAAGAGAAGACTTTCCCAAAGGAATTGATTGTTATATGAAACAATATAAAGTGTCACGAAATGAGGCCATTGACGGGATATTCAAATTACTTGAAAATAAATGGAAGAATATGAACGAAGACTTGTTGAAACCACCAACAATTTCAAAGATATTGCTCAAGTACGCTTTCAACTTTGCCCGTATGTCAATGGTTTTCTACATTGGACACGACTTGTTTACATACGAGTCCTCTTCCAAAGAATTAATCACATCATTGTTCATCAAGCCGATTCCAATGTAATACCAACTAATAATCAGCAACTGCATAAGTTTGTTAAGATTTTCTTTCAACTTTTGTTTTCATTTGTATTTGTATAATAATGTATGTCTGAAGTTCATATGTTGACTTGATTGATCTCTTAATTAAGTTTGTAAGTGTGTTCAAATTAGTTGTATCTATTTGGGACAAATAATAAATGTGTTTAATTAAAAAATAATATGTATTTAACATTTAACCACCTATAATTATTAGTAATCGATAGAGAAATGCTCAGGTGTGACAATGGGCTTATGGTGTGACAAGGGAAAGAGGTGGGAGTAATTTTGTAATTGAACATGGAAAGGTGGCAAACTTGTAATTAGGAGAAAAGCCCTTATGCGTGGAAAATGGAGGGAATGAAGATGAGGTGATGTCAGCGCTGATGTCACCTCTGGAGAGAGAAAAAGTTTTAATTAATTTCTTTAAAATGCATTTTCCGCCTCTTCCCGAACTCATTTTTCAAAAAAAAAGTGATAGGCTATTTCCAGCCATACTTTTACCATACTTGACATAGTAAAAGTCTATAATACCCCTACCCATATTTCTCAAACCCAAACTAAACCAAACCATCTTCCACCCAAAGTTTGTTTAACCCAACCATAACACATTATCCGGCGAGCAAGAGTCTCCGCCGCAGCACCATATATTCCGGCGACCACCAACAATTCCGGCAGAAAACATTTTCCGGCGAGTACATTTACGGAGCTCAAATCATGTCGGGAAGACGAAACAAAGAAAAAAGACAAAATCGGGAAAAAACACCGGAGGTAAACTAGTTTTTGATTGAATTTAGTATAGTTTTGGTGTAAAATCCGGCTACATGGCCGGATTTTACACCAAAACCGGCGGACACATGGTTTTCACGCTCCGCCGCACGGCGGGGCTGATGGGTTTTCAGCCCCACCGTGAGGTGGGGCGTGAAAACTATCAGCCCCGCCGTGCGGCGGGGCGTGAAAACCTCGGTGGGGCTCAAAAACCATGAGTCAGGGTTTTTTTTGAAGTTTTTTTTATTTTTTTTTAAACGGAATAATTTGAATTAAACATTAATATATAGTTTAGAGGTGTATAATCTTGACGACAATAACTTAACTGAATTATTAATTAAATTTATTTAGATTCGCGAACCTAGACCGACCGTAGGAGGCAAATTCGTGAATTTAGCTAGACAATTGCATTCTTCCGAACCGACTAGCAGAATAGAGATCCCGATGTCGGATATAGTTCAGGAAATGTCTACTGCACGACATACGAAGAGGCGTCATATAGATTTTGATTCACGCCAGACATTACCTGTTAGACGGACTGGCCGTCAGATGCCAGAGTTGCATCCTTACCAGCAGACCCAGTCTGATATGTTCAGAGATCCACAGTTTGATATGAGTGTATCCGGGGTTGGTTTAGATGCATCAGATACAGAGTCCGACGAGCGCGAGATTGATTATGATGGTTCATCCGATGAGTATGTGATGTCACCGGATCGCCAGTACGAGGACGTTGATTTCTCCCAGAGACGATTCACTCTGGCATCTGACATCACTGTAGGTTTTGGTGCTGCGGAGGGTTCTGCCCGTGGTATGGATTTTCGTAGTAGGGCATCTGGTATTGGGGAGGGTTCTGGTCAGGGTAGTCGGAGACCAGCTAGGCCGGAGAGGGAGGTCGGTACTGGTGCGAGACATGGCAGTGTAGTGGAGGGTTCTAGCCAGAGTAGGCGGAGACCGGCTAGGTCAGGGAGGGATCTCGGTGTTGGTGCGAGTGAGATGGGGCCTGATACAGATCACATTGACTCGGATTCAGTCCATGCACCAGTCCATGCCACTGTACATGACGCTAGGAGGAGTGTGACTGGTAGATTTGTTGCTCAGTCAGGTAATATTATATACACTTTAACTAAATATATTTTTTATATTATTATTTTTTAATATTTTTTTATATTTTTCAGTCGGTTCGAGAAAGGTTAGAGCTTCAGATGATGAGAGTTGGTTGGTGACTAGTCCAGTAGAGGGCGGCCCAGTAGACGGGACTGTTATTCCCAGTTTTTTGGGACACGTTGCTTCTAGATTGTGGACAGTGCAGCCGGAGAGACGGGGACTTTTGTCTACTGGGACAAGAAAGTCGATTTGTGACTATTTGAAAGTCTCTTTCGCAAAAGCTCCACCTGATGTTAGTATTTTTAATTAATTAATTTTCAGAAATTATTTAAATTTAATTGTTATTATTTATATTTATTTTATTTTTATAAATGTCAGATGAGCCAAATGTTGCTGAGGACAGGCCTATCACACCTTCCATTTATTTCTTTTGATCACATTGACCAGCCGTTGATATCTGCATTTGTTGATCGATGGCAGCCGGACACGAATTCGTTTCATATGCCATTCGGAGAGATGACTATCACATTGTTCGATGTGTATCATATTTTGCGCATTCCGGTGGATGGTGAGTTGGTTAGTGCTGCTCCAGATAGTGATAGGGTGCAGGATTTACTTCAGTTATTCTTCGACTGTGGGAGGAGAGATTTGGATGGTTTTTATCAGGGTGGAGGCGTGAAGACCGCCAAGTTGAGAGCGATGGTTGACGATGAGAGGTTGCCTAGCACGTTACGAGCTAGAGCATGGATGTGGCTTGCTATAGGGTCCACGTTGGTTGTGGACAAGAGTGGAGATAGGGTCAAGGGTACACTATTAGAGGAGTTGATTCGAGATGATCAGGAGGGCGCTGATGGAGTAAGCGGGTACTCGTGGGCATCAACCACTTTAGCATACCTTTACCGGCAATTGGGGATAGCTAGCAGAGGAGATACTCGAACTATTGTTGGTTGTCTGACATTGTTGCAGGCATGGATATACGAGTACTTTCCGACCTTGCGTCCTGGTCGGGCCTCAGATATTGTGCATCCTAGTGGGGCACTGGCGAGCAGATGGGTTCCAATGTTATCACAGAGGCTTGACAGATTAGAGACTCTACGAGTGCATTTGGATCGACTTTCGTCGTTTGAGGTACATATTTTTTGTCTACTTTTATTTTTATTTTTTCAGATTTAATTTATTGACTTATATAAAACATTTAGGTATGTTGGACACCATACGGGCATGTGTCGGTTTCTCAGAGCCTCCGAGTGCAGTATGCTGGGTGGATTCGGTACCGGGATATATGTGAGCCATACATGCCAGACCGAGCAGTTCGTCAGATACGCTACGTACAACCGGTCCCTCGTGATATCCTTAGGCCTAATCGGGCATGTAGACCGTGGAAATCGGTGGGTTACAAGATACATATGAATCTTGTACAAGTTGATGATCATTGGAGGAGGAACCACACTGCCATTGACCCGACGAGTCTAAGAAAGACGACGATAGTGGAGCCTGGAGCTTGTACCGACGATTACATAGATTGGTATACATCTCATTCGCACCCTATACTGTCGCGTGCCAGTCTTGACATGCCGACTGTTATCACCCGTGATAACACTGCATATGTAAGTCTTTATATTTTTTTACATATTAATATATTAAATTTTTTACATATTATTATATTAACTAATTGTTTTGAACGACTTGTTTATTAGTGGGTTGATCAGATGGGGCGAATAGCTGATCGGGCGATTTCAGCTGTGCCGGAGCCGGATCCACGTAGACAAGCATTAATAGCGGATTTGGAAGCGGTTGTAAGACAGTGGCGTTTGTCTGGTTGATTCTATGAATATTTGTTATTACTGAATATTAAGTAATTATGAAATTTTATGTTGTGGAATTTTATGGAATATTATGTTGTGGAATTTTATGGAATTTTATGTTGTTGAATTTATTTGTCAATATCAAGTCAGATAACTGTTCTTTGACATGAAATAAAGCTACTAAAGTTCAAACTTTACACACATATCTACTCAAACTGAGGGATAATCAGCGGGGTAATATTTTTAGATAAATGTTCAACACAGTAATATTCTTCAAATGGTTAGAATCAAATCCCTCAGAATCAAAATCCCTCTTACGAGGTATTTCGTACTAATCCATTATCGCTTGTGGAAACTTAGGAACATAATTTCATATATGTTGATGTCCTTCAAAGGCATAGTGCATTCGTAAATAATTTTGGTCAGTACAATGATATGACGAGAAACAGATCTAATGTTCCATGGAAGATCTTTCCTGATGATTATTTAAGAGAAGTCGACTATTACACTGACATTAACTCTATTTTCTGTGTAATTCCTAGTTTCACGTTCGGGATACTGTTTAATTAATTTGCTAATTTGATTTCAATTTCGTCATATAATATTCAATGTTAATGTATGTTTATATGTTATTTATGTTGTTTAATCTAATTTGATTTAATTTTAATGTTAAAGGGTTAGGATTAGGGTTAGGGTTAGGATTAGGGTAAGAATTTTTTTTTTTTAAAATTAGAAACTCACACGGTTTCCGCCCCACCACATGGTGGGGCGGAAACCGTACATGCCCCCCCACATGGCGGGGCGTGAACCATGTCAGTCAGTGTTTTTTTTTTCGAATTTTTTTTAAAAAAGGGTAAAATCGTCTTTTACTACGTCAATTTTAGTAATCCATGGCTGGAAATAGTAACCCCCAAAAAAAATTATACCACTGAACTCGTATTAATTAGGCGGTCATTTTGAGACCCATTGTTGCTATTTATAAGTAATTTTTATTTTTTTTATTTTTCTATGGTTATTTCGAATTAATACTCGGTTGTTCCAGCAGAATACTACACTTGTTTCACCAGACTACTACATTTGTTCCACCAGAAAACTACATTTTTTTACACTCTCCGAGTATTCTGCTGGAACAAATGTAGTAGTTTGGTGAAACAAGTGTAATATTCTGTTGAAACAAATGTAGTAGTTTGGTGGAACAAGTGTAATATTCTGCTGAAACAAATGTAGTAGTCTAGTGGAACAAGTGTAGTATTCTGCTGGAACAAGTTGTTCCGAAAGAATACCCGATTGTTTCGAAAGAATACCCGATTGTTTCGAAATAATACTCGGTTGTTTCAAATTAATACTTTGTTATTTCAAATTAATACTCGGTTGTTCCGAATGAAATATTCGATTGTTCCATATGCTATAATGTTTCAACAAAATACTTTGTTGTTTCAATTACTACTGTTAGGTTTTGAGATTGAGAATTGCCGATTGTATAAATTAAATAAAGAAAGGAACAGAAAATAATCAAGCAACAAGGAACTAGATGAAGAGCCTTCATGGATTCTCACGCCCCTCCATAGTTAAATGAAGACAAAAAATAGAAGAATAATCATCATGAGAGGAGAAGTGGTTTGCGTTGTTGATATATGATTTAAATTATATGATTATCTCATCTCATCTTTATCTGCTCCCATTTTCACACTTTATTCATTTAATAAAATAGAAAACAATATTCAACAAGGTTTATTTGAAAAAGAAGGTAAGATTTTCGGCAAGGTTTATTTGTTTATAGCAAATTCAGAAGTAACAGCAAGAATGAAATTACATGAAGTGGAATGAACAGCTCAGATAGGAAAAGTCATGTCTTTTATGGTTGATGAGCAAAAGGGTCAAAACAATAACATCATAACAACATGTACATAGATAATAATCCAACTAACAGAATACTAATAATAATATCATTGTTGTATTTCAACAAAATAAATGAATTCAGAAAAGCAAACAACAAGCATTACTGACCAGGAGAGTATTTCAACTTTGTATAAATATTAGTAATGATTTACTTGCATGTTCTTGTATTGCATCTTGTTTAACAACTAACTTTGATGCCCATGATGTCATTTATTAGTGGAACTGTATGTAGCATTTCCAAACTGATGTTTTTTGTAAAAATGAAGATCTTCCATATTCATTTTGGCTAACGGATATCTGCTGGTTCTAAATATCTGTTGATTTAGAACCGTCTGTTTTTTATCTTCCAATATAGGATTTTGTTGGAACAACACAGTATTTTTGTGAAACAACACAGTAATGTTTTGAAACAACACAGTTGTTTTTTGAAACAATATCATATTCTGTTGAAACAATACACTATGCAATAATACACGGGGAAATTGATGAACGACTAATTAAATTGTAGTCCCAACTGAAGTGTCAACCCAAACTATAGTACATGTGTGTGCAATTACAAGTAAGAGGTTTTTCTCCATGGAGAATTCTATTGTGGCAAAACCAAGTCATCCAAATGAAATTGCAAAAAAAATTGAACTCTTTGTCCGAGAGCGCTGCATAAGAAGAAGAAACCCAATCCAATAAATCAATAGTCTGGAGCTTGTAAGCTTTAAAGTTTACCTCTTTTAATCTCCACTTTAGTTTGGTTGACCTGCAATTCTTGAAAATATGCAGAAGAGATCCATCACTACCCCCACAAAAAAGACATTGATTAATTGCAACAACTTTTCTCTTGAATAGACTTTCCATAGATAGCACCGAATTTTGCACGCCCCCCATATAAAGTGAACGATCTTTTTTGGAGGAGGATGATGAGTGGCGGACCTGAAACTACGGTGTCGGAGAAGGACCGGAAGGAGGTTAAATCGGAGAAATTTGATAGTGGTGGCGGTGGGGGTGCGGTGGTGCCAAGTTATTGTGGGATTGATTTCGAAAAGGAAAAGAATAGGTTGGAAAATTATTTTTATAGACCTAATTAATTACACTATTAGTACTTGTCTCACCATAAGAGGGTTGTCACACCATAAGGGGGTGTCTCACCTGAACTTGACTCGTAATTGATATATAATTGGTAGCTTGACATAAATTAATAAGTGAACTTCTCTTACACATATCTTGAAGCAATTAAACAGCTGTTTGAATGGTAAATTTGTCAAACTCTCTTACTGTATTTGGTGCACTTTCTAAAAACGTTCATATTATATTCCTTTGAAAATCTTAGCGGCCTATAGTCTTGATTAATAATTTCTTCATAACCCTTTTTTTTTGTTCGTCTCTCTAACGCATCTATTATGTTTACTTCAAGGTGTAGGCTATGGTCACTTTGTTTTTCCCTTACTTTGTCTATACTTTGTCTTTTTCACCATTTGATTAGTTTTTAACCCATGATCCAATGGTTGACAAAACAAAGTAATGGTTACTTTGTGAAAAACAAAGTGACCCTAGAATATCCCATTACTTCAATTATTTCATTTTTCTTAATCTGTATTGTCAGTTCATTAATATTTTTCAAGAAACCATTCTTTTAAATTATTTTTTTTTTTCAAGCCAAAACTTTTTACATTTCATTTAGCTACTCTCCTATTGTGTAGTCGTATTTAACCATTAACCTTAGTGAGGAGGATCCATCTACTCAAATGGGCTGAGTTAGCCCATTGAAAATATTAGTGTACTTTTTGACGACGACGACGACATTGACTTTTGCTTCATCTTCTTAACCTAATCCTCTCAGACTTGCACTGATCACAAAAAAATCAACAGCAAGAAACACCCATGTCCGCCGCCGCCGCCACCATTCTCCGGTGGGCCTACCTCCCCGTCGAACTGCTCAAAATCATCGGAGAACACCTCGATTCCCGCGTCGACGTTTTCCGATTCCGAGCAGTTTGCAGTTCATGGCGATCTTCTATCCCTCCCTCTTTAAACCCATCCAATCTCATCCCTTTCAATCTCCCTCCCCCTATCCCCGTCGAAGCTTTCTTATCTCCGGTCACTTTCTGCCGCCTCGAATTTATCTCCGACGGCGACGGCGACCCTCTATCTCCGATCCAAACCTGCTTGACTAAAGTAGACCAGTCAATTCACGGCGACATCCATCTCGTCATCCCACTCTCCAACCGCCACACACGGCAATCTCCGCCGCACCGGAAAACCCTGAACTCGTTAAACTGCCGGTTTGTAGAATTAACTAAAGGGTTTAATTTAAAGCTTGCAGACGGCCGTCCGGTGCTGGGAATCAATAAAGTCGTACCCTTTTCAGATCCTAACTGTTTGATTTCGATCTTTTATGAGGGGAAATTAGGTTACTGTAAAATTGGTCAAACCCAATCTTGGATGAATCCAATTTCAATTACGATGATATTATAGTTTACAGAGGACAATTCTATGTTGTTGATCGAACCGGAACGATATACTGGATCAATTCTTCATTAAACATGGTTCAATACTCTCCGCCATTGTACGGCTGTGGTGATCGGAAGAATCTGGTGGAGCACGGCGGTGATCTGTACATTGTGGACAGGTATTTTAATGGGGAAAGGAGGAAATGGGAGGATGGAGATGGGGAAATGTATAATCAGGTTAATGAAAAGTTTCGGGTTAGGAATTTGGCGAAATGTAGGGCGGAGAGTGTGCATGTTAGGGTTTATAAGTTTGATGAAGAATGGGGGAGATGGGTTGATGTGAAATCGTTGGGGAAGGAGACTGTTTTTGTGATTGGAAACGAGAGTTGTTTCTCGGTTCGGGTTGAGGAGTTTGGGGATTGTGTGTATTACGTTGATCCGTACGATGAAGATGTGAGGGGAGAAATTAGTGGGTCTGATGCTCGGGTTTTCAGGTTGGCAGATCGGAAGATTGGGAGAGCTTCGAGTTTTCATGGATTTTCTCAAATTCTGTGGCCTCATAAAACTGTGAAAGACGCTTGACATTAGTCAGACTCGGACAATCTTTAGAGGATTAATTGTCCATGCAAGTGGCTTGACGAAAGATTGTGATTCTAGCAGTCGAGCCAATCGGATACTGGAACATCCAGCATTCCTTATCTAAAGTAGAATTTTCGATGATGATGAGGAATCTAACTAGAGAATGATTCCAAGAATCTGTGAATATTCTTTTATTGATGACAACAACAAAAGTTCCTTCCAAAAAAACATATAAAATATGTATCAAGTGTCGTATGTATTGGTCGGAGTAATTAAATCTTGATCATAATAAGAAATTTAGTACATGAGTGTGTATTATTACTCTACTTATTGTTTTAATTAATTAAAAGCATGTGATTCGCTTTAAAATATAACTTATTTTTGTAGATTGTTTAGTTCCACAATTGGGAGCTAAACGGAGCCGAGACTCAACATAAAATTAGCCAGTTTAAATTGGATTTTAAGCTTGGCTTAAACTAAAACTTTTTGAGCTTGTCTTATTGAGAAAGGATTGTTGCTTAAACCGGAAATTAAGCTTGGCTTAAGCTAAGAATCTTGTTTGAGCTTGACTTATTGAGAAAAATCGTTTATCATGTTCACTAATATATTAGTTTATTTAGTTCATGAACTTTGTTTACAAAGCTGTTCATGTAACTTCACAAGCAAAACTTACTAACAAATAAACAAATTAATTGTCATCATTTTAAAGGAATTCAAATTTTCACAAAATAAATCTAATCAATATAAATTATGTTTACATCAATAATTTAATGTAAAATTCCGTAATTTTGGTTTAATTTCAGCAAAATTTGATTCAATTCAACAAATTTAGCAAAATTCATTCTTCATTTAATCGATTCACCCCATAAAGAATGAAACCTAAAGTTTTTCCTTAAAAACATAGAATAAAGTTTTTTATAATTGTATTATTAAAATAAATACTTGGTTTGAAAGAAAAGAAAACCTACTCCACTACTACTTAGTCCAACTTGCGTGCTTGACCTTAGCAATGAGTGTAGTCAACGCTGAAACTGAAAAAACACTAGTTTTAAAATCAAAATCAAATCAATTTCTCAGAATACCTTTCAGATTAATTTCAATTAAACAGAAACGATGATCAACAACAACAATTGGTCTGATCTTCCTAAAGAACTACTCGAAACAGTCGGAAACTTCATCCGTTCTCCTGTCGATATTCTCCGATTCCGATCAGTCTGTTCATCGTGGCGATCTTCCGTTTCTGCTCCTTCATTCGATCAAGAAATTCCCCAATTAGTCCTCAAACTTCCCGACCCCATCAGCTGCGTTGCTGTTCTTTCTCAATCCACCATCTTCCGTACGGAATTCACCTCTCAGAACCCCAATTCTGAATCTTCATCCTCATCCTCTGTATCCAACCCCAAGGGCTGGCTGATTAAAATTCGGGAGTCGAAAACGGGGAGACTGGAGCTTCTCCATCCGTTAACGGACTATAAAATCAGGTATTCTCCGTTCAAGTTGAATTTACACGAATTCCAATTTTCCCAGTTGATCAAAGCGTTTAAATTCAAAACCCTTTCCGGGTTTTCGGTTTTCGGGATGAACAAAGTTGTTTTGTTTCCGATTTCGAGTAATGTCGTTGCCATTCTGGCGATTTTTCATGAAGGGAAATTGGGGTACTTGAAATTCGGGGATGAAATGTGGACTCTTTTAGATGAAACCAATTTTGAATATGATGATATAATCGAATACAAGGGTCAATTTTACGTTGTTGATCGAAAAGGTACCGTTTCGTGGATTGATTCCTCGTTGAGATTGATTCAGTATGCACCTTGTTTGTTCGGGTGTGGCCTTCAGAAGAATTTAGTGGAATCATGTGGGGATCTTTATATAGTTGATAGATATCTCGAAGGCGAGTCGAGAACAGGGCAACATTTTGAGGTTCCTGAAGCTGGGGCAGGGAGGACGAGGAGATACAGGATATGTAGTCCTAATGCTGTTGATTTTAAAGTTTATAAGCTCGATGAAGAATGGGGTACGTGGGTCGATGTGAAATGTTTGGGTGATCGGATCTTTGTTTTAGGGGTTGATTGTTCGTTCTCCGTTTCGTGTGATGAACTTGTCGGCGGGGAAGGGAATTGTATTTACTTCACGGATGATGATGATTATAACAGAAGAGGATTGAGTAATGATAGTATCAGTGTGTTTCGATTGGATGATGGTGTGATCGAGAAAGTTGAGATGATGCATCAGCATTCTAAGGTGTTTTGGCCACCCAAATTTGGGGTGAGTATGATCAGTGTTTGTGCAGAAGATCAGTAGTGAGGTGTATATAGTTTATAGATATCTTGAAGGAGAATGGAGAACATGGGAAGATTACGAGATTGTTGCAGCTTGGAGATGAAGTAGGAGATATAGGAAGTCTAGTCCTAATGCTATTGATTTTAAAGTATATAAGCTCGATGAAGGATGGGGTACACTGGTCGATGTGAAACCTTTAGGTGATCGAATATTTGTTTTAGGTGTTGATTGTTCGTTCTCTGTTTCGTGTGATGAACTTGTTGTTGGGGAAAGGAATTGTCTTTACTTCACGGATGATAATGATTATAAGGGAAGAGGTTTGAAAAAGTTGAAATAACGCCCGAGCATTCTAAGATGTTTTGGCTTCCGAGATTCGGAGTGAGCATGTCAAGTGTTTGTGCTGAAGATCAGTAGCAAAGTGTGTACTTCTTTTGCTTTTGAGTTTTGTATGTACATTTGTTATGTTAATATGTATGGACAAGATGTGTTTTGCTTTCGGGCGTATAATGTAGAACCAAAAGTTCAGTTTCGATCATCAGTTTGCCTGTTGTCATTGGACTAACAAGCATGGGTTTTCATCAATGAGGAAACGTGAGTGATGTCAAGATACGCTGGACAAGAATCCTAAGTGTAGTTATATTTAATTTAAGTTTATTGAATTAAATGACCACAAAAGTTATTTTGTCTTATAAAATCACTATTTTATTTGAACTCATTATCGATCATGTTTAATATATTTAGAGTTTCGAGAGCTAACAAAACAGTTTACTTAAATTTGAACCTTTTTGCTATATATGTAAACCGAAATCAACAAGGCTTCGGAATGCTTTATTCCTTCAACCTTTTAAATGTTTTTTTTTTTTTTTATGATACCTAAATTTGATTCTAAGGCTAGCATATACTTTACTTGTATGAAGCATAAAGTCTAAACGTCATTGGAAATCTTCTGAATATATTACAGATTGTTGAATCTCTAAACAGTATCGCCTTTCATTAGTTCCTGTGAAAAGGATTTGAATGGATCCTAAATTATACAAGGCAGCAGCTACAGGAAATGCAGAGTATTTTGGAAAGCTAAGTGACAATGAATGGCATGAGTTCGGACATATGAAATCCCAGAAAGGGAACACCATCCTTCACATAGCTGCTGAACATGGCAAAATCTCAACCGCCAAGAAGATTATCGGGAAATGTAAGTCAGTTATAGGCGAACAAAACCTGGATGGGGATTCTCCATTACATGTTGCTGTAAGACAAAAAAAGAATATCAAAATGGTGCAGCTTCTTCTAAAAGAAGATGAGAGGAAAAAACTAGTACGGATTGTGAATATGAAAGGCGATACGGCTTTACACGAGGCTGTCAGGTTTAACAATTTGAAGGCTGTGGAGTTACTGATAAGTGAGGATCAAGATTTGGCAAGTGTTAAGAATAATGAAGGAGAGGCTCCTCTTTTTATTGGTGTTGATAAAGGGTTTTACAAAGTAGCTCGGCATATTTTAAAAGCTGCCCCTACATGCTCTTTTGCTGGAAGTAGTGGCAGGAATGTCTTGCATGCTTCTATCATTGCAGCCAAACAAAGTAAGTACTCTTCGCACCACAATACGCGAATCACAGAAAAAAAAACTATCTAAAATATTTACCATGTTATTTACACACTTGAGAACTAACTAAATATTTGTGTGGTTGTAGATAGAAGCTATACTATCTTGTACCCGTTGTGCTGCGCCTTATTTGCGGCCTCCGCATTTTTAATGATCCCCTTTCCATTATGCTGCATGGTTTCCTTTCCTTTATTTTTATGTCGCTTGCTTCTGAAGCATCTCCAATTCAACAACATTGGCTCAGGTAATTTAAATGCGACGTGTAAATTCTATCACATATCTATGTAAAGAATGTTGTTGAGTCTTAACTAATAGTTTAAATTTTTTAGTTTGAGTGCTTCATTGACATGATATAGAGCTTCTTAACCAAGTGGTCATTAGTTGAAATCCTGACAGGATCTGCAATGTATTGTACATGACTTAATGTTTGGTTGTTTGTATTGAATGTAACTGAATGCAAATGGGTTCTTAAAACCAAAACCATAGCTGATAGTAATATTGAACCAAACAAACAAAGCTTGTCTTGTAGCAAAGGGTTTAATTAATGATAGTGTATTAAGTTGAGTGTTCATATATTTTTGACTGCCTTATTTATGTCGATTTTTTTTTCTCATAGGAAATAATTTGACCTTTGTACAAAAACTGTTGTCTTTTCTTGAACACGATTTTTTTTTATCTGCAAAATCTTGGCAGATTGCATTATTTTGTGGAAATTGAAGTTGATTGGACTGACACATGCTACTTTTACACCAATCAAAGTATTGTCCTGCCATCTCGGATTATTATGCAAAAGTGGCTAAAAGAAAACATATATGTAGTCCCAAAAATTCAAGTGATGTCTTTCGAGGATAGTTTTGCATTTACGGGTCTGGAAAAATATGGGAGTATTTGTGGGTAGTTTGCAATATTTGACATTCACCTTTCCGGACTCATATTTTGTAGTCAATAAGGTGTATATATTCATGCCTACACCAGCCAATGCTAATTGGATTGTTGTTAAAGAGGTTTCTAAGTTATATTAAAAGGGACATTATGGAGGAATAAATTTGTTCAACTAGAGGTTCGGTTTCCCGACTCTGTTGCTTTATCAATTTGGGTAGGAGTGGTGATTATGATGACCAGAAGTCTACGTACTAGTGGTAATGTCTTATTCCTTGGTCGATGCTTCTTTATTGGGGTTCTAGGAAACAAAGGATGTACGGTTTCCCATGCATCCACTAAAGCAGAATATTTGTTCTAATAAGTGAGATCCGAATGCTGATATCCTGAGATTGGATATTCTTGTAGTTGATAAACGGAAGGAGGCAGGGATGTGAGGCCCCCACTGATCGTTGTATAATGCTAGAAAATCTATAGAAACTGTGTATACTACTATTTAGGTTTATAGGCTAAAACACACAGAAACAAAAAAAATAAATATGAATTTAGCATCAGAAGCAGCCAGAGAAAATATCTCTGCAATTCTTACTGAAGAAGGAAATGACGGGTACAGAATGAAGTATAGTTAAAGATTACAACAGTTTTTCACTATCTAAACGATATATGCCTTCAATATGACACGTTAATAGATCTCTTAAGCTTCTACCAACTCTAATAGCCCCTCTCAAATTGGAGATGCCAGTTTGACCAATCCCAACTTGCTCAAAACTATGCCACATTTGAATCGAACTTATGGCTTAGTTAACATATCGCCCATTGAGAACTGGAGGAGATATGTGGACTTCACAGGAAAATTTCTTGTAGATATTCTCTCACTGCATGACAGTCTATAGAAATGTAGCAAATTGGTTGTCACAATACAAAAGTATTGGTAACTCAACTTTGATTTGAATCGCCTAGGAGGTAAGAAAGCCATCTCAGCTCACATGTTGTGGTAGCCATGGCCCTATATTCTGCTTGGGCAGGAGATTTTCTAGTAGTGCCTTGTTTCTTAGATTTCGAAGAAATGAGTAATGCACCTAGTAAAACACAATACCCTGTGACGGATTTTCTTGTGATCTTGCATTCCCCCAGTTCGAATCACAATATCCTAATGAAATCAGGGGTGAAATAACCCCACTGCAGCCGTGCTTTTTAAATAACGAAGAACATGTAGGGAAAGCTTCATATGTACAACAGTTGGTGAGTTCGTATGTCGACTCAATTGTTGCATGACATGGCCAATGTCAGGGCGAGTGAACCCAAGGTACAATAACTTTCCTACCTACCTTTTATACTGCTCTCCATCATCAATATGAATCTGAAACATCAGAAAACTGAAGTCCGGAGGGAAAGGATTGTTCACCACTTCCTCATCAGTCAAAACCACACATCCTGTACCATATCACAAATATACTTTTTCTGAGTTAAAGTGATCCATGCTTCAAAGCCAATTTTATGCTGAAGAAGTACTTTGCTACACCCAAGTCCTTGATAGTAAAAGTTTTATCTAATTCCTTTCTGACGTTGATAATCTAAGATTCTAAAGTTATGTGGTTAAGATGTCATTGACATATACAATAAGAGCTAGAAAATCAAAATCAGTTTGCATGGTGTGCATGACGACTACACTATAGATTTCCCTCTTGTATGTGTGTGTATATAGGTACATCACAGATTCTAAGTACTGTGTTTGAAACACAAAATTTTTGAAGATTTTGAGTATCAAAAGACAGAGAACCATTTACTGCATGTTAAAAAAAGTTAGCTTAAGCTTTTAGTTTATGTACTTGTTGGATATAACATGTCAATATATATCTTTGAGTTAAACAGTCGATTGAATCCGTAGATTTCATCCGTGTGGTGCATGAGAGAGATTTTTCTACCATTTATGAAGCCGACCAGTCTGGATGGATTCCTATTCACTATGCTGTGTATATCGGTAACATGGAAGTAGTCAAGTTATTGTTGAAGCTCGGTGGCTCAGCCAAGTCTCTTAAAATGAAGGACAATGAAGGAATGTCTTGTCTTCACATTGCAGCCAAGGGTAATCAGGCTTTTGTTTTTGAAGAGCTAATGGAGAAATATCCTTATACCAAGGAATACCATGATAACGAAGGTCGAACCCCTCTTCATGTGGCCGTAGAGGCGGAAAATCTCCATGTCATCGACAGGTTTATGAGACCATCATTTTGTGATTATTTTGTAAATGAAAGAGATATAAATGGAAACACACCTCTCCATTTAGCTGCTGTTCAACAACACAAGACAATCTGCGAAATGCTAATCTCGCATTCCCGAATAGATTTGAGAGCTGCAAATAATGATGGGTTGACTGCAATTGATATTATTAAATCAAAGGTATATATATATTCTAGCTATATCTTCATTTATTTGTATATGTTTGTCTAATGCACTACGTCGTCCTTCCGTGCATCATATATATGACAATAATGAATTGAATTGAGTTCATGCAGGATATAATTAGTCTGAAAGAGCTGTCTAAATATGTTTTTGTATCAAGAGAAACGATTAAAGAATATGCAACTTTTCAAAAGGATGAAGCACAAGTAGATGAGCCCAAAGAAGGTGCAAAGAAAGCAAAGGATCATGAAGCAGCAGTATCTATGGAGTTAGCAAATGTTAATTTAATAATAGTAACAATCGTCGCAACAGTGACTTTTACGGCCGGATTAACTGTTCCAGGCGGATACAGCAGCGAAGATGATAAGTCCGCAGCAGGAACGGCAATTTTAACAAAAGAAGCAGCTTTTCGAGTATTTGTTATTGCTAATTCACTAGCATTTGGGGTTTCTACTTCATTAATGACGTTCCGTGTTTGGACTTCAATAACCCGAAAAGATGAGTATTCCAAAGCATTTATGAAATGGTCATTGTTTTTCAGGAACTTCGCTGTCTTGGCAATGGTGGTAGCCTTCCTTGCTGGAGAATATGTAGTGTTGGCTAATTCTCGTGCTTTTGCTGCGACTGCGGTTACAGTTAGCTGTTTCGCATTTTCTGCTCTCATTCTTGCAATCTTTTTTGATGATCATACCCTACGTTACTTCTAAATATTTTCAGGATATAAATTTGATTATTTTTCAAAGATCAAAGCAATAAACTTATTCCATACTATATGCTATATATTTTTTGTTACAAGATTGGTTTGACTTCAATAATACATGTGTGTATCAACAAGCAATGACATTTAAATTAGTCCATTAATTATAATCCATGTATCAAAATGTTGTTGGAAAGAAGGTTTCCGAAAAGAGAAATAACGTACTAGGTCAATTGCTTCAATGCGTTCGTGAAACTGCCTTCAGAATGTGCAAGCAGGCCATAAGTCTTTGCTAATCTAATTTTATGTTGAAAAATAACAGATAAAAAATGCTCTGTCTGGTTCTTTGTACTTTACCGTTATCCAAAATGTTGGGATTGGATTCATGCAATATTGACTCACATTTGGCTCCTCTAATATCCTAACTCGTTATATTTGGCCCTTCAACTAAAACACCTTTTTAAAAGTCTGAAGAGGAGCGTTAGTTAGGAGAAATATGGTTTCAAGGGAACTACCTGTATATATTGACCATCTTGCATCATAAATTTTCGTAATCACATGGAAAAAAAATAGGAACAAATTCACGGTCTTGAACATCTACATGGGACTTGGACAGCATTCGTTTACAACACTGTTAAAGTTTGCAGCAGACCAAATGGAAAATCCTTAAGAAAATCTCTAACTGTTAAACTTGACGAGTTAAAGTTATTGTCAAAAAGTTGGCAATTTACTTTTATAAACAGAACACATGTAAAAGAAAACAAAAAAGAGCAGAAAACTCGATCTCTCAAGTCTGAAATTTTGACAAAGATTGAGTTCTGAATTCTGGAACTCTAAATTCTCCTTTCCTTGAATGTTTAGCTGATTGATATTTGTAGATTCTGTTGCTCAACAGAGATTTAATCATCTCATTGAACGTTTGATTCTTCAAATATCCTCGACAAAGCTTGCTCCAAACTACTAACAATGTTTGTTACAGTTGGTCTGTTGATTCCATTTGAGTTTACACAATGGAGTGCCGTATATGCCATCATTTCAATTGCCTCAGCTTCATTCGCAGTCTGAGCTGGACCAATCCTATGGTCTAAAATCACAAGCAATTCATTCGCCAAGATCCTGGGAACTGCAAACTCTACTAAATTTGTTTTATTGTCGAATATAGCCATCTTTCCTGTCAATAGTTCTAGTAATACAACACCGAAAGAATACACATCACTCTTTGCAGTTAAGGCATTTTCAGCATTGAACTCTGGATCAACATAACCATCTGTTTCTACTGCCATCTTTGATTTGTACTCCTCTTCAGATTCAAGCTCCATCAGTCCGAAGTCTGAAATTTTAGTTGTCCAATCTGCATCAAGTAAGATGCACGAGGACGTTATGGCTCGATGGATTATGGGTGGGACGGCATAATTGTGAAGATAATCAATTCCTCTAGCAGCGTCTAGTGCAATCCCAAGCCTCATTACCCAGGAATGAATCATGCTATTGTCCCTGTGAAACAACTGCTGAAATAGAGTTCCATTTGCCATGTACTCGTAAATTAGAAGCCTTTCGGTTCCTTGTTCACAATATCCTACAAGTCCAAGCAAATGTTTATGGTGAAGCCTTAGCAAGTTTACCAGTTCAGATTCATATACACTATCTTCCTCGATGTTCTTTTGTTGACCTATGTGTTTCCTCTTGATTGCCACTTCACGTCCGTCCCGTAACTTCCCCTTATAGACAACGCCATACCTGCCATCACCAAGCTTGCAGCTATCAGCTGAGAAGTCATATGTTGCAGCGGCAAGTTCAGTGAGACTGAATTCCTCTTCTCTATGAAGTTTCCGTAGATTCGAGGGGGTCCTTGGCTGTAGAAAATTTCCTGAAAGTTTTGTATATAATAGACCGAAGGCAAAGAATATAGGCCAGGTAGAGACCTTGACAGGATTATCAGTGTTTCGAGACAAAAATGCGTATGCTATTGATGCAAAAGTCCATTGAAAAAAGGCACAAACTAACCCAATAATGTCTGGAAATGTTCCGAAAGGCTTGGAATTCGGGTACGGGTGGTAAAACCACGGCATCAACCCCTTCTTCATCAGATAAACACTTTCTCGTTTACCCTTGTAAACAAGATCAACGACAGAAATAAGCAAAACAGTGAAAGACAGTAACATACTAAGCAGCGCGAATTGGGGCTTATGAACCGATGACAGCTGTTCAAAAACTGCCGACGGAAGCTCCAAGAGGAAGTTGGTCATGAGAAAGATGGTTTCCAGGGAAGCAACCTGTAAAAATTGCATCATAAATTTTCATAATCATATGAAAAACACACTGTTATGATCTTCATTTTTTCACTAACCTTTTTGCTGGAGTGATCTTCCCTACCCCGCGCCTTTTCACCGATCTTGGTTTCCTGATAAATATTTATTCGTAGAGTTTCAGCCATAATGCAGGAGTATCGAATTTTGTGACCCAGAAGCAAGTCAGTCTTCAAATTTCATTTTAGTAATAGATTAAAAATGGGAAAGTAAAAGATTGACTATTCAATAAGTACATTAATTAAAAATTGCTTACATTATCTCTTTGATTTGTATATATTTTCTAACATATTTACGTCTATGAAAGGTAACCGTTGACTTTCCAGTATTTAAAATTTGACTGACTCTTCAAAAGCTGTAATGACCACAAAATGAATCTTGACCATTTCAGTGATTTCTGAAAAATAGCAGAAGAAAATTCGTATTCACATACTTGTAAAAAATGCAGAAACATAAAAGAAAAAAGAAAACACACAAAGTCGAAACGAAGAATATGATTATCTATTTCGAAGACTATGGCTAAGGATCGATGTCAATAGTTTTAGTTATTCAGCTCATTCACCATGGGACTATTTGATAGTTCTAGTGCCATCGCTAAGTAGAGATAAAGCTCGCTCCAAATTATTGACAACGCTTGTAATGGTTGGTCTGCTAATTCCATCTGAATTTACACAGTGAAGCGCAGTAGATGCCACCATTTCAATTGCCTCGGCTACATTAGCAGACTCGGGTGAACCAACCCTACGGTCTAAAATTAGGCGTAATTCATTCCCCAAGATTTTAGGAACTGCAAACTCTACTAACTTTTTTGGCTTGCCACCGCTAATGAATATAGCTGGCTTTCCTGTCAATAGTTCTAATAATACAACACCAAAAGAATACACATCGCTCTTTCCAGTTAAGATATTTCCGCCATTAACGTACTCAGGATCAACATAACCGTCACTTCCTGCTGTCGTCTTCGATTTGGACTCCTGTTCAGATTCAAGACCCATCATTGCCAAATCAAAGTCTGAAATTCTTGCTGTCCAATTTGCATCGAGTAATATGCAATAGGATTTTATGGCTCTGTGAATTATGGGTGGTACTGCATAATTATGAAGATAGTCGATTCCTCTCGCAGCATCTAATGCAATCCCGATCCTCATTATCCATGAATTTATCATGCTACTATCCTTGAGAAACAACAGGTAATACAAATCATTAATCATATAATCAAAAACCAAAAGCCTTTCGGTTCCATATTCACAATACCCTACAAGTCCAACCAAATGTTTGTGGTGAAGCCTCGACAAGTGTGTCAGTTCAGATTCAAATGCATCATCTTCCTCAATCTTATTTTGTTCACTTACATCCCTTCTCTTAATCGCCACTTCACGACCATCCAGCAATCGCCCTTTATAAATGATGCAAAACCTTCCAGCCCCAACCTTATTATTAGCTGAGAAGTCATTTGTGGCTGCAGCAAGTTCAGCCAGAGTAAATTCCTCTGCTCTATGAAGTTTCCTTGGATTTGAGGTAGGTCTTCTTCGTAAAAAGTTCCCCGAAATTTTTGCATATAATAGACCAAAGGCAAAGAATATAGGCCAAGTAGACACTTTGACAGGATTGTCTGTGTTTCGAGACACAAACACATACCCTATTGATGCAAAAATCCATTGAAACAAGGCACAGACTAACCCAATGATGTCAGGAAATTTTCCGAAAGGCTTGGAACTCGGGTACGGGTAATAAAACCATGGAACCAATCCCTTCTTCATCAAATAAACTCTTTCTTGTCTACCTTTGTAAACTAGATCAATGACAGAAATAAACAAGACTGTGAAAGACATTAACATACTAAGTAGCGCGAATTGGGGCTTATGAACTGATGACAGCTGGTCGAAAACTGCTGACGGAAGCTCCAAAAGGAAGTTGGTGATGAGGAACATGGTTTCCAGAGAAGTAACCTGTTACTTGCAGCAAAAGAATAGTTAGAGACGACGACTATCTTAGTATCTTACGACATCATAAATAATCATAATCATATCAAAAACTTGCTGTTATGGTCACAATATTTTTCTAACCTTTTGACTGAAGCTATCTGTCGTACTATTTGCCTTTTCGCTACTCTTGGTTTCGTGTTCAACGTCTATTTCGAGAGATTCAGCCATATTATGCCTGAATATCAAACTTTTCGTCGAAAACTAAACCCAAAGTTATGTTGATTTCTAATACAATTTCGGTAAAGATTGAAAAATTGAAAAAGAAACAGGGTGACTATTCAAATAAATATAATAAGATGTACCAAACTTTATGGCATCTCCTAGGAAAAAAAAACAAAACACATAAGCTGCTAATTTCTTCATCTGGCTCCACAAGGCAGAGACTTTAAAGGTATCCTGTTGACTTTCTAATTCAAATTTACACATTATATTTTGGTCTTATTGAATACATAATTCAAGAACTTGCTAAGGCAAACCATCTCTGTCATACTTAATATTTGAAAGTTGAATCCATTACTAATTAAAAGGATTATGATTAAACAAAGGAAAGCTATTTCGTGTTTTAGAAATTTAGAAGGAGCAAATAATTTATTAATAACCAAAAAATTGGCACAACAGTTTGGAAATCTCATCCTTATCTCAAGTTCCTAATTCTCAAATTCCATGACTTGATTACACTGAAAAGCTCATGCTCGTACATACGCATATCCCCAAGATCACCAAACGGAAATCAATAAGCAAACCGCCCTTAGTTACTTGCATTGGCCTAAAAGACGGTCCTTTTTGAAATAGGATTCGAGTTTTCAATTTCAATTCTAATAAGGAAAACCGAACTAAATACATTTCTAGACAATACCTTAACATCGTTGCTACTACCTTACTAATGTAATCCACTCCCCCTTTCCATGCCCTTTCTGCAATTCACTTAATTCTTGCCCCATAGCAGTCGTTTTTTGCTCAGATCTTCCACTCCGGCCCCACCCCTCAGGACCGGGGTCGTTACACTGCCAATTTCTCTTCCATCATTGCACAAAAGAACTGCAGAATTTACTCATTTCTTCATTGAAACTTAGCCAGAAGATTCAATTGAGTTTTCATATGCTCAATCCCCTTACAAGTGTAACATACCTTTCTGAAGAAATTACATCCGCCACAAACACATCTCTATATCTTTTTCTCCTCATAACATGGGTTAGCCGCCTTTCAGACGCATTATCAGAAAATCTAGAGCACAATAAACCCAAGGCAAACACCAAAGGCCAAACATTCAAATTCACAGGATTATTAGCATGCCGGTTCAAACAAGCATATGCAATTGAAGCAAAAATACACTGCGAGAAAGCACAAATTAGCCCAATAATATCAGGAAATCTCCCAAACGGCTTGGAATCCGGATATGGATGATAAAACCAAGGAATTAACCCTTTAATCTTGAATCGAACACTCTCTCGTCTACCCTTGTAAACAAGATCAATAATTGAAAGTAGGAAGACTGTGAAAGACATTAACATACTAATAAATGCGTATTTTGGCTGGTGCACAGACGATAATTGATCGAAAACAGCTGATGGAAGCTCGATAATGGTGTTTGTAACAAGGATTATGCGTTCTACGGTTACCTGTTTGAAATTGGAGGGAAATTTATGAGCTGATTAATTAAAACATAATGAAGATATTAATTGTTAACTGAAGTTATTACCTTTTGAGAGAAGCGATTTGTCCATGTTTGAATTGAATAATTCTGAGTGTTTACACCATCTACTTCAACATCTATGGATTCTGATTCAGCCATGTTGTAAGGATTTCAGTGACGAATTTTAAGTTTTGCCGGGAAAAAATCATAAATTATGCTTGCAATAAAAAGAAATAAAATGTGCCTCTTAGTAGAAATGATAAATTATACTTCAATTAACTGAAATGGAATATTCAATTCATATGGATTGGACTGCTTAGCCTACTTTCGCCTTCTTTAACCGCTCAAAATCCGATTTGTCCATAACTAGTTTCTAATTAGTCTTGCTCATCTAGTCATCAATAATCAAAGTATATTTGGTCATTCAACGTTAAATATAAAAAGAATTGGAATCTTAACATCATTATGTAGTTAGATTTACACATTTAATTCCTTTTCAACTTTATTTTATTCGAAATTTCGAATTCTAGGGCCAGTCAGCTTTTACATATGATCAATCTTGTATTAATTTTTGAAATCTGAATGAAACGAATTCTTTTCCATCATAATAATCTAAGGTCAATTTCAATTTAAAGATATACTGTATGGTAAAAAATAAATATATAAATATATCTGTGCAACGGCCACACAACTATTTAATTAGAAAAAATATAAAAAGAAAGCAACAGTTTGAAAAATGGAGGATAGAAAAGAAAAACTTTTACTACGAGCCAAAAAGTAAAAGATTAGGTGTAGAGTACTAACGATCCCACTATTTGTTGAAATTAAAAATACATATGGATATGTGTTAAACACCTTTAAAGTTTAAGGGACATTTTTGTAATTATGCAATAGTTGGAAACTAATACTAAAGAGGTTGATTTGCTTTAACTATTAACGTATGGGCTGTTTGATAAAACTGAAAATTAATTACTGAAAAATTAACTGTTGAATATTATAAATACTGAAAATATTATGTTATAAAATTATTTGATTTATACTGAAAATTAAGTGTTGAATATAATTAACTTGTTTGATAACCACAATAGGTGAAATATAAAACAAGAAGTTGGACGATTTTATCCTTTTATACTAATTCAATTAAAGGTTAATTTCAAATAAGTGTCACATGGTTTTGCGTTTTTGCAAATAAATGACTGTAGTTTGCCTTTAAACAAATAAATGACTGTGGTTTGTTTTGTTTGCAGAATTACGAAAATGATCGATTTTGTTGACGTAAACGAAGACATTTTTTGCCTAAATATCTTTTCAAACCTTTGACTGATTATGTAAAAGCTAAGTTCAATGGTCATAAAAAAATTATGGACTGAAAATGTCTTCGTTCATATCAACAAAATCGACCATTTTCTTAATTCTGCAAAAAATGCAAACTACAATCATTTATTTTATCCGGCTGCACTGTTTCAGTTAGCTGTTTCGCATTTTTTGCTCTCATTCTCGCACTCTTTCTTGATGTGATAGTTAAGTCCAGTAAAACCTACATGTAGCAATATTGTATATAGAAATAACCTCTATATTGTTATAAAAAAGCTGAAATTCCAAGTTGGGCTAGTAAATAACCTTTAAATCATTAATTGTTATACATTTTTCAAGTTCCCGCCTCAAGAAATTATGGTTCTAAATAGTAATAATTAGACAAAATAAGCAATGGAACAATCAATAATACATGCATGGACAAGCAATGAGACTTAAAATAGTCCAGTAGTTGTAATGCATGTATCAATAAGTTGTTAAGAAGTTTATTGAAAAGAGAAACAACATACTTGATCGATTTTTTTACAATGTTTGTGAAACTGTCTTCACCAAACAATCCATTTAAATAAGTCAGTTTCTAAATTTTACAGTTCAAAATCATTATCTAGATACTCAGTCCACTTAAATTAAGTCGTTTCAATTTGTATGCTTTAGTAGTAGCAGTAGACTTACCAAGCAGTTTTTACGGAATTTTAATGAATTCATAATAAAAAAAATTATTGATTTTTGTGAAATACAATGTCAGACTATTATACAATTCGAGTGGTGCTCACATGGTCAATCACAACTGTATACAATTCTCTGAAATTCTATGGACAAAAATATTATGCAAAATCTTGTAAGGTAAATCTGCACTAATGAATAATGAACAAAATAAAACGTTACAATTTTATTTTTTTAAAAAAATCATCATTAACACTGCTAATTAACCAATTTTATAGATAGTTTGCACTATATTGTAACATATATTTTTTTTTTGCTAGACTTAGGTCCTGTTCTTTTGAACTGTAAAATTCTGAATTGTTCTGAACTGAAGTTAATGATGTTGAACTGAACTAAACTGAATTGAATGATGATGAACTGAACTGAACTTAATTTTGCTGAACTAACTGAACTTAATTCTGCTGAACCGAACTAAATTGAAAAATAAATTAGTAAAACTAAATTTAACAAATAATAATAATAATAATATTGCAATTATAAATAATAACTATAATAAAAAATTAAAATTATAATAATAATAATAATAATAATAAATCACTGCATGCAATAACCGTCTTAAATACTCTTGAATATTTGTGACCAACTAAAGAATATGGAATTAAATGTCATATGCTATAGTTTAGGCGTGAAAAACGTAAGGTAATGGAAGAACATTACAACGATTTACATTCATCATTGAGAATGAATGTAGAAATGACATTTGAATAGTTAAAAAAAGCTGAAAAGTGTTATACAATATACTTCAAGTGTCACAAAAGTATCAAATGTCGATTATTGTTTCTACTTTCACGCTTTATGCACGCTTGGAATACCAATTATACAATATGGTCTGAAGGATCATAGAAAGGTAAATTCAAATATGTTTAATACATATCGTAAAACTACCATGTTTGCAGTGCGGAATATTACATCACAATAAATTTGGGAATTACATGGTGCAAATGATGATGTTGATGATTAGATCATGTATCATATGAAAAAAAAAAGATTACAAAAATAAAATGTAGTAGAATTATTAAGTTAGTAGAAATAATAATATTTTTTTTATATCTTGATAAAAATAATAGCAACAATAATAATAAATTAACGCTGAATTGAATTTAATGTTGTTAAATTCAACTGAATTAAATATTGATGAACTAAACTGAATATAATGTTACTGAAAATAAGTGCTGATAAATTTAAAAAAAGATTACATTGTATAATTTATTGATAAAAATAATAACAATAATAATAATAAATTAACACTGAATTGAATTTAATGTTGTTAAATTCAACTGAATTGAATATCGATGCTTCTACAGTACATAGCAATACATTTCGGTCCTTATTTTCCTTTTCTTTTCAATAATACCCTTCCTCTTCCTTATTCCTTTTTTCTTCTCCATTCTCTTCAACTACTATTAAAATCACAATCAACGTCAACACTCTTTTCATCCATTTTCTTATCTCCTTCTTTTACAGCATATTCAAATCAACCAAGAAAAATCACCACCAACTTCCATCTAAGCATCCAACCGCCGAAAAAAGATGATTTTTATTTTCTTACTATTCCTCTGATTCATATAAGCTCCATGAAGCAAAATTAATTTTGTAAATGTTCTATTGTTTTGGGAATTTTTGATTGAGATGAGCAAAAGTCCCAAAACTGGATTTTATTTACTTCCCAATTTGGAGTTGCTATAGAATTGAAGAAAGAATGAAACAAAATCTTTATTTGTCAACACTAATAAACAGTCGGCGATGACCAACGAACAAAGACATATATGTGATAGTTGGCGGTAACCAGCGGCCGGTAAAGATGCCGCCGGAGATTGAAGCTATTCGGTGACACACTCAGTTTGCCATAGATCTGTCTTTTTTTTCCTTCTAATGAATAAAAAAATAAAAGAATAAGGGTCGAATAGAAAATTTTCAAGTGGACCAAAATTGATATTTGGTTGGTACACAACAGTACATACTGATGTACTGTAGAATTTCGTGTATAGTAACATTCTTACCACAAAAATTCTTTCCACTGTCGAAAAAAATATGTGACAATTTGACTTTATCCACTTTAAGTACAATGTAATGAATTATTTAATGTAAAAAATTCACTATAGGAGTTGAAACGAAACGACAACAGAAGCTCCGGTGCCTGTGTCGTTTTCAATTGACAGCAGCACATCTAATTCTGTGCTTAGTTACATTACACTACATACAGAGAGAGCAAGCATTTCCAGTTTCAAACGCCAAGCTTAACGAAAGAGTTCAAATAAAGGTATCATCTTCCTTTTAACCTCTTTAAATTTCATTTGGGTATCCTCAAAATCATCTCTTTGAATTGAATTTCTGAATTAGTTTTTAAAAAATGGTCTTTCTGATAATTGAAGATGATGCTTTGAAGGTGACTGATAAAATTCCGGAGAGAGAGAGAGAGAGACAAAGATGGTTTTTTTGTGCTGGGCTCGCCCTTCTCCTGAACAACAGAAGAATTGTTTAATAATGTACATTCAAATTTCTATCTATGTGTAGAAATTGAGACCCTTTTGAGTCACTTACAATTGGAATTTGTATTATGTTAGGTCAGCTGATTTCAATTATGATTCTAAGTACAAAGGTGCTACTTCTAAATCTCCGTCTTCTCTCAGAGAAGATCTCCAGCTCTCCAAAGATGGTTACTCCCTCAATCATGCCCGTGTTTTACTCGGTTCGGGTCTTCAGGCTTTTGAAAAGGGTAAATCAGCTCTTCAAACTTGGAGGTGAGCGTCGAATAAAGGCTCGATTTTGTTTCGATGGAACTGAAAATTAAGTATTGGTGTTGAATATTATGAATGCTGGTGTTGAATAGTATAAATACCGAAAATGTACTTTCTTTGACTTACCTGAGACTTGTGGTGTTATTGAGCAAACTAAGAACTTATATGTGCTTATTGTATTAATTTTAAGTGTTGAGCTTCGATATTGAACAGCCCGAGTATTGCTCATATTTACTAAGAAGTTAGAATTTTTTTAGTTTTCGGGTAACATTCGACTCCTTTGTACGATTTGCACAATGAAGTAAGAGCTACATTTGGCCCTTGCTTCTTTTACATAACAGTGCGTGTGCGTGGTGATACAGAGGTTCTGATAATAGAAATTAGAAACTGATTGTAGGCATGTTGGATTGAATTGGGCATTTATTGACCCAAAAAGTTTTAAGCAATGCAAGCTTTCTCGGAAGGAAATTAGTTTCTTTGACTTGATTTTTGACTTCACTGAAACTTGTGGTGTTATCAAACAAACTAGAAACTTATATGAGCTTAATGTATTGATCTTAAGTGCTGAACTTCGTTATTGAACAGCCCGAGTATTGCTCATAATTACTAAGAAGTTAGAATGTTTATAGTTTTCGGGTAACATTGGACTCCTTTGTACGATAAGGAGTAAAGTCGATATTGCACAATGAAGTAAGAGCTACATTTGGCCCTTATTACTTTTACATAACTGTGGATGTGCTTGGTGATAGAGAGGTTCTGATAATAGAAATTGATTGTAGGCATTTTGGATTGAATTGGGCGTTTGTTGACCCAAAAACTCCAATTCAAAGTGGTCAAAAGTTCTGTGTTTGTGTGAAGGAGTTACTGCCGTGGGTAATGATGCCTCTTCAGGTAGTTTATGCTACAGAGAGTCAGAATAAGAAAAAGGGTATAGCTTCCTTTTGTTTCGGTGGTGGTACTCTCCAAGGTCACTTGCTGGTTAGTACTTCTCTGCTGATTATATCGTTTTAGCTGGAAACTTGGATAATTTTTATCGTTCTTGATACGTGTTATCAGTAAAAAGCTTACTGTAGGAGTGTCCGGAAATCCCTGAAACAGACTATTAATATTGCTTGTTATATGGCTGTTGAAACAGGCAGGGGAAGAGCGATTTTCAATTGAAATGGACGAGAAGAACCAAGTATGGTATGAGATCGTTTCCATCTCAAAGCCTGCCCATTTTCTGTCATTTATGGGGTATCCATATGTCCAATTTAGGCAGAAGGTTTTTGCTCATCAATCTACTAATGCAGTTTTTAAACACGTTAATGCATCCTAAAACCCACGACGTATCATGGAATTTCGTTCATTCAGAATTGGATGAAATGAAATCCAAATAGTATCCACCAAGTAATACAAAACATTTGTGGTAAAGACTTTTGAAATCCAATTGGAATTGTACATTGTAAATTCTAGTGTTAATGGAGGATTGAGGTATTTTCTTTGAGCATATATTGCTCCTTCAAGCTAATGCAGATTAGATAGGATTGAACACATGTAGAGCTAATCATTCTCAAAACAGAGAAAAGCTTTTATGTCATGGGACCCCCTTCCCAAGGCTGCACTGAGGTCAGCCATCGTTAATGAGATAAACCACAAGGTATTCATTTGTCAACTTTTAAATCACGGGACTGTGTCTGAAAGTCAGCCAAACGATGAAGCTTATTTTATACTTCTCCCTTTTATTACACACTTTTCTTAGTTGTTCCACACATAAACAACCAAAATGGATAGTCACAAACTCGAGCGTTATGGCAAAAATAAGATAAAACAACACAATCAAAGCCGACATGAGGAATTGAAATATTTAGCAAGTAAAAAACAAAGACCGAAAGCTAGAGAAACAACGAATTTGAGTAGCATTAATTGTTTGGTTAAGCATTGATATGCGAGCAAGTTGAAAGTATACTTGAGCAATATCTTTGATATAGTTGTTGGTTTCAACACATCTTCATTCATGTCCTTCCATTTATTTTCAAGTAAGCATAGTATGCTTTTAGTTGCCTCAAGTCATGATACCGCCTTGGAAGTCTTCTCTTTTTGTCTCATCCTTTCTTTCCGCTATATCATTCATGTAACGTGCAAATAACTTTGAAGCGACAACAAATGGTGGATCATTTCATACCCACAACATTTCCTTAACCTCACATTTTCCATTCCAACTATAAATGTCGATGTAAGAAGGTTACAAGTGTTTTTCCCAATTACCATATATTTACTTATCGAAAGACGGTGCTTTCCCATTATTTTATCATGTTTTTTTCAGAGTAGGAACTCACTATATCTTTCAACTAGTCATGCAACGCAACCAAATTTGTTAACCAATATATGTAATATCAACTAATTTATCAAAAATTTGTATGACAATAAAACTTCATGTTCTTTTTAATTTCAATTCAGTTAATGTTTAGTAAATTCAGTAAAATTTATTAAACATTCAGTCAATAATTCAATTTTGTTCAGTTTTTTCAGTTAGAAGAAAATGGGCTTTATTACCATAGTCAAATCATATCTGAACCCCAATTAACCCCAATTTTTGTAACTTTTCTTCATCTAGGTTCACTTGATAAAAATTATAATTAACTTATTCTTAAAAAACTAAATGATTATGAACCTTTAATTCTTAAAACTCAGAAAATTGAAGGGTTAGTTGTGGGTTTAGTGTAGCCTAGAAAAAATAAAATGTGATTGAATAATTTTGGTAATAAAACAAACAAAATAAAAATAAATAAAAGAGAGGTGTACTTAAGAAGTTTGCACATAAACGACATCGTTTCGGCGTTCGCGCATTTTCATATTCAATAATATTCAACACAGAAGAAAAATTCGAATCAAATATTCTTCCGCATTTGATGTAATTCATCGGAGTTTGTGGTTTTCCGATTCGTTTCCGATGAAGAAGTCACCATTGCCGGTGCAGAACATATGCGGCAGCAATGAGAAGCAGAAGAAGATTAGTGGAAAAGAAGCGCTGGTGAAGCTTTTGCGGTGGCATTTTGGTTATTCTGATTTTAGAGGCACGCAATTCGATGCTATTCAAGCTGTTTTATCAGGTAGGTATCGTTCAGTAATTTAGAGGCTCCGATACTATGTTACTTAATCGATTGAACGAAAAGCTCGAGCTGATAGTTAAAAGCTCAATTATGGTTTATATATTAACCTCGCTATGTTTGATTTTTTATTGAAAGGGAGAGATTGCTTTTGTTTGATGCCTACTGGTGGAGGCAAGTCTATGTGTTTTCAGATTCCTGCACTTGCTAAACCCGGCATTGTTCTTGTTGTTTCTCCTTTGATAGGTATACTTTCTTTTTCTTTATGGTTATGCTTTTTAAACAATTACGAGACCACTACTAACTCTTTTTTTCATTTGCATTTTGCAGCTTTGATGGTAAGTAAGTTTTGCACACTACTACTTTCATCATGATCCTCGTCTTCGAATATGACATTACAGCTTTTGTCTACATCAGGAAAACCAGGTGATGGCATTGAAGGAGAAGGGAATAGCTGCCGAGTTTCTTTCCTCAACCCAGACCTCATCCGTCAAAAATAAAGTGAGCTCTTAAAGTTTCTTAATCGTCTTTTGATATGTATTATTTGACTGCAAGTTTTATCTTTTTGTATGTAGACCTTACACATTCATGAAAGGGTGTTGTTACTGATAAGTGATAAATAATAGTAACGATGTAGTAATTTGTGGATTTTTCGAACTTTGGTAATTTGTGCATTTCTTTAACTCTAGTTTCATTCTTCATTATGCTTCCCACTTCCCTGCAATTTGTGTTCACCCTGAACTTTACTATGTCTTGGATTTGTAAATTCTATTGTAATTTTAAAATATTTAAATCTTTTCATTGATGAATTTCTTTATGAACTACTAGATCCATGAAGATTTGGATTCTGGAAAACCTTCAGTTAGGCTGTTATATGTAACTCCAGAATTGATTGCAACAACTGGATTTATGTCAAAGCTACTTAGGATTCATGGAAGAGGGTTCTTAAATCTCATTGCCATTGATGAGGTCTCAACTTTCTTTTCTTTTTGTCTGTAAAGATTAAAAATTTAAGTTCTTTTCTGGACAAGCAGGCAGTTACCGGTATTAATTTCTGTCCTTTATCTCTCCCGATTTTGTTTCAGGCACATTGCATTTCAACATGGGGTCATGATTTCAGGTTTGTGTTAACTTTTGCCAATGAAATGAACTTGCTATACTCTTGTTGTCTAACTTGCTTTCGCGAAGCAGACCTAGCTATCGGAAGCTTTCATCTATGAGGAATCGCCTTCCAGATGTACCAATACTGGCTTTGACGGCTACAGCTGTTCCAAAGTGAGTTTATATTCAACTTTATGAAGAAAAAAACATCTGTTCCTTGTTCTTCATACATATTTGCATTCCATTAAATTAGATAAAAAGAACTAAAGTTCTTCTTTTTGGGCAAAGGAAGTCAAAATCAGTACTAATCCATAGTTCTTCTTATCTTCAGAGTGCAGAAAGATGTGATAGCATCTTTATGCTTGCAAGATCCGTTGGTTCTCAAATCTTCCTTTAATCGTGCAAATATATATTATGAAGGTATGCAGCGGTAGCATGTTTGGAAATTATTTCTGAATTTTAATGAAAAATTAGAGGTTGAAACAAGGATGAAATATTTTCAGCATCTACCATATGTAGATAGTAAGCCATCCTTTTACCTGTGATTTTATCTTGTACAACTTCAAGCTGGGATAAAAACAAAGCATCTGCTATATACAGAGTAATCCTGTGTGAAAAGAACTTCAGATGACTGACATAAGAAAGAAAGAAGAAAACGAAGTTGGACTGTAGCAATCACTAACTATAATATGTTTTTCTAAGCATCTGTACTCTAGTGGGATAGCACACAACACCATGTTGCTAATTTTTGTTTTATATAATGCAGTTAAATATAAAGATATTTTGGAAGATCCCTATGCTGATTTGTCCTCTGTACTCAAATCTTGTGGTGATATCTGTGCTATTATATATTGCCTTGAGAGAACAGCTTGTGATGCCTTGTCTGTTCATCTTTCCAAGATTGGCATTTCCTGTGCTGGTATTTATACATGTCTTTTTGTTTTTCTGCTGCTTCTGGATTCTTCTCCTCATTTACTGTTATTAAACATGCTCCTTAATCAACCCCTGGAATTTCCCCTCAGCTTATCACGCGGGGTTGAACAATAAATTACGAAGCTCTGTCTTGGATGATTGGATTTCCTCTAAGATACAAGTTGTGGTTGCTACAGTGGCTTTTGGGTACGTTTTACTCCATTTTTTTAGCTTCATTCTTTCTCATGACATTTATGCTTGATGTTTCCTTTTTGAAGCATATAGTAGTTATTGACCATTATAGATATTAGATATCTTTTTTTTTTTCAAAAAACAAGAGATTTCTCTTTCAATACATCTCGTGATTCTCGTGTTAATTTTCGTACTCATGTTTCATGTTGAGGAATTTTTTGTGGTACTTCTCTGTTTCTTTTATTTTATCCATTTCTCTAGATTGTGATGGTTTTCTTTTTCTCATGCTGTTCTTTCAATTGGAGCTGTTTGGTGCATTTTCACTAAATGAGAAAAGCATTATTTCAGGATGGTATGCATCTAACTGCTATTGGTTTTCATGAACTTCAGATTCCGGGTATGGTCATTAACAAATTGTGATCTCTCTTTTCTAGGGTATAGATAGAAAAGATGTTAGAATGGTTTGCCACTTTAACATTCCGAAATCAATGGAAGCCTTCTATCAAGAGTCGGGTAGAGCCGGTCGTGATCAATTGCCTTGTAGAAGTCTGTTGTACTATGGGATTGATGATCGCAAAAAGATGGTATAGTCACCATCTTTCCTTTTTAGATCTTAACTATGCCTAAATACATAAAAACCATGTGGCAGGAATTTATTCTACGGAATGCTAATAAAAAGCCACAGTCCTCAAGCCCACAAGATGAGTTGTCAAAAAAATCCCTCTCAGACTTCAACCAGGTAACTCTTGTTCCATTTTCTACTGAATGAATCTTCTCGGTAATGGACTTGATTCGAGTATATTACATTCAGATGATTGAGTATTGTGAGGGTTCTGGATGCCGTAGAAAAAAGATTCTTGAGAGTTTTGGAGAAGAGGTAATTTAATTCACAGAATTTATTTTTTTTGTAAACAAATTTCTTATCAATCTACATGTTAGATAAATCATTATCATCAACAGGTACCTGCATCATTATGTAAAAAATCTTGTGATGCTTGCAAACATCCAAATCTGGTGGCCAAGTATTTGGAGGAGCTCAAAGCAACTTGCGCTTCTCATCAGAGAAATCGCTTTTCACAAATTTTTATGAGCAGGTAATTTTTCTTTCTTCTTATGCTCTAATATTATGGAATGCCAATTTCTAAATGTTCATCAAGATTTACAATTGAAATTAGAAAATAATCACTCCCTTTTTTTTCTTCACATGACTTTTTAAGGTTTATCAGTTCGCTCATCTTTGTATAATGAATAACGTTTTATAGCTTTTGGATAAAAAAATCTCAAATGTGCCCTTATTTACACCAAGATAGAGGGTAAATACCCTTGATTAGATGAAAATTAGAGTTTTAGGAGGAAGGTTTTGAGTGTAAATCAGTCATTTAATAGTCTAATTAATACTTCATTGGTCCTTTCTAAGTGAATATCAACTTGGATCAGCAGTTCGTTGTCTTTTTAAAGCATTTTTATATTTTAATGCGCATCTTATTGTACATTTTCCTATCCAGTCCACAAGCCATTTTCTCTAATTTCCAAATTAAGAAATATTTTGGTTGCTTTGGTTTATTTGTTCTTTTTTTTTTTTGACTGATATACATTGCAGCTATGTCTTCTGACCTGATTTATGTTATGCTATGTCTGGATCAGCTCTGCAGATACAGCTGAAGGTGAACGATCCTCTGAATTCTGGAATCGTGATGATGAAGCGAGCATTTCTGAGGAAGACATATCTGGTTCAGATGGTAATTACTTCTCCAGAAATTCTTTTCTGTAGTTTGAGTTGAAGTTGGAATCATATGTTTAGAGTTCCTTTTTTATGCTATGCTTGTGTTTTGAATTGCAGATGACACAGAGGTGGTCAAAAGACTAGCCGGATCAAAGTTGTCAAAGAAATCAGGAGTTAACGAAAGAATTGACTTCTTGCAGCGCGCAGAAGAAAATTATTATCAGAATAAAAGCTCTTCAAAACAGGTACTTTCACCTCTTTTTTTCATATATTCCTGCAAGATTAATATCAGATCCTTGCATTTCTCTTACCTATGACTATTTGTTATCAGGCCAAAATTGAGAAGAATGCTATATCTGACACATTGCGAGAATCAAGCAAACAAAGATTGTCAAATGCTCTAAAGGAAGCTCATAAAAGGCACGACAACTTGAGGTATACTTGGATTATTTTATGGCTTATTCATCCGGTTTATTGTATTCAAGTCGACCTATTTATTCATGGATATTGTTTTGTGTAGTTTCGAGCTTGAAGCATCATCCTCCTTTCTGGAAAATGAATGCTACGAGAAATACGGCAAGAGTGGGAAAACGTTCTATTATTCTCAAGTAGCAAGTACTGTTAGATGGATATCCACAGCAAATTCTGATGACTTAACAAATCGGCTTACCAGCAGTACCCCTCCTACTACTAAGAATAATTCCATCAAGGATGATCCTCCCGAGACACCATGTTCCCCGGTCGAGCAAAAGCCAGTGAAATCTGCTGACCTGGAACCTGAAAACAAGGTGGTATCCGAAACTACAATGGGTGTTTCGCCATCACAAAGTGATTCTCTCACCTCAAAGCTTCCGTCCATTCTGTCTTTCTCAGAGTTTGTGAACAGAAAAAAGACAAGAAATGATAAGGCCTGTACACCAGAAAAGAGGATGAGATTGCAGTAAGTGAAGTCTATCTCACTCGGTTTCCCCATGAAATTTTGGTAGATTGTGATATAGAATACAAAGCTTATAATGATAAGCAACGTTGTTTGTTATTGATTCCTTTTTTCTTATCATAGAAATGAACACCAAGATAAATCTATTAATTCATAATAATTCCTCAATAACTTCTCAAGCTCAAACAAAATTTCCTATCATAGATTACCAGGTTAACCATTTCGACATAAAAGTTATCTGTAAAAATATAGTACAGAGTAAAAGAACAATAAGAAAATAGAGGTGTGACTGCCTAAGGTAGATTTTTTCTTCGGTTTGTTTGCTTATGGTTGGAAAAACTGTGCATTGTCGTCTTATTCTTCTGTTGATGGAGATGATTGATGTGAGAAATTTGACCAAACATCTTCCCAAGTTCTCCTTCGCCCTTAAATCATAGACTCCATGATTGTAACTGCTTCGTCCACTTGAACGCAAATTGAGCCTTGCTATCCTTCACCTGGATTGTCACCGAGGATGTCAAGTCATATTGAGAAAATAAGGAAGTATGGAGTAATTCCTTCGTTATTGTCTCCTGAAGCGAACTCACCTATTATTCTCTTGATTGATGACCTTCCTATGGAAAATGGAAGTGTTGCTTTTGGAAGACTTCAAAGCTCCTAATTTTTCTTGCGAGATCAACTCAGACCCTACTATAATACTATTAACTGAAAATTGCAAATCAGAATCAGCAGACCAAAGTGCAAGGTACTTGGAAGAACTTCAGTTGTCTCTTCAGAGTGCTGGAGCTTGTAAGGTTACTTTCTTGAACAAATTTAGCATAAAGTTCCTGCGCAAAAATCTGTAGCATGCTAATTTCAATCTGCTATTGGACACTTACAGGTTTCATTTAACCCCATAACAAATAACACTCCATTAAGAAGGCTCTCACCCGGATATGCAAACTGGAGCAGTGTAACATTACTTCTGAACAGATTGATTTGATAGCAAAGTCCAGTGGCGGCGACATAAGACATGCCATTACATCTCTCCAGCTTTTTTGTATAAAATCACATGTGACTATCAATTCATCATTTTCCAGTTCTACTCTGAGTTACTCAGATGGTAAAACTAATGAGATATGGATGGTTTGATCAGCGGTTTTGCATCTCTAATTGGCAGAGAATAATTCGTTTCTCTAATATGTATCCTTTCTTTTGGTCATGTGTTGATTTGAATAGAATATTAGTTAAAATAATATACATACCTTGCAAGAGAAGTTGAAGTATGCTTATAAATTTGTGGTTGCTAGTTACAATAAAATTGCAATTATTATGTCTGGTGGGAGTATTTCCATGGTGTACTACATTCTTTATCTTGGACTGTTGTGTTTCACATGTTTCTGGCCGCTGAAAATATATAGTCTTTTTTAAATTTATTAGAATGTATTGCACTTATTGGTTTTTTTAGTTTTTTTCATTTAATTATTTTTTTTTTAATTGATATGATTAAGTACACTATGATAGAATATTATTTTTGTATTTCAGTTAGGGCAATGAAAACAACATGTTGAATATAAGAGTGCATCAACAATGGATGAGTCGGAAACATTTTTGATAAACAATTTTATTGTTGTATAACAAGAGAAATAATAAACCCTTATGATTGGGGACTTTTAAAAGACATAACTTTATTAGATTTATCAATTAGGAAATTAATATGGGAATGAGGTTTTACTTCAAGTACACGAAGAGACATCTAATCTAATTAATTCATTTATAATATTTTTAACAAAAGTTATTGATAAGTTGCATACGGATATTGGAATCATACCTATGAACAATTCATGGAAATTTATAAATACAGTAGAACCTCTATAAGTTAATAATATCGGGACCGGGATATTTCATTAATTTAGCGAGATATTATTATATCGATAAATTAATAATTTATTAATTTAAAGAGGTTTACGTATGATCTTTAAATTTTCAAGTCCAGTATACTAGTTACAATGTATATTAGTCAGAGATGAAAATAATATATGTTACGAGATTCAAAGTATTAAAGCAATTGTGACAAATATTCAAAATCCGGTCGATGACAAAGTTGAGGATGATTCAATAGCTTTGGAACTGGTCACTCGGAAAGAAGTATTGCAAGTGGCAACAACTCTTAACAACTTTTTGTTCCAATACGAGAAGACAATGTCCTAACTCTTAAGTGCAATGAGGAGATTTAAAGATGAAATTAATATAGATTTGAAGTTCAACAAAAAACATAAGTGACTATAGTTTCATTTTTTACTAGACAATCTTAGAATTTTGAGGTGCGTCACATATATACATTAAATCTTTTAGTAATTTATATAGTTTCGTTGGGACCAATATATATACACTGAAATTTCAGAAAAGTTATTATCTTATCATTTTATCGATTGAGGTCCAATTTTATACTGGTCCCAAGTTGGGACCGAACAAATTATTAATTTTATCGAAATATTAATTTATCGAGTATTAATTTATAGAGGTTTTACTGTACATATCTTTGGTTTTTAATAAGATGAACGATAAAAGATAGAGATAAGAGAAATAAGAAATCGACCTCCAAACTTTTTAGAGTAAAGATCAAGATATTGAAGTTGGGTAAAAGAACCAAAAGATCATATTTTTGAAAAAAGAAAAAAAGTGTGAAATTTCAGTTCTTGTTTTGAGCAAGAGTAAATCACACAGGGAATTTATTTAGAATTTAACCTGATATATATTAATTTATTTTTAAATCTCATTCTATTTTTTTCTACTCTATTTTCTAAAACATTTTCTCCATTATTTTTTAATAACGAGGAAACACTAACTGAGCCGAAGCCTAAAACACTGTCAAAGGACCCACGCATAAGACCCATACCCATGTAAGTCCGGGTTATAATGGCTGCAATATTCCATTAGGAAAGGGCGTAGGTGCGGATCGAACTCGCAATTCTGCTCGTAAGCACCTAAATAGAAGAAAACGTTTACCACTATGTCAAACCCGTGCAGGCTTCTCCATTATTTTACTATCTAAATTTATTTTTTCTTAAAATCAAAGTGTTAGTTTTTCTTTAATTCTAATTATACCGTTTTCATTAATATTTTTCGTATTAATTGATTTTGGTGTTTTCCTTGAAAATTAGAGTTGCATTTAGTTTAATTTCGGTGTTTTTGGTAATTAACAATATGTAATGTATCAAATACATATTTTTTAAGGTAAAGTATAAAAAATGACTATGTGTTTTCAAGTATTTGCAAATATGGTTATGTGGTTTAAAATTGTGTAAAGGGGTTTGTGGTTTGCATCATTTGCAAACAAGGTCCGAAATTGTTAACATGTTAAAAAGACGACGTTAATTAGTTCTACATATATGCATCCAAAATTCATAAATTTTTTATATTTGTAACGTGACTGCAAATAAATTTTTTATATTTTTAATTTAAAATTAGATGTTTCTATTAGTTTTGTTAACACTTTAAATAAATAATTAGTAACTCGTTTTATCAAATAAAAAGTAAAAAAATACTCATTTAACTCGTCTTTTTCAACACAGTTGAAAGTTTGGGACCTTGTTTGCAAACGTTGCAAACTACATACCCTTATTTGTGCAATTTTAATCACTTGACCCTATTTGCAAATGACTCATACCATAAGGCTCTTTTTTGTACTTTACCCCTATTTTTAAGCAAATAATTATGGAAAATTTACATACTAAAAGTTTAACCATAGACGGTACAAAATTAACTCTAAACCTCAAATCATGATTCCTAGATGCTAAAATATATTACATGTCATTGTATTATCGGTTTGACATGGGAATGACGTGAAATGCTAGACATAAACTCTATATTTTTTCCTTAATTAAGATAGAAAACACAATAATTAAAAGAGAAATGAAAAAGTAATTATTAATTTATAAACAACAATAACAACATCAAAGTTTTAGTTGCAAATGATTTGTGGTCGAATAATTTGAACCAATATAAAAAACTGTAAAATACTGTTTGCTTAACATTTGGAACTATTCAACCAATTGATTAAATGTGCACAACTAAACAAATTGTAGTTTTCTTGAAACTTTTATCTCTTAATAACGATACACAAACGACTTCAAAATCAAAAAGTTCAAAAGTTATACTGTCTTAGAATATCATTTTTACAAGTTTACATCGGACCTAAAGTCAAAACCATCATTTTCATCAATATTAAGGAAAGTTATTATATTATAAAATTAAAGTACAAACAATGTCAAGTTTTAAAAATAGAGACGGAAACATGTTAGTAAATACAAATTTTAGGGTGACTAATATAATTTATCCTAAAATAAATTTAAGGGTTAATTTTAAATTTGTGTTTTTGCAAATTTAAGGAAATGATCGATTTTGTTACCGTCAACGAAGACCGTTTTTGTCCAAAAAAAATTTCTGACATTTGATTTTTAACTCTTATGTAACCGATTAAAAAAATGTCCTCGTTTATGTTAACAAAATCGATAATTTTTTTAATTCTGCAAAAAATGAAAATCACGATCTTTTATTTACTCAAAATCAAATTACAATCTTTTATTTGCAAAACACTAAAATTATAATCACTGATTGAAAATTAACCTAAAGTAAACAGAAATACCACTAAATGGGAATACATGCATGTCCCTTTTAGAAATTAACTAAATAGGATGCATTAACCAAAGCATTATCCATTATAGAAATTAAGCTTAATCCTAAAGTAAACAGAAATACCACTAAAAGGGAATACATAATGCAGGTCCATTTTAGAAATTAACTAAATAGGATGCATGCCACCGCCTTATAGAAATTAAGCAAAGCGCATTATCCATTATAGAAATTAAGCTTAATCCTAAATAGGATATGCCGCAGAGTTTAACCTACTTACTATCCTTTATAAATATCTCTATAACCCTTTCTCAAGATTGTTTTATCTTTCTCTTCATTCTACAACAAACCACAACAAGAAGAAGAAGAAGAAGATCATCGCAGAAGGAGATATGGATGATTCAAATATGGAAGATGAATCACTTCCGGCAGGATACCGATTTGTTCCTAACGATGAAGAACTCGTCTTACATTATCTCAACCTAAAGCTCAACGGAGGAAGTCTTCCCCCATTGATCAGCGAGTTCAACTTATATGAAAAAAATCCCTGGGAAATTCTTGAAAGAAGCTACACCGGAATTTTCCATGTTGTCACCCAGCTTCATTACTTAAGCAGACAGAAAGTCGGACGCCGTGCCGGCTCTGGAACCTGGAAAGGCGAAAACACCAAAAACATATGCGATGAAGATGGCCATGTTTTGTGGACCAGAAAGGCGTTCGTATTCGAAATCGATGATGATAAGATTGAGTCGACTGATGTTAAATGCGGTCACTGGCTCATGACTGAGTTCTCTCTTCCTAGCCGGGTACGTAGAAACCAAAACATTAACTCTTTTTATTTCCTAAATTAGCTGCTAGGGTTTCGTTAATTATTTATTCACTTATTTATTACCTAATCTAATCTAATTATTAATTATAAATTTGTATTTTTATTTGGAAATTATGTAATCTAATCTAATTATTAATTATTTATTTACTTATTTATTACCTAATCTACTCTAATTATTAATTATTACTTATTTATTTACTTATTTATTACCTAATCTAATCCAATTATTAATTACAAATTTGTATTTTATTTTATTTTTGAAAGCTAAATTTGTAATTTTTTTTTTACTAACTATAGGTTGGAAATTACGTGATATGTAAAATTTATAATAAAGAAGCAGCTGCTGAAGCTACAACCACTAAGCCCAAGCGATCTAAGAAAAGAAAGTTGCTAACAAACACCGATTCAGCATGTGAGTATTTCATTCAAACAAATTATTACTATCTTAATAAGTTGATCAATATTGTTATTTGTTGAAACATATTAATTAAAACTTTCATATCATGTTGCAGGTGTTGGAAGTTCCAAGAAGACGAAGAAGGCCATTGAGAACTTCGATTATGGAACATCAGTTGTTCCATTTTCTAAAGATGTCAATGATCTCACATTAATGCCCCAACCTGAGCCCGAGCCCCAGATTCAGAACAATGTTCCAAGCTCAGATTATGATCAGATGAGCTTTCCTCAACACAATAATATTGCAGGTATATTATAAATTGTTCAAACATGTATTTGTTAAATTAATTTCTAACTTGATTCAGTTTTCATACTTGAATTGGAGGTGGTTCATTCAACATATGTTGATTAATTAATTGTGGCACGTTGTAGGTATTGAAAGTTATGTGGGGATGTCTGAATATGGAACACCCAATGTTCCTATTACTGTTTTTGAAGATCAATCAACCGAGAATGGGTATTATCCCGTGTTTCAAGACAGCCATCATCTGACATTCACAGTAGCGCCGGAGTCGGAGCCCGTGATTTCAAACAATATTCCATGCTCAGATTGTTATCAAGAATGGTTTCAGCCGTACGATAATACTACAGGTATAAAGTTATAAGTCTATCAAACATATCCCAAAACAATTTACAACTTAGATTCAATTGAATTTAGAGATAAATTTCGGTTCAATATTCACAAATACGTTTTACAGGTTTATGTCATTACTATCTTATACAATTGATTGATTCAACTAATAACTTGTATAGGTATTGAGACTGACATGGAGGTGATTCCAAGCCCGGAATATGGAACATCACTTGTTCCTATTCCTGTTTTTGACATTGAGGATGATCGAACATTAACACGAGTTCCTGAAACGAATCAAGAACAAGTTAAACAATCAACGCATGATGACCTAGACATTATTTCAGAAACTACATTCCGTATGTGATTCATTCTTTAATTGTTGAATTTCCTTCTACTTATCCTTAATTCATATTCTAATATTCTTCCTCTTCCTTCCTTACCTCAGATGGAGCTCAAACATCAATCGTGCCTGAGCCGGTCAAACAAACTACCGAACTAGAGAAAAACATGATGAATGATGTAGAAGTACCCATAGAAGACACAAATACAACCTCAGATTTCACGACATGGCTAAACAACTTCATGCCTTTAGAAGAAGATAACAAAGACAATGCTGCTGTGGATTATGATCTGCCCCTCGACTACGAACAGTTCCCACCATTAGACTATGACTGACCTCATGAGCATGCACCAAGGAGATGATGCATTCATTTGAAATTCATTTTAGGATTCATCCATGTTGTTTGTTCAATTAACTCATTCTTTCATTCATTCATTCTTTGTATACGTTAACTATTAATACCTTTTATGAGATGGGATGGGGGTTTTTTCGAGGGCCTTGCTCGGGGTGCCAACCTAGTTGGGATTCCGTCCGGTCCTTTTTCCCCCTCACTCCCAGCTTTTATTCAACACAGTTATTTCATCCTAATTTATTGTTATTGAATACCATGATGAGATATGTTAGAATTAATAGCTCATGTTGTAATTTCATTTCACATATCTGTTCTTTGATTTAATGTCTGTTTTTTGAACCCCACCGGGTAAGTTTTTAATGCCTTGAATGATTGGCTGTTCTTTGATTTATTGATACCCTTATCTTTCGAAATTCCTGCAACTTCAATTTTCAATTCCTGAAGTACTCGTTTATCAGTAGATAGTTTGCCCGAAATTTCTTATGAGATGGGATGGGGGTTTTTTCGAGGGCCTTGCTCGGGGTGCCAACCTAGTTGGATTTCCGTCCGGTCCTTTTTCCCCCTCACTCCCAGCTTTTATTCAATACAGTTTTTTTTTATTAAATGAAAGGCGGGAGGCTAGCAAAAGAGAGGCTCGGACATCCCAACTAGGTTGGCACCTCCGAAACCTCAACTCAAAGCTAGGCCCGATAATATTAAAGAGAGAAAAGAATACCATGATGAGATATATTAGAATTAATAGCTCCTGTTGTAGTTTCATTTCATGTACGTGTTCTGATAATCCTGCACAGCAGAAAAGAACTCCCTGAGCGAAAAGATAAAAGGGTTTCAAGTACAGGGTGAACTCTTGGTGAACTTGACATATTCAACAATCATGAATTATTACCTGGCAAAATTACAATCAGCAATCTCCACACAATTTAGCAAACTACTAACCGTATATAATCAAAACCAGCAGAACTGTATAGTATCACATGACAACTCGAGCAATTTCTATGTCTAACTCAAGACAGATTAGAGATAACAGTTATTATACCATTCTACTGGATATAGATAACTAAGAATCAGTTCCTTTCCAGTATTGAATTCTTAATTATACTCCATGTTGGTAAAACGCCAATCAGTTTGATATTAGAAAAGTGTTGTATATGGCTCATAATATACATGACGGAGCGGAGCGATTGGAGCCGAAGGCTTGGAGGACACGTTTGGATTAGTGGACCGGGGTGCGGGAGAGGATTCCCCGCGGTATGAATTAGGAAGAATTCTAATTAGGAAGAATCTAATTAAGTAGAATCATTAGTGAAGAAGGATTCTAATTAGGAAGGATTCTGGTTCTCCTAGTTAGTTAGGGTTTCGAATCCCCTATTATAAATACATGTGATTTGTATTCTTTGTAGACACTTGATTCATAAAATAAAATCGCTCAATCGCTCCCGGAGACGTAGGCAATTTGCCGAACTTCGTTAACAAATCTTTGTGTCGTTTTCTTGCTTTATATTCTGTGTGATTTAGCTTGATTGTCAACAAGTGGTACCAGAGCCAGGTTAAAGGAAAGCTATGTCAGGAGGTGCAAGATTCGAGGTTACAAAGTTTAATGGCCATGGAAACTTCAGTTTATGGAAGACGAGGATGAAAGATCTCTTGGCGCAACAGGGGCTTTCGAAGGCGTTAAAGACGGTAAAGCCAGCAGCGATGGAGGAGGATGATTGGAAGGAACTGCAAGATAAGACATCCGGGACCATACGGTTGTGCTTGGCAGATGAGGTCATGTATCACGTGATGAACCTTAATCATCCGGTGGAGATATGGAACAAGTTGGAAAAACAGTTTATGTCGAAAACTCTAACGACTAAATTGTATCTCAAACAGCGGCTGTATGGGATGAAGATGCAAGAAGGAGGAGATCTGGGACAACATATTAATAACTTCAATCAGATTGTCTCAGATCTAGCGCAACTCGAAGTAGCAATTGAAGATGAGGATAGAGCAATGATTTTGCTGTGTTCATTACCCTCTTCCTATGAACACATGGTGACTACCTTGACTTATGGAAAAGAAACTATCAAGACTGAGGAGATATCTTCTGTATTGTTGGCTCATAACCAGCGGAAGCAGAATTCAGGAGAGGTGAACTCTTAAGGAGATAGTTTATTTGTTAAAGGCGGCCAGGATCGTGGTAGAAGGAAGGAGAGAGATCAATCTGGAAGGGGTTCTTCTAGGTCGAAATCAAAGAATAAAGGGAATACGTTTCATTGTTACAAATGCAAAGAACCAGGTCACATCAAGAGGAACTGCCCGATGATTAAGAACCAGGCCGACAGCCAGAATGGTCCTAAATCTAAATCTGTCAACGTGGTGCAGAATGACGGTTCGGATACTGATGGTGACATGCTTTCTGTTGCAGATACTCAGATGGCAGATGCGTGGATTCTTGATTCAGGTTGTTCTTACCATATTACTTCTAATAAGGATTGGTTTACCACATATAGGTCAGTTAATTCTGGTTGTGTCTATTTGGGTGATGATAGATGCTGTAATATTGCTGGTATTGGTGATGTCAGAATTAGGATGCATGATGGTATTATTAGAACTTTAATTGATGTAAGACACATTCCTAAGGTTAAAAAGAATTTGATTTCTGTGGGTACTTTACATAAGAATGGTTTTATCCCTAAGGCAGATGAGGATAGAGAGACCATTAAGATTGTAAAGGGTGCATTGATAGTTATGAAAGGGAAGTTAACTGCTGGAAACATTTATAAGTTGTTAGGGAGTACTGTTGTAAGTGGAGTTCAGTCTGTTGAGTCTGATGAAGACAACACAAAATTGTGGCATATGCGTCTAGGGCATCTTAGTGAAAGTGGAATGACTGAGTTGCATAAAAGAAATTTATTGCATGGTGTTAAGAGTTGCAAGTTAGATTTCTGTAAATTTTGTGTCCTTAGGAAGCAGACTAAAGTCAGTTTTAATACTGGAAAACACACTACTGAGGGTATTCTTGATTATGTGCATTCAGATGTATGGGGTCCTGTCAAAGAGCCTTCAATGGCTGGGTCTGTGTACTATGTTACTTTTACTGATGATTTTTCTAGGAAAGTTTGGGTATATTTCTTGAGACAGAAATCTGAAGTCTTTGCCAAGTTTAAGCTGTGGAAAGCTGAGGTGGAGAATCAAACGGGGAGAAAAATCAAGTATTTGAGGACTGATAATGGCACGGAATACACAGATTCGCAGTTCATCAAGTTCTGTGAGGAGAATGGGATTCAGAGGCACTTCACTGTGCGCAAGACACCACAACAAAATGGTGTTGCTGAAAGGATGAACCGAACTTTGACTGAAAGGGCTAGGTGCTTAAGATTGAATGCGGGGCTGCCTAAACGCTTCTGGGCAGAAGCGGTGAGCATGGCGAGTTATCTTGTCAATAGATCACCAAGAGCATCTTTGGGAGGAAAAACGGCTGAAGAGGTATGGACTAGTAAAGATATTGATTTTAGTTACTTACGTATCTTTGGTTGTCTTGCTTTTGTGCATGTGCCTGGAGATGAGAGGTCGAAATTGGATGCAAAGTCGAAGCAATGCATCTTTCTGGGCTATAAGAAAGGTGTGAAGGGCTACAAGTTTTGGGATCCAGTTGAGAAGAAGATGGTGATTAGCAGAGATGCTATTTTTGATGAGAAATCCATGTTGCAGCAGAATGTGGAGACAATCCAGATTGATTCAGTTCAGAATGAAGAGCAAGCAGTTGAGAGAGTTGAAGAAGTTGAGATGGGTCAAAGCTCGAGTTCTGCATCAAGTGGTTCCAAGACCACGGATTTGCAAGACTATAGTTTGGCCAGAGATAGAGAAAGACGCATGAATGTGAAGGCTCCAAACAGATTCGGGTTTGAAGACATGGTCTCTTATGCACTCAACGTTGGTAGTGATGATCCAACCAATTTTCAAGAAGCAATCACTAGTCGAGAGAAAGAAGGATGGATGGGTGAAATGGTAGAAGAGATGAAGTCTTTACATAAGAATGAGACTTGGGAGCTAGCCAGACTTCCAGAAGGAAAGAAAGCTCTTCGTTGTATGTGGGTCCTTAAGAAGAAACCAGCAGTATCAGAAAAAGAGGGGGAGAAATTTAAGGCTAGATTGGTAGCCAAAGGTTTTACACAGGTGAAAGGGATAGATTATGATGAGATATTCTCTCCTGTGGTTAGACATACTTCGATCAGGTCAGTACTTGCTCTTGTTGCCACTCAGGATTTGCATTTAGAGCAAATGGATGTTAAAACTGCTTTCTTGCATGGTTATTTGGAGGAGGAGATTTATATACAACAACCTGAAGGTTTCGTTCAGCCTGGCCATGGCAAGTTGAAGAAATCTTTGTATGGACTCAAGCAGTCCCCGAGGCAGTGGTATAAACGGTTTGACTCCTACATGAAGAAGATTGGCTACAAGCGATGTGAGTATGATTGTTGTATGTATGTGAAAAACCTTGATGATGGTTCTTCTATTTTTCTGTTACTGTATGTTGATGATATGTTGATTGCCGCCAAGAACATGAATGATGTTGGGGAATTGAAAGCTTTGTTGAGTCAAGAATTTGAGATGAAAGACCTAGGTCCTGCTAAGAAAATTCTTGGGATGGAGATTCGTAGAGATAGGAGCTCTAGAAGACTATGGTTATCTCAGCAGGGATATGTTGAGAAGGTCTTGGAAAGGTTTGCTATGAGCAATGCAAAGCCTGTGAGTACTCCTTTGGCGAATCACTTTCAGCTTTCTGAAGAAGATTGTCCAAAGACAGATAAGGAGATTGAAGAGATGACCAAGGTTCCTTATGCTAGTGCAGTTGGTTGTTTGATGTATGCTATGATTTGCACTCGTCCTGATTTAGCTCATGCAGTTAGTCAAATGTGCAAGTATATGTCTAAACCAGGAAAGAGGCATTGGGAGGCGGTCAAATGGATCTTCCGGTATTTGAGAGGTACTGTTGGGCATGGTTTGATGTTTGGTGAGCAACATGGCGATCCATTGGTAGAAGGGTATGTAGATGCAGATTATGCTGGTGATCTGGATAATAGGAGGTCTACGACGGGGTATGTGTTTACTCTTGGTGGAGGACCTATTTGTTGGAGGTCAACACTTCAGTCTACTGTTGCGTTGTCTACAACTGAAGCCGAGTATATGGCGTTAGTTGAAGCTGCAAAGGAAGCATTATGGCTTACTGGTTTGGTTCAGGAATTGGGTGTTGAGCAAGGTGGAGTTGAATTGCATTGTGACAGTCAAAGTGCCATTTATTTGGCAAAGAATCAGGTGTATCATGCTAGAACCAAGCACATTGCTGTTAGGTATCACAAGATTAGAGAATTGATTGCATCTGAGGAGATCTTGTTACTGAAGGTTCATACTTCTGAGAATGCTGCTGACATGTTGACAAAGCCAGTTACTTCTGACAAATTCAAACATTGTTTGGATTTGTTAGATATTCGCAGTTGCTAAGAAAGTGAGGTAGCTCGGTCCACATAGCGTGTTTAGAAGTTGGTTAAATCTTCTGGGAGGCGTGATTATTCGCCAAGGTGGAGATTTGTTGTATATGGCTCATAATATACATGACGGAGCGGAGCGATTGGAGCCGAAGGCTTGGAGGACACGTTTGGATTAGTGGACCGGGGTGCGGAAGAGGATTCCCCGCGGTATGAATTAGGAAGAATTCTAATTTGGAAGAAATTAGAATTAGGAAGAATCTAATTAAGTAGAATCCTTAGTGAAGAAAAATTCTAATTAGGAAGGATTCTGGTTCTCCTAGTTAGTTAGGGATTCGAATCCCCTATTATAAATACATGTGATTTGTATTCTTTGTAGACACTTGATTCATAAAATAAAATCGCTCAATCGCTTAATCGCTCCCGGAGACGTAGGCAATTTGCCGAACTTCGTTAACAAATCTTTGTGTCGTTTTCTTGTTTTATATTCTGTGTGATTTAGCTTGATTGTCAACAAGGTTGAATGTTCATTAAAAAAGAAGAGGTACAATAACAAGGATAGATATTTTAGCTACCGTGTGGTTATCTGAAATTTCATCTGAGTTTTGGCAAATATGAATGCTAGGTGATGAATCCATAGTGTCCATACATTCTGCAGCAAGTCAACGTGCCATTTAAAAACAAACCAAGATAAGAAACATCATTCTACTTAGAAATATGACACGGGCATCAGCAATTGAATTAGACGAGTCCACCAGTAGCATAAAAATTCACATTTCCTTTCAGGAAAACAGCCGGTTAAAAAGTTTCATGAATGGCAATGTCATATCTCTTTAGCTTCTCCTTTAATCCTTCTACAAAGTACAAACACAATTAGCCAATCACAAAAACTGCAAACTAATAGCAGATTCCAGAATGAATAGCACTCACCGCCAACTCTTCCGCTGATCTAATTGTACAACCACCTAATCTTCACGAGACAAAGAAGCCATAATTTGAAATACAATGCGGAACCAGATTCACTCAAAGCCTCTGGAGCAGGCAAGTAAAAATCTTCCCATGCAAACTCTAAAAACTACAAGAAAATGGTCTAGTAATATCAAAATCAAACAAATGTTGGATTTAACAGAATTTGAGTAGCATAGCTCTCTGCCACAAGACATACACAACAATCTGCTACAAACATATTCAAACAGACTAATGAGTAAATTAATGTAAACTGGCAAATAAACAACAGAAATTATCAAGGGTCATTCATTAAGCATCTGATCTGCTCGTCTTACTAGATTCAAAACAACAGGCTTCCCTTCCTATATCACACCAGAAATCCTCCAATAAAAAACCAATCAAGTTTGACCCATCGTTGAATAACATATTGATAAAGCATTAAGTTTCACATTAGAGAAAAGAAGTAAAATAAGAAAACAATACCTCAACACCGACCCCGAATTCAGCTTGTTGGGGGTTGGACATCTCCAAATTCTCCATCCACATATTGTATCTGTAAGCAGGGGTGGGAAAGTAACAGAGAGTTGAAACAGATCATAACAGTGTTGAAGCAGATCATAACAGTGTTACTCTTCCAAGATTGAATTCACATGTAAATTTTGCTAGAGAGCTAGTTGCATTAGCACAGGAAAAAGTAAAGTTTTATCAGATGATAAATGGAGAATCTCTTCCACTTGAATAATGCATTACGGAAACTAAGTAAAAATCGTTAATCAGTCATCTTTCTATGTAATCAAGACATAAATTAACTGCAATAAATGGGAAGTTCCTCACAGTTCCATCTTCCACAAAAAGCAACACTGTTTACTATTAATTCTTTTTTATTTTATCATAGAAAAAAACACTGAGATAAATCTATTAATTCATAATAATTCTTCAATAACTTCTCAAGCTCAACACAAATTCTTATGGTAGATTACCAGGTTGACCATTCCCAGATAAAAGATATCTGTAAAAATATAACACAGAGTAAAAGAACAGTAAGAAAATAGAGGCACGTTTGGTTATGGTTCGAAAAACTGTGCATTGTCGTCACGAAAGACTTAAATCTTCTATTGATGGAGATGAGTGATGTGGGAATTTTGACCAAACATCTTCCCAAGTTCTCCTTCTCCCGTAAATCATAGACTCCATGATTGTTACTGCTTCATCCACTTGAACGCGAATTTGATCCTTGCAATCCCTCTCCCGAATTGTCACCGAGGATAACGAGTCCACTGTTATCCCAAATGGTATACCCAGTTCATCTGCTCTTGCATATCGTCTCCCTATCGAAGTTCCTGCACAGCAAGGAAAAAAGAACTCCGCTGAGCGAAAAGAGAAAAGGGTTTCATCAAAAGATAGATAATCGGTTGCATATTGTTAATCTTACCCGTGATATCAATTTTATGTGGAATTCCAGCTTCATCCAATGACTTGGAAATTACCTCCGCAACTTCCTCAAACTCTTGATTCTTAACAAGACTCAAAACTGTGCATTTATAAGGAGCTACAAAAACCGGAAACCGGAAAACGTTCAACAATTCATCGCCGGTTTTCCCAGGCCTGGTGTAGAAACAATGCTCAAAGAGGCAATACATAATCCGCCCAATGCCAAATGATGGTTCAATCACCCCTGGGGTGAAATCCCTCTTGTTTTCAAACCTTGTCTCCTTAGAAATTGCTACCATGCTCTTCTTAATTGTCACGTTTTTCTCGAGACTGCACACGTAAAATTCCACTTCTCCCTTGGTCTCCAATGCAGCCTTCATATCCATGGCCGCAATTTCATCCATTGCCTTGCAGAAAGAACAAAACATACATCAAATTTACGTAACTTGTTTCCTACTATAAAGACCCGAGAAGAAACTTAGTTGTGTTTCTTACCTCCAAAGCTTCAACCACCATCTTTTGGTGACTCCTAAATGCAACACCAATCTCTTTATTCACTGGTGTAATAATCAACTTCTGAAAATCATATGCTATAAATTAAAAAGAGCTCATATACCACAAATTAGGTGTGTCAAACAGGTCGCCTCTGTAAACGAAGTTGTCGTGTCAGAAATTGACAGTCTTACCTTAAATTTTTGAAATGCCATCATTCAAAGTTATTCTAAATCAATTAACTTAGCATTTTACTTGGAGGCAAATATTGGCAAGAAGCCAAGAATGAGTGAGAGTAACAGAACAATACCTTCACTTCCTTAGGTTCCGAAAATTTTTCTTGAGCCTTAAGAGAAACTTTTCTTTTCTCCTGCAAAGACACAAACAATACGCAATCCATTGATAAGAATACGCATTATCGACGTAACTTAACAGCATTTTTATATTCACAGGTTCTGACCTCGTGAGCACGCAAATCATAAGTAGATCTATCTGCAATACCAACACACTCAATCCATCCATAAGAACACTCGATCTCAGCATCCCAACAGTCTACAGCATAGTGAGCCATCTCGTTTGAAAGATGTTGTCTAAAGCGTAACCGTTTTTCATCTATGCCAAGACTGGTTAGGAAGAGATACACTCTCCCGATGAAATAGCCAAGCGTTTGACTGTTCACGGTTCCCTGAATGACAATAATTAAGATCCCATGCCATCATTACAATAAGAGATTCAAAAAGTTTATTTTAAAGGAAATTACGATGTGTACGGTACAAACCTTCGAAACTGCATCACCAAGCCGTATCTTTGCAGCAGATTCACCGGATATTTGTCGCTCCCTTGGGAACATTAGGAAATCGAGATGTGCAACTTCGGAGAATTTTGGATGAGATTTGTCTTCAGGATCAACAAAGTGCTCAATCTCCGCAAGTGTGAATTCTCGAGTTCTCAAAAGGCCTTGGCGAGGCGAAATCTATATGTATAGAGAAATGCATATCAAAAACTTATACGATTTATTCAAAAATGAACTTGCAAAATGTCTGTACAGTTTAAAAGGAACAAACTAGAACCTCATTTCTGAAAGCCTGACCAACTTGAGCAGCAGCTGGGAGCTTATTTCCATTAAAGGAATACAAGTCCTTGAAGTTCACAAATATACCTTGGGCTGTTTCGGGACGCATATAACTGCAGCAGATTAAAGTGCAGGTATCTTAAAAAGTAAAAGGAAACGAATTTCATAACAATCGAGTAGCTGAGAACAATATTCTACTCACGCGGTGTTTGAACCCGAAGGGCCAATGGATGTTTTAAACATCAAATTGAACGGATAAGGATCCGACAAGGGATTTTTAGTGTCAGGGGATGTAATGCCATGTTCTCTAATCGCTGCACCCAACTCGTCGGAAGATAGATCATCCAAGCGAGCTAGTAGTTGTTTTAGCTCCACAGTCTTCTCAAGTGATAAGCTAAGATCTTTCAGAAGCTTCTCAGTGACGAAATCTTTAAGCAAGTGATCCGCTCGGTAACAAGTTCCAGTCCTTTCATCCTTAACCATAAGGTCTGTGAACTTATCCACGTGGCCAGATGCTTTGAGGACAATCTCAGGTGTCGGACACGAGCAATCAACCTCCAACATCTTCTCTACATTAACAAAATGCTGGAAAACAAAGATATCAGCTGGTAAACAAGTATATTATCTCGACAGACACAAATTAACAACTAAGAAGATCAAACAGTATTTATGAAGTTGAAAACTCCTTAAGAAGGGCGGGGTATCTGGCGCCAAAAAGCAAGAACATTGGTCTTGACAGCAGTACCAACAGGACCATAGTCGAAAAGTCCAGCAACACCACCATAAATCTTGAAAGAGGGGTTATAAAAGAAGCGGTGGTTGAGAATTGATTCCAAATTTTGACGAAACGCTTTTGTGTTGATGGGATCATCTGATTCAAGGGAAGATTTGTTTAGTATACATTGTGTTCCACCTTGTTTTTCCAAGTCATGTCTAATTGTCATCTTTGAGCTTCAATCAGTGGACTAGTTTGATATCTAAAACCAATATAAACAAACATCATGAAATTAGTATGCAATTCAATCGGTTTTTGGAATTAGAAAATCTGTAATCAAAAGCAAAAGCAAATCAAATTGAAACAGAAAAACATATAGAAAGACGAAACTCAAACAAATTATAACGTTAATCATAGACTAACAGTCTCCCTTGAAATGAATTACTTATACAAAACTGGATTAAGAAAATAGCAACAGACAGTATAATCAGTTGAGCTATGAAACTTAATTACCTGATCAGAAAGTGAAGTAGGGGATGTAAATCACTCGCTGCCGGCAATCGTCAAATTCAGTCAGCGCGGGAAAAGTTAGTATACACGTGTCAACTTATAATCAGAAGTAGAAACAAACTAGGAAGAACACGAATATTGCTATATAATATGTCTATTTATTTATACAAATATTGCTTCCTACTCAAGTAATTAAGGGCACACACATCAGGTCAACGCTTAATAAATACTCTCAACCAACAACTATTCTTGTCGTCCAAATCAAATTGTAATCGCTTCAAATTTTGGGAAACAACCAACAACTCTTCAAGTTTAATGTCAACAAAACATTCAATTAGATTTATAGCAATTTATATAAATTAAATTAAATTAAGTGGTCATCGATGAACAAAAATATATAACTAAGAAATAGAGAATTATTAACACGATCTTTTTGTTTTGTTTGGTTTTATTTGAACTAAATCAAACCAAATTAGAAAAACGAACATTTGAATAGCGTGATCCAAACTAAACCAAATAAATAATGGTTAGCATTTGGTTTCGTTTGACTTAGATTGATTTTATTGATTTTTATAATTCGAATCAGTTTTGCTCACCCCTATTTATCACCCCCTCAAACATATAGTTGACGATTTTACTAATCTTAAACTGGCCCTTGAAATACACATTCAGTTTTAAATATATAAATTAAATTAATGAATAGGATTTTTGGCTTTCTATATATTTCTTTTTAGTAACAAAATGAAATGGAAAAGGAACAAAAGAAAAACAAGGCTCAAATTGTTATGATTCTAGAAGTAAGTTATCATCCAAGCTCAAAGAACCTTGTTAACACCTAGAGGAAAATCATGAGCCAAACTAGCTAACCCATATGCGACTCTAGTTTTGAAGGTAAATTAAAAAAAAAATAAGCCGAGCAAATAAAATATGTAGAAGATACCTTAGAAATTACTTTATTTAGGTTTTTATAATGATCTAATTATGTTTAGAATGTTAGTCTTATTTTCGTTTTTGCCTTTAACTTAGAGCATGGAGAATAATGGTTTTGCACATCTTTTGGCATAAAGGATATGCACGTTAAGTGTTGGCACTTTTGTCCTCCGGTATATGATGAATTTGGGGCCTATCAAATGGAATTATGCCCATCTGGCTCTGTAAAATTGCATATTGGACTTTCCTTCATTCTTAAACTCATGGACCAACCTTAATCGGCCAAAGAATTAATCTCAAAATATTTAGCCCATTCTAACGCCAATGGCGAGTTGATGGACTCCAAATTGAGTTGCATGTTATCAAACTCCTTCCGTTTTATAATATTTGGCGTTTTGGAGAAAAAAAAAATTTCAAAATATTTGACGTTTTACAATTTCTAAAAAACATTAAATAAACTTTGGATAGTATAATAATATCAAACTCTTTTTAATATTAATTAACGAGTTTCTTAATATGTGTAAAAACCTTAAACGACAAACATTATCAAAGAGTAGAGCTATCAAGATTTTTGTTGATATTAGTAGTAGAATGATCCATTTTATATTATAAAAATATATTTCATCACTCAGGCCTTGGGGATCTTAAACACTATTTTCAATACCGCTGCAAACATTCCATACAATAAAATAAAAGAATAAATTGAAAAAGAAAAAACACTTTCTAATTTATTATTTATACTACTAAGCATTTTTTTATAACTATTTTTGTTCAGTTTACTACACTAAAAATCTACGAGATACACCTCATCGAATACATAGACACAGGAGAATCAACCGCGGGGGCACCATACACCCTCGGATGATCACTTTCCAATCCATAATCCATCATCGGACGGTACTCAAGGTCTTCATCATGATCAAACACAAAATCCGGAACCTCCACGTCATTCCTCCTCACATGGTCCCACAGATAATCAATCCTACTGATATACGTTAGCTTCCCGTACAACCTGCCACACACAATCGGAACCCATACTCATCAAGAAACAGAATGCGCAAGTTAGTTTTGAAATACAGTTAAGTTATAAAATGCGCCACATTACCCGCCGCTGAAAATGAAACGTCCGAATGTGGCAAGGAAGAGCCTGGCCTGTAAACCGGGATGAAGAAAGTAAACCGCCTGGAGATTATCTCTAACGGTGGCCGGAATGGCGTCGTAAATAGATCTTAACGGTGAGATTCCGGGGAAATTCTCGGCCCGTTGAACGCCGGTGTGAATGTAGAGAACGGAAAACGGCTTCTTTTGTAACAGAGGATAGATCTTCTCCTCTAAATATTTCTTGAGCACATCCGAACTCAGCATCCGAGCTGCTCGATCCAAATTCAAGAATTGCATTTGTTAGGATGTAATGCAATTACAATAACGAAACACACAAGAATTATTTATTCAGTTCATCACTCGTGTAAAGTGAGTAACAAATTAAAATATTTTAGTATGATGTTGAAATAGGTGGAGTAATATTCATAGTAGAAGATGATAGATTATACATACCAGAGAAATATTTGCCGGTGATGCGGAGAATGGTACGGCCGTGCTTGTCGCGGCCATGGATCTTGAAGATGTCGAGGTTTTCGATAAGTTGATTTGGATGGGAATGTGAGAAGTGAGTGCACATTTTTTTGAGAAAGGATGAACAGTTGAAATGAAGGAGGAGGAGGAGGAGGAGGAGTGATGAAGGTGAGGACAAGGGTATTTATGGGATTGGATATAAGGGAGGAAGATGAAATACACCGAAGGAGAAGAGCATATTCTTCAAGGATATTCGTCAATGGACCAGAGAATAATGCTCTTCGGCTCTTGTTTTCACCCGCCTTTTTTTATCTTTTCGCGGGTTGGTTTAACATCTGGACCGTTGGTTTTCTGTTTTGGATTGGCTCATCCTAATTTCGAGATTTTTTTATCATTATCATTTTGGGTTTTCAATAAATTATTTTGGTAAATATGGAGTATTCTTTTATTGTTGTTATTATTATTTAAATATCGTGATCCAAATCCAATCATCCAATGTTATCCAAACTTTACTTTTGAATTCAATAAGGAAAATCACTTAAATTATAGATTCCAACTTTTGAAAAATTACATCCACTGTTCATTATAAAATGACAATATATGACTATGACCCTGAGCTTTACACTTATTTGTATTATGGTCTCTAATTTGAAAACTATTTATGGCTCATTAACTTTGTACAATTATTAATAAGATAACACATGGACCTTTGACCATATAACAAACGGATGATTTGATAAAAATGTCTTAAGCATATTTTCTTTACAACTATATAAGTTTAGGTTTATTAAATTGTTATTTTCTCTAAACTAACCAAACAACCAAATGAACCCAAAACCAAATGAATAAGGCAATATTCTTTTGAGCTTATCGGTACTTATTTTCAATATTATTCAGTTAAGTTTAGCATCATTCAGTTCACTTCAGTTCAATTCAGCAACATTTAGTTCACTTTAGTTCAATTCAGCAACATTCGGTTCACTTTCGTTCAATTCAGTAACATTCAGTTCACTTCAATTCAACAACATTCAGTAAATAATTTAATAGTGCCTATATTTTATATCAAAATAACTTGTTTAGTCTTCATATTTTTAATAATACATTATCATTCCTCAACTTTTGTTATATTCAATATTTTAGTCCCTCGCTCAATTTGAATTACCGATTTACCTTTTATTTATTAAGAGCAAGTTACTTTTTGGTACTTGAACTTTAACATGTTTACAATTTGATGCATCATAGGTAGTTCATGAATTCTTTTGTCTCTTTATGAAATGTAAAAAAAATGTATAATTTTAATATTTAAAATACTAGTTTCAAGTGTAAATATAGTTCTTAGGTATCAAAGTGTAAACATTCGTGTAAAAGTTCATATAACAAAAATGTAATTTTGACTTAACATGTAAAGGTAAAATCAATAATTTAAATGGATGAATGCACTAAACTATTGAATATAACAAATGTAGACCTTATGATGTATTATAAAAAAATACTAGGACTAAATCATATAGGGACTAAATCATATAACAAATGTAGACAATGTGTTTTAGAATAATATAGGGACTACTAAATCATTTACCTATTATAATATATGGACTATTTTTATCGTTTGGATTAAACAAATGGACTAAACAGTTAAATGTAACCAAATTGAGGGACTATATCATTAATTAAAAAATAAGTTCAACATTCAGTTCAGTTCAATTCAGTTAATCAACATTAAGTTCAATTTAGCTCTAAAGAACAGGGCCAAAATACTTGGTGTGATCTTGATGTCCAGCTATTTTTTTACGAGACCTCCTCTAGAATATATTAACCATATCAGAATCTATATATCTATATAAAAGGGGAACCAAATTCCCTTCACCACAATAAGCCACCTCACTAAAATATGAGGTGTCACTCCCTCATTTTTTTGGGGATTTCCAATTTTTATGAGTTTTCAAAAGTGTTATTTTTAAAAAAAAAATCTAGGCTGAAATTAATTAATTTGAAATCTTTAGAAACGTACGATTCTTCATCTGCCCTGTATAATTGCACCATTATTCTCCAATTTACTTCGTGTTCTTTTCATATTCCCTCCCTCTTAAATTATCAGTTATAGATCCATTTATAAATAAGTGTAAATGAATTATCATATTGCAATTTGCATGTCTTCCAAACGTCATTGCTAATTTTTCCATTGTCATTATCATATAATTGGAGGTCCTATACATCTTGGATCCTTGATTGGTTCTTCTTTTTGTGGATTGAACGGATATAATGAGAGGTAAGAAATCATCAATTCCACACTCAAGATTTGTTCTTTAATTCAGATAATAGGATGAATAGTTCTTGCTATTTATATTTAAGATGATTAAAGTTCCGAATGATATGGCATTTTTTTGTTTATATCTTATAGTTCAGAAGAAAATTGGTGTAGGCAGAGAGCAAATATTAGTGTTTGCGTTTTGTATTGCTATAGATTGGGCTTCAAAATTAGTAGAGGAAATGACAGTAATTTTTTTTCATTATATTGTTTTCTCCTCCTTTAAATCCATGTGGATTAGATAATATGTTTTCTTTCTTTTTTTAATATTATATACTAATTTATTTATTTTGACAGCATATATACTCATTTATATTGATGTGCTTTTTTATTACTATCAATTTTTCATGCATAATTAGGAAAGGAGAAGAAAGAAATGGAAATAATTAAAAAGTTATTGATTAAAGAAGCAATTGAAAATGGTAGAACTAATCAAAGTAAGAGATGACTATGGACAATTTAGATAAGATATAAAACAATTTGGAAACAATCACAGTTAGGCAAAGAGGAAAAGAGGTTAGAAATGACATAATAAATTGATTACAATTTACAACCTACAAAAACTCATATAAGACCCTTTTAATTATATCTTAGATTCAAGCAAAATTTAGTTAAGTTCAATCTAACTAAATTTATTAGGCATTCAACTAATTCAGCAAATTCAGTTCAGTCCATTTTAGCTATATTGCATATATAGAACCTATACAGTTAAACCTCGATCAAGTAATATTCGATAAAGTAATAACCTCGCTTAAGTAATAAATTTCGTCGGTCCCAACTTGGGCTAATGTCGTAAAGTAATATTCTCGCTAAAAGCATAAGATAATAAAAAATTTGAAAGTGTAATATATAAAGTAATGATTCCAGAATTATACGTATATATATAATATGTATGAGTTACAAAATTCATTTTTTTTTAAATATGAATATATAATATCTTGTTTCTTCTTTCCACCAAAACTAAAATTAACATCATCATTGACTTTACGTAAAGCATAAATAACTCTTGGTATGTTTTGCTCGTGTTGTAACAAGTAATTGTTCAAAGTGTTGATTGCTTGAACTGCTTTCTTTGATGACAAGCTTGGGATGACATTGCTATCGTTTGGTTCAAGATCAGTCTTTCATCAATGTTCATTACCGACTCAAAAATTTGTTCATCCGTAGGTGATTCTATTGATATTGTCCGGTTTAGGACTAGTCTCTTCATCAGTGTTTATTATCGATAAAGTAATAAATTCGATAAAGTAATATTTTTTCTCGGTCCCAAAGTATTACTTTAAAGAGGTTAACTGTATTTGCATATCATTTTTCCAACCATTCAATTCTTTGAATATGATTTCATCATCGTAACAAATTTTATCTTAGATCCACAATAAAAAAAAAATTCAATTTCCTTTATGCTTATGGTCTTAAATCCAAATGTATGTTTCTATTTCGTAAAAAAATATGTTGAATTTTTAATATTTGGATAAATATTGTACTCAGCGCATCGCGCAAGTTGTTGACTAGTTTAATTATTAAGTTCATGATGGATTGGTGGTTCCTCAACGCTAGGACATAATTTTCTTTTTCAATGAGTTATTATTCTTAATTTTTATACATTTATTTACATTATTTTATTGATTTTTTTTTGTTTTAACTTTAAAATCCAATTTATTGATTAATTTAAAGGATATTCTATGGTCACTTTGTTTTTCACAAAGTAACCATTACTTTGTTTTATCAACCATTGGATCATGGGTTAAAAGCTAATCCAATGGTGAAAAAGACAAAGTAAGGGAAAAACAAAGTGACCATAGCCTACACCTAATTTAAAACATGTCCATATTGAAAAATAAAAACATATATAACTCTCACTTAAGTCAAGAGTTGTTCGATTCAGAAGCATTGAAACTAGCAATTCACAACGACAAATCCCGCACGGGTCCTTACCTCCGTTGGGCTGGGTGAAAATCAACTTGGACAAAGGCTTCAACTCTATTTTGTGGAAGGGGAGTGCAAGAATCATTGTGAATATGATTCAGCTCTTGCTTGTAAAGGCTGTAGGATTGAGAATAGCCAGTGTCCTTCAGGCTTCAACGCTCTAGCAATGCCAGAAGCTGTCAAGTTCTGCATCAACTATGGCCTCAATCGGGTTCTCTTTGAAGGGGACTCAGCTCAAGTCAATCCTATTTCTGTTACGAGCAGTTGATAATTGATATCCTCAATTGTTATATAATGCTCTCATGTTTACTCCCCTCGTTCTTTCTTGGGGAGATTATGAATAATAAATCAAATAAAAAATACCAATTTATAGCTATCAATTCCAATTCATTATATATACATTGATGCAACGACACTATACCGTGTTTTCAACAGCTTAATCTCTTAGCAGCACTTAAGCCAGTATCTTACGAATCCATAATATTCTGTAGATCTATAAGAACACAGTTCATACCTGTTGTATAAAATCATTTCAAGGCACATACTTCGGCACAGGCAACAAACAACGCAGCTGCCATTTCGCAATTTCAAGCAGACTGTAACATAATCTATAGATTGTCTATAGAAGTCTGCCACTGTACACTAGCTAATACTACAAGAACAGATTGCTCTAACTAAGTAGGTTCACTTCATTCACTTGATTCAAAACCAGAAAGCTCGGCAAGCTCCGACAGTTCTTTTTCTCCACTCAAAATCTGCAACATATGACTGCTAAAATGAGAAAACCCTTTCACATCTTTCAACTAACATAAGGAGCAGAAAGAGATTGGCATAAAAAAGGGGTCACTTCTTATCAAAAAAGGCAGAAGGCTGCCCCAAAACAAGGCTTCCTTACCTGGCCATCAATCTCCCATGTCGGAAACCCTTCAATTCTAGCATCTGAACATGCCTTGGCTATTTTGATTCCTTTCCTGTATCCATCAGGAAAGCATTCCACATAGTTTAAGATCTTTGATGCTTCTTCTCCGAAAATCTATGTGAGAAAAATGAAGCACATAGCATAAGAAATAACAGTTAGGTGGCAAGATCATGAGTTCTCTATTATTCTTACTGAACTCAATAGCATGACAAGATTTTGCCAATTTTCAGTACAAGGTTCCATATATTGTACAGGAATAGTACAGAATTTAGTATTGCCAGACTTGTTTCCTATTATTTGTTTGTTTCAACAAAATTAAAAAGTTCCATTTAGCTAACTTTACTAAAATGATAAGTATAACGTAGTATTGCCAGACTCGTATCGTATGATTTATTTACAAAAGATCTATGTCGGTTTTCCAGGAGAAATGTTTATCCTTTCTATTTCTCAACCTTTCTTAATCTGTATCAACATATTCTGAGGTTCGTTTTCTCTAGATATTTAATGGCCCTAAGGCAAGCCTACTTAACGTCCATTTCAGCTTCTAATAGTTGAATTTTGGGGAAAGAAAAATAATGACAGACAGAAACATCTGTTGGTTTCTAGTAATTACATCATGAGGACATTATTCGAAACAACCATTATATAAAATAAAGAAAGATCAGGTACCTCTTTTTGTTCTAAACAATGTGAACACCAGAAAGCACCATACATCTTAGCACCAATAGAGTTCAGATGCCTTGCTAGAGAAACAGTGAAAGGAGTGGATGGTGTTGTTATCTCATATTTTACAAACGGTAACTCGACTACAGCCTGGCTGTTTATAAAGAAAATGTAAGGAGAAAAGTCAACAGACATAGTAAATACGCTAAGGCAGAAGAAGCATCATAAGGCATCACTAGAACTACTATGAACATACCAGCGAAGTAAAATACTGAAACATGCGAGTAAAACAACTTCAGAAATACGAAACCACTAGTTTTCTTACACAAGATTATAATTCGTTTATTCAAGTTCAAAGGACCTAGTGAAAGATGCTAAACACGGTGCTGTCAACGGAAAGGGGTGATATATGAGTCGATGAGAAAGTTTAATCACCTTAAGGAGGCTGGTGGAGAAAAACTATACGAGGTGCCCAAAGCAACAATCACCAAACTTGCTATACACAACTGCAAACCCAATACTTTTTGAATCTCTTGCAATCCGAAATCCTATCGACAAAGGTTCATAATGTTTATGATCCCAATCAGAGTAACATATATAAACATATACTTCATCAAGAAATTTAAAACACTACCTTTAAAGTGACGAAAAATAAACTGAATGACAAGACAGCCGAAAGCAGACAGTACGAACAAGATGCTCCGGAAAGTTGTGTGCTAAGAATGTACAAAAAATATCCACTAGCAGCTGCCATAGAAGTAGTTGTTGCAAGTAAAAGGAAACGACCATTGGCCTCATCAATTCCAAAAGGCAAATTCTTTCTAGGCAACTGTAAACTGAGTGCTGCAACTAATCCATAAGCAACTATTCCGATCGCAGGAAGAGGAACACCTGGCAAATGTCAAAATTGACTGTCATTGAAACCTTCTTTGAAACACATTACCTGCAAGCGTAATAAGGGATTCCATTTCCCAATCAAACAGAAAATTTTCAATTCGATAAGGAAAAATAGAATTTGGAATTGGAAGGAAACAAAAATCAGTACCGAAAACGACAGCGTAGTCGCTATTCAAAATGTCACCGCAGCTGCCGCCACCGATGGGGCAAAAGGCGTCGGAATGTGTAAGCTTTAGGTAGGTCAAGTAGGCAGTTTCGAGAAAGCCTATACCGGCAAGAGCTGCAGACCAATTGTATGTAGACATGTCTGAGGAGGTGGACGGCGTCGTTTGGGAATCTGATTCTGTACCTGAAGTTTCTGAGGGCATACACTTGAGTCTAGAGCTCCAACAGAAACCCTTGTTTGAGAAGACAAATAGAGACATGAATTCAGAATTCAGGATATTTTAAGAATAAGCTGTCAATTTCTGACTTTTAATGAACTGTTAATATTTTCATCAGTTATATCATATATATAATTATAAATGCATATATGACACGCTAATCCACATCTAAGAATAAGACTAGGAAGGAGAAATTACCTTGAATTTGAATTGGGGAATTGGTGAAACTGAACGAGAAGCTGGATGAGGAATACACCAAGTACGATGGAGGAGTGACGGAGATGAGACGCCGATGAAGCTGCTGGTGGCCATGCCTGGAATTCAACTCTGCTTCTTCACTCCATAGCTCAAGCTCTTTTCAAACTCCCCTACTGTCTATTGGGCCTTTCCAGGCCCACCTTTTTCTAATCTGCATGTGAAATGAAAGCCCGATCGAGCCCATCTCGGCCCGCTTTTATTTTCCATGTTAAATTGTCAAATAAAGACTTGTGATTTAAAAGTTTACAAATAAAAACTAATCAATATTTATGGTCATGTTTTGGTTTTAAAAATTCTAAAATTGGTATATGTGGTTAAGTTTGTATTTTTTTCTCAATACCGAATCATGCATACTCCTAATGATATCAGTAAAAAAAATTCTCAATTTAAAAATTTGTGTATTGCAGGTACAAACCACAAACATCTTTTTTCACAAAAGAGTAATACAAATTGAACATCAACCTTATTTTTGTACTCTTACCTTATTAACTAACTAGTACATTGAAAAAAGTTGATTGAGAATTTGGGTGGAATGTGAGTTTATGTTAATCTCTTAAAAACACATTTTCTCAATACTCATTGCAGTTTCCGTGAAGATTAATTAGCTTGTAATCACTCATAATTATCATTAATTTGATGCTTGTGAAAATGTTGGCGCCCTCTTCAACCTAGATTATTACATGGTGGAATTTGGCGGGTTTTTTTACTTGTTTTTATTCATCTTAGATGACAAGTATAGTTTATAACAATTTCATTTCACCAAGTAATGGTGCCCACCACCAGCAGTAGCGGAGCCACCGCGGTGGTTCAATCTCGACGGCCGAACTGGACACGTGTAAAAGAAGTCACCAGGCATTGAGAAATGTGCAAATAAGCTTATCCAATCTGCAATAAAAGTTGCAAAGATAATAATATTATTTATAATGTCTGCTTCCTTGTTTTCAATTTGGATTTATACAAACAGCAAACATTGACGTGGCAGCCATGCTTCTTCTCATTAACCCAATCCCCACCGTAACCGCCGTTACAACCATCTCCATCTTCCTCCTCCTCCTCCCTTCACTTCCACACTTATAAAAACCCTTTTTTTTCTAACTCAAGAATCATAAACCCCTAAAAAGCTACTAACTTTTTCATACCCAGAAGATCAAAATGGCAGCAAAGTTTGTAATTTCCTCCACTTTCATCTCTAGATTCTCCCCTCTTATCCCTGCTTCTCATCTCAATCACAGGTTCGCTCATTTCTAAGTTCTCTGTTTCTTTTTTCATGTGTGATTTCTAATTGGGGGTTTTGTTTGTGTTAGTTGCAGGAATTTATTGGCGTTTCCATGGGCGATTAAGTCGAAGAAATTGAGCTGTGGTGTCAATTCAAAAGCTCTCAGATTCTGGTATGGTGAAAAGGGTTTGATTTTTTAGGGATTTTAGCAATTGGGTACTATTTGTTTTCTGATTTTGGATGCTTTCTGTTTGATAGTACCAATGCTGGCCAGAGAGGGAATGTGGAGGCAGTTGGAGTTCCAGTTTCAGTGCCAGTAAGAGTGGCTCATGAACTTCTTCTTGCCGGTCACCGCTTTTTGGATGTTAGGTATGGACTTGTAATGGGAAGAATTTAATTGGGTTTTTGTTACGCGTCCTCTATTTTTGGGGTTAAAATGTGCAGTTTTTATGGTGACATTGTAGGACTACTGAGGAGTTCAATGCTGGACATACTGTTGGGGCAGTCAATGTTCCATATCTTTATAGAGCTGGATTAGGTACTTTCTTATATTTCTATATCCTGTCTTGTTCCTCTATTCGGAAGAGATTCAAGTTTATGAGTCGAGTTTCTCCATATTACGCTTGTCGTGCGCTCTTTTAGTTCCTTAAGAAAAACATTATAGAGTGCTTGAGTTTCTCAAACTAACTAGTTAGTACCTATTGAAAATCTGTACAAAATGACAAGTAGTAATCTTGAAAATGGACTCACTTTTGTAATATACAGAAACTCAGGGACGATTAAATTACTTGCCCTTTCTTTTATTGCTGAATTTCATTGAACTGATTTCAATCTATCTAATTTGAAAGCAATGCATTAGTTTGTGAAAGTTGATAAAGGATATCAATGTCATAATAAAGTAGCAGCTGCTTTGGTTTACTGGTAAAAGTTCTATAGAATAGAATCATATGGACCGGAACAGGATCAATATCCAGTACTAAATTTCAAATTCTACAATCTTTGGTCCCCAAAGCAGATCTGATTTTGGCATCTTTTCACTGGAATTTTGCTTTAGTTTCTTTCAATTATTGCACTTTGTCCATCTTTTTACTATGCTTATATGAACTTGTGTTTCTTGGTATAGGAATGGCAAAGAACCCCAAATTTATAGAGGAAGTATCTTCACATTTTGGAAAAGATGATGAAATACTTGTTGTACGTCGCTGAACCTATTTTCTTATTTGCCCGTCTAGGCAAGCTTCAAATTGTAGTTGGTTTTTAAATTTTAAATTTTACTCTTTTTCTTTCAGGGCTGCCAGATTGGGAAGAGGTCTATGATGGCTGCAACTGAACTTTTAGCTGCTGTAAGTAAATCATCAGATCATTCTATCTATAGATGAAAAGCTTGAGCTTGGTTTTATTTTATGTTCACTTGACAGAAAAAAAACTTTTTCATTATTTGGTTGAATGTCAAACATCAAATGATTGCTTTTGTGACATTCGCTTTAAAGTCACACAAGAATAGGTAGGTAGGTTGCTTACTTTAAGTTACTTTCACCAAACAACAAAGTAATACTTATTAAGTAAATATAGGAGTTAATCAGCACAACAATTTTCCTTGACCTGATCTGCATCATACATGGGGTTAAATCTTGAATAGGTTCCTTCAATCATGTCTTGATGTTTAGTGTTTTTGACTGGCTAGCAATGTTTTCCCAATTTGCATTCTCAAATCACATGTGTTGTGTTTATAACATGTATCTGACGAGTGAAACCTATTGAATTGGTCGCCCTGACTAGAAAAGGTCTCTAGTCGCTTGAGTTGCGTCTCAACTACAAGTACACTAAGAATATTTTAATTGGAATAATAGGGGTTTCCTAAATGGTGCTCGATTAACTGATTAATCAAAAAATCTACTGGGAAAAAAAAACTCGGTGATGGAGCTCAGTGTGACTTGTGCGTCATTTTTCTGTTTATGGAATAAAACTCGTTCTATTTTCCCACATGGACATAGGTGTAGAAGTCAAGGTTTGAATTGAGACTTGTGATCTGTCGAGTATTTTATGATTGTTTGATATGTGATTCATATATGCGTTTTCTTTATTGTTGAAAATGTGCAAAGAACTGTAATGATCCACTCGGAGATATAAGAACCTCCAACAGAGTTTTTGATGAAGCATTTATCGACGGCTTTCATGTTTAAAATCCAAAATTGATTGAAGAATAGAAAGAAAAAAGAAAGGTACTGAAAGTCGATAATCTTTTATGCAGGGCTATACTGGAGTTACCGATGTTGCTGGTGGACATGCTGCTTGGACACAAAATGGGCTACCAACAGAAACTTGATGCCTACAACGACTTCACATATGATCAGTTTTAAGTTAATAAAATTGCATTGAAGGATTATCAGCAGAAAAAGAACCATTCAGCTTTAGTTTCATAGGACAGGAGACAGTAGTATTACTCATCTGGTAATCCTGTAGAGCACATTGAAGCTTGTCATTGTTTGTAAATTTTCATGAGATATAACATCTCAAACTCTGTACAGAAGTCTTTTTTATAATGGGGGTTACTAATTAATCTGCCATATTTTAGCAAAGAGTTGAATATCTCATCCCTACAAGTTATGCTTATAGACTGGATTCATGTCTAATCTCCGAAAAACATGGCCAGTCTCTTACTGGCCAGTGTATAACATGTCTGTTAACGGGCTTCTTATAAGTGGATTTGAGATCCTTTACGGAGTCCATATTTTGGACCTCCCATCCTCTCCGAACGATTATGTCGGTTGAAGCATCGTTCTTTCAGTTTAAGTATGGTTCTGCAAATGTGATCATGGCTAATCCTGGAGTTCATGTTAATCAATTTATTAAGCAATCTGCAATAGTATTCATGATGTGGCCTTGAACAGATTCAAAAATTCTGTATAGAGGTCTGCATTTGTATTTTGTCAAATTTCCTATGCTTAAAGGACAAGAAAAAAACAAATTGGATTTAATATTGATAATCTTATGACATGTTTTTTACTTGTGCTTTAGCCCACACCCTTACAATTTGCTAAACAGGAGATTACGAATCAGTTGGCTGTCTTTTACCTGTTTTAATAACATTGATAAGGAAACAATTTAATTATAGACCAATTTAATTATTTTTCCAAAGTTGAGGTTTAATCAGCCCATGGAATGGTTCAAAACACAAGGCCAAATACCGGATTCTTCGTATATTAATAAATTTAATTCCTGCTAACTATTCCTTTATCCATAATCCCATCTCTAAGAGTATGAGATTAACAATGGTAGCATATCGAAAATGGTTAAATATTGTTGGAAGAAATGTCACAAAAATATATTCTACAAACACGGTGTCGAATTCTTCAGTCTTCACACACCGCTCGTATTCTACAGCTTTTCTGCATTCTCGTCTTGATAACAGGTTCTCGTATTTATTTTTCGATTCTCTTCCTCTCGATGACTTCTTTGATAATCTTTTAGTATGATAGATTAATTGTTTTTCTTATATACACAAATCCATTTTTCTTCTTGTTGATTGTGGATTCGTATCCGCAAGTGATATTAATTGAATGTATCGTTTATTTTCTTATGTTGCTCTTTATTCTGTTTCTTTTTTTATTGAAGAAAATCAGTTTTATTTTTCAATACGGTAAATTTGTCACATATGTTAAAAACCCTTAGCCTAATTATATTACTTTCAAGAGAAATTTGGTGCAATTTCTAGTTCAAATTTATGTTGAGTAATTTTCATCATCTTCTGTTGTCATTTGTATAAAAATGTAAAACTGAACTAAATTGTCTATATATGTATGAGTTTAAAATTAAACTAAAGTTTCTACCATCAGAACAAAACTAAATTGTTCACAGCGAAAACAAGCCGAGTTGAGCTTTCAGCTGTCCATGCTCGGTTTGCCAAATAATTAATGAGCTTGATTTGCTCATGCTCAGCTTGGCTCGTTAAAAATATAACGAGTTCGAGTCGAGCTTCTGCTATTCCCAAGCAGATCGTTAATTATTTTCTGGAACTTTGTTCATAAATTTTGCTCCTGACTAGCTCATTAATTATGTTGTAATCAAAGTTACAGACTAAGTTTGATAACTACTAATAAACAAGCTTTCAAAAATCATTATAATTTCTCATTTATAATGTTCACCAATGAGCTTATCTAATAACAATATCAAGTTCAAATGTTCTGTGAACTAACACAAAACACAATTTTAATTTTCAAATCTATTTTTAATCGAGATATGCTCACGAGCTTTCTGGCCGAGCTTTGTTGGCCCAGCTCATTTACGAATTGAACTACAAAATCATGCTAGCAAGCATCTCATTTACACATCGAGCCAACCATCGTGCTCCTCATGTTATATAGAGATTCTACTGTATTTGTCATACATAGAGGTTCTACTGTATTTGTCGTTTAAGGTTTCTCCTCTGTGTTTACATATTTTAAGGCCGATTTCAGCATATTGATCATCCGCAGTAGCGGAACTAGAGGGGGTTCAGCAAGGGCTCGAGCTCCCCCTGGACGTCGGAAATTCCCAGAGAATTTTTTCTGAGATTCGGCTATTGAACTAATCTAAAATTAAGTAATAATAAGTTATAAAAAAAAAGAGCTTTTAGGACTCTTATCCTATTGGATATTTATTTCAAAACAATTAAAACTTTTTATCCATAATACTTTTTGTATTCACAGGAAGCTATTCTTATTACCTTGGAAATGGAGCACAAGTGTGAATCACCAAACTTTCAGATTCTGGTATAAGAAGAAGGATATATTGAGCTATTTATTTATATAATTATTAATTAGCTTTGTTTTTACTAATGTATATTTGTATATTTTAATATTGTAAAGCACCAAGACTGATCAAATTAGAGAAAACAAATTGGATTCTCATCAAAATATATTAAAATCTGTTTGTGTAAGAGAGGCTCATCAACTTCATCAAGCTGGTCATACCTATTTGGATGTCAGGTTTTTCTTCTTACTATATTATATTTCTTCTATTAATTAATCTCTACCATTGGGTTCGAGGCTGGTCAAACACTTTCTAGATAGATTATCTTCTAATAAAAAATTGTTTATATCTATCTAACTTAAACGAGTTGAGAACTTTAACTGTTCAAAATATTCTTAAATTGTTTTTCCCATCAACTTCTTGATGAAATTAATATTCATCTCAAGTTCTTTTTTTATGCACTTGAATCCATTTCAGACGCTGAAATTTTTGGCAATTCTTTGTAAATTATAGGTCAAAATTCTCTTCATATTTTTGTATAATTTTGTTGATTTCTTAACCCAAATCTTAGCTCAATTATGTAGGACACCTCAAGAATTCAAAAGTGGACATCCTATTGGAGCAATCAATATTCCATATATGTATCAACTTGGATCAGGTTAATTATTTCTGTGTTCTTTTCTTTCTTGAAACACATATCTGGAATTTATATCACCCCTACACATCTCGTTATTCGTAATCGAACTAATAATTTAATATGGTGCATGTCATATTAAAAAATAAAATATCAACGTTAGAACACATACTTTAGCATATATTGTACGTTCCATAATTATTTTATTATCTTTCTCTCAGTTTCTGTTAATTTCTTGATGTAGAAATGAGAAAGAACCCCAAATTTTTGGAGGAAGTTTCTTCACATTTTGTGAAATGTGATAAGATTATTGTGGTAAGTCGTAAAATACAATTACTCTATTCAAATGGTAGTTGTTAGTGATAACTTGTACGTTTACACATATACGTTTTCAGGGTTGCCGGAGTGGGAAAAGATCTTTGATGGCAGCTGCGGATCTTTTTGCTGCGGTAAACACTCGACCTCCTTATCTTTTAAAATCAAGTGAATCAAATTTGTCTTATCAAATGAATGCGTCTTGGCACAACTTCTATAGGTTATTATTGGACTCAATACGGAAGTAGGTTCAATTGGATTAAAAGAAAATCAACACTTAATAGTTTGTCGGAGACCAATATAGTATGTAAAGTATATGTGTCTAAGTCTAACCTTAGCATTCATTTAATGAAATTTGTGTCTTAATGTAAATTATATCCCATGTTAACTATACTTTGATGCAAAAGCCTCAAATATGCATTGAAACCAGTCACATGAACCAAAAATGAAAAAAAATTAAATTTGAATATATTGAAATTGTGGCGTGCAGGGTTATAATGGCGTTACTGATGTTGGTGGGGGATATGAAGCCTGGACACAAAATGGACTTCCAACACAGAATTAATTCCCTTTCATTTTGAGATTTAAAATCTTAATGCTAATTAGATTACAATGTGAAAAGTTACTGATTGTTTTGAATGAAACAAGAGTGGATGTCACTCTTTACGTACAGAGGTTTTACTTGTGATTTTTAGTCAAATTTAGTTAAAGTTTTTCTGTGGTATATCAGGATTCGAATTCAAGACCTAATTTAAAGCGATTGAGACCTGAGTTTTCCTTAAGTTGATAAACATGCACCAAAGGATAAGATAAAACCCCACTTAAGTTATACATTAGCATAATAAAATTGATTCAACTCATATTTTTCAGATCAGAACGTATTATATTCATATGGAATAAATCGGCTTAAATTAGAAAAAAAAAATACTATTTCGTATAATATAGAAATGGGGCATTCTATGTTTACTTTGTAGTTTTATACCGTTGACTGTTTAAAAATTAATCAGTAATTGTAAAAAAACACAAAATAACTATAACCAACTTACATGAGCCGTTTGGTTCATGGAATAGAATAGAATGGAATGGAATAGCTATTCCATGGAATAGAATAGGAATAGATAAAATAGATATCCGCAAGGAATATAAATTCCTATGTCTGAAATAATTATTCCTTACTTCAATTAAGAAATAATTATCCATCCACTTCGTCGAATAATTATTACTGTGTTTGAAAAATCCAACCAAACATAGGAATAGGAATAGCTATTCTATTCCATGCTATTACTTGCCTATTCCGCGAACCAAACGGCATCACAGTGATATTTAGAAGACATAGTGATTTGGAAAAACTTAATTTGAATCCAGAAAGAAAGAAAGAAAGAAGGAATCAAAAGGAAAAAGAACGTATTTATAACTGTTGTATAATCATAGCGAGATCATAGGATTGATTCACTCTACAAAGTTGTGAAAAGTCTTATCTTTTTATGGACATGTCATTGGGTTGGTTGATTCTTCATTATTATAATAAAGCAAGCTTGATTGTACCAGAAACATGAAGGAAAATAAACTAACTCTCCCAATTACTCATATGTGAATTAAGTTCAGAATAATAAAAACTCCATAATCCTCCACTCCACGGATCAATTTGGTAGTTCATACAAGTTCACATTTTTTTTGTATAAACAATTATAAAGCCTAAGCACATGCATCAAAAACAGGTTAGCATTTAGGCTCGTGATTTTGCAACATTTATAACATGGCATATGTTGTCCCTTATTTCATAGCAGCATAATGTGGTAACATTTAATCTACATGATATTCTAATGCGTAAGTGGAAATTCCATAATTCAAATCCACATGTCATTTGTTGTAACTTAATTAATACACTTACGCATTCATGAGTTGCAGTTCGATCAATTCGAAATTCGAATTTTACTTCTAACAAATTTATACAAAAAACATAATGTCATCTGACTCGCGTGATATTCTACACTGTCACGTATCATATGTTTTATATTTTCATCCATCAAAAGTTAAATGTTATAAATTAAAATACTACAAGACTCAAATAAAACCAATCAGATCACAAAAATAAAATCTCACAAATTAAGACAATAAATAAACTAACAGATGATGCACAAGACAAATGTGACAAATATTTTGTAGATCATAACAATGGCGCTTTAGTCCTAGATATTAAAAGGTAAGAGTTGTTGGATTACGTAGGCCCCTACTCTAGGCAAGGCAATTCCTTGCAACTAATCATATTTTATGTAAGTTTATATGATGTTTTTATTTAATCCAGCCACGTTTTCAGTTTCTGACATCCATTTTACAAAGTAAACAAACCCAACATGTCCCCCACATCTCTATATCTTTACGCGTCCTCTTGCAGAGGTTCCTTTTTTTAGAGGGAGACGTTAGAAATCTACCCCATTGCAAGTGAAAAACACAAGACAAAAACTCATAGAGATGGCTAGAATTAGAACATCTCGAAAATGGTTAGACATGTTCCGAAGAAGATTCCACAGGTCATCTAATACAAGAAACATAGTTGATCTTCATTCCAATGCTAGCTCTGGTTCGAATGAAGCTGAAGTGAACACGAGTTATGAGGAACTCATCACTGAAATTTCATCATTGAAGATCGAACTCACCAAAGAAGATTTAGCCGTCGTGAAAATCCAGGCAACTTTCAGGGGTCATCTTGTACGTCGATCGTCAAACCAAATCCAATGTTGTATTGTTTTTGATACATTTGAACATACCTCACCTTTCTTTCTGGTTTTGTGTACTGTCAACAGGCACGGCGGGCATTTCGAGCACTTAGAAGCCTGGTGAAACTGCAAGCACTAGCAAGAGGAGCATACATAAGGAAACAAACACACATAGCCCTGCATTGCATGCAGGCACTTGTCCGATTGCAGGTACGGATTAGAGCAAGGCAGCTTCTTGGTAAATGCAGTGATGACTGATCAGTGACGGTCCTCAAATCTCATCTAGTATTGCTACATAACTGAGAAAGGTATCTAACAATTATGTGGTTTTTCAATTGTAATTTGTACAAGAACAATGACTCAAGTCTCAATACATATTTTCTTACATTCATATAAATTACATACTGCTCTTCTATCAAATATTAGAGTTTTCAGCCCTACCTAATACCCACAAGCCCGGCATCGAGTCTCCAACTGTTCAAATCAGTCTCAGAAAACCAGATTACCATGAGAAAACTGAGCAACAGTTAATGAGAGATAAAAGAATGGTAAATGGATATGGGAACACAAGAAATATCCAATAAAAGCCAAAGGCACGCAAAACCTATAAACTTAATTATATTGAAGATATGGAAGACAAACTAAAAAATAAATAAACACTGTTAATCGAAAAGCATTGTACAATTAAAACGTACGGATGATGAAAAATTGCCTGCACACGGATGCATTATTAACAGTTAATGCCTTCTCTCCCTACTTAGTGGTGACCTCTTATCAATGCTGAGAAAAAGCCACTAGATGATTTATCCTTGCGTCTATCTTCCCTCTCATATGGAACCTGTCATTTAACCAAAGTTAGGATCTTTTGATGTGAACAAAATATTACTGAATGCAATTCCGTACCTCTTTGGCTATCTGCTGAAGGATGTCTATAATCTCAGAGAAGTCGGGTCTTTGAGTTGGATCTTGACGCCAGCATTTCTCAAGCAATTCTGTAATTTTGGGATGAGTATTCTTGGGAATTGTAGGCCGTAGACCCTATAAGAATGTTGATGAAAAAACAATTTAATGGAAATTGAGAAATTTGTTTCAGTTTCATGCTGGTGTATGAGAACAGTTCCATACCTTTTGCACCACTCCAACTGCTGCTTGCAACGGGGTAAGGTATGAGTAAGGAAGCTGCAGTTTCAGATGAAATACAACAATCAAGAAAAGAAAATATTGGAGTCACGAACTAGAAAACCCAATTGAAACAAGAACCGCATCAAAAAATGGCAAACAGAGATTGCTTTCAAAAGAAGGAATTTTTTAAAGAATGCATAACTTACTTCTCCTGTTAGAAGTTCCCATAGTACTATTGCAAAGCTGAAAACATCTGCCTTGTGATCGTACGGCTTGTGTTCAATCACCTTAACATGGAAAATAAAAAGACACACAGTAAACGAGTGCTAAGCATAACAAAAGACTAGGTGAAAGATTTGAAAAATAGTTTTCATTTATTAGTAATGTCTCTTTTAAGGTTTTTTCTTCTAGGTTTTTAATATTGAAATTTTTTATTTAAAAGTCTTCTATTTTAGTTGTATTTGGTTCTACATCACAAGTATATCAACCTAGTGGAGAAACCACATTATTTTCTGCATTGAATAAAAGTAAAGAATTCATCATGACTCCAAAATCCTAATTATGCATTAAAAGTGCTGTCCTGGATAGAACATGTGAAGAAACTAGACTCAGTGTTCTTGAAAATTAATACCTCTGGAGCCATCCAGCGGTAAGTTCCAGTTTCAGCCGTCATCACTCCTGATTGAGTTTGTACTCTGGCAACCCCAAAATCAGCAACTTTAACAACCTGCATAGGAAGGATCTATAATTTTAGAATAATTTCCTCTTGTTTTCTGCAAGATTAGTACTATTGTAGAAATGATTTCCGAGTCCGACAAGCCCCTATATAGCCAGTCTCAATCAAATCGTACAAAACTTTGCACAAAGAGAAACCGAACTAACATGAATTGTTTGCTTCTATGGTCATTAGGTTTTTCTATCTATTCAGTTCATTCTATTAAGGTTGCAATACCTTGTAACCAAACAAATGCATACCACCAGATTCAGTAACATTCACAGACTTCTGTTTAAATTGGAAAATGACACCAATGTGCATTGGCATTCAAATTGCCTTTCTAGCAGAGTAATACAGCACCTTTAACAACTAATTATCAAAGTAATACAGCACCTTTAACAACTCTAGTATAACCATTAGCCCCTAGGATGAGCATAAAAAAGCAAAACACCAAATTCGTTTACATCATGTAAAGAACTGGATGTTCAATAATTAATATCAACAAAAAAAGCCACTAGAGTTTCCAAAACCAGGAGAGAATCAGATAAACTATTGACAGTTGTTTGCACAAATTGGTAGGAGCGGGATGAGAAAAAAAAAATTGTGGGAAAAAGCAGCATAAATGAAACAAATAGTTGGAAAATATGAAACATTATATTAGTCGAAAAGGAGAAGTATAAAGCCAAATCCAATTCGGATGATGACAGATATTATGGAAGTATATCAATATAAAAATAAACAAGAAAACAATCCATAAGAGAGAAAAAAATTCAAGCAATCTTACTTCATTTTCATCCATCAGAAGATTGGCAGTTTTCAAGTCCCTATGAATTATATTATTTTGGTGAAGGTAACTCATTCCCCTTGATACATCAGTTGCCACTTTGATCAAGGAAGGAAGCTTAAACATACCCTTATGTTTATGAAGAAAATCATATATACTTCCTCTAGCCATGAACTCTGAAAATGGAATAATTTCGCATTAAAAAAAATAAGCATTATGGAGAATGAAAAGGGCAAGTACAAACGTGAATCTAAATTCTTGATTGGAATTGAATATGAATACAATTTTCGGTTCTTTGATATCATAGACAGCAAAATTCTATCCATTAGCTACATGAGGTGGCAATGGGCAGGAATTCCACAAAACTTATGGGCATAGATATCTGCATTTTTATTTACCAAATGCTTCTTCTGGTCATCTTATCTGATCGTTACCAAATGATATAATATAATAGATCACCATGCTTTCTAGTTTTGGACCTCTTGGTTACTTCCGTTGAATTCAATCAGGACAAATTAACTTTTTTTCTTAAATATAATGTTCAAACAACATTTATTATTAAACATTTAGCTATATAATAAAAAAAATCTGGATGGAGATTCCCAGTAACCAACGGGACCCCCCACAGGGAGGTGATGGGAGAAAAGAAATCCCCAGAGTCTGTAATTCCCTGAATCTGTCCCCACAAATGTTGGGGACAGAATGGGGAAGGCATCCCTTCCCCCTGCCCCGTTGCCACCCTATCCATATCAAATTAGCAAAAGAGGGATTGGAGAACAGAGCCAGAACTCCTTAATATATAACACCGGATAGAATCCAAGAACCTAACTATTTTTAATACTATAAAGCCCATAAATAGTGATATATACATATAAATGAGACTGAAAAATTACCAGTCACAATGCACAAGTTTGGAGGTCGGGTGCATGCACCTATGAATTGAACAACATTCTTATGCCGAATTTTCCTGCAAAATAGAAGGTCATTGCAGTTAAAAAATTAAAAACACAGAAGAATGAGAAAAAGGTAATCACAGCTAAAATATTCTCACGTAATTAAGAACATTGCCAACAACAGAAACTAATGCATTGAAGAAAATCAGAAAATAAAAATGAAATATGTTTCTTCTTTGCCTGCCTTATGTCCCTAAGGTGAAAGGCAGTAATCATCTTTACAGACGGAAGAGCACTCTCAACAACATGTTACATAATTAATAACAAACCTCATTATGTAAACTTCTTGGGAGAACTCTCTAAGCATTTCTGAACTGACACGCTCAGGCTTGAGGACTTTGATGGCAACTTCTTGACTACAATATGTACCTTTGTACCTGGAGGATTTGAAGGTACTCTGACTGAGAACTTGCACAACAGAAAAACATACTTTTCAGAAGACAAAACTTACAGATCACCATAAGATCCAGATGCAACTTTGTTTCCAAATTTTAACTGGCTGGAATCAATTTCCCAGACATCTGTTCCATCATTAGGTATTTCTATGCAATCCTGAAATGATGCAGCCCTTGTGTCATTCTGCTTATTCATAGCAGAAACAGAAGGATGTCTTGAAGAACTCTGCTCCTGCATAAATTACATTTCATCAATGTATATCATCATGTTTTGCTGCTTCCGTTTATCTATCAAATGGAAGCATTAATGTCTTATGTAAAACTGGATCACACTGAAACATAATCAGGTTTAACTTATTTAGGCATGCCAAAGTTTGAAATTCAGTGCATAGTACTAGCAATCTAAGAGCTCATAGTTATCAGTAGCTATACCATTATGAAATTAGTTTAAGAAATGAATATGTGGAACCAAATTTTAACTTCCATGACCTGAAACAAGTGGCTGCTCAGTTTTACGAATCAATTATAACTTAATAGTCCTAAAATAATAGCTAACGAGAAGGGGGGGAAAAGTAATCTTGAGAAATTTAGAAGACCTGAAAGATCAAGGTGGAGAAACAATGAAAATACTAGCTGTTCATTATGTTCTAGGGTCTTAAGAGGTGGTTTACTTGAATCTAGTTGACTTCCTCATTTTGATCTTTGTTTTCCATGAAGCTGTTTAAATTCATACTTACTTTTCTACTACCTTTTTGAATTCATAATTTCCTGTATAAACGAGAATTAGAATACAGGTTCTCTTGGAACTACATGAAATCCATAGTTGATTCAGTTAAGAGGTTCATACATCATTACCGATCAAGCAATCAAAAGCATAACAAGTGCAATCTATATTTTTGTTGAGATTTACAGAAACTGTAAAACTACCTTGAACGTCAAAATTTCTTTTTTCAAAGCACTTTTAAGCTCCTCGGTTTCCTGAAGTTCTCCACATAGCATGCAAGAAAGGTGTTAGTCTTAACAATATTTCGTACTACAAGGAAAATAATAAAACTCAAACTTGTATATAAGTTCAAAAAGAGAGCACTTCAACAAATGAGGGAAGACATTTTCAAATGTTTATGAAGAAACATTAAACAGCAATGCAAATCATAATAAAATATAAATGTTCTTAAAACAAAATCATGAATTACCACTCTCCATTTAAATATTTCAATTTTGTGTCTATTATCTGGAATGAAATAATTAGAGGCCCAACTTCTATAATGATTTGGAAACACAAATTCGGAAAAGGAACATTATTTTACTGGGAGGCTGCAAATCGGGACTCTTTGATGGGATATTAAGGATATAAAATCGTACCTCAACTTTTATAATGATTTGGAAACACAAATTCGGAAAAGGAACATTATTTTACTGGGAGGCTGCAAATCGGGACTCTTTGATGGGATATTAAGGATATAAAATCGTACCTCAACTTTTATAAAGATTTTAAAACACAAATAGGGAAAAGGAACATTATTTTACTGGGAGGCTGCAAATTTAGCATAACATATACATGCATATGGAGGAATACAAACAGTCAGACTAGAAAGGAAAAGCAAAAAATAAAATACAAGTTGCCAAAGGAGACTGTAGTAGAGAAAAATAAAAATCCACCAATGGAAGTGCTATCACTAAATATAAAGAAGTTATCATGTATAAATTAAAATTAATATTTCAAGCCATTACTTTGATCGTCTTCATAGCCATAGTATTAGCATAATTTTCTTTAAGAAAAATCAACGGTAGTAAGAGGGTGTATGCGACCATTATACATTTGTAAGTTCAAATATTGTTACTAGTGTGAACAAACAAAAACCAATATACCAAAGAAATAATGAGAACGAAGAAACATATTGCAAGAAAAGAAAAGAATCATAATATTGTAATGGCAGGTTGTGATCGTCATGGTAAGAAACGTTCAGTGTTTACAAGCATCTGAATATATTCCTTTTTCTTACAACAAACAAACGGATATAGAACAAAAAATTAAGTGATGGGGGAAAACATATACAAGCAAACTTATGGCCTTACCTCTCGGGGCCAACCATCAACAACAAACACGTCCAAAGAGAACCCATCAACAGTAGAAAAAGCATGAGCTTCTTGAATGTTCAAACCAATCTCCGCAAGAAGGAAAGTCAACTGGAAAATTATTTGAAGACATTATTTTGATTATCTACTGAATAAACTGAAAAAGGTCAATGTCATCTTAAACAACTTCTTGGAAAGATGGATGCAGTATCTGCAATAAATCTTTAAAATCTTCTGACTTGCATAAATTTATCCACCAAAGTACTTCCTCAAACACTATACTAAGATAGGCAGCGAAACTTATCTACTTAAATACAAGATAAACTAAATCCGAAATCACTTCATATTTATCTAATAACCATGCATGAAATATGTCCAGGTAACAATTATAGAACACAAAATATTAGAAGCAAGTGTACTAGAATGAAATGCCTACCTCACTAAGGAGCTTAGGTCTGTCAACTGTTGAAAAAGTGATCTCGTGCATAGGCCTACAAGATTGCATATTCACAACAACAGGATTAAAATAGGTCAAGGACAATACCATAGCTGCTAATAAAACTTTACTGAATTTTGAACGACAAACTTATAGAGGCCACCTAAAAATAATAAAATTTAAAATTAGCGGTCACAGCAATTTAATCTAATATTTGATTATACATGTTCAAAAGTGAACGTGAAGAAACTGTTCAACTTTTTCACAAGTTAACCAAACCAAAGACAGCTTCACAATGAGAAAGTTACATAGAAGCTCTCAATTTCTTACCGAGAAATGTGTGATATCGAATTTACAGCACTATCTCCATCATCAACATGAAATCTATTGGCTTGTAATGCAACTGCTTCAAGATTAGGAGATGAGCCAAATGTAGGGGGTGGATGGATACTGCAGAGAGAGAGAGAAAACAGCAACAATAAATTGAAAGCACATGCACCCAAATTTTGAAAGAATACGAGGATAACAAAAGAAAAAATTATGTATTCTTGACATTGCTGAAAGAGAATGAAGAACGTAACAAGGCAAATAACAAATGGATTACATACCTCTGTTTGCTTGGAAAATAAGAACTTTGTGCATCTTCTTTCATTGCAGAATCTGAATTGCTAGAATCAATAGACATGCCATTCGAAATTGGATACACCTAGTAAAAGAAAAGTCACAAATTGCACATCATTGATTCCGAGTTTCATTTACACAATAACAAACTACAGAACAGCAATATTTCCGAATCTTATTCATGTTAGACAAAAAGGATCATGATAGATCAGACAACTGACTTTAACAAACATGATTAATTTGTACTGAAACTCGTCGAAGGGACGACGAGTAGCAGTTGAAGGTGGTATACATTTTCTCTCATGACCGCATATATCTGAGATGTTACTTATCTGGTCAGATCTTTTAATATGGTGGAGGCATTTCATTCTCAGAGTAAAATTTCCAGTCCATTATCTAGAATCCTACAACTGCTACTCAAACAGGAATATGTCTTCATAGTTCATGGTATAATACTTCTATTGTTTTCATTTATTCAAAAAAAAAAAAAAATCTCCTAGTGAAACAACACTTCCAATGCTGCCCTACTTGGGAGAATAGTAGCAACATATAAACCAAACAACAGTTCTCCACTCCAAAGGAAAATGCAGAGAAACCAGAAGAACTAAATAACTAAAATTGGCACTGAATCTATTAGGTCGAGAGGCTCGCTAAGTAATTAAACCCGCTCTGAAAAACGATGCACACTGAAATCATAAAACTCATTCTATACTAAAGACTGAAGTTAATTATTTCCACGTGGTCCAGAGCAATACTGACTATTTTCCCACGCACAACGTCTGAGAAAAGCAGTAAAGCAAGTAGTCAGAGCATTAGCACAAATCATTGTCCAAATTAACCAGTTGTATTCACACCTGTACAGGACGAACTTCAAATGCAGGTCGATTAGCAGGATCTTCTGCTAACTGAAGAAGCCTCTTATGTGTTAAAACGTCTTCCGCCCTCTCCACATTCACATCCAACGCATATCTACTCATACAAAAAAACATAACAAAAAAGTTCAAAAGCAGAGCACGAACACAAACAGACAATTCAATCTGAATAATTAAGATTGAACTATAGTCGTGACTCATGATCCCTCAACGAATCACATCACAGTAACTAGCAAAGACCTAAACACAGACTGCCGGATTTCACTGAATCTAACATAAGAAAATTAGTGCACATTAAAATAATATATAAACGAACTACGATTCTGAATTCTTCTTCCTCATTTGATTCCAATGTGTAGACGAAATCGGAAAATCAGAAGACGAAAAAGCGAAAACGAGGAATCTCCTGATGAGCGTGAGCTGGAAACGGAAATCTTACACCAAACAGTAATATTCAAAGTAAAATATTCTCTATGACGTTTCAATTTTGATCACAGCCAAACAGAAAAGAATTCGAAGAGTTGAAAAAGAAAACCTAGCAGGAAGTCGATTGAAATGGAGCCAGAGCTGATCATCAAAGCCAGGAAGATTCGCATCTTCGAAATTGAAGTCTCTGATTCGCCGAAGCACCTCGTTATAAACCTCTAGCTTCTGCGTATGGTGTCGAGAATTCGGCTGTGTATACGAATCTACTGCTCTACTTCCGCAACTCTCTACGTCTTCTTCAATCGCCATTGTTTGAGGTAATAATACAAAAATAATCTAACACCTCACTCAGTCAGTCGGAGAAGACAACAAACCTTGTTATGATATAAATAGGAGATGATGTTAATAAAATAACGGTGGATCGCACATCCCGGCGTGGTGGTTCCGGTGGCGATGACGGCGGTGGTGCGGTGGTTGATGAAAATAAAAAGAGGGAAAGGGGAGAGATATCAAGCGAAGCGAAACAACAAAAAGCCGGAAAGGAGAGACTGATGCTTTTTATTTATTTTATTTTTTGTGAAAAATTTATTTATTATTTTTGTTATTTTGAGAGGAATTATTGTTATTATAATTATTTTATTTTTATTTTTATAAGTTGGTTAACTTGGTTTGGCTCAGGTTGCTCTAGCGGTAAGAGTACCACGTCAGCAACCGGGGACCAGCGGAGGGTCCAAGTATTTATAAAAACGGCCACAATTTGGATAAACTCCCGCATGAAAAATGCAATACTTAGATGAGAAAGTAATTTATCCAAAACAATTCAATAAATACAAATAAAATTCTCCAATAACAAAAATTTAATGGTGTGTTAAAAGTTGATTTTAATGGTCAAAACCATAAAATAAAATAAATAAAAAGTTAAGTAACTGTAGTCATCATCGAACTTATAACTAGAATTTTGTAAGTCGAAATATGCTAAGTTGTCTAAATTGTAATCTCGATTATTAATTGTGAAATTAGTATACTCAATTGTAATATTTAATTAATATTTTTTGAAAAACTAAATCTCAACTGTTGATTTTTTGCAATTGACAATTGAGTTTCATTTAACTTTACCAACTTGACTGTGTCACAACTTGAAACTCGATTCTAGGTTTTTCGGATATCTACTTTTTCTTGTCATGTCATTGAATAAGAACTCAATATGTCCATATTTTGATAGTTGAGGGACTCAATATGTCACATTTTGATAGTTGAAGAACTCAATAGGTCGTCCCAAAATTGAGGAACTAAAATTATTTTTTTGGACAACTTTATGGACTTGTATATGGTTTAGGCTTACATTTGGCCATTAATGCACTAATTTTTACGTTAATTGATATTCTTACATTTTTATTAACTGCTAATGTTTTGTTTGACTATAAATTGTTATTCGAAAAAGAAAAAATTTAGTGATTGACATTTTTTTCTCTTAATTTTGAATTTTTCTCCGAGAAAGACGAGATTTCACCAAATTGGTAAGTCAGTGGCCAAATATAAGTAAACTAGATAAGTCAGTGGCCACAAGTGATCAATAATACGCATGTAGTTGAGAGCACAAAATTTAGATAGTTTAGTGACTAAATAGTGTTTTTTCTAATAAAATAATAAAAAACAAACAACAAGAAAACCACATCTACTAGTGGGAGGATGAAGAATGAAGGTTTCCTTCTTCTTCCGAAAAAGGAACTCAAATAAACGAAAGTAGTATCTAAAGGGCAGCTGTGACAAATTTAAAGGAATGATAAGAAAGAGGAAAAGAACATAAAGAGAAGATATAGCTTATTTCTCAAGAGTATTTCGGTCCGAGCTAGACACACCCTCAAATTCAACAACTTATGTTTTGAATATCTATGCAAACTCCAATTTAAACGACTTGAAACTCTAGTTAACCTTTCGTTATATTTTTAGCTTTGCACCATGTCAATCAATGATAGTTTCAGGTGGAGCTCAAATAAAAAGCCCACAACGACCCTCGATTTAAGAGAGCTTATATAACTGAAATAATGCAATGTACCGACTATATGTAGTATTTAATCTAGTTCTAGTGCTAAAATATTCAGTCACAACCACGCTATAGATAAATAGTGATTTTAAGGCCCGTTTGGTGCAACTGTACAAGTTTGTTGTTTGTTGTTCATATTGATGTTTTTGTTCCTGTTTGTGGTTTGATGTTTTTGCTGGTTACATTTGTTGTTTTTTATTAATGTAAAATACATAGGATAATGACAGAAAATAAAATCAGTAGCTGGCTTTTTTACTACTTCTTGGAAAAGCATTTACTTCTTACCTTAAAATAAAAAAAAAAACAAATCTTTTAATTTCTAACTAACATTAAATTAACGGCTTTAGATAAAAAGCAGCTGCAAACCGAAGAAACAAACGACTCCTTAATAATTTCATTCAAAATTCTTCATTTTGCTAAAGTATGATACACGAGTTTGTAAACTACAACTCCTCATTTATAAATCAATAAAACCATATTATTATTTTATTTTTATATTTTCATTAATTTAATTGTAATAATTTAAATAATTTGATCAATTGAAAAAGTATTCAATTTGCTATTTGATATGATGGATATAATAGTAATATTTTAAGGTACAATGAAATAGTCCATGTTCCTTGGCAAAGTTTTTGGTTGTCTTTTTGGACCTACCATAATGCTTAATTATGTAAGCAACTTTTTCATAACTAATTTATAAAAGTTTAATTGTTGATAACAATGAACCATCGCTATAGTATATAATTATATAAAATGTACTACAGCACCCTATGTTCTTATATCAATAATATAATTAATATATTGATCTTTTCATACATTTTATTTTAGTTTATATTGTGCTAGAATTTTCCTATATTTTTAAATTAAAAAATGCTCATAGGTTCATAGCATTTGGCTTATTAATAATTAACTAATGTTCCAAAAAGATATTTAATAATTAATTACATACATGTTCTATTTTTTTATGGAGAAGTGTTTTGAAAAAAATTTAGCATCTTCTCTTTCATTTCACACATAAAAAAACTCGTATTATAGATTTAAGTCACATGAAAGATGAAGAACTTTTTTTGTCATTACTATAAACGGAATGCGTTTTTAAAAAAATACGCGGTTCAAATGGTTTGAACTTTATTTTTTGTTTTTACTCAGATTAAAATTGTGTAGATTTTGTTGTTTTTTATTGCTTGCAAGTAATTGTGTGTTATTATGGATATTATTGTCGTTGTAGTTAGCTATTTATTATGTCAGTTGTGTATTCTTAAATGTTTACAAAGCTGATTTCATGAAAGCCGACATAGACAATTGTATAAAGTCACCAATCTAAAAAGACTTCCTATTTAAGCTCTCAAAAGAAATGAAACTAAACTAAACGCCGTAAATTAGTGAACAACCAACTACCTCTTAAGAGTTTTGTCTTCCATATTTTTAAAATTGCTCCAAATATTGCATAGGGATCCAATATTTCTCCAAATTGGAAATATTAAAAACAAATATCTTATCAATTATCCAGATTTGCTAAAAATGTTGAAGCCAAATATAAAAGGACCAAATAATTTGGGCCAATCGGTTTCGATTTTTTGTTTTAGTGCACTCATAGATAGTGTCATTAAAAATAAGGGTGGGTTGGAATCTTTTTTCCCATGTGCAATGCACTCTCACAATATGTGATCTGAAGTTGACAAGGTCCATGTTGTTGCTGACCTTTGAATTACGTGGACACATATCCAATTCATGACGTGGCCTTGCATCTATTAATTTTTTATTTCATTCAATAATAGTTTAACATAAATCTAGCAATTTTTGTGTGTAAGATATGATATTAAATTGTTAAGTCTACTGGGAGGACAAGGCATGTTTTATTTTGAGATAAGAAAAAGAATTGAACCTAAGTATATACTTTTTGATAATTGAATGAGTTGTATTATTTATTTCTTGTTGAGAAAAAAACGAGTTTTATATTGTGTTCCTAAATTTTAGGATTTCAAAGTAACTGATTACTTATTTTTAAATTAAATTTCTAGAGTTGATTCAAGTGGTTAGTCATTCTATCTCCTACTTGAAAGGTTTGCGGTTCAAATCTTTATTTAGTTAAATTTTAACTTTTATTAGTAGATAATTTGTAAATTTCACTTTAAACTCTCATCAAAGTTTGTGATTTATTCTAAACTCGTGAGTGGAAAGGCTATCAAAAAAATTTAAATCTCTAAAACTAGAAAAATATAAAATAGAGTTAGAGATATATTTAAAATTTGATCCCTAATCTTTTCATACAAAACAAAAAATTAAGCACTAATTAGCTATGATTCAATCTTATTTGAAGTATAAAATGACAAATATCAACACCATATTTTGTGTCTTATGGGATTTAATGAATTCGAACACTTCAATCTGACATCAATATTTCTGGATATTCAATCGGCCAACACACGTGAAATCTATATGATCCTATTTGATAAGACATTTTTAGTCTCGCAAACATATATTAACTTGAGCAATTTCTTCTTCTTCTTCTATATGAACATATATTAACTCAAGTATCAAATTGCAGGCACCAAACACTAGTCCACATTTGATCTTATTTCGACCTTATCGCATATTTCATCTGTGAAAATCACATATAAATTAATATCAGCTTTCTAGACGTTATAAAAAATATCAGTTTTTTGAACAACTAGCTTTTCTTAAAAGAAGCTTTTCCAGAAAAACAATTTTGCATTTATCTTTTTTTAGTTGGGAAAATTGTTTTCAGGAGAAGGTACTAAATTGAAATTTTAAAAGGCTTTCATAGACTCTTTTCTTTTACGTTAGATGATTTTAAAGTAATGTTAACTGGGCCTCATTTACATATGTGGCCTCTTTTAACATTCATCAAAATCATTTCTTCGATAGCAAATAACACTTCATTCTATAGCTAATGAAATTAATATTCAAAGTAAGTTTAAGTCCTAAGTTTAACGGAGTTTTTGTTTCAAATTGGGAATGAGATAAGATGGAGTTGGAGGCTGAAATGAGATGAAAAAGGTAAACAAATATTGATATAGTGTTGTTTGTTTGGTTAGGGAAGGGAATACTTAATCATTTCCATCCCCCTTTCCTTCCAATCTCATTCTACCAGTCCTGTAACACAATAAACAAAAAAGAGAATTTCACTAGTAACCTTATTTAGCTATAAGAATAATGTAAGTAATTATTAAATAAACACCAATCCTTGTAATATTCTATCAAACACAAATATTATATTCCTTGTTAGTACTATGCATACATATAACATTGGCAGAAAGAAACCGTAGAGTTGAAGATCAAAGTTGCAAAAAATGTAGAAAACATCAACTCCTTTAATCCCAACTGAAATTTTCTTCCAAAATTAAGGATAATAGAAACCGTAGTTTTAGTTAAGAGTGCAGTGCAGGCAATAAGATCAAATGAAACAAGCGAAACAAAAGCTAAGACGTGTGCCTCGGTCCAATGAAATATTCACTAAACTAAGACACGCGTTGCAACCATCATTGTTCGTTCATAAAAGCTTCACATATATAAGTGGCATCCTCTAATTCAACTTGTTCTAGTTTTATTTTCTTTATGGCCTGATGAACAGAACAGTTTTAGGGAAGTACTCAATAACCAAATCAAAAATTCCAACTACAACATATTATATAGCAACATTTGCAGACCTTGAATCAAAGGTTAGTTTTCAACAGTATAGCAACTCAAAGTAGGAGGATAGACGAGTGATATACAAGTCCAGAACTTTATCTACTTCTCTAAATTATTATAGAGGAAGATAAAAAAATTACCAGGCACATGCTGAAATGTGAGACCAGATTTCGAATCATGCTCATTCCAATTTATCAAAAATAAAATAAAAAATACTGTAGGTATTAAAGGGAGACATGCATGAATATCAAATTAAGGAGCCCGTATCATCCTACTTTAACAAAGCCCAATCAAGTGATGGGCCCATGCTGCTTGAATCACTGGATTGTTCATACAATTTCAAAATTATGAAAATAAACTTGTGGCAAAAGTGTACGTTGTGCCACGAGAACCATTTTCCCGTGGCTTAAATGTACCAGAAAAACATGAATTTTCGATGAAACTTGCTTTTCCCTTAGTAATTAGAAACATACCACGAATTTTAGATTCTCATAGCATAATTTGTAGCGCAAGTAAAAAAGATGAGAGATAATGACAACTATGTTAAGAAATGAGAAATTTTAAAGAATGAAAAACTGAGGATATGAGAAATATCATTACATTGAGGAGATGGATTTGAGTCAAATTACAAAGGTAAAAAGATAAAAGAAAATTAATATATAATTCTTATATAAAATTATAATTTTAATTCTTAAAGGAAATGAAGTAATAACACATCAGTTTGATTATTGATCCCATTTTATATATGTTTATAGTTAGATGTAACCTATAAATGTAAACAGAATATAAATATTCTTTTAGTTGTTATCATCAAGATTCTGATGTTAAAATACAACATTTTTTTCTCAAGTCGAAATTTTGAATTGTTTTCAAGTTTACAAATGCAATCTCTTTGTATTTTCAGGTGTAGGCAAATTTAATAAAATAATAACATAAATTTAAAATTGTCATTTAATCATTAAATATTAAGATACAACTTTAAAAATGTGACTATGTTAAGAAAATTAGAGCCACTTTATTTATGTTGTTAAAATTTATATAATAATAAACCATTTTCTTGTAGTGATTGAGATTTGAACTAAACATGGGATGGGGATTGGAATAATGGAAAATGATCGACTAAGGAGCTCAAAATAAAAACTTGACATGTTAGTTGTTTAATGGTTGAAAATCCAAGAGTTTAATTAAGCGATTCTCATGCCCATGCTAAGGTACACTCTTAAAATAAAGTGGTATATCGAGTGTCATCTAAATTTCTCATACCTTGTAATGCATTATGGAAGAATATATAACTAGTTATTTATCTAATATTTATGAATTATGTGTATATCTACTTATCTAATTTAGTAAAAAAATGAATTTAAAATCGAATTGAATTGCATATACAAAGTGAAATTGCTGAAAATTATTGAACTGCATTGTAATTAATTACTGATAATATGAACGTAATACTCATACAACAAAAGAAAAACATATGCATAATATACATCTATACATAAACAACACCATATATGGGCTAGAAAAAAGGAGGTAATTAACTAGAGAAATGAAAGAGAACTGAGATATTGGCACGGCTCAATCAAACCATATAAGAAAACCGAAATCAAGAAACGGTTTGGTTTGGTTTGAAGGTCTGAGTGAACCAGGCCAATATCACAATCACTATTTCACATATATCTTGTGTTAATTTCATGTAGTTTTTCTGAAGAAGAAGAAGAAAATGGAGAATGGAGAAGATGAAGATGAAGAGAGAAATTGAAATGAGAAAGTAAAGGTGTGGGTATGAATTTAAGAGGAAGAGTAAGAACAAGAAGAGCATTTAAGACCTCGACTACCAAACCACAAACATGGCCCAACTGCATTTATTTTCTTTATTCCTTCTTTTCTTTTCTCCCTTCCTATTTATGTCGCACTTACCTATCCGCTTAAATTTTTAGTTTAATTGGTTATCGACTTCTTAAAAATGAAAAAGAGATTTGATGTGCGAGAAGTATTCAAATTCTAGAATACTTAGAGAAATATTCAGTGTAATAAAATGTACTAGGCGTAGCAGTCGAAACATTTAGAGACTAGTCGGAAAATTATTCGGAAACAAATCAAATTTTAAGTGTTTAGGTAAATTTAAAATTGAATTCTCAACTTCAAGTGCCTAAAAGGCAAAATGATCTATATTTAAAATAGTAGTAATATTATCAGTAAAGTGTACTCTTTATTACATACTAAATTAATTTAATTTTAGTTATTGTTACTAGAGTGTACGTACTATCCCGGCCGAGCTAGTTTTGAACTATTAGGATGCGAAAATAAATTAAGAACTCGTATGCGTTGTTTTTTTTTTTGTCTTTCCCCTAATTAAATGCTAAACAATATGTTTTCAAAATAATGTTTATTAAAAAATCTTATTTAGAGGGAACCAATGTTCGTTTTGACAATGCTAATTCAAAAGGTGCTATGTAAAATAAGCCAAAAACCTCAGTTCTTATTTTACTAAAAAAAAGTCACAATCATGAAGTCAAACATAATTAAACGATGACACGAGATTATTTTTGAAACTTACCCTAAACTAGTAAACTACATCCTAAAATCTTGATGTATAGTCTCAAATTTCAAAGAAGTAACCTCAATGGTTAATGAAAAAATTGAATTGATATGGATAGACATAATTTGGTAGACCTAACTAAAGTATTTGTTCTAGTTGGGGTTTTAAGTCATGGAAAATTAAATGGAGTAGAAGAAGGTAAAAAAGAGAGAGGTAGATATGGACAATGAATTTAAGGATGGTGATACTGCTGAACCAGAAAAAAGGAACACCATTTATTATTAAGGGAATCTCGACAGGCTGCTACATTTATAGCCAATCCAGTACCCACATTTCCCCCCTTTTTCTTCAATATACTATAAATTTTTATGAGGAAAATGTGGTTTAGGAGAAAATGGTAACTACATTTACAAGGATGTATGTCCAACTAGTTTTTGGAAGTCGATAATCGTCCAACTAACACCTTACGTCTTTTACGACATTCGTACTAACTATTGTTTAGAGGCCAAGAAAAGCTTCAGAAGGGCTTACTCTTGGTTTTATGGTGGCATTGTGCTCTAGACTTTTGTGATCATCTTATTTACAATAATTGCTTGTCTTCTTCTCCGTGTTTGCTTCCATTTTTCAATAAATAGAATTTGAAATGATTGAAAATCCTTCAATCCACATTAATTCTTCAAGTCTCCATTAAAGGAAGAAAAAAAGAAAATTATGGAACAAATCCAGTTGACCAAAATGATATTGCTGAGACAAATTTGTATTCTTGTGACATTATATTTTTGTTTCCAAGTGACTTGAGCTCTAGGTCTTAGTTTAGTGGCACACTTATTATATAATTGAAAAGGCAATGAATTTAAATCACATATGTAACATTTTTTTATTTAATGTAAACCTAATTGTATGATAAAAAATTATGTGAAAACATATTCTAATGGATAATTATTTTACTAATCAGAAATTATGTAATTCCAAAACAACGGTGCACTTTTGAAGGTGATTGTTTTAGTTATCATTCATAAGGAGAAATTTTAAAATACTTCTGGAGTACGGATGACGTGGTACTCCGGACTAATAATTCGATGACACATCACATATGTTAGTATTTAAAGTTGATGATTTAGAGTTTAGGGTTTAGTTTGTAGGGTCTAGGGTTTTTATTTCGGGTCTAGAATTTTATATAAATTATTAACTAAAAAAATAAATTTTTAATTAATTACATGTTGTCAAAATCTTATTGGTTGATGTAACACATGCCGACTATTTATTGGTTTGGAGTACCATGTTATCGTGTTTCAAAAGTATACTAAAACATAAGACACACCAAAGATCATGAAGTTAGGATCCTGTTTTTACCAATAAATAAAACTAGTGGTTCAGGTTAACTTCCCTCTAACTTATACGAAAAAGCTTACTCAAATATATATATAGTAATAATTAATCACCACCACTAAAGATTATGAATAATATTAATCCTCAAAATATATAAATAGAAGTAATTAAGAAAAATACATAATCAACACTCTAATTATGTAGATAACTTTATATAAAGAGAAGCTATAATTAATTATAGAACAAATGCATTAATTTCTGGGTTTCTTGATGTTGTAATCATTGATTTTATATAGATAGATATTAAAATTTATTTGTTTGGTTATATAGAAAATTGGAGGTTGTTTTTTAGAAATGGGTTTATTTTCTTCTAGCAGAGGAAGGGCAAATGAAATGAGAGGATGGAACGACAACGTTTTAAGAAGAAAATGCAGGCATGGATGGATGACAATGCTAAAAGAACAAAGATCAAGATTGTATATTGCTAAGAGATGTGTTGTGATTTTAGTTTGTTGGCACAAATATGGCAAGTCTTGATCTTCTTTTTAGCTTTAATTAATTAATTTGATTAATCATATGCCTGTGTACATATTCTTCTAAATATATGCATATGAATAGCTTTCTGGAAAAGTAATTTTATCTTTGTGATGATAAGGAAAGAAATAACATTTGGTATGCCGCTGCCCTCATCTTAATTAGACGGATATGAACTGTGTTTTAAAGTTAATGAATGGATCAAAGCTCAAATGACAACTTATAATCGTCGGGATATGTAGACCTAAAAAGGAGGTGTGTATACATTAAAAATTAATAGTCTCGATTAGGACAATCCAAATAATCCCATTAGAAATATGTCTCTCCATATATCGTTGGCTCCAGGGGCGTATCTAGCACACCCCCACCCTTCGACCCTCGAAATCGCTTTGGTTCTTCCATCCGTTAAAACCACCCCTAGAATTAGTGGTTTTGCCACCCCAAATTTAAAAATTCACTTGTAAAATTTAATTTCTTAAGATGAATTCGTTGAAAATTTGCAAATATTTTTATATATCTAGATGTAAAATCAGTGTCCTGGCATTATAAGAGTGAATTAGACTTTGCTTAGATTGAACTAGGGCACAAAACTAATTGTAATAAGCAAAACTCACTCCGTATGCATAACAAGTCGAGCGTTACTATACGTTTTAGGGCAAATGATTTATTAGTCCATGACTTTTGTCAAAATTCACTACTTGGTTCTCATATTTTGAAAAACTCACTACAGAGTTTTCATATTTCGTTATAATTACCTCATTGGTCCTTCTGTCCATTTTTTTTTAAATCCGTAACTTTTATGTTTCGGAATAGATAGACAGACATGACATAACAGAATCACAATGTCATTCTGTATTGCAGTATAGATATCTTGAAAACTAAAATATATATATGTTTAAAATAAAAAAAAATGGACAAAAGGGATTAATTATATCAAAAGATAGAGACTTTGTAATGAGTTTTTCAAAATATGAAGTCCAAACAATGAATATTAACAAAAGTCAGCGACTAATAAACAATTGCCCTACATTCTATACGCATTCTAAAATCTTCAGGCTTTATCATCTTTTTTTCATATTGTGTAAATTGAATTTTTCTATTGCATTTTAGCTTAGTGAATGACTCAATTTGGATATAATTTTGGAACATATAATTTACTAGGAGGCACCTTGTTCCTTATAAGCGAATTCGTACTATCTCACTTCCTAAATTTAATAAAAGTGCAATTTGTTTAGTAGAGATAGGTTTATGTGAGACAAAGCTATTATGGAAAGACTTTTTTTGGTGTGAGACAACTAAAAAGTGGTGGCAATTTTGAAATTTTAAAAACATGGAGGGGCATTATTGAGGTGATGTCATCGCTGATGTCACATCTGGAGAGAGAAAAAGTTTTTATTATTTTATTTAAAATGTATTTTCCCGCTCTTTCCGAACTCATTTTTCAAAAAAAATTATACCACTGAACTCGTATTAATTAGGCGGTCATTTTGAGATCCATTGTTGTTATTTATAGACGATTTTTATTTTTTTTTATTTTTGTTCCAAGTCGGATACTTGGTTGTTCCAACAGAATACTACATTTGTTCCACCAGACAACTCCAATTGTTCCAACAAAATATTTTCATTAGTTTTTTTTAAATGCACTCTGGGAGTGTAAAAAAATGTAGTATTCTGTTGGAACAATTAGAGTAGTCCGATGGAACAATTAGAGTACTTCGGTGGAACAATTATAAAAAAATAAAAAAAATAAAAATCGTCTATAAATAACAAAAATGGATCTCAAAATGACCACCTAATTAATACGAGTTCACTGGTATAATTTTTTTTGAAAAATGAGTTCGGAAAGAACGGGAAAATGCATTTTAAATAAAATAATTAAAACTATTTCTCTCTCCAGAGGTGACATCAGCGGTGACATCAGCGCTGACATCACCTCCTCTTCCTTCCCTTCAATTCACGCATGAGGGGTGTTCATTTAATTACAAGTTTGCCACCTTCCCCTATTGAATTACAAAAATACTCCTTGTCTCATCCTAAACCCTTGTCTCATTTGAATTTGACTCTTGTTTAGTAATAAAAAGTTAAGCTAAAAGTTGATCTATCTACTCGTAAAATGAGGCAAATCATAGTCTTTAAATAGAGAGTTTACTGTGAAATTTACAAATTGGCTGCTAATAAGAGCTAAAATTTGACGACGGACACACGAATTGTAAACCTTTTAAACAGAAAATGGCGGAGTGTCTTACCACTTAGATCAAATCTTATAGTTATTAGTTAACAAAAGTGCAATTTAAGAAGGCATTTGAGTCGGTTCAAACAATTCAAAGTTTGACACATGCGTGGACCCGCGCTTTTATTTCAACACAGCATTTAGTGAGTGAAGTTTAGTTGATTTTTGTAGTGAAGGAATGAAAATTTGAGTCTGAAATGGCAGAGATTAAGTAATCAATCCAAACCCTAGCCTCGTTATCGTGCTAAGTTAACCATCTGCTGGCTACACAAAGCTCTTTGCCGGTAACTTTCCTTCAAAATCTCCTTATATATTATTAAGAGGCGGAGGCAAGGTGATTCCTTAAGAACGGACATCCCAACTAGGTTGGCACCTCCGAAACAAAAGAAAAGAGCACCAGGACTCAAGAGAGCACAAAGAAAGGAAAAAACAGCAAAACAAACAAGAGCAAATTAACAAAAGCGAAAGTGATCTTTTCCAGACAAATCATCTGAGACCAAAGTACCACAGAAAGTAGGACATGAATGCCACCAAGCAAAAATAGAGCACGTTTGACCATACTTCGAAAGAGCGTCCACCACACCATTGCCCTCCCGGAAAATATGAGAAACCACAAAATTCATGGAAGAAAGCATCTGGAGACAACGAATCCAATCAGATCGAACTGACCACGGGACGTCCCAAGATCGAGCTCTGAAGAGGGAAACAACATAAGAAGAGTCGCATTCCAACCACAGGTTATTCCAACCTTTATCCCGGGCAATATAAATTGCCATAATTGCAGCACGTAACTCAGCGATATGGGCAAACTGCTCGCCAACGGGGAAAGCAAAACAACCATTTGGAAAACCCCTATAGTTTCGAAAAATTCCTCCAGCACCACCAAGACTAGGAGATCCTGATAAAGCCCCATCAGTATTCGCTTTCATCCAACCGACTGTTGGAGACTTCCAAAGAACCGAGATGATACGAGGAGCACGAGGAAGGTGACCATTGATTATGAGCTCAGTAAAAACCTTTCTCTCTTGAACCGTATTAATCATACGACCTGTGTTCAAAAGGTTTGCATCTCGCAAACTCTGCCAAAGATTTCGAAGGGCAACATGAATCCGAGGAGGATCATCGTCAAAAACCGCCTTATTCCTAAGCCTCCAAATCAGCCAAAAACAATTAACAATTGCAGCGATCCATAAATTTCGAAGTTGAGAACTCATAGTGATAGATAAAGCCGAGGTGAAAAGATTAAGCACCGAACCACTTCTATTAATAGTTTCCCCAAACAGCAAAGAGATACTCTGCCAAAGAGTGGCAGCAATGGGACAATGCAGAAAAAGATGAGGAAAACTCTCCGATTCAGATTTACAAAGAGCACATCGAGAGACGTAAAAGAGATGTCGCTGCTGAAGAACATCAAGTGTCGGGATGTAGCCTAAAAGAATACGCCAACAACTGAGAGAACGAGATGGGGGAATGCAAGGACGCCAGAGCTCCTTGCTCCAAGTTGAACAATGATGAGGCTGAATTTTGGAGTTGCAGAAATCTTTCACAGAAAATTTACCCGAAACCGCACCTGTCCAAGCGCAGACATCAAAAGTATCTCCACTCCGTTTGATATCTAAAACAGCCCTACCAACATCTGTTGAAACAATCTCGGGCAAAATCCAATCATCAAACAAACAATCATCAACCTTTGTACTCTTCTTTCGCAATTCTGAAATTGGAATACTCAGCTGCTCTCCCACACAAGGAGAAATCCAATTATCTGTATAAAAGTAAAGCTTTGAGCTAGCACCAATCCACCACCTACACTGATCTCGCAATTCTAAGTAGACTGATTTTAACGATAACCAAATGCTAGAATTAACAAGAATCAATTTAGGCAGCCCACTCTTGTAAAGAAAGCGCGTTCGAAGAAGAGACGCAATCCAATCAGCCTCCGTTAGAACGTTCCATGCCATTTTCCCCAACAAAGCTGAGTTAAGGAGATGGAGATTCTTAACGCCCAGTCCACCATACTTGACCGGAAGACAACAAGTTTTCCAGGGGACCGAAACAAGTTTACGCTCATCAATAGAACCAGTCCATATAAAGTTTCTCATACAACGAGTCATCCGATGTAAAAGAGAAATAGGCCATTTATAAACTGCAAAGGAGTGAATGAAAGAACTCACCAAAACGGAATTAACCAAAGTCACTCGCCCGGCTAACGATAAAGATTTGCCTATCCAAGTGGAGAATTTAGAGAGAATTTTGTCTGCAATAGGGCGGAGGAGAATAGCTTTTGGTGCCCCTTTAAATAAAGGAACACCCAGATAACGGAAAGGCAAAATACCGATGCGCACACCTACTAAAGAAGCTAATTCTGCTGCTCTTGTTTCTGTAACACAATCGCCGAAACAAATCTCTGACTTTTGCCAATTCACCCGCTGCCCGGAGATATTACCGTAACGATCAAACATTTTATTAATTTCTACAACGTTACGACGAGTAGCCTTGCAAAACAGAAGAACATCATCCGCGTAAAGCAAATGAGTGGGAAAATTTGAAACCGAGGAGTAACTCATAGGAACAAGCTTGCCCGTTGAAAATCTCCTTCATTTTGAGGTTTTTGATCCATTTTCGATGAGTTCTAAATCCGTCACTAATTACAGACTCCGTTAACTTCTTTGAGTATTATTATCAAACGACTTGCCTGCTCTTTTTCACTTTATCATTTTATGATGTGAATTTGTTAAATTTAGTTTTGATATATCTTAATTCTGTAGGGGGAGAACCATGGCAGCTATTCAAGCGGATTTTTTGGTTGAGAAAATAGTTTCTGTCATTGAAAATGAAGCAGGTTTCATAGGAAGTGCTCGGGATGAGTTTGATGATGTCAAACGAGAACTTGTCAGCATGAGATCTTTTCTTGAGGATGCAGACATGAGAACCAATCAAACCGAAGGCGAGAAGGCATGGGTAGCTAATGTAACAGACTTGATGTATGATGTTGACGATATCATTGATCAGTTCATGTACCATACCATGAAGAGACAAGCCAGCCACAAGGTTTCGAGAAGCATTGGTTTTGCTAAAATTCTTTGGGAGAAACATCAAACTGCTTCCAGGTTGCAAACAATCAAAGCAATGATTAGAACCATACCAGAGAGAAACCAGCGCTATGGTGTTGATCGTATTGTTGGGAGCTCAAGTTCGTGTTCGAGTTATAACAGGATGGTTCATGGGGAGTCGTCTTTGTTTATTGAAGATGATGAACTTGTGGGTATTGAAGATGAAAGAGAACTATTAGTTGGGTTGCTGACAAATGGAGAACAACGTCGGGGGACTATTTCTGTTGTTGGAATGGGTGGTTCTGGGAAAACAACTCTTGTTGCCAAGGCTTATAGTTGCCAAAATTCAAAGCATCATTTTGACTGCTATGCTTGGCTTACGGTGTCTGGAAATTATGTCATTGAGGACCTGTTTAGAAGCTTGATCAAAGAGTTCTATAAGGAAAATGTTCCTGTGGGATTGAGTAGCATGAATTACAGACAGTTGGTCGAGATGCTTGTGGACTACCTCGAGTCCAAGAGCTACTTAGTTGTTCTCGATGATGTATGGTGTCCAAACCTTTGGAGTCAAATAAAGGTTTCTCTTCCAAACAACTACCGTGGCAGTCGAGTCATGCTTACAACTAGGAACGAAAATGTTGCATCTCTCTTTTGTGAAGTGGAAAGCCATATTCACCATATTCGTGCACTTTCAGAAAATAAAGCGTGGGATCTCTTTTGTGCAAAAGCTTTCTCAAGGAATGGCAAGAGGTGTCCCAATGAGCTTGAAAATTTGGCACATGAAATTGTGGGAAAGTGTCAAGGACTTCCCCTTGCAATTGTGTCATTAGGCAGTCTTTTATCGGCCAAAAGCTCTGAATCAGAATGGAGGTTGGCTTATAATAACTTAAATTGGGAATTGCAGAATAGTGGAATGCATCAAAATAGCATTTTGCTACTGAGTTACAATGATTTGCCGTACAACCTTAAACGCTGTTTTTTGTACTGCTGTTTATTCCCCGAGGATTATGAAATTAAGAGGATGAGACTCATCAGGTTATGGATGGCAGAGGGGTTTGTAGAACATGTTAGAGGAGCAACACCAGAACAGGTAGCTGAAGGATACCTCCTGCAACTCATCCGCCGAAATATGCTTCAAGCCGTAGAAAGGAACTCGTTTGGACTGCCTAAAGCATGTAAGATGCATGATATGCTACGGGAGCTTGCTCTTTCAATAGCAGAGAAGGAAACGTTTTGTTCTGTATATGATGATCGAAAAGGAGGGCAGTATGATGGCATAGCACGTCGTTTGTCAATTCAAGCCAATGGTAAAGACGACAAACTCAACCAACCAATGTCACAGCTTCGCTCTTTCTTGACCTTTAGTAGTGACACACCTATCGCATATTTCGATACATTAGTATCTGGTTTTAAGCTTCTAAGGGTACTGGACGTTGAAGATGCTCCAATCGAGAAATTACCTAAGGATGTAGTCACTTTGTTTAACTTGAGATACTTGAACTTGAAAAGAACTCTAGTTAAGGAGCTGCCAAAATCCATTGGAAGATTATGCAACTTAGAGACATTGAATATTGATGACACCAAGATTCAGGCTCTTCCGAAAGGGATAGTAAAGCTGCAAAATCTGCGGTACCTGTTTGCTCTATTTATGAATCGTGATCGGTATCATGAGTTTGATTTTATATCCGGCATAAAAGTGCCTTCAGACATATGCACTTTGAAGAACTTGCAAGTTCTAGGTTGTGTAGAAGCAAATGGAGATCTGATAACACGTTTGGCAACTATGACCCAGCTTGTAAAACTTGAACTCTCAAATGTTAAACCCTCTGATGAAAGGGACTTATGCTCAGCAATCAAGAACATGCCTCAACTTCGCCGCTTATGTTTGATTGGAAGATACGGGGAAATCCTTGGATTGAATGCATTGCAATCACCTCCCCAAAATCTTAGGAGAGTTAGGTTGCTCGGAAAGCTTGAAAGAATTCCAGAATGGTTTCATTCACTTCAGAACCTTAGAGTCTTGTGCTTGCGGTGGTGGTGTTGTAAAATTTCAAGGCGGTCATTCGGGGAAGTACAAGTACTCCCCTTCAAAGGCTTTGACCGCCTTGAAATTTTACACCTGCATAATTTTCCTGCACTTCGTCGAATTCATATAGCGAAAGGTGCAATGTCAGGTCTGAAAGAACTATGCATTGGTAATTGCCAAGAATTGCTAATGATTCCTTCTGGTGTCATACATCTGAATCATCTTCGAGAGTTGAAATTGTTGAATGTTTCCAACGAAGTCACTGAACGTATTCGTGCTCCGTCAGGTGTTGATTTTCCATCAGTCCAGCACATTGCCAAGATCAAGAATCTCCGGCTGGTTCGAGCATAGTCTTTCCTAGTCCTTTAAACAAGGTATAGTTCTATTGCGCTTTTCTAGTGACATAGTCACAGTCCCTGATATAAGTTTTGTTCTGCTTTTGTATTATTTGTACTTGATGCCTTCATTTATGTTCAGTTCGTTTCTAGAGGCAGTGTTGTGATATTTTTAAGCCATCCATCTGATGTGATATCCGTATTATTGTCTTGATAAAGATGTTTTTGTGCCTGATTGTTAGTGTCATTTCAATCCTTAGATTAGCAATCTGTCAGTTTTCTGATTGTTTTCAGGTTCATCTGTAGTTCTAATTCGTGTATAGTATCATATGTTTGGTTCAAATGTTTGAAGTGGGTTATTGCTCCTACGGAAAGAACGTTTCTGGAAGCAGCCATGGGACTGGAAGCTTCGACATTCTTCTGTTCAATGCCTATAGTGATCTCCAGAACACTACTTCTGGAGCTAATCGTCCCCTATGGTATTCCTAGTGAAAGATTACAGGTACGGTTTCTTGTGTGAATGTACGTAATCTGTGTTGTTTAGATAGGCCAATGAACCTGGTTGCTTCCTAAGTTTATAAACATTTGTAATAAGATATAATTTCCATTGTTTAATTAAGAAAGAAGCAAAAGATTTGCAAAATAATTTGAGCCTTTATTCTGAACTTGTCTAATTGTTGCAAATTTCACTTGCGTTAATGATTGTGCAGAAGTTTAACCAAAAAAAAAATGATTGTGCAGAAGTTTGGTTGTGGAATTTTATCACGGGGCTACTATCAATTTTACAACAATAGCAAATTTCTGTGTTCAGTTAGGCTTTGGGCTATGTTTTCATTGTCAGTCTCTCTCTTTTGGTCTGGCATTATGCTTCCTAGTAGCCGTTCTGCGTTTCCTGTCGGGTCTATATCAGTTTCACGTCTTGGTCTGTTTTCACTTTGAAGGCTATGTTACGAAGGTTATGTTTTAGAAATAACGTGTCCAGTGTCCGTTTCCATGTCCATCTAACAGAATTGCCTCTGGTTGTCTTAAAGTCAATAAAGACGAAAAATTTCTATATCGGGCCAGGACCAGTACCGGTCCTGCCAAATCGGAAGCTGCCATGTCAGTACATTGCTTATGTGACAGCCCCTGATTTGGCCGGACCAGTGCTGGTCCTGGCCCGAGGTAGAATCACTCAGACTATGAGACAATTTTCTGGAAGGAACTCTGCCATTTTCGGATAAAAGGAACTGTGGGGGTCCTGCCTGAATTTTCGTCTAAAAAAAGAAAATTATGCATACTTTAGTTGTTATTCATTAGTTCAGGGACATTACAGACTGTGCATTACCAAACAGTTTTTACTTCCTCATGATAGTTAAAAAGATTTATGGCTTGTTCTAGTTATATGTGACGTAATACTTTTTGACTTCCTAATGATAAATTAGTATTTTCAGGTAATAAATTTTCCATTGTTAATGTAATATTTTATGTTTTTTTAGAAATTATCATAGTACATGGGCTAGACAACATATTTATCTAGAAATCAACATATGTTTGCAGTTAGAGTTGGAGATATTTTCCAAATAGGAATCTCCAATGACAGTGTTAAAGCCAAGTAAGACAGCTAGGAACGTTCTCCTGTTTATGATGATGATAATTACAATGTGGAGATTACTTCAATGTCAATTTGCATCCCATCTTGGAATCCCACCCCAAAACTCCAAAAACTTCCAATCTTTATATTCAATTTCCTTCCCTAATTAAGCTACAAAATTCCAAAAAGTTGGATTCTTTGTTCATCAGAGCTATGAATCTTCCATCTGGGCTAAACGGAGACGAAGCATCTCCACTATGGATGAGTAAAGCAGACAATGCATGGCAATTAATAGCAACAACAATGGTTTGCTTACAAAGTGTACCTGGCCTAGTGATTTTATATGGAAGTATGGTGAAGAAAAAATGGGCTGTGAACTCAGCTTTCATGGCGTTTTACGCCTTTGCAGCTGTTCTTATTTGCTGGGTTTTATGGGCACACCATATGTCTTTTGGTGAAAAGATGCTACCTTTAGTAGGGAAGCCGAATTTCGCGCTTTCTGAGAATTTTATTTTAGGACCATCAAAAGCGGGTCGGGTTCCAATGGGTGATTATGTGTTTTACCAGTTTGCTTTTGCTGCTATAACAGTGATTTTATTAGCTGGGTCATTGCTTGGGAGGATGAACATTTATGCTTGGATGATGTTTGTGCCTTTGTGGTTGACTTTGAGTTATACAGTTGGTGCATTTAGCATTTGGGGTGGAGGGTTTCTTGAACGATATATTATTGATTATGCTGGTGGTTATGTCATTCATTTATCATCTGGGGTTGCTGGTTTCACTGCTGCTTATTGGGTAATTTGACACTTTTTTTTGTAAGTCTTTTGTTGTATATTAGCTACTGTTTAACAATTTTATTCCCCTATGCTTAGTCTAGATTATCTAATGTGCCCCCTGAACCTTGGAGATATCTTATCAACCCCTTTTGAACTTGTTTAAAATGTCTCGTTAGCCTCCTATATCCACATGTCAGAGCTGAAGGGGAGATTTATATAAGTTAGTTAGAACGTGTAATGGTCTTTTGTTACGGATTTAGATTTGTGTTACAGGTTTTGATGTGTACCATTTTATATTCCATTGCTCATAGTTGAAAAACACCAAATCATCAATTACCCATAGTTTTCAATTCTGGCCCATTTTGCTCCGTTTTTGGTAACGTTTAGCTCTTAACAGAAATTCGATTCTATTCGTACTGTATTAAGTCCACTGCTATATAAGTTGTGCCAAGTTAAGCGTTGAACTTTTTTGTTTTTGCATATGTTATATTCGATTTACGATTAGTTTAAGTAGTGATTGGTGATTACATATGTTTTATTAAATGTGAGCTGAATCAGGTAGGACCTCGGCATTCACACGATAGGCAACACTTCCCACCAAATAACATAATACACATGTTAGGGGGAGCAGGATTTCTATGGCTAGGATGGACAGGATTCAACGGTGGATCGCCATTTGCAGCAGGTTTAATAGCATCAATGGCTATACTTAATACTCATATCTGCACTGCAACAAGCCTCTTGGTGTGGGTTTCATTGGACATGGTTATCTACAAGAAAAGCTCTGTCATTGGTGCTGTCCAAGGCATGATCACTGGCCTTGTCTGCATCACTCCTGCTGCAGGTGAATTAATTGAGAACTCAATATGTTGAATTAGAATTTAATACGGTGATAAGAGTCTATGGTTGTGTGTTTGTGCCGTTTGCAGCAAAATGGCCTATGAGCCAATTTTCGGGTCAAATAGAAACTCGCGGTTTTAGTGAATTATTTGCCGAGTCGGATCTTTTATATGGAACAATTTGCAAAATCAGACATTATACTTTTTTTTTTGGTAACAAATCAGACATAATACTTAAGAGTAATTTTGATCTTTGTAGTTCAAACTGCTATCTTTTGAGGTAAATAGTAATGTATGATGAAATGTCTGAGTTTAGAAATTGCATGAAACATAGACTTGCAGAGAAATTACAAAGCACTCTCGAAGTACATACTCCCCTCAGTTAGAATTAAAATTCCATATTGGTTTCTTATTAGCATAAATAACTTTTGCATCAACCTTTTTACTTATAAAGAGCACCATATGCTCTAAATTTTCTCCTATTTGCAAGTTTCTGAATTGTAATACTACGGTTGCAAAGGGCTTAAATCACAACCTTAAAAATAGTTTTTCTAATGTGTCATTCATTCAACTCAAATTGATATTATTTTTTTTAACAAAAATTATTCTGATACATAATCGTGAAAGCTACATCAAAAAGAAAAGTTTATCTCACATATAAATCGAAATTTGCAGGAGTAGTAGAGCCATGGGCAGCACTATTAATGGGAGCAATGTCAGGTTGCCTAACATGGTACACCATGATGTATTTACACAGAAAATCAGCCTTCTTCCAAAGCGTCGACGACACATTAGCCGTCTTCCACACACACGCTGTGGCGGGTCTACTCGGAGGAATTCTTTCCGGCTTCTTCGGCAAGCCTTACCTTCTAAGGTTGATGTACCCAACCACAACTTACCACACAGGCCTGTTGTATAGCTTCTTCAATGGAAGACACAAAGATGGCTTGAAGCAAATGCTTGCTCAACTTGAAGGAGCAGCTTTTATCACTGCTTGGAATGTTGTTGTGACAAGCTTGATTTGTATTCTCATAAGCCGAATTGTTGACCTTCGAATGAACGAACACGATCTCGAAATAGGCGATGATGCTGTGCATGGCGAAGAGGCTTATGCACTCTGGGGTGACGGAGAGACTATGCCAAAATTACCTCGTCGACTTAATATGTATAGACCATTTCCTTCTTTGTGTCGACGAGGGGTTTGATATTGTTTCCTTGACATTGGATCAGACATTTTAATAAGTTTTGGTAAATTATTTCATCCATGGCTTCTAAACTTTATATAATCAGTATGAAAACAGTAAAAAGAATTCAATCTAGCATATCTTAAAGCCTTTTTTAGCGCATAGATTTTTTTTATGTGAAAATAATCAATTAGATAAAGAAAATGCAAAAAAAAAGGTACTTGTTCTCCTTTTTGGAATAATATTTTATATGTAATGTACGAAATGGTACAATTTAACTCTATGTTTTCATGCAAGATGAGTATTACGTACTCATACCTTGCAAAAAATTTAAACATATGCTTGAGCGTTATTTGAGTGTCTTCTACACAAGTAATTTAATCAAAATTTAGGTTTATTTTTTATTCAAGCCGAGACTAAAACCGAAAAATCTCCTTATCTGTGTGGTTTTCCGATTCATTTCAGTCACGGTTGCTACGAGTTGTTAACATCCTTAACATATCCTATTTTCTTTTTCGTGAAAGAAAAAAGATTATCCGATTTTCTTTCTTTTATTTTTATAGTTATCCTACTAATTTGAATTATGAAAACTTTAACTGCAATCATTTTGAACATGTTGGATTTTTTTTTTCATTTTCAGTTAAGAATCCTAGTCTTGGTAGGATTGCTTTTTTTTTTAAATAGTCTTGATAGGATTGATTCTATCTATAAATATATATATTCTGAGCAATGGTGATTAAGGATTCCTCCAAATATCTCTGAAAAAATTTAGAGTACTCCTGGAGTAATATCACAATGGAGTTCGGGCTACGAGTAGCGACTCATTCGATTCTAAAGGAAATCGACAATGGCAACAATTTAGTATTGTCTCCATTATCGTTGCATATTGTTCTCAATATGTTGGTTTCTGGTTCATCCGGCCGTGCTTTAGAGCAATTGCTTCGCGTTCTTGAATGCGAAAATATTACTCAAATAAATGCTCAGTCTACTCGTTTCATGGAACTTGTGGACGGTGATGTAGACGAATCTGACGATGAAGATCTCGTCGGGGATCCACCGTTATCTTTGCTTAACGGCATGTGGCTGGATCACCGATTCTCTCTCAAACCTTCTTTCCGACAGTTGGCTGATGACGTTTACAAGGCGGAAGCCAAAACTGTTGATTTTGAAAATCAGGTATACATCAATTTTCTCTTTATATAACAATTATAATATAGTACAAAAATTCTGTCGTATACATTTTTGGCGTGACGGACTAGTGGCGAAAATTATTATGTGTAGGTTGAGCAAGTTACGGACGAAATCAATTCGTGGGCGAAACAAGTATCGAAAGGGTGCATCGATATGCTTGTTCCACCTGGTTTGTTTACAAAAGAAACAATTTTCGTACTTGCAAATGCAGTCTACTTCAATGGACTATGGTATGACTATTTTACAGAAACCAAGGATGAGGATTTCTATCTGCTTAACGGAGAAACTATCCGAGTTCCGTTCATGAAGAGGTCGGTCACGAAGTACATGCATGGATCGTTTGACGGTTTCAGGCAACTCCAATTACCATATCAACAAGGCCAATACAAGCATAGTTACGTCATGAATATCTTTCTTCCTGATAGAAAAGACGGACTTCGAGAATTGGTGGAGAAGTTCCATTCCGATCCAAAAATGTTACTAGAGGATCGGGAGCTTGAATATGTCCTTGATTGACAAATTGTGGCTTCTGAAATTGAAATCTGGATATGAATTGAATGCCAAGAAGACTATGACTGAACTAGGATTGGATGTACTTTTCGGGGAACATCCAGAGCTTACAGAGATAGTTGAAGCTTCAAAAGATCAACTTTTTGTATCGGAAGTTGTTCATAAATGTTTTATTGACATACACGAGAGGGGTACAATTGCTACTGCTCTCACCACTCTACCAGGTATTGGTGCTTGTAGACCGCCGCCGCCCTCCAAGATAAATTTTGTTGCTGATCATCCGTTTTTATTTACGATCACAGAAGTAAGTACTGATACTAGCATTTTCATCGGTGCTGCTCTCAGTCCGCTCCCAGGATGTGACACTGATACGGAATCAGATATTGATACGGATAGTGGCACGGAAACGAACACGAGAAACATAGGCACATAACGCAAAAATTCGAAGAATGTCTGTGCAACTTTAGCTATTTCATAGGCAGCTGATTTGATTTACCCTTTAACTAATAGTCTGTTTTAGTTTTAAATCTTAGTTGGCTTAAAAATTTATTTCATACTTGGAGTAATGATATTTTAAGTTATACATTACATATGTGATGAGTATTTGGAAAGGACAAATCAAATGTTGACAGTCATTATTTTTAATATAAAAAATGCACTTTTATTTTTTATTTTCTTGACAAATTTATATAGGTAAAGAATCAGATTTGTAAAATATTAATGAGATTGTCGGAATAATTAATTTATCCTTGGTAGTTTTCTATGTTTTTATCGATACCTTATTTGCTTTAAAAATTTATTTCATACTTGGAGTAATGATATTTTAAGTTATACATTACATATGTGATGAGTATTTGGAAAGGATAAATCAAATGTTGACGGTCATTATTTTTAATATAAAAAATGCACTTTTATTTTTTATTTTCTTGACAAATTTATATAGGTAAAGAATCAGATTTGTAAAATATTAATGTTTTTGTCGGAATAAATGAGACAAGGGTTTAGGATGAGACTAATTTTTATGATGAGACAAGGGGTATTTTTGTAATTCAATAGGGGAAGGTGGCAAACTTGTAATTAAATGAACACCCCTCATGCTGAATTGAAGGGAAGGAAGAGGAAGTGATGTCAGCGCTGATGTCACCTCTGGAGAGAGAAAGAGTTTTAATTATTTTTTTTAAAATGCATTTTCCCGCTCTTTCCAAACTCATTGTTAAAAAAAAATTATACTAGTGAACTCGTATTAATTATGCGGTCATTTTGAGATCCATTTTTGTTATTTATAGACGGTTTTTTTTTTTGTTTTTTTTTGTTCCAACAGAATACTATAGTTGTTCCACCGGACTACTCCAATTGTTCCACCAGAATACTACATTTTTTTACACTCTCAGAGTATTTAAAAAAAATAATGAAAATATTCTGCTGGAACAAATGTAGTAGTCTGGTGGAACAATTGGAGTATTTTGCTGGAACAACCGAGTATCCAACTTGGAACAAAAATAAAAAAAATAAAAATCGTCTATAAATAACAATGGATCTCAAAATGACCGCCTAATTAATACGAGTTCAGTGGTATAATTTTTTTTGAAAAATGAGTTCGGAAAGAGCGGGAAAATGCATTTTAAATATAATAATAAAAACTTTTTCTCTCTCCAGATGCCACATCAGCGCTGACATCACCTCCTCTTCCCTTCAATAATGCCCCTCCATGTTTTTAAAATTTCAAAAATGCCACAACTTTTTAATTGTCTCACACTAAAAAAAGTCTCTCCATAATGACTTTGTCTCACCTGATCCCATCTCTCTGCTTTAAATCCTTAATCTCTTTTACATATGTACACACATTTATTTTCACTTAGTTAGTCACTGTTAATTATCATTAGATTTAACATGGTCAGTCACTGGCCAAGTGAAAATTATTATATACTTGATTGGAGTTATTAGTCTCATTTTTTTTTTCAAATTGAGTCATTGTGTTTTTTTTTAAATAAAACGAAGGAGTATGAAATTATTATTCACAGAATTAAAAAAATAGTCAATTTTCTTAATGTTGATAAGCGTGTACTTTCTACATATTTTTCAAGCTTTGCTTTTGATTAGTTAAGTTAGAATCAAATGTCTAAATTTTTTTTAAAGAAAAATACCCGCCTTCACGTGAGTAGAATTGAACTCATTCGATTAAATGTCTAAACATGATCATTCAAGATTGTAAGGTTTTATTAGTAACAAACATGATCGTAAAATGTCTTTTGTTTCTCACTTGGCAAATGGTGTCAGTCATATCGTTGCACGACACCCCATTCCAATGTTAGGGAGTTTTTCTCTTTTTCTATCTCTAGCTAGCTTAATAACACTAAATTGGAAAATTATTAAGGGTCCTTGACTTTAAGTAAAGTTAAAGGACTCTTCATTGGATGTATAACATGTGTAGTAGAAATTCACAATATTCTTATATTTGCAGATTTCTACTACAGATGTCACACATCTAACGAGAGATCCTTTAACTTTAGTTGGTATCCTGAACCTCTTAACAATTTCTCCTGTAACTTATATCATACTTAAAGAGCACTCTAAATCTCTCAAAAGTGCCAAAGGTGCTATTGTATTTCCTCTCTCTAGCAATATAAATTGGTTTTAGAAAGCTTTAGGCCCTGTTCTATTGAACTGTAAAATTATGAACTGTTTTGAACTGAATTGAATGATGCTGAACTGAACTTAACTTAACTTAATTTTGTTGAACTAAATTAAATTGAACTTAATTTTGCTGAACTGAATTGAAAAATAAATTACTAAAACTAAATTTAACAAATAATAATATTACTTTATAAATAATAATTATAATAAAAAATTAAAATGATGATGATGATGATGACGACGACGATAAATCACGGTATACAATAACCGTCTCAAATACTTTTTGATATTTGTCACCAACCAACTAGAGAATATGAAATTAAATGTCATATGTCATAGTTTAGGCGTGAAAAACGTAGAGCAATGGACATTTATAATTGAGAATGAATGCAGAAAAGACGTTTGAATAGTTAAAAAAACGTGGAAAGTGCTCTATAATATACTTCAAGTGTCACAAAAGTATCAAATGTCGATTATTGTTTCTACTTTCACGCTTTATGCACGTTTGGAAACCAATTACACAATGTCGTCTGAAGGATAATGGAAAGGTAGATTCAAATATGTTTAATACAGATCGTAAAACCGTCATGTTTGCAGTGTGGAATATTATATCACAATAAATTTGGGAATTACATTGTGCAAATGATGATGCAGATGATGAGGATGATGAGATCATGTATCATATGAAAAAAAACGATTATAAAAATAAAATATAATAAAATTATTAAGTTGGTAGAAATAATAATATTTTTTTATATCGTGCAATTTTATAAACAAATTGACCCAAATAATTATAATTTTAATAAATATTAATTAATTATATGAAAATAATAAATATTTATTAATAATTAATTAATAGAAATAATAATAATAAATTAAAATTGAAATGAAATGAACTCAAACTAAACTGAACTAAATTTTCCTTAACTGAATTCAACTTATTCTTCTGTTTTGTTATTTTTCCCATAAAAGAGCATCTGATTTGAACAGTAGATTATCACTACAGTAGCAGTAGCAGTAGCAGTAGCAGTAGCATCTTTTTGATTTCACTTTCATCTCTTATTGTTATTATTTCAGTCTTATCTTCATGAAATAATCCATTGGTGGATGTAGAAGCTGAAAAGAAACAAGCGCAATGGGCAATTGCCTTGGTATAATCCTAATCCCTAATTTCATTCATAAATTATCATGTGGTTTTCTATTGTTTTCATGTGTATTGTATGTGTGTTTTCATTAACTACCTCTAAAGAAAGATCGGGTGAGGAATGAAATAATTAGGACCAACATATCTATTGAGACGGAATATTGACTAAATGGTTTGACCATGTAAAAAGAGGGGCGTTATAATATTACGATGGTTCATGTTAGTTGATGCCAAATTATTTCGGGACTAAGGCTTTGTCGTTGTTGTTGTTGTATAGGAATAGTTTATTGTATATGGGCGTCTCGTAAAAGCTTCATTCTAATTTCTACAGCGTGTTGTGTATTACAGGCAGTGCTGTTAGGGATCCAGATTTGCATCAAATAGCAAAGCAAATTATTGATCGGCATGTTCTGGATACTGCTCCCAATTCATTGCTAACGAAATGGATATTGTTGGACTCCAATTCGAATTGTATACCTCAGCAGATACCGATTGAAGCCGATAGAGCTGTACCAACTGAAGCTGAGTTATGTCTTTTGATTTGTAGCTTGTTTCCAGAAGGTTTTAGATTGCCAATTGAAGATTTGGTTATATATGGGATGGCCCTTAAGGTTTTTGAAGCTGCACAAAATATGATTGAAGCTAGATGTAGAGTCCATGGCCTCATTCAGATCATTAATCATCAACTACCACCTCGTTACCTGAATAAGCTTTGCATATGGGAAGATAAGCACGGTTATCAGTATATCAAAGTGCTATATTGTGTAAATGATTTAGCAACGTCAATTGCCTCAAAATATCAATTAGAATTTGGCAGTGAGATTGTGCATAGAAGGTGGCTGGTTACAAATTGGTTTGAATGTTTATATGGACTTTCACTTGTGCGCAAAGGATTTAATGAGAACAATATTAAATTGGAGCGTCCACAGCTTGGTCTGCTACAACTTCAACATAAGGAAGATTCACAAAGCATTCCAATAGAGGAGCTCCTAATTCTATCACTGGACATCTCATCACTACCGAAGTCACTTAATGTCCTATGTAATCTTAGAACATTGCGTCTCAACGTACTTAAGTTGGAAGATATGCCTTGGATTGGAAGTTTGGTACATCTGGAAGTCGTTTCAATTTCTACCTTAAGTTTATCAGATATTCCTAAGGAAATGGGACTACTAAGTAATTTGAGGTTGCTCGACTTAAGAAAAATGAACATTGCATACGTACCACCAGCTGTATTTTCTAGAATGTTGAAACTAGAAGAGTTGTACTTGCCATTTAGCTTCGATAGGTGGGGATGCAGGGCAAAAGAACACGATGATTGCGATGAATGGGAATCATGGCAAGAGGATGACTATGATAATAAGGACAGAATCACTGCAAGCATTAATGAGATTACTGGTGAAGAGAGATTCAATTCAAGCATCGATGAGATACTATCTCTTTCGCTACATGCGTTGCAAATTAGCATACCGAAAGCTTCAGTTTTGCCTAAAAAGTCATCAATATTCAAGAATATCCAACAGTTCAAAATTTGTGTGCCAAATAATCTTAAATACAAAGTACCTGGCAGATTTTACTCATCAAATGTGTTACAACTTACAGGAGATGCATATAATATCAAAGAAAGTGGTATTTGTGATCTGATGAGCAGAACCAAAGACTTGAATTTGACAAGAGTGGAAAATTTGAAGAATTGCATTTACGAGCTAGGGGGCTCTGGTTTTCCACAGAGAATATGATTATTTCTGAATGTGATGAACTAGAATACATGTTTGATACAACTCAAAAGAAGATTCTGTCGGAAGATGATTATTTTTTCTCGAAGTTGGAGAGTCTACATCTATCAATATTATCTAATCTAAAAGAAATATGTCATGGAAGATGCACAGAGTTACGACGGTTTGAGAACTTAAGTCAGATCAGCATAAGGTTCTGTCATAAATTGAAATATGTGTTTCCGTTATCAATTATTAAGGGATGTCCGCTACTCAAAAGCATAGAGATACTTAATTGTATTGAAATGGAAGGAATTTTCTACCAATATGAGGAGGACGAAGACCCTGTTGTGCGGTACTTTATTGAAGAACTTGATTTGCATTCGCTTCCAAAACTTGTTGGTTTTCTGGTGTGCAATGATACTACATCTAATTGGGTTCGTGATAGCAGCAATCAGTTGCCAACGAATGAGGTAAAAACATAGCAGATTTTTATAGGAAGGTTTGCTTGTTCTACAAATATGAAAGATTTATTAATGATTTTAATGTTAAAGTAAGATTGCACGTTTATTATTTGATAGGTTGAGTCGAAAAACATGGAGAGTTCAAGATTGAATGGGAGTTGCATTGACGATGAGGAACCGCAACAAGTTGTTTTCATTAACAAGCAGGTACATATGCACATATATTTTGATGATTTGCGATTGCATATGGTTCATGTTAGCCGACCCTAAACCTTTTCGGGACTAAGGCTCTGTTGTTGTTGTATATTGTATGCATGCATCTTTTATTAAACTTTCTGTTACCCCAAATCTAAAATAATCTTAAATGTATTCTAACCCATACTCGTTTGAAGCTTTGGTATTACATTTATATATACCAGAATTAATTAAAAGTGAAATTTTGTAAATATATGGACAAATTTGTTGGCTAGTAATTGAGTTCTTTCACATATAAGTTTATTTTCGTATAATAATCGAATTGAATTTTAGTAAGAGAATGAATTCCTTTTTTACATGAGTTTTGTTACAATCAGTGTAAAAGTTCAAATGAGCCAATTTTTCAAATAACCTTGATTAGAGTACAACATGATATTAGTTTTCTCTGTAAAATGATATATGAGCAAAGTTTTGAAGAATTATATAATACTAAGTGATCACTAAGTTTTATTAGTTGATGGAGAGTATGAAATAAAATATAACTAAGAATAAAATCTCTTAACTGAAAGTCATTTGATGATTTAAAATTAAGAGTAAATGTAATATTTCCAATTAATCAGGACTTTCTAGATCTATTATGTTATTTAAGACAATTTCATAACTACAATATCTAAGATTTGATGAGAAATTATTTTTACCCAAAATTGCCGTATTTTTAGAACACATGTAGTGATGGCATTCAACTTATATCTACATATTTGTGCAATTTGTTGTAAGAGAATTTTTGGAACACAATTTATGATCATTTGTCAAGTATGATTATTTTTTATGTGGAAGGTTTCATCCATCAGGGACAAGGACATGATTAGCCATACCAAGTACAATGCATTTTCGTCCAAATTGGCGGAAATATTGTTGCGAAATGTGAAAAGACTCAAAATAGCCTTTTGTGATGCAGTAGAAGTTATATTTTTGTTTGAGGAGAACCATGTTACTACTAGAGCATTCAATTCTTTGAAAGAGTTAGAGCTTTATGGTCTAAGAAATTTAATGCATATATGGTTTTCGGTTCCATCGAAGATTATTGCCTTTCAGAACTTGCAACTTTTAGTTTTATCAGAATGTCAGAACACATACCTTTTTTCACCTCGAGTAGCCAAACTTATGGTTCAGCTACAGAGAGTATATATTAATCATTGTGATAAGATGAAGGAAATCATTGTAAAAGCGGATGAAAATGAGACGGAAAACAAAATTGTGCTCCCTCAATTAAAGCTTTTGGAACTTCAACATATGCGCAATCTTAGGACTTTCTCGAGTGGGGTTTATCCAATTGAATTACCTTCATTGGATACTTTGAAATTTAATCAATGCAATAAGATGGAATCTTTCTCTTATGGGTCATTGTTGACGCCAATACTGAAAACAATACAAATAAATGGAAGCTCATATCCAATATCAGGAGATCTCAATGCAACTCTAAAGCGGTAACAACTATTTTCTTATACTTTTTATTGCATTTATGTTACTTATCTTCTGTTTAATATTGCATAACTTGTTAATATACTCTGCTGACCATCTTTTTTTAATAATGAAAAAGACACATGATGAGAAATTGCTCTCGGACCCCCTCAACTGATGCTAATCCTAGCTCCATAATCAGCAACAACAGTTCTGATTCTTTTGCGGCAGGTCAGACAACAAATCCGAATGGTCAAATATTGAATCCACCCGATTCTTTGGACTGGTAAACTTTCTTTTCTTATAATTCTTATTGCATTTCTGATATTCTACAAAATGGGATAGCTTGATTATTGTATTTCCTTAAATTCATTTTCTTAGTTTACAATATTTTTTTATTTGAACATAATCTTAATATGTTGAAATGTGAAATTGGAATATGACTCTTTACGTATCTTTTATTTTATTTTTCTATTTTAGTATATTGATTATCTCTTTAATCATGCTAATCCCAGCTCCACAATCATCCCCAACCGTCCTACTCAAGGTCTTTTTCTCCTCAGCTGTTCATTTTGTTCTGCCATGAATTTCGCTGCTTTTGGAAGCTGATCTACTACTTCTGTGCTTTTCTCTTAAAAGGGTCATCCAATGATACTTACAAGGAACCTTCAAGTGTTAATTCTATTCCAGCAAATCAAGGTTCTGTTCGTCCAAGTCGAGCAAATAAAGAGGCAAAGCTATATGATCAAATATTGGAGGGACCAAATTACATGAAAGAATTCACCTTTTCTGATCTGAATATTGCTTCAGAAAATTTCAGTTCAGTTAATTTGTTGGGTCAAGGTGGTTCTGGTAAAGTTTATAAAGGATGGCTAAAAGAAAAGACCTTTTCACCCTCCAAAACTGGCACTGGAATTGCAATTGCTATCAAGACATTTGAGAACAAAAGCCTGAAAGGGTTTGAGGAGTGGCAGGTATTGGTTTTTATTTCGATTGTATGATTTACTACCATTATTCTTCTTATGAAAATTCATAGTCATTTTTCCTTATAATGTCTATAATCCGTCCTTCATCTTTTATTAACTTGATAATGCAGTCGGAGGTGAAGTTTCTTGAATTGCTATCACATCCAAACGTGGTAAAATTGTTAGGAAATTGCTGGGAAGACAAGGAATTATTCCTCGTGTATGAATTTCTGCAAAGGGGAAGCTTGGACATTCATCTTTTTAGAAGTAAGATTTGATAAGAAAAGAGTAATGAAATATAAGAGTAGAAAAAAAAAATGAAAAAAATAAGAAAGAGAGGATTAGCATAGTCTTGGCAACTCAAGTTTATGATTGGATTGGTTTTATGTTCAGGAAATATAACCTTGAATTGGGACTTGCGGATCAAGATAGCAATTGGAGTAGCTCGAGGTCTTGATTTTATTCATACTTTAGGGAAGAATGTTATTCACAGAGATATCAAGCCATCAAATATACTGCTTGATGGCGTAAGAAGTTGTTGAATACACAATGCATGTGTAATAATTCCAAATTGTTTAGATAAGACATGCATACAATACAGGTTTACTTTGTATTCATTTTGTGGTGTTTGCAGAATTACAATGCAAAAGTAGCAGATTTTTGGTTGGCAAGATTGGGGCCATCGGGTGTGTCAACTGCGGAGCCTTCAGGTAGGGACTACCATGTAGTTCTGAATTTTTAGATGTTTTAAATTCATGGACTAATTTTTGTGAAAGCTAATTTTTACTATTTAAATCTTGTTTGGACATTTTCGGTTATTATTATTAGACTTTTTTAGATTATTATTGGACATTTTCGGTTATCGGAGTTCCAGGTGAGTGGTGATTGTGGTGCATGACATGCTGTTTTGTCGATTTTAAGTTCTGTGAAATCGGTTTGGTAAAGTGTTTTATCCAAAATAATTACAATTTGTTGTCAAATGCTTCTGATGAATTATATATCTATATTTATTCAATTCTGGGGCTGTTTCGGTTTCATAAAGCTAGTTTTGTTGATTTTCGTTTGTTTGTGCTTACTTGATTTGGCATTTATTCAAATTGATTTGAATTTACGGCTAGCATAGGTTAAGGAAACCTTTATTTATGCGTCCGTCATGGCCAGGTTCGGTTGTGACATCTCATGGGAACGAAACATCATCTTGTTCCTAAGTATTTACACTTATCAATCAGAGCAATTTATTAATTGAGGAAAATAGTTCCAGAAATCTTACTGTGAATAATGATTCCTTTAGTTCTGCATGACAATTACTATTTTCTCTTCCTGTTGTTTACTGCATTACAACGCAAAATATCAGATCCTATGTTTACAAGATTCGGGCCTTCAGATGGAGATTCACATGTGACTACCAGGGTTATGGGAACCCGTGGTTATGCTGCTCCAGAGTATGTTGCAACAGGTAATATATATAATAGTAAAGTTCGAATCTTCAAGTATGTTTGTCGACATCATCAATCTGTGTAATAATTCACCCTTAAAAACAATTTTCTTTTGGCGTTCGAAATACATATGAATCAACTGACATAGTGTTCTGCAATCATACCCAGGTCATCTATATGTAAAGAGTAATGTATATAGCTTCGGTGTGGTGTTGCTGGAATTGATGACAGGATTAATAGCGATAGATGACATGCGTCCAGAGGAGGAGAAGGACCTGGTTTATTGGTTGGGCGGTGATAAAAAAAAGTTGAGTAAAATTATAGACACAAGGATAGAAGGTCAATACTCATTCAAAGCAATGTTACTAGCAGAACAACTTTCATTCAAATGTTTACAACCCTATCCTGAAAGCCGCCCGTCTATGAAAGAAGTTGTAGATGAACTAGAACAACTAGAAGCAATCAATGACAAACAAATGGGGAACATGTCACATATGTGTGAAAAGGTGACTGGTTTTGTCACTTATGTGCATGAAAGGGTGACTTAAGAGGAGTTACTTATGGATTTTAGGAGCTGTTAGACAGCTATACAGGTGTAGTAGGAGTTACTTATGGATTCTAGTAGCTGTTTCTGCCATCCTATTCTATTTAAAGGGTGACTTAATTGTATTGAAGGATTATCAAATGAATTATTAACAAATATCTTATCCTTTGTATTTCTCAATCTTATTCTCTCTTCTATTCTCCTCTACTATTTCTTCCCTAATCTATGATTCTCTCTTCTATCCTATACTTCCTTACTCTTAATTCTCTTTATACCCTAAACTTCTATTCTCAAATATCATAAACGTTACAGAACAGGAATTCTGGTTCCTCAAATTCCGAAACTTCTTAACTGTTTGGTCCTTCTGTTTATTTTTTCAGAATAGTAACAGTTGTATTTTAGTATGAAAATGCAGACATAGCATAACAGAATCATATAATCATTTTGTATGACAGAATATGTGTCTTGGAAGTTAAATATGTTACGTTAAAAATCTAAAAAATAGACAAAAAGGACCAAAAAGTTATTTATGACAAAAACTAATGACTTTTTAATGTGTTTTTCAAAATAGTAAAACTAAACAGTGTATTATATAAAACATCGGAACTTTTAAATATTCACCCATGAAATTATTGTTCACACAATTAGAATAAATAGTCAATTTTGTTAACTTGAATATTCTTCCATGAAATTATTATTCACACAATTAACATAAATAGTCAATTTTATTAATAAAGATGTAGTTTTCACATTTCAAATTTTGACTAGTTAAGTTAAGTTAGATTATAAATCATTTTTAAAACAAAAATGTCTGAATCGACGTGAGTAGAATTGAACCCATAAAGAGCATATCTGATTTGAACAGTAGATTGACACTAGCTCTAGCAGTGGCATCTTTTTGATTTCACTTTCATCTCTTATTCTTATTATTTGACTCTTATCTTCATGAAATAATCCATTGGTGGATGTAGAAGCTGAAAAGAAACAAGCGCAATGGGCAATTGCATTGGTATAATCCTAATCCCTAATTTCATTTCTATTGTTTTGATGTGTATTGTATGTGTGTTTTGATTAACTACCTCGAAAAGAAAGATCGGGTGAGGAATGAAATAATTAGAACCAACATATCTATTGAGACGGAATATTGACTAAATGGTTTGACCATGTAAAAAGAAGGGCGAGTGATGCACCAGTTAGTTATAAGGTTTGAAAATGGTGAGGAGTAGGGTAAGGTCTAAGCAAGAATGTTCAAGAGTGGCAAAGGGACTAAATGGTGAGGGGTAGGGCAGTAAATGGACTTGATTTCACGGTTCATTATGATGGTTCATGTTAGTTGATGCCAAATTATTTCGGGACTAAGGCTTTGTCGTTCTTGTTGTTGTATGGGAATAGTTTATTGCTCAGAAAGAAATTTTAGGGTAATTATAAATCTTAGGTACTAAAATAGATTTTCACTTGCTGCGAATTGTAGTATATTTATTATGGATAATTGTTCTTCTTACCATCTTCTTCTGTACACCCTTTCTCCTTTTCGTTCTCCATGTAGCTACTATATGGGCGTCTCGAAAAAGCTTCATTCTAATTTCTACAGCATGTTGTGTATTACAGGCAGTGCTGTTAGGGATCCAGATTTGCATCAAATAGCAAGGCAAATTATTGATCCGCATGTTCTGGATACTGCTCCCAATTCATTGTTAACGAAATGGATATTGTTGAAGTCCAATTTGAATTGTATACCTCAGCAGACACCGATTGAAGCCGATAGAGATGTACCAACCGAAGCTGAGTTATGTCTTTTGATTTGTAGCTTGTTTCCAGAAGGTTTTAGATTGCCAATTGAAGATTTGGTTATATATGGGATGGCCCTTAAGGTTTTTGAAGCTGCACAAAATATGATTGAAGCTAGATGTAGAGTCCATGGCCTCATTCAGATCATTAATCATCAACTACCACCTCGTTACCTGAATAAGCTTTGCATATGGGAAGATAATCACGGTTATCAGTATATCAAAGTTCTATATTGTGTAAATGATTTAGCAACGTCAATTGCCTCAAAATATCAATTAGAATTTGGCAGTGAGATTGTGCAGAGAAGGTGGCCGGTTACAAATTGGTTTGAATGTTTATATGGACTTTCACTTGTGCGCAAAGGATTTAATGAGAACAATATTAAATTGGAGCGTCCACAGCTTGGTCTGCTACAACTTCAACATAAGGAAGATTCACAAAGCATTCCAATAGAGGAGCTCCTAATTCTATCACTGGACATCTCATCACTACCAAAGTCACTTAATGTCCTATGTAATCTTAGAACATTGCGTCTCAACGTACTTAAGTTGGAAGATACGCCTTGGATTGGAAGTTTGGTACATCTGGAAGTCGTTTCAATTTCTACCTTAAGTTTATCAGATATTCCTAAGGAAATGGGACTACTAAGTAATTTGAGGTTGCTCGACTTGAGAAAAATGAACATTGCATACGTACCACCAGCTGTATTTTCTAGAATGTTGAAACTAGAAGAGTTGTATTTGCCATTTAGCTTCGATAGGTGGGGATGCAGGGCAAAAGAACACGATGATTGCGATGAATGGGAATCATGGGAAGAGGATGACTATGATAATAAGGACAGAATCACTGCAAGCATTAATGAGATTACTGGTGAAGAGAGATTCAATTCAAGCATTGATGAGATACTATCTCTTTCGCTACATGCGTTGCAAATTAGCATACCGAAAGCTTCAGTTTTGCCTAAAAAGTCATCAATATTCAAGAATATCCAACAGTTCAAAATTTGTGTGCCAAATAATCTTAAATACAAAGTACCTGGCAGATTTTACTCATCAAATGTGTTACAACTTACAGGAGATGCATATAATATCAAAGAAAGTGGTATTTGTGATCTGATGAGCAGAACCAAAGACTTGAATTTGACAAGAGTGGAAAATTTGAAGAATTGCATTTACGAGCTAGGGGGCTCTGGTTTTCCACTGTTAGAGAATATGATTATTTCTGAATGTGACGAACTAGAATACATGTTTGATACAACTCAAAAGAAGATTCTGTTGGAAGATGATTATTTTTTCTCGAAGTTGGAGAGTCTACATCTATCAATATTATCTAATCTAAAAGAAATATGGCATGGAAGATGCACAGAGTTACGACGGTTTGAGAACTTAAGTCAGATCAGCATAAGGTTCTGTCATAAATTGAAATATGTGTTTCCGCTATCAATTATTAAGGGGTGTCAGCTACTCAAAAGCATAGAGATACTTGATTGTAATGAAATGGAAGGAATTTTCTACCAAGATGAGGAGGACGAAGACCCTGTTGTGCGGTACTTTATTGAAGAACTTGATTTGCATTCGCTTCCAAAACTTGTTGGTTTTTTGGTGTGTAATGATACTACATCTAATTGGGTTCATGATAGCAGCAATCAGTTGCCAACGAATGAGGTAAAAACATAGCAGATTTTTATTGGAAGGTTTGCTTGTTCTACAAATATGAAAGATTTATTAATGATTTTAATGATAAAGTAAGATTGCACGTTTATTATTTGATAGGTTGAGTCAAAAAACATGGAGAGTTCAAGATTGAATGGAAGTTGCATTGACGATGAGGAACCGCAACAAGTTGTGTTCATTAACCAGCAGGTACATATGCACATATATTTTGATTTTTTGTGATTGTATATTTTTTGTGATTGCATATGGTTCATGTTAGCCGGCCCTAAACCTTTTCGGGACTAAGGCTCTGTTGTTATTGTATATTGTATGCATGCATCTTTCATTAAACTTTCTGTTACGCCAAATCTAAAATAATCTTAAATGTATTCTAACCCATATTTGAAGCTTTGGTGTTAACATTTTATGTATATCAGTGACCAATAAAAAATCCTTTAAATTGTTACTAATTTATATATACCAGAATTAATTAAAGTGAAATTTTGTAAATATATGGACAAATTTGTTGGCTAGTAATTGAGTTCTTTCTCATATAAGTTTATTTTCGTATAATAATCGAGTTGAATTTTAGTAAGAGAATGTATTCCTTTTTTACATGAATTTTGTTTCAATCAGTGTAAAAGTCAAATAAGCCAATTTTTCAAATAACCTTAATTAGAGCACAACATGATATTAGTTTTCTCTGTAAAATGATATATGAGCAAAGTTTTGAAGAATTATATAATACTAAGTGATCAAGTACGTGAATTGAGGTGATGTTCCAGTTGCTTGTCCTATGTTTGGGGTGCCCTATATATATATGTATACTTTGATGCGAGATCTCTTAACTGAAATTCATTTGCTGATTTAAAATTAAGAGTAAATATAATATTTCCAATTAATCAGGACTTTCTAGATCTATTATGTTATTTAAGACAGTTTCATAACTACAATATCTAAGATTTGATGAGAAATTATTTTTACTCAAAATTGCCGTATTTTTAGAACACATGTACCGATGGCATTCAACTTATATCTACATATTTGTGCAATTTCTTGTAAGACAATTTTTGGAACACAATTTATGATCATTTGTCAAGTATGATTATTTTTTATGTGGAAGGTTTCATCCATCAGGGACAAGGACATGATTAGCCATACCAAGTACAATGCATTTTCGTCCAAATTGACGGAAATACTGTTGCGAAATATGAAAAGACTCAAAATAGCCTTTTGTGATGCAGTAGAAGTTATATTTTTGTTTGAGGAGAACCATGTTACTACTAGAGCATTCAATTCTTTGAAAGAGTTAGAGCTTTATGGTCTAAGAAATTTAATGCATATATGGTTTTCGGTTCCATCGAAGATTATTGCCTTTCAGAACTTGCAACTTTTAGTTTTATCAGAATGTCAGAACACATACCTTTTTTCACCTCGAGTAGCCAAACTTATGGTTCAGCTACAGAGAGTATATATTAATCATTGTGATAAGATGAAGGAAATCATTGTAAAAGCGGATGAAAATGAGACGGAAAACAAAATTGTGCTCCCTCAATTAAAGCTTTTGGAACTTCAACATATGCGCAATCTTAAGACTTTCTCGAGTGGGGTTTATCCAATTGAATTACCTTCATTGGATACTTTGAAATTTAATCAATGCAATAAGATGGAATCTTTCTCTAATGGGTCATTGTTGACGCCAATACTGAAAACAATACAAATAAATGGAAGCTCATATCCAATATCAGGAGATCTCAATGCAACTCTAAAGCGGTAACAACTATTTTCTTATACTTTTTATTGCATTTATGTTACTTATCTTCTGTTTAATATTGCATGACTTGTTAATATACTCTGCTGACCATCTTTTTTTAATAATGAAAAAGACGCATGATGAGAAATTGCTCTCGGACCCCCTCAACTGATGCTAATCCTAGCTCCATAATTAGCAACAACAGTTCTGATTCTTTTGCGGCAGGTCAGACAACAAATCCGACTCAAATATCGAATCCAACTAATTCGTTGAACTGGTAAACTTTCTTTTCTTATAATACTAATTGCATTTCTGATATTCTACCAAATGGGATAGCTTGATTATCATATTTCCTTAAATCCATTTTCTTAGTTTACAATATTTTTGTATTTGAACATTAACGTAATATGTTGGAATGTGAAATTGGAATATGACTCTTAACGTATCTTTTATTTTATTTTTCTATTTTAGTATATTGATTATCTCTTTAATCATGCTAATCCCAGCTCCACAATCATCCCCAACCGTCCTACTCAAGGTCTTTTTCTCCTCAGCTGTTCATTTTGTTCTGCCATGAATTTCGCTGCTTTTGGAAGCTGATCTACTACTTCTGTGCTTTTCTCTTAAAAGGGTCATTCAATGATACTTACAAGGAACCTTCAAGTGTTAATTCTATTCCAGCAAATCAAGGTTCTGTTCGTCCAAGTCGAGCAAATAAAGAGGCAAAGCTATATGATCAAATATTGGAGGGACCAAATTACATGAAAGAATTCACCTTTGCTGATCTGAATATTGCTTCAGAAAATTTCAGTTCAGTTAATTTGTTGGGTCAAGGTGGTTATGGTAAAGTTTATAAAGGATGGCTAAAAGAAAAGACCTTTTTACCCTCCATAACTGGCACTGGAATTGCAATTGCTATCAAGAAATTTGAGAACAAAAGCCTGAAAGGGTTTGAGGAGTGGCAGGTATTGGTTTTTATTTCGATTGTATGATTTACTACAATTATTCTTCTTATGAAAAGTCATAGTCATTTTTCCTTATAATGTCTATAATCCGTCCTTCATCTTTTATTAACTTGATAATGCAGTCGGAGGTGAAGTTTCTTGAATTGCTATCACATCCAAACGTGGTAAAATTGTTAGGAAATTGCTGGGAAGACAAGGAATTATTCCTCGTGTATGAATTTCTGCAAAGGGGAAGCTTGGACATTCATCTTTTTAGAAGTAAGATTTGATAAGAAAAGAATAATGAAATGTAAGAGTAGAAAAAAAAAATAAAAAATAAGAAAGAGAGGATTAGCATAGTCTTGGCAACTCAAGTTTATGATTGGATTGGTTTTATGTTCAGGAAATAAAACCTTGAATTGGGACTTGCGGATCAAGATAGCAATTGGAGTAGCTCGAGGTCTTGATTTTATTCATACTTTAGGGAAGAATGTTATTCACAGAGATATCAAGCCATCAAATATACTGGTTGATGGCGTAAGAAGTTGTTGAATACACAATACATGTGTAATAATTCCAAATTGTTTAGATAAGACATGCATACAATACAGGTTTACTTTGTATTCATTTTGTGGTGTTTGCAGAATTACAATGCAAAAGTAGCAGATTTTGGGTTGGCAAGATTTGGGCCATCAGGTGGGGACTCTTATTCAACTGCGGAGCCTAGAGGTAGGGACTACCATGTAGTTCTGAATTTTTAGATGTTTTAAATTCAAGGACTAATTTTTGTGAAAGCTAATTTTTACTATTTAAATCTTGTTTGGACATTTTCGATTATTATTAGACTTTTTTAGGATATCCTTGTATCGGAGTTTCAGGTGAGTGGTGATTGTGGTGCATGACATGCTGTTTTGTCGATTTTAAGTTCTGTGAAATCGGTTTGGTAAAGTGTTTTATCCAAAATAATTACAATTTGTTGTCAAATGCTTTTGATGAAGGATATATATATATATATATATATATATATATATATATATATATATATATATATATATATTCAAATCTGGGCTGTTTTGTTTTATAAAGCTAGTTTTGTTGATTTTCTTTTGTTTGTTCTTTCTTGATTTGGCATTTATTCAAATTGATTTGAATTTACGGCTAGCATAGGTTAAGGAAACCTTAATTTATGCGTCCGTCATGGCCAGGTTCTGTTGTGACATCTCATGGGAACGAAACATCATCTTGTTCCTAAGTATTTACACTTATCAATCAGAGCAATTAATTAATTGAGGAAAAAAGTTCCAGAAATCTTACTGTGAAGAATGATTCCTATAGTTCTGCATAACAATTACTAGTTTCCCTTCCTGTTGTTTACTGCATTACAACGCAAAAATATCAGATTCTGTGATTGCAAGATTCGGGCCTTCAGATGGAGATTCACATGTGACTACCAGGGTTATTGGAACGTATGGTTATGCTGCTCCAGAGTATGTTGCAACAGGTAATATATATAATAATAAATTTCAAATCTTCAATTATGTTTGTTGACATCATCAATCTGTGTAATAATTCACCCTTAAAAACAATTTTCTTTTGCAATCACACCCAGGTCATCTATATGTAAAGAGTGATGTATATAGCTTCGGTGTGGTGTTGCTGGAATTGATGACAGGATTAAGAGCGATAGATGACATGCGTCCAGAGGAGGAGAAGAACCTGGTTGGATGGTTGAGGCCATTTCTCCATGATAAAAGAAAGTTGAGAAATATTATAGACACAAGGATAGAAGGTCAATACTCAATCAAAACAATGTTACTAGCAGCACAACTTTCATTAAAATGTTTAAAACCCGATCCTAAAAGTCGCCCATCTATGAAAGAAGTTGTAGATGAACTAGAGCAACTAGAAGCAATCAATGACAAACAAATGGGGAACAGGAGTTCTGGTTCCTCAAATTCCAAAACTTCTTATCGTAGCCAGTGAAGAACTCCTCTCTGTTCCCCTCTCAACTTAAGGTCGAAAAACACTCAATGCGAGAGCACAAACTGAAAGAGAAGGAAAATTTACATGCGTGATCGAAAAATTGCTTCCACAGTTGTTGCATTTGTTCTGCAATATCAACACTTGAGGTTATTCAATATGTTGAACTAATCTGCTTTTCTTTCATTCAGGTTTAGTTGCATGTCTTTTTTCTTTTTCTTTTTTTTTCTTTGAATTCAAGATAGTATGTCTATAGTATAAAGGAGGACATAAATTTCTGCTTCGTCTTCCAAACACCATTCTGGTTAGTAAGACTTTTTTTTATAGTACTTTCTGTCTTCTCAAGCTTTCCTATGAATGGTCATTAATATCACAGTCTGCGTGCATTGAATTCATTGTCTTTCTATCCAAAACCAATTTCTTATTTTGCCTCCTTTGATATGATGAATTTATGGGGTATGAATTCTCTTCTCCTACTCGGGGGGAAAAAAAAGCGCGTCAAGATCTCCCTCAATGGTAATGTGAATCACTGGTGCATTATGGTTTACCAACCCCGCATGGTGTATTCACGCCGGAGCACTGTAACTCTGTCATTGTGCTTGGACATCGACCCCTGTCCAAATGTTCTGGTGCAAATTTCACAAAGGTATCGCAACATCTTTCGGGAATCCGGTAGACATTTTTCGCCGGCAGATGCTGGAGGCGGCTCCCATCTTGGGACTGAAAGGTATTTTTTGTGTTCTTAGCTTCCTGACTGATCCTGATGCTCTTCTTTTCTAACCAGTCCTTTTGATTTTCATCTTATAGACGAGAATTTATCTGTTCAAGATCCTCTTTTGCCATGGTTATTTGAGACTCCAGATTTGATGAAATTGGTTATGGTTTCAGGTTGATCAAGAAGGCACTCGATGATATGGAATGGGAAACGGATACGGGACAGATGCAGATAGTAGCACATAAACGGACACTGAAAAGATTATTTCTGAAACATAATTGTCGGGAATGGACAGGCAGACACGAAACAGAAAAGAGCTACTAAAGAAAAATGTCTGTGTAACTTAGTTATTTCATAGGCAGCTGATTGGATTTAGTCATTAATTAATTCTCTGTTTTAGATTTACCATTGTTGGCTTAAATTTTGAGTATCAAATACATTGTTAGAGTACTGATATTTTATGTTAAATAATTATTAATTTGGTTCAATTACTAATACTCACTGTTTTAAACGAAGGCGTCTTACCGCCTACGCCCACTTCCTTCAACCATCTTCACCCTTAAATCATCAAGGCATTTCGGAGCTTTCTCCGTTAGCATTACTCTCTTTTCCTCCGACATTTGATCCCAAAAGATGGCCTTTGACAGTCCATTTCCATGGCTGGAGAAACCCATTACAGAACTGGAAGCAATGGGTTCAGAAAATGGCTACCTTTCATTCTCCCATTTGGAAGAAAGCAGGTATTTACGATGCAATTCTACTTTCTACTTGTGAAATCATAAAAATACTGACTTTATTATTGGGATTGCTGAGAGATGGTCACTGCAAACCAATTCGTTTGTTTTCCCTTGGGGTGGAGCTACGATTAGTCTCGAGGATATGTTGATTGATGGATACTCTGTTTTGGGTTCCCCTGTTTCTGAAACTCTTGAAACAGAGGAATCCAAGAAAGTTTGTGCGGGTTTGATCCGAGAAAGATTGAAATTGATTAGGACTCCATCCAGGAGTGCAGGACACTGTGCCTGGTTAAAAACATTCATGGATAGTGGGGGTGAGATTGAGCACGAAGCATTTCTATCCTTGTGGCTATCAAGGTTTGTCTTGCCCGCCTCTCGCGGTGTTGTTAGCGAATGTGTTTTTTCGATTGCTATTCATTTGGCTAGTGGTACTCGGATTGCTTTAGCACCTGCTGTTCTTGCTTCTATTTATAAAGCTTTGAGTTTATTGAAAGAAAATATTGTTTCTTTAACTACATTGGTTGATGATGATGAAAAAGTAGTCGCGAAAACTTATGCTCCGTTTCAACTGGTTTTGTTCTGGTTATGGGAGAGATTTGTGGACTTGAGTCCGAACCCGAAGCTTTTAAGATATGAGGAACCAAGATTTGCTCAATGGAACCTCGGTATCAATGCTAGATGCAATATAAAGAATGTGAGGTCGCTTTTCGAGTCATCTTAAGAAGGTTTTAATTGTCGCCCGAATAGTAAACCATTGGACGACTGAGATTTCCCCAAGTTTTACCGGGAGAAAGAAATGTGGGCATTTTCTGATTCAGATTTGGATGAAAATTTATTGTCGTTTGTTCTGTGCTTAAGGGTTTCTGAGCTAGTCGGGATGGACTTGAAGTGCAGACAACAATATCATCCTCACAGAGTAGCTAGACAATTAGGGAGAAGTTCCGGGATTAGTTGTTGAATCGAGTGCCAAGTCTAAGGATGCTTGGAGTCACTACATCAGACCAGTGGGTGCGGTCAAGTGTTTTATTCCTTCTCGTCTGTCTGAGAATGATGTTACAACTTGCTACTTGGATTGGTGGAACTGTTTGAAAAGTTGAAAATCACCACCACGAAGTTCAGAAATAAAGATAGAAGAAGAAACTGATAGAGTAGAGGTACGGCATTCTTCGGATGAGGAAGATAACCTTACAATTTCACAGTTGATGAAATTGAAGCAAAAGCAAGATGTTTCAACTATCAGACAGCGTGGCAATGGCAAGAATTCGTCCAAGGATAACCAAGACGTAATAAGTAATAGGCAGTGTGACAATATGAACAATATGCCAGGTACACCCGAAAGTCACTCAGCTCAGATTACAACACAAACTTCAGCAATGGCAAAAAGCACTGACGATTGCAACCTTATTCCTAGCCAGTGGCAAACTCATTCATGTGTCCGTGCAGTTAATTGGATCCTGCGAGGGTCAGATAATGGCGAGGATGTTGATCCTGAGATTAATGTCAGTGCTCAATTAGTTGGATGTCAAAGTTTCTTATCCTCAATTGCAGGTAATGATAAGACTGCTAATGATTCAGAGAGACACGATGTTGGATCTACAAACGAGTGTGCGACAGCAAGTTTGAGTGCTCATGGAAAGTACAGCATCAATGGATATTCACTTGAGGCAGCATTAATCGGGCTGGAATACAGAATCAAAGACTTAAGAAGATAAATGCAGCAAGAAAAGCTTTGTTGTGAAGACGTTATTCGGGCAGAAAACGTGCAAGAGGCTACTGATTCTGATCATTTCTAATTGTAATGTTTTCTTGATTTGTTTCATCTTTAAACAGTCTTTTGTTTTCAATAGATCATGCACACCAAAGTTTCCTGATGCTTTTGCATTCTGCTAATACACTACTATATCATTCAACTTGAGACTATCAGCAATTATATACTATGTAATATTAACCGTTCAAGAAATCAAAATTTTCGGTATTCACAGCCGAAACCGAAAAAAATCTACTTATGTAAATTGAAACGGAAACTATAACTCGGCTAACTGATTTTTTTTGGTTCGGTTACTGATTTGACTCTGTTTTTTCCCTGCCCTAGATCAGTAATTGGGTCTTAACCCAATTACATTTATAATTTAACTCAATTTGTTTAAGTTATCATCGAATACTAATTCTAACTTGACTATATATTCCAACATTTTAATTACCCCACTAAAATATTTAGTTAAATATTAATTAGGTAGACACATCTCATACCAGCTTAATATACAATCCAATTCATAAAATTGTAGGTTACAAAGCTTAATTTGAAATTTGTTAATCAGAGTATTTTGTGAGCATACATACTACTTAAACACCTTCACAATACTAAAAAGCTAGCTGTTGATTTAAGTGCGCACAGAATTTTCTTTACACTAAGCTAGTTTTTTAAACCTCTTGCAGCTTTTAGCTTAGCAACAACTTCCTCAAGTACAGCAATCCGAGCTTCAAGTGCCCTTCCTGGTATATCGCTACGATAATCATCAGCATGTTCTCCTCTATATCTACTTCTATTGCTGTGTTCTGAAATGTTGTCCTCTTCCAACTCATTCAATGATGCACCTATCATAGCCTCACCCCGAGCTATCATCTCGACAGGTTCTATTACAGCATTAGCCTGAGTAATGCTTGGGAAAGGTTCTATTGCAGCATCTGCCTGAGCAATTCTTTCTACCGGTTCTCCTATCCAAGCTTGCGGAGCCCTTTTTGATATTGTCATTGATCTTCTTGTTCTTCTACCATGGTTGAAGATTGCATCGTTAAGCCTATCCGGCGAATTAATTATCGGTGTAAGGTTCCACCATTCCAAGTATCTAATAGTAACATCAGGCTTAGAGAACTGAGATGGAACAAACACTTTGATATCACTAAATGGCCTAATGTAATTAGACCAAGCAAGATCCGGAAGGTCACCAGCTTCTGCAATGTCCGAAGGAATGTCCTGATCCAGCCCGAATTGCCTTGCTACTCGATGAGGAAGGTATCGTTGAATGCAATAATCTAGACCGACAAGCTCAGACACTCTCAAGCATAAAGCATAGGCTAATAAAACTCGATTATTAGATCGAGAATGTTTCCATTGATCTTCGACTTTGTACAGCTTATGGAGGTGGAAACTATGTAAATTATAAGGCAGCCAACGAAAATCCTCAGCTGCTGAACCCAAATCTGATCTCACACTCTCAAATTTATTAACTTTTTTCAGATTTTCCCAAAGAGCTGATCTGGGGTCACTATTCTTGATGACATTTGGAAATGGTTGAAATGTGGGAAATCTCTCCCATGCCCAAAGTTGAACCAAATGAAGCGGAGAGCAAAGAGTGAGTGCTAATTCGGGCTGATTCGAACAATTTTCATTTTCCTTACACTCGAGAGCAGCAACAATTGTGGTTTTCAACAACCCCAAGTCCCTATAAATGCTTGCCAAAACAGCAGGAGCAAGAGCAAAAGCTTCACCTTCAGCTAAACGGATTGCAATAGAAAAGATACGAGCTTGAAGTCTTAAATCAGAATCATTAAAAACAAACTTTTGCAACCACAACGAGAGAAATGCTTCGTGCTCTATCTCGCTGCCACTATACTTAAACATCATCATCCATGCTGTCGGATTGGAAGCTTCCTTTTTAGCATTTCTCAACTTTTCTTCAATTTTTTTCATTCCTTTTCCTTCGGGGAAGGATGAGAAAACTGGGGAACCAAAAACAGAGAACCCTCCTAAAACCATCATATCTTGTAATGAGATAGTAGCTTCTCCCCAAGGGAAGATAAACGTGTTGGTGTCAAGGCACCATTTTTCAGCAAGGCCAATGATTACATTGTTATCTGGTTGAAATTTGAAAGTAGAGCTGATTATTGCTTCGTAAATTCCAGCCTTTTTCCACACAGAACCATAAAAAGGTTCCAAATTTTGAACCCAGGATCCCCATTCAGCTGATTGGTTTCTCCATCCTCTTAGAACTACTTTAACCGGTTTGCGTTTAGTATCAGAAGTCGGAGGTAAGGAAGAGGACGAGAGAAGTTTCGGGTTTTGGGGAAATGGAGGTTTAATTGAAGGATGAGTAGGATTCAAGAAATGGGCCATTCTCAGAATTTGTTTAGTTTTGGTAGTTGAGGATACCATTAGCTCCTCCCTCTTATCCACTAAAGGTTCTTCTATGATCTCCTCCATTGTTAACACAGAAAGATGTCAAATTCTTGAAACATTTCTTGTTTGTTTCCACAGAAATTCAAGAAAAAAAAACACCTTTAGGAGAAAAAGGAAATGGAATCAATGTTGGTGGTGTGGGATACTTATGGCAGGTCTGCAGTACACAAGTACAGTAAAGGGAAAACAATGTGAAGAGAAGTTGCAGCAAATTGTTAAGAACACTTTTTCCCATGGAAAACGTATGACCAAACAGCCACGCTTTAGAATAATGATAACCTGTATATGTTCTAGGTAATGTAACCGCGCTTTGCACCGTAATATTAGTTTTGTTTGAAATTGATTGTGTTAAATGTATATCAAAAAGGTCAATACAACCAAAGTCATGAAATGGATATCTTTGTTCCTGGTAAGAAAGATGGGATCCCGGAATTGTCGCAAAAGTTCTATTTGGATCCAAAGTTTTTAGTTGAGAATCGGGAGCTCGAAAGCATTGTGCTTGAAAAATTGATGCTACCAAAATTTGAGTATGGATATGAACTCAAAACTTGAAAACTATGATTGAATTGGATTTGCCTTTCAGGACGGAGGCATAGTTCAGAGAGATGGTTGAAGGATTACCAAAAGAGCAACGTGCTCGTGCAACAAATGCTATTTAGAAATGTTATATTGATATTAATGAGAAGGGCACAATTCACTGCCAGGTATGGGTGCTGCTCCACCGTCCAAGCCTGTTCCAAAAAGTATAATTGTAGATCATCCCTTCTTGTTTATGATAAAAGAAAAGGATTCTGGAATTCTCATTTTCATTGGAGCTGTTCTGAATCCTTTAATTTAGTTTAATCATCTATGTAATTTTTCAAATCTTTGTCGAATTAAATTAGAGGGGAGTTTTGACTGTTATTTATGAATTTTAATACATGTTTCTAAACTTGTGCTTCACATTTACATTTCGTAAGCCTTTATACATCGGAAGTGATCATGTTAATGGTTGTAAACGACTCTAGGGAAGATCAGATAGTAGGTACCTCGTTTTCCCAAAGCAACTTCTAAAGCAATAAGTACCTCTAGACTGCAAAAGTTCATTTCTAAGTTCTTTTCAATCGAATGTCAACCGTTTCTTGAAAATCGAGTCCAAATCAACAACATAAAGATCAACTTGGTGGGTACTAATCCGAAAACTGTGAACTGGAAAGTGGAATCCTAATGGCCATGTCTTGTCTGGCGAAGCTCCATCAGTTTGTTTCTCCATAAAGCTACAGGAATCATTTCACAAGTTGCAGAAAATAAACCCTTCAAGATGTCACCAAAATCGAAGCCGAAGAATGCAAAATAGAATTGTTTATATTTAATTTACCTGCATCGTTGTATCTTTCATCTTGGACAGCTAAATTCATGTTCTTCACAACATCAAGCTCCTCGGAAAGTAAATCTGGACCATCAGCAGCACTGGACAGAATTTTACTCGTGCTTAATCACAAAATACGAGAATAATATCAAGATTCAAGATAACGAAAAGTAAAGCATGCCGAATAGGCGAATACCTGTCAAGGGATACATCATAAGTACGCTTTTTATGGTGCATTTTCCCAATTCCGTGACTGATCTTGATAGCATCAGTAAAGACAATTTGTTTACTGACATGAATTGGAGCCTGATCCGGAAAAATTCAACAAAAATAAGCATCACTGAATATAGATAAAGACAATGCAGGGATAGAGAAGCTCGAATTTCAAATTGTCCTTCTGAAATTCCAAAGGTTGACCAACCGAAGGATCAAGCTGACGTTTAGTTGGGATTACATAGCCAAGCTGGGGAATCAAAGTACCTGGCATCGGTTTGCCAAATTGATGGCATCAGAAGGCCTGGCATCGATACTTAGAATTTCGTTTTCACCAGGCTGCAGATTGCAGAAAGTTCATTCAAAACATATGCGAATATCAGAAATCCATTTTATAACTCACAAATGTAAAATCACCTTGCTTAAAAATACTCTTGAGAAGTAAGTATTTATCACTCTCTCGGTAATTCGCACCATTTTCACCTGAAATACAGGAAAATGTTACCTTGTATCTTTCATACTTAACACACTTAAGGACTTAGAATCTCGGGTTCTAATGGCAACGCCTAATTTTGGACAATCAAAGCCTATCGTTTATTTATACTTAACAAATACCGTTGCATACCTGGTATCCGAGTTTTTCCACGAGATTCCTCACAAGCTGAAACTGATCTGGACAATCCTGTCAAAAAAATATACATCTTGAGACAATGATAGATTTCAATAAACAGAATACATGATGGCAATGATCAAGAAATTACCCCTTCATCGTTCTTCTTCAAACGGACGGTGTCTAAGAGTTTCTCAACGACAAATTCTCCTGAGTCACGGATGAATTGGAAGTTAGATGCAAAGGAACAACAAAGCAAAGCAATGAGTTGGATGGTTATGATTATGATGATTCATACCAACAATGATTGGAAGCAAGAATTCTGCATCACAAGAAACTCTAAGAAAAATAGTAGGACTCTGAAAGCTACGAAGAATCTCGGGTCCTACGAAACTCGAATGGCTTCTTGACTGCCTAGTTACAGCACGAAAAGGATCCCATCTACCAGGTAACCTCCATCTTGTTTCATCTTCAGAACCTTTAGTCCTCATACTATGGTGAAATGCTGTTTCTGTGCTAATTGAATCAATATAAAAGGATCAAGTTGAATATAACTGGATCATGGATGGCCAACAAATATAACACTCAATTGTTTTAATGGATGGATAAGAAATATAAAAATTTTAATCGATTTTTTCGGGGAAAAGGGGGCGGACGACCCCTCTGCTGCCCCTACGGATCCGCCTTATATTATAATTTGCTAACATTTGGCTCTTGCAGTATCTTAATTTGTGACATATGGCCACTGTCGGATCTCCTATCGTTATATATTTTCAGCGGTAAAATTGTCACGAAATAAGATATCTTGGGAACCGAATATTACCAAATCTATCAGACGTGCCAAATGTAAGAAATTAGGATGACACAAAGACGAAATGTAACACAATTTATAAAACCGAAGTAAAATGTCAAACATTTTTATAGACAGTCACGGAAAACGTTATTTATAAAACAGAGTCTTCATAAAATAGCCTTAAAAGTTAGACATGCATGGATACGGATACGGTGTCTGCTACAGACATAAATACGGGTACGCTAATAAAGAAAAGTGGGAGTGTAACATAAGAAAGCAAATTAAAAGGAGACCTGAAAGGAGAAGGGAAGCTTGGAGAAAGTCATGATCTTGATCATCACCGTCAAAAGGGGTTCCACCGGAAGATTTACAGGAGATTAAAATGGGATTCCGGCCACCGTGTTTCTTGAAATGAAGATAGCTTTTAGAATTTGGATTAAATTTAAAACCATTGTTAAACAAATCATCCCTTGAAATCCTCAGACCAGAAAGTGTACGGACATGTAACTGAGCTGACACCATCATCATCATCATATTCATATCCAGGAACAACTTAACAGAAGACAAAGCTAAGCTCAAGTCAATGAAGATGATGAAGCACACACAACAGAGCTGCTCTCTCATATTTTTTTCTCATCTTATATTAATTTTTGTTAATTTTCAAATAACACGTGTTAACTAATCCAATTTAAAAAATAATAATAATTAACATGGTGGTTAATAACTTAACCATCAAGGGGTATCATTTAGCATCATCTTTATTTTATTTTAAGAGAATATTTAGGATCATCTGGTTGGACCAATTTTAAAATTGTTGCCTATTTGATGCTGTATGTTTTTGTTGGTTTTGAGCTAATATATTCGTTTTACATATAACAAAAATAAAATTGTGGAATTGTTCCAATTCCAAACAATTGCTAAAAAATACAGTGATTTTTATATATTTTTTTTTTAAAGATAAATTTTATAAATTTAATTTTGTTCTATTGTGATTTTTAAATTTATATTGATGATGACATGTTTTTAATCCTTTACAAAAAGAATCAAGTTTTTAATTTCAACATATCACTCACCAACTTTCTTTTCCAACTTGTTGGACTTAATTAAGCCAATAAAAAATAATTACTTTTTAGATAATGTATTTTTCTGAATTGGTGGAGAATTAAGAAAGACACGAAGAACATATGCTATTTAACTTATATATTAATATAAAATTGCTCAAAAACTTAAAATTCTACAGTGTACAACATCATGGAATGATTAATTCGCTTGAGAAAGCCTAGAGCAGTTTGAGAATCCATTGTAACAATAGTATTTTACATATTATAAACAAAAGTTCATTACGACTTTTATCAAACATTAACTATTAAACATTTAACGATAATTAACTAACAAAAAACCCTAACAATTTACTAACAGTTAAACTAAACAAACCTTAAAACTTCTCATGAAAAAGTTACTGTATTTATTTTTATTTTAGCAAAAATTACCCTTCTTATTTTCTGAAAATATTATTTATTTCATATTTACTATACTTTTCAGCTTCTCTGCTTTTTTAGCAGAATTTTTGCTACTTTTCAGCTTCCTTCTAAATTCAATTCTTGATGAACATTCTAAATAAACACCAAAATTCTTCCTTGTAGATATCATATGAAGTATAGATAAATAAAAATGTGAAGAGATAATGTAAACAGTTTTGACTTTGAAAAATATGCATTTCCAATATTAATTAAACAAACAAGACTAAGAATAGCCATTTCAACACCAAAAAATAAGAGCAAAATCAAGTCAAATGTTTAAATTGATAATATAATTCAAAATTCATCAGAATAAATTACATGACTTTGTCAAACTTCCCTGTCTAATCGCAAACAATTCATTCATCCATCCATAGACTTTGACCTTATATTTTTACTATTCTAATATTTCATCAAAATCACATAATCTAATGCTTTTACATGATAATTACATCCTAACTATACTTACCAATTAAATTAACCGAGAAATTCTACTATACTTAATAGTTTAATGCACCTATCCAACAGAAAAATGACACGTGTAGGAATTTATTTCTCAGTATGCATCCCTTTTTTATTGGTCGGTGTAAATACAGCCGGTGTACAATTTGAGAAGCTAAAAAAGATCACGAGATGCCCTTCTTCTTCATTATTTTCTTGGGAAATTCCTTCAGTAGCTTGAGAATTTCATAGGTCCTTGTACTTCTACCAGAATACAGGCATAGATCAACTGGGCTTAAACCATCCTAAAAAATATAGGATAGTAAGCAAAATTGGAAAAGAAAAACATATCTACAAGCCTAATTCTTGATTAATATGCTAAATTTTAAAATTACAAGGACCAAAATATACAGATGCCAAGAGTATCAGTTTTGCCATGTTAAATGACGAGTGGAAATTTAGGATGATGTACCTTATTTTTTAATGTCCTATCTGCTCCTTTGAGTAATAGGAGTTTTATAACATCTGTTCTACGAGCTTGCACTGCGACATGTAATGGTGTCCATCCATCCTGAAAGGTCGAATGACACGTGTTCATCTTTCGATTCAAAAGAAATGGAAGTAGAAAAACAGATATTGAGATCATCAATCTTACATTGTCTTGAAGGTTTATGTCAACATTATACAACAGAAGTATCTTAATAGCCGGAAGATTTGCAGTTTGGACTGCATAATGCAACAAGGTAGCTCCATCCTGTCATCCACAAGGGAAAAAAAAAAAAGTAAATAATCACGGAAAAATGCAGCCCTAAACCAGCTTCAGCAGCGATGATGGTGAAATTGACAATAACGCTAGAGATAGAGAGAATATTTTGCATTTTGAAGCTGATCAACTAGTTTGCAAATGAACATGGCAAATACGCCTCATTAACTGATGATTAAATAGACATCAATTGTAGTTATGGTCGACGAGAAAGTACTTACTTCATCTCGAACAAAAGGACTAGCTGATTCTCTCAAAAGATAGTTTGTAATGGCTTGCTTTCTGCATAGTATTGCTTTGCTAAGCGCGCTCATACCATCCTGAAGAGAGAAAAAAATTATCTTAAGTACAAAACAAATGATGGAAACAATGAACAGAATATCTTTTCCTGTTCATTTTCATTTGACATCAAGGATAGGCAAAGCACATGATGGGTCCACAGGTTTCACGTTCGTTTTGTTGTTGAAGCTGAACCATACGTACCAAATTCACAGCATTTATATCAACATTGTGTTTCAACAAGGCATCTACGAGGTAGAATTCTCCAGAAGCAGCAAGCGAGTGCAGAGGTATCCATTTTTTCTGCAATGGATTTTACCAAACACGTAAACTGTTAGAAGTTTTAACCTCGTATAACAGCACGTAGTTTACAGGACAAATAACAAACACCACTTCATGCAACACAAGTTAGCTACTGTAACATATGGTTAAGAAGAGAAAAAATTGAATAAAAACAATAATTGTCTCACGTATATAACACTATTCCCAATAAGGGATACTTAAAGACACCCATCTCTCTGCTAGTGTCATCTGGAGCGTAAAGTAAATATTGATACCACGTGACAACTTACATCCTAACTCCGTCAAAATGTATATCAAAAGGGAGGATTTTCTAAGCGGTTTTATAGCTCTCTAATTCTCCAACATGGATGATAGGTTACTTAATCGCTACTTGTTCACTTTTCAAACCCTAGGAAAGCACAAATGATACATCAAACACAAGTCAGAAAGAAGCAGTGATCATATGATACAATAAACTCACAGAAGTTATGACACTTAGATCAGGTATCTTCTTGTTAAGCAAAGCCTTTTCCTCTTTCGTGAACATCTTCCGAGGGCCTGTTCAACCAACCAAAAAAGTAAAGAAGAGAATTAACACCACTCGAGTTATATGAGAACTATACAACAAGCAAGAATTAAAGGTGCATCCGGGATCAATGTAGCCCAAATTGAACTTAAGGTATCAACACATAGTAACATCACTCAGCTTGCCCAAATTTTGACAAATCAGCCCAAATTTGACAACTTTAAGGTAGTAAAACTGATTATATTTTGGTTAATTGCCAACTTAAGGGCTGAGTTGACACCTAAAGTTTGATCCGGGTTAAATTGGTATTGGCTGGCAGCTTTAAGGGTCATCTGATCCTTAACCCCAACAAGAAAGGACTTATTACCAACACCACCAAACATATATAGAGTGCCACCCACATATATGCAACTCAACCATATAAACTCAGGAAAGCTACAACAACAACGACAAAGTCTGAGTCCTGAAATAATTCGGGGTCGGCTCACATAAACCATAAATTCTCTCCCTCCACTTCGTCTATCCATGTAAGAAAGCTGATTCTCAGATCTTTGCTAATGAAAATAGCATTTAACAACGATAACGAATTCAATTGGTTCCTTAAAACCCAACAAATCGACAACATTGACAACATAAACAAGAAAATCAACCATTGATAACAAATTCTAAAGATAAGAATTAAAGTAAACAATACCTTGAGGCTTTTGAGCACCAGGCTCATAATGCCTTTCAAAGAACTCCGCAACATCATCAAATCCCTTCCCATAAACAGCCCATCTCGGGTTCCTAGGAGTAACACGCTGGCTAGAACTCGAACTCGAACTCATTCCATCTTCTTCCTCTTCATCTTCCTCCTCTTTCACACCAAAGTTAGTCGGATTATCAAGAACAAGAGGCTTCAACTGAGCCATCTTCGCCTCTCGATAACTCTGATACTCCTCCAAATTAACACTCCTAATAGGAAGATACCCTTTCTTCTTCTTCTCAACTTTACTCCCAAACTCCATCTCCTGTGCAATTTTTCGCCTTTCCTTCTTCGTAATGTTAATCTCCGCTTGCACTTCCCTCCATTTATCAGGAACCAAATTCTCCGCCGCCACAATCACCTCATCTTTCACCTTCCCCTTCAATTTACCACCCTTCCGCTTAGAAATCTCTGACCCAGAACCCGAATTGAGGGACTCATTGGGGTCAGTATCGAGATATGGGTCGTCGAATGCACCTTCTTCGAAGACGAGGCAATCACCAATGACATGTTCTTCGAAATCGTCGGTTTGAATTGGGAAAGAGGATTGGAGAGAAGGGGGGAAAGATGAGAGCTTTCTTGGGTATCTTAGATTTTGAAGATTGGGGGATGAAGGGAAGTGAAAAGGGAGTAGAAATTTTGGAGTTTGGGGATTCAGTAGAGATGGAACTGACATCTTTTTTATGCAAGCTCTCAAAATGTAGAGGTGAAGAAGAAGATAATACAAATTTTCGTTTTCTTACTTTGGTGCTTCTTTTATAAAATGAGTTTTAAAACTTTGGATTTGGCCCAAACTTTATGGGCTCCGGATATTACCTAAGAGGAAATACGCTTAAAACTATTTGCAGGTGTTTAAACTTGTTCAAAAAACTCATTCTAGTCTCTCAACTTTAAAAGATGGTCTATTGAATCTTTCAACTATCAAAATATGAACCTATTGAATCTTCATTCGATGTCATGACACTAAGTTGACATTAAAATTAATATTCTTCACATTTACCAACTTAGTGTCACGTCATCGAATAAAGACTCAATAGACTTATATATTAATAATTGAAGAAGTTAATAGATTACATTTTGATAGTTAAGAGACCTAATAGATCATATTTTAATAGTTGAGGAACCTAATAAATTTCCCTATGATTAAGGGACTAAAATAACTCTATTATTTCGCATTAATGATTATATTTATATTACGTTGTAATCAATTTATTAGGTTAATTTTTAGGGTGAATTCCAAAAAACAAAATCGCTGCGAATTTTTTCTTGTAGTGACTATGGCTTTTATTTTGCGAAAATAATGATCATGAAAATTTTGTCAAGAACTAAAGCAACTTTAATTTAAGGATTCATACCAAACAAAAGATCATAGACTACGTCTAGTCAAACCACAATGCTACAATTGTAAGGACATGCATTTTTTAAATATTTATATGTTTAAAGTCGAAACCGTGCATTGCACGGACCAAAAACTAGCTAATTACACTAAAATAAATCAGTCACGAACAAGGAAACCCAGAAAAGATTAAACAAAGGCAAAAATGACCATCCAAAACAAGTTTCATACTAGTAATTAATATATAACTGTTTCATCACACTCCAAAGCCACAAAACTACATAATTCTGAAACACAAAGCAGATGAGTCTTTCGAATCCTTGCAGTTTGACATTCCATAATTATATTACATTACATGGTTCCCTAAGTAGAATAGCTGACTGAACAGTCTCACCTAGAGCCACGGTATGGAGGAGGAGAATAAGGCGACCTAGACCTCTCCCTCCTAGACCTTCCACCATAGGGAGAAGAGTGCCTCGGAGAATAGTGCCTAGGAGAGTAGTCACGACCCCCACGATATGGAGAGCGCCTTGGAGGAGATCTATAATACTCATCACGGCCACGATAACGGCCACGATCACCACCACCACCACGATCACCACGATAGCCTTCAGATAACAAGAATGGTTGAAATTAAATTTAAGGTCAATAGAGCTATAGATTCATGATAGATGCTAAAAACTAACATACCATACTCCCGATTACTACTTTTCAGCCCAAGATAATGTCCTGGTGTAGGGGTTCTTGGCCTTTTCCTTCGTGACTGAAAAATAAACAAGTCACTTTAGTTCTACAATCACAAAGATAAAAGAAAATCCCAAGCACAACAAGACAGCAGCATTGATCAGTGCAGAAAACCTACAACAAACTGAGTGAAGAATCTAAAAAAGCATGCAAAAGGAGACATCCACAAATTATGCTAAAATATTATTGTTATTGGGAAATGTCCACAGAAGGAGGACAAGTACGCTACCAAGAAAAGTGAAGACTGGGCAAACATGACTGCTGTTCTTTAACTAATGCTAGGTATTTATGGAATACCATAAGCCTGACTAGAAAGATGTTGGTATGTCCGTTGATTAGTTGAGTTGAAATTGAATGCTGTTGATAATGTCCATTGATTAGTTGAGTTGAAATTGAATGCTGAGATTTGTATAGTTGTTGAACAATATAGTTGCTAGATTTAGTTGACCACAGTCATTTGAAAAAGCTGTTAAAGCTGGCCATGTATCAAGCTGTTTCACTTAAGTTGACATGGATGAACTGATCATTCTTTGATTGCTGCCAACATAGCTGACGCAATGTCTTCTGAATATAACCAGAAAACTTTCAAGTTAAGAACAGAGATCTAATCAAAACCGACTCATGTTTAACACTAAGGATGCGATACAATTACCTTCTCCACTGTTATGTATCGGCCCTCCAGAACTGACTGGTTGAGATACTTAACACAACGATTGGCATCGTCAACATTGTCCATTGTAACAAATGCAAAACCACGAGAAATGCGTGTTCGGGGTTCCACAACAAGAAAGCATGAAGCAACCTAAAAATTAAAAGTACTTGTTACTCAAAGTAACCAGATTATAACAATGTTTAGTAGGAGATATAGCGAAAGACCGAAATAGAAATTGAGGTGTCAACAATTTAAAATTTCTCAAAACGAACCTTCCCCTCCTTGTTGAAATGTTCTTCCAGCTCCCTTTCTGTGACTCTTGTGGACAGCCCAGTAACATATAGTGTATTCCCAGGATTTGTTTCAGCACCACCCCTGAATACAATTTCCAAGAACAAAAGAAAGTGAAAAATTGCACAAGAAAAGAAAAAGCTAGAAATTCAGCACATTATACAACTAGACAACACTGTTGGTAGTGATGAGCGATAAACCAAAAGAAGGTACTAGTACTGTAACTAACCTTCCACGACTTCTGGACCTTGATCTGAAGATGAACACCACCATCAATGTAAAAAAGACCAAAGGTAAGTGCTGAATGTAGGAGTAATAATGCATACAACCACAAACAAAGCCAATATACAATACCTGCCACGACTTTGTGACCTTGATCTATGCCTTGGCCGGGACAAGGATCTCGATCTTGACCTGGACCTAGAGCGGGGAGTTCTGGACCTAGACCTGGACTGCTCCCTCCAAGGGGAAAGAGGTTCCATGATCCTGAGATAACCAATGCAAACAAATTTTAGCATTCAGGAGGCTACCCAAAAGAAATATTTAAGAAACACAGCACATCTTCTGGAAAAACATCTAACAGATAGCGACGCCAACCCCTACATATGATATATACTAATCCAGGGTAGAGTTCAAGTGTCTATAATAACCGACAGTTTCTTCACATGAAAAAGACAGCTGAAAACCCCTAAAATCTCATATTTTCCACAAACATAAAGATATTGGGCAAAGAATGAGCTCAAAAGTCTAATTTTTTCACTAACCCATCAATTCTTGAACACAATACTACACCAAGTAAAAAAAAAACAAGACGATAAACGTATAATGATGCAGAAATCTGAAAAAGCAAGCATGGGTGCGTCTAGAAACCCTAATTTGATAGGAAGCGCAGATGGGGAATTGAAAAAGAAAAACATGAAGATGAGCTGAAATAACAGCTAACGGAATAAGGGCGGAAGACGGTACCTTTTTCCGGGAGAATCCGCCTGAGAAAGATGAAACCCAAACGTCATTATCCCAAATACAAAGTTCAAGAAATAGAAAGAGGAAGATTTTAAGACAACAAGAATCGATTATTTACAGAAATAAAAGCCGATATGAAATTGAACTCACCATATTTGAATGCGACGAGAGATTTGAGTTTTCTAGGGTTTTTTTTTAAAGACGAAGATGAACAAGATCGGGATTTATTAAACTTAATTTTGCTTTTCTAACAAGGGACCCTAATTTATACGTGCCTTCAACACAAACGACATGTCGTGCCTAATACCAAACTTTCCCAATGGGGCTAATTTATAAAGACAATTCTATTGCTTGAGAATTTACTAAAAGTATTGAGAAATTGAATAAGTTATTTACATATAAAAAAAAAAAGTTCGTGCATTTAAATTCTGTCAATAAAAAAAATCGACAAGTTTTAACTTATTTTGACCTTAACGTCCTGTTCAAAAAATATTCGTTATAATAATTAGTATAATTGTGCTTCTCGAAAACAACTTGTTTGTTTTATTAACGAATTTTGTTCACGAGCAACTCATTTATATGTGTATTTGAATTTAGTTTGTACCTTGAATGGTTAGAAATTATAGGATTAGAGTGAATGCTCCGCAATAGGCAATATGCATTGTTGAAACGGTTTGCTCTTTTGATTGTTTATGTATTTGTTTCTCAACTTGAATGCTTATATGAAAAAAGTTATGAATAATTGATATGTGCATGACTGCATGTGAAATAAACCTTTCAGAATACATGTTTCCGTAGTAGCCTTATATGTGGAGACAATACCAATTGTGTGAATATCTCCACATTAATGAATTTCATTCCACAATTGCAAAACACGCACAAAGAACAACACAAGTTGACATAAAATTTAAACTTGCTTGCTTTCAAATACGGAAAATAGCCTCAAATGAAATGACCACACAAATTACGTCTATTTATCAATGTGTGTTTTTTAAGTTATAATGATAGTTCGGGGAAAATGGCATTTAAAAGAGCCTAGTTTGGTAATAATTGTTGTAACGAGTCTAAAAATGTAAATAGGTGTTGTAATGAGTCTAAAAATGGATGTCTCATCCTTGTGCAAAGCTTAGACAGATGATGGATCATGAGCTGGTTCTTTTACTTATTGCGTAAAAAATATAACAAGAGAAACAAAAATGAAGGAAAACACACAAGCGTCTGCAACTTTCATTTTCACAACAAATATTAATCTCAAGTCAGGACATGCTACAACTAGTAATCTTCCGGTTTTTGTTTTTGAATCTTTAAACTATTGTGGAGCTCACTCCAATATTTACAACCCGTCCACCCGATTGTAACATCCTTATTACACTTTGCACAACAATAAAGCATCATCAAAGCACAAATTCCGCACTCGTTATCAATCTGCACAAGACTCTTTAGCGCACCAAAGGAAGGAGTCCACCAACTTACCATACATTTACTTAACAATGTCACATTAGCACGAGAAATCACGTTGTTAAGATATCTGGAACTTTGATGGATTGAGCTCCAACCACCTTCCCGCCAGCATCTGGGAAAGTTTCAAAACCCGGTAACGGGCCAACCTTTCCATCAGTATCTACCTCCACAGGGTATCTCAGAAGATGGCCCTGTAATTCTGTGAAATTCGGATCAGTATATCTCTTCCAGTTGTCTTCGGCAATGTGGTTTACTTTATTTACGCATTCCAAACTCTCTGGCTTCCTGAATAATTTCCCGTCAATCTCACCAAGATGCTCAGCCCACAGAGACATTCTATATCCGTACACCTGCGTAGTGAATGAGAAGAATAAAAATCTCCGGCGAAAAGCTGAATAAATTAAGTCTTATACCTAAACACTATCAAACTAACCTCTCCACGCGGTTGTTGCTTCTTTGCTGCCCATGTGTAATGGGGCTGATATGCACCCATAGCTATCTCCGTGTCTTTTGAACCCGCCATGGATCTCTGGTTTATATTTGCGGATCCAATAATAACATACTCATCGTCCACAATCATTCCCTTTGCGTGTACATATATCATGAACCGCTGAGACCTATAAGCATCGGAGACCTAATGAAAATATTTCAATTGTGACATTAGACGGTTTTCTTCCAAATACTAAGAGACGGCATTTAGTGATCAGCAAAAAACTTCAGAAAAGAAAAAGAGACTATTATTTAAAATTACCGTTTCACCATCAGTGATTGGGAGATCATCCGGACGTGCTTCTCGATTACCAAGGCAATAGAAATTGAGGTAATCTCGAGGATGCGTATCTTTAAGGTCCATTGACTTAAGCTGCTGTGCAACTACACTATACATTGTTTGCATTGTTTGGCTCTACACAATAGAAATCTTAGGGTTAGTCAACCAACACTAACTAAACATTAAGAAATGAAGTATGCAAGGCCATATAATCATAAATCCAACTGACAAACTTCAAGAGAATAGAACAATTTTTGGAAAAAAAAAAGGGATGAACCCTACTCCATCCATTAAAGAGTAGAAGTCCAAGGAAATTAGGAAAACGGAGATGACGGTACAAGGAGACAAAAATGCACTTGCCCCATTCGTGGAAACATAGTGATGATTCAAAAAAGTTATTGAAGTTTAGAACATTACCTGCCAAAAGAGAATTTCTTGCACGGTTTCAGATTTCGGGTCTCCTTCTGGCCACATTGGCAGCACAACATACACCGCAAATCTCTCATTGGCTCTAATTTTACTGGCAATCTTCAATGCCAACTCCATCGGGATCAGATTATCAGCTCCTGCACATTATATGAATTTACATAGTTTTAATCCGCAATATATGCCCTGGGGCAGAGTTATACGGGGAAAAAACAAAAAAAAAACCTAACTAATTGATTATGGGTTAGCATTAAGTCACACAGACAGAGCAGAACTAAATAAACTGAACTAGAACAACATGATATGATAATGAAAAGCATGGTTTCCTGAAATATATCGTCCCCGTTACAAATGAAGGCCCCCATAATTTGGACCGAATAACAAATACCCCATTGATGGTTGATAGGCTATCAACATAATCATCTCTTACAATAGAAGGAAAACTATTAAAAAAGGAAACGAATGAAGGTAGTAATGAATTGGTCAAGACTAAGGTTATCCAATGTAAAACAAAATCGCAAGATTCACAAAAATATAGCAAAATATATGAATCTTAACCTGCATTCTGATATGATGGCCATGCATACGAGGATCCAAGGAAATATTGGTTTTCAATGTATATGTAATGCTTAGCAGATCTGATTGCTTGGATATAAGCAGTTTGTATGCTCCTGTCTATCACCTGACTTTTTGCACAGATGAGGTTCTACAATAGAAGAGTTCCATAGCCGGTTAGATAAAACTACAAAAATTAAATAACCTAAAAGAAGAAAGGAGAGGGTTGAGAACAATTTATACAAACCTGAGCCTGACATTCAATCACTTTTTTGGGAAATCCCTTCAATGATCCCGTGTCAATTGAACGAAAGATCTGCAGAAGGAAACTAAATAAAAATGAAAAATATAGTCCAAGTTCAACCAACAAGTAAAAGATAAAAAAATCTGACAGTATTCGACCTGGACATGCCAATTCTCAGGGTCTTCTTCACTCGAAACATGAACCAAAGGATCATCCGGGGGAACTACTGTGACGCCACCTTTTGTGGCTAAGGGGGGACTTAATATCCATGAAATTCGTTCTATTTTGATCATTGCATCATCGCTCCAATGGCTTTCCTTTTTCAGGAACTCTTTCCACCTTGTTGATTTCTTCCATCTTTGCTCGAAGTTTATAAGAACATCATATGCAGCAGGCCCGTCAATTCTGCAGTGCAAGTCATGCCATGGTTGCCTTGGTGCTTTCATCGCGGCCTTATAAACATAGCAATGACCTTAACATTCAGTATATCAGAACAAAAGAAAGTGATAACTATTCGAAATAAGGGACCACTTGCAACGAAATCCAGTGCATTTGAACTATATCTAGATAGAGAAACAAATGATCTGCAGGACAACCACTTACAGGGAATGTTGGATTATGGAAATCACCCTTGAAGGCAGTATCAAGGTCACGAAAAAGTCGATGCTCAGGAGTATCATATCGCCCATCACAAAGATCAATACCTCCAATAAACGCAGTTAACTTCCTGTTGTTGCCAGATGCCTGTGTGTCCACCAGAACACATTTCTGATGGTGCGTGAACGCCGTTCCAACAATCTGAGTTGCAACACAGATAATCAAAATCATCAATCAGCGCAACAACACATAAATTCTGCAATATGATCACCCCAATATGATCAAAATCATCCATTCGTAACAACAAATCAATTCAAAAAAACATATAATCAGTTATAATAGCTTGCCCGTTGTTTCAGAAAACCAAGCTTGCTGCTGGCGTAGCGAGCTGACAATTCACAATGTACAGAAGAATGCTTGAAAAATTTCTTGGTTTCTTCATCATGTGTTGCCATCAACCCTTGCTGCACCCAACAACATTACAACATATCATAAACTTTGCTACAGATCAAACAACACAAAATAGCATCCAACATAACCAGAAAAACGCTACGAAAACCAAGCAATCAATCAATAGACTATAAAAGTGATGATGTTAAACAGAATCCTCACCGTTTTAATGCCAAACTTATCATGAGAAGTCTTATCATCCCAAATCAGCAACAAAACTCTCACACCCTCTTCAGACTTATACTTGAGCAATTCACCAAGAGTTAAATCTCCACCCCGAGGCAACGGTTTTGTGGGTTCTCTAATCAACTTAATCTTATAAAAAACAGACCAACCAACAATGTAAATCATATGGTGAGCTTCAGAAATAGCATAGCAAATATCCTCCCAACATTTCGGTTGAACATAATCTTTTCCACCATCAAGCTCAATCTTAGGCAACATTCCATCAACCACATGAGCATCTTGATAAGTCCTCAAGCTGCTTCCTTTCCGCAACGGAAAATACGTATTCCTAACCCCTCCATGGTTCGGATCACCAGCGATCCCATGGAGGTACAACGGGTTCTTATCACACGGCGTAAACTTCATCCTCAGATGAAGTGCCGTATCCGGCTTTGGGGGCTTCCCGGAAGCCCCAATTATCGGGAACCACCCGCTAATCAACTCCCCGGAAGCAACTTTTTGAGCCGGAATTTTAGCAATTCCCATAACCTCCGACCCAAACAGATCATTATCCTTAACATGAAATTCCAAATCCGTCATCGGATGAGCCAATTCGATCTTGAACTTCTGATTCCATCTAGGGCTTTTCGAATTCTTCAAAACCCGGGTACGAGCCAAAGTTGCCTGAGGAACGACCACCGTGACATAAGGATCACTGGTGACAAGATTACGGGGATTGTGACTTTCCTGGTCATCGTCACCGCCGCCGTCTTCTTCATCGGCACCGGCGCCAGCGCCGGCGCCGCCGGCATTAGACTGAGGAGTGCAAGCAGAAAAACACCCGCGAAGACGCATAGAGATCATATCCATATTAGGCAACCTTCTTGCTTCAATGATATGCAAGTCAAGGTCACCGTAAAGAATCAAAGACTCGTTTCCGACGGAAAGCTCAAGCGCCATTGAAACCTAAAAAAGTTGCAGAGTGAAAAATCAAAAAAGGAGTGAACTTTATGCAATGTAGAGGTGAATTGGAAGATGGGTTATGGGAAAAATAAGGAAAGAATATGAACAGTGTGCTTTGCTTGGAGAAGACAACAGATTGGGGAAAAATGAGGGTTTGGAAGTGTGAAATTGAAGCAAGATTAGGGGAAATGATTAGGGTTTGGATTAGTTGGAATTAGGGGATGAGAACAAAAATGAGGAGAGGAAAAGACATTGGTGAGATTTGAAATGAAGTGATGTAGTGTAGGTGGTGGTTGGGAGGATTTTGAAAAGGAAACAAGGAAGAAGACGAAATGAAGTGGCGATGAATTAGAGGAAGGACAGAGGATTTTTTGGAATTAGATTGAGGATTGAATTGATTTTAGGACAGTTACTGTAAAAATATCCAAAGTCTGTCGGTTTTATGTTCATTTTCTGGTTTAGTAACTGCTTAGAATTACAGTTACTTGCACACTTCATCACTTCTACCATTAACACACAAATATCTTGTCATTTATAATTTTTGAATGTGATTTGTAATTTTTAAAAATAATATAAGTTTTTTGTAATTATAAAAATTATTTACGAAGTGATTTGAAATTGGAGATAAGTCTAACAAGTTTTAAATTGAGGTTGAGTCGATAACAATGAAGTGGTCAATTGTATCTAGTCCGTCAAAATTAATTAGTTCATATCCGCAAATTGTTGTGTTCATTTCTGATGTTCGATGTTCAACATGTTTTTAGTAAATAAAATCAAGATGTCGACTCTCTTGCTGCATATGTGCATGGAACTTTATTTGGTGCTTTATTTAGTGAGTACGCGTCTTTCGTATGATTAGCAAGTTATTATTAGAGTTATTTCCTCTTACACAATCAAGCCAAACTAGTCTCATTTACTATTATTTTCTTGTTTTTAATTTTTATATAATAAACTTTTGATTTATTCTTGTTTATTTATATTTCGTTCGACTCATCTATTAAGATTATCTCTTGTTTATTGAACTTCAATTGTGAAATTCTATTATTTATAATAGTTGTCCAACTATTGAATTATTATAATTATGTATTGTTTATAATAGTTGTCCAATTATTGAATTATTATAGTTATAATTCTTCACAAAGGATACACATTTTTTAATAGAAACTTTTATGCATCTTTTAAAACTCAGCACATTGTGAGAGTGTTTTTTTAGAGGATGACCTATGAAAATAGTTCATGCATAATAGAATTAAATTATTTCATCTTAGTAAAGAAAATCACATACTCTCTTTTTGTTTCTTCAAAGTATCATTTTCTTTTTTTACTGAGTCAAGTAAAGAAAATCATAGCCAATCCAACCAATTTTTAGCACCTTTTCACTTATAAAGATGTTTTAAAAGATTACACTGTACATAAAACAAAACTAACCTTTAAATTACAAAATATATAAAAAGATTAATTTAGAAGTTAAAAATTGACACTAATATTTTCTTTATGCTAATTGTGGATTGTGGCCCCAATTGAAAAAGATCTCACTTTATCTTCTGTCACGTTCTTGTCGAATATGATTATCCACCATACCAGATATTATACATAATTACTTAAATTAATAGATTAGATTATTTGTTTTTCCTAATTTAACCTTATATTTGCCACACTTCCACAAATGCCCCCTTTGACTATGTATCATAATATTTCCATGGGATAATTTTAGAATTAAATCGTATGACTTCACTGTTTTCCAATTATTGCCTGTATTTTTTAAAGATAACTTTTTTAAAAAAATACACATTCTGAGGTTATAGTTCCAAAATGAAAATTTTCTAAGATAAAAGACGTTAAATTAATATCACATTTATTTAGAGGGTGGATTCAGTGGTAAAGAAACGTCTTTTACAAACTTTCATCCAGGTTTGATTCTTGTTTTTATTGTTGAAGTCATTACATAGGTAATGTAATATGTGGGTTCTTTTATAAATCCCTCTAAACCTTGAGAGTTTTCTAGCTTTGGACTAGAGTTAGTCCTCCTCCACCTAATTTTTTTTATAGCTATCACAATTGATATAAAACTATGTTTTCAATTTTTTAAAATCTTCAATTTTCGAAATTTTTTCTCTCTAAATATTCATTTCTCCTTACGAAACACAAAATTTAGATGATCTTAAAATACAAAAAAAAAAAAAAAGTAGAAACAAGGGTTATTTTAGCTATTTCCGTTACTCAACCATAAGTCAATAGGGAAAGTGAATGCATATGATCTTTTATTTTCTAAGCTGGGCTTTTCTTCATTATTCAACCATACTCAATAAATCTGTTTATTGGACTTCAATTTTCTTTTCACCGAAATATTAATGGAGTGTTAATAAATCACTAAGAGCATTTTTTTTATCAAAGTAAATAAATGAGTAAGAGCTTAAAAACTGACTGACAATTCCAATGAAATAAAATAGTTTGTGGTTTGGCAATACTAATACAAGAAAAAAGCATAAATAAAGTTGACAAAAATGAGAATAAATTGAGATGCATCACATGGAAAACTCAGAATAGGCAGGCTGGAGATTGAAGTTTGGGGGCAACCTTGCTCTAATCACCTAGCTTTGGTATCCAGGATAACCCAATCAAGTCAAAATTGGCAGACTCGGACATATGATTGATAATCATATCATAAATGATGATTGTGTGAGTATAATGTGACAGTCAAATGATTGAAAAAGATAAAAAAAAAATATATGCTTGTTACTCATTAATTATGATTGAAATTGTCTTTAAAAAAAAACTATGATTGAAATTGCATAGTTAAAAGAAATATTATTGTTTAGCTGTTGATACAAACGTAGTGTCATATGACTGTCATGTTATATACATTGTTAATTATGTGATTTATTTTCTCTTCTATACCATTAATTAAACATAATACAAATTTCATAATTTACTATTTAGTTATTACTTCAATTACAAAATCTCATGTTTAATGCAATTAAACATGTTAATGGGTTGCATCGGTGGTATCCTAGGAAACACGACACGTTTGGAAAGGTGCCACACATGTGTCCGACTTGCCGGAACACATGACTCGGCCAAACTCGGCCTGACTTTGTCTGACTCGGACAAACTCTGCTGGACTCGGCCCTGACTCAGCAAAAATTGATTTTTATTCTTAGTTTTTGTGGATTTCTTTTTATAAAACTAAAAGACAAGGGGCAATTAACTAATAAGAAAGTAATTGAATAATGAACAAGATTTCGACTAACCTTAGAACAAGAAGTGTTTGGTTGAATAATAAATCAAGAATTAAAAAATAAAAATACAAAATTATTAAATAATATTTGAAATCAGTTTTTCTATATAAACGGTGATAATTGTTTTTTTCAAAAGCTACAAATTGTAGCTTTACATTTTGGGAGATTCTATGGTCACTTTGTTTTTCACAAAATAACCATTACTTTGTTTTGTCCACCATTAGATCATGAGTTAAAACCTAATCTAATGGTAAATAGGACAAAGTACAAACAAAGTAAAGGAAAAACAAAGTAACCATAGCCTACACCTTACATTTTTATATTTAAACATCATTTTGAGGTCCGTGTTTTTCTTTTAAGCATTACTTGGTTCTTTTGTATCCTTTTTTTTTTTTTTTAAAGATTTGTATCGGTTTTCATAAAGCTTTAGTTACAAAATTTGTTAACTTAAATGCCTATTTTTAAGGATAGCTTCGAAGGTGAAGGCTATAGTTACTTCTTCTTTTTCTCACTTTGTCTCTTCTACTATTAGATCATGTTTTATCCCCCTCATCCAATAGTGATAATGGACAAAATAAATGTTTATTTGTACAAATAAAGTAACCATACGACAACTCTAACTTTGAAATAATTTTAATTAGTAGTCCATTATTTTGTTATTATAGCTTGAAACTACCAAAATATAACTTATAACTACAATATAAATGCATTAGCGCCAGTTGCTATTAAGGACAATTTGGAATTGTCACAACTTTTCCCATAAGCTACCAGTTTTATCAAAAATTACAAGTTGTAGTTTTTCTAAAAGCAACATTTTCAAATTAAGGAAATCAAATTTTCTTAACAAACAATGCTTTAGCTTTCCCAGTGTATTTAAACAATGCTTTTAGCAATTTAAATCCATACTTGTAACATTTTAATAAAAAGTTACAAGTTGTAACCATTTCTCAATTCTAGATTTGACTAAATGTCATGGTGCTATTTGATATGGTTTCATCATACATGCAACACAAAATCTAAAACCAATTAAAAATGTAAGAATCGACTATTATACTCCAAATTCTAAAAGCACATGCACTTTGAACAACAAGAGAGTGCAAAAAAGACAAGAGATTTTAGGGGCCCAAAGGCTTTAAAAACCAAGTTTAGGGAACCTAAAGTAATAAGAACGTGTAGAATGACTTCAATTAAAAGCTCAAAATCCTCAAAGCTATATGTGTTCGTCTTCAAAATTTATTTAAATATTTGGTTAAAGGGATAAATTTAGTATTCGTGCCTAACCCACTAAGTTATCTAGATACGTTAGTTTAGTAGTCATAAGGCCAGATTGTGTGAAATTAAGTGATGTTTATATTTCCTTTTGATGTTAGTGATTATACTAAGAAAATGAATCAAATTTAGTGAACAACATGAGTGTGTTTTTTATCCTATTAAATCATGAATTCAAGTAAATATTAGAGGTCGTTTGGTATACATGGGAATTTAATTTCCGTGGGAAGTTCCAATTCATAAGAAATTATTTCCTTAGTGTAATTCCCATGAAATAGCCAAAATGTGTTTGGTTGACATGAAGGAATTTGAAATTTCCATGAATTTTGAATGACCAAGGGGGGACTAGGTGATTAATTTCTCACATTATGTGGGAATTTGAAATTCCCATGAATGTTGAGTGCCCACATTTTTTCAATTTCATGTCAACCAAACAACTAGCAAAATTAGAAAATCATGGGAATTTCTATTGCCTACATAAATACATGTATACCAAACAATCACTTAGAATGAATAACCAAACGTGCAAAACAATTGAGGTATGAGACACCGTCATGATATTTGAAAATAACACAAAAACGAGTGTCCATTGATAAAATGTACAACTTTCTTTTATATCAATCGTTTATTTATTTTTCGATGATCCATTTGTAACTAGTTCGCTGTAAAGCATATTGATACACAATTAATTTAAAAAAAAAAAAAGGTTTTAGGAGATTTTACATTGTTGTATAGGTATGAAATTACAATTAACAAATCCAATCAATCCATAATAATGGATCAAGACAAGAAGAAGCTATAAATGATGATCTTCTTGGCATTTAAAATTACTTAAAGCACCTCCTCTCCCGCTTGCAAATTGTTTAATTTGCCCCAAAGTTTTGATAGTTTCAATTTCAACCCCAACTGCATTCGGATTGGGATTGTTATGATGATCAGATTGGTCCCTAGTCTTTTCCTTTTTAGCATGAAAAAACCTGACTAATCTTTTGATTACACCATTACACACCACACTTTCTGATTCCTCCTTGTTGTTATTCTTGTTTTTCTTCCTGTTTCCAACTTGGCCAATGCAAGAAACCTTAGGAGAAGAAGGCTCTCTTCGGTCGAAACTCATCGTGCGAACTTTCCGACGGAGTTCTCTCGGAAATAGTGACACTCTTCTGCCTTTTCTTGAGTAGCTTCTGATGGGACTTGCGGTTGGACTGGCGAAACTAACTGGACCTGCTGCTTTTGGAACCAAATCCCACATCGATTTTCCTTTCATTTTTGCTTATTATTACGTTTTAGCTTGCCTTCATTATACATACATATATATATATATAATGGTAAGACTTGTTCTTTTTCATCCCTCGTGAAGGCCAATAAGTTTTCAACTATAAAAGCATATATCCTAAAATAATAGGCACCAAGGATCGCGAGGTATTTCAGTTGACTTTTTGAAAGTAACTTTTCTGCTCCTACTTCCCGTACGGTTCGGTCTTAATCGTAGGTTTGAAAATCTTTAAGATTATATCTAATAACTGTCAATACGATCACTCGATCGAGTTTTAAGATGTAACATACTTATCCACGAATATTAAATTTTTTAAAAGAAGCAAGTCAAGAATACAATTTGATTCAATATTCATAGACAAGATTACCCCTTTGATTCAATATTCAATCGTGAGATTTGGATCAAGAACCATACAATTTTCTTTCAAAGTATAGTAATCTCTAAATTATTTCTTGGTGATTATATTTTTTGAGATTGTTAACCATTATTTTAACAAAATCAAAATATTAAGATTTTATTTTCAATATTCATAATAATTTTTCATTTTAAAAAGAACCACAAAAATCCTTCTTACGATCATAATGTTTCCTTTTGAAACATAATAGTCACTAAGCTATTACTCTCTTTTTTAAAGACACTAAGCTATTACTTAATGGCTGTTTACACATCAAACAACAACATAGTAGCTAAGATGCTTCAAAAGGAAACGTAAACTTATGCACTACAATTGACAAAGGTTTAATTCTAAAACAAAAAAAAAGATGAAGGAAAACAATAATATTAATATAAAAGCGTGTATTTTGTTCCATATATGTTTATTGCATATCATCAATAGTTGACTCCATATATCTAATTATATCTTGTTCTTTTTTCATAACAAATTGAACAACATATTCCTTTCTATAAATTACAATATATAATTCATCAAAAGGTCAAATGAATAAATAATTTTAACTAACTTTCCAGCACGTCCAAGAATTATCCAATTACTTTAACACCATTATTCATATTAATCAATATTGTAACCAACTACAAAAACATGATGCCTGCAGAAATTCATATCAGTTCTTTTATAATACATGGGTGAAAAATATAAAAATATAAAAGATGTGGGGAACAATTCTTAATTTGCAACCTCAATCAACATTATCCAGCAAATTGTAAAAGTTCAAATGGCAATTCTTCGACTACTTATATCATCAAGAAGTTAAAAAGGCAAGGGTAGTGTTCCCACTTCAATTGTTCCCACTTCAACGGAGCCATGGAGCCATGGAACGTTCGATCGCCTCGCCAGGTCTTCGACTCCCATTTGCAACTCATCACAATCTGCCAAGTCAAGTAAAGTATCCAATCAGTAAACACCGCCTACCATAAAACGGACCCGTAAACAGGAAGTGAAAAATTAAACTGTTCTAGCTGTACAAACTTATTAACCATTCAGAGTTCATACATAGTAGCTATCTTGGAATTTTTTTATCATATGTACAAATTTCCCATCCGGTGTATCAGGCAAGAGTTCAAATAACAACTTGACCTTTTACTTCCGAAAGGGTTTTGAATCATCCAGAGGTCCTATTTGCTGTCCTTCCCATTCCTGTCCCCTTTACTGCTTCGGTCATCCTTGGTACTAGTTTGAGGAGTGTACTGGCTCGTGGATGACGGAGAATATCCAGGTGCACTTGGTGAATACCCAGCACTCGGACTGGATCAAATAAAAAGCATGTCAAAAATGTATTGGTGAATACCCAGCACATGGTTGATCTAATTTAAGCAACCAAACATACAAATACCTGTATTGTGGAGAACTTGGGCTATAATCTGGGCTTACACCGGAATTATTATATGGGCTGAGGCAACAAGCCACAAAACGGTTAGAACAGCATAGGGTATAAGAATCAGCGCACCAATTAAAAAGCACTTCAAAAATTAAGCAGATAAAATATACAATATGACTCACCTGCTCGGACTGTATGTTGGACTCGAAGGGGAATAGGATGGAGACGTTGGTGAATATGATGGTGATGTAGGGCTGCAAAATAGATAGTTGTTAAACAGAACTTTGAAAACACGGTTTTAAACAAATAGAAATTAAACCACTTGCAGTTTACCTATAATTCGGAGAAGTAGGGCTGTAAGGACTGGATGGTGACATTCTTGGGCTGCTAGGCGAGTAAGCCAGTGATGGACTGTATTTTGCTGATTGAGGATTGTAACTTGGTGAAGTCGGACTATAACTTGGGGAGGTTGGACTGTAGCTTGGGGAGGTTGGACTGTATCCTGGGGAGGTTGGGCTATATGCGGGTGAGGTCGGACTGTATGACGGAGATGTGGGACTATAAGAAGGAGAGGTCGGGCTGTAGGAAGGTGATGTCGGGCTGTATGAAGGAGATGTTGGGCTGTATGAAGGTGAAGTAGGACTGTATGCAGGGGAAGTGGGACTATATGCAGGGGAGGTGGGACTATACACTGGTGATGTAGGGCTATAGCTTGGTGAAGTTGGGCTGTAACTGGGAGATGTAGGGCTATAGCTCGGAGAGGTAGGGCTGTAACTCGGAGACGTTGGACTGTAGCTAGGAGATGTGGGACTGTAGCTCGGGGAAGTTGGCGAATATGAGGGGCTTGTAGGAGAATAGGCAGGGCTTGTGGGGCTATAGCTAGGGGAACCGGGGCTATAGCTTGGTGATGCTGGGCTGTACCCAGGAGTGTATGAAGTGTATCCCGGAGAAGTAGGACTGTATGCAGGGGACGATGGACTGTAAGTTGGCGTACTAATTGGAGACAAAGCGGGAGAGAAAGACATGCCATTAACATAAGGTGAAAACTGTGCATCTGTGGTGGGCGATAGGCGAAGATTTGGGCTCAGCAAGTAATTCGGAGACATCATACCATCGTGGTAAGGAGTTCCTGTAACGGGAGAACGACCAGGAGTCGTCCCAAAATCAACACCATCCATGTAACTAGGAAGCTGAAGCTCAATAGCATTCTTCAACATATCATCATTAAGATACAAGGAACACCCTCCTGTCCCAATTGGTGCTAGCTGACCAAGCATTATATTCTCCGTAACGCCTCTCAAGTAATCTGATTCAGCATATACAGCAGCATCAAGGAGAATGTCCACAGTCTCTTCAAATGAGCATCTCATCAGCGGCCCAGTATCATTCCGATTAATACCATGTCGGGTAATTGCCATTAAATGGCCACGATAGGTCATTGTATCACACAGTATAGCCAGATGTCTGTAATTTACATAAGATCCATCAAAAGAGATAACAACCCTCAACTCATCCAGCAAGGAACGACGTACTGCCTCAATACCAAGAACTTCAATAACTTCAATCAAGTGATTGCTAGTTGTCCTCCTCGAATCAACATTTTCATTGCACATCACAGCAAGGAGATTCACGCCCTCCGTATCCAGCATCCACTCCTCAGTTGTTTTAAATCCCTCTCTCTCATCAAACTTGCTCACTTTACTTTGTTTGATGAATACCTTGTTAATATCCGGAATACCTCGGAGAGCCATTTCTGTCAGCATGTTACTCTCGATCTTTTTCAGGAAAACATCATCCTCAGCTGACTCGTCATTCAACTCACCCTTGGGAGCTTCATCATTCATGATACGTATTCGGAGGATAAGCCGTTCAGCATTGTCATCATTGAATATACAAGTTAAGTCATCATCAAATTCAAGGTTGATCTTCTCAGCAATGTCAGCCATGTTCAACTTCTTATCAATCATCATTTCACGATTCAACTCTATACGAAGCAACCACGGAGAGATTTTTTCGGGTGCGATCTCTTCATCTGGCATCTCATAGTATGACCTCACAAAATCAATATCCTCTTCAATAATAGTACTCATGGGATCCGGATCATACCATACTTCTGTAGCTTGAGTAACACTCCGGAGAGTTGTATATTCTAAAGCACACTGAACATTCTTAGCCCTCTCTTTTGTTTGACTACACTCAGGCACCAAGAAGACAGAAAGTGACGGAGTTTTGATCTTTTTGGCTACATTAATAATCTCCCTCAGCCTAGGAACACCAAGGGTAACATTCTTGGCACTAACACCAGCATAATGGAAGGTATTGAGGGTCATCTGCGTAGCGGGCTCCCCAATGGACTGCGCTGCTACGCAACCAATCATTTCCCCAGGTGCTACCAAAGACTGTAAGAACCTTGACTCTATTTCACCAATTACCCAGTCAAATGCTTCGCGAGTGAGCCTGTATTCCTGCAACACCCTTTTACTCGCAAGTGTGCTTCGCAGCAAGATTCCAAAGAAAAGTGTCGCATTCTTTTGAGCTTCCACACTCAATGCATCATCTCCGGGAACAACTTTCAACCTTTCCTGTAGCTTATCAACAGATTCTACAGCTTCCATAGGATGGATGTCAGAGGGCTTTCTTGTATCAACTTTGAAAGTCTTCTGTGCATTCCAAATAAGCCTCATTAGATTAACAGGCAATGGCCACGAACTATCGCCTGTAGTTGCAATCTCTGTTCCAAGTTGAAGTCTATCAGCTTCAAGCTTTTGAACTTCAGCATCAAACACATCACGCAATTCTCGGATGTTTTTCAAATCCTCAATGTGCTCTGGCAACATGTAACCAGGGTTCCAACTTTCATCATCTAATTCATATCTGAAGACCCTATCGAACTCTGATTTCTTCATTTTTAGAGAATCTAGCTTCTGTGATTCAATCCAGACAGAATCCATACCATCCTCCCCATAAAGAAACTGAATAACATCCCCCAATGAATTCCTAACAGTACCATCATATTTAACCATGATATCTTCCATGGCCTTCACTAAACGCCTCTGAATGTATCCAGTCTCAGAAGTCTTCACAGCCGTATCTATAAGACCTTCCCTACCACCCATAGCATGAAAAAAGAATTCCTGAGGGGTCAACCCACGCAAATATGAGTTCTCAACAAATCCACGACTTTCTGGACCGTAGTCATCCTTGGTAAAGTGAGGCAATGTCCGATCTTTGAACCCATATGGAATTCGCTTGCCCTCCACATTTTGCTGCCCCACACAAGCAGTCATCTGAGATATATTAATGAAACTTCCTTTTGATCCTGCAGTAACCATAGCCTTGAGATTGTTACTCTCAGATAAACTCTTCTGGGCGCTGCTTCCAGCATCATCACGAGCTCGATTCAACACCTTTAAGTTTAAAGTTTGTTAGTAAAAAAGACAAAGAAGACAGAAACAGCAGCAATTAAAGGTAGAATAGATGAATAGTAAGCACCTGGTTGACTTTGTTTTCAAAAGATTCCATCATAGTTCTTCCAGGTTCAGGTTCTAGATCTTTGTTTTGAGCTTTTTTGATAAGTTCTTTCACATCATTTTTTGCTTTTGAAATTGTTTCATTGATTTTCTCCATTGTAGAAGCATCGGCAATTGTATCTCCAATACCAATGCTAAAACCATTTTGTAAAAGCCAATAGTTTACAAGCCATTGTGTGTGCCCCAAAAACTTGCGAGCTGCATCTGGACCAACTTCCTCCCTGAAAGCACAAAAATTACATATGAAGCACCATACCCAGTTTCTTTAAAACACACCTCATGGACATTGCCACCAATCAAACACAATGAATCCAACTGCAGTAAGGTTCTATTAATAATCATACAAAGGACTTCAAGGAACCCCAAACTAAAATACAAGCAAATTCAATAAGGTGTCCATGTCAGCGAGGTTATGTTACTGCATATCTAAATGTCCGAAATCCATACCAGATGACGTGTATAAGACTTCCAGTTGAAGTCCCAAGAGTTTTCTTGCAAAGAGTTCCAGTAATTAACTCTCCTTTCTCTATTCGCACAAGAGTATCGCCTGGAGTAATAATTCCTCTTTCATTATCCGTGTGCCAGGCAGCAGTTCTAATAAGATTTATTTGCTTGGGTATGATGAGATTAAAAACTTGTTTTCCAGTCCAAAGTGGGCGTGGCTTCAAAATTGCAGGAGCTGGAACTTTCCCATCAAAATCCTCCCACCACATCAAGACGTTCATAAAAACATCCTGCAAGATAACAATAGTGGTTTTTCGTTCACAATTGTGAAAAAGATCATATAATATCCAATGGAAAAAAATATTAATCTCCAATCTTTACCTTCTCTATGAAGGTATCTCTCTTGGTAATTTTACGGCATCCTAGAAGCGTGTCCTGGACAATTCCCATTACAGGCCGGTTTGATTGAGGAGACACAATGCACTTAGGCACCATCATGAGCTCCAATACCTCTGCTCTAGTTTCGAATGACTGGGGGACATGCATGTTCATTTCATCACCATCAAAATCAGCATTATATGGTGATGTGACAGACAGGTTCAATCGGAACGTTGAGTATGGCATGATTTTGATTCTGTGGCCCATGATTGACATTTTATGCAGACTGGGTTGACGATTGAAAAGCACAAAATCCCCGTCATTCAAATGCCTCTCAACCTGAGACCACCATCTAGTGGTTATCATAACATGTATTTGAACACAAATCAATGATGTAACCTAAACATTAAGATATAAGAACATGCCTTATAACCAAGCTCCAGATGGTGATCACTGCTTTTCTTCAGATAACGAAGATCTAGTCTTTGGCCATCATCCCTAATTATATACTTTGCGCCAGTTTTTCCTGGTGGAGGATGAGGCCCATTCTCGACAAGTTCCTTCAACCTGTCCTTTAAAATAATGGTTCATTTACGTACTCAAACAACAGAAAGAGAGACAAAAATTGGCTACAAGGAACACAAGTTATGGACCTTTCTATGTTATATGGAGTCACAGTTTCCGGATAGGTGAGATTCAAAGCAATACTCCATGGCACACCCAGTTGATCAATGTTAATAGTTGGATCAGGAGTGATGACTGTACGAGCGGAAAAATCCACACGTTTCCCCATCAGATTACCCCTAATCCGCCCCTCTTTGGCCTTGAGCCGACTGCATATTGATTTGATAGGTCTTCCAGATCTTTGTGTAGCCTACACAATGACGTTCATAAACTAGTCAATATAAGTTCCTCTGTGCTATAAGAGACATCATATTTAAGCGAATAGTTAAAACTTTAGACTTGGATAATTGTCAAGAATCCATACCCTCGTAAGGTAAACAGTATATGTTTCTCCGTACAGTACGATACATTATATTTAAGCTTATAGTTAAAACTTAGACTTGCATATCTGTCCAAGAATCCATACCCTTGGCTGACCAGGCAACTCATTGTCAAAATATGTGGCCACATGAAACTGCAACAACTGTGCAAACTCTGATATTATGTGGGCTGGTGCCCCACCCTTCTCCTGCTTTCTCAGATTCTCATTGTGTCTAATGATCATTGCCAATTGATGAGTCAAATCATCCTGGATTACCAAACACAGTAAATTAGAACATGCGTGCGCATAGAGGATATAAGAAAATTAACAAATAAGGGCAAGAAGCAGCTTGCCTCACTCCTGGAGGAGGTATCCATCATGACAGAAGGCCTCACAGGAGGCGGAGGAATTGGGAGGACTTGAAGAATCATCCAATCAGGACGTGCATACTTCGGGTTAAACCCCAACAACTTACAGTCCTCGTCACTTATCCTTTTCAATACACCAAGAACCTAAAGTAAAAGTGGGAAACATCAGCATCACATGTAAAATAGGGAAGCACATAGAAGGTATCTATAAACTGTGAATAGAATCACCCTCTCTGCTGTAAGTGTCTGCTTTCTCTCCACAGGTTCAGGGAGTTGTTCGGGGTCATCATTTTTCTTCCTTTGAATCTTAAACTCAGCAATCATTTTCATGCCTTCAATAGTCAGCTTGGGCTGCTGAGCACCACAGCCACCACGACTCTTTTTCACTGGCTCTTCAGTATCTTGACTATGAACATCAATATCATCACCACCATCACATTTAGACTTATTTTTGGATGCATCAAGAATCTTTTTGAGCCTGGCTTTGGGATTCTTTATTTTCATTGCTTGCTTAAATTTATGTTCTTCCTGCACAACACAACCAAAACAATATCAACAAGTCACCAATATCAATACAGCTACAACAAATACCAATCCATCCACGTAAATACCTCGTCCGCCAGTATCTTAGAACAGTTGAAACAAACACATCTCATGATACTAAGCACAGTCTTCAAAAACCCTATATGAAACATCGGCTTAGCCAACTCGAGATGACCAAAATGACCAGGACATTCAGCCATATTGGCAGTGCAAGTCTCACACTTTTGCTTCCTGTCAATAGTCCCAAGTCGGGTATCACTTAAACCACCCGGCTTAGGCTTTCCCCTCTCCGTAGTTTCACTGAACTCAACCGCCACAACGGACATTTGTCTCTGTAACAACAGAAAACATCCAAATAAACACCAGTTACTAAATACGAAAACCCAATTCGAAGAAACAATGCATAAATTTGCACAAGAGAAGTAAGAATTTACAATCTCGTCGGGGCTGAGGATGCCAAACTGGACAAGGCGGACCTTGGAGACCTCAGCTGGGGAGAAAGGAAATCGCATATCCATTGTGAATTACAAATGAAGAAAACCCTAACTTTAAGTTGTTAAATTTGGTGCTGTTTTAGTAAAATTAAATTGGGGTATGTTTAAAAGAAGATTAAGTAAGGTCTTAGCAGTGGAGATCGGAGGTGATATGGAGTATCAACGGCAGATCGGCGGTGAGATCTCGCTCGTAAGAGAGGAGAGCTCTCGATCAAATGCATTTTGGAGACCCCAACACTCTTATTTATAGACAAATCAAGCCCTAGCTCTTCTCTTCCGAGATATTCGCCGCCTTCAAAAAAAATCTTCTTTTTTTTCATTTTTTATAAATGTAAAATTACTTTTAGTATCACAAACTATACAATTTGTTGTTTTTCTTTTAGTTTATTGATAGGCTCTGTTTATTTTAGATATAAGAAAAATATTTTACACATATATTTTTTTATTACTAAGTTGAATCATTTAATAACAATACTTCAATTATAAATTACTCTTAAATTTATAAATCTAAGAAATAATTATTTTGATATTTTATCTTTAAATTATTAGATTAAAATATTTGAGATAGATTTTTCTGCAGTTATTTTTATGGGAAAGATGTTATTAGAAAAAAATTGAAAAGATCGAAATAAACATCTTGTTAACATGAAAATGACATATAAAACTTGATAAATTAAGACATAAAAAAGTGAAAGAAAATTGAGAGAAGAAAGAAGAGTAACGAAAAAATGGTGGCTCCGGGAAGAAGTAATGACCGGTTGATGAAGATAATGGATGGTCGATCAATGAATGTGGATGGCTATGAGAAAAAGTGGTGGTCGGTGGATGGTGTTGGTGGAATGATAGAAAAAGTAAAGAGAATGGTTATTGAAAAAAAATGAGGTTCCAACTTCTATAAAATGTTTTACTCTTCTCAACACCGCTGACTATCTTTGAAGAGTCAACTCATTGGCCAACAAAACTAAAACAATTGATGAACCAACTCAAGTCAATGGTCCTTCGAAGATCTTAACCCAATAGCTCATTCAAACATGTGGAAATAAATCTATATTGAAGATTCTAAGAGATGTTCCAAAATAGCTAAGTCTTAAAGCAATCAACACTCGTGTCCGAAAATAATTTTCTGACATATCACGGAAATGGAAATTTTCATTCTTATCAAAGATCTCTCTACTCCAATCACTGATGAGGAAAATTCAACGTTCGAATCACTTCCTAATATCAATTTGCTTACTTTGAATAGATACAACGACAACATGTCATCTCTAATGGAAAGATTGAAGATTTAAGTTCAAAATTCAACTTTAAATGGCTAGTTTCAAAAACCTCTGTATAAAGGAGCTATTTATGAAGATTGAAAATAGCACACCATACCTACAAGAATATATTCTCTCAAGCTTTCATTCTTATAATTATTTTAAAAAGCTCTTAAGCAAAATTTGTACACACTTATTGTATTTATCACTAAACTGAGGCAGGAAGGGAAAAGTACTTTAGATTTATATCTAAATCTTTAATGACTAAAAGAACAACTACATGATGTAAGTAGTTGTGGATAGATAATGAGAGTTGATTTAGTAGGTACTCAATTGATGAATTGAGCAATTGTAAAAGGTCAGTTTCTCTGTATTGAAAGAGATATTTAGGATACTAAGTGTATTAGTTTTACAAGTTGAGAAGGCTGAAGGTCCGTTTGGCGCAGTTGTTCCTGGTTGTTGATTTCCACTTCTATTTGCGGTTTGTAGTTTCATTTTGTTGTCTGCAGTTTCATATTGAATTGTTTTTATCAATGTAAACTACATATGATAATAATGGAAAAATAAGATAAAAAGCTTCTTTTTTATATGAAAGTTATATTTTGCTGCTTCTCGGTTGTTTCTTACCTTAAAAGCAAAATGTATTATATTCTATTTTTAATCAAACTTCATATTAACTCATTTTTAGGGTGTAAAAGCAAAAGGTAGTTATGAAACGAAGAAACGCTCTCTTATTATTTCACTCTTTACAAATTGAGGGAGCTACTAGAGTGTTACAAAAATAGAGTGGCTTAACCAAATTTAAGAGATGATTTAACCCTTGTTTCGGAGGAGGTTAATGGAGGTTAACAAAAGTAATAAAATATATACTTTTTAATTAATTTCGTTTGAGAATCTTTTAAATGATTAAATGAAGAATAATGAGAGTTAACATTTTACTTCAATTCTCGAAATCTTAACCTCCAAAACGGCAGTTAATGGAAGTAACATAAACATTTTAACTAATTTACATTCATTAAGCTCTTATTTAATTTCACAAACTCCCAAACAAATTTAACATTTACTCCATCCATTCTTGAATTTATGTCTTTTAAGCTTTAAAGTGAAAAATTAAGAATCTTGCATTAATATACCATTGACATTTCAATAAATATGTTTCTTTTTTCTCTATAACTCCTAAATTTTTTGTTTTGTTTCCTAAAACTAGTAAATGATGTGTTATATATATGGTAATTGTATTACTTTCGTTTCTTTTGCGTAATTAAAATGACGACATAGACAACAAAAAATCAAAGTAATAAATAAATGACAAAACAATCTACATTTATGAATTTTTTAACTTACTTAAAAGAATTACATTTGAGAACAAAAGGTGTAACTCTTATTTTCGTCACTTTTTCGTTTCGCTATTCTCATTAACCCGTGCCTTCATTAATCTCTCGACTCGTGTTTAGGCATAAGCTTTATTGTCTCCAAGTAATTTAACATTTTGCCATACGGCCAACCGCCGGTGCTCCGGAGAAGCGCCGGCGACCTGAAAACAACAGCCAAAGCCAAACTCGTCAATGGAAGCTTCTAAAAGAACGCGTTTTTGAAATTTCCAGGACGACGATAATCTGACCAAGACCCCCTCTTTATAACCCCCTTTTTCTCCTCAACATCCACCAAACCCTAACCGTAACCTCCACCATCAATGGCATCAATCTACACGTGCACAGAATGCGGTACGAATCTCAATCTAAGCACATCATGTCTGTACCCGCCAGATTTCTACTTCGAGGCGGGAAACAAGGGCACCCTTTCGTTCGCTTTGATTGATTCTACCAAATTCAGATTCGAAAAAGAGGACAAGATCAGACCTTTCTTCGAAACCCTAGATTATTGGGGCATTCATCGGAATCGGACCAAGATTATCTGTAACAGCTGTGGGAGACTTGTGGGTTATGTGTATGATGATGGTCCTCCCATGACTAATACTACAGGCCAGTTCCATATGGGTCCTAGCCAGGTTATTCCTCGGGCTCCCCGCTATCGATTTAAGACTAAGGCTCTCAGGATCACGTCCGAAACTTGAGGTTTTTTGAATTATACTTGCTGGGTTTCTTGCTGTTTATGTGTGTATATTTAGTGAGAATTAAAAGGGTAGATTTTGTATTTTGTGTATCTTTTTATTTTATAATGAAAGAATGATTCTTTTGTGGTGTTTATGATTATTTGCTTGCTACATTGTTTCTTCAGAAGCTTGCTTTTTAGTGGTAAATGATAAGTAGTGTATTGGCAGAAATTGCTAATGTAGAGTAGTTTTTGAATGATTGTTCTTCATAATGGTAAAGGTGTTTTTGATGCTAAAAGACACCAATGGAGTTTAGGAAATACACACGGATGAGAAAAATCTCAATGGGAACAAAATCATATGTCAAAAAGAGATATTCAGCAAATAGTTGCCGACAAAATTCCATTTTTCCTCTTTTCTCCGAAGTTTTTGATTGCTATTGAGATTATAGCTCCTAATGAGTTTAATATTGAGTTTAGTTTGAGGTTTGAATTTGAAAAAGGGCTTCTTAAGTGTGTTTTAAAGTATGAGAACAAATTGTATGAACATTGGCGGGTTGTAGAGAGACAAAAACAAGAAAGTTAAGAAGAGTTCTTGAGCATTCAAAGAGTTTAAGTGAGCTATTTTCTATCTTGTAATTTTGATTCTCAAAAGTGATACTTCTCCGCTGTAGACATAATAAGCCGAACAACATAATTACTGTCTTTTGGATTTGTTTAGTTTTTCTTTTTTATTTCTGCATATTATACTTGTGTATCGGTTCTCGATCGAATCCAATTCCTAACAACTAGTTTATTGGCAAAAATGGAAGTGGATTTTCAGTTTGATATGTTTATGCTCTTAGTTGATTTATTGGCTTGGAATATGCCCATACAACTTGAACTGCTCTTAGAAATTTTCTGGCAGCATTTTGAATTTCTGAATTTTGATTAGAAGAAACTATTCTTAAACTTGGTAACTGAAGATCAAGCAAGTATTACTTGCTGTGATCTTATGGATTTTGAAATTTTAATTTGGTGATACTGACGTCCCTTTATCGATATGAGATCTTCATAATGTTTATAGTTGCCGTCTGATTCACAGTAAAGATTTTTGGGCATGATACTAATTCCTGACTAACTTTTCCAGATTTGCATATAAACTCTACCATCTAATTATATATTGCAGAAGGTACTATGAAAGAGTTTGGGAATCCCATTATGGATAGAATTAATAGAATTCATTTAAAGTCCCTGTCTAGAAGTACAATATATAAATAAATGAATGGATTCTCTTAGTATTTAAAAGTAATTGTGATGTGAACTCTACTATCTGTTGCTTATGAACTCTGCTATCTGTTGCTTAAGGTATTAAGAGAGTGTTTGGGATCTTAATTCCATGTTTGGAAGTTAAAGTAGAAGTAATAACAAAACCAGAAAGACAAAGAAAAGAAAAGAATTTTCTTATACTTAAAAGTAACTTGTAAGCATGAATTAAGGTGGTTTGAGTGTTTAAAGGCTCAAGTTGCTTAAACTAGAGATCTCAAATTCGAGCCTCGGTGTACTCATTAAACTTGAGATTGAACTTAGCCAAGAGATGATTGCTTTAAATTGTAGAACTCTGCTATAATTTTGGGTTTCTAACTTGTAGTTTCTGCATTCTATGTTGGATATAGCTTACAACCTGGATTTGTGGATTTCTTAATTTATTTGTCTTGTGGGTTATTAAAAGAGAAGACAATACAAGTATATGAAAATATAGTTGTTTGTTTTGAGGTGTGAATGTCCATACCTACCGGTCAATATTTTATTATTTGTCATTTTTTCTACGTTCTCAGGTCATTAATTATTTATTTCTATAGGTTGAGTCAATTCCTTCAAAAATATATATTTGTTCAGTTTCTGAATGTGTGTTGATATTAAACATAGGTAACTACCAGTCATTTGAAAGTTAGGTTGCATTAGCACCTTCTGGAAATGGCCTTTTAGTGCCTTTTTTTTGTTGGATATCTCTTGTTTGATTATTGAATTAGGCACAAGGATGAAGCAAAGTAAGCTGCTGACTGAAAAAGAAACCATGACAGCAACAAAACAGTCCGTTCCACCACCACCTCCTCCCCCGCCGCCACTTCCAAGTGGTGTGAGCGTGACGAACCAAGAGATTGCTAAGTTCTGGAGAAAAAAGCGCATCCAGGAAGAGGATCACCTTCTTGCTGCTATTAAGGCTGCCGCCCGTCTCAGAGCTTGTAATCTCACTGTAAGCTCTTTTACTTGCACCTTTTCATTTCTTACCCACAAAATCCAATTATTTGGATTTGAGATTGATCATGCAAATAGACGCTTTTTCAGTTGTATATGCTAGGAAGGAATTGAACTAGAGACCTAACTAGAGCCATTAGAACACCCTTTCCGGCTCTTCTACTTGCAATTTGTTGTCAACTGAATACAATTTTCGATAGCCGTTTTTCAAAGCATACACTAGGAAGGGATCTAACTAGAGACCTAACTCGAGCCATTAGACACCCCTTCCGTTTTCAAACCAACATTGATTTGAATCTTATTATTGATTACAGGAAGAAGATTATAAGAAGTTTGAAGAATCGTTGAAGGATGACGATAATGTCACCGATACTAAAACAGATGATTACAACAAGGAAGTCCGGGTTGGGATCAAGGACTGGTTAGTTTGACTTTCCCCTGTTCTAACTTAATCATCTAAATCAATTATACTAATATTATTCATTCAAGCTAAATTATTATTAGTGTAATAATGAAAGCAACAGCCTACCTAATCAAAACAGTGACAAAAATGAACTTGCATCATATTCACTCTATTTCTTTAATATTTTAGTTGAGATCAAATACTATAATGAAAAATCAATTCATACCATGGATTTCATTTTATCTTTGATGATACTATGTTATTGTTTTAATTGTTTTCCTTTCCGGAAAAATAACTTAGATGTCGTGTGATAAAAAAACACAGGTGGACGAAGAGCAAGTATGCGTATCTGAACGAACCAGCCGTGGAAACAAAGGATCCTCACAAAAGAAAAGCTTCAAATTATGTCCCAAACTGTTTCTCCTATAAACCCACTGCTCTGTATCCTACATCTCTGGGTCTTGGTGTCTTCTAAGTTTTAAATTTTTTCCTTCTTTGTTAATGATTTTTTAAAAAAAATTTCACCTATTGTATTGAGTTTGCTGCTGTTTTGATTTATGCATCATTGATTTATGATTTTCTCTTCATCTTTCTAGTTGTTTGTGACTTATTTCTTCCATAAGAAAGAAATGTGTTTATTGTATGTAACATAATAAATTGAATTGAATTGAATGTCCATCTTTAATCAATTTTTGCTATTAAATTATTTAAATGATGAACTCAGAAATTTAAATTTTCATTCCAATCAAATGAAATTCAAGAGAAACTTTTTTGTTTTCCATCTCTCTAAAATTACAACGTTGATCATTAAAAATAAAGACAAAGATGTTCAGCATTTTGTACACTACAATTCTTAATAAATTTTAGCAACTTGTCAAAATTCACTAATGAAGCATGGATGAGGGATTATCTTCTGACCACAAAGAATATATCAAGACCATTATTCATAACCGCCAAGATTGTTCAGTGGCTTTTGTTCTCCAATTAGCATGAATGAGCGATTATCTGTTGACTAAACCAATATATGAATCATTATGTTCCTATTACGACAACGACAATGTTGTCACCAATAGGTGGCTTTGATGCAGGTTTGAACACAGCACTGCCCACAGCTTTTGGTGTCACGAAAACCTTTTCTGCAGGCAGGTAGATCTGATTGTAGACCTGTTTTTTCCTGGGTAGTATGGGAATCACAGATAGCCTGGCTCATATCTACTAAACTAAACTGCAATACCCGTATGTTGTTTATGTGGATGCTTGCTTGCAACATCAGAAAAACCATACATTGACTGATCAGTAAACACGACTTTATAACCACCCATAATGTGTGGATGCACCAGACTTGATGTCCAAGAACAACGATATCTTTTCTCGAATAATTGCGAGAGTTCCATAAAAAGTTGGTAAATATTTCCTGGATAACAAACAAAGCATCTACTAAACTTTCAGACCACCAGTCATGTATTTAAGTAAAATATGCAATTAACCCTAGTCTAAGTTCAACAGGAAATTAAATCAGATACGGCTCCACATGGACAGGAAGCTTGAACTAGAAAAGTATTAAACAAGAAACTATGAGCCAATATAGAAGACTCCTGCTAATTTTAGAGAGAGTTTGATGATTCTATACCTTGCGATCAAGCTTCAGCAAAATGTAAAAAATGTGGTTTTCCATGCTGCCAAAATTGGGATAGAAAATTCAGAAACTATCAAGGTTCCGTGCTTCTGCTCAACCATCAAGGCAAATCAGTCGCCTGTATCAAGCATGGTTACCGTATGACAGACAGAAGAATATGAAGAACACATTTGAAGAAAAAGTACCTATAGAACAGCTTTTACTAGAAAAAGTACCTAGAAGACTGTCAACCATGTTTGAAGAAAGAAACCTCAGTGTCTTTCGGTTGAATAGTTGTGCTAGTTTTGGGCGATTCCCCTTTTTTCTTTTCAAGTTGCTTTTTCCCTAACATTGTCTCTAACGAACTAGCTCTACAACAGCTCAAAACACTTTCTAGTTGCTATCGAAAAAGAACCTGAAGTACTATGAGGGAAAAATTGGGTATTTCGTATGATAAGTTTGATATTCCCCAAAAACTGAACTTTTTTCGGGTTACGAGACAACAAATGTATAAAGAAAATAAAGACCAAGTTGAAAATGAAGCAGCCAACGAAATGCGCATACTGAAGCGATAACTATCAGAATATCTACTCTGTACCCTTTACATTATAACATCTAAAATAGATATATGTATATATATCAGCCAAAATAAAGCGACTCCAGAAAGAACATTTCAAGCAGACCATTGTCAATCAGCCAACAGAAAGCAAAAGATTATCCTTTTTCCAGCCGGGAAAAGTTAATAACAGCAACACTACTAACAATGTGAAAAATCTGTAAAATAGAAAGAAATATCACAAAATTATGAAACAATATTAAAGAAAAAGTTTCTTCCAAAAACTATTCGACCAAAAGATCTGTTTTCGTACATGAAATTCACATAATATGTCTTGCTATGCTAATGACACAAACTTAGTACTGCCAAAATAACTACATGAACCTCCCAATTCCATGCATACAACAGCTTTAAAATCTTCAGAAAACAGCAACGGAAGTAATGAACCATGTGACTTAACCTAACCTCCGTCAGTCCACTATAGGTTTGCTATAATAGGCCTCCCTCGCTTCAAGCACATCCGGGCAATACCGGTTGTACAAAGCTTCAACCTGATCTGCAAATGACCCATTTCGTAGCTCACCAAGATGCTTGACCATTTGGTTCCATCTCTTTCGACATACATCACCAGTTCTATGTTCCAAAAGACTATCCCAGTCAACATCTTCCATGCAGCATTCATCCCTCTCATAAAGTGCAATCACAAGGTGATAGTCATCCACTTCAAGCCATTCCCCTTCCACCACCATAGGAGATGCTAAATTATCATACCATTTCGTGCAACATATGTGAGTAGCTCTAGTCCCAAGCTTACTGCTAATGGCTGTCCAACAAATATTGTCTCGCAACATTCCGTGTTTGGACTTCCTTTCCTCAAAAGCTTTCATACGTAGATCCATATTCACTAGATCAAACAAATTTTGGTACTCGTCTTGAGACCACTGTCCACTCTTCTTATTGGCCACATTCATTCTCCTCCATGCATCCTTAACATGAAGCCTATGTTTGCCAAGAGCGTCACCCAAAGCTCTCCAATCAGGCCCGTGCTTTTCCTGAAACTTCCGCACAAGTTCATACTCTTCTTCAGTCCACTTACTATTTTCATTCTCAAACAAGATATGGGCTCGATGATATACACTTCCGCAAGGCCTCCAAGGTAAAGCTTCCGCTATTTCTTTCCAGCAGTTTCTAACCTCAGGATACTTCTTACACTTCAAAACCTTTTCTAACCCTTCGTCACCTAATTCATGGTAATTGATGTAGTTCAATACAGCCTCTTTAACCATCTTATCTTCCTCAGGTGAGAATCGCTTCCCTCGCACCAATTCTGCCTTCTGGACAGACCCTTCCTCATTTGCATCATCAGATGATGGGAAAATTTGCACATCTTCAGAAAAACTTACTCTCTTAGATGCCTCTTTTGAACTAGTTTTCTCCAGCTCAACCTTCTTCTTCTTCTTCTTCTTCTTCTTCTTTTTCTTTTCCTTCTCCTCAACTTCGTTGCCAATATTTGCAGCAGCAATATGATCCTTTATTTCTCCATTTTCTAAATCAGTCTTTCGCTTTTTCTTCTTCCTTGAAGATTCAACATTCTCCTGAATATTTTCTTCCAACGTCTCTCTTTCATTTCTGTCTTGTTTTCCATCAATTCCACCATTGATTACCTCATTTCTTTCTCTATTCCTCTTCTTCCTCTTTTTCTCATCTTTTTTCCCATCTTTGGCTCTCGGTATCCCTTCGCCAGCCTCATTTTCAGTTGAACCCATGCTACCTCCATTTTTGGCCACCTTTTCCATAAAATTTTCTTCCAAAGCCTCTCTTTCATCAACAACTTCCTCTCCATCAATTTGCGCACTTACTTCCTCTGTATCACCGCTATCCTCTTCTCGCTTCTGCTTCTTCCTCTTTTTCTCATCTTTCCTTCCATCTTTGGCTTTTGCCATCCCTCCTCCTGCCTCATTTTCTTCTAAAACTTCTCTTTCATTAACAACTTCCTTTCCATCAATTTCAGCACTTACTTCCTCAGTATCACTACTACCCTTTTCTTGCATCTGCTTCTTCCTCTTCTTTTCATCTTTGGCTTTTGCCATCCCTTCTCCTGCTTCATTTTCTTCTAAAACTTCTCTTTCATCAACAACTTCCTCTCCACCAGTTTGCGCACTTACTTCCCCAGTATCACTACTACCCTTTTCTCGCTTCTGCTTCTTCCTCCTTTTCTCATCTTTCTTTACGTCGTTGGCACTTGCCACCCCTTCTGCTGCCTCATCTTCTTCTAAAATTTCTCTTTCATTCACAGCTTCCTTTCCATCAATTTCTGCACTTACTTCCTCAGTACTAACACTACTGTTTTCTCGCTTCTGCTTCTTCCTCCTTTTCTCATCTTTCTTTCCAACGTTGGCTCTTGCCACCCCTTCTCCTGCCTCATTTTCTTCTAAAACTTCTCTTTCATTAACATCTTCCTTTCCAACGATTTCTGCACTTACTTCCTCAGTACTAACACTACCGTTTTCTCGCTTCTGCTTCTTCCTCCTTTTCTCATCTTTCTTTCCAACGTTGGCTCTTGCCACCCCTTCTCCTGCCTCATTTTCTTCTAAAACTTCTCTTTCATTAACAACTTCCTTTCCATCAATTTCTGCACTTACTTCCTCAGTACTAACACTACCGTTTTCCCTCTTCTGCTTCTTCCTTTCTTTCTTATCTTTGGGCCTTGGCATCCCTTCTCCTGCCTCATTTTCAGTAGAACCCATGTGACCAAAGTTTTCACACGAACTTTTGACTGGTTGCTGCCAATCCCTCACACGAATCTGAAAACAACACAAATATCGCGAGACGTCAGATAACCAGTCGTTTAAAACAAATTACAGGAACAAGCTTCTAATTTCCACAATCCATTTGCTTAAGGTGCTCAAAGACTAATTTCTAAGAAGTACTTCGGTAGGTAGGATAACAAGTACCACAACCAAGCATATCATCTCAGCCATTCCTAAACAAAGAGGAACCACATTACCATCCTAAAGCTATTATAAATAACGATAATCACTGTAACAGTCTCAAATCTCAAATACCAGTACTATAAACAAGTCCCACCCACACAACAACTACCCCCCCTCCTAAAACTATGAACAAAAACATTAGAAAAGATGGACAGGGTACTAATCCACACGATCATAAATAAAAACTAGATCATGAAAACATAAGTTCAAAGTAGGAAATTTGGCAACAAATATAGAGGTCCGTCTGCAATTTTACATTATTAGGCTGATTAGATGGTTTGAATATAGACAAGTAGAGTTGGCATAAATATGAATCAACGAATAAAGGCGTCAATTTGTCCTAAGTTTTATATAAATTGAACTAGACTTTAAACACTAATGCCTCGTCTGGTTTGGTTGAGGCAAGGAATAGAATATCTATTCCTTGTCTATTCCTAGCTTTGGTTGGTTTATTCATTACGGAGTTTTTCAAGGTTAATCTACGTAATTAGCTATTATTCAATAAAACACATGAATCTACATTCTTAAAGGTATTCCTTGTTCTATTCCAAACGGCACCTGAGATGAACTCTTAAAAAGCACAAGGATAATCAAATTAACAAAAATGGCAAGTGATTTATAGTGAAGAAATGATATAAGAAGGTAGAAACTAAAAATAGAGTGAGTGAAGGAAAGAGGAATGGAGCTATTATAGAGAAAAATATTTAGGGTTATGGAGAGAGTAACTAACAGACAAGATAACGGAGACGATGAAACACTTCTCCAGATAGATCCCACCGGCTAGTGGTGGTGCTTCCGGCGTACGGCGCACTGGTGGCGGCGAGGGTTATAATGATACAAGCTATTCTCGTTTTTTCTTTTTGGAGAATGAAATATTGAAGGAACTAATACAACTATTTTTTTTATTTTGAGAGGAAACTAATACTACTATTTACTTTATTAACCCCTCAGTACTCTATTTCTTTTTTCGATTATTTTTCTTAAAATACTATTGATGTACACAGTAATGTTCAAGTGGTTCTTGAATGTCCAAATTGAATTTGGACATTGAACATTAGATCTAACAATTTCGATTATATTCACATTAAAAACTAAACCCTAAACACTAAAAACTAAATCCTAGACCCTAAATCATCGACTCTAGACACTAAAAACTAAACCCTAGACCTTAAATCATCAACCCTAGATACTAATATGTGACGTGTCATCGAATTATTAGTCCGGAGTATCACATCATCTAGAGTCGATGATTTAGGGTCTAGGGTTTAGTTTTTAGTGTCTAGGGTTGATGATTTAGGGTCTAGGGTTTAGTTTTTAATGTCTAGGGTTTAGTTTTTAATGTGCATATTAACGAAATTATTAAATTTAGGGTCAATGTCCAAATTCAATTTGAACATTTAAAAACCACTTGAACATTACTGTTGATGTACAATACTCTCTAAAAATATAACTTATAAATTTTTCAAAAGAAATAATAATTTCCTTTCAAAAAAAAAAAGAAATAATAATTACATAGTTATTGGTCAATATTCATGTATTAATACATGTTTCACAACACCTTCCTTTAATACGACTTTTAGACATAAATAAATAAATGATAATAATGTTAAAAGAAAAAGGTAGAGATATGATAGATTAAGTTAAATTAAAAATAAAAAGATGATGTGAATTTAGAAGAAATTAATTTTAATTTGATATCCAGAAAGCAAAGACAACTGAAAAACGTGTATGCTTACAGAGTCATCATCATCTGGTAGATCTTGGTTGATCAGATTCTGAAGCTCAATTACATCAATGGCGAAAGGAGGGAGATACTCCCGGTTCCCATCTCGAAAATCATCATCATCCACTCTCATTCTAACCATGCTCATCATGTTCACATTCGTCATCCTCATTCTTCTCGCTTTCGGAATCCTCTCCATCCCTAGCTCTTCCGCCGATTCTTCCCGCAAAGCTAACGATCTCAGCAACATCATTCATCGGAGGTAACTTACTTATTCCATTGCCGATCTCCTTCATTTTTTTTTTTTACATTTTCTTGTTTCTTTTAATTTCCTATATTGCCTACGATTGTTTCAGTATTGGAGAAGATGATGGGAGAGGAGAGCGGTGGGCTGAGGTCATCTCCTGGGAGCCTCGTGCTTTTGTTTATCATAATTTTCTGGTCAGTTTTTTTCTTTCTTTTTTTATGCTTTTGCTTAAAACTTTCTAGTCTATGGTCCACATTCATAAGATGTCCATGGCCGAGATGCTACGACATAGATTTGTAGCATATGAGGAAAGATAGGATCAGGAATGAAATGATTAGGACGAAAGTAGGTGTAGTAGGAGTTATATGTATTCAAGATAAGACTAGGGGAAATCGAATAAGGTCGTTTGACTGTGTAAAAAGAAGGGAAAGTGATATGCCGGTTAAAGACTTGAGAAGTGGTAGGAGAGGAAACTGTGAGGGTAGGGGAACACCTAAGCAAACTTGGAAGAGGGTGATTGAGTCTAATATGAGTGTATTAGCGGGAGAGAACGTCAGCGCAACTTGAATTTCAGGGTTCTTTATAATGGTTCATGTTAGTTGATCCTGAATTATTTTGGAATTAAGGCTTTTTTGTTTTTGTTGTTGTTGTAAAGCTTGTTCTTAGGTTGAAATGAAATGCTATTTTTAGCAGTGTCTTCTAGTAAATTTCAAATTTATGCTCCATCAAACATTGGCATTTGTTGCACGTAGTAAATTTGGTTAATGCTTTGGGCAGTCGGAAGAGGAATGTAATTACCTGATCAATCTTGCAAAGCCTCATATGCATAAATCTACGGTTGTTGATACTGATACTGGAAAGAGCAAAGATAGCAGGTAAGAGTAAGATATTTATTGTTTCTTTTCTCTCATTGCGATGATGGTTTCTCAGATCAGTCTTGTCACTTTCTTACTTTTTGTTTTGCTTATATTCTAGTATTCATTTGCAGAGTACGAACTAGCTCTGGGACATTCCTTCCTAGAGGCCGTGACAAGAAAATCAGGGACATTGAGAAAAGAATTGCTGATTTCACCTTCATACCTGTAGGTATGTTTGGATCTCCTATTACTTGGGTTTATATATACGTATATTTATATACATGGAGCAAAGCCGCTGAAACAAATTTCACAATTTCATTAATGTCCTATCGCCCTCATTAATTTCGTCAGCTTTTCTTTTTCCTTCTCTCTCTGCGTGTGGCCTACTTCTATTACATGAATAACTATTTTTTTAGTATTGGTAGCATTTCATTGTTTTTTCTATATACTACATGAAGATGATTGTTATAATGGATGGAAAGATATCATTATGAGTTATTGAACTGTATGATGATATATGTGAAATGGTAGATGAAAAAGAAACTTGCATGTGACACTTTTAGAACTGAGAAAGGGTAAATGCTGCTACCTGTCAAAGTTCACAGTTTGATGACTGAGGAAAAGAAAAGTAGAAAGAATAGTTGTTGTCATTTGTTGAAGCAAATGCTCTAACAGATTTTAATTTTAGTTGGAATTCAAAGACACTACTGCTGTTTGGTTTGTTAAGTCGACGGAGTGCTACCATCCCACCACGAACAGAGCCACCATTGTCCCAAGTCTCAACTAGCATTAATACAATTATATCAAATCACACTTCTTCATTCAGGGCGATCTTCTTGGATTGTTAATGCCGTTAGATCATTTTGTTAATTTTCCATCACCATTACTCAATCCATGTTACTATGCAAACTCAGGTTTAAGCTTAGTTAATAAGTGTTAAGTAGATATAGACCTTTGATGTGTGTTGAAAGATTACCTAAGTTCAGATATCAGGTTTGTGTTCCATTTTCTTGTATTTTGTGTTTTGCCCTTATAATTTAAGGCGAATGATGTTTAATTTCATGTGACTGTTCAATGCATAACTTATAATGCTAATGCAACATACAGAACACGGTGAAGGACTTCAAGTTCTCCATTATGAGGTTGGGCAAAAATATGAGCCTCATTTTGACTACTTCATGGACGAGTTCAACACGAAGAATGGGGGTCAAAGGATAGCTACAGTTCTTATGTACCTGTGAGTGAAAATATTTCAGTTCCCAGCATAGTTCATGGAAGTCCTCGTTTGTTCTTTCTAATTTATTTTCTTTTCACCATTCATTTGCAGCTCAGATGTTGAAGAAGGGGGCGAGACAGTGTTTCCATCTGCCAGAGGGAATATTAGTTCTGTACCTTGGTGGAATGAATTGTCTGAATGTGGAAAAAAAGGGCTTTCTATTAAACCCAAAATGGGTGATGCCTTGCTTTTTTGGAGTATGAAACCTGACGCCGGGATGGATCCTTCAAGTCTGCATGGTTAGTAGTTCTATTTGCATCGTGGTTTAATTTTTTTCACTCATCTCTGATGTCTCCGGAGCACTCTTAAAAGAGAAAATGATTTTACTGGCAATTGTCTAGCTGTTGTTTTACCAACTTTAATTGGTAATAATTTCATATTTCATCTTGTCAGGTGGATGCCCTGTGATTAGAGGGAATAAATGGTCAGCTACCAAATGGATACGCGTGAATGAGTACCATGTCTGAAATATACTCCTAAAGGTGAATATCTGTACCCAAAAAGAGTAGCGTGTCCTTTGATTCTGCATTCATTTTTATTATAGCCATTTGAATCAATAATTATAGTATTTTTATTAGACTGATGATTAATCTTTCTTTTGCCTTACCATAACTGATCACGGTTGCAGTAGCGATGTTGAACTCTTAGCAGTTAGGAGGCTTTCTAAAAATATATATGAGAAGTGTCTATATTCGATTGAACTACGCTACATATTTTGGAATACATATGATAAAAAATTTGAACTTCAAAAGACGTCTTTTGAATATTAGATAGTGTAAGTGATTCCCATGGAAGCTAAGAACTGCTTTATGTAGCAGAAGATTCACTCTACAAATTTAGAATCTTGTCACGGTGCTTGAACATTCCACTTCCTCATTGCCAAATTAGCTCTGTTAATATCATTGCTTCTGTTCATTCTTGTGCAGTTATCGCGAATTATCCCACTTGTAATCTGCTCCTCCTATCGACAATTTGTTATGCTGACAAGCTCCAAGTTGATATCTAATCTGTCCGAACAAATTGCTACTATAAATTTTGACATTACAGTGTTGGAGCCTTTTCATTCAACTCGAGTATGAAACAGTCTTGTTTACATTACAGCAGATATAGGATGAGAAATTGAGTTGCTGGTATAGAGACAATAATGCCTGATCTTGTAACTGAGAATGATATTTTTTATTTTTTCCTTAATAAATTCATGTGGCTACTGGTATACTTGTGTTACTTTCTCTTGCTATGCAAACATGGCTGTCCACTTCTTTATCGGGGGAATAAAATAGCAGAAAGTCCGTTCAAATTCAGTAGCATCTATCGTACTTTGTGGTTCGCTAATGACCAAATTCAAGTCCCTAGCCCTATAAATAATAAGAACTGCAGGTGGGAAGTTTTGAGTTCCAATTTCAGTCAATCTTCCAGGGGGATGCTGTACTTGGACATCAAATGGAAGACCACCCTACGGTGAACATACATATGTTTGTAGGGTGTCATTGTCATGTAATGTGTACTTGCAGACTTATTACTGGAATTTCAGTCACTTTTAAACACATTATATTTCTGCTGTTGTGGCCTAGGGAAACGACCAACTCAATAAGTCTTTGAGGTGCTCTAATGTTGCACCTTCCCATTACATGTCAAACCCATATGACAGTTTTAAGCATCCAAGTTACTGAAACGGTGGAGCTCCTCATTCAACAGGTCCCGAGATAACTGAGGCACGACTATTTTAAGAATGGCGAACCGGTTGATGACTTGGACTTCGAGAGGGGATGCAAAACGACGTAACAGGACACCCAATCCCGATTTATTTCTCATCTCCATTGGAGCGAATCCCTATCAGGAAAGATGATCCTTAATTATGTATTAGCTAGTCTCCTTTCGCCGAGGAGGAAAGAAGATAAACTTGCACAAAACTCACACCATACAATTTGCTGAAAAAGAACAAATGGCGATAACTAACATTAAAGTACAGTTACAATGATCTTAAAGAAAAAATTCATTTGAGTTGCACATCTATAATGATATAAAATGAAGAATTAGAGTATGAGAAAGCTTTATCCCCCCTAATAAAAATTTATAATTTATGTCAGACAACAATGACCACAATGACCACAATGACCACAGCCTGATTGAACTGTGATCGTATATTCCCAGCTATAGTTCTTCATTTATTCATATCAAGTGACAGGGCTCAGCACCGACCAAGGTAGTAAATAACTTGTCCTGAGTCGATCAATCTTTTATTCCGTGCTTGCTTAGCAACAGCAAACCCACTTTGCTCCTATTCTTTATTGTTTTGCATGAATCAAATTCCTAATGACATACTGCAAAATGCCTCCATGGTCAAAATATGCCAGTTCCACCTGCAATTTAGTACAAAATGGCAAGCATGAGTAAAATACGTCGCAAAGAACTGAAGCATTCATAGTTTTTACTAGTTTTCGTTCAAGCATTACCTCTGTATCAAACCGTAAAGTGCAGGTGAAGGTCTTGCCATTGTCAGTCTCTACAGCAATATCTTGACCAGGTCTGATTTCACCAACACTGCTAGGAAGATGGATAGTGAATCGTTCATTTCCAGTCAATCCAAGCGTATCAGCATCCTCTCCGGACTTGAAACACATTGGAACAATGCCCATTCCGACCAAGTTACTGCGATGAATTCGCTCAAAGCTCTTTGCAATGACTGCTTTCACACCCTGTTAGGAAGTCACAAGGATTAATATAAAAGCCTAGAAATATCTGGATGATAGATTACCGAAAGATGCCAGTTAGGAATGTACCAATAGCATTGGACCCTTGGCAGCCCAATCACGAGAACTTCCGCTCCCATACTCAGCACCAGCCAAGATAATTGTGGCATGTCCCTCATTCTTGTACCTCTGGTAATTAAAAAGACCGAAAAATGGTTACTAGAACTGAAATGAGATAATACTAGCAGGCTAAACAGTTAATGCTAGTATTGGTGATTAAGCAGATATATGACACTTAAAGATAGATCGTATTTACTCCGAATGGCATTGAGGAACCTGAAATTGTATATTTATTGTAATCTGTTTCAATATTCTGTTTCCTAACACCAAGTACGAAAAGTGCAGCTCAAAAGAATAAATTACCATGGCTACATCAAAGACGGAGAGTTTCTCGCCGCTGGGGATATGAACTGTCTTAGGTCCAACCTCTCCTCCCAAGAGTTTGTTCACGATACGAATGTTGGCAAAAGTTCCCCTTGCCATAATCTCATCGTTACCACGGCGGCTTCCATAGGAATTGAAGTCTCGCCGGTCAACACCACGATCCATGAGGTATTTGGCAGCAGGGCTGTCTTTGTGGATGCTACCAGCTGGTGAAATGTGATCGGTGGTGATACTATCTCCGAAATTGAGCAAGCAGTAAGCATCCTTCACACTGTGTGGTCCGGGAGGCGACATCGTCATGGCCTTGAAATAGGGTGGATCGTGAATGTAGGTTGAATTTTGATTCCAGGAGTATAGTGTGCCGGAAGGTACGGATAAGTTGTTCCACATGGGGTTTCCTTGAGTTATGGCCTGATATGTAGCTTTGAACATATCGGGTAGGACACTCGATTGTACGACCTGAAAACCGTGCAAGAATATCAAACATGACATTAGGAAATCTAACTTTGTTTTCGAAATAAAAATAGCAGGTGAAAGAAACTCACCTCTGCAACTTCCTCATTTGATGGCCAAATATCGCGGAAAAATATCTTCTTTCCATCTTTTCCCACACCGACTGGTTCTTTTTCGAAGTCAATATCTACCGTTCCAGCAAGTGCATAGGCAACCACAAGTGGAGGAGAGGCAAGATAATTAGCTCGTGTTAAAGGATGTACACGACCCTCAAAGTTCCTGTTCCCAGATAACACAGCAGCTGCCACTAAATCTGAACACAAAAACAACAAGATTAGCCTATTTATATCTAGATTCACCGAAGTCCACTGTTAAAATCCTTCTTTCTCCATTCACTTTTGTTTTAGGTCTAAACTAATGCCAGGTCACCAATTCATGTTGTGCAGATACTCAAACAATTCCATATCCACTACAAGACCCTGTTCTTTTTTACTGAACTGAAAGATGCTGAAAATAAGTAAAAAAGAACAGGTCCTAAGTCTATAAACCTATTGGGACCATCCTCTTTCTGGGCTTTAGAAAAAGAAAAACAACTTATCCGATACACAAGAAATGACATAGAAAGGATCAAACAGAAATTATTACCATTTTCAGTGATAGCGGATGCAACGGAGTCATCGATGTCGCCTGAATTCCCGATGCAAGTGGTACATCCATAACCGACAATATTGAATCCTAACTGATTCAAATACTTTTGCAAGCCACTGAAGCAACGTATCAAGTCAGAAATATACTAATGCTACACAATATTTAGCAATATGAGACGGTGATTATACCTCTTTTCCAAGTATTTTGTCACAACCCCAGAACCTGGAGCAAGACTTGTTTTAACCCATGGTTTCACCTGATAAAAATCGCAGATTTCAGATGAAATCAACAAATTATATGCAACCCATTGCTTTAAACGTTCACTAACGGAAAAGATTTTTTCATTCTTGATAACAATGGTATGTTTTTGTAAGGACAATAATACATTCCTGGAACAAAGTTCAATCCTTTAATTAAGAATCAACTTACGTCATACTAGTCCTCACAAAAGAAACAGAAAGAAATGTGCCCCACAATCTAAAATTGGGGCAAAAAAGAATCGAACTTCCAAAACAGCTGGTATGAACTGATATAGGAACGGTATTCAAAAGAAGAGAGAACTGACCTCCAATCCTAATTCACAAGCTTTCTTCGCAACCAAAGCAGCACCAAGCATGACACTAGGGTTTGAGGTATTAGTGCAACTAGTAATAGCAGCAATAACAACATCACCATGTCGAAGCTGTGCTGGAGTCCCGTGAAAATTGAATTCTGCAACCTTGCTCTGTGATTCCTTTGGAATAGCAAATCCCTACAGAACCAGACACAAAATATAGTTACGGACTGTGTTTCCGTGGATTAAATGAAACCACCAAGGTCATTGTATGAAAGTACCAAGCCACTATAAAAAATACACTAAATTTTCATTGACAGAAGCAAATCCTTCATGTTTTTATCTTACATAGAATAAAATGCATTTGTGTTTAAGTTAATGTGATTAATTTGAGATGCAAACAACGGTTCTGTCTAGCCTTGTCCGAGTTGACTAAAAATTCTCACCTTAAATCCAACTCTGTTGTCTAAACATGAGTGCCAATCTGCTTTCATCTCCTTCAAAGGTACCCGATCATGAGGCCTGCAAAAATACCACAACTTTTAAGGCACACAAAATATTGGAATGTAATTACTTGGTGCAAGTCCTCTTGTTAAGAAGATTATAGAACTAATGAACTTTTACCTCTTGGGCCCTGATACACAAGGCTCCACTTCCTCGAGATTCAATTCTAGATTAGAGGAGTAGACTCTCTGAATTTGGGGCTGCAATCAGACAAAAAAATGTAGAGTAAGAAATTACATCTTAAACAAACAAGATATGCAAGTCCCAATGACTAATTGCACATGGGTGCACTATTTACCTCGTTGTAGTCCACAAACATCTTGTTCGCCCTTAAATAGGACTCTATCATGGCTACCTGCATTTTTCGTTCTCTCAATCAGAAAGTGAATGGTCAAATAAAATGAAACATAATTTCATGTAGGCCAGGTTTGGCATTGCCGCTGCCAAAAGCTCTGCTTAACTTATAAGCTGGGAAAACTGTTTTCTGGAAAAGCTACAAATTGTAGCTTCTCCAAAAAGCAGCTTTCCTGGTTTACAACATTATATTTACCAAACGTTGCTTTCAACTTTCCCAACTTCCTTAGAAATAACAGCTTTTAAGGAAAGCAACTTCGCATTTATCAAATGTTGCTTTTAGATGGGAAAGCTGCTTTCAGGGCCCCAAACTAGCTCGTAGTCACTTACGGTTTCATCACTTCTGCCAGTCAATCTGAGATATTGCAGAGTAACATGGTCCACAGGAAAGAAGCCCATGGTTGCACCATATTCAGGAGACATATTGGCAATAGTAGCACGGTCTGCTAATGATAGTTCACCCATACCTTCACCTGCATAATGAAGCAAAAAGAGACATTTAATGTGAGATTAAAAAAAAATCATACCGCGAAACAATTAACAATCTCGAATGAAAGCAAGGGGGCGAGATTCTGATTTACCGTAGAACTCCACAAACTTGCCAACAACCCCATGCTTCCTCAGCATTTGTGTTACAGTCAAAACCAAATCAGTAGCTGTGACTCCATTCCTTAGTTTTCCAGTCAGCTTAAACCCAACCACACCAGGCAAAACCATGCTCATGGGCTGCAGAAAAGCAAGCATGCATAATCAATAATTGCAAAGAAACAATAAACACGATAATGATTTTTAACCATGCCTTGAACCAATGGGGCTTTTCTTTAACTAATTCACAGAGATAATAAAGTTTAATTAATTAAGAATGGACTACAGATATCGCATCAAAATCCACCTTGAAACAAATAGATATCGTACAGATTATCAAGATTTATTACCTGGCCAAGCATTGTAGCTTCTGCTTCTATCCCACCAACTCCCCAACCGGCAACACCTAATCCATCAATCATAGTTGTATGTGAATCTGTTCCAACAACACTATCAGGATAAAGCAGTCCATTTGTGTTGAATACAACTCTTCCAAGGTATTCCAAATTGACCTGCAATCATATTCAATATTAATAATAAAAGTTAAATATTTCGCATAACAACATATCAGGATAGAATATTAGGACCAAATTTCACCCTATTAACCAATTGACAAGGGCAGGGCAACATTAAATAATGCACCACCAACATATGCAAATTCTGCCTCACCTGGTGGACTATCCCAGATCCCGGAGGAACAACAAGCATGTTATGGAATGCATTTGAACCCCATTTGAGGAAACCAAATCTCTCATTGTTTCTTTGAAACTCAAGTTCCATATTTGCCTGAACTGCATTTTCTGATCTTGCAACATCAACCTGGACTGAGTGATCAATAACCAGATCAACCGGAACCTGGAGCCAAAAATTTCAGAGAACGATTATGCAAAATAAATAACTAAACAGGATTCCTGGAGAGAACACAAGATAGGTTGCACTACAAACCACGTTCTATTGATAGCTTACCAATGGGTTAATTTTATTAGAATCGCCTCCAAGACTGTTCATCGCATCTCGCATACAGGCAAGATCAACAACGGCAGGAACACCAGTAAAATCCTGTTAAAATCAGCCAAAAATGTTAATACTTGCAGTGACAATAGATATTGATTATCACAACCATCTAATCTAGCATTTCGAAAAATATAAATTTTAAAACAGTCCACAGGCTGACTAAGCAATGTTCATGACCTGGAGAAGAACTCTGGCAGGCTTGAATGGAATTTCAACTTGTTTAGGAGAAGTATTCTCCCAATCAATAATCTTCTCAACATCCTTACTCTTAACTTGAAACTCATCACAGTTGCGAATTGCAGACTCTAAAAGGATCTTAATTGAATATGGCAGCTTATCTGCAAAAAACCACAAACAAATACACCAACCTCCCAATCAAATTCCCTTCACATCAAATCAGCAATTATTTTAAATCTTTAGCCCTTCCAAGAAGGAGGTTAACGGAAATAATGGAATATAAATTTTCCGTTTAACCTCATTTGAGAGTTTTTTTAAAGAGTAAATGAAACCCAATGGGGTTAACATTTCACTCCCTTTAACCTCAAAACCTTAACCTCGATTAATGGAAGTAACATAAACTTTTTAACTAATATACATCCATTCAATTTTATAAACTCTCAAACAAGGTTATCATTTAACTATCATTCCCGTTACTGCCCTTTCCGTTCCGTTACTCCCATTAACATCCTCTATCAACTCCCAAAAAGAGGCTAAATCTTTAGCAGAAATTATTAATAAAGGTCAGTCAATGATAACGTAATAGAAAATATTCTGACTTTGTATCACTTTCAAATCAGATTCCCCTCTTTTTAAAAACTACCCAATGACCAAACAGAACCCAGATATTTAAATTTGAAACAATATTCATAATGAATATACTAACCGATTCTGGGATCATTAAGAGCAGGCAAGCTATAGTATTTCCCAAATTCACCACCATCAGATTTCTCAAGTGTCTTCAATATACTCTTAAAAGGGTGTTCATTAGCTGAAACCAATCAATCAAATCAAACCATAAAGTTAAAAAAGAAAAAAGGTTAGCTCAAACATCAGAATCAAATTTCAAAATCAGAAAAAACAGATTGAATAATTGAGTACCCATTGTTGGGATCTGAGATTGGAAAGTGAATTTCCGGAAATGGGAGAGATTTATGGAAAGTGGGTGGCTCAAAGATTAGTCGAAGATGGTGAAGAAGAAGAGGAAAAAGATGTGATCTTTCTTTCTATATGTTCTTGAAGTGCGGGATCAAACGACGTCGCCGTTTCGTCTGAATATTCAAAGTCCTGCCAAATTATATTCTTCTATGTGATGTCAATCCACGTGATAATTATTTATTTATATTTAGCTGTATAGTTTTGTTATTATCCACTACCTTATTATTGACAAACATATCCATGAATGAATTAATAAGGTTCCTTGTCAATTGATAGGACTTCATAATGGTGATCCAAATCCGTAAACTTAGACTTGCACAGCTTAAAAATGCGTTATATATGTATAGAATCAGAATTATGCATAAATTTTAAAGGTTGTTCTCTTCAAAAGTTATAAGATGTAGCTTTTTCACCTTACTTAAACAGTTTTTTGTATTTAGTAAATATTATTTTTTATTAGAGTAGTTGCTTTTGAAGTCTCGGAAAGCAACGTCAAATTGGACTTCCTATTGTGACTGGAGTGTGTATTTTTGGGTTTTTGATAAAGTAATTTAATGATAAATGTGATTAGGCCCAACCCAATCCAGTGTATGAATATTGTTAATGTATATGCTAACAATCTACCATTCTATATGTTTAATTTAATATATTCAATCTGCCATTCTTTCTATGCTCATGCATTTTTAGTTCTTCTAATTAAGCCATACTGTACATTCTACCCATATTACTTATTTAAGCTCAAATGAAGCCAATAAAAAAAGTCCCCATAGCTCAGCCATAAAAACTACAAGTACTAATATTCACAACAAAACCAACCTGCTAGGCACCGATAGAGTCACGAAGTAAACTACCAATGCATCCAAATAGCACACTAGGTTGGTTTACTAATGTAACACCCTAGAGTATAAAATATCATTCAAATAGCACACTAGAGTCACGAAGTAAACCAACCTAGTGTGCTATTTGGATGCATTGGTAGTTTACTATTCGGATGCATCCAAATAGCACACTAGGCACAAGCAGGAGCTTGTACATAACAAATATAAGCACTTTCGAAATGGTTTTGCTCGAGACAACATATTTCAATCCGTGTTTAAAGTTGAAGTAGATAAAATAGCGTAGAAGATTGGAGATGTTGCAATAGTTAATATCAAAAATTCAAAACACATGTTTAATTTTTATTGTTTAATGATTATTTGAATGATATAAATTCATATTATTTTATACTTTGGATAATTCATTTAACCAATCCACTTTATCATGCACCAGAATAGTTTATTATTGTTATTATTAATTCATAAGCTAATTGCAATTATGGGATTGAACCTTTTGGGAATGTTCATGAATCACAAACAATATGTGAAGCAGAAACATAAAGATAAAGATAATTTTATTATTTAAAGTGTTAGTGGTTTTTCCATTTACAGAGCACACTAACGTTTGCTACTTCTACCCATTATTACATCTCAAAATTTAGAATTGGGCTTGAGGATTAGGGAAAAAAGAAAGAGAGTAAGTAATCCTGGGCCTGGGCCCTTTTATTATTATAATAATAATTTATTTATTTTTTTATAACATATAATTATTATTATTATTATTATTGGGTAAGATACCACAAAAATCTAAAAACACCAAGCAAGATGAGGAATTTAGATTAATTTTTTTTTTTGTTTAAACTATAGATTAGTGTGTAAAAGTGGGATTTAACTGAATTTTCTTTTACTCCATTCAATATGTTGAATTGATCTGTAAATATACATTAGTTACATGGTAGAAGTTATACAAAATTTCTATAATGAGATAAAAATAAAATAAAAGAAATGGTCCTATAATTTAAAGCTGATTCCAACGATATTGATATATTTCGGACGTTATTTTACATATTTTTGACGAAAATTATCATTAGAAGTCAACTTCTATTAGTTAATTTTTCAAACTAAAATGGTCATAACCACTCATTATAAGAGTGGCTATGGTGCATAGATCCAGCCCTTTCTCCTTCTAGATATGCCCTTATGTTCGATCTTGAATATCAAAACACTATATCTCATTTTGAAACCTAGTGTTAAACCACTAAAACGCAAAAATAAAATTTGTTATTATATCCATTCTTTTTTTCATAGTTAGTGTTTGATTGATGAAATGCTACCAAAAAGTTGATCAATCCAATAATTGCAATTAGTTTATTAATTGTATGAGAACATTGTAAAGAAAGAGGGACATATATATAGTGGGTCCTTATTTAGCTTACCCACTAATTAAAAAGAAATACAAAAATAATATAAAGATCCTTATTTAATTCTTTAATACTAGTATATAATTAATATATTAATTAACAATTAGAATATGTTTAAGTTAGTTGCACTTTCGATTATTCATTCCTTTTGAAGCAGCCAGTCATTGATGGACATCTCCATCTCCCTAATTCTATTGCCAAAAATTATTAAGGAGTTCAAGTACTTAAATTTTACTTAAGGACTTTTAATTTGATGTGTAACAATACACTTGTCACACGTTTAATGGAGGTCTTTCAACTTTATTTAAAGTTCGATATTCTCTAATAATTTCCAACAAATACAACATCGCTTCAACTTGTAGTAGTGGCTTAATCCATAAGCCCACTAATTGAACTTTATCCCAAAATATTAATTGTCTTTGAGCTTTCAAAATTACAAATAATCTTATATATTTGCCGAAATATAATAAATAATCCTCTAATTTGAAACTAGTGTGCCAAAACGTGCCAATTAAATGTTGAACTCACCTTGCCTAACTTTATTGTGATTTTCAATTGTGGACTTTCTCTGCCCGTTTTTTTTCTACTATTACTAAACTACCTGAAGTTATTTTGTTTGAGTTTATTTTTGTTTATAATGTAAAATCAAAACTACGCATTTTTTAGTTACTTAAATCAACATCTATTGTTTTTAACTAGGAAGTGAATCATCTTTAATCATTCTGATCATTGTAGAATGTGTAAATTAGTATATATATACTTGCTAGTGTATCTCACTATATTAAGGGCATCATCCGCGTCAAGAAAAGAAACATCGAACGTGATTCATCTAAAGCTTATCCAATGCACCCTAAAATATGACCAAATCTATGCACTAAAATATGGCCAACCCTCTAATTTTGTGATTTTAGTCAAGGCCTCTTATATCCATTTTCTAAATTTAGAGACGTGAATAATGAAACTAATGATAATAAAAAACTATAATTATACAGCAAGAGTTTGAGCTTTTCCTTTTTCTTTTTCTATCTCCGTTGATGATGTTGGACTTTGAGATCTAACTTCAATAATAGATCGAATGAATTTGTATCTCAAAGTACATTATTCGACATATATGATATATGTATTCAAAGTTTTAGGCTCTCTTATTTTTTATTGAATTGAATTGAATTGAATTGAACTGAATGATATTGAATTGAACTGAATGCTATTGAATTGAATTGAACTGAAATAAATTGAATTGAACTGAATTTACTGAACTGGGTTAAAAATTTATAATTTAATATTGTATTATATATGAGACTGAATAATTTTTGTGCTGGCAGAGTCAAATTTTTTATAATTTAATATTTGTAACACCTAATAAAGTTTTAACTGATTCTGAGCTAAGAATTAATTAAATAATATTAACACCTAATAAAGTTTTAAATGATATTATCAAGCCACATCGTGGTTTGTCAGAGATCCCTTCGGAAGTAGCGAACAACTCACGCTATTGGCCTTATTTTAAGGTAATGTTCGACATTATATTTGGACCTTATAAGTCATAACATGTATACTTTCTCATTTTAAACCTCATGTAACTTTTAATTTTATTTTTAGGATGTTATTGGGGCTTTAGATGGCACCCATATCCAAGCAAATATACACGATGAGGAAGGTGTGCCATTTCGAGATCACCATGGAAACAAAAGTTGGAATGTGTTGGCATGTTGCTCATTTGATAGAATTTTCACATTTATTAATGTGGCATGTTGCTCATGATATCACAGTGTGGAAATATTATTTAACTAATTCAAAATATGTTTTTCCTCATCCACCTGAAGGTAAAATTATATTTATTATTTTTTACTTTCATGACAAAGTAATATTGATTCTAATTTTATGTTTCTCATAATTTTTAGGAAAATGTTATTTAGTAGATTCAGGATATCCAAATACTCTTGGATATTTATCTCCAATTAGAGATGCGGAAACTAGATATCATATGCCGGAATTTAGGTGTGGAAGACCTAGAGGAATGGAAGAACATTACAATTATTTACATTCGTCTTTGAGAATGAAAGTAGAAATGTCATTTGGACAATTGAAGAAAAGGTGGAAGGTGCTCTACAATATGCCTCAAATGTCGATCATTGTTTCTACATTTAAGCTTCATAACTTTATAAGATTGTGCACACTTGGAATACCAATTACACAATATGGTCCAAATGTCAATGGAATAGTAGATTCAGATATATTTAGTACAAACCGAAAAAATGTCATGTTAGTAGTACGGAATGGTATAGCGCAACAAATTTGGCAATCACGACGGCTAGCGGAAAATGAAGAGCAATCAGATGATGAAGATATTGGAGAGAATGGTTAAAAAAATATATTTATGGAATTTACTGAACTGAATTGAATTATTGAAAAATGTTGAATTGAATTGAATTGAACAGTATTGAATTGAACTGAATTGAATTGAACTGAATTAAATTGAATTGAATTGAAATATGTTGAAATTAAATCAAAAAGAACAGGGCCTTAGAAAGAAAAAAAAAGCACAACAACTATTCATTTATTAGAGGAGTAATACATCAAAAACTTCTTATAGTTGGTCCAAAAAGCAAATTATCTTATTCAAATTACAAAATATTTCATTAGCTCTCTAAACTTAATTATAAAAGTAATTTTGGTAATAAAAAAAGCTCAACTATGGGTAGATCTATTTACTCGCAAGTCTAGAAAAAACGATAGACATCGATGAAAATTCACAGTGAAATTTACAGATGTCTATCAATAAGGGCTAATTTTTGACTGATAGACATCTGTAAATATAAAAATGATTTATTAGCTACCTAAATTTACTTAACATCATATATTTTCTATGTTTCAATGATTCTTGTGGCATCTTTAAGTTTTAATGTCATTCCATTAACCGAGAAATGATTAGGGGCTTTAGGATTTTTAAGAAAGTTAAAAGATCTCATTGAATGTATGACAAGTGTAATGTGAACCGACACAATTTACATAAGTCTGAAGTACACTTGTCACACATTTAATGAAAGTGCCTTTAATAAAGTTAGAAGTCCTCAGCATCTAATAATTTCCCCACTATAGATGATGTGTAAGAATTCTCGTGTAAAAATATAAACCATGCATAGAGGGGATATTTTAATAAGTATAAGTGTAATAATTGGGTTTTGAGAAATTAGATCCCATGACCACATAATAAATTTGGTGTAATACACAATTTAAAATGTAGGGCAATAACACAACATTACCAGAATTCCCCGTGGTTACCTACTTTTTCTTTTCTTTCTTTTGATATCTAGTATAAACCGTATAAGTGCATAAGAAAACAAACTAATTTATATTTGAGCTACATAGATTTTCTGAGAAACATTAAGTATTTGTTTTATTTTCGTGGAGATTTAATCTTTTATTAGATAGTTAAGCTGATATAATACCTTAAATAATTAGACTACATATTTGATAATGATTAAGAGCCAGTTTAATATTATTGTGGAGAGAAATACTGTTATTGGAAAAGGAAAAACAAGCAAAAGTTGAATTTTTTTCTATAAATATAGTATAAAATTCTGAAAAATTCTGAAAATATTTATTAAAATATATTAAAAGTCACTGTTTTAGTAAACAAAAAATTATTATGAACTTTATGCATGAATTTTAATAATGTAGTTTCACTGAAAGTTTAAAATATTTTTGCATTACCATATGGTAATTTTAATTAGCAAAGCCTGCTTTTAACATTTGAAAAATAATGTAGAGAGTGACCAAACTGCTTCATTAAAAAAAGAATTTCCAATCCATAATAATTAAGATTTGATGTCCCCTTATATTGAGGTAAGAGTTATGTGAGGGTGCTTCTATTTTTCCTCTTTGTCCCAAATCCTAATAAATGTGAACCCACATAATTGGCCATTCGAAAATTAGCTATAGTAGTTATCAAGAAAAGTAAATATAGTAAGTTTATTTTTTTTCTCAATAATACAATAGTAAAATTCTGGTAATGATAGAGGTTTCTATATAACAACTGGTTTACTTAATAATTAATACCGACACTAACGATAGATTATTTGTGTCATATCAATAATGTGAATATATTATTTCACAACTCTGAGATATTCTACTATGAGACACAACTTTTTTATTTTTACCTGTTGTTAAAATTCGTCCAATTTTTTTTGGATAAGTTTTAAGAGCTTCTCTTTCGACAAATTATAAATTATAGCTTTTTCTACAATCAATTTTTCATATTGTTTTATAAAAAGCAATTTTTCATATTGTCTTATAAAAAACAATTTTACATTTATCAAACGTTATTTTACTTAGAAAAAGCTGCTTTTATTTTGAAAAAACAATGTCAAATTGACCCACAAATCCTTAACAAAAAATCTATCTAGTTCAAGGGTTATAATATCAACACTTGTCAAGAATAATGTTTCTGCTGAGTCTCTGTGTAAATTAGGTGAAATATTACCAATTAGCATGAGTTAGAGTCAAATATTATTACCTTAACTTTTTCGTTCAATTGATTTCTTGATATGATATTCGAACTCTTAAATTAAGAGGTTTAAATTTTGAATCTAAGCAACTCTCTTTATTTTTATTTTGTAAAATTTAAACGCATGACACGACAACATATATTATACACGTGTAACTCGAAAAAGCATTCGTATGCAAAAGTGTGTCAGAGCTTATAATAAAAATTATTTTTAAACCTTAACTATTCAAGTTTAATTAATTTCATAAATTTCTAGATATGATAACATAGTGTCTTGAACAAAACTCTTGGCAATATGGTAATGACTAGTCTTGGTTACCAAGCTTCCTTCCCAAAAGTGGTTAATAATGTATTAATTGTTGTCAATTCAATTTCTTGGCATGCTACACATGCTCACCATTTAATGCGATGAAATCGGGGGTGAAAAATATCTATTCAACAATTTATTTTTGCCTTAAAGTCTAAGTAGTTCCATAGTTTATAACCTTAAAAATTAATTAGATGTTGAAATTATATATTGAAAAGTGAATGGTTCTCTTTTCTTTTTTTCTTCTAAATGATTAGCTTTTTTTTAGATCGAAATAAAACTTTAGTTGGGTTTTAAATTAATATTATTTGATTTGATTGTTTTATTATATATTTAGCTTCAATTTATATATGTGGATTTTGGTTAGTTTTAACCAATTTTTTCTATTAATTTTTAATTAAAAAGGGTTGAATTAAGTTAATATGTTTTACTATAAATAAGTTAAGCAATTTTATACTATGAGAGCATAGTTAAGTTTTGCTTAATAATTTTGGAAAGAAAATTGAACCTTATCCTTCTAATAATGATTTGGGGACAAATTTGATCCTCATCAAATAATGATATCCATGAATGAGATCCATTTGCTTTGTTTAAAAAATAAAGATGACAATTCTAAAAGACTAAAGAGTATAAGAAAAAGAAAGAGCAATCGGGGGATACAAAGAATAAAGAAATGCCTCAAGATACAATCCATTTGAAATAATTAATTAATATTAATAAAATTGTGGGTAGACTATTGATTCCATCCCAAAATCTATGAGCCCATAGTAAAGCCATTATCCACTCCACACCTACTTGCATTATCACCATCATCGTGAACATCAACTTTAGATATTTTTTCATAAAATGTATGACAATTTAAAACAATTTTATACTTTACGCCTAAAATGATACATTAATTATAGGGTTTTTTTAGGTTACATGCGACTCAATACTATATGGATATTGTTTCTCTAACTTAAATTTGTCACTTTAAAACGCATTATACATGCATTGGATTGATATATTATTTAATTATAAGCACATTCACTAGCCCTATTTAATTTATTCTCTCCCTCACCATCATCCCTCGTAGCCGATTCTTGTAAAATACTAAAGTTTTTTGCGACACCACCCACTTCAGATCGGGTCACTATAAGCTTATCAGCTTTCACCTGGTTCATACCTTGAATGGTTGAACTACACATTATACATAAAGATGAGTCTGATACCATAATGTAACACGTGTGCTCAATACCATGCATATATTGCTCGCTTTTGTCCAAATCCATCAGAAATTAGCTGCATGCATGATGCATATATTAGATCCACACATCACTTATAAGTCATGGTCATCTCCTCTCTATTTACAACGTGGAAGTCAATTCATTTTACCTTCGTGTCATTATTTCTTTAAACCGCTCTTATATAGGTTTTCCTATCTCGACGTTGTACACTTCAGACTTAGTCGTTACATCATGTGTCATTTTTACGAGTCTAAAATTTAGAAGATATTTTGACAACTTCAATTCTTTTTCCCCCAATTTATATAGGAAGACCAATTATACATCATTTTCTTGCTCTATAATGGTACCACTTGCACTATATTTAGCATAATCCCTCCATTTGCCCCCACTAAATAAAGGCTGAAACTTTCTTCTTGTTGAAAATGAGTGATTGAAACTAAGATAAAAAAAATTTAACTTACCTTTCTTGTGATTTTTATTTTTCCTAGAGCAAAATTGAAAACAACCCATTTATTTATTTCTTCCTCCCAATATGAAAGTTGTAATCTTTTTCCCCTTTTCATTGAAACCATAGATTTTTTTCTTGGTTTCATAATAGAGGAAAAGTATTTTTCTGAATATTTTGAAGAGAGAGAAAGAGTTGGTGTTTCAAAGAAAACAGGTAGATAGAGAAAGTTGTCTTAAAGAAAAATATAAGAAGCTTTAAATGCGAGTAGGTTGATGCCTTCCTTCCTTCCCTTCTTCTCTCTCTTAAGGACTAAGCATATATCAAATTAACCCATTACCTATCTTTTTCCTCCTCTCTTTTTTCACATATTTATACACAAAAGTCCTCTTTTTTGAACCAATTTCAATCATCATCATCAACAACACAAATTTTTCTTTTGCTTGTTCTTCAAATCCTCAAACAAATTTGAAAAGCCTAGCAAAGTTATGGAATTTTATCCATATATTTCTCGTTTTGCAATCTCTTCATTACCTTTCTTTGGTGATTTTGTTGATAAGATTAAAGAAGCTTGCAATTTTGCTGTTTCTGCTATCATTGGCAATATTTTCTCTGCAATCTTTACTTTCTTCTTTGCCTTAGGTTTGTTATTCTCTCACCCTTTTAATTTTTCAGCATTTGGGTTTCATTTGAATTTCATTATATTGTAATTTGTGCATTTGTTGATTTGATTCAGTTGGGTTTTATCTTTAGATCTGTTATTGAATTGGGTTTTGATTATTTGGTCTAAAGTTTTGATCTTTTTGTGTATTTTTTGAATGTTGTACAATCAAATGATATAGGTATATAAAATTGTTTTCTAGAGCTATAGAAAAGGGGGGGTTTTCCAAATTGTTGGGATCATTGTCTTTTTATCCATACTATAGAAAAAGATAACAATGATATTATTATTATAACCCATGTTGTTCTTGGAATTAAAGATGTGTTTTTTCTTTTGTGTTTTAGCTAGTATTTTCTTTCTCTTTCTAATCTTGGCTGTTTATTAAATTGATGGGTTGCATTATTGGGTTGCAGTGGGGACCTTGTTAGGAGCCATGACAGGAGCATTGATAGGCCAAGAAACTGAAAGTGGGTTTGTAAGAGGAGCTGCAGTTGGAGCCATTTCAGGAGCTGTTTTCTCAATTGAAGTCTTTGAATCTTCTCTTCTTCTTTGGCAATCTGATGAATCCGGAATTGGTTGTCTTCTCTATTTGGTATGCTATTTAATCAATCAATCAATCAATGTGCTTTCTAATGTCCGAATTTGGCCTTATCGTTTTGGGGAGTGCAGATTTGTTTTTAATGTACAAAATGGTAACATTTTACTTGCATTCTAAACAAGTTTGTTGATAAACTAAACCGGGTTCGTGTATTTTGACAGGTTGTTTGTAACTGCGTTAACAACATAGTAAACATTTTTGGCAGTTTTTTTGTGATTAACTTGTCTAGGACAAACTTCAGTATTGTCATTTTGGTAGGTTATTTTTCATGTGTTCATAATGTAGTTTACATTTATGGCAGTTTTTTTAGACAATTGATGGGTGGAAAGTTCAAATTGACCGGTGAATTAACTGTTTAAGAACAGTAAATCAACAACTGGTTTAATTATCCTGTTAGATTGGGGTGAAGTTCATCTGGCTTAGAAATGTAATGGATAAACTTTTTGCGATTTTTTTGTACGCTAGGGTGTATATCTGCACTTCCCGAAGAACGATATGGAAAATTTTGGACTTTATATCCCTTTAGTTTAATATGCATTCGAGCAGCCTGAAAGGACCCTTTAAGCTCTCGAATAAGCTGTTTTCACTATTCATAAAACTTGAATTCAACCTGTCACTATGAAAAATGAATAATGCTATTGAAGTTTATGAATTTGATGATCAGTTCTTCTTATGTTGATCTGATGTTCAATCATTCTGCAGATTGATGTCATTGCAAGCCTTCTCAGCGGTAGACTTGTTCGAGAGCGAATTGGTCCTGCTATGTTAAGTGCAGTACAAAGTCAGGTAAAATTTACCGAACAACCTACTATACTCAATTCATTGTTCATTATAAACACAAAAACGTCGATTAAATTCTTGCTCACATCTTCAATTTACTGAACTTTTAGATGGGTGCTGTCGAAACAAGCTTCGAGGAAGTTCAAAACATCTTTGACACGGGAAGTGCCAAGGGATTGACAGGGGACACAGTTGACAAAATCCCTAAAATCAAAATCACGAGCAATAACAACATCGATGCTTCGGGGGAGAAAGTTGGCTGTTCCGTTTGTCTTCAGGTTCGTTTTAATCCTCATTTCCGGCTTATTTCATACCCGAAACAAGATTGTTTGGTTGACATTATGTACTCAACGAATGCAGGATTTTCAGACGGGCGAAATTGTTAGAAGTTTGCCTCATTGCCATCACATGTTTCATCTACCTTGCATAGATAAATGGCTTCTAAGACATGCTTCTTGCCCACTCTGCAGAAGGGATCTCTGAAATCAGAATGATATAATTCCTTTGTTCTTTCATTGATTCCTTTTTTTTTTGTTATATCCACTGTAAATTCCGAGATGAGATATGTCCGGTTTTCGTGTTTATATCGATCCGATCGGCAATACCTTTGAGAGCTTCAATCTGTATGTTGATTCAGATTAAGTAGATTAGTAGTTTGGGGTATGCCAATGCCACAATCTTTATACTTTAGATTAGTTCTATGTATAAAATTTCTTTCTTCTCTTCTAACTTTTTTTTTTTTTGGTATAGATTTAATTTTCTGGTGTTTGGATTCGGTCATTCATATTTTGGGATGGTTTGATAATTATTTTTAATGAGCATACTAATATCATTTTATTTTTTATGAAAGCATACTAATATCATACTGAAGGCTTTTCTTCTAGTGTTCTTTAATATAAAATATTAATGAAATCAATTTTGGATTTCTGAGTGCCTTCAAGTCACACGTAGAAATTTTTAATTGGAAGATAATCAGCCTAAAGAGTGTCCAAAAATTGCACAAAATTCATAAAAAAAATAAAATAGTACATTATAATTAAGGTGCTTTCTATGGTTACTTGAAGTAATGTTTACTTTGTTTTTATCACCATTAAATTAAATTTTATTCACTAATCTAATGGTGATAGTGGACAAAGTAATGGTTACTTTGTAAAAAACAAAGTAACCATAGAAAAATTTTACGGAACCCTATAATTAATGAAGGAACAAGACAAGTCTTATTTTATTTTAGATAATATAAAATTTTCAGAAGCATTATATATCACATCCTTTGTATTGGGAGAGTATTTTATTTGTAAATTGGGAGCACATGCTATAATACTTTCCAATATTTATGTACAAATGCATATAAAATTGATAATACAGAAGAAAACAAACAAATTATTAAATGTTCTTAAGAAATTAAATGTTTTGAGTATATAAATATCTATACAACATACCTTGATGTTTGTTTATGAAGAGAATACAGTAATGTGAAGTCAGATATGTCTTGAGAGGATAATAGTGGCGGACCAAGTGGTTGATTTTGCTCGCAATTCCTTTTTGGGTTGTCTTAGTTGGAGCTAGTGGTGCATTTTAGGGGTTTTAAATTGTAGTATTGAATATCTGAATAAAAATTAATTTAGTAAAAACCCGTTAGCCGGACGGTTGAAGATCTTTGAGTACTATTTTGGAAATTGCGGCGGACGCTTAGAAGGTCAAGTAAGTTCATATCAGATTTTTGATTTTGAGCGTCTAGGTGAGGCTTAAACGGCCAAACCGTCTTTGTTTGAAACATCGATAAAAAGATGAGAAATTTTAGAATGAACCAAATCCACTACGTATCAATGGTCCTATCTTATAGTGTATTAACATATTTTATTTTTATTATTATTTTGTAAGTTTAATCATTATCAAAACACTATAGTATGGAAATATTGACATGTAGTAAATCTGTTTTTTAAAATTTCTCAAATAAAAGTACAAAATTGGATTCAATTATTGACTTCTTTTTTAGTAAAGCATCTTCAATGGTGTGAATAACTTGTGACAAAGGCCTCTCAAGTGGCAAAGAATTGTAATTAGCCATTGTGAGGATTGTGAAGTAAGAACTTGTAAAGTTACATAGAAAGTAAAATGGCTTATTTTTATTTTTTTTTAAATAATTGTGCAATTGCGCTTACATTAAATAATAAAGAAAAACTTTCACCATTAGTGTTATTCTAATCCATAACCTCTTTAGTCATATGTAGAATATTTAATCACTAAGTTAATTACTTCACCACCCATGAAACCTATTTGTTACTTTGTCTTTTATTTTATTTATTAAAATACAAATATAATAATATTTTTAATAATAAAATTATAATTTTATGTGTTGACTTGGGTTCCACAAATGTTAGTTATAATACTACAATTGTTGTCACACTAAAATCCCAATTATATAAAAGAGAAACAAAAAGGTTTATATTTTGGCAAGAGTTTGATGCTCTTATTATTTAGGACTGTACCAAATTGTATTGCTGGTTTTTGTAAATCATAGAGAACCATCACTGAATATTCCGAATAAAAACATCATTTGGACCTCCCAATCTGGTTGCTTCTTGAAAAGAAAAACTTAGCTCATATGTAAATTCAAGCTTCAGTATTAGAGTTATGTAATTTCGAAACAATATGTGCGTATCACATTATCCTTTTGGACTCATATTCATCTTATTGAACTGCATAATTTTAAAACACGTTATATATATATATATATATATATATATATATATATATATATATATTAGTTCCACATTTCACTTAGAAGTTCATCCAATATTATATATATTTTCAATATAAAATTCAGTTCATTCCTACCTCTATCTCCATTCTTTAAAACTACTCTTTGTACAATGCTCCCTACCTAACTCAATCGAATTCGGATCATGTCATACAATTATTATGTGTATTTTCCAAAAATTATGTTAAATAACATAAAATGGATGCACAATATGGTCTAATTAATAAAATTATGGCTAGTGGGTGGGATAATTAATTATGTAAACCACAAAAGCATATGACACCATTGAGGTTTGTCAGAAGATGAATCCATATCTCACTATCCTTAGCTACATTTATCAAACACAAAAAATAATAGTACAATTATTTTTTCCAATTCTCATTTATGAAGCCATATATATACTGAATTCTGCAATTAATACACATCTAATGAAGCAGATGTTCTACTAGATATTTTGTCTAAATGTTTTTTAAATTGAATATAAAGTTATATATGGATGGGATATTTTCATTATTTGTTTAATCATTCATATATATATATATATAATGGAAAAACAATATGTTAATTGAAAAACTATTAATATCTCTCTCTCATAAATGCCAAAAATATCTTCTGATAAGTCATTCACTAGGGGGTGGTAACTTTTAACAAATGACTTTGAATCATTAAGTGCAATTTGTTATCAATGATGTTGTTTACTGTTTCCACTTATAGAAAATTTGGTAGTTCTTTTTTTATTTGAAAAGAAGTTGTTTTCTATTTAAAAAACGAATACACTTAAGTTAGTGATTCACAATTTAAATCTCAGCGTGAGATATACTAAAGTTTTTTTGGACACATATTATTTACTTATTTACAAAAAAAACTAATTATATTAAAAAAACAAAAACTAACCCATAAAGTAATTTACGACGCCTAGTATTACAATACTACCACATATCAATATTATACGTCACGTGTCCAACTAAAATTGGTATGAAGTTCCACCAATTAGAATAGATCATGAGCCAAATGATAAAATTCTGGATAAAACAGTTCGTTCCATCACCAATATCCTTTAATTAGCGCTAACAACATATGCAAGATTCAATGACAAGGAGTAATCCAATGTATATGAATGGTTAATTGAAAATATTTTGAGTAGTATCACTAAAAAAAAAGAATAAAAGTTATAGATTTCTCATATGGAATTCCGTTCATTTTTCTCTGAACAAAGAAGTGCTTCAACCTCTTAGCCTTTATTTTGGTATTCATAACCTTTTGGGCCAAGCCCAACAACATCTATTTGTTATATAATCCCCATTTCTTTTTTTGGTGAGAGTTATTTACTATTTGTTTTATTTTATAAAATTATAAAGTTGCTGTCGAAAATCAAATAAAGTTATAAAGATAGATTTATTTTTATTTTATTTTTTTATGCCAAAAATTTGTTGGTAATGAATTTTATTGAGTCCACAAATTAACAATTTCCAAAACAGAGGTATGGCTTTCCTTTAATTACTTGATTGATGATTAAGTCAAATACAAGATGAAGACATTTGCTAATGGACAATTAGTCACAATATCACATACCTTCTCATTAATTAATATTGACTTAAATTAATTAAATGGCGACTATGTCAAGATGTTTTAATAAAATTCTTATCAAGGTGACTGAATTTAGTATTTCTCTTAAATTCTTATTGAATAATAATAAATTTGGATTTGGTTCTTAATTGTTTCATAATCATCAAGTAGACCCAACCCATAATAACTTTAATATAATTAATTAGATTTCATCAATTTTAATAATAATAATAATAGTAATAAATCATGCACAATATAACAACCAAAACAATATTGTTTAATTTATTAAATTTATTTTTTCTCCGATTTTGATATTAAAACCCACAACATCACACTTTCTTTTAGAGCGTAATAGTCATTAAACTATGGTTGAAAATAATATTTTGACAACACAATTTTTGAATGTCGTATTCCTTATCAATTGGTTATACACATAGTGAATGAATAGTTTAGAATTTTAACCTTATTCATTACAATTTATAAAAAAAATAAAATAATTTATACTAGGCTAATCCTATTTCTACCACTTGAATAAATTAAAAATACATTACCGATTTTATCTGAATCTGCAATTTATATATTCTAGAGTTTAAAATAGTATTTTTATAATATTTAAATCGTAAGTACGAATATTTAATTTGTGTTACATTGATGATGATGTGGACTGCTTAATCTGAATCATCTGTGCCGTCCAAGGGGGAAGACCAAGTCAAATATATGATATGGATTGGGGTTAATTGCAGTCAATGGTCCTTCACACATTAGAAATATAACAATAATGTCATAAAAGTTTATTTCTTTCTAAAAAAATTATGTAACTTCAAATTGATTTCTCATGTAGACCTTTATCTAGATACATGACAATAACAATTCCTGAAAAAAAAAAAAAGCGCATGAACAACACATACACAATACTATCATGGTGTTAAAAATACAAGCCACTGAATTAAATCCAATCAATTTCATTTATTTTCCACGTTTTAAGATTAATAATTTTAATTAGTGCATTTTTGTGTATAAACTTTGACTTATATAGGTTGTCCACGTGTCTTTTATATAACCATTGTTGGCAAAGGCTAAATAAAAGGACTACAACATAAACCAAATGTAAATTTGAATGATTTTCATGTTAAGAAATTATGTCTCAAGGCATTTTTTGATACTTAAAGGACCATGATTGTAATTAACCCCATGAATTGAAGACTAAATTTTTCTTTCTGTTTTGGACAATTATGTTGTGCCGGCAATGCGTTTCAATGTTTAGTGATTAAACAAAAAACAATTTCATGCAAACACAGACACAAACTCTTGTTTTTGTGCTAACCAAAAAAGGGTAAAGAATAATATGGAAAAAGAGCTTATAGCTACCTACATTCACCATTTTCTTGCTAGCTCAACCTAGAGATTGTTGTATTAATATATGGCCGGAAAAGGGTATAAGTCCGCGGCGGAGCCACCGTTATCGGTGGCACATTCATCATCATTATCACCTCAAGGGTCCAAACTTGTTCCTCAAAACCATAATTACATATTTGGAGCTCTTATAATTTTCAGTGTAGCTTTTTGTGTACTTGTTTCATTATGCATCTTTTTCAGAAGAAGGATTTTTCCGTATTTTTCGAAAAAGAGGAAGCATCAAGGTTAGTCTTCAAACTATGTTGCATGAAAACTACTTCGTAGTAGTGTTTTTAGGTCTTGTGTCTGTATACAAGTTCATAGAAATAACACTTCCCGGTCCATTTTTGCAGTCTTTGTCTCCTGTCTCATTTTTCATTTGAAGGTTGTTTTATGAATGCTATATATGTTTTTAGAAATGAAGTTTTTGGGTATCCATTTCGTCGTCTATTTCCTAGGTCTCTAATATTTCATGTTATGGTATATAGTTTTTGTTCTACTTTTTGTTCAATGTTATGTTGTTGATTCATAGGAAGTCTAAAAGGCGAGGTATTATCATTGAGGCGATTCTCGTTCGAGGAATTGGAGAGGGCTACTGATCGTTTCAGTAAAGAGTTTCTGTTGGGATCTGGTGCATTCGGGAATGTGTACAAGGCGAATTCCAGAGAAGAAGGTTATCTAGCAATCAAGAGAGCTCATGCTGATTCATTTCAGAGTGTTGAAGAGTTTAGAAATGGTATAAGTAGACCCCTTTGACATCAAGAAATTAGAAATTCAATAAACTTTCAAATTTTATGTAATGTTTTTTTTTTCCTTGAAACAGAAGTAAGGCTGCTTTCAAAAGTTAAGCACAGAAATCTTGTTAATTTGGTGGGATTTTGTGAAGAAACTGGTATGTAAACACTAATATTTGACCCTTTTAACCTTTTATTTAAAACGGACATCTCAACGTAAAAGTCCTTTAATATTTGACCACTCTGATAGTTGGTCCTTCAATGCAGAGTTGAGGAAACGATATTCTAAGAAACTATCATTTATTTAATGTTAGTTTAGCAGGAGAAATTTTCGAGAATGCCAATTTGAAAAAATAAAAACTGTATTTTAGGAAAAATATGAATCTAAACAACTTTAATGATACGGGACTTTTACGTTAGTGTAGGGCAAAGTCGAAGGACTTTTATGTCGGTTTCGAAACTAAATGACCATAAAGAGAGTAACGCCTAAGTTGAAGGATCATGTGTGTAATTTACCCCGGCTTCGTTTTCTAAATGTTTTAAACTATGCTTCAAACAGGAGGCAAAAGGGCAAAAGCTTTGGTGTATGAGTATGTTCCAAATGGTTCTTTACTTGAATACATTATTGGTAAGCAAGCAACCACATAATTACATCACTATATCAACTAACTATATAATGTTTTGATCACATTTTCTTGATGATTATCAAGCAGGAAAAAGAGGAAGAACCCTGACTTGGAGGCAGAGAGTTAACATTGCAATCGGAGCAGCGAAAGGTACGTGTTTCGGGGTGCTATAGCTGCATTAGTAACTTGAAGTTGAAAATAACTCCATATCATTCCTTAACTTTTGCAGGAATAGCTCATTTGCATGATGGAGTGAAGCCAAGTATAATCCATCGTGACATAAAACCGAGTAACATCCTAATAGGCGAAAATTTTGAAGCCAAAGTTTCAGATTTTGGACTAGTTAAACTCGGACCTTGTGATGATAAATCTCATGTTAGTAGCCAGATTAAGGGGACGCCAGGATACCTTGATCCTGCATATTGTTCTAGTTTTCATTTGAGTCCGTTTAGTGATGTATACAGCTTTGGTGTTATACTTCTCCAACTCGTTTCTGCTCGGCCGGCAGTTGATTGCACGAGGAACCTGTCTAACTGTCACATAATTGACTGGGTAAGCAGACACTTTATCTTTTTAGTATTACACATTTGGTCATTGATCATTTATAAACCAACACTTCAAACCCTTTATTAGAGGGCTTAATGAAGCTATCTAAAATCCGAAAACTTAAGGGGACACTATATATGTGCAGGCAAGGCCTAGCTTAGAGAGCGGAAATGTTGCCGAAATATTAGATGCAAGTCTTTTAACTGAGCCGTGTAACATGGAAATGATGCTAAAGATGGGGCAACTCGGTCTAAGATGTGTCGTGCAAAATCCTAAGAAACGTCCTACAATGACTCGAGTATGGCAAGAGCTAGAAGATGCTTTGCATTCTCGACCGTCCTCTCACCGATTGATCGGCCACGGAACTCGAAGATCTGTAGACTGCAATGACTCTTCTCAGAGCTTTGTGAGCATTGATGGAGTTCGATACGAAGGATTTGGAATCGAAATGGATAGCAGCATCTCTTTTCAAAGCGATATAAGCTTGAGGTGCTTCAAGGTTAATAGTTTTAGCATTGATGTTGATAAGAACAATTTGAGAGGAATAAGTGAGGACATGATTAAACAAGAAGCAAGAAATTGATTAATTTGCTGGTATTTTATTGATTATTATGCTTCAATTTGCGGTCACTGGTACTGATTATCCGCATAGATTCGAATTTTCCGAGTTCTCATCATCACATGATCACTACACAGACATAGAACAAAGAAACTTAAGATTTTAAACACATCTTTTCAATTGATCATATCAATGTAGGATAAATTGATATCATTTTTGTCTGCTGTCTTTACATTTGAACTATATGTAACAAGATCAGCATACATTTTCACAGATGATTCCGAAAACTCGGCCAGCGACTCAAAAACAGAGGAAAATCCTGTTTGAAATCCACTTACAGTTAATTGCTGGGTTTCGCGCATGCTAGAAATGTGCTTTTCTTTCTCTTCATCCAGTTTCTTCTTAAACATATCCAATAATCTCCTCCCTTCTGCCAAGTACTCGATTCGGTTTCGGACACTAGCCGGTGATTCGTGCTCAGAAATCTTGGATTCCAAGACCCTACTCTCTGTTCTTTGGAAAGCCTGATTCCTCTTGTCAAGTTCTTTGGCTAATCCGTTGACTTTCCTCTTCTGCTGTTGCTCTTTCCCTTGTTGACTCCACAACGTGTGGACATCTTTTGCGAAACTTTTCATTCCATATGTCACAGCACTATCCGGTAACTTGTCCAGCCAAGCCAACCATGATTGACAAGTTATTAGTAATGGCGGTCCACCAATTGGTGGGAGCAAAGACTTTCCACCGGAGTAGAATTCTACTTCAGGAGGAATGAACTTGGACAGCCACCCGCAAAGAGCTTCTATGTAGGATTTCTGAGTGGATATATAAGCATCAAAGCAGGTTCGCCAGTTATCTAGTTCAGCCTCGAGTTGAAGAGTGGCAAGACGATGAGAGTCATTTGAGAACTTCCCGTAAGCTGGAGTGTTGAAATGTCTCACTTCAAGCATGACCCGGTTTTGAGTTTCATGTGATTCCAGCATTATCTTCCAGTTTGTCATTAGTCTACAGAATCGGAAAAACGAAACAGTCAGCAAAAACATATGATTCAGCATTGTTAATCGTAGCAAAGATTTTGATCCTTACCCGTTTAGCAGCTCGAGAAACTGCGGCTGCAATTCTTCATCTCTCAGTTTCTCTATTCTGTTAGATATTGACTCTGCACTTCTTATTGCAACTGAGATCCTGGAATGTAATTCCTTCACTTCCGCTGAAGATTTATCGGTGGTGTAGAATCGGTCTCTACTGGTATCCGATTTTCTCAAACGCGAGCATTTCCTCTCGTAGACTTTCCTAGTCTCCTCTCCAGCCTGCATATGTTAACTACAACTATTTTGATAGACAGAAATGAAAGCTATCAAGCTATTTCAATGCTAAACCAATATCATCAACATTTAGCGAGAAATCGAATTCTCGAGATTTCAATCTTCCAATCCAATTCGAACCATGTAAATTACAATCTCTAAACATCAAAAACATGTCCATGACATAGAATGCAGCATTATAAGCAAAATGAACTTCAAAATTACCTTAACTTCCTCATAGAGCTTCTTCTCCCAAGCATATAACCGTCCTAGAGTCAGCGAATGGCTTCCAGCCTCAATCCCAAACTCATCAAATACGTCCGCCTTGAACTCTGTCCACTTCGAAGAATTCGTAGAACTCGACGAAAGGAGACTTCTCGAGGATAAAGACCGAAATGAAGTGGACCGGTTCCATGTCATTGACCTAATCAGCTTGTTTGAAGTCTCTGTATTCACAAAATGACTTAATTATAGCTGCATTGCGCGTAAACAAACATTATTTCTAAAACATAACCGTCATAAAATAGCATTTGAATGAAAAACTAAAGAACACACCTTTGGTTTCCATAAAATGATTTAATTATGGCTACATTGCGGGTAAACTAGCACAAAAAAAACACAATTTCTAAAACATAACCTTCATATTTTAAACAAAAGACTAAAGAACACACCTTTGATTTCCTCCAAACCGGAATGCAAATGAACTCTATTAGCTTCTAACATCCTGGAAACATCCAAACCAGAATCATAAGCCCTAAGAAAATGGTCCTCAATATCTTTCAATGCTTCCAATAACTCCCTTCCTTTTGTTGGTGAATCAATCACTTTTAACTCTTTCTTTTCTTCATTTCCCACATTGAAATCTTTCTTCTTTTTTTCATCATCTTCAACCTCTGAAACCCCTCCTTTTAAACCCTCAAAATCAAACCCACTTAGCAACTCTGTCTTAATTTCATCAAAAGGGTAAAAAAAATCCCACCCAAATCCTCCTTTTGGAGATTCTGGACCATTCCTATCCTCATCCTCATCATAAAAATGCTCACAAATCTCATCTTCTTCATCATCTTCTTCCTCGAATTTCTCCTCATCTTTTCCACCATTTTCTTGGGTTTCTTGTTCTAATCCCTGGCATTCTTGATGGGTTTCATTTGGGGGAGCATCAGTGATGAGCAAAGGGGAAGAAGGAGAAGAATGTCTAGCAACAAACAATCTCAAAGCCATAGCTAGAGCATAAAGGGACTGATTATACTTAAACTGAGCATCAGCAAAAGCATATCTTCTCTCTAAACCCATTTTCAGAAACCTCTTTCTCTCTCTACAAAGAGACAAAACATCAAGAAAAACATCATCTTGTTCTTCATTTTGCTTACACAGAACACAACCCATATGTCTAATTTAGCAGAAAGGAAGGAACTTTAGTCACCAAAAATGAAATTAACAATGCAGAAAGGATGAAACTTTAGTCCCCAAAAATGAAATCAAAGGTACATTATCTGAAAGGAATGGAATTTGGAGGTTTTAGAGGTGAAATTTGAGAGACAAACAGCTGGGAATATGTCAGGATGAGACAGATAGGCAATGGAGGAAGAAGGGTATTTTTGAGCAATAAAAAATGATTATAATAAATTTAAGGAAAGAAAAGGAGACACAGAAATCATAAAAGAAACAGTGTTGAAAAGCTAAAAAGAGGATATCTTATTTATTTCATTGCCATATGATATGATGTGCACTCTCATTTCAGGTACATTTTTGTTGATTCAGTTAGATACTCTCACTACTCACTCACTCAACTCATTCTCATCATACCTATACTCCTTTTTTATTTTTAGGTCTCATACACCCTTTAACTTAGACAAAAATATAAAATGAAATGAAAATTGATTGACTTTCTGAACTTTGGCTATGTTCCCGTGCGCGCTCTATCTACTTGCTTAAATCGTTAATCGCATCTGAACATGTGCGCCATGTGAGGAAAAATAATCAAAAATTATTTAAAGTAGAGTAATTACAATCAAATGGAATTAGATAGTTGAACCGTTTTATTGTTCAGGAAGAAGGTTCATGAACCTATGATTTTTTCGAGACTTTGCCCACATAGTCTAACAAAAAAACGATTAAATTTTTAAACAAAAAAATTGTGAAATGAATTTTTTTCAGAATTAAGAAAATGATTGATTCTGCTGACATGAATTAGAACATTTTCATTTTGGCCTTTCACCAGTTAGGTTAGAGTTTAGGACTAATGCTTAGAAATATATATTTTTACTAAAAATGCCCTTATACATGTCATTATAATGGACTATTTACTTAATTTTATAAACAATGTATTTACTACAATCAATTTTTTTCTTAAAATGCACTTATTTGTAAAAAAAAAAAGTTAAATTACAAAATCGTGATATAAAATTAACTTTAAAATAAAGTATCATGAAAAGACAAAATTGAAAGGGCGGGCGCACACACCAAATCCAGAGAAAAGAATTGTTTGCTTTACTTGGTGTCCATATTGTCGTTTCAAATTCTACATTATCATAACAACTTTTTTTATACATCAAAGTGGACGAATTTTGATGTTTATTAATTTAAGTAATTCTATTCATAATCAGTCCAATTAAAAATTAAGTTGCCCATAACCTAAATTAACATGGGAATCCTTTTAAAGATTCATCCCCATAAAGTCGTATACTTTGTTATAAATATTTTTATTTATGTTAGCCATATACTTGTCATGGGAATCCTTTTAAAGATTCATCCCCAAAACTTCTATTTTCTGAAAGGGCATCCCCAAAACTTATATTTGATTCTAATAGTAGATGCATGAAAAAGATTCTTAATTAAAATATGGATCATCCGGTATCTGAACAATTTCGAATCCGCTGTAAAAAAAACAATTTTAAATCTATAATCAGATAAGTTATATATGAAAACAACGAAAAAAAATCTACTATCCCGAACTTCCTATCCCATTTTCCTGTCCCCCTTTTAATTTTTGACATGTGTAAAAAAGATTCCACGACGGGTTAATTCGGGGACAATTTAAGGGATAATAAAAAACCATTAGAATCTTTTTTACACATGTCAAAAATTGAGAGGGGGACAGGAAAATGGGATAGAAAGTCCGGGACAGCAGATTTTCTTCCGAAAACAACATGTACATGTTTTAAAAAAATACATACTACATAGTTGTGATTTAAATGTAAGAGACACAAAATAAGAAAATGCATGAATTTTGTGTTTGAAGAAAATCCTAACAACAAATAATATTGATAAATCAATTTGGAAGATCCGTGAACACAAATGTTTGTCATGGTACTAATTGGAGAAATGTTGTTGAATTTGTATGTATCACATCCTTAGTAAAACGCATGAATTAATACATGATTTGGAAGCATAAAACAAAATTCAACCTACAAATGGAATCCCTATATAATAATCAGAATAGAAGCAGTAAAAGGGGAAAATGGTAGTAATAAATAATAATGCAAAAATGGTGGCCCAAAATGGGTTTTGGTAGACCATATATTAAAATTAAAAGAAGCCAAATACATGAGAAGGTAGGAGTGGAGTGGGGTTCTTATTCTTGTTCTTAGTTTCTGTAAATATAAATGACTCATAAATTCACATTTGTCTTCTTTCATGTACATTCAAGATATCATTAATTCATTGAATTGACTAATGACCTGCCTAGCTATCCCAATACTTTCAATTTCCTCATGCATTTCATCTTAAGTAAATACCATCAAAATACATTTACCTCTACTTTACTGGGGGTTAAAAATATCTATAACAAACAATACAAAACTAAAATTATCCGTTAAAAATATTATTTTTCCATATTTCTAAAGTTTCAAACATTATGAAAACAATGAACGCATAGTTTGGCTTTCATGACCAAAAAACTACTCTTTGAAAATGTACAGAAAGCTGCTTTAAAGAAAAAAGCTACAATTAGTTAATTAATTTAATAAATTAAAGAGCAGATGGAGATTTAGTTTGGAGATTTCAGGATTGAAATATGGATTTAGTTCAAGTTGGCATTTGAATTTAGAGGCAACTAGAAGTTAAGGTTGTATATGAGGATGAGCATTCTTGAACGCGGAAGCAACGGTTTAATTAATATCTCAAAACGTGAAAAGTTCGAGCTGTAGATGAGTTTTATTGTGGGAGCATCAGAGAACATGCATGTTAAGGAAAGTTGAGAAGCAATTATTAGCCGTGCAATTGCAATATAAATCGAAGACTTGGCATCATAGAAACATAAATACACAATACACAAAAATATTCTAGACAGCAAACTCAACAAATTTCAATTCTACTTAAATTTCTATCGTCATTTGTCTTTATTTTCAAGAACAATTACAGAATGATTCATCATTCACTAATTGCAATAGAAACTCATGATGAATTTCTCATTAAGAACTCTGCATTAATTAAAGACAGACTAACCAGAAAAATTCATTCAAGTCTATCATTATTATAGACCACGCTGTGTGTGAATAATTTCCATTTTGGCACTTGCTGGCTTCCAGGAATAGTTGCACCACAAATTTCAGATTGTAATATATAGAAAGATCTTATGTATTCTAGAAGAACTAAAAACATGGTCAAAAGAATGCCGACGTGTTATATTACACGGTACATTGGCGGCTAATTAACATACCATGAAGTTCGTATGTCATCTGAAATATGCATATATAAGAACTTTCAGTATAAAATATGACGTACTAGTCTCACCACAAATTCTGGTCACTGAAGAAAAAAAGAGGTCTACTCGTATCCCAACGAAACTCATATTAAGAAAAAAATGTTATATGTCACGCGTGCATCAGTTCTTATTATTCTTTAAAAGCGTGTGCATAACAGCATTGACACCTTGTTCATCAAGCTGCACTCACATGATAGTTTAAGCATTTTTCAACAAATAGCAGTTTTTCAAATATGCAAGAAATTAATGATAAAGAAGGCATATGAAAAAGAATAATAGCATAAGCAGCAAAAATATTATTGCAAGGAACACATAGAAATACAGACTTGAATTTTTGGGAACATGTAGCCAGCACATCACCCCCGAACATCCCTTGAAAAGGGAGAAATTGTATTGCGGTCCGGGGACAGAGTGGACCTGACCAATAAGAACTCGACATATCAGTAAATCACTACTAGGCTCAGCCATATACTAAGTTATGATGAAGAATATACATAGATCACTAAGGATCAAACTCTAAAATTCTCCTCATCTGCGTGAACTTTCTAACAATTTCGTAATTTATGCATAACGGAAGAAGTATCCAAATGTTCATATCACGTAAAGATAAAACTTACTGCTTACGATTAATATGAAGAGCTCTGAGGTCTTGGAAACCATAGCCACTAACAATCTGTGATAGCTTCAAATTGATTCCTAGAGTTTCTCAATCTTCAACCTGATCAACAAAAAGTCCATATTATAAGTATATCTGAATAGCATTGACTTGTGAAGACGGTTCAACAATTAATTATGAGCAGGGAAAAAGATTTTACCGCTGTATAGTCGCATTAAGATCTCCTATCAGTGAATATAAGCTTCCATTTACTTGTATTTTCTGAAGAACTGGCGTATTCAGTGACCCGTAAGAGAATGATTCCATCTTATTGCATTGGTTAATCGTCAATGATGCTAATAAAGGAAATTCAATTCCATAAATTCCACAACAGAAACACCTAAAGCTAGGCATATGTTGCAGTTCCAATTCCTTTAATTGAGGAAATACAATTATATCAATGATTTCCTCAGTTTCTTTTTCTTCCTCTTTTGCAACAATTTCTTTCATTTTCTTGCACCGAGTTACATTTATTTTTTTTAAATGAACCAAAAGTTTGGCTACTCAACGTGAGAAGAGATATGAGTTGTTACATTCTGATAAAACTAGAAGTTGCTGCTTCTGAAATGCCACAATTTCTGATGGAATCTGAAACCATATATGCATCAAGTTCTGTAAACCATACAACTCCAATTCTTCCAACGAATTAAGCACCTCTAAAGTAGTAGCATGGTTCTCCTCCTTACGGAAAAATATAACCTCTAACGAATCACAAAATGTTATTTTGAGTATTTTCAAACACGACCATCTTCTTTCCATTAATTTCGACGAAAATGCGCAATACATCTCCATATGGCCAACGGTGCCCCAGTTCTTGATAAGTGAAACCATTCAATAAAAGAAACCGTGAAATGAACAAACAGTAATAAAATCTAATAGTACTGAAAACTAATTACTAACCAATGATTGATACTCTTAACTAAAATTACTGATTGATCCAATAAAAGTGGTTGTAGTTTTACCTCGTACGATGTAAAGGACCCGATTGGTGGCATCATCATCTCCATTAGATGTATCATACTTGTGTACTAAAACACCAATCAGCTTTGGAAGTGAATGCAAATGCAGTTCTTCAATAAAGTTAACCCCATAGGCACAGTCGTTATCATACATTTCGTTCTCATAGAAAATTCCCTCCATTTCGTTACAATTAAGTATCTCAATGCTTCGAATTTGACTCATTTCTCTAACAATTGACAAAGGGAGGACATATTTCAATTTGTTACAAAACCTTATGTTCAACACTCTCGAGTTTTTAAAACATCCAAAAAGTTTCCATCCATGAAGTATTTCTTTCAGATTAGATAACAATGATAAATGTAGATCCCTCAACTCCCAGAATGAACTACACGGAATCCAGTTTTCTCGAGCATCAAACAAGTATTCTAGTTCATCACATTCAGTAATAATCATCTTTTTCAACTGAGGAGAATCATTGTCTTCTGCTCGGCACATAAGATAATTGACATTCTTCAAATTTCTCACTCTTGTCAAACTCAGATCTCCAGTCCTACTCATCGAATCACAAATCCTACTCTAAGTTGCAGTACATTCATTGAACCTTTTCCAAATGGTTGATATTCACTATACTTCGGCACAAAAATTTTAAACCGTTGAATGTTTTTGAAGATTGGTGACTTTTTAGGCAAAATTGAAGCTTTTGGTACACAAATGTGTAATGCATATAGAGAAAGAGATACTATCTCTCTAAGGCTTACATTGATTCTCTCATCATCATCATATTCAGACTCTTCCTTTAATTTCCATCCATCGTAATTACCGTGATCTTCTTTCGCGCTACATCCCCACATTGTGAAGCAGATTGGCAGATACAATTCTTCTAGTTTCAACATTCCTGAGAATACACCAGGCGGAACATATATGAAAGGACTGTTTTTCTCAAGTCAAGAAACCTCAAATTACCTAGTTGTCCCATCTCCTTAGGGATTTCGGTTAATATTGAGGTAGAAATCGAAAGATATTCTAGTTGTACTAAATCTCCAATTATAGACATATCTTTCACCTGAACAACTTTAAGATGTAGTGTTCTAAGATTTCTTAATAGACTAAGCCACTGTGGCAGTGATGGAATATCCATAGATAGAACTCGGACCTCTATTCCATCAAAAAAGCAAGTAGGAAGGATTTGTGAATTTTCGCCATACTGAAGGCGAAATAGAGAAACTTTTACACACTCGGACGAACCGAGTTTTTTGAACATGAATCCATAGTGTTTATACCCTTTTGGCTCACGGTCAAGTATTAAAGCATATCGTTTGGCCATTAATGGTACCAAAGAATGGCCAATACCGTGCATTTTCACGTATCGATTGTCTTGTTCATCTACTTCAGTATTAACAAAATGAAGCATTTTAAGAAGGTGATGAACCCTGTCTCGAGCTCCTATCATGTCATTCACATCTTTAAACAACTCTAGGCCAATTCCATACAAAGCCAAATCTTCAACTGCTATTCTAGAACCGTCATGAAACATGCTACAAATTACACAGCATACCGCAGCTTCAGTTGGTGCAGGTTCATCGGCTGCAATTGCTTTATCATGTTGAGGTATTATACAACTTATGCGACGGCATGCCAATTCATCTGATTTTGACCTCAGCTGCTGCCAAATAGTTTTTGATGACTTGTTTCCATATGCATTGCCATCTCTAGCTTGCCTTGCCATTTGATGAAAATCTAGATGGTTAAGAAACGTAATTTTCATCAAATATACTTTATAAATGAACCAAATCTACTTACAGCAAATTTCGGGAGCCAGTAAGTCCGTCAAGCAAGTACACATAAGCAATATATCGGATAATAAATCAGGTTAAGCAAGTTCAAGGAAACATTAGATCACTAAACAAGTTCGGGGAGCCAACGAGACACACAAAATCAATCATGTTAAGCATGGCTAGAGATTTACCTAACATACTTGTGTTGGCCTTGCTTCAATAAGGCAAAAAGAGAGTGAGAGATGTATGATTTAGAGATGAATATTGAACAATGGCAGACAAATTATGAAATAAACGGTTAACTTTATTCTCCACTATATATATATGCCAAGCTGATTTACTACAAATTCACAAAAAGCTAATGCTCTCCATCCTTTTCTCTTTGTAGTGAAATGTGCTCTGTACACTCCATTACAAAAGTTGTTTCAACTTGTTTGAAGAACTAGATTGGCTCTTCAAAATTACTGAATCTCGCGTCACTTTCCTAAAAACTTACTTAAAGTGACATAATTAGTATCTTAAGTTCACATGTCAACACAAAAGTAGATAACATTTTATACAAGTTAAAGGAGCATAAGTCCATTTATACAAGTTTGAGAGGCTAGTAGATCATTTTGTACAAATTCTATTTTCACGGAGTTTAAATAATTAAAACACTATATAAATTTAGAAGACTAACCTATTTTTTTCAGCAAGTTGGAATGGACAGACACGATTTCCCTATTTCAGCGTACATGCTCTAAAGTCGTAATCCGATTGCTCGGTTCAATACTATCCGGAACCCATTTAATAAAAAACTTAATATTTTACATACACTAGTATTGAAATATTAGCTTAAGCTGCTAGACAACCTTGTTAGCACTCAAATCAAACTTTAATTGCTATATGTTTTGTTTTCTTATATGAAATCTAATTAATTTAAACTATTATAAATAAAAAAATTAAGAGAAAATTAATAAATTGTACTCTGTCGGCTTTATAATATTTGTCGTTTAAAATTGCTACATAAAGTATTAAGAAACACATTAATCATCATTAAAAACAGTTTAATGTCATCACATTACTCTTTAATAATTAATGCTTAAACTTATCTACGAATTTCTAGTCATCATCACGAGGACAAAGCTGAAAAAGAAATACTTTTAATGCTTATTGAAAAGTGTAAAACGCTAATTATTTTGAAAAAGAAATAATTCTCTACAAAATGTCAAATATTATAAAACAGATGAGTAATATTTTGAAAAAGAAAAAGAAAGTGTGTAACATAAGAGAAAGAAAATATACAGGTCAATGTGAAATCAAATTAAGAAAACAAACAAAAATAGGCAAGAATCTTTGAAAATAAAATAAAGGCTGCCAAAGCCCATTCAAAAATACCATTCAAGGTTCTAATAATAGAAGAAACTGAGAAACAATGTTGAAATTTGACAACTTTAGAAATTTGATAATTGACATTACTTACCAGATTTTCATCATTTATACCTAATTTACAAAGACAATTCAACTTCTAGATTTTTTATGGTTTTATAGCAGTAATACTCTCAATTGAATTAGCAGTTTGGCACCCCTATGAGAAATAGGGTCTCTGTGTAGGGCCAGGTACACCTCAATTCAACCCGTCCGGATATTCAAAAATGTGAACAAAAATTCTAACATTTCAACGCAATTCTCAATCTTTTTATTCGCATACTCAATCCGGTTCTAAAATTTCCAACATTTTTTACTCAATAATTTCAAAAATCTCCAAGTTCGTATCTTTAGAAGTCACGGCATATTTTGATCCAGTCCTCAATAAAAAGTCGACAAACAGAGGATAAACTTTGAATCTAAGGGTAGTATCTGTTTCACATAATTTACAAAAAAAAAAAAAAGAAAAAATAATAATCAACAAAGAGAGTTAAATGAATGCATCAATAAAATTTTCCTAAAAGAAAAAGAACCTTTTAAACTAAATAACATACATGTCTATTGTTAAATTTTTATCTTCTTGTACATTAAAAATTAATCAAAGATACCACTTTTCTTGTTTTGCTTTCTCTCTTTTCGTAGCCAATACAAGATCCCGAACATGGGAATCGTTATCCAGTGCCAGGTATAATAGTCGGTTTTTCAAGTCTCCATTGGTGTGCCAGAGGGAACCAAGCTTCTCGATGGAATGGTTATTCCACCTCCTCTAACGGATATCGTTGGCCCTTTGACGGAGCTCGCTCTGCTCACAAGATTCGAGTCGAGAAATACAACTATGACAGTTATATCGTCGTGGAAATGCCGCCTAACCCCCCGGTCTATTTTCTTCAAATCTGAGTATCTCATTTCTCGCTTTTTGGCAGCTTCGTGCAAAGCGGCTTTCACTAGCCTCTTAGCAATTCCCTGCATTTTGAGAATCATGAAACCGTCACAAATTTGTTCTATATAGTCCCGGTTTTACGGGCATAATCAGATTCCTAAAATAAGCTTACAGATGTTTAAATCTTTACTACGACGCAGACATCATACATTTGGTCCGTCTACTTTAATTTCTCTAAAAATCTTATAATTGATATGAAGTTCGGTTAACATATACACAACGCTATTATGGTCTTCATGTGTGTATGTAGAAATTGTCAATCAAAGGTCATATTTTGCATAGAATAAAGTGAATAGATGGAAATATACCAAATTGAAGGGACTCCTAAGTTACAAATTGCACCAAGTACAAGGACCAAACATGTCAAAATTATAGTATCAAGACCCAAATAGCAAAATATGACGTGTATAAGGCCAAAACTTACCTTATAGGCCCGTAATTACCATTAGAAGGCAAAGTTTATTCGGTTAGAAAAGCACGAACTAAGTTTTCTAGTGAGAAAATAGAGCACTTACATTTCGTGGGTGATTCTGAACTATGTCAACAGCGTCTTGATTGCTAAGGTGTTCCCAGAGGCCGTCAGAAGCAAATATTAGAAATTGATCACAAGGTTGTAGTTCTTGAACAGAAACTGCTGGTTCAGCACTTAAAATTGGCCTCTTAAAAGGTTCTCGAAGACGAAACTTTGAATACAAGGGCTCTCTGTTAAATTCTGGTTTCTTTAAATAAACATCCCCAATCGATCTAGAAATCTGCCATGCAAAATTTTGCACATATATAATAAATATATGAATTACAAGTTTGACAATAACATTGTGGTGCCGTATGAAATCAAGTATCGTAATAGTGAAGTGTAAAAAATATATCTAGATGTCAAAAACGTAATCAACATGATTCTTCTTCGATTGAAGATTGATACAGTATAAGCCAATTTGTACATACGAAACCTAGTTCCGCCTAATGCCTCCTAATATCATGCTAGGAGGACAATTACCAACTTAATTTTTAAAGCCAGGCACTGTGATATTAATATGAATTTCTGAACTATTCAACATCCAGAAGGCAGTTATCGGGTTATTCAAACTACCAAAAGTTAACTACTCAATAAGATTGACTTTACTTAAAGACGTCGTGTTTCATCAAGAATTATAATTAGACACCACAAATGCTAAACAAGAGATCAACAAATCCTTAAATCTAAGTTGAGTTTGAGGCCATTTTACCCTTTGCACATGTCCAGTGTACTTCATATTCGGGGTTTTTTCAAAATAATTTTTCAAAATGATAAGCAATTGTCATATTATAACTACCTTCACGAAGAGCTTACCTGTATGAGACCCTTCACACGCCACACATTATGTTTCAAAACTACAATATGTGAATCATCCGGGTGCAAAGAATGCATCTCCTGTCTCACAGACTCTATGCTCACATTATGCTCAGACGACAACTGTATGGCAAGAACCTCCCCAGTTGCTTTGACAAGCCTTCCGAGGATGGCACGTGAATCACCAGCATTGGCAATGTAAAGGATACCATCACAGATGACACCAACCAGACAGCAGGATCCAACTGCCGCAATCTGAGGCTTCATAGGCCACTGCTTCGTGACAAGAGAAAGAAATCCATCTTCAGTTGCTTGATATGCTTTCTTAATCACATCCACCGACATTGACTGATGTTCCGACGCAAACCCTGCCAATAACCGACATTCAACAAGTCAGATATGGACCGAATTTCTAAACTAGAATTAAAATAGCACCAGAAGGGTTTGGGTCACTCACTCTTCAGATGTTGGAACAAATGATCAGTAATATAACGTGATGTCTCCGGCCCTCCATGGCCATCATATACGCCAACAAAGGTACCATAAGGACCAGACTCAAGAGTGCTCAACGGACCAGACTCGAGCTGACTCTGATCCTCGAGTAAATTATTGGCCTGCACAACGGCCATAGAGAATTCACCACATAAGTGCTGCCCAGTATCCTTGTACCAAAGTAGCCCATCTTGGCGGCCTGCTGCTTCCGAACCCAGGTGGACATGGCGTTCTGAGGACGGCTGCCAGCAGGCCCTCAAAAATTTCATCAATTCTGATAACATCCCTCATCTCACCGGGACCAACCTCCAATTACTCAACATCCAAAAATTGGATGCAATACTTCTCTTTCCTATGAATCCCACCAGTCTCCTCCCCTACAAAATCAAAGAATTTATTTATAGAAATAGTAGTAAGAACCAAAAAGATTAAAACTTTGAAGTAACAAATTAGGGCAAAGGATCTTAACTAATTGAAATTCATAACATTGAACACACAAGAATTCATATCCGATCCCAAATTTCAGTTAACAATCTCATTGGTCAATCAAAAATCGAAACAAAAACCATTACGATCACTAGTTGAAACAAACACAACACAATATACTCAGAATTGATGAAAATCACATATGAAGTAATTAGTCCTGATCCCAAATTAGAGTCAACAATCTAATTAACTAAGCATAAATTGAGACCTAAAACACAAAAACAATTACAATTAGCACTCCAAACAAACACAATCTAGAATATAGAATAAAATTAAGAGGTCAAACCTAAGTTCACATTACACACTCAAAACTAAATATAGAATAAAATCCCAACACAAGAAAATTAACAAAGTAGAAAAGCAAACTTACAATACAAATTAGAGTTAATCTTAATCCGAGGAGCAAAATCTGGTGAGCTACTACTGAATTAAAAAAGATGGGGATCTAAAGGAAACAGAAAAGTACATGTGGGTATTCAAAACAAGGGTTAGATCTACAGATCAATGAAACAAAATCTGATTAAAGAAGAAACAAAACAAACCAAGAAAGAAAAAAAAGAAAAAAGGCAAAATATCTTCACTTGACTTGTGGAAAGTTCTGGTTTTTTTCCTTTAAAGTTTAGGATTTGTGATGTGGGTATTGTAGATTGATGAAGGAGAAGAAGATGGGGATAAAATTGAGAAGAAAATATAGAGAGTCAATCAAGTGGGAGGGGAGATTGAAGAACTGGAAAATCAAAGCTTTATTTTTTATTTTCTTTTTCTTTGTTTGTGATGAGCAGACGAAAACCAACAAATCGACGGCTCAAAGCCAGCAATGCATTTGCCCACCTATGCCTTTGGGCTCCACTTTTATATAACTCAACTCCTCATTTCTCAACTTCCTCCCTATTTTATCCAATAAATCCATTCACCCCCTCAATTTATAGATCAACTTAACTTTTGTTCGGAAGTTGAGAAGTTAATGAAGGTCAGTAGAAATAGTAGAACAAATATGAAAGTTAAATGTTAATCTTATTTGGAAGTTGATGGAATTACATTAGATGTGAGTGGATGTAAATTAATTAAAAAAATTATGTTACTCTCATTAACTTTGATTTGGAGGTTAAGGTTTCGAGATTAATAAAAGTAAAATGTTAACATTTATTAAATTTTATTTACTATTTAAAAAACTTTCAACGGAGGTTAAATGAAAGGTTTAGATTTCATTAGTTGTGTTAACCTCTATTAACTTTTTCCAAAATAACGGTTAAGACCATGTTCTTTTTTACTTAAATTCAATAAAATTTAGTCCAGCACAATTAAGTTCAGCTCAATAAAATACACTTCAAATAAATTCACTTTAGTTCAATCCAGTTCGTCAAAAAGAACATAAACTTATTAAGCTCAAGGACTTATTTGTTTGATGTTGTTTAGGCTAATATATTAAGCTCGTGAATTCGTTTAGAGTGGTTTATTGGTCATTAGATTTACTAATTAGTTCATTCATCCATAATTGTGTTAATTAGCATATACATTGTACACAAAACAACAAATTCATCTCTTGATCCTCGATTAATTTATATAACTTGTTTTTTATTTTTTTTTATCTACACTGAAATGTGAAACGTGCAAGGTGTTTATTTTACAGTGGATTATCTTTCATTTGAAAAACGTGAAAAGTTTGAAATTCTAAAATTGTATGGAATAGTGTAAAATTGATCAAACCTACGAGGATAGCCTTTTTGATATTTGAAATGGTACATTTCACAAAATGCAGCTCCATAAATTTCTTGTCTTGCGAATTTTTTGACTATCCTCCACTTCACAATGAGTTCATGTTAGGCTATAAATGCTTTAGTGGTGGTAAAATCACGATCTCATATGTTGCCTCCCAAACTTCGAGCATTGTTATCGTCTCCATAGTGCTCAACGAGATTGTTGGGTCTATTTCGTGACCTAAGGTGGTTGAATGATGTAGGAAATGGGATATGATAAGAGCTTTTGATGTCACCATGCTCGTTGAATCTTTGTGCGTACGAACGTATCTCTCAAATTGGCTATTGAATTCCCTTTGGATTTCGTGCACAACTTGTGTGACTGTCCATTGGGAAACGATTTTAGCACATATCTCCGAGAGCCTCTGAACTTATTCTCTAAGATTAACGGTTTTTTCTTTGACGACCGCATCCTTTTAAGCATGAATGTGTGTTATTTCTTCATACTCTATTTTTGTTCAACGAATGTTTTGTTAATGTGTTGATGCCTGCATTCAGTTTTTGGTGCATCTGATCCTCTTTCTCTTTAATAGTTTTGAAGCTTTGAGGAGGGCGCCTAGAACTTTCAAAATTTTGAAAAATTTCAGAAAGAATTTCTTTTAGAGGATTGTTTGAACAAGTTTTTTTTACCGTTATTATCATTCTTGTGTGAAGGTTGATGGTCTTTACCAACATTCTTCTTCAAAAGCATTCTCCGTTAATGTGTATGGAGAAAAATTGTTCATCATTGTTATGAAAATTTGGAAGAACATTTAAATTTTTGATGTGTTCTAAGCTTGAAAATAACGCTTAGCAATAACAAAAACATCGACAAAACAATGACGCAAATTTGGTAAGGAATGACTCTACTATGAAACATAGACACTTGTGTGACGAAAGTCATGGTAAATAAACATAAAGTATATTGCTTGAAAGTATACGTGTTTCGAGAAAATGAGTTTTGAAAATAGGATGCAAAAACCAAATAGTTTGTTCGATTATGGCTAAAACGAGCGGAAGAAATTTTTTGGAAAAAATTGTTGGAAATATTTTTGAAATGTTAAAAATTACATGCTAATTTCAACCTTGGCGTATGTGGGAAGAGATGCGGATGTGTTAGAGAAGTAAGTTGTCAATTCTTAACAGAATTAGCAACATATATGAAATGCATCTAAAGACATGACTTATACAAAACGATTGGAAAAACTCGATGATGGAGAATAAGTTCGTTTTGGGTCTTCAGTGACATTTTAGAAACTTTGCTAATTAATTAGTTAATTCCCCTTTTGTTTTGTTTTGTTGATTTTGGTGCAAAAGATAATTACAAAATTCTCAGAATGAAAATTACAGAAATTTGTAACTAATGAAAAACAATAATTGAATAAATTGAAATTAAAATAAACGAATTTGATATGTTGTCTTGAGCATGAAATTGAGCTTCGAATACAAAAATCAAAATCGTGTTGAATTGTTGAGGAGAGAGTGATAAACTTATCAGTAGTGATTTGAGAAAAAAAATTAGCATTTAAAGCTTGTAAAATGACAGTGTCTCCAAGATTTCAATGAATCCTAAATTTTCTTCAAAATATTTGGATTTCATCTAGAATTTTGCTAAGAGTTTAGGGGTGCTAGTCATGAGAAACGTGGAGTAAGAAGTGATTGGAAGTAGTAAAAAAAAAGTTCACAAAAATAGTTATACTTTAGTTTAATTATTTAAATTATGTTTTCAACTTTATATATAAAAATCCGTTCAAAAAACTTTATATATAAAAAAATTACGCTTGTGTTTCAATTGTTTACTGTTTTATTTACTTGTATTTTCCTAAAATTGCGAGATTTTTCCAATAGGTAACGTGTTTGCTTCGGTGTCCGAAGGACAAGTGGCAGATGATGAAAGAGGCAAGTGTTGAATGATGTGTGGTTCTAGTTGGATGAATTGACCAACACTTGTCTCCTCATGACCACCTTGTTCTAAAACTAAACTGTAGTAAAAATTAGAAGGTTGTGGAAATATTTAAGTCAAACTGTAGAATATGAAAACTAAATGTGTCAACTAAATCGAATGCTTTCGAATAATAATGTTTTCATATGTATAAATAAAGAATCAAGATTGTGTGAATATTTTTCTTTTTTGTCTCAATAGTTTCACATATTTTTCCTATCAAGATACACTAATGTTGCCATTGTCACGTTTACATTTTTCTCTTTTAATGAAATGATGTATTTGTGGTGTATTGTGTGACTCATTTATTGTTTCGTAGTTCTTTGAACATTTCATAGCTTTTCAATGTGTGCCCATGGTAATTCAAAGGGTATTTCTTCCATATATTGACCCCTTTGCAAACTTGAACTCATGCTGATGAATTGAGCTCAAATTTTAAAGTCTATCTTCATGGCTCGCTAATAGTACTCAATAACATCCAAACAAATTTAGATACTATCACATTTTATAAATCAATTACGTTACGTATAAGTTATATAATTATTTTAAGTGTATTCCATCAGTAAACTCCACTGTAAACCCTCATCGAGGTCTGTGGTTTGCCCTGACCTTGCGAGTGGGTAGACCTACCATTAACTAAACTTTTTGTTACCAAAAAAATAAGTGTATTCCATCATTTATAAATATCTACACCATCAATTTAATTTTTCTTAGCATAGCAAGTGAAACTCATCCTACAATTACGGAAATTACGAATTTGAGCTACTTAAAATGTGAAGTAATATTTTATTCTTTTTAGTAAGTGTAGTTCCATTTGAAAAAAATTAATAATAAAAAATATATAGTGTTATTCACGACCAAATTAGGATCCATACAATAACAATCTAACGAGACAAAGGGGGGAAAAATTAAAGATAAACTTGGGTTAATCAATTAGTAGTTGCTTTCTTTCACTCTCACAATTCATATAAAAGTCAAATTAGAGAAAGCAAACATGTTTTTTTCTAAAATTGATACCGTTTTCAATTTCTTAAACATATTTCTTTGACAATTAGAACGGTGTGCGTTTTTCCAACTAACTCGGAAAAGTTTAGTTTTGTTCATGAATAAACAAAATCAACTGAAAAGTAAGATACCAAATAATGCTGACTTGAATGATATGGTCATATCATATCAATAACCTTTCATTGAATTAGTATTATTTTCTTAATGATCTCATAAGGTAGTTTAAGAAAATATTATTTAAAATTTAAGTAATGAGAACATAGTTCCCAACAGAGATCCAAATCTCGGTATGAATGAGACAAACATTTTATTTTTTTATGTTTTTAACTTAATTATGTTGGTATGCCACCATACTAATCCGAACTCAAATATTATTAAAAGGAGGAGAACATACAAGAGGAAAAAACAATTTAAAAAAGCGAAATTGTTTTAGATAATACATATCATTTTAAATAAATCTACTGCAGAAATTAGATGCAAAATTCCAACACAATATGCTCAAAGCAGAGACTCCAAACGTAAACAAAGCATCCGCCACCTATGTGTAATGATAATTTCTATGTGCGATCAATATTTGGGACACTAACCAATTTTTTCGAAGAGACCAAGAAGCTGTAGAACGAAACTTTAACAAATTAACCATGTAAATCGAATCACACTCTACCCACAACTTTAACCACTCCTCTCCTAAGCTAATTGAATGACAAAAAGTACTGCTTTTAGCTAAGCTATTTGGCCAAAAGCAATGTGATCGAAAACCAAAGCAACCTCTTAAGTAAAATCCGATGAGGTAAATCGATCCTCCATGTATGAACCCAACCAAAACCGACGAAGAACAATCTGAATAAAATGAGGTAAACCGAGACCCTCATTCTCAAAATAACCATGTTTCGAGTATTCCATATAATTGCCCGACCTAAACTCACAACTCTCCAACGTAATTATCATTGATTATCCCTACCTGACTCCATTTACAATTCTGATTAGGGTACATTAAAAGGAACAAAATATATAGGGGATGACATCCTGAACATGTTCCTTTGGCAAATGTAATTCACATGGAAATGCCTAACACATCCAAATGAAATGAGAAATTGTTTTTCCTAACTTTTGCTATTTTTTTCCCAGTAATCGGAGTACCATGACGATGCATAGCAATTTTAAATAAGATATTTATTGAAATTTAGAACAACCTAATGATTTGAGAATTAACATTTTGGGTAGTATAACCTAAGTTTTATCACAATTTGTCTTTAAAGGATTCCACTTTATATTTTAAATCTAACTAATATGTACGTGAATATCCATGATCATTATGAAAATTAAAAACAATAAAGATGCATATAAATGATTTAAAAAATTTAAATTTGTTTATTTAATTATTCAATTCAAAGTTTTACCAGTCAAGCTTTTTTTTTAAAGGTTTTACCAGTCAAGCTTAATTTCTACATTAAATATTTATTATTTTTTTAAGAGAAATATTTATTCATTATTTACCCGTTTTGAGCTTATAATAATTGTGTAATATTATATTATGTGAAATGAAATGTAATGTCATATGTATTTGATGATGAAGGCTTAATTTAATATGTAACTGTACATCATTCATGTTGAAAACATGAACATGTTTTAAAATTTTAGTGGTATTTTACATGTTTTGTTATTTTACCTTTATAAGCGATAATCTAGAAAAAGAAAATATTTAAGATTGTTTTGTAGTTATTTTGATCAAAGATAGATAAATCTGTAGCTGTTTTGAAAAGATGATGTCGAAATTATGAGTTACTCTTGCCAAAAGAAAAAGGCCATGCTAGACTTCTTTTGCGTGACCTCCATCTCACTCTTATTAGATAACTCCTTTATAATCTCCCACCTTATTGCACTATGAGGTGTTGTCTAAGAGTCGGATTGTTTGCAAATGTAGCCCAACACAGACAATATATTTCGTCCAAAGCTAAATATAGGCGAGAAGCCAATAACAAAGTTAGCGCATATTTGGGCACCGTAACCCGACTTCCGATTGATCTCGCATTGCAACTTTTTCTTAAAAAAATTGCCCCACTTAGAGCTCTTAATTGGCACCGTTCTATTTATTAAAACTATTTCTAGAAATAATGTTTGTCTTTTACATCAAGAATCCCCAATTAGACGTCTTTTTAGCAACTTTCATCTCACTCTTATAAGAAATTATACTACATGGCCAATAGACGTGTGACATTTATATATATATTTTTTTTATACTAATAATCTTTTAATAATATGATATGTTTCTCTAATTTTATGGACCATAAACATGTTTATGTATCTAATCCATAATAGAATTTTTGCACTATTGTTAGATATCTCCTTTGGTATCTCCCAACTTTCTTTTCACTAGAGCTTCAATTTTCAAAAAATGGGCTTGGGCTTAAAAATTGAATAATGAGAAAAGAAACCCAACCCAACTCAGCTAGCCAGCCATCAACTCGGCTCGGTTTCTTGTAACCCATCGCCCAATCGGTTTCATCAAACCAGAAGAAGAAGAAGAAGAAGAAGACGAAGAAAGGTGCAATCTTTTCCCCAATTTCATGATTATAGAAATCCCATGAAAGAAGCCTCTAGATTTTTCTAACCCTAACCCTAGAATTCCCAAATTGGGGATACCCTAATGGATTATTCACCCCTCATCATCTCCCCCATGTCAAACCCTCTTGCTCCGCCGCCGTCTCCGTCATCCGGCGGCGGCGATTCCGATATCCCCGGCGCATGGTACGGTAACATCCAGTACCTACTTAACATCTCCGCTATCGGATTGTTCTTCTGTGTCTTTATTTTCGTCTTCGTCAAGCTCCGGAGTGACCACCGCCGCATTCCCGGACCTTCTGCTCTATTTGCTAAGCTCCTCGCGGTATGGCACGCTACCCGGAGAGAGATTGCCCGCCATTGCGGTGCTGATGCTGCTCAATTTCTCATCATTGAAGGTGGCAGCTTTGCTGTGTTGATTGGAATTGGGGTTTTAGCGATTTGTTGTGTGCTTCCGTTGAATTTGTATGCTGGGAGTGCGGTTCTCGGTGATGAATTCTCCAAGACTACGATTAATCATATCGAGAAAGGTTCGGGTTACTTGTGGTTTCATTTTCTGTTTGTTGTTGTTGTGGTTGTTATAGTGCATTATGGTATGTCTGAGATTGAGGGGAGGTTGAGAATGACTAGGTTTAGGTATGGGAATGGGAATTTGAGTGATCCCAATGTGGATTCTACTGCTATTTTTACGATTATGGTTCACGGGTTACCAAAGAGTTTGGGGGATGATCGGGTTGTTTTGTATGAGTATTTTCAACATAGGTATCCTGGTAAAGTTTATAAGGTTGTCGTGCCTATGGATTTGTGTACATTGGATGATTTGGCTACGGAGTTGGTCAGGGTTAGGGATGAAATTACTTGGTTGGTTGCGAGAATGGACTCCAGACTTCTTCTAGAAGATGATGAGGAGGATGTTTCTGGAGAGGGGTTTATTGAGAGGTTGTGCAGTTGGATGATGTATCGGGTTAAAAGAGTGAAACGCTTTTGGGATGAAATGATGGATAGATTTGGTTACACGGATGAGGAGAAGTTGAGGAAATTACAAGAAGCGAGAGCGGATTTAGAGACTGATTTAGCAGCTTATAAAGAAGGGCGTGCACCAAGTGCAGGGGTTGCATTTGTGGTATTCAAAGATGTGTATACTGCTAATAAAGCTGTTCAGGATTTTCGGAATGAGAGGAAAAGGCGTTTTGGTAAATTCTTCTCTATGATGGAGTTGCGGTTGCAGAGGAACCAATGGAAAGTTGAACGAGCTCCTTTGGCAGCGGATATATACTGGAACCATTTGGGTTCAACGAAGTTGTCTCTGAAGCTTCGGAGGTTGTTTGTGAACACATGCTTATTGTTGATGCTTTTATTCTTTAGTTCTCCGCTTGCAGTCATCACTGCCTTGACAAGTGCTGGCCGCATTATCAACGCAGAAGCAATGGATAATTACGAATCATGGCTTGCTTGGGTGCAAAGTTCGAGTTGGTTGGCATCCCTGATTTTTCAGTTCCTGCCCAATGTTATTATATTCGTCAGCATGTATGTAATTGTTCCTTCAGCACTTTCATATCTTTCCAAGTTCGAACGTCATCTCACGGTTTCTGGGGAGCAAAAAGCTGCACTTATGAAGATGGTTTGCTTCTTCCTTGTAAATCTTATTCTGCTGAGAGCTATGGTTGAGTCGTCTTTAGAAGGTGCAATCTTGAGCATGGGCAGGTGTTACTTGGATGGAGAGGATTGCAAAAGAATCGAGCAATATATGAGTGCGTCTTTTTTGTCAAGAAGTTGCCTCTCTACTCTTGCATTTCTAATCACAAGCACGTTCCTCGGGATATCTTTTGATCTATTGGCTCCAATCCCTTGGATAAAGAAGAAGATTCAGAAATTTCAGAAGAATGATATGCTCCAGTTAGTACCAGAGCAAAGCGAAGAGTATCCCCTGGAAAATCAGACCATGGAAAGTCTTCAAAGACCATTGATAAACGAGAACGTTTTTGATTCTCCTCGGCTGAATATTCAACCTGAGGGAGAAGATCTTGCCGAATATCCAATCAGCAGAACCTCTCCAATTCCAAAGCAGAAATTTGATTTTGCACAATATTATGCTTTTAATTTGACAATATTTGCTCTGACCTTGATATATTCTTCATTTGCTCCTCTCGTGGTTCCGGTTGGTGCAGTTTATTTTGGATATCGGTATGTGGTGGATAAATACAATTTCCTGTTTGTATATAGAGTTCGTGGATTTCCTGCAGGCAATGATGGGAGGCTGATGGACACGGTATTGTGTATTATGCGTTTCTGCGTGGATTTATTCCTCCTCTCGATGCTTTTGTTCTTCTCTGTTAGAGGAGACTCGACGAAGTTGCAAGCGATATTTACACTGGGATTGTTAGTAATGTACAAATTATTGCCTTCGGATAATGACGGTTTGGAATCGGCTGTTTTAGAAGGTATACAAAGTATTGAGAGTATTGTAGAAGGACCCATTGATTATGAAGTTTTCTCAAAACCCAGGTTTGATTGGGACACACATACTTTTTGATATGAATGTTAATACTTTCTAGTAGTCAATTAATTCTTGAATTTCTGTGGTATTTTATTGTCTTGATTGCTTTTCTTTTGTCTGAATATCTTTTTCCTCAATTTATCGGCTCCGGATAACTAATTTTGCTCTCTACAAGACTTGGAACTTGAAGTTTCCAGTGAATGAAATATGGCCTGGCCAGCAGGCAATGATATCATGTAGGTAACCTCGTATTGAAATTGAATACAATGACTTAGCACGAGATAACATTAAGGTTGAATCCGCATTTGGCTAGGGCATGAGCAGCTTCGTTTTGTTGCTGGCTGTAAAATATGAATCTCATTTCTTCATAGGAGGACAATTCCAACCCTTTATCATGATTCATGAACAAGGGTCTTTAGATTAGACTTGATTCACCATTGAAACACACTTTTAAAGGGAAATAATTTTCACTCATTTATAGGAGTATACTTTCAATGGGTATTATCTATCCATGAATACTACAATTATAACCATTATATTAATATCTAATGGTTAAAAATATCTAATGGTTAATTTTTAAAAATGATATTTAACAATTCTAACACTTTAAGAGTGAAAAGAGACAAAAAAAAAATAAAAATAAAAAATGTATTTTGTCACATAAGTGAAAATGGTGGTGTTCTTGATTTGCTACATATTTTTTTTTCTTCAAAATGAATCCTTATATTAAACTTCGGGTAATTTTTTTTAAAAAGAAAACTATGTGGTTACTGTCAAAAAAAATTGATTGTGGTTTAGTTTTTGACAAAAAAGTATTGTAATTTTCTGTTTTAACAAACTAATGATCATTTATTTGAATATCGTAAAAATGTCCGCTAACGACTTCAAATATGAAATATTTCAAGAATTGTTGATATTCTAAACAAGTGTAGTTCCTTGAATTTTTAATTTTGAGGTTATTTAGATGTTGTTTGCGGAAGAGAGAAAGTGAATATTTAGAGAGATGAAAATATTGATTCTCACGAATAAAAGATGTGATTCTATGGTATGTGATGTATTAAATAATTTTAATTTTTGAAATTTTTCATTTTAAGGTTGTTAATGGTCATTTTACGTTATCCAAATAAACAATTACTCTTTTGGTAAAATAAAAAACAATAATCACTTTTTGGTAAAAAGAAGCAAACCATTGTAACAACTTTTGAAAAAGAAAATTCAGAAATACAAGTCTCATATAAACGGAGTGTAATACACTCGCCGGTAAATATCAATTTTGATTTTTATTTTATTTTATTTTTGGTCTTTTCTTCCTTCATTTTCTTCTTCTTCTTACCTTTTTTTTTTGTGAAATTCCACCGAATGTTTGGAATTTCCAGAAATCTCGAAATTTCCAAGAAAAATCTATAAATTTCCAAATTTCTGGAAATTTTCGGATTTTTGGAAATTTCCAAAATTCTAAAAAAATTTAGAAGTATGAAATTTGAAATTCCATAATGGCAAAGAGGGACGTTGGGACCAGTTTGGAATCCTCGACTAGAGCAAAGCTTTGATTAAATGAAAACTCACGTAAAAATCATAATATTGCCTTGGGTATTAAATTTTACTTATTCTCAGTATATTTATACGTCTTAACCTTATCACTTTTAAGTCTAAAATATATCTCGGATGAATCATTTTGATGCATTGATCATAGATTAGTTAATATAATGTTATAAAAATGTAAAGTAGAGCGATTTGTAGAAAACATTTTAAAATTTGAGGACAATATTATGAAAATAAGTAAAATTTAATACCTAAGGCAATATTATGATTTCGACATGAGTTTTCATTTAATCAAAGTTTTGCTCTGGTCGAGGATTTGAAAGTGGTCCCAACGTCCCTCTTTGCCATTATGTTGCTTCGGATAATATCTTTTAGCTGGAATCCATATCACGTAGCTATCTAGTCAAACTAGGATAAATGACTGTATTGTTCATAAATGGTGTGCTCAGCTACACAACCAAGACCTCTATGGGTGATAACGTTTAACTTGTTGCATTTGTGATGCTTGTGGTACCTTATCATTGTATGCCCTGCCTGCAAATCGTTGCATGGAATGGTTTAATGAGGTTTGGGCTGTTTTGATGGTCAATGAATCCAACCTCATCTCGTCCATATTATTGATGTGATGATTCAATCACAACCGACTCACACATGGTAACAAAGGACTTTTGAAAAAAGCCATCCTAAGAAAATGAACAATCCTCTGTATTCCTCCTAAAAAGAAATTACTCATGCTCTTGACACACACAATAGTCTTGATTAATGGCAAGGTCCCCTAAATACGATTCACTAAACTAAATTGCAAAACCTTTTTTTTGAGAGGGACTACGGCTAGCTCAACCCACAGGTTTCATAGTAAGGGTGATACAGTTGAGTACTTTTAAGTAGTGGATGCATCTAGAAATTCGTCCTCAATTCATGCTGAGTTCGTTGCACTGCTGAATGGAATTACGTGTTTCAAAAGGTGTCATCTAAATCACTTCATAGTCTCAGTTGAATGAAAGGTAGCAATTGAATTAATTCTCGAATTACGTGAACTACATCTAAATTTGTTTATTTTGATCAAATATTTAAGTACTAGAAGTTAACTAAACTATCCACTTGGTTTGACTAAATTTGGTCCAAGTTGACAATTTTTAATGTGAATTTTTTTCTTTACATATTTGATCAAAGATTGAATCGGAATGATCCGTGTCCAACCAACTATATTTATTTTTATGGAAAAAATAAATTCAAATGACTAAGTTAGTTCAAAAACATCCTCATAAGAGACGACAAATGTGAACGACTTGTACAATTTAGTAACTTAGTAATAGGACAAAGCTCCACTATTAACTAACACAAGTGTAATAAAAGAACTAATCTTAAAAAAAAGTTGTAATAATATCAACAAAACTTAAATAAAGAAAATGTAAATTTATATAAAAATACTTGGACTAAATGAAATTTAGGCCAAAGTAAAAATTAGAAAGTAGTTAGCTAAATACAAATAGTCAATTTTCATCCTATAATAACTCTTGTCCAAGTAAAACAACACTTTGTCTTCACTAATCAGCAATTCCTCACTCTTTTCTTTAATTTTTACTTCCATAAATGGGTTTAATCTCTCTTTCAAAATACATAAAATAAGTCTCTTCTTTGTTTGAAGTTCATAAAGGAAAGAATTCAATTAACAAAGAAAATCGATATGCGTCGGACACCAGTGAAGAGTAAACTCATGCAAATTTCTTCTTACTCTGAAGATCTAGATTCCGTAGAAGCCGCAGACAATAACCAACCACATTGCCCCACACCTCGTCGCCTAAAAAATAACTTACCGGAGTTTCTTATACCACTCAGATGTACGAAGCACAGGTTTGTATTATTTTTTATTTAGTTTGTGTTTTAATAAATTTTCTTAATTATCATCATTGATTCAACTACATTTTAAATCCAGCCAACAAAACTTTGAGGCAAGAAATGGAATTCTCAACCTTATTTCCGACAAGGTTAGCATTAAACGTTTGCTATTTTTTTTGTTAATTATTTTACTGATACTTTTCAATAGTAATTAAATATTAAAATGTATGTATGTAAATTGTTTGAAAAAATGCAGGCAAATATTGAAGTTAGAGAATCAAAATGCAACGGGTGCTTAACAACATGTTACTCAGGATCACCTCCAGGAAGAACAAACAATCCATTGGTTAACGATGTTCTTTTTCACCATTTACAAGATTCTAATTTTCTCTTAACTTTGCCTAATCCTATGACTTCCACCAATTAATTAATTAATCATGCCTAATCAATTTTATTTTGTAATTTTTTTCCTCATATATAGTTTCGAATAGTTAGAGAAAGAATTCTGTTTAATTTTCAACTTAATTCCTTCCCCGATCATGAATTGTGGGTCTCATTTTTGTAAGTAAGATTGGTCTCTTTGTACATATATTTTGTTTGTTCATAAAGTTTAAGCGGTTATTTGAGTGAGACTCTTTCTTATACTTGTTTTATTGATTTCATGTATTGAAAACAAGAATTTTGTCTATATAACTGTGTTACTAGAGTTTGAATGGAGCGTATTGATTACTATTTAACTGTCATATCGAATCTTTCAAACATTAATTATGTTCAAAATATTTTAATGCGTTGTAGAAAAAACTACTCAAAATGTCAAAGTGGCTAAAATACTTAGTTTGTCTCTAATACATATACGAATAATTAGTCAAAATGTACGAAACTATTTTACTTTATCCATAAATTTATTTCAAAGATTTGATATGACAGTCAAATAACTTATTAGCTACATAAAATTCGATTTAATTGGAATTTTTCAGAGAAAAAAATTGTTCATCGTGAATATATGTATTTCTCTAAAATATTAGAATCAAATCTATTTCATAAAAAGAAAATGACCTTATCCCCATTTGTTAACTATTAAACAGGGGTTACTTTTTAGTTTACCTCCATGACCTTTGAACTTTGTAGTGATAGTACATTAAATTTTATAACTTTACATAATGATATTTTACAATTTATTTTTTGGTAACAAAAAGTTTAGCTAAGGGTAGACCTACCCACTCGCAAGGCCAGGGCAAACCACAGACCTCGATGAGGGTTTACAGTGGAGTTTACAGATTGCCTACCAATAAGAGCTAAATTTTGACGAAGCGGGACTCGAACCTCAAACCTTTCAAGTAGAAGATGGAAATATTTACAATTTATTGATATTAGAAAAAAGAAAATAGTTGGCGAACATTTTTAATTTTAAGGTCAGTATTTGTTTAGTTCAAAAAGAAAAAACAAGTTAGAGACTTTGAAAAAAAAATGATTTGAAAAATCAAAAAATTGCAATTCGTTATTTTTACTCGTGTTTGCAGTGTATTAAAAAGTACCAAATACAAGTAGGGCGATTGAAGACTTTTAGAACCTAGTCGGGATATATTGTGAGATTAATCAGAAACTAGTCAAATTTTGAGCACCTAACCGGTTTGATCGATGCAATTAAAATCTTTATTTTGAGCGTTTAAAGGAGACCTAAACGCTTAAGGCGTCCTTGATTTAGAGCTGTGTGTGTTAGTATCGAATGAAGACTTTCAGAACTTAGTCGGTATATATTCAGAGATTAATCGGAAATTAGTAAAATTGAAGGGTTGAAATGTAATTTACAATTAGTTTTGTCCCTCATTATAATATGAGATTAGGGTTTAGAAATAAAAGATAGACCATCATATTCTCTCATCTCTTGCGGATTCGTTCTGCCTCCGTCTCTTAAACCCTAAAACTTTGTGCTTCCATAATCAAATTAGGGTTTGGGAAAGATGAGATTGGAAAAATGTTGGTTCTGCTCATCCACTGTATACCCTGGTCACGGTATTCAGTTCGTTCGCAACGATGCTAAGGTAATTAATTTCGTTTTATACTCACCATTTCACACTCTTTCTTCAATTCTTCACAAATTTTAATTATTAATTTACAGATTATCATTCTTTTTATTTATTTTAGATTCATTTTACCATTTGTTGATTATATGTGAATCAACTTGCTTCTTACGATGCAACATATAGCTCCTAGTTCATGTATGATGTGTCAAATTTGTGTGTTTCTCTTGTTATTTTTACCAATTTCGACCTTCTATATCGAACAAATTTAGTCTTATGGTTTGTGGGGTTGAGTGGATTTAGCCTTTTTTGTTGAGTGTGAGTTTTTCCATTGACAAAAGGTGTGTGATTTTTAGCTTTACTGGGTGTTTCGAAAGCTAGAGATTGAATGGCGAGTCTCGTTAAGGGAAGATGGCCTTTTTCTTTAACAAAAGATGTGCAATTTCAAGTGGTTTTGGGTGGTGGTTACAACTCTAGAGATTGAAATTTGCGTATATGTGAATTAAATTGCGTCTTCTCTGCTTCGTGATGCATCATAGATTAACTATACTGTTAATTTGTTGAGGTTACAGCAACGTATAGTTCGCAGTTCATGAATGGTGTGTCAAGGTAGAGCCTTTTTCGTTGAATATGAGTTTTTTCCATTAAGAAAAGGTGTGCAATTTCATGCTTTATTGGGTGGTTGGAAAGCTTGAGATTGAAGGGCAAGTCTTGGTAACAGAAGATTGCTTTTTCTATCAGCAAAAGATGTGCAATTTCAAGCGGTATTTGGTGGTGGTTAGAATTCTAGAGATTGAAGGTCGATTCTCATTAACAGAATTTGGGTTTTTTCATTTAACAAAAGATGTTCAATATCAAGCAGTATTGGGTTGTCAGAACTGAAGAGATTAAAGGGGAGTCTCATTCGGTGACCATATGCCAGAGATTGGATGGTTGCAGAAAACAAGACATTGTGCATGAAAATAGGTTTGACATTGCAGCATTTGGTAAACATATGGCTTAATGCTGGCTAAACTTACTCTCGCTTTTAACATCAGGGTTAAAGTTTATACCTTTTGGCCGATATCCACGTAGGGTAATGCTATAATAAAGCCTAGGAATCTGGTTGGTAGTTATATCTATTTGGTATTAACTTCGACCTTTTATTATTTCTGGTCTGTTATTTGTACTTGGAAATTGCTTATGATTTTGATTTTTTTTTGTCAGTGTTGAGTAACAACAAGTTCTGGTTTATATTTTTGGGGTTTACAAGATTCTAGTGACCATTCAATTCTACTTTGGGTCTGTCCAACTGTGAATTTATTGTCAATCCATGTTGGTACTGCAGATTTTTCGATTTTGTAGATCGAAGTGCCACAAGAACTTCAAAATGAAGAGAAATCCACGCAAAGTAAAATGGACCAAAGCTTATAGGCGGTTGCACGGGAAGGACATGACAGAGGTTGGTATACTTTCTGTAGTTACATGTTTTTTAGATATAATCTTAGATAAGGTTTTGGTACTGAGAAATTTGGTTATTTATCTCTTCCTTGCTCAGGATACAACCTTTGAGTTCGAGAGAAAGAGGAATAGGCCTGAGAGATATGACAGGAATCTCGCCGAGAATACTTTGAAGGCGATTAAGAAGATTGATAAAATCAGAACTGAGAGGAATGCCAAACACATCGAAAAGAGGTTCGACACCCTGACTACTTCATTATTATTATTGTTATTATTATTATTATTATTTTTTTCATAACAAAGAAGCGGAAAGATTTCCTTTGTTCATTATAAGATATTGATAAAGATACTAATAATCTGAGCAGGAAGAAGGTTAGGAAACCCAAGGAGCATAAAGAAGCTCTAAAGGAATTGGACCAAGACATTCACTTGATTAGAGCTCCATCTGTTACAACATTACCAAAGATCAAGGTTCCTGTACACCAACAGCAAGCCGAAAAGAATCAGGCAATGGAGGAATAATCTTCTTCTTACATTTCATACAAGGCTTTCTTGCTTATTTAGGAATTTGCTGGGGATATTTGATTGTGTTTTCACTGCTGCGTGTACTTGGTTAACAGAATGGTTTTGGGTATTTAAATTAGACAATTTTGTTATTACTATGATGGATTTCAACATATCAATCCGGGTGATCAATTGCCATGTCTTTGAATTGTTCTTCTGCAATTTTCTTTGTCTATTTACCAGAGTTCGTTGTTGCATTCATACTAAGTGATCAAATTGGTTTCGGTGCTTGTGTAAACCTTATTGAAACCTTATTGAATCTGATGACAAATTGATTAATAATACTAACTGGGTTATAATACTCACCGGGTGAATTGGTAAAATGGCTCAAAGGAGTCGCAATTTTGAAGGCTAAATGAAAAATTAATGACAAGTTTAAAGGGTTGGGCCAAAATATATTACGAACAAATTTTGTAAACAAATCAAGATTTTTTTATTTATTAATGAAAAGCATATTTAGATCAAATTTATTAATTTTTGAGATTTAGTTATGTCGAAATAAAATTTACTATTTATAATTAAAGCAAAATAGGTGATTGACCAAATTTTATTTGTTCAGTTATCGATTAAGTGATCAACACTCTATTGATCTGTTTAGTAAACTAAAAGATTTAATAAAATAAAAAGTTAATTGTTTCTTTTCTTCAATATCTTTCAAGCTAATACTATAAATCTTTACAAATTTGTAAAGAGTAAAATTCGAAGTGACAAATATATTTTTTAATTATATAGATTTCTACATTTTGTTGGTTAGTATTCCTAATTTGTTAGGATGTAACTCCACACTCTTCCATGTGTAGTTAACCGCCCACATGCAGTTCTCCCAATTCAATCTCAGCCGTCCGATTAATCCAATAACGCCACCAAATCACTGACAGAAAAACAACAACATCAACATCAACAAGAAGCAGAAAGAAGAAGAAGAACCTTTTGAACATCCATGGTGCCACTCTGAAAGACAGTCCAAAAACCGAAGAAGCAGCGACCCAAAGCTCAGAAACTTGAAAATTCAATCAACCCCTTTGAAAAAACCAAAAACCATACTGTTTTAGTCACTCAATTCCAAGATCTGCTAAGCTAGGGCTAATTCCATGGAGTTCAATCCATAATGCAGCTCCTTTTCTCCAAAGATGCTCTCTTTCTTGAAGTTCACGCTCACTTTCTTGCTTTTTCCAGCAACTTATGTTCTTTCTCAAACCTGCGACGGTGGCCGGAGCATCTTCACCTTCAAGATGCACCACCGTTTCTCCGACGAGCTCAAAAACTTGTCTTCTGCTGATTCCAAATGGCCGGAGAAACAGAGCTTTGAGTATTATGCTGACCTGGCTCACCGGGATCATGTACTGCGTGGCCGGAAACTCTCTGACGGAGATTCGCCGCTTGCTTTTTCAAATGGGAACTCCACGTTTCGGATTAGCTCTTTGGGATTGTAAGTGTTGCTTAATTTCATTCTTGAATTCTTAATTTCGAACTAATTTCATGTTTTTGTAGTTTGCATTATACGACGGTGGAGTTGGGGACTCCCGGAGTGAAGTTCATGGTGGCGCTCGATACGGGTAGTGATCTCTTCTGGGTTCCTTGTGATTGCAGCAAATGTGCGCCTACTCAGGGCACTCCTTATTCTTCTGTATGCATCTCTTATCCATTTCTTGACACTCTTTGTTTATTTAGTTATGGTTCACCTATGATCTTGATTTTCATTGAATTATGGGCAACACATGTTTTTTCCCCCCTTTATATAGTCCGAATTTCGAATTCTGGACTTAAAATTTTGAGCTTGGTTAAAATCTATTCTGTAATAGACTGTAAATTTAGCTTTGGGTGCAAACTTTTGGACCCTAACTTGGGACGGTAAGCTTGAAGCCCTATGTTGCATGAAAACTTTGATTTTGAACCGTTCCATTTTTCTGTATCCACTAGGGAACATGAACCTCTTGGAGAAACTAGTAAGAAAACTATTCGGCCATGTTTCTGTAATTTCTTGATGTTCAGAAATTCGCTTCTTAGGTAGTATTTCAAAAGTGGATCAATTCTTATCACTTGTTCACTAAATTTCTAATATTTTCTATATCATGCTCCACAAGCTTTTAAAATGATTGTTTTCCATCTATTATGTGACTTATATGTAATCTTTCTCAGTGCATGTCTTTAAAAGATTAAATATCTTTTCTTATAATCACATTTCTTATATTCTTTAACAAATATCTTTTCCCAGTTTCTGTTTCCATATTGGTTTCTGTTTTGGTGTAACATTGGCTTGAACTTTCTCCTATCAATTTTAGTTTCACGGCAAGTAGCGTTAAGTGCGATGGTTGTCCATTGAGGGGTACATTATAACCAAAGTAAAAGAAAATGGGTCAGATACAATCAAACATCAACATTTCTAAATTAGAGGGGTGGAAATTATCATTTTTCCTGGAATTAAGCATGAAAGTATAGCTCTAAGGGATTGGTCAATTGGCAACTGTACAGAATTTATCTATTCAGAAAAAAGTTTTGAGACAAATTGAAGTCCTTTATGGTTTTCATGCATTCTGTATATACATTTGCTTCACCAGGTGTCATTTGGTGCTCTTCTATGTAGAATTCTCTCTGAGCTATTGACTGATTTCTGCCTATATGTAATTTACTACTGTAGGAATTTGAGCTTAGCATATACAACCCCAAACAGTCATCTACTAGTAAAAAGGTCACCTGTAACAACAATTTATGTGCGCACCGAAATCGCTGTCTTGGAACATTCAGCAGTTGTCCTTACATGGTTTCATATGTCTCTGCACAAACTTCGACTTCTGGGATTTTGGTGGAGGATCTTCTGCACTTAACAACTGAAGATAGTGATTCAGAATCTGTTAAAGCATATGTCACATTTGGGTATGTGATTTTATTTTATTTTTTTAATGTTTCAACTCGTACTGTTTCTAGGGTCAAGGTTGAGGTAAATATGTGATATGAGTTGTGCAGTTGTGGACAGATTCAGAGCGGTTCATTCCTGAATACTGCAGCTCCGAATGGTTTATTTGGACTTGGCATGGATCAGATCTCAGTTCCAAGCGTTCTATCTAAGGCAGGTTTAACAGCTGATTCTTTTTCGATGTGTTTCGGACATGATGGGGTTGGAAGGATCAGTTTTGGGGACAAGGGCAGTCCGGATCAGGATGAGACCCCATTTAATCCGAGTCCATCACAGTAAGTGGTAACTTCTCTTATTTGATGATTATCATCTTTTATGTTCTGTTCCATGTCAAAGATTTTAGCCTTTTTTATGATCTTATGCCTGGATTGTTTTGCAGCCCAACATATAATATTTCTGTGACACAAGTTCGAGTTGGGACGACTTTAATTGATATCGATTTCACAGCTCTTTTTGATTCTGGGACCTCCTTTACGTACCTAATTGACCTAGCCTATGCAAAGGTTTCAGAGAATGTAAGCACTTTGAGAGTTGATGGGCGTTTGCGCTTGGTTGATTTAATGAACTAAGATTTTATGTTTCTGTGTAGTTCCATTCACAGGCAAAAGACAAGAGACGTCCACTCGATCCCAGGATTCCATTTGAATATTGTTATGATATGAGGTTAGATAATGAAGTTTTGGTCTGTTGTTTTCTTCTTGTTTGGTCTCTTACTTGTATCTTTTTCTCTTTTACTAGTCCGGATGGAAATGCGAGTTTGATACCTAGCATGAGGTTAACCATGAAAGGAGGAGGGCATTTTGCTGTCTCCGATCCGATAATTGTCATCTCCACTCAGGTAGTATCCGCTACGTGTCTTGTTGCTGTTATCTCTTTTACGAAATACTAAACTTTTTTGCCCTTATCGCAGAGCGAACTTGTCTATTGTTTGGCTATTGTCAAGAGTACAGAACTTAATATTATCGGGCGTAAGTATTCGTATTTTCTAGATATATTTATGGATCTAGGATAGATTTTCAATGACTGAGACTCCGGATCCATTTGCAGAAAACTTCATGACTGGCTACCGTGTTGTATTTGATCGAGAAAAACTCGTGTTGGGGTGGAGAAAGGCGGATTGTGAGTGTTTCTTTTGATATGCATGCTTTTTACACAATAGCTTTTGATATGCAAGTAACCGAGCTTTGGTTTCGGGGGATCTCTGACAGGTTACGACATGGAAGATTATAACACGCTGCCAATAGAGCCACATGCTTCGGATGTGCCACCTGCTGTTGCTGCCGGAGTAGGTAACGCCTCGAATTCGGAATCAACAAAGGAGAACAGGAAGAGCTCTCTGAGTCCGGATTTATTGTATTCTTGCTCTGTAATTAGCTACTTATTCTTGATCGCATTTCACATTTCATTGTAGTCCATTTATCGGTCTTCATTTATAGGGAAAATTACATGATCATTCTCTAGGCTAGTAGTTCAAGATTCTACTTAGATTGTCCGCCGGAATATACGACTGTAAATAGCAAGAGAGTCCTATGGTTCTTTCTCGTAGCGCACACTTTGCATACAATTATATATGTGGTATTATATAATCATATAAAATATAAGAGATAATATATCACGATTATGATACAATGACTAAAGTTTGACTCGATTTTTCAAGAAGGTGTGAATGATATGAGCCATGTGTCAGTAAAACACAATTAGATGAAAACAAAATAAATCAAGTAGGATATGATTTTATTCCAGAAAATGTTGACTGGGACAAGACCATAAATAAGGTAGGAAGGACAATAGAAACGTGACAATGTGGTTAAGTTTCCATAGGATTAGGAAAATTCAAAAAGGGCCACAAATGTCCACATACTAGTGGTCTAGATGGTACATGTAATTTGTGCATATTTATTTTATGTTATATAAGAAAAACATTACTCGTAAAGTTTTTTCACGTTACTTCTAGATTTGTAGCTCCAATCGAGATTAGGGAAAGTTATAAAGTTATATAGAGTTTTACGAGAAGATTTACATATCGTTTTACCTATGAGGACTCTAACAATGACAATTTGAGTTGAATTTTAGTGGAAAAACTCTAAAAGTTGGTTCCATATTGTTGAGTCACTCTTAAAGATGCCAAAAACTTAGGCTCAAAGAAAGATGGTAAGATTAGACATCCAATTGATTCTCTATAATGCAAGACGTTTCCCGAGTTTGATTACATGCGACTTGCACCAAATACAAATAGGATGAACTGCTTCGACACTCTAATTTGTAAACTTGGCACTTGATTTGTTATTTCCTTTTCAATATAGGTTACTTGTCTCGTTGGAGGTGCAAAGCGGAAGTACATCAATGTTCTTGTAATGACATTGTGGGATGAAGGTATTCCATTGTTCAACGTCCATACATGCACATTCTTTAAGCTAAAGTCATGACGGTTTTTCCACTATGAAATTGAGTCTTTTGAGGGTAGATCTAGAACGTTCGAGGGACGTGCATGATCCAACAACCTATCAAAGGCCTCATGTATTATGTTAAATTCCAGATTTTTTTTTGACAATAAATTTCGGATATAATATTTATTTATATATGTTAATTACAATTTGTACATTTCAAAAAAAAACATGTAAAAATAGCCACATAAATTCTACATTAATTAGGTTTGTTGGGTTATTCTTAACGATTTTTAGTAAATTTTTTGAGAGGAACGATTTTTTTTTATTAATTACAGTAGTACTCTTAATTATGATGTGATCAAATATGGGTTTTCATGTGTACATATTAAATCTATGTTCCAAGAGGCTATTAATAGAGCTCAGCCCATGCATTAATTAAAAGCATAATAAGAATCATCATTAAATTTGAATTCTAAAATCAACATTAATCTGAAATTTTCTTATTCCATTTATACCTTGGCTTCTTTGGCTTTTTTTTTGTGTTTTTTTTTGTTTATATTATTCTTGACTTTAAAATAAAAGTTGAAAATCCATATTAATAAAAAGGTGTAGGCTATGGTCACTTTGTTTTTCCCTTACTTTGTCTATACTTTGTCTTTTTCACCATTGGATTAGTTTTCAACCCATGATCCAATGGTTGACAAAACAAAGTAATGGTTACTTTGTGAAAAACAAAGTGACCATAGAATATCCCTAATAAAAAAAGGCTTTCTTTTTCTGTTTATGGATTGAAATTTCATTTTGGTCACAAAATTGGGAAACGCCAATTGCGGTTTAAAGTCGTGGTTTAGTGCTCACATACAATCAAAGTATTCGAAAGTTTAATTGAAATAATAATAATATAATGATGATGTCATTTCACCATCATATATTTTCTAATAATAATATAATGATGAGTTTTAACTATAAATTAACTTAGACTTTTAGTTTAATTAGTTATATGATAAGGTATTTAGAGCTTCTGCGATTAAAACGTTCTGAGTTCAAATCGTGACAACCTTATTTATTGTAGAATTAAAAACACGTAGTGGAATGAGTCCGGGTTGTACATGCTTCAAGTCCAAGTGGCATTTGCGTAAAATGGTTAATATGTAAACCATAATTTGAGCCTTATCAACTCAAACTTTTAGTTCAATCGATTAAGTAACATTTTGCCACAATATTAAGATAAATAAGGAGATAAGTACTTTAACTATAGTAGCTATTAGTTTGTGTTAGTGGTCAATATTGTAGTAAGTGATGTTGTATGAATCTGTGTATGATGTGTCCGAGAGTTTAACACTTTGAACAAACAAGAAATCCGAGACCTAGGTAGGAGGTTGTTGATAGGTGACTTTGAAGCTTAGTGAATGAGGAAAACGAATAATGAAATTACACTTTTGAGCTCAGAGACGGTATATTTTATAAGCGGTTAGGTGTAATTGCAAGGAAGTTTGGTCCTGCATGCGTAATTTACTGGTACTCATCAGTCTTCAATCATTCATTTAGACTTATAAGACCATTGATCTTTCACTTTTCGATTCACTCTGTCCTCTATCATTTATTTAGACTTGTAAGGCCCTTGATCAATTAATATTGGGCTCATTAAGCCCTTATGTATCAGACTTAACAGTAGTATTCTATATGTGTTGTTAAAAGCGTGCCACTTACTAGTTACCCAATCAAATTGTAACACGTGGTAGAAAAAGTTTTTTTCGGGAAATGGTCAAGCGACCTTCCTTTTTTCAATTTGACAGATACAACTCCTTCGTGGAGACTTTATTAAAAGCATCTTCTCCATTCTATCCACATGAAAACAAAAGATAATGCAGTTAATAAATCACTTAAAAGCCCTATTGAAGAGTACAAAACATGCCGAGGAGAAGAAGAAGATCATAGTTTGTCATTTTTACTAATTTTTCCTTCGTAGATCAAGTATGCATCTTACAATTTCTAAATAAAGGCTTAATAAGCCCAATATTGATTGATCAATAGCCTTATAAAGCCTTGTTCCTTATGCCTTATCAATAATTTATTTTAGTTCAGTTTAGTAATTTTCCTTTAGCAAATGTACATCAATTCAGTTCAGTAGTATTCAGTCTATTCAATTTAATTCGGTTTCGTCCAGTGCAGTCATAAAGAATATGACCTCAGTCTAAATAAATAATCGAGGACTAAATGAACCAAAAAGTGAAAGATCAAGTGCCTTATAAGTTTAAATAAATGATTGAGTACTGAGTGAACAAAAAATTGAAAATTAATGGCCTAATTATGTTCTTTGCCAAAAATAAATGTGATTTTGGCAGTGGAATTTAATTTGTGATGCAATTAATCAAATAAGCAATTGAAATTAATTAGCAATACTTAAATGGACCAATTCAAAATTTGACAAAAGCTACGACAATAAAATATCTTACATGGATGTTTACCAACTACCAAATAATATCTTCCTAATGTAATTGCACTTTTAAATAATCAAGGAAAAAAAGGATAACTTATCAAAATTATATGGTAGATTATTTAGGTGCTAACATTTCAACTGTGACCAAGTTTTATTGATTTCAACATTAATAAAGTGACAAACAAGAATGAATAAGCTTAGTAATTACGAGTTGCATTAAGGAAGAAAAAAATCAATAAATGAAACTAAACTAGTAGTATGAGTTATGATGAAACTACGGATCAATAAATGTTAAAAGACAATCAATAAGAGATATTAATAAGTGTTTGAGATTTGAGTCGCTTCTAATTCATCAAAATTTAGTTTTTGTCGATAGACAATATTTAAATTCTCATCGGGGTCTATGGTTTATATGGTTTTTGGCATCTTCTGTTTTAAATATTAGAAGTTTAAGTCATGTTTTGTCAAAATTTAACACTTATTAATAGACAATCGGTAAAATCTATTGTAAACCTCCACCAAAATCTATGTGGCATTGGGAGTAGATAGATCTAATATACCCTTATCTAAACTTTTGTTTGTAACAAAACAAATAAATATAAAAAGAAGTCTTGAAGAAATTGCACATTTACTAAGTGAAAAAAGAAAGAGAAATCCCACCTCACATGATCCATATGCCTTATCATTGCTTTATTTGTTTCGTTGTTAGTTGTCAACGTATATTTCTTTAAATTCTATTTCGGTTGATCTATATATTTGTTATCTATAATTCTTTTATTTATTGATCTGGCATCAAAGTCATAGAGAGTATAAATAGTGAATTCGTGAATGAATAATTCTAGGATGCAAGTGGTAGAAGGAAGTCCTTTTGCCGATGAAGTTTCGATGGATGGAGATAGTGAAGAAACTTCTTCAAATGAGTCATAATCATAGTGTTCATCATGTTAATTATGGAGTTTCCATTGTGAATATGCAATCAACAAACACAATTTTCTCACATGGAGTATGTCTATCATTCAAGTGCTAAAGATCAAGTAGAAGAGTGATTTTATACTCCGAGATCAAGAAATTCTTTTCTCTATTATGAACAACTTGTTGTGTTTTTTAAGCGATAGTTAAGATGAATTCATGAATTTAATATTTTCTCTTTTATGAGAATTTGATATAGCCTTTAAGGTCTTGCAAAAACGAAAAAAATTTGATTGTATATGTAGATTTGTAAAACATCAAGTTGTGAATAATCATGTTACTCTACCATAATGGTTGCACATTGGATGTGAATGATCAGATTCGACTTCATGAGCTAACATGAGCATCTGGTTAATTTTAATGGAATTTTTAGAGATAATTATATCCTTTTATCGGTGTCCATAGTTAATACGCGTGTGAGTAGTTACACTTTAATAATGTGAAAACATTGCATCAAAAGCTTTTATTTCTCACTAACAATATCAAAACATATATAACAAGTAACAAGCCAAAACTCCTAAACAATCCCAAGAATTCTAACATCAATTCATTCAAATTTTATAAATTTCAGATATTAAAACAGTATTTGGAATAATTCCTCATAATTAATCAATTTGAGAAATTAATAGATATCCAAAATTCTTTTTTAAAGACCATTTTGCCCCTTAATCCATTAAAAAACTCAGAATTGAAGCATTCAATGATAGACAAGTTTCAAATGTAGGTAATCAGCAATCAAAGTCTTTGATGTCAACGATTTAATTGCGCCAACAACTACTAACGCTCCTATTTCCGCATATTTACATCTCTATCCTTCAACTTTAATATTTCGCGCTAATGCCCCAAATACTTTTTCATTTTACTTCTTTTACGATACTTTTTATTTGCTTAAAAGTCTTTTTTGTTGCTTTTAATGGGGTTTTTTCTATAGTCAAAATACTAAAAGAAGCACCCACTTTATTTCTATCCCAATTTTCCACACGCAGTTAAATTATTATTGGTTTAATACCAGAAATTTAATAGTACTATCAAATTTAAAAGTCTCCAACTAGAATCAATTTAGAAATTTGATCTAAATATGAGAAAATTACATATCCTTATAGCTAATTATGTCATCAACAAAAATAGGACTAGCTAACACCTTGATGATTAAATTTAAGTAAATTTATTTCAAATGTTATTTTATTGAACACTTAGATAATTAAATTACATCAAACTTTTGTTTCAAAAAATAATTATAATAAGTTTTTTTATGTTTCAATTATGTATTTTGTCCGTCCTTATATTTTTTAATGCCATGTGATGGGGCAAATAGCAACTGAAATTTAATAATCGATCAAAATAGAGAAATGATAAAAAGAAAAAAAAAGTACAAAGTCAAAGTTAGGGCATGAATGCTAAATCTTATAAACAATAAAATGTGTGTCCCTCTATCATTTAAGAAAACATAAGGTACATGAAACATTTATTCCAAGTAATTTCTACCAAAAAAAAAGAGAGTAAATAAATAAGGAATAATGCGTGATTAAAACTAATACAAATATATTATGGTGTAGACTATGGTGACTTTGTTTTTGAGTTTATTATTAGTTACAAATATATTATTATTAAAATAACTAATTATTCTCAATAGTGTTGTTCTAAAATTCCTAAAATTATACTTTTGCATGAAGAAAGTTTCTGTAAATAATAGAATAAATTACAAACTACTATGATTATTGTTTTCGGAAAATGTGTTTGTAGTTTTTTTGATGTAAAATTGATCTTTATAGTACACAAATTTTTAAAATAAAGAATTTTGAAAATACTACATGAACTACTTCCCAAAAAACAAAAAAAATACGTGTACCATAATTTTTTTAATATATAGCAAGTTAATTATTATATAGTGATGATGAGTTGTAGGAGTAAAAAATAAAAAACTTTTCCAATTTAAAAAAGAAAAATAGTGAGGGACCCAAATCTCCCTGACCTTGCATATACGTTGGCACCAAACAGACACCCGCGTTTTCATTTTCGCACAAAAATAATAAAGGTAAATTACATGTATACTCTTCAAATTGTATATAAAAGTTATTTTAGTCCCTCAATTTGAAGACGATTAATTAAGTTCTTCAACTATTAAAATGTGGATCTATTAAGTATTTATTTGATGAGTTAATAGCAAGTTGACATTAAAATTACTATTTTTCATATTTGCCAACTCAATTAGACGTTATCCAATGAAAACTTAATAAGTTTATATTTTCATAGTTGAATGACTAAATATGTCATATTTTAATAGTACCGGAATGACATTTTTTACTAATATTAACGCTTGAATATGGTTTAGCCCATAAATAAAAGACATAAACTTAAGTAAATAAAAAGCAAATCAACCTCCCCAAAGACTTTCCTTAGTTTTTATGAACTCCTCCTCCGACCAAACATCTTCTTCTCCATAATTCTAATGGCTTCGAGTAATTCTTCTTCTTTGTTCTTAATCTCATCATCACTGTTGATATGTTTATTATTTCAGAGTTGTTCAGGATTTGGTACATACGGTTTTGATATCCACCACCGGTTTTCGGATCCGGTCAAAGGAATTCTAGCCGTCGATGACTTGCCGGAAAAGGGTAGTCCTCACTATTATGCTACCATGGCCCACCGTGACCGCTTAGTTCATGGTCGGAAACTTGCTTCTGCTGATAATAATACTTCTGTTCCGCTCACTTTTTCCGACGGAAATGAAACTTACCGGATCAGTTATCTCGGATTGTAAGTTTTTACTACCCTTTTCTTTTTGTTTTCTATGTTTTGGATGTGGATACTGATTGGTGATTATGGGTTTGGTTTATGTTTTTAATTACTTCTATTTTCTTATCCTCTGTTTGGCGCCCGAGAAACCGAGAGCAAAATGTTTTAGAAAATTTATTTGACTCATCAAACATATTTTTGATTAACTTCGGAATTCCCATAGATTGACAAAGATTTATTTTTTACTTAAATTCAGCAAAATTTATTAGACATTCGATATAGAAAAAAAATGGTAACGGGCAGGAGAATAGTTAGAATTTTAGTAGCAAACATTCTCTATGGAAAGAATAGTTCTTTTTTTTTTCCCTTTATATATATAAAGTTGTCTATTGCCATTACCAATGCATTTTGGCAACATAAATTCTTAAATTAGCTCTTGTTTTTGGTAAGTGAGATGGATAGTATTAATGCAAATGAGGCATATATGGTTAGTTTTGGGAGAAAATCAGTGGTTAATTAATCATTTTAATAATTGTTTATTACTAATATTTTTAAAAGTTAGGGTGCTCTATTAGTATTTTCACATACGGCATCTTTATTTACTGATTTAACAATCTTTATATCACAAAACAGGGTACATGCCCTGTTTGAATTTATTGTTTACTGAATCAGCAAATAAGGGTGTTAGAGTGTTCTAGGTTCTAATAGAAAGTTTGGTGCGTGATTGGATCCAAAACGATAACAATTTATAAGTTTAAGTGTGTAATCATGTATTGAACTCGAAAATATTTGAGTTTTTGAAAAGCAAACATGGGATTGATTAAGGTTGTTTTTGTTAAATTATGCAGTTTGCATTATGCTAATATTTCGGTCGGAACACCAAGTTTATCGTTCCTTGTGGCATTAGACACCGGCAGTGATCTCTTCTGGTTACCTTGTGATTGTAGCAGTTGTGTTCATGGTTTGGAATCTCAGAACGGACAAGTAATTCCCCTTTCTTTTTGTGTATTAATCTTACAATTTTCGTCGTATTAATCTCAAACTGTTCAATTCTAAGTTGACCATTTAGCTTTATTTCTGAAGTTAGAGCTTAGAATTTTCGTCTAACTTATGACATTGATCAAACAGATAGACCTCAACATCTACAGCACTAGTAAATCATCAACAGGCAAAAACGTTTCTTGCAATAGTGACTTGTGTGAAAGGAAAAATCGATGCCTGTCTGCAGAAAATAATTGCCCTTATCAAGTTATATATCTCTCTAATGGCACTTCATCAAACGGGGTCTTGGTTGAAGATGTATTGCATCTGGTTACGGATAATCCTCAACCGAAACCTGTCAATGCATCGATAACGTTCGGGTTAGTAATCTCCATTTGTGTTGTTTTTCGGAACTCAAAATCACATTTCATGAAATCGGGAAATGAAATGCTGTTTCGTTAGTGTTGTTTGTGTTTGGGTCCTTTCCTAGATTGACAGGCAATTTGCGTCTCTTGTCGTTGATCTTGTTTTCGTTTGCTTCATTGCAGTTGTGGTAGAGTTCAAACGGGTTCGTTTTTGGATGGTGCAGCTCCGAATGGTTTATTAGGTCTTGGCATGACTAATGTATCAGTTCCAAGTACTTTGGCACGAGAAGGTTACACTTCCAATTCATTTTCCATGTGCTTTGGACCGGATGGGATCGGGAGAATCAGATTCGGGGATACTGGAAGTTCTGGCCAAGGAGAAACGCCTTTCAATCTGAAAGAAACACAGTTAGTACACTTTTTGTATTTCTTCGTTTGTAGGTGTAGATTTTTTACCTGAATCCATTGTTTCCGTTCTTACTTTCGCATTCGGAATTTGTTTTGTCTAGTCCAACTTACAACATCAGTATAACTAACATTAATGTCGGTGGGAGTAATGCTGCTCTTGAGTTCTACGCAATTTTTGACTCCGGCACCTCATTTACGTATCTAAATGATCCCGCCTATACACTCATAACTGAGACTGTAAGTATCTTTAGTGATCTATTTACTAAAGTATAATGCTGTATCGTGTTTCCTCTATTTATTGCTCACGGTAATGCTGCAGTTCAATAACAAGGCAAAGACAAAGCGATACTCATCCGCATCCGCATCCACATCTGGATTGCCTTTTGAATATTGCTACGAGACAAGGTAAGAATAGTCACACAAGATCATATCACTAGTAGATAAAGCTCGTGTATTCTGACTTCTGGTATCATAATGCAGCCCAAATCAAACAGATCTCTTAGTTCCAACCGTAGATTTTTTGATGAAAGGCGCCAGCCAATTCAATGTCACCGACCCGATAGTAGTAGTTGCTTTACCGGTAATGTCTCACTTTAGTGCTTGGATAACTTGTTCCTACTCGTTCCTGCTCATTCCATTCCAGATTTAAACCTTTTCTTTGTTGTGATACAGAATGACCAGTACATATATTGTCTTGGTGTTGTCAAAAGCGGGGATGTAAATATCATCGGCCGTGAGTATATCTGATAGTTCCTTACATTTGCATTTTGTTTCTTGAATGCTCTTGTCCTGAGATATTTTTTTGTATGCAGAAAATTTCATGACGGGTTATCGTATAATTTTCGACCGAGAAAGGAATGTGTTGGGTTGGAAGGCATCAGACTGTAAGTTTACAACAACTTATTTCGATTCAAACGCTTCCTTTCTTTTCCTTCTAGACCTTTGTTCACTGGTTTGTGTTTCAGGTTACGATGATACGAAAACGAATGATCTACCGGTCAGCCCATCAAGTCCTGGAATCCCACCTGCAACCGCAATTGATCCAGTAGCTACTTCAAACAACACTGACGCGTCCAGGGTCCCGAGTGGCCCAGTCGGGAGCTATTCGCTCAAGTCGAACCCTTTAACTTTTGCATTCTTGATGGTTCTTATTCCATTCTTTATAATTGTTTGAGTAGTTCCTTTTCTATTTGATACTTTCCGAGTTTTTTTACAATATACACAGACAGGATTTCATTCAGGTATAGTTAGTCCACATATTGGAAGCATTTTGCAGGCTTCCTATTTACTTTTTTTTTTTTTTTTTATATGAACCTTTGCCTGTAAATATGATATATTTAACAATGAGCTTATACAGTAGTCTTACATTTTGGTTACAAGTTCTTGGATTAATAATACACCTTGGCTTCATTTTTTAATTGTTCTGACTAGTCATTTTGTATATGTTCCTCTCTTTTTTCCGAATTCCCTTAAAACATAGAATTTTTTTTTTTGATGGGATAGATAAATGAGGGGTTAAAATGCAGGTTGGCAACACTGTATTTTTACTCGTGCTATGCGGCGGTTAAAGTTAATAGTAAAAAATGACTGAGCTGCTAAATTGGCTTAACTGAAACAAAAGATAAAATAATAGTTTTATTCAAACAAATTAAAGTTGTGCGGTTATTTTGAAACGATTATTAATTTGGGTGAAAAATGTTACATTTAGTCCTATAATTGAGAGGCGGAGAAAGGAGGAGAGTAAAGATGGAAGAGGGATGTCTCCTCCCAACTTGAAAAAGTTTGCATCGCTTTCAACCAATATAGACAACTTCCTACCAAATAGCTAACATGGCGTGGAAGCATAGGTAGGCTTACCAAGGAATGGCCTTAATTTGTGGGGTCAAACTTGACAATGATAACACCAGAGACAAGTGAGATCACATGAAACAAACAACAACCTACCTTCACATACCCCAATTAAACACTAATTGCTACCTCATTCATCCAAAATGTTCGAGTTTGGCCTTGATTCAGTACATTTATCTGCTCGCCTATAAAGTGTTCAATATCAAGTACTCGATTTGAACTAATTTGATTAATCCTAAAAAAACTTCGGCCACCCAACTAGAGTAACGCCTTCTATCTTTTACCACATATTAATGGATAATGAGCCAAAAAAATCAACTTTTGAATAGATGAAAGATCAAATAGCAAATAGTGTTTCAAGCAAATATCAAACCTTGAAGACAATAAAAATGATACAAAATTTAATAAGATAAATCAAGATTTTACAGAATGAAAAAAATCAACCGTAAAAGAATTACCAACAAAAACCCTTAAATGGGCCACCCATAAGAAAAAGAAAAAAGCAAAGCACTATCAATCTCCTCCATCTCTCACTATAAACTCCATTAATTGAGCTTAGTTTGGCTGTTTCACTAATGCCAATCAATGCCTCCACTACTTCCTGCTTTTTTTTCTGTATTAATTTTTAGAGAGTACAACTCTTCATTTTTTCATAACTTTGCCCTTCTTTTTCACTGATTTACTGAAGCTTGGCACCTCTGGTTTCTCCATTACTTGTAATTTTTTATCCGTCTTCTTCGTCGAAGACTTGGTGTTGGAACGGAACTTAACTTGACTGGACTTCATTTTAATAGATTTCACCAGAGATGATATCTCATGTTTCTCCCTCCGTGAAGCTAAGGTATCAGAATCAATGTGCTTGTTTTTCCCCACATCTGCCTCGTTAGCGGACAACTGAGATTCTGTAGGATGTTTCTTATGCTCTCCTTCCACGGCTTCCAAGTTGCCCGTTTGCTGCCTATGTGCCAACTGTCTAGCGTATGTCGCACTCCTACATCATCCAAAGCTCGAACTTTAGGTTAAGAGGGCTAAAGGAACACTAAGATCAGTCTAATTTGAATATTCTATGATAGATTTGACATTTATAATAGCTCAATCTATTGACTTTAGAAATGTAAAAGGAATATCAATAATGTCATACCTTTTGAACTGTGGATTTGTAGGATCCAATGAAAAGAGAGATGAATTGAAGAGAGCTGAAAACCTTGGATCCTCGTAATCAATAGCAGGTATTTTGTTTTCATCTGGAACTTCCTTTCCTTTTTTGCCCTTGGAGTTTTTATGTTTTAAATTATAACCCTTTAGACCATTACCAACCCCATCATCATCAGCAAGTAACAACTCAAGCTCTGCTTTACTTGCTGCTTCTGCCTCTTCATCATTCTTACCTAGAGTGTCATGCTTTGCTTTTTTAGCCTTTTTAGCTGATGGTTCTTCAACAAAGAAATCCCCTGCCTCTTCTATTGGTTCATCATCGTCATCACTGCTCTCATCCTCTGAAGAATTCTTAGATTTACTCTTTCGAGCCTTTTTCTTCTCCCGCTGTTTCCTGAGATGTTCTTCCCAAACAGTTTCTGCTTTCTTATCCCTTTTTTCCAGAATGCGCTTGCTTAAACCCTCTAAGCCAGTGTTGAAAGTAATCTCCATATCCTGGGTTTCCTCATCATCCTCCCCATCAGAACCATCACCAGGCCCAATCAAAGCAAGATACTTATCCCGTTTTTTAAGTTTTTTGTCGGATTCATCACCTGCAGCATCGTCGTCATTCTCATCCTCATCACTCTCACTCTCATCAGAAGCTAAAAATTCCTTCAATTCCAAATCAGCAAGCTGAATGAAAGCACATAAATATCAATATACATGCCAAAAGAAAATTTCTTTTTCTTAAGCAAAACCAATAATATAGATATCTGAAGGATAAGCTTGACAACTAAATGTTTTTTGTGTCCAATACAGGTGCACCAAAGGCAGGATCTGAATAACAAAATTTCAGTATTACGCCAGTGCTCGAAAATTTGGATTCAATTTGTACTTTCTTACTACGTAATTCTATAATGTGGTTGATGTGGATGATATGCTTCACTCCTAAACGTGTAAAAGAGCATTTGCAAGATGCATAGCATTACTTTGAAAATATATTATCACTATCAGTCAAAGAAAATACACACCTGATCAGCATTAAATTTTCGTTGCAAGGTCTTTGCTCGCTGTGGTTCATCTTCATCCCAAGTTATATTAATGTTACTATGCTGCAGTGCTTTTGTATGGAAATCCAATGCATCATAGCTTCCAGGTGCCTGAGTAGAGACTACAAACTTTTAACTACCAGAATATATCATATTTCATAAATCAGAAACATAGGTGCAGTCCTAAAAATGTGGAAAATTAAATATATACTACATTAATCGGGTAAAATTGGAATCGTCTTATAACTCACCCACAGCAGTTGGTCAATGTTTTGATGTGAGAACCCAGAATTCTTTATTTGCTTTTTAGTACCCTTTCTCCTTTCAAGATTTATCAACGTTTTATTCTATTACGTTTACTTTGAGTATTCATTATTTCATAATTTCTATCTTCAACTGATTAAGTATTTTGGATAAAAATGATTAATCATAATAACAATAATAAAATGAGGGGAAATTCTAGGGTCACTTTGTTTTTCACAAAGTAACCATTACTTTGTTTTGTCCACCATTAGATCATGGGTTAAAACCTAATCTAATGGTGGATAGGACAAAGTACAAACAAAGTAGAGGAAAAACAAAGTGACCATAGCCTACACCATGAATGAGATATATTTCTGCTGCAAGTTTATTATGGCATAGGATTAATTCTGGAAACACCAATTGCCTTGCCAAGGCATATTGCATATGTACAATATAATCACCACAAAGAAAAATCAAGGTTTGTTGATAAGAAAATCAGCTACCTCTGTTGCAACATCACGGGGAGGATGTTTGAATTCCATAGAGTCAGGAATAAATCTAAGATCAAGCACATTAGATGATCTTTCAAATTCAACTCCATCACAAGCTTTATATAAATGTTCTGCTGTTGCAACAGAATTACATTCCACCACAGCATAGTAATAACTGACAAGAAAGACATGTTAGTTCATACAATTTCCAAGGGAAGGGGGAAATGAATGATATACATGACACCATGAGGGTTTTGCACACGATATAAAATAAACGCTCTAAATATTACTCAACTATACTACTTCCATCTACAACAGAGAATGTCCAAGTAGAAATGTATTAGAGGTGCAAGTCTAACATTAAATATTTCAGAAGCACAATAATGAAAAATAGCCAACGAGTTCAAAGTATTATTAGACTGTACTATTGCTTGAACCAAATTTTTGTGAAGCATGTTGTTATTTATTGGCAAACTATGTGATGGCATAAATATTGAAGAAGCAGAGGAACATGTAAAAGTTTCATGAGAAGACCTACTGCCCTATTAAGGTGTAACTGTGGAACTTTATTCATCATCTTAACATTAAACATATCAAAACAAAGGATAAAGAGGCGATAATTGTGTCTGTGGTATCCTTATGCTTTTGACTTCTGATTGCCTATATAAAACCACTGACCGGAATAAACATGCCAAGATAGTGAACTAAACAAAGTCTATGCTTTTTTGTGTTTGCTTGAAAAGCATAATTAATATTCAATTTAAAACCACAGGAATAGTAAGAGAGGACAGAACCATATTGCACAATTCATCAGGAGAAAATAGCAAAGATTTAGTAGCAGAAAGAAGTGCAGAAACATCGTACACTCACTCCATCCTACTAATCTCATAAGCCTGTAATTTTGCTTCGTCAATCTCATCATCGGAATCACTCTGGTCACTATCACTGCCTTTGTTCTCACTGTCAAATAAGCCTACAGGACCATGAAGTTCTTCCTCTTTCATGCGTTGTAGACCAAAATCAGAAGGATACACAGCCACTGACGAAATTTCTCCACCTTTAGGAAGAAATGAGGATAACACTACATACAAGTCAACAGCCTACACAACCAAAAAAGGAGCACACAGAATAAAAAGCCTAGAATATAAATCAACAAACGGAAACAAAATAGAAAAAAATGAATAAAAATTGGATCTTTCTTATCCAATGTCCTTATTTAGCCATAAACTTCAGCAACGTACTATTACTGAAAAAGCAAAAGACAGCTCCCCAATTGTAATCTTTCTTAAGACTACTCTAGAAACCAGATTGCAAATATCCGGAACACAATGTCCATAAACCGAATTGCAAACATATTACTCCCTGTTTTGCTTAAGCAAGTACACTAACACAGACATCTTCGAAATGCAGGAAACATACCCGGACATGCCTCCAGTCCATTTTAACAGCTGCTAACCTGCGAGTTCCGTCTTCCACAGTTGCTACATTTTCAACCTGTTACACACATTATACAAATCAAATACTGCACACACTAACAAAGATTACGAAGAACACAATCTCTCAAGTTAAAGTTTGATCATTTATCACCTGTACTTCATGGAGATCATCCGCATAAATCACCCCTTCTTCATCCTCATCCTCATCAGTAGTAGACTCCGTCTCATCCGCCTCCAACTCGCTACTCGACTTACTACCACGTGGTTCGCTATCAGATATTCCTAATTCCTCTTCCTCTTCACTCTCACTCTCTTCCTCATCGCTCACGACCTTCTTTTCCTTCAGCGCCTCTTTAATTGCACCTTCTTCTTCTTCTTCTTCAATGCTATAGAAGTGGCGGAGAGAAGTTTCCGGTTTCTGCTTCTGAGGCTTGCCTCGCTTGTCGGAAGGAGCAGTACCGGAGGCGAATTTCTTATCGGTGAACATAGAAGAGAAGCGAGAGTCAATTGGAACCTTGGTTTTGCGTTTTGGAACATTCTGAAACCGAGGATCATAGTGTACTGAAGCAAATCGAGGATCTGCTATGATTTTCCGATCAGCTTCACGGTGGTTATTATCTCCAGCTCCGGCGCCGGCGACTGAATCTTTGGTTGGTTTGTTATTTGCCTTCTTGTTGGAACCCATTGCAATTGATGAGTGTTGCTGCGAATTTTGTATTAGGGTTTAAGGATTGGGGATTAAATCTTATGAAATGCTTGGGTGGTGTTTGGGTTTGGATATTGGGTCACTTCTTCCGGGTTTGGTTTAAACCAGATATCGGGTCGGGTATTCAAGCTACCATTTTATCGGCTTCTATGTGGAAGGATTTGTTGTTGGGCCTTTCCAGCCCAATATGATAATTGACCTTTATTAAAAACAAATGGGCTTGTACGTAAAGAACCAAACATACCATAAATCAATACTCAAATGCCAAAAACACATTCCTTTAATCCGACCTATAAAACAATGACTTAGTGTTTATTACGCTTCAAAATGAAGCGTGAAATTGAGTTCCTGATTCGAATCCCATAATTGAAAAATATGGAAACATACCAATTGATTGAAGCCAATTGGTACACTCACTAACGCGTGAATGGAGAGACCAGAGTTCGCATCCCGCTCCTTACAATTTATAAAAGTTTAAATAATCATATGACATTTTACCAATTGACTTTAGCCCAATTGGTACACTCACCAATGCGTGAGTGGAAAGTCTAGAATTCGAATTCTACTCTTTACAAATTTATAAACAAAATAAAAAAATATGAAACTATTAGAGAAAAAAACTCCTTAACCAGAGATTAATATATAAAAAGAATCTCATTGACCCTTAGGATAGATAGGTGGTCTAATTCACAATCTTACAAGCTTATCAATCAACTGTTATTGTAGTCGGGCATGGGTTCAACTTTTCCAAGATTGGCGGTAGATACCAAAAACATCACATTCCAAAGCCAAACGACTTTCATTGCTTCATTTTAATATTCTTTTATCATTTCAATTTTCTACTGTCTATTTTATTTGGTTAACCTATAGGATAGGATCCATTCATGTGTTATTTTCACTCAACAAATAAAAATCTTTTCAGTGAGTGATAGCTAGAGGAATGCGTTTAGTTGTAGTTTGCTCCCATAATATGTTGCAAATTTGAACCTAATCTCATTTAGAAATTGTAGGAGATAGTTAAAAAAATGTTGTCGAAAGTTAAGATAGAGACAAAGTCATAAGCATACTAATTAAGATTGAATTGAGTGGTTTGAGGGTCTCATGTCGCTTAAGTTAGGTTTTGGATTTAAATCCTAACATACACATAAAACTTTAATTGTGAGAAGATCACCTAAAAGATATTTGATGAAACACGAACTAATAAGTTGGATAAATATATATTAAAACGACTGAATATTTTAAGATGCAAGTGTGCGTTAGATGATAGAATTTCACATATAAAAATTGTGAGATTAGTGAATGATTGTTAACTCATGTACTTATTCATAATGCTCAAAGCTTCTTCCTAATGGCAAGAGTCTCTAAACACCATAATTGCATATAAAATATATGATATAGCAAAGTACAAAAAGTATTGGATGCACTAACTTTCGGACGAACTAGAGTGGAGAAAGAAGATTATCAACCTTGATGGAATCGGTCTCTTTAAGTACGACTTAATGTGCATTAAGCATTATGACGGTAACCAAAATGGTTATATGAGTACTTGACATTGCCGTCTCTCTAATGAAATCACCGGAACTATGTTTAAAAGGGTGTAGACATATATGAAATTATCCGTGATATTGTGATTGGTACTCAGACATGTATTTGGCAAATAAATTGTAACGTATACTGGTGGTTACTTGTTTTACTCCATTCCTAAAACATGTAAATATATTGTTGTGTAGGATGTGGAGTTTGATCCGCAACCTATAGCAATGTTAGATGGTAAAAGGAATTATTACAATGTTGACCTTAAGTTTGTATAATCAATTAAAGTGTGCAATAATAATTATTGAAACAGCTAGCTAACAATGCAATGCATGCCTACTTGTGAGAAATCTCTAAATAGTAGTAATTGTCGTTTTTCTCTACTTGTTTCTATTATGTGACATTGCTTCAAAATGTTGTAAACAATTAATAATTAATATTATCACTTTAACACTTTTTCCTTTGCAAAATTAATTAAATATCTGAATTCCAATGGCAATACTTGCCTCAGTCTTGTTCTTGTGGGTTCTAAGTTCTATCATCACTCACTATGGGTTTCACTTTTAGTTTAGTGTTCTTCATTTCAATTTTAATATTTTCAGAAGGAAATGGATTGAGCTTGAATTATTATGAAAAAACATGTCCTCAATTGGAATCAATTGTTGCAAATGTTGTCAAGAAAGCATTTGTCAAGGACAACACTCTTTCTGCTGCTCTGCTTCATATGCAGTTCCATGATTGCTTCATAAGGGTATGTCAAACTCTTTCTTTCTTTTTCTCTTGTTTCAATGAGTTCCCATCCATGAATTTTACAACTCAACACTAGTAAAAATGATAATATTTCATTACAAAAATGATATTCTTGGCTCTTGTTGCTACTTAATTTAGTGTCTGTTTAGCATCTCAAGAAATCGAATAAACTACCAGCAATTCAAGACAGTTTGTTCTCAAACATTCCGATACCATGTCAAAAAACTGATTGTACTACCGGTTTTAGACTAGTAGTTACCACCCAACAACATCTTTTACATTAATCTCCGACATACCTCACTTCTCTTTTTTATTGTTCTACAAAATACAATAGTGATAAAAATATGGTTAAAATTGAAAAACAACTTCATAGTTAGAACTACACTAAAAAAGAACGTCAGTTAAATAGCTATACATAGTAAGCAAAATAACCGAACCAAATGAACTCTAATGAGACTTTGAACTTCAAATTTGGTGAGATTTAACTTGTAAACTTTAAAATTGGCTCTCAAGATTCTAACCAATATAGTTAAATGTTTACATATGTTATTGTTTGTTTTATCCTCAATTTGAATTTTTGAGTCTTGCGTTTTTAAAACGATATACATATATAGTAAATACACTTTATTCTTCTCGATCATTCTGTTTTAAATGTGAGATTCAGTTCATCATGTTCCAATTATCATCCCGTAAGACCGCTCACATTCACCCGATATCCCTTCTTGAGGACCATGCTGTTACATTGAATCTCATCAATAGAAGTCTTTTTCTTTTTGATAATCTCATCAATCAAAGTTTAAGGGTCAAAAGTCAAACCTTAGTTAGGCCAAACATAACAATATACCATGTTGGTTGCTTAAACTAGAGATTTCGAGTTCTGAATCTTAATGTATATACATAGTAGTAGCTTAGGGGTTTTGAACTAATTAAGAGATGGTTTTTGATTGCATAAAAAGGGATGTGATGGTTCAGTGCTACTAAGTTCAAAAGGGAGCCAGAAAGCAGAGAAAGATGGGCCACCAAGTGTAACATTGAGATCCTTTGAAGTCATTGACCATGCCAAGCAACAACTTGAAGCTTTGTGCCCTGAAATTGTCTCCTGTGCTGACATTTTGGCTTTAGCTACAAGAGATGCTATTGTTCTTGTAAGTCTTTCTCTTTATATAAACTTTACGCAACGCGTAGCTTAGTTGGTAAAGCATGTTGAATTTTGTGAGAAGGATCATTCACAAAATATATCCGTAGGCAAGGAGGACTAATTCAACACTTGGAGACTAGGGGTGCAAATTGCACCCCCAGCCCGACCATCTTTCTAGAGAGCGGAGGGGTGGCTCGGGGTGTTGGAACACCCACAGGCTACCCTTGTCCATAGGGAGGGATTAGAAATTTTAACGGTGACTCTAACTCCGAACATTATTGCAGGCTGGAGGCCCGATGTGGGATGTCCCGAAAGGGAGAAAAGATGGAAGAATATCAAAGGCAAGTGATACATTGACACTGCCAGCTCCAACATTTAACTTATCTCAGATCCAACAAAATTTCTTGCTTAGAGGTCTTTCCTTGTCTGATGTTGTTGCTCTTTCAGGTAACATTTTTTTTCCTTTAAGTTGGTTCTCTGTTTCACATGATTATATATATAGGGCCGGCTAACACATTTCTGATATATTTTTGAAACATCTACAACTTACTACTTGAACTTATTTAAAATGGCTAATTAAACTCCTAAATCTATATGGCCGAACGAGGGGAGAATATGGAAATATTGAAATGTGTATCACTTTAAGCAAGTTGAAATGGCAAATAGATCGTTGTAACAAGTTTCGGGGACGAATATGTCACCTTAAGGAAGTTGGGAGAGACAGTCAACCGCTTTGACCAAGTTAGGGGATAAATAAGATGTTTTCAAAGTATGGAGACTGTTGATTTTAGGGCGATAGGGGTGTATTAAGACAACGATATATTAATAATACTATAGAGAGAACTCATTGGTTGTTGGAAAACTTCACAGAAACTTGTGTATAGTGGTTTAAATTTTTCTGTTGAAAACGTCCAAAAAAAGTTCTGCAGAAAACTTCAGCTGCAGATATGCGCAGTTGAAGCTAGACATCCCAACCAGGATGGCACTCCAGACAAACAACTGCAAACCCGCACCCGAATATGTTAAATAAGCTAGTTAACTTGCAAAATGTCTAGCTTCAAAATGTCTCTCTTCAGAGGTTCATAGCCATTACAACAATTTTTTACATAACGTCAGAGTTTACAAATCGTACAAGCCACATACTCTAGTTTTGAAATTTTTAAACCACGAGGACTTTGATTGCAAATCACTCAAGTCACATGGTTAGTCTTTCCCTGAATATAAACATGTTAATCTATAAACAACATTATCGTGTAAAAATGGTCATCCCACTGACATCGGGGGTCAACGAATTGATTAATATGCAGGTTCACATACTCTAGGATTTGCCCATTGTACATCCTTCCAAAACAGAATTCGAAATTTCAGCTCAACACAAGACATAGACCCAACTATGAACCCCACATTTGCAGGAAGTTTAAGGGGACATTGTCCTACAAACAGCAACAACAAGAATGCAGGAGTCCCAATGGATCCTTCTTCAACAACTTTTGATAACACATACTTCAGATTAATCATTCAAAGAAGGGCTCTTCTCAATTCAGACTATCAACTGCTCACTACAACCGGAACTAAACGTCTGGTTTACAAGTTTGCAACTTCTAAGAAAGCTTTTACGACGGCGTTTGTTAAATCTATGATTAAGATGACCAGTATTACAGGCGGACAGGAAGTTCGGAAGCATTGCAGGAGAGTTAATTAAGGATCTGCTTATCAACGTTTTAAGTTAATTGCTTCAGTTTCTGGTATTTGGGTGATTAGTATCTTAAAGTCTCGTTTATCCTTGTTATGATGTGTGGTAATTTGAGTTTAGTTAAAAAGATTTGTAATCCTTTATTTGGGGAATTATCTATTCAGCTTTTGGTTTGTATATAAGTTGCTTTTGATATGTTTTTCATGGTCTTGCGACCAAGCAGTCTAAAGTTCTAATCTTGTCGATTTTGTGAATATATAGTAAAATGTATTTATGTACATTTAGCGTCTTCAAATGACTCATAACACAAAATTTGGTCAACGTAAATACAATGTCGGATGATTTTATTTCTTAAGAAATAAAGTTTTTCGGTTAATGTTACCGTTTGTGAGATACATACTTGAAGGAGTGAGTGGAAGATGGATCTTTTTTTACTTGACAGACTGACATGGGATAATTAATGTATGAGGTTTGATGGATATCAACGAGATCTTTCCGGTGCTTGAGATACGACAATCCACTTCAATATCTAAGTAAGCTATGTGCAAAGAAGGAACTGAATGAGAGAGGATTAGGGTTTTTTAGTATATAAAAGATACATGATGGTGTGTTCATCTTATTCTATTTATAAGATATATATCTCCTGGTGGCACGATGGATATTTGGCTAGCACCAACCGTAAGTCGTAATATACGAGGATGAATAAGTGTGCTTTCTAGTAGTTCACATGTCCGAACGGTTATATTATGAGACCTAGCTTTGAGTTGAGGTTTCGGAGGTGCCAACCTAGTTAAGATGTCTGAACCTCTTTTGCTAGCCTCCCGCCTTTCATTTAAAAAACATGTCCGAACGGTTCATTATTTCATCATTTAGCCATCACTATTGTGACACAAGTTCTTTTTCCCAATATGAAGTTGTTTATTTACTTATTGTCACAGAATAAAGTTACCATGTGCTCTCCAATTCATGTAGAAATTGCACTAAGCTATGTTAGTTCTAAGTAGTCAATCTACTAAGAACTAACAACCAATAAGAACACACCATTTCATTTCAAATAGATTATCTATTTGGGAACTCTTTTTTTTTTTTTTTAGCGTTCACTTTGTACAATCATGGTATTTGAACCCATGACTTCACACTCCCTAATGAAATGTAATAACCATCAAGACATTGCTTGGTGGGTATCTATTTGGGAACTAACATAATATTCTATAATTTCCCTACTCCTTGCCAATTTGTAATGCATTCCTTTCGATTTTTTTCTCCTCAAGTGAGGTTTTTGACACACCAAAAAACGATTATTATATCTATAAAGCACCACATCAAACCAAAACTATTAGTAGATAGCAGATGCAACAGCATTGTTCTACTGAAGCAGCAACTTGAACATCCACCCAAGACCAAGATTTCTGATTGCTTATGATATGCAACAAAACTAGAGGTTGGTACGCACGATCTAATCCAGTTATTTAAAAATCTAGTAAAAATTAACGATAAAATTTGGTACGGTTCTAACAAAAAAAAATCAACAGTTCAACCCGATTCTAAACGTTTTTATTTGGGTATTCGGTTTGATTTTCGACCTTCATCATATTTACTCAATAATATTAGACATTTGAAAATCTCTAGATCTGTATCTATAAAAATTAAAATTACAATTCAACTCAGTCCTTAAAAAAAAGTCAACTATTCAAGACAACCTACGAACTTTTTATTCGGATATTTAGTTTAATAATCTCCGAGATTCACGATCTACAGTAAACAAAACTATTTTAGTCTAAGAAAGACCAAGGAGTAGGAGAATATGTTTGTTGGGTTTGCTGAATTTTGTTAAAGATGTCTCCAACTTTTCCAAATTACTTGCCCAAACATACCACGTCTTAGTCTCAATACTAAGACCCACCACCATAATAACTAACTAATTAATATTAAAGTTATAAGCTAAGGCTTAAGACATAATAATCTCTTTACTACTATTACAAACAACTAATTTGATTGCTTAGTTACAACAACTCTCCAACATTCCTCTTCAATTTATACGGCACATTTGCTAGATTACAAGAATCGTTTGATAGCTTCTTTCACCTAAAAGGGATCAAGATAATACTAAAGAAACGATGAAAGAAGTTTATTATTATTTAAGTATGTTCACTATGAAAATAAACAGATAAGGGTTGATTCAAATGATAAAGTAATTCATTCAATATTAAGAATATTTTGGAAGTTCACTTTCCTATAAATGAAACTAGAAAAAAAAAACACAGTTTATTTATTTTGGAGATAAAATTTGTATAAAAAAATGTTCAACAATAAGATATTCATTAGAATTCAACATTTTATTATATATAACAAATAAATGGTTTAGAATTTATTAATTTATGTATTTATACCTTTCATATTAGTCAAGACTGACTATGAGATTGTGATGGAGTGGTAAAAAATATTACTCCTTAACTAAAGGTCTAGGATTTGATGCAAATGGAAAGAATAGAAAGACATAGGATTTGAATTGACACTATGAACAACATGATCTTTAGATGAAAAATTTCCTAAGAATTGCTAATTTTTTTAAGTGAATTTTGAGCCCCCAACCTCAAATTTCGTTTTGGAGTGATAATTGCTAACCTATTGCTTAGTGGCTTCCAAAAATTACTTATGCAAAATATATCTATGTAAGTAATAATGGTACCGAGAACATGATTTCATGGCGAATACAAACGACGTCTCCGGGCGTAGTTTGGGGTCAGCTCTTGTTACCAACGACAGGCAGCCCGCAAACCAGATGATTGTCTACGAGAATCGTTTGGTCGTGGACATGCAGCTGCTGTTACTTCCCTTCTTTGAGGAAGTCCTGCCAAAATTCAATCTAGCACCCGCACAGATTCATACAAACAGGTGGAAGTTAATGATTGCCTTCTACATCGAGTGCCAAAAGCAAAATCAACAGGAGTGGTGTTCTGTCGTTTCTTCTATCTAGTGCTATCCAAGAATTCTGAGTTTGTGTCCTGAAAACATCCAGATAATGTATCCCTCCAATATCCCTAAATATTGTACTATTAAACTTATTGAGATTCTCCATTTTCGTTCACGGCAATGAATCTCAAATTTTTATTTTTAAAATACAAAACCATAAGAACCTATCTGTAAATCAATAAAACTACACCTGTTAATTTTGGAACAAACCCAAAATTTATAGACCAAAGAAGAATATGCATAAAAAAAGTATATACTTTCTCATCAAAACTCAGACCGTGAACCCTATTAAATGCTAAAAAATGAAATTTAAAGCTCTTTCGACCTTTACTGAAGTTGTATTAGTTTTTTTCTCTATCCTAATAATATAAGTAATCAATTTTACTAAAGACATGCTCTTCACTTAATGAATTAAGACCACTTTTAGTTAGAATAAATTATAGGGTTTTCTACACAAAGGCTCTACTCATATATATGATTAAAATAGAGAACAGATGCATTATTGGGCACCAAAAATAGGTCAATGTAGATAGCTACTATACGTGTTTATGTAGTATTATGGTGATCTCATAATCAAATTTTCATTGTTTTTGAATTTCAAATATGATAAATTCAAACTGTTATATACGTACCAAAACTAAAATATTGAAGTATGCATACATTTCCTAATAACAATTCATGTTAGCCGAGTCCGAATCATTTCCGAACTAAAGTTTTGTTGTTGTATGTATGTATCAGAAAATAAAAGGATAGCTGGCTAGCTCTTTCCTTCAAGTATTCCATTTTATAATTCAAAAATCTATAGTTTTTTCTTACATGCAATGAAATTATTTCATTTTCATATATATACAGGAAATTAAAAAAAAATAGGAAGCCAATTTTAATAAATTAAAAATGCACCTCACCTGACATCTCGACATAAATTTAAGGCAGTTCAGCAAATCTTCTGAGTTCTATAGAGAAAAGGACAATAACAGAAATGAAAATGATATTATAACGATTGCTTAAAAACCACTACTCCATTATTCAACTAATTCATCTTCATTAACAACTCTTAAATCTTATAAATCCTATCTATATATAGTTTGATGTAGCTTATTCATGTTCCCATTCAAAATCAAAGCTAAGACTTAGCAGCAAGAATAACTCATCATGGCTTCTGCTCTTGCATTTTTGGTGAACTTTGTTATCGTATTTTCAGCAGTCTCGCCATTAAATGCACTGAGCTCGAATTACTATGATAAGACATGTCCTAATATTGATTCGGTAGTGACTAATGCTGTTAAGAATGCAATGATGAGAGATAAAACAGTACCTGCAGCTCTGCTTCGGATGCATTTCCATGACTGCTTCATACGGGTAAGAATCGGAAACATATATATAACTCTGACACCACTTAAAACTACTAGTTGTTGATTTTGCGCCTTTGTTCTTATTTCTCAGGGCTGTGATGCTTCGGTGTTGCTGAACTCCAAGGGAAGCAACAAAGCAGAGAAAGATGGTCCGCCTAATGTTTCGTTGCACGCCTTCTATGTCATTGACAATGCCAAGAAAGCTGTTGAAGCTTCATGTCCTGGAGTAGTTTCTTGTGCCGATATTCTTGCTTTAGCTGCACGGGATGCAGTGACACTGGTAAGATACAAGAACAAGCTAGCTAGATTAAATTATTTCTTTTACGTTCTGTAAGATCTTCCCTTACAGTATTTTCAATTCATCCTGCAGTCCGGAGGACCAACATGGGATGTTCCAAAGGGAAGAAAGGACGGAAGAACATCCATAGCTAGTGAAACAAGACAACTTCCAGGTCCAACATTTAATATCTCTCAGTTGCAACAGAGCTTCTCGCAAAGGGGTCTATCCTTGGAAGATCTAGTGGCACTTTCAGGTAAAAAAATGCTAAAAGAATCTTATATGGCTACGTCTGCCTCCTCAACTACGTGAAAACACTGACAAGCTCAAAAATGTCAAAATGCAGGAGGGCATACTCTAGGGTTTTCCCACTGTTCGTCTTTCGAAAACAGGATCCATAATTTCAATAAAACTCATGACATAGACCCAAGTTTGCACCCGTCATTTGCTGTGAGCTTAAAGGGCATCTGTCCAAAAAATAACAAGGTGAAAAATTCAGGTGCAACAATGGACCCTTCATCAACTACCTTTGATAACACATATTTCAAGTTGATCCTCCAAGGGAAGAGCCTATTCTCGTCAGACCAAGCACTCCTTACTAGTTCGGGTACTAAAGATTTGGTTTCCAAGTTTGCTAGCTCTCAAAAAACTTTCTCCAAGGCTTTTGTCAAATCCATGATCAAAATGAGCAGCATCACAGGTGGCCAGGAGATTAGGAAGGACTGCAGGGTGGTAAACTAAGGATATCTTATTTAAAACTATTGCAATAATTCTAAGCTAAGAGAAATTTAGGTGATCAATCAAGAAGGATCGCTTTCTTTTTCTTTTCCTTTTTTTGGACATGAAAACATGCAAAACTGCATCATTAATAACGATGCTGGTAATTGTACTTGATTTATTGTGATAAAATTGAATTGTACTATTATTTTTTTCATATCCATTGCGATGATTATGAGACGTGAAAATCAACAAAGAACACTTTAGACAATTTATACAGAAAGCAAATATGTACCAACACTCCAAACGTTAGTGTATGGATGTAAACCAGACCATACTCCGCTCTTAGAGCTCTGGAGAACTTCCATAACTGCATATTGATATTGGTATCTAAATAAGTTGGGATTAGCAAAAATGTCTATCAAATCAACAACAAGTTGCAACGTAAATCTATAACCAATATCTAGAAATTCAGTAAACAATCTATATCACATACTAATCAAATCTCTATTTACAAACAATTGTGTTGAGGAAATATGAATAAGCATCATTGAAGGAATTACCGTTTCGACAAATTTGAATGTCCTTGATGATAATCTTCCCATGGTAAAGTTGGTTGGATGCAACATTGAGAAGCAAAAACGCAATCAGCATAACTACTTTGGCAGATGCGTGCAGGATGCTAACCCAAGCTATTAGCTAGCTCACTTTGTGAACTATTTAACACAATCTCTGCCAATTGAATGTTGCCACTTAGCCCAGATACCTTGTAGGATGGCATGAAAGAAAAGCCATCAAGAAGCTTCACACACTTTAAACCCCATTTGACCAGAAGAAATTCAATAAGATGGTGTCCACTGCACATTAGCACAATCATAAGAAAAAGGAATGAAGAACCACATAAACAAAGAAAAATACTCCTTGAAAAGTAAACAAACAGCAAAACACATATTACAAGAGGTACAGAAAGATCAGTACTTTAAACCAAAAATTAAAACGTACCTTCGGTTATGATAAGTTGTGATAAATACTGAGCCTGGAGAATTACGTAGCAAAAATGTCACGGTGGCGAAGAGGTCATCAAAGGCTTCCAACAGAAAAGGCAATCAATTTTTCATCTCAACTCTCAAGTGAGTTAAATTATCACATGTTAATCAAAGGGAAATCAAGAACATTACGGAAATAATTTTACCTCTAGCTTCATAGAGTACATCAGCCCCAAGAATAATCTTTGGCTTCAAAGCAAACACAAATTCATCCCAAACTCCCCATGTTAGTCCAAGTACCTACGAGGTAAAAAAGAAAACACGTTCAAAGAAAATGAAAAGCTAAAGCAACTGGTTTCTGAAATGAAATACAACTATATGTCAAGAGTTCCATTTACTTTACAGTTGAGCTTATTTAGGTCACAGACTTTCTTGATATTGTCCAGCACCTGCCATTCGAAAACAATAACAATCTAAGATCGAAGAATAAACCGAAATCCAACTGTAACATCAAGAAATCAGAAATTCAATATCCATTAAAACAAACAGATGCTGCAAATGAAATATCGGAAACATCAACTCAAGTGCTATTAAAGTTGAGCATCAGAATCTCCATGAATTTGCTAAGAAACTCCATATCTAATCAACATGTTTCTCACAACTTTAAACAAAGCTCCCCGAAATTGACCTCCCAAAATCTAGCAATGGAAAGTGTAAGATAACTAAAAATCAAAATGTAGATAAACAGTAAAACCTCAAATCTACTGGAATCATCAGTGAGAGTAACCTCGGCACCCAGCTTTGCAGCCGTTAATCCAGGCAAAGACGTTCCGGCACCGAGCTGCAAAATCAAAATCACATAAGATCCAAAGTAGCTAACCTACTAAAACAGAACCAGAAAAACAATACCTCAACTACGCCGGTGCCTGAAAACCGCTCCCTCTGCTGCCAAACGTATTCGGCGAGTATGACACTACAGGGCCACACAAATAATCCGTACTCTTCTTTCATATTCTGTAAAGTGAAAGGAAAATCGAAGACTGTGATGTTTCATTTTGGATCGATTTTAGAATTTGAAATTGAAGGCGGAGAAGGATGCGATTTGAAGTACCTCGATTATGGAGATGGAGAACGCCGGGGTTTCACGGTGGTCGCCGAAAGTATGGCGAGATATCGTCGACATATTCCGGTGAGACGGTTCGTCGTCGTCGTTTCTGGATTCCATCGAGTGATTGAGTTTCGGCACTGGATTTTGAAATTGGAATTGTGGAGGCAGGAGGCGACCAAAGAGGGAAAATTAAAAAATAAGTTAATATATATGGAGAAATTTACCAATAATTTGGGTAAACTGCAACCATAGTACCTTAACTTTAACTTGATCACTATTAATACCTATACCTCATTTTTTTAATCAAGCAACAGTATGTTTATCACGGTGTGAGCTTTTACTTTTCTTTTTTTTTGTTTTTTATTTATACTTTATTTATTATTAAATTAGATTAATTTTTATTCCGTAATTTAATAATGAACAAAATAAATAATAATTACTATGTAAAACACAAAACAATAACAAAATTCCTCTATGGTATGTTTATTAACTTTTCTTTATTTAAGCTTCTTTCATTTATTCTATATTTTTGTTTATGGGTAGTTGTAGTTTGACTCCTTTTACAAAGATTGTTGCATATCTTCTTTTATCATACCTTTATAAATGTTTTTATTTTTTTTTTTTTGGAAAAATAGAGTTTTATTTGCTGTTACATAAATCTGACTCTAGCAAAAGCCACTCCAAAAGAAAAAAATTGCGAATTTTATCTAGTATGTTTTATGTTGTTGTGCTAAAAACAGTTGTACCATTGTCTATTATAGATTCATATTACAGTCGATAATATTGAAAATGCAAAAGTTGTTTTTTTGGTGTACTTTTTAACAATTTCGTTCACCTATAGTTTGATGACCAAACTATATTTTGATCATTAAACATTAAATACAAATTTATGTTGTTTACTATACGCTAAAAAGTCCCATATGAACCAATCGTCCTTTATGATAACAAGAAATATTATAATTCGATAATATTTTAAAATTTTTCCCTTAATTATAAATCGCGTAGCGCTAACTAAATATAACTTCGTCATTAAAATGTAGGTGATCATGTTCGTATTAATTTTGAATTAGTTTGATGGAGATGTATCCGTAAGCTTTGTTTGGAAGGAGACTCGAGCAGAAGTCAATCAAAGTTAATAAAGTAAAATTTCAAGACTAACCTATATTTAGAAAGCAAAATTTGTGAGAGGAAATGAGTTAATAAGTTTTATGAAAGGGTTTTTTATGCTAAATCTTAACACTCCAAATTAGAGTGTTATTAGAGTATTGAATACAAAATCGTGAACCCCAACTTCCTTTTATTAAGCTATAATACACTTGATCCAAATCCGTTATACTGTTTCTTTATAAGATTAAATGCGAATAAACTTGGCCGTCGGATAGACTTGATCATAATCGAATCAAACGGTGGCATCCAGAAACACGTAGCAAGAAATGACGCAATGATCTCTTCAGTGCTCCACAGTGGATTAATAGCTCTGTGCGCTTTCTGGAATCAACGATCATCCTTTTCTTTTCGTTTTCCTGTTCAGTTGTTCATTTTTGTCTTCTCTGTAAATCAACCTTCTAGTTCGAGCTTTCAGCCATGGCGTTTGCTCATTACTTGCTAGCTGTTCCCGTTGATACTTCTTCAGCTCACCCTAAAACTTCGATCCTCAACTCTTCTGCTGAGTCTTCTTCCTTATCTTTCTCTCCTTCGTCGATTCTTCGCTCTAAGCCTGGAAAACTATCTATCTTCCCCAAACTCCGAAGAAGAATCGCACATAAATGTAAATTGTTTTTTATCATTTCTTGCTCAGTCATTAATTAATTAATTGCTTCAACCTTTACTTTTGCGCATCACTTGTTAGGTTTTACTTTTACCTCTGTGAAAAATCATTCATCTTCAAATTTTTATTGTTGCTAACACGAAATTATGAATGTTAGTTTCTTGAATTTAGAACCTAAAACTTACAAAGCTCACATTAATTCCGGTCTATTTTCCACTTAAAGTTGGTGTACGATGATCTATAGTAAGTTCAAGGAGCTGACGAGACAATCTATAAGTTCAGACAGTCAAACTACTTTTTCGACCATATTTAGGGAGCTAATCATGTATTAAGCGTTGAATTTATGATTGTGTTCTTTGATTTGATTTTATTTTTAATTTTCTGGAATATGTTGAACATTGTTTCAGTTAGTATCTCTAGGTCTTTGTGATTGCTATTTTGCTGTTATAGCGGGACATTTCATTTTACGGCTTAATATTCTGGAAATTGACTCTTTGGTGTTTCAATTTTTTATGAAACAAGATGTTGTTGATGGTCAACGAGTCATTTTTTAAAATCTCTTGTTTATGGTTGGTAATTTGGTGTGTTTATGCTTGAGTTGTTATCAGCTAAGGCTATCCCTCAAGAACCTGAAGTCACTTTAGCAGCAGATGCCTTTACTCAATTCAAGCATCTGCTTCTGCCGATCACTGACAGGAACCCTTATCTTTCCGAGGGAACTAGACAGGTCACCTTTCTTCGAGGCACCTTCATATTCTTCATCTTTCTTTTCTTTTTTTGTGTGTGTATGTGTTCTGTTCCGGTTAGTTCACAGTGAAATAATTTGCCTCGTTGACCTGTTTATGTTTGTTTTCAAGCTTAATGATGAGCCTCAGAATGGGGCGAGTCTGGTTTCATAATTTGATGACTAGCGTTTTATTCACATTTTCTTTAGTTGCTACTGCGAGTCTTGATATTGCTTGATCAACATAGTTACGTTAGTAAGACTTTAACTCAAGTCTGGTTTCATATAGTTGGTAGATTGCTTAAATTGCATAGTTTTAGTTCTATAATTATCGACATATTGATGATTTAGTTAATGGTGATACTTATTTTACTCATTTGTAATGGTTAATTGCTTAACAGGCTGCTTCTACCACTGCTGCTTTGGCAAAGAAATACGGTGCCGATATAACTGTTGTCGGTAAGCACATTGATCCATGTGGTGTATGCTATGTAATTTGTATTTTTGTAAGTGAAAGTGCAGGTTTCAGCTTTGTGTTATTTTGCAGGTTTTTTTACTTCTTTTTAATGGAATATAGAACTTCACATTTTGTTTTCTTTTTGCAGTTATTGATGAAAAGGAGAAAGAATCATTGCCAGAGCATGAAACTCAAGTTTCTAGCATCCGTTGGCATCTCTCTGAAGGTTGTATGCCATCCTGTCTTTACAATTTTTGCTGGGTTCTTTCTGTAGTTCCATGTCTGCTAGGAATGCTTTTTATTTTATTTCGTTTTTCATCAGCCATTTAGAGGTTCACATAACATTTTTAACATATCCTTCAAAATCAATTAATCGGTAATACACATGTCATCCCGCGCATGAACTAACACATTAGATTAATACATAAATCAATTGCTGAATATCTATCTGTAATAAGCTTTCAGATATGCATTCTCAAAGGGTGTAAAAGAAGAAAAAACCATCTTCATGAATTTAATATTCAACTGCAAGTCATTATCATCTTATCTTATCTTTTATTTGTCATTTTTCCTTGTCTTATCCAATTGACATGATCTTCATTTCTGAGTTGTTCATTGGAATGTGGCAACTCTATGATAAAGTTGCTGATAAATTTTGTTTAAAATGTTTGGTAGGCGGATTCCAGGAATTCAAGTTGTTAGAGCGGCTTGGTGAAGGGAGCAGCAAGCCTACAGCAATCATCGGTGAGGTTGCTGATGATCTAAACTTGGATTTGGTAATCATAAGCATGGAAGCAATTCATTCCAAGCATGTTGATGCTAACTTGCTAGCAGAATTCATCCCTTGCCCTGTCTTACTCTTACCATTGTAAAAATCCCATCCATTGCTCTAGAGGAAACTGCTATCGGAAACCATGACAGTGCCTGGTTTTTTGGTGGGGTTTTTAGGTACCATATGGCTTTTGCAGTGTTAATTGGTCCATTAAATTCGTCGCTAGGGTTGTGCATGTTGGGCATGGATTAGTTAAACCTCCAGTATACTGGGAAAGGCACCAGATGCCTATTGCTGGTAGTTTTTGGATCATTTGTTAGACGTTGATTCTGTTTTTCTGCTAGATCCATTGGAAACGTTGTGCATTTTGTACTTGTTGATGAGCTATGAAGTATGCAGTTTGTTTTAGTAAGGATGGAGATAGATTAGCGTAACCGACGAGTAGTGTTAGGAAACTATGGTTTGGATTGAATTGAAAGTGAATCAAATTGAATCGAACTGGTATAGCATATTGTTTGTTTACTTTTATTCTTTTGTTTTTGGTAATCATTTTATTTACTTTTGGATTTATAAATTTTCTGAGCACATTATGATTCGAATTCGAGATCTCTAGCATTGGCGCCTTAGGGTCCTAATTATTGAAGCCAAGTGCTTCTGTTTAGTTAAAATCAAATTTTCAGAGTTTGGGATTGCTGTTGAAAAGTGCTATAGCTGTGGGGAAAAGTGCTAGCGTTGTTGGAAAAAGCAAAAGACTGTTTGGTAAAATGAAAAGTAAAAATATGTGGTTGAAGTAAAATCGGTTTGATAAGTAATTAGTAAATAATGTTTTGAAATATGTCAATTGGTGGTTTAAGACATAATAGAACATAAAAAAATTTAACGAAATTTTTAACATTAATTTTTTTCAATTTTTAAGGATTTATTTTTATCAATTTTTGAAAATAGAGGAACATACTAGTGATTTATACACAAATAGAGGGACTAAAATTTTTTCCAAGTCTTGCATAGGGAGTTTTGGTTGTATTATGTATTAAGACTTTTGAATATTTTTGTCCAAATTTTAAAATTAATTGTTATCTGTAAAAGCTGAGAAATCAGCTTTTTCCAAAAGCATAGGGGTGCCTGCTTTTAGTAAAAGCAGCTTTTAACCAAAAAGCACTGTTAGAAAAAGTTGCTTTTAATATTTACCAAACACTATAATACCTGTTTTTGGGTTAAAAGCCGCTCCTTTCTGCAAAAGCAATACCAAACGCAGCCAAAGTCCTTTACATGCGGGCGTTGCTATAAAGTAACTTAAGACTTTGGGCCCGTATTTTGAAGGCCCAAATTTCTTAAGATAAAATTATGTCAAGAGAAAATTAAGAGAACATCATACTAAAAATCATCAATCATGTATGAATCACAATTAAAAAATGTGGTTTTCTTTTATCAATAGAAAAAATGTGGTTTTCTTTCTTTTATGAATAAAGTACACTTTGTTTAATTATAGTTTTCAAAAATACATATTTCTATCCTACTACTTTTGTCAACAAGATCTTCCAAAGTTAATTATCTCGGCCCTCTCCTATTATGTTTGCTCCTTGCTTTCGACCTGCGTTAAGCGCAGCTTACCCCAATGCTAACGGTAAAATCGGTGCTCTCCTCCCAAATCGATAAAATATATATTGACTCGAATACTAACAACATAATATTGACCCAAGCTTCGTGGTTTAATAATGTTTTTACACTTTCTCCCTTAGAGGAAATTTCGTTATAATTGGTGTGGATATGATATCGAGGCTTTCTCACTAACAATGGAATCAATTTTCTTTTTGAAGAATCAATACCCGACTCATAGTAGTAAAAAGAAAATTAATTAAATATTAGAAACTCACCTTTTTTATATGTATTTATACCTTAACTAAACTCGATGTAAATTGAGAGACATTTTCAACCCAATTTTTTATTGATATTCATATTTTAACCATGCCACTTTTTTGACGAATTGAAAAGGATAACACATTTGCATATATGCCTAATGTCAAGAGGTATATAACAAGGTGCTTTGCTATGTATAGTGTGTGTATATATATGTATTTTAAGATTCAAGATGTTACATTAATTGGTTATAGATATATGGTTTGCTTTCATAGTGTTAGGCTAAAACAAAAAAAAAAGGATGGCATGTTTGTGATCATAAGAAATGGTGGAAGAGCTTTATTCTACAAATGGAATAAAAATGAGGGAAGAAAATGAATCTTAGTATGTAAGAGGAAATAATAAGATGAAAGGTCAGGTGAACTTGTACACTTTGGCGAGTACGAATCCACCATGATGAAGAAAAAAGCGATCTTGTTTATTGCTTGAGAAAGCGTTAGCGGACAAACTTGGGTATGTATATCCAATTATCAACCAAATCAAATCTTACAACATCTAGGTTTCATAACTTTAATAAGAAAAATCAAAACTTAAACTAACTAGGAAACAATGAACTAAAACATTAATTAATCTAAAACATAATTCTGATGCTAAGCGGAAATCTTCCTATTACGCGGAGGATGATTACCCACTGCTCCTCTTCCAACTGCTTCAGGCGTATTTGAAATTATCGATCTCTTTTCTTTAAAGCGAAACAAATTTATCATATTTTATATTTCAAATAATTCGTACTTGGAGAAAATGACGTCACACTCAATATTCGATTGATTAACTGTCTACAACAGTCATTATCATGTCAGTGTCATATTTGTAAAGTTCATTATCATGTCAACGACACAGTGACATACAAAGGTAGTAAGAAGAAACCTATTAGATAATACTGAGAACACATGTCAATACCTTAAAACGGAGTTAGCAAAACATTAACACTTTTTCTAATTTTCTACAATGTTTCCAATTACATCTTGTCACAACTGAAAATCTTATTAGATGACGTGATCGATATATAACAATAAATTGGAGCGATTGTTTACACTAGTATATCTTTCCTAATTTACATTAATGAACCCCTCATCACAAACACAAGTCCAAACACTACTCCATTTTTTACCACAAAGATCAATTTTAAGTTCCCATACACCAAAGGGGTAATGTGTCCCAAATATCTCAGTCAAACTTTTTTTTAAGTCCCAAATCATCCTACAAAGTCCTATCTATAAACATGATGTGTCAATACTTTGGTGAAAGTTTTACCTATGTGTCAATTTACCCTAGATAAAGCTAAATTACCTTCCAATAGGGTGAAGGAGTTTCGGCGCAAGAGGACACTCCAAAACACCAAAAAGGGTAGTTTAGTAAAAAAGGAAAATTTTGTGGAAGCTCAGCATCATCAGAATTCTCAATAGCTAAGCAAACCCACCCAACTTCAAAGACACGGAAGAAGAGAAGAGAGAACAAAATAAAGGAGAAGACTGACCTGACTGAAGAGAGTTACAGAGCTCCGGCGAGACGACTGAGAGGATCGCCGCCATTGTTTGATCTCTCTTTCCTCGGCGATCGGCGTGTACTTTTTTGGAAAATTTTATGTTCCAAAAACCCTAGTTTTTGTGTTCATTTTAACTGGTGATCATTCTAATTCTAGTTTTGCCCTTGCTGCCTTTGATCATAACTGCTCGTCGGAATCTGTAGAAACCCTAACTTTTTATTAAGCTATGGCTAGTACTGCTAATCCTAATATTATTAACACCGCGAGTGTGACGCAATCTTCGTCTATTCACTCGCCGGGCCGGCGGAGCTCCGCCTCCAGAATAATGCCTTCATCGCCGTGGACTACTATTGTCCGGGGTGAATCCGATGCCGCAGCAGCTACAGCTACTGTAACTGCTGTAGCTTCTCCGTCTTCTCCATTGGCTCGGTCGGAGCCAACTGTGGTGGTGGTGGCCACAGGGGCGCCGGAACCGGTGGTTTTGGTTGCTTCTCCCTCTTCTTCCTCTATGGTGGCTGATGATGAGAGTTCTGATAATGGTAATGGGAATGGGAATGGGTCTAATGGCAATGCAGGTAAAAGGCCTGTCTGGAATAAGCCTTCTAACGGAGTTGTGGAGGTTGGGGCTGTTATGGGAGCTGTTTCGTGGCCTGCTTTGGGGGAATCCGCTAGGGCTTCTGGGAAGCCGTCTCAGGATTCGTTGTCGAAAGATGTGTCTTCCTCTATATCTGTTCCACAGGTTTGATAAGTTCTGTTTAATTTGGTTTTGTTTTTGTTTGGACAAGATTGTGTTTGGTTTTTTTGCTTTGATATTGTTTGCAAATATGGAATGATTAGAGTTAGAGATGGAATTTAGTTGCGAAATAATGCACAATGTAAATGCTGGAATGTGAAGTGAATTGTTCTTTGGTTAAAGAAAGATATTAGAGGATTTCGTGATGTCTGTTACTTTGAACAAGCTTTAAATGGTTATGGTTGAGGGTGTTTTTGATGGTTTTATTTTCTTATTGTGACAGGGAACTGGAAGTGTATCATCGTCTTCTCAGAAACAAGTGACCCATAATGCAAACCCCAACTTGACTCCAAATCATACAATGCCAGCACGCCAGAGATCTTTTAAACGCAATGTTGGTAATTCAACTTCTAATGGTGGCGTTTCTCAGCCAACCGGATCACACCCGCAGCAGACAGGTGACATGCATTCAAATAACTCTTCTCCTAGGGATCATACTACACAGAGGAATTCACAATCCCGGAATGCTAATGATCACCCCCAACAACAACAACAGCAGCAGCGCAACTCATTTAGGCGCAATGGTGGACCACATTCACGAGATGCTTCTCACCATCACAATTATGGCAGGCGTGATCAAGACCGTACAAATCAAGATTGGAATGCTCATCGAAGTTTCAATGGCAGAGATGCTCATATGCAGCCACAGAGGGTCGTCCCAAGGTTTTTGAGGCATCCACCACCGCCTCCTCCTCCACCTTCTACTACCCCATTCATTGGACCTCCACCAGTTCGTGCCTTTGGTAGCCCTATTGGGTTTCATGGTAAGGCTATTTATTTTCATGTTTTCTTGTTGTTTACATGATTGTTTGGGCTAATGTTCTCAATTATTCTGTAGAGTTAGCACCTCCTATGTATTATGTTGCTGGTCCTCCTCCTGACCCTCGAGCTGGGCATTTTGTTGCACCAATACCTCATGTGTATTTTCCTGCTCCAGACCCCCAGTTGCATTCCAAGATAGTGAAGCAGATTGATTATTATTTTAGGTATTATTATTACACTGTGTTACTGTCTTAGGTTCCCCTACTTATTACTTTCAACAAACCTTTATTTTCAAGTTTTCCGGGACATTAACAGCAGTTCCACCTGATGTTCCTTCTTTGCAGCAATGAAAATTTAATTAAAGATACGTTCTTGCGGCAGAACATGGATAAACAGGGCTTTGTTCCTGTTAAATTAATAGCAGGCTTCAATAAAGTGAGTTTTACGGGGTTAATTGAGTTGTTTTGTTTCCTTATATGATAGTGATTATGTTTCTCTTGTAATATTACAACATCTGCTTCTGCATTGCTTTAAGCTACTTGATGCCATATCTTGTTCTTGTGTAAATCTATCATCTTTTGAGTTCAAATATTTTTGTCTCCTAGGTAACTTTTTTCAACTTTTTTTCCAATATTATTTAGGTGTTCATGCTGTCTAGATAAATACATCATTTTGTTCTTTTTGCAATTTCTCCTGCTGGACATGTATGGTATACCAATGGATTTTAAGTTTGTTGGATGGAGAAAAACCCAATATGTCTCAGGTGAAAGCTCCATTGAGCTTCGGAATAAAGAATCATGTTCTGCGATTACGCACAGGGGAGAAGACAAAATGTAGGATACTAAAAAGACTTTTTTGCTAGGAAGCAAATGACATTTTTGCTCGTCTGCTAGATTGGAATAAAAGTTGTAGACCCTTTAACAGTTGCATGTTTTATTTAAGTGTAATTTATTACTTACTAAATTCCACAGTATCAACTATGCACTGCTTATATTTGTTGGAGACGAGTATCCCAATTTTTTTTGAAACGGTTGTCGTCCTCTTGCATCTTTATTCTGCCTCTATGTATATCTGCATTTTGCAACTACCAAATTTTGTTTTTGGCTAGTTAAATTCCTAAAACTAAGTGTCTCAAAGTTCATTGTATTCGTTATGACATTCACAGATTTTTATTAGTAGATTGCTTGGTTAGAGCATACCTGCAACATTTAAACATTTACAAAAAATTGTACCAGCTATTTTATGGATACCCAAACACAAAGACAATAATCTGTCTGTCTGCACCTTCACTCTGGACAAAGGTTCAATACTGGTTACTGGACTCATTGCAGTTGTATGGGGACATGAAAATTATGCTGTATTTTTGTGCCCATTTTATTAATGTTTGATCACTTTCTTAAGAAAACCCAAGAAATAGAAGCTTTTTTTTTTTTTTTTTTTTCCGAACTCAGTTTTTACATGATAAGAAATCACTTTGTTTCATTTACTCTGTGAAAGTTTTGTGCTTATTAGTCATGACAATCTAACCAACTATGTGGACAGTTTTTGATAATATGAATAACACCATACTAAGGTGTGTATTTGTTATTGGTGGAGTTACAACTTGATTGTCGTTCTGTTCATTTGTAATGCTTTTGGTTTGGTTATATATCAGTCTAGCAGATTAGTGCGAAATTTGAGTATTTGTTTATTTTTTTTTTTTTTCCTTACTACAAATCAAATACCCTGATGGCTCAGTCATATAGTTTTGTTTGCAGTTCTAAATTGTTTTCATATCAATTTCTTCTGTTTTTTTATTGTTCCTTTTACATCGTCCTTCGTTTCCTTGTATATTGTGTTCTTTGTATTTGTCACATCTTTCCTTGTATATTGTGTTCTTTGTGTTTGTCACATCAAGTGTCGGTTGGTTTGTTTTATACCTTATAAATCATTATTCCTTTAGCATTATAAGCTCAAGGCTAACTAATTCTTCAGAGATGATTCTGTTTGGATTTTAAAATGCTAGTTCAATATTTGAAATTGAATTCTGAATGCGATCAGACATTTCATGACATCTACTATATACTTGTGGTTGATTGAAGGACGGACGGATACATGTACATGCTTTAAGCATTAGATTTGGTGCGACTTTATCTTGTTTTCCCTCTGAAATTGGTAGTGTTGCAATTTCACTTAGGTTGTGCAACTGAACCTCTTGAACTTAAACATTTTTTTTTTCGGGATTTGCATTTTAAATTTGAATGTTTGTCGATGTTTAATTATTTCCCATATTACACCATCTCAATTTAGGTTGGCTTTACAAGTCTAGTGAGCAGCTTCTATTGGAGCAACTCTCTATGTGATTAATGCATGAACGGTGCCTTTTTTTGTTGCTTATGTTTCAGGTTTCACATTTGACTGACAATATTCAGCTTATCTTGGATTCAATAAGAAGTTCAACTGTTGTGGAAGTACAGGTATAGTTTCATAAACTCGTTTTTAGTTCATCAGTTATTTTCATGGTTCCCATTTAATTTTAAATTAAGCATAATGATAATTGAGCATTAGTTTGGTTGTTGGTATGGTTGGCATTATCGAGATGGTGTTCCATTCCATCTTGAGTTTTTACTTGCTTCTTCTCTACACTAAGTTATCTTCAACTTTGTTGTAGGGTGACAAAGTAAGGAGGCGAAATGATTGGGATAAATGGATGATGCCCTCCGCTTCTCAGTTTCCAAATGTTCCTGGTGCTCCTTCCGTCGTGAGGCCTAATCATGATGTGCTCATAGCCGGTGTCCAGAATATGTCATTGGAAGAGAATGCCAATCTCCAGAGTGCTACAAGGAGTCAGGCAGATGTCCACAACGACGCGTTTCTCGGTAGAGCTTCATCTGGGGACTTAAACAGCCAGTCGCAGGTATCCAGTGCTGAAGGAGTTTCTGATTCATCAAATTTAGCACAAAATTTGAGTAAGTGAAGTGTGTGCCGTTGCACATTTTACCAGAACTTTTGAAGTGGGGAGTGAGAGCTTTTTGATTAGGATGGTGAATGTCTCGCGTTTACTTGACAGTAGGTCTTGCCTTGACAAGGTGAATTGTGATTTCTCGTGGGGCGTTTAGAAAGACATTTAGAAAGAAGGATTACGAAAGAAAACAACTCTCTAAACATAGAACAAAAAAAGAAAAAAAAGTAAAAACTAAAACTGAAAACAAAAAACAAAAAATTTAAAAAAGCAAAAAAAAGAAAGAAAAGGAAAGAGAAGAAAAGAAAGAGAAAGACATTTAAGACTAGAGCCTTTTAGCATGAGCTTGTTGGGGTGTATGTTTCGTTTGTGGAGATGCGTTTTTATCCCATAACTATTTGTGATGACCTGTTTGGTGGGGATTTTTGGTTTCAGTTCCTCCCCTTACTGCCCCTCAGCTGGTTTTTAAAAATCTTTGGGGTCAGATTATCTTCAATTCTAGGAGGAAACATATAATTTCTGAGAGTTGGAACAGGGAATATGGTTGGTGTTTTTTCTGCATATTACGAGAGGGAGGAAAAGAGGGTGGCTTTTACGGGATTTTGAAGCTCATGCTATGTCCACTATTGCTTTATTTTTTTGATCACATGATGTGGTGCTCTAGTTTTATCTTTTGACACATTATATTTAGAATTGCATTTTATATGTATACCTTCTTCAAACCTTTTGAAGATTCACTGCATAAAATGGGTCCTCGTTGAGAGAAACCATCGGACCGTCCAGTTTTAGGATTGGATGTGGTTTACATTATATGTTAATTTAAGACTTGGAGATTGTGGAATTTGGGTTTCTCCAAATTATTTGATTCTAATTTTATTTATTTATTAGCTTTCTTACTAATGAACGAAGTGCTGGGAATCAATTTTGGCTAATAAGATGCATGGGTTTCTTACTTTTCCACAAGTCGGAAAACTTAGTGGTCTAGTGCACGATACATATCAGGATGAATTGGATCTCTTCCCAAACAAAACTTGTATATGGTCTTTCTCTAATCTTTTAGAAGCCTAGAACCTATGTTGTAATGGTACTCCTTAATAGCGTTTCTGCAGTGTGTCTGGGTTCGGGCCCATTTCGTGTCCATGCAACATAGCTTTTAGAACCAGTTGTCTACAGTTTTATCAGAAGCCCTTCAGTATGAGTTTAGAAATACCAGTTCATAGCTCTGCTCTAGGTCAACTTTAAACAGTTAGATAGGTATAAAATGGCACAAATAGGTTTAATTTATTTGCTCTTTTTTTTATGCGGGGTAGAGGTTAATCCTTGAAAATTAGGTCAATAAATGAGTGGTGTGTTCATGAAAATGTATTTGCTATGAATGAAGTAGGGTGCTCATGTTCCTCTCCAGTACTCGTTAATGAAACCTGAATTTTTCAATGCAATTACTTAGCCGATGAAGGCTACTTAAACGTCAACTCTTGTACCATCCCTAACTTCGATTCAATTTCTGCTACTGTTATTGGAGTCTCTCCATAGGTGGAGAAATATGCTAGTTTTCTAGCTGAGTTTTTCTGTGATTTTCCTTGCTCTCGCCACAGATACTTCTACACCTAAACCTTTTGTTTAAAAAAACACGTTTAAAAAAATATATAGAAGCAAATTAAGATGTGATTTTTTCCAAAGTTATAATTTATTTATATTTTGCAAAAGAGCATAAAAATTAAATAAAAATTATAAACATGGACTACATGACACGTGTAGGCTTTGTCCAATTCGTCGTTAAAAAGCATTTGATTTGGGGTTCAGCTGTTTATTTTCCAGGCCTTTTTGGTAAACCTTCTTGAAGAAATTATTGAAGTACATATATGTTTATAGAAATGATAACTAGATAAGAAATTTTATGTATATATTTTCTGCTCTGGTATATGGTCTTGTGAGTTCATATTCCTTCAGTAGGGTTGATTGGGGTCTTCTTAGGAATTGAAAAATCTCCGGTAAAAGTCAACCGTTTAATTTGGTTTTGGATTTTTTTATACGGGCCCGATTCAAGAATTTCTATTACATTTACTCAGTAACATTTGATATTTGAAATTCTTTTAAATTATATTTATTAAAGTTAATGGTACAATTTAGTCTGATTTTAAAGTAAAAGTCAATGGTTCGATACAATTTTAGATTTTTTTTCGGGTATTTGGTTTAGTTGAAGAATTTTTAAAGTTCAAGGCTCAACTCAATTTCTTGTGTTCGGCTCTTTTGCATATAATGACCATTGTCTTGTTTTCACAACCCTACCCAACCAAATTAACAAATTAATTATCAATTATATCAGATTAAATGTGTTCTGTTATACTGTCAATTTCGTTCCTCAAGTTCACTCTTTCGTTTTTGTTCCCAACTGCTCCAGTCTTTAATTATATATAATATACTAAATCTAAATTCATGTTTCTCTAGCTTTAAATTTAGACTATACACAACCATCTCCAAGCTCCATTCTTCTAAAATGCTCTCAAAACCTTTAGTCCAGGTCCAAGTTATTGAGCCATTCAACTCAAGATTCTTTAGTTTTCAGTTTCGACTGGCCAACTTTATAACCACTTTTAAATACATGATATTCATCCAAATTTATTATTCTTTAACGCTAGATTTGAATAAACAGCATTATAGACTCAAAGTAATCAGTTTCGGGACGTCAAAGGTCACGCCAAAAATCTATTTTTTAGCTTTCAAAAATCGAGATTCTAACCAGGAACTTCTAAAATGATCTTTGGTCACTTCTAGTGAATTTTAAATACCATATTTTTTGCGACTAGGTTTCCATAGTGCTTAATTAAAGTCTCATTTTTACAAAGTTCAAATCTCTTGAAGAAATATTAGGATTCTTCGACATGTTCAATACATTGTATTTGCCATTTTCTAATTAAGTGCTGATTTTTTTTTAATCCAAATTGTTAGTCATAAGCCCAATTGTCACTCACTCCTCACCAATTCAACACAACTTTGATCTATAAATTTGAAGCATACACTCACACTCAAGATGCCACGCCATGTTTCTTCGTTTCAGTTTCTGTTCATCTAATTGTTTATTTCCATTCTACAACTTCTGTTTTGATTACCAAATTTCATTCACGATACATGTAATTCTGATTTGTAATTATTGTTTAGTCCCTCATTTCAAGCAAAAATGTTAAGAAATCAATAAAAAAACAAACAAACAAAAAAACATTGTGTCGATTTTTTAAATCTTTTTGTGATTGGTAGTCAAATGCTTAATCTGAGGACACTGAGGACACAAACTGAGAATTTAATTCACGAGCATACCCTACAAATGTTCAAGGCTGAAATTGATTTATTTTGACAATATCCTTAACTGATTGGAAGCAAAAACACGATCTATAATTGAAAATTTGAACTGAAACAAAAACTTTGTAACACCTGCGGTATCAAGCCTGACTGGAAGCTTATAGCTTTAGGAAGAGGATATGATCATATATTATCATGACGTCGACAAAAGAATTGAACATGGTTTGGACTCGTGGTTCTACATTTGAAGCCAGGAGTAACCAGATTTACGCCTGGTCTTCATGTTTTGATCCGACAACACATAAGCCATCGACTTGTCATTTTTGGGTCAAGCTGCATAACCTTTCGTACGAATTTTGGGATAAACGATTCCTTTCTAACATTCCTAGAGGAATTGGTGGTCTTATTCGTCTTGACAAACGTACAGTTTTTGGTTAGCTAGGGCACTTTGCTAGGTATTGATTGACGTCAATTTTATGAATCATTAAGAGACCATGATCATGTTGATACATATGATTCACATATTTAGATCTTGGTTGAATACGAAAAGGTGTCCTCGATCAGCAAAACCTTTAAAGCTATTGGACATTAATCCTCGAAGTGTTGAAAGAACTTAACTGTGGAACCTACCTTCGAAGTGCCTACAAAACATAACGCCAAACAGGGTGAGGAAGGTACAAAATGACAAGGTCGACCGGAGCACCCTACTTTTGGGATAAAAATTGTGTGCTTGTCTCGGGTAATCGCGAGAGGTTTGACCCCTAGCATTTAGAAATATTAAATTGAGATATTGTTCTACAAGAGACAACTGAAGTCCTTAAAAGTTCACTAGAGTGACTGACAACTAAGAACTCGATTCGAGTGATTGTAATCCAACCAACAACTGCATGAACAAACAGCCAACCTTTGAACATTAGAGCTCTAAATATCTTATATGGATCCCCCGCCATTCAACTAATAGATTCCAACACTATAGGCAAGGCCTTGAGCTTGTCCTGAGCAGATCAATTCATATTTGATCCGAACTTGGAGGAGATTGGCACAGAGAAAATTGAACAACTATGACGCTTAAATAAAAATATTCACACTGGAGAACAGATTGGTCTGTCATATGATATACATCCTGACTCTGAAGGGTATTACTATGGAAAAGCAGAAGGAAAAATATAGTACAATGAGGCAGAAAGAACCACATGCGAAGCTCTCTTCAAAAGATACACATGTCATTCGCACTTATTTACGAGTTGGTGCACGTCCAAAAAGACAAGTCCGGCTTTCCAAGTGTTTTCAGTGATTTGGTTTTTTCTTTTTATTTTCATTGTAAGTTTTTTTTTCTTTAATAATGTTTTTAGATTTGAGTTTTTGTGGCTTATGTATTGTGCAAAGTTGTTTGGTAATTTAATTCTCACTTAGTCACTCAAAATGGAGAATCCGATTTCAATCACTTCGATTGCTCATACCCCCTAACTGAACTTGTATCTGAATTCTCTTCAAAAGTTCATATTTACCCAACTAGCGCTTAACCGCGTTTTTTATATTTATCTTAACACATATAATGCTAGCTAGCTACACATGACAATAGCTAGAACTTTCTGATAAATGGAAGTTGGAACCAACAAGAAAAAAGTGAGTTTGAGAGAGAGCATGGATGAATAAAAAATAACATCAATAAAGGTATAGACAAGGTAGTAGACAAGAGGTAGCAAGTGTTGATATAGACATTTGAAGACTAAAATAGATTATTAAAGACAGGAAAATGAAAGTGATAGGTAGTAGAGAGCTCAGCTAGCCTAGTTCATTTATATAAGAACAAAGTGTCCCATCCCATCTCTCATATATCTCATCTCCTTCTAAGCATCTTCATTCTGATTGGAACTTCTTCTGCCCCATATAAAATTAAAACCACATGCCTCACCAAACCCATAAAAAGCTAAAATTGCCACAACTTTAATTGAACCAATAAAGACCCAACACCAATTTTACATAGTACCTTAAAAAGTTACCCATACACCCATCTAATTAACATGGTTAATAATATTAATCATAACAACAACACTACAAAAACCACTTTCCTTTTTCCCACAAACATGTTCTTGAGTTTAGATACACCCACAACACAAAAACATGATAAACCCACTTTCTTGTTTTGGTCTAGTTAATAATAAAAAAAAGAGAGACTTTAGATTAGATTAGATTAGATTAGGTTAACATGAACATAGAATAATTAAAATGGAGCCGTTGACGTTCGATGGAGAATGTGCTTTTTTGGAAGTTGAGAGGCTGCTGCCATGTATATCTACATCCATTAAACAAACAGGAAAATAAATTCTTTGTTACTTGTAATATGTAATAAATCCAAATTAGCTTCCATGTTGGAACAGAAAGTAGTAAAATTATTTGCCTAATTTAGATCCCTGCAAAATCTAAAAAAACCAAACAAAAATGCATAAGAATTGGTGGGTCCTTTTCTTATTCTTCCCTTTTATTGCCAAATGAAGCTTTCCTCCTTTTTTGTTGTTAAAATTTTGTAACAAATAAGGTATAGATTTAGCATTGTTGGTCATTGGGAGACAACGGATTCAGCTTGTAATGAGTTTTTCGTTAGTAAAAGAAGTGTAATTTCAAACTTTATATTGTGGATAGAACGGTAGAAGTTGAATCGTCGTCAATATACAAAATTCTACTTCTTCTATTAGCGAATATAAACTCATTTTCGGTTGATAACACTTGAAATTTTGGGTAAACATTAGGTTTGATATTGCATTGTTTTGTAAGTCGAAACTAAATCCACCTTCCCCCAATAACCGTGGCGGTAGATTTTAGCATTGTCCCAAACTTTCTAAAGAAAAATTTTACCTTTTTCTGTTCATTCTTGAGTCTTGCATTTTCTTTATGAAGTTCGTCAACTTCATTTTGTAGTTGTTGAGTATAAGCCTGCAAGAATGACAAGAAGAAGAAAATGCAAAGTTCAAGAACATGAGCTAAAATAAGAAACTAAGAAAGATAAAAAAGAAGAAAGATTTAGTTCCTGCTTTCTTGCTCTAGAACGTGCAGCAGATTCTCTGTTCTTGATCATACGTTTGTGTCGGCGATCACAAGAATTAGAAGTATTAATGTTGTCAGAATCTTCAATCCTTCTCTTGTTACCAAAAGAGGGCAAATTACAAGGAGAAGAAGAATCCAATTCCAAGCCTTCAAAACAAATTACAGTGTTGTTATGATGATTCTTAAAATGAGCTTCTGAGTTATCAAGATAATCATATCCCGGCGCGGCGGAGTTCAAGCTTAGATTAACAGTGGGAGGAGGAGGAGGAGCTAATGATCCACAAACACCACTTCTGTTAGTGGCCACGGCGGAGCAGATCCTGGAGGAGGGTGGATCTCTCCTGAGAGGTCCAGTGAGGAAATCTTGAAGGATGAAATTAGGGTTTGGAACATGAGGAGGAGGAGGATTAAGATTTGGATGATTATTTCCATTTAAAGAAGCAAGATTTATGTCTTTCCAAACTTCTTCCATGGTTTTAGGCTGCTTACTATTATTGAGAGTTGAAGAAGATGACAGCATTTGAAGGGGGAGAAAAAGAAAGAGTGAGTGAGTGAGTGAGTGATAATTGATGATCAAAACAGATTCTTTGGAGTCTTTTTTATTTCTTTTTATTAAGCTTTTTGTTTGGGGTGTCATTGTGACTTTGACTAATTGTACCACCAACCTTAAGATGATTATGTCTAAGCTTGTACCTTAACTTAGGTTTACTTTGTTAAAAGAGATTTAAGATTTGATATCAAAGTAAAATGTACTATAGATTCATCTCTCCTATGTATTTATACATCAATCATCTCTTACAAATTTGTGTTCTACAACATATTAAAAGATATTGTTCCATCTTAACTATTAGCTCGAGCTATCAGTTCAACATGTTAAGTAACATAGTATTAAAGTCTCTGAGACCAAATGGTCTAGGGTTCAAATCCTAACAACGCATGGTAAGGTGGGTTTGTGTTGTACGCACTTCAAGCGTAGAGAGACATTCGTGTTTCGTGGTGTGTTAGATTAAAAGATGTTGTTGAGTCTTAATTATGAGCTCAAACTTTTAGTTCAATCAGTTAATTGACAATCTGTGTTTACATTTTGATTGGTACAACATACTACGTTCGAAGAGAGATTCTATTATATAACCGGTATACGAATGAAGTGCTATGCCATGTCAATAATTTGATGTCGCATAATGTGACAACCAAAAAAAATTAATGTTATGTAATTTATTTTTTTGGTAATAAGGAGTTACAAATCCCGAGAAAACAGGAAAAAAGAGACATTATGTAATTTATTAATTACAAAACTTTTTAGCTATTTAATTAAAGGAAAGTTTATATTCTAAAAAATAAATTCTAGACACTAAAAATTAACTGTAAACCTCAAATTATAAACTCTAAATGTTAAAACGGTTTTTCTAAAATGTGCCCAAGGGACACATGTTATAAGCTTTATTATTGTATATAATAACATTTAATGTTATTATCTTAATATTTATTATCTTTCTAATTAAGGTAGAAAAGAGAATCTCACTAATTAAGGGAAGATATATAATAAGTATTCGGATAATATCATTAAATGTTATTGTGTACAATAATATAGCTTAATGTGTGCCATTTGGGCACATTATAAAAAAATCCATGTTAAAATACATTACATGTCATTATATTATTGGTTCGACGTACAAATAATTTGGTATGCATACTACATTATAAATTTTCTCTACTTCAGAAACTTACTATGATTTAGGGTTACAATATGAACTAATCTTTCAACTTATCCAAAAGAACATAAGAAGAGGTTTGTGAGGTTAAAAAATGGACAAAACACTAATACATATTTGGCGTCCGTCCGTCCTCCTATATGGTGGTGAGGAAATTATTACGAGGTTTGAAACTTTAAATAAAGTTTAAGAATTTTCATTGAATGTTTTACAAATGATAATGAATGGACAAAAATGTAAAAGTATTTTGAACCCTTTTAATATTTCTCACACATCTAATGGTGGATCTTCGAATAAAGTTTAACAATTTCCGATTGTGGTTGGTTGTATTGCTAAAACTTCTTTTGGCATTTTTTTTGTCACGTGCATTAGGCATGATGAGATAGAAAGATAATTTTGGTCCACATGAGGAGGTGTACTAGAGTTCATACATGGTTGGACATTATTAAATCCACAATTCATATATCAACTACATATTGTCTACTACCTAGGTTGTTTTATAAAAGTGAAAGGAAAGAGGATCTCACTTAAATACCACAAAATAACATATCTATACTTAAAATATTGAGAGCATAACCAATTTATTACTCATAACCAATTTATTACTCTATGGATTATTATGAAACATATTGATGAGGACTATTACATCCTAAAGTCCAGCTTGCCTAAGAAAAACTTTATGTTTTGTGTCTATAAATACATCGATTGACCCGTCGGGCATATATTCCTTTACCATCAAATAATTGATCCAACAAAACGTGTTTATTTCCTCACCTTTGTATTAAGACGATCGATAAGGATGTCAGATCATGATAACTTGGGCAAAAAATTCTCAAGCTCGAGTCGTCGGAAACCTACAAAAAATACCCGGCGAGGTGATCGCCTACAAAATGTTTGACACGATCAGTAAACGAAAGACTTTAGAACGTAAAAATTACTAGATTAATATTAATGTACCTTTAGAGTTCAACTCTTGATATATATATTTGTAGGAATTATGTCTGTATCTCGAAGACTCTTTTAAGTCGGCTAGAAGAGATATACTAGTTTAGGTAGGAAACCAATTACCTTGTTCAAGAAGGTATTCTAGATGAAATAAGATTCTTGAATAGCCTAAGTGACTAACATAATGACTAATTCCTAAACAAGATGCGTTCTCATGCAGGTCATACGCTTCAGGCAGGATCCTCCATTCTGACGGATTCAAATCTAATGCGGATTACAAACAGTCTTCTAATGGCCCTACTAATGAGATTAACGGTTATGGGCTGCCTTGGGCCTGACGTACAATTCTCGTTGTTATCAGATCACGACGTTCGGCAATACATAGGTCCACCATGTGAGACAACTGTTAAGAAATACTCCCACTACAACAAATATTGGTACTTTTGTCTACACAAACACACTCTCTCTCCTCCTCTCTATTTCTATAATCTTAATAACTTGACTGTTGGAGTGTTCTTAAGGCCATCCTACCTCACAATATGAGCTTGACACATTAGAGCTTGTGACCAACGAGAGCCCGAAAACATCATTTGTATCCACTTTGTCATAACACACCATATAATATTACAGCAAGAACTTCAGTAGTCTGTCTCAATTAAGACATTGGCACATTCTGTTTCAGATTAAGATGTAATTTGAAAGATGTCATCCGACTTCCGTTAAATCGTGAGCAAGAGATATGTGAATCTTATTGATTTGAAAAGCCTTTATTCTTTCCGATTTGTATTACTAAATTATATGCTAAATTGTAGTTATATCAATTGTAAATGTATGCATATGTCTAACGTTTATACCCAGTGAAAACCAAGGGAACCAATTTCCCTAGAACTTAGCATGGTATTAAAGTTAGGAGTGAGCATGGTCCGGTTCGAATCAAAAATCAAACCAAAACGAATTGCTTCGAACAGAACAAGAGCTTTTATTATGATCCGAACCAAACCGAATTGTAATTCGATTTGGTTTGGTTCGGATCAAAACTGAATTGCATATTTTGTTGAAATTTAAAACTTAAATGCTAAAAATGGTGCTTGTAAATACCTCTAAATCAATAATAAAATTCCGATTTCAATTTTATGATAATTAATAATAAAAATAATACTCTAATATAAGAAAATACAAAAATAATAGAAAATAATGGTCTTGTATTAAAGAAAAAATTTATAAAATAAGGAAAATTATAAGCTAATTAGAAATTTAGGTGCGTACTAAAAAATCGAAATTAAATAATATTAAGGTAATTCGGTTTTCAGATTTGTTTCGTACCGAAAACCGAATTACCTTAAAAATAAGATCTGAACAAAACCAAACAAAGAATATGGTTCGAATTGTTTTAGTTTGGTTCGGATCGATTTTTTCGGTTTTGGGATCTCGGTTCGGATTTGCTCACCCCAATTAAAGCTAGTTGTCTAACAAACCCCTACCATTGATCCCTAAAATTTTCTTTTATCTTATTCAATGTTTCTTCTCTATATAATCATGTAGGACGAAGAAAAAATTAACTGATTCTCATTCTGATAATGTTATTACTCACATCATTTTCAAGGAAGATATTAATTCATGCTCTTGCTCTTCAAACTAACCGCTCTAAAGGTTTTTGATCGTGCTAACAAATAAAAATTGTTCTGTTCTTACTGTAAATAGAATCGTCATGGTGCCAGTGCATGTTTTAAATTGCATAGATATCCATAATGGCGGTCTAAGAGGAATCATGATGGAAATAGCTGAACCTCAAGTCGGAATGTTGTTGTCTCAACATAATTACAACAAAATTATCTATGGAAAATAAATTAAAAGTATATACAAAGGAAAATATACATGCCACAACAGTTTGTAGGTTGCGTCTACGTTTGATATGGTAATCATGAGACCTAAATTTATGGAGCCATGATCGTCATTTGATAAAGTAATCATAGATGTTATAACAATCTTATCACGTGGACAAACCATACGAGAAAACTAACTCCAAATACAAGCGTGTCAACACAAGCACAATACCCTACTTTCTTCCTCCCTTAGCCGGTCAATGAACCTCCTAGATCATCCGATTCTGTCTCACTTCATGCTTTAACCAACTCAAGCCCAACTAAGAAGCAAAATCTCAAATTCATCCCTATTAATAGCAATAAAATAATTTAGCTGGTCTTTTTTTGTTATAACATAATTTAGCTGGTTTTGGTTCCTAGTATTTTCTCGGTACTTGTTCTATGACCCAAACTAGAAATTGGAACTACCAAATATATGTTTGGATTAAATTGCAAGTGGTATACATTGATTATGCTATAAGGAGACAAGTATGTCAAAGGTTGTAATTGAATATGTCTCCGTGTCTTTTCTGAGTGTTTTAAGTGTTACCAATCCTATAGTTTTTGGGCCAATACTCTTTAAATAAACCGACATATGCAAAATCAAAAGCATCTATTGCCACTCGATTGAGTATGGGTAATGAAAACAAAGTTAGAAATTTTACTTAATAAATTAAAATTCACAAGTACAACAACTTGATTCATAAAGTCAACAGATACATGTAATGAGCCCGGATATAAATAATATAAACAACAAATTTAAATTTACCTCTTGTAGCGCAGATTTGTTGTATTGTAGCGGAACCGATCTAGATAATAACTATACTGAAGAATCAATCACCACTAATTCACGAATTAAGAGTGCACGCAGTTAGATAGTAGATAGGGGTAACATCTTTGAGTGTGTGAGAGAGAACGAGCTTTTTGTTTTCGACCTCTTATGCGTCTTTTTTCATTAGGATTTATTTATTATCATTTTATAAGGGGGATAACCCTAACGCATAACCAAGTTAGGGACGCGCGGACATTAAATGGAGTGGGTTCAGACCTCAACCCAAGCCGACCATTAATTCCAACATTGATATTATGTACTACTTTTTTTTTTTCATATACATTTAAAGTTAAATGACTTGTATCGATGTAGGTACAAGATTTGTCATTAAAAAAAAAATAAAATTTAATTGACTTTTCATTTATTTAAAATTGTGAGTCTCTATGACCTATTATTTTGTCATATTTGCTCTCGGATATCTGATTTTTCTCATTTGGCATATGACGAATTTGAGTTGTAGATTTTGACTTGTGTTGGATAGAGACTTCACAAGTGTATTATCCTTTTAATGTATAAAGATGTTTTAACAATTAAACTTAACACTTCTTAAATTCTCACTTATCAAGATAAATGATGCTTAAGTGCTCAAAGTAATACTCCTTCATTCTGAAATATATATCGTTTAGAGTAGTAAAATTCTAAAATATATATCGTTTTTAAATTTTTTGTGTATTTTTTTACAATTTTGTCACTCATTTAAATCCTCCTTATATTTTGTTTCGTTTTCAAAAATAACTTACGAGAATAATCGATAAAGAAGTAAATAGAATAACATGAAAGAAAATAATTGATTTCTACGTAATGACAACTCAAACATTAAATAAGATATTAATAAAGATATAATTGTATTTTAAACTGACTTTTAATTCTGATATTGTTTATTAAAATGACAAATATTTTATAATCGAGGAAGCATAATTTATAACGGATTGACAAGTAAATCTGTAACCAAACTGATTTATGTTTTGGTTTAGCGCTAACAATTTGTCTATTATATGAACATTGAACACACTGAATTTATGTGTTTAATTTCACAAATCGTCTTGTTATATTAATACTCACCTCCACATCATGGTTATGTACTAAAAATGACAAATTGTAAAGAACCAATTAAAGGGACCTACGTGCTAAAATGGTGACCATGTTTACATTGTATGATCTTCCATTCAGGTAACAGTCACATGAATGGTGTCTTATCTTTCCCAAATCATAGGAAACTGTAATAAATTTTCTTAGATTAATGTGTATTTTAGTGGTCCACCTGCTCTTATTTAATTACATTTATTTATATGCTTCTTTCTGCTTGCACTCAAGAATTTCTGTAGAACATTTATAATTGTTTTTGTTTTTAGCCATCATTTTTCTGATTTTATTCAGATAGATACCTGGTCTTTTTCGTCTTTTGTGGGGAAAAAATTATAATTTTTTGATGATTTGACGATACTATTTAACTAACAGATTACTTAGCTATTAATCAATGGGTACCACAAATTATACATTAGTTATTTTCATGTTCTGGGATTTCAAGAACTGTTTTTATTCATTAGATAAAATATATGACTATCACTAGTACTGTTACCAAGAAAAAAATATATATATGACTATCACTTTCACAATTTTATTTTATTTTTGTAAATTTAGAAATGAGTTCTATTCATTTGAGAGTTTAGTTTAGAGAATAACTCTAAAAAAAAATAGAGTAAAGTTTTAAAGTATCATTAGAGTGCATTTCATACTTTACGAATGAGTTTTAGAATAACATTGTAGATGCACTTAGTAAAATTAAAACTACATTGAAAATGAAATTAGGAAAATTTTGGTTTAAACTCGAAAGTAGGTAGATGAGGAAAGGAAAGAAAAAGGCCCTGCCTGAAGGAGAACCCTGTCCTGACACATACTCTCCCTCTTTTTTCATCAATCAAACCTAACCTATGCTTCATGTTGAAGCTCATCAATGAATGAGTTGGCATTTTGTACTTTCTTCTTTTTCTTACTTCCTCTTCTACAAGTTTTCTACTTTCAAATAACTTTTCCAATTTTCCTCATCTGTTACAAATAATATTCCACCACATCTTTTATATATTAATAAAATATTGTGAGGTTTCTAATCCTTTCTAATAAAAAGAGTAAATCTTTTGTTTATACCATTAAATGAGCCTTGGCCTGCGTTGGATAACAAGGGCCCAACGGTCCAGGATAGTCGGTAGATACGCCATGGGCCTGTTAAACTTATATAAGCTATCATATCTAATTATTCACGCGTATGGATTTTACTAGGTGGAGTCACCTTAAAGGATAAAGAATGTCACGTAAAATGAGAACCAAGTAACTATTATTTCCTTGTCCACCAAGGTAAGACATAAAGGAAGGAATAACGACGCGTTAAGGCAAACAGTCTTACTATACAGTGGCGTAGCCAGGAATTTAAACTTGGGGGAGCTTATGAGGGGCTTCCATGTACAACAACCACCAACAATGGGGGGGCTTATTTTCGGCCACTCGTACTCCGGCGTCGGGGGGCTCTAGCCTACCCAAGCCCCGAGCTAGCTACGCCCATGTTACTATAAATACCATTACAGTATATAATATCTTACAATAAGTTATTTTCTGAATATTCTTAACTTCGTCTCTTTTACGTACCAATTTTATTCCTTCTCCGTTATTTTCTACTAATTTTGACATTCGATGTCCAATGAGTGATCCCAACACTTGTTCTCTCTTTCATAGGAACTATGATCAAAGTCTAGTAAACTTATTTTGAGACTCAAGTTACCATATCATAAATAACTTTTCATTAGCATTTCTATCCAATAAGAAGCACCATACCTCAAAAGCCACTAAATTAATTACTTTGTGCATTTTTATTTTTTCCCGCACTATGCCATTTTCCCCTTCAGATGACGGGCCAAAACCGTCATCTGAAGCTACTTTCGTCCGTCACGGGGCTCAGCGCCATCTATCGACCCTTCAGACGACGATAAAAAACTGTCATGTGAATGAATTTCTAATGACAGTCAACAAATAGTGAAACGTCATTGTAAATTGTTTCGCATGACATTTGTTACAAAAAAATCCGTCCTCCTAGTACATTTCACATGACAACAATTTTAAGTGTATCCGTCAACCAAACCATCCTAAGTTGGAGTATGTAATGTTCAGATGACAGTTTATTTAATTTGTCCGTCATTAGAAAATAAAGAAAATGACAGTTTTCATTTCTTTTCTGTCATTTGATTCTCTCAAGATAACACTTTTTATTTTATAATGTCGTTTAAATTATTCACGCAATAAAATGTAATAATTTGGATTGAATGGAGCTCTCCTATGTAATAGGATTCTAAAAGCAAGTAACACATCAAAAAATATGAAAACGATACTGCAGAAAGATGTAAGATATTGTTGCACAATATCCCTTCATTTTAACTATATAATATGGCCTTCCCTGAAACAGGTGACCTATCATGATGTATTTTGAAGGAAGTTATCACTGAAACGATGACGAGAAGGGCGTAGATGAACCAGAAAAGACCCCTGTTAAAATTTTGTAAAGACAAACAAGGATTGGTATTAAGATGCAGTGAACAAAGCTACTCAAAATAACTGCATCATCTCAACAGCTTGTATGCTGAATGTGAAATAAAAGAAAAAAAAATATCCTAATGATACAAAGTTTACATCTTTGACCAATAAAATCACGATGATGCATGCTTAACAATAATCCAAACTGACTTATACTACGAGAATGCAATCAGAAAGATGCTGCTATGCTTAACAATGGAATAACTATAACACAATTACTCAATTCAATCCAAAAAAGAAATGGTTTACTCACATAGTTCTAAGTGTCAATCGGTTATCAATCAAGAATTGCTCCTCCAACGAAAGGAACCTAAACAGTTCCCGAACACGTAATCCAATCAGAAAAACTACATAACAATACTTAAGGACTTCAACAAGTGAACATCAACATAACAACATCTACAGACCGAAAAATAGGAGACGAGGCATATGTGCTCCGATTAGCTCTAGGAGAAGCTGATTGGAGACCTCCACCTTCCAGTAAAAGAGCTTTATCATCTTCTTTCACAGCACCATCACCGACTTCCTCCAGAGCAATATTAGAATACCGACTACACAAATAAAAAATCCAAACCTCAAAAACCACAATCCATCAATCAAAACTAACCACAACATCAAAATGCATTCAACTCACGCTTTAGATATAGCAGCATTCTTCATGTACTCCAAAAACTCAGAATAAATCCAAGCAACAATACAAAATATAGCTCCGAAGAAAAACGCGACCTGAAATTAAACAACATCAACTCATATCAACTACTCAAATCGAAAAGCAACAGAAACAAACATAGCGTTAATAACATAGAAACAACACAGAATTGACAGATCTAAAACAAACAAAATGAGTAAGGAAAGGAGCAAATAACATAGAAACAAAGTGAAATAGCAGTGTAGCCGAAATGAACTTAGCAAAGATATACCGGAAAAAAGATGGGGCCGCCGTCGTTGTCACCAGGAAGAGCGGTGGTTAATGGAGTTTAGGAGGAGAGAAGAGTCTAGGGTTTTAGAAAGAAAAAGGAAGAAGATGATGAAACAGAGAAGATGAAGAAGATGGATTAAGGGCATTAACTTTGCTTGGGAGATAACAAGAAAGAAGAAAATGAAAAGGAGTGGTAGAGAAGAAGAATGGGGAAGGAGGCGGCTTAGAAAGAAGAAGAAATGATATGAATTAGGGTTTCTATGCAAAAGGAAAAGAGAATGACAAAAATTGGGGGTTTTAATCTTAACCATTGATTCAAATAATTTGATCTCAACCGTTGATTCCAATTTGATCGCGCGTGTTTTTTCAAATAATTTGTGCTCCGCTTGCTTCACATGACAGACATTATAATTAACTGTCGTCTGATTAAAAGTGCATTTTGGCACATTTTGTTCACATGACAGTCAATATTAAAGCGGTGTCATGTAAAAGGTATATCAAATTTCATTGTCTCCATTCAGATGACGGTTTTTTAAAAGCCCGTCACAAAGAAAATTCAGATGACGGGCATAAATGTGTCTGTCAAGTATCTAGTGTCATCTATCAAGGAAAATGACATAGTGCCGAAAGGTTGTACTTGCACATTCAAAGCCTATTTGTAAAGAAAATGAACACATAAAGATTTGTTTGGTACACACGTGCACTTTGGTTGCTTTTTCCCCTTAGCAAATAGAGAGAGGGAGAGAATATTTCCATATATTCATCTTTCATTCCAAACATAGGCTTAAGTATGGTCTGTGGATGTGATCATTTAATAGACTACTCCATAATTGAAAAACTAAGCCAATAAAGCCTAATTTATTAGAAGATATTATAGGGAGTATATAAAAGGGGAAAAAAAAGAAAAAAAACAAAGGCTAAATAGGTTTTACGCCCCCTAAATTTGGCACCCTTATACAACTGTCCCCTGAACTTTTAAGTGCAATAAATTACCCCTTAAACTTGTTCAATTGTAACAACCAACCGTGAATAGCTGATATGACAGTGTAAATGGAAAGCACTTGCCTTGAAGTGCGGGATCCAGTAAAAAAACTAAAATATAACTAAAATTTTGAAAATAAAAATCAATTAAATTGTCTTCTTCTTCTTCTTACAAAAATCTCAATGAGAAGAAGAAACGAATTTAATTGATTTTTATTTTTATTTTCAAAATTTTAAATGTTTTTTAGTTTTTTTTACTGAATCACGTACTTCGAAGTAAGTGCTTTCCACTTACACTGTCATGTCAGTAATTCAGGTTGATTGTTACAATTGGAGAAGTTGAGGAGGTAATTTGTTACACTTAAAGTTCAGAGGGACAGTTGTATAAGGATATCAAGTTTAAGGGCGTAAAACCTTTTTTTTTTTTGAATAAAAACAGGGACGATAAAGGAGCCGAGAAACTGACATCCCGACTAGGTCGGCACCTCATAACAAACGGACAAGGGCATAGAACCTATTAAGCCAAAAACAAATAAACATCTATAGACTGAGGGAATGGTCAAGTAAGTGCGTATATCATATGATTGGATTAGGTTGAGGTAAGTCTGAATTCTGATACGAAAGAAATTACTGTATTTATTGTTTACCTATTTACCGTACCCTTTATTTACTGCCTGTAAATTTCTGATTTGAGGATAAATAGCAGAAATTAAATAATATATCATTGCCTATTTTAAAAGGGCTTTATATTTGGCAATTAGCTCCCTGTTTTTGCAGCTTTTTCTTCACTATAAAAAAATAGTGAAAATGACAAAATGATTCATCAACTTTACACTTACTTCATCATGAACTTTAAATAATTTGAAATTTGAACATTATAGCTATTCAATTTTAAACTTTATTAATATGATTAGTGGACCATTCTTGAACTTCTTCTTTTTGGTTAACGTCTAGGATGAAACGGTTTCCTTAGAGACAAAAACTAAATATTGGCGATTTTAAATGGTGGTTTCATATGAATATAATTTCAAACAATTTTAATTCTTGATTTTAATTTTCATTTTTGTTATCTGTTTTTCTTTTATTTAGTTAATGATGAGTCATTATATTTGTAATTTACAAAATTAATTAATGTATGATGTGTTATAGCTAAAGTAAAGTGAAAGTTAAAAAGATATTGGTATAACATAAGGTGCAAATTAATGTCGAACTTTATTAACGGATTTACGTGTATCGTATGAAATGATACAAATTTATCTATCACGTTTTCAGTGAAGATCAATTTTACACTTATACAACTGAAAGTGTGAGCGAACTGATTTGCAATTATTAGGTTACTGGTGTAGCAACATCCGAGCCCATTGTCATGTAAATATTCTCTGCTCTAGCATAAATCTATCATCATTAATTGTACCTACAATTTTATAATGAGTCAAGCATGTATTGGTTCTCTTAGCAAAGATCGGTTTAGGAGAGAAAGAAAGAAGAGAAATAAAAAAGAATTTGATTGATGATGAAGATGATTACAGGATTAGAGAAGTTAACTAATATGGAATGATTAACTACTTATAAAACTTACTTTATACTGTTAGACAGTTAATGACTTCCCCATCAATCGTATAACAACCACTAACAACCTCTTGTTGAGTCAACATTTATAGAATCTTCCTCCTTAAGAGGCTTCAACTTATATATAGCTTCTTAAACTTAAGATGTTCCACGTATAATATATAAGCCTTAATACTTTTTTCTTCATTTTCGATGTAAGATTCAGTGTGATCTTATCTCCATTGTCATAATACTGCTCCTTGTACATGCCTACAACACCATCTCAAATTAGGGTTGCTTCAATGAATCTACAACTACTTCATTTTATTGACAAACTTAAATTAAATTCTTACCATATCGAATAACTACACTCTTAAGACATTAGACTTTAATCCTAATGACACGGCAGACATGTCATTACAAGATAATATAGAGTATACAATATAAGAAGTAGAAATAGCTAGGTTAGAGTAAACAGTGGAAACACTTTGATCAAGATAAATAGTAGCTGCAGGTAGTGTCTAGAATAGATAGAATAGAATAGTGGTTGAGCTAAAATATGCAGTTGTTTGTGAGTAAAACGACAATATATTATATCGTATTATTATCTATGAGTCAGCATGACAGAAGAAGAAGGTTATAAAAATTAAAGCAGCAAAGAAAGACATGCTAATATCCTCCGGTTTCTTTCCTTGTCTGTCTCATTTCCATGCTTACCGTTCCTTTCACATTTGACACTTGTTTTTAAACTGTAGCTGCCTGCCTCTGTCTCTGCTATGACTCTTTCAATCTTTCCTTCTTTTCCCAATTCAAACCCACCTTTTTCTATACATATGTGTATTTGTATAATAGGGCCTATCAGGGTGGGCTCATCGCTAGGAATGTAAATGCAGTGCACAATTAGGTGTTCGACTTGATAAAAGTTCGAGAGTATATTTATATACATGTGGTTTATAAACAAACCAAGTTAATTTGAATACATTGAAATTATGTTTAGAAGCTTAGGAGGATGTTCGGTTATATGTTCGCGAACAAACTTGACTATACTGTTTAAGGATATTCTTGTGATCAAGTTCGGTTCGACTATTGTTGTTAATAATAGGATTTTCATTATTCTATGAAAAGGGAAATGTAAAAATACACAATTCGTTTCGAAGCTCCTAGTTATTTAGGTTTCTAAGACTTTATATTGTTAATGACAATTAGTTGATATTATCATTTTTCATTTGATAGATGAACTTGTTTGAGAATACCATAAACTAGCAACAACAAATGAACTATTCAGTTTGTTCACAAGTTTTGCTTATGAGTTTTATTTATAAACATAATTAATGAGTTGTTCATGAACAAATTTTATAAAAATATCTAATTAACCAGTTGCTCTAAGCAAGCTTATGAAAAATATTCACGAGATCAGCTCATCATCAGCAGCAAGTAATTACAAGATTATGAGTTCGAATCAAGCTCGTAACTCAACTCGGGCTTGTTAATTTTCTGCTAAACTGAGAATTATCAGACTAAAGTTAACCTTGAACCAATCATATATTAATTGGTTAAAAAAAAAAGGGTGTGGACTATATTTATGCTGTATTTATACAAGTTTTCTTCAGTTGTATTAAAAGACAAATAAAATGTTTGCGTGAGAATAAATATTAGATATTTATATCTTCCTTGAAACAAAAACATGACTCCGATGTCGTCCAGCGGTTAGGATATCTGGCTTTCACCCAGGGGACCCGGGTTCGATTCCCGGCATCGGAATAACTTTTTAATTTTTTGTATTTTAATTGTCTATTTAACTTTTTAATAACTAAAAACGAGCTCAGTGGACTACCATTTTGACACACAGGAAGATTTTGTCCTATTTGGTTATGACTTCTTGTTTTGGACTTAATTTTAAGGGGTTTGAGGCTTGTGTCTATATTTAAGATGTTTTGAGTAATTATGGGATTCCAATCCATAATCTCACATTTTTTTGCGGAATGTAATAATCACCACCAAGACATTGTTTGGTGAGTTATTTAACGATGTTTTTATGGTGATGGAATGAGAGAAAATAAATAAATAATAGTTGAGGTTGTACAAGCTAAACGAATTCTCTTCAAAGTTCTTAATTGCTTAGATAACATTAATGTCTCATCTCCCGTGGATGTAAGCACAAATGTTCGAACAATATAAATTATTTGTATTGTTTATATATGTATTTTTGCAATTGTTTGCTTAATTCATCCAAAACGATCTCAATCACCTAGCAAGTTTTGTTAAGGTGTTGTTTCCTATGATGCATTAATTATTTGTGAGATATAGTTTTGTTTATATTGAAAATTTGATAGCTTGACAAACTTCGATTTGTAGAATTGAAAAAGCTTTCAAAATGGAACTGAATGAATAGAAAGAGCTTCTATAACGATGGAAAAGTGGAAGATGCTTGTAGTGAATTGCCAAAGGAACCAATATGGTTGGAGTTCGGTAAAGTAGGTTTTGTGTTTCATGAAAAAGTAAAAAATAAACCAACCTTTTAAAAAGTAGATTTAACGATCTTCTACTAGAACATAAATAGTATGATAAACTATACCTTATACTAATTATAGTAATTAGCTAATAAGTCACCAAGTAAGGTTGGTTTTAGTAGTAGACGTCTCTAGTCACTTGAACTAAGATCACGTCTTCGATTTCTACTGTACGAAAAAAAAATTAATTGAAAGAGAAATTATTTAAAAGGTTTGCTTGAACAACCTTGAACCGAATGATCAGATGGTTGCCGTTTTAAAACAAACTACAAATCAAACAATATAATTTCTAGTGTTTTTATTTAGTTAAAAAGATGTATAAGATGTACTTTGTTTAAAATAAAAAGAGCAATAAGTATTTACGGCTAGGGAGGTAGGTTTGGAAATCTAATTGATGAAAAAAGAAATGAAAAAGTAAACAACGGTTATGTAATATGTTTCCACATTTAGAATTATCATTCCGATGTCGTCCAGCGGTTAGGATATCTGGCTTTCACCCAGGGGACCCGGGTTCGATTCCCGGCATCGGAATATTTTTTTATTTTTCTTTCTTGTACATTGTCTCTTATGTCCAACTTTAGAGTCTGAAAAGATCCTTTGGGCTCAAATTTTTGTATTGTCAATACAACTAATAAAGTTTTCTATACATTGACTTGAGAAATCAAAAGCCAGCTACATGAAAAGAAGAAAACCATATCACCATCTCTTCAGTGAGCTGCTCTTCTCTCTTATTAGTACACCTCTCCTCTTCTCCCACTACTAACCGGCACACCGGACACGTTTTCCGGCACACATTGAACCATCTCTCAATGCATACCTTATGAAATTTATGCATACACGGCAGAACCCGCGTATCCTCCCCTCCTATCATTGACAAACAAACACAACAGAAATCGCCTTCAACCTCGAGAACCTCCTTACTCGTACTCGGACACGATTGCTCGAGAGATTTAACCAAACCCTCCTTCGATTTGTCGAAAATACTTATCGTTATCGTGTCAAATGGTATTGCATCTTTGATCCTTAGTTGCTTTCTTAGACCAATGAGATTGTATAAGAAGTAAGCAAATTTCTTGAAGACCATTTGGGTGATTCAGTGAATGGAGATTTGGATTACATGTTTAAAAAGAGATTAAGAGGATTTTAATCAAGTAAAATGAAGATAATAGAGAGTTTCCAACAGAAAAGCTGTTGTACCTAAATATGAGTGTTACTCTTGACCATTTTACGTATGAAACTAGTAAATTTCTAGCAATGCAACGTAGTATTTTGATTTCAACTCTATTCTTTGATTTAGTAGGTTGTTTAGTTGTCTTAATCTGCAATTAGGAACTGCATTTACTCTTCCTCAGTTTCACCCCAAGACCTCACATCTCATCTAGCTTGGACTCACATTATAGCCTCTAGAAACCTTCCTCTTTTGCGGAAAATAATCAGTTGTCTTTTTTCATACTTTAATCAAAGCTAACTAAATTTAACCATGGTTAATAGCAATAAAGTAGGATAAATGAGCCACGATTCAACAATTGAATGGAAGACAGAGAAGGAGACATCTAAACGAGGACAACGGGTTTTCCTTTATTTTGCAAATGATATGAACAATCCATTATATGAAGGCAACAATTATCCCGAGGTCCCGGAATTTTTGGTGGATTGATGCCATAGATCTTTCATTACAACACATTAAACTTTTGATCTTTTATATTTAATTAACAAAATGTTAATTCTTTCATTTACATTGGAAAATTCAATATTTTACCAATTCAAATTTTCATCTGCATTTGAAAGTTCAATATTTAACAGTATTTGAATGAGCAAGAAGTTATTTTTGAATTTGGATGAGCAAGTCAAGCGACCTTAACAACAGTTGTAGCAATTTCATATGAAATGTTGCCATTTAAACATCAATATGTGATTTAAAGCTCAGACATTTCACAAGACGATATTAGATGTTAAATACAGTTTATGTTTCTCTGCGAGAACCGGCTATATAACTCACATATACTATAAGTATAACCTAACTTCATACCAAAAATAATCTAAAACACTTAAATACGTGCAACATTCTGCCATTTCTAGGGCTAAAGTAACTCCCTACTCCGCCATTCTACATTCAAGGACTATCTACCACATAATCAACATTGTACTCTAATCCATATCAGATTTTATTTCTCTTTGTAAAAAAACTAAAGGCATGAGTATAATTGCCTGAACAAGAACTTTGCTGAACTTTGAAGCATTCGAACAATCTGTAGGTTGATACAAGAAAATGACATCGATATTTCTGTTGACTGACACCTAACAAACATATATGGAAAAATAATAGGGGGTTTCTGGTTGAAAGAAAAAGTATATCAGATTCAAATTGAAAGTCTACCCAAGACAAATAGAAGAATTCAAGTTACATCAGTTGAAACATAAGAAATACCGCTTTGTTTACTCGCATCTTCAAGATGAATCAGTAGTGGAACCGGATTTTACGTCATTACCATCATCAAGTATCTTTCCATCCGTTGGATTCAAGCAAGGGATTCCATCCTTTATCTATGACATAATTACAATCACGAAAGATCAGAGAGAACACGCACCTTTTGTTTGTGACATACAAACTTAATGCCACATTTCACATGACAAAGCAATATTTCTAATGGACGCCGACATACATTTTATAAACCAGACTCTAAAACATATGCTTTGCAACACGGTGGAAAGTACACAAACAACCTAGTTTTTGGATTCTAACATTTCAAGGGTCGTTGTTTTCTTTTGCGTGAGAAACCGTTCTAAGGGTCCTTTGAGACTTCCGAGCAATTAGATTCTGATAGAAAACTGAAATCTAATTCAAAAACAAATAAATGAGATTTTCCCACTAAGCGTGAGACTTCAACTCAAAACAAGCTACTTTTTGTTCTTCTCCCGACAATTCTTAGCAAATAAGTTTATCATTTTTAAGGGACTTCAACTCACAAGATAGATTTTGCTACCTGAAATTCAGACAAGGACTTCAACTTTAGCCCTAAAGTTATCGAGGGAGAGCAATTTTAGCCGCCTCCACGTACATAACAATGCATTATCAAGCCTAAAGCTCACCAAACAACACAATTTCAAGCCTCATTAAGTGAAGATGAGTTTATTTTCCAAGTGCAATTTAGGCTTATCTTCGGGTTGAAATTGCATATCTTCCATTCATGAAATAAACTTCTCTTCCGCTAACAACGCCTGAAATTCAACCGTCCGGTAAAGATTAGGCTTAAAATTTCACTGTTTTGTATGTGAAGGAAGGCTAAATCCACTCTACATCAGTAATCATAGACCTAAATTTGTGTCTTGGCAAACTAAATTTCTCATGTTGACTGTAAGAATTCACTAACAAGCTAGTTTTTGTTACTTCCTCTGAAAGAAAACTGAAATCTAATTCGGATATAAACACTTGGGGTTTGAACAGAACAGAATCCAATAAATATGTAATGGACGCCTTGACCGACTAAGCCCTGCCTAGTCGCTCAAAATGAAGAGTCCGACTGGACCGATCAGATAGCCTATCTGCGTAAAATCCGACTAATATACCCCGACTAGGCATCGAAGGTACTCAGCTGCTTAACAGTTCTTTATTACTGAACTGAATTGAAGTGCATTTACTGACAGGAAACTACCGAACTGAACACTATTGAACCGAACTGAAATAAATTAGTGATAAGGCATAAAGAACAGGACCTAACGCCCAACGGTTTTTAATAAACCGATCCGAAGACTGTAAAACTGAAAAAAATGAAGAATGGATTAAATTGAAGACTTACAGGAAAAGATACACCGATAACATCACTGATAAGAGAATTGGTTTGCTCGCAAAACCTACTCAAAATTCAACTTCAAAACCTCAAAAACCCTTCAATTGGAATCAGAAAAATGATGAAGAAGGGATGAGGATCACACCTTAAGGGTTGTTTGGAAAGAGGGCAGACCAACATTTCTGAGAGACTTTTATTGATTCCAATCCCTGCTTCTTTCAGTAGATTTCTGCTCAATTTCACCATTGCTTTCCCGCAAAATCTTCTCTTTTCTGCTTTTTTTTTGGCTTCAAGAAACGATGGAACTGTGAAAATTTGCCCCGCAAATCTCAAATTAGTCCTTATACTTTAATTTGAGGATTAGTAGTGAACTTTGGATTCAATTAGTCCTCATAACTCTAATTTCATGGATTCAATTATCACAAGTGAAACGATAATTTTGTTTTAATTAATTATAAATTTAATTAGACCACTAATTGTTGGTTGGTGCAGTGGTAGCATGAGACTGCATTTGATAGGGAGGTTTACGAATCCCCCACAATAGCGACTAGGAGGGAATTAAATACCATAATCTTTAGAACCGTCCGTATCCGAATTAATCAAGCTAATATGGTTTGGAATCGGATAGAAAACCAAAAAAAGAGAAATTTAATTAGACCAAGTTCAACATTGTTGTTGTCAAAGCTCAAGGTAACTTATAAGTTTGGAAAGAACTATTTTTTCTACAACTTCTCAAACTTACAAATATAACAACTTACCTATCAAACACTTCTTTCAACTTTTACCGTTTTTAGAAAAAACAACTTTATATTTAATGAATGCTACTTTAAAATGGAAATACTAAAAAAGACGAATAAGCTTCGTCTTAAAAATCAACTATTTTCTATTGTGTTATTATTTTCGTGCTATTAAACTTTAGTTTTCTAGGGCTTATAATATTAGTAGAACAATGTCTTTTTAGTTTTTTGTAAGGTCATTGAATACAAGCTTTAGTAATGGTAACTAATCGGATTATGTTTCCATCTTTAATAATATGAGAATCTACAAATCTATTAGAAATTAAGGAAGTTACAGTAGTATATGAAATGGAGAGACGAAAAATAAATTATATCAATTTTTAAAAATGATTGATGTTAGTTTGACTTTTATTATCGTCACGTCTATATAAGCATGTTTGTCGTTTTGTCTTTTCGATCAAATATAAGAGAAACAACAATTCGTGTTTTTACGTAAATTAAATATTTTTCTTTTACCGAAAATCAATATCAAAATTTTCATTTTGGATATCCAAAACGCAGCGTTTAACATAATTGGGTTGGTCACAAATCCCAACTGAACCCCTCTTTTCTTCCGACATTCATCGCTACACCGTCGATTTTCCTTCCTTGGGCATGAATGGTTGCTCAAATCTGAACCCCACGCAAAGAAAAAAAAGCTGATAGCATGCCTTAATGGCTCAGATCAAACTCAATTCGCAATTCAAACAATACAAAATCTCAAATGAATGGCAAGATTTTCAACATTGCCCATAAATTCTCTTCAATCTTAGCTCATACAAAACCATATTCATCTTCCTCCTATACTCATATTGAAGGAAGGCCATGTTCAATTTACCATCCCAGTATTGCCCTTCTTAAATCATGTCAAACCCCAAGTCAACTCTCTCAAGTTCAATCTCAGTTGATACTTAGTGGGTTTTTTCCCTTTTGGTCTGATAGACTTCTGAAAAGATTTTCTGATGTTGGGGATTTTCATCAGACTGTTACCATCTTCAGGTACATTCATTCCCCAGATACCCTTTGTGTGAATTGCGTTATTAAAGGGTATTCAATCAGTTTAAATCCTGACAAAGGTTTGATTTTTTATTTTGAGAGGTTGAGAATTGGGTTTTCGCCGAATAGCTATACTTTTGTTTCGGTATTTGGTTGCTGTGCGAAGATTGGGTGTGCCCAATCTGCTCGAAAGTTTCACGGGCAAGCGACCAAGTATGGTGTTGATTCTGTGTTGCAAGTGCAGAACTCAATGCTTCATATGTATGGGAATTGTGGGGTTTTGGGGTTTTGCCGGAAGGTGTTCGACGAAATGGGTAAGAGAGATTTGGTGTCTAGGAATTCTTTGATTGATGCGTATGCTAGTAATGGTCATTTGGATATTGCTCATAATATGTTTGATGTGATGGCTGAGAAAAATGTGGTGTCTTGGAATATTATGATTCATGGGTACTTGAAGGGTTATAATCCGGGATGTTCGTTGATGTTATTTAGGAGAATGGTGCATAGTGGTTTGCTGGGTAATGATAAAACTATGGCTAGTGTGCTTAGTGCTTGTGGTAAGTCAGTGAGATTGAAAGAAGGGGTTTCGGTTCACGGGTATCTTATCAGGAGAAAGCGAAATTTTGGTTTGGTGATCAATACTTCTTTGGTAGATATGTATAATAAGTGTCGGAAGGTTGAAGTGGCACGAAGAATTTTTGATAGCATAGTTTATAGGAATGTAATTTGCTGGAATGCCATGATTTTGGGTCATTGTATTCATGGGAATCCAGATGACGGACTTAATCTGTTTGAGGAGATGGTAAATTGCAGAGGTATAAACCCGGATGAAGTTACTTACATAGGGATATTATGTGCATGTGCTCGAGCAGGATTATTGAAAAAAGGCCAAGACATTTTCAACGAAATGTTGCATAAGTATAGCATAAAACCGAATTTTGCGCACTATTGGTGTTTGGCTAATCTGTATTCCAGCTGTGGTCTCATTCAAGAGGCAGAGGATGTATTGAGGAACATGCCAGAGGATGATGAGATTGTTTCATCGGAGTCAGTGGTTTGGGCTAATTTGCTCACTTCGTGTCGTTTCCGAGAAAATGCTTCTCTAGGAGAAAAAATTGCAAAATCTCTGATAGATGTGGAACCTTGGAATTTCTCACATTATCAGCTGTTACTGAATGTGTATTCTGCAGCCGGAAAGTGGGAAGATGTTGCCCGAGTGAAAGAGATAGTGAAAGAAAGAAGGATAGGAAGAATGCCGGGATGTAATCTTGTGGACTTGAAGGATATTGTTCACAAGTACAAAGTGGGATATTCTAAGCAAGAAAGGTGTGATGAAGTCAATATGATGAAAAGGGATGTGCTTGTTTAGAATGGAAAACATCGGGAATTTACTGGCCCGAGTTTCAAAGTCTAATGCAGGCAAATCAGGTACCGAGATGATTCTTCACATAAATTTAACAAGGGAATAGTCATTTCCCTAGGCATGGCCTAATAGTCTCATATTCAGGATGAAACAATATGCTAATAAAATCTGGTTAGCTAATTGTTTAGAAGAGTAGTTTTTTGTTGTTGATTTTGATGGATAGTGATAGATCATTTTAGAAATGTATACAAATAATTTTGATACATGAGTTTCTAGGCACAAGGTCTTTAATAGGGATTAGCTGCAATCACATTATCTAGTTTGGTGAAGTCTGTAAACATAAGTATCAAACCTGGGGTCGGCCCTGAGGTGTGTGACAATACAGACCCTCCAAATAATGGAGTCACAAGAAGAGATTAAATGGATCAGCTTTATCATCTATTGAATATGGTTCGCTTGACATTGCTAACACTTCGATTCGTGAGGCTTTTGCTTCAAAAACTGCAAGAACTATTTTCACTTGACTTTCTGTGAGTGAATTCGTTTTATTAGTTAGGATTTTTTTTAAAATTCTGTACGTGCACTCGGATTCTTAGGACCAGCTTTTATTAAACTTTTCAGAGATCAGCTATTACAAGATTAGTCGTTCAGTTTTGTTCGATAAGCGTTTGATAAAAATAAATTGAAGCTGATGATCCTTCACTTTGAAAGTGGAATATGCATTCTAATTTCAGCTAACTATAACATTGTGTATCTACGATCTTCATATGCTTTTTGGAGTGTATGAAAGAATCCATTTGAGAAGTAAATTAATTCACTTTATAATTCATTATCCTATTGTGAATGAAAAATATGATTCAAAATTTTCACATTAAAAGGGTCTATTTACAGTAATGTGAACTTTTTGAAATAAAAGCCCATTCTTGTTACCAAACACTTGGAATAAAAGCCCAAGATCAAGGTGTCCCAAACTAAACTAATTAGCTTCTGGAACTTACTAGAAAAGAAAGCCACCATAATTCTGCTTTTGACAAGATAGAATGTTATGGAGATCACTAGAATTCGTTTATTTCTCTAGTATGAACCAGATTTTTTGTCACTTGCTATAAATAAAATGGACTGCAACTCCTGTTTGAATCACTTCAGAAGCAATTCAGAAACCAAGAATCAAACCTATTCTCTTAATCAAAACTTTGCTTTCCAAATTTGAAGAAAATGGCATTGGTTCCAAGCTTGTTCGGAAACTCAAGAAGCAACAGCATCTTTGATCCTTTCCATTCTTTGGATATTTGGGATCCATTCAAAGATTTTCCATTTCCTTCATCTTCCTCTGCATCTGCTTTGGTGAATACACGGATAGATTGGAAGGAAACACCCGAAGCTCACATATTCAAGGCTGACCTTCCGGGTCTTAACAAAGAGGAAATCAAGGTTGAGGATGACAAAATTCTTCAAATCAGTGGAGAGAGGAATGTGGAAAAAGAAGATAAGAATGATAAATGGCATCGTGTCGAGCGCAGTAGGGGCAAGTTCATGAGAAGATTCCGGCTGCCCGAGAATGCTAAGACGGATCAGGTCAAGGCTTCTATGGAGAATGGCGTTCTCACTGTTACAGTTCCCAAGGAGGAAGTTACGAAGCCTGATGTTAAATCTATTCAGATTTCTGGCTGAGTTTGTTCGTTTAAATTTTATAATAATTACATGAAATTTCTCGTGCAACTTGTCATGTAATTTGACGTTAATGCGTGATATATAATAAGAATATAAACTTATTTTATTTCTATGGGATACCCTCGTTACTCAAGTTCTAAATAGCATTTTCGTTGCATGGCTTCATATAAATGATAAGCGAGTTAGCAACATTGCAACTCGTCTTTCAACTTAAACCCTTGTCTCACAATGTATTAAAAATTTGAAAATCACTGTATATTTTTGTTACCTCTGGATGTGACTCTAGCAAGTGTACTAGGTACAAGTAATAAAATGATAAGTAGATTATCGTCTCCACAGGGATTGAGATGAAAAGATTAACTGAAAAGACCTATGTAACAGTCTGTTTACGTAGCAAGTAACATCAAAAACATGGATTTGAGGTTGGTGGTTTGTTATCTAAACTGATTATCTCTAAAAAGGACAGATCTAAGGATTAAAAGATGAGAAATGATGATTGATAACAATGTGTAAAAGGAACAAGCTAAACCTAGCACGGAACTGGCATTGCAACCTCCCTTTTCTTCTTCTTTAACTCATGAATGCATGCAAATATTCTGTCAAGGTCTCTACTTAAAGTTCACTTGATTCAAATGGTCATATCCTCAAGATTCTAAGCATTACTAACATCCTAAAGGCCTTTAAGATGTGTTCTTAACTTGCATAATCACGAAGTAGCATCTCATTTGCATGAGAACCCTTGATATACATCAGTCAAATGGTCATATCAGATGTATAAGTTTATATGAAGAACAAGCATACATAAAAGCAATGGTCATGTCGGTTATGCATACTGTAACAGGTTGTTGAGACCTGAAATCTACAGAACTTCATTAAACTCTCAATAAAAGCAACATTCATTCATTAAATACAAAGATAAGAAAACTTACAATGCCAGCCCTAAGGCTGGCTCAGCTTGTAACAGGGTACTACTCACTCATAGTGAGCTTAACTACAAAAGGAACTACAATAAACTCCATTAAAGGAGCTCAACCACTGAAAACTAAAGATGATAATGTTATGAAGACAGAAAAACGGATTCCTCTCTCTTCAGAATAGTTCTCTACTTAAAGGAATAAAGAAAGATTAAAATACTAATTAAGTACAACAATAAGTAGGTTGTTCCAGCTGGAATACAAGATATTTCTATTAAACAACAATAGAATTTTGTCCTTGTGATCTTCCAAAAGGCAAAGCTTCTTCAATAAGCTTCCAATCTCCAATTAGGCCGACTTTCTCTCCATTTTCTCCTTGATTTGACTTCTACTTTTCCACCAACAAGATGCTTTCTACTGTAGCGGGCTGCTTCAGGTCTGCTTTTCACTGTAGCGGGCTGCTACTAGTCTGCTGCCCTCCTAAAGTAGACAATACTACAAAAAGGCTTGTAAAAATCCTCAAATAATAACAATTACAACCTATTAAACCCAATTAATAGTGAATTAATGTATAATTATTATAGTCAAATATGAGCTCATCAATTTTTCAAACCTGTTTTACCATGAAACTAAGGACATCGATAGTTGCAACGGTATTCCTAAAAAGATAATCTGTCATTCCCGAAAATGCAAGAATTCTTTTACATAGTATACTAATAGAAAACAGTAATTGATGGAAAGGATGCCTTAACTCTAACAACTGGTCTAAGCTAAAATTTAACCAAAATAAGTATTTTTATGGTGAACTAAAAAGCTTGAGTTGGACAATTACTTGCATAAGCTATGGTAGAAGTAAAAGTTCACTTAACTCAAATGCCCATTGATTCTCATGATGGACCTCATCTTCCTCCACAGGGGTAAAGTCATTCTTGATCTTGTCTTCAAGAGCCTGGCGTGTCAGATCAACCAGGTCCTTGATCTTCAAGTGGTATGCAGCCTGGAAAGCATTGTAAAAGAGCCAAATAAGCACATAACAAAGAATGCATCATAAAAGCAGCTTCGTGCTTATAATTTGAACACTTCTAGCTGTTTTTCATGTGCGAAAAAAGAACTATATAGTAGTAAAAACAATAAAATAACAAAGACTAACCATGTTGAGATGCATGAGGGTATTCAGGTCAACATTGACGAAATTGGCATCCCATTCCTCGAGTTCATCAACAGCGTGATCAACCGACTTAGAATGCTCGACATGCTTCTTGGAATACTCAATCACCTTGACTAAGATCTTGCTGGTGACGTAAGGAAGGGGGATATCGTTACTGACGGAACCATCCTCGATCGTATGCTTGATCGTTTGTGATTGTAGGGCTACCACTTCATCCACCTCGAACGACACTCCGTCGCTACTCTTTAGCACGATCTTATTCGATGACATTGTTTCCGTAACCGGAAAGAGAGACTGATGTGGAAGTTGTAGGAGGAAGGAATGAACGAAACGTTGAGAGAAAGAATTAGAGAACAAAGAAAAAATCTTAGAGTTGTATTTATAGTACTATTTTTGAATCCGTTTTGGAGGCGGGTTTGCCTTCGGAATTGAAATAAATATTGTTTTAGGAATTAAAGTGGAGATGGTTATTAAACAAATTTCTTTTTAATGTTTAAGTTTTTTTTAGAGGTTTTTGATATGCAAATCAAACCCCTAACTTAAATGGTTTTTGCTTTGGTACTCTCTAAACCTTAGCCACAAAAGAGTTTTTTTATCGTTCATTCAAGTTTTATGTTTCTTCTGACTTTTAGTCGTCAAATAAAAATAGTTTTGTTTTTTTATTAAATAATGTTTTAAGATCATGTATCTTTTTAGGAAAAAGTACAAAAGTAAATCACTTGGTTTTAACCATTTTAAATAAAATTATAGTGGTTTAGATTTTTTTTTCAAACATGTACTATGTGCTTTTGATTGTAAACAATTACATGCTAGATGGATAACGATATAATTTTTGTTGAAATATGTCAAGTTTCGATAATTTTGAACCGATATTGTCATTTAAGTAATGCATGTTGTTTAATAACTACAGAACAGTTTTTAATAGCGAGAAAAATAAAGCAACAAAACATCTATCAATCGTAATTGTGTGTATTTTTTTACTGCAACTCTGACAAAGGTTCATACTAATAGAGTATATTAGATTTAGAACGAGCTTAGAAAAAAATGATTTGAAATCCGAAGGCGGAACCAAATAATGTCTTAAAAATTGAAAATATGTTTCGTTAAAAATCTAAAAAATATATGAAAAGGACCAAAAGTTAATTACAGAAAAAGAAAGAGATCATATAATATGTTTTTCAAAATAAGAGTACTAAATAAAAGTTTAAGAACCTTAAAGTTATTTACTTTTTTTTTTTGAAAACAAGTTATTTACCCTTTAAAAATTACAAAAATTAATAAATAATATTTGGACATTAAAATAAGAAAATAAATTTGATCTTAGAAAATCTGCCAAGCCCAGAAGCGCATTCCCATTACCCAACACTTGGAATAAAAGCCCAAGACCAATGTACCTTAAACTAAACTAATTAGTTTCTGGAACTTACTAGAAAATAAAGCCACCCGAATTCTGCTTTTCACAAGATAATGTTATGGAGATCACTAGAATTCATTTATTTCTGTAGAATGAACCAGATTTTTCTTCTCACTTGCTATAAATATGAACTCCATCTCCTGTTAGAACCACTTCAGAAGCAGTTCACAAATCAAGAACTTCAAGAATCAAAAATTTTCTCTTTATCAGAACTTTTCTTTCGTACTTTTGAAGAAAATGGCATTGATTCCAAGCTTGTTCGGAAACTCAAGAAGCAACAGCATCTTTGATCCTTTCTCTTCTTTGGATATTTGGGATCCATTCAAAGATTTTCCATTTCCTTCTTCTTCTTCCTCTTCATCGGCTTTGGCAAATACACGTACAGACTGGAAAGAAACATCAGAAGCTCACATATTCAAAGCTGATCTTCCTGGTCTTAACAAAGAGGAAGTCAAGGTGGAGGTTGAGGATGACAGAGTTCTTCAAATCAGTGGTGAGAGGAATGTCGAGAAAGAAGATAAGAATGATAAATGGCATCGTGTTGAGCGAAGTACAGGCAAGTTCATGAGAAGATTCAGGCTGCCGGAAAATGCTAAGATGGATCAGATCAAAGCTTCTATGGAGAATGGTGTTCTTACTGTTACTGTTCCCAAGGAGGAACTTAAGAAACCTGATGTTAAATCTATTCAGATTTCTGGATGAGTTTAAATCTATTCAGATTTCTGATTTCTGGATGAGTTTGTTTGTATGAATTTTACGATAATTACTCAAATTTCTCGAGCAATTTGTCATGCAATTTGATATAATAAGAATAAGTTGTATTTCTTACGGATCCCTATTCTTTGTTTCTCAAATTTAAATAACATTTTTGTTGCAGACCATGCCCTTAACAACTTCTAATATGATAAGCAGATCTTTATCTTAAGCTCTCTCGCTCACAGACTCAAATTATTGTGAGCTCAAATTAAACCGATCTGAAAACCACTATGTATATTTTTCATGTAGGAAAATAGGACTGCAATTTCAGTTGAAAGATAGAAACGAAGATAATGTGGGCAAAAAGATTTAATATATTAGTGAAGCTGTGACATGTTAGAACACTGTCTTAGAAGCAAATTCGCCCCGACTATGGTGCTGTCGGTAGTGGCGTTGCCTCCCAAGATTTAACACAGATATTCCCCTTAATGTGCACTCAAATAAGGGAAATTAGGAACTCATAATCCAGCTCAGAACTAAGAGGAAAACTCAAGATAAAATAGAGAAAGAACAAGAATTTTCTGTGTACAATACTGGTGAAAATAGAGAAAACAGTTTTGGGGGCATAAAATCAGGACAGTAACAAAACATTAAAACAGAGTGGACTAGACTCTGTAACTGAAAAGTCTCATAAACTGAACCTTCAGTTACAACACTGCCCATTTAGTCTATACTACTCTTCCAGTTGATACGGTATTGCTAGAAAGATAATCTGTCGTTCCCCGAAATTGCAAGTACTATTTACATAGTATACCAATAGATCCGGAACAGTAACTAATAGAAGAGATGACTTGACTCTTAACAACTGGTTGAAGCCAAAACTTCACCAGAATAAGTTGTTCTATGGTGAACCAAACAGCTTGACTTGGACTACTGCCTATATAAACCACAGTAGAAACAGAACTTCACTTCACAAGAATGCCCATTCAGTCTCACGACGAACCTCCTCTACCTCCTCAGGGGTGAAGTCATTCTTAATGTTAATTGCCTTCGGAATCTCCTCTTTGGTCTTTCCTTTAATCATGGTGTCTGCAATAGCCTTGCATGTCAGATCAAACAGGCCCATGATTTTCAAGTGGTATGCAGCCTGGAGAGCATCGTGAAAGAGCCAAATAAGCACAGAATAAAGAATGCATCATAAAAGTAGTTTCGTGCTTATAATTTGAACACTTCTAGCTGTTTTTCATGTGTAAAAACAGAACTGTAGTAACTACTGTCAACTTCTACTAAAAATATACAAAAGCAACTATCAAAATACACTGATCAACAGAATATGAAATAAACGAATAAAATTCAATTCAATGTGCAAAGCTAACCTCCCAATCATATCCTTGAAAATTTTCTTAAGGACATCTAAATTCATAAAAGCAGGAAATTGGTAGATGTACTCTTTATAGTACCTGGAGTTGGGTAGCAAAAGGAAACCATTTGTCTGCATATTATGCTCTTGAAATGCAAGAAATGCTCAAGCGAAACAAAAGTATGTTTAAGTGCTCAAATTGTCGTGGAATATTGAGTTCTCATACTGACATATCCTTTCCAATTCTATTGTGACAGTTTCACTACATTTTACCTAGTGATTATTATGCTCAGGGAAGGTATTCGTAACCCAAGTGTACTACGCTTCCAACTTCCTATTTCCAACTTTATAATACACCAATTTTAGAACAACATCTGATTATCTTGTTCCGATGAAAAGTTCTAGTACATATCCTATTTCCAACAATCTAGTACATCAACTGTAAAGCATCATACAATCGTGTTCTGATGAAAAGAATTCTCTGCATTAAGCAAAGACACGAACAATAAGAAACGAGTCTAGAGGAACCCGGGACCTTAAAGACCACTTCGAACTCACTATTTCCAACTATCTAGTACATCAATTGTAAAGCGTCATACAATCGTGTTCTGATGAAAAGAATTCTCTGCATTAAGCACAAAGACGAACACCCACAAACGAGTCTAGGGGAGCCTAAGACTGTAAAAGATCCTCGATTAAATTCACTTGCCTTATATATTAGTCACCCCAACCATTACTAAGCACAGGATGATCCAGAATGCATCACAAAAGTAGTTTCTTGCTAATTTGAACACTTATAGTCATTTTTCATGAGTAAAAACTGAATTATAGAAACCACTGTCAACTTTAACTAAAAAGATACAAAAGCAACTACCAAAATACACAAATACACAGAATATGAAATAAACCAATTCAATTCAATGTGCTTAGCTAACCTTCCAATAGATCACTACACCACAGTTGCATATCCTTCAAAAATTCTCAAGGACATCTAAATACATGAACAGGAAAACGGTAGATGTACTCTATATAGTACCTGGAGTTGTGTAGCAAAAGAACCCATTTGTCTGCAAACTATGCTCTTAAAATGCAAGAAATGCTCAAGCAAAAATAAATAAATTATGTGCTCAAATTGTCTTGGAATCTCGAGTTCTCATACTACATGTGTTCTTTCTAATTCTATTTTGATATTATCACTGCATTATACCTAGTGATTATAATGCTTAAAATGGTATTTGTAACCCAAATGTACTACACTTCCGACTTCCTATTCCCAACTTTATAACATCAATTCTAAAGCATCATCCAATTATCTTGTTCTGATAATAAAAAAATTCTCCGATTAAGCAAAAACACAAACACCAAGAAACAAGCCTAAAGCCAAGACTGTAAAGATCCTCGTCCAAATTCACTTGCCTTTTTATATCAGTCACCCCAACCATTACGCTATGTGATAATATCTAGAGAAATATAAACTGCGGTTGACTTCAAGAGAGGATTATTAGTTATGCAAAGCACAAAGAACACAACAGCAGAGGGAAAACTGATCAATGTTGCAATTTTCAACTTCATAATACACCAACTTTAAAACATGACTATCTAGTTCTGATGAAAACTTCTCCCCATTAAGCAAAAACACAAACACCAAGAAACGAGTCTAGAGTAACCCCGGACCTCAAAAACTACTTCCAACTCACTATTTCCAACTATCTAATATATCGATTCTAAGGCATCATACAATTATCTTGTTCTGATAAAAGAATTCTCCGCATTAGCAAAAACGCAAACACAAACAAACGAGTCCAGAGGAGCCCAAGATTGTAAAGATCATCGTCTAAATGAGTCCAGAGGACCTTAAAGACCATTTCCAACTATCTAATCCATCGATCTAAAACGCTAACCCTAATAACTTGAACTAAAAGAAAAAGCAAGATTCACAATAAATCAATCAAAAGAAACAATAGAATAAGCGAAACTAACCCGAGCAAGATGGAGGAGGGTATTGGGGTGAAGATTGACGAAATTGGCATCCCATGCATTGAGTTGATCAACAGCACGATCACCGAACTTAGAATACTGAACATGTTTCTTGGAATACTCAATCACCTTGGCCAAGATGTTGCAGGTGATGTTAGGAAGGGAGATTTCGTTACCGGTGTAACCATTCTCGATCATATGCTTGATCGTTTCCGATTGTAAGGCTACCACTTCATCCACCTCGAATGACACTCCCTCGCTACTCTTCAGCACGATCTTCTTCGACGACGGCGTTTCGGAAACCGGAACATTGACTGAAATCTTCACCGTCACCGAGGAGAGAGAGAGACGGAACCAGAAGTTGTAGGAGGAAGTAAGGAAGCGTAGGGAAAGAATTAGAAAAAGGAGGGAGAAAACCGTTACGGGAGACATCTCAGAGTTTTTCAGTTGCAAAATATTCAGTTGCTAAATCTTACCCTTGTATTTTTTTATTTATACTCATTCTTTAATCCGTTAGAGGGGCGGTTATCTTCGGAATTCAAATCAATTTGTGTTTTCAGCCTTCGGAATTCAAATAAAAATGTCTTAATAAACTTAATTTATTATATAATCTATATACAGATGATTAATTTTTCATAAACATTAAATTTTGTTCGAGTTTCGCTCGTTTATAATTCTTTCAAGTTAGCTTACGAACAACTAGTTTATTTGCAAATAAGCAGTTCGTTTATTATGCTCTCGAGCAACTTGTCTATATCTTTGTGCATATTATGATTTTAATGGGCTAAAAAAATAACGAGTCACTAAATTTTTATTTCTAGTTATGTGAAGATATATAATATTTACTATTATTTTATTTTTCCTATCTTTGTTTTAAATGTAGATTAACTGTAGTCAAACAATTTTACGAGCTTTTATCTCAGTAAGCCTATATACAACGCAACAAGTACAACTTTAAGGGAGATCCTGAAACTTCAACTGTTGATCTCAATAAGCGTCAACCTCAAACGTCACCTTCAAAGGAGTATCAACCTCAAAGAATATGAGACGTCACCCGCAAAGGACCATCAACATCAACCGTCTTCTTAGGGCTATAATCTCAGAATTTAAAATTATTTATCAATTATGATTCTGTTGAAAATCCTAAATTTTGTTTATTTGACTGAGATGAGAAAGGATTGTTGATGAAATGGCGGGAAGGAAGCGGAGAGGATGTTCAAGCTTTACAACTCATAGGCCAATTTGATTTTTTTTTGTTAGGCGGAAAGGAAGTGAGAGCAAAGATGAAACGGTTGGAATTATAGAGGGAATAAGATTTTTTTTTGTTCGACAGAAGAGGAAATGTGATGTTGAAAAGCTCAAGTTTAGTTATTCTTTTATAATTTATTATGCTTTTAATGAATTACCCACTTAATACTTTATCAAGTGGTTAATGATCAATAATGCAATCCCAAATAAACCTGCAAAATAGAGGCAAACTTTAACAAAACCGGATTAAACCTAAAGTCTTCATTCTTGTCCAAACTCAACACTGGAGCATCGACCTCAACATGCCAAGCAGGTACCATGCCATTCTTGTACTCATCTTAAGCGCAGAACCTTAAAATAAAAAGATACGCTGATACAAAACGGACATAGACACAAGGACAAAGCAAGGACCAATGGTAAGTGAGGAGTTTTTTCCAGTGTCAACAGACTCGACTCAAACCTGTTTTACCATGTATCACGGATTTAGAAAAGACTACACATCGTAAATTTTTTAAATATGACAAATAGAGCTTGGCTTAAGCTCAAGTGATAAAATGATTAGATATAGCAACTTCAATGAGATAGCTAGCACAATATATTTCAAGCATGTCAAGAATATTGCAGCAACGATATGCTTTGGCCAAGGACCTACAAAAACTGGATTTCCTGTAGATTTGACAAGTATATTTGCTCAAGACCAATCATAGAATCTAAAAGACACATTGAACTAAGGACATTCATAGTAGATATATGATGGATAGAAAGAGAATATGATATATCCCAATAATGCAAATATTATTTACATAATATAGCAATAAATCCGAAACCGCAATTGAAAGGATGAAACTCTAACAACTGATCTAAGCTAAATTGCCAAAATAAATTGTTTGCGGTAAAACTAAACAGCCTGACTTGAAAACTATTACTTCATAAACCATGGTAGAACACTTCACTCAAATGCCCACTGGTTCTCACGACGAACCTCCTCTTCCTCCTCAGCAGTGAAGTCATTCTTGATGTTAAATGTCTTCCTAATCTCCTCTGGTGTCTTCCCTTTGATCATGTCAGCAACAGTCTGGCATGTCAGATCAAGCAGTCCCTTGATGTTCAAGTAGTTAGCAGCCTGTTGAGAATAGTCAAAAAGCCAACTAATCAGGGGATTAACAATTCAATAATGTAAACAGTTAGTCTTTCTCATATGCAAAGACAGAAACATAGTAACCGCTATCAACATCAAGCAACTATCAACATACATTTGATAAACAGAAAACAAATTAACCAACTCCATCCAATGTGAATATGTCTTCGACTAATATAACTCCATAGACCACAGATTTTGTACATCCTTCAAAATATTCCAAGGACATCAAGACAATTGTAGATGTACTTTATCATCTCTCTCAAGTAAGAACAACTTACCATAATATCTAGAGTAGGTAGCAAAGGCTACTATTCATCTGCAAATTATGTTCAATGCAAGAAATTCTCAAGCATATAGCTCATAGACCAATATGTGTTCGAACTATTGGGTAATTCCCAAGAACAATCACGAGTTCTCATCCATATACTCGTTAATAACTATTTAAGATATCTACTAATATTTTCACCACATTATACCTCGCTTGTTATGCATAACAAGGTATTCATAACCCGAATAAACTACACTTGCAGCTTCCCATTCCCAACTTTTAAATACAACAACTCAAAACATCATCAGGAATATTTGCCTTAAAGATCGCTAACCCCAACCATTTCTATAATCAGCAAAACCCAAAGAGGGGAAACAGATTGATTTTGCAAAAGAAAATCAATCATGCAAAACATAATCTTTAAACCTACAATCAATCATGCAAGACATAATCTTGAAACCTAATCCGTAATCAGCAAAAACATTTCACACAATCAATAAATCGAAAACCCTAAAAACCCAAAATCAATCAACCGCAAACCCTAACAACCCCAATAAAAAACCCAAGAAACAGATCTAAGAAAAAAGGCATACCAGAATAAGATCGAAGAGGGTAGCCTGGTCAACTTTGACGAAATCAGCATCCCATGTCTTAAGATCATCATCAGAGGAGGCAGAAGAACGATCTTCAGCCTTAGCGGCGCCGGACTCGACATGCTTCTTACAATACTCAATCACCTTAGCCAAGATCTTGCTCGTAACATTAGGAAGGGGGATTCCGTTATCGGCGCAATCATCCTCGATCATATGTTTGATCGTTTGCGATTCAACGGCAACCGCCTCCTCCACCTCGAACGACTCTCCGTCGCTGCTCTTCAAGACGATCTTCTTAGACGACATCGTTTCAAGGTAATCGGAAAACGACACAGGATTGTTCGACGGCGAGAAAATAAAGATGGGATGTAAAATTGTAAATTGGGGGTCATACGGCGCTTTTTTTTATAGGGACATTTTGAAGCGGTTCAGTGAATCCGAGTTGTTGTAGGATTGGTATTTTTGTGAATATGTGTCCGCTTGTTATTGGATTTATTTTCTGATTTTTCTTTTTATTTTGAAAGGATTTTTCTCTGGTATTTATATGTCTGTATTTAATGTTTTTTTAGGGATACTTCCTACTTAATTAAGGAGTGTTTAAATAATTGTTCTTTTCTCTCAAAAAAAAAAAAAAAAAAGGAGTGTTTAAATAATTTGTGTAATTACTTAAGAGTTTGGAAAGTTCTAGATACTTTTTTATTATCGGTTATGTCACATCTCTTTAATATAGAAAGATTAAATGTTGAACCCAAATAATAGTGGTATTTATTATGTTTAGTATTACTAATGTAAATATCAAATAAGTAAAAAAATTTCATACCGGTTGTAAACAAAAATATGATGTTGTTTAATTAAAAGTAGGGATGGCAATGGGGCGGGTAGGGGATGAGGCGAGCTATTCCATCCCCATCCCCATTATAAATGGGGATTCCCCATCCCCGACCCATTAAGAGAAATAGGGATAAAATCATCTCCATCCCCGCCCCAATGGGTAACGGTTATATCCATGGGGATACCCGACCCATTTTGTAATTTAATAAAACCAATATCAAACGTATTCGATTCCGTAAATATATATTTTTTTTAAATATCATACAATAAATAAAACAAAATCACTCATAACAAAAATAATTATTAAAACATATAACAATAAAATATCCGAACAAAAATAAATATCTAATTAGGATATTTTGAGAACTTACATAACAATATATATCTATAATTACAAAAAATATATATTAATGGGTATACCCATGGATATCCCCATGGGTTAGCCTAACGGTAATGGGTTGGGGATCCCCATGGGGCGGGAATAGCTATTACCATCCCCGACCCATCCCCGGAAAACGGAATACTTTTTCTTACCATCCCCGACCCTATAATGATGGGTAATGGGTATTCCCCGACCCTAATGGGGCGGGACCTATTGGGCATGGGTATTCCCCGCCCCATTGCCACCCCTAATTAAAAGTGGATATGGAGTGAATTTCACTCCAAGATTATAAAAGAAATAGAAAAAATTAAATAAATAAAAAAGTTAAATATCATTGAATTTGAAAGCGCTTTGGAAGTGTATTTCTGAACAAACTCGAAAGTAAGTAAATATGAATGATCTAAGTTTTGTGAGAAGAGAGTTGCATATGTGGGCTCTATTTGACTTACTGGTTTATATTTTTCTTTTCGAGGTACAATATCTTTAGTACCAATTTTTTCTCTAAGTCGTTTATGACTTTACCATCAAGGACACCACAATCATCAATGCTCCTCGCCAGTTGCACAATGCGGATCCAGGAGAGGGGGGTGGCAAATTGTAACATAATTATTTTGAAAGGGGTGCTTGTATCAAACAATCAGATGTGCCTCCATATGGCAGGTGTGTCAGACGCGTCAGACGAAGTGCATCAGACCGTTCATGAAGGTGGTGGTAGAAGGTCCCACTACCACACCTTTTCACTTAAAAAGATTCTAAAAAAATAATGAATTTTTATTTATGATGATACTCATGGATTTTTCGTGTCAGATTTTGGAAAATAGTTTTTCCCGAAACTAAAAACGAAAAAATGTTAGAATTGAAAAGAAATAAAATGAAAGATAGTATAATTAGAAAGCCAAAATTTGAACATAAAATTTTGCACTAATTAGAATATAAAACGCTCCAACATTAACCAATTCTACCACCTCTTTCTGTTGTCATATTTGTGTATCTCTAGGCAATTTTAGTTTTTTTAATTTAAAGTTAGTGCCGGAGAAGTTGTGGAGCTCGGTAATTCCAACTAGGTTGGCACCACCGAAACATCTAGTCAATTTTAGTCGTTTTTTATCAAAATAAAATATTATTTTCTTCATTTTTAGGCAGTTAATCCCAATATGGATCTGCTGTCCGGGCCATGCTAGTATTTCTATATACAAGTTCACATTAGTTAATAAAAGTGACAAATTTTTAAAATAATGCATTAATTTGGCGATGTCTAGAATTTAATCAAACAATAAGTTACATTTTAGCAAATGGAAGTTACTATTGGAGAATAATTCCTTGATTAATCTCTACCCGTAAATGGGTATATATACAATACAAAGTCAAACCTATACAATAGGTAAACAATAATTACATTCAATACATAATCAACAAATGACACTAATCTAGGGATTCTAATACACCCCCTCAATCGGAAGTGGGAGGAGGACGTACACTAAGATTGTCCCGAAAATCATCAAAAAGAACCGACGGGAGTCCCTTAGTGAAAATATCCGCAATCTGAAAACGAGAAGGAACATGAAGAACCCGAACATGACCACGAGCAACCTTTTCGCGAACAAAATGGATATCCATTTCTATATGCTTGGTGCGCTGGTGTTGAACCGGATTGCCAGACAAATAAATGGCGCTAACATTATCGCAATAGACCAATGTAGCCTTGTTGATAGGACACTGGAGTTCGAGAAGAAGGTTGCGAAGCCAACAAGATTCGGAAACAACATTGGCCACGCCACGGTATTCAGCCTCCGCACTAGATCGAGATAACGTAGGTTGGCGTTTAGAAGACTAAGAAATAAGATTGTCTCCCAAATATACACAATAACCCGAGGTGGAGCGACGAGTATCCGGACACCCGCCCCAATCAGCATCAGTATACGAGACCAAAGAGTCAACCGAGGAAGGAGACAGATGTAACCCAAGATGCAGAGTGCCTTGTAAATACCGTAAGATACGTTTGAGAGCATTAAAATGACACTGCAAAGGAGCATGCATGAACAGACACACCTGTCGCACGGCGTATGAAATATCAGGACGAGTAAAAGTCAAATATTGCAGAGCACCAGCAAGGCTACGATATTGAGTGGGATCAGCAACAGGATCACCAATAGAAGCACTCAGCTTAGGTTTGGACTCAACTGGAGTAGCGACAGGTTTGCATGACGACATTCCCGCCCGTTCAATTATATCTGCAGCATATTTCTTCTGAGAAAGAAAAAGACCATTAGAATGACGAGTGACAGAAATGCCCAAAAACGAACTCAGATGTCCGAGATCCTTCATGGCGAATTCTTTCCCAAGAAGATCAATAAGCTCGCGGAGAAGAGTAGAAGAAGATGCTGTCAAAATAATGTCATCCACGTACAACAACAAGTAAGCCATGTGAGCACCCTTTTTGTAAATGAACAAAGATTGATCAGCCCGACTATTTGAAAATCCCATGTCAAGTACATAATCAGCAAATCGTTTGTACCATGCCCGCGGAGCCTGCTTAAGACCATATAACGATTTTTTGAGAAGACAAACATGAGTAGGAAATCGAGGATCACGATGCCCCAAAGGCTGATGCATATACACGGTCTCATTCAGTTCTCCATGAAGAAAAGCATTTTTTACATCGAGCTGATGAATAGGCCATGCTTTGGAAAGGGCCAAGCTGAGAACGACCCGAATAGTAGCTGGTTTGACCACGGGACTAAAAGTCTCACCACAATCGATGCCGACCTGTTGAGTTTTCCCATCACCTACAAGACGGGCTTTATGCCTCTCAAAAGAACCATCAGCACGCTCTTTATGAGCAAAAATCCACAAACAACGAATAATATTAGTATTGTCAGGTCGGGGTACTAACACCCAAGTCTTATTTTCAATGAGAGCTTGATATTCGTCATCCATAGCATTTTTCCAATTTGGGTCCCGGAGAGCAAGGATAGGGGTGCGGGGTAAAGGGGATATGATTTGGGAATTAAGATTGTATTTGGGGTTGGGCCTAAAAATGCCATGCTGACTGCGGGTTTGGGGTCTGGTGCTTGGAAGAGATTGGGGTGGTGCTATTGGAGGGCTGTGTGAAGGAGGCGGGACAGTGGGAGAAATTGGGGCCGGGGAGGTGGGTTGTGGTGAAGCTGGTTGGGCCGGGGAGGGAGGGATGGGAGTAGTGTGGGCTGGAGAGGTTTGGGCTTGAGTTGTTACCGCGGGTGGGGAAGGGACGGGAGTGGGTTGGGGAAGGGAAGGCGTTGGGCTGCTGGGTGGATGTGGAGAGGTGAGTGTGGGCCGTGGTAGTGGGTTGGGCTGGGCGACACGCTGCTGCTGGGGAGTAGGATGAGGTGGGGGATTTGGTAAGGCAGTAAGGTGTTGAAGCAGGTATGGGGAGATAGATGCATCCAAAAAATCATAGTTCAGTAATGATGGGGAGGCATCCTTAGTAAACGGAAAATGAGATTCATCAAAAATAACATGGCGACTCACAAACATCCGCCCCGAAGAAATATCAAGACAATTATACCCACGATGATTAGAAGGAAACCCCAAGAAAACACACGGAGTAGAACGAGGTTGTAATTTATTAAGCGTAGTAGAAGGGAAGAGAGGATAACACAAACACCCGAAGACACGTAAATGAGAATAAGATGGAGAGCGTTTATATAAAAGAGAAAGAGGAGTGAGATTGGAAATACCTTTGTGTGGACGGACATTGAGAAGGTAGGTAGACATGTGTAATGCATGATGCCAAAAAGCTGGAGGAATAGAAGCATGAGCAAGAAGAGTTCGAATGACATTGTTGATGGAGCGAATTTTGCGTTCAGCTTTCCCATTTTGAGATGACGTATAAGGGCACGAAAACCGAAACACAATACCCTTAGTTTGACAAAACTCATGAAAAAGCTTATTATCAAACTCTTTTCCATTATCACATTGAAAAGATTTTATGTCACGTTCAAATTGTGTTTTAACAAAATGATAAAAACTGATGAACGTTAGTAAAACCTGAGATTTTTTAGACAAAGGAAAAGTCCATAAATAATTGGTAAAATCATCCAAAAACAACATGTAATACCTATGACCACTAGTACTCAACACGGGAGATGTCCAAAGATCGCAATGTATTATATCAAATGGTAAAAAAGTGCAAGAAGTAGAAGTACTAAAAGGCAATGCCACATGTTTTCCCAAAGAACAAGCATGACAAATAGAAATACTACTATGCCTATTACACGATATATCTTTAGTCTTGCAAAGAGATGCTACAATTGAATTTCCTGGATGTCCCAATCGTGCATGCCATAAAGAAGATGGTAAAACGGTAAAAGCAGAATGAGAAGACTCTGGTTTGAGAGGTGAAGAAACAGACACAGGATAAAGATCTCCGCTACTATTACATCTCAGTAAAATCACGCCCGTCTGTAAATCCTTCACAGAAAATCCACACGGATCAAATTCAACAGAAACATGATTATCTGTGGTAAATTTACGTATTGAAACTAAATTTTTTATGATTTGTGGAGCATGCAACACATTGTTCAAATGTAAGGGAGAATTACGGGAGGCTATGTGAGTATTTCCGGTACCACAAATTGGAATAATATTACCATTTCCGACGACAATACCATTGCTATTACTCAAAGAAGAATAAGACAAGAGGTTACCTGACGACGACATATGCGAGCTAGCTCCAGTATCCATGAACCAATTCAAGTCTGGCGGTGTAATTTCCATGGTGTGAGAACCTTGATCCAGTTCTGTTGGAGTAGCCGAATACGCCTGATGAGTCGGACGGGGACCAAGCAGACTTGCCTGGTGAGAAGAAGAAGATCGTTGATGAGGAGGGCGGGCTGCTGGAGCAGTTGGGTATGGGCAAGGAGGCCATCCCCACTGGTTTTGCCAAGCCCATGGGTTGGATTGAAATGGGCCAGGCCAAAAGGGTGAAGGGGACTGCCAGCCATTTGGATGCCCACGAGAGCTGCTGCTGGCATTGCTGCCACGACCGGACTGCCGGCCGCCGTGTCTCCCGCCGTCGCGCTGCCGACCACCATGACGCCCAGAATTCCGGCGACCTCGGTTCTGCGGTAAGAAATCAGTAACGGGGGGAGAATCCACCGGAGAAGAGGACGGAGCTGTCACAAGAGCAGTGTTAGGGGTAATTGTCAGACGTTTAGCAAGGCCGGCCTCTTCAAGTACAAGCATGGACCGAGCTTGGTAAAACTGAGGTAAGGGATCGCTCTGACGAATCAACGTGCCTACACCAATATAGGCATCTGTAAGTCCCGCAACAAGTTGCAACACAAGGCGATTGTTATTGACCGGTGACCCGACATTCTTCAATTGATCAGACAGAATTTTAAGGCGTTGACAATAAGCCGACGCGTTCGTAAAATCAGCCATATGTGTAGATGAGAATTCTTGTTCGAGAGTAACCGCCCGAGAATGCTTGTTATCTTCAAAAACCATGCGAAGACGCTCCCACATCTCCGAAGCAGTGGACCCCGGAATCATAGTTGTCTCCAAAAGATCGGGAGAGATAGTAGCATACATCCATTGTAAAACAGCCGCGTCAAGAGCCTGCCATGACTCGTCATCAGAAGAGGCAGCCGGGGATTTTCCTGTGCCCGAAGAATCAGGGAGAATATGAGAGAGAACACGGTGCGAAGTGCAATGAAGTTTGAATAACTCCGCCCATGTGGTGTAAAGAACGTTCTGTAGATCAAGAACAATAGGGATATTGGTTTTAATGTTGGACACCGTCAATGCTGGATGAAAAGACGGTTTGGGATCGGAGGAAGAAGGTGCGGTGCCGTCAGTCATGATGACAGGAGAAAAAACGGCAAGGGCATGAAGGGGTAGAGGCTGCCGAATTAGGGTTAAGAAAATAGAGAAAGTAAGAGAGAAAGAGAGCGGAAGAGAGGTTGGATCAAATTAGGCAAGTGATACCATATTGGAGAATAATTCCTTGATTAATCTCTACCCGTAAATGGGTATATATACAATACAAAGTCAAACCTATACAATAGGTAAACAATAATTACATTCAATACATAATCAACAAATGACACTAATCTAGGGATTCTAATAGTTACTTTTATTTTTTTGCACTTCAAATTGCAAAAACAAGGCTCAGTGTTCGATTATAAGTGCTATAGTTGATTGTGGAAAATATCACACCACATTTGCCAAGATCCCACAACGCCAGCCTTACGTCAGTCTTGATGCTAAAGGGAATAACCATTCAAATATGAAGGCCAATCAGAAGATAAATGACGAGCTTCTTAGCAATTGTCTCTAACCATTACAACCAATTTGGTTAATAAGGGAGGACATGCGTTTAGAGCACACCTCAATTAACTATAAAAGCACAATCACTTAGTTCAATAGGTAACTTTACAATTCACTCTTCCTTTTGGCAGCCGTCATCCTCTCTTTCACCTCTAAATTGACCGTTAGGGAAAGGTCGCCCGTAAAGAACTCCTCCTTAGATCATTGTTTATTCATCTTTTTTCAAGCAACAATTTTTAGATATGTCATCAATGGTTTCACACGACATCAAATAAATAAATTTTTATTTTATTTTAACTTTCTGATATTGTCCATAAATTTTGTCAGGATAATCTTAATGTGTTGCAATACCAATATCATTGTTGTCATGTCATTTTTGTACTTCCTACTATATCTTGAATTCTATAATCAATATTGACATCTTTTGATGGTTCTTTAATTCCACATTTTTCTGCACACATTAAACTAAGTTGGATGAATTTGTCAACTATATTAAGAACAGAAGGAAGTATAAACTATTTTATTGGTTATTTTCTCCCTGCTAAAATCGTCCATGTTGTGATTGATGAATGATCAACTATGACGTGTAATACTATGAATTGCCAGAGTAAGTGACACTTGCCCATCAGAATCAGCAGACCAGAATGCAAGATACTTGGAAGAACTCGCTTGTTTGTTCTCAAGGTCAACACTAGTTCTTGTAAGGTTACTTTTCTTCAAAGACTCAAGATTACAGTTGAAATACATGCATTGCAACTGGTATTACATAAGTATCTTGCTTTCTATGTGATGAATTTCAAAAGAGTTTTGAGTTTTTTGAGTTAGTCCTATAATTTACATGTTCTTATGAGTTTCAAATTTGTTCGGTTGTCAACAGTTGAACTTTGGTTGGATATCTACTAGTCTTACAGTTTATAGATGTATTCGTGTTGAATGCAATGATGTATCCAGGTTATGGATTCTGTCCTTTTCCTTGAATTGGTTCGCCATAAGATCACGTAATCCAACCTTAAGAAGTTACGATGGATTGAAGATATATGTGGAGAAAACTATATCCAAATGCTTCACTATATTATAAGCAGGGAAAGAGATACATTCTTGCAGCAAAAACAACAGAAAACATAAAATAGTTACTAATGCTAAGCATATGCTTTTTTATGTACTGATTTTGGGATCCATGTAGGATTTGATTTTAAGCAGTAGGGTAAGATGCTTGCATTGCAATGCCACAAAGTCCTTCCTCTGCATCGATATCCTTTTGCATTCTTATGTATCCTTCTTCTCCCCATTGGCTTCCCCATGAATTCTTCACCACCCAATAGTTCATTCCGTTGCTGGATCCATATCCAACAGCAGTAACTCCATGGTCCAGTTCAGTCCCGCATGATCCTGTAAAGACACCACTAGAATAGAACTGAAATTCAGAACCACTTGCATCTATTGCAACTGATATTGGTTGGTTTGCTACTGCCTTCATCAATGCTGCCTCATTATTTGCTGGTACGTCTTCGTAACCGGTGATCTTGGCTGCATGATTCGACTCTTCCTTTGTGTTACAAGTTCCATCTGCAGCCTCATAAGGATAGTTAGTTTCAGTTGTGATTCCTTGGTTTCCTATGATGAATTTGAAACCATCGTCCATTAGTCCTCCTTCGCAACCTTGATCCTCTCCCTTAGTGTCACAACTAACTAGTTCTTGCTCAGAAAGTGAAATCAATTTTCCGATTGATAGCTGGGTGATTCCTTCTACTGCGGCCACGGTTGAAAATGCCCAACAGGATCCTGTGAAATAAAATTTATAGTTGATAAATTAGCCAATTGCATAGTTCGACTAGAAAATCCGTTTCTTGTATGATAGGATTGAAACTTACCACACTGGCCCTGGTCCTTGATGGGAGTAACTGCACCTTTCTTTCTCCAGTCCACTGAAGTTGGGACCGCACTAACGTTTCCATACCTGAAAGGACCTTCTTGTTCAGAGCACATATGACCCTTGAATCCATTTCTCGAGGTTTTGAACTCTTCGTTAGTAAGATCAGCAAACTTGTTAATGCCTAACTTGTACGATCTGCCTTCATCTTTGTTGAAAGATTCAATGAATTGAACATTTTGCTTGAAGATATTGAATCGCATCTCCTTCTCATTAGAGTCCTTATAAACTCGTCCATAAATTGACATCCATTGCTCATGCATTGTCTGCAGTGACACATCTTCGAGGGTACGAACCGCCATGGCATGAGAAGCCAAAGCTCCGAAAAGGAAGAAGATTGCAAAAGACATGCCTGGGAATTGGGTGAATGCCATGGCTAATTAAGCAAATTGGAATAGGAATAGATGGGATGATGTTAGACTAACTACTCCATTGCTTTATTTATAGCTTTTAGTTTAGGATTCAGACAAGGAAAATAAACGTGCCTGTTTAAACATTCTGATTTGGACTAATTAATATCATTTAGTTGATTGCTTATTAATCTGCAATGTATATATTACTGGACATTTTCTTTTCTTATTTGGACTAATACCTTTGAACATAATTTTGGCATGTAACTAACTCACTAGATGCATATTTATGAACAAACATAATTTTGGCATGTAACTTATAATACATTCATTTGGGAGAAAAAAAAGTGTGGAAATATTGGGGATTGAACCCAAAATTTCCAAGGTTGTTTAGGAATCCCTCAAAACTAATTTTTTGTAGGTGATTATTGGTACTATAGTACGTTTTAATACATTCATATAACTAGGGGTGTTGTAAGCACCAACTGCTCTGCAAATCCTAGAGTACCTAGAAATTTTTTAATTGGGAGAAAATCCACATAAAAGATGTCCGACGGTCCTCAAATCGATAAATCCGAAAATTCCATATATAAAATTAAAATACAACAACACCATTAATCCAAATCCAAACATATATCGGTGAAACTATAATTTTTTACTCTATAACTAAATTCCAATAAGTTGTTAGTTGAAGTAGTTAGTAGTTCTATTCCTTTTAACCAATGTTTTGGATTTAGATCCTCCCAAGTTGAATTTCAATTCGAGGTTAATGTTCAATACATCTCATGATACGAGAATATATGATCATAATTAGATACTCATAACAGTTTCGAGTTAGCATGTCAACTCTAATGCAACTGAAAATATGATCCAACAAGATAATTTTACTTTACAGAACATACAGTGAATGATATGTTTGTGTTGCTAATTAGCATACATGGTTTGCAAGAAATGTTATGCTGATGAAATCTTGGTTGCATAAAGTCACACAGATGCAACCTAAGTTGTCTTCTATGTTGGAATCTAATATCAGATTCTGTCTTATAATTTAATATTATATCAACCATATATAATGTTTCATAATCCACCGGTATGCTTTTACAGGCACGTAAATATCTCTATCTTTTTGCAAAATGACAAAGGCCATAGCTCTATATAAATATATCACTGGAAATCATAATATTCCATCTAATTCTATCAGCTATTCTACTCTTTCCTATGGCTTTCACAATCCAATTCTCAGGCATGTCTCTAGCATTCTTCTTCATTTTCGGAGCTTTGGCTTCTCAAATTATGGCAGCTCGTACTCTCCAAGATGCATCAATGGAGGCACAACATGAGCAATGGATGGCTCAGTACAGACGAGTTTACAAGGATTCTAATGAGAAAGAGATGCGTTTCAACATCTTTAAGCAAAATAATCAATTCATTGAATCCTTCAATAAAGCGGAAGGCAAATCATACAAGTTAGGAATTAATCAGTTTGCTGATCTTACTAACGAAGAGTTCACCTCAAGAAACAGATTCAAGGGACATATGTGCTCTGAAAAAGTCGGTCCTTTCAGGTATGGAAACATTAGTGCATTCCCAACTTCAATGGACTGGAGAAAGAAAGGTGCGGTTACCCCTATTAAAGACCAAGGCCAATGCGGTAATTATGTCCTACAATTTTAATATGATCAAAAAACTTTCAATCAAACTGTGTAACAACCTAAATTTTCAATTGTGCTTTCTTTCACAGGGTCTTGCTGGGCATTTTCAACTGTGGCCGCAGTAGAAGGAATCACTCAACTAACGACTGGAAAGTTGATTTCACTTTCTGAGCAAGAATTAGTTGATTGTGACACTAAAGGAGTAGATCAAGGTTGCGAAGGTGGACTCATGGATGATGGTTTCAAATTCATTATCGGGAACAAAGGAATCACAACTGAAACAAACTATCCTTATGAGGCTGCAGATGGAACTTGTAATACAAAAGAGGAGGCTAACCATGCAGCCAATATCGCTAGTTATGAAGACGTACCAGCTAACAATGAGGCATCATTAATGAAAGCAGTAGCAAACCAACCAATTTCAGTTGCAATAGATGCAAGTGGTTCCGAGTTTCAGTTCTATTCAAGTGGTGTTTTTACAGGATCATGTGGGACTGAACTGGATCATGGAGTTACTGCTGTTGGATATGGATCCAGCAATGGAATGAATTATTGGCTGGTGAAAAATTCATGGGGAAACCAATGGGGAGAAGAAGGATACATAAGAATGCAAAAGGATATTGATGCAAAGGAAGGACTCTGTGGCATAGCAATGCAAGCATCTTACCCCATTGCTGCAGTCTAAGAATCTCACATGGATCGCAAAATCAGTACATAAAAGAACTATATGTTTGGGCATCATTAATCATTATGTTATGTTTGCTTATAATCTCAGTCGATATGTTGTGTGATTGTCGCACCAGTTGCAAGTCTGTATATCCTTTACTACTTATAATATAATGTGCTTTTGGGTATAGTTTTTTGCGTCGTGCATATGCAATCAAATCTAATTTCTTAAGTCTTGTGGAACACTCAGTACGTCAAATTTAAGGAAATGCTTACCATGATTTCTTCCCTTCGTCCCCTTCATGCAAAAGCAAATAAATGATGTCAGGAACTTAGAGAACCAAGATCTTATTGCAATTTTGTATACAATAAGGGGAATTCAATTAGATTTCTTATTGACAGTCATTCAATTACGCAATTCCATGCTCATTAAGCATGTTAATATTCGTCTTTAATCCAGTGTTGAAGAAACCTGGAACAGTTCCTGTATACAAAAATAGAATTACTTTCAGGTTAAGAGTTCAATCTACAAATGTAAGATTTGGTATCTATGAACAGTCAATGAACAGAAAATCAACGTTGAAGAGAACAATTTTGCATTTGCATATAAAACAAGATTTCCAAAGAACTCACAAGACAAAATTAGTACATGCATTCATATACAATGTCAAACACCAAAGGGTAAAGCTTGAACATATTGCACCCTCAACCCTTACAATGTGGCTCCACAACTGCTATATAGAGTGAATTGGGTCCTCCAAGTATAAAAATTGGAACAATATTTGTAATATCACAGTACTTAATTTCTAAACATGAAAAACATCCAACTTCGGATTTGATTCCACAAGAAGTCCTTTATCTAGAATTTGGGTAAACAGAGTGTAGGAGAGATAGAATGTAAAGTCGAATTATTTTCATGTTAGAAAATTAATTTTTGTGGCATAATTGTCTCATCCCTGATATACTTAGAGGACCGTGGGTGTAATTAGCCCCTCACAGAGATGTATGATAACTTGCTCCAAAACACTTGTCTTAAAGAAACTCATCACATTACAATACTGCAAAGTAATTAAGAAACATAAATCATTTTTTCACTATGAATTTTGTAGACTAAACTTTTATCTTATAATTACAAAAGCAATCCATATAGAAAAGATATATTACACACCCTTGCTAAATGGCCAATTAAGAAGTTAATTGTTAGCCTACATGTTTTGCAAGAAACGCCACAAAGATGAAATGTTGGTTTTAGGCATAAGTTAAAGTTAAACCACACAAAGATACAACATAAAAGACGCAACTTGGTTCAATTAATTATTAACTAGAATCTAACATCAGATTCTATTATATCAGAATGTTTTTACATGCACGTTCATATCCTTTTGTTTGAATGCAAAATGACAAACCATAGCTCTATATAAATAGATCACTAGAAATCCTAACATATCATCCATTCTATCAGCTATCATTTACTATGGCTTTCACAATTCAATTCTCAGGCATGTCTTTTGTGATTTTCCTCATTTTAGGAGTTTTGGCTTCTCAATCCATGGCAGCTCGTACCATCCAAGATGCATCAATGGAGGCACAACATGAGCAATGGATGGCTCGTCATGAACGAGTTTACAAGGACTCTAATGAGAAGGAGATGCGGTTCAACATTTTCAAGCAAAACGTTCAATTCATTGAATCCTTCAACAAAGCTGATGGCAAATCATACAAGTTAGGAATTAATCAGTTTGCTGATCTCACTAACGAAGAGTTCAAAACCTCAAGAAATAGATTCAAGGGTCATATGTGCTCTGAACAAGAAGGTCCTTTTAGGTATGAAAATATTAGTGCAGTCCCATCTTCAATGGATTGGAGAAAGAAAGGTGCAGTCACCCCCATTAAAGACCAAGGCCAATGCGGTAATAATTCTAAATTTTTCTAATATGATAAAAGAAATTTTCAATCAAACTATTTAATTAGCTAGTTTATCAATTGACATTTCTTCTGCAGGATCATGCTGGGCATTTTCAACGATAGCTGCAGTAGAAGGAATCACTCAGCTCACAACTGGGAAATTGATTTCACTTTCTGAGCAAGAATTAGTTGATTGTGACACTAAAGGAGTGGATCAAGGTTGCGAAGGTGGACTCATGGACGACGGTTTTAAATTCATCATAGGAAACAAAGGAATAACGACCGAAACAAACTATCCGTATGAGGCTGCAGATGGAACTTGTAACACAAAAGAGGAGGCTAACCATGCAGCCAATATCGCTAGTTATGAAGACGTACCAGCTAACAACGAGGCATCATTGATGAAGGCAGTAGCAAACCAACCAATTTCAGTTGCAATAGATGCAAGTGGTTCTGAATTTCAGTTCTATTCAAGTGGTGTTTTTACAGGATCATGTGGGACTGAACTAGATCATGGAGTTACCACTGTTGGGTACGGATCCATCAACGGGATGAACTATTGGGTGGTGAAGAATTCATGGGGAAGCCAATGGGGAGAAGAAGGATACATAAGAATGCAAAAGGATATTGACGCAAAGGAAGGACTCTGTGGCATAGCAATGCAAGCATCCTACCCTATTGCGGCAGTCTAAGAATCCCACATGCATCTGAAATCAGTACATAAAAGAAGTATATGTTTGGCATCAGTAATTATTTCCTTATTCAGTTTTTAATGTCAGTCGACATCGCACGAGTTGCAATTCTGTATATATTCCCCTACTCATAGTATAGTGTGTATTTGGATATAGTTTTCTCCTCATATATATATATATATATATATATATATATATATATATGCAAGCAAACCTAAAGTATTTTATACAAAACAAATCATGAAGCAGCTAATATTAAGACAGAAATAGCAGATGCACAAGAAATTTGCAATTACATACACAAAAATATCATAGATTCACCCCTAAAACTTTAGCATAGATAGTTTACAATGGAATACTTGACGACACAAGAATTTCGATTCATTGTGTGATAAACATGACAGGAGCAAGAATTAGAGATAGACAATGTCTCGTCACCTTTTATATCCCAATGTTTGTACATTCAGGTGATTGAGTTCTTATGAAAAATGTCCAATAATAGCTTGGAACAAATAACCTATGAATAATTTAGTATTGAACTAAATTTCTTCAAGAAAGTAAACTTGCAAGTTACAAGCTCCAGCACTGAGAAGAGGCAATTGAATTTCGTCCAATTTAATTCACAAATTCAACCCACTTAAATGTGTAGATATACCGAAATACAAAGCAGAAAAATGACATTGAAGGAGCCATGTAAATATGTCATTGGTTATAGGATATGATGACCATAGAAAAGTAACTCAGAATCTCAAGAATTATAGAATGTCATTAATTAGTATCATAATATACTAATGCAGATGGTGAAATACAAATTGAGATTTCACCCACGGCCGGTAGGAAAATGCTACTAAATAATAAGTCAAAGGCAAAGACCAACATTTTTCTATAATTGGGTGGAAATGGTTACCCTTACAAAGACCAATGAGCAAAGATCCACATTTCGAATAAATGAGGGGACAAATAAATATTTAATTTTTTATGGATATTGAATGAGTTCGGATGTAACATGAATTGTGAACGAGCAAATGAATTTGGACAATTCCATTAGATCTAAACTTGTTAGGTCTAAAACTTGGGGTTAGGGCAGGGGCGGACCCAAAATTTGTCCATCCCTGGGGTTGAACTTAAACTTGATAAAAAGTCACTATTTTCATACGATAAAACATTCATCCAAAATATTAATATAAAAAGTCTAAAGGATTTAAGTCTAAAATGTATCATCTCCTAGAATCATTGTTTCAAATTAACTTGCACTGAAATAACCTTCAAAATCATTACATAAGTTGTAATCGACGATGTTTTGTAACGTAAAATTCATCAATTACGTCATTTGGATCAATTTCTTCAACAAACTCCCTCTCAACGTTGATAAGCATAATATCTCTGAAAAAATCCCCATCAATTTTATTTCGAAGATCTGTCTTCACTAGTTTCATATGTGAAAGTGCCCGTTCTGTTGTTGCAGTAGAAACTGACAGAGTTAACTTAAGACAAATCAACTGATATATCAAATTGTATTGTTCAAACTTTCTTGTCTCAACAAGTTGTTTACATAACTCAGAAATAGTTGACATATTCTGAAACTTTTCATGATGCAATAAATCAGGTTTGTAATGGTCGAGTGCAACTATAAATGTAACAAATCTTGTGAGTAAAATCACTAGGATAAGACTTACTAGCAAGCTTGTAGATTTTTTCAATATAAAACAGCTTGAAGTTATCCCTCGATTCCAACGTTGAGCTTAATACTAAAAGATAAACAAACAATGAGAATTGGAATATTTAAATTTAATAAATTCGAATAAAAAATTGAAATATTACCGAATTTAATTGGTTTTAAAACTTAAATTTGATTGAGATAATAGTTGATGATGAGAGGGGAGTGGAAAAATAAATAAATATGAAGCAGGTAAACTCTGTATGCTTTCACGAAAAAAAAAAAGATAAAACCCTAATTTAATTTTATAATAAAGATGAGGCTTAAATTTGGTAAAGCATAAACTAAATTTTTTTCTTTTTTTCTGGGCTGATCCAGGTTGGAGCCCACCCCAGCCCAGCCTTAGATCCGTCCTTGAATTAGGGTGAATGATCAAATTTGACCAAAGTCATAAATTATTTTATATTTCATATATTAGGAAAATATAGAAAAATGTCATTAACAAATATAATTTTAGATATAAATAAAAGAAATAATGTATAATGATTTTGATGTTACAACTATCTTGATGTATAAATTTAATGTTTATAATTACAATATATATCAAATTAAACTTGAAATATATAAAATAAGGGATATTCTATGATCACTTTGTTTTTCACAAAGCAACCATTACTTTGTTTTGTCAACCATTGGATCATGGGTTAAAAACTAATCCAATGGTGAAAAAGACAAAGTATAGACAAAGTAAGGGAAAAACAAAGTGACCATAGTCTACACCATAAAATAAATATGGATAAATGTAAAAAGAAATACTCATAATTTAATGAAAAAATAGTGATAGAGAAAAAGTTATCCGTACAAAATAATCAACAATTAGCTAAGCTCGGAGGAGGAAAATGGAAGGAAATAGACATCAAAAGAGTTCAGAGATTAATCAACCTGCTAGCTATAAGTTTGATAATCTTCAAGAAGAAAATGAAGTTTCAAGGAAATTGAGGAATAATAATAATAATAATAATAATAATAATAATAATAATAATAATAATAATAATAATAAATAACTTGTAGCAACATCGTGCTTGTATTCTTCAGAAATAGTAATTTGCAAAAGAAGGTATTTTCTTTTGATCCGAGAGACAATATTTTTATCATAATGCTAGACTAATTTGCTCGCATCGAAAATGGTCTATAGGTGATAGAAGAAGGTGTTTCAATACACCCTCCAAAATAAGATGAAAATCCATCTTTTTCAAAATTTGGAGATGTAGAGATTGCGGCGGCAAAGCATAATTGGCGTGTGCAGACAAAAAGCAAAAATGGGCTTGGGTTTCAATGGCCCATTAATTATTTTCAAATTGGCTTTTAATTTTATGAACTCAGAAGCATTGTAGAAATTATGGTTCAGTCAATATTTTGTAATCTATTTAGCACAATCATATGCCTAATTGATATGTATTGCCTATCTTATTTCGTTTACAGAGGTCTAAAAATTTATTCAAATGCTTGCATATCAATTAAGCATGTGATTGTGCTAAAATTGATTATAAAATATTAACTAAAATATATAGAGAAGGAAACTAAATAATTTTGAATAACATTCACATTCTAATAGTTTCTGATGACTTGGCTGAGTCGGACGAGTCACAATCGAGTCGGGTAAGTCCAGGCCGAGTCAGAGTTCTTTTCAAGTCTTCCTTAAGTGTCGGAAGGTCAAGTCAAGGAAACTAAAATTATATTTTTCCCTAAAGCAAATTGGTAACAAAAATACAAAAATATTCAATAGTTTACTCAAGTAAATTAATCAATCAATGCATATTAGAATGATTTTATGGGGCAGGTCAGTTTTGTTCGTGTTATATAATTCAAGAGAAGCACTATATAAACATTCACACTAGTCCTATTTCTCCATCATCCATAACAACATCTAACTTTTCCTATGGCTTTCACAACCCAAATCCCATGCATTACTTTGTCACTCATCTTTCTTTTTGGAGCTTTGGCTTCTCTAGCCACGGCTCGTACTCTCCAAGATGCTTCAATGCAGACAATGCATGAGCAATGGATGACTCGTTATGGACGAGTTTACAACGACCCTGATGAGAAGGAGATGCGATTCAACATCTTCAAGCAAAATGTTCAGTTCATTGAATCCTTCAACAAAGCTGGTGCAAAATCATACAAGCTAGGAACTAATCAGTTCGCTGATCTTACAAACCAAGAGTTCAAATCACGAAACGGATTCAAGGGCCATATGCGCTCTGAACAAGCAGGTTCTTTCAGGTATGAAAACATTAGTTCAGTCCCAACTTCAATGGATTGGAGAGAAAATGGCGCAGTTACCCCCATTAAAGACCAAGGCCAATGTGGTAAGTTTTAATCTTAACATACGACAGAACTAACTTTTTAACCAAACAATTTAATTGAATAATTTATCAATGACTTCCTTTCACAGGATCGTGCTGGGCTTTTTCAACTGTGGCTGCAGTAGAGGGAATAACTCAGCTGACAACTGGAAAACTGATTTCACTTTCTGAACAAGAACTAGTTGATTGTGACACTAGAGTGAATCGAGGTTGTCAAGGCGGATTCATGGATAATGGTTTTAAATTCATCATAGAGAATAATGGAATCACGACCGAAACTAACTATCCTTATGAGGCTGCTGATGGAACATGTAACACAATGGAGTCGGCTAACAGTGCAGCCAAGATCACCGGTTACGAAGACGTACCGCCTAACGACGAGGCAGCATTGATGAATGCAGTAGCAAGCCAACCAATATCAGTTGCAATAGATGCAGGTGGTTCTGAATTTCAGTTCTATAAAAGTGGTGTCTTTGCAGGATCATGTGGGACTGAACTGAATCATGGAGTTACCGCTGTTGGATATGGATCCAACGATGGAATGAATTTTTGGCTGGTGAAGAACTCATGGGGAACCCAATGGGGAGAAGAAGGATACATAAGAATACAAAAGGATATCGATGCAAAGGAAGGACTTTGTGGCATTGCAATGCAAGCATCCTACCCTACCGCTTAAATCACAATATTATACACATACATCTAAAACGCAGTATATAATCAAAATAGGGTGCATGCTTGTTATTAAGTAAGTACAATATGTGAGACTGTTTATAATATGAGCAAAAGTGTGTATTCCTTGCTCCAGTTGCAAGGACTATCTTTCCTACTTGTAATACATTGTGGATCATATATGGTTTTCTTCAGTAATATGAAACATCTTATATATTGTATGAATTAAGAAGCATTGTAGAAACTATGGTTTTGAGCTTTAAAAATTCTTTAAGAAAACAAACTAAGGTTAGTTCGTATACACAAGAAGAGCGAAGAATTAACATAGTAGGTTCTCTATCAAGAAGAAAACAAATACAAAGTCCTGAAACAACACAACCAATGTGACAGAAAAAAAACTCACGAAGTTCGACTTTTCGCCATTCTTGAAAAAGAGCACAGAAACAACAAATCCAATGTGACAGAAAAACATCAACAAAGCCCCGGGACCTCCAAAGATACATTAAGGTGCAAGAATTTGGAATGTAATTAAACTTAACCTGCATGTAGCCACTGAGTGAAAAGAAATATAAAAATAGTAGATCCTTGTTGGATAAAAGAGATAAAACCAATGTTATATTGTTTGAAATAAAACTCTTAGAAATGAATCATGTCTCTATCAGGCACTACTCTCTCATCTTCCTCGACGACAATGGAGTAGCACAAACTGAGCATAATAACATAGACAGCAAGAATCTACCACAATTTTTGACGTTTTAAATCTCCTTTTTATGCAGCAAGTATGGCAACTGTTAGGATCTAATGCAATTACGATAATGAAAACAAACAGAAAACACACACGAGTTGTTTACCCAGTTCGCCACTCAATATGAATGACTACGTCTGGAGGCACTACCAAGCCAGGATTTGTACTATAATGAATGGAATACAATTTACATGGAATAGAGCTATATTTATACTAATTGAAATCCTAAACCACTAGGAATCCTAAACCACCAAGGAATCCCTAACCACCTAGGAATTAGTCTCCAATCCCAACAATCTCCCACCTGGAGACTAAATCCGTCTTCATCTGCTGGTAAACTTCCACTTCTCAGCATCCACAACCCGAGATGCTTCTTGGAAGCTTTCTGGCTCACCACTATCTGTCAACAACACATAGTCTCCAGGTGAGTACCTATTAAAAGCTTTCTTATCTCTCGTAGATCTGCGTAGAGTAGCTGGTGGATCAGTTGTTGTAACTTGAGGCTCCTCCTCAACTGGTTCCTCAACAGCTACCTTCTTACTCCCACCAGAATTCGTGATGTCTAGGTCTACAATTTCTGGTTCTGAATCACTAGTATTAGATACTCCAAGGCTATCCTTGTACATCATCTGTTCATTGAACACAACATCCCGGCTTCGAATAATCTTTTTATTCTGACTATCCCAGAATCGAAATCCATAGTCATCACCACCATATCCAATAAACGTGCACTTGATAGACTTAGCATCTAACTTACTTCTCTCAACAGGAGCAATATGGACATAGGAATCACATCCAAACACTTTCAGAAAGGATAGATTTACCTGCTTGCCGCTCCAAGCTTCTTCAGGAATGTCATTCTCCAAGGGAGACGATGGCCCTCTATTGATCAAGAATGCAGCAGTGTTAACTGCTTCTGCCCAGAACATCTTTGGAAGTCCACACTTCAGTCTCATGCTTCTTGCACGTTCACACAAAGTTCTGTTCATTCTTTCAGCAACACCATTTTCCTGAGGAGTTCCCTTCAAGGTCTTTTCCATGCGAATCCCATTCTCTCCACAAAATTCCTTGAACTCCTTAAGCTCATACTCCCCACCATTGTCAGATCTCAAACACTTCACTTTCAGACCTGTCTCATTCTCTACTAGGGCCTTCCACTTTCTAAAGACATTGAATGCTTCTGATTTCTTCTTTAGAAAATAGACCCATAACTTCCTAGTGCAGTCATCAATGAGAGTCATATAGTAATAAGCTCCTCCTAGAGATTTCACTGGTGCTGGACCCCATAAATCGCTGTGAACTAACTCCAATTTTTCCTTCTTCAAAGTTCTTCCACCTTTATTGAAACTGACCCTTTTCTGCTTCCCGAAGATACAATCCTCACATAGCCCTAGATCAGCAGACTTCAATCCTGGCAGTAGACCTTTCGAAGACAACACTTTAATCCCCTTTTCACTCATGTGACCAAGACGATAGTGCCACAAATCAGCATTCACAACCTCACTCACAACATCAATGTTATTACAAACATTATCTGTGACATATAAAGATCCCACCTTCTCACCACGAGCTACCACCATAGATCCCTTGGAAATCTTCCAATTTCCACCTACAAACACCACACAATATCCCTCATCATCTAATTGCCCAACTGACAATAGATTTATCTTCAGGCCAGGTACATGCCTAACACCAGACAGCTTAACTACAGAACCATTCTTGGTTTTGATCGAAACATCTCCCTTACCCACAATTTCCAAAGGTTCCTCATCAGCAAGATAAACCTTTCCAAATTTGCCTGGGGTATAGTTCTCCATCAAATCTGCGCTGCTACAAGAGTGAAACGAAGCTCCTGAATCTAGAACCCAAGACTCTACAGGACTTCTCACGCTCAAAATCAACGCATCTGCATACTCTTCGCTGGCTGAATTCACGGACTTGTCATTCTTAGGTGCTTTATACTGATTCATGTAATGACCGGTTTCATTACAGTTCCAACACTTAACATGACTCCTGTCCTTGTTAGGGTTTCCTCCTCTACCCTTCGATTTAGACCTACCACGATTCTGTTTTGACCTCGAATCTGACCTACCCCGATTTTCAGTACTCAAGGCTGAACCTGATGTTGAACCCGACTCCTTCCTGCGAATCTCCTCGCTGATTATCAAATTTCTAACATCGTCAAACCTAAGTTTCTCTTTCCCTGCTGAGGCACTAAGAGCAGTAACAGTACCACTCCAACTCTCCGGTAAAGAAGATAACAAAATTAGGGCTAATACCTCATCTTCGAAATCAATTCCCACAGAACTCAATTGTGAAATCGTCATATTAAACTCATTCAGATGTACAACAACTGATGAATTCTCCGTCATCTGAAAGTTGAACATCCGTCTCATCAGATGGACCTTGTTCGCCGCCGAGGGCTTCTCATATAACGAACTCAAAATCTCCAGTATCTCAATCGTGGTCTTTGCCTTCACTGTGTGATGCGCAACGTTTCTGGACAGCGATAGTCGGATCACACTCATCGCTTTTCTGTCCAACAGCTTCCAATCTTCATCAGACATCTCATTTGGTTGCTCATCTAGAGGTTCATGCAATTCTTTACCATAGAGGTAATCCTCGATTTGCATCCTCCAGAAACCGAAATCTGTGCCATCGAACTTCTCCACCGGTGATTTTCCGTCTCCCATCGTAAATCTAGCTAACCCAAAGCTCTGATACCAATTGTTAGGATCTAATGCAATTACGATAATGAAAACAAACAGAAAACACACACGAGTTGTTTACCCAGTTCGCCACTTAATATGAATGACTACGTCTGGAGGCACTACCAAGCCAGGATTTGTACTATAATGAATGGAATACAATTTACATGGAATAGAGCTATATTTATACTAATTGAAATCCTAAACCACTAGGAATCCTAAACCACCAAGGAATCCCTAACCACCTAGGAATTAGTCTCCAATCCCAACAGCAACAGCATGCATGAATTAATTGCAAGCTTCTGCTGAAGCTGAAAACCATGAAACTAAAAATTTGTATACAATATAAAACGAAACAAACAGAAGATTCGATTCAGGTTATGTACCAGCAACTTAATCTAAAGGATGTTTAGTATCAATATCTGAAGGAAATCATCAATAATTACCAAAGAGAAGAAACAACTGAGGAAGATCATATATAAGAAGACTTTCATAATTAAACTCCAACAGAAAAAGCATGTTCATAATTAAAACCAAATTAAATTTGCTTAACAAAGTAATTTCACAAGTTCCAAGACCATGAAGAAACAACTGAGGAAGCTCTAAGTACCCTATGCGCATTTTGGTCTACAGTTGTAAGTTAATGCTGAGCAGAAACATGGGATTCACTGTTCCAATTTGGGTGTCTCTTCGCCGGTCCCTTCCAAAGACATTCGTAGATTAGTTGAGGTGCATATTATCTTAAGCAAGTTTGCGGGGACAAATAAATCACGTCAAAAAGTTCAAGGAGTTAATATATCAATTTAAGCAAGTTGAGAAAATATATCAATTTATCTAAACCACTAATATTTTTTATATGAATTTTCTGTTCAGGTTATTAAACTATTGATAATTAAACTATATTGGCAATTTTAAAGTATAATTAAGTTACACTGCTAAGACATTATTTGCTGCTGGCACGGCACGACGAAATACTTGTCATATGATATGTGAACACACACTTGGAAACAGCCAAATGCCCAAAATTCCTAGGAGGTTGTAAACTATATATATGTACTGAGTAAAAACAAAAGGGTTACAAAATACTAAAATATTCAGATAATTTATGATATAGAATATAGAGGTTGCAATTAGAACTTTGTCGGCACTTCGTTTCTCATTAACAAACCAATTGAGAGCAGAATTTTAGTTGTATATGATACAATATCTTAACATTCAATATACATCTTTGTAGTTTAGGCAAAGTAAATATTTCATTGTATTTAGTCAAATAGTAAATATACATCTTGTATATTCAATATAAAGATATTCTAGCAGTATATAAACCATTCTAACATGTCCAAATTCTCCATCATCCATAACAACAACAACTATCATTTCCTATGGCTTTCACAACTCCATTCCCATGCATTACCTTGGAACTTATCTTCCTTTTTGGAGCTTTTGCTTCTCAAGCCATGGCAACTCGTACTCTCCAACATGTGTCAATGCAGGCAACTCATGAGCAATGGATGACTCGTTATGGACGAGTTTACAAGGATTCTAATGAGAAAGAGAAGCGACTTGACATCTTTAAGCAAAATGTTCAGCTCATTGAATCCTTCAACAAAGCTAGAGGGAAATCATACAAGTTGGGTATTAATCAGTTTGCTGATCTTACTAATGAAGAGTTCAAATCCTCAAGAAACAGATTCAAAGGCCATATGTGCTCGGAACAAGTAGACCCTTTATTAGAACCCATATAGAAGAAGATATTTGGGAGAGAATCTAGAGAGCAGAGAATTCTTATTCATAGAAAAAGACAAAATTGTTACAGACTAATATAGTCTCCAACGACTACAACAAAATATCCTAACAAACTATTACAGCTGGCAATATAAAGAAATAATTCCCTACATACTAACATAGTTCTTATCTTGCACCTTACTAACTCTAACAGCCCCTCCTCAAGTTAAGAACTATGTTTGAACTGAACCATTCCCATTTTGAGCAGAGAAGGCATCATAACATTGCTGCTTAAGGGTTTAGTAAAAACATCAGCTAGTTGCTGTCTTGAATAGACATGAGGTGTTGAAATAAAACTTGCTGCTATCTAATCCCTTACAAAATGTATATCTATCTCCACATGTTTAATACGCTCATGGAATACTGGATCTTTAGCAATTGCTATTGCAGCTTCATTATCACAGTATAAAGGTATTGGAGTTCTACTTGGACATTCAAATTCATTGAGCAAATACTGTATCCATTTGACTTCACATGCTGTTTGTGCCATACTTCTGTACTCTGCTTCAGTAGAGGATCTACTCACAACACATTGTTTCTTGGCTTTCCAAGAAATTAGAGCTTTGCCAACCATTACACAGAAACCAGTCACTGACCTCCTGGACTTCTTGCAAGTTCCCCAATCAGAATCACAATATGCAGTGATATTTAACTGATCCTTTTGTTGAACTGGATAGAAAAGTCCATAATTAATTGTACCTTTCAAGTACCTTAGAGTATGTAAAGCAGCTTGTAGATGGTGCTTGCAAGGTTTCTGCATATATTGACTTAATTGTTGACTGATGAAAGTTATATCAGGCCTAGTGAACCCCAAGTAGAGTAACCTTCCCACAATCTTCCTGGAGACTTCAGGTTGTTTTAACAATACACCAGGCTCTGTGAGATCTAATCCACTTGCCACTGGACTATTTACTGGTTTTGCTTCTGTCATGCTTGCATCAGTTAAGATATCATTGATATATTTGCTTTGTGACAGCAAAGTTCCTGCAGAAGACCTGGCAACTTCTACTCCCAAGAAGTACTTTACATCACCCAAGTCTTTTATAGTGAATATTTTATCTAAGTACTTCTTAACTTTCTGTACTTCCTCAAGGTCTGCACTTGTAATCAATATGTCATCTACATAGATTATCAAGAACAGAGAAGGTTTTCCATTCATGTGTTTAACAAACAGACAATGATCATGATAAGATCTCTGAAAACCATACTCAATCAACTTGCCAGATATCTCTTTATTCCATTGTCTCCCAGCCTGCTTGAGGCCATATAATGATTTGACTAGCTTGCACACCTTTCCTGTAGGACATTTTACATATCCCTGTGGTGGTTTGAGATAAACTTCTTCCTCCAAATGACCGTGCAAATATGCGTTATTAACATCTATTTGATGTAATGGCCATCCCTTTGCTGATGCAATAGCTAGAAGTACCTTCACTGTAACTCCCTTAGCAACAGGACTGAATGATTCATGGTAATCTATACCAAAAATCTGATTATAGCCCTTAGCTACTAATCTGGCTTTGAATCTCTCCACTGTCCCATCTGGATTGTACTTGATCTTAAAAATCCATTTGCATTCAATTTCCCTTTTGTAATCAGGCAAGTCTGCAAAACACCATGTTCCATTTTCTTCAAGTGCTTCTAGTTCTTTGTTCATAGCTGCTACCCATCTAGGATCTTTGCAAGCTTCTTCATAACTCTTAGGCACCTTTTCTACTGATATATTTGCCACAAAAGCTATATGCTCTTGTGAAAAATGTCGAAGCTGAGGTAATCTCTCTTCATCTGCTACAGATCCCTCCATGTTGACTGTATGGCAAACGAAATCTTGCATCCATCGTGGTTGTGATACATTTCTGGTAGAAGTTCTTCTACAATTAGTAGTCTCAACTGCTGCTGGTTCTGGAATGTGTATAGTTTCCTCTGCTGAAGTTGTATTAAACTGAACATCACCCTCTTCATACAGCTGTGAATGTTCTTGTTCATCAACATCTGAACACCTTTCAGTACTTATAGGAAACTCAACTTCTTCTGTAATCACAACATCTTTCTGCTCTGAAGAATGTGACATAGGAAATAGCATATCCTTGAACACGACATCTCTGCAAATTACCAACTTGTTTGTTTGCAAATCCAGAAGTTTGAACCCTTTATGATGACTGGCCAGACCCATATAAACGGCTTTATGAGCTCTAGCGGAGAACTTGTCTTTGTGTGGAGTTACATCTGTGTAATAACAGAGACAACCAAGAGGATGAAATCTTGTGTAATCAGGACTTTTCTCATACAATAACTGGTAAGGTGATTGCCATTTCAACAATTTCATTGGTAACACATTGATAACTGTTGCTGCTAACTGTATTGCTTCTCCCCAGTATTCACTAGATAAAGATCCCTGAAATAGGAATGCCCTGGCAATATCTAGTAGTTGCCTGTGTTTTCTTTCTACCACTCCGTTTTGCTGTGGAGTATATGCACAAGACCTTTGATGAAATATGCCTCTTGCCTCCATAAAATCTCTGCATGTATGATTTATGAACTCTGTGCCATTGTCACTTCTAACAACTTTAACCTGAACTTCAAACTGCTTTTCAATCAGATTAAGAAAGTTGTGTAAAGCATTAGGAACCTGTGATTTATTCTGTAACAATACAACCCATACAGCTCTAGTGAAGTCATCCACAATGGTGAGAAAATACCTAGCACCAGTTTTAGATGGAATTTTATAAGGCCCCCACACATCACAGTGAATCATTTCTAATTTCCTAGTTGTAGTAATGGAACTCAACTGGAAAGCATATCTGTGTTGCTTAGCTTGTGGACAAACATCACAGACATAACTTTGATTCCTATCAACTGCTATCTCAGAAATATGACTAAGTACCTCATCAGATACATGTCCTAATCTCAAATGCCAAACATCTGGCTTTGAGTGTTTATTAGCTATTGCAGAATTAACAAAATTAAATCTACTACATACTAGATGGGAATTGTGGATCTGAGACTGCACTTGCTGCAACAAAGCTGGATCAAAAGACTTGCTGCATAGCTTGTACAATCCATCAGATGCCCATCCAATAGCCAACACTTCATATGTATTCAGGTCCTGCAGATAACAATATGTTGAGTAGAACACCACTGTAATTTCTTCTTGTCTCAGCAATTGTCCTATGGACAACAAATTATATTTGAACAGAGGCACATACAACACTCCTCTTAACTTCAATTTAGCGGTCAACTGGATTTCTCCAATATTCTTCACAAGCTGTGAATTGCCATCTGGCATAAGAACTGATCTTGTCTGATCTACTTGTTCTATATTGCCAAACATAGATAATCTTGGACTAATATGACTACTAGCCCCACTGTCCAAGATCCAATGTATTTCATTTGTACAATTACTCATAATAGAGGAAGAAAATTTACCAGAAAATCTGTCTGATGAGATGGTTGACTCTGAGTCTTCCCTTTAAGCATCTTATACATCTCCTGTACCATGTTGTTCAGGTCCATTTTCCCTTCTTGACCACCATCATCTGTAGTGTAGTCCACTGGTGTACCAATGCTGTGATTCTCAACCATATTTGCTCTAGTTGTATTGAACCTGTTTCCAGTTCCTCTTCCTCTACCTTTCCCCTTCCTTGGATCCTTGAACTATTCTGGAAACCCAATGATCTTGAAGCATTCTGCCTTTAAATGTCCAGGCTTATTGCAATGAACACAAAACTTGTCCTTCTTATCTATCTCAGCAGTTCTATACACTTCTCCACTTCCATTCTTAACATTGCTACCACTGTAATTTGCCACATCTACACCTCTGATTAATGAGTAATTTGCTATATCTAACTGTTGATTCATAGCAATTTCCTTCTGTTTTTCGATTTTGAGCACCATAGAGAATGCCTTATTTATCGAAGGCAAAGGATCATTCAACAACACCTGGTTAATCACATGCTCATAATTCTCATTGAGACCTGTTAGAAACTGAATCAATTGATCTTCATTGTTTGTTCTCTTATAAAATTTGCACACACACTCCTCTATTTCTTCATGTACACATTCAGGAATAGGTCTTAACATGCTTAATTCATCCCAAAGCTTCTTCAAGTTTGTAAAATAGGTGCAGACAGAGTTATTACCTTGCAATGTGCTGCTAATCTGCCTTTTCACTCGGAATAACATTGGAGAATTATTTTCCCCAAATCGTTGCTCGAGCTCTTTCCATAACGATCGTGCGGAAGCTGTGTATTCAAAGGATTCAGCATAATCCTTATGAATAGTGTTCAAAATCCATGCCACAACCAAGCAATCTGTCTCCTTCCATTCTTCATAGTCTCTGGTGTTTTTAGCAGGTGGACCTTCATTTCCTTGAACGAATCTGATTTTCTTTTTCACAGTGAGAGCTCTAGTCATTGCATGTCGCCATGAGAAGTAATTTGTGTTTGTTAGCACTGCGCTTACCAAAATTGCTCCAGGATTATCATGACCTGAGCAGTTTATGTGATTTCTATGTGGATGTTCATCTCCTCCACTGTTTCGATTCCGATCGATGTTGTTTGTGTTACGATTCATCTCGTCTTCTTCGCCTGAGCTGTGATTTTGATTTCCAGAAACTGAAGTTGTTTCGACGGCGTCTTCGTAGTCGGATTCAACAATAGATCTGCTAATCTCTGCTTGATTTTGATCTCGATTCTTCCTTCTTCTTCTATGATTCACCATGGCTCTGATACCATATTAGAACCCATATAGAAGAAGATATTTGGGAGAGAATCTAGAGAGCAGAGAATTCTTATTCATAGAAAAAGACAAAATTGTTACAGACTAATATAGTCTCCAACGACTACAACAAAATATCCTAACAAACTATTACAGCTGGCAATATAAAGAAATAATTCCCTACATACTAACATAGTTCTTATCTTGCACCTTACTAACTCTAACACCCTTTCAGGTATGAAAACATTAGTGCAGTCCCAACCTCAATGGACTGGAGAAAGAAAGGTGCAGTTACCCCAATTAAAGACCAAGGCCAATGTGGTACAATTCGATCTTATCATATAACAAAACAGACATTTTAATCAAACTAGTTACAGGCTAATTTATCAATTGAGCTTTCTTTCACAGGATGTTGTTGGGCATTTTCAACTGTGGCTGCAGTGGAAGGAATAACTCAGCTAACAACTGGGAATTTGATTTCACTTTCTGAGCAAGAACTAGTTAGTTGCGACACTAATGGAGAGGATCAAGGATGTGAAGGTGGACTCATGGACAACGGTTTCAAGTTCATCATAGGAAATCAAGGAATCACGACCGAAACTAACTATCCTTATGAGGCAGCAGATGGAACATGTAACATAGAAGAGGAGGCTAACCATGCAGCCAAGATCACCGGTTACGAAGACGTACCAGCAAACAGTGAAGCAGCATTGATGAAAGCAGTAGCAAATCAACCAATTTCAGTTGCAATAGATGCAAGTGGTTCTGAATTCCAGTTCTATTCAAGTGGTGTCTTTACTGGATCATGTGGGACTGAATTGGATCATGGAGTTACCGCTGTTGGGTATGGATCCAGCAACGGCATGAATTATTGGCTGGTGAAGAATTCATGGGGAAGCCAATGGGGAGAAGAAGGATACATAAGAATGCAAAAGGATATCGATGCAGAGGAAGGACTTTGTGGCATTGCTATGCAAGCATCTTACCCTACAGCTTAAATCTCAGAATAAGATACAACAACAACACCAAAGCTTTATTCCCGAAATGATTCGGGAGATTCAGACACATGCATCTAAAAGTCAATATATAAGCAAAACTGAGTGCATTCCTCTCTCAAGTAGCAAGTTTTCCTATTTGTAATGTTTGAATTTTAAGAACTAAGAAGTATTGTAGAAATTGGCGTTATGAGTTTTAAGAAAACATCAATTGCAGTAGCAAAACTGAAACTAACTAACAAACTATATCCAAGAAGAAGCAAGAATTTCAGGGTCCCTGATATTTCAGGTTCTATATCCAAGAAAGCAATCAAATTACTGTAATATACAAGAATACATAACAAAGATCTCACAAAGTTCCACTTCTCACAATTCTCGAACAAGAATGCAGCAGCAACACTCACATGTGAGAGTAAATCATCAACAAAGCCTCCCTACAAAGTTAAAGACATTAGGGGGCAAGATTTAGAAAATAAATCAATTTATCTAAACCACAACTATGATACCAATGAGGATAGCATAAACGCTAGGTGTTTGCTTTAACCAAAATGTAGCACTAAACCAGTTTGTATAAATCCAAAAAATTGATCATGATCACATAGAGACGGAAAGAGTGTACAATATTGAACGTTTTGCGAAGCTTCCTTCTTATGTGGTAAAGTTGGCAACAGCATGACAGTATCAATCAATATATGGATAATTTGCAAGTAACGAGAATCATGACACTAAGAACTTTCTACATTAGCTCATACAATATATGAATAATTTGCAAGTAAGCATATCCTTAACTCATCTTCCTCAGTATTATATGGAGTATACAAACACAAAACGAACAAGAATATTTGATTCCTTTCAGGTAAGCATTCAATCTATAAATTCAAGACTCAATCGGAGTCTATAAACATAATGAAGTTGCAAGGAAATTTGGGGAAAACTAATAAAAAATAAACTGTAGCAGCATTGTGCTTGTGTTCTAATTGACAGATTGTGATTCACAGAAGACGGTGTTTTCTTTTGATCTGACTACGCGATATCCTTACCACAATGCTAAAATAATCTATGCTCGCACTGGGAAGGCCCTATAGGTGATAGAAGAAGGTGTTTTCTTTCAAAATTTGGAGATTATGGCGGCAAAACAGATCCACGAGGATTTTTGCAGGCAAAAAGCAAAATGGGCTTCGGTTTTAGTGGCGCATTAATTCTTTTCATATTGGCATTTTATTGGCCCATTAACATACATAATATATTATTTTAAATAGCTGAGGATTTTTTTTTTTTTTTTTTTGATGGAAGATGAGGATCTTTTTATATGAAAGACGCGAATAGGGACACGGATTTACCAACGGAGAATTTCTTTTAAGACTTTGTGGCGCTTATATTAATTGAATAATTTATTTAATAAATTTAAGGTATATATCTCTTAGATAAGGGTATATTTCAATTAAAACCTCTTATATTATAAAATGAATGAAGGGAGTTATATACTAAGGTTATTTAGGTGTACATATTTTTTTTAATAATATAACATACTAAATCATATATTATATTAATAAGTGTACCAATTGAGTTAACACTAAAAAAGATATACAATTAAAAATGAAATTTTATTAAACATGTAACTATCAAAATTATATTAAATGTGCAATACTTCTATTAGTTGAGAGATTAATATAAAAATGCCATCAGACGTTAACTATGAGCTTATATTGGTACTTAAAGTGGTTATTTAATATGGCCATAACTTCTGCAATTAAGAGGTTTTGAATTGAAATCCTGCTTAAATTGATAGTTCAATCAATTTCTTAACTTGAAAATAGATTAATTAGGTAGTTCCCTAAATATGAGTGTTTACCCCCAAAAAGAAAAAGTTAAGTCATTGTGCAAACTTTTCTGCATCATAGAGCACATTGGGGCTTCTAAGCAAATGCATAATGCAGTGTAGTTCAAGTTATTACTATTTATTTATATTTGATGAATAGTTCAAAGTAACATTATTTGTTGGCAAATGCACGGCGAATTACTTCTCATATGTGAACACAATTAAGAAAGAAACAAAAAAGCGAAAAAATTTTGGAGGTTGAAAACTAAACTTAACTTTGTGCCTGTGTAAAACCAATAAAAAATAACAATGTATTAAAAAGCGGTAGGTGCTTAGGGTTGAGGGCTTTCAGAGCTTAATGAGAGTATATTCGAAGATTAGTTGGGAACTAGTCAAATTTTGACTACCTAATCGAATCGAATCGAATTCTCCACCTTTAGCGCGCCTATGCAGAGTCTAAGCTGTCAAGGCGTCCTTCATTTAAAAGAGTGTGGAAAATAGATTGTCCAACAAAAATGGACCAAAATAATAGAATATGCAATAAGTTAGTATTAAACAAGTAAATTCCAAAATGATTCATATTCTATACAGGTTTCAATCAGAATGCTTTTAGGGGCAGGTCGTTTTTCATTCTAATAAACCATTTTGAGCTCAAAACTAAAGATTATACTTGTATATAAACCATTCTAACATGCCCTAATTCTCCATCATCCATAACAACAACAACCATCATTTCCAATGGCTTTCACAACCCGGTTCCCATGCATTACTTTGGCACTCATCTTTCTCTTTGGAGCTTTGGCTTCTCTTGCAACTGCTCGTACTCTCCAAGATGCATCAATGCAGACGATGCATGAGCAATGGATGGCTCGTTATGGACGAGTCTATAAGGACTCTAACGAGAAGGAGATGCGGTTCAACATCTTCAAGCAAAATGTTGAATTTATTGAATCCTTTAACAAAGTTCAAGCCAAATCATACAAGCTAGGCATTAACCAGTTTGCTGATCTAACTAATGAAGAGTTCAAAACCTCAAGAAACAGGTTCAAGGGCCATATGTGCTCAGAACAAGTAGGACCTTTCAGGTATGAAAATATTAGTGCAGTCCCAACTTCAATGGACTGGAGAAAAAAAGGTGCAGTTACTCCCATCAAGGACCAAGGCCAGTGTGGTAAGTTTCAATCTTATCATACAAGAAACGAACTTACTAGTCGAACTATTTAACTGGGTAATTTATCAACTGAACTTTCTTTCACAGGATCGTGCTGGGCATTTTCAACTGTGGCAGCAGTTGAAGGAATCACCCAGCTAACAACAGGAAAATTGATCTCACTTTCTGAGCAGGAACTAGTTGATTGTGACACTCAGGGGGAGGATCAAGGTTGCGAAGGTGGACTCATGGACGATGGTTTTACTTTCATCATAGGAAACAAAGGGATCACTACCGAAACTAACTATCCCTATGAGGCTGCTGATGGAACTTGTAACACAAAGGAGGAAGGTAACCATGCAGCAAAGATTACCGGTTACGAAGATGTACCAGCAAACAGTGAGGCGGCACTGATGAAGGCGGTAGCAAACCAACCAATTTCAGTTGCAATAGATGCAAGTGGTTCTGAATTTCAATTCTACTCAAGTGGTGTCTTTACAGGATCATGTGGGACTGAACTGGATCATGGAGTTACCGCTGTTGGGTACGGATCCAGCAACGGTATGAATTATTGGCTGGTGAAGAATTCATGGGGAAGCCAATGGGGAGAAGAAGGGTACATAAGAATGCAAAAGGATATCGACGCAGAGGAAGGACTTTGTGGCATTGCAATGCAAGCATCTTACCCTACCGCTTAATCATAAAAATGCATCTAAAACTCAGTATATATAAAAAAAAATAGGGTCCATGCTTGGCATTAGTAACTATTGTATGTTTTGTGTTGTTTATAATCTTAGTTGATATGTGTGAAATCATCACACAAGTTGTAAGTCTGTATATCTTTCATTTTTTTTAAGTAAAAGCGGGTAGCACGGCGAAACGGAATGACTTAATCCCAATATAGTGTGCATTTGGATATTGCTTTCTCATATATGCAATCAAACCTAACTTGCCAAGTATTATATGGAAATGCTTACCGTGATTTCTTCTGTTCACCGCCTTCCTGCAAAAACAAATAAAATGATATGAGGAACCTATAGTATAATGAACTTAGTTCAGATTTTTTCTATTTCTTAAAATATAATTGATAGTCCCTCAACTATGCATTTCCATGCTCATTGAGCATGATATTGCTTGTCTTTTAATCAAGTGTTGAAGAAACCTGGAATAATTCCTGTACACAAAAATAGAATTTGATGTAATACACCTTTACTAATGTAAGACTTGGTGGCAACAAACAGTCGATGAACAGTAAATCAGCTTTGAAAAGAATAATTTTGGATTAGCATATAAAATAAGGTCACCAAGCAGCTCACAAGACAGAAATACTACAGAGCACCAAAGGCTAAAACTTGAACACATATAGTTTACAATAGAATACTTGATGCCACAAGAATTTCAGTGCGTCGGGTGATAAACTTGCAAGGAGCAAGAAATAGAGAGTTTCTAGTTGCCTTTTATATTGTCTATTGATAAGCTCGAATTTGACTATGTATATGGTTAATTATTCATGTAATTAGGGGCCAATTAGACCTTAATTGTATATTTTGTGGGTCTAACAATGATATTTTCAGTTTAAAGAGCTATCAAAGGGATATTTGCTGTAAAGCAGCCTGCATGAGTGAAAAGTAGAAGTCACATCAGAAGGAAGGAGGGGTAAAAGTGCCGGCAGCTTGGAGAGAGAAAGTAGCAGTCTAGAAGTGATGTTTGCCGTTCAAAAATGAGTCTCTTGTCTTGCAAGAAGAGATGTTTAACAGCTGTAATATAAGTAGTATTACTTTTGTTAGCTGGAACAGTGTACCTAGAGTACTTTTAAGTAGTATTTTATTAGTTACTTTTTGGGTATTAAGTAGAGAACAATTCTGAGGAGAGAGATATCGGGGATATCATCTTAACATCTCTCATCTTCATCTATCTTCAGTGTATTAACTTTAGATTTCTGGTAGTTGAGCTCCTTTAATGGAGTTCATTGTAGTTATTGTTGTTATCATGCTCACCATGTGTGAGTAGTACTCTCTACGAGCTAAACCAGCCTTTGGGCTGGTGTTGTAAGTCTCTTTATCTCTTTAATTAATGAATGAATGTTGTTTCTATTTGGTGTTTAGTAAAGCTCTGTAGATTTCAGGTCTTAACCAGCCTGTTACAGCATGCATAACCGACATGACCATTGCTTTTATGTATGCTTGTTCTTTATATAAACATATACATCTGATATGAACAGTTGAATGATGTGTATCAAGGGTTTTCATGCAAATGAGATGTTACTTCGTGCTTAATCAAGTAGTAAAGCATCCTGAAAGGCCTTTAGGGTGTGAGTAATACTTAGTGATTTGGGGATATGACCATTTGAACCAAGTTAGCTTAAAGTAGAGACCTTGACAGAATAGTTATAAACATTCATGAGTTAAGAAAGGAGAGAAGGGAGGTTGCAATGCCAGTTCCCCGCTGTGTTTAGCTTGTTCCTTTTAATATATTGTTGTCAATCATTATTTCTCATCTTTTAATCTTCAGATCTGTTTTTAGTGAAGTTCATTACAGTAGATAATAGTTAACCAATCTCAAATCAACCCTTTTTTTATGTTACCAGTCACGTAAACAGACTGTTCCATAGGTCTTTTCAATTAATCTTTTCATCTCAATCCCTGTGGAGACGATAATCTACTTATCATTTTATTACTTGTACCTAGTATACTTGCTAGAAGACACATCCAGAGGTAACATCTATTAGCATTTTTGAGTGCGTGACGTCTTATTGCAGTTGAAAGAAACCTTATAAACATCCATTCGTAGCTTGGAACAAGCATCTATGAAGAATTTAGGATTAAACACTTCCATACTACACTTATTCGAGAAAGTAAGCTTAAAAACTCAAGGACTCAGAAGAGACAATTGAAGTTCATCCATGTATTCTAGTCTTCTGAAAAAGCAACTCATATTTTGAGTATAGTTCACAAATGTATTCAAATTGAATCTGTAGATATACCTAAATAAGGGGCAGAAAATCAGAACGAAGTAGGCATCAAAGATGTCATTGGATATAGTCTTATAGAATATACCATAGAAAAGTAACTCAAAGTGACAATACCTAAATGATCTTAAAACAAAATTGTTCAAGAATTAAACTTTCTTACATTAACATTTCCACAAGCTCTACCATAAATAGTCACATAATATTAGCGCGGTCATATTGAAAATTGTTAACACAATGGTCATTAAGTTAGTAAAGTGAAGAGTTCATGTGCCATAATCGTAAATTTGAAGTTTAGAGGCCATAACAAAGGTAGATGTAAAGTTCAGGGACCATGGGTGTAATTTACCTAAGGAGGGAAAATATAATTTTATCGAGCACTTACGACGGCTCCAAAAGTATTTAGCATCAGGTATTTGAGAGCACCCCAACACATTTTGGATGGATCCAAGGACAAAGATGTTTAATTTGAACAAGTCATGAGGAGCAAATGTTACGAATAATATGTCAGAGCAAAAACCAACATTTTTATATTAAATAACTAGTACTATTAAATAATGTGAATTTTCCACATGCAACCCTAAACTTTGCAGACAAACTATTATGTGATCGAATAGAATGCTTTTACCTTTTAATTACAAAACTTAACGTGAATGGCCAACATAAAAATGATATGTTAATGTTTCTAATTAGAGGCTAATTAAGAGGTCAATTATCAGCCTGCATGTATTGCAAGGAACTCTGCAAAAATAAAATATTTGTTTTATGCATCAAATTACACACATAAAACATAAAAGGTGCAATTTGTTTGAATAAAATATATTGGAATCTAACATCAGATTCTGTCTTATTAAACTTTAATTATCAATCATATATAGCAGAATGTTTTTACAGGCACGTATATATCTCTATCTTTTTTGTTTCACTCCAAAATGAAAAACCAAAGCTCTATATAAATAAGTCATTAGAAATCCTAACATTTCATCCATTCTATCAACTATCATTTCTATGGCATTCACAACCCAATTCGCAGGCATGTCTTTGGCATTCGTCTTCATTTTGGGAGCTTTGGCTTCTCAAGCCATGGCAGCTCGCACTCTCCAAGATGCAACAATGCAGACTATGCATGAGCAATGGATTGCTCGCTATGGACGAGTCTACAACGACCCTAATGAGAAGGAAATGCGATTCGACATCTTCAAGCAAAATGTTCAGTTCATTGAATCCTTCAACAAAGCTGGTGGCAAATCATACAAGTTAGGCATTAATCAGTTTGCTGATCTTACTAACGAAGAGTTCAAAACCTCAAGAAACAAATTCAAGGGTCATATGTGCTCTGAACAAGCAGGTCCTTTCAGGTATGAAAACATAAGTGCAGTCCCTACTTCCATGGACTGGAGAAAGAAAGGTGCCGTTACTCCTATCAAGGACCAAGGCCAGTGTGGTAAGTTCTGAAATCTTATAATAGAACACAACAAACCTTTAAATGGAACTATTTAATTTGCTAATTTATCAATATAACATTCATTCACAGGATCATGTTGGGCGTTTTCAACTGTGGCTGCTGTAGAAGGAATTACTCAGCTAACAACAGGGAAATTGATTTCACTTTCTGAGCAAGAGCTAGTTGATTGTGACACTAAGGGAGAGGATCAAGGTTGCGAAGGAGGACTCATGGATGACGGTTTCACATTCATCATAGGGAACAAAGGAATCACGACCGAAACTAACTATCCTTATGAGGCTGCTGATGGAACTTGCAACACAAAAGAGGAGGCTAACCGTGCAGCCAAGATTACCGGTTACGAAGATGTACCAGCAAACAACGAGGCAGCATTAATGAAGGCAGTAGCAAATCAACCAATTTCAGTTGCAATAGATGCAAGCGGCTCTGAATTTCAGTTCTATTCAAGTGGTGTCTTTACAGGATCATGTGGGACCGAACTGGATCATGGAGTTACCGCAGTTGGGTATGGATCCAGCAACGGAATGAACTATTGGCTGGTGAAAAATTCATGGGGAAGCCAATGGGGAGAAGAGGGATACATAAGAATGCAAAAGGACATCAGTGCAAATGAAGGACTTTGTGGCATAGCAATGCAAGCATCTTACCCTACTGCTTAAATCTCAGAATCTCACCAGTACATAGAAAAAGGGTGTATTCTTGCATTAGTAATTATTGTATGTTTTTTGTTGTTTATAATCTCAGTCGATATGTGTGCAATCATCGCACCAGTTGCAAGTTTGTATATCTTTCCCTACTTATTATAATATAGTGTGCATTTGGATATTGCTTTCTCCTCATATATGCAACTTGTCAAGTATTGTGGAACACTCAGTAGGTCTAATAAAGGAAATGCTTACCATGATTTCTTTAGCTCACTGCCTTCCTGCGAAAACAAATAAATGACGTCAGGAACCTATAGAAGAATGGACTTGCTTCAGATTTTTATATTTCTTAAAATATAATTGATAGTCACTCAACTATGCAATTCCATGCTCATTGAGCATGATATTGCTCGTCTTTAATCGAGTATTGAAGAAACCTGAAATAATTGCTATAGACAAAAATAGAATTTGGCGTGACACGTCTTTAATTAATGTAAGACTTGGTGGCGCCAAACAGGAAATGAACAGAAAATCAGTTTTCAAGAGAAGAGACTAACTTTGGATTTGCATATAAAATCAGATCACCAAACATCTCACTAGACAGAAATAGTACAGAGCACCATATACATGTATCCCACAGATTCAAACATATGCTCAAGCACCAAAGACTAAAACTTTAACATATATAGTTTACGATGGAATACTTGAAACCACAAGAATTTCAGTTCCTTGGAAGATAAACTTGCATGAATCAAGAAATAGAGTGTCTTGTTGCCTTTTATATTGTCTATTAGCATGTTCAAGTGAGTGACTTTATATTGCAGTTGAAAGAAACCTGATAAATGTCCAATCGTAGCTTGGAAAAAGCATCTACAACGAACGTAGTATTAAACACTTCAGTACTAAATTAGTTCAATAAAGTAAGCTTAAACGCTCAGAACAGACAATTGAAGTTCATCCAAGTATTCTAGTATGCTTAATCTGATCTGGAATTGTCAATGCAGGAGCATTGGAGTCTTCTCAAAAAGCAACTCATCAATTCCCCATAGAAAGATAATCAATCAAGAGAATAGTTCAGGAGAAAATACATATCTAAATATAGTTCACAAATTCATCCAAATTGAATGTGTAGACATACCTAAATAAAAGCAGAAAAATGGGAATGAAATAGCCATGAAAGAAGTCATTGGTTGTAGAATATGACGACAATAGAAAAGTAACCCAAAATGGTGTTACATAAATGACCTCCAAACCAAAATGTTCAAGGATTAAACTTTCTTACATTATTATTTCCATAAGCTCTACAATGAAAAATTATCTACTATTACTATTAGAGCCGTCATTTTGAAAAATGTTAAAAGTTATCATTATGTTAGTAAAATGCATAGTTCGTCATAATTGTAAATTCTGAAGTTTAGGGTCCATAATGGAAGTTATTGCAAAGTTCAGGAGCCATGGGTGTAATTTACCGAAACATATGGAGGGCAACATTTTGAATAGTTCAAGAGGAAAATTGTACTTTCATCCTTCTTTTTATTAGCTAGTAGTCTAAACCTTGCAGACTAACTATTATATGATCAAATATAAGATGTCAATTATATGCTAATGTTGCCGGTTAAAGGCTAATTAAGACATCAATCAATCGGTGTAGGCTATGGTTACTTTGTTTTTCCTCTACTTTGTTTGTACTTTGTCCTATTTACCATTAGATTAGGTTTTAACCCATGATCTAATGGTGGATAAAACAAAGTAATGGTTACTTTGTGAAAAACAAAGTAACCATAGAATCTCCCCAATCATTAGTCTACATGTTTTGCAAGGAACGCCACAAATATGATATATTTGTTTTATGCATAAAATTACACACAAAACATAAAAGATGCAATTTATTTGAATGATATATTGGAATCTAACATCATATTCTGTCTTATACTTTAATATTGTATCAATCATGTATAATGGTTTCATAATCAATCATATGTAGCAGAATGTTTTTACAGGCACGTATCTTTTTTGTTTCATTCCCAAATGACAAGCCAAAGCTCTATATAAATAAAGTCATTAGAAATCCTAACATAACATCTATTCTATCAACTATCATTTCCTATGGCATTCACAACCCAATTCACAGGCATGTCTTTGGCATTCGTCTTCGTTTTGGGAGCTTTGGCTTCTCAAGCCATGGCAGCTCGTACTCTCCAAGATGCATCGCTGCAGGCACAGCATGAGCAATGGATGTCTCTTTATGGACGAATTTACAAGGATGCTAATGAGAAAGAGATAAGATTCAATATCTTCAAGCAAAATGTCCAATTTATTGAATCCTTCAACAAAGCTGATGGCAAATCATACAAGTTAGGCATTAATCAGTTTGCTGATCTTACTAACGAGGAGTTCAAAAACTCAAGAAATAGATTTAAGGGCCATATATGCTCTGAACAAGCAGGTCCCTTCAGATATGAAAACATTAGTGCAGTCCCAACTTCAATGGACTGGAGGAAGAAAGGTGCTGTTACTCCCATCAAGGACCAGGGCCAATGTGGTAAGTTTTGAAATCTTATAATAGAACAGAACAAACGTTTATATCAAGCTATGTAATTGACAACTTCATCAATTGAACTTTTCTTTCACAGGATCCTGCTGGGCATTTTCAACTGTGGCTGCAGTAGAAGGAATCACGCAGCTATCAACCGGGAAATTGATTTCACTTTCTGAGCAGGAACTAGTTAGTTGTGACACTAAAGGAGTGGATCAAGGATGTGAAGGTGGACTCATGGATGATGGTTTCACATTCATTATAGGGAACAAAGGAATCACGACCGAAACTAACTATCCTTACGAGGCTGCTGATGGAACTTGTAACACAAAGGAGGAAGCTAACCATGCAGCCAAGATCACCGGTTACGAAGATGTACCAGCAAACAGTGAGGCAGCATTGATGAAGGCAGTAGCAAACCAACCAATATCAGTTGCAATAGATGCAAGCGGTTCTGAATTTCAGTTCTATTCAAGTGGTGTCTTTACAGGAACATGTGGCACTGAACTGGATCATGGAGTTACTGCTGTTGGGTATGGATCCAGCAACGGAATGAACTATTGGGTGGTGAAGAATTCATGGGGAAGCCAATGGGGAGAAGAAGGATACATAAGAATGCAAAAGGATATCAATGCAGAGGAAGGACTTTGTGGCATTGCAATGCAAGCATCTTATCCTACTGCTTAAATCAGAAAATTCCACATGGACCGAAATCAGTACATAAGAAAAGGGTGTATGCTTGGCATTAGTGAACATTGTATGTAAAGTTGTTTATAATTTCATTCCCTATGTGCTGAATCATCGCACCAGTTGTAAATCTGTATACCTTTCCCTACTTATAATATATTATGCATTTGGATATAGTTTTCTCCTCGTGTGTGCAGCCAAACCTAACTTCTTAAGTTTTGATTACGTGATCTTTTATACAATAAATCCCACATCATTCTTGAAGAAGAGCACAGCAACAACACGTTAAATGCGAGAATGAGCAAGATTTGTAGAAAATATAACCATACTTATTAACTTAACACTGCAGTTAGTCAATGCGTTTCAAAATTAGTAGATCATGAATTCAAGATCCGTCTTCAGCAAATTCCCGGTGTCATGAAGGATAGTAAATCACGTAGAAAGAGCAAGTACAGGTATAATGAAGGATATTCATTACAAGCTTGTGCTGAAGCAGAAATGAGAGAGAGTTTCTCATCTCCACCAACTAGAGTTAAAGAACCACTGATCAAACCATTCATCTCATTGCTTTGTTCATCTAAGTAACTCAGTAGAACTGGAAAATAATCTGATTATACAGAAACTAGATGGAAAGATGTGACTCCACATCTTACATCGCCTCCACCAGCTTATTCATTCCAATTATATGTTTAAAAGTGACGAACACTTCCCTTGTTTGCATACTAAGTGATTGATTTCTTATTGGAGTTGAAAAAACCCGAAAAATGTCCAACAGTAGCTCAAAACGAGCATATTAAAATATCAAACACTTTTGCTCTAAAATTATTCAAGAAAGAAAATTTACAAGCTCCATCACTCAGATGAAACAACTGAAGTTCTTCCAAGTACACGTATTCTGGTGTGCTGATTCTTTAGTTCGTTATGTTGAGAATTAACTATTAATTTAAAATCTTTAAGCAAAATAAATTAATAATCTCTAGAATGTTGTGTCTAGAAAATTAAAGAAAAATCTAGCAAGTTTGAGAAAAATTAAGCATTTGAATAATCTAGATTATAAGATGAAAAGAGAAGAATCTAGAACTAAAGTATGTAGATTGTGCTAGAATGTTTCCACCACCAACATAATTAGTATAAATAGGAGTAGGGATGGCTTAGTTGATGTATGCACCAAAATTAGAGAGTAGGAAAAATGTGAGAAGAAAATTGAGTGTTGTAGTGCTATTAAATGTAGCAAATATATAGAGAGTTATGTCTATGTATGAGTGTTGTGTGAGGTTGTAAACAAAATTATATTTGATCAATAAAAGTTAGTTTGTGTTTTTAGTCGAGTTCTTCAATAGTCTACACTGAGTCCGATCCTCGATTTCCTAACACGTTAAAGTTTGAATATAATTCACAGATTCATCCAAATTGAAAGCGCGCAGATATAACCTATAAAGAGAAGAAAAATATGGATCAAACAGCCATCAAAATCTGAAATTGGTTATAGAATATGATGACAGCAGAAAAGTAACTCAAAATATGAGTATCGTAAGCAAAAAAGTTTAAACTAGATTTACATTTTCGAGGGATCAATATGAAACTTCTAGATATAAGTTAGGCATGAACAAAACAGTTTGGTAGTCAATCTTCAAGGTTACAATCACGTGAATAGTTGCCTGCAAGACAAAAAGAAAGATCTCTTGGATGTTAATGGAACAGTAAACGAGTTATGAATTCTGATTGGAAACAGAAATAGCATCTCCAGATATAATGATAGCTCATCATCCCAAACTAAATTAGTAGAGCTCATACTGAAAGTATGTCATAATAATTAACAATGCCATTTCTATGTGAGATATGCAGGACTTCACATATATGTTCCCATGCCAATTACTTTGACGTTCAAACAAAAAATTAACAAGACATAAATCAATTCTGTACAACAACATGTCAAAGTTGCTTGCATTGACTAATAACTCTCGAGCAGTGATATAGTGCCACTCAACAAAATGATGCAGACATTAAATTAGTAACCAGTGGGGTTCAAAAATTAGTTGATGAAAAGAACAGTTAAGACTTACAGATTTGCCAATTCCAGCTTGCCCAGTAATGACAAGAACATTACTAAGAATTTCCTTAAAAAAAAAAGAGAAAGATTATTTAGTTAAAAAAGCAAAAGCATGAATGCTTAAAGAAAATGGGAAAATCACTTCTCCATGGCTACAATCTTTCCCATACTGCTCAAGAATATCAGAAATTTCATTAAATATTAATTAACCTTTCACTTTCAGGAGAAAAAGAAAAGCAACATCATCAGTCAACATTTTTCAACTTTTGCGACATAATGTTATGTCAAGCACCTAAACGGTTGCTTGGTAAGATTTCAACCTCGTATTAAAACCATATTATGTCCTCTCTTGAGCAAGTTTCTTTCACATAGGTAGCTAGAGACATTCTAAGTTGATACATGGACAAATAATGTGCTGCAGAAAGAGAAGTTTATAATATGTCACAAGGGTAGTCCTTAGTCCATAACACAGGCACTTCTAGAAGTCCACTCAACAAAAATGTTTTTATAATCTCTATGAACAAAAACCTCAGAAACCAAATAACAAATGAAGATCTTCTCTCAAGTTTGTCCCATCCTTTATACTCTTAGAATCAACCTCTAGTTCATAACAAATTATTTCCTTGCCCGCTCGAAAACTTGAATTTTAATAAAATAAGTCCATTAACTGTATAGTACCTTTGAATTAGTCAATCTTTCCTCAAACCAGACCTTAACATCCTCATGCAGGAAAAGAAATTGTTATGAACTAGAGGTTGATTATTTGAACACATACATGAAATGAAATTACGACATGAGCTATTAATTCTAATATATCTCATCATGGTATTCAATAACAGTAAATTAGGATGAAATAACTGTGTTGAATAAAAGCTGGGAGTGAGGGGGAAAAAGGACCGGACGGAATCCCAACTAGGTTGGCACCCCGAACAAGGCCCTCGAAAAAACCCCCATCCCATCTCATAAAATGTATTAATAGTTAACGTATACAAAGAATGAATGAATGAAACTGGGAGTGAGGGGGAAAAAGGACCGGACGGAATCCCAACTAGGTTGGCACCCCGAACAAGGCCCTCGAAAAAACCCCCATCCCATCTCATAAAATGTATTAATAGTTAACATATACAAAGAATGAATGAATGAAAGAATGAGTTAATTGAACAAACAACAATGGATGAATCCTAAAACGAATTCAAATGAATGCATCATCTCCTTGGTGCACGCTCATGAGGTAGTCATAGTCTAATGGGGGGAACTGTTCGTAGTCGAGGGGCAGATCATAATCCACAGCAGCATTGTCTTTGTTATCTTCTTCTAAAGGCATGAAGTTGTTTAGCCATGTCGTCAAATCTGAGGTTGGAATTGTGTCTTCATTGCATACTTCTTCATCATTCATCATGATTTTCTCTAGTTCGGTAGTTTGTTTGACCGGATGCCTCCATCATCATGTACCGCTGTAATCAGCAATATCCCTACTCCTACCCCTATGATTACGGGTCGAAATGAGGACAAACTGAATCTAAGTTATAAATTGTTTTGGGATATGTTTGAATGACTTGTAACTATATACATGTAGTATTATTGTACGGCAGAAACCATTCTTCATAACAATCTGAGCATGGAATATTGTTTGGAATCACGGGGCTCCGACTCCGGCGCTACTGTGAATGTCAGATGATGGCTATCTTGAAAAACGGGATAATACCCATTCTCGGTTGATTGATCTTCAAAAACAGTAATAGGAACATTGGGTGTTCCATATTCAGACATCCCCACATAACTTTCAATACCTACAACGTGCCACAATTAATTAATCAACATATGTTGAATGAACCACCTCCAATTCAAGTATCGAAATTGAATCAAGTTAAAAATTAATTTAACAAATACATGTTTGAATAAATTATAATATACCTGCAGTATCATTGTGTTGCAGAAAGCTCATCTGATCATAATCTGAGCTTGGAAGATTGTTCTGAATCTTGGGATCCGCCTTAGGTTCAGGCATTAATGTGAGATCATTGACATCTTGAGAAAATGGAACAACGGATGTTCCATAATCGAAGTTCTCAATCGCCTTCTTCGTCTTCTTGGAACTTCCAACACCTGCCACATGATATGAAAGTTTTAATTAATTACTGGACTAATAATATGTTTCAATAATTTACAATATTGATCAACTTGATAAGATAGTAATAATTTGTTTGAATGAAATACTCACATCACATGCTGTATTGGTATTTGTTGGCAACTTTCTTTTCTTGGATGGCATAGGCTTAGTTGTTGTTGCTTCAGCAGCCTTTTCTTTATTATAAATTTTACATACCATGTAATTTCCAACCTACAGTTAATAAAAATACAAATTTATAATTAATAATTAGATTATATTAGGTAATATATAAGTAAATAATTAATTAACGAAACCCTAATAGGTAATTTAGGAAATAAAACGAGATTTTGTTTTGGTTTTTACCCGGCCAGGAAGAGAGAACTCAGTCATGAGCATCACATGCATTTATAAGCCTTGGAAAATCACAGGCAAGGTGGTTTCAAAAATGAAGAATGACATCAATTACAATTGCACCCGCTATATAGGCTGCACAGAAACATGCATGTAAGCACGTTAAGCAATTCGAATGTACTAATTAATATATCCTACTCAAAGTTAACGCATCGGACATTAGACTTTTCAAAATTAACTAAAACAGTAAAACATACTTACCATAGGTGTTGTCGATTGTAAGGTGTTTATAATTTGAGAGTGGCCCCGACACAAGCCAACATTAAAATAGTGTTGATCTCAAGAACGTAAACTTGACCCTCGTGTTTGAAGAGAGTATGAACAACCTTAACACGTGCAAAACACCCAAGTGCTACTGCTTGTCACGATCGAGAACGAAGAAGGATTGACTCGCAATAATGGATGCTAGGAACTGTTTAACAAATTGAAAGAGATCTCTAGAACTAAGAGAATTGTGTAGATATTGTTCAATAACCGACATAGCATTAGTATAAATAGGATGGGCTATGTAATTCAATGTATGCAGCAAATATTGTATGAATAAGTAGGTATGCAGCAAATATTGTATGAATGTGTGAGGCGTGAGTGTGGTGAGCTTGTAAGCTTTAGTTTAATATTAATAGAAATTAGTTTATTCAAGTTTAGTCCTCCAAATACTTAACATGATTCAACTACTTACAACTAGTTAGTTTGTTCATCAATTTCCATCTGCTTTACTTTTTTACTTTTTCTTTTTTTTAGATATTGATAAATAGCTCATTTTCTTGCTTAATCTGCTTGTTCATTTGGTGTTTATTTCATGTTATTTGCAGGAAATTAGGATATCATCCTTTTACTGATTAAATAATTAAAATAAAAAAAAAAACTGTCCATTTGACAGAAACATGATAAAAAAACAATTTCTGATAAGATAAATCAATATTGGTAAAACATTAAAAATCAACTGTTAAATGTAATATTTAACTAAAATCTAATTTGTGATGTAATTTTCTCAAACTTTTAATCACAACTCTACAATAGTGAATAACAATGATAATCAAAGAGGTAAAATTCTAATATTTAATAACACACAACAGAACTTACAAATAAAATTACGAAAAAGTAATTCTGATTTTTTTTTCTTAAAAATTAACCTTGATTAGTTTACTTGATCAAACCTCATAAGTCATGCCTATTTTGAGTAAATGCTATCTAGGAACTAAGTAAACTTCATCCGGCAGCCTCACACATCTGCTAATCCAATTATAAAGATAATCAATGATTAATCTTTTTACTAATGATGATCCATTTGAAGCCGTTGCAAATCCACAGTTAACATCAGTCGACTCAATCTTATCGGTCATCAATTTCAAATACGAACGCCTTTCTGATTCACAAAACATGGCCATCTTCATCGCATATGTTTTTGGTGTTTTCGCCTTTCCATGTTCCAGAGCCGGCACGGCGTCCGACTTTCTGTCTGCTTAAGTAATGAATCTGGGTCACAACATGGAAAATTCCGGTGTAGCTTTTCTCCAGAATTTCCCATGGGTTTTTGTCATATAAATTGAACTCGCCGATCAATGGGGGAAGACTTCCTCCGTTGAGGTTAAGGTTGAGATAATGTAAGACCAGCTCTTCATCGGTAGGAACAAATCGGTATCCAGTCGGAAGTGTATCATCGTTATTTGAATCATCCATATCTCCTTATGCGATGATCTTATTCTTCTTCTTGTGGTTTGTTGTAGAATGAAGAGAAAGATAAAACAATCTTGAGAAAGGGTTATGAAGATATATATAAAGGGTAGTAGGTAGGTTAAACTCTGCGGCATATCCTATTTAGGATTAAGCTTAATTTCTATAATGGATAATGCTTTGCTTAATTTCTATGAGGCGGTGGCATGCATCCTATTTAGTTAATTTCTAAAAGGGACCTGCATTTGCATGTATTCCCTTTTAGTGGTATTTCTGTTTACTTTAGGTTAATTTTAAATGACTGCTTATAATTTTACTCTTTTACAAATAAAAAACTGTAGTTTGACTTTGAGTAAATAAAGAATCGTGGTTTTCATTTTTTTTGCAGAATTAAGAAAATTATCGACTTTTTCAACGTAAACGAGGACATTTTTTGCTTAAATATTTTTTTCAACCTTTGATCGGTTATGTAAGAGTTAAAAATCAAATGTCAAAAAACTTTTTTGGACCAAAACGGTATTCGTTTACGGTAACAAAATTAATCATTTTCTTAAATTTGCCAAAACACAAATTTAAAATTAACCCTTAATTTTATTTTAGGATAAATTACATTAGTCACCCTAAAATTTTGTACTTACTAACATGTTTCCGTCTCTCATTTTTAAAACTTGACATTTGTTTGTACTTTAATTTTATATTTTACTAATATAATAACTTTTCTTAATATTGATGAAAATGATGACTTTGACTTTAGGTCTGATGTAAATTTGTAAAAATGATATTCTAAGACAATATAACTTTTGAACTTTTTGATTTTAAAGTCGTTTGTGTATCGTTATTAGAGATAAAAGTTTCAAGAAAACTACAATTCGTTTGGTTGTGCACATCTATTCAATTGGTTGAATAGTTCCAAATGTTTAGCAAACAATATTTTACGGTTTTTTTATAATGGTTCAAATTAGTGGACCACAAATCATTTTGCGACTAAAACTTTGATGTTGTTGTTGTTGTTTGCATGATAACTACTTTAATTCTTGAAATTTTTCATTTTGAAGTCGTCAAAAATAGAGTTTTACAATTTTGAAAATAGTGTGAAACCATGATCTCATCAAGAACTTTTTTTGGAATTGCCCCTGTATGTTAATAATGTGAATGAAACAACATATAAAATAAAATCTGAGAAACATCTCTTAGTTCGGATATTAAAATTTATTCTAGGTACCTCTGACTTCAACCAACTTTATCATTTCTGATTGTTGTCTTATTAATGTATCTATTTCGATAAGTAGACAATTTAACTCATTTTAAAAAAAAACAAAACCATTACATTTTTCTGGTTAATACAATTTAGCTTTGCGAACCTGCATTTTATGAAATGTTTCCAATTGTCAGAATTTGAGATCAGGGAGATAATCTGTTGTCAAGCTAACCAAACATAAAGTAATTGTTTCCAATTTCCTAAGTTTAGTTATTGAAGAAAAACAATTATGGAATCGTAACTAGAATTTACATTTCTTCACAATTACAAGTAATTTCTCTTCTCCATATAGGGTACCGGATGTGAACTACACTTGTTACGCAACCAAAATGTACGCTTGTCGCCTTTGAGAGATAAGAAGATTTCTCTTGCATTACGATTGTCGAACAAATCAAGCGCTGTGAAATACATTCCTTCTTCCAAGCCTTGTATTCCATCCAACTCCTTAATACAATCAACTACACTGCATCTCTCATTAACTTTTGTTATTGCAGCTGTTTTCATCCTCGAAGCAGCTGCCATGTGCAATATTGCTCTTGCAATGCCATCATCAATCCCTTTTCGACCTCTTTTATGAGTAGCAGCACTTGTGCTGTCAATTGGAGTATGCATAACAGTAGTTATAGTATGCTTGGCAGGTTCAAGTGTTGTTGGTTGCAGATGCGTGGGTCGTTGAAATCTGTATTTGTTGTCTGCCATATCATCCCCACCATCAGATCCCAAAGAAGGGAACTCTTCTTCTTTAACAGTGTTCAAAGGATTCACCCACGGAATCGATGAAGGAACTTCTTCTTGTTCAGCAGAGCAGTCATGTTTTCCATTAGTTATCGGTTCACAGAAAATCACACCGAGCTGTTTATAGAAAGGGCAGCCACTCACTCTTATGGACTCAGCATCAGGATGTCCCTACAATTCAAAGTTTCATAGATCAATCTGCTGCCAATTCTCGAGGAACTCCAACCCCTATGATCTATCGGCTTCTATTGGAAATATAGTTACTTCACAAATCATTCCATGGAATTCTCAAGACCAGATCGTTACCATCTAATTTCTAGCATGCTCATTATATATTCAACAATTAACAACAACTCCATTGCAACAAATACACCATAAATTCTAGTATCGGTAAGAGATAGAAAAATGCACCTTCAAGTAGCAGATCCACGCATCATTGGTGGCTATAATGATCCCGGAAGATTCATCCAATCTGAATTCACTTAGACTGAGGAGTGACTTCAATATGGAATGCTGCTTTCTCATTATACAAAATCTGTTCTTGAGCTGCTCGGTGTCCCATTTGAGGCCGGTCTTTAAATAAAATTCGTCGCACATAAATTTCCAAGCTGACTTGGTAAAAGAATTATTGCTTGTTCTGTTTCCTTTGTGAACCTCATCGACCATCAAGTCAGCAAATATCTTAGTAAGACCATTGTTCCACCTTGCCCGAACTTGTGGTTCGGCTTGTTGATCCGGCTGACTTGATTGTTCCCTGGACCTCAAAACTCGACTTCCCAATTCCATCTATAAAAAAAAATCATTTCAAGTTCGAATATCTTAACACTATCAAATTCCACAAATCTTGAATGTAAAATTGCAAAAGTAGAGAACAAAATAGCATGAAATATATAGAGTTGAAAACATAATCAAACATACAATACTCCAACTAATTCAGCGAATTCCGTAAACTAACAGCAATTCTAATTTGAAGGATTGATGAACAGTGAGTTAAAGATCAATATTCTAAAACCCTACAGAATACAGAATGAGGCAACTGACCTTATGAAAGACAAAATTACTTCATCGCAATTAGATCAAAATGCGATTTGCATATCCCCAAACCTTTCTGTCTCAGAGAAGATGAGCTCAAGTTAAATTAACTGCGGCCCAAACGACCTAGTTTTCACGAAATTACTCAGTACAACTCCAACAAACAATGTTAAGTAAGGCTATGCTTGTTTTATTTTACTTAATTATTATTTTCTTTCTTTCATTTTTGCATCAAATTCTATCTCACTCCTATGGCTAAGTAATTTCTAAAGATCGAACTAATGAAAAAACATGCTCTATAAATATTAAAAAAAAAAGAATAATTAAAATAAATAAATAAAACTAGCTTTTTATGTAACACTTGAAAAGAAAAAGAGTTTATTTTCAAAGTTTAAAAGAATTATTGTTTCCTTCAAAAAATGAGTTAAAATTTAATACAAAACTATACATATTTTATTTGTTGAGTGAAAATCTAAAAGCAGCAATGAGAAAGCGAATATTCTACTCTAGCAATCGAATAACACCTACGTCAAAAGCGGTTAACACCTACGTCAATCGATTCTCTTAACAGCGGTTAACACACCTACATCAATCAGTTCTCTTGTTGAGAGGTTTCTAATACACTTGTCTTTTTTCTTAATAGTCACTTTACGTTCTTTTTCTTTTAAAGAAATAAAATTTACACGCTTCCTTTTAGAACGTGATAATTAAATTATTAAATTATTTGTTAAGAACATGAAAAAGTTAATACATGCAACTCATTATATTTAAGAATAGTACAAAAAATTATCAAATGCATTACATGAAACAATGTGTTGAGATACAAAGATAACCTACCAAAAGCTGAAGATCATAATACAATCGACCTTCGTTGAATAATATCTGAAGTTGCCACTCTGTACAATCTTTTTTGTTCCACTTACATTATTGGAATACCAACTTTTCGCTTTAAACTTTTATGCTAAAAGACACCAAAAGTTTCTCATATAAGCATTAGGGAGCCTTGTGAGTAAATTCCAGATCCGTCATTGTTTATAATGCATGGGATATAAATCTCCTTCGTCAGGCACCATTCTATGACCGATAACTACCAAAACATTCCAAATCTTCTAAATAAGAACAAAAATTACCCCAAAAAGTAAACTCCACCTGCATCTTGGGCTGTCAAAATGAACAGATTTCTACATATATACACTACAGCTACTCAGTTGATTGGCCACAAATTAGCATTCACTCTTGACGGTTGAAAGTAGTTACGGCATACCAGATACTGCTATATTTACCTTTCATATCAGCTTTGCTTCATGTAATAACCCTTACCAATCTTCTATATCGTCTTCAGAAATCTGCTCCTCTTCTTCATCAACAATAGCCATCTTCTCAGAACTTCCATTATGGTTATGCTCAAATTTCTGATGAGTTTCAAGATCAAAGTGTCCATGTCCGAGCCTTTTCATTACTGGTGTGTACTCGGTAGCAATGTCCAACACATTGGAAAAACTACAACCTCCATTAACAAGAAATCTCTGCTTCATTGTTTCTCTCTGCATTAAAACGTCTTGAGTTACCCAAAATAAAAAGGGTAAGAAGCCGTGGCATGACTTCTACGAAACTACTGTAAACAAAAAGAGCGAATAAAACATGCCTGATTGTGCAACATTAACTGGTCAATCTGCCAGAGCTTTGGCTTGCGGATCGCATGCCACCTGCAAGTTGAAAACAATTGGTTATATAGCTCAGACTCGTAGCTCATTCAATCAAACTGCTTCTATAATAAAACAAACACCTGGATGGAGAAGGTTGAGAATTTCCAAATAATACCCCACGGACAGCAACTGAAGCAGCGGCTGATTGAAGAATATTGTCTGCCTCATTATGTTTAGTCAACATTCCTCGAAAAGATGAGAGAAGCAAATCTGCATCACTTAAGTACGACGCCACGTCCCCAGCAGCATCCATCGCTTCATCACAGATAAAATCTAAAACTGCAGGAAAATAGAGGTGGTGTTTAGATATGATAGACACAACAAGGAGGTGAGAGATGTTGCCTTGTATGTGTTGATGAGAGAGGAGAAAGAGTTAAGCATGTAGCAAGAGGGCAGGAACGACCCTTATGACAATTTGTATATACCATTTTCTTGTAGAAAATCAGCAATCGGCCTTGCTTGACCGTGTGCTTGGCAAAGAACCTTCTCTGGAGTATCCATCTTTAGAGGTAATCTAAAGAATTTGTCTCGTACAAGAAACTCATCTTCATCTGCAACAAATACAAAATTATCTTTGAAGAAATATTCTCAGCTTGCATATAAAACAAGATCGCCAAACAGCTTGCAAGACAGAAATAGTACATACAACCCTATACATGCTTCTCATACATTCACACACATGCTCAAGCACCAAAGTCTCGAAGTTTAACATATATGGTTAACAAGGGCATACCCAACACCATCTGAACTTCAGTATCTCTTTTATTGTGCAGAAACTTGCCAAGGGCGTGAAATAGAGAAAGTGTCTCATCTCTGCCAAACAGAGATGCAAAACCGCTGATCAAACCATCCATCTCATCAGTTTTACCATCTGAGTAACTCAGAGTAGAACTGGAAAATGATGAATTGATAGTCATATGTGATTTTATACAAAAAAGCTGGAGAGATGTAATGGCATGTCTTATGTCGCCGCCACTGGACTTTGCTATCAAATCAATCTGTTCAGAAGTAATGTTACACTGCTCCAGTTTGCATATCCGGGTGAGAGCCTTCTTAATGGAGTTATTTGTAATGGGGTTAAATGAAACCTGTAAGTGTCCAGTAGCAGATTGAAATTAGCATGCTACAGACTTTAGCGTAGGAATTTTATGCTAAATTTGTTCAAGAAAGTAACCTTACAAGCTCCAGCACTCTGAAGAGACAACTGAAGTTCTTCCAAGTACCTTGCACTTTGGTCTGCTGATTCTGATTTGCAATTTTCAGTTAATAGTATTATAGTAGGGGTCTGAGTTGATCTCGCAAGAAGAATTAAGGAGCTTTGAAGTCTTCCAAAAGCAACACTTCCATTTGCCATAGGAAGGTCATCAATCAAGAGAATAATGGGTGAGTTCGCTTCAGGAGACAATAACGAAGGAATTACTCCATACTTCCTTATTTTCTCAATATAGTTCACAAATTCATCCAACTTGGATGTGTAGTTTATACCTACAAAAATAGCCAAAAAAATTGTACGTTAAACAGCCATTTAAAGGAGTCGTTCGTTACAGGATATGGTGACCATACAAAGTAGTTCAGACTCTGAAGTTCCCTTTTCCTAAATAAGCATGGTAGAAAATAAACTGAATTCACAGGTTAGAGAGATTTTTTTCAAACTGCTAGTTATAAATTTCACATATTTGACAGTTTTGATAGCAAACCTTGAAAACAAAGCTAGCTGCACATTTAAAAGAAATTTCAGGCGAACTATCTACTGATAAACGATTACTTCAGGAATTGAAAATTGAAGTTGCAGGAATTTTGAAAGATAGATCAATAAATCAAAGAACAGCCAATCATTCAAGGCTATGTCTCCATTAAAAACTTACCCGTAGCAGAGTTATGCATGTGCTCTTGCCAAAGAGTGGGAGTAGGTGCTTTCCATTCGCATACTGTGGCACCAAAATGAGATGCAATCACGTGAATAGTTGCCTGCAAGACAAAAAGAAAGATCTCTTGGATGTTAATGGAACAGTAAACGAGTAACGAATTCTGATTGGAAACAGAAATAGCATCTCCAGATATAATGATAGCTCATCATCCCAAACTAAATTAGTAGAGCTCATACTGAAAGTATGTCATAATAATTAACAATGCCATTTCTATGTGAGATATGCAGGACTTCACATATATGTTCCCGTGCCAATTACTTTGACATTCAAACAAAAAATTAACAAGACATAAATCAATTCTGTACAACAACATGTCAAAGTTGCTTGCATTGACTAATAACTCTCGAGCAGTGATATAGTGCCACTCAACAAAATGATGCAGACATTAAATTAGTAACCAGTGGGGTTCAAAAATTAGTTGATGAAAAGAACAGTTAAGACTTACAGATTTGCCAATTCCAGCTTGCCCAGTAATGACAAGAACATTACTAAGAATTTCCTAAAAAAAAAAAGGAAGAGAGATTATTTAGTTAAAAAAGCAAAAGCATGAATGCTTAAAGAAAATGGGAAAATCACTTCTCCATGGCTACAATCTTTCCCATACTGCTCAAGAATATCAGAAATTTCATTAAATATTAACCTTTCACTTTCAGGAGAAAAAGAAAAGCAACATCATCAGTCAACATTTTTCAACTTTTGCAACATAATGTTATGTCATGCACCTAAACGGTTGCTTGGTAAGATTTCAACCTCGTATTAAAACCATATTATCTCCTCTCTTGAGCTAGTTTCTTTCACATAGGTAGCTAGAGACATTCTAAGTTGATACATGGACAAATAATGTGCTGCAGAAAGAGAAGTTTGTAATATGTCACAAAGATAGTCCTTAGTCCACAACACAGGCACTTCTAGAAGTCCACTCAGCAAAAATGTTTTTATAATCTCTATGAACAAAAACCTCAGAAACCAAATAACAAATGAAGATCTTCTCTCAAGTTTGTCCCATCCTTTATACTCTTAGAATCAACCTCTAGTTCATAACAAATTATTTCCTTGCCCGCTCAAAAACTTGAATTTTAATAAAAATAAGTCCATTAACTGTATAGTACCTTTGGATTAGTCAATCTTTCCTCAAACCAGACCTTAACTTCCTCAACCTGCATAATGCAGGAAAAGAAATTGTCTTCATAATAATATTCACACATGAAACATGAAGTAAATAAACTAACCTTCTTCTTGTGAACAGCAAGTTCTTCCATGGTACGGGGACTATATTTATCAACCCATAATTCCTTTGAACTGCTCCTTCCTGTGCCTGGACCATTTGATTCTATCAAATTAGCTCTAAGACGCCATTAAATAATACTTCAAAACCCTAAGTTAAACAAGGAAAAGCCGATGATGAAGTTTGTATAACCATAAAAGATAATTTTCACAATCATATGTATGCTTATATATTCATCAAACTAACATTTCAATTCAGCATTACGCTTATCTATGACTATAACATGTTAACACAACAGCAAAATCCAAAATATGGCATACCAGCAGATACCTTGGACCGATAGAAGTATTCATCGAAATCCTCGGTAGGAAATCCGCTCTGCATCGACAATAACAAAAAACGTGAACATTCCCCAAATTCAAAAAATTGCTAATCTGAAATTCAAAAGTTAGGCATACATCATCTACATTTCTAGATTCTCTAACAACACGACTCCGAGACCCCGAGAGACGAGACTTCTTCGATGCTCTGGGATTCGTACGAGTAATCAATGACCTTGATTTCGGTTTGGAATAGCTCCTATTAGAACCTAAAGAACTCTCACTATCTTCATCATCCGATGATAAAACAACAACGTTGTTTCGCTTCCTCATCGAGTTTGACAAGCGAGAAACCCAATGTTAGGGTTTTGAATCGATAAACCGGGCTACAATCGACTCCTCCATGGCTGGAATAGAGAGCGATTCAACAAAATCTTGATGCAGCAGAGATGGGGGAAGGTTAAACCCTAGTAAATTTGATGTTTCTCAATATAGAGTAAAGGAAAGTAAGAATTTGGAGAAGATGAAGATTTGGCGGCAAAAAACATTTTGGCGTGGTAGAAAAATCGCGGGGGTTTTGTAGAGAAATGAAAGGAAGATTGCAGAGGAAGCTAATGGTAAAAATAAAATGGGCTTGGGCTTTTTATCTTAATGGATTTACCTTTTATTTATTTATAAGGGAAAGTCAAATGAAAGTTGATAATTTCCTAAAAAAAATTCAATTATATTTCTTTGTTTTAAGATAAACAAAGATTTTTAACTTAAATCATCCGAAAAAAACCTCATTAAAAACCTAAGAACTGGTAAAGAACTAACAGCTCGAGCTGTTTAAAAATGAGCTATGAAATTCAATGAATGTTTAACAAAACAGATAATATAATTATTCAAATATGGTAAGATATTATCATAATCTCCGACTATATTTAACAAATAAATTAGATAAAGAAATAGTTTGTGGATAGTTTGAATCACAATATTGAAGGTGACTTAGCTTTTGCATTATAAATTTTTAAATCTCTTTTGTTTACTAAAAAATATTACAGCAAATTTTATTTTATTTTTGTTGTTTGGTCTTTGTTACATGGAAAAAATGTGAAATAGAAAAAACATACTCTTTTCATTCCATAAATATGTGAATAAATGAATTTGTACACTAAATAAGAAAACATTAAATATATTTGTTATTTTACTTATATGACATCAATTAACATAATATTTTAATAAAAAAACATTTAATATAATTTCATATTTAGTAAAGTAAATCATAATTTTAAGCATATTTTACGAGTAGAAATTATTTATCTTACACATATCTATGAAATGAATGGAGTAAATTTTTTAAGAAAATAACTAATATTCTTTCATATTATTTAGGGAAAAGTACAAATAAAACCCTTGTGGTTTCAAGGTTTTGCAAATAGAGAAATGTAGTTTCATTTTTTGCAAAATGAGGCATGTGGTTTACATATTTGACAAATAAAAGAAATTGACTTATAACATTTGTCACATCATCAAGTCAACCCTCCACATCATCAAGTCAACATGACATGTCATCAAAAAATCAATATTTTATTATGCCACATCATCAAAGTCAACATGACACGTCATCAAAGTTAAAATGACACATCATCAAATACTAACACCTTAAGTTAAATTCCTTTAGTTTTCAATTTTGTAAATCAAATTCCTCTTTTTGCAAAAATTAAAACCACATTCCTCTATTTGCAAATTCATAGAACCACAAGAATTTTATTTGTATTTTTTCCTATTATTTATGGTTTTCTTACTTGTTTAACTTTTGTTTTCGTTAGTGCTCTTTGGGCTTAAAATAGATCAAACTTCGTAGGCAGTCCAATTTGACAAGAAAAAACCCAAATTACCCTCTCTTATTTTTCTATTGTCTCGTGTGCCCCTTTAATTGCAGTTATTGAACGTGTTATTTTTAGCAAATTAAGCAAGCATCTTCTAAAGAATTCCACAAGCTTCCACACCCTCAACTCCAGAACTTGCTAGAAACTAGAAACTTCGTCTCTAAACCCATAATAATCCCTCCTATAAATACTCATCAATTTCCACAAATCACAATCACCCAAACTGAAAAAGAAATATTCAACCAATCATTGTTAAGTACATTCCTCAAGAGATGGATTTCAGAGTGATGGGAGAAATCGAATCCCCAATTTTCCAAGCCCTGCATCAAATCATGGACACCGGCAGCGAAGAAAATGACAAGTCCTACAATGCTCCGACTCGAACCTACGTAAGGGATGCAAAAGCCATGGCAACAACACCAGCTGACGTGAAAGACTACCCGAATTCATACGTGTTCATCATCGATATGCCTGGGTTGAAGTCGGGCGATATAAAAGTGCAGGTGGAGGATGACAATGTGCTTGTTATAAGCGGAGAAAGGAAGAGAGAAGAGGAGAAAGAAGGAGCTAAGTATGTGAGGATGGAGAGGAGGATTGGGAAGTTCATGAGGAAGTTCGTGCTGCCGGAAAATGCTAATACTGATGCTGTTTCTGCTGTTTGTCAAGACGGGGTTTTGACTGTCACTGTTCAGAAATTGCCTCCGCCCGAGCCTAAAAAGCCGAAGACCATTCAAGTTCAGATCGCTTGATTCTTTTGTCGCATTTTTTTCTGGTTTTGTCTTGTTGGTGTTCTGTAATTCCTTAGTTTCCGGATGGTTTATACTAGTTTAGTTTAGGCTTGATGATCTATAAAATACCTTAGCCGAAGCCAGTTTACTTTTTATCTTTTCGTTGTAAGTTGATTTTCTGCCGTTAAATGTGATCTTCTCTGTTTTATAAATGGGTGCCATTTTAATACTTTCCGTACTATATTTGCCTGTATAAACTTCTAAAAATAAAAATGGATAGGAAATGATGACCGACGATGATTCACCCAATGGTCTTGTAGTTCTCTACTCATTTGAGTAATCATTAAATCTTCATTTCAATATCTATCCAAGTATTTCATTGAAGTAATAAGCATCGAACCTTTATTTCGATTTTATCTTTTATTTTTGTTTTGTGTAGGTGTGATTTATTCATACTCACAAATGGTACTCTCATCATCTCTTTACATAGAATTTTCTAGCTAAATAAAAAAGTCGTCTTTTAGAATATTTTATTTAACTTTATTTTCATATTGTCTTCCTAATTAATATTTATAGTAAGTGTAGATTTTTAACATATTTATTTACAAATAATAACAAATAAATGTTAATATTTTTCTTTCAAAATATTAGACATATTTTGAACACTTTTCCATCACGTTTATTTTGTCTCACTCTCTGATAGATAACCTTATAAATAAACATTTTTTCTTTTTTTCACCCTCATCATATAGCGCTTTTTCTTTGATTTCTAGAAGAAATTAGATCAAACTAATTTCAGTGTTTTTTTTTTCTTACTTGACCATATATTAATTGGACAAAATAATATGTCAATAGAATTGATTTTTTTTTTAAATTTATAAAACAACGCATTTTAAGGTGTTTTATATAACTCGAAAACAAACCCCTCAAATGATCAATAGTATAAAATTAAAGGAAAAAAAATGTATAAGTTCAAAATTAATTCTATAGAAGTCTATGATTTAATAGTCTGTAAATAAAAGTATGCAATTTGAACTTTTTGCAAAATAAGGTATCATAGAGTTATATTTTACGTTTTAATGTTAACGAAGTACATTGCGTTAGAATCATTTCATAATTCTATATTGGATTGTTTAAAAGAAATTGCATACATATTGATAAAACATAGCCTTTTCTACCTTCAAATAGAAATTATAAATCATACTATGGACGGTCTTCTTCCTTTAACAGTTCAAGACCTAAATTATTGTGTTAATTCATTTTATAAATTTGCAATTCGATTCGAGATTAATATTTTGTCAATATATAAATATAAATTGTTTAAAACTTAAAAATATCATCAGAACTTAACTCATAAAAAAATAACATCAGAGCTCGATAATCTGATTTTAAGTACTGAATTTTGTAAAAATATATTAATACTACACAATTTATTTACAAAAGAATTTATATCACGTGCCTTTATTCTATATTTACGAACGGTTAAATCACACTTCTCTATTTAAAAATTAAATTAATTTATAAACATTAGTTTTTAATTCCAGAATAGAAAACTACTTCCACGTGTTAAAATGTGTCTTTGAATTTGATATCACTAAAAGGAAACTATAGATACGAAATCATTTATTTTATTTACTTAAATTTAATTGAACGTCCTTTTCTTACCCAAAAAGAGGGAGCAGGTTCTAAAGAATTCCACAAGCTTCCACAACCATGGCCAAAATCCAGAACTTGCTAGAAACTCCCTCCCGAAGCTTCCTTTATAAACCATAATCCCACATATAAATACCCATCCATCTTTGACAAATCATAATCAATCTGATTCAAAAAAAAATCAACCAATCGTTTTCAAAATCATTTCTCGAGACATGGATTTCAGAGTGATGGGAGGCGTCGAATCCCCAATTCTCCAAGCCCTGCATCAAATCATGGACGCCGGCAATGAAGAAACCGACAAGTCCTACAACGGTCCCACCCGTACCTATGTAAGGGACGCAAAAGCCATGGCAACGACACCAGCTGACGTGAAAGAGTACCCGAATTCATACGTGTTCATCATCGATATGCCTGGGTTGAAATCTGGGGATATAAAAGTGCAGGTGGAGGATGACAATGTGCTTCTTATCAGCGGAGAAAGGAAGAGAGAAGAGGAGAAAGAAGGAGCTAAGTATGTGAGGATGGAGAGGAGAATTGGCAAGTTTATGAGAAAGTTCGTGCTGCCGGAAAATGCTAATACTGATGCTGTTTCTGCTGTTTGTCAAGACGGGGTTTTGACTGTTACGGTTCAGAAACTGCCTCCGCCCGAGCCTAAAAAGCCTAAGACTATTCTAGTTCAAGTCGCTTGATTTCGCCTCGCGATTATACTGTTTCTACTGCTTCTTTTAAGTTTGCATATGTTGGCTTTGTAGTGTGCTTCGCAAAATAATTGTCTGAGTGCATCGGTTGCGTTTTAATAGTCTCTTTTTTGTATGTTAATTTTTTGTTATTCAATGCAAGTTTATCTGGTTTTTAAATGGGTGTCAATTAATTTATTAAGATTAAGATTGCTGTTAATATTAGGCTTTTCTCTCTTGAAAAACCAAATTACCCAAATAGCATTGAACCAGAGTGCTCAATTTGCAAGCTAAACCTTTGAGATTCAGCAGCAATAACTAAATGCGCCAGTAGAAGCAATGCTATGGCCAACAGCAAATAACTCGATTTTCTCCCATGAACTAGACCAAATTTGGAGTGAAAAGTCCAATGAACTAAAACAAGATTCACTGGATTAAAACATAGAGGACACTGATAGACAAACAGAGTTTACTTTACTTGTTATATAGATTTATTAATTTAATTAAATTGGAGCTAGTAGGGTTCTTTCCTCACTCTATTAGGATTTATCTTCGGTCTACCCATCGATTCAGCAGTTCCGAGTTCAAATTCAGGCACGTTTAAGACAACATTTTCCTGCTCATATTTGAAGGTAGAGAACAAAAAGTAAGCCCTCCTATTGTCTTCCTAGTGTTCATGTTACTTAAGTTTTGGTAGGTTCCTATTTGGTGAGACCAGTGAAAATCATCTCAACTGTGATTTTTTCTGCAATAAAAGAGGGAAAGTAAAGATGGGAAAACAAAAATATCTATTGATATTCGAGAGAAACCCACATGTTCACAATATATTACAAATAAGAAACATATACAATCTTGTTACTAGAGCAAGGAATACACATATTTGTGGAGATTATAAACATATTATACGTAGATAAAACCAAGCATTTTGATTATACACTGAGTCTTAGATGCATGTGTATAAATTTTTCATTTAAGCGGTCGGGTAGGATGCTTGCATAGCAATGCCACAAAGTCCTTCCTTCGCAGTGATATCCTTTTGCATTCTTATGTATCCTTCTTCTCCCCACTGGCTCCCCCATGAATTCTTCACCAGCCAATAATTCATTCCGCTGCTAGATCCGTACCCAACGGCAGTAACTCCATGATCCAGTTCAGTCCCACATGATCCTGTAAATACACCACTTGAGTAGAACTGAAATTGAAAGCCGCTTGCATCTATTGCAACTGAAATTGGTTGATTCGCTACTGCCTTCATCAATGCTGCCTCACTGTTTGCTGGTACGTCTTCGTAACCCGTGATCTTGGCTGCATGATTAGCCTCCTCCTTTGTGTTACAAGTCCCATCTGCTGCCTCGTAAGGATAGTTAGTTTCAGTCGTGATTCCTTGGTTTCCTATGATGAACTTGAAACCATCATCCATGAGTCCACCTTGGCAACCTTGATCCTCTCCCTTAGTGTCACAGCTAACTAGTTCTTGCTCAGAAAGTGAAATCAATTTCCCGGTTGATAGCTGAGTGATTCCTTCTACTGCAGCTATAGTTGAAAATGCCCAACAGGATCCTGTGAAAGAAAGTAAAATGATAAATTAGCCGATTACATAGCTTGATCAAAGATTTTGTTATGCGCAAAACTTACCACATTGGCCTTGGTCCTTGATGGGAGTAACTGCACCTTTCTTTCTCCAGTCCATTGAAGTTGGGACTGCACTGAAGTTTTCATACCTAAAAGGACCTACTTGTTCAGAGCACATATGACCCTTGAATCTGTTTCTCGAGGTTTTGAACTCTTCATTAGTAAGATCAGCAAACTGGTTAATGCCTAATTTGTAGGATTTGCCTTCATCTTTGTTGAAGGATTCAATGAGATGAACATTTTGCTTGAAGATGTCGAATCGCATCTCCTTCTCAGTGGAATCCTTGTAAACCCGTCCATAAATCGACATCCATTGCTCATGCATTGTCTGCAGGGATGCATCTTGGAGGGTACGAGCAGCCATGGCTTGAGAAGCCAAAGCTCCCAAAAGGAAGAAGAATACTAAAGACATGCCTGGGAATTGGGTGAATGCCATGGCTAATTAAGCAAATTGGAATAGGATTAGATGGGATGATGTTAGACTTACTACTCCATTGCTTTATTTATATACAACTCTTTTCTCCTCTCAAAATGCAATAGCATTTAGTTTAGGATTCAGACAAGAAAACAAACGTGCCTGTCTAGGCATTCTGATTTGGACTAATATTAATGGACATTTTCTTTTTTCATTAAATAATGTGTTATTAAATAAAATCAAGGTTTATGTTTTGAACATAATTCTGGCATGTAAAAATCCGTATAAAGATTTAGCTCCTCCCAAGTTGAGTTCCTAACTTGAGAAGTCATGTTCAATATATTTCATCTATATGAGTGAATACAATGATGATTTTAAATATTGGTAGCATCTTCTAGTTAACATATCAATTACAATTTAGCCAAAATATTTGTTTGACAATTGTTGCATTAAGTTAAGGTCCGATTCTTTATAGGTCTTGGTTTGGCCATTGCTCAAAGAAGTGAAACTCTTCTTATTAACAATACTTGAAGTTGAGATGTTGTATAAAGGAAAACAGAGTCTAAAATTGTCTTAAAGATGCTCATCACATGACGAGGAATTGAGCTATAACTATTGACTTAATTATTTAGTTAATTCCATTGTTCTAAACAAAGACTGTTTGGCTGCTTAAGCCCTCAAAATTGACAATCTGATTTGGATCAACTACACTGCTTAGACCCAACTAGGCACTTAAAATCCGACTTGTTTCCGAATAATTTCTTGACTTGTCTCCGGCTAGTCCTTGAAGGTCCTGACTGCTAGCGCCTAACGCTTTTTATTACACTGGTTAATCTTGATTGGTCCATGAATTTAATCCAGCAAACTATGATCCAACCGGGTATTTTAGCTTTTACTTGCTGAACTTAGCATGAAAAATGATAAGTTATGGGAGTTAAAACATAACTAAGACAAATTATTCCATCAAAAAAAAAGATAAATTATTATTTAGCCTAGATGTTTTGCAAGAAATGCTACGCATATGAAATCTTGGATTTACGCAAAAAACAATCACACAGATGAAACATAAAAGATGCAATTGGTTTTATTAATTATTGGAATCTAACATCAGGTTCTGTCTTGTAGTTTAATGTTGAATCAAGCATATATAATGTTTTCATAATCAATCATATATATATCAGAATGCTTTTACAGGCACGTAAAAGTCTATCCTTTTGTTGGAATCCAAAATGACAAGCCATAGCTCTATATAAATAAATCGCTAGAAATCCTGATATTTTCATCTAATTCTATCAACTATCAATCCTATGGCTTTTGCAACAACTAAATTCTCAGGCATGTCTTTGGCATTCTTCTTCATTTTGGGGGCTTTAGCTTCTCAAGCCATGGCAGCTCGTACCATCCAAGATGCATCAATGGAGGCACAACATGAACAATGGATGTCTCGTTATGGACGAGTTTACAAGGATGCTAATGAGAAGGAGATGCGATTCGACATCTTCAAGCAGAATGTTCAATTCATTGAATCCTTCAACAAAGCTGATGGAAAATCATACAAGTTAGGAATTAATCAGTTTACTGATCTTACAAACGAAGAGTTCAAAACCTCAAGAAATAGATTTAAGGGACATATGTGCTCCGAACAAGCAGGTCCTTTCAGGTATGAAAACATTAGTGCAGTTCCAACTTCAATGGACTGGAGAAAGAAAGGTGCAGTTACCCCAATTAAAGACCAAGGCCAATGCGGTAATTAAGTTCTACATTTTATCGTATAACGGAGTAAAATCTTCAGTCAAACTATTAAATTGGCTAATTTATCAATTGAACTTTCTTTCACAGGATCGTGCTGGGCGTTCTCAACTGTGGCTGCAGTAGAAGGAATCACTCAGCTATCAACCGGGAAATTGATTTCACTTTCTGAACAAGAACTAGTTAGTTGCGACACTAAGGGAGAGGATCAAGGATGTGAAGGTGGACTCATGGACGATGGTTTCACATTCATCATAGGGAACAAAGGAATCACGACTGAAATAAACTATCCTTATGAGGCAGCAGATGGAACTTGTAACACAAAAGAGGAGGCTAACCATGCAGCCACGATCACCGGGTATGAAGATGTACCAGCAAACAGTGAGGCAGCATTGATGAAAGCAGTAGCAAACCAACCAATATCAGTTGCAATAGATGCAAGCAGTTCTGAATTTCAGTTCTATTCGAGTGGCGTCTTTACAGGATCGTGTGGGACTGAACTCGATCATGGAGTTACCGCTGTTGGGTATGGATCCAGCAACGGGATGAATTATTGGCTGGTGAAGAACTCATGGGGAAGCCAATGGGGAGAAGCAGGGTACATAAGGATGCAAAAGGATATTGATGCAGAGGAAGGACTTTGTGGCATTGCAATGCAAGCATCTTACCCTACTGCCTAAATCTAATAACCCAACATGCGTCAAAAAATCAGTACATAAAGGAAAAGGTGTATGCTTGCCATTAGTAATTATTATTGTATGTTGTGTTGTTTGTAATCTAAGTGAATATGTGTGTAATCCTCGCACCAGTTGTAAGTCTGTATATATTTCCGTACTCATAATATAGTGTGCATTTGGATATAGTTTTCTACTCATATATGCAATCAAACCTGAATTCTAGTATTGTGGAAAACTCAGCATGTAAATTTGAAGGAAATCTTCACCATGATTTCTTGCCTTCACCGCCTTCCTGCAAAAACAAATAAAAGATCAGGAACTTATATGACCGAGATCTTACTGTAATTTTGAATTCCATAAGGAGACTTTCTTCAGATTTTCCTATTTCTTCAAATATAATTGATAATCACTCAACTTTGCAATTTCATGCTCATTGAGCATGAGTGTTGAAGAAACCTGGAATAATTCCTGTACACAAAACATAGAATTTAACACAAATAGAATATGGAACTTCTTTGCTGTTCAAAAGCATTCGATCCATAAATGTAAGATTTGGTGGCGACAAGCAGTCTATGAATAGAAAAAACAGTTTTGAAGAGAATAATTTTGGATTTGCATATAAAATAAGATCACCAAATACTCATAAAAAAGAAATAGTACAGAGCATCCACATGAATGCATATCTCACTGATTCACATACATGCTCAAGAACAAGGCTCAAACTTCAATACTTCCGCACTAAATTTATTCCGAAAAGTAAGCTCCACACCTTCCTAATATAAACCAGCTTTTGTATTAGTTATTGATTAAAAATTATTGCTCTTCTCATCTTCCTTGGCAGCGGAGTACTACACAGCTGATCATAATCATATAGATAGAGCAGGAATACAGTACACAAATTCATCCAAACTGAAAGTGTAGATATACCAAAATACAGAGCAGAAAAATGAGAACGTAATAGCCATCGGAAAATGTCATAGTGTCTTTTCCCTCAGCTCGATGAGTATAGTGAGTGTATTCACATTTTGAAGAGATTTATTGAACTACCAGCTATAAATTTGGCATATTCAACAGTTTGGTAGTTTAGTCAATCTTCAAGAAAAAACCATAGATGTTTCATTGAGTTAAAAATAAAGTTGCATATCTATCAAAAAAAAAAGTTGCATAGAACAGCCAATTATAGTACGTGTGTTCTTCTCTTTCCAATCATATACTTTGGAAACGTCCTATTTACTCCCTGGACATGCTTAAAGTAACCTATCAACGCTTTAAGTCCACGTGGCAAAATAAGAGGAGATTTTAAACAAGTTGAAATGAATCTTATTTTAAGTAGGTTCAGGGGCACATATAGATCATGGAAGCATGTTCATATGAGGCAATAGATCACTTTTGCCACTTTAAGCAAGTTCAAGAAGTCAAGTCACTTTAAGCGAGTGCAGTAAGTAAATCTAATGCTACCAAAACATTTTTTTACAAGTACATGAGGCTATAGATGTATTAAGCAATAATTGAATTTTATGAAAATTTTATGCCAAATCACTGATAATTAAATCAGCTATACTGTCATTTTTACTATATATTATAATAATCAGATTTCATAAAAAAGAAAGTTCTAATTGCTTCTAGGTTACTTGGTATGTGTACAAAATATGCATCTAACAAGAAATTCATAATGCAATCTACTTAAAATTACTATTGATTCAATGAAAATTAAATTTGAATGAAAAAGTTATGATTTCATTAAAAAATATGGTTGAGCAGAAGTAGATGATCATCTATCCTGAATGAAACTGTTAACATCTTTTTTCCAATGGGTTAAGACATTATTTGCAGGCAACGGCACGACCAAATACTTGACATATCATATGTGAACACACACTTGGAAGCATCAAAAAAACCAAAAATTTCCTAGGAGGTTGGAAACTAAAATCACATTTGTCCTTTTGCACAACCCAGTACAAACAAATCCGTAACAAAAAATTAAGATATTCAAATAATTCACTATACAAGTCAATTCATCAATATCATAATGCATTTACAGGCTGCAATCAGAATGTTTTTGTGGTTACGCCATTGTGATAAATGATAAACTATTTTGAAAGCAGAGATTTAGTAGTATATAAATGATTCCAACATGTCCTAATACTCCATCATCCATAACATCAACAACAACTATCATCTCCTATGGCTTCCACAACCCGGTTCCCATGCACTACTTTGGCACTCATCTTTCTTTTCGGAGCATTGGCTTCACTGGCCACAGCTCGTACTCTCCAGGATTCATCAATGCAGACAATGCACGAGCAATGGATGGCTCGTTATGGACGAGTCTACAAGGACTCTAATGAGAAGGAGATGCGGTTCAACATTTTCAAGCAAAATGTTCAATTCATTGAATCCTTCAACAAAGATGATGGCAAATCATACAAGTTAGGAATTAATCAGTTTGCTGATCTTACTAACGAAGAATTCAAAACCTCAAGAAACAGATTCAAGGGTCATATGTGTTCTGAACAAGAAGGTCCTTTCAGGTATGAAAACATTAGTGCAGTCCCGACTTCAATGGATTGGAGAAAGAAAGGTGCAGTTACCCCAATCAAAGACCAAGGCCAATGCGGTAATTAAGTTCGACATATCTTTTTTATATAATAAAGAAAAATTTTCATTCAAAGTGTTAAATTACTTAATTTGTCAATGGTGTTTTCTTTCAAAGGATCTTGCTGGGCATTTTCAACTGTGGCCGCAGTGGAAGGAATCACTCAGCTAACAACTGGAAAATTGATTTCACTTTCTGAGCAAGAATTAGTTGATTGTGACACTAAAGGAGTGGATCAAGGTTGCGAAGGTGGACTCATGGATGATGGTTTCACATTCATCATAGGGAACAAAGGAATCACGACTGAAACTAACTATCCATATGAGGCTGCAGATGGAACTTGTAACGCAAAAGAGGAGGCTAACCGTGCAGCCAAGATCACTGGTTACGAAGACGTACCAGCTAACGACGAGGCATCACTGATGAAGGCAGTAGCAAACCAACCAATTTCAGTTGCAATAGATGCAAGTGGTTCTGAATTTCAGTTCTATTCAAGTGGGGTCTTTACAGGATCATGTGGGACAGAGTTGGATCATGGAGTTACAGCTGTTGGGTATGGATCCAGCAACGGAATGAATTACTGGTTGGTGAAGAATTCATGGGGAAGCCAATGGGGAGAAGAAGGATATATAAGAATGCAGAAGGATATCGATGCAAATGAAGGACTTTGTGGCATTGCAATGCAAGCATCCTACCCGACCGCTTAAATCACAAAATTATAGACATGCATCTAAAACTCAGTATATAATCAAATTAGGGTGCAAGCTTGGGATTAATTAAGTACAATATGTGAGAGTGTTTATAATCTCAGCTCAGTAAATATGCGTATTCCTTGCTCCAGTTGCAAGTTTGTATATCTTTCTACTTGTAATATATTGTGCACATGTTGTAATAACTATCTGATATTGTAGAAACTATGGTTTCGAGTTTTAAAAATTCTTTAAGGAAACATGAATGCAGTAGAAAAAGTGAAACTAAGAAACAAACTAAGGTTAGTTCAAATACACAATAAGAGGGAAGAAATAAGATAGTAGGTTCTCTATCAAGAAGAAAACGTATTAGTATCCAACAGTAGATACCAAAAAACTCACGTAGTTCGACTTCTCGCCATCCTCAATAAGAGCACAGCAACATCCCATCTAATGTGACAGGAAAACTTCAACAAAGCTCTGGTCCCTGCAAAAATAAAAAATAAAAATTATGGGGCAAGAATTTGGAATGTATTAAAATTAAAACTATAGTTGGCCACCAAGTTCAAAAAATAGCAGATCCTGTCAAAAAAGTATCAACTGTAATTAAAATTCCTTGTGCAATAAAGAGATTAATTATTTTTGACAAAAAGCACTAACAACTTCTATGTCATTTAACTCTCCAATTTCTAACCAACCTATGTCGATATTAAGGGTAACTTAATCACTCTCATCTTCCTCGGCAATGGAGTACCGCAAACTGATCATAATAACATAGAGACAGCAAGAATCTACCATAATCTTCGACGTTTACAAAATTATACAGCAAATATGGCAACAGCATGACAGAATCAACTATCGAAAAATATGGCATCAATTAACTACAAGTTTCTGCTAAAGCTGAAAATCGTGAAACTAAAAGCTTCCTACATGAGCTTTTACAGTATGGATATAAACGTAAGACTTAATTGGTGGCTATAAACATGAAGATTTGATTTAGAGGAGTCTTAGAATAAAAATCTTAAGGAAATCATCAAGAATTACAACAGAGAAGAATAAGAAGAAGAGTTTTGCCATCTCAAAATATTCAAGAAATACAGTATAAACCCAACAGAAACTGATTCATACATAAGAAGAAGAGTTCATAATTAAATCCATACTAAATTTGTTCAACAAAGTAATTTCACAAGCTCCAACACTCTGAAGAGACTAGATGCTCTAAGTACCATATATGTTCATTCCACTGCCCCAATTCAGGTGTCTCCTTCCCTATCCTTGTCTAGGACCTTCGAAGACTAGTCCACGACAGTGAATTTTGAGAACCTAGGCGGAATTTCGCAGTCCAGTTAGCCGGTTGAATTCTCGATTTTGAGCGCCTGGACTGGACTTTGTGGTCCAAGTGGTTCAAGCAACCTTCAGTTATAACACTGTTGTATACGTTACTAACTATAATGATATATAACTTATCATTTGAATAAATAAATGATTTAGGCTTAATGGATTTTTAATTCCCATATCTGGTCAGAAAAGCCAACTGCCTCCTATTGGTAACGTCCTATGCTACTTCTTGAAGTTGCTTAAAATAACCTATCGACACCCGAAATCCACGTGGCAAGCCAGGAGGAAATTTTAGACATTTTGAAGTGCATATAACCTTAAGCAAGTTCATGAGCATCACTAAATCACGTCAAAAAATAAATCAAATGTTTCAAAAGTAGAAGAGGCAGTTGACTTTTTATGATACACGAAGCTTGGGAGGTATTAAGACACTAATTCTCTTTTGATAACATTAAGGCACTAGTTCTTTTTTATGACGATTTTAAGTTAATGTTGTTAATCCTTGATAATTAAACTATAATTGAGCTACACTCATGTCTAAGGAATTATTTGCTGGCAACGGCACGACCAAATACTTGTCATATCCATATGTGAAGTGTGAACACACTTGGAAACAAACAGCCAGAAACCCAAAGTTCCAAGGAGGTTGGAAACCAAAATTATATTTGTACTCAGAAAAAGACAAGAGGGTCATAAAATACTAAAATATTCATATAAATTTATAATACAAGTCCTTTTCCTCAAATATCATAATACATATATACAGGTTACAATCAGAATGTTTTTGTGGGCACTTCGTTTTCCACCCATTCAGAGCACAATTTTAGTAGTATATAAACCATTCTAACATGTCCTGATTTTCATCATCCATAACAGCAACTATCATTTCCTATGGCTTTCACAACCCAGTTCACATGCATTACTTTGGCACTTATTTTTCTTTTTGGAGCTTTTGCTTCTCAAGCCATAGCAACTCGTACTCTCCAAGATGCATCAATGCAGGCAATGCATGAGCAGTGGATGACTCGTTACGGACGAGTTTACAAGGACTCTAATGAGAAGGAGATGCGATTTGACATCTTCAAGCAAAATGTTCAGCTCATTGAATCCTTCAACAAAGCTGGAGGGAAATCGTACAAGTTAGGTATTAATCAGTTTGCTGATCTTACTAATGAAGAGTTCAAAACCTCAAGAAACAAATTCAAGGGTCATATGTGCTCAGAACAAGCAGGTCCTTTCAGGTATCAAAACATTAGTGCAGTCCCAACTTCAATGGACTGGAGAAAGAAAGGTGCAGTTACCCCAATTAAAGACCAAGGCCAATGTGGTACATTTTCAATCTTATTATATATAACAAAACAAAATTTTCAATCAAACCGCTTAATTAGGTAATTTATCAATTGAACTTTTCTTTCACAGGATCCTGCTGGGCATTTTCAACTGTGGCCGCTGTGGAAGGAATCACTCAGCTCACTACTGGGAAATTGATTTCACTTTCTGAGCAAGAACTAGTTAGTTGCGACACTAAGGGAGAGGATCAAGGTTGCGAAGGTGGACTTATGGATGATGGTTTCACATTCATCATTGGGAACAAAGGAATCACGACCGAAACTAACTATCCTTATGAGGCTGCAGATGGAACTTGTAACACAAAAGAAGAGGCTAACCATGCAGCCAAGATCACCGGCTATGAAGATGTACCAGCTAACAGCGAGGCAGCATTGATGAAGGCAGTAGCAAACCAACCAATATCAGTTGCAATAGATGCAAGTGGTTCGGAATTCCAGTTCTATTCAAGTGGTGTCTTTACTGGATCATGTGGGACTGAATTGGATCACGGAGTTACCGCCGTTGGATATGGATCCAGCAATGGAATGAATTATTGGCTGGTGAAGAATTCATGGGGAAGCCAATGGGGAGAAGAAGGGTACATAAGAATGCAAAAGGATATCAATGCAGAGGAAGGACTTTGTGGTATTGCAATGCAAGCATCTTACCCTACTGCCTAAATCACAGAATCAAGAAAAAATGAATGCAAAATTCAGTATATATGCAAAATGCTTGGTTTTACTTATCTGCAAATATTTGTGTTCCTCGCTCGAGTAGCAAATTTGTATATGTTTTCTGTATGTAATATATTGTGTATGTGTCTTTCTCCTGAATATATTGTAAAGTTTGAGTTTTAAGAACTAACAAGTACTGTAGAGGGCTGTGGATTTTAGGAATTCTTTAAGAAAACATCAACTGCAGTAGCAAGAGTGAAACTAACAAACAAACAAACTAATCTTAGTCCACATATACAAGAAGAGGCAAGAATTTCGAGGTCTCTAAATTTTGTCGAGACTAAAAAGAGGTGCACTAGTTTAGATGTAGATACTGGTATAAAAGATCTTAGCCTCCCTGTAGTCATATTTGTTCTATATCAAAGAAACAAAACAAATTAATATCCAACAAACCTACCAAAGATCTCACAATATTCCACTTCTCGCCATTCTTGAACGAGAGCGCAGTAGCGACACATCAAATGTGAGAGGTAATCATCAAAAAAGCCCCAACCCATGCAAAGAAAAGGACATTAAGGGGCAAGATTTTGGAATATAATCGAAATGAAAACGTGAGTTACCAGAGTTCCAAAAATAGTATATACTGAGTCCAAGATCTAGTATTTAGCAAATTCCTTAGTATAATTTTTGACAAAAACCACAAAGAACTTCTAAATTTTTTCATTCATCTCTCTAGTTTATCTTCCACTGGAACCAACTCTGTGAACCTATTGAGGATAACGTAATCGCTAGGTGTTTGCTTTAAACAAAACGTAGCACTAAAGCAATTTGTATAAATCCAAGTTCTAGCTTTTCTTTTTCCCCTTGTTTCTTCTCAGTCACATGTGTGATGTATATACTAAAAGTTTCAACAACACAGCAATGGTTCAAAGGCTCTATAGCAAAAGAATCATAGTTCAGATCGCTTTTTCACTAGTTACGGTTGTATGAGCCGTTCACAGCATTCCATCTGAAATGAAACCAGCTTTGGTATTCTTGGAAATGAACATCACTTTCAATGTACCCTAACTCTATTAGGCACAAGATTAAACATTACCACTGCGCTCATCTTCCTCAATAATATATGGAGTATACAAACATGAAATGAACAAGAATATTTCATTCCTTTCAGCTAAGCATTCAATCTATAAAATGAAGACTTAAATGGAATGAAAATGAACAAGAAGATTTGATTCAGGTATTTCATTAGCAACTTTAGAGGAGGTTAAAAGATAGTTATCCGTACGAAATAATCAACCATTTCCTAAACCCGGAGCAGGAAAATGGGAGGAAATAGACATCAAAAAAGTCCAGAGATTGATTAATCCGCTAGCTATGAGTTGATATACTTGTCACAATGCTAGACTAATCTACGTCTCGCACCGGGAAGGCCCTATAGGTGATAGAAGAAGGTGTTTTCAATACACAGCTCCAAAATGAGATGAAATCCATGTTTCAAAATTTGGAGATTATGGCGGCAAAGCATACTTAGCGTCATCAGATCCACGTGGATTTTTGCAGCCAAAAAGAAAAATGGGCTTGGGTTTCAATGGCCCATTAATTATTTTCAAATTGCCCTTTTATTGGCCCATTAATTATGTTCAAATTGGCCTTTTATTGTATGAATTACGAAGCATCGTAGAAATTATGGTTTTCAGTCAATATTTTGTAATCTAGTTAGCAGAATCATAGGCCTAACTGATATTGCCTATCTTATTTCGTTTACAGAGGTCTACAAATTTATTCAAATGCTTGCATATCAATTAGGCATGTGATTGTGCTAAAATTGATTATAAAATATTGACTCAAATATACAGAGAAGGAAACTAAATATTTTGAATAACATTTACACATTCACATTCTAATAGTTTCTGATGACTTGGCTGAGTCGGACGAGTCACAATCGACTCCGGCAAGTCAAGGCCGAGCCAGAGTTCTTTTCAAGTCTTCCTCAAGAGTCGGAAGGTCAAGTCAAGGGAACTAAAATTATATTTTTTCCTAAAGCAAATTGGTAACATAAATACAAAAATATTCAATAGTTTACTCAATCAATTCATCAATCAATACATATTAAAATGATTTTCTGGGGCACGTCAGTTTTGTTCGTGTTAAATAATTCAAGAGAAGCACTATATAAACATTCACACTAGTCCTATTTCTCCATCATTCATAACAACATCTATCCTTTCCTATGGCTTTCACAACCCAAATCCCATGCATTACTTTGTCACTCATCTTTCTTTTTGGAGCTTTGGCTTCTCTAGCCACGGCTCGTACTCTCCAAGATGCTTCAATGCAGACAATGCATGAGCAATGGATGACTCGTTATGGACGAGTTTACAACGACCCTGATGAGAAGGAGATGCGATTCAACATTTTCAAGCAAAACGTTCAGTTAATTGAATCCTTCAACAAAGCTGATGGAAAATCATACAAGCTAGCAACTAATCAGTTTGCTGATCTTACAAACCAAGAGTTCAAAACATCACGAAACGGATTCAAGGGCCATATGCGCTCTAAACAAGCAGGTGCTTTCAGGTATAAAAACATTAGTTCAGTCCCAACTTCAATGGATTGGAGAAAGAATGGCACAGTTACCCCCATTAAAGACCAAGGCCAATGTGGTAAGTTTCAATCTTATCATACGACAGAACTAACTTTTTAACCAAACAATTTAATTGAATAATTTATCAATGACTTCCTTTCACAGGATCGTGCTGGGCTTTTTCAACTGTGGCTGCAGTAGAGGGAATAACTCAGCTGACAACTGGAAAACTAATTTCACTTTCTGAACAAGAACTAGTTGATTGTGACACTAGAGTGAATCAAGGTTGCCAAGGCGGACTCATGGATGATGGTTTTAAATTCATCATAATGAATAATGGAATCACGACCGAAACTAACTATCCTTATGAGGCTGCTGATGGAACATGTAACACAATGGAGTCGGCTAGCAGTGCAGCCAAGATCACCGGTTACGAAGACGTACCAGCTAACGACGAGGCAGCATTGATGAATGCAGTAGCAAGCCAACCAATATCAGTTGCAATAGATGCAGGTGGTTCTGAATTTCAGTTCTATAAAAGTGGTGTGTTTACAGGATCATGTGGGACTGAACTGGATCATGGAGTTACCGCTGTTGGATATGGATCCAGCGATGGAATGGATTATTGGCTGGTGAAGAACTCATGGGGAACCCAATGGGGAGAAGAAGGATACATAAGAATGCAAAAGGATATCGATGCAAAGGAAGGACTTTGTGGCATTGCAAAGCAAGCATCCTACCCTACCGCTTAAATCACAATATTATACACATACATCTAAAATGCAGTATATAATCAAAATAGGGTGCATGCTTGGAATTAAGTAAGTACAATATGTGAGACTGTTTATAATATGAGCAAAAGTGTGTATTCCTTGCTCCAGTTGCAAGGAATATCTTTCCTACTTGTAATATATTGTGGATCATATATGGTTTTCTTCTGTAATATGCAAAAACTTATATATTGTATGAATTAAGAAGCATTGTAGATACTATGGTTTTGAGTTTAAAAAATTCTTTAAGAAAACATGAAGAAAACAAACTAAGGTTAGTTCATATACACAAGAAGAGCGAAGAATTAACATAGTAGGTTCTCTAGTATTTAGCAAATTCCTTATGTTATGGAAAGATTAGACTATATTTTTTGACAAAAACCACAAAGAACTTGTAAATTTTTGCATTCATCTCTCTAGTTTATCTTCCACTGGAACCGAATCTGTGAACCTATTGAGGATAAAGTAATCGCTAGGTGTTTGCTTTAAACAAAATGTAGCACTAAAGCAATTTGTATAAAATAAATCCATCGTCTTGCTTTTCTTTTTCACCTTGTTTCTTTTCTCACATGTACATACTAAAAGTTTGAACAGCACAGTAATTATTCAAAAGCTCTACAGAAAAAGAATCATAGTTCAGATCGCTTTTCACTAGTCTCGCCAAAATAAATTGAATCTATAAAATGAAGTCTTATTGATTAAAAGATAATTAATATATGTAGGAAATCATCAAGAATTACCTAAACACAGATGAGGTAATAGACATGAAACGATTTGAGAGATTGATTAAATGGGTAGCTATGGATTTGACATTATTGAAGAGAAAAAGAGCAGCATTGTGCTTGTGTTGTAGACATTACACAGCTCCAAAATGAGATGAAATCAATGGCATGTCTCTGAGATCTTTCTTTCAAAACTTGGAGAAGCTCACATTATGGCGGCAAACCTTATTTACCAAAGTGGTCTTGGGTTTCACTGGCCCATTATTTCTTTTCAATTGGCCCTTTTACTGCCTCATTAACTCTCTCAAAAGTATGGTAGAATTATAAGATACCATATTTGTCCATAAAAGTTTTCTGACTTTCACCTTAACTCTTACATAACCGATCAAAGGTTTGGAAAAATATTTAGACAAAAAATATCCTCATTTACGTAAACAAAATCGACAATTTTCTTAATTCTGCAAACAATGCAAACCAACAATCTTTTATTTGCTCAAAATCAAACCACAGTTATTTATTTACAAAACTGTGAAATCACAAAAACTAATTTTAAAATGTCAGGCCACTCGAGAAAGATTTGGATGCTTAAATCTTGGAGGAAAAAAATCTAGAACACAGAATACGTTATGCCTTAAAAATATAAAGGAATCACACATAAAATTATTTAGAGTATAAAAAAAAATATGAATCTCTATTTATAATTAAATTAAATTAAATGCTCTAAAATCTCTCAGAGGCTCTTGGAGGTTCATTAAATGCCGTAAGAACCTCTAAAAATAATGATTACGAACATGGTTCCATGATAAATTGATAAGTGTGTTTCCAAATAAGTATAGATCTAAACAATTTTAATTTTTAAAAAGTTTCATTTATCTACTAAGGTTACACTAACTCGTATATATATATATATATATATATATATATATATATATATATATATATATATATATATATATAACAAAAAACAGAAGTTTCATAACACATAATGAGAATTATTTATCTAAAATTGGATTAAGAACCTTTTTGCTTTTTATGGTATTTAAAATGTTGACATTTCCCTCTTGTGTTATTATTTTATCACATTTGCCTCCTGTTGTATCTCAGTTCGTCATATTTGCCCCCGTCGTATTCTAATTTTTCATATTTAGTCATTCTTTGTATGAAAATATAGCAATTATGTTACATACTATTATGTATCATTATTTTAACATATTCGCATGTCATAGAACTGTTTAATTTTAAGAAAAATTCAAGTGTCTTATCAATTGAGATCTCAATTTTTTAAAATTTTATTGCAATAAAATTCATTTTTTTTTTTCAAATTGAGTTGTCATCCGGTATGTACACATGTCAAATTGTGACATAGGGCTAGAGATAACGAAATTGTATTCATTCCATCCATTCAAGGGCTAAATATGACGAATTAGGATACCACAAAGGACAAATATGACGAAATAATACCACAAGAGTAAATATCAATATTTTAAATATCACAAGAAGCAAAAAGATGTTTAAGTTTTTAAAATTATGTTAAACACCTAATACTAGACCTTAACTACCAGCTTATGTTGGTAGCTCCAAGGGTTAGAACCTCTACAACTGCGTGGTTCTGAAGTCGAATCTTGCTTAAATTCAATTGATTCCTTGACAATAAATATTCATTAATAGAGTAATTAGATAGGTCCTTAAATATGAGTTTCACACCCAAAAAGAAAAAAATTAAGTCATTATGGAAACTTTTCTGCATCACACAGCACATTGAGGCTTCTAACCGATGCTTAATGCAGCCTAGTTCCAGTTATCATTTTCATTGAAAACAGATAACAATTTTCGGGCGAAGATAAAAAGACATCTCAACTAGATCGACACCCTCTACTCAAAACCAAAAACCCAACTTGAAAGTTCAAGTTATTATTATTTATTTGTATTTGACGAATAGTTCAACTTTCTATCAAAAAAAAAAAAGATGAATAGTTCAACTTATTATTGATTAAGCAAGTTACATGATTTGCTGGCAATTGCACGGCGAAGTACTTCTCATATATGTGAACACAATTAAGAAACAAACCAAAAAGCCAAAAAAATTTGGGAGGTTGAATCCTAGAATTAATTTTGTGAGGTATGAAACTCAATAGGAAATAGGTTGCCCAGAAAACCAAATGGGTACCAAAATTATAAAATATTCGATGAGTTAATAAACAAGTCAATGATACACATACATATACTATACAAGTTTCAATCAGAATGCTTTTAGGGGCACGACGTTATTCATTCTAATAAACCATTTTGAGCTCAAAACTATAGATCATACTTGTATATAAACCATTCTAACATGTCCTAATTCTCCATCATCCATAACAACAACAACTATCATTTCCTATGGCTTTCACAACCCATCTCTCATGCATTACTTTGTCACTCATCTTTCTCTTTGGAGCTTTGGCTTCTCTAGCCACTGCTCGTACTCTCCAAGATGCTTCAATGCAGACAATGCATGAGCAATGGATGGCTCGTTACGGACGAGTCTACAAGGACCCTAATGAAAAGGAGATGCGATTCGACATCTTCAAGCAAAATGTTCAATTCATTGAATCCTTCAATAAAGCTGATGGCAAATCATACAAGCTAGGCATTAATAAATTTGCTGATCTGACGAACGAAGAGTTCAAAACCTCAAGAAATAGATTCAAGGGTCATATGTGCTCTGAACAAGCAGGTCCTTTCAGGTATGCAAACATTAGTGCAGTCCCAACTTCAATGGACTGGAGAAAGAAAGGTGCAGTTACTCCCATCAAGGACCAAGGCCAGTGTGGTAAGTTTCAATCCTATTATACAAGAAACGAACTTTCTAATCGAACTATTTAATTGGCTAATTTATCATTATAACTTTCTTTCACAGGATCGTGTTGGGCATTTTCTACCGTGGCGGCAGTCGAAGGAGTCACTCAGCTAACAACTGGAAAATTAATTTCACTTTCTGAGCAAGAACTAGTGAGTTGCGACACCAAGGGAGAGGATCAAGGATGTGAAGGTGGACTCATGGATGATGGTTTCACATTCATTATAGGGAACAAAGGAATCACGACTGAAACTAACTATCCTTACGAGGCTGCGGATGGAACTTGTAACACAAAGGAGGAAGCTAACCATGCAGCCAAGATCACCGGTTACGAAGATGTACCAGCAAACAGTGAGCCAGCATTGATGAAGGCAGTAGCAAACCAACCAATATCAGTTGCAATAGATGCAAGCGGTTCTGAATTTCAGTTCTATTCAAGTGGTGTCTTTACAGGAACATGTGGCACTGAACTGGATCATGGAGTTACCGCTGTGGGGTATGGATCCAGCAACGGAATGAACTATTGGCTGGTGAAGAATTCATGGGGAAGTCAATGGGGAGAAGAAGGGTACATAAGGATGCAAAAGGATATTGATGCAGAGGAAGGACTTTGTGGCATTGCAATGCAAGCATCCTACCCTACTGCCTAAGTTCTAGAGCTGCACATACCTCCTAAAATCAGTACATAAACAAAATAGAGTGTATGCTTGGCCTTAGTAATTATTCTATGTTCTGCTGCTTATAACCTTAGTCGATTTGTGCGCAATCCTTGCGCCAGTTGCAAGTCTGTACGTATTTCCCTACTTATATACCTATATAATATAGTGTGCATTTGGATATAAAACCTAATTTATAACTCCCTAATCACAGAGGTGCATGAGGATCTTTTAATGGTTTGAGAAGTATTGTGCAATTCGGGACTTTGACGCCATGAGTAAAATACAACACAGGATCAGAAGTTAGAAAACAGTAGAAAAAATGAAACCATAACCAGGATATTTCATCCTTGCATTTTCTGTTGGGTCCGAATCCATAACCAGGATGTTTCATCCTTGCATTAAAAAAGAATACATCTAGAAACTATGAAAGCCAAAATTCACATAAAGGCCAAAACGGAGTGAGCCTTTGGTTCTCCCAAGTTACAAGAGTTATCAACTCCTTGGTGAATCTTAGACACCGCAACAGATTTAGAGTTCATATGAACATGTAAGCCTACTAATTCACTCAAACAACTCTATATTAATTGAAGTTTAGTCATAATACATCATATGCTAAATACTAAACTGAAGGGACGAAAAAGCTGCTTTACAAAAAATATTAAGTGAACATAGGGGACTTTGATTTATCGCTATATAAGCAGTCGAATACAAGCTTCTATATAACAGTGGTAATTAGCCATTACCTCTGTATTTCACTGTCAGTTTATATAGGTGTCAAGCCAACAATTAGCCTTCATGGATCACTTAGGATTCCATGAATTGCGAGGGCGGCGGACTCGTTTTTGTCTTTTCAGGTCCTGCAATAGTAGGTTCTACGTCAATAAGTAATGTTACTCACAGACGAGAAGGCGAGGAATATCCGACAAACTTACCATAAATCCCACGAATTTCCACTTCTCGCCATTCTTGAACAAGAGCACAGCAACAACACATCAAATGTGAGAGGAAATCATCAACAAAGCCTCCCTGCAAAGGAAAAAATAGTAAGAGACGATATTTTATGGAATATACTCAAAATTAAAGCTGCAGTTTTCCACTCAGATGGGATCCTCTCAAAATGAAACCCTCTCAAGTTGATCATGTAGCCATGTCAACCATTTATTACAAAATTAATGGTTCAGATTTATTAAACATGACCAACTTGAGGGAGTTTCAACTTGAGAAGATCAAAATCCGATCCAAATATAGTAGACCCTGAATTCAAGATCCAGTCTTTGGCAAACTCCTCAGGCAATGCAAGACAATATTTTTGACAAAAGATACAGTCCAAATATGATTACTGCTCTCATCTTCCTTAACTACAGATTAGTATAAAACTGATCATCAACACAAAGAGACAAAGAATCTACCGTAATATTCAACGTTTTGCGAAGCTTCCTTCTAACACAGCAAGTATAGCAACAGCATGACAATATCAATGAATATGCCATCAAGTCATTACAAGCTTCTGCTGAAGCTGAAAATCATGAAAAATAAAAAACTTGCATTAGCTCAAAACTGTATACAACAATTAAATTTTAAAAGGATATAGACAGTTGCAACTAAAGCTTATAAAAGAAAGAGATGATGAGGGGCCAAGTACATCTAAATCTTCAAAGGCTTACCAACAGTTAAAAATCAAGATAAGTTACTGCCACCTTAACCATTTGATTCAGTTAACACATTTAGACCAAAATTCCAATAGAAAAACTGACAAAATTACCATTACTGGATAATATTAAATCAAAAAACAAAAGGGTTAATTTTCTAAACAAAAAGTCACGACTAACAATTTGTGAAAATACACAAGAATCGTCCTTATTTCAGTCACTAGTTCTTAATCCAACTTTACAATTTTTTTTCAATCCGTTTGTTATATAGTTTTCAGCTTTCTTCTACGGTAAAAAGACCTGATATGACTATGTTTTTAAGTTATATTTATGTGGACTGTTTTGTTTAGTGGGAAATTAACTACTAATAATTGCGCCCGGGAGTGGGGTATGAATGGAAGCACTTTTTATACAAATTAGAGCCGCTTACACATGTGCCTGTTGGTTGCAACTGTGGCAATCTTTGAGAATGTACCACAAGGACAGAAGAATGTCTTCATACCTGCAGTTTGAGAAGGACGCTAATGAGAACAAGCTGATAACTGGGAAACATAACAAGGAATTTTCCTGGCAAGGCAAGCCATACTGCCTTTGTTATCCAATCTTCATTGCTTGCAACCAAGATAGCAAAGTTTGAGAAGAAACACAAAGAATAAAATGCAAACACGTATCTAGAGTTGCCTTTAGAATCTCTAAACTTAGGAAACAATAGTTTTTTTTCTTTTATTCCTTTAATCGAGGGATCTGTTTAGGGCACCTTGCTTGCATACTAGAAATGCTCTACAAAGTTTTAAATATTAAGGGAAGTCCTTCATTCTTTGAGTTGCCGTTTCTTCGCACATAGATAACCGCACAATTTCACAAATAATCATTGAAGAAGCATTCACAAATAACCTAATACGAAGTGAAAATTTAGAGGGATCCTAAAAACATAAGCTGGAGAAATTAGCCAAAGAGAAAAGATAAATCTGATTGGTTCATCCAACAAAAATTGGTGTATGCCACTTCTTCAACTTTGGTGCATGTGATGAGTGAAACCCCACATGATTCTAAGGCCGTGAGCACAAAATATGACAAATAACACTATTTTCCGTTGCACATTTTGCTTGTAAGTTATATTCTATGTATGCATGGATGAAACCTTTCACATGAACTGGATTAAAAAAGGAGCAAGCAAGATGAGCAATATCTCATATTATGCGGATACTGGACAGAAGGATAATGTAATGAGGTTGATTTTGGAAAAATCAAATTGGCAGACTGCAATGATAGACGTGCACACAAGCCAAGAAAATAAGCACATATGTACCTTACAGATAAACTAAACTGTCAAAATAAATGTATTTGCTTGAAAAGATTGACAGAGAAATAATGAAAGCAAATAATCATTTGTCAGAACGTACATAGAGAGGGTTCTGAGCAGCAACCAAGTAAATCAGTATGCCATTCTTCGTCCTGATATGAGCTCCTATGTGAAAGCAGATCATCCCCTGATGAAATTGATGTCTTTCTGCACAGAAATGATAGCGTCAAATTTATTGAACTCCACCTGCTTTACCACAGTTGAAGTTTTAAAAACATAGCATGCAGAGTGATCATATTGAAAATCTGAAATCGGGCAAAGTCATGTTAAAACTCTTTCCCATTTTAGAACTTCCAACTCTGGATAGTTACTTTTATGGGATTCAGGGAGCATTTTATTGGTTGAGATATCATAGCCCTTGGATTTGGATCCTCCCAAGTTGAGATATTGTCAAGTTGGTCAAGTTCAATACATCTCAACCATTAATTGCAAAATCAACGGTTGAGATTTGATTTTTTACTAAAAACTAATTAAATATTAAAATTTGCCAATCACATCTCAACCATTAATTGTGTATTACAATTAATGGTTGAGATTACAACTTTACCAACATGACAATATCCCAACTTGAGAGCTAGTTGAGAATGAATAAGCATTTTAATCAAGTTAGTTTGCAGCAAGTGAAAAGTCATAACCCAAAGAAAACCTACATGTCCATATCATACTATGGGCACACAGATGGAAGAAGTATCTACAGAAACAGGACTATGAGCTACATAGGCTTCAGTACCACTAATCAATGCATATAGTTTTTACAGTACAGCTACATTTGCACTTCAATTTATATAGATCAAAAACATCAAACCTTGAAGTTGTTCTAGAATCACTTTTTCCATCAAAGGAATGATTTTTCTGACTAACATCTGAGTAACTGGACTCTAGTTTCTTGGAAGGTTTTACAGGTGAAGTCTTCTGTGGATGAGAAACAGAAACAGCAGCTTCTGTAACCTCAATCAAATGCTGAATAACTTCACATTGCTTCACATCCAAATTAGCTTGTGACCGTTGTAGTTCAAGTTGAAGCTTCTCATTTTCCTTTTTGAGAGCTTCATTAAACCCCAAGTTTGGATATGAACATGAGAGAGTTTTTTTCAACACAACCGTCTGATTTTGGACGGGATCTGGCTTCAAGATCACATCTTGCACTTTCCTATCCTCTTCATCCAACGTGTATTCACATTGATCCATCTCAATGTATTCGAGTCTCTCCTGCATACAATGAAATGAAAAGTTAAAACACAACAACACAGCACAAAACCAATGTTTCCAACATCAAAAACAAGAAAGAAAAACTTACATACCCTGACACGAGCGTTATCGACGAGAGTAATGAGGGGAACAAGGCGCAAATAGCGGTCAATTTCATTCTGGGCCTTCCTGAATTGATAAACAATGTTCCATCCCATGGCAAGAAGATAAAGATAGCTCCTATCTTGACAACTATTAACCAAAATATAAGACCTCCTCAAAGCTTCTTCAAGCTGCTCCAATGGCTCCCTTGTTTCTGGATATTTCTTAAGTTCCGAGATCTTGAGCTGCTCTAACAAATTTCCAATTAGCTTGAGATGCTGCGCGAATTGCCTGCAGTTCTTCTTGTGCATACGAGCTGTAGCAGCCGCTCTGGCTATCATTCCAATCAGCTTCACTGCATCAAGCCCTGTGAGCTGAGCCACATTGGCAATCTCCCCGAGATTATCCCAAGTCGACATCCTTAGTTTTCTCAAATTCGGTCAAATTCAGTCAAAAACACAAATTAAACACAATGTTTTCATTTAATTTGTACTCATTTTATAGATGCTCGTGACTGGATCTAGAATGAAATCTCATAGCCAATGGAGAGGTCTTGCTTGAAGAGATCTCGGAACTTGCAGAAGCCGAAAACAGAGTAACCGAAAAAAGTAGTCGTCGTCGTTCTTTAAGTTTCAACTGCCATAATTAAAGAGGATAAAAGGTAATAAATGAGAATGAGTTGATTATTCATTACGCCTCTTGAATCACTTTTCCAAACTAAATTTAAAAAACAAAAACAAACATCAAAAAAGAAAAACTGCCATGAATGAGGTTATTAGCTCACTTTTAAGTATCTTGAGCTCCAAAAAAGAAAAAAAATGGCGGAGAATGAGAAGAATAAGAGAGAGAAATTGGGGCGTGGGTGAGGGTGACCTAGGGGAGCAGTAGAGTAAAAAAAGTCCGTGAGAGCATTGAATTCTGGAAAGACTGACAAGAGTTGGTAAAGTTGAGAGCATTCACGGAATGAATACTGAGATGCCTCGCAAATTCCTTTGTTGGTTGTTTGTCTTTTTGTAAAATGTGGGTGAAGGTGGAGAAATTTTATGTGTCTATATTTTATCGCTCACAGTTTCGTTGGCATTTGTGTGTGTGATAATGTGAGAGAGAAGAAGAAGAACTATTTGCCACACCAGCTTGTATTTTGGTTGTATGTGCTTCTTTATCACTTGCTTCCCAAAATGCCCTTTCATATCCCATTCTTTTTCTACTTTCACTAATGGCTTAATACCTATCGATCACCTAAACTTGTCCATTTTTTTCCTTTTGCCACCCCAACTTAGATAACAACCTATTAGCTACATGAACTTGTAATTTTGTTCCACTTAGCCTCCTCGACTTGTCAAATATGATTCACTTTGCTTTTTATGTTGATGTGGCATAATATAAGTGGTAATAAAAAATTCATGCCACTTCAGTATAAAGGAGGCAAATATGTCACAATTGACAAGTTGAGGAGACTAAGTGGATAGAAATTACAAGTTGAGAAGGCCAAGTGGAAAAGTTTACAAATTTAGGTGGCCAATAGATTATTTCTTAAGTTAATGGGATAAGTGAATAAAAATGGCAAGTTTAGGGAGCTATGAATGTGTTAAGCCTTCACTAATTGAACCAAAGCTCGAGTTGATATTTAAAAGATAACGACATCATTTGTGTTAGTTTTGGGTATATTTCTTCATGCCAATGATTGTTTAGGTTTGAAATAGGCTCATCAATAGCACTGTGTTTTTAATTTAACGATAAATAGAATTGTCAGAACTCAAAGTTAAAATCTTTCGATATAAATGTTTCTAATCATGTCAATTGAACAGATTCAACTAAAAGCTCGAGCAAAGATTAATATAAAAGATGTTGTTAAACTTTAACTAGCAGTTCGAGCTTTTAGTGCAATTAGTTTTTTAACATGGTATCAAAGCGTTTGAGACAAAAGATCTTCATTTCGAATCGTGGCAACCAAATCATTGGTTAATTAAAAGATAGTTCTGCTCACCTAGATAATAACTAACCAATATAATTTGATAGGGTAGAAATTAAAACATAATAAAATCACATAAAAACGATGGGTTGATACGAGATTATCTAGAATATAGCAAAAAGACAAAAAATATTATTTATAATTAAAGTAAGATAGGTGATTTCATTAAGTTCTAATCTCCACCCTTAAATTTTAATCTAATGATAAAGAAACATATGGAGAGATAAGGAGAATTCATGTGGATATGTTAGAGATTAATAAATAAATTATAAATGGATCTTAATTATCAGCTCGAGTTATTAGTTCGATTAGCTTCTCAACATCTACGTGAATTTTATTTATATATCCAAAATTAAATTTTTTTGAAAGGACTATGTACGTTCTCTCTACTAATAGAAATACCTAAATGACATTGATACTGAAGTATTATCGACATTTTATAACTTATGTATTGATCTATTTAAAACATGTCCATCGACATTTCACTCATTAACACTAACAGTTCATTATAATTTTACCAAACATTAATAATTTGAACGGCTGATAACAAACGACAAACATCAATATCAAACCGCTAACTACAACAACGACGGTTAATGGACGGCTCCACCAAAATAAGTTTATGAAGCTCAAATAACACAATTTAAACAAAATTAGCTTAACAACTACAGAGAATTATACTTAATTTGAAAGGGATAATTTGATTAATTATCTCTAACAAGTCAATCATGCTCAATGTCAGAGTGTATTTTTAGTCTTAGACTAGACTAGTTAATATAAAATGTCAATTTTAAGCCAAGATGATGCTGTCATCTTTATCCTTTTCTTCTGAAATTGTTAATTAATAAAAACGAAAACAATATATATGTCGTGAAAAGAAATGGTACATAAATAAATGACGAGGCTATGAGGGAAGGTTACGAAGGTATCCATGTGATTGTGCGGCTAAAATCATGATTCCAAAGATTTGATTATATTACTATAATCACAGTCGATGAGTCCATTGTGAATTACTTCACCCCTTAACTACTCTATTTATATTTATAATCCTCTCTTTTTAACTCTCTTTAACTTGCAATTACACTTATATTAATACTCTTTTCGAGTGACGGTTGAATGTTAAAACTCTTAAATTTTTATTGATTATTGGTTGAGATTATTAATCTTCTTTGCAAGTTGTACATGTTGCAGTATGAGAAACGTTCTTTCCACAAACACTCTAACGCTTAAGTCAATTAATGAAAATTGTTTTGCTTATGCTTTTGAGTTTCCAACTCATTTTTTCATCAAATAAAGAGCTATTATAGCTTTAAGATAGAAGTTACATGAATGATGAGTTACTTGGATGTTACTAGGATTATGGAAGTTATGCATATTGTTCACGTACTTAAACATGATTTAAGTTATAACTTTTGAATAACTGTCAAAAGTGGGATGAAAAGCTCCAACTGCTACATGTAGCGCAAGAAATTAATTACGGAATATATTAGCAACTATATATCAAATACAGTAGAACCTCTATATAGGAATAACATCTATATTGTTCAAAAAACGAAATTGAAATTTTGTAAACGCTTAAATTTTAAGTACAAAAAATAGGAAGCTCTTATCTAGAAAAATTTGAATTTTTCTATTTTATTTTATATTTAGATTATTTTTTATGTTTTTAATTTTTTTTAATTGATTTTTTCTTTTTAAAGCCATTTACGCCTATAAGAGTTTGAGTATACATTTGTTATCATTTCAATAATTAGAGTTATTTGTTAAAATTTATAAAATTAAATGAATATTTGTTACAATAAAAAATTTAGAGCCAGTAACAATAATAAATGAAGTTGAAAAGTTTATTTGTTAACGTTAAAATGTTAGAGATAATAATTATTACAATCGAAAATTGAAGAGATAATAAGTAAATGCAAGTGTTATTAGTGTATTGAGGTGCCGAGCCATGTGACGGAGTTACAGTTGAAGAAAAGGACAGATGACAGCCCTAAGTAGCTTACACGTGTGCGCTGTGTCTCCTTCCCCTCCCCCACGCCGTCAATCTCTGTCTGTCCCTATTTTCCTTTTTCTTTTTGGTTACTATCTGTCTCCATTTTCTACATAGAAATTTTTTTAAAATTAAATAATAGGAGTATTTTTATGGACACAGTTTATTCCTTCAGATTCTTTGATTAAATTAGCACATACATTTATTAATTTTTACAATGTATAAATTGCATTTTTTATTTATTTTAGAAATAGATGAAAGCATTTAGTACAAAGTAACAAAGCATTATTTTCTTATCAACAATAAAAAACAAAGCATTCTTTTCAATAATATTTGCAGAGTATATATATACTTTCCAAACCTGGATTATTTAGCACTCATTGCAAATTCCTGGCATGTGAAGAACATTATGGTGTGCATTGAGCACTTATTATCTATTGAGTGGTGGGCCGTCTGTTGAAAACTAAGTATATGATTATCAATCTGGGTTGTTATTTACAGCCCGTTTTTTTGAACTACATCCCACTTTTTTTAAACTACAGTCCATTTATGTCTAAAATATTCATTCCATAATTTCCTTCTTAATTTTGATGTCCTCCTAACAACCTATTTTTCAAGATTGAACTTTTTAACATCAAAATCACACTTTTTGCTCTCAATCATGGACAAAAACACGAATAAAGTACGAAAAACAAACTCAAAAAACAGTTGATTTGATTAAAAATTTCAAAAAGTGGATTGATTAGGGTTTGGAGGCCGTTTTTATGGAGAATCGGCTATGGTGGCCGTTTTACCATAAGGAGAAACGGCCGACCGTTCCTCCTTATGGAGAAACGGCATAGGTTAGGCCGTTTTACCATAAGGAGAAACGACCTCCATGGCCGTTTCGCCTTAGGGCAAACGGCTTTGATGCCGTTTTTCAAAAAAAAAAACAAAAAATTCAACCTTTTTTTAGTGTCCGAGTACCTCGTCTTCTAATGATTGATCATCACTGTTCCATTCCGGATTCGTTGGATCATTCGACATCTCAAACTCTGATTTTTAATGTTAGAGTTTCAAAATTAGGTTTTTTGATTTGAGAGTTTTCTATTTTTATCTTTTGTGACTTGTTCATAATGAAAAAGGCAAATTTGTCAAAGTGAATTGTAGTTTGGAAAAAATGGGCTGTAAATAGTGATACCCTTATCAATCCATGGCAATGTAATAATTAAATTCATCTGCACTGAAAGTATTTTTTTCTCGGACTCTTTAAACCTATGAAAAAGATATTTGCGTTGTGATCGTCTAGTAACGCTCCTACGCGTTGGTCAATATACATGCAAAAGATGAATAGTTTAGAAGGCAAGTAAATAATAATTTTAGAATGTACCTCTCTTATAATGATATATGTGTGTATTTATAGACATTCTTGAGATATGCCCTAACCTAATAAGGGATCATTCCTCTTAGAGCATATTCAATGCAAGTTCCAAGAATCGTCTCTACTTTTATTTTTATTTCTATTTCTCTATTTCATTTTTTTATTTTTTTTCTCCAACCCACAACTCTAAACTTCACCCAAAAATAATATTTTATACTTGTATTCTATTTCATTGCTACTTTTATTAATATAATAATCAATTTAACATAATCAACTGTCTAAAATTTATTTTTCATATATAAATATAAGTTATCAAAGTGATGATTACAAAACATTTCTTATACATTTAGAGATGCGAATAGTAAGTCCCAAATTTAAAGAGGGGTTTATTATTCATAGTTATTAATTTAGAGATTTATGGCACTCACTGGAAAACAAAACGTGAAAAAATATAGGGTTAAATACATAAATGTGAGGTATGTTATGAATATTTATAAATGTTTTATGGGTGTTGAATTCAATTTACAAATGTCAAAAGTAAGTAAAACCATTTTGGTTTGAATCCCCTTAGTTTTAGGTGGATATTATCATATTATTAATTGATAAAAGAATCTTATTCTTTCATGAATATTCATCTGGTTGCCACTTGCAACTTCTTTCATCTTCTTCTTTGTTCTTTTTGCTGCTTCTTTTTTCGTTCAATTTCGCTGCAATTCATAGATTTCCTGTCTTTTGTTGTTATGAAATTCAGTTTCACATCATAGATTTCTTCTTACAATTACAAAATCTGCATTTGTGTTTGAATCTCAACAAACAATTTTTCATCCTATTCATGTGAATTTAATTCTAATGAGATTTTCTGTAATTGTTATTTATTTTTAAAATAATTTGCATATGTCTGTTAATTAATAACTAGTTCTTAATTTGTTCTTCCTAGCCTTAAAAAGTTAAAAAAATAAATCAAATTCATAAGAAAAGAGGGAAGCAAAACAACAAAACATATCAGATTTTAGCAGAGAAAATGGTAGAGAAAAACCTAGAGAAAAACCTGTAAAAACCTGTACAAGTAAAAGGAATTAGTCCATAGATAAATTTAGGAGAGTTATAATTATCAAATATGAAATTCAGTATTTTACATAAAAAAAAATGATATTCAGTTCAAATGATGAGAATATAAGCATATTAATCAATGCCAAAGATGAAAGGATGCAGAGCGGTAGAAGAATCAAGGAAATTTGAGTAAAAAGGGAAGAAAACTAAAAACAGAGAAGAAAGAAGGAAACATGAATTGGAATAGAAAATTAATGATTAATTTAATATAATAATAATAATAGTAATAATTCAATTTTAAATTTAAATAGTATTGTAACCGCATGACAAAAGTAGGATAAAATTAGAGGTTATGATAAATTAATTATAAAATATTAGTAAACTGATAAAATTCAAATATAAAACTTATTTAATTGTAAATTAAATTTGAAACATGAGTTTTGGTGTAATTTCCTCAAAAATATAGAGATATTGGACTATATTTAGCATCCATTGTAGATAGTCTAAGAAAAATAAATTCTAACTGCTTCCTTAGTAGATCACGACCCGACAATTGTTATCCTTTAAAGAGTCTATTGGCGGATCGCTCCCCTTTGTAGATCACGACCCGACAATTGTTGATCTTGATAGATGAGGATTACTGCGAATAATGCACTTGCTAACCCTGTGCTTTTGGGCCTTGGACCGCGCAAGGCCCATATGCTAATATAAATAATATATAAATTGAGTTATCTTTACCAACCTAAACTCATTTTGGCTCAAAATCTTAAAAACAATTGTGTTGTGAAATGGAAAATTGTGCTCTACAAAATTACAGTTAAAATGAAAACTATTCAAGTTGAAATACAAAAATTAAAAGATATTGTTGTGTGTGATCAAGACAACACAACACTAATCAATTAGCACCACCAACCAACCAACAATTGCAACAGGAAGTCTAATTAGTTTCAGCACCAACCCAAAAGTCAATTTTGAGTCTGCAACACTCCAAACCAGAAAAACATTACTAGTTAATCGCTAATTAAAAATAGGATTAGTTTCATATTGGTTCCCTATATTTTCAAGTTTTTTGTGTTGTCTTTGTGTTTTGTTTTTTTAATTAAAATGAAGACCGTGAGATGTGTTGTTTACACAATGATCAATTCTGCTAACGCGGATAAGGACATTTTAATTCAAATAAAAATTTTAATATTTGACCCTAATCTTAACATAATTGTTCTTTTAATAGAATTGACAATTTTTTTAATTCTGCAAACAATACATTTTATCATTATTATTTTTCTAAACAAATATGAAGCACAGAAACTCACCTAAAAAAGCCACATTCACTAAGATGGATATTTTGAGGGTATTTCTATTTTTGGATAAATTTACCGATTTCTCAATTCGAGACTTGTCTACTGACAAGCTAACTTTAATTCGTGAGAGCATTATATTAGTTAATTTATAATATATAAGACATTTAATTTTCCCAAGTATAGTCCATCCGTTTTAAAATGTTGGTCGTTTTTTAGGAAGTGAATTTTTCCATAAATTTTGGTTGTTTTTGTCATTTATAGTAATAAGAGTGAATGTTTTTTCAATTATGCCCCTTCCCTATACTTAAGAAATTTTACTGTATGCTAAGCACACAGATGACATGGTATGCCAAACCTATAATTTTTTGACATGTGTCATCTCAACCAATAACAATTTAACATTGTGTAATTGTTTGGTAATTAATTTTTTAGCTTATAATTTATATAAAATTCTAACCCTAAAATAAAAACCCTAGACCCTAGAAACTAAACTTTAGACTCTAAATCATGAACCTTAGATACTAACATATGTGACGTGTCATCGAATTATAAGGGTGACATACGAGATGACATGGTATGTCTGGCATATACTAAAAATTTTCCCCATACTTATAGAGTTCTAAGGAAACAATTAACACAAGAGAAATTAAAAGGATGATAGATTAGTATTTTGTATGTTATAATTAATGATATCGTAATTTTTCATATTTTCACAAAAGCAAATAACATTTAAAAGCAAATGGAGTATACAGTAAAACCTCTATATATAAATATAAGAATAACCTCTTAATTGTTGGATGTTTGCTCCTAAGTGTTGAGAGTCTTTGATGTACCAACATCTATATAGAATTAACTTCCCAATTATTATACAAATAGTCTGGTCTCAAGCGTATTTCTATATAAAAATTCTACCTACCGTATTAATGGATCAAAATTAGATTTCATTTTAATTAGCGTGTCCTCATCCACAAGTCTATTTCAATTGTGGGCATTTTGCTTCCAAACAAACATTCTCTACCTTAATGCATGTTAAAATGTCTTAATTAGTAAAGTTGGAATGGCATTTTCTACACAGCCATTCTCATTTTGCAATTCTTGTTTTCAATTAGATCAACTTTTTGGCGAAAAGTCACATATAATATAAAATATATAATAATTTTCATGCCGCCTATATGAAATGGGTTGAATATACCTATGTGACATGGGTTGAATATTATAAATTTATAAGTAGGCCCAATGGAATCCTTGTGTTGGCGAGATGGGAGGAAGAAAATCTGTTGTCCCAAAATTCCTATTCCATTTTCATGTCCCTTTATATATTTTTGACATGTGTAAAAAAAATTTAATATTTTTTTATTATACCCTAAATAGTTTCCGAATTAACCCGTCGTAGAATCTTTTTTACACATGTCAAAAATTTATAAAGAGACAGGAAAATGAAATTGGAAATCCGGAACATCAGATTATTTTCTGATAAATATATTGTTTACCACCTGCCAAATAGTTTTTTTTAGAAAAAAAAAATTAGAGAAAATCTACTGTGGTTTTTTTTTCTCTGAAGTTCGTAGGTATGATTTATTTTGTGATTAAAAGTAGTCCAATTTTTGTATTTTTTTCAAATAAATGAATTTGCATGTTTGGCAAAATGATCGATGGCGTCAAAATTAAAGTTTTCAAAAATTAATTTGTAATGTTCAAATAAATTTTCAGTTTTTACATTTTAGAATTTCAATGTCATCTAGGCGTTATTTGACAATTAGAAAAAAAATCAAATATTTAAGGAGATAACTATGAAAATATTAATTTTAGAAATCAAATATATGATTGATTTAAATCATACGTAGGTCCTTAAAGTTATTTAAAAAAATTCATTTTAGTCTCTTAATTTTGAGAACGACCTATTGAGTCCTTCAACTATTAAAATGTGGACCTATTGAGTCCTTATTCGATGACGCGGCATTGAATTTTCTATTTTAAAGTCTTAAGGGATCAATTTTAATATATCTAAGTAAAATATGCTTATTTTTTTTTTGCAAAATAAAAAACTACTCTTTTTGATTACAATACAAATCACAATTATTTATTTTGAAAATTTGTACAACCAAGGTTAATTTTCATTGTATTTATATTCCATATTTCCATATATAACATGATATTCAGCACTAGTTACAATAGTGGAAAAAACACTAGGACCACAACTTGAATTTCATCCAAATTCCAATGATCAAAGATTAAAGAATTACAAAACGATAAGAAATTATTGAACATTATATATGTAATAATGTGTTTAAAAGTAGTAATGCGAAATATATAATGCAATTAAAGAAGAAAAAGGAAGTAGTTTAGTGGGTTTGTCATTGTCATACACTTAAAATGGAAATAGTTATGAAGGGTTTGGTATGGTAGTTGGCTGTGATTAACATGATTTATCATTCATAATGATAATATCATGAATTCAGGTTGATGACAAAGGTGACTTTCAGCCTGTTAATCAAGAGCAAGCTTAAGTTAAATGGGGCCGACGATCTCATTCTGACGCTTAAATTAAAGAGAAAAATAGTTAAGGTGGCTACAAGATGGGAAAGAAAAGTAGTGAGTATATTCTTTTGAGGGTTTATTATTTGTTGTATTGTACATAAGAGTTTGCCGGAATTAATTCTGAACCGGAATTTAAAAGTTCAGTTCAGTCGGAATCGCGAAAATTCAGGTGTATGTTCTAAACACGTATCAACATGTAATTGTTCTTGGGATGACAATGGTTAGAGAAATTCTTTAAAATATTCCTTTTATGTTTGAGCATGCATCCTCATATATGATTCCGACACGTGTTTACAATAATTTTATTCGTTTATGTATTCTATTAAAATGTTGTGGTAGAAAAATTGAGGTATTAAATGTCAAGATTGTGACAAGTAGCTTCACTTTTATTATTCTTGATAAATTAGTGCTGATATTTAATGTGATTTAATACTTGAGAAGTAAATTGAAGCATCTTATTAACGTACCTACATTAGCAGGGATCTATACCGCCCCACTTATTTTGGAAGCTAAGACTTGGTTTTTCAGCTGGTGACCATATTAATCCTACCTCTACATTTAAATTAACTAAATGTTTTAATGTACAAATAAACTATATATTATGTGTGAGCTAATAATGACAAAAAAACCCCCACTAATTTTGGTACTAAACATTCTTATTAACTTCTATACTATTAAGATTGTGCATGATACTACCCATTAAGTTTGCATACATGTGAGTGTGATAAGTCATTTAAATGATTTAGATGATATTAATATTATTTCTTAAAAATAATGATATACTCACGGGGGTCCTTTAAAAATGTTATCAAAATTAGAAAGAAAACAAACTTTAGAGGAAAAACGTAGGACAAAAGTTGTGATGGTGAAGTGAGTGGAAGATAGTATTGTCAACACAAAAGAAAAGAAGGGATACTTATCCATTAATATAGCTTCAATCCACTTACTTAAAAAAAAGGCCAAAATTGACTTCAAAGTGTGGGCTTAAATTTGCATTGCTTTCATTATTGTCTTCCAACCCACGCATTTATCCATCCAACTCCCTATTATTCAGCTAAATTTATTACTTTGCTATCTCAAAATGTTTAACTTTAACTTTGAATTTTAATGAATTAAGTGATGCTAAGTAAAAAGATATTGAACGCTAAAAAAGAGCGACGTGATTATAACATAAGCATAAGTCCACATTGGCTGTGATGTTGTAGCCACATAAACGTCACGTGTAACCAAGTTTTATCAATAAAAATTGTTGACATTGGGCATTTGAGTGTGTATATCATGTATCGATAAAAGTTGATTGTTGGTGATGTGTCAGCTACGCTATTTTTTTGATATCTGAACTTAAATGTGATAAATTAAAATTGAGTAATAATTTTGAAATAACAATCAAAGTATAATTGACCACCGATGCATTTAAATTCATTAAAACAACCAATTATAATTTCACAATGAAAATTCAAATATGAATTTTTAATATTATTGATTTAATGGTGATTGTGTCGTGCACCACGCCACTAATGTAGCCATGTTTTGCTAGTTGATTACCATATTTTATGTGATGGTTTTTCAGTTTGGATTGGTCAAACATATACTATTTGAACATCTTTGTTTTTTTGGTCGCGCTCGATTTGGTCTATTGAGAAAACAAAATACTTAGGGTCTTTGCTCCTTTATGGAGAGAAAAAAGTTTTGTTTCTTTTACTCTGTTTTGTTGATTAGGTACGAAATTTCATTGAGAGTTTTATCACTCTTCCCTGATTGAGATTGGAAAAATCAATGATCCTAATACTCCTAGAGTCAAAATTATTGGTTGTATGTATAGAAATAATTATACAACTATTTCAAATTTCAAAAGTACTTAAAAAAATTACTATTTTTTTTAGTAAAAACTGTTTTGGCTTAAACCATATCTACGTCGGTAAAGTTGTCTAAAAAAATCATTCTAGTCCCTCAACTTTGGGAACGACCTATTGGATCCTTCAACTATCAAAATGTGGATCTATTGAGTACTTATTCGATAACGTGACACTGAGTTGACATTGTGGAGCTTTGAAGTGCATGAAAATAAATCAAGTCCATCACCATTGTCGAGCAAGTGTTTGGGGAGTGCTTCAAAAAAAGAGTCCACCATTGTCGAGCAAGTGTTTGGGGAGTCCTTACTCCTCATTTTCTTATTATAATATATTAAAAAATTCTATCTCTCTACTCTCTCTTTTTATTATAATAGTTATCTAATTGTCCCTGGTCACATTCACGGTCCTAATCTACAGATAACATGATCAAACTACTCATTACATGGTCAAACACAACCCGCACCCCTCGAGAAGTGGGTGTCGATATAGCATGTGTCACGGAACGAGGTAACCAAATTTTGGTTCCAAACTGATAGTTTACAAAGGTCAGAAGTTGACTAATTAACAACAGGACTTTATGAAATTGAATAATATTACTTGCATGATTTATATCATTCCAAGAATGAATTGCATAATGTTAAAATGAACATTTTTACTATATCCCAGTTAGAGAGAGATCTTACTCGATCTGCTGCTGCTTGTAAAGTTACATGATCACCTCATTCCCCTGACCTAGAAAAACACAATGTGTTCATTTATAAGATGAATTAGCATTGCGAGACAATTGAGAAAACATGCTGCCGTTTTTGCATGAAGAAAGCTAAATAGGCGTCAACATAGAATACTAACTTTTTCATTTTCTTCAGGTAGCTTTTATACTTCATTGGCACATAACCTTCGTATAACTTTCTGAAATGCTTTAGCTGAAAAGTGCAACAGAAATATGCATATTAAAGAAATGATAAAAGTGAAACCGCATAAAAATATCCAAAATTTAAGCTCCTTCGAAAAGAATAGAAAGAACATGTTACTGATAAGTGATTGCCGATCGAAATGCATATCCAGGCAAGACATCTATCACTTTTCGTTAAAGATCCTTATATTTTATGTTTGATAATTTGTAAATTTCAGAAAAGTAACCAATACAATGGCGAAGGTATCATTTGGCATGAAAGATATGAAAATAGAGCTAATGCAGAACACAGGAAACAAGAAAATATAGAAGAATGAAGCGACAAAAAAGAACAAAAACAAACACGGGATTCAAAATTCAAATTCAAAAGGTTATGTTCTTTCTATTTGATTCACTTTTGGTCTTTTGGCATCTGTTACGTTCTTTTGCCTCCCCCTAGATGCTTTTACAATTTTGACAATCAAGTATCCACAAGATCTAATAACGCATAATACAATGGATTTCTTGACTGATAATCATAAGGTTTTTCACAAAATTTTACCAATTCATACAGCATAAACTGACATACAAAAGCATTCTCCTACTTAACATAACTTGCATTGAGTTATTGCACTTCTGTTTTCCTACTTCATAACCCCTCAAAAAAGCTTATCGGTTCGAATCAGACAAGGAATTGATAGACTTCTGTCATCATTTCCCTAAGCTACAAGACAACAGTAAAGTAACGGAAAAGACCAAAAGGGCAGCATGCAAGCGATGAATGAGCAAGGGGCATGTTCCTAAAAGACCAATCGACTAAGTATCAACTCATAATTTCAATAGACAAAACACGAATATAGCTTTGGATACGTTAGAAGATATTCTAGGAACTGTACCTGCTTGATTATTTGCCTCCTTATGTGTTTGTGATATTCCGGATTGCGAAACAACTTGTCTGCTAATGCTCTAAACTGTGAAAAAGCCAAATAATCCTATTAGGTTAACATAAGAGAAGTTCAAGCAATTGGTTAAATGTGCATGCCAGCGATATCTGCAAAATTATATTTTTTTTGAGAAAAAAAACCTCAACATATGCAAAATGAAACCTTAAGATAATGAAAAATTAAAAGTTGTGATAATTGCAGAAAATGAAGCTTTTGTTCACCTGGCATATGCCATCACCCTCGATTTCCAGTTCTGCGAGACCATATGTGGCTAGTCTGCATTGAGGAACGAAATAATGAGAATGAGAATAAGAAAAGAGACAAAAATCGTGTCATTTATAAGATGGAAGATTGGAGGTCAGAAGTAATCTCATCCTATCAAATTTTCATTATGATGATCGAAAGTGTATTAGAAACAAATACAATATAACTTTTGCAATTAACATTACTAAGAAAAATGATAAGACTCAATGAGATCGAGCATATGAGACTTTTGATAAACAACATCCTTTCAGACAGAGGCTCATGGTCTAAGGTCACATCATTTACATCAGGTATCTCTCCGTTGATCTGTGGTGTGCTGCCACCATAGTAAATCTCAGTTATACATCTAAACGATAACCAAAAAACACAGAATAACTATCCAAGTAAAATAACTAAAAGTTATATATAAGAGACAGCTTAATCCTGGTGTTTACACCAATACTTTAACATAAGAATGTCAATAAACAAACTTCAGAGCGAGTATGTAGAAGAAGCTACCAAATATTCTTTAAAAACTGCAGAATAATCCAGGTTTCCCCCAATGCTCTTTCCCCGATAAAACAAAAGCACAACAAATCCTTATCCTATAACAAGATAACTGCAGTACATTCACTGGACAATTAATCCAAATATACTCGAACACAAACTAGCCTCATTCTGTTCTAGGTTTCTATTCTAAGACATAAACCTCAATTCTACAGAGCAAGTACACATCAACCTCCTCTAGTATGATTTAAGCATGAAAAGACCTTTACCTATTGGATTAAGTTCTGTGATCAGCAAGACAGTCGTATTGGAATAACTCTAGCACTGATTGCGAACTCTATAATAAAATGATCAAAACTACAGCATGAAAAAGAAAATGATGGTGTATGTGAATCAAAAGAGCTAACTTTGGAAGCAGGGACGTACCATGTTCGCAAAATTAGATGCCAATAAGAGCAACTTCAAACTCAATCCGTTCGCACACTTCTCAAATTGTAATTCGTTTATGCCAAAATATCAAATGCATCACAAGATTTTGGTAGCTATATAAAGAAATCCCCTTCTTCCCCTTCATCTTCACTATCCCACAACAAATAATCCCCATCTTCTTCTTCTTCTTCTTCCCCCTCCGAAAACGCCGAGATACTCTCACCATTCCATCTCGATGTGGATCCCACAAGTTGATTAAGCACATTATCCATGTCATCACTATCATCATCAAAACCCGTAACCGAAAAAAACCCATCACTTGCTCCAAAACCCTCACTTTCCCTCCTATCCTTCGGAACCAAATCATTCTCACTAACTTCCCCATTCTCCACCGAAACCCACGACACCCAATAATCAGCATGCCTCCCCAATGCTCTATCCCTATCCCCAACCACAACCGTCCCCAAATTCGCCTCCCTTGCCCTCCTCAAAATATCAGCAAAATCTGAATCATCCGAAATCAAAAACAACCAATCAACCCCTCTAGTCATGGAATGCTCAATCTGTCTCTTCAACGCCCAATCAGCCGCCTGGGGTTTATCCTCAACTGTCTTAACATAAACCCCAGCTCTCCTCAACTCCCCAGCCAAACCATACCCGGTTTTCGGGGTAACCAACCTCCTGGCCTCCTCATTATACTTATGGTTCCCAGAAATAAACCTCTCCTTATATTTCCGCCTTTTCTTCCCCTTGAGAGAATTCAATCTATTGACCTTCTTCTGTCTCTCCCGTTCATGAAGCTGCTTAAAATGCTTCTTCAAATCCAAATTGGTCCTACATTTCCGTCCACAAACCCCACAAACGTAGGGCTCGGACGGAAGGACAACACCTTTACGTTCAAAAACGTCAAGTTGCTTCCTTTGGCGGGGTTCCTGTAAAACCCAGTTGGGGAGATGGATGAAGGCGTGGTGGTTAGCATAAGCAGACATTTCAATGATCTCCCCGAAGGTCTGGGCGAGATGTTTGAGTGCAATGGCAGCAGGGTAAAGGGGACCGCGAAGGGGTTTGTTGTCGAGGTCCCAGAGGAGGACGACCTTGCTGTGTTTGGAAGTGTAGGTTCCTTGACTGTTTTTTACCATGTCAATTTCGGAGGTTGAGGCGGAGCTAGCTTTGATTAATCTCGGAGGTTTAGGACTCTTAAACTTGAGATTTTTGAAACTAAAAGATGGAACATGGAGGACAAAAGCTGGTTTAAGGATGCGGCTTGGATCGCAGACTGGACCCATTGCCATTGGTCGGAAAATGAGCAAGTTAAGCTTAAGCTAAGAGAAGAGATGAAGGGAAGTGATGAAGATAATACTCCAAACAGGAGATAACATTACAAAGAAGTTTGGGTTTTCACCCAACTAAACTGGGCCTGAATTGACTCATTTGGTTTAAGTTTATAAATTTAGACGACTTTTTGAACAAAGTTTTTCAAGCAACAACTTCTTTTCTTTATCTTTGTCACTATATAAATTTCACAACATTTATTTTAATTGAAGAAAACTCGTATATATTAGCAAATTAACTCTCTAGATATACAAATAATTCTTATATATTAATCAAAATATCACTGTTTTGAAAGAGCCTTCAAGTCTTTTTGGATTGGATCAAACAATTCTATCGCAATTTTAGCGATATCTAACCCCACCAATTCCGGCAAAATCTACCCCCACAAATTCCAACGATATACATTTCCACAAAACTATTTGATGGACTTTTTTTACAATGGATGATGTATGGGGTTCAAAAATTAAATCCACCAAATAATGTTAATGAACTTAATTTTTGTGCATCTATTGAAGATGCTCTTAATATGTCATATTTTGATAATTAAAGGACCTAATAGGTCGTGCCTAAAATTTATGAATTAAAATAAAAAAATTTAGCAACTTTTGAAACCTAACTGTCATTTCTTAATATCTCTAAAAAAAACTGTTTCTCGACATAAATAAACAGCTCAAAGATTTGAGTTGTTTTAGTCGGATTAGTTGTGAAATAAAACCAGATTATAAAGCCCAAATCTGTAGATAGTTGGAGCCTGAAATAAGACCTTAATTCTTTGGGCCGACCCGATCTTTTAACTTCTAAACCAATACTTGCACAACCTCTTTTCAAAAAAATAAAATAATGGAACCTTTCATTCTATAACTGAAAAAAGAAAAAATCAAAACTACTTCACTTTTTAGGAATTCAGAGCTAAGATAATTCATCAAAATTCAATTCTCATAACTCTTAATTTTGATACATTTTTTAGTGTTTTTTTTTTCTTAAATAAAACACCTTTAAAGTTTAACATTTGAGACGTTCGGTTGTGAGGCAAACCATGCATACATGAAACGGAATGAAAATGTAATGAAGGTGTTAGTCTAGTGGTTGTTAAACACTCTACCTATTAGCAGGGAGGTCATGAGTGCGAATCACACCATAGGTGGAGTGTTTATTTTTGTTATTTATAATGTAAGTGCAATTGCACAAATTTTATTTTATTTTAAAAGAGTGAAACGGAATGAAAATAACTTACTATTGTTTGGTTAAAATAAATTAGCTATACATGGACTTGGAATTCCACTCCAATAAATGCTCGAAACATGTTTTCCTTCTAAATAGGTGGAAACCAGTTCTCATTCTCATTAGAATGAAAAATAAAAAATGAAAAATATGTTTATCGCAAAAACCAACTCTGTGATCTTCACCACAATGTGGTGTTCATACACTGGAATCATGTTTTCCCTCTAACAACATCGTAGGTGCATGTGAGGTGAGTAAAGTCACATGCCCATAATCATTACTTGAATACAGCCAGTAATCATTTTCAACCACAATATTTTGATTTTGGCTCATATTAATATAAGATGTGAGTGTACCCATGTTTGCATTCATATGCAATGCAGCCGCAGTATTCATATGTTATTGTTCAGTTGGAGGTTCAATAGACATGATTTGCATAGCTTCCTGAATATCAGCTTGAGCATAAAAAGAAGGCGATGTGACATGATGAGCTTGCTATGACTAAGGTCGGGAACCAAAATACCGAGCAAAGATATATGCTTAGGACGATGGAACTGTTAAGGGCATGAAGCAGTCGGATATTGGCATGGTGGGGTAGCCAAAAATTGTATTGAGGCCCAAGGAGGAGGATAAGCCCAACCAAAAAAATATTACCATTAAAAGGAAGAGGAGTGGTTGTTGCATCCCCATAACTCCCTCTACCTTTGTTCTGTTGGCGGCTATTTTTGTCGTTGCGATGTGGAGGATTACCACAGTGGAAATTCATACGTATATGGCAAATAGGGGATGAAGACCTTCTCGCGAATGCATCAACGACAACAAAAAGACAAGCATATTCTAGTGCAGTGACATTTTTTCGGGCACTAGCATTTTCTTCAAACACTAGCATAAATCGTGCCGTGTATAAAGGGGTACATAAGATGTTGCTGTGACGAATTTGAGTACCAACAGTGTCACAAACATCAATTAAACCTGAAATTAATTGGAGAACTAACATTCGGTTGGATGCGGTAGAGCCAAAGTTCGATACTTGATCCAATAAGGATTTCAAGTGTTGACAGTATGATGAAGCATCTGTAAAATTCTCTAACTTTGACTTCATAAAAATCTTGTCAATTTCACACTTAAGCTGCCATAATATCAATTTCAAGAATTTCATGAGTAGATAAGTGGATCTATAGTATTATAGATCCACTACAAGACCAAAACATCAATCCAGGACTAAAGACTTGAATGTCTTTTGCAAATAAGAATAGGCTGATTTGGAAGTATTGAGCCATTTTTAAATTTCAAGCGTAATATTGATAAAAAAAGAGATGTTAGAAACTGTTAGGATTGGGTTAAGTGGTGTGGTTTTGAGGTTGAGTTGTCAGGCATGGTGAATAACGAAAGAAAAAAATTGCAAAAGAATTTGATAGGGAGGAGAAGAAGAAAAACGACAGTTAATATTTGAATGTTTAGGCTTGGAATCACAATACCATACGGAGTTTAAACCCTTGAGAAATGTTTTTGTGTGTTTAATGTGGGAATGATTAATAACATAATGTATTAAACATTTCTAAATACAACATCATTCCATATCAAAAAGTATCAAATCCAATTGAATGGTTTTTTTATAGCTATTTTGTGGAGCAGAGCAGTTATCATTTTATCAATTTTCACTATTGCATTAATAATTTGAATTTTGATTCTTTGTTATAAGTGGTGATATTACAATAACCATAAAAAAGAAAAAAAGAGAGAATTCCAAACATGGAAAGGACCAACATATAGAATTATTTTAGTTATAAATATTTCCTAACATATCATATAAATTGCATTTGGTTATGTTTTTTTATTTTCAATTTTTATCACTTAAGGAATCGAACCACAATCACGCACTTTCATATAGAAGTGATATGTCCCAAGTTTCAAAATGATGTGAAACTTTGCTAGGATCCATTAAAAAGAAGCATAATTGTTTTCCCTATTATCTTTTTTTTGACAAAGTTTTTCCTATTATTATTAAAGCATAGTTGGGGCATCTTGATATTATTATAATTTGACCATGCCGAAAATGGATGACCACAATAATTTTAGGAAAAAAAAACTTATATCTCATAATTATTTTTAAACATAATCATTACCTTTCTACGGCATAACACATCAATATATTTTTTGACCATCTAACTACTCCTTTTGAAATTCATGGGTTTAGAATATCTCATCAAATATTCTTATTTAAAATCATATTTACAACATTTTTGTCTCTTTATATATATTAATAATTCAAGAAACTAATATTTTCTATGTACGAATTCTCCTTTTTTTATATATAATTATATAGCATATAAAAATATTATATATACCGTTAAACTATGTATTTTGAAATTAAAATCATTTACATTTGAAAGACATTACTCTAAGGACTTTTAAACTAGCATATATTTGGACACAATTTCACATATAATCTATATCTTAAGAAATAATTTAATCATATTGTGAAGAAATGTTAACAATATTATGCTTAATTAACTATTATAAAAGCAAAAATTCATGTATTTTGGAAAATAATTTAGTCAAAACTCAAACTTGTGTACGTAAAATGAGCCCATCATGAGATCACAGCCTTTTACCAAATCCACAGTAGCCCGGGGCCCATGACCCATCGGATACTTTTCCGTAACCTATCAAAACATCATATAAGATTATCAAAATGACCAATACACCCTCCACATTTATATTCCTCAAGCGCCAATCACGCGTAATAAATGCATCCAACAAGGGCTTCATTCGGCATTCAATACCTCACACGTAACAACTGAAACGGTCCCACTACTCACTCCAAGGGCAATAAAGTCATTCCCCACAAAACACTGACTTTTATTTTCCCTCCTTATCTAATAAAACTCGAATTTTTAAAAATCAAAAAAATATAATCACGTACCGAAATCTACGGGCTCCCGGCATTGATACGAGTGCGTGAGGTATTAAAAACACCAACGTGTCCGTGTCACAAACCAATCGTAAACGGCCACGTAAGCTCCAGGGCGGAATACTTTTTGTACGGGTTCTGTTTTTTTAATGGAATTTTTTGGCGGGCAATGAAAATAAATTCAAATAGAAAAGCAAACCCTAATTGACCTCCTTTTTTTTTCGTTTTCCCTCTCTTTCGCTTTCTCTCACTAAAAATTTCCCTCCTTTCCTGCTGAGCTCTCTGCACTTGCCATTTCTCTCCAGTTCTGAAAGTTCGAGGTTCGTCAATTAGGGTTTGATCTGTCATTTCTTTCAATTTCCCCCTTTTAGTTGTTGTGATTTGGTGCTTGATTTGCAATTTTGGGGTTTCTAGGGTTTCAATTTTTGGGGGAATGTTGTTTTTAGGGTTTCTGACATCCTTTTTTGCAGTTAATTGAAGGTTAATTTATTATTGCTTCATTGATTGGAATCAATAGGGGAGATATTGTACTGTAAAATTGACAAGGAAGGCTGGGGGATAGAGGCGGTAAGTTATGGGTAAAGTGTCTCCGAAAGACGGGGATTCGGAAACTCCGAAGCAGAAAAGGAGATTGAGAAGCTCAAGCAACAGGTATCTGAAACCAGGTGCTCTTGCTCAGCTTCGGTATAACAAGGTTTCTGCAACGAAGTCGTGTACGGATCTGGGGAAGAAAAGGGTTGCTGTGTTTACTACCAAGAAGGCGTCGGAGGCGGAGGCGGAGGAGGAGGAGGATCGGATTATTGAAAGTAATGTTATTGATCAGAGGGTTATTAGTCAGAGCCCTCTGATGTTGTCACCTGTAGATATAATTAAGCAGAGTCATCGTGTCAAGACTCCGAAGACACCTAGAATGGAAGATTGTGAATCTGAGTCTCCGCTTGAGTCTCTTCCTATGGATATACTGGTATTAATCATTTCTATCCCATCTCTTTTGTGTTTGTGTTTTATGACTTGATATTATAGACTGTTGTATCTGTGTCAATGTGAGCGTGTTTTTATCTTGTGACGCAAATTTGAAAGAATAATAGATACTGGTTTAGAGACTTGTGATTCGTTAATGCCACTATTGTTTATGCTGGAATTTTCTTCATTCATTGGTGAGAAATAGTAAACTGTGAACTTGTTAGCTAAATTATTGATTTGGAGCCTTGTTGATTAAATGTAATGTCCATAAATATTTTCCTGAGGAGAGGAAACTTTTCTTCCAGGGAGTTAGATATAGATATATGCTGGACACTATGTTGCCCGGACACGAATACGGATACGGACACGGAAAATGTTATTACCTTCATAAAATAGCCTAAAAATAGTGTCCGACACGTGTCCGACACGGATGCGGGTACGGGTACGCTTGTAAAGAGAAGTGTCCTTGTATCATAAGCTGGAGACAATAGTTTTTTGATATCAGTCAATAAGGAATCCCATCAACCTTTGTTTGCCATTGTTTGTAAGGGATTCTTCCTTTTATTTTCTTTTTACTATATATATATATTGGTACTCTAATCTAATACTTTTTCTATAGTTCTGGAACATCCTTTTATTAATTCTTGCTATTGTGTGTTAGGACAATCATCTTTGGTTATCTGATTGATAATTTTCTGGTATTATCAATACTTCTTCTTCTTATTATTATTATTATTATTATTATCAGTTTATAAATAGTTTTAAATAGCATATACACTAAAACCTCTATATAGGAATACTCTATATAAGAATAACTTCCCAATTGTTATACAAAAGTTTGGTCTCAAGTGATGAGAGTCTTTGTTGTACCAACCCTCTATATAAGAATATCCTCCCAATTTGTTATACAAATAGTTCGGTCCCAAGTGTATTCTTATATAGAGGTTTTACTGTATATCCTTCCACGTTGTTAGCCTCAGCTCGTATTGATTGACATAGGATTTTACTAATCATTTCCATATTTATACTCTCGTAACTTTACAGATTAATTAAGGGAAATTCAAAGCATTCTTTTACTTTATTATCCCTCCCGCATTTCCATTTTCTACGTTTGACATGGTATCAGAACTAGGTATGAATGATGTGGAAGGATCTGTATGCTATGTGGACTATTTAAAAATTGATAAAAACAAGTATTGATAGGTTCAGAATATTATGAACAAGATAATCAAAGATGATTATTGCTAAAATTGTGTAATGGCAAGTGCATGAATGGTCTACTATTTTCCGGTTAAGTTATAATAATTCCACATCCTTTCAGAAATGTCAAACTGTGCAACACTGAGTTGTGAGGTTGCAAGCTGAAATCTTGTGAGAGTATGAGTAAATATAATGTCATGTCGGCGGATTATTTAAAATGTTGTTGGGTTGATTTCTTAATATATATCCTTTTATTAGATATTTTGATCCCAAATTTATTGTTATTATTATTTTCCCTGCCATTTTTTCCCTCTAATTTGTGGAAAACATTTGTGTTTTTTAATAATGCTTTTCTTTCTTCAATATTTTTGCAATGCTTGCTTGATTACATTTTTCTGATATCTCAAAATGGAGATGGTTTCTTCGTTACTTTTTTAGTATTATTATTCACTAGTAGCTACTTTTTTTCCCATGGTAAATCTCGATTGCTGACCCTTGTTTATTTTGCTATTTTGTAGGTTAAAATTCTTTGTCACCTGCATCATGACCAACTGAGGCCAGTTTTTCATGTATCTCAAAGAATTAGAAAAGCAGTATGTTTCTTTCTCAGTCTGTTTTTTTGCCCTATTTGGAAAATGATTTACTGTGCTACATGAGATGTTTGTCTGATTTAACTAAGGGTGGATCTCTAATTTCTTCCTGTGATCAGGTTGTAGTTGCTAGACAATTTCATTTCAATTACACAACACCTGATCGCTCTCGTCAGGAGATGTTGAGAACAATGACTCCATTACCTACAGAGCATTGGCCTTTCATAAGGTTGGTTCTTCAATCATATTTATTATTATCTTCATCTCAAATTAATTCTCTACATGTTGGTCTTCATTTTGGGATCAAGGCTTTGTTGTTGTTGTATGTTGATATTCTTATCCTGTTTATGCCGTTATGCATGTTTTAACAATAACAGCAGCAGGGGAGATGGGAAGGGTGTTTTTCTACCAAGCCCACATACACCAAAAGCACCAAGGCATGGTCCCCGGCCACCTTCTCGCATAAAAGTTACCGAGATGAAGCAAATTGCTGCCGTCCTCTTCCAAGATTCAGCATTTCCTTCGAGATGCATTGTACCATCTGCTTTATCTAAGCCCTTATGCAAGTCTTTAGCTTCTAACAGGGTTCTATTCTATGAAGATGAGTTATGCCAGGCGGTTGCTCAGAATAAGCTCCGCTGATCTCTTTCCGGGTGTTCCTCTTTGTGTATAGTTTGTTTCCTTATCTCTATAGGTAGTAGTCATAGTCAGAAAGGAAAGTAAGTATGCAATTTTGTAGCTCTTGCTGGGTTTAAAGGATTATATCTTATGGATTTTAGGCTTGCATTAGGATTGAAAGATTTAGGTGTGGATTCGACGCAGGAATAATATACCCAACTGATTACTTGTATAAATATAAGTTTTCTCAGCAAATTCTAGTCATTTCAATATGGAAGATCTGTTCTGTTTGGATTTTGTTTGTATTAACTTTTGATCTCTCATTTTCGGAAATTAAGAGGCACTGGGTAAATAAATAATCTTAAATCTGTTGCTCAAGGAATAAAAGAACATGTATATGCTACAAAGAACAAGAAAAATGAAAAATGTAATTTAAGTAAAAAATTTGTTGATACCCTGTTTGATAATAATAGGGGTAATGATTTGGTAAGCTTTCTGGGTGGGATGATAGCTATCCCAAAATATGTACTTTGAAGCATCCTTGCATGTATTCGGAAGTAACCGATTACATAATATAGTCACTTCTATCAATCCCGTCCCGCAACATCCTCTTGTAGCCTCTTCAAACCCTGAAAAATGTCAAACTTGCTACCATTAGAACAAAAACAAAAACGTCGCAGAACAAGTCGTTTTCTAAATTTGATCTACTGTTAGACATACCGTATCGAGCAGGATCTTGGATGAGGGCGAGAAGTGGATGATAGGTATCCATAAAGACGATCCTGGCGCCGGGCAGCTGTTGGTTGAGATAATCACAAGTTGAGGAGAGCTTGGAATTGAAAAGCATAGTAACTTCATTGGCATCATTAGAACAATTTCTTTCAAGGCCTCCTTTAAGAGTTCTTTGGGATGGTAAACACCCTATTGTTGGTACACCCAATACTCCTATTCTTCTTGCTCCTATTTCATACAATTCCTGCCAAAATATTTTCCGATTGTTACAAATTTTTTTTCTATATATCTTTTTATTTTACACTCAACATATTGGTTTTCAAAGGCCACTCTTTCAATATATGAAGTTTTTAAAATCGTATAAATGAGTATTGGTGGTATTGAACTCTATTAAATTAAGTACGCAAAGATCAACTATATTGCAAAGGTTAGAAGATGCATTTATTATTATTACAACATAAAACTCGATTAATAGATAACTTTTAAGTCAATTTTAAATATATTTAAAAGTTCATAATTTTAACTGTTCAAAAACAATTTTGTGTATTTGTAATGTAACAACAAAAAGCTTTTATGATTTTTAATTTATGAAAAGAGATTGTTATTTTCAATTTCAGAATCGATGACTCATTATATCAAATGAAAGGTAAGAACTATTCATATAACTCTTTTTTTTTTACATCATTAACTTTTTTTAGGACCTTGCTTGTTAATGACTAGTATCACAAACCCTCATTTGATTTGTTTTAAACTATAAGACTTTGTATGCAAATAACTTAAACCACATAGTATTTTTTTTTCATACTTTTGAGCCTACAAAATTAGGACTTGAAAATTCAATTTGACTCTTTAAGTAAATAGAATTGAAAAAATCTCTATTTACAGATAGATTTTAGGGCAAAAAATTTCTAAAAAAAAAGAAAAGAAATCACGCTTAGGACTGTAAATTATTGAGTTTTCATATTTTATTCTTCAAAAAAGGAATTTGTAGAACACTATTAAAATCACCATTGGGCCACTTAAAAATAACTTATTTCAATAAATAATTTCAATAAATAACTATATCTTAAGAAACTTTAGTCCTTCAACTTTTTCGGTTTGAAGATCATTTTGATATTGTTTGGTGATGAAAGAAAAAGTCAATGTTGAGAGAGATATGAAAAAAATGATGATTTTTGAAAATCACAAATGTGGTTCTATGATAACACGATATTAAACAACTTTAATTTTTGAAAATTTCAACTTTTAGGTCGTTAACATGAGTTTTATAATCTTAACCTCAAATTTTCTTTTTTGAAAAATATGTAAAGCTCTTGTTTTGCCCTAAAGCTAAAACTCTTTTTCTATTGCTACTCATAGTCTTTACTGCAATCAAGCACGTCTGTGCCTACTAATTCATTGCATCTCACATTCCATTATTTGAAAATAATTTAAATCATATTAACCTTTTATAAGGTATACCTTAAATTTTATTATGGTATTACTTCAATGAATGCAACTAATAACTATGTATTATTTGGACACCATTTTTCTTTACTCATTTATCTTCTTCTTTTTTTTGTTTAGAAAGCACTCATTTAACTTTTTAAAACACAAACAAATTAGAGTTAAAAATAAAATACATACCCGATAAAGTTTGGAAGCCGATTTAACAAGAACATCAGTAAAAGAATTAGGATCTTGAAAAAGTTTCCTAAACGGCAACGTCATATAATTATTTGCAATATCATCACTTCCCGTGCATATTATGTATAAGCTTTTTGACAATACTTCTCTTTTTTTTTCTTCTCCAAATATTGCTGTTATTCTTTGCAAGTAGTTTTTAAACAAGTATAATTGGTCAAATAATGACGGTACAGCCTGAAAAAATAAAGAAAATTACATCAATTAATTAGTCGAATGTATTAACTGCTCTCGCGTATAATAGAATTATTTATTAATCGAATACCGCTGTTTTGGAAGTGATGGGATCGTAGCCAGAACCACCCGTGGCAAAGCTAACACCGGTAACAAGGTCTTCGGGTTTTACAGTTGGATCAAGATATGCCGGGACTAGTTCTTTTATCCCCAATTCTTGAGCTGAATTTTATATGATTATCAAACAAGAAATAATTCATGTCAATTAAATTACAATTTTGTTGATAAAAAGAACTAATCAGAGTCTTATGAAAATAATATAAACATGTTTATGGACCAGGCTGGGCCGGGATGGCTGGGTCCAAACCAAACTCAACCAACACAATCTTTACGTTTGGGGCTTGGTCAATATAATTTCCAAACCCAACCCGACTTGACCCACCCAATTATTATTTACGCTTACATACCTAGCTCAATTTAGGGAACAACCTTTCAGCTTCCCTCAAGTATACAAATATAATACTTATAGCTTTATGTGTCCTAGGTGACACTAATGTAACAAAAAAATTAAAATATGAAGGGAGTAGAAGAAAGAAATGGGGTGAAAAAAGTATTTAGTTATTTGTATTTGTAATTGTAATTGTAATTTTTTTTCTTCAACTTCTTACATCTTCATCACTATCTTCTTCTTCTTTTAAAAGAAATTTACAGAGAAATCCGGTGACGGTCGGAATATGGAATTATCCAAAAGTCAGCGGCCATCCGGAAATTCCAGATTTTGGGAGGCCACCAAATTCTGAAATTTTGCAGATTTCGACCCTAGATTTCTCTTTTATTTAAAGAAGAAGAAGAAGAATATGGAGAAAGAGAAAGAAGATGAAAAAAAGAAGAAATAAGAGAAAATTTAAAAAAATGGACAATTTTCGGAGGCCTAATAGGTATTAAATCTATATAAATTTGTATAGAGTAAGATTCGAACTCTGACTCTCCACTCACTCATTGGTGAGCATACCAGTTGGGATACAACTAATTGGTATCTAACTATATTTCCCGACGAGGATTATGAGAATACAAGTCCAAGCCCAAAAAGCTCATTCATGGCTTTCACCTTGAACGAGCACACTTAGTCTCCGTAGCGTTCGAGCATAAAACGGACACAGAGGGATCACCATTTGTAACTCAGGGTGTTCGGAGAAAATATAACATGAGTGTAGGACAAAGTGTTCGACTTACGAGAAGTGGACCTCCAAGCCCACGTCATGATAGTCTAAGAAATTTACTACTATAAATATCCGTACTACAATAAATAGAGGTATAGTTGTATAATCTCTCTCTTTCGATATTTATTTATCTATTTTACATCCACGTTATGATTAAAACCTTATATATTTGTAAATATCTAATAAAATGCAGGTAAATTTCTATACATGGTAGAAATTGATAAGAAAGGCAAAAAAATGAAAGAGTATTTACTGACCTACAATATCAGAAGGAATAAATCCATTGCTGAACCTTCCAGTAGGAGTTCCACCAATAAAATCTCTCCCATAAGGTGGGAAATTACACTTAACAAGTGTACTATTTATGTAATTATTGTTCCCTGGATCCACTATTGAATCTCCAAATACTATTACTGCTGGAAATCTTTCACCATTTGGTAAATCTATTTTTCCCATTACTCCATAATTACCCATAAGTACCATAGTTACCACACCCAGTAAAACTCTTTTAAAAGTAATTGAGTAACTCCATTTTTTACAGACAAACTTCATTGCTTTGTTTTCTTTCAGGTATTCTCTGATGTGATTCTTTTCTTATTTTTGAGAGAATTTTCTGATGTGATTCTAATAGTATGTTTTATATATAAGAGACATTAATTTAGCTGTCTTGTAAGAAGTTAGCTAAAGTCTCTCAATTTGGTGGTCACAAATTTGTCTTGAATGATTCAATCCTTTTATCAAGGAAATACTTGAAAGAGATTAATCTCCGATACCAAATATTTGAGATCTTTAAAATATCTCCCCCTTTATTAAATATTTGATTATTTTTGTTTGTTGAGCAAAATATTTGGAAAATTTTATTATCATTTCGGTCTTTTGGATTCAACCAAAAGATATGTGACATTTGTACATTTTTTTTTATTCACACTAATCATCTCCCAACGAGGTGGTATGCTTCTCTATTTTTTGATAGAGTATACTTCTCTGATTTAATTGGTCAGATCCATTGCACCTGATTCGTAATTCTCAAATAATTTATATTTCCCCCAAATTTAGTAAAATACATTATAACATCATACTTTTCAAATTAGTTTTAATCCTTTTATATTTTTGTCCCACTATTAATTTGTGTGGTACAAATTAAGTGTTAAAACTTAAAAGAACGTTTACTTATTTATCCGACATAGATTTGTATAAAAAAATGAGATATTTCAATGTTTGATAGATCGACAAACTTCAGTTTATAACAAATGAAAATGAACTATGATCGTTATATTCAATTAAAACGGATGAGAGAAGACGCTTTAGAGATTAAAAAAAGACTTGCTTTTATGATACTGGAAAACTAAAAGTAGAGGGAAAAATGTGATGTAAATGCTCTTCTTAATTATTTCTCTTAAACAAAATTTCGAAAAAAACACAAATTATTTCTCAATAAAATATTTGTATTATATTACATATGATTATTTTAATTAGGTGAGTCTATTACCAGAAATACATTAGAAAATTTGTCATTTTGTAACATAAAGTTTAGCTAAGGGTAGGTCTACTACTCGTAAGGCCAGGGCAAACCACAGACCTCAATAAGGGTTCACAGTGGAGTTTACAGATTGTTTACCAGAACTAAATTTTGACGAAGTGAGGACTCAAACTGCAAATGTTTCAAGTTGAAGATGAAGTGTCTTACCACGTAGACCAACTCTTATTGGTTACATTAGAAAATTTATTGAAAACGAGAAAGATTAGAGAACAGAAACAAAACGTAAAAAAATATATATGCTATGAAAAATTATTGATGCTAAGAAATTATCGTGAACAAATTATATCAATTATTTAGTTAAGGGTCTTGTATGACACGATAATACTTTAAATATATTCTATTTTTTTTAATAATGTTTTCTAGTACACAAGCATATCAATATCATATTAGTAATCAATCAATTCGTTCATTTCTCTCAAATAAGTTCTTGGTTGCACTTGCTTACTTTTGCTTTAATTGTTGTTGTTGTATGCTACATCAACCTTTGCCATAAAAACTTAGTTGAGAGTACAGATATATATGGTTGAAGTCATAACAATCAATTTGACAAATTTTTTTTTCAAGATTGAAATAATAGTCCAATGTCCATATTGTTTAGTCTTTATGTTTTCAAAACATATAATTTAATCCTTTAATTTTGCATAAATTCAATGCTTTAATCCTTTTATAGACTTTTACGGGGGACTAAATGGGGTGTATATTATATAGAAATATATGGAGACTAATCCATTGAATAGAAAAACGTTAAAAATCATATTATAGATTTTCAAAAAGGACTAAATGATGAGTTTTGAATAATTTATGAACTAATAAATTAATTACCTTTAATTATTTAAGAATTTAGAGTAGGCCAATCTATATAGTACTTCATAGTAAGAAAGTACTGTATGTATACTATTTATATATTAATTATTGTTTTAATTTAATGTTACTTAACATATACTGTATGGCTAATAAAGCTTTTGAGAAGAATACCAAACAAATGTGTATGTGGAAATAGAGACGACCAAAGAAATCTCTATCATAATAATAACTACTACACTTGTTAATCAGGATTTGAATTTTGTTAAATTGAAGTGACATATGAAGAAAAGAAAATTAGATTTAGGGCCAAAGTGTGAGGTGGAGAAAGCGTACACTCACTCAAAGTCAATTCAATTATCATCAACTGCTACGTCCTTGTACACAAAATGAAATTTTCTTTGAGTGAATTTTGGAAAATTTTAAATTCAATTGAATAATAAATAAAAAGATAGTGACAAAATTATTAAGTTTAGTGGTTGATACTCTTCCCATAATTTGGAAGATAGTGAATTCAAACCACATGCATGATAAATGAGATTTTCTTTAATTATAAATTGTAAGTACAATAACACAATTTATTTTTTAAATTTATAATTAAATTCAATCATAAATTCTTAATTATTACGTGATAGTTGTTTTTTATTTCGCTTTGAACTTGACACAATGTTTAGTAGCTGTTTTTCCTCTTTTATATTTTGTAATTGTTATTTAAGCCAAATTGAGTTATTAAATAAGACGACTCATTCACCTATATTATACAGAGAATTTGTTATTCATTCATTGCAATTTGGTATCAGGGCCTCCCGCTAGGGTCTGAAGAAGAAAACATATGCCTTTTTAGTGATTTTGAAACAGATAAATAAAAGAATGAAGAAGAAGAAAATTACACACAACGTATCTTTCGTTCACGTTTTGATGAACACTATATATGATCATTCGAGCTTGCTCATGGGAAGTATTTTAAAGGTATCGAATTTGATTGAAACTCGGTATAAGAAACCAGTAAGAGGGGCATTGTTGAAACGAAGCAAAAGGAACATGAAGAGTTGACGTTATAACTATATGAAAACCAAGAATTATATATTTTAAGCTATTGAGAGAACAATTCTTGAGGATATATATTGGAGAAACGTACTACAAAGTAGATATGAGATTCAACAAAATAAAAGTTCGAGGCAAATGCCCAAGTGAAATGGTTGACTATTTAAGCCTCGAGGAGAGATTATGAAATTCTAGAGATGAAAACAAGTGAAAAGCATCACAAAACACTTTGCTCGTGTTATGAGTATAGCAAATAAAATGAGAAGCAACTGAGACCAAATCAAAGATATCATAGTGGTAGAATTATTATTTTGAAATCTAACCGAGAAATTCAACTATGTAGTTGTCTCAATCGAGGAAGACATTGATGCTATTACAATTCATAAGCTCCAAAGCTTACGTATTGTGCATGAGAGCAAGCTTTGAAGGCAACTATGGGTAATGATAGATATGGAGGAAGAAGTCGAGCCAAAGGCATCTATAAATGTTAATTACAAATGTCACGGCTTTGGTAAAGGTCGCCAAAGTTTCAATAAGTCAACAATTAATTGTTACAAGTGTCAAGATCTTGACCATTTTCATTATGAGTGTCCAGTTTGGGATAAGGAGGCAATTATGCAATATTAGCTCATAGACTACCCAGTCATGCATTGATGAGTGTACAATTGGACTACAACTAATTGGTAGGGGCAGTTCTGTTGAAAAACACAATGTTGTCTAGATATGCAAGGAGAAGGCAAAGTAACATTAGCGTCGGTTTTTGAAAAGAACCGACACCAATGATGCTATCAATGGTCTCAGTTCATATCGACCCCAAAAGCCCAAAAACTCGACTCAATGGCTTGTTTGTATTAGTGTGTTAATGGCCATTCAAAATGAGATAGATTTATAATTAGTCCATGAAACCCAAACATTTAGGAAGAGTTATATCTCAATTGTAACTTTAGAGTTCTATACTACATATATACTTGTTATTCATTAAAATATAAAAGATGTCGTTGACTTTAACTATCATCTCGATCTTTTATAGTTTAATCAGTCCATTGACATGGTATCAAAGTTTATGAGATCAAAAAGTCACGAGTTCTAGTCATGGCAACACCATTTATTAGTAAATTAAAAATGCATGATGTGTTGGATCTTTGTTGTGCACGCTTGAAGTCTAATGAACATTCACGTGAAGAAATTTGTTAAAACTTAATATAATAAAATATGTCATTGATTTTAACTAGCCCGAATTTTTAATTCAACCGATTAATTTACAATACTAAATACAAATATACAAATTCAACACAAACCACTTTACAACAACTAATTTAATGGAGAATCCTATCTCCTTTTCATTAATACATACATAAATTGAACATTTTACATATATTTAGTAACAAATAATCAACAATTATAATCTTGAGAGGATATAGCTAGAAACTTAATTACTACTATATATTTAGTAATAAATAATCAACTAAGGCATTGTTTGTGTGGATGATTTCAAATGTGTACTGTTAAAGATACAAAATTATGAATAGACTAGAAGAGTTTTGAGATGCCTTGATTGAGGATTATAGGAACAAGGATTTGATAAGTTTTTTGAGTAGGATGGTAACTGTCCCAAAATATGTATTTAGAAGCATCTCGGCATGTCTCTTCCTCTTCTGTCGGATTGCACAATATGCTCACTTCTATGTTTCCTGTTCCACAACATCCTTTTGTAGCCACTTCAAAACCTGCCATTATATGTTAGGGAGATTAATACATACACTACAATACGCCAATGTGAAAGCTGTGACCAAATGTCTGTTTGTCGCATTAGTATATTTGAGTCACTACCACCAGTGACAAATTTAGTGGAAGCTTATGGGGCTTAAGCACCCACTAATCGTTGAAAAGTGATGAAAAATTTAAGAAATGTATAAAAAACTTTAGTTTATATAAAAAAATAGAATTGAATATAAATTTATCATAAAAAATACATGCGGTCAATAAATTTCAAATCTAAAAATGGTTTCCATCAATAATAAAAAACTCTAAAAATGGTTTTCAAACAAACATTATAAGTTAGAGAAATAATTTTGCTTTTTGGCATAATGTCCATGGTTACGGAGACTTCCAATAGGAAATTGAATTCATATAGAAATGTCAATTGCCCATTTACTGCTGATGTGGCGCCATCTGATTGGAAGGACCATTGGACCAATACTATTTGGCAAACTTAGAGAAAGAGTGAAAATAAATTTACCATATTTGGAAGGATTTTGGATGAGTGAAAGTAGTGGATAGTAGATATCAAAATAGACAAGCCTAACACCATGCAATTGTTTATTGAGAGAGTCAATTTTGGAGGAGATTTTAGCATTGAAAAGCTTTGCTGCTTCATTTGCTTTATGTGAACACTTTCTTTCAATTCCTCCTCCTAATGTTCTCTGTGATGGTACACAACCTAAAGGTGGTAGTCCCAACACTGCTATTTTCCTTGCTCCTATTTTATATAGTTCCTGCAAAATCCCGACTTAAATGTTACGTTTAGCGATTGGTAAATATAATTTTTCGGTTTTTTTTTTCTAACGGACCTTCGTTGCCCCGTATAGTTCCGCCCTTGTATACGTACCTGGTAAAAGGTTGAAGCAGAGTTGACAAGTAAATCGGTGTATGAATTGATATCATAGTGAGCTCTCCGGAATGGAAGAGTAAAATATGTATTGGCAATATCGTCACTTCCTATGCATATTAAGAAGAAGCTTCTCGATAATATTTCAGCTTTCTTTTCTTTTCCAACTTGTGACTCAATATTTGATAAGTATTGTTTGAACAAATCCAACTGATCCGATAGCGATAGCACAGACTGGCAAAAAGATAAATAATTAGATTATCTCTAAAAGAAAATTAGAATTACTTTTATTAATTAAATTAAACTAAATTAAATTAAATTAAATACCACAGATTGGGGAGTTTGAGGATCATAACCAGTAGCACCAGAAGCAAAGCTTACGCCAGTAATAAGGTCTTGAAGCTTTAAGTTCGGATCAAGATACGGTGGTACCAGATCCTTTATTCCTAATTGCCCACCTAATTAAAAAGTTGAGGATTAGTGGCCAACTAAAATAAAATCAAAAATTTATATATTAAAATGTCGGAAAAAACAAATATCAATATCAAAAAAGAAAGTAATTAAGGTTGATTTAACCCCAAAAAAAAAAAGGAAATTATAAGGTTGATGATCGGTGGCAAAATAATAATTATTTTATTATTATACAATTTACAATTGATAATATATAAGCATTATTATCTCCCAAAAAATGACTTAATGAGTGCTACATTTCGAAAGAAGTAATAGATATGTGAACTTTAATCTCATAATCGACAAAAAAAAAAATGAATTTGAAAACAAAAACTCACTCAGTATTGTTATTACATCAAAAGAAAAATTAATGGTAAATGCATTTGTCCTTGGAAATTTCATATCTTAAATTAAAACACCACAGACAACTCGATACAATGTCATCATGATCATTGCAATTAATTAAATGTATATGTAAAGTACGTATATGTTAATTAAAGAGTGAGTCGACATGCAAATTATCAAAATTTTTATCATGAGTTAATTATAAATTTATCCCACTTCTGATTACTTTACATAATAGATCCATTTTACTTTAATATTTAAGAAATTAGATATTTTTAAGCTTTATGGACAAAAATGTCCAGTAGTATTTTGTAGTGCTTGTGGTATTTGTAGTGTTTTGTCGTGCTTGGACAAAAACTAACACGACAAGCGCACCGATGACACTGCGAGCACAACAAGTATGGCGACATCAGGTATTACAGGCACTACAAGAACTATAGACACTATAGCGAGCACAACAGGCACGGCAACGACGGGCACTAGAAACACTATGGAAACGACGTCGATAGGCACTACGAAAGAGGGGAAAGACTACCATCTCAGATATCCATGAGAGAGAGAGAGAGAGAGAGAGAGATAGAGAGAGAGAGAGAGATGGGCGAGACAGTCATACCTTCTGCTTGGTATTCTGTTCTCTTTTTTGTTTTAGTTTTTCATATATGTTTACCGTCGTTCGTCCTTCATAAAGAGGAAAAATGATCGTTTTAGGAACAAGGCTAATGAAAAACGAATGACAGAGAGGCAAAGAGGTGGAAAGTTATATAAGGGCAATTTTATCCAAATGTCTTGAAAATGTCTAGATTTGTAAACATTTTAAAAAATGAACTATATATGTAAAGGCTCCTAAAATGGGTTAGATTTGTAACTAACCCATTTTTAAATTTTTTTATCCTAATTGCCAATTGGTGAGTTAAATCTTTTTACATGACCTTTGGATAAATCATTATTCTTGGGCTTTTTACGTAGCTAAATTGGTTGTAATTACAAAATGCTTACAGATAGATAACCAATAGACAATCCAAGTTTTTAAATATTTTTATGATTACAAAAGCCCACTAATTCTTTCAAAAAAAGTTCCACTAATTACTTTTAATACTATATGATTAGTGATGCATAAACAATCGCCTCTTCATAATACCTTCAAAAGTAAAATTAGAGATGCAATTTAACATAATTTAATATTGTGGTTGGATAAATATTACATTTTTTTAAGAAATATTATATTAGTTTTTTTAAAATATTTTAGTGTTTTTCTATGTTTACTTTATTTTTTAATAAAGTAAACCACCGTATCATTATAGGATGAGTGAGATGAAAGTTGATCTAAATAATGGTGAAAAAAATAAAGTAACTAAAAGAAACAAAGTAATCATAAGCTTCACCACTATATTATATTAGTTATTTTATTTTATAAAATAGATATGACTGTAGTCATTAAAATATTGAATGTATCTTGTGCATTATACGGATTCAAGACTAATAAATTGTTAAGACACAAATAAGAATCTATATAACAAATTGATCAATCACATATGTTGGATAAATACGCTTTTAAAAACTTATTATTCATAAAGGAATGAACTAAAACAGTGACGAAATAGTATAGTACCTATTAAGTCAGACGGAATAACTCCATTGCTGAATCTTCCAGTGGGCATGGCATTCACGAAATCTCTACCGTAAGGTGGAAAGTCACACTTCACAATAGTATTGACGTAATTATTGTTACCCGGATCAACTATTGAATCTCCAAACACTATTATAGCTGGAAATTTTTCACCATTTGGTAAACTAATCTTACCCATTGCTCCATCTAAGCAAAACATTATAATTAGGCCATAGAAAAATATCTTCATAAAAGTAGAACACATTGTTTTGTGGCAGAAAAACTTGCCCATCTAATTGCAATGTAGTAAAGAGTGCATGATGATGATACATATTATATATATGAATTGAACATGTGAATGGACTATCAATATGTATATCTACCATACAGAGTTTATTTTTTGGACCCTCAGAAAATATCAATATCATTGTTAGAGATATAGGTGGCCGTTGGGATGTAAAGTTATTTGTTAATATATAACATTTAACAGGAAAAGGTTTATTAGAAAACCATGTATGATTCTTTCAAAAAGAAAGACATATATGATTTGTCATAAATGGTTGGTGAAAATTTCAAACTCAAACATCGAACTGTTTATTATTTGGGAGTAAAATTAAATTTTTTTTTTCAGTGATTTTACTTATTTTCAAAAATAAGGTTCTAGATTTTATTGTTTTTATTGTAGTTTCACATTTTAGCAAAATGAGAACTTTTTTTATTAATGATTTTAAAATAACAGTTGATAACTTTAAAAATAATACATTCCAAAATAAATTGATATTTAATTCTTCAACTTTTTTATTTTGTGATAATTTATATGTTGTTTGGTTAAAGAGAAAGTCAACGTTTAGAGAAGATTAAAAAACGATGATTTTCGAAAACCGAAAATGTGGTTCTATGATGAATATGGTATTAAACAACTTGAACTCTTGAAATTTTTCATTTTAGGGACATTAATAGTGAGTTTTATAACGTCAAACTAAAATGTCATTTTTTTTAGAAAAAGTGTAAAAGCACAATCTTGTGTTTGCAAAAAAAAATTAAAAAATCCAGTCTTTTTCGTGCAAAAAAGTGAAACCACACGAGTTTTTATTAACTTCACCCTATTGTTTATCCTCGAAAGGAAGCGAACTTGAGTGGTTAAAAATGCCTTTGCAATGAATTTTTAAGGTAAAAAAAAATCTCGTGTGATTTTGCATAATTTGTAAATAAAGTTTTGTAGTTGATTTTTTTTTTTTGCAAATGAGGCTTTATGGTACTAAACGTTAGCAAGTAAGGTTTGAAAAAATTAATGGTGTTATAAAAAGATGAGTCAGATGAACATTATTTAAGTTTCCTTTGATAAAATGAGTCTTTACAAAACATCTGCTTATAAATTAAAGATCTTATAAAAAAAAGATGCAGTCACTTGACACATACAAACACTGATTTGAAGAACGAAAATTGAAATTTTACGTTTGAAATCGATTAAGAACGACCAATCATTCGAATATTTTTAAACAAAATTTTTTTTTCTTACTATTTAATTTTCACTTCAATATCATCTTCTTTAATGCCTTTGACTTTTAGACCTTTATTTGCTAAAGGTCGGTACAAACTCAAAATTATATCGTTATAAACCATGAAGCCTTAACCGCAAATGACGCAAATTACATAATTTTTTCATACTTATCCCCATTTTTTAATAAAAAATTGACTCACAAATTTTTGAGATGCAAACTTCAGAAGAGATAAATCCAATTGTTTGCAGGTTTTTAAACATAGGATTTCGTTTTTACACCAAATAAACCACATGTATTGGTTTTGGTTTTGTAATTTATCCTATGGTACATATGTAAAGTCTCATTTTACATATAAATACTTTCTTTAGCTATTAGAAAATATAGTTTGGATTGTCGATAAAGTAGGTCACACACAGCCTTTATCGAATTTGATTATTTCCGAACTTTAATGGAAATCCAAACTTACCAATCATGCTTTTATAGTATAGTTGGACATGGCTAGCTAACACAATTAAGACTCTGTGGATAACCACAGTGTCTAGTTTCGTATGGCAATGCCATCAGCTTCGATAACAACTTCTCACAAATTACAAAGTGGTATTTTTCAGAAATTATAATTAATGTTATAATTTGACTTAAATTATCAATTTAATCTTTAGTTTAATTGTTTTTGGATATGATGCAGAAGCTTTTTCAACTAAATGGACAAGAGTTTGAATCATAATAACTGAGACGGTCTTGAAATTGGCATGTCTACTCGTGTATATGTTAATTATTATTTTTTAAATTTCTTTGTAGTTTGCATTTTGTTGGACATTTCCTCGCCAATTAGATGGTCTTAGGCTCTGTTCTTTTGGACTTATTAGAACTTATTTTAAGTTCAGTTCAGTTCAGTTCAGCAACATTCAGTTCAGTTCAGTTCAGTTCAATTCAGTTCAGCTCAGTTCAGTTCAGTTCAGTTCAGCTCAGCAACATTTAATTTAATTTTCAGTGACATTTAATTTAGTTCATTTCAGTAATATTCAGTTCAGTTCAATTCACCAACATTTAATTCGGTTCAGATTAATAAATTACAAATAAATATTTATTATTTATATATAATCTGTTAATATTTATTATAATTTTAACTAGTTGATTCAATTTGTTTGCAAAAGTTGTTGAACGTAAGTAAATATTATTACCAATATATGTTACAATGTTCTATCACCTTAATAATTTATACTATATAAATTTGGATTTAATATACAAAAGTTTCCAATTTTGGTTATATATTGTAATAAGAAATTCAAAAATCTTGTAACAGTGTTGTGTAGTATTAGGAGCAAATTAGCATTAATTAAAGAAATTCAAAAATCTTATAATAGTGAGTTATATAATATTAGGATCAAATTAGTATCAACTAAAAAAAATTCAAAAATCTTGTAAAATAAATTAAAATTAGCAAATAGAGCAAATTCAAAAATTTACAAATAGCATCATCTCATTCTATTTTTCTAATCATCTTCTACCATATGATCCGTAATCTCATCATTTTGTTCACCTTCATCATCATTATCGTTATCCTCCTCTCCAATCTCATTATTCTAAAACTAATATTATTATTATTTATTCAATTGAGTTTCAATATTTATTTTTCATTTTAGCAGAGTTCAGTTCAGTTCAGTTCAGTTCAGAATTTTTCAGTCCAAAAGAACGGGGCCTTAATCTTTGAGTCCAAAAAGAGTGTTTGAAACAGAACACTAATATCTATTTGTTTGAACAAGTGTTCTTGTGTGCTTGTAGATCTTTATGCCTTTGAACAATATATCTGCCTGTTTCTCGTGAAATTAGGAAAAACAAACAAAACATTATATGCTCCTTTACACGTATAAGAGACCCATGTACATGGGAACTTTATATTAGATATGTATAAAAGAATTACTTAGCTAATGCATAAGGGGTATGGATACCAAAGTGAAGATAAATCACTTGAGAGTGAGATGTGCGTACTTAAAATATGAACCTCGGTAGTTAAACTTGGGATCTAGATCTGGATCGACCTTAGATGGATTTAAATATCAAAATCCAATTGTACATGCTAATTTTTAAGATGCCCTGGATCCATATTGTGAATTTGCTTTGGAACAAAATGACATCTTCAGATTTGGAGATATCTAATCGATCTCCAGTATCTTGTATTTGCTAAGAGTAATGAGCTTCTTCATTCAAGCACTTGAAACCTTAAGATGTTGAAATATCTAAATCATGAAATGAAAGCACTTTGGGGATTCTCCTTTTGTGAGTTTTTAGATCTAAATTGAATGAATTCATGAAGTCTTTCATTCATGAGCTCTGGATATGAAATGATAAGAAATATCCGTGTGTTCTTCACGCTCACCGCACGAAATAATAACAAAGTAAAGTGTTCGAGTAGAATCGAAGTGTTGACCAATGTTTCGATCGCCAGAGCTAGATCACCTATTCATTCATACTCAGACTCTGATGTTTAAGTTAGTAGAGAAACGACGTAGAGAGATAATATGTAAGGAGAAAGTGTGAGTGAAAAGAGAGATACCTTCCTTTTTGTGAGGTGTTTATAAGATGGGTATGGGCTTATTTAACATTGGTTTGAGCTTAGATCCATATCCATCAACATTAACTATTTTTATAAGTAAGAGTTAACTGGTTGATACTGAAGACTTTTAGGGTACAATAACAAAATAAAAACTATTTTTATAATCTAATGTTAACATGTTCTTATTACAAAATTTATAATCAAAGATTAACGAGTAGCTACCCGATATATTTAGGCATAATAAAATATAAAAAGTTAACGACTTGTTGTTACCGGACTCTAATATAGTAAGAAAGTTGAGGGTTTAATTGTGCTATTTGCACATTGTCGCCTCTAGAGTGAAGGTATAAAATCAGCAGCTAACCATAAACCCTAATCCTTTTTTCTCTAGCGAGCCGCGGAATTTCAGCTACTGATCCGAACGCCTGGAGGTAAGCTCTTCCTTGTTCGTCTTCATGTTTTCTTTCTGTATCATAATCGAGCTTCTATTTTCATATAATATTTCAATACAAATTTTATATTTTCTGTGTAAGTAGTCGAATACTTTGTGGATTGATAGTATCTAATTTCAATTTCAGTAGCTAATCTCTGCGTTTCGAAAATTTCTGCAAGGATCTGAGCTTATTCTATCAATTCTGTATATAGATCATCAGCCGCTTATCAACACTTGAAATTACTCGATTGAATTAGTTAGTCAGTGTTAAAATCCTAATTTGTTATCTGGGTTGTGGATCATTTTGGGTGATTTGAATATATGCTCCTCCGTCGTTGTGTTTGCTGTTGTTTAGCGTGTAATGTGAGTTTTGATAGTGTAGGTGATGGCTCCCAAAACTGGCATCCTCGTTGGATTGAACAAAGGTCATGTTGTAACCAAGAGAGAGTTAGCTCCACGTCCTGTGGCCCGCAAAGGAGTAAGTTGTTTCTTTGAGCTAATTTCCCTAATCTTGTTTTTTACGGAAAAAATTGCGTTTATCTGTAGTCTGTTTTGTGTTTTGGTATTTTGCTTACTTACATTGTACTCCAAGAGGGGTATTAGCATGGAATAAATGCATGTAATGTATGTACATCCAAAATGATAAAGGCTATCTTTTGTGTTCAAGGAATTGCATTACTGTGATTGTCTGTTCTTCCTTTTATGTTAATTGCACGGACAGTTTGCTGCATAAAGTCTATGATCGGCATTGTTTTAGCAAATTTCCCTACTCTAATTTGTTTATTCTGAAAAAAACTTGCAGTATTTTTGTAGTCTATTTCATGTTTTGGCTTCTTGTTTGCTAAGACCGTTGTTTTGTTGATTGAACTTCGAGAGGTATATTCACTTGAAATGAATGTATTTTAAGAAGATAAGAAATTGTCATGGCAGTTGGATTTGTTTAGAAGCAATTGCATTGCAATGATTTACTGCATTTGTTTTGGTAATTGCAAGTTGCAATCACACGGTTTCTTTCTTCTATGTTATTTGTATGGAATATGGACATTTTGCTGCACAAAATTTGTATATGTGCTTGTAAGTATGGAGTTTTTATGACAATACTGGTTGTTATGTTCAGAAAACTAGCAAAAGGGTGCACTTTGTGAAGAGTTTGATTAGGGAAGTTGCTGGTTTTGCACCATATGAAAAACGAATCACTGAGCTGTTGAAGGTCGGTAAAGACAAGCGTGCTTTGAAGGTTGCTAAAAGAAAGTTGGGCACACACAAGAGGGCCAAGCGAAAGAGAGAGGAGATGTCTAGCGTTCTCCGTAAGATGAGGTACGTTTCTTTTATGACTCTAATTCCCAATGATAAATATTTTACAAGTGCATGTACTTGTTTGGGTTTAGTCTTAGTGGTTGAATTTTCTTTTTTTCCTGTTGCAACCTTTTTTCAGGGCTACTGGAGGTGGAGAGAAGAAGAAGTAAGACTTCTCTAATTTTGTTGGATTCCATCTTGGAACTAGAAGATATCAACTAGAGGCTTCTTTTTATTGTTGTTTAGAGACTGCAGGTTTTGTTTCAAATCTTTTCTTTTTTAAGTGGGAAGGAAATGTTGTCTGTTGGATTTCCTCAGTCGCTTGTAATCAAAATTCCATTTTTTTTTATGCCATTTGCAGTTGGATATGAAATGATAAATTTGAATGAGTTGGGTTTTTCTTAGTTTGAGTTGTTGATTGCTTATGCCTGCAACATCCTGTTTATTGTTTATCTGTCTGCTTTACCTTGTGTTTATTAATAAATAGAAGTATATAATTAAGAAATGGGAAAGTTTCTATTTCCCTTGATGGTCATCCAGGGCATGTTTGGCACCATGTTAAGCTGTCTAACATTTAAGGTCTCTGGTCTTGTTTCAATCTCTTTCTAATGGTTAATCACTGATATTTGGATGCTTATTCTGAGTTATTCCTAATCTCATTTTCTTTTGTTGAATGTGTTGGGTAGCCACTCCTGTATTTTGTTCTTTCTAGGATGGTATGTTTTTCGTGTTTAGTATGAGTGGGTTTTTATCAGGATGGCAATATTCAGTGGTGGTTGTCAGTGGGATGCTAGGATGACTACAATGTGACCAATAACTTTCTAAACTTATTCAATGGTGTCATGAATTGTATGTCCTTCGTGTTCTGTGAAATGCGTGATCTTGTTAAGATGCTTTCTGGTTTTCTGAAACTGCAATGTTCTTTTACAACCCTTGCTTGTTTGAGTTTGAATATCGGTTTATGTATAACGGAAAATTTGTTGCATTCATAAATATTTTTGGATGTGTTGGTTACAGCATCAAGTGGGGGTGGAGGTAAGAGTTTCACTGTTTCCTTTTTAACCTGACAATGTATAAGGCTCTCTTTGATCCTCCAGTCCACCCCTCCACTTGACTAGCCTTTTAGGTTTTGATTCGATCGCGTTTTAGGTTTTGATTGGATGGAGGGTCGGGAAGACTTAATATAGAAAAGGCTGGGAAGAGAATAATGGATTTGGGAATGGAAGTAGAGGATCAATTTTATCTTTGTTTATACTGTTTAATACCATCTTGTTTAGTTTGAAAAGTTCATAATGATAATAGAATAATTGATATTACCATTCATAAAGTAGAGAAAATGTTACTATTTGAGTTGAAAATAATGGGTAATTCCGGTCGCGGTCAATATTGTGCCTAACAAGCCTTTTTATACGTGTCTCCATAATTTAGTAGGCCTAAAATTTATTGTCATTTTTCAGGAGAAAGCCTTATACAAATGGGCAATAACAATAGCTGCACTACTAGTATGAAAGGCTTTGACATCACAAAGCTCATTTAAGAGCCGTTTATTGTCGGAAATAATTGATCCAATAAGAGAAGTGGTTCTGTTAATGGAGTGCACAACCTGATAATCGGAACATATCGTCAAGTTGGATAAACCCCAAAGTTGCCCTTGATAGAGCCCTATCTATTTATAAAGTTTCAGCAATACACGGAATTGCACAATAAGGGAAATTGCCTGCATTGTAACCATTTTGGTAGGAGATAGATTACCGAGTGCATGCATTCACCAAATGTTTGTAGTTTCTCTACCATAAACTTTGCTCTTTAAAAGGATTATTCAAGATGTTAAGACAACTTCAGAAATCAACAATTGAGTACGTTTAAGCAAGTTGAATAGCTATCGAGTCATTATAAAGATTCAAAAGATAAATCAAATTCTTGAAACAAGCTCATAGATCAACAAATTTTCATTTAAGCAAATTTAGAAAGCTATGTAATGCAAAATATTTAGAGAGAAAATCAGAGGTTTTGTGTGTGTGTGTGTGTGGAGAAGCAACGGATTATGTTTTAAGCTTATGTAAAATGAGTGCCATACAGTGTAACTTTCAAAATGGAGATAAACTTGCAACTTTCAAGATATAGCATTGCAGCCACAAACAATGGCAACTATGGATAAACTAGCATTCACTTCTCATCATCTATTCATTATAAAAAACACTACTTATAAAAAATACGTCAAATTAACTAATTGAATTCCTATAACTATATAGTAACAAAATTATGAACACAGAGCTTATTTTAAATCCATCACCGGGCGTCGGCCACCTTGTTCCGGCGGTAGAGCTAGCAAAAACTAATAGTCAGCCGCAGTCACCATATTTCCGTCACTATTCTCGCCATGAAACCCTCCATCTTCCACGCCAAAATCACTGACTACATTTCCTTCATTTCTTCCTCATTACCGGCAAGTCAACTCTTCGAGTAATCGATCTTCCTTCCGACGTGGAACATCAAAACTCGCGATTCTCTCTCGTCTCCTTCATCGAAACACAGAAATCTCACGTCAAACAAACCGTTTTAAAGTCCGAACTCGCCACCGCGACTCGGTTGCTTCGTCGTTGGAATGTTCTGCACCAATATGATCGACGTGGCCAGCGAATTCGGCGTTGATTCGTACATTTTATTCCCTTCGAGTGCAGCTTCTCTTGGATTTATGCTTTTCATGCAGTCCTTGAACGACCAGCAACATGTCGATACGACTATGTTTAAGGACTCCGATACTGAGTTGGCGGTGCCGAGTTTTATTAACTCAGTTCCGGCGAAGGTTTTCCGTCGGTGGTATTCAATAACGATTTTAATCCTCTATACTACGGCAGCGCAAGGAGATTTAAAGAGGCTAAGGGTATTATGGTAAATACATCGGCCTAGCTCGACCCATTTGCAATTAGCTCGTTCTGTGGTTCGATAGCCCCACCGATCTAACCCACGGGTCCCATCTTGAACCTAGAAACTATCGGTGTTGATTCCGGATCAAGTGCGACCCACAAGAAAGACGATATCATGACGTGGCTCGATGATCAACCTCTATTGTCTGTAGTGTTCTTGTGTTTTGGAAGCATAGAAAGCTTCGGTGAGGATCAAGTGAGAGAAATTGCATATGCTCTAAAGCAGAGTGGAGCTGCGTTAGCCTCCTCCAATGGGCAAGATGGGAATTCCAACTAATTATACGAATCTAACGAATATCCTTCCTCGTGGATTTCTAAATCGAACGGTTGGTGTAGGAAGAATTATTGGTTGGGCTCTACAAGGGGCTATCTTGGCCCGCCAAGCGATCAGAGGGTTTGTGTCGCATTATGGTTGGAATTCTATACTCGAGAGCTTATGGTACGGTGTTCCAATCGCCACGTGGCCCTTGTTTTCGGAACAGCAATTAAATGCATTTGAGTTGATAATTGAGTTGGGATTAGCAGTGGAGATTAATATGAATTATAGAGAGGATTATGGAAGTGATTATGTTATGGTTGTTAGTGCTAATGATATAGAGAGGGGGATTAGGTGTGTGATGGAACATGATAGTCTTGTGAGGAAAAAGGTACATGAGATCGATCATCATGTGCTTCGTTGGACCGTTTGATTTCCGAAGTGATGGAAAACATAAAATTATGTAAAACTTTCGGGTATGAGATTTATGTGGGTCAATACCTTATGCACCTTACATTGTTCCAAAAGTTACATCAATTTTCTTGTGAACTTTGAAAGTCTTTCTAATTAATGTTGCTTTAAGTGACATGAATGACTTTTTAATCTCACATTAGGAAACAGAAAAAAAAAATTCATAAGTAAAATATTAACTTTGATTAATTTCATAGATCTAGCAAGTCATTTTAAGCAAGTTTAAGAGTCAATAGGCCACGTAAAAAATTCAAATACCGAATATGTTGTTTTGAGCAAGCTCAATGAGCTGACGATAAGCTTTTTGTTCAAGTTCATAAAACTCTGATGTATTATTATTAACATATGAAAATATATAAAATTACAAAATTTTCACATATAAAAAGAAAGCAAATGGAGTTACATAATAGGGAAGTATTAGAAATAAATGGGAAGCAAAAAATAGGAAGTCCAATATGCAAAATTCTGATATATGCTATTGTAGATGAATACACATAATTAGTACACTTGTTGATGATGAAAAATATGAAATTGTTTTTCGCGATGTCAAATAATTTAGAAAATTTCTTATTGTATAGAGGATGATAAATAATACTTTTTTTAAAGAAAAGTAATAAGTAATGTTGATAGTGTGTAATTTCTTCAGTGTTTTAAGATCAGTTGATCTCAGACAGAGTAGAATTTCTCTAATATAGACTTAGAGGTTAATTTTGGAAACGATCATATCAACAAGTATCCTATAAGCCGTCTCAGTGGGATGAAAACTATCCCAAAATACATATTTAGTATCATCCTTGCATGTTAACGGGTCATTAAGATTGGTACAAAGATATGTCACTTCTATGTTTCCTGTCCCGCAACACCCTTTGTTTGCAACCTCGAAACCTACATGAATCCATTCAAATCAATTAAAATTTACGTAAAAATTATAAAAAGAGTATAGTAGTTACCGTATTTAGCAGGCGCTTCGATGAGATCACGAAGAGGATTGTAAATGTCCAAATAGAGAAGAAGCGAATCGGGTAAAGTAGAATTGAGAGTATTAATAGCAGAGACAAGTTTAGAATTGAAAAGAAGAGCAGCTTGATTCCCCTTTTCAAAACAATTTCTTTGTAAACCTCCTCTAACTGTTCTTTGTGATGGCACACATCCTGCTATTGGTAAACTTAATACCCCAAATCTTCTTGCTCCTACTGCATAAAGGTCCTGCAATTTTAATTAATTACAGCAATTATTTATCATAATATAAAAATAAATGCACCAATCAACTACTCTATAACTGTATTTATTGTAAAATCTTTTGGATATTATAATGTCAACAAGTCTCTCTCTGTTCCATAAAAATTAATTACGAATATAATTTTGGACTATAATAAATAATATTATTATTAAAAGTAGATTGACTTCTTTAACTTTAAAAGTAGTTCGTTGTATAAAGAAAGAAACACAATAAACTCCTTAAGTTTACGTGGCAAATGTTAAAAAATTGTATAGTGCATCACTTTTTCAAATTTAAGAAGTGAATACGTCAATTTAAAAAAGTTTGAGTAGTCAATAGCTAGTACAGAGAGTTAACGAAACATCTTATTAGTTTAAGGAGTCAATTTATTTCTTTTACAAGTTAACAAAGATTTTGATGAATTGCATCTAAATATGATTTTTTTTTTTAGAAAACGTCTAAAAATGAATCTTATTTATTCTACAAACATAAAAAGATTTTGTTTATATGAGAAATTATATGTCTATTCAATTTTTATTTTGATAGCGAATTTACAATGTTTTACTCTAAATAGTGTACACAAATTTAAAATGTTCGGCCATGAAAAATGAAGTTCAATTATAAAAGAAGCTAGGAAGAAACAACTAATCATAAGTAATTTTTATGAAGTGAGGTTTATTATGATTGATGAGAAAAGTTCATGTGGTTTATATATATAATATGGGAATTAAAATGCATTCAATTATTGCAACATTGAATTCAAATAATGCATTCCCTAAGAAATTAAAATAAAAATTCGAAAAATGAATACTGTTGTTGGTGACCAATCAGAACAACCAAAGAATGGAATGGAATTCATTTATTTACACAATAAGATAAAGAAATGTTTCTTCATAAATTGTTGTAGGAGTAAATACTAAGGCAATGGGCTGTACGGAACTTGTAAAATTTAAAAGCTATTTTACCGACATACTCTGTATGTATATTAAATTCTTATAAATGCACATATATCATGGTTCTTCTGCAGTATTCAACACTCCAACCAAACCTTTTCAAAAATGTCTATATATAGCATTAAACTCTTAATTTATTACTACTATTTCTATTAGTTTTTGTTTATTTATGAAAAATGAAAATATTCTTGTTTCGTTTAAAGATAAAGTTCAAAAACTCAATTAGAAATAATAATAATAATAATAATAGTTAATAATAATAATAATTCAAAAGCTAAATAGGAGTAACAAGTAAATTATAAAAAGAACTTTTGTAATTATATTTTGAAAAGATATTTGTCGATTTTTCTTTTGAAAATTAATCAGTATAGTTTCATAATTTTCAAGGTGAGGATCATTTTCTTTGATATCATCGAAATGACAGATAATGATCTAAGTATCGACATGGTCAAAGAACTAATAGTTCTTTAAACAATTTTAATTCTTTTACTTTTCAGTTTTGATGTTGTTTAAGTATTGTTTAAAAAAGAGAGAGAATATGAATGCTTTCAGAGAAAACTAATTTTGAAATCATGATTTGGAATACCTGAAGACGTTGTTTCGCAGTAAATATGTAACTAAACAACTTTAATTCTCGAAAAAATTAAACTTTAGATTTTTAACGTATATTTTCTTGAAAAAGTCACTTAAAAGGCAAGATTTTGAAACATTATATAACCTTAGAGATTAATTTTGAAAGAAAAATAAAACAAAGTACAAATATATTTTTTTAAATCAATGAAATTACAGGGTATTTTAAAAAAATATACAATTTACCCTAAAAATAAAACTTACTTGTGTACAACCAACACTTTAAATGCCTGTGAATCTGATCATCAAAAAAATAAAAAATACCTGTGAATCTATAAAATACTTATTGATCTAGACAATTGACCAAGCACGTATATCTAATTCAAGTCTCATCAAAATTAATGTGATATTGAGATGCTAACCAATTTTTGTACTCCTTTTCTATCCTGTCCTTTTACAAAATTCATTACTGAAAATAATATGGATTGGGGTTTCCTCAAATTTGAGTTTCAACTTAAGTATAATACTATGTCTACGAGAATTGATTATTATTTTTGACACATAAATGCATGGTTAAATGTAAAACTGTCATAAGTTATTTTTAAATAATCATTCAACTTCATTTTGGGTGTATATCACACATGACATCCAAGTAAATGCTGCATTGTCACCAATTAGACTTAATTTTAGATACAAGTTCACAATGAAGCATTTCAATTCATACACAAAATACTACTAGTAGCTAAAATTAGTTAAGTAGAAATGTGTACCTTTATAAAAGTGATAAAGTTACGGATCATGAAGTCAGTGTAGGAATTAATATCTGTCTGTAAATATGTGGATAGAAAATATGTATTCAGAATATCGTTGGTTCCTGTACACAATATATAAGCACTTTTTGCTACAATTTCTGCACTTCTTTCCTCTCCAACTATTGCTTTTATCTTTTCCTTGTATTCTTTTAAAAACTTCAATTGATCCCCTAACGAGAATGCACCCTGTTTTTGTTTTTTTTTTCAAATCAATTGAATATGATTAATAGCTAAATGGTGAAAATTTGTTAGATAAAAATTTATGCGACGATAAGTAATTATTAAAAGTGTAAAGGTAAAACTCGATTACTAAAAAGAAGAAAGAAATACCGATAAAGAATTAGTAACAGGATCAAAACCATTTCCACCGGAGGCGAAGCATACTCCGGTAAGAAGGTCCTCTGTTTTCAGATTTGGATCTAGGTATGCCGGCAATACCTTCTTCACACCAAATGCTTCAGCTGAAAATTCAGTTTTGCAGGTAACTGGTTGGTTAATAATTAATAACTTACTATAAAAATTCACCAAACAAATTAACTTATATTAATAACCATTGTCACATCATTTTTCAGTTTGACGACATCTAGATCCAACCCGAATAGGCGAACCAAACACCATGGGCCGGTTGGACTAACATCATTCTGCAACCCAAATGATAGGGCCTCACAACCAAATCATCATAAAGGTCCGTAATAACAGACGTGCTCAGAGGCTTCCCTTCCATCTTATATAAGATACGCCTTACAAAAGCCATAAAAGCGTGATGTGCCTAGGTGTATCTTAAGACTAGGAGACAAAAGTCGTTAAAGAAGAATGATAGCGTGGCAGAGCCACGTCACTAAATTTTCGAAGAAGATTCTGAAAAAACTGTTATTTCTTTTGCCCTAGAAGTAAAGACCAAAAAGCAAAACAATCATACTAGAAAACATATTTCCCGAGACTATATAAACTACAAATAGTGTCATCATAAAAATATATTTAAAATTATTTTATTTGTTTCTCTCATTTTCAAATACCACTTTATTTCGTATTTTAAGCCTACAAACTTTCTCATCAATTACATATTTTATTTTGAATGAAAAACAAAATTGAAGACATTATTTTATTGTTATTGAACAATCATTACTATGAACAATCAATTATAATTTTGTCATTTTTCTATATTTTTCAAGGCTCCAAAAATATATAAGATGGAGTTATACTTTTGTACAAATATCTGAACTTGTCACAATTTTTTTGTCTCATATTTTCTTTAGCATGGCCAACTTATATTTGGACTTATATTACATCAACCTAAAACCTCTTACACAATAATTTGATAATTCGAGAGATTTTAAAGTTGAATATCACCTTCAATTCAAACTTGCACATAAACACATTTCATGTTATGGAACAACAACAAAATGACAAACGTCGAAAATTGATAGGTTGTAACAATAAGTTCGAATGTCAAACCTAAAAAGTGATAAGTTTAAGTCTGTAGTTATGTATTAAACCGAACAACTACTTCTAGGTGTAATACAGTACGCTTATAACATATATACATATATAGATAACATACATACCTATAAAGTCAGAGGGAACTTTGCCGTTGCTAAAACGTCCGGTGGGCTTGCCACCGTTGAAATCCCGGCCGTAAGGAGGATAGTTACATTTAGCTTCAGAATATTGAAGAACGTTGTTATTACCAGTATCAACAACTGAATCTCCAAACACAAAAAGTGCTGGGATCCTTTCATTATTATAAGTAAGTATAGCTTCACTATTGTTTATAAAAACTGTAGAAGTAACCATAACTATCCCCCAAATTATACCCAGAAAATTCATACTGTCTTTTTTTGTTTTGTTGCCAAAAGATAATGTTTGTTTGGTGCAGAACTGAGCCAAGGTAGGTCTTTATATTAATTAGATTTTTTCAAGTGGACCCTAGAATTATATACAAGTACTAAATGTATTCAAAATCAAAATTATTGTCTATTAAAAATAATAATAATAATCAAAACTACTCTTATAAGAAATATTACAGTATTTATTGGAGTCACAAGTCAGAGACGACCTAATAATAATAATTAATAGCTATACTAAAAAAAGTAATCATTTTTATAAGGATTAAACACTTAATTGCCCCTTGTGGTATTCAAAATTTTGTTTTTTGCTCCTTGTGGTATGATTTGGTGACATTTGCCTCTTGTGGTATCCAATTTGGTGACATTTGCCCCCTGATGGATGAAAAATGGAAAAATTTAGTTTCTCGATCAGTTCAATTATCGTATTTTCATAGATTCATACCATCAAATTTGCTAAATTTACAATTTGAAATGATATTATGTAATAAAACTTATCTAATTTACATCCATCATGGGGCAAAAATGACAAAATTGGATATCATAGAGGGCAAATGTTACCAAATCATACCACAGGGGGCAAAAGCTACAATTTTGGATACCACAGGGGGCAAATAGATGTTTAATCCTTTTTATAATTAGAACTTGTGGTTTTAAAAGAGACGGAGATTGGAGTTTTGCGAATTCTCAAAGATTGACGTTTTCAATTAGACTATAGATAACATTAAAATTAAAATACTTTGAAAAATAACTATATTTTAAGTAACTTTAATTTTTCAAAATTTTACTTTAAAGTCTAAGTATGTGTTGTTTGATGTTGAGAGAAAAGTGAATGTTTAGAGGATGAAGCTCGGAAACAACTTTAATTCTTCAAATTTCCATTTTGAGAGCATTAAATGACGATCTTGAAAGCGTCAATTATAGAAGTCTCACTTTGAAAATATGTGTAACATCATTTTTTTTAAGAAAAATACTACAAATACCCATTTATAAAAACGTGTGACTAAATTGTCTTTTTATACATTTCTTTGTCAATGATTGATATAAAAAATGTCATTGACACTTAACTAAATCAAGCTCATAGTTATCCAATTATGGTTTGTACATTACTCTTTTAAGCCTTAAAAGCTTATGCAATGAAGAAAAAGATCATGAGTTCAAGTCATGACAACTTTATTTATAAATGACTTAAAAACACATGTGGAATAAATTTGTGTTTTAAAAACTTCAAGCTCAAAGGATATTTACATGAGGTATTGTGTATTAATATAAAATTTAACTAAAAAAACACCAACTAATAATTAAAGGTTAAATTATATAGTTTCACTTTTTGACAACCTTTCATTAATTTTATGGTTAGCAGTTGGAATATAATTATAAACTGAGATTATGCGTATGACTATGCTATATTTGTTGGACAATTTTAATCCCTATTTATGTATGAGCTGTAATGTGGACCTGTAAAAAGATATACACTAACACATGTATGCATTCCTCACACAAGTACTATATATATATATATATATAGAAAAGGGATCAAGTGAGAACACCTCTCATATATGAGAACACTTTGTATGTGAGAACACCTTCAAAACTACGTAGTTTTATTAATAAGAGAGGGTTAAAAGGAGAATTTGTCATTTTTTTTTATGGACACGTATGGGATGTAAGAGCAGGAGAGAGAAATTAATACTTTTTTTAATTATTGTTTATTTCATTTTGTTTAAATAAATTTTCCCGACTTTCCCGAACTCCGATTTGAACTTTTTTTATACCGTTGGATTTGTTTTGACGAGACGCTTATTTTGAGTACCATTGTTGTTAGGTAAAGTTGACGTTTTAACAATTTGAACATACGTGTTGTAACTTTGAACATGAGTGTCAATTGTAGTTAATTTGCATTTTTTCATTGTTAAAATGTTAAAAAAACTAATATTATCACTAAGATTTGATAATTTTTCATGTTTTGATGCTTAATTTGAACGTATTATCACTAAAACTAGATAATTTCACAAAACATTGTACTAATATTATTTTTTCCCATCAAAACTATCAATTGACACATGTTTAAGAACTTAAAAAAGTATGTTTAAAAAAATACTTCATATTTTCAAAAACTTAAAACGTATGCTCAAAAGAATAACCTGCATGTTCAAAAACTTAAAATTATTGGTTACAGCAGCAATTGAAACTTGAAAATATTATGTTCAAATAAATATTCTGCGTGTTCAAAATAATAAAAAATCGTTTTTACATAAGCATCATGGATCTTAAAATGAACCTCTAGACGACACGAGTCTAATGATATAAAAAAATTTGAAATCGGAGTTCGAAAAACTCGGGAAAATGATTTTAAATAAAAAAAAGTTAAATTTTTAATCATCACCAACACCTTCTCTCTCCTTTATCTCCTGCGCAACATAATAAAATGGACAAATTTCCCTTTTGCTCCTACCTCATTATTAAAACTACGTAGTTTTGAAGGTGTTCTCACATATAAAAGTGTTCTTACATATGAGGGTGTTCTCACTTGATCCCTTTTCTATATATATATATATATATCATTTCAACTATGAAATAATAATATCAACCATTTAAATTAAAACAAGATATTAATGATATTAATATATATGTTAAATAATGTTTTACAATTATTGTAAAATATATCTTTTCTCCAAAACAGGAGACATGCAATCTTTTGCATTTGTGACCCTTTATTTAATATGAAATTTATCAAACACAGTTACACGATTTATAAAATTTTAATATTTTCTTTATGAAATATTTACAGTTGGATACATCAATTAAGAGTATCTAATTATCATGGGGAGAAATTTTAAAATACTCCTGGAGTACGGATGATATGGTACTCCGGACTAATAATTCGACGACATGTCACATATATTAGTATCTAGGGTCGATGATTTAAGGTCCACAGTTTAGTTTTTAGGGTCTAGGATTTTTTATTTTAGGGTTTAGAATTTTATATAAATTATTAACTAAAAATAAATTTTTAATTAATTACACGTTGTCAAAATCTTATTGGTTGATATAAAATATGTCAACCATTAATTGGTTTGGAGTACCACGCCATCGTACTCCAAGAGTATACTAAAATCTCTCTTATCATGTGATATAAAATACGAGAGAACTCACGTGGAATCCCTTACTAGGATGCTAGAACTGCAAATCATAGTCTCTCTTCTATCAAGTGCACAAACACCTCTAATAATTACCACCCGTTGCTAAGCGTATTGGCGAAGAACGAAATTCCGAGTCTGGTAAGAGGGAGGTTCGGCCGAATGATTGGTGTAGGGAGAGGGTCGAGAATTTGTTGTGTTAGTTTAGAGTTAAGGTTTACTAATTCTCAATTTATAATGTGCTTTAAATTAATTTAATTAATTACAAATTGAACTTTAATTAATTTAATTTATCAACTATTACACAAAATATTTAATTGTTCAATTAACATCAATAAGTCAATCTCTAATTGCACAACAACCCTGAAACAATTTCTATTTAATGAATGGTTTAATAAATTAACCTCATCAGTTAAACAATCTCCCAAATCACTATTAATTAACTTGTCTCAATGAAACAAATAATTAATTCACATTTATCGAATTATTGATTCATCAATTAATAATATGTTCATTAATCAAATTAATTCAATTCATATATTAAACATAAGTGATGTTCTCAGCGATTAAAGTGCACGATCCTTAGGGTCTGAATCATTGTAAGTACACAATTATTGGATTCTAGCAAACCATTACTGCTACTAATTAATTACAGATAAATGTCATCATCAGTAGATAGATTACTCTGTAATTTATCAACCTATCTTTTACCAGTTGCATATGGATATATCAAACTAGATGCATGGTGGAAGTCACCCTCTAGTGTTTGACACATTTCTTGATCTCGAGTTAAATTGACGAACATATATGTAATTTGCTTATCTGAGTGTGGCCAACATTTCTCAATTGTAACTCATCAAGTGGCCTCTGATATCATCCCACTTGAGCAACGAGTGACAATCCCTTCACTTCAACTATTCGAAGTAATAAGTTCAATGATTAAATCAACATACCCATATTTGACATCCTTTAGGCGTACATCAAATTTAACCAAATTCCTCATTACCAATTTTACTGAAATCATATCTAAAGATAAAAGAGATCTACATTCATAGAAAAGTTAATAACACTATCACCATGTACTTTATAAAGCGGACCGACAAAGTCTCGTGTTATCAATACGTACCTATATCATCTATTCACACAATGTGTCCTACATTGTCTTGTGTAGATCCTGAATATAAAAGCGTATACCCTAATCATTTTCATGACTAGGATTAGTTTCTGGCATATGTTTATGATTTACAATGAATGGATATTGTTGGAACCTGATCAACGATCAGAGTCGCGCAGCGGAAGCGAGAAAAGTAACGATTTTAAAATCATTGATCAGATTACACTTGATCTTTATCATTGCCTCAATGTTATTAGATTAATTAACGTGATTACTACATTAGTCACTCACATGGAATCCCTCTGAGAGAGATGGACGAACCGCACGATCGGAGGTTCCGCCAAAATCACGTGCACGACACCTACAGTGAACAGGTACTCGCAAAAGGCACGAAGAACGATGAACGGAGACTCCGGGATCACTCTAGGGAGTTCGGCCGGCCACTTGCAGTAGAGAGAATTAGGGTTTTCAATTTTCTGTGTCAGAAAGTCTAGGGTTTCAATCGATTAGGATTAATTTATAGTATGTCGACTAATTACAGTTTCAGTACCTGCATTAATTTAATTAATCTGATTGTACCACAATAGAATACAATAGATTCAATTAACATCAATTAGGTTATAATTAATCACATACTAACCCCTAAAGAAAATCTAATTAATCAATCGCTTAATTAATTAACCCGATTGAATAATTAATCCCTCCATACAATCAATTAACTTGTTCCAATCAGAACAATTAATCAATTAACATTATTAGTTAACAACCAATAATAAGTTCATCACAAATACACTACATGTATTAGTTCTCCGAGTACAAGTCTCAGTGTCTAGTGTGCACGATCCTGTGGGCCATAATCAATTAGCTCAACGACTGATAGAGAGTTGCCTAGACCATATCAGTCACCAATTGATTACAGTGTTAGTCCATCTCATACAGATAGATACCCTGTAGTATTCTCTAATATCTCTTACCATGCATATCGATATATCAAGCATGAGGCATGGTGGATGTCATCCTCTAAAGCTTGAGATATTTCTCGATCTAGAGTCAACTGAAGAACAGATAAGTAACCAGCTTATCTGAGTGTGGCCACACATTTCTCAGTTCAACTCATCGAGTGGCCTAATGATATCATCTCACTTGGGAGTGAGTGGTAATCCCTTCACTTCAACTATCAGTATGAATCAGTTCACTGACTAGACCAATCATACCCGTATTTGGCATCCTTTTACAGACCTGTTAGGCGTATGTCAAATCTAATCAGATTCCTCATTCAATACTATATTGAAATCAGGTCGACAGATATAAGAGATCTACATTTATAGAAGGGCAATGACACTCCCACCATGTGCCTTCTAAAGCGGACCGACCAAGTCCCGTATTGGTCATACGTACCTACAAACATATCCTGTACACGTGTACATATCCTGTTCGTAAAAGCTTTACGTTCTATTCATTCCCATGAGTAGAACTAGCTTCTGGTAATTTATGATATACAATCAATGGATACTTCATACAGTACATATAATACAAGATATATTGACTGAATGAATTAATGCCTTTTATTCCATAAAACAAATGTATAGTACAATCAACAAAAGTACAATACATCAACAAATAACTATGCCTAGAACTAGGGCACACCAACAGATATTTCATACAGTTATCATTTGTACAAGAAACATAACTAGAATGAATTAATGTTTTCATTCAATAACACATAAAACAAAGTATATAACGTACAACGAAAACAAGTACAGTACAATGTCCTAAACTATGCTAGGATCTATGGCACACCAACACTCCTAAATTTATGTTTTATATTTTGTAAGATACTCAAGTTCAGGTGGAGTCAAATTTAGTTTATGTTGTAACACCTTTGTTTTCAACACATTACAATATATACATGTATAAATGTTTGTTTTCTAAAATGTTGTTGAGGATTTTAATACTTGTTTTTAAATCTCCTTTCAATTATTTATTGATTTTAAGATTTAAGAGAATATTGATAAGTATCTTAATAAGTCTTCTAGATTAGGTGGTAATTATTTCAATGGACATACTTAATGTCATTCTCAATTCAGTGCAATTCAGTTCAGTTCAATTCAATTCATACAAGAGCTTAAAATTCTTAATGATAGTACACATCTTATTATTTGCACTCAGTTCAGTTCAATTCAATTCATACAAGAGCTTAAAATTCTTAATGATAGTACACATTTTATTATTGGCGGTAAGCTAAATATTCTGAATTTCCTTGATACAATTTCATATAAATCTTGCATTTATATTTATGTGAACTCATTCTTAGTCTCACTGTTTAGTTATAATATGATGCATGAAAATGAGACGTTTTAGACGAAATATCTAGAGCACTTTCAAAATACGGTAAAAATATAAAAGTAAATAAATTGATTACAGAAGCTATTTAAACTATGATGAAAATTACTATCATTTTAAAATATTCTAAATTTTATTATATGAAAGCAAAGTTTAAGAGAAAGAAAATATTGAAAAATCTAGACAAATACATCACTATATATCTTACTTATCAAAATAATTTATCACTTTCCATTGTTGTATCAATTCTTATTTTTATTTTTATTTCAATTCTTTTAACTCATATTGTCCGTAGTTATTAGAGCGTAAATAAAGCTGTTTTATCATCATGCTAAAGCTTTTCTTATTGGAGTTGAATGTAACATTGAATTTTGATTGTTGTCTCAAAATAGTGGATTCAATTTTAATAAATTCATTTAATTTTGAGTTTGGCCTTAATTAAGTCACACCATCAATTTAAAACTAAATTAAATACCAAAGTATAGTGGTGTGGTTGTCACGATGACATATGTCAACTTTTGACCGTTAACTACTGTCACGTGGCGACCACCTAGACGTCACATGACATAAATTTTATTAGGCATTTAGGTGGTTGCCACATGACGGTCACGTCAACGGTCAAAAGTTGACTTATGCTAATGTGTCATCCATATAATTATATTGGTATTTAATTTGTTTTTAAATTGATAGATTGATTTAATTGAGACAAAACTCAAATATTGAGTAACTTTATTAAGACAAATTGAAGTTGAGTGACCATTTTAAAACAAAAGACAAAGTTGAGTAACCAATTGCGTTTTTAACTTTTTTTTATTGGCATTCTAAGAAAGTTAAAGATTAATTCTAGGCTTAATTCATATATATTCATAGTCTTTTGAATTTGTCCCGTGACTTTAATTGTGCCTCTAAACTTATAAAAAATTACAAATGACTCTATGTATTTGTTAAGTTATATATAAATTTATAGTTTCAAAATTGAAGTATTAAAACGTACAAAAACTGTAGATTATGCATGTTATAGGTGCAAATTTATAGTTTGAGTGGTCGGAAATTTTGTAAATGATATATCTATCGTTCTGCATTTTAATATGAGCAATTTTCGAATTAAAAAGGTTACTGAAAAAATCACATAAAATTAAGGAGTCATTTATAATTTTTGAACAAAAATAAAGAGTTTTTTTCTTTTGTAAATGTTGAAAAAAAATAACGAATTATTTATTACGTTTAGACAAATATATGAGGTTATTTATAACTAATGAAAATTTAGGAAAATAATTATAAATATCGGGAGCTACATACATTAAGCGTGACACTCCCTATATTTGTTACTATTAAGATATACTAGGGCTTTCGGCCGACCCTAGAACCTCTTTTTCATTTCTTCTTCATCTGTCATTCCGACGCCACTCCTTCCTTACAAAACCTAGTTGCTTCACCGGCGGAAGACTTCTCCCTCCTCTCATCCGTGTTTTTAATTTCGTTTTTGTCTACTTTTACTAGCTTTGTGGGTCAAGACCCTTTTTACATCTTCAAAGGTTTCATTCTCACCAAATCTGCAACTACTAGTTATTTTTTCTCCGTTTTTAGCTATTCTCGATCTCGCACGAGCAAAAATATGTTGATTTTATCCGCATATCTAAGGATCTACGAGAGTGCACCATCAACAAGGACTTAGATATGAAATTATCGAGTTGCCAAAGGGATGAAGATTTGACTACTGTTGTTTATCTACATATTTGGAGTTCTAAGATATATATTATTGTTCTTTTATTTTGGGTTTCTTGTCTGTTATTGAGGCCACTTATAGCTCTCATTGTCTTTTGCAATCTTTTATTACCCTTTGTGATCTTTATCCCTTTGTGATCTTTATCGTGCTCTTAGTGGTCTTTATACGGATTTTCGTCTGTCTTTTTATGAAGTTTTTATTCCTCCCTTTTATTATCTTACTGTATAACTGTACTGTTATTCTTAATGCAAGCTACTTTCCTATTAAAAAAATAATAAAATATACTAGGGCTTTCCTAAACAGTGAAGGCAAATTTTGAACTTCACATGTTGTCATCCAATTTCAAATGTTTGATTGATAATTACGTACATGTATGAAAGAAGAAAAAAAATCACATGTGGGTTTACCAGTAAAAATAAATGAATTGGTGTACGCATTTATGTCACCACCAACTTTTGAGTCTCCAAAGAAATTTCATTATATACAGGGGCGGACCAAGAATTTGAAGATCGGGGGGTTAATTTTGGCTCTAGCATAATTTTTTTTTATATATATTCATGTATACAAAAATGAAGTCGAGTTGATAAAATTAGGAGAAACAAATTAATGATCTAATAAAAATTTTGATAAAATTATTAAAAATAGAAAGGAAAAATAAAAAAATAGAGTTTTCGATCAAAATAACATTAAAATTTTAAAAATTGATGAAAAACATTAATAATTTTAGGGGAAAAATATTGATGAAAAACATTAATAATGTTAGGAGAAAAAAGAATGTAGATGGTGGGATTTGAACCCTAGTCTTTAGACCTTAATACATCCTTCTTACCAACTCTCTCATCCTTTCACTTTGTCCATTTTATCACTTTTACTATTATTATATATTATTTTGGGGGGCTAACCGGAATATGTCGCTACATCTCTAAGGGTTGTGCCGGAACTGAGGGAAGATCGAGCCCACCCGAGCCCCCCCGGGTCCGCCCCTAATTATATATTACCAGGAGAGACGTTAATCCTATTTTTATTCTTTTGTTTTAGTTTAATTCTGAAAATTTACCTTAGTAAAAAGACTTTAATTTACTTCAATAAATTTTAATAAGTAGTATCCAAGTTTATATATTTTTAGGTGCTGTTTCTTATGATTTATTTTTAGTTTAGTTTAATAATTTTTAAAAATTTCACTTTAATAAATACACTTTAATTTGGTTGTCAGTAATTTTCAATAATAAAGAACATATTCTTTTCTTCTAAAAGAGTCTAGTTTTCTTTTTTGATAGGAAAATTTAACTATATTTATATCAAATTTTAGATCTCAAAATAAAAATATCACCTTAAAAAAAAAAAAGAAAAGAAGAAAAAAATCATATTCTAAATCAAACACATGACCTTAAATATGAACTCTAAATAGTAACATATATGATGTCTTATTAAAATATTTGTCTGATGTACAAATAACATTATACACGGTATGTATTCTAAAATTTCTTATAGTACTAAATATATCCTTATGAAATGCATGTCTCATCAATCCTCAAATATTTTAAACTTCAACTAATAAAGGTCTCAATTTCAAATAAGTGTCTTGTAGTTCCGCGTATTTACAAATAAAAGATTGTAGTTTGACTTTGAGAAATAAAGGATCGTGGTTTGCATTGTTTGTAGAATTAAGAAAATGATCGATTTTGTTTATTACCTAATTATTTCTTTTAAACTTTTGTCTGGTTATGTAAGAGTTAAGCTTACTGGTCAGAAAAAATTTGGACAAAAAATGTTTTCGTTTCACGTCAACAAAATCGACTATTTCCTTAATTCTGTAAACAATGCAAACCGTAGTCTTTTATTTGCTCAAAATCAAACCACAGTAACTTTTTTACAAAAACGGAAACTACATTACACTTATTTGAAATTAACTTATTAATTAATCTTAATTTATCTCTAGGTAGTTGAATTTTATTTTTTTTACAATAGTTAGTTGGGATATTTAACAGAAACTAATTATGTCAAGTAGATAATCAGTCTATTTTAAGAATAATGCAAGCACCTATCTATTTCTAGGCTTGTACATGAAATTTGAAATAATTTACTTCTAAATGTGGCTTAGACGAGACTAATTATTAATTAATGTGTCAAGTTGAGTACACTCATATTTAACAAGCAGATATATACTTTGTACTGAAATTTTAATAAATTACAATGGTCGTATTTATTGAGCTCTATATCTAATCAATTTATAGATAGCAAAAAGACACTATGTGGTGACCGATCAATTTCCAAATTTGTACATTTCGTCTATTGATTTTTTATTTGGTCACATTTGACCATTCACCTAGGTAACTTGGTGAAATATCACTTTTATTATGTTAAATGACATTTCTACATTTGTGTTATTTTGTAATTTGTAATTTTTGATTTTAGAAATAATTTTATTTCAAAGAAATTCAATGTTTAACATATTTATTTTCTTTCAATTTTGATAAAAAAAAAAAGTGTGAAATTTTACTAAATTGATAATTCAATGGCCAAATATGACTAAATTATAAAGGTGAGCGACCAAATAAAAGGTTGGTGGAAAATGCATAAATTTAGAATAGGTCAATGACCAAATAGGCCTTTTTGCATTCATAGATCAACATATTCAAAACAGAAACCCATAAAAAAAAGACTCTTTCTTTTTTAAAGCTAAAGAAACTAATGCACGGAAAAAAAAAAAAGACAAATGAGAGAACTAAAACCAATAGGTAAAACATCAATGATAATAAGATCACCATACCGAGCAAAAGCATTTGCCAAGTCATTAGCTAATCTCCGAATGAAGCGGGTTGTGAAACCACTATTTTGTGCAGACCAGTTATTTTGAGCAAGAATGGACTTGCAATGACTCACCACATCCACAAATCTACTAACATCCTCCGACTCCTCGTTAAATGCTGAGACTGCCGAAAGAGAATCCGACTCAAACACCACGGAATCATACTTCATCTTCACCATAAATAAGATGGCCTCAAGAAAAGCATAAGCTTTCCCCTCATTGTCCCCCCAAACACCATCACAAACTTGCCCTCGCACTGCCAAGAAAATTTAAGTAGAATCTCGCAATACTGTTGTCCAGCCTGACTTCCCAGCGGATGCAAATGTCGCATCCAAGCAGTAACTCACAGTCCCAATCGGTGGTCGATGGCAAACATCTCCACCTGCTACAGGTTTAGCCACAACCTTCAAATTTTGAGCAGCAGTCCAATCACACAGAGACGTCAATCATTGATAGAAAACTTGTTCTAGAGAGATCACATTGTTACTTCAGAATTGATCATTACGTGCCTTCCACCAACTCCACAGCATCATGACAAATTTACCACTAATCTCTTTGGATGAAGAGGAAATAATAGTAGAAAAGGTAGAGGTTAAACCCAACGCCTAAAAAATAACCGAATCTGAAAGAGTCAACAGCCCCACCTCTTCTCACACTTCCCACACATGTGTACTATTGAAAAAGAAGCGCCACTAATCTCAAAGTCTTCACCACAAATCAGGCAATATTAAGACCACAATTTATCAAATTAGCGCAAATCGGTAACCAATTATACACAACCCCTCCTTATAAAATGGCAAACCTTCCTTGACATTTCTGTAACTTCTTCCAATTACCTTCCACACGATGTCTATCATTATTAGCCAATCTCTCGATTCCTAATTGATAAGCACTCTTACCGAGTAAAGTCCATTGCGACTCTCAATCTACACCACTACATTCGCTCGAACCATTCTTCGAAAAGTGACGTAAACAAGGTAAGCAGGATCAAACTCAAGAAAATAGTACCTATTCAATTAAACTGATAACGAGGTATAAACGATAAAAGTAAAAAAAGGGGGTTCTGAATGATTGATTACGTAAATTAACAATAACAAAAATACAAATTAAACGAAATAAGAGATAAACAATAGATGAAGAAATTCAGCTAATGGTATCTCAAATAGTTAATTCACACTCAGTATTGATCATTGAAAGAAAAAATCACATATCGGATCAATTCGGTGTATTCATATACTTCAATCGGTTAGTTCTCCTCGAAATCAGCAAACTCCAATCCATGGTCGTCCAACGAGAGATTCACCAATTCCTTCTCCATGAAAACATGAAACAAGGGCAAAACAAATCCCCTACATGGAGGTAGCGCTCTTAACAGGAGCAATACCTTACTTTCTCTTCTTTTCTTTCAGAAAAATAATCTTACTTTAATAGATGGAACTCCAAAATCAATTTTATTATCTAAAACAATATGCTTTTTTAGGGGATCCATAACAGTATGTTCAAATGCTAATTAAGTTCGTACTGTATTTTTTGATCGTTATGGGAGAAGGAGAGATAACAATAAACAGAGATGGAATATCGAAATAGGTCTAAAGCTTTGTAGGAGTATTAATTTAGTTTTAACATTTTATATGATACTAATTTAGAGATGGGTTCAAGTGAGACAAGGAGACTATGGTGAGACAAAATATTATGGTTAGACATTGACCATTTTGGTAGGAAAAAGGGGGAAGATGGCAAACTTGTAAATAAATACAAAAATGGTCAACGTGGGAAGGAAGGGAAGGAGGGGGAGGGTGATGTCAGCGCTGACATCATCACAGGAGAGAGAAAATCATTTAATTTATTTTCATTAAAACGCATTTTCCCGATGATCCCGAACTCGTTTTTCGGATTTTTTTACACCGTTGGACTCGTCTTGATATAGACGGTCATTTTAAGACCCCTTGTTGTTAAATAAAAATGATTTTTAATTTTTTTATACTCTCAAAATATTCTACTGGAACAATTATAGTACTCTGGTGGAACAAACAGAAGGCTTTGTTGGAACAATAACATTTTTACATTATTTTTTAATGTCAATGTTTGTACATATTATATAGTCCTGTGTTTAGTTTATATGTGTTACTAATGTCCAAGAAGATCATTATATGACCCTTCACATTTCTTTATACTATTTTATTTAGTTTTTTAATGGTGCAATAGAAAAATTAGAAAATGTAAATCTAGAAAATATTATTTGTACTAGATGCATACCTCTCATACACTCAAATATTCTGCTGGAACAATTATAGTACTCTGGTGGAACAAACAGAAGACTTTGTTGGAACAATAACATTTTTACATTATTTTTTAATTTCAATGTTTATACATATTACGTAGTCCTGTGTTTAGTTTATATGTGTTACTAATGTCCAAGAACATCATTATATGCTTCACATTTCTTTATACTATTTTATTTAGTTTTTTAATGGTGCAATAGAAAAATTAGAAAATGTAAATCTAGAAAATATTATTTGTACTAGATGCATACCTCTCGTACACTCAAAATCTTGTGATACTTTTTCAAAACGTGAACATTTACCTTAAACACACCAATTTGTAATTGATTTAAAAAATTGATTGACGTGTAGCTTTAAAAAATACAAGTATTCTGGTGGAACAATATAAGTATTTTGGTGGAACAATATACGTATTATGGTGGAACAATTTATTTGTCACGTTCTTTTATTGTTTTAATAAGTAATATGTTGAAACAATACAAATATTATGTGAAAGAAATCTGTTTTTTTCTATTTTGGATTGAATGGAGCTCTGTTACATTTTATTTAAATAAGTAATATGTTGGAACAATATAGTAAATCAGTTTTTCTGTATTTTTTGGATTGAATGAAGCTCTGTGACACTTCTTTTTAAATAAGTAATTTGTTGGAACAATAAAGTATATATATTAGAAGAATAATCTAAATCTATATCATTGCCACATTCTTCAAGTGCTCTCTCTAAAATCTAAAAATGATTAAATTTACAAACAATTAGCAGCCTGCCATACAATGATTACAAAGAGTTAACAACCCCAAAACCAAAATTACAAACATTAAGACACAAATCAAGATGAAATCTTTCACAAAAATGAAATAGATAATTGAAAAGATCAAAATATTTTTCCATAAAACAAACTGAGGCTACTGATTAGATTTAGGTTCATTAGTAATGGAAGGAGCCATATCCTTTGTATTTTAATTTTATTATCTCTAATATAATATGCAATTTTATGTTTAATTGGCTTCTGGAACAATGGAACTTGAACAAGCTTATGAAATTTTAATAATTCAACCCAACTAGAATCATCCTTACCACACAAAGCCCTTGGTTTCCATCAAATCAGATTTGCTGGAATACTTTAATCAAGATATTATAATCTTAGGCACAAAATGGAAACAGAAACAGAAATGAGAGCGTGAACTCATTCAAACCATTTCTTTAACACAAGGTTCTTCGCACTACCGTGCTACAACTAGCTTTTTTCCCTATTCGAATCTCGATCTCTTGCACCTTTCACTGCTTATGAAAATCGACGGGAGAATCCAGGCTATTCAGGAACAATCGCAGCAATTCCCCAATCCTAACCAAGTAGTTCCTCCGGAATCCAATGAACAACGCATTTTAGGGAAATCCTCGAGAAGAAGAAGCTAATCATCCTCCGGCGAATCGGCCAAATCGTAGAGAGATCGTCACCCGCAACAGAGTACTACTTCAACCGGTCAAGACTACCGAGACCGTAGAGGATCGAACCAGATAACTTGTTATCGTTCAAATAGAGATTATTCAAGAACTTACAGTTAACGATCTCCGGCGGGACGAAACCGATGAAGCTATTACGGGAGAGATCTAGAGTGACATGCTAAATGATCGGCAAGAGGAGGAGGCCGACGACGCTTATGCGATGATGATGATGATGGAGATTGAACCGTTCGTAAATTGTGGAAGCTATAATCTTCAGCCATTTTACAAAATTGTCCCTGAAATATTATTTACAAAATTGCCACCTTGCTTTTTTAATTACCAAAATGCCACTGTCTCACTATAAGCATCTAGTCTCACTTTAAAGGGTTGTCTCATTTGAACTTGACTCTACTAATTTAAGGTTAAATATTTATAAAATGAGACTATTTTATTTCATTTTGACAGAAAGTGAATTTAATCAAAAATTCCTAAACTGGAACATTCCGATCATATATGCATAGAGTGATCCACAATTTGTGTATGCACTTGTACAAGATTCAGGAAGTTCCATTACCCCACCTCATGCTAAACTCACCTACTGATTACCAGAATCCCCATCATCACCCATATGATTACTTGTAAGCATCCTGCAAACGTGGCATGCCATTATGTCACCACGTGTGTGTATCCACAATACAACACTCTAGAAAAGACAAGTGCATGCAAATTTCATAATATACATATAATGACTCCATTTTGATAAAGCTAGATGTGTTGCTGTTTTCGTCTGTCTCTCTAATTAAGTTATAGGAGGTGCTATCAATGGGGTTTTGGTTTCTTCATCACAGAAACAAGCTCAAACCTAAGCAATTACAGGTATCATATTTCTACTTACCTGTTTAATATTAGTATTGATACGTTCAACTGTTTTAGGATGCTATATTTATTCATTTTTTTAATGTAAATCAATAGTTTATCATAAACCTTTACTTAAGTCCCTGGTTCTTCTTAAACATTTTTAAGGTAATGAGTAAATATATAAATTAGTCGTTAATTATTATTTTTTCAGAATTTATTACTTGAGATTCGACTTAGATTCAGTTAAGTTCAATTCAGCTCTCTTAAAAAAAAAGAGAGCGTTAATGTGAAACCATTACTAATTTTTTGAGAATTGTACTTTTTATTGATCTTGAGATTCTTATGAACTTAAGAAAATTTAAGCTTAATTCTTAAATTTGATATCCTAAACCGCTACAATTGAAACTATCTAGTTTTGCTCCTATCATGTACTAAACAACAATAATATGATCAGACGGTGGAGATCAAAGTGAAGATTGACTGTGAAGGATGCGAAAGAAAAGTGAGGAAGTCGGTATCAGGAATGAAAGGAGTAACAAACGTAGAAGTAGACCCAAAGCAACATAAGCTCACAGTCGTAGGATACGTTGACCCAAACAAGGTCTTGCAACGTGTCAGGCATCGAACGGGTAAGAAGGCTGACTTCTGGCCTTATGTACCGTACGATGTGGTGCCGCACCCTTATGCTCCTGGGGCCTATGACAAGAAAGCCCCACCTGGGTACGTGCGGAATGCTCTTGATGATCCTGAGGTTTCTCCCCTTGCACGTGCTAGCTCTTTTGAAGTTAAAACTACTACGGCTTTTAGTGATGATAACCCAAATGCTTGCTCTATTATGTGAATTGTAAATTAATTATAGGTAAACTACAAATGTACAATTCTTGTAATTTAAAGATTTGTAAATAAATGTATTTTGGTTGTCTCCTTCTCAAAAAAGGAGTGTTTTTACGTTAGGAAATTGACTAGCATTTTTGGCCAAATCATTCAGTTGACATATATTGCATCAAAAAATTGATATTTTATTGTATCGTGTCATTAAGTCAATAAGTTGATAAATTGCATCATTAAAGTCAATATGATAAGTTATTGTTGATTAACATTGTTAATCAAATTCTTTTATTTATGTGTGACTTTTGTAAAAATTAGTACTTTTTGCTAAATTTATTTGACTGTTGCTTTCGTTTAATGGATGTGAACAAATAATTAAAGGATTGGAAAAAAAAATTTAGTACATATATAATAAATGTAAATAATTATAAAATTCGTAACAATTTATATCTCACACTGTTCAATAATTTTATTTGCATAAATACATATTATAATATTTCCATTCTTTGTTTTCGTTTGTTGCTACGACTCTCCGATAGATATTAAAACAATTGAAATAATCAAAGTAACATTTCTTAAATAGTAAAGTTACTCTTTATTCTTCTCAAACCTTAATAATTGTTTCACCATATCTCTCTCCCTCAAATATCACTCTTTACAACTTTAGTATAGAAATCGTTCATATACTGAAATTATATCAGAACTATTTTCTTCCAAAACGAAGCGAGCTATCCTTTTAAAATTATTTAGAGTTAGTTTGGCAATACTGTGAAGAGGGGAAGTATTATGCTGAAAGTGTTGTCGAGTAAAGCTGACAAAAGCTGAAAAATGTTTTATAAATAATTTGTGAGTCTTCTAAAAGTTAAGAAACAGAAAAAATATTTTATTTTTAAAGAAAAGAAGAAATATAAAGAAAAATATGCATTTCTTAGCATGTATTAAAGTTTAAATCTAAAACTTTCGAGTGTTCTAAAGTTTTTTTTTTATAGCTTTTCTTGCTTTCAAACACTGCTTTCAATTGAAAAAACTGTTTTTGGCGGTTAGAAAAATAATGCCAAATAGCCTATTCATAAATTATATTATCATTTCATCCGAAAACAATTTCCTTTTTGTTACTTTTTTGTTAGGATCGAAAAACATTTTTATACACTATTGGGCTGAAATCAGCTAGTTTTTATAGCACTCCCAACCCAATTATGAACCCAAAAGTGACCTGCCAGATGCATCGGATCGAATCCAAAATAGCGGGTACTTGACAGGCAGTTGAGGTTGGGTTGGGTTCGTGAAAATAAGAAGCAAAGTCAAAACGCAACCTCGCTCGATAAAACTTAAGAAGATCATCGTTTTAGAGAGGGAAACAGAGCTAGCTAGTGAGAGAAAATAAAAATGATCGGCGATGGAGTCGAAGACGAAGAGAAATGGCTGGCGGCTGGAATCGCCGGCCTTCAACAGAATGCCTTCTTCATGCATCGCGCTCTGGTAACCCTCTTTTTCACACTTCAATTCAACATTTTATGATAAATTTAGTTCTCATAAACCCTAATTTGTTGATCAGGACTCCAACAATCTCAGAGACGCTCTCAAGTATTCTGCTCAGATGTTGTCTGAGTTGCGGACTTCGAAGCTCTCTCCTCATAAGTATTATGAACTCTGTAAGGGCTTGTTTTTTGAGATCTTGTTTTTTAAAATTGATTTTGGATTTCAGTAGCTGATTGTAGACATTGTTGTTGATGTGGTTATGTGATTGTTTAGATATGAGAGCGTTCGATGAACTGAGGAAGCTGGAGGTCTTTTTTAAGGAAGAGACTCGAAGAGGTTGCTCTATTATTGATTTGTATGAACTTGTGCAGCATGCTGGTAACATATTGCCACGATTGTAAGTCCTTCTTCACTTCTGTTCCTTTTGTTAGTTCGTGTTATGTAATTAAAGTTATCCGATTGATTCAAATTTTCTTCAATGAGGTTGATTTAGTATCCTACTGTCATTTTTTGTTTGAAACTCTGGCAACGTAAACTGGACGTATAGTAAATTAGTATCAACAGACTCTGAGGAATGAACCATATTATGTACGTAGGCTGAGAGTTATCTTTTTCTATTTCCTGCTTGTAATGACATTAATCAATTTATTGGATGTTTATACCATTTCATCTATTCTTATCAGTTTGTCTTTGTCTCAATGACATTAATAATCACTTTTCCCACATTGATGAGACTCGTGCTTTTAAGGATTTTCATGTGTGAATATAGCCTGTGTCCATGTTCTTATGCTCACTGTATATCTCTTGGCAACCAATTAACTCTAGTCCCAATCCTTCGTTAGAATGCTATATTCTGGCTTGTTATGCTGTATTTTCTATTTACCAAATTCACTTCATAAGAAACGCAACAATGAAGGGCAGGGGCTTGAAAGTTCGATTCTTTTAGACATTGATCATTAAAATATATTAATTTAGGGTGTCAAAAGCTCTTGCAGCTGAGAATCCTGTATTAGCCAGCCATTTTAATTCAAATCGACATGGATTCAGATTCAATTATAACCAGTACGGTGTGCCGATAGACAAAAAATCTGTGAAGTTTGTAAATTTCTTTTGCAACTGAGAACTAACTGATGATGAAATTACTTATCATTACTTTTTAAAGTCCAGAATTTTACTTCTAATTGTATAACCTGTGAATAAAGCACACTCATAGATGACACTTTTGTACTCATTGCTTGCAAATTTCTAACAGAAATCCTTTCCTTCCATTTTGTTCCATATCAGGTATCTCCTCTGTACTGTGGGATCAGTCTACATTAAATCTAAAGAGGCTCCTGCTAAAGATGTCCTTAAAGATCTTGTCGAAATGTGTCGCGGCATTCAGCATCCTGTACGCGGGTTATTCTTGAGGAGTTATCTTTCGCAAGTCAGTAGGGATAAGTTACCCGATATTGGTTCTGAATATGAAGGGTATGATCTAATTAGTTTGCAGGTTTTGTTAAATTCCTCTACGAAACGTGTTTTTGCATTTATAAGTTGACACCTGCTAAATGCTATGGTCTAAGTCAAGGTCAGTTAGGCTATCTTCCAAGTCAAGGTCAGTTAGATGAATTTCAAAATAGATCTACTATTTCGGGTCAAAATCAGTTAGGCTATAGTCCATGTCAAGGTCATTTAGATGAATTTTAAAGTAGATCTGTATTTCAGGTCAAGTCAGTATGATAGAATTTGAACAGCAAAATCATCAATATTAATATATAGATAGCTTTGAAATGCTTGATATGTCATGTTAGCATGTGGATCCTTCACGTCACTAGTTTCCGTCGGTTGTAGCACCAAACTGGCAGAGATATTTATATACTTTCCATTATGTTTTGGGGAGAGAAGGATAATCGTTATTCTAGGAGATAGGAAAGAAAAATGAAGGATTAACCTGTTATTTGTGGTTGGATATTTTAGGAGATGAGAGTAGGAAGGCTGGAATACTTGGCATTATAAAATAACTTGTGACTATGAAGCTGATGGGTTAATCTTATTCCCTAGTTTTGGTTCTATGTGATTGAAGGAAATCATATCTTTCCTTCTTCAGCATCATTGAACTCCCACACGTGGGAAATCTTCAATCTTTTCATCATTCTTTCCCATTCCTCATGCCTCCATCATACTAAGTGGCCATGTTTCATTTGTAACCTTGTGGTGAATTGTAAATGGAATTTAAAACGTGCATCAACTTATTGGCCCCCTGCAGGGATGCTGACACTGTCATGGATGCTGTGGAGTTCGTACTGCAAAACTTCACGGAGATGAACAAGCTGTGGGTGCGGATGCAACATCAGGTTGGTTGAAATATATATGACTACCTGCTCTCATGTTTGGCATGCATCACGATGCTTGCATGTCGTGAAGGTAAAACACATCATGAGGGCATGATTTCTGGTCATGCAGGTCTTATACTGCTTGTCAATCATTCATACTCTTAGCTGATCCTGAGTTGAGGCTTGCTGTCGGGCTTTCTGGTCTGCAGGGACCTGCCCGGGAAAAGGAGAAGCGGGAGAAAGAACGGAGCGAGCTGCGTGATCTTGTAATTCCAGTAACCTGTAAATGAATAATTTCACACTGCAACTTGGTTGCGTATGTGCAGTCCACATGATCGTTTAAGTGTTTTCTCACTGCTATCTAATAGGTTGGGAAGAACCTTCATGTCCTCAGTCAGATAGAAGGTGTTGATCTTGATCTGTATAAAGAAACAGTGCTGCCCAGAGTTCTTGAACAGGTTTGACATTTTTTTTTTTCTATTATTGTGTATTTAAAACCATTTCATTCACCAATAATTTATAGTTAGTCCAAAACTAATTTCTGTATCTCAATTATTTTGGCAGGTGGTCAATTGTAAAGATGAGATTGCTCAGTTCTACTTAATGGATTGCATTATTCAAGTCTTTCCAGATGAGTATCATTTGCAAACGCTAGAAGTTCTATTGGGTGCATGCCCCCAGCTTCAGGTGCAATCTTGGTTTCAGTTGATGCATCTGTCAATTGACTTAATAGATGAACCAATTTGAGCTTTTAAATTCTCCTTCCTCTTCTTACTCTGTGTTTTGCAGCCATCTGTGGACATCAAGACGGTGCTCTCAAGATTGATGGAGAGGCTCTCAAATTACGCAGCTTCAACTGCAGAAGTGTTGCCCGAGTTCTTGCAAGTAGAAGCTTTTTCAAAATTGAATAATGCCATTGGAAAGGTAATTTTGTGTGTGGGATGTTTACTGATCCATTGTCAAACTTCATTAGGAGGGTGGAAAGGAGGAAGGAAATGAATTTTGTTGAGATACTCGACTAGTCAAATAGTTTGTAAAAGACTAGCATGTTAGTCCAAAAACATTTCCAACAAGTCTTACTCTAACATAAGGACACTAGAGTTGGGAAAGAAACCTTGACTAAAGAAACACTAGACTTGAGGCTTCAGTGTTTGAAGTGATAGAACCACTTCCTCTTCTGGTTAATATAGCAACTGCTCTGTTTTAAGTTGGTAGTTCAAAGCCTAGTTTTCATGCATATTGTTTAGACTCGGTTATTTTTTGGTCCCAAATAGAGTTCCTAGCTGAGCTATCTTTGCATCATACTCCCGTTTTGCATGCCTTTTTTTTGTGATCTGTTAATTTCTGCGTACTTAACCTGAAAATGTCATACATAATTGTTAATGCAGGTGATTGAAGCGCAGGTTGACATGCCTATATTTGGAGCTGTGACTTTATATTCATCTCTCCTCACGTTTACGCTCCATGTTCATCCTGATCGGCTGGATTATGCAGATCAAGTGTTGGTATATTTCACCTCCTAAATCATGTTTGCATGTGCATCGTTTCTGATTTTTTCATCTAAGTTCCAATTTTTATCCCAAGAGTGTGGGGATTTTCTGCGAAGGCGCGCAGCTCTATTTTATTGCTTAAATGACAGATCCAACATGACTATTAATGTTATAGTTAAATTTTGCTCTCAAATCTTGACCAATTTGTTGTCCGTTCACTTTTTACTCCAACTATTTTTTTACAAGAATAATGGAATGGATGGGGGTTGGAAATATTGGTTAACTATACATACTTGGGATTGGAGATTGTATAATTGTGCAGTGTTCGACAAGGACTGACAAGTAGAGGCTCTTGCTAAATGTTTAATGTGGTCGAGATAGAGAGTTTAATTTTTGAGATATTACATGGCATACTGGCAAGTGCAGTTTGAAGCATATCTAGTGTGAATTATTCATGTCAGAAATTAAATTTTGTATCGAGGAACAAAAATATACCTAGTGTTAAGTTACATTGAAAATACAGGTATGCTTAATGGCGAATTTACACAATTCTGAACTGAATATATAGCATAAAGTTCCATGCTACTTCATATCATGGTAGCTAACCTGCAATACTGTTTTCTGGCTTCCTATCTTGGATGTTTTTACATATATAGTAATTTTTCTGCGTATCAGGGAGCTTGTTTTAAGAGATTATCAGGTAAGGGAAAGCTTGAAGACAGCAAAGCCACAAAACAAATTGTGGCACTCTTAAGTGCTCCATTGGAGAAATATAATGATGTCGTCACTGCATTGAAGCTTTCAAACTATCCCCGAGTAATGGAGTACCTTGATATAGAGACAAATAAAATTATGGCAGCTGTTATAATACAAAGTATTATGAAGAACAACACCCGTATATCTACAGCTGACAAAGTATATTTCTCTTCATGATCCTTACATTTCAGACAAATCTTCTGTAATCTTAATTTCAGAAAATAAAAATAGATTTCTGGAGATGACAATGTCTACTATTTCGTGTAGGTGGAGGCATTATTCGAATTGATCACAGGGCTTATCAAGGATTTGGATGGAACGCATGAGGAGGTTGGTTTAGTTTTAGTACACTTCTAAAGTTTTTAATATGTTCCACAAACGCTAAATACTTCTAAGTTGGCTTTGCGATTATATGGTTTTGTGTTTTTGGTGATCAATGATGTTTTGATTTTCTCCTGGTGTTCTGAAATTTTCAATGCCAGTTTTTCTCTATGTAATACTCTTCTTCCTCCACCCCTAGGTTGATGAAGATGATTTTAAAGAGGAGCAGAGTTCTGTTGCGCGTCTTATTCAGATGCTGCATAATGATGATCCAGAGGAAATGTTTAAGGTATTTGATTTATCATGCATGTGTACATTGGTTTCTTCAATCTACCTTGTGCAAGTAGATCTGAGTTGTTGCATGCTGTAATTCATTTTTAAAGCTCTTTTTTTCTTCCTTTTATTTAATATTGCAGATCATAAGTACGGTCAGGAAGCAGATAATGACAGGAGGTCCAAAACGTTTACCCTACACTATTCCTCCACTCGTGTTTTCATCTCTTAAGGTTTTGATTCTTCCTGAACCACCATGTTGGAGACAAATTACTAAGTTATTTGGTGTCTGATAATGCGGGAAGCAGTCATGACAACTTTTTTTCCATCAGTAATTCTTTTTATGAATGGACACAGACAAAACTGAAGCTTCAGGAAACACATGACCTGATCTTTTGTTTTGTAGCAATGTAGTTTCATTTGACATACTTACTCTGAACCTGTGGTGCAGTTGGTTAGGCGGCTGCAGGGGCAAGACGAAAATCCTTTTGGGGATGATTCATCAACTACGCCAAAGAAAATATTTCAGCTCCTAAATCAGGTATCCATTTTGTTGTTCGTGGTCTGCGTCCCTGTCGACTCTTTAGTTCTAGAATTGCTTCATGATCATTCCTTGTTTTATATGATAAGACAATTGAGGTACTGCCGGCTGTCCCTGCTCCAGAACTGGCATTGAGGTTATACTTACAATGTGCTGAGGTAAAGATACTTGGCCTATTAATATTTGTGTTCCATATGGCTGTTGCCTTTTTTGTTTTGTCTTGATATGTGTCCCCTTTTTCATTGCTTGTTTATTAGGCTGCCAATGACTCGGAGTTAGAGCCTGTTGCATATGAATTTTTCACCCAAGCATATATTCTATATGAAGAAGAAATCTCAGTAAGCTAATTACTGGCTTAGTAAATGATCTGACCTTTGCTATCCATTCTAGTTGTTCAGTTTGCTAATGCCACCATGGTGTGACAGGATTCTAAAGCGCAAGTGACTGCTCTACATTTAATAATAGGGACTTTGCAGAGGATGCATGTCTTTGGTGTTGAAAATAGGGACACTTTGACACATAAAGCCACTGGGGTAATTATATTTGCAGGATGGTCATGATTTAGTTCTTTATTGCATTAAATTTAGGACTTGTACTGATCTCAGACCTTTACTTGGAGCAGTATTCTGCCAAGCTTTTAAAGAAGCCTGATCAATGTAGAGCTGTCTACGGGTGTGCACATCTTTTTTGGGTTGATGATCAAGATAATATGAAAGATGGAGAGAGGTTGGTATTGACAATCTATCAATAATTAGTGGCCATAGATTTGAACTATTACTCATTTAGCAGCAATTAAGGAATTGGTCGTGTTGGTTTTGATGTCTTATTCTTGTTGGCATTTTATAGAGAACAAATTATGAAACGGATTGATGATTTTTGGGTCTCACTTTATTGTTCTTGGGATGGAATTACTGGATCTGCATGAGATTATAGCTAAAATTTCCGTGTACTTTATTGCCATTAATTTTACGTGCATGTTCGTTTGTGCCAGGGTTCTAATTTGCCTAAAGCGTGCTTTAAGAATAGCAAATGCTGCTCAACAAATGTCCAGTGCAGCACGAGGTAGCACCGGATCAGTGACGCTCTTTGTTGAGATTCTGAACAAGTAATTGCTCTTCTTGTTTGGTCATATACTGGATCTTTCATTTGTCTCACTTAATTTTTCAGGAATTGATCTCTAGTAATAATTTCTTATTGCATTTGCAGGTATCTTTATTTCTTTGAGAAGGGAAACCCACAGATTACTGTTGCTGCTATTCAGAGCCTTGTTGAATTGATTACGACGGAGATGCAAAGCGACTCTAATACACCAGACCCTGCTGCTGATGCTTTCTTTGCCAGCACCTTAAGGTATGTTCAGTTCCAAAAACAGAAAGGTGGAGTAATTGGTGAAAAGTACGAGGCCATAAAGGTGTGACAGGATACTATCCTTTAGAGTGTATTCCATGTCTTGTACAAGTGTGATTGCTCCCATCGGCTCCATGGATAAGGTTGTTTTTGTTAATATGCCTGCAAAGAAGATGATGCCTTGGAGTCCAGTTCGAGTGAAATATAGAAGTTATGTCTGCTCATTATACCAAATACTGAATCATACGCAAACATTTTATTGATGTTTTAGGATAATAAGTTGGATACCGTTTTTGTTTAGGTTTTGGTAATTGACGCCATGTTTATCTGTACTTACATCGGGCTTTTAACTTTTTGTAACATGAATTCTTAAACATGTGTTTGACTGCTTCTGTATTTAAGTTTTCTTACTAATTTTGGGCTGTTCCAAGTTGTGCAATAAGGTTTCCTTGTAAATTACATCGGAGTTTTACATTCATGTCTTCATTACTGCTAGCGTCTATCTATTTCAAATTAAAGGACTTTCTGTCCAAAAAGAAAAAGAGAAGTAATCACTTCCATTTGATTGGGAATTTTAGTTTTACATTTATGTTTTTCTACCTAGTAGTACCAATAAATTTAGTATCTGGGATTTGTTCAGAATGGAATGACTTGTAATGATAACGAATCCCTTGAAAGAATTTCTTTTTCATTTATATATATTTCTTTTTCCAAGCCAAGAATATCAAACTTAAGGCTTCTACATTGTATGGATAATAGTTTGAAACAAGATATCATAAAAACGGAATCATTTAGAAAGACTATAAAACGAGAAAGGAAGAGCAGCCGAATTGAACGACAGATGCTTTGAGACTCCTAAGCTTGTATTAAATAATAAAAGCAGTTGCAGGGTCATACACTGTTATGCAATGTACTTCTGCAGTTATACCAGAATCTGAATTTCATTGATTTGTGTATAAATGTACCCTTTTTGTTCGCAGAGCTCAGCGGTTTCTGCCGCAGCTGCTGGTGCATGTGCACAGCACACACATAATTTAAAACAAGAGGTGATCTGATGATTCATTTAAATCTTGCGAAATTAAGAAATTTGAGAAGGCATAAGATATGTATCTTGAAATTAAGAAGGGTGCTTTTGGTCGGATTGTATACCGCTCTCTTTGGTTGCTACTGCTTTAGTGGCCTGCGTATTCCAGACAATTCCAAACCAAATAATCACAATATACAATGATTTAACAAGCATGGGAGACTAGTCCGTCCCATGATTTCATATTCATGAGCTTATCAAATCCAGTCTTAAAACCTGAAGATATATATACCATGGTGATTCACCATTTTGTTCACATTGTCATCACAAATAAAATAAAAATTTCAATGCTAATTAATATTCAGACATTTAACAAAATACCATACGTTTGATTCCTGATGGAATTTTAATAAAACTATGCCAAAGCCATGATTAACCTAAATGGTGGGATAATTCCGGTCCACTAATACAAAAAAAACATATCAAAACCAGGAGGTAAGAGAAAGGTGGGCAATTACATAACCGAATTCAACATTAGACATCCACAATAATCCGAGAAGCGATACCAAACCACCTGGATGCTTCTTCACTGACATCCTAATTACTCCTTCCTTGTACCCTTTTCAATTATAAGATGGAACATGCCTTTTGCGCTTTGTTCTTCTTTTTCTTCGTTTTTGGTGGTTGAAGCACAACTCTTATGGCTGCATCAAAAACTCCCTTCACATTCTGAAGATAAAACCGTCACATTGTCAAGAACGAAACATCAATACAGCATAATAGAATAAAATGTAAATCCACAAACTTTATTTTACCTGCTGAGTTTTCGAACTGCATTCTATATAAGCAGGTGCACCAATCAGCTTCCTTAGTTCTTCTCCCTTTCAAAACCAAAGACAAATGATAATAATCATGTTGATGAGGAAACCAAAAAGAAAAAGAAAACATAAGCAATCTACCATAACACAAGGACAAATTACCTGAGCTGTACTAATGGGAACAGCACCAGGATGGTCGATAAAGAACTGCTTATCATCCCGAAGATCTGGCTCATTGGAAACAACAGAAAAGTGATGATTTTAAAGCAAATGGAAAAGAAGAGTAAAGTGAAAAGGACATATGTAAGCAATAAATGGGCACATAAGCTTTGTTTAATGAGACCGTTATAGAAAACGATAAATTTGGATAGCATGACAAACATGTTACAGTAAAAGAAGCATTTTATAAATAACTTCCAAAATAGCAACACAAGGAACACTAGGAAATCTACAGGTCACAACTAAATCATTTTGATGATTGCTTTTGCAGTTGATTTTTTTAAATGGTTAGGAAGACAGCTCGGAGACAACTCAGTTTCAGCAATTTAACCTGTACTATGAATTCAAGACTGATTGATTTGGGTATCTCTCACATACTTTAATCCAAATACGTAGCTTTAATTTATTTGGTAATAAAATATTCATGTAGATGAACCAATATTGATGTTACCTTAAATGAATTCACATCCTCTTAAATAGCTTTAAATTACTTGGACAAAAATCTATTTTGTATACCAAATCACTATTTAATGTGCTACCATAGATTGAATTTTCACTTCTCAATACCCCATTTTTTTATGTTTCCTTCTTCAGACGGCATAAAAAATGTCAAAACAATCAAAACATAGTTCGCCTTTTTTATTCTAGCACTATGCCTATACAGCAACTTAAAGCTCCTTGCCAGGATAATGGGTGGCAAGTGCTGTAATGAACTACCTTAAGAGCATACAAGTATGACTATACTAGACTTCTTCAAAAGAACACTCAAAGGCAAATTAGACTAAAAGATCTGTGATATTAGAAATCAGAAGCAAATGCAGCTGCAGCTGCCAATAAAATAGCATCAGAGGATTTTCATTTCTATTTTAAGCATAAAGGCTATATATAAAAAGAGAATGCTAACTAAGAACAGAATTTTTATTACCATAATTCATACAAACGCGTCAGAATGAAGGAAAAACTTACCAAGTTTTGTCCCAACAAGCACAATTGGGACCCCAGGTGCATAATGTTTCAACTCTGGAATCCACTGGTAAACAAACCAAAATAAACATTACCATCATTTTATATTCATCATTACCGAAGAATAGTATAATTGCAGCTCAAAGGAAAAATGATAGCACTTTGTGCAATTTATATGTAATGAGAACCTTCTTAGAAACATTTTCGTAACTAGCCTTGCTGATGAGAGAAAATGCCAGTATGAAAACATCAGCTCCACGGTAACTCAAAGGTCTTAACCTATTATAATCCTCTTGACCTGTTCAAGCAACATTACATGCTTAGACCAAACCAACTAAGACATACATTGTCAACGAAGTATCTACAGGAAAAAGTAGGTAAATTACCAGCAGTATCCCACAATCCCAGATTAACAGTAGCCCCATTGACGACCACATTTGCACTGAAATTGTCGAAAACAGTTGGCACATAATCCTGTTTCAAGTAGATAGTGTGAAAAATTAATGCAATGGCATAAATCAGAGACTCAAAAAAAGCTCCTAATAGATTTCAGCAATGACATGTTCAAGGTTTGCAGGATAATAGCCAATTCTAATAAACGGATATGTGTCTCCCTACAAACAAATATCCAAGATTCTAGAACCAGCCAAAGCAATGTGCACCCAAACATTTAGAATCACAGAATTATTGTTCATTGCTACATGATTAGTCTTCCTTACACATTTGAATGCTCAAACAACAAGAAGCATTTCCAAAGCATGTGACTGAATTACCCTCACAAATACAGATAAACCTTAACCATGAAAGTCCAGTAAAGGGATTGATTATATATCCCCATCGACAGCTCGGAGAAAGCAATTAGGGATTGTATAATGCATCGAACATTTCCAAATCAAGCAAGCATCTTTACAATAACTACTCTCACCCAAATAGCACAATCAATCATAAATGGCAATTTCCCCAAGAAAATCCCAAAAAGAAACACAAAATGAAATCGAAAACCGAAAAAGAAAAAAGAGAAGTAGTCAAGTACCGTAGGAAAGGTATTGCTGGTGTAAGAAATCAAGAGGCAAGTTTTACCAACGGCACCATCACCGACCGTAACGCACTTGATAAACCTCGAAGCGCTCATTTCTAATTTAATTAATCTCAATTAACTGATGATGATTATGATTTGCTGTAAATTAAAGAAAATTAGAGATCTTTTCACCTGAGGAGCGTCCTCTTGATCAAAACACAACTCCTCTACCGCCAATTCGACTTTGTTCGTCTTCTTTTCAAATTCCTCTGTCGCGATTTGGTTGTTGTTGGTCGTCAATAAGGCATCTGAGATAAGGAATGGAGAAAGAGTTATATATAAATGGGGGAAAAAGGGGTTAGAAAATGAAGAAAGGGGAAAAAGAGAACCCTAACTGAAAATGGAAAGAAGAAATTGGGGAAAAATTCAGAGATCTGAAGAGAGAGGGAAAAAGGAAAGAAACATGATTAGTGATATGATTAGAGTAGATTGATTAGTGATTAATTATTTTTTGGGAAATTTTGAGAGGCCGGCTAATTATGCCGTTGAACCGTTCCTTCCTTCACCAATACCAATCTTCTCCAACAAATCCTCCGATTCTTTTGTTTCTCCTTCTTTCCTTTTTCCCCTTTTCTATTTTATTTTTCCATTCATAAAAATAACCCAAAAATAAATTATAGTTTGTTAGGAAAATGGAAACAAGTAGAGACTTTTTTTTTGGAAGATACAAATTCAGCCCACTCCTAATGGAAAGATTAATTTTAGTTGTTGAGAAGGTTTCTAGTGGAAATTACAGGATGTATTCTAATAAGAGGTAAATTTTGATGAAATGAGAATTCGAACTTCGTACCTTTTTTGTATTGATCATGTAGAGAAATATTAAGTGGTAAGAACTTCTAGTTGTTTAAGTTAAGGTTTCGTATTCAATTCCAATATAACAGAATATCTTAACTGGGTGGACCACCTCAAAAATGCTTCAACAACTTTGAACTGAGTAATCAGATTGTTATCCATTAAAAAACTTAACACGTTAATATGAATGATTTTTTTACAAAAATATAACACTTATAATAGGTCGTTTACATATGTAAACACTTTTGGTTTACGTTTACAAATCTAAATACGTTTAAGTTTTTTGGACAAAAATGTCATTTTTTTTACAAAAACAATTTCAATAACGTTGCTCTTTCATTCTTATTTCTCTTTCTTCCTCTTCATCTCCTTCCCTTTCTGATCAACGCACATAGCACGTCGTTTTTTATTCATCTCCTTCATCTTCAAAAGTTCGAAAAGCTCAGTCATGACGTTTTTAATGATGAGAGCTCTGTCATTGTTTCTTCAATTGCTCAACTCTTCGTCTTATCTATCCTCGTCTTAATCTGAAATCCTAGGCGTTTTTCTTTCCCATTCAACTTATACTCTTGTCCCGGATCAATTCTTTTCACATGGAAACCCACTCTGTAATCTGCTTAGGCTTTGAATATGCATGACAACGCGACGTCACGACAATACTATATTATGAAAGTTCTATAAACCTTGTCATGCGGCAGGACAACACGACCTGATTTATTTCATTGCTTTTTGTGTTGTCGTGTCGCACGACATCACGACAGAAGAAAACAGAAACTAGAACTGTTGTTTGTAACAATTAAAAGTTGAAGGAGCAGTTGCAAGATTTGACCAAGTTCAAGGGGATTTTTTTACATTAAGATAAGGTTGGACTATTTGAAAAATATATAAACAAATTTTTTCACTTGACTTGAGTTGTCCAACTCATAAAAAACACTCCACTTGGACCATTTTTTAGTGATAACCAAATTCACTCCGAGAAGTGCAACACACTTGCGGTAAATTTAATTTGTAGTCCCTATATTCTACAATTTAACCTAAAAAGTCATCTTCTTCCTTTTTTTCTCTTCTTCAATTAAAATTAAAACTTTTCAAACCTTCTTCTTCTTCTTCTTCTTCTTTTCTTTTGTCACTTTTTTAGTCAATGACTTTTGAAATTCCAGATTCCAAATTTTCGGAAAAACCTAAAATTTCAGAAAAACCTTGAATTCCAGATTCCAAATTTTTGGAATTCTAAAAAGAATATGAAATACGAGAAAAATTTAAAATTCTAGATTCTAGATTTCAGGAATTCCAGAAAAGTATGGATTCCAAAGTTTTAGAAACTCGAAATTCTTGATTTTCTCGATTCCTAAAATTCTAGAAAAATATGGATTTATAGAAAAATTTGGAATTTCATCAACTAGAATTTATGATTTGGAATTTCTAGAAAAAATTGAAAGTTTTTAGAAATTTTAGCGGCTGGAATTCTTGTAATTCCAGAAATCATCAGGAATTCTAGAAGAAGAAGAAGAAGAAGATGATGATGATGAAAGAAAGAAAGAAAGAAAGAAGAGAAAAAAATTTCAGAGTAAAGGAGTATTTTTGTAATTTTCCATTAAAAAATTCACCATTTTTTCTCTTTCTTTTTTGTGTTTTGCCATATCAGCACCACATAAAATTAATATGGTCAAATGCATGTAAAAAATAGAGTTGAGGTGGCTATGTGGATGAATAGAACTTTTTTGTGTTTAAGCGAAAAAAAGTGTCGATTAAGCTATAGTTAAATGGTGAAAATGTCATGATAGGACCATATATAATAGACAAGTTTAGAAGTACCACATGCCCAATATATAGTAAAAAAACAGTTCATAAAGAATAAACATAAAATTACACCAAAGCGCCCTCAATTTTCCCTTATTTTCTTGATGAACCTTGAACTTTTGAAATTCTTTTTACTTTTCATATATAATAATGGAAAACTAACATCATTTATCCTAAATTAAACATAAATGAATAAATTTTATGCAAAAAACATAAATGAATAAATTGAATTATAAATATTAGAAAATTCAATACAAATTGATAAAAGAAAATAAAAACCATGTTGATTGGACTAATATCATTTACGCGCTCCATATATTTAGTTACAAAAATAATTGATATATATATATATATATATATAAATACTTTGTTGGAAGAGCTAATTAAACACCCTTATTACACATCTCTAGATTCTTACAGATAGATCGATACTGAAATACGGCTTTAAAAATAAATAACAAAATACAAAACAAATCATTGAAGAGTAAATCAATTCTATAATCGAGATATTGTAAAATTTCTCAATATTCTTCCTCTTCATATAGTGACAAGCTAGTAATTAACATTCTTTGTAGCACATGCAGCGACGACGGAATCCCTCGCAGTGTCCGCCGTGGAAGCCTTCACTTTTGCAAATTTCCTTACAGTTGTCTCCTGATATGCATAAGCCATCGAATTTATGGCTTTCAGTCTCGCAAGTCGTCGCTTCTGCCACATATGGTGCTGGAAAAAGTTCATTTCAGTATACATATTTTACTTGGTGACATAATATTTAGGCTTCTAAGATTTTTCTTTCCAAATAGATTAATAAATTAATAAAATCAATTAAAGATGTTTTGATTATATTATATACTATAAATTACTTTACTAGATATAAAGCATGTTCTTAAATTTTTGAACAAATATTAGCATTCTCATCACTATATATTTTCATAATAATACATTGGTGAATTTAGAAAAATTTCTTATTTTTTTATCCATTTCTTTCAATAAAAACATAAACGATATGGAAAAGCAGATTTTGATTTTCCGAATAGAAATATTCAAAAGAAATAAATTACCTGTAACAAAAAGCAGAAAAACAACACATATAGTCGTAATCAATCCCATAGAATGTTTCATCTTGTAAAAGAAATTAAAAAATTAATAGAGAGACTTAAGAAGAAATAGAAAAAATATAATTAAATTAATGAGAATAATGTATATAAAGATTGTATTTGTAGTGAAGGGGAAAACCTTTTTATAGAAAAATGATAATAAATAAATAGGAAATTTGTCTATTTTAGGCATAAAATGATATAAATAGTCAAATTTGGCTTCAAACTTTTTTCTTTATATAGATAATACCAAGAAATTATTTTGAATGCAATATAAAGTTTTCAAGTTGAAATTACCAACTTTTTTCTAAAGTTAAGTTATATAGATCTTATATATTTGTTTGGAATTAAGAACCAAATACATATAATTGTATTGAAAGAAAAATAAGCTAGCGTTCAAAAACAATGAAATTTTCAAATGGTTCAAAACACAAAAAATTTCCGTAACTTCTTTCTCTTAGAGCCGTAACCTGAACTATACCCTAGCCTGTTGACAAAGAAGAACAGCCGGTTGGTTAGGTTAAAAACAAAACCTTGAACCTTTTTTTAAAATCCATTTGAATAAAATGATTATCTATTAGAATTAGAATAGAATAATTTTCATAATAATACAACCGTTATTTTTTTGGTAATTATTATTTTATAATGGATTCATTTTTAAGAAAATATTAGAAATAAAAAGTTTGTTGATAGTTATAACCTGAAGGATATCTTTTATATTAATCGATATAACAACATTAAAGGACGATTGAAAGTTTTCATTCTTGGTGATCCTATGAAAACCAATTTAGCTTTAACATATGAAACATGTCATTTAGATTCAAATATATAGAACAATGTAATTTTAGTACTACACTTACTAGACGTTGCAATTTAAATCTTTTGACGAAAATGTGTTTTTTATTATCTACTCAAAATGTGTATTTCAAACCTGATTTGTATGCATTAGGCAAGAGATCATGAAGAACTAAAACATGAAACTATATATGAAAATTGTACTCATTTCGATATTGAGAATTAATTAATTACACCATTTGGTAAATGTAGGGCTTAAAAATGTTGGGCTTAATTGTATTTCTTTGAACACTTTTACTGAATTGCGTATCTTTGCATTAACTTATTAATTATTTTTAGGTTAATTTCTGTTAATTATTTTTAGGTTAAAAAAACTCTTGTGTTTACCCATTTTTTTAAAATGGTGTATGTATTTATTATTTTCGACAAAATAAGAATTGTGTTTATCACTGTTACCTAAAAAGCGGAAAAATCATCAGCAGTGTTAAACGTGACGACATGACAATGAGTTTTTGGTCTTTATTTATTGATAAATTTCTTAAACATTCATGTATTTACAACTTTAAATATTGTAGGAAATGAGCTTTTTTATATCATGACCTATAAATTGAGACCAAAATATCTCTTTTCACGTCATCACATTTAACACTGTTAATGATTTATCCGCTTTTTGATTAACGAAGATAAATACAATTCTCATTTTGTTAAAAAAATAAACACAGACATCATTTTGACGAAATTAGGAAACACAAAGATTTTTTTCGAAAATTACCCTATTTTTTATTTCCTTAGACAGTAAAATTAATCCTATATTTCTTATTTTTCTTGCAAATTGATGTCAAAATAGAGAGATCAGTATTTGCATAGAGATAACAGATTTGAAAATGCTTTACATGCCCATTTTTGTTTGGAATTTATGTAGATTCTAATATAGAGATTTCGAGATGGTTTCAAGTATGCGTTTATATAATGCTAAGAACATTGATGCAACAATATCTAAAGATATGTTTGTGTTGGTATTTAAGCGAATCAACCCAAAAACAGTAATACCAGATAAAACTTAATTCAGATAGAATCATAATTATTCTCACTTTCTTCCCTACTCAACAGGCAAACACAGTAAAACACCGCTGCACAGTTTCCGATAAAAAGCGTTCATATGGAAAAGATAGACAGCCTAAATGTTTACCCTTAAATCAACTAATCAGTCTATTAACATTAATGGAATCAAAATGGGATCACTTACAAAACTTGCAAATTACTTTCCACGAATTCTTTGAGCCAATGAACATATGGTGCTTTGCAAATTCCGCTTAGTATAGACAGATGATTCCAAATTGCAAGCTCCAGAACGCCGAGGAAACAAAGAGCAGTGAAACTGAAGCCTAACCGAGCAACACCAACTATGCAGGCGATTCAACATTTCCAAACATATACGTTCTCAAGATTTCAAGTCACGTTAATCGGGATTGCAGCCAAATGGCAGAGGATAGCTCCTAGAAGAATTTGCAGTAATCTAAATGGGTTTTGACCAGTGATGCAATGTGAGCTCATGACAGTTCATCAATCCAGCACCAATTGCCTTGTCCATTGTGTCAATTTGATAACAGTCAGACACCAGAAAATGTTGCAAAGCAGACACACGGCAACATAAATGATGAATTGGATGTGATACAGCAAATTAATATGCACTAGGATCTGATCTAACCTGCAAACTAGATATCTTGAACTAAACGGGTACTAACACTTGATACAAAGAGAACCTATTTGCAGCTTCTAGTCAGCAGAAAGAAGTTTCTGAAAAAGATAACAACGTTAAGAGATGTATGTTCAAATTAATACATATCTAGTGACTCAAGAACTCTGCCAGCTTGAATATGCAAGGCAGTAAGTCTCTGTTCTGGGTCAAGCGTTGAGCCAAATTGACTTGCTGCCCATATCAAAGAGGCTGATTTCTCACCAAGAAGTCGTCTTATGTCTTCATGAATGGTAACCATTGGAGGGCCTTCCCTCCCATTAACATGACCAATAAGTAGTAGCAAGAACTCTCCACATTTTAACCTAGCAAAAGACGAAATCATTCTACTTTAGCAGTCTAAATTGCGAGATATAGATCAACCTTAAAGAAAGATAAACATAGAACTTTTTGATCTTCTTAATCAAACCTTAAAGACTTCTACTATATGGCTGAATTGCCCAACTGACAGACACTTGAACAAATCATGTTTCACTGAAAAAGGGAAATAAATCCTATCCTTAGCAGTTACTTTACATCACAGAAACTCAGTTTACCAATCTCACCCCAGCTGTCCTGTATGCAGACACTGAAATTGAGGAAAAGAGATTTGCAGCACATTTGAGTATAGAAGAGACTGAAAAAAAAGTTCGTATTCCAATTTCTGTTGAGAAACTCCATACTTTTCACCCATGCAAAAAGTTGGAATTCAAATTTTAAATGAGAAGGGGGAATATCCATTTCACAAACTAGTTCTATTTACAGTGTGAAGATTATTAGCATTACAAATCTAATCTCCAAATAACAGAGGTCATTGAACATATGTTTAGAGATCAACATTGAGTTGATAAATTATTATCTTTGCTAGTGGCTCTCCAGCATTTTCAATAGTTTGATGATGCAAAGAGAAACAGAAAAAAAATTGTACAGATAAAAATATTTCAGTAGAGTTAAAATTCACACAGGGCTTTTGGATATCAATGTCCTTTTTCGCGAGCAAAGAACATGGTAACTTATTGGAATTTTGCATGCTTTTTCTTTTCCCAAGTGGTGTGTAACACAAAATACCACACGAACTATATCGAACAATGGGGTTTCAAATTGATCCGAAAATAGATTAGAATGTGAAAAGCAAACAGACAAAGGGAAGGACAACGAATAGATGAAAATTAAGATTTACCTGAGATTTTCATCCACTTGCTTGTCCCTAATTAGTATAGTCACTTCCTCGATACCATTACAAACCTCAAAATCCTGAATAAAGTTTAATAGAAGAGGTAAAGATGTTTAATAAAGAGAAGCTTTTAATCAAACAATGTAATGATTCCCTTTATCTGGGAAAGGAAAAGACAGTTTTTGTATACAACTTCACTGCATGTTTAGATCTGCTTTCACAAAGCTTCGCTATGCATTTTTGAAAGGTATTGTGCTTTACATCTGCTTTTATGCTTCTCAAAAGGCTTGTGATAATTGCAAATATGTAAGAGGATAGTTCGTTGTCCATATTTGGACGGTAGGAGACTTGTGGACTAAGCATCTCATTAAAAAGCAAGTTTGTAAACTAACAAGTCCCAGTACATGAAATGATGAGGGTTACACTTGATCCCTAGAACAGGACAGGGAAAGTTTCTAAGTTAACCCATGAAGGAAGCTTTGGTTTAGATCCAACTAGGTTATTCATCAAACTTTTCGTAAACAAGGATGGGAAATAAGCCTCAAGTTCTTCTCATCCAGAAATTGCATCAAAGCAACCTCCCCAAGCGTGAGATGATACTTATACTAATCTTGCCTTAGTAGTTAGTATACATTTTTTAGCCATCAAACAAACTGTAATGAAATTGCAACACAGAACATAAGTAGTAGCAACAACACACTATGTGATTCAATAGAGTTTAAGCTAAAGCTACTAAAAGGAACAACACAAGACGGAATTATCGCCTTAAATTTCTTTGCTTAATGTACTATATTGCAACTGATAACTCAAAATACTAATTGGAACAACGTAAAAGCATTTGTCTTTAAATCATATCCAAGGACAAAAAAACAAATTCTTATTTCGTACATCTATTTCTGTTATAAGACAAATTTCTTTCATGAGCTTACATAAATCAGTTGGAATTACAAATAAAACGACTATCACCCATAACTTAAGTTCAGAAACTTTTTAAGATAGGGCTACACAACTCAGAGCTAAGAATGGACTTAGTTACAAACTGTGCAAGCACAATAAGGCTCCACGACAAGATAAAAACATGAACAAAGTCAATAAAGTTAACCATACCATTAGCCTAGGTTGAAATAATAGGATCAATTTCAAGAATCTACTAGATTAACAATAACATACCATTTGATTAGATGACGAATCCAACATTATTGCTATTAGAGCATCTAGACAAGCACCTTGTTCCGACGCACCTCTAACTGATAATATATGCAACAAAACCTGCAAGTCATTTGCACGACTAGTTATAATCAAATTGAGTAGTAAAATGTCCATCACGATCAAAACAAAAATCCGAATGATTTCAATTCCTCAATTTCATCACTCAACTCAGAGTCTAAGATGAATTCATAAGATACGTAGTGAGGCGAAACTACACCTGAATAGCCTTATGCCGATGAGCCAACATCGTGCTTTCAGTATGAAGAAGACAACATCCTTCAAGAACTCGAAGCGCAATAGCAACCTCAGCAGCTGTAGAAGCTCCATCAATCTTAAGAGGCTGCACTCCAAATATATGATTCAAACTCTCCACTTTACAATCCTCCACTTCCTTGAGCGAATGCCGAAACAGAACCGGAACCACTAATCACATAACATAAACCAAATCAATCAATCTGAAATACAAAATAGAATCCAAAACAATAAACAGAAACTGAAAACCAAACCTTGAAGTTCCGGAATCGATTGAGTTTGACAGAAAAGGTTGATTGTGGAATCAGATTGCGCGACGGAGCGGAGGAAATTGAGAAGTGAACGGAGACCACGGAGGCGGAGGAAGGAGAATTCGGCGCGTGCATCATTGAGACTGGTACGGAGAGCAAGAGTGACTTCTCTGTATAAACGATTCTTATTTAATGAGTTAACTAAATCTTCAACCGCCGTCGCCGATGCTTGTGCTTGAGGATCCGACTCTTTTGATCTGTCCTTTAAGCCGGAGCTCCATAGCGCCTTTTTCAGATGCATCGTCTTTTTTTTTGGCGGTGTTCGTTGATACGGTTGCCGATAAACACCGTGTGCTTTTTTTCTGTTTGTTTTCTTCGTTTTTATTATGGGCTCGTTACAAAAACTAGCCCAATTGAAAAGCCCATTTTACATTTAGGCAATCATCCTTACTAAACTAACACATTGACATAGTACATTACACTCATTTGGATTGAGAAAAAAAACAAAGAAAACTCATATTTTTTATATAGGTGTTGTAACAGGTTAGCGGGTCGTAAATGTATTATATGTATTTATTTATTCTACATAATTACATATAATATAGAGATGAGAAAATGACAATCGTATCAAATATGTTGTCTCTGTAAACTGTGTTATCGTGTCAGAAATTGATAATTCTCCATGACCATAATTTCATTTAATTTAATTTTTCCATTCTTTTCTTTCCGTGAATCTTATATAACAAATAATGTATGAAATAATATATCTTAATAACTGAAATCTCAGTAACAAATAATATAAAATTAATCGTTCATTAATATACTCCAAATTTAAAAATAAACCACACAAAAAGCAACTCATACGTATGAATTTTATTTTACAAGAGTCACACCTTCTCAATGTAATACAACCAATCAATAGTTTATCGATTATATATATATATTTATTTCTTCACACCAATCATGCACATACCGTGCATCTCCCTTTTAATATTCATGAATCAAGCAACAATAAAATTGGAAACATATTAATCAAGAAAAATGAAGTTTGTTAATAAGAGCCAAAGCATTACTAGTAACCCTAGCAAGATTCAACACAACCTTTCTAATCTTATCCTTCACCAAACCCCTAACCTTAACTCTACTCTCATCAAACCCATCCAAACAAGTATCTTCATCTGTAATTGCAGCACTCACCCATGTTTGCACGTTTGATACCTCAAATCTCAAACCAGAAGCACTACCATTCACATTCAAGCTACGCAACCCGTCCAACGACTGCTTTAACTCATCTATAGAGTCCCCGATTTCGTCGAGACAATCTTGAATTACTTGAGCTTCTATTTTGCTCAATCCTTGCTGCTTTGAAACAAAATAAACTAAGGAAGATGTGGTTGTAGCACATTGGAGAGATATGTTTAAAGCAACTGAAGAAAGGGTTAGATCATTGGTTTTGATTATGGAGGTGTAAGGGGAGAGAGAATTGTAGCAGAGTTTTGGGTATGTGGTGGTGTTACAGGCTGTTTTTAGATACTTTTTGTAGGTTCCGGCGACGGTGGAGGTGGAGGTTCCGGTGCTTGCGGCGATGGATGATAATGAGAAGAGTGTAAGAGCAAAAGTGAGGAGATGGGTTTTAGCTTCCATATTTAATTGTTTTTGTTTTGTTATTATGGTTGCATGGTGGGGAATCAATTTTTATAGGCAGAAACAGAATCATATCTCATAAATAAATCATTATTTTATGAAGATTATAATCATAATACTAACACATAAATTAAGCATACAGGCTTCATATCAGGACCTGAAATTGATTAAGAAAAACTGATTGGTGACCTGATCTCATACAGGCTTCATTATTTTGTCACGTTAAAGGGTTTAATTACATAGGAGGTCACAAAAAACTTTTCCTATTTTCCGTAAGCGGTCACAAAATAATTAACCCGCGTTAGCTTATAATCATAATGTTAGTATATCGCTTTAAAGTATTGATACTCTCTAATTGAATTTTTGGAAAAGTTTAGGCTATTTTTTTGATAAAGGAAAAGTTTAGGGTATTAAGGAAAAGAAAGAGATACATGTAATGTGGATGACTTGTAATTGTAAGACTAACACAAAATAATTTAAGAGAATCATCAAAAATATAATTTAAAAATAACAAGATGAGATATGACACATGTTGTCATGATTTTTTGCTTGCATGAATCAAATGATCATATAACGACTATCCTTACTTAGGGGAGGTAATGAATCATTTGGATGGTTTGGGTGATTGTTAAGCAGTGGGCTGCTGTCTTCTTAATTAGTTGTTGCACTTGGAAGCATTCATAAACAACCAATCCAAATTACAAATCTTAGAAAGCTACGTTTTCACTTCTTATCCATTCCCAACTCCTTGTGCTGGTTTTCTTATTAATTAAATTAAGCCAGAAATTAATTTTATTGATTTTGATTTCTTGTGGACAATTACTACTTCGGATAATCTTCTCCAACGACGAACCGGGGGTGATAACCGCTGCAAAATATGTAATGTCTCTCCTGAAACCCCTTTACATGTCCTTCGGGACTATAAATAATCTTTTTACGGGGACAATTGGAGATGGCAGGCTCATGTCTTGACTTCAGATTTTGGATTGAATGGTTGCATGCTCAGTTTAAAATGAAGTGTTCTTGGAATCAATAGTAACTTGCTGGTCAATGGAGAAGATTTGCCTCAATGCAAAAAAATGGTTGCTGATTGGAGTATGGTCATGGACAAAGATATTTCGGCCTCCAATACTTCGACTAATGCTTCTACATCTTGGTTTGCTCCTCCAGTGGGCTAGTATAAAAAGAATTTTGATGATACATGGAAGAAGGATGTGGCACATAGTGTAGGGGTAGTATATTTTTAAGATGACCGAGGAGATTTAGCTCACCTAAGGCTCATCATTGTCAGTTGAAGTCGAGGAACTCTCGGCTATCATTCTCGGTCTAGAAACAGCTTGGAAGGGAAGGTGCTCGAAGCTCGTGATTGAGACTGATAATCTCTAAATGCCCTTAATGGTAGGGGTGTGATTGATTTCTTTGGATGGGTGACATTCTTCCATGGTTTCACTTGTTCCTGGAGTACAAAGTTTTTATGTTCAAAGAGGTACCAATAGTGTTGCTCATGAAGTAGCCAGCCAGGTGGGAAGTCTCTTTTAGTTAAGAGGTTTCGTTTTTTTTTTTTAAGTTTTCAATTTGTCTGATGGATCAGTTTCTTAGTGAAGTTACTATCTATATAAAAGAAATAAAGAAAAACTAAATTATATTGGAATACAATCCGATGAAGTCTAGTTTACATTGTGCCTTGTTGTTGTTTGTATAGTTAGTTGTAACTAACTAATAGCTAACTGACTAATCATACAACTAACTAGTCCAATGACTAGAGTTAAAGGTCCAAGTAATTAACAAACAATCTTTAACACATGCATTAGGCAGTCCTTAGCAGCTTAAGTGACCAGGGTATTGTTATGATCAACATTAATTAGTTGTTATGATCATAAAGCTGACTTACCGCATGGCGTATTGTTTCTGACCCAAAAACAAAAATTGAGACCATTAATATGTCTTCAATAAAGGCACTAAAAAATCAATTTCCAGATTTCCCCTGATTTTACAAATTCTTCTTTAAGAACTGAAAGTCGGCTTGCACACAATTTTTTCTCTTTATGAACAGATGGAATTCTATGTCAATATGCCCAAACATGAAACAAGATAACTTTATTAACCATAATGTTACAACTCAACTGCCACATTTGCTGGCTAAGTTAAGCATAGTAAAAGAATCACAGGTAACATACAAAACCACACATCTAGTACAACAACTACGCGGGAACAAGAAAGAATCATGATTTGCAAAATGCATTAAGTGTATCATTGAGGGCGTTTCTATCATAATCACCGGTGAATACACAATTACCCAGAGGACCTTTGAGAAGTATAAGCCTTAGCAGTCCATCAGCTACCTTCTTGTCAACCTGCCGTGACATAACAACAATATATGCACCTCTATTAGTAATCTAATCATACAATTATAATTATTCAGCGTTTCAAGACAAAGCACCATTCTTATCTATCTTACCGCCATAACAGACTTGAACATTTCTACAGTCATTGTTCCAGGTGGGGCAGTAGGTAGCTTAGCGTGTTTTAGAATGGCATCCACACGCTTTACGATGGAATCGTCAATCCAACCAAGGCGGTACGACATGTCAACAGCCATGACCTGAAATTATCACCAAAGGAACATCAGGAAGCAGAGGTTTTCAATTTGTATATTGTAACCATAAAAACAACAAGAACAATACCGTTCCAGCAGCAACAGCTTCTCCATGAAGCCACTCTCCATATCCAAGACCAGTTTCTATAGCCTGAAGAGACATTTCATAGAAGAAAACAAGTATTCAATAAAGCATTTAGATATAAAGTATATAATTTCTTTTGTGAAATAACTCTAAGACACTATGGAAATAAATTGGACACTCAAAAGAAAGGATTCAAAATACTACCAGATAGAGGGTGGAGCAAAAAAATGGAACAAGTCATCACTCATCGCCAACAAAGCAATTTGATGAGTTGCTTGAGGACTTAATGGTTATTGAGAGACCAAGCATACAATGTAATTAACTGAATAAGGCATTAGTTCCAAATTAACAAACTTACATGGCCAAATGTGTGACCCAAGTTCAAAGTTGCCCTGAGTCCACCTTCCTTCTCATCCAAGGATACAACCTCAGCCTTATTTTCACATGAACGTTTTATGGCATATGACATTGCAATTGGATCCCTGTAATTTGCAAGCACCAGATGTGAATACATTAGAAGAAAGTACCACTTGCCAGTATCTATGTCCCACAACAACTTAAAGTTTTCCGTATATGTTTCCAAAATATAATGTTTTCAGAAGTGGATCAATGCCAATCACATGTTCAATAAGTCAGTAATATTTCATAGATTGTGTACCACAAGCTTATAAATGGAAAAGAAAACATCTTTTTCCCTCGATCGTGTGATTTAGATGTAATGTTTATAGTGTATACAGGATTACCAGGAATAAGGTATAAAAATACCCTCAACATTGGCTGCCAAGAGCAAACTGTAACCCTAACGTCATAAATAGTACAATTATACTCCCTAACATTTGCACGCTTGGCCAAATTTACCCCTATACAATTACATTCTATGCAGAAATGAATATCGTAAATCATGACAGAAAATTGGCCCGAATTTCAAGCATTAGGGGAAAATTGATCCAACTTTCAAAAGTTAGGGTATAAATACTGTTTCCAACAATTTTTTATCGCTCCAGGTTTCAGTTTCAGTATCCACTCCAGTGTAAACATATGTGAGTATAAAGTCACATTACAGGAAGCCTTTGACATTTCATTCCTTTGTGAAGCCAAGTTGAATGTTATTAAGTGTATATTCATTACATTAGACCATCAAAATGTTAAGGAAATACTCCTGAAAGAAAAATACAACCCAATAATAATGATATGCATTTTAAGAGGATACTTCAATGCAAATTTAACAAGGTCTTTCAATCTTATGTGAATGGTCAACTCGCATGCATTGTTCAGCAATTCAGCAATTCAGTCTATGAGAAACCTATCAAATTTACCTTGCCATTAATCTTGACATATTCTTCTCCTGCCACTCAAAAAACTCAGCATCCCTTATAAGCCCATACTTGACAACTTCTGCAAGGCCTGATGCCAGTTCCCGATCTGGCAGTGTATTAAGAGTATCCGTGTCTATGAGAACACACTGAGGCTGGTAAAATGCTCCAATCAAATTCTTCCCAAGGGGATGATTGATCCCTGTTTTTCCTCCAACAGAAGAATCCACCTGAAACCGAAAACAACTTCCCCCAATAAAGAAACAAACACGAGAGAGATTAACCAAACCAAATGAATTGTCCAGAACACATATACATACCTGAGCCATAACAGTAGTAGGAATCTGAATGAAATTAACACCGCGAAGAAAAGACGCAGCTGCATATCCACACATATCACCAATAACACCTCCTCCAAGAGCAACAAATGTACAACGTCTATCGAATCGCGATCCAATAGCTTTATCAAACACTTTCATGAGTGTTTCCTTTTAAAGCACAAACAATACAACATTAATTAGTTCCAAAGCGAACAACTTCAAAATCACTAGCTTTCACAAGAATTACTAACTTACCATGTTCTTATATTGCTCACCATCAGGCAACACAACACTCTCAACAGAAACATTCGGGTTGCCTCGAGTCAAAGCATCAACAACTTTATCCAGATAAATTGGTCCTACAGTGGTGTTAGTAACCACAAGCACTCTCTTCCCATGGACATGCCTAATAAAAAAACCAACCCGCGATAAATTTCATTCCATTCCTCTTCATTTTCAAGAACAATCCAGAAAACATAAACATAAGAGCATAAAGGAATTACCTTTGAAGCAATTCGGGCTGATCAAGAAGTCCGGATCCGATATAAATGGGGTAGCTCCGATCACCCAAATCAACATCAACAATGGTAGGAGCTGTAGTGCTAGCTTCACCAATCGACTGATCCATAACCTGAGCAGAGCTAGCAGAAATCCTCGAGGATCGAAACCGGGTCAAACCCAGCTCCAATTTTGTCAAGTGCGAACAAAAGGGGTTAGGGTTTTTGAAACGAAGATGGAAAAGGGGCAATTTTTTAGGGTTAACAGTGGAAGAATTGGGAGTGGAGATGGAGATGGAGATGGAGAAGGAATTAGCGGGGGAAGCCATGGGAGTGTATTCTGATAAGAAAGGAAGAGGGGTATTAGGGTAAAAAGTGGGGTTGGGTTAGCGAAGTTTATGAAGTAGGTAAGCATTTTGGAAATGGAAGTGGGTTTTGTGGAAGAAGGAGAAGAGAAGATGTGGGGGTAGGTGAAGGAAAGGCCATTGGAGATGATAGGTGGATATGTTGCAAACCCGAACCCTTGTAATTCGGGTCTAACTAAATTATGGATTGCCGGTTGGTCCGCTTCTATATTGGCTAAACATTTTTGAATTATGGAAAACGTTTTCCTTTTGGAATTTTAGAATTTCGCATAGTTTTTTTAGATATAATTATTTTTTTACCACAATCCAAAACAGTTCAATGTCAGGGGTTTTAGATTGAATTTTAAATGTTGAATATATTGTTACGATTGTAAAATGATAGAGCTCTTTGCTAGTAATTCTGCAGTTCTTCAGTGGCTCAATGAAACAAAATGCGATTTTGATACGTGTAACAATTTTAAATTGCATATAATAAACCAACTCTCGAAATTGAGTGACAGGAGTAGCTAATAGCTGCTTAGAACGTAATAAAGTGGCAAGTGGTTGAGACATCCATTCTCGTAGTATATCAAGAGTTTTGGAATGATTTGATCCTAAAAGCGTGATCCTGATTTAGCTCGATTCATTTTTTATTCTAATGATTGCTTTGTTTTTTGACCTTACAAAACTCCGCATTGTATATAAAAAAAGTTATTTAATAAATTTTAACTGAATAGAAATATGAAACCACATTTTATTTTTTTATGATAGCAAAAGTTATCAACTACAAGACCCTGTTACAGATTTCTTGAAATATAAAAACACATGTTCAAACTCGTTGATAATGGAAGAAATAACTAATTTATTTACATTATTGAAATGGATTAGTAAAGTTTTTTCTTTTAATAAACTTAATCATCTATATATGCATGGACTAATTTATTCACAAGACATAACAAAGGAAGATATATGGATGGGTTTGAATTTGAACGTTTGATAATATAATGAAATTTGTTAGGATTAGTGAAACATCTACTTACCGAAAAGTCAGCTTGGTATAATACACAACTTGCTTTTTTTTTTTACGAATAATATACACAACTTTTGGCGGCTAGATTAAATGTTAGTTAATGAATGATTTAAATTCAATTAAATTATTAATTTCAAATAAATAATTGTTTAATAGAACATGTGGGAACTTTGAAAAAAAAAACAAACATGAAGGATTGAAAAGATTTTGAAATAATACTCACCAATATAAGAATGGAGAGTTCAGTATTCGAATCCTACTTCTTATAAATTTTATAAAAAAAGAAGAAATAATAGTCTATGAATGGAGTTCAAATTTGAGATTGTTACAAAAAAAAGAAATGTAATTATATGTCTTATAAATGAAAAACTAAGATTAGACTTGGGTATAAATTTAGGCGGGCTAAGGGCCTGTTTGGCTTACCTACGGTTTGCTGTTTGCTGGTTGCTGTTACGGTTTGCTGTTTGCTGGTTACTGTTTGATTTTTGGTGTTTGGTAAAACTATGATTGACTATTGTTGTTAGAATGTAAAATGACATATATGGACATGTTTTAATTTAATATATAAAACTAACTTCAAAATATTAAAATAATGTTAATAAGTAAAAAGATTACAATTAATGACAAAGAAACTCCCTCATTTTGGGTGCAGTTCATATGCACGACTTCCTATAGAAATAGGTGGAGTTTACAGATTGCCTACCAATAAAAGCTAAATTTTGACAAAGCGGGAACTCGAATCTCAAACCTTCAAGTAAAAGATGGAGTGCCTTACCACTTGGATCAACTCTTATTGGACACTTGTAAGATCATGTCTAGGACATTCAAAATAATGCTTAAAACTTTAAAAAACACATGAAATAATAATAGTAATTGCAAAAAATATTTATTCCAGGAAGCCAACTACACCTACAAGTCCAAAACCATATATTTTTAATTTTTATGATTATGAATCTATTTCTTTGGAATTTCGGATGGATAAATATGAAATATAGATAGTTAATGAAAAAGCAAAGTCAAAAAGTTGATCTTTGCTGTTGTTTCAAACAGGAGCGGTTTATACTCCTAACAGCAATCAGCTGTTTTTATTTTTTTTTACTAAACACATAGAGATCTCCTTTTAGATACTCAACAGCAAAAAGTACTTTGAAAAATAGAAAACAAACGGGCTCTAAGTCCGGACTTAGCTTAAAAGTGAAAATGTAATTGTAAATTAATTTATATGAAAAATTAAAAATTTATTTTTTCATCCAATTTCGTTCTTAATTTATAATGTGAAATAGGTTTAGCTCAATCATACAAAATCTTGTACAAATTTTTTTTTATACAAAGTCTGCTTATCCACCATAAACATAGGGTGCGGATATATCCAGCCGGCAATTAGTGGAGCAGCCGGCTGGATATGAATCTTTTGCCCCTTCCATATCATTTTTATTTGGTTCCACAAATTGAAAGTGATATCAATTGTAACATAACTACACAGTAATTCAAAAAATTGTAACATAACTACAAGATGAAATGTATTGAAAAGTGAGATTGAAATTGTATTGATCAGTATGAATTCATATTTTACAATTGGAATGGAGATGCTTTTAGATAATTCGACTCACAACTTGCACAAGTACTAGCTAATGCATGTATTAATAATGATACAAAAAAAACATTTGACCAATTACAGTTATTAGATAGAGTACATAACATTAAGGCTTTCTAATGAGAGAAAGAACAAGGCTAAAATGGTCAACAACCTTAGTATCAGCTTCCATGATATTACAAAACCTTTGAATCAGAGGATCCATAATTTCAGGGCCAAAATGATTGGTAAACATGGATTCATTCCCTGCTCTTACAGATTTTGCAATGTTTTTTGTTGAGGTTGCTCTATCACATGGTATGCCTCCACTAATATCATCCCATGTTATTTTGCTACTTCCAAGATGACCAATCCCAAATGATCCTTCCTTCTCTATTTCACCTCTTACTTCTTCCATTGATGCTTCATAATATGGTGCATTATACGTATCCAATGTTTCTTCTTCAATAAGCCCCTAAATTTATCAAATCACTCATTAAAAACCACTGCAATAAAAAGCGTTTGGTACTACTAGTAGGACGGCTGGACGAAGGACTAGTCAAGGAGTGGTCCGGAAACTATTTGGCAAAAAGAAATCAGATTTGGAGCGTCTAGTCGGGTCTAGGTGCTCAAGTCGGTCCAAATCGGATCTGAACTTTGAGCACCTTGGCAAGATCTAGACGGTCAAGCGACCTTCTTTTAAAAGAGTGTTGGAAAACACGCTACAGAATTATATTGATAATAAATATGCATAAGTGCCTCTTGAGTTTGAAGTGTGCATATAATATAAACTCAATCTATCATACATATTTAAATTGCATCAATATATGTGACACAATCTGAGTCCTCGGTTTAAGAGAGCCTCTTACTTTACATGTTGTGGAACCACCAAGACCTAAAAACTTGAGTTGGTAGATAAATAAAACTCAATAATATTTGGCAATATCTCAATGAACAACTAACCGATATTTCAAAATACACTATAATTTGACATGTTAAAACCTCATTTTCAATAAAGTTGGAGTTTCAATATTTTCATTAGGAGTGTCAAGTTTCTTAGTTTAAGTGCTAATTGCTCTAATGAATGTTGTAATTTGACGAGTAGCTATAGAAGATAATTTGTGATAATGATTTACACCATCAATTTGAATATAATTATCGATTTTTATGCATTTACATATCATATCATGTAATCATGTATAGTATTCCGAAGCCTTTGATCATTATGATTTTGGTATATTGATGCTGGTTCTTTCATGTTATCTGATTTCAGAATTTCTACTTTTAAGTGTTTGAAAGAATTTCTTTTATGCATATGTTACACAGTCATAAAGACATCGACTTTATTTTGAACTGTAAAACATAATGTTGCAATGACATACCTCATTGACTAAAGCTTGGAAAGCTTGTCCTAAATAATCCCACAGCAAACAACTTTCATCAGGAGCTGGATCTTCCACTAATCTTCCCGCAAACAACAACACCATCCTTCCTCCGACCACCACCTCTTCCGCTCTCGCCTTCAAAAACGACGAAAAATTCCTCCGAAACTGAGCTTGATAAGCCTCTATCACTTCACCGGAACTCGTCTTTGATATGTAAATCTTCCCTTTGTTTACAACTCCATCATCATTTCCTCTGCTTCTCAATTCGGGAGGAACCTTTGATAGCCAATGAAGGCTAAATGAAGAGTGCACAAAATGAACACTACTTGACGGAAAAAGTCTTTCATGGAAAGAGCCAGGAACAGCTGTGTAAAGAAAGTAATGATAAATAAGAATTATTATCTAAACATGACTAATCCTTGTCGAGCAATATTAATTTTTCTCACCTGCAACCGAACAGGGTGGTAAATCCGGTCCATGATCTCTTTCAATCTTGTCATGGAAATCGGAGAGATATTTGAAAAGAGTGTTGAAATCATTCCCTGGAAGATCGTTTAACAAGACACTGATTTCTGGAGGCGAAGAACGACCCGATTCGGAGCAGGTTTTGTAGATGTTGTTTATGATATGAGTAACGGCTAATAGAGCCGTTGGACCGGAAGAACATCCGAGCTCTGCAATGGTGATAAGATTAAGTTGTGACAAGCTTGTGTTGCAGAAATCTAGGACTGATTGGACTAGTACTGATGCTTCCCTGGATAGTGTTGCAGCCTAACCAAATATGAAAGATTGAAATTCAATTATTTTGTTTAGAAGAAAGAACACGAAAATGATATAAATTTCACTGTAAATACTCATCTAGATGTACGGTTTCCCTCGACAAAAAGATAGAAATATACATATATTTGTATTATTTTCATGTTTCCTCCACGTTTCTGTTTTCTATATATACATTATTTTCAGAAATACGGTATTTTTGTTTCAATTTCCACGTTACATATATACGTACAACAGAGATAAATTTATAGCTTACTTATATAGCAAAATTAGACATAAAGCGATCATTTTAAACTACCTAAGAATGTCATATCTATTAGGATTTTGTTAAAACATCGTATTTACAATGTCCATACATTTTTATCATTTTCATGTTGCTTTCAGGTTTCCATATTTTCTATATTTGATGAATATCGTTTTTCTGATACGTTTACGTACGACATAGATAATAGAAAAGAATGAGTAGACATTAAAAGACCTGATGCTTAGAATTATTGGCATAGCTTTGATCTCCAGTGCCTCCTTTCATATGGAGAATTTGATGCATTTCATTGCTCTTAGTCTTCTTCTCCATCTTGTCTGCTCTTGATCGTTTTCCGTCCTCCGCTTTTACTTAAAAAAAAGTCTTCTTCTGCTTCTATGTCTTTCTTAATATCTTGTTGAAGTCGTCTGCGTTAATATGCTACAATATTTATAATTTGATGATGATGCCTATGAATTTTGATCTCAAGATGCTTGTTGTCCTTCTATTGATTTTTAATGAGGGAAACTCTTGTCTTTATTTGTTTAGTACCAAACAAACAAATGTTGAGGCATCTGCATCTCAGGAATCTTTTTTATTTAATACAAGGCTCAATAATGCATTATTTTGCTATATAATTTTGTAAGAGAAAAATATTTGATTGGTCCCTTGAGTTTTTAGTAACGATGTCCTAAGACCTTGTTGAAAACGTACTCAATTAATCCTTAAATTTGTTTAAAAAGCTATGTTTCCTCTGGATAAGTTTTGGTGGCTAGTAAGTTCGTGAACTTATTGAGATAACGTGAAAATTTAGGGTAAACAATAACAAATGTGTTTTTTTTTTTTAACGAGAAAGAAACTTAACATTAAACAAGATTAACGCATTACATCAAACTCTGCTAAACGCCTCACAAAAAGAGGAGCCAAATCCCACACATGAAAGTTAGGCCTATTTTTTTTTTATTAAAAGCTGAGTCAAGTCGCATCCTTAAGCGCGGACATCCCAATTAGGTTGGCACCCCCGCAACAAGAAGGAGAACGCCAAGACCGGAAAAGATACAAAAGAAAGGAAAAGGAAAACAAAATAGAAACTAACGGAAACGAAATTGCTCCACCCCGAATAAATCATCTGAGATAAAGGAACTACAAAAACTGGGGCTCGAATGCCACCAAGCAAAAATATTACTAGTTTGTCCAAAGCATCAGCAACACAATTGCCTTCACGAAAGATATGAGTAACGACAAAATTCATCGATGATATCCACTTAAGGCATTCAATCCAATCCGATTGAATTGACCAAGGAACCTTCCAAGAACGAACCCGAAAGAGAGAAACCACATATGTAGAGTCACACTCAAGCCACAAATTAACCCATCCCCTATCTCTTGCGATATGCACTACCATTATCGCTGCCCGCAATTCAGCGATGTGAGCAAAAGGTTCCCGAACCGGAAAGGCGAAAGAACTATGGGGAAAACCCCTGCTATTACGAAAAATGCCGCCCGCTCCACCTAGACTAGGAGAACCTGACAAAGCACCATCTGTATTTACCTTCATCCAACCAACCATCGGTGACTTCCACAAAATCGAAATAGTTCGTGGAGCACGAGGAGGACGCTCATCAATACCAAGCTCATGAAAAACTCTTCGTTCTTGAGCCGTATTTATCATTCTACTTGTATTAAGAATGTTACATCACGCAAACATTGCCACAGAGAACGTAAAGCGAAGTGGATCCTCGGGGGGTCATCATCAAAAATTGCTTTGTTCCGAAGCCGCCAAATTAACCAGAAGCAATGCACAATTGCAGCGATCCAAAGATTACGGAGCTGAAGACTTAGAGAAATTGCCAAAGCTGAGGTAAAAAGATGATTTACCGATTCATTCAACCGAATTGATTCTCCAAATAAAGCCGCAATACTAGGCCTATTAAACGAATCCTTAGCAATAGCATTCGCGACTTGATTGACACTCCGAAGGACATAGGAAAGAGTCATATCCGTGCAACCAAGGACATGACACGACGAATGTGTTAAGCATTTAATAAATTAAAAATTCATTATTGAGATTGAGAAAATAATTGAAAACATTTATTTTATTGATCAACAACCTTTTAGAACTTTGTTGATTAGAAAAATATCGTTGAAAAAGTTATACAACATTTTAACTTTAAGTAGTTAGAGTCCATAATGAAAAACTTGATTCGGACAAAATAAAGAAAAAAGAATTTTCAAAATGATGTTTGCCGCCATAATTTCTCCAACTTTCGAAGTTCATCTCAGTTTGCTCTGGAAGCAGTCACTTTCTGAGGGTTCAATCATTCTATGTGGATTGCATCTCATTTTGGAGCTATAGCATCTGAATGTAAATACCTTCAACCACATTTTGCTCCTGCTTTTTGAATCGGATGCATAGCCTTCCATAATTGCCTATTCTTTTTTTTCTTCAATTCCTCAATAAGCGTTCGACATATAATTTCCCTTGAAGGTTGACTACCAAACTGTTTTCTTCATGCCTAATTTATAACTAGAAGTTTCATTGATCCCTCGAAAATGTAAATCTAGTTTCAACCGTAAAGTATTGTTTGCTAAACATTTGGAACTTTTCAACCAATTGATTAAATGTGCACAACCAATCAAATTTTATTTTTCTTGAAACTTTTATCTCTTAATAACGATACACAAACGACTTCAAAGTTTAAAAGTTATATTGTCTTAGAACATCATTTTTATAAATTTACATCGGACCTAAAGTCAAAGCCATCATTTTCATCAATATTAATAAAAGTTATTATATTAGTAAAAATATAAAATTAAAGTACAAACAATGTCAAGTTTTAAAAATGAGAGACGGAACATGTTAGCAAGTACTAATTTTAGGGCGGCTAATGTAATTTATCCTAAAATAAATTTAAGGGTTAATTTTAAATTTGTGTTTTTGCAAATTTAAGGAAATGATCAATTTTGTTAATGTAAACGAAGACCGTTTTTGTCCAAAAATGTTTTCTGACATTTGATTTTTAACTCTTATATAACCGATCAAAGGTTGAAAAAAATATTTAAGCAAAAAATGTCATCGTTTACGTTAACAAAATCGATAATTTTTTTAATTCTGCAAAAAATGAAAACCACGATCCTTTATTTACTCAAAGTCAAATTACACTATTTTATTTGCAAAAAGAGTAAAATTATAAACAGTCATTTAAAATTAACCTAAACTAAACAGGAATACATGCAATGCAGGTTCCTTTTAGAAATTAACTAAATAGGATGCATGCCACCGTCTTATAGAAATTAAGCAAAGCATTATCCATTATAGAAATTAAGCTTAATCCTAAATAGGATATGCCGCAGAGTTTAACCTACTTACTACCCTTTATATATATCTTTATAACCCTTTCTCAAGATTGTTTTATCTTTCTCTTCATTCTACAACAAACCAGAAGAAGAAGAAGAAGAAGAAGAAGAAGAAGAAGAAGAAGAAGAAGAAGAAGATCATCGCAGAAGGAGATATGGATGATTCAAATATGGAAGATGAATCACTTCCGGCAGGATACCGATTTGTTCCTACCGATGAAGAACTCGTCTTACATTATCTCAACCTGAAGCTCAACGGAGGAAGTCTTCCCCCATTGATCAGCGAGTTCAACCTATATGAAAAAAACCCCTGGGAAATTCTTGAAAGAAGCTACACCGGAATTTTCCATGTTGTGACCCAGCTTCATTACTTAAGCAGACAGAAAGTCGGACGCCATGCCGGCTCTGGAACCTGGAAAGGCGAAAACACCAAAAACATATGCGATGAAGATGGCCATGTTTTGTGGATCAAAAAGGCCTTCGTTTTCGAAATTGATGACGATAAGATTGAGTCCACTGATCTTAACTGTGGTCACTGGCTCATGACTGAGTTCTCTCTTCCTGGCCGGGTACGTAGAAACCAAAACAATAACTCTTTTTATTTCCTAAATTAGCTGCTAGGGTTTCGTTAATTATTTATTTACTTTTTTATTACCTAATCTAATCATTAATTATTAATTTCTATTTTTATTAACTGTAGGTTGGAAATTACGTGATATGTAAAATTTATAATAAAGAAGCAGCTGCTGAAGCTACAACAACTAAGCCTAAGGGATCCAAGAAAAGAAAGTTGCCAACAAATACCAATTCAGCATGTGAGTATTTCATTCAAACAAATTATTACTATGTTAATAAGTTGATCAATATTGTAATTTATTGAAACATATTAGTTCAGTAATTAATTAAAACTTTCATATCATGTTGCAGGTGTTGGAAGTTCCAAGAAGACGAAGAAGGCAATTGAGAAATTCAATTATGGAACATCAGTTGTTCAATTTCCTCAAGATGTCAATGATCTCACATTAATGCCCCAACCTGAGCCGGAGCCCGAGATTCAGAACAATGTTCCAAGCTCAGATTATGATCAAATGAGCTTTCTGCAAAACAATAATACTGGAGGTATATTACAATTTATTCAAATATGTATTTGTTAAATTAATTTGTAACTTGATTCAGTTTCCATACTTGAATTGGAGGTGGTTCATTCAACAGATGTTGATTAATTAATTGTGGCACGTTGTAGGTATTGAAAGTTATGTGGGGATGTCTGAATATGGAACACCCAATGTTCCTATTACTATATATCTTATACAATTGATTGATTCAACTAATAATTTGTATAGGTATTGAGACTGACATGGAGGTGATTCCAAGCCCGGAATATGGAACATCACTTGTTCCTATTCCTGTTCTTGACATTGAGGATGATCGAACATTAACACGAGTTCCTGCAGCGAATCAAGAACAAGTTAAACAATCAACGCAGGATGACCTAGACATTATTTCAGAAACTACATTCCGTATGTGATTCATTCTTTAATTGTTGAATTTGCTTCTACTTATCCTTAATTCATATTCTGATATTCTTCCTCTTCCTTCCTTACTTCAGATGGACCTCAAACATCAATCGTGCCCGAGCCGGTCAAACAAACTACCGAACTAGAGAAAATCATGATGAATGATGAAGAAGTACGCAATGAAGACGCAAGTCCAACCTCAGATTCCACAACATGGCTAAACAACTTCATCGCTTTAGAAGAAGATAACAAAGACAATGATGTGGACTATGATCTGCCCCTCGACCTCGAACAGTTCCCACCACTTGACTTTGACTACCTCATGAGCGATGAATTCATTCGCAATTCATTTTAGGATTCATCAATTGTTGTTTGTTTAAGTAACTCATTCTTTCATACATTCTTTGTATACGTTAACTATTGATATATTTTATGAGATGGGATGGGGGTTTTTTCGAGGGCCTTGCTCGGGGTGCCAACCTAGTTGGGATTCCGTCCGGTCCTTTTTCCCCCTCACTTCCAGCTTTTATTCAACACAATTATTTTATCCTGGTTTATTGTTATTGAATACCATGATGAGATATATTAGAATTAATAGCTCATGTTTTAATTTCATTTCATTTCATTTCATGTATCTGTAATTTTACTTGTAAGTTGTACTCTTTTCAATTTGTAAAACAGAGACAAGTCTTTTCACAGGGCGTTACCAGGAACAGGAACATAGGGTGGTAAATAGGAAAACTCTTATTTAAATGGAGTTCCTTTTAGTACATCATAATGGAGAATGATTTTGATTTACTCTTTATCATTAGGCAAATTTATGTATAAGAAATAGTAGGCAGTTTTTCTTCACTTGATTCAAAACGCTCATTCAACACCTCATTCTTCAACAGAACAATAACTTTATACTTCTAAAGAAATACATCTTAAAAAAGACAAAATAAAATTACACATTCACATTCACAAGTTTCTTCCTATGGCACAGCCAGGATGGTACAAGAACCTCAATCAAAATTTCTACCTCTGCTTCAAATTAATCAATTGCCCTTCCATGTCCCCCGACTAGTCGACCATCCTCCACAGCCTGCCTTGACCAATTTTACCAAACCCTTCCGACCGGAGTTTCATCCTAAGGGTTCCAAATCAGATGTTAATCTATATACATGAAATAAAATACTGCATACGCTCATTGTAATATCCTTTTCATCTCCTTAGCCTGTTCACTACCTTTTGCTTGGTTATATACCGATTCGAATGCTTGCATACACACACTCGAAAAACCAACAATCGCCTGAAACACGTGCGGAAATCCCATCTGCAGATTATTAAGTGTCATTGCTCTTGTTATGCTCACTGCTTTTTCGTGCTTATTTTTCTCCTCTTCCGCTTTAGCTCTCAAGATTTCAACCTTAGCTCGCTTCTCGGTCACAGGGTCCTTGCTTCTGGACATGCTTCCATCAGGCATCGAGTAGGGTCCGTACTTGCTTTCAAGCGTTCTAAGCTCACCCGCCTTTTTCTCAAAATCTTTGAATGCTGACTCAGCTCTCTTCTTTTGTTTATGCTCTTCACCTTGTTGAACTACAATGGCATGGATAACCGTTAGGAAGCTCTTAATTCCTTCAGATGCTACTTTGTCTGGAATCCGATCTACAGCATGATGCCATTCCTCGCATAGCGAGTAAATTTGAGACTCCTGACAAGGTCTTGAGAGTGGGTTTTTGCTGAACTGGAAAAGACTGAGACGAAGCCAGCCAGTGAGGGACTGAATGTAATCGCGTTGGGCCTTGACTAGGTTGATGAATGATTGATGCCATTGTTGAACCTCGAGTTCAAGCTGAAGAGTATATTGGCGGTGAATCTCGGAGGTCGGTTCGGTGGAGGGAATGGTGTTGAGGTATTTGAGCTGCTGGACTATGTGGGTTTGGACCTGGTGAGCCTCATACATGCTTCTCCACATACACATCAATCTGCAAACCCAATTTTCAAACATGGACATGTAAAAATGACATCAAAATCAGATATATCTTGTCCACCAAAAAACATTCAGTACAAGAAAGTCAAAAGGTTGTCCCCTGAATTAAGACATATTAATCAAGAAAAGTGTTTTAAGTTTGAAGTCAAAGAAAGCTTCACTTAAGTGAGTCATGATCTCAAGATTCACTACTGGGCCCAAATCCAAATCCAAATCCAAAGAAACACATGAAGTCAAAAAGAAGTCAATAAAATGAAGTCAAAGCTATCTTCCACATAATACAAATAAAATAAAATAAATATATACAAGCAAAATTTTCAGGTCCAAAATATCCACAGTTGACTTCCTCTGTTTTTTTTCTTTTTCTTTTCCCTTTTTTTTCTTCTAAATGAGCCTTGACGGCACTAGAAAAATTAATACCATATCCCATAATTATTTATACTTTTGTCACCATTGTACTTAGATTTTATTCATAGCTCATCCTACTTTCAACACCAAAATATGAATCAAAAGAAAAGCAATGAGGTCCAAATATGCCCCTAACATCCTTCGAGAAATATAGATATACCTCTACCGTAAAAAAAAAATTAAAATTTCGACCTCAAGTTCTCAATGATTCCATCATGAAGCTATTTTACGCCTAGACAGTGGCGGCCTTGGACTATTGACGGTGCAAAACATAAAGGCTTCCCTAAAATAAAATAAAAATACATGACCCTACATAGGCCAAAATGACATTATTTTGGCCCAGACAGTGAAAAAAAGCCCAATTCTTTATCTGTTAGGGGTGCAATCAACATCCCATATATGGAGGGGTGGCCAGGATCATTCCTGGCTAAACAGGCACGTTGCCAAATCGTGCTCCTTGCCTCATTTTTTTTCTACGACTGTTAACTGGACTCGAAATTGCTCGAATTTGGAAATGTATATGGTAAAAATAAGTCAAGCAATACATCTACCCCTCCCAAAAACACTAGCACAAATTTAGACCTCATCCCGAAACAGAGAAAAAGCAAAATTACTCAACCCTTTGAAGCAAAAGCAGCAACAAAATGCCCAACACAAAATAAGGAAATTATGGCCAAGCAGTTGAAAAACAATACAAGTATACAACAGTATAGTTTGAAATGCAAGAAGAGTGGACCATTGTATTAATTTTAAGGAAGGACAATAATGTTCCACTAGCCCTCCTAGAATTGGAAACTTAAATCATGAGAAACTTTGAATCCATTATCAAAAATAGACAAGCTTCAAAATAAGTAAAAAGAAAGAAGAAGATATATTTTACTAACCCTTTGACAAGATCAACAAGTTGAGGAAACAACTCATTTTCCCTCAATTTGATGATTTCAGTAGAAGTTGTCTCAATTCCTTGTGCAGCCACTGTCATTTGTGATTCTAATTTCTCCACCTCTTTCTTCGTCTTTTCGGTTTTTACATAATCGCCCCTCTTCACTTCCAGCTTCCTCACTAATCCCACCTTCTTCTCATGCTCTATCTTTATGCTCTCTGCTTCCTACAATTATTCAATTAAGAATTGTCAATGTCAATATACTAATCATTGACTTGAATTAGACTAATTAGATCTGCTTACCTTAACTTCTTGGAATAGTTTTTTCTCCCAAGCATATAGCCTCTCCACAGTTGAACAATGGCTAACTCCTACATTGTTACCCTCTCCCAAAATCCCAAATCCATTCATCTTTTGACAGGAATTCCATGTCCATAGTGATGACGGATTCGTCAAATTGCAGCCATGGTCATAAACTTTACCTGCATAAAAACAACCCAACATTACAAGAAAAAAGAAATGAACTTTCTTGAGTATTACCGAAATCGAAGTTCAGATATCAACTCATTCACGAAGTTTTTAGTCATTGAAACTGATTGTATTCTGAGTCAATTTGTCAAGTATTGTTGATTCGATACCTAAACTTTGAATTTTCCCCAAAACTGATCTAGCTTACAACTTCAAGAGCCATTTTGATCCAAATTTACAAGAAAAAGTGAACTTTCTTGAGTTTTATAGGATTAGGACTTGATGATCAACATGGCCCCTGAAATTGACAAAGAGCATCAATTTGCTCCGAATTGAAGTTTACCTATCAGTTCAGGACAACTTAGACATCAAATAAGTCCCAAAATCGATAATCTTTGACAAATTAGCTCAAATTCGACGATTACTAGGTATTCGAACTTGCTTTAACTTGTCAAATAATAGCATTTCAAGATGGTATTCATAGCTAAACTTAAAACCCACCATTCTTGCAACCTCAAGGGCCATTCTGACCCCTTAATCCATTTTCTCAGCAACCAAACACAAATAAACTCAACAAAATGTCAAGAAAAAAAAAATTACCTCCTTTATTATGACTAGAAAAACTAGGGTTAGGAACTTCTAGAAGCAAAGAAAGCTGAAATCCACCATCAGCAGCCTTAAGAAAATACTCATCAACTTCTTTAACAATTTCAACAAGATCTTTACTATTTCTTGAAACCACCATAGCAAGCTCACTTCCACTCACACTACCACCAGTCTCCTTAGAAAATCCGCTCATTATTGACGGCGGAGCCGTCTGGCTGGCCGCCGTCACCGCCATCTCAGACATCACCGTAGTTGTAGTCACATCTTCCCATTCTTCCTCAGAAGCTGAAGGAGGTGGCGGCACGAAAGGGTCCCAGAAATCCCAACTTGATGACGGAGGCGGCGGAGGCGGCGGCGGCGGCGGAGGGAGAGCTGGAGAGGCTGTGATTGATGTCGACCATGTGTCTGAGCTCGGACTCATTGGCGGAGGTGGAGGTGGCGGTGTGGGTTGTAAAGGTGGCGGAGATGGTGATACCGGCGGGAGATGATGGCGGTGGTTGTGGTGGTGGTGGTGGTGGTGGAGGTGGAGATTTGCTTCGGTGGTTGCAAACTGGAGGAGGGCTGATCCGGTGCTACGCAGTGACCGGAGGTACATTGTATGTGATGCTGACACAGATTGTCTAGCTTTGACTAACTGTTTCATATATCTCTTTCTTGCTTTGCATCTTGACACCATTTCTTCCCTGTCTAATCTTGAATAACAGCAACCCATCTTCTTGTTTTCCCGGCGAACAACAAAAAAATATTCCCGGCGAGCCCAAAAGGGCATAGATAGGTAAATAAAATAATTTAAATTGAATTGCTTTAGTGAAAAAAGCAAAAGAGTAACTTATATTTTTTGTTTAAGTGGGTCTTTGGGTGTTGGAATTTGTGTTTAAAGCATTGTTGCTTTGGTTTTTTAACCGGAAAAGCAAGAGACGGTGGTGGTGGGTGGCGGTGAGGCGGTGGCGGAAGGTGGAAAGCTACTAAAGAGACTGTGATGATAGATAGAGAGTGGAGTATTTTGGGCAGAGTGCCAAAGTAAATTTTATATTTGAAATTGTGGTGACGAAAATACCCTTGGATTAATTTAAATTACTACAAAGTACCATGGAACATGCAAGCACACCACACAGTGCCAAATGACAAATGGTTTGCACTCAGAGTGATGTTTTGCCACAGATTGTCGAATCTGGCAAAAGGAAAAGGACTGGAGGGCATTTTGGTCATTTCATATTTCAACGGCACAAAAAGAACTAAATATGGCAATTTCTGGATTTCATTCAATTTTTTATATTTTTTTAAAAAAAAAGAGAAACGCTCGTGAGTTTATGAGTACAGTTCAATACGGTGCGTACCAACCAGTTGACATCTCATCAATCTATTTGACCCTTTAAACACTTCTGATTTGGCATGGAGAGGACTTGTTTGTAAACAATTATTTTTTCTTTTATAATACTAGTACTAATATTTTAATTATTAAACAGAATAACTAAAGAATTTAATGTCCGTTATGAACGAAAATTACACGACAGTCAAATAACTGCTATTGTGAAAATTTAAGGTTGAAGAAAATTAAATTTTTCCATTTGGCCCTGTTTGGCAAGAGCAATTGAGGTAAAATTAGATAATTTGAGCACTTAAGTGAGAAGATTTAAATTAAAATAAGTTCCGTTCAAAAAAAAAAAAAACTTGTTTAAACAATTAGTTAAATCAGGTAAATTAAAAAATTAATCAGCTAACCTCAAGTATAGTTATATAATACGCTTATATATTTATTTCGCAATCGTTATATTAGATTTTTCAAATATGAAAAATTTCAACTTTTTGATGTACTGTAATAAAATATTTTAAAAAATAATTAACAAAATACCAACATTTAAATCCTATGCCTATTATGCAATAAAATAATTAATTAAAGTAATTCAAACATTTATTTAGCAGTTTCACTTCTTATAATTGGGAAATAGGGATTCTAGTACATTAAATGATGAGAAAAGTTTAAAATAATGCTCATAGTTTACTCCATTTTAACAGTAAGCAGATATAGGTATGTGGTATGATTTTGATTGCAAATAGAAATGTGTGGTATGGATACTTTTACAAAACAAAGTATCTGAACTCACATTATTAAGTTTTGGTGATCACAAGTATCAAGAAGCTAAAGTTGAGGCACCAAAAATTTTAATTCAACAATAAAAAAAATGTCAATGGACAAATGCATAAATTCTGTATTAATCAGTAAACAAAAAAAGTGTTTTTTTTTCCTTAATATATTATTGAATGCAATGTTTGAATAATGTTGGGTTTCATCGTACAAAAATGATGATCATGATGATGATGATATTTAAAAGGCTACCTTCCCTCCCTTTTCAGAAACCACAATCCTTTGCTTTGCTCACTACTCTCTTCCATCTTTCCCAAAATTTATTCGATTCTTCAATCTTTTATTTATAATAATCTTACTCTGACCCTCTGATCAATCAAATCTCTTCTCTTCTCTTCGGTCTTTAATAGAAGAAAATGGCAGCAAAAATAGTGGCTAGAGGAGAGTATTTGAAGGAGATAGAGAAAGCTCGTAGGGACCTTCGTGCTCTTATTTCCAGCAAGAACTGCGCTCCTCTCATGCTTCGCTTAGCGTAATTGCAATATCATCATTCTCCTCTGTTTCTTTTATCTCTCTTTTTGCTCAGAATTGTGGTTCTTGGAAATTGAGAAATGATGATGATGATTGATGAGTGCAGATGGCATGACGCGGGAACATACGATTCAAAAACGAAAACTGGAGGGGCTAACGGTTCCATTAGACATCGAGAAGAGTACAGTCATGCTGCTAATAATGGCCTTAAAATCGCCATTGATATCTGTGGTGAGAGTTGTTCTTTCATTCTTCATTTCATATATATATGATGTGAATGATTGTGGATATGTGAATGTTCAATTGCAGAGGAAATCAAAGCCGAACATCCCAAAATTACATACGCTGACCTCTATCAGGTGATTCAATTTATTATTATATCGCCAAACTAAAATTGTTCCGTTATATATTTACTACAGACACGTTTTCGATTTTCCTGAATCATCATTTTTAAAACTAAGTTGAAAATATTAAGTTCTTTATAACCTCAATGCATCATTAACCTTTTAGACTTCAAGTTCAGGCATCTTCTAATGAGCTCGTCTATCATAACTAGCTAATGTTTAAAACTAAACGTTTTCAAGTTCGAACCTTATAGATGTAGGAGGTAGAAGTTGATTCGGATTTAGTCCATCCTCCTACTTGTTGCAACAAAAAACTCCAGGAATGTATTTATAAATTGAAGAAGTCACATGGTTTATTCTTTTGCAACTAACCCTTTATTAATGAATTCTGACATAGGGAATGATATCCATAAATTTGTTATAATCAATTTGGTTTTGCCAATTGAAAGATTAAACTTTTATAATCACAAATCTAAATTCTTTCCTGGGAATTTAGCTTGCTGGAATTGTAGCGGTTGAAATCACCGGAGGTCCGACTATCAACTTTGTTCCAGGCAGAAAGGTATGTGCATATGATCATTCCATGGCAAAATTGCTTCTCTCAAAAAGTTGATTCTTTGTTTTCTCTCTCTCTCTCTCTCAACAAGGACTCTCCTATGTCTCCTGAAGAGGGGCGTCTCCCCGATGCGAACAAAGGTTCATCACTATCTCTTATCTCTTATTTCAAGAACCAAATAAGCTTTAACCCTTTTTTCCAATAAGCATTCATTTTACCATTTCCCTGATGAATTGTCATTCGATATGGTTACAGATGCATCTCATTTGAGGGACGTGTTTTATCGAATGGGTTTATCAGACAAGGACATTGTAGCCCTCTCTGGCGGTCACACGTTGGTAAGACACCCATCTTCTATTTGCCGGAGGACCAAACTAGTTGGGATGCTCAGTGTCTTTCCCCCTTGATATCCACCTATTTTTGAAAATATTTCACATTTGATGTTTTAATTGGCTTGATTGACAGGGAAAGGCACATAAGGAAAGATCAGGTTTTGAAGGAGCCTGGACAAAGGATCCTTTGAAGTTTGATAACTCTTATTTCAAGTAAGAAAACAAAATTGTAGGCAAGAAATGTGTTGTTATTTTGTTATATGAATAAACTAAAATATTCTGAATTTTGACATAAAATCAGGGAGCTGTTGAGAGGAGATTCGGAGGGACTGTTAAAACTCCCTACCGATAAGGTGCTAGTAGAAGATCCTAGGTTTCGGGTTTACGTTGAGAAATATGCTAAGGTAACACAAAAATATGTATTTGTCTGTTATTTAAGGTTAACTTAGTAAGGGTTGTTGTCTAAGCCATCTATCCCATTTCTCGGATGATTTTGAAATCTTGAATATTTTCTAACAATTCTGGATCATTTACTGTTGTGTTATAGCTTGCTAATGTGAAAATAAATAATGTTAAGGTTCCGTCAAAAAAAAAAAAAAAATAATGTTTAAGGCACAATATTGTATAATTGTTCACTTTAGCCCAGTTTTGTTCCATTTACTCCTCAATCATTAGCACATACTTAAGGATTTATTATTACTTAATGGCAGGATGAAGATGCATTCTTTGCAGATTATGCAATGTCTCATAAGAAATTATCAGAGCTTGGCTTTAGAGAAACTGCAAAGTTCAGTACAATCCTTGCAGGTGTCGCTATTGCTGCGACCGTGGTAATCCTAGGTTACTGCTACGAACTGAACCGAAGAATCAACTGAAAGTGACGAAACAACCAAAGATCATCATTCAAAAATTGTAACTCAGAATCAGGAAATGAAATTTGTTATGCACTAAACTATGCTTGAAATGAGACATTGGATTGATAGTATTCCAATCAAGAAATTGTATTTCTTATTCAGAGATTACATAAATCAAATAGAAATAATAAAATTATGTTGCTTGTGTAATTTATGGTAAAAACCCCAAAGAACACATCTAACAATTAGAACATTACTTAAACACTTCTAGTGTTAAGGAGAACAAGATCATCTCCATCCTAGACTCTTCAATGTTATTAAATTTAACTACTAATTTAAATCAAGAAATCAAGCTCTTGGGCTAAGGGACAAAGTGATGTCTTGAAAAACCCTAAGCCTCTTTTCGATCTTCTTTTCGACCTTTGGCAGATTCATTCCTGTGTTGTTTCGAGTTTCAGCTTCCTTCTTTTCACCATTTGCTGGACCCAAAACTGCTGCAAGAATAGCATTTTCGAAATCCTCGATATCGGGCAAAAATTTGGACAATCCATGCTCTGTTTCATCAGATAGCCTTCTTGACTTAGGCTCAGGTTTACCAGGTTCTGCTAGTGGTAAACTGAAATTCAAACTCTTAACCGCCCCGATTTCATTCCCTCTGTTTGAACTAGCAGCATTTCCTGATCTCGTCCGCTTAAGGGTCTCGTTAAACGGATTCCCAATTGGGGGTTGGGGTTCATTGACCAATTTGGTCGAAAAGAAAGGCTGTGCATCCACATTCAATGCATTTACAAATGGAGCAAACTGTTTGAGGTTTTTCCTCTGCTGAGCTATAACATTCGAATCCACGTTCTCGTTACCGAAATCGTCATGAAATTGGTTAGTTCTTGTTGTTGTGGGGATGATGATGTTGTTGTCTTTGCAAGGCTGAGGCTGCCAAATAGATGAAGAACCAAGAAAGGCATCAAATAGCCTACTTTGTTCTACTCTATCTAATCCCTTGTTCATCATATCCGATTCGAGATCCTTGAGCATCTGTTGTGCTCTTTCATAGGCTTTGAGATGAGAATCTACACCTCTTGGCCCATCCAATACTGCTGGCTTCACTCGCCGGAGAGTTTCTTTAGCCTCTGTTATCCTCCCCTGTTTCATCAAGCATATCCCAAGATTGCACATTTTATTGTTATCCGAAGCTATCGAAAGGGCTCTTCGATATGCGTCTTCTGCTTCGATGTAGTTACTCTGCTGCATCAATGCCCATCCCAAATTCCCCTGGAACAAACAAATCAAACCCACAAAAAGTTTCAGATATTGAATCACAAACCAGAGAAAAAACAGAGTAATTAAGTAAATAATTAATCATGTTCTTACCAGTAACCGGGTTGCTTCTTGTTCAACAGAGACCTGAAATTTCTTCCCTTGAGACCGAGCCGTCTTGGTTCTTTTCCCATTGAAAGCAAGCCCTTGTTGAATTAAGAAAAGCTTGTGCTTCAGTAGCCCAATTTGATCATCCAATCTCCCACATCTCTGTAAAATAATTTCACAATTAGAAAATAGGAACACAAAACTAATCCAATTAAGAGTGAATTAGATGGGAATCAATCAATTAATCAATTAATTAATGACTACCTTGTAGAGATCTAAGAGAATATTGTCAAGGGACTCTTGAGCTTGATCCGAACACCGACTCCTCAACGACTTGATAGCTTCAATTGCTTCCTCAGCCCTGTTCTGTTGCTTCATCACAATAGCCATATCTTTCAGAGCACTATCCACTCTATCTCCTGCATTAATGGCTGCCCAAAACAGCGGAATAGCCTTCTCCGGATCCTTTTCCACCAACTAATCAAACAAAATTAACAAAACCCATCAACAAAAACACTTAAAAAACATCAATTGAAGTGAAATTGAATTGAAATTAGGTGAAATTGAACTGTTCCAGTGGCCTACTTGAACATTTTTGGCTCTGACATAAGGAGTGTCACCAACAGGAACTTTATGAATAGCATGAAAAGACTCAGATCGGGTTCTGGATACCCCGAGAGGCTTCGCGGGAGAAGTGGGAGCCGATTTGGTTGGCCTGAAACCGGGAGGAGCATTCCACATATCTTGCAACATTTTTTTCCCTCTTCTCGTATTTTGGGAAGGGAGGAGACAGAAGACAGAATTGAAATCGTCTGCTCGGAAAGTTTAAGGAAGGAGAAGAGGGAGGGAGATGCAGAGGAGGGTAGGGATGAAGATGCAGATAGAATACGCTGAAAGTGAGTGAAGAAAGGGAAAGATATTTGAAAAATTTCGACCGTTGAGGTTACCGTTTTACTTAGTAGCCGTTGCATTCTGTCTCTAATAATTTACAGATTTGGTGCGATGTTAGAGGCTTTCTGTTTGCATTTCGACCCCTTTTATTTGCTATAATAAACTTTTCGCCTATTCATAACAAAGTTTTAGCAGAAATATTCAATTGAAAAAATAATACTGTATTGTATTTTTTAAGTGAAAATCGGGTTGGATAGAAGATCAAAAGCACGGCCGACATTCTAACTAAATTGACACCAGACTAAAACCAAAGACATCCAAACCCTTAATATTATTGGAGAAAAGAAAATTACAAATAAAGTCATAAAATAAGTATAGAAAAAGAAATTAAACAAAGCAAAATTGCTCTAAAAAACAAACTTTGCCAACGAATTCACTACTCTATTTCTTTCTTTGAAGATGTAAGAAATAAAATTCTTTATGCAAGACAATTACTCGAGACAAATTAGCCACTTACGTCTAACCTCCCAAGGAATAATTGTTGAGCGAGAATTAAAGAGATTAACCACATTAAGAGAGTTACACTCTAGCCAAATTTGTCGCCACCTTTTATGCAACGCTTTAAAAATTGCAAATATAGTTGCCCGTAACTGAACTATATACAAAAAAAGAAGAGAGAATATGAAACGCAAAAAGCCTTTGAAAAAATTTCGGTGAGGTTAGGAAGATTCCACCAGCTCCCCCAACCACATCAACAAAACAACTCTTAAAATATCAACTTTCTCTCTAAAATTTCCAGACCAGAACAGCCTCATTCTCATCTCAAATCAAGCCTCAAATTCTAATTTCTAATCCTTCAAATAATCACTAGCAAATAATTCTTCATTTCTTTGATCATTCAATCAAAGAATCTCATTTTTTCAAGCCCAAATCTAATATTCTATATACCAATTTTCAAAGAGTCCAATCTAGGCTAAAACCTTCTTTGTTGACCGGAAAATGCAATAATGGTTAATAATATAAAGTTCATTTTTACTTCTAAACAGACAATTTAAGCTAAATGGAGTTTAAGGTTCTCTCATTTGCTATTAAACCTTTACGTATCAAATTCTTTATTTTTTCAGTATTTTGACTATTTTTGTCATGACCTCAAACTTCTTCTTTTTTTCCTTTTTTATCTTGTTTGAATAGAATAATTTTACAGGTTCATACAGATATTAGAAAAAAAAAGTTAAAAGAAGATTTGCAAAGGATGAGAGTTGGGAAAGAAAGAAAAGATTGGGGACCCAATTCACAGATAGCCCGTCCAAACTCACCATCCGTAGTTTTTATGTTTGGCCCAACTCAAACTATGTTTGCTCAAGCCCCTATCAAAAATGGGTTGTGAAGATTTATGTCAAAAGTCCGATGAAGCCCGGCCTATCTGGTCTCATATTGTATTTATATATAAATTTTTTTTACTATGATTTCATTTAATAGTATTTCATGTCAATTTAACCGATTGAACTAAAAAATTGTGCCGATAGTAATGATTTAACGGTATTTTTATATTAATCACTGACACACTTTTTCGTGATGCTCTTTGATCTTGAAGCGTACACAATACAAACACATTCCACCATGTGTTTTTATTCACTAATAGATGAGGTTTTCATGAGTCAAACTCGAAACCTTTCGGTTGCATGCAGCGCTTTAATACCATGTTAATTTAATTAAAAGCTCGAGCTAATAGTTTATTTTACTTGGTTAATTGATTTTCGGGTACAATAGAACTTGTTATAAGTCTCTTTTTAATTGACTCGGTGTATAATAGAACTTCTCCGATAACATTTGTTGGAGATAGTTCAAATTACAAATCCTAAAAGTGGCTTTTTTTTTAATAAATTTATATGAGATTTTAACCCAAGCCCATCAAGCCTACGGAAAGCTCCATTTGTTGCGTCAGCACATACTATGATTTGACATCATCATACACATCTTTCTTGACCGTCAGATAATTGACCTGGTACAGAGTGTCATCACTTCACTTCTTTATTGAGATAATGGTTAAGGGTAATCAATCATATGACGTTCAATAACACAGAGACCCCATAATGTGACACAACTATCAAACGGATTTTGCCTATAAATACTTCAGTACCATAAATGTTGGTACAATTACATAATATTTTCTCTTTACTCTGGTCTAGTTTAATATCTCTCTCTAAAATCTTACTAACTGAATCATCAGAATATTCTTAAGTCATTCTTAAGGCTTAACCCACATCACATGAAGAGAATACCTCATTTATATCCACTTTATCATTGAGAGCTAAATTTTTCATATTAAATTTAAAGGGAGAGTACGAGCCTCGTAGAAATACTCTAAATGTCTTGAATGACATATTCAGCAGGCAATTTGTACATCAAATTGGTTATCAAATTGATGTACATTAACTACCACAATTAGTATAACAGATTAATGTCTATTAATAGTTGAACTGATCTCCCACTAAATTAACTACTAAATTGAGTGATTATAAACTAATTGCAACTCATTTTCATCCACTTGGGGGAATTCTTCATGCCTATCCATAATTGGCCTTCCTCCAATAATTATGCATCTTCACCTCTCTCGTAATTAAACCAAGACTATAACAGATGATAAACATTACGTCTTATTTTCTAAATTTCATCATAATAATAAAAATTCACAAAAGAGAACTACAAACATGTACCTAGAACATTTTCATAGCATTCAGAATTTATATATTAGATTTAAATTTTTAACTGCAACTTGAAGTATTTTGTTAACTTGTTTTCAGAAAGTATCAATTTTTATATTAAAAATTGAAACCAAATAATAAATTTGGAACTGAGGATTAATTTCAACTAGTTTGATCAATTTACTCCAATACCAACACTAATTTAGTCTTTCAACTTGATATGTAGGACCAAATTAGTCGAAAATAATGTGTCAATATATATGATACGTGAAGCTTTCTCTTGCCAACAAATGTAATTTCGGACTAATTTTAAACAGGAAACTGCGTCAATACCCCAAGTCCCGATCTAAAGTATAGTGATCATGTTTGCCAATTTTAAAGATCATTTTGACCGTTATTCCCAAACTACATACACAAATTAACACTCACATGTGATGTTAAATTGATTCAAGTGAAGTTAGGGACCAAAATAATCCTTGATCCATTGAATTTAATTAATTTTGTGGATTAATATTCTTTTAAATTGATTTGATATTTTGAAGCACCTTTTTCAGGTAGAGGTCATTAAGTGGACCCTTAATCTTTCCACCAACCAATATCTACAAAATAATAAGTGCAGGAATTATTATCCATATTCAGCAGAGCATTGTAAAACACCATCCACATAACTCTTGTATTTATGCAGCTGATATTTCTTAAGAAGCACCAAAATAAAGCAAGCATGGTGAGATCTCCATGCTGTGAGAAAGCTCACACTAATAAAGGAGCATGGACCCGAGAAGAAGACGAACGCCTCATTGCTTTCATTCAAGCTAACGGTGAAGGTTGCTGGAGAACTCTCCCGAAATCAGCTGGCCTTCTTCGATGTGGCAAGAGTTGTCGCCTTCGATGGATCAACTATCTCCGCCCTGATCTCAAGCGCGGAAATTTCAGTGATCAAGAAGATGACCTCATTATTCAACTCCATACGATCCTTGGTAACAAGTAAGACCTACACACTCAACCTTGCTACTTTTACCAAGAGTTGCACCAAACTATCAAACGTTTTTGACCAAACAGGATCTAATTCAGTCTAAAATGCAACAGTTCAGTAAAATTTAGAATCTTTTTTGACAGATATTCAGTTATACGCCTAGTCCTAGAACTAACAATGTGTATTTTTGTATCAAGATGGTCTCTTATAGCAGCGCGATTACCAGGCAGAACTGACAATGAGATCAAGAATTACTGGAATACTCACATAAGAAGAAAGCTGATGAACAGAGGGATCGATCCGTCGACTCATAAACCGATCAAAGAATCAGCATTAGACAGCATGATTACAACTTCTATTGATGAACTTCCCAAAAACAAGGAAACTCCTTATGATCCAGAACTGAATCTCGAGCTTAAAATATGCCCTCCCTACCAACACCAATCTCAAGAATTTGATAGCCGAGGCAGAGGAGTTACCTGTTTCAATTGCTGCCTGGGACTTCAAGACAGCAAGCAATGTCGATGCCGTGGCAGCAACAGTCATGATTTTCTGGAAGTAAAGAATCCCATTTTGGATTACAGAAGATAAAAGATTGAAGCATTAGTAAGCCACAAACGCGTCGAAAACTCGAGAAGACCAATCATTGGATATGATCATATGAATCATAATGCATGTCTACATGAACTATGAATTAGTTAGAAACTAAATGTTTGAATATAATTTGTCCATTATGAATAATGTAAAATTCATCTCCAGGTCATGGTTGGTTGTTATCATTATGTTGCGAGTTTATTTTTCATTTTTCACCCTTGTAGATTTCTTTTTTCTTCACCATCATTATTATCAAGAAAAAGAATTCACTTTCAGAAAAGCTTAAGGGAACCCCAATTCAGTAAATGGTCAAAATGGTTTTGACCCGGTTAGTTTAAATCAAAGCTTACATCACCTCAGTCCTAAAGTTGACAATATTCGACAAATTAGCCAAAACATGAGAAATTTTTAGGTATTGGAATTGATTATATTTGAACAAATATCACTAACTTCAGAACCGAGTTGATACCTAAGCTTCGATTTGGACTAAACCGGCCATGTCTGACCAACATCGGGGACCATTTTGACCTTTGATTCTATCAGATAAAGCTCATGCATGTCAAATGATTAACCTTTGAGCAAAAACAAATATCTCCCACCTTTAAGGATAAGTAGTGTGAGGATAGTGATGAAGAAGATAAAGCAGATAAAAGTAGGTGGGTAGGTAGGTAATCTATCCTAATCATGCATGAAAGAAAGAAAAAAGAAAAGGGATTGAGATAGAGAAAAACAAAGGGGGTGCATTGCATAGTTGTTAGCTGAACACAATAATGTCTACCAACTAAACATTTATTATCCTAACCAACAAACACAGCATGTGAACAAATGTAGATTCTGATAATGCTCAGTCCCTTACCATATCATGTCTCCCCTCTTTGTTTTGTTTTTCACTTTTCCTAAAATGATACCCATTTCTCTGTTACTTTGAAGTTCCCCCATCATGCCTTTCATGTCCACCATCAATACACTTTGTTTCAGGAATTAAGGCTCGAAATGGCCCTTTAAGTTAGGTGGCATTGGCAAGTTTAGGTATCAACTCAGTCCTGAAGCTGTTAAATACAATCAGTTTCAATATCTAAAAATTTGTCAAATGTAGGCTAACGTGTCAAACATTGGTAACTTAAGGATTGAATTGATACCTAAACTTTGATTTGTACTAAATTGATCATGCGTGTCAACTTTAGAAACCATTTTGACCCTTTATTCCTTGTTTTAGAGTCCTATGCTATAATCATATCCACAAAAGAGTCAGCATATATCTTACTGTAATCATATGTTGAACTGAATCATCTTAAGGTCCTAAAAGGTAAATAAGAAAAACAAACAGGCAATTATTTGCTGCTAGAGTTTATGGAGTTCAAATGTTGATTATAAATGGACAGTTATGTTACTAAAAAGAAAACTTCTACCGCCTTTTCTGTCTAAATCATGGTTCAACTAATAGAGTAACAGAAAAAGATAGCTCAGCTATTCATTCACATTATGAAGTTTTTTTTCTCAGAATAATAGTGTTTCTGAGCAGAAATACCTAAGTAAAGCCCGGTGAAAAGTATTTCCAGGTGTAATGCTCATGTTAATCATGCCAAAGAAACTGCAAAACCAGAGGTCAAGACACCAGTTTCAATAGCAAGAGCTCCATCTTACCACAACTTTTGTCCTACAAACATATCAGCCTAGATATCTGTCTATACTTGCAAGAAAATTCAATTAGAGCAAGCAGGCCAAGCCAAGCCCCTGAATTCGGGGTCAGAAGTTATGGCTGTCTATAGCAAATGTAAAAATTGACTAGGCTGGTCTCAACTCCTGACAGAAGGTCTCACCAATTTAAAGTCAAATTGGTAAATTAAGAAGCTACTTCTAAGTCATCAAAGATATATCACATCATCATATATAAATGTAAAAAGAGCTAAAATCTTTTTCCATGAGAATAATCAACAATGGAGACAGATATCAATATGAAACTAAGACAATATGAAATGAGGCATGAAATTCCTTCACGCAGGACAATCGGCTTCGTTTATTATTTTCTATGCAGAAACTGTAGGAATATTGATGTTAGAATAAAGGAATTGGTAGTGCTGATGTGGAATGCTAAACTCGTATTTACTCATCTATATGTAATAGTAAGATATTATAGAGAAACTCTATCTTGTAGCTTATTAGACCAATATATGCGTAGGTTCATTAAGAAAGAAAGTAGAGAAATTCCTCTCATATGTAATTCAAAAGAATAGCTCTATAATTCAATATATAACCATAACAATATCTTCTCAACGTAATTCAAGAAAATAATAACAGGATCAGTTAAATCAAAACAAGAATTTACATGTTTTAACTGTGATGTCAAATTATTCATATCTCTACATCAGTTCATAGTGCTCGAAAACTGTCTGCTTTGTCGAGTCTGGCCGTACCTGAGCTTGATGATTCACCCATTGCATCAGATGAAGCTGCTGTCTGAGGCGCTTCTCTCTTCAAAGAAGTTGGCATTCCGGATATCTCCTGGATATTAGTGAGACACAGAAATTCCATCAGCATAGCTTAATTTGAATAAGATTAATTTGAACTACATAATTTAGATTCAATTCTACGGGCCTAGAACATCTACGGGTAAGTATTTAGAGTGTTATATCATAAAAACCTTTTTAACCCCTGTATTGAAATATTTCAGAGAGCATATAAAAATGAATAACTGTCACCGGCCATTGCAAATCTAGGTAATTAAAAGTAAAGTAGAAATGGCAGATTACCTTCATCAAATGCAACCTCATGTCACAAGGTCGAACTTGATTTCCGATACATGCCATAGCAAATTTAGAATATTGAAACAAAACGTCAGCAGCTGCTTGCTTTTTCTCTTCAATCTGCAGGACGTGATTATTAATATTATTATAATGAGAATTAGGAAAGCAAACAGCAGGTGAAATTCCAGAGAAAGAAGATTGTAGAAGCAGGCATACTGAATGGGAAAAAAAACTGTATACATAATAACTTTACTAAAATTGCAAGGTTTTATCAGCAGTAACCGTTGCCTCGAATGATGAACATTTCAACCGAAATATCAATAGTGTAACACAATTTGGGGAAATCCAGAGGCAAGTTTAGTGATTAAAAGACTAATCCATGATCACATTTATACAGTCAGGCTCTAAACCCTAGTTTCATCCAAAGCCAAAAATGTTAATAAAAGGCGATATATAGATATTGAATAAGGAATAGTTGTGATTTATTCCCATAAGAAGAACAAAAGCAACCATATGCACAGAAATAGCATACATGATCCTCCATAAAATTCACAATATCAAAATCGACATCTAACGGAGCTTGGAGTTGCAGAACATCAAAATAAAGATTGAAAATACTAGAAAAACAAATTCAAAGCAAACAAGCTCAAGGATGTACCTCGTATTCCTCTTTCATGGCTCCAAATCTGACTGACTGACTTCTCTCAGAGCCTTTTCTTCACTGAATATACCGCCGATTATTTTCATCTGTATTATAATATCTATACTGTAGATTACAACAACAGGCCTATTAGCTCAGCTGGTTAGAGCGTCGTGCTAATAACGCGAAGGTCGCAGGTTCGAGACCTGCATGGGCCATTACTTTTTATCATTCCATTTGAAAAATTTGGACAAGTAGTGATTATAGCTTTTTAGTAAGATATGTTTTTTTCTAAAAAGAGTTATGATTGTAGTTTTTGTTTTTCTTTTTAAATAATAGCGTTGTGAGGTCCAAAATGTTGAATATTAAAATCGATGTTATGTACATAGTCTTCTTTAAAAGATAATTTTTGATACACTAATTAAACTACTTTTCGCATATTTTTAAACTAATTCCAATTTTATAGTGCATTTTTTCAAATACATCTTTAACCATAAATTTGGATTATTTGATCGGGGACGGACATGATATGTTCATTCATGTTGACATTCCGATGCCAAAGTGGGAGACTCCTTTTTATAGGCTCTGATGGGCCTGGACAGCTTGCATTGATGCCCATGCCCAGTCGTGAGTGAGTGACTGATTTGGTAATTTATATACAAAAAAGTAAAAAAAATACTTTTTTAGAAAAAAGCATAATGAAATGCATTACAAGATGATCAAATTTGGCATTTTCATAATCTTACCAAAAATAAAAATAAAAAATTGGCATTTTCATAAACTTCAAAATAAAAGCCAGCCCACAAAATGCATCAGTTCAAACACATATGCTAACTATGGAGCAATGAGCTTTATCCTCCTTTGCTACATATTGATTTTATTAGTCTCAGTTCATTACATATGCTGTACATTATATACAAGCAATACAACATATTAATAAACATCATCGCAACATACTATTTGCAAAATCATATTACAATATAGATAATACTTGAACATATTTTACAGTTGGCACTATATATTTTCACATTTTCGTAGAAAATAATCGAACTCTGCATCGAAAAACTGCTCGGTAAAATATGTGGTTAGCTAAATGTACCTAACGAATGGCGGAGAAATAGTTAAGTTTTCAGTTTCGTAAACGATAGAATGGTAGATACCATAAGCTTGTAGTCAATTGGCTTTGTTAGATAAGCATCCATCCCCACTTCCAAGCACTTGGCTTCATCCGATGACATTGCATGTGCTGTTAACGCGACAATCGGAATGTGCAAGCTTGTTCCTGCTTCTGATCTTCGGATCTCTTTTGTTGCTTCGTATCCATCCATCTTCGGCATCTGCAATTTACACTCAAACGTTAAATTATAACCTTCAATCACGTAACATGATCTGCAATCAAACATCGAACGTATATGCATTTCATACCTGACAATCCATGAGGACGAGATCATATGGAAGGGAAATCCGAGTCTCCGTTTGAAAACAGTTTAGAGCTTCCACTGCTTGTAAGCCATCTCCAACAGCAATAACTGTAGCCCCCATTTTTTCTAACATGATGCTTGCAACTCTTTGGAGTATCGGGGTATCTTCTGCTAGAAGGATCCGCAGGCCTTCAAGAGCTTTCGTATCTTTCACAGCTTTTTTTCTTGAGAATGAATTTACTTGGCCTTTTGAGGGACTGTTTTCCGAGTTTTGTTCCATCGGTTTGGAATTTTCACCTTCAGCAGCTTCCTTGTGCGTCGAGGTTCCTTTTTCATCTTCCCTGGTTAGCGATATATCTTCTCTTCTCGTATCTTCTGAGTGTACCTCTGCCATTTCTACTAATCTCTCGTGTGTGGACCTTTCTACGGGATGAAATGATTTAGCGTTGTTACCCCTTTCCGCCACATCAGAGTCTTCGGAACTAGCATTATCAAACTGGGCTGAATCAATCTCAAGATAGTCATGCATATCATCATCTTTCACGGCATCTCTCGAACGAGTCTTTTGATGTTCCTTGATGACAGTCTCCAAAATCTGAATCATTTTAGCCTTGTAAAGAGGTTTATTAACCATAAGTATATGACCCATTTGACGAAGCTCCATCTTTATCGGATTTGAAGTGTCGTGATTTAGCATCCATGCAAATGTTGCCTTCCCAGAGAATTTATCAAGGAATTTAAGTTGTTCCTTCCATATATCTGTGCTTAAGTCAAGCAACCCTATGTCTACAACTATGACAAATATGGGGTCCGTAACATCTCGTATTTTTACTACTTCTGATTTTAAGGGTTCGTTTAGAGAAGAAACCTCATACCCTTTACTTTGTCTTCTCACATAAAAGAGTTCTCGAAGAACTTGCGTCAGCTCATTCCACTCGGAAACTCCTAAAGTAGACAGTCCATTTTTTCGCAACCATTGGGACATAATCACTCTACCCACCGAGGCAGATAACGCTAGCATCACCTGAATGAACAATCAAAAGTGTCAATTGTTGAATTGATAGTACCTTGATAAAACAAATATAGATGCAGCGGAGAAAATGCATTACAAAGAAGGAGCTAATATTCAATTCAGAAATTCTCGGTTTCACTCACCACGACATTATGCCTTGCAAAGTCTATTTGGCAATGTTGTTCTGCACCATCTACAGCCATATTAAGAAGCAAGTAAAGCCGCATTAGAGTCCCTGGCCCATTCTTTTTTACGACTTTTATTTCCCCGCCCATCTTGTTAACCTGCCACCACAGGACCAGTGTAAATAGCAATAGAAAATCACCGTAAACTTGATTCCCAAAAGAGAAGTTATATTCATGAACCAGATAGTTTATAGATCATGCATTTTCAGGTATGAGACTGTAAAAGGCCTGCAATTTCCTATATAGAATGTTGCATAGATGTAGAGTTCACTCACCAAAGTTCGAACAATGCAAAGTCCTAGACCCGTGCCACCATGTCTGCGATAATAAAGAAAGGTACAATTAGATTCTAGGAATATCAGTTCTTATTATTAAGTTTTCGATTTGCGTCACTAGAGTTGCTCCCGTTATTTATACTTACAATCTAGTGGTCGAAGGATCAGCTTGCTCAAAGCTTTCAAATACGGATTCCCATTTGCTTGAATCAATTCCTGCAAAATATTTGAAAGCATTTCGGTAAAACTTGCTGAAGATTAGAATTGTTGACTTTCATGTCTTATATAGAGATTTCTAGGCTACTTTGATGTTCATACCGCAGCCTGTGTCGTCGATTTCAAACCAAAGAACCACTTTGTTTTCTTTCTTAGAGGCCTTCCTCATGTGGCTTGCCTGCTGCCTCAGTTTCGTCTTAAATGCACACCTGAGTTTCTTATGGTCAAGCGGAAATTTTGTGGTGTCATTGAAAGTATTCAAGTCCTCACACCAACCACGCAGAATAATATGACCCGCTGCAATCCATTTGGAACCGTTATGCTAGGAAAAAAAGGTTGATTGAAACCTTAATGCAAACTTTGTTCATATTATCCCAGTATTATCAATTGAAAGCTTCCAAAGTTGGCAGTTCAAGTTTTATACTTACATGTTGTGAACTTGATAGAATTGCTTATGAGATTGGCAAATATTTGGACAACTCTGGCAGAGTCTCCGCGGACTAATTTCGGCATTTCATCTACACAACCAAATTATTATTAGAAATGAATACCGAAACAGAATAGCAATTTAATTCTTCTTTCCAATTAATAATTAAACAAGCAATACCAGAAAGATCTAAAACAGCCTCCACGTTGTGGTTAATGCATTGCACGGAGAACATGTCAATGAGTCCTTCAAGTTCTCTTCCCAAATCAAACTCTGCTTCTTCCAATACTAGCTTACCAGATTCAACCTAGAACATTTAAACAAAAGAAAATTATAGAATATTTTTGGTGAATCATGAATATTTGAAGTAAAGAAAATATGCAAGCCGGTTACTGCTCATGATATCACAATAGACATGTATCAATGAAACTGGAGAAGATGGATTTAAAATTCCTTAATGGATATAAGAGTTAGACAAAGCAAAAGCCAGAAATAAAATTTAGCTTTCGGTCCTTGTTGGTTTGGCCAGCAACTATTTCGCACAAGACTTGAACCTTAGACTTTCATAATAAGAAGAAAGAGCTCCTAAATACTCCAATTAACAGCTTGTGGATTTAGTTTCAAGATTCTGATGCAACTACAATTGGTTATTAGTATTTTTATTTCTCTTACGCTGTTAAAATGGAAGTGAGAGTAATACTTCCACCATCAACATTGAATACGTAGCGTAAATTTGCGTAGAAGTAAATTTTCACAAAAGCAACATGTTTTATTAATTTGTACAAAATAATTACATTCGTAAATTCCTTACCTTACTAAGATCTAATATATTATTAAGAAGCCGGAGTAGAGCCGTGGAGCACTTTCTAATTTGAGTAACTGTTGCGTATTGTTCGTTCGTGAGACAATCATCCGAGATAAGAATATCCAGCAACCCAATCACTGCAGCCATAGGAGTCCTCAGTTCATGACTGTAATATACAACAAACGAATAAATATTAACATCCGCTATAGCATAAACTATGACAATATTTACTATAGCAATGTTAATCTTAACGCATGTGGACACGAACAATTAACCCTTTTTGAAAGCAAATATCAATGAAAATGATAGAGAAATATCAATAGAAACGATAAATTTGAAGCCATTAACCTCATGTTTGCTAGAAATTGGCTTTTGTAATTATTGGATGCCTCTGCCCTTCTTCTTGCATCGAGATGACTTATCAGCTCTGCTCTCAGTTTCATTTCCTTAGATACTCCATTCGTCAGTATTAATATGCAGACACATCCAATGACGAGAATGCATACCGATGCAGAAATCAGTATAACCAATGTTTTGAAGGCTCTTATGTCCACTTTCCCCATTATATACCTTCTCGGGATTATAATCACCCCTACCTGCACAAACAGTTGACATCTTTATCTTTCTGAAAACAGAATAGCTAACAGAAAAAAAGCTGTAAAAGGGTCATAAAAACTTACAATAGGCAGTCTCTTTAGATTTAGGAAAAACGAGTCGATGTAATACTGCTGATTTTCAATCATTACATTCTCGGCATGAACAATATGATTCGGAGGGAACTTGTTTCCGTAGGCTCCATCTAACCACTGAGCTCCCTTTCTTATTATGTTATCCTGAGAATCAACAGCCATCATAAGCTTGGGGCCGGTTGACGAATTTCTCAAGAGAGGCGCATTTGTGGATGTAGCAAGCAAATAACCCTCTTGAGAGGTCAGATAAATATGTCCGCCATGGACTTCAACAAGTTCTCGCATTAGCTGGCCTACACTGAATAGAGCAGTAGTAACACCTACAACAGCTATAATAGTTTCATTTGCAGAATCCCACACAGGCAACGCTGCTGAAAGAAACGGTGAATCTGTATACTTGCTTACTGCAACATGCCAAGATGCTACACCATCCGGAACTTGTGAAAATCCTGCGATATTTATAAGATCATCGGGTGGGATTTCGCTTGCTTTTCCTATCTTTTCACCTGTCGTCGGATCAAGTGGTTCCCGGTACCAAACTGCTGAAAGATTCCCATGAATGGATTGATCATTCCATGCTTGACGCGTGGACAACATATTGACATCATAAGGCCCGTTAGCACTAATCGAATAGTTTACAAGATTCGAGTAGATATATGATGTGTTGCTGCTCCTGTGATCTCTATGGAAAGCCTGAACGAATCCATTTCTGTACGTTATAGTGATGGCGCCGAGAGCTTTTCGACTAGCAAACATTGCCCATGTAATATCTTTCATCACTTGATACAACTGGGAAAAAAAAAAAACTGAAATTCTAAGATAATAATCAAAACAACTTCATCATTTTCTTAAGTAACAAAACAACAAACCTCTACTTGTTCAGCTTGATTAGCAGGCTTGTCATAGCGTCTTATTACATACTCAGACATCTTAACCTGGGCTGTTGTTATTTCAGAAGTAGAATTCAAAATATTCCACATTCTTAATATGGGACGCTGTAGAAGTTCGTATCTAAGGCCTGAAGCTAAGGTATCCAATGACTTCTTTGTATACTTCCTTGTAAAATGCCATGTTAGAATTGTTAGCAGCCCAATCAAAATTGCTAGCATCACCTGCATATAGCCATTAATCAAGACAACAACTCATCAACAAAAATGTTCAACTTTTCAGGACAAAGCATAGTTGAGTGAAACTGTGCAACAAAAATGAATCAAACTAGTGATCATAGAAGAACTAACCATGATAGCGAGACGAACAACAAAGACACTATAGTAAGAGGAGAGACAATGAGTATTAGCATACTGAAACTCATCTTCTTCAACATCTCTATGGAAAACTCTTCTACCGCGAGGACTTGAATTGCTTCTCCAAGAAGGGAAAAGACTGTGAATTTTATCAAACACCCTATTGACAAGAACACTCCCCATTGGCATCTTCTTCTTCTTCTTTACAGTTTTTGAATCTTCAAAACTTGCTGCTTTCTCTGCCATTTATGAAACAAAGTGTAAAAATTAGTATGCTTTATCAAGAAAGGGAACAAGTTCTTGGCATTTATGAAGTGGGAAGTTGATTAAAATGGTGGGTTTGATTCCTCATCCACAACAATATTCTCTTACCCTTTATTCATTTGGGTTGTCTTATTTTGAGAAATGTCAAAAAGATTGGGAAATATGTGTATGTATATAAATGGAAGAAGTTTGTTTCTTGTCTAATTGGACCCACCCATCTTCTTTGTTTTTGAGAGGAACCAATCTAATCTTTCTTCTTTAATCTATACCAATTTTCATTTTGGGTAAAGGAATAGTAAATGATGTTCTACTAAAAGAAGAAATAAAAGGATTGAAACCCAACACACAAAAAAACACTTAATAGATATATGGAGCAGAAAAGTTTCAAGCTTTGATAGATTTATGTAGCAGAAAAGATTTAAGCTTTGATTTTTGAGGTGCATAAGAAGAGGTATCCTTGCTACTAGTACTGACTCACCATTAGAGAAGATGAGAGGAAGAAGAAGAGGAGGGGATGGGAGGTTTCAAATGAAAGAAAAATCCAAAGGAAGCATTATATTCCTTCTTTTTTGAGTTTGATTAGTGGGAAAATGACATTGTAGGTGGCTTTAGGACATTTGAAGAGCATAACAGAAAGAAGGAGATCAAGTTTTGGAAATGGAAACAAGAAAATGGATACTACTATATAAGAGAATAGAATGAGTAGACTAATACCAGTTGCTGATTCTCCAAGCCACAATGTCAATTGGGGTAAATCCTTTATTCGAGAGTTGTGAGGTTAATACAAAGGATAATATGAATGACTCGTAACTTAATGGTAGCTGGTGGGCTGCGTTAGGGACGAAATCATATACGATTCTAGTCTAACTACTAACATCCGGAAGCAGTTTGATACTATAATCTACAATCTTCACCTAATATGATGTTCAGAAGTTCGTCGTAGAATCAAAACAAAATAAAAGGGACACTTAAGAGATTATAATGGAAAAAAATAGGCCCCGATAGGAAATGAGTTACTAACCTCTAATATCGATTTGAAGGTTTACGTTTTGACAATAATAGCAGTAAATGCAGTTTTAAACTATTTTATATTTCAATAATTCCATTGAGATCAATCTAATCTTAGTATAGAGTAAGGGAATATGAACTTTTAATTTTCATTTACTTTCCAAGAAAACATTTCCAAACAAAACTAATGTGAACCACGTAATTTCTTTTAACTAGTTTCTATCGATATTTATTGCTTTCAATAACATAAACTCTCAAAGAGGTTAACTTTTAACTTTGACTCGAAAATTAAGAATGAACTTACATTTTGCCGGATCATAAAGGACCAATTTCGAAGAATAACATGAGAATAAGAACCATATATGCTATTATTAGGAAGATCACAAAAACTATTATACTGACTGTTGTGCCAATCCTGTTAGAGTATTCTTACCTCCCCACTCAACAACTTGTTATACGAAGTGGATTTCACTTACATTTTTATTTATCAATAAATCAGATTTTCATCTCTTTTTCTTCTTTAAAAACAATTTTGGTAAAATTTTACTATTGTTTGGGATTGATCAGTTTAAGGGCTTTTTTTGAACTGAAAAAAGAAGTTTGAATCGAATTGAGCCGTCGTCAAATAATAATGTTAAACTTCAATGTTATTCCATGAAAATAAAAATAAATAAAATAATTATAATAATAAATAGTAATAAAAATAATATAAGTTTTTATTATTTTTTAAGGTAACTAGTCAATAAACAAATTAAATTGAACTGGAAATAAATAATAATAAGTTAAAAGAACAGAGTTTTTACATTTTATTGCTTTTTCCAACTTCTAGAATACAAAGGTTTGTATTTTTCTTCCCTTTTTCTGAGAGTAAAGAACCAGCAATGTTTCATTTTCTTCCTTAACCTTATATGCAAAAATGAGCACTGAATATTTTTTTAACAACTATAAATAAATAAATATAAATAGATATACATGTTTATATATTGCATGCAAGAGGGATAGAAAAGAAATGATAGGAAACTCATGTAAGGCATGCAAGTAGAAAGATTTCTTCAAAGGAAAGAAGATGTAAACTTAATCCAATAAAAAGAGAGCAAGAGAAAGAAGCATATATTAAACATTGATTGTGGGTTGAAAAGAAGAGCATGTGCGAGAAAAAAAAAGGACAAAGTTTAGGGGTGGCTGATAGTAATCTAATTGATTAAGACAAGTGTGATGATAAAAGTAAAAAAAAATGGCTATTGAAAATTAAATATAGAGTTGGATGCATCCTCACATCAATTGTGAATCCACTTCATAAATCCAATAATATTCGTACTATCAATTCCTAAAAAAAAATTATTATCTACTCAATATATCACATCATTCGTAAAAATCAATAAATTAACGATATATCATTTATTTTTATATGCATATGTATATAATTATTATCTTAAACAAAATTTAATTTTATTTCAGTATAAAATAATTTATATATTTTTTTATTTTTTAAATTTTAATTTCTTCTTATCATTTACTTATCGAACAATTATCAAATTTTGTACCTTTTTTTTAATAAAAAGCAGAGTAGCGATTACAAAAAGCAGGAACCGAACATCCTAACGAGGTTAGCATCTCCAGCACACATATTCCTGCAACTGACTCAAAATTTATTAAAAAGGAGAAAAAAAAAGTTACAATGGAAATAGAGAAGGAAACAAGAACTAAGCAAAACGAAATTGCTCCGTATTACAAAAATCATCAAAAATAAAAGAATCACAAAAGCTTGGATTTGTGTTCCACCATTCCATTGAATTTAAAGGTGATCTGTGCTTTGCCAAAGCATCTGCGACCCAATTACCTTCCCGGAAAATAGGTGTAACAACAAACTCCATCTAACTCAAAAACTTTAAACAATTATCCTACATAGGTCGAACCTCTCAAGGTACAGTATTTGATCGCGAACGTAACATCATAACAACATAACTTGAATCACACTCCAACCAAAAGGCGATGTCATCCACGATCCCAGACAATGCCCATATTTTATACCATTTTTTAGTGATTATAGTTATGCCAACCCGACTCTTAATTTTATCACTATCTTTCCAAAAAATGAATTGAAACACTAAGCATTAATTATTTCATAGTTACCACTAATCCAACATAACTTAATGCCCAAACTCCTCCACTCTATGCTATCATTATCCTTTTCTTGTCTAAAAGTTTTAGTGCACCATTTAAAAGAGACAACTATAAACATAGTGGCATGCCCATATTTTATTATCAATTTATATATAATATAATTTCTTAACTAATATATGTTACGAAAAATAAATACATCACATTTGCTAAAAATTACTATGGGATGGTCTCAATTTATTTCTTCCATCAAACATTAATAAAAATCGCATAGTTTTATTTTAATTGCACAATCTGCAAAGGAACCTTTCCAATGCTTGTTCAACATATACTCGTCCCACCTCCAATAAATAGTGTCGTCGGAACTCAAACTCAAAACGATTCAATCTCAAAAACTCTGATATCGTATCAAGAAATCGTTTGAATCAAAAACGTAGGTTAGATAATCGAGGAATTAAAATTTGTTCCTTTAAGAATTGGTCAATAAAATAACCGATTTCAACGTATCTTTTTTAAAATATATAATTATAAAGTTTATGATCTCATATATGATAAAGATATTTTTATATTTTGCTAGTACAATCCTGAGTGGAAGATGATATCCTATGTCATTTTATATAAGTTTCCCTGAAAGGTATTAGGCCCTGTTATTTTGGACTTATTAGAACTTATTTTAAGTTCAGTTCAGTTCAGCAACATTCAGTTCAGTTCAGTTCAGCAACATTCAGTTCAGTTCAGTTCAGTTCAGCTCAGTTCAGTTCAGTTCAGCTCAGCTCAGCAACATTTAATTTAATTTTCAGTGACATTTAATTTAGTTCATTTCAGTAATATTCAGTTCAGTGCAGTTCAATTCACCAACATTTAATTCGGTTCAGGTTAATAAATTACAAATAAATATTTATTATTTATATATAATATGTTAATATTTATTATAATTTTAACTAGTTGATCCAATTTGTTTGCAAAAGTTGTTGGACGTAAGTAAATATTATTACCAATATATGTTACAATGTTCTATCACCTTAATAATTTATACTATATAAATTTGGATTTAATATACAAAAGTTTCCAATTTTGGTTATATATTGTAATAAGAAATTCAAAAATCTTGTAACAGTGTTGTGTAGTATTAGGAGCAAATTAGCATCAATTAAAGAAATTCAAAAATCTTATAATAGTCAGTTATATAATATTAGGAACAAATTAGTATCAACTGGAAAAAATTCAAAAATCCGGTAAAAGAAATTAAAATTAGCAAATAGAGCAAATTCAAAACTTTACAAATAGCATCATCTCATTCTATTTTTCTAATCATCTTCTACCATATGATCCGTAATCTCATCATTTTGTTCACCTTCATCATCATTATCGTCATCCTCCTCTCCGATCTCATTATTCTAAAACTAATATTATTATTATTATTTATTCAATTGAGTTTCAATATTTATTTTTCATTTTAGCAGAATTCAGTTCAGTTCAGTTCAGCAACATTCAGTTCAGTTCAGTTCAGTTCAGCATCGTTCAGTTCAGTTCAGTTCAGAATTTTTCAATCCAAAAGAACGGGGCCTTAGTTTCTTAACCATTGGCTGTCGGTATAAATTTTTTAACGGAGCTTAAAGGAGGAGGAGGATAATAATAATAATAATAATAATAATAATAATAATTTTATTAGTAATGGTTACTTTGTCAAAAACAAAATGACCATAGAATTTCCCTTGTTATTATTATTGTTATTTTTGAAAAAAATTATAATTTATTATTATTATTATTTGATAAAATTATTGTTATTATTATTGTTATAGAGCAAAAGAGCAAACACATAAACCAATAAGAGTTGGTTCAGGTGGTAAGACACTCCATCTTCTACTTGAAAGGTTTGAGATTCGAGTCTCCACTTCGTCAAAATTTAGCTCTTATTGATAGACAATCTGTAAACTCCACTGTAAACCCTCATTGAGGTCTGTGGTTTGTCCTGACCTTGCGAGTAGGTAGACCTACCCTTAGCTAAACTTTTCCTTACAAAAAAAAAAAGAGCAAACACATAATTAGATTCCTAAAATGTTTCCCATTTTAAGGATCAATTGAATCCATTATTCATCAAGCTTTTTTCTAATATTTTCATTCAATTTTCCGTTAATTTGGCCTAACATGATGACGTAGAAAGGGTCTGATCAATAATGAGCGCAATGATCAATAACTAAATGTAAAAAATAAAAATATGTGGAGGCTTGATACTTAAAACAAAAAAATCGAAAATTATGAGTTATTTTATTATCGTTATTGTTAATTGAGATGTGAACTATGTAAATTAACTTAAATACCACATGGTGTAGGCTATGGTCACTTTGTTTTTCTCTTACTTTGTCTATACTTTGTCTTTTTCACCATTGGATTAGTTTTTAACTCATGATCCAATGGTTGACAAAACAAAGTAATGGTTACTTTGTGAAAAACAAAGTGACCATAGAATATCCCATACCACATATCTTTCAGGCTAAGAAATGGGAAACCTTTTACTATTATATGAATCCAATTTTCATTTCATTCGGGGAAACCCATATTTTTTTCTCAACAATTTATTTGCATTCAATCCAATAGTTTTCTTTAGTAGGAACAAATTTAATAAGTACTGATAACTCTGGGATATAGTATTAGAGCAGAAACAATCTTTAACTATTGGTTCTAATCCACCTATGACGATGAATCAACAATTCAAAGTGTTTTCCTTACATAATTTCTTGATATACCGACGTTTATATATAAATCTAGAAGATTTATATGTGTTAGTTGTTCAATTGTTCATTTGTCTCACATTGCTAATTTAGAAAAATATATGACAATATATATAAATTTATCTTGTCTCCTCAATGTACATAATCAACAACTCGAAGTGTTTCTCTTGCGTAATTTTGTGATGAATCAACGTTTATATATAAACATTAGTACGATTAACAAATAATAACCGTACATAATGTTGTTCCATATAACTAATTTGAAAAATTATATGAGTTCTGAAATATACAAGTTAGACATCACTCGAAATTCATTTTAAAATTAGTTAAATCTTTATTACAGTAAGAGAATTATAATTTTTTTAATATACTTTTTACTAGTCTCCCAATTAATTCAAAAGGTGGTGGTAGTGGTAGTGGAAGTGGTGTTTCATGATGTATAGAAAGTTCCATGGAAACCAATTTTATATATATTGCATAAACAAGTGTCAAAAGGGAGATAAATTTAAGAGTATATATATTAGTCAATTTCGCAGAAATATATAATATCATATCAAGTAGGAATATATCAAAACAATTGTTTAAACCAAAAGACCTAAGAGGAGGAAATGAAAAAGAAATCTTAGGTATGATCCATAAAGAGTGCTTATTAATAAACTTATAATCTTGATGTGAAACAAATTATATTGCTAGTCCTGTTAATCAGTATAATAAAATACGTTAGATGCTAGTTGAGAATATTTAGAAACTAGTCAGAAATTGGTTAGAGATAAAATAAATTTTAAGCGCTTAAGCAAATTTAAGAAATCCAATCATTTTAATCCATTTTCGATTCTGAACGTCTAGATAATCAAACAATATTCGTTTATAACAGTGCTCTGAATCATACCAATTAAAATTATCCTAAAGTACTATAAAAAATTTGATAGATAAAATAGAAGAAAATATAAAAGGTAAAAGGAGAATTCAAGAGAAGAAAGGGAGCTTTCTATAAAAAAAAAAAAAAAAAAAAAAAAAAGAGAAGAAAGGGAGCATGTGATTGGTTGTTGAATAGTTGCAAAAGTAATACGTGTCCATTGACAAGTTTAGTGGGTACAAATGACAGAACTATACCTACAACCACAAGATTCATTCATTATATAGTTGGTGCTCCACAAACACATAAATACACAGTTCCATAACATATATTAAGGTTGAGAAGTAAATCTTCTTAAGTATAGTATATGGCAAGGCCAATATTGAAACCACTTAATTTTGTTTTTTTATAATCTGGATGTGGTGTGCGATGTGTTATGACTTATGACCCACCATTCATTTCACAATTGTGGGTCGGTTTGGTGGTTGTCTAGAGCAAGACCACGATGCATGCGATATTCACATGAACGCTAAATGACTAAATAGATCTTTTCATCTACGATTAAATTAAATTTATTGGAATCTTAGGATAGAGACCATATACTTACTTTAATCAACTTAGTGGAGACCATATACTTATGGTGTAAAGGGGTGAAAAGGTCTCGGCTCCGACTGCCCTTATTAGTGGTGATTACGGCTACCCCTCTTAAAGTTTGAGTTCGGCCATCAATTGTATAAAAAGTTTGAATTCCAAATGTGAAATTTGCCTCAAAAAATTGAAATTTTGTGTTCACTATCCAAAATACAAACTTAACTCTCAAATTATTAAAGAGATCCAATTCACTATATATCTCAAGTCTAACGTATGTGCAAACTTCAAACCTCCTCAATTTACGATCAACTTTTTTAAGAAAAAAAAAAGATGACCAACTTGTAGCATCTGAAGGTTGGACGATCAAAGATGGCCAGAACAAGCAACCGATCCAAAATGGATGACACTGATATAGAAAGCAATCTTAAAAGATGATAATAGAGAAAAGAATGAACTAAATCTTAACATAAAATATAGAGAGAAGAGAACTGAGACTTACAAATTAAATGTGCAATCAATACATACATGACATGTTTTAAAACTGTAAAACTCAATGTACTAGATTTGAACTAACATGCACAATATCTGTATGGTATTGAATTCGAGCAATACTTGCGTTAATAGAGATCAAAATTACACTCTTATAAACTTCTAACTCAAAGATTTGTTACAAAGCTAAATCCGCCCTTTCACACCAACCAACCACAAGACTAAATTTGCATTTATACCCAGGATAGATATGTGGAAAATGAAAAACTATATCTATAAAATGCAAACATAGACCTTTAATTTTGTCCGTACTAACACTGACTAGGCACAGCAAAAAGGCAGGGGGAAATATTCTTTCAAGAAAACGATGTTTCAGCTCTGGCAGTCGTTTGAAGAAGAAAACAAATAACAGAATGTATTTAATGACATGTGGCATGATAAAGCAATCAACTTGAAGTGATTGTGAAAAGAATATCTAAGGAGATAAGAACTCAAAAATATCAGCCATACATATCTTCTCAAAATATCCCAACAGTTTCAGGGAAATATCAGATGATACAACATCAAAGCTATAGTCTCGAAATGATTGGGAGCGGCTAACATGAAACAACTGTGAAATCGAAGACTACTACAAATTCACATCATACTGAACTTTTTGCAATAGAACTATAATCAACAAACATGAAAACTCACTCATACACAACACAGATGATACCTTATATATATACAAGATAAAACATGGCTTGAAATGATACCGCTGACATTATTGATTATTTGGATTTCTTAGCCTTCACCTCTGCAGCAGCAGCTTTAGCAGCAGACTTGGCAAGACTACTAGCTTTGAGTGAACTTTTCGGGTTCAGTGCCTTCCGGATCTTAAATACAGCCCATGCAGTTCCAAATGCGTGCCCTGCAGCGTTAAGACCCTCATTTGTGGCCTCCGCTGCTTGTTCACCATATCTACAACAATAACATCAAATTTGATAAATAAAAATTAGAAGAATATTCAAACATGATTGAACGAACTTAACCATTCGTCTCCCAAAGAGGGAGAAACAGCATTCAGATCGAAGTAATGTTGATGTTCAGAATAAGCAGATGGTAAGTTAAAGTTGACCAAGGGAATCAACTTTGAGCATGTTCTAAGGCATATGCTTGTAATAAGCATAGTCGATTTTTCCTGTTCATCACTGCCTAATTTTAGTGCAGGTATAATGCTAATTCTGCGCACAACAGTTCATAACGCATAAAGTTGTGGACAAGTAAATCAATTTCATTCAATCCTAGTCATGAATAAGACAGCAACATGGCATCATTTGAATGAGAGAAAAATGTGACCAGCTTGCCTCGACTCCAAATCATCAACTAGCACTGGAAACTCTTAGAGGCCGCGTTTGTAGAATCAAATTCAACAGAATGTGGCTCCAACGTTAATTTGAGGAAAGCCACTTAAACCCGACTGCCTAAAGAGAACCATATGATTTAGTTACAGCGTTCATGGCTACTTTATGAACACACCTCCCAAGTTGGTCGCCTAACTAAGCAGCTTACATACGATGGAATATCGAAAAAAAAAGAAAAATTATTGGCTGATACAGAACACGACGTAGAAACAATATGCAGATATAAAATCGCAAGACAATGTGATCACTGAAAATGAAAACATAGCCCTCACTACTTGATTAACAAACTGATCTTGAAACTAGGAAGACCTACCAACTCAGTCAACAATTCAAAAGACAGAAGATCAGGTCTAGATCACATGCAATCTGTAGACATCCGTAATTATGCGCACTTTATTCACATCCGTAAGCATTTACAATAAAAAGCATCTCAGATATTTTATGCTAACTATACTTTTTTTCATGTTGTATCCAGCTACTACGGATGCGGATATTAACTCTATGTTAATACCCACCCACTTACGAAAGTAAGGTAAAAAGTCCAGAATTAAGTGGCTGTCACCATCCTCAAGTACATAACAAACATGGTAAGCTGATACCAACCTCCTGAGCTGGGAGGCTGATATCAGGTGCATTATCCAAACTAACTTTTCTCAATTATATATTACTTGGAACTGATGGTCTAATCAAAAGTAAACATGCTTATTTTCTGGATATTATATTTTATAGGCTTCCCCAATTTCCAATATTTCTTCTTGACGGAAAATTCTATAACAGACTAGTGCCTATTGAATCAGCAGCATCAAATTTAACCATACCTGTGGTTAACAACTTCAGATGTGACAGTGGAAGATGTTGACATGACATTCCGTCCAGATACTTCAACTGCATCGCAGAGTTTGTCTATTCACCAAAAAATAGAAGTTGATAAATGTTATGAAGTATATAGAAATTCAGAACAAACATACAAGTCCAGTCAGAAACTCCACCAATAAAGCTTAAAAACATTTAAAAAATCATAATGTTCTTCAGAAATAGAAAGCTGGATGAAGTTATTGCGTGCAAAATTCAACATTTTTCAAGAATGGAAACACAAAAGTTCTCCTACAAGACCAAAATAGTCAAGAACTAATGATGACGACAATCTGATATATACTATGTGTGTCTACAAATAGTCACAAGATGGCCCCGAAACTACAATAATTACACATCTAAATAATAAGGCTTTCACAAGCCTGAATTTCATGAACTCTAACCACTACCAGTAAGGAAGGACTCCCCTTACACATGCCACTTTGAATCGATTAAATCCATGACTAACTTAACAGAGTAAACCATCAACTTTTGTGAGGAAAATTCAATTAGCCAATATTCCAGCAAGGTAATTGTATACAGAGATACATATTATCATTTAAAATTGGGAAGACTAATCGAGTGTCATATTTATCTAACTACCTCAACACGAATAAAATTATTTCAAACATTCTAATAAAATGTTTTTGTATATTACTGCATCTCTGTAACTCAATGCATCCCTTATGAGTGTAATGAGATGGAACTTCAGACAACCAAAGGAGGAGCAGAGAAAGCCACAGATGCTTAGCCAGGTACTGGAAAACAAGGGTGACGGACATAGTTGTACTTCACATACAGAATATATTTAAGCAAATAAAGACAAAGGTTGAGACAAAGCAAAAAGGCAAAAGTGGTAGAGACTACTATATTATATTATAACTCAACAAGAATTCAAAATCAAAATCAAGGGCCTTAAGGTAGTGAACATACTGAATCCATCCAGAGATGCAAGAATAATCTCCCCTGGAAGAAGACCAAAGAATTTCTTGCCCACTTTTGAGTTTGCAACTGTGCTTGTGAAAAACCCTGAGACTTTCAATACCCCTGAGAGAACACCATTCGCAACTCTCTCCGTCATTTTTGTCATCCTCCTGACCCTGCACGCATGATTCAACTAAAATATGAACACCGAATTCATACAAATCAAATCAAGCAAACAAATTTATTACATAATCATCTTAAGCTAACCCTGCATAACAAAGAGACCAATGCCACAACAATTCAATAACTGATGTAACATTTAGTTAAAGTAATGCTTTTATACCTTCTTATTCTCTTCAAAGTATCAGGGTTAATCTCGGATTTCGATTTGGGACTCAACCTTCTCTTCATAACCTCATTCCCCCAATTGAGTCTATCCATAGTCACATCCCCACACCACAAAATCCCCTTAATAAGATGTCCCGAACCCGCAGCAATCATCCTTGCAGAAGTGCTACTATAATCTTCCACATTGGGAGCTAACGTCGTCCAATACGCCGCACATTTCCCCTCCATCAACTCCCTCTTCTCCTCACTCTTCAAGTCCAACGGCGAAATCTCTCTCACCACCATTTCATCAAACATCACCTCTCCATTCGCCTTTGCCTTGTCGGAAACTTTTTGCACACTAAAACAACTATACATCTGCAAAATCCCATCAAATTCCTTCAACAACGCCTCCTGCCCTTTCGATGCAATCGTCAAACCATAATTCAACATCTCATCCGAATTCAAATCATCACTGCTTTTGTCTTTGTTTTTAGTTTTGCTACTCTTCTTCTTATCCGCCTCGTCGTCACTGGAATCGGAGTCCTGATGATCCTTGGGGATCCGAAGCGAGAAAAAGTAATGCGAATCATCAAGTTTGACAGCAGCCTCATCCTTAGCTAAAGGCCATTGGATCTCGTCGGCGACACGGGCAAGAACAGCGACAATGTTGTTCCCGGACCGGAGCTGAACTATCGAGAAATCACCGGAAGCGAGCTCGACGCTGTAGTTTTTATCAATGAGATTGAGAATGGCGCCGGGGATTTTGATGACGACTTCCTCGATGGCCACCGGCGGGGCAGTAGGGGTATTAGGATCGTTTTCGTCGGAGTCCGGGAAGAGATTCTCGACGAGGTCACGCATGTCGAGAGAGGGATAGAGATTGGAGGAGGATTGTTTAGGGTTAGGGTTTGAGAAGGAGGAAGATTCAGGGTTTGATTGGATTACCTCTGGGTACAGGGATTTTTTAGGGTTAGGGTTTTGAGAAGCCATTGAAATTGAGATTTGGAAGGAGAAATCAGAAATGGAAGTGTTCTGATCGGAGATGAAGGAAGGAAGAAAGGAGGGGAGATAGTTATGGCGGTTGGCGGTTGATTGGAGATGAAGATGAGCGTGTTATGTACGCGCGGAGGGGTGATTTGGGATTGACAGATGGCACGTGGGATGGTGATAAACTAAATAATTTATATTTTACTTGGGAATTTCCCGCGCTATATATATAAGTTTGAGAGGAGTACGGATTTTTATGTCCATTTTTTGCTTTCTTACCCGCGTTAACTTCTTTGTTTGTTGCGCGTTCTATTATTTGGAGCACCTTTGCCTTTTTTATTATTTTCAATTATAAACAACTTTTTTTCTAATTATTTATTATTTTCTAATATTTTATATGTTATTAATTCGAATTTGAAACTTGGATGTCTATAAGTTGGAGATATTAGAGCTAGAGATAGGTTCATGTGAGACAAAGTCATTATGGAGAGACTTTTTTTAGTGTGAGACAATTAAAAAGTGGTGGCAATTTTGAAATTTTAAAAACATAGAGGGGCATTATTGAGGTGATGTCAGCGCTGATGTTACATCTGGAGAGAGAAAAAGTTTTTATTATTTTATTTAAAATGCATTTTCCCGCTCTTTTCGAACTCATTTTTCAAAAAAAATTATACCACTGAACTCGTATTAATTAGGCGGTCATTTTGAGATCCATTGTTGTTATTTATAGACGATTTTTATTTTTTTTATTTTTGTTCCAAGTCGGATACTTGGTTGTTCCAACAGAATACTACATTTGTTCCACCAGACAACTCCAATTGTTCCAGCAAAATATTTTCATTATTTTTTTTAAATGCACTCTGGGAGTGTAAAAAAATGTAGTATTATGTTGGAACAATTAGAGTAGTCCGGTGGAACAATTAGAGTAGTCCGGTGGAACAATTAGAGAAGTCCGGTGGAACAATTATAAAAAAATAAAAAAAAAAATCGTCTATAAATAACAAAAATGGATCTCAAAATGACCACCTAATTAATACGAGTTCACTGGTATAATTTTTTTTGAAAAATGAGTTCGGAAAGAGCAGGAAAATGCATTTTAAATAAAATAATTAAAACTATTTCTCTCTCCAGAGGTGACATCAACGCTGACATCACCTCCTCTTCCTTCCCTTCAATTCACGCATGAAGGGTGTTCATTTAATTACAAGTTTGCCACATTCCCCTATTGAATTACAAAAATACCCTTTGTCTCATCATAAAAACTAGTCTCATCCTAAACCTTTGTCTCATTTGAACTTGACTCATTAGAGGTATTGCTACTTCACGGTTTAAGTCAGTTTGGAGATCAGGATAATAAATCAATTTCACTTATGTATTTTAGAAACTTGCATTCGTGTATATAAACTTTGAGTATCATTTTTATTTTTTTTTTGGCTGAACTTTGAGTATCATTAGTAGGATAGGATTAATTTTCATATTTATTTAATATGAATAAACAAAAAATAAAAAATAAAGAAAAAACAACCCTCCTCTTTTTTTTTTGGAAGAAAAAACAACCCTCCTCTGATATTAAAGTTCTTCAAGGTATATTTCTAAATTTAGTCTTAGGACTACGGACTCCAATAAATTAGTATATAAACGAGCTATACATACTTTATGCCAGTTTTCTTGATAAATACTGCGGCTCTGTTTTATAATATTTATCGTTTAAAGTTTCTACACACATTAATAATCTCATTAATTAGCATTAAAAAAATCAGATATTACAATACTATCCTCAATTACTTTATACTCAAAATGCTACAAATTCCTAGCCATTCAAGTGATTAATACTCAAAATGACTACAAATTCCTAGCCAATATTTTAACTACAAATTCCTAACCAATCACCATGAAGGCAAAATTGAAAAAAAAATTTCATTTAATGCTCATAAAAAGTGTAAAATGTCAAATATTTTGAAATTTAGTTTTCTCCAAAACGTCAAATATTATGAAACAATATTATGAAACAGAAGGGTACTATCCAAATATTAGGAAACAGAAAGGTACTATCCAAAATAACAGGCAACAAGTCTATTTTGTTTGTCCAATAATATGGACGTGTTTTGACAGAAGGGTGAAATAGTTTAAAATACATTTTGTATCATTTTGAGACACAGTATGGTTCTACATTAAATGAGGAAGAAGACGGTCAAAGAAAAGTCAAGCAACCAAACAGAAATAAAATGAAAACAAAATGTTAAGAAATAAAGAAAAGAAAAAGGCCCGAATATATATTTTCTTAAGCAACTGTGTCAAGGGTCTATTACAGCAAACAAAGAAAAGAAAGAGCATCCCACTCTATTAAAGAAGACTGAATTGGTAAGAATTTCCAACAAAACTAAGCACTTGAAAGCCAAGAAAATCGAGAACATGAACGTTTTACGCACAAATCAAAATCAACTAAAACCACTGCACAATGATCGATATAGGCGCTTCTTAGATTCGAAGATGTGAAATAGAACTAAGGAACAAACCCAATATCCTTGAAGTATTCATGCTCGAGTGCACTCCTGGCTGTAATTCTTTTAGCCGGATCCAAGCAGAGCATTTTCTGGTTTCAAATATATAGTCATAAGCATTCGGAAAAACAAATTATCAAATGTAAACTTACAGAAAGTGCAATTATAAAATCTAAACTTACAGAAAGAAGGTCCATGCCAGCCGAATCAAGAGATGGGACTAAACTCGCCAAGTCCTGCTCATGAAAATGAAAGTTAGAAAACGATGATTATAAGGATCAAATTTAGAAACCATCATCATAATTCGAAAATGAAAGACCAAAACCTTAGGTGGCCACTTAGGGAAGGCGGACTTGAAATCAGGTAAAGAAGTAACCCCAGGCCATATGTCCTCATTTGGAGTTCCCATGATTCTGTATGTAAAAGAATATTTAAAATAGAGTACCGTGCATGCGTTTGATTAGACAATTGTGCTCAAAAATCTTCCATGATAATGTTTTTGTAACGTGTAGGAACATCTAAAAAACAAACCTTTAGATTGTAGAGTAGACAAAGAAGTAAAACACAAATTCTGCCTTCTGGTAAGATCACAAACCACTACTTTTCTCTTTTTATAAAACAAAATATTTGAGGTTTTGGACAGAAAGCTATACCATTTCGATAATCATATTAATTTCAATAACAATGTACCCTAATCGAGTCTTTAATTCTTAAAATTCTTAGTAACGATGTATCAATGAGCCAGTTAGAAGTACATTCATATATTGATTAGCATTATAAACACACTTAGAAAGCAATGGATCAATGGAAATCAGAAAAGCGTAATTATAATGAGGATATGAAACCTGAAAATGCGGAAGAGTTCATCAATTTCGGAATCCCCTGGAAATAATGGCCGCTGGTTCACCATCTCAGCAAATATGCACCCTACTGACCACACATCAACTGGTGTTGAGTAATGTCGAGATCCGAGAAGAATCTCTGGTGCTCTATACCACAATGTTACCACCTAGAGGTAGACTCATTGAACTTAGACATAGCATCACTGAAGCATTTTAGAGTTACTACCACACAATATATATCATGCTTACTTTAAACGGGAAGAAGAAATGAAAGAGGGACGCCATCAACTTCATTTATCTTTAGCATTATTATTATTATTCATGTTTATGAACAATGAATACGGATGGAATTTAAGTTCGGAAATAAAATTACCAATTATTCATGAAAATAAGAATCCGATGTTCCAAAAATTACAGTGCAGATGGAACAACACAGAACTTGGGTACATGTAGATAGTCATAGTCTAGACTAAACAAATCCAAAAATTCACAAAAACTTATGACAAAATGCACAAAATGAGACCTCTATGTATGCCCAGTGGAATCCCTTTATCCACTGGGTATTTCTCCTCCTTCAGTGGGGCCCTAACATTTCATGCATCATAAGATTTTCCAGAAGGTTTCAAGCAGAGAAACAGTTTTAGACTAGTCAAAATATAGGATAGGCATGTGCTCTTTTGCATAACCTGTTTTATATTAAATAATAAAGACCAAAGTCTAGTCTTCCATTGCAACAATCAAGGTTTTTTTTGTTTTGGTTTTATATAAATGGCAGGTATCACTATGAAACAAAATCTAGTAGAAACTGATACCTCATGAGTAAAGGTCCTAACAGGTATGCCAAATGCTCTCGCCAGCCCAAAATCTGCAAGCTTCAGAGCATTGGTCCGGCGATCGATAAGCAAATTTTGTGGTTTCAGATCACGATGGAGGACTCTATGAGAATGGCAATAAGCTATGCCACGAAGAATTTGATAAAGGAACGTCTGCAATAAAAGAAAAGTCATACACGTTAAATAATGAGCTAATATAATTGTTCTCCAGCTTGAGAAGAAGCCATAGATAGGCTCAAAACTTTGTTCAAGAAGAATAATTGAGGAAGTGTTTATGTAACAGAAAAAAAAAGAAGATGGGAGAAAGATATAGCATAATCATAAAAGAAATTGACATGCATAACACAGCAAATGAGACAGATACACGCGGGGATGAAAACCCATCACTTCTAGCATGAAATATCTGGAAAGTTTCAAGAATTTGACGAGTATCCTATCACAAAAAATTGCCAATAAGCATCAAACTCTCAAGTCCTGAAAGCTGCTCATCTGGATAAAGTAGAAATAGTGCTACAGAAACAACAATCAAAACTTGAAAGGGGGAACAAAAAAGGAGGCGGATTACTTTAACCAAACGAGGATCCTTGGAAAATTCAGGACAAGAATCCATATGCTTCTTCAAATCCAAATCAAGATACTCAAAAACCAAATATAGGCGTTTCTCACTGTGCACCACATCTTGCAGCCTGCCATCAGAATAAGAAAAGTGGTTAGGAGGATAAACGAAAGGAAGAGGAACATATAATGCACTGTATACAATTAGTAAGGTTGTGGAAACAAATAAATTTCCTAAAACCAAGTTTAACAAAACAGAAAAAACATTTAACAATTGAGGAACATGTTAATAACAAGCACTTTTAAATGATTAACCAAAACATTTGAGTGCTTAGTAGAATTAACAAATTAATGAAACAGGAAAACTGAAAATTATGAGCAGATCATCTAAAACCTATAAGCTTCCCATTAGCAGCCAGCACACTTAGTCAATAAAAACGATAGATATAACAACACCAACAACGTAAAGCTTCAAAAGAATCCACAATTCAACAATTTACAAAAAAACAGATATACCTCACAATGTTCCCATGCTGCATCTCTTTCAACAACGAAATCTCTCTAATAGCAGTACTAGGAACACCTTCATCCTCCTGTTCCAACCGTATTTTCTTCAACGCAATCGTCTCATTAGTCACACGATCCCGGGCTTTGTAAACCACCCCATACGTCCCTTCGCCAATCTTCTCAACCTTCTCGTACTGCAAATTTCAACAATGTACCCAACAAAACAATCAAAAACCAAACTAACCCAACACCACAACAAACAAATCACACAAACCCCAAGCTCACCTGATCCATGGAACCCGGGTCAAAAAAAATCACCTAAAACAAGTGTCACTGCAAAATATCACACATATATAATATCTAATTAGTCTTTAATTTTCCATAAACACATTGTTTAATCAGTAATTAGAGTAAAATGGATCTAAAAGAGCACACTAAAAAAGTAGATAGAGGGGTAAAGTAGGGAAGAAATGAAGGAAATGAAACCCTAATTAGAGAAGAAAGAATACATACCGGTGATCGGAGAAAGAGGGTTAGTAAAATTGGGGCGGCGATGGGGAAATCAGAGCCATGAATCAGAGAGCATTTGGGTATTTGGGGATTTGATAGAGAAATGACTTTGGCTTTTATTTATACTCTCAAAACATCTATGTATGTATCTATATTTTCTTTTCTTTTCTTTTCTTTTTCTTTAGAGTCAAAATATAAAAATTTCCTATATTTTTGTGGCCCCATTTTCTAATTATATACCTAACCCTTTTGTGTTTTTGTTGTTATAGATAATCATTGATTAATTAACATGAGTATGAATGTGTTATGTAGTTGCTACAATTTTTATATATAAGTGATGGTAATTACTTTTAGAATTTAATTGTGATTGTGTTCAATTGTGTCTTTAAATAAACTCAAGTTGTACTTCAAAATGTGATCTAATGCTAAAAACAGAAAACAAAAAGAGTTATAGTCGTTTAAATGAAAAAGGTTTTACCTAATTGCCAATGCCATAGAGTTTGTATTTATCCTCATTTTTGTTAAACATGTCAGAAATATCTAGAATAATAGAAGACTCAAACCAACATTTCTAAATAAAATAATGAATTAAAGGTGTTAATGAGTTAGGGTGGCTTTCAAACTATTCAAGCTCAGTTCAGTTAAAACTCAATCAAAAACAATTCTAGTGAGCTCGACCCGAGATTGGAATTGATTTGAGAAATTAACAAGCAAAGTATAAGCTTCCTTAAATTCGGCTCATAATCTAAATATATATTTATATAATAATCTTTAATTCAATATAAATTGATTAATGACAATAGAAGGATAAGCAAACAATTAATTAGTCATGATTTCTAGCTTTCAACTAATCATACCTTACAAGATTCATAAAAAAAAATACTTAATGGTTGCTTTACAAATTTGACTTGTTCAAAAATTAGGAAATTAAAGTTTAAAATGCACACCCTAAAGAATAATTCGCTTCTCTTTTCTCGTGAAATCTCTCTACTCTATCATCCACACTAGTAATATAACAATTATCGTCCTGTGCAACCACATTGAACAATATCATTATCGATTTGTGAGTTTGTCTCCTCCGATCACTAATAATGATAATGTGTAAACTAACTGGGTCTTATCCAACGGCTAGTTGAGCTTCATATAACTTGAGAATGAAGGAAAGCTCAGGTTAAGGGAGGTGGTTGACCATCGACCATTCTTTGATGCCTAAGCTCGACTGAAATGAATAGATACGAATATTTTATGAGATTATGTGCAAGTCATGCTTAAGATACGCAATATCTGACACTATTAATAGTAGAAAATAATACTTACCTAATTAGAAGTTTGACTAATTAGAAATTCTTGGAGAACAATGATGATATGACAATCAATGATTAGCTCGTCGACTATATTGGAATTTTGGTCTAGGGGGTGAATCCTTAATTAATAGTGAATACTAAGTAGGAAACACAATCTTATTCAGGAGAAGTGATTGAGGCGTGATGAGGTTGAACCTTCTTAGGTTGGAGGTTCAGAGGAACGCCACGTGTAAGATCTATTTATTCATACATCACATGTCCACAAAAGACCGAACTAAAGCCCTTTAATGGTTCACTTAGTTAAGTTTGGGTGCATAAAATGCTGGAATCCTTAAAGCACTTAAGCGGAGGCATGTGCAATACATTATGGAGAAAACATATGTGTTATCCAAAAATGACAACATTTCATAAGGGGCCTGACACATGTCGGTCAAACCTACACAAATATAATGACAATTATATGACTATCAACACCGTGTCTAATAAAGACAATATATTTATTATAGAGACCATTTGAAATTTAAACTTTCACCTTCAAACATTTCTACGCCTTCCTTTCCAACGATCTCTACAATTAGACTTCTTAAGATTTATGATCATATTCCATCAACCTTTCTCAAAGCAAGTTACGTTTTCACTTTTTTTAATTATTTTGTTGTTTCAGTTTTCACCAAATTAAGATCTTACAAAATATACATCAAATATGGTAAATCGCAGTCTTTATCAAGTTAACATGGCAAATTTTCCTAGAAAAGAAAATAGTTAACATGACAAATTATTAAAAACTTTGTTATCACCGAGCCAACAAATTTTATGTCATATCATTTAACTTAATGAATCATCAATTAGTTGTCTTTATATATATATGCAATTCAACTTGTGAACTTTCAAAAGTTACAAATGACCTTATTTACTTGTTTAAAAGTAATAAATGAGTCATTAATTTCAAAATTGATGCATCAAAACATGCAAACCATAGATGATGCATACTATAGGTGTAAACTTATGACACTAGAGGTCGAATTTGTTTTCAAATGAATTATCCATCGGTTCCATAATTGATACAGTCAAATTTTGAATATAAGGGTTAAGCAATCAAACAAAATTAAATGGTCATTTTTAATTTTTGAACAAAAATAATAAATTATTTATAATAATTGAATAAAAATAAAAATGCATTATAAATGTTTAGATAAATATAAAAGATTATTTATAACTTTTAAAAATTTAAAGGCACAAACAAGCTCGAAGGGCTAATATGATGAAGCCTATTAATTGTATCTTATGTTTGGTAACCAATACATGGCCTATTTTCATACGACCACCTGCAAAGGCCCAAGGATGTGAGGGGCCAAGGTTTCCTTTTAATAATAAAAATTGAAATTAAAACATCAAAGTTGAAATATACAAAATGTTCTTTCGAATAATGGGCCTATATCTGATGTTTTAAACAAGGAACAATGGGCCTAACCAAACTTGACACTGAAAAATCGCAACTAGTTCTTTGCAAACAATGTAAATTTGGTACTCGTCATACTTGTCCAATTACACTAACGGGAATACAAAAAAGTTGGTCTAGTGGCTAAAAATATTGGAAATTTGCAGTAGTCCGTAGTGGGTTCATGTCTCACTACCTACATCTTAATATATTTATCTACTTTGAAAACGAAACAAGACGAACACTCGTTACCCTAACGTGTACACATTGTAAATCATATATACGTATAATGTAAATTTAATACAAATAAGATATTGGACATTTACGGTAGGCCGTCTTGAGTTCAAGTCTCGCTTCTTACATCTTAATTTATATTATCGTAATATATATTTGGAAATGAAACAAGGCGAGTATACATTACCTGTCAAATATATAGCGAGTAGTAATATCGTGTATTCTAGGGAGGAATTCCATATCCGTTACAGGTAGTCTTTCTCATTCCATATCAATCACGTATCATTTTATACAGTACCTTTAGAGTCGGATAGTGTAATATACCCGTATCCCTTAACATCTCTAATATAAATTTATTTTAAATAACTAATTTTAGAACTTTAATTTTTTCCCTTACTATTTATTTATCAGATTTCCCCAAAGGGACACTTGTATTTATTTTTTAAGGCAACCATTTGCTACTTGGCTCTATAAAGCCACGAAATTCCCACATTTTGCAAAACAACATTCTTCTACTAGCATATTTGGTGGTCCGGATCCTCTAGAGTTCCAAGGAACTCCATGTGTGGAGTTCCTAAGATCTCAACCACACAATAAGATCCTAGGGCCCTCATTAATTAAACAAAACACATTTTTCTCTCTCTACCTTTAAATGAGGGCCCTAGGATCTTATTGTGTGGCTGAGATCTTAGGAACTCCACACATGGAGTTCCTTGGAACTCTAGAGGATAACCACACGAATTTCATTTGTCTCAAAATAGTATTTTAGATATATAACAGTAAACACGGAATTGGATTTTTTTCTATCACAAAGCCATATTAAAAAGTGCATGTAACAAAAGGTGAACCAGCACTGAAGGTCTTTCCGCGGAGAGCAAAAAAGAAGATTAATTAGGAAAGTTCCTTGGAACTCTAGAGGATCTCTAGCCGTTGTTGTGAGCATGCTGCACCTGTTAGCTTTTTGTAGGCGTTTTAGGACGAGGTTTTGAACTTACGCTCATTGTGTCCTACTTCAGGGCTAGAGATCCTCTAGAGTTCCAAGGAACTCCATGGAGTTCCTTGGAACTCTAGAGGATCCGGACCCCACAACAACAGTAGCTAACACCAAAACAAAAGCAAACCACTGATTATACCAGCATGTCGGAAGGAGGCTAATCGAAACAAGTCATTAATGAAGATCAACGACTCGTTTAGCTTTCAGTAGGAATGCAATTCCTTCCTGCAATGTTGCAGTTCTATTCTTTTTGAAATCCCATAGCTCCTCTACAACCATACCTCCCACTGATTATAGTTATAACTATGTTGCCTGGACACAGACACGGAAATCTTATTTCTGAAACATAACCTTCATAAAATAGCTTTAGAATGGAAACAGACACGAACACGGGTATGCTAGCAAGGAGAAATATCAATAATATCCTACAAGCAAAAAATACGTTTGACAACATTCAAATCATTTCAGTATATGTCAAATAGTATTTTCCCTCTTTTGGTAAATTAGTTCATAAAAATTTCTAATGTCATAGGAATGATCTATATATAATGCCCGTAATATTTGGAGGACATGTACTTCTTGCACACAGTTAGGGCCAACCCTGAACATAACTAGCAATATAGGTGCCTAAGAAAGCACATATGATACGGTACATACCTCAACATCACGGCAGTCCTCATCAGAAATGATCTTAAATGGGTTGCCAGTTAGGGTCTTGCAGAAGCGCTTTATAATATGCATGCAGCATACTCTATGGATTTTTCATGAAAGCTATCAGAGCAGTCCGTCTCACCCGAAGCAATGAACGGTTCAACATCAATTTCTCCCATTCCTCTTCACACCAATCGCGGCTGTTATGTACACAGTTTTACCCGATTCGTCTAATATTGGAGCTGCGATATGTGTCATCATTAGCATTTTTGTCTTAATTTGTTACTCGCCAATGAATGTGTTATGGGCTAATCATCCTTAATATATTAGGCATGACAAAATACCCAATGTGTATATTCTTATTATCTTTGCTGCATCGTTTACATGCATCATGGTGATAATAAAATTAGGATAACTTTATGGATTATGATTTCTCTTATATAACTTTATTGAAAAGAAAAGAACTTCTTAGCTTGGTGAAGTTGCTTTAATAGATACTTTGCTTTGTGGCTCTCTCCTTTCAACATCAACTTGTAATTTATGTAATGTGTTTTCGAAAATTTATATATAAAGTTATTCACCCAAACAGACAATAACTTTCAGAATGGATTCATCCATTGATTCTGTATTATACAAGGCTGCAGCAAAAGGCCAAATCGATCCATTCAACTTGTGTATGGAGCCTCTGGATATTCTTCTTACCACAACAAAAAACACCATTTTTCACATTCACATCACTTATCCAACTCCATCTATTCCCTTTCTCGAGGAAATTCTCGCCAAATGTCCATCGCTATTACTCCAAGTCAATCACAAAGGTGAAACTCCTCTACATATAGCAGCAAGGCAAGGCCATGATGCTATTGTTAAATTTCTAATTGATTCAGCGAAAGCTCGACACCAAGACATTGAGACTGGAGCAGGCGCTGCAAGAGCGATGGTGAGGATGCAAAATATACTCAACGAAACAGCTTTACATGAGGCTGCAAAACTTAACCATAGAAGTGTGGTTATAGTTTTGGTTGAAGAAGATCCTGATTTTGCATACTCAGCGAATAAATCTGGGGAAACTCCGCTTTTCTTGGCAGCTGAGAGAGGATTTCGGGAGGTCATGGTTCAGATTTTGAATACTTGTACCTCACCTGCTTACCATGGTCCCAATGGCAGAACAGCTTTGCATCAAGCAGTTATCAGAAATGATTCAGGTAAACATTTAATTGAATAGATAGTTAGAAATAATCACTAGGACATATAGATGAGACATGAGCATACTGAAAGCTAACCTTAAATAAATGATATGCGCAACTTCGCACTAAACTAATCGAAAACTCAAACCAAAGAATATGTAATTGAACTACTTAATTTATTAATGTATGATTTTTCATTTGAAAAACTACCAGATTATATAATTTCTGAGCTTTGCGCCTCACCTTACCTTGCCTTGGCTTTTTAATAAAAAAAACAATATAATATCTGATTTGTTTTTTTGTTGTACGTAGTACTCGTTTCAAAAATTCTAGAAAGAAAGGAGAGCCTTGTAAAAGAAGTCGACCAACAAGGATGGGCTCCGCTACATCATGCTTCATATCTCGGGCATCTTTCAATAGTGAAACAACTACTAGAATGTGATAAATTTATTGCTTATATTGGTGACAAACATGGCAAAATTCCACTCCACCTCGCCGCTGTTGGTAGCAGCAGGGTTCATAATAAAGTGGTACATTGTATTCTTGAACACTGCCCTGATTGCCACGAGCTCGTAGATGTGAATGATCGAAATCTTATTCACTTTGCTGCACAAAGCGGAAATTGTTCTGTGTTGAATCATATGTTCCAAATTTTCACTAAATCTGATGAGAATTATTTTCCATCACTAGCCAACCTCATAAACGAAAAAGATGTTGATGGGAACACGCCGGTTCATTTGGCAGCTACTTATTGCGTCAACAGTTTTTCCCTAATAAGGCATCCCCTGGTTGATACCATGGCGGTTAATAACAACAATGCCACACCCTTGGATGCTTTTTTAGCAAATGGCAACCAGCATTTGTTTGGAAATATGGTATGGAAATTTCATATGTCTGAACATTTTGATTTGGCCATCTTTAAAATGTTGTTTATGTTAGAGACTAAAATATGAATAGTCATTATGTTTTCAACTGATCTGCAGCATTCCGATTCTGAAGTTTGAATTAAACGGCCTCTACACGATTTTATGCTATATTTCTATAATTAAAATTATTAATCAGTTTGCTTAATTGAACTTGGAAGTATTCTACTACTTAAAACTAAAAAATTAAAAGGGTGTTGTTAATCGCAGCCCACTTTTGGGTAAATACAGCCCACTTTTTCCAAAAATGCCCTTTTCATTTGGATATGGATTTAAGACAAAACCAAACTCATTCTCAAACTCTCTCAAAACTAATATAAGGAATTAAATTCAAAAACTACAAAAAAACTCATGTCGATGTCGTTTAATTCTCCGGAACGGGACAATAACGAAGATTCATCGGATAACGACGTAAGAAAAATGAAATTACGTAAAAAAAAATAATTCCACCAATGGTTTACTCTAATCGGTTTTCAAAAACGTTTGAGCCATGGTCGAAACGTTTTTGAAAAACGATTGAGCCATGGTGGAAGCGGTTCTGAGAACCATTTCAACCTGGGTTGAAGCGTTTCTCAGAACCACTTCAGCCATGGTCGAAATGGTTCTCAGAACCGTTTCCACCATGGTTCAGGCGGTTTTCAAAACCGTTTCGACCATGGTCCAAACGGTTTTGAAAACCGATCACCTTTAAAAAAAAAATTAGTTCAATTAATTATTATTATATTATTGTTTTATTTTCAGGTTCCATTAGAAAGTTTCGTTGGAGATGGTATAGATTATAGCGAACGTTTCTTGATCAATCGACGTTTTGAGAACGTGGATGAAGCTATTAGTTGGGCGAAACGGATTGCAATTAGCTTAGGGTTTGAGTTGGTGATTGAATCACATAAGAATCGAGGGAAAACAAAGATGTTGAGTTGTGCACGTGGAGTACCGTATAGAGGTATAATGAAGAATTTGGACGACGCCTTATGCCGGAAATCAAAAACGAAATCTTGCAAGTGCAAATTTCGGTTAAAGGCAAAACAATTTCACGATGGTTGGGAAATCATCGTGTTTCCTGGAAAGAAAGGCAAGCACAACCATTCAATGGCCAATTACCCGGAAGGACACCGTCAAATGAGCGGACTTAGTCCGGCATCGAAGTTAATCGTTAAGAATTTGACGGCGGCTCACGCAAAGCCTAGTGCTATTTTGGCGGAGGTTATGAAAAAAAATCCACTTGTCAAGCCTACTCGAAGACATGTCTACAACTACCGACAACAATTGAAGAGAGAGGATATGGAGGGTAGAGATGTGGTCGGTCAATTGTTTCATTTAGCGGAACAAAAACATTATCTATTCTCTACCGAGGGTGACCGGAAAACCGAAGCACTGACTCATGTTTTTATGGCTCATCCCGAAGCGGTGAAAGTGTTGCGTACATATCCGTGGGTCATCGGGATAGACTCAACGTACAAAACTAATAAGTACAAGATGCCATTAGTAGAAATTGTCGGGATGACTCCATGTAACATGAACTACTTGATAGGATATGCAATGGTGAAAGACGAGACAGAGTCTAGCTATCGTTGGGTGATAGAGAACTTGAGGATGTTGATTGGATATCAAATTGAGCCTACAGCTATCGTCACTGATCGAGAGTTAGGATTGATGAAACCGATTAGGGAGGTTTTTCCTAACTCTCCCCATTTACTTTGTACGTGGCACATAAACAAAGACGTGCAAGATTATGTGTACAAACATTGCGGAAAGAATATGGGTTTTGCAGAGACATTCAAGAATGGGAGATGGAGAATGATCCTTCAAGCGGGAACAATAGATGAATACGAAAACGCCGTAGAGAATATGAAATGTACTATGAAGAGTTATCCTCACATCATAAATTACCTCAAAGATACATGGCTAGTGTATAAGGAAATGTTTGTCCATGCATGGACGAACAATGTGCTACATCTTGGCAATACTACGACATGTAGGGTCGAGGCCGCGCATGCTGCGTTAAAGAAGTGGCTACTTTCTGCGACAGGTGGCCTTGATACAATCTTTGTGAAAATCGATGATAAAATTGAAGCAGAGCTAGCTTCGACCCGGTAAGAACAACTTTTTATTGTAATGGTTGCTTAGATTGTGAGCTTTTGCTAATGTTGCTAATTGTGTTTGATGAAAAGGGAAACATTGGAACAATCAAATCGGAGGTCGAGGGTCTCATACTTTGGGTTGCCGTACAACAATTTGGCATGTCGTGTTTCCGACTACTGTATGAGATTGATTGGAAGTGAGCTAGAACGGATGAGAAGTTTGAGTGTTGAAGTAAAAGAGCGTTGCGGGTGTGTGTTGCCAAGAACTCACGGTATACCTTGTGCATGTGAGTTGAAACAATTAATGGATGAGCAAACGCCAATAAGTTTGAACCGCATTCACGAATCTTGGAGGACACTTACTTACGGTGAAGCGGTTGATAAGGATGACGGGCATGAGGATGAGCAAAATTTGCAATATCTTTTTGATCTCGTGAGGAATCGCGATCGCTCAGTCATGCGCAACGTGGCTCAAACTGTGAATAGAATGCTTTTTCCAGCAAATTACAACGAGCCAGAAACACTTGAGAATACTAGGGGTAGACCGAAAGGAAGTACTTCAACAAAGCGTAATCGTAGTCGATTTGAGCATATTAGGGGTCGGGGTGGTCAACCCGCATGGGGTCGCAAACGGACACGAACCACTTTTGCTTCATCGTCACAAGGCCACAAAAACACTTCATCAGGTAATGAATATTATCAATGTTCTATTACTTCGCATCTCATATTGACAATGTATTACTAAAGAAAATAAACTTGTTACAGGAAAACCGAATATTTTGGATACCTACATTCATGAGAAGATTTTGGGAATCATTTTGCCGTTTGTTGAAGATTATCTTGATGTACTTGGAGACGGTAATTGTGGTTTCCGTGTTGTAGCTGATTATGTATTTGGAGATCAGAATCTATATGTTATTGTGAGAGACATCTTATCAAATGAACTCGTTGCTAGAGGTCACATGTATGAGAATATATTTTTCAACCGTGTGGATGCTGCAGTTGAACGTATTAGGTGGACCGGGGGTCGATGTGGGGAGAATCATTGGATGGCAGCTACACAAGATTTATTTCTTATCGCTACCGCATTCAATGCCGCAGTGTTCTTTTTCGGCTACCCAGACGATGGGAAAAGCTTGTGGCAATGTGTAACTGTGTTACCATTGCGTGCACCAGATATGTCATCGAGACCGGAACGTGAGATCGTAATTGCCCATTTAGGAAGGAATTGCAAGCACTTTATCCGTCTTGATTTGTCTCCCAATTTTCCGGTACCACCGGTTCATACGTTTTGGGGACTTTATCATGATGACACTGTGACAAGATGGGATGATTTATATCGAGCGCGGAGAGCGCATTGGGATAGGTTAGCAGCTCTGGGGTAGGTTAGGGTTATCGATTGTTTTTGTTATTTTTGTACAATTGATGAAAGTTTGATCTTTGTGAGGTGGCAAAAATTATAACCATGGTTGTTACTAATTTCACACTTACATATTTGATCGCACGGACTTGAATTAATAAAGTACTATTTGAGTTTTGAATCGCCTATTTGAGTTTTGTTACTAATTGTACAATTTCGATGCATCTTGAAAATCTTAATTTTTCCATAATTGATCGCACGGAAATGAAATAGTTGTAATTAGATGATGTTTTTAAGCCAAAATTCAACGAACTAACACAATTCTATGCCATTCGATGATGTTTTTAAGACAACATTCATCGAACTGACACAATTCTATGCCATTCCAAGTACAGGGACGCATCGAACTAAGAAAATTCGATGCAGTTCTATGCATTTTTTGTGACAGTCCGTTTTTTAGTCCTAGAACTGCATCGAATTGTCTTAGTTCGATGATCCTGAAAAATTGAGTTTTTTGTCCCAAGTCCAGGGACTCATCGAACTAAGAAAATTCGATGCAGTTCTATGCCTTTTTTTGGACAGTCGGTTTGTTGGCCATAGAACTGCATCGCATTCTCTTAGTTCGATGGTCCTGAAAAAATGAGTTTTTTTCCAAGTCCAGGGAGTCATCGAACTAAGGGAATTCGATGCAGTTCTATGCAAATTTTGGGACAGTCGGTTTGTTGGTCATAGAACTGCATCGCATTCTCTTAGTTCGATGATCCTGAAAAATTGAATTTTTTTTCCAAGTCCAGGGAGTCATCGAACTAAGGGAATTCGATGCAGTTCTATGCAATTTTTGGGACAGTCGGTTTGTTGGCCATAGAACTGCATCGAATTGTCTTAGTTCGATGATCCTGAAAAATTGAGTTTTTTTCCAAGTCCAGGGAGTCATCGAACTAAGGGAATTCGATGTAGTTTTATGCCTTTTTTTGGACAGTCGATTTGTTGGCCATAGAACTGCATCGAATTGTCTTAGTTCGATGATCCTGAAAAATTGAGTTTTTTTCCAAGTCCAGGGAGTCATCGAACTAAGGGAATTCGATGCAGTTCTATGCCTTTTTTTGGACAGTCGGTTTGTTGGCCATAGAACTGCATCGAATTCCCTCAGTGCGATGAATTCTGAAACTTTGTTGTTTTTCCTCTATAAAACCAAAACTCATCGCATTGAAGGAATTCGATCGCGTGCGATGCCTCCAAAACTGACTGTTTCTTCGAGAAATCGCACGACATCGAATTCCCTCAGTGCGATGAATTCTGAAACTTTGTTGTTTTTCCTCTATGAAACCAAAACTCATCGCATTGAAGGAATTCGATCGCGTGCGATGCCTCCAAAACTGAATTTTTCTAATCTCACCCAATACCACTAAGCCCTCCAAACAAACCAGGTCTTACCAAGCTCAACTTAAACAACACAAAGAGAAAACAAAATAAAAATTACATATCCGAAATTCAACTTAAACATGATAAAGTCACTCGGCGTCCGTCCATCGGCTCTGTAATGCTCCACACGCAAATAAATGATTGTTTGCTACTTCAGGTGGAGCATATTGCTTCAAAGCCTCAATAGCATGTTTATAAAAGGTCAAGGATTCATTAAACCACTGCAACAATAATCGTAAAACCATATTAGTCAATTGATGTAATTAGTTTCAGTAAATAATTTTGAAAGTTAAGATAAAACATACGTAAGCACTGTTCGACCATGGTGGATCACCACTTGTATCGCTATCCTGACTCACGATTAGCGGGTGTGATTTGGTGAAGTACCAACTAATGTAGTCTAAAACACACGCTGCACGATCTCCGAAGCTCGATTTGTAAAGGTTGAAATTAACTATGGATACATTAGGAAATTGTCTCCAAGAATCTTCGACTATTATATTCGACACCTCCACTTTATACTTCCTCGGAATCGAAGCACGTACAACCGTCACCGGTCTAGTGATCGGAGGAGGGATGCACTGTACATACCCGAGCTGACGCAATGCTCGAGCAGGCATGTACGGCTCCACGACATCTCGATATCGAATCCATCCGCTGAATGCAGTCCTTGGAACTCTAGATGCCTGCTCAGGACCAAATGGCAACCATGTAACCTACACAAATAATATAATAAACAATCAGACCTAAAGCATATATCCATAAACAATCTCGTAATATATATATATATATATATATACCTCTGAAGCAGTGAGTCGGTCAATCTCTGCACGCAACAATGACAGTCGAACACCATACGCCCTCGCAACATGCGGGACTAACCATCTATTAGATCGCGGCATTTCAAGGTCACTACTACTTCCAACTGCCTGGGGTCGAAAGCAAGGAAAGTACTCGTATATCCATGCTTGTAGTAGGGTCATACATCCAGACATCTGTGAACACTTAGATCTAGAACCCATCCCTAATTGTCGATATAAAAATGCTAGTGTTGCCGAGCCCCATGAGTAATTATTCGAATCGGCCACACCGTCCTTCACTTCTAGTAGGCAATTTGGTCTGAGTTTGCTGCCACTCTTGTCTAAAAACAAAGTGCAACCAAGCATCAACCACATCCAAGCAATCGCCTGAGTATCGGAAGAACTCGCTTCACACTCCGTAAATACGACATCAGTAGATACTCCGCCATTTTCCCATAGCTTCTTATCCTTCAACATATCTTGATCCGTCTTCCCGAGAAGAATCCGAACAACATTCTTCAAATCTTCTGAACTAGCATCATCTGAAACCGTGTATCCCTCGACTGGAATTTTGAGAATCCAATAAACATCATGCATCAAGATGGTCATCTCGCCAAACGGCATGTGAAATGTGTTGGTGTCAGGCTGCCACCGCTCAGTAAACGCCGTAATCAATGCCCAATCTAAGCTCTTGAACATACAAATTGGCAAGTGACTCAGTCGAGTCTCATCAATCTTTTTTTTCGTCTGTACACATACAAGAAATAGTTCGTATAAATCTAAAAAACTTGTAAATCTTATATAGACTTAGGAATAAGATCACTTACATTTTGTGGCATATTCTCATACCACAATTGGAGCTTTTCACAAACTAATGGTCTATTATGGATCTTTAAAATCATGTCACTATCCTTCTCCTTTCCCATCCATATAGTATAAGCTCTATGCCCAAGAAAACTGGGAATCACAGTATCGTCCGTAGGCCCTCCGGGAACAGGGTCCGTAACTAACCAGTCATCACCATCCGTTGTCTTGGCTTTTTTAGATTTTCCTGCCGCTTTTCACACGATCATTAAAATAATATATTGATTTAGTTCAAGTAATTAAAGAGTTAATTTTTACCTGAAGACGATCCGAGTTGGAAACGACCATCTTTCCCTTGCGAAACATTGATGTTTTTACGCATGTTTTCCACAACCTTACTACCCCGAACTTCATGATTACTCAAATCACCGCCAGCATCCATTTCCATAGCAACATCATTAACTGCATCCAAATCTTCCTCCTCAGATTCTATCTCCTCATCCTCGGAACCTCTTGACTCAACACGAGCTAACTCCCCTCTCCTCCTCCGCGCAGAAGCGTTAGCTATGCGTTGCGTAGTATTTGGCTCTCCTGGAGTAAGAACATCATCCCCAATTTGCACGCCTAAATTTTGTGCATAATGTGCTAAACTCGCCAAACCTTTACCCCCTCCTTTCTTAACCCGAGCTCCGTCCTGAATTTAAAAAAAAAATAAAATTCGAATTATCTTCAAATGGAAGTCATAATGTTTGAACTTCAAACACCGCTTAATGAACTAACCTAACCTTATACCATAATACTAACCCTAAACCCTAAACTTTAATCAAAATCTTGTCTAAACGAACTCTAACCCAATTCCATAACATGTTAATACCTAATTAAACAATTAACGAGTTCAGAATATTAAATTAAATAAATTTCAATTTTTTTTTGTTCTAATCGGATCTCAGATCCGATTCCACCTAGGTGGAAGCGGATCTCAAATCCGTTTCTACCAAGGTGGAATCGGATCTGAGATCCGTTTCCACCTAGGTGGAATCGGATCTGAGATCCTTTTCCACCATGGTGGAAGTGGTTCTCAGAACCGCTTCCCCCACGGCGGAATCGGATCTCAGATCCGATTCCACCAATTCTGGGCGGGGACATTCAATTTTATTTTTTTAAATGCTTTTAATTGATTCTCGTACCTTTTTCTTGCAAACCTTGCCGTGTTTTCTCGAGTTCGTATTTCTCTCCATGTTTTTGAATGTGAGAAGGAAAAAAAAGAAGAGTTGTGGGAGTTTTTTCAAATTTAGAGGTTGGAGTATGGTTTCAAATGAAAAGGGCATTTTTGGAAAAAGTGGGCTGTATTTACCCAAAAGTGGGCTGCGAATAGCTCTTCACAAATTAAAAAGGTTGTTACTATGTAAAATAACATTGTTGACTTGTATGGCATAGGGAGGGACATTCAAAACTTTGAAGAATGGTGGATACAAGGAAAGCCAGCGAAATGTTTTTGAGGAAAAAGATAGGATGTCCGAAGTAATTATAGACATAGAAGTTAAGGAAAGAAAGAAAAATGCACATATGGTAGTAGCAGCGTTAATAGTGACAGTAACTTTTGCAGCAGGATTTACCATGCCTGGAGGTCATAACGGTGAAAAAGGAAGTGCAATATTATCAAGAAATGCAGCTTTTAAAACTTTTATTGTCACAGATGCTATGGCTTTACTTATGTCTACGTGTGCTCAATTTTTTCACTTTACATGGGGGCATGAAGCATTGAGTAAGAGGAGGATGAATCAATTCATCAATGTTGCTGCTTTGCTTATAATGTTTGCCATAATATTAATGCTTATAGCTTTCGCAGCTGGTGTATATGCAGTTTTACCGGATTCCTTGAATTTTGGAGCTTCCATTTGTGTCATCACTAGCATATTTGTTTTAGTCTGTTATAGGCCATTCAAGGTTATATTCTATCTGTAATATAGAAGTGTGGTGTTTATACATGGTCGATTACTATTGTTTGTAACATTTTTAGGCGTAACATTTTTAGACGTAACATAGGTTAAGATCTATTCACTGACCATACCACACAAACACACAAATACCCAATATCTTTTTTATCTTTGCCGGATTGTTTACATGGACATAAAATTATGGGATTTGGAAAATTATTATAATTATAATTTTGTAGAAGTTATGGATTATGTATGATTTGCATGGCAACATTTGTTTCTTTGACAGCATTTGCATGTCAATATTGTGAAGCTTTATTTCTGAACCGAGCTCTTTCATCACTTTAATAATTTAGAATAAAGATAGACATTGTACATTACTAATTCATATAATATTTCATTTGGACAAACCAAAACTTAGGAAAAAGAGAGGTAAATTTCATCTATCATTTCTTTTAGTGCATTCTGCACTTCATTGTTAGATATCCCGTGCTTAAAAAAGAGATTCTGATTACTTAATATTCATAAAATCCTATGGCTACTAATGACTTCGGGATCAAAATTTACGACGTAGTTAATACTCAACATGATTTTGATTCAATTTATATCCATATGCATAAGGTAGAAAATACTTTTAATCACTAAACAGAGTTGCAACATCCTACGGCTACCAACGATCTCAATCAAGTCCTCTAACTCTATTACTTTACCATACATAACAAACACTGGGTTGGATTTTGGATCACACAAAACCATATTCATAATGCCTACAAATCTTACACTGCAGCATGTTTCCAACAATGCCTAACGCCGAGATGTTTTGCTTCGTTTATGTTTGGCTACAAATGCAATCCCCTCCTGCAATGTTGCCCTTCTGTCCTCCTGGAAATTCCAAAGCTCCTTCACCGGGAACCTCCCACTAGCATTATACTCCTTCACTTCGATCAACGCTTTTGTCACTGCCTCATAAACTTCACCACCATGCTCTCTTTTCAGACATTCCAAGTCTTCATCCTCATCATCAATTATCTCCTGGTTGTGAAATTAGCAAACACAAATATTAATAGGAAATCACAATCCGATCAAGGACTCCATTAAAATACTCCAAGCACGTACCTCAACAACATGGCCATCCTCATTAGTAATGATCTTAAATGGATTCCAGTGGGGGTTTCGCAGCAAGCTTTCATATATTGAGCAAGTTGTTGTTGCTTTCACAATTGCAGTGTTACCAGAGTCTTTCATCATGGCTGCTGCATAAAACGGCTCAGAATCAAGCTCTCCCATCCTCTTTACACCAATAGTATCTGTTTCATAATGCTTTCTCTTGCCACGCCCTCCCACTGTCTTTACACCGGTACTATCTCTTTCATCAGTACTTAAACACTATAACGAGAAACAAATTAGACATTAATTAGTATGTTTCATTAGTTCCTGTACTTGATACACTACTTTGTTTAAAACAAAAGATTATTCGAAGAGACGTTACATCTATTAATTCCTTTCTAGCAGCGCATAGTTCATCGTTTGCGTTTTTCTCCTTAACAATGAGAACTTGATTGAGATCTTTCAAGGCATCCACTTCTTCTTTGACTTCCGTCAACTCTTTCGCTGCTTCCATTTCCTAATGAATTCAAAGGAGGCAATTAATCCAATGTTGAATTTAGAAACTCCCCAAAACAATTAGAAGTGTTTCTGAACACATTTCCGTAAATCTGGAAATAGGAAAGTCGAATCTGGTGTAGGAAACCGTTTCCGTTTCCCTAATAAGCAAAGACAATTCAGTTTCAACTCTACATATCACTCTAACTAATTGAAACTTTATCTACAGACCGTTTTTAATGTTTCTAGTTTCCATATCAGTGTCCGTTTCCGTAAAACATACAAGTAATGGATGCAAACAAGTAATTATGAATCACCTTCTCGATAGCAGATTCATCATCAGCCTCAGAAACTCTGAATTGCTTTTCTTGTTGGAGTCTCAACTGTTCTTCTAATTGCTTCCTTTGCATCTGCGACGTTTGTTTTACAGTTACCAACAAACACACACACACACACACAGATTAAATCTAAAAGAAATAATTAAGAGCATCATAACGTACCATTGAGTCTTCGGCTAATCTTAATGCAATTTCTAGACATTTCTCCATATTTTTCTGAGACACAAAACCAAGAATTAGTCTGTAAAACAAGCAAATTTTTTTTTATGAAAAGTAAAGTCTCGAATTTCCACAAAAATTGGAACCAAAGGAAAATTGAAATTCTGATTACCTGAAATTGAAATTCTTATTGGAGAAACAATATTCTTTGATGATCTGATTGTGTATTTACTCCATTTATGTTATTATGTTATCATTTCATCTTTCGGCGAGTTCCAAGGAAACTTTCCAAGTTCTGTACATTTTAATAAATGCAATGTCAAAAGCAATTGATTGTATCTTGAATTTACATTAAGGCCCGATTCTTTTCACTCTGGTAAGAATCAATAATTCATTTCGGTAAAAGCACCAATTTAGTTTATTGCATTTCAATAAATTTAGTCATAAATAATATGGCCTAAACTAGTTAACCAAGTGGATTGCTAAAGATCTAAATACCTTTAGTTTTACTAATATTTTTCTTTTTTACATCTGCGCGGTGGCCATGATGGAATGGGAGGACATTCCTGCGATCGTGCAAAAATGGGTCCTCCCGGCCACCTTCACGCCACTTAGTGGATGTCAACATGGGACGATTAATGGTTTTTATAATAAATGGTCGATTTTGTAGACTTTTAGTAAGTATATTTTTTGTCTAAATAATTTTCAAACGTTTGGCCTCTTAAGTTAAGGTTAAACTCAATGATCAGAAAACAATTTAGGTCAAAAGAATATCCTTGTTCACGTTAATACAATTGATCGTTTTCTAAATCTACAAATAATGCAAACCATAGTCTTTTATTTGTATAGACAAATCAAAATACTTTATTTGCAAAAACATAAAATCACGTAGTTCTTATATGAAATTAACTATATAATTTTCTTTTAACATTACCTTGTAATTAAATGTATCTTATGCATCCCTCCAAAAAAAATCATTTACCAATCGGAAATAAATGTTTATAAAATTACATACTACAAGGACACTAAACATTCTGCAAAAGAGTATGAAGTCATGAGTTCAGGTCCCATGTTGCGAAAAGTGTGTACTCGAAAAAAAATCAAGACCATATGGTATAAGTTTATATGGAAATTTACGAGAAATTTTATAATACGCTTAGCAATATCATGTATGAATATGTCATTCATACGCTAACATATTATTTGATGACATGTCATATATGTTAGCATTTCAAGTTTAGGATTTAAAATCTAAGGATTATGAAGTATTTATAAGAAATATAGCAAGCAAACCCTGAATTGGATTTTGGATCACAAAAAACAGCGATATTCATTACAAATGGCAAACAAACAGTACTGAAATTATAAAAGATTATGAGCACAGCTAGTTAAAAACATCTCCATAAATTATAATGCCTAAAAAACAAAAACAAAAACAAACCACAAACACAAGTACGAAATTAGACGAGAACAAGGAGACTAATCAAAACAAGTCCTTAGATTTTGTTAGAAAGAAATGCAATTGCCTCTTAGATAGCATAGATACAATAGTGTTTTAGATTAAGTGTAGTCATTTATACGATCAGATAGTAACAGTTGGTTTTAACTTTCTGTTACCAAGGAAATGGAAAATAAAATTCATTTCAGATTTTAGTAATACTTTAAATTAGAGCATTTCCAAGAGTACTTCAAATGTGAAGTACTCTTAAAAATTGCATCTCCAAGACTTTCATGGAAGTTGTCATAAAATTATTTGATCATCAGCAAGGTAAATTTATCCCATGTTAGTTGCAAAATGAGGGAAGTCTTAATTATTTTTTTTTTTATCCCATAAAATATTCCTTTATCTCAAATTCATCCCCACACTACAACATCTCCAGGTCCCTTCTTGGACAATTTCGGAATTGATGTTGCCTCAAGTTGCGTGCTACCTTCTCTCAAGGTTCCTGTCCTCAAGTTCAAAATTTACACCATTGTAAATATATCGACATCAATCATCAGCATTGCAACATCCTATGGCAGTGATGTCCTCTGTGGTTTACTTCTCATGAAGAAACTTAGTTGAACCGAGAGGCAAAAACGGGCAATCCAGAAATCTTACTTCGACTAAGGCGAAGGCAGGGTCGAAATACTTATGGATTTTGGACATATAATGAAATACTTTACTCGAATTTGGATCACAAAACGATATTCAAAAGTGTTATCACATAAGGTATTACAAACACTGAATTAGATCAGATAAAAAATCAGTTGAAACCTAGACTAATAAGTATTATAAATGTCTCTAAAGCTTACACAGATCATGCAACATGCTTCCAATAATGCTTAGCACGAAAAGGTTTTGATCCGTTTACGTTTGGCTAGAAACTGAATCCCCTCCTCTAATGTTGCCCTTCTGTTTGCTTGGAAATTCCAAAGCTCCTTCACAGGGTACCTCTTTCTTGGATTATACTCCTTCACTTCGATCAACGCTTTTATCACAGCTTCACAAACTTCTTCGCCATGCTCTTTTTTCAGATATTCGAACTCTTCATCCTCTTCATTGATTATCTCCTAGTTGTGAATATTCGCAGACATAAACATTAATACAAAATTGGAATCTGATAAAGGACTCAATTAGCATAAGCACATACCTCAACAATATGCCCGTCCTCATTAGTAATGATCATAAAGGGATTCCATTGCGGATTTCGCAGTAAGCTCTCATATAATGTGCAGTTTTTTGCTGCTTTCATCATTGCTTCAGTACCGGAATATTTCATCATGGCTGCAGCATAAAATGGTTCTGAATCAAGCTCTCCCATCCTCTTGACACCAATACTATCTGTTTCAGAATATTCTCCCTTGACTGCTGCTCCATAGAATAGTTCAGATTCAAGCTCTCCCATCCTCTTGACACCAATACTATCTGTTTCAGAATATTCTCCCTTGACTGCTGCTCCATAGAATAGTTCAGATTCAAGCTCTCCCATCCTCTGTACACCATTACTACCCATTTCATCTGTACTTAAACACTATATATATAACGAGAAACAAATTAGACATTAATCCGCAAACTTCATTATTATCAGCATTTGATACACAACCCATTTTGAACAAAAACTTATTCAAACAGAGATTACCTTTATTAATTCCTTTCGAGCGGCATGCAGTTCATCATTTGCGTTCTTCTCCTTGACAATGAGGACTTTATTGAGATCTTTCAAGGCATCCACTTCTTCCTTCGATTCCTTCAACTCTTTGATTGCTTTATTTTCCTAATAAATCAAAAGAGACAGTTAAGCTAATGATAAATAAATTAATTAGTTAGTACAACCATTGATTCAAATTAGTAAGTTGGTATCACCTTCACAGTACTAGATTCATTACGGGGCTCCAAGATTCTCAATTGCTTATCTTTTTCAGCTTTCAACTCTACTTCAAGTTTCTTCCTTTCCATCTGCAACATTTTACAGTTGCTAATATATAGATTGATACGCACACAGATAAAGATTCAACTTTAAAATTAAAAGGAATAGTATAACGTACTATTGAGTCTTCCGCCAATCTTAATGCAATTTCTACGCATTTCTCCATATTTTCTGACACACAAAATCAGGAATTAGTCACAAAAGTCACGAATAATGCAGAATTTATATTCGATTTATATCAGAAAGAAAAATCTTAAATAAAGGGCATGGTATTTCCATCAAAATTAAGGAAAACACTCGAGATTAATATCCGAATTAACAAGACTTGCAACGTACAAACTGAGACAGAAATGAAAATCACAGTGCAAGGTGGAGTTTAATTGTAATTACCGGAAGGAAAATGAATCATTTACCAGAAGATACTGGCGAAATCTGGGAATTTCTGTGATGAGGGCAACTTTCTAACTGAAAACTTTCACAAAGAATCTTAAAATCAAGAAAAATATCTTTAATACCTAATATTTCATATAACTAGACATGTACTCTTTCTGGATGTGATCTTTTAGAATCAAAATTTGTCAATCTTTGAACGTGATTTCAAATTGCTAACAGTATCATTTGGATTAAACTCTAAACTAGAATTAGTGTACATCATCAGAAATAGGAGCTCTATATGATCAAACAAACTCTTGATCTCTTAATCTTGGTCTTGAAAAATAAACCTTTCCATGAACCCGAAAAACATGACAAAGTCCTTCACGATTAACAAAAGTCATGTTGAAACTAAATGTATAACCAGTGACGGATATAGAACTCAACGGAGTGGGTGATTTTGATGCTAAATGTATATTTATTTATTTATTGGTGTTTTTGCATATGAAATTAAAGTTCCTTACACCATTTCCACATATTTTTCCACATTTTTCAACGATCAACAGTTGCTCATGCCCCGTTAGCTCCCCCAGATCAGTCCCTGCATTTAACCGCATCTTCTAGTCTTTTAAGCATCATTTTAGTATCTTCTAGATTTCTATGCATAATCCATCTCTAAAGTGTTTAATTTTATCTTTATTCCTTTAACATATGTTTCAGAATCTTTGTTAATCTTTCTTTTTGAACAAATTAACTACATGATCTACTAGGTGGAGTTAACTGAATCTAGTGATAAAAACAAATAACACAACAAAAAGGCACTTCCTTGTAAACAGCAAACTAGAAATGAACTTGAATCCTTAAAAAAATAACAATTAACAAGATTAGGACTGAATTTAGAAGAAAATGAAGTAATTAAATTACTAACCTTAAAAGTAAGTCAGTAAAATTGATTTTGAACCCTAAATCCAGAATTGTGTTGTTTGGTGGAGGCAGAGTGAGGAAGAAAAGTATTATTTTCACTAAGCTTTTAAAGCAAGTCTAGTCTGTTGGAGTGAGTTTAGTGTAGTTTAGTTGAGGAGAGAAATGATTAGTTCGTGAGATTATCAAAATCAGACAGTGTGAGTAACTGAAGTGTAACTAAGTTAAAGTGAGTAGTCAGTTAAGTTAAGTTGAGTGGTCACGCAGAAGATGCGGGTGAGAAATTCTCAAGTGCTTCTGGATTTGATTTGATTTGATTTGATGATATCACCAAATTGATCTTAGTTAGACTGTCCATGTCAATCTACTTGGGATTAGAACTGGTGATATTTCCAGATCAAATATGGTCTAACAAGCTACAACTGATAGGTTTATGGAGTTCCAGTTAAGCAGTTTGATTCAATCAGCTTTCAATCTATCTTAATTTAGGAGAAATTTTAGTATACTCCTGAAGCACGATGACGTGGTACTCCAAGTCAATAAATAGTAGACATGATACTCCAAGTCAATAAATAGTAGACATGTTTTAAAAAGGTTTTTTACTAATCTAATCACTTTCGAAAGACTGTCTGACGTTTTTGAGATATTGGCCTTAGCCCACATGGATCCAAGATCACTCACTTGAGGCTAGACCTACCGCACAATTGACCAACTTGACCGATAGAAAGCAGACATAGCCCGATATCTCTTGGCAGGGATCAAACAACACATACCCTAGATGCTGACAGGACATTGATAGTAACATAAATACCCTTATGCAACCGAGAAATTATTAGAAGGTCTCGGTTCTCAAGTAAAGTTTGAGGTCTCATTGAATTTTTAACATGTGAAGGATGACCCACCAATTTGATAGGCCATCCGCCACATGTTGAAGATCCAACGAAGAGATCCTCAACTAAAGTTATAGAATCGAGACCTTTTAATAATTTGTTTATGCAACCACGAGAGTTCATGAAAAAGAATCCAAATCCATAACCATTGAGGAAGAAGTTAGTAAGAATTTCATGAAAAATTAACACCACTATTTGATGGAGAAAAAGAGTGTAGATCCACAAATTACCATAAAAAAATACCATTAGTCTTTTTTTTTTTAATTTTGTATTTTTTCTTGTAACAAAATGGACCACTTAAAATTGTGGTGGACAACTTCAACAATAGATGATGTTTTTCCTTCAAATTTAACTCCACCAAAAAGTGTTGGTGGTCTTAAATTATACCATCCATTGGAGATAATTAATAAATGCTATAGACATTTTGGACATTATCTCTATCTATTTTACTATTTTCAATTTCTCTCCCTTAAATCTTGAACTAATTTAATTGTCGAAGTGTTTCTAAGACTCGAGCCAACCGTTTTCACAAGAAAATCTCATTGTTACAGCCATGTACTCAATAAGATTTTGATCTAATTCTCATTTATATTCAATTTATTATCAATAGGTGCTATCAATATATTTAAATAACATATATTTATTAATATATACAAAAGTAAAAAATTTCCGATCAATCCTGAATTAACCATTGAAAGTTATATCCGCTGGATTAGATCCTAATGTCTTTACCCAAACTAGGCTCCATTATTATGACGATAATAAAGTGTGTTTTAACATAAAAGCAGTTAATAAACTTGAATTTCAGTGTAGCCTTTCTATGGGCCTAAGAATAAGCCCTTGCCTCGAGTTCAATCAAGTTTCAACCATTTATGGGCCAGGTTTTGAAAAGCATACAAAATTTAAATCTATAGATTGTGTAATTTAAACTAATTTTTAGTCAAATAGTACTTGTGATTTAGCAAAATGAAAGCTTAGAGGTGAAATAACTTGCAGAATCCCTTTTTTTAATTGTTCAACGTCCCTCTCAATTAGGATACATAGGCACGACGACAAATTCTAGCAGAGTGCCCGTGTTTGTAGACCACATAAACCATAGGTCTATGTTTGCAAGTTTTTAAATAACGGGGTTGCCGTATTTTCATCAGAGTCTTCATCGCTATCATAGAGTATATCAGAACATATTGGGGCTTCAGTAATCTCCATTTCAGATAATATTTCATCCCTATTAACATGTGAGACCATTTCGTATGTGTTTTCGGTATCTGCAGACTCATCTATTTGCAGCTCAGATGTGGAGGATATCATGGTTGAAGTTGATGAATCTTTTACGTGAGAAGACAAAGAAGAGGAAGCTGTATGATGCTTGGCCTTCACTCTTCTTGTCCATCCATGTATCGATTTCCTTACCCCTTCCGAAACTACAGTTCTTTTTAACCTTGCATCCATCTACGATGGTATAAAAACCGTATATTAAAATGCAGAGGAAGGTAATAAGAAGACACCAAAAATTCAACAAGGGTAAAGAAAAGGAAAAATTCGGGTTGATGCCACGGCTATTTAGGATATAATTAAAATATAAATTTTTTTTTATAACTAAGAAAGTATGTAGTTTGAGAGCGCTTTATAATTTCTCAAAATAAAAGGCCTTGCCTGTGTCACAATAATATAGAGTGGGAATGTGATGAAGCTACACCAAAACTGAGCCACCACCCTGTATTACAAGAGCAAATTTTAGTGTTTTTCTGAAAAATTTATTGAGAGCCAAGAAACATTTGATTCCGGGAGAACATTAAATTACCCGAATACCAATCGGATGGCAATGAACCATTGATTTGTCATGAAACAAGAAGAATCTCGGATTTCCCACTGCATTATTGATCCTAAGTTTATTAGTGTATCTTCAGATGTATCCAAAGTTCTATATTTGTAAATAAAACTGTGTAGGACTTACTAGAGACCATAAAAAAGCTGCCATTTCAAACGCATTCTGTGAAAAGAACGAAGAGAGATCTCGTTTAGGGAAACTATATTAAATTCTAATAGACCGTTTATGCAGAAAAAGAATGTTCTTGTTCAAATTACCTGAAATGTTATCAATTGTATTAACCAGAGAAGAAGTTTAGGTTTCCCAAACCAAAAGAGCTCATTCCTCAGATTTAATGGAAGATTTCCCAACCTCGGAGCTGTACCCATGATCTCTACAGCCAACTTGACCACTACTCGGTGAAGTTTTGTACCAATTAGCAATACTAACTATTAATAATCCAAGAAAAAGCATATCAATATTCAAATTTCAAGCATTTCAAAAGATTAAACAGAACGTGCTCGAGGACTTACAATGGCTGGAAGAAAGGAGATCCAAAAGTAAACATTGCTTTCTGCACAAAATTCAGGCTTTCAGAAGGTGTTTCTTTCCTTCAGTAGAGCTAAACAATTTAATGGAAAGCAATGTTTTCGTTCTTTAGCTGTTAGCTTATCAGGACTTGCAGCAAATTACCATGGAAATCCAGAAAAATGCAACACATAGCATATATCCAGAGAGGCAAGCTGCAAAAGGAACCAAACAAGACTAATCAATTCTATCGGAAAATAACGGAACAATTATGGAGTTCTTTGCCATATATGTCAATTAGTATAATGTTAAGGAAGCAGTCTATGTCTATAGAAACTTCTAGAGCTTAAACAGAATTTTTTGTGTGTACCAAACTAGATTTAGTAATAACTTTCTGATAGTTCGGTCTCAAATATATTCCTATTTAGAGGTTTTAGTAAGGTTAATTAGTTGTACGGAAATATTAGGTACATTAATTCATAAGCATGTTATGTGGAAGAACTAAGAGATGTTACCTCATGCCAACAATATCACGAAATTCTTCCTCCATGCTTCGAAGCATATAACCTTGAAAATCATATGTCAAAGGAAGTTCGTGTTTCTACAAAAAGAGAAAAGAGATATCGAAACAGACAAATTCAAATCACTTGTTAGGTTTGTTATGTCTCATGATTGAGAATTTCAAGTTTCTCAACCGAAATACACACAGAAAAGAATTCTATTGTGTTCACAAAAAACTTACAGTGATAAAACCATACCGCAGAGCCATGTAGTCAGCATAGTTTATAGAACTCCAAAATTGACGACAAAAGCAAAGCTATAAAGTGATAGAAAACAGACAGAAGTATTTTTCAAGTTATATGCATAAAGGATCCAAAAGATATATGGTCTCGAGTACAGAAAGTACAGAGGGAGATTTCTACTTTTCACTTGAAAAGAGAAATAATAGAACTCCACCATAACCATATCAGACAGTTTAAGAAATTCAATAATTTGAATGTTCACCAAAAGAAAGAAAGTTGAAGGTAGATGTCGAATGGCGGTATACACATAATTAGGGGCATACAAAAATCCATTCTCAGTTTAATCATCTTAACTAGACAAGTATATGAGCTATAGTTGGCGAATATACCAGCCAAACAAGAAATCTGTTCCCACTCCATGGATGGGATGCATTATGAGAGATGAAGGCAGCTACTTGTGTATTGTTAAATGCAGCGTGTCGAGAACCTAGCATTTAGCACTTTTATAGTTAGATTAAAGAAGTAATGTATTAAGTGAATCTCTCTGTGGAGATACAGAAAGCAAGGTTATTATTATGGTCCATAAAAATACGGTACCTACTGAACCTTCTCCACTCTGAAAAGCCGTAGACTGACCCTGTTTTTCCCAAACTTTCCAGCTATGAATCTTCAAGAGTCCAAGGACCAATTGACCAAAAAAAAAAATTAATTTGAACTCCTTTTAGTATCATCAAATTATACCTCAACCTTTTACATTTGCATCAATTTTAGCAACGAGTTAAAGGATTGGCAAAAAAAAATGCTCTTTTTTTCCTCTGTAAAGTTTACAGGATCTCAGACATTTGAAGAGCAATATAAAGCATTCATATTCAATTTTATTAATATCAGTCAGGATTTCAAAAATAGTAACTAATGTGCACACAAAGTGAATTCTGCCAAACTAAATGAAAATTTAGAAATATAACGGAAAAGGTTATAGTATTATATAGTAGTTAGAGATTCTAACAACCTTAATCAGGGCGAGAGCGATTGCAATGAAGCTATACAAAACATGGACAACGCCAAGAGCAAACATCAATCGGTGAAGCTGCTCAAGACTTTCTTTTGAAGCAAAAGGTTCATGCCCCTTCAAAACATTTAACGATCGGAATTATGTTAGTTCAACTTAGAAAAAAAATCTACTTTCATAAAACACAAAACATCTGCAATCATACTAGCATCAAAGCAGTTAATACTGTCCGGAATCACAGTTTTAAATGAATCAGCCATAGAACACATGCATAATTAATCTGAATCAATATATAGAGAAGAGGTTAGGTTACCTCAGGGCAGTGATGATGGGTGTTCACGACAGCGAACATCTGCCCTGTAGCAGAAGAATCATTTCTATATCCCGAACTTTCAGACCTGCTAAGTTCTAATCTCACAACATTTCGTTCTGCACATGGAAAAAACTTGCTATTTGCAGATGATGCTCTGATACAAACCTTAGCCACTACCACAACCCAATGACCCATCAGCAACGACAGAAGCCCAAAAACCATCAGCTCTGCTCCGCAATTTCACAAAATCAAACAATGAAAATCAAATAATTGGTTGATAAGATTGAAGAAACTTTTAAATTGTCTACCATTGCTAACTTAGGAAACTGCATTGTTGTTGACAAAAGCTCCAGTTTACTTATAAGCTGCAGTTTCCTTACACCAACATTAAATTTACCAAAAGCTGTTTTCAACTTTTCCAACTTTCGCAGCTTTGAATTTACGCAACGCTTAGGTGAGAAAGCTGGGAAAGCTGCTTTTAGGACCTCGAAAGCAATTGCAAACTCGCCCTTTTTCCTTTTGTTAACATCGTATAAGAGCCATGGTACAGTATTGGTAGCCCCCACGTACCAAATGACTTGGGTGTGAGAGACGGGTCCATATTGCTAACTTAGAAAGTGATATAACTCGTGAAATATACAAGCCAATCTTATCCCATCAACCCCTTTGTTAACAGAAACTCATAATGAAGCATACAATACGTTAATTAAGTTAAATTTACCATCTTTAATCTTTTCGAGAGCGGAAACAAGTGCTTTCCTCTTAGTTTTATCCAAATACTGCAACAAGCAAAACATCAAACCGGTTATTCACATAAGAGAAAACCAAACTGAAAACAGAATATAGATTTGGAACCCTTACCTTTCGACAGCGATTGAGGGAGAACTGGAAGAAGAAACCAAAGGAAACCATAACAGTGGTTACAGTAGCCAAAGACCAAGTTGGAGTAATGGCCAAAGATGATTTTTCCTCAACCATTTTCGAATAGGACTTGAGCCAGCTCCTCCTAAACAATGAATATAAGTGAGCGAGGCGGATATTAAGGTACGCACATTCCAACTAGATTTACGTTGCTGCTGAACCAAAAGTTGATGAATGTGTTTGATTTTAGCTGAGTGATTGAAGTTCGGGTAATGAATTAAGTTAAGGATATGGGAACTTGAGAAGGTAGGTGTGGAGGCATTAAGGAAGAAGAAACAATGGAGGTCGTGATGATGGGTCCCATACCACAGCAACCATGGCGACATCAAAACGAACATGTTATGTTGTTTGCATGTCGGAAATGAATATTCAACGTGCTTTTGCCTGTTGCTTACTGCTATTGTGTCTAAAATATTGATTGGTCCTTCGAAATATTCAAGATTTTGGATTACTAGTTAGATATTTACTTTTAAAATTTTGAATAATTCTACATATTTTCAGAAAATCAAAATATACATCACTTCAAACGATTTTAAAAAATAATTAATAGAATATCCTTAATTAAGGTATGGTGGGAATCTACAAAGATGTCCTCATCAAATGTCTCCCATCTATGGTGAAACGTATGTTACGAGCGTTTCCACATCATATAGGTTTAAAAAAAACAGTCAAACTCGCAAATAAAATCAAATTAGTTAATAACATGTCATAAAATATGGGCATTTTACTGTTGAAATAAACACTTGTCAAGGTGGAAAAAATGGGCTACAAATAACTAACAACATTTATAAATTCTTCATGCACTTCATCTAAATGGGTCCAAGTAAATGCAAGGGGTAAATGAGTCACTTTACATAAATTCAAGTGTCTGGTAGAATATTTATGCTAGTTTGAAGAGGTAATGAAACAATTCATAAGATTAATTACGTCTCGTATAAAATTTATAACATATGTAATATTATTTGGAACATCATATTCAGCTTTTTGAAACAGAAGATGCACACACATTAATAACATCTAGAACACATACACTATTATTTAGAACATTATACTAACTTTCTTTTTTCAGTAAAAGCAGGGAGCGAGAAAGCTAATGAGGGCGCGCATCCCAACTAGGTCGGTACCCTCGAACACTCAAAAGCCCACCTGGACACAAAATTTATTAAATATATAAGAATGAAAAAAATAAGCAAGAACAAAAAAGACTTAGGAGAACTAATACAAATCTCGGTCACAGAAGTTCTCTAAAAAGTAGATACTACAAAATGAGAGAAAAGTATCCCACCAGACTAAAGTATTAACAATACGCCCATGATTTGTCAAAACATCTACAACCTAATTGTCTTCTCTAAAAATGAATGTAACCTTGAATTGCATTAACTCAACCTGACGTAAACAAGAATACTAATCCTGCCGAATAGACCACGAAACAAGCTTACTGCGTGTCCGAAACATTATACTAACTTTCTTAAAACACATGCTATAATAATAAGATATATACCCAAACATAGTTTTACAACTAACTTCTAATTTATGTAATACCATCTAGAACATGTGTATTATAATTTAGAACATTTGTATTTAATTTTTTCAGAACACATGGGATAATAATAATAATACACATAGTTGTACAACTAATGTTTATGTAAATTTAGAAGATGTGTAACATTATTTAAAGCATCATACTTAACTTTTTAGAATACTATGTTATAAAAATATAACATTATACTTAAGCATTTGCAACCCCACTATGATATGTAACATTTTTTAAATCATCATACATAACTTTTTATTCCATGCAATCTTTAAGTCTGCTACAAAATAGAAAACGTAAGAAAGGATCGTTGACCTACGACTCTATTCTGATACTTAAATCAATAAAAATTAAGATTGAAGGTGAAGTAATTAGAGAGATCACTGAAGTATGGACGTAGCTTGGAGCCTTAATACTAGTTAGTTTAGGACTTGAATAGGATGTTTGAGTCAGTCAGTTAACTAAGAAGACTCTTGTTTAGACGAAACATTTCTAGTTCGAGAAGGATTGTTAAGTAAAAAATTCGAGATTATGGTGGAAAGAGATTCTTTGACGGCATGACTAATATGGAATGGATATGACATGGCTTTTAAGACTTTGACCAAGTCATTAATGTTAACTGTGTAAGGGAGGATGCTTTCTATTGGACCACATGGATACTATTATATCTTAATAGGTAACAAATGTCTTTCCAAAAGTGTTTTAAGGCTCTTCTAGGATATGTACCATAAAGTGGGCTGATGGTTTTTTTTTTTTACAAAAAAAGTTAAGAGTATGTCTACCCACTTGCAAAGTCAGAGCAAACTATAGATCTCGATGAGTGGTGATTTACCGTGGAATTTACAAATTGTTTACCAATAAAAGCTAAATTTTGACGAAGTGTGAACTCGAACTGTAAATCTTTCAAGTAGAAGATGGAGTGTCTTACCACTTAGACCAACTCTTATTTGTGTTTTTTTTGTTTTCTGAATCCGACCCACTTGAGTCATGGAAGAAAATTCATCCTTTTAAAAACAAAATAGTAATAATAATAAAAAAAATAAAAAAAGCTAAGGAAGTCTAAAAGGAAATTCATTCTTTTGAAAACAATGTCGCCAAATTAACATTAATTGGTTCCTTAATATTGAGAAGAGAAATATTCTTCAACCCAAAAATTATGGAATCCGAAAAATATATTACATTATTACCAACCCAAAAAATATATTACATTATTACCAACCCAAAAAATTAGCATATTGAATCTTCCTTGCCGGAAAGAAAACTACGACTATAAACACACGAAAACGAAAAGGTCGAAGTTTGTAAGGGAATCAAACAAAGCTTCAAATTCTTTCGATTTTTGTTTATAAAATAAAAACAATTTTTTTGACCCCCATACATTAACAAATTCTATTAAATAATTAAGCTAAGGGAGTTGTAAAAAAAAAATTCATTCTTTTGAAAAAAGGATTATCAAATTAACATTAATTATTTCCTTAATAATTTGAAGAGAAATATTATTCAACCCAAGTATTATGGAATCAGAATTCATATTACATTAGTACAAACCTGAAAACTTTGCATACGGAATCCTCCTTACCAGAAAACAAAACAAAGATCATAAACACATGAATTATGTCAAATCTTTAATTTACATATGTCAAATCGTTCCGAAACTCTAATTCCATCATACTCGGATACATTTCACATTTCTTGTTCAACTTAAGGCTACAGTTAGCAGCCTACCAAATCATCTTGACTCGTCAGCTTAATATTATACTAAATCACGCGCAACTTGAGAGCATACGTTATATTTTAGAGGATTCTACAATACTTCGGGAGCAATACAAGTGACCAATTTGTTCTTGGTGCTTGGTACTCCTTCAAGTGCTAACCTTTCTTCACAAACCGTGACTTTCAAGGAAGAATCCCACTTCTTCACATGAGAAAGACGGTAACAAAACACGTTAGTTAACCATGGGTTAAATCACAATTTACTGGGTTAGTTGTAATTAACAGCGTTAGTCAATGATGTTAATTGGTGATTAGGGTTAAAAATTTACAGAATCAATTATACAATTAACATTAAACATGACAATTTATTTCCTGAATAACAATCAGAAAAATCAATTACAATCAACATTAAATGTAACGATTTATTTCCTGAATACCGATCAGGAAAATCAATTACAACTATGGAAATTAGATTTTGATTATTTTCTATATATAAAGCCTAAATACTCAACTCTATTACAAGAAAAAAAACTTTCTATACTGTCATAAACTCAAAGCTCCATTGCAGGTAATATCTTTTCTACTTTCCAATTGAAACGTTTCTTTTGGTTGTTAATGACTAGTTTAGTCTTATTATGAAGCATAATTAATCTTTTGTTTGTTGTTAATTGATAGATTTATCCAAGAAGATGAGGCAAAGAGGTTTTAAACTCGAGTTGATTAAGAAAGAAAGTGCTCGAAAACACACTTTTCAGAAGCGAAAAGCGAGTTTGATTAAGAAAATATCTGAGATCACAATTCTCTGCCGAATTGAGGCTTGTTTGATAATTTACGGCCCGAAACAGAATGATGATGAACCGTTGAAATTGGATACTGTTTGGCCAACGGATTCTGATAAACTTGCGAAAATTATAGACAAGTACAAGAACTGTGATAAGCTAAAGAAATCCTATACTTATTCTGATTATTTTGCAGATAAAAAGCGAAAGCTCGATTCCGAGAGCACGAAACTGCACAAGCAAATCAATGGAGTTAAGTATCCTTCTTGGCATAGTCGTCTCGACAATTGTTCGGTAGACGAATTGAAAGCGCTGGTATCTCGATTGGATTATAAAATTCAATTGGCAGGAGAAAAACTCAATGTTTTCCGACAGAATCATAGCGATGCTATGTTGCATTTGTCTGAAAATTACGGAAACTACATGGCTGGGAACAATTTTCCGGTTTATCCTCACTTGAAGAAAGAAAAGAATAAGATGCCAATGCCTATGCCCATGCATGTGCCTGTGCCTATCTGTTTTCAGCCTGGACCGAGTTGGTATGTTTCGCAGCAACAACAGCCGCAACAACAACAACAACTACAACAGCTTTTCTCCGGTCAGAACCAAATGATGGTTCTGAACCGAGGCAAGGCGAGTGAGGCACAACTAGAAGAGGAAAACATGAGAAATCAATTGGTTATAAGTAACGTACCGATTTGGCAAGGTCAGAATTATGTTAATACTACAGGATGGAAGTTGAATAATCATTCAGACAGTACCTTTCAGAATATGTTGTTGTCCCAAATGGTGCCATATCATCATCAGCTGCCTCCTCCTCCTCAACATTATAGTGGTATGGATCGAACGGAATCGATCGCCTCCTGGTCAGGTTCTAATAGGTTCAACCATTAAATGATAAGTATTTTATCAGATTAATCGGCTTGAGGTTGTTTTGAAGCTTTTACTTGGATTCAGTATTAGCTAAGTTTTTTTTTTTTGTATTTTATTTACAATTTGATATTTTGTGGAGTTGAACATTGTAGGTTTATTTCTTAATTAAGTATTATATTTTGTTCAAATTTTATTTTTTTAAAATAAAGGCCGAGGATCGGGGCTAACTAGGCAAGGAATTCCAACTAGGTTGGCACCCCAAAGCACAAAGCCGCACACCGAAACTCAAAATATATTAAAAGAAGAAAGAATACAAAAGATCAAGTAAACTGATATAAGACATGTCCACTGAAATTATCAGCAAAAAAATTAGTACAAAAAGTAGGGAAATTATCCCACCAAACTAAATCTAAGGAAAGACGACCAAAGTTAGCAAGGGCATCCGCGACTTGGTTGCCTTCTCGATAGATATGGGAAACAAAGACTTGCATAGACGACAAATGTGAAGGCATTCTAGCCATTCGTGTCTAATAATCCAAGGGACTATATGTTGCATTTAGACTTGAGAAGATAAACTACATAAGTAGAGTCACTCTCAATCCAGCCGAACCCAACCTTTCCAATGAGCATAATGAATTGCAAAAATGACAGCTTTGAGCTCCGCAATGTGTGCAAAAGAAAAATCAAAGGGAAAGGCAAAACTACCAATAGAATAGCCATGTTGAACAAATTGTAGATGATGCCGTTTTGGTTTATTGAAAGATATAAAAGGACATGCAAAAAGACCACGAAAATGAAAACATGATATGTGTTTGAGCTTTGTAATCAGTTTTGATTGTACAAATATTCCATTTTAGAGATGGTTTGCATCTTTAGGAGTGAGATGTTAGTTTACAGTTTTGATTTGTAATATGAAAGGATTATTCATCCATTATATATAAACACAAATTACATATACGTAGGTAAATACGGATGTTCTTTATATTTGATAAGAATAAGATAATAAGAAAATCAAAAGTCAATTTTGGGATGTTGTTGAATGGAATCATGTTGAATGGGGAGTTTGTTTTCCTGCCAAGATAGATAGCCTCCTCCCATATTCCTCACATCCTTGAAACCCTGTCATTTCAAACTCTTGCAATTGTTAGTTTCTCTATTTATTATCCAATTAAAATATACTTATTGATGATAATAGTAATAGTAATTAATAACTAGAAATTGAAAATATTCTTCAAAAAAAAAAAGAGAGTGACACATCATATATTATTTATTTAAAAAATGTTTATTGTTAATGCTTTAGTATATATATATATATATATATGCAAAAAACATTGATAATTCTGATTAAACCCTTGATTTTTCTTTTATATTTGGGTTATATCAAGTACTGCTAGCCAAATTAATAAGTTATTATATATATGAACATAAAACTTGACTAAAAGAGAGTTGATCATTTTTTTCGCCTTTTGCAGCTACTTTACAGTCACGTTACACATTAAAAAAAATTTACCTTTCAAATGTTAAAAATGCAATTTTTGAGTTTGCATGTTATGTTAAGGCATTCTCATGTTAAAAAAGCTGATTTTTTCGGTAATAGAGTAGCTAAATGTGATCAAAACTTAAGATTAATGGTTTAATGTGTTAAAATAAAAGATTATCAGCTCAATGCATAATAATAATAATAATAATAAAAATAATAATAATTATTATAATTATAATGATGAACAATACTGTAAGAAGTAGTGGGTTCATGTGAACTTACAGCAGAAAGCATATCAGCAGCAGCATAGAGGGATCTGACTCCACTTTGACACCCCTTTCATTTGCACCAAATTACAAAGCGGACAAATTAGCACAACCTTTATGATGCTTCTTTTTGCATGACATAGCACAATTTAAGTTAGTAATGATCAGTTTATTAAAACGCACTAGCGTGGCTGAAGATCTTCAGAGCTTAATAAGAGTATATTCGAAAATTAGTTGGGAACTAGTCGAATTTTAAGCACCTAAACGATTTGATCGGTTCAGTCAAAATCTCCATGTTGAGCGCCTAGGCGGTCAAAGTGTTTTCATTGGAAACGATGATGATGGTGAATTAAGTAATTGAAGTGGGGATAATTAATTTAATGTAATTATAATTACCACAATGATCTTATCTTCCTCCTTGCAAACAGCTGAAAGCTCCTTTAAGAAATTAGGATTTTTCACTCTACCTGCATTTCAGTCACATATAGTTTAATATTATTTTCGTTTCTAAGACACTTAAACTCAAAATTATTAGTAATTGTTGTAAGATTGATTTATATACAAAATATACCTTGAGGAGTGTTGAACATGTATGGAATGTTGAAAATCTTAATATTTTCACCATCTACATGCCCTTTCTTGTACTCTTCCTCAGTCCTATCATTATACACCCACAAAGTTTATTTTTATTTGTATTTGTATTGTTAAACATAAAAAAAAACACAAATTAATTTCTCAGGAACTGAGTTGAACTACATATCATAAAAAAGTAAGAAAAATAAAATGAAGGAAGAAAGGTAGGTGTGAACATATACCTAACATCTAAGTAAATGTAGCTTGCAGATTCAACCAGACCCTTAGCAGCCTTAACATCAACAGTAAGAACTTGAGATCCTGAGCTGTAATTTATAAGAAATATGAGAAGAAGAAACACACATCTATGAATTAAACCTGAAGAAAAACCCATTCTGAAATGATCCTTAAAAGTAGGCTTAAGTAATTAAGAGAGCTTGAGCTATATATTATAAATATGTATATATAGACAGTGTGTTTATAAAGAGAAATTAAGAGTCAGCTCAATCACCTAGTAATATCCAAAGAGCCCATAGTATGATGATTAGCTTAAGTTATTATAGTTAAAATTAACTTGATTCCTTAATTTCTTCAAATACCAGCTGCTGTCCTGTCTGTGGTGCATATATATGAAAGAAAGAAATAAAATGGGCTGATTTGAAACAAGAGCTGCTGTTTTAAAGCAGTGTTAGGATTAATAATATAATATGAGAGACAATTGAATTGTTGCGACTCACAATTCCATTTCTCCAACTAACTTTCCTCATCATATTTATGAGACTGTTGAGTTGATAAGCTAAGGTATCCCATTTAATTTAATTGCATTTCCTATCAATATTCTACTCCATATCTTAACACGTCTTTTTCTGTTTCTTAATATTTGTCCTCATTTTCCGTATATTTTTATATTTTATTTTGTTTACATGATTGGCTTCTCTCACATTTATAGGATAGGGAATAGAGTTGCTGATTCACTCGCTTCATTTGGTGCTTTAGCTACCTCACTGCCTCATCTCACCGACGGCTCTATCTCAAGTTGCTCGAATTTTGTTTAACGTATGCTTGTTGGACAAACTATTTTAGGGATGTACATTACGGATTTGGTTTGTATCTTTTTTTTTTCTTTGATGAAGTTGGCTCTTTCCTCTCAACATATTTAACTCCGATATCAACCTAGTTGGAATGAGCTAGTCTGTTTGCCCGTCCCAATAAAAAAAAAAGAAAAAACCTTCTGTACTATTTACTTTCTAGTACATGAGATCCCTCTTTGTGAGCTTTCCTAAAACAGTGTTCCAGACTACGGGTATCAATGGCGTAGAAACTCCTTCCATATGAAAGAAAACCAAACCACAACTTGGATGAGTTTTCACGGATAACATTTAAAGCGTTTTCACGGAGAAAGCACCATTAATACTGAGGCACCAACAGCAATGATCAGAATCCAAGGCCGCTGGAGTAATACTGTGAATCATCTCAGCCAGCAACAGAGGCACCAGCAGAGCATTCAACCAACCAGCAGGGTCGAAAAAGGTCAGAAACCAAAGTACACAAGGGCCGCTCATAAAGCCAAAAATCAACTGATCCCACATTGTGAGAACGATTCATGGATCAGTCCAGAGCACAAATTCATAGGAGTTACCAAATAAGCTTTCACTTATTAACATCACCACTCAGAGGAAATTCTGCAATGACCGATGCAGTTTATTGATCAAAGAGCGAGGCCACTTGTAAACATCAAATGAGTGCAGGAGCAAACTGCTAAACAAAGAATTACAGAGAACTAGACGACTGACTATAGAGAGAGAATACCGCTTCAATTAGATAAGCGAGTATGAATTTTATCTGCTATTGGCTGCAAATTGTAGCACTCGCACTACGGAGCCCCCAACAAAGGAACACCTAAATGGACAAAAGGAAGAGTGCCATGGTTCATGCCAATAAGATGCCAAATCCCAGAAATACGTCAAGGCACAGTGGATGCCAACATAAATTTGCGAACGTCTGGACATGTGTGAAAACATAAGAGCTACAATGATTACTTCAAGTCTCATGCTTAATACATGTTCTTGCTCGATAGTTCTGTACTTGATCAATCAGGCAAGAACAGTGAATCGTTCTTATAATACATGATTTATATCAAACATTATATGAAGTTCTAGTTGTCTGCTAAGTGTGAAAACAAGTTAACCATAAATATCTCAAGCAATCATCAAAATAAATCGACTACGAGAAATAAAGAAAAAGAAGAAGAAGCTCAGTGTATCTATAGTGATTCGGCTTTAATGGCCATATCCATATTCCTCCCCCAAAGCAAAGCAATATGACCCAACAGCAATATCAAAATTTGCACACTGAAAATCAGAAAAGCATGGAGAGTAATACTATTTTATGAAGGCATATGAACAATCAACTGATATATTGATGTTTGTGTGACATTTACTTTATTACTTGATTAAAGAAAAAAAATTCTACAAATTAAGAAAAAAAACCCTATGTTGTATATACAGAGCTGAAATTTTAAACAGAATATATTCTGGACCTAATGATGAAGACTAAAAAAAACAGAGAAGTCGAATGTGGTTAAACTCTATCAAGTATCAATGACTTTGCTTTAAATTTAGGTACGGAGAACCGGAAATGAAACAACCTGACCTCAGCTTGGATCAGTCGTGGAACCACCAATGCCAAACATCATGTTAGAAGTCCAATTTACGTCATTGCAGTGGAAATGGATCGAATTTTTGCTTTAAATAGACAACCCTGACAAGCAGAAGGCCTGCAACACAAAGAAATAACATAATTTATAAGAAAAAAGTTAGATATTCACCAGTTTCAAACTTTTATCTGGGATCGAAGCATGGAAAACTGTACTACAACATTTCAGCAAAGTTTAAAGAGTTCAACTGGAGAAATCCATTATCCATGTCAATTCAAACATTATAATTAGCAGAAACTAGCATAGGGACCAAAACAAGATTACGAAGCCATCTCCGCTCTATTCATTTCAGCTAAATGAACAATAAAAAACAGCTCTTTCTGACAAAAGTGTTTTGGTCTAAAAGTGAATCAGTAGCTGGAACAAGGACCCTAGTTTTCATAATATAGTTGGATAAGTACTCAATTCATCAGGCAACAAATTGCCTTGCAACATAGTGTGATCTTTTCCTAGCCTCGCCGAGGAGCTTAAAGCAAAGATGCTTCTTGCACAGGTTGTTATATTTTTAGCAGATGTTTTCAGTGAAACAACTTCATAAATGACTGCTCGTGTTATAGACATAGTTTAAATCAAGTTAGCCCGATATAACTCTGATCGAACAGCCTGAGACAGATTGACAAGTCTTTCTCATACTCCACACAACAACGTGACAGAGAGGAGGTCATTGAAATAAAATCAAGTTAAGCAAATAACGTTATCTATATATTTGCTCAGTTGGTATACTGTATTCGTGGATTCTGCGAATTGGTATGCGAGATGATGATATCTTGTGCAAAAATAAACAATGATTCCTCCATAAAACAAGAGGATTTGTTGAGCGCTCACCTCAGAGAACACAGATTTGGTTTTCATGTCAAACTTGCAGACTGGACAGAATGTCCCCCAATTAGTCAGCCATGAGTCCACACAGCTCGAATGATATTCTGCTAGTAGTTAAAAGAAAAGTTATGATCAAGTTTACAAGTGTCGAAGATAACAGAAGAAACCAAAATCCTACCATGCTGGCAAGGAAGAACTTTAAGGATTTCTCCGTCTTTGTAATCCTCGATGCAAATGGCACAAGTTTCTCCACAGTGGGTGTGATTCAAATGAGCAGAGTGGAATGTGAAGCGTGGAAGCCCTTCCAACATCCGGAGGTCCACGCATTTACGTATTCTCAGGCTATAAATCCAGTGTCTGGGCATAACAAAGGCCATTACAAGGAAAGATAACATAACAAAAAGAGAAAAAAATGATATTGCTACAACATTCCACAATGTCTCAACACCAAAATGGGACAAGTAAATGCAACATTCGCCTTCCATCCCCCGAGCATGGTCTCTTAAGATTTCACCAGCCATTTTCGAAACAAAAACAGCAGACACGTTCATTCCATCGGGATTCATCATCACTGCAGAACCAGAATAGATACAGCATACTCCATAAATAAGAGATAAAATGTATGAAAAATAAACCATCTTTACACGCATTATTTTTCTATAGTTTAAAGCACTGTTCGCCCCTTATTCTATCCAAAATACTTGTCTGTGCCTAGTGATCTGCTATTTTGCAACATTTGCACCCGACCTATTATTTCGCATTATTTGCAACGACCTATCTAAAATCTTGATGTTTTCCCCCTACCCTATTATTTGCTAACATTCGAGTCTTCACCTGTGGAAATTGGTGAAATCCTATGTTGAATGGAAACTGAAGCAGAAACGGACACTCTGAAATGTTATTTTACAACAAAATATACATAGACAACGATAATGGAAACAGAAAAAAAAAAGAAGAAACAGAAACCAACATGAAACGCGGAAACGCTAGCGAAAAAGAGTTTCCATGCAAAATAGATGAAGTCTCATTGCCCCCCAACCTATCTAAAATGTACATGTTTGCCTCCTAAGCCATTATTCGCTAACGCTTGCTTCTTCACTAATGAAAATTCATAATATTTCAACCAATCCGGATGAATGATAGGTTAACAGTTCCATTACATCTTCAACAATTCTATCAAATTTGTAGGGATTGGTTTCTGCTAGGTATGTTAAGCTTTTAACAAAACTATTACCTTACCATCCATCCATCAACCCCATTGACAGACAAACATTTTGGGTTGGACACTTCTATTTAAACCGTTTCCATTATGTTCCGTCTCTTCGTCCATAGCAGACCGTATCTATTTTCATTTGGCTATTTTACGAAGGTCATGCTTTAGAAACAACGTTTCTCGTGTCATATTTCATGCGGCATAGGCCGGAAAAGGGGCAAAGACAAGCATTTTCGATCCTAAACTACGAATTTGAAAATGGATTAATTCAAAAGGGAAGATTAAAAAGAACTTACTGTAAATCAAATTCCGCATATCACGATTATCATACACAATAGCAGCATGAAACCCGGCATTTTGAGCATTTCGAATTTTATCCTCGAAAGAACATTCGCCTCTTTCAATCAAAACGAATCTCACATTTCCATCATCATTATTATTAGTATTACGCAGCGAAGAACAGGCATCGAGGGGATTGGCCAAATGCAGAGCTCCGCATCTAGTAGAATCGTTGAGGCCAGCAGCTGCAAAATTAGAAAAATTGAAGAATACCCAAAAAAGAAAAAGGAGGGATGAAATTAAAGAATGAGAAAAAGGGTTACCGAATTTGGCGGGAAGATCAGGGAAGGAAAATAATAAGGGTTTTAGAACCACTGTGGCTGAAATTAAACGGTTATAGTAACACATAAACAGGGTTAGGATTAAGATTATATATAATCCACACGATGATGATGATGATGATTCTCTCATCTTAATATCTCTCTATTTATTGCCTATTATTATTATCTGAGTTTTTTTGAGCTAATTTGGAAACAGTAGTCATCTCATTTCAGACGAGGCTGTTCGAGTTCAGACATTCTTGTCTCACTCAGCTGCTCAAATTACTATTTCATCCCCTGACAAGAATGTACTCACTATTTATCCGTAATATATATTTCTAGTGTTAATTTCTTATGAGTTCATTGTAATTTTACGTTTTTGTAAATAAAAATCTGTAAAATCGATCATTTTTTTAACTCTGTAAACAATACAATTACAGTCATTTATTTGCTCAAATGCAAACCACAATCTTTTATTTGAAAAAACATTAAACCACGTACCACTTATATAAAATTAATCCATTACTTTTAATATTCTATATAAACAATTCGATTTTAAATTAGGATATTTGTTCGTTCGTAAGATTATATTCTTTGTCGACTATAATCCCTTTCGCAAATAACTTGCATATTATTGAGTGGAACGGTTAATCACAAAAACTCTTTTCATTTGTATGATGATTATAAGTAAATATGTATTAATTTTCTACTTTCACTTTTTCTTTCATAAAATAAAAGTAAAACTGAATTTATTAAAACAAATAACTATATTGTTAACAAAGAAGCGGACACTCTAATTCTTCCGAACTAATACATAATTAACGTCTCACAGTAGCCAACATGTTACAAATCACTAAATCTTTTACGGATGAGGTTTAAATATTGTCAAGTTATCCACACTCATAAATAATGTCAGATAAGTATGAGAGATTGAAGTACTAAGACACAATCTAACTGAACTACTAACCTCCCCAAATTGACAGCTTTAAGACCTATTTGACATTGTTGAGGAGAGAAACGATTGATATGGAGAAAGTTCTGTAGAAAAAAGTGGAAAAAAATGTGAAAATTATTTCGCAAATACATATAAAACTTTTAAAATAAAGAAGCTTGAGCTGACAGTTAAAATTTACCAACAACACACCTCTTCATACAAATGCCTTCTGAACTTGAAGCGTGCACAACACACATTTCAGTCATAAAAACTCTAATCTCATATTACTTAACCGATTGAATCAAAATTTGAGCTTGTAATTAAGACTCGACAACATATTTTATATTACTCTTTAACCATTTTTTTTAGACAAAATGTTTACATAATATTATGACTTATGATCCTTTCAAAAAAAATATTATGACTTATGAGATTTACATAATATTGACTTATGAGATTATTGTTTTTTGGTAACATTTGACTTATGAGATTAACATAATGATAAATTATAAAATCTATCACAATCAACTATTTTAATGGGCCAACCATCAATTCTCTTAAATTATTTGGCAGGGTTCTTATAAATAGAGGACTAGCAGGGTCAAATTGCAATTACTATAAAACTGAACTGCACGTCGTTTTATAAATAAAAAACCTTCTGTAAACGCATGTCGTTTAGGGAACGGCGCGCTTCTTCATGTATAGACCGAGCTAGGAAGTGGAGTCGGGAAGATGGAAGAAATTTCGAAGCTGCCATTGCCGGAAGCATTCCTGGATTTCCTTCATCACAACGGTCTTGACCCTGCCATTTATACGGCCACCGATTCAGTCCCTCGCTATATAAGGTACCCTTATTCATTATCATTGCATATCAAGTTAAATATTTATAGAGATTGTTCGAGGTTTAGCTAATTATGCTTGAGTAGAAGGTTATTATAAAGTTGATTCTGTACTTTAATTAACCGAAACGAGCACACTCTTAGTTTTGGTAGTCTTAAATTTTGAATTTCTGTTTTCGCTATAGGTTGAAGCCCGGGAGTGAAAATGATGTTCAAGAGATCGAGGCAGAGATCAAGTGTAAGCTTCAGAAGGTGGATTGGTTACCTGGTTTTTATTCTTTTCCGCCACAATTTCAGATTGCTAACTCAAATGCTTATCGACAAGGAAAGGTAACTGATACGTCTTCATATGCAATAGTTTTCGGTGACACTAGAAAACTTTAGTGCTTTTGTGTTTCGGTCATTATTCAAGATTTATTGAATTTTTCTTTTTAGGGTTTTAAGTGACTGTAATCTTAGGTTTGTAGTTATACATAAGTTTTTTATGGCCTTTCAGATATATGGAATTGATGCTGCTTCGGGAGCTGCAGTAATGGCGTTGAATATATCACCCGGAGATCATGTCCTTGATCTTTGTGCTGCTCCAGGTAGGCCATTGTTTGTTTTTCATGTGGTCTTTTAGTTTGATAAAGTTGATCATAACTTGTAATTGATTTGGACTTTAAAAAGAATGAGCGCTCTGATAATTTGTAACTTCCATATGTATTATGTACTCCTTTGCCGTCCATCTATGCAAATTTTTTTTCTTTAAACCTCTTGTTTTCTGATAAAGAAGATTATCCTTCCACATAATATACCACTCGTACTTGATTTGCATGCAATGTTTTTTCTTTTAATTACTCTATGCTTCACTTCAGGTGCTAAACTTTGCATGATAACGGATCTTCTTGGTGATTCGGGATCCATAACAGGGGTTGATATTGCAAGACATCGCCTGGCAGCTTGTAGAACAATGTTACAGAAATATGCACTGGGTAACAGATGCAGACTGTTTGTTGCTGATGGAACTTCGTTTTCTCTTGTGCCTGTGAGGAAATGCTTGCATTCTAGATCTTGTAAGTATCTTAGGAACTAGAGAGTACATTCTTGTATTTTGATGAAGCTTCTTGGATGTTTATCCTTTACTTTGTGAGACTCTTTTTGATGTGTTTATCCTTCTGTCTAGTGTTGAACAGATGAATCTGCATGTAAAGAAAAAGACGACACATTTAGGGAGTGGACTTCTAGGAGATTATGGAAAGAGAGGAAACAAGCTGCTAAGGTAAGGGAACTTTCTGCTAGAGCGTTGTCAGCAGAGAGCGATCCCGAACTAATTTTTTATGGTCAAGATTCTGGAGTAGTTGGGCTCAGCAAAAGTGAATTGTATCAAATTGTGTGCGATAATGAAGTTTTAAGCCGTGGCTATGATAAGGTAAGTTATGTCATAGGCTGTGTACTTTTGAATTGCTCTGTTGCTAACAGTTCTGCGTCCATTTTGCTCACCTGTGCATGCTAATAAGTGGTGAAATTTTATACAGGTTCTTGTGGATGCAGAGTGTACCCATGACGGATCAGTTAAACATATCCAAAAATTTGAGCAGTGGGGATGGGAAACTCTTCAGCAACGTGTTCTAAATGCTGAGAGGACCGATAGTTTGACCACACTTCAGGTAATTGTCATATACTAACCATTTGTTATGCTTCTTCTGCTTCTTTTGTAGCCACCTCATAGTGCTGATGAACCTATCCTGAGTTTGAACTGCCTTGTTCGAAGCTTTTAACAGTATTCATTGTCTATAACAAGTAAATACACATACACACAGATATATAGACGCACATGAGCAGCTGGGAATTTTAAGGAATGTTTATGTCATGAGTAGGAAAAATAGAAGTGAGGTTTTAGCGATTGATTTGCTAATGTTATGGATAGCATATGGATATGAAATATTTGTCCAGTCATGGACAAAGTGGAAGGTGGAGTGCAGAAGTATCTTTCTCACCAAATGTGATGAATAGAGTGGAAGAATCGCAACGAGGAAGAAAAAACAAATGTGCTAGAAATCTCATCATAGTGATAAGGGCCATGAAAAAGCTTCGTTATTGCTAAGTCGTGATAATGAGTATAAAGTTATGTTCAATGCAGCAGCATAATAAATTAGTGGAGTTCATCTATTGTGTAATGGCTAGTTTAGTGATAGTTCTATATATCAAATATTATCTGTTGTTTGGTTTTATCTCAATGTCTTTAACATAACATCTGACCTACAACTGTTTTTAGAACGTTTTGTTGCTATTCTTTTCTGTGCATCTTTTCGTCGAAATTCATGTTGTGCTGTTATTGAAACATTTTATATGGTCATCCTGATGCCTGTGTGATTGGGCTATGTTTTATGTTTTCTGGCGAAAGTGCATTCTCAGCCTTGTAGGTGATATATATTTTTCTTGCAGTTAAAACTTCTAACAAATGGTTTTAAGCTGCTAAGGGTTGGCGGTGTGCTTGTCTACAGCACTTGCAGGTATGTCTCCTAAGTCCTATTGGCAAATCCCATGTATTGCAAGAGAGCATCAAATATCGATATAGTTGAAACTGATCTTTTTGATTTTCAGTTTGACAGTTTCTCAAAATGAAGACGTGATTGAGAAATTTCTCAAGGAGAATCCTTCTGCAGGTAGGTTCTCTGTTCTTGAGATGATGAATCATTGTCTGAACATTTAATTATTGATCTTTGCAATTCCTTAAGATTGTTTGAGTGAATTTACAAGGGTTGTCCTATGCTCATATGGAAGGAAAGTTCATGTATGCCGAGCCTTAAGCCTTTCTTAGTTTCTTTCCTTTCCCCATCTTGCTTCTAAAATTGTGCACGTTAGTCTCAAATATCTGATTCTTGTATTATATTTGTTAGAACTAAAAGAATATGATCTAAGTGCATGATAGGCGAGGTGTTTTCAGGGAATCCAGTAGATATTGTACTTAACTGGTTACCTCTATCCCTGTGGCGGTTTTTTGCATTCTAGCATGCCATTTTTATGTTATATACTGCAACAGAAGGTCATATTTGTTGCTAATAACCTGTAGTTCATCCACGTGTTGATGCAGAGCTGCAGGGTATAGATGCTGCCAGAGATTGGCCGTGTAAAAGTGGGCGGATACCCGAGACCTTGCGCTTTGATCCTTTGAGTTCAGAAACCAGTGGACTGTTTGTGGCGAAGTTCACAAAGTCTGCTATTTAGTTGAGGTTAGAATTTATGATAACTTGGTTTTGAGGCTGCAATTATTCAGTTATTATGGAGATACATTTGGTTTGATATAGTCAATTGCATATGCTGATACTATGATCTTCACAATTTATTATCATATTTAAATTGATTCCTCAATAAAGTGCCATTTTATTTTTTATAAAAAGGGCGAAAGAAAAAATTTGCACCATTATTTTGTTTTAATTTTATAGTTCACAGATGTAGTCCAACTATTATGTGTAATTCGATTTTGGGTAAATTTCATAAAAATTCTATGAATGTTGGTTCACTTTCAAAATAAGGATCGAGGTTTCATACTTTTTTCAAAATTGTAAAACTCAATTTTAACAATCTGAAAATGAAAAATTTCAATAATTAAAATTGTTTTATACCATGTTTACCATAGAACCACATTTACGGTTTCTGAAAATCATCATTTTTTAATTTTTATCTCTTCAACATCGACTTTCTCTTTTTTTATCATACTCCATTTGAATTATCTGAAAATAGAAAAAATAAGGAAAATTATCATTCCATTCGAATTCAGCTAAATGCATTAAAGCAAATGACCCTTCAATTAGGGTGACAATTGGTCACCATGTCTAATACCCCGCTGCTCTGGGACAAAAGGGCCATTAACGTGATCATTAAATCTAAAGGAATACCTTGCATTGAAGGGGGGAAAGATAGGGTGACAATTTGTCACGATGTGTAATACCTCGCTCTAGGACAAAAGAGCCAATAACATGATCATTCAATTTAACCAAATATCAACCGAGGTAACATGCATCATAATTAACTTCACCCACCTACTTGGGAAAACCTAGCTTCCTCTTGTAGAAAATTTCAATCAACCCGATTATAAGTCTTACTAATATCAATTTTAAGAGCCATGCTTTTTATTTCACATTGCATCTCATACAATGAATTACTTTAAATGCTCTTTCAAAAAATAAAAATAAAAAAATACTTCAAATACAATCATAACATTGTTCTGAATCGCCCAACCTTTCAAAAAGGGGCATATTGATTTTCAGGGATAATATCAGGTCAAATTTTTACGATTGGCCAATTTTTAATTTTTAAAAAAAAAAGAATTATAGGACTCAAATTGGTTCTTATCCCAATTTTAATTGAACGATGATGCTAAAAGTGTGTAGCAAATTTGAAGCATATAATTGAATTAATTGTGGCAAAAACATATGGATTTGTTTTTTATTATTATTATTATTATTAAGAAAAGACGTGAATTTGTTTGTTTCCGACAAACTAGATCCATAGGCAAGATTCTATATATTTTTTTAAAAGAATAAGGAAAAAAAATAAAAATGTATCTGGTCGTAGTATTGGACGAGTGCATGGTCTGAGTTTCTCCTCTTAAACATAAACTATAGAGATTAGAGAGTAAAAAATGTATTTTTAGCATGCAACTTAGCTTTTGCATTATTGATAATTTTGGAGTTTTTGATCAGAAGTTGGAAGAAATTTTACTATGAATCAGTCATCAAATTGACTGGACAAACGAAAATAAAAATAATTTAAAGTGACAAAAAAATTTGAATTATTGCTTCCTTTGTTTTGAAATATATGCATCGTTTAAAAAAGATGAAGTAATATTCTGGAATATGTGTATTTTTCACACATTTGGTTTGTTTTTTACAATTTTGTTATTGTTTTAAATTCTTTTTAAATTGTGAATAGTGAATTTTTGGCAAAAATACAGGAAACATTAAATTATTTACCCGAATGACATTAGCTTATTTTCGTTTCAATTATATATCCAAAAATCAACACAGCACACCAATTTATGACAGCGGGCTCCACAGCTCGGATAATAATTTGAAGCAGCTTTTCCTCCATAAACGCCGGAGAAGGAAATTCTTACAGCTGAGAAACACCGCCGGCCGGAATGAACAAAGAGACGACTGACCACGAAATCACAGCTCCTCTTAGTAAGTAACAGCTTCTCCGGCCTATAATTTTACTCTCTCCTAACTTAAATTCTTCCTCTTCAATCTCCGCAGTTAATCCTACCGGCGATGCCGAGAATTCTCCGATCGAACAAGTCGCCCTCACAGTTCCGGCGACCGACGATGCTACACTTCCGACAATCACTTTCCGGATGTGGACTTTGGGGAGTCTGGCCTGTATACTCCTATCTTTCCTCAATCAATTCTTCTGGTACCGCCGTGAACCTCTCACGATCACCTCCATCTCCGCTCAGATCGCGGTGGTTCCTCTCGGCCATCTCATGGCCGCCGCGATAACGGATAAGGTTTTTTTCAGGGGAAAACGGTGGGAGTTCTCGCTCAATCCGGGACCGTTTAATGTGAAGGAGCACGTGCTTATCACGATCTTTGCTAATGCTGGGGCCGGTAATGTCTACGCCATTCATATCGTTAGTGCCGTTAAGATATTTTATAAGAAGGAATTGAGTTTCTTTGTGGCGTTTCTCGTCGTTATAACCACTCAGGTTTTGGGGTTCGGTTGGGCTGGTGTTTTCCGGCGGTATTTGGTTGAACCGGCTGCTATGTGGTGGCCGCAGAATCTGGTTCAGGTTTCTCTTTTCAGGTTAGATTGGATTGGTCCACCATAAGCACATGTGGTTAGGATTAGAATATTTGATTAATTTGATAATAGTAATCTTTATATAATTACTAGCTGACTAATAATGACCTGGAAAATCATAAAATATCATGTGTCGTTTTCAAATCTCTGAAGTCCATTGTCGTTTTATACATAATTGAGATATTAATTAGTTAAAGATTCCACAAGATGCTAGTTACCAAAAAAAAAACAAGATTCCACAAGATACTTTAGCAAGTAATCTTGGCAAAGGCTTTTTTTTTTCCTTCCTTTTGGGAATTTATCAAAAGTTCTACAGAATAAAATCTATAATAGGAGATGAAGAAATGCATCTAAAATACATGTGTCCAACTTTGTATTTATTTTCACTTTTTACTCAGCGTAAGGATCCATTTGTTCGTTGACATACTCAAAATAACTAATAATGATCTTATAACAAAAAACTCTAAGAATTGATTTTGTGTAAAGCCCGCTTTTCCTATTAACCATTAATTTCAATTTTCTAAAATCTATCATTTTTTTAGTTTTTTCTTTGCTTGGAACATCATAAATTAATGACTATTGGATTGATAATTTTGATCAACAATAAAAGAGATCATTGTGTTAGTTAAGTGCAAACCTCAAGATCATAATGTATGGTTTTGAAGTTCAAGTGTCATAATGAGAATAAGGGAAAAGTTGTCCGACTATGGTTGTAATCTACAATTGTGCAAAGTTAGTAAATTTCATATGAATTCTTAACCACTTTGGTAACTGACAACTTTTTTTTTTTGTATATACAAGTAAATAAATAATTAGTCAGATTGAATTAATGTAAAACAAATTATGAATCTCATTTATTTCATGTCTTAAGTGCACAGAAAACAAATGATTATGAATTTTTTACAGGGCATTACATGAGAAGGAGAAGAGGCAATCCGGAAGACTAACAAGGAATCAGTTCTTCATTGTTGCCTTCATATGTAGCTTTGCTTACTATGTGTTTCCAGGTTACCTCCTGGAAAAGTTAACCTCTCTATCCTGGATCTGTTGGATATTTCCAGCCTCCATTCTTGCCCATCAGCTTGGTTCAGGACTACATGGTCTAGGAATTGGGTCAATCGGATTTGATTGGGCTACGGTTTCCTCTTATCTTGGAAGTCCAATGGCTAGTCCTTGGTTTGCAACTGCTAATGTAGCTGCGGGTTTTGGACTTATTATGTATGTTATCACTCCAATTGCTTATTGGCTCAACATTTACAAGGCCAAGAGTTTTCCCATTTTCTCAGATGGCCTGTTCACTTCTTCCGGCCAAAAATACAACATCTCCGCTATCATAGACCCCAATTTTCATATTGACATGGACATATATGATCAGGAGGGCCCTCTATATCTTAGCACCAATTTCGCCATGATTTATGGCCTCAACTTTGCTTGCTTGACTGCCACTATTGTCCATGTCTCCCTTTTTCATGGAAGGTAATTAAGACAATACAAGAATTGAGTAGCTACTTTTCAAGATAATTAATGAATGTACTCAATCTAACATACTCGATTTTGAAGGATTAATGTAGAGACATATGGCAGCTAAGCAAGTCTGCCTTTCAAGAGAAGAAAATGGATGTGCACACAAAACTCATGAGAAAGTACGATCAAGTCCCGGAATGGTGGTTCTCGCTCATTCTTGTGTTGACCATAGCTGCCGCGGTGTTTACATGCGAGTATTACAGCAATCAACTCCAATTGCCATGGTGGGGTGTTTTGCTTGCTTGTGCTCTTGCCCTGTTTTTCACCCTTCCTGTTGGAATCATTACTGCTACAACGAATCAGGTAATATTAGCCTAGATAGTTAGTTTTGTTATAGTAAGATATATAAGAATTGGCATGTTGCACGGAAATGAACACTGATTCAGAAATAGAAAACATAGCCTTCAAATGGAAACTGAAACAGTAAAGCTGAAACGCTACTGAGAGGCGTTTCTGTCAAAAATAGCATTGTGGGACTCCATGATTCATTTTCTGAAATGAGTTTTATTTTGTAACAGACACCAGGGCTAAATGTGATTACAGAATATATCATCGGTTATATATATCCAGGATTCCCTGTTGCTAACATATGCTTTAAAGTGTATGGATATATTAGCATGAAACAAGCCATCACATTTCTGCAAGATTTCAAGCTAGGCCATTATATGAAGATTCCTCCTAAAGCCATGTTCATGGCACAGGTATGCAATTTAGTCTGCCTGTATATCCAATTTTCTGGTAAATTATATCTATTGTCGCTCAACTTTCTTTTAGTAAGGTTCTTGATCTTCAAAATCAGCACTTTGCCCTTTACTATGTAATGACCCAATTTACTGTTGATAAAATCTCTTAGAAGGTAACCATCTATTGTAGAGCAGATGAAAATGGTATTTAAATTGTCAAGTGTCACCGGTTATTTTAATTTAGTCAACGGTAAATGAGGTCATTATACTAATAAAACGAAAAGTCCATCTAGTTTTGAAATTCAGGGGCCATGATTAAAAATAACAAAAAAATTGAGCGGCCATGAGCATTTTAGGTACAAATTTCAATGTATTTCTTTTCTTGTGATAATGATCAGGTGCTAGGCACTATAATATCAGCAATAGTACATTTAACGACATCGTGGTGGCTTATGGGAAGCATTCCGGACATATGTGACCGTGAATTACTTCCACCAGGAACCCCGTGGACATGTCCAGGTAACTACAGCTATCAATTTCTCAACCCATGTGACACGATTATCATTTTTATATCGAATGTAAATCACTTAAAAACACAACTATGCTTCGATAATCTGTTTTGGCACTCACTTACAGGTGACCATGTATTCTATGACGCATCAGTAATCTGGGGTCTAATAGGACCTCGTAGAATATTCGGAGACCTAGGACATTACTCGGCCATAAACTGGTTTTTTCTAGGTGGTGCAATAGCTCCTCTCTTAGTTTGGATTTCACACAAGGCCTTCCCCAACAAAGATTGGATTAAACTAATCTCCATGCCTGTAATGTTAGGAGCTACACTGAACATGCTACCTGCTACTGCTGTGAACTACATTACATGGATAGTGATTGGATTTGGCTCAGGGTTTATTGTGTATAGATACTACAGAGAATGGTGGAGCCGCCACAACTATGTGTTGTCCGGTGCACTTGATGCGGGGTTGGCTTTTATGGCGGTGTTGTTGTACTTTTGCTTGGGAATGCAGCATGTTAGTCTGGATTGGTGGGGGAATGATTCAGATGGATGCCCTTTGGCTTCTTGCCCTACCGCTCCTGGAGTTTTTGTTAATGGTTGCCCAACAATCTCGTAACTGGTTGAGTCGAGTTGAATTGAATTGAATTGAATTGGATTGAATTGGATTGAATTTCAACAAAAGAGAAAATATCACAAAAAGAAATATTGGTGTTTTTATTTTGTGAAAAAGAAATGTCTCGCAAAATAGATCTGTATTGTAATTGTAATTATTGCAACCCTTCTTAGCTGTAAGAAAATCATATTATTTAGTAACAGAGTAAATTTAAAAATAAAAACCACAATATTTTTGGTCAACTATTGGTTTTCATTTGTAGCTTGAATAGTGCACCGACAGAAAGTCTCATTAACCAAAATAATCGTTTTATAGAATTAATGTGTCTTCTTATTGGTTAATCTATTGATTGAAGATTGATTCTTGAACATTCGGGTCAGTTTTGAGGTTTTGATTTGTTAGGGGTGTCAACCTAGTCCAATTGAATTGGTAAATTGGATAAACACAATTTTTCTTATTTTATATATGGATTAATTCAACTAGCAAGAGGCTAGTTAATTTTATTAGACAAGTTTGTAGACTAATTGACTATGTTTTATTCAGTTGAGAGTATAAAAAATCATAAAAGTTGATGGAATTAATCAAACTTCTTCTTTAGAAAGAAAAAAGGTTGCTTAAATCCCCATCAACATTTTTTATGGGCCAATCAAACTTTTTGTAGAAATTAGAGGAAATTAAAACCGCACATCATATATTTGAAGCCTGGACTTTTTTGAGAGAAAGCCTTTTTATTGGCTATACTAAGAAAAAGATTGCTTGTATAAATGAAAATAACAGTACACTTTTGTTCCAATTCAGCACATTAAAAAATCCCACACTGCACCAACTTATATCAGTGGGCACCATAGCTCCGGCTAAGTAGACACCTTCTTCTCCATGAATCCTGGAGAAGGAAATTTTTACAGCTGAGAATCGCCGGCCGGAATGACGAATGACACGACTGATCACGACATCACTGCTCCTCTTAGTAAGTAAATTCTCTTCTTTCTATTTTTGTTTGTCCCGACAACTGTAAACATTAGTTGATTACTGTAAACATAACGGTCAGAGTATCCTTGAGCTTCTTCCTTGTATTTCTTTCTCCTTCTCCGGCCTTTAATTAAATTTCTCTCTTCAAACCACTGCAGTTAAGCCTACCGGCGATGCCTCCGCTTCCACAGTACTCGACGAAAACTCTCCGATCGAGCAAGTTTCCCTCACAGTTCCGGCAACCGACGATTCTTCTCTTCCGACAATCACTTTCCGGATGTGGAGTTTGGGGAGTGTGGCCTGTATACTCCTATCTTTCCTCAACCAATTCTTCTGGTACCGCCGTGAGCCTCTGACAATCACCTCCATCTCCGCTCAGATCGCGGTGGTTCCTCTCGGCCATCTCATGGCCGCCACTATCACCGATAAAGTATTCTTCAGGGGAAAGCGGTGGGAGTTCTCGCTCAATCCGGGGCCGTTTAATGTGAAGGAGCACGTGCTTATCACGATCTTTGCTAATGCCGGGGCGGGAAATGTCTACGCCATTCATATCGTTAGTGCCGTTAAGATATTTTATAAGAAGGAGTTGAGTTTCTTTGTGGCGTTTCTCGTCGTTATAACCACTCAGGTTTTGGGGTTTGGATGGGCTGGTGTTTTCCGGCGGTATTTGGTGGAGCCGGCCGCCATGTGGTGGCCTCAGAATCTGGTTCAGGTTTCGCTTTTCAGGTTAGACTTTGCTTTGCCGTTGGATTAATTGACCCGCCATATTCGTTTGATTTATTATATTTAACTATAATATAATAAGGCATAAACACATGTGATTAGGATTATAGAGTAATAATATTTGATAATCTTTCTAAAATTACTAGCTGACGAATGATAACTTGAAAAATGAGCAAGTGTCGTTCTCTGAACTTACAAATCTTCCTTTGTCGTTTTATATATAACTGATATTTGATTTTTTCAAAGATTTCAAAGATACCGAAGTAATCAAATTTTCTACTCATTGATTTCAAAAATAATAAAAATTTATACTAATTACTTTAGTAGGAGCGATCAATTTTTTTGTCTATTCGGATGAGTAGACCTATCCACTTACTATTCATTCATTAGATGTTTTATATATTGATTTTCTTTAATAAAGTTGGTTGTTTAAAAAAAGAAAAAACAGAAACAATGTCAAAAAGAAAAAAAACAGAAATATGATCAAAATTTGTTTTCTTTTCTCCCCTGAAATGATCAAAATTGGAATTTAGTGAAAAATTCATCTATACATATTCATTCAGAGGAGGAATAAAATGCATCTAAATAAATACATCCAAATTCATAATGTATGTAAACATGTGTGTGTCTGGCCTTTTTCTCTTTAATCTCTAACATACGAAATTTTGTTATCAGAAAATAAGTCTCCATTTCTTCGTGGATAAAGTTAAATTAAACAGATGACTTTTCAATTTGGCATTTATCTCTCAAAACTTCAACTAATATAATGATCATTGTTGCATTCGAATAAAATGGTAGACCACCTTGCAATGGAAAACCTCAAGAGAGGGTTACATTGTATTCAACTGGTAAACTTGATCAAGAGTAAAATGGTTAAAGTTGGTTCATTTTAATATGAATTATTAGCCACTCAGCCTCAGGTAGTAGCTGACAAAATCTTTGTATAACAAGCTAATAAATTATTAATCTGAAACAATTCATGTAATACAAATAATGATTCTAATGTATATCATGTCTTAAGTGTACATAAACCAAATGAATATGGATTTGAATTGAAGTATATACAATTAATTGTGTCCTTCTTATCCATATTTGTAAATGGAATCGTTGTATTGTAATGTACAGGGCATTACATGAGAAGGAGGAGAGGAGAAGGGGAAGGCTAACAAGAAACCAATTCTTCATTGTTGCCTTTGTCTGTAGCTTTGCTTACTATGTGTTTCCAGGCTACCTCCTGGAGAAGCTAACCTCTCTATCCTGGATCTGTTGGATATTCCCGGCCTCCGTTCTTGCTCATCAGCTTGGTTCAGGATTACACGGTCTTGGAATCGGGTCAATTGGACTTGATTGGGCTACTGTTTCTTCTTATATTGGAAGTCCAATGGCTAGTCCTTGGTTTGCAACTGCTAATGTGGCTGCTGGTTTTGCACTTATTATGTATGTTATCACTCCAATTGCCTATTGGCTCAACATATACAAGGCCAAGACTTTTCCCATGTTCTCAGATGGCTTGTTCACTTCTTCAGGACAAAAATACAACATCTCAGCTATAATTGACCCCAATTTTCATATTGACATGAACATGTATGATCAGGAGGGCCCTCTATATCTTAGCACCAATTTTGCCATGATTTATGGTACAAATTTTGCTTGCCTGGCTGCCACTATTGTCCATGTCTCTCTTTTTCATGGAAGGTAAGACACTAAAAGAATGGGCAAGTCACACTCATACTCCAATTTTTTCCTTACTTCTATTATGGCAGTGAAATCGAGCATTATGGTTCATGAACTTTGCATTTCATTAACATTATGGCTTCTTGTACCGTTGATTAAGGTAATAATTCCAATAGTTAGTAATACTCCATTGTAAAGGTAATGAAAATGATATCCTTAGCAACTTCCAGTTTTTGAATTTTTCTTTTATTATTTTGATGTCATTTAAGTGTTGTTTAGAATACTCCGAGACGCAAAGAATGAACAAATGTCACATGTACATGTGTTTGTTCTTAATATCAACATTTAACATGTAGTGGTATTTCGATTGATTGATTGTAGTATTTTTGGAGTATACTAAAATTTCTCATTTCTGGCTATGCCCATAAAAGAATAAGTAGCTAGTTTTGACCTGCATAATTAAGCTAAACTAATATACTGAATTTTGAAGGGTTAATGTAGAGACATATGGCAGCTAAGCAAGTCAGTGTTTCAAGAGAAGAAAATGGACGTGCACACAAAACTCATGAGAAAATACGAGCGAGTCCCGGAATGGTGGTTCTTGCTCATTCTTGTGTTGACCATAGCTGCAACCATATTTACATGCGAGTATTACAACAATCAACTCCAATTGCCATGGTGGGGTGTTTTGCTAGCTTGTGCTCTTGCCCTGTTTTTCACCCTTCCTATTGGAATCATTACTGCTACAACAAATCAGGTAACATTAGCATTTAGCCTAGGTCTTTGTAATTATAAGCCATATAAGCATTGTGCTATGTTGCACAGAAATGGACACTGAAATAGAAATAGGAAACATAGCCTTCAAAGGGGCACGAAATTCAGAAAAGCTACTTGTATTTTGTGGAAAATGGCATTGTGGGCTTTCATGATTCTTTCTGAGCTGAGTTTTCTTTTGTAACAGACACCAGGACTGAATGTGATTACAGAATATACCATCGGTTATTTATACCCGGGATTCCCTGTTGCTAATATATGCTTCAAAGTGTATGGATATATTAGCATGAAACAAGCCATTGCATTTCTGCAAGATTTCAAGCTTGGCCATTATATGAAGATTCCTCCTAAAGCCATGTTCATGGCACAGGTATATATACATATGCAAGTTAGTCTGTTTGGATTTGAAATATTTCTGGAGTAAATTACGCTCATGAATGTGATCCCATTTTTCAGGCTACAAGCTTAAATGTTATTTTCTTGTGATGATCAGGTGGTAGGCACTATGATATCAGCAATAGTACATTTAACAACATCATGGTGGCTTATGGGAAGTATTCCAGACATATGTGACCGCGAACTACTTCCAGCAGGAAGCCCATGGACATGTCCAGGTGACTATCACTATGCAATTTTCGACATGATAACACAATATACGGAAAAATCTCGTTCAACACAGTTGTCATTTTTATATCATTATATAAATTATAATAATGCATGCTTCGTTAGCCCTTTTGACACCTCGATTTACAGGTGACCATGTATTCTACGACGCATCAGTAATCTGGGGTCTAATAGGACCTCGTAGAATATTCGGAGACCTGGGATATTACTCAGCCATAAACTGGTTTTTCTTAGGTGGTGCAATAGCTCCTCTGCTTGTTTGGATTTTACACAAGTCCTACCCTAAAAAAGATTGGATTAGACTAATCTCCATGCCCTTAATCTTAAGTGCTACACTAAACATGCCACCAGCTACTTCAGTGAACTACATTACTTGGATTCTGGTTGGGTTTGGTTCAGGGTTTATAGTGTATAGATACTACAAAGAATGGTGGATCCGCAACAACTACGTGCTGTCCGGTGCACTTGATGCCGGGTTGGCTTTCATGGCGGTTTTGTTGCACTTTTGTTTGGGAATGAAGGATGTTAGTTTGGATTGGTGGGGGAATGTTGATTCAGATGGATGTTCTTTAGCTTCTTGTCCTACTGCTCCTGGAGTTTTTGTCAATGGTTGCCCATCAATATTGTGAGTTGTGTGTAAGTAGTTGATTCTTGATTGCATTGGATTGAGTTATCATAAAAGAGAATATACCACAGAAAGTTTATATTTACGTTCTGTAAAGAAGAAAATATATCGTGTAAAATAAATTTGTCATTATTGTATTTGTAAAGAAATTGTAAGAAGCAATGTTGTTTTTGAAAATTTTAAGAGTTCATTGCTATTAATTAATTCAAGGGGAAATACTTGATGGTGAGGATAACAAATTGATAAAGAATGAAAAAGATAAATTATCGAAAGTGATTGAGTCAAGAAGAAACAGAGTCAAACTGGAAAGCAATATTCCAACTTGATTCACTAAGTTAAACTCGTAGCATGGAAAGCCATGATGAACACTCTTTTCTCAATGACTCGGCAAGTGGATTACTTGAATCGCTCAAGCAACTAGGTCGTTTTAGCCAATTTTCATGTTTTAAGATTATTTAATTGTATTTGAAAATTTTAACCCATAATTTATATTTACTTGTTGTTAATTAGTTTGAACTCGTGTGACTTCACCTTTTAAAATTAGAAGGTGTACTTACTTAATGTGAAAGCTTGAGAAGAGATCACTCAGATTAGTTGGACGACAAAAAATATTTTAGATCACAGAATTATAAATCTAAACCTTTAGTACAATCGGTTCATTGATATGATAAGAGTGTGTCTGAGATTAATATAAAAAAATGTCGATGAGCTACTATCAGTTTAAACTTTTGTCAAATTATTTTGTGGTGAGTTACCAAAAAAATAAATTAGTTTGAGGTGCAAATGCAAATTTTATTGGGAAAGGGCCAGCGCCAAATTTATAACAAATTAGGGTGGAATTCCGAACAATTTCACTTCCCGGGAAAAGCCGATGCTAACAAAACGCCGTATAGCTTCAAGGCGGTTCTTCTGCAATCTCATCCCCTACCGGAGCTCCTGACGGCGAAAAACAATGAAGATAGTAACATTCAACGTCAATGGCCTCCGGCAGCGCGTTTCTCAGTTCGGCTCTCTCCTCAAACTGCTCAATTCTTTCGATGCAGACATCATTTGCTTTCAGGCATAAATCTTCCTTCTTTATTATCTTTCTCATCTGCTTCACTCATCATTTTCTGAATTCTGTTAATTTTTTACTGAACAGGAGACTAAATTAAGAAGACAGGAGCTCACTGCGGATTTAGCCATCGCCGATGGCTATGAATCCTTCTTTTCCTGCACCCGTACCTCCGAGAAAGGCCGCACCGGCTACTCCGGTAACCTAATTGTAATTGTAATTAATGTCTCCAAGTTTTTACATAACACACCGTTTAGTTCCCTATTTTGCAAACACACATTATTACTGTTTATGCCGAAATACAGCAGTTACAAATCTAAAATAAATAGACACAAGGACGAAAAAGTTTGTTATGTGCAAACCTGTGGATTTGAAAATTATTTACCCTAATTGTAATTGTTGAGTTCGCTTTTCTTGTAGGTGTTGCTACATTTTGCCGTGTGAAGTCAGCATTTTCTAGTACTGAACCTGCATTGCCGGTTTCCGCGGAGGAAGGTTTCACTGGTCTTGTCAATGGTTCGAAGTTTGGGAAGGATGACATGGCGGTTATAGCTCAGGGCCTTGAGGAGTTTGACAAGGATGAGCTTCTTAAGATTGATGGGGAGGGTCGGTGTATCATCACTGATCACGGTCATTTTGGTACTATCACTTTGCTTTAGGTGAAATCTGAATCCTTTTTGGAAAGTTTTGTGATTGGGATTAATGATTTTTGAGGTGTTTGGCAGTTCTTTTCAATATATATGGTCCTCGAGCGGATAGTGATGATTCTGAGAGGATACAGTTTAAGCTTATGTTCTACAAGATATTACAGGTGATTTGGTTAGTTATGTCCTGGTTTTTGAAGAATGGTGTTTCTGCGTGTTGTGTGACTTGAGGAAGTTTGTTTTATTTGTTATAGAAAAGATGGGAGAGTCTTTTGCATCAGGGGAGAAGAATATTTGTTGTTGGTGATCTCAATATAGCTCCCACTGCCCTTGATCGCTGTGATCCTGGACCAGATTTTGAAAAGAATGAGTGAGCTTTTGGCTGATTTCTGTGAAGCGATTGATGTACTTATGGCTATTTGAAGTTTTCTTATAGATATCTGTTAATTTTACAGGTTCAGGAGATGGTTAAGATCCATGTTAATGGAGTCTGGAGGTCCCTTTTTTGACGTATTCAGAGCAAAACATCCTGACAGGTATAAACTTTATGGTCAATAATAAGTTAGCTTATAATAAGTTAACTTGATGCATTTTTCATTTTCTAGTGTGTTATAGTATTGGCACCTCGTTGATGCATCCTATTATTATGTAGAAGGGAAGCATACACTTGCTGGCCATCAAATACTGGTGCCGAACAATTTAATTACGGGACTAGAATCGACCACATTCTTTGTGCTGGACCATGCTTACACGAAAAGGATGATCCTCAAGGTCATAACTTTGTTACTTGTCATGTTAAGGAATGTGACATATTGACAGAGTATAAACGATGGAAACCTGGAGATACAATTAGGTAAATATTTAACTCTACCATATTCCACGTGTTGATTTGATTACTCAGTAACTAAATTTGTTATGTAGTAAGTATATGCTGGAGATCTGTGTACACATGTCCTGTATTATTTAATCCACACGTGCTTACTATGAGCCTACTTCAGTTTTCTGCTTATATATCTTTGCATTCGTCTAAAGGTCAGGTCTGTATTTCTGCATTTTGTCGAGGGCAATTACTTAAAGTTTTTTCTTTTTTTCCTCTACACATAGATGGAAAGGTGGTTGGGGTGTTAAATTGGAAGGGTCTGATCATGCACCTGTTTATACGAGTTTGGTGACAACTCCTGATATCCTCCAACATAGTACTCCATCTTTATCTTCTAGATATCTACCCATGATTCACGGCTTCCAGCAGACACTTGGTGTGAGAATGTTTTCTTCTTGTTCAATCAGGTCCTCTTGATGCAATGTTAATTCAATTTTATCAATTTAATGCGCTAAGTTTGAGAATCATTTGCAGTGTCTGTTTTAATGAAAAGACAAGCTGCCACGCAAGTGCAATCTTACCAGATTGAAAGCTCGGTTTCAGATGAAAAAGTTACAATAAATTCCTGCAGCGAAAGCATGAAAAGATCATTTGATCGCTCTAGTATACCTTGTTCATCTGCTGCTAATTTATGTTCGGTGAACGAAGACACAAATGGTGTCATTCTGAGAAGAGATGATTCTACTGATGAGACTGCTTCCAGATCCTTGATAATGTCCCAAATTGAGCATATTAATTCAATGCCTTGTAAGAAAACCAAGAAAAAAGCAAGAAAAAATCAATTGTCCCAACTTTCCCTAACATCCTTTTTCCAGAAAGGTCCGAAGCTTAGTAATGATGTTGCAAATGCTTCAGTGGAAATATCTCATGGTGAAGCGGTTCTGCCAAATGCTAATGATCAACCAAGCAACACTAATACGCAAGTTGAGAAAAGCTGTTCTGAGCATTATGAATTGAACTCAAGCGCAGGAAGTCAGGATCAGGATGAGGTAAATGATGGTCCTAAAGAGAAAGAGAAAAATAACATTGCTTTAATGGAATGGCAAAGGATACAGCAACTCATGCAGAACACCATACCCCTTTGCAAAGGTCATAAGGAACCATGCGTTTCTCGGATAGTGAAAAAACCAGGTCCTACTTTTGGTCGCAGATTTTACGTCTGTACTCGAGCTGAGGTATCAATCAATACTCTTTTGTTTCATTATTTAACTAATATCTGTTAATTGCATAAACATTGCTGGATTTTTAACTCGGGATAATAATATCATAAATTGGATGATTAGATTAGACACAAAAAAAGAAGAAAATGAAGCAATGGTGGTATTTAGCTAACTAAATGCAGGGTTTATTTTGTTGTTGTAGGGGCCTGCATCTAATCCTGAAGCAAATTGTGGATTTTTCAAATGGGCTTCTTCAAAATCTCGGGACAAGTAATGATAATTCTTTTCCCTTGTAGATAGATCTTTCTGTAGATGTATTTATCATCTTGTTAGTCTCTTCATCAAGGTCCCTCTTCTGTGGTTTCGGATGTCCGGCAAAGTATGCCTAGCATTCGCATGCAACTATCTTATATAATGATAATGCCACAGATTCCTGCATATTTTTTATATGCTTGTTGAACTTGATTCTCAGAAAAATCAGTGTGTAGAATAGAATAGAACAGCAAGTAATAGAACAGCAATTTCTAGGCTCAAAATTACTTCAAGGTAAAACGTTGATAATATAATTTTTATTATTTCTTTCGTTAGAGATATATTTGTAATTCTCTAGAAATGTTAGAGCAAATTTGTACTTTGTTCATATCTTTTATATAGAAGAAGGAAGTAACCACATAGAAAAATTCAGAAGGAATGAACTTGAATTTGTATATATAATTTAACATCTTCTATGCCGCCAAGCAGCGCATAATGTGTAATATTTTATTGTTTTTAACCCCATAATATGTAATATTAGATTATGTTAAACATGATAAATATATATTAAAATAAGGCTAATATTTCAAAATGAATTAAACAAAAATGGGAGAACAACTCGGACAAATTAAGCCGATTTCCAAAAGTATAGGGATGAGAATGGGTAGGGGTGATTGTTCAAGTGGAGGGATGAGACGGATAGGGGTTATTTTCATACTCGTTTCACTATCCTAATGTGTGAAACACTTCAAATCTCAAATTATTTCCCTTTTAAATTGCGAGTATCTATGATTACTTGACATGTAAATTACATATTTTACAAAGCATAAATTTAGTAATAAACTATACAAATATTATCTTGACTCTGTGATTATTTGGTTACTCATAATAGGTTGTATTGTGGGATTAAATGTCTTAGACTACGCAAACAATATTATTCATATATATGAATGAAGCACATCGTGGAATGGATACACTGAGGGTAATTTCAATACTCATATATATCATTTTAAACAAAGTTCAAATAGTCACATTAAAATTCGAGACTCTGCGTGTAATGTACCCATTATCGTCTTACTCGGGTGCAAAAAATCCCAATAAGCTATTGTTTGAAATTTCTGCAGATTTTCTTCAAAGTAGGTCGTCATAACAAAATCAATTTAAAAAATAAACAAAATGATTGTATAAAAAAATAAAATAAACAAATGATGTGTGCTTTTTTTTTAAGAAGATTAGTGGGCCGGCTCCGTAAAAAAAATAGTGGGCCGGTGGCTGGACAAAGAGAGTACTGGAAGAATTAGTTCCTATGCGTGCATCCCAAGTTAATGAATGTATGATCTGTTGCCACTATTCTATTTTTTCTTGTTTCCATGCTAGTGAGAAATTGCTAATTACCTGATATAAAACTTGGCAAGTTTGAATCTTATGTCAAGAGCGTCCCTGTTTTAACAAAACCCTAAACCCTAATTTTGCTGTCACTTGCCTCCATCTGCCGGGAAGGTGCACCAATGGGAGAAAAAAACAAACTTGCAGCTGCTGAACACTTCTTGCTTTTATTTTTTTATTTTTTTTTTCTAACTCGGATACGATGAAATAATGCATAAGTTTGCCAAAACGATATATATTGATAGCTAGTGGAACTTGTAATAATTGTGTATGAGTTATGATTTTTGTTTCACAAGGTGACACCCCGAAATACGGTTGGAGATGTTCCCTTGAAGTGGTATGAGGATGAAAAACATATTGGATATAACATTAAAGGGAAGAAACTGGGAAAGAAAGAGAAGCTTGATAGTCTCCTCTCTTTTCTTCAAAGATCTCATCACCTCGGCAATAGGTGAGAATTATAGTAGTTGTTTAGTTCTCATGGTTCAGTAGTAAGCATAAGAACAGAATAAATTTGCTGACCGCTTGATTTTGAGTTTGGCTTGATTTAAGATAATCTAAAATGGTGGGCAGATATATAACCTGCCCTTCTTTTTCCTCGTAGTAGTCTCGGAGATCTTCCCTCCATTATCATACTTAACTATTAACTTTTCCATAATCATCATTTACTATAATACTCTTCTAAATCTAAACACTAAAGTTCGACCAAATCCTGAGTTAATTAATTGATAGTCTAATAACTATTTTTCATCAAGACTAATGTCTCCACGGTCCATATTAAGTTCATTGGAAAGGGGTATGCCTCTTGAACACTGCTTGCGTTTTGGACGCATAACAATTGCAATACTTTATATTAAAATTGTGAAGTATTTTTCTTGCATGTTAATGGTTGATTTAATTTAATTCAGGTACAAGGTTTTTGATGAATACAATCAAGAGGAGATAATACTGACTACGAAGGAAAAGAAAATGTTACGTGGCATGGTCAAAGGATTGGCTCCACATCTCGACTTTGATCACCATCCTGTATGCATTTCTCTGTTAATCTCCTGCTCACAACATTTATTTAGGTTTAGATGCTGATTAAGTTTTTAATGCATTCATCCAGAACTACGTAGACTGGGTTGATCCACATGGTAAGCATCCACTGTCAAATGCTCCAGAGCCAAAGGGGCGATTCATTCCTTCAAAACAGGAGGCTAAAGAGGTTAGTCAAATCTTTCCATGCTTGTCATGGACAAGTCGTTGACATTTTTATTTTGTTTTGTGAATAAGTAATTGTTCAGACTAGTGCTTGAAATATGTTTGCTCAAATTATAACATGGTTTACTTGATTTTTTTGTGTTTCACCTTCGAATAGGTTGTTCATTATATCAGGAAAATTCGTGAGGGTAAAATAAAGTTTGGTAAGCCTAAAGAAAAACCACTCTTCAGCCTGTTGTGGGGAGATGATTCCATCTCAGCAGCAGAAAGGAGACATTTATCATACATTCATGCACCAAAGCCTAAATTGCCCGGTAAACATCTGTTTATCTTTTTAAGTTTTCTAATTCCTTTGTTCTTCATGGAGCTTAAATTGAATTTTGTCTCAGGCCATGACGAGTCGTACAACCCTCCTATTGAATACATTCCAACACAAGAAGAGATCAATTCGTATCAGCTAATGGATGAGGAAGACCGACCTCAATTTATACCTCAACGGTGGCTAATTATCCTTGGGAAATAATTTATATTTACTTCTTTGCTTTATCGTTGAATACCGGCCCATGAGAAATCTTTATCTTCTTAGGTTCTCATCTCAAAGAAGCATCGGAGCATATGAGAATGCTATTAATGAAATGTTTGAGCGCTGTTTGGATCTAATGTTGAGCCTTAGAATTAGGAGGAAGAAAGTAAGTTAGTGACTTCATTGGAGACGATGTTCTATAAAGATCCTTGTCTAATGTTATTCATGCATGATCCTTGGGTTTATCCATTATGCTTCTGCTTTGTCCATCCTAATAAACATAATTTATTCTTCCTATGTTGTTTTAGCTTAACGCAGGTCCCGAAGATTTGAGACCCAAATTACAAAGTAAAAAAGATCTTAAGCCGTACCCTACATCGTGCTATCTTGAGTATAAAGGTCATACAGGTGCTGTCATGTCGATTTCTGTTGAAACTTCTGGGCAGTGGATAGCATCAGGTTTAGATATTTATTGTGCTTGTTTATCACAAACTCGATACCTTTGGATGTGGATCTCATTATCTCCTATTTCTCTGTAAAGGATCAACTGATGGAACTGTTCGGGTTTGGGAAGTTGATACTGGTATATATCTTAAAATCTGGGAGTTCGATGAAGCTGTCAATAGTGTAGCATGGAATCCTTTGCCTGAACTTCCTATCTTGGCAATCTCAGTGTATTTACAATTACTTTTGTCATCATCATCATCATGGTCACTATAGTTATTTGAATTATAACGTGACAAAGATTAATCGTGCAGGGGTCTAGATCTGTTTCTTGTGAACACTGGATTGGGGAGTCTAGAAGTCCAGAAGAATGTTACAGAGCTTCTTCAAATCAATACACCTATTGCTTCAGATGTCTCTGGTAAAGGTAGAATCGGTATAATTATAAATTATCATGACTCGTGGAAAACAAATCTTCTGATTTTCACACCTTATTCTATACATATAGGTAATGCAGCATTGGATGTGAGCTGGATTCAAGACGAAAAATACGGAGGAATCAGATTAAGGCATTTTAAGGTAACTTTCTCTCATTATATTTATTTCATTCATTATGAAATTTGAGTTTTTACCCTAATCATACTTTAACTCTATATTCAAATTTCTTACTCTCTTTAGCTATGACTTTTAATTCAACACTTGCATTCTTACAGACCATATCTTCAGTAGAATGGCATCGTAGAGGAGACTACTTCTGTACTTTGATGCCAGCTGATATCCTTTTTTATCTATTTTGTTTTTTTATAGAAGTTTGATCAGGGTGAATTTTTTTTGTTATTCATTTTGGCTTCTCTTATTCATTTCACTTTTATAAATTTGGTGTCTCGGGGTAGACCAATTTATGTTACAGAGATAAATTGGTTTACCTGAAAACTTATCCTATGTTTCCTTGACATCAAATTACGTGATTCAAATGCGATTCATCTACACCGGCTCTCTACAAAGCTCACACAGAGTCTTCGATTTAACCTACGGGGGCTTCCAGTAGCATTTGCATTTCACCCTAAACGTTCCATTTTCTTTGTGGCAACAAAAGAGAAAGTTCGCGTGTATAATTTAGTAAAGAAGAATCTGATAAAGACGCTCGAGCCAAGATTCCGTGAGCTTTCCTCCATTGCAATTCATCCAGAAGGTTGGACTCCCATTTTCAGCTACTCATTTATATATCTCTTTGTGCATTTTTTTATTGTCTGCTTATATAAAAGATTGGCCTTTTATTATGCAGGTGACAATGTACTAGTTGGAAGCAGAGATGGAAAATGTTGTTGGTTTGATATGGAATTCTCAACTAAGCATTACAAACTTCTCAAGTATGTTGATATATATACATTACGTGTCTGCGTCCTTTATGTTTTTAAAAGGGTTAAATTTCATATTAGTGCCCCGCGGTTTTATACAGAGCACTGATATGAAATTAACCTTTATTCTATTTGACATGGGTGATGATGTGCTAGTTTTTCTTACTCTGTGCTTCATTTGAAATTCTCAGGAGCCATCACAAAGATGTAAACAAAGTAACGTTCCATAGCAAATACCCACTTTTTGCTTCATGTTCCGAGGACTGCACTGCATATGTTGGCCATGGCATGGTTTATTCTGATCTTAATCAGAACCCTCTTATCGTTCCACTCAAAGTTCTCCGAGGACATTCTAGCTCAAACGGAAGAGGTCAGCATTCTTTGACTCGAGTTCTTTATAGAGGAAGCTTTTTTTCGTTTACTGTAACGGATAATTAGTAATTAAGACTTCGAACAGATATCATATAAGATCACAAATTTATCGGTAAGCAAGCACTAGAAAACACTTGTGATGATTGACATTTCTCTGTCTACATTGCAGGAGTAATGGACTGTAAATTTCACCCGAATCAACCCTGGTTATTCACTGCTGGTGCTGATTCAACCATCAGACTTTACTGTAATTCGGATTTGCCGGAATAAGTTTTGTGATTTCACTGCAGAGTTGTAAATGCTTTGAACGTGTGAAGAGTATGAAAGACGTCTAAACACGCTTGGACTTGCCTAGAAGCTGATGTTCAAGCCTGGTACAGGTACCGTAGCTCGCAAAAATGAGATAGGTTTTGGCATTAAATTGCCTATTTGTTCGTCATGTTAACGAGACGAGCCGTTATTAAATTTTTAACAAGAATGAGGACTGTTACTCTCAATGTTGTTTATTTATTGAATTAGAGATTTTCTATTTTGTTCTTGCTGTCATTATTTCCTTAATTTTATAAATTATCATGGTAGGATATATAAATGTGTTCTGAGTTCTACATTCAGCAAAATAGTCTGTTATGTATAGAAATTGATACATATATTGAAGTCTTGAATAAGGTTTAAGAACCATATTCAGTTTTGTCCTAGCTAAGATAACCATTGTAAATTGTTCAATTATTAACAATCTAATTTCTTGAAGGATTTATTTTTTCTATGTTATATTATGATGAAGATTGAGAACCTTATCGAGTGTAACTTTGTCTTTTCGTCACAAGTTCTGCAATTTTGCCAAATCATGCGTGGCTCAGGCGGTCAACTGGACTCGATAGGCAAATCGGTTGAAAAACATAAAATGTAATACCACCTAAGTTGGTTAGTCGGTGTGCTAGGAATTTGTTTTAGAAACAAGTTGACTTGTAGACTCGCACCATATGCATCACTTTATAGAGTGGGGAAGATAAATATTAAAGACAAAATCACAATTAGAAATTCCACAAATCTGGCAATTTGATTAGTCAATTTCTAGAATCCGTTTGGATGATGAATGAAGGATTCATAAATTGAGGCAAGAGAAGAGTTTTGATGATATGTGTTCAATCTTCCTAACACTTTAAATTGAAGTGTCGAGATTTAGAACAAAAATAATCCTTATTAACTTTCATCTTTTATAAACTTTTTATTTCAAATACGGGTTGGTAATTGAATCTTACTTTTTTTTGAAGAATTGAATCTTACTTTAATGACCCTTTCCAACTCTCGTCCCGCACAAACTTATTACTAGTATGGTTAAATAGATTGTAAATTGTATTTTAATTTTAATTTTACAAAAGATAAATAGATAAATGAAAATCTTACATGGATTCCAACACTCGTAAATTTTATATTCTTGAATCTTGTTTTTCTCATAAACCTAATTGTCTTAGCTAGCACACCACACTCATCTATTTATTCTTTTCAATTTTAAATTATATTGGGAAGCTACTTTATGGTTAATTTCACGTAGACATTTTATTTATTTATTTTTACTAATTTAGAACTTATTATTTCAGGCTTCAATACTTGTCAAAACCATCTACTTTTTTATTTTTATTTTTATTTTTTTGCTATTTAAAGAAAAAAAAATTATTTTTAAATTGTGCAATTGCACTTATATTAAACAATAAAGTAAAACTCTTACTTAAGATGTGATTCGAACTTATGACCTTCCTGATCATAGATAGAGTGTTTAACCACTAGGCTAACACAAAACCATCAACTTATTAGTATTATAAAGCTCGTGAATTGTTTTCATTAAAAAAGTTCATGAACTAGTTGTAAGTTAAATTAAAAATTAAAAACTTATTCTATAATTAGGAAATTATGATGCATCTCCTTAAGAATCTAATTAAAATAAATATTTTACAAGTTGATAAATAAGATTAATTAAAATTGATACATGATTAGTGTTTCGCATGTCACAAATTGAATAAGGGACCTGGATTAAAATACGGGAATGGAAACATTATAGTTTCTTTCTTAAGTATATATATCTACAAATTTAAATAGTTACAACGTGAACACTCCGTATTAATATGAGTTTTTTCCTCTCTTCTTTTGTTACAATATGAGTGTTTTCCTCTATATTGCTCTCATCATGTTTTTTCCTCCATAAGAACATTTAATGTTCTAGAAGAAAATGTTGAAAACGAAGGTTAACAAAAGATTTTATTTCTTTATCAACTGGACTTGCACAAAACTGAGCCATACACAATAATTTATGGCTATTAAACAACATTAATTGAAATTTCTTCCTTTTAGATCTTCCACAAATTTTCCTTCTTAAAACTATATGCATTCAGTTTTCCACGCATCTTTAACTTTTTGTCAAGAAAATTCAACGTATCTATATAATATCTTAATTAAATGTACTACTTAACCATGCATATAATTAGGAAATTATAATAACTTCATACATTTTCCTACGAATAGAAAATAAATAGTCTACGAGTTGATGAATAAAGTACAGTAATTAATTAAAATCAAAATGTGTTTTATGCGCGTACACATGAATTACACTAAAGAGCTAAGATATGCATGTATTGATCCTAAAATTGATGTTCAATGTCTCCTATAATTTTCTGCAATAGAGTATGAAATGATTAAACATTTTCATTTTAATCAAAATTATTGAGCCCAAAAAGTCTTTAAAAATAATTATTATCTTTTGAAAAAGAAAATATAGTTCCATATTATTTCTTCAAATTCTTTTATCACTTTGCAAATATAGAAGACAAAATTGTAAAGAGACAACATTAACCACCAAAGATTGAAGCTTTTCATAATGGAAGAAAAGTTAAACTAGACTTCCAATATATAAGCAATCAACAATTTAATATAAATCAATGTACCTTTTCTAAGGAATGGATATTTAGCTCAATATGTTTTAAAAAATATTACTAACTCAAACTAGCTATTAAATCCTGTATTTTCATGTAGTTACTGAATTATATATAATGCAATATTAGTTGAATACATGCAGATGTTATGTCTAGCTAGGTTGAACATACCTCTGAAAAATGATAAACTAGTGTCATAATCGACTCAGTATAATTAGGATTATGTCGTAGCTATATCATGTGTGTAGATCATATGTAAATCTATTCGATTTGTTGAAAATTAATACTAATAAATTACATGATGATCTCGTATCATTTATAATTTATGGACACTCATACAAAATCTTGATAAAACTAAACTAGTAATGTTCTTGTTTTGGGTTGAGATTGGTCTCCTTTAATGTTTATAGATCATTAATGTATAAATTTATTACGAAGGATAACAAATATAAACAGATTTTATATAACCTAACAATTCAATTCAAAATGTTTTCCATGATTTCATTATCAATCCAAAAACAATTCATTACTTGTGTTGGTTTTAGTGTGTTGCAATATAACGTAATAAAAGATAATTAATTATTTTTGTTTAATTGTCTCTTTTTCACTTTTCAGATAATAATCTATTAACATATTATATAGCCTCAATTGGTATATCATACATTTATGAGGGCGATCTCAATAATAAAGAAACACCTTTTGTGAATTTATCACTTAGGTTCGGTTTTTTATATATCATTGTTAGAATCTCCATAAGTGGAGCAATATGTAAGTCTTCTCGTAAGTCTCATTTAATCTTAAAGTTTCTTTATCATACAAACTAAAGTTGCCCCTTCTCTCCCTAAACTTATCATTACCAAAAGAATGTCAGTCCGATGTACCATATTGATTAAGCAAACTAATAAAATTTGATGCAATGCATATGGCTACTAGAGTGTTTTGAGAGATTATACTTCACATAACCAAGAAAAAAAAGTATACATAACAAATTCATAAAAAGTGGTTGGTGTTAAGACGTATATTAATAACAAATTCATAAAAAGTGGTTGGTGTTAAGAAATAAATATACACATATGTCATAATTTGATTAAATGAATATACCCACCGATATAATTCTTCTATTTTGACATGCATGCATATTTTTACACATAGCTCATAATTTAATTAGACGAGTTCATTGCAGTGAAAACCGTCTTTCATTAATTAAAATCGGGACATCAATCCTTGATTTTCCGTTTCCTAACTGAAGCCATAATTTTACCTCTATATATACCAATCCTTACAAACTCATCTTAAGTTGAACAGCATAAAAAAATGCTCTCCTCTTCCCCTTCTCCTCTCGTTCAAATCCCCCTGAAATCTACCTCCTCGGGCCCTCGCCGGACCTATTGCCGGCAACTTTCTATATCGAATAGCGCCACAGCTTACAAAGAAAGGCCTAACCTGTCCTTTGCTTCTGAAAGAACGGCGACCTCCACTTGTCTGTACGATATTTTGGGGATTTCTACGGCAGCTTCGTATCAAGAAATCAAGTCGGCGTATCGGCAACTGGCAAGGACTTGCCATCCAGATGTAGCTTCTTGTGATCGTAAGGACACGTCGGCCGGAGAATTCATGAAGATTCATGAGGCCTATTCTACTCTTTCGGATCCTCACAAACGTGCTGTTTACGATAGCAAGCTTTTTACCAGGAATCGCCCCTTGACCGTTACTTTTTCGGGTTATAGCAGCGGCCGGAGTTGGGAGACGGACCAGTGCTGGTAGCTGGGAGTTGAACTAATTAAACACAGGTGGTTACCCAACCAAAATTTCGAGCTGATAATTAATAATCAGTTATGATTTATTATATATTAATATCTGACAAACTGCGATCTAGAAAAGAAATAATTGGAGACTTGTAGGAACTCGGTGTAAATATATATGATAATATATTAAGGAACGGTATAATCTGAGCTAGCGATCAGAGGTGGAAAAGTTGTCTATGAAGAAAGCACAGCCGTTTAATTAATGGCACATAATTATTGTCTCTCTGCTTATCAACGGTGGCCGGAGAATTCAGCTTCCCCGGCGATGGAGCTTAACTCGATGATGTATAATGAATTGATTATGAAAGTATTATCCGACCGTAGTATATTTACTACTTATTGTTTGATGATGAAAATGAGAGAAAAGTTAGTTGACTGTCTCCGGTTACTACTTATATGCTCTATCTAAAATGATGCCGGCCATAGAGCATATTGTTTTGTGTATTGGGTTTCACTTGACTGTCTCCGGTTTCATTTTCTGCAGTGACAGTTCTAAAATTCACTGGTAACAAGCACGTTTGATGTTAAATTTATATTTACGAATTGTTTTTTGCATGTAAAATAAAACTAAAGTTCCATATGCAGTTTCCATTGATTATCAATATTTTTAAACGATCAATAGATACACAATCCGCCACAAGCTCTCCTAAATCTGTCTCTGATTGTGTGTACTTGGGGTATCTTCTTTTTGTAAGAAGATAAGAACTACAAACACTTTTCTGTAAAAATATAAAATCACATGCTTTTACGTTCAAACAAAATATATTAAAACAAGTCAACGATGATGTTTTTCGACAAAAAAACAAATGACAACAATGCAAGAAGTGGTAGAGACGGTAAAACTCACCAGTAATAAATGCTTTAAATTTGATGCTACATTGATCTGTGTGTTTTCACATAGATTTTTCGCCGTAAATTTAAATTTTTTGGTGACCAGAAGTTTAGTTAAGGTATGTCTACATACTCGCAAAATTAGGACAAACTCCAGATCTCAATAAGGTTTTATAATAGAGTTAACAAATTGTCTATCAATAAAAATTAAATTTTGACGAAATGCAGACTCGAACTGCAAATTCAATAACCATAAAGTTATCAAACGTTGTCAGCTATCCCTAAATCATTTTCACGGATGGGGTATTATTGTAGTCCTGCCCAACTAAGAAATGTGGTGTGAAGATAAGAACAACTCCAATTAAGTTAGGACAAAGACACACAATTTTGAGGGGTGGGATTGGAGTCGCAATAACTTTACAAGGACAGACATTCTAGAACATTATAACAACGATTTTGTTTCTATCCCAAAGAGTACATTATTAATGCCTTCACTTCATTACCATTGGTCATGTTTTCGTTCAATCAATTTTTATTAAATTTGTTCTATCTTCTTCAATTATTATTAGTACTTATACATAAATTGTGGAAAATTTGGGTATGGATGACAATATCATGAAAAATACATTTATTAAATTTGATCTCGGGTGACTTCACCAAAAAAAAATTATTTTATCTCCAGGGAGTTCATTCATTAGTTTATAACAATAATTTATATTCTCTTCTATACCTTTGTTTTTGTGCGTACATGTACATTTTTCTAGTTAGCAGCCTCTAATTAGAAATATCAGAAATTAAGAAAATAAATAATTATTACCTATCAATTTAAATCTTTAAGCAATAAAAAAGTTTATCATGAGCTAGCAAGTGTTGATAACACCATTTATTATATAGTGGTAATTTGGCTAATTCTAAATCGTATTTTTCTCTTGGTTTATGAAAAACTTCTAAAGAAAATTATATATATGATGTTAAATTTAACTAAAAACTCGAGTCAATAGTTTAGGTTAACAACATCTTTTATATTAATTTCTGACACAATTCTCACACGAATGTCCCTTGAATTTGAAGCGTGCACAATACAGATTCAACCTACTATGTGTTTTTAATACAACAAATATAATGAAGTTGCTAGAAATCGAACTCAAAACATTTGAACCACAAAACCTTCGTTATTATTATTTAATTAATTAAACTAAAAGTTCAGACTAACAATTAGAATTAACAATAGCTTTTATATTAATATGTTAAAATGCTTAAAAGAGTTAAATAATTTGAAAAATACTAATAAGAGAATGACGATTCATTAAGAGAAACAGGACAAAAACAATAAATAAATGAATGCTAGAAATGAATATTTTATGCTGGTTGGACAGCAAGAAAAAATAAAATTCCACATTCAAATTTCTGAGAGTAGAAATTCTCCTTTGAATATTAATTTCCATAATTACGTAACCAATTTTTGCGCCTATTAGAATAAGAACATTTTTTAATATTCTAGAAGAAGAATAAGAAGAAAAAGAAGGTTTGCAAACTTTCCCCCCAAACTGAACTTAATTATTACACAAAACTAGGCCATACATAATAATTTCTGGCTATTATAGAGCATTGAATTTTCTTCCTTTAATATCCTCCGCAATTTTTTCAAATTAATATATTTATCATGCATTAATAAATTCTATGTATCGAATACTATTTTAACTGAATATATTTGATTAGGGATATAATTAGAAATTATAATAATTTAATTTAATAAATCTCCTTAAGAATATGAAATAAATAGTATACGAGTTGATAAATAAAGAAGTTAATTAAAATGAATAATATATTTCATACATGTATGCATGAATTACACTTCACATTCATCATAGAAATGTTCCGAATTTAAGTAAATGTACTTGTAGAATAAAATAAAGTGATTGACTTTTTTTGCAATGATCTATGGAAAGAGTTACCAAACAATAGTTTAATGATTATTACGTTTCGAAAGAATGTCTTAGATTTTAATTTAATTTTGAAAAGAAAATGTTAACTTAAAATTTTAATTTAATATTAGCATATTAGATAAGGAATTCATTTAGGGTGAGTCAGCCAAAACTCGTCCATTGTTTGTAAAAATGGCATACTGATTCCGAAAATTCCAAGGTTCTTAACTTAACCATAGTTAAATATTTACCTTTATATATACTCTTTCAATTACAAACGCCTCATTCATTCAACAGCATCGAAAATAAAAAATTAAAATGCTTTCCTCTTCTCCTTCTCCTCTCGTTCAAATTCCTCTCCAATCTCCCTCCCCCGCCCCTCGCCGGACCTACTTCCGGCCACTTTCTATATCGAATAGCGCCACCGCCTACAAAGAACGGCCGAATCTGTCCTTTGCTTCTCAAAGAACGGCGACCTCCACTTGTCTGTACGATATTTTGGGGATTTCTACGGCAGCGTCGAATCGAGAAATCAAGTCGGCGTATCGGCAGCTGGCAAGAACTTGCCATCCGGATGTAGCTTCTTTTGATCGGAAGGACACGTCAGCCGGCGAGTTCATGAAGATTCATGAGGCCTATTCTACTCTTTCGGATCCTCAGAAACGCGCTGTTTATGATAGCAAGCTTTTTAGCAGGAGTCGGCCGTTGACCGTTAGTTTTTCGGGTTATGGCGGCAGCCGGAGTTGGGAGACGGATCAGTGCTGGTAGTAGCCGCGTTTTTAGGCAACTGATTTGTACTGATCAGAAAAGAAATCGGCGACTTGTGTAGATACTCCGGCGGAATGATAATCTGAGCTAGTGGGACCGGAGCATCTGCCGGTTGTTGGAAGAATGCTAAAAAATCATCGAAAGTTTAGTTTATACGCGAAAAGAAAATGCATTTAACATTAAAACCACCCGTTGTCGGTGGATTCGTCAATAGAGCTATCGACAGAGGTGGGAATTCTCTATCAACAAATGAAAGCTGTTGGGTTACGCCTCAAAAGAGTCGACTGATGATATATTTTTATGTATGCTCTGCTTATCTACGGCGGCCGGAGCAATCTGATTCTCCTACGTCTCCGGCAGTTATGGAAAAGGAAAAGGAAAAAAAAAAAAAAGGATGGGAGTATGGAGATGATGAATAGGGTATGAGAGTGGAGTGTAAGTCGTTATTATGATGTAATTCATGATCCTCATATAATCAAACATTTCACAATTCAGAAATCATAACTCTAATATTTCTTATGCTCTTCTTGTACCAAATCAATCTCAATTCACAAAATACTAACTTTTTTGTTGATTTTGTCTTCTCACTTCAGGGGCGGACCCAGGGGGGGCTCGGGTGGGCTCGAGCCCCCCTCAGTTCCGGCACAACCCTTAGGAATATACCGATATGTTCGGGCTAGCCCCCCAAAAATAATGTGTATTAAAAATAAAGATGATAAGGTAGACGAAGTGAAAGGGTGGAAGAGTTGGTAAGAAGGGGTGTATTTAGATGTGTTGACTAAGGTTCAAATCCCACCATCTACATTTTTTTTCTTTCCAACATTATTAATGCTTTTCATCAATTTCTTTTCCCCTAACATTATTAATGTTTTTCATCAATTTCTAATTTTTTTCTCCTAACATTAATTGCATCAATATTTTCCCCTAACATTATTAATGTTTTTCATCTATTTTTAGTTTTTTAATGTTATTTTGATCGAAAACTCTACTTTTTTTTGTTTTTCCTTTCTATTTTTAATAATTTTATCAACAATTTTTTATTAGATCATTAATTTGTTTCTCCTAATTTTATCAACTCTACTTCATTTTTGTATACACGCATATATAAAAAAAAATTTACGCTAAAGCCAAAATTAGCCCCCCCGATCTCCAAATCCTGGGTCCGCCCCTGTCTCACTTGGTTAGGAGATGTTTCTAAGTAGAGATGTTTTTCCTATTTTAAGAAAAAAATATATTAATGATAAATCATTTTAAAATCATGTCTTACCTCTTTTAAATACACCCGAAATTATTAGCAAAGTATACATCCTATTTTCAGATAAACTTTTCAAAATATCTCAATAAAAATTAAATTATGATCGTTTGTTTCATCGTGTTTTAGTTGATTTTTATTTTTTCAATCTAAAAAAAATTAGTTAAGTGTTTGGTTAGGAATTAAAAAATGTTGCTTGTTGCTTTTCAAGTAAGAGGCAACCGCTTTTTCAAGAAGCAGTAAAATGTTGTTTAAAAAAAAAAAAAAACTCTACAGATTTTAGTTTCTTTTATTGTCCTTTGCATTTTACTTTTAAAATAATTAATAATGCCCATATTAGTCGTTTTACATGCTAACATCAATAAATCATTATGATTTTACTAAACACCAATAAACAAACAACAAGCCGCAAAATGAAACAATAAATCACAAACAACAAACTTCACTAAACAAATCCTATATGTAATTGGTAATTAATATACTATCTAATTTTTTATTATTATTTTTTTTAATATACTATCTAAATTTAAACAGTAATTTTCACATGGTCCATGACTGACCAAGTTAATTTGGTCAGTCACTGTATGTGAAAATTACTAAAATTTAAAAATCTATTAAAACATGATATTTTTAATATATATCATGTCCTAAATTGTTATTTAGAGAGATGAATCTTTCTATAGTTACTTCATTTTTTTACGAAATGAATAGGAAGTAAAAGAAGAAAAAGAAAATACAAGGTGACCATAGCCAATCTAGAGAACTAATCGGTGTTATTTATAGCTTATCATTATTTTAATTTCAGTTGAGTTGAATAATTCAATTGATTTCACTCAATAAATGTGCTTCAGTTCTATTCTATTTAATAATTTCAGTTCAGTTATAAAGAATAGAGGCTAAAATTTGTTGGGATGTATCGGTAATCAAACTCGATACTTATTCTTGATCTTTACTACTTACACTGCTCAAAACTATTTACAATAACGAACAAATTGAGTCAACATATCAAGCCTTTAAAAATGGTAAAAGAAATATCAAACGTAGTCCATAAATTAAGCCTCTAAGAACTATTAATAATCTCAAAAAAAAAGCCTCTAAGAATTATTTAAAAGGAAGAAGAAATCCAACCAGACAACAATATAAGATATTATTGTAGACCCCTCCAACAAAGAAATGTGGTGTGGAAGATGAGAAAAGTTCCATTAAATTAGGACAAGGACAAACAAGTTTGGGCCAGTGTTGAGGAAGTGACAATAACTTTTACAAGGACACTATCTCAATATTCTAGAACATTATAACAACGACATCCATGAGAGTACATAATTAATTAATTTTTTGGTAGACAGAGTACATAATTAATTATTAATGCTTTGCCATTCGTCAATTTTTTTATTCTATTGCATAGAATATTTAGGCATAGATTGTGGAAATTTGGGTTATTGATGAGAAAGTCATGAAAACTAGAACTGTTTGCTTCATTTTATTGTTATATTTCATGTTATCTTTTATTTGCATGGTCAGTTGAGTCGCTTGCAGATCCCAGTTTTTCCCTTCTCATCAGAAATTCTCTTCTTCAGACTTCGGCAAGTGCGGGAATCGGAGGCTCTCAACTCAAGCCCTTTGCGTCGCATATTTTTGAAACGGACCATTAGGTTTTTATATCAAGCTCAAATTTTAATGCTCTTTTTGTTAATATCACAATCCCAAAAGCTGCAGAAAAAAAAAAAAGAAAAAAGAAGAAGTTCCAACTCCTAATCCTACTCTAAATGTATCACAAAAATTCACAAAGATGAGACACTCATAATCCATCAACAAATAAAAATCCATAGTTAAGGCCATAACATTAGATGCAACTAATCCATCCATTATTAGTAGCAAACACAATCAAACAATTTTGGAGTCCAAATTGAACAAAAATCTCTGGCCTCATCATCTTACAACAACATATGAAACTCCTAAGTTTATTGCTACTCTAAAGGGTAAAAAAATACGTTCATGGCCCTCGAACTATACAGCCTCAAACTTCTTCTCAAAGTCCTTAGACTTCACATTATGCTAACATTAAATCCAACCACTAAGAGTTTTATTGTATTGTTGATTCTTTTTTATCAATCGCATCATAAATTGACGTCAAACACTAATTCCAAGATCGCCATTTGGTTAATTTTTCAACAAACCTTCTTTGATTTGGACTTTCATGCAAGTATAATGTCAAGTTAAGGACTTTTATGTTAAGAAATGAAGTTTATGAGCCATAATGTTAGTAGCATTATAGTTCAAAAGGATCATGGATGTATTTCACCCCTAGTGATTCCCCATGTGTATAAGCTGATTTGTAGTTCAGAATACAAATTATTGCAGAAAACAAAACCAGGTTAGAAGCTTATAATTTACAATTTTGCTCTTGTAAGCAAGCTTGCTCTCAGCTCCTCAGCCACCGCATCAATGAACTCCTCCGTGTTTAGATAGTGAGCTCTCGAAACCCTGCACAAATTTCAAATTTTTACTTCTGAAACAACGGAAAACACACTTTTGAAAAGATATGCTTATGTCATTTCTTACTTGGGGCCATGAATAAGAAGTGCAAGATCCTTGGTCATCTTTCCAGATTCAACTGCTCCAACACATGCCGTTTCCAGTTTCTCAGTAAAATCCATTAGTCTTGCATTACCGTCCAACTTTGCCCTGATAATACAATTCTAGTCAAGTTCTGAATCTAGGTTTTGAAGTGAGCATATTTTCAAAGCCTAGAAGATCCAGGATCTGATTAAAACATGATAAACTTAATTATAGCAATAAATATTCTAATACCTGTGTGCCAGCCCACGCGACCAAGCAAAAATTGATGCTATGCTGTTTGTGCTGGTTTCACCTCCCTTTTGATGAACTCTGTAATGGCGTGTAACCGTGCCATGGGCTGCTTCAGATTCAATAGTTTTTCCATCAGGACACACCTAGAATTCAGCAGAGTCCCAAAGCCAAACATTAAAATGAGAAAGAGTAGGAAAGTCTAGAGATTGCAGAGAGATGAAAAATAGAATACATACCAGCACAGACGTCATCAACCCGAGAGATCCGAATCCTGAGACAATAGTAGTGTTAAATGATATCCAGCTAAATTTCTTAAATTCAGAAGCAACAAGAAATAAATTCTAAGAAAATAGTTAAAAAAACGCACAAAACTAAAAAGTTCACACTGTTACTCAGGCTTACACGGCCTGATGATACAAACCTTGGGCTAAGAAGTCACTCTGCACATCTCCATCATAATTTTTGCACGCCCATACATACCCTCCATCGCTTTTGAGGGCATAAGCAACCATATCATCAATGAGCCGATGTTCATACCTGTAAATTTAGTAAAGTTACTGAAAAGTCGATAAACTAGCCAAAAATTTACCAATTTGCCACCATGATAAACTTTTACTGACCATATTCCAGCAGCCTCAAACTTAGATCTCCATTGACTTTCATAAACTTCTTGAAATATATCCTTGAATCTTCAGGAGGTTGAGAAGAAGGAACCCATTAAGTATAAGGGTATTAGGTATGAAAAATCCACTTATATAACTAAAATGAAGGCCATGAAGCAAACTAAACCATACCTTCCGTCATATTTTTTAAGAATGGTGTTTTTTGTGCTAAGATAAAGTGGCCACTTCTTCTGGTAAGCTGTGTTCATTGAGGCCTCGGCAAATGCTTGAATGGACTGTATCCAAGTCAAATAAAATAGGCAAAGTCATTAATAATTTCGGAAAAACTACAGAATTTACTACCCGTAAGAAGAAATAAAAGAAAAGAAAGGAAAGGAGGGCAAGAAGACCTCATCCGTGTTGTACATGGACAATGCTACACCCCCGGCCCCATGAAACTTATAAACTTCAAATTCTATTTTCTTATCTTGTCCATCTGGCACTGCAGAATTTGTTATTTCCTTCAGATGATGCGATAAACAAATATTAGATTGAGAGACGTGCAAAAAGACTCAGAATTTGATTTTCTGCAGCAAGTATCTACAAAAACTGACACTGTAAAGTGACTTCGTAATAAGGTCTCCATTAAAATAGAATATATACCAAAAACCAGCTTAAGTTTCCCCGGTCCTTGAATAACAGTATCTGTTGCACGGTACTGATCACCAAACGCATGTCTTCCGATACAGATTGGCTTGGTCCAACCTAAAAAGAGAAACTGTTTGATATTCTTCAAGTTTTTCAATAACATAAAGAAAAATAATTCCAAGAAAACAATGCTAACCAGAAACAAGGCGTGGAATATTTTTGCAGACAATTGGTTCTCTGAAAACGGTGCCTGGTCATAGTATAAACAAATAATTTATATAACTATCACAAACGAAAGAAAAGGATAAAGTGTTGAACATATAATACTGCCTTCAGAAGGAAATAAAACATGAGTTTTACCATTCAAAATGTTACGAATAGTCCCATTCGGGCTCCTCCACATGCTTTTCAAATTAAACTCCTTCACACGAGTTTCATCTAATAGAAAACCATAACCAAATCTCATCAATTAGTGAATTCCAAAATAATGATCAAAGATGGCAAAGTCTCCATAGAGGAACCATACCCGGAGTTATAGTTGCACACTTAATCGCCACGTTATACCTACAAATTGAATGAAAACGGTAGTAAAGACAAGATCATGAATTCATAATCAATTAGTAACAATTTATAGTCGCTCTTGTTGCTGTATAAGAAGGTAAATTAGAATGGCAAATAGAACATACTTAAGAGTAGCTTCAGCACTTTCGACTGTAACTTTATCATCAGTGGCATCCCTATTAGGGAGTCCAAGGTCAAAATACTTGATATCTAATTCCAGAAATGGAAAAATAAGCTGCAAATCATGAAAAATTGCAATCAGAATCAAACAGCAGCAATATCATAAGATTATTCAAACCTGTTAGTTCAATCGGTTAAGTGACATGGTATCAGAGTCTCTATGATCAAGTGTTCAATCGGTTAAGGTTTGAATCCTAGCAGTCCCTATTTGTGATTGAATTTAACACATGGTGAGGTGGGTCGTGTGCGGAGCTCTACTAGATTAAAAGATGTTCTTGGGCCTTACATACCAGCTCGAGCTTTTAATTCAATAGATAGATTATCTTACGTGGTTACAATTTCTCTAAACTTGAGTTTAATTCCTGACAGCCTCATTTATTGGTGAATTAAAAACATAGGATGCGACTCTGTTGTGTCCAAGCAGCATTCACATAAGAGTGTATCAGAGATTAATATATAAAATAATATTTAACGATCAGCTCGAGCTTTTAGTTTAATGATAGAAAAAGTTGGGATTAAAAAGGCACAGAGAGACACTAACCTTATCTTTAATTGATTTCCAAATAATTCTAGTCATCTCATCTCCTGCATCCAAAAATAAAATTCGTCAAATTTGATCAAATGGTATGTGATAATTTAACAAAAATTAAAAGAAAAAAGGCAATAAAATCCCCTAAGGAATTGAAAGGGAAGAAGAAGATGAGATGAAATGAAGTTAAGCATTTAAAACAGAGAGATTGACATAAGATATGCAGAATCAAAACAAAACAACAAAGTCAACGAAAAGGAGAATTCAAGATCAAAGCAACAGACCGTCCATCTCAACGATCGGATTTCGAACCTTGATCTTCTCGAATCCCATCATTTCTGATCTCATCATTTCGGATTTGATTCAGAGCTTGATTCTATATTGCCAATAATATTATGCCGGCACTCAAAATAACTTTACTTATATAGTTCTAGCTGTTTTCTACTACTATTAGATTAAAAAGACATTAATTAATGCTAAAGTTAATTAATAAGACCAAAAATGAATGATGGTATGTTATATATGATTGAATTTAATTGAACCGAACTACTAAAAAATCATAACACGAACAAGCATAAAGACGAACAGATTCTTTGAGAACGGTAAGCCATAAATAGTGATGAATTTAGGATTTATAGATAGTGTATGCTTTTGATGTTATTTTGTGTGTGTTTGTTTTTGCATGTCAAAATAAATTATCCTACACAATCTTTAAAATAAATTGATATTATGTAACGATCAATATGTGAACAAGTCAGAAAAAGAGATGTGGTCAAATTCATACTAGCTCCACCTTAAATTGCCTCTGGCGCCAAATTATATAGAACCAAAAATATATTCTCTAAGTCACAAATAAAATTAACATGAGACTACAACATAATGATTACATAGTGAAAATAATAAATCAACCACAAAAAGAAAAAAAGAAAAAAGTTTAATAACCACAAGGTTATGGTTGGATGGTAAAAGTTTTTCCTCTTTTAATCAAAAGGTAAGTTAAATTACAAAGACCACCATAAGCATATCAAAGCCATAATTTACACTTCCAAGTCCCGGGAGGGAGCTGACTCATATGTTGATGGTTCCCTTCCTTGCCACTACGACTGATGTTGCTTTTGCGAGCAGAGGGAAGCTGTCGCTGGGGTGTCTCCGGCAACTCAAAGGAGGAGTCCATGCAACTAGGAGACAGAAATTCACATTTGCAAGGCCAAATTCATGTCCACGAGGCCTATGGAAATTTCTGGGGTAGACTTCGCCGAGGGAAAATGCACCCTCAGCTCTAGGTTGTGAGGGACAAGATTAAAAATTACAAGTACAAGTTCATGAAGTAAAGGATGCGAGCAGGATCCTTGAATAAAGCATATTAACTCTTCAAAAAATGGAAGTGAAATATCACCGGATTGTTGCTCTTACAATTTTGTAATTCATGTTAAAATAACATCTCTTGTGATGGTTGCTCTTAAAATTTCATTATTTACGTGTTTCCTCAGCAAAAGGATCTATCGCCTCGCCTAGGAATGTTTCTCTGAAGATAACACCGATTCTGTAATTTTTATTTTTTCTTAGTGGATAAATGAATCATAGAAATTTTCTATAGGTACTTCAGTTCAAAGGTAACTTTTGCTAAATTTTCTGTAGGTACTATGTATGTATAATGAAAAGAAGAAATAACAACTTTGCAAGGAATCAATTATTATGCTTTATGATAGGTACTATAAACTCAAATCTGCATTTCCACGTATAAAAAAGCTCAGGTTTTGTAGTATATTTACAAATAATTTCCAAGGTTTTTTCTAACTAACTTCTTCCCTTTGTTTATGCATACAAATCAACATAGTATGAGACACCTGCTGCAAATAAATACAAATAAATGTAGTACGAGACTACAAGATACCTGCTGCAATGAAGATCTGGCTAACGTTCTCCGGAGCAACGTATGTTTTTTGATAGTATTTTTCTGGTCATACCAGGAATGTCTCTTTTGACAGTTTTTTTCAGCTATACCATGTCGAAATAGATCCATATGTCATCTTTCAAAAAGCAGGTCCCAGGAGGACTCTGTAATTAGTGTAACGATTGTTAAAGGTGTCTCATTTTAGTAGTCAGGACTTGTTCACAGAAGACTTGACTTTCCTCCGAAAGTTCCTAATCATCAATCTATCGGAGAGTGTCAAAGGACGTTCCTCCTCCACAACCTCTCTTTGATCAGTCAATCCTGTGGAGCTAATTTCTTCATTTGAGCTAGATCCCTTAGATGGGTTTTCTTCTTCAGGTATATCTTTGTACAAGTGTTCCAAGATGAACAGAGCCGTGTCAAAATCCCTCCAGTAATTTCTGTATATATTCCGATTTCACCATTAAAAGGAAGAATCAAACGGACCAAATAAAATTTATATACACCTGACTAGTTTATAAAGCACTTACGTATGCGCTCCAATTGCTTGAAGATATGGATGTTCAAACGTCTTGTCCTGCATAATTAACAAACAAAACGATCTCAATGGCAAAGCAACAGATGAAAAACTGTTTAATGAAACCACCAATCTCAGTTTCCAAGGGGTATCGACCAATTACTTGAAGCATGTGATCAATCCGCCCGTCTTCATTTTCAGTTAATCTTTCCATCATTAGATCGCCATATGTTCTCTCTTTCTCACCTTGGTCGTTTTCTTCTTCTGGAATATATCAAATAATGATAATATTTTGGAGGAATAGAGTGCATAAAGAACAAAAGACGGACTGAACTAGAAATTCTTTTACCTTCTGAGCTATCCTTGCTTTTGGATTGACAAGCTGTAAGCACTTTTACCTGTTTCAATAGCATAAAACAAGAAATGTTTTCAAATGTCCACAGAAACCAAACAGAAGTCTTAATCTTTAGGTATTGGTAACTCTACGTCTTATGATGCATGGATATAGTATCCATAGCTCGTTGATGTGTGATTCTAATGTCCACTAATCACCAAGAGCCAACTAAACTTCCCTTTCTCCGTTTTTCGTAGTTCAGAGGTATAATCGATGCATTATATCAAGCAGAATTATACAACATTTCACATGGACTACTTCAAGCATAAGAGGAAAACAATTAGAAATCGTACTGAAGTCCAACTTAAACAACCTTGACAAAATTTAGGTTATCCTTGACAGCCTGAGAACGAGCAGCTAAATCTTCTGTGAATTCCTGCAGAACAAAGTAGGATTATATCAAAGAGGGAAAAGAAATAGCAAAGAGAGGTCAGCGAGAAGCAAGGAAGAGGGAAACAATAGACTAATCTGCCCCCTCAAAAAAATAAATAACAAAAAATTCATTACCTGGAAACCAATGTGCAACCTCTTTCCACCTTTGTGATAAGGAATAATGACTGGACGTTTGTCAATGAATGTTTTACAGACTAGTGGTTCAATTCTGTATAAGGATTTCAAAATGGTTAGCAGTTGCTACAATACGTGGAATGGGTATAAAATAAAATAGACAACTAAAGTTAATCCAGATTTTATTTTTAGCGCAGAGTATGCTGAAAAGTGAACATAGCTAGTTTTCATAGAAGAATTTCAGGCAGCAATCATATCAGTTAGTAATAGTATAGTTGTCCACTTCCTATCCTCATTCTTGTATATGTATAAAATAAAGTAGTTTTCTCCCAAAACAACACTAGTGAATAGGTGTTTTAATAAGTGATGCTCTATACTTCACCCAACACTTTTTTTAAGCGACTTAGTATTTTCATATTGATACAAGAAGACATACCTATAAGCTACAGGATCAAATGGGTGAAAAATGTTGAACATTCGCCGACAAGCCGGCATCTCCTCAATGATATTGTCTTCTTCCCAATATGCTTTCCCTTTGCCTGAAAAAGATAGAACATAAAAAGTATATCTGAATTCCAATACAAGACCAATTGATGACAATATTTTATCCAGAAATAGCTTCACAAGTTATGTTTTGAGAGTTTTTCTTGCAGCACAGAGTATTTCTTCCCTATATTTATTCTCTTTCTAATTATTCATCTCCCATCCTAATTGAAGTCCTAAAATTTAGAAATCTTAGGCATAGATAGACAACAGAACTAGCCTTGTTTGCTGAAAGTACTACTCATTTTTAATTCTCACAACGACTTCATTAGGAGAAGTGAAATCTAGTTCGACGACCTTTTCAGCAAATTGTTTGTACACTCCTGACTCAGCTTTGTTTCCCTTCGATCTATCTATTACACTAGATGGATGTAATTACTTTGAGCATGTTTTAGCACACTGAGGTAGCTTGGCTGTCAAAATTTAAGGTTCCACCTGAAATCAGTTCCTGGTAAAGTGGGCCTCAATAATTAACATGTCTCTGCATACAAACATTATTGTGTTTCTCGTAGGGTCAAGGAAACCTTAGATTATTTAAAGATAAAGATGCCTATATAGGTTAATCATGAAAGGACCACTGAGTTTTAACACAATTTCCTTGTGTTTTAAATTTATCACACATAGTCCCTGAAATTTGTTGAGAATTGTACACTGTATTTTGTTAATAAATATAAAACTTGAGTCACTAAAATTGTACCACACTTTATCCTTCAAAATTTTGAAAAAGAGTATCAAGACCTCAATAGAACAATTTTACAAGTTTAAAGGCTCAAAATAGCAATTTCAATCATAGAATTACCCTCTTTACTTTGAGTTCAGAGCAAGGGGCTTAAACCTTTACATTATACCCCACAAGGCAAACAGACATTATAGAAGTCCTATTGACACGACAACATCATTATATAACAAACATTGTAATTCATTTCAAACACAATGTTACAACTCCAAAAAAAGTACACAACTTAAAATAAATTCCAAACAATTACCAATTCCAATACGAATGTTCCGAAGAGCAAGAAAGACTCCAAGAGGTGATCCAACAGCAAAGAACGTGTCGACCTGATGAAGCATAAATATGAGTATCAAAATCAGAAATTCTTCAATGTTCATTTTTTAACATAAAATTAAAAAGCTAGAAATTCTCAGGTTCGAATTAAAGAGGTATCAGGAAAGAAAATCATAAAGTAACCTTGAATTCAAGCTTTGTGTACTTAATATAAGGTGTATAGCTCATTGGGGCCCCAGCATCTAACCCAGGTAACAGCTTCTCCAGCATTGGTTTATCTGATGGGGTTGCAGCTGGTTCTATATTTTATTGTTATGAAACAACCATAATCACGAGTGGGATCACCTAACCAACTTAAATATCCAATAAATGTTGCAAGGATCAAGAAGCATTACCTTTGTACAACCCATCACATGCATCTCTATCATTTTGTTGTAATTCCAATTCGACTATTCTGGCTTTCAGGGAATGAATCTGAGAAAGAAACCACAAATTCCATACCATTGAATACTTATCTAAATAAATTCTACAGAAAGAACAGCTACTTGTCAGCAGATGTGGACCTCTTCCATAAGCGATTCGATTGTTTTATCTTTACTAGTATCATTGCAGTTCTCTGCTGCTACTTCCTCGAAACTGTTGATTTGTGTTGTTTCTGTGGCTTCAACTAAGAGATCACTTATGTGAGAAAGCACTTCATCCTAATCATTACCCAATTCATGATCACCTATCTTACCATTTCTCTGCTCAGGGTCCATAGCAATTGCAGGTGATTGCTCTGTATCTGATACATGTAGCTTTAAAATTGAAGAAACATCTTCAGCATTTCCATCACCGCGCCTCAGATTCAATTTTTCACTACTTATTTCTTCATCAACAGGATCCACTTGTTCCGTTGCTTCATTAAGTACACTGGAGACTGCATCCTCCACACTGGTTGAAGAGCCACTAACAGAAGATTGACAATTCATATCATGTGAAGATTCATTATTCATATCACGTGGATATTCATTGTTCTCAATATGTTCTTTATACATCCAATCCATTGGAAATGGAGAGGACAAATTCTCCTGGTGGCAAAGGATGTCATAAGAGAGGACACTTCCCAAGGAATGTCCATATATGGATACCTATACAAACATTAATAATATTGTCAAACTACACATTCCAAATAAAAATCATGATGTTACAATGCAAAACAACATATTATACTCAAGGAGGTACATACCTTTCCATCATATCCCGGATTTCGCTTAAGAAACTTCAAATATAACAGGTTTAATTGGTTCGAAACCTGCAACAAATAGCTAATTTTCAATTCAAACCTCAATCAATTTTCTATGTAGCCTAATCAACGCAAGCTAGAAGTGCTGGCCATGAAATGAGAATGTAACTTTTGAAAAGTGATTGCACACCGTATTTTCTCATGTACTGTGTTTTGAATTATTAGCCAAATTACTCGTGAAGAAGGGTAATTATTTATGGGTACAACATTAATCTGGCTATAAAAGCACATATGCAATAGCTTCCTGTTGGGTCATAACTTTTTGCTTTGACTGATGTTAATGGGTTTTTCTCATGGAAATAATCTTTGTGGATCTCGAAACATGAAAAATATCATTGCCATTTCCTTTCTGGAAATGCTTTTTACATTTACCCTATTTCTCTAGACAAGAAAAGAAAAGTAGAAAACCATATTATTTTTAGGCCAAAAAAGATAAGAAAACCATAAACAATTCTAGAAATTTGCAACTATACTTGATCCTATCATTCTGTAAATTTAACCTAAAATAAAAAGGAGTCGGATGCTGTTTTGTTCAACTCAACTGGTACAGAAAAATTATATTTTATGATGACCAACGTTCTCTTATGCTTCTCCTTCCATGCCCAATAAAAGGTAAATTTACCCTTTAAAATTTCTAAAAGGGGGAAGGACATAAGATATACAAAACCATCTTTGTTCAAAAAAGAGAGAAACTTCACAGGCTTAGAATTTTTGGTCTAGATGTTACCCAATCATCTAACAAGATAACTTCATTCGTGGAGCAACCTTAATCATCAAATTCCATTGATGACATTCAAGTTGGAGATAGAATCCTCTCATAAGCCCATAACACAGTTCAGATGACCAACAGTTATTCTTTATTTTATTTTTTTATGAACTAGCAAAGTTCTTAAAAGCAAAGAATGATAGAGCTTCACCAAAAGCAAGGAAATTAGGAGAGGAAAAAGAAAAGATCAGCAGACATAGATGTAGAGACAGAAAGGACAAAAATAGGGAAGGGCAAAGGATAGAAGCAGACAACAAAGAATACCAAAAGTTTTTTTTTTTTACTGTTATAATCAGTAAGCACTACTTTCTTTCTACATAAATTCATAAATTTTGACCAATTAGATGAAGTTGCAACTAAGTTTCCAAACAAGGGTATAATTCACAAAAATGAGATGATTGGATAAAATTGCAAATTTCAGAAACGGTTAGGATTAAGCAGTTTTTTTCTCTTCTGAAAAGTAAAAGGCATACAATATGTTGAACTTTCACAGCATGAGATGCAAGCTTGTATTACATAATCATGTCAAAAGAAACAATTGACAGGCTAACATATTCTACTGGTGGCTAAAACACAATAAAAGAGAAAGGGGAAATGCATATTCCTGACATACCGAGTTAATAATATCTTGACAATAGATAGGACTCATATAGTACAACACATCATGTACTGTGGCACTCAGCATGACACGCAAACCACGTACACCATCTAAAGTAATCCTGTCCACAGCAGTTTCACCACTAAGCTTCAAGCCCTTTCTCCACTGAAATAGCATAGCAGATTAGGATGGAACTTGCCATTCAGAAAGAAAAAATCCAATTGTAAAGAGATGCAGATAAAGCAAAATCTTCTGTCATTCATATGCCTAGTTTCTGAGTTAATCCTGTACTTTGCCAAAATAAGTTATATGCAAGAGCTACATCTATCCATTCACTAATTTTAACAAAAAAATTGGGTCCAATATGACCACCAGAAAACACACCGATTTGCTGGAAAAAAATTTCAAGAAAACTACGAACCATAGTTTATTGTTTAGTTGCATTTCTACATATGAAACTGGGAGAACATGTTTTTCATATTCTCTAAGTGGAAAGTGCAATATCTTAAAATCAATTATAACAATAATGCTTGTTTTAGCTAGTTCCACCGAATCAACCACTTTCTACTAAAAGCCTATTTCTCATACTTGCACATCAGTTTTTTTGGTCATTTCTATATCTCCTTTTGCTTCCTCCTAAACGAAACAGTGAGATGCTTTTGTATCAGGACAGCAAGATGCCTCAAAGAGATTGGCCTCCCGCTTTTTCTCATACTTACTTTCTTCTTTATTTAAAATCTTGTTCTAGTTCCTTCTACCAATTGTCTCCCAGAAAAGATTATGCTGAATCTTTCAATGATCATCATCATGGATTACACTGATTTAAGTACAATTCAATCACAGCCTTGTCCAACACCAATATCTCTCAATTGATATTAGATAACTAATATCATCAAACCCACAAGCAAAATCACAACAGAATGAAGCCACGAAGAGATTAACTAGAAGAATAAAGAGGAAAGCACTTTATTACACATTTTGCCTAATGATTTCCACGATGCAAGACTTCTTTAAGATGTCAGAGGACTCGATACAAGCAAGACATAACAAATATATGAAACGTTTCTTTTATGCATTGAACACATAAAACTGATTACAAGTTGGCAATGGTTGAGGTTTTGGAAACAATCCGCATATACTTTTCCATTTAACAAAGAAGAGATTTGTAAAGGTGGTATCTAAAATCTAAAGTAGAGAGGAAAGTATTTCATTACTTGACAGGGGATGTAAAGGACACGCTGGGCACTACGCTGGCGTGCAGTAAGATGTTGTTCAGCAAGACTAGCTGTCATATGCCGGAAAGTACCAACATCATCAACCAAATTAGATTTCTCTAACCTTTGACCAATACCATGAACCATAAAGACAACATGTCGAACAGGAACCTACATAAAATACAAAAATTAAATAATAAATCAAACAAAAACAATGTGTAACACTCTTAACTGGCCCAAACATTAAAAAAGGCACCTAAATGCGAGAAGGATTAGAAGAAATAGAAGTGAAGAAAAACATATGCGAATCTGAATGAATGCACACTACCAACAATTAGATTAGTTACCGAAGAAAGTCTCATCCAAGTTTTATCATCTTAATATTATCATAACAAAAGAAGAGAGATCTAGCCAAATTATTTAATAAGATGACAATAATTTCAAGAGCAAAAACAATTTGCACAAGCAAAATGGCCTTCTTGCAAACCCAATCAAAAAAAAAGGCTTAACTTTATAAGAAAGTGAAAGAGTAACTGTAGAATTGACAACCACCAAGGAACAGATAATCTTATCCATGGAACTAATTTGACACTAAAGTCTAAATCACTACTGTGATGAATGAAAACATCTAAACATAGAGACAAATTCGCAGCACGCACGCACGCAAAAGAAGAAAGATCAATCATTCTGTTCACTAAAGCATTTCCTGGGTAAAGAACAAATAGTTGTTCTCACACAAATTTCAAACTAGGGTATGCACAAATATGTGCCAGAGAAACATAGTCAGGTCATTTCCTGAATTTTCATTACAGAAGAAAATAAAACTTTTATCTTCCAAACAATGATCTAACCCGTGCAGCTGCCATCCTATGTTTTAACTTCTCTATATATTCAAATAATCATACACTCTATATTGTATAAGTTAAGAACCAACGAAAAAGAATATACAAATGAATTAATACTGAAGCTGAACAAAACCGAGCACACCTGTGAGCAGTAATCATCCATATCTTCCTCCTTTTGCTGCCGAATCTCATCCTAAATAAAAACAGCCATCAATGGAGGTAAAAAATTTCAGCCGGGTTACAATTTATTTGAAAATGATTCACTAGAATATAATTAACAAATGAACTTCAATATGTAGTGCAGTATAGAATTATATCTAGTTGTCAGATGAAATGAACACTCTTATATCCAAAAACAAATTATTTCTCATTTTTCTAAAATACCCTTGATGCATAAAACACGCATTTGCAAACTAGGAGCCAACAAGTAGAAAAAAGAGATTGTGCACAACTTTGATTGATAAGAGAACTTCTGTTCTTTTTATAATCATCCACTGTTGAATTCTATTATTTTTGGACTGATGAACTGAATTTGAAACCATAGAAGTCACAAAATCAAATAAATGCTTATGAGATATGTCAGCTTAAACTTTTAGTTCAATCGGTTCTTTCATATGGTAGCACAGCTCCTGCAACCGATTGCGCCCGAGTCCTGGCAACCCCATTTATTAGTGAATTAACTGGCACATCCCACCATGCGTTGTTAATTTAAATATATGTGGGGGCTACTATAACCTCACACACTCCTGTGTGGATTATTCCTACTAGAATGTCCTTCTAGAGGCGAAAATCAGGTAACAACTTCTATTCCTCACCCAAGATAAGCCATCCGGTATGATTTATGCATCTACTGCTAAGCACTGATGAAATACTATGTCCAAAAAAAATAGTACGTGAAAGATATATTTACTCTTTTTTTTTTATGAACGATATATTTACTCTTTGTTAAATGAGTAGAACTAAAAGAATTGGAGTAAGTTAACCACTATGAAGTTGAAAGTGACAGAGATATAGCTAAGTTTAGCGAAGTATGAATATATCTATCCTAAGCCAGTAAATGCTCCAAACAATATAGTTACTTGAGATGAAGTAACCGAAAATAGTTTTGCTAAGTTCAACTATTATATCAATATAGGCCTATGTAGTCAATCACAACAAAAAGGGGATATGTCAAAGAAAACAAAAACTATTCTTGAAACCTTCGATAACTATCAACCATTCAAGCCAAAGACCATATTCTACCATATTTAAGCAAATAGCTAAAATTCATCATACTTAAAATAAGAATCACAAATTAGACGTAAATCATAACGTGCATTGGTAGGAAAGATAGAAACTCCTAAAGTTCTTTCCAAATTTATAAAGGATAATAGCAATCACAAATTGTCAGTCTGAAACATGACATAAATGACATGCATCAAAGAATGAACAAACCAATGGACCTAGGCAAGTGCATTTCTATGCAAACAGAGACTAGTAGCTCAGCTTCGAATAATTTGGAATCAAAAGGAGCAAAAGAAAACCTGGGTTGATTTCTTCGAGAGCGATGCTGAGTAACCACGCCTTAATTTAATCCCATTTCCCCTTACGCTAACGATGCTAGAAAACCCAGAAGCATCAATACAAAGCCAAGCCTCCCAAGTATTATCTTCACCTGTAAAAAGTGCATGAAGTCCCTGCAGCCCATCATTTGTTGATGTGCATCATATATCCGTGCACCACATGAGAATAATATGGAAGATGAAGTCTCTCTTCTTGTTCAGAACAGTTTACTCACAGGAGTAGAGCCTTGCAAATCAACACGAGCTGCAAAAAGCCCAGAGGGTTGAAATGTCCTCCGACGCCACACCTGAAGCCAAGTGAAATTAAGGACATGAAGAGAGAACCACATAGCGATTAAAGAAATATATGCAACAAAAGGACTGAAGATTTAAAAGTAAAATTTAGTCTGTGGAATTCAAGACAATCATGCACTTCCATAACTCATACATGATACATCCTTCTGACTTATGGCACATTGCAAATGCTATAAGTATATATACATATGAGAATGAGAAATGGATCACATATGATGCACCAACTAATTATTTGCAGTAATGAGCAAACCTGGCTGCGATATGCCATCTCTAATTGTTCTGCAACATCTTCACGAAGTGGCAACCAAGCAAGGTCTCCTTTGCTTGCAAACCAATGGCCCCGTAAGACACGCCGATTGTTGCCATTCCAATAAACTGGAAAACTATGTCTCTTCACTAGATCCACCTTCATAACCAAGACATAAGAATTCAAGCGAAACACATCCCCAAAAAAAAAAACACACTATGCCAGATTAAAGATGAAGTAATATGCAAACGACCACTACGAAACAGTCTTGAAAATAAAATTTATACTGAAGTTTTTAATTTAAGTGTGCAATCAAGTTGTCAAACACTTCTTATGACTATGTGGTCATCATTGGGATCCCTTATTCCTTCTTGTGCCCAAAAAATTAGATCTGCTTCCGTCAGGATAATAGTAAAAACTGGTCTTCAGCCCTACCTAACACCTGAAGGTTGGAGGTCAATTGTTAATTGACATGGTACCAGAGAGTCGTAGAGAAAATGGTCGTGTTCAAATCCTAACAACTCCTCTTATAGTGGAATTTAAACACAATGTAGTGGGCCTGTGTTGTATACTTCAAGGCTAAAATTCATTTGCTTGCAAGGGCGCGTTAGAGATAATAATGAACCTAGTCTTGAGCCTTACCTATCAACTTAAGCTTTTAGGTAAATTGGTTCCTTGCTGTGCTCAATTTTGATTGATTTTTCACATTTGTCCTAGTGATGGATTGCAGGTACTTATTCAAGATAGAATTTAATTCTTGGCCAAACTACTCATAGTCCTCTGATAGTCATCAAGCAAAATAGAAACAATAATCTTTAGGAGCATTTTGGCTAAACACTTGTCAACCTCTGCTAGCTAGGAGATATATGTATAAATTGCTTTCTATCTTTATCCCATCAAATATTTATGTGGCGGGATATAATATCAAATAGAACCCAAAAGAAGTAACTTGGTTTAGAAAGAATATGGAACATACCTCGTAGAGTCCCCCCTTCACAGGTACTCCAACTCTCTCCTCTTCTGCCTTACATAATCGACTTTCTCGACCACCCTCACTTTTTTCCGATTTGATCTTCCTAAGTGCAAGCTGATTCCTGGGACCTTCACTACACTCTGCATATTCTTTCCACCAACTAGAAAGCAATTCGTCCTCTCTCTGTAATATATGTTCACCAAATAGAATATAAATAAAAGATTGCCTTAGTAAGCCAAATATCCCACTTTCTAAGTAAATAAACAAAATGAAGTGATCAATACTATTTCATTCAACATAGCGGAACATTGTATTGAACTCTGAGGCGATCATTCTATATCACCAACTACCATTAAAATGCCTTAATAAAGTAAAAAAAGGAAAGGCATAGTTCAAAAGTATAACCAACAAGAGTCTTCAACCTTACCTCCAAGAAAGAGGCTTCTATTGCAAGAGAATCTCTCATGCCGAAACGAAAATAGTCACCCTTCCCTACCACCTCAGACCGTGGAATCGAAGCAGCTAACTCTGCACATATACATCAACATTTGCAAAATGATTTTTTAAGAAACATTAATCATGATAAATACCTACAACAAAAGTTCAACTGATGATGGCATCTAATTGACCAACTGTCACTCCACATTAATCACAAATAAGTAACTGCTCCAAAATAAAACTCTAGGCTCGTATGGTTCGCGGAATGGCCAAGAAATGGAGTATTTTGTTCCTTGTCTATTCCTATTCCTAGCTTTGGTTGTGTTTTTCGTTACGGAATAGCCATTCCACATAATAGTTTTTCATATCCCTATCGAGGTTAATCTACATAGAGTAAAACCTCTATATACCGGACTATTTGTATAACAATGAGAGGTTATTAATAAATAGATGTTGCGACAACAAAGATTCTCTAAGACTTAGGACTGGACTATTTGTATAACAATTGCGAGGTCATTCCTATATAGAGGTTTTAATGTAGTTAGCTAGTATTCATTACGATATACCATCAATCAAACACACGGATAGATATTCTCAAAGATATTTCTTCGTATTCTAATCCGTGAAGTAACTAAACTAAAATATTCTATTCTATTCTATTCGACGAACAAAATGACACCTAAGCTCCACATAATAGCTCGAATATAAAGGTAAGACGAACTTACGATTGTCAGCTAAAGGAAGCTTACAGAAATACCATCGCACATCGCTACCATCGGAAGGACTGCGAGTCTGAGCAAGGTACTTGTGGCGACCTTCGGAATGCTCAATCACATCCTCTAATCTTGCGATGTTTGACGGCGTATTCTTCAGCAAATCAGGCTTTGGAAGTGCTGCGGAATCCGCCATCTCCGCAGCAAAATCTCAAATTGAAAAACGAAAAGGGAGATATGAGATTTAGGTTGAACAAAATGTAAGTGCAGTTGTATAAAGTGATTGAAGATTTGGGAGAATGATAGTTGGACATTTGAATGCTAGGTGTAAGAACTACCTCCATCGCATACCAAGAAAAAGGCGGTTGCGTATTTTTTTCATTTTTATATCTTTTTAAACTAAATAACGTGCAATTTTTTGTAATTTCTTTCTTTTTCTTTTCTTTTTTCTTTTCTTACTTTTTTAGCGAATTTCAGATATACCAAATCCATAAGCATTTTCTAATTTAAATATGTTAAAATAGAAGATGTAAGTGATCAAATAAATAAAATATTCAAGTCAGATATAATAAGAATAACAATTATGAAATATCTTTGTTGATTTTGAAGATGAGACAGAATCAAAAATGATGATTCATGTATTTTATATGGTCGATAACCAACTACAAATAAAACATTCAGAACGTGAAATTGCTCGAAGCAGGGAAGATATGGTGCACAAGAGAGGTGGACAATGCAGAACCTAAACACATGAATAGCGGTGTGTAATTTTACATTGCTATGTGAGCTTAATTCGGACGATAGATTTATAGTAAAGTTCTTATTTTAATGATTGAAAACACTTATAACTATATTTTGATAGATTTTTTATTGTGACGTGAAACATCAATAGATGGCAACCTGTGATTATTCTCGATCAAATTTTTATTATGTGGATGTGTAAATTAAAAAATTATGTGGAGTAATAATTATTAAAATTAAATAATTTAATTTAATTAGAGTGAGAATTAAGAATGTAGCTATTCTACTTTAGACCTTTTACTTTATGCACTTGAGAGAACATGGGATCATTGTGAAGAAGTGCAGGATCATATGATGACCTTTTCTTTAAGGAAATATGAAAAGGGACTTGCTAGTATAAAATGCTGAAAAAACTAAATGTTTAGAAAGCTCTCATTTGTAATCATACTAGCTTTTGTTAATTAACTTCGATCATACTAATATTTTTGCTTTATTTCTTCCATTCAACCATTAAACGGCTACTCTTTTTGCTCAAAAACAAACCAGTACAATTCATTTGCGTAAAAATAAGACTATAGGATACTAATGTACCTTTCAAAGGAAAAAAAGTCATTAGTACGAAACTAACCCTCAAGAAAATCTACTAGACACAGCTTTTAGCTATACCATCAATAGCAATTTTGTACCTTTTAAATTTCATAAAGGAAAAAAATAATAAGACGAAACATAAATGTATAGACATGTTGAGAAATCAATTGCAAGGAAGCTGAATGACAAACAGTCAAACACAAATTTGAAGTACAATACAACACACCATTCTTCCAACACATAAAAGTCTATCAGGTTCTTATCAGCTGATCTAAAATTCAAAACATACGGTTAAATTCCTGCTTTACAGCACCTCTTTTAGGCACAACGGTTTAGGATTCGGGATTCTCTTTACCTCTTCTTAAAACCATATTTCTTTCTTTCATAGAACAGATCAGTCTTGGCACTTCCTAAATTAACAATTTTGGGACATCCATCTCTATCTTTCTCCTGTTGAGTGCACTCTTTGCAGTAATAGGCATCCGAGATACCAACTCCTCCACAGATGACACATCGACCTTGGAATGATCCATAGTTGCACTCGTCACAGGTTCGAACTAGTGTGCAAGGACGCACGTACGAATCACATATTACACATTTTCCATCATCTTTTTCACAAAGTCTTCCAATAGCTATTCCAGGTTGCTTCCTGCACATAATCAGATCAGGGTGATGCTTAGCCATGATCTATAACCTGCAATTCACATGCCAAAGAATGTCAACACTTGTTAATTCACAGAGATGAGAAGAAGAAAAGGCATCAGTTCATAATACACAATACAACACAAAATGTTGGGATTTATTAGCAAAACTAGAGCAAATAACAAACCTTGCTAAGAGTTCGCACTGAAATTTATCGATAGTGTAACAAAGACAAATAAAATTTTATTGGGTAGTAAATTGACCCAAAGCCTAAAATATAAAGATTCCAACTCCTTGACATCCGGACAAACCCGAGTTGGCCAACTAAGCTTATAATTGAGAACTACATAGTCATACATGCACACAGACTTAGCATGTCGTCCTTGAATGAAAGAAAAGCCGATCGTGCCCTTTCCAAATACTTGGAATGAATGTGCCAATATATAAAGAATGGAATTTAGATATAATGGAGTAGTAGAGCCTATAAATATATGTATATATAAACGTAATCCCCTCTTCTTCATTATTCTCCCAACCTATGCCCAAGAAGTACATCTTATTTTAATTTTGCTTCGACAGTAAATTGCTATAAAGCTCCACTTTCTGTTTAGCTTTTTAACTAGCTCTTTGCAATATTCAATAACTAATTACTGATCGACTATTCTAATACAATATAGTTTCTACGTGTTTGTACTTTCCCTTGTAACAAATTAGGAGAGCGTTTCCACAGTTAAAAGAGAGTTGAACTAATAAGTAAAGGCAAATTCGTATCTTACTACACATTTAACTGTAGAAGAACACCAAAAGCATAATCCCAATGTTGATTATGACGGTTATATTAATAACAATACAATGATCAAGATCAGAATAACAAATATAACATATATATACTCAATCTGGATTTAGAAGTCTTAAAAAGTACACCTAACAAAAGGCAATGACACAATTTAGCTCATACTAAAAAAAACGTCATCATTCCAATCAAATTGTGAATCTTATTATTCAGATATTCAATCCGTTTACAACACCCATTCCAAAACCACGGTCGTGGAGATTTGAAAACCACTCATTGTCATAAAGACTCCGAATTTTCATACTTTTGAGTAGGCAAATTGCACTGACAGGCACTAAATTTTGAGTTTGTTTTACAAAGGCACTGAAATTGAGTTTGTAAGGAGACACAACAACATAATGATAGTGAGATGTTGTACACAAATTGACCGGAACAAATTCAATTGGCCAGAATGAGTTGCTATGACAAAATAAAGTTGAGTGAAGTAATGAAACCAACATGAAAAACAAGGACAATGAAATAAGGGTAAGGAATATTATGATCCAAGGACTAAATTATACATACCTGTAAATCAGGAGAATGAAGATGAGACAGCAGCGCCACCAAGATTCGATTAGGGTTTCCCTGGAGATGCTAGAGAGTAGTATTTAACAGGTTCTTTCCCACGGCCTTATTTGGTAAGCTTATTTAGTTTTCAAATATAACTTTTTTAAATAATTTTCAATTAATCTTTTTGAGTGAATAATTTTCAACTAATTAAGGTAACAAATTACTCCTCCAAAAAAAGTTGCTTAGAAAAGTTTTAAAAATAATAATTTCATGGATGGTTTTTCTTTTCAAAGAAAATAGCAGTGTCATTCGTAGCAACAATATTAGTACACTTTATCTATATTTTTTCGTTAATGCATGAAGAAACTAATTTTAAAGACACTTGACGGCTACATTTTTCTCTCTAGAAAGAAGAAATGGATTGTTGACAAAAATTGTAAGTTTAAGGGATCATAAATGTTCAATTTCACAAAGAGTTAAAAAGGATTAGTTAGAGGGTGTTTGTTTCATCGTTTCACATCTGCTTTTTGCTTTTTCGATCTAAAAAGCAGTTAATTGGGTGTTTGGTTAGGAATTAGAAAATGATGTTGGTTGCTTTTTAGCTGAAAGGCAACTGCTTTTTCAAGAAGCAGTAAAATACTGCTTTTTCTAAAAAAAATCTCTACGAATTTTAGTTTCCTTTATTGTCCTTTACATTTTACATTTTAAAAATTTAATTATGTCCATATTAGTCATTTTACATGCTAACAGTAATAAATAATTATGATTTTACCAAACACCAATTATCAAACAGCAAACCGCAAACAGTAAAATGAAACAGCAAATCGCAAACAGCAAACATGAACAGCTGTACCAAACAGACCCTTAATTTAGTAGAACAAACTTTTCCTTACAAATTAAGGAGCTTAAAAATTCTTTTGTATTCCCGTCTCATAAAAAATTGCATTTGTATAGTTAAAATTGTAAATTTTGAATACATGTGAAACTGATTAAGAACATGTGATACGTTTAAACTGACAAATAAAATTACTCCTATCACTATTTAACTTTAACCGAAACATCATTTCTTTTAGGAATAAGATGTAAAAGATCTTAATTGGAGAAAACACCACCTTAAAGGTTCTCAAATAATCTTGAACTGCGGAAATTTATAAACTGTCTATTATCATTGTAATAATTTTTGGCAAAAATATGATCCCTCACTCTAGTTTTATGCAAAATGATTTATATCAATGTTAGTCAATATACAATGTTCATAAACATAATATGTATGATTTTCATTCTTTTTTTTAACAGGAAAAAATGTGTACAAATAAGTATTATAATAATGTAACAAAAATTAATTTATATAATCAAATAATTTAAAATACAAATTGGTGGGAAACTTTTCCATCCTTTTGTACTTTATATTTTTTTGATAACTTTAGTGGCCGACATATTTATCGGTTCACTTAGCTTTTTTTTGTTTTTTTACTTTCTTCTCCTTTTCTAATATATTTGGGCTCGGGTTTGCGGTTGTTTGTTCGGAATTGTCAACCTAGTTGGATGTCCAGCTTCAACTCGCCCAATTCCCCGCTTTTCATTCAAAAAAATCAAATAATTTAAAATATTAAATCAAAACCATACACAAAAAAACAACTTTATTAATAGTATATTTGCAGAAGAAATAAAAAAGAAATTGAAATTGAAACATGGATTACAAATTTAAATGTCAATCTGCAATATCAGTTGCATTGAAATGATTAGAAGAAATTCATAGAAAACTTTATAGCTTGAATTCAATTAACACCACAAATACAACAAGCATAAAATCCTTGCCGAGGGCAAAATAGTGCATAAACCTTTAAATCATACAGAATATTAACATAGATATACGACTTAATACATGTTCAATCCTTTCAAACGACTTTTCACCCCCTCAACTTAAATCCACTCACTATAGAACATTATCAGTATATCATTTTAATTCGAGATGGGGATATCGTTTTAAGCAAGTTGAGGTAATATGAATGTAGCTTTGACGAGTAGGACCTTTTTAAATGTGGAGGTTCTTAGTGCAAAGTACAAGAGTAAGTATGTATTGAGCCGCTTAGCCAAATTTGACTCCATCCAATCCATAATACATGACCTAAAAAGTTAGCTAAATACAACAAGGATTCTTTTGCTAATCTTTTTCACTAATTGTAATTTGATCACCCATTAGTTACCTCCAAGCTAGTAGGCAAAACTACCCTGAAAACGGCATAATGATGATTCAAGCTTTTCTCTCCCTGTAGCCTGTAAACACTGCCTAGAGCACCCGCTTTTGGATTAGGAATTGCATAAAATATACGCCTAATTCTTTGATGAACAAGCGCCATTGCACACCTTCAATCACAAAATGGAGATTTGAATAAGTTGATGAGCGTTCACTTTAAGCAAGTTTAAGAGGTCAACACATAACTTTAACAAGTTCATGGGCTAATTAGCCATTTTAAGTAAATTCGGGGGATAATGAGATATCTCCAAAGTTCACGACGCCAATTGAATTATTTGACCATGTAGGAGATAGAGTACCAATGAACTTACATTATACATGGCTCCCAAACTAGATATATGTCATAGCCAGTGCATAGATAAGGTCTCACTGATGTGTCTCCACTTTGTGCATCCAAATCCTTCTCATTTTCAACCTGGAGTAGAATAATATGAAATTACCAACTATCAGAGATGAGTGCCAAATTCTGACTATTTCGATTCTCTATGCAATGAAATTTAAACAGGGATTTATCTACAATAAATTGAAATTTTGCATGACTTGTTCAAAATCCGACTCAAGAACTAGGATGGTCTATGTAATTTACGCTAATTAACTCACACTTATAAGGTCAGTCTTTTGTCGTTTTGCCGGAGAACACGCAGAAGAGGACTCCATATGTTGGGATGACTCCTCCTGAGAATGACTGGAAGTAGGGAACAAGTGTCTATCCCTTTCAGCAGAAGATTCAATAGCAACGATAGCAGCATGTCGTAAAGGATGGCAAGAATTTGGTATATCTAATTGTTGTGAAGAAGACCAGTGCCAAGGATTCAAACAACAAACTCCGAGTTTTGACCTCGAATTGTTCACAGTTATGCTTTCATGACCATTTGAAACATCAGGATTGACAGTAACAGATGCTGGCTGTTTAGAAAGAATAAATCCATTGCTAATCGTGTCCACCGGAGCATGCCAAGACCAAACTTGATCACGTCCACTTGCAATAATCTGGTGACCTGAGGGATCCACTATAAGCGCGGCATTGACTATCTGCAGAAATTATACAAAAAATTTGAAGATAAATGTCACGCAGACAACATAAAAGTTCGACAGAGTATGACAGTTAAACTAATTATTTGCTAGTGTTCTCCACCCCTCTAAAAAGTAAATTAACTTGAAAGGAAACTAAATAGTTACCAAACCATCACCAGATTTTGACATGTCGATAGCCAATTTCATGAACTTAAAGATTGAATGCGAATCTTCATCACCAAATCCAGAAATGCCATCAATATTGCTGCAAATGGAGAAAAATGACAAGAAAATATGGAACAAAGATAGAACAGCTACAAACAGAAATCTTATTTTAATCAAGTGACATGTGTACATGAAGAATTGCTTGGATACACTTAAAACATTCAAAATAATCAGAATGAGTTTCTAGGTAATCTAAATTCCAATGTATGTCGTCAAAAGTTTGTAGTACAAGCATCGAACAAGCAGTTACATTCAGTACAACAGCAACAGTAAAAAAGAAAAAAGCCTTGGCCCGGAATAGTTGGGGTCCACAATATGAATTCCCTTTTTCACTCATTCTTGTGCCTTGTAACATCCTCTTAACAGATTTAATAATTCTACGTTATTTTCAATAAGCTTCATCCAAGTTAATCTTAGATTTCCTATATCCTTCTTAGGTATATCGACTTTAATCTCTCACAGATCCTAATAAGCAGACAAGTAGAAGACAAACCTATAAGAGTAAAAGTAATTTCAACTCATGCACTGAAACAACACTTGTTCGTGCCTAAGAGTTCCATTAGTACATTTTTGAAAAGGTCCATCTAACTGAAGGTTAACCTCTTCCTAGATGAAAATAGATACATATATTCTTCATGTCCATTTCGCTGAAGGTTTTCACTGGTGAAATTTTAAAAAGATCCTCCAAACTGAAATGAAACCTACAACTCTATATAGTGAAAATTAGCTACTTGGATTTCATTCTATGCATTTCTTTCCGTGTATGGCACAAACAAACATCAAAGAAACAAATCAACAATATAGTGAGAAAGTATAAAACTTACTAGGTAGGAGGATGATACGATGTCGGCCAAAACTTGCATTGTTCTTCCCACTCTTCTTTAGATGTTGCAGCATATTTGCAAACCTATAATTGGTTAAAGTTCATTAGCAAAAATTAACTTAACAAGTTTCAAAGGAATCCCACGCAATTTATAAAAGCATAAGATCGACAATTAAAATGCTAAAAATGATAGACCTGCCTAATAAAGACAAATGCCCACAGCCCCAACCCAAAAAGTACACCATCTCCCAAAAAATATTCCAGAGCTGAAATTTTCACAGTTAAGTAATTTCAGTTTGATAACAGCCAATACTCAAGATATATAGATACTTGTTCATGGAGAAGAAGAAGATAGTCTGATGGCATAACTAAATTATTTTCATCCATCTAGCGAAAAAAGAAGGGAAAGAATAAAGCTTCTGCAAAGTGGTATATATATTTGCATTAAGTATGTAATGCAGGTAACACGTTTACTGATATAAGTGTTAAGATATTATCACCTATTATGATGATTCCAAAAACTCATCAAATGTATGGACTTTCATATACTGAATTTGAACAGAAATGCACGATAATGTTTCTCATCGACATCCGCAAAAGAGAAGAAGAGGCTAATAGAAATCAACGAACCTGCCTTTTTCATAAAGTAATCCAATAATTCTGCATCTAACACTGCATTATCAATTCACATAAATAGTTTAGGACAGCTATAGCTAATGTGATACAAGATCTTATGTCGATGATACTACCAAATTAACTAAAAGGAGAATTCAAGGAAGTATCCACCACGCTATTTTTAGACTTTGCAATCAAAAGCACAAAGCTAGAATCAAATAGAAGCATCGCTGCTAACACACCAGAAGAAAACAAGATATAAAGGTTCATAATTTTTTTATTACAAGAGTTCTTAATTCATAAACACTACTAAGTTTTCAATTGAAGAGTAAGTGTAACTACAGAAAATTAGAAACTACTAGCAATCCATATGCACTCAAACAAAAGCCCAAAAAGTTAAAATAAAACAAATTCAAGAAATGATTAGTTTGGATGAAATCAAAAACTTGACAAGTCTAGAAAGGAGATGAAATAACCCACTTTTGTGATAAAAGGACTCAACTGGTATGAATTGGCTAGCTCTACTACATCCAGAGGCAAATTGTTTAAATGATCTTCATTTTCCGTAGCTAAACACAAGATAACTGAAAGCCGAATTTTCCCTATAAAAAAACCGACATTACTATCATTACACATTAAAAACTACAAAGAGCACAGATATTCACCCCAAATCGATTATTTACCAAGCAATAAGCATACTAGAAAGCAAAAACAAAATACAAACGTATTTGAAAAAATAAAAACCCTTAGGAACCCACCTTCAACGTGTCCCTTCTGTATCCGCTTCACATGGCGGAGATTTTCAAGTGGGGCTATCTGATTTAAACGTCTACACCGACAAAACACGTAAATCAAACTGTTGTGCTTTGCTTATGTTATAATCCAAAACAAAGTAGGCAAGATATAAGGTAAGATATCCACCTTATAAGAGCATTTGCATGCTTCGGCTCAACAAAAGAGGCATACGCGTCCACTGCATTTTACCAATATTAAAATCAACAAAAACAGTTTTAGAAAACACACATTATAAAGAATACTAGTAAGTACATATCTACTAAATGAAACCAGAGGAGTTGAATTGTCTAAATCTCACCAGTGGATTGTTGATTGGGAGGGATTGGTGGCTTGTCAGGGACGTAAACAATTTGCCACTCATCCGAGTTCTTGCTCATCGTTTTATGATCCTTGATTCCTCCTTAGACAAAAGATCTGAAATTTCGAATAAAATTCTCAGGATACAATGATTTTTGAATGGGACAAACAGTAGTTAGGGGAATAAAATTGATGTAACTAACCATCCAAACTAACATAAACTATTAACTGATCCAACAAGGGTGCAGGATTTACTAATAACCTTAACTATAAAGCCGAAAATGAATTCCAAGTTCAATCGCTAGTCCGATGGTGCCAAGGCGGGGCAAGTTTTAGCAGGCATAAGCCAAGAATAACTAAAAAGACACTGGAAGGTCAGAAGAACTAAAGTGTTACTTGACCGATTTAAACCTGTATTACTAAATCACAGAGTTGACTTGACTGATTCGAACACGTATCGTGACTCTCAATCACAGCATCCACAAAGCCTCGCCAGAGAACTTTCTTATTTATAGAATAAGAAATTCTCGGTATTAGGCGAACTTCACAGCTGGATGCTCCTTAATTGGGAAATTATATCATATTAGGAAGAGCCCTTTTTCAATAGAGGTGAATAAAAGAAATGAAATCTAGGTTACCTGCACATCTTATTCGCGAACAGAAGAAAAGGCACGTCAGGAGCTACTGCCACCACGACCACAACTAGGAGGAGATGTATGTGAAGTGAAGGTAAAGCATTTTAGCCCCAGCCCCCGCATTTCGTAAACCCCTAACCTTACCTGCCTTTCCACTATTCTCACTTTTTTACCAACTTTTATTAAAAAAATTAATATTTTCATGCTGTTAACCCAACATTTCACACCTTTGCCCATGATAGAGAGGAAAGGATTTTTTGAGAACAGTACATACAAAGATCGTTCAAGGAACCGATTGAACTAAAAGCTAGCATGTTAGTCGATCCATTAAACTAAAAAAGCTCGAGCTGATAGTTAAGGTCCTCAATACTAATCAAGACAAGAATTTAAGGTTGCAGTCTCCTCAATAACAGCAACAAAACACGATACCTCTATTTTTCAACATAACATAGCGAGGGACAAAACAAAATGCAGTAATTTGTAAAGGAGAAATTAGTTTTCAGAAAAAGAAATAGCAATTTAAAATTTTGAATTAGGAAGATAATTACCTGAACTGTTTAGTGATAGAGTTCAAAGAAAAGCTGGACGGAGTCGGAGAAAGAGTGGCGGAGTACAACTGTATATTTTTTTGTTAGAATACCTTTGGGCCCAAAGCCCATGTACAATGTTGGCCTATTGGTCTAAAACACCCATGGGTTATCTACACGAAACTCATATACCCTCTAAATAAATACAAGTCAAAGATAATATACTTATAGTGAAAATGTCATTTAAAAAACTGAACCCTTATTTGTAGGAGCACTATACGTCTTATCAGTTTTAGCAATTGATACAAATTATGAAATCGTGTCCAACTTTTTTGTGTGGCTTTTTTTTTATTTCAAATTTGTTTCTGTAAACTTTATCTTCTTGTTCATCATCAAGTTCTTATATTCTTTTTCTTCTTCTAATTTCTGTATTTCTCCAGAATTTAGTAATTTCAAATCATCAACACAAATTCATATAAAATTACAGTGATATTGTATAAATTCATGTGATATATAAATTTTTTAAATATAATAGTATTTCAAAAGTATTGACCCTCTAGTTTTTCATTTTGATTAGAGAAGCCAAAATGTATGAGGAAACCAAGTATATTGATCCAGATTCAAATATTAAATTCTCTAAAGGAAATCTTCAATTAGTAATATTGATATGAAAACGAATTTTTTTTATATGAATATAATGTTATTCAATGGATAAAAGGAAATAATAACATGAAGAGAAGGAAGTGAAGAACGTAAATGGGATGGAGAAATTCATACAGTAAGTTTTCTAATAAAATATAAATTTAGATAAACTTAATAATTGAATTTTAAATTCTTGTAGTGCATAACCGCCCAACATGACAAAAGTAAGATAGAATTAAAGCTTTGAGAAATCAATTATAAAATATTAATAAAATGTTAAAATTTAAAAATGAATATGCTTAAATTATAAATTAGATTTGAGATATGAGTTATGGTGTAGGATATGGTCACTTTGTTTTTCCCTTACTTTGTCTATACTTTGTCTTGTTCACCATTTGATTAATTTTTAACCCATGATCCAATGGTTGACAAAACAAAGTAATGGTTACTTTGTAAAAAACAAAGTGACCATAGAATATCCCATGAGTTATTGTGTAATTTCCTCGTGGAATTATGATAATTAGGCCCATGTACAAGTTTTTCTTATCTTGAAGTGAATTCGTCAATTCATATTACCGACAACAAAAAGAAAATGACTAATTGTAGAACTTTGATGCCCTCTAATCGTGAATAAGAAACTATAGAAATTTTTCAACATTGGTACGCGCACTCATATAAAACTCCTTTATGATAATTATGAGAAAATGCATTTGACAAATATGTATTATTGACATTTATACATGTATAAAGGAGTTTTATATGAGTGCGCGTATCAGTGTTGAAAAAATTCTATAGTTTCTTATTCACGATTAGAGTGAATCAAAGTTCTATACTTAGTCCTTTCCTTTTTGTTGTCGGTAATATGAATTGACGAGTTCACTTCAAGATGGTGTACCACTTGTATGTTGTTTGTAGATGATATTGTGTTGGTTGATGAGAGGGAAGGGAGTATAAGTCGAAATTATGGAGACAAACTTTGAAATTTAGGAGCTTTAAGTTGAGCATAAGTATCTCAAGTGTAAGTTTAACGGCGGTAGAAGTAGTGAGACAAGATAATCACCTTGAGTGAGAAGGATCGTCTAGGGCTTGGATTGATATATTATTCAGGAATATTATCTAAAAATTGAGGAAAACATTATAATAGATAGAACAATTTCACCGAGTGTAGGAAATAATTTACATCATTTCAAATCTAAAACTTTGTTATTCTTTCTTCTTAATTAAACGTAAAATATTTGACAATTAAAATTTATTAGGAGAAATTAGAAATCGAAAGTCTTTACCACTCCAACCATATAACAGCCAAATTGAGTCAATAAATTTAGCCTTAAGGATTGATATAAAATAAACAAAATTAGTACATAGTAAGCCTCTAGAAATTATTTAAATAGAAAAAAAACAAACAAGATCCAAGACAACAATATATGATATTATTGTAGTCCTCCCCAACAAAGAAATGTGGTGTGAAGATGAGAAATATTCCACTAAAATATTAGGACAAGGACAGACAAGTTTGGGCCTGTCTTGTGGAGTGACAACAACTTTACAAAGCCACTATTTCAATTTTCTAGAACGTTTCCATAATTTGTGCTTTCATTTCATTGCCATTCGTCAAATTCTTTGTTCTGTTGCTTAGAACAATATCTAGGCATAAATTATGGAAGTTGGGGGTAGTATTAGACTATTAGTGATAAGAAAATCATCAAAACTACTTTTGCTATATTAAACCCCATATAATGTTCCTGAGTTTTTCAGACATTGAACGGTTTTGTGAAATGAGGTTCGAACCTTAAATATATCTTTAATAAAATAACCAATCTCTATCAACAAATTAGACTATAATTTTCCTAGTATCTACATTTTTCTACTGGGCTTTTTATGTGTTTATGTGTCTGTTAAGTTTTCTAGTTTGAGCCATACCTTCTCTCTAGTTTTCTACTAGAAAGCCCTTAATATGATTGTTTTTCTTTATTTTTTTTCTTCAGCTCTCTGTTTTGATTATTCTTCCAAGTCGTTTTCAAAAAAAGTTTATTCTTCCAAGTAGGAAAAATATACGTTAAGATACTCTTGCATCTTTTAGTTATTATGGAGGTAATAAATTAGAGGATTAAGGGTGTGATTGTATGATCACTGAATATGATCAGAATTTCAAAGCCAAACATGTTTAGACTAGAGTATTACTAAGATGAATAACCTCTTAAAAGGTTCTTATGTTAATGTACCTAAACTTTATCAGTGTACCTAAATTTTAAGAGTGGTGAACTTTTTAACCTAATGGTTAAAAAGAAAATGAATATTCATTGAGGAAAAGAAAAAGCTTACTAATAAGAAAGAAAATGCCAAAGACGGAATATTATATGTTTGTTTGACTGCTAGAAAAATAAAATTCCACATTCAAATTTCAAAAGCAGAATTGGATTTGGAACATTTTAATATTCTAGAAGATAAATAAGAAGAAGAAGATATGCAAAGCTTCCATCAAAAAAGAGTTTATTTGCTCAATCAACTGAACATGTAGACAAAACCGGGCCATACATAAGAATTTAAGGAACATTGAATATTCTTCCTTTAATATCTTCCACAATTTCATTTTATTTTTAATTAATTTCTTTAGCAAAATAGTTCTAATATGCAGTCAGAAACACGTATCATTTACCTTGGAGAGAAAATTCGATGTATGTAATATCTTGAGGAAATTTACTTGATTAGAGATATAGTTAGGAAGTTATAATAATTTCATACATCTCCTAAATAATATATAGGAAATTTTGTTTTGTTCTCCACTAGATTGTGGGTTAAAATCTGATCTAATGGTAAATAAGACAAAATATAAAAAAATGTAAAGAAAAAATAAAGTAACCATAGCCTACACCATATATATAATAAATGATTTACAAGTTGATAAAATACAACAATTCATTAAAATCAGTTAAGTTTATACATGTGTACATACATGAATTTCACTTAAGAATCATGCATGTGAATGATTCTAAAATTACTTCAAGATACTTACTATATACTCCTATGATATAATAAGTGATAATCTAACTGATCATGAGATTTTGAAAGTGTATGAACGAAATAAGAGATAAAAGACTTTGAATGAGTATAATTGAAAAGGCAATGTAGAAAAAATTAATTATATTTTGTTAACTAATTAGTTCAAAGTTGTAAAACAAAAATAGAAAATGATGGCTGGAGTAATTTCCTAAAAAAAGATTGTGGCATAATTACCATGACTGTCTGTAAAACAAACATTTTGATTAGTTTTCTTTTCTCTGAAAAAAAACAAAAACATTTTGATTAGTTATTTAATCTTACAAGGAAAATAATTGGATAAGGAATAAAATTACGCCGAGTCAGCCAATCGTCGTGACCGTTGTTAATAAATTAGGATACCATTTTCGTAATTCCGCGCTTCTAAACTTAACCATGGTTAAAATTTGATCCTTATATATACTCTCACAAACTCCTCCCTCCAATATTCAACACCATTTGAAAAAAAAAATATGATTTCCTCTGCTCCTTCTCCACTAGTTCAAATCCCCCTGAAATCTCCCTCCTCCGCCCCTCGCCGGACCTATTTCCGGCCACTTTCTATATCGAACACCGCCACCGCTTACAAAGAACGGCCTAATCTCTCTTTTTCTACTCAAAGAATGGACACCTCCACTTCTCTTTACGATATTTTGGGGATTTCAACGGCAGCATCGAATCGAGAAATCAAATCGGCGTATCGGCAATTGGCAAGGACTTGCCATCCGGATGTAGCTTCTTTTGACCGGAAAGACACGTCGGCCGGCGAATTCATGAAGATTCATGAAGCTTATTCTACTCTTTCGGATCCTCAGAGACGCGCTGTTTATGATAGTAAGCTTTTTACAAGGACTCGCCCGTTGACCGTTAGCTTTTCGGGGTACGGTGGCGGCCGGAGTTGGGAGACGGATCAGTGCTGGTAGTAAGTTTAACGGATCAGTGCTAAGAAATCGGTGACCTGTCAATACAGGGACGGACCTAAGGGGAGCTGAACGGGTTTGAGCATCCGATGATGGTTGAAAATTGCTGAAAAATCTATGAAAATTGTGTATATATTAAATGTATATGCGAAAAAGACCAAAGGAAAACAAAAATTTAAACATCAGAGGCACTGTTTGTTAGTGAATTCTAGATCCGTCACGGGATGAATGAGAATCTGAATTCTGAGAATCAAAGGTGGAAATTCTATATCTACAAACCACAGCCGTTTGATTATGTCACATAAGAGTCGATTGGTGATATATTGTACGTTTGCTCTGCTTATCTATGCCGGCTGGAGCGTCTGGTTCGCCGGCGGTCATGTTATATCGCGATGATCTTAATTTGAAAAAGGAAAGAAAGATCAGAGCATATGATGATCTTAATTAATGTAATTGACTGTGATTATCTAAACTACAATTGAACATTTCATAATGAGAAATATTACCAATAATATATCTGATTACTTTTTTGTTGGCAAGATACATCTGATTACTTAGTTTTTGTACATTTTTAAGTGCTTCTTCGTGCAATAAACATAATAAAACTCGCACCTCAAATTCTACTTAAGTACAACTTAACTTATTTCAAAATAGATGAGTCCAACATTTCAATTAGGTTAGAATTCCTGATAAATTTAAACTTCAAAAGGGATAAAAGGATAAAATGCAGTAGCAAAACTTGGACGAAAACTTGACGGGAGCATATGAATATACTCGCATTTCAATTGTTTTTCTCTTAAAAATGCATCAGTATTTTTAGCTTGATCATAATCACTTGTCAATCCACTTAATTAATAAGGTAGTTCTCTAATTTATAATATGACAACAATATGATAAAGCCAAAATTGTTTAAGAATGCAAATTGTTTACAAGACCTTAATTAATTAGTCAAGTCAAGAACAATAGAAAAATAATAAATCAAATTAAAAGTAAAGTTACAGATTTTAATTCTCTATATTTATATTTGAACATATCTCACGCATAAGTTGAAGATTTTGGATTATAATTTCACAACCTTGTTGGTATGTCAAAATTATTATTCGATTGGACAATTTTGAAAATCTTAAACTGGAAGCATATGATTTGGAAAAGAAAAAAGAAAAATGGAAGAAAGGTGTATATGTATATAATTAAAGGGTTTAATGACAAAGATTTGAGCTGTGAAGATAAGAACAAGTTCTGTTAGGACAAGTGGACAAAGAGATCTATGTGTTAATTCAAGTCTTATCTAAGTACAATAATAGAATTCACATTTCCACAAACAAAGTGTTTGGTCCTTTGACAATAATGATCAAATTACACTCTTGGTCCTTGAATTGTTAATTATTAATGTGAGACACTTTTCTGAATTTTAAAACTTCACACCACGACAATTTAATTCATGTTAGAGTTGATAAGTTATGCATGTTGTCAACGGCCATGCTATCCATCGAAACCTGGTTATTGTACGTGATGAAAGAGTAGGAAAACTCCTTTTTCTAAAGATATAATATCAAATAGCGGAAGAATTAGAAAAAAATCCTCCAAAAGATTAGTACATAGTCCTTTATAGAAATCGAATAGATTTGAAATTTTAGAATTCTTAAGATAAATAACAGTTTAGTTGTATAAAGAGCGAAAGTTTGAAAAATATTGATTTAATTTGAACATGGTTATAAACAAATTTTGTACTTCAAATTTTAATACGAGATCGATATTTGTTAATTTTACTTGATAAAAAGAAAAGTTATTCATATTTGAAAACTGTAAAGTTTAAAAGCAGTGTGAGAAAACAATATGCTAATAAGTGCAAAATGTAGGGCCTTGAATGTAATTTACTCTCCTTATGTTCTAGAACATTGCAACAACGATTTTGTTTCTATCCAGAAGTGCATTATAGATAATGCTTTATTTCATATCATGGCCATTGGTCCAATTACTCCATCTTCTGAGCATATAATATTATAGATATAGACTGTGGAAAAATGGGTTGTGATGATATCATGAAAGCTACATTTTGCATTGATTACCTCCTCGCTTATTATATGTTTATAACTCTTTCTGATATTTATTATACTTTCCAATAGTTTATGTCTCAGCGGTGGAGTTTGAGTTGTATGTCCCTCCTAATGATTTTACCCTAAATTAATACTTCATCTGTATTTTATAAACTTGTTCATCAAAATCAAGAAAATATTAATTAAATATACAAATTAATTATTTACTCTTTTTATTTTTTAGGCAATTTTCTCTTTTTAAAGTGTTTAAGTATGATTATATTAAATACTGACCCTCTTTCTTATAATTAATATGGATAAATTAAAAAAAAAATTATAAAAAATCATTTAAAAGAACAAATATAAAAGTTCAAAATATCATATGATAAAAGCCGGAGATAACAATGTTTTGTTAGTAAAATATAGGCTTAATAGGGTATTACTCCCCTAAACTTGTCTCTAATAAACAAGTGACACCTCGAACTTTGAAACGTTACAAAAATCCCCTTAAACTTGCTTAATTGTATGAACTAACCCCGTAAAAACTCTCAATTGTAACAATTAACCCCCACATCCGGCAAAGTCTAATTGCACCTAGAGAGTGGACTACACTCGCGACACGTGGCAGCATATCATTGGTTGTCAAATGCCACATGTATAAAAAAAAATTTTAAAAAAAATTAAATAAAAATTAATATTTCTTCTTCTTCTTCATATGTTCTTGTTCTTGTTCTTGTTCTTCATTTTCATTTTTTTTCTTCATTTTGATTCTTTCTTTTTCTTTTTTTTTCTTCTTCTTCTTCTTCTTCTTCTTCTTCTTCTTTCCTTTTTCTTTTTTTTTTTGGAAATCTGAAAACATTCCAGATTCGGAAATCTGGAAAGTTTCCAGATTTCCGACGGAATCTGAAAGTTTCCAGATTTCCGACGGAATCTGGAATTTCTGAGAATTTCCAGATTTCCGACGGAATTTCTGATGGAAATCTGGAAATTCCCAGAAATTCCAGATTTTCCAGATTTCCGAATCTGGAAACAAAGAAAAAGGAAAAGAAAAGAAAAAGAAGAAGAAAAAGAAGAAGAAGAAGGAGGAAAAGAAAAAGAAAAAGAAGGAAAGGAAGAAGAAGAAAAAGAAAAAAAAAATTAAGATGAAGAACAAGATGAAAATGAAGAACATGAGAAAAATGAAAAATTAATTGTTTTTTTATTTTTTTTATGTCTTTTTAATTTTTTTTATTGTATTTTTTTCGGATTTTAATCATTTCACGCGCCCCTAGGAGTTTGAGTCTCACTCTCCCTGCCATGTCAGCAATTTGGGGTTAGTTCATACAATTAAGCAAGTTTAGGGGGATTTTTGTAACGTTTCAAAGTTCGGGGTGTCACTTGTTAATTGGAGACAAGTTTGGGGGGGTAATACCCTATTAAGCCTAAAATATAATACTAAGTTGATAATTTCTTTTTGTTAAATATCCAATTAATATTATTAGGTTAAATAATATTGTTAATTGTAAACTATCAGTTCGAGCTTTTAGTTTAAGCTAGTTAAGTAATAATATGTATATATCACAGTTCTTAAAATCAAGTGTTCTAAAGTATAAATTCTAACAACTTTCATTTGTGATTAAATTCAACATATGATAAGGTGGATATGTTATACATATTATAAATTTAGAGCTAGTATTTGTATTTGTGTGTAGATACATGTTAAATTAAAAAATGTTATTGTACATTGACTCTCAACTCGAAAGTTATATTAATTCGTGTCTATTACCTTTTTTTCTTCTTTTTTTATTTGTCTGATTTGGTGGTCTCTTTTACATTATTACTAGATTTATTGTCTTTGCAATCAATCTAAAAAACAAATATTCAATTAGAGGAAAAATGATTTCAAAAGAGTAAAGTATAAAATAAGAGAAAAAAAATCCACAAGATTAGAGAGTAAAGAGTTTTTGTTTCTTTGTTTTAAAAAGAGAAGAATAAGCAATTAAGAAAAAAGAAGTAATGAAACTTAGGAAAACACAAGAGAAGAAACACAATACAAGATTACCGCAGTTGCTGGGAGATTTAGGGATTTTAGATAGAGTTGCAACTTGCTTCGTCCCTTTAGAGGATTCGTTCAAATAAATTTGAAAAATTTTCATTTATTTCTCCATGGAGTGGAAATGAGATGAAAAAAAAATCTCTAGAGAGGATGAAGGAGTGTGGACGGACCTCGAGAAAAATAATAATATCTACGTGCAATCAAAAACTTTAAACTTAGCGCAATCAACATTCATGACTCGATCAAAGTTTTGAAAGTCACATCAACTATATCAAATTAACTAGTCATAGTCTCGGAGAATGTTTCTCCTTGTTGCAAGTTCAACTTCCTACTTAATAATCTTTCCCGGATTAAAAAAGTTTCACCTAAACAACTATCTTCCAGATTAACCGACATACTCCATAAACTCTAACCAAATCTTAAACTTACTAGGATTAAGGCACCTTCTTTCTACCGATCACCTTCAGTTTTACTATCAAATATCAAATGTTTAATTCCTTTTTTATGTATCTAATTTTTCAAAATCACATGGGATGACTTTAGAATTACAAGGCTGAGTTGATTGACAATGAAAGCTTGGTGGACAGACAACAAGTTGGCCATGAAATTTGGTCGGTACAAATTTGAGGCCATTAAGTTACTATAAACTTATTTTTGTACATAACGTCTCAATTTAGTATCCACTTTGTAAGGCCCACTTTCATATTTTTCCACAGAGAAACCATTTTTATTATCTTATTCAACTGTTTTATGATAAAATAATACCATCTGAAAATGACGTTCCAAATCTTCTAGATCTGTGTATGTAATCAAGGAAGTAATGCTAAACAAGTGATAGTTTTTGCATGATTTAATTAGTATAACTAGCATAACTAGCACAATCATCAAAAGCAAATTTGTTGGGACGAGGCTGAGAAAATAAACTTGCTAGATCAGAGTTGATACAGTAAACTTTATAGAAAGTTTGTACCGTTCTTGAGAGACATCTGACGGCTCAAAATGGATCGAAAAGTTATAGCGATTCAAGGAGTAAAAACAAATAGAAAGCACCAAAATCAAGTAAATATTACCACTCGTCAACATTTGTAACAACAAGAAAAAAGCTCATTCCAATCAAGAATCAAATGAATTTTTTCTAGTAGACATATATTATTATAATGTACATACAAATAAAATTATGAAGGAGAACACACCTTGCAACAGTAAAAATTTACAGTTATTTTCAACTACTTAATCTATCAAATCACATTACTAAAATTTAATTTTTTTTATTTCTAATTGGCTTCTCAACTCATCAAAATTTTCTTTTTATTATAACAACTAAACTAATGAAAAGTTACTTACAAAGGAGTCATATACAAAAAAGTTTTAAATATGTCTTTTGGCAAATGTTGTGTAAGAGTAAAACAATGTGTACACTTAACAGTATAAATATTAACTAAATTAGCTCAAAAATCAGTAAAATTACTTACTATTAGAAATGCATAACATGAACTTTTTTCTTTTAGAGTTTTACATTTGTCAATCCAGAAATTCAAACTTATAACCTCACGCTTTATTTTGAAGCGTAATAACCACTAAGTTATTGCTTGGTGGGTATGCATAATATGAACTTGCATGTAATAATTTTGTAAAAATATCAATAAAGGCATATCATATATTTTATAATTGGGCAGGGCTGGGCCTCATTGGGTATAATACAAAATTAGCTTGTCCAAGCATTTCAAGTCTAATCCAGCCCATTCAGTTAATTTTATAAAATATAAATTAAATTAAACTATAATTACGATAATGAATTATAAAAAGACATTGATTGATAATTTACTTAATAAAAACTCAACAAACATGATGTTTAGGGATATTTTATGGTTACTTTGTTTTTCACAAAGTAATCATTACTTTGTTTTGTCAACCATTAGATCATGGGTTAAAAACTAATCTAATGGTGATTAAGACAAAGTATAAACAAAGTATGACAAAAATAAAGTAACCATAGCCTACACCATATGTTTAATAAACAAATTGTTTTATAAGACTATAAAAAGTAAATTTACGTTAGAAGAAAATATAAGAATGTTTGGGCTTCAGTTTTTGAGATAAATTAACATACATGAATAGTGGTAAAACCAAAGTGAAGCTATTAAGATATGAATGTAGGGTGAATCATCTTCGTCTTTTAATACAAAATGAGGAGTCATTCTATAAACAATAAGCAATAATTCATTGGTTACAATTGGGGGACTTGAATACCTCTTACTTTCATAACCAAGTTAAGGTTCGTAGGGCTTCGAATAGAGCGCCGAATTGTTATAGAAGATGGGACTGTGCTTACTGAGGTTTCTGAAACTGGGAGTGCTATGGTTTCCTTTTACAAAGCGTTACTTGGTACTGATCGGTCTGATAGGCATACCTGTGAATCCGAATTTTTTTAGTACGGGAAGTATGTTTCTCTTGAGGAGGCTGTTATGCTTTGTACCCCAGTGTCTAAATCGAAGATCAAGTCAGCTTTATGGAGCATAGGCAATGATAAAGCACCTGGAATAAATGGTTTTAACAATTATCTTTATAAGCATTGTTGGGGCATTGTGGCTAAATATATTGTTGCTGCTGTCCAAGCGTTTTTTTGCACTGGGAAAACTATTGAAACAATTTGAATTCTACCATTCTGGTGATTATTCTTAAGAAAGCTAATGATGTGAAATTGGGTGATTTCATGCCTTTATCTTGATGTTATGTGCTTTACGAAATATGTACCAAAGATCTATGCTCTAGACTTAGCAAAGTTTTGGGTGGGATAGTTGTTATGAATCAGTATGCTTTCATTCATTGCGTAAAATTGTGGATGACATTCTGTTGGCAGCATGAGCTAGTGAAAAACAAGCATAGAGCAAATGCTTATCTAATTGTGCAATGAAGGTAAGCATTCAGAAGGCATATGAAAGTGTTGAGTAAGATATTTTAAAGGAAGTGCTCATATTTAATACCGTTGACAAATTTTCCGCTTTGAAGAACTAATTTTTACCATTTTGACAAAATTGATAAACACAATTTTTCAAAAAAAATATATTATTTTGTTTTAGCATGTTCTTGTTTTGGTGATAAACACTTCATTTAAGTTGTATGATTTAACAATTTACTCCCAAGTTCCAACTATCAATTTCAATAAAAATTTATACAAATATAGTTGAGATTAAATGATATTGTCTACATTATTTTATATCGGCAAGAAACAAAATTAATCGGCACCTCCATAAAAACTGAAATAAAAAAACATATGATCCGAACCATACATATTAAAAACCACAAACTATTACAACATACAGAAAAAAAAAAAGCAAGCTTAGGCCTCCCTTCAATCCACAGAAATTGACCTAAAATCAATCAGTCCTGCAAAAATAAAAATTGAAAAGCCATAAGAATATATGCAATTTGAAAATTAAAACAAAGCCCAACATTTAATTTTGCAATCAGACACAGATTAGATAACATCGATGAGACCATCATCTGATCGGATATGAACCATAACATTAACAATTAAAACCCCAGAGGTTAAAAAACTAAATAGAGAGAGTGCAGAGCTCCTTTCAATCCAAAGAAAGATAAAACAAAAGAGGTAATAAAGCTCCTAACATATGCAACCCGCAAGCCTATCCTTATATTCAATTTAAGGATACGAGTGTGGGATCCATAGATTAGCAGCTTCATTTACCCTGCTAAATCCTCTTTTGGACTTCAAGGAGCTCCACCCTAACCTCTGTAAACGAGTCGAGTCGAGCCGAGCTTCGATTTGATCGATCGAGGATATGAAAATAAGAAAAGAGGGTGGCTGCAGAATGGGAAACATGAGGTATTTATAGGCTGATTATGACATCTTAAATATATCAACCCTACTTTATTTTTCAGTTTTTATTTTTACGGCCCATATTTCAATAAATAAAGAGCCCACTTGCTTTTATCAAAAGAAAAAAAAGAGCCCACTTGTATACGGGCTATTAACTTTTCCTTTTGAAAATAAACTGCCCAAATTTTTAATTTGCTTTTGAAAATACACTCAATTATGTTTCATTGCTGAGTATCAATTGATAGAAATAAAAAGAGAACAAATGTCACAATAATGCAGGCGTTAAGTGAATAAAAATAGAAGTAGAACACCTTTTCTATCCTTTTTATGACTCATTTCTACGACTCGTAAAAAAAAACAGTTAGTAAATCTTTAAAAAGAGTGTAAGATTACTTTAAAATCTAAATTTTGTGCGTGTAATTTACCACAACAATTATGTGTACTATGACACTTCATAGTTGGACCTAACGTCCTAACATAAGCTTAGAAGTATCGTGATATGTTCAGACAATCATTTACGTACGCTATTATTAGGCTCGTCCTAGAGCATAACAAGAGGGCGCCTACCCAACACCTCAAGTGAGGAAATACCTAAAATTTTATGCTTTTGCATAAAGTTGTTATAGTCAATTAACTCGGTGATTAGTTTGAATCTTGTATTTAGATTTGGATCTTTTTATTTTTCCACTTTAATATTCCTTTAAAGGGGCGTTTGTTTAAAATTGGAGATGGGTTGGAATGAAAATTGAAGTCGAGAAAAAATTAAAAACTGTGAGATGGAATGAAATTTTAGATATAAGAGTCTATGTACGGTTAACTAAATAAAAAATTTAGGTTGGATTCTTTTAAAATTTGAATGAAAGAGAATCCTCTATAAGATAGATGAATAAACTCAAAATGATTAATTAAGTTGATTATAAACATATTCGTACTTTGATGATGAAGTATGAAGCTGCCAGTTCATACATAATGATTTTGATGTCTTAATTTTGTAGAGATTCTGAACCTTAGTCAAACAAGTATAAACCACAATTTTAATCCAAAAAAAGAAAAGTATAAACCACAACAAATTGTATCTCAAAAAGAAAAAAGATACATTATTGGGAGCAATATTATTAAAATATTTTAATGCAGGCCCCATGTTGTAAGTTGTATTTATTTAGCTGAACTGAATTGCCTCCACAGCAGAGGCCATATATACTGAATTAAATTCGATACTGTCTGCCACCATTTCAATATTATGAATGATAACTTGTACTACAATAATACAAAATAATACAAGATGGCAAAATCATTTGAGAGCTGAAATTTAATATCTTTTAAGAAGGATCGGATGGTTTTCTAAATTTTCCAGTGTTTTGATAATTTATCACTTCTAAATTTTTTTTGAATAACCGTCATTCTTTACTTAAAAAGAAAATTTTGATGTTGTTTAAGTGTTTTGGCGAGTGTATTATTCCTTCTTAATACAATCTAAACAATTATAGTACGGGCTTTATACAAACTAACCGAGTTGTCTAAACAATTTCAGCAAGCTAGAGGATTAACTAAATACTCAAAAGTCAATAAGTTTTTGCTTACAAGTTCAAGGGCAAATTTACTGCACATGTCTACATTTTGATTATAAATTTTCATATCACTCTTCCCAGTTTTTTTTATTATATAGTGAATATGTCTAGATAACAAAAACATTAATTGTGCCTTACAGAGAAAAATACTCGTACGACAATATTATTGCATAAAATATTATTTCATATTATACTCATATCAGTCATAAATACATATATTTTTGAGAGAGTAAGTATATTTCTTATTATATTCATTTATCGGAATAAACAAGAGTTTATATAAGAGTAAAATTGATAAAAACTTCAAAATAATTGATTTTTGTCATATTAGTGTTTAAGTAATATATAAAACAAACAATTCTATTCAAGTGGTGAGTGACTCTCCAATAGATCAAGAATATTTTCAATCTAATGGTCTATAATTAAGGAGAAAACACCATTAGATTGAAAATATCTTTGATCTAATGGTAACTCTCCAACACTCACCACTTGAATGGGACTGGTAAAACAAAACTGTCAATATCTCTAAAACTGAAATATTAGGTTTTGTTTTTTTTCTTTTTATGAGGACATTAGTTTCAAATGACAAAAAAGAAAAGAAAAGATAAGCTAACTTAGATTACTATTACCTTCTTGTCAATTTTCAGATTGGTCTCTGTTAATATTTCAAAATTAATCACTCATTATTGCAACCACACCACAGTATGGTATGTATGGGCCATAAGTTGAGTTTATTAAATTAGCTTGTCTCGACTCAACCCAGCTTGAAGTACTGTATTATTTATATCTCTATATCGGGCTTATGTTTTGGACTGGGTTAAATCGAAATGAATAGTGAATATGAGCAATACAAAATTAACAACTAAAATTTTTAGTTAATTTTTTGTTTTTTCTGGTAAGCTAAAGTTTAGTTTATTAGTTCCAGAAAACTCTTAAATAGAAAAAAAATTTATTTACAACATACAATATAATAAAATGGACTGAATGCTAGGGTGACTGGAGATCTTCGAAAACTAGTTGGAAAACTATTTTATAAAATTGGATTTTGAGAATATAGTAATGATTTAGTCGGTCAAAATAAGATTCTCAATTTTAAGCGTTTGGGTGGAATATAGACAGTCGGGTAGCGTTCATTTAAAATAATGATAATATATATATACGGCGGGCAAGATAGCATAGCTCTATAAATCTGACAGACATTTAAATTAAATTGTCATGTCCAAACATTTGGATAAATAAACCGAAATTCAATTGAATCCAACGTTAAATATGTATGTCCTAAGCCTAATGCAATGAGATTATGGGAATAGTACGTCTCATTAGAGACATACGGCCATCAATAGGTCTAACATATGCATTTATACCAGAAACCTATTATGTATTTTGGTATTTTACCGTCAACAATTTATTTATAATAGATGTGAGATCACATTGTAAAGAAAAGTAAAATTTAATGTTGAAATAGAAAAGTAAAAGAAATCTTGACCTGGCAACCTGGATTTTAAAAGTAAAAATAACGTCTTTATATGGAGACAATTAGGACTTTTCTAGGAAAAGATTAGTAAAAATAACAAGTCTAGTTCCAACATATATAGGACTTTTAAAAAAAAACAATAATCCTTTGTTTTAGGAATTTCCTAATAGGACTTAGTCAAAATAAAAAAATGTAGACCTACTATTCTCATTAGACTGTGGAAGAACAATCTTGATGTGAAATTACCGATTTTGAAAGTAAAGATCCAGCAAAAAATTCTTTACATAAGAATAGATTTATCTACAAGTAAATTATAAGCTATAATGAAAATTTACAGTAAAAATTACAAATTAATTACTAATAAGAGTTAAATTTTGACAAAACAAGAATTCAAAACTCAAACTTTTTAAATAGAAGATAAGTGTTTTACCATTTAGACTAACTATTTAAAATATCGGTTTCAACATCAAAATTTTAATTTGTAATTACAAAAGTTTGAACAATTGTTCAAGCAAATGGAGTCTATTGCACTTCCATGTTTATGAAGTTTTGAAATATTTACTTTGTGTAGATGACTTGGAAGCATGATCTCTGACAGATCATTGTGAGATTGAACTCGAGTACTATGCTTTTTTATATGACGACTTAGGTGATTTACATCACCTTTTCTAATGACACATTTATTGGCATGCATGGAATCCTCAGTGACAAAAATTTAAATGTTCTCTTTGTTTATACTTATAGAGAAGGTAATAGAACAGTTGATTAGTTGTCGAACTTTGCAGGTATTTTATTTTTTGCGTCACCACCATGTGTGCCTCCTATAGGCTCCAAGAATTTCGTGTATCCTAAAAATCTTAATTTAGTGGTTAGTTTGCATTTTTTTTCCTTAGGCTTCTAGCCTTTTGTGTTTCAAAAAATAATAAGTAAAATCTCATATTTAACATGCTTAAAACTCTTTTTCACATTAAACCATCCTAAGATGCTTGTATATAGGTCAAGGAGCTAGGTGAACTACCTATTTGTATTTGTATGTCTAAAATAATCTTATACATTCTGTCTCATAAAAAGTACACGCATCATTCTCCATTCAAAATATATGATTCGTAAATTTTGAATGCTTCTCCGACCAATATGAGTAGTGTCAAGATGCTTTTTGTAGAAAATTTTTACTACATTAATTTACTTAATCAGGTGTAAAATTTTAGATTTTAGTTACAGAATACATCACAATTGTCATTTTCAACTAAAAACATTCATAAAAACCAATTTGTGAAAGTGCTTATTTATAATTTGTCAGTGGTATAGAATGCATTATCAAGTTATTCATAATTAGGGTAAAGTACAAGAAAAATTCTCGTAGTTTTATGTTTATTTTAAAAATACTTGTGATTACAAATTTTCTTAAAATGATGATTTTGAAAAATAAAAAATGCGGCTTCATAGCAAATATAATACTAAACAACTTTAATTTTTCAATTTCTTTTGTTATTTCGAAGTCGTTAAATACTTATATTTGTTCAAACAATTCAAATAAACAAATCACTTTTTCTTTTAGAAAAACATAACCGTAAATAATTTAATGTAAAAACATAAAAGTATAAGAGTTTTCTTTTTTACACCAATATAATCAATATTTTATACACCTTTTTGATTAACTTAGTAAGATAATTTTTATATTTGGAAAGTCGGATATGATTTAGAAAGAAAGACTTAAATAATGCTGAAATTCTATTACACAACCATAAAATTGGCGTTACTTGTAAAATTGTACAGTTACCAAACTTCGAATAAATTTATAGTTTCCTTTGCTATATAAATGTGCAATTCATATTCACAATAAATAAACATTTGGAAAAACGGAGAAGACGAAACGCGGTTGACTTTGTAAACCCCGTCAAGAGTCCACCATGGAAACATAAGCATACCAGAGAGAGAGAGAGCTGCTGAAATTTTATTTTACCCTTCAATATATTATTACTCCCTAGCTATCCAGCCTTTTTCCAGCTCATCATCTCCTTCATCATCTCCACCAATCAAGCTACCCCTTCTTTAATTTCCCCCTCCGATCAGATCTTGCTTTCTCTTTTTCACATTCTTTGATTTTCCGGCCGCCGTCCATGGCGGACCTAGTCAAACACAAATTAGCCAAACCAATCCAAATAGCCGACCAAGTAATCAAAACAGCAGATGAAGCCACCTCATCCAAACAAGAATGCTCCGAGCTCAAATCCAAAACTGAAAAACTCGCCGCCTTACTCCGACAAGCCGCCCGAGCCAGCTCCGATCTTTACGAACGACCCACTCGCCGGATCATCGACGATACTGAACAAGTACTCGACAAAGCACTAAATCTCGTCCAGAAATGTGGCGCCAACGGGTTCATGAAGCGCGTGTTCACAATCGCCCCCGCCGCCGCGTTTAGGAAAATGTCGTCGCAGTTGGAGAACTCCATCGGTGACGTGTCGTGGTTGTTGCGAGTATCGGCGTCGGCTGATGATAGGGACGACGAGTATCTGGGCTTGCCGCCGATAGCCGCCAACGAGCCGATCTTGTGTTTGATATGGGAGCAGATTGCGATTTTGTATACTGGGTCGTTGGATGATAGATCTGATGCGGCGGCGTCGCTGGTTTCTCTGGCGAGAGATAATGATCGCTACGGGAAGTTGATAATTGAAGAAGGCGGGGTTCAACCTCTGTTGAAATTGGTTAAGGAGGGGAAATCGGAAGGTCAGGAGTACGCTGCCCGAGCAATCGGGTTGCTCGGGCGTGACCCCGAGAGTGTTGATTGTATGATTGAGGTTGGGGTTTGTATTGTGTTTGCTAAGATTCTTAAAGAAGGTCCTATGAAAGTTCAGGCTGTTGTTGCTTGGGCTGTTTCCGAACTTGCTGCTAATTATCCCAAATGTCAGGATCTTTTCGCTCAGCATAATATAATTCGGTTGTTGGTTGGTCATCTTGCTTTTGAGACGGTTCAGGAGCATAGCAAGTATGCGATTACTAGTCATAAAGCGACTTCCATTCATGCTGTTTTACTTGCGAGTAATACGAATACTAATGTGGTTCCTGCTGCTAATGCTGTGACAAAGACAGGGTTGGTTAATGATGATGATCAAACTCGGATTCCTCATCCATTGGGGAATCATACCCCGAGTCAGTTGCATAATGTTGTGACGAATACAATTGCGTTGAATGCAGCTTCCAAGGGGCAACCACACGCGCAACAGCCTCAGCGGACTAGTAGTATGAATAATGGGAATGGGGGAAATCAAGTGAATGTTGTGAAAAATGGAACCGGGAGCAATGGGTTGAAGGCGAATTTCCAGTCTCATCATCAGCAGAATCAATCCCTTTCTGGGGTTAGTATGAAGGGAAGAGAGCTTGAAGACCCGGCGACGAAGGCCTACATGAAAGCTATGGCGGCCAGAGCACTTTGGAACCTAGCAAAAGGGAATTCAGCAATCTGTCGGAGTATAACCGAGTCTAGAGCACTCTTGTGCTTTGCTGTTTTGTTAGAGAAGGGGACTGGAGAAGTACAGTACAATTCGGCCATGGCGGTGAAGGAGATTACAGCTGTAGCCGAGAAAGATTCCGAATTGAGACGATCAGCGTTCAAACCCAATTCCCCTGCTTGCAAAGCTGTGATTGATCAATTACTCAAAATAATTGAAAAAGCAGACTCAGACCTCTTAGTCCCTTGCATAAATGCAATTGGGAATCTAGCAAGAACATTTCGAGCTACGGAGACAAGAATGATTTCCCCATTGGTTGTCCTTCTGGACGAAAGGGAGGCCGAAATTCAAAGGGAAGCGGCAGTTGCCCTCACGAAATTCGCGTGTTCGGAGAACTATTTACACCTTGATCATTCAAAGGCGATTATACAAACAGGAGGCGCGAAGCACCTAATCCAGCTCGTGTATTTCGGTGAACAAATCGTTCAGCTTTCAGCATTGCTTCTGCTATGCTACATAGCTCTCCATGTCCCGGATAGCGAAGAGCTTGCACAGGCTCAAGTGTTGACATTGTTGGAATGGGCTTCAAAGCAATCATTTGTAATTAGAGATGAAGTGTTTGAGTCATTGTTGCCTGATGCCAAGAGTAGATTGGAGCTTTATCAGTCAAGAGGTTCAAGGGGATTCCATTAATTTTTATTTGCCTATTTAATTTTTTGTGCTTCTTCCTTATGGTTGAGTGTACATACCATCAATTTTCTGCCTATAATTATCTAAGTTATCAAAAGTGTTGTGCAAATTTGCATTTGCAAGCTCTTGTTACTCTATAGTCCTTTTTTGCTTCTAGTATGATTCGCCTCGTCCTCGAGAGCATCTCCATTGACTTGCAAAATCGATTACGAGCTAATTGTATATACTTGGATGCTACTTTTTGTTTATTATTTATCGATGCTTTAGTTTGTTGAGGAGTTGGGATGTTTACGATATGAGAGTTGGACGAGGTAATGCGAGTGAACGGGAAGGGATAGAAATGAAAATTAAAAGTTAATTATGTTTGAGTGTGTATAATAGGGTAGATACCTAAATAATAGGGTTGTGGATTTCATTTCATTACTAATATACTTACTAATGTAAGTGTTTATATGTACATAAATGGTATAACTTGTTTTCTTAATCCAAATGGTAAAAATGGCATTAAAACAACCAAGATAATGTCTTCTAAATGCTTTTAGGGTAGAGAAAACTGAAACTATTGGTGATCAAGAAGCAATAAGATAAGTTAAGGCAAACTAATTGACATGACAAACGTGTTTTAAAAAATGTACTAATGTATTTTTTTAAAGTATGATATCCTACCTCCTGGTAAAATTGGTTAAATACATATTTTAATTCTTAACCTGTTTTAAAACTTAAATTGTTTTTCTCGTTCTAAAAAATTACGAATGATGCTAATTTCAAATTGATAGTATAAATTTATAGTTGGTGTCAACTATATAGATGCAAATTATGATATTGGATTGCAAAATAAATATCATCTACAGTTTATAATTTTGATATCTTCAAATTAGATGGTTATTGAGAGCAAATGGGTAAAAACAAGAGAGAGTTTTTAGCTTTTGGACAAAATATAAGGTAATTTCAATTCTAAGGTTTTAAAATTGGGAAGGAAGTTAAAATTTTAGAAGTGTGAGGGCAGCATATTACCTATGCAACAAAAAGATCAAATGATTTGGAGGAAAAGAAAAGTCTTACCTGAAATGTCATTTTCCTTTAGAAGTGACATGGTCAGCCTATAGCCTATGAGATTGTGTGGTTGAGGTCATATAGACATGTGGGGTGGGATGCTACTATGTTGGGATACTTGGAGATTCCCCCTATACTTTTACTCTCTTTTCTTATGTACTCATAACTAGTAAATTGATGAAGCATGTGGTCTCTTTACACAAGTTTACATTATAACATCCAACCAAAAATGTAATTCCAAGGATATCAGAATACAGTTTTATGTTAAAATACTTGATGCAAGACTGTACTTCCCAAAATGATCTGCCTATCTGGAATCTAGTTAGTCTTGGATATACTCGTAGGATACCAAAATGATAATGATAACAATAATATAGTCAATATAAAATTGCATTCCGCGGGATGAATTTCAAAATGGGTTTAAAAAGTGTCGAAAAACTTATCACTGCTTCAGTCAAAACCATCTTACTTAGAGTTACAATGGTATTTTTACCCTTTTTTATCATTAAAAATGAGGTAACAAACTAATTCATCGTACATTGTAAAAATCAAATTCCCAAATGTCCTTGAATCATTAATTCATCATCCAACTTTGAAAACCTCGACTACGAGCATTAGAAGAAGCGCGGCTGGAAACCGATGATAAACGGGGAGTAAAAGTTGATTCTATGAACTCATTGCCTACACCCATGTCTTCATTTTCTCATTAATTATATTTTTATTTTAAAAAAATATGATTAATTACTTTTATATTTATATACTTTTTTATATTTCAAGAGATTTCAGAGCACTTTCGGAGTATGTCATTCCCTTACTTGTATATACAATTTCATGTTTTTTTTATTAATAACCTAAATAGCACTCGTGTCAATCCACCGTCCTTTATATTTTTAAGGAGTTTCGTAGTCCGAGAGCGCTATAGGTTTCTTCTATATTTCCTTTCATATCCACACACCTAAATAATTTATAATTACAACTTTTGCTCCGTCACAATCATGTGGATATAAAAGGCACTCTCTATTTTGATTTTGGTAAGTTAGAGTGCTTGATAGGTTGGATTTACAGTGTTTGCTCTTTTCTTCTTCAGCTCGGATGTTCTCAATCCAGTTCATTAAGCAACAAGCTAATGGAATGTCTCCTGCATTTGCACAATCGTCTTGTTTTTATTCTTGTCCTATATTTTTTTTATTGACTTGTTAAACGTTTGTTTAATTGTAACTCATTAATGCATTACGTTTTAAATAAAAAAGGCATCATCACTTAATATGATAAATCAAGATTTAGTGTCATACTTTTTTGAGAGAAAATGTATAAATGAGCTAATTTTTGCCAAAATAAATAAAAAATGAAACAGTAATATTTGGAGTAAAAATTAAAATTGAGGAATTTGTTTTTGGTAACAATTGAGAAATTTTTTGATGTACGGATCTCAATAATGAAATAATGATATTTTTATTTTCAAAAATGTATGGACTAAAATTAAGCGTCAGTTTTTCTTTTATTTTCCTAGTCTTTTTACCATTTTTTGCTTTACACAATAGAGTAAAAGTTTTTGGATAGAATTTAATAATATTCATCTTAAATATTTTATAAGAAAAGCATGTATAATTCGATTTTTTTTTTGAAATCTGAAAGCTCTTAGTTAGATCACAACAAATAATTGGTTTGATGATTAATTTGAAGCAAACTCTCATATTATTATTCAACCGATAGCCCACATATATAAAATTTCTTTACTTTTTTTTTATTTTTTTTTTATCATGATTAAAGATTGTAAATTTATTCTTAAAGATCTTTCCAATTGCTATTTAATTTATGTTAGGGGATCTTGCAATATAAATACACATCCATGTCTTGGAATACTCTCATTTTTTAATATATTTCTTTTTATTTTGAATAAAATATTATAACAACACTGAGTTGTTATCACAATTAAATTCGTACATTTTCAAAATGACATTAATGTTTTTGGAACCATTTAATAAATAGTTTGGAATATATTCTTTAGTGTAGGCAAAACTTGTCTATAAAATAGATACTTCCCATCTTACAACTCATGATGGATTGGAATTTAGTTCAAATGTGAAGTTCACAATTGATTATTTTTTGTTTTAAGTTTTTACACAATTGCTTTTCTCATATACAATTATCTATAAGTACGGTCAATTTCAAATTCTATGGCAGGATGATTTTGTTTCGTGTGCTATTGTGTAAATCTTAATTTATTTGGTTTGGTGTTTATAACAAGAAAAAGATCACAAGATTGGATTCAAATTAACTTTAGATATTCTAAATGGCTGAGTGTTAACACTCTTTCATTGTTTAATCAAAAAAACTCTCACATTATGTATACAAATCCCAAAAGTACATTATGTATACAAATCCCAAAAGTATGAGAGTCTAAAGATATAATTGCATATAATAATTACAAATTTCTTTTGATATTCGGACGAACATTTAGCACTACTTTGAACTTAATATCAGTTTAAATCATTTAAGTGGTGTAATGTGACCCATAAAATTTAAAAAGTTCTCAACTTAATCATCCATTGAATCAATCATTTATAATTCAATGTAATCCTTAAAGATAAAGTCAAAGAAAACAAAAGAAAAAGTAAAAATAATATAAAGTTATGATAACAAAGAAAAAATCAACTTAGTCCACGTAATTTTCATAAACAAATGAAATAATTTGCACAATAATGCACGAACTAGCTGCATATTGCAATTTTTTAAAAACTAATACGATGTCATATTTTCACTTTATTTGTTAAGAAATGTTGATGTCAAAATAGAGAATTGGTCAAAAACTTATGAACAGGTCTACCTAATTGATCAATGTAGTTTATTTAACACAAATATACATATAGGAGTGGTCTAATATGAAAATAATTTTATTTTTTTAAGCTTTGAGGGCATTTTATCAGACATATTTTTTGGATAAAATTTCATAAATTCTTATTTTGTAAGGGTTGGTAATGAAGTTTTGTAGTTGGTCTTTGTGGCACTTTACTCGTACAATCAGATATGATAAATCAAAAAAATATGAATAAAGGTTTAAGGTCTATCTTTGAAGCATAGATTCGTTGTTACGCAACGAAAAAAATACAATCAAGTCTCAATGTTACCAATCAAGATGATTGATACACTGAAAGAGCAATCGACATTTGTCCACGAACTAAGAACACACCGAAAGGGATAGAAGAGGGGGCAGCTTAGAGTGAGATGAAGAGAGAATTTTAATCGTTTATCACTTGTTTGTCTAAATTAGAAAGATTGTCAAATCCTTTTAGATTTTCCTCATAAATATAAGGATGATGAAAGCCGTGACCCACATGGTTACATGCGGACATAAGTGGGTCCAGTTTGGGCCTCAACGATAGTTCATTTTTTCCAACGAAAACATACCCTGTTACCTCCTCATTCATCTCATCAATAGTTCGTGAACTCACATGTTGTACACTCGGTGGATGTATAACCTCTATAATTACATGTGTAATTAAGTGAATGATAGTCTTTATCCAAAGCTATTCATAATCTCAAGAGTTATCTATTTTCACAAGCGTACACAAAGTATCACTATCCAAATATGCAAAACAAAGAATGCGAAACAAAGAATCTAGAGATATGAACTTAATGTTGTCAGTAGTCAATTTCCTTTTACCAAGTTCTTTCTATCGTAATTCAATTAACTTTCCCAGTCGATCCATTTTTAGCTCAATTTTCACTTATCTATCAAGAAAATCCTTCTAAAATAGCCAAAGTGAATTACAGTTCTTAAAGTGGTTAAGAATGTTAAGGATAACGTTTTTCCATAAACTTATTTTCCCAATTCAGAATCCCAGATATAAATTAAATCCATTAACTGAAAGTTCCCAATTTTAATAAATTAACATTGAAACCCGCCTATTATATGACAACAATCAATCACTAATTTTTACCACCCCTAGTGAGATTCCACCAACATGATAGATCCAGAGACAAATGTAAGAAAATACCAAGTCACAAGGCAAAAACAAGCATTTAAAATAGGTCAATGGGGGGTAAAAGTCCATGAATAATAGGCATGGCCAAAACTAACATTTTGGATAGATAAATCCATCAAGAGCCAAATAGAGCTTTAAGCTTGCTTTGATCCGGAACCCATACACAAAACCATCAGACCATCAGGACTCGTTAGCAGCATTTTTTTTCAAGGGCAAAATAAGTAGCAAATTCAAACAAAAGCTGTGCAAGCTTACTAGAAAAGTAATCTAGAAAAGGAGCAGTTATATATTCTTACAAACCATAAGTAACCAAACATACAGAAGCATTAAGGCTTATCCAGAACCTTAATCACTGACTTCTCGCCACAGGTTCTAGTGCTTCAACAGTTACCACACTATTTCCTCTGATAACCTGCAGCAAAAGATTACACGAAAATTAAAAAATTAACAATGTAGAGTTATTATAAGCAGTTTAACTATTCATTTACAGCAGATTTAACTCACCACCATTCCAATGTCGTTATTGTCATCACCGTTCACCTCCACAGTGTTGTCGACCACCAAATTCATGAACTGGTCGAACCCACGAAGAGTTCCAATCACCATTCTGTTTGCATTCAACTTGACTGCATTCCAATAGACAAATAACTGGGAATAATCAGTTTTAATTTTTGTGGAACGAGACAAAAACATGATAACGAACGCCAAAAGCACCAAGTGTTGAAACAGAATTGCAGCAGAGGACTTCTGCCAATTTCTTTGCTCCAACCCTTCTATTTTTATGTCTCTTCTGATTCTTTCTTACTTAGACAAATGTATAGCTTTGAGTTTACTAATTGGGATATGTGGCTAAGATAAAATTGAGCTTTTGTTTCAATGATAGCAGTAAAAGAAATTAAAAACCTAATTGTTAAACAGAAGGTAGAAGAGGCACATCTAAGGAGAATCGTAGGCAAGGCACATCTAAGGAGAACCCTAGGCGAGGCGCACAAGGCAAGCTGCAAGAGCATTGTAAACAGAGCTCACCTAGGACTTATTAGGAGAAGGATCTTGATCTCACAAGAGGCGTGCCTTTCACAATTATGGACAAGTGGTTTCTAAAACGAACTATATAAAATCCATTAAAACCAGAAGTCCTTTCATACAGAATAAATTCGTACAAGTGGACGAACAACATTGAACACATTAAATGGACAGTACCAGTAATGTGAAAAACTAGAGTAAGAAACTCTATTTCATAATGTCAATACTCACATGAAAATTTCTAAATTAAGGAAACCTAGGATGCTCAAATTCAGTGACACATTCATTTAACAGAGAGAACAAACACAAACATAACACAAGTGAGAAATAACTACCAGCTCTGCATGCATTAAAAATTGGTGCATGCTGCCATTAATTTTGTTGTCAAATTAACCCATCATACACCGTTTTAATAAGGCTTAATACATCAAGTAGTTGTCCAGATTATCCAATTGCCCTTCTCATACTAGTTTAAACTGTCTTATTAGCCTCGTAAGATCACTTGGTAGAACAAGTAGAGATTTGGACAAGGTAAAAAATATATCAATTAAAGCAAGTCCCAAGGGTTAATATATCATTAAAATCACTTGACAGGGAGATAGGTTACATCAAGCAAGTTTAGGAAGCTAATGGGTCACCCTAAACAACTTTAAGGGGCAAACAGTAATGAGATATCTCCGGATGCCAATACGATAGACTGGACAACTACATGAAGCCCCTGATGATACATTGCACAGACACGGAAATACAAAACGATATTTCCAAATATAATCTTCATACAATAACCTTCAACTGAAAACGGACATAAAACTGACACAAACATGAAACGGAGGAGTGTCTATGCAACACAGCACTGACTTTTAATAACCACAGCTCTTCCTGTTTTAGCTAAGACAAACCCTAAGACCAGCTATCCAGGGCTTATCTTGCTTCCCTAGACGAATATGTCGTCAATTCTAAACAGCAAACTATTGAATCACAGTAATTGCAGCTAAACTAATATTTTCCCCAACTTGTTACGAAAAGAAATTAGTCATACGACAAATTTTGAAAACCCTAACACAAGATATATTGATGAAATTGAAGTAATAAGTAAAGATAAGAAAGAAAGAGAAGTAAAGAAGAAACTTACTCTGGAGCTTCTTGTCCATGTATCTGCAACACGAAATTAAAAAAGAAGAAAAGAATTAGCAAAGAAAAGAAAAGATTCAGAAAAATAGAAGTGAAAAGAGATAGATGAACCTACTTCTTCAAATCCGGGGGCTGCCCTGATCTACTCATCTTCAGCTGTAGAGGTACACAAGGAGGGAAACGCGAGGGTTTTTGTTCCCAGACAGCGTTTTATAGACCCTAAAGATGGATGTCGTTTTAAGCCCACAATAGAATGGGCCGCCAAGTTTTTGAATGAAATTATAAATTTATCAAAGGCTTAATACATTTATAACCACTCCAACTTGTCCATCAACTGTATTTAATTCCCTCAACTTAGAAACATTATAATCGATTCTCTAAGCTTGCATATTTTTAACATATAACCCTTCTGACGATGACATGGAGCATTCTTCACGTGCCATCTGGCATGCTTCATGTCAATGTGAGAATGCTCCACGTCAAAATCAAGGAGTTATTTGTTACAAAAAATACAAGTTGAGGGAGATATTTGTTAAAAAAAATGCAAGTTGAGGAATTTAGTTGTAATGTAGCTAAGTTGAGAAGGTCAAATACAGTTTATAAACAATTTAGAGGGACTATAGATGTATTTTAATGAAAAGATCATATAGTGAAAATTAGAAGTTATACCAAGTGGTCGTAACTTAATTCGTATATTTATCCATGCATAAGTGATAAGTTTATAAATTCAAATTTTTAATCCTTACAATTAAAAAAGAAGTTAAAATAGTTATAGAATCTCACCCTATCCAATAGTATTTATATTCTTATTTTCTAGTAAACCGGTAAATTATTAGCGAACTTCAATTCGACAAAAGTTTAACAAATAAGGAGAAACAAAACTCAATAAAATATCAAAAGTTATGGGATGAGTATCAAAACGTGATGATCGAGTAAAAGCATATGCCAAGCTTCTATCTAATCGTCTTGTAGAACTCAATTCATCGCCTTGTAGAACTCAATTTCATCAAGTCTTATTTTGAAAATGAATACCAATGAGTAAACTCATCAGTGAGTGGAAAGTCCAAAGTTCAGATTATGTTTTGACAAATTTATAAAAAAAAAAAAATGAATAAGAGTGAAGGGTTTGCAATACCACTAATTCAAACAATCTATCTCTTATGAGTAAAATATCAAAAATGAATAAGAGTGAAGGATTTGCATTACCACAAATTTATACCAATGAGTAAACTCATTACCTGTCTTGTAATTTTCCCAAGTGTGTCACTGTTTATGCTTAGAGGAAGATACATACCAGCTAATGAGCGCATGTTTTAGCTTGTTGAAACTCTAAAAACTTTCACTTGGGCTTCATACCATTTTTCTTGTTAGAGATCTTAATGTTTCAATCTTGACAAAATGATAACACGAATTTAGTAATTGCAGGATGAGAATTTTGTTCCTGACAAGGATGATTCTGGAGGTGAACAATTCGGATGGTAGTGGGGAGATGAGAATTAAAGGAGAGAGTCTTCAGCTGTAGGTATGCCCATGGCTTACGGGTAAAGAACCATACAATGCAAAGGTTTTGCTCGGATAAAAAGGGGATATGAAGAAGAAATCAGTGCTTATAAGAAGTTGCAATTTGTGAATGTAGACTCAAGGAGTGAATCTGATTGCAAATGATAGATATGGATACTGATACACAAGAAATTCCTATTTTCTGATTTTTTTTTTTTTATGCATCCATCTAATCGTCAACTCCAGCTCAATTCGTACAACTATTACTGTAAAACATATTCAGGGTTCCTATTTAACAAAAACAAACCATGATGAATCTGCAGGCACCTATGCAATAACAACTCTATTTAAATCTTTTCAAGGTATACTCAAAACTCAGTTACCGTTCTTTATACTCGAAACTCCAGAGTGCCTCCTGATGCCGCAAACACAGTTTACTTCAATTTTGATTCAAAGTGTTCAAAATCTACACTTGGTCGCTGATTATCAGACTATCTGTGGGATTCAGGCTGGAAATATTTGACGTTTAAAAATTATTTGTACTGTATATATCTTGGATTAACCAGAAGGATGATCATGAATGGATATGCTGGAGTGGTTTGCATTCAGCTAATGCCTAGCGTAAAAAAGAATTCAATCTTATAGAATTCAAAAGTTCATTTGATTTTCTTTTTGGGGGAAGCAAATGCTTGCGAGGAAAGCAGCATACGGAGGAGTGCGGTGGTTGTATTTGCATGTCTTGTTTTGATTCTATAAGTTCATAGGATTGAAACGCATGTCATTCTAGTGCATTGTTTAAACTTATGCGTAGGAGACAGTCTTATACTCTAATCACACGGTTTTCCGGTACCATGATAAGTGATCATAAACGGATTTCTGGTACCATAATAAGTGATCATAAAAAAATGGAGTGATTATGAGTAGTTTCTGGCAAGAACTCGTCAACCTGCAAGGATACCAAACTCATCATGAGTAGTTTCTGGCAAGAACTCATCAACCTGCAAGGATACCAAACTCACACGTTGCCTGGAGCCTTGCCTCCGGTCTTTCATTTATGATCAGCCCAAATTCAAGATGCTTCAACTGGCGGAATTCTAACCGAATGTATCCTTCCATCATGATGTCACTACTAACATCACCCTTTTCAAGCAATGTATGGAAGAAAGCCTCTCTCTACTCTCTGCTTAGGCACATGAGATTCAAGTCACATGAGATTGAAGTCAAAGTTGATGTTCATGTCTTACTCGACGAACAAAAGACGCAAAAACATATGAAATTTCCGGCTGACAAGCACAAAAGAAACCTGTTTCTTAGTTTTGGACTGGGTTTACTTGAAGCTTAAACCTCACAAAAATTAGCAGTCAAATGAGTGTATCCTATCCTAAGGTATCTGCTCAATTTTGTGGCCCAACATCAGGTAACTGGCTGGATTGCTTTTGTCATATGAGATCCTACATAAGGAGACAAGGGATCGGCCTATTTTGTACTTAGAACGAAAAAAACAATGGTTCATACTCATTTCCTCTTTATATATCACACAGATCACATGAACTCAACTTCCAAACCTGTAGGGAAAAGAATTTTATCATTTCACTGTCAACAGCTAAAAAGTCATCCTCTATCGAGTCGTTGTAACATCTCGAATTCGTCCACAAAAACAGACGCAAGGATTTTGAATTTTGCAACCCTCAATCGCTTTGCTGCAGCATCTCACATTCACCCATAATATCATAGACGCGAAATTTTGAATTATATCTCTCTCAGAGTTAACTTGTCCAGGAGTAGTACAACAAGGGACAATTTGACGTAAATCGATCGTATATTTCGAAGCAACCAACATGACAGTATAAACGGGACAATTATCCGTCAAAACGTGAATCGATTATATATTCCCAAGCAACCAACGACGGTATAAATGGGACAATGATCCATCAAATCATAAATTGATCATTCATTTCCAGGCAACCAACACAACAGTATAAACGAGACAATTATCTGTCAACTCAACGCAACAGTATAAATGGGACAATTATCCGTCAATATATTTCCAGGCAACCACGCGACAGTATAAACGGGACAATTATCCGTCAAATCAAAAATTGATCATATATTTCCAGACAACCAACGCTATAAACAGGACAATTATCCGTCAAATCGTAAATGGATCATATAGGATAAATCAGCGATATAAGGGACATAGAATAAAGCTCTGAAACCATCATGATTACTTCATCATGAGTCATACCCAGATTTCCTACCAAGTGCATTAGACATATCACACAGGGCAATTATCCGTCAAATCGTGAATTCAACATATTTTTAAGGCAGTCAAAGGGTTCGTGGTAGTTTGTCCGGGGGTGCCGACCTAGTCGGGATGTTCAGCTTTCTACTATTCCCATTCCCCGCCTTTTATTTGAACAGTATAAAGTACATGCATGGGCAATATGTATTAACTGTTAGTGAATTATCACAATCGAAGAAAGCAACATCTTTCACCAAGCAAATAATAGATAATCAGGACACGTCTATATAGTTTAGTATATATCGTGTCAGAAATGGACTCTTTTCAAGTTTCAATTGAAGTTATCCTCATCTTTCACAAGAAAATAAGAATCACCATATGATACTTCAAAAGACAACGAAAAATCTTTCAGATATAGGCAAAAATCAAAATTTGGCGAAGTACAGGAAGGGTTAAAACTTGCCAAAAAGAAACGAATGCATGTAATACCTTTGCAGCCTATGCATCGATATTGATGATGGGTATGCTTAAGTGGCAGCTACCAACTGCTAGAGAAACATGTCACAAGAGTGACTGTGTAGATTACATACTAACGCCACAGAATGTTATAATTCAAAAGTCAGATGGAATATATACTAGTGTAATCTTCCCATTGTCACAACTCATCATCTTCTCCATATTTCCTTTGAAATTCCACCTAAGAATTGACCTTATGTAGGTTTCTTTCACCAGCTCAAAATCTGGAAATGACCTGCCCAAATACAAACAAGGTGTGAATATCATAGTCTTAAAAGCCAATTTAGTTCAATTTCTGAATACTAAAAATACATGGTGCTCGATTGTCAAGACCATTTCATTAATGACACCAGTTCAGTAAGCACTTCGCTTGATTTAAATCACTCCAGTCCTAAAAAGCAAGACTGGTCAACAAACTTTGTCATCTTTCTTCAAAGTCAAGACCGAACAGCAAGTATTTGCATGTTTCCCCTAAGAAATGGATTGTCTGTTCCCCTGAATCACATGTTTTGTAACCTACAAACGCAATGAATCCTCGCAACAAAGTAAAAGAAGTGGATCTGTTAATCTTTCTCTGGTGCCTGCAATATCTAATTAAGAAGGATGTTCATTGCTATGCGAGCTAATTCCTGTTAAAATAGCTTTATCCATAGGCTGATTCTCATCAATAGCTGCATGATGACTAGACTCCTCCGGAGGCTTTTGATTGGCTGAACACTGTTCTGAGGTATCCTCCTCTATGAAAAAAAATTCAATTGTAAGTACAACCAAAAAGGGGGGAAAACAATCAGGCATCGGTTTCTGCAAATTGAAAATTCTACTTGCATATGACTGATTTCTTCTTCTGGTGCCATGGGTGAGAACTAATCGTTCAACCGATACTTCCATCAACAATGTTAAGAAATGCATCCTTGGTTAAGACAACAACATTTCCTCCACATTGTTCACTAGAATATCAGTTTATGAATGTTTTGGGTTGCTTACAAGGCTACTAACACTTTCAGACTTTTTCCAGGTAAGTGAAACAGCTGGAGAGGTAGAGCTTGACAAACAGTCACTAGAGAACAGACCTGCTAAGGAAATCAGGTCAAGGACCGCCACCTGAGACATAACATAAGTATCAATATCAAAATTCAACTGAACAGAAAAATGAAGCGAGTGATAATAGCTTAGACTTGAACCAAAAAGTAAAACATGGATAACACTTACACGACCACAACCAAAACCCACAGCCAGTTTGGCTCTACAATGTGCAAACCGTAATACGTGAACTGGGGATTTTAGAAGAGAAAAAACAGCCTTAAACTGCAGTCCTTTCCTTTGACGCAAACTGTGAACTACAAGAAATTTAATGTGTTAAATTGAGAACACTGACGGTTTAAATGGCAGCAGCTGGACAAGAATGTGTCCAGACTATATAGCAAATGAAGCTGTAAGTTTTTCTTCTTTTTTTGCGGAACAAGCAACTGAAAAACACTACCTTGAAGCTTTTATGAAGGTACATGCACTGATTTCCCTATACCTAAAATTAACTAACTTGAATAACTAGAAAGCAATTTGACTTGTTGAATATTATGATATGATTGTTCCCAAAACTTCTTTAGTAAACAGTTGTGATTGACTACCACCATGATTTGTTAATTTCACACCAACACACAAGTGCCATATCTCTTCTTAATCTAATTTATTCCCAGACAGTATGCTATTGATGTAATATTATTAGAAAATTGATGATGTAGAGCCAACCTTTCAGATTCTAAATAGTATAACTATTTTCTCCAACCCAAACTATTTTACTGAAGTAAAATATTGTATTAGATTCATAATGGACAGTGGTAAAAAAAATTAAATTCTTAAGTTCAGCCGACATCTTGTTCAGACAAGTTCTGTTTATCCTTGGAATAACAAGAATTCCATCTGGTTGACTAGAATTGAACACATAAATTTACCTTCACTATTAGTGTCAGTCACAAAGTGAAAACTTGATATTCAATATTCAGCCATCTGCAGCCAGAAAGACTAATACAGCATATAAACAAGCACACGCATAGACAAAAATGATATAGAGAACCCTAAAGAAGTATAAGCACATGACAAATACTTCACCATTGTTGAATATATAAAACATAATATTGTAAGTTTCAATTGTCATACGAAAAGAAGAAATACTAGAGTATGCAGTCACAACAAAACAGTTGATAATGTTCAAGACGAGTGCATAAATGCAAAATGTAGTGGATCAAGAAGTCACATAGTATATCACCAATACATATTTTATATTTCCTGAGGATTCAGCTTGATGCCTGAAGCTGGTGAAATTAACCATGAAAATCGCACATTAACAAGAGGAACAACTGTACTAAACCAACTACCTTTCCGTTAGTTATTAAATCAGATTAAAATCAAGCAAAATCACAAATCAATAAACCATACTTCCAGATATCAAACCAATATATGCTGGATGTAATTCAAAGTTTGTTACAAACTAATAGTAGGAATAGGTAAGGAATGTAAGCATCTCACCACCGGTCTTGGAAATCGAGTAGAAGTGAATAAAGAGAAAAAACAAATTACTCAAGATTCTATAATTTAAATGCACATGAATGTTTACAAGAAACCAAAGATGACTGGAGCTGGTAAACAAAGTAGAAACACCTTTTATCGATAAAGATTATCTTTGATCAGGAAAAGGGCGTACCAGGTACTTACTTGCATCAAGATCAGAAAATACTAGTTGGGTTAACTCAGCAAGGAAACGCCCTGCTCATTGAAAAAAAAAGATGTCCCCATTATTGAAAAGAACTAAAACAATGTCACCACAACAGAACAGAAAACGTCTAGACATAATCAGAAAGGTGAAAATAAAACGATCATGCCATAACATAGTGGAACCTTTCCAGGATGCTCGCTGCGAAGCATTTAGTCCCAGCTTCCCAGACCACCATCTCCCCTCAACACTGTTCTAAGCTCCGGAAGAAAATAGGTTCAAAGATTTAAAAATCATCACAAACCTCCCTTTTTCTTTTCTATTGCAATAGAACCTGGAGTCAACAGGATCTGGAACGGGTCCAATTCGATCTGCCTTAGCTGTACAGCTAAGCCGGATCAAAGACCAATAGCAAGGAAATGCAACCTGACAACCCTTCCTTTCTTTTAGCTTTCGCTTCTATTCTATTCGTTTAGGACCTCAGCTTTGGCAGCACAATGTTCAACAATACTCAACCACTAACCACTAACCTCTATCCAATAACAACAACAATAACTATAAAAAAAGGAGACATAGCTATTTCTTTAGTTTTAACTTCATCAATGAAACAGAGGCAATAACCTAATCAAGAAACAACAGTGGAATACCTTGGATAAGATTATCCTGCTTAAGAAAAATCTCCCTGAGCCTACTCTGTCCACATGGATTGTACTTTAGATTGAACTTACTGAAACGATGAAACGTGCTCTTGTCATAACTGTTGAAAGTACTTTGTTGTCAAACCTGCCCCTGAGAAAGAACCAGAGATAATTACAAGGTTTTAACACTCACCCAGTCAAATTAGTGAACAAAGTTGTTGCATCAGCGACAGGAAAGAGTTCTTCCTTAGCTCTAAAACATAGAACAGTAGAAATAGCAAAATTAAAAAAACCTCCCCAGCAAGGAGCATTTCATTAACCATAAATACCAACAAAGAAGTTTTTTAGATAAACATGAATAACCCCATCTTGCATATCGAAGTAATGCTCTACGAAAGGTTGAAAACTTGAGTACTAGTAAAAACAAGAAATAAGAATGAAGTTTAACAGTCCACAAGATTCAATGCAAATACAGACTCACGTCAGACTTTCCTTCTGGTGCATACAAGGATGGATCTGTATTAGGCTTTGGCGTGCGAGGTTCAAAAATAATTTCTTTCTCCCATGGAGCTATTACCTCCTTGAATACATATCTTTTTCTAAATTCAAGGCATCCTTCAAGTACTATATAGGCCTCCACTTCATCAGGAGATGGTACCTCCGTATAATACAAAATGCGAATGAGGAAAAGAAAAGGGTATCAACTTCTAAACTATACATGAAAAGGATCCAATTCAGCACAGAATTCCACTGGAAGCTTCTTGTGAAATTACAAGAAAGAAATTTCCAAATAAAGATGACAGCAAATAAACTAAATGAAGACAAAGATCATTTACGAAGGCAGGACAATTCGAACATTGCTTAAACTAGTGGCATTGTAGAGAAACATGTGCACTTTCCCTTTGTGATACTTAAATTCAATATCTTGCATTCGGTATACATGGGCAGGAACACGACATTAACAGCATTTTAGTTGAAACATTCAGAACTAGTACAAACAGAAAGCTGTTAATACCTAGAGGAGCAATCTTAAGTCTTGCAAAAGTTTCATGCTCTGGCTCTTTCCTGAGAATATCAGCTGCAATTGGATCAGGCTAACACCATGCAAGTCCCCAGATACACTATGGGATCAAATCATGCTCGAGGCAGGTATATGAAACTTCTCCCCATTGGGAATGGAATTAATGTGTTCGCCTCCCTGCACAAGAGGTTCAAAGATAACAACACAAAGCTTCAAAATATGCAACAGAGAATTAAAAGTGACATAAATGTTATCCATGATCACTGCTTTTACATGCTGCATGTAAATATGTCAAACAGATTTGCTTATTAATAGAAGTGAGAGGTTTATTGACCGTGCAACTAAAGAACAAGTAGCATAAGCACATATAAACTTTCAACAGTTTCGTTAGTCTGCAGACACGCTTTATTAAGCTTAGACCTATCAGTCATATTATCACATAACAATGTTCAACCTTCATATAGTGCAACTCAACCTCTTATAGACAATGGTTTACAAATTCAAAACATTTTTTCACTTATTGTCTTTCTCTCAAGGTCAACTCATCAAATTGTGCCCAAAATTCTTCAAGCATTACTACTCCTGGACATGTATACAAATATTATGCATGACAACAAGGGACAATTGTCCATCAAATCGTAAATTGATCATATATATTTCCAGGCAATCAAGACGATAGTATAAACGGGACAATTATCCATCAAGTCGTAAATTGATCATATATTTCCAGGCAACCAACGTGACAATTATACGTCAAATCGTAAATTGATCATATATTTTCAGGCAAACAACGGGACAGTAAACACGGGACATCCGTCAAATCGTAAATTGATCATATAATTCCAGGCAACCAACAGGACATCCGTCAAATCGTAAATTGATCATAGATTTCCAGGGAACCAACGGGACAGTAAAAAACGGGACAATCATCCGTCAAATCGTAAATTGATCATATATTTCTATTTCTAGGGAATCAATGGGGCAGTAAAAACGGGACGATTAACGGGGCAGTAAAAACGGGATAATTATCCGTTAAATCGTAAATTGATCATATATTTCCAGGCAATCATCGGGACAGTAAAAATGAAACATCCATCAAATCATAAATTGCTCAAAGATTTCCAGGCAACCAACAGGACAGTAAAAACAGGACAATTATCCGTTAAATCGTAAATTGATCATATATTTCTAAGCAACCAGCGGGACAATAAAGAAGGGACATCCATCAAATCGTAAATTGATCATAGATTTCCAGGCAACCAGCGGGACAATTATCCGTCAAATCGTAAATTGGTCATAGATTTCCAGGCAACCAACGAGACAGTAAAAAAGGGACAATTATCTCTCAAATCGTAAGTTGGTCATAGATTTCCAGGCAACCAACGAGACAGTAAAAAAGGGACAACTATCTCTCAAATCGTAAGTTGGTCATAGATTTCCAGGCAACCAACAGGATGGTAAAAACGGGACAGTTATCCATCAAACCGTAAATTGATCATATATTTCTAGGCAACCAACGGGACATTATAAACAAGACAATTATTCATCAAATAGTAAATTGATCATATATTTCCAGCCAACGCGACAGTAAAAACGGGACAATAATCCATCAAATCGTAAACTAATCATATATTTCCAGCCAACAGGACAGTAAAAACAGGACAATTAACCGTCAAATCGTAAATTGATGATATATTTCCAGCTAACGCGACAGTATAAAGGGGACTATATAATGTAGTAAATAGGGAGGGACTATTTTTAAGTTCCAATTGAAGTTACACTCATCTTTCATAATGAAACTGATATTCAGAAACCGGCAATATAATTTAGTACATAGTGTGTGTTATAAAGGAACAGACAACAGATCTTTCAATATTGTATATACACTGGGTAAAGGAGGGACTCTTGTCCATTTGCAATTGAAAAATCCACAAATCAGCAACTTAAAATTATACGAAACCATGGATCAAGCAAACGACAATAAATTCGCAAACCCTAAATAGAGAAAAAGGCCGAAATAAACCCTAGAATCATTTGGAACAGACATGTAGGACACCACAATAATTTTATCCAAACCCTAAATAGAGATAAGAAAGTAAATACGCACCGCAAAATCAATCAGATTCACCCACACAATCAGAGGCAAGATTTTAAATTTCGTAACCCTAAATCGCATCTCGAATTCACCCACTTTGAATTTCATAGTCCGAATCGCATCTCCAATTAATCACATACGCACTAACCCATAAAAATTTTGACAGATGCACAAAATGAAGCGTTGGAATTAAGTCAGTCTATTTGGTATTTTATAGAGGCTGGTATCTTATGTCGGTCAAATATAAATAAAACTTTTTTTCTTAAATTAATTAAATTGAAATTTTAGTTAAATCAAAATATCATTATATGATAGAATAAAATTCTAAAATTGCAAATTGTACAAGCCATTAAATTTGAGGTGAGAGAAGAAATTTACAAATTATGGTTTAGTTGATAATGTATGTTGATTTTGTTAAAAAATTTATTTGGTTCGATTATTATTAAATATATTATTGAGTATTAATTGTGATTATATCTAAAAGTTCTAAAAATTAAGGGATGAATGTACATTATAAATAAATAATTAATATATGATATATAGAAAAGAAAAAGACTTTGACTACTTGTTTATTGTTCGACACTTTAGAGAGTATAATAAAAATAATGTAGGATCGGCATGTTCATTTTTTTGAAATTTCAAATGTTTTGCTTATTAAATTGATTATCTTTTCCGTAATTAATTAACTTTTTTAAAATTATAATCTCAAATGAATACTTTATAATAAATATATAGCTTTGTGACATTTTTTTCGTTTTCAGGATGACGGTTTTTGGACTTGTATCTTAAAAATCTTACCTTGTCTATATAGTTTATTCTTAACATTTGAATATTTAATTTTTCGAAGTAACGCGAGGAATCTTTCTAGTACACACTGAAACAATAAATTGCTTATTCTTAAAAAATGGAGGTATTATTGTGCGTTGTTGGAGCATAAATTTCAAGTTAAAGAAATTCTTCTATAGTTTTAATCATTAGACATGTGATATTTGCATATTTATTTTCCTTACACTAATTTTTAAGTGAAATAATATGTTTCTCTAATATCATTGATCGGATTCCTTACGTCCGATCCTTATCAGAAGTAATCTTGATAAAGGGAATGGAAGCAAACTTAATGGCTTGTTGTTGAGTTGGATGAACAGGCAAACTAATGTTTTGCAAAATTTGAATAGTTGGGCTTGGGCTTAGCAGGGTTCTGAAGTTTACCATATATATGGGCTTTATTTTTCGTGCATTTCTTAATGATAAAATATTATTTTCTTAAAGATTGTCTTATTTATAACTGTTGCATTTTCAAATCATAAATTAAGTATAAACTATAGTTTCTTTGTTTTTGATTTATTTTTGTTTTCACCTTATCTTATATATCATTAGATTAGTTTTTACTTCATAACTGAATGATGGATAAAATAAAGTAACATAAAATTTCTCAATAAAATAAATAATTTTATAAATTTAATAGTTTACCCTATCAAATAACACACCATAAAAAATAATAAGGAAAACAAATTGTTATTCTATGTATTCTTATTTAACATACAACTACAACTCGTAAGAAAATTATCTCCTCAACAAAACACTATACCATATATTACATAAAACTTCGAGGAATCAAATTTCCAATTCAAAAATTTCTTAACGAAATTATGTAGTTATAAAATTGCGAGAATTCAATAATTTATTGGGTCAGAATTTGGGGACTAATAGGATAACAATATATAAAAGAAAAGAAAATAGAAAAATCTCAACATTATAGTAATAGACACTCTTTCAAAGAAAAGTAATAGACATTAAGCGGCAGTTGAAAATTAGTCAAAAAAATATTCATAAAGAAACGAAATTTTGAATATCTAAACATTTAGGCGATGAAGTCGGTTAAAATCGGATATTTGCGTAAAAAGGTATATAAGTACTGGAGGTATAGAGGGGGAGTGAGAGTCATACATTACATTATCCTATCATGAACCACTGCATCCTCCTTTAAAATCTCATCCACGCATTTTCATATTCTCCATCCTAAAATATCATTTCTCATTTCACTCTTTCTCTCTATTTTTCATCAACCATGGCGGCTGCAATCACTGCCGCATTCACCTTTCCTTCTTCCTCAAGCTCCACCACTCTCTCTTCCAGAACCTCCATCGTCCCCCTTGACAGAATCATCTTAAAGAAGGTAACGTAATGCACACGCTTTTTCATATCGTAACGGCGTTTTAACATTGACAGTTTGTTGTTTCAGGTGCCTGTTATATCTTCCGTTGGAAGAGTTGTTTCCGTTAGAGCTCAGGTTACTACCACAGAGACTGAGGCTCCTCCCGCTAAGGCCAAGAAAATATCTAAGAAAAATGATGAAGGCGTTATTGTTAATAAGTATAAGCCTAAAGATCCATACACTGCTAGATGCCTTTTGAACACTAAAATCACTGGTGATGATGCTCCTGGTGAAACCTGGCATATGGTTTTCAGCACCGACGGTATCAATGAATGAATTTTCGTGTTGTTTAACTTAATTATTATTCGTGTTGTAAATCACAGATCAATTGATGGATTTTCGATGTGTTTGTTATAGGGGAAGTTCCGTACAGAGAAGGGCAATCGATTGGTGTGATTCCTGATGGTATTGATAAGAATGGGAAGCCTCATAAGCTTAGGTTGTATTCCATTGCTAGCAGTGCTATTGGTGATTTTGGAGACTCTAAAACTGTTAGTTTTCTCTCCATTTCCACTTTTTACTTTGCATTTCAACTTTGTTTCTTCAATGCATCTTCATATGTTGCACGGAAGCGGATATGGTAAATAAACATAGGGAGCGGAAACGTATAAATGTTTAAAATATAGGGACACATTTATTAATATTAAAACTATGATAAGATAAATAGAACTATATAAGCAGAAGATAGGGATAGCTGCAATTTGTGGAATGAGATTATCATAAATTAAAAAGTTTAAGGTAACTTAGAGGAAGCTTCAATTAGTTTGAGATATAAGTTGGAACTGAAATTTGATTGTGTTTGCTGGTGGAAAAGGTTTTTATTTTCAGTAGTTATGCAAACATATCTGTAAATAAATGTTTCGTGTTGGTTTCCGGGAGTTTCCATTTGCAAAGTGGTCAAGAGACGCCGAAACTCTACCACATAAGAGTTTCGTGCAACATAGATCTTGAGTTCATTTTTGACATAAATTCGATTTTGAAATTAAGAAGTTAGGGCTAATCTTTATTGTCATGTTCAGGTTTCCCTTTGTGTGAAGAGACTTGTGTATACAAATGACCAGGGAGAGGAAGTTAAGGGAGTCTGCTCAAATTTCTTGTGTAAGGCTTCAAAACTCATGGAAACTTTAGCTTTGCAATGATATTACATAAGTTTACAAAGTATTAACCTCTTATATCATTGCCATTTCGAATGGGGAACATCTTGGGACAAGATTTTGTCATTGTTTAGAAGTCTCAGCTGTTAATCCGTGCTTTTTTTCTTCCAGGCGACTTGAAACCTGGATATGAAGTAAAGATTACAGGACCAGTAGGAAAAGAAATGCTCATGCCAAAAGATCCCAATGCCACAATCATCATGGTAAGCTTCCGTTCTTTTTTGCATTCAACAGTTATATGATTAGTCGATTTCCCTCTTTTCAGCAGTAATGTTCAATTTCTGATTCCAGTATATTTAACTCTTGAACTTGATTTTGGCCCTGCAGCTTGGAACCGGTACTGGTATTGCTCCTTTCCGGTCGTTTTTGTGGAAAATGTTCTTTGAGAAGCACGAAGACTATGAGGTACAATAGCATCACCCCCTTGGTCTTTTCTTAAATGAGATTCACAACTTCCATCCAAGTCCTTCGTTAAGCTAGGTCTCGAGTAGTATCGCCGTGTTGGGATTACTTACCCCTCTAAGTGTCATTCCATGTATGAATCCAAATTTAAGTGAATATTAAAACCGGAAGTAGTAACTAACTCCTGATGTTTTTGTGCTCTTCAGTTCAATGGTCTGGCATGGCTCTTCTTGGGTGTGCCCACAGGTAGCTCATTGCTCTACAAGGAGGTAAGACAAATGAATTCACCAAACTTTGATGCACTGAATTTGAACAAAAATGCTTGCAATACTGAAATTTCTTGTGGACGGACAGGAATTCGAGAAAATGAAGGAGAAATCCCCCGATAAATTTAGACTAGACTTTGCTGTGAGCAGAGAACAAACTAATGAAAAAGGAGAAAAGATGTACATCCAAACTCGTATGGCCCAATACGCAGAAGAGCTATGGGAAATGCTAAAGAAAGACAATACCTACGTGTATATGTGTGGATTGAAGGGGATGGAAAAGGGTATAGATGACATTATGGTGTCCCTGGCAGCTAAGGATGGTAAATAAAGATTACAACTTTGATGAGATTACAATCATAATTTTGGGAATGATTAATTTTGGACACTGTTTTTTGCTTAATTTTTCAGGCATTGATTGGTTGGAGTACAAAAGGCAGCTGAAGAGAGCAGAGCAATGGAACGTGGAAGTCTACTAATCGGCGTTTATTAGTTTGTACAAATTAAGATCAACTGCTTTTTTGATAATGATTTGAATGCATTGTGTAGATAGGTAATATATATTTTATGACTGTAAAATCTTTTTTTCTGTTCTTAATGAAAAGCAAATGTTCTTCTGTTATGACTCCAACAGAAGTTATTTAATTGTCGCATTATGAATCAATAGTATATATCAATATATCAAGGTAGATTGTTGTTTATGACTCTGACTTGTTTTGAGATACTTAAATGAACTACTGTTTGTTGTTGAAGTTTTATTATATTTTATTTGTATTTTTGTTACCTTGTATCGTCTTTCTTTATGCTTCTCACTCGTATCTACCAGAAGTTGTATGCACAAGCTAATGCTTGGCTTTCAATGAAACCAGAATGAGCGGCTGGGAGCTTGCATTCCAAGAATTGGGGTATTTTATTTTTGTTCCGATGTAAATATTTGATTACTTCTTGAAAGAGTTTGAATGTGCCGTCTAGTTTGACACTAGACATGTAAGGAATCATATTGCATAGTTCAATACATGAACACTTTGAAGCACTTGCACCTAAAAGGCAGATTCACCACCCGATTCTTTTTAATCAGGAAAATTCTGTGTTGTCTGTCTAAATGATCCAGGACGTGGTTTGATCTTTATACCTCCTCTCCTTAGAAATAGCTAGTCACCTCATCTAACGTCTGCTAAACAATGAAAGACTCTTATTTCATACATATTGTAAACTTCAAAAAGGAGTTACATCCTAAACTTTTCTCACATACCAACTAGGCCCGAACTAACCAATACCACCAATGAAAACTAAAAAAACAACACAAAAGAAACTAGATCTACAAAAGAGGGGGAAGGGGGGAAGAAAAGGGGAGGTTGTCTTCTTCCTTCCCCAGAGAGGAACTCAGGCTGAGGGAATAAGCTTGGGAGCACCGGCGACAGCTCTCTCTAGAACTTGTATGTATTCCGTACTTCACAATTAACTTGCTGAGCCTTCTATTGAAGTTGATGAAATAAGCACATATAAAAGTTAGTTAGAAATAACGAGTACAAAAGAAGCACAAAATTCGCTTTCTGGTCGCACCTTGCCATGGAAGGGTGCCACTGGGGAACATATTGCCACAACAGGGTCCTTCCTACAAGAAAAATCTGCACTCCATGTCTTTGTTCTAACCTTTGAGTTGAAATAAACACATTAGTAAACTCTAATAATAAAATATGCCAACTTGAATAGATACAAAAATAAATGGAGCAAATTGCATATTAAGAGGATGAAACATGAAAAATCAGTCAATTTTGAGCCTACAATGATGCACCTGCCATGGTACGGTGCCTTGGGCTTGCAACCTTCCATGGAAGGGTGCAACATGTTGAGCATCAGCCTTGTCACACCTTGCCATAACAATATATTGCCCACTGAGGCACCATGCCGTGGAAGGGTGTGACGGGAAGTGTCCCCGAACACACTTTCTTTCATTACAAAAACGTTTATTGAAGCTTCATTATCCATATTCATAACACAGTTTGATATAAGCTTGTTATACCAGTGTTGTAACATTTGGAAATCGAAAAATCAATAAAAATACAATTAAATCGTGAAATCACATGAGAAAAGAAAAATGTAAAAAAAAGAAAAAAAAACTCAAACCCGTAATCACCCTTGGAATTTACCTTGTGTAACTGAGGCTTCTCAGTAGAAGCAAATAGTGAAATTGAAGCCTTAGTCAACAACAACAAGACTCGAACTGAAAGACCAAAGCTATGATTTCTAGCACTAAACTACATTTCAACGTTACACTCTTGTGTTTTCTATTTGAGAGAGTCAAGGGACATAAAATGAAGGGTATGGCTGGAAATTCTCCTCCTGGATATCATTATTATAGGGTTGATTCCAATGTTGACACCTTCTCATTTCTCGGATCGTTCAAAGCTCACTACAATAAGCATGTATGACTCAAGTTGCATCCATCTAATTGATGAAAGGCAAAAAGCATTCTGAGGCCCCTGATCTTTTCATTTTCGGTGCATTAAGCCTTTGATCTTTTATTTGGATACATTAGGCCCTTGATCTTTTATATTTGGTTCTATCAAGTCCTCATCTAACAAAATTGGATGATTTGTTAACTTTCACAAATTAATAAGACCAATTGAAATATTGCGACACCTAATTAATTACAATTGATTGAATATTTATTAAATTATTCAACATTTTTTTAAAAAATGAACAAAAAGTCAGTAGTTATTGTCGTTGTTTTGCTCCCTTTCTAGTCATTTCGAAAGTGAACTCAAGGAGAATGAAAACATAGATGAAATCTAATGAGTGATGTTTGACCATGTTCTTTATGCCTTATTAGTACTTATCGGTCGTTCATTTCAATTCAATAATTTCTTTTTAGTAAATGTGCTTCAGTAATTTTCAGTCATCAAGAATTTGGCCTTAATTTGTGAGGTCGAAATTGAAAAGAAAACCTAAGACGGAAAATAAAAGAAGAGCAAAGATGATGACGAAGAAGAAACGATTACAAAATGAACTTGAGAGATAAAAAAGTACTGATTTGGAGAGAAACAAAGAGAAACGTTTGAGAAAGAATGTGCGACTTTACTACATTCCAATAGGCGGGAAAAATAAATTTCAAATTTAAAAAGATAATATTGTCTAGAAATGTAAGTAGAAAGCAATGTGAATCACCTATATTAATCAACCCTCCTAAACGAGCTAGATTTTGTAATTATGCCAATTGTCAAAGTTAACAAATCATCCAATTTTATTAGATGGGGGCTTGATAGAACCAAAAATAAAAGATCAAGGGCTTAATGTTTTCAAATGAAAAATCAAGGACTTAATGCACCGAAAAATGAAAGATCAGGGGTCTCAAGATGCTTTTTGCCTTGATGAAACACAATCACTATTTTAGTATATTATCGTTTCACTCGTTGAGTCATGAACACTTCAAACGTGCATATATCACTATATTTGAATTACTCTAATAGATAACTGAGCACTGAAAAAGATTAAACACAAGATTCATGCAATTCGTATTAATATAAATATCAATTACAATAACTAGAGACGACGGTTTATACTAACAAGATGAAATTGTATTGTGCATGTTTTAAGTCTAAAATTATTTGAGTTTATAATATGTGAATAATTAATATAAAGTAAAGTTAAAAAACCAGGGTCTTGACCCCTCCGATTTACCAAAAAGTAAAAGTTAAAAAAAAAATCCATAAGATTTGAGTCATTTGCAATCAGCCTCATGTGGTTTAAAATCGTAGGATAAAGGTTTATGGTTTGCAATATTTGTAAATAAAGTCTCAAATTGTTAATAACGTTAAAAAAGACGAGTTAAGTAAGTATTTTGACCTTTAATATTGAAATTACTGATTTTTTATTTGATCTTTACAGTAAAACCTCTATAAATTAATAATGTCGGGACCATCATATTTCATTAATTTAGCGAGATATTATTATATCGATAAATTAATAATTTATTAATTTAAAGATGTTTTACATATGACTTTTAAATTTTCAAGTCCAATATACTAGTTACAATGTAAATTAGTTAGAGATGAAAAACCAAATTACAATATATATTAGTGAGACGAATTTACATTCACAAATTAATTGAATTTGTCAAGTTCATTGTAAGCGGCAACAACTCTTCACAACTTTTTGTTGCTATATGAGAAGACAATGCCCCAACTCTTGAGTGCAATGAAAAGATTTAAAGATGAAATCATTATAGATTTGAAGTTCAAGAAAAAACAAATGAATATTGATTCATTTTTAACTAGAAAATCTTAGAATTTTGAATTGTATCACATATATATATATATATATATAAAAGTTTATAGTAATTATTAATTTATAGTTTCGTTGGGACCAATATATATACATTGGGGTTTCAAAAAAGTTATTATCTTATTATTTTATCGATTGATGTCGATTTTTACACTGGTCCCAAATTGGGACTGGACAAATTATTAGTTTTATAGAGTTATTAATTTATCGAGTATTAGTTTATAAAGGTTTTACTGTACTTGTAAAACAAAAATCTTGAAAATTCATTTGCAGTTATGTCATAAATATAAAAACTATTTTTGAACATTTAAAATAGTTCTCCTATTAAAAATATAAAAATAACTTTTTTGACTCTTTGACTTTGATTATCATGTTTTTTGTGACATTGTCATCAGTTTGGAATTGTGCATGCAAACCGCAAACATTTATTTTATATTTTGAGGACCACAAGCCTTTATATGTGTAATGTTAAACCACAAAACTTTTTTACCAATGGATAAAACCACAATTTTTCTTTTTTATATACTTTATTGTAAAAAATATATATCTATACTAAAGATTTTAATTCAATCTTTACTAATCGAAAAGCATCGTGAAAAGTCCATTAAAGGCCCAGCACAACAATACAAAACTTTTCAAGTCCAACTCGGTACTAACAAAAAAAAGAGTGAGAGTTGGGTGAAATAAAAACTTTTGAACTATGGTTCTTTTACGATCAAACATCACCTCATTTTCCTTCTCTTATCCATACTATGTCTTCCCATATATATAAACAACCCCAAAGCCCCAAATCTCGCACCCATCAAATCAAAGAATAGATGTTTAGGGTTGTAATCGAGAGAGTTTCCCCAAATCCTTCTTCGAAACAAAAGTTTCTCCAAGAAGAACATCATTTTGGAGATGAAACGGCATAAGTTAGCACGAGCTAACTATTGTGTGTCGAGGGATAAAAAAACCTTTTCTATAAAGAAGATTTTCTTACCGTTGTAATGAAACATACATGTATTGTACATGCGGGAAAATGTTAATATTCCCAAATGCTCAACGTTAGAATACAAACACAATTAACAGAAATAAATTTCGAGAAACGTAAAGTTAGCGTGAAAATAAAACATATTGAAGCTCAAAATAGTAGTACAAAACTTTCTGAGCCCGGTAAAAAAGAAGAATAAAAGCTTGCAAACTAGGGTCATTTGTTACTTTCGGATATGAATAATGGGTCATTTGTAATAGTCGGACAAGAATAGGGGGTTACTTGTAACTTTAGGACAAGTTTAAGGAGTTATTTGTATCTTTTAAAAGTTGAAGGGGACAATTGTAGTTTTGGGACAAGTTTAGGAGGCTATGTACGTATTAAGCCTTTTCTTTTCCTTCTTCTCCCACTTTTTTCTGGAATTCCATAACTAGATTTGAATTCTAAAAATTTTCAAGTTTTGGATTTTCAGAATTTCCGAAGCTGAAAATTTTCTAGAATTTTTGGAAATTTTTCAGAAATTTGTAGAACTGGAGATTTTCCAAAATTACCAAAGCTTGTATTACGCTCTCCTTAGCTGGTTAGTTACTTAAAAAAATTAAAAAGGTTAAAATGACTTGTATATTTCCAAGTTTAGAGGTTAAAGTGAGAAATGAAAGAAAGTTAAAAAAAAAAGAATCAACTTTTATTATAGGAAAAAATACAAAAATAAACCTCGTGGTTTTGGCGATTTGCAAACATAATATACGTGGTTTGAAAATTTGCAAACAGGTACCATGAGGTTTGACCTGTTAGCAAAATCAGTCTAATTTTCAAAACAATGTTAAAATTTGTCGTCGTGGCAAAAAAAGTGATATTTCATGGAGGGTATTTTTATCCGTTGAAAAAATTAACTCATAAAACGTTATATATTCTCTCTTCGCATTCCTCTATTCTCTCAAAGATCGTTCAAAGTTAGACATTTTTTGTGAATAAAAATACAAAGTTCGGTACATCAACAAGTTTCTGAACAATTTCGACAAAAATACTCCTCTAAGAAATATTAATCTTTTTGTCACGTCGACAAATTTTAACACCGTTTGGAAATTAGACCAACTTTGCTAACAGTTCAAAGCTCATGATACCTGTTTGCAAATTTTCAAACCACATAGATTATGTTTGAAAATTACTTAAAGCACGAGGTTTATTTTTGTACTTTCCCCTTTATTATATGGTTAAGAAAAAATAAATAAATTGAAGGGCAATTCCAAAAACAATCCCTATGGTTATAATTTCTCCAAATAAAACCTTGTGGTTTATTTTTTGTCAATTAAAGGATTATGGTTGTCAATTTTAGCAAAATGAGTAAACATGACCAAAATGATAGTTAACGACATCAGTTTAGAAAATTTCAAGAATTAAAGTTGTTCAACGCGATGTTTACTACATAATCACAATTTCGATTTTTAGAAATGATGATTTTAGAACTTTCTCTCTTATGGCTAAACATTTTAAAATGACTTTAAAATTTAAAAGTTTAAAATTTAAAGTTGTTTAAAATATTATCAATTTCTATTATATTAATTTTTAAATGTAATTAACGTTTGATAGTTTGAATCAGAAGTCTCTATATGTTTGTAAAAAAAATAAAAACTACAAAATTCAAACCACGATATTTTATTTTCTAAAAAAATATAGGTGAAGGCTATGGTTATTTTTATTTTTTTTTGATTAGTTTCCTCGTTCCACCATTGAATTAACTTTTATCTTGCTCGTCTAATGATGTAGTGGACAAAGTAGTGGATTACGTTGTTGAAAACAAAGTGACTACAGAAAAACCAAAAATATAACCACACGAATTGTGAATTTCGCCTAGATTAGAAGAAGTTAAGTGAAATAAAAACTTCTCAATTAGGGTTTGTTTACAATCAAACATCTACTCTTCCCCTTTTTCTATTCACTCTCTATCTTCCCATCTATATAAACAACCCTAAATTCCCCAGATCTCACACTCATCACATCAATCTCCCCTCTCAATTTCTCAATCATTAATGGCGGAGGACACGGCAGCTGTCAGATCTACCGGCAGGGTGGTTCGATTCAACGACAAGAAAGGTTTCGGTTTCATCAAGCCCGATGATGGTGGTGACGACCTCTTCGTTCATCACACCAAGATCAAGTCCGAAGGTACTTATCGATCTCTCACTGAAGATGATTTAGTCGAATTCACTGTTTCCTTATCTGATAACAAGTATCAAGCTATTGATGTCACTGCTCCCGGCGGAGGCCCCGTTAAGAGCGGAGGGGATGGTCCTGTGAAGCGCGGGGGCGGTGGAGCTGGAGGCGGATCGTGGAACCGGAGGAATAACGGGGGTGGCGGCGGTGGAGGAGGGTATAGTGCTGGGTGTTATAACTGTGGTAACACGGGGCATATTGCTAGGGAGTGTACTAATCGTGGGAGTGGTGAGGGGAACAATGGTGGTTGTTATAAGTGTGGGGATACCGGGCATTTTGCTAGGGATTGTCAGCGCGCGAGTAATGGTGGTGGTGGAGGTGGTGGTAGTGGTGGAGCGAACGGTGGTGCTTGCTTTAGCTGTGGAGGATTTGGGCATTTGGCTAGGGATTGTCCAGGAGGGAGCGGTGCGTGTTACAATTGTGGAGGGTTTGGACATATTGCTAGGGATTGTACTAGTGCTAGAGGAAGTGGTGGTGGAGACCGTGGTGGAAGGTATGGTGGTGACCGTGGTGCTGGTAACGGTGGGTGCTTCAACTGTGGGAAGGAAGGCCATTTTGCTAGAGAATGCCCTGCTACTTAGTTGTTGATTTCGGGGAAAAGAGTACATATTTCTCCTTTTTTTATGATCTTTTGTCGTTGTTTTTGTGGGTTTATTTTGTCGAGTTTTTCCTTGTTTGGGAAGAATTCAAATTTATACACAGGATTGTGTTGATCCTAGTTGGTAATCCTCAGTTTGCTGGAGGAAATTTTCCGAATTTTGGATGGATACATATGGTGGTTCGGATATATTAGGGCTTTGATGTCATTGACCTTCTGATAATTCTGATTAATTAAGCTGGTTTAATTTCTTTTGTCAAGTGTGAAAGATGGTTTCTTTTATATCTGTATTGGTGCATTGATAACCTGTAATGACAGATTCATTCTGGAATCTTGTATATTTATTGCCTACAAGTTCTTAGGTTTGCATTGTCTTTGTTGTGTCTGATTAGTCGATCCTAAATTACTATTCTTATCATCGTTGGGATTTGTTAGCCAGTGAAAGTGATATGCAATTACAATTGCTAGTGGTTGAGAATTGCTTAAATGCTCTGCAGTAGGTTGGTCTCTTCCGAGTTTTGTTAAATTCTAGTTCATAGATAAACCAACCTTGAAGAGTTATAAACCAACCCTTAAAGTTCTTGTTGACAGTTTAAATATTTGGTTATGGTGTTGTCATCAATAGTTCTGTCTTACAGAACTTATGCTGCATAATGTTCGTGCTTAGTGATATGATGTATTAGTTTAACTAGTGTAGAATTTGATGGTTCTATAAGTAAGTTTGGATCTTTGGTGGTTGTAGATAATTTTGGTCTCTCAGATTATTAGTAGGGGTTGAATAGGTATATTTAGTTTATGCATAGATAACTAAGAAAGTACTGGAAATTGGTGATATAGTCAAATACTATTCGCACTTTTGGATATGGCTTGCTTGGAGTTTGTTTGGTTATTCATTGTTTTAGGTCTAGTTTTATATTGGTTGATTTCTGGACATGTTTTGGCTTTTGAATGGTAATGATATTTTGGTCTAGCACATGATGCGTTCTTGTAATATTGTACTCTCAGATATCAGATTATCAGTAGGGGTTTATAGGTATATATAGTTTATGCATAGATAAGTAAGAAAGTATCGGAAATTGGTGTATAGTCAAATACTATTGACACTTTTAAATACGGGTTGCTTGAAGTTTGTTTGGTTATCCATTGTTTTAGGTATGGTTTTATGATTGGTAGATTTCTGGACATGTTTTGCCTTTTGAATGGTAATGATAGATGAGAATTGGTAATTTTGGAGGTGTTCTCCGGAGTAAAAGTACTGAATGCCAATTTTCTAATGGAATATGTTTGCAGGTAGACAATGAAGTAATCAAAATCATTCTGTAAATCAGCCATGTATTTTAGGAATCGAGAAAGACCAAGTTGTTGTGTGTTAGTTGCTTTTCTCCTAGTTATTTTATAGTGTAGATTGGTGTATAAACAGTCGGATAATGTTTTTCATTGGCTATTACATGAAGGAATACTTTGCCCTTGGTCAGTAGCAATAATGTGGAATCTAAATTTTGGGTGGGGTAGTAAGAGAGTAACCTTACATTTGTTCAGACGAATGAGTTTGTACGAGTTAAGCTACTTGTACGTCAACTCGTTAATAGGTTAATCTAATTTATTCTTCTGAGCATACAAAATGCAAAAGTTTTGCCTACATTTTCCAACAATATCGAACTCAAAGTACCAATCTCCACATAAAATTTAATCAAATCTGTAATTTTCATTTGCACATCCAACATCTGTTTTCACATAACTTTCTAACAAAGCATACTCAATAGAAGCTTGCATTATAATACTTCAAGCGAGAAAGCGATTAAGAACACAATAACACTGTAGTTTCATCTACAAAATCACAAGCGAAACTGCTTCCTGTTATTAGTTGAAGTCCTAATTAGGTTATAAAATAAAATGAGAGATTCACCAGAGAATCCAACTTGTAATCAACAAAAAGTGTACCTGTTCTTTTGAATATCAGAAAGCAAAGTATCTCACAATTAAGGTTGCAAATTTGAATAAAGGTGGTTATATATACCAATCTTCTCATTACTAAAGAAATTATGCCTACATTTTTTGGCTGTAGTGTCAACATTATAGTCTTTTTAGACCAACTATGATAAAATATCCTTCAATTAATCAATATATGCAACACGAAGATCATATCAAATGCTTGGGCTTTTTACAGTTTCGAAACACGTCATGCATGTAATGAATTTACATATTATTTTTCCAACAACAACTTCTATCTTTGATGTGAAATTTAGTTTAATGTTGCCTCCATTGCCATTCCTTAGGATCACGACTTGTACACGGCTTTCTATTTCAACCTACTTCGAACTGGGTTGTTACAATTTAATTATCAAAAAAACTGCACGCCGTATCACATAGTAAGTTTGCCTCTTGAAAGTTGGAACTAGCTATCAATAATATGATTCGAAAACTTCCAATATTGTTTATAAAAAGAAACGCCTATCTTTTCAACACTCTGAAAATGCCACCATCTATAAAGAATGTAATATTGATAATCAGTAATGTTCAAGTGGTTCTTGAATGTCCAAATTGAATTTGGACATTGACCATTAAATCTAACAATTTCGATTATATTCACATCAAAAACTAAACCCTAGACACTAAAAACTAAACCCTAGACCCTAAATTATCGACCCTAGACACTAAAAACTAAACCCTAGACCCTAAATCATCAACCCTAGATACTAACATGTGACGTGTCATCGAATTATTAGTCCGGAGTATCAAATCATCTAGGGTCAATGATTTAGGGTCTAGGGTTTAGTTTTTAGTGTCTAGGGTCGATGATTTAGGGTCTAGGGTTTAGTTTTTAGTGTCTAGGGTTTAGTTTTTAATGTGAATATAATCGAAATTGTTAAATTTAGGGTCAATGTCCAAATTTAATTTGAACATTCAAGGACCACTTGAACATTACTGTATTGATAATATTGCTTCGTAGTATTCCGATTAAACCCCTTCAATTCCTTTTTCTTTTCTGCCAAATAATTGACACGAATGTTATAAATCTTGAGAGTTGGAGTTTTTTTCTAAAGTAAAAGTGCTCCTCAGATAGATTGCTGTATGAAAGAACTACATAGAGTGGAAATCTCACCAATAAAATTAAATAAGTAGTAATTAATTTGCTTTTGTTGAAGAAATCAAGAAATAGAACAAGGTTCTCTGGAAACAGAGTCAAGTTGCAGGTTACTTGTGTGGTACACTACCCTAACACTAATGTGAACAAGTGAATATACCTTCTGCAAATATTTCTGATTTCTTTTAAAATATTTGGTGTGGACGTTTTAAATTAAAATCTTGAAACAAGAACCTCTTCAGGTCTTTATGTAAAAAGAAGCTCTTCAAGTCTTTCAAAGGACAATCAGAGTCACTGCAAAAGAAAAAATCTTTTGAGCTCATCCCTGCAACTTGCATCACATCTGGTGAATCTAGCCTGCAGAGATTTTTTAGTTTTTACCATCTCAGTTAAGCACTTGATCATAATTGGTCTGTATTTTCAATTTTAGAGACTGCAATTTGATAACATATATCTTATTTATCATATTAAACTTGATTATTTATTGATGACTTAAGACAATAGTGGTATCTAATAAGACAAGATTCTTTGTGTGTTTTTGTGTGACAAATGAAAGAAAAATCTGCAAGTACAATTTTGAATTCAATGAGTAAGTCAATCAATCATATGTGGTTCCCAAATTTCAAATGACCTCTCCAAATGTGTATGCAAAATTGGAGTATCCTGCCGCCCTCGGACAAACGTTACCTCATTCTTTGGCAGATTCTCAACTCACCGTTTTGTATCCTTTCAATACCCACCTATTTTCTTATTTTATTTCCTCTAATTTATCAATTAATTAATTCCCATCCTTTTAATATGTTGGGAATAAATATATGATTTGGATTTTGTTAAATTTCTGCCGTAAATTCGGTTTAAATTCACAATATATGTATATATAGTTTACAAACAGTCATATATAAATTAGGAAAACATTTCCTACCATAGCTAGGATACAAGCTAAAATAGATCAAATATAAATATTCCTATAAAGACTAAATTTAATAGTCATATGTAGACTAATTAGGCTTCACTAACTAAGCTTCAACAAATTTGTTCTTTTTCCATACTAGTATTACATTATTCGGTGTAATTAACTTGGTTATTTCATTTTTATTTTTCTGTCTTTTTCCTCTAAAATGAAGCATAATGTTTTGAGTTCAAATTTTAAAATGGACAAAATTAATAAGAATATATAACTTTGTAACATAAATATGAATGATCACACGGTAAGTTTTCAAACTTTATTATACCCTCAAAGGTTAAGAGCTATTGTAGTATATTAATATATAATCAAACAACATGTTTTTTACAGTTTGGAACAAATGAAAGAAACATCACCATCTTTCTATTTAGTGGTTTATAAGTATCTTATATTATAGTAGTAGCAAGACATAATATATTCATATATTATAAGATTTTATTTATGAAAAAAGTAAAGAAAATAATTCCCTTGTGGCTAAGCAAACATAGGAGAAAAATCCAAAATAATAACACAAAATAGAGCAAGAAACCGCCCTTATGCTGAGCAATGAGGGTGCATGTGCTTTGGTTGTATAAATTTATAAATAGGTCCCCATCCCCCATACTTCCTACACGCCATTCCTACTTTTCATCCTCCTCTCTTTTTATTCTCTTCAATTTTCCTATAAATTGCACCTCTGCCCATCCCTCCTCTTCTAATATTGCACAGAACACTTCTCTTAAGTAACGTTTCACGTGTTAGTATCTGTTTCCGTGCAACATAGCATATTCATTACCGTATCCACTTACACTTCTAATATTTCTTTTTTTCTTCTACCACATAGATATTTACTATAATTTATCTTCGTGCACTTAGATATTGTGTAGCATTTCCGCTTTCAATTTCCATTTTCGTGCAACATAGCTATGGAGATATTCCGCTCTATATTCCTACTTTCTATTTCACTTCTAATTATATTTCCACTCGCAACATATTCCACAACATTCACAATCTCAAACAAGTGCACCTACACCGTATGGCCCGGCATACTCTCAAACGCGGGCACGTCCCAACTCCCGACCACCGGCTTCGCTCTTCAACCCGGGGAATCCAACACCTTCCCCGTTCCAGCAGCCTGGTCCGGCCGCCTATGGGGCCGGACACTCTGCACCCAAGATGCCACCACTGGAACATTCTCTTGTTTAACCGCAGATTGCGGCTCCTCCACCATCCAATGCTCCGGCGACGGCGCCGCCCCTCCGGCCACCCTCGCCGAATTCACCCTCAACGGAGCTAACGGTCTTGATTTCTACGACGTTAGTCTTGTCGACGGATATAATCTTCCGATGCTAATTGCACCAGCAGGAGGTACTTCCGGGAACTGCTCGATGACGGGATGTGCGGCGGAGCTGAATGATGCATGCCCGTCGGAGCTGAAGGTGGTGGCGCGTGGGAACGGAGAGAGCGTGGCATGTAGGAGCGCGTGTGAGGCGTTTGGGGATCCGAAATATTGCTGTAGCGGGGAGTTTTCAAATCCGAATACGTGTAAACCTACGTCGTATTCGGAGTTCTTTAAAAATGCTTGCCCTCGATCTTATAGCTATGCTTATGATGATGGGACGAGTACTTTTACTTGTGGCGGAGCTGATTACGTCATCACTTTTTGTCCTTCTCCTTCTTCTACCAGGTAAAACTCTTTTTTCCTAGATTCACCTCGAAACTATTAATTTCTTATCAATTTGGTCCTTGTTATTATTGGAAATTGTTCAAATTGATTTTTGAAGAAATGAGTTTTTGCATTACATTTTTTGGCAAAATTATGTCTTATCCCAAATTTAATCAGAAAAGTGTTTTAATTAATCTTATTCTTTAGTAGAATTTAGAATATTTTTTTTGGCAATATGCAATTATTATTTTCTTTCTCAAAATTGAGTACGTTTCCTATCAAAAAAATTTGAGCACATTTAACCAAAATTTTAAATTATATCTGACATGTTATTACTTAAATGATTTTTTAGTTCAAATAAAATATGTCTCACATGTTTTAGGAATAAAGAATACATATGATGTGTTACTATTTGAATGATTCAGTTAATTTTGACTATTGTAGATTTTTCTTTTACATAGAATAAATGGAAAAGAATTTGAAAGGGCAATCAAAATAAAATTTTCTTCTAAAAGAAACATATAATAGGTCTGTCAAGAGACCATTCTCTACTGAATCCTTGATGATATTATTGCTAGCACGTCTCATTTATTTATTTTTTTTGTTAAATAAGGTTGACATAATATGTGGCTTATTTGATGTTTGACATAAAATTTAAAATGTGAATATTGCAGTTTGAAGTCGGCGAATGGCCAGGATCCTGAAGCCGTGCAAGTTTCGGGCAGCAGTCTTACTAAATCAACTTATGCCATTGCCTCTTTCCTTACCATTATATCGTCTATTTGGCAACTTTTTTGTTTGTAAGTTGTTCGATTAATCAGTTTGAGCTCGTTTGCCACCATTTGGACGTGATCCAAAATTCTGGAAGAAGCATAATTGAAGAATTGGATAAGGGTTGGATAATATGTCAATAACTTTAGGAGAAGAGGTCAAATTGAAGCAATTTTTTTGAGAATTATTTAAAGAAGTAAGGTGCAAAGATGTGATGGAAATGGCAAAGCAAGGTCAAACCCACATCAGCATTCACGTTTCTGACTTGGATAAACACACTCCAGATTGGGACATCTACATTTCTAGTATCATTTTAGGACAAGTTGGTTTCAATTTTTCATTATTAAATTAGTATTTTCATTTTTTTCTATCTAAATAATAAAGTATATTTATCTTCAGCATACTATGATTCTTTGGCGTTCAGATCATGTTTATTTGTGAGAAGATTTTCTATTTGTTGATATTTCAAATGTTTATTAATTTTCTGAAAAAGATTAACTCCAACTGAATATTTTAGTTAAGTTTTAATTGAGTGGATATGACGCTTCAGATAATTGGAGAGGTTATGCGTCTAAAAACGCATCCAAAATGTAGTTTTGTTATCATTTGTAAGCGTATTACTATGTTTTATTCTTTTAAAAAAAGGTGTTTGCAAATTTCTAATAGTATTAAAAATAAGAAATATCTTTTTATACCAGGTGGTTTTTTTAAATCATTTTATTCAGATACTGAAAAATATTTTCTATGTTTTGAACTCGGAAAAGTATTTTATTTGTAGAAAACAATGTCTTACCAAATTTTTTGCGCAATCAAAATTGTGCTTAGTTGAGATTTTTGTACTTTTATCTTTGGAATATTTGTGGTAAATGCCAACTTTGATTACATTATATACTATCAGCTTCTTATCTATTCTTTGTGTACTTGTTACTTTTTTCATGCCTTCCCATTTGTCTTTTAGCTTTGATGACAATTGCAACTTATCAAATTTGTTTTATAATATATTTGCTATAACAAGTTGATAGTAATAAAAATCATTATACAACAGTAATCTTATCGTTAATTTATTTTGATGGAAGTTTCATATTAATTACTAATATTTTCGTGGCTCAAATTTCATAAGGTTGCATGTTGGACCTTTAAGTGCCCAAAAAGGTTGGCATTATGGACATGGTTAATCTTAATATTTTTTAAATAACTATTCTCTCTTGAAATCACATATGTCAATTCGGCTTCATAATTAAGGTGTGAGAATTATTAGCGTAATTTTAATCTAATTATCAGCAAGCTTTGAGTTAATTGAGGTGTCAAAATTATGGAGTAAGTTACCAAATAGGAGATTTCTCGTTTGTTGGATGGATCGAAAAGGTTGCTAGCTGCGTCATGAATTGATTTAACTATTATTTAAAGTTTCAAGTAACTAGTAATTATGTTAAACACATTGTTCTAAAATCAACAATTTGGATCAATTAATAGGTGATTAGCCATTGAAAGTCATGAAATCTTCTCAATTTTTATTTCTAAAGTGTTCCAAAACGAAAATTCGTAGTTTCGACTTAAAGTGATCTAAGGTGGTCCACAAACTGGCCAAATTAGTCTGCAAATTTTATTTTTTTATTTTCAATTAAACATTAAATATTTACAGAATACTTTTTTAAAAGAAAATTAACTATTATGACTGAAAATGGGTGTTGCCACCATTGTTAGCAATTGTGCCTTAGTTAAATTAAGCGAATTTTATGTTCTCTAAGATCTTACCATACAAGCGGGCTCGGGTCTTTAAAATACTCTGACGGTCAAATTAGTAGGAATTTAAGAGAGGAGAAAAATATAGTGAAGTATCTAGAGAGAAAAAATGCAAAGTGTACCAACATTTATGACAACTTGAGTATTTATAAGGAACAAGTGTCGGGTCAACATATGGAACCATCAATTGTTGAATACTGCTTATCGGGCTTGGTCCTCGACAAGGTCGGGTAATAGACATAGCAGAAAAGAGGGCCCGCCCGATGAAAGTGGTAGCAATGCTGAGGTCTTATGGGCCTGTCCCCGACTTTTTGGAATATTGGCCAAAATTAGCTTGGACTTGATTCTCAAATTCCTCCGTCATCTAGTATTATGAAACTTGAAAGACTTGATGATTTTATAAGAGTTTGATCTAAACGGTTTAGTTTATTGTTTTTTATTATTTTTTACATGAAGATGAAATAGATTATTATCTTATTTATTTATTAATATAAAATGCATAGTTTCTTTACAAGGCTTATTAACCCAACTTTTTTGTATATGAATTTAATTTTTCATTCTGTCAATGGGTCTGTCCAGACTTGCCATAAGCCATCAATGTAGTGTGGGCTTGGGTTTTACAAAAGGACCATAGGCAAGCCCTGTTCTCTCATAATTTTATTTTTTGATTGATTTTGTATGTAATTTAAATTTTCATACCTAAAATTTATGTAAATTTTAAGTTGGCTAATTTGAGCTTGGATTTACATTTGATTTTTAAGCCGGATGCCAGAGGAGTCTGAATCTATCTTAATTAACAGTGAACTTTGCTTAGTCACGGGTTAACTATATGTATTTGAAGAAGTTTATTTAGTCCATATTAATCGATCAATGAACAATTCTATTTTCAGTATATTTTAATGCATTCTATTCACTATTTAACACCGGTAAGATTTAAAATAATTCAATCTTTTATGTACACAAAGGCAATGTTATCCAAGCATTAGGGGGCGAGAACGGGTCAACTTGTCATGCAAGAATTGAAAACGTACCTTGGCAAGAGGTTTGTTAAAAATATATAGAACTTAGTCAAATTTTGCTGTTCAATAATTTGTTCTAGGATTGCAGCTTGCTTTGCCTGTCTGGTTTGGAAATTAGGAAGGGAGTTCTTGAGTTTCTTGTAAATACTTATCGGTTTCTATTATAGAAATTTTAGGGAGGTGAAATTTTTGAATTGGTCATACTGTTTTGGGGTTCCTAAGACTTATTATTTCTCCAACTGTAGGGTCACTCAAAGTGAGGCCAAAAGTATGATCAATGACTGATTGTTGGGCCTAAGGTTCATATTTAGTAACATGAGGGCAATGTTTTTTTATTATTTTTTGGCCGGAAGGGACATGAGGATGTTGTTAGAAACTTTGTTTCAAGTAGAAAGAACATAACTATATAATTAGCCATATGTATTTCTTTGGATTTATAAATAGGTGGTGATTGAGATTCTTCTCCACCACTACTAACCCTTCTTTCCCATTTCCATCCACTCCTCTCCCTTTCACTACTCCATTTTTAAAACAACAAAAGAGTGATAGAGATGGAAGTTAGGTTTTTATAGTATTTATATATCAACTTCTTCCGACTTCCTTATCTTTCCTCTTCTTCATTTCTTTCCCTAAATGTACTAATCACTTCAATAATAACTCTCTAATCACCCAATAATCCCAAAATTCTTCAACTTCTTCTTGAAAATTAACATGGCTTCTTCCAATTGTACTCTATTAATTACCCTTTCCTTGCTCCTCTTCTTCTTAAAAGGTAAGTTGAATCTCAATTTACTTAATTTGGTATCTAGATAGTTTCATTAACTTCTTCTTTTTAAAAAAATGTTTTATAAAGACCAAAATTCGAACCCAGAAATTTTCACATGTAATAATATAGTAAAAGACGTCACACAATGGTTGAGTTTCTTTTGAAGACTAATAGAAAATTATTTAGAATATTGTTTGAGAATAAATCAGATTTTGAACATGAATATGGTAGTTCAAGTCGGTCACATTGGACGTTGGATAAAAGCGCACGAGACGTCTAGCGTGCACTTGCTTAACTTGGTTTTGTTAACTAATTATGATAAATATTGTTGCAGGTAGTTTAGGAGGCAAATTCACACTAATTAACAAATGTGATTACACAGTCTGGCCTGGAATTCTGGGCAGCCCGAACTTAGGAACCAACGGTTTCGAGCTACCCAAAGACACCTTTCGCTCCTTTCAAGCCCCAACCGGCTGGTCCGGCCGTTTCTGGGGTCGAACCGGCTGCAATTTCGACAATTCCGGCCACGGCACCTGCGCCACCGCCGATTGCGGCTCAAATCAACTCGAATGCAGCGGCAACACCGCTACTCCGCCGGCCACCTTAGCTGAATTCACCCTCGGCACCGGCGCTCAGGATTTCTACGACGTCAGCCTCGTCGACGGCTACAATTTGCCGATGTTCGTCGAAGCTATTGGAGGTTCCGGCGAGTGTTCGTCGACGGGATGCATAACTGACCTGAATAAGAATTGTCCGGCGGAACTGAAGGTGGAGGGGGGAGGTGCCTGTCGGAGCGCGTGTGAGGCGTTTGGAAATCCGGAGTACTGTTGCAGTGGCGCGTACAATTCTCCGGGGGTCTGTAAACCGTCAGTGTACTCGGAAATGTTTAAAAGCGCGTGTCCGAAATCGTATAGCTACGCGTTTGATGATGCTTCGAGTACTTTTACATGCACCGGCGCTGATTATACCATCACTTTTTGCCCTGACTTGCCCAGGTAGTTAGTTCTACACTTCATTCACTTCAGTTTCTCTATCGGTGTCTAAGTTAGAGAAATTCTACTATACTTCGAAAAAAAAATAAAAATTTCTATTTTAACAAAATGTATAGGCAATGGAAATTTTCATGCCGAAAGAAAAACTTTCTTATGATATTTTTTATTGACACTTAGATTTAAGTCGGCCTCTCAACATTCCAACTATGAATTTACGAGTAGTGTAATATATACATCCAATTAAATAATAATATATATAAACATTTATTTCTTAACATCAATTATATCTCATGAATTAGTGTGCATCCAGGGGCGGACCCAGAGGGGGGCTCGGGTGGGCTCGAGCCCCCCTCAGTTCCGGCACAACCCTTAGAGATATAGCGACATATTCCGGCTAGCCTCCCTAAAATAATGTATATTAACAGTAAAAATGATATAATGAACAAAGTGAAAGGATGAGAGAGTTGGTAAGAATGATGTGTTTAGATGTGAAGACTAGGGTTCAAATCCCACCATCTACATTCTTTTTTCTTCCAACATTGTTAAAGCTTTTCATCAAATTTTTTTCCCCTAATATTATTAATGCTCTTCATTAATTTTTAATTTTTTTCTCCTAACATTATTAATGTTTTTCATCAATATTTTTCCCCTAACTTTATTAATGTTTTTCATCAATTTTTAATTTTTTAATGTTATTTTGATCGAAAACTCTATTTTTTTGTTTTTTCTTTCTATTTTTAATAATTTTATCAACAATTTTTTATTAGATCATTAATTTGTTTCTCTTAATTTTATCAACTCTACTTCATTTTTGTATACACGCATATATATAAAAAAAAATTACGCTAGAGCCAAAATTAGCCCCCCGATCTTCAAATCCTGGGTCCGCCCCTGTGTGCATCATCTCTTTTGGTTCCATGCATAAAATAGAAATTAATCAACTAATTTCAATGCATGAATTACATATTGATTTGGTTTAGAAATTTTGGTTATATATGATATTTGATATAATTCATGCACATTAATTTTCAGTCTAAAATCGTCAAACGATTCGTGGTCCGAAGAGCCAGCAGCAGAAGAAGAAAATGGAGGAGCAGCGGGAGCGGCAGTAGAAGAGGCTAATCTAGCGAACTCATGGCTAGCAAGTTTGGCCACGGCTGGAGAATCTTCCTCCACTAAATCATCATCCCCATTTTCTCCCTTTCAATTTCTCTTTTTCTTCCTTATTGTACTAATTACTAATTTGGGTATAAATTTTTGTTAATTTCTCAACTAATGTCACAACTTTACTTTGAGATTTGGTATTTATTTTGTTATTCCGAAAAGAATGGATAAAATAGGACCAAGCAATTACATATGGGAGTTGGACAATTATATTTAGTGTTCTACACATCCTATGAATAAGGATAAATTATGGATTACATGGTCTCGCCGCTTTACATTGTTATTATGGTTCAAGAATGAGAACTGCTAAACTTTACAGTGTATTAAAATTACGATGTCTTTATTGTTGGTATTGTTTGGTATTGTTCTTTTAGAGTCTAAAAAAGATAATTCAGCTAAAAACGTCGTTAAATGAAAAAAAAAAATGCTTTTTTCAAAAAGTAGAAAAACTGTTTTTGGCAAAAACAACAATATATAGCAAATTGCTAAAACTTATGCATAAAGTTAGTATTAGTATTTTTTTTAACTAAAATACCCTTGAATTTCAACATATTTTAATAAAGAGTTAATTTTAAATAAATGTTGTGTGATTTCACCTTTTTTTTTCAAATAAAGAATTGTGGTTTGCTTTGAACAAATAAAAGATTGTGGTTTGCATTGTTTGCAGAATTAAGGAAATGGTCGATTTTGTTGACGTGAAGAATGACATTTTTTGCTTAAATATTTTTTCAAATTTTTGATTGGTTATGTAAGAGTTAAGGTCAAAGGTCAAAAAACGTTTTCTTGACAAAAAATAGTCTTCGTTCACGTCAACAAAATTGACCATTTCTTTAATTCTGCAAACAATGCAAAAACACAGTCTTTTATTTGCTCAAAGGCAAACTACAGTCTTTTATTTGCAAAAACGCGAAACCACATGATACTTATTTGAAATTAACCCTTTAATAAATGTATATTATTACCAATTGTTAGTTGGCGCAGTGATAGCATGGGGTTGCACTTGGTATGGAGGTCTGCGGATCGATCTCTCACAACGACGACTGGGAGGGGTTTAAATACCATAATCCTTGGACCCGCCCCAAATTTGGATTAGTCGGTCCAATTTGGTTCAAAAATCGGATGAAAAACCGAAACAAATAAATGCATATTATTCTTTTTATTTATTCACTTCTTAGACTTTTGTAATGTGCTTACCAAACACTTCTCAGTTTTTACATGCTTTTTTCGACAACACTTTCCCACAACAATGTCAAACTGACTCTTACGAGTTGATAATGCGGTATTGATAAATGAGCTACTTTTTCCCCCGATGGCTCAACACACACGAGGGCTTCTCATGTGTCAGGAGCAATCTTGAAAGACACTTCAACAATCAAGCCAATATTGAGTGAATAAATAAGTTAGAGTAACAAGATAGAGAGAAAGAGAGAGTTCAAAGAACAAGTCATGTATGATGATATGTTTTCCTTGTTTATATAGATTTGGAGAGGTGTTGAACACCCCTAAATGACTTTATTGTTGGTTCAGTCAGCTTTCAAAGTAATCAAATGGCCAGTATATTTCTAGTGTTGGTTGTTGAGTTGTTGGACTATTACTCGAGAGAATTTTAGGCCCGAGTATGATTCGTCTATCCCATGATATTTACTGTGACCCATATCAAATGTCAACAAATGATAACTTGACTATGGAATTATATAACTTTAATTCGCTTACTTCTTAGTTTTAATTAGAAGAGATAAAATAATTTTTCAAAGAAGAGAAGTTACAAAAATGAAGACCTAAAAAGGAGAAAATGGCTACTCAATACAAAATATGGTTTGACATTTGACATTAGCCAAATTAAAACGTCCGACATGTCTCAAAATGGAAAAAAATATCTAAGAATCAAAGTGACATAATGTTAGTTTAGTGTACAACTTATGGGTTGCATTGACACATTTAAAGTTGAAGAATCAAAATAAAAATAAGAACAATTCTGGGCCATGGATGTAATTTACGTGTACATGTTAATTAGTTTGGAAACACCTTTTTACCCTATCATATTTCTCTGGTGAACTCTAAGCCAAAGCAAAAGGAATCATTTAAGCAAGAAAAAGAATTGAGATTCTTGAAATTATTTTTAGTGAGAAGATTAAAAATGAAATAAAATTGAAAATGTTGAAACTTTTGACGTTATTCTTGAAGAATTTAACAGTTGATGTGGAAGGCCACTTTGTGGGAATCCCAACCTTACAATTTGTTTTGTATTTTTTTTAATATTTCATAATTTGGTTTCACATTTCCTTTTTGAGCACATTAAAAATTAAGGTAAATGACTCCTAAAAAAAACTCTAAATAAATATTAAAATAAATATGGTATTATCGTTGTGGTCTAATGGGTACATCCACTAATGTATAGGCATGAAGTCCAAATCTCATTCTTACAAATTTATAAATAAATATAAAAGATAAATGAGAAATTAGCAAAAACAAAAAACTGAAATAAAATAACTATATAAACCGTTCAAGTGAAAATTCAATTCATTTTATTTATTTAATTTAGTTATTTGTTTTCTTTCATTTATTTAAATTTAGATTAAGTATAATTACAAAAATAATACTTGTGGTTTATTAAATTTGCAAATAGATGTATATGACATAATTTTTTTTATTTTTTACAAATTAATGTATTTTAAATCACATCAATAAGTTTGATGACAACCAATAATATTATAATCATTTAGAAAACTTACCCTAACTATCGACTAAACTTATATTCTCATATAAAATTACCGTTGGATAAAGTGAACTTTAGAGTCAATTTAGCTCATAACTGTCAAATTAGTAAAACTCGTTCACTAGATGATTTTTTGTTTTGATTTGAGAGTAATCGAGTTTTAAAGGACTATATTTGTTTATATATGAATGTAATTTTCTTTTTAAAGATATATAAAATGCTTTTTGATTGTCATCAAAACTGCATTGTGTAATTGAAAATACTTTGTTTTGTAAAAAAATAAAACCCCATATATCACATGCTCTATTTTTGAACTTTTGAAACCACATAACACCCGAAAATTGTTCAGTAACAAAGTTGTGGTTCTCTACTAATTCAACTAATTCACAATTATAAAACTTTATTAACTGAACTCTCCAAATTTTCCAAGTCATTAAACATAGAATTTTAACATTCAAGAAGTAATTAAGCTTTTTGGACAAGTTGATAATCAATATATTGTGTTTAATAAAGATTGGCTAAGACAAGACAAATACTGGTTTGACACTCTTAAGATAAGACTCAACTTTCTTGAGACATTTAACCATGAATTAGATATCACTCCTCCAATTATTCTCTAATCACACACTATTCACTATACTTTACCCAATGGAGATAATTAACTATGAGTGAGATATTTATGGGTCAAATAAGTGAAATTCTAGAACATTGTCGGCAATATACGTTCCATAGAAAAAAAATAAAGGCAAAATGTGTAGGGAAAATTAGAACAGTGCAGTTAAAACTGAAACAATGACAAACTAAAAAAATAGGATGGTCACACGAAGTCCGTTTTCTAAATCATTTCTTACGGCTCTATAAAATGAAGCTTCCAATATTCCAGATCCTGCATTTACCACAAACTACTTATTACCTAAAAAGAAAACCCTGCAACAGTTTCACTTCCAATATAGCCATACCCGATAATTCTAATTCGTCCCAAGTCCTATCGGTTTATCTTATCCGCAGACAAAACATGCTCATTATCACACCAGAGAAAAAAGCAGATTTAATAACCCATTCTCTAATAAACAAAGAAACATCATATTTGATCCATAGAGAATCCGACTGGACCAGACCGGACCGGTGGCTTTTAGTCATTCAATTCAATCATACTTTATTTACTAAAGCATAAATATCCATATCTACAATGCCTTTTAATGAAAACTTAGATGCTCACATGAATGAAGATAAGGATTCTCCTTTCAAAAGCTTCATGGACGGACCTATTGAGTATATAAGTTCAAAAAGAAATCATAATATCTTCTAAATCGCCTTTCCTTTTCTATTGCAATGTAATGCTTGGGAAAGCAATTTCAGTGATCATCCGGTCCCACCAAAGATAGGAATATATATAAAAATATAGAAGAAGTTAGTGAATTAATTAATGATTACCAATAATAATTGAGGCACCATGAGCTCTTGGCCTACCAATTAGGGTCAAAACCATAGCATAGAAATGAATAATTCTAGGAAAGATATGTACAGATTGCTAATGAAAGGAGTATAAGAACCAATGATTTTTATAATGTAATTCTCACCAATAGTGGATAGCAGTGATCTTTCTCGTAGCCAGGCCATGACTTATTATCACCGTTCATCAACTGTTGATGACGCGTCCAAATTTCGCTATCATACTCCTCTGTTATGGAGAAACACATCCCGTTTTCTTCAATTTTCTGTAGAAACTTATCCAATGAATCACCTCTTTTAGGACCGAAGAATATTGCTTCTGAGTTCCCATTATTTCTAAGCAACACTTTGACAGTAGAAGCAAGACTATTGTGGAAATCCTTGAAAAAGGTACTGTCAAAATGCCATTATGTTACTGAAAGTGAAACAAACGTTTAGCACATAAAAGGAAGATTCAGCTCAGACTGTCAGAGATGTACGTGAGCATACATGTTCGTGTTCAAATGCAGTTAGTTTCAATACAAGCAAACACTAAATTAGCAAAGGAACCAAAGAGGTCTGGAGACATAAAGGTAGTGAATGACTAAGGTCTCGTTATGTATTTATTGGAATGACTTATATTTCCTTGCCTGATCAAAACTAATCTTTGTCAATGTCATACGTATTATTAGAAAATGGAGGTTCCCTGAGAAATGTGATTTTAAACAGCTTTAACTCTTGGAAAATTTTCCATTTTGAGGTCATTGTCAGTCACTTTGACTTGGCCAAGTGTAAAAAGGGTCATTATGTTAGTGAAGTGCAAAGTTCAAGGGTCATATAATGTGCGACTTTGAAGTTCAGATGCCATAATAGTACATGAAAAGTTTGAGGGGCCATGGGTGTAATTCAGCCCTAGGCGAGAAACTTTACAGATCTTTTCTTCATCTTGTAATGCATCTATGAGATCATTTGAGATAATATGGCACTTGCACTATAATGATCCAATTTGTATGATGCTTTTGACTTTCATGCATAAATAAAAAGGGTACAATGGTGATGCAAGCCTACTGTTTTGGAAAATTAAAAGAAGCAGACTTACCAATCACTGGCAACAATGACATCAAAAGAGTTGGAGATGTTGGAGACTTCATCATCCCAATGCAGTGTCATACTCTTCACTTTCGTATGACCAAAAATGCCAGCGTTAGCTTCTACGTTACGCTGAATATCTGGATGTTAAAGAAACATTATATATATATCTAAGAGTCCAGGACATAACTGAGTGAAAGCAAGAGAGTGTAGCATTATTGACACTCAATTAATAAGAAAGAAGAAAGAAGAGAAATGACCATGTAAAAAAGCAAGACCAAAAGGTTAGAAGTGCATGCATGCTTCCCTTGACATGATTAATGACCAAACAAAGCAACCGTAGCATTAGGGCATACATATACCAATGTGAAATTTCTCTTCTAATTTAATACAAACTAAGATCAGTCGTTCAAAAAGTCTGCGAATAATAACATTTCCAGAGAGGGATACGTGATATGAGATCCAGCACAAAAGAGCTTGCATGCAGTTGTCAGCCTAGGTTAGAACACTCCACATCCTACTCAAATTACCAGCTCCAAAGAAATGCCTAGAATTCAGTCCCAGAAAATTCTGGGCAAATAACAAATCAAACAATTTGAGCGTTCTCTTTTCAAAATGCAACTCACCCCATATTTTGAATAACAGCAGAATCAGAACAACAAATGCTACTCAAAAACTCTTTTGCAAAAAACTAGGTATCATTTGCAATAGAATTTCTTGATAAAATCAAATCAAGCCGAAGTTAAGATTCACCCAAAATAACTTCCCACTGTCCTGGCCCACTAATATCCTACTGCCTAGCAATCCATCCATGTGGGCATCAACAACTTAGGAATAACACCGAGAAAGCTGTTTCCAGAATTTGATACCAAATGGATCATCAACATTCTGCAATTGATAAAAATTAAGAAAGGCCAGATTTTCCAAGGTTGAATTTCTTACTATTGAGATTTAAGACAAGGATTTTTATTTTATTTTTGCTCGACACATTTTAGAGAAGAAAGTTTTGCAAATAATTCTTTCATGATCGATAACCTTGAATTTTTTTCATAAAAGCAAACAGAAAAGAATAATCACAAATTTCCAAACAGATTTAAATATCAACAACAGAATTTTCACATAAAAAAGATACAATCAACCACTTGAGGATTTCCATCAGAGATTATGACTTCTAATGCCTCAGTTGTTGCAGCAATAACTAATCCAGCTAAGCCATATCCTGCTCCAAGCTCAATAACTCTTTTAGACCTATAAATTAGACAAGTCGATATAAATCATACAAATAGATAATAAAAGAGTTAAAAAAACTGTATACATAGAAAAGAGTTTAATTTTTTATTTTTTTTAAGTGACTCTTATAGAAAGAACTACAGCATGAATTTCCTCAGCAAACAAAATATACTCAAGCAGAGCAATATTACTTTACCAACCTGAACATGCTTGCATGTGACAGACAAAAATAAGCAAGAACATCTTCTGACGGCCAATGACCTATATGTCAAGATCGTTTAACACAAAACAAAACAAAAAACATAAGCATAACAAGATAAAGACAACAAATATAAGTAATCAAGTATATGAATCTACTCAAATTTTCTCCAGCCCACATTTCAACTGAGCCTTCCAGCTGATGTAACAAATATTGAGATCATTTCATGTTTTTGGACACCATCTGTCCTAGCAAAAACTGTATTTAACTAGCAAGTACAGAAATAGAAGCACTGTAGAAGTTAAACTCATAACAGGAGAGCATAAAAATACAGCAGACAGTGACCTCTTCTGAGACACCAATCTAATTCAGATTCCCTCAGTTATGATCTACTCCTTAGAAAGTTTAATGGCCTGGATACTATAGAACAAATCTAATTGGGGACACAAATTGACAATTTCTATTATTTGAGTTAAGTTAAACATGAAATTTGAAGGTGAATGGTTGTTGAGTTAGATGACCGTCAAATTATGCTATCATATAACCTAAGATTCAATTTAGAAATATTGGGAGAAACAAACTGACTATTGGCTAAGAAAGAAAATCTCTCTTAGGAAGCAGGAACGCAAAACAGAAATTCACAAACAAGTTAATGATCATGACTCATATGAACAGAACGAAAAGAATCTTTACAGTCCTATATAAATATTTAAGACTTTATGAAATAAAACCCAGGCTTGCATCCAATCTTCAGTCTCAGGGATGAGCATCATTCCATTAAACCTGTCAATCTGTAATACGAATAACTGAATTGGTTGATGCTCCAGTTTACTTACAGTTAGAAAAGTACAATATTTTCAGAAAACGAATGTAAAAGCCTTCAAATTTCCTTCTATTTTTTGTAGTTCAAGTTTACATGAAATCAAACATATATCCAGTACACTAGTAGTGCTCAAACCTTTTAATATGTATAGGAAGTGACTTTTAGAGCCCAATAAACTACGCATCTGACAAGCTCAATAAATCTGATATAGAACAGAAAACAATGAGCTTATCTGTTGAAACAATCAAAAAGCCAGACCAAAGAACAATGGTTTGACTTGATACAGTTGGACTGACTTTAATTTCTAGACCGAAGCATTTCTATTTGACATAAAATTGTGGAGCTATGATTTCCTATTTCATCCACACCCTAAGTCCCTCGGAATATTCCAATCAGGAAATATATGTTCCAAGCCCCTTCCTCCAATATTCATATCCCCCAAGATATCAAAACACTCAGAATCAGCTGAGCAAGCTCCAGTTCCACATATAACGAATAAGAAGATGCACTTGGCAGTATATTCTCTCAAAACAAAGCAAATTATAACAAATATTTCTCAAAATAAACTACGAGAACTGAATAAAAATCAATTCTTGAGAGGATCAAGAAAAATAAAATGTCATAGTAAGATTCTTCATTTTCTAAACCTTTGTCCCTCCTTGATTTAGTAAGTTTTGTAACTAATACAGCACAAATTAGGAGGGAAGACTCCATCAAATGAAAACATGCAACATCACGAAAATATTGTTACTAGTCATTTGAAGCAGAACATAAAACCTCATTGAACGAGGTGCAAGATCATTAAGAACAACTTAACATAAAATTAGTTACAACAAGCCGAGCATATCAATCCCAGCTAGTAAATACTAGGAGAACATATTACGGTTGAAGTTGTAAGAAAAAAGGCAATAAATGGAAAGGAGAACTTACAAACAAGGCCTGTGTTATCGACATTGTATCGATTAGAAATCTCAAAGTCACTTAGATCAGCACCTTCATGTATCCTCTGGCTGCGAACATACATTTACGGCGACAATCAAAACTCAAACCAACAATACTCAAATTTCCAATCAAACACATGAAAGTTTCAGATCTCAGTTTCACATATAAGAAGTCAATGGAACACAAAGACTAGCAGTAATTACGAAACGACAAGCTCGATGAAGAAAGTAGACTGACGCGAGGAGGAGTTTAGGCGAGGCATCAACGGGCAAAGTGTAGGAAAAGCGGGCAGTAGCAGAGGTGCGATCTTGGTCAATGAGTTGATAGTTGATCATGTTGAAGCCGAGAGCGTTCTTTCTAGAAATGTGCATACTCGTAGATTGCTCATCTGCTAAAATACACATTAAGTATGTAATTTGAGTGAGAGACTGAGATTGAGATATAAGGAAGGAAGAAAAAGAACCTGATGGAGTTTGAGAAGAATGGCGAGGAAGAAGGGCTTCACGAAGGATTGCCCATCTTAAAGATGCTGCGTTTTCGTTTCTTCTTCTTCTTCTTCTACCTTCCGCTTCTTCATCCATGTCTCTTTGGTATTACTTCTTGCATCTAATTATACTATCAAATATTTATCATCAAACTCAACATACTTATAAATATATAAATTACTCATTATATTTTTTAGTTAAGTGTGTATACTTGTTTTTTTTTTTATGGTGATTGGTGAGATTTATTCTTCTTTCAAATCAAATTTTATTCAGTGCATCTTGTGAGCTCTTGCCTAATTATTATTATGGTGTTACTTTTTTTAAAAAAAACAAAAATGAGTATTATTAAGAATCGGTCAATAAAGAAGGATAAAAAATTTCGAGAGATTCATGTAAACACCCACCCAACAATACAAAACATGAATACTCCTAAAGTGTTGAAATATATAATGATTTAGTTATAAATAAAGTTTTATACTTTTTATTATATTTTAGATAATTTTATACCAAATTTGTAATATACTATATTTTGAGCTAGTTCTCATATAAATATAATTGCAATACAGTGGAATTCAAACAAAATATTTAAACTATGAAAAAGGCTCAGGTGTGACAATGTGTTTATGGTGTGACAGCTCAGTTATAGTGTGACAAGGGAAAGAGGTGGGGGTATTTTTGTAATTGAACAGGAAAATGTGTCAAATTTATAATTAAATGAAAAGTATTTATGCGTGGAAAATGGAGGGAAGGAAGAGGGGTGATGTCAGCGCTCATGTAATTATTTTCTTTAAAATGCATTTTCCCGCTCTTCCCGAACTCGTTTTTCAAAAAACATTATACCACTGAACTCGTATTAATTAGGCTGTCATTTTGAGATCCATTTTTGTTATTTATAAACGATTTTTAATTTTTTTAATTTTTCTATGGTTGTTTCAAATTAAAATTGTGTTGTTTCAAAATAATATTCTGTTGTTTCGAATGAAATTTTCAGTTGGTTGTTTCAAATTAATATTCGGTTGTTTCAAAAGTTTTAATATTTTGGATTGAATGGAGCTCCTATTACCACTATTTTTACCATTATTCTTGTAAAACCTATTGAATGGAACAACATAGCAATTTTTTGAAACAACATAGTATTGTTTTGAAACAAACCCTGTATTTTCTTGGAACAGTATATGATTTTGAGAGCAAAACAACTCTGATAGAAAGTGTCTCTTTATCACCAGCATCCTCACCAATTCCAACTTCCTAATCAATTTGTTTAGGTTTTTCTTACTAGACTTAGTATGTTGATCAAGAGCAAAAAATAAGGAAGATAAAATAAGACATGCTATGTGGTGGCAGATTTTTATTATGCAATTAATTCATGATGATGATAAAAATTAGAGCAGCAGAAGAACATTAATTTATTATGCAATTAATTCATGATGATGATGATGATAAAAATTAGAGCAGCAGAAGAGCATTAAGAGAAAGCAGCTTCGCGGCATGGCGGAGTGGTTGATGATGATGATAAAAATTAAAGCAGGAAACCATAGACGATAACGGGAGCGGCAGCGGCATAGGTGATTAGAGAAGGCTGGAGGAAGGTGGAGGCGGGGGCGTCACCAGCGGAAGGAGGACGGACGCCGGGGAGAAGCGAAGAGGAGCGGCGCGCTGCATCAGTTTGTTAAATGAAAACAAAATAGAAAAATTGTGTTTATAGACCTAATAAATTACACAATTGGTATTTGTCTCACCATAAAAAGTTGTCACACCATAAGGGGTGTCTCACCTGAACTTGACTCTTTCAACTACATTGTCTAACTTTTCAATATCAAACAACTTTTAAGAAATAAATATGTAAATTTTTTTAAATATTATGGTTATCGACCTAAGCTTCAAGAACAGATTAGATATTGACTAAATAAATTCTAATACATGGTGTCATATGAGCTCTTGCTTTAATTAGATTATCTCCAATCTAATGGAACATTTCTGATTTGAGGATATTTGATCAAAAAAATTACCATATTTGGCGCGTCAATCACACAAAAATTAGCTTAAGTCCTAATTAACCAAAAATTGCTTATTAGCCGAGTCCTACTAGGGTTAAGAGATACTCATTCTCCTCTATAAACATGTTTTCTCATAAAGTACAACCTAATTCAAAATCAATTATAGTCATACAATTCACATAAATATTTATTTATAATCTCGTCAAAATTCACAATAACCTAGGCATCGGAGAAGGGTTGTTAATCAACCGTCCTCAACCTAATTTTGTCTTTGTCTTATATGCTACGTAGAGCTTTATATAGTCAATGGACCATCGTGATTAGTTCTTGTGCTATCACATTCCATATGTAGAATTATTTTTAAAATATTTACCGTGTTACTAACACATTTACAATAACCTACAAAAAAGAATCTAATAAGTAGTTTGCCCCATAACTTAATTCCAACAAAATTTATGCAACAGGTAAATTACATTATTGATACTCTAGGTTGTTTTCTATATCGGTACTTAAAAAAACTTTTGCCCAAGTGGATGACTAAACTATCAATGACCTCTCAAACTAGTACTTAGTATCGATTGGTAACCGGTTAACGTTAATTTGACCAAGTTTGACCCAATTTTTTGTTGATCTCATTGACCATCTTATGCAAAATGACCAAATTAGGGCCAGTTTGGCGTTGTTGTAGTATTTGGGGAAAGCAGATAAAACATGTGAAGTGTTTGGTAAACACATTTCAAAAGTTATAAAGTCAAAAGAATAAATAGAAAAATATGTATTTATTAAAAGATATTAAAAGTTAAGCCTATTTTAGGAAAAAATAAATATAAATATCAGCTTTCAGCACAACTTTCAACAACTCATTTTTCTAAAAATTACAAATTCCAACTTTTGCTGAAAGCAGCTTTTCTGCTTTCTCAGAAAGCAGCTTTGCATTTACCAAACACTGCTTTTAGCTGGAGAAAGCTGTGAAAGCATGGAAAGCAGTTGAAAAAACAAGGGTTTTTTATAAGACTAGCCCACTTTCAATAGGCCCATTACATTAGTAACCACTTTTATGTTTCACATACTAAACTAACCACTCTCAATTTTTCTTCACAAAAATACCCCCAACTAACCACTCTCCCTCATTTATGCTTTCTTCTTTCTCTTTTAAGATATAACCATTGCTTTCTTCTTTCCTTTTATCCCCTCCCTCGTTTTGCTTTCTTCTTTCCCTGTTAGCGGCTATCGCTTGATTCCTTCGGTTTCCAATCATTTGTTCGCTCTTTTTCCATTTTCTGAATTCCAGGGCGAGAAAACGGCAACTAACATTGACAGCAATTGAAACCGTTCCATGCCTGCGCCATTAACTTCTCCCTCGTTTTTTCTTTCTTCTTTCCCGTTAGCAGCTATCTCGATTCAATTCATTTCTTCGCTCCTTTCCATTTTCTGGAATCCTCAGCAAGTAGCGGTGACCTCACTAAGCAACAACTTCGATTCCGACGTTTTCCATTCATCTTTCAACCTCAGTTTCATATGCATGCATTGTATTATGTATTTTGTTTGTAAAATTTGATTGCATGTTATTTTCTTTATGAAATTAGGTATGTAGGTTGTTTACTGATCAAGTGATATTTGTAGGTTTAAGTCGTTTCGTTATTTGTTGTCCTTATGTCATGCTGTTATATCTATAGTTTAATGAGAAAATGCACGACATAAACTAGCACTACAGCACGACAGTGAGAAATATGCACTCACGTAGTGCTGTCGTGCTAGTTGATGTCGTGCTGTTGTTTTGTCACGTACATAGTGCATATTTCTCACTGTTGTGCTGTCGTGCTGAGTGTAAGGGGGCCAGTTCGCCCGGGTACATTCTCGGCCCAAGGATCTGCAGAACTTCAAGGAAGCTTTGGGAAGAGTTATGTCGGCGACAGGGTTCCATATATTTGGCGTAGGATCTCCGCCACCCCTGGGTCAGATGTTGGCACTGACTTAAGTGATCCACCCTAGTCCAGGCGGGACTAGGAGAGGCGGGCATTCGGCCTTCGGACAAGGGAGGCGAATGTCTCCATAAGGAAGGAGCCTTATGGACACTCTGGACGGCCAGAGTCCAGAGTGCGCGCTCCTAAAACGGGCGAGGTTTCAAGAGGACAGGGGATCGCGGGACGGAATGCCGACGGATTGACTATCGGGGATAGACCCCTTTGGTATGTGGGTTGGCTGGCCGAGGATTCGCAAGAGTTTCGGCGCCACACGGGGCTTTTGGCATGGCCAAGAAGTACCCCCGTGACACTGAGCACTACAACACGACAATGAGAAATATGCACTATGTCCGTGAAAAAACAACAGCACGACATCAACTAGCACGACATCACGACACTCTTGCCGTTTTCTTGCTGTGGATTCCAGAAAATGGAAAATAGCGAATAAATGAATGGAAAACGACGGAATCGAGAGATAGCTGCCAATGGGAAGAACGGGAAAGAAGAAAGCAAAAACGATGGAGGGAAAAATCGAGAGATAGCTGCCAATGGGAAGAACGGGAAAGAAGAAAGCAAAAACGATGGAGGAAAGAATCGAGAGATAGCTGCCAAGTTCTTGGTCACCGCTACTTGTTGTCGACGCCGGAAACTGGAAAAGAGCGAAGAAATTGACAACGACGGTACTCTTGTTATGGATTTGAGAGCAAATAAATTGAAAAACGAAGGAAATCTGGACGGAGGAAATTTTGTTGTGATTGAAGAGAGAGCTGCTAATGCTAAAGGGAAAGAAGAAAGCATAAATGAGGGAGGGTGGTTAGTTGGGGGTATTTTTGTCCAAAAAAGGTGAGAGTAGTTAGTTTAGTATGTGAAACATAAAAGTGGTTACTAATGTAATGGACCTATTGAAAGTGAGCTAGTCTTGTAAAAAACCCAAAAAACAATGTCAAACTGAGCCTTATACTCTCTATCCTTTATTATTATTATTGTTGTTGTTATTATTTATTTCTCTTTCACCATGACCTTTTCTCTCTCTTCCTATCTAACAACACTTGAGATCTATTGGATAGACTCTGTCATTTTGCATGGGGTGCTTTGAGGAACAATGAAAAGTGGGTGGTCTCGTGATTTGAAAAGTGAGAGATTTTAAACTCGCTTTAGCAGCGAAGATTACTTGGCGATTTTAACGAAACTAAATACTTTATGGGTAGACGTGTGTTGGGGAAGAAATATGCTAGTGATTGTCTGATTTTAATTGGTTTAAACCTCGTCCATATAAGAGTTATATCTAAAAATCAGTGTTAGCTAGAGCTAATCTTTTTCGAAAAATGATGGAAAAGATTGTCAAAAATAATAAATGATCACGACTCTGACTTGACCAATAGATCGATAAAACACGCATTTATGATGATAATCACCTGTAAATTTATACATCTCACATCAAATCCTGAATTCGCGGCTCATCAAAATGTATACCATGACAGTTTTCGGACAACCCGAGATATACCCACTCCCTTCGGATGTGATGTTACATTGTACTTCCCTCCTCTACCAAAGAATGCAAACTAGAGGAGAAGAGAGTTGCCAAGTGGGTCCCTCCACCAAGATTATCCTTCCACGGATCCTACTACTAAAAACACAGAAAAGCAAATTTTAATATTATAATAAAAATTAAATTTTGATGAAGTAGTCGTATTGGAACCTCAACTATTAAAATTATTATAATATGGTATTATGATAAAAGCATGATTGTGGAAACCTCGTGCTCAACCCCCCTGTTTGGCCCGTGGATTCCACAAGCTCATCTTCTCTTGTCTATCTTCTTCTTCTTCTACTCCATTTATCCAATCAGAATTCCCCAATTGAAACCCTAGATAGATTTCTTACCTAAATTATACTCAGAATTCTATACAATTTAATCTAGAGATGGATCCATGGAAGCAAACTAACAATTTCTCTCACTCTTTTACTTTACCAGCTGATTTACCTCCTTCCAATCCCATCCCTGATACCAGGTTCTTTTTTCTCTATTTTATCATATATTTATTAATTTTACTGATTTTTCTCCTTCTTTTGAGATAATTCAGCTGTTTTCATCTTCTGATTTGGTGAAACAATTACAGAAATACCAATTTGGATTTCTTCACTCATTAGATTTAGTGTGATCCGACGCGACTTGAGTTTCACGGTTATTTATGATGATTCATGTTAGCCGACCCAGAATCATTTCTGGACTAAGGTTTTGTTATTGTGAAAGTTTTGGATTTGTGAGAAATTGGAATTTGGATTTCTTCACTGATTAGATTTATTTTGTCTTGGATTTTGATTATTTGATGATTAAATTGTAGTGCTTATGTGAATTTGTAAAATTTGTTATTGACAGACAGAAGCATGAAGTGGAAGCTAAGGATCCAGTGGCTGCCAGAAAAGTTCAGAAGGCAGACCGTGAGAAATTGAGAAGAGATCGATTGAATGAGCAGTTTCTTGAATTGGGCAAAACATTGGGTAATTTCGCAGCTTTAGATGTCTTTCTTTACAAATTTTCTGTGTTGTGTTTACTCAAGTGTACTGTGTTGTTTATACTCTAGAGTTAAACCAGTAAAATAAGTGCTAGTTAACCTAACGAAAATCAATCGAGCATAGGAAAATTAGGCATTTCCTTTGCTGGTGATCCATGTAAATTCATCCTCGTCTTCGTAAAATTTTAGTTGGTTATATGATCGATTACGGTAGTAGGTTTCATCGTTTTGCTCAGAGCAAGGATGGATGGTGTTTTTAATGGGTTGAGCTCAGGACTTTATAGTCATAAATCGGATTTCTTGACATCAAATTTTAGTCAAAAGCTTGTTTGATTTCTACATTTAGAAGTCTTCTTCTATTAGTTTCCATATAATCCACCCTATAGCAGTTGTTTGTGGTTGATAGAATCAGCATTTTTGCAACTACATGCGTATTTAATGGTAGAATTTCACGATATGGTGTTTGACCATAAATGTGCCATCTTTATAAATTTTCAAACATGTCAATTGGTTGCCATCTTATCAATTAGCTTTCCCGTTGCACTTTTGAACAGAACCAGATCGACCCAAAAATGACAAGGCAACGATTTTGGTCGACACAATTCAAGTGCTGAAGGATCTGACAGCTGAAGTCAACAAACTAAAAGCTGAGTATGCGACACTCTCAGAAGAATCCCATGAGGTGATTTTGTTTTCATTGTTAAGTAACGGCTGTGCTGTTCAGGCAGTCACTGATATGATGAATTATTTTGTTCCAAGTGCAGCTAATGCAGGAGAAGAACGAACTTAGGGAAGAAAAGGCATCTTTGAAATCTGATATTGAAAGTTTGAATGTTCAGTATCAGCAAAGGATGAGGGTAATGTTTCCATGGGGTGCTGTTGATCCTTCTGTTGTTATGGGTCCCACTTACCCATATCCAGTTCCTGTACCCGTCCCACCTGGCTCAATTGCAATGCATCCGTCAATGCAGCCGTTCCCATTTTTTGGAAGTCAGAACCCCGGTGCAATTCCTGGAGCATGTTCAACCTTTATTCCATACGCAACCCCGGCTAATCCTCCAAACGAACAACAACCTATCCAATATGCTTCGTCTTCACATGTTTCGAGTAGGCAGGACTCCATAAGCGAGTCAGCAGATCAACGAAGGGGAAGCAGTTCAGAAAAATGTCATGATTCCAATGACGTTGCTACAGAACTTGAACTGAAAATGCCTGGATCATCTGCTCAACGGGTTGGTTCTAAGCTAACATTACTTGTTGCCAGAAAACTATGAAACCTGTTGACGATGCAAAACTGATTGATAAAACATTTATATTTATGCAGGACACATTGACAGGAGAAAGAAAAGGAAAAAAGATGCACCGGAAGGAAAAAGACATAACTAGTGGTAGCTCCTCCAGTCAGTATACCTCTCATGCTGTACAGGATAGTTCCTCTAATAGCGTGGGGGATGCCCCGAGGCCTAACGTCTGATGATCTGGTTGGTTCATCTGCCGTTGGCTTTCTGAGAATACTAACCTATGATGGCTAACATGTCTTGTTGATTCATAGGAAACTAAGTGCCCATAGTTTGAGCGTTTACTGCAACAGTGTCACATTATATACTTGTATAATTGATAACTTCTGAGAAATTCTCAGTTGGGTAAGCAAAGTGTTTAGAAATTGGTTTAACTATATAGCCGTCCTTGAATCAGGAGAATCTGAACTAGGTTCAACAGTTCCATTCTTTTCTTGTTCGTTTAGTGATCCCGGCCCTCTTCTTTTCTAAGGATTGAGATTGACCTGTACTGACTGACTATGATGATAAACATCTCCGCAGGCTAGAGAGGCTGCTGACCACTCGATTATGTGACTGAAAGACCTGTACAGAAGTGCCTTTATGATTTAGTTCAGTACTTTATTTTCAGCACATTGCAAATTATCTGATTTTGATCAACAGCTTAACAAAGCACATACAGCTCCATTTTCTTCACTCTTAAGAACTGTTAAGAGTGGAAAAATTGCTATTTGATTGAGCTGAAACAAACTTTACATCTCAACTGAAGCGACTAATCACTTCGGCCTCTGCATTTCATGTTCGGATACTAGCCAGGAAAAAGGTTCGTAGTGTACGGAGTTCAATGACCATTAAGAGAATATATTCAAACAGTATAATTCCAAAATTATTATCAATATCATTTATTGAAACAACAAACTTTGGTTGCACTTCTATGACTTTTGAGGAATCTCGTTCTTTGATGCAATTCCAAGATTTGATCTGTTAAAAAAACCGAAAGGGAGGAAGTTGACATTGTTCCCCAAAATTTAGCAAAAAGGCTGGGAAAAGTGAATCAAAACTTCAAAAGCCAATTATAAACACCAAAGCAAGTTGAATGCCAACAGACTTTTGTTACCATTCGTAAGAAAAGCCATATTAATTAATGTACTAAAAAAAAAGCAACGAACAAAAATAAATCACAAAGCAGTAGTTCCAACAATTCAATTGTTTTCACTTTGGACTCTGGATAAAATTCCAAGAGTTTAATTTTGACAATTTTCAAGACTATACCATTATGTACGGCATTCATTACTTGATTTCAGCTTTTCTAAGCATTTACCATGCAACTGTGACTATTTGGAGATAACGGTCAAAGTCTCCAAAAGAAAAGAATATAACTTTCAAAGCTATCGTCTTAAACGATGCAATTTCTAAATTTATAAGAGTATAAACTAAGGATTTCACATTAAGAATATGAGGTGCTCTATGTTTAACGGTTAATAATGATATATATATTGCGTCTCTTCCAGCTCAACTTTAATAAGAAATTTATCACAAGTGCAAAAACTTCATGGAGATATCTATTGGGGAGATTCACCAACTTACTGTTTCAGCTTTTAGGAAAATTCTTTTGAATAATAACGCAGATTTAGGGTATTATTGCTCAGAAAAATTTAGCGCAAAAGTAGTGTAAAGATAACAAGTGTGATTACCATACCAGGTTCTTTGATGCACACCCAAAGTTAAAAAATATAACAAAAAACCTCATTTTTCGTTAACAAAACTTGAAATTGCACCGCCTGCTAAGCTTTAGGCTTAAAATGTACTGTTCTATACGTATCCTCTCTCCAACCACCATAAAACTAGATTTGTACGTCATTGCCATTATAAATTGCCAACTGTGCCATACCCTAACGGATCCAGGATCAATACTCCATAGCAATACTCCGGACCGATATTGAAGTTCCCCGGACTTCCCTGGATTTTCTCCTAATTAAACACTACATAGACAAATTGCTGCCCCTAGTTCAGAGCGTTCCTTGAGCACTTACATGTAATCTCCAAAAGAAGGCAAATGATGGTCGGAATTCTGCATAAATTATGTTTGTCTGCAATGTACATGGTTGAGGAAAAAAAAGGTATAAAATTATGATTTTAATGAACAAAATGACCGCAAACTGATTTATGAAAAACACCAACTTAACGTTGGTATATTAGACATTACAATTACAATTCGCAGGACACCAAAAACACTCGGAAAGAATGTACAACAATATCAACACCACCACCACCTCTTCACTACATGTAATACATCCTTCAAAACCATACCATGGAAAGCTTCTTCAGCTCACAAAAACAACAGGTATTTTGGATGGAAGTATAGGCTTATCTTGCGGTTTTGAAGCAGACCCTGCGAGAAAAAGGACCTCCCCCCCTTCTTTAAACTCCTTCAGGTTGTCTCCTCCATATTTAATTCCTCCATTTCCATTCCATTCTACATCTTTTGATTATACCGACTATAAGATGGGGTTGGTGCATTTCTTGAGATACTTGCAGTTCTTAGAAGTCTTCGGAATTCAGAAAGGCTAATTTTACCATCTTTGTCGATATCTGCCTCCTCAAGTAGTGGGTCAATCGAACCCTTTAACCCCGTGTGCTGCAACCCAATAAAGCAAAATCAGAATCAATTGGTTACTAAACTGAGAAACAACCATTTCTGTTTCTGGCATGTCAACCATGAACACTAGCCTATAAGAAGAGAATACAAACCATTCTTAGTTCTTCTGGTGTTATATAACCATCTTTATCGATATCGAATTTGTCAAAAGCAGATTGTGAACGCGTCTGCCACTTCTCAGAATTATGTTCCTCCAGTTGATGTACATGGAGAGCAGCGGCAACGAACTCCGAAAAATCAACAAGCCCATCTGTGTTACTATCAATCTGCATCAAGGGATAAAAAAGATTCAGGAGGTTCCAAATATTAGCAAGGAAAGCAAGTTTAGATGCAATCACGTTGCTCAACATACAAAAGCAAGGCCTAGGAGAGATATCAGAAAAGGAACAATGTTGCAGTTTGATTGAGCATGACGGGAACCTAACCCCATATGATAGCTGCAGTTGTGAACTCATCCCTAGTTAAACAAAGAGTGCTTACCGCTTGAAGGATCTCTAGAACACGGGATTCTTTCAACTTCCAAGGAAGATCTTTAGCAAGTGCCTGCATGGATACAATTCTGGTTTAGACAAAATAAACTGCAATACGGGAAAAACTACAATTCCTTCCAAAAAAGGGAAAGCTATCGACCATATGAATCCAAGTTCTGAAATGAAAATATAAGATAATTAAATTCCATTTAAAGAAGAAACACCTGTCTCATCTCTTCAAGACTGATAGCACCATTTTTATCTACATCAATTGCATCAAACTGATCCTTAAGATTCTTCAACTCCTCATCATCAAGAGTACTGGCCAATGCCTACATTTGTTTGTAAAAGAAGGAATTTATCAAGAAATAACGTCTTCGTTCCTACAAGAAGAAAACCATAGAAAAAAATGTGTGTTTACCCTTAGAGCTAGTTGTTTCAAACGACTGTACTTTACAAATTGTCGCATATTATTGAGCACAGAAATGTCAATAGGTATTTCAGACGCAAGTCCTCCTTCTCTGACCCATGGATGCGCTGCCAAATGTAATACTTTTTTTAGTGAAAAATATTTGTATATGCAGTATAACTTTAACACACCATATTTTATTTCTTTCGCAAGACCAGCGAGATACATACATAATGCCTGAGCAGCAGTTAGTCTAACCCGAGGATCCTTCACCAGTAACTTTTTTATAAAATCTTTGGCACTATTGCTTACAGATGGCCAAGGTTTACGGCGAAAATCAGGCTTGTTCCTTAAGACCTGTAGGCAAAAGATTTCAGTTATTTTATATATTTTAGAAAAAAAGAATGACAAAAAAATACCATTCACTCCTTAGAAGTAAGAAATTACCACTGTACGATAGCCTAATAAAATATTCACATCACAAAAATAGAGATTATTCAAAACCTTACAGAAGATTGTGCAAAATCGATAATAAATGCACCCCATTCTTTTCTTTTTTTCAGAACCTCGTTACACCATATTTTTACAACATAATTTAAATGCACCCCATGCTAGTTAAAGCTACACCTATTCTTACATGCAAGTAAGAAAATAATAATAAAAAAGTAGCAGAAGAAATGAAATAAAACAGGCATCCAATACGCAGACTGTACTAACCTCCTTAAATATACCGTCTTCTGTCTTATCCCAAAAAGGCCGCCTGCCACACAACAAAATATATGTAATGACACCAATACTCCAGACATCTGATTCAGGTCCAGATTTTCTCTTTAATACTTCAGGGGCTACGTAATAGGCACTACCAACTATATCTTGAAATTTCTTCCCTGCATCAAATTGGAAAGTAATTTATTGCTTCAGCAGTTTCTGACTGGACAGGATAGGTCTAAAAATTCTAATAACAGGTTAAAGACTCTCAAATAAAAAAGTATGCATGTGTATGTATAGTTGTCTCTCCATATGTCACCACCTTACACCCGCAAACTAACCCCCTCTTTTCTCAACCTTGTCATTTTTGGTTTAAGTGTGCACAAGATGTTTACTCACCTGGCTTTATGAAGTCTGACAAACCAAAATCTGTGGCTTTCAAAGGTGAGTCTTCCTTGTTGGACTTGAAAAGAAAATTCTACAGGCAAGGGAAAGAAGGAAGACATCATCAAGATGTTTTCTATGTATTTTGGAAAATAACTAGTATATGTTAGTTATCAAAAGCATAAACAAGCTAAGATCATACCTCGGGTTTCATGTCACGGTGGACTAAACCATGTAAGTGACATTCTGCTGCAACTTTAAGCATCTGTCTCACAATTACTGCTGCATCTTTCTCGGTATATCGACTATCCTTCCTGGTTGGAGAAAGTTAGCAGAAAAGGAAAATTAGATATCCAAAACACACTGTTTTAGAGGGAACAAAAACATAGCATGAATGTCAGAGAGAAGAAATAACAAAAATGAAAAAGAAAAAAATTGCAGCAGCAAACTATTCTTACTTTGCCAATATTCTATCCAGCAATTCACCACCTTCGCATAACCTATATGAAAGACAATGTAAAGAGAACATAAAGTTAATGAGGAAGATATTGATTATCGAGCACACATTAAAATATATTCTAAAGAAAACAATTGTATCTACAATTAAACAATCAATCATCATATGGTTAGGAAAACAATAAAACCACAACTGTGAGACTTACTCCATAACTATATATACGTAAGAGTCATCCTCAAATGCATTATGAAACTGGACTACATTCTCATGGCCAGTAAGTTCCTGCAATATCTTGACCTCTCGCTTAACATCCTCAACAGCAATAGGAAGAACCATCTGTACAATAAGTGTGATTAGCTTTATCATAGGACAGAAACATAAGATAGAAGGCAAGCATATAAAGAACTTGTTTTTCTTCAAGAACTGAAAGCAATGACAATTATTACAGCTTAGGCTATCAAGTTATGTAAACAAAATCGTAAATAGTTCACGAATCGCATATTGTCACTAGGCAGTAAAAAATAAAATAAACAACTTATCAAAGAATATGAATGGTACCTTTTATTATGTAAAACATTATGGAAAATGCAACTGAGTGAAAAAGGAGCTAAATTTTTGTACAACCATATTTGTCTCCAGAACAAAAATTCTTATTCTCTATTGAAAAGAAGTAGAGTAAAAGACACTCTTTCAAAATACTAACATGGATATAGAAACATGGGATCTGCGGATTAGTAACAAGTAAAGACACTCAAAACTTTCTTTGACTCCCAAGACACAATTTGATTTTTTCAACTACCTAAATGCTAGCAAACAGAACTCTGTGTGAATCAAAAAGCCCTGTTTCCGAGTTAATCAGCTCAATTTGTAATATCTAAAATCACACACAGATAAGCCTGCAAGAGCTGCCAAACTATTATTACATAGTATAAGCTACTTGAACAATTAATAAATAGACAATACATATGAACAGCAAAAGTACAGTATAACCAACTGCGCGGAAGCTTGATTCTCAAGAAACATGCCATTATCAAAAAGGAAAAATGATCAAAAATACAATAATTCCATTATTCAAAACTCAAGTGGAGAACCAATAATCCAGTATCAGCAATCATTTAAACTTGAAAATAATTCTTTTTTTTTTCTATATATACCCATAATCCCCACAGAATCCAATTAAATCCCAATTTCAAATCAATCACATTTCAATGTCACAAAGGAATCTGAAAACCCCTAAAAAATTCAGATTCACAAAAAAAAATCACATAAACTATGCTATGTAGGACAATTTCGTATGCTGTCAGGTCTGGCTGCTCGGATTAGCAGAACTCGTAACTAAAGCCAATAGACACCCGAATCATCGAAATTCTAGCACCCAGACCTGACAGCATAGGAAAACACTGCTTCCAATTGTCCTAATCATCCAAATCCGAGCATCCAGACCAGACAACATACGAATAATTTGAACAAAACATCTAAAATAATAAAAAATAACACCTTATTCTTATCAATTTTCTTAACAGCAACGCGATCTCCGTTACCCTTATCAGTAGCAACATAGGTATACCCAAATTGACCATGCCCCAACAACTTCCCAATCGTATACCGTCGATCAAAATCCTTATGATACCCAAAATCCGTACGCTTCCCGCACGGGATCACACCCGTCTGCCTTCTAATAATAGGCTTCTGCTGCTGCTGCTGCCTACCTTTCTGATTATCATGACTCGTGGTGGTCCGGGTCCTCGCCGGCGTGGGTCTGACCACAACGGTGGTTGATTGGGTCTTCCCGGTGGCCTCCTTACGGTTAACAAAGCCAGTGGAGGTGTTGTTGCTGCTGGAACCACTGACTTTTATGGTGGAGAAGCAGGCACCCATTATAGGGAATTCAAAAGGGTGTTTAAATTAGATTTAATTAGAGACAAATCTTCATTAGATGTGAATCAAAGAGGAAAATCATAAGTCAAATCAAACAGCCATGGGATTTATGTATGGAGATATATAAAAAGGAATGGAGAAATGGAGGAGAAGATAGGAGGAAGAAGAGAAGAAGGAGGAGGGGGGAGGATGATGATGATGATGATGATGGTGGTCAATGCGGACTTTTTTATTTTATTTGTTTTTTTGGGTTCGATTTTCTGTTTTTTTGACAGACAGATGGAAGAAGAAAGGAGGAGGTAAAGGCGGGTTTGATAACACCGTTTCCCACTCTTTTAGACAATTTTTCTACATCATGTAATGGAGGTTTTTTTTGGTTGTTATTTTCATTTATCCTACATTTTTTCTTTATAACTTAGCTTTACAAAACAAAAATGCTACTATAATACATTGAAATTTGGTAAAAATAAATTGGTTCGATGTTTTATTAGCTCTATCAACTTGTTTAAAGTGACACAATTAACTCCCTTCAAGTTAACGTGACATAATAAGAATTGATGTCAAAGTATATCATCTTTTACAAGTTCAATGAGTAAATATATCGATTTAAATGAGTTTGTGCGGCTCTTAATCACTTTAAATAAATTTAATTGGCGAGTCAATCAGTTTAACCAAGTTCAAAAAAGCTAACAAATCATCTTAAAAATTTAAAGGTCAATATACTTTCATTTTATTATCGAGTTTAAGAAATTTGCAATGTACACGAATTCTTTTGACAACATTTTTCTCAAAAGAAAAACATATATAATTGTCGTACCAATCATGTTTTTGTTAGGAGCAAGGTTAAAATTTAAGTGGTAAACTTTCACTTCAAACGTTTTCAAAAAAAAACATGCCACCATCTAACATAAATGTTACTAGTAATTTATAGATCCACTAATTAACTGTTATATTTGTCGTTAATAATGTTTGAAATATTTGTTGTGCCACAAAAATAATTATAGTATCAAACGGCGAATTTGGAATTGAATTGCCGGAGGAGAGATTTTTTACACCTCGTTATGTATAATTAAATTTCTCATTTCTCAACCCAAAATTATGGGAACAAAATCTTCTACTTAAGCATTGTTGAAATTTTCAGAATTGATAGCTAATTTATTTTTATATAACTTTGTTAGAATGCATAACCTTAGTGCAACTTGCTTTGTAAGTAGCTTGTAATTGTTGTAATTTTTCAATCCAAGTGTAGAGAATGTCTTTTTTAGTATACAAACAAAGGTAGTCAAATAATTTGGGGCCATTGTCACTTTCTTTCTTTAGTACACTCCTATGACTTCGTCAATTTGTGTTTTGATTAATTAATAAATATAGTAATTACTTTGTGGAGTACAATTCAAGTCATAGGTTAATTTCTCATCACTTAAGATTGATTCTAGTCATCAACAACTATAGGAAACTCATAGTAGATGTATAATTTAATACTATTAGTAGCAATTATAAAATAATGTTATTGGGTCACACTTTAGGAATTCACGCTTTATTCAAAGAAAATTTTACTTATTAAAGCTCGTTATTGAATTATATTTCTTGGTGCGAACAATCTTTGATGCAATATGTTTATGCTATGCAACAAATAACAAATCACCACAAACTTAACTTTTTTTTGTCACACTTCGACTATATCAAAGTTGATCGAAAATCCATTAATTGAGAGTGATTGTCGTGAAATATTCTCTTACCGTTGACAATTTATTGTCATGACTAGTGTTAAAATCGATTAGCGGCTCCTAAATACATTATGTGCATTCACATATTTTACATGACTAGATATAAATGATGAAAGAATTATAATAGTGTCAAACGCGACATGTTGTAAATTGTGTTATCGTGTCAGAAATTGACGGTATTTAAAATAATAGCATTTATATAGTTCGGGCCAACTTTTAAAATGGGCTTCATGTCCTAGGTTGAAGACTAGAATTTGATTAGGCCTTTTCCTAAACCTCAAAAGCACAAATTGAAGATTTCAAGAGCGACGCAGGCGCGGCCGGAGCTCATCAACGGCTGAACCATCAACATCCTTCGCCGGTCGCCGGAAAAAAGCTTCCGATCTGGAAACAATGGGAGATGGAAGAGAAGGCGATTGGGAGTGCAATGGATGCAAGAATCGAAACTACGCATTCAGATCGTTCTGTAATAGATGCAAGCAACCTCGACTCCTCGTCGATATCAAAACCCCTCCCGGCTCTAAATGGCTTCCTCGTATCGGCGATTGGATCTGTTCCGGTTAGCTCCTCTTTCTCTATCTGTTTATTCTCTATCCCGGACACCGAAAACGTTATTTCTAAAACATAACCTTCATAAAAGTACCTTAAAACACGGTCTACTCGGACACGGATAACATAGGTCTATGATGTTATCAAATTCAGATTGAAAACTTGTTAGATACCGATTAGGTTGAGTGGTTTTGTGTTTTTTGTATATGAATTTTCGATCTTGGCGGCTGCATTTCGGGTGTGTGTGTATGACAATGGATTATTAGGTTGCACTAACAACAATTATGCATCAAGAGAGAAGTGCAAGAAATGCGGGCAAGCGAAGGAGGTAGCAGCAATGCCAGCACTTGCAATGCCTGGAGCTTCTCTCCCGACTTATTCACCTTATTTTGCTAGGGCTCCAGGAGGACCGGAATACAAGATGAATATCGGATTAACGGGCAATCAGCTGCACCCTTTGGATTTGGCTTTGAATTCACAATATGGAATTCAGTCAGCTTCTACTTGGAATTTGGATCGCAGCTCTTCGTATGCAAATCATCCTCTCTTAGGATGGCAAAATGGTAACTGGATATGTAATTGTGGCTTCCAGAATTACTCTTCACAGACACAGGTATGAAGATGATACCCGAGTGTTCTAATGTGTGGATATTTTTGTTTTATGGTGTCACTGATCTGGTTGTTTCTGCAATTGCAGTGCAAGAATTGTAATACTTCTGTACTACCAGGTATGCTCTATGACTACTAATGCAGAATAGGAATAAAAAAGGAGACACGTGGTTATTGCTACAGGGAGTGATTAAGCTGATTAACCATGATAGTTAACGTATCAATTCTGTTTTCAAACCTTCAGCTCTCTTATCATGAATGTTGAACCAAATTTCTACATGTTCCCATTCTTCCACGTTTTCCGACTTGGAAGTTTGACCAATTGTTAAAAACTTATTCACTAAATCTCACAAAATAGGTAAGTAGAACTAGTGTTCATGAACTTCTTAAAAGTTGACAAGCCAAGATGGAAAAGATTGAAGAAAATGAAAATCCAACAATTTTTGCTCCCACAGGGAAAAGACCCTTCCCAAGTCATCCATATATATAATCACTCACACTAGCAATAATCACATGTCCCATTTTCTATTCCTATTCTTCACTCAGTGCTTCTAAGTCATTCTCAATCACTATAATTCTTAATCCCATTATAATTGGTAGGAGTATTGGCATAGTACTTCTGCTGCTACCTTGTTTTGTTTTTTTCCCTGCATGCAGATGCAATTTCTGAAGTAAAATGATGTTATGATGGTTTTTGCTTCTATTTTGTACAGAAAGCTGTATCAAAATTATATGTTGGCAAAACGTGCTGCTCAACTTTTTCATTTTGTTTCAACTAAGAAAACTTAATTTTGGTTATTTTATCGTTGTGAAATCTTGTTTATCTTACTATCAGTTGGTAAAGTTATAGTCTACTTGCATCGTGTTTAGAGGATTCAGTTTACTAGGTGCTTCTTGTTAGGAGTTTTCAATTCTCTTCCTCTTTTATAGTACTACAATTTGTTTAACTTTTCTCTGACAACATTTGATTGTAATTTTAGTTCTCATCCTTGAATACTTCTCTTTTGTTGTTTGGAATATGTTACTTGCTGCAATTTGTTTAAAGCCTTTTTGTCCCTCTTTGTTGTCCTAAAGCACTTGGAACAAAACGATTGGCATCTGAGGAGTTTTCTCATGACTGGGAGAATAAGAGATTGAACTCAGGAAATGTAAGCAATAATTTCTTCAGCATTCAATATTAGTTATATTGTTTCAAATCGTTGCTTACAAATTATAGTTGCTTCTTTTTTGTTGCTTATTTACAGAATATACAGATAAATGGACAACAGCAAGCATTTGTCGGAATTGACCAAATGATAGGGGCCACTGGTGTTGTGAGACCAGGAATACATTTACCATATGTTGGTCTCGGCTCAGGTGTACGTCCAAATTGGCAAGCACCAGTGCAGTTCCCACAACAATTAGCAATGCCTGCACTTCTTGGAAAGGGGTAATCTTTTCCCCAGACTTATCAAATTAAACATCTCAATGGTAGCAACTTCAATCAAATATTAGTCCCAAGTCCTAACATAATAACCTACTGCTGAGAGATCAATGTTAACTGTCTTTTTTTGCTGTCTTTTTTCTTATTTCCCCCACACATCTCATTTTTGTATAATAAATGCAAAAAATTTACCTTTTAAATTCGAAGATGACACTTTCTATGATTAAAAGCAATACAACACCCATGGTCATGTATAAGTTCATTATGATGAAATAAATTGTGGCATTTATCTGTTACTAAAAGTTATAATTCAAAAGAAAAAAGCTGTAATGATGGTAACCTGCTTGTTCTCATGTTAATGTCTTTGGATCTAATTAAATAATCGCGGGACTTCAATTCTTCTATCAATTGTATCGCAGCTATATTAATATGTTTTCCTTGTGTTCTAACAGAGCGAAGCAATGGCGAAGCGGAGATTGGATGTGTTCAAATTGCAGCAATCATAATTATGCATCTCGATCACAATGCAATAGGTTAGTTTGAAATTTTCCTGCAGCTGTACCAATATACTATCGTCAAAATGTGGCTTTCTGGAAATTATCTGGCGTGGTGGATTTATGACTAACTTATGCTCGCCAAATCTATTCTTTCCCTCTCATGATTTATCATGTCCTCAACAGTTTTGATGAGCATTGGATTAATAGTGGTATAGAAGGTTTATTGTTAGTTTTGGATTTTTGTCTGTCCATATGAGCAACTGATTGGTTTGATTTTTCCATGCGCATGAGGAGAGTGCTAGAATGTGTTGAATCTCTTAGCAATTTGGGGGAAACTGTTGAACTGAATATTTGTTTGTTTCCATTACTTAATAATTGTTTGGCAGAAGCTATTAATTTGGCCCTTCTATCGGTTAAATTTATTCGATTGGCCTGTGCAGTTCGATTTTGGCTCCTTTACGGCCTATACTTCTATTCTGCCAAGTACAAGGTCCTTTTGCCGCATTTTGAGTACATGATCTTTATAATTTTTACCAGTATTATGATGGATTTTGTTTAACTAGGTAGTTTAAATACCTTATCCTTGTATACATTATATCAACGCTCTTGAATCATAAAACATTATCTTTTGCAGTTTTTCATGTTTTAGTTTTATTACAGTTTGCTGCATTTTGAACTTGCGTTACAGGTGCAAGACGGACAAAGATGCTATTGCACAGCCAGTTCTGCAGCCAGTCAAAGCCGTGTAGCCGTGAATTGGAGGGTTGATAAGTTGTGTTGTAACATAATGCCTGCAGTCCCCTGTTAAGGTTTCTATTTCATTTTTGCTGCGATGTCTGATATTGGAGAAAGCAGAATTCTGAACTGCTGATTCCATTGCCATATATCTTAGATATTGTAGAAGTCAGTGATCTCATAAAGATTGTAAAGACTGATAAGATTTGTATATGAAATAATTTTTCGGGTACTAGAATTCCAGTTCTTGTTGCAATGGAAATCTGCTATTTATTGTTTCACATGACTCTTGTTTCATTGATGTTGTACTAGATTGAATCAATCAAGGGTACAAAATTTCTATAGACTAAAAAGTAAGAAGCTTCGAGTGAAAACGAAACAGCTTCTTTTTTCATTACATTACATTGGCATTCCAATTCCGGGTTTTGATTTAAGAGTCCTTAAAGATGGCGGAAGGAGGCAGTGGAGGAGTATCTAACTGATAAAGATTGAGAGCAGGCCCGACAAACCGGAACGCAATCCAACCTCCAATCATAATGAAAATGGAAGCATAAGCAAACTTGTTCAACCAAAACAGCGCACCTTTCTCTCCAACATAAAGTTCAAGTGCCTTCTCTGTAAGGTCCATATCCTCCCACTTCTTTGGAGGTTTAGTAGCTGTCACCTTCGCAGCCCCATCTGCCTTCATCTGTTTGTTCTTCCTTTTCGAGCGGCGTTTGAACCTAATCTCCACAGTTTCTGGTGGCGGTGGTAGAGGCGGATTGTCTTCAGTGCTGCTTCCTGTGTCATTGGTGGAATTGAGAACCAGAGATGGTGTCCGACGTCGAGGTTTGAGAAACAGATTATCTGCTGTTTTTAGTGGCAAGGTATTTTTGTTGATGGGAATGAATAGTGAATGTGATTTTGAAGGAAGGAGTTGGAAAAGCTTGCTCTCCATTGTTGTCTTCCTTGCTAGCATACCAGTAGAGCAGAAAAACAATTGTTTCTTAGCTAACATTATCCTTTTTGTCATGTAAATCCCTACTTCTCCAACCAATCGTTTGGTGCCACGTGGCATCAATTGTTTGAGGCTTTCAGCAGGTTGTTTTGTTTGAGCCTGATTAATTATCGTTCCCAGCATCATCCAATTGCAGTAAGACTTAATACCTTTTTATGGGAACTATTTTTCCCTGATTTTGACGAGTTTTTTTTACCCGTTCCCAAAATATAAGATAAACAAATACAAAATTGTCAAAGATATATAAGTAAGATCGTATACTGAATTAGTCACCCGGCCTAGCCTAGCCCAACCCATGCAAATAATGCGGGCTGAAGTGGGCTTCATTGATATAATTAAGGGTAAACCACAAAAACATTCCTTCTAATTACAAAGATTTTGAAGAAGAATGAATACCTACGATCTTTCGGTCCAAATCTCTATAGTTACAAGATTTATCAAAAAAGAGAATTTTTTTTGATAATATAATCATAACTATCACCGATAATGACCTCAAACATAAAAAGTTCTAACAATTAACCATATTCTAAACAACTTTAATTCTTCTAACTTTTTTAATTTTGAAAGTATTAGTACTAATCGGAGAATATATAATTTGATGTTTAAAGAGATAATACTTTCAAACGATAATTCTGAAAAACCAAAAGCTTCTTTCAACAAAAGAAAAATGGTTTTAAAAAACTTTATTTCTTGAAAAAATCCATTTTAAAGTCGTTAACAATCATTTTTATAAAAATTCCTTAAAAAGAAAATGTTATAACCAAAAATAAGTTATTGAAAATCTGTATAATCAAAAGTGAAATCCGGTTAGGGCCGGCCCGGAGAAGCCCATGAAAAGGTGTAATTGTTGGATTACCCATAAAAAACTTGCTATGATTTGAAGAAAGAAGAAGGAAAGAGTGTAAGAAATTCATTCTTGTGAAGTGAAGGAAGAGAGTACCAAACAAGAAGAAATAGAAATGGGGTGGTTTGGGGAGACCGTCGATTCTATCAAATCTATCCAGATCCGGCAGCTTCTTACTCAGGCCGTCAGTCTAGGTCAGTCTCGATTCCATTTTCTACCTGCTCGTTTTTTTTTTTTTTTTTTGAATTTGTGATCTCTACTGCTTTATTTAGGTTTGATATTTGTTATGCTGCTGCTTTTCATTACTATTGCTACGTCAACAATATTATCAAATTAACAAACGGACGAATAAGGTGATTCAGAGTTATATGACTCTACTAGGGACTCAATTAAGTATGGTAGTTGATAGGACGGAGTCGAGCTGGATAATTTATGCGACTTCATTTCACGGTTTATATTACCCGATTATTTTGGGACTTAGGCTTTGTTTCTGTTATTAGTGAGCCAGATACAGTTCGGAAAAAGAAAAACTATCATCTTTAGCATTTCGATTCTTCCATGGATTCACATTTTTATTAAAAGTTTTACTTAATTCTAGTGTTTTTTTGTTTACTTGAGTCGATCATGTTTCCTTGGCATTTATAAATTGCGGACCAAAGTGATAGAATACTGTATGGTTTTAGCTTATTTAATAGTTTGCTCTTTTTCTCTAGTTGGATATGTTATAGAATTAGTTCGAGGATAATTGAAGTTCTACTTTTTGTGTACATGTTGTTTGCCTCATCTGCTCTTTTTTTTTTTGTACAAGTTTGCTTATTAGATTTCTAGCATAATTTAAGTTGATCATGCTGCTCACATTTGACTCTAATATTTAATGTTGTATTTTCAGAAGACACTAAAAAAAGTTTTCTTTTTCTTTTTTTTATGTTCCTCGTCTTCCCATCTGTTTATTTATTTATTTCTTTTGGCATGCATTTCAATTTCAGGAATGATAGTTACGTCTGCCCTAATAATATGGAAGGGATTAATGTGTATCACGGGTAGTGAGTCTCCTGTGGTGGTTGTTCTATCTGGAAGTATGGAACCTGGCTTCAAGAGGGTAAGATAAAATAAGTGGTTTATTCCTTTGTATTTCTGCTTCGTTATGTTCTTTTAAAGTGGTTATGTGTTTTAACTTTATTAATCACACTAGTTTACTGCACTAGTTAACTAATTATAATCACCTCACTTGCAGGGGGATATTTTGTTTTTACATATGAGTAAAGATCCTATTCGTGCAGGGGAAATTGTTGTTTTCAACGTTGATGTAAGTTCATTACTTTTTTCTGGGATCTGGTTCTTTCTTATCCTATGATGGTTTCAATACGTGTTACAGATTGGTTTGTGTAAATGAATTGCTGAGAGACGAATCAACTTTTGGCTTTGATGTTGCAGCAATAATAACAAAACCTTTTGAGTTTATGGTAAAAAGAAGTTCATAGTGCATATGTACATGTTGAATTTCTGCATATGGCATGTTTGCATTACACCTCAAGTTCTGTGTTCTGTCATTGAGAGATTTATGTTTATGAGCGCTCATTATTAATAAATAAAGTCTTCTTTATGTACCTTAAAGGGTTCAAGATTGTGGGGGAGAAAAAAATTAAATCATAAGCTGTTTTGTGCAACTGCATTGATCACATTGTAGGGATGATAATGTATTGGCGTTATCTTTGTATCAGATAATTCATAATCGCAATCCCACGTTTTATACTACCATGTGATTTTCTTATTTGTAAGACCCGCCTTCCTTTTCTTCCATTGTATATCCAAGTGTAAGGTATAATAATATATTTGGCAATTCAAAATAGAATTTACATGCTTACTCAATATTATGCTACTATTAGAGTTTCATTGATAACACTACTGCCTTGCTGTGTGTTTTGTTATTGTGGACAGCTCTTGATTTGTTTTTTTTGGTGTTTTATTTTGTATGTTCGCTCCTCTTATTTCCATAAGCCTCACTTCTACCATCATTATTCTGTTTTTTTCTTTTTCGATTACTATGTGTATTCTGAAAAAATATCTGCTTCATTGATCAGGGCCGTGAAATTCCAATTGTCCACCGTGTAATCAAGGTAAACTTCCCATGCCGTAGTTTTTAAATAATTTCCTGCAATAAGCTGTCTGTGTAACTGTGGCAGGAAATTCAAGTGATGCTATATCATTGAGCAGATCTTGTTCGTGCTTTAGAATTAGAGTTTTCACTGTTGTAAAAACGGTGTTTGAGTGTGGAGCAGGGACTTCTTTGCTCTGTTTTCTCATTCAGCTATTTCCTATAGGTCCTGATATTCAGTTGTTATGCAGGTGCATGAAAGGGAAGATACCAAGGAAGTTGATGTCCTCACAAAAGGTGAAAACTTCATGATATAAAGATTAGTCGGCTAAAATTTACCAAATTGCTCCTTCAAGTGACCATCCTTTCCTCTCGATTTTCAACTGCTTCAGATTCATTACATCAAAGATGTTATCCAAATTGCGATGTTATGTTGTTATATCAAGTGTATGCGCTCATTGTATTACCAACCTCATTTCTCAGGAGATAATAATTATGGAGATGATAGGCTTTTGTATGCTCAAGGTCAGCTTTGGCTGCAGCGGAAACATATTATGGGCAGAGCTGTTGGGTAAAAGCGTTTTCCCCTCTTATTGTCAGTTAAAGATATGAAAAAGAATAGCATGTATAGACTTGTAATGTTGCTTACATTTTCCTATTTCCAGGTTCTTGCCCTATGTTGGTTGGGTGACAATTATCATGACTGAAAAGCCTATTATCAAGGTACATTTGTTTGTTTTGATAAGTTTCAAAATTCCTGTTCAACTTTATAAATCCAGTGTTGCTGCTTAATATTTGATTTCTCTTTGCTTTGCTTCAAGAATACCTTGATTACTAATACTTTTCTCGATTCTTCTAACTGGTACATGGATTGGACATAGATTTGATTAATATTCGGCTTAATACATAATTAGACACTTCAATTTGTTAACTTTAACCTCTTGGCATCCTGAACTTTTGTTGAACCTATCTAACACCTCAACTTGTATGTTTCGGACCATAACTGTAAAACCCTTCTTAGCTGAGTTGGCATCCTTAAAGCTGACATTTCTTGGAGTTTAAATTTCAAAAATTGTGGTGAGTGAGGTCTGCTTAGTTCTCTTATTTTCAGTCTTTGCTTCTCTTTCTCTGATCTATTTTGGTACTATTTGTTAATGAAATATATTGAAAAAGCCATGGACTAGTCTCTGAGATTGTTTGGTTACTTTGGAAATTTGAAACCTGATTATGGAAGTTAAATCTGAAATCCATTCAGCTAAATCTAATTAGGATTATTCCAAATACACAAGAATTAGTTAAGTAAAGATGGGAAAAAATTGGATATTTTATTCGAAAGCTAAATCAGATACCATTAAAAGTCGCAGATTTGTCACTTTTAACTAATCGCTGACTATAGAATATGGGAAAAGGTTAGGGGTGCCGAAGGGTTAAACTTGACAGATTGAAGGGTGTTTTTATGCAACAAGCTTTAATATTTTGTGATATCTTATGAGTGATTAATAAGTATATCTTATTTTTGCAGTACGTTTTGATCGGTGCATTGGGGTTGCTAGTAATAACATCAAAAGATTGAAAAACGGTGGAATGTGAAGGCTAGGACTAATTCCGGCATGAGCTGGTCACAAAATATATGACTGTTGTTGGTATTTTTATAGATAATGATGCAAAGACTAGTTTAGTATTTTATTTTTTTTGGAAAAAACTGGTTTTCTTAGAGATTCATTATAGATGTTCCGTTTTCGCTCACCATCATTCAAAGTTCTGCTATATCATTTTATGATTACCCCCCAAGGAGAAAGGAATTGGAGATTTCCAATCATAAATTTGGTTTGAGCTGGAAAAGAGTTCTCTAAAATGTTCATGGAGGTTAGGGTATAACATTAATTAATTCTGAAACACAAGAATTTCTAGTGAGCATAGCTTTTAAAGCCGAACTGGTCTCACTATTGGTGTGTGAAAGAGAACCGGTTTTAGCTCATCTGGTCGGACTTGTTGGATACATTGTAGGGTAGTGATCGATGACGGAAATTAGAATGTGTTCCCATTTGAGTGCGCATGAAGAGCAGATTCGCCATTTGCAAAATGATGTCAACTGTAGTTGGAAACCATCTACTGTAAAACGTGTATGAATACTTATTTTATTTTTTTTCTAGCACCTCACTGCATCCATATTCTCAAGCCCAAATGTCTCAAAATTACCATTTCATCAAACCATGGAAGAAGACTTTTGGGATGATAGAAATGAATGAATAGAGCTCTAACTGCTTTCAACAAATTGAAACTTCATAAGAAGAATATTTTGAATTGCGATCATGAAGCTGGTGCAGAGCTATCTCAAGACTAATTTGTGCCAATCCATTACATCCAATGCATGTGTTCTGAAGGAGGCTCATGACGAGCAAGGTATTGTTCAAATATCCATCTCTCGGAATATCTATAATAAAGGGTTGATAAAGAAAAACGAATTGAGGTTTCTCCGCTAAAACACTCATTGAGGCTAGTCACATGTTTGCCTATGGATATCCATCCGCTGATGTTCTTGATGAATGCATCAAAATTAGTAAGACTGCGGCTATACAATGTCCATTTTAAATTTATGAAAACATGTATGGAGATACATAGCCTACTATTCATGATATCCAGCGCTTGCTTCATTCATATGCATGAGTATCATGCATTTGTTGTTTCTTGGCATGCTTGGTAGTCTTGATAGCATGCACTTAGTTCGGAAGAATCTTTCATTTGCATGGAAAGGGTAAAACACTAGGAGATGGAGTATTCAACAATCATGCTTGAGACAATTTCCTCAGTATATGAGTGTATTTAAAAGTTGTTGGATCAGGTAGCAATGTGCTAGGAGATGGAGTATTCATAAGAAAAGTTCAACATTTAACGGGAGTAGGTACAATATCGGATACTACCGTACCATCTACAAGTTGGCTAATTTTCAAATATTATTAACAAAAGCAATAAATAAAGTGACTAATATTGTTATCTTTAGTATATTTGTACATCATATTATTAGTCATGAGAAATAGATTTAAGTCATGTACATTTTTTTTATCCAAAATCAAAATATGATCATGTTATAGCCACTAAATAAAAACACATTTAAACAGGAGACACAAAAAAAATTTATAATATTTTAAAAACTTTCTTGTAAATACACATTATTTACGGACTTTATAATATATAATTCAACTTAAAGTTAACATTGTTCTTTGTTTTGTTTGTTTTCTTCCCTTCCTTTTTTGTTCCCGGGGTTTAGCCCTTCCTCTTCACCAAAAAAAAAAAAATCCCATTTTAAAATTTTAGGAAAATAGTTTATTATTTATATACTCCTTAATTTGTTAGAAACTATTTATTTTTTATGTTTTAAAAAAATAAAAGTTTTTTTACATATCGTATTTCGAAAAGGAGTTAATTAATAGATGGAGGACCAAATTACCCTCAAGGAACCAAAAAAATAACACCTGTAGCCGTTACCTTTATAGTCAGAAAATTCATATTGATGAAATTAAAACTAGGAAGCATAAATCTGGTTGAACAAATCTTGCAGAGCATAGTTATTACAGGTCTTAATAACCCTAACCCTACTGAATCTCACCCACCCATGACTCATCTCCACCGAGTTAGCTCCACCATGGACGGCGATCCTTTCCTTCTTCAATACCAGCCCTCAGAGCTGCGTATCGCATCGGAATTTCTCACCAATTGGCTCCCTTTTCTTTCCAGAGATCTCTGCCACAAATGCACCCGACTCCTCTCTGATCGCATCCACGCTCTCGACTCCGGTACGTCATTCATTTAGTTTTTGCAAGTTTTCTTTTTTAATGTGTTGTTTATCAGTTCTTTTGATTAGAAAAGATGTCAACTTTAGCTGATTTTTAGGGTTTTAAGTGAAAATTGCATTTGGGTGTTTCTTATTTGGGAATTTGTACCTGATTTTAGGGTTTTAAGTGAAAATTAGAATTTTTGGGTGTTTCTTAATTGGGAATTTTTTGTTATAGGAGTGGATGAGGTTAATTGTGACAATAATTCTGTAGAAAGTTGGAAAGATGGGGATAGGGATCAGGATGGGGATGGGGATAGGGATGCGGATTCTTTGGCTAGTTGGAAATATGGAGTAAACGGGTGGTCCGAACCTGTTTCGTAACCTTCTAGGAGTAGAATATTCTTCAATTACTTGTCGTTCTTTCTGTTTTATATATGTCTTGTTCATGTGATCGTTTTGGTTATTGGAAGTATTTTTTCTAATGTCTTGTTTATCAGTTCTTTTAATTGGAAAAGATGTTATCTTGCACTTGATTGTTAGGGTTTTAAGTGAAAATTAGATTTGGGTGTTTCTTAATTGGGATTTTTTTTGTTATAGGAGTTGATGATGAATCAAAGCCTTCACCTTTAGATAAAACAAATGCGATCCGCAGCAATGAGAATTGTGGTGAGGTTAATTGTGACAATAATTCTGTCGAAAGTTGGAAAGATGGGGATAGGGATCGCGATGGGGATGCAGATTCGTTGGGGAGTTGGAAAGATGGAGCGAACGGGTGGTCTGAACCTGTTTCGGAACCTTCTACGAGTAGGATATTTGGGGATTCGAGTTTGGTCGATACCCAAAGTCATCGGATGTCTTGGGCTGACATGGCACAGGAAGATGAGCTTGTAGAGGAGGAACAGAGTGATTTTAATAAAAGTATAGGAAATCTGACTGCTTCAACCGGAGAGATGAAGATATCGAAGATCGGTGAGAAGCCTCAGTTGACAAGGGAACAAAGGGAGCATATCCGATTTATAAGTGTGAAGAGGAAGAAAGATTTTATATGCTTGGAGAGGTTTAAAGGGAACCTTGTGAATATTCTTGAGGGACTTGAACTTCACACTGGTGTTTTCAGTGCTGTAGAGCAGACGAGAATAGTTAATTTCGTGCATGAGCTTGAGCAGATGGGAAGAAAAGGAGAGCTCAAAGGTATGTCACCTTGTACCATACTTTTCTCTGAGTAATTTGATACGGTATGACAATTATGCTTATGTTGATGACCATCAAGGAAATTACAGTATATTAGTCTTTGTTTGTTATGTTACGTTTTTAGTTTCATGGTTGGTTCCTAGTTAAGAGATTTGTATTCTTGTTGATGTTGTCAATTTAGTAAACATGGTATCACCATGTGAAGAAAATATGAGATCGACATATTGCTTTCCTTTTTCTCATCTTGTTAGCAGTGTGGTCTGAGAACAGTTTTGATAATAAATAAAGGGTTTGACATAATACGTGTATCTTTCTGATTGCCAAATAAATACTTCTTTTTGGGAATCCTTGTAAGTTATTTGTTTCTGGTTAGTTGATATATTAGCTTCTTATGATATATTCTGGAATTTTCTCGCAGAGAGGACATTTACAACCCCAGCAAAGTGGATGAGAGGCAAAGGGCGTGTGACTATCCAATTTGGTTGTTGCTATAATTATGCGGTGGTATGTTTTAACATTCTTATGTGTATTTAGTAACTTGCTTGAAGTCAAATGCATATCTTCTACTTAGGTCATACAAACACACGCACATGTACATACACACCCGAGTTAAAAAAGTTTAGTCAATTGTTTTTAATTTTCTACTGAGGCAAATTTTCTTATCATCTGTCGTAATTTGGACATTTACTCTCTTCAGAACTCCGCACATGTGCCAAGAAAACCAAACAGTTATGCAATTTGGGCTTATATCATTGAATGTCTGAAGAACTAAATATGTACCCATAAGGATGGGTCAAACAGAATATCTCAAATTTTGATATACTATTTTTAACCTAAGTTTATTTTTATTAGTTAACCAGTGTTAACCATGCTCTTCAGATAATGTTGTCATTTTTAACTACCATGCCCTGTTGACATTATCTACCGGTCTTCATCTTCACTGATCTGTAATAACTACATCTGAGTCCTCTAGTTTGCAGGATTGAAAATATAACTTTAAAGTCTCCATTTCCGATCTTGTCTCCTTGTTCTTTTCTATCTGAACTAACACCCTTATTAAGGTTGCTACTATTCCAATTGCAGATTCTGACTTAATTTGATCTCTGTCTCAACTTGTTATCTTATTCTTTTTGTCATTTGATGAAGAGAATCAAATGAAGTCTCAGTAAATATCAAGTGCAATTTGGATTTTCCTTCTCTCAAGTCCCTCTTTAGACAATCGATACCTGTTTTTTTTCCTCCAAGTTTTACTAGGCGATATGCATTAGTAATAAAAGGGTATCAATATCCAAAAAGAATAGAAAAGAAAACAAATTGTTGGAGAATAAATATGCAGAGTTCAGTAGAGTTCAATTTATTCAAAAATAAAACTCGCATCCAGTGAACGAAATAGAATTTGGGGCGCTTAACCATACATTCTGTATGGTGGCCCCTAACTGCATTTGGCCAAATATGAAAATTCAGAAGTGTCTTTCCATCTGGATGAATGACTTTAGCGTGGGCTTTTATCTTGGATTTTGTAATTTGGTAGCTACATGATAACAGATTTGGACTCTGACTTCAACTTTTCATTTATATAATGTTATAAAGAGCATACAAATGGAGCAGATAGTGGGGCTCAAAATTTTGTGAATCAAAACGGAATTCCATTTTTCTTGGTATTTCTTATGATAGGGAGAAGATTGTTCTTTTTTATTTTTGTCAAATTTGCAAAAAGTATATTTCTGAGTACTTTTATGCTCAAATACATGTATGCTTGAATGGTAATAGAATGCATTAGTTTTAGTACCGGGATTCAGTATTCATGTGACCTATTCCTTGGATTTACACTTTAATTTGGCTGTCTATTCATGAAGTTAGAATTTAGATTCAATGTTACAAGTTGCAATTCGACAACTATTCAATACTATTCTGGTATTCTGTGGGCAGGACAAACGTGGCAACCCACCTGGCATCCTACAAAATGAAAATGTGGATCCTATACCTGACCTCTTCAAAGTGATCATTAGAAGGCTAATCAAATGGCATGTGCTTCCTCCAACCTGTATTCCTGATAGTTGCATTGTTAACCTTTATGATGAAGGGGACTGTATACCTCCTCACATCGACAATCATGATTTTGTTCGGCCTTTTTGCACGGTGTCATTTGTTAGTGAGTGCAATATAGTATTTGGATCTAACTTGAAGATTTTGGGTCCTGGCGAATTTGATGGATCAATTGCTATTCCGTTGCCTGTGGGGTAAGTCTATATGCAATAGTTTGCATTGCCTTTATCTTTATTTATTTTCTTTTTCATTTTCCATATGGTGAATCTTTTGCTTGTTTGAGGGTTTTGTTCTCTTATGCTTATACTTCATTCTTTTTTGTTACGGAACCAAAACATGAAGAATTTATATTATATCCTTCCAGGTCCGTTCTTGTCATTAATGGAAATGCCGCAGATGTAGCCAAGCATTGTGTGCCTGCAGTTCCTACAAAGAGGTATATAATAATAGCCTATAAAGCTTTGGTTTTTATTGTTTTTATGTTGTGTTTACTCGTTTGTTTTAGTCACTTGTTTATACGATTTTTTTTTCCCGGTGTATTTCTCATAGGATATCTATAACGTTTAGAAAAATGGATGAAGCAAAAAGGCCTCTCGGTTTTGTTCCAGCCCCTGATTTGCAAGGCATAGAACCATTAGAGTATGATGTGAACAAAACAAAGAGGTTAAATTCTCCCAAGTCGGAGCCTCATAGGAGGCAGCAAGGTATGGTTTCTGGAAGAGGCGGCTCTGGAGATGGTGGTTCCCGCACTGAACCTCGCTATTCAACTTATAGTAGACGAGGATATGCTACTAATAACCGGAGGTCTAGGTGATTGATTGGAGCTCAAGGAAAAGAGGCATATGTGTATTTATATCCATTCTTGTGTTGCAAAGGTGCGTGTCAAAATTGAATTTGATAATCACTTGACCGGTATCTACACGTGCGTATATATGACTGGGTTTGTGTTTGAGCGATATCTACAAGTATTTGGTGAGAAGAAGCCAAGGAATCATGAACGATTGTGCTGCTTCATCAGATTGCAACATTTATTTTTCTTTCGATAAATAAATACCTGTAACGTTAGAATATACGAGAGAGATAGAGAGTATTATAGGCAATTTTTGTATTCATCCTATACACATAACGGTGTGAGAGTTGTAGTAGTTTTCAGTGGATGTTTGGAAATGATATGTAGAGCTCTGTTAGGATTCGTATTACCTTATTTGTTTATGATCTCTTGATGATGGCAACTGTATATTTCTCATGTGTAAATCAGTGTCCTTTCTATATTGAATTTTTTGTATATTAACGTTTAGTCGTCAAACTACATATTGTTTCTCTATTTTCACCAAAGAAAAAAGGAAGACTCAGGGCTGGTTTCTATCCTGAGGAGCCTGAGTACTAAGTTACAGTTGGACAGTAGCTATCTGTTCGTTGGTCCTGTATTCTACCTGAGCATTGTAATACTTGATGTTCACACATCCGGGTGTCTCCTTTGCAGTTAACTGGGTGTCTCAATTTCTGCATGCCTCGATTGAGGGTCACTAGGATGCTATTAAATGTATCCTTCGCTATTTAAATAGTATTGCTTCTTATGGTCTGAGCATGAGTGGCTAAATGATGCGAATTGAGATGGTTGTAAGGATGATCGAAAATCTACTAATGTTTTTAGATTGTTGCCTGGGTCCTTGAAGTACAATTTCTGAGTCCTCTGAGTATAGATCTATTGCTAGTCCAATTTTGGAAAAAAAAATGGCTTCAAATCCTACTTTGGGAGATCAACTTTTGATAGTTTTCTCCTCCTATGATAATTTTAGTGCAGTTTATTTAATGCTCATCTAGGTTTTTCATAAACTTAGCAGGCATCGTCGACGTTTTTTATTTTGTACATGATCGTGTTCATTTTAAAACACTTATAATACACTTCATATTCACTGTTGATCGATCGGACTATTTATGTGTTTACTAACCCTTTCGCATAGTGAATCTTTTCTTTAAAAGTCTCATTTAGCCTAACATAGTATTTAAAATATTATTATGGCTTAATGCATATGTGACCCTCTAAACTTGTATCTTTTGGTCATTTTACCTCCTCACCTTAAGAGACATCATTTTTACCCTCTCAACTCTTCAAAAGTGATACTATATAACCCTTGAACTTGCATATTTTGGTCTTTTTACCCCCTCACCTTAAGAGACTTTTTTTTTACCCCTTCAATTCTCCAAAAGTGGTACTATGTGCCTTACATTTTTCAACTCAACAGAAAAAAAAGATTGTATAACATGCGCTACAGTAGTTAAATTTTCGTAGGACATGTGGCTATAAATTCAGACATGTCAGCATTTGTAATTAAATGGACAAAAACACCTTTAGTTAACTTAAAAACACATTAAATTTGGACATGTCAGCATTTGTAATTAAAAGGACAAAACATAAACATAATACTACAATAGATTATTATAAATCATTACATATGCTCCCTATTGCAATTCTTTAACTCATATAACTCCTACCATAGTATCATTTTTGGAGAGTTGAGAGGGTAAAAGAGAAGTTCCTTAAAATGAGAGGATAAAATGACCAAAAAATTCAAATTTAGGGGTTACATAGTACCACTTTTGAAGAGTTGGGGGTAAAAATGATGCCCCTTAAAGTGAGGGGGTAAAATGACTAAAAAAATATAAATTTATAAGATTACATATGCATTAAGTCTATTATTATTTTGCGTCATTTGGTATCATTTAACTCATCAATTAACTTCTCATGAGATAAATGTTAGCAAATGATACTGCTGGAATGAAAATATCTTGAATAACACATGAACTATATAAGGATTTTGAAAATTGATCTAGGATTATAAGTATTATTAGTAAATTTAGTGAATAGATTAGGAAATGTGACAAAGAAAAAAGAGGAGGGTATGTAGATGTAGGTAGGCTAGAGTGGAGTCTATGGAAGAGAATGGCATAATAATATTAACAGGGCAGTCTGTCTCATAGAGAGATATGGAATGATAGTGTGTGATGTAATTCTAGATATGCATTCAAATAACAAATAAATAAACAGATAGTTTTAGAATTTTAATTAACAAAATTAATTGGATCATTCATTACCTCAAAGAAAAACAAACTACATACATCATACATGTACTATATACTCTTTCACTCACTCTTCCTTCTTCTAGTAATCTATTTTTCCACCTCTCTCTCTCTTTTCTTATTGGAGAACACAGTAAAGAGACACTAAACACTTGTCAAGCTTAATTAGATAAAAGAATTATATAGAGATAAATCAGATTTTAAACGGTTATGCATTTAATTAAATCTAAATTAAACACTCAATTTTAAAAATTCAAGTAAAAATTCAAGTAAAGCTTACACAACCTTTGTTTACAACACTAGTTTATATAGAAATAGAAACTTGAAAAGATACTCAAATAATTTATATTACTATTAATAATAATCTCTCTCTTTCTTTTTTTTGGTGAGTAACTATCTCTCTCTTTGATATATGTGTTTTATTCCAAAGACAGAAGTGACTACTCACTCCATACACAATCTTCTTCTAATTTATTACTTTCCTGAAAATCATTCTTCTTCACTCATCAGTTTTAATTCATTCTTGTTTCATTCTACTACAATTTATGTGCAATATAATACCCATATCCATAACATTGTTGTTCCATATTTATTACCATAGATAAATATTACATCCATTACACTTTAAAAATCAAGAAATAACAAATAACAAAGATATTTGTTAAATTATGTTGAGATCCAAGGATCGAAATGATAGAAAGAAGAAATGAAGGAATTCTGTTATGAATCGTTTAAAGAGAAACGGTTACAATCAGCTGTTTATATAGCTGGAATAACGGAGTCTACAGTGCTAACTGTTTTCCCGCCAAATCCAACTGTGTAAAACTAATTAGAATCTTGATTAGTTGACTGAGCTATATTCAGTCTTGATAAGCTTTAACATGCCTCCCTCAAGTTGAATATAGATCAGACAAACCAATAAAAGAATTACATTCAATAATACAAAAAACTAAGTATCATGATTAAGCTTTATAATTCCCATTCGCTAAAGAGATGGCACCATTGCTTCATGACTCAAAGCTTTGGTGAAGAGATCAGCTAGCTGTCTGTGTGAATACACATGAGGAGTCTTTAGAAAACCAGCAGCAATAAAATCTCTCACAATGTGGCAATCGATTTCTACATGTTTAATTTTGTCATGAAAGACTGGATTTTTAGCAATGGCAATTGCAGATGCATTATCACAATATAGAGGAATAGGTGTTTCAAAGAGAATGTCAAATTCCCCTAACAGATAGCTTATCCATTTTACTTCGCAACTAGCTTGAGCCATGCTCCTATATTCTGCTTCTGCAGATGACCTGCTAGCAACAGTTTGCTTCTTGGCCTTCCAAGATACTAAGGCACCTCCAACAAAAATGCAGAATCCAGAAACTGACCTTCTTGTTGTTTTACAAGTGCCCCAATCTGAGTCACAATAAGCTGTTATGTTGATTTGAGACATAGGATTAGATGGATAGAAGAGACCATAATCCATTGTACCCTTTAAGTATCTGAGTACATGATTAGCAGCTTGTAAGTGAACTGTTGTAGGCTTTTGCATAAACTGGCTTAGTTGTTGACTAGCAAATGTGATGTCAGGCCTGGTAAAACACAGATATAGCAGTCTGCCTACTATTCTTCTATAGATTGTAGGATCATCAAGTTCAGCACTAGCTTGTGTGAGATCAACTCCATTTGGGAGAGGACTACTAGCTGTTGTAGTGTTGCTCATACCAGCATCTACAAGAATATCTGATGTGTATTTTGCCTGTGATAAAAGAGTGCCTTCGTCAGATCTAGCAACTTCAATTCCCAGAAAATACTTGACTGGCCCCATGTCTTTAATAGTGAACAAGTCATGTAAGTACTTCTTGACATCTGTGATGTTTGTCTCCAACTCACTAGTAATAAGTATATCATCCACATAGATCACTAGATAAGTAGGAGGAGAGTTTGAAGGTCTGAGAATGAAGAAACAATGGTCATGATGTGATCTTTGAAAGCCAAAGTTGATGAGTTTCTGAGATATTTCTTTGTGCCACTGTCTACCAGCTTGTTTTAACCCATATAGTGACTTGATGAGTTTACAAACTTGATTTGGAGGACATCTAGTGTATCCTTCAGGTGGTTCAAGATATATATCTTCATCAAGGTAACCATGCAAGTAAGCATTGTTGACATCAATTTGATGAAGAGGCCAGTTCTTAGCAGAAGCAACTGCAATTAACATTCTCACTGTCACACTTTTGGCAACTGGACTGAAGGATTCAAAATAATCCAATCCATAAGTCTGATTGTATCCCTTGGCAACCAGTCTTGCTTTAAATCTGTCAACTTCCCCATTAGCTTTTCTTTTGATTTTCCAGAGCCACAACGATTTGATGGCTTTCTTTCCAGCTGGTAAAGAAGTGAAAGTCCAAGTACCATTGGATTCTAAAGCTTTGAGCTCATCTGTCATAGCTGCTTTCCATCTAGGATCTCTGTTTGCCTCTTTGTAAGAAGTGGGTTCTTTCTCTTCATTAACATTGGCAATAAAAGTCAAATGAGATTGACTAAAGGTGGCTATTTCTGGAATGGAAATTGTAGGGGTTGTGTCAGATGGTATTTCAGTAGCTTGGCAAATAAAATCTTTGAGCCATGCTAGTTTGTATATGGTTCTGGTTTTGGTTGAAGTCTGTGATGGTAAAGAAAATGATTTAGTAGAAAGGATAGGATTTGGTTGGGGTTGAAGGTCTGGTATTGATGTGGGTGAAGTGTTTGGATTGAAGTGAGATTGGGGTTCAGGTGTGAGGTTTGGGGTTGATTTAGGGAGAGATAAGGGAAATTCAGAATCTGAGAATGTGACATCTCTAGAAATGATGGTTTTATGAGTGGTGAGGTTAAGTACTTTGAAACCTTTTTGAGTAGGTGAAAATCCCAGAAAAACAGCTTTATGAGCTCTGGATTGAAATTTGTCTTTATGAGGGTGTGTATCTGTGTAGTAGCAAAGGCATCCAAAAGGGTGAAAGTTGGAGTAAGTGGGTGGGTGTTTGTATAAGGTCTCAAATGGAGTTTTCCAGGTTAGTGTAGGTGTTGGAAGGGCATTGATAACAGTGGTAGCAAGTAGAATTGCTTCACTCCAAAAATCAATTGGAAGGTTAGATTGTGTCATAAATGCTCTTGCAACATTTAGCAACTGCCTGTGCTTTCTTTCTACAGATCCAATTTGTTGGGGTGTGTAACTGCAACTTGTTTGGTGCAGAATTCCTTTCCTTTGAAAATAAGAAAGGCATTGAGAGTTGAGAAACTCAGTTTTATTATCACTTCTGACTTGTTTGACAGTATGATCAAATTGATTTTCCACCATAGTGATGAAGGTTTCAATGGCATGAGGTACTTGGCTTTTCTGCTGCAACATGATAGTCCAGGTGACTTTAGAGAAATCATCAAGGATCGTAAGAAAGTAATTAGCTCCATTGATAGAGGTAACTTTGTAAGGGCCCCAAACATCCATATGCAAGAGTTGCAATATGAAGTTTGATTTGGATTGACTAATAGGGAATGGGGTTCTGGTTTGTTTAGCAGCAGGACAAATGTCACATTTGTGGTTAGAGGGGGAGTATGAAATGGATGGTATATGTGCTAGGACTTTGTCAGAGGGGTGTCCTAGTCTGTCATGCAAGGTATGGGTATTTGAATTAGAAGATGGGGTAATAGTGGATAGACAAAGGACTGGAGAGTATTTCTTTATGTTTTATGGTTGAAAGGACTATGGAGTAAGTGTATAGAGGCCTCCAGAGTAAAACCCCACTGCTACAATCTCAGAAGTGACTAGGTCCTGTAAAGAGCAATGAGTATGATAAAAAACAACCATAATCTTTTCCTGCTTCAATAATTGTCCAACTGAAAGGAGATTATACTTGAAAGATGGTAAGTGTAGCACCTCTTTTAAGTATAATTTCTTTGAAAGTTGAATTTGTCCTATATGTCTAACTTGTAAACTGCTACCATCTGGTAATAGTACTGGTTTCTTGCTATTAACAGCCTCATAATTGCAAAAAGATGATAGATATGGGCACATGTGACTAGTGGCACCACTATCTATTATCCAGAAATTGCATTTTGTATTAGCATGAGATTGTGATACATTACCAGCAAAACCAGCAAAAGCTGAGAAGTCTGCTGTAGTATTGCTGTTCAATGTAGTTTTGCCTTTGAGCATCTTATACACTTCTCCAATCATCAGGTTCATGCTTTTGTTATCAATATTTGTATCTTCTTCAATGACATCTCCATCATCATCAAATGGAGTAAATTTTTCAGCTGAAGTATAAGCTCTGTTGGGATTTTGTTGTGGATTTCTGCTTCCTCCATTATTGTTTGAACCACCAGATCTTGGCTTCCCCTTCTTCTTTGGATCTTTGAACCAATTAGGATAACCAACGATCTTGAAGCATTCAGCTCGAATGTGGCCAGTTTTCCTGCAATGATTACAAAATTTGTCTTCTTTTCTTTCATACTCAGCAGTATTGGGGGAGTTGTTCCTGGTACTAGACACAGGAGTATAAGATGAATGATTAGCAACTTCTATATGATGAGACATGCCCAACTCCTTTTGTTTCTCAATTTTAAGCACCATAGAGAAAGCTTTGTTAACAGAAGGAGTGGATTCTTTCAACAGAATTTGGTTGATGACATGCTCATAACCTTCATTTAGCCCATTTAGAAATTGCATAAGCCTGTCTTCTTCAATCATATCTTGCATGCTTTTGAAAGCATTGCAATCACATTCTTTAGAAGAACCACAATGACATACAGGCATAGGTCTAAGTAGGCTTATTTCATCCCAAAGCTTCTTCAATGAAGTAAAGTATGAACAGACTGTTAAATTTCCTTGAATAGTGGAATTTAATTGCCTTTTCAATCTGAACATCATAGGGGCATTGTTATCACCATATTGTTGCTCAAGTTCAATCCATAATCTTCTAGCAGTTGTGGCATAAGTGAAACATTCAGCATGATCTTTATGGATTGAATTGAGTAACCAAGCTGTAACTAAACAATCATTTTCTTTCCAGGCATCATAATCTTCTGTGTTTCTAGCAGGTGGATCTTCATCAGATTCAATGAATCTAAGCTTCTTTTTAACAGTGAGTGCTCTAATCATGCCATGGCGCCAAGTGAAGTAATTGTTTCCAGTTAGGAGTGTACTTACAATCATAGCACCAGGATTATCATGGCTAGAGCATGAATATGAGTTGTGATTTCCGGATCGACTCGATCGAATTTCATCTTCTTGATTTCGATTATTCACCATTGTTGAGTTTGAAGGTTCTTCGATGTCAGTTGATCTATGAATTTCGTCTTCTTCAAAGTTGTGATGAACTTCTGTTTCTTCTTCTTCTTCGAATCAATGAACAGCTTCTTCTCCTTCAAATTGCAGAGATTCTAATATTTCTTGCTGTTTGTTTTGATTTCGATTCGTCTTCCTTCTTCTACGATCTACCATTGAAGCTCTGATACCATGTTGAGATCCAAGGATCGAAATGATAGAAAGAAGAAATGAAGGAATTCTGTTATGAATCGTTTAAAGAGAAACGGTTACAATCAGCTGATTATATAGCTGGAATAACAGAGTCTACAGTGCTAACTGTTTTCCCGCCAAATCCAACTGTGTAAAACTAACTAGAATCTTGATTAGTTGACCGAGCTATATTCAGTCTTGATAAGCTTTAACAAATTATATTGAAATGTGGATAAGTTGTGAAAACCGTGTTTCTCAAAAGTTATTAATTTTAGTTTTTTTTTTTCTGAAAGTAAGTATATTTTCTTTTTAGCAGTTTTACATTATTAAAAGACAATGTTTTAAGACTCTAAAAAAATAATGTCAAACTATGCTTTAATAGTTATTTGACTAAGAGAGAGTAAAAAATACCATGCTTGATTTCAGTATCAGAAGTTCAAGCTTTATGGAAAACGTGGCTCTAAAATAGTTTATGGCCTTCGATCAGCTTGAAATTTTTTCTTAACAAAGAAGATTTTTAATGATAAATTCGTCAAAAATTTATACTTTCTCATCTAAATTTATATTTTTCATAAAAAAAAATGTTTTACTCTAAGCAAAAAATAAAAAGTTTGCAAAATTTTGTTTGTATATCTAGAATAAAATTGGCCTCCTCTACGTTTCTACCCTAGTCACTGTCCTCATGATCATGCATGCATATCCTATACAAGTTTGGGTTAAAAAAAAGCATTAGATTATGTGAAATATTTATATAATTATTCCTTTGTGTCAAAAAAATATGATCTTTACCGTAAATCTAAATTAAAAGCGAAAAAGAAGTTGATAGATAGTTGTATGAAATAAAGAAATGTTAAAGGAAAAAAAGAAAAAAGTATAGTATTGTGTTCCCAAGAAAAGCATGATAAGGAAGGAGAAGAAAATCTGATGATGGAAGTCTCAAACTCAAAGATGAAGATCAAATAAATAAATCTGCAACTGAATAACTGTCAGAATTTTTCAAAAGTGGAATGCGACTGTTGCAGGTTCATATTGAATTCAAGGACATGTATTTTTATCTTTATTTACCATCATTTTGCTTTACTACTCACAACTAGGGAATTTTATTTTGCATCTACCTATACTATATAATTTCTTTTGGAATATAATCAATGAAGTAAAATAAAAAGAAAAAAAATCTCATGATAATAAGGTCTTGTTTTTTATTATTAAATTGATTTAGTTAATTTATTTTGCTGAATTGAATTTCTAGAATTAAATTGAACTTAATCTAACTAATTTATTTTCATTTTTAAAAATATATGTAGTTTATACAAGTTCACAAAAAAGTATGGATTTCATTAATCTAAAGTATCACCTTAAAAAAGGTATGAGATATTTTATGATATGATTTTAAAAAATAAAAAATCTGTTTTTATAAATGTAATATTAAACAATTTTAGTTTTCTATTTCAAAATTGCTAATAATTTTTTTAAGTTGACGTATCGAATTTGTAAAAATTTGTAAAAATTTGTAACCTCAAGAGTAAACAAACAACAAAATGTATTTACTCCCTAATAAATATATTTTGTAACCTAAAAATATGAAGCAACTAAGTTTTTCTTTATATATTTACTCCCTAATAAATATATTTTGTTATTGTTCTATAATAATGATAATAATATATAATAAAGTTTAGTTACTTTATTTAAAGAAAAAATGGGGTCACCTCTCCCAAACATAGCCTAAATTGTCATTGGTGCAAATTTCTGATTATTTTATCAATGTTGCTTTTCAAAGCTAATTGTGATAGCACATGAGACAACGAAAATATATGCACTCAACTACAAGAAAAAGAGCCTTTTTGCAGTGTTATTTTTTTGGTTGTGTTTTTGTTTTCGCCATCATGTAATTGTATATAATTGATCAAGTAAAGACAAATGAAATCAACTAACCATCATCCACAATTTATCATCATCTCCCTTCTATGTAGCTATGTAAGTCATGTTGCTTTTACTTATCCTCATTACATTCCAATTCAGAGTTAAATTCTTTTAGATAAATTCAGTTAAAATATTAAATATTTAATTCATAATTGAGTTCCGTTTAACTTATTTCAAAAATAAAAATAAATATTAAAATCGTAATATAAATTTATACATCAACTAGTATAAGACCAAATAATAAGTGAACAACTACGACTAGTTGGCACTCCTAACCAAAGCCCTAACCCTAACATTGCCACTTTCACCGCCGTCGTTGCCACTACCACCATCATTAATGAAACACTAACCACCAACACCAATATATTTGTGAATTACTTCCGAACCGTTATGTTTAGGAAAGAATACCTAACCTCAAAATGCATCTTAACAGAAAATGATTGCTTTCTATATTTAAGAAGGCAATCTAGCTTCCAAGTTACCAATATGGAAAATATAACATAATGTGTATAAAGTGAAATATAGAATCATGAGATGCATTTTATGATCCCGTGATATGTTACGGAGAAGTATAGTTGGGGTCTTCAATAAATGTCCTTCATGTTACCAAAAAAAATAAATGTCCTTCATTTAATATTGCATTAGCAATAAATAAACTGGCTCAATTTATGCATGCACTTACAACTATATAGATTGGCAAGGTGTGCAAGTTCTCACCAACTTACAACACTCTAAAAATTATGGCATCTTCTTTCGTCGCAATTCACCTATTTGGCTACATGAATTTATTGACAATCACTGAGCCAAGACTCTTGACAATCATGATCCCAAATCCACAAATGGATATATTGTTTACCTATGCAAGTCTCTTATATCTTGGTGTTCGAAGAACAATGATCTATTGCTCGATCATGCCACTGGTGCCTTTTAAATTAGTTGGTTGCAAATTATTCTAACTGAAGGTTTGTCTTTGCCACTCATCTCACTCTCAATTCGATTTTTTACAAAAGTAAATCATTGAATTCAATTTCTTCTTTGTTTGGAATCGCATGAACTTAATTTTACTTAGTGTTCAATACATTTCCACTATTGATCATGTTGTTGACATAGCCACTTTTTCAAGATAGAATTCAGCTCTCATGTTTCAAATTGCATGTTTCAAATTGACTTTGTGATGTTACTCAAGCAGTTAAATCAAAAGTTCGAACTGATAGCTAAAGCTCAATTATGGTTTATATATTAACTTCAGAAACAAACCCGCTTACACAAATGTCTCTTGTGCTTGAAGCTTGCACAACACAAACTCATCTCATCACCATGTGTTTTTAATTCAATATATGTTGAGCTTTTCAAGGCTCGAACTCAGAACCTTTCGATTGCAGAAGTTTCGATATCGTGTTATTTAACTGATTAAATCAAAAATTCGAACTGATAATTAAAGTTCAATTATGCGTCCTCCAACTCAACTTGTAGAAAGATGACAGAATAGTTATGATTTATGTATTAGTTATTTAATTACACGGTTAGGGTTACATATAGTCTCTAGTATTCATAATACCAAGATACTCTAGTATTCATAGTACAAAGATTGAGGCTGCATATTCTATTATTTTAAAGAACTTAACTGTGGTTTTTCCTTGAAAAAAGGAAGAGCTAGCTAGGCTAGCCAATCCCCCAAAAAATGACGGAAGAAATTAAGTTTCAAAAAAAGTAATGATTGGGATGGAGAAACGATTGGTATCTAAACACAATTATCACAACAAAGATCCTAATAATAATATATCCTGAATGAGAGAAATGAATCAATCAATTAATAATTATTAATTAAAATAGGTTCAAATAGGTACTTCTTTTATTCTGAGAATAGGGCTTAGCCTTCCAAAAATGAATATATATCCAAAATAAATAAATTAAGAAATTAAGAACCCTAATTAAAAGAGACTGTAAAATGTAGGACAACTGATTTTTTATCTGAGAATGGTCCCTCAAAAATCTGAGTCTACAAAATCAGATTCAGATGTCAATTTTTTCTATACAATCTTTAATGTTTGCATTGAAACTTCTTGCTCATCCCTCTCATTTATAAATAAATATTTTTACATTTATTTTGGTGAAGGTGACACAAAACCAACTTATAATAATTCCCTTTTCATGCATGATTTCCTGAATCTTTTCTTTTAGCTCTATTCTTGATGCTGACCATCTATTCTATATCATCATTAATTGCCTATCTTTTTTGTTCTTTTGAAAAAATATATGTCTTCATATTAATTAGCTAGTTTGAGTGAACAATATTATTAAATCTGGAATAATTTTCTAAAATTATATCATCTTAACTTCAAGCCACTTAGATTTGAATACATGTTAGAATGTATGCGTTGTACACGAATTCATCGGGTATTTTGTTGAACATAAGAGGGACTAATATATTTTATAATTAATACTGTATATAATAAAGAACGAAATAGTTAGAAGCTGTTAAATAAGAATAATGAGCAAAGGGATGGATGGATGCATGGAAGTAATAAAATATTAATATATATACATAGACTAGAATTGGAGATTTTAAGGTTAATTAAGGTAAGATAATCACCTACTAATTACTTAGATTCTGTAGAGATACATGTCCACAATACAAGTCACTGTCACAACATGGAATAATAAACTAACTAATTAGCCATAATTACTTAATTAAGGTAACATCACCTAAGTTACAGAATAATAAATCCTTTAACTAATTAATTATAATCAGGTCCTTGAGCAGTGTAGGAATTGAGGCTGAGTTCAAGCTGATGAGAGTTGGAATGATCATCAGAAGCATACCAAGTGTAGGAATAATTATGCTTTAAATTGTTGTAGTAGCCATTGATCTCCTCTTTTTGTGTTGGAAAAAGAGGCAGTGTTGCTATTTCTTGAGCTTTTCTCTGATCATCTTCATCTTCTTCGTCTTCTTGCTCGGCTAGTTCTAGGGTTTCATTCATGGATTTTTGCATGTCAAAGAAGGAATAACATGAATTGTATGGATCCGCCCATCCTCCATAGTTGTTCTGGTTCTTGGATCCTGAGCAATCCTATAGTTCATCCAAATTTCAAAATCTCAATATGATCATTTGGTCATCAGGTAAGTGAAAGTTTGAGTTTCACCTACTAAACATTGTAATTTCAAGCTCTCATTAAAAAAAAAATGGTACATGACATTGTTTATCTTGAAAAATTGAGTTTAATTATATGTTCAACTAGCGCTGTCTGGTAAACATTAGGGTTAGAAAATTTGAGTTACACCTACAATATATAGCGATTTCATTAACGAAAATGTTTAGACTTGAAATTAATATGGCATAAGTCCTATCCCTAAATTTGTAAAACTAATTTGGTGCTACTTATTGAATAAAACATACCCTAAAACTCTTCTCAGTAGCAACAGAACTATAGCCATAGCTCCCAATTTGACCCACAGCAATCCCAGAAGGTGCAGATGTAGAAGCTGGAAAAAATCCTGAAAATAAATAAATAACACAAGATTAATTAAAAACAGCAGAAATAAATTATTCTAACAGTAGTAAAAAATATGTTTATTTTCTTAAAGTAGAGAAAAATAAGAATGAAAAATAAATAAGTACCAGAAGTGATGTTGGAGTAGATATAATTATTGGGTTTATTATTACTAATCCAGTTAGAAGGCTGATTAGCAGTAATAGCAGAATTAGGAGCAGAAGCAGTAGTGTTAGTGAAACGTTTCTTTTGCCTTTCACGAGCTTTATGATTCTGAAACCAATAAAAAACATTCTTCCCCTCAATCTTCCCATACTGTCTAAGATTAGCTGAAATGCTCTGAATCTGCTCTCCATTCGGGGACCGAACCCCGCGATTATAGTAAAGATCCTTGAGTATTCTTATTTGATCCGGTGTTGGTGTCCATCTCGTACTACTTTGCCTACACACATTACCGTTAGTATTATTATTATAAGCTCCTTTCGATCCGTCGGTGTTTTCTTGATGATCATGTTGTTGCTCTGCCTCCATTATTTTATGTTTTATCAAGAGAAAGAAGATGAAGAAGCTAGGAAACTGATCAAGAAAATATGGGTTGTATTGAGAAAGATGAATGAGATGAGGTGATAGGAGTGGTGAATTTATTTATAAAAAGGAAAGGCAATTAAGGGACAAAAGGAAGGGTAAGAATGGAATTACTTGCAAGAAACGGCATGACGTACCTAAGTACAATGTTATCATGATTATTATATACTAGTGTATTAATATATCAGAGAGAAGATTACAGATAGGGTTTTGTTTTTAGTAAAAACAAACATGCCTAGTGTCTTATTATACCTTCTGATTGACAGAAGGAAAGAATGAATGGCATAAAATTATCATAGATACAATGGTAGGAAGGTTATTCTTTTGATGGTGAAAATCTGGAGTTGTCTTATAGTATATAGGTTTTTGAAAATATAAATGTACGTGGGTTGTGGATTGATACTACAATTATTTAGAGTAATAATAAAAGATGTTCGAGTTATATTTATAATTAACACAATATATATTCAAAGAGTGCTCTAAAATATTTCTATCGTCAAAATATGTCAATTGAACTTAACTACTGGCTCATATTTTTAGTTCAATCATTTACTTCACATACAATATTTAGAACTTTCAAATTTTATGTGAATTGCTGTTCAAATCTTGGTTTTAACTTTTAGAAATCTTAGCTGGTGTGGCTGTTGGAGCAATTCACTCTATATTTTTCTGTTCCCCTATTTTGTTAAAATATCACTAACTGACTGTATCAAATTACGGATATTTTCCTAGGAAAATATAGAATGAATAATATCGCTATTTAGACATTATTATAAAAAAACTGTTATTTTTTATTTATATTATACATCAGCTGCATATTTGTTAGTTTTTAATTCTACGAAAATTTGAATTTTTTTTGTCAAACTTCTAAAATACAACATTATTTAAAAAAATTATCCAAATATGTAGATGTATATTTATGATAACTTGGTCTTCAAGTCCGGCTGACTCTTCTCGGAATATTCGGCTAACCGTCGTCGGCGATCCACCGCCTGCACACACTCCGATGCTTAAGTCAGAATTTGTTTAATGAATGCGTCAGAACAATAATGAAAAGTAGTAATATTGTCAGAGCATATTTATGAATAGTAAAAGTGTCTTTTCAAGTTTCCATTTAAGGTTTATATAGGGGTTCTTTTTGGAAACCCTAGCTGAGGTGAAACCCCTAAAATACCCTTCTCATGTTGAACAAGGATATGAGAATCCTTTGGTGGACCATGTAGGCCCTCTCACCCCTTAATGATACCTGGGCCTTATAGTGGGCCAATCCCCATTTATGTCATATGAGCCTCTTAATTGGGCTGATCGTGCCTTTTGGGCTTACACGCTTCTTAATGGGCTGATCACGCGTCGTAAGCCTTTTAGATAACGCCTTATACAAATTTGGGTGTTATCAGAAGCCCCTCCTAAAAGTGAATTCAAGCTCTTTAGAGTTTGTCTTCAACAAATATGGAGTTTGATTTCCAACTAGAAGTACCCGTTTACCATATTGAAGGCAAATTGCGATGATCGACTAATCTGTCAAAGCACGTTTATCGACATGATTTTCCCTTTTTTTTTTTTTTTTTTTTTTTTAGGACACGGCATGATCGGAGGGACGTCGGCGGTGGACGCGTCTCGCCTGCGGACGTGTTCCGTCCGGACCTGGCGGACGTGTCCAGCCCACGGACCGGCGGACGTGTCCTGCCAGGTTCCGGCGAACGCGTCACGCCTGGTGGTCGGCGGACGCGTGCCGCCTGAGGATCGGCGGACGTGTCCAGCCCAAGGACCGGCGGACGTGTCCTGCCAGGTTCCGGCGGACGCGTCACGCCTGGTGGTCGGCGGACGTGTCCAGCCCACGGACCGGCGGACGTGTCCTGCCAGGTTCCGGCGAACGCGTCACGCCTGGTGGTCGGCGGACGTGTCCTGCCAGGTTCCGGCGAACGCGTCACGCCTGGTGGTCGGCGGACGCGTGCCGCCTGAGGACCGGCGGACGTGTCCTGCCAGGTTCCGGCGGACGCGTCACGCCTGGTGGTCGGCGGACGTGTGCCGCCTGAGGACCGGCGGACGTGTCCTGCCAGGTCCCGGCGGACGTCTCCGGTCGCCTGGTCAGGCCGGCTTTCGGCGGCCGGCACCAGGCCCGCCGGACCGCCCATAAGCGCGGTCGGCCACCTGTTCCGCCGCCGCCGGAGCTCCGGCGGACCACCTCCACCCTTTGTTTTTTGTAGTCATCATCTACTCCTTTGAAATGTGTGCCACCCTCAGCTTTTACAAATTTTAGTTTTTTGTGCATCACCTTGCAGGCTCTATTTCCTTCATTTGTGTGCCATATCTTTAATTTTCAGGCACTAATAATTTTTCTGAGTGTATACAGATGATTTTTTCAAAAGTCTATAAGTATGGAGCTTGCTCCATCATCTTCATTTGCCAAACTTTCTCTTCTCTCACTACTTTCTCTCTCTAAAATCCGGCGAACCACGTCGAATTTCAGCAACACCCGACCTTGACATATGTAAGTGGGACTTATATAATTTTTTACTTAACCTTATTAGCCGAACAATTAGATCATGAGTTCACTTTATCGTGACGACGTCGTGTATCATTATGGCGTTGATGACGTCGACTCATCCGAACTCTATGATTCGCCCGACGGGGAGGGTTCCCCCGATCATGCCAATTCTCCTGAGAGGGTTGTCACTCCTGAAAGGAATGGTGGCGAAGTAGAAAGTGAAGAGGAAGGGATTTTGGGGAACGTGGTCAATGATCCGCAAAAGAGACGTCGTAGGAGGAGGCATGCTCCGGTTACTGCGGACGATGTCGAATCCTCCTCATTAGCCCCTTTGGCGTCTGTCTTGGACCGAAGTTCAATAGAGGAACTACAAGAGCGTCATCCTTGGCTAACCGCGGTTGAGTGATCCCGGCTAAGGCGAACCAACGCCCTTATAATCCTCCCGACGGGTGCTTTTGTATTTACGCAAGCCAAATTGAACATGGGTTCACGTTCCCCCTCCCAGAGGAGATATCATGCGTTTTGCATTATTTTCATCTTTCGCCGGCTCAGATTCACCCTAACGGTTGGCGAGACCTAGTTTGTAGTTACTGGCTATGTTGGAGTTTGGATCTGACCTTCACTCCAAGTCTATTTTTTAGCCTCTATTCACTGATAAGGAAAGCTAAGGACAACCATTACTCTTTTGCCAAGATTGCAGGGGTTACGTTTCGCCCCTTTACCGGGAGGGTCTCTAATGTTCATGATTGGCATGACAAATATTTTTTCATTCGACCCGATATCCGTGAGCATTTTGGCAACGTTTCGATTGCATGGAACAGGGGACCTCTTCCTCGCGGGCAAATCGACGTTACCCTGACGAGGGCTGACTCGGCCGCGCTTGCTCTTCTTTTGAGTGTCAAAGCGGAGACTTGGTCGTACTCGGACGTTTTATTTTTTAGGGATTGCGGACGCGCGTTGGCGTTTTATGATCCTGACAACCGTGTCTTCACTTATTCCTCGTGTTGTAGATCTAAAGGTTGGTACTTATTATTTTTACTTTTTACCCTTTCAGGGATTCTTCTTCCTTACCTACTGACACCATGGCGGGATTCTTGGCAGCCAAGCGGAAGAAGGAGGCGTTGCTCAAGAAAAGGAAGACCACGTCTCCCTCGGCAGGCAAATCAAGCACTTCCCCCTCCGATGTGTTGACCCCTCAGGAGGGCCATCAAGCTTCCTATCTTGGGGTCTCAGAACGGCCACCTCTACCTTTGCCTAATCAACCCACTAGCTCGGAGTTTCCCAACATGGCAAGTTATTGGCGCAGTCAACATGGGGACGGCATAGTGGCCGCGTCCCCCCATCTTGTGGCGGATCTACGTGTCACGTTCTCCCAACTCCCCCAAGAGGTGTACCGTAGTACAGAAGGTGGTCCATTGGCACAACTCGAGATGGCCTCGAGTCAGGCTCTCCAAGTGAGTGGTTCTGGTCACGCTTGGTTTTTTTGTGCTTTTTTAGGAGTTTCCCTAACTTTTGTTCTTGCTTGTAGGTTTTTAACTCCATTCAGCTCAACATTCGAGAGATTTGAGGAGAACATGAAAGCGAAGGAGGAGCTTACCGCCGCGAAGGCGGAAAAGCGCAAGCTTCGGATGGAGAGGGATCGGCTTCGTCATGAACGCGATGAGCGCGCCAACGACCTCAAAATTGCCCAAGACAAGCTAAACGAATGTTTGGAACGTTTAAGCTTAGCCAGGGAGGAGGATGGCCTTAGGACCTACTATTATGGCGAACGCTTGACCGCAGCCATCCAGCGTGACAATCCCGGCATCCATTTTAACATTCCCGAGGTTGAGATCCCCCCTTACCAGCTAGCTAAAAGTTGGGATGACTTGCCTCATGAAGAGCGAATGCGTGCGCTCTACCAAGACGCTCATGGTTATCCGAACGATGGTGCGCACACGTCCACCTCAGCCGGTCATCATGATTAGCCGAGGCCCATGTTGCTTGTTTGCTTTGTGTTTAGCATGTCGCACCTTTGTTTTATTTGTGTTTTGTTGTTTTTGTTTATTTTTGGCGCATCGCGCCTTGTATTGTTTTTCCTTTCTTTGTTTTTATTTCTGGCGCATCGCGCCTTGTATTAAATGTTTGTGGGCGTTTCGCCCCCTTTCTTTATGAAGTGATCTTTTAGTGTTCCTTCATTCTTATCGTTTTTGTGATTCGTTATTTGGGTGGCCAACCCTTGAATCATTTTTATGGGTCCGCCGTACATGTATGTTTATACTTTGGATTTTTCGTTTTGTACTTCGAAGATTTTTAATTTGCCTACCTTGGGCGTATGTTTGCATGCTTTAGTTTTTGAGACAATTTTATTTACTAAGTAAATGGTTGCCATAGGTTCGCCTTGATATATGGCGCACATGTGTATCCCCCGAAAAATTAATACGAATATTTATGTTTGTTCAGGGTAAACGTTTGTAAGACCATGTTCCCAAATGTTTGGGCGAATGGAGAATTGTGCAAGGATACTTTCCATAAAAAGTTCTTGTATTAATAGGAAAAACTTTACAAAAGAGTAAATGATAACGTGCAAACCGTCTAACTATGCCTCGTTAAAACCTCAATACGGAAAACCCAGTGGGAAAAAACCGAATTGAGGAAAAAGAGTACATAGTCTGGGCGGATGCTTACATATGCCTATTGGCGGATGTGATACTTTCTAAGGTTCTTGATGTGCCATGTACGAGGCACCTCTTTTCCACTCATGGTCTGAAGTTGGAATGTAGTAGGTCCGATTTTCCTAGAAATGGCGAATGGACCGGTCCACGTGATTCCCAACTTCCCTTTGCCTTCAAGGGATTGATTCTTATCAGCTCTTTTTAACACCAAATCGCCCTCCTCGAGATGGACCTCCTTGACTCGTTTGTTATGGTAGGAAGCGATACGTTGTTTGTAAGCTGCCATATGCTTGTAGGCGCGCTCGCGCCTCCCTTCAGCATTATCAAGATGGTGACGGAGGTACAACTCATTTTGGGTTTCGGCGTAGTATAACACCCTATCGCTTGGTGGATCGACCTCGATGGGTACCACTGCTTCCACCCCATAAACTAAGGAGAATGGGGTTTCATTCGTTCCAGTCCTTGGCGCGGTGCGATAAGCCCACAACATACTGTTGATCTCATTCACCCATCCGGTCTTCTTCTCACCTAACCGTTTCTTTATGCCATCTACCATGGTTCGATTGGTGACTTCAGTTATGCCATTAGATTGGGGGTAGTAGACAGAAGCGAAGCGATTCTTGATCCCGAAACTCTGGCAGTACTCTTTGAACTTGACACAATTGAACTGAGTACCGTTGTCCGCGATGAAGGAGTAGGGTATACCAAAACGAGATAGAATGTGAGACTCAACGAATTGAATTATTTGTTCCGGGGTTTGGGAAGACAATGCTTCGGCTTCCACCCATTTTGTGAAATGGTCCACTGCCACAATGAGATAGCGTTTTTGATTGGTCGTACGGGGGAAGGGCCCGACGAGGTCGAGTCCCCATGTGGCGAACGGCCAACCTTCCATGATGGGCTGCTGATAACTCATTGGTAAATGGACATCTTTAGCATGAACTTGACAATTTCGACAAGTTGACACAAGTTCCTTCGCATCTTCGTCCGCCGTAGGCCAATAGAATCCGGCTAATCTGACCTTCCTCAGAAGGGTGGCGGATGCTTCATGTGCGCTGCAAACCCCCTCATGAGCTTCTCTCAAAATTTCGATCCCTTCATCACGACGTATACACTTTAGCCAAGGACAAGTATAAGATTTTCGATACAACTGTTCCCCCATGATGGCATAGCGGGCAGATTTGTTTACAACCCGCCGGGCCTCTACCTTGTCCGCCGGTAATGTGCCGCTTTCAAGATATTGGTGGATAGCCATTCGCCAATCTTCTTTGTCGGATAGTTCAAGCGAGTGTACTTTATGATGAACAAATGCCGGATTTTCTTTTACTTCGAATGGGCATATCAGATCCCTCCAACCTTCAAGGCTAGCCGCGGCCTTCGCCAGTTCATCCGCTATTGTGTTAGATCCTCTTGGTACATGCACTATTTCCCATGTGACCCCTTTTGCGGCCAACTCTTTGGCCAATCGCCGAATTTCATCAATGTACAGCCCAAGAGTTACATCCTTGACGGTATAGGTTTCGGCGACTTGATTGACCATGAGCTTAGAATCGCTATAGATGATGACTTTTGAAGGTGCAATCTCTCTTAGCAAATTTAAGCCCAGAACCAAAGCCTCATACTCCGCCGCATTGTTGGTTGCTGCAAAGGTGAGCTTAGCGGCATAACTTAGGCGAATAACATCAGGCCCCTTGATGTAAACCCCGATGCCGGCACCTTCAGAGGAGGAAGCCCCGTCAGTATACATGGTCCATTCTTCTTTCACAATTTCTAGAGGCGATGCCGCGCCACCGGTGAATTCATTAATAAAATCCGCCAATGCCTGGCTTTTGAGAGCGGGACGTCCTTCGTATCGGATATCAAATTCACCAAGGCGTACGGACCACTCCATCAACCGCCCGGAGGCCTCAGGACTTTGAAGGACTTTTCGCATTGGTATACCCGTTCGCACCACAATCGTATGTGCTTGGAAATACGAACGAAGGCGCAATGCCGTGGTTACCATTGCCAAAGCCATCTTGTCCAATTTGGAATACCGGATCTCTGCCCCTTTTAACACCTTGCTAACGTAATAGATAGGGAATTGTTGTCCCCCTTCCTCTCTTACCATGACCGTGCAAACCGTGTCCTCCGAGACTGAGATGTATAGGTATAGATCTTCACCAGAGTTTGGACGACTCATTAAAGGGGGATGAGTTAGGAATTTTTTGATTTCCTCAAAAGCATGTTGACACTCATCCGTCCATTCGAAAGACTTGGATTTTTTTATCGCCGCATAGAAGGGCAAACATCGTCGGGCAGAGCATGAGATGAATCGCCCCAAAGCAATGAGACGTCCATTCAACCTTTGAACCTCTCGCACAGTTCTTGGCGTTTTCATTTCAAGTACCGCTTTAATTTTGTCAGGATTCGCCCCGACGCCCTGCTGGCTGATCATGTACCCCAAGAATTTTCCAGATGTAGCGCCAAAGGTGCATTTCTTAGGATTGAGCTTGACGTTGTATTTTTGCAATACTTGGAGAATCTCTTTGACATCCTGAGCATGGCGCTCCATGGTTGCACTTTTGATGATCATGTCATCCACATATACTGAAAAGTTCTCATTGACATTATCAGCGAATATTTGGTTCATTAGCCGTTGATAAGTGGCGCCCGCGTTCTTCAACCCGAAAGGCATGACTGTAAAACAATAAGTCGCTTGGTGGGTGATGAATGAGGTTTTAATCACATCAACCGGTTCCATCTTGATTTGATGGTAACTTGATTGTACATCAGTGAAAGAATATACGGCGTAACCCGCTGTTTCATCCACCAAGATGTCAATGTTTGGAAGTGGATATTTATCCTTAGGACATGCCTTGTTCAAATCTTTGAAGTCGACACACATGCGATAGGTACCCCCTGGTTTCTTGACTAAAACTACGTTAGCCAACCATTCGGTGTATCGAACTTCTCGAATTGCATCCGCCTTCAATAGCTTTGCTACTTCTTCCTCAATCGCCCTCTGCCTTTCCGGCGCATGGCTCCTTTTCTTTTGTGACACGGGGGTAGCATCCTTTGAAACGTTAAGCTGATGCGTGACCACCTCCGAACTAACTCCACTCAGAATTTCCCCTTCACCAATGAAGGCCTCATGGCACTCTTTGAGGACGCTAGATAAGGATTCTTTTATCTCTGGTGCCAAACCCTTAGAAAGCTTAACCTCCTTTCCCGTGGCGATTGTTAATAATTCTGTGTCACCATCAGCCTCGGTCACACGTTCCTCTTCTTCCGTCTCCTCCTGCTCCTCGGGTCTCAAAGTTAGAGATAGTGCATAAGTCTCTTGTGCCACCGCTTGATCTCCCAATACCGTCACGATGCCCTTGTGAGTTGGCATGTGAAAGCAAAGGTGTCTTGGAGAGATCAAAATTTCTGATTCATTGATAAAGGGCCGCCCGAGGATCATGTTATAGGCGAACGGAGCGTCCCAGATAACAAACTCGATGTCGCCGCGCCAAATTAGATCCCCTTCGCCCATAGAACATTCAAGAACCACATTCCCCTTTGTCTTCGAAGTGTGTCCTGTAGCACCCAATAGGTGAACCATGGCCTGCTCTACCCGAATTTCTGCTATTCCGAGTTTCGCAAAGGCATTTCTCGTGATCAGATTACAAGAGCTCCCCGTGTCAAGAAGAACCCGCTTTACTTGCCAGCCCTCGACGTCAACAGTTGAGACGATGGCGTGTGTGTGCGGACCCGAGACATGGCGATGCGCTGCAAATGGATAATTCATCTCGTGGTTCTTTTTGGTGTTACTTTTTCGCCCATGAGATTTTTTGGACTTTTTGTTTGGCGGTACATAGTCAGGTCCGCCGGATATCACATTGACCACCCCCTTATGTTTTTGCCTTTTGGGCTCCGGCTTATCGTCATCAGACTTATCGGTCTGATCAGCCTGTCCCTTTTGGTCCTTCTTCACAAAGTTGTTCAATTTTCCCCGAGTGACCAATTTTTCAATTTCTTTTGATAACTCCCAACAAGCTTCTGTATCATGGCCATCCGCCCTATGAAAGCGACAGTATGCCTTAGGATTACGTCCCACGTTCTCCCCTTGCTTGGTGGATGGGTAAGTGATATCTCTTTTAAGATTATTTTTCTCTACCCACATCAACACTTCCTTCTTCGTGGTATTCAAAGGGGTATAACGAGGTTTGTCGAACGTCTGCCTTTTTGGGCGATTGAATGCATCCTTACTCCATGGTCGGCGATCGTCCGTCCCCTTGTCTCGATTCACCGATGAACCAAGAGCGACCTTTCGCCGAGCCCGGTCACGCTCCACGTCGTCAACCTCCATCCACCGCTTTCCCTGAGCGATGAGTTCATTAATGCTCGTGGGTCGGTTTCGGGTGATTTCTGATCGAAGTTCAGCATTGTTAACATTAGTGACCATCGCTTGGATGGCTGTTCCCACCTCCAAATCCGGGATTTGAACACAAAGCCGGTTAAATTTTTCAATGTACTCCCGCAATGGCTGATCCTCCCCATGTGGAAGGTCATATAACGCCTGGCACACTACTCGGGCCGGAGCGCTACCTGCAAATTTAGCACAAAATCTTTGCTTGGTGTTTCCCAACTATCAATAGTATTTGGGGGAATCGAGTGGAACCAAGTGAAAGCAGGTCCACTAAGGGTGGTCAAGAATAATCGACACATGGTTCCCTCATTTGCATCAGCAATGTCCATCAATTCCGTGTACTGGCGAACATGAACGTTTGGATCCGAATCGCCCTTATACTTGGGGATCATGGGCATCCGAAACTTCTTGTCCTTTGGGCAACTGAGGATTTGTTCAGTGAACGGCGAATCCTTCGCGGTTAAGGCTGGCGCTACCGGAGCGTATCCCGCCTCCTTCAATACCTCTCGGACTCGTCGCTGTAACTCCTCGTCCCTGCTCTCCTCATGAAGGATGGCGGATCCCGGCTGAATAACGTGTGGTTCGTTCTCGACAGTTTCCGGAATCAGCCTTCTCCCCGTGAATGGGTCGAAGATAAACGCTCCCACATTACCTCCCGCACTTAGCCCGGCGAATGTGGTCGTTGTGGTAGTCTGGATGGGATCAGTTGGTTTGGGTGTTCCCGGTCCGCCACTACTACCAATACGCAAAGTGTGAGGGGGATTGATAATGGGCCCTACATTGTCCATTGATGGGGATCCAAACTCCGCCAAAAGGTTCCTTTGAGTTTGAACGCTTTGGGTTTGAACCTCCACCGCGGGCTCCCTTCGCCGCTCTAGTGCCTCCATCCGATCCATCATGCCTTGGAACATCCCGGCTAATCGCTCCCCGGCGTTATGATCCAAATGGGTTCGAAGGACATGCGTCGCTTCCTCCATAAACGTGCGCGGCGAAGCGTCGGAGATGTCCGTGATGATTGGATCAGAGCCCACGTTGATGAGAGGAAGGGAGACCGGAAGAGAGACCGGTATCACCGTTGCCGGCGCCGTTGTGGATGCGCCCGCACGGTCCGAAGTCTCGCTCATTTCGGCGAACCCTACGTCAACCAGGATGTGCTTCCGATTAACTAGGGTCCACGCTCACCGCACCACTTGATAACTTGGTCTTCAAGTCCGGCTGACTCTTCTCGGAATATTCGGCTAACCGTCGTCGGCGATCCACCGCCTGCACACACTCCGATGCTTAAGTCAGAATTTGTTTAATGAATGCGTCAGAACAATAATGAAAAGTAGTAATATTGTCAGAGCATATTTATGAATAGTAAAAGTGTCTTTTCAAGTTTCCATTTAAGGTTTATATAGGGGTTCTTTTTGGAAACCCTAGCTGAGGTGAAACCCCTAAAATACCCTTCTCATGTTGAACAAGGATATGAGAATCCTTTGGTGGACCATGTAGGCCCTCTCACCCCTTAATGATACCTGGGCCTTATAGTGGGCCAATCCCCATTTATGTCATATGAGCCTCTTAATTGGGCTGATCGTGCCTTTTGGGCTTACACGCTTCTTAATGGGCTGATCACGCGTCGTAAGCCTTTTAGATAACGCCTTATACAAATTTGGGTGTTATCAATTTATAATCTATTACTAAGAGCAATTAAACAACATACAAGTGCAATGGGCTGGAAAGACATTTCGATGAAATATTTATGGAACTAGCCAAAATTAATAATGTTAAGTTGCTCTTATCTACTAACGTGTAAAATTGCACCATTTTTAAATGTTATAAGTAAAGCATAGTAGAATATGAAACTACGAAGTGAATCACTCAATGGCAACTTTGGTGAAAAATTAACTGTGGTCGGGTTATTTTAGTCAAGGAGTTAAGATATTAAATATGTTTAAAAACAAATATTTTATTATTTTTTTTGAAACCGTGGTAGTAACTTTATTGAGGTTTAATAGCTATTCTAAAACAAATCCCACAGCGGAGTGGCCAAATGGTACATCTCTATTTTGTTATCATATAAACAATTAGAGTATAACTAAAAGTAATAATACAGTATCAACTTAATTTAATATATATATTTAAATCATATCTTTTAACATTATTGGAAATAACTTAAAAACATGAAATAAGGTCCTTACAATGTTATCCTTAAGTTTTATTTTATTTTAATGTCAACTTTTCTTTTAACTATCGCTCATGCATTTTAAGGTATCTTATCGGCTAAAAGAGATACGAAATCTAGTGACGTCCAAAAGGCCTAGACAACAAAAATCAGGACATATTTTCGATCTTGAACGTCTACACAAAATATCAATATTAATTAACACAAGCGGCTTTCGTTATAACACTGATAAACATGCATCATTTTTTGGTTAAGAGTTAAATTTGGATCTTATCCATAATATATTTGATATATAAAAGGTGTAAGGAAAAGAAGCTCATTCTTTTGATGGAGATGTGAAACCATGCAAAAAGGCAGAATACAGTAAGAACATATATTCTTTATGCTATATAACTTTATAGTAACTAACTAGAGGGGCAAATCTGTAAAATGTGGAAACATATTAAGTATAAGTTTTAGAGTGAGTGTTTGAGTAGTGTAGGTAGGCAGGCAGGCATATATACCCTGTGCAAGAATTGCAGGGATTTCTACGCACTACTTAATTTAATTAATTAATTGCAGCTGAGCTACCTACCCCCCCTCCCTCCTCTCTTCTTCTAATATCTACAGCTACTCTATAAAAAAAAACATCTCTCTTCTACCTAAGTGTAGTCTTAGTAGTACCCTCCAATGCTTAGTTAAAGAGAAGAGATGTTAATACGAGAGATGTGCTTATCTTAAATCTTTAATTCAATTAGTTGATTCTATATATGGTGTTAGAGTTTACTTAGTTCGGGCACTGACATCTCATTGATGAATTAATTACATATAGTAAGTTGGGCTTGTGTTGTACACACTTTAAACCTAAAAAACATCCACGTAAAAGATTTGTTAGAGATTAACTATTAACTTGAACTTTTAATTCAATCAGTTAATTGATAGATTTAAAACCTAAGTAAAGGAATGCCTCTCCGTTGAACTAATAAGGTCTTGTTTTTTATGACTGAACTGAATTGAATATTACTGAATGTAACTGAACTGAATTAAACTAAACTTAACAATAATGATAATATTAGACTTAACCGCAATAATTAAAATAAATAAGGTTAAATAATACTAATGGCAATTTTTTAAATAAATTTTATTAAATCTAAAATAACTCAATATTACAACAATTTAAGGTATGATGAAAATGAGAATATAAAAAATACTATAATATAAGACCTATAAAAAACATATTAGTAATAACTTGAGCTTTTAATGAAAATAAAAAGTTATACGACACAATTCTACTATAGGTGAGACATACTATTTGTTAATTAGTAATACTAAGTATCTAAAATTAGTAATACTAAATACATAAAATTGGAATTATAAAGATATGATATTTTTAATACATGTGAGATATACTTTTTATTTAATTAAAACTATCAAATGTTCATCATAAAATATATAAATTATTAAAATGTAACAAGTTTCTCATCATATGATATTTTATTTTACTGATGAATTAATTATTTTTTAAATAAATTAAACTTTATCTTAATTTATTTTTTAACTCAATTTAGAGTGTGTATATACATATATAATGATTAGTTATTGAATTAAACTAATTTATTAAATTTACTGAAAATACTAAACTAAACTGAAATAAATTATTGATAAGGCATAAAAAAAACATGACGTAAAAAAAACATGACGTAACAAGTTAAAGTTGATGCTTAAGACCCAAGGACAGTTTAAATTAATCTTCTAACATAGCAACACAATCATTTGAACATTTCCAAATTTGCCTAAAAGGTTAATATTTGATTCTAGATAGAAATCATGATCTTATTTTTACTTAACTTCTACATTGTAAGCATTGGTTGCATCTTTTTTTTCTTATTTTCAGTAAATTTTAGTTCAATTTTAATTAATTCGGTAAAATTCTTTAATTATTCAGCCAAATTTAACCGATTCAACCAATTCAGTTTAGTTCAGTTTAGCCATAAAGGCCTAAGTTTAGTACTACTGGCTACCAATTATAACATATTGGGCTGAGTATCTAATTCAGATTCAGCGCTTGGAAGCTCATGACTTTAAAAGCATAGTGAACCTATTCAATATACACATTTATTAATAAGCTCTGTCATTTGTGTTACAGAATTGTCTGAAATAGTTAAGACGCAATAACATCTTTTATATTAATTTTTTATATATATCCTCTCACGTGAATATTCCTTAGACTTGAAGTGTGCACACACATGCTCATCCTACCATGTGTTTTCAATTTATCGACAACTAATGTTGTTATGACTTAAAGTGACTTTTCGATCGCGGAGGAGTTTGATATATATCATCATATCAAAACACTGTTTGAAATAAAAGTTTCAGTTGATAGTTAAGACACAACATTACATTACATTTTATATTACTTTTTGACCACACGCCTCCTAATTTAAAATGTGAGATTCAATTGATTTTGTTCTTATTGTAATCTCTTAAAGCACCTCTTTACGCTGGTCAAATATTCCTACTCCAACACCAACCACTAAAGACAAAATTATTATAGGTCCATTAGCTTTTGTCTAGTTCGTTTACAGACCACAACCGATATATATAGTCGGTTGCAAGGTAATTAAGTAAAGTCGTTCTAATTCGGATATTTAAAAATCTCTAAAATTGTACTTGTAAAGGCAACAATATAAGTTGGTTCGATTTTGGATTGTTTAGTTCGGAGATATTTAGTTCGGTTATAGAATTCTCATTATGTATATACATATATTACTTAATAATAATTACATATTTCAATATCTCTAAAATCGTATCTATAAAAATCAACCATACAATTCGTATAGTCCTTAAATCGACAATTAAATACAAATTTAGACTTTTCATTCTAATTTTCGGTGCGATTCAAAATTTTTATATCAAACCTTAATAAAAATTAAAATAGATGATATAATAGAAAATAGGAAAGTGAAGCCGTCCATGCATTAATGTGAAGAAAGAAAAAGGGATTTGTGTCTGCAGTCCTTTCATAGGCTGCAAAGCACGCTCCCCAAGAGTTAAATGCAAAGAAAGAAAGAAAGAAAGAGCCATAAAATCAAGGGTGTTCTTATTCACAACCCCCCCTGTTTATTATTCACAACCCCCTCCCAACTTTTAAAATAATAAAACTTATTCCTATACCTATTTTACCCTTTTTCGGTGACAACTTACCCTGCTGTTTGTTTTTTTTTTTTTTTTTTTTCATGACATACCCTGCTCCTAAACACTGCTCATTTGCTAAAGTTTTTTTTTTTTCTAGGAATTTACCTCTTTCCTTTCTTTCCTTTCTTTTTATTTTCTTCTTCTCTTTATTTTTTATTGCTGAATTTTAGAGTGTTTAATTTTTCTCATATTAATATAATTATTCAATGTAATTTCACTATCAGATAATATTCTAATTATAGATAAAGCAGGGCTCTCTAAAAAAATAAATTATAGATAAAGCACATTTCCTTCAAAAAAAAAAAATAAATAAAAAAATAAACCACATCTGATTTTATGTATTTTTAGTAGAATTTGTAAAACAAATGGATTGAGGTTTGAAATTCATAAAAAACGATTGTTCTTTTTTAATGGGTTTTGTTTGATGCGTTTTTTACCCAACACATTAAAATATAACTTTAGCACTTTCGTTGCCAAAAGCTCAATTTTTCTTATACATTCGAGTTAGTCACGAACAATAAAATTTACTATTTAATAAATAATGTTGTCGGATTTAAAATGGACACTCGGGTATTAACGTATCTTTTAATAATACAATTATTCGAATTTTAGGACGTTCGGGTATTAACGTTCGTTTAATACTACAATTAAAATATTCCCATAATTTATATAACCAATATTATATTAATATTAACATAAAAAAATTTAATTAATTATAAGGGCATTATAGTCTTTTCAATAATCCATTCAAATTCTTTTTGAATTAAAAATTGAGAAGGGGGTTGTGAATAATAAGAAGAGGGGGTTGTGAATAAGAATTGACTAAAATCAAACAAGTGAGTGACAGAGTTGATGGTTTCGCAGAAGAAACTACTCTATCATCATTTCCTATATCATTCTTTCCTTCTTTTCTTTTTCCTAAACAAACAGAATTTTTACTATTTATTTTCTCAGATTCTAACATTTATTTCATTATATTTCAATATGTCATCTTTCTTACCCTTTCCAAATAATATGTCACATTCCCCCTCCAGAAAGTTCTATGCCTCTCTTTCCTTACTAACCATATCAATGCTCTCCCCATCTACTGCTCACTTATTTATGAACTATATGTTGAATACAATTTGAAATTAATACAAAAAAAGTCGTTGAGCTTCAATTTTTTAACATGATAGTTGACAATTTCACTTATCTTAAGAGACATTCGCATGAAGGGAGGAGTCTCAGGGATTAATATATATCTATATATATATATATATATATATATATATATATATATATATATATAAAAGAAAAACTAAGAGTCTATATCCATAATATATAGGTGTAGAAAATTAAAGAATGGCTAGCAGAAAATTGACCTCGAATAGACTGAAAACCGATGAAAGAGTACAATGAAATCCTAACCGTAACGCTCCTCAATCGGGAGAATTTCTTATTCAGAATCTCTATGAACTAACTTGATTACTCGTAAAATTGTAATCATTAACTAAGATTTTTCCACCACCGATTTGCAGAATAACCCTAGGCAAAGCCTAAAGAGTGTCTAGTGATTGTACTCAACAACGAGGATTAATCACTAAATAATTTAATTAAATGCCAAATGGTATAACTTTGAGAGTGGTGCTCACCTCCTGGTCATTAACTGATCAAAATAAAATTTGGTCAACCATCATTAGATTAAAATTTAAGGGTGGAGTTTAAAACTTAATGAAATCACATATTTTACTTTAATTATAAATAGTGTTTTTTAGTATACTCTAGATACTCCCGTATCAACCCATTGTCTTTAGCTGATTTTATTATGTTTTAATCTCCACCTTTGTATTCTAATCTAATAGTGATTGACTAAATTGTATTTAATCAGTTATTGACTAGGTGAACACAACTGTAACTTTGGATAATCCAAAACCAAATAATATATAACCCAAAAGTTATTTCCAAATAAGATAGGTAGATTAGAAAAAGGAAGAAGCTGTGATGATGAAATCATAGACAACATATAAGCCAAATCCATTTATTTGTGTGAATCATTAATTCAATTTATTTTTATTTTTTCCCGTTCTTGACTGGATTAAGGGAAGATTGGATAAATTCATAATGAGAAAAGTCACAATCAAGAAGATTTAGGAAGGATGCATTCCTATCTTTGGTTTGAAAAGAAAAACATGTACACTTGATGCCAAATGGTGACCCTAATGTCATTTAAAGCTGAATTTCACCTTTTCAAAAGACAAGGATTTAACAAAAAGCATCTCACTCTCACTCTATCTTGATATCAGCTCTGGGGATTTGAGTTCTCCCGGATTATCGAAAAATGTTGAAAACTCCATAGTTTTTATGTGTGAAACTTTAACTTTTAAAACAAAAGAGCCTTAAAAAAAAAAATACAAACTTAACTCATAAATCATCAAAACACAAGCGCAAACATCTTTTGTTGGTGAATTTTGAATTCATCACGACTTTCAATATGACTCTAAAAATTAGTGTAGTAAAAGTCTCTAAGCGCTATTCGGACATTCAGGGACATTCGAGGACTTGTCAGAAATTAGTAGGATATAAATCGAATTTTGAGCCTTTAGATAAATCCAGACAGTCCAATCGGTCTAAATTAAAGTCTCGCTTTTGAGTGCCTAAACGGGAGCATAGGCGGCTAAACGCCCTTCTTTTACAACAGTGCTAGAAATTGCTTACCTCACATTGCTTGTTGAATTTGTGTTTGAGATTTAGCTTTAAATCCAACAAGATCTTCAAACTCTTTTTTGTAGTTGAACTACGTAATGTCTTATATGAGCAAAGTGAAGCATCACACATTGGTCACAAATTTTGGTTTTTAGCCTTTTTAATCGCTAAAAGTTGTAATCAGACTTTCATATTTTTCATACGCATGTTCTTTTAACATACTATAATATATAACATGACTGAATGCCTCCTTAATTTTCTTTCTTTCTTTCTTTCTTTCTTTCTTTCTTTCCAAGTAGCTTTCTAAATATATTTCTATTTACTACTTTAATCCTTATATGAACCAATAATTTTTTGTTTTTTTTTTTTTTGGCGGAGATGATAAGTGGGGCAATGTTGACAATGTAATAAAAAACGTTAAGCGCTAGTCTAGCAGTCAAGAACTTTTATGGACTGACTGGTAGCCAAAAAGAGAACCAGAATTTTGAACGCCTAGACGGTCCATTTAAAACAAATTAGATTCTCAATTTCGAGAGTCCATATAGCCTTCATTAACATCATTGTTCACAAGTAAAGTCAATATTATTCATAGAACCCAACTGAATTAAAAGTTGAAGTTGATATTTAAATTTCAAAAATAGTTTTCATTATAATCTTTAATACACCCACACGCAAACATTTCCTGGCTTGAAAGGTGTATAACAATAAGCCTATCACCTTGTGTTCAAATTTCATTGATGAGCGAAGTTGTTAAGTTTTAAACTTTTAAGCATTAATATTATATTAATAAACCATATTAACCAAATGTTTGAATGGAAGTTAGGGAAATTCTATGGTTACTTTGTTTTTTACAAAGTAACAATTACTTTGTTTTATCCACCATTAGATCATGGAGTAAAAACTAATCTAATGGTAAATAAAACAAAGTGAAAACAAAGTAAACAAAAAAGAAAGTGACCATAGCCTACACCTGGAAGTTAATATCAATTTATATCTTTTACTATAACTTTTAACAAAATACCACTGGAGAAGCTTGGGAAAATTAGATAGATGACAAATAATCAATTCATTCATAGGGTAAAAAAATGGAAGGAAAACAGAAAAAATAACAAAAAAGACAAAAATCTATTATTACATTCCAAAATTTAGATCATCTTAAAAGGACAGACTTCTCTGCTAGAAAATAGAAACAAAAACGACCAAGTTTCCCACATCATGTTTTTCCTCCATTTATGGGTATTATCCCAATTTCTCAATTTATAAGCAGTAAGTTCTCAAATTTTTTTATTTATTTCATAAACTCGTAATCAAATTTGATTTTCTTAACATTCATTTTGAGTGAAAGAAACCAGCTGACCTTTATTTTTATTTTTCCATCCAATTAAATGTAGATTCAAGCCAAGATTAAAGTTCTCCAAATTAATAATTTATTTTCTTCATTCACAAACCTTGTGAATCTGAAACTTCGATTAAGGGGAACGAACTCTCCAACCAATAAGTTATACTAGTTAGTGCTGATAATAGATTTGTTTGTTCGTGGAACTTGCTAAATCAGACTGATTTCAGTAAGCTCAGCTCAGTCCAGCTCCACTATATGACAGCTTAAACCACATAGATGTAGGGATGGATGATAATAACTTAATAAGGGGGTACAGGTTTTCCAGAGTACCTGGTTAATGAGACTATATGAAATTAAAAAGACTACGTACTCAGTCATGGCCACAGCACACCCCTCACAGGTGTCTGCTGCCCGATGTGTTAAAGGTACATCTTGATAACAAGTTACTGGAAAAAAAACGTCAATAGCAAAACGTTCTTGTTCCCACCATTACAAAACATTATAGATAACAGTTTTTACAGAATCACGTTACAAATGGTCCAGTCAAACATTATCAGCGTTCTCTGCCTAAGGTTGGTTTCTGATAAAACTTGAATGTAATCTCTCAGTTTATACACTAAAACCGGTTCCTAGCTTGTGGGTTTTAACCATATCTTAAGGAACTGGATTCTGGTGTTTGGTCCGCAGCCCGGGTTATAAATCTCTCTTTTCTTCGAGACATCTAATCCTATTCTAAGATGAATTCTAAAAAAATATTCCCAATACAAGGACTGTCCTGTTCCTTTGGAAGATGTTCCTAAGAAGAAATATATGAATACTATTCCTATTCAGATAAGGGCTCTTATTTCCTTAAGGAATTTGGACATTCTACTTGCTATTTCCTGCTTTTTATACTATTTCATTCTTGAGAAATTCGGTGAGCAACCGAGATCCCCAATGATTATCAGCGCCTCCATTGATTGAAAATAGTATAAACTCTAGACAATGGGAAAGTTTTTGTAAGATTGAAGAAAGCTAAATTTTTTTAATGTTAAATACATTGTACACCTCTGGATCTGTTGATGTGAGGTTAATGCTACAAAGACCTATAAGCAAACCCTATCAATTACCATTTTGACGCATTGAACGTCGACTCATAAAACATATATACAAATGATGATGAATTCCCACTTACATTTGGAACTCGTTAGTCGTTACCGCTCACTCCTCAAAAATTCTGGAGGAAATTCTACTTTCGTCCAACATAAGCTGATAATTTAGACAGGTCTGGAATCCAAAATGATAGTTCAGAAGACCCCGTGGCAAACATAAGACTTCCAGGAGCCCATCTTATTACGTGAGGTTCGGTTTCATAAGTCATCCAATTTGCGACCTGCATATAGCACACAAAACATGTTACTTTATCAGATAAAATAAAAATAGAAAAGATACAATTAAATAATAAAAATAATGTCGAGTTCACTGACGTTTTATCCGTCAATCTACGAATCCATATTCTCATTCAGTTCTAATTATTATTGTATCAATGCTATAATTCTATACGGCTTGATACAGATTTCCAGTATTCAAGTTTACTCCTAAGAAATTAGAAAAGAAACAGTGCAAATGATGTTTTCAACATTTTTTGAATTTGACAGTACAAAGCACAGGATACATATTACAGGAGCCTTGCAGCCAATAGCTTCGTTACTCGAGCAAAATGATTAACTTAAACAACATAAAAATGGCGATACGTCCAATCCTTGATTATGCAGATTCAAATTCCTACACTTTAGTCATAATTTAGGCCTCGGAAACTATTTGATATTCTCTTCTTTTTTTGTTTAGACCTACACTCGAAGATAAGTATAGGGGCTTCACAGTCAACCTAGAAGTTACGATGGATGCAAGAGCTAAACAGCATCTGTTATAGTGTCAGACTAAACAGCATGAACTTGAAAGGTTCTGGGGCTTCGGCTGTTTAATGGTTGCTAATCTCAAATTATATTCTAAAATCTTGTCATATATACCATCGAATAATAAGGTTGTAGCAATGGGGGATGCGTAGAAAAAGAAAAAGATGCTTATCATACTTCTATGCCACTCCTTACACCCCAAGCATGGACACGACCATCACCAGAACCTGTCAATATCAGAAACCAATACTATTAGCATTCAGAAGAAGTAAGATCCTATAAAACCAACATAATTTTGGGTTTGACAAGTCAATTGCAATTTTATGTCTTTCCATTCAATGCTAAACCAGGATCAAGGTAAAAGAATCTGCTAGAGGTTATAACATGCCACAAATGACAAGCACCATCAAAATGATTGTACCACAACTTTACATATTCAACCAGCCTCCAACCACGCCAAAAATAATGACAACTGAAGCAATACCTGAGATGACAAACATCCCTTCAGGGCTGAAAGATGCCTCTAACGTCGAGTTAATTGAAACTGGTTGGACATTGTATGTTGATAACTATAACCGCAAAAAACAGAAGAATGTCAAAGGAGACACACAAGAGGAAATGAATAAGTAATCTATGAGAAAAGATCAAGGATTGTTTAAATGATTTCTTTCAAGTGCTGGACTCACAAGTGTTCCGCGGAATGAATCAAGTACATGAATATGCCCATTCATAGTAGTGAGGAGCATAAGTCTCCCATCGTTGCTAAACTTCACAACATGTGCATCAGATACATCTCCCCCAACAGAAAATATCTCAAATGGGCCCTAAGAAGATTTGAATCTCAACAATTTCAGTTCATTTAAAAAGGTGTAAGAAATAAAATAAATTTGCAATAACCAGTCCAATCCATCAGGTCAGAATTCTGACCTTTTCATACTTGCGAGAGTCAAACATTCTTATATATCCTCCAAAGGCAACGGCAAACACGAGCCCCTGATCATCATATGCTGTAGCTGGCCTTCCTTGTACACGTAAAAGACCCTATTATGGATATGAGAGGTCAGGAAGAGATAAAGAGGATTCAATAACTTGTTTTCTAAGAAAAGTGCATATCTCAAGATATGAACCTGGCACTTTTCAGCTCGTTGATCCCAAAGCAGAACAGTTCGATCAAGCGAACCAGAGACGAAGCATTCTTTGCGAGAGCACAAGCTTAAAGAGACCACCCTTTAAACAAATTCAAGAAATGTTACGACTAACTCATAGCAACCAGTTCATGGTGAAATTAACTCTCAAACGGGACATGAGAAACCCAACCTGTCATGATGACCTTTAAAGTACCGCAAGTATTTGTTATCATTTAATGAGAGAAGCCGCAAAGATTCTGAAAAAGGAAAAAAAAAATGAATTAATTTTAATACAAAAGAAGTAAAGAGCCTAAAAAATGATCTACTAGATGCAGGATGAAAATGAAGATAAGACTGAATAATCTAATTTTAATACAGAAAATATATTGATCAAACCAGATATTACAGATAATATTTGTTCCGATAAACATACCATCCCATCCATTTTTTGACGAGTAGATAACAGTTGTAGGATGAGAAGTAAAGCAAACAAGATCAACCCCATACTTTTTGCTATTAATGGTCTTTAAACATCTGCAAATGGAAGTTGGTCTCCGTAATTTATGCCAAGAAATAAAAGCGTGGAAAAATTAGAAAAAGAAAAGAAGACAAATTGGGCAGTCTATCTATGATGTATAACAAACAACTACAGCTTCCACAGTTAACAATGTGATAACATAAAACTAAACATTCCTAATTCATGATTTCATTACAAGTGACTGGTGCACAAAAAGAGTAAATCCATCATCACTGGGCCTCCTAAACCGATTTAATGAGCACAGATTCATAATAATTCTGTAAGATGTTCTTCCTAGTTTGTTCATATTGGGCAGAAAGTATGTAAAAACAAGCATTACAAATAATAATAAATGTTGAATCTTTGAATCTAACAAAAGCCAAGACCAGAAAAGCAGAAACACTGTCTAACGAACATCAAGCGTTTGCTATATACTTTTTAAATAGAAACATCATGTAGTTGAAGAAGATATTACTACGTTATATGCCACAAAGCCAGTTCAGGAAAAGAATTTGAGTTCAGAGTTCTCATTTTAAGAATCTGCACTTGAGCGTAGTACTTTCATCCCTGCACCAAGCAATGAGTAGTGAAGCCAAAAATTCAATCTAGAGACGCCACAGATTGTAACAGCCAACATCTTCCGCCCTTGAGAAAATGATCTCACGGGGCATCACTAACAGATATTTATGTGTTTACCTTTAATTGAAAATTTCAATTAAGCACTAAATCTCCGAGGCCTTTAGATTTTATATAAATGAAAAATATAAAGCAAAAAACGAAACGATTGACAATATTATTAGATAGAAAATGAACAAGCATAATGGCAAGTTAAACAAATTAAACTAAACTAGCAGACTACCATCAAACAGATGCCTAAATAATTGACAAGCGTTGGTGCTTACGTAGCATTAGCAACATCATAGAGGCGAATGGACTCATCATCGCTAGCAGTTACTAGATAGCTCGATGTCTTGTGGAAATCCATGGAACTGATCCTACCGTTCTGTATCAATAACAAAGAAACTTCAAAAAAATGCAATAATAGTGAAATTTAGGGTTAAAATGAAAAGTAGAAGTCATACATAATCCCTAAAAACCATGCCAATTTCCATGCTCTGCATGATTTCGTCATTGAGCTCCAACGATACTTTGTCTTCTCTTTCAGCTTGTGCACCTTAATCACATACACAATATAATAATATTAAGGACAGAAAATTAAACCTAAACTTGAAGAAGAGCTTTATGATTGCTTACCGATCATCTTTTATGTCTTTCAATACATGTATATCAGATTTCAAGCTCAAGCTGGAGATGAAGATGACCTCTACAGTAATTGATTGCGAATAGTATTTTCCGTCTCAGTTCTTAAACTGCCGTGGATTTTAACCGGAGAATGGCGACGGCGGCGCTCAGGATTACTTTATTCGCGGCGGCGGTGGTGGTGGTTAATGGCTGTGGATTTAACTGCACTACTTTCCATTGATTTGATTTTGGTTAGTGGGCCGAATTTTTCTTTTCCTTTCTTATGCGGGCCCATCTTTGAACGTCAAAGCCCATGAATTCACCCATTCTTATTTAGGCCTGTTTATTTTATTTTTTTAATTTATTTGTGTGTGTATTGGTGGCTTCTTCACTTTTTAAACGGATAGTGAAAGATTATAGGTTATTACTTAATAAGTTTTCTAATTGTTCAATTGAGTTTGTTAAACGTTCAACTAGTATTGCCACTAATTTATTTGCTAGCAATTTTTATATTTCTAATTATTGGAGTGACTAGTTATTTGTATCCTAAATTTATTTGTTTGATGCTTTTGTGATTTTTGTCTAATAAAAGTTCCTTAATTTTATTTTATTTTTCTAAAAGTAGGATTTTTAACTTAAAAATTTAAGCGATCAGAAGTGTTTACCGTTCACCTCAACATTAATTAAGCGATTACCTTAGTTTTTAATGTGGGTGAGAAAAAATGGCTTACTTCGTCACTAGACTTAATTCTAGTGATTTGATGTTCACAACTGTTAAAAAAAAAACAATAACATACCAAAACGAACAAAACCAATAAAAATCTTGAAAACGTGAAAAAACCTGCAGTTAATTTTAAAATATACGACAGTGATAAATTTCACACGTAACAAAATACCCTCAACCTGTAAAAAAAATGTTATTAATTCACAACCTTACATTGCATGTATAGAACTAAAAACACAAACCAGAAATTAATAGGAGTGTTCTAAAAATTGGCCACCTTCTTATAACAGCGTCCGATTTCCTCAAATCCGACTGGAATAAATCAGTTGAACATTTGATCAATCACGATCATGATCCGGTACAGATGTGTTCTTGATAAACTCGATACAATCCGCGACAGCCTCGGAGTTATGAGGATCAGCAGAGGGATGAACATGAACATGATGATAATGTGATGAAGATGTGTTGGCATTCATTTTGTGATTATGTGTGGCGGAGATCATCATAAGACGGAACACAGCTTCCCGGAAACGGTCAAGAAGGCTCATCGGAGACAAATTTCGGCTGCTGCTTTTCGGATTGTTGCATCTGAGCCTCAGCTTGGGGATACAAACAACAGGGGTCTTACTCATTTTCTCACCACTTTTTTCTTTCTCCATTGTATTTGTGTTTTTATGATAGAATAGTATTGGAACATGTTTGGTTGTTCAACATTATTACATATGTTCCAAACGAGAATCTCTCCTATCATATAAGACAATGTTTTCATTTCTTTTTAAGGATTAATACATTAAGAGTCCTTGAATTTAGTCTAAAAAATCGATTTAGCATCTTTAACTAATATTGTAATATTGTAATTATTTCAATACCTTATCTTTTGAAAAACAAATTAGATTGCCAATAGTAAATAAGTTTTGTGTAGAGCAAATGATCTGCTAATTATTATTGTTTTTTCTTTTTCAGTTGATTCTAATTTGGAAGCTACTGAGTAGGAAGGTGAGCTGGCTACATCATGTGGCTAGTGTGTCTATAGCCAATTAATCATCTAGTTTTAACTAACTTCCATATGCAAGTATTAATAACTAAATTTCTTTTTAAATAAAATCCACCACTTGGCTTATGTAGGAACATTAAAAATAAATTAAAATGATATTTTTGTTGTTATATTAGGAAGTTAGAAAATTCATATATTATGACAACTTGCCTGAGTTCAAATAGAACTTATATATGTGTTGACAAATACACATTGCATTTAGATCATCCCTTTTGAGTGATTAGAAAAACCATTGTCAAACAAATTTATACTAAATAAGTGTTTTACAAATGGGGACTTAGTTTGGCATTACTATTATTAGTTTAGCTTATTACTATGAGTGTTAAACAACTTTTTCTGTTGTGATTTTTTTGGCGGGAAAAAAGCTAGAGATTTTTTATGAGTATATATATAACAAACATTACAAAAATTAAGAAATAAAAAATTATTATAGTACAACTACCTCTTTCTAATTTTCTTTCCAAAAAGTTGATGCCTGTAACTTACCAAGTATTGTTGCTATATAATTAGTTTCATGAACTTGCTTAAAGCGATATAGTTAACTCTCTAAGTCCAAATGAAATAATGTGATAACTGGATTCTGACAAATTGAAATTCATATTCGTTTGTGTACAGGTTTAGGATGTCAATAAATTACTATAAGCAAGTTTAATCGGTAAATAACTCACTTTAAACAAATGACCAATGTATTACTTCAAACAAGTTCAGGGGGCAATCAGTGTTTGAGACTGTGCTCGTGATGTATTAGACCTAAATTTAGTTTCGTACAGATAGAGAGGCATATATGAAATATGAAACAAATATTAAAAGTCATACATTTTATTTGAGTACTTTAGTAGTACATAAGGGAGTTATGAAGAGCGAGGAGATTGTGGGTGGTTTGCTTTCTTCTTGGAAATAAGCCACCTTACAATGGGAGCAAGTGAGTATTTCTTGGTCTTGGTTGAAGAACTTCTCAAAAGCCTTTCTTTTTCTTTATCTTTTCCCTTTTTCTCTTTAGTAGATATGACCTTTGTCAATGAAGAAGGGCTTGCAAATTTCACATTTCTCTGGTCTTCATCTTCTTCTTCATGTTTAACATGATTTTGGATGGTGATTTGAGGGGTTTTGGTGAACATTAATTCCCTTGCTTTAAGCCATTTAAGTTGAGCTTTAGTTTGTTCAAGTTCTTCCTTTAAAGAAAGCATGTTTTTCCCCATCATTTCAGCTTCTTCTCTTGCCTTTTCAAGAGTCTTTTTTGTTTCCTCTAGCTCTGCTGTCATTGCTCCTATGTTGCTGTCACTTTCTTCCTTTTTACTTTCACTTTCTTCTTCTTTGTTTTCACTTTCTTCCTCTTTGCTTTCACTTTCTTCTATTTTACATTCACTTTCATCCAAATTGCTTTCACTTTCACGTATTTTGCACTCACTTTCAACCAAATTGCTTTCACTTTCACCTTCATTGTATTCACTTTCACTTTCTCCATATTCTTCCATCTGTTAATTCATGCATCCCTTATTAGTTATACACTCACAAATACATACCAAATTCACATAGCATAAAATATTATATAATAGTACTTTCTGTATCTTTTAAAGGATGTTGTGAGATATATTATTTTTATCGTCCAATAGGATTATAATACATACAGGGAAATATGGAGAGATGGATTTTTATCTTTTTTCGCTTGCACATATAATTTCAATTATATACATTGAAAAATAAATAAATGGGTGAATAAACGAACGTTTTGTTTAAAGTAGCGAATTTTAATCTTTTTTCACTTGCATAGATATACAAATTTCTCTTTTTAAACTAGACATGAAAGAAGAAGAAAAATGAAGGAATGAATGAATGGACCTGTTTGATGTGACTAGCATAGATTCCGGCAGCCAAAAACCGTTCACCGAACAACAAAACGGCTTCTTTAACAGAGTTGAAAGGAGCGCTTGTATCAATCTCAGCCCTTCCCATCACCACCAATCCATTCTTATTCATATTCTTATTATTGTTGCATTCTAATTTGATGATCTCCATCTTTCTTCCTTTGTTGAATCTTTTTCTTTTTGGTAGATCTTCTTCCTTAATGGACTACTTCACTTGAAAATTAATGTTTTGCAAAGCATGAATTGAATTGTTTATATATAAGACCCGAAAGTTGAATTAGAGGATGAGAGAAATTATAGGGCCTACTACATAATGTTTGTTAAAACAAGGTTGTTAATAATTAATCATGTACATCTCAATAATATATGTAAGGCTTTCTAGTTTAGTTTGGTTTAGTTGTATATAACTCCTTGTTTGTTTATAAAAGTAATAAAATAAAGTAAATAATTCTGTTGGCTTGGCTTTCACTACACTGGGATTTTGTTATTGAGGTTGACAAATTTGTTACTTGTTTTGCCAAACTCCATTTGCTTTGTTTGATTTTGACTTCACAACTGGATTCATACACTTATATTTCCTAAATTGTTTAATTTACCCATTATATCTATCTATTACAGCTGATTTTTAACTCTATCGAAAAAATTACAGTTGATTAACAAGACTGATATCTATACTAATTATAGTTTTGTTGTAACAATAAGTAATGCAGTCATTAATCTCTCTTGTAAATTATGAACAAATAATAGCATACATTCACCTAAAACTTTACAAAAACTATTGTTTTCTATATAAAATAAGTCACAATAAGTTGATGTATAAAATACATCGGCGGCCCTTGTAATATGTTACTAACATTGTGACCTCGACTGAACTTAATTTGTTGACACAAGACATCATTAACTTCATATTAATGTAGCAGTAATAGAAAATCCAAACCAACAGAACACCATTATAAAATTTTTTAATGAAATGATAATATTTACAAGTTTGACTACACTAAACCATTGGTTTCTTTATACATGTCATACAATTAATTGTGTGGTCAAATGTTTATGTTGCCCTCTTGTTGATTTGGAAGTATGCATTGGGACTAAAACTGTAAATTGTTAAGAGTTGAAATTGGGGGTTTAAACTTTAGTCAAGGTCTAAACTTGGGCAGTTTGATAATTTGGGCATTCTAAACAGTTAATTAGAAATAAAGCAGGCTTAAAAGCACGAATAAACGTAATATAAAATGGATAATTATGACCAAATTAGACAATTGCGGGATTTTTGGCTTCATTTTTAATTCTCAAATCACAAAACTAATTTGAAGTATAAAAATTTGTAGTTTCTTTTGTTTTTATAAACACGAATGAGTTAAATAGAATCCAGTAGAATAGAATTCTTGATGTTTTGAGCAGGAGGCTGAAATATTGTTTATTACATTGTCATGCCCCAAAATTTTCACAAACAAATTATTTTGCACACCACAAACACAAGTTTATTTATATATTTAAAATACAAAAAATGCACAACCAAACAATGAATAATAATAGAGATTCTAATCCTCAAATATTTAACATAAATTAAATGGGACTCAAACAACACATTAAGCTAACCCATTATGCAACCATCTCACCACAGAGCAGCTTCCGAATCTGCAACAAGCAAATCCCACATTAGAAATGAAGAAAAGGTGACTGAGATCTATTTAGTAAGGTGGAATTCTAATACATGTAGACTTGTTTTAAAACTGTGAGACCCAATGTGTTTGATTCAGCCAAAGCAGACAGTATTTACATGGCATTGGGCCGGGTTGTTAAGTTCGAAACATTAATCAACTAGCAAATTTTGTCTTCCATACAATATTAAGGGAAGAAACGAAACCTACTAGTAATTCTAATCCTAGAAACATTAGTTAAAGACCACTGTCACCCTAGTTCTTCCTCATTTTAGTATTGAATTATTGCCAAAAACCCTGAAATATTCAAAAGCTAAAAGATTCCATCAACGGCAACGGAAAGGCACTCTTAAGTCACACCAATTCCGAATCAATTAGTCTAAGCTTAGATCATTGAATCTAGCCTAAAATTTCACATCCCCAGGGTCCATCACGGCCTAAAAAAAAGGACATTGTGGACTAGGAAGAAATAAAACAAAAGCAGAAGAAATACTGCGCCTGGAGATAGTGATTAGAGAAGACAGCTGCTATATGTAAATATATCTCTTCCAATTATTTACTTGTGGTTTTGCAGATAATGGAGATGTAATGGTGAGAAATTGATAAAATAAGGTACCGGGGGCGGAAATGGAGATGAGAAAAGAAAGGCTTCTATATACAGATGTCATATAAAGCATATGGCCTTGTTATAATTACATAAACATTAAATCTACTTGTTCGAAAATGAAAGTATATAAAAATAACTTATATCAGTTGGTTCAGCTATTTTACATAAAAATATGAAACAACTATCCAAAACATGATTTTTAGAATAACACCTCGTGAAAGATATGTAAAATTGTTCAACGGTTGCTGATTTTAAAAATATTATTTAGAAGTATAGTTCACAAGGAGTAGTTACACTTATACGAGAAAGCATGCTGTTCAATATCAGAACAAAACCTACATATTTTTTCAATTTTCAATTTAGAACTGAGTGAACTAGTGGCCAAGTTATCTCAGATTCCGGTGCCCGTGGTTATAATTGTTGTCTCTGAGGGATTCTAGTCTCCACAGAAGGAGTTAAAGGTAAGTATTTCAAAGGGTAACTATTTGAAACAGTAGATGTGGTTGCCCTATTTCAAAGGGTAACTATTTTCTTTGCTTGTCCCGTCCTTGCTCACATAAGAGTTTCCCGCAGCAGACGGAAAAATATGTGGTATTTTCTTGCTTATTCTCGCTTCTGTGACAATTTCTAATTAAAATACTCATAATATATTAACATTTAATTTGTAAATCTTTCCGGTAACTCTATAATCATATTTCTCTTAATTACCTAGTACTTGCTTCTTCTTTTTTCTTTCAAATTATATCCAGATCTCATTCCTACAATTATACATTTAATTATATGGAGACAACCTCCCAATGTGAAAGACTGATTTGAAAACGTGTTAATTAGTTTGAAAGAGTAAAAAGAATTGAATGTTCTACTATCAGTTAGATCGGAAGATTGCAACTATTTAATGAATCTCAGTTAGATCGGAATGAACTATTGATGGTCAATGGTCAATGGTCAATGGTCAACATATCACCCCTTTCTGCCCATGATATTAAAAAAAACATACCGGGGCCTGGAGCATATGAGTATTCTAGTGATATTATAACAATCTGAAGACCACTAAGAACAAAAACTAATAGCGATATATATGTAAAGAAATAAAAAGAAAGAGTTTAAACGGAGCATACCTGAGGAAGTTTTTTGCGGAAAACAACATCCAACCTTGCATCAAGGGTATTCTCACATACAATTTTCCCATCTCTAGAAGCTAGTACCACTCCTCCAGAGCTGATGTATCAATAAAAAAGAAAAAAGTTAAAACAAAAATAACTCTTTTAAGAAAATAGTTCTGATACATGTTCAAGCCAATCTATAATTAACAATATGAGTTTATGATGGAATGAATCATGATACAAATAATGCTAAGGAAAGTGATACAGATAGTGGCAGGGGCTATTTCCTGGACCAATTATCTTGTAAGCCTAGAATTTGGAGAATTCACTCTAGAAAAAAGGACACGTGGAAACTGGTGCAGTCAGTAGTTAGTTATTTCTGGGGATGAGAGAATAGGTAGTTATATCTGTTGTTGAGAGCAGTTGGTAGGGTACAATGAGTATTCTATTAGTTGATTTCGGCTAAGGCTTAGGCAGTAGAATTTCTCACTACTGTTAATGTTGTTTTCTCTTGTTTTGGGCCTTTGGCTATTCCTTTGTTTACTGGTATGTTCATTGGCTCAGTTATCATCTTGTCTTGATAAATAAAATAGTGGCAATCTTTTATCTGAGATTCTAAGGGTACTATTTCTATTTCTGAATCTCATTATTTTGACTGTTTATTCAACAAATTCCTTAGGCATCAGTTCAACATGTTTACCACCATAAATTTAAACAATCACCAAACTATAACTACTTTCTTAGAAATCCATTTCAAACAACAAAAGATGTAAAACTGACTAGACGCTTTAGGATAAAATGGTGAAAATACCAGTGAAGACCATGGGCATCATGATGAGTAGGAGCAGGTGGAAGAAAGACATCCTTGTCGACAATGATTTCAGGTGTATGAACTTCTACTTTCTCAGCATATTCCTTCTTTGCAGAATCCAGGGCGGACTCAACCAAATGCAGGTCATGTTTACGACAACGCAGCAACACAGCAGGCTCCTTAAGTCTGACCAAACACTGCCAGAAAATTATTTATTCAATATTACTAAAACTCCTCATTTGACAGTAAACATTTCATCAAAATGAAATTCAAACCTAGAAGCAACTATCTATCAATCTTCAAGAATGAATTTACAAAACTAAACTATGCACCATATGCTGACTTATAGACCAGAAGAATCAACCCAGGTATTTACTGACCTGAACTACCAAATCTTTGAGAAGCTGATTGTACACGTGATGGTCATGGCTCACATTTAGAAGATCCTTGGCAGCTGCATCTTTCATGGCATTAACCACATCATCTTGGGCTTGAAGGACCTTAATCCGAGACGCATTAAGCTGCATTGAGTACTCACTGCCAAAACAAATAAATAATTAAATAAATTCACAGGAAGTCCACATATACCATTATTGGTGATATAAAACAAAAAAACGTAGCCTCCTATTCAAGTGAAAAACCAAACTAACAGGAGTTCAGCAGGAGTAAAAGATCACTCAAAAGTCAAAACACATTAGTAATAGAAACACTCCAAAAAATTTGGAGGTTCTTCCATATTCTAACTCAAAGGGCAAACTGAATCATGTATTCATGAAATTTATAAACACGTAAAACAACCGCATAAGTACCCATTTCAATCGAACTCTCGTATCCAAATTTATGGTTACTGCTCAAACCAAAAGCTCGATCCAATAGTTAAGAGCCAACGACATCTTTTATAATAATCTCTAACACACCCCTCACGTGAATGTCCCGTGGGCTTGAAGTGTGCACAGGAGAGGCCTATCCACTATGTGTTTTTAATTCAAGAATAAATGGAGTTGCCAAGAGTCAAACTCAGGACCTGAGACTTGCTATTATGTCAAGGAACCGATTGAACTAAAAACTGGAGGTAATAGTTAAGCCCCAACAATATCTTTTAATTTCAGGCACTCCGCACGCGAATGCCCTCTAGGGTTTTGGTTGAATGGGTTAATTGACACTATTATGACCTAGTTGAAGATAGATTGTGAAGGTTGTAAGAGGTGTAAGAAACACATATAAGAGAATTTAGAAGTGAATGAATATATAGAAAAAGAAGGTTTCAAAGTTACATCTTCTTGCGAACATCAACTTGCTTCTCTTTACGCTCATACTCCTGTCTGATCTTCTTCTTCTCAGCCTCTACAAGCTGCAACTTCTCAATATTGAATTCCTACCCAAAACAAAATCAAATCAGATCGAATGAGCAGACAGTTAGTTAGATAAGATGAAAATATGAAAATAGATAGTTACTTCTTCAGCAGCAACAGAGATCTCGTTGGCCTTCTCTTCGGCTTCCTGCCTGATGAATCGCACCATCTGCTGGATCTGCTTCGACACATCTGCATCGTTCATCGTTGCTGCTTCCGACGATTGATCAATGCCAAATCAAGGATGACGCACCACTTCAGCTTCCACAGACGAAAAAAGTTTCAAACGATAGATAAATAATTTCTCGTGGTCGATCGATGTGTAATAATAAATCATAAAATATCTTGCCATCTTTTTATCTAAATTAAATACTGATTTTAAACAGGTTATTTACACTCATAACCCTCCCAATTTTACATTTGTTTATATTATGCCCCGTTAGTTTTTAACTCGCCAAGTGTTATTCCTACTTTAATCATAATTTTCTCACGTATGTTATTTTAAAAGGTTTATAACAAATATATTATTTGAAAGGACTCTTTTATTGTAAATTAAAAGATTGAATGAAAACATTAATAGTAGAATTTTTTTAATTAAATCAATAACATATGTAATTGATTATACTATTTTATCTCTTTTAGTAGCAAATTGGGCTATTTTATCTAATTTTAAGTTTGAATAGTTTGAGTTCTTGAGTAAAATATCAAAATAAAAATTTATGTTAGATTTTGTTTTTAAGGTATAAATATATACTTTCAAAAATAGGTAATATTTTTTTCGTTCAGAAAAAATATGAATACACCTAAATCCATCAATAAAAAAATATAAATACCTAAAAAGAAAATATTAACGATTAGAAGATATCAACTTACACAAAATTGAAAAGAAAAAAGCATCATTATGAAGCTTATATTTTACTATTTTAAACATTTTGTTGTGAATTTTAATATTAACTAAGCTCTTCATTAACATTTTCTTTGTAATTGTATTCGAGTATGTGTTAAACTTTAGGTACATCTATGAAATTTAGTAGTATCAGAATTTTATGCCTGAAAAAATCAAAGTAATATTTGGTCCCAATGCTTTTCCGAGGAATGGCGATTCTTCATTTACAGCAAAAGCATCTGCATTTGATAACACCTCAAGGCTCAAACCCCTTCAAGTATGATTGGTTCCGCGAATCAAGTTCCGATATGTAGTTAGTTATCATATTATGATTCGCCATCCCGAAAGTGGTGAAACCTGTCTGTCACAGGACAGTTTCTAGCAAAAATTTACCAGTAATCACCACAAGAGCAATCACCATTCCTGAAGTGATGGAACCTCCTTCCATCTCTCACAACAATCTCCCTCTCAGCGATTTTCGACATGTACTTCATCGCATTGTGGCAATCGCCACAGATCCTAAGGTTCTTGAAAACTCTAATCGTAGCTCCACGCAGAAGTTTCATAAGACCATAAGCAACTGCAAGTTTCTCGCTGTGAAAAGAAAGAGCAGCTTCTTTTTGGTGTAACTCCATATCATGCAACACAAACTTCGTGTCCGGAACATACCCTAATTTTCTCATTTTCAGGTGCATCTCCTTTAGATAATTGTAAACACCTAGTACCTCCGGGTGCACGGTGTCATTAACCAAGAAGACATGGACCATGCTATCAACCTCGATCCAACTACAACCAGGCTCCTTCTTCACCCCTCGATCCTTCATTAACTTCCGTGATTTCGCCACATCATCCCATCGACCTGCTGCAGCATACATATTTGACAACTGTATGTAGGTTCCGTCATGCTGTGGCCTTAGCTCAAAAAGTCGCTCAGCAGCTTCAACACCCAGTTCCACGTTCCCATGTATTCTGCAGCCAGCAAGAAGAGCCTCCCAAATAGGAGCACCAGGCTCAGAAGGCATCGTTTCCATCATACGCTTTGCTTCTGAGAATTTCCCAGCTCTACATAACAAATCAATAAGACGGGCATAGTGATCTTCACCAGGGTTTATCTTGTAAACATCATTCATTGAATTAAAGTAATTCTGGCCTTCTTTAACTAAACCTGCGTGGCTACAAGCAGAGAGAATTGTAAGAAAGGTTATCCGATCAGGCATTATACCTTCCGCTAACATCTCTTCAAACAATTCTATTGCTTTAAGGCCATGTCCGTGTTGACCCAGAGCTGCAATCATGGCATTCCACGACACCGAATCAACAGAAGGCATGGTGAGAAACAACAACTCCGCAGATTCAACAACACCACATCTTGCATACATTGTTATAAGCGCATTCCCAGCTGAAAGACTCGATTCATAACCAAATCGGACAAGCTGAGCATGGAGCTGGCGTCCATGCTCCAATGCTCCAAGCGCAGAACAAGACGTGATTGCTCCTGCAAATCCGTAATCACAAGGTTCAATACCGAGTAATTTCATTCGGTTGAACAGCTTCAAAGCCTCTTCCCCAAATCCATTTTGACCCAACGCAGAGATCATTACAGTCCATGTCAATATGTTTTTCTCGGGCATCTTCTCAAAAAATGATATAGCTTCATTGATGCGTCCGGCGTTCACATAGCCCGATAAAACTGCATTCCATGATACAAGATCTTTCACTGGCATAGTATTAAATACTGTCAGAGCCTCATCAACTCTATTACATTTCCAGTACAGCGTAACTAACGCATTGTTCACAGGCATCGAAAATTCAGGTGAAGGATCAGCTACAGCTTTTAGAAAGTAAGCATGGACTTGCTTACCAAGCTGAAAGAATCCCCCACTTGCACAAGCACTTATGATACTCGTATACGTAAATTCATCCAATTGAATTCCCGACAAACACATTTTCCTGAACAAATCCATCGATTCCACATACAAACCACGATGCATATACCCTGAAATAAGCGCATTCCAAGCCACCCCTAATTTCACACTCATCCCATCAAAAATCTCTCTAGCAGCAGCAACATCACCATGCTTCACATACCCAGTAATAATAGTAGTCCAAGACAACTCATCTTTCTCCCCCATTTCATCAAACAATCTTCTAGCCGAACCCATCACGGACGAACACAGCACCAAAGGCGAAGAAGCACACTTAATATAACACGAAACCAACGCATTCAAAACCGAAGTAACAAACCCCGTCCCAGACTTAACCACATCACAATGCAGCATCTGACATTGTCTCTCATTATCAGCAACAAGCGCCAACGCACCAAGAACACTCGTAAAAGTATAATTATCGGGCCAAAGATCGAATCTTTTCATGTCAAGAAACAACCCAATAGCAGCAAGACCATCATTATTATGCGAACAAGCAGTAATCATAGCATTATAAAAAACCGTGTCACGCATACCCAACGGGGTCCCAACAAAAATGTTCTTGGCAGCCTTTAAGTTAGCAGAATTAGAATAGGCAGTAATCAAAGTTGTTCTCGAGACGATATCCGGGTGGGGAATTTCATCGAACATGTGGAGGGCGTAGGGTAAATTTGAGGATTTACAGTAGATATCGATGAGACGGTTGAGGAGATGAGCACGGGGTGTGAATCCAGAGGCGATCATGTGGGCGTGGATGGTACGTGCGAGGGAATAAGAGATGGGTTTTTGAGGAGGATGACATAGTTGAAGTTTGGAAGCGTATGTGTTTACTGTTGTTTGAATGAAGTTCAGAGCTTTCATGGCTATAAAGATGGAGTCTTTTCATGTCTGTAAGGATTTGAAAACCCAAATTTGCATTGGATTTGTTTGTTTTAGCTAAGGTTTATAAGTGATGGCTTAGTGTTTGTTTGCTGAAAATGAGATGGGGTTTTAGATGGTGGTTTTAGGAGTTGAAGGGTGAATATGGTTTGTTCAAGTTTGGAATTAGGATGAGTTTAACCTAAATTGGAGTTTAAAATTCACTTCAACTTTTAAATTTGGTCATTAGAAAGAATCTGCAAGGCGGTAGTCGGACTGCCCGAGGTATTAATCGTGGATCAATTAGGAGAATTAGTTGGAGGATTTTGAGGGTTAAGTCAGTCCAAATCAAATACTAGTGCAACCTCGGTTAAACAGTGAATTTGATAGTAATATTTAACAGTTCATTCCAAATTTGACAACTTAATATGGAGTTAATATGATGTTGCTAATTGGTTATAGAAACAAAAAAACATGATGTTATTGAGACTATTTTGAGAATTTTAATTTGTCAAATCATTATGAACATGGTCCAATCCATTCTTTTCGGGTTTTCATATTACATCTATTCTATCCCTGCAAGAGTCTCTTTTGCAGACTTGTCCCTAAGGGACAAATACTAATATGCTGTTGCAATTGTGCTAACTCCGTCACATTTATTTAGGCCCTGTGCCCTCATGAGTCTTCTCACCTCTTCTACTCCACACCAATTACCGGATTCAGCATAAACCATACTTAACGAAGTATGATTCGCAGCATTCGAAGGTTCTGATTTTATAACATTTTGTACTAGCATTTCTGCAATCTCTAGATATCCATGAGTTTTACAAGCTGAAACCAAAGAGCTCCAGATTTTTGTACTAGGTTTCATAGGCATAGTTTGAAGAGTATCTAAAGCATCATTAATTTTCCCTGACTTTCCGAGAAGATCAATTTGGCAAGCATAATGCTCACCACTTAGCGGAATTTTTCCTTCTTTTTTGATATCATTGAAGATTCTCTGTCCCTCTTTCACAAGGCCGGCATGATTGCAAGCCGATAAAACACCGAGGACTGTAATTCCATCGACTTCCAACCCTTTAGCTTGCATCTCATGAAAAAGACACAAAGCTTCTTCACCATAGCCATGTAAACCATAACCAGCAATCAATGTGCTCCATGACACAGAATCTCTAGTATGCATTTCTTTGAAAATTTGATGTGAATCCGCAAGACAACCACATTTTGAATACATACTTATAAGTGCATTCCCAATTGAAAGATCCATGTCATTATCAATCCCACATTTCACAATGTAGCCATGACTTCCGATTCCATGCTCAAATGAAGCTAAATTTGAGCACGCTTTTATCACTGCTAATAGAGTAATAAAATTCGGTTTGATTCCTTGTGCTCTCATCTCGTTAAAAAGCTTCAGAGCTTCAATATCATCCCCTGACCGAGAACATATTCTGATAACTGAACTGTACATCACAACATCCTTAACTTTTGCTCTTCGAAAAACAAGCTTGGCACTGGCAGGCTTCAATCCTTCCCCACAAGTGCAGTAAAAGTGAATAAGAGAAGATGAAAAATGATGATCCAAATCAAACCCATGTCGAAAAGCATATCCATGAATTTCTCCCCCATGCTTAAAACAACCCATCTCAGCAATAGCAGGTAATATCGTAATCAACGTAACTCGATTAGGTCTAACACCATTAATCTGCATTCCTAGAAAATAATCGATAGCCTTACCATATTCGAAATTAACACAACAACCCGCAACAACAGCAGTCCAAGACACCTCATTTTTCACTTTCATTCGATCAAACACTCTTAAACCCATTGTCGAATCACCACATTTAAAATACCAATCAACTAAAGAAGTAAACACGAAAACATCCTCCTCGATCCGCTCATCAACAACAACAATGCCATGAATCACTCTCCCCAAAACCCCTCTACCAATCACAGACATAACAGCAGCAATCAACTCAGCTTTCGCCACAAAACCACACGAATACATCTCCTTAAACAGTCCAACCCCTTTAACAAAATACCCATTTCGTATACAGCAATTCACAATCGAATTCCACGATATGGTATCTCTTATGGGCATATTATCAAACACTTTAAGAGCAAGCTCAAAACCAGAAATTTTCGAGTAGAACGAAATGAAGGAATTAGAGATACCCGGGTCAGAATCTAACCCTGATTTGATGGAATTGCCCCAAATTTGATTACCCAATTTGGAGAAATGCAAAAAGGAGCAAGCTTTGATAAGTGTAGGAAGAATGAAGGCGTTATGATGAAGAGGGCTAGAATGGAGATTGTATGTGTAGAAAGTAAGGGCTTGAATGTAGTGTCCGTTTGAGACCATGGATTTGAAGTTGGCATGGTGGGTTAACAGTGATTCTGTCGGAGGAGAAATGGATGTTGATATCAAGCGTCGGGTTAGATGAAATCCATGGAAATGGAAGACACTCATTTTCAGTTTCATTTAATGTATTCAGCTACATTTATAAATGAGTTGTTTGTGAACATTAATCTTGAAGTTCGGAACTTAAACGAAGTTCGGGACTTAAACGAATTGAACTTGAGCAAGCTAAAGCTATGCATGATAGCTTACAAGTAAATTCATTTTAAGGATCTTGTAAGAATACTTTTCATATGCAATAACATTTTTATATGTTATTTGCATGAGAGAAAAAATGTCAAATTTGTTTAATTATTATTTATTTCTTTGTATTTAAATAAAACTTCTCGCGCTTTTTCGAATTCTAGTTTTAACTACAAAAAGGAGTGATATAAACGTTAGTCATTTTGCACTAATATACCGTATATGGAGATTATGGTGAAATATTTAAGAGTTGTTAAACAAAATGAGCTCACTCCACCATAACACACAAAAGGAATAATGATGGAACTTAAAGAGTCGGATGAAGTTATAATGCAAGCACTTGATCGGATGATTGCCTAGGAAAAGAAAGCGATCTTCACCATGGTTTATTTGAAGTTTGTCTTGGATGACAATTTTTAATATGGAGGAATTAGAATTCAACTAAACTTATCATCTCGATCTTGATCGGTCAAAGATCTCTAAAAGCTTGGCTTCACCGTGATCGAAGGCAATCCCATCAAATGATCAGAACTTTACCATCAAGCTTTTCTCTTCAAGACATCATACAAATAAAAATCATTGGTCAATAAGAGTTGGTGATGCAATCTTTAAGTGTAAGGTAGCACCATGATTATAAAGAACCCAATCCACACACTCGCTAAAATCAGTCGAGACACACAATTTCTCAAGATTTGATATTTCAATTCAAACTTGGAGATTCTATTTAACAATCCCTAAACTCCAATCTAATCCTGAAGATTCATAAATCTCGGATCGAACTTGACTGCACCAGGCCTTACCTATCCATACATTTTATCCCAAAACAAACATAGTCTTTATCTTTTAGTACTCACATTATACGCCCACTAATTCAGCTTGGGAAAAATAAGTTGATGAATTATAATAGCAAACTCTCTTTCAATACTGAACATGAGACTCGAAACATAGTCGTATCTCTAGCTCAACCCACCATCTATAAATCCCTTAACATACTCTTTATACTTTTTCATTTTTCCTTTTATTATTATTAATCTTATTTTAAATATTGTTAGCCCGATCATGTAATTTACCCATTCCATCTTCCCTCTTATAAAATGGCCTTACTTGATGTACTTGCTCCTGGAAGGCTCTCACTTTCGGGGCCTCTGATACGAAAGAGAGAAATCACAGTTACGTTGATGCAATGCTAAATCATGCACTTCTAGTCTAAAACCCTAACTTTCAATCTCTATTTTGATCCATCAATTTCACTATCATACCTTCTTACTAAACCTCGCGCGCAATTTCTGCTAAACCCTCATCTGATTACCCCACATTTCAATTACCTTATTTTGAAACCCTAGACACTAAATTGACTAAGAATTCGCCCGTTGTTTCAACGATCACGATTAGGGTTTTCTTCTCTTTGTTGTGTAACTGTGGCGAAACTAAGCAACGCCATGAGTCCTATTCAGAATTTCGAGCAGCATTCCCGCCATATAGTCGAGCCTGACCTGCGTACGTTTTCTTTTTCTTACTTCTGTCATGTTAGTAATCGAAATTACTACTCTTTTGATTATAATAAAGAAACTAAATTGCTTAAAGTTATACACTTTACACTCAGAATAATGATATTCTGGTTATTTCATGATGCATTTTCAAAAGGGATAAGCTATCGGAATAGCCGGAACGTTTTTACAAAAGTATCAAAATAGGCCAAATGTATACAGTGATATCAATTTAGGCTCAATGTTTAGAAAATGGTGCTAATTTAGGCTCAACATTTAGAAAATGGCACCAATTTAGGCTTTGTTAACTAAATTCGACACGTCATACATACACAATTGATGGAGATGATTTCTCTGTTTCCGCCCTAGTAAGTATCTACTGGAAGTAATATGAGGAGTGACACTGTAAGTCAGAGTGGTCAAATTCTGTTACCGAGTGCTAAATTGGTACCATTTTATAAGTTAGACCTATTTTGATACTTTTGTAAAAACGTTAGGCCTATCTGATGCCTTATCCCTTTTCTAAACCCATCTCCCTGTTTTCCTACTTGTTAGTTATATTAATCAGATTTTGGGTTATTTGTTTTAGTTCTCATAGTTTTGTATTTATCATTGAAACAGCGCTTCAGACGAGGCTGCAGATGGCGATGGAAGTGCGCGATAGTCTTGAGATTGCTCATACGGCAGAGTATTTGAATTTTCTGAAATGCTACTTTCGAGCATTCTCAGTTATTCTTTTACAAATTACGAAACCCCAATTTGTGGATAATCCTGAGCACAAGCTGAGAAACATTGTTGTGGAGGTCCTCAATCGTTTGCCTCACAGTGAAGTCCTCCGTCCATTTGTTCAGGACCTCTTGAAGGTCGCAATGCAAGTGCTTACAACAGATAATGAAGAAAACGGATTGATTTGCATTCGTATTATCTTCGATCTTCTTAGGAATTTTAGGCCGACATTAGAAAATGAAGTTCAGCCGTTTTTGGACTTTGTATGCAAGATATATCATAATTTTAAATCAACTGTTAGTCATTTTTTTGATAATGCAACGCTGTTGGAGGATGTTAAGCCGATGGAGACTTCTTCTTCTGATCAAATTATGGGTGGTACTTCTTCATTCAGTGGAAATGGACAGCTTAACCCAAGTAATCGTTCATTCAAGATAGTTACAGAGAGTCCACTTGTAGTGATGTTCTTATTCCAATTGTACAGTCGACTTGTTCAAACTAATATTCCTCACTTGTTGCCTTTGATGGTTTCTGCAATATCTGTCCCGGGTCCTGACAAGGTTCCTCCTAATTTGAAGAGTCACTTCATTGAACTGAAGGGTGCACAGGTTAAGGTGAGCGTCAGTTGCTTATTGTAGTTTTTCATAGATTTATTTTTTTGCTTCAAAAGTAGTAATGTTTTGTCATATTGGTGGTTAATTGAGCAGTAATTATATGAAGTAATCAGTGGTAAGGGTAATATGTTGGCCAATTGACCTGCTAAATGTATGACTAGTTTGTCTATAAAAATTTATGTTTTTCAGTTTGGATTACATGGTAACTGATCCGAGAAAGTAAGAATTGAATAAAAGATCTTTACTATAGAGACTTCTGTCCTTATCTCATATCCAGGCAGCAGAAAGATGGCATGTATAACATCACTCGGGCAAATATCAAATATCTTTTTATTTCTGTTTATCATTTGCCATATGCTTCGAAAGCAGCTAGAGATTAAAATGCTGTTAGTTTAAAAGTGAGGACTGAGAAGTCTAGTCTCATCAAAAGGTATGAAAACAAGGTATAGCAGCTGATTAGGAGCCAAACTTGGTCCGTTAGCAGTAGAGCCCTAAATGAGTTTTTTTTTTTTCTGGCTAAAGATCTTCAATTTTCTGCTGTTTCACATTTATCAAAATTTTGTAAATGGAGCCAATCTTCATATCCTTGCATTTCTCTCATGGGGACTACTATGCCATTGGGAAAGGGAATAATTGGTTCTTATATCGTGAAGTCAAAAGCGGAGGTTTGAGTATAATTGAGAGTACTATGTGCATATTCCCACAGATGATTTTGTTTACGTCAAACTATGTCCATTAATATTCTTTATTTCCAATTGTTGCATGCAGACAGTTTCATTCTTGACCTACCTGTTGAAGAGTTTTGCTGATTATATTAGGCCTCACGAAGAAAGTATATGTAAAAGCATTGTGAATTTGCTTGTTACCTGTTCTGATTCTGTATCTATTAGAAAGGTAAAAGATTTATTGCTTTTATATTTTTCCTGGTAATTGGTTGTTTCTTCTCTTTTGGTGTTAAATGGTGATATTTGTGATTGTTTATATAGGAGTTGTTAGTTGCTTTGAAGCATGTTCTCGGTACAGATTTCAAGAGGGGTTTATTTCCATTGATCGATACACTTTTAGAAGAGAGGTAAATTTTTTAAGTTATTTTCTGTTGTTTTTCCTACAAACTATAGATAATAAGGGTACATTTTGAATCTTCAAGTTTTCTCTGATGTGTTGGATAAACAAGAATATTATTCTAATATCTTCAACCCATTAGCCTAATTTCTATACAAGGAAATAGGAAAATGAAAAACTCAAGAAAGAGAACAAGAGGAAAAGACAAAAACTTACATCCTCAATGAAGTGCTATTATTTGGAATTGTCGTCTCCACCTAGAAAATCATGTTAAAGAAGCTTTTGTCTACCAATCAACTAAACTACATTAAAAGTCGGAATTGATCTTTGGATTGCATGTAATGCTGTAAGAGGTTCTTGTCTTGGTATGATATTCAGTTATTTTTCCAAGATGGACTTATTGTCGGTCATTTGTGTGCTTTCACTGTCGATTCTATTTGGTGAACTCATGTTACTTTTGTTCCTGTTATATTCAAGTCACTTGAATCTCTTTTGATGATTGATGACAATATAACACTTGAAATGAGCTGCAACATGCAATGAGTTGCGACATTTGTTTTTGTGAATTTTATCATATGAAGGGTTTGTTTATTGTTCATCTCTCAGTGAAACTTTTGCCCTTTGTTCCAGGGTTCTGGTTGGAACTGGTAGAGCATGCTATGAGACTTTGAGGCCTTTGGCTTATAGTTTACTGGCAGAGATAGTTCATCATGTTCGCGCTGAGCTCTCCTTGTCACAGGTATTGATATATTTGAGATATTCCAAATCAGTAACTACTCTTCTTGGGGTTGTGGAGTTGTGGTTATGATGATGGACACTTCTTTCATTCTTTTCAGAAAACATCTCTTAGAAGAGCATGCTAGGTGAATGTATAGCTTAGCTTATGATAATGTACTTGGAAGTGTATAGGTGAATGTATAGCTTAGCTTATGATAATGTACTTGGAAGTGTATAGGTGAATGTATAACTTAGCTTACGATAATGTACTTGGAAGTGTGTAGGATTAGGTAAGATTCCTTAGATAAATTTTGCTCAAAACATATTGAATTCAAGAAACATATAGAAGGAAAAATTTAATGCATAAATTTCTTTTTCCAGTGGGTATTGCCATTTGTTATGTATCTCTGATTCCTCTCATGCATTTGTTCTCTTTCTGTTGATGTCTGCTGGTTATCATTTATTATGGTTTTGGTTGATTCACGACCTCAAGTATGTCTTCTCCATTACTTTCTATTGTCTTTAGTCTTTGCAAATCTATGTGCTAACCACCTTGTATTACTTTGTTGCAGTTATCACGAATCATTTACCTGTTCTCAAGTAACATGCATGATGCATCCTTGTCACTGAGTATTCACACAACATGTGCCCGGCTGATGCTGAATCTGGTGCAGTTCCCACTTCCATCATTTGCATGTGTTAGCTGGCTATGGAATGTCTATGTTTTAGATATTGATGTCAAGTTGCATGTTTTTGTGTGCTTAGGTAGAACCAATTTTTGAAAAAGGTGTAGATCCGCCATCTATGGATGAAGCTCGGGTTCTCTTGGTTTGTATTTCAATTGGCTGCCGGATAACCATCTTTTTGATTTTCTCTTTTGTTTTCGGACTTATTCTTTCTGTATTATAGGGGCGTATTTTGGATGCTTTTGTTGGTAAATTTAGCACTTTCAAGCGTACCATTCCGCAGGTATGTGCTTCCTGATTAGTTTTCCATGTGATAATGGGTAAAAAATAGCCTTAGATGCATTGCTCTAACAATACTTGTTTACTTTCTAAACACGTCTTTAATGATTTCCTGTTGTGGTCAGTTAGTGGTGAGTTGGATTGCACTGACAAGATGTAACAGTTGCCTTACAATATTGGCGACATTGAAGCCATATTAGTTCCATTTTGACATGCTCTTTTCTTCCGCTCTATCTGTTTTCTTTTCTTTTCTTTTCAGTGGATATGGATCTGCAATACTTTTTGTGGCTTATCTTATTTTGTAAATTATGAAAATGCATTGATACTTATTGTTTGTTTATTTATGTCTTTGATTAGTGGGTCAGCTCCTGAACGGGATCTGTTTTCAATCATTAGAAACTCTTTGTTGCATGTCTTGCTGATTTTTGGAAGTCAAGTATGGAACTTTTTGTGTTTATTAGGAGGATATTGAATAGTTTTTTAATTCTTTTTCCTGGTTTATTGTGCAATATTCTATCTAGATGGGTCTGAATTTTTTGATTAGGTATTAATGGGTACTTGCAAACTAATGCTCAGTATTCACAATACTTCATTTCTTCTGCTTTTTAGTGCTGATGATTGTAAAATTGGAAGCCTGTATTATCCAATTGTGCTCTCACAATGATGTGGCATTAGAAGAATTGCGATTGCTCCTTTCTCTTTTGGCTAAATGACCTAAGAAACCCATTTAAGTTTTATACACCTATCTCTAGCTTATCGATTACCTCTTTTGTTGTTCGAGCTACTATATAGAGTCCAACATGTATGGTTGCTTGAATTTCCTTTTGGATTCAGCTTTGGGATGCATTTCTTCTACGATTCTAAGTTGCCCATTCTTTATATTTTTTTTTCTGCTAATAGAATTCAATTCTTTTTGCTGAAAGTTGTTGGAGGAGGGAGAAGAGGGGAAGGAACGTGCTACTCTGAGGTCAAAGCTTGAACTCCCTGTGCAGGTAGTTTTTTAGTGTGTTTTTTTCTTTGAGATTACTGACTGTTCCCTTTTAGACCTCTGCATTAAAACTGTAGTTGAATAGGTCATTAATTGAGAGGCCCGTTCAAGCTGAAGGCTTTGGTGTTTGAGCTCAAAATGTTTGAGTTTTGAAAAACAAACAACATGTTGATTTGTTAGGTTTTGTGCTGCGGGGTTTACTTATGATGACAACAATTAGGCAGAGTGTGATGGTTGCCCTATATTTGATTCTTTAGAATGTACTTTACTTGTACAAGGACTGAATTGCTTGGAAATGGGTGCAAAGCAATACTCTCGCCGTTCCATATTGTCTTTCACTTTTAACCGAGCCCAAGTTCCATTTTATCCGTCGCTTTGAGACTTTCGATACAATTTAATGCTGTTTGTTCAAGTTTAAGTGCGTTGGGATTTAGGAATTGCATTAAATTCATTATGCATTGTTTTCTAAAACAAAAATAATTCAGTCTCTTTAAGTTTTTTTTTTTTTTTTTTTGTTAAATTCAAGACAGCTCTTAATCATATAGTGAAAACACCAAAATGTGGCAGATATTATGGAACGGAGGGAGTATTTATTAAAATTCGGTGGTTTTTAAATGCTACTTCATGAAAGAGATTTTATGCTTGTGCAAGGTTAGGCAGAAAGAAGGGAATAACTATTTGGTTCTGTAGTTTTTAAAGGTTAGCTACATTTTGATTCTAAGCTATAAAAGATTTAGATTTCTTTCTTACATCTGATGTCTATAATTTGTCACGTAGGTTACAGGATTCATTATTTTGTATTTTGTTATTTATTTATTTCTAACAATTTTGTTTCCTTAGAACACTTTCAAGTTTCATTTGACAGTATTTGTGAGAAAACCATGTAATATTTTTTTCCGATAAGAGCGTCTCTGTAATATACTTAAATTTCTCATCCCAAATTGCAACAGCTCATATGAATGGCTTTTGGGCCTTCACATGCTCCTTTATTCTTCTTCTCCCTTTTTAACAAGTAGCTATTGCAGGCAGTTTTGAATTTGCAAGTTCCAGTGGAACATTCCAAGGAAGTAAGTGACTGCAAAAATCTGATCAAGACATTAGTTATGGGTAATTGACTCTCTTCCATTATCTAAAAATTTGTAGAGTTCATTTGCTTTGAGCTCTATTTCTGCTAAATTTTTCTTCTGGGTGGAAGATACCTTGTTCTTCTAAATATTCTGTGTCCATTTATTTTATTATTTTTACTTTGACATTAATACTTAGTGGAGATAGTTGATGATTTGTCTGGAATATAATTCGACATATTTGCTTTTATATTAGTTTAGCCTTTCAATTTATTTCTTCCTGCAACTTAAGAAACTTCACTTTGTCTTTTAGGTATGAAGACCATAATATGGAGTATCACTCATGCACATTTGCCGCAATCACGGGTACCTTGTGTTTTCAACCTACTTTTGGTTACATGTTTTTTTTTGGTATTATTATTATTAAAGCGATGTTTCCATTGGTCAGGTTTCTCCTTTCACGCATGGAACACACTCACAATCACTTGTCTCACCTTCATCTAGCGTTCCATCACCTCAAGTGTTCAAAGGAATGAGAGAGGATGAGGTATTCTTTTCTAATAAGCATGTGATGTGATTGTGTGGGTCTTGTTGTGGTGTTAGCTTGATCTGACATAGTTTTGGGCTTTGGCCAGGTGTGGAAAGCCTCTGGCGTCTTGAAGAGTGGTGTGCATTGTTTGGCTCTCTTCAAGGAGAAGGATGAGGAGAGAGACATGCTGAATCTCTTTTCCCAAATTCTAGCTATTATGGAACCAAGAGATCTTATGGACATGTTCTCTTTGTGTATGCCTGAGCTTTTTGAATGCATGATCAACAATACACAACTGGTCCATATATTTTCTTCACTTTTGCAGTCTCCAAAAGTGTATCGGCCGTTTGCTGATGTCTTGGTAAATTTTCTAGTTAGCAGCAAACTTGATGTTCTGAAGCAGCCAGATTCCCCTGCTGCTAAACTGGTTTTGCATCTGTTTCGATTTATATTTGGTGCTGTTGCCAAAGCGCCTGCAGATTTTGAACGAATCTTGCAGCCTCATGTGCCTGTTATTATGGAAGTTTGCATGAAGAATGCTACTGAAGTTGAAAAGCCTCTTGGTTACATGCAACTTCTTCGTACAATGTTCCGAGCTTTAACAGGATGCAAATTTGAGCTTCTTCTCCGAGACTTGATTCCAATGTTACAACCCTGCCTAAATATGTTGTTGACAATGCTTGAAGGTCCGACGGGAGAGGATATGAGAGACCTTTTGCTAGAGCTCTGCTTGACATTACCTGCACGCTTAAGTGCTTTGCTACCATATCTTCCCCGTCTCATGAAGCCTCTTGTTTTATGTCTGAAGGGTAATGATGACCTAGTTAGTCTTGGTTTAAGAACACTTGAATTTTGGGTTGATAGTTTAAATCCTGATTTCCTAGAACCTAGTATGGCTAATGTCATGTCGGAGGTGATTTTAGCATTATGGTCTCACTTAAGGCCTGCCCCATACCCTTGGGGTGGAAAAGCTTTGCAACTCCTTGGCAAGTTAGGTGGCCGTAATAGGCGTTTCCTTAAAGAGCCCCTAGCCCTTGAGTGTAAGGAGAATCCTGAGCATGGACTTCGCTTAATTCTGACATTTGAACCCTCAACCCCATTTCTGGTTCCCTTAGATCGATGCATTAATCTTGCTGTTTCAGCAGTCATGAATAGAAACAATGGCGTGGATGCTTTTTATCGAAGAAAGGCGTTAAAGTTTCTTCGTGTTTGTTTGTCTTCTCAGCTTAATTTGCCAGGCAATGTTGCGGATGAAGGATCTACCACCCGGCAGTTGTCAACTTTATTGGTTTCTACTGTTGATTCATCTTTGCGCAGGTCTGAGACAGCTGATATCAAGGTGAGCTAAAAACTGTTTAAAATGTTACTAGATGCTGTATTTGCTAATTCTCGTAACACTTACATACATATTGAATCACTCTTGGTTATGATTGTTCAATCAATTTTCCATCTTAATGATTCACAACTTTGTGATGATTTTTAATTTTTTATTGTGAAATTCATTGTTTCTGTATTTTATTATTTGAAAATGTTGCTTGTATCGTTATGAGTTTGCTTCCATGATCCTTGCTGGTTATCAGAAGAAGGAAAAAGAATACCATGGAAGTAAAAAAATTAATTGTACTTTGTAAAGCTCATATATATTTATATACATATCAAATTTCTGAAAATTGAATTCTTACTTTGGAAATGTGAACGGTGTTTTCTTTTGCCAGGCTGACTTAGGTGTTAAGACGAAGACCCAACTTTTGGCTGAGAAGTCCGTCTTTAAAATTCTGTTAATGACAATAATTGCTGCTAGTGCTGAACCAGAGCTCCATGACTCCAAAGATGATTTTGTTGTCAATATCTGCCGTCATTTTGCAATGATATTTCATATTGATTATAACTCAGCTAATCCTTCAATGACAACAACTGTTCACGGGGGTTCTTTGCTTTCATCAAATGCAAGTGTAGGTTCGAGGTCAAAGAATAGCACTTCATCAAATCTGAAAGAATTGGATCCTTTGATATTTTTAGATGCTTTGGTTGATGTTCTAGCTGATGAGAATAGGGTTCATGCCAAAGCTGCTCTTAATGCATTAAATTTGTTTGCTGAAACGCTTCTGTTCCTTGCTCGGTCAAAACATGCTGATATGGTGATGTCAAGAGGAGGCCCTGGTACTCCAATGATTGTTTCTAGTCCATCTATGAATCCTGTTTATTCACCACCTCAAAGTGTTCGTATCCCAGTTTTTGAGCAACTTTTACCTCGTCTTTTGCATTGTTGTTACGGAAGCACATGGCAAGCGCAAATGGGAGGTGTCATGGGACTTGGTGCTTTGGTAGGAAAAGTCACTGTTGAGACTTTGTGCCTTTTCCAAGTCAAAATTGTGCGCGGTCTGGTATATGTTCTCAAAAGGCTCCCTCTTTATGCAAGCAAAGAGCAGGAAGAGACTAGTCAAGTGCTTACACAGGTGCTCCGGGTTGTTAATAATGTTGATGAGGCAAACAGTGATTCCCGTAAACAGAGTTTTCAGGGAGTGGTTGATTTTCTGGCTTCAGAGTTGTTCAATCCTAATGCATCTATCATTGTTAGGAAGAATGTGCAGTCGTGTTTATCTCTTTTGGCTAGTAGGACTGGTAGTGAAGTGTCGGAGTTGCTTGAGCCTCTGTATCAGCCCTTACTCCAGCCTCTTATCATGCGGCCTCTTCGGTCGAAGACTGTTGATCAACAGGTATCATTTTATTGATGATTAATATAGTTTATCAATTTTCTTCACTAACTTGAGTTGGTAAATTGTAGGTGGGGACAGTTACAGCTTTGAATTTTTGCTTGGCATTGAGGCCCCCTCTTCTGAAGTTGACTCAGGAACTTGTTAACTTTCTCCAAGAAGCATTGCAAATAGCTGAGGCTGATGAAACTGTGTGGGTTGTAAAGTTTATGAATCCTAAAATGGCCAATTCATTAAATAAACTTCGAACAGCTTGCATAGAGCTGCTTTGTACTACTATGGCCTGGGCAGATTTCAAAACACCTAATCATGCTGAGCTGCGTGCTAAGATCATTTCCATGTTTTTCAAATCTTTGACATGCCGAACTCCAGAAATTGTAGCAGTTGCCAAGGAAGGACTGCGACAGGTTTTATTGAACTTTCATTCCATTTGTGGACCATGTTTTTCTTGTTTCAGCTTCTGCTATTATCTCCTTTCTTCTTTGTTGGATTATGTATGCGTGTATGTGTGTGTGCTTACATATGATTAGGTTCACGTGCCCACTGACCTACTAACGAGAGTGTGGAACGCACCCTCTCAACTCTTGTATGCGCTTTACTTATATTGCTTCTGTAGTGAGGCATAAAAGAAGGATTCATGCTCAAGGATATGAACAACACTTGTTTATCCTGTACTTCATTTCATCTAATCCAATAATACTTTTTATGCTATGAGTTGTCCTAGTATTTTCTGCATGTTTACTTTGTATTCCTGGTTTCATTTTGCCTATATTTTAAATTTGAATGTTCATAGTTACGTTGCTTATTTGATGTGCCTTCTTCTTGCTTAGGTCATTAATCAACAAAAGATGCCCAAAGAGCTTCTGCAGAGCAGCCTTAGGCCTATTCTAGTCAACTTAGCTCACACGAAAAATCTAAGCATGCCTCTTCTTCAGGGTCTGGCTCGTTTACTTGAACTCTTATCTAATTGGTTTAATGTTACTTTGGGTGGTAAGCTGTTGGAGCACCTTAAGAAATGGCTGGAACCTGAAAAACTGGCCCAAAGTTTAAAGTCATGGAAGGCTGGTGAAGAGCCTAAAATAGCAGCAGGTAATGCATTTAATTCTATCTAATTAGTGAACGATTACTCGAAGGTTTAGACGTATGCATGTGGCTTATGTGCCCACATTGATGGGCTCTTACATGGCAGTTCTGTGCTATTATGTATATATTCGTAATTTTGTGCCTTATCTTTTGATTCTTTGCAGCTATTATTGAGCTTTTTCATTTGCTTCCTCAAGCTGCATCTAAGTTCCTTGATGATCTAGTAACCCTAATTATTGATTTGGAACGAGCTCTTCCCCCTGCACAAGTGTATAGTGAAATCAACAGTCCATATCGTCTTCCTTTGACTAAATTTTTAAATCGATATGCAACACTTGCTGTTGATTATTTTCTTGCTCGACTTAGTGATCCAAACTACTTCAGGCGGTAGGTTAAAATCATCAAATGAGATATTTAATTGGGAACTTTAAAAACTGAATGAGGAAGTATGCTAATTGTTTCTGTTTCTTACTTTACTGTAATATGCAGCTTCATGTACATAATACGGTCTGATGCTGGCCAGCCATTGAGAGATGAACTTGCAAAATCTCCACAGAAAATACTTGCAAGTGCCTTTCCTGAGTTCCTGCCAAAACCTGATGCAACGGCAGCACCTGGATCTTCAACTGCTCCTTTAGCGAGCGATGAAGTCCTCATTGCCTCTCCTGCTGATGCTTCTAACTTACCAACGGGCTCACCTGCTGCAACTTCTGATGCTTATTTTCAAGGGCTTGCCCTTATTAAGACATTGGTGAAGTTGATTCCTGGCTGGTTGCATAGTAATCGTTCTGTGTTTGATACTTTAGTACTTGTGTGGAAGTCACCTGCAAGGACATCTCGTTTGCATAATGAACAAGAGCTGAACTTGGTACAGGTAAGTTATGTAACTTTTCAGGGCTGAAGTACTGTTTTTTCTACCTTATTAGCAAAGAGAAACCTTGCAAAGCATGAATTGCATTCATCACTGATTACGGAAAAGTGAATTGAATCTGTATACCTGCTATTTTCTTTGACATAATTTTTTTTTTTTGTCATTATATACACTTTTAAACGATCTCTTCTGAAATTCTTCCTGTCTGCATGGTTTTTCCCCATCATCCAAGTATTGCAAATGATTCATCCTCAGACCTGATTGTTTTCCCTTTCTTGGACCGGGTTGATTGGCTTGAGTTGCTGTTGTTTGATGCAGGGCGATAGTGCCTCTGAAATGGAAGGGACTAGTCTTGTATTTAATTGGATCAGCCTACTTTTGAACATACGTGAACTTAATTCACTTAGACTGGCAGTTTGACACCTTTTGATGTTTCAGTTATTGACAAAAGATCTTCAACCAATAATGTTTTGTTGTTTCAGTTCTATACAGTCTTGAATGTCGATAATGATGATTATAATAATAGTATGAAGCGTAGTTTTAAAAGGCGAGAGGCGGCCCATGCTAAACCACCACCACCATCACCTTTCTATCTAGGCAGGTCGCCTTCTGACTTTCACTTGAAGTCCAGGCGTTTTAAGTCTCCTACACCGATCTCTCTGCTTTCAACTTCTCCTCCACACTCCCTTAGGAGGCAAAAGTGGAAGATTTGATGATATTTATCTTGATGAGGATGGGAGGCATCTATTTTTTGCTATTTTGTATGTTTTTTGAACTTTTTGTTTGTCGCCTTATGTGCAAAGGCGACCGCTTTTTTCTTGCCTCGCCTTGAGGTGATTTTTTTACCCTTATCGACTTGACTCGCCTTTCGCAACTATTATGAAGGCTCAGTAATTGTAACTGTGAAATATATGGGACTTACATAACCAACAAGTGAAGTTTGAAATTCTCTAGATATGTCATTTATTATTATTATTATTATTATTATTATTGCTATAAAGATAAAACAATTTACTGACTAGCTTTTGGCTTTTGGATGTGCTTGTCTTGCAGGTAAAAGAGAGCAAATGGCTGGTCAAGTGCTTCCTGAACTACTTAAGACATGATAAGACGGAAGTTAATGTTCTCTTTGATATTCTCAGCATCTTCTTGTTTCATACTCGCATTGATTATACCTTTTTGAAGGAGTTTTATATCATTGAGGTATTTTAGTTCTATGTGAATGTAATAGTGTTGGAAATTTTTTCTCATTCATACTTCCTGCCCACGGCTGTGTGTAACAATGATTATCCCTGAACCAGGTTGCCGAAGGTTATGATCCCGGCTTGAAGAAATCACTTCTATTGCATTTTTTGAACCTTTTCCAATCAAAACAACTTGCTCATGATCATCTAGTGGTCATAATGCAAATGCTTATTCTTCCAATGCTTGCACATGCTTTCCAGAATGACCAAAGTTGGGAGGTTGTTGATCCTGGTATTATAAAAACAATAGTCGACAAACTTCTTGACCCACCAGAAGAGGTGATTTTATAATGTTCTTTATTCACCTCTTCCACAAAATTGACTGTTAATGTTTTTTCTTTTGATTTTGCCGAATTTTGTTCTTCAAATTTTGGTAATTTCCAGTTTTCCGCCTAATTTTCATGTATGCCCTGCTTTTTAGGTTTCTGCTGAATATGATGAACCTCTGAGGATAGAACTTTTGCAGCTTGCCACTTTACTCCTTAAATATCTTCAAGCTCACCTTGTTCACCATAGAAAGGAACTTATTAAATTTGGTTGGAATCATCTCAAACGCGAAGACAGCGCTAGTAAGCAGTGGGCCTTTGTCAATGTTTGCCACTTCTTGGAGGCTTATCAGGCCCCAGAAAAAATCATTCTTCAGGTATCTTAAAATGTCACAATTAATTTCATCACAATAGTTGGTGTTTATTTTTCTTTTTTGTTAGTTACCGTGGTTCTCTTTGTCATGTTTACTCATTTTCCTCTTTTCTTTTTTTCGTTGGGATGGGTGGCTGGACATGGCAAATTTATTGCAATTCATTGAAATTATTTCTTTTCTGCTTTCAGATTCCTTGCTTTTGTAATTATTTACTGATTGGAATAAATATAGGGTATATTAGGGCTGTGATAATAATCAAATAGCCTCACAGCAGGATTGCATGCTCTTGCTTTTCTGTTCACTAGATCTTTAGTAGTCTAGTTTCTAGCGCTTTTTGTTGCCATGATATGCAGTGAGGCAGAGATTCACATTCATTCAAATCTCCAGCAAACGTTTTCTTATGCATTCTTTGTTTTATTTTATGTGAAGACTTATCTTGAGATAATTTACAAATGCAGGTTTTTGTTGCACTCCTAAGGACATGCCAGCCAGAAAATAAACTGCTGGTTAAGCAGGCGCTTGATATATTAATGCCTGCATTACCACGCCGGCTTCCCCTTGGGGAGTCTCGTATGCCAATCTGGATACGATACACAAAAAAGATATTGGTCGAAGAAGGTCACTCTAGTCCAAATCTGATTCACATTTTCCAGTTGATTGTACGGCATTCGGATCTCTTCTATAGCTGCAGAGCACAGTTTGTGCCTCAGATGGTCAATTCTCTTAGTAGACTTGGATTGCCATATAATACTACAGCAGAAAATAGGCGCCTTGCTATTGAACTTGCTGGGTTGGTGGTGGCTTGGGAAAGACAACGGCAAAATGAAATGAAAGTTGTAAGTGATAGTGATCTGCCAAGTCAGAATACTGATGCATTCAATCCTGGCCCAGTTGGTTCTGATCCAAAACGTGTACTGGATGGCTCTGCATTCCCTGAAGATCCAAGCAAGAGAGTTAAGGTCGAGCCTGGTCTTCAAAATCTTTGTGTCATGTCACCTGGTGGTGCATCATCAATCCCTAATATAGAAACACCAGGACCTGGTGGGCAACCAGATGAAGAGTTTAAGCCAAATGCTGCTATGGAAGAAATGATCATAAACTTTCTAATAAGAGTGAGACTTTCTTTCATATGTTATCTTTTATATGAGCTAGTGCTGTTGAAAATGTTTAATCCAGTTGTTAAGTTTCTTTTGCTGGGTATAGTATAAACACCTTCTATATCTTTATTGGCTTTGCATGAACCTAGATTTTTGCTAGTAGAGGGACCAACATTTCTGGACTATGTTTCTCGTCCAATCATGAATGAAAATCAGCAATTACAAACTGATTAGTTTATCTATCATCTTTTGTTTCTCTTTGGGAATGACTCGTTTTCAAGCCCCTTGTCTTGTGTTTAGCTTTGCTTTGTTTCGAGAATTACTCATTTTCATGCCTATTGTACGTAACCATCTTGTATGATTTCTTTTTCTTGTTTAGCATTATTAACATGTTCCATTTTGAGGGCTGAGAAGGAAAAATTTGCTTGATATATGATTTTATGGTGTTAGTTGGAGTACAGACTACAGAGTACTAAATGTGGATAATATTAATGGCATGAGAAGTGAATATAATATAGTTGAAGTTTAGTGGTTTCGTTAAATAATCAGGTAAAGTCGGAGTTATCATGGTAAATCTGCACGAGTTCTTATAAAGACTTGGTCAGTCTCATGTAGATCCAGGATGTCTAGTGTTTGAAATGTCTATTAGTTAAAGTAATATTCTAGAATTAACATTGATGGAGTTATCATTGTTGTCCGTGTTTAAATATTGCTTGCCACGACCTCTGTGTTTTACTCATGATAGCTCAGTCATTCTGTTTGAAGACGACCCTCTTGTCGTTTTAACACAATTGTGCAGGTTCATGAGTTTCATTTGTTACAGTTATATACTACCATGCATATTTATTTTTCCTGTGCTTAAAGTTTATTATTGGGTGAAGTTATAAAGCTTGATAAATGTGGAAGCAGGTTGCCTTGGTTATAGAGCCCAAGGATAAAGAAGCCAGCATCATGTATAAACAAGCATTAGATCTACTTTCAAAAGCTCTAGAGGTGTGGCCAGGTGCAAATGTCAAATTCAATTATTTGGAAAAACTTCTTAGCACTGTCCAGCCGTCAAAGGACCCTTCTACAGCACTTGCACAAGGCTTGGATGTTATGAACAAGGTTTTGGAGAAGCAGCCTCATTTATTCATTAAAAATAACATTGGCCAGATATCTCAAGTATGTTCTGTACAATAAACGTCTTATGTTCATTTTTCTTTGCTTTTCCAGCATCCATGATCTATTGTTATTTCGCTAACTTTTCATTTCTTTGTGTCAGATTTTGGAACCATGTTTCAAACATAAGATGTTAGATGCTGGGAAGTCCCTCTGTTCTCTGTTGAAGATGGTCTTTGTTGCTTTTCCACCAGATGCAGCTAGTACACCAACAGATGTAAAGTTGTTGTACCAGAAAGTCGACGAACTGATACAGAAGCATATTAATATTCTCACAGCTACCCAGACATCGGGTGAAGACAACTCTGCTAATTTAATTAGCTTCGTGCTGCTTGTCATTAAGACCTTGGCTGAGGTGGAGAAGTACATTGAACCATATTTGTTGGTTCGCATCCTTCAACGCCTAGCACGTGATATGGGATCATCTGCTGGTTCTCATGTGAGACAAGTATGCCTCTGCCCTTTTTGTTTGTGTGCATTTTGATAAATGATATGAATTCATCACAGTAGTGTCTTTGTTAATTGTTTCATGTTCCATTTCTTTGCTATCAAACCATTGGAAAATGTTATATTATTTGACAGAATGGTAAAGAAAAGGAAATTGTGTCAGAAGTTGTCTTGACTTGAAATTGTTTTCTTTATCTGTTAATTCTTTTTGATTTGCTTCTTGCTTTCACTTGTTAGCAAATGAAATGGTTATAAATATTTGCTTTCTTTTAACTTGTTACTAAATAGGCTAATTTTCTTGCTTCCACATTATCTATACATTTGTTCTTTTATCTGTCTGAGATATTCTGTACAGCAGGGTCAAAGAACAGATCCAGATTCGGCCTCTTCTTCTCGTCAAGGTTCTGATCTTGGAGGTGTTATCTTGAATTTGAAATCTGTACTGAAGCTTATAAGTGAAAAGGTCATGGTTGTAGCGGAATGCAAAAGATCTGTATCTCAAACCTTGAATACCTTGCTATCAGAGAAGGGCACTGATGCTAGCGTACTTCTTTGCATCTTGGATGTGATTAAAGGATGGATTGAAGATGACTTTAGCAGGCCAGGGTCATCATCATCTGGTGCCTTTCTACATCCCAAGGAAACAGTCTCTTTGCTTCAAAAGCTTTCACAAGTTGATAAGCAGAACTTCCCTTCTGACGCCTTGGATGAGTGGGAGAAGAAATATCTTCAGCTTCTTTATGGGATTTGCTCTGATTCAAACAAGTAAGTTATATCTTGAATTATTTGGGGATTGGAATTGCAAAATGGTTTCAATAATATGATTTGATTGACTATCAGATTTCCACTTGCATTACGTCAAGAGGTGTTTCAAAAGGTGGAACGTCAATTTATGCTTGGTTTGCGGGCGAAGGATCCTGAAACTCGGATGAAATTCTTTTCACTTTACCATGAATCGCTTGGGAAAAACTTGTTTACAAGATTGCAGTATATTATTCAATTACAGGATTGGGAAGCTTTAAGTGATGTCTTCTGGCTCAAACAAGGCCTTGATCTTCTTCTTGCAATCTTAGTGGAGGATAGGCCTATCACTCTTGCTCCAAACTCTGCCAGAGTGTTGCCACTTTTGGTCTCTGGTTCAATTTCGGACGGTTCTGGGATGCAGCAGCAGATTGCCACTCTTCCTGAGGGTCTTGAAGAAGCACCTTTAACATTTGATAGCCTTGTCATTAAGCACACTCAATTTTTGAATGAGATGAGCAAGCTTCAGGTAATTGCAATTTAATATCTTGTTAACTAATGATTGCTTGATCTTCATAACTTGTCCAGTTACGTTGCAAGATTGTGATTTTTACGGCGTTACTTGTTAGGTTCTTATCTGAACATATATACATCCATTAAATGAGACGAGTGTTGTTAAACAAAAATTCTCTAGAAAGACATCTAATATAAAAAGGCAGGAGTACTATTTTAGAAGGAAATACCATTTTTCATCAATTATGATGTTGATACCTTACTTTCCAAATACAAGTCTGGAAAAGGTAATAAATTCAAGGTAACAACATCGTAATTAGTGCTTTGGTTTCTAAGACCAAATTAGTTTCCAAAACAAACTAATATATTTAAGGGAAGGGGAAGTAGGAGTTGGATAAATTAGCAGATCATTTGGACAAAGGAATAAGAGCTGTCTTTCTATTAAACAAAAAGAGGCTGCAAACAGCCGGCTTTATAAGAACTAGAAGATACAAAGGGAGAAAGCAAACAGCGTTATAAGCAAGAAGATGATTTTTAACTTGTATGAGTTGGTGTTAATTTATGAAACTTGTGAACTGTCTTTATATATGTTTGCACCCTTTGTTCTAAGTCGCACCACACTTTGCTTGAACGTGCACCAACAAATTGAGGTCTTATTGCCCTCAGTGCACACCTAGCTCTTTGAACATCACTGATTAAGAGCAAGCCACCAATAAATTGTGTTGCTCTTGATTGTGTATATTATGATGATACCAACTGTCTAGATAGCTGTCAAGTTGAAATTTCTCTGCATGGCCAACCTGAAGATTTTGTTTAATATATCATTATTTTATTTCTTTACTTCTTTCCAGGTGGCTGATCTTGTTATTCCGTTGAGAGAGTTAGCTCATACAGATGCTAATGTCGCATACCATTTGTGGGTGCTAGTATTTCCCATCGTGTGGGTGACCTTACAGAAAGACGAACAGATAACATTAGCCAAACCAATGATCACTCTCCTATCAAAAGATTATCATAAGAAGCAGCAAGCCAGTAGACCAAATGTTGTTCAAGCACTTCTAGAAGGCCTCCAACTGAGCCACCCTCAACCTCGGATGCCGAGTGAACTTATTAAATATATAGGTAAAACTTACAATGCATGGCACATTGCTCTGGCATTACTGGAAAGTCATGTCATATTATTCATGAATGACACAAAGTGCTCTGAGTCACTGGCTGAGCTTTATCGTTTGCTTAATGAAGAAGATATGAGATGTGGATTGTGGAAGAAAAGGTCAATTACTGCTGAAACCAGAGCTGGACTTTCATTAGTTCAGCATGGTTACTGGCAGCGTGCTCAGAGTCTATTTTACCAAGCCATGGTTAAGGCAACTCAAGGCACATATAACAATACTGTACCCAAAGCTGAGATGTGCCTTTGGGAAGAACAATGGCTCTATTGTGCGACTCAACTCAGTCAATGGGATGCATTAGCTGATTTTGGTAAAAGTATTGAGAATTATGAAATTCTTCTTGATACTCTTTGGAAACTACCAGAATGGACATACATGAAAGACAATGTAATTCCCAAAGCTCAGGTAGAAGACACTCCAAAGCTTCGTCTAATTCATGCCTTTTTTGCTCTTCATGATAGAAATACAAATGGTATTGGTGATGCTGAAAACATTGTGGGAAAAGGTGTTGATCTTGCGCTAGCACAGTGGTGGCAGTTGCCTGAAATGTCTGTTCATGCTAGGGTTCCTCTTCTGCAGCAATTCCAGCAGTTAGTTGAAGTTCAAGAGTCTGCTAGAATTCTTGTTGACATTGCCAGTGGAAGCAAACTTTCTAGCAATTCTGGTGCAGGTGTGCATGGAAATCATGGAAATCTTTATGCTGATCTGAAGGACATTCTTGAGACGTGGAGACTTAGGACTCCAAATGAGTGGGATAATATGTCTATATGGTATGATTTGCTGCAATGGCGGAATGAAATGTATAATGCTGTCATTGATGCATTCAAGGACCTAGCTAATACAAATTCACAACTTCATCACCTTGGATATCGTGACAAAGCGTGGAATGTAAATAAACTTGCACATATTGCTCGGAAGCAAGGTCTTAATGATGTTTGTGTGACAATTCTTGAGAAGATGTATGGTCATTCAACCATGGAGGTTCAGGTATGTAGTCCGAAGATTAGGATGCTACTTTTTTCTTTTGGACTGTACATCACTATTTGATAGGTTTTTAAGCTCATCACTACTGTTCTTACTTGAATTGATAATTGGTTGTCTGGCACCTGCATTGGTTCTTTATGCAAGATGGATTGGTCTGTTCGGCTTGAGTGTACCTCCTGCATCATTTTAGAGTTCAATAATGATATTTTGAAGTAACTTGGGAGTCAGAATGGTCTATTGACTATATTTTTGGTCAGATACTGATAGATTCTAATTAATATTGTGCGATTTTGTTTAGTTTTCAGCACTGTTTGCTGCATTCAAATGGATAGGTCCACAAATAAGTGGGAACCTGAACTCAGGTCTTTTTAATACACAGGGAGGGACTCTAGTGATATATAGTAACAGTTTCTTCTGCTTTCATTTCATTGAGAATTAGGACTAAGTGTCTGTTTATGCTTATTCTTATTTTTTTTTCTTACTAATATTATTATATTTTAAAATTTGAATATTGACTTGCTTTTTGAGGTGTGTAGACCAGTAGTTGAACTATCTGAGTGGTTCTTTGTTTCATGTTCTTAGGAAGCCTTTGTAAAAATAAGAGAACAGGCAAAGGCATATCTGGAGATGAAGGGAGAGCTTACAAGTGGTCTCAATTTGCTCAACAGTACTAACCTGGAATATTTTCCCGTGAAACATAAAGCAGAGATTTTTCGTATCAAGGGAGATTTTTTGTTAAAACTAAATGATTCTGAAAGTGCTAATCTTGCGTACTCCAATGCTATCAGCCTTTTCAAAAATTTGCCGAAAGGGTGGATAAGCTGGGGAAACTATTGTGACATGGTATGCCATTTTCTGCTTTATTTGTTTTAATGTTGCTATTTTATAATTCTGATTTGCTATATGGTTTGTCAGGCTTATAAAGAAACTCATGATGAAATTTGGCTGGAATATGCTGTTAGCTGTTTCCTTCAAGGCATAAAATTTGGTGTTTCCAATTCCAGAAGTCATCTAGCTCGGGTTTTGTACCTTCTGAGCTTTGATACTCCCAATGAGCCCGTAGGGAGGGCATTTGATAAATATTTGGACCAGATACCCCATTGGGTATGGCTTTCTTGGATTCCTCAACTGTTACTTTCCTTGCAGAGGCCAGAGGCTCCTCACTGCAAACTTGTTTTGTTGAAAATTGCCACTGTATATCCACAGGTAGATGTCCACCACTTGGTTTTTGTTACAGTATGACATTTATTCACATACTGATATTGATGATCTGCCATCTTCAAATCCCAGGCTTTATATTACTGGTTGCGTACGTATTTACTCGAGCGTCGTGATGTTGCAAATAAATCTGAGCTCGGTAGACTGGCATTGGCTCAGCAAAGAATGCAGCAAAATGCCTCTGGTGCTGGACCAGGATCCCTAGGGATATCTGATGGGACTGCAAGGGTACAGAGTCATAATGGGGCCAGCCTAACAACAGACAATCAAGTCCATCAAACTTCTCAATCTGGTGGTGGGATAGGGGCCCATGATGGTGGAAACTCTCATGGACAGGAACCTGAAAGGTCTTCAACAAGTGAGAGTGGTGTGCATTCTGCGAGTGATCAACCTCTGCAACAAAGTTCTTCAACGATGACTGATAGCGGGCAGAATGCACTGAGGCGTGGTGCTCTGGGTTTTGTTGCTTCAGCTGCTAGTGCTTTTGATTCTGCAAAAGACATAATGGAGAATCTTAGAAGCAAGCACACCAATCTGGCCAGTGAACTGGAGGTAATGATATGCTGGATTTCATAACGTAGTACTGCATTAATTTTAATATTTGTAGTCCTGATAGTCTTTTTTGTGTTGTGATAATATAGTGTTGCACCTAGGTTTTAAGGAAGCATTTGACCTAGACTTCAACCCCGACCTAAATTTTGATGGCTAGGGCCCAATATTGTCTTATATTGTTATCTCTGACAATTCCATTTACATCTTTGTCTACTCAGCACTCTAAATTCTATGCAATTGTTGTTCAGTTGTATGTTACAGGCAACAAGTTCTTCCCAAGATCATTTTTTTCTTCATCTTGCTGCATCAACAGATTGTTAAAGCTAAATTTCCTCTTTGCAGGTTCTGCTCACGGAAATTGGTTCACGATTTGTTACTTTGCCAGAGGAGAGACTTCTTGCAGTTGTTAATGCACTGCTTCACCGGTGTTACAAGTACCCAACTGCCACCACAGCAGAAGTTCCTCAATCTCTAAAGAAGGAACTCTCTGGAGTGTGTAGAGCTTGTTTTTCTGCTGATGCTGTGAACAAGCATGTTGAGTTTGTGGGAGAGTATAAGCAGGATTTTGAACGTGATCTTGATCCAGACAGTACAGCTACATTCCCCGCCACCCTTTCTGAACTAACAGAGCGGTTGAAACATTGGAAAAATGTTCTTCAGAGCAACGTTGAGGACAGGTTTCCTGCTGTCTTGAAGCTTGAAGAAGAAAGCAGAGTTTTGCGTGACTTCCATGTCGTTGATGTAGAGGTTCCAGGACAGTATTTTAGCGATCAGGTATACAATATAACCAGTGTTTAAAAGAAAAAACTTTTTGAGTCCTTCGCCAATGACCTATTTGATTGATTGGACTTTCAAATTTGTGTGGTCACTGGAATACTGTTTCTCTAATTATATCCGACTATCTTAACCATTTCTCAGGAAATTGCTCCAGATCATACAGTTAAGTTAGATAGGGTTGGAGCTGATATTCCTATTGTTCGAAGGCATGGAAGCAGTTTCAGGCGCTTAACATTAATTGGATCTGATGGCTCTCAACGCCATTTTATTGTGCAAACATCGTTGACACCTAATGCTAGAAGTGATGAACGTATATTGCAGCTTTTCCGTGTAATGAACCAGATGTTTGACAAACACAAAGAATCAAGACGTCGCCATATTTGTATTCACACACCAATTATCATTCCTGTTTGGTCACAGGTAACAAAAACGGCCTTTCACAACTCTTACTTGATGTCAAAGATTAATATAAAAGTTGGTGGGCCTTAACTATCAGCTTAAGCTTTTGGTTGAAATGGTTCCTTGACACTAAACAAATAACTTAAGGTTGTTTTCGTGATCATTATAATGCATTGCAGAGGCCGTATAAATTATTGTTCTAATGACCAGTACTTTATCAATAGGTTCGCATGGTTGAAGATGATCTGATGTACAGCACTTTTCTCGAGGTGTATGAGAATCATTGTGCAAGGAATGACCGAGAAGCAGATCTCCCGATCACATACTTCAAGGAGCAATTAAACCAAGCTATATCTGGCCAAATATCACCTGAAACTGTTGTAGATCTGCGCCACCAAGCTTATCTAGACATAACAAAAAACGTGGTGACTGACACCATCTTCTCCCAGTACATGTACAAGACCCTGCTGAGCGGGAATCATATGTGGGCTTTTAAAAAGCAATTTGCTATCCAGTTGGCCCTTTCAAGTTTCATGTCTTTCATGCTCCAAATTGGAGGAAGGTCTCCAAATAAGATATTATTTGCTAAGAACACTGGAAAGATTTTCCAAACGGATTTTCACCCTGCATATGATGCAAATGGGATGATCGAGTTTACTGAACCAGTTCCTTTTCGTCTAACAAGGAATATGCAGGCGTTTTTCTCAAACTTTGGAGTTGAAGGGCTTATCGTGTCTGCAATGTGTGCTGCAGCACAGGCAGTTGTTTCACCTAAAGTGAGATTTTCATCAATCGGTGTCTTAAAGTCGTATTTTTTGAGTAATAATTCTCGGCTAATTTTGTTTTTCTCTTGCAGCAAAGTCCACATTTATGGCATCAACTAGCCATGTTTTTCCGTGATGAGTTGCTATCTTGGTCTTGGAGAAGACCTCTTGCAATGCCTCTGGCACCTGTTGGTGGTGGGGGTACTATGAATCCTGCTGACTTCAAGCATAAGGTGACTACCAATGTCGACCACGTTATCAACAGGATCAACACAATCGCTCCACAGTTTCTCTCAGAAGAGGTAATGTCATAACAGATAACAAGTTTGGTTTGGTTAAAATGAGTTGGTTCTAGCCTAGGTTAATATGCTCATCTCGATTCTCATTAAGAATTGTTTGGCGGTATAAACAGGAGGAAAATGCTGTTGACCTGCCGCAATCTGTGCAGAGAGGCGTGACAGAGTTGGTTGAAGCGGCCTTGACTCCGAGGAACTTATGCATGATGGATCCTACCTGGCATCCATGGTTCTAAAAACAAAAGTGAATAATAGAATAGCTTAGAATACAATCGAGTAGAGGCTACCTCACCTTTGTAAATGTCATGGTGTACATAGTAAGTACAAGTATTTGGAATTGCTGCTAGCCAACTTGCTTTAGGTATTTTAGTAGTTTCTGATTCTGCTTATTAACGTAGGAAACAGATACTGTATTTAATTATGTAGGTAGCAGCAGCTTTACCATTGCTGGATTGGTATTTCCTATTAATTGTTGAAACGAGCTAGCTCTACATACTTGCTCTTGTTGATATTCTATTTTATTTACTCGGGTTGGCAAAATTAATATTTAAATGAGAGTTTAAATTTATGTGATTAACATAATGTATATGTGACACTAGTACTCCCTCGGCCCCATTCCATACTTTCTAGTACTTTTGATCAAAAGTCCAAATTTTATCTATCGGTCGCCTTTAGATTTTGGTCAAGCTTAACATGGGATTGCAAGAGTGTGTTCGGAAGCACTACATTCATTGTTTAGATACAATGAGTTAGGTTTAGGCATTTAATAATATTTGGGTTTGTGAAGTGGAACAATTTTAGATCATCCAAACGAAACAAAACAATTGAATAACATAAAAATAAAAGGGTTACGAGATTATCAAATGCCTTTATCTTACTACACTATTATGTTCTTCCATAATTTGTTTCATACTCCATTGGGATTGTGCATGTATATAAAAATTATGTTGATATGTATACTTTGCTTCTCTGAAGGCATAGTAAAATAGGTTTTGAAGATTCTACATCATCCAAATGACGGCTCATGTTCCACTCGTTTTGAGCTTCATTGTACTAGAGAATCTTATCACTTGGTGATATCTCGGTAGACATAATTGCTTTGACTCTGCATGTTTATGCAGGAGGAGTCTCTCCAATAGTTGTTCGTTGAGTGGTTCTCCAGGTAGTACATCTCATCCAGCCAGGCCTTTTTCTCTTCCAACCACTTCTTTATGCCATAGCCACAATGGTTCGTGTTGCTACCTATACCTCGGTCATGGTATATTAGACCAAGAATGAACCACCAAAGTGAGTTTATGTGCAAACCAGCAACACAGTATTCTTAAATCTTTACAGAACCTATTTCCATTGTTTGTTAAGCAGGGTCCCGAATTATGATGTTTCTCTAACATTCTGTCATTTTACACAGCTTGAGTTTGGTGCATATCTGGAATCTACGGCATGTCTCATAGTGTTATTCACCTCTTTCTCAACATTCAAATAAGTCTTAAGCGATCGGACATTTAGGAGTAGATTTGTTTGTGTATTTGTTTCGGTCAGGATGTTAATTAAGAATTTTCAATTGATCCTTCAGTTGTGCTGCAAAATTAGACAAAATTTCATCCAAGTCCCTTCAGTTGGGAGTCTCAATAAAAGAAATAAAATCCAAAAGGATAAAATGACAATTAACAAATTGGGTTTATTACAAAAGAATCAAACTTTCATCTCAAACTCACATTAGTTGTGCAAGTTAAAATTGCATAAAGAAGTGAAGAATTAAAGCAAACTACTACTGTCGAGAAAGACAGCCCCCAAGCCAATGTTTGTTTAAAACCAACATCAATCAATCTTCTTGTTCCTCACTCGGAAATCTCAGATGCTTTCCTTTTGGAGTAGGCAGTCCTTTCAGACGCAAAATACTACCGGCAGTTTCTTCTTCTACAACAATCTCATCATCACTATTGTACTCAAACTTCTTATGCTTCCCTTCGAACTTCGAACTTATGCTTATCTTTCCTATCCCTTCACATACTTCATCAATCCACTCTCCTCCCTCATCCTCATCATAATCTTCTTCTTCCTCAACATAATCTTCATCTTCATATTCACCATCACGTGAGCTTGCATTCACTTGAATTGACCAGTTAGAAGCACTGTCCTCCTCTTTTGTCACCACAGACGATATTTCTGACTCTGATTGCTCCGAAAAGAAATCCAGAAATAATGATCTTGTCACACTCTTCTCAGATTCAATGCTCCCTTCCTTATTATTCCCATCAATTATTTCACCCACCATCACCTGTATTTGCACCATCAATATCATATTTCATAGTTAAATTTCCAAACCCAGATAAAAAAAATTCCATTTTTTCACAGATTAGGCAAACCAAGATGATAAAATTTCAATCTTTTAACAGATTCTAACAGGATGAGCTAAACATTCCCAATTTCTACAAGAACCCATATACTAAATTCTCATTTTTTTCACGGATTAACATATTTCCAGTTTCTAATAGAACCAGGACTATAAAGTTTCGAAATTTTCATAGATAGTAACAAGTAACAACCAGCCATCTATATTTTAAGTCTAGTAATTGATCAGACCTGACAAATCTTCAATTGTTCTTGAATTACAGGCAAAGGAGTGAAAGAGGCAGTATTGTTATCATAATCATCATTATTATCTCCAGAAAGATTCGGGATCTGTGGCGTATTAGCTGGAGTAGGGGCAAGAAGTCCGGTCGGAGAATTCACAAACCCTTGAAGATGAAGAAAAGGGCGGTTCTCAATCGAAATCTTTGTAACATGTTCTCCTCCTTCTTCTTCAACCTTCTGCAGCAGAGCCTTAACTTGACCCCTCAATAACGCCTCTCCGGATCCAGGTGTCTTGATCATCTTACTAATCCTATTACTTCTCTGCAACGGAGTCTCAGATCGACTCATAGCAACCCCAACTATTGGGGAATCATTTGTTATATCAATCAATGCACATCTGTTTTCTTCTTCAATTCCGTTTCGTCTTAGCGTTTTCGATCCCTTTTCTCCTGAATCTTCAATCTTTCCTGAAACATCATCAACCAAATCAGTTTGAATAAAAGAAAATGAAGCATAGAAAGAAGAAATTGAAATCGATTTTTGGACGAACTTATGTTGCTATTGTTAAGAGCAGCTTTGGTCTGGGATCTTGTGATTCTTCTATTAGATGATGGAGTCTCCATTAACGCAGGGAAAAGAAAAGAAATCAATCAAAGAAAATTCAAAAAATACTAGCCGTTAGTTAGGGTTTTGTTTGTGAGGAGGGTTGAGAAAGAAGAAAGAGCTTTTATATTTATAAGATTTGAACGGTAATTCGACCGTTAGAGCGCAATTACGCGTTTTCTACAAAAACTAGCCGTTGGAGGGTATTATTTCTCAAGAGCGCTTGGATAATGTATTTTTATTGGGACTTATGGTTATAATTATTATTAATTCCACCCTAAACTTGTATTTCTCATATAAAATTTTATAATGATCACTTTTCCATAACGCAGTTCACTATGTTTTTATGACAAATTTAAATGTTTCAAGTTGTGCAAACTGTGTGTAAATTAGGTCAAATAATTTATAAATTGCTATGTATTATATATTCGTTGAGGAAGGTTGTATATAAAAGAGCGTAAGACGTTCGCTCACACAAAATTTTATAATTTTTACGGTCACAATTTTAAGTGCTTAATGTTATTTTTTCTGATAGTATATTTTATATGTGGTGATTTGTATGCGCTTTTAAATTAAATAAAATTTTGAGAATTCTTATTTGAAAACTCCAATTGATAAAAATTGAGATAAAAATTAAGTTTTGAAAATTTATATCAACTACTCATGATCTAATATACTTTTTTAGCACATGAGCCTCCAAAAATCAGACAAGGACGTGCAATTAAGTTTATACTTTTGGCAAAAAAAAATTATATTTTTTAATTTGTCTTCAGAGCAATTGGTAAAAAAAAAAAATACCAAATAAAACCTAAATACTGGCCTTTTTTTTTCTTTTATAAAAGTAACCTTTTTTCTTTTTCATAGGTATGAAACATTTATTTTAATAATTTTGTATTTTATTTTCTTTTCTTTCCAATAAAGTAATATTTCCAGTTAAGTAACTAATTTATTAATGTTTACAAAAATCTAATGTGGCATCACATAACTTATTTTAAGTAAATGCTATGCACTCAGGGCTCTAATAGATTCACTCTTCCAACAAGAGAACGAGAATGCCTAAACCTTAGTTACACGCCATTAGTTCCCTCCTGACCATGCAACAACTAGAAACTAGAGCTTCTTGCATACTGACTTCAATCATAAAGAGATTTCTCATACTGTCTGTGTCGATACCAGAATACCAAACATTTAAAATATTATAAAATTTGGAGTAAAAATATATCAAATTGTAATGTGAGTTTTTATTTCTAGTAAACTTTATGAATAAAATAAATAAAAATGCGATTCTAAAAAACGTATATTCATAATAATGTTTAATATTAGTTTGTTCAGACATTTATAACATGTTTTGAATTATAGAAATTACAATAAAAACGGAAAACTAAAGAAATACCAATCGTTTTTCAATACCATAACGTAATTCCAACTTTTTAAGATCCTTATCGTCGTATTTTACCTCTATAACTCAACACCCGCTAGGATCTTATTAATGGGAGATAGATCAAGGACAATAAGGCTTTGTACCCTTAGACTTGAGCATATAAATCGAGAAAAGATATGAAGGGATTTGTATTTTAACAATACAGAGATTGAGGAGCCCGATGAGGGATTTGCATTTTCGCCACACGTAGTTAAAAGTAGAAAAATATGTTGTTGTTTTTTTCAATATTTTACGGCAAACTAGCTTTAACATATTTGCCTTTTTTTTTCTCTAATAGTTTGTTTGCTACTTTTTTTATTATGTATAAAAAAAACTGTTCGTATAACGCTCACTTGTTCATCATAGTTTTTTCTTTTTTTCCCCAGTCAATATGGAGTCCAATCCAACAAACAAATGCACGAAAATGAAGTGTTCTTGTCATAATAAATGAAAACAATAATGAATTCATTCATCATTAAACATATGGAGAAGTAGTTAGCTTTCTTACTAATTAATGCATAGCCAAGTTACATATATCATGGCCATCAAACTTTATTCATTTTTAGGGGGTAAAAAGCATTCTGAGGCCCCTGATCTTTTCATTTTCGGTGCATTAAGTCATTGATCTTTTATTTGAATACATGAGGCCCTTGATCTTTTATATTTGGTTTTATCAAGTCCTCATCTAACAAAATTGGATGATTTGTTAACTTTCAAAAATTAAAAAGATTAAAATATTGTGGCACAATTACAAATATAGCCCGTTTAGGAGGGTTCATTAATATATGTGATTCACTTTGCTTTCTACTTACATTTCTAGACAATATTGTCTTTTTAAATTTGACAATTTTATTTTTCCCGCCTATTGGAATGTAGTAACGTCGCACCTTATTTCTCAAACGTTTCTCTTTGTCTCTCTCCAAATTAGTACTCTTTTTCTCTCAAGTTCATTTCTGTAATCGTTTCTTCTTCATCATCATCTTTGTTCTTCTTTTCTTTTTCATCTTAGTTATTCTCTTCAATTTCGACCCCACAAATTAAGGCCAAATTTTTTATGACTGAAAATTACTGAAGCAGATTTACTGAAAAGAAATTATTGAGCTGAAATGAATAACCAATAAGTACTAATAAGGCATAAAAAACATGGTCAAACATCACTCATTAGATTTTATCTATGTTTTCATTCTCCTCGATTTCACTTTCAAAATGACTAGAAAATGAGCAAAACAACGACAATAACTACTGAATTTTTTTTAATTTTATTGAAAAGTTGTTGAATAATTTATTGAATATTCAATCAATTGTAATTAATTAGGTGTCGCAATATTTCAATTGGTCTTATTAATTTGTGAAAGTTAACAAATCATCCAATTTTGTTAGATGAGGACTTGATAGAACCAAATATAAAAGATCAAGAATCTAATATATCCAAATAAAAGATCAAGGATTTAATGCACCGAAAAGGAAAAGATCAGGGGCTTCAGAATGCTTTTTGCCTTTTTAGGGCTTGAACAATAAGCTTCAAACAGTAACATAAAAATCACTTAAATTTATACTTTTTAATATTATGGCCAATAAGATTTAATTAACGTCTAAAAAATGATAGATTGATGACATTAAAATAAAATATTCCAATAACTACTCATATTCTAAGCAAATTTAGTCCATTGAATATTTTGTTTTGAAGTTACTCTCAAGATAAATGATCTTAGCAAAGTCTAATAAATTCCAAAATGCATTTTAAGAGGATAATATTGTTTGCTATATCTAAGGAGATATTTTAGCTCCCAAGCAATGTGGGACAATTTAACACGTCTCCCACACCCAATTTCTTTGGTGTGTAATGTTCCACATTGCTCAACCATGACTCTAATACCGCCCTAGCAAAACCCAACTACTCAAAAAACACCTTAAGGGGATAATATTATTTGCTATATTTAAAGAGCATTTTAGCTCATAAGTTAACAATTCGGAACAATTTAACAAAGAAAGTTCCAAAGTTTTGGGGAGCCATAAGTTGTTTTGATGTTATAGCTAATAATTATGTATTATTAGAATTTCGAGCCTCCTAATTGAAAATTCTGATGGATGAATTCTCTTTTAACAAAAATCATATTAATTATTGATGAATCCATAAAAATTTAGCAGATGGGGCCTTCAAAAGTTTGAGAAGTTATGTTTATATGGAGGTGTGTGAATTAAAGTTTAACATAATGTTTAAAATGTAGTGTGTATAATTCTGTAGAATTGAATAAAGTTCAATGGCCTTTTATATAATTTACCGTTACAAGCGAGGTAGGTTTAGTTCATGGAGAGTCATAATTGCACTTGGCACACCACATACCGTCCATTTCAATGTGAATTAAATGGAATTATAGTTTAAGACTAATTATGTTAACTAGAAGTTTATTTTGGTTTAGGAGAAATGAGTAAGGTACACCTAGAGAAAGGATCATGTGTGACACTTATGTTATTGTGAGACAGATTTTTATTGTGTGACAAGGAGTGGCAATTGTGTAATTAAATGAAAAAGGATGGCATATTTTAAGGGGCATACACGTGTAAGGAAGGGAAGGGGGGTGATGATGTCAGCGCTGATGTCATCGCAGGAGAGAGAAAAGTCTTTTATTTCTTTTCTTTAAAATACATTTTCCCGATGATCCCGAACTCGGTTTTCGAAAATTTTTATACCGTTGGACTCGTATTAATTAGCCGGTCATTTTGAGATCCATTGTGGTCAAATAAAAACGACTTTTTCATTTTGGAATATTTGGTAATGACTTTTGGAAGATTTGGTAATGACTTTTGGAATATCAAGAAATTTGAAAAAAAATCGTTTTTGTTTGAACACAATGGATCTCAAAATGACCGGCTAATTAATACGAATCCAAGGGTATAAAAATTTTCGAAAACCGAGTTCGGAATCATTGGGAAAATGTATTTTAAATATTAGTTGTCACACAATAAAAGTTGTCACACCTAAGGACCTTGTCTCACTTGATCCTCCCCTATATATACTTCCTTGAACTAATTTCTAGTTGCTATGCCTGTTTTTTCGAGCTTAATCACATTATACTAATTGACACTATCTAACAACATGTCACCAGAGACGACAGAATTTGGTCATTAACGACCATCAATAGACGTGTGGTGGTTAGGATGAATGAGGAGCGTAGTGACTAGGTTTAAATTTTTTGAGAATATAGCCTTTTCAATAGAGTGAAACATAGTTAAAATAATTTTCAATTGAATATAAAATATTTTTAGTTGACTTATTTTTTTTAAATAGAAACAAAACCTATAAAACTATGAAAATATTATCATTTAAAGAATATCTGAACCATCTCAAAAGAAGTGATATGCTTGTTACTATTTTTTTAAAAAAATTAGATAAATCAATATTTTTAAGCTTTACTCCACAATAAATTCTCATTGTGATATGTGGTTTGATATGTGGTTAGTTTTGGCTTTGTGAGTGAATAGATCTACTTTTAGCTAAATTCTTTCTCTATCAACAAAAGTCTTAATTCTTTTCTATAAACACATATGAATATTCTAAACATAGAAACCTTTCAATTTAAATAATAAATGTGTTATTATTTATTTAATTGCAAGCATCAATTTTTTTCTTCAGTTTTTATATTGACAAACTTTTTGACAACATATTGACAATTAAATGTGATTGATACTCGATAATTCAATATTTTTCTCTTTTTAACATATCAATTTTTACTTTATAGAAATTTATCCAATTATTCTTGATTTGATCTTTCTCAATTATCATTTCTTACTTTCTTATAAGAACAAATGAAAAACAGAAATAATCTGTTGTTTCAAGGAAATTTGTCACTCCATGTACTCTCTCATATAAAATTTATTTTCTTATTTTTGTGATAAGATGGGCCCACATGATATATTATTTTAATAATTAAATTTAAATTTATGCGAAATGAGACATAGAATGGAAACTCTATCTTGAAACAGCAGATTTTCATCCGATGAAAAGATGTTAGATGAGGGTAAGTAAGAGAAATTTTCTTATAACTATAATCAGTTATAATCTATTGGATTCTGAAGCCAAAAGAAAAAAAAATACTCTATGGATTCTACCAACAGAATTTTAACAATTGTACAATATATTTTCTTACACTAGTCTAATGAAGTGGCACAATTCATCTACATCCATTGTGGAACTCATCGAAAAATAAACGCAAACTGTGAAATTTAAGGATCAATTTAGTTCCTGAAATTGGTCATTAAGACCAATTTAGTCCATGTTCTTTTTGGCTGAACTGGAATTTTCTAAACCGTTTTCATGTTGACTAATGTAATAAAAGACATTAGATACTAGTTGGGTAAGTAGAAAATTTTGAGAACTTTAGTATGGAAGCTAGTCAGATTTTGAGCACCTACACAGCTCGATAAGTCTAAATTGATCAATTCTTATTCTAAACGACTAAGCGGTTAGTGTTAAATTGAATCTTTTTTCAACGAGTAAATGGTTAATTTTGATGTTATAATCTATACGTGGTGATTATGTATGCAAGTTTTGATTCAATCAAATTTTAAAAGCCATAAATTTTCAACTTGAACGAGTAAATACTAGTTTTGAAAAATTATATTAACTGTCAATTTGGACTAACATGTTTAGATACCCAAGTTAAAGTACCAATTCTGCATACTAAAACCTAACTTTGGACTTAATTGACTATACTAGTCAACTTCTTGTCTAAATCGATCATTTATTATAGTTGTAGGTGTAAATAATTTATTAGTCCTCATTTTTTTATTCAACTCATTATTTTGTCTCTATATTTTAAAAAATACATTATAAAATTTTTATTTTTTGTCATAATTAAGTTTTTGATCAATTTGTATTTTTTTTTCTTTTAAATATATACGACTATATAAAATAATTCTCTAATCATATTATGATATATCTTGTTTTTCTATGTATGACGAAATTTCTAAACAGTCATTTACGAATTTTTTTAATGAGAAACTAATAAATATATTAACCCAAAGAGGTAAAATAGATTGGTAGGTACACGAGAGACATGAAGCAAAACTACCCACGAGTTAGCTACCACACAACACAACAGAACACACCATAACATTTCCTTAATTACCCAACTATCCCTCTATATATATTTATTGTTCATCTAACTCCTTCTTCATCCTTCTCAACCCTCTCTTCCAATGGCTCCCTCCACACTCACGGCATTGGCTGGCGACAAAACTTTGCAGAAAAGCTTCGTCCGGGACGAAGATGAGCGTCCTAAGATAGCCTACAACCAGTTCAGCAACGAAATCCCGGTGATCTCGCTCTCCGGAATTGATGATCATGAAGGGAAAAGAAGGGAGATATGTAAGAAAATAGTGGAAGCATGTGAAGATTGGGGCATTTTTCAGGTGGTTGATCACGGTGTTGATTCTGAGCTTATATCGGAAATGACCCGTCTTGCTAAGGAGTTTTTCGCCTTACCACCGGAAGACAAACTCCGGTTTGATATGTCCGGTGGAAAGAAGGGTGGTTTTATTGTTTCTAGCCATTTGCAGGTTTGTTCTTTTTCCCGGGAAACTCGTTAACAAACTCTTTTTTTTTTATTTTATCCATTTCATGATTTTAGGGTAAATTTTCATATTTACCTTTAAAATTTGCAAAATTTTCATTCGGAAATGGAAAAAAAATCGAGGTAATGTACCTTAACAACCTTTATTTTGTATATAAAGTCTTCTGATTTAGAACGTTACAAATGAGAATATATAGTATCGATTTTAACAAATAAGATCCAGAAATATTAATGGTGTTACAAAAGATAACTTCACACTCATCTGATTACTTATTTAAACATATAAATAAACCTTAACCTTTTTTTCTCGTATTATGCTTACAAATTAACGATCTTGAAAGAATTTACGTTATAAAAACTGTCTTTTAAATATTAAAATTGTGAATGTTTGAATGTATATGAAATTGATTAGAAACAATTTATTAACAAGTTTTATGTTTGAATTTTTGTTGATGAATGAGCTTTTATATATATAAAAAAGTTTTATATTTAAAAAAGATAAATAAAAAAGGTCTTGTTATATATAATAAGTGTTATTAACCTTTATGGACTTTATTTGTTAAATGTTGGTACCGCGTATTCATAGTTATACCGTTTTTAACCACTGAATCTTGTTTGCAAATGCAAAAATTTTAGAATACGTATAGCACATCACGTTATCTATATATCAAATTTATAATTTGATGATATGTCTAGGATTTATTTTTTAAGATCTACGGTTTTTATTTTAGGTCTAAGACTTTATATAAATAATTAACTAAAAAAATAATTTTTAAATTAATTATATAGTGTTAAATTATTATTGATTGTAGTATTAAATGTCAACAAATTATAAATTTAGCATATCACGTCATTTGTATTCAAGACATCTATTAAAAAAATTCAGCTAATGATCTATGTATTTATTTTTTTACCCATAAATTAATATCTCCACTAAACACACAAGACACATCTCTTTATTTTGTTCTAAGGTGCCTACACGTAAGCTAGATTGACACTCGAATGCAAGTTGTGTAGCAATTTACGCTACGAATTTAACAATTAATGTTCTTTCCCTTTTTCGTATTAATCCTTTTTTTTGAAAGGTTTCGTATTTTACTTCTCAATCACCCATTTTCAACTTTCAACAGTTCAAGACAATTAATTTTCTTCATAAAAAACAGAGACAATTAATTTACCTAAAAAAGGGTTAAATGTTATGTAATTTTCTTTTTCGGCTTAATATATATATTTATGACATTTTAAATTTGTTCCAAATCTTCTATCAGATATAAAAAGTTATTTATTATTTTTAAAAGTTTAGGTGCAAACTTATGATACGAAGAGTTAAATTTTTTGTAAATGATATCATTTATCGTTTTTATTTTGATGCTGTCAATTTTTTAATTAGAGGGTCAGAGAAAACAATCACACAAGAATAATGAATTATTTGTAATTTTTGAACAAGAATGAGGAATTATTTGTATAGTTAAACAAAAATAAAAGGTTAGTTGTTATGTTTAGTAAGTTTAGAAGATTATTTGTAACATTTCAAAGTTTAGAGAGAAAGTTGAAGTTTATGGACAAGTTTGGAGGATTTGTGAATGTATTAAGCATTTTCTTTTTTCATTATTTGTGTAGTAACTAGAATTACTTAATTTAACCAACAAGAAATATTGAACAAACAGGGGGAAGCAGTTCAAGATTGGCGTGAAATAGTGACATACTTCTCATACCCGAAACGGAGCCGAGACTACTCCCGGTGGCCGGACAAGCCGGAGATGTGGAGATCGGTGACGGAGGAGTACAGCGAGAAGCTGATGGGACTAGGTTGCAAGCTACTTGAAATATTATCAGAAGCAATGGGATTAGAAAAAGAAGCATTGAGCAAAGCATGTGTAGATATGGACCAAAAAGTAGTGGTTAATTTCTACCCAAAATGCCCAGAACCAGACCTCACATTAGGCCTAAAACGGCATACGGATCCAGGGACTATTACCCTTTTGCTACAAGACCAAGTTGGTGGCCTTCAAGCTACTAAAGATAATGGCCTTACTTGGATTACTGTGAAGCCCATTCCTGGTGCTTTTGTTGTCAATCTTGGTGATCATGGCCATGTAAGTATATTTCACTACTTTTTATTTTATGTTTTGGTTAAACCATATAAAGTCCTAAAATTGTTCAAAAAAGTCATTTTAGTCCTTCAATTTTGGAGCAATATATTAAGTACTTCAACTATTAAAATATGACCTATTAAGTCCGAAAACTATCAAAATGTGGACCTATTGAGTTCTTATTCGATGATGTAATAGGTCCACATTTTGATAGTTGAAGGACCAAATAGGTCGTCCCCAAAGTTGAAGGACTAAATGACTTCTTTTGACAACTTTAAGAACCTGCGTATGTTCTAAGCTACGTTTTTCAATATTTTGAATTCCATTTCATTAATTTTAGGGACTAGGTCAAAATTTGGGATTAAAGCTCGATTTGGAGCTGTGTTAATCTAAAGTATTTGTCATTTAGTAATTGTGTTATGGTTTGGTAACTTTTAATCCGTATGGTATCTTAATTTGTGACATTTGTTTATCATGGTATGATGTAGCATATGATGCGTCCTAATTTAATTATGGCATTTAGCCCTTGCGACTCCCATTTAGATCCTAAATATGGGTCTAACAACGGCAAAATGGTACCATTTCATGGAGTTAATTTTAGGTGGGTATTGATGCAGTATCTAAGCAATGGGAGGTTCAAGAATGCAGACCATCAAGCAGTGGTGAATTCAGATAGCAGCAGGCTGTCCATTGCTACATTCCAAAACCCAGCCCCAGAGGCCATTGTTTACCCTCTCAAAATTGAACAAGGAGTCAAACCCATTATGGATGAGCCCATCACATTTGCTGAAATGTATAAGAGGAAGATGAGCAAGGATCTTGAGCTTGCCAAGTTGAAGAAATTGGCCAAAGAAAAAAAAGACAACATTTCCATTTTGGAAACCAAGCCTATTGATGACATCTTTGCTTAATCATCATCATCTTAATTTCTACCATTATGTGTGTTTAATTTTAAGTTGATGGATGATCATTGTGTTACCTAGGTTATATTTGCATCTTTCTACTCACGCCTAATATGGAATAAGATCTTCCTTTTTCAACTATTTTACTTGTATTTCAATTAGTCTCAATACTGTCCAAATTTGCTAGCATTCTATGCCATTCATGTGGATTTAAAAAACCATGAAATTTCACTCGAATTTGTATCCTTTCAAGTTCTATTTCGAACTGAGAGATTATGTATAGATTATCTATGATAACAACCGATCTCTTCTTCGATGTATGAATGACTTGAATCACCGTAAGAACCGTCATTGGGTTTGGCCATGAGACCTCCAACAATCAAGTCAGTATACGTTATAAGAGAGCATATGTGTATTGACCATAAGTTTTGTTATGTTACCTTAAATGATACTCTAAGAGGGTATTTATAGTCCTTGATCATGACGTGTATGTGTTTGTTATAGATGAAATGTCATCTTTCTGATTTTGTAATTTTTTTTTAAGAAAGAAACAAATGTTTCATTGAGATTCTATTTGTACAAAGATACAATAATGTGGCACATGCATTGATGTCATCCTTATCCTTTATTTCATCGTCTTAGAAAAACATTTGCACGTAGGCGAAATCCTCTAACAGACGTATCAAGCGCTCAAGTACCCTTTGATTAGATATGTTATTGGACTCGCGCATGAAACTCTTCACTGTTGGGATTGGAGACTAATTCCTAGGTGGTTAGGAATTCCTTGGTGGTTTAGAATTCCTAGTTGTTTAGGATTTCAATTAGTATAAATATAGCTCTATTCCATGTAAATTGTATTCCATTCATCATAGTACATTATCCTGGCTTGGTAGTGCCTCCAGACGTAGTCATTCATATTGAGTGGCGAACTGGGTTAACAACTCGTGTGTGTTTTTTGATTGTTTTTCATTATCGTAATTGCATTAGATCCTAACAATTGGTATCAGAGCTTTGGGTTAGCTAGATTTACGATGGGAGACGGAAAATCACCGGTGGAGAAGTTCGATGGCACAGATTTCGGTTTCTGGAGGATGCAGATCGAGGATTACCTGTATGGTAAAGAATTGCATGAACCTCTAGATGAGCAACCAAAGGAGATGTCTGATGAAGATTGGAAGCTGTTGGACAGAAAAGCGATGAGTGTGATCCGACTATCGCTGTCCAGAAACGTTGCGCATCACACAGTGAAGGCAAAGACCACGATTGAGATACTGGAGATTTTGAGTTCGTTATATGAGAAGCCCTCGGCGGCGAACAAGGTCCATCTGATGAGACGGCTGTTCAACTTTTAGATGACGGAGAATTCATCAGTTGCTGTACATCTGAATGAGTTTAATATGACGATTTCACAATTGAGTTCTGTGGGAATTGATTTCGAAGATGAGGTATCAGCCCTAATTTTGTTATCTTCTTTACCGGAGAGTTGGAGTGGTACTGTTACTGCTCTTAGTGCCTCAGCAGGGAAAGAGAAACTTAGGTTTGACGATGTTAGGAATTTGATAATCGGCGAGGAGATTCGCAGGAAGGAGTCGGGTTCAACATCAGGTTCAGCCTTGAGTACTGAAAATCGGGATAGGTCAGATTCGAGGTCAAAACAGAATCGTGGTAGGTCTAAATCAAAGGGTAGAGGAGGAAACCCTAACAAGGACAGGAGTCATGTTAAGTGCTGGAACTGTAATGAAACCGGTCATTACATGAATCAGTGTAAAGCACCTAAGAAGGACAAGTCCGTGAATTCAGCCAGCGAAGAGTATGCAGAGGCGTTGATTTTAAGCGTAAGAAGTCCTGTAGAGTCTTGGGTTCTAGATTCAGGAGCTTCATTTCACTCTTGTAGCAGCGCAGATTTGATGGAGAACTATACCCCAGGCAAATTTGGAAAGGTTTATCTCGCTGATGATGAACCTTTGGAAATTGTGGGTAAGGGAGATGTGTCGATCAAAACCAAGAATGGTTCTGTAATTAAGCTGTCTGGTGTTAGGCATGTACCTGGCCTGAAGAGAAATCTATTGTCAGTTGGACAATTAGATGATGAGGGATATTGTGTGGTGTTTGTAGGTGGAAATTGGAAGATTTCCAAGGGATCTATGGTGGTAGCTCGTGGTGAGAAGGTGGGATCTTTATATGTCACAAATAATGTTTGTAATAGCATTGATGTTGTGAGTGAGGTTGTGAATACTGATTTGTGGCACTGTCGTCTTGGTCACATGAGTGAAAAGGGGATTAAAGAGCTGTTTTCAAAGGGTCTATTACCAGGATTGAAGTCTGCTGATCTAGGGCTATGTGAGGATTGTATCTTCGGAAAGCAGAAAAGGGTCAGTTTCAATAAGGGTGGAAGGACTTTGAAGAAGGAAAAATTGGAGTTAGTTCACAGCGATTTATGGGGTCCAGCACCAGTGAAATCTCTAGGAGGAGCTTATTACTATATGACTCTCATTGATGACTGCACTAGGAAGTTATGGGTCTATTTTCTAAAGAAGAAATCAGAAGCATTCGATGTCTTTAGAAAGTGGAAGGCCCTAGTAGAGAATGAGACAGGTCTGAAAGTGAAGTGTTTGAGGTCTGACAATGGTGGGGAGTATGAGCTTAAGGAGTTCAAGGAATTTTGTGCAGAGAATGGGATTCGCATGGAAAAGACCTTGAAGGGAACTCCTCAGGAAAATGGTGTTGCTGAAAGAATGAACAGAACTTTGTGTGAACGTGCAAGAAGCATGAGACTGAAGTGTGGACTTCCAAAGATGTTCTGGGCAGAAGCAGTTAACACTGCTGCATTCTTGATCAATAGAGGGCCATCGTCTCCCTTGGAGAATGGCATTCCTGAAGAAGCTTGGAGCGGCAAGCAGGTAAATCTATCCTTTCTGAAAGTGTTTGGATGTGATTCCTATGTCCATATTGCTCCTGTTGAGAGAAGTAAGTTAGATGTTAAGTCTATCAAGTGCACGTTTATTGGATATGGTGGTGATGACTATGGATTTCGATTTTGGGATAGTCAGAATAAGAAGATTATTCGAAGTCGGGATGTTGTGTTCAACGAACAGATGATGTACAAGGATAGCCTTGGAGTATCTAAGACTAGTGATTCAGAACCAGAAATTATAGACCTAGACATCACGAATTCTGGTGGGAGTAAGAAGGTAGCTGTTGAGGAACCAGTTGAGGAGGAGCCTCAAGTTACAACAGCTGATCCACCAGTTACTCTACGCAAATCTACGAGAGATAAGAAAGCTATTATCAGGTACTCACCTGGAAACTATGTGTTGTTGACAGATAGTGGTGAGCCAGAAAGCTTCCAAGAAGCATCTCGGGTTGTGGATGCTGAGAAGTGGAAGTTTGCTATGAATGATGAGATGGATTCTCTGTTAACTAATGGTACTTGGGAACTTGTTGAGCTTCCAGAGGGTGAGAAGGACCTTGAAAATAGATGGATTTTCAGAAAGAAAGTGGAAGCAGATGGTAGCATAAGGTACAAGGCCAGATTAGTGGTGAAAGGGTTCCAACAGAGGTATGGTATAGATTACACAGATGTTTTTACTCCAGTAGTAAAATTGACTACTATTCGGTTAGTTTTGAGTATGGTGGCTACAGAAGATTTGGAGTTACAGCAGATGGATGTAAAAACTGCCTTTCTTCATGGAGATTTGGAGGAAGAAATCTATATGAGGCAACCTCAGGGGTATGAATCTGATAATCCCAAACTTGTATGTACATTGAATAAAAGCTTGTATGGCCTGAAACAAGCTCCTAGGCAGTGGTACAAGAAGTTTGATTCATTTATGCAAGAGATCAAGTTTGTGAGGAGTGAAGCTGATCATTGTTGTTACTTTAAGAGATTGGATCAGGGCTACATCATCTTACTGTTATATGTTGATGACATGTTGATTGCGGGGTCTAGTGTTAGAGAGGTGAGAAAACTGAAGAATCAGTTATCCGAGAGATTTGCTATGAAAGATCTTGGAGATGCTAATCAGATTCTGGGCATGAGAATTGTTAGAAATAGAAAGGCTAGAAAGTTGTATCTATCGCAAGCTGAATATGTCAAGAAGGTCTTGAAGAGATACGGTATGCAAGATGCAAAGCCAGCACAGGTTCCTTTGGGAAGCCATTTTAAGTTATCTAAAGAAGACTCACCCAAGAGTGGAGAAGAGCGTGCCAAGATGGAGAAAACTCCATATGCTTCTGCAATTGCCAGTTTGATGTATGCAATGGTGTGTACAAGGCCAGATATTGCACATGCAGTGGGAGTTGTTAGCCGCTTCATGGGAGACCCGGGTAAGAAGCATTGGGAAGCAGTTAAGTGGATCCTGAGATATTTGAAGGGAACAAGTGAGCAAGCTTTATGTTTTGGAGGCAAAGAAGTTGTGTTGACAAGATATGTGGATGCAAATTTAGCATCAAGTGACCTTGACAATAGAAGGAGTACAACCGGTTATGTATTTACATTGGGAGGTACAGCGATCTCTTGGGCTTCAAAGCTTCAGAAAGTGGTAGCATTGTCTACAGCGGAAGCAGAGTATATTGCAGTGACTGAGGCTAGTAAGGAGATGGTATGGTTGCAGAGTTTCTTGAAGGAATTGGGCAAAGAGCAGAAGTATCCCACTTTGTACAGTGATAGTCAAAGTGCAATTCACTTAGCTAAGAATGTTGTTTTTTCATTCAAGGACAAAGCACATTGAGTTGAAGTATCACTACATACGGCATCTTTTAGAGAGAAAGACATTGCAGTTAGTGAAGATCAAAGGCACAAAGAATCCTGCAGACATGTTGACAAAGGTTGTAACCTTTGAGAAGCTGAAGTTTTGCATAGCTTCAGCTGGCCTTCGTAACTGAGTTAGAGGCCCGGCACTACCAGCAGATGAAGATGGATTTAGTCTCCAGGTGGGAGATTGTTGGGATTGGAGACTAATTCCTAGGTGGTTAGGAATTCCTTGGTGGTTTAGGATTCCTAGTTGTTTAGGATTTCAATTAGTATAAATATAGCTCTATTCCATGTAAATTGTATTCCATTCATCATAGTACATTATCCTGGCTTGGTAGTGCCTCCAGACGTAGTCATTCATATTGAGTGGCGAACTGGGTTAACAACTCGTGTGTGTTTTTTGATTGTTTTTCATTATCGTAATTGCATTAGATCCTAACATTCACGTATACCTTTCACTCATGATGCCTCGTTGGACTTGTTTCATGAGCTTTTGGATACGTTTCTTAGGCTTATTGGGGACTCATCCACTAAGGTCATCAGGGGCGGAGACAGCCCGGAGCCCGAGGGTGCCGACGCCCCCCAAGCTCCGGTGAATCCCCTTCATAGCTACTATTCCACCCCTGCCGCCCCCCTCCCCCCGCTCCGGCAAAACTCCATAGATGGCTTGGCAATTTTTTAAAAAACTGGGCCTTACTAAGGCCCAAAATTAGATATAAAATTAAAAGAAAACCTCATCAAGCTTGACTATGTACATGGGTTTTTTTAATATAGTTTGATTATGTACATGGATTTTTTTGACAATTTTTTTAATATAATTTAATTATGTATTTAGATTTTTTTTTGTCTGGTCTATGCTTAAATTAGCATTCCCTATTTTCAAATCCTGGCTCCGCCACTGAAGGTCTTACTCATAAAAACCTTTTACCGTCTTAGCTAAGTGATGACATGTTGCAGATCTGAATATCATCAATCTCAAAAGTGAATTACAAAATTAAATCTAAATGTATACTATAATTTATAATAATAAAAAATAACACTTTTGAATACTGAAATTCCATTTGACCAGCATATTTTCTTCATTCCCTTCGCTTCCTGGACTGGATCCAAAGCAGTCTTCTTTTGAAATTGCGATAAAACTATAATTCGACAAGATATTTCATCTAATTTGATCCTCATGCACAATAAAATAATTTTATGCATAACGTAAATAAATACATCATTGGCAAAAATTAATACAAATCTAATCGCTTAAATTTGTCCAAAAATTTCAACGGTCTCTTTTAACATTTAAATATTATAAATCATTTTCAAAACGTAATAAATAACACTTTATTCTTATTCAACTATTATATACTAATTTTTATGCTTGTCCAAAAATTACAATTGACCCCTTATTCTTGTCTAATTACTTCCACTAACCTCCCGATTTTAAAATCGTTCGTATCAAATTGTGAAAGCGATAGATGATATCTTTTATAAAATTTCTGACTCCTTATATTATAAGTTTGCATCTATATTATGCACCATTTCTTAGACCGGGCCTCACTCATCCCAAAAGACATATTGAAGGGAGAAAATTGACACCACCTATAAATGTTCAATCATCTATGTGTTTAGCTATATATGGGATACTTAACACACTCCCCCACGCCCAAAATTATACATATAGGGCGTGAGGTTTGCAAGAATGCATATAAGCATGTGGCGCCAATAACGTGCTTCCCAACATTGGATTAGTAAGCTCTGATATAATCTTAGATTGAATCTAACTTATCCCAAAATGCATCTTGAAAGGAGAGAATTGCCACCACTTATAAATGTTGAATCACCCATGTGGCTAGCCTATGTGGGATACTTAACACCATCTACAATTTTCACGTTTCGATACATCAATTTTGAAATTAGAGTAATTGTTAATTTTTCACGAGTATAAGAGACTAGTTGTAACCTTTTAAAATTCAAGTGGGCAGTTGAGGTTTTGAACAAGTTCAAGGGGGCTATGAATGTATTGAGTCTATTATTAATCTACTTACAGTTAGGCGTTACATCATGCTTTTATAGACATAAAAACATGTTTATTATGAGATTTTTGGGAATTACGAATTTGTTTGGATAAAATATCATTAAAATATAATAATTAATAATGTTGCCGCTAGAATCTTCTCGAAATATTCTCCTTTGACCTCTAGAAAGTGGCCGGCGTTGGAATTGCTTGAGAACACTCCGACGCCAAAGCTATGAACTCTTTTGAGAAGAAATATATATCTTCAAAAGCAAGTAAATAGTATATTAAAATTTTGTAGATTTTAATTATATACCTTCCTGTGATGATCAAACTAATCACTAAAGAAATATAATCTCGTTAGAATTCCTCTTTTCTTATTTATAGGTGAGATGATATGGTATTCTTATTTGCTTATGCAAATCCTGATAGACACGGATCATTTTTCTCCCCGATGCTGATGATTCTTCTAGGTTGCGCCTAAACTCAATAGTTAAGAGAATGCGCCGTATTCGTCCCTTTTATAACCATATCGAATTGCAGATTTCAATGTTATTAATAATGGTAAAACGGTAATATAAAGTGCGGTATTGTGTGCAATCCAATCTCGAAAAAGTAGCATTAAAATAGGAAAACTTATATAAAGAACAATTTTGAAAGATGTTATTGAGATACGAAGGACAACACAACACAATGAGAATGAAAAACCTAAACTAACAAATCAAAACTAACAAATTACAGAAAAAAAAAAAATATTTGACAAATCATACCATACAAAACTAATATTTATATCATACATACTAGCCTTATTTAACCTGTTAAATTGGTGTAAAGCAAATTGTGAGGTGGGTAAATAAATGATTGTTATGTTTTATGATTTAAAAATGGTAATAACAGCAAAAAAATGATTAAAAAAATAGATTATTATCCATTAGGTAAGAAGAAAAAGCAAAGATAGAGAAAAAGAGAAGAAAGAAGAAGACAGGAAATGAAATGAATGTTATGTTTAGTTTATAGGATTCCATTTCCTGTCCTCCTTAAAATCCTTTCTTTTTCTCTCTCTTCATTCTCCAAACAAGAAGAAGAAGCTCCTTTTTCTACTGCTTCCTTCACAAAATTCCAGGTTCCTAATTTTTTATCTCTCAATTTTGTTTTCATTTACCTTTCAAAGATCTTATCTTTTGCTTTTGTTTTGTCCCTATTCATTTACATAATACATTGTTTGTCTTTTGATGCATTTTTGGGTACCCTTTTGGGAGATTGTTTCCTTTCTCATGTGTTTTTGTGCTTCATTTAGCTAATTTGAAATTCTGCAATTAGGGTTTTATTCATCTTCATTCTTGCTCTTTTGGGGATTTTTCTAACTTCAGCTTATCAATTTGAGCTTTCTTGTCTTCGATCAAGCTATTATGCTGTTTTGTTTTCCCATTCTTGATAAAGGAGATTTCTTTTTCCTTTTTCTGAGCTTTATTTCAATTAATCCTATGTGGTTATTGGGACTTGATAATAATACAAATGTTCATTTTTCTTTTAGATATTAATGTTAGGTTGCCCAAAAAAGCTTGATTGCCTCCCTAAACACTCCCGTTGCTCCGATAATCCCTCAACTTGCTTAGAAACGTAGGTGATTGATCTCTCAGGTTGTTGTACATTGTTGGGTTTATTCTCTTGAAGTTGTCTCTTCAATTAGTTGAACATTTGTTTTTCCTGCTTTGGTTGTTTGTGTTTGCTTACTGTGCGTGGTACTTTGATGTCACAACAAATTGAGGGATCAATTGCCTTGTGTTAACAAGTTGAGGAGGCTAGAAAACATTTGATTTTATGAGGCCAAAGATTCTTGGATATATTTAGGGATCAATTGACTGCGTTTTAAGCAAGTTCAAGAGGTTATTGGAACAACTTGCAAGTGTAGGCGACCAATGAAGCTTTTTGGACAAGTTCAAGGGCAAACAATGTGTCCAGCATTTTAATTATATGTGATGAGTTATGCTACTTCGTTCATACCGGTAAAGGTTTTAGTCTTGGAATGGAGCCTAAATGTTTGCTTCAGACCTATGCGGCGATCAATATCTTAGTGTCAGGCACCATTTGTAATGTTTATGAACTTGTCAAGATCTTCGGTAGTATGATCGTTGTTCAACTTCAAATTATATGTTTTATTTACTCTTTGCTAAGGATTTCGTGGATTCAGCCATTAAGTTACAATCAACCCGTATGCTTTATGCTACATGAACTAGAATATTTTTGTGCCTTCGTGTATATGGGTTTTACATGATTGTGAACTAACTTTGGGATCTAAGTTTAGAGCTCTCACATGTCTTTCTTAATCCTAGATAGGGCATGGCAGCAGGAGAAGATGTTGATTTGTCAAATATGAAGTCCCAGCTAAATGAAACTCATGAAGTTTGGAAGCAAGAGATGGGTCGGCATCAATTGCAAGTAGATGTGTTAGAAACAAAGCTTATGGAGGTAAAGGCTTGTATACAGGGTTCCGACGAAGATGCAAAGAAGGAACTGGATGTTCTTTGGCGGAGGGTGAAAACTGCTGCGACGTTATTGACATACTTAAAATCAAAAGCAAGGATTATGGCTGTTCCTGATTTAGCTCATACCTCATGTGGCATTAAACAATTAGAAGGAGTAGGGCTCGTCGACAAGGAAGGTACACCGCTGTCAAGTTGGTCTAGGGATATTGATCTTTCTTTATTTGAGAGTCCGGAAGATGACACATGGATTCGACTCAGTGAGCAACGTGGCAGCTATGATGAACATGACGAGATTTATATCGGTGAATTACTCAAGTCTGTGCAGATGGTAACAGATGTGATGGAAGCTCTTGTTAAAAGGGTTATAATGGCGGAATCTGAAACTGCATTTGAGAAAGAGAAGGTAACCTTAGGTGAGGTAGAAATTAAGAAGAAAGCAGTTCAAATTGAGAGCATGTCTTCAAAGTTAGAGGAGATGGAAAGATTTGCTCTTGGTACAAATAGTATATTGAACGAGATGCGGCAGAGGGTTGAAGATTTGGTAGAAGAGACATCTAGGCAGAGGCAAAGAGCTTCTGAAAATGAACAAGAGCTATGCCGTGTTAAAAGGGACTTTGAGTCACTGAAATCTTATGTTAGCAGTCTCATTAGTGTGAGAGAAACACTTCTTTCATCAGAAAAGCAATTTCAAACCATCGAAAGACTTTTTGAACGGTCAGTTGAATTCTCAATTAGCCATTCTGTTAATCTTTTCTGCATTTCTTGGTTTAACGACAGTTCCTTGATTTAAGGATAGATCTTATGTTTCTGTTGGATATTAATATGATTTTGAACTTGTAGTTGTTCTTGAATCAACAAAAAACAAAGGTTACAAGTTTAGTCTTTTTGAATTGTAATGGTCGATATACTAATACGTTTTTGTGTTCTTTTTATGGCAGGCTAGTAGCAAAAACAACCCAATTAGAAGGGGAGAAAATGCAGAAAGAAGCCGAGGTGCAGAAACTCGTGGAAGAGAATGTGAGGTTGACTTGCCTTCTTGACAAGAAAGAGGCGCAACTTCTGGCTATGAATGAACAATGCAAGGTAATGGCTTTGAGTGCTTCTCATATATGACTCACTATTGCCGGTATGCCTCATTTTGAGGCATCTTGTATCCCTTTCATTAACTGTAACATTGATTGTGAAGAGCGCGGTGAACATGTGTACTATTTTTACTCTTGTTCTGTTGGAAAACCCAAGCCGAAAAGCATTAATGAAACAGTAGTGATGTGTGAATGCAAATTCGTGTTGACGGATTTTGCTGTCTTTCCTGTAATTCTTTGAGAACAGTTATGTTTTCATATAATGATCTACACCTCTCATTATAAATCTTTGGAGTCGAAGATTGTTGTGCTGGTTGGTTGCTATCCTGCCATTCGTGTATATGCCACATGTCTAAACGGTGGAATATGGCAAGAGTTAACTAATAAGTCAACTTTCATTTCACCGATGGGAGATAAAGCTTTATTCTTGAATCCGAATTTCATTTTACTGAGGAGCTGCCACTTTCTGGACACTTGACTAAAATGATATCATTTTAGTCAAGTTAAGATTGCATTATGTTGATGTTAAATTCGCTCTCATCCAATAATAAATATAGAACCTAATTTATACATCGTCGCTAATTATTATCTCATTGAATAGTCTGATTATTGTTTTTTCTTAGCAATTAGTCTGTATGTTAAAAAAGAATAATCTTGTAATTGTGCTACACATTTTGCTATTAAACGTGTGGAATGATTGTTGAGAAGAAGAGTAAAAAGGTCATAAAAAAAATTAGTAAAGAATTCGGTGAAATAGCCCTTCCTGCAAGTCTGATTTGGATAGAAGATATGTAGATTTTCTTACAGTAGATATTTTTATTTATTTTCATCATTTTCATGTTTGAAAATTGGAAATTCCACGTGTTAGAAAACCTCTCTTTTTCATTTGCCTTGATCTTCTTCTTTGATGATTTTAGGACCTTTAATTTTACTTTTTTAAATTATTTTATAAATAAGAAGTGTGGGGTTTGAGTTCAAATCCCTTACAAATTTTAATTTCTTAAAAAAAAGGTTGTATAAATGAAAGTTAATTAAATCATAAAAAAAACATTACCCCAAAGGTAAGGAAATATAAGATACTGCAAATAGAGATAGGTTCATGTGAGACAAAGCCATTATGGAGAGACTTTTTTTAGTGTGAGAAAATTAAAAAGTGGTGGCAATTTTGAAATTTTAAAAACATGGAGGGGCATTATTGAGGTGATGTCATCGCTGATGTCACATCTGGAGAGAGAAAAAGTTTTTATTATTTTATTTAAAATGCATTTTCCCGCTCTTTCCGAACTCATTTTTCAAAAAAAATTATACCACTGAACTCGTATTAATTAGGCGGTTATTTTGAGATCCATTGTTGTTATTTATAGACGATTTTTATTTTTTTATTTTTGTTCCAAGTCGGATACTTGGTTGTTCCAACAGAATACTACATTTGTTCCATCAGACAACTCCAATTGTTCCAGCAAAATATTTTCATTATTTTTTTTAATGCACTCTGGGAGTGTAAAAAAATGTAGTATTCTGTTGGAACAATTAGAGTAGTCCGGTGGAACAATTAGAGTAGTCCGGTGGAACAATTATAAAAAAATAAAAAAAAATAAAAATTGTCTATAAATAACAAAAATGGATCTCAAAATGACCACCTAATTAATACGAGTTCACTGGTATAATTTTTTTTGAAAAATGAGTTCGAAGAGAGCGGGAAAATGCATTTTAAATAAAATAATTAAAACTATTTCTCTCTCCAGAGGTGACATCAGCGATGACATCAGCGCTGACATCACCTCCTCTTCCTTCCCTTCAATTCACGCATGAGGGGTGTTCATTTAATTACAAGTTTGCCACCTTCCCCTATTAAATTACAGAAATACCCCTTGTCTCATCATAAAAACTAGTCTCATCATAAACTTTTGTCTCATTTGAACTTGACTCACTGCAAATATATAAAGAGAAAAAGGCAAAAAAAAAATGTGGAAGAGAAAATAGGATACTTGCCCTTCATTTAGTGGAATTTAAGATGGAATTTTTCTTAAAGTATATTCAGTCACTTGTCCCAATTTATTAGTTGATCACCGAACTTTAAAATGGTTTTATGTATTTTGGCCTTGTTTGGGAACGAGCTGTTAGCGGTTAGCTGTTAGCTGTTTGAATTAGCTGTTAGTTGTTTACCTTTTTGCATTAGCTGTTTTGACTAGCTGTTTGTAAACACGTTTGGTAAAATGTAACTGTTTGTAAATTAGCTGTTTGGGTAAAATGACAACTAAGGACATTGATATTATTGTATAATATATGTAGTTAAAAGCTTAACAAATATTATAAAGTCTTTAATAATATAAAAAAAATAGGAAATAAATAACCAATTCATATTAAATTACATAATTGTAGCTTACAAAGGACATTTCAAATAATAATAAAGTTACGTAATTATATCATTAATCCATAAACAATTTAGTAATACATGTTTTTTTTTTAAAAGTCATAAATAGAAGTTGCTAAAAAATATTAAATCTAGTAACTTCAAGAAATAGTGGAAATAGCTAATTTTCAAAAAATATTAAATAGAGAAGTTGTAAAATAAAGTTGTAAAAAATATTAAATAGAGAAGTTGTAAAATATAAAATAGAGAAGTTGTAAAAAATATTAAATAGAGATGTAAAATTAAAAGGGTAAATGAGGGTATTTTAGCCATTTATAAAAAGTAGGAGAAAAAGCTAATTCAAAAAGCTCCATTTAGGAGCTTTTTTAAAAAGAGTTTTTTGGGCTCAAAAAGCTCTCACAAAAAGCTCTTTGCCAAACACCATAAAAATGGTTCAAAATGCTAATTGAGCTCAAAAAGCTCTTTTTAGGCCAAAAAGCTCTTTGCCAAACACCCCCTTTATGTACTTGTCTAAAATATTATAACTAACTCCAAATTGCTGCATTGCTGCATTGGGTATTTTACCAACAAAAATGAGTGCCCGAACATGGAAAATAACTTATTTATCAAACTTTTTGTTTAGAAAAATTTAAATATGGTCCTTTCCTTTTATTTCTTTTCATTTGTCTTCACCATCTAATACCAAATATTCATGTTCATAAAAAAAATTAAACAAAACATATTACAGCAATTTTGCCTTCACATATTAATACCCAATTTGCTTTAATAAAAGTTCATTGCCAGTTTTATCAAATTAGTTATTCTTCCTCTTCCACAATAAAAATATTCATTTTCTTGATTTTTCAATTTCATGATTTTCCCTTAACAAATATTAATTTTATGAATCAAATTGACACGATATGAATCTTATAAAGAATTAGATATATATGTAAAAAAAAAAGATTAGAAATATGAGGAGAGGTAATGGGAGGCAAAGAATTTGTTCCTCCTGTGGTGAGAGGTGAAGAATCAAGTGTTAGAATGAAAAAAAAATAAAATTTAAATTCTCCAAATTTTCACATAATGATGCATTATTTAGTTCCTTTATTTTTTAAAACATATTATAAGGTCTTTAATTTTTGTTAAGATTGATCCTTTGATTTTATTTTTAGATTTATAATTGTTGTATTTCTGCATGAATAGACAACCATAACATAATAAAATGATAGAATCATTTTGTATGACAATACAAGTGTCTTAAAAGTTAAAATATGTTATGTTAAAATCTAAAAAATAGACAAAAAAAATTTTTTTAACTATGCCAATATATGGTGACCTCATAATCTGTTTTTAAAATTAGAGAAACTAAACAATGCATCATATAAAAGTTTGGAACATTAAAATTATTTATCCTAAAAACATGATCGAAAGTCCACCTTTGAAAAAAAATATGTAAAAATATCCCTTTAAATTTCTTTATTTGTCTAAAACTTTGTCACACTTCTTTGTAAAACAAAGGTTATATATAGTTCACTTAATTGTTTAAAAGCTTTTAGTAAATGATCATGATATATACTTATTTTAGGTAGCTCTATAAAATATCATTAAATCCCTATCAACTATATGTGTATCAAAATATTGGCATTCCTGCTATATGATTTGGCAACAATTAACATTTATGGTATTGTGATATTTGACTCCTAGATATTGAAAGTATAACATGTGACTTGTTTATATGTGTATGTTGGTGAATTAGAATATTAATTTATTTAACAAATAAAATCTAAAATAAAACTCTGTCTTTTCGTCTCTCTTGTGAAAATTGTTTTTCAAAGAACCACAATTTTCCAAATTAGAGAATACCACGAAAATCAAATAGAGTTTTAATCCTTAAATGGCCAAATTAACTGATATACAAATTTTTGACAGTGTGATTGGCCCTAACTCATAAATCATAACTTTAGAAGGTTGAATTGGTTGTACAACTTTACTCTGATTTTGTTGTAAAATAATTTGAAAGCCAATTGGTCAACAGTTTCAGGATAGTTTTTATTTTTAATTTGTAAAATAATTGCAATAATAAAATACAAGGGTTAGTATAAACAAGACGAAAAATGGCAAGAGAATAGGAGTTCTCAACTGTAAATTTACAAATAAAATGGAAAGTTAGAGACAAAAATAGAGTCAGAGATCTGTTTATTCTCTAACAACCTCTAAAATCTAGTTAATTTAACCTTAGCCTTAAACTAAACTAAATAAATAATTCTCATAACTATTATTATCTCCCTTTACTTTACCTTCTTCTATGAGTACTTTTCTTGAAGCTCTTTTCTCACTAATTGTAAGTCTTAGCATCTCTAACTCTTTCCATATTTGCTCATATATACAAATTATATAGCATCATGCTTTGTTTTGATTGGTCTTTGTTCTTAATCTAATCTCTTTGTTATGCATTATAATTTCATTTTTCAATTCAATATACATCAACAACTTGGTCATATAAATTTACATAATGTTTGATTTTTCTACCAACTTGCTTAAAGTAACATGATCAATCCTCTAAATCTGCAAAAAGACAAATTGCTTCGGAGATTTAGAAAAACGAATTAGAACTTTAATTTGAGAATCGTTGATTGATTGCTTATCTTCTTGTGTCGGAAAAGAAATCGAAGAAACTAAGGAAGAATCATAGCAGAAAACTTAAGGGTAGTTGTTTAAATAAAAGGACACTATCATCAATCTAAGAAGTTTGATCCAAATATGAAGTCCCATTTTTTATAGCCTACGTTAAGCAAGTTAAGTGGGCTGACAAATTACTTTGTTAATTCAAAAAGTCAATCAAGTTTTCTGGATAAGTTCGTGATGCATTAGAGCATTTTCCAATGGCTAGTGTTTACAAGTTCTTCAATAGTGAAAGAACAAGAAAAAACATTGGAGAAGCTTGTTAATTAATTTTCTTTAAGTTCAATGTTCTTTGTCTTGAGAACATATTATAGGATTGGGAAAATGCTATAAGAAAACATTAAACATATCTGGGGCCACAAATCTGGTTACCTTTCTAGAACAAATTTGTGTAGTTTATTAATTATTTATTAATGTGGATTCTAATGTCAAATTATCCTCTTATGTCATTATTTGTTTATAATACATTGGAAGCTTCTTGAACTTAACTCAAAAAGTAGATTAACTTTATAAACTTATAAAGTGTCACGTTAGATTCTTAAACTTGTTTAAAGTGATCTATTTACCACTCGAATGTTTTAAAATTCTTTCTTTGCATCCCAAATTTGTTTAAATTGATATGTTCACTCCTTGAATTTGTATAAAGTTTGCGTAAAGTGATATAGTTTGTAAATTTTTAAAATTCACTTTCGTTAAGACACGTGAACTTAACGAACTAATTATATATGATGTGTTGCAGTGACAAGACAAGCATCAAAGAAAAGAAGAAAAAGAGAAATGTCTAATAGTAGTGGTGGTTACACACCAAAAAAGATCCTTATAACAGGAGCAGCTGGTTTTATAGCCTCTCATGTCACAAACAGGCTAATAAAAGCCTACCCAAATTACAAAATAGTAGCCCTTGACAAGCTAGACTATTGCTCCAATCTCAAGAATCTAAACCCATCTAGAGCTGCCCCAAATTTCAAATTTGTCAAAGGAGACATTGCTAGTGCTGATCTTATAAATCACCTATTGATTGATGAAGATATTGACACCATTATGCACTTTGCTGCTCAAACCCATGTGGACAATTCTTTTGGCAATTCTTTTGAGTTCACTACAAACAATATCTATGGCACTCATGTTCTCCTTGAAGCTTGTAAAGTTACTAAAAGAATCACAAGATTCATCCATGTTAGTACTGATGAAGTTTACGGCGAGACGGATATGGAGACCGATATAGGTAATGTTCAAACGATAAACATATATTCTAAAGTTCATAGTTTTTTTTTTTTACTTCCTTAGAGTTGTATTGTTTCTAAAAAGTCTATGTTAGTAATATATAAATACGGGTAAAAACTAAAAAGCACACAATTAGTCACTAAAGTAAGTTCATTGTCAATACAGTCATAAAAGTAACACATCTCTACCATAAAGTAATTATGGCTAGATTTGACGACCTGTTCTACTTGAATGTAGATATTAGTGACACTTAGTCGACACGTTATAAACATAATTGGAGTAGTCATGTGGAATCCACGTGTAGGCCAATATCAGTTAGTGTGTGATATTAACTTTACTTTCTTAGGCATTTGGCAGCCATGTAGACGAAACATGGCTGCGACATGCCTTCCATGTATTAGTTCTCCAATCAGGTTTATAATGTGTCGTTGAGAAGTTGGTGATGTCAGCATTATGGTGGAGCAAGTCATCATATCTAGTTGTAGTGAGTTCATTAATGTAGATGTGCTACTTTAGTGATTTTATTGACGAATAATCTACTTTTAATAGTGACGGTGAAATGTATATGAATACATAAAGTAGTTAAGAGTTGTCCAGCAATTTTACGCTCTTCCTCTATATCTGAAACCTTCATTTTTCAATCCAACAGGTAATCCTGAGGCTTCACAACTTCTCCCTACAAATCCATATTCTGCTACAAAAGCTGGAGCTGAAATGCTTGTCATGGCCTATCACAGATCCTATGGCCTTCCTACAATCACTACCAGAGGAAACAATGTGTACGGCCCGAATCAATACCCCGAAAAGCTCATTCCGAAATTCATCCTTCTATTGATGAAAGGAGAGCAATTACCTATCCATGGAAATGGATCCAATGTTAGAAGCTATCTACATTCGGATGACGTCGCAGAAGCATTTGATGTTATACTTCATAAAGGAGCAATTGGTCATGTTTACAACATTGGTACCAAAAAGGAGAGAAGAGTTTTAGATGTGGCTAATGATGTCTGTAGGTTGTTTAGTAAAAATCCTGAAAAGTCCATCAAGTTTGTCCAAGATAGACCTTTTAATGACCAAAGATACTTCTTAGATGACCAAAAATTGAAGAAACTAGGTTGGCAAGAGAGGACTAATTGGGAACAAGGCTTGAAAACGACAATTGAATGGTACAAGAAAAACCCGGATTGGTGGGGAGATGTGTCAGCTGCGCTCCATCCACATCCTCGTATTTCGTTTGTCGCTCAATCGAACGACGACGTTTGGGTACTAGACAACAAGACTCCTCGCGAAAATCGGGAAGAGATGAAGTTGTTGATATACGGGAGAACCGGGTGGATCGGGGGGTTGTTAGGGAAGATATGTGAGAAAAAGGGGATAAAATATGAGTATGGTTTAGGAAGATTAGAAGATAGGAAGTCTATTGATGAGGATATGAGAAAAATTAGGCCAAGTCATGTGTTTAATGCAGCAGGGGTTACAGGTAGGCCTAATGTGGATTGGTGTGAGAGCCATAAGGTGGAGACAATAAGGAGTAATGTGGTGGGAACACTAACTTTGGCTGATGTTTGCAGACAACAAAATGTGTTGTTAATGAATTTTGCAACCGGTTGCATCTTCGAGTATGATAAGGAACATCCACAAGGCTCTGGCATTGGGTTTAAGGAGGAGGATCACCCTAATTTCATAGGTTCTTTTTACTCCAAAACCAAGGCTATGGTATGTATCTTTTATTATAAGTAATTACTTTAGAGTACGACTTTAATCGAGCCGAGCTTTGGCCTGCTTATGCTCGGCTTGTCAGAAATCTAACAAGTTCAAGCTTGGTTCGAGGTCATAATCCTATTCACGAGCAACTTGTTGAGGAAATTATCCGATTGTGAACTGCTCATGAGCAGTTCGTGTACTGGCTCATGAGCTTGCTTGCCAGCAAATCGTTATGGATATAATGTGTGGATCAGTTTTACATGTGAACAAGTCAATTATGTTCATTAGTATGTTGCTCGTGAAAAATAAATAAGTTGCTCGCGAACAGTTTGTTAACCTGTGTTTGCAGATGCTAGTTTGTTCATTAACTCATTCATACATTTGTTTACAAACCTAACCGAGCCTCCTTGCGGGCATTCGAGCCGAGTTTTTCTGTACTCAAGCTCGCAGTGGCGAATACAGAACTTCAACATTAAGCCAAAAACATTTGAGTGTGGAGGGGCTGAAGCCCCAATCTTTAAGAGGCTACAGAGATCCCATCTCTGGTAGGGGTGGTTCCAGCAGATGGGGGACCAGGGCCCCCCTAAGCCCCTCCCTGCCACCGCCATTGCAAGTTCGGCTCGTTTACAAATCAAGCCTCAAAAGCTATACTCATGCTCGGCTCATATAAATTGATCCAAACACGGAAGCTAAACATGGGCTCGGCTGTTTCGCAGCCCTACTTAATTGCATATGACCTAATGATGAATTGTGTACATTTGTAGGTGGAAGAATTATTGAAAGAGTATGAAAATGTGTGCACATTGAGGGTGAGAATGCCAATAACAACCGACCTTACAAATCCAAGAAACTTCATCACAAAAATAAGCCGTTACAACAAGGTTGTCAATATACCGAATAGCATGACAGTTTTGGATGAGCTACTCCCAATTTCAATTGAGATGGCTAAGAGAAATTGCAGAGGAATTTGGAATTTCACAAATCCAGGTGTGATTTCTCACAATGAAATCTTAGAATTGTACAAGAAATACATAGATCCTGGATTCAAATGGGCTAATTTCAGCTTGGAAGAACAAGCCAAAGTCATTGTTGCACCAAGGAGTAATAATGAACTTGATGCTTCCAAGTTGAAAAAGGAGTTTCCTGAATTGTTGTCTATAAAAGATTCTGTTATTAAGTTTGTTTTTGAGCCCAACAAAAAGACTTAGGTTTAATTTCATTTCGTTATGTAGCTCGATTTTGCTTTCGAATTTTGTTTCTGTAATTAGACATGAAAGTTCGAATAAAGTTGATTCTTCAATGACAAAGTCAGTATATTATTTAAGAGAAGTAGTACTGATATTGTTTGGAGTATTTCTGATACTAAATACAATCTGTATTGAAGGAAGAAGCACAAAGCAACAATTTTTCAACTAATATACAATTTGTATTAAAAGATTCTTATTAAAACTCTTTAACACATCAATTATTATGAGACTGAGAAACGACATCTAAAGCAGTCGTAAAGAATTACTATATTTTTTACGATCATTGAATTTATTATCTTGATTCTTCTACTCTTGATTGGCTACATATTTACCTAGAAATAGTTACGTGTTTGTTGAAAAGACACCGTACCTTATAGTTCCCTTGATATAGGAGAGAATACGGTTAGCCGCCATCGGGTGTTCCTCGGTTGGAGATATGCATAAACTTGGATAACTTCAATGAAAACAAATATGTCCCATTAAATAAATTTCAGGTACCAACAATATTGCAGTATGAGCTGGGACTTCTCACTCGGGTTTGTGGGGGCTAACACCACTTTGCTATCAGTCACTTTCGCATGACCAAGATAGTGAGCCAATCAATATTTCAAAGTTCTACAAAAGAATTCCTTTGGCCTCTGTTTAGAGACTTTTTTTTTTCTGTCTCGTTTGCTTAAAATAATATATTGATCCCTTAAACTTATGATAGTCACTTGCCACTTGAACTTGCTTAGAGAAATATATTTCAATTGCTCCAAATCCTCTCTTGTTCTAGCAAATCCTATTAACCAAGTTCAGGGCTATGAAGACGATAAATTTATGAGATCATTCGGGTTTTTTTGAGCTAAGTTCGTGTTGTTCTAATGTATACAGCCTTTATATTATGGAAAAAGAATCCATTACTAAGACGAACAACAGTCATTACATCAAGCATCAAGCATCAAGCATCAATTACAAAAGGAGACTAGAAATATGATTACAGAGCTAAAAGAAGAATAATGTCATATTAGATAAAATATCACAATCCACAGCCAACATATCAAAGCAGCAGGCTCCAGCCGGGCTATAAACAGAGTCTTTGCCTCAGTACAATCAACAGGCATCACATTGATAGGCTCATTAAGTATGTTTTATAATGCATGGACTCATCCAGCCAGACTTGCCTTCAGTTTAACTCTCTGATTCACCGAGCTTTTGATAGAAACATCTAAAAACAAAGACAATGAATTAGAAAAGCATGAAAAGAACCAAACACATTTAGTCTCTTATGAATACATGACGTTGGATGTCACTTGAAGCTGAATAGGTGAATCGTGTATCCATTCATTCAATAAGCGCATAATGTGACGGAAAATAAAACTGTTGTAGTGTCAAAATTGCAAAAAAGAAAAAGGTTCAGGGAGAGTAAGTGTTACCTATGGATGTGACTCTAGCAAGTATACTAGGTACAAGTAATAAAATGATAAGTAGATTATCGTCTCCACAGGGATTGAGATGAAAAGATTAATTGAAAAGATCTAAGGAACAGTCTGTTTACGTAGCGAGTAACATCAAAAACATGGATTTGAGGTTGGTGGTTTGTTATCTAAACTGATTATCTCTAAAAAGGACAGATCTAAGGATTAAAAGATGAGAAATGATGATTGATAACAAGATATTAAAAGGAACAAGCTAAACACAGCGTGGAACTGGCATTGCAACCTCCCCTCTCTCCTTTCTTAACTCATGAATGTTTATAACTATTCTGTCAAGGTCTCTACTTTAAGCTAACTTGGTTCAAATGGTCATATCCCCAAATTACTAAGCATTACTCACACCTAAAGGCCTTTCAGGATGCTTTACTGCTTGATTAAGCACGAAGTAACATACCTAAAGGCCTTTCAGGATGCTTTACTGCTTGATTAAGCACGAAGTAACATTCCACTTGCATGGAAACACCCCTAATATACATCATTCAACTGTTCATATCAGATGTACATGTCTACATGAAGAACAAGCATACATAAAAGCAATGGTCATGTCGGTTATGCATACTGTAACAGACTGTTTAAGACCTGAAATCTACAGAACTTCATTAAACACTAAAAAGAAACAACATTCATTCATTAATTAAAGAAATAAGGAGACTTACAACACCAGCCCAAAGGCTGGTTTAGCTCGTAGAGAGTACTACTCACACATGGCGAGTAAAACAACAAAAGCTACAATAAACTCCATTAAAGGAGCTCAACTACCAGAAATCTAAGAACCAAATGTCTCTGAGGAAAATGATAATAATATCCGAATTGTGTGTTTCCTCAGGAATTGTTCACTACTTAAATACAAAAAGCAACAATAAAATACTAGTTTAAAGTACAGTACAAGTTCCAGCTAACAAAAGCAATACTACTTTAATTACAACTCTCTTCTTGCAAGACAAAAGACTTCTTTTTGAACGGCAAACATCACTTCCAGACTGCTACACTCTCTCTCCCAAGCTGCCGGCACTTTTACCCCTCCTTTCTTCTGATGTGACTTCTACTGTTCACTCAAGCAGGCTGCTTTTCAGCGAAATGTCCATGAAGGCTCTCTTAAACTGAAAATATTATTATTAGACACCAAATATATACAATTATAGTCTAATTGGCCCCTAAATATATGAATAAACAACCATATAACATAGTCAAATTCGAGCTTATCAGTAAGCAACAAATAATGTGAAGTGAAAGGCCAGTTATATAGTTTGTTTTCCCTAACAAAATCAAAACGCCAAACACCATCTAGCTTCAGCCAAACAAATAGTTAAGATACTTGTAAGAAAATTACTTGGAATGTCACCATGTTTGAGCTCATTTAATCTCATTGGTCACATTTCTGAGCATCGATTTCTTCAGCATCCTGAGAAAGCAAATTTGATAATCAAACAATAAGAAGATTTGCAAAAGCGAAACAAGTGAAATAAACTTGTATTTACAAGTAAATGACAGTATATGAATCTTTTTTTTTAAAAGAAAAAAGTTGCCATCTATTGTGTTTCATAGCATTACTGTTTGATTTGTTTCGATCAGTTCTGCGCTCTCTTATGCAATTTATCAATGAAGAGTACATACCTTTCCCATATATATTGCTCGAATGGTGTTATCAAGGCTACCTTCCCATTCCCAGTCATAATCGTGTCTTCCTGTTTTAACTTTCTTTAGCTTTGGTGTCACTGAAGGAGCAAAATTTGTCATGTTTGGGCATCCTATAACCACCACTTCTTCCAAAGATGGGAAGTAAAGATTATAATTTCCGGAACAAAAGCTTGCTAGGCATGGCAAATCATCAAGTTCCAAACATTCTAGTTGGCTGAAATGAATCTCGAACTCCAACCCATCTGGTGCAATGGCTACGATTTCTTGCATCATTTTGCAATCCTTCACAGTCATTTTCTTGAGCTGGACAAGACCCCTAGCTGAGGCAGTTATGAGGCTCATCAGCCCATCACATTTTGACACTTGTAGATTTGTTAAATTTTGAAATGACACCAAGGAAGGCACTAAAATATTTAATCCGATGCATTCAATCGCTTCTAAATCTTCCAAGTTCTGGAATAGTGGGAGTATATGGGAATCGTCATGGACCAGATGCTTGAGCTTTGGTAGCTTTGACAGTTTTAATTTTGTCAATAATGCAGGCAACTCGTGATCTTTGTCATTGGGAAAGCTCAATTCATGAAGGTTTATTTCTTCCATTAAATCATCAGTCAGAGCAAGCTTCTCCAGTTTGGTAAAATAATGAAGGAAGTTCAATGGCAAAATCGCATATTCACATCTGAAGCCAGTTAACTCGATGACCTTCAGTTTGGATAGGAACACTGGTGGATTGTTGTCATTCAGTTTATCCTTCAACATATTCCAATCCACTCTCAATTCTTCCAGCTTCGGAATTGCAATCTAGAGAAACAAAAATAGATTACTGTACTGGGAAAATGGAATTTTACTGTTAAAGATTAAACTAAACTTAATAAGAAAAACAACAAAATGACAAAACTTCTTGGCAAAAAAATTTAAGAAAATATCAGATGATAAATGGAAGAAATAAAAATCTTTAAGAAATCTGACCTTATTTCCCAAAACAGCAGTCACTGAATCAGGATCTTTATTGCTGATCCATTTTTCATTTCCTTCAACACTCATGCATGGATCTTCTCCCTCTGAGAACGTTTGAAACAATCTCGTCTTTGGACATTCAACTACTTCAATAATTTCCAGAGATGGACATTCCAAGATTCCACTCGTGGAACAAAAACTTGACAAGTTAGTCAAATATTGCAGATTTACGGATTGCAATGAGGGGAATATTGTTTGATATTCCAACATCTTCTCCTCAGCTTTCACAATGATATGTTCCACCAAACTGCAGTTTTTGACTTCCACATGCTGTAGTTTTGGAAGCCTCAAAGCCATTGAGAGATTAAATATATAAGTCAAGTTGCCACAATTATGAACTTTAAGCAATTGGAGGCTTTTGAAACTTAAAATTTGTTGAGGATCCTTGCTCCATACATGCCTCAACCTAGGCAGATCAATTAGCTGCAATTGATTTAATCTCTGCATAGACTGGATTCTATTTAACAATTCCAAATCAAACACTTCTTCCACTGAATCACATTTTTCTATCGTCAACTCTTGCAACCACACCAAATGCTTAAGCAAACGGGATGAAATGGCAATTGAGAATAGAGCACAATCATCTACCACCAAACTTACTAATGAGCGAAAGTACTTGAATGGAAATTGGTCATCCCATTTTTCTTTCAGCAAGGGAAATTTGGAGAGCTTGAGATTTGCAAGACCTTCAAATCCAATCTGGAAAGACAAAACAATGCCATTACTAATGAATATATATCAGTAGATTAACAAGTAAAAATTTGAAGCATTAAAGTATACTTGCCATTTTGTTATACAACTGTTGAATGGTGGAATTAAGATCGCCTTCCCAATAATATCGTTGTTCATAAGTGGAACCGTGATCTACTTTCTCTAGCATTGGTGTGGTTATGGTTCCAGCACAGAAACTTCTCAAGTTGGGACATTCTTTCAAGGTAAAAGATTTCAAACATGGGAATTTGAATGCATGACATCCTAAGGAGAAGCTTTCTAGGCTTTGCAAGCCAATAAGCTCCAACGTTTTCATTTTTGTGAAAGCGATCTCATCAGTTGTTCCATTATTTCCATCTCCTACTATTTCCGTCAACATATCACAATATTCCACACTTAACCTCTCAAGTTGCACCATACTTTTTGCTACTGATGATGTTATCAAATTTATCAACCGGCCACATCTATATACTTCAAGAGTTGTCAAGTTTTCGAAGGATGTACAGGATGATGCCAGATCAATCAAATTTCCACACATTCTTATTGCAAGAGTCTTGATTGATTGAAATGTTGAGAAACGCAATTGGGAATTTTCCCAGCATATGAATTTCAAATCATCAAGACACCGTAGCTCTAAATCTCTTACTTTTGGTAATTCCGTGACTTCCTCTAAGCTACTGCAGAGTCCTAATTTAAATAGCTCTTGAAAAGAAGAATCACATATATCAAGTTCAACAAGATTGGGTAATCTTGAAAGGAAATGAAGCAGAGGGGCAGGTGATCTTGTGCTTGTGGAAGAGCATTTTTGTAACACAAGTTCTTTTACTTCTGAAAAGACGTCTACGGGCAATTCAAATTGCAGTATAGCAGCGATAGATTTCATGTCTATTGACAACTCTTTCAGATTGGGAAATATCTGCAAAAACATAATATAAAAAAGTAAAGAAAGGTAAAATAATGATAATAAGAAAAAAATAACATATAGTTAAAAGTTGTGTGCCATACTAACCTTGTGTACTTTTCTATCTTTGCTTGGCAATCTCGAAATGAATGGTTTGATACTTGAGCACTCTCTTATTCTAATCTTCTCTACTGATGGACATTCCAGAACAGCAGTTCCGGAATAAAACCCTGAATACTTTGGCAAACATTCCAAAACAACAAAGTATAACGAACGAAGTATCACCTTAGCTGCATCCTCAGCTTCAGGTTCCTTTATCATTGTCTCGATCATCTCGCAATCTTTCAGTTCTATCTTTCGGAGTTGAAAGAGGCATGAAGCCATGGACCAAGTAAATGCATTTACCAACCTACTGCAGTTCTCTATATTCAATTCTGTAAGTTTGGTGAAGTCTAAAGTTCCAGTAGGAGACTTGTTGCTCAATCGGTTCAACATTGGTAGATTAATCAAGTTTAAATCATTTAATTTCGGCAGCAATCCAACATATCCATCTTCAGCAGATAGTCCTTCCAAGTCAAAAACTACTTGCAGTGAGTCACAGTCTCTTATGGTAACCTCTCTCAGCCTGTTCAAGAACTGCAGTTGATTGGCTAGAATAGCTTCTGAGGAAAATGCATCTTTCACTATTTCGAGCGATTCTACATTTTGAAACAGTCTCCCTTCTTCGAAATGTCCACCAACCTTTAAATGCCAAGAGTTCACACTATTAATAGACAAAATTAACATCAATCAAGAAATAATAACATAAAATGCAAGCATTGTTACCCAATCTTTTAATTGATATGCTATGGTGGAATTAAGATCTCCTTCCCATTGTTTCTCATCATTAAACAGTACTCCCCGTAACTTCGGTGTGCTTAAGACTCCGCCACAGAACATTTTCATTCTTGAGCAGCTCTTCACAGTTACTTGTTCTAACAATGGGAAATTGATGGTGTAATTGCCGGAGAAAAAGCTGCCGAGTCTATTTAAATCAAGAAGTTCCAAACAATTGAGCCTATTGAAAATAATCACATCTTGATCTCTACAATCTCTATCATATGCAACAATTTCTTCCATGAACGTGCAGTATTCAACCCTCAATTGCATTAGTTGCACCATAGTTTTGGCTGTTGATGCTGTAATTAATCTTGTTATTTTTTCACAACCATAAAAGCAGAGAGTAGTTAGGTTCCGAAAAGAAGAAGTTGAGGAAAGTGGTATATCCTTCAGATCAGAACAGTATTTAACATTTAAAGTCTGAAGATTTTGAAGAATGGAATTGAGTTGTGCTTCTTTCTTTGTTATATGCTTCAATTTGTGCAGAGAGCTTAATTCCAAGTGCTTTATTCTCAAAGGATGTTCTGCCTCTCCAACTTGTATTTCATCGTCTAGTAAGGATATCTCTTCCAAATAACAAGATTGAAAGGCAAGCATTTCCAAAGAGTAGAATCGTTTAAGAAACGTAAAAAGAGAAGTAACGGATTCTTCTTCTAAGGAGTAGACATTAAAATATTTCACTTTGGAAAAGAAGTCAACTGGAAACGCCCCATCCTTATGTATTGCCTTGAAGCTTTGGTCATCTATTGTCAATTTCTCCAAGTTGGGCATAAACTGAGCAAAAATAGAAATCATTTTATTCAAGTCATGCAAACCAAAGTATACAACTCAATTAAGCTAATTAAAAGCTGCTTTTAGATTAGGAATAGATTAAATTGTAAATAACTCAATCGTAGTGCAGTAATCTCATATTGAATTGTGTGCTATCATTATATAAGTATTTTTATTTGAATCCTTATGCATCTTTTGCTTCTGTTGGTAAATAAATAAATAAACAATATTTGAAGTTAGATGAAAATTTATATTCTTCAAACACTGAATTAACTTAAAATTAGATTTAGAGGTCAGGTACATGGTTCGTACCTTCTGAAAAAACGGTGACTGTAGAATTGGAAGATTATGCTCCCCGTTTTCATCTTCTCCATGATAACAAGAAATTTTTGACCCAAACATCATAATTTCCTGACACCCACAGACTTCCAGACTTTTCAACTTTGGCCACTCAAGAGTATGAGGTCCTTCATACAAACCCCTCATTTCATGTAAATCCACAAGCCGAAGGGAAGTCAATTGAGGAAACTTAAAAGGAGGAGAAGCGCCTTTTAATTCACCGTTTTTTACCTTTCCAATAATCATTTCCACACCACATCTGCTTATATCAAGTCTCTCAAGTTGGAGAATACCACAAGCTATAGATGATGGAAATACATAGTTCAGATTCTCACAATCGGAAACAGAAACTGATTGCAGATTTCCAAACGTAGAAGCTCTGCGTCGATCCTTAGTCCATATATGCTTCAGTGACTCTAGACCCCATATATCCAAATCTTGTAGTGCAAATATATAATCGAAGTCCACTCCTTCATACTGATATATCTCTTCAACTCCAACACAATCATGTATAGAAAGTGTCTCTAACCTCTCGAATCTTCTACAGATATTTGAAGGGAAAACAACTGATAACTTTGAGCAATGTCCAATACTCAATGACTTTAATTTGGAAAAAGAATCATCAGCTATGAATTCCTCATCCCATAAATATGGAAAGCTATCCATATAACTCACATCCATTATCTCCATCTTGGAGAAAGTAACCTGCAATTAATGAGTTCCACATAGATATGTATTAGATGAATTAGTACGTAAAGGATACAACTTCCCAAAAACATACAGTGAGACTGAGCAACGACATATCTATGTATTTCCATCATCTATAGCTTATGGTCTTTTCCAAATGAAACAAATAATATAATAAAATAATAAAACTATTGCACACTGTGAATGTGTGAATAGAGTAAATACCATTGATATCACTAACGTAATTATAGGCATTAGATTTATTAGCTTTCCTATTTTAGCTATACACTCTTGTATAAATACCTAACTTTATTCTAATTATATTCATCGAGTTTTCTCAAAATCTTGTGTTTAGTCTACACATATTAACAGGAGAAGGTGAGTATAAATGGGGTCGGTTAGGCATTTTCACAAACATATCTAAAGATCATTATATTGAAAATCTAATTTTAAAAATTTCAATTATCTCTCTCTCTCTCTCTCTCTCTCTCTCTCTTAACCTATAGAAATCGTTCCCCTTGTAATAATCTCTCTTCCTAAGCACAGTTACATAATTAATCTCATAATAACCTTTCTTCCCAAGCATGGCTAGATTATTAACCTTTCATTATTTAACCTTCAAACACCTCCATCCAAGAGGGTAAATTTGCCCCTTATCCTTTCGAACATTTTTTATACTGTACTCTTCTTTGTTTACGTACAGAGTCTTTTGCAATATGAAAATGAAACATAGTTTCTTTTTATATAATTCTAGAACTTTTAATTCTTCTATGCGTGCAATAACATAGATCAGGAAACAGAAACTAGAAACTATAAAGAGTTTGAAGAGAAGAAAAACATCACCATCTCGTTGAAGAAGTATTCATCACTTCCATTCATGTTGCTTTTGCCTGGAAATTTGGACACAAAATTCTCAATTTCAGGGCATTCATAAATCTTCAATTCTCTAAGCAACGGAAATTCAATTGGATAACCACAGCCAAACCGTTTCACATTCGGAAGCTTGTAAAGTTCAAGATAGTCCAGTTTAGGGAACACAATCTTATCCATGCTCTCTTCTATTTCCTCAAATTTTTCAGAGAGTACTATCTCTTCCACAGACTCGCAATAGCTTACATCGAGTGTTTTGAGTTGCTTAAGATATTTCACCATTGAAGTTGTAAATAGATACTTCACACTATTACACTCATATATCTCCATGCTTGTTAAATTGGGGAAAGATACCTGCACAATAAACATTTATTCTATAAAAAAAACATTGAGGCTCCATTTGTTCTTCGCGAAAAATATTTTCCATATTTTTTCTAGTGTTTTAACTTAAAAAAGGAAAATAAGTAAAAGAAAACATTTTCCAAGCCAATAGAAAACCTTCCAGAAATAAGACGGAAAAAAACACTTCCTATCTGTAAAGAGGAAAGGATTTTTCATAGGAGAGAAATACCTATGAACTTTACTTCGGCTCCACCTATCATAATTCATTTATAGACATATTTTCCAGAACAAACAGAGTAAATTTGACCGAAGAAAACGAAAAATATAAAACCATGGGGAAATTTATTTAGAATGGACATTATTTTCCACAACAAACAGAGTAAATTTGACCGAAGAAAACACTACCATTTCACTGAAAAGTAGTCCCTTTTCTTCAGGTCCCTCATTGCTTCTACAAAAGCCTTTGAGATGTGGCAGATGATTCAACTCCAAGGAGCTCAACTCAGTGAACTCAATCACCTCATTGTTGTAGTGGCCATCTTCACTCCCATCACCAAATATAGCTTCCATTTTATCACAAGAATACACTTCCATTGTTTGAAGCCGCGACATACATTTTGCAGATGAAAATGAGAGGAGATTCTTCAATTTATGACAATAACTAACCTTTAAAAGTTGCAATTTCCCAAATGACCCCATTGCAAGTTGACCATCACAAATTTTCTCCAAGCTCTCTAAATTTGTCAAATTCAACGACTCCAAAATTGCAAAGGCATGAGTAGAAGCCAGCCTTGTTAAGTTGATCAAGTGTTTAATATTGCCAGAATCGTTTTGAAAGTGCAAATGCTTCAATTGTGCAAAGCCTTCCCCATCGACATCAATTCCCCTCATTCCATCTAAATATAGATCTTCACACCCTCTCAACAACATTTCAATGCCATCCATCACATGAAAACCGACTTCCACCTTTAGCTTTAGCGTCCTCAATGTTTCATATTTCCCATACCAATCCCATTCACCGCCCACAGATATTTTGTAGCTTCGCAATTGCAACCCATCAAAGACCCTGCAACCTTTTGGAATCAACTTGGGATGTACAATCTGTATTTCCAGAGTTGATAGGTGAGACAAATTTTGCAACTCCGCAAAGCTTACATTACCTTTGGTATCCCATCGATCAAAACTGTTAAGCATGTACAGTTCTTGTAATAAGCACAGTTTGGACAAGACATTGGCAGGAATAACTTGGAGTCTAGAACAATTTCTCAAATCTAATAGCTTGAGTAGAGTCAATTGTTCTATTTCTCTGGGCAATTCGTGAATCTTTGAGTCGGCAAAACTAAGCAACTCTAGTTGCTTCAGCTCTCCAATTATAGCTACATTGTCCAACCGGCATCTGTGTAAACTCAATGTACGAAGGTTTGCAAGTAAGCCAAGTGATGAAGGAAGAGACGGCAAACGCAAGCCAGTAAAATCCACAACCTTCAGTTTTCTAATCCCTCTAAAAAAGGAATCAGGGATTTCAAGACATAGATCTTCTGTGAACAGCAAAAATAAATCTGCCTCAGGACATTCCAAGCCTATAGGAAGCTCACAGAAATCACAGTACGGGAGAGAAATTCTGGTGCAGTTCTGGTTCAAACAATCTCTCAATCTAACTTGCCCCGCACCTACAAAAGCATTCTGCAACCTGGATGCAATTGAGATAGCAGCATCACGAACCACATCATGCATTTTCACAAACCCATCCTTGTCACCGTCCAGCAATAAACACTCGGCCTTGAGTTTATCGATCAAGGTAAACAATCTACACCTAGCTTCTTCAACAGTAACAATTTGTTTAAATAAACCCAAACCCAAACTGTAAATCAACAAGCACTGGATCTGAATATTAGACTGTGCAAATAAAGAACAAAGCAAGAACAATGACTTGACTTCCTCTCCAGGCAAGTTCTCAAAGCTTGACTCAAGAACTTTGTGTACTCTTTTGTGTATATCTTCATTACCAAAGCCAGATAGCTTCTTTTGCATATCAACCCATGCATATAACTCTTTGTTTTGCAACTCTTTGGCAACTATGATAATCAAAAGAGGTAAGCCTGCACACTTTTTCGCAACTTCAGCTGCTACAGCATGCAAATGTGGATCTTTAGACTTGGCAACACTTGTTTGAAATAAACTCCAAGCCTCTTCTTCTCCTAGAACACCAAGTGAGAATTCTTTTTGTGTTCCCATCTCACTGCATAAAACATCCATACTCCTTGAGGTTAGCAAAAGTTTGCAACCTTCACCTGAATCCCCGAAAGGAATTCCTACAGCATTGAGTTCAAGTCTTTGCCAAATATCATCAAGAATGATGAGTACTTTGGACTTCTTCAACCTCTTATAGAGTTGACTCGCTCTACCCGAAACTTCTTCCACCTCAAATTTCAAGCCTAAGAAATTAGCAATCTCAGCTTGAATTCTTCTTAGCTCTGGCGTTTGTGAGACAGCAACCAAAACCACAGTCTCAAACAACTTCTCCTCTACAGCTTTTGCTTGGACCTCCTTTGCAAGTGTGGTTTTTCCCACACCTCCCATACCATAGACCCCGATCATATTCAGATTAGGGTCTTTCAGCGCATCCATAATTTGGCTCAAGATCAACATCCTTGATGGCAAAGCTTCACGGCTGTACACAGAAGGCTCAATTATCTGCTCAAGTACGGGGCGGAATGAAATCGGACCAAATCCTTCTGCATCTCGAACTAGCAAACTAATTGCTAAAGCTTTCTTATCTGCATTCTTACTCAGTCGATAGCGAGTCTTCAAATTGGGACAAACTCCGACGAAGCACTTCTTCTTCGCTTCTTCTTTTCCCCGAATAAGTTTCTCAGCCTCTTCAATGTCATTTTCCACAGAACTCGCCCACCTGGTAACATTCTCAAATATCTCTTCCCCGTTTCTACTAGCTTCAGCAATAGACTTGCCTAACCTGTCTTTCTTGTCCTTCAATTGCACAACCTGATCCTGGAGACTCTGAACTTTGTTGTCGCAATTGAAAGCATAGCTAATGTGTCGTTTGAAAGGGGAAACAATGTATTTTGTGATGGGATTCTTAAATAACTCGACAAAAATGGGAAGAATTGCCTCAAGTGCCATTGCAATGCAGATCAAAGAAGAGAAAGTAAGTGAAAAATAGACAAGTAAAATGGAGTTGAAAAGAGTTTGAGGAGAAAATGTGAAACAGTTAACAAGAAAACAGACAAAGTAATTGAAGGGTTGAAAGCATAATTCGATTCAAATCAGTTCCTTACTGATAGAATTTGAGTTTCTTTTTCTTTTCATAAAGTAGTATTAAAGATATGAGTGGAGAAACAGTAGCAAAAAGAAAAAGTAGTACAAAGACAAAAATAAATGATACAAAGTAGTGTCTGTATTGGATAACATAATAAAGTAATAATCATAGTGCTGCTTTATGATTGGAGGGAAAAATAGGTAATGTATTTCCCATTTGATAATATGTACATACTGCTCCAACGAATTTATTCTCAATTGCATACTCCACATGCATAGTGCTCCAATATCTTCATCACACACCATTCCTCTATTTCTTTATTCCCTATTTCATTCAACTGATTAGGATATCTTTCTCTTCAGGAAGTTCATGATTCGACTTATCCTAAGAGCATCAAAATTCTCCAAAAAAGGACTTGTGGGACCACATATATCTCATCAAATAAATTCCACAAGAACATCTATGACTACTTATCTCTTAATTAAAAGTCTCAGAGTTCGAATCATGAGAAGTTAAGTAATATCCACATGGAGACCTATATCCTATAAATCATAACCTACGCCAACAGTTATTCCAAATAAGTACTCAGCAAAAAGATCATATTTACATGGATAAGTTTATCCTTTTTTGGATTTTGTAATAAACGTGAGCATACTTGCCAATTATTGGCTGCTACAAGATAGCTATAGGTAGCTAGTAGGCTACTTCGTCAAGTCTTGTATTCATGTGTGTGTGTGTGTGGGTGTTAAACTAAGTTAAATATATGGGATACTGTAATGATTTAGCCCTGTAGTTATAGAGAGAGCAGATTTAACCTCCACATACAAAACAGTGCAATTTTAAGCCTACAGTATACTAGCAAGTGCAATTTCAAGCCTCATAGTAATGGAAGATAAAGGCTTTTTATGTGCAATTTCAGCACCCTCCAACCTCCACATTTTGATCACCCAATAAGGTTTGGAATTGCTTATCTTTTATCATTGCAGAAAAGTTACCTTTCAACAATAAGGCTTGAAAATGCACCACCTAGATGTTAGATTGCGTTTCACGTTCTGCTGTAGTCTGTACATCCCTTATTTGTACTTGTCCAATTTGTTCTTCTGGATTGCCTATTTCATATCACATTTTATATCTTCACAAACCTTGAGTTTCTTTGAGTGATATTGTTCTGGCACTATGTTGGAGCATAGATGCTATCATGCTCTGAGTTTCTTTCTCCTCCATTGTTCAGTTCTGGCAAAAAAGTCAGTGGTATACCGGAGAAAACAGTCATGGTAGGAAACCTACAAGAAGTAACCTATATATGTAGCAAGTCCGATACAATTAGTATCTATGCTCCAGCTTGTGGGGGAAGCTGGGGCTTAGATATTAATATAGGCTGCTGAAAGGCAGCTATAGGGTGGCTAGAAGAGCTGCTATTTTTAAGGAGTGATTTAAGGAATGTAATGTATATATGCGTATTCCTCTTAAGTTAAATGCATTCGTATAGTCTTGCAGATCACATGTTATCCCATGCAGTTTTTTCTACATGGTACGTTACAGGTTTGAATTTAACTTTTAGGCACTTCATATGATCCAGTAACATCCCTACATTCTTCTTTCCTATCTTAGTTAGTTAGACGTTGCACGTTCTAAGTATGCAATATCTCATAATTTGGACAGAAGCAAGAAATTGGAATGGCAAAAACCAGCATTCAACATCTTGAGTACTTTGAGAGCTCTCCACACAAGAAGTTGCAGACCAATTGACCACCCTTTACTTGGTTTTGAAATGATGAATAAATCAACATCAGCACCAAATATTAATTTATCTACATTTTGCTTGTACTTGTATGCTTAGCATTGACTACAAAGTCATGTAGTTAGAAATAGGGATAAGCTACAAAGTTATCCCTATGGTTATTAAAGGCCACAAACAAAAAGGTACTATTTTAGGAGAGGGGATGTAGGCTCCACAAACAAATTTATCCCTATGGTTATTAAAGGCTACTGTTAACAATTTTAGACCTAATGCGAACACAGCACATACCTTAACAATTTTAGGCCCAGCATCATAATTAAGCACAAAAGTTTCTTGCTGCTATTAGTGTCATTGCACCAGGTAGGTATGTACAGACTACTCCATCTTAAGCAATATCGATGATATCCTAATGACAAAGTCTTTTTAATTTAAAGAAAAAATCACTCCACATTGAGAGTGGAGAGATAGAAAGGAAAAAAGCATTGATAAACCTTTTAAGTAAAATCATTCAATTGCAGTTACGAATAAATGCACACCTTAACTGTTGGAATTAACCTCATCTAAATTATAATTACGGGACATTTCAAACGAACAAATCTTTTGGATATTGTCTATATATGTACTGTAAAAAGCGTTAGGACATGACCAGTTCATGTTTCAAGGAAAGTCATCCCCAACTTTCATTAAGCAAATTAGAATCTTAGGATAGTTCCACATGAAATGGATATTCAAACACGGGCTATATAATGTTCATATATACTCTGTTAAGGAGGGACACTTTTCATTCTATAAAGAAAGGAACACTTATCAAGCTTCAATCGAAGTCATCCCCTTCAACATGAAACAGATATTCTGAGATGGACTATAAGTTCGTATATACGGACATGGACACTTTTCCAGTTTCAGCTGAACTTATCCCCATTTTTCATCAAGGAAATTAGACAAACGGGGTAGTTCAACATGTGATAGATATTCAGAGACGGAGTATATAATGTACTACATTATATTAATACACAATCATTAATGAACCCAACGACCACCATATAATTCTTTCTTCATCGTCCATATTTCCGCAGGAGTTAATACTAAATTCAAAAAGTAAACACAGACACATCCTCTGTGCTCTCGTAGGTTTGCACATCTGTGAGTATCCCATGAAACATGCGGAAACCGCAGCTTCTGAAATGTATTGACTTATACCCTTAATTAATTTGGTCATATTTACTCTCTAAAATTTGATTTTTGTTCAAGTGTACCACTTAATGGAAAGTATTGTCACGTTTGGTTTTGCAGACTTGAAATCCTCACGGAGTGAGGTTCAAGTGTAACAGCCCAGTCCATTACGAAACACTTGAACAAAAATTGAAGCTTCGGAGGCTAAATTCAATAACTCAAATCCAGGGGTTGAAAGTCAAATTTTGGCAGTACAGAGCCAAAATTGTTGTTTTGCCTATAAAATGCTTAAAAAATTGCTACATAAACTAAACAAGAATATTTACTTCAAGATAAGTAACCAAGTTTAGGTGCTACAATCAGTTGGTTAACTGTTGGCAAAAACCAACAAGAGATCTGTATCAACAACCAGAGCTCATAGCCGATAGTCTGCATACCTGCATAGTGTATTGGATGCAAAACCTACGATCATCTATTTGCACAGAACTGAGATTCTGGACAAATGAAAAATCATCTTTCAACAGAAGTATAGACAACTTGGTACCCGTGGAAAGCAATAATTCTGATGCATAGTTACAAATGGCAACTTTGTCAACCTTCAACATATATCTAGAAAGTAGGAACTCATGCTCTACTCTATAATTCAATTAGCCATCATGAGTTTCATTACCAGAATGAATAAGGTCAAAAAAAAAAAAACTCTGAGGCTGTACTACACAGCCAAACACTAGGACTTCAATGACAACTCCGTCAATTCTATGGGTCTATAGTCTAGCCAATCAACAACCCTATGACACAGGTTTCCCCTATCCAGTTATCCATAAACATAATCAGAACATAAATTTTATGAAATCAATTCCAAATAAATAAAAACTCTTCGACAATCGCTAGTCATAACACAAAAATCTAAATCTAAAGATTAAAGTTCCTGACTGCTAAGTTCATTCACTAATACCTACTTTTTATCAAAACTGAAGTCTCCATTTGCGATATTTATAAACTCTACGATATGGAGAAACATTCTTTTGTGTTGTTTTTATGTGATATTTCTACCGTCCAAATCTACTTATACTTTACTTATTTCCAGTTATTCTAATTTTTTCAGTTGCAGATCATAGAGATAGAAAAGGCTGTGATTAAAAATCCTATTTGTAACAGGACTCTTCTAATTTGAGCCTAGGCACGCTCTAGCAAGGTGTCAGGCTCGAAAAGGCATACATATCGAGAAGGAAACTTCCAACATGACACTTCCCATCAAGCCCATGCTTCAGGATATCAGCATGCAATTCCTTGCTCAATTTTACGCTAGCTAAAACGGCACATGCAGGTAAAACGCTTGCCATAGTTACTGTATTTGGACTCATTTTCTCTTTAAGTAACCACCTAAAAATATTTAAGGCATCATCATTTAACCCATTAAGTACATACCCAGAAATCATAGCTGTGCACATTACAACATCCATAGTTGTGCTTTGACTGAAAATCCCGCATGCCATCTGTACATTCCTACACTTAAAGTATGTATCAATAAGTGGACTATTCAAGAACAGATCTAGACTAACACCATGTCTCAGTATATTTCCATGAATTTCCTTACTTTGCATGGAACTTTCTGATTCAGATACTGATGGAAGAAGACTAACAAATGTTATAGAGTTAGGTCTAACACCAGAAGATATCATCTTGGAAAACAAATGCCTAGCCTCATCCATAAACCCATTTTGTACATAGCCTACGATCATCCCGTTCCAAGTCACCACACTTGTCTCAGGCATTATACTGAACAGCTTACATGCATCAGACGGCTGCCCAAATTTAGAATACATAGCAACTAGAGTGTTTGCTACCAGGGGATTGAGTTGAAAACCACAACTAATAACAAGGCCATGAAGCTGATTACCGAATTCAAACATTGCATGTGAAGCACAGACCGAAATAACAGCAGCAAAAGTTATTGAATCAGGCTTGATTTCACAATTTCTCATATCCTCAAAAGCCTTTATAGCCCTACCCAGTTGCCCACATTTCACAAAACCATGAAGCCTCACATTCCACAAAACACAATCTTTGTGTGGCATTTTACCAAACAACCAACAAGCATCATCTAGATAGTCATTCTCTACATACAACTTTATCAACGATATACCAACAAACTCATCCACTTTTCAGTTACAGATCATAGAGATAGAAAAGGCTGTGTTATACTTAAAGTGATCTATTGGCTGCGTCTAGTGAAAGTGATACACCACTTAATTTGCCGCATACCAATACAAGTCGATCATGTCATATCACACAAGTTCAATGAGCTAGTGACATTTCCTTAAACTTCAGGCGGTTAATAGGATATTTTCTACGAATTCAGACACCGCTCATCTATTCAGCCAATAAAGAACAGTGTAACTTGAGTAAATTATGAATAAGGTAGCACGAGTAAGACAGAACTTTCATAATTATCCATCACAGCTACAGCCAGCAGCTTTTTTATGTACCATCCAGCCATACATATAAATTGAGAAAGAAAAAAATTAGAAAATAAAACCCTACACTTAAACAATGAAATTGATGGGAAAAAAGCAGCAAAGTTTGGTATAGCAATGGCAAACAATTGAACAGAATCCAATAAAACAATGATAATGTCAAGGACACCAACTTCATGAAAAGTTCTGTTATAAATGAGACTCTGATTTCTGATCACTTTGTTGTCAGAATTACTGAAACAAGTGAAATGGTCCCCAAAATCATTACTTGAGATCAACATAAAACATTACCATCTTTTCTCTATCAAATTAAGCTCAAATAGATATTATAGCATCATAAAATTAATGTCTGAATTGCAATATATGGTGCATATGTTGTGGTCCCTTGTTCTATCTAATGCTACAGACAAATATGTCGAAACATATATTCCTGCAAATCCCAGTTCTTCTATCTAATGTTGAAGACCAATATATCCAAACAACATATTCCCACAAATGCCAATAGTTAGTCATCCCAACAAAACACAGAGCTATGTTTTTATCATATTCAATCACAAATGTGTGGTTTCTAGTAATTAAAGAAAAAAATTTCTTGACCATACTGATACTTGAGTAACACCAAGGACGAGTTTGATATTGCTCTGCTAGTCCCTATAAGCAGTGTTTGTTAAATGCAAATCCTAAAAAGTTAAGGAGTCCATAACATTTTCCTTTCCGGCATAAATCAAAATTCACATTGTTGAGGTGTTCCTATGAGAACAGCTAATCTGGAGTGGTGTGTGTAGACGGAGTTACGCTGAGAGTAAAGAGAGAATGGACTCGACACACTTGAAATATTCTAACATGATCAGCAAGTAGGTATCAACTGATGCCAAAATGATGGCGGAAGCTAAATGCACTATTTGAGATATAATTTTCAAACTTTCAGTGTAAGCAAATAATCAGTCGAATGAAAGGTCAATGTCCTACAAATTAAGATAATTGTCCTCTCCAAATTGTTTAGGAGGAACTTATCCTTTCCCCTAATTGTTGGGGGACCATGTTTTTTGCTGTTTCCCTAAAGTAATAATCATAGGCTTCCTAGCCAATAAATTACAAAGAAAAACTCACAGGATATGAGAACAGGATTTTTTTCACCTTTGGTAGGGACTCCAACGTTCCTGAGAATCAAAAACCATGGTAGTGAACAAAAGATTTTAACACAATAACTCAAGTTCAAAAATAGCATCAAGTTGTGCCGACTTGAGAAACCAGACCGTTTTAGGTAGTTACACATATGATTTAATTGGAGCTATTGTAACAGTATAACTACAACATGATATATACTAACTGAATGCAGAGAGGACAAAAGAATGAACATACGATCAACTCAAAGACTAGCTGAAAATGTGCATGTCTGAAGAGGCCTTAATATTCAGAGACAAACCATATGTTGTAGTATATATACTGTTTAGGGAGGGACTGTTTTCAATTCCAATCGAAGTTGCCTTTCATCTTTCATCAAGCCAATTAGAATCGCGAGACAGCTCAACATGAAACATATATTAAGAGACCCACAATGTAATTTTGTACATTCTGTGTGTTAGGGGAGGGACTCTTTTCAAGTTCCAATTGAAGTTATCCTCATCTTTCATCATTAAAATCATTGGATACTCCAAAAGACAACGAATCTTTGAGAAATTGGAGGGACACTTTTCAAGTTTCAACCGAACTTATCCTCATCTTCCATGAAATAATTAGAATCACGGGATAGATCAATATGAAACATATATTAAGAGACGCACTGTATAAGGTAGTATATACTGTGTTAGGGAGGGACTTTGTTCATTTCCAATAGTTCAACATGAATCGAATATTCAAAGAGGGGCAATATACTGCTTGTATATTCTGAGTCAGGGAGGGACAGCTTTCAGTTCCAATAGTTCAACAATTGGATATTCAGAAAGGGGCCAATATATTGCGTGTATATTCTAAGTTAGGGAGGGACAGCTTTCATTTCCAATAGTTCAACATGAATCGGATATTCAAAGAGGGGCCAATACAATGCTTGTATATTCTGAGTCAGGGAGGGTCAGTTTTCATTTCCAATAGTTCAACATGAATCGGATGTTCAGGGAGGGGCCAATATATAATGCTTGTATATTCTAAGTCGGGGAGGGACAGTTTTCATTTCCAATAGTTCAAGATGAATCGGATGTTCAGAGAGGGGCCAATATATAATGCTTGTATATTCTGGGTTAGGGAGGGACAGTTTTCATATTTCAATCGAACTCATCCTCATCTTCCATCAATCACGGGATAGTTCACCATGAAATAGAAATTCAGAGACGAACTATATATATACTGTGTTAGGGAGGGACTCTTTTCAATTCCAATCGAAATTACCCTCATTTTTCATCAAGCAAATCAGAATCGCGACAGCTCAACATGAAACAGATACTCAGAGACGGGGCAATATAATTAAGCACATTCAGTGTGTTAGGGGAGGGACTATTTTCAAGCTTCAATTGAAGTTATCCAAAACAGGATGAATACTTCAAAAGACAATTGAAAATTTCAGATATGGGGGAGGGACAGTTTCAACCGAAGAAATCTGAGGGACAGTTTTCAAGTTTGAATTGACCTTATCCTCATCCTTGAGTAAATTAGAATCATGGGATAGTCCAACATGAAACAGATTCAGAGACGAACATCATTCTAATTATCCGACCGACAATAATCCCACAAGATTTAGGTCCTATGTTACTAGGAACCGTAGTATCCCGGCAAATTTTCCGACCGAGAATAATTTCGCTAAGTAAATATCAGAAACCCACATTTATCCAAACCCTAAAATCATTTGCAACAAAGATCAGAACTCATACGAACAGACAATAATTTCGGAAAGTAAATATCAGAACCCACATTAATCCAAACCCTAGAATCATTTGCAACAAAGATCGGAACTCATACGAACCGACCATAATTTCGCAAAGTAAATATCAGAACCCACATTAATCCAAACCTTAGAATCAAATGCAACAAAGATCGGAACTCATACGAACCGACAATAATTTCGCAAAGTAAATATCAGAAACCCACATTTAAACAAACCCTAGAATCATTTGCAACAAAGATCGTAACTCATTCGATACGAGAATAATTGATCGAAACCCTAAATACGATGCTCAGTAAGTACGTACCATGAAAAGCACGATTTGATCTTCTTCATCGCATCTTTGATTTCACCCACGAGATTACAGACGCAGAAGATTGAATTCTGTAACCCTAGATAGATCACTTCGATGCAGCGTGATATATACTAACTGAATGCAGAGAGGATAAAAGAATAAACATACGATCAACTCAAAGAATAGAGCTACCTGAAAATGTGCATGTCTGAAGAGGCCTTAATATTCAGAGACGAACTATATGTTGTAGTATATATACTGTTTAGCGAGGGACTCTTTTCCTCATTTTTCATCAAGCAAACCAGAATCGCGGGACAGCTCAACATGAAACAGATACTTAGAGACGGGGCAATATAATTAAGTACATTCAGTGTGTTATCTGAAACAGGATACTTCAAAAGACAATGAAAATTGCAGATATGGGGGGAGGGGCACTTTTCAAGTTTCAACCGAACTTATCCTCATCTTCCATGAAATAATTAGAATCACGTGATAGTTCAATATGAAAGATATATTAAGAGACGCACTGTATAATGTAGTATATACTGTGTTAGGGAGGGACTTTGTTCATTTCCAATAGATCATCATGAATCGGATATTCAGAGAGGGACCAATATAATGCTTGTATATTCTGAGTCAGGGAGGGACAGCTTTCATTTCTAATAGTTCAACATGAATAGGATATTCTGAGGGACAATATACTGCTTGTATATTCTGAGTCAGGGAGGGACAGCTTTCATTTCCAATAGTTCAACATGAACCGGATATTCAGAGAGGGGCCAATATAATGATTGTATATTCTGAGTTAGGGAGGGACAGTTTTCATATTTCAATCAAACTCATCCTCATTGAATCACAAGATAGTTCAATATGAAATGGAAATTCAGAGACGAACTATTTATATATATATATATATATATATATATATATATATATATATATATACTGTGTTAGGGTCAGGGACTCTTTTCAATTCCAATCGAAATTACCCTCATTTTTCAGCAAGCAAATCAGAATCACAGGACAGCTCAACATGAAACAGATACTCAGAGACGGGGCAATATAATTAAGCACGTTCAGTGTGTTAGGGGAGGTACTCGTTTCAAGTTTCAATTGAAGTTATCCGAGGATACTTCAAAAGAAAATAAAAATTTCAGATATGGGGGAGGGACACTTTTCAAATTCCAACCGTAGTAATCCTCGGAACAGTTTTCAAGTTTCAATTGAACTTATCCTCATCCTTGAGTAAATTAGAATCACGGGATAGTCCAACATGAAAAACAGTTTCAGAGACCAACATCATTCAAATTATCCAACGGACAATAATCCCCCAAGATATTAGGTCCTATGTTACTAGGAACCATAGGATTCAGGCAAATTTTTCGACCGACAATAATTTCACAAAGTAAATATCAGAAATCCACATTTATCCAAACCCTAAAATCATTTGCAAGAGTAAATTAGAATCACGGGATAGTCCAACATGAAAAACAGTTACAGAGACCAACATCATTCAAATTATCCAACCGACAATAATCCCCCAAGATTTAGGTCCTATGTTACTAGGAACCGTAGATTCCGGCAAATTTTCCGACCGACAATAATATCACAAAGTAAATATCAGAAACCCACATTAATCCAAACCTATAATCATTTGCAACAAAGATCAGAACTCATATGATACGACAATAATACCGCAAAGTAAATATCAGAAACCCACATTTATCGAAACCCTAGAATCAGAAATCAGAGCGATACGATACCAGAATAATAGATCGAAACCCTAAATGCTCAGTAAGTAGGTACCGTGAAAAGCACGATTGATTTCAACGACGAGATTAGAGACGCAGAAGATTGAATTATGAAACGCTAGATAAATCACTTCGATGCAGAAGATTGAAACCTCAAATAGACAAGTTGAAGGTTGCCGGAAAAATAACGCTGGAACTAGCTATTTATAAGGAGATTATGTGGTCGGATTAGAAATACTAAGCTATGAAATAATAACGTCGGTCTCGTCGGTATTTATAACGAAATTAAGTTCCTGGGCCAACGTATATATATTTGAAAGCCCACCTGGAACACATGAAGGAATGTATAGATTGAGAGATAAGTATCGATTAAAGATCAAGTAGTGGCTTAAAGATATAACAGATCATAAATTTTTAATACAATATATCGATTGAAAGATTAAGTAATTATTTTCTTTTGAAAATTCAAGAGTTTTATATTTATTTTTGAAAATAGAGCGACTTTACTGGTGATTAATATAAAAAATTTAGGAACTATAAAAAATTTTTTCAAAGTCTTTTATATGAAGTTTTGATTGTAGTATGTATAAGACTTTTGGATATTTTTGTTCGACTTTTAAAATTAATTGTTATTTGCAAAAGTTGAGCAATTAGCTTTTTCCAAAAACATGAGCTACTTGCGTTTAGTAAAAACAACTTTTAACCAACAAAAACTGTTTTTGATCTTTGCCAAACACTACAATATCTGCTTTTCAGCCAAAAGTTGTTGTAGCTTTCTGCGACAACAATACCAAACACAGCCTAAATGTGAAGTTTGGTAAGTGTAAGGGAAAAAATCGAGTTCATTGATTTAATAACCATTGATACAATTTATTGGGCTATTGGAGCCATGAACATGGCCCATTAGATCACTTTGGACCCAATTGCGGCCTTACTGGTAAATAACTGACCAATTTATTGGGACGACAAGGTCCGGTTCTTTATTCTATGTTATATTGAGAAAAAAACAACAATTCGTGTCCCTTTATTTCATTTTAGTTTTATTAATTAATTTCATTATTGTCCATTCGGTTCATATTGAGTTTCTGACTAGCAAAATAAACATCAAATTCAGTCAAAAATGTGTAGTTTTTTTATTTGTCCTTGAAATTATATTTTTGAATTGTCATGAGTTTATAGATCAACGTGAATTATTTTTTGAAAGTTGTAATTATGTGAAAATTAAAAGACCATTGAAGGATTATTGAACTTGGCTTATATAACGAGTCTCTAAACTTACTAATGTTTCATTATTTTTCTGAACTTGTTTAAAGTGACGCAAAGTTCATTTAGCATAACAAAAGTGGATGTTGACAAAATGTAAAAATATCATTTTAAGCAAATTTAAAGAATGGGTATAGCAGTGTAGCTAATGTGTCATTTTGTACAAATTCAATTAGTCAATGGACTGTTTTAAGTAAGTTGGGTAAGCCAGTTGTTTAAAGTGACGCTAATAAAAAATAACATTAAATCCAAACCTAATTAAGATATTTTAATTGAATCCAAACCTAAAAAATTATTGCAGATATTATTTACTTTATTATCTTTTGTCTTTTACATTAATAAAAAATTCAATATGTCCAAATTAGTCATTATATTTTAGCAAACAGCAACAATTAATTGTAATTTTACCAAAAAGCAAGTAGGAACATCAAACATTAACCATGAGCAGGAAAAAGCAAACAGGAACAACTGTACACCATATCCAATCATAAAAGGATACTTGTTATTTATTTCAAAATAACATTAAATCCAAACCTAATTTAGATATTTTAATTAACCTAATTAATCACCACTTTCACGTGTTGCAGTCCTCTAATTAATTATTTTCAGGACACAACCACATGCTCTGATCGACCTCTTCTCTTTTCCGACTACTTCCACAAACTCTGATCGACTTCTTCTCTTTGATTGAGGTTGTGAAGCGTACAGGTTGAACCATAGAACCTCCCCCACCTGTCCCTGTCTGATCACGCCAGAGTGTACAAACGAGACGGCTGGACATCACATCGTGTAAGTCGAGTTTACTCTCTATAATTTGGATAATCTGTGGAGGAATTTGGCCTATATGGGTTGGACTCTGGATAAAAATCGCCCCAATTGCCAATATGATATAGGCCAATCAACCATACTAGTAACAGAAGTAATGATTAATTACAAACTGTACTTTATTTTAATTATTTTGAGATTTTAACACTGACAAAACAGACAATAATAATAATAATATTTAAGTAAAATGATCCTCAATTTAACTAAACTATTGACTTGGTTTGACTGAATTCAGTCCAATTCGGTCAAAAACAATTACAAATGTGACTACCCTTCTTTTAATATTTGATCCAAATGACAACCCTAAGGATAATCATGCATGAGCTATTGTAAGACCTGAACACCATACAACAGCCAAAAACAATACTTTTGGCTCTGTATTTAGTCAAATTTTGAGTATGAAAGCTTTCAAATTTGAATTGGTTATGAGTAAACTACCACCTCTCAGATTCATGTAAATATAATCCTTAATGATACACACAACTATGATCACAACTATGACCATCGTTGTGAACCCAAAGTTCGAGTCTCATTCAAGTGGTGAGTGAGTCACCATTAGATCAAAGATATTTTCAATCTAATGGTAATTATAGACCATTAGATTGAAAATATCTTTGATCTAATGGTGACTTGGAGAGTCACTCACCACTTGAATGGGATTACTCCAAAGTTCATGGCATGTGATAACTTCATTCATTTTTCAGAGAACAAATTAAAATTCAGATCCGAAAGTCAAAATGCGGTCAGGTAAGTGAGCCAAAAATATTGTTTAGCCCAGAAGAAACAAACAAAGTCAAGATCTCGATACATATATATAGCTAAAATCCATATGGTGATACAAACTGAAACCACCAGCAATACCGCAGAATGGACAACACAAGCTCTAGCTACATACACGAGGACAACTACAAATCTCAATACATGGCACATGAGACAATACGCCAGCAAATATGCTTAACAAATTAACAACACAAAAGTGTGATTCGACTTTCAAATATGAAATATTAAATGATAGCCGTGAAAATTCCTAAAAGTATAAGCTAAAGTACCGACTAGAAGTTCAAATAATCAAAATTCGCATCGATTTTAAGGGATACGAAAGCTGATGAATGGAAATAGAATTTTTGACAAATTTGAAGCATGAGCCACCAAATTTCTGACGAACCACAATATTTTTTTGCTTAAAAGTAAACTACAGTTATTTATTTGCTTTTTAAAGAATGTAATTTTCAAAACTATATCATTTTAGTTGCTATTTTTACAATTTCAAAATAATAAAAAAAACCATTATTTTTAATAAATCGAAAAATTACAATTTTTTGTTATATATAATTTTAGTACATTCATTACTTTAACACAGTTGTGCTCACATAGTCAATGATTGACCAAATATAATTTGGTCAATCATCGTTAGATCAAAATCTAAGAGTTGAGATTAGTTTGGTCAATCATTGACTATGTGAGCACCACTCTAGTTTAACAATAAACAATTGAAAATTTATTTTTTTTAAAAAATTTAGCCTAAAATTAATTAAACTACTCATTAAATTATATAAACTTTTATTATTAGAGAAATTTATGATTACTTTATTTTTTTTTCACAAAGTAATCATTATTTTGTTTTTTCTATCATTAGATAAAAAGTAATCTAATCATATATTAAGCAACTTATCATTTTAGTCAGTTTTAACTTGTAGATCTTTTAGCTCAATATGTTATAGAGAGAAACCTCAAAACATCTCTAGACTTTTTTTCTTCTTCTTCTATAGTATATGCCGCCGGCGCCGTTAGCCTTCACGGCCGGCCTGAGCTCATCTCCGGGGGAGGAAGAAGGCAACCTAGCTCTTCCTGCCCCTTTTGTAGATCTTGTAGTTGGTTTTTTGTTGTAGATTTGATTTTTTTTTTTTTTTTATGTTTTCTGTTGTAAAGTTTGTAGATTTTGTAGTTTGGTTTTCTTTTTTCGTTTTTCTGTTGTTAGCTTTACATCTATGTTAATTTGTTATTTTATTTTTGTGTTATTGTTGTAGATCTTGTTTTTTCTATGTGTTTGCATGAATTTTTTCTTTTCCATTCCACTGGATGGGGTTCGGGTTTTTATGTCTTATGGGACTCCGGTCAATGGCTGGTATTGACGTGTGTTATGGTCAGTATTCAAGCTTGCTTGATGTAATGACTTTTCGGACGGATGCGTTGATTTCAGTTGAAGGACCAAATGATGTTCCAATCTACTTGCACCTGTTCCATCGTGTGTGTGCAACATATGAATTGTATTATATATGGGATCTTGTAGTCTGGCAGTAGATTTGTGTTAGATTAAAAATCGATACTTGTATATTTAAACATCGTTGTATTTCTAGTCACTGAGTCAGGTTATCGTTTTTCAAAGTGTCCAACTTTCATTCTAACTTTTATTATGGTATTGACGCTTATATCATTAATATATACTGTTCTTTTCTCTAGACAAAAAAAAAATAATAAATAAAACAAAATAAAAATAAGTAAATCAAAATTAAAATTACCATAGCTCACACCGAACAATTATTTATCAAAAGAAGTATATTCCTTATCTAAAATTTTGGTTAATTTTTGAAAAAAAACCACTAACGAAATAGTTTATCATTTAAGTAGAGAAAAAGCGTACCTAAACCCACCATAAAAGCGTGAAGCCTGAAATTTGAAGCGGGAAAACCCTGATCGTGAAAATGGCTAATGCAACCTCTTCCCCGGCTTCACCACCGCCGCTTGATTCTCAACCCGAACCTTTTCCCTCTGCTTCGACGTCGCAGCTCATCAAATTAGGGGAAGATAGCGAGAATAAGGTCATCTCTTCTTTTTTTCACTTTCCGATCTGTTAGGTTTTCTAATACACACTATTCTTATTTTTTTTTATCTTCTACTGTCTGCAATCGTTTTTGTGTTATCTTTTGCTTGCGGATTGTTCCAAACGTCCATTATTTCCCTATATTTCGAGTAAAGCTAGTATCGATATGCATGGATATTACATTGTGTGTTTCTTTGTCAATCTTGTTAATAGAGGAGGCATGGACGTATATTTGAGCTCTTTTGAGCTGTTCTAGACACGTGCATTTTGTTTGAGCTATATTTAGTCGCAATTTTGAGGCTGTGAAGCTGCACTTTCTGATTGTGAAAATTATACTCTGTCCTCTTCACGGTGTAGGTTACAAACGGGAGAATTAATGACGTGGAAGTAAGTGTTCCCGTGGTTCATGGAACAATTGCATTTCACCTCGGTAAAAAGGCTACTGAGTAAGTGTATTTCTGATAGGATAGGATAACATTTTTGTTTAATGTGTTTTATGGTTTTTGAATGAAGCTTGTTTGTGTATTAGGACTCAGTCACATAAGTGGACCGTCTATGTGCGTGGGGCAACAAATGAAGATCTCGGAGTAGTGATAAAGCGAGTTGTTTTCCACTTGCATCCGAGTTTTACTAATCCTACAAGAGTGGTTGAGACACCTCCTTTTGAGATATCGGAATGCGGCTGGGGTGAATTTGAGATTGCAATCACTCTGTACTTTCATAGTGATGTTTGTGATAAGCAGTTAGAATTGTGAGTAGTTATGATTAATTGTTGATGCGTTGATTGACTTTCGAGTTTCGAAGAAGATAAGTACATAGCACATTTTCTGCAGGTTTCACCAGTTGAAGCTGTATCCCCCTGAAGATGAAACGTATTCTCAGTCAATGAAAAGGCCAGTTGTTGTGGAATCTTACAATGAGATTGTCTTTCCTGATCCTTCAGAAAATCTTTTGGCTCGTGTGCTGAATCATCCCGCAGTAATTGTGCCTAGACTACCTGTTGGATTTCACTTACCTATTCCTGGTAACATTTCATGATATAAATGCTATAGCTGTTAAAGTCACACCTGAGCTGAGCCTTAATACGCCTAGGCAAGGCACCTTGTGCGCCTCGCCTGGGATCCAGAGGCTCCCCTCAGGCGCGCCTCGTTAACTTAGGTTTTAATTAAGTTTTTTTTACTGTTTTCTTTTCAATAGACGACGGTTCATTAATCTCAACCACTGATCTAATCTAAATAAACTCATATTTAAATGTTAATCTAATTGAAGTGAAATTGTAAAACTGAACAAGAATATGAAGAAACGTAAGACATGAAAACATCCGTTCATTCTCCATTGCAACACAAGAAACCAACGTTGATCTTGATGATGATTATTAGTTTTTTTTTTCTCTGTTCTTTTTGATTGACAATGAATGCATAATACTTAACAGTTTATTAGTAAGGTTAAGTATATGTCTCCATGGATGGAACTTTGTGTCTTTTATGTTTAATATTACGTTTTTATGTGGTTTCGTCTTGTTTGTATGTTTTAACTAGGAATAGAGTATTAGTGACATTAGTGTCAAAAACTGATATTCAGCGCCTTGGGTTGTGTCTTGCACCTGGGCTCCAGACCCCTTAGCACCTTAGTGCTCCTTGCCCCTTTATTAACTACAATAAATATTCTTCAATACTTGTGTCCCAATATTATAGTCCCACTGTTTTAGGTGTCAAAGCATCCTCCTGTCATAAATTTTATTTTATGGATATGTGCTGACCCTATGCTTGTCCATGAAATTGTGTTGGACTGGAATTCTTGAGGGTGAAGATGCAAGTAACATAGTTGCACTTTTTTATAAACTTGCCCTCGTGACAGTTTCACTGTTGTATTTGTTGTTCTGAAATTGTAGCTCCTGCTGGGAACATAATTGACAAAAAGAGAGACACGAAAGATCATTCCTTCAGCCGCTGGTTCTTGAGTTTTTCAGATGCAGATGAGCTTTTCAAACTTGCAGCTGCTCGTCAAGAGGTTAGCATGTCTTTTTCTAGATAATATTGTCAGACGATTATGATTATTGAGCAGCCTTGCAGATTTATCAATTTTTGCAAATCAGAATGCTACTTTTGGCTGGGAAATATCATTTTCTTCTTTTCGTTTAAAAGAACCCCTGCTTGGACTTTGGAGGCTATTAAACCCTTCATGACTTGAAAATCAATATCTCGTTTATTAGGTCCTGTTAAAAGTGATGTTACATCTTTTCTGTTTGATGTTCTATTACGAATTTGTTTGGAGGGTCAGAAACTTTCTAGAGGTTGGTACGAAGTGCATTCCATAGCAATGGTTTTAAAAAGGCCAACATTCAATATGCCTAGTTTGCTCAATTGTGTGTGACTGAAGAAAGTCTCTCATAGTTGATAATATCTCATCTTGATTATAGGTTTACAGTGCTGGACTTTTTCTTTTGCATATAAAATTGTTGGGTAAATAACATTTATGGCCATGACCATCAGACTTTACTCATTTTCACGGTATAGCCACCAAACTTGAAAACGAAATATAAAAAAGTTAATCAACTTTATACTTTCTAACGTTATGGCTACTAAACTTCAGTTGACGCATCAAATGAGAGTTAATGACCTCAAAATAGAAGCGTCCAAGAATTAAAATTGTTCAGAATCACATCTACAATTGAACCTCGTTTTTATTTCCAAACTCATCTCTTTCAAAGCTTTCTTTCTAAACATTCATTTTCCCTAATCTTAACCAAACAACAACTAAATGAACTCAAAATTAACGAACTTAAGTTGCTTAGAATATCATCAATTCTTTGAATTTTCTATGTTGATGTCAGCATTTAGGCGTTAATTGGAGTTTAGTGGTCATAACGTTACAAAGTGACTGACTTTTATATCACACTTTGATGTTTAGTAGCCATAGCGTGAAGTTCAGTGGCTGTAGGGTGTAATTTACTGGAAAATTATTGAACACCATCATTTGCCTTTTCAATTCTCCATCGCGTATGATTTGCTTATACTGTTTTTTGCACAAGATTTAGAACTTTTCGTGATGTATAGCTTATAATAAATAAAATGTAATAGGTGCAGGCTCATATTGTTAATCTGAGAAGACAACTGAGTATGATAGATGGGCTTCCTCAACCGCCTATAACTGTCTCTTCTTATGGCTTATGAACTTATGTGATCATGCTATATTGTGTAGAGAGTTGCATCATCAAATTTAAATCATAGGAAACATCTGCTCATGTTAATATAATGAGATGTAAAACATGTGGAACGCTCCACCTCTATGACTTTCTTTCTAGTACTTTAGGTTATCAGATTTCGTATTTTGTAAAGAGCTAATTGTTCTCTGGGGAATATTATGAACTATATATGTCTGTGTAGCATCTCTAGAGAAAGAATTTATGGGCATCTTTTTTTGTTCTGTTCTCTTATTCAAAGAAATTGCCTGCTTCAAAGAGGTCAGTCAGGTGAAATGTTCGCAACGCCAGGTTCTTATTTCAGATCCGTGGCTCTCTGAAATGTCTTGCATTGGTTAACAAGGAATTTAAAATGGTTCCTTATATGTGTGAGCCTGTGAGGTAATCCTCACCCTTTGAGTTACCTTTTGGGATGAGTGGCTTTTCTTTACAGGTACAGCAACTTTTGCCAGCTAAGGAATTAGAGCTCATTGAAATGGATTTTACGAATTTAAACTTTTGCTTCTGAATGTAATGAAGTAGACCATTTTACTAGTCGAAATTACTTTAGAAAACTGCTTTGGGGACAGTATGATCACCACTGTATCAGGCTGCATATTGGGGTATGATACTCAGAATATAGAAGTCAATTATCAAGTTTGTGTCGTGTCAATTATCTGGTTCGTGCCAAATCAGTCAAGCCTCAACCAAAAACACTTTGTCGTCATGATCGTGTTAATCTAATCGTGTTAGTGTTGAATTTGTGTCTTGTTTTCGGGTAACATGTAATTTTATTGACTCTGCCAAGGATGACTTGTAAAATATAGGGGTTTGAATCCTGTTTATAGGTTATTATTGTCATTTTGTTGCGTTTATTAATTAAGATGACATGTTAAAACATGAAAAGATAATGATAATAAATTTAAGTATTTATGTTATATCGTGTAATTTTCGAGTTAGTATGTCAACAATAACCCAACCTGAAAATCAGATGTTAAGTGTCTACCCACACATTACCTACTAAAATAAACCCATAGCATCGGAATTACGTGTCATGTAATCAGGTCCTGTGTGATTTGTCACCTCTCTAACTACTTTTTTTTTAGTAGTCTCTAACTACTTTTTGTACTTAATATTTTCTTTATTTTATCCATCAATGAGAAAACATTTTGCAGGTAGGAGATCTATTTATCTCTTTAGTTATTTCATTCATATACTATTAATCATGAAGCTGTTAAACTTTGGGACTGAATGGCAGCAGGTGGCTTACTCATCTCAATCAATTAACTGTTCAAAATACTCAAATAGTGATTGGTACAAATTTCCTATGGTGGAATTTTCCTAATCCAATGGTCTATTTTAAAAGACAAGTCCTTAAACAGATAAGGCTGAGTCTAAAAACAAAGTTTCTAAGGGTAAGAAATTCCCCTAAGATGTTGTCGGAGTTGAAATGTTTTATTGCCTTAACAAGACAAGGGTAACATGGCCTTCACATGGTAATCATTCGATAATGTCACCATCCATCAAAAGGAGTCGTCTTGTGATTCATCTATACTACTCTTTCGGCCTCTTAAACATGCCATTGTCCTAATTTTTTGTGTCTCATATGCCTTACCATTTTGTTGCAAAGAAGATGGACTTGGTGACTTTTCTATTAGAATGTCTTCTCCTTTGTGGGTGGTATATTTTTTGTGATGTGGACATATGAATGGCGACTTTTCTTCAATTATTCAATCTAGTCTTGGTTAGACAAAAAAGGGTCCGGGAGAGGGTCGGGATTTGGCGAACCTGTTTTGATGCCTAAGTCAATTTTTGTGCTTATAGAAAAGTTAAAGAAGGTTAAGGTGCTTGGATACAAAGAAGATGCCTCCCTAGAGGCTGATCTTATTTTATTTGTAAGACACTAGGGGTAAAATGAGAATAGTCACCAACCTTGATGCTTTTTTTGTGTGCTCAGGACACATGTGATTGTGTGAAGAAGGCATATCATCTAGTGGGATGGATCATTGAGATTTGGCCAGTCCCAACTTCAAATTGTCTTTGACTTGTCTAATGATTCTACTGTAATAGCGTGCTCCTTTTATTGGGCCAAGCGATTTTTCACTATCGTTATACTTACGCCACATGCACCACGTCAATGGGTTGACGTAGCTTAGTCAATCGGGTAAACTTTAGCAGATTAACCGAGTCTAATATATCCGTTTGTAGGTGACACTAGTGAACCCATTGAGATTTGGCCACTTCCAAATGCAAATTGTCTTTGACTTGTCTAGTACTTTTGTTGTGAAGACGCTCTCCTTTCGTTAGGTCATTTGTCCATTGTCTATGTGGTTATTCATCATCATGAAAGTTAATTTTACCATTATGATTATGCCACGCGCACCATGTCATTGGGTTGACGTCATGTATACATGAGTGATCGTTTGCATGTTGTCCATTTGTTTCTGAATTCAGGTGAAAAGCTTGGTCAGCCATGTAACTTTAGCAGATTAATTGAGTCCAGCTATTTACTTTGATAGGTGACACTAATGAACCCATAAACTGAACAAAACATACATAACATTATTGGCACTCCATTTCAGAAAATGTAAAAGATTAACAGCATAGACTAGATATGTAAAACTGAGGGTTGCTTTTGAACCATAGAACATGAAAATAATAATAATTATATGATCCCAGGCCCAGTTGAAGATATTTAGTTAGTGGTATCTGAATAAGGTTTAGAAGAAATAGAGATGTCTGTTTGCTTCTTATCTATATTGATTCTTGTGGTTTTTGGTTTAGGCAGAGACACATGGGACTCCTAACTTGTGTCCTATTGATTATGCAACAGCTGATAATAATAAAATGATATCTAGATGTCTTTGGGAGAGCTTTTTTGTTAGTTTGACCCTCAAGACTAGTCAAAAGTCATCACAATAACTCAACTTTGGATAAACAATTAAACATCATTATGCTTAATTTAATTAGTTGATTCCAACTTGTCAAACTGTCCCAGGCATTTATAATTTATTGGGATTAGGTATCAAAATAGTCACAAAGTTATAAGCAAGCGTCAATTTGATCTAACGCACAAAATAGTATTTACTTTAACCTCAATATTATGAAACAGTGTACGTGGAAAACTAGCACTTCTACGATAGTTTAGAAGTTCTAATTACACCTCCATAGTGACTGCAAAAATCAGTTCTAATTATTTTTTCAAGTATTTGATGTAAAAAGCTAAAATTAATTTGAAGAGCAAAAATAAACACTCATTACACCTTGTTAGGAAAATATATGATTGTTGTTGTTCCGTTCACTTAATCGGTCACTGGCTATTAAATTTGGTCAATTACCATTAAATTCAAATTGATTAGATCTAAGTTTTAGAATGATTTTAATCTTCACATGTGATCTCGTGAACTCAAATTTAAAGGTAATTGATCAAATTCATTTGGTCAATCGAGTGACTGGTATTATATAAAGTTGCTATTAGCGTGGAAAATCCCTACCCTTTAGAATCCTCATAAAATTTTCCCTTCATGTGAGGATGAGGAGAAAAATGTCTTCAAACGCGAGGATGATACTATCTATGTTCCACCCTTAGGAATTTCTACATCCTCACCTACTATAGAAAATTATAGTTATATATCTATGTTCCACCGTTAGGGATTCTCTATCTCGACAGGAATGAGAATGAGAGAAATAGTCATCACAATCTACCCTCCTTTGCCATCCTAGTAATATGATCGAGCCATACACATGGTGATCATGGGAGTTTTCATTTAAATATGAATGAGAAAATAAAGAGGGGACCTATGTATTATAATCTTTGTAATAGTAAGCCCTCGTGTAATTGTTGAGTAGGTGTGTGTGAGGGCATAAAAGAATTTGAGATATATAAACGTACAAATTTGTTTGGGTGGTTCAGGGAGAAGAGCTTGTGCCCTACTCTCATTATCAAATATGTATAAATGCGTCCAATATGCACTTGATGTCGGCTTGGGTAAAAGAATGGGTGGTACACCTTCCAAACACATGCCAATTTTGGCAAACAAATTTTATAATTTGTATAAAATTGAATGTAAGCAATTCCATCTTCAGTGATTGCTAAATGTTGACAGTTACAATGGAACCTCTTTATAGGAATACACTTGGGACCGAATTATTTGTATAACAATTGGAAGGTTATTCCTATATGGAGATTGGTACAACAAAGACTCTCAGTACTTGAGACCAAACTTTTGTATAACAATTGGAAAGTTATTTTTGTATATATATATAAAGGTTCTACTGTATAAGCAATTTTATTTTCGAAGTCTAAAATGATTCAATTTTACCACTAATATTACAAATAAGGAGTGATTTTTCCCCTAAGGCTTTTAAGTTAGGTTAATTAGAGGAAAAACTGTTTTCTCAATCATTAATTTTATCATCACCATTGTACTTAGTGCGTAATTGAATCACTTATCACTAACAATTTATAAACATATGTCTATACATGAAAAATAATTTAAAAAGTAAAATAATAAATGATGTTGTATGTCTTCGAAAAAAAATAAAAGATGATGTTGTATTTTCTACTAGTAGGACCAAAAGTTCAAATAATTTAAAAGGGTTAGTTTCAAATTTTATAATGTGATTACAAAATATACGAAATATTATTTTCTAAAAAACCAACATATAATCAATTGGCTTTAACCCAACTGGTACACTCACCAATGTGTGAGTGGGAAGTTCAGGGTTCGAACCATGCGCCTTACAAATTTATAAAAAAAAAAAAAATAACTGTAGAAAAATTTAAATTTTAGAATGATTTTGAAAATTGATCCGACTTATAAATGTTAAAAATAAAATTGTTTTCAGATGCAAACTTCAAAACTGAATTCACATTATTTTAAACGTTAAAAGTAAAAATGCTATCAACTGTCAACGTTAAACATATTTTTAGTCATTGTTGCTTTTCTAAATTAGCAATTTGATTTCATTTAAAAAGTATTAGGAATTTGATTTGAATCTTGTTTGTTTCAACCGATTTCACGAAATATGAAATGTGATTAACGAAGTGGAGGGCCCATTGGGTCAGCAAAATGCATTCACAGCCAAGTTCAGTTCAGTGGCTCAAAGGACAAAAACTATACGACTTGACAAAAAGTTTGTTCCTTAATATGTAGGGACACTTTGTTCTGCCATTTCATTGATGGGGTCTGATTCAATTCCCACCAGATTCAACGATTTTTCATCATTAAAAAAATATATATTAAAAAGTTTAAACTTACCCATAATTCTTGTTATTTAGACAAATTCATTTATTTCAGCTCGATTTTGATAAGTTTGAATGTTTTACGTGATTCAAGTGGGAACTTTTATGGCAGTTACGACCTCAGTGGCTATGATTGTTGGTGAAGGTGAGGCAATGAGTTTGCTTTGTGCTATGGAGCGGGTTGCGAGTCTTTGTTGGCCAGATGTTATGTTTGAGTTAGATTCGAAGCAGTTGATGAAATTTTATCTAAAGTAGGAGAAGTATCAAAGTTTGGTGACTTGTTATTAACTATCGGTTCTCCTTTTTAATCATGGATATTACTCAGTTCTATTTGTTTATCGACAAGCTAACAAGGTGATGCATGCTTTCTTATAATGATTATTAAGTGTCAGGTTCTTCTCCTTAATCATGGACGTTACTCAGTCCAATTTATTCAGGAGCAAGCTAACAAGGTGGCGCATGCTTTCACATAGTCAACCCGTTCTTATTCTTCTCCTACTTTTCATTCTATTTTACTGAGTTGTATAACTTCAACTGCTTTGTTCTGTTGGCCGATTGAGACTCATTAATCTTATTTCCTTTTAAATAAAATTCTTCTAAACAACATGCCTTATTTTGCAAAATTTGAAACTATATTCTTCTATTTATAATTACAATGGTCTTATACGTACTTTTTGCTAATATATTTACATGGGACCAACAATAACCCCAAATATGAATTCTAAGGCTAAAAATGTTGCATCTTATATCTATATCCTTTTATAAAGGGTTCACATAGCCAAGTTAAAGATTGCAGCCAAGTTAAAGATTGCATAGTACTGGTTATCCGTAGAACTGTGACCCATTGCCATTAATAATATCTATTATTAATTAAAAGGTAAAGAAGAAAGTAAAGTTAGGAGGTTGTGGCTCTCCTGGATTTGGTGTACGGTGTTGAGTTGTCCACAAATTACCAGAAAAATGTTCCCTCCATCAAAACAAAACTTAAACAACCATACAAATGTGGTCCATTTCGATTTATTGTTAATAACAATTTTATACCAATTGTTCCAATCTCCTCTCCTCTCCTTTCGTACCATTCAGGACTCTACTTTCCATTGATTAACTATTGGGTTTCCCGAGATAGAGACGGATTTACAATGTGGGCAATGGGATAGTGATTCCATTATTAGGTTCGATTAAATAGTTCAAAGTTGATCTAACACTATTTATATGGAGAATGGTCATTAACAAAACTATTTCCTAATCATGAATCTTGTTATAAATATGCATGTATTCATGTTACCACTCATCAATAACAAATCAAAGACACATGTATACAAACTCTGTTTTGGCACATGATATATCCGTAGGATGAAAGACCTATTTGTTCGTTTACTATCCAAAATATTGGCATTTGATCTCGAGACATGTTTTGCTAGCATTTGGTCTTGAATATCCTAATTTGTGACATTTGAACATAGTTGTATGATTTTGTTTTGTTTGCCCTTGTCGTATCCTAATTTGAGACATGCGGCTCATGTGGCCGTTGCCGAATCTGTTATATTTCCAATCATCATTATAAATTGCAAATGTCACAAATTAGACTACCACGGATATCAAATGTCACCAAATAATACAATATTGACTAAGTATCAACAATTTAGATAACACACAAGCTAAATACGACTTTAGTCCTATAAACATATTTGGGATAAAGATGTGTCTCTAAAGAAAAATTAATAATAGAAAACACTACAAATTAGAATAACACATATCATTGTTATAAATGAAGGCCACTTAGACGCTCAAAATTGAGAATCCAATTTAAACTAATTGGACTATCTAGACATGTTAAGGCGCTAGTATCCAACTTGTCCTCGACTAGCTCCCGAAAGTCTTCAGTCGTCTGACTGGCGTCTACCATCTTTTTCTGCTGATAGAGATACCAAATGTTACCATATCCTACAATATTGATAAAATGTAAACATTTTAAATAGCACACAATTAAGCTAAATAGTGTTTTAGTCCTATAAATACATTAATGGTAAAGATGAGTCTCTAAAGAAAAAACAATAATAGAAAACAAAATATTAGTTGATGAGGTTAATTAGAATATAAAAGATAGAGAAAGATGGACCCATAGTGTCATAATACAAGGCAACAAGGAAAGGTAGGATAAGCTAATAGGGTTAGGAAACTGCTTAATTGGTGTATTTGAACTTACACTACATCCCACATGTCTTTGTTCTCAACCTCAAAATTTCTTCCCCTTAAATACTTGTCCTAATTCATTTGTTCCTTCAAATTCACATATGTTTTTTCTTCAATCCCTTCAATCAAATGGGAATAATGAAATCAAACAAGCTTCCATTGAAACAGATAATGAAAAGATGTTCAAGTTTTGGAAAGAAACAAGAATATTTGGATGTACCAAAAGGGCATTTTCCAGTGTATGTTGGAGAGAGCAGAAGCAGATATATAGTGCCAATATCATGGTTGGATCATCCTCTATTTCAAAGCTTGCTTCATAGAGCTCAAGAAGAGTTTGGGTTTAAACATGAGATGGGTATTACTCTTCCTTGTGATGAACTTGTTTTTCAATCTCTTACTTCTACCATCAGTTCTTGAATGATCATCAAGATATGATCAGTATGTGTATGTGTAAAATGCATGAGGAGTTTTCTTTCTTCTCTCTTTTTTTCTTCTTCTATCGTATCATCTAGTGAAAGATGCTAGGTGCTAGTTGGGCAGCTGAGATCCTTTGAAGACTAGTCAAGATTAGTCAGAAAAACTATTCGAGGATAAGTTGGATTTTGAGTGACTAGGCGATCAAGTCGGAACAAATCGAATACTCAATTTCGATTGTCAGACGGTCAAGCTGCCTTCATTTACAACATTGAATTCTAATCTAACCACCATGATTCAACCATTGTTTAACTTAGTTATTAGATGTGGATATTATCATGTATTAGACTCTCTTTTTTTAATTTAATTGTGGAGGTTTGTATTTTTCTTTTTATTTGATATAATGATGAAACTCTAATTGATGAGCTTATTACTATTATTATTATTATTATTATTATCATTATTTATTATTATTATTAGTCATTGTTGATTATTGATTATGGAAAAAGAGTGTTGTGTTTCATGTTAAAAAAATTTGTAGGACTGGTCAAATAAGAAGGTTAATAATAATAATAATAATAACAACAACAACACAGATTGGCCCTCCAAACTAAAGGCTGAAAGTCAAGTAAAATTTCAAACTACCAAAGTCAAGAAATCAAGAACTCGTAAACAAAGCAAAGATCATGGATTGGGTTCACATCATAAACAAAAATATATGACTTAACTAAGGGTATATTTCCTACCTTTAACATTTGGTCATGATAAAGAGAAAGCACAGTAATAATTATTTTGATACCGTCATAAATTTCATAACACAAAAAAATGAACTGAGTAAGATTATATTGAATCTTATGCAAAATCTAAGATACTAGTCTACAGAAAACAACGATGGAAAACCAAGAAAGAGCACTAATGAATGAAGAAATAGATGATGTGTTGCATAAGTTTCTGCATAATGAGGTTGCAATCAATTTCTATATATTCAGTTCGTTCATGCAAAATTTTGTTTTTTGCATATATAATACATATTGATTTTCAAAACAAAGGAGGGTTGGCTGTGTGTGAGAATGAGAAAATCTTTTAAAAGTAAAGAAACATTCAAAAATGTAATATATTATAACACAATATCCTACCTCGGAACAACTTCGAGATATGGTACATTGTTTTTTTCTTTTATTTCCTTCATATTAATGCAAAGTCAAGAAAAACACAAAATATAGGTCTAGTGGTTTGTTACCTAGTTGAAGTATTCGGTCTGTACGAATTTACTAGCTTATGTTTTTATTAGAAAAAAGTAAACAATTTTAAAGTCTCCAAGCTTTAGTATAACACATTATTTAATCTCCGAATTTTACAAAAATACATTATAAAGTCTCTATATTTTGTCATAATTAACTCTTTCGTCCTTCTGTCTATTTGTTTAGATTTATAACTGTTATATTTCGACATTAACAAAAAGACAAGACATAACAGAGTCAAAATCATTTTGTCCTAAAAGTTACAATATGTTACGTTAAAAATTTAAAAGATAGACATAAATGATCAAAAAGTTGATTCTGACAAAAAAAAAATGGAAACTTAATAATGTATTTTTACAAATACAAAGACAAGACAATTTTTTGAAGACTTTATTGTTATTTCCCTTTATAAAAAAAAAAAAAGCCACAAAATCTTGTAATAGGCTTGGAATGTAATTTTATAAAACTGAACAATGTCTTTGGGGGTTTGGCTGGGTCATGCCCGATTTCATATCCTCTGCAGATCAAATTTGATGATGAAATTCAATCATGAGTAAATAGTTTATAAGTAAAATTTGATGATGAAATTCAATCATGAGTAAATAGTTTATATAACAAAGCATATTTTTTTATTTTCATATTTTCAAGAATACATAAAACATTAAATTACTCAACAGTTTGCTTTACATACCTCACTGCTTAGTTCCGTTGAAGGACTAAACTGTTCAATCTATTGGAAATGGAGGGACCAAGCAATAAATTTTATAAATATAAGGAATAAATAATGTGTAAGTTTTATAAATGTGGGTTGCTCAGCCCAGTTTTTCCGAACTACAACCCACTTTGGACATTTTTGCCCTTTCATTTCTCCTAATCTTAAACTAAAATTTTCTTATTTTCTCAACCAAAATTTAAGTTAACGTATTAAAAAAACAACAATTACATGTAACTAATTAAATTATTGTTTGAACATTTAGTATTAATTTCACGTCAAGTGATTTTTTTCGGAACGTAAACTAATTACACATAACTAATTAAGTCATTATTCGAATATTTAGTATTAAACATACACTAATAAAAGATTTAATTTTATTAAAAAGAAAGTTTTAACAAGATAAAAAAAATAAAATAATAGGCCCAAACGGCCTCCTTAGGCGTTTGTCCATATGGACAAACGGCCCAGGAGGCCATTTGCGCCTTTAAACTCTTTTTTTTTTTCATCATTTGATCTTAGGCATTTTAAAAAAAATAAAATTATTTTATATAAATTTAAGAGTTAATTAGGTGATTTCGTGACATTTTTTCGATTGAATGTAGTACTTTTTGGTGTCTTCGTTTTTGGATCTCAAATTTTTTTTCTATTTTTTCGTGTTTGTTAATTTGGCGAGAAAGATGATTGAGAGAATTTAGAAAAAAAAATAATTTAAGAGAAAGTATAACTGACAAGGGCAAAATTAGAAAAATGGGTTATAATTTTAAAAAACTGGGCTGTAAATAGTGATACCCTTTATAAATAGATGCCCAAACTTAATGTATTTGACTTCACTGATCTTGCTAGCAAATTTCCTGTGTCAAGTTGACCCTTACCTTAATTCTGCTAAATTGATACCCGAACTTCTTTTTCAGACTAAATTGATTCCGCTAGCTAACTTGAGGGGTTCAAATTGATTCCCGTTTATCACTCCTACACTTTCTGTAATCATAAATTGATGAAATGCAGAATTTTTTTTTGACAGATCATGAAATGCAGAATACTCATTCGTTCTTGATATTGCATCAGGATTTTACAACTCTGCTATAGGCAAAGTCTGAACGGAATCACAATTGTAAAAACTGAACTTTACACAAAAGATGACGGCTTCTTCAAATGTCACAGTATGTCTCCAATACATCATACTATAATCAAATATCCCTTGTATATACACCTCTTTGTGTTTACTAGTTATCAACAAACGAATTGTGGATTACAAAAATTGCTTGTAACTCAGCCAATACATCAACAACACGGAGTGAGGTCATAGGTTCAACGCCTAATATCTTCATTCCCATATTTAAGAATGAATTTTGTGATACAAGAACCCCCTGAATTCACTGTAAGGGTACCCAAAATCTGTCTGCTTCTGAAGCAGTTTTGTAACAGAAAGTAAGCAGAGCAGCTACACATCTTGGAGAACAGGCCAACCTCTCCTGACAATATCATTGATTTTTGCTTCAATTTGGTTTTGAATCTTTCGGGGACATAATTCTGCTGCATAACCATTTAGTTTTGCTGCCAAACTCGACCTCTCGAGTTCCTCTTCCCCTAAGTTCCCCATTAGCAGAACAAGGAATGGCCTTCTCTTCAGTTCAAATTTCTGCACTTAAACAAACTATTTTAAATCATCACATACTGCACAACACTGGTTCTAAAACATCATTTTATTAGACATGTTAAATTTAATCTTCATTTGAAGGGGAGAAAAAACATTTCGGACTAGTAAAATTAACTTGTCATTTGGGAGAGACAACCTACAATGTTCATGCCCTTTTTTCTAAGTAAACCCAAGTAATCAATTCAGGGCTGGGGAGGTACTTTAAACTAGTTCCTCTTCTGATTAAAGCCTACTACGTAAACTCATGATCTCTAACTTAAGCAAGTTGAGGCTTTTAACAATTCAGGTGTACCTTAATTAAATCAACCTAGAGAGTTCATGGCCTTTAAAGTCTCTTGCCTTAGCGCATTTGACTATATAATTATACATATACGCACCATAGTTATTAATGGTGCGCCTATGGCGCCATTTTCTGGCCATGTCGCCATGGTGCAGCATGAGCCATGGCTCCAGGAACCCCTTGCGTCATGGCTTCAGGACCCCCTTTGCGCCATGGTGCGCCATGGTGCACCATGAGCCTTTAATAACTATGATATGCACACATCAGATTTTGGCTTCAGGGATTTATTATTATATCAGTTTATCTTTTAGTCATCAAGTCAAACTATAGCCGAGTGTTAGTTGCAATATGGGCATAGCTATTGACAATAGCCTATTGTTATGTACATTAGTACATGTGACTGTTAGATTAAAATAGTATGATGGTGAACATTATTAAGCATCTTAAGATCAATCTCAGTACAACTTGCATTACAATATAAACTAATGAACCACACGAAAAAACTTTAGTAATCAAATATTCTGTACTCCCACCCTCCATTTCCATTCCTTGAATAAACAGAGTATCAGCCATCTAGATTTGTTCATCTGCGATCCATCAGAGGAGTTCAATATTGTGATTGCAGAGATCCAATCCAAGGTTGGCTAGCCAAGGATAGGGAAAGGAAAGGTTGAAAGAGACTCTTTAAGACATAAAACTTCACAAAAGGGGAGAACAAATCATGGATGTCAAGTTTATAAGATCATTACTCAATCAAAACGAAAAAGGTGAGACACTCACTAGAGGATTACAAGACCAATGAAACGTGATTTAGGATTACATGCTCGAAGAAGGATGAAATTTCTATGACAACTCCTACGCTACCACAGCCCAGATCAAGGAAGGAAATTTTTTCTCTCCCTCTCCATAAGACTGCAAATTATTTTGTTGGATAAACTCCTAGATTCATTTTACGATGTACCTGCTTCAGTATGGTAGGAATAGGAGTTACTACCTTTAGTTTACTTTTCCAGAAAAATATTTACTTAGGAATGGAGAACTTAGTATGCCACTACACGTAACATTTGTTCAAGGGAATATTTTATGGTGTAACAGTAGATATATTTAATTTTGTTAGAAGGGAAAGCTATTGAACTTCTAGAGATTTTTTATCACAAAAAAGAAAAAAACAATTACGATTCCAAATCATAATTGCCTGTATGCAGTTGTTCTAAAAGTGAAAAAATGGTCACATGACTCGCATGTAATTGATTTTCTGTAAGAAGCAAGGATATACAAGGCATCATAACATTCCATTCAATGTAAATGAAATCTATCAAACTCAGGATTTCCCACATCCTATATAATAATAACTTAATCTTCACGATAGAACATGGTATTCTTTAAGTCAAACAGATTTAAAACCGACAAAAAGAAAAATCTGTAACAGGATAATCATGTCCTTTACTATCATAAATCACCACATATGAAACAAATATTATAGTTTTCAAGAAAACAGAAAGCATACTAGGACAAATCGTTACTGATTCAACATTATATCTTCTTCCATCCAACAATACACGCATATGAAACAAAAAGTGAACCAAATTTTTCTCTTTCTTTGAATTGCGAAGTTACTGGTTTTATGTGCATAATGACCACAAATGATATTGTATCAAGGAATTTAAGTTTAGAACCTTAAGTTGATTGCTTTATTTGCTAACCAACTTACTTCTCAAAATATGCTTTTACAATAATAGTTCATATATTTAACAGAAATGCAGTACCCCATGCCAGAAAATTCACTCAATCAACAAGATTGAACAGAAATTTTATATGAAGCAAAGCAAATAAATAAATGAATACCATACTAACCTCTCATTCACCAATATATCAGAATTCAGAAATAAAGTCAAGTAACAAATGAGAACTCGAGTATAAAAAGTAAACGCACAATGCAGATCCACAACTAAAATAAAGTGAAGTAGCGAATGCAGACTTATAAAGATCAGCAATTAACAGTGCAAACTTAACAAAAACTACGCAAATGAACTAAAATCGTAAAGGAAACCTCAAGCATTTGATAAGTAAGCAAAAAACTATAAGAAAAAAAGCACCTGATGTTCAGCTTCTGCAGGATAAAACGAGCCGAGCTGTTGTATTTGAGTAGTGACAACACTAGTCCTTGATCTCAACTGCTCTTTTTCTTTACTAACAGCTGCCAATCTCGATTCTTCAGTTCCATTTACAAAAACAATAGACCTAAATATATAAATCATTGTTCATAAATAAGTACTAATCAACGAAATCGGAACAAACTCTCAAGCTTTCGTAATAGAATAAATCGATACGAACCTGTACTGGTTTCCGACATCAGGACCCTGCCCAAAAATTTGCCTAGAATCATGACTAGACCAAAAAACCTCTAACAGCTGCCTAAAAGTAACAACCCTTGGATCATACTCAACCTGCATTACATGTATACAAAATTCAATTCAATCATGATCAAATATTATCACACGGAAAACGTTATTTCTAAGACATAACCTTCATAAAACAGCCTAAAAAACGTAAGGAAAAACAGAATGGGAAAAAATGAGGACCTGTACGGACTCGGCGTGATCACCAAGGCTTCGGTATTCCGGATTGGATTTGGAACCGCCGGCGTATCCGGCGGTGGTGCGGACGACGCCGTTTAAGCAACCGAAAACTGATTCGGATCTCCAGAAGCTGCCGAGAGCGAAGACGGCTGTTTTGAGGGGTGAATCTGAGGGAAGTGTTGGGAGTATAGAGAGGTGATCTGAGGGTACTCGAATTCCGATAGATTGATTTGGGAGTAAGATTGTGAAGAAGATGAAGATGGAGAGACGAAGAATTGAGGGATGCATTGTCGGGTCGGATTCAATACCCGAGATTTTTAGTCAAGTAAGGTACTGCTTGCTTGCCCAATCCACCATACCTGCCAAGATTATTATAAAGATGTGATATGTCACTTTAGTAAAAGTCACGATGTGCTAGTTGGAGTAAAACTAATCAGAGATTATTCGGTAAGCTATTTGGAAAAGATTTCAGATTTTAAACTCTTAAGCAAGGCTAAACGGTTAAATTTGTCCAAATTAAATAGTTGATTTTGAACATCTAGGAAATCGAACATCTAGGCGGATTGCGGATCCTAATCTGTCAAAAGAACTTTGTTTACAACAGCTCGGATTATATAAAAGATTTGATGTAAATGTCATTTAAGAACTCAGCTGGATGAGTTATACATAGAAGGGAAGTTTTCAACAAAAATCCTTATCCAGTTTCACTAATTTTTGTTTTTCAACAAGTGAACATGGATTATATTTTTTTTTTTGTTTTTTTTTTGTCAAAATAAGGAAAATTTTGTGTTTTGGTATAGAACAAATTGACAAAAGATTTGGAATTGGTACTTTTCAAGCTCTATAGTTTTATAATATAGTATAACTTAACTGGCTAAAATTTATGCCTAACATCTTACAAATAATGCAAGAGAATATGAACATGAACTGAGATTCGAATAAAAACCCTTATTATAGTTGTCTAATAATTATCCCAAACCACAACTAGAAATTTTAATAAACAACGCAATCCCCAAAAGCTTTTTGGGAAGGATTTACCGATTAGTCAAAAACATGACATAAGAATAAAAGCATAAGTTTGGTATCTAAATATGGTGATTTTACACTAACATCAAAAGCAATCTTGTCATATTAGTCCCGATTTGCCAGTACATTGAAAAATCATTCATAGAACTCCGTAATCCATACTCTAGGATCATCCAGTCCTCAAGATAATGTGCGCTCCACTGTCAGTATCAACAATTTCGCTTATCTCGCCAACCTGAAGAGCAAATGTTGCGTCTTCAAAAGGCTTCTGCATCTGGCCACGGCCAAATGGACCTGCATATATGTTTAAAATAGCTGCTTAGCTCAGAACACAGTACATAAATGAATACCTTGTCAAATAAGAAAGACAGGGAATCACATGATGTCATAATCTGTGCAACTTCATGGGAATATACACCAAAATTTAAGAATCAACTACATTCCAATGTGCAAACACAATCACCTTGCAGTTAGAGAAGTTGATTTCATCCTAGAGGTCTTAGGTTCGACAACACTTGGATGTGTCGTCCTACTTAGACAGATTAATTTTAAGAAAACAGGCACTCTCAGTAAAGTACCTTCATGTTTTTTTCGTGCAACTCATGGGACTTACACAAGCTTATGGAAACATAATGAAAAACACTGAACAGAAAAGGAAATATATCTACTCCTGTTTTTGTTTCTCTGTTCACCTTTCATAATTCTGCTAGTATAGAACTCCAAACTCTTTATTTCCTTAAAATTAAAGGCTCCAAATCTACTTTCTAATGCTGTATCTTTCTCTTCATGGAATCTATGCCGTAACGCCCATCAATCCATAGATTGAAGAGTGAGTTGGTTTTTGTATCTGTGATTTACCACAACAAAAAGATTTTGCCTAGCGGTCCAATAAGTCTTCAACTCGCATACTTCTGCAATAATGCTCTATGAATTTGTGTCAATTAGATGAGTTACTGATTAATGCATCCACGACTTACAAATTGCGAAAAATTTGCTAGTCTTGGAGATCTGGTTTTTGTCTTGGCTCTAAAGACAAGGCAAGGCGATTGTTGGAATACCTTGATGGAGGCTGCAACTATAAGATCCTTTAATATACAAACATATGATATTGCCTCTATTATACAAGACAAACGAACAGATATTCTTAGATAGCACAAAACCATATCAGTTCCCTAATTATGTTTATTTCTACCATAATGTTTTATTGTGATATTATTATTACTTTCCAGCATTCTTTTCGCAACTTTGAGAAATCAACGGGAAATACAGCATAAAAAATAAGCAGAAATGCTATCCAGTTTAACTTTGACCTTCATCTTTTATTCCCTTATGAAATGCCTAGCTTTTTCAAAACAATAATTATGTTGACGATAAGCTCGAATTGGCAAGTTATAGGCTCTATAAATTTGAACTCTGTAAACAAAACAATTCAATGGAAGAAAAGGTTTTAGCACATTCTCTGAGCTAGCACAGGCATCACATTAAAAATAGCTCAAGGTTTACTGCATATGAGATGAACTGCTAAATTATTTCCCCCCTTCAAATTGACTACATTTACCAGTTAACTTGTACTCATTATCCTCCAAATATGGTATAAAACTATAAATGCACCAATCCGAAATTAACAAGTCCCCTCCAAACTAAATACCACCGACAGATATATAAATCGCAATATTTCTGTTCTTGCTAAATAACACATCAGCTGAAGAAGAAACTATTAAATTCAAATCAGATGATTAACTTTCTGCCTTAATATAATCATTCCCTAAAATGCGACAACACTGCCCCCACAACATTGGAACAGTACATAAACCAATTTGACAACCATACACACTGTTGTAAACGAAGCCGCTAGCCACCTAAGCGAGTCTAGGCGCTCAAAATTTGACTTATCCCCAAACTAATCGGAAGGTCCCCGGCCGCCGAACGAGCGCCTAGCGTCTTTTACTAGGCTGACCGATCACAGAAAATCAACATCCATTCACAAAATCTCCTCAATCTAGAAGTACTTAATGCACATATTGATTTGCAAACAATAATAATATCAACCTAAGCATCAAATTTCATAGCATAAATTCGCAATTCCAATCGAAACAACAGAACAAAAGCCCAATCAAATAATCATCACATAATGGATAAAAACCTTGAATACTACATCTAAATCCAGAAAATCTCTAGACAAAATAGAAGCAACTAAATTACCAAGATCGCCGCCGCGTTTGGCGGAGCTGCAGTCGGAGAAGCGAGAAGCAACATCCTCAAACTTAGCCTTGCCGGCGATAATATCATCACGGAAAACTTTGAGCTGAGAGACGGCGCTGTCTCTGGTGGTGTTCTTAATGACGCGACCTTCTGGATCTTTCCAAGAAGCCTGACGGCGAGATCCTTGGTGCTTAATGAGTATATGAGAAGCCCTAACCTGATTGGATGACATTTTAGTCCTTTTCTTGTGCTTTAGCCTATCTTTTTCTCTGAGTTTATCTTTTTCCTTTGATGTTCGATCTGCGGAGGAGATCGAGTCCTTCTTCCTCTTCCGATCGGAATCTATTTTTACTGTAGAGGATGACTACTGCTTCTTCTGTCGCTTCCACTGCGATGTTCAAGGAGTCCAATTTCGAGTGCTTTTTCTAGCCGTGATGGAGGACAAAAAAACAAATATGAGATGAGGTTGGTTGATTACCTCTCTCAACTTTTTATTCTTTATTGTTTTTATTTTAAGGGTGGTGTTATTTGGCCCGTTACGGTGGTCTTCATTTAATCGATAACTAACTAAATATAATTTGGTTAATTATCATTAGATCATAATTCAATGGTGCAGATTAAAATCTAATGAAATCACATATTTTACATTAATTATAAATAGTATTTTTTGTTTTTTTTATTAAATAGTCATGTATCAACTCGTCGTGTTGAGGTGATTTCATTTGGTTTTAATCTCCACCCCTAATTTTAATTAATGCTAATTGACCAAATTGTATTTGTTCAGTTATTGACTAGGTGAGCACAACTGTTGGCCGTTAATCGGTTAAAAATTAGTGACTGACTAGATCTATCTTATAAAAATACCCTTCGGACATAATAAACAGTAGATGGTGCATGTTTGGATGCAAAGTGTAGTGGGCGGAAAATTAAGAGGGTGTATTGAATTGAGATTTAAAAGAGCTTAAATGACTTTTTTGATGAAATGATGTTTATAGATTATTTGTTTAAATCACTTTTGTAGGCATCTATAGAGTTTTGTAGACATTAATTGATTTCTTTTGATTTAGGCACTCCGTTTAGTAGACTCTGTTCGTGTTCGTGTTCATGTCCATGTTCATTTTGTTTTTGTTTTTATTTGTAGGCTAAAGTCATATATTAGAGAGAACGTTTCTAGTATCCGTACATATGTCCATTTATCATGCCCGTGAAATATAGCTTATATGTGATCTTAACTTTGAGGATCGTAAATCTTTCAATCAATTACTCTTTTATGCCTTCCAGGCCCGCCTCTTTAATAATACCTTCAACAACATCCTTAATTTTCTCCTTCTTTGCCATCTTTTTTTTTTGGATAAGCGATGATGTCGAAGCTCTCTCATTCGAGCTAAAAGAGTCACGCCGACTCATACTTTTGCTCCTTATGGGTTCGTTCTTGTCGCTGCTTTTCTGGTTAGAATCCCTGTGAGTAGTTTTCTTTTTCTTATGCTCCCAGGCTATGTGCTTTGCTTTGTTCAACATTAACTCGCCCTCATTTTTTTTGTCTTTGAAATGCACTTTTTTAGGTCGTTTCTTCGGGAAGGAGAGCGATGGCGAGACTACTTAGTTTTAAGGTTTGGGCATTTGAGTCGGGTATGATGGTCGGTCTCGCAACTAAAGCTTTCTTCACTGGCGCTTCTTACTATTAGGTTGGGAACTCCGTCCCCGATTAGAAGAGAGTTGAGTGCTTTGTTCATTTTCACCATGAGGGCCCTCGTTGGGGCACTTACTCCAATTATAGTGGCACGTGCTGCAACTTTTCACTTCTCCACTTCTACCTGGGTACTGAGCCCCTTTCACCTTTTCACCCTAAACCGGGTCGTTTGGCTGAGCAGGTTGCTGAGAAGCCTTTTTAAATGTGGTAATTTTAGATTTGAACGTATAGATTTGCTGCAAATAAGCATCATGTGCCAAGATGGGGGATTGATCGAGCAACCTCTATCTTTTGCGGGTCAACAGAGCCATCATAACTTGCAAAATCCGCATCTTTTATTGCTCGAATCTCGCGTAATGTGAGTGTCTTAGTGGGATCGTTCACGTCATCTCTTGAGCTATCAGGATGAGGACCAAAGAAGTCCTTAGGTTGATCATATTTATGGAGATAGTGTGAAAACAGCTTGGAGGAGTGTGTGGAGTTCAATTGACGTCTCGACGAGAGGTTTAAGATGGCGTATAAGTCGTGGAGATAGTGTTTCGGTTTGGCGCGGCTCGTGATTAATTAATGATTCTCGTTTCCATATTACATCTACATGTGTTCGTGAAGCGAGTGCGCAATGGTTGCAAAACTATTTATTCCACGTATAAGGATTTGGGATAGGGGTAAGGTCGAGAGTTGGTTCTCTCCTGAGTATGCCGATATTGTGTTGCATATAGTAGTTCCCACTACTAACCGTGATGACCAATTTATTTGGTATTTACTAAAGACGACCGTTATTCCTCCAAGTCGGGATATGAAGCACTTGAAAATATAGGAAATGATGTGTGCATATCCATCCGGGTTGGGATAAATTATGGCTCTCCAAGTTTCGCCAAAGGTGAAATTACCGTTGTGTAATCGTCTCCAAGATCGTCATGTTGAGGTCCCGAGTGCTTGTGTTTTTTGTCTTAACGACTTCAATACAATTGGCATTTGTTTACCGGTTGTGGTAATGCTCGACAGTGTTGGACATCGGCAGGGTTAGCGGCACCGGTCCCTCGAGTGTGAGTATTCAAATGATTGACTCTTGAACTTATGTGTTACGGCTAGTAGCGAGGTGTCGTGTAAATCATCAATGGTTTTGTGGACAATTTGGAATTTACTTAATGGAGAGGTGTGGGGTAATAAAAATATGTCGGTGGTTGATGCAGTTAGTGTCTCGTTGCAGTTTTTGAGGATTGGTGCGGGAGGGTGGCGTTGGTAGCGGATTGTCCAGGGATAGGGGATTAGTGTTGGCACCAGTTCGGTGGAAACCTCCTGAGTTTGGAGTTAAAAGTAATGTGGATGCGGCCATTTTCGTGGAGCCAGCTCAGTTTGGGATGGGTGCTGTGGTGCGGGGGTCGAATGGCAATTTTCTGGGTTGTTATACTGCGTTTGAAGATGGTAGATTAGAACCGAAATTAGCAGAGGCAATGGCCATTCGCATCGGTATAGCGTGGTGGTTTAGCCGAAATTTACGTAATATTTGCTTCAAGGTGGATGCGTAAGGAGTGGTTGGTAATATTGTTTTGATAGATAAAAATATTTCCGAGGTTGAGGAGTTATTTAGGATACTCAAGAGCTCTTGTCAAATCTTCAAAATTGCACAATTGTCTTTGTGCCGCGTGCGGCTAATGATGTTAGTCAAACTTATATTCGGATGATAATCCATTTATTTCTTTGTTTGATACAAATATATTTTTGTAATAGCGTTTTGATTAATTAGTAATAAAGTGTTTTTTCCTTTATAAAAAAAAAACTGGGTTGCTATTTACAGCCCACTTTTTCCGAACTACAGCCCACTTATGTCCAAAATACCCCTCCCATAATTTCCTACTTAATTTTGATGTTTAAAACCTCTTAACAACCTATTTTTCAAGATTGAACTTTTTAACATCAAAATCACACTTTTTGCCTTCAATCATGGACAAAAACACGAATAAAGTACGAAAACAAACCCAAAAAACAATTAATTTGATCAAAAATTTTAAAAAGTAGATTGATTAGGATTTGGAGGCCGTTTTTATGGAGAAACGGCCACCATGGCCGTTCCTCCTTAGAGCAAACGGTTTTGTTGGCCGTTTTTTTTTTTAAAAAATCGAAATAAATAATTCAAGGTTTTTTTAATGTTCGAGTACCTCGTCCTCTAATGATTGATCATCATTGTTCCATTCCGGATTCGTTGGATCATTCGACATCTCAAATTCTGAATTTTTAATGTTCGAGTTTCAAACTTAGGTTTTTTTATTTGAGAGCTTTCAACTTTTATCTTTTGTGACAAGTCCATTATGAAAAGGGCAAATTTGTCAAAGTGGGCTGTAGTTCGGAAAAGGTGAGCTGTAAATAGTGATACCAAAAATAAATAATGTGTGTTTTTTCCAGTGTTCAAGAAAGCGCTAAGCGCTAGTCGGGCGGTGACCTTCCGCCTAGCGCCTAGAGCGCTTAGACGATTTTCTAGGCGGTTTTAAATTAAAATAATATTTATTTTTATAATAAGTTAATCTATGTAAATAAATTAATAAAATAATTATAGCACGGTGATTAATTTTTTTTTTTTTGAAAAATATGATAATTTGAAGAGATTTGCTTCTCCAATAAAATAACTATTGTATTCGTCTTTTATCACCGTCATGATTTAATGCAAAACAACAACAAAATTCACCAATTTAATCCACTACTTAAGAATTAAATTAGGCCCATTAAATCAGGCTCATTAAAAGTGAGTTAAAAACTTTGAAAATAAATTAGATCCAAAACTTAAGAAATAAATTAAGCCCATCAAAACCGCCTAGGACCGTCTAGCCCGCCTAAAACCGCCTAACTTTCGCCTAACCCATCGAAACAAGCCTTCCAATTTTAGGCACCAATTAGGGTGAAATCGGAGAGACTTAGGACCGCCTAGCGCCTAGACGCCGCCTAAACGGTCGCTTAGCCCGCTTTCTTGAACATTGGTTTTTTTCTAAGAAAGAAATAAAATAAAATTGTTTTAAAATCTCAATCCTTATTCCGTAAGGACAGGTCAGCACAGTATGTACGCCGCACAAAGTCAAATTGCATATTATGAGATGAGCTGTTGTTACACGTTCCTTGCTTCCGAACCTAATCACGATTTGATTTCCGTAAAACTAAAATAAAATAAAATAATCAAAATTAACTCTCTATAAAGCCCCCAAAGCTCTATTTTTAGGGTTTCATAATCATATCTTCTCCTACCTCCTATATCGTCTTCTCCCCAGAGCTGCCGCTCTTGTGCGATCCGCATAATACTAGATTGAAATCTTAAGTGTAGCTAATAGATCTGATTAATTAGCTTAATAAAATCATATAGTTCTAGGGTTTTATTTGCTGATTTGTCGTTCTTGTGATTAATTGTTGTTGTTCGTTCGTACTACTACTGGAATCAAATCAAATTAGACGATAATCAAAATCAAATCAAAATCATTAAGACTATGAAGCGACAGAGGATATCCAACAGGGTAACTTGGGCATCTGGCCTTAATCTTTGTCAGGTATACCTCACATACAAATTTTTTCATCCACCTTTCCATTTTCCTCATCTTTAATGTTAATTTTATTGTTTGAGAGATTATGAAGCGGATTAAAGTTTAATTAGTTTATGAAAACTGGATTTAACAAAGATTTTAAAGCTCAGCACCCAGTTTCCACCGTTGAATTTACAGATTTTTGATGAATTGAATGTCGAGAGAATATAATCTCCTCGGGTGTGTTTGTGATTCGGTGGCCGATTTCTGGTCTTATTGTTTCGCATTTTATCCAAACCACACCGCGGAAATTTGTGTTTTCCTCTTGTATGAATGCTAATATTTGAACATGATAAAGTTGTTGAAAAAATATGTTAATTTGTTGCCTAAAAATTGGAAAAGCTAATGTAATCTCACTAACCCAGATAAGATTCTGGCTGAAAGAATTATGTGATATTGATCACCTAATCTACATAATAAGACTCTAAGGTGCTGAGTTGTTCGCGGAATAAAATAGGATGGAATAGATTTCTTATTTCGTGTAAGAAAATCATGAAATAAAATATAAAAGGAATATCTCCAAAAGAACTAATTGTGCAATTAACCTGATAGGAATATGAAATGACTATTCTGCAACCAAAAAAACCGAATAGACAAGGAATAAATTTGTATCTGAATTTAGGAAGGATTTATTCGATTGTACAGTTGATAAACAAAACTTTTGGTGTTGGCAATTGTAATGTTATGGTTGCTGCGATGCATAATAAGCTATCTCAATGTGAAAAAGAAATAAAATGGATAACATTGACAAACAAAAAAGAGCTATATAAAATTTGGAAGAGGAAATATGAATCAAGTTCATATTTTTTTATAAGCCGAATAGCAATCAATACAAATGAAACAGGTCGTTTTAGATGTAATCGTGTTTTAAGAGAATTAGGTGAATTTTTGGCAAACGTGTTTTGGAAATTGAATGATAAAGATAAAAGAGAATTGCTTTGTATTAATTGCACCAACTTTTGGTCAGCTATGGGCAAAGCCTCCTTGGTTGAGGCAAGAATCTTAAACACCCATTGCGTTTACTCAGATTTAGTTATATTAATTCACTGGTTATGTCACAATGCATAAGGGTGTTGGACAATGCTAATAAATTCACTGGTCATAGGATTTTACAATTTATGTTAGAATGCATTATGATGTTGGACAATGCTCTGAAATGATCACTTTCAGCTTCGTATGCAACACTAGTATGAGCTACTGATGTCCACTCTAAGAATCACTTGTTTTGCGACCCTTCATCTTGGGGTAGTTAGGATTCTTTAACTCAATTTGGATTCTGAACTAGAAACAGTAGCTTTTGGTTTTGTTCTGGGCTACTTATTGTTGAAGTTCATTTCTCTAGTTAGGTTTGTGATCAAAGTGTATCATGCCATGAATTAGTTTAACCTGTCCGATGATACTTGTCAATGATAGGTGTCTAGGCTGATAACCTTTTTCCTTATTACATTTTGTTTTGTCAGACTTCTGATAAACTGCAGTTTTAATAGATTGCGTATATTTGTGCTTTGCTCATCTGTTTAACTATTTATACTTCAAGTAAGAAACTGAAAAGTACAATCATGGGAACTTGTTTATTCTATTTACATGTCTTTTGACAATTGCTTATCATCTCTAACTAGAGTTCGTATTTGTGCTTTAAAAGTGACACCATAAGTTTTCCAGGACACAAGTTTTTGATTGGGAATCCTTGTAACATTTATTTCTCAATGTAATCATCATATTTTAAGAGGTTGTTAGCTTTGGAATGGGTCCTTTTTCAACTGACATGCTGGTGTTTTCAACCATCTTTGTAAACATACGTCGTGTAACAAATATTTTCCATCTTGGTGCATTTGTACCAACCTTGTAGACATTTTTCTGACTCGTGCCTTGTAATATGGCTAGAAACCAAATAGCTGTTTGCATGCATGTCTCTCATTGCCTAATGTCTACAGTGATCCCTGTTTCGTTATTCTGCATTTCTGAGCAAGAACTGTTTATTCACCAGTTTACATTTTTGCTTTTTGTCGATGATGATACTGTAGTATAAACAACATCACTTTTGGTTTATTTTTTCTATGTTATCAAAGTCATTCTTTGGTTATTGTACTCCTAACTTCTATCTTGCGGATCTACCAGCATCAAATGTGCTTTTCTGTGTTAGGACTGAAAAAGTCAACTTAGTAGAGGCTTTCCACGCACTTATGTCCGAGTTTGTTGTCTGCCTTGCTGTTCCAAATAGATTAATAACGTTGTAATGCCCCTGACATGTCATTTTACAGCTGAAAAAACTGTTAAAACTATGAAAAATCAAAATATGGAGTTATCCAAAACTGCCACTCTGCTGTTTCAATTTCCGTGACATGATCATACTTTCAACGATTTACATGCTTATTGGTTCATGTATGTGATTTTTATTCTGTTCCACCTTTTGCTGTCTACTTTGTTGTTGATTGATTTACTCATTTAGATAGATAATGGGGAGTTCTTGTTGTCAGATTATTCAATACTTGTTCAAAATAGTCTGTGCTGTGTTTTAACCATTAATTTTTTTTGCCTTTGAGCAGGTGAAACTATTTCTAGCTGAGGATTCTCCTTCAAAAGTAGGCTCACAAACTCAAGATAGTCTTCAGAAAAAGGCACCATCAATGGCGATGCATCATTTGAATGTCGAGGAATTCAACGAGCTTCCCCCTGGATTTGAAGGCCAAAAATATGTGAATTCTGCAATAGTTGCATCATCTAGCATCCCTAGGATTCAATGGAAGTGCCCTCCCAAAGTAAGCATATTGGAGTTCTGAAAGCATTGTTATTGTCACGAACACGTCGTAAATAATAGAGTTGTAAAATGAATATCTTTCCTTTCTGCTTTTTCAAACAGGTTGTGATGAGAAGTGAGTGGCATGTTGCAGCTGGTGAAGAAAGCCACGAAGCCGAGGTACAAAAATTCCGCGAAATGAGAACACTTGAAGCAGTTTTCCCACATCCTTCTACTATTCCTCCTAGGTAGAATCTCGAATCCATAAACATATTTTGCTATATTAGTTAGTACCCTATCCTCTACTAACTTTGTTCTCTTCTCCTAGCCCCTCTGTTTCATTGAGTGTAGAAGAACAATTTTATGATGATAGGGTTACTCCAGTCATTCCGCTTACTCCGGTAGAAGAAGAAGAATACACTCCTAATAATATGACGTGCGAGTTATCCCCAGCAGTTCCTCAAGACCCTTTGTCATCTGGAGCCTGTAACATCCCTATTCTTGAGCCAGCAAGTAAAAAGCCTAAGATTGGAACTTCATCTGCTCTGGGTGAAACGGTAGATGCACTCTTGAAAACTGTGGACAGGAGCGCCATTGACACTGATTTGCTGGTTAAAATATTTAGTGATCCTAAAATGATAGAGAATCTAATGAAAGGCGGTCTAGCACCTAGTGTTACGGGCAGTATGCCTAGATTAGTTCCCCTGCCTTGTGCAATTTCAAAGACAGGATTGCCAGCTCCTGTCCCGGTTGATCAACCCATATCTAAACCAGAGCCAACACGTTCATTTCATATGCCCACTCATGGAAATCTCCATGGTATAGATAATGAGGTACATAGTCCTAATCAGGGGCAATCAGTAAGTAATATGAACACCGTCGCAAAATTACTGGTTGAATCTGAACCCACTCGACCACCTAGCTCAGGTATGACAATGCACTTTCAACCGAAACAAGGCAGTGCTTGTATAAGTGAACCGAACCTGAACCAAAACCCAGTGATGGATATGAACTATTTCAAGAATCTTATAAGGGAACATGGAACTGAAAAAAAGGAATTGCCAAGTCCTAATATGAACTACAATGGTAACTATTCTAATCCGGTTCAAAACTTGCAATTTGGAACGAATGTTGAAAAAAAACAAGTGAGATCCAAATTTCAGAAGGCTTGTATGTACTTTGCAAGCCCTAAGGGATGCCGTAATGGCTCAAATTGCCCATACCAGCATGATATATCGCCGTTTCAGTATTATAATAGGGGTCCATTAGATATCCCGGTTTCTAAGAGGATGAAATTTTCTGGTGAAATTACCACTGGAAGGGTGTAATAGAAATTTAGGGCATAGCTTTTCAACTGGTATTCATAGACTGACCATGAGATATTTGAAGTTTTCAATTGTGAATGTATCAATTTGCTTTTAAGTTTTGGTTTTGAACTTTTGATAGCGACGGAAACAAGTCAATTTCTTAAAATAAAAATAAAAATCAGTTTTGCATCAAAAGAAATAAAAAGTAAAAACTGGTATATAATTAATGGCAAGTATATTGTACACTGATGATTATTTCAAGTAATAATCTACTTCAAGCAAACGGTTAATTACTAATTAGGTCAATCTGAAATTCATTTGTATATTTTAGATCTATTGCCACATTTTTTCTTTTCACTAGGCAATTTCATTAAAGACTATTTGCTCTTTCTAAGCCAGAGTTGCCTGTTATCGAAGTGATTATTTAGATCATTGTGATACGGCTTTTTCATAAGAAAGCAACTGTAAAGTTCAAAAATTATAATGTTAAGTTGAAAGTCTGGAACTACAATAAAAGTGAGTGCAAAGTTTAGACGTGATGAATGTGTTTTACCTTAAATATGTCTCAACGTTTTTGAGGTACATAAATTATATATGTGGCCTTAAATACTAGGTGGGCACTTGATCGACCAAAACTTATCAACAAATAAAAAAGAGCTGCTCAGCATGAGCAATGGCATCATAAATTAAAGAAGAACAAAATTGTTGACTAGTATTTCATCATTCGTAATTGTTGATATTAAAACAATATTTTGCTAGAGTGTCTACTACTCCATGTAAATATGAGTTATCGCTACCTTCATTTGATTTAAATAGTCCAAAGAGAGATACCACAAATGTTGAACTTCCTAAGACATCGAAACCAAACAAGTCTTTATTACGTGAATGATATAAGCATAATCACATTCAATCTAGTATATGTCAACCTCAAACGCAAGCTTTTGAAATAGCAAAAATCGAAACAAGAAGCTCAGTGATAGTCGCAAAAGATGAGTCAATTGAGACAACAAAAGCATAATGAGAAAAATCTCTAGCTGTCCTAGAAACACCACCAACTCCTGCTGAAGGAGGATTCCCAGGAGATCGAACCATCAATATTGACTTTGATACTACTCGTTAATAACACTCAAAATCCAAAGGACACGAAGACGCTTAGGAGCGATAGAAAGTTGTTGGACAATCATGTTATCATCTATAGAATTATGTAAAGTTGCTCAACCCGTTGAATTCGCCTCTCGAATAGCATCCAAAGTCAGCTCAAAGAAAGAAATTAAAGGATTTCGTATTATGAAAAATCGAGTCATTACAACTCTACCATATAGGGTAAATAATTTAAGTATCCCTCTAAACATGCCTCGACCCCTTCATCTTCTAAATCGGTCATCTTGAACCACTTTTAGTACATGTTCTTCCTCTTGGTAACCTTGCATCCTTTGCTCATGGACCAGTAGACTTCCATGTAATTCATCAATACTTAAAGATACCAAGGTCATTTGATTCCTCCATTGAGCAAACAACTTAATTAAGTAATTAAACTTGATAGTTAAGATTGAAGTTTTTAAATGATAAATCACATAAATCAAGAGACTTTTAGATCGAGACTTTTAAATTATCCTTGACGATTTTCGAGTGATAAATTTCAAAAATCGAAATTGCGTTAATGGGACAAGTATAACCATTCCTTCACTAGCCCATTGACTTTTGTTGTATAAATATTAATCCAATTCTTCAGTGGTTCAAGATTTGTCAAAACAACTTAAAAGAACTAAAATGAGTAGGACTAGGTGCCAGAATAAGAAGTAAAGACAATGATACTATACTATTGATAAATTAGATGGGATAAAGAACTGCAGAAAAAGTTTCAATATATCGAGAGAAATACACCCGACTAAAAATTCATTTTGCAAACCGAAAAAAGAAAGAAAGAACAAAGATAAACTAAATCATCATTTGAACCATAATAGAGGGATAAGTTGATATTAGAATCTGTAAATAAAGGGGGTGTAACAATCTAATACAGCAATCAGTCAATATCAAAACAAAACACAAATGATAATGCATGTAGCTACATGCTATATCTATGGCTTCAAAAATGTATCAGTGAGTGCAGATTCAGAGCCAAATGAAGCTAATAGGAGACGCACGGCCTGTAATAATAAAAAAAAATATTATTTTTTTAACCCCAAAATACCATGATATTGCATGCAAATTCTATTTGATTAGTAGGTCAGGTGTATTAAGAGTATAAGTAATTCAAACGTCATAAAATTTAGTATTACAAAAAGTTGGAAGTTAAAATAGGTTACCTCGTTGTTTCCGACATGGACAACACGCTCCTGGACATCACTCATGAGAACATCCAATTTGCTCAAAATAGTCAGACGTGTAGCTACTGATATGGGAACTACACTGAGATTATCTGTCACTGTGAACATTGTTGGTCCGACAATAAATCCGCCATTGCTTGCATCTTCCTTTTGAGTTGGTATTTTAGGATCCTTCAATGTTATAGCAGTCGACGTGTTATCAAAGTACACATCACAACTTACTTCCTCAACACTTATGAGTTGGTTGTCGTATCCGAACTTGGGTGCTATCTTAGGATTAAGCAGCATCTCCTTTTCGTTGCAAGAGTTGAAGTATTTGACATCAAGTTCAGCAATGCTCTTGTATAGATTATCTACACATCCATCGATGATAGCTCCATCCAGCATTTGTTTCAATAAATGCCCGAGTGGAACAGTAAGGAAACTGAATATCAAATCGACGAAATCTTCAGCAACTTCTGCAAAACAGACTATCTTCTTCGATTTGCTAACAAAAAGCTTTACGTCAATCTTCTTCCCATTTTCTACTCCTCCGTGTACACAATTTTTTTCAAACAAGGAAAAGGAAACCCTCCCTCTAAAGACATTTCCTTGGTTTGTTTCATCTTTCTGTAGCAAAGTATGTGTCAATGCTTCCCTCGATACCAACGAGTTTTTCAGCAGATTTAAAACCTGAAAATAAAAAAGTAATGCCATATTTGTTAATGACTTTATGATACAGTATGAAAAGATTAACAGTTTGCTTACCTCTTCTTGTCCAATGCGAAACTCCCTAAGTTCAAGAGCGCGGACTCCTCCAAGATCCGAAAGGAACGAAAAGCTTTTCGAACTAGTTGGATGCATCAATTGCAAATCATCACTTATAACAAGTGGAATTAGTCGTTTCAAAAAAGCCCCTCCTTTTACAGGATTCCTTTCGAACTCTGTTGTGTAACGTCTACATTTGTCACAAATTGTTTGGTTCTGATAAAGCATCTTGTTCGATGAGGAATTCGTGCACGTATCTCTTTCACAAGAGAAGTAGCTATAATCATCAATACTATAATCAGTTCTTATTTTCAAGCGCATGCACTGTGATGGCACCCCATTTACAGGATATAGCAGCATTTTCTTACATTCTTGAGTCCTAAAGTACTTGACATTGAGATTTTGAACACTCTCGTACAAGTTATTCATGCACCCAGTTGTCATCTCCTTGTCACAAGTTAAAGAAACAATAGTTCCCATAGGGATTGTCAAGAAACTAAAGAGAACATCAGCAAAATCCTCGTCGGATTCAGCAAATACAACTTTGTTCTTCTCCGTATCCACCATTGCTTTCACCCTTATCATTTTCTTGCCTAACAATGAACTCAGTTCTTGCAGAACAAAATCTTTTAGGAGTTGAAATAAGGATATACACATACACACTAAATATATAGGCTAAAGAGAAGGGCAAGTATGGATAAACACAAAGGCATGCAACGCATAACTAATGAAGTAGCTAGGGAAGTGATCCACATTAATCTTGAGGTTGACTCTGGCGCTTCCTTGCATGGAGAATGCAACAAAAAGTTGGCCAATAATCGAACAAATAGTCTTGGAAATGAATAAAGTTGGGTGAGCGTGAGATAGTAGAATAATTTACTATCGGGAATTACCATGAATCTACTACAACGAATGGGCAAGATGCTAAATTGAATTGAGAATAGTGCCATACAACAAAATTATATCCTCATTCTTGAGATGAGTAGTAGTTATTCTCGTTCTATGAGTAGACCCGACAAAATGACACGGCACCAATCCGACCTGTTCTTTTAGTGTTAAACTGTTAGTGTTGAGCTTTTGGTGAATTGACATGAAATGAAATGACATGAGTTTGTGTCCATCCATAAATACGAAATTGACACAAAAATCGTAATTATAGAATTACTCTTAAATTATTTTAGGGTCTTGATGTAATTGACAATATTTCTGCTTTAATGTACTCCCTCCGGTCCATATTATTTGTCACATTTGACTAAATCACGGGTATTAAGGAAATGATTGGTTTGCATTAAATATATGTAAATTGGACTAGAATACCCTTATTAATTAAGAGGGAAAAATTTACATTGGAAAGCTAACATACAAATAATAATAGGGGTAAAGTGGGAAAAGTTTACATTGGAAACATAACATGACAAATAATATGGAACAAGACTTTTTCTTCAAATGTGACAAATAATATGGACCGGAGGGAGTATATAGTGTATTTAATTTGATAAAAGTTTTATATTTCATGATATAATCTAGAAGTTCTTGTACGCATGTTATTATATTGGTACTTATTGGATTATTTTGGTGATTTAGAATCCTTTATATTTTTCTAATTGTTACGTCGTGTTAGGTTAATACTTTTAGATAGCGATACTTAAAAGTCATGTCGTATCGTGTTTTTTGTGTAAAAAATAGGTCATGTTCAGGTCAATATTTTTGTCACGAATATGTTTTCGTGTAATATTCGGATCTTTTTGACACTAACCTAAAATTTGACACGACTTGAACACAAAATTGTCAAGTCTAATGAGGATGCCCCCAACCAATTCTCCGAGTATTATCTATTTCACTTGAAAAATTTGTGTTTTTTGGATTTGTATCTTTGATATTGTTAATCTAACTAAGTATTTAATTCATTCTAAATGTTAGTAGTATACTTTAAACTTTTCGAGGTACATTAAAATGTAAGTTATTTATAATAAAATGAGAAATTGGCTATGTTGTTGGAGGTTAACAAATGAATCTCTACGTATATAATGAAATTTCTATATAAATACATTTAAGGTTAGACTATTTGTATTAAATTGAGTTTGAGCTAACCCCGAGCAAGACCTCGTCCTCCCCGGTGAACATCGCTTGACATTCTACCAACTCGTATTTTTGGTACCACATCTCGTAAGATTCAACCTCATTTCCCCATAAAGAGGTTGAAAAAGGCCAGATTCAATAACTATATTACAAGAGATTTCCCATGTTGATCAAGACTCACTTGACTCGTCATCCTTTTATTGTCATTGCTATAACAAGAGCATATGCAATTGGATCTTTGATTCGGCGAAAAGAAGGGAAGAAGTTATCACGTGGGAGGTTTTTGTTCCTTTTTTAAGGGCTCGTATTCAAGATCGTGTGAGATGATCGTTGTTCGTCTGTTGGATTGTTGGCCTACATTAGAAGCATCAAAAGTTATAAGCGTATTTTTATTACCTCTCGTCTATGTAGATCTGGAAGATGACCCCATCTTCCAAGTTGTTATATATTATTGTTACGGTGTAAGCACCAAATCTAATAATGTTCTTAATGTGAAAATCTCGCCCGATGGATATTGAGATGTATCACTATTAGGTTGGAGGTTTTCACGGTCACTGCACCACTAATAACTTAGCCTTTAAAATGGATCATTGGATCTTGGCCGAAGTTCCAATGAAAGACCGACTTTAAGATTGCACAGTGACGCTCTGAATCCAAAGTGTATTAAGGCATATCCTCTACAAAGAAAAGGATAATACATACACCCTCTTAATAGAGGCCTCCCTCTTGGTGTAGGACGTTTGCCCTTATGTCCCTATAAAATGGTGGATCCACATACACATACGCCTTCAATGACTGTTAGTTTAAAGTCCGCTTTACAGTGCACTTGCCTTGCTCTCTTCGGCCCTACGTTATGGGCTTGGATTTTATATTTTTTATTCAAATAATATATACTTCAAGCACATAGATTCTAAGCCATTGCAAAAAAAGTTCAAAAAGTTCGCAGAAAGACAACAAAAATAAAAGAAATTACGATTCTTGTTCGTCACACAAAGGTGCCTAAATTGAGGGGGAAAAAAAATTCACCAACTAGAAGATCACTGAATATTGCACATGTAAAACCTCTTAGAAGCAATAAAAGGCAACTCCCAACAATAAAATTGGTGGTTTCTATATAAAACAAACAATGGAACTGGGAAAGTATTCTATATTTCAGCAGATAAAAAGAAGTAAAAATAAAAACTGTAGTAAAAACATCACATTCTTCTATTTATAGACTATTATTATTATTTGGAATTTTCTATAAATTAATTATATTACATGTTTTATAATATTTTCCTTACTACACTATACACAAACTCATATAGTAATGAGGGGTTTTTTAGATCCAATTGTACTAATATATAGATGAATTAATTAAACACATTTGAATGTAAATTTATTTATACAAAGTAAATAACTTAATAGTCAAGAAAAGCTCCATTCTACTAATTATATTCATCCAACTATACTGATTTATTCTTAAATTAATGCATAGAAAAGTCAGAAGAGAAAGGTTTAACTCTCTTTGAGTACATGCAAAGTAATATTGCATGAGGCCACATGTATTACTCATATAATTATATATTTTGCATAATTGCCAAAATATGAAACTTATTATTTGATTTTGTGTTTTATATATTTCTTTATTTTGTTTTATAAGAATAACCTGCATACTAAGGTTCATGCTAACTAGTGAATATGAAGTTTAACCGCACAGTTGGTGGAATGGTAAAAAATCTTCGAAAGGATCAAGATTCAATCCTCATATTTGAGAATGAAAATAATTTTTGTGGCGACCGTGGCGCACACATAGAGATGTTATCTACTAAATGAAATAATTTGATGCCGGCGGTGGGTACCATACAGAAAAAAATGGTAAATATGAAGTTTTATACTATTAGGAAAAAAAACTCTGTTAGTAATCTCTACCGTATTAAATAGATATATTCTTTTTGTTAAAAATGAAAGGGGATTATAAACAATCAATTGAAGTAGAGTATGAATATAATTAAAGGTGAGGAGCTTGTTTTCACCATTACGATGCGTGGGCCACCGTAATGGTGTAAAAGAAAATCCAGTGGGCCTATCGCCGGAATGGTTAAGTTTTACATTTAACCAATTCGACGGGTTGGCCTGCCGTAATGAGTATGTATTCATCACTCCAATGAGCCAACCACCAGAATGGTGTTATTTTTACTTGTTACCATGCATTAGGCACTATAATGGAGTTTTTTTTTTTTGTTGAGAATTAAATTATTTTTGTCTCTTATCAAATTAAAATGAAAATTTTCATCAAATAAGTGTTTAATCCAAAAATTTGCAAGTGATGGTAAAAAATTTTAGTTTTCCATTCGGTTTCCGTACCCACCGGGCTGACTAATCCGGATTTGAGGCGGGTCTAAGGATTATGGTATTTAAACCCCTTTCAGTTGCCGTTGTGGGGATCGATCTGCAGACCTCCCTACCAAGCGCAGCCTCATGCTACCACTGCGCCAACCAACGATTGGTAAGTGATGGTAAAGTTGAATTAGTAATTTTGAAGTTTTAAAATTTTAAATTTCCATTTAGATTGAAATTGATGTTAGGATCCTAATCAATATATGGAGGGTGAAGCAAAGAAGCAAGAAATAGCAAAAGAAGTTGTTATAATGATGTTTTTCTTATAACCGTAGTTATAATAATGTTAACGTTACTTAATTACCATTTTTCCATATACTAATATGAATGAATATCTTATTGTTAATCCACTTTAAGTAAATTTGAATGAACTTGAAATCCTCCAATAATCCTCTCTATTAAAACCTTCATTGATGAACTAAATAAACACAGCTTCCAACTCTCCAATTTCTCAATCTCAAATTGAATTCCATTTCTTAGATTTAATTCCATGGCCACCGATGCTAATCCTGCCGCGGTCAATGGAGGACAAAAGCGCAAGATAGCATTGGTCACCGGAATAACTGGCCAAGACGGCTCCTACCTGACCGAACTTCTCCTGAACAAGGGGTATGAAGTTCACGGTTTGATCCGGCGATCGTCTAATTTCAACACGCAGCGTATCAACCACATCTATGTGGATCCACATAACACTGATAAGGCTCGAATGAAGCTACATTATGCTGATCTCACTGATGCTTCCTCCCTCCGCCGTTGGGTGGACACTATACTCCCCGACGAGGTCTACAATCTGGCTGCTCAATCACACGTCGCTGTCTCCTTCGAAACTCCTGATTACACCGCTGATGTGGTGGCCACTGGTGCTCTCCATCTCCTCGAAGCTATCCGGTCTCACATTGCCGCCACAGGTAAAGGCATAGCTACGTTAAAGTATCTCGAGAAATTCTACAATTAGAGGGAGCCAATTCTAATAAACGATGCTACGTCATCTAAATACTAACGTAACCCATTTGATTGGGATGGACTAGGAACTCTAGAGGATCTCTAGCCGATGGACTAATACCGATCCCATCCCGACCTATAGTAAAAATTCTCCATAGACTCAGAATTGATATTTTATATAATGTTTTTTATAATAAAATAAATTAAAATTGAAACTTACCCTAACATTAAAAAATTTAATTAATTTTTTTACTTAATTTAATTAGTATATTTTACTTGTTATATATTTGAAATTTTGATCCCGCTAATTGAATTTTTCGATTACATTTTTAATTACAGGAAGAAAACACATCCGTTACTATCAAGCAGGATCATCAGAGATGTACGGAGCAACTCCGCCTCCCCAATCTGAAACTACACCATTTCACCCGAGATCTCCATACGCTGTATCAAAAGTCGCAGCACATTGGTACACTGTGAACTACCGTGAAGCATACGGGCTTTACGCGTGCAACGGAATTTTATTCAACCACGAATCCCCGAGGCGAGGGGAGAATTTCGTGACAAGGAAGATAACAAGAGCAGTAGGGAGGATTAAGATGGGATTGCAAAGTAAACTGTATTTAGGGAATATACAGGCATCGCGAGATTGGGGATTCGCGGGGGATTACGTGGAAGCAATGTGGATGATGTTGCAACAGGAGAAGCCGGATGACTACGTGGTGGCTACCGAGGAAGGTCATACCGTGGAGGAATTTTTAGGAGTGGCATTCGGGTATGTCGGGTTGAATTGGAAAGATTACGTGGAGATTGATCAGAAGTATTTCCGGCCCGCGGAGGTGGATAATTTGAAAGGAGATTCAAGTAAGGCTAGGAAAGTTCTTGGATGGAAACCTAAGGTTGGATTTGAGCAATTGGTGAAGATGATGATTGATGAAGATATGGAATTAGCTAAGAGGGAGAAAGTTCTTGTTGATGCTGGTTATATCAATACCCAAAATTAATTGATTTTCTTCTACAATTTTTATTATTTCCCGCTTTTTTATTTTATTTGATGTTCATTCCAGTAAAATAAAATTAAGATGTTGATGTATTAGTAAGCTTGGCGGGAGGCTGCATACAACTTTGATTTAGTCTGTTTGTATTATTTCTGATGTAATTTTTAATTTTATGTTACTTTTTGTAACAAAAGTAGTTTCATTTTTAATTTATGAAGTTTGGGAGACTCATTCCCTTGTTATTTGTTTTTCGCGTTTTTTTATGATTATTTTATTTTTTAAGAAGTTTATCTTATCTACGGAAAAAAAAAATAAGAAGTTTATCTTATGGTATGTTTTTAATATTTGCCTCTTTGTTTTTTTTTTAAAAAAATATTAAAAAATTGTTTTATTTTATTTTATTTTATAGTCGTCAAAGGGCTAAAATTAGAAATTAAAGTTGTGGGTCATTAATGGATCTAAATAATCAAAAATAAATTAGGCCCAAAACTTTTAGAGCGCTATTCTATGGGCTGCTTACATCTTTTATTCTGATACCGCTCATCTCAAATCAGGTGTCACGTGTTTATGTTTCGTTTTCGAGCAGCACATGCTCAAATCTTATAGCTAGATATAGACCATTAAGTAGATGAGCATCAACCCCAATCGATATTCGTGTATGAAACCAAGTTGTGATGAGAAGAAGAAAAAAAGAAAGCCCAAGACCTTCCTAAATATATTAACTTCCGTCTCCGAGCAACACACGCTCAAATCTTCAATTTTGTAATGTTTTGAAAGACTTTTGCATCACGTTTCTTTTTTTCTTACTAATTTTCCTTCATTTTTTGTTATTTGTTCTTGATATTTATTAGTTTTTTTTTTCAATTCAAAATTTTTCCGTTATAACTTTTTTTCCCTCCGTCATTTTTTAATTTACTCTATTATTATATGTTAAAACCTTGAAGCAGCAGGAGGATTTCTGGAAGCAGCGCGCGAAATTGTTCTGGTTACAAGAGGGGGATGCTAATACTAAGTATTTTCATGCGTATGCGTCGGCTCGAAAGCGTAAGAACTCTTTCAACGCTCTGAAAAATGCAGCGGGAGATTGGTGTGATTGGGACCACGGTCTGGATGGAATATTAACAGGTTATTTTCATGATATTTTTACGTCTAGAGGTAGTGATGCGCAAGAAGTTTTGGATAGTGTAACATCGCTGGTTAAGGCAGTAGATAATGATCGCTTGATGCGTCCTTTTAGTGCAGAGGAGGTTCGACTTGCTTGTTTCTCTATGCACCCCGACAAAAGCCCGGGTCCTGACGGGCTTAATCCTCCTTTCTATCAACGGTTTTGGGGGGTTGTTGGCCCGGATGTTACAAAAGCGTGCCTTGCTTTCCTAGCTAATAATTCTTTCCCGACCAAGCTTAATGACACCTTGATTATCCTTATCCCAAAGAAAGATGATGTTGAGTACGTTTCAGATTTGAGACCAATTGCTTTGTGCAACGTTTTGTACAAGATTGTGTCGAAAATGTTAGCTAATCGGTTTAAGCAGGTTCTGCCTTCAATTATTTCTGAAAATCAAAGCGCATTTTTATCGGGACGGCTAATTACTGATAATATAATTGTCGCGTATGAAGTAATTCATAAGTTGAAGTTGAAGCGTAAGACGGGTAAGGTGGCTCTGAAGCTAGATATGAGCAAAGCTTACGATAGGGTGGAGTGGGCGTTCTTGAGAAGCATGTTGATTAAGCTTGGCTTTGTTTCGCAGTGGGTGGAGTGGTTAATGATGTGTGTGACGTCGGTGGTGTATAAGATTTCTCAAGATGGGAGGGAGCTAGGACCGATTGTTCCTTCTCGAGGTTTGCGCCAGGGTGACCCGCTCTCCCCTTTTTTATTCCTAGTTTGTGCGGAAGGTTTGACGTCTCTTCTTAGAGCGAAAGAGCGAGCTGGTTATCTTCATGGGGTTTCGGTGGCAGCAAACGCTCCTTGTATCTCCCACTTATTCTTCGCGGATGATAGCTATCTGTTCTTTAAGGCCACTTGTCGGGAAGCCAATGTTGTTCAATCTTGTTTACTAGCTTATGAGAAAGCGTTAGGTCAACAAATCAATTTCCAGAAATCTTCTCTTTTATTTAGCAAAGGCACTGATGATAGTCTCCGTATGGCAGTGACTTCGGCTCTTGGGGTTAATGAGGTGGATGACATGGGTTTTTACTTAGGAGCTCCAATTTCAGTTGGGAAGAGTAAAATGCAAGCGTTCGGGTTCTTGAAAGATCGAATCTGGAAGCGTATTAATAATTGGAAAGAAAAATTTCTTTCTCGAGCCGGCAAGGAGATTCTTATCAAATCGGTTCTTCAGTCAATCCCGACTTATATTATGAGTGTATTTATAATGCCTGACCAATTCTGTGATGATGTCAATAAAATGCTTAATAGATTTTGGTGGAAAGCTTCAGGTTCTGAGTCAGGAATTCATTGGAAACAGTGGTCTAAGCTGTGTTTTCCGAAGGATAGAGGGGGTATGGGGTTCAGAAATATACATTTGTTTAATCTTGCTCTTCTTGCTAAACAGGGTTGGCGAATTTTACAAGATCCAGGATCGTTGGTAGCGCGGGTCCTTAAGGCGAGATATTTTCCTTCTGCAGATTTTCTTCATGCTGATCTCGGACATAACCCTTCTTACATTTGGCGGAGTATTCTTAAAGGCCGGGAAACGTTAGTGCGCGGGTTACGTCAAAAAGTTGGGAATGGTGCCTCTATTGATATTTGGGATAGTCCTTGGCTTCCGGATGACTTGAACCCTAAGCCTACCAGTGGAGTCGATCTTACGTTACCAACTGGTACGGTGCGAGATTTGATAAATGATGATGGCCGGTGGAACTTGACTCTAGTGTCTGAGATTTTTAATGATCGGGATCAAGCCCTTATTCGAGCTATCCCTAGGCGTAATTTGTTACAGAACGATGGGTGGTTTTGGCATTTCGAGAAGACAGGAATCTATTCAGTTCGTACTGGGTACAAGGCTGCTGTTCTTGCGGATGGAGTCCCGCAACATGGGTTAAATGTTAATTGGACACTGCTATGGAAGTTGGAAGTCGCTCCAAAAGTTCGGAACTTCTTATGGCGTTTCCTCTCTAATTGTCTCCCTACAATGGCTAATTTGGCGTCACGGCATAGTGTACACCCGAATATTTGTCCGATTTGCTCTAGTGCTGGTGAGGATGATGATCATGCTTTTCTCAATTGCTCCTTTGCGGCTAAGGTTTGGGTTCGGTTCTTTAGGGATCATCGTATGTCGGGGGTCGGGAATGTTAAAGATTGGTTGGTGGAGAGGTTAGCTGATCCGGCAGTGGAGGTTGGGGATTTTGCTTATCTGTTATGGTCTTTATGGAAATACCGGAATAGTGTGGTTTGGGATCGTAAATCGTCAAGCCCCGAGGAGGTGGTTAAACAGGCGGAGCAAGATCGGAATGAATGGAAGGAAGCTAGGCAGATTCGCAAGCAGCCCGGTATGCCTTCTGCTGCTGCTGTAACGAGTTGGCAGCCTCCTCCCTTAGGTGTTTTGATTTGCAATGTGGATGCGGGTGTCTTTGAGGCTGCGGGTTACTGTTCTTTTGGCTTCCTTGTGCGCGATCATACTGGGACATGCTTATTTGCTCGGAATGGAATTAGTGAGGCTGTGGGAGACCCGTTAATGGCGGAAGCTTTCGCGATTAAGGAAGCCCTCTCGTGGTTGAAGGTAGCAGGTTTGCCTCGGGTAGTTATTCAATCTGATTGCTTGTCTCTCGTTCAAGCTATGCGTAATCCGAGTCCTCAATTCTCTTATGTGGCGGATGTAATTGGTGGTTGTGTGAAGCTTCTTCAGGATATTGAGTCGGTCTCAATTTCTTTTGTCAAACGTTCAGCGAATTATGCAGCTCATTGCCTAGCTCGAGCGGTTGGTTCTATGTCTGTTCGTGGTGAGTGGGATTCTCCGCCTCCGTTTCTTATCGATGTTCTTTCAGCTGATTTTTGCTAGTTTTGTTTCCTTGTTTCCGTCAAAAAAATAAAAAAATTTACTCTATTACATTACAACTAGGTTATTTCTTTTCAATCAATTATATCAAAAGATAAATTGAATAGTCTGTTAATCATATAGTTTATTAAAATAAACTAAACTAAAATACTAATCATCTTTTAAATTTACATTTTATTATCTATTTATTGCAATTTTAATTATGTATAACCGAACTTGAAGCTATCTTGATATAGTTTCAGAAACATTAAGGTTTTCAAGCTCGTTTATCCAAATATATAATTACATTATTTTACAAACTTTTAGCTAAACTAGTGATAGTTTGGTACTTATTCTTACAAAAATAGGGTGTAAAACTTGTCTAAAACCTCCAAATTATTGAAACCATCCCCAAATTTATTCATATTCTAATGGACATTCTTAAAACAGATTTTAATTCATGTATTCTACTCATATGTCACAACTTCAGACCCATTCACAGTTAACTTAAAAAACCGAAATTAAGTTATTTTATGGAATTATGCGTAATCAAATAATTAGTTTTATATGGAATAACTTTCATTCCTATTATTTTTTTTCTTTTTGTAGAATTTTACAGTAAGCAAGGATATAATTGTGAATGGAGTGAGTAGCTAGCTCAGCATTTGGTGTCCATATTGACCAAACTGACCTTCTCTTTCCCACTGCAATCAATCCCTCTATTAAACCTCTCCCTCCATTAACGCATCCATCTTCAGCTCCATTTTCATTTCTCTATTTCATCCAATCCATTTCCCTCCGATCGGATCAATGGCAACCCAAATCACCACACCCGGATCCGGATCCACCAATGGCGACACCACCGATCCCCAGAAGCGCAAGATAGCACTCATCACCGGAATTACCGGCCAAGACGGTTCCTACCTCACTGAATTCCTCCTCGACAAAGGCTACGAAGTCCACGGCCTCATCCGTCGCTCCTCAAATTTCAATACGCAGCGTATCAACCACATCTACATAGATCCTCACAATGCGCACAAGGCACGTATGAAGCTACACTACGCCGATCTCTCCGACGCATCCTCCCTCCGTCGCTGGCTCGACACAATCCTCCCCGACGAGGTCTACAATCTCGCCGCGCAATCCCACGTCGCAGTCTCCTTCGAAATCCCTGATTACACTGCTGACGTCGTAGCCACCGGCGCCCTCCGCCTCCTCGAGGCCGTCAGATCTCACATCGCCGCCACCGGAAGATCCGACATCCGCTACTACCAGGCTGGATCGTCCGAGATGTTTGGAGCCACCCCGCCTCCTCAATCTGAAACCACACCGTTTCACCCCAGATCTCCCTACGCCGCATCCAAATGTGCTGCGCATTGGTACACTGTGAATTATAGGGAGGCGTATGGGTTGTATGCTTGTAATGGGATCTTGTTCAACCACGAATCCCCGCGGCGAGGGGAGAATTTCGTGACGAGGAAGATTACGAGAGCGGTTGGGAGGATTAAGATTGGGTTGCAGAGTAAGCTGTTCTTGGGGAATTTGCAGGCGTCGAGAGATTGGGGTTTCGCGGGGGACTATGTGGAGGCAATGTGGATGATGCTGCAACAAGAGAAGGCGGATGATTATGTGGTGGCGACGGAGGAGTCTCATACGGTGGAGGAATTCTTGGAGGTGGCATTTGGGTATGTTGGGTTGAATTGGAAGAATCATGTGGAGATTGATAAGAGGTATTTTCGGCCGTCTGAAGTGGATAATTTGAAGGGGGATTCAAGTAAGGCGAGGAAGGTTCTTGGGTGGAAACCTAAGGTGGGGTTTGAGCAATTGGTGAAGATGATGATTGATGAAGATTTGGAATTGGCTAAGAGGGAGAAAGTTCTTGTTGATGCTGGTTATTTGGATGCTCAGCAGCAGCCATGATAGAGAGTGAAATCAACAAACACCTAGTTCTGTTTTTTTTTTTCATTACATTATATTACATCACAGTTGATTAAAATAGTTTGATTTTGTGTTGGAGAAGAGAGTATTTATTGTTTAATTTCTTTGGTATTTTGTTAATGTTTCATTCGTTGTTTAATACATGGAAATCTGGAATCAATTCAGTCTCTATTTCATACTTCTGTTAGTAGCGGTGCATTAAAAAGAGTCGGGTGCTAATAGGGTGACTAAGGATCTTCGGAGCCTAGTCGGGTATATCTGTGGATTAGTTTTGTAAACCGCTGTCTGATTTATCTAGTGCATGATATTGGCGGCAAAGTGTCATCTGTTTAAAACAGGAGTTCATACTCAGCAAAACACTAACAATGTCGGTGGTTCACTCGATCAAAATCTTCACTTGGAGTTATGTCGGTGATATCTTTACTTGCAGTTTGTTTTCTTATAGCTAGTGCTTTTTTTTTAAACCTCTTATAGCCAGTGCTTTAAGACCTTCTACTTAATCTTACTGATAGGGTATTTGGCGTAAAAAGCATTTACTGGCACTAAATTTGCACCAATAGTCACTTTATTTGCAACAATGCTCACTAAAATAAATTTTTCATTAGCAAATTTACTAAAGTAGTAAATCTCCATCTGTAATGTTACTATGGTGAATTTCGATATCCGGACTGCTGCAAATATCCTATACCTGGTATTTGATTGTAAGTAATTTGTTCCTGTAAATTTAGGTGCAAAAGTGGGTGATTTTTTCATTTTACAAGAGCAGAGCTAGTAAAGAAATGAAATCCACGCACATGGCCTGTCGGTTAAGGTTGCAACAATAGATTTGTTTATTCATGGCCACATTTCTTGATTGCATCTATACGATTGTATTTTAATTAAAGACTAGATGGGATCATGTGCAGTGCACAATAGGAGGTACCTTTAAGACGTATCTGATATCACACTGAAACTAATTTCTGATCTAGTCAAAGAGTTTATAAATATGCATTACATGGCAAAGAGACGATCACACTCAAAATCCATTTTAAGTCACACTCTAAGTAGTCCCTGATCGAGTTCGAGCCAGAAATATTATCCAAATGGGCAAGTTTATTCCATAGGGACAAGCACAGGTTCGAACCCTTTACAAGCAAACAAATATATAATCCAACATGATGATGTACTGCTAAAAGAAATGAAGGCTCTATGTTTATCAGATTTACTTGTCAATTGAGATAAAAGAATGATAAATATATACAAGAAGAAAAGTAAATGTTAGTCTAACTCCGACTTGTTTTCATTTGACATGTCATTTCTTGTTAAATGTAACTGAGAAGATGAGTTACAGCTTAGATTTGAGTCAGTAGTGGAAAACGTAAATGGCTTAATTGTTGAGCGAACAGATTCTGGTCCCTCCGCAGCAATTCTCTTGCATATTGCATCGCAGTTGCTAACAACCTCAGTCAACCGTCCTTTCAGCTCACCAATCTCTACCTGCAACCCATGAACTGCATGCGTTTCCAAAATCAAATTACGAACAGAATCTTTATAGACAAGCTAATGATAAAAACTGCCATTTAAAAGTATGACAAGCCAATGACTTTTGCAAGCAATTTGTCCCCTTAGATATGCAAACATTCAAAAATTTCACCATTAAAATACCTTCTGATAAATGTTGCGAAGTCGTCTTTGTTGCTGAGACTGCGTAATTAAACCGTTGAAGAAGTTTGGTGGCCAAAGCATCCGCAACTTCAATCTTGTTTTCAATCTCTTCCTGCAAAATTAAGTTTTCCATGTTAATAATGCAAGCAACCCAAGTCTCCTAGCTCCTTAAGTGTGAATCAGCCTCACAAGTAACTTAGTTTGATTATCATTACCAATATCAAACAAGATCAAATCACTGAAAGATATATTGAAGATAGAATACTAAATTTCATGCGCTCAAAGAAAATTTAAAAAGTTATAATCCATTAATCAATTCATAGAGGGGATCAATTCAAGAGTTTTATCAGCTTCTCACAGACGTTTAGTACAGAATAGGGTGATTCTAAGCATGACATCTTAAGATCTGAATGCTGCGTCCTATTATATAATACAAGAAAGACTACCAATCTTCACTTGCTCAATCCAAAAATACAAATTTATAATCCCATCCATCTATTTGTAGGTGTATCAGTTAAAGTGTTTTGCCAGCTTCTCATACGTATTTGACATAAAATCAGGAAATTTTAAGAATGAGATCTTGATAAGTTATGATATACAATCATAACCTCTCATTATCTCACTTGTTCATCCATACACTCAAAACACTAGAGTTGAATAGTTGCATAACACCCGCAACATGCATTTGGAGTTTATCTGGGTTCATATCTGAGTTATAATACCTCAGGGTAGGCCCAGGTTAAATATTCAGGTATTTCCAATTATTAGAACCCGACATGAATCTAAATCATGGTGAAAATAATACTCTTACTGGAAAATACTTGTGATTCAAGCCAAACCAACAACTTTTCAGCAGATATGCATAATTATGTTTAATAAGCCGTAACTGAGTTCATTGCATTAATTACAGGAAAGGCTAACCTGTTTATTGCCTATTTGTTGAGCCTTCTCATCCTGCCACTCACGATATGTTGCGAAGAGCTCCAATAACACCTTTGCATCTACAGTAGCTTCATTGACGATTAAGAATACGGACATAAATAGTTCAGAATACACAAGAAAAACAAATGGGAAAATCAATGCATCTAGGTGTACACGAATGACCTCATTTCTAGCTCTTACCACATGAAACACACAAACACACACGAGTTACCTCATATTGAAGGAGAATGTATAATATTGCAGTAGTAGAAACCCTGAATACGAATTTGAACAAAAAACCTCCCAGAAAATAGAGGCGAATAACTGTCTATAAGGCGTATTTAAAACAGCCGAATTTAAGTTGATTATAAAAGCTCCTACATTACACTATAAACAATGAAACAGACCTCTATTTTCAGAACCCTAATTCCCAACTAAAGGAGGTAAAATAGGCATTTGACTTACACGTTGCAGATGAAGACGTCCGCTTCCTAACCAAAATGTCAGTCAGACTACTCTCCTCGGGCGGAGCGGAGGTCAGAATCGGCTTTGACTACACACAGTTAAACTAAAACAGTCAAAATGAAGAATTTCAAAAAGATTAATCACGAATTACACGAAAATTTACATACAATTTGAAGGGATTTGAGCTTCTCCAAAATAGGATCCGCGCTATGTAACCGCTCGGAGACAGTGGTGATCTGATCTGCCGGACCCTAAACGCCGCCGGAGATAGGGAAATGAAGAGAAGCGTTAATAGGATTAACGAATTAATCTTAATTGAAAATTGTAATCAATTATTAAATTAAATTCAAACCTGTGAATTAGAGAGGGCGGATTCTGACGCGCCCATAATTTATACCTTCTGATTGTAGTTATCACAGTAGAGATGAGCTACGACAGAAGATAGCAACTGAATAAACTGATAGAAGCGCCCATGATTGTGTATTTTGTAATGTTTTAAAAACCGGATCAGACCGGACGGTTCGGCTTGTTTGACCGCGAACTGGTCTGGTTTTAGATGTTAGGGGTCAATGAAGTTCGCCCGTTTTGAACCAAGTTCAACTAGTGAACCGGTATTAAATTGTTGAACCGGATTGTTCTTAATCCATTCTCCACGATCGGACATAGCGACTTGGTAACAAAAACATAAAAGTTGAATGGTTCGTTGATTTATGAATGAAATTGACAATATAATTTTTTGTATACTTTAACAAGGATTTACAATCATTAATAATTAGATCATGAGACGATATGCAATTAGTTTTTTGCTTTAAAGCATACATTAGCAATTGAGAATCAAACTGTAACATAAAAAGTTTCCTTTTTTCATATTTTATCCAACTGAGAAACTCACAATTAGAGAAAGCTATAACGAGAAAAAAAAAATCCAAAACACAAGAGAGAGATAGAGAGTTATTTGTTACAGAAAAAAAAGCCATTCGAGCATGTTCGTTTATAAAGCCTAATTCGATATTATTTTTTCAAAGGTTAAATAAAATGTTTGGTAAATGCAAAATTATTTTTTTTGGTAAAGTTGTTTTTAGCAAAAATTATAGTTGTAGTTTCTAGGTAAAACAATTGTTAAAACTTATACAAAATATACTTATTCTTAAGAAAATAAGTGTTACCGATATATTTTTTATTTAAAAGGGTTGATATGGGTATGGGTATCACTATTTACAGCCCATTTTTTCCGAACTACAGCCCACTTTGACAAATTTGCCCTTTTCATTATGAACAAGTCAGAAAAAATAAAAATAGAAAGCTCTCAAATCAAAAAACCTAATTTTGAAACTCTAACATTAAAAATTCAGAGTTTGAGTGTTGAATGACCCAACAAATCCGGAATGGAACAGTGATGATCAATCATTAGAAGACGAGGTACTCAAACGGTAAAAAAACGTTGAATTTTTTGTTTTTTTTTTAAAAACGGCATCAAAGCCGTTTGCCCTAAGGCGAAACGGCCATGGTGGCCGTTCCACCATAAAAACGGCTTCCAAACCCTAATCAATCCACTTTTTGAAATTTTTGATCAAATTAACTGTTTTTTGAGTTTGTTTTTTGTAATTTATTCGTGTTTTTGTCCATAATTGAGAACAGAAAGTGTGATTTTGATGTTAAAAAGTTTAATCTTGAAAAATAAGTTGTTAAGAGGACATCAAAATTAAGAAGGAAATTATGAAAGGGATATTTTGGGCATAAGTGGACTGTAGTTCGGAAAAAGTGGGCTGTAAATAGCAACTCAGTATGGGTATTTCAGTTTTATTTAACTTTTTGCCTCTTTAAAAAGTAAGAAGTAGATGTTAGGTAATTTTCCATAAAACTCCATGAAAAAGAAGGTAATTACCCATAAACCCGAGAAAGTAAATAACGGAAGTCATTGTTGGTAAATATCATCTTCTTCTCTTGTAAGCAAAAATCCTCAGCTCTGAGTCTCGAAAATCAGGATGGGTCCAATTGCAGCTTCGCGTGTCCGTGTTGCATCTTCCTCCTTCACTCACACTCATACCAACCATGCCCGCCATGGCCTTCTTCCTCACAGACCGGCCAACCTCTCTTTCTCCTCTTCTACTTCTATAACAGGTTGCAATCTCTTCAATTCTCAATTACATTACTCTAACATCTTTACTCAGCTTTTAATTTCCTATGTTCAGGGTTTGACGCATCCGTTTCATTCCAGAGGAGGAAGGAACGCTCCTCGTTTCTGGAAACGCCAGCTGTTCGACATTTAGTCGGATCCCTCACCAAAACTGAGGGCCTTCGCTTCGCTGTGGTACCTATCTATTCATGTGTTTGATTGATGAGATATAATGACGAATACTAGTTAATTATATAGATTAGCCGAGGAATACAGATAGACGAGGAATAACTATTCTATTCCAGCCGATTACGCGAAGCAAAGGAGGCCTTTGTTTTCTTCGTTAATCCTCTAGATTAATTTTAAATTGCGAGAAGATACTATTCATTAATACTTCTACATTTTACAATGTGAAGAAAGATTTGCTGAACCATCCTTGTAGCCTGTTGTCTACAACGACATGATTTTTAGTTACAATAAGGCCTTGTCCTTTATGACGGAACTAAGTTGAAATGAATTGAATTGAAGTGCATTTACTGAACTGAACTGAAATGAACTACTGATAAGGCATAAAGAACAAGCCTAAGTCCTTATGCTACTAAATAGTGAATACAGTTCAGGCATATGTTAGTTTTATTTGTTTCACAATCTTATCAGATTTTATTTGATTACTGAATTTGACTGGGAATATCATGCAAGGTTGTAGCACGGTTCAACGAGATTGTGACGAGGCCGCTTTTGGAGGGAGCTCTGGAAACTTTCAGGAGATACTCAGTTAGTGAAGAAGATATTGATGTAGGAAAATGCTAAAGGCGAGCTATGATATCCTTTTATTTCACTGGCAAATTGTTGGCATCCGTAATTACTTTTGGTTTTCTCGTCACAGGTTGTTTGGGTTCCTGGCAGTTTTGAAATAGGTGTTGTTGCAGAAAAGCTTGGGAAGTCACGGAAGTATCATGCAATTTTATGCATTGGAGCTGTGGTATGATGTCTTTCTTTTACTCTATAGTTACTAGTGAGTTAAAAAATACATGGTTAAGGAGTGGATGTGATAAGTTAGGTTCTCTTGTACAACCAAACTTGTTGGACCTGTCTTATGAATTCCTTTTTGGTTAGTAGGTAAGAGGTGATACTACACACTATGATGCAGTTGCTAATTCAGCGGCATCCGGGGTACTTTCAGCTGGTTTAAGTTCAGGTTGGTCATTTTTCCATTCATGTTGCTATTGATAATATGATTGTCTTTCTCTCAGATATACTACTATTTGTAAACAATCTTACTGTCATTCACACCCGAAGTTCAAGCACACTTTACGTCATAGTTGTTTGTTTACTTGTTGAAATTTTTTTGCTCAATTGGTGATACAATTAATTCATAGAAGCATACACATGTGATGACGCACTTCATTGTGGAAGTTTACAATTCATATGAGCGTTCTAATACGTAGCCTTCTATTGGGTCATCCTTTCATTTAGATCATATGCCTGAACCAGTCAACCTTTTAGCTATCCTGCCTAGGGTTTGAATTTCTTACAACTTTTCGAGATGGCATATGTCTAAGTAATCTATTGCATTGAGAGCTCAATCTAACAAGGGAAGCTTCCCAAACGAAGATATTTGATAGTTGTAACCAGAAACAATAAATTTATGCTACACTCTTCTGACCCTCGTGAGAACTTTTTTCGGTTTAGCTCTTCAGTGGTTTCATACTTTTATTTGAAATGGCATACCAAATACACCTTGTAGCAACACATGAAGAAACAAATGATCAAGATTCTCTACAGTGTTGTGACAGAGCACATTTATCATCAGCAGCAATCCCCAAGCGGAACATTCGGCATTTCACTGCAAAGCTGTTGTGAATAACCAACCACAAAGTAGAATTACACCTATGAATATAGCTAGAACACAAACCAACTGATACCAACTGACTTTAGGGATTTTGCTATCATTCTCCAGCCAGAAGGAATAGTGTAACGACCATGCTTATGGAAAGTCCATGTAACACAACCAGATCTGCCCAAGCCACGGTCTATAGTATCATTTAAAGATTAGGGAGCTGCCAATACCCATCCCTCCATAAATCTGCTACCTTAGAAGCTCTGTTATAGTCTTTATCTTCAATGTCAATAGCAAGGAACAAATCCACTAGATTACACGCATCAAGGGGTCAAACCTTAAGGTAAACATCTTCCCATCTCCCAAAGTGTGGTGGAATTTATTCTGAAAAACACCCCTATGCTGCACCAGTTTTTGACCTTTGTGGAGCTATTGTCTGATCTAAAAAATAAGATGTGATCCATTTTTTCCAACAATTTGTTAATCAATTTAATACATGTACCTCAACTTGTCCATGGGTTATAGCTACTGATCCCGTCTTTTGACCAAGCAGGAGTTCCATGCATATTTGGTGTTCTGACATGCGATAACATGGAGCAGGTAAAGTTACAGTAAAATCCATTTCATATTAGATGAGGTATGTTAAAAATCGTAACCTGAGAATATTACATATAACAAATGCAGGCCATAAACCGAGCTGGTGGGAAATCTGGGAATAAGGGTGCTGAGGCTGCATTGACTGCTGTAAGTTGTGCTTTTTAGAAGCTTTTAGCAAAGCAGGTGCTGTATTTGTGGACTTCCTGTATCTTTGTTCTTTGCATTCTGTGATTGATGTTCTTTTAACTTGTCTGTGGGCATTTTTTATAACGGTCAAGAGTGTAGGTGCGGTTTTTCTACTTGGTCTATAACAGAACTATATAGTTATTGACAGATTTGATTCACAAGAAAATGCAACAAACTAATTACTTTTCTCTTTTTCCTATATTTATTTATGCATTCTACTGGTTCTCTTCATACTTTGTTAATTTTGGCTTATCTTGCAGATTGAGATGGCTTCCCTGTTTGAGCATCATTTGAAGTAGAGAAAAACACTGTTCATGCCTAGATTTCATTTGAAAACTGTTCTTTTGAAACCTACATATATGATTAAGTTGAGAGTGGACATTAAAAAGCGGCTTCAAGGTGATTATTTGGCTGGGTTTTTACTGCATCTTGCTAATCCGTTTTTGTTGCATTTTGCTAAATTTTCATTGCTCTGAAACTGCTTAAGGTAAGACCCTGCAAGAGAGCATGCTTGATATTGTGCATCACGTATTTGTATGTAATTTTGAACAGTTTAGTGAGTTACAGGTTAACAATACTAGATTTTGAACCTTGCTTGATGTTATTCATTTCTTACAAACTTCTGAGTTTATTATTGGTTTGCCACTTTTGCAAGTAGAAGCACATAGTTTAAATTTTTAAATGATAGGTATGAGGTTTGAAGGGCTGAAGCTCGAAGCTCGTTGAGCTTATAGTTTTTAGATTCGATTCAATCTCGAGATAGGCTCGGCTCGTGAAAAATACGTGAATGGTTCAATTTCAAATGTACCCATCATTAATATTTGGTTATTCAATTCCAACTTTCTGCCAAAGGAAAATACTAAATTTTGGTGTTTTTCCCGATTTTTTTCATATTATATATTTAACGGGAAGTGGATAATGATATTATAGAAAAAATATCAATTGGTTCATGCATGTTTTTGTTGTAATGCCAAATGCATAATTTATAAGAAAATTGAGTGACTTTATTTATGATTCCATAAGATAAAATTAGTAAATTTTAACATCATAATTTTGTAATACATCTTGCATTATGATGCTCATTACGACTTACCAAACAACACAAACCGAAACAATAAATTGCATTTTTTGAAGGTCTAAACAATGGAATTTGACCAAAATCGACGTAGTTCAAGAGCAAAGCTGATGATTTTGTTGTACATGGTGTGTTCTCAATGAAAATAAGATTCAAAAATGCAAAATCCGAAACCTCAACCTTGGCAGAATTTGTGACTTTTCCATTGCTTCAAATATATCCATAAACTTTACAAGTTCATCCTTGTACTGCATTCAATACTATCAACTATTTAAATTGTCACACCTATGATAATAGCATCTTTCTTGTAGTGTCAATGGAAAGCCGATCTTCTATTCCAAACTCGATCACTATATAGTATATTCTAATCATACCATCTTCAACATGTTTCTGTCTTTTAATAATGTCAGATTGTAATGTCAATACCACACATAAATCTAAATCTATTAACTCTCCATTCCAAATAAGTAACATTTAATCAAATTACATTTGAAAGACAAATTCGATAGGTTAACCCAAAGTTTGGAGTATTAACACTCGGGTGTAACAATAATTGCATACAATACGATATTTTTAGACATTTGATGCCGCGAACAAAAGATATCCTCCTGCCTAGTAATAAAACCGGCAAAAATAAAAACGAACATGAGGACTAGAAATTCAGACGCCAGCATACCGGCGACGCCGACGACAAAATCTGCCATCAATACTCCTTCTGATACCTCGCCGATGACAAAACCTGATCCCTCTACAGGTATATTTCGATTCCATTCTAATTTTAATTTCATATTGCAAATTGTACATGAATATTATTTAATTTATCGAATTTAGAGTTACTAGATTTTTCTTATAGTTTATCTGTTTTCCGTTTGATAGTAGAAGAAGAAACAAAAGTAGCTGCTGATGCAAATTCAGTTACTCCTCAAACAAAAGTTACCCCGCGCAAGAAAACGGTTGTCAAGAAAGTTGTTAAGGTAGTTAAGAAATCGGCCGGGAAGACTAAAACTCCTGTTGTAGCGCAAGTTTTGTCTGAGGAGATGCCGAATGCCGAAGAATCTGTTGTCAATAAAGATGAGGAACTTAAAGAGGAGGCAAAAGATTTGGAATCTTTGATGAAAACTGAAGAGCATGTACCTGATAATGTTGTAGAACCTATCAAGAATGAAGTAATTGCTGGTGAAATTGAAGAACCTGTTGTTGACAATGTGGAAGAGCCCGTAGATAAGGAAAAAAAGGACGATCCGGCGACTGGAGAAGTTGTTCTAGAACATGATAGGAATGAGCAGAGTGAAATGCAAGTGGATTTGTCTCCTAATGAGATATCTGGTATCTCTAATAATCAAGAACCGAACAATGCGGACAAAGAAAAAGAAGTGGGAGAAGAAACGAAGGAGGGTCAGGAAAAACTATTTGTTGGTGAAGATGAGAAGAAATTCGAATCTGTTGACACGGAGAAAGATGCCAAACATGAGTTGCAGAGGGAAGATGATGATCTTGAATATGGTGGTGATGAAGGATATGAGGAGTATGCTGATCGAGTTGACTTGGGAGATGATTTTGTAGAAGAAGATCCTGAGGAGATGACTGAAGAAGCTGAGGCACTGGAAGATGAACAAAAGGAATTAACAGCTGTTGCGAAGATGCGCAAAATTAAGAAAGAATATGAGATATTTGTTGGTGGCTTGGATCAAGAAGCTAGAGAGGAGGATGTGAAAAGGATTTTTGAGAAGATTGGTGAAGTAGTTGAAGTTAGACTGCATAAGAATCTTTCAATGAATAGGAGCAAGGGATATGCATTTGTGAAGTATGCTGACAAAGAGCATGTGAAGCGTGCTTTGTCTGAAATGAAAAACCCTGTGGTATGAATTGCCTATAGTCATTTTGCTGAGTAATTCTAGTAGTTGTGGTTTTAATCTTTGTTCTTGTAGATATGTGGAAAGCGATGTGGAACAGCACCGAGTGACGACAATGATACACTGTTTTTGGGCAACATATGCAACACATGGACTAAGGAAGCTGTAAGTATCTACTTGCAAGGATGACCCTGGCATTTTTTTACTGATTTCTGATAAAATACTGGTTGACAGATAAGACGAAAGTTGAAGGACTATGGTGTTGAAGGTGTTGAGAGCATCACTCTTGTTGCCGATGTTCAACATGAAGGGAGGAGTCGTGGTTTTGCATTTCTTGAATTCTCTTGCCATGCTGATGCCATGCATGCGTACAAGAGGCTTCAGAAGCCTGATGTTGTGTTTGGTCATCCCGATAGAACTGCCAAAGTAGCATTTGCCGAACCCATACAGGAGCCTGATCCAGAAATCATGGCTCAAGTGAAGACAGTATTTCTTGATGGGCTTCCTCCACATTGGGATGAAGACATAGTTAGGGGGAACTTGCGTGGTTATGGGGAGATAGTGCGAATTGTCCTTGCTCGGAATATGTCAACTGCCAAGAGGAAGGATTTTGGTTTTGTTGATTTTACATCCCATGAAGCTGCTGTTGCTTGTATTGAGAGATTAAACAATACAGAATTGACTGATGGATACTCAAAGGTATAATTTCTCCTTTCATGCTTAAGGAATTTGGTGTCTCTTCCTTTTTGGAAATTTCCTTTTGCATTTCCGGATCTTTATGTGTTATCTTTTCTGTTATAATTTTATTAGTTTTACCTGGAGCAGTATCTCCATAGTCTTATTTAGTTTCAGATACTGGACAGCTTGATAAAGGAACAGTTTGGAGATGCAAAAACGTATTGTATTTTCTTTGATGTTTGGCAAACCTTTGAAAATTCATTTATGTCTCTTACCTGCTAGACTTTTAGAAACCATATTTTTATGACTAAATGATCATATTATGAATTTATAATGTCGAATCTCAATTGATGAATGCAGCTTGTTGTTAATATAGATGTGAATTATCACATATCTCACATTGTCTAAACAGATAAGTAATTTTGTTTTAATATACATCAGTTGCATGCTTGATGCTTCTATTTAATGTCATGCTGCATGATAATTTTTCAATCCAAAAACATGAACCTCATGTTTGCTTAAATTTTGTTAATGACGTTCTCGTTTTGTTTCAGACTAGAGTAAAAGCAAGGCTGTCAAATCCTATGCCTAAAACTCAGGCTGTGAAGGGTGGCATGTGTGGTGGTTTTCTAATTAACCGTGCAGGGCCTGAAACTTCTTCAAGATTTGGTACTCAATTCTTTCTTATAATCCTGCACTTCTTCAGGATGTGGTGCTCTGCTTCTTTCTTATCACCTTCATGTTTCAAATTATTTGATTTGTTATATAACCCTCAACAGGAAGGGGTTTTGGACGGGGTGGACGTTTCAATCGAGGAAGTTTTCAGCATGATAGAGGTTTCTATCAGCGTGGACGTGGTCAACCCAATAGAATGGTTCCCAATGAGTATGATCTCAATAACCGATATGACACATTTCATGGAAGGCAAACCTTTGGACGAGGTATCTCTCTCCCCACTTATATATGTAATTGTAAATATGATGGTGCTATCAGTTATGTAATATATGTTATCATACAATTAGGAGGAAGACGGGGTCCTCTAAGAGGTGGTTATCACCCTACTGGCAGAGGTGCAGCTCCATCAAGATCTAACTTCAATAGACCTTGGTATGACGATCCTGAGAGAGGTCACAGAGAGCATCCTTCCTCTAGGAGGCATCCATTTCCTCCTGAAGAAGTATTTGATAGACCCTATGTTGGAAGGCAATTTGATGACCCATATTTCTATGACGACGGTGCACATGGGATGAAGCGGCCATTTTACATGACTGTGAGTTCTTTCTTTTCATTTTAGTTCCCTTTTTTGGTCTACCTCATAACGATATGTGTTGATTTGTTCTTTTGGACTTTGTTTCTGTTGTCATTAGTTCCTATCTTGCTATTTACTAGAGTTCTCTTGCTTTTTAGGACCGCGATTTTGATTTTCCAGAACCTAGTAGAGTCCGCCCTCGATTAGATTATCCTGATCCAGCAATTCCATTTCGTGGAACACAATATCGTGGTAGGTTTCTTTTGTTCGGAGTATTGCTTTATATCAGCTTACTTATACTGTATCTCTATTTCTTTGAGATATGAGCTGTATGTGGTTTTCATCTTGTAGATAATTACGGAACAGGTCCCGATCATTACTCACATGGTTATTATGGTCCTGAAGTATGTATCTTCCCTTTGCTGATCTCTTTTTTATGTGTAAGTTGTGTGTTGACAGCACTGACATATCTTTTTGTTTGTTCATGTTGCAGTATGGTGCATATCCACCTTATTACAGGGATGACAGGCCTTATGGCAGTGGTTACTACTACTAGAGACAGTATGCTTGGTAGTGCTGATTGCCTTTTGCCCTTAAAGTATTATTCTAAAAGCAAAAGTTTAATAAGCTTCTACCTTTACCTGTGTCTAGGTGGTTAAACAAGTGAGATGCACTTCCCCGATCACAGACAAATGGCTTGCTGTTGAAAAGATTAGTGAAAGTCCTCTTTTATTTTGCTCATGTCACTTCTTCATTTTTCCCTGTTTACCAAGTCTCACCTCTCTCTTTCTCTCTGCGTGTTGAACTATGTGGTGTACTAGTATTTTATTAGTTTTTAGTTTAGGTTGTCTATAGAGGACGTAGACTAAGTAAAATTCTCCTGCATGTTGGGAACTGGAATAGGCATTATTTTTCCCGTTGACTTAGGTTTGAACTTCTTGAGGACTTTCAGAATGGATTATGCTAAATAATGTTTGAGATCCTTAAATTGAAACTGGAATGAAACAAATTGGTGATTTTGTTTTATGGAAGAAGGAACTTTAAAATGGTTTTTGAGTGAAAGTATGCTGAAGTTGAAATATTACGCATGCTGGAGGCATTGTGGAGACTACCTTGATGATTTTGTGACAAGTTAGAAAGGTTTAGGATTTGTAAGGTGACGCATAGGAATGCTAAAAGCTGAGACTGATTATCGGATTTGAGATTGTTAATTTAGTATGAAATTTTTCTCAATGTCTGTTCACGACTTCATGTTACAGTGGGGCATCTGATATTGACGTTGTATCTTAATTATCCGACCATCTCTTGTGGGCTACTTGATTTGGCTGTCATTTGATATTTGCACCCATGAAGGTACAATGCCCCTTAGTGAATTAAGATTATAAACACATTCTCACTTATTTACATTTGAGGATCATAGATGATTTACGGGATCAATTTTGTCTTTTGGTGTTTCAGCAGATTTAGTTAATATGTTTTGAGAAACAAATATTATGAAGTTTCTGGGACAAATCTCTTATTTGGGAGCATATTTCTGCTGGGACAGACTTGTCTTGTTTGGGAATAGGATCTATGTGGTATATTTCATTTTATTCTGATGTATATAAGAAAGAGAAAAGATATTGATGTGCCTCGAAGAAAACATAGTTTGGTGGTGAGACGCCTATATGCTTCCTTGTCTTAGAGGGCTTAATGCAGGAAGAGTGGAATAATTGATGATTTTTTGTATGAATAGCATCAGGTGGCCATTTAAAAAGGAAAAAAAAAAGGAATAGAGGAAGTTGTTCGGATTCTTAAAGATGTGGAAGTTGGAATTGCTGTGTAGAGCTTTACAAATTTTAGCTACTTGTTCCACTTTGAGTTCACCTCTCATTATCTTGTGTAGGTTGTGGTGTGATTTTGTCCATGACTTGTCTAGGAGTTTCAGAGTAAAATTTGAACTGAAAGGATACTATGAAACCAAAGTGACAACGAGGTTAAGTACGCTAGTGGGTTCTGATTGTTTTTTTTTTTGTTTTTTTGTTTTTTTTTTTAATTCTTTTTGTGTTTTATCTTAGATAGTTCTAAGAGATTAAACTGAACAAATTAGATACGCGGATGCTTGTTTTGATTCAACTCCCTCTCGAATAGGATAGGCAAATACGGTGAGAAACATAAAGTAGGAAATGATAAACAGAAAAGAAGATTAATGAATCTGAGGAACAATCCACCAGACCCCTCTCTGATCAAATGAACTAGAGCCCAGACATGAAACCCCAATAAAGCAAGTGACTAATTATTTATAGTAAAGCTCACTACCCCTATCTCTTACATAGTTGTATGATCCCCCAATTCCCCTTCTCCCATTCTTCTTGCATGTAGAAGAATCTTGTAGGACTCCTGGTGCACTGTCATTGTGATCCAAGATGATCGTAAGTGGGAAATTCTCTAACTAGTTCTCTTAGGTGATTATTTGTGTTTGAAGGCATGACTTTGTACATACGCATACTTGTACCTTCTACAACAGCTGGTCAACTCGTGGCAGATTGGTTTGCTTTATTTCTTTTCTTGAGTATTGATAGAGAACGTGACCTAATATAGGAATTAAGGAAATATACAATAGTGGAAATATAGGCGACAGAGGAAATATGAGCTATGGGCAATATTGGACTAGGGTTAGGAGTTATTATATTAGAATCTTATATATAGGTTAGTAAGGGGAACAAGAGAGAGATTCAGAAATATCGTAATTGGGAAATCGGTCGTTTGGCTTGGGAGGAGAGTTTCTCTCCTAGGGCTGGTATAGGAGTTTTTTCTTCTGTATTAGATTACCGTTTCTTAGTTTTCTATACTATTATCATCAATCCACTTATATTTCTTCGTATTATTACTTGTTTATCTGTGCTCGAATTTACTGTTTCTATCAAGTACAGGTTACGAGACCGAGATACACTTTTTGAGGCTGACAGATTGTTTGCAGCCGAAATGCTTGTGTGTGTATGTTATTTGCAGTCCTATTCCCAGGAATACTTACTTCATGTTACTCCTAGATATAGTATCAGTTCGGTTTAAACTCCTAGATATGGTTTCTCTGTAGTATCAGTTCGGTTTACTTGACCTATTGTAATAGATGCACTTACATGCTTATGTACCAGTGGTCTAGCATTATCGTTTGGACGCTGGTTTACCTTCTTTTTTTTCTTGTTTTGTTTCTGTTGTTGCTTGGTTGCTTATTTTTTGTTGTTGCTTTTTTAAGCGTGTTTGTTAATTTGTTCTTGTTTCAAATCAAAGGTGTTGAACTTTCCATTTTAATGCAGAATCAACTAGGTTCATAAACCTGTACTGTGAAATCCATGAATTTAGATTATTAACATTGCCTGGATTAATTTCTCTCTCTAGATTTGATGCATAAAGTAGATTTTGCAGTCTGATTGAAGAAGATAGATTTTTTATTCACACAGATATTGTTCCTCTACCGACACATATCAGGATAAACTTGACTAGTTAGTTGCAATCACAATCAAATTTCATTCTGATAGAGATTGTGATGTGATACAAAAGCTATGCTTTTTTCCCTTCCGTCTTTCAACTAGCTTAGCTTGAAATCTCAACGGACTTGATTTCAGGCTTCTTTTCAGGTTCTTTAGGAATAGCAACTGTAAGAACACCATTGTCTATGTTAGCCTTAACTTGATCCATTTTAGCATCCTCCAGAAGCCTGAACCTCCGTAGAAACTTGCTACTGCTCCTCTCAATTCTATGCCATTTATCATTCTTCTCCTCTTGCCACTGATCTGCAAGATTCTGCCTTCCTCTCTACCTCCACCTTCACCTCTTCTTTCTTCAGCCCTGGAAACGTGGGACTTCGGTGTCTCTTTCCAATTCGCATTCATGAAAGTGGATGTTTCGGGTGTGTTTTGAGATGGGATGATGTTTAATTTTTATTTTTTATTTTATTAGAATTTAGTAACGCTGAACCTCGCAAATGTTTAATATGCACCACTTGATATGATGGAAAAGAATTATCTTTGGCATGTGTTTGGAATTGGATAGTGAGATCCATCTGGATATTAAGGATCTTGGAAATACCATCAAATGAGAAAAATGATGCTTTTGCAAATTATGCAAAGGTAATATTAATTTTTCTTTGTTACCATTTTGATGGACTAAAAACATATGACCACTCAAAGAGGTATCCATTCAATAAAACTCATTTACTTGCTTTTACTGTTACTGAATAGAGCGTTTAAGAAGGATATTTTTCAGCAAAGTTATAAATATTTAAATGTATAAATAAGAAAAGACGAAAATTTAAATCTTGTTTGGTTGTGGACGCTCCAATTTTGTAATGACTCGGCTTGGTGAGGGTGATGTCGAGGTGGAAAGACATGTATAAGGAGTGGTCTAGGGTTAATTTTAAATAAGTGTTTTGTAGTTTCGCGATATTGTAAACAAAGGATCGGGGTTTGCCTTTGAGCAAAAAAAATGTTTGTGGTTCGCTTTTGTTCTTTTTTACAAAATTAAGGAAATGGTCGATTTTGTTGACGTAAATGAGGATATTTTTTGTTCGAAATGTTTTTATGACCTTTGACGAGTCAAGTTAGAGTTAAACTCAAAGGTCAGCAAACATTTTCGGTAAAAAATGTCCTCGTTTACGTCCACAAAATTGTCGCCTTAATTCTGCAAACAATTGAAACCGCAGTCTTTTATTTGCACAAAGACAAAACCACAAGACACTTAGGTTGCGTTTGGTATTGCTTTTGCAGAAAGCTACAGCAGCTTTTAACCCAAAAGCAGGTATTATAGTGTTTGGTAACTATCAAAAGCAGCTTTTTCTAACAGTGCTTTTTGGTTAAAAGCTGCTTTTACTAAAAGCAGGCACCCCATGCTTTTGGAAAAAGCTAATTTCTCAGCTTTTGCAGATAACAATTAATTTTAAAATTTGGACAAAAATATTCAAAAGTCTTAATACATATTACAACCAAAACTCCTTATGCAAGATTTGGAAAAAAATTTAGTCCCTCTATTTGTATATAAATCACTAGTATGTTCCCCTATATTCAAAAATTGATAAAAATAAACCCTTAAAAATTGAAAAAAAAATTAGTGTTAGAAATTTCGTTAAATTTTTTATGTTTTATTATGTCTTAAACCACCAATTGACATATTTCAAAACATTATTTACTAATTACATATCAAACCGATTTTACTTCAATCACATATTTTTACTTTTCATTTTACCAAACAGTCTTCTGCTTTTTCCAACAGCGCTTTTTCAAACAGCACTTTTCCCCACAGCTACAGCACTTTTCAACAACAATCTCAAACTAAGCCTTATTTGAAGGTAATTTTAAAAATAAATTGAATAATTAGAGTTCATATGTAAGATGTGGATTCAATACATAAATTACACGTTTTAAAAGTCGTGCGCTCAATGATGATGATTTTGAGTTAGAAATATCAAGGAACTGATTAAGCTGAAAGCTTAAATTGATAATTAAAATTTAGGGAAAAGTTTAAAAAAATGCTCGTGGTTTCCAACTTTTGCAAATGAAGGTCTGTGGTTTCAGTGTTTGCAAATAAAGGTACGAGGTTTCATTCCGTTAGCAAATAAAGGTACGGTCACTAACACCGTTTATTTTCGGTGACGTGGCACTTTGACCACAGTTTGACCAAAGGGTAATTTCGTCATTAATAAAAAAATAAAAGTAAAAAAAATGTTTGTGGTTTGGTTTTTTTGCAAATAACAGTCCGTGGTTTGATATTTTATTAAAAAAAAGGTATGAAGTTTGATTTAATTAAAAAAAACAAATTAAAAATTACCAACAAATATTATTGAAAAAAACAAAACAACAAATTTTCTTATAATGTTTTCGGGTATTTTGAATTCATAGAATTTTCATGAATTTGGTATTTTCTTTTTTTGAAGGAATTTTAATTTGTTTGAATGAACATTAATGAAAATTTGTTGTTTTGTTTTTTACAAGAATATTTGTTGGTAGTTTTTAATTTATAAATTAGTCTAAAACCGTATTTGCTAATTAAATCAAACCTCATACCTCTTTTTTAATAAATATCAAACCACGGGCTGTTATTTGCAAAAAAATCAAACCACAAACTTTTTTTTTTTTTATTAATGACGAAATTACCCTTTGGTCAAACTGTGGTCAAAGTGCCACGTCACCGAAAATAAACGGTGTTAGTGACCGTACCTTTATTTGCTAACGGAATGAAACCTCGTACCTTTATTTGCAAACACTGAAACCACAGACCTTTATTTGCAAAAGTTGGAAACCACGAGTATTTTTTTTTAACTTTTCCCTAAAATTTAATGACATTTTATATTAATATATGATTGTTCATTTACAACGTGCTATTCCAAAAAACTCAGAGAAGATAAGACTCAAACTCAGATAGTTAGAACATCACAGAAGTTATAAGTCAATCTTTGAGCATTTGGAGTTATGAAGGTGGGGCAAGCATTAGAGTTTTCTAGTTCGTGTGAGGATCTCATGTAGCTTCAACAGTTTTTCTGCTTGTTTTACTTACAATGACTTAAATTATTTGCGGCCCTCTATATTGGCCAAAAAATTACTTTACTCATTAAATTTTTGGGGCGTTCTATTAACTCTCTTAACTTCTGAAAAGTGATACATTTAACTCTATTTTTATCTATATTCATCTCATTTGGAAGAGTGAACAACACTACTTTCCTGAAATTTACAAAATTAATTCTTACAAAATTACAAATTGGTCCTTTAATTTTCTCTTATTTCTTCATATTTTCATCTTCTTTATCTTTTTTCTTCTTCTTCTTCCATCTAAAATTCCGGAATTCGGCAGTTGTGTTTTGGAATTTGGCGGCAAGATTTCGGTGGCCGAAATTTGAAATTCCATAATTCGGCAGCCAAATTTTGGAATTTCCGACGACTGAAACCTGAAATTTCATAGTCCGGCTGCCAAAATTTTCTTCTATTTTTTTTTTAGAGAAAAGAAAGAGAGAAAGAAGATGGAGATGTAAAACTAAAGAAAATAAAATTTAAGGGTGGTTTTGATATTTTCTTTATTCTTTTTCATTCCTCCACTCTTTTTATTTTAATATTTTTGCCACATCAGCATTACATAAGACATATGGAGCTAAGTTCATCCTTTTATACAAGTTGAAGGGACTTAATGTATCACTCTTTCCAAATTGAGGGGGCTAATAGGACGTCAGGGTGACAAAGTGACTTTTTTAACTAAGTTTAAGGGACTACATATGGTTTAGCCGATTATAATTTATCATAAAGCCAACTCTAGTAATTTTTGAGGCCTTAAACACGTTTGAATTTAGAAATAATAAAATTTACGTAGTTATACATAGATATGAACTAGACTTTTAATTTTTAATCATATAAAAGTCCTCTCTCTTTTCTTTCTCTTTGAACTTTTCGATTCAAATTTTCTATTAGCCGTCATAATACTAGCAAAACTTGAAAATATAATAACAGTTTTGATAATTATTTATTTTAATTTTGAACTTCAATGTGACGTTCATCTCCAACATTACATCATGAATAACTTTTTTTTTTTGAAAGGAACATCATGAATAACTTTTAATTTACAAAAAAATATATATTAAAGAGCTACAGTTTTACGAAAATTTTTAGTATATGTCAGACATACCACGTCATTTCGAATGCTACCGTTATAATTCGATGACACGTCATATATCTTAGTATCTAAAGTTCATGATTTAGAGTCTAGGGTTTAGTTTCTAGATTTATTTTAGGGTCTAAAATTTTATATAAATTATTAACTAAAAAATTAATTACCAATTGATTACACAATATTAAATTGTTATTGGTTGAGATGATATGTGTCAAAAAATTATAGGCTTAGCATGTCTGGCATACAGTAAAATTTCTCCAGTTTTATACTATAAAATTAAAGAATGAGATATAAAAAAAATCTATATGAAATGAGTGTAAAGTAATAAATTATTACAAATTAAGTTTTAAATTTTAAATTCTCACTTGGAGGAATTATATTTTCGTTGTAGTTTATGGTCATAAATGAAAAAGAAAAATTATCATATTTATTGGAAAGGAAATGGGTTAGAAAGTTTAATAAGAACTGAATTAGAAATTTTTTTCCAAAAGAAAAAGGAACTGAAATAGGAATTGATGAGTTGAGGCAATTAGATTTTTTATTTCTTTTGATAAAAAGAGTACTTTAATTGCAATTTGCAAAATAAGGCCCTGTTCTTTTTGATTTAATTTCAACATATTTCAATTCAATTCAATTCAATTCAGTTCAATTCAATATCGTTCAATTCAATTCAGTTCAATTCAATATTGTTCAATTCAATTCAGTTCAATTCAATTCAATTCAATTCAGTTCAATTCAATTCAATTCAACATTTTTCAATAATTCAATTCAATTCAGTAAATTTCATAAATATATTTTTTTAACCATTCTCTTCAATATCTTCATCATCTGATTGCTCTTCATTTTTCGCTAGCCGTCGTGATTGCCAAATTTGTTGCGCTATACCATTCCGTAGTACTAACATGGCATTTTTTCGGTTTGTACTAAATATATCTGAATCTACTATTCCATTGACATTTGGACCATATTGTGTAATTGGTATTCTAAGTGTGCACAATCTTATAAAGTTATGAAGCGTAAATGTAGAAACAATGATCGACATTTGAGGCATATTGTAGAGCACATTCCACCTTTTCTTCAATTGTCCAAATGACATTTCTACTTTCATTCTCAATCCCACATTAATAAATGTGATATCATGAGCACTCCCTTCCCATCCCACATTAATAAAATTAAAAGTTACATGAGGTTTAAAATGAGAAAGTATACATGTTATGACTTATAAGATCCAAATATAATGTCGAACATTACCTTAAAATAAGGCCAATAGCATGAGTTGTTCGCTACTTCCGGAGGGATCTCTGACAAACCACGATGTGGCCTGATAATATCGAACGACAATATAACCAAAGCATCCAACGCCTTTTTAAAATACTTGCTTATTGTAGATATAGTTAATTAACTCTTAGCTTAGGATTAGTTAAAACTTTATTAGGTGTTAATATTATTTAATTAATTCTTAGCTCAGAATCAGTTAAAACTTTATTAGGTGTTACAAATATTAAATTATAATTTTTTTGACTCTGCCAGCACAAAAATTATTCAGTCTCATATATAATACAATATTAAATTATAAATTTTTAACTCAGTCCAGTAAATTCAGTCCAGTAAATTCAGTTCAATAAATTCAGTTCAATTCAATTTATTTCAGTTCAATTTAATTCAATTCAATTCAGTTCAATTCAATTCAATTCAATTCAATTCAATAGTATTCAGTTCAATTCAATTCAATTCAATATCATTCAGTTCAATTCAATTCAGTTCAATTCAATTCAATTCAATTCAATCAAAAAGAACAGTGCCTAATAGGCAAAACTTTATTTGAGCAATATTAAATTTGAATTTCATTAATCAGTGAGATCCTAAGCACAGGCCTAGGCTCTCCCCCTGATAAATTATTATATTAATATAGATGGACACATGGCAACAATTGAATGGGAATAGTCAAATCCTTTTAATTAGTCTACTGTTGTTATTTTCAAATAGTAGCAACTGTAATTTGACTTAAGCAAATAGAAAGTTCGGGTTAAATTAATTAATTAGATCTAAAATTCAAATTTCATTTTTGCAGCTGACAACAACTATGAAATGAGAGATTTTAATATATTTCTGGAGCACGATAATGTGGTACTCCAAGCCAATGAATAGTAGACATATGTCTCATTAATCAATAAGATTTTGACAATGTGTAATTAATTAAAATGTAATTCTTAGTTAATTATTTATATAAAATTCTAGATCCAAAAATAAAAACCCTAGACCCTAAATGATGAACCCTAAATACTAACCAATATGACGTGTCATCGAATTATAGGTCCGGAGTACCACGTCACCCGTACTCCAGAAGTATTCTAAAATTTCTCCTATGAAATTGATAGCAATCCTATCAAATTAATTAAAATTGAATCCTAGTACAAGAATTTCTTCGGAGGGAATCAATGAAAGAGTCACTTCAACGGAGGAGGTGCAAGGGCGGTAGACACTAAGTTTAAAGAACATATGTTCAACTGAATGACATTAATACATAAGTCATTAGACATCTTGTGCATTGTACGGGCTTACTGCTAGCTAGTATTAATATAAATGAACACATGACAAGAGTTGAATAAGAGGAGTTAAATTCTAGTGGAACATCAGGAGCCTTAAATAATGAGAAAAAAAATATGTTCTGCCAAGGACGGGGTCGAACCGTCATTCTAGGATTTGCAGCCTGCTATGGATGCTTAATGCCACTTCACCAACTGTTGTTGTTCATGTTGGCGATTTCTGATGTGAATTCAGCAGAAATGTGGGTCGGGGTTATGATCGATTCGATAAAAAAGTAGAATCTGGTTGGTTAACAAGATCCTTCTCAAGGAGTTCAAAACATTATGTCGCACAGCAATATGATTATAGGCGTTACACTTCCTGCTTAGATTTTGTCGACAATCCACATTAAAATGTTTCCTTTTATATCCCTCTTACATAAAATAAATTATAGTTTTTAAAATTAATATATTGTGTGAAACATCTTCATTATACTCATAAAAAAACTGATTTTACGTGAGAGAGACAAGAAAAGAGACACCAAAATGGGGACAGCAATTATTTTCCTTAAATAATTTCTCCTTCATTCACCCTTTCATGTAAGATGGCGACAAGTGTTACTAGTTTTTTTTTCTTTTTATAACAGACAAGTGTTACTAGTTTAACTACACTAAAACCTCGATAAATGAATATTCAATAAATTAATAAGCTCGGTTAAATAATATTTTTCTCCGGTCCCGACTTGGGCCCATGAGATAAGATAATAAATTCGCTAAATGCATAAGATAATAATTTTAAAAAAACTATTGAAAGCCCATTGAAAATATAAAATAATAATTCATTAAATATGTGAAAATTACAGATATAATTTATAAAATAAAGTACCTCTTTCTACCTAACTTTTTATTATAAATTTTATGTTTTCCTAAAAAAATGAATGGTCAATTGTTTCTTCTTTTCATGCGAACTAAACTCAATTTCATCTTTAATTTTTTGGAAGGCATACACTATATCAGACACATTCTTCTCATTTTGAAGCAAGTAATTTTTCAAAGTCTCCGCGACAAAAAAAACTTATTTTGGAGAAACTTGTGGTATAAAATTACTATCATCTTCTTCATCTTGATTGTCACTATCTCCAATACCCATTACGCCTTCAATTCATCGGTAGGTAACTCGTAAAAAAATTCATTTTCACTAGGATAATTTAAAATTTGTTCCACATTCATGACATTTTTATAATTTCTATAATTTTAAATGCATTCTTTGAATGAAGCCAATCTAAGACTAATAAATTTAAATACAATGAACTTTATATTCTAACATACAATGTATCTTGTAATATGTAACATTAAACACTCAGATTCAATTCACAACATAAGATGCTAATAAGAACGTATCCAGAAATTCTAATGAAAAAAATAAAGCAAAATTTCAGAAATGCCAAACCTTTAGACTAGATCTAATGTGCCCTTATTCCTACTTCTTTTCCTCTTTCTCAGCCTATGCTGCCCTCTTCATTCCAACACTCACATGGCGTGCATTTTTCCTCTCCAAATCCAGTTTGTTTAATTTTAAAAAATATAAATTAATAAATATTAAATTATCGATAAATTAATAAAATATTCATTTATTAAGGGACTAATAATTTCATATAAGATAATAATTTTACTCGGCCCAACCATATTCATTTATAGAGGGTTTACTGTAGTTTAATTGCAGTGCAATCCATAATCTCTACCATAAATATAGCCTTCTCACTTTTCTCATTTCCACAGCTTGCACAACAAATTTCAGAGCAAAAACAAATATCTCTCCATCAATTTATTATTTTTAATTATTTACTTATTTGATTGAATTAATCATAATGGGGGCTGAGTTAGGAAGCATCACAGATTTCCTTGAAAATAAGACCTTTTTGGTCACTGGTGCTACTGGATATCTTGCTAAGAGTATGTATTCATTTATAATTATATGACCCTTCATTTTTCTGTTTCATTCACTTTAGTCCTTTAACCTTAATTTCCAGTGTAATTAACGGATTTTATTTGATTAATCGGCACAGTTTTTGTGGAGAAAATATTACGTGCCCAACCAAAAGTTAAGAAAATTTATCTTCTATTACGAGCTTCCGATGCTGAATCTGCCATGAAACGTTTACAAGAAGATGTATATACTCTTACTGCACTTTGATTCTTGCTTTTACTTAAAAACATATTTTAATATGCATGTAACTAATAATACTTTTTTGTTACGTATATTAAATCAGGTAGTAGAGAAGGAATTGTTTAAAGTTTTAAGAGAGAAACATGATGAAAATTTTAATTCGTTCATATCAAAAAAAGTTGGAGCTGTGGCTGGTGATATTTCATGTGAATATTTAGGAATCAAGGATTCATATTTAAACGATGAACTCTTGGCGGAAGTCGATTATGTGGTCAATTGTGCTGCCTCGACGAACTTCAGTGAAAGGTATATAATTTTAATTAATTACTTTATTACTTAAATTAATTATACTAATTTTATTTTGGTGGATATTGGAGATATGATGTTGCATTAGGCGTTAACACATTTGGAGCTTTGAATGTGTTGAAGTTTGCCAAGAAATGTCACAAACTCAAGATGCTTGTTCATGTCTCTACTGGTAATTAATTAGTTAATTAAATTTTTCATTAATTAATTACTTCCCTTATTTAATGATGATTAATTGATTCAAATTAAATAAAGTTCCAATAATATTATTAATTAAATAATTTCTGTGTATAGCTTATGTATGTGGAGAAGATGGAGGACTAATACTGGAGAAGTCATTAACACTGGGAAAATCAAAAAATGGAAGCACACAAGTTGACATTCAAGTTGAAAAAAAATTAGCAAAAGAAAAATTGGATCAACTTCTTTCTCAAAATGCTTCTCAGAAAGCTACTGCAATTGCCATGAAAAAATTAGGCCTTGAAAGGTAGTAATAATTAATTAAGAAATAAATATTTGTTTTTTTTTTTCAAAACAAAAATGGGCCTGTTTGACAAAAAAAACAAAAGAGCCTGTGGAGGAGAGGAACTGACACCCTGATAAAGTCGGCGCTCTAGAGACTAATCCATCAAACCTAATTAAGTAATTAATTATATTTCGAGATTATACTAATTATTTCTTTTTTAATGATAATTATAGGGCAAAGCTACATGGATGGCCAAATACATATGTATTTTCAAAGTCAATGTCCGAGATGCATTTAGTTGATAAAAATGAGGATTTAGCTCTTCTTATAATTCGTCCTTCTACAATCATTAGTACTTATCAAGAACCATTTCCTGGTTGGACTGAAGAGGCAAAGTAAGTACTTAATTGATTGATTTTTATATATTTACCAAAATAGTAAAATATGGGCTAAAATTCCCTGTACTATACTAATTTAACTTCAAATCATACTTTAATTTATGAATTTTATTTTGCTTCACTATATATTAGAATTTAGGGTGGTTAGAGATAGGTTCATGTGAGACAAAGTCATTATGGAGAGACTTTTTCTAGTGTGAGGCAATTAAAAAGTGGTGGCAATTTTGAAATTTTAAAAACATGGAGGGCATTATTGAGGTGATGTCATCGTTGATGTCAGCGCTGATGTCACATCTGGAGAGAGAAAAAGTTTTTATTATTTTATTTAAAATGCATTTTCCCGCTCTTTCCGAACTCATTTTTCAAAAAAAATTATACCACTGAACTCGTATTAATTAGGCGGTCATTTTGAGATCCATTGTTGTTATTTATAGACGATTTTTATTTTTTTTATTTTTGTTCCAAGTCGGATACTTGGTTGTTCTAACAGAATACTACATTTGTTCCACCAGACAACTCCAATTGTTCCAGCAAAATATTTTCATTATTTTTTTTTAAATGCACTCTGGGAGTGTAAAAAAATGTAGTATTCTGTTGGAACAATTAGAGTAGTCCGGTGGAACAATTAGAGTAGTCCGGTGGAACAATTATAAAAAAATAAAAAAGAATAAAAATCGTCTATAAATAACAAAAATGGATCTCAAAATGACCACCTAATTAATACGAGTTCACTGGTATAATTTTTTTTGAAAAATGAGTTCGGAAAGAGCGGGAAAATGCATGTTAAATAAAATAATTAAAACTATTTCTCTCTCCAGAGGTGACATCAGCACTGACATCACCTCATCTTCCTTCCCTTCAATTCACGCATGAGGAGTGTTCATTTAATTACAAGTTTGCCACATTCCCCTATTGAATTACAAAAATACCCATTGTCTCATCATAAAAACTAGTCTCATCTTAAACCCTTGTCTCATTTGAACTTGACTCAGGGTGGTTATTGTGATGTGCAATAGATAAAAGTGACTAATTAACGCTCGTTCAACGCGCCACGTCACCTGTTTTTATTTTTTTTAATGAATATAACAGACTGAACAGTAAAATTACTCTATCACCTTCCTTCTTCTCCCTAAACTTTTCTCTCTCTTCCATTCTTCTTCTTCTTTTTTCTTTTTTTTTTCCTTTCTTTCTTAGAATCTGGAAATTTTCATATTTTTGACGAAATTTTTTTTCAAATTTCATCGGAAAATTGAAATATTGCAGTCTGAAATTTGGAAATTTTTAAATTCCGACAAAATCTATAAATTTTCATATTTCTGACGGAAGTTTATGAAAATTTCCAGATTATGTCGAAATCTAAAAATTTTCCAATTTTAAATGGACAATTCTAAAAATTTCCGGATTCCGTCAAAATCTGGAAATTTTTAGATTTTTGGAAAAAAGAAAAGAAAAAAAAGGAAGAAGAAGAAGTAGAATGAGGAGGAGAAAGAAGAAAAAATAAGAAAGAGAATGAGGAAGATGAAGAAGAAGAATAAGGCTTAATAGTGAGATAACCCCCTAAACTCGGACCAAATTGACAAGTGACACCCCAAACTTTCAAGTGTAACAAAAATCCCCGTGAACTTGCAAAATCGTATGAACTAACCCCGTAAAAACTCTCAATTGTAACAATTAACCCTCATATCCGGCAAAGTCTAGTTGCACCCAAAAATTGGCCTACACGCACGACACGTGGCATGCTATCATATGTCGTTGAAAAGTCAAATGCCACATATGTCAAAAAAATTAATAATTTTTTTTTTTGAAAAAAAGAGAAAAAAAAAGAAAAGAAATTTAATTTCTACCCATCTTTCTCTTCCAAAAATTGAAATTTAACAATCAAAATTCAAGCAATTGAAATTTACCCATCGAAATTCAACATCCTAAAGTCCCAAAACAAAAATCGAATTTTCAATTTAACTGATTCTTTTTTTTTTTCTATTCTTTCTTCTTCTTCTTTTTCTTTCCTTTCTCTTGATACAAAATCTGGAAAAAATTCCAGATTTCCAAAGGAAATTCCAAATTTTCGACGGAAATCTGAAAATTTCAGAAAATTCCAGAAATTTTCAGATTTCCAACGAAATCTGGAAACAAAGAAAAGGAAAAGAAAAAGAAGAAGAAGAAGAAGAAGAAGAAAAAGAAAAAGAAAAAGAAGAAAACGAAGAAGAAAAAAAGAAAAAGAAAGAATATGAAAATGAAGAACATGAGAGAAAAATGAAGAACTAATTTTTTATGAATTTTTTAATTGTTTTTTTTTCAATTTTCAACCCTTTCACGTGCCCCCAAGAGTTTGAAACTCACTTTCCATGCCATGTCAGCAATTTGGGGTTAGTTCATACGATTTTACAAGTTTAGGGGGATTTCTGTTACAATTGAAAGTTCAGGGTGTCACTTGTTAATTGGGTCCAAGTTTAGGGGGTTATCTCATTATTAAGCCGAAGAATAAAAGAGAAGAAAGAGGAGGAAGGAAGGAGGAAGAAGAAGAGAGAGAAAAGGAACGAGAAAAGTGGGTTCATTATAGAAATTGAAAACGTGAAAATAAGTGATGTGGCGCGTTAATTGAGCGTTGACTGGTCATTTTTATCGACTGTACACCATAGGTGGAAGGTCACTCAAGTTCGTACACTATAGTGAGACAAATGGCGTTCATACACTAAAGTATGATTTGGATCTAAGTTGGTACACCATAGATGAATTTTTACCCAAAAACACGGTAAGCGCGAGAGATTTTCGGAGATTAATTGTGATTAAGTCAAATTTTGAGCGCTTAGATAGATCTAAACGGTCTAATCAAACCAAATCACATATTCTCGATTTTGAGCGAATAGCGGGATCCGTCTAGAACAATGATACATACATTATTATTGTTTTTTTTCAAAATGATGTTAGTAATTTTCTTGTTAATTTGAATATGACAGAACAATTGATAGTTTGATTGCTGCCTATGGAAAAGGAAAACTAGAGTGTTTTGTTTACGATCCAAAGGCTGTCCTTGATCTGGTTAGTTACTCAAATCCTAATTGAATACTTTTTCACATTAATAATTTAATTAATGATTAATTGAAATAATTAAATAAATCATGTGAATAATCGATGCAGATCCCTGCTGATATGGTGGTGAACAATATGATAGTAGCAATGGTAGCGAGAGAAAAGAAATATTCAACTGAAATAGTGTACCTAATTGGATCATCATTGAGAAATAAAGTCACGTTCTCAAGAATTAACGAGTTTGCGTATCGTTATTTCTCTGCAAATCCATTGTTTGATAAAGATGGAAAACCAATTCAATACCACAGTCTCACTCTTTTCAACTCGATGTCCGCCTACCGTATGTACTTGGCTATTAAGTATGTCCTACCTTTTAATGCATTAAAAGTAGCAAGTAGATTGTTAAAGCGATTCGACGATGTGTATATGAATCTTGGTCTAAAGATGATGTTACTCACACGACACGTTGAATTTTACAAGCCATATACCTATTGTATGGCCATGTAAGAACCGCTACTTTAGTTTAATGACAACATCGATAGTTCAAGATTATATTTGTGATTCTATATAACTTATAATTTGTTTACTTTATGGTGCAGTTTTGATGACACAAATTCAGAAAATTTGAGAAAAGCTATGAAGGAAACATGTTCGAACGAGACAAATGCATTTAACTTCGATCCAACTACAATTGATTGGGATGATTTCTTTGTTGGTTCTCACATTCCCGGACTTGTTAAATATGGGATGAATAAATTATCATATTAATTAATTCATGAGATTAATTAATTAGTTCATATTTTAGTTGGATAAATAAACAATTTTATTTATTTTGTAATTTCTTAAAATATAGTGTTGTTCTTTTTGTGATGAAGCTCACTATGAGTGAGTAGTCCTTTTACGAGCTAAGCCAGATGTAGGCATGATGTTGTAAGTCTCTTTAGGGTTGCATTTACTATGTATTTAATGAAGTTCCTTTGGAAATAAGGTTTTATAAGCTTGTTTTAGTGTATGTAAATGACATGACCATTGCTTTTATGTGCATTTGTTCTTCATATAAACATGTATATCTGATCTGACCATTTGAATGATATATATTGAGGGTTTCCATGTGAGTGAGATGTTACTTTGTTCTTAATCAAGTAGAAAGGCATTTTAAAAGACCTTTAAGGTGTGAGTAGTGCTTAGTAACTTGAGGATCTGACCATTTGAACCAAGTTAGCTTAAAGTAGGGATCTCAACTATGTATTTGTATGCATTCATGAGTTAAGAAAGAGAGAAGAGAGACTGCAATACCAGATCCGTGCTAAGCTTAGCTTGTTCCCTTTAACTTATCGTGTTAAATTACCGTTATTCACCTCTTTACTCTTTAGATCACTTATGTTCAGAGTTCAATAGCTTAGATAGTATTACATCAACCGAAAACTCATGATAAATGTGTTACTTGTTACGTAAATAGACTGTTCCTTAGGACTTTTCAGTATAGTTTTATTTCAATCCTCGTGGAAATTACACTTGTATTTATCCGTGCTACATAAGAGATCTAGTATACTTGCTAGAGTCACATTTAAGGACAACACTCACACTTTAGCTCGGCCTTCTCGTTTTTATGCTATTTCCACTTCTTTTGATGTTCTTTCGAATTCTTTTACTCCCTCAATTTTAAACTTTTACTTGATTGAGCCTCATTAATCATATTTCCTTTTGAAAAAAAAAACATCATGATGTAAATCTTTATGATAGGATGGAGATCATAATTGGAATATTTTAGATGAGGAAACTAAAATAAAAGAAATAAGAAACGGAGATATTTAGATCGTTCCTCGGAGTATAATTGTAAGACTATATAGGTTAGAGGATAATATTGTAACTATATACATCATAGGGTTTGTATTACTGACTATATATAAATATATCGTGTGAATCAATGAAATCTTAATGTTGCTTCATTTGCTTTAATAGTATCTAAAGTTAAAAATTGAGTTTTATGTTTTTTTATATCATACCCTAAATAACTTTTATATCAACTCGTCGTGCTTTATATTTTTAAAAATATAATATTTTAAACTCTAGTTTTTCAAACAAAGAAAAATCTAAAAATATGACTTTTGTAGTTTTAATGTTTTGCAAATAGAGAAATATTGTTTTATTTTATTTTATTTTATGCAAAATAATGCATGTGGTTTATAAAGTTGACAAATAAAGAAAATTAACTAATCACATTTGTCAAATCATTAAGTCAATATGACATAAATTGAAAAATTAATATTTTATTATGCTTCGTCATCAAAGTCAACAATTAACATACCACATCATCAAAGTCAATATGACATGTCATCAAATAATAATGCCTTTAAATTCATTTATTTGTCAATTTTGTAAGCACATGTTTTTTTTGAAAAAAAAAAACCTACAATCCTTTTTTTGAAAATTCATTAAATAATAATAGTTTTATTTTTACTTTTCCTTTAAAAAACCCGACCTTTAATTTTTCTCTGTGTAAAAGCTTAATATTAACACTCAAATGACATCCATTTTTCCCCATTTAAACAACACTGAAATCTGCATTTTCCCATCTACAACCGGAATTATTTTCCACAACAATAACTCTCACAAATCCATACAAGATTAAGTCCCAAATTTAACAAAAAAACACAACCAAAAATAAATTAATGGATAAACAACACCAAAAACATCTAAATAGCAATTATTCCTATTCTTTTGAACAACGTCCCGATTTCCACCTACGTGTACGCTCCGGATTTCTCCAAATACAACTTGGCAATCCTCAACCATCCGTATTGACCAATTAGAAATATTATTCACTTACTATAAAATGCCACCTGATTTTTTTAAAAATATCAGGATACTAATAGTCATCTATCAATGGCGACCGGTAAAGAAAACGAAGCGGCAGCCACCATCGAGAAGCCGGTGACGGAGGAGACGGCGGCCAAGCCGGTAAAGGAAAAGAAGAATAGAGCTCCGAGAGCGAAAAAGCCGAAAACAGCTTCTCATCCTCCATATTTTGAGGTAAACTATACAACTTTATGTGGAAATTAACAACAAAGTTTTGCCATGAATTATAAGCTTGAGCTGATAGTTAAAGTCAACAATATTTTTTATATTAATTTCTGACTACTTTTTTATAAATTTTTTTCATATCGTGTATTTCAGGATCGTTAATATTTATATTAATTTCTGACTACTTTTTTATAAATTTATTTCATATCGTGTATTTCAGGATCGAGCTAATAGTTAAGATAAAGACATCTTTTATATTATTAATATTTGTGGTGACCTTAGAAAATGATTTTATGATCTGGTTTTTACAGATGATAAAAGAAGCTCTAATGGCGTTGAAGGAGAAGAACGGATCAAGTCCATACGCGATAGCAAAACACATGGAAGAGAAGCACAAGGCAGTTCTGCCGGCAAATTTCAGGAAAATGTTGGGATTGCAGTTGAAAAATTCGACAGCAAGAGGAAAACTGATGAAGATCAAGGCGTCATACAAGCTGTCTGAATCTGGAACAGGAAAGAAAAAAGATCAAATGGAGAAGACAAAGAGGAAACCAAGAAGCATTAGCAGGAGAAAGACGAGGTCTGTGAATAAAAAAACAGAGGTTAAGCCCAAAAAGACAGCTTCTGCTAAACCTAAACAGCCTAAATCTATCAAATCTACTGCTGGTGTTGCCAAGAGGACAAGGAAATCCGGGGCTGTGATTGCTTCGGCATCTTGATTATGTTTTACGTGTTCAATAATGTTAATTAAAGTGGAATAAGTGTGGGGTTTTGTCTGGATGTTTGGTTGGTTCTTTTAGAAATAAGGTGTGTGTCTGTATAATGTAAATATAGTTGTTCTAATCTTTTCTAACTCTGTACATATCTCTTCCAACCTCTCTAATACTACTCCCAATTTTGGTTTCTTTCTCTATTTTTAAATGCATTTATACTTATATGAAAGATGTCATTAGATTTAACTATCTTAATGATATTTTTATATGTTAATGTGGCCGGAAAATCAAAAGCTCATGTTGAAGTTAACTTATATTGCAAGTTTCAAATTGAAGATACATTCACGTTAAAAGTGCATTTGTCTCGACAAATCATTCAACTATACTATTACACGTTGTTTAATAGTAGAAGGACATAGTTCTCAAACTATTAGAGATGCTGTGGGTAGTGCCCATTATCACAATAATTTCACAAAAGAAAGTTTGGTGAAAATTAAAAAATCGAGAAATCATTGTCCGATTACAAAATTACAATGAAATCAAAGTACCCGTTTAAGGGCCTAATGGGCTTTATTCTTGATAAATACCAGTCTCGTTTTCTAAATATAATAAAGTAAGAACAACAATTTAATATGCGCCACACAATACTACGACGTCGTAGCACACAACTCAATCCAACCCCTATATATAAAACCCGAACAAAAACAATTAATCACACGGCCACATTTTAGATTTGAAATAAAAGAATCGCGAGTCTTTCTTCTTTCTCAAAGGTATGTATTCGCAGAAACCCTAGAACTCATCTCCTCCGATCTGCTCTATAATCGAAGCATTTTCCTCAATCGCCTTACGATTTCTCTATTCTCTGCAGCTGAATCATGGCGCGTACCAAACAAACCGCTCGGAAATCCACCGGTGGAAAAGCTCCCCGCAAGCAACTCGCTACTAAGGTACATTTCTTCCCCCTTTCCTCTCTTATATGTCTGTATATCGTGTGCTTCGGTGTTCTTTTGAGTTTTCGTGTGCTAGGGTTTCTTTAAGTTTTGTTGATTGATGCAATGTTGAATTTTCTGTTTATTGTATATGGAGGTGTTTTTGTTCAACAATTTAGTTATTTACCTGAGTTGAACTTCAATTTTGTTTTCTATGTATGTGAATCTTTGACGAGTTATTGAAGGTTATAGAATTTAAGCTTTTGGCGTAAGTTATATGTTCCTGGATAGCTATAGTCTATAGCTTCTTTCTACTTGGATTAGAAGATACACGCTGAATTTGTTGATCGACACAATATTGAATTTTCTGTTTATTGCATATGGTGGTGTTGTAGTTCAGGGATTTAGTCAGTTGAACATACAATTTTATTGTTTTGATGTATGTGAATCTTTTAATAATTATTGGAAGAAGGTCGTAGAATTAAAGTTTTTGGTCTTATATGTGATTTTTTTTTATGCCCAAACATGCCTTGATATCCATAATCTATAGCTTCGTTTTACTTGGATTGAGAGATACGCGCTGAAATCGAAGTTGATTGACGCAATATTGAACTTTCTGTTAATTGCATATGGTGGTGTTGTAGTTCAGGAATTTAGTCAGTTGAACTTACAATTTTGTTTTTTTTGATGTATGTGAATCTTTTAATAATTATTGGGGGGAGGTTGTCGAAGTTTTTGTTGTAAACTTATATGTGATTGTTTTTTATGCCCAAACTTCTTGCCTGGACATCTGGAATCTATAACCTCTTTCTTTTTGGATTAGGAAATATACACTGAAATTGAAGTTGATAAACAATGTACTTAAAAGTTGTTGTGTAACGGGACTACCTGGGATATTTGAAAGCTTTCTAAACTAGCTTACATCATGGCTGTTCTGCTTTATCATATGGCAGCAGTTTCTGCGAACACAATTTTTTGCATGAAAGTTTCTTGTTGGTTGAGATGTATGCTAGCGCTCACTTGATGATGAATCAAAACAGAGCAAATTATGGTGGTGTGCAAATGAATACTTGTTACATTATACATGTCATTCCGCATGTCTTTTTTTTTTTAAAAAAAAATAATTTCTGTTATAATTATACCATATCTAATCTTTTCAAATGGAAATAAAATACATATTGATGTGTTTGGTTGTATTGTGATATTATTCATGGCTACCCGCTATTCTTCCTCTTTGGTAGTCTGGTAGATATTGATGCACCATTCCAAAGTCTTAAGTTTGTAACTTAGTGATTTGTAATCAATGTTATCAATTACGAGAACAAGTATTTTGCAGTTATACCATTTATTAGCTTATTGACTATTTGGTTCTGTAGTGTTATGCCACCATGGAATACCTTCTGAATTTCTGTAATTGGTTATTGAATTTCTGATAATTGGTTATTTGTTTTGAACTTAAAGGCTGCAAGAAAGTCTGCACCAACCACTGGGGGAGTCAAGAAGCCACATCGTTATCGCCCTGGTACCGTGGCTCTTCGGTAGGGATTTCCTTTCTCATCTCTCTCTCTTTCTTTTTTTTTTTAAATTCTTTCCTTAGAATTTAATTCCATCCCTGTAACTAACTGTGTGTAACTCCATTTCTGTTTTATAGTGAGATCCGTAAGTACCAGAAAAGTACTGAACTTTTGATCCGCAAGCTTCCTTTCCAACGTCTTGTTCGTGAGATTGCACAAGATTTCAAGGTTATAGCTTCTTGATTCAATGATGGGTTTCTGTTAAATTTATTCAGTTTATGTATGCATGCTTTAATCACTGAATTTTTCTGGTTTTTCTTCCTTGTGTAGACGGATTTGAGGTTTCAGAGCCATGCAGTTCTTGCACTTCAGGAGGCTGCAGAGGCCTATCTTGTTGGTTTGTTTGAGGACACCAACCTGTGTGCGATCCATGCCAAGAGGGTCACTATTATGCCGAAGGATATCCAGCTTGCTAGGCGCATTCGCGGTGAAAGAGCCTAGAGAACAATGGCTGTTTGTTCATATAGGTTGCTTTCATGCTTCTACTTGTCTACCTACTTTGTTGTTCAAACTCTGAATTTCTGTATGCTGATAGTCTACATTCTAATTGTTGGTAGTTCTCTCTCTATAACTGGTTGCAAAAGATGACACATTATGGTATTATGTTCCTTTTAGAATGTTTAATATGACAGTACTTTGTGATATTATGTCTATGTTACCGTATCTCTCTCTTATATGTTATTTATAAATAAATTATTTGTTGGTGAGGGTAACTCTTAATAAGAGAGAACTTACCATTATAGTTATGATTATTTTCGGTTAGAAGGTCTATTTTGTGTTCGATTATGAATCACTTCATAACATACTGAAAGATGAGATTAATTATATTAATTTTTGATTGAATGATTAAGGGAGACTAAAAGTGAGGTAATTATTCCCGGAAAAAAAAAGAAGAAATGAGATGCTGATGTGTCGCATAGCTATTGGTCATTATGCAAAATGTTTTCCATCAATGAAATATTCAAGATGTTATATTAAATTTATTTGACTGTACATCTTTATCATTTGAAACTGATCATATACCATCAGGTCCTACTAGATTCTAGCTAGTGTCCATCTTCCATATTTTCATCTGTGTATTTGTTGAAATTTGAAATTAAAAGCTTCTTAATTAATTGCCATTGCCCATTGGTTTTATCTTTAATTATGAAATTGTTAAACTAAATTATGAAGGTATAAAACTCATACAAACAAAAGTATGGAGAAAAAATTGAATAAATAAATTATGATGAGTATTTGATGGATAAGTTCTATCGAATATTTTGCTCATGAATTAATTTATTAGGAAAATCAGTTTTTTCTTTTACTATATATAAATGAGAAATTTTAATTCTTTTTATCCCGCATATTTATCCATGCATATTAACTATGATAGATTGCCCCTGCATACGTCGGGTCAATATTATTTCACATGTTATAGAGTAGTTTATATATTAGTATCTGGGAGGTTTTGGTATAGTGTCTAGAATTTACATTAATGATTAACTGAAAAATATTGAAATAATTAAGTATGTATACTGATATTAAATTGATTCATGTGCCATATCGTTATGATCATGATGTATGCTGAATTTAAGAAAAATTAAATATATGCTAGGCATACTGCGTATGCTAATCCTAAAACATTTTATTTGATGTTTCCAATAAAAGTTACTTTTTCTAAACGACAAATAAACTTTTCTCTAGAATGTGTCAATGCAAAATGTGTCCAATGATAATACAAATTTAGAAATAATAAATTGAATTCTCCTAAAAAAAAGGAAGAAATAATAAATTGAATGAAGATTTTCTTGTGGAGAATAATTTAAGTCATTTCACTTTTCTATGGCTGAGGTGCTTGTCGTAAACTGTCTTCGATATGAGGAATTCCTAAAGAACAAAAGGTGAATTTGGGTGGATTAGATATTAGTATATTCTCTCTTTATCTCAAAATATAAGACTTTCTAGTTATAAAAAAAAGTCTCAAGATATGAGTTCTTTTCACATTTCAAAAATATTTTGTTTAACTTTTTCTCATATTACGCTTGTAATAAATGTTAAAATATGCCTAGCATTTATGACAAGTTTAAGTTTCTAACATATTTATTCATAAAGTCAAAAGTTAAATTAATAATTTGAATATATAATAAATGTGTGAAAAACTCTAAAATGTCTTATATTTTGGGGAGAAATTATACAATATGCCTGACATACCATGTAAGAATCTGATGTGGTATCCCAAGCCAACCAAAATTGAAGATGTGTGGATATCTTGTAATTAATAATAAACAGTTTATATTTATACATCACAATTGCTCTTTTATCTTCTCCAGATCTAAACCTAACAACAACCACCATATTCACCGTTTTGGCACGACCATCACCACCTCCGTCGCGATTAACCACCTCCTCCTTTGACGACTATCACCTCTTTTATTCCGCTCTCTCAATTACTCATATGACTAGCGCCCCTTTTCCCAATTTTAAAAAAACAATGAAAATTACAATTGAGATAAATTATTCCACTGAAATTCCAAAAGTAAGAACCCAATTAAATTTGTTTTCTCCTGGAATTTAAAACTTTAAATCATGAAGCCATAACTTTTCTTCTTCTTCTTTTATAGACTATTTCAGAATTTTAAGAATCAATAATCGGCGAAGGATATATATGAATTTTGTGAAATGAGAACAAAAGGATTTGGGTTCAAACTCAGATAGCAAACTAAATTTTATTTGTTTTGATTCTCTTTAATTCAGAAGGGCATTCAATTTTTTAGATAAATTTGGATTCAAACACTAAAAGTGTGAACTTAGAATTTCCAAATTATCTTAAGTAAATTCGACTCAATTCTGTTCATCAGTTACTTATTTACATGTCTTATTTTTTTGGTAACATTTACATGTCTTATTTATTGCTCCTACAATTTTTTAATGAGCTGTTAAGTGCTTGTACATATTTCATATTTTGATGGGTTAGGCATACCAAATCAGCCATCCACGTTGGTATGTCCGACATATTATATAATTTTACTATTTTGGGATGGAGGGAGTATAAAAGAACTTTAACTACCACTTCAAATTTTTAGTTTAACGATTAAGTAATATGGTATTAGAACCTCTTTAATAGAAAGGTTGTGAGTTTGTGTATGCGTCAAGCCCGACGGACATTCACGTGAGAAGTGTGTCAGAGATGAATATAAAAAACGTTGTTGCCCTTAACTATTAGCTTGAGCTTTTGGTTTAATGGATTAAGCAACATGATATCATTGTCTATGTGATCGAAAGCTCTTGAGTTCGAATTCTGACAACCTCATTTATGCGTGAATTAAAACACATGGTGAGATCAGTTTGTGTTGTGCCCACTTCAAACTCAACAGTCATATAAGAGTTCATAAATTAATATAAAAGACGTTGAATTTTAACTATCAGTTTTAGCTTCTAATTGGTCTTGTACATATTAAAAAGAGTAAGATGAGTGATAAGGGAGGTATTTCAAATTTCTCCAAAGTTAATTTTAGTTGTTCTTTTTCTTAACATATATAAATGTCATCAACATATAAACTTATGAACTGTTATATATCTCCATAAAAAGTAATTGGCTTTTTCTGAAACAATAGATGTGATAGATTGTAAGTATAATGGATTATCATATCATATATTTCTATGCGTTGAAAACATTGAGCCATTGAGGTGCAAATATAATAATAGTACTACTCATTACTTAAAAAGGAAAAGGCATGTAATTCTGTAATATTTTACAATGCCTATATTATTATTTTTAAAAAGAGATAAAGATGTTTTTGCGCTTTAGTTATCAGTTAAAATTTCTAAAGAGTTTCTTAACATATTTAAAGAGTTTCTTAACATATCATATGAGAGTTTCTGTAATTGAAATGTTATGAGTTCATGTCACAGCAACTCATTTATTAGTGAACTAAAAACATGTGAAAATTTGAACTTATGTTGTATACTCTTCAAGCCCAAAGGACATTCATGTGAAGGAATGTGTTAGAGATTAATACAAAAAATGTCCTTGAGCCTTAACTGCAAAAATAGCATACTCATATGTATACAATTTCTCTCAACAACTCTTTAATGGTATCAAAACATAATTTTAGAATATTCGATTTTTTTTATCGTGAAATTGCGGCAAAAAAGTACTATTTGGCCATTGTTCTATTCTAAATTTGTGTATCTGACCATTGGTCTTTTAACCATTTGTCTATTCGCGTTTATAATTTCATCATATTTAACCATTGATCTACCAATTTAGTGAAATCTCATCCTCGTTAAATTAAAATTAGAAGATATACAAATGTTAAAATAATAGAATTCCTCTATTTTAAATAAAAAAGTGATACTTAAACTAAAAATTAACAGTTAATACAAATACATGAATATCATAATACACATTTACCAAATTACAAATGTGAGTGACCAAATAAAAACAAAAATTTGAAATAAGTCGGTGGTATATTTTTGCCTTAAATTTACACTTGTACACTTTTTACAATTTGCGAATCCGAAATGTTAAAATTGATGATATTTTACATATTCATATAATAAAAAAAAATTCTTTTTTTTAGGGGGTAATTAAAGTTTTTATAAACACATATTTAAGTCATAATTATTGATATGAAGTATGAACAAACATTCAAACATAGTGGACCAAAATTAAGCTTCTGGTTCTGGACCCCTGAATGTGAAAAGGCCATGCCACACACATTTATATTTCAGCTCCTTGTCCAATCAGATTAATGATTTCTTCTTTTTTGGTACACTTTTTAATTTTGTTCGAATATGCAAATGTCTCATAAGAATTGAGTTGATTTTGTCTCTACTTTTCTAGGACAAACTTAATAATAATGTATAAACATGTGTTTAGAAGATCGTAAAGAGAGTTCATTCCTTTAAAAGTTTAAAAATGGGAATGTAGTAATTTATAAATACATTCTTTTAATTATTTTTCGGTAGTTGATGATCTCTAAGTCTTTGTTTAGGAAAATGTTACACTTTGTAATGAAATCTAAACTTCCAAATTTAACTTTGTTTGAAAGTATTATTTTGATCAAAATAAATGAAAGTTATTAGGTTAATGAAAATAACATAAATTTTTAATTAGTTTACATTTATTCACCTTCTATTTAGTTTCATAAACTCGTAAATATATAAGTTTTAATTTTTCGTTCATTACCGTCACTTTCTGCCCGTTACTCATGTTAGCGTCCTCTAACTCTCATCTGCATTAATCTCTCAACTCTCAACAAAGGTTAATGTAATGTACACCAATTTTTATTTTTTCATAAAACATGAGTACTTTTTTGTATATATTTTTTACACTTAAATGCTTTTGCAATCGACGCGTATTATGTCACATCCGTGCCTTTATTTCATAGTTAATACGTTATCATTAGATTATGTTATGCCTTTATATTGAGGTAGGAGTGGATTAAGGGAAGTATGCCTAGTTAAGAAGACAATTTCCGGTTTTAGCTCTAAATCAAAAGTTCGGTGGACGTTTTAAAAGAGGTTATAAGTTGGAGGACTTGGAGTGATATTTACCTATCTTTGGGACTATAAATTCCAGAATTCTCTTTTTGGATCAGCAAAAACGATTTCATCTCTTTCATTTCTCTTCCTTTCTTCTTCTTTCTTCCATTTTCGTTTCTAGCTGACCAGTCCCACCGTTTTCGCTATATCCGGAGTTGTACTTGACGTAAAGTCGCGAAATTTTAACCGTAGCTTCTAGACATATAGACCTAAGTTTCCACCAAAGGAATTTGGAGTTGAAGGTCTGTGGAGGGAGAACGGACTGGAAACATCTTGGGGCAGAATTGAGTCCTTAGAGTGTTTTCTTTTGATTTCTTGTAGAGGTAAGTAACTATCAACTATAAATTGATTTTGAATACATATATATGTGTATATTTCAGTGGATTTCTGGTTGATTTGATCTTAAAATTTTATTCAAGGGTTTAGCTCTTTTGCAAATCTGATTTGGAGGAAGTGGTGAACTAAGCGTTTAATTACGTTTTGAAGTGCAAATTGAAGTGTTTTTGTGATGATTTGATCTTTATGTCACATATTCAATATGTTTTGAAGGAGTACTATTTGATATATATATGATTCTGATTTTATGCTAAAGAGATGATTTGATGAGTTTTGATGTTGAGAAATGTTTTAGTATCCATCTAGAGTTATCCGGAATGGTGATTATGTTGTTGAAAGACCATATTCAGTTAGGAATGTGGCCTGTGTACACAGTTGGATAAAGACCTATTGGGTATGGCAACGAGGAGGCGGGTAAGACCATACGGGATAGGCATTGGCATAGTTATAGAGACGTCTCGAATTTGCTTATGAATTGTGGATGGAATCACATGGGGGATAATCTGGAATGGATACAATGTTACAAGTTTGAAATCTTATTGCTTTTGATGTGAAAGTTGTAAAGTGTTGTTTAATATTGTGTTTATAAAACGATGTTTACAAGCTTGAGTTTTCGTTATTTATTTCTGATGTTTTTCATGGTATATCTATATAGTTATTTTAAGTATTCTATTTTCATAGTTGATTGTGGCTTATTGAGATTTCTGTCTCATCTTTTCAAATGTTTTAATGTTTTTAGGCGAGGAAGTTCAAGGTACCGAGGGAGGTACTCGTCACTAGCTCGAGGTTTGGATTCGGTTACGAGCGAGCAAGTCGTCTACTAGGGTATTGCATATCATCATGCACTTGTGTATATGTATATATTGATATGTTTAAGTTAGTAAATAGGTTTGTTTTTCGTTGTAGAAATTGGGTTGTTGTACGAAATCTTGTAATATGAATATGGTGTGATCTATGTAATATTCAAACTGAATGTTGAGTTTGATGTTTGTCTTGTAAGTTTGGCAATGTATTATTATAGTTTTGAGATTATGGAGATTTACACTTGTTTTTGGTGTAGTGTTTTAGTAGGCAGATTCAGATTTCGATCTTTCAGCCAATATACAACTTTTCTAGGGATATTTAGATTGGAAGTTCTAGAACGACGTTTTGAATTGTTCTTCTTGTTATTTTGGTTACTTCTCGAGACACTATTTTGGACAAGTGTATGTCTAAGATATTGTCTCACCGTCATATCCGATTCTTTTAGGGTCGGGTTTGACATATTAAATGGGGACGCACACATTTAAATGCATATGACTGTACTCATATTACGTTAAAATATTTGACTTAACGTTACACGAGAGTGCATAACCTTAAAGTTTATTGGCCATTTATTTCAGTAAGGGATTAAGAAGTGATCTAATTTTACAAATTACTTTTCTGTATTAGATATAACATTGCAAATTAAATAAAGAGGAAATATTGTTTGGCTGAAAAAATTAACTCACATATATTATAACTAAAACTTTAATCAACTACTTATTTGTAAATTTTTAATTGCATGATTTTCTTTACAATACAAAGTTTACTTTTTTTACAAAAAATATTTAGATTCGAGGGTTGTCAAATACATTGTAATTAAAATTTGACATCAATGCTGTACTAAAAAGTTTATTTTAACTCTTGTCATTTGTTTATTATTAAATAAACATATGAGGAATGAAAAATGCAATTTAACATGTGAAACCCTAACAGCGTAACAAAAGAAAATAAAAAAAAAAAAACAGAGACAAAGCATGCTCAACAGGATAACGCATGCCAGACAAGCTATGGGCCCACCAAAAGCCCACACCTATATACTTCTCCCATGCTTCCAAGTCAATCCTACCTTTTATTTCTCATTTTTACGGGGTTACATTTTCTTTTATTTATTAACATTTTTAGACCTCTCAATTAATCTTAATTTAACCTAACTTAATAAGGTTAAGTGTTAGAGTTAAAAGTATGACAAACATACAACATATTATCTTTGTTGTTGTGGTTGTGTATTCTCTCTCTACTTTCCCCAACAAGTCACATTAAAATATATGAACTAGGGTTTAGGATTACAATTTTTTAAATATTCATTATTCATTTATTGTTTAATTAATTCAACAATTAATAATGTATATATTGAATACACATAGTGCGTAAAGTATGATCTTTAAAGTTAAAATCATCTGAAATCCAAATCAATGTTGAAGCGAAATTTTTTTTTGGAACACTCATGTAGTATAACACCTTTTGACAAAGAAATCAAAAAAAAAAAGCTAGAAATTTTTAGAATTTTTTATATATAATTAAGAAAATATGTACTTATTCTAAAATTTGTGGTTCAAAATGATACTTGTTAAGTTTCTTTTATGAAAATTAACGTTACGTTCTTTATATCTTATCAAAAACTGATTTCAGTTCAATTCAGTAATATCTAGTAATTTCACTTCAACAAATGCACTCCAATTTAATAATTTTTAGTTTCGTTCAGATAAATTTAGTCTAGTTCAAATAATGTTAATCATAAAGAACAAACTTAATACAAAATAATTATATATAAGGAGCTCTGTTATTTTTTACTGAAAAAAACTGAACTGAGCTAAATTGAAGTGTATTTACTGAAATGAATTGAATTTTCGTTGAGTTTAAACCGAAAAGAACATAGTCTAAGTTGTAAAGGTTGTTATGGAGCTTGATTCTTGGGCGGTGGTGGATTTAGTTTCGAAAGGTGTAGTGCCTCAACATAGTTTTTATTGAATAATTCTTAAATTTTGAAAGTTTATGGAGAGGAATTGGAAGCTCAAGTTGGTTCATGTTTATCGTGAAGGCAACCAAGCTATTAGATAGCTATAACTTTCCAAACCCTTTGTTCTTGGATCGTCATGGGTGTATGTAGTCATCCACAAGCATTTGTAGTTAACTCTTTGGTGATAGATGTGGTTCTAGATCCCCCGAATGATTAGACGTAGTCTTTTTGTGTTTGCTCTCGAGGTTTTGCCCTACTGTGTTAACAAGAAGTATTTTGATTTAGAACTTTATTTTACTAAATCATTTTTATAAAATGAATATTTGGAACACAAATTATTTTTAATTTAGTTTAACTAATATAGAGAGTTAAATGTAAATCAGTTTTTTCTTTGTTTCATAAATATCCAATTATTTGACACTAAATTTCAGAAAAATAGTAGTATTAGGATTAATTTCAAATAAATGTCTTGTGGTTTCGCAATTTTGCAGATAAAGGATTGTAGTTTGCATTTGAGCAAATTAAGAAATGTGGTTTGATTTGTTTGCAGAATTAAGAAAATGATCGATTTTTTTAACGTAAACGAGGACATAATTTGCCCAATTTTGTTTCCAAACCTTTGACTGGGTATGTAAGAGTTAAACTGACGATCAAAAACCGCAAACCACGCAAACCATAGTTCTTTATTTGCTCAACGGCAAACTATAGTCCTTTATTTACAAATGGTGAAACCACATGACACTTATTTGAAATTAACTCTATTATGTACTTAGGTAGAATAAAGGGATAACCTTTTTGTTCAATGTTTTTGATAAAGTAACAATTTAGATCTAACATATAAAATGAAATCAATTTATGCTCACCGTTTATAAAATGGTATCAATTTAGGTCTTGAAAACAGTTGATGTCAATCATATTATTTACGGTATGATTATTACGTGCAACCAAGTAAACCATCTCTATCAACTGTGTTTATATAACGTGTCAAATTATATTATTAAAGCTTTTAATTGTACTATTTTATAAACATTAAACCTAAAACGGTATCATTTTCCAAACGTTGAAAATGACACTAACTTTTATAACGTTCATCAATGTGACATATCACACTCTTGTGTTTGACGCCGCAATATCAAATTGGTCCTAATTAAAGACTAGCACTACTAATTTCCGATTAACAAAACATCTAACATTAATACTACTGATTTTTACTTTTGGGTAAGAGAATTTCCCACTCTTATATATGCATAAACATATATTTTTACAAAAATATTTATATGAGGATATTCGTGATCATACATGCATATATATTAATATTTGTATATGTAGAATACTAAAAATAATCAATGAAAGACCTCTTCATCAAGAACTAGTATACCTCCAGCTAGATCTTCTTGAAAAGAATCCCTTCATTTCTCAAATATGCAAATTCCAATATCAAACTCATGAGAACTTGAACTTAATAAACCATTAAACTTGTGTTGTTCTTCTTGATCTTTTTCATTCTGCAATAACATCAATGGTGAAATTTCACAACCATTATTTTCGGGTGCACCGAAGCTGCATGAAACCGCGTTATCACCATTACTTAACTGAGAAGCAACAAACTTATCGAGTGCTCTCCAGTCTGTTACTCTCTTGCCTTGCTCGAGATCTCCATCGTTGTTGTTGTTGTTATTCTTGGAGGGAATCAGAGAGGCCGAGCTAGGCCTCTTTATTAGAGGAAGAGATGGAGACTCTAACTGAGGAAGTTGTACGAAACTATCATGAGCTTGCATCATAAAACTTAAGTTATTTTCGGCTTCTAATTCTTGCTTGCATAACATATTATTTTGTGCCAAGAAATTCTGAGGGGGTCTTGATATATAATGATCAATTGGATCTAACACTGAGCTAACCACACTTGATTCATCATGATACAAGTAGCTTGTTGATGAATCCCAACCTTCGATGTTGTTGTTCTTTGTTTGGCTAGTAGTTCTCTTTTTAAATGCGCGACATACTACCCATCCTTCTTCCTGTAATTAAAAAAACGTTATCATTACCGAAACGAGATTGGTGAACCAATATAAATCTTTCCTTTTTAATTAAAAAAATGAAGTATGGTTTTTGTTTTTCCAACATTACTTGTATTTCAACTTAAGCTTGGTTTTGGGCGGGAGGGGTGGACCTTTTTTTGGGAACATTAATGGTTATTTTCATTGATATAATCTTGTCCAAAGCATAGACCATGTCCTTTTAGACTGAATTGGATTATTGATTGAACGTTTAATGAATTTTATGTTCTTTTAGACTGAATTGGATTATTGATTGAACGTTTAATGAATTTTATTGAATTTATTGAACTGAATTGAATTTAAGTGAAAAAGAACAGTACCTTAATTATAGTGAAGACTCTTTTTCAATAAACTAATTGGAACTAAAAATTTAAGATCCTATATTTTAAGTTAAGCTTGATTTGGGTGGGAGGGTAGAGCTTTATCTTTTTTGGACCTATAGTTATTTTCATCGATATCATCTTGTTTGCATCTAAGTCATAATTAAGACTCTTTGTTTTTATATGTGACGCGCATCCTCTCATGCAAACACCCTCTAGGGTTAAAGTGCGTAGAACTTAAGTCCACGCTACTATGTGTTGTATTTTTAATCAACAATTTTGGGTTGTCAGGAGTCGAACATTTCGTTAAAGAGAATCTGATACCATATCAAGACATCAATTGAATTACAAGTATAAACTGATAGTTTAGGAGTAAGATACTCTTCACCCATTCCTACAAATGTACTTATCTATCATTCAACCTGAGATCTTTTCCCCCTAATTTAGTATGCCAACAGGTTGTGTTATTGTTAGACAAGCATGCACTTCCTAAAAGTATAATTTCCAAATTTTGGCATAAAATAGAAAGAAGATGAGAAAGCTCAAATTGAGTTTCCTTAACAAAAAGTGACATTCCCTAGGATTTTTAAATCATGCATATATGTTTATGAGGTTTAGAACAAAACAAAATTAAGTTAATTTCAGTGGTCAAACGTAAATAATGATGAGAAAAAAGAGAAGGGAATAGGAATATTAGAGAGTCCATACCAGAAAAGGAATAGGAACAGAAAAGCTATTTATTTCTATATGTATGCTTTAAAATGACTAACACCTTTTTGACTTTGAGAAGGTGGAACTCATCTTTCTTTCTTTCTCAGGCCTGAGCAACATATACCATACACATGTATATAGAGTGTGGTCAATGCATCAAAAGCTATTTTTATTTTTGCTAACTCATCTATCATAAATTTTGAAAGAATCTAATTCCATACTTTAAAAAATATGGTTGAGTCTTAACAATTCGTTTAAACTTTAAATTCAATTGGTTTTTTTGACATGGTATTTGAACCTTTTGAGACCAAATTGTCCAAAATAATTCAGTGTTGTCTACGCTTTAAGCTCAAAGACTAATTCATGTGAGTGTTTATGTCATAAATTAATAATAAAAAAAGAATGTCATTGAGCCTTAAATTTTATTTCAAACAGTTATTTGGCACAAATGTTTGTTGGTCTAGACTATACGTATCATTGAGACAATCCTAATCGTGTTTTAGTCACGGCTTAGTCACATTTAAGTCTTTTTACCCTTCATGTGGATGTATTTAGTGAAATTCGAAACTGAAATCTTAGTTTGTGTTGTCAAGTGATCTACAACCCATAGATTTAGATCACATATGGGTTGTGTAAGTGCTTGTGTTAGGTTTGGTGGCAATACAATCTATGGAGCTAGAATTTTTTTAGTGGTAATTATATTGTCCCTAAGTGATAAATAGAAAGAGAGAGGCAGAAGGAGGCAGGTGTTACTTTTACAACTTTTTTCATTCATGAAGTGATAGTAATGGATTCCTAACAAAACTTCTATATTTCACAATATAGACAACAAATTTTAAGGGGAAGTTCACTTCCTAATTTGCAAACTCAAGAACTACTAACACTTATTTACTTACTCTTTATTACTTTTGTTTGTGTGTGAACCTCTACGCCGGTACTTAGTCACAGTTAAGACTCGTAACTCTTTGTTTTTAGTGCGTTTTGCTCCTAATTAGATGAATAAAGAAGAGAGTTAGAAGAAATGCCTGAGGAGGAGCATTGTCGTCGCATTCGAGTCTATATTCATGCATAATCCAATCACTTTTGAGACCATTAGGAGCTCTTCCTTTGTAGAAAACAAGAGTTTTTCTCATCCCAATGAGTTTTCCTTTGTCATAAATTGCCTTATCTCGCCCCGTTGCCTTCCAAAACCCGGCCATCGTAGCTCTATTCGTCCTTGTTCCTGTAGGATACTTCTTATCCTTGTGACTAAAGAAATACCATTCATTCTGCTCTTCATATCCAATCCTGCACTTTTCTACCATTTCACAAAACAAAATTATTCATTATCAGAAACAAAAAGCTATACTTAATTAGACACTAATATATATCAAAAACCCTAATGCAAAACCCATAACCTTGCTTAATGAACAAGGTTCCCGGAACAACTAGATTTTCTTTTACTAGCTTCTACGGATTGAAAAGTCTCTAATACCATATCTAGGAACCACCAACACCAAGCCAAAATCTGAAAGTGATAGTTAAGGCTCAATAATAGCTTTTGTTATTATTATAATCTCTGGAGTGTCGGTTCTGATTCAAACCGAATGGCGATAAGGAAAAAAGAGATCGGAGTTGAGAAAAGTGAGAAAGAAAAGTACCTTGAAGATCCCATGGCTCAATCCTATAAAGATCAATATCTCTAATAACATCAAGATCAATCTTCTGGGATGCAACTTTTTTCCTCAAATAATATCCAACAAGTTCTTCATCGGTTGGATGAAATCGAAATCCGGGTGGGACACAACATTCCATCATCACTCTTCTTTCTCTTCACTGCATCAAATTCACTTTCTTTTCATCAATCAAAAGCTCTTTAAAATTAGAAAACAATTGGAGAATAGAGTGAAATGGAATTATTATTATATAATGTTTGGGATGAAATTAAGAAAAAAAAAAAAAGAGGAACTTGGAAGTTAGCCCCAAGTGATCAAGAACGGACAACTAGAGGTTTGAGCTAATGATGTTGTCTTGTGTTGGTGAATGGTACAAATGATGCATCAAGAACGGGGTTTCCATTATGGTTTTTATTAACAAATAAAGTAAGGTAACACCTTTTTTCATTGTATAATTAATTCTACCTTGACATAACTAATTAATACACACCTCCCCAAAATGTAAATAAATTAGTTTTTAGATGAATAGGATAAGAAAAACAAAAATAACTTTTTTGGAACTACTTTTTACTTCTCAAATATAATATGCTATAAAACAATTAACAAGGATTAGTTAATAGTGATTAGTGTGTTTTATATGTGGATTGAGAAAATGAGGAGTAGGGAAAAAGAGGGAGAGACTTTTATTGCAAAGAAAGAACGGATTAATACCTCTAAACTAATAGATGAATTGACTACGTTTTAAGCTAATTGAAAGGGTTGCGGTGACAACATGATAGTTGCCAATTAAGGCTGCAAGGTGAATGTAGATATTAAGAAGAAAGGAGGGATTAATACATGATCCGCCCTTAAAATGACGATCAACTGACTATGCCTTAAGGAAGTTCAGTAGATTATCGAGACAACATGAAAGTTCAAGTAGACAAAGAATGAATTGTTTTAAAGAAATCGAGTGAACTTTGTGGAAATTTATGAAAATTCAGAACTTTTTGGAAGACTAAGAATTAAGACAGAAAGAAGAAAAGGGAAAAGCACTAATGCAGAGTGTGTTTGTGAATGTTGAAACTGGTTCTGACTATCTTGTCTGTTTGTCGAGGAATTCCATGGCAGAAGAAGAAGAAGAAGAAACTCCCACTTTTTTCGCTCCTTTTCAGGACATTGAGAGAGAAAAATGCAGACCCAAAACAGAAAAAGATAAAGAAAAACAAAGGGTATTTATGATAATGAAAATACATCTTGCATATACCATCTTGATTTAGATGAATTCAAATGGTCATTCTAGTCAGGTCTGGTCAAGAATAATTGGGTGTGATTTCCTTGTCAAGTTTGTGCTTTTCTCACACACAGAGAGAGAGAGAGAGAGAGTATGAAGGTTTACCTATATTTTTAAGTAAAAACAGTGAGTTGAGAAAAGAAGAAACCGAACATCCCAACTAGGTTGTCAGCTCGAGATATTCAACCCGGCACCCACAACTTGAGATAAAGGTTTACCTATATTTGATACTAAAGAAATCAACTTCCTAGCTAGACTATTATCTTTTACCAAATATGAGTTTTTCTAATTCAGATGTGTTGATACTTAATGCATAACATTCTTGTTTTGTTTTTCTTGGACCTAGAAATATAGGTAGAATGAGAAAGATCATGATCAGGAGAAATTCAGACGAAAAGACAAAAAAATAAAATAATAATTTGTATTTGGAACCTAATTTGTGATATTTTGACTTGAAAAATGTAGTTTATATACAGAGATTGATGTAACTGGATGCAAATAAGTGATGAGAAACTAGCTAATTACTGGAATTACCTGTGCTGAGAGATGAAAGAAAATTTGAAAGAAAGAAATTTGAGAAAGAAAGAAGAAAAATTCTATTGGGGAGGAAGATGGAGAAGAATATAAAAGAAGAAGAAGAAGATGATGGAGGACCGCTCAATTGCGCATGGGTTGGAGGCTGTCCCCAGTTTGCTTACGTCACTCACTGCCTTTCTATTTTTATTTCTCTTTCTCCTTCATCATTCCCCTCTTCATTCTCTATTACACTAATTCCACTCTCCTAAATTGCACCAATCATACCGTAACTATACTCTTTCTACAAAAATGAAGTTTAGGGACCGAATTGTGAATAAAAGTGTAGTTCGGATAACATTCGTGCAATTTATAACAAGTCTACTTTTAATATTTGATTCCGAATAGAAATAAATTAAAAGTTTAAATTGATAGTTGACTAAAGACATTATCAAGAATTTTGTTGTTGTGCGGTTGAGTGTAACACTCAGAACTATTATTATATAGATATTGTCCGCTATGATCTAAATCCGTCACTAAGCCTTACAATATTAAAACGCGACACTGCATGTATTTGATCTTCTTTTTAATTATAAGGTTCATACACCCCTCTTTATTTTCAAAGTGAGATTGTTCATCTCTGCCCTTATTGATATTTTTTAGTGTCGCTCCTTGTACAAGTCTTTCATACCTCGATGTCACCCACAGTCCGAACCGGATTGTTAAACGCGCATTAGCTTATGTCTCATTCGTCCTCGAACTACACATCATAGATAAAGAGTTGTCTTTGTATCATAATATAACACCCGGACTCATTACCATGCAGATTTTTTCCAAATCCATCACTATTAGCTAGGCACTGTTTAAAACACGTCATGCATCTATCGAATCTACATCACACTTATAACTCTTACACATCTCTTCCCCATTTCCTGATGTGGCTTTCAGATTCTTGCTTACGCCGCCATCCCTTAAGGTCATTCCTTATACAAATGTTTCTACCTCGACACCACTCACTCATAACCGGTCGTTACAGCAAAAAACGAACCATTTTGTGTTCATCTGTACAAGCATAATGCACGGCTCTTGCCACTACAACTCAAAAGTTAAGTTGGATTCTAATGTTGCTTAAGAGATTGGATTCCCATTCTCATTACCCCTATTTTGTGGTGCGATAATATTTATTTACTTATATATGAATCTTGTGTTTCACGATCAAATCGAGCATCTGGGGATCAATTTTCATTTGTTTTTAATAAAGTTCAGCCCGAAGGTCTTATAAATCAAATATCAACTAAAGATCAAATAACAAACATCTTTTACCATGCCTTTGGCATTGAGGCGTTTACTTTGAGACTAGTAGACTATTTGTGTCTGCCCGATTCAGATTGAATAGTGTGTCAATTAATCGATTGAACTAAAAGCTCGAACTGATAGTTAAATTCTAATCATTACATTTTTATATTAATTTCTGACATATTTTCTCAAGCGAATGTCTCTTGACTTGAAGCATGCACAACATCAGTCTATAGAATGTAAACTCAAAATATTTTGATTGTTGATCATGATGCGCTAAAATCATGTCAACAAACTAAATGTATTAAAAACTAGAGTTAATATTTTAAAACTTAATGACACCTTTTATATTAATATAATGAAACACCGGAAAAATTCATCATTACAACAACGACTGAAAAGTGTTTAAATACCATAATTATTGGATCTGCTCTGAATCCGAATTAGTCGACCAAATATAATTCGGAAATCGGATGGTAAAATGATAAAAGAATAATACTCGAAGGATGAGGCCTTATCAAGGCCCGAAGGGAAAGGGCTTTGTTTTTAGAGACGGATGATTATGATTTGATGGGTGATTGAGATGCATGCTATTGGTGTGTGTAAATATCCACATTTCATATTTGATTTGAGACAAGTCTTTTTGTTATGGGAAAATGTCTCGCATGGGTCTGTGGGTTATTTATTTGTTGACTTACACAAAAGTAATTGAAATCATGACTGGTTTAGGAATATTTAGCATAACCATGGTACACGTGTCGTTTCCCTACCTTGTTTGTCATTCATAAAAAAGATTTTCACCTTTTACGAGGCTTTTAACAAAAACCACAGTAATAAATTATAAATTAGCGTATAGTGGTTTTGTTTGAGAAAATCTACACAGAAAGGATATAGCAGGGACGGATTTTGGAGAATTTAGCGAGTGTTTGAGCATCTTTTAGTCGTTAAAATATGTTGAAATTAATTTTATGAAAATTATATATGAAACTTTAAATTATACACAAAAGTACAAAATTAAATATAAGTTTAGCATCAAAAGTATCCACTGTCAATAGTTTTTGGATTTGTTTATGGTACTTTTTTAAAATAAAATAAATTAATATAAGAGCATCTCCAAGAGCCTCTTAGTAACTTCTCTAAAAATAATATAAAATATTGACTCTTAATCATTTAGGGAGGCTCTAAATTGTGTCTTCTCCAACAATGCTCCTAATTCTAACTCTTTAGTTATTTTTTATGATTAAATTTATTCTTTCTCATTTTGTTTACCAATAGGAGGAGGAGAGATATTACACTATCATAAAATATCAATAAAAAATAAGTTAGGAGGAAGGGAGAAGCTCCTAAATTTGAGGAGAGAGAATGTGACTCCTAGTGATTTGAGGAGTGGCTAGGAGGCTCTTGGAGTTGAATTTTTATCCAAATCCCTCAAATTTTAACTTAAGAGCCTATATAGGGAGTCTCTTGGAGATGCTCTAAGTTTCTTACAGAGTATTTGGGGTTAAGAAAACGGAAACGGAATGAAGGATCAAATTTTCTTTGTTATTGTTTATTCATTTTCGCTCCTATTATCCAAAACTCCTTTAACTCCATTATGGACACGGTATACCTCTCTAAGATTTTGAATTTCTTTCCCCATATATTACACTATTCATTCATTATTCACTCAAAATTCTATTTTGCTAAAAATGTTATTTTTCACTACATATTTTACTTTTATCACTTAGTTTTAGTTTTATTTTATTTTTTAAAAATTATTTTAAACTTTGTTAAAAATATGAATATAGTCCTTCGAGGAATTACAGGGACTTGACAGATGCGTCGGGCCTTGTTGGAAAGACGTTAGACTCCTCTTGATACACACTTTGACGATCAAGTTAGTGAAAATCTATTCAGCTACGAGTGGGTGGAGAGCATCTCTAATGAATCTGCCTCCTCAAATTCCAGGCGGTTTTCGTTGGAATATTACTAGTAATCTCAAAACCGCTCCAAAGATTCGAAATTGTTTATGGCAATTGTTTTCTCATTGCTTACTAACTATGTCTAATCTCGCTTATTGTCATAGTAGTCATCCGAATGTTTTGCCTATTTGTTAGGAACCGGGGGAAGACGAGAACCACTTATTCCTTAAATGTACTTTTGCTAAGCAAGTTTGGAGTTGTTTCTATGGAGATCACCAGATGCTACCGGAAAATGAGTTTCTTAGTTGGATATCTTTGAATTTAGAGGGTGGGGAGGACTTGGTTAGTAGTTTGATCGTATGGGTCATTTGGGCTCTATGAAAAAATTGAAACCTAGTGGTTAAGGAGAAGAAAACAATCTGACTAAACATGGTGGTACATCGAGCTCAACACGACTTTGAAGATTTTGGTTTGTGGCCCCAATTAGTCATGCAGAAGTGTGTGGCGGTGTTGCGGTATCGCCAGACAAATGGTTATGACCCAGGCAGGTTTGTTAGTGTGTAATGTTGATGCGGGGTTTTATTTTTCAAGAAGATGGCTACTGCTCGTTTGGGTTTGTTATTCGGGATCGTGACGGTTTATGTGTATTTGTTAGACACACAGCTATTCCTAGTGTGTTCGAAGCGGAGGGGCTATCCATGAAGGAGGCATTATCGTGGATTAAGAAGTCGGTATGAAAATTATGGACGTTTGGTCAGATTGCTTAACTTTGATGCAAGAAATTCAGAGTTCACATCACTTATCTCATTTAGCCGACATTGTTATGGATTGTTCCGTTCTATTACAAGAGTTAGGTTCTATTTCTATATTTTTTGTTAAACATTCAAATGTAGTAGTACATTGTCTTGTAAAAACTGTTAATTCTTCGTCTATTTGTGGTGAAAGTACATATTTGTCTCCTTCTATTAAAGATGTTCTTCTAGATTTAGCATAATAAAAAAAATTTCTTTTAAAAAGAAATGTTATTAGGCCTCAGTGTTTTAGTTCCATCTAGGGATGACAACGAGTAGGGGACCCGCGGGTAGTGCCCTTCCCATACCCGTACCCATTAATTTTGGCATTTCCCGTACTCGTCCCATATCTTAACGGGTACACTTTTGCAATCCCATACCCTTACCCGTGTAAATAGCGGGTACCCACGGGTATCCATATCCGTTCATGCATAATATAGCTAACCATATTTTTTTTTTAAAAAAAACATCTAATCCATACATAAATTTAAAAATAATTCCAAATCATTTAATAATTTAATAATGGATTTATTTGCAATGGGCTGAACCAAATAATGGATCATTATTATAAACCTAAACAAATTTTATTGAGTTGTATATATATATATTTATATATTATGTATATTTTTTAATGAGACGAGACAAGTACGGGTACCTATTACCCTCAAATATATCACGGGTAACGGGTACCGAGTACCCTAGGGAATAATCCCATACCCATCCCGTACCTATCACGTATAGTGTTTTAAATCTCATCCCCGTCCCATACCCTTTTAGACCGAATATGGGTAAACCCATTAGAAGCGGGTAGTGCCGGATACCCACGGGTTGGGTACCCATTACCATCCCTAGTTCCATCTAAAATTTGGAAACTAAGTGAACAATTAAGGTGAGAAAGAGAGGAAAGTACACGTAGGACGGTGGTGGTCGGCGTTGGCCACCACTCATGCGGCGGACCGAATCATTTATGTGGCCCCCGCCACTTACTCTCAAGGAGGAGAGCTAAACATCAAGCTCCTTCCCTCCGGCTTTCTTTTTTTCTCTTTTCATCTATTAATAATAACTATATACTGCTTATATTATTCTATAACTACTTACTACTATTGAAAAATATAAAAACCAAAGTAATTCCAAAAAGAAACATAAATATATATATATATATATATATATATATATATATATATATATGAAAAATGCGGAAATAGAGAGATAGAGTTAACGTAACCTGCAAAAGGAGAGATCCATTGGGGGGTCCTATTAGGATCTTAAGCCCCTTTTCAGAATTGACCCTTCTCCAACCTCTATCTCTCTATTCTTGAGTTTGCAAATTTGATCGATTTGGATCAATTTGACGTATTTTATTCATGAATAATTTTCAACTAATCTTTAAAGAATTTCGACCATCTAACTAGAGTTTAATGTTTTTTATAACATTAAATTTCCCTAAATTTATATATTCACTCTTTAATTTCGTTTTATATTTATTATTTTCTTTAACTATTAAATATTTTATGTTGATTAATTATAACAATAACAAAATATTTGTAAATGTGAAACAAAAGTTGTTTAATGAAAATGAGTTAAATCCAAACTAAGATAAATTATAATTTTTATATCATTAATGAAAAAGAATGGAGAAAGACCAAATAAACATAATTGTTCAATATTGGACATTTAATTTTATGAACACTTCACTTGTAACGATATAACAACTCATATTTTGTATCAATCAACTCCTCTCACATGGATGGTTATAAAGGGCGATTGTCTAGAACCTTTGCTAATTTATAACTGAAAATTATCGAACTGATGTACATTTATTGAAGTGAAATTACCGAAAACTACAACTAAACTGAAATCAAATGAATAAATGATAAATCATAAATTTCATATACTTTTAATTTCAAATATCTTTTTTTAATTGTACTGAATTGGTATATATAGCTAATAATGAAGCAGCAAACACTCTCGAAGTTTGATCTACTTCTTAAAAAAAAAATTAAAAAACTATATATCCCTGTTTTAACACTAGTAAATACGAGAATTGTTCTTTTCTCTATATGCTAAGTTGTGAATCACAAGGTTCTATCTAAGGAACAAGAACTATGATTGCACCCTATTCTAGACACTATTTTCAAACTTTCCAATTTTGAAAAGAAATACTACAATACTAATACTTTCTACACACTCTAAAATTCTATATACAAAGACTATGATTGAATTAAAAAACAACAAAATTGGACCAATCTTATGGGAATTCTTTTTTAGTCCTTTCTGGATGGATTGATGTGCAATTAAAACATAAAGTTCATATATTTTATTATTATGTATTTTACTAGAAATTTTCATTCAATGAAATTATGATTGATAATATGTAATTTTGGATAGGATATCTTGAATAATTTTGCTCCTATGTGATCATATTTTAGATGCTATCGATTGATAACTGAAACAAATATATGATTTCTCAATATTTGTTGCCCATACTTGTATTTTATTGATCCGTAATATATCTGTTGGATTTTTACATCATTGCATATCTAGTAATTTAAAGATGGCGTATTCTTTTTTCAAAAAGGAACATTTAGAATAAAGATAATGTATTGAAGTATAATCTTTTCCTTCTTGGTGTGTAGTGTTACAACAACACATAGCAATATAGACATTTGAAATACCACTGTTATAAATTAATACTGTTTGACCGCTTCGGCACTCCAAACAGTATTAATGGTTGAATGTTTAATAAATTTTGATGAATTTACTGAACTAAATTGAAACAAGTTGAAGTAAACTGAAATGTGATGAATATAAATAAAAAAGAACAGTACCTAAGTAAATATTACTTCCTCTGTTTTTTATTAGTTGGGACATATTCCTTTTTGAGCTGTTTGGGTTGTTTTCAATTAGTTGGGACATTTCCTTTTTTGGCAAAATTTTTTTGAGTAAATGATACTTCTACCTTTTAATTAACTCAATCCATCTACCTACAATTACTTCTCTCTCTTACTTTTTAATTAATCCATCTAACTTTACTCTTTTCTTTTTAAAAAACGTGCCATTTAGAAATGTCTCAACTATTAAAAAACGGAGGAAGTAGAATTTAGTGTAAAAGTTAATAAATAAGAAAACTTTGTTGTAGCTTTTTCATAACATAACACAATACTGCTAAATTTTGATAATAACAAATCATACTTTTGAACTCTAAAAAAAATACATTTGCAATCAATAAAATACAACCTTATAAAACATAGTATTTCAAGGGCGTTTCTAGAGGAAATCCACTTAGGCATCCACCTGAAGTCTCTAATTTACGATGGTCATTTCAAGTTCCTTTTTAGTGGAACGGATGAAATATTGTACTCCACTAGACTAATACAAAAGTCAACAACAATAACACAATTTTTTTTCGTTTTTCAATCACCGCTTTTCAACAATGAAAATATCATAATATAGGATTCTAAACTTAATTTCACAAATTTCTTTCTTAACAGTATACGATTGGCATAAATTACATATTTTGTCTTTATGGTTACTTGAGAATAGCATATGTAGACTTTATATATAAAATAGTACAATTTCAAACTACTTGTGTTGGCTGCCAGTGCCACCATTACACAATCTGCAATATGAAGTAGCAAGTTAATATACATAAGGAGAGGGGTCCAAATTTAAATCAATCATTAAAACGCGTTGGGAATTGACAACTTAGATCTGGTTTTTGCGATTCTTCAATTCTGTTGTAAACCCTATTTTGGCTCTCTTTTTCATTGCTTTTAATTATAAGCTTGCTTGTTGTAATTACATGACACATGTAATTTGTTGTTTGTTTTGTATGTGAAAAGCTATATATGCCTTCTTGTTCTTGGAGCCCATTATTTTTCCTTTTTCTTTTTCCTTATTTTTCATGTGTGATCTTTCAAGTCAAGCAACTTTCTTCTCCAAATGTATTTAACAATCCATAATTACTTTCAACTAACTGAATTAACATAAATAGTAATTATTTAATGATGAAATCAGAGTATATTTTTTGGGAAATTGATTAATTGGAGCAAATTCACCAATAAAATCCCAACATCTTACATATATTTATCACTTCATGAAAGTTTCATCTCCTTCATTGAATAGAGTTGTCTCATTCATATCAATTGTCACTAATTTAAAAGATTTCTAGAAAGCTTAAAAAGAATGATTAAAAGATTGCCATATAATCATTAATGTAATAATCCCAAAGCGATTCTTAAGATTAATTCTAATTATGGTACTCCAAATATTAAAAATAGAACAATACTTTAATTAATTTCTAAACATATGAAAATTTATCTAATTGTATAATTGGTTTTTCATGAAGTTCTTTTATACATATTCAATTCTAGCATAAAACAGCCATAAAAACGACACATAGACGACAGGTAAGCTATATCATTAACATGAACTAGAAAAATAAAATGAAAAATTAAATACATTTTACTATCCAACTCAATCCGTTTTATTCATTTTTCCATTCGATTTCTCGCATCAACATAACTTTAATAGTTAGATTGTGCATCTTATTTTATTTTTCTTAGCCCACATGTAAAATTTTAGTTAACATATCTTCCATGTGTCCTTTTTCGTGACAATTGTTGTTAAAATCTGAATAAGCTAACCACGGAGAAAATCAAATGCAAAGTTGAATGGTTTTTAAATCAAAATTTGTTTTTTCAATATTATTGTTCTATCTCCGAGAAAGACCACGACTTACCTACATATTCTTTTAGCCTTGATTTCTACAGTTGAACGTGTATTATCCACAAGTATATTTATAAATATATTATAATCTTTTTTAACGGAATAATTCACTATAAACAGAAACCCCAATAACAACAATTAATTATTGGAAAATGTCACGAAGGTAATTAACATTTAACCTTTTGGAAAAGAAAGACATCCCATTTGTGCACTTTCACTATATGACTTCTAAGTTCTAACAACTTAAAAGTGAAAAAAAGAAATGATGTAAAACTTCCTTTTTATCCAAAATTTAATCACATTGCATTACATCTTAAGCATACACACGTTTTGATTTTCTAATCTACATATTCAATTGATAAAGTTACTCACGAACAATATGGCAATGAATGTATATGTGCTTGGTTTGCCCATGAAAAATCGGGTTAGATGCTATATAGATAGCTGACTAATTATCACAATAAAATGGAATAGGTAATGAGACGGAAAACAAAATTCCTTCAATAAATACACAACCCATTTGAACTCCCGGATTGTTGTCATGGCTACTCAACCTCTGTAGAGGACTTTGTAACAGTATTTTGTTTCCATGATTTCCATGAAATCAAAGCATTTCCCAACATAATGCAATAGCCTGTAATAGATCTTCAAGTAAGTTTGCACCTGCCCCAATTAGAATCACGAAATCCAGAGAGTTGAAAATCATTATTAGAAAAAAGTCAGACCAGAGGGGAAAGAGGGATTTGGTTAATTTGCAGTATTCACTAGGCTTGGCTTTAGCATACATTGCTGGTAGAACCATGCACAACTCCTCACTAATATGCCCATGAAAATATGCATTATTAATGTCTGTTTGATGGACATTCTACCCTTTTGCTACAACAGCAACAAGTTAGAGCCTAACTACGGTCACATTAGCGACGAGAAAAACAGTCGATATAATCTTCACCGTACACTTATGTGTATCCCTTAGCAACAAACCGGCCCTTGTACCTGGCCACTATACCATCAGCATTGTATTTCACATGATATAGCCATCTAAAGGTAACTCGATTTGTTTCCAGGCAAAGGTGTTAGAACTCATGTTTCATTAGACTCTAAAGCCTGTAACTCTAGCTGCATAGCCTTCTTTCAGTTGGGACCCAAACAAGATTAATCATTTGTTTTGGGTTCAGGAATTTGATTAATATTAGATAAGAGGGCCTCATGTGAGTGAGGTTGTATATGGGAAACAGGATATTTCAATTTGATGTGGTTAAATGGTCAGTTTGAGCTTTTGAATCTAATGGATCATCATCTTAAGAATCATGTAACCTCAGATTTCATGTTTTGAAGCGAAATACCACATAATAAAATACGATTTATAAAAACACTTAACCATATGGATTATCATTTTACTTCACCCTTAAAAAGTTTAGATATTAAACAGACTAAAGTACTGTGTCAATATTATATTATAGAGATAAAGCAACATCACAAGCTGTTTTATGATATCCAACATGTAAACTTTAGGCATGTCAAGTAGAAAAGAAAAAAATATAGTAAGATTTTAAGCACAAATTTCTGAAAAATCTCCTTGTTACTCTGATATGTTTCACTTTAAGTTAGGCCAATGCACAATTGAGCAAAAGAATCCATAGCTTCTGTAATCAGTGCATCTGGAAAAATGAAATTCTGTTTTTCTTTTCCCGTGGAGATCGCAAAGTCTCCAACTATGTCAAACAACAGATGATCTTATAGAGAATGATAGAGAGAAGATGATATATTCTCATTGATCAAGTGTGAATTTATACAGATTATAAACTAGGGTTTTGCTGTAGGTTTGTTACAAAACAGAAGCTATAAACAAGCAAACTACTTCCTATAATATCTGAGAGATAAACATGAGTAACAATTATATAACAGATATAAATTAAAAACAAAACTAAGGCTTGACTGTGTCAATCCTTATCACGCCCCCTCAAAATGGTCGGCCAACGTGAGAGACCAATTTTGCTAACCAAGCTGGTGAATGTAGCGCGGGGAAGTGGCTTCGTTAGAGCATCGGCAAGCTGGTCATTGGTAGAGATATAAGTCACCCGTAGTAAGCCTGATTGAACATTTTCCCGGACGAAGTGATAGTCCAAACCCAGGTGTTTCATTTTCGAGTGGAAAACTGGGTTGGCACTAACATAAGTCGCACCCGCATTGTCACAGTAGATCACCGGTGCACAAGGCAACTTGCATCCTAACTCCATGAACAAATTTCGAATCCATAACAACTCAGCAGTGGTATTAGCTACGGCCCTGTATTCTGCTTCGGTTGAAGATCGAGCTCTAGTTCGCTGCTTCCTTGAGGTCCAGGAAATAGCATTCTTTCCCAAGTAAACAACGTAAGCAGTAGTGGAGATGTAATCGTCCTTATCTCTAGCCCAGTCCGAATCAGAGTAGGCATGGAGTGTTAAAGGAGATTCTTTGTGAATTATCAACCCCATATGTGTAGTGCCACATAGATACCGCAACAACCGACGTAATGCTTGCATATGATCTTCGGTGGGTCGTTGCATATATTGTGCAAGCTTGTTTACTGTAAAACCAATGTCCGGGCGTGTCAAACTTAAATATTGCAGGCTGCCGATGAGAGTTCTATATAACGTCGGATCAGAAAGGAGCTTGCCTTGAATAGTTAATGGAGGATCAGTAGCCATTGGTGTTGCAACAGGTTTAGCATCTTCCATATTTGCTTTGTTTAAGATTTCAGTAATATACTTCCTCTGGCTCAAGAACAATCCTCTTGGATGGGACATGACTTCAACACCCAAGAAGTAGGAGAGCTCCCCCAAATCTTTGAGAGAGAAACGAGTTGCAAGACGGTTAACAAACTCATCAAGAATTGCTGGAACATTGCCCGTTATAATAATGTCATCAACGTATACCAACAAATAAATTATGGCACCATTAGCAGAGAAAGTAAACAAGGAAGAATCTGAAATTGCATTTGTGAAACCCAAACTGATTAAATGTTGCCGTAATTCCCTGTACCAAGCTCGTGGAGCTTGTTTCAAGCCATATAAAGCTTTATTGAGCTTGCAGACGTAATTAGGAAACTTGGAGTCACAATAACCAGAAGGTTGTATTGTATATACTTCATCAGAAAGTGTGCCCTGCAAAAAAGCATTATTAATATCAAGTTGGCGCAATGGCCAACCTTGAGACACCGCAAGAGATATGACAATTCTGACCGTGACTGGTTTGACTACAGGGCTAAAAGTCTCAGTATAGTCGATCCCCGGTCTTTGGTTAAAACCTCTTGCAACATATCGAGCTTTATATTGAATGATTTTGCCATCTTTGTCTCTCTTTATCTTGAAAACCCACTTGCAACCAACAACATTTTGTGAGGATGAAGGTGGAACTAGTTCCCATGTTTTATTTTTTAAAAGAGCCGATATCTCTGCATCCATAGCTTTTCGCCAAATGGGGCTCTTTAAAGCTTGTGCTAAAGTTTTGGGTTCAGTTTCCTCCACAGTAGCAGTGAGATTAAGCTTATTAACAGGTTTCTGAATGCCATTTGTAGAACGAGTGTTATATTTTGGTGGATCTGGTTGGGGAGGATTTATTTGATGGGGATGGCTAGTGTTTTCAAAATCAATAGGTGGGGAAATGGATGGTGAGGGAGGAGAGGAGGTATTAGTTTCGTTCATAGATAAAATAGGTGTTGGAGATGTTTCTTGTGGGGAGGAAGAGGGAGTAGCAGCGGAAGTTTGAGATGGAGATGAATATGGTGAAAGAATTGGTGATTGAGGTGTAGGAGAAAAGGATGCATGAGGGTCATGTGGCGTAGGATTTTGTTGTAGAAGAGAAATAGATAGAGGACACCACTCTTCATATAAGGACTCAAGAGAGTTAATTTGTTTATTCAACTCAGAAAAAGGAAACTGATTTTCAATAAAATGCACATGGCGAGAACAGAAAATTTTATTTGTTTTTAAGTCCAAACAATAATATGCACTTTGGGTGGATGAATATCCTACAAAAATACAAGGACACGACTTAGGATCAAGCTTATGACTTGTATATGGTTTGAGCCAAGGATAGCATAAACATCCAAAACATCGTAGTTTAGTGTAATTCGGTTCCTGCCCAAAAAGTTTTGAATACGGTGATGCATTTTTTAATGTGGGAGTCGGAAGACGATTGATAAGGTAGGCTGCCGTAGCAACCGCATTAGACCAGAATTCAAGAGGCATTTTGGCATGTGTGAGGAGAGAAAGAGCTGTTTCGACAACGTGTCTATGACGACGTTCAACGAAGCCATTATGTTGGGGAGTATGCAGAGGGGTGGTTAAGCGAGAGATACCATCCATGGCAAGAAAGTCTTTTAACGCCTCATATTCACCGCCATTGTCAGAATAAAGAGTGATTAAAGGGAGTTGGAAGTATTTTTCAACTAAGGCTTTAAATCGAATGAACACATTTTTTGTATCTGATTTAAGCTTCAAGGGATATAACCAGATGTATTTTGTGAAATGGTCAATGAAAATAACATAATATTTATATTTGTCATGAGAAAAAACGGGTGCCGTCCACAAGTCCGTATAAATGTATTGTAGAGGGGCTGTAGAAGAAATAGAAGATATAGAAAAGGGAAGTTGATGACTTTTATTGCAAGCACAAGAATTACATTCTAAAGTTGAAATACTGGAAATATTAAGATTATTCCTAGAAATAAGATGTCGAAATACTTTTTGAGATGGATGGCCTAAACGATGGTGCCAATCAAGAGACTCAAGTTTTGTGCTTGCGAAGACTTGTGGAGAAATGGATTGAATTTCATAGACACCAGACTTAACCGGACCCTGGAAAAGAGATGCTCCCGTTTTGAGATCCTTCACAACAAAAGATGAAGATAAGAACTCAATTAAGGCATTATTGTCAAGACATAATTGAGAAATGGAGATAACATTACGAGACATGGAGGGAACAAAAAGGACATTATTTAGTTTTATTGTGTATGATAAATACGATATAGTCATAGAGCCTATATGAGAGATTGTGAGAGCAGTACCATCACCAATGATTAGCTCTTCGGTACCATCATATGGAGTATGCAAGGAGAGGTTGTTGAGATCATTGGTAACATGGTGTGAGGCACCACTATCAAGAAGCCAAGAAGATGCAGATGCAGGAGCAACGTTGGCTAGGTCGGCTTGTGGTGGAGTTTTGTAATTTGACATTCGGTGTGGATTGTAGGCAAAAGAAGGTGGTGGTGTTGCATTCGGAAACTTCTGAGTGAAAACTGGACATTGAGAAACAACGTGCCCTTGTTCACGACACCATTGACACTTACCCAAAAAAGGCTTTGTTTGATGTTTGTGAGAAATATGAGGAGTAGGTGTGGGAAGAAGACCTGAGCTAATATTACGGTTGAAGTTTCGATTTTGATTTCGAGCAGTGGCTGCAAAGGCAGATGCGGGAAGATTCGGTTCTATTTTGGATTGTTGAAGAGCAAGTTCTTTGTTGATCAGCTTCTCGTGCAACTCCTCAAAAGAAATTGGAGTGTCCCTGGAATTAACAGACTCCACAACAGAATTATATGACTCATCGAGTCCAAGAAGCACACGATCAATAAGATCTTCATGCTCAATTTTCTTACCGAGGGCAGCCAACTGATCTGCACAAGCTTTTATGGCCTGCATATAAATAGTAATAGATTGATTACCCTTGGTAATACGATGGAGTTGATCTTTGAGTTGTTTTATATGACCACGACTTGGTAGTGCATACGTTTTGGCAAGGATATCCCACAGATCCTTGGAGGTTTTTGCTTGAGAGATGAGGGGTACCAATGGTTGAGAGAGAGTTCCAACAAGAGCACCAAAGAGAAGCTTATCTTGTCGCATCCAGAAGGAGAAATCGGGATTGGGAGATTCGACAATATCTTCGTTGGTGACAGCAGAAGGATATTTGAATGAGCCATCAATATATTTGAACAAATCATGGCCAATAAGGATAGCCTCAATTTGCAGTTTCCAAGAGATGTAGTTGTTTGGTTGAAGTTTGATAGTGTTATGAATATGTAAATAGGTAAAAGGTTTGGCTGGGTCAGTGCCATTTGGGATTTGGGAGGAGGGAGTTTCGTCTGACATTGTGAAGAAGGGAGTAATAGGATCAAAAATCTGATACCATATAGAGAATGATAGAGAGAAGATGATATATTCTCATTGATCAAGTGTGAATTTATACAGATTATAAACTAGGGTTTTGCTGTAGGTTTGTTACAAAACAGAAGCTATAAACAAGCAAACTACTTCCTATAATATCTGAGAGATAAACATGAGTAACAATTATATAACAGATATAAATTAAAAACAAAACTAAGGCTTGACTGTGTCAATCCTTATCAGATCTTCCCCGATAAAAATCTAGGGATTACCGGCTCTCCCTTCTACTTAAAAAATTATAAACACCATGATGAAGAGCTCACCTTGCAGTTATGCTGAAGGAAGTATCCCAAACAACAAAACATGCATACAACAGGCAGGGCAGGTTACTATACAGTGTGGACTTGCACCAGCATTACCCGAAACTGAAATGACCGATTTCCAAATCTCCTAAGCCTTGAACCTTTTGAATTCAAACCAAATTTCGTAGTGGTTAAAAAGCAAGCTGTCATGGGTATGCTTTCCCAAATACTCCAACCCTAAACTTGTAAGCCTCTTTGTACATTCCCCACCTCCTAGTCTTGAACAAAACTTAATATTAAGATTCTCCCGTCATAAGGTTTGAGCTTATTCGCTAACCTTTCAAGACCAACCCATACAAGACTATGAGGCATGTGAAGAAACACAGCAGTAGCATATATTAAATCATATACAACTCCTGAACCAAATTTGGAGAAGTCCATTTCTTCCCCTCGTAAAAGCAGTATAGGAGGCCCTGAGAAGGAAGCTCATATCTGAATGCAGCCATTAGAGAAAGGTCATCCCTTTCAAGACGGATCTGATCCTTAACCCAATCAACATCTTCTTGAGGAGGAACAAGAGTATTAATAGCTGCCGCCCACCACCACTGCCACTGACAGCCATTAAAATTTCTGCTCTGCTCTCTTCTTTCTTCCGCCATTTTTATTTTATTAAATGGGCTCATGGGCTTTGCTTTTAGACCCATCTAAAAAATGAACAAATTTTTATTTGTTTTATTTTATTTCTATGAATAATTCTATTATTATTATGGGAAATTCTATGGTCACTTTGTTTTTGACAAAGTAACCATTACTTTGTTTTGTCCACCATTAGATCATGGGGTGAAAAGTGATCTAATGGTGAATAAAACAAAGTACAAACAAAGTAACTCAAAAACAAAGTCACCATAGCCTACACCTATTATTATTATTATCATTATATACTTTTATATTTATTATCTCTTTTTATTTACAAAGAAAAAATTTGAAAACATAAAATAATTGTTATGAAGTATTGTTCTTTAGTTAAATCACTTAGAGGTGTTTGGTAGAACATTTCGCAAAATCATATAGTGTTTCACTCCAAAATATAACAAAAACAATGTTTGGTTAGGATTGTATAACAAGAACATTTAACATATTTTTTTATGCAAACAACATCAATTTGAAGTTTTTTACAAAAAGCTCCATTTTGAAGCTTTTCGTGAAAAGTTGTATTATAAGGTCATTTTTTGCTTCTCTTGAAAAAATTTAGGGCCTGTTTGGCGTTGTTGTTAGTTTTACAGCTGTTCTGGTTAGTTGTTGCTTTTGTTGTTGTTAATGTTGTTGTTTATTGCTAGCTGTTGGATAATTAATGTTTGGAAAACTTACAAAAACACAGTAGCAGTTGACATGTGAAAAGACTAATATGGATATACCATTTATAAATATAAATAAATAATAATAATAAGTTAGGATAATTTGGTCAAAGTCTAGTTGTGGTTTAAAATACAAACTAGCGTTTCGAATAAAATGAAACGTTGGTCAAAATAGATTTGTTAGCTTGCCACTAGCGAATAGGGACGAAATAGTTCCTAAAAGTTCGAATTGTCAAGAGTTTGAACCAAAGAAATGTTAAAAAACTGTAAGAAGTTCGTGCAATTTTAAGAAGGCTGAAATATAAAAGTGCAAGAATTGAGATTAAAATGTATAAAAGTAAAGAAAATTAAGAGAAACTACCAAGTAGTTGCATTCTAACATTTGCCAGTTTAGCCACTAAGTTAATTATTAAGTCTCAAAAAAATAAATGTCAGTCTATGACTGTGTTATTTCTTAACTAATCATACTTCATTACACTCAATATAGAATCATCAGTCCACTGTTTAATACGAAGAATCATCTATAATCAACTTCATTTTTGTAATGAGATCGAGGAACAAGAATCGGAATTATTGTCCGCCCTAGTGCATATCGAAAACTCTTTTAAGGTTTTATTGAAAAATGAAGGGAGAAAGAAATAAAGTTGCACTCTTCTTAATTAATTGAGGCTTACTATATGCTGAATTGTTCTTCAAAAATGATAATAGAATATAGTACATGACAAAAATCTAATAATCATACAAAATACACACATGTTTCTCATACCATTACTATTTGTCATATATTTTAATTATTTGGTTGATCACAATTCGTATGCAATAATTTTTCTTTGAAAAGTAAATGGTTTTTTGAAGATTTTTTTTTTGGGTAGTGATATTTACAGGAGTTAATTATTAGTATTTAATTTTTAAAAATCATTTATTAGTTAGTTAATAATTAATGTTTATTTATTCTTTCAAAAATTATAATAAATAATATATTATTTTAATTATAAAATTAGTTTTTATTTTTTATTATATCCGTTAAATTTTAATTATTAAAATAGTTTTTTTTATTATACTCTAATAGTCTAAAGTAACCACTTCTTAACTATTAGTTATAAAAAAATAATTTATATTTGTTTATTATGACCTAAAAGTTTCAACCAACAACCCGTTAACACTTGATTTTAAAAAATAGTTTATATGTTTTTATTATACCCTAATAGTCTTAAGCAACAACCCGTTAACCGGTGGTTATAAAAAATAGTTTATTTTTGTATTATACACTAAAAGATCGTAGTAGCAACTCGTTGATCTTTGATTATAAACATAATCGATAATTTTTAATTATGACCTAAACGACCCTAGCACTAATCTGTTAATCTTTTATAAAAATTATATTTTTTATTAAAATATAAAATACTTCTACATGCATTAATAATATATTGTATATTTTAATATAATAAATGCTTGCTCTAAAATTAATGGGTTTTTTTTTTTCTTTTACAAGAAAACTAATGAGTTTTTGTATTAAAAATATAAGAAATGTTATTTGTCATTAATGCTTATATACAACCCAAGGTGCTTTTTATGGTTACTTTGAAGTAATCACTACAGTGGTGGAACCAGGACTCCGACCTAGTCGGGGCTCAAAAATTTATAACAAAAAATTTCATCCCGTCAAAATGAAGTTAATAGTATTCGAATTATACAATTAATATCCAAAAAAATTAGCCCTTGTAAAGACAATATGAAAATCAGAGGGAAAAACAAGAAAAAATTATAAATCAAACGAAAATAAAAATGTACGTAATTGAAGATTAGAGGACAATTAGTTAAAGAGTATTTGAGTTTAAAAAAATAGATAAAAGAAGATTGTATAATGTAAAAAAAATGTTATAAAATTAAATAAATCCATCCCATTGGAAACGAAATATACAAATAAAAGTAGCCAAGATATGTTCATATGTTGAGGAATTTACTTGAAACATATATATTTTGAATTGGACCCGATCTTTTCTATAGAAAGGCTTAGAAAATGTCAGTCCAACAAATTATTTAATGAAACGACGACGTTTCAATTATATATAAACAAAATGAGAAAAGACAGTTGTGTCTCTTTATCATCATCTTCAACCTTGAAAATTAGAATAGAGGAGCTTGGGGTTTCTAAATCGCCAGCCAACTTGTCATACCTCAGATCTGCAAAAGAATTTCCAGGCAGTTTCCGGCGTCCAGGGGGGGCTCGAGCCCCAACTGGATCTCCTCTAGTTCCGCCACTGAATCACTACTTTGTTTTTATCACCATTGGATCACATCTCATACCACTAATTTAATGGTGATAATGGGCAAAGTAATGAGTAATTTACAACTAACTATAAAAATTCCAAAATCAAAAGGTTGTATATATCATTTGAATTATTTTTTCTAGTTGACCTAATTAATTATTTAATTATTCAGTCATATTATAGCTGGACAGTTATTAGGGCCCATCTAATACGAAAGTTATATGGACATAAGCAAGGAAAAAATTGTTGGTAAGAAGCATATCCTGAAGAAATTCTTATGATTCTTTTGTTTCTAGTAAATTAAGCTTAGTTTGTCGATAATTAATGATGAATGCAATTAATTTCGACTATCTTGTGAGATGGAAAATAATTGAAAATAAAATTACAAGTATGAAAATTGAAATGCACATGTCTAAATCAATAATAAATCTTGTATAAATCGCAGATGGAAGAAGAACATATACATATCTCACTCACTTCTAAAATAAAGCCCAAAGAACGGATGTTGATACTTCGTTTACAATTTTTGAACACTCAAACACATAATCTCCTTCGACAAATCGGCTATATAGACGGAAAAAAAAAATAAATCAAATATTGCCAACACAAAATAATCGAGACTCTTTTTAATTTTGAGTTGCTCTAAAGTATGCTTTACCAAATAGGTTCTTAGACTCTCATACCTACAATTTGAAAATGAAACGTTGTTTTGCATTAAAATATAAAGATACTAAATTTTAAAGGAGATTTTATGGTTATTTTGTTGTTTATAAAGGAATCAGAACTTTGTTTTGTCCATGAATAAATTCTCTAGTGAATAACAATCTAATGGTAAAAGACAGACTACAAACAAAGTAAATAAAAACCAAATTAACCATAATCTACACAAATTTTAAATATAATTTTTTTTTAATAAAGTTGAAGAAATATGTTATTATTTTGTATACCAATTATTTTATTTCCAATATATCAACTTGAAGATTCGTCACTGAATGCATGAGGTTGGCTGATTTTGTCTATTGCTATACACCATCAATTTAAAGGAATCTTTTCTCTTATTGTAATCAACATTATATTTAGAATAAATAAAGGGCAAATTCCATAAACAACCATTCTAGTTTTTTTTTTTCCAAATGAAACTTTGTGGTTTATTTTTTGTCAATTCAAGGACCATGATTCGTAAATTTTAGCAAAATGAGTAAACACGGCCAAAATGGTAGTTAACGACCTCAGTTTAGAAAATTTCAAGAATTAAAGTTGTTCAAGACGATATTTACTATGTAATCACACTTTCGATTTTCAAAAATGATAATTTTTAGAACTTTCTCTCTCTAAATATTTACTTTCTCTCCCATAGCTAAATAATTCTAAAGTGACATTAAAATTAAAAAGTTAAAGATTTAAAGTTGTTTAAAATATTATCAATTGTTAATATATTAATTTTCGGATGTAATTAACGTCATTTTCATAGTTTGAATCAAAAGTCCATATGTTTGCAAAAAAAATAAAAATCATAATTTTTGAATTGAAAAAATTCAAACCACAAAGTTTTATTTGAAAAAAAAAAAACCTTATGAGTTATTTTTGAAATTTTCCCATTCATAAATTGTAGCAATTAGAGTTGACAGTGCAGATTATTTAAGCTATATATTCTCTACATCTTGAGAGTAACATTAATCATTAAGATGAGATGATGATATTATACTTTTCTTGTATTTTGGGAGGCTTGCCTATACTGGGTTTAGTCTTGTGGTGGTGGAACGAGTTTTGGTACGTTGGGTTCAATTCTTGTGACAAAAATGGAGCAAAGTTACCGCCCGGACACATGGGTTTCCCGTATCTCGGAGAGATGCTTTCCTTTCTTTTTTACTTCAAACTTGTTCGACGTCCTGACGACTTCATTAATTCTAAGAGACTCAAGTAGGTTTCACTAATTCTTTACTATTATATGTATTTTGTATAGCAACTAATGCTGATATGTAAGGATGCAAATTAGCTGAATTGCTTGATCCATTCGATAAAAGTTTGACTTTATTTTGCTCGATTTATAATATGACCATAGCTTGAATGAGACTCATTCCATGGATGAGTCAAGCTTGACCATGGTCAAAATCAAGCTCGAAAGGCTTGTTAGATTCATGAACATAGCAAGCTCTGTTTGATACTATTTTATTTACTAGTATTAAGTGGGCTTGTTATGGACACAGTTTTGTTTATTTATTTATTCACAATATTCCTTTGTGAGCATACTTATGAATAATTGATTTCATTTCAGTAGTATTCAGTTCAGTTTAGTAATTTCTTTTTAGTAAATGCATTTCAATTCAGTTCAGTCATAAAGAACAAAGCCTCATTGTTCAAGAGCAAAAATCATGAACAATCGCGAACAAATAAACAAGAGAATCGCAAGCAGCTCGCAAATTTTGAGCTCAAAATCAAATTTGGACCTCGACACGAGCTCCTTAGTATTATGTCGAATATAGCATGGGCGTGTTAAATGCACAATCGATCATTTAAATTTAATGCTTGCCTCAAAATGGTTATGAAGTCACCCAATTTTGAATTATGTTTTCATAAAGTCATGGACATAAAAAGAAACTTAAAATCGAAAAAATGACGTTGTTGTCACATCAACAGAATTCAACTTTGACTGACACATGGTGACACTCTTTCTATTAAATTTTTAATATAATGGTTGTCACGCAGCGTGACTATACAAAATCGAAAGTTGAGCGTCTTTGTAGAGAAAAAATAAAATTGAGCGATGATTTTGAAACAATTATTATAGTTCAATAATCAATGGTACATTTAACGCAAACATGAGCAGACGAAAGCTCAACTTGATCAATCTAATTACCGCCGTAATTAATGATATGTTGAATGGATATTTAGGTATGGAGATGGAGCAGGATTATACAGAACTTACCTATTTGGATCTCCATCAGTGATTGCATGTTCAGCAGCAGTGAATAAAATGATAGTGCAATCATCAGAGGAAACCTTGGCATTACAATGGCCGAATATAGATCTAGTAGGCACAGATTCACTTGGAGCAGTTCAGGGAAAATCTCACACCCGACTCAGAAACTTTATCTTAAATGCCATTAATCGTCCTGATGCTCTTAAAGTAATTGCTCTTCATATTCAGCCTCACCTTGTTGCCACACTTCAATATTGGGCACAATCTCACAATTTTAATGCACGAATTCAAATCAAGAAGGTTGGTACATGAACACTTCTATTTAGCGTACATGTGTGTATGTCATACTTGTCTTCATTTTAACGTTATTTTATCATAAATTAATTTTGACATGTGGATCAATTTTATAGTTGACGTTCGAGAACATCGGGAAGTTTTTTGCGAGTTTAGAACCCGGAGCAGGACTAGATGAGATGGACAAGTTGTTTGAAGGAATAGTAAAAGGGATTCGAGCTCAACCATCCAAAATTCCTGGAACTGCTTGTTATCATGCTACTCAGGTCATTATCTTGTACCTTCTCATATTTGGGTTGCCTAAAATTTATTTATTTTTGACTAACCTGTAAATAATTTATTAGTATTTCTAAGTAATACATTATTTAATCTCTGTATTTTTCTTAAAAAAAAAAAATGCATGTCAAATAATTGTTGATCAACAAACATTACAAGGGTTTTTCTTCTTTCTTTTATCTTATTCAAGAATTTCATATCTCCCTTTTCATTTGAATTATCTACTCTTTGTGTATTAGTATTAAACTTTTTTTTTATATATCTAAATCTTAACATATTTACACATTGATATTGCAATATATATTTGCACTTAAAATTGTATTGTGTAAATATTAAAAGTATATTTTTATTTAACACTATTTTGTATAATAACCATAAATATGGGTAATACCCATTGAAAAGTATTCATTTTGTATTATATTATACTCTCGTCGTTCTCAAATGTATGTCTTTTAAGCAAAAAACTGAAAATTAAGAATCTTATGCAAAAGACTAATGTACCATTGACATCTCAATAAATACAATTATTATCTCTTTATAAGCTCCTTGATTTTTTGTTTTATACATGGTAATTACTTGTGTGAATGAATGGCAAAATAGACAACAAAAGTTAAAATAGAAAAGAAATGACAAAATGACACACATTTGTGAATTTTTCAATTTGCTTAAAAGACATACATTCGAGAACGGAAAGAATATATACTAGTGAATAGTGAAAAAAAAGAAGGAAATTGGTATATAATAGGCAACAAAAAAGCTTTATAGTTTAATAAAAAATAAAAATATTTAAAATTATAGTTTTTAGATGCAAAACTAAATTTCAAGCATGAAAGTGTAGCTATATAAAATTTTAGGTATCAAAATATAATTTAATCCTAAAGATTTAGAGTAAGTTAAGATTTAAATAAATTAAGAGCTAAACTTTCAGATAGATCAAAAGTAAAGAATTTTATGGTATATTTTTGAAAATCTGCAAACTGAACAATAGATTCACTATAAGAAAAGGGGTATCTAATCTAAATCATGGTCTTCGGATTCATAAAAGCGTCATTGGACTTTACTTTCTTCACATAGTTACTACTATGGTTTTTTATTTTTTTATGGCTATTTCAAATTGAAACTCCTCTAAGTAACTTTTTTCAGTTAATTTTTTCAACTTCAAAAAGCGTCATGTGACAATGTTTCTAGCTTTCTCAATAATACCGCTAGCTAGTTTCAAGTTGTAGATCGCTGTGTTGATTGTAAATTTGTCAGTTCTTATCTTATTTAACATTAATTAAATTTATATATGGATTATGATATGACAGTGTAGAAGAAAGGTTGAAGCGATATTTGCAATGGAGATAGAGAAAAGGAAAAAGAGGATAAAAAATGGAGAAAAAGTAGAAAAAGATCTAATGGATGGATTAATGCAAATGAAAGATGAAGATGGTAATGGCTTAAGTGATAAAGAGGTGCTAGACAACATTGTAAGTTTTATTATCGCTGGGTATGAATCTACAGCCCTTTCCTCTACGTGGGCTATCTATTATCTTGCCAAGTATCCTAACGTCCTCAAAAAACTCAGGGTATATAATTCAATGTTCTTTCAATTCCCAAAAAAAAAAAAAACACTATGGTCAACATTTGGTGTCTACTTTCATGTCCAATATTCAATTTGACTTGTATTAAAAATTGAATGAGAGATAAGAAAGGAGATATTGAAATAAAGACTACAAGTTTTCTTTCTTTTGTTTTATCTTAGCTTGAAACAGTTATCTATACTCAAATTTCTAAATGAAATATATAGGAAGAGAATATGGCTATGTCCAAAAAGAAGAAAGGGGATTTCATTACTACTGAAGATGTTTCTCAACTCAAGTACACAAACAAGGTTATTTTGCATCACGCTCACATAATTGTAATCCAATTAAGTAAACTTTATATGTATTAATTTGAATTTTGTAGGTGGTTGAAGAGATAATAAGAATGGCTAATATTTCGCAATTTATGTTCAGATTAGTAACAAAAGATGTGGAGTATAAAGGTAATTCACAAGTTTAATTTACCCAGTTTCTTTTCAAATTGTGACTAACCTAGAAATATATGCAGGGTACAGAATACCAAAGGGTTGGAAAGTAATTGTGTGGAATCGATACTTGCATACGGATCCTCAAAACTTTGAAGATCCTCTTTGCTTTAACCCTGATAGATGGGATGTAAGTACCTAAGTAACGAGTTAATTTGGAGGTTCATCTAGTCACTTGATTCTTTTTGTAGTTACCATGCTCCTCGAGTTTATAGAGATACAAACCGAACTATTTTTTTATATAGTTATGTGTTTTATTGTTTGTTAATATATCTGGTTATTGTCGTCGCTCGGTTCCTGTTGGTTTCAACCTAGTTGTCATTACTCAAAAATTAATTAATTAAGCAAATGTATATTTTTTTAAGAAAAACATTAGCAGTGTCATGATGAAAGATGATTATGTATTACAGAATCCAGCAAAGCCAGGAACATATCAGGTTTTCGGTGGAGGACGTAGAATGTGTGCTGGAAATATGCTTGCTCGTTTACAAGTCGCACTCTTTCTGCATCACTTATGCGTTGGCTACAAGTAATTAAACATTTTGCAGTCTTTTAATTTAGTTTAATTTAATTTTTGTTATTAATCTATGGAAATTGTAATTTAATAATTTTATCTTAATTAACTTCAGGTGGGAGCTAATTAATCCAAATGCTGATATTACTTATCTGCCACATCCTGCACCAGCTGATGGAGTTGAAATCACGTTCAACAAACTTAATGAAAGCTAGGGAGTCAAGATGTAGCGGAATAGTTTCAAGTTGTTCACTTTACAGAAATAGTACAGTCAGATGGTTGTGTTTGATAACTTTTGATTGATTAAATAATTAACACATACTTGAAACATAAAATTAACAAATAAAACTAATAAATCTAAAGTACCGCAGATAAGAACGTGCAATCTCAAATGGATTCTACCAATGGTAAAGAACAGGCACAAAGCATAACTAGAATTGATGGTGAACAAGCATATTTCTCTTTGAACATACAAATGAATATTAGTTAAGAACGTGGATCTAAGGTCTCTTTCACTATTATCACTTGAATCAAATCTCCCATGTTCCCAAGATTCTATGAACACATGGAAAGTAAGTCTCATTCAAATTACATGAGCCCAAGCATTAAGATTAAGAAAGCATCTTGACAATTTAAGTTAAGAACCTTTAGCATGCCTTTAATCATGCCTCGAGTCCTAAATACATGTGTTTAATGGTGTTTCCATTGTCTAATCCGAGTTTGATCCGCAATCACACAACTTAGATATAAGTTGGCCAATCCTATAATATATTAAGCATCAATTAAACAATCACAAAAAAGATATTTTTCATTCATAAACAAAGAGAGAATCACTTACAAACCACTAGCCCAACGTTTGCTTTACACCTTTCATACCCCATCGACACCCCTTAGAGCTACTTCTTGTATAAGCTTCTCACCTCGGCGCCACCATATCCGGACCGGGTTGTTACAAGCCTACCAAATTCAGCCTCGTTCATCCTCACCAAACATCGTACGTAGAGAGTTCGCTCTGATATCAATTGTAACACCCGGGCCAATACCATGTAGATATTGTCCACGTTGGCCTAAATCTGCCACAATTGGGCTGCACAACTTTGAAACATGGCATACATGTATTGGATGCAACTCTTACATATAAGACCCAACTGCCTCACCTGTATTATAAATGTGTGACTCAATTCATTCATATTCTCATCGTCATTTTTTAGGGTCTTTCCTTGTACAAGCCTTCTCACTCTGCCATCCTCTCCGAACCCTTTCGTACATTAGTTGTTGTAGTGGATAATGTGATAAATAATTATGTATATACATACATACTTTAAAACATTCTATATGCATGTTAATTAATTAACATATAAAAATTACAAAAAAAATAATATTAAATGAAAATAAAAAATATAATAAATTTAAATACTTCCATAACATATTTAACTAACCATATCGCCAATAAGAGTTGGTCCTAGTGGTAAGGTACTCATCTTCTGCTTGAAAGGTTTGAGGTTCGAGTTCTCACTACGTCAAAATTTAGCTCTTATTAGTAGGTAATTTGTAAATTTCACTGTATACCCTCATCGAGGTCTGTGGTATACCCTAGCCTTGCGAGTGGGTAAACATACCCTTAACTAAACTTTTTTGTTACCAACAAAAGACTAACCATATCCAACATAGAAAAAGGAAAATGACACAATATCAAATTGAATAGACCAATAACTAAAATCGATTTTTAATTTTAGATACATTAAAGTGAGTTTTAAATTTTATAAAAATAACTTTTAAATAAAAAAAAACAACAAAAACAATGGCTAATTTATTTCCTGGTCTGACCATAAGCTTTTGGGTTGATCTGGTGTTATTCGGTTTGCTACAAATTTAATACCTAGAGATAGCCCAACCCACTTTTCAACCCATTTCCTAGTTTGACCGGTTCGACCGACTAGTCTATTTCGATCGTAACAACATTGTTTATTAAAAATGTGGAAGACTTGTATTTATTTATTTGTTCCAAATGTGAGCATCTTGTAACTAACTCCTAGTGTGGCGGTACTAGGACGGTAGAGGACTTTTGAGGAGTAATTTGAACTAGTTGATAAATTATTCGGGAACAAATTAGATTTTGAGTGCTTGATTGCTCTAAATAGGCCACTAACTCCAAATCGGGTTCTCAAATTTGAGCACCTAAGTGTACCACGTAATTAGGATGCCAAATCAATAAATTGACGGTATGTTATATATTTTAACACTTAGTGTTGATTAATGTGTCTAGGGTTTCTTTTTTGTATGTAATTAAGGTTTTTATAAACATTTAACTAATAAATATATGACTAATAAATTAGATGGTATTAATGTTTTATTGGTTTATTAAGGTTGTTAGAATTAGACCGGAACACACAATTCGACCAGGTTCAACTGGAACCGGAGATAATTTCGGTTTGAAACTAAGCGGTTCTACTAATGTTCTAAAACCGGCCAGAACCGCTCGAACAGGATGGGTGAACTGCAAACCGTCCGAATCGGTTCGATTGGATGGTCTGGTCAGGTATGTTTCAACTGTCAATATAAGTGAAAAAATTTTGAAATATTACTATTTTAAAAATTGTATTTTAAATTTTTGCATACAAAATATTTTGTGAATATCTTTTTATTTTATCATGTTAAATATATAATCTTAACCTGATTTATATCGAAAACAATATTTTTATTAATATACTTCTTAGGTGTAGGCTATGGTCACTTTGTTATGATCCAATGGTTGACAAAACAAAGTAATGGTTACTTTGTGAAAAACAAAGTGATCATAGAATATCCCTACTTCTTAATATATTATTAATTTTTGGACTATTACATTTTAATATATTATTAGTTATAAAAAATTAGAAATAATACTATTTTAACAAAATCGTTAACTTTGTTAATAGGGTAAATTTCAAAAGAAATTCTGTGATTATAAAAATTGTCAAAAAGATGATTGTGATTTGTTTTATGACAAAAAAATGACTATGATTTTTATATCTTGCCAAAAAAGGATTTTTTATTTCAATATCATAAAAATGACTGCTAGAGATCTTCAACATAAAAAAATAAAAAATTGATGAAGTTATATGCAACTTTAATTCTTCGAGTTTATATTAAGTTCATTTAGGTGGTGTTTATTGTAGAGAGAGAAAGTGAATGTTTAGAGAGAAAATTTCAGAATTGTTGATTTTGAAAAATAAAAAAATATGATTCTATAGTAAATGATGTAATAAACAACTTTAATTCTTTTAATTTTCTATTTTAAGGTCGTTGACGATCATTTTTACGGTATTCAGATACAAAATCCTTCTTTTAGCAAGATATAAAAATCACAGTCATTTTTTTTTTTGTCACAAACCAAATTACAATCACCTTTTTTACAATTTTTGTAATTACGAAAGTTTTTTTTTGGAATTTACCCTTAATATATAATGCATGATTTTATTATATATCAAAATTTAAAATGTTATAAAATTATATATAATAGTTAATTGATTGAACCCGTTTGACCCCGATTAAATCCCGATCAGACTCCGACTCATTGAACCGGCATCTTTACCGGTTCAATGACCGGTCCGGTTCTAAAAACCATGCCGGTTTAAATGTTAATGAAAGTGAAATTAGTCTATAGATTCGGTGTAGTACCGGATATTCTGCAAAATCTATTTGTTCAATATAATTCTCAAATAAAATATCAACTTGAATATACATGACCTAGGTACGACCTTTCATCCATCGAATAGGAAATATGTTGTTATTTTGTATTGGATCAATTATTATTTTTCAACAATATATATAGTTGTAGATTCGTCAGTGAATGCACGAGGTTGGTTGATTTTGTCTATTGCTATAGAGCATCAATTTAAAGGAATCTTTTCAGTTTTCTCTTGTTGTAATCAACATTAGAATAAATAAATTGCAGCAGTTGGAGTTATATATTATACATCTTCAGAGAAACATTAATCAATTGATGGAGATGGAGATGATGATATTCTATTTTTCTTGTATTTTGGGAGGCTTGCCTATTCTGGGTTTAGTATTGTGGTGGTGGAACGAGTTTTGGTACGTTGGGTTCAATTTTTGTGACAAAAATGGAGCAAAGTTGCCACCCGGACACATGGGTTTTCCTTATGTCGGAGAGTTGTTTTCTTTTCTTTTCTACTTCAAACTTGTTCAGCGTCCTGATGACTTCATTAATTCTAAGAGACTCAAGTAATTATTTTAAGATTTCACTAATTTCTTTACTATTATATAGAATTTGTACAATTTGCTAATGATGATATATGTAGGGATGTAAATGAGTTGGTATGTTTCGCTCAATAAAAGCTTGACTTTGTTTGGCTCGATTTATAATTGAACAGAGCTTGAAAACAATTTTGAAACTCATTTTCTAAATGAGCCAAGCTTGTGCACGTAGACATTAAGCTCGAAAGGCTTGGATATAGATTCAAAAACAGAGCAAACTCAGTTTGATATTATTTTTTAGGTTAATTTAAAAATAAAAATTTTGTGATTTTATTTGTTTGCAAATAGTTTGATATGATATTTTTTTGGTCAAATAGAAACCTAAAGTTTTTGACTTTATTAAAAAAAACTATTAGTTTGGAATTGTCAAAATGACCATTAGCAATTTATAAACAACTTTTAACTTTTAAATTTTATAGTCACCGAGTGTGGTATGATGAGGTAGATAAGGTCAAAGAGAAAGCTTGTAAACTAATTTGAAAAATATCATATTGAAAAACTTTAATTCTCGAACTTTCATGCTTTTTTTTATAGGGTCAAAATAAAGGACTTGTTTTGCTAAAATAAAGAACTCTAGTCCTTTTCTTTTTCCCCCTTTTTTTTATGGGTGCAACTGTAAGGGTTGTTTTTTGAATTAACCTTATTCTATTTATGATCTTTTGAGCTTACTTATGAACTTGTGTGAAAGCAAAGATCATGAACAGTCATAAATATATAGAAAGAATTATCGGGAGCATCTCGCAAATTTTGAACTCAAAATCAATGAGTTTGTTAGTTTTCTGCATGAACTGAGTATGAGCAGGCTAAAGCTCTACTCAATTTGATATTTTGCGGTCCTAATTAATGATATGTTATGCTCAATGGATACCCAGGTACGGAGATGGAGCAGGATTATACAGAAGTTACCTGTTTGGATCTCCATCAATAATTGCATGTTCACCAGCAGTGAATAAAATGATACTGCAATCAGAGGAAAACTTCACATTACAATGGCCAAATATAAATCTAGTAGGCACAGATTCACTAGTAGCAGTTCATGGAAAATCTCACACCAGACTCAGAAACTATATCTCAAATGCCATTAATCGTCCTGATGCTCTTAAAAGAATTGCTCTTCATGTTCAGCCTCGTATTGTTGCCACACTTCAATCTTGGGTTCAATCTCACAATTTAAATGCACGAATTCAAATCAAGAAGGTCAGTATTTCGTGAAAGATTAATATAAAAAATGTTCTTGACTTTTTAACTATCAGTTTAAGTTTTTAGTTCAAATTCCTAACAACAAAATTTCTCAATGTTATAAAATGGCATTTAATAACAATCAGTTGTTTTACAGTTGACATTCGAGAACATAGGGAAATTTTTCGCGAGCTTAGAACCGGGAGCTTTGCTAGATGAGATGGACAAGTTGTTCGAAGGAATAATAAAAGGCATTAGAGCTCAACCTTCCAAAATTCCTGGAACTGCTTGTTATCATGCTACTCAGGTAATTATCTTATTAGAGTCTAACTGTTTAATTTTCTGTATTTCTAAAAACATATTATAAATTCTTTTCTTTTAGGGCAAATGATTTATTAGTCCTCGACATTTGTCTAAACTCATTGTTTGATCTTCATATTTCGAAAAACTCACTACAAGCTCTCATCTTTTGTCATAATTAATTCTTTAGTCCTTTTTGTCTATTTTTTAGATTTTAAACATAATATATTTTAATTTTCAAGACATCCATACTGCAATACAAAATGATTTTGTGATTCTGTTATGTCAGGTATATCTGTCTATGCCGAAATATAAACAGATTTTTAAAAAATGGGCAGAATGATCAAAAGATTAATTAAAACAAAATACGAAAATCTTATAATGAGTTTTTCGAAATATAAGAACGAAACAGTGAATTTTGATAAAACTAAATTTCTTTTATCCTATTCAACAACTATTAGCATATTATATTCTTCAGTTGGTAGGTACATAAACATTAGCATTTAGCATATCTTTTCAATACCTTCAATTCTAGAAGTGTGTAGTTTGAAAAGGAAATTGATCGTCCTTATGATTATAGAATTGTCTGGTCCTTATTATATTAATTCGATTCATATGCGGAAAATGTTATAACAGTGCAGAAGAAAGGTTGAAGTGATATTTGCTCAGGAGATAGAGAAAAGAAAAAATAGGATAAGAAATGGAGAAAAGTTAGAAAATGATATTATGGATGGACTAATGCAAATCAAAGATGAAGAAGGTAATGGATTAAGTGACAAGGAGGTGCTAGATAACATTGTAAGTGTTATTATTGCTGGCTATGAATCTACTTCTCTGGCCTCCATGTGGGCTATCTATTATCTTGCCAAGTATCCTAAGGTCCTCAAAAAACTTCGGGTATGAAATACATGTATATTCCAATATTTTCCGTATGCGAAAACAATAAAGTGGTCCTCATTTGTGTGTCTTCTTTCATGTCTTCTATTTTGAAATGTGTCATACTAATCTTATTTTTATGATTATTAACTACGGTTATTAAATTTATTTCAAAAAAATAAGTGTGACATGTGTTAAAAGTTGAATGGAAGATAAGAAAGGGATATATAAATAAGGACGGTCAATTTTCTTCTTTCTATTTTATAAATCTCATTTCCTTGATCAATGATTGATCAACTTGTAGTTTATTAGTCATTGTTTGATCTTAATCAAAGTGTCTAAAGAAAGTGAATCCATTAATTGAATGAATTTTAGACCTTTTGATTAAGATCAAACGGTACAAGTTGATCAAATTGATCGGTCATTGGCCAAAAAGACTCCTATTTTACTTAGCTTGATGCAGTTTTCTCTACTTAAATTCCGAATAAAATATAGGAGGAGAATATGGCTATGTTCGAAAAGAAGAAAGGGGCTTTCATTACTACTGAAGATGTTTCTCAACTCAAGTACACCAATAAGGTTATATATTTTGCATCGCAATCCCTAGTTAAAACCCAATTAAGTTAACTCTCTCTCTATATATTAATTTGAATAAATATTGCAGGTGGTGGAAGAAACAATAAGAATGGCTAATATTGCACAGCTTATGTTTAGATTAGTAATGAAAGATGTAGAATATAAAGGTACTTAACAAGTTTCATTTACCAAATTTCATTTCAAATTGTGGCTAAACTATAAATATATACAGGGTATAGAATACCAAAAGGTTGGAAAGTAATTTTGTGGAGTCGATACTCGCATACAGATCCTCAAAACTTCAAAGATCCTCTATGTTTTAACCCTGATAGATGGGATGTAAGTACTTAACTAACTAATTAATTAGGTATATTATGGTGCTTCATCTAAAATTTTGATCAATTTAACACTTTTCTTGGTTTCGATGCCCTCGAAGTTTATAAAAGATATTTACTCAAAAACCTATTAATTAAATAAATGTATATTTAAAAGAAAATTTCATGATGAAAGATAATCATTTATACAGAATCCAGCAAAGCTAGGAACATACCAAGTTTTCGGTGGTGGAAGTAGAATATGTGCTGGAAATATGCTTGCTCGGTTACAAATTGCACTTTTTCTGCATCACTTATCTGTTGGATACAAGTAAATTAAACCATTTTCAATTATTTAACTTTTATTTTTGTTATTGATCCAATAGATATTGTAATTAATTAATAAAAGATTCATAATTAATTTCAGATGGGAGCTAGTCAATCCAGATGCAGATATTATTTATCTGCCGCATCCAATACCAGTTGATGGAGTTGAAATCACATTCAACAAACTTAACTAAGCACTTTTTGATCGACAACTAAAATGTTACATATCTAGTTAGTTGTTTACCTCTTTAGTTGTTCAAGTTACTTTACTTTATTGTATTATGGGAGAAATTATACAATACTCCATATATACCATGCTCCTTAACAATATAACCCGTTATATGGTTGGTGCTAAAGGTTTTTAGAGTATGATAAAAAAAATACAAAGTACCTTTATAGTTAAGAGAGCACATAATTTCAATGTATGGTAAATCTCTTGTACATTATGATGAAATAATGCTTCTTATAAGATGACGATGTGTCATATTATGTATACTAATTAAGTTTTTTCATCTCTAAAAAATAAATATATTTTCTTGTCTACTACTCAATAATATAGGGTGTTAGGTTTAATTTTGTTTAATGTGGGTAGGGGTATTTTTTACTTTTTCTATGTTAAATGTGGTAAATTCATGTCTGGATTTAGCTCACCACCTAATATAATGAAGAACTTTTACAAAAAATAATACGGAGCAATAAGAAAATATAATTATCTCTCGATAAATTGAATCTGTTAGTTCTAACGAATCGAGACACTTCAAAAGTACGTATTCCTGAAGCACCCTATAATCTCTCGTTTGACATCTTTTCATCTACAAAGAATCCTCCATGTGTGAAGATATAGTACTTGAGTGTTTCACTCTGCAAGAACCTTGGATCATTCTATCCTATGATGGGCCTGAAATAACTTGGCTCAATAAAGAAAGCCCAAGAAGTTAGGCCTCTGAAACGATCAAATGAAAGCCCAATGGCCATATTTTAGGAGCCCAAGAACATAAACCTCGGACGACACTGTTCAACGAATGTTCTGAACTGAAATCTCGACATGTGTTGAAGACGTGGCGAGAAAATCTACTGAAAGCATACATACACACACACATACAAGCAGCCATTGATTGAAGCAGAAAAGTAACAATGGAGATTCGGGTCAATTGGGTTTTGGGTTCATCTTGGGTTGCTGCAATCTTACCCATTTTAATAGCTTCTCTCCCTTTTCATCTCCTTCAGTCTTTCCATCATCTCGTGTTACAATTCGCTAAAAGGGGCAAAATCATGTCACATTCATCATCTTCTGTAAGACCCACTTCTTTAATTTGATTATATTTCAATTCAACTTTATATTTTGTTTCTAATTTTGGGATTTTTGAACGGTAGATTAGAAAATGACAGTCCCTCAGAGGTTCTTCCTGCATTTTTACTTGTTGGGTGTTGTCTGGACATCGTTTTTGCTGATCTTAACTTGGAATTTCGCGTACCAATTGGTTTTGTTGGATTACTCCGCGGCGGCTACTAGTTTGATGGGAGGTTCTCATGTGTTTTCTTTGTATAGCTCTGTGGAGGGTAGAAACCGGGTTTCGATGGCTGTGTTTATGCTTTTGTTGATGGAGGTTCATGTTTGGAGGCGTCTTTATGAGACCCTTTATGTGTTTAACTATAGTCCTTCTGCCCGAATGCACCTTTTCGGTTATCTCACTGGACTTTTGTGAGTTTCTCTACATTTTGTCTCTATAATTTTTGAGTTAATTGCATTCATTGACATGGTAACAGAGCGTCTAAGAGCCAGTTTGGCATTGCTTTTCCAAGTAGCTTTCCCGCTTAAAAGCAGCATTTGGTAAATGCAGAGTTCTTTATCTTAGAAGCTGCAAAAGTTGGGAAAGTTGAGAGCAGCGTTCAAGAAATGTATTATTGTTGTCTAATAAGCTCGGAAAGTTGTAAAAGCTTCTTTTTTGGAGAAAGCTACAATTTGTAGCATTTTTGGAAAGCAGTTTTCGCTGCTCATGAGTTAAGCAGAGATTTTGGTAACACCAATCCCAAACTGGGCTGAAGACACTTGGTCGAGAGTTTGAATCCTAGCAACCCTATTTTTTTATTAAATACTAGCACATCTATGGTGGCTTCCATTGTATGGACTTAAAGCCTATGTGAGGCATTCGCGGTGTTGTGTTAGAGATCAATATTAAAACCATTCTTGAGTTTGAACTATCAGTATAAACTCGTAGTTTAATTGGTTCTATAATATAGGATACATTTGCCTATCTTATTGTCAGGTTACTTTCTTTTTGGCTTTTTTGGGATTAAGGGTAGTTTAACACTGCCACAAAATTTCCGAAATGTACTCTATATGAATCCATTAGCTGCACCGTCATGATCAAGATAATATTATTTTAGAGATAATATAGATTCTATGCTGACATGGGTTGTCTAGTTAATGGATTTATCATGATTTATTATGGTGAAAATTTTAGTGAATTCTGTCGTGTCTTGTGAATTCGGGGGTGCCTGCCATTTAAACTCACATTGGTTCTCCTCATGGTTGTGCTGCAATGTCTCAAATTGTTTGACTATGTAATTATTCCATGTGCAGTTTCTATGCAGCAGCACCTTTGTCACTTTGCCACCGTTGTGCAGTTGAGGCTCTTAACTTTGCAGAATATCAATTAATCGAGTCTATTGTCAAAAACCAGAATGCGTTTGCTACTAACTTTGATTGGTGGGGATATATCGAGCCTATTATAAACCTTCAATGGTTTCAGTGGGTTGGCGCTGCTATATTTGCTTGGGGCTGGGTGCATCAACAGCGTTGTCATGCTATTTTGGTATACATCTATCTAACTCTCTTATCAAATACAACTAAGAAGCTTTGATTTCATCAGTCAGATGCTATTCTGTGTGATCCCTGGTTTAGTGTATAATTGCATTTATTAGTATTTCGTAGGCAGTTACTAAAATGAATTTCTTGATTTTCTGAAGGGATTGTTGCGAGAACAGAGAGAACAAAATGATGGCTACGTAATCCCTCATGGTGATTGGTTCGAATTGGTTTCAAGTCCACACTACTTAGCTGAAATAGTACCTCTCTCCCTCCCTTCGTCTCTCCTTCATGTTTTACATCAACTGAAATGAAGAACCATCAAAGTCAAAATAGATTAGCAAGACTTATTTTAGTAATCGAATGCTCAAATGCAGGTAATATATTTAGGCCTTCTGGTTGTGAGCGGAGGCACTGACTTCATCATATGGCTACTTTTTCTATTTGTGGTAAGTTTTGGGTAAAATTTCTCACCGCTACCGGTTTATCCTATTCTACCTGAAATATTCTCCTTATTTGTTTATGTTGCTTCTTTCTTGGCTATGAATATGGTGGTGAAACACATATGTTCGCGCTGTTCATACTTCAATTTGGTTCCTCAACGTTCAATTTGGTCATAGTTATATACACACACTTTGAACAACATGAATCCCAAAAGTGAAGTTGAGGAGAAATAAATACGACCTTGGAATTTGAAACTGTTGATTTGTTGTTGCAGGTGGCTAATCTTACATTTGCAGCAGCAGAGACACACAGGTGGTACCTGCAAAAATTCGAGGGTTATCCTCAAAACCGACGTGTTATTATCCCGCATGTTTATTAGATGTTTGCTTATCTTTTGTCTCGGACGAGAGGTGTTCTGTTGCAGAAGAGGTTACAATCTGTATCCACTCTATACAGGCATGGTTTTCCGGACTCGATCAACTATGTTTTTTGGCAAGTGTGGATGTATATAAGGATTGAAACTAGCACCTCTGTAAATCCAATGTATTAACAACAGTTAGAATAGGAGTTTGTTTGATAAGGTGATATTTTCATGAGGAATGGCATTGGGTATTGTTTTCTTGGTCAGGTTTTGATAAATTTATAATGCTTAACTTCATTAATAAAACTAAAACAGAGTGTTGTTGACAATGATGGCTATAAATCGTGTTGCTACTACCAATCAAAATGTCAAGAAACAAGAGATCATCCGTCGGTAAAGAAATACATGGTAGCTCATGATAAGTTTGACTCCAATGTGACAATGACTGTTATTATTAGAGGAATTGGGCTAGTTGTGTTCAATGATCTTGAAAGTCGTTAGGTTTATATAAATTTTATGTATATTATCCCGATAAGTGATGTAACTTGATTGGTGTGGATATGTGACTAAACATATAATCTCTCACGAGAGAAAATCTGTTGTCCCAAATAGAATATCCCTTTTCATATTCTACTCACATAAATTCACTTTTTCATGTGTGTGGAATAAAGATGTCATATTTTAATTTAATTTTGATTATTTTAAATGATTTTATGTGAATGGGAGATGGAAGGGGACACCTATTTTTGAAATAGTAGATTTTCTCTCATCTCTCACCATTTATTATCTAAATCTCTCACCATTTGTCATATTATGATTGATAACACACTTGGAATTAACATAATTGGATTGGTATAGAAAGTGAGTGGCATATAATCGCTCACGTTATTTGATATATTTTGATTGGTGACTACACGTGAAAATATTAAGAATATATGATAAAATGCATTCAACATAATTAGATTGGTGTAAACACATGAATAGACTTGTGAAAAAGCTATTAATTCAAAAAAATACTTTACCAATCAGTAATATTAAATTGGCTAAATGTAATTTTTATTTGATGATCATCTAAAATAATCAAATGCCTCTTTACTATGAAAACGTTCTCTGGATTTAAAACTCACGTGGTAGAGCAAAAAAAGATTTGGAACAAGTCGAAATGTGTATATTCCAACCAAGATTAAGGGGCTTATAGATTACAGTAAACAAGTTTAGGTGCCAATAGGACATTTTTAAGAAAGTATTAAGAGTTAATAGGTCCTTTTTAGCAACTCCAGAGGTAAAGAAGTTATTTTCAAAGTATATATTTACTCTATAAATCTTGTAGTAGCGGTATCATAGTATTTGTATAGAAGTAATTAATTTTATTGTTAATTTCAGATTTTTACATCAAAACTAACCTATAACATTCTTTTTTTAGCATTTACTTTCTACAATTATGGAATTTGAACTCATGATCTTACACTTCTTAATGAATGTAATAACCACCAAGACATTGTTTGGTAGGTAAAGCTGACATATAATTAGAAAAACAAATGGAGTTACAATAAATCATATCCATCATATATATGCTATCAATTTCGCATAATCACATTAAATAGAAAATGTGATTAACTATGAGATTAGCATCTATAGAGTATCACTCATGCTCACTTACACCTTAATGATCAAATTATATTTGGTCATCTATATCTATATATATAATTAAACTTCTAACGATAGTCGTATGTGTCGTTCTCTCCTCATTTCACTACCCATTAAATCTGACGTGTCGTCCTCTTCTTTATTCACTCTATAAATTAATTATAACTAGTCGAATACCTGCGCATTTTTAAATTTTTTATTCGTTTAGTTATGTTCTTTTGATAGAAATTCATTTAGTTTATTTATTAGTTACTCAAATAAGCTAAATCGAATCAAACCAAAATACACAAAATAATTTAAAAGTATAATTAATAATAATAATAATAATAAAAAAGCTTCCAACCATTTAACCAAGAACAATTCACATTAAACAACTTACATAACCGATAAACAATATCATCTTCTTTGATTTTCTGGACATAATTACTATGCTCACACACATCTCCATCATTTCCAATTTCTACCTCCTTTTCCCTTTGATCTCTCTCTTAATTTGTGTGAGAGACAAACAAAAAATACATTCTGGTGTGTTCGTAGTTTTATGACCTCATGCAATGAATTAATCATAGAAAAAGAAGAAGCTTTCTTAATTATAAAAAAATGCAAAATTGTAGAAAAGAAGCAATATCTTAAAAGATGAATATGAATCAAGTTGGCCTAAGATAGAAACACAGAAAAATGAGCAACAGTTAATTGAGAGGGGAACAATTTGCAAAATTGAAAGAGGTAATAAAAAAAACTCAAATCAAGTTGGTGGAAAAGAACAACAAATGGCAAGTATATATATATCGAGATTAGATGACTGTTGGTGTGGAGGAGAATGTGAAACGGAAAGGGAAAAACGTTTTGAAATCGAAGAGGAGTTAAAGACTTCATAAAGGAGAGTAATTAGAATTTAATAGATTTGTGAATGGAGACCAAACCAAAACAACACTTACTAATTCCTACAACGTCAAGTTTGAGGGGTTGTTGTAGATGATTATATGGGATATTAGAAGTCATTAATGAGTAAAAGTAAAACAAAATTAAATTTTAAAATCATTATTTGAAAACTCAACAAAATGTAAAACAAAAACAAAGCAAAAGAACTTATGTTTTATACGATGACACATCATCATTTTTGATGACTTAGCAGCATATTCTTTGGCTTTTATATATTTAAAGATTACTATAATCAATTTTATTTCCTTTTATTATTTTATCATTTAAGTCTAATATTCCTCAACTTTTCGATGACACGTCAAGTTTGATCTTTTCTCAATCCTAAACAAATTTAATTTATTTCCTAATTATTTCAAATTCAAACTAGAACTTTCAATTTTCTTATATTTCGATCAACTAATTCTTATTTCTTCCTCATTTTCTTTAATTAAATTAAGTCATTTAATTCTTCTATTTCATAATTCTCATTGATTTTCTTCTATTTTATTTATTTTTTTGTATTCCTATTATTCCCACAAACTGTAGAGTTCTTTCTCTATTTTTTCTCTTTCATTATTTTTTCCTTCTTGAGATATTTTAGAGTATGAATCATTCCTTTCACCTAAAAAAAATAGTAAAATATTAGTTTTTTTTATTGAGGTAAGCTTTTTTTAAATAGTATATATAATGAATTATGTGTGGATGGATTTCTATTTTAGTATTTTCTTATCAATTTTGGAATTGTCAAATTGATTAGACTGGATTTCAAGTGAACATTATACGATAAAAACAATAGTATCATTTTACGTGATAAGACATATGAGAAAAGTTTAGATTGTTTTTTTATGTTTTTTTTTCCGAAAGATATTTTTCTATATGTATATTATTAGATACATATTTTTCTCTTTTTGTATTATTATTTATTTTATCGTATTTACACTAAATCTTACAAATCATATTTTATTTCAGTTTTAAAACAGTTAAAGACTAATTATATTCTATCAAAAAAAAAGACTAATTATATTAAAATGTTATAGATAAAACACAATCACATAAAATAATAAATCTATTTCGTGCATCACACAGATTCAAGACTAGTTAAGTATTAGATTTTATTTTACGACTTTATAATTAAAGAAAAAAATTCAGAATTCCCTCAAATTAAGGCACTTCTTAAAAATATAAATGACGACGGGTTCATACGGTGACTATTTAGGGTATAATAAAAGAACACAAACTTTTATTTAATGCTTAATGACCAAAATATAATTTGATCATTCAGGTTTAAGTGAGCAGAACTGTCCATAATATTGTTAAAATTAAGACCTTCACCACGTGTTCGAATTTAATTAGTAAATCAAGATGTTGAGATTTAAACCCTTAATCATTTTGATTTACAACACTCTAATGTATACCTGACAACATGTGAATGTCATCTAGACCTTTGAGAGAGACCAACGAAGATGTTAAAGAAAGACTTTGGAGATTATCTCCTAAGGAATCAGGAACCAGGGGGTATGCATATGTTTGGTTCAATGAATTTTATTTTTTAAAAAAAAAATTACATTCGTGATTTCATGGATTGCAAATACAGAAATTTGATTTCATTTTTTTTTTCAAAAAGAGACAAATAATTTACAAAATTGACAATTAAAAGAATTTGACTTAAGGTGTTCGTATTTGATGACATGTCAGATTAATTTTGATGATGTGTCATGTTGACTTGTTGACTTTGATGACGTGGCATAATAAAATATTAATTTTTTGATGACATGTCATGTTGACTTGATGACCTGAAGGGTTGACTTGATAAGGTGACAAATGTTGTTAATCAATTTCCTTTATTTGTTAAATATGTAATGCCTCCTTTTGCGAAAAAATAAAACCACATTTCTCTATTTGCAAAATATTGAAACCACAAAAATTTTATTTGTACTTTCCTCTATTTTTTAAACTGAATTGAACTAAATTCAACTGAAATGAACTGAACTGAACTGAAGTGCATTTACTGAAGGAAATTACTGAACTGAATATATACTAACGAATTGAACTGAACTGAAATAAATTATTGATAAGGCATAAAGAATAGGACCTTTAAGCATATTGAGGTTTGCATGCACTTCTCCCCATTGGGATTATTTTTTTAATCGAAGAGTATCATATCATTAAATAATACAGAAAAATTACAGCACGATGATAATCAAAGAAAAATGAGAAACAAAACTCACAAAGATATAGGCAAGAGTCAGTATGAACCGCATAAAGGGCAAATAAACACTACAAAGAGCCTAAAACACCATAAAGGTACTAAGAAAAGCGATATAAAAAATCATATATTCTCGAGATCTCGGATCTGCTGAAAAACAATCGAAAACCATTCTTCAACATGTATGCCCCCTCTAGAAAATCGGATCTAAGTCTTTCCTAAATTGCACTCCCGTAAATTTACACATCTATGGATTAAGTCAACCTTTTCCGCCCGTGCTAAATCTGAATGAGCTTTAAATGAAGAAAATATAGCTAACGGATGCAAATCTGGCGACAAAAAAAATATTGTTGAAATATATGATTCTAAAACAAAACGAGGGATGATGAAGAGGAGAAAAGTAAATTAGATTTCAAGGATGATTTAGAAGACAAGGAAGCTTTTGCAGAAATTTCAAGGATGATACAAAGTAAACAAATCATTTGTTCTTTTGATATTCCCTTGTTGTGCATCCTTGGAGATTTTTCATCAGAACTATCTATTGAATCACTCTTTGTATCACAATGAAACATAATTCTATGAACTTATATCTGGTAAATCGTTTAACCGATTGATTTCACTCACGAGAAACAAAGGGTACGAAAGAAATATATCCCAACTCATTATAGCTGACCCTTTGATGGCTAAGAAATGGAATTGCAAATTTTGTGTTTGCTGACCCAAACACTTCGTGTGTATATATATAAATTTTATGTGTATGTCTTGACATATGACAGCTTTGGATTGGTGTCGATACGTAAATATGCCTATCATTATTCGCCATTTGTCACCCTCTGATTGGAAGTGACACGTGATATTATGAAGAATATATGGTAACATGTATGTGATATCTTTGGAATTAAGCTCGGATGCAAATAGAACAAGAATTTACCCATCTGTCAAGCATTGATTGGAAGCAACACGTAACTCATTACCAGTTTGGTGTGACATCAAATGGCCCACTAACTTCATTATTTTAATGACTTTTAAAAACAATTAACACAATAATTTTTTTTTAAAATTGGTGCTAATACGTGAATACTCTGTGAATGCCATGAATTATGTGTATTATCTTGACAATTAACATCTTTTGCATTGACAGTAAAACATGATTAGGTCTAAAACCACTAACCATTTGTCACGTTGTAAATTTGAAATACGTTAAGTATATATGGTAATATGTGTTAATTACAACTATATGTAGAATGCATGATCCTTGTGAACACGCAAACAATCTCTTGATTAATTACTAAGATACGTCATTCTTTGAAGAAAATAACATGTACAATAGACGAATATATAGTAACTTCCAGTTGCAGTTACAATTGCAAGTCTGGTTTAGTATGGAAAACTTCTAGAATACATTTGGTGTACCACGTCATCCGTATATCGGATATATAATTTATCGACATATTATAACTATTAGGATTCATGGTTTATAATTTAAGGTCTTGGGTTCATTTTTTAGAGTCTATAATTTTTATTTTATCATCTAAAATTTTATATATACAATTTAGCGACATATCATAACTAGAGTCTATTCCCTTTTAGTTAGTGACAGATATAAGTTGATCGGTTACCACTAGATCTTAATCTAAGGGTCCATTAATTGAATTCCTTTTAGACCCTTAGATTAAGATCTAATGGTGCTAAGGGAATGAGACTCATTATAACTATTAGGATTACGGTATAAAATTCTTATTGGTTGAAGTTATATATGTCAATTATTTATTCACTTGGTGTACCACATAATCATACACTAATTGTATACTTTAATCTCTCGTTTAGTAAGATGCACCGATACTACTAGAAAATTTACAACAAACTAATTTTACTTCAAAAAAAATAAATAGAGACTTTAATTGAGAGGAAATGGGCTTTATGATTGGGCCCACTACTGCACTACTATAATTTCCTCTTATATTTTTTTGGAGGAATCTATCCATCACTCACAAAAGATTTACAATTAAGTTTGCACGTTTTTGTATTTCATCATTTTATGAAAATTCATTAATCTTTTCATCAAGTTGAGTAGTTAACGGTGTAATTTTGATTAATCTATTTTTTTCCAACAATTTATGATATTCTAAATTATAGATTTCAAGAGTGGTGCTCACATAGTCAATAATTGACCAAATACAATTTGGTCAATCACCATTAGATCAAAATCTAAGAGTGGAGATTAGATACTAATGAAATCACCAAACTAATCTCAACCCTTAGATTTTGATCTAACGGTGATTGATCAAATTGTATTTGGTAAATTGTATTTGGTCAATCATTGATCATGTGAGCACAACCGTCTGTTCCACTTTTTCTTCTCTCTATTAAGTTCCAAGCATTAATTCTTTTTTTTTTTAATTATTATAATTTCATGCTATATTCATTTGACTTGCAACTATATTCATTTTTTTATTTTTTTAAGGGATAATCAAATATTTTTTGTTATTCTTTTTAATTGTCAGATTTTATTATCTAGAAAGGTGATAGAAAAATTCGAACTGCTCGCATTGCTGGGTTAGAAAATTTGAGAGCTTGTGATTTATTTCTTCCCAATTCGTTGGAATGGGATGTGGAGGCGCAGCTAGAGCTTTTCTTCCTTAGGATGTAGAAGCGAGATTCTTAAAATTCTGATGTGAAGATTAGGTGATTCGGAATGTTATTATATGGAATGGTTCCATAATGGTGCTTATACGGTGAGGAATGCTTATCGGTTTGTCAAGGAAAGGATGAAAAATAATGTTTTGTTAACTATCAACTTGAGATTTTAGTAGAACCGGTTAAATAATATGGTATCAAAGTCTGTACGATCAAGTGGTCATGAGTTCGAATCTTGACAATCTCGTTTGTTGGTGAATTAATAACTCAAGTCGAATGGGTCTATGATGTTCGAATCCTGACAACCTCGTTTGTTGGTGAATTAATAACTCAAGTCGAATGGGTCTGTGATGTTCAAGTCCTGATCACCTTATTTATTAGTGAATTAACCATATATGGTGAAATGAGTTTATAGTGTACACGCTTCAAGTAAAAAAAGGCTTTCGCGTCTCAACGTTAAAATTTTCATCTATAGCTTCTTCTTCATCCCTATCTGCATGACAATTTGATGTATGAATTGTGCAATGTCAAATACAAACTCATTAGTATTAAGAGTATTAAAATATTCGTAAAAAATAATGTTAAATATAGAGGTGTGACCACGTTGTCCTAATTTCTCATTATTGAAGAATGAAAAGACTGATTTTGGCTAATTCGGTGAACCTTGTTGGAAAAGCATTTTGCAAATCGCAAATGTTTTGTTAATTAGAGGGTAGTAAGTCTTGATCCCTCTTTGGACTCATATTTGGTGGATTAACCTACACTTTTTTATTGACTTGACATGTTTTTGGCATTCATTATTGTAATTACAAACTTGATTCTTGACTTGATATGGTGGGTGCATGTTTCTTAGCACACTTCAATTCAAGTTGATGATGATATGTACAATTGCCTGGGGCAATTTTGTTTTAATCTTACTAAATCTATGCGTTTATGGTTATAAAGTTAGTACTTAAATCCATTGAGATACCTCTAAACTAAATCCACTCCAAATTTATTATTATGTTAGTTCATTTTCAGATTCGAATTTCTTTTTAAGGTTCATCCATCTATTGTAATATAATACTCAAGTACACAATTGTTGATTAGATTCAAATTTACGTTATCTTTAGATGGTTTAGCTAAATGATTAGTTAAGTACGTCTAAAAACATGAGGCTGACAAGAAATGTCAAATTCAACTTAAAATGTTTATATTTTCATTAAAATTAAATTAGTTGGGCTAAATTCATCCAAGTTCTTTGAATTTATAGAATTGTCTCGTAATCTCCCTGAATATATTAAAAGTGATTTATTTATCATTTAAAATAATCTATTACTCATCCAAATTTGTGTAAATTAATATATTAATTCGCTATTTAAATTTATAAAGGTAATTCACTTACATTTTACAACATTCACTATTATTCTTTCATATGTTTATATAAACTTAATATGCGTCACTTTACTTTATATAATACTAGGGAGATGACAAAACAATATAATAATAATTTGAGTAAATTCAAATTGTTATTTTTTTAATAGAAGTTGAAGATGTTTTTTGTTAGCTGACTCCTATAGAGTTTCAACTTAAAATGTGAGATTTAAAGAAGGATCCAAATCTTGTACCTCTAATAATACAGGTATGAAGAGAAGCCCAATGAAAAACGGGCAGAAAATGTTTTATAAAATCAATAGAAGAGGACAGAGGAAACGAAAATCGAGAAGAGTTGCAGCAGTCAAGAAATTTAATGCATTAATTAATTCAAACAATTCATTAAGTTGACGCTTTAACGGTCACTTCTAAACTAAAATAAAAAAATAAAAATATTAAATGTGATATATGGGACTGCCTGCCCTGCTCTCGTTCTGGGCTTTCTGGGCCTTCTCTGCACTCTCCATGTGCAATCCATGCAAATAAAGTAGAGACATTGCAGAAGGGAACCGTTGCCTAATTGCTTCACAACAACAAAAATTAGAAAAAATGATCCACTTAATTTCATTTCTCAGAATTGACATGTATATTATTTTGAGTTTTCCGATTGTAGTTGGTTTGTGAAATAAAAGATACGCTTAATATACCTATAATTCCATAAATTTGTCTTAAAACTTCAATTCTCGCATCTCAACTTTTAAAGGTTATAAATAAGCCTTATGTTTGTTAGAAATTAATTACTTTCTAATTTCAAATTTAATGTGTCAAAACGTGTAAATTGTAGATGATGCTACTATAAGTGCAATGCAAGCTTTTAATACAAGCAGTCAAAATTTTTGGAAAAGATATAGTCTATCGCTTTCACGTTTTGATAAGAACGGTTTTAGAATTAGGGGGTTGCTAAAAGCAATCAAACAAGAATAAAATGTCAACTGTAAATAGTTGGACAAGAAAAAAAATGTTACTTGTTACATTTAAGGAATAAGGGACTAAAATGACCCCAACGTTTTCATGAAGGCACCAATTTGACTCCCAACGTTTAAAATGGTACTAAAACAACCCCAACATTTTCCAATTAATACCATTTTAACCTTCACTAACGGAAAATGCCACATCAGCACATCAATTCTGTTACTAATTGCCAACTCAACGGCATGTCACCAATAAAAATTCTAAAATAAGGAACTAATACTAAATCTATGCCACATCAGCACATCAATTCCGTTACATATATGTTTGTTATTGCAATATTGAACTATATTCTTGACTTGGAATTTAGTAGGCCTCAATTTACCTATAGCCATGGCCTTTTCAATTATTCAAATCTAAATCTCAGATCCAAATTGACTGATCAAGAATTTGTCTGTTTTTTCTAAGAAGAGTTGCAACTTTGAGGAGTGTCGTATGCATGGTTGTCAAACCCGGCTCGGTCAAAGACCCGGAAGAGCTAGAGGGTCAGGGGTTTAAGGTTCAACCGGGGTTCAACTGGGGGTCAATAACTATAGTTAAACGTTATTAATTTGAATTATATTGACATATATGTGTCAAATTAGCATTTAATTTGTTTTTTTATATTTAATATTTTAATTAGAAGGTGTCAAATTAGCATTTTATTTGGCAAATAAAAAATTGAAAAGGAAATTGAATAAAAAGAATAAATAGAATTTAATATTCTAACATTAAGACCCTAAAATTAAGCAAATATTTTCAAATTCAAAGTATTAATTTTCTTTTATAACAATTTAGAGCATTAATTAAATTCTTTCCACTCACCAAAACAAATTAGATTCTTTCCTAATCACATATTAAATGCAGTTCCATTAAATAATTTTTTAAAACAAATAGAAAAGTCGATCCTTTGAAACCCGCTAACACTCGTGGCCGGGTTTCCAGGTTACCGGGTTTTCAGCGGGTTTCAAAGGGATTAAATTTTCCCTACTTCCGGCCTGAATTAGTGGTCGGGTCCGATCAAAGCCGGTTCGACCGGTCGGACAGGACCGGGTTTGATAACCATGGTCGCATTTGTGATGCTTGAAGTTAGTATAGAATTTTGGGAGTTTATGGCCCATAATCTCAACTATTAAAGTTTCAGAGCTTTAATGGTTGGCCACCGACACTCGTACAGTCCTCATGGGAGGAGTCTCGATTAAAAAGACACGTAATATAGTAATTAGTGTTAATTAAATTTTGAGGGTTGCTAGAAGATGTTGTGTTATTGACTATTGAATGAGGTTCTTGTTGTTGTGTCGGAGCCATCATCCCCTGTGGTAGTCATGGCCCCCGTGGTTATGGAGAACTGAGTCATTAGAGTCTATCGCTTATGGTTTATATTAGTGAATTTCTTTTTGTAGCCCAAATTCAGTCTTAGAAAAAAAATTACTCTTCATTCGAAAAATCATAAAAATTTCAAATTTTCTCTCAAATCTTTAACTCTTTCAAACTTTGAATCATTCATTTCTGGGTAGATATCATGGAAGAAAGGAGAAGGGAGTCAGAAAAGGACCTATGATATGTAATCTTTCAATCTTTATAGTGAGGACGTCCAAGGCAGACGCCTTACCTACAATGGGACGTGAAAACAGTATCCTCTCATTGTAGAGAGGGAAAAAAAACGCCCATTTTCCCACCCCATTCTCACAAGAACGAACTTGTTTTTTTAGATTTTTAAATTAACATTTGCCTTGGCTTTTTTTATCTGTTTTCTAGTGTTTTGATTTGTTTCTGTTTTTAATTTCCACTTTATATTGATGGAATACCGCTTAAATAAGTAATATCATAAGATTAATGAATTAAAAGTCCAAATCAACTTTATTGAAAATTAGATTATCTTAGACCTCTATTTTGTTGCAAACCAAAACTATATATAATTTGATAGTGAATCTTAACGTGGGGAAGTTGAACCATCATTTTCGCTCTTATTCGCCCTTTTACCTTTTTCGTTTAGGATAGGAGGCCCTAAATTTTTGTACTCAGTGTGCCAAAGAAAAGTACACTTAGGGCAGCTTAAAAGCCACGTGGCATCACAGTAGATCCACCGAATATAAAAGAACACTTATTTTTCACTTCTTTTATATATTTATTTATTTGGGCCAGTTGTTGTTTTGTACTTGAGGGGCCCACTACATTAACGGCTACTTTTTCCACTTACTAAATAGCGCTTCATCTGCCACGTGACTCTCTCTCTCTCTTATTCTGATTTGAGCGGGAGAAAAAGGCGGGCTCCGCAGGCCCCACTTTTGTCGTCTTCTCCTCATCTTTTGCGTCGCTTGTCTCTGTCGTTGACTGAATATATTTAATTATGTTTGGTCCCCACCCTTCCCCCCGAAGCCGGCAGTAATCAAGACTATTTAAGTTACCAATTAAATTGAATAAAAGGGTAATACTACTATGCTAGTGAGAAACCAAACCCAAACCATATTCTTACATTAGTAATTTTTTTTAAAAATAAAAATAAATAAATAACAACCAGAGTAGGAAGAACTATATAAAGAGATGCTCTGAGTTCGGTAGTCACAAATTTGAGTAAGAGCGATATTGAGTTCTGAGTTTTACAAAAATAATGTAGTGTGTAATCGATTCCTCACTTATTGCATAATAAAACATTCGCCTCATCGCTTTCAGAGACATAAGCAATATTTGCCGAACTTTGTTAACAAATTTTGTATCCTTTATCACTTTAATATCTTCATTGTTAGCTTGATTATTAATAGAGCCAAATATTTAATTTTCCATTGAGTTAAATAATGCTATGTTGACAAGATTATGGGACAAATATTCAAATTTACATGAAGTTGCTCCACTTAAGTTAAAGTTTTGTGTTCAATTAATGCGAGCATAATATTTTATCAAGAAAATAGTCGTTTAAGGAATGCTTGAGCCACCTTGAACCGACAAACTAATAAGATTAGCTACTTAAAAGAATATCCAATTTTGCATATCAGAATGAGGTGATAGATTGATCATGTTTGTAAATAAGGTGAAACATTGAAAGGCTTAATAATCGAGTTCTTTTTTGGCTAGTTCGTGAGGGGTAATGTAAACCACTATGTAAAGAGAGCAATTATATCCAGATAATTTGAAACACCATCTTTTAACATTAAAATTCCGAAAAAAGAAAAAAAAAATGCTACACTTGACAAAACTAGGAAATTGATGAACATTTGTGACAAGATATTTGAAATATCTCAAAATGTTTCGGGTTGCTGTTGTTGTTGTGCCGGAGAAGGCTGAGAGGTAGGATCGGCTGAAGAGGGAATATCAGGACCAACACGGCAGCCTTCAAGCATGAAAACAATATCAGACATTGTTGGTCTATCTAGTGGGTCTGGTGCTGTGCAAAGTAACCCAACTTTCACTCCTAATAGGAATTCTTCCCATTCTGATGATTCCGGGTCAAGCTCTAGCAATCCCGGTTCCAACAGTTCTGTTATTTGACCTCTTTGCAACTGCTTCTTCACCCATTTCACTATATCTTCATCTTCGCTAAACATCACCGGTCGTTTGCCGGTTAGTAACTCTAGCAACACTATGCCAAAGCTGTACACATCTGATTCTCTTGTGGCTTCTCCGGTTAGTACTGCTTCGGGCGATACATAACCCAATGTCCCAACACCTGTTGAAGTTGAGGCTTCTGCTGGAGTTGCCACCGTTAGCCTGTCTATCCCGAAATCGGAAAGATGGGCTTCAAAGTCTGCATCGAATAGAACATTCTGCGGCTTGATGTCTCCGTGAACCATGTTTGATGTGTGCAGGAATGCTAATCCTCTGGCGATTCCAAGAGCTATTAGGTGCCTCATTGGCCAATTAAGCACATGACCATCTTGATGAGATGCTTCTTGCAAGAGAGTGGCAAGGTTCCCATTTGGCATGTAATCATACACAAGTAGTCTTAAATCGGGTGGCCCTGCATAGTACCCGCGTAAAACTGTGAGGTTTCGGTGCTTTACTTTGCTTAGAAACTCAGCTTCTTTCCTGAACATGTTTTCATCCATAGATCCATCTGCAACAGCAAGTCTTCTTATTGAGAGTACCATTCCATCATTATAACACGCCTTGAAAACCAATCCATATCGCGTTCTGCTAAGCACGTTTTCTTCGTCAAATTGTCTAGTTGCTTCCATTGTTTCTGCTAGTGTTATCTTGTTATTAAACATAACAAGCTTTGGCCCTCCACTATCCGTGCTACTACGACCCCCACTCGCTGCTGAGCTACCCCTTGCTGGGCTACGTTTCTTCTCCCCTGCGGCCCTTTGTTTTAGCCTCTTTCTCCATCTCAAGAGGCTGAAAATATAGAAACAACAGCACATTGACAGTAGCAAAGCTCCAACTGCAGCCACGACAACAAACAGAATCAGCTTTTTCCTTCTATCCCTTTCATCTTCATCCTCACATTCTTTATCCAATGGCGTGCCACAAAGGTCTGCATTGCCGGTAAATGTGGTCGGATTGTTGAATCTTGAACCCAGCGTCTCAGGAATCTCACCTTCAAGATTATTACTGGACACATTTAAGTACACCAAGCTACCGATTTGAGTAAGGTTGGAAGGAATCTCCCCACTCAAGTTGTTGGTGGAGAGATCAAGAGATGTTAAGTTGGATAAATTGGACAAGGAATCCGGAATACTGCCTGAAAGATGATTATTATCAAGCAACAATGAAGTTAAGGACTCGCATTTAGAGATTTCCTCAGGGATTTCTCCAGATAATTTATTCCTACTAAGATCAAGCACTTTCAAATGAGAAAGGCGAGCCAAATCAGCTGGAATTTGACCACTCAACAAGTTTGAATGCAACTGAAGAATTTCAAGATCAGAGCAATTAGCAATCTCTGGTGGAATAAGCCCAGATATTTGATTATCGGATAGCGAAAGAACAAGTAATGACCGAAGAAATCCATAAGTTGACGGAATCTGACCAGACAAAGAATTAGAACTTAGGTTCAAGTAGCGTAAACCCATCAAGCTACTCAACCCTTCATGAACACTCCCGGACAGCTTATTCTCCTGCAAAGCAATCACTTGAAGATTAGGCAAACCGGAAAGCTCAGACGGCAACTGGCCTGATAGATTCTGTTTACTCAAGTCGAGAGTTGTAAGTCTCAATAGATTTCCCAAACTAGCAGGAATCTCCCCAGAAAAACCACTCCTGCTCAAATTCAATGACATAATCCGACTCAAATTCCCAATATTAGCAGGAATTTCACCAGAAAATCTGTTGCCACTGAGGTCCAATGTAGTCAAATTGCTCAACCTGATAAGCTCCTCAGGTAAGCTTCCATTCAAAGCATTATCACGCAAACTCAACGTCTCAAGTTCGGTAAGATTATGAAAACTCGCCGGAACTGAACCGGAGAACTGATTCCCTCCTAGGTATAGCTCTTTTAAACCTCTCATATCACTCAAAAAGGCAGGAATTTCACCGGAAAAACGACTCCCCTCAACGCTAAGAACACGCAACGACCTACATTGCTTTATCTCCACAGGAACTACTCCACTGAAAGTATTTTCAGCCACTCTAAGCTGCTCTAACTTAGACAAATTCCCAATCTCCGGAGGAATCACACCGGATAACAAATTACCAGAAACATCCAGCATTGTCAATGTAACAACTTTGGTCAACCATAACGGAAACACGCCATGTATCCTATTATGCTGAACATCTAGAACCTGCAAAACACTAAAACACCCCCCTGATTCGGGGCTTTTAACCTCCGTAAACGCATTGAATCCGAGCTGAACAATCCTCAACGACGGCGGATAAACCGATACATTACAGAAGATCGACAAAGGAACCGAACCAGTAAGGTTATTTTCCGAAAGAGAAACGACCTGAAGCTTAGGGAGAGCTCCAATGGCAGCCGGAATCACACCGCCAAGCGCATTGCCATTCGCGCTCAAATGCACAAGCGAAGAGCAATTCGCCACGGCGGACGGCAGAGTCCCTTCTAACAAATTGTAATCCAGCCATAGGTACTGGAGATACTGAAGCTGACCGAAACTCGCCGGAATCAAACCGGTGAACTGATTATACGACAGGTTTATGAGCTGAAGCTGAGATAAGTTCGCAATCTCCGGCGGAATATCACCGGAGAAAGCATTAGAAGAAAGATCGATATACACTAGGTTACCGGGGAGATTCGCCGGAATTTCACCGGAGAGATGATTTTGAGCAACATTAAAGACCTGGAGACGGCTTAAGTTCCCGATCTCCGGCGGAAGAGTACCGGAAAACGAGTTATACTGCAAGAAAACAGCGCGAAGGAGAGTACATTTCGTGAGTGACGGCGGTATAGTTCCGTTAAAGAAGTTTGAGCGGAGACTCAACTTCTTTAGCATGTGTAAATTAGCTATCTGGTCAGTGAGTCGGCCGGCGAGTTGAAGGTTTGGAAGACGGAGTTCGGAGACTCGGTTGTTAGTACAAGCGACGCCATGCCAGTCGCAGGGAGCCGCCGGAGTGGAGGAATCCCAGCCGGTGAGGCCGCCGAGGGGGTCGTGGAGGGTTAGTTTGAAGGACATTAAGGCTTGAATCTCGGCTAGGTTTTCTGGGCTGCGTTGTGCGCATGCGCAGAGGAATAGGAAGAAGATGAAGGAGAAGTAGGTGAGGGTAGCCATGGAAAAAAATAGGGAGTTTGGAACTAAAGAATTAAAGAATGGAGGAAATGTGAAGAAGAAGATGGTGATGAAGATGATGAAGAAGAGAGGAAGTCCATGTGTGGGTAGTGAAGAAAATGCAGAGGAAAAGGAAGAGACCCACACGCGTTCAGAAAATCGCAGACAAACAACGACAAAATACAAACACTAAATAATCAATTCCGCAGATTCTTTCAAAAATTTAAATAACTATTTATTATTTAAAGGATTAATATATACTAACTTTCTAAATTTATTCAACTTTTAAAATATTGAATAAATTTTAGTTGGTGCAAAACTTACGATACAAGGAGTTAAAAGTTTTATAAATAATATTATAGATCACTTCCACTTTTTGATACGATCAATTTTAAATTAGAGTGTTATTGAAAATGATTGGACAATATCAAGGATCATTTGTACGGTTAACAAAAACAAGTATAAGAAGAATTATTTGTACCATTTGAAAGTTTAGCGGAACCGTTAATTTTTAGACAAGTTTGAAAGACTAACTATGTATTAAACCTTATTTAAGTATGTTGAGGGGTATTTAGGGGATTATGCAAAAGGTTATGAAGAACAACTTTTTTCTAAAACGGCAAATGGTGGACCTTTTTAGCCTCATATGATATGATGTGGGTTTGGGTTGAATGATTGAGGCCTGTGGCTCCTCTTCTGTGTGTGTTTGTATTCTAATCTAATGTGTGTCATCATCCTATCTTTGCTCCGTTGTCGTTTTGCTTTTTTTGCTGTTTATGATTTCTTTTATAAACAAATGATTTTATTTTTTAAGGTAAAAGGCAATATTGATAAGAAGCAGAATTTGCTAAATCAATACTCATGAAGCCAACTGGGGGAATTAAACATAACAAAAGTACTACGAAAAACAAGAGCATTTCGAGCAATGATATGCGTTGTCTTATTTGCTAGTCCAGCGACAAGAGATATCAATCGAGAAATTCGGTTTTGTAGCGAGCAGATTTTGACAATTCGGAATAATTTCACCAAACTCAGATAAATTAGTTTTTGTATTCTTAAGAGAGTCAAGAACCAGTTTTGCATCTGACTCAATAATAACATTTGTGCAATGGAGTTGTTAGAGTCAAACAATACGATCTCGGATAGCAATTGCCTTCACAATTTTGGAGATATAATGCCCTGATAATTGCATAGTGAATTTTTGTCGCGGATCCATCACAAATGTGAATAATAGCATTGTTCCCACAATGATTATCAGATGTAAAAATGGATGCGTCAACATTGCACTTTAAAGTACATGATTTTGGTCTACTCCGTTTACAGCTTACAATCTCGTTGCCATGAGGAGAACTTACAGTCAATTGATGTCACGAGATACTTCTTAACTACGCCAAATCCCCGTGTGACGTCCATACTCTTTTGAATCTACGACCGGCCAACCCACAACCAGAGGGGCCTATCCCATATAGTCGTCTCGTCAATCACTCGTTGGCATTCTGTCCCTTATGGTTCCCATGTCTCGATACCCTTGATGTATTTACGAGCACACACTATGGACGCTGATCGTCCAAGTGTCCATAAGGCTCCTCTCTTATGGAGACATTCGCCTCTCTTATCTTAAAGTCAAATGCACGTCTCATAGTTCCAGATTGACTAAGATGGATCACTCAACTCAGTGCTAACATATGACCTAATGGTGGCGTAGATCTTACGCCGAATATATAAAACCATGTCGCCGACATACCTCTCCTAAATATTATCTAATTTCGAATTCCCATTTCGTTTTTTTACTGTTAGACTTGTCTTGCCGAGAGGTTTATTTTGAAAACAATTTTTCAAAAATTCTGAACGTAGGTTTTAAAACGTTGAATACGCGCCGATTTTAGCTTTTTCAGTACATTTTTCTAAATAATTGTATATATGTGTTTAATATTATAGTATGTGCTTCTAAAGTTAAAAATTAGTTAGTACATGAACTATATTTGCACTTTGTTTTATAATATTTCAAATTCACAACTCTATGTTCTAAAAAGTGAAATTAGATAACATGTGTTCAAAAAATATGAATTAATTTTTAGAGGAGTATGGTTTTATCTATCTAAAGTATATTTGCATTCTATTTTCTAATTTCACAAATTCACAATTCATGAAAAACAAAACATATTGTTGAAATTACACAACGTGTGTTCATAAAATATACTTTAAATTTTAGAGCACAATGTGATTTTTATCGTTTTTAATCCCATGATCTAAAATAAACAACGTAGGTTCGAAGAAACATGGTGTATTAAATATTAAAAGACCGCATGATTTCATTTTTTAAATACGTTGTTCTAAATAATGTTATATATATTATGAATTTTATAGTCCATGTTCAGAAAATTAAGGATGGTGTTTTTCTAAAAAAATCTATATTTACAATTGAAATTAGAGAAAACAATTAAATAAATATAATTTGTAAAAGACAATTATATATTTGGATATAAATTACAGAGGCCCTGTTTTTTTTTTATTATTTCAGCAAAATTCAGTTCAGTTTAGCCAAATTCAACAAAATTTCTTCTTCATTCAATTAAATTTAGCCAATTCAGTTCAACAAATTCAGTTCAGTTCAGCCATATAGAACGAACCTTAATCAACTATGTTCAAAATAAGTATATATATGTTCTAAACTTTAGAACACAGTCAGATTTCATGTTTTTTAGTGAGATGTTCCAAATAATTATATAATATGTTTTAAACTTTATAGTCTAGGGTCAAAAAACTAAGCATAACATAATCTGATTATTACTCTGTATCCCTAAACAGTCATTTTCTCTCTCTACACTAAACACTATCTGAACGACATGAAAATTAAAAAGTGAGAGAATTAAATTGCTTAAAACGTCATCAATTTTTATAAAATCACAGTCATTGTTTCGTCACAAAACAAACCACAGTCACTTTTTAACAATTTCTACAGATTTATTTTTTCAGAATTTACCCTTTCTTATGTTAATCATGCACTTTGTTTAGCTTTTAAGTGATATTTTTCTTCTCAAAATCTTTATTAACTTAAGTGTTGTAGTGTCACTGGAAAATCTCAATTTCTACAGGTCTGAGGAGATCATACTAAAAGAATCAAAAGCCAAATTATCAATTGGTGTGATGAGCTAGCATATGAAGCGTTTACTATTCTCTAAGGCTTTGATTATTAGGAGGCAAGGTTTTTTTTTTTTTTTTTGGTAAGTATTAGGAGGCAAGTTTGGAAGGGAAGAGTTTGGGGTTGAATGAAAACTCATGTTTGGGAGGGAATAGTTGAGAGGGTAAAAGTTATGAAAAGTTATAAAATCTTCCATTTCCTTCCATTTTTTTAACCCCCTCCCAATCAAAGCTAAGTATCCATATATAAAGGATAAAAAATTTCACCATGAATAGAGATAGCCAAACAACCACACCATCAGTAAGATCAACAGTAATCTGGTTGTTAACTTTAACCAAAAAAAATAAAAAAATATCAACTACTAACAAACTCACTTTTTTTTATGCTTTGACAATTCTTTTTTCATTTTCTACTTTTCCTGATTTTTCTGACTTTTATCTCTCATTTTCTCCTCTTTATTCTATTTCTTTGTTTAATTTAATTATTGGTCAAAATTTGTAAAGAAAGAATTAAGTTCAAATGGGTAAATCATTACAATATACTTTCATGTGCTTTTTCTTAACGAAAGAACCCTAAGAAATATAAGATTAGAACAAAAGAGGAAAGAAGAGATCCACGATGGAAAAACTCTATGTTAGAGATGGTCAATTAGTGCGAAGTGTTGAAAAGGAGTGGATTATTTTGTATATTTAAGCATGTCGTATTACATAGAAATTTTCAAATGGGACATCTGATACGCTTATTTTTATGTTCAATTATTTTGGTGCATGATACGTTAAATTAGACGAGATTTCCAAACATGGAATGATCGCTTTGGCATCATGTTAATAAAACCTTAATTAATTTCAAAAGATGTCTCAAATTACCCACCAAACAATGTTTTGATGGTTATTACATACCACTAAGGAATGTGAGGTCATGAGTTCAAATCTCATTATTGTAGAAAGTGAATTCTAAAAAAAAAAAAATGCCTCAAATTAGTAATGGGATATTTAACAATTAAATGGTGGAAAATTCAAATTGATAGTATAGGTTAGCGGGAAATGGTTTCAATATCTGAAATGATATTCTTTAAAATTGGTTACAAAAGTGAAATGTTTATATATACAGCGAGATATAATTAATTACTTTATCCAGAAAAAATAAAAAGGTTGGGATATAATTGATGCAGCTATTATGAGATGTGCACAACTTTATTGCAGCATGCTAAAAGATGTGTATAACAACTACTACTATTTTACTCATGACTAAAATTGTAAACCTATCATCTATCCATCGTGTAATACTAATTGTACAAATTTTTGGAAATACCCACGTGGAATATAAAATTGGTTCTTATATATTTCTTATTTCCTTTTAAAAAATAAGCACATTTTTTAATTTATACTAACAACTATTTTAGAATTTCGAATTGACATATATCGTTTTGGAAAAACACATACTGAATCTATGAATTAAAGTATTCAATACGCCCTCTAATTGATAAGAAATCGACTTATAATCAAAGCCAAAAAAAATAAAAATCCAAGAATATGTATTTATTTTTTGATAAAAGAAATCCAAAAATATATTTGATTGAGGTAAACAATAATCCAATTGAAGATTAGAAAATGAGGGACAATAATATCAAAATAGCAAATTCTCTAATTACCAAAAAAAATAAAAAATTAGCAAATTCTCAAAGCGCAAGAGTTGAATTGTTGTAATGAAATTAAAATTTGAGCCACTGAGCCCAATATGTGTTGTATAAATTCAATGGACTACTTTCAAGTTTACACACACCTAATATCTACGGTCTTGGGCTTGGGCCTTCCAATTCGATTGATTTCTCATCTTTACATTTTTCATTAATCGATTTTGGGGCTCCTAAGGTTCATAGGGCCCAGACAGCCGCTCAGAAGTACATGGCCCAGGGCCCATTTACTTACAACTCATACTAATTAATTAGTTCTATTCATGAATGCACGGAAAGTTCTATTATGGTCTTGTTCAATGGCTCCGATCAATTGCTATGTGCTATTTGTACATAATTTTTTTTTTATACCAATCATCTTTCAATAAATTGATATGCTTTTTTAATCGGATCTATTACAATGGTCTATAATAGAAGTTTTTTGAATACACTCGTTTATAGAGTGAAGAGAGAATAACAAACAAGCTTAGTGTTTGTTGAGTTCTTAAATATCATATCTCTCTCTATCTCTCTTATAGGAAATGTTCTCCTTATCAAATATTTACTGTAATATAAATAATAAGGTGTTTTCCATAGTTATTTAGCTTTTACAACGCTATTACTTTAAGTATAGATTGATTTGAATGAAACCAATCTAATGGTGATAAACACAGAGTAACGATAAATAAAGTAATCACGATCTACACTTGGAATTGATGGTTTAACTATACCTAAATATGGTGTAATTATCTAAATAAATATTATATTTGGGTTTGTGGTTGAGTTGGGTTTAGAAATTAGTTGTTTGTTCTGGTTTAACCTGGAAATTTGCAGGCATCTTAGCAACATCAACAAATGTGATTTGGATGCATCATGGTAGTTGCTTGTCTTTCCTAATAGAGGATGAAGCATTTTTATTTACCACATGTCTTAGCAATTTTGACAAATAGGATTGTGTACGCATTAGGATAGTAGCTTATTTTCTCTCGTGGAAGGTAGACTTTTATTCCCTACCATAGCGTGACATATGTAAGCGTGCATCAATTCTGTACATCGACTTCTCTTGTAGAAGATGAAACTTTTTCATCTACCACGTGTACTAACAACCTTGATGGTGTAATTGTATTCATCATGAAAGTAGCTCGTCTTCTCTGATAAAAGATGAAACCTTTTTCGTATGTCTTAACAACATCCATAATCTATTTTATCAATGATCAATTAATTTATTTCACAACATGACAATGTTCACACATTGTCTTACTCTTACCTCTATATAGAGTCGTCAATCCTATATATATGGGAAAGCAAACTTACAAAATGGCAAGTCTTGTTTTCGTCAATCCTATATATATAGAGTCGTCAATCCTATGTTAAGTTTTGAAAATTAACAGTTGCACACAAAAAAATGGAACATATTTACGTGAATTATTCCATTAATTCGCATCAATGTTTCAAACTTCATGTTTTAGACATGAATATATTCAGATTAATATCCTGGTAGAGGATTGTTGGCTCGGTGAACAAATCTCCCTCGGTGAAAGGTTGAACATATGAAAGAGATGTTTAAAAATCTCGTAATGTTGTTTCTTACATATTGTGGTAGAGTCTTTAAAAACGAAAAACTCCCACTGGTGTGATTCGACTCATGACCTTCCTAATCATAGGTAAAGTCTTTAAAAAGAGTATTTCTTTGCCTTTGTTTGAGTATTTTTGTTAACTTAATTCGGTGTATTGTCAATATATTCCTAGACTCCTAGTTGAGTTCCTGAGTTGCAACCTATTCTTGTCTTATTACTGAAATTTATTACATCAATCTGTGGAAATTCCAATCAGCAAAAAAACAAAATGATCATGTGTTATTAAATTACCTTCCACCTCGATATTTCCAACAGCTACTTCTTAATCAGCCTATTACATGAGTTGTTATTGAAGATTGTTTCACAAAAAATATTGTAGAAAGAAAATTTAGAAGATGAAGGAAGAAGAATATTATTGTAATTGTACAGAAAAACTATTTGGGTCAAGAATATTCTGGATAATGATGGGATTACAATCAGCTGTGACAGGAGGATTTGTAATAGCAGCTCTAACAATGGATATCAAATATCTGAAAGAAGAAGACAGTCCAGGACCTACTTTTGTTTCATTTTTCACTGTTTTTGCAATTCCAGTTGTTTGCTTCTCTTTTATTTTTGCAGGTGCTGCTTTTTTTAATGCTTTTCATATTTGTTTTTCCAAGAAATCTCAACTTCCTACCAAGATCAGCATTAGTAGTTCTTGTAATTTTCATTCACAGGATGTTCAATCTTTGGTTTAGCTTAATTTGCTAATTTTTCTGTAACAATTTCCTATTATTTATTTATTAGTTTTATTGGGATTTGATCTTTCATGTGGTTTGTTTAATTTGTAAACTGAGTATCTTAAAGTTCACTTCATTAGATTAACAATGTTACAAAAATGTAAGAGTTTTTTTTTTTTTGATATTGACAAAAATGTAAGAGTTTGATTTAATATATACTTTGAAATTGTCAGGAAAAAGTCAATTGACCCCTTGTACTTTAAGAGTGTTCTCCTTACTTCTTCTTGAACTTGTTTAACAGTTTTTTGCTAGAATAAATAGATTATTGTAAGCAGGATATAGAACACTTAAGAAAAATGAGAGATTTAGTAGTTCATTTAGATAAGTTGAAGAGAGTAAATATAATATTTTAATATTTTGAGAATAATTAATTTTTAGGTATATAAGGTAAAAGAAAAAAATGGTTTGCACCATTTGTAAATAAGGTTTTATAGTTTAAAAATGTATAATTGAGGGTATTTGTACTGATATTTAGCAAACAAAGCTCAAAAAAGTTAAGAATGTTAAAAAAGATGATGTTGCAGTCAAAAGTCAAATGGTCAGAGGAATTTTTTTTTATCCGCCTGTTCAAACTTAAAATTCGGTGAACAAAACATTTTGAATTAATTTATTAGGTATTCGAAATATGCAATTTTAACTGCTTAAATACAATTTTTCTGTAAGTGACAGATTGTTTAGAAATTTTAAGAAACTTATACATAAGTGATTATTAATTATAATCAAATAAAAGATCAAGAGGCTCTCTCATTCCATCAAATGAAAGTATAATACTAGGAATTTTAAGAACGTTGACCCTCAATTTGGTCATTCTTAATAATACTAGAACTTGTAAAGATACCTTTGTATATTGCATTTTTAGTGGGGGAGATTAAATAAGATTATAGGTTTTACCACTATCAAATTTTCATCACTTTTTATGACAGCAGTTATTAAATTTTTCTGGATAGATTTCTTCATATTCTGAGCTAAAAATATTCTGAAAACCAAACCATATAGTTCTGTGAGATAAATTTTCTGATATTTTTACAGGGCATAACCAAAATCATAGAACTTGTATATATCATCTTCATACAAATTACAGAACCATTTTACATATTAATATTCTCTCATTTTACATAGTTTCTTCTTTACACCAAAAGGAAAAGAAACACCATATCAGCCTGGTAATATTACACCATTTAAATCTAGTTAAAATCTCTCTCTCGCAACAAATTGGAGTTAGAATCATCAACTGCAAATGAAAAAATTGACAAGTATACGTGTGACAGGTAGTGTGTATATTATTATCATAGATTACAAACGAAACAAAACACTTCGTTTCCAAAGGGAAGCTTTTCTCTTCGGGTGTTGCGGAGTAAAGTTGAGAAGTCCAAACATATTTTTCAAAGTTTGCTCTTGCCCTTCAAAGCCAACAAGTTTTGCAATAAGAGTTGCACTTTCTAGTATATGGTCCATGTCCGCTGTCTTTGTCCACAACCGGTGTACTACTTGCATCCGCCTATTCCCTGCATTCAGCGGTATTCCCCATTTTAGGAAAAGGTTCTCTCTTTCTTCTCTCGATAACCTCTTCTCGATTTGTCTACATAACATTTGTCTCTCTTCATTCAAAGCTTTCTTGCTGCTCGTTCACAAAGGAAACAGATTAAACTTCAACAATCTTACTTAATTGTCGAACACATAGATATGTAAATAGTATTAGTTTACCTTGAAGTGAGACTTAGAACCCTTCCATCAACCATAGTTTCATTACCCTTGAAGAATGTGTCCCGCAGGAAAGTTAGCTTCCTGACCTCAACTTCCATGTAGAAAGAATCAGAAGGATCGCCATTAAACAGCAGGAAGAAGTAGGTTCTGTGAATCAGTGACACGGAACATGCCTGCCAAAGTTCGATAATCTGCTGTTGAAGCCTCTTAAATTCTACGGGCCAGTTGCTACTACTAGTCTCCAAATCAACTTCCATTGGATCCAATCCTACATTTTTCATATTCCTCGGGTAATCGATAGCCTTCGATCTTGTTTCTTGTTCCTATCAAACATGAGAAAAAAGAGAGATGAAACGCATACCTTAAAAAATTTCCACTTCCCATCATTGCTCATAATTTGGGGAAAAAAAAGCATAAGAACTCACCAAATGAGCATCTACCAAGTGCTTCATTCCGGCATCCAAGTCACCAACACTAGAAGTAATGTGCAAGTCAATTGGACTCGAAATGATTTGGAGTTGATACTCGTCGCTACACATAGAAACCGAAGAGCGTCTTGCTGATTTATCACCATCACTACACATAGAAACCGAAGAGCGTCTTGCTGATTTATCACCATCACTACAGATAGAAACTGAAGAGCTACTACGTCTTGCTGATTTATCACCATCACTAGCTTCATTAGTTAGAGAGAGGATCGGTTGTGAGCCTTCAAATTCGCTTGCATAATCTTTCTTCAACCCAGTTGGTGGGAGGCCTTTGTTCTTTTCTATGTTCTCAAACCTTACCGGACTACTTACTGGACTATTTAAAAGTCTTGCCCTACAACTTCTACTCCTGATCATCTTGAAGCTTCTAGACCGAGACATCACATCTGGCACCCATGGAGATGGTTTTTCGGGAGATGGTACTATAAAGTCATAATTCAAGAGGCTCAACTCCGTTTGCTCCTCTGTTGGGGGTGTCCGTAATTCTGTAGTTCCGGTGTCTTCATTTTCAACCTCAGTCAAACCCGACTTGCATGTGTTGGTATTAGAGTCTTCATATGTTTGAGGGCCAATCTCCGAAATTTGTGAATTCGAAGTACTATGCGCGCTTGATCCTGTCTCCCTGATGCATTGCACTTCCTTGCAGGAATCAACTTCAGTTTGTACTTTGCTATCTGACACATGTAGAACGTCTCCAACAAGGTTAAGATTCTCATTGGAATTTGGTAGTTCTGGAGAGAAATTTGTGGAATTTGGTGGTTCTGGAGAGAAATTTGTGGAATTTGGTAGTTCTTGAGAGAAAGTTGTTTGGACATAGTTCTCATCAAAGTCAGTTGTATGGACAGATGTCCCGGAAATACTACTGTTGTCTCCGGCTGAGAACTGGGATGTATTAAAAGATCTAATGCTGTAATCTAGGAATCGAGGATCCTCCACAGAAGGTGAATATGAAATTGAATTTTCAGATTTGAATGAGCTCCGAACTCGCAATTGAGGGTAATGATGTTCTTGTTCTACCTGGAGAAAGAGTTAAGCACATATGAGAAAAATGGGCATATAGACTGGTTTGGCTAGGAAAATGAACAGTGCACATACTGATATTATTGATGATCTATCATCCTCGGCTTCTCTTAGCATGTGCTCAATCTGAGAATGAGCAAGGTCTAGTTGCTGATTCAGATCTGCAATTTCTTTGAGTAGCTGCATGACGGCAGAATAACAAAACTCAAAGGCTTAGCCAGAAAAATGGGCATTAAAATACAAGAAGATAATTAAGTTTTGAAGCTCAAAAAGATCCTTTTCCGGTTATGTTACTCCGTTTTCCTCTGTTCAAGTCTGCTATAATTTCAAAATGTAGCACACTGTTGGTGCTTAAGAGGATGTAAAGGGAACTCAAATATGACAGAGAGCCTAAAATATCACCTTTTCAATCTGAAGGTCTTTTTCTTTCAGCAATGCTGTGAGATCTGAATTGTCAGAATTCGATCCAATAGTTCGCTTTTCACTCTCCAATCTAGCCAATTCTCTTTGCAGTTGCTTCACCAATGCTTTATCAGAGACAACCACATTAACACGAGCATTGGTTGTCACTTCTTTAGCACAACTTGCAAACAGAAGGGTGTTTCTAGAATTCTCAACATGGCTTCGTGCAGGGCTTATAGTACATATGATGGCAGTCTTTGCATTGCCTCCCAAGGAAGACTGAAGAATGCGGGTTAGTTTTGAGTCTCTAAACGGTACGTGCCCATTTCTTCCTTTGCTGCACTCAGACAAAAAGGTACATACTTCAGCAGCAGATTCATATCGTGTTAAGGTATGTGAAAATTGAAAAGCAACAGAGTCTGACCTTAACTTACGGATGACAGTTCCCAATGTCAGTAAACTGCGATTTATGTGGCACCCTTCTTTCAACCTCATGCCAGCTGACATAGACTGAGATGCACGCTCACTTCCAGCGAGATCAACAAAATTCTGTGTGGAGAAAATTATAATTAGAATTACGATAACCTGTGTTTCAGGAGGCACCAATGGTTTAGAAACTTTGATAATTTGTACTAACCACTGTTGCTGTAAGGGTACTTGACTTGTCATTGCCTAAAAACTCACGTGCCGAACTGTCAATTGTCTGTCATGAACGCATAATGAGGGAAACAACTCAACAAGCAATCATCAAGTAGCACTAACTTTAAAATTTTATCGTGAAGAGACATACCAATCTCAAGATTTGATGAGATCTTGAGCTTGCTTCATTCATGGAAGTCTCCCCTATTTGTCTCTGAGCTGCAGAAATGCACCAGAATATTGATAAATATACACCTACCAATCTTTTAGTGGAAGCAAAAATTAGTCAAAGGTAGTGATTTGCCTTCACACTCTAATAGCAGTTCTTTAAAATGATTCCAGTCCCTTAGAGTTTCCTCTGTGAGCCTCTCAACAACCGTCCCTTTCTGTAAATATTTACAACTGTTATTCTAACTGACAATGCACGAGTTCGGTTTTCACCAAGCATAAAATAAGAATTACCTCTGGATCATCTAGAAGCCGAAGTGGAGTTGTATCCGTACTAAGAAGATCTCGGACAGATTCATTGTATATTTCCATGGCAGAAAATTTCAGTACAAATTCTCTTTCCTTGTGCTGTAGAAAATGGACAGAGAAGAATGCTTTCGTCAAATCAAAGGCAAATCTGCGGAATATATAAACACCAGATTAAGAAAAAATAAGCGAAAAAAATTATTTTTATGTTATTACCTTGTCTAAATAATCATATATATCTGCAACAGTGTATTCAGTTATGCCACTCATGGTGTATGTCTTTCCACTACTTGTTTGCCCGTATGCAAATATGCTTGCTGAAAATAATTGTCATTAGAAAGGGAAGAAAAAGAGTAGCAGAAAACACAAGATGAAGTTTATTGGTGAAATTTAAGTGGGGAAATCACTTACAGTTTATACCGTTGACAACTGATAATGCAACCTCCTTAGCCCCCGATTCGTACACCTGCCTTGTGGCACAATCAGGCCTAAATACTTGGTCTACAACAAAAAAAAAAAGAGAACAACAATAAATGACAGATACAAAATCAAATATGTATGAAATTGCCATCCAAGTTTCCATTAGTAAGAATAACAGTAGTAAACCTCGACTTTAAAACCGACTGACTTGATATATAGCAGTACAATAGGCACATTCTGGGATCATATCGTGTTGGATTGATATGATATACGGGTTCCAACATTACAACAGATTCATTCAAGTAACTCAAGTCTTGAATGTCAGAGTTATCTTTAAATCAAAAAATTGACCACCTGAGTAACTTTCCATGTAACTTTGTTTGTGTTCCAAACAAATGCAGTTTTTCTATTGAACATATAAAATGTGTACCCTGAGAATCATTCTTACCAAAGACATAGGCAGTTGGGTACATGGATCTATCTGAAACCGAAAGATTATTCCGATATATGACAGTGTTGTGATTGATACACTCCCAATCTGATACATCATTTCTTGCAAGTTCCTTGTCATTCAAAGGCCGCAACCGAACTGAAACAAGAATTTTGTCCTCACCACTACTCTGCTGTGCCATATTTTCCTCATCAACTGCCCCCATCTCTCACCTTCTGTCAATAACATGCAAAATTATTCACTAAGTGAAGAACAACCCTTTTTTAAATGCCTCATTTTAACAATATTTCTTTATCTCCCATCTTTTGTTGTTATTCACTTAATTAAATATCTTAGGAATATGTAGAAGAAAATAAAATTGGATTCTTAGAGAACATGAGGACCAGATAGCTTTTACAGCCACAATCATATGCTTCAGCAATTAATCATGGATTAGTGACTAAATTCACCGACAATTTTCGTCCTTTATTTGTCTCAATCACAAGCAAGAAAATTATTTCTTAATAATAAATAAGATCCTCATGAAATACATAAGCCCATTCATCAGCTATTATGCTTAATAAAGTCAAACAAAGGGTATGGTAGTTGTCTAATTTAATTGGAAAATTTGGATCTTTCTCAAATGGTCCCATTAACAGACTGTCAAAAACACCTCTACCTTCTCTTATTACATTGAATCCTATTTTTCATTTTATAAATTCTCCGATTTCTCGGTTTGAGTCCTGTCGAATCCCTTTAAATGTATTATCCGTTAATCAAAGTTTTATGTATTCACCAAGAATCAAATTCAAGACCTTATTTAAGCGACTTAGTTGATATTACTAAGTCGAACCAACCCTATGGATATGCAATAGAATATGGGAACCTATTAACTAAAAATAGAATAGAATAGAATAAAAGAGAAATAATAGAGACAATTATTTAATTTGAAACCTTGAAAAATGAGGGATTCAGAGTCCCTTTCCAAGAATGTTTGAGCCTTCCGGAAGAATCTGCACTTACTCCATGTGCTGATTACCTGTACGCCCCAACTTTGAAGGGCGTTTTGGATTTTTCTGCTACTTTACCGTTAATATTCAACCCTGTAAGAAACAAACACAAAACAAAAAAAACTTAATTAATCTCAAATTAACTAACTAAAAATCTCAGCAACAAATTTAAAAATCAAAATTCAATTCAATAACAATGCACGCATAACAAACAAATTGTTATGTAACGTAACATAACGCAGCTGAAAATGAACAAACACAAACATTGATTCGACGTTCATTAATACCAAACGCTTAAATCTGTCGAGATTTCCTTTAGATAACCTTCAAAATTCGAAAGAAGTTTGGAATTTTGAAGCTAAAAGCTTGAATTTGTCCAAATCTGCACAGTTATGCCAATAGTTTTGCTCATTGGCCCGTTTCCAATGAAAATAAAGGGAAAAAAATATGAAATCCGAGACTTCAAACTTAACAGAATTCACGAAACTGCCATAAAATAAAAACTTTTGGAAGCTTGATCTTGAGCTTACATCATTGCATTGCATTACAAAAAAGAAAAAATTCAAAAAATAGATAATTCTGTTACCTCATGAAGAAGCTCAGGTGTTTGAACGGGAAAAATGGAGCGGACAGAGGAAAGGAGAAAACGGAAAACGGATATGTTTTCTCCTTCTTCTTCGTCTTCTCTGCCGATCTCTGGTTTTAAGATTTGGAATTTAAATGGGAGAATTTTGAAATGATAAAATGAGATTGTTATTAAAAAGGTTAGTTGGTTGCTTTCATGGCTGCTCTCTTTGGATATTTATTAGCCTTTGATTTAAAACTACCGCGCTTATTCTTAATTTGATATCTCAACTTATTCTTATTCTTCTTAATTTTATCTATTTTGCTTACTATTCAAGATTATTAATTACTTTCATTAGTTATATGTTGGTTAGTTAGTTAGTTCAAATTAATTATGATGTAATTAGTTAAATTAGCTTATTCCACATGATTGCACTTTTCTTGCTTTTTAAATGAACCTTTTACTTTTTTATTTTTGGGTGGTCAAATATTCACATGTACAACTTGTTTTCAAAATGTTTGTTCACTAGTTTGAATTTTTTGTTGCAACTATATGTATATATTCATTTATGTATTTGGTTAAAACATATTAAAACTCATCGTTGTATGTAGAAAGATGTGAGATTGGTTTATTTGACATGTCTGATTATTAACCTATTATGAGTTTAGAATGTGAATTGTTATTTATAGCTTATATTTTCCACACTTAATTAGCGGTAAAAATCATTGTGCCCTTTATACAAAATCTCATAACTTTTAAAGAAGAAAAAAATCAAATCTTTTGCAAACCTTAACACTTTCAAATCTTGTCAATTTCGTGATAGAAATCATGGATTAAGAGACAAGCGGACATGGAACCATTTCAAAGTTTAGCTAATTTTTCCAAAAAATTGATTATAAATGGATGAATCCAAGATTCACACTCATCGAGGTTGAAGTGTCTAAACCTGACGCCTCCACCATGGTCAGGGTGTCTACAAAAAACATCGTGAGGCGTTTCTGCATATATCTCGCCATATGGTGGGGAGTTTCTTGCAAACGTGACATCATTTGGTAGGGTATTTTTCTCGAACGCCTACCATTATAGACCAGAAAAAAAACATTTTTTTCTGTCCAACATTACAAAAAGCAAACTCATCTTTTTTGAAAGGTCATGAATGAAAAAATTGCACTACAAATAACAACACATATTTAGAATTTAGGCTCGAACAAAAAGTTCCTTTTAGAACTTCCTCAAGTTGAATTTGACTATACATATTTAATAGTTAATTTTTTAGCTAAAACGGCTCTTTTGAGTTTTAAACAATAATTTTTCTTAAAAAAAAGTGGGACTCATAGTATTTGTTATTAGCAAGATTCATATTCTCAATTTCTATTATATGAAATGAAATGTCCTTATCACTACAGTTGAAATTACAAAATAGTATTCGAGCCGGAAAAGTTCAAAAGTGACTCTGCAAGTTTTTGATTTTCCCTTTTTTTCTTAGAAGATTTTGCATATTGACTCTGGAAGGATTACAGCCCCTTGATAAAATAATGCAAAAAAGAAATGATTATAAAAATTAATAATGGACAAGCTAATTTTATTTTTCTTTTTATTCTAAATTCTTATTTAAGAAAATTTTATGATTAACTTGTTTTCTATGGTTATCTTGTTTTTTACAAAGTATTCATTACTTTATTTTATTCACTAGTGGATTATGGAGTAAAAATTAATTTAATAGTAGATGAAACAAAACGATTTTAGTCTTCACCTTTTACTTTTTTATTTCCAAATCAAGGTCTCTCTTTCATTAAGTTTCGTGATTGAGTGTGCTTTCAATTTTTTTTAAATGTGAATTTTGAGCGTATTTGAAACTTATAATGAAATACACAAAATAAAATCACTAGATATCTCATGAGTTTTCTTTTGGATTAGTTGTTACTGTCTGTGATTAGGATTTAATACTTAAATGGGTCAAAGTCAATCTATTTTTATAACATGAAAATAATGAAACGATGTCAAATGAAGGTAGGGTTTGTGTATTTGTTTCCTTCAATCAATAATAACAAAGACATAATATCCTAACCCATTGACAACATGAAGGGCTAATTTTACTTTAAATCAATAATTATGTTATTTTATTAAATATTTAATTAATTTATACATATCTTTTTCTTGTGTACTTCTATTCCTCCTGCTAGCTAGCGAGACATATGAGCAACTTATAAGTAGAATCACGGGATTGAATCCGAAAGCCTCTAAATGTTTTTTTTATAGTTGAATTTTTTATGGTTAATTTTTCTATTTTCAAATTGCTTTTTTATTCAATTGCTGACTTTTTTAAAAAATAAAATCTTATCTACTAAATAAATTGTTTGATTTTCTAAAAGAGGTTCTCAGTTTAATTATGAGTTAAGTTCATATTTGTGTTTTATGGTTAAACTTTTTTATGCAAATGAGTCTTAGTGGTTTGGTTTTGAGCAAAAAGATGACTGTGAAATGTGTTGTTTGTAGAATTAAGAAAACGGTTAATTCTGCTGATGTGGACAAGTGCATTTTTGTCTAAATTTTTTTTAAAACTTTTAACCGATTAGGTTAGGGTTTAAGGTCAAATGTCAGAATATTTTACGGGACAAACAAACTCTCATTCAAGCGAGCAAAATTGATAATTTCCTCTTAATTTTGTAAACAATCTTCAGAATCCTCCTATGGCTAAAAAAACAAATTATAAATATTCATCTAAACGAAATATTGAAACCATAAACAAGATACTAATATGAAATTAACCCTTTAATTATTTTTCCTGTCATTTGTGAAGCATTGTTGCTGAAAGCTTTTTAATGCAAAGTTATATCTACATCTTTTAAAGTAGTACATCATGAAAAAGATAAAGAATAGGCATGCGTGATCCACCCATAAAAGGGATTTATTTATAAGGTCACTAACGTTTATACATGCAACCAATTAAGGCAGTATATACAACGAGAAATCTAATAGATTAGGGACTAAAATTGAAATTAACCAGTACCAGATTCTCAGCATTTGAGAAATTAATGCGTAGCGAATAGAGAAAAGAAAAAGAAAGAAAAAAACGATAAAGTAGGGACTGTTTTGACTTAAAGAGAAATTGGCAAATATGTAAAACAGCCCATGTGATGCAGGGCACACTAATTTTAATTATAATCTTTTTCATTATTTCACAATATTATTAGAAAGAAAAAAGGGGTCATAAATCTACCTTTTATAGCTAAATTATTTAGATAATGTATATGGTCATTCATGGAGGAATTGAAGAGGATTTTGAATCGAGCGTATTTCTTATTTTTTATTGTTGTGCTAAAAATAATATTAAAAATTAATGTTCGGTAAAATAAATAAAAATATGTAGTGTGATTTAAAAACTTTATGTTGTGTCACATCACCAATTTGAGACTTATTTTCAAACACACAATTAATTGCTAAACAGAGACGAACTCTATACATGAAGAACATCTTCATATCCATCAAGCCAATGTGTGCTCCACATGACTTTTCCTCGATGATACACACTCCTGAATAGCTCCATCATCGTTTATAAGATCCTATCGAATCTTATCCATCACCTAATTATTCACTAACTTAAGCATCAAAGTGGAATTATTAAACAACAACCTTAAACCAACCTATTTATTGTTTTATAGTTTACATAGATGCTTTCTCAGCCCATGATCGAGCTTAGTACTATTTTTTGTCCATCAATTAAATATTTACACTATTATTTTATTTATTATGGTCGACTGCATAAAGTTACATATACAAAGTAAAGGTTGTTATGATCACTTTGTTTTTTTGTCACTTTGTCCTTTTCATCATTGGATCAAATTTCACCCAACTAATCCAATGGTATATAATGGACAAAATGGGATAATTTTGTAGAAGACAAAGGAACCATAAAAAAACTCAATAGTTTGTATATTAGTTTTTTTTTTTTAAGAAAATAGTACTATTATTATTATTATTATATGAAACATATGGCTCAAACAGAAAACATAAGTACCTTAAAATTAAATTGTTATCAACTTATATGGAATAAATTTATTCTCTTTTCAAAAGAAAATGAGTCAAATTAGAGAAAAAAGAGAGAATGTAATGGAAAATAAAAGAAATTTACAACATTTAAAAAAAATATATCTCAACATAGGTAATTAATTACAATTTAGAAGCATATTGGATGAACCCGAACTATTAATATATGCACGCATAAACATTAAAAAGAAATGGTTGAAATCCAAGAAATTTTTCAAAAAGAAAAAAATATGCAATGAAAAATTAGGATTCTTTGACGTAGGCTGGGTTTGTGTGTATTTAATGGTGAGCTTTTATATAGTTCAAGAGATCTGTTTGAATATTTTTCTGCCTGAAAAGCTACGACTCGGAAAAATATTAGCATTAAACGGATGTCGTACTAAAACTCATGTCTTATTTTGTTATAAGTATCGTGTTTAGGGTTGCAATTTGGACGGGGAATCCTCATCCCCGTAGGGGATTTGCCCCAGTGGGTTTGGGGAATCCCCATTAATTTTCTTCATAGAGTGGGGATGGGGAAAAAAAATCCCCATAAATGAGGATGGGGCGGGGACGGGGATCTCTGTTTCCACCCCACGGTAATCCCCATCCCCACCCCCTCTATTTTCTCCATGGGGATTCTTCAAATTATATACTAAAAAATATATAAATGAATAAATATAGGATCATTATGACTAATAAAATAATGGGATCTTTATTTTCAATTTTCTATTTGATGGATTGATACATTATTCATTGATGCATTTTTTCTATAATTAAAATAATATTTTATATTATACTTGGTATAGTTTGCAATATGAAAAAAATTATGAAATATTAATATTATAAATTTTAGAAATGGGGGATGGGGATCCCCACGAATATCCTAACCCCTAAGGGTATGGGGACGGGGACAATATTTTCTCCATTTATAAAATGGGGATGGGGATTCCCCATCTAGACGGGGATGGGGACGGTAAGAGGTGTCCCCATCCCCTCCCCGCCCCATTTGCAACCCTAATCGTGTTCATATTCTATGGCCAATTTTCAATTAAGATCGTGTAGTGCTTGGATAGGACTAGTGGGAAGGGGAAAGATTTGATTTGTAGTAAAAGAGTGGAGGTTGAAAAATTTTGCGAGCCTTAAAAAATCGATGATGGGCTTGGTTGACCGTCTAGGCCCCGCTTTTTTTTTTTTTTTACTTAATTTTTGCAAAATTCCTTCTCCGTTCAGAAAAATTCAGCAAATTTATTTCATTTCAGTTCAGCAAAAAAGAATGGAACCTTCATGGTAAGGTAATAGATATTTGGGCCTTGAATGGAGAAAAATTGTTTTGGCGCATCCATTTTGGGGAAAAACCACTTTTAATTTATCCGATAGAAATAATTCGTGCCATGTTCACTCATTTAAAAGTAAAAGTGAGAAAAGTAATAGTCACTTTATAAAAAAAAATATATTAATTGTAGAGCAAACTTATATTTTGATGCTACCAAATTGTTTGAAAGGTTTACAACTTGCAAATACAAATTCTAATAACAATCCACTGGGTATGTACATCCATTTTTCTCAATTTTGCTACTTGAGAGGATATGTCAAAGAAACTTTGGAAACTTTGGAGCATTTTTGTAATCCAACTCTTAAAGGACTTGACAATTTCAATACATGTAACTCTATATAGCTTTTAATTTAACTGAGTTCCATTTTTACTTTTATCAAATGATAAGCTGCGAAAATATCCTAATCATTGACATGCAGCAATAATTATGCTTTTAACGTTTAAAATGATACAATTATGTCTCTAATATTGGGAAGAATAATTTACGTTTAATGTTGACAAGTTAAATCAATCCCAAGATATCAGCTGCATTACAATTGGTTTCAGCGAAAGAAAAAAACTTTTGATTATTTAACAAAAACTATTAAAATAACGGATATCGGACATAATGGAAAAACAGGGAATGGAAGAACATGAGACAAAATTTGAAACCTAAGAAAATTGATCAACACGAAAAGTACAACAAAAAAATGTAATAAAAAAATAAAAAAAATGAAAAAATAAATATAATAATAATGTTTATAGAGAATGAAATTTTCAACAATATGCATAGTGTTTTTTTTGTTTTTTTTTTTTCAGATTCCATCAGCTTTGTTAGAATTTGGTCTATTTACATGCTATTCAGTGAAATTAGAATTTACCCATGTTATACACTGGAAAGTATTATTTTAAAAATAACCTTATTAAAATGAAAATAGACACATACATGTAAAAACTCTAGTAAAAGCGTACATGTGACGTAGAAATTTAATAAATATAGATAAAAAAAGTTGGGTTGTACTGAATAAGCTATGAAGGCTATCAGGGAGTTGATTTTATTGATAGGAAATTCAAAATTGCTTCTTCCTTTATAATTTTTCCTTGTACTACTACAATTTATAAGCTGGGAAATTCCCCAAACGACAAGAAGATATACAACTACAGCAACTTAATTTGATGTTATAAGCAAACGTATCTACGAGAGAAGCTGCTAGGAAAGTTCCCTAATCACCATGAAACTTCTAATTAAAATGCATTAGTTTATAAAAAGCATGCAACTCTAACTTTCTAAACTCAACTCAATTCTCGGGTGAAAATAGAAGAATGGAGATTGAAGAAGCGAGCTGCAAATACGAGGCATTGCCTCTTCTTTCGTTGAATCACGTATCCGTGTTATGCAAATCAGTTTCGGCTTCAATCAGATTCTATGAACAAGTTTTGGGTTTCGTTGCAATAAAACGTCCATCTTCTTTCGATTTCAACGGAGCTTGGTTGTACAACTATGGTATTGGGATACATTTGATCGAGAATCCACAGGTACTACTCGATGTATCCACGACTAGTAGTGCACGTCCAATTGATCCCAAAGACAATCACATCTCATTCGAGTGTTGTGATGTCGGGTTAGTGAAAAAAAGATTGGAAAAAATGGGGATGAAGTATGTGAGTGCAAAGGTTGAAGAAGAAGGGGAGAAAGTGGATCAAGTGTTTTTTCATGATCCGGATGGTTATATGATTGAAATTTGTAATTGTTCAAACATCCCGGTTGTTCCGCTTTCTTCTTCTTCAACCTTCAAATCACCACCATCCAACACTAGTTGTAGGTTAATGGAGAATCTGATGATGGAGAATTTGAGCTTGGATATGATCAACTTCTCTTTTTGATCTATTGTTTATCGGATGATATGTGTATCTATGAGTGTTACAAGAATTTGTCTTGTTAATAATAAATCAAGGATGATATTGTTAAAAGAACATGGGATTGTCTTTGTGTCTTTACAAGTTTGTTACATGTTAAAGCAAACCATGTGGCTTTTCAATTTTATATCAACAACAATGGAATACTTCATTCAATTATAAAATCTCCTATTTGATACATTTTGTATACTTTATATGCATGAATGGTTTATGCTAGCATCATGTATGCATATGCCTCCCCTTCAGCCTCTTCACATGTGTTCAGACAACGGGAGGCAATGAACCACAATATTGTATTACTCGTCATACATTCCTACAATTGTCGTAATCGTATAAACTAAGAGCATAAAAGAGAGATTTAAGAGAAGGAACAAAGCAATATCATCTGATTTGTATGATTAGAGTGCTCAATCGACTTACTTATACTTACTTATATACTACATTTAAGTAATGATCAGATTCACCAATACGATAGAAATAAAACTAAATTTAGCATTATCATTATGAAATCTTTTATTTTATTTTTATCCTAGTGATGAAATATCATTCTTCATCACTATAGAGATTGAATCTCATCTTTATTCATCTGAACTCACAATTGGACATAAACAAACTCTAACATATATAAGACAAAACATACTTTTTTAATCTCATCTCATGACATACATGTTAAAGGTTCGTGCAACATATTTTATGTCATATGCACGTTATAGAGATATATAGCTCTGTGATAAAACAATATTTTCACGTAACATCCTTTGTTATCATTTGGATCACTTATAGTTTACTATTCGATATGCAATCATGCATGAGGGTCCAAGTCGTGAAAAATAGCAATTCAAATCGTGAATACAAAGTAAATCTTCCACTCTTATAGCTCATTTGAGTATAATCTTATGCCATTCGAAAACCAGAGTTTTAGAAAGAGTACTTCACAACCAAAAACGAGATGCCGTATTTCACATCTGAAATCGATAAGCACACATGGTATTAATATTAAAGTTGCTTAGTAGAAAGCGAGGGAAGAGGAAGAAAATGAAGTTTCTTGCTAATTTAGTAATAAAAACATAGCGACATCATCATATAGATGTTCAGGTTGTATAATCATTTAAACCTTCTCATGTGTACTAGTAGAGCAACAGATTGGTTATCGAGCTTAGACAGGGTGGTTTTCACTACTCTAGATATAACGATTGACCAAGTTAACTAGGTGAAAACCACTGATTACTCTGAGACCTAAAGTGTAGGTAAAATTAGACCCATATTCACATTTCCTTACAAGTTGGACAATCTGTGCTCACAACATCACATCGAGTATCAACAAACCAAAAAAATTCTCATTTAAAGACCAATCCCAATAACACAAGTGTATTACTAATACGATAACCATCAGAGAGTATATTTCCCATATTCAATTACAATAACAGAAACCCAAACCTCCATAAACACAGGTCATCTAGTACGACACATAACACATATAGACAAAATCTCGTAGGCATTAACCATTCCAATGTGTCAAACAAAGCGCCTTTAAAAACTAGAGATAGACATAACCCAGCTGCTTATACTTGAAGGAAATGAACATTCTTCAATTCCAAGCTCCATATTCCCGTTGCAGCATGTCATATCTGCTCAGCGTGCCTCGTACTGGACAACTGTATAACAATAACTTATCGGGTTAAATCATATTCTTGGTACCACTTGTTAGGTTGTATCATTCCATCCTAATCACCTTCGCACACTTTATTTTCTAAAAATTCCTTGCTGTAAATAACCAAATTCATATCAACACACAATGACATATATTTGATGTACTAGTAAACAAATAGAGACCACAACACCCTGATGAGTTTCTAAATATTTAATGGGAACTGCCAATCTAAGACGTACCATCTAGAAAGGGTACGCATGAATTGAGATTCAGGAAGCAGAGAAAAGATGGCCGGGCCTGGAGCCATATAAAAAAATGGATGACAAGATGGAACTCTACTTTGTTTTAGGATGACAAGATGGAACTCTACTTTGTTTTCTTTGTGAAAAACTTGCAGAATGAACTAAAGATTCTTTTCAATGTCCTTAACAACAGTTCTTTATCACATCTTAATGGATTTTGAATTCGTCTTTCATATCAATTGTTATTAATTAGGATTTACCATGCGACAAAAGGGTGCTTGCAATTTGAATTTTTGTGGTGGACTCCTACCCATATTTTTTGTAATCCACATCAACGGATCGAGAAGGCAACTAAGGGAGCATAGCATCCCCAAAGTGGGATTTGAGTGAATTACATGTCTAGTTCGATGGTTTTAACATCAATAACAGTAATCAGAAGTGTTCTGAAACACAAGATTCCAAATGCTAAACAAACCAGTATTTCCAATTTCAAACATTAATAAAAAGTTGAGGGATCACTAAAGCATTTAACCAATATGGCAAAATAGATTTCATTTTCATTTAGATGTCTCGCAGCAAATAAACAAAGAAACAAAATGAAGAAACATGAACACTAATAATGAGCAAACCACAAAAACAAAACACCTTAAGTTACAAGCTTGATACGGAAGCAACAAGACAGATTGAAAAAACATTCACAAGACTTTTTTATAGAAGCGTAATTTATTAAATGATTCATTTTACTTTAACGAGATAATAGAGTGGCAGAGTAAGACAATCCACTTTTGACTCAGTAAGCCTGTTCTATCCCAATGAACTTGAAAAGATCTTTGAAATCAAACGAACTTATTCTAACCAATAGTAGGTATCAGGACCTTTTAAACATGTGTTAACTTCGACCAACAAAAAACTAAAAATACTTTGAAAGACAACCACACAATCCAGGATGATTTATGCAAATTTCACAGTTATGTAACAGATAAATTATCCACGCAATTAACCCACATATTCCACAGATTGATGATTTCCTATAAAATTTGAACTCACACAGCTAATTGCAGGAAGAATCACAGCATATAAACATAGTAAAGAGCTAAAAGAAGAGAACAAAGAAAACATACTTCGGCGAGTGCGCTTCTTGTACAGAATACGGTAACCACACTCTCGGCATTGAATGACATCTCCAGTCTTCAATGTGTTTTCCATCCCACAATCTACGAGGAAAGAACGCAAAATTAAAATTAATAGCAAAACAAAAACCCTAACTCAAAAGCAGGAACAGTCCTCAAATGTCCAGTGCTCTATATAAAACATGAGAAAAATTCCCGACTAATAAACCGAAAAATACAATATATCAGCATAAACAAAAACAACAATTCTCATTTCTTTTAAAGCAAAATCACTAGTCTTATGATCAATATCTTCAAGCAAATCATGTTAGGTAAATAATAAAGATAATACATTTAATCTTTCTTGTGCCATCACTATATAGAGACTCTGTATCATCGGATTCTTTCTTTAGAGTCTTTATCACCGTACTTTCTACGCAACTTAGGGGGCGGCCCTGCTCAAAGGATGATACCGAGTTTCTCATAATCTTCAAATTACATAATAAAGACAATAGCATACCTCCACAGATGTAGCTAACAGGTTCAGGTTGAGGATCCATGAATTCGCCCGGGTTCTTTGTTTCCTTTCAGACACTACTCATGAAAACAATAGGAAATACAAATAAACACCACGAAAACAGCAAAAGAAAATCCCCAAATTCAGTTAAACCCTAAACCCTAACCTCGAAATCAAAAAGAAAACCAGCAATTTCTGTTAGTGAAAAGGGTTTCTCCATTGAAGTAAAATTAATCAGTGACACGGCTGAACGGGGAGATAAACGAGAGAGTAGAAAAAGTACCTGTCGGCGTTTGTGTATAGCTCCGGCGGAAGAAGGGAGAATTCAGCTAGAAGAATGACAAGTAACTATAGTAAGTCAGAGTTGCATGTATTTATACTCATATTTAATAATTTTATAAACAATATATAGTTAGACCTTGGATAAATAATATCTCGATTGGTCCCAACATTAGTGATCAAGTAGTATTCTCGTTGTTATATAAGAAAAAAAAGTAATATTCTCGATAAAAGTAAAAAATAATAAAAAATTAAAAAGTTGTAAAGACTCGAAGTAATATATAAAGTAATAATTCTATAATTATTCAATATATTAATATATAATGAGTTACATAATTCAATTTTTATAAAATATGAATTTACGATAGCTTGTTTTTTCTTTCATCAAACTCAAATTAACCTAATCTTTGACTTTATGTAAAACATAAATCACTCTTGATATTGTTTTGTAACAAGTAATTGTTCAAAGTATTGATTCCTTTGAATGCTTCATTTAATGACACGTTTGAGATGATATTGCAATCACTCGGTTCAGGATCAGTTCCTTCACCAATGTTCATTATCGACTTAATGATTTCTTCATCCGTAGATGACTCCATTGCTATTGTCCGGTTTAAGACCAGTCCATTCATCAGTGTTTATTATCTATAAAATAATAAATTCAGTAAAATTATATTTGTTTTTTCCTGATCCTGAGAGTATTATTTTAAAGAGATTTAATTGTAAAGGAAAATTCTATGGTCTTATATTATGAAATAAAAGTAATTCAGTGGCTAACGAAAACTAAATAAAAACAAACTAAATAAAAAAGTTAATTACCAATCTACATCAATAAATAAAAAGAAAAAGAAAGTAAATCAATAATATATTATAGGTATAGGTTATTGTTACTTTAAAGTAATCATGACTTTGCCTTTATTATCATTGGATCAAAATCCACTACCCTCGTCTAATATTGATAGTGGACAAAGTAATGGTTACTTTATAAACAACAAAGTAAATGTAGAGCAACATATGAAGGCCATGTTTGGTAAACAGCTTTTTGAGAGCTAATTAGAGGTTTTGACCTCTTTTAGAAGTTTGACCAATAAAAAAGCTATTTTAAGTGTTTGGTAAAGAGAGGTTTAAAATAGCTTTTTGGGATGAAAAAGCTATTTTAGAAAAAACTGATTTTATGAGTTTTTTGAATTAGCCTTTTGTAATATTTAATTTGATTGACCTTTTTAACCCTAATTAAAACTACACGTTACCCATCTGATACTCTCGCAACGTTCTTTTTCCTTTTTAACGTTCTTCTTCCTTCATCTGATACTCCACGTTACCCTATTTCACCATCTTCATCCTCCTCCCATCTGAATCCAAAGGTTCGAAATTCCATTCAAAAGACGGTATTCATTGAAAAAAGGTTAGTTAATTAAATTGTGTTTATGTTGATTGAATTGAATATATACAAACTTCATCTTGGCTTGTGATGTTATTAGCAATCCATGTCTGAATTTTTCAAGATGCTATTAGCAATCCATGTCTGAATTTTTCAAAACCTCCTCGTGGTAATAAATTTTGTTTGAGTATTTATTTATTTTACTTTCATAACTGTTACATAATAGTAATATGAGTTTATATTTACATGTTTAGGTAAATATTACTCGGTAGATAAATGGTATCCTGAGAGGGAAGGATTTTTGACACCTTACCACAAAATAAGGTATCACCAATCAGAATTTCGTGGTGCAATTCCAAGGGGGTCTCATGAAATCTTCAATCGTGCCCATTCTTCTTTAAGGAGTTGTATTGAAAGAGCATCCGGTATTTTGAAGGCACGATGGAAAATATTGGATAAAGTGCCCAAATATACGTTGCAAGATCAAAATAGAATAATTTGTGCTGCATTTTCACTACATAATTACATAAGGTTAAGCAAACTTTTTGATCCGGCATTTAGGATCATAGATGAAGATCCCACTTTTATTCCTCCAGAAGTATTTTCGAATGTCGACGATGGTTCCCCACAAGAAGTTCAACGTATGACTACAAATGAAATGACTAGAGTCCGTAATGAAATTACTACTAGTTTGATGAGTAGCAGACGACGTCAACATGCACCTTAAAACATTAGTTTTAGTTATATGGATAGACATATGTTTCTCATTTTTACTTTTAACTTTTATAAGTTAGTAAGTTTTTTTTTTTGTGTAATTAGATATATTTTTATTTTAATTTATTTCATTTTTTAAGAGGGGATTAAGAATATGAATGATTAAAAATGAAAATAATATTTATAAATAATGAATGTCCTTATTTGTCATTTTGCACAAACAGCTATTTATAATCAGCTAAGTTTTACCAAACAGGTTTTTACAAACAACTAATCGAATAAGCTAATCAAATCAGCTAATGCAATCGGCTAACAGCTAATTGCCAAACAGGACCAAAATCTGCCTTATAAAATCTTTTATTATATATAAAAAAACAACATATGAAATCGTTTATACGATTTTTCTTGGTAGAGCAAAAGTTTAGCTAAGTGTAGTTACGTCTATATATTCGTAAGGTTAGAATAAACTACGAACCTCGATGAGAATTTACAATGAAGTTGACAAATTACATACTAATAAGAGTTAAATTTTAACGAAACGAAAACTCGAATTTTAAACCTCTGAAATAGACGACGAAGTATCTTACCACTTGGACTAAAATTAAACAAACTTAGTTTGATGTGATATTAAAAAATAGAATTAACAAACAATTCAATATTAAAAAATATATATATTTTAAAAAAAGTTAAAATATATATATATATATATATATATATATATATATATATATAGAGTTAAGTTCAAATGAGACAAGGGTTTAGGATGAGACTAGTTTTTATGATGAGACAAGGGGTATTTTTGTAATTCAATAGGGAAAGGTGGCAAACTTGTAATTAAATGAACACCCCTCATGCGTGAATTGAAGGGAAGGAAGAGGAGGTGATGTCAGCGCTGATGTCACCTCTGGAGAGAGAAATAGTTTTAATTATTTTATTTAAAATGCATTTTCCCGCTCTTTCCGAACTCATTTTTCAAAAAAAAATTATACCAGTGAACTCGTATTAATTAGGTGGTCATTTTGAGATCCATTTTTGTTATTTATGACGATTTTTATTTTTTTTATAATTGTTCCACCGGACTACTCTAATTGTTCCAACAGAATACTACATTTTTTTACACTTCCAAAGTGCATTTAAAAAAAAATAATGAAAATATTTTGCTGGAACAATTGGAGTTGTCTGGTGGAACAAATGTAGTATTCTGTTGGAACAACCAAGTATCCAACTTGGAACAAAAATAAAAAAAATAAAAATCGTCTATAAATAACAACAATGGATCTCAAAATGACCGCCTAATTAATACGAGTTCAGTGGTATAATTTTTTTTTGAAAAATGAGTTCGGAAAGAGCGGGAAAATGCATTTTAAATCAAATAATAAAAACTTTTTCTCTCTTCAGATGTGACATCAGCGATGACATCACCTCAATAATGCCCCTCCATATTTTTAAAATTTCAAAATTGCCACCACTTTTTAATTGTCTCACACTAAAAAAAGTCTCTCCATAATGGCTTTGTCTCACATGAACCTATATATATATATATATATATATATATATATATATATATATATATATATATATATATATATATATATATATATATTGGTGTAGGCTATGGTCACTTTGTTTTTGCTCTACTTTGTTTGTACTTTATCCTATCCACCATTAGATTAGACTTTAACCCATGATCTAATGGTGGACAAAACAAAGTAATGGTTACTTTGTGAAAAACAAAGTGACCATAGAATTTCCCATATATATTATGTACTGTATCTAAAAAAGAAAATTGCATAATTGTATTTACTTTAATAAATAAAATCTCCACCCCCCACTATTTATATGGTTCGAATCCTTGACTCGATTATAGGAAATGTCTCAACCATGCTATATTCTTAGAAATCAAGATGTGAATCTTACTTTTGATTGTTTGAATCAAATTATTAATTTGAATCGGTTCAAACAGGGTACGGTTGACATTATTAATTGGAAGGACCTAAATAATTTCTCTTCCCTCCACATGACATATTGACTCTGTTTGAGAAAAAAAAAAAAAGGAGGTTTGAGTTCAAATTAACGAATTTAACAATATTAAAAGAATTTGAACATTGAAACCTTTTTTTTGGTTTTTCATCCGGTTTCCGAACCACATTGGACCGATTAATCCGGATTCGGGGCGAGTCCAAAGATTATAGTATTTAAACCTTTAATATAATGTTTAGTAAAAAGAGAATTAAACTAACTTATTGGCCTCACTTAACTTTTTCCTACAACTATTTTAAATAACTTTATTAATCTTAATTACTATTCTTATATGTGATTTATTTATTTTGTTTTCCATCCGATTTACGAATCACATTGGATCGACTAATCAGGATTTGAAGCGGGTCTAAAGATCATAGTATTTAAACCCCTCCCAGTCATTGTTGTGGGAGCGATCCGCAGACCTCTCTACCAAGTGCTGATCCATGTTACCACTACGCCAAATAATTAGTTATATGTGATTTAACTATAAATCACGTAAACTTCTAGTTTATTATTTTGATTTTAATTGAAAATAGTGCATGGCACTTTGTTAACTAAATTTGACACTAATTCTTTTTACAGTATATATAAATCACTATTGCTATGTATATAATGGTTTATCATGCAAATGATATAAAGTTATTACTTTTAAAAATTGTCTCCGAAATAATACAACCACAAAGTATGACTTCTTTTCAAACAAGAAAAAAATGAATTCTGCTCGTAAAAACCTTGATACTTTGGTGTTGTCTACCAATATTTTTATTTTTATGTTTCATTTTCTTAAGAGGTGATTAAAATTACTAAAAGTAAAAATACTATTCATTAAAAAAGATAAATGTTTTATATGTCATTTTACACAAACAACAATTGACAATCAACTATATTTTACCATACAATCAACTATATTTTACCATACAGGTTTGTACAAAAAGCTAATCAAAACAGCTAATAGATAATGTAATCAGCTAACAGTAATAGCTAATTCCCAGACATGGCGATTAGCTTTAAACTAAATCTATCCACGGATAACACGGATAACAAAAAGAAGTAGGAAAACAATTTATCACGAATTCGTTTTTATTTTTTGAAACAAAAAGAAGTAATATTAAGAATCGATCAACAAGGACAAAGAAACTCAGGAGGTTCAGATAAGCACTCAACTCGACAATGCAAAATATGAATACTCCTAGCTAGACAATGCACAAGTGAATTGGCAGTGCGTTTAAATAAGTGCAAGTAAACAATTAAAGGGTGATAACAAATTATCTTTCTTATGATGTATGACTGGCTGAACCACCGGCCAGGAAGAAGCGAACGACTATGGCGCCTCCAAGTAAAGCCAATGCCATAACTGCAAGAAGACAATAACAGGGTACGGCTAGCTGATAAAAGCAACAAAATGATTAGAGTTCCGATTCTGAATGTAACACTTTTCACGCACTTGAAAATGATACATAATCAACAAAATTAAATAACAATCTTGAAAATAATGCTTAGTAATTATAAGCTTTTGCACCCAATTAATAATAAAAACATCAAGTATTGCCCGAAAATCATATGACAATAAATATGCTACCAAACCGTAATGTAAAACATGCATGTGTGAAAACTAGAAGATCGTGTGATACTCGCCGTGTATTTTCATTCGCAACATCTTCCTCCTCAAAGTTGTTTCCGGTGTCTAACTTTTCATGATTCAACTAATAAAAAAATAATAACACAAGCTCATTAGTTTACATTTTTAAGCTTAAAAAGATGCTTAATGTAATCAATCAATATAGTTAATTTGGTAAAACCAAAGTTTAGAACTTAAGACCTAAGAACGACTTTTGTTATTATTATTACACTGGCAATAAGTAATTTTCTTCGTAACTCAACTGTCCAAGTAAGAAACCAATAAATATATTCTCAAATTAAGACGATCAATGGCTCAAAAAAATAAGGAGTACAAAACTATAGAGTAGAAAGTTTAAAGAAAAGACAACTCTACCATTTTCTTCACAATTGCATTAAGATCCTCCGATGCTGGATAGTTGATACAATTTATTTCGATTTCTTCAAGTCTTGGAGCGTTGAAGGATGCGTAAGAGAGAGCTTCCATTTCATTGCATTCATTAATTCTCAGTTCTTCTAATGACGGAAGTTCAATTGCATGATTTCCATCATACAAAAGTCTAAACTTGTGTAGAGACACAAGTTTTAAGGTTTTTAGTTGGGGGAATATAATTGCATCCATTATCGCATGATCAACGTCTTTTTTATCAACTATTTCAATATTTTCTTCAATAATCTGTCAACAATCATGAAAATATACTTAGCAAAAATTGATGTTCATTCAATCATTGGCTAGGCAGACAGAAAAACAGGTTTAAACAGCAGAAAAGCGTAGTGGCTGCATCGCATGGTTCATTGAACTAAAAGTAAGAATGTTAATACCTTCCTGCTGGAGACCATATTTGAGTGTTTTGCTCTTCCCTGTAGACGTCGAATGATTGAATTTGGTGTCGGACAAATGAGTTGCAGTTTGTCATCAATATTTGAATTGACGCTAGCACTAGGATTCAATATTGTTGGTGTTGAAGTGGTGGATTCAACTGTTGGAGTACTCAACTGGACACTGGATGCAATCTATCATTTCAAATTATGATTTAGGGGTTGATGTAATTGTAGAAAATATGCAAATTAATCATAGAAACATAACTTAATCAATTGACAAGGAAGTTTAGTGAAGTCACCTGAACTCCAACTTCCACTCCATCTCTGTAGAAACATTCCTCCATTTCTTCGCATTCCCATATATGTATGAATTGTAATTGTCTCAATTCTCGAGCCACATGTAGTGGAAACATACGTTTCAACTTTGGACATCTATATATCTCGATATGGCCTAAATTACTAAAGCAGGGTGCTTCTAATATTGAGAAATAAGGGCCATGGCATATTTCTTTTAGACCATACAAAGCCCATAGTTGCAATCTTTTCAGCTCGGAGAAGAAGCCAGATGGAAGCCGCTCTGATATTGGAGTTGTACCAACCAAGTATTCCATTTCGTTACAACCACGAATAAATATATCCTTCAACAGTGGAAATCCATTGTCTCCTACAGACTGCAAGCACATAATATTCTTCAAATTTCGCACTTTAATCAACGTCAAGCTTACACATTTCCTCAGCAAACCTCTCATCCAACTCATTGTAACGTCACAAGCATCCGCAATAAATACTTCCAACGCTGCGTTTGAATAGTGATGAAATGCAGAGTGTCTAGAATACCTCCCCATATAGATATCAAACCTTGTTAAGTTGTTGACCAAATTTTCTGCCAAAATAGAACCCTTTGTTACACTAATCTTTAATGCAGCCAGTGGGAGAGCTTCTATCTCTTTAAGGCTCGCGTTGACTCTTTCTCCTCCTTCCTCTTTGCACCCCCATCTAATAAACTCCCATGGCAGTTCCAACTCTTCTAGTTTCACCAATTTTGACAATACACCTGGTGGAATATGTTTAAATTTCATAAATCTGTCGAATTTAAGAAGTCTTAGATTGCACAACAACCCTATCTCCTCTGGGAAATTATCACACGGCCTCTTTGTAGCAAATTGAAGAATTTCTAGATTTTCCATATCACCGTGACCCAGCAAATCTCCAACTTTAGGCAGCGATTCTCTATTCCCAACGCTGTAAGTTGTTGTCTCCGTCACACGTAAAGTTCTAAGTTTCTTCAGTGTACTAAGTGGTTGTAATAATGGTGGGGCTACCAAATCTAAAACTTTGAGTTCTTTCATTCCTTCGAAAAAGCCAATTGGGAGCCCAGTTGTACTATCACGAAAACAGAGTTGTAGTAGTTGAAGCTTTGGACATCTCAAATCAACAGGGTGCTCCTCAATTTTGTCACATATAAATGAGATGGCACTGCAATTTTCGTAATGACTGGTCGCTGGCCACTTTTTCATAATCTTCTGGCATCCCATTAAATACGTATCTTCATCATTGGAAGAAATTGATATAGCAAAATCACGCACGATATCATGCATTTTGACAGTGTCATCTTCCCCACCATCAAGCAATAAAAATGATTTCTTCAGTTTATCAATGATAGTTTCAACTCTATCTCTTGCTTCCTTCATGGTTTCCACATTTTCAAATAATTGTAAGCCCTTACCATACAGGACCAGATGCTCAACTGGAACATTATGGTCTTCCGGGAACAAGCAACAAAGCCGAAAGCATGATTGAGCCTCCTGGTCGTTTAGAAGATCATAACTTAATTTGATTCGAGAATACACTTTCTCCATTCCTGAGATGCTGAGGAGGTTTGACTTTTGGAGTTGTCTAAGTGAATTATCCCATACACCAATAGGCTTGTCTTTCAATGCTGTCGCGATAGTTACAATGGCAATAGGTAAGCCAACGCATTCATCCGCAATCTTCCTGGCAGTTTTTTGTATATTCAAATTGTCAATACATTTTCCGGCATTTTGTGTAAACAAAACCCAAGCTTCTCCATCTTCCAGAACATCAATAAGAAAGTTCCGTTCACTCCCCATTCGTTTGCACTGATCTTCGTTTCTTGAAGTGACCACAATCTTGCACCCTTTACACCCTAAAGGAATTCCAACTTTTTCAAAATCATCGTTATTCAATTGCCACCAAACATCATCCAATATTAAAAGGGTTCTGCTATTGGTAAGCCAACCATTCAGCTTTTTTGCTCTTGCTGGAATAGTGGTTTCACTAATTTTCAACTCTAGCAGTTCTATGATCTCATTTTGAATTTTTTCAAAATTAGGGGTCTGGGAGACTGTTACCATTGCAACCTTATCAAACAAAGGATCTCTTTCAATTCTCTGAATAAGCTTTTTTGCTAGCGTGGTTTTTCCCACACCTCCCATGCCACAGATACTGCACATGCTCACCTCCTCATCCTTTAATGCCTCCAAGACTCCATTCAAAACTACTAGCCTGGAATCAAAGTCCATACAGCCTTTGAGATTGAATTTGGATCCTGATTCTGATGTTGGACGATCAAAGACAATACCAAAATCTGGTGTTGTTAGGACCATTTGATTAATCTCCCGAGCCAACTCCGAAGCATTCTTACTTGAGCAATAACGCAACCATGGATTCAGAGGCAATGTTCTGTTATTTTCCACTATGATTGTCTGAGATTTTTTATGAAGTTGTTCTGCTGCAGATTGCCATTGAGTGACAGTAGAACTAACATCTTTAAGTCTCATATCAGTATCATGCGCGAATCGATTAGCGTCTTGAATCTTCACATCCAGATTAAGGTGTGCAGCTTTTAAGCTCTCAACACTGAGGTTGTAGTTAAAGAAATAACAAATGTGTTTTTTAATATTAGGCAGCAACGAGTTTCCAGTTTCAGCTGCCACCACTGAACTTCCGCATCCAATTAGAAATTCCATTTAAAATTGCGATCTGAAACTCGTTCAATGGTTAAGCATTAGAGCACATTGATTAAGTTGAAAAAACAATCCATATAAATCAGTGCTAAGAATCTTAATGTTATTGCCATTTCATTGACTAGAGTGGTTAAATGCATCAATTTCGTTTAAGCTAGATATTTCGAGTTTAGTGTCCGCTCAAAGAAACTAAATGGTAAAATATCCACCTAAATGGTGTTTAACAGACTTGAAACAAAACTGAATGCTATTAAACTGAATTTTACTGAAAATTTAAGTAAAAAAACAATAAGTAACAAATCAACAATATGTTGTCTAAAATATAAATGAAATTCAATTCTTAGCACACTAATTAACTTACAAGTTACAACCCAGTCCTAGATTTTGCTGTTTAAAGTAGATCTGATTACTCCTGAAAAAGAAATAACAAAAGAATAGATAAGTAAATTATCCTCAGCAATATTTTACGAGGGAACTATGCTTACAAATATTATTTCTGAAAGAAAAAAAAAAGAAATTACTTACCAAAATACACAAAACAAGAAAGCAAGATAGCAAATCTCGATCAAAGCCAAAAACAATTCACTTAAGCTGACAGTATTCTCTATCTAATGAAGCTCAAAGTGGAAATGAAATCTAGAGGGTTAGGGTTTAGAAAAAGATCAGACACTTCTCCACTTAATTTCTTTCTTTTGTCTTTTCTTGTTTCTTTCTTAATTTCCTTTTCTTTTACTTTTCCAATTTGCCACCAACAAAGAGCACATTTATGTTAAAGTATGAAAAATTACTAGGAGGTCCAGGATAGCTGAATTTCATTGGATAACTACACATCTCACTCATTTTATGAAATATCTTCTAACTTAATGTGGATTCTTACTGTACATCCCACTCATTTAATGAAGTTTCTTTAACTTTATTCAAGATCATGATTCTATTTTGCACTTATTAGAACTTATTTTAAGTTCAGTTCAGTAACATTCAGTTCAGTTCAGTTCAGCTCAGCAACATTTAATTTAATTTTCAGTAACATTTAATTTAGTTCATTTCAGTAATATTCAGTTCAGTTCAATTCACCAACATTTAATTCGGTTCAGGTTAATAAATTACAAATAAATATTTATTATTTATATGTAATATGTTAATATTTATTATAATTTTAACTAGTTGATTCAATTTGTTTGCAAAAGTTGTTGGACGTAAGTAAATATTATTAACAATATATGTTACAATGTTCTACCACCTTAATAATTATACTATATAAATTTGAATTTAATATACAAAAGTTTCAAATTTTGGTTATATATTATAATAAGAAATTCAAAAATCTCGTAACAGTGTTAAGTGTTATGTAGTATTAGGAGCAAATTAGCATCAATTAAAGAAATTCAAAAATCTTATAATAGTTAGTTATATAATATTAAGAGCAAATTAGTATCAACTGAAAAAAATTTAAAAATCTTGTAAAATAAATTAAAATTAGCAAATAGAGCAAATTCAAAAATTCACAAATAGCATCATCTCATTCTATTTTTCTAATCATCTTCTACCATATGATCTGTAATCTCATCATTTTGTTCACCTTCATCATCATTATCGTCATCCTCCTCTCCGATCTCATTATTAAAAACTAATATTATTATTATTATTTATTCAATTGAGTTTCAATATTTATTTTTCATTTTAGCAGAATTCAATTCAATTCAGTTCAGTTCAGTTCAGTTCAGTTCAGATCAGTTCAGTTCAGTTCAGAATTTTTCAGTCCAAAAGAACGGGGCCTAATAATTTCTCTTAAAATAGTTATAATTTTTCACTTAATAATTTTAATATTTAAACTAGTCAAAATGCTCGCGCTTGCGCGAATTATCAAATATTGTTCTTTTTTTGTTTTACTTTGATAATTTTAATTTTTTAAAAAAAATTAAAGACGTTTTGTAAATTAATATTATTTTAATTTATATTTTTCTTTTGTTATAAGTTTGCATAGATATTGGTTCAATATACTAATTTATATATTTTCTTTTATTGTAAGCTTGCGCGAACTATCAAATATTGTTTTTTTTTGTTTTACTTTGAGTATTTTAATTTTTTTTTTAAAAATAAGGACGATTTGTAAATCAATATCATTTTAATTTATATTTTTTCTTTTGTTGCAAGTTTGCATAGATGTTGGTTCAATATATTAATTTAGACTTAAGTATACTATGGCAATTGAATAGAAAAATGAGATATCTATTTTCATGTTTGTCTCACATAAAAGATTATTGAAGGAAACACAAATTTACGGACACCACATTATTTTTGAATTGGATCTTCCCACAAGTGAAAGCCACAATAGATAATTCAATCCAAATTCCTACAATGAAACCTTTGCACACTAACATATTTGTGTAGATTATGTTAAAATTACATGGATGTAAACCCGTTTGTATGTCAGAATTTTCGTGTATTAAAAATTCCACAAATACCAAAATATTTTGATATTGATTCATATGAATTCAACAAAATATTTTGTATTTTGGGATGTTTTAGACTTTCTATATCATAAGTTGATATTGAAGATTAACGTACATTTAATATTGTTTTATAATAAAAAAAATTAAGCGCTAATAAGAGTTAATTCAAGCGTGCAAATATACTTAATTATCTGCTTGAAGTTCGAGTTTATGATTCATTAAAATTACTTCTTAATAAACAATCTGTAAATTTAGCTATACCTTTTATAACAAAGAAAAAGAACTTTGTAATAGTCATTTCAATTAGAAAAACATTTAATTTAGGTCCAAATAATCACTAATCCAAAAATTCAATAATTTATAGTTTTTGTTACCCAAACAAATTAAAAGTTTAAATTTATTGTTGTTTAAAAAATAATTTATAGTTATTAGTATTACATTAGAAGTGCTTATATTATCCCTTTCGGAAAAGAAAGAAAAAAAGTGTTATCTCTTTTTGGATCCTTAAAGTTAACATTTATATTCTTTTAGACCCATAAAGCATGTAAGTTTTCATATAATCACTTCAACTCTATAAAAAAGTATACCACTTTAACACATTTTTATTAAAGACCGCTTACATTTAGAGAGTGTACTCTCACAAAATTACTCTTTTAGTTCCTCATTTTTCTTTTATTTCTGCTTTTTTCTTCTTCTCCTTTATTCACTTTTTTTTTTCTTCCAATCTGAAATTTTATAAATTTTAGAAAATTTTCAAAAATCAAGACTAAAAATAAATGCAAATTTATGGAAAACCACCAGCAATCAGGAAAAAAAAAAATTATTTTCAGGCTTTTTTCAGAAATCTTAAATATTTTCCAGATTTTCGAAAAATAAATTCAAAAATTTCTGAATTTTTTTTTCCACATAAGCACCATGTAGAATTTTTGTGTCTGAGTAGTGTACTTTTATAAAGTTGAAGGGGTTATGTGAAAAATTACATACTTTAGTGAATATAAGAGGGGTTAAGCCTATTATTAATATTATTATTATTATTATTATTATTATGTATTGCGACATACTACTACTAGAAACTCCGGAGTTGGATATTGTTCGGTTTGTCGTTGAAGCAAACAGCAAGCAATGTCGCCGATGAAGGTTTCGTCGCTAATTGCATCTATCTTCTGCTTCTTGATTCTGAGCACCACATCCCATGGGTTCCCGCCACCTCGTTCGATGCTCCATCGAACCAACTCTTACTTGACCACTGACCCGCTCTGGTTCGACCAGACTCTGGATCACTTTTCTCCTTATGTAACCTCTCTTTTTAACTTGTTCATATCTCAATTTCAATTTGATATTATCTCTCATCAATTTTTGAAATTGGGTTCGATTTTTTATTCTTTTTGCAGGATCATCGCCGGTTTAAGCAGCGCTACTATGAATTCCTTGACTACTTCACAATGTCTGATGGGCCTATCTTTTTCAAATTTTGTGGCGAATCTGATTGCAATGGTATTACCAACGATTATCTTTCTGTAAGTTTTCATCTTTTCGCTCGTCTTCAGTATTCAACTAATTAACCGATTTAACCAAAAGCTCGAGCTCATAGTTTAGGCCAACTACATCTTTTAAATTAACCCCTGAAACGCACCCTTACTAGAATGCCCGTTGGGCTTTAACACAATCCCATCCCACCATGTCTTACTAGTTCACCAATAGATGGGATTGTCATTACTCAAACTCGGGACTTTTTGGCTGTAGAGGCTTTAATACTATGTCAAATAAATGATTGAACCAAAAGCTCGAGCTGATAGTTAAGGGCAACGACATCTTTCGTATTAATCTTTGGCAGAAATCTATTTTTAAAAGTTCCAACTAGTATTTATTAGAAAAAGGGGAACTTTGAGCTTTTACACCTTTGTTACAAACTCTCTTTTTATGAACTTCTAGCATTTATGTTAGTTTGGGGGAAATGGATTCTTTTGGTTTTAGTGAAGTGGGTATTGTAGGAATCTGAAAATTATGAAAAGTTGCAATTCTTTTTATAGCAGAAAAGTTGCAATTTGATCATGTTGTAATGCACAGGTTTTGGCAAAGAAGTTTGGAGCGGCTGTTGTTTCACTTGAGCATCGATATTATGGTGAAAGCACACCATTTAAAACAACAGAGACGAAGAATTTGAGATATCTTTCATCTAAGCAAGCGCTTTTTGACTTGGCTGCTTTCCGTGAACATTATCAGGCAAGCATTGTCACTGTGCCTCCATGTTGCTCTGGATCTTGACTTTCATAAGTTGTCTTTCATATCTATTTTCTGTCCCGACAAATCATAAGTGCAACCCTGCAGATTCAAAACATGTCAAGTCTAGATATTTATGTGCACAATTTTATGTTGTTATGTAATTTTAGGTACTATTTAAATTTTCGTTTGACTTCAACAATACTTTCTTGTACAGGAGTCTCTGAATGCAAAGCTCAACAGAACAGGTGTTGAAAATCCATGGTTTGTTTTTGGGGTTTCATATTCTGGAGCATTAAGTGCATGGTTTCGTGTTAAGTTCCCACATCTAACATGTGGAAGTCTGGCAAGTTCTGCTGTTGTTCTTGCAGTTTACAACTTCACCGAATTTGATCAACAGGTGGACATAATGTTTATTCTGCAATTTTTTCTTCTTTTTTGGAACGGTGATTTCCATAAGAAAATTTTGCCTTCCTCATTTTATTTAAGCCTTTGCTGTACATGTCAATATTTTACTAGATTGGTGAGTCAGCTGGTCCCGAATGCAAAGCTGCTCTACAGGAAGCTACTCATCTTGTTGAAGAAAGGCTGACATCAAATAAACTTGCAGCAAAAAAATTGTTTGGAGCAGCTGAGGTATTTTCACATTTGTTACTGAGTTTTACAATTTTTTGCACCCCGGATTCCAGTGAACAGGCATTTGATGAGGTTTAACTTTAGCATGTCATTTGACATGTTTACGTTTTGCCATTTTGCAGCTTAAAATTGATGGTGATTTCCTGTATTTCCTTGCTGATGCTGCAGTTATTGCGGTATTTTTTGTTTCCTCTTCAAGTTTTGGTGCTTACTTATAAATCGTTATATTAATTATGTTATTCGTACCTTTGCAGTTTCAGTATGGTAATCCAGATAAGTTATGTGTTCCTCTTGTTGAAGCAAAGAAAGCTGGAGATGATTTAGTGGTAAGCATTTCTTAATTTGTAGTTTGTGGATCGAGACTCTTTACTTTCCTTTGCTGTTTGATATGATTTCAGTGCTAAAATAAACGTGTCATTACAGGAAGCTTATGCTAAATACGTCAAGGAGTACTATGTTGGAAGTTTTGGCGTTGATGTTCAGACATATAACCAAGAAAAATTGAAAAGCACTGCCATAACTGAAAGTAGTTCTGATCGGCTATGGTGGTTTCAAGTTTGCACGGAAGTTGCCTACTTTCAAGTGGCACCCTCAAATGATAGTGTCCGCTCTTCAAAAGTTGACACACAGTATGTTTTTTCTATTTCCATTAAGTTCTATGACTAAACCAATATAATTGTGAAATCTGTCATTCTAGAGAATATGATCTGTTGCACTCCTTGAGTATCTATGAATTTGTTACGTGCAGATACCATCTGGACCTATGCAAGAATGTCTTTGGGGAGGGCATCTATCCTGATGTTGATGCAACGAATATATACTATGGGGGCACAAGGATTGAAGGTCTGGACATTGAGCATTTAATCTTTACTCGCCCTTGTTTTTTTACTTTCTAGAGCATGCATCATTTTCCATTTATAGGCTTACAAATGCACATCAATTGGGTTCATCGTCATGAAATTGGCTCAGATTTGAAACCAAATACTTCCTTTCCACAATACGTGAACATTGCACAAAAAACTTGGGCCTATCTTTGTCTCAGTAGATGTTGAGTCAGTTTGATCTGAAAGAGTACAGAAAGTAAATCCTCGAGTGTCGAAAATAACCCTTTTTCTGCAGGAAGTTATTTTAAAAGAATGGTAAAACTGTGTTGTTTCTAATTAGAAAACTAAAATATGTGTTCCTCAGTTTTCTTATTTTACTCGTAGTCTGAATTACATCTTTAAGATGTCCTCTACTTGTATTTGATATGGTATGAATTGGAAACACAGGCTTCCAGTTCAATGTCAATGTGATTTTGCCGTAAAAGTAATATTCCCCTTTCTTGAACATTTTTCTTTGAGTTTCATGTATATTTTTCTATTATACTCTCCCTCTAGTAGTAGACTATTCATTTATTTGATTTATTCTATTAGGATTATCCTGATATTTTTTTCTTCTATACACTCACAAATGAAGTTCACTTTGAATATTTACTTACTCAGTCTTATAGTTTTGAAATATTTTGTTTATAGTTTATATAGTTGTATCCAATTCAAAGAAGTTTTTAGAAGAAATATCACTTTAGGATTTTTTAGTTTTACATCCAGTTTTCCATTTGGAAAATTAAGAAACGGAAAAGAAAAATAGAAAACATTTTCTAAAACAATACAGAGTTAGATCCTTTTATGGTGAATAATAGCCTAATACCTTCAGGCTTCAGGAAGTGAGAAAGGATTTCTTGTGCAAAACTTGGGCAAGTTTAATAAATCATAGCATTATATAAATTTCGGTCGAGAAATAGTTATCTCCTTGTATAGTCACTGTTTATGAAACCATCAAGAAACTTCCCTTTATGTATATCTTTTGCACTTTTGCAGGCTCCAAGATTGTTTTCACAAATGGATCACAAGATCCTTGGCGCCATGCATCAAAACAAGTTTCATCTCCTGATAGTAAGTTTCTCATGAACTATGTGGAATGTTTTCTTTTTTCCTTGTTTTGTTCTAACTTGGTAGCACGCATGCGAAGGACATCTAATTATCAGAAAGATTAGATTGTCAGTATCAGGATTATCACACAAAATTTGAACTTAACTATTTTACTTGGATGCAAAGCGAGTAATTTTCCAATAGCTTTTCATTATGTCTAAACTTCTAGTAGTGCAACTAGAATTACCCTCTTTGAAAGAATGTTTAATAATAATGAATGCATCTTTGTTTCATGGGTGTGGAACTCCATTTCAAGTTCTTGTAAGTTGATAATATTTGAAAATCTTGTATATATGAACCTATTGATTGAGAAGTTAATTTGTAATTTTGCAGTGCCTTCTTATCTAATCACGTGCCATAATTGCGGTCATGGGACTGATATGCGAGGATGTCCCCAAGCTCCTTTAAACATTGAAGGTATGAAAATATACATGCATCTCTTTTTTCAGTAGAAACTTTGCTATCTCCATCTATCATTCTTTGTGGACTTCACTTTTGTGGTTTTTTGCTTGGAGCCATTTAAAATATCTGGGTCATTTTCCAAGCATTCTTCTTCCACGAAAATATTTTTTTTAAGAATTTTGGCGGTACTGCTTCGGAGTTTGTAAATAGTTATTGATTCACTTCAGGTAACGCCCAGAACTGCAGTTCCGCTGATGCAGTTCACAAAGTAAGGCAGCAGGTGTCGGAACTCATAGACTTGTGGTTGTCGGAGTGTCAATCTAGCGGTAGGAGTGACATATAAAATTTATGTAGAACAGGACATATGAATATGTGAAACTGACCAACCTTGATTGCATATATGAATTAACCTCAAATCAGATGTCTGAGTAGCTGATCTACGGACAACAATGCCGGTATGAGCTGTCATTCCGTGCATCCTTCCTTCGGTTTCATGTACACGATACAAGATTTGTATTTATTTATTTTAAACAATCTCCTGTTGTACAACTTACATAACTTATAATATCTGCTTTGTGAATATGAATATGAAAATAAAAATAAAAAGCAGAAAATCGTCGGTCGAAGAACTGTAGAGATGGATATGTTAGAAATGTAAATAGAGGATGAACTGAGAAAATATCTTTCAGAACCTTGTATCAACATTGCTGTGTGTGACTTGTGTCTTTCTATTGATTTGTTTGTTTCTTTATATTTTGTGTTCTTAAAGTCTAATGGACGCAAAGGCGATCGCTGAATCGAGATTCTTTTATTTGTGGTTTTGCACATTGCAAAAATTCACTTTGTTTTTCCCCTTTTCTGAAATGAACTTACAGCAGTAAGAAGAAGCATGTGATCTTGAAGCAGTTAGATTTCATTAGTGGCAAAATCCTGATTGCATCCAAGATTTATCTCATCATCACCAGGAATGCAAATCTCCTGATGAAATTCTAAACCTATAATTTATGAACTTCCCGAAACAAGGTCGAAAAGCGTTTTCGATGATTTGGTTTTTCCTTTCTATTTCTTTGTATATTTTTCTTTAATAATATTTTAGGGTATGGGCTTTTGGGGTTTATGTGGAGGCTGCTGCGGACTTTATCGGGATCTACCACTATTCTCCTCCACATCCACCGTTTTTAATTTAAAAAAAAAAATCGAAAAGTGTAGCTGTAAGACATTTTATAAACAAAAGCTTTTTGATTTGACAACTATCCTTTTTCAGGTATGGTTCTTCCAAGTAAAATTGTCGATTAACTCAAAATACAAGATTTGTATGGTTGTGTCGATTTATTTACTCTCACGAAGGATGATATAATTTTATTATTGAAACTAAAATAAATGCAAGAGAATTTATATAACTTTAAACTCAAGAAAAGGCTTAAGAATTTTTGTATCCGAAAATATTTCTCAAAACTTCCGTATCGTTTCGACATTTATCTCAAAACCTCATTTAGAGATTTCTTTCCAACACTTTTGTATTTTTGTCTCTTCTTCCTCCTCTTTCACTCAAACTAATTGCCAATTTTGAGCAATCCATCCCAAAAATTAAATATGGTAGGTGCCGAATTTGACAAATCAAAAAATGTGAAAGCATGAATAATTTAATACTTGTACCCCTACAACACGTGTTCTTCTTTGGACCATGCCTTTTTTTTATATACCCTATTCTCTGTTTTCTCATTTTCTTTAATTTTCTTTTAATAATTATATATTTAAAGCCGACTGTGCGCAAGAAGATCTAAGAAAAATGTTCAACTAATAAAACAAAAATTTACAATATTTTAGAATTTGATTAAGAAAAATAAAGTACAAATAGTTAATCTTCATTTTAGAAGCAAAAGTATTAATTCAAGCAAATTACTTTAACTTATTCTATAGACACATGGTGACGGAAAAAGTTAATAACATCATAAAAATAACAAACATATTTAAAAAATAACCAAAATTTTGATAAATAATATCATCATATAAATAATAACATCATGTTTGTGACATTTCAGTAGCACTTTTATATTTCTTTTATGCAATACATCATAAAAAAATAATTTAGCTTTCAACAAACTGTAAATTATCAATGTCATAAAATGTGCCATTATAATTTGAAAGCTATGTGTAATAGCACTTTTTGCGCACATCAAAGCCAACTCTGGTTATACTTTATATATAATTATTGCGAAATTAATAGTTAATAGTTCTAACAAATTCAAAATGATGTTGTATATGAAGACATTTTGATGTAAGAGTCTCTAATACTAATCCTATCAAATGAAGAAAGAAAGAAAGATAATCCTATAAAATGTAGGATTTGGAGGAAAGTGATAGCTTTACTTGAAATCATCGCCACATAAACCAATGTTAATAGTAAAAATTGTAAATCACGATTAGTTTGTATGGTACACTAAGAATATTTCAATTATTTCTCCAATTTGCTATACGATCCCCGTCCTGCTAAAAATATTCCATTTACCAAATCCGTTACAAAATTTAACATCACCTTACACTCGTGCATAGCCATTCCGATAGCGCCCGTCCTCATAACCGGCGGATAAAACAACCACATGGCAGTCCCCACCACAAACCCCACTGTCAACGGCCCCGAAACCACCCAAGGCGCTTCCCACTTCCCTCTCAACTCCGACTTCAAACCATTTTCCACAACCAAACATACCCCTTGTAACACGAAAAACCCCGTGACTTCCCACGTGGGAGTCACACGTGTGACATGATAGAACAAAAGCTCATGCATCAATCCCGACACCAAGAATGTCGCCAATACCCCTACGGCCTGACTCCGCTTCCCCGAAACCCCACCCAAACACCGCATTGTGGGTTTATATACCGTGTATCGCAGTAAATTCGTTATCATGAGGTTCCATCTTCGTCCCCAAAAATCTTGTAAGGACGTAGAAAAATAAGGCTGATCCGACGGGGGATCAAGCTCCATGTTTAAAACAGCACATACCAACGCATTTCCAATGCCGAAAACAATGTCCACGAGTAAATACGCGATGCAGCAGTAGATAACCACGATGATGATATGATCCATACGATCTTTGTGATCGTCGAGTTTAACCAGAATGCCTAAAAGAAGAACTTTGACAGGCCAAACTAGGGGGGAATGTTGAGTTTTTGAAGGGAGGGAGTGGATGTTGTTCTTGATTCTGATCGGGAGGATAGCAATGGAGATGAAATGAAGTAAAGATAGAGAAGGCGATGAGAGGGGGCCGTCATGGAAGGCGAAGAGGATGAGCTTGGAATTGGCGGACCACGAGATGAAGACGGAAGATATTGCAGTGAGTAAAACGGAAGGGATGAAGAAAGGGACATTGGCTAAGATGAAGATGATAGGGAGGATTGAGATAAGTCTTAATATGCCTTTAGGGATTTTTGATGCTATGAAATAACAATAGGAAAGAGATGCAAACATTGTCAGGATTACCTTCATCATGTTGTTGATTTCACCTTCCATTTTTTGTAGTTTCTAATCCGTAGTCGTTTATATTTTCTTGGAATACCGTACTCAATGAGCTCTGCTGATTTTCTCAGAGTTTGATTGTTTGTTCTTTGATATTTTTCTTGGTGTGAGAAGCTTTCCCAAATTTTGCTGTCAATTTACCGTAATAATGTTTGAAAAGTATGTTTTGCTTTTTGAGTAAATAAGTGATAATCACACAGTTGCTTTTACAATTATTGGAACTTTATAATTAATATGTTTTTCACTTTTTTCTTTTGCTATCCAGATTAAATTTTCAGGTTTCCATAACATATAATTTATGAACTTCCTGAAACAAGTTCGAAAAAAAGTAGCTGTAAGACATCTCATAACAACAAATATCCTTTTCCAGACATTTCTTCCACCGTTTTTCTAATGGCATCCCCAATCGTCTCTATCCTCATGGATATTCGGGTCTCAATAGAGATTTCTGTTCCCCCGATCATTTATTCTCCTAAAGAGTTTTTTTGTAGTCTAATTTAACATTTTATCGTATAAGGCTTTAAAAAAATATGTAATGGTGCATTAATTGCTATTTTTTTTTTTTCTGATCAATCCTTCACAATTTTATTTGATAATATTAAAATAAACATATATATAAAAACAATAAAATCTAAAATTTTAATAATCTTTACGTAAAATCCTCATCGGGGGTAGGGATGGAAATACCCGTGAGTATAAGTGAGGTCTTCATCCCGCCTTTAGAGATTTTTTCTTCTCATCTCCATCCATGGAAAAAGTTAATGGAATTTTCCCATTCCCGTTCTATTGGGCTGGATTCCTAATGGACATGGGGAATCCCCACCCTATCACATGTATACTTACCAAGACAGTTGGCCTTAGTCTGGAGAAGCAAAGCAATCCTTATCATCCTTTACATTCTTATGATAAATGGGATCAAAGCTAGACTTTATGGTATGATCACCCACCTAAGAAATGGCAGCAGAACAAGCTAGACCCCAGGCTGCTTCTTTTACTGTAAGTGCCGATGGGCCATGCATAATGTTCATGACAATATCATGTGCACACTAATTTCAGATTCGTGACAAACAGAAACATCTGAGTTCAACATTGACAACTCTTTAACAATATGGAAATTTAGAATTATGTTGTGATGTGGGACATTCTGGTTTAAGAGTCTTCTAACACTGTATAGCGAAAGCATCACACTAGCTACCAAACAACTTATTTGGATTGAAGTTTTTTTTTGCTAGTATTGCTCTTAAAGGTTCTCAAATCATATGTTAAGCCTGACTAGTAAGTATAGTTGGTTGGCCATTCATTTGCATTGTACAGGAAAGCGAATTATCAGAGTAAATTCCAGAATCAACAGAGTAAGTTCCAAGTTCCGGACTGAAAAAGAAAAACAGATATATTCATGATCCGTGTCAAAGATAGCTTTAACTATGAGTTTGAGCTTTTAAAGATATCAGAATAAATTGCAGAGTAAACATATTAGCTTTTTGCCATTTAACAAATTAGCCCCACAAATGAATTGTCCATATCATGTCACCTAACTGCTTCCATAAACTATCCATATTGCCATAATAACCTTCATTCTTACAGCCTTACCACACTGCCATATATATGAGTAAAAAGAATAGATATTTTTGACAGATAATTTTTCTAGTATTAATTTCATACCCATTGTAACTTCTTTTTCTATCAAATTATTTCAGAACGGCATTATTATTAACATATGATTAGTAATTTATTGACATAACGAATCAAATCCATGCTCAATTGAATCTGCGGCGAACTAACCCACAAGTCAAGTAGTAGGGAAAATCCCAAAAGAAAATTGCAGGAGAAGGAGAATATGTGAAACCATGGAAAACTATGCAAGCAATATATTGTTTCATTCTAATTATACACCCATTCTCCAAATTGTATAACATTCATTTTCACAAACCTTTTCTTCAAAGAATAGAAGCTCAGCAACAAAAAAACTAAATCTCTCTATCAAGCATCAATGCTACAGTTAGGAAGATAAAATATGGATGAATCACTGACCACTCTGCCACAAAATTGAGGTCTCGCAATGAAAATCTGAACTCGAATACAACTGCCTCTACTTTAGATACGTCGACGAAATCCAGAGTAGCAGATAAGTAATCAATGAAGTAGTAACTTCAAAACTTCTTACTCCTTTTATAAATGGCAATGGTGGAATCACAGATACCATCAAGAAAGTTCCCAATAGCCACGAGAAAATGAAAGCTCCAGCACTGCACCATACAAACAGACTTATGAATTCAACACTTCTAATGCTCGATAATTAGGTTTGAACAGAACAAGATGTAATCAAGATTCTAAAGTGTTGCAGAACTATCTTGAGCTTAATTAACGATCATGAATAATATTTCTCCTAAGCAGTACACAAATTTTCAGTCAGCCAACTTTTAGTAACTAAGAAAAGCGATAGATCTAACAATGGAAATAAAGAATTAGAGCCAATTATGATCAACATACCCATAAAGAAAAGCTCGGAGTTTGCTCTTTAGTCGATCGTGTATAAAATATATTGTAGCCATCAGGGAAATAGCAACTTGTAGGGTTGGACCGTCTTCAGTGGGGAAGAGAAATGTGAGAACTCCAAGAACTAGAAATGTGATCGATGTTTTAATGATGATAAGTGTGGCTGGGGTCTGAAACCTGCTTGTGACAGCCTGCACTACAGGGGACTGCTTTACTTCTCTAACCTTTTTCGCAATGTCAATTTTCGGGTTTTTCCTTTCATGGAACTTCTGCATGATTATTTTGTCATGGGCTGATTCAATTGCATCCACACTTGGTTTGTGCCCACCATATGTATTTATAAGAAAGTTTCTTGCTCCTTGAATTTCCTCCTCCGAAGCCTCCTTGCTGATACCAAGTCGTTTGTACGGATCTCTCACATGAATTCTTGGAAATACTACTGAGCTTGCAATGAACGTACGAAGAGGATTAAACAATCAATTTCAAAGGATATCACAGAAGATGAGCACCAATATTTCATGATGAACTACTTAAGAAAGCCATTGATTTCAATGAGCATAAAATGATGATACTATATGTTAAGTTCATTGAACAGCAGTTATTAGCTTCCTCGAAATGATAGTAAACAATAGCTCATGGATGATGGATGATGGATCTTAAACACTTCACATTATTTAAGAAGATAAAAGGCAAACACAACTCAAAAGCACCAAATACAAAAGGACTTATGGAAAGATCCCCTCACTGATGTCATCACAGATGAAGCAAAGTTTCATATTCCAATGTACAAAATCTTGAGTTCTTCCCACTAATCAATTCTTGGGGCATCATTTTTTCTTTCACATGTGTTCCTTCCTAGTCATATGTAATCCATCAGATATCCCCAGAGAGAAGAAATCAAGGTCTTACATGAAGGAGGTATTACGAACAATTCACTAGATTAGTCGGTTCTTCAATACAGTGGATAACAAACGCAAGTAACAAAACACTAATACTCTTCATGAATTTTACAAAATCAGCAAATAAGTAATCAGTTAACAATTATCAAGAACCCAAGCAATCACCATGCACACATGCATCCAGCATTCAACAAATCAAGAAACTTATCAATACCAGGTTGACCATTAGCCATGTCACTGCTACCGAAAGACGCATCCACCGCAGACTTGACCATTGGCTTCGCATTGCGCGGTTTCGCAGAACCAACCCAATAAAACCTGTGTAATTCCAACTAGGTTTTTCAATAAGCTGTGAAGAAAATCAAGTGCATATATACAAAATAGTTGAACAATACCTAGCTAAACGAGGTAAACTTAGTCTTCCTTTAGGTACCCCGGCAGCAGGAAAACCCGAAACAACTCGCCTAGAAAATGAAGCTGATGCCGGGCTATTCAAGGACACCCGAAGACAGGGACTACCGGTTATTCCAGAAACAGACATCCTCAACTTGCAACTTACACTTGCAGATTACTACAGAAAAATGATAATAAATTCACCGAATTAAGATGTAATCACGATTAAAAAGCAAGTAAACAAATGAATTTCCACTACAAGTAAGCTCTGAAACAACTAATTAGACCTAAATTTAAGAAAATGAAGTTGAAATTAAAATTCAAGAAGAAGAAGAAGTAAGAAATGAAAAATAGAAGTTACCTGGAACAATCAAGATGATGAATTTGGGGGAAATGGATAGGGCGGCGAGGAGGGAGAGCCGCTGTGAGGTTACAGCGAGCACCACCTGATCCGATTCGGCCTATCGTATGTAAACGAGGCTCGTCGTCGTTTTCAGCCTCTTACGACACCGTTTTTGTGTCGTAAAAGATTAAAAAATTCCGTTGCCGGGAATCGAACCCGGGTCTCTCGGGTGAGAGCCGAGTATCCTAACCGACTAGACTACAACGGATGTTGAATGTTGGTGTGTAATACTGACTTATAAATCAATTAGCAAGTCTGGTTTGGTGGCAAAGGGATGCTTCCAAACATAGGTGATTAATAATTATACATGGACACATTTTTCATCATACTGATGATAAACATAATGAGATTATTGATGGTATAACTAGAATACAAAATTGGTGACTATATCAAAAAAGGATGTTAATGTTACAAATAAATTAATAAGCATTTATGAATGCCCATAAAACTCCTACTTATTTATTACATGTAACATATTCCTTTAATTCTATGGGTAACCTATATTTCCTAAAGCCTATAAATATAGGTTTATTCTATGTAATATATATAACTAAGAAATACACAAAAGAGATACATCTTAGTTCTCTACATTGCTCTTATTCACTTTATAATATTGTTCTTTCTTTTATAACACGTTATCAGCACGAGTTCGCTCGACGGTTTGTAAGTGTTTTATTTAATTTATATAATCTTGCAATTTGTTAATATGTCAAATATTACTAAACTTGAATTTGAGGCTCTTGATATTACTGGCAAAAACTATTTGCCATGGGTTCTTGATGCTGAAATACATCTTGATGCTAAAGGGCTTGGAAATACAATTTTACTTGAAAATGAAGCATCGAACCAAGATAAAGCAAAGGCAATGATATTTCTTCGTCATCATATACATGAAGGGTTAAAAGCTGAGTACTTAACCGTGAAAGATCCACTAGAATTGTGGAATAATTTGAAAGAACGATATGAGCACCAAAGGACGGTGATATTGCCTAATGCTCGTTATGAATGGCTACATTTGCGGTTTCAAGATTTTAAAACCGTAAGTGAATATAATTCTGCCGTTTTCAGAATAAGTTCTCAATTAAAATTATGTGGCGAAAAGATAAATGATGGGGACTTATTAGAGAAAACCTTTTCAACCTTTCATGCCTCGAATGTGCTCCTGCAGCAGCAATACCGAGAAAAAGGTTTTAATAAGTATTCTGAGTTAATCTCATGTTTACTTGTAGCTGAACAAAATAACGAGTTGTTGATGAAAAACCATGTGACTCGTCCTACTGGATCTGCTCCATTGCCTGAAGCAAATGTAGCCATCAATCCAGGACGTGGTCGTGGTAACAATCGTGGCAGAGGACGAGGAAGAGGAAGAACTAATTACCGTCACGGTAATAATAAGAATGATAATGTTTCCCACCACCAGAAGTGGAATAACTATAAGGGGAAAGGGAAAGCTAAGGTTGACCATGACTTTGGTTCAAACAATAAAGAAAATCCATGTTACCGATGTGGAATGAAAGGACACTGGTCTCGTACCTGTCGTACGGCTGATCACCTTGTCAAGCTTTATCAAGCCTCCATCAAAAGAAAAGGAAAAAATGTGGAAACCTACTTAATTGACCAGGAGGATGATGTGAAGGCAAACCTGACACGTGATGATGATGATTTTGGGGACTTTGCAACTAATACTCACTTGGATGTTTCAGATTTTCTCGAAGAGCCATAAAAGATTAGAGAAAAATATAATAATAATAAATAATAAATAATAATGAGAATAAAAGATAAGAATACTTATCACTTTTAGTTTTGTATTTACATATGTTATTAAAAGTTTATCATATTTGTCATATTTTATTAAGTGTTTGTGTTATGCTTTTAATATTATTAACTTTTATAACTTAGCTCCTCATATATTTAAATATTTATTCATCTTCTAACTAAATAATTTATTTTCATATTCTAATGAAGGAATGAATATCTCTAATTCACTGATTGGGCCTATAATTGACGATGGAGATATATGTCTTGTTGATAGTGCTACAACACATACCATATTGAAAAGTAAAAGGTTTTTCTATAATTTAACATTAAAAGATGCTAATGTTAATACTATATCAGGTAATACTAAGCTAATTGAAGGCTCCGGAAGAGCTACTGTATTATTACCCAACGATACAAAACTTATCATAAACAATGCATTATTTTCTTCCAAGTCTCGAAGAAATTTATTGAGTTTCAAAGATATTCGTGTCAATGGATACCATATTGAGACTGGAAATGAAAAAGGTATTGAATATTTATATATTACAAATAATGCATTTGGTAGAAAATGTGTTTTAGAAAGACTGCCGACATTATCATCCGGTTTATATTACACTAAGGTTAACTCGGTCGAGACATATGCTACTGTAAACCAGAAGTTTACTGATCCGAAAATATTTATAATTTGGCATGACCGGTTAGGCCATCCCGGTTCAACAATGATGCATAAAATTATCGAGAATTCACAAGGACATCCACTAAAGAACCAGAAGATTCTTCAGTTTAAAGAATTCTCATGTGCTGCTTGTTCTCAAGGTAAATTAATTGTTAGACCCTCAATGGCTAAAATTGGAACTGAATTGCCTATGTTTTTAGAACGTATTCAGGGTGATATTTGTGGGCCTATTCATCCACCATGTGGACCATTTAAGTATTTTATGGTATTAATCGACGCATCTACAAGATGGTCACATGTTTGTTTATTATCAACTCGTAACATGGCATTTGCAAGATTGCTTGCTCAAATAATTCGTTTAAGAGCGCAGTTTCCAGATTATACAATCAAGTCAATTCGTCTTGATAATGCTGGTGAATTTACATCTGAAGCTTTTAATAGTTATTGCATGTCAATTGGAATAGCAATTGAAAGACCTGTTGCACATGTTCATACACAAAATGGTCTAGCAGAATCATTTATTAAACACCTCCAGTTAATAGCTAGACCATTACTTATGAGAACAAAACTTCCTATTTATGCATGGGGGCATGCTATTTTACATGCTGTAGCACTTGTACGCATCAGACCAATCAGCTATCATAAAGTCTCCCCTTTACAAATGACTTTTGGTAAAGAACCAAATATAGCGCATCTTAGAATATTTGGTTCTGCTGTATATGTGCCAATTGCCCCACCACAACGCACAAAGATGGGTCCTCAAAGAAGATTAGGAATATATGTGGGGTATGAATCTCCTTCGATCATCAAATATCTAGAACCATTAACTGGAGATCTATTTACAGCAAGGTTTGCTGATTGTCATTTTAATGAAACACTTTTTCCAACATTAGGAGGAGAGAATAATAAGTTGGAAAATGAAATTACATGGAATGCATCATCATTATCTCATTTAGATCCTCGAACAAAAGAATGTGAACTTGAAGTTCAAAAGATAATACATTTGCAAAATATTGCAAACCAACTGCCAGATGCATTCACTGATTTAGGAAAAGTTACTAAATCTCATATACCAGCAGAAAATGCTCCTATTAGAATTGATGTACCTATAGGACAATCTAATATTGCAAACAATAGCAATCCACGCCTGAAGCGTGGTAGACCGGTCGGTTCCAAAGATAAAAATCCTCGAAAAAGAAAAGGATCAAATAATCAAGATGGTCATATTATGGAGGTGGATACTCTTAAAGAGACTCGGGACATAACTAATGATAAAACTCCAGAAGAGATTCAAGTACTTGAAAATAATGATAATGAAGAGATCTCAATTAGTTATGTCAACACGAGGAAAAGATGGAACAGAAAAAATATAGTTGTCGACAACGTTTTTGCATATAATATTGCTATTGATATTTTAAATGAAAATGAGGATCTTGAGCCAACATCTGTTGAAGAATGTAGAAATAGAGATGATTGGCCAAAATGGAAAAGTGCTATTCAAGCAGAATTAGATTCACTTTCAAAACGTGAAGTATTTGGACCTATAGTCCGAACACCTAAAGGTGTAATGCCAGTGGGGTACAAATGGGTATTTGTGCGAAAACGAAATGAGAAAAATGAAATTGTGAGGTACAAGGCACGATTAGTTGCACAAGGTTTTTCGCAAAGACCTGGCATTGATTATGAAGAAACATACTCACCAGTGATGGATGCAATCACTTTTAGATATTTAATTAGTTTGGCAGTTGGTGAAAAGCTTGACATGCGTTTAATGGATGTTGTTACAACATATTTATATGGGTCACTTGATAATAATATTCATATGAAAATCCCTGAAGGATTTAAGATGCCTGAAGCATGTAATGATTCCCGGGAAATTTGTTCAATAAAATTACAAAAATCATTATATGGATTAAAGCAATCAGGACGAATGTGGTACAATCGTCTTTGTGAATATTTGTTAAGTGAAGGATATAAAAATGATCCGATTTGTCCATGTGTGTTTATAAGAAGATCTGGATCAGAATTTGTTATAATTGTTGTATATGTTGATGATTTAAATATCATTGAAACTTCTACAGAGCTTATAAAAGCTGTAGATTACTTAAAGAAAGAATTCGAAATGAAAGATCTTGGAAAAACAAAATTTTGTCTTGGTCTACAAATTGAACAATTAAAGGATGGAATTTTTATTCATCAATCAAGTTATATAGAAAAGATATTGAAGCGATTTTATATGGATCAAGCACATCCATTGAGTACCCCAATGGTTGTGAGATCACTAGATGTTGATAAAGATCCATTTCGTCATCGAACAGACGATGAAGAGCTTCTTGGTCCTGAAGTACCATATTTAAGTGCAATAGGTGCATCAATGTATCTTGCTAAAAATACAAGTCCAGATATAGCATTTGCTGTAAATCTATTAGCAAGATTTAGTTCATGTCCAACAAAGAGACATTGGAATGGAATTAAACATCTTTTCCGATATCTCAAAGGAACACTCGATATAGGATTATTTTACTCTAATAGATCTAAATCACATTTAGTTGGTTATGCAGATGCAGGTTATTTATCTGATCCACATAAAGGTCGATCACAAACAGGTTATCTATTTACTTGCGGAAGCACTGCTATATCATGGCGGTCAACGAAGCAAACCTTAGCTGCTACTTCTTCGAACCATGCAGAGATAATTGCTATACATGAAGCAAGTCGTGAATGTGTTTGGCTAAGATCTTTGACTCACCATATCCAGAAGGAGTGTGGCTTGCATTTTGAAGAAAATGTACCGACGATATTATATGAAGATAATACAGCATGCATATCTCAATTAATGGGAGGGTATATCAAAGAAGATAGAACGAAACACATTTCACCAAAATTTTTCTTCACTCATGATCTTCAAAAGAATGGTGATATAGATATTCAACAAATTTGTTCTAGTGATAACTTAGCAGATTTATTCACCAAATCATTACCCACTTCAACATTTGAAAAGTTAAGATACAACATCGGAATGCGAAGACTTAAAAATTTACAGTGATGCTTTTATGAGGGGGAGTTACGTGTTCTTCTCTAAGCCAATGTCTATTCCACAAAAGGACAGTCTTATGGATACCGTAAATATTGTGTACTCTTTTTCCTTCACTAGGTTTTTATCCCAATGGGTTTTTCCTAGTAAGGTTTTAACGAGGCATAATAATTTTATGGACATCCAATGGGGAGTGTTACAAATAAATTAATAAGCATTTATGAACGCCCATAAAACTCCTACTTATTTATTACATGTAACATATTCCTTTAATCCTATGGGTAACCTATGTTTCCTAAAGCCTATAAATATAGGTTTATTCTACGTAATATATATAACTAAGAAATACACAAAAGAGATACATCTTAGTTCTCTACATTGCTCTTATTCACTTTATAATATTGTTCTTTCTTTTATAACAGTTAACAATTTGTTTTTCTGCACGATCAACTGGAAGAAAACTATATATGAGCTTCCTTGATTAAGGTTTTCAAACTGGGCCTTTGTTTGGGAGAAGATTAATGGAATGTAAAAGTTTTATTTAACTTTCGTGTAGGAGTTTTTTTATAGAATAAATAAGAGTTAATTGAGGAGATTAACATTTTTTACTTCCATTAACCTCAAAACCTTAACCTCTAAATCAGAGGTTAATAGAAGTAACGTAAACCTTTTAATTAATTTATATTCATTTAGCTCCATTTAATTCATAAACTCTCAAACAAGGTTAATATTTTACTTCCATTTCCGTTAGTTCTCTTTTCATTACGTTACTTCGATTAACATCTTCTAACTTTCACCTCCATTAACCTCTCAACTTCTAAACAAAAGCTAAGACACAGTGATTTCGAATCATTGCATGACACGAGATGGACTAATATATAATGAAATGTAATGTCTGGAAGCGACCACATTCTCCTTAATATTACAATTACTTATGTTACAATTTTATAAACTTATTTATCAACTTATGTTACGATTTATTAATGACGATATTGAAATTTAAACCTCAAGCTCGTTGGCCAACTATCATCAAGGCCCGTCTTCAGCCGTCGGACGCTTGGAGACAAGTTATCTCGGGTATGTGTGCCAAAACTTATTCGTCCAGGTCCAATTACCCGTAGGTGAAATCTTGACTAATTAGGCCCATTAGGCCCACACATCTAGCCTATAAATCCCCATGAAAAGGAAGGTAACAGGACTCCCAACTCTCTCTTAACATATTTTCCCCTCTCTCTCTAAGATCTTTCCGGGAAACCGAAAACTCACTTAAGTCCAATATAATTTAGTGTAGATTTTCATATTATCATCACGTACTATAACTTACTTATCACAATTACTTATTTATTATAATTACTTATGTCACATACTATAACATAAAAAAAAAATCTTAATAAAGTCTTGAAACGACAACATTCTCTTTAATATTGGTATGATTTATAATTTAAATGAGAAAAAAACAAACATAGAAATTCTAGAGCACTCTCGAATTAATACTTCTATAAATATAAATTAATCTTCATATTTATTTTATTTTATTTTACAATACCTAAGTAGTGTTTATATCAGTTTAGCATTTATCTATATATTTTCAAAGAACATCCTATTCCCAAAAAATTTATAATTTATCTCTCTGATAAATACGTAGGTAACAAAAAATAAGGGTAATAATTGGGTGTGAAGCTTCTTCATTGTCATACAACAATCACGTTTCTTTGTAACTCCTACCACGCCTTTCCCAAAAACAAGCTCTCATTGTTTTTCTTGTTTCCTTCAACTTGTTCTATCTACCAATTCCTTACCAAATTTCTCATAGCACCTCATCATTTGCTTACATTCCATCCTATCTTTTGCACCTCATCAATCATAATGTAAATTACTCCCTCCATTCCATATTATTTGTCGTTTGAGATCTCTTTAGCCAATTAATGCATTCACGAGATGCTTGTTTAGGATCAAGTAAAAAAAAATCACTTTAAGTAAGTTGATGTTGTTACCAAAGCACAACATAAATTCAAGGAATCAGTTCATTTTTCCTGTCAAGTTTTTGAAAACCACTTTCCTTGTCAAGTTAATAGAGCTACATAAGGATTGTTTTAAACCAATTTAACAAAATTGTACTTGGATTAAAGTGATGTTGGAGAAATTCTCGTGATGATGTTGATTGGTTAAGTCATTGTAATTAAATTCCAAAATGAGGATTGGACTTGTCAGACAAAAATTCATAACGGACAAGCAAGAGTAAAAAGGCTCTGCAAAGTCTAAATAACAACAAAAGACAAATGCACTTCACACATATTACCATACCCTTCACTGCAAGATTCCTCTGCTATTCTCTTCTCTTCTCTTCTCTTCTTTTAAACCACCTTATCTTCTACTTCTTGTTCTTGTTTTTGCTCTTTTGATTCCAAAATGATGTTTTTCAATTTCTTGATTCTTTTCAGTTTATTCTTTGTAATGTCAAATTCTTTGTCTAATAACAACTCTAGTAATACCCTTATGGTGTCTTCACAATCAGAATTAGAAGCAGCTTATTTGAAATGGGTGAAAACAAAGCAAGACACTTCTTTTAAACACTCCCTCTTTCAGAAAGCCAAGAACAAATTCAAGCCTTGTTTGACTATAAAAGTGATCAAAAGATCAAAATCAAGAAGAGGAGCAAGAACGTTTGGCAGTGTTCAAAAGGCTATTAAGTCTATACCAATTGTGAATAATTGCAGGGTTGTTATCTCCATTGGCCCTGGGATTTACAGGTACTGGAACTCGACATGTCCCTAGCATAGTCCATCATCTACCGCTGAGCTGTTAGTCATTGGTACATCGTTATGATTTGTAATGTGAAATGAATGCATTGATTGCAGGGAGAAGATAGAGATTCCAGCAAGTATGGCTTACATAACCATACAAGGGGCAGGAGCAGATAAGACGATAATAGAGTGGGATGATACAGCTGATAAAATTGGGAAAGGAGGACAAAGATTAGGGACTTACGGTTCTGCAACGTTTGCCATTAATTCTCCTTATTTCATTGCCAAGAACATTGCTTTTAAGGTCTGTTTTTATCGTCTTTATTACTTATTTAGCTATATAGCTCCTTATACATGGGAGGCGATTCTTTGTATTTGAGACGTCTTTCGAAATGAGTGAAGTCTTTGTTTACAGAATTGAGAGTCTAAAATCAATGTTTTGTTGTTTGAAGTGCAGAACAAGGCACCATCTCCACCATCAGGAGCACTAGGAAAACAAGGAGTGGCACTACGAATATCAGCAGATACAGCAGCGTTTATAGGTTGCAAGTTTGTGGGAGGACAAGACACTCTCTATGATCACTTTGGTAGACATTATTTCAAAAAATGTTACATCGAAGGTTCAGTGGACTTCATATTCGGAAATGGTCTATCCCTTTACGAGGAATGTCATTTGCATGCCATAACTAATAGATATGGATCACTAACTGCACAGAAACGAGAAAGTATGCTTGAGGAAACTGGGTTTTCGTTCCTAAATTGCAAAGTCACGGGTTCGGGTGCTCTCTACTTAGGTAGAGCATGGGGCACTTTCTCTAGAGTTGTGTTTGCTTTTACTTATATGGACAAGATCATTACTCCTACTGGATGGTATGATTGGGGTGATAAAAATAGGCAAATGTATGTATCTACCTCTTTCTTTCTTTGTTTCCGCTTTCTATTGGACATAGATCCTATAAATTAGACCAAATATACGAGGAAAGAGATAAATGATCTAATTACTGGCATTTTTTGACGAATTTAGTCCAATTCGATCAGAAGAGTTTGATCAAGCTCTTAACTTCTCTCCTCGGATATCTAGTCCAATATAATACATACAAAGTCCAGCCCATCTCTGCGTCATATCATTAAAATTGACAAATTCTTCAATACTCATTAGTAATAACTAGGATGTGGTGCAGGACGGTGTTTTTCGGGCAGTATAAGTGCTCAGGACCAGGAGCTGAGTTTGGAGGAAGAGTATGGTGGTCAAGGGAGCTCACTCAACAACAGGCTCATCCATTTATTTCAATTGATTTCATTGATGGGCAAGACTGGCTTCCCATCTAATCTAACACTAATTTTCTCCTCTTTTCTTCAACCGTATTTTGTAATTCAATTTTATATCGAATCTTAACTCTTCCTCCTTGCATCATAACTAATACACCGGATAAAAATCAGTGTTCACTCACTGCAACTAAAATGGAATTTATTTTCATAATCGTCACGAAAATATAGGATCTTTTTCTCAATACATCACCAAAGTAGTATATCCGTCAATAAAGTTGTTGCAGTCTCGTCACCAATTTCAGTTGTAGTGATTTTAATGACTAAATTACAATTTGATCTTTAAACTATCCGAGATCAGTTTTTAACCCTGATTATTTGGAAACATTTAATCCCGAAATTATTAATTATTAGGAAGGAATCATCCTAGACTGCATAAGAAGGGTGCAAGTACAAAATGCAGTTATCGACATAAGCTATATCAATGTCAACTGTATTCATGTATGCCAATGTCATATGACCATTGTAATAAGTAGTACCTGCGTGCGTGATTGATTTTCTTCAACAATTTGAACAATCAGACAAGGGGATAGCAAATATAAATACAAATCCAATTTGATGCAACCAGACTTACAAAGTATGGAGTCGAGATGAGACGAGATATTTACTGATTATTTACAAGGAACCCATACAAAGCTATACCCTTATTTACACTTTCCAATATTTGCCTCCTCATCTCATGTGAAGATGCTCTGTTGTTGACATTTGCTGCTTTCTACTAAATCGACTCTACAGAATTCGCCAACTCCACCATCAAACTACACCAAAATCCAAACCAAATTCAAATAAAAAACAGAGATAATCAGCCAATGCCATTTCTAAGCATGAGAAATTAGTATTAACTTAAGCCAGCAATGTCAAACAACCTAAAATCTAACGAGAACAAATCATGTGAGAAGGACATGTAAACCTGAAAAAGAAGCAAAATAAATCACCACCAGGAAACAATCACAACATGTTCATAGTTTTGGGTACGTTTCAAGTTGAAATGAAGGGGATTTTGGAGCTGATTTGAATCCAGAAGGATTGATATAGAATGATACGAAAGCTTCAGTTGCACAAAAACATGAAACGCAAGTCTACCCAAATCTTAGAAGGTATATATGGATTCACGAGAATCTTAATAATCGCAACATTCTCAACAGTTTTTTATGCATACGTGACCTCATCCAGATCCTTTAAACCAAATTAGCAGCGTTTATGGGGTATAAACTAATTACTTATTGCAAGCTTCAAGCAATTGAAATGATAAATAATGATGATAATCAAAATAATTGATCAATTATAAGTAATGAGTCATTGAGATCTTTAGTTTGTATGGTTAAATATACCAGAATATAGAAAATCATGACTGGAAGAGAGTGATTGTTGCAATATAACCATTTTTCATCACCTGTTAACCGTTAAAGAAAAGACATCTGTTAGCAAAAACAAAACAGTAATTTCTGGGTTATGGAAAGAATCGACATATACACTGCAAATTATATGATAATGCATCTTTGGTCAAACACATAGTACCCCTCAGTAATTGATCACTATCTCACCTCAAAAGCGATATTCTGGTAACCATATACCAAGGTGGATCCAAAAGGATTACTTGCAGATCCCTGTGTTTGGATTGCTGCTCTGCCAGAGTCCCCAAGGATTTCCTGAGGTAAATAGTTACTCTTTAGTAACAAAAATCCTTCATTAGTGAAGGACATGATTGTTTGTGTTACAAAAATGCCCATACCAAATAATTTTTAGTCACATAGAATTTAAACAGAGTCTACCCAGAACCAGAAACCAACATTTGTTAAAGGAAAAGAAAATTAACACCTCAACTTAGATCTTATCATCATATCAAAGTTCTATTACAGTCAAAATTTGTCCACACCCCAAGCATGTACTCCGCAGTCACATGAAAGCAGCTCCACCTTTCCATGGAAAGGTGCTCCATATGAGCAGTGGACCAAAGGTGCATCCATACTAGGTATAGGTATCAATCCTCCTCTAGCTCTAGTCACTTTAGGAAAACAATCATTGTGAAAAAATAAAAAGACCTAAACAAGTACTATGAGAATACCTTAACTTGGTCCCACTTTGTGCTTGGCGTAATACGTTTCGAGTTATTTACTTCAAAACAGACAAAAACACACAGGCAACCTAAATTAGTTCATCATTTCTGATTTAAAAGTAAAAAAGACTTCCAAGGGCAGAAACAAAATTAGAGTTAGAACCTTCAATAACAAAGTTGCACTTTATATATGAATTAAAATCTGCATGTCCAGGGTAATTCGTGTGCAAAACGAACTTCTTGATCTTATGAGTCTGCAAAACCAAAATGACAATCATGACTCATCCAAAACAAATGCTGAACACAATACCATTATTAAATTGTATACAATGTCTCATGACAGAATTCAAAATCATAGCACACGACTATCAAGGAGAGAGAAAGGAGACAGCAATACCTGTCCATCAAATAAAATGTCCAAACCACGAGTGAAATAATTGTAGAAGTAATCTCCACAAAGCGTGGTTCGAGGACGAGGATCAGTTGCAGAATGAATGACCATTTGGTCAACCTGTACAGATAAAAAAAAAAAGTAAGCACAGAGATGCCATATGCCATAATGAATTTAATGCCCATGTGAATTGTATAAGATAGCCTCTCACGTGAAAAGTCAATAACTTCTCAGTTGAAATTTATAGTGACTATACCAGTTGGTAACAGAATAGTAAGAAAGAGGAGAGGGGGCTGACTTTCGAACAACATGTTCGTAACGACATTTAATTTGATATGAATGTTATATGCATCTATAACTAAAACCCTACTATGCATCAACAGCAAACAGGTAAAATTTTCACATTGTCATACCAATGAGTTGTCATTAGACATTAATTTAGATTTAGCAGTTGATAACTGAAATGCCTCTTAACAGGTTAAATAGACTGTCTAATAAACTATTGGTCCAAATATTTTCAATCAACTTTAGCTTATACAAGAGAGGATTGCATGTCCAATTGTAGTTGCACCACTTCATTAGAATACCTGCTTTTGATGAATCCCACAAGGGCGGCCTAATTCAGTCCAAACATCCTGCATGTAGAACAAGAAGAGGGATTCAGCAAAATAAGTGGCACACGTATCAGTTTCATCGCAATCTCATAAATCAGAATGCAAACGCATACACACCATAAACTAGAAGTGAGATGTAAAGAAAGAACAAAGCTTTTTCCTCGGGACAATTAACTGTGCTCAATTAGAGCTCCACTGCCTATAATGGCAACAGTTAAAGACCAAACCCACTTTCAAATATTACACAAACAAGTTGCTCCAACAGAATTACAGACTAAGTTACAATCTGCAAAATTCATAACAATGCAACCAGGAAGAACTCATAGGCAATACGTTCCTGGCTATTTACTTTTCCAGAATTATTTGCCTCTTTTAGCATCCAACGCATTTTCTAGAACTCCAAAAATTTCTCAAAAGGCAGAAAGGAAAAGAATAAGAGAAGTTATAGAAAACTGTTAACCAGAAAGGGATATCCAAGACATCTATTTTATTGGGAGATAGTGACTGAAAGATAAGAGGATTCACTAATGTATCTGCATCCAAACAATTGATGGCCTATTAAACAAATGCCAATTTCTATATGCTACTCAAGGAAAAAAATCACTGGAGTAAATAAGTAATATCTATACCAGATAGTGAGCAGGTTAACCCATAACAAAAAGAAATTACCTGCGGTGATGCACCAAAAGGAACATGCTGCCCCCCGGTAGAAAAATATAACTCTTCTCCAAGCTGCACAGACAAAGTGAAATTGACAAAACTGAAGGAAGAAAACCAGCCCTCAAAAATAAAATCAGGTAACAAGCTATGCAGTATGCCAGCATCCAAGTATGTTATCAACAGATCAAAAATGAAGCTGGTAACCTTACAGTTACAGATTACTGGTTGAATGTTTCTTTACATAATAACAAATCTGATTATCTACAAAATGTTAAGGTAGATTAAGATAGTACCAGACCTTAGCATGCACCTCTTCCATGTACAGGCTGCCTGCAGGTAAGGGAGGAGCAGAGGCCTTGTCCATCAAGGACCCAACACCAACCTTTTTATCCGTAGAACTATCATATATTGAGACTCGGCAAGTTACTGGCGTAGTTCCATCCGGGAACTCCAGCGGTAGTTCCGCTGCCAAAAACATATAAAAATAATCAGAATATTAAATTAGCTAAAATGAATATGGACAAGAGGCAATATATCACCTTCTCCATCATGACAACAATCTGTATATTGACCAGGAATTGGAAAAGCAAATGATAGACCCTGTACAATTACAGACATCAAAATAAGTAAAGAAATATTTATTTCAACAACTACCAAATTCACACTCTAACAAGTTTCCTACACGTACTGGATAGAACAGAGTGTAAACTCCTCTTTCTTTATCATAAATTCCAGGAAACGTTGGACCAAATAGTGCATACACAGCAACAAAAGTAGCTAGCGTGGATGGTCCTCTGTATGTCAAAACAATAACAAAAGCATAAAGAACGAGAAACAACAAAATCAATAGAAGCAAATCCAGAAAATAACCTTACCCTAGAAGAGAAGTAGCATAGCGCATTTGCAGACGTTTTACATCGAAAATCTCAATCAACCGGAGTCTCTGGAAGAACATATAGTGATCAATAAACAAACTGATTTAAATAGAAATTCCATACTAAATCATCCTCCATAATGCAAATTAACTGATTGAAAATGAAAGATTAAGGCACTAAACTAGAGTACCTGTGACCAAGGATCAAAACGCAAATGAAAACCGTGATCGGGAAAGCTAATCACGATATCGACTTTCAGAGGTTCCTGAAGTGTATAATAATTGGAGTAATCAGTAAATAATCCAAAATTTCCATATACAAAGTCAAGAAGTCAATTAAGCTAGAAACAATTGCAGGTTCATAAGCATCAAATCATTGAATCCGAAAAGCAGAACCTCATCGAAGTATTTGACATGAACGACATCGTAAATGTTCGGTTGCAGCTCAATCTGCGCAAAAGCTTCACATATGGGCATCCCTGAAAACGAAGCAGAAATTAAGAAATGCTGAGAAAGAATAGCTGGAACGATCGGAAATAAATAGAGAAAAGTTAACAGTACCGAGGGAGAAAGGACCGATGCCGAGGCCGGGACGGAGATCGAGAACGATGGCGCCCATGGCGGTGCCCTCGCACCGTCGTCGTGGTCGTTGAGGTTGATGTTGCTGCAACATCTGGTGGAGGTAAAACCGTAGTTTAGTTAAGAAATTATTGAGTCCGATTCTTCCGGGGACGATGGATGAAATTATTATCCTTATGAAGAAGGTTAGAGTTTTGGTTTTGGAGGTTGATTGACATCTACTTCACGAAAATGCCACCCAAGCGTCTTGGGATGGTCCTACTTCTTTAGATTTGGGTCATGTCATGCAAAGTTTCATTTTCACATCGACTTCTAACTTCGTCCATCATTGATTAACTGTAGTTGATCTTTAACCATCGGATCTTAATTAGAGGGTCTAAGTAAATTTATTAATTAAATGAATTTTAAATCATTCGATTAAGAGTAAGATTAAAGGGTGTTTGATCAATTACAAACGACTAAAAGAATTAAACTCTTTTCATATATATACTGAAAATTGAAGATTTACCACGTTCGTAGCGGAATTAAAAAATTTCAATTTCTTAAACCAAAATCCATTAGCTTATTGAATAACAATTAAAAAAATCGGTTAAATAAAATACCTGTAGGAGATTACTGTCTTCTTTAATTTAATGTGAGTGCCCAAAGTAGAATTTCAGCTTCTCTAAAGAGAATTAATTGTATAAATCGAATATGTCTTAGGGTTGTATTTATAGTGTTTTGAATTGTCTCTACAATTTCTATTCATACTAGTATTCCTTTTTAGTTAAACTAGTAATTCATATAAATCAACATTTATTAAATTACTCAATTAACTGATTAATAATTTCAATTGTTATACTGGTAGGATTTAATTAAATTATCATTATAACACATTATAATTTAATTCAATTAAACTATATATATCAACATTATATATACATATTTCGGCCAACATTAAAATGGTAAATTGGTAAATATATCAAATACACATACACATATTTGATATATTTACCAATTTACCATTTTATCTGTGTGACCCACTAGGTCCTTATCACAACCGGTCGTATATTAATTTAATCTCTATTAATTAATATAACATAGAAGAGCGTCGACTCAAATATAAAGATACTCTTCTAACCCGGAGTCATAAGGAGACGAGATTAACAGTTGACTTCTTTTACCTGTCAGTGATAGTTGCAATATAATTCGGTCCCTCATCAATATTATCTTTAATGAATTATGATCACGGAAAAGTCAATCATATAATTCATTATTAATTTACTTGTGCTCAAATAAATATCCTCCATAAATTGAAAACCATTTCCAATTTATCATATTACCTCACGCAAAAATTTAGAACTATTTATTCACAAGAGGTCCAAGATAAATCTTTTCTAATACAGAAGTGACGATATCCTCAATCTAAGATTAACTGTTTTGCAATTACTTTATGTGTTACCCAATGTCTACCCGAATGACACCCACCCGAATACTGGATCGTACATATAATAGAATCAAAGTAACACACTTCATAGTTTAAAGTCACGTAAATGAGTAATTGAGTTTTATGACTACTTTATATCTATTACCACATATAGGTGCTTTCTATGGTTACTTTGAAGTAACCACTACTTTATTTTTATCACCATTGGATCACATCTCATACCGCTAATCCAATGATGAGAATGAGCAAAGTAATGGTTACTTTGTTTTTTACAAAGTGACCATAGAAAAACCCACCACATATAAGTTAAAGCTAGTTGACATTTATGTATTTATTTCATACTATTAACTCAAAGCGGGATCTCCAGTATATATAACATCATTGTACATATCCATATAATTATCCAGATATATGGTATAATCTAAGTTCGTGAGATCAACTTTTTATTCATCAATAAGAGATATATTATATGCAAGTCTCAACAATATATATATATATCAATTCAATAATACAATACTCGACTTGAGATATTTTAAGTTTATTTAATCATTAAAGTATTGTCTCACTTCATCTTGTATGAATACTTTTTAAGATTATCAATATAAACTAAGAATTTCTTTTAACTAATAATTACAACGTAATATATATAAGATAAAAGATAAAAGTCTTTCATAAAATCAATAGTTTATACATTTTTTATTCTAAATAAAATATCCTAAACAACAATTGTCTTTAGGGCACTAACTACAACAATATGGCTTCCATTTATCCGTCGAAGTAGATCGAATGCAAATGACACGATCAATGCAATTAAACATATCATCTCATTAGGATGCAAGTATTATGTAACTATTTGTAACATACAAGCTTAATATCATATAAATATTGTCCCCTCTTGTCCAAATTCGTCACTATTGAAACTCACGGCTTTAAAACGCGTCATGCATGTATTGGGTCCACATATCATTTATAAGCTCGTCATCTCATCTCTATTTCCGATGTGCGATTCAGTTCCTTTCAATCCCCATAGTCACTCATTTAGACTACTTCTTGTACAAGTCTTCCTACCCCGACGCCACCCACTTCAGACCGGATCGTTGACTATTAATGGGCTCTATTAGATCGAGACTATAATAAAATTGTTCATATTTATCGTGGTTGAACTAAATTCTTCGCTAATGAAATTATTTGAGCATATGTCCAATGGGTTGTAATAAAGGGAAGTAGTTTTATTAAAAGAAAAAAGGTGGCAAATCATTAGGATAGTTGTTATAAGAGGGGCTAACGTATTAACATTACACAAATGAGAAAAATAATTAGGATAAAACACGAGTTGACGAGTGGAGACAATGGAGGGTATGAATCACACATTTTGGCTCATCCAATACTCTCAACAGTTGAAAAGATGACACATATTGATGGGAGTGCCAACCATTTGTTGGAGTATCCTCTAGTCTTAAGACATTATATCTAACAAAGTTGCTAATTGTAAGACAATAATTTATTAAGTATTATTTACTTGTGCATAATCAAATTATTATTGATGAAATAATTTCTTTGTTGCGAGTTAACGAGTGAGGGTTTTCTCCTGTGTTTTATAAAACAATTCAATTAAATAATTCAGAATATAAATATTCGATTATTGTTGATTGGAATTGAGTTCTTACGTTCCATCAAAAAAAAAAGAATTGAGTTCTTACGACTTTGTTTTGCAAAGCATATATCGTAGAATAGGTTTTGGCTTTTTGCAACTTTGTTCGGAAGGACTTTTGTTTTTGTCTTCAATTGAACAATCTTCATTTCTTGTTGTTAGAGACTGAAATCAAGTTTTTATTTAAAATTGTTTCACAAGAGTTCTTTATTGTTCGACCCTAAGTTGCTAGCTTTCATAGGATTTAAAACTCGTTGTCATGTTTTTGAGGAACCGTTCTTCGTGGACTTGCATTAATAGTCGCTAGTGCATGTATAGAAGTAAAAAAATCTCCTAAAAAGAAGTGAAATCTCCCTCATAAACCCTTCAATTGAAGCTTGAACCTTTAAATTCAATATCCTTCAGATCTTTGAGAATTCAAAAAGGCATGCGAAGCAGAAATTTTGTTTATTGACAAAGGGTTAAGGCCCATCCTGTCAACATTGTAAGAACTGGATTAGGTTGATTGCACCTTCTCCAAGCCGCAAAAAGATTATCGGTTGATTCTGGCCTTACAATTGTTCCATCGATGAACTCCACTTTGTTCTTCGACATTAGTGCCATCTTCATACTTCTTGACCACGAATGATAGTTCTTCGTTGTAAGCGCCAGAGAAACGAGAACAAGCGCTAGATTCTCTCCCAGATGAACGTAATACAAACTATTTTCATCAAATCTGCGATTTGTGTTTGTCGTAGAGACAAATCGAAGAGAAAATCAAGATCGATTGACAACAAAATATGCAGAAGTTGAACCGATCGGAATCGAATCCAAAGAAAAAGTAGAAAGAAATCAAGAATGATTTTAGCGGAAAGTAGTAGAACCGATAAAGATTCCAATATGCTCTGATACCATGTCAACATTGTAAGAACTGAGTAAAATGGAGATAGAATAGTCAAAAGGAAAATGAAAAATCAACTACAACAGTCATCTTGCTGTCTTTATATATCAATAATTTGTGCCTTTGTCTTATTGTTAATCTTAGCCGTTGGTTTTCTTTGAATATGCTTCGTTGATATTTCCTTAGTCTTACACATCCCATTAAACATTTTGCAACTTATATTGCGGAACGACTCACGTAAATTTTAAATTACCTTCAAGATTGAAGTTGAAATCTTATATTAGTTATAAATAGAATAAAATATACAAAGAAAAAATTTGTTAATTAGTTGAAACCCTTAATAGAATCTCAAGTAAAAGTTAGGTTAATCTTTTGTAGTTGAGAAATAAAAACGATAATTTAGAATATTTCATTTTGTTTACTTTAAATTAATTATATCCATCATTATTACTTACCTTTTTTCTTTAACTATTTTTAGTGTCCTGATATGAATATTTTTACTATCCAGAGAAATTTTAAAATACTTTTGGAGTACGGATGACGTGGTATTTCAGATTAATAATTCGATGACACGTCATATATGTTAGTATCTAGGGTCGACGATTTAGGGTCTAGGATTTAGCTTATATCATCGTGCTCCATGAGTATAATAAAATCTCTACTATTCAGATAATCTTTATACTATTATCAAACTACAAGTCTTTATTGATCATTGCGTTGTAAAGATCGATAAATAGAAAATTTAAACAATATACCATTCTTTGAGAGTTCAAACATTAATAGTTATTCAATGCTCCAACCTTCACTAACGTCTACTCATTTGTCCTTCCATAAACACCTTAAAACATGGATCTTAAAAAACATCTCAAGGCTCTTCATCTTTCATTCTTTGGTCCATTTGGTCCGTGATTTTTCATTTAGATAGACTAGGATCTTGATATTTCATGATTAGGTATTATGCCTTTATGTGACCAAAAGGAAGGTTGTGAAATCCACTCTTCATCAAACTTAACTTCACTCCTCGTCTGAATCTTACGACACCCTTTTTCTTCTCCTCTCTCCCCTTTCCTATTATGCTCTTCATCAACACAACACACCCTAATTTTTCATGTCTTATTATCCTCTATCTTCCCAAACCAAAATAACAAAAGGGAAATCGAGAATGAAAGTTTCAACACGAAATTAGGAGATTTAAAGTCCATCTTTATTCAAACCATCACAAACTAACAATGGTGTCCAAAAATCCATATCAAAATTTGATAGTAATCGTGCTGCTGATTGGATGGCGAATTTCGCAGGTTTCTCTGAACTGGGTCATCATGAGCTTGATGTGCCTCCTGCAGGCCTCCGGATTATTCTTGCTGCAGATGTTAATGGTGAGGGTGTGCTGAGATTAACTCGGGTGTAACCTTTTCTTTTTGTCTTGTGTTTTTTTTCTTTCCGGGATTATTACCCCCCGCGTTACTATTTTTTTTTTTTTTTGTACTTTTTTCATCTATTCCAAAATATGAAGCTCATATTTATTCATTTGAATAGTGATAGCAAGTAAATGAGTTGAAGCTATCACACGGTTGAAATTCCTCCTTCAACCCGAAAAATATAAATAGTTAGGTTCGAAGTTGTTGATCGACAACTCCTCTATGATTTCTAAGTTAGTAATGAATTTCGAGAGTAAAGAGAAGTGAAATGAAAAACAGTAAACCTATATTAAATCGCACCTTAAGTGTTGTGAGAACCTTGATATATTTAGGAAACACCTTAATAGGATTCAACCATTGAGATAATAAGAGATTGCTTATGAGTCATTTTATTCCAAAGTTTGAGTAATGTAAGCCGAGTTAATTGCTTCAGAGGTCATAAAAGTTTGTCTATTTCTCATGAATGGTCATAAAACTTTAATTTGTCCCACTAAAATCATAAAACTTTAATTTTGTTCCAATAAAATCACATTGGCCATTTTCCGGCCAACAACTCGCCGGAAATGATGATGTGGCATCAATTTTAATTTTTTAATGACACATCAGCAACATGTGACAAATTTAAAAATTTTTTTTTTATTAATTTTTTTTTTTAACCAATCCAATCGAACTCAACCTAATGTTATATAACTAATTAGTTTCAGAGGTCACACAAGTTTTAAATATTTCTCTAAATAGTCACAAAAGTTTCGAATAATTTTCTAAATGGTCACAATAATTTTGAATATTTTCTCAAATAATCAGAAATTTATATCTAATTACTTTTAAAGGTTAGAGGAGTTTCAAACATGTCCAAATATAGTCATAAAGAAATAGTTACATAAACTCAACATAAGACATCCATATATTGAGTTTATGGATGTCTTATGTTGAGTTTATGTAACTATTTTTTTATGACTATATTTGGACATGTTTGAAACTCGTCTAACCTTTAAAAGTAATTAGTTGTAAATTTGTGACTATCTGAGAAAATATTCAAAATTATTGTGACTATTTAGGAAATTATTCGAAACTTTTGTGACCTCTGAAACTAATTAGCTATATAACATTGGGTTGAGTTGGATTGAATTGATTTATTTAAAAATTTTTTATTAAATTTTTAAATTTTTTTGCCACGTGGCGATGACAGGTCGCTGACATGTCATTAAAAAATTAAAATTAATGCCACATCATCATCTCCGGTGAGTGGTTGGCCGGAAAATGGCCAATGTGATTTTACTAGGACAAAATTAAAGTTTTATGATTTTACTGGGACAAATTAAAGTTTTATGACCATTCATGGAAAATAGGCAAACTTTTGTCACCTCTGAAGCAATTAACTCAATGTAAGCCACATGAAAGCACAATAATGACCTATTTGTATACCGAATTGCACAAAGGTTCTCATTCATTTTTAGAACATGACTCTATTTAAGAAGCTCGAAATTGACTAAATAAGAAGTCAATATGGACAACGTGACAGATCTTGGGCTCTAAGATGATGTCACATGTGATAATTTATTTCATTGGACATCAAATAACATATTTGAGTTTGCATTTGGATCGCAATAATGCGAAGTTGTGTTGACCAAATTACAGACCAATTTGTGTAAAAAAATAATAACACAAACCAATCGATATTATAAATCAATAAAATACATGCATGTATTTCAAATCATGTCGCAGTTCATCAATATATCATTAAAGCTGACTTTAAAACATTAATTATGTTTTCACTGTTATGAATTTTAGTTCATATGAAGAAGAATGTTGTTATGATAATAAGAATACTTTTAGAATCATATTATGAACATGTATAATTTAATTGTATATATCTGAAAGAGTCTAAAAGTACAAATGATTGTTTCTCATTAGATCATTCTTGTAATTAACCCCAATTATAACTATAGTTTAGTAGTTCTTGAAAGTATGTTATATTTCTCTAGATTTAAGTCATATTTCTTTTTTCTTTTTAGTAGTATTATTTCTCTGTTTTAAATTTAAACATGCTTATTATTTTTAAACAAATGCATATCAACATCAATCCTTTAAAACGTAAAAGATCTATGTATATTATAAATTGGGACAAAAAATCATAAATGTAGTGAAATTTAGGTCATATTCTTAGAGTCATAAATTCGTTTGATTAATTAGTAGTAGATGATTTTATAGGAAGATAAAGAAAAGATAATGACCAAATAGAAAAATAGTAGAAGAAAAGGTGGGGACTTTTTTTTTTCATTTTTAACAATAAAAAATTCAAAAAAGGCGGTCTTTTTGTCCCTTCAATAAATATAATAAGTTTATAACCAAATATAAAAATAAAAATAAATATAATAAGTTTAGGAAAGAAGTTAAAGTTCAAAAATGAAAAAAAGTTAAAAAATCCACTAAGTGACCACGTGTATTTCTTTATAGCAAACAATGAATAACATGCCTTTTATGGTTTTATTACCACCAACTAATCAAAGTCCCGCGTTTGACGCCCTTCTTCATATCCAACTGGCTACAGGTTAATTACACCAATGGTCCTTCAAGTATCATATATTGGTGCTATAAAATTTATTTCCTTTACATAAATTATGTAACTTTACATCCTGAACTAGATTTCACCTAGATTTCGACAATCATAGTCAATGAGCAAAACTGCCTCATCAAAGTAATTGAGAATAATAATTTATTAACATAAATACGCTTGAATTTACATTTCATTTTTCGCGCAGATTTTCACCTGAATTTCAACAATAACAGTTATTGAAAAAGATACATAAATGACATGTAACTCACGTTATTATACTTAAACTATAAAAAGAGTTATATATTTTTGAATCCAACTTAGTCTTTTCTATACCACGCGAACTTAATGAAGCCAAACGACATTTTTTACATTTTAATATGTGTAAGAATTAGGTTTACATGTTGTTTATGTGTTTTTCGATGATTGTTACTGTTAGAATCTGGATGTAGATACTATTAAAAGAAATCAAACATAAAAGTTGGTGATGCTTATGTTAACAAATCTAAGATTTATAGGTTAGATGAGCATGAATGTATTTAGTGAAATCCAACCCGATTTCCTTCCTATAAATTCAACATGCATTCTCAACTAAACTACAATGCATAAGTTAATATACGTTGAAAGTTTGACATGCATATTGTTTGTACGTCTTTTCCGTTATGGTTATTGCTAAAATACGAAGTTTGATGATTTTCACGTTAACAAATTAAGTTGTATGATATTGACATTCTGTTTCTAATACCATCTCGTCCATGTAACCTTTTCGATCATTGTTACTATCAAAATTTAGATAAGAGAAAAACACGAAAAATCAAACATGAAATTTGTTATGGACCATAAATGTAATTAACTGAATTGGGCAGCCAGGTTTCGTCCTCACCTTTACTTCTTTTGCTTTCCTCATCTTCTAATGTTACTTCTTACTACTAGTTTATTTATTTTATTTATACGAATATTTGCTGTATTTTTATTACAGTCTCGATTCAACGAATTTGATCAATAAAATATGATATTCGCACACTTTTCTCTTCACACCAACCACTTTTAGTGAAATCACATTTGTTTCATAGTAGAAGATTTCAATATTTTATAGCTGTAAAAGATGAATGAACTAAACTGAAGTGTATCTAAAAATAAATTTACTGAACTAAAGTGAACTGAATTACAGATAAAATATATAAAATATGGGTATTTCTTTTAATTTTTATACCAACTATCAGTAATATTTCTCTAATTTCATTTGTTCGGGTCCGCCGAGGTTGTGTATAAATTTACCCAACACAACACACAAAAAGAGGAAAAAGGAAAATGCCCTGTCACATCCTTCACCCAAGTCCATTTTCCTTTCCCCACTTCCTTCTTTCGCCGTAGACCACCCTTGTTCATCTTCCTCCCCTCCTCTTTCTCCATTTTTGTCATTCTAGGGTTTCTTCTTTCTTCAATCTTTCATATCTTCATCTTCAATTTCACCACTCTCCACTACTTAATTCTACTCCAATTCAACTCATTTTAACTTTATCCCTTTCTACCCCTCTCCCCCGCCATGGACCAGAAAACCCGGCTTCAGAAGAAGGTGAAGGTCGAGCAGAAGGAGCAGGAGGTAAAGCTCGAGGCCCCGAAAGACGATGGAGGAGATGATAAGCGGATGTTTGATAGCTCCGCTGACTTTATGACCATCGATCAACGGGAGACTATGCGGGAATTGGGTCATTCTCAGCTCGTTGAACTTCCGGCTCCGGTTCTGGCTCTGCCGCCTGCTTCTGCTGCTGCTTTGGTTGTTAAGGCGGATGTGCATATGGTGGATGTACCGGTTATAAGTTCTGTTGGAGTTCAGGATGTTACTTCTTCTGGGAAGAGGAAGCGCGGGCGGCCTCCTAGAGGTCATGTTAAAGTAGGTGCTGTTGCTCCTCAGCGGAAGCCGGTGGTGGTTGATGATGAGGAAGATGTTTGCTTTATTTGTTTTGATGGTGGTAGTCTCGTGCTTTGTGATCGACGGTTAGTTGTTGTTTAATGTGTTTGGTTTCTTGTCTTGTGATGCATTAGGTTTTGTATCTTTTGTTATTGAATTTGAACCAGTTTTTGATTTGTTTTGGATTTCTATGTGGTAGGGGTTGCCCGAAGGCGTATCATCCTGCATGTATAAAGAGGGATGAATCGTTTTTCCGATCAAAGGCTAAGTGGAATTGTGGTATGTCTCGATCAGTGACTTGATTTCTTAACCAGTTTAATGTCCATTGTTGCTTTTGCACATTTTTCTGCTTTCATAAGTGTGTTGCACGAAAACCGAAAATGAAATGGAAACGGACACCAGAAAACCTTATTTTTAAGCAATATAGCTAGGAAACGGTAATGGAAACAGACAAGAAACGGAAATGGGAATAGACATGAAATGCGGAAACTCTAATCAATAAGAGTTTTTGTGCATCATCGATAAATCCAATGGCTTTTATATTTGAAGGATCACCTTTTAGTTTCAAATGCAGTTTTACTTCACACGTGCCCGTTCATAGAAAATATAATCCGTGATTGTGAAATTTTAATAATCAATGAGTAGGTATCCAGCTGTTGTGATATACTTCATATGGCATCTTTATGCACGCTGTTATGATCCTAGATTCTTGTCTAAAATAGCAAATATTGCTTTTATTCTTTATTGGCACCGGTTTGTATTAGTTCGCAATTATTACGCGATCTAATCATGATATTATCTCAGGTTGGCATATTTGTATCAGCTGTCAGAAAGCTTCGCATTATATGTGCTACACGTGTACCTACTCCTTGTGCAAAGGGTGCACCAAAGATGCTGATTATGTTTGTGTGAGATCGAATAAAGGATTTTGTGGAACATGCATGAAAACTATAATGCTGATCGAAGATGTTAATCTTGCAAATGTAGAAAAGGTAAATTGAATCCTTTCTCCTTGGCAAGTTCTTGAGCTTTCTTGTTGAAATGATGTATGCAAATGGCATATGCCTTGGATTATAGGACAAATCCTTTGGTGTACTTTTCGGTGCTTACTTTCCCGCAGATGGTTGTGCATCTTTTCATCTAGTATTTATTATTATTATTATTATTATTATTTTTATTATTATTATTATTATTATTATTATCATTAAAATAATAATTATTATTATTATTATTTTTATCGCCACTTGATTTTACGGTTCATTATGAAGGTTCATGTATTCAGGACTAAAGCTTTGTTATTGTTGTTGTATATGAGTTTATATTTTACTCTAAAACCCTGAAATTGGCTCTTTGCCTTTTCTTTTCTGTTAAACTTATGCTGTTTCCCTCTTGGAGGCTGTAGCTGCTAGACAGATGTGCCTTTAAATGTAGTTGTTTATTTTCTAATTGACAGCCATTTTTAGAAGATTTCTCTTGCATGTTAAATTTGCAGGTTCAAGTGGACTTTGATGATAAACTGAGCTGGGAGTATCTCTTTAAGGTCTATTGGGTTTGCTTGAAAGATAAGCTCTCTTTGACTGTAGATGAGCTATTGGATGCTAAAAATCCTTGGAACGGTGATGAGCTTCTTCCTAAAGCCAGAAACTCCTGGAGAAGAAATGGAATTGGAGCTCAGAAGGATATAGTTGTAGGCCAACCCTTTCATGCTAATAATGAGAAAGTCTCTTGTTTAGAGAACTGCAATGGAAATGGGGAGGGGACTCTTTCTAAGAGAAGAAAGACTACTGACCAATCAGATGAAGAAAAATTGCAGAGTGAGAAAAATACTATAGTTACGGAAAATTCAACTGTTCAAAACGTCAAACCTTTGCCTGATGGGAGGACATGGGCAACAAAGGCGCTATTAGAGTTTGTCTCTCACATGAAAGATGGAGATTCATCCATGCTATCTCAAGTTGATGTCCAGGCTCTTGTGCTAGAATATGTAAACAGAAACAACCTTCGCGATCCTTGCCAGAATTCTCAAATTGTTTGTGATGCAAGACTCCTAAATCTATTTAGGAAGCCTCGTGTTGGTCATTTAGAAATGCTGAAACTTCTTGAATACCATTTTCTCACACCAGAAAAACCTCAATCTGATGCTGCTGTTAGAACCACAGTTGACAATGCACCTAGTAGGCAGTTGGAAGGAGCTAGCAACTGTGATTCGACTGTTAGTAGCCAGTTAGAAGAAGCGACCAACTGTGGTGCTACTCTTAGACCCACAGTGGATAATGCTCTTAGTAGTCAGTTAGAACGAGCTAGCAACTGTGATCCTACTGTTACAACCAGAGTTGGTGATGCTCTTAGTAGGCAGTTAGAAGGAGCTACCAATTGTGATGCTACTATTAGAACCACAGTTGACAATGCTCTTAGTAGCCAGGCCAAAGGAGCTAGCAACTATGATGCTAATGTGAAAAGTCCAGTTGACAATGCTCGTATTAGCCAGTTAGAAGGAGCTAGCAACTCTGATGCTACTGTGAAAACCCCAGTTGACAATGCTCTTAGTGGGCAGTTAGAAGGAGCTAGCAACTCTGTTAATACTGGCAAAAACCCAGTTGACAATGTTCTTAGTAGCCAGTTAGAAGGAGCTAGTAACTGTGATGCTACTGGCAAACCCCCAGTTGACAATGTTCTTAGTAGCCAGTTAGAAGGAGCTAGCAACTGTGATGCTACCGGCAAACCCCCAGTAGCTAATGCTCTTGGTAGCCAGTTAGAAGGAGCTAGCAACTGTGAAGTAACTGTTACAACCACAGTTCCCTCTGCTCTTAGTAGCCGGTTAAAAGGAGCTAGCAGAAGTGACAGTCAACAAGTGATGGTTAGTGATAGAACGCGTAAAACTCGCAAAAGGAAGAATGAGAAAGGATCTGCAGTTAATCCAAACCCTGATGAATATGCAGCTATAGATGTTCACAACATTAATCTGTTATACTTGAACCGTAATTTGATGGGGAACTTACTAGATGATGCTGAGAAATTTCATGAAAAGGTTGTTGGGTCATTCGTGCGGATTAGGATACCTGTTGATGATCAAAAGCAAAACGTGCATAGGCTTGTCCAAGTTGTAGGTATGATTCTGAAGACCCCTTTGCCTAATTACATTTCATAAAAGTAAAAGAAGCTACTTCAAGATTTTCTTTCAGCAATACTTTTGAAGCATTAGTTTGTTGGTCATTTGTTTTCTTCTAATTCATTTAGGTACTTGCAAGGAAGTGGAATCATATAAAGTTGGCTCAAGGGCAGTTAACATAAAGCTTGAGGTGTTAAACCTAGACAAGAAGGAGGTTATTTCAATTGATGGAATTTCCGATCAGGACTTCTCAGAGGTGAGTAAAGGACATATATTAAATAAAATATCACTTTCCTAGTTTGAAATGTTACATTCTTTCTTTCTTTCTTTCTTTCTTTCTTCTTTTGATCTTGTAGTCAGCAAGTGTATTTTTCATTGTTTTGGATGACCGATGACAATGGTACATTGATGTGTTATATTTTTCAACTTTTAGATTTAAGGTTGAGTACTAAGTCCCTTTATCATTATTCTCTGGTAGCTTCATTTTCTTTCTTTTTTCTCATGTATGAGTTCCTTGCTGTGTACTAGGTGTTACACTTTTTATGTTTAGTTGTTTAGACAACTGCAATCAATAAATAGTAGGTGGTTACCAGAGTGCCTCAGGAGCTCTTGGACGAGTCACCTTCAAGGAGGCCTAAGGCTAGAAAAGTATGCTTTGCCTAGCTTCTATATATTATGTGGAAATCTTATAGTGAATTAGGAATTAGAACAAATTTAAATGTAATTTTCTTTAATCGGGAAAAAATAATTTTGGTAACAATTTCAGAAACTGATTTTCATTAATGACGTCGTTGTCATACACTTAAAATACAATTTTGGAAAGGGAATACACAATTTAGGTAACAAGCTGTGTTGCATGGAAATGGATACGTGAATTGGAAAAAAAACAGAAATTGGGCAACGATATTTATTTTAAACATATAGGAAACAGAACAAGGAAATATGGAAATAATTTAAATATGAGGGTATTACATGCATAAAATTCTGAAGTTATAAGATTGTATTTTTAGTTTATTTTTATGTATATGCTATAAATTTTTCTTTTAACAAGTCACATAAGGGGAAAATTTCATTTTGAAAGTTCGAGAAGATGGCCTGGAAAATTTTAGGGATAATTTTTTTTTTTATATGTGATTAGCATCGAAATAAGGACTTACATGTATAGAGAATAAGACGAGGGAAAATTGACTAAGGTGGTTTGTCCACATAAAAAGAAGGGCGAGTGATACGCCGATTAGACGGCTTGAGAAGTGGCAAGATGAGGAAACGGTGAGCTCTAGGGGAGGGCCTAAGCAAATTTGGAAGAGACTGATTGAGAGTGATATGAGTTTCTTAGGGATTGAGGTAAACATGGTGGTACATAGGACGGAGTGGCAGGAGATAATTTATGTCGCTGACGTGACTTTAGCTTTACGGTTCTTTATGATGGTTTATGTTAGCCGACCCCGAATTGTTTCGGGACTATGGCTTTGTTGTTGTTATTGTATTGGACCACTTGTTACATAGTTGTTCTGCCTCCTAACTTTTCATGTGAAGGTGTACAAGTGCTTCTTTTTTTTACCATGGTCAAAATAAGTTAGATTAAATTTGCAAACGAGTTTGGTAATTTGGAATTTGAGTTAGAAACCTTGTTCGGACTAAAGACATTATTAGTTTAACCTTTTATTTCATTTGAACGAAATAGTAACCTTTCTTGCAATGTGTGTATTTAAGGGCAGAAGCTAGGTAAAAATGAACAAGCTGAAACACAATAGGGTTATTGCCTAAATAAAACTAAATATGCCCTCAAATATTCGAAACGAATGAAGTTGAAACTAAATAACACCTGAAATCTTGTAACTCTGATTTCCTTGAACATTTTCCTATTTATTTCAACTGCATTCATTTTATTTAGTTTCTTCCCCTAAATATACCCTTTCCTAGATAGGTTAAGTTCGAATAAGATAAAATAGTAAACTAACAGTATCTTCTATTCCAAAACAAATTTCTATTTCTTATTAAAAGAAAATGTTCTTGCTTATTTAGGGGTTGCTTGTTTCAACATTTCGAAGTAGTGTTTGGTTAGATTATAGAACACTAGCTTTTGGCATTGTCGATGGAAACGTCTTTTTGGTGCTTTTCACTAAAAGCTTCAATTTGGAGCGTTTCACGAAAAGCTTCCACTTGGAGTAGTGTTCGAATAAGATAAAATATTAAACTAACAGTATCTTCTATTCCATGCGGAAAGTTGTTTGTACTTATTTAATTTTGACAAAATTATTGTTCCTGTATGCACATAATGCATTTCTTTGTTAACGTTATTCCAATCGTCATAATGCAAATACAGAAAGAAAGCTTTTTACCTTCAGTAATTAGTATTTTTAATATTTATTTAGTGATTTATGGTTTTATTTTTAATTTTTGTATGATATATTTTAGACACTTAATTTCAAATAAGTGTCTTGTGGTTTCGCGATTTTGCAAATAAAGGATTGTGGTTTGCTTTTGAGCAAAAAATGGACTGTGATTTGCATTGTTTGTAGAATTAAGGAAATGGTCGATTTTGTTGACGTAAACGAGGACATTTTTTACCCAAAATGTTTTTCTGACTTTTGACGAGTCAAGTTGCTCAAAGGTCAGAAAAACATTTCGAGCAAAAAATGTCATTGTTTACGTCAACAAAATCAATCATTTGCTTAATTCTGCAAACCATACTATTACCTTTTTGTCTGTCATTGATATTTCCCTCTCTAGGGACTACAGGCTTAGGTAACAGATTAAAGCCTTGTAGTAGTATTGTATAAACGTTATTTATGTATTTACTTATGATGTGTTAATTATGTGTCTCCAGGATGAATGTAGACGTTTACGCCAGAGCATAAATTTTGGGCTTGGGAAACGGCTAAAAGTGGTATGCGTTTTCTTCAACGTTAACTTCAATTTGTAGCTTAAGGACCAGTTTGGCAAAGCTGTGGTCAAAAGTTCGACTTTCCTTGTAAGCTGGGAAAGTTGCTTTCCCCCAAAGCTACACAAATTAGTTTCTCCTAATAGCAGCTTTTACAGTTTTTCAAGCTTTCAAGGAAAACAATTTTCTATTTATCAAACTATGCTTTTAGATTTCCCAGCCTTTAAGGAAAGCGATTTTGAATTTATCAAATGCTGGTTTCAGCTAGGAAAACTGCTTTTAGTATTTGGGAAAGGGACAACAACGTCAACCTGTCCCTAAATATATTAGCGTTTTTGTATGAAGTTTTTTATTATTTATTTTTATTTTTGGATATAGGGTGAGATTGAGGAGAAGGCAATGGTGCTCCAACCTGTCAAAGTCAGTGCGGTAAGCTCCTTTTTTGCTAGTTGTTTACATGAATATGAACTAAGATTCCAGTGGAAGGCCTAATGATCTCATCTCTTTAATTTCGAGCTTTACGACTTGTTTCAGTTTTCATAATTTTTCCTGTAACTGTGACAATATAGGTTGTGTATATTTCTCCCAGTAAGAAAGACATAAAAAATTCTGCAAAGTTGCATGACCATCATCACGCATAGTTTCAATCATTGCTGTGAATTTGTAGCACATATTACAATAGATTTTCACCAAAATCATAAGCACTTGATCTTATATTATCTTGGTAAGAATCTGAAAATGTCCAAGAGGTCTTAGCTAAATTTTTTTGGGTTAAGTTACTTACAATTGCCACAAGTGCTACCCTTTTTATGTACTATGAATTATGTACTATGAATGATAATAGTTTAGCTCACTTGTACAATAACACATATTGATGGAGGATTCAGTGAAATGTTATCGGAAAATAGTTAGTTCTCTATTTCGTCACAAATGAAAGAGATAGTATTTGAATGAGAGATAGTTGCAAGTTTGGGAGCATTGAGATCGTTAGGCCTTGCTTTAAACTGTGTTATTCTGTTTCATATTGATTGCATTCAGTTACTGAACTTCTCTTGTACATCCAGTGTCTGGAAGCAGAGATCTTGCGGTTGAATCATCTTCATGATCAAGCTAAGGAAAAGAAACGCAGAAAGGAATATCCTTTGCTTTATGAGTTTTACTGATTCCTCCTCTCTGTTTTTAGCTTTTTCTGAATGATTTCATTGGCAAATATTATATTATTATACATTAGAATCAGGCGCAGTAGGGTGCTCTCTAAATTCACTTGAGGGAAATTTTAAACTGTGTATCTTGTGTTGTATAAAATGTGGCACTTGGGGATTGGGGTGTTAACTAGATCATGTATAACATCTTAAAAACCCAGAGGTTCGGACATAACTACCAACAGTTTTAAAGAACATTAGAGGTTGGAAGATAACTACCGACCGGCAGTTTCAAAGAATTTTAATGCTTCTTTTCGAATAAAAGCTCGTGTTGCCATCTCATAAATCCAATTATTTTGTAGCTTTACTTGTTTGTATATGCTATCCGTTCACAGGCTCTTGGCTCATTTTTACCTCTAATTGGATTTTACTCATGTTTTGCTTAGTTTGTTAGGTTAGGAGGGAGAGATTTTCGACTATTAATGCATCAACTGCACTAAAAAAACATTCAATTATTGTGTTGTTCCTTGACTATGTTGCACGGTTAAAGAATGTGTTGGAAAAATAGAGCTTTTGAAGTCGCCCAAGGAACGTGAACGCAGGTTGCTTCAGATTCCTAGTGTCCACATCGACCCAAGAATGGCTCCAAGACCGATAACAAAAGACGCTGCCACAGAGAGAGATGACAATAAACAAAGTACGACTTGTGGAAGCAGAGCAATTTGTTCTTGATCCTTTTTTGAAATTTTCTTTTCAAAGAGTTGGTGGTAATTTTTCTATTTTATTTGCAGGTAATCATGCGAAACTGAACAGTACTGGTGTTGCAGTTAAGGGTATAGAACTCAACTCTTCACCTGGAGAAGGTGATCTGAATGATGTGGGACACAGGGCACTGAAAACTTTAGCTGCTGCCTCCGAGCAATTTCGGAATGTGGAAATGAAGTCTTGTGTGGATCCCATGGCTAGTGTTCAGATTCATGAGGGAGGGAATGGTCCTACTTCAACTCAGGGAGCAGGAACATGTGGGCTAAAGAACGAGTTAGGTGGGGCTGAGTCAGTATTTGTTGAATGGAGTAGAACAGCACCAGTTACATCAGAATCAGTTCCAGGGAGTGAGCTGTCTGTTAATGATGCCGAGGGTGAAAAACTCTGGAATTATCAGGATCCCTCTGGGAAAATTCAAGGGCCCTTTGCAATGACGCAGCTAAGGAAATGGAGCGAAATCAAGATTTTTCCAGATGATTTCAGAGTATGGAGGATAAACGAGAAGCAACATGATTCTATTTTGTTGACTGAAGCGTTGATTGGCCGGTTTCCTAAAGAGCCACTACAACCTCAGAACAGTCATTTACCTCAGGAAGAAGCTGTTGCCTGTGACGATGCTGACCAAAAACGGGAACTTGAGTTCAGACAAGGTACTGATGTAACATTGGTAGACAATAAAAGAGCTGATCATGACCAGAAGCTGTTGCAAACGGATGTGCAAATCCAAAGCAATAGCAATGATGAACTTGGAAAGAGTAACGGGTTGGCCTCCCATTCCATCTCATGGATCAAGGCTGCAGATGCTGGAGTGACTGATGAGGCAATCCATAGTAATAGCAATAATGAACTTGCAAAAAGTAACGGGTTAGCCTCCAGTTCTATCTCATGGATGAAGGATGGAGGTGCTGCAGTGACTGATGATTCTCAGGCTCGAAGTTCCTTGCAAGTCTGGGAGTTTCCGGATGAGAGCAAGCCCGGCACTGGTCAGTCACAGATTTGTAGTTCACTTCCTGCACCTTCATCTTCTGGAAAAACTTATGAAGCTCCATTGCCTAGTGAAAGAGATAGGCACAAGGATGAAAAATGGAGTTTAAAATCGTGCAATGCAGATCTGAGTACTAGTCAAACTAATGCCAAAGACGAGAAACGGGTTGAAAGTGAAGGTCAGTCTGGAGAGAACTGGAGGCCTCAAAGCATGAACAGTGTCACTAGTGAATGGGATCCCAACTCTAGCTTTTTATCTATGCTTACCTCTATTGAAAAATCTGAGCAGACTCAGAAAATTAGTTTCTCTCATATGCCAAGTACAGCATCAATGCAAGCCCATGTGGACTTGAAAAACCAGGTTGCTGAAAACAAAATGTCTGGCTCCTCAAATGTTGCTCTCCAGGATTCCGGACCACCTAGTTGGAGCACGGCTTCCAGTTTAGTGATCGGTGGTAGACAAGTTCCTGAAGTACCTATGGAATGGCTTGGCTATTCTTCAAATCTTGTATCTGCATCTTCACTAAAACCTACTGAAAGGACTAATGATCATGCTGCTATTCCAATTCCAGGAACTGACCAACTGACTCTTTCCTCGTCAAACCATCCAACAATTGATGCATCTAGTTGGCAGCCAATTGTTCCCGAACCAAACGAATTTTGCTCTTTAGTTGATGAATCCGTTTCAGATCTATTGGCTGAAGTTGAAGCGATGGAGTCTCTTGGCTTGCCTTCCCCTACTTCAAAACTGAGATATGATCTAGAATTAACACCTGGTTCTGATGATGATTGCTTCAGTCCTGTTGAGCGATTTAGTAGCCCTGCTCCTGGTCCAGGTAAAAGTGATGCATTGAGCTCCACTGGTGATATACAAATGCCGTCTCAGTTGTCAGCAGTTGAGGAATCTCTTCGTCTATCTCTTATGCCGTCCCAGCCAACCATAATGGATGAACAACTAGCTGCATCTCAAATGTCAGCTCAGTTGGCTGCCATCAATAAACCTCATCCTTTGGCTCAGATGCAACGACAAGGCATTGTACTCAATGGACCGCTGAGATCATCTGAGATGCCTTCTCAGTCTCAATTAACTGAAGAGCCACTCACACTGTGGCAAAGAGATGTTATTGATCCTCGAAAGAGCTTCAGTGGCCGTTCATCATCAAGTGCTGAAGTGGATGGAGATGCTAAACGTAGTGAAGTTTCAGTTAACCAGTGGGACATAGGTTTGGAAATGCGACCTCTGGAATCAAGTGTCAGACAACGCCAGTCCAGCTCCGAGATCCCGCCTCCTAAAACATCCACTGGAGCTAGGCAATGGGAAGATGGCTCCAACAAACAGAATCCTCCAACAACGGTGGATGCTAGCCGGAGAAGCCATAAGGGAAATTCAAACTTGAATTCGGGTGTAGCTCAAGCAAATCCCAATGTCAACATGGTTTGGGGATCAGTTCAACAGCAAGGTAGTACCAATTCGGGTATCCCTACAGGGGGTCAAGGCATTTTGGGGAGCCAACCAAGGTATGGAGGTGAGAGCAGACACTCGAGCCAACGAGAATATTCGGGTCAAAGAGAATATTCGGGTCAAAGAGAGCATCGGAATCACTCTCAAAACCGAGATTCCAGTTCAGGTAGGGATAGAGCTTCTTGGAACAGCAGTAGCAGGCAGGGAACATATGGTGCTGGAAATGGAGGAGGTTCTTCTTTCAAGGCCCCCAGTAAAGGTCGGGTATGTAAATTTTACGAAAGCGGGCACTGCAAGAGGGGGGCATCGTGCAGTTATTGGCACCCTTCATAATCAAGTACCTTAGGAAATTGGCTCGGGTCGTTGGCGGTTCTAATTTAACATGTGAAAGTATTAGAAGTTGCCCAACACATTTTGTTGTAAGTTGTAAGGATAACTAGAGTCAGTGAGGGTGTATTCTTGTTTTTCTTTGCTTACTGGGCAATGGAAAAAAAAGAAAGTGTAGGAACATTATCTCCCTTTAATTTCTTTCAACTGCTTAATCCACAGGGTGTAATATATTGTTGTTGTTTATCATTATTGTTATCCCTAGTGATCAACACAGGGTTCTTCTCTATATAAATTATTTTCTTTGGGGATAAAGGTTAATTTTGACATCTCAACTTTTTAGAATGGAATTTTTGCATATTAATTTCCTTCATATTAATATGTTATGTTGGTTCATTGTTAAAAAACAAGTAATTGAACTGATGATTACCCTTCCTTTTGGAAGGCTGTCCCTTCAAAATTGAGAATCCGACTTGGACCGGTTATATGGTCCAAACCCGTAAGGCGCTGAAAATCCAACTCTGGAAATATTGGAAAACTTTTGTAACTTGAATTTCATCATAGAAATGTACATTCTTTTGTTATAAAGACTGTTTAGCCATGCATACACATAATGATAGTCAACTCAACACAGAAGGCATTCAATTTCTACCGAATAGTGGAACAATTATGGTTACTTTCGGTGCTGTCATCTCAATAGTAGATTTGACGAATTCCACTTGGTCGCTGCTCTTGCTATTCTTTTCTTGTTTTTTTTTCTTTTTAAGGATTTTTATTTTTTATTAATTTCAAATAATTGTCATATGATTTTGAGCAAATAAAGGACCGTAGTTTGTATTGTCTGCAGAATTAAAGAAATGGTCAATTTTGTTTACATGAACGGAGACTGTTTTTGTCCAAAAACGTTTTTCGACCTTTGACTTTTACTCTGAAAAAAATATTTGGGCAAAAAATGTCCTCATTTTATGTCAACAAAATCAACTATTTCCTTAATTCTGCAACCAATGCAAAACACATTCATTTATTTGCAAGACTATGAAATCACAAGGCATGTATTTAAAATTAACCCTTTCTTTTTTGTTATTTTTCTTTAATTTATTTATGTTTTAAGACAAAGGATAGGGATTAAAGGATTACATAAAAAGTTTCATGAGATTTAAAGTGAAATAACATTGACCAACGCCTAACACTAGTTTTGTTCAGCAACACATCAATGAGCACATTATATTATGCTCATTTACCATTAGATTAACTTTGTTATAATCGAATTGTCTATAAATTAGCTAACAAATATATTACTCCATCCATTCGTTCCGGTAGCACATTAAAAACTATAGGAGTAGCATACAAATGCAAAGATTGAACTTCCGCCAATCCATTACTAACCTCCGAATGAAGCAGACCATTTTCTTCTTATTTTTTCAAGTTTCTTTAGCTCCCAACTCGCTGTTGTTCACGCGCCCTATGTGGTCACTTTTTATGCCACATCAGATTTAAGGGGCAAATTGTTTACTTTGAGTAAGTATAAGAGATTAGTTGTAACATTTCAAAGTATAAGAGGTCAATTATAATTTTTAGACAATTGGAAGGGACTGAAAATGTATTAAACCTTATTATAAATAAGAAATATTTTGGCTTGATACGTAAAATTCGGTGTATGATTTCTCGGCGCCAGAAATTCTGATCATGGCAAATCCGTCGACGTCGAAGTCGTCGTTACTGTCGCCGACGCATAGATATGTTGCGGGAGCGTTGTTCGCAATGGCGCTTAATCAGGCTCAACTTCATCAAACAAAACCGCTAGGGCTCTCTCACGAAGATGAACCTACCGAGGACGAACCTAATAGTTGTAGCAGCAGTAGTAGTGGCGATTCCGTCTCCGAGGACCCTGACCTTTGGGTCCATGAAAATTCCGGTCTCCTTCGCCCCGTTTTCAGGTCCGTTTTCGTTGACGTTGATCATTTCAATTGATGTAATTTCTGAAGGGGTTCATTTTAACATTAGGGTTAATGGAGGTAAAGTTAAAAGGAGGTTAATTGGAGTAACGGAAAGGGATGTTTCGGAAATGAAAGTTAAAATGTTAAGGAGTTTATGTTCCATTAAGGGTTGAGGTTTCGAGTTAAGATGAAACATTTACATCTGATTACTTGTGTTAACCTCCTTCCAAACAAAGTTTTAGTTAACCTGATTCTGAATATATGCACAGGTTTCTTGAAGTCGACCCTAATGCCTGGCACGGACTCGAGGAGACTGCTGGTTCTTCTCCAGCTAAGCATCATGTTGGAGCTGTATGCCCTCTCAGTATTCTCTATTTTCATGCTCTCTATCCATTTTTGGAATATGATATGAGCTGTTGGTTGTGTTTCTTAACTGTGCAATTTTGTGCGTCTTAGTTCATAAAGCTACTCCAAGAAGACAGAGATGATGCTTCTTCGCAAGATTCAGATCAGGAATTGGCTTTATCCAAAGCTGTTGATGTTATGGCAGAAACAATGACAATAAGTGCTCTTTCTGCAAAATCTAAGAAAAAGAAGCATCAAGAGTATGAGAATGAATGCCGTGAAAAGTTATCTACCGATGAGGTCCAATCAAATACTCAGGCAGTAGAGGAGCCCTCAGAGACCTCGCAGGAGAAGGATAGGCTTTTGGTTAGCGTTGCCGATGCACATCTTGTTTCTGGGAGCGCTATTAATGAGAAACCCATTGCAGAAGAAAAAATGCTTAGTTATCATAGGAAAATAGCAGTTCTCTTTGAGCTTCTTTCGGCCTGTCTGGCAGATAAACGTGAAAATGATACGAAATGTACTAGGCGAAGAAAAGGTTATGATGCTCGACATCGAGTGGCTATGAGATTGTTGGCAAGTTGGCTTGATATCAAGTGGATTAAAATGGTGTGTATACTGCAGAGAAATATTTCTTACATTCATGTTTGCATTCATGTTTTTTTCCCTTCTTGGTAATATCAGCACTGAAGTAAAGGAAGAGAGAACATCTTCAGTTATATGCTCTTATCTTTCTAGATGTTATAAACTGAAAATATTGTGTTAAACAACCTTCCAGTCTAATTTATATATTGTTGCTAACAAAGTATTGCTTCAGGACGCCATTGAGACAATTATTGCTTGTTCAGCAATGGCTGTAGCAAAGGAGGAAGAATCCAAGGTGGCAGCAAGTACATCAACAGAAAGCAAATGGGCTAAATGGAGGCGTGGTGGTATCATTGGTGCAGCTGCGTTAACTGGAGGAACCATCATGGCCATCACTGGAGGTGTGAAATCCTGATACTTTATTTGCCAACTCTAGACGTTATATCATCCTCTCAAATAGTTTTGACTGTTCTTTTACATTTTTGTTGGTATTTAACAGGATTAGCCGCCCCAGCAATTGCTGCTGGGTTTGGTGCTCTGGCTCCAACATTGGGTACCCTTATCCCTGTGATTGGGGCCAGTGGGTTTGCAGCTGCTGCAACTGCTGCCGGAACAATCGCTGGCTCTGTTGCTGTTGCTGCATCATTTGGAGGTAGATATCTATTATTTTACTCGTGATTCCTTGTACATTTTTATCTATCATGTGTATCACTACTTCTATTCATGATGGCGGAACAGATGTCTTTGACTTTTTTTTATTCTGGGACAGCTTGTACCAGTTTCATATATGCTTGATATGTTGAACTTTTAGTGTATCCTGTCTTTCAGGAGTAACATGCCATGATTTAATCTTGAAAACATCTGTTTTTAGGAGACCCATGTTATTTACTGCTAGAAGTTACGAGGATATGCACAGTTACTTTTATTCTTATTGTTAATTTTTTCCAGAGTCCAGCTTTCTCCATTGCTTTATTGCAACAGAACTTAAACATAATTCCAGTCTAGTCAGGATTAGCTACATATATTTTTTATACTATCTCTACTTAATTTCTTGCTGCACTGTAAGTTGTCCAAGTGTTTGTTGATTGTAATCCATTAAGCAATACGTTAAGTAATCATTTCTCTTTACTTGGACTTGGGACTGAGTGCTTCTGATGCAATTGATTATATTCAATTAGTTGTGTTAAGGCTTGCTTGTTGGTTTCTCTGGTTGTTAATCTAAAGATGTGATATCTATTTGGATCAGTCAAACAGAGCCTGTTCTTAACTTCAAATGTTTCCTTCAGTTATTTTCTTTTTGTAGTTTATTGCTTTCTCTAGATGATAAATATTATCTTGACCTCAAAGATCAACAATGCTATTTTGAACTGTTAGTTAGCTCTGCATTTAGGAATGTCATGGACGCATTTTCCTTTTATTTGATTTATACCCTTTTATACACTTACCTGTTTGTGCATAGTTGTCGAATCAATATTCAAATCGTGAATCGAAATCCTCATTTTGTGAATCGTGAATCGAAATCCTCATTTTGTGAATCGTGAATCGCGAATCAAATTGTAGGATTTGGTTCAAAATCACAATATTATAAAAATAAAATTGTTATTATGTTTAACTTAAATTATTATCAAATATTAGTCTAGGGTGAGTTATGTAGTTAGTATTGTTGAAGCTTTTGATGAACAATTATAGAGATAATTTGGTTCTGATCAGTTTCTGTTGCACCACGACAAAGCAAAGAAATTTTCTGATTGGGGTGGGACTTGCACTTTTTAAATTGGAAAGCCGTGTTATTGTGTTTTCATTTGTTAATTCATTCTGTGAATTTAGATTTGCTCTCTAGATTTGGCTCGAAATAGAGCTGAATCGACTCAAATCGTATGATTCAAAACATGAATCGCAAGATTCTATATAGTTTATCTTCCCCCTGTCAATTCAAATTGAAATAGAGCTGAATTGAGTTGTAAGATCGAATTGTGAATCGTAAGATTCTAACAACAGTGTACTGGTTATATATGTTCTAATTTGTTTTCATGGTGAAAAAGTTGTTAATGCCTTCTCTGTTATGTTTGTTCAAGCCAGCTGCTGGAGCTGGACTAGCAGGGACCAAAATGGCTCGCAGAACTGGAAATGTTGATGAATTTGAATTTAAAGCTGTAGGAGATAATCATAATCAAGGCGTAAGTTGCAATTTCTTTTATTTTCTAACTAACAATCACTGACCCTGGATTTGTGGTGCTTGTCAAGTTTTTGTCATTTGTAAAGCGAAGGTTGATACGGATTGATTTTCATTCTTCTAACAGAGACTAGCAGTTGGAATCTCTGTGTCAGGTCTTGTGTTTAATGTTGACGGAGAAGACTTTATCAGGCCTTGGGATGGAGTAAATGACAATTTGGAGAGGTGCAAACATCTTCATCTCTTTGCATTTAGTGTTCGAATTTCCCCTTTATGTTTATTTTGTATGTTTGCCACAAATTGCCTCGAAAATCAAATCACAATTTTGCTATTACTTCTTGGTTGCATATTCAACAGTAGTCTCTTTTGGCTGTAGCCCTAGTTTAAGGTGCATTTAGATATGCCTATATTTCTTTTGTTAGTTACTTTAAGTGTTATCTACATAACAAGTCACTTTTAACCATTTTGTAATAAACTAGCACGTCTGCTGTCAACCCTTGTGACAAGTGATATGAAATTTTCCATGTGGATGTCAATGGACTAGTAGTCTAGTATTGACAACTTTTTAATCAATCCATTTTTTCAAAAAATAAAAGCAAGAAAATCTAGCCATTTGAAGCAGTTAATTTTACCAGTTAACTGATAACGAATGCATTGACCAGTTTTTTTATTAATCATTGAGAAAGAGGATTGGTTCTTTCAGTATTTTCTAACAACAAAAATTGATTCTAACTTTTAAGCATTTCACACTTAGCCTAAGCCACAAATGCAAATTGATCAACATTCGGGAAAAAAACAACAACATTACCATCACATTCTGTCGAGCATAAAGAATCATTTAATGTGAATTTAGAAGACATGCATAAGCACACAAATAAAAGCATGATTTACTTTTTCCTATTTCTTTAGAATTTTGTTGTAGTTTTAATGAGAATGATTTTCAGTCACATAAGATGCCTCTGAAAGGAAATATACAAAAGGAAGGTTCGTTAACAATTAATTACCAGTTGTTGCCTTTTAAAAAAAAAAAAAAACTACCAGTTGTTGATAAAATAGCTTCATTGGATTTTTTTGTCACCTCTAATTTTCCATCTGCCAATTTTATTTGCCATGACTAGAGTTAGTAGCTCGTTTGCTTAATGTTTGTGACATTCAAAATGGATTTTACAGGACATCTCATAATTTCTAACATTTTAGGTATGTGCTGCGGTGGGAAACTAAGATTCTAATGGCAGTAAGCAGTGCGATTCAGGATTGGCTCACTTCAAGTAATTGGTTTGAGCCTCATTGCTGCAAGTATTTTTGATTGCTCAGTTTGTCAATCGTGATTGTGCATATGTTGACATCTTGAATATTTGCTCCAGGAATTGCATTTGAGCTAATGAGACAAGGTGCAATGTTGACTGTATTAAACTCACTCGTGCTAGCATTGGTTTGGCCAACTGCATTACTTTCAGCTATTGATTTTATAGACAGCAAATGGTCGATTGCTGTTGACAGGTTAGCTTCATTTTATGAATTATAAGCAGAATACTTGAACTTGAAGTATGGAAAGATTCTTGTGTTATGCGACTATACTTCTACTGTAAAAGGCACCATATGCTATGGTTTTGGGGAGTACTTGCTTATACTTGAAGTTAAAAAAAAAAAAGCAACTTCTTGGAGTAGTACTTGAAATTCGACTAATTATAGGTTTGCATTGTCTGCTCTTTTCTAGATCAGACAAAGCAGGGAGACTCCTAGCTGAGGTGTTGCTGAATGGATTACAAGGGAACAGGTAATAAGGTCAAAATTTAAATTTTAGATAAAATGTTGTCATCTTACTGTCCTAAAGTTTTTAAATAACAAGAAACGGGCATGTCTTTACTTGCTACTTTGGCTATTTGCTAATCTTTCAGGCCTGTGACACTTGTGGGTTTTTCTCTTGGAGCTCGAGTGATCTTCAAGTGTCTGGAAACTTTGGCTGAGACTGAGCATGCGGGTAATGGAAATTGATCATATTTGTAGTGTGATTGTAGTATGCCAAGTCAATCCTCATGTGATTTTCTTAACCCTGACAGCTGAGATTGTAGAAAGGGTTGTTCTTCTTGGATCGCCCTTATCCATTCAAGATGAAAATTGGGGAGCTGCGCGGAAGGTAATTGGGGATCCATTCCACTATTTTTCTTGAATATTTTCCACTGCTACATACTTTAGTTGTCTTCTTCTTTGAAGCTTCAACTAGCTTCTGTTTTTTTCTAGATGGTGGCTGGGAGATTTGTGAATGTTTACGCTACAAATGATTGGACACTTGGACTTGCATTCCGTGCTAGGTATGCATTATGTGTGATAGCTAATAACTTATCTATGTAAATTATGCACAATATATGATTATGGACCATTAAGTGACCCAGTAAATGATGATGTCATTCATAAATCATGCTAGTAAGGGAATCGAACAAGTTCAGTTCTACCTTATCCCTATTCCAACCCGATTAAGGATATTTTTGGTACTTAGGCTGCTAAGTTTATTCTGACTTCACCTGACATGCTTCCTTGGATTGGTTGTATTTAAGACTTGATTTGCTTATAACGTCTCATTTTTGGCTGATGATCAATATTGCTAACTGCAATTCTTGAAATTTTTTCAATGGGGTTAACGTTTCACAGTTACAATTCTGTTATCTTGTCCTATAAAGTTTCTATCCTGGCATGGCTATCATGTCAATGCTAATGCTATTATCCATACTTCTAGTCAGAGCCTGGTCTTTTGAGTAATCTTTGAGTGTTGTTGTTGTTTTTGAGTCTACAATGGATATGAATTAATTTCAGCTTTGTTATGATGAGCTATTAATGTGACAGTATTTTATATTTTTAATCTTCAAAAGATACTGTAGTTCACATTTCCAATATCAGAAACTAATCCTAAAAAAACCATAGGTACCAATTTGTTAATACACGTAACCAAAAGATTTTGTTTTGTACTTTATCCTAAGTTTAATTGTAATCAGATGTATTAATACTATTCAACTCTTAACACAAATAATACATGATTAATATGATTAGTAAAATATGAGATTCTATGTCTTGAGTTAAAGTGTATGAATGTTTTTAAATTAATAGAGTAATGTTTGTTTTAAATGATATCCACAATCAAGTACTATATAAATATAGGTTGCATTACCCAACCTACAGTTTTTGCTTCAATGAGATGTATTTTGGTAGAAATTCATATGTAAACTTCTCACTTAATTCTACAGTTACAGTCAGTTATGCAAGTACCTTGGAACAAAATACATTTGGTATCACTGACCTTATTTAAATTTGAGGATTCTAATAAATAGAAATTGAAGAATAGCAGCAATGCTAATTTTTTTAGTGATCAAGTTGAAAATCAACCGAAAATATTAATTATTGAGAAACTAATATTTCTGATAACCTGCTGCAACCTTCAGAAATTTATTAGTCCCTTTCCTAATGTGAGTTTTTCCCCGTTAACAGTCTACTTACTCAAGGTTTAGCAGGAATACAACCAGTCGATGTTCCAGGGATTGAGAATGTAAGTCTTCTGTTTCAGGTTACGCTGCAATTTTACGGACACTATAAATTGAAATGGTCAATTCAACTCCCATATATATCTGTATGTATGTGTTGCATGCTCTGCTTGAAACTTTATAATCTTCGGCTGCTGCAGAGCTAGGAAAAATCATGCATTAGCTCCCAACATAACCAAATGCAGACAAGAAACACTATAGAGAGTCAGACAAAACCCAGATACATGAGTTGTATACCCAATATCTCTTCTCCAAATTCAGATCCTCCATTCTAGCATTTCACCCTGGGATTGATGTACAAATTCATTATATAATTTGTTCAAACATCCTAAACTTGACCAAGTAGCAAGTGGGCCTTAAATGGGGCTGCTCTTACCTAACTTGTTGGAACCAAAAAGGCAGACTGGATTGTTATTGCTTGATTATTTGATTGTCTTAGTTTTGGGTTAGTGCTGGAAGGACGGGTAGCCGAATTTTGAGAGTTGTGATGCAGAGACCAATGAGTACAAAGGGAAGCAAGATAGGTGGTAGTTTCTAGTTTATACTGGAGAGAGCAATCAAAGATAACAAGCAATAAATACACGTTGAATTGACTATACTGCACACTTTTTTCTGTTTCTTCTCTTCATGCTCTGTTTTTGCCCCTTTGGCATTAATGAAACATATAATGCAGATTGATGTTACAAACACAATTGAAGGACACTCTTCGTATCTTTGGGCGACACAGCAGATTCTGGATCAGCTTGAATTGGATACTTATTGTCCTGTTTTCAGGATCCCCCAGGAATAGAAGAAGACATCATTTTCACTATATCATATTGGTTGGGTTGAAAAGAGTTGCAATATTCCTGCTGCAACTTTAGGGTGGGTTTTGACACTTTTTATTTCTTGTTTTTGGTGATCTGAGTCGGGCATATCTTGTCTCCGACTTAGCATTATCATTGTCAAATTTTTGTTAATATAACATGTATAACTTTTGGCTCTCTTGTACATATTTTTGATAATGAATAATGCCATGGCAATGGTAAAATATTATCATCCTTTTGAAATGGAAGGAGTGTTGTGCACTTGTAGAAAAAAAAAGTAAATTATCATTAATAGTTGATTCTTGAAATAATGCCTTGAGGTAACTTTTGAAATTCTCGTTGTATCAACTTTTGCATTACATGGAGACCATATCAGAACGCACGAATATGTCCAACTGATGTTAACCAGTCAACTACTGTGTGACAATTATCGAGAGTTGATGTTGAGTTAATGATCAAGTTGGTGTCAAATGAGTGAACTCTAGTTCAAGACAATAGTTATAATTTTATTACATTTGTTAATTAAGGTGAAATGTATATAACATGATAACAATTTGAAACATTTCTGAAACCTATCATGTTTCTGTTAGTATGTCAATCTTAACCTAATTTAACACTAAAATAACTTAATTATTTATTAAATCTAAATTCAAAGTCATTACACTTTAAAATTTGTCGCTGGTTTGATATGAATTCAACATTTTATCACTTTAAATTTCCAATATATGTTAATTCGTTTACAACAATGTTAATTATAAATAAAGATAACTAGATAGTATGATAGTTCGTTAGCGATAAATATAATGTAAATCAATCAACTTTTTGGTACACTCTATTTGATGAAATGTGACAATTATTTTAAAAAAGAAAAGAATATATTATTTTTCCTTTGTTGAATTGTTGGTATGGCTAAATGTGGATTTTGGAAATTTTTTGAACCGAACAATGTAAAAATAAATAAATTGTATTGAGCCATTGACTTTACTTTAGAACCCGAACCAAGCTTATATTGTTGATTATTATAGATACAGTTTATAAATTTTCAAATGTTTGATATTAATAAATAAATATGATAGAGATCTAGAACTAACTAGTCGAAGACCCGCGTGATACGCGGGATTATTTGAACATTTTTATTTTTTTTACTTATGTGAAATCTTCAATATTTACAAAACATATACTTTTACCTCATTCCTATCTGGAATTTGTTTAGATAAATGGCATATAAAACTCAAATATCATTTACTGCTTATAAGAAAAAAGAGCCACTAAAACAAACTTAAATCATACAACACAATGGATACTACTAATTTAGCAGGCAAAATCTCCATAGACTACCATGAGCGTACAATTGTTACTAATCATAACGACGACAACAATTAACCAATCATAATGCATTCTTAAATAAACAAAATCCAACAACTCAAAATTCATTCTGTAAATTTCATATGTTGCATATAAAAACTTAGAATCTTACTATTGAATTCAAACCAAACTCAACTTGACATCAGTAATTTAAAAATAAACCTTTCTAGACTTCAAATAAGCGCTTGAGACCTTGATAATATTTGCATTCCCGTTGCTGCAAGTCCTACATATAAAACAACATTGAAGACCTTAAGATTAAGTTAATATAAAACAAAACCCCAATTATCCAAAAAACTAAGGATGATAGTTAAAGATTAAATAAAATGAAAAGCAAGAAAATCCAACGGTATCCATATGGTTTCATTTGTTACTTTTTTGTCCTTGAGACTCATATCAAATCTTAGTCAAATTCAAACTTACATGAAACTCCTTGAGTTCAATCATTAAGGAAAGGAAATCAGTAACGTTATTAAATAAGAAATCTAAATATGACAGAAATAAACATATAAATATAAGTAGCCGATGCATAGAAAATAAAAGTAGTAAAAGATTGTAGAGTTAAACTAAAAGGGAAAACAAACCTCTTAACTATTTCTAAACGTGTTGGAACTGGAGGCAAATCTTGAAGGTAGTCGAAGTGGGAAAGAGAAACTTTGTTGGTATGATAAAATATGATGATAATATGATAAGTAAAGTAGTCAAACTAAAACAACATTCAATAAAAAAAAGTTTCTTCCCCCCAATTTGTTTTTTTTTTCTTACAACATGAAAACCCAATTTGGATTTTCAAATTTTTTGTCCATTTTGTCTTAGCTAGATATAGATTTATAGTTAGAAGTATGGGTATGTTATTATGATTGTTATTATTATTGTTTGTAACATCAATTTGTAATTAGGAGAGGATGATTTACTAATTGAGGAAATTGGAAGAGTTTTTTGTAATTTGTAACATAAAAATTTAAAGAAATTAGAAGAGTTACTTTTCAAGAATTAAATTGTGTTGGTTTCAAAAAAAAAAAAAAAAAGAATTAAATTGTGTTGAAAAAAATAAAAAATTGTGAAAACTCTATAAATTTGATACCTCATATTTTGATGAGGTGGCTTATTGTGGTGAAAGGGATTTGGTTCCCCTTTTATATATATATATAGATGAGACCTAATATACAAATAAAATGATTCAAAACCAGATTAAACCCACAACCCATTTTTCTTAAAACTAATTTTTTTTTTACTATTAACTTTTATTAATACAATTCTAAATTTTTTTAAATAGCTAATTGAATACTGAGATGCTATTTACAGCCCACTTTTTCTGAACTACAGTCCACTTATGTCCAAAATTACCCCTTTCATAATTTCTTTCTTAATTTTGATGTTTAAAACCTCTCAACAACCTATTTTTCAAGATTGAACTTTTTAACATCAAAATCACGGACAAAAACACGAATAAAGTACGAAAAACAAACTCAAAAAACAATTAATTTGATTAAAAATTTCAAAAAGTGGATTGATTAGGGTTCGGAGGCCGTTTTTATGGAGTGACCGTTTCACCTTTCACCTTATGGTGAAACGGCCTAATTAAATCATTGTTTGAACATTTAGTATTAATTTCACTTCAAGTGATTTTTTTCGGAACGTAAACTAATCACACATAACTCATTAAGTCATTGTTCGAACATTTAATATTAAACATACGCTAAAATTTAATTTTGTTAAAAGAAAGTTTTAAAAAAATAAAAAAAAATTAAATTGGCGCAAACGGCCTCCTTAGCCGTTCGTCCATATGGACAAATAGCCCAAGAGGCCGTTTGCGCCTTTAACTCTTATTTATTTATTTATTTTTCTTTTTTCATCGATTGATCTTAGGCATTTTAAAAAAAATATATTTTATATAAATTTAAGAGTTAATTAGGTGATTTCGTGACCATTTTTCGACTAAATGTGATACTTTTTGGTGTCTTTGTTTTTGGATCTCAAATATTTCTCTATTTTTTCGTGTTTGTTAATTTAGCGAGAAAAAGGTTGAGAGAATTTAGAAGAAAAATAGTTTAAGAGAAAATATAACTGACAAGGGTAAAATTGGAAAAGTGTGCTGCAGTTCGGAAAAAATGGACTGTAAATAGTGATAGCCAATTGAATAGCCGTGCTCATCCTTAGTTGGCCGCCTAATTGGGCTACAAAAACTACAACTTACAAGTATTGAAGGGCTGTTAAATGTAGAGTAGCGAAACGGCGTCATATGATGCTGGCGAGTCGCGGGTTTGAGTGCTGCTGTTACGAGAAACAAAAGTGAAAAGGAAGAGAAAAAAGAGAGAGAGAGATAGAAAAAGGGCATGGATGGGAGTCAAGGGAGAGGAGCTGGAGACGACAACAACATAGTTAATCAACCTCAACCTCAACCTAAACGCGCCACCCCTACCGGCGGCGATTTGAAGGGCAAATCTTGCAAAGGATACCTTTATTATTCTTCCGTTCTCAAATCCACCTCCAAAAATCCTCGCTGCATCGGCATCCCTCGCACCCTTCATAAAGGTCTTTTCTTTTCCTCTCCCGTCTCCTACAATCCAAATGAACACGTCGATTCTTCAATTGTCTTCATAATTTCATGATGGTTACATCAGTTATTTGCTAGCTACTAGAATATGATTTCTCTACAAACTTTATTTTTTGATTACTTGTTGCTGTTATATATTGCATAAATGTGTCAACTTTTCCTGTTTTCGCTGAGGTGTTATTGTTTCTGTGTCGTAGTTCAAGCCTACGGTCTTGGTTTTATCAGTTTCATAGGATGTGGGACTTTGATAATTTCGTATGCTCTCTATGTTTTGATTTTTCGATGAATTTTTGTTTTACTTTTTTACTCTATGTTGCACGGACACTTCGTTTAGTGTATCTCTGTGTCTGTGTTCATTTTGTTTTTGTTTCTGTGTATCCTATTTTATGAAGGTTATATTTTAAAGAGAATGTTTCCTGTATCCGTATCCATTTTCTGTGTCCGTGCAACAGAGATTTACTTGATCCTTAGCTATTTGTTCAACTTGAAATAAATGTTTTGTGGATCTATTTGGCCTTTCTTTACAAAGGATTGTCCTGGTCCATTGTTGGTGCTCTGCTGCTCGTGTTAATTAAGTCGTCTTTACAGCGTTTGCTAGATTGCTACCAGTATTCTTCTCCTCATACTATTTGTTGTGCCTCTTATAATTTGGAAGTAGAACAATCTATAATATCATTTTGGTTAGATGCTCAGAAGCTGGGAAAGCAGGCTGATTCAATTATCAGGCACAGGAAGTCTTGAAATTTATGTGAACAATGTTGTTATTATATGCTTGTACAGTGTATTTTTTTGTGGTGGGGTTGTGCGAATTATGGTTGCATAGGTTAGAAAATAATCACATGTTTTGGGATGTTTGTCAGGTTCGGATAGTTAGGCTTTTCGACTTCTTTATACTTGTAAGTTTGTGATGATATATCTTCTGAAATATACTGATAGCCTGAGTTTAATTACCAGTTCCAAATTACATTGTTGGACAATCTGAGGCTGAAGCTTCTAAAGATGGGAGAACTCTTGTAGATTTTTATTATGGTTGTGCTGGGTACTCTGTGTATGTCAACAGTAAAGATCATTCTGCCGACAAGCAAGTGACAAAGACACAACTTCCAGTCTGTGTAGGCCTTGAGGTCCTCTCTCTTTCCTCTTTGTATTTGTGCACATGTTTCAGTAAAAATGGTTTTAATTGTGGCCTTAGGTTTGCTTCTATGTTGCAGTTGCTTGATTCATTAGTTTACATAGAAAGAGCTGTTTTGTAACCTTTATTTTTACTTTTTTTGTTAGTTGCTGTTATTTCTGTTTTCATTGGGAATGCCTGTGCTTCACTTTGGTTAATTGCATTAGCAGTTAGTCATCTAATTGGATTGGACATACTACTCTAGTAGCTCATGTTATGATTTCGGGTATTCTGACGAATTGTTTTCCAAGTTGGGAGTGAGGTTTCATCTGGTTAGAACTTACATTCATATATCTACTCAGAATAAATGATAAATTAGCTATCAGGAATGGATGCGATGTTGAACTTTTTCTTCTTCTTGTTATGACTGAAAAGAAAAGTTAGCATCTTACTGATACGAGTTTCTGCAGCTTTTAGTGGATAGAAGAGTTCCTAATACTGAGACTGCATCTTCTCCAGCTCCTGTTCATGGTAGAGAAGGTAATCAGATCAATTTCGCTCATCCAGCATATTGCATAATGAATTCAGTGCAAAAAGTTGGTTCAATTTGATTTTTATATGAAATTGATTGTGGCATCTGTATTTTCGCTATGATAATGGTAAACATAGTAACATCCAAAGCATTCTTGAGATTCTTTGAAATAGAAATGGGAAAATTGCTTACAAAGATTATTAAATCAAAATCCTACTTGTCTAGAGAGCATCTCATTTACAATAATAGTGTATCTGCATGTTCGTATCCTTATCAATATATGTGCATATCTTTGTAAATTGATGCATGCTTTATGTGCTTCCATTTCCTTATAATGTGTAAAGCAAGCAGCCTGGGTGCTCTTGAGGGGAAACAGAAAATCTCTTTTACGACAGATCTCATAGTGAAGGTTGTTCCTGTTAATTGTTGTTGTCCAACTTTTCGAATTAATTATGATATGTGAGTCATTATTGGACCTTCTTCTGAGTATCTAATCCATCATTCTAGAATACATGGATGCAGATTATCAACTGGATTTTCTCTCATTAGAGAAAATCTGTCTCTATAGTTAAATCCGTTAATCTCTTTACTATATAATACACGAATCCTGAATGAACCAATAATACAGATTTGTGAAAGGGAAGGAGTGGGACTATCTTTTAAATTTCGCTTTTAGGGCCTATCTAAACTAAGTTAAAACTGCATTATGGATTTGATCTTGGTTTGGTGTATGCTTAAGAATGAAAAAGGCTTCACATAATCTTTTATATGTGCTAAATTCAACATTCAGACTATTGTAAAGAGGCTTTTTGGTATTGCTTTAAAGACTGGGATTAGGCAATTAATGGTCTTATTCAGTATCAGACGACATATGATTAGTTATTCTTTTACAGCTTGTGAATGCTATTTCATTTTAAGTCGGTCCTTCCTTTTCATTGAGGGCATGTTCATTTTGAGTTATTTAAGGCTGTTGATGCACTTGTTTCCTCCTTTATGTGTGGTAATTTATCTAAATATACGGCAATTGTAGATGGTCAGGAATTTCCACTCCCTCGAAAACAGAAACCAGCCCAATCTGCAGGAGATGAATTCTTTAGCAGGTAAGAAACTGCTCACAGTCAATAGTTCAATGCACTCACAGATGCACCGATGACCGACCATGTAGAAAATAACCAGCTGTTCCAAAACTGCAGGTACACGAGGAATGCTAACCTGGTTGCATCAGGGGTGGCGAGAAACATGCGAAAAGTAGGGATTTATGTAAAAGAAAGTCTCGATGACATTATATACCCATACCGGAGGCGACCAAAGTGATAATGTATCCGTTATGGATGGCTGCATGAAGGGACTAGCTAGATGAAGCGGATACCAAAGCTTCATGTGCTTCTAACTAGTCATAAATTATCACTCTCCTAACACCACTTCTATAATGGCCCTCCTGTAGATGGAATGCAGCAATACTTGGTGGGAAAATGGTTTGTTATTTCACCAAAACAATGTTTTTTATGGTTAATTTTGTTTATTGGGAGCCAAGATTCAAGTGCAAAGGCTTCCTTTTTGTATGAGACAACACTCTGTTAGTATGATCCAAAATAATTTGAAATTACATCATTATGTAATTCAATTTTTAATCTGGTTTTGCCTAATCAATCATAGGGATTGTCTATTATCAATAAAATATAATAATTTAGTATTTTTAATATAATGAAAAATATTAGTACGTATTCATAATCTAAATGTGATGCAAAGGATTATTTACACAAAAATAATTTGTAAAAAACAAGTTAATTGTGTAACATTTAACCCCTCTAACATGTAGTCCAGTCCAAAACTGAGTGTGGCCTATTTGTCAATAGTGTTGGCTTACACTATAAAGCCCGAGTAAGTTGTCAGATTGGAATGGTTGTTGGTCGAGGGTATTGTATTTGAGACAAGCAATCTTTCCATTGCCAATGCTAATGACAAAGGGTTATTGTAGTTTATTTACTTATCTTTGCAATTAATTCCATTTTACCTAATAATTATAAGTTAATGAAAAGAGTGCCAAAATTACGCCCGATCAATAAAATTAGAAAAACATCGACCAGCATATTTATAGGGGGTTGTTGATGTGGTATAGATAAAGAGAAACGAACTTGTTTGACTAGTTAGAGCTTTCCTAGAAAAGGAGTTGAGAGTTTAGAATGAGAATGAGATACACGTTTAACATTGTTGAATCAACCGCCATTTCTCTTCTTCTCCACGCCTGTCATTTTATAGAAAACTACTCCTGATTCAGTGCTATCATTCCCACGGTTCTTATTCCATTTCCATTTCCATTTTTTTCTCTTCATTTTCGGACACAACTCTCGAGATTTGAAGCTTCACTTTGACGATTTTCTTCCCAATCTTGTCTTGTAATCTCATCGGGGGGGATCAAATCATCGGATGTCCACTGCAGCTGCATATAGATGGCTAGGTCAATTCGGGACCAATTCAGGAATCCTTCGAGGAGGAGTAGGATACGCTGCTGCTGTTTCTCCTTTCCATTGCAATTCCATTTCTCGGTCCAGGCAGATTTCTCAACATATCAAATCTAATGGAAAAAGATTGTTTCTTGTCGATACGTTAGCCCTTGTAATTTCATTTCATTGCCCAATTTATCATTTTCATTCTGGGTTTGCTCGAATTTTATCTAACATTCTTGTATTGGTCTTTAGGTCAGGAGATTGGAGTCTCAAGGCGTGCCTTCCAATCAAGCTGAGGCCATAACCGCTGCTATAACTCAAGTTTTGCATGATAGCTTAGAGAATTTGTCTCAATCCGTTGTCTCCAAGGGGGAGATGCAGAAAGTAAGCTTTTTTACATTGGTTTTAGCATTTGGGTTTAATGGGGTTGTTCTTATTTTGTGTCTTGGGTTGTTTTTATTGTAGACGGAAATGATTCAGGAAACTAATTTGTCGAAATTTAAATCTGAAGTTCAGAGTTCCCAGGTACCACTGCTTTTCTGTTTTCATATATCTGCTGATGATACTGTTGGATCTTTAGATATAGAGGTAGTTTTATAACATCTAAGTTAGAAATCTTTTCTGGATACGGTTGAGTAGTTATAAGTTTTGTACTATCAATTTTTAGCATTCATATCTTACAATCGCTAATTAAAATTACTGCTGTTTGGAATAAATATGGAATAATTATGGTCACATAGGTAGTTTTAGTGGGTGGATATTGTTAATGCTGTCTTACTTTGACAGATCATTTTATGAACATTGGCTTTGGTGGTTGTAACTGATTAGTCTTTTGGTTCTCCAAATTGGAAAATTGTTATTTCATCAGTTGTCCAATATGAAGTTCCACTTTCTTTTCTAATTAGAAAATGATTGTTTTGAATAACATGATAACTAAATGAGTTCTTTCATTTGTTGTTGAAATTCGTCATCTCGACGGTGATTTATGTTTAGACGAAGAAGCAATCATCAGTTGAATGTCAACTTGGTTTGGCAATAGAATAAGGAATTTGGGCATACTAAAAACTTATAACATAGTAAATTTAACTATGCTTAGATTTTGAAATCTGTAATAATAAATGTAAACTAAGACTACATTTTGGACATGCATGGCACATTTTCTCTTGACAATAGACGAACTTGGACTTTTTTTGTTCCTAAGCAAATATTGCAAGTATGTTAAACATTTTTTTTTAAGTCATGGTCCTATTCTAGCTCCTTGGACATAAAAGTGTGTTTAGAAGTGGACCCAGTTGTAATAATTAGTTTTGTTTCTCAATTAGCTTGTCTTGTGAGGAAATATATGAACTCGCAATAAACGGCTTAGCCTTTGTAGCCTCTGCCTCATACATAGTTATGTATAATGTCTGTAAGAGAGGAACGTATAATCTTATTTTTAAGCTCATGATCTATCTGCATCACAAATAACTTTTTTTTTTAGCATGGAGAAACAATTTTTTTTTCAATTTCCGATCTATTAAAATTTATAGATGATTCTCATGTCTTCACTCCCACCAACTTGGATGTAAGACACTATACATACCCCGTTTTGGTGTTTGCAACTGTGCCATGCAGTGTTGGCAAAGAACCGTAATGATCTTGTCTTTCAACTTTGTGGTGATTCTAGAGTTCCCTATTTGTGTTTAATAGTTTTTTATGCTGAAGTTGGATGAAAAGTGTATGAAATACTTTCCAGGATCATTGGTTTTCTTATGCTGTGTTTTGATACGAGACTTTTTGAATATTGGAGGAGCGAAAACTGGAGTAGGATTCCCAAGAATAACATTGCTAGGCAATAGCATTCTGTTTGGTCCCAAAAGTTTATTACAAGTTGCATGAGAAATTTGCAGTCGTTGTTCCAGATGGTTACCATGGAAAAGACAATCATCAGCTGGGGGTATAATGATTGTAGCCTACTTTTATTCTTCTTATGACAGTTAACCTGTTTAGAATAGTTACCCAAGGTATTGTATTATGTTTGCCAATGGATGAATAAAATCAGAACTAATTGTGCTCAAAGCATCGTTGAATGAAGCTCCCCTAGGTTTCCTTAGTAAATTTTCACTTTTAGAATCATATAGAGTTCACCTTAATAACCTTAGCAAGTAAAAAACTCAGTGAATATGGACAGGAATATAATTGCAGAAGAAGTTGATGCTGATTTGCAAAATAACTGCGCCTCTATAAAGTGGAAGTTACTCTCCCTTGTTTCTAAGAGATTTTCCTTTAACTAGGAAGCTATTTTCCTTTAAGTTAATTTCTTTTGAATCACAAACATTAGAACGTAAGAACAATATTTTTTGGAAGAATATTTTCTTTACGTAAACGGAGCCTAATATAGTAACTGTTATCTTGGAAATTTGAGTGATCATATTACATGTAAAATATCCTACTTATCACTATGATGTTGGCGTCTTCAATGATTTTTGAGTCCCAGGAGTTTTTTAGAAGATAATCATGTGCGATTGATCTTTTCCTGTTTCTTCTCTTACACTCCAGTCAACTGTTTGAGTGAAAAGCCTCTTTGGCTATATTGGTTTGACATGTTCGGAGATGAAGATGGACTCTTTTCCAGTAGCTAATAATGCATGAAAATTATATTAATTCTGGTTAAATCAAGAGTTTATCTAGAAACTATTTTCAGTCTTCAATTTGTTGCATCTGATACTCTTGAAGGTGGACTACTTTGCCAATATTAGAGTTTTAGTTTTTCCTCTCATTCCTCCCATGTGTTATCTCAGAAGTTCAAAATTTATTCATGATCTAATTATCAAATAAGTCTGTTGATTTAGTAATCTTTAAGCCATTTATTTTTGTGTTCTCTCTTGTTTTAGTCAATTAGCAATTTCCTTTTTTAAAAGTTAAGGAGATTGCCAATGCCTTCATATTGACTCCATCTACCAAGTGTATCGCTGAGTAACTCCTTCACAACAAGATGTCTCATCACGGTTCACATATCTGTCCAACTTCCCTCTCTATCTCTCCAGAAAATAGTTTAGCATGGTTCCAATGCAACAAATGAATACTGTCATCACAATCAGTTTAGACCCTTATTGGATGTTGCTGATTTCTATTGCTTCTCTGTTATCTTTTATTTTGTCTACTTCTTTGTCTTACTTCAGTTATAATCAAACTATTTTCTTTCTTTCTTAATGAATGTTATTTTTCACTGTGTATCTGTTATCCTTCAATGATTCCATTACGTGGGTGCTGAATTGCATGCCATCATGGAGGTCTCTATGGAAAAGTTATTGCTTGCTTGTAAAGTGAAGATCTATTTCTATTAAGAACATGGTCAAGTCTTTTGACGTGACATTTGAAATTTTGGTAAAAGTTGGCATTAGTTATCAAGTATTTGAGTTTCTGTGCTTGGAAGTTGAGAGGAGAGTTTCAAATGAAGTGTATGTTTCAGGTGAGAGTTGTTGGCTCTTGGCACAGAAAAAGACAAAGAGGTTATGGTAGTTGGCATGTTTGGGTCACAAGAGTTTAGGGAATCAACTTGTCCTCTATTAGCTATTGTTGGTCTGGCTGATATGTCGGTGTAGTAATAATAACGATAATATTAAATAATAATAATTAGAATTTATGTCCATTTTGTTGTCATCATCATTGTTGTTGTGATGTACCTTTGTGAATCTATTACCAATCTCACTTGTTTGAAACATGAAAAAGTACGAGGCTGAGAAAGCTGGAAATACACCGTAATTTCTTTTTCTATCTATACTTTTCATTATTTTTCCCCGAATTTTTCTTTTTAATTCTTGTTCAGCAAACTACTATACTCTGAATCTTGGGCGGTCGGGCCTATTTTTAATTTGGGTAAATGTTAGAATAACTGTTGAAAGCTTCTCGAGTGAGGCCATTTCATGATGATAGAAAAGTTTGGCATATACATACCTTGTTGCTATTTTAGGTTTAGAAACTTGAGTTACGTGAAAATGTTCCCTTGCGTTGTTCCTTACTGGATATTCATACTTTAGGCTATGCACAAAATGACAAAATTAACAAAACACCAGCCTATCATGTGAACTGATTCCGACCAGTAAAGTTCAAGTCAAGATTACAGAAGAGTGGATGACACGGAAGACAGCTGCTGCTATGTACCATAAGAGAAGCAAGGAGGCCAACCCCTCAATCGCACCCATGAAAATAGAAATAATTTTTTTTTGTATGTCTCCTTAACTGGAGCAATCTTAACTAAATTTTGGTTCCTTAGCTTTCTGCTGGCTTACTTGCACGTTTTAACACTCGGTTTCTGTTGGTTTTGTATATATTTTACTTCTCTCAACAATTCTTATAATGCAGTTAGAATCTAACAATGTACTGCATTGCTGGTTTTGTGAAATTATCTGACCAAGTATATAAAACAGGACCATCATTTTGCGTTGTTGCAACATGAGACTGAAAAGCTTCGGCATGATATTGAGAAGATGAGAAGTGAATTAAGGTTTGTAGAGTTATCCTGCAAGTTTTCATCTGTCTGTTTAAATGTACATTTCTTCTACGTCCCGTATATGTGCTGAGACCCTGTTATTTGTTTGTATACAGGCATGAAATTGACAAAGCCACAGCTGGGCAACGGTTGGATTTGAATCTTGAAAGAGGGTATAGAAAGCAACTGACAAGTAATTTGTTTGTTTAATGAGGGCAATCATTGAGTTGATGCTATTTTATTCTGATTTACTTTCACAGGAGGATACGGGATGAACTAGCCGGCCAGAATGCAGAAACCTCTAACCTCACAAACAAACTTGATAGGGTAAGATTTAAGAGTTGAATCAACAATTTTAGGAGTCTAATTATTACAGATTTGGCGCTTACGTATTTATATAAACACTTAATGTTATAGGAAATTCACACTCTGAGGGCTCAATTGGAAGCTGCAAAATATGATGTGATAAAATACTGCATAGGTACCCTTGCTTCAATTTCCGCAGTAGGTTTAGCTGTGATCCGAATCTTGATGTAGACATGATAAACAATGTAACTTATACAACCCAGAAAGAAAGAAAAATAATAGCTTGCTTTTTTGAAGCTATTATTTGAACGGGAAAAAGAAATAGGGAAATCCCATTTTTCTTTTATTGTTGTTGTGTTTGTATCATAAGAAACAAGGACAAGATTGATTCAGATTTTACTAAATTTGTTTCTAATGTTTGTTTTTTTTTTTTTTCCTTTCTTTCTTTCAATCAAGTACATGTATATTCATAATGTAAGAACAATAAAACTTTGTCATTAATGTTTCCAACACCGTTGGGTTCAAATAATAGGAGTGATATAGTGCTTTGGTAAAGGAATTCATGGAAACGTGACTCATACACGTATGAAGAGAGACTGTCACGTTTGCGGAGAACTGGCATACCGCACTAGCGTAATCTTGGTCATCAGGAACCATCCCTCTTGAGGATTGTTAAATCGATATCGCTTTTTGTTGCAATTCATATGGGTTGAGTTTATATTTTGTACTTCAAGCAGTTGAAGGTTGACCTGCCACTATTTGGAAAGTCCTTGGACTTCTTAATCTTTCCATAACAGTGTTGTAAAATCAAATAGAAATGTCAAAAAAAGAATGCAGAAAGGGGTCTCTTGTAGGGTTCAAAATCAGTTGACAGGGAATGCGAAAGCTTGGCTTTTTGAGACAATAAAGAGAGGAAATCTAAATTCATAATTTGAATTGGAACCTAAGTTCAAATATTACCAAAAAAAAAAGAAACATCTAAATTGATAGAGAATCATTCCAACCTTACTTAAGAAAAAAAAAGTCAAAAGTTCCCGAATTTGATTTTTTTTGTGTGTGTGTGTGTCAGAGTTTGTACGAACCATAAATTTTGTTATATTGTTTGTATGAGCTTAATTTGCTCATGTATTTTAGGAAATGATGGAAAAGATTTTTAGGTTGGTTGGTTGGTTTTAAGGGCAAGTAGAGCTGGGATGGGTTGAATTAATTAATTAATTAATTATCCGCAATTTTTATTTGCATAAATGGGTATAAATGTGTATTGATCGGCCCAAATGGATTATAGGGAATCCTAATCCTATAGATATTACCATTCCTATTTTATTAGGTAAAAGTATTTTGAGACTCTTCTCTTTCATTTGAATGCATTGAATTTTTTATCTTTTATTTTTAGTTCAATTAAGCCTCTATTTAATTAAAAAGGGTTTATGAATATATGTCATTCCCTTTCATTTCTCCTTATATATTTAGAATATACTGTCTTTTCGACAAATATTTTTTTCCTCCCATTTGAATACAATAACGTTTCACATTCTTTCTCAAACGTCTCTCTCCAAAATGTATCGTTTTTCTCTCAACTTCATTTTTGTAATTGCTTCTTCTTCTTCTTCTTCTTCTTCTTCTTCATCTAAGTTTTTCTCTTCACTGACGCAACAAGTGTTACTCATTGAATTTCACCTCAGTTTTCGTTTTTCTCAACTTCACTTTCGAAATGGCTAGAAAATGAGCAATACAATAACTACTGATTCTTTATTTGGTCGTATTAATTTGTCAAAATTTCAATTGGTTGTATTAAGTAATAGAAGATCAATGGCCTAATATCTTCAAATACATAATTAGAGGCTTAATACACCCAAAAAAAAATGAAAAATTGAGATTTCTAAATGCTTTTTGCCTTGATAATATTAAATATATTCAATTTTCTTTTTCAAAATTTACATAAGCTTATAATTTATTTCTTTTTATAAATTGCAAGGAGCAGAATTTGAACCATGATTCCTCCATTCACTCATTAATAAATGTATCAATTGAGCTACCAATTAGAATGCACTTATAATTAATAACATAAAAAAATCGTCATTTACTTTGAAATCATGACCTCCTCAACCATAAAAAAAATCTACACTACTAAAAATATATCTTATCAAAGTTTTCATCATTTTGATTTTGTATAAATTATATCATCTAATATGACTATAAATAATATGTTAAATTAGAAATTACATATTTTTTTGATAATCCATTTAGAAGTAATAATAAATAATCTCTATTTTGCCTTTATTTTTATCTTATTTTGTTGATGAGAGAAAAAGTCATTTGTTTTCTTTAAAAAATAATTCATATGTGTATTTATTTTCATCCACATACTAGATTTGAACAGGTCGAAACTATATATTGAAAGACGGACCCTACCATTTGATAAAATAACATATTCATTACGTTTTCTGGCCCATAACCAATTTATTGCATTCCACAAAAGGCCATCCAACCCAAGAGTTCAACATTGTCATTTTTGATCCCGCCCATTTTTAAATAAATAAATACCAATTCATATTTCTATAGTTTCTTGTGACTAAATTATAGCCACACAACTCATAATAGACGTAAATATATCATTGCTCACTAAATTTTGATGTACTTCGCTTTGAATTATCTCGAAAAAATAATTCAATTTTGTCTTTTATTTTTATTAAATTACTTTGGTTAATTTGAACACTTAAAAAATAATGAGTGTATGTAACATAAATAAAAATCAATTTTTGACAGCAATATAGACGCCATGCGTCATCGATTTTTATTAAAAATTTATAAAATTTGGTTATCACATGATAGTCAAACAATCAATATTGAATTCTGATAATAGGGAAGTCACTTCACTTTTTCGATGTTCAATGTCTTTTTAAGTCGTTGGAGTGATTTAGGACATGTTCTTTTTACCTTATTTTCTGTAAAATTTAGTTCAGTTAAATTTAGACAAATGTGGTGAAGATGTTAGCCTAATGGTTAAACACTATATATATGATCATGAAGGTCATGGGTTCGAATCACACCAGGGACGGGGGGTTTTCCTAATAGCTAGCTACGGTTTTCATAAAGCGTGTTAACATAAAACTGTTGCTATATAGAGGTGATAAATTTGCCTTTTGGGCTTTTTGTTGGAGCAACGATTTATAAAGACGTTAACATAAAAATGTTGTTATTGGAGTATTTCTTTTGTAATGGTGTTTGTTTTGAACTAAGTAGATTAATTTCTCAACTACAAACAGGTCGAAGTCGTCTCCCATGGTGACTAATGCAACAATGGACCCAACATACTCCAGCGATATGCTAACCGCCTCACCAATCGATACCTCAACTTGGAAACAAAAATAATCTCATCGGTAAGAGACTCCTAGAAAAATATATAGCTAGTATCATTATAATCTCAATCTAATTCTCTTACATTATATTTTTCTTATATCATTCACTGACGTGACATCAAAATGTACCCAGAAGGTCTAGTTAACACAAATCAACATCGAAAGCACCAATCAATTGGCGAACACACAGATATATATGTATATAGTACAATAGCTGAAATTATTGACAATGAAGTTACAGAAAAGAAAAACGGCAGTGTAATGGATAAATGATGACAAAGTTTAGCAATTTTAATTAATCTCAAATTCTGAATGTGGAAACAATAGTGATATGATTGATTTTGGATTAAGATACCTTACATTACATGTGGGCCATGAGAATGAGCTTATATTTGATATTTACGGTTCTAGATGAGATAATTAAAGAGACATTATATTATTTGGTTTGGTGGGTAATTTTTTTTTTGTTTGGGACAGAAGAAACTGTGCAAAGAGAAGCTGTCCGTATCAAAAAGTTGTTGAAGATTGAAGTTTTAGCCTAAATTAAGTTGAAATATTCAGGGTTTTCATCAATTAATGTCCTCCATATAAATATTTATTTGTTTGAATATTACAAGTTATATTTTACTTCTAAGCATTTGGTTCATACGGTTAAGAGTTTAATTACTGAATCAGATCCGGTCGGGTCTTGAACATGAAAATGCAACAATGGTCAAAACACATAGTGGGGGCGCATCTTTGTGTTCAAGGAGGGAATTCTCAACTTAATTCTGAATTAGTCTAGACTCTCGACTTAAAAAACCAAATTGTTAAAGCAAAAGGTTAATATTTATTTCAGAATAATTTTATTTTTAGATTTAATTATATTATTAAATGTATTTTTACTGAAGGAAATATTATAACTTTTGAAAAAATTTCTGCTGTTTCTCTAATAATGTAAGTTGCCATAATTAGAAAATATGAGATAATACTTTTTGAGAGTTATTTAGAGATAATACAAATTTTAGAAAAAGAATTGGTCCAACTTTTTGGCTTCAAAACCTAGAAATGAATATTGAGTTCTCATTATGACTATAATTGCCGGTTTCTAATATACTTTCAAAACAATTCTTAGGCATTATCATTACTTGTTTCTTTCCAATTTATAACAATTTGCTCATGTTACAATTATATGAAATAAGTTTACCGAAATAATATAAAATTCCTGGAAATAAAAAACTTAGAAAAAGAACAATAATTATCCATATATAGCAAATGCTATTGAGTAGTTTGGCTCATACACAGAATAATTGTGTTCAAACAGTTTTTAAATAAATTAGTATTAATTAGAAAAACTTAATTTGTTCATATATGGAGGAAAAAGAAGTCCAAAAAACTTTTGAAAATATAAAATAGCTATCAAGATTTTCTGTTTCTCTCTTACCAAAATCAATGCATTAAATGCTTTGAAGTTTTCTTGTGATTAAAATTCAAATCATGAAGAGTTTTCTTCAATCAAAATGTTAGTAACTAAAGGTTTTAATTATTATTTTTTTGACAATTGAAGGGTATCAAGTTTTTTGACAATCGAAGGGTTTTAATTGGTAGGCAATCTGTAAACTCCACTGTAAACTCTCACTGAGGTCTGTGGTTTGCCCTAACTTGCGAGTGGGTAGGCCTACTCTTAGCTAAACTTTTTGTTACCAAAAAAGAAAGGTTTTAATTAATGATTTACATATATATTTACTTTTAATATCAAACCAGCGGTTGGGAAACATTATATTTTCACCTTAAATTTTTTATTTTTACAACCAAAAAGAAATATATTAATTAAAGCTCACACAAAAAGGGGAACTTAAGAATTGAGAAAGTACAAATCACTCATCTCAATAAAACATCTAACTAAATAAGGGGTTACCCCAATAGCAGAGCGTTTAACAAACGCTATAAAACAAATAACAAACTCGTTCACAAATAATCAACAATCTTTAGCTATACCGGTACAAGGAAAATTATTCCGCTCCAACAATCTTGAAATAACTTTCCCGTTGTTGGAGCGGAATAATTTTCCTATAATTTACGAGTTCGTTCAAGTCTTTTACGTTGTACCTTCCCGTTGTTGCAGTTTTTCCTTTGTTAGGCCTTTGGTGGTTTGTGTAAATTCTCTTATTCTATGCGTGCTGCAGGCTAGTGATGAATTTTTTCTAATAAAAATGGGCTACTATTCTTGACAAATAGTATATTTGTAGGGTCCTATATATCCTTGTCAAAAAAATAAATAAATAAGTGTATGGGGACTCGGGGAGGGTACCACTCTTGAATATGAGACAATGCAATAACTTCTGGAAATTTAGCTTAATAAGTGTATGGTTGAAATTATGTATAACATGACTTGTATTATTATGTAATGTGAATATGAGAGGATTCAAATCATTCGGGTGATTGTTATGATGTTTCACCTTTTCCATTTATCTGTCCTACTTATTTAGAATTTATAAAACAAGAAATAAATTATAGTTCTCGTGGAGTCCTCATTAGTTTGGTGAATTAATTTACTACTACTCCAAACCAAAGAAAGTAAGGATATATATATATATATATATATATATATATATATATATATATATCGACACACCATGTGAAACTCTAATATACATTAATTCATTCAATCCAAAAGTAAAAGCTCTCCTGTGTCCAAATTTATATTATGATCTCGTAATAATCGTTTAATTTTATAAAGAACTGTTTGAATCAAAAGTTTAACAGATAGTTAAAGTCTAATTACATATTTTATATTAATATTGAATACATCATTTTCACACAAATATTTCGTAGACTTAAAGCATGTAGAACACAAGTCCATTCTATCATGTATTTTGATTCACCAACAACTGAAGTTGTCAGGATTTGAACTAAGTTATTTTCATCACAAAAGCTCTAATCAAGGAACTGATCAAACTAAAAGTTCGAACATTTAATTAAAATTCAATGACATTTTTTATATTAATATCCGACCAATCCAATTGTTCTGATTGCGTAAAGTCATTGTTACAAATTTACAACTGATGTAGCGCTCATTTTTAATATTTTATCATATAAATTCACATGATATTAATTTAAAATCTCCTAAAATCATAAAACATACAAATTTATTATGATCCCTCAATTTTTTTTATACTTTCTTTAAGATTCATAAACACCATAATTACATGTTGAAATATTTTTTCACCTAAAAAGTACTTTTCGGCATCTTTCAAGATTGCAGTATATCTAGACATTGCTAATTAAAAAAAAAAGAAACATATATAATTGAAGCATGGTAAAGTAAATATAAGAAAGGAAAAAGGAAAAAGAGATGCAAACTACACAAAACTTTTCCATTTTTTTTGTTGATCGGTTGAAATAAAATTTCTTGTACAAGCCTTATTCTGTGTGTGAACAAGAAGAAATCCAAATTCTCCCATATTTACCTTGGTTTTTTTCCCCTTATTATTATTATTATTTTTCTTTTTTGCTCGTATGGATCACGGGACCGGATACGATTATTAGTTCAATGGACACAACAATCTTGGAGTCGGAACAGCAACAAGTCGGGTCGCTCGTGGAGCAGTAAGACCGAAAATATCAGTCATGTCAAGCTCACTAGGTTTCATACCATCAGGCAATTCCCAAGTAAAACAATGGAGAAGGTTAGCAACAGCGAAATCAAGAGCATAAAGTCCAAGTTGCATACCGGGGCAGGATCTACGACCCGACCCGAAAGGAATGAACTCAAAATGATTTCCTTTAAAATCAGGAACTCCTGATTTCAAGAATCTAGAAGGCTTGAAGGTATCAGGATCTTCCCAAGAATTTTTGTCCCTTCCGATAGCAAAACTATTGATCATGACACGAGATTTGGCTGGAATGTGAAATCCCGCGACCTCAGAATCCTGAGAAGTCTCGTGCAAGAGAAGTGGGATTGGTGGATGAAGTCGGAGTGTTTCTTTTATGACACATTTGACGTAAGTTAGGTTCTCGAAATCAGACTCCTCGACTCGGCGGTCCAAACCTACCACCTCGGCGAGCTCTTGTTGAACTTTCTTCATTTCTTCCGGACGCTTCATCAGCTCCGCCAAGGCCCATTCAATCGCAGATGCTACCGTCTCAGTTCCACCAAACATCACATCCTACATAGACCAAGTTTTATCATTATTATGATACGTAAACATCCTTGACAAGTTACCTCTTCCACATCGAATTGTTCTTTTCACAATAATTTGCCAATTACCCCTGACTCACTCTAAACTCAACTTTAGCTCTGGCTACCAATTAAATTCAATCACCTAAACGTTATTATTAGTATTATTATATATTCATTAGACCTATATTCACACATGTATGCATTCTTTTCTACATGTTTCAGAAATTATAAAATACTCTTGATGTACCACACGCCCTAATAATATAGACAAATAAAGGATTTTTATTAATGACTTTTAAGGTATAATAAAATAACACAATACCTCTTTATAATTAAGAAAGCATATATTTCCAGTATATTTAATGGTGAATACACTTATGAACCAAATAGTTTTCCGTATTTTAAGAGAACATGTGTGATATTAAATGAAAGTTGTACTCTCATATTGAAGCACTTATATTGATTATAAAAAAAGATAATTTTTTATCATTAATGGTTGAAAGTGTACTCTCTCTAAAAAAAAAAATGGTTGAAAGCATACAAAATAAAAAATAAAGAGAATACTTAAATTTATAAAAGGCTTTAATTGTTTCAAAATTTTAACATCCCTATAAACTTAAGGGTTATTCTATGGTTACTTTGTTTTTTACAAAGTAACCATTACTTTGCCTACTATCACCATTAGATGAGGATAGTGGATTTTGATCCAATGGTGATGAAGGCAAAGTAACCATAGCCAACACCATAAACTTTTATAAAACATTAATGCCCTTTTATATTTATCCAAAAACTAATAAATATACAACTATATAGATGAGGATAGTATAAATGCAAATTTATAATATACGAGTTAGAAATTTTATAAATGATATCGTCTATCGTTTTCACCATCTGATAAATTCAATTTTTGATTTAGGAGTTATTGAAAGCAATTAAACAAATATATAAAGTTTGTAACTTCTTTTTATGGAAGATTTTATAACTTTCGGACAATAATAAATTGTCATTTGTAACGGTCGAATAAAAAGAAAGAATTATTTGTTTTTTTTTTTATAAAAGAGTTATCATATTATTCAATATCATAGAAAAATTACAGCACGGTGATAAAGAAAGAAAATGAGGAATTAAACCTCATAAAGATACAGACAAAAAAGTCAATATAAATCACATATAGGGCAAAAAAACGCTACATAACACCATAAATGTACTAAAAAACAACATAATACTCGAAAAGTATAGAAGCTCCATTTATAATATTTGAAAAGTTAGAAAATGGTTAGAATCTTGAGACAAATAATATCAGTCGTTATAAAATCATTTTTAAAATAATCTCATAAAAGTTAGAAATGAGTTTAGAATGATTTGATATTTTAGGAGGATGCTAGAAAAGAATGAAATTGATGTTTTATCCAAGTTATTATGTTTTTTACTTATTCTCATTAATGACAATATTACGTTTCCATAGAGGAAAAAGGAGTAAAGAAAATGTTACCATAATAATAGCTTTGATATTATCCCTCGTAAGTTTAATAGAGTTCTGCAAATCCTCAGATTCCACCACTTTACTGTTCCCATCCTCGCTGTAAAAAGCTAGCAAATCATCAACCATATCATTACTCTCATTATTATTATTACTATCCTCATTCTTTTTTTTACTCATATGTTGATCAATTATGACGTCAATAAACCCATCAAGATCCGCACGAGCCTTTACAAGCCTCGAATTTAACCCTTGTAAATCAATCCATCCAAGCCATGGGATAAAATCAGCAATATTAAAAGCCCCAAAAAGCTTAGAAAATTCCTGTAATATCCTTATAAATTCCTCTTGCCCCTCATTTTTACTACCAAAAGCAGCCCTATAGGTAATATTCATAGTGAGGGTAAAAATCAATTCCCCAACATTTAACTCCTTCCCCTTATTAAAAGCCGTCGTTTTAACCATGGCATCCACTTCGTCCCTAACAGATTCCCAGGACTCGGCTCTTTTGCGACTGAAAAGCCGCATCACGCAAAGCTTCCTCATCTGTCGCCAAAATGGTCCGTAATGAGCGAAAGCCATGTCGGCACGGTCGTAAGTGAGGTAAGAAATTGCGACCGTCGCTGGTCGGTTGGAAAATATGTTGTCTTGAACTTGAAGAACTTGTTTAGCTATTTCTGGCGACGAAACGCCAAACATGTGGACTTTGCCCATTTTCAGATGGAACAGTCCGCCGTACTTTTGTCCAAGTTTGGCTAATCCTCGGTGTGTTAACTGATCCATCATGAGCATGTTGCCTATGATTGGGTACCCTTTGGGGCCGGGTGGAAAGGGGTGTTTGCGACGGATTTTAGCGACGATTCCTATGAGGAATAGGAAAGATGTGGCCATGAGGAGGAGATTGATGGGTAGCTGTTGATGTAGAGCTTGGAGATAAGGTGTTTCCATGGTGGAGTTTAGTTTTGATTAAGTGATTGCAACCTGAAAATTGTTGCTAGTGGAAGAAGATTTATGGGGGTGTTTATATAGTGTGGTGGTGGGTCTTCAATGTGTGAATGCTGTGGATGTACATGTTGGATTTTTTCTCTACTTTTTTATTCTTTATTATTGTAATATTTTCTCAATTTAGTCACGCTAAATTATTTTTTAAGTTTTTCTTTTCTTCTTCATTATGTTTTATATAAGGAAAAATGAGGCTTACACCATTTTATATATATTATATAAAATTATAGATTTTGTTACCAAAAAAAATATAAAACTATAGATTTTAGTTTTACAACCAAAGAATATATTAGGCTTAATACTTTTTTGCACCATGTAGTATTCAAAATGTTTGTATTTGCCCCCTGTAATATTATTTCGTCACATTTGTTCCTTGTGGTAACTTAATTGGTCATATTTAGCCCTTGAATTGATGGAAAGAATACAATATCATTGTCTCTTGCCCATCTCATAATTTGACATGTGTATATACCACGTGGTAACACAATTTGAAAAAAGAAATGGATTTTCTAGCAATAAAGTTTCAAATATGACGAACTGAAATAGCACAGGGGCAAATGTGACAAAAGAATACCATAGGGGGCAAATGTCAAAAATTTGGATACCACGATGGGTAAATAGGTGTTTAATCCAATATATTAAGAAGCAAACGCATTACAAATGAAATGAGGAGGTACATGTAAGGACTTGTTCTTTTTGGCTGAACTGAAATGTGCTGAACATAAGTAAAAAAGAACATGACCTAACTATTCACCCCGACATAAAAAAAAACAACACATTTCGAGCAAGGATATTAGTTGAACTGAACTAAATAGAGTTGAACTGAAATTGCTGAACTAAACTGAAATTGTTGAATATAACTGAAATTGCTGAACTAAAACTGAATGACTGACCTGAATTGAAATTGCTGAAATAAGTTGAATATAAGTAATAAAAAAACAACATAGCCTTATACAACAACCAATTATATTGCAACCAATGGAGATTATAAGTCAACATTTCTATCAATTGGTTATAGGCCTAATTGATACATCTACCAATACGTAGATATAACGATTGAAAATCAAATCTTACTCCTTACAAATTATCTAAAAAGAATCAAACAGTTTTGTTGAAATTTTAATTCATGTAGAAGAAGAAATACTACACATGGAAGTTTAAGAATATCACTTCTGAAATTGTTTAAAAAAATTGACCAAATATGTTAACGTATTTTTATTCAAAATTAGCTGAGATTTCACAAATCTTTGAGGTGATAAAACAAATATTAGCAACGGAGTAACTATTAACATTTGGACATTTATTGTTATATTTCAATATAAACAAATAAATATAACATTATAAAATTATAAAATCTTGTATAATTGTATGTAGGTGTAGACTATAGTTACTTTGTTTTACCTTTACTTTGTTTGTACTTTGTCATATTTACCATTAGATTGGTTTTTAACCCATGATCTAATGGTGGACAAAACAAAGTAATGCTTTTTTTGTGAAAAACAAAGTAACCATTGAATTTCCCTTGTATGTATGTCTTAAAACTTAAAATATGTCATGTTAGAAATTTAAAAAATAAATAAAAAACAAAAAATTCATTATGACAAAAGATAAAACTGTATAATCATTTTTGTTATAAAAAAAACTTTATAATCATCTTTAAAATGATTTAAACTGTGAATTAGATAATAAAACGATTTTAACCAAGAATTTCTTTTACAAAATGAAAACTAAAAAATTACTTAACTATTAAAAAAAAATGTAAAAGACTCAAAATCTAATATCCCCTCAAAAAGCATACCGATAATTTGTCATTTATGGGTTGGTTAATCGTAAGAAACAGTTTGAACTTTGAACCATAAACAAGGGTACGCCACTGCAGTTATTCTACTCAAATCATTCTATGATAAAGTCAGAATTATACGTTTATATGCTTATTTTTCATCTAATATTTATTTTTTAATTATTATTCACATGCCTGTTTATATATTGAATTGAACTTGTGATCTCAAGGATTGCTTCTTTTTCAGGTCGTCTCCGTATAGTTTTACAAAAATTGCTGACCCAAATAAATGTCATTGTGGGGTCCACAACTAAAATAGTTTTTCATTTTTACAAGAATTCAATTAAAATAATAGAATGCCATATTTATTTGTTAATTATTTGTAATTTAAAGGTTTTGAACCTCTTTAACTGTTTCGAAAAAACACAGAACATATATAAGAGTGACTTAGAATATTTTTACTACAATTTCCTTTTTCTACATAAAATTTAAGGGATATTCTATAGTCACTTTATTTTTCACAAAATAACCATTACTTTATTTTGTCAATCATTAGATCATGGCTTAAAAGCTAATCTAATGGTGCATAAGACAAAGTATAAACAAAGTAAGAGAAAAATAAAGTAACCATAGCCTACACCAAAATTTAATCATTCAAAGGAAAAGTAACACATAATTGACAAAACTAATTTAAAAATTAGTAGACACAATTGTAAAGTCCTTGTACTTTTACTCAACACACTAAAATATAGGTCTATCATATTTTTGTAAGGAATCTATTATTTAGTTTTTTCATTATATTTTGTAGGTTTCAAATTTAATGAAAATGGTTTTAATAAAGTTTATATAATATGTACATCTAAAAATTCATTTATTTGCGTATACTAGATGTGTATAAGATCAAAAATATTGCTCGTGGTTTACTAAATTTGCAAATAAAAGTATGTGGTTTAACAGTTTTCAAATAAACGTATGTGGTATGAAGTTATTTAATGACATGTCATCACGATTTTTTAGTGACATGTCAACGTTCCCATGTCAAGATGACATGTCATTAAAAAATAAAGATTTTATTGTATCTTATCATCAAAGTCAATAAGTCAGCATGCTACATCATGGAAGTCTACATTTTTACTCAAATTCATTTATTTGCTAACTTTTAAACCATATGCAATCTACAAAAATTAAAACCACATTCTTCTACTTGATTACAAAAATTTTATTTATACTTTAGAAAGTATTGAAATTTTTTTTTGTAAAATGTAAATGAACATTGCGGATATATCAAAAATATTTGAGACAAAATCTTAATTTTTTGTTTTTTGTAGTTTTTTTTATGTTTGTTTCAATATACATTTTTAATAAAGTTAAATGACCTCAATAAAAATATGAAAGTTTGAGGGCCAATTACAGTTTTTAGACAAGTTGAAATCAAATTGTGCATATATAGGCCCTCCTAATTTGAAGGTTACGTGCGTGCTCATCTAGAGCCTCAATCTAAAGTAAATTGATTCACAAGTTCTTTTGTGCCAAATAAAGAAACTATTTTTAGAATCATCACTCATATAATGAGGTTATGAAATTAAAATCTCTAGTTAAATATAGCTCAATTATAATTTTATAATTTATATATATTAATTTTTAACACTCTTAATACGAACGTCCTCTAGACTTGAAGCGTGTATAACACAGGTCCATCTTATTATGTGTTTTTGATTCACCAATAAATGAGGTTATCAAAACTCGAACCAAGAACATTTTGATAACATAAATTTTGATAACATTTTAAGAAACTGATTAAACTAAAAATTTGAAATTCGATTGCAATTATAGTTTGTATATATTAGTTTCTGACTTATTTTTTTTTTCCGCATAAGCTGAGTTAAACTTCAACAAGAAATGTTAAAAGTCAAACAGAACATTTAAAACTAGCACCTGTTATCTCGACACGAAATTCTAATCCCAATTTACCTTTAGGCAGTCTTAATCAACACTAGTTTGATGTCCATAAATAGTAAGTTGAACCTGTACACTTTTAACCTCACAAAGTTTTTCTAGTTCAAGTATCGAAATAGTTCAACAGCGAATTCTTATCTCATCTCATCTCATCTTGTTCTTGAGGATTAATTGAATAATAATGGAATGGATCCTATCAATCATCATTTATTATGAAAAAGTTTGAAGAGGACATATTTGAATTTACTCGGGTAGTTTACAGATTCCATTTAATGCTTACCAAATATAGATCAAACATTTCTTGTCTTAATAGTGACCTGAGATTAAGAGAAACTCGGTTAGAGATGGAGCCAGAGCCTAGCGAACCCGCTTCTACGATCAAGTCAAATAGGAGAAAAGAGTAAAAACGTCTAATGAATGAATAGTGTGGGATAGAATAGTGTACATATTCTTTTTGGAGAGGTTATATCTTAGATTTGAGTTGCTCACTCGTGTTAGCCTTGGATTGGTAGAAGAGGAATACTTCCGTTGTGAGAAGCTTCATGGAAGTGCGAGTTCACGTGCTAAGGGCGCTTTTTCAGGTGATTGTAACATGTGTCTTTGGTTGAGGTGATTGGTAATGAAAATCGTTGTGATGATGCCACGTATGGTGAAAAGAGAGGGAAAATTAAAAAGTTGGGTCTTGTGTATGGCCCGTGGTTTCGATCATGAATTATACCGACATTAGAATCCTTATCCTATAGTAGGACTCGGCTAATAAGAAATATGTAACTAACTAGAATCTTTGTTAACTAAGAATCGCTAAGGAGCAAGGAAAGTTGCGTGGCTAGCTATGTTATTGGCCCGTCGGTGTAGTTCAAATTCTATGATGACCTTTTTCATAATTAGCATGTGTCCCCTAATTAGAAGTGTTTACTGAATAGGAGGGACGTTCGACAAGATGACAATGACGTAGCGAGCTTCACATTTAGGAGAAAAAATTGGATCAAATTATGTATCTTAATTCATTTAGATGAACATGAGAGTATAAAGTAACAAGCGGGTTAAGTAAATCAATATCGACAAAAATATATGGACATTAACCACACGACAAAACTCGAAGACTATTAAATCATAGTATAGACTATAATTACTTTGAAGTAACCATAATTTTTTCCTCATAATATCATTGGATCAAAATCCATATCCTTAACCTAACAGTAATAATAGATCATGTGATGGCATTCAAAAATTCTTAACTATTATACTTATTACGGTTGGTCATCAGGAAGCTTTAGTACTTAATTTCGGTTAATATAGGTATAAATTGGCTACACAAAATAAGTGTAGCAACCTACTTTACTTAAATCTGATTAACGATAAGTAAATAATTACAAATAAACAAAAGAAATTGATAAGTTTAATCACTCCATTAAGTATGCTCACGGGAACTGTTGTTCAAGAATGAACGTGCGTACAATTTCTCAACCAGAATAACGAAAAAACTAGAGGACTCAAGCCATGTGATTAGCGCTAAACGTAAAATGATTACAACTTAAATAATATTTGTTTTATCAAAGTGAAAAAGTGAGAGATTTTGATGCATTACCTTCTTCTAATTATTATAGTTATCATTCCTAATCCTGGTCACTCTCTTTGCTTGGACATTGGAACCATTGATGCTTCCATTCCACCATTAATGTTATTTTATTTCTTTTAATTACATCGCTCATAATCACTAATTAGCAGCTACAACAATAGCAACTAGAGAAAAGTAGTTTAATTCTTGTACTCTCATACTTGTCACATTCTATTAGTTACTGTTCATTATATCTTGTTAGTAATTTTTTTCAATTCAGTTTTGTAATATTCAGTTCAGTTCAATTCAGTAATTTCCCTTTAGTAAATGCACTTGAATTCAGTTCAGATTAATTGAGTAGTATTCATTTCATTTCAGTTCAATTCAGTCATAAAAAACGCAACCTTATATATTTCATGACAAAACAAATACATCAATAGTGTAGATATATCTGTGACATTTATCATAATATTATGAATCTAAGGTTAGGTACTCTTGTATTTATACTTTTATTTGTTAATTAGACTCTTTTTTTTATGACTAAAATTGACCGAGTACGAAATTATTGAACTGAAAATTACTGAATTAATAAAGTACATATAAAACACAACTTAACCAGGATAAATATAATTAAAAGGTGTAGGCTATGGTTACTTTGTTTTTCCTATACTTTGTTTGTACTTTGTCCTATTTACCATTAGATTAGGTTTTAACCCATGATCTAATGGTGGACAAAACAAAGTAATGAGTAACCATAGAATCTCCCTAATTAAAATTATACATAATCTTATTTAGAAATAATTCATATTCATTTATTTTCCATTAACGATAATTATAAAATAAGGTAAATTACACTACAAGTTCCTAAACTTATACCCACTTTTTCAAACTGGTACCTAAAAAATTATTTTGCACATCTATGTACCCCAACTATCGATGACCTCCCAAACTAGTACCTAATGACCTCCTGTAACCAGTCACCCTCAAGTCAACGCTGGTCAACGAAAGTCAATCCAAATTTGTTGACTTTCTAAAGTAAAATGACTAAATTAACCCTTACTTCTTCTTCTTCTTCATTTTTTTTCTTCCTCTATTTCTCTCCTTTCTTTTTTAATTTTTTTCAATAAATATCAGACACGATCGATCCGAAATCAAGAGTTTCCAGATTTCGGCGGCGACATTCCGGTTGCCGCCGGAATCTGGAAATCCAGATTCTAGACCGAACAGGGATCTGGAAATCCCAGGTTGCCGACGACTTGGGATCTCTCCCTAGTGTCGGCGACCTAAAATTTCCAGATCCCAAGTCGCGTTGGGATCTGGAACTATATCCTGGCGTCACCCTGACTTGGGACGTCGAGATCTAGTTCCGAATCCCGGCGGCGAGCCCTGGCAGATTGCCGCCGAATCAGGATTTTCCAGATTCCAGACATTACCTGCTGGAATCTCAAATTTTTAAGATTGAAATTTAGGGTTCGATTATTGCTCCTTACAAATTTATCAAAAGAAAAATTACTAATTTCTTAACGAGTTGAAATTCGAAACACAACAAGTGTGATAATTGTATTTTGTATTTTTCATCTCACGTGAATGTTAAAATTTTGTCCATATATATACACCTACCTAAACTTTTCCAATAAGGTTATGTATGTCCGTTCTTTTTGGCTGAATTGTACTGAACTGAATGAAACTGAACTGAACTGAACTGAATTTGCTAAATTTGTTGAACGAAAAAGGAATTTTGCAAAAATTTGTTAAACTAAATTTTGATGAACTGAACTAAATAAGACTGAACTGAACGGAATTGAATTTTGCTGAAATTAAGTCAATAAAAATAGGGCCCTAATTGTTTCTTTTAGATAATTAAACTCAAGTTTATTTTTATTTTATTTTTTTTTAAAAAAAAAACTCTAACTTTAGCGGATTTGTTAGAGATGTGTTTCACTTTTTATTGAAGCATCAGAATGATGGAATAGTTTAGGAAACATGTGAGACATGTTTGATATAATCATTAGTCGGTGACAAAATAAACCAAAAACTCAAATCCATATATAAAATTATTTTTTTTTTCGAAAGACCATATATAAAATTATTAAAAAATATTTTGGATACATATATGAATGAAAATATATCAAGCTTATTTTTTATAAAAAACTATATCAAGCTTAACGAGATGTTCTATTAGGAAAGCTAAATTTATTTATTGCAGGTTAATTTCAAATAAGTGTCTTATCGTTTTACGTTTTTGCAAATAAAAAATTGAGGTTTGTCTTTGAGCAAATAAAAGACTGTGGTTTACATTGTTTGTAAAATTAAGGAAATGATCAATTTTATTGATGTGAACGAAAATAGTTTTTGTCCAAAAAATAATTATGACCTTTGAATTTAACTCTTACATAATCGGTAAAAAGATTTGAAAAAGAAATTGAGCGAAAAATGTTTTCGTTTAAGTCAACAAAATCGATTATTTCATTATGTAAACAAACAATTAGCCTTTTATCTATTACTATTATTCTTTTAAAAAAATACTGTGGTTAAAATGTTTCTTAAAAATGGTGGTTTTGGTGTGTGTGTTATTTTTTCTTTTTAAATTGCTTTGTGTGTGGTTATAAGAATTCTTAAATTGCGGACTATTAAAATTTAACTTTAAAATAAATGTAAACAACTTTAGAATATATGTTTCCAAGAATTAAAGATGTTCGGTGTCGCATGTTACACTTTCGTTTTTTTTTTTAAATCGCCATTTTAGAACTTTCTCACTAACCTCCACTTTCTCTTTTCTCATCAAACAACGCTTAAATGAACTCAAAAATGAAAAATTGAAAAATTGAAGTTTTTTAAAATATTATCAAATATTAGAATTGTCAATTTTTAAGATTATTAGTTGTTATTTTGATTATATCAATAAAAAAAACCTTAATTTGAGAACTCATGTAACTCCAGTTGTGCTCACATGATCAATGATTGACCAAATATAATTTGGTCAATCACCGTTAGATCAAAATCTAATGGTTAAGATTAGTTTGGTGGTTTCATTAGTATCTAATCTCCACCCTTAAATTTTGATCTAACGGTGATTGACCAAATTGTATTTGGTCAATTATTAACCATGTGAGCACCACTCCATATAACCCACATGTGTATAGTTTTAAAAAAACTAAACCACAAACATTATTTTGAAAAACACACAATAATTCTTTTTAGAATTTACTCTGAGAAAACACCTTGAATGCAAATGAAGGTTGACAACAATATGACTAAACTATATAGTTATGGTATAGAAACTTTTATCGTTCTAAAATTTATCTAAAAAATATTTTTTGAAAATAGGCGAAAACACTATTGGGCTTCCATATGGATTAATCCTCAGGCCCAAGGTCTAAAGGGTCCATGATCCATCTACGAACTCGCCAGACGGCATTCGCCCAAGCAGGCAAATGGACGGGGCGAACCATAAGATATCTTCTTGAATGGGAAGTCAAGGAGATAAAGAAGAATTTCGAGAATAAAGAGAAAATGAATCTCAATTATTTTCCATTTCCATATATCAACAATATCTACAAAACGAAAAAAGAATTAGAATTCTATTTAAGAACGATCTCTAAGCTCCAATTATACCTCTATATAAAGATGTAATCAAAGCATAAGGTACTTATTCACAAATACACTTTATTTACTTGCGTTTGAAGTCTTTCACAATACTGACTTAAGTGCCACAAAATTTTCTAACGATTACATCACTGATTCTGTTTTATAAATTTTCTACAAGACAAGAAGAACATTTTGTACAAGTTACTATGACGAGATAAATCAAGATTATATAATAAATATATTCTTTTAGCTTATATTTATCAAAATCCAATTTAATTATCAGTTTATATATATTTGTAAGTCTATGCCAAAAAAAAGTATGCCAAATATATTTGTAAGTCTATGCAAATTGACATTCCACGGTTGAAGATTTTGACTGCAATCCATGAATACTTTTTTGTTTTTTTTTTTTTTTGGCGAAAGCAATCCATGAAGATTGATTATTGTCTACTTACTTTAATTTTCATTTGATATTTAATAAAACCCATTTGCTACAATCCAAATTTATTAGCCTTCTTTGACTTTGTGGTTTAGCTTCACTATGACCATTTACATCACATGCAGGCAATTTATAATTATTACTGTTATTATTATTATTGAAAAAATTAATATTATTTTTTATTTGGAAAGTTTAATATGTTATTATATGGCAACAATGTAATGTTTGTGAAGTTTGTTATTTAAAGGTTTCTAAATAAAAGTACCCTAAAAAAAAAACGTTTCTAAGTAGTATGATTTATTTTTTAATCCGGACATGTGGTATGAGTTTTTAATACAACATAATATTTTAAATTTGATAATTTTTAGAAAAATGTTTCTCTTTACTTCGTCAAAAACTTACAAAGCTGATGTGATTATCAGGTAGCTCTTTAACACTTAAGTCAGTATTATTTAAAACTTATGCAAATAAAGAGAGTGTATTGTGAATAAGCACCTTATGCTTTTGATCACATCTTTATATAGGCTTAAAATTAGGATTTAAAGATCGTTGCTAAATAGGATTTTGATTCTTTTTACATTTTGTAGATATTTTTGAGAAAATAATCTGCTGTTTCGGACTTCCTATTCTATTTTCCTGTCTCTCTATAAATTTTTGACATGTGTAAAAAAGATTCTACGACCGGTTGATTCGAGGACTATTTAGGGTATAATAAAAAAACATTAGAATCTTTTTTACACATGTCAAAAATTTATAAAGAGACAGAAAAATGGAACAGGAAGTTCGGGACAACAGATTTTCTTCCATATTTTTGATATAAGTAAATGGATAATAATTGAGAATCATTTCCCTTTTATTCTCAGGATTCTGAGAGATTTTAGTATACTCATGGAGTACGATAACGTGGTACTCCAAACCAATAAATAATTGACATATGTTAAATGAACCAATAAGATTTTAACATGTAACTATTTACAAATTTATTTTTAATTAATAATTTATATAAAATTCAAGACCCTAAAAACTAAACCCTAGACCCTAAATCATCGACTCTAGATACTAACATATTTGACGTGTCATCGAATTATTAGTCTGAAGTACCACGTCATCCGTACTGCAGGAGTATTTTAAAATTTCTCCAGGATTCTTCTTTATTTTTTCTCCTAACTTCATGTTCAGGAAGATATCTTATGGTTCTCCCGCCCTTGCTCATTCGTCTGCTTGGACGAATGTCGACTGGCGAGTTCGTAGATGAATCATGGACCCTTTAGACATTGGGCTTGGGTATTGATCCACATTGAAGCCCAATAACTGTTTTGCCTGTTATCATATGCATCCCCTAAGTGTCTATCATTGACTCTTGTCATTCTGCACGCGTCGTCTTAACTTTAAGCATTAAATGGAAGTGCTTTTTGGTCTGGTGTGAGGAAAGCAATGGTTCCCAAGATTGGTCCAACAGAACCCTATAAAAGCTTCCAACTTTGGGTAACCAAGGTCTTCATTCATTTCGTACTTTTTTCGAACCTGCTCTTTGATTTAGTCGGGTGCTTTCCGTGGATGACGACCTTGTTTGCAAGATCCCGCCGAACCATATGGATGCCAACCTCTATCCTCTCGTGGTCATTTCTTAGATGTGGCGTCTCTGATCAACGACTTGAATTTGGCGCCTGGGCAACTTCACCCTAATGCTTTGGACCAGTCTTGTACCAATGCCTTCGTTCTCCCTTCAACACCCATACCTTGTGATTCCCTCCTCCGACAATGCTTAGTCTGCACGGTCGTTAGGATTTGTTAAACTTAACATCGACACAATTGTTTTTTCTAAAGTAGGTGAGGCGGGATTTGGTTGTGTTCTTCAAAATTCTTGTGGTAATTCTTCGATAGTTGGGGTTATCACGATTCATGAGGCACTATAAGGACATATGTTGGAGTAACATGCAAATTAAAATTGATGATTCTTAAATTGTGGTAGGATCAACGGTTTACGCATCAGAAGCGTCCTCTTCTATTTATTACCATAGTCAAAGATTGGATTTTATTGTTAAACGAGCTTATAAACTTAATGTTAGAAGAACTGCCTGCACTCATGTGCTTACACGATCTCTAACTGATGTTTTAACCTCAGTATGTTCCTTCCCCCTTTCATTTGAAATAACCAAACCGCATGGGATATAAAATCAGTTTCCAAGATGTAGATATCAAGATGTGCTCAGACGCCATATAAATAGTCCATGTCTTAATTAAAATCTAGTAATTTGTAACTTGTCTGAAATTAATTTATTAATTCTTGATCAATTTGTTTGGGGTTTAAGCAACATGACAAGTTAGGCGTCAGCTATGTAGGTGTAAAACGATGTGAAAAGTAAGAAAAAAAAAATTGAATTATTATAATTAATAAATCTCTAGATGAATGAGACGAATTGCCTCAAAACCTTATAATCAAATCTCGCGTTACATCAAAATTATATATTGATATATTCTATATATATGGAATAATATTTTATCTTATTGAAAACATTCAACATAATAAGTTACAATCACATTTAATAACGTAATTTATAGTTTTAGAAGTAACTTCCATCCCACTTTTCAGTTATCACCGATTTCATATTTATTTCACGTTTAAAGATATGAAATATCGTATAACTTACAAGTAACTTTTCTCATTAAGGCTATAAATAGCTCCTCATTTTGATTAAAAAAAAGGATTTTTTGGAAGCCGAGAGGCAGAAGCATAGCAATTCTCGTTCACCTTAAGGAAGATTAACGAGTCTCATCCGTGAACCTCAAGGAATTCAAGAGACTCAACCATCAATGTTCAACTATCCTATTTGTCATCGTCAGAATTAATCTTAAGATTAATTCTTTCTGCTCATCCTTCAACAATTGGTGTCTCTTACAAAAAATTTACTGTTTAGTTCAGGCTACTACAACATATATATTTATTCATATTAATTAATATATATCACACTAAAATCAATTCGATGTGTTATATTTTTTAGGGTTGGTATATTCTGTTGTGTATGATACTTAATTATCCACTTCTTTAACCCACGTTATTGGACTAAATAAATAATTAACATTTATAAAAGAAAAATATATAATGTAGGAGCAATAAATAAAATTTGAAGCAACCTACGTCATTGGAGTAATACTTTCTCTTTTATCATTTTTATTTTCTTCCAATCTCCCTCTCGAGGTTCGAATCTAAATCGTCTAACTGCAAATATTAGTTAGTTACCGTTAAAGCATCTCATAAAACTATTTTATTTATATCGAATTGTCATATAAGTACTATAATTCAAGTTTTATTATTATTATTATTATTTATTATTATTTCAAAATTCGACTCTAGGCTTAAAGCATGGCAGTCCTTTATACTTGGCTAAAAAATCACTTTGCTCCCTCAACTTCTAGAATGTCCTGTTAGCTCCTCAACTTCTGAAAAGTGATACAGTTAGCCTCATTTTCATCCATATTCACTCTCATTAGGAGAGTGAAATACACTCTCTTGAAAATTATAAAATTAATCCTTATACAAATTACAAAATTGGTTCTTTATTTTCTCTTATTTTTTCTTTTTGCATCTATTTTTTTTCTTCTTTCATCTGAAATTTTGGAATCCAGCCGCCGAAAATCCAGAATCCATCTGGCGGGTGGTTCTGGAATTTCAGAATTTGGCGGCTAGATTTCGGTGGCCGAAATTTGGAATTCTAGAATATGATGGTCGGATTTTGAAATTTTCGACGACTATAGTTTGGAATTTTTGAATTCGGCTGCCAGAATGCTCTTTGACTTTTTTAAAAGAAAAGAAAGAAAAAGAGAAAAAAAAGATGGAGATGGCAAAATGATTTTTTTTGACCAAATTTAGGGAGATGCATATAGTTTAGGCCTTTTAGAAAAATGTAAATTTATTTGTATGAAATACTAAGATTTTATATGTATCTAATAATAGAATTAAACGGATTTGGACTAGTGTTTTTTTATCCGCTATTTAGGGTTAATTTGGCATTGATTTCCCAGCAGCGGCCAAAAGCTGTTTTTCAAACCAAAAGCAATACGTGGTAGATGCAAAATTGCTTTTTGGGAAAGATGAGAAAGTTGGGAAAGTTTTTTTCAGCAAAAGTTAGAATTTGTAACTTTTGGGCAAATCTGTTGTTAGAACTTGTGCAGAAAGCTGATATTGATACTTTTTTACTAAAATAGACTTCACTTTTAATATAATTTGATAAATTTATATTTTTTTCTATTTATTTCATGAATTTTAGAACTTTTGAAATGTGTTTACCAAACACTTTACATTTTTCGTCTTACTTTTTTTTGACATCACTTACCTCCGCTAAACTGACCCCTAACTGGAATGTCATGGATTTGAACCATGTAGATGAGGAAAGGCCTGCCTCAACGGCATAAGATGAATATAAACCTAAATGCAGAAATATGTTATATAAAAAAATAATGTGCTAAAATGTAAATTAATAAGTGTTAACCACAATATGGTCTTAATTTTCTTTTGTTATATTATTAGTATAAATGCAAATATATTGAATTTTGTTTTTAAAAAATTGCTTTATCGTCAAATTTATTTGAAAAACTAAGATGATAGTCAAATTATTATTATGTCAGCTCGTAAAATAAATTGTCTTCTAAAAATATAATTACTATTGATGATTAAGGAGTCGGTACCGAATATTATCTAACTTAACTGAATTGAATTGAATCAATTGAAGTTAATTTACTAAATTAAATTTTATTAAATTTTATTGAATTTAAGTTAAAAGGAGAAAAGAGTTGGGATCCAAAAACGAGATGAGAAGTTGGTTTAAATGTAGATTTTTATGATTTGATTTGATTATAGTTCAAATTGATAGATTCATGAAAGTTTGTTTGAGATCAAAGACAAAAGCGACTAAGGAAGAGATGATAAAACAAAACAAGTCATCCATTAATACGTCACCTACAATTTTGAATATTTTGGTTTTCCACCAATTTGAAACAACAAACTGACCTCAGTTGTTTCAAAAAACAAATTTTGTCCGTGGCAAAATGCATGTTTGTGTTTGTTAATCCTACCTTTAATAAGAGCTATTTATGTATAAGGATTAGGGCTCTAAACGAGCCGAGTCGGGTCGAGCCTTGGCATGTTCAGGTTTGGTTCGTTAAAAATATATCGAACTTCGAGCTTTAAAAAGCTGTTCAGGCTTGGTTCGTTTAGTGCTCGTTTGTTCACGAGCTGTTTGCGAGCTTTTCTGAGCTTGATCGCGAATGACTTGTTTATTTTGTTCACAAATAAAATAATATAAATTTGACTACTTAAAACAATACTTTAAATACTTAAACCTAAATATGGTCATTTATATAAAAAAAACAACAACATTTGATCAATGACACAATTAATAGATAAAAATATTCAAATAAACAACCTATAAACCTAGATGTATGTCGCGTATTATTTTCATATGGGCTGTAATGTTTTAATGTTATTGTTAAGAGAACTGAGCCACAATGTGATGGGTCATGGACACTAAATTAGATTAAAATATGAGGCATACTAACTTTCAATTTATTTTTCTAGTAATACTAAATTTTAAATTATAAATATTAAAAAACTGTAACTCAAGCTATTTCACGAGCTAATTCATGAACTTGTAATCGAGCTTGCTCAGGCTCTGCTCGTTTATGGACCGAGCTTCAGAATTGTGTTCACGAACGGCTCGTTTACAGATCGAGCCGAGCCGAGCCGAGCTCTTATCGAGCCGAACACCGAGCTTTTCGCTAAGGGCTTGGTTCGTTTACAGCCCTAATAAGGATTACAACCAATGTTTTTAAACCCAAAATCGGACCGAACGGTCAGACCGGAAATCAAAGATTAAAATCTAGTTTGTGCACCCCAATATTAGAGTCACAATTGAACAATGTTGAGAACTCCTATTAAATTAGCGTCACGCATCATATATATGAATTGAACGTGAGAAAACCGTGTTAAATGTTCCACTTGTTAACTTTCAGAACTAACTTTGGATTAGAGGCTTTTATTAACATTATGTATTAAATTTATTCTTATATCCAAAAGTATGTATTGTTTTATAATGTTATAATTTATTGCTAAAGTATAATTTAAGTGTTTTATACTTTATTGTGACATTCAAACCCATGCGCTTCAGGAGTACATTTCAAACCATAGTTTGTCCAAGTTAATATTAATGAGTCTTTGTGAGTTAGTTCCATATAAGTTGTCTCATTAGAGTAAAGGAAATGATATGCAAACACATCAAGATGAAATGAACCAACCTTGTGCCGAAGCAATAGCAAGCACACTCTACGACATGCCATAGCTTTGACAAACGGGGTTAATATGTGTTGTTTAATAAACCTTAACTAGACACTATTTTTCCAATTGTTTAGACTAAAATGTTAAAACTTACTCTAAAAAACTAAATTATGACTCTCTTCTTTCAAATCTGGATTGAATTTATTAAATGTTATTTAACTGAATAAATTATATATATTCTATATGAATAATTCTAGTAAATAATGATAAAATATAGGGTAATGGATTGTAAATTACATATTACATATAAATAAGTATAATTATAATAAGTATTGCTAAAATTATAAAAAAATATATAAAAAAAATTACTTATAGTAAATAGGGTAAATTCAAAAGAAAAAAAAAACCTTGTGTATTTTGCTATGTGACAAAAATAGTGACGGTGATTCTTTTTGTCACAACAACGATTTTTTTTTATTTAGATACTGTAAAAATTATCGCTAACGATCTTACAATATAAAATTGAAAAAATTAAAGTTGTATGAATCATATTTTTTTATTTTTTAGAATAGTCTCTAAAAAAATCCTTTTCTCTCTCAACACTAAAAACCACCTAAACAACCTTAAAATTAAACAAATGGAAGAATTAAAGTTTCTTAACATGTCATCAATTCTAAATTTTTTTTATGTTTGAGATCTTAACGGTCATTTTTATGGTAACTAAATAACATAGCATACCCCACTAAAAAGAGCCGAAATACGCTTTAATAGCATTTTGTGCTGAAACTAAATCTTTTGCTTCTCTTAGAGCATCTCCAACCTTCATCTACACTTTTTTCCTCATTCCTTACTTTTTTTTATTCTCATTTCATACTTTTTCTCTAACCATAAATTTCAATTCTTTTCCGTATCAACTTTTTTTTGAAAAATAAATAATTATTAAGTCATTAAAATTACAATTTCTATTCATTATAAATAAATTTTTTATTAAATTTAATAATGGATGACACTTAAACCATTAAAATAGTAATATTTAAAAAGTGGGAGAGTCCAGAGCTCGAATCTTGCTCCTTACAAATTTATCGTAACTAAATAATTCTTCATTTGTGAGAAAGAAAGTAGGAAATTCTCACTAGTGACAAAGAAATAAGAAATAGTTGAGTTTTAATTTGCTCACTTCTCATTTATCAAGAGTGAAATGTAAGGATGGTTAGAAATGAACTTAGGTGCCGTTTGGTTCGCGGAATAGTCAAGAAATAACAAGAAATATAATAGATATTCTTTACCTATTCCTATTCCTTTCGTTTGGTTGGATTTTTCAAACACGTAATAGTAATTCCACGGAATAGTTATTCCAAAAGTGGATGAATAGTTATTTCTTAATTGAATTAATAGTTATTTCAAACATAGGAATTTATATTCCTAACAAATTTTTATTTTATCTATTCTTATTCTATTCCATGGAATAGCTAATCCATTCCATTCTATTTCATGAACCAAACGGCTTAGTAGCTTGGATTATCGCTTGATCATTTGAAATTCGCTGAATAAACAAGAAATGATCAAGTAAACCTTTCAAACAACTTGTAGTTTTGTTGCTTGAAATTTGATTATTATTAAAATATTAACTTGAGAATGGCATACCATTCTTAAATTACAGCAAGGTAATCCATCAGCTTGACATTGTGACAATTCTAGTTAAATATTAGAAGTACTGTGTTTTGGATTAGATATAGCAGCAACTGGGCTTGTGTTGATCTAAATCGTATCACTTGACAATGACTGGATTAAGAATACTATAATCTTAATTTTCTACTTAAGTACAAGACTGAAAATAATATATATGATTAAAATTTGAAACAGACAAATGAAATAATATAAAAAGATTGAATTGTTGAAGCTATCTACACACATAAATTTCTTACTTCAGTATCAAGTCACCATGAGCTCACGTTTGATGGATTATTTAGGAAAGATTACAAGGAATGCTAGTTTGATAACACATGTTAAAATTTCCATAATTTGACGAATTGATTTGTTGATTTTAAATACATGATTCATTAAGACATGACATGCATCTCGACTTTGCTAGAGATTTAAAAAAATTTAAAAATATTGTTCACCTTAATTTGTTAGATTAAGCTTTTAATTTAATTGGTTCCTTGATGTCAAAGTCTTCGAAAAGTATCAAGTTCTGGTAACTTTGTTTATTGATGAATTAAAAAACACTAGATGAGATGAGTTTGTGTTGCGCACATTTCAAATTCATATGATATTCACAAGAGTGTCACAGATTAAATATAAAAAAATGTTATTGGGCTTTAACTATTACCTTAAACGTTTTGTTTAGTCGATTTTTTGATAGACATGATAAAATGAAATTTTGACTAGATGAAGTGTCATGTTTAATGACAAGTCAAACGTTTTTCACCAAATTATTCTTTTTTGAAAACTATATAATTTTTATAGATATGTAGATAGTTTTATCTGAAAGTTGAGAAGTTTTACTATGGATCGACCAATAAAAAAAATGAAACGCATAACACCTTGCTGAAAAATGATTGTTGTGAAAAACAATTATACACAATTTGATTAACTTCTATTATACCCAATCTATAATATAATTTCTCTTACAAATAATTGAAACCACCAGGCGTTTATTTCTTATATATTAGAAATGGAGTCTTTTCTTTGAATGTCATAATACTTACATAATCATTAGTCGGACCAAAATTGATTTAGTGTTGATGATGAAAGGATGGATTAAATTTATCCGAAATATATATTCTATTATCCTTTTTAGGAGAAGTCCGAAATATTATTAGAGGCTGTTTGTTTCACCGTTTCTAAGCTGCTTTTTGCCTTTTCGATCTAAAAAGTAGTCTTTTTAAATGAAAGGCAGGAGGCTAGCAAAAGAGAGGCTCGGACATCCCAACTAGTTAATTGAGTGTTTGGTTAGTAATTGAAAAAGATGCTTGTTGCTTTTTAGGTGAAAGACAACTGTTTTTTCAAGAAGCAGTAAAATACTGCTTATTCTACAAAAAAATCTCTGCGGATTTTAATTTCCTTTATTGTTCTTTGTATTCTACAAATAATTATTATTTTACCAAACACCAATTATCAAACAGCAAACCGCAAACAACAAAATGCAACAACAACAGGAACAACAAACAGCAAACAGGAATAACTGCACCAAACAGACCCTTAATATCCCCTTCAATATATACAAATAGAATGGCAAAACACACTATTTAGTCATCGATCTATCTAAAATTTATATATTGAGCTATTAACCTATTATTTAGTCATATTTTGTTACTCACCTTTATAATTTGGTGAAATTTCACCTTTATTGTGTTAATTATGACATCTTAGATTTGTATTAGTTGACAATTTCTAGTTTTGGTATCAATTTTTTTATTTGAAATGGAAGAATTTTAATGTTCAACATTTTTTATCTACTCTTAATTTTGATCAGAAAATGATGAAATTTTACTAAATTGGTAGATGGATGACCGAATATGATCAAATTACAAAGTGAATAACTTAATGTTTAATGCCAAATGCATAAATTTTGAATAAATTGATGCTTAAATAGTCTAATAAAATTATTCGTGGGGAATTGAAGTGAAAAGTTGTTGCAATTTCCTTTTAGAAAAAAAAAACAACACAACGTCGTCAATATGATATTATATCTAAGGACATTTTGTTGGTGGGTCTCCAATTTTCAAAATATAATTGGGTTGAAAATACATCTAAGTAATTGATTAGGTCAGAAAAGACTAGCTAGGTGGTATATTTCGTGATTATCCTTAATCAGCATGATCATACACTCATCAATTTTCCATTGGTCCTATATAAATAGTGAAGTAATTTATTCCATAAAAAAGGTTAATTTATTCCTTCCTTTCAACTCTCTCTAATTATTCTATTCAAATGTTTATAATTAAGATTAAACTCTAGTGATAATTTATTCGTTCATTTCAACTCCTTAAAGTCACAATATTGTGTAATCTCTTTTTGTGATAAGAAATTAATAGTACTTTGTTTTATTAGAGTTTTTTCTTCTCTATTATTTTATTATTTTGTCAAATACCTAATGTTTTTCATATAGTTTCTTTCTTCAGTTAATTCAAATAATAGAAAATGAGTTCTTACTTCTTAGTAGATTGATATAGGAAAGATAGATACTTTTTTTTCGTTATTTGAACATATGTTATACAAGAAAATAGTTAAATGCGTGCATATAAGAAAACAATTAATTACTTTTTATCAACGACTATTAATAGCTAAGAAATAACAACTTCAATTGCATATAAGTGAAATTATGTGTAAACTTGGTGAAACTTTGGCGAACATGAAACCTTTTGATCGGACTATAAATTTGGACAAACTTTGATGAAATGAGGTAAACATAAAATCTTATGAACCTTAGTGAAATCTTTGTAAAAATTTGATGAAATATTATAAATATTTTAAGTGTTTTGTTTTTTTATAAGAGAATGACTTGGTGGTAACTAGCCTAACTTTATAGTTAAATATTTCGGATTTGAACCTTGAAGAGGTAGAAAGAAAAAATAATATTTCGACTTTGATCCATCATCCTACTTTAAAAAAATCATTGGTATTTAAGAATGATATTGCTAAACAACGCCCCCATTATCCTCTGAAAATGTCCTTTGTTTTTATATCTTTAGGATGCGAGCATTCACGAGTCGCACTGCAACCATGCATATTTGAGGCGTCGGGTGTAATTTGTGGACACTCCTCTAGATAAGGTTTTTAAGCAGCATTCACAACGCTCACATCGTGCGGATGCGTCACCAGTCTGGTGGCTAAATGTGGGAATTAACTTTCCATCTCTTAAACTTATATTAAACTCATTTCAAGTTGACTATGGAGCTTCAATTTCCGGTTCATCTCTACTTGAACATTTTGATGGTTTGTTTTACTAATGGGCCTTAATATCCATAATCCAATCCGAAGTTATTTGGGCCTTGAGGCTAAAACTCAGACACTGCACTTTAAAAACCATGTTAACAAATTCATTCAAGCAACTCCTCCAAAGTCCAATCTCTATTCTCTATATATTTATAACACTCTTCCTTTTTCAATTAAAAATCCTACCTTTCAACGTGAATATAATTCTAAATGTAGATAATAATGTTCATAATTAACTATCTCTTGATAATTCTGTTTATGAAAACTAATTGATAAGTGAAATTTTAATGTGTATAATTATAATTGATTGATTCACGTATCAAATTGAAAAACTATAAAGCTCGAAAAATATGATAATTCTTTTCAAGAAAAAGAAACTTCGACTGCTAAATTCAATTGATTTTATTATTTTTGTATTTAGTAATGACATTTCTTATCTTTACTTTCACGACAATAGAAAAATCGTACGGAAATTTGAACATAGCGTACAATTGAAACTACTAAATCTTTTACCTTTATGAAAAAAAATATGGATTGAATCAATCAATTTTCCAAGCATAAATGACATGGAAAAAGGAAGGAGGACTGCAATCCAAAGGTGACTGATCAAACCATAGACCAGTCCTATGTTGTTCATCAAACCTCCATTTCTCCATTGCTTTAAATATGAACAAACCATTTCCGGTCCCCGTCCCCATCCCCATTCCCGCGTTTTTACCGAATAACCAATCGTGCACATCCCAATATACTTGTACCTCCTCCTCTCCTTTATTATTCCTCATCTTCACATTCTCGTTCCCTCTAAATCTCCAATTCAAATTCATCACATGAATCACCTCGTAGCTATCAATGCTGATCGAAAGTTCAGGCTCCCCGATCCCACACGATAATTCTATCACTATTTCATATTCTTTCTTTGACATCGATCCATCGCCACTATTACTATTGCTATTCACCAAGATTGCCTTTGTCGAAAACACTTTTTTCCCATAAATATACTCTTTCTTGCATAACAAGTAAGCTTCTTCCAACGCCGGTCTCTTCTTTGTTCTTTTATATGCTTCTTTCTTCATATCTCCTACCACTAATACCACCTCATCTTCCTGCACTAACGCCACGTAATAGTCCGATGATGGTTCAGGATTGTTTGAAAATTTCGCCTGTCGAAAATCCCAGAACACATCTACTCGTTTTTCGCCCACTGGGAACGACTTTAACCCCTTTTTCCCCCAAAACTGCCATGCTTTGAGGTCGATTTTGCACGTGGAATGGTTTTCCTTAAAAGGGCTTTCGACGGTAATTGTGAGGGAATAATTTATGAGGCATTTGTTCCATGTTACAGATACATTTCGGAATGATTCTGCAACCTTGGCTTCGTATATTAGGGTGACACAACTGTTAGGAACTTTGCTTGATGCCGGATCCTCACCGGCTTTCTCTACCTGCACTAATGCTGATTTCGAAATGCCAAATGAGTCCGGCATCTTCAAGCAATTGGGGAGAACTTGATAAGATTTTTGCAGGCTATGAAAAAATTAAAAATTAGGAAATTTATGAAGAAGATGATCAGTTGAAGAAATAAATTTAAGGTTTGACAGTCAGAAAGAGGTTTTTGGAACAGAAAGTTCTCTTCCTACTTGTTAACTAGATGCTGTTTTAATTCAACTAAATTAAGTTATAAAACACTAAATTTAGCTTGTTTCGAGTTTCGATGCGCGGCTTTGTGACTTGGTCCAAGTTTTTTAGCATTATTAAATAGTTGTGTATTAACTAATTTATGTTATAATTAATCTACAAATTCATATATTTAGATATCCTTCAGTTCATGTAATAACTTATGAGAAAAAATGAAAAATAAAATTCAAAAATTACTATAAATATTATAACTGATAATTAGAAGAAAAATTTATCCACATAGTGTAACATAAAAAGACAGGGCAATTAACCACCTGAAGTAATCCTCTCTGGAAAATTATGCCACCGTAAATAAATAAATAAACAAATTTATATTTATGTATGTATATATATCTACATGCTGTCCAGGGATGGGTTCAGAGGAGGTAGGCGGGAGCTCGAGCACTTGCTGGTCCCTGAGAAATGTCGAAATGGAACTGTGCATGAGGCTAACCACTCAAAAGATATCAATTGTATACAGGTGTTTAATCTTGTATCCGTCCCGGATGAACTAAGAAGTTCCCGCGAGGAGTAGAACGACTCCGCCTGAATTGAGGCATAGAAGTACTGCCACTTTCTTTCGCATCACGAATCATACTATTTGGGAGCTTGTTTTCGAGTTTTCCATGCATCAATGGTTCCACAGGTTGAACACTTGCTCTGCATTTTGTTTTTGACAATGGAAACATTATTAAAAACGGCATAGTTTTACTTACCGAGCTGCGATATAATCCATTAACAGAAAAATAATTGTACCTTGGTTCAAGATTCTGATAATTCCTTGCAATTTGAACTTTCTTTCCTTGCAATTGCTCATTTTCTGCATCTGACAAGTCACTCTTTCGTGGCGGCTCTTGATCCGCCTTTTGGCCGACAGAACCCATATCATAAATCATGGACAGTCCTGTTTCAGACTTGTGAAACTTTCCGGGAATTTGGTTCTTTATTGCCTTGACTTTACTTTCATTGTTTTTGGTTTTTCTGATCCCTCCTTGTCTTATAGTAAGAGCTTGCCTAAACTGCTCGTCTTCGTGCTCTGCATATGCCTTTCGATTGGTAATCTTTTGGAGGCTAAGTATTGTATCAGAGATGCTATCATGCTTGATTGCTTCTCGGGCACCTGAGTCCGGAATCTTTGTCTTGCTATCTATTGTTGCTATGGATTTGCTAACAGCTGCTCGAGCCGGGAAAGGCATTCTACCTACCGCTTGGTGCTCAATTGTCTCAGACCTGATCTTGCTTCTAATTTGAGCTCCTCTATCTGTAGATATGGATCGCCTTACGGGAGATGGAGACCTCGGCTTTAAAGAACAAGCTAACTTGTCTTCAACTGCATATGAAATTTTCGGCAATGTTTCTTTGCTTGTGAGTGCTGAAGGAAATCTTGACCGCCTTTGCTTTCCTGATGAGCAACTTCTCGACTGAAAAACAAAAAAGTAGAGTTAAGAATGCATGGATATCGCATATTTGAATCACTTGTTTCTCTTTTACCTCAGTAGTCCTAGCTTCATCATTCGGTCTTTGAGATGCGTCCGCCTTTAAGTTAGAGCTTGTACCATATCTAGGCAAATAGAATGGTGAAACAGCTCTTGGCTTTTGAGATTCTGTTGTGCTCCTAACATTTCCAGCTTTCAATTGTTCAATTTCAGCTTCCTTTCTCTCCAAAAGCTCTTTAAGATTTGATACCTGCATAACGAGTTAGTTATTATTGCTGTTCTTCCTGTTCAGTTAAGTAACGATAAAACAAACCTCTTCTTTGAGATCTCGAATTTCGCCAGTTTCTTTATTGGATCGAGCAGCTCCAAGTTCTATGGATGCCACTCTCTCAGCAAATTTGAGTGTACTAATTGTCTCTCCGATAGCATTAACTTCCGGGCTTATATGTACAAACATCAATGTTTTAGCATGCCCACCTAAACAAAGTTACAAAGTTAAACACATTTTGTAATGAAAAGAATTTGATTCTTTCTGTAGAAAAATATTGCATACCTAAAGAATCCTGTAAGACTTGCGTGAGCTTGCTGTTTCGGTAAGGAACATGAGCACTTTTCTGCGCGAGGGCGGAGATCACATCTCCTAGTGCGGAGAGAGATCGGTTAATATGCTGAGCTTCTCTCAATCTTTCGCCCGCAGCTTCGGATTTATCAACTCTTTCACTTCCAGCTAAATCTACTAAATGAAGGCAACCTCGTAGTACAGACCCCGAAACCAATTCTTTTCCGTGTACATGAACTGTCAAGACGCTGCAGGTTACGGAAATACCATTACTAACCATTCCCTTGTAACTATTTATCATGAACATTTAAGAAAATGTACCTATGTGAACGGCTGCTCCGTTCATTCAAAGCTGTTGCACCCACAGCACGATTTCTTTGACCGATTCTCATTAGATCAAGTACGTCTTGAGTGCTTGAAACTGGAACCCAACTTGCATCTGGTACATTCAGTCCATTCAGTCCAGAATTGTTGCGTATATCTAATGTTCGTGTTGTTAAAAGACTCCATGAGGAAATTTGGATGAAATGTAACTAAAATTTTGTAAAGAGTAAGATGTTGAAGGACTTAATAAGGTAAAAAAGATCAGCTATAGGATATCTTCTGTTTGATCCATCACTAACTAGTAGGTCCCGGACTTGTTCGTTGTAAATTTCGATCATTTGAACACCAACTTCATAATTTATTGCATTTGACCTTGTCTTTGAAATATTAAACAAGTCGCGAAGAGCTCGATAGTTCACTCCCCATGTTTCCTCAGTCATCATATCTGGTCCACTCTGTGGAAAAACAAAAAGATAATCACACCAGAGAAGATGGTAATGCTACAATATAAGAGAACATCCACAGCAATTTTCTCCATACCATTGTATATGTTTTCCCTGATCCGGTTTGTCCATATGCAAAGATACAAACATTGTAACCGTCTAAAACAGATCTTATCAACGGCTGCGTGTCCGCATATATTTGCTCTGGAATTAAGGGGAAACAAATGAGATTTTTTCCTTTTGTTAAGTTGAATTCTACCCCTAGAAATGGTAAGTACCTTGAGTGACGTTTGTTCCAAAAGCTTTATTGAAAGAAAATATCCTTCTTGCATCTTTTCCTTGCTTCAGAGGATTTACAATCATGACATTTCCATTTTCTCCGATGTAATCTACGGTAGATTGTCCGCTTGATTGCCCCGGTAAGAACGGCCTCACTCTACAATACACCCTGATGCATCCTTTTAGGTCTTGGACTTGATTATAAAGTTGCCGGTTTTCCTCCAAAACATTGTGGTATAAAGTGGATGCAACTTCAAGGTCCTTGATATGACGCCCTGAGGCAAATAACACGCTTTATTACGAGTACTCGCAAAATGAAAATGCATGTAAAGTGAACACGAAAATGTTCTCACAAAGTCTAATGAGTTCCTTTTCCCAATCTTCTTGAATTTGTTGCATTTCTCTTTTTGTCATTTTGTAATGCACCCTTAGCTCCTGAAAAACCGCAATCTCATCATCTTGTTAGCTGCAACTATCATGACCGGACCTCTACTCTGAAATGCTCATAATCAAGTACTCAAGGACATTTATTCAAACCTCAAGCTGTTTCTTGAGAAGATCGACTAGCTCTTTATCAGAAGAAGAAGAGTGATTAATGGTGTGAGTGATGACTTCTCGTTTCCCACCACAGACGCAAAACTTGGAGAAATCATTTGACACCGTATTTGTTCTTTGCCTAAGATATTGTGAAATAGCTTCTATGAAGTCTTGCTTTGATAGCGGACCGATATCTCCCTTCAACAGTCTCTTCAGGAATTGTCCAAGCTATAATTATCCGAAAACAAGATGCTATTACTAGAAATTACTGTTAAAAGGCATTCAGGAAAGAACAAGAATTGTTGTACTTGATCAAGAACTGAGTAAAACATTACTTGAGTGCCCTGAGAAACAAGCGATGCGGAGAAATCTTTAACTACCTTGCTGAGTAAAGTATCAATTACCTGAAATTTCCCGGACCGTAAATAAGATTGCTTGAAGAAAAAACATTGCTTGTTAAACGTTAACTAACAAATTAGCATAAAATCAATAGCTACCGCAGAATTCAAAGGCAGCTCTTCAGTTTCATTACTCTCTCTGAGGTAAGCTCGTAGAAGTCCGAGTCCGAATTGATCAAAAAGAAATGCTAAACAATTAGCAATCTTGGATTCTTGAATTGAAACATCATTAGAAAGATGGAGAAACTCCAAAAGCTGCTCATATTGTGATGATTCTGAGTCATCGATCGATTCATCTGTAGTACTTTCGCTACCAAGAAACGAAGTTGGAGACTCTTTTGGCAAGGACACAATCTTCACAAGCCCTCCATATCTCCATACCCCAATTCCTCCAGCCTCTTTCCACTCATAATATCCTTTAAGACACAAGATACAGTCCACTACCTTACTCGATGAACCTCCCTGCATATGCAAGTGTTTTGAACGTACAAAACTGTTACTACATGCCTCAGATTTTTCCAATTTCTGTCTTTCGAAAGGTATAAAAATGGTTCATAAATTTTTCGCTTATTCTGACGTAAATTTCACAAACCTTTTCAAGATCAGAAGCTTCAAAAGTCAAGAGCTTCATGTCTTTGACAGCAACCAAAAAGTTTCTCATGTTCTCGAAATACTGAATTGCGGACTGAGCTGCAGCTTCTGTGGACTCCACAGCAAGTACCGGATTGTCCACGATCTTGGGGACAGCACCGGGGTTGACTTTGTTGAGGACATTGCAGAGAATGAGACCATTTCTTAGAGAAAGGGAAAATTGTTCTTCAGTTGGTTGTTTAGGAAGAGTAGCTGATGCTGCTTTGTCCATCTTCCTTAGCCATGCTGCTGCTTGGTTCCTTCTCAAAGCTGCATCAAAACATTCATTATTTTAATTTTCGGTGGGTTCATTTACCAGATTCCTGTCAAAATGACTATAGCTTAAATGTTATTCAAAGTTGAACGATTTGTATGTTAAAAATTAAAGTATTATAACATTTGTGTTATATTTCTGATAGTTAGATGATGATGAGCGTAATTAACGAAATACAGTATATGATAAAATCACTAGGACATAATGCACGAATTACTAGTTTTTAGCCAATTCTGTAATATTATCATTGAATACAAGTTTTTCCATGTAACATACTTTTATGTGATTGTTTAATTTTTAAAGTTGTTTTATGTAAATTAGTCAAGTATGATTTGCCTAAATTATTGTTGACACAATTTGTCATAGAAACTCTAAAACTAAACTAATACATTTTAATAACTTCTCAAATTCAATAGTTATGATCGAATTTGAGGAAATTTTTTACTATTCATTCATTGCAGTATACTTCAGTTAATATAATATAACAATGTTTACTCTTAGTTAATCCATACTACTATATGAAAATTTATTGTTGTTTTAAAATTTTTTAGTAAATTTATAAGAAACAAGATATGTGTTTTGAACTGAGAACCAAAACATTAATAATGTATATGTGATGAAGATGATGAGTATAGCTAGCTATAACTTATATGTTACAACACACATGGTAGATCACAATCATCACATCTTATTTTTCTTTTTTTCCTTTTTTGTTATGATGAATTCCAATTCCCCCCACTTGAATTCAAATGCCTTTTGTTTTATAAAAAGAAAAAGATGAAATTAAAATGGAGGAGGGACCAATTCATACTCGATCGTTGACCCACTTTTCACTATCTGCGCTGCTTTGGTTGTGGTTGTTGGGGAATTATCTGATATATGTCCCTTTTTTTCATTGTTTATAACGGTTTTATTTATTCTTTAATTTCTTTTCATCATACCTATATTGCAATTATCTTTTCTTTTTCATAAACTAAAATTCATCTTTTATAATCTTTGAACAAATAAAAATGAAATTCAAATTTGTAATTTTGAAATTAACGGGTGTAAGATTTTCTCTGGTAAGCAAATATTTCTGCTCTACTCTACATTCTAATTTTTAAACAAAATAAATAAAAGAGTTGCTTTCGGCTAGAAGGAGAACAAAAAAGAGTAAAGGAGGACCCAGGGAAACAATGGTGGAGCCGCATGCATCTTTACTAATTTATTTTAAGCTTCACTTAATTAATTACCCCCCGCACTCTCCGCAACATTATCATCCTTGAAAACTCACTCTTTTTTTCACCCTTAAAATTGTCAATCTTTAATTTTTTTTGCAATTAACTAAAAAATTTTGGTTTTTATTTAATATTCTAAATAGTTTTATATAAACTAATTGTTCTTTATATTTTCAAGAAGTAACATAACTTGAGAGCATTTTAAATTGTTTTTTCTTAATTATAAGGTTCATAAGGTAAAATTCAATGTTTAATGACTAAATATAAGTTGGTCAATAAATATAAGTTGGTCAATAAAGTGTAGGTGAGCGTAGATGTTAGTTACAAATAACTTTTGTTTTTTGAAGTTACACATAATTCTCTATTCTTGTCTAATTAATTGTAACAATGTTGGAATTTCAAAAGTGATTGGTATCAAAAGTAGAAATTTTAAGATCAATTTCAAAAAATTTAAGTTCTGGTGTCATAAACTTGCACTCATGATCTATATGCAAACTGGCTTCTATCTATTAATACCATCAACTGTGAAGTTAGGAGATTATTAATTTTGATCAAGTTTTTGAAGTTCGAGGTGCAATTGAAGCTTTAAAATAAGTTGAGTTGGGTGTTTAAGTAAAAATTAGTGTAGTGCTAGTTGAGCAACCGCAAACCATCAGTAACTAGTTAATGAACTAGTTGCGATAAATTGGACTTTTGAGTGCTAAAAAGGTTTAGGCAGTCCAATCGATCCAAATAATTTCAATTTTGAACGCTTAGATAGACATACACAGTTGCAACAATGGTAAGAATAATGAAAAGAACAGAGGAAGAACAATTGATCACAATTAAAAAAAAAAAAAAAAGTAATGAAAGTAGTAAGTAGTAATAAGATGAAGAGGTTGTGATGAAAAGAAAAACCTGCTTCTCCAGCTTTTCGTTGAGCTAGTTGATGATCATTGATGATGTCAGTGTCGTGGTCTGTGTAAGAATGATTGATGAATCCTCTGAAGTTGTTAGATGGAGATGAATCACATGAATATGAATTGGTCCTTATTTCTTCTGGCATTTTCCTATATATTCCAATTTACATGAAGGTGATGAAAGAAAGAAAAACAACATAAAGAAAATGGATGGATGGATTGGAAAATGAAAATGAGGTACCTGAAATTGTAAAGACATGCAAGTAATGATCAAGAGGAGCTATGGGAGGAAATGGGCTTCTCGTGGGAGGGAGAGTCTTCTTGACACTGCTTTGTGTTTCTACTATCTTTGCCCCCAAATAATAACACCACTGCGTTTACTATTTCTCACTTTCTTTTTCTCTTTCTATATTTCAAACTTCATCATTCATAACAAAGCCAAACTATTCGGGGTCATCTACCTTAACTAAAGTTTCAAAACCGCGCTCCCTAAATTTATTTATTTTCGCTAGTTTAATCCTTAAATTATTAAAATGTTTTATTTTCCTTTGAATTAATTTAAAGTGAAACTTTTGAGTCTTTTTAACACAATAACCAGTCTCATTAAATTGTGTTACGTCATCTTTGTGTAAAAATATAAAATTAAAAGATTAAAAGTAAGAATTAATTAAAACTGAAGTACTAAAACGGTAAAATGAAAAAATTCTTAATTTCTTGAGCAAATAAAATACTGTGATTTGAATTGTTTGCAAAATTAAGGAAATGATCAATTTTGTTGACGTGAACGAAAACCGTTTAGTCCAAAAATGTTTTCTGACCTATGATCTTAACTCTTACATAACCGACCAAAGGTTTGAAAAAAAAATTTAGTCACAAAATGTCATCGTTTACGTCAACAAAACGATCATTTTCTTAATTATGTAAACAATGCTAACCACATTCATTTATTTGCTCAAAGTTAAACCACAATCTTTTATTTGCAAACATGCGAAACCACATGACACTTATTTGAAATTAACCCTAAAAAAAGCTATTTAAATAGAGGTATATTAGCTAAAAGCTAACTAATATGCATAGGTTGAATCAAAATGACATGTATTGTGAAACAAGAAAATTGCTCTAGATAGACATGTAATATGAAACGAAGAGAGTAATATTTAAGCCCAGTTTGACATTGCTTTCTCAGCTAAATGTAGTATTTAGTAAATGTAAAATTGTTTTTAAGAAAAATTGTTTTTAGTAAAAGTTAGAATTTGTAACTTTTGGGAGAATTAATTGCTAAAAGTTGTGAAAAAAACTGATATGAATATTAATTTTGCTTCTACTCGTCTTCCACTTTCACTCACTGCACTTCTCCCTCTGCTCAGCAGAACGGGGCTAACTCTCTCTCTCTAAAATATGTGTCAGTTTCAATATATTTTAATAAATACATAATTTTCTATTTATTTTTATAACAACACTTTGCGCAACAGTTTTTCCACAACAATGCTTAACTAGCCCTTAGTTGGTAAATTAACATTTCTAAGTGTAAAATTGGATTTTCCATGATAAAAAAAATAGAATTATTAAAATTCAAATTTCAACATTTTGCATGTTAGGATATTTGAAATTTTGCATTTCTTATAAAGAGGTTAATTGGAAGTCGAATTTAGCGGATATATACACTGAAGTGGGTCTAAATTAAATATTAGAGTAATTTTTAAAATGGCTAGTTAGTGGCAAATTGTTATAGAGAATAAAATCCTGGAAAAAGGTTGTGCATCGGAAAGCATAGAAAATGAGAATTGTATCCGCCATTTTTAACATCATCATCTCAAACCCTAAAATGAATTTCCGAATGAGCATTGTAGTTTGAGTTTTATGAATATAGCAGTAGTGAGATTGTGGTGTGTGCTTTAAAACTTGATATCAACTAGCTGAGATTCTTGTTTGATTAGATGTATATGTTTTTTCATACACTGAAAGAATTATCTTTGGGTAAGCTATGAGCATCGACATTATGTTCATTGCTCACCTCCTACTTGGATTATCCATGACCGCTGCTATGTGTTTTCATATATATAATGCTTCAAACTGCTTGCTTTTTGCCATTTTTTGTTGTTGGAGTTGCACTTCGGGGAAGAGCAATGCCAGCTGAAGCATTTATGGATTGTAATCAAATTATTCGTCACTGTAAAGGACACACACAAAATAATCTCAACTTATAAAACCCACAAGTTGAATTGATGAAATTATAGATTTGTAACAAAAGCAATAAATTAGAGTTAAATGTACCAATGGTCACTTAACTTTACCTTCTGTTTGAAAATTGTCACTCAACTTCAATTTGTCTCCATAAAGTCACTTAACTTTAAATTTTATCTTTGATTAGGTCACCCCATCAACTTAAAAATAAATAAATTAAATACCAAAATAGTAGTGTGGATGTCACGTCGACATAAATTAAGGTTCAAGTTGTATTAGGCATCTAGATGGATGATGGATGTCACGTGACGGTCAAAGTCAACGGTCAAAAGTCGACTTATGCCGACGTGGCAAACACATCACTACTTTGATATTTAATTTATTTTTAAGTTAAATGAAGTGATCTAGTTAAGACAAACCAAAAGTTGAGTGACTTTATTGAGAGAAATTGAAGTTAAAAGTGACTATTTTGAGACAAAAGACAAAAGCTAAGTGATCAATAATACATTTAACCCCAATAAATTAGCATTGTGGTGAGAAGAGAATTGAGGACAAAAAAGAAAAAAAACAAGTATAAGAGTATGATTATACAGAAATTACATAATTAATCAACTTAAATTAATACTTGTAACCCTTAATAAACAAGCTTTCAGAGGCCAAGCCACCAGCTTCTCCACCAGCATACTTTCCGAGAGTTGCATCCGAGTTAGACTTGCATCTCTCCAAAAACGTCAGCTGTGCTTTTTCGACGTTTTCTTTCTTTCCTGCCCATGTTTTGAGAGTGCTTTGCTGCAGAGCCCGACCGAAAGAGAAGGATAATGTCCATGGTTTCAACACTTCAAGCTTGTTCATTGCATTCAGGTTCTGTGTTGCTTCTTCCTCACTTTGTCCACCTGATAGGAACACTATCCCTGGAACTGCTGGTGGAACTGTCCGGCGCAGTGCAGTTACTGTGTACTCAGCTATCACTTCCGGAGTAACCTGTAATAGAAAATGCTCTCATATATATGATTCTTTAGAACAAGAACTAAATTCAGGACTGACTAATATATTCGGAAAATATAACAAATTAATAATACCTTAGGGCTATCAGAACCGGGAGTGACCATGTTAGGCTTGAGGAGAGTGCCTTCAAGAAGAACATGTTGATCATTGAGTGCCTTGTAAACAGCAGCCAACACTGTTTCAGTAGCAGCAGCACATTTCTTGATGTCATGAGGACCATCAGTGAGTATCTCAGGCTCCACAATTGGCACCAAACCATTCTCCTGACAAATAATTGCGTAACGTGCCAACCCTTGCGCGTTCTGCTGGATTGCCAATTCCGATGGCTCGTTAGGACCAATCTTAAGGACCGCACGCCACTTTGCGAAACGAGCACCCGCCTTGTAGTACTGTGCGCAACGGGCTCCAAGCGAGTCGAACCCTTGGGTTGTAGTTTCAGCATTAGTGCCTGATAGCTCCACCGTGCCCTTGTCTACTTTGATTCCGGGAATCACATTGTTTTCAGCGAGGACTTCAACAAATGGTTTTCCATCGGATGTGCTCTGGTAGAGTGTTTCTTCGAATAGAATCACGCCTGACAGGTAGGGAAGGGCGTTCGGGCAGGTGAAAAGGAGCTCGCGGAGGGCCTGGCGATTTGACTCTATGTTCTCCACGTTTATGCTCGCTAGTCTCTTCCCAATTGTGCCTGTGCTTTCATCTGCTGCTAAAATTCCCTTTCCTGGTGTTGCTATGTACTTGGCCGTCTTGATCAGCTCCTCTGGATATCAACAAATAAAAGCCTCATCAATAATTTTTCTTTAAACCGCACCGACAGACCGCCAGTCAATGAAGTTCGCGATATATACTTTTACATGTTCATTGAAACATTTTCAAAATTTAATAAGCAGATACCATACAATTCCAACGCAGGAGTATCCACTCTACATTGTATGACTGAAGTTCGTTTCCGAGAGCAATTTCAGCCAAAAAATTGAATTTATAATCGAAAGCACGTAAAAAGTCGTAAAATGGGCAAAGAAAAAGTAAGGAAGAGAGACAGTACCTGCATATTTTCCAACAAAGGCAGACATTGTTTAAGCTTTAAGATAGAGACTATCAAGAAAAATGCAAGAACTAAACAACACAACTTACAAAATATATAATAAATAAGATCCCATGGAATATACCAATAAAAAAACATTCATCGACACGTGTCAGCAGATTATCATCCTGAGATAAAGTATTGAGTCTCAGCCAAGTGGCACTCTATCTCCATTTTATCCCAACCCAATTCACTTGAACCCTATAAATAATGAGTGGAACACCCAACTCAAATTTCTCATCCACAACCACAATAACAGCCAAAGAGCTATTTTGTTTTGACCATTCATATCAATGTCAATCTACAGGGCCAAATAATAATAAGTACCTATAAATTTATCTTTAGATTCCAAGTATAATCCAAAAATGTTATACATTTATCTCAAGGCAGGTGTTTTTGAAGTTAATTAATGAATGGTAAAACAACCCAATGTTGTGACAGAAAGTTTGGAAATCAAAATGAATATAGATTCATAAAGTCAAAATTTGGTGAATATTGAAATTTGATGCAGATATATGGCAACTTCAGCTGATTGATTTTGCCCCAAACTTTTCAGTTGATCAGTTTCTTAGGGGCCACCACTGGTTGCTCATCATCATCTGTACCGAAATATCTATCTCCGAATTCTCCCATGCCAGGAACAACGCGAAAGTCTTCGTTCAGACCGGTTTCAATCTCTGATGTTACAATCTTGATTCTTGGGAATTTTTTGCAAACCATATGAACTCCTTGAGGTGCCTGATCCACGCAAACAATTGGAATGAATGCATTTACAGAAATGAATTAAGAAAAATCAATCATTCGAGTTGGTACCAAGATATCACGAAAACTTTAAGATGTGATTACTTACGGATATAAGATTAAGAAATATAATGTTACACTCTGGAACACCTTTCCTAAGTAGCAAAGAGATCGCCTGAACAGCTGAGTTGCCTGTATAAACATCCCGTTGAGTTTATCAAAATTCTTATATTATCTAACACTTCGGGTGAAAAAAGAAGGAAGAAACAGTTTTCATCACTAAAACACACCTGTCCCTAGAATGGGATCCAACAGCAGCACATGTCGGTTGGAGATATCTTGGGGTAACTTTTCGTAGATTAGCTGTCAAACCATTTAAGAACGAAGAAATTGTTCAGAATGTGTTCCATGGCACACAAGCGCACAAATCCGAAGACACATTTAACGAATGTATGGAGAGAGAAGCCACTACAAACCTGCTGACCATTGTCTCCCTCCCTGTGAATAAGAATCTTCCCGATCTTGATACCTTTACAACATGCTCGCAAAGCATTCTCCATACTCTCGCCACTGATATCAGATACACGGATTGTTAACTAGTTGTTTTGACGGCTTATTACAAAATCATGAGTAAGAGAGGCCAAAAATGTTTTAATTGAAGGTGTCACATTCAGAGAGACATCATTCGAAATCACTGTCTTAATTTCTTCCTGTAGGGAGAACTTACACGACCAATCAACCAAAAGAGTATCATTTGTATATTATCAATCATAAAGGAATTGCAGCAAAAACTGTAGCTATTGCAATGTTCACATCTATTTGACGGATTAACATATATTACAAGGCAAAAATGAATCAGTACGCATAGAAATGGGCAGGACTGGTTTAGTATTTCAAGATTTGAGACCATATATATACCTCCTGATAACAGAGACACCACATAACCTCTTGCAGAAATCCACGCCAGTGTACACAGACCCTGCATTCCACCGAAAAACAAAGCATAAGGAAATAAATGAATAAATAAATAAGTAAATAAAAGGTGAGATAACTAAGCAATCACAGTACCACGCATGAGGTACCTAAGAGAGGTAGCAAAACATGACAAAATAGCATATTGTTCTTCTTCAGCAACAAAATTCAAATTCACTAAATTACCAGAAAAAAAAAAAAAAAAAAAAAAAACTCCGGACTCAGATTTGAGAATCCAAATGAACATAATAAAACATAAAGGGTACAGAAGTATCTTTCAAGTGCACGACCTCTTTCATACAAAAAGAATGGAGTTTTGATCAAGTGTAATAAACTACAAGCAACTTATGCCTTTGACACTTTCACAGTAACAAGTCCAACGAGAAGTTCAGTGCCTTCCCTAAGGGAAACTGAAACCAGATATACCATAGATATGCTATATCAACTGGGAAAGGAATTTTCTTACCCCTGTATGAAAATTCTTGCATCTATTATCTGCTATATTATCAAGTAAAGAAAAAAGACCAAGCACTTTTTTTCAGGAGAGCTTTTGAAGGATTTGGGTTTTGAACTGATGTATCACACCTGTTATTACATGTAAACCACTTTATATTGTCAAGAAGCCAATTCAACCAACAGCTTAAACTGATAGTTAAGGCCCAATAATAATATTAGTATTTGGCACAACCCCACAGACGATGCTTCTTGGGCTTAAAGCATGTACAACACAGGTTCATCTTTCCATGTGTTGAGATTTTAATCAATAAATGGGGTTGCCAGGAATCAAACCCTATATCACTTGGTCTAAGAGCAAGTCAAGAAACCAATTCAACAACTTAAGCTGATACTTAAGGCCGAATAATAACTTTATATCAATATCCAACAGAGATAAACCCTATTGATCAACAAAACACTTTTTCATGCAAAAACACAGCAGAGATATGATAATAAACATCAAGTACTACTGATTCCTCATCACACGCTCAGAAAATCAATAGCAGGGAAAGTGAAACAGAATCATGTTTTGAACAATGCGTAGAAGATTCTACCGTGCATCTATTATTCTCTATTATCAAGTAAAGAAAAGAAGAAAGGGTACTTTTCTTTTAAGAGAGTTTTCGAAGGATTTGGGTTTTGAACTGATGTATTACAATGGTTATTACCTGTATAACATTTGAGATAAACCCATTCAATATCAATAAAGCACTTTTCATGGAAAAACATGATATAGTAGATAAACATCACTTACCACTATTCCCTCATCACACACTCCAAAATCAAGAGCATGGAAATTATTTGGACATTGCATAAGACACATTATGTAGGTGAGAGAACTTCAACTGCAGCTTACCAGTAGGGGTAGTCACCTGCTTTTCAGTAAATGGGAGATGTCCCAGGCCATGCTCAACAACCTAGAAACAATAAAAGAAAGTTTGTGCGCTAAATATCAAACAAAAGAGAGCATTTGTTCAAGGATGTCAAGTGGGAAAATGGCCACTCAGAGATAATAGATAAATATACCAAACGAATCAACCGATCAGCATAAAAAACAAAGTCATGTTTTGTTGTTTGAGCATCACGTATAAGGGTATGCATACCACGTATCTGCAGAAGACAAATCACAGTTATAGGATATCAAGAAGCTAACATGTCATAGCCAAAGAAACATTTATACATATTTCCCATTGAAGATCATAGTAAGCTAAATATAAATAACAGTTCAGGAATAGAAAAGGTAAAAGAAATACCTGAAAAGTTGATTGAATGACATACAAATTAGGATATATTTTACATAGATCATGCTGACCAAGCTTTGTACGGATATGTTGTACAATCAAATCTACAGCTACATGATTATCCCCTCCACGGGGAATAATTATATCTGCATACTTCTTCGTTGGAAGTATAAAGTCATCAAAAGCTGGCTTCACAAACTTTGAGTACTGCATAAAAGTCATTGCCTCAGTTTCTATCCAAATATAAGTAGCACCCATTACATTTTAAACAAGCAACAGAATATCTAGCCCCACATAACCTTCCCATTAATTTCAAACTGCATGAAAAAGAAGGTAAATCTAAAAATAGAAATCAAAACTCCCAGCAAGCTAAACATAGAAGAAAGATTAAGAGAACAGTTCCAAACAATTTATTTTTTTCAAAAACTAATTTAACAATGATGGAAAAATTACTTGATGTATATATATTACAGAGCAGAATTGCAAACCTGATCAAGAACTGTACTAATATCTCTACTCTTCTCAACAGTATCACGCCTTATTCTTCTTGCCAGACGAACATCAGCATCTGCACTGAAACAACAATGTGAAGTGACAGTCCAACTTAGCAACCAAAGCAAGTGAAAGTAAATTTCACTCCTAATATGTTCAATCATCTTATTGGGGAAATCAGAAAATATTTGAAAAAAGTATGGTGGAACCAAATAGGCAATAGCTACCTTATGCTTTTCTCATAGGAAGCTTGCAGAAAGTCAACCAATTTTGTCAAAGATGTCAATAATTACTGTCCATTACGACATTCAAGGAGCCAAGTCTCTAAAATAAAATAAAAAATAACCGAGGAGCGTGAAAGGAAAAATACTTCATGTACAAGTACTGTCACTTCAGTGAAACAGGACCAATATGAAACGGACATTAACCTTTCATGACCAATAGTAACTGGCATGCATCAACTTTAACCAAATGTACATATAGTGAATAAAGGTGTGGCTCTAAATTATGTTTAGAGGTGATCAAGTAACACAAATAGTTTTTTTTTCCTCATTTATTGACCAACAAAAGACACGCATAAGTTAATTTATATTTCAAGGCTACGAAAGTTGGTTAAGCATTGTACACTTCTACACCCACAAAAGAAACAAGGCTAAGCAATTCGATTAAACTTCACTTCTTTGCCAAAAAGTGACAAAAGAAAAAAAAAACAGCAGACGAACAAAAAACTTGAATTATAAAGATGTACAGGTATTACAGAAGAACAAAATAAACAACCTGTATCAACAAATATCTTCATGTTCATCAACTCCCGAACACGAGGATCATGGAAAACAAGTATCCCTTCCAATATTATAACATCTGAAGGATTAACCTGGAGAATGATATAGCAATTAGAGTTTTTTTTGTTTTTTTTTTTGAAAGAAGCAATTAGAGTTTAGAATAGCAGACATAGACAGCAAAATACAATTGAAATTTCATATAGTGGGGCCCCTTCAATATGCCAAGGATTAGGATAACATGAAAGAAAAAACCATCTACAGTCTTTGAACAAATATCACAGAGAACCTAGTATGTATTAACAGATACAAAATTTTAATGAACAGATGTTTTGTGAAGTATTTCTAGCTACATATATCCCCAACAGGGTTCAGCACGAACTAAGCAAAAGCTCAAATCACATTAAGACTGTTAGGAAACTGTACCCTTCTTGCAGGAAAAGCATCACTTTTATAACTCTTGAAGTCATAGTTTGGAACATCTACTGCCTGCCCATGCCTCAACTTCTCCATTGCATCTAAAAGTCGTTCGGTATCAAATGCATCTGAAATTTTATAATAAAATAGGCTGAGCATGTGAATAAACATAGCACTACCAGAAAAGAAAAATGAAAAATTAAACCCGACTGTTTTTCTTGCTAATGCTAATCAGGTGTCTCATTAACAAATATGTTATGACTTGCCAAAGCTACAGAAAGTAACGACAAACAAAATTACTCACCAGGATGGTCGAAGTTGTAATCATGAACTCGAACAAGTTCCTCTTTTGTCAGATTGAAATAAAAAGAATCCTGCCATTCCATACATACCAAATACTTATTTATACAAAGTAAATGATACCAAATATTTATTTATACAAAGTAAATGAGTTGAAGTGATGAAATAGACTGTAAGAATAGAATAAAATATGTATGCAAATAGCGCCAGACCATGAGAAAAAATGGAATTAATTGTAAAAAGACTTGAGTAAAAAGTCACAAACTATGACTGACAGGAATGAGCGGAATGAAGAATATGAAGCCAGTAATAATTATTACATTGATTAAGAAACTTGGATACAAATCGTTCCTTGACCTACTGATTATAACGTAAAAAAGAAAGAGATTCTACCCATCATAAGTATAAAAGACAGATCAAAACAAAGAAGCCAATGCAGCAGGCCATGTTTATCAATTTTATTTTACTAAATTATTTCCTCATTCTAATCCTAACAAACTATTGTTTTAAAATAACCAAAAGAAAAACCATCACCTGATTGACAAGCACTACACGCTGGTCATGGAGTTGCTGAATGATCATATCACAAACTGTAGTCTTTCCTGAGGCTGCTCCTCCAGCAACACCTGTTCCCAAAAACAAATTAATACTTCTCAAACCAAAACTTCCAAATAAATAGATTTTAATTTGATCATAAAGCAATGCTATTCAAAGCAAAGATAAACGGTAGACTTATTCACAACCTTTCTTATCTTTTCTTTGCTATTGTATATACATGCTTGGACCAATAGCCAATAAGCCTCATGATAAATGAAATTGTTTCAACACATACAATGACAATCACTCAAATGCTCATTTTCGATTACCAGGTCAGTCAAAGCATAATTTTTTTCAAAATGCATACTGATTGCTAGGAATCTAAGAGATTCACATGGCTTGCTTCTTTTGGAAAACCTTAGAGACAAGAAGACTTACCAATTACAAAAGGTTGCTTATACATGTTCTCATTTGAAGAGGTTGTTGGTTGTCCTGTCTCTATATTTCTTGATTCCAAACCATCCATATGAAACCCAGAAAAATGGACTCCTGAGGAAGCCTCTATCATATCCACCACTGATTTAGAACCCATCTCAAGTGTCCTAAAAAGCCTGCAAGTAAACGAATTAATATAACAGTCTAATTCTCAATCAATAAGCATCACTCCACAAACTATGCATCACAGAACAAAAACAATCACCAAGAATTTTCTGATTCAACAACGATCACCCATTTGGGTAGTTCCCCAAATCACCCGTTCGAGTGTTGTGATGCCAAATACATAAAAAGCATCACTTTTTAAGATTACATTCAGCTCCACCAAATCAGACCAAACACAAAATCAAGGCCAAACCTCAAATCACTCAAAAAACAGTCATTCTCCTACAACACAATGATTCTCCTAGCTCAAATTTTATGATGCCAAATACATAAAAAGCATAACTTTTTAAGATTACATTGAGCTCCACCAAATCAGACCAAACTCAAAAAGAACCCATTTTAAAAAAAATACAAAAGCAAGTACCAAATCACTCGAGCAATCACAGTATTACATCCAACAAAAAGCAACATCATCATCATCTATATATGTAAAGATCAAGCCTTTAAATAAATAACAAATGAATCAGCAATTAATTGGAAAGATCAGTGAATAATTTACAAATAAACGATCAAATAATCATAATTTAATCAGCAAAATACAAAATTTCAGATTCAGTAAACAGTGATCCCCATAAAAAAAATTAAAAAAATATTGAAACAAGTATAATAAAATTGAATTAAAAGAATGTGGGATTCTGAGAATATACCTGCTGGTGTAAACTGGAGGGAGGAAGAGAGATCAATGGATGTTTGAGAGTGAGAGGAGATATTTGTTTTTATTGAATTCTTTTTATTATATTTTTTCTATATTTATATATAGTAATAAAATTAAAATGTTACTATGCAGAGAAAATAAAGAATAGAAGGAAAGGGGAGAGGTTAAAATGGCAAGTGACTTGAATATTTATAGAGATTGATGGAGGGAGAGAAGAAGATGGATGAAACCCTCCAACCCCATTTTAGGTGTTCATTTAATTTCACCTAATTTTATGCTTTAATCTCAATTTAACCCCATTCCATTCATTTTAATATTTACTCCATTGCATTTAACTATTTTCCGCATATAATTTACTAACTAAAATCATCATTTGTTAATATTTAAAAAAAATTAACTATCCACGTCTAGCGTGATAAATACGCAGTTCTACTTTTCAGAGTTACTTTTATCTTTTAACTGAAAAATCAATTAACATTTACCGTTTATCAAAATAACATGTAACAAATGAACATAAACGACACGAACTCTAAATTAGTTCAGATTAAAATTAAATTACAACCAATTTATATGTATTTGATTAAAGTGAATTTGATATTTCTTTCAAAAGTAATATATATTGTACGAAGTTACAATTTTATAAATCACCTTTTCTTTACTTAAATTTTTCAAGGTCATATATCAATAAATTCGCAATAAAACTTCTCATTTCATAATTCAAAATGCTGATATTTAAAGAGTTTGCATATAAATATGTTTCATAGAATATAACACAATTATACTTTTTCCATGTATATTTTAATATTAATACGAATTTCAGCTGAATTTAGTAAGTAGGGAGAACAAAATAATATTGAAATTATAAATTCAACACCTAATATCTCTTTTCTTAGTAATGAAAGGACCAAAAACAGAAAATTCTATTTCATAGAAAACAATTTATTTTAAAAAAACATAAGGAAAACTCTTAATAATGTAAGCTAATAAAATATATGTATTAAATTTTTATTTTTTTAACAGAGAGTTTAGATAAGAATAAGATTACCAACTTTAATACCATAGTAAATCATAAATTTTGAGATTGTATATTAGTGAAAGTTAAATTTGGATGAAAAAAATACTCAACCTTAAATCGTTATAATAAATTTATAAATATTAAACATCAATATATTAAAACGTTAAATACTAATAGGATAGTTGATGATCTTCAAAACTAAATAGCTATCTTCAAAATTAATCGAAACTACTCAAATTTTGAGTAAATGGAGTTTATATTTTAAGCATTTAAATAAATTTTAAGTTATTAAAGCGTCTTTTAAAACGTGGATTAAAATTACAAGAGGCCAAGAAAAAATCCAGTATATTAAGGAAAAAGAAAATATAAAAAGGGAAAATGAATGGTGGAGTCCAGAAAATACAAGTTGGAGAACATAATAATGACGTCACACCAACATGATCTAGAGTACATGTGTTAGATTTAGATTTTTGTCGAATTAATAATATTAATATTATATGAGAAAAGCTGGAAAAGGGTGGAAATAGATATACGGTTGTGGCGGCAAGTGATAAATTAGAATTAGGGTAACACGTCAGCATCTAATCAGATAGTGAGTGGGCTCCTTTCTCTTCGAACGAAATTTCTGTCCAGGTGAGATGGATTATATTATTAATCTATTTAATCATATCAAGGAATAGGGTCAAGTATTAAACTACTTTGCGACTTTGCTTTAGCTAAAAGTTCATAATTAGTCTGTACTTAAAGGACGATTTGGACAACTAATTGTTGGTTGATGCAGTGGTAGCACGGAGTTGTGCTTGGTAGAAAAATCTGCGGATCAATTTCTAACAACGGTGACTGAAAAAAGTTTAAATATTATATTAATCGGTCTAATGTGATTCACAAACCGGATGGAAAGCTAAAAAAAATTGAGGATTTGAACATGTTTTTTATGCCTAATCAGTTTTATGTTTTCGTGCAGTTTAATTTAGTAGTATTCAGTTCAGTTTTTAGTATAGTAGTATTCAGTTCAATTTACTCATAAAAAAACAAGACTTTAATTTATAAAAAATAAAAACTAAAAGAAAGTTAAAGTTCTATAGAGTCAAGTTCAGGTGAGACACCTCCTTATGGTGTGACACCCTCTTATGGTGTGACAGGGACCAATTGTGTAATTAATCAGGCATGTAAATGTAACTTTTCCAGGTTTGTTCGTGTTCTTCTCAAAAGTCATCTTCTTCTTCTTTTCAAATTGTTGCTGCCTCCGTCGCCCACCTGCAACGATGTCGCCGGTATCTCACCGTCGTTTGCTCTCCCTTCCCTCATCGCCGACCACCACCAAAATCACCTCCGGCTAAACTACACCTCGTAAAATTTAACCCCATCATAAAAATGTCAATTTCACTCTCAATTTCATGCATTTCCCCTCTAATTCCTCTCTTGAAACCCACTGATTAAAACCACTGATTAAACCCACTGTTATCAACAAGGATGTTGGCCCCTGAAAGTAGATAATAGAAATAAATCACCTAATTACATGAATTGAGTTCACAAGACTTACGGCCTCAGGGAAGGGTCCAAATTTTCCCAAAAGTGATGATATTGAGCCCCCAGGAACGAACTCAAGCAAAATATTCAAGCTTTCTTCCTCCCTAACTGTACCCAAATACCTCTGACAAGAAAAAAAGAAGTCACTGTCATAGCGCTTTCTTATTACTTATTAATGAACAAGATAATACTTATTACTTATATCAGCAGTACCATTTTCACTTTCTTTTCTTTTGCTGCTCTTATTTTCAATCATTTATAGTGATTTGAGATTGTAAGAGTTTATTTTCTTTAGTTCAATACCAAGATCACCTTGCTGCAATCGATTTTTATATTAATGTTGATTTTCTATGGTTGTTTCAAAAACATACTGTGTTGTTTCAAAACATTACCGTGTTGTTTCAAAACAATATTGTGTTGTTTCAAAACAATATTTCGGAATAACTTGTTCCAGCAGAATATTACACTTGTTCCACTAGATTACTACATTTGTTTCAGCAGAATACTACACTTGTTCCACCAGACTACTACATTTGTTTCAGCAGAATACTACACTTGTTCCACCAGACTACTACATTTGTTTCAGCAGAATACTACACTTGTTCCACCAGACTACTACATTTGTTTCAGCAGAATACTACACTTGTTCCACCAGACTACTACATTTGTTGCAGCAGAATACTACACTTGTTCCACCAGACTACTACATTTGTTTCAGCAGAATACTACACTTGTTCCATCAGCAGAGCTCCATTCAATCCAAAGTGTTAATTATATTTCATTCGAAACAACAGAATATTATTTTGAAACAACACAGTATTAATTTGAAACAACCGAATATTAATTTGAAACAACCATAGAAAAATTAAAAAAATTAAAAATCGTTTATAAATAACAAAAATGGATCTCAAAATGACGGTCTAATTAATACGAGTTCAGTGGTATAATTTTTTTTGAAAAACGAGTTCGGGAAGAGCGGGAAAATGCATTTTAAAGAAAATAATTAAAACCTTTTCTCTCTTCAGGGGTGACATCAGCGCTGACATCACCCCCTCTTCCTTCCCTCCATTTTACACGTATGAGACTTTTTCTCTTAATTACAAGTTTGCCACATTCCCATGTTCAATTACAAAATTACCCCACCTTTTTCCCTTGTCACACCATAAGCACATTGACACCCTTGATCCTTTCTGAAGTTCTATAATTATATAGTTCTATATTGTGTCAAACTCCATAGTCCTACGAGTTGATTTCTATGCAAAAGTCTGTTATACATAACTTAAAATATATAACTAACTACAAAATGTCAAAATTTCCCTTAATATAAACCACATGGCATTATCTTTGTAGCCCTTTAGTCATCTTCTTCCTCTTTTTTTCGTTATATTTCTTTATGATCAGTGTGAGGAAGCGATGTTTGCACGGGATTTTATCTTTCCCTTCAAAATTAATGATAATGAAAAGCAAAGTAGGAATTTGTTTGTGGTAGAAAATTGATGATACTTTAGCTAATTGAAGACCATGAAATCCAAGCCATCTTAGAAGGTTTTGGAGAAGTTGAAAGGGAAAGAGATATAATTCAGAAACTCAAGATATTAATATCAGAAAAATTTAGGGGAAGAAGAAAAATCCAAAAATAATCACCACATGGACGCCCAAAACAATTTCTAAAAACAAACCATTTAATAAGATGCCTAACTCTTAGTATTATTTTTAAAAAAGATGGTCGGGCGCCCTTCGGGGATGTCAGTTAAATTTTGGTGTGTATCATTGAAATGTTCAAAGCAGTTTATGTGCAAAAGCATAATGTTGAAAACATAAAGTGCTTGTACAAGGATACCAGTGAGTTTCTAGGAATACTTGAGAGTCTTGATTGCATGCAAGCATTGAGTTTGAGAAGAATTGTCTGATTAGATGGTGATAACACTACTCCGGATAATATCATGAAGTTCATACAATCATGCATGCATGTATTTTTTTGTGATGTCATGGGTTGAACAACGATTTTAATATCCTTAACGGATTATCTCTATTTACAAATAAATTAGAAGGAATATCTCCAACAAAAGGATTACATTGCTAGCGATAAGATGTACAATATAAAGTACTACATCATTAATGGTATATATTCTAAATGGACAGCAGTTGTGAAAAACCTTTCACTTGAAGTTGCACTAACGATTTTGGGAAGGATATAATTCGGGGTACTACAATCATGTTTTTTTATTATTGGTGGACATATTTGTGGAAAGAAAGTAAACTTCAAGCTTAACATATGTTGTTTATGAACTTGTCCAAAACTTCAGTTCCCCTTTAATAATGTCCCTAATGATGCCAATGGGGCAGGGCAGGGCAGGGATCATGTTTACTATCCCCATCTTGCGATATGATGGGGATTCTCCATCCCCGCCCCACGAACTAAATGCGGCACAACTTTGTCCCCATCCCCGTCCCACAAGGATTCTTCATCCCCGCGAGTATCCTCGTTCTCCATTTAATCGTTCTGAAAAGAAAATTTAGTAGCTCTCTAATGACTATATCACACACAATAATACATTGTGCTTCAAATTAAAAGCTTTATAGTAGAAATTTGAGTTATATCTTATATTTTTATAATTTATATCCTATATTTTATTATTTTCGTAAATAATTTACAAATAAAAGTAATAATTAATTAAAGTTAAATGAGGAGTGGGATCCTCGCAGGAGGAATAATGGGGCGGGGATACCTCTCCCCATCCTTGCCCCATCTTCAGCACGAGGTATATAATTTTTCTCATCCCCGTTCCATGGGGATTCCCTGTCCCTTTCGGGAACGGGGATTCCCCTTCCCATTGACATCCCTAATTGTCTCTCATGTACTTGTCTTAACATAACAAATAACCTTATAGTCTTGTTCAACTATTAGAAATAACCTCTTATTTTTGTCCAAAAGTTATTTACTTACACTTATTATTTTCTAATTGCTTTCAGTACCCTAAATTCAAAAGTTAGTACGTACTGAAATATGAAAACGGTAGATGATATTATTTACAAATTTTTTGACTTTCTATATCATAATCTTGCACTTATAGTATGCACCACTGATATTTTACACATTTTGATACATCATTTTTTTACTAGAGAGTTATTTGTTACTTTTGAAAAAATAATACAAAGAGTTGTGTATAGTTTTTAAGACATTAAAGGTTTGAGATAAGTTCCGAATGAACTTGAAGCTTCCATAATATAACGGCTTATTATCTCTGTAGCCTTCTAAATTTCTCCATTTTTTTCTTTTAGCCTCTCAACTTAAGAAAAAACATATTAGTCATCCGAACTTGTTCATTTTTATCACTTAGTCACCTCAACTCATCAAATATACACACTATGACTCTTTTGCACGGGCATGACTCGACATAATACATATGCACAAAAGAAGCAAATTCTACTACATTTGATGGGTTGACGAGGTTAACTCGAAAATAGACATGTTCACGAACCTGATTGGCCCACCCAACCCGCCTAGACGCGTATATAATGAGACGGGCTTAGTCAATGTAATTTTATCTTCAGCCTGGCCCGACTCAAGCCCGAAAAACCCTGTCATTTATGGGTTGAGCTTGAATTTTTTTATAGAAGTCCGTGTCGGTTCGACTCAACCCGTGACACATGCGTATATTGTTTCTATTTATTATGAATTAATGTTTTCAATTGTTCATAATAAAATTTAAAATATAACCTATAAATTTTTCTATTAAAAATAGAACAGTTAACCAATCTATTATCTTAAATTAGACGAATCTCCATATAATAAAACATATTCATTAATGTATTCCTTCTTCTTCATTTTGTAAATAATTTAATTTATATTTAATTTCTTTATCTATTTTTAATTAATTTTTAAGTAGTATTTTTCATCTGTTAATATATAGGAATTTTTAAAAAAATGATATTACTAATATAGGCAGAGTTGGACCGGGTTGTTAGTCTAGGCCGACCAGATCCGAACCCTAAGTTTAGCTAGGACGATGGGGTTGGGCTACAAACCCAAGGTGATCGGCCGAGCCGAGCAGAGCCCAACCCAGCCCATGGATAGGATAGGACTACTCGAAAAATGAACAAGTAAAATAAAATGTAACACAGTGTTGTATAAGAAGACATCGGCATCCTCTGTAATCGAAAAGTCAGCTTCAGCTTCAAACTACCATGTCTTCTCCTTCAATCTCATCTTCTCTTCGGTTATTTACAACCAGATTCCCAATATCTCTCAACCCCACAACCACAACATTCTTCAGCTCAAATTTCAAACCCATCAATCATTCCTTCTTCATCTTCTACAAACCAATATCTTTCCAGAAAATCACACCCAACAAACTCCAACCCCCTTTTGCATCCCCTACATCTCTCCAACCCATTCAAGAACTTCCTCCAAACCTTCAAGAAATCGTCAAGCTTTTTCAATCCGTGCAACAACCCAAGGCTAAATACGAGCAGCTTCTTTTCTATGGCAAGAATTTGAAACCACTCGAAACCCAATTCAAAACCAGAGCTAATAAAGTTGAGGGTTGTGTTTCGCAGGTTTGGGTCCGGGCGTATTTGGATAGTGATGGGAATGTTGTGTTTGAAGCTGATTCTGACTCTGTTTTGACAAAGGGTCTTGCTGCATTGCTTGTTAAAGGGCTTTCAGGACGCCCCGTGGATGAGGTGTTGAGGGTTTCGCCGGATTTTGCTGTGCTTCTTGGGTTGCAACAGAGTTTGACTCCTTCGCGGAATAATGGGTTTTTGAATATGTTGAAGTTGATGCAAAAGAAGGCACTTGAGGTGTATGTTGAGGCTGAAAGGGGGTCGAATTCAGGGGGTTTTGAAAATGAGGAATTGAGTGTTCAAAATGATGTGAAGTCAAATGTTGCTAATGTGGTGTCAATTTCAGAACCAAAGGGTTCTGATGGTGGTGATGGTGACGATTTGGATGATTTAGGGAGTAGAGGAAGAAGGATTAAGGAGATATTGGAGCGAGAGCTGAAGCCAATAGAGTTGGAAGTGGACGATGTTTCCTACCAGCACGCGGGGCATGCTGGCGTGAGAGGAAGTGATGGCGAGACACATTTCAATTTGAAGGTTGTATCTGAAGAGTTTGAGGGGAAGAGTTTGGTTAAAAGGCATAGACTAGTTTATGGTTTACTGCAAGAAGAATTAGAGAGTGGATTACATGCTTTGTCAATTGTGGCAAAGACACCAGCTGAAGTTGATGCACGATGACGAGTGTCAATGGCTTAACTTGACGTCTAGGTTGATCTATATTATGATGAGTCTTTTCACTACTTAATAAATCATATACTGTTGAAAGTATTGGTATTATTGTGGTATATTTTAATCATCCGTTTTGCAAGTATGCTATCTTGAATCCTAATGCTTTATGGTTCTTTGAAAAGTGCTACTACATGTCTTGTTTCAAATATTTTTGAATTCTGCTTTTGTGCTCTGCTCAAAACTAACTTGTAGGAATATGGGGCTATAAAGGAACCCGAATTGAAAGAATTTAATCAGGAATGTGCATTCTTGTATATTGTTAGGAGATACTAATATCAACCGGCAAATTAGAGTTGAAACTTTGTGCGAATTCAAGGGTTTCTTAGTTACAAGTTAATATAAAGCAGTATGAACTTTAGAAATTTTTTGGTCTGTAGTTGAAGAATTATGGGAGTGAAAGGCTTATCTACTTTGCGAAGGAAATTGGTGACCTGGCATATAAATGAGTTAGTTGCATCGATATATTGCGGTATCCATGTTTTACTGTACCGTCAAAATTGTCAAAAATGTTAACCATTCACGAACAAGCTACACTACAAGAAAAGTATGGACTAAGCAGCCACCATTTCCAGCCCCTAATCAATGCATTGGCGGCAAAGCTGGGCGTTATATTTTCTTACTGTCTGTAGTTTGCATGTTTGCTACTATAGACTGAGTTAGCTACCAAATTTTGGCGGCTAAGCTAAAAATTACTAAAAACTATGAGGAGACAGAAAAAGCCTGCATTGTTCCACTATAGGCCTCCCCTTTCCTTCTTTCTTCTGTTTCTCTTCTTCTTTCACTTTCGTCTTTATTTTTTGCTCTTTCCTCCATCTCTGGCAACCATCATTTCCCTTTCCATTCACCCCTCTTCTTACTTCATGTTCTTTTTTTTTTTTTTTTTTGTTGTAATTGCTGCTTTTGGAAACAGAACTAGAATGGCGAAGCTTAAGAGGACAGTCACGGTGAGACAGAACTAGAATAGCGGAGCTTAAGAGGATGGTGACGGTGGCAAGTCAAGGGTAAGCGAATGAGGTTTCCAGCGAGAGACAGTAAGGCAAAGCATCGACAAATGATGAACTATCTTTTTTGGCTATAGAATGCTGTTTTAGGTACTTTTTTTTGCTTAAAAAGAAAGTGAAGTTGAATTATTTAGAAATTCATTTATGTGTTGGATTGTTGGCTCATCTCTTTCTCTAGTCCTTCACTGTCTTTGCCTTTGATCAGGAATTATTTTTTAGCTTGAGTTTGACTTTCTACGAGAGAAGCTTTATTAGACTTAACTTTATCTAACATCTTTGTTTGCAATGCACAGTTAGATGAAATTTGTTATTTCTGGGAAGTTCAATTAAAGTTGTGCTAGTTCTAATATTAACCCTATTTTTTCATCATTTGTGTAATATCTCTCCTAATGTTGCCATAATATATTTTTATAAGATTCCTGCTTCTTAATTTTCTATCCTAAAATACTTTCTTACTTCTTTTAAACATTTGGGCGCTGGATTTTGCAGAACATATAAGTTTTATTAAGGAAGTGGCTGCAACTGTTCTTCCTAAGCACGTGCCTCATCTAGTAAGATTGCTCAAAACTAGAGGTAAAGTTTAAATCCCACTGTTGCATATAGAAACCACTGTTTGTTCTCAGTTTCATTGGCCTTGTGGCATTGTTATTTGTAGCCTCTATTGCTATATTGTCATAAGCCAAATTAATATATCTGAACAGAATTCATCTTTTTGATCTGTTTGATATTTCTATGAAAACTCAATTCTAACCGCCATCCAGAAAACTGAATCTTCTTTGAAATACAAAACTGTGCTTGTTGGTTCATGTAATGCCTCTGAGTGACTGATAAAAGTCAGTCCGTCTCATCTCTACATATTGTATACGGCATTCCCCAAGTATGCTCGGATGCCTCATTTGTAGAATCATTATAAATATGCTTTAGTCCTCATTTGATTCTTGGAATCAGGTGAGTCCATTTTGTGCGAGGATTAATCCCTCTTGTTATGTGATTGTTGAAAGTAACTCAAGTAGGGATAAAAGGGTGGCATTGGCATATAGTGAACTTCTTCATGTCTACGAGGTGAGAAGTAATCGAGTTCTAGCTATCATATATGATTTTATCTAGGAAGGACGGTTTATCAACATTGGACCTTTGTTTGCTATTCTATTTTCATCCTTTAATTATTATCTGGTGTTTACACGTTGCTGTTTGAAGATTACGACCATGAAAAATGCTTCATAAGAACTTCATTATAATTTGTACTTTTAGAAAATAGCATGGACGTGATGTCATACCCCATATTGGTTCGATTAGACTGTCTAAACATGATTTGTTCATCTAACAGTTCAACCTCGTGGATGCTATTACAAGTGGTTTAGTAATGCCATTTCTGAAATTGATTTGTCCCCTCTCCGAAGTCATATATGTCTACTTCTTCCACTCTAAATTCACAGATCCAATCATTTCAAATTAGAGTTGGATAAACGAGCTAGAATAGAGCCATTAAAAGACCAGCTGACTAGTAAGATTAATCACCTTCAGTCAGTATTTAGGAATCTTATCTTTCTTGCATAATGCAACCTGATGAGGCTCCTGGAAAAGAAGGGGGCAGGTATGAAACGTTAGATTGACAGTTGACAAAGGATCACTAATGTTACAGGATGTTCTCAGTTTCTTGGAAAACAGAAAAGGAAACAGGGTAGAGTTGCAGTTTCTGTGAGTATTTATTTTGTGCAACTTTACTAGTTCAAGTTATCTAGTCCTAAATTTTTTTTAAACTGAAACAAGCAATTTAGGCCATCCTATTCAACTTCTATGGCATATATATGTTCAGCAGCCAGTCAGTTACGTTTCTTGATTAATTGTCGTATACATATGGCTTGGTTTGTTTTCTTAAACTGTTATGACTCTAAATTTAGTTTAATTTGTGTATGATATGATTAAATATACATAATATTTATAATTAGTTGGATTGCTTAATTTTATATGATTTCACAAAATGACCTGAATTTATTTTGACCAGTGATTAATAGTAAAAAAGATACTATTAATATTTATAATATAATTATCTAATAATAAAAATAAGAATAAGAGTATAGCTGTATAGGGGGAGGATGCTGTATAGGGGGAGGATCGAGTAGGATCGAGTGAGACAATGTCCTTAGGTGTGACAACTTTTATTTAAAATACATTTTTCCGATGATTCCGAACTCGATTTTCGAAAATTTTTATACCGTTGGATTCATATTAATTAGCCGGTCATTTTGAGATCCATTATGTTCAAATAAAAACGATTTTTTTTCAAATTTCTTGATATTTCAAAAGTCATTACCAAATTTTTCAAAAGTCATTACCAAATATTCCAAAATGAAAAAATCGTTTTTATTTGACCATAATGGATCTCAAAATGACAGGCTAATTAATACGAGTCCAACGGTATAAAAATCTGAGTTCGGGATCATCGGGAAAATGTATTTTAAAGAAAAGAAATAAAAGACTTTTCTCTCTCCTGCGATGACATCAGCGCTGACATCATCAGCCCCCTTCCCTTCCTTACACGTGTATGCCCATCACAATATGGCATCCTTTTTCATTTAATTACACAATTGGCACCTCTTGTCACACAATAAAAATCATATATATACATCTTACAATTACAAAAAATAAAAAATCGGTGATGGGATACAACTTCATTTATATGGCAATTCCATCAGTAATACATTACACTTCGCAATTGAATATCAATTGCAAGAAGTTGGTTGCTAATCTAACGACAAAAACTTGCGACCAACTTTATGGTCTCAAAGTCTGTGACTGGTACACTGAAAACCGGTTTACAAATCTTAACTGACCAGCTACTTAGCTACAAAGTATTTTGGTGCTAATCCTTAAGAATCTAACAACATAGAGGACTAAATAATTTGAGTTTTCTTGTAGTGCTGGTTGGAACTAGTAACTACCTAAATATTCTAAAATAAGACTGATGTTTGCTTTAGTCTTTTTCTTTCTGAATATATGTTTATCATTTGTGCACTCTTTTCTCATCCGAAAAAGCAAGAAACTTCCAAATGTTGCTTTAGTCTTTGTTTATTTTATCCAAAAGAGCTCCAATCTTCAAATGATGCACATTTTGTGAAATTTTGGATATCTATACATGATATAAAGTTTGAGTTTGATTGATGACATAGTCATCCACAAAATTTCACATATCCTGATTCATCCTGATTAAGCGTATGTACAAGTACTTTGACTGTAGGTAGCTTTTCCTGAATACTTGGTTGGGGCAAGAATAAATGATGCCGGGGAAGGGCAATTTTGAGATATTGTTGAGGGATTTGTCTGGGCATTAGTAGTTCTGATGATAATAACTTTCGTCTAAAAAGAAGAGATAGTGGGGGGATTATTACTCTTTACTAAATCCTGATAACAGAAAAGTAATATTATGAAATCAGCTTATAAAATTTAATTTAGTGGCTCCATATCTTTGCAGATTATGATTTCAAGTGCTTTATATCCTATATTTTGGATTTCCCTAGAGCTAAAACTGTAAAAATATGATTTTTTTTAGGAATATACTTTTATCCTACTGGTTGGTAGCTTGTGTTATTGACTGGACATTAAAGGATTGTCACAAATTAGCTGGATAATTATAAAAAAAAAACATGAATGTAATATGTTTTCTTTGCAATTGCGTGGTGTTTCAAATAACATATGTGACATCATATATATTTTCTATTTGGATCAGAAATAAGTAGGAAAAGTAAAAGTAATATCCATCTTGTGCAACTTTATCTTTTTGTTTTGCAGCTTCGAGCAACTAAAACACCGGTAGGCGGACCTGTCATCTCGATCTCACATCTACTGTGTAACCAGTACGAATAATGAATCAAACCAACCATAGCTCTCACTTTAAAAGTTCCTCTTACATTATAGATGATCTTGTTATTCTGCACCTGCCTTTGAAGTTGTGCTGCAAGATCAAGAGGTAAAAACACTAAACTTGATATCACATGAACCGACCCCAACCTCGTCTCTTTTCGCCTTTGTGTGAAAGGTTGAGGAGCTTGTATTCCTATGAGCCTGTCAAAAAAGTAGAGCTCTATATCCACTTGCTCGAATCTCACATCAATTTTCTGGTTCGGGTTGGAGATATTTGCCAAGAAAGTAAGGTCCCCGTTGAAATACTGGGGGGAATCGAAGTAGATGCTGTTTAGATTTGCATTAGAAATATCAAACACAGGATTTTTGGGCTTGATGACAAGGTAGATGATCAAAGTTGCGATACCGAAAAAGATGAGAACAAGGCTGAAAATGAGGCATATTATTGCACCAAACCAGACCAAAGGGTTGGTTCTATGATGATGTCGAGTGTGCTTGAGATTATGTGGCTTTCTCGTTCTTTTTGAAGCCGGTATGGTTGTTGCTGCCAAGTTATTTTGTGTTTCAGGTTGTTTCGGTATGTCGATTTGGAAGGGGGGAAGTGGGATGTTTTGCTTTTCTGGAGGAAGCATGTTTTTGACAAGTAATATGGAAGACAAGTATTGAGGGAGAAGATATAGAATAGAAAAATGTTGTTTCTTAATTAGAAAGGTGGGATTATAATATGGAGAATATGAAAAAACAAAGAGAGAAGGGGGGAGTGGGACCAAATGTTGTGTTTGAGATTGGCAAAAAGAAGGTTAAGGTGGAATTGAAAGTAGGAAAACAAGTTATGTTTGGGTTTGAATTGCTTTTTTAGCTTTTGTTTAAACTGGAATGAATCTAAGGGCTATCATGTTTTGTTGAGTCCATTAAGGAAAGCAATATCTTAAGAAAAGAAAAGTAATTGCATTTTGGAAGTGGACCAAAGTAAAAGTGATGGGCATTCAAAATATTTGATCATTTCTTAATTCATTTTCATTAGGAGTCTCAACAACCCCAGGTTAGGAAGATTTCCTTTATTACTAAGGCTTTGATTGTAAGGGGAGGTTATTAGGGGGTTAAGTGTGGAGAGTGGACCCATTAGTAAAGACCATACTGATGTTCAATTTTGGAGATTTAATACACCCAGTGTACGGTGACGTGGTACACCAAGAGGATAAATGATTGACATATAGAACTTCAACCAATTAAACTTTTACATCGTGTGAATAATTAATAGTATATTTTATAGTTAATTATTTACACAAAATTTTAGATGACAAAATAAAAACCCTACACCCTAGAATATGAACCCGAGACCCTAAATTATGAACCCTAAACCCTAATAGTTATGACATGTCGTTAAATTATTGATCTGGTGTATGAATGATGTGGTACTGGTTGTATTTTAGAAATTCTCGTGGGAATTATTATGGTCAATGGGAATCATATCTCCATCCCATATGTGATTACAATTAACCATTGAATGTTTCGTTTTGATTCTCATTTCATGGTTGTGCTAAACAAACACGCTCTTAGGTTATGATGTGAATCTGGTAACCCGAACGCAAAACACGGACTTAGCTTATGTTTCCAATCGTCGAATGAGTGAAGAATCTCTCTAACCAGGTGCTGAAATAGTCAGGCCGTGTTTAGCAATGGTGTCCGCGACCCTACTGTCTTCCTTGAAAATGTGGAAAAAACTCTAAACTCCATTTGAGATAATAGGAAGATGCATTCAATATTGTTTAAGCTTCCACGACACATTCATTGAACGATCGAGAAAGAAGAGTAACATAAGTCGAATTAGCCTTGAAACAAATCTGCTGCCAGCCCTTCGACCAAGCTATCTTAATACCATAGATAGCATCTTGGAATTAGCCTAAAAAAAGAAGGAGCCCGCCAAATGGATTGAAAAAGTGCCCCAAGGAAACTACCACTGTTTCTTGTGTTAAATGCAGAAGCTTTGCTCCAAACAAATGCATATTTTGCTTTTTGTGCGGTTAAATAAGAGCCTTAATTCGATTAAGTTAGAGTTCTCGAGTTTAACTATTGTGCAATAAACTCTGACCTATGAAAGGAACAACATACAAAAGTATATGACTAATCTTGAGTAGATAAATTGGATTCACTATCAAAAAAAATTAGGCTTTACACTTTTCTAGCTCTTTTAGCTCTTTGTACTCGTCAAAAAAATCAATTGTCATAAACTTTGGAAACTTTATATTTACCTTCTTGAAAATGGCATATTAATTTACTAAACTTTCTTAAACTGACGTATTAGTTAATTACGATCGGAATCATAAAACACACCATTAGACCTGTTAAGCTTCCATTTGCCTACACCTTGGCAATTGTCAAAATGGTAATGAATGTTAGATATATAGTTATAATAGACATTCAACCTTTACTGTAGCCAACAATCTGAAAATCTAACCCCGGGTTCCTATCTGATCCGAATCAAACTCTAGATCCATATCTTTAAAACCAAACTCGAGGTACTTAAGGGTTGTCAGTTTCTAACACAACAACACAACCTGAGAAGGCAATATGTTTGATAAGACGCATTTGACACAACTATTATATTGCTTTTTTTTTTATATCAATATATAATCATGTAGAATATGTAAGTTATATCACACGATTATGACATGATCACCGGTTGAAACCCCTAATCTAGCTATTATGCATGCTGAGAGTGGGTTTAAGGTCCTCTATAACTTGCTTAATAGAAGACTTGCATCATACATCTATGCAAGTTTTAGAAGTTCAAAATTCATGATTTCTTTAATTCAATAGCAGCCTCATTTCACAAAAGCACACCAGCAAACTAGACATTAAAAAAAATTATAAATAAGAAACTATGAAAAGCATTCAAACCGCAACAGAAAACTCGACTTGTTTCCGAAAGAAGATGTTTCAGAACACGTTCTCGTTGAGGAAACATCTACTCCGAGTCTCAAGCTCATCAGCAGAACTGATTTAATCTCCAAATGCCATGGACATGGACCTTCTTATCAAACCAAACTGAGTCCTAAATAACCTGCAACCGACGGAATGGGGAATGCACTTCGGGGTCATTTGCCACAAAAACCTAAGGGAGGACTTCATAACTTGCTGCTCGAATAAGGAAAACTCTGTTCCAGCAGAAGCAAGAGCCTATGAGAGTAACCGTGGATTCTAATAATGAAGAGTTCCAAGAGAAAGAACTCCAAAATGAAGGATCATGGACCAGTTCTGATGTTGAATCACTAAACGAGGCAGAAAATGAAGATAGAAACATGGACATCATGTCGTAAAACGATGACAAGAAAACAGAAATGAATTCTTGAGGTGAAATCACTTGAAAGATCAGCTTCTACAAACAACAATCAATCTGCAACAATAACAGGCCAAGAAAAGGAAGAACAAACAATTTTTCCTCAACTTGTAGTAGCAAAGAACATCCCCAAGTTTCTCAAAATTAAAAAAAAGATCGGGAAAATGTCTAACTAGTACATGAACTGATTCAAAAATCAGATTAATTCATAAACTGCCCCTTTCAGAATCCGAATGACTCGAGATAAGACTGAGATAGGGGTAGAGATTGGAACTCAAACGTGACAAAAAGGTCGGATATCCTGTCTTCTCAATTAGTCCGTTTTTATCATTCTTAAAATACAGACAGATCATTAACAAATAACAATCTACAACATCCTTCCTTCTATCAACTAAAATCACAGTCATAAACCACATGCATTAGACATGCTAAGTAAGCTTACATTTCGAAAATCCTAGTCTTTTCCACTTCACAACAATCCACAAAATGCTAATGAATATTATAGTTAGCAGATATACAATACTAAATTTAACTTTCGGTTACGCCAACAATGTGAACCTCGCCTTTTCATATTCAGTATCAAACTCCAGCTGTGCCTATCTTCATAATCATGTCCAGATCCGCACGTTCTTCAACTATAGAAATACCTCTGTTTTCTCCGTGCAGCTTCAACTTCCCGCACCTATTGCACAAATTGATAACGTGCTTAACTGTGCTTCTCAGATAATGAGGGAAGATTGAGAGGAAAAGAAGATTGCAAACAATAACTCGAGCTTGTTTAACTCATTTGACAACACATTTGACAGCCCCATTTCACATATGCACATCCCAAACCCTTTTTTTTTGTCTTAACAAAGCAATAAAATAGAGCCTAAAAAAATATAATTTAAGAAACTATGAAAAGTAATGAGATCAAGTCAAACATCAAATAGCAAAACATTAGAAAATTACCTTGAGTTGACATTAAGCACATTCATATCACCTCCTGATAAAGCATATTTCAGAGGAACAAAGCTTGGAGTATGAGCAGTTGCTTGAAACGCGCATTTGAATCCGCAGACCTTCAAGTATCTACATCCCTTTTTTCTTGGATCCTTATATGTTAAAGCATGTGCCTGTGGATGAAACATCAATAGTGCCCCATTATTCAGGTACTTTATGGGTAGATGTGGGCCATGAGGCCATTTTCGAGCATCACCCACTTCAAAGGAGAAAATCTGAGACCAAGACTTCTTTCCACCATTATCCTTCATTGCCCAATAACGAACATCAGGGGATTCATAATCGTTTAGGAAGAGATCTCCCCCTAATACCCCCATCATTCTAAAATAATCATCCAGTTGTGGTACTGGAATTGATTCAAAGCATTCCTTCTCAATGTCAAAAGAAAGTACACCCCATGGTCGAGAACGATACAACCAATAAACACTCCCATTCAAATAAGTAGGGAATAATATGGGTATTGAGTCGGGTAAAACGGGAATCACTCTCCAAGTTTCTGTACCAAGAGTATGTACTTCAGCAACAATACCACTATTATAGCCCTTAAGCATCCTTACCACCTTATATTTGTCAGTCGCAGGACTAAAACCCAAAGCACAAGCAGTGATACTCATGCTAGGAACAACATTAACAGTCCTAACCTCTGGAAGATTAATAAACTCTCCCGTAACAGGATTGCAAACTATAACAGGCTGACGATGAGATGGATCGGACAAACAAAGCAAGCCGTTGCATGAATTAACAATATTGCACTTGTGATTCTTCATATCCAGTTTGATGCAATTCTCACTCCCTGACTCTTCTTTATCAAGTATCATTTGGATATTGCGTAGCGGGAGTTTCAGTTTACAGTCAAGTTTAAACCTAATAGGCGCGCTATCATAAGACATCTCAAGCTTAGACTCAAAATCAGTATTCTCTGGCTGCACAAGATAAAGCATTCTTGATAGTAACGTAAAACGCGAGGTTCGAAGGAGAGGACAAACCCGAGCTTGATTAAAATGCAGCTTTGCGAACTTAGGGTCAGAAATGAGACGATACCACGATTTGCAAACACATTTGCATATGAAGATCCTCTTTATCGAGAGACTCAGCAGAATGGTTTCCAGAAGGTGATCTGGCAGATCAGAATATGAAGGACCTGAATAATCCGCTTCATTTCTTCTTCTATTTGGTGTTGAATTCCCTTGTCTATTCATGATACTGAGACGGCGCAAATGATATTATCAAGAAACTGAATTGAAATCGTTCCAAGAAAATCAAGAATGGGAAAAGAAACATAAAAAAGAAAGAATCGTAGTGATTACCGGAAAGATTGATGGCCTGAGAAGAGAGAACTTCCGATGAAAAGATTAAACTTCGACCAGCAAGAAATGAATTAAGCAAACCTAAATTCTAAGTATGATTCCAAAGCTAATAAATCAAAAACTGGTGAGAAAGAAAGACAAGTTTAATCCATGGATTAGGCGGAAACTTTATTTTCGGAGGGAAAAGCAGTTAGGATTTGGGCCTCATTTCTGGGCCCTACCCTCTATTTCTGTGGTTTGAGAGAGTGTATGATTAGGCCTTAGAACAAAAATTATTATTCAATCAAAATTTGAAGGAGTTTTGATTTTTTTTGGTTTAACTTCAAGTTTCACGTTTTCGCATATAAATGACTGTGATTTACCTTTGAATAAATAAAAGATTGTGCTTTATCTTTGAGTAAATAAAGGACTGTGATTTGCTTTATTTGCGGAAGGAAATGATCGATTTTTTTTACGTAAACGAAAACAATTTTTGCCCAAAAAAGTTTTCTGACCTTTAAGTTTAACTCTTACATAATCGGTCAAAGGTTTGAAAAGGTATTTGGGCAAAAACTGTTATCGTTTATGTCAACAAAATCGATTATTTCCTTAATTCTGCAAACAAAGCAAACTACGGTCCTTTATATGCTCAAAGGCAAACCACAATACTTTATTTACAAAAACGCGAAACTACATGACACTTATTTGAAATTAACTCTTTTTTTTCTTTATCGAAATTGGCTCGACAATAAGAGCTTTTAGTCGCTTAAATAAAATTTTGATTTGTTCTTTATTGTACACATAAACACTTAACGGAGAGAGGTATTTTCTAAAAGATTTTTTTCTTTCATGAATTTTCTAAAAGATTTTTGAACAATCTCAAAAACAAGAATTTATACTTTTTATTATATCTTTTTTATGTAGTATTGTACCTTTAATGGCTGTGATATCAATAAATTTTCCTAACTATTTTTATGTAGCCCGATTTAAGCTTTTCCAAATATAAACATTAAATGTCCGGACAACTCTCAAAAATTGCATTCTCAACCAAGGAATTGGATTTTTTTTGAAAAATTAGCTCAATTTTAACTCATTTTTGAAGTCTTACATCATGTTTCCTTGTGAATATAACTCGTATTCAGAATTTAGTCATTGTCTCTCTACTTGTATATTTAGTGCAATAAAACCTGAAAGTTTTTTATTTTTTTTGAAACAACAAAACCTGAAACTTTTGTTCTTCTGAAATTCAAAAACTTCATAAGATATAGTAGTATTTGTGTTTAAGAGACTAATTAATTGCTTAAAAAATAAAAATTACACTAATAAAATGCTTTTATTGTTTATAAGAGTGGATACAAATAGTAAGACACTCGGTTTTTATATGAAAGGTTAAAGTTTGAGCCTCCATTTCGTCAAAATTTAACTTTTATTAATATGTAATTACGTAAATTCACTTTAGACCCTAATCGAGATCCGAAATTTGCTATGACTTTAGAGTTGGTATGGCCACCTTTACTTAAACTTTTGATAACACAAAAAGAGAAAAGTTTATCTTGGAATTAATGTGGCTTAAATAAGGTTACCGTTAATACGAACCAGTTAGCATAATGGTGGCGAAGTTGAAGGGAATTGAAGTTGTTTGAAATTTGAAATAATTTGTCTCCTTGTTTTTATATAAAGCATCACAGAAAATCAGTTGGTGTACACATCCAGAAGCTTGATTGAGAGTGATATGAATATGGAAATTGAAGAGAGATGGATGAAGTACTATTCATCATATCACCGAATACTTATAGTCGGCGACGGCGATTTCTCATTCTCAACATGCTTGGCTCTCCACTTCGGCACTGCTTTTAACATGCTTGCTACTTCTCTTGATTCTTATGGTAATAATCTATTCCAACATTTCTGTTTCTCTACTTATTTTCTTTCTTACACCGACACGGTAAACGTTATTTTTAAAACATAACTTTCATAAAATAGCCTAAAAGATGGTTTCCATACGTGTCCGATACGGATACGGGTAGGCAAGTAAGGAGAAGTGTCCGTGTATCATAGCCTCTGATCGCTGTTGCTTGTTACCATAAATTGGAATTATTGTCTATGTATGCTTCGTGGTTGAGCAGAGGCGTACTACCCTCTAGAGCCACCTTTACTTGGGGTGGTTTTAATTAGTCCTCCCATCTGCTGGAACTACCCCTTTCCGGCTCCCTGATTTTAGAACATTACTAGTAGAAACAGATTTGTTGAAAATCTGTAGCATAGTTCGAAGATATGTCAAATTTTGTTGGAAATCTGAAAATTTTCATCTAAAAGTTAGTATTTTTTTATTTTTTCGAGAAAACGCATGAGCTAAAATTGAAATTGTCACACTGGAAAAATGTACCCAGATGTCAAACTAGCCCCTCTAACTTTCCAACCCTAGATTCTAACTGTAGTCAAGTGTTAACAATCTGAGACTTATGTGTTCGAGCGGTTTTTGAGCTTGACTCCTAGAATTACAGCTCTTATTTTTCTGTATGTTTGAGCTGTGGATTAGGTGCTTGAAACTGAATGTTCATTTTGGCAATTAGGATGGCTTTAGAGGGAAAGCCTTCGAGGATTGAGTTAGTTTCGAGTTTGGATTGATTCCTAAAGTATGGAATTCCGATTGTGAGATAGACTGCTAAAAAGGGTGCATGATAGACCTCTAACTGATCAGTAGCATTTGAGGGATGGGCTTAAAAAGTGTCTATGTTGTTTGATTAGAATATAAGTACCCATCAAAACCAAATCTTTAAGTGTATAATATGTTGTTTGTCAATCTCTCAATATGCAATTTGTTACATTGATCTCTCTTCGGGTTTTAAGCTTGACCGGGAATTCTCTGGTTCTGAGTTCTAACTTCAAATCTGTTTGTATAAGTTAGCGAAGGAAAAAGATGCCTAACATTTGCTTCAAACTTTCACCTAATGTTTTTAGATCGAGGGAATGGCGTTTTAGGTGCTCAGAACCTCTTGGTTATGGATTGCCACTTCTAATTTTTCTAGTTTTCAAGTATGTTGGATGTTTGAGTCCATTTATTTTCTCTTGTGCTTGCTTGTGACTCACATTGTCAATGCTTTTGATCAATTAGACATTCTGGTCGCGAAATACAAGAATGCAAAGTGGAATTTGGAAATGCTAGTCAAGTTAGGAGCACATACATTACATGGAGTTGATGCAACCAAAATGAGGCTGCACTCCGACTTGATGATGCAAAAGTTCGACCGGATCATCTTCAACTTTCCTCATGCAGGGTTCCATGGAAAAGAAGATGACATCCGACTCATCGAGTAAGCTTTACCTCTTATATTATATAATCACTTTAAGGCTAGTTTAATATGTTACCATTACTTGACTCTTTTTCGCCTATCACGTTGTAGGAGACATAAAAAACTCCTACTAGGTTTCTTCCAAAATGCAAGTGGAATGTTACGAGCCAATGGAGAAATACATGTAACCCACAAAACATCGACCCCGTTTAGCCTCTGGAACCTTGAGGGACTTGCTTGGGTAAGCTCTTTAAGGTTAATCGAGTGTGTTGATTTTAAGATAGAAGACTATCCAGGTTATAACAATAAGAGAGGAGATAGCAGCAGATGTGATGAGCCCTTCCCTTTGGGAGAATGTAGTACCTTCAAATTCGTATTGTTTCCTGAACTATCAATGCATGTGGACAACAATCATTTAAGATCTGAGGATCAGCGGACTTGGTTCCATCATGGAAATCCTCGCACATACTTTTCCGAAAATTTGAATAATGTAATACCGGAGAAGCTATTATCTGTTGTTGGTAATGTGGACCACTTTGTTAGGGACTTGAATCATTTCAGGAATATTTATCAGTCACCTATGGAAAGTGATCCGTACGAATTCGAGAGGTCCTTGGTTGAAGCAATTGGAAGACGTCATCAGCATCTGAGGAATCTTGTTCAGACATATGGATGTACATAATATGAATGAATTTTGTGTTCATCGTGAGTATGAAAGGTTTTTTGAAAGTGGTTCAGGAAGAATAATTCTAGGAAGTGAATCTACCATATGATTAGGAAAGGACTAAGGAATGCTGGTGTTTTTCAGGCTTAGATGTATGTATATGTCTGGTGTTATCAGTTGAACCTCTACTAGTTAACATGATTTTGCTGTTGCCCAAAAATTAATGTACATATGCAAATGGGTTAAGATATATCAAGTGTTGTTGCCTCAATTTACCTGAGATGAAAGATGGATCATGGGGTCAAAAGTGATCTAATGGTGAATAAAGCAAAGTACAAACAAAGTAATTCAAAAACAAAGTCACCATAGCCTACACCTCATAATAATATAATGTTGTATGGATCATGGAATAGTTTATTGCTTAATTATTATTTCTTGCATGTCATAAATTGTCTTTACAATTTGCTCGTTTTTGTATCAAGTTTTCGTGTTTTCTTTTGGCATTTTCAAAATTTTATCTCCTTTTCACCTTTTTTTTCTTTTGACTTTTTTCGTTTTTATCATTTTCCAAGTTTTACTGTTTTACATTTTCAAGGTTTTCATAACTTTTTCATGTCCTCATGTTTTCTTTTTTGTGTTTTTTTTTTCACTAATTTGATTTCACATTTTTTTTAGGGGATTTTCATTTTTCTATATTATTATCTTGTGTTTCTGCGTTTCTTTCTTTTTCATTGCATTGTAATGTTTTCATACTTTTTGTCATTTTTCGTTTTGTTTTTTGCGTTTTTACTATTTGCATGTTTTTCACAAACTTTTCGTCTGTCACGTTTTTACTCATGTCAAGGACATGAATGGTGGATTTGTTAAAGTATACAACATTTGAGGAAATTAATGTAGAATAAATTTCAATTTCAAAATAACATAATGAAGATGAATTACGAAATAATCATTTCTAAATTGAACTAGATGCGACTTTATTTAAGAATCTAAAGATACTCTAAAATAAATCTCATTTTGTATATTTTTAGCAATATTTAAACTTTTACACCCTTATTTATTCCAATCAAAGTAAATAAGTGCATTGACTTTACCTAATCAAATCGAATCTAAAAGATCTAAAAACAAAAAGGAATGTCTTGATTTTAATAATTGATTTCCTAAGTAAAGTTTATTGTATTGACTAGGAGAGTGATTATCTATAGTACTTTGTTTGATTTGATTTGAGGTTGATTAAATAAGATAAAACGTGACGCTCACGCTACCTAGTACCTTCCCTCCGAAGCCGAAGAGTTATTTTCCCCCCTTATTTCTAGTACTACTAGTATTTGGAAAGAAGCTTCTTCTTGTCGGACATAAAATAAAATAAAACGACAGTAACAAAAAGTGGTTGAATAGAATAGAGACAAGACAAAAGTCCATTGGAAAACAAACATGGAATACGAAGAAGAAGAGAGATGGTTTAACCATTACTCATCCAATCAGAGAATTTTATTAGTTGGTGAAGGTGATTTCTCCTTCTCGGCAACCCTCGCTCTGCACTTCGGTTCTGCCTCTAACATTGTCGCTACCTCTCTCGATTCCTATGGTGATCATCACTTTCTACTATTTAATTACTCTCTATCTTTACTTATTATTCATTGGGATTATAAACCAAAGTTTACGTTTCTAATTAGGGTTTGGGTTAATGGGTTAGCGTTGATCTTTGAAAACACCACTGTTGTAACTAAGTAGAGTGGAAAAAAGAGTGACCTTTATTACCCTGTTTTGGTTTATGAGGGTTTGAGAGTCTCATGGAGTGAGTGTCCTTTTTCTGTTTCTATGTATGTATAAAGTTTGTGTCTTTATGTGTAACATCATTAAGTTATGGATTTGCTTTTTTATTGCAATGGAGCTAGGTTTGGGTTTGATTTCATTCCTGATAATCCTCTAACCGAATTTAGGTTTTTTTTTTTTTGGGTATGAAAGGTTAAAAAAATGGAAGTTAATTGAATGTCACCAACAAAATTGGAGGCTTTTTGAATGTCTTGTTTGTAAAACCTTTAACTTTTAGCTTTATCCAAACAATGTATGGAATAGTCACGGTTGTCACTGGTAGATACCCTCGGGGAAAATAAATATATTCAACATAGACTATTATTAGGGTGATTGTTTAATCTCAACTCACCTTCCCGTTCCCGTTCCCGTTCCCCTTCAATTATTTTATCAACCTTCCTAATCTTAATCCAAGCAACCTTTAATTGGATGCATCTGTCTATGTTGTTTGAGTTCTAGTTAAATATGTTGTGTGTCACATAGAAATCTTCTTAATTACCGTTTCCACGTTGTTTGTCTGTTTTTGTTTCTTTTCCGTTACCTATTTCCTAAATATACTTTGTCCCGACTAATGTTCTCCGGTGTGTATTTCCATTTGTACATAGGTTGTTTGTCAGTCAGTCAATATGCAATTCGTTACGTACTATATTCCGGTTTTTGAGGTTTTAAGCTTGACTAGGAAATCTTTGCTTCTAACTACAATTCTATCTACATAAGTCAAACAAAAGAAAAAAGATTCCTAACATTTGCTTCGATATTTTCAAGTTTCCAATTATGTTGGATGTTACTTATTCTTATATGCTTCCGTTTTTTGTTCTTCTTCCTTGTTTGATCAATTAGATGTCCTGATTGGGAAATACAAGAAAGCAAGATTGAATTTGCATATACTATTGTTGTACGGAGCTTGTACATCACATGGAGTTGATGCAACCAATATGAGACTTCATTCCGACTTGATGATGCAAAAGTTCGACAGGATTGTCTTCAACTTTCCTCATGCTGGCTTTCACGGAATGGAAGATGACACCAGTCTCATCGAGTAAGCTGCCTGTTATAAAACTATCAATGTACTTTTGTCCCTTGTTTTTAAAACATTCTAGCATGAAAGCACATTATTTTCCAGTATGAAATAGAGCTGAATAATCCATATTTTTGGGTTTTACTATATATCGCCCTTCTATTACTTGTTACTGCCTCCCAGATAATGATTTGTTAAAGGGCATAATTGTCATTTGGAGGTAACAAGTAAAAGAAGAGCGGTATATGGTTATCAACTTTTTTTTTCAAGTGCTTTGCTCTAGTTTGATGGGAAAGCACTAAATTTTGATCCAACATGGCTCAATGTATATGTTTGGTTACTGATCTTAAATTTGGTCATATACCGAGTCCCTGTATACTTTCCGAGGCAACATAGATATTAAATTATCTTTTTTTGCATGTCATCTCATTTGTACCACATATAATCATTTACCTTGTAGGAAACATATGACGTCCTATATCAATTTTTATATTGAAAACTAGATATAGTTTAAACTGAAACAAGATTAAGTGTGCGATAATTAATTTACGTTCTGTATTTTACTCTTTGGATCATTTGTGATAAAATCAAAATGTACAAGGGAATACTTGTGAGCAGACTATGTTTCAGGGACCAAGTATACACATCAAGCTAACTACATTGACCAACTTTTACATATTTCATTGTTTAATCTGGAATAATATGTTGCTGTTATCTTTTGTTTGCAGGAAGCATAAGAAACTCGTGCTAGATTTCTTCACGAATGCAAGTCAAATGCTAGAAGCCAATGGGGAAATACATGTAACCCACAAAACATCATTTCCGTTTAACCGCTGGAACATTGTAGAACTTGCTCGGAGGAACAGTTTACGCTTAATTGGCTGTGTTGCTTTTAAGATAGAAGACTATCCAGGTTATAACAACAAAAGAGGAGATTGCCGAAGATGTGATGAGCCCTTCCCCTTGGGGAAGTGCTGTACCTTCAAATTCGGATCATTTCCTGCTTATAATAACATGTCCAGAGTGGACAATCCTCTATCTGAGCTATCTCTTGGTTACTCATTGTTGGATACACATTATCCTCGAATTCCGTTCCATCACGGATACCCGGAAACATGTTTGTCTAACAACATGTATGTAGTTCTAGAGGAGCCATTGGCTACTGGAATTGCATACCCCGTGAATCAAACCTTAGAAATTTATCAGGTGCCTATGGGAAGTAACCTGCACGGATTTTCTTATGGGACGCCGGGATTTGATTATGAAGGGTCCATGGCTGAAGCATTCGGAAAATGTCAGCTTTATCAGGCTAATCCAAGCCAAGATCAATATCAGGGAGATCTATCAGGACCTTGGGATATCCAAGGAGGATTCAAATTTGATATGAACAACTTTCCTGGTTACATGGGGGAGCCGAGTGCGTTGGTATATGGTCCGTATTCAGGAGGAACTCAGATGTGGGAGTACGGAAAGTGTGCTGAAAGTGCTTCAGGAAGATTACCTGAACTGAATTTATCATATCAGGAATCAAATGCAGCAAAAGCACCCGGTTTTGAGCACTATGAATGAAAGGATATCATCTGGGATGGAGATTGTCTTTTTTTTTTATGTTAGTCTCTTGGCTGGATATGTACATATTGATCGATGTAGGTGAAACCAGCTTCAACTTTGTGACTGATTCATTTTGGTTGGCTAAGAAATACATGCGTAGCAAGTACATTGGAACTTGTCCGGATTAATGTGCAACTGTTTCTTTTCCTGTGATATTATCTTTGCAAAAGAAATTTTATGTTCAAAACAATCCTTTAGCAATGGAATTGTTCCTACCAGTTAGGGCAGGATCAAGAGGATCCATTTAAAAGTATTCAAAGATGCATCACTATAAAAAAGAAAACTTTTTTTATCGATTTATTTGTTTGTGAAAAAAAAGAACTTCATCGGGGTGTTTATTACAGATTTTTGTAGAAAAATTTATTGTTTCATTTAGTATTAATGTAAAGGCTTCATTTTGAAGCTTCGAGTGAAAAAAACTGTTTGTATTTATTCTATTACGATAAAATTAACTTTATAATTTTTATAAAATGAATTTAATCTCTCTAAGTATCATATTGATCATGAAAACTACCTTTCTGATTTTCCAAATAACATTTTGAACTCTCTCTAAGTATATACTTTCACTTTACTAATAAAAAAGAAACACTTAAATGATCTTAAGGAAAAATTAAACAATTTTCTGTAATATCTTTGAAAACTAGTAAAACCAAATGGGTTTTAACATTTTGACCGAAGTAAAAGTTACTGCTTTTAGCTTTAACCTCGTTAATATGGCTGGATACACAAATAACCCCTTGAACTTGGCTCAATGTTGCTACTGACCCCCTCAACTTTCGATTGTGACAAATACCCCCCTCTAACTTGTTAAATGCTAACAAATAACCCTCTGAACTTGCCTACTAACCCCTCCAACTTTTGATTCTAACAAACACCCCCTCTAACTTTCTAAATACTAACAAATAACTCCAAATTGCTGCAATATCAGCAAATGTGTGACTCAAACTCTCATAGTTGCGTACGTGACTTTAAAATGAAGAAAAATCAATTAAAAAAATAAAAAACACAAAAAATAACTTAAATACAAAATAAATACAAAAACCCAATTTTCTGAGTAAGGGCTTAATATTAAGTTTTTATTGTAGTTTATGTAAGCGTTTATGAAATTTCAATTTCATTTTTTAATTGAGAATTTGATTCTTAATGAAAAATTTGAATATAAACAAGAAGATGTAAGGTTTTTTTTGCTTAATGTATTTGCATAATTTTTTTTAATCCCCCAACGTTTTTATTTTAATTATTTTTCTACTTTTTAAAGCATTCATGCGCCTATGAGAGTTTGACTCACACATTTGCTACCATTTCAGCAATTTGGGGTTATTTGTTAGCATTTAGAAAGTTGGAGGGGGTATTTGTTACAATCGAAAGTTAGAGGGGTCAACAGTAACATTGAGCCAAGTTTAAGAGGTTATTTGTTAGCATTTAAATAGTTGGAGGGGGTATTTGTTACAATCGGAAGTCGGAGGGGTCAGTAGCAACAATGAACCAAGTTCAAGGGGTTATTTGTATATTTAGCCCGTTAATATCGATAAACAAATGGGTTTTTGAAATAAGACTACCGTACAGTCATGGCATGCTCACGCTAAGAGTTTCTATTTTTGTTTAATTTTACTTTTATAATTTCTTGTTTCTTGATACTGAGACAAGAAATGCTCCATTGAAATGGGGTTTCTTGATGAAGAAGAAGAGAGATGGTTTAACCATTACTCATCAAATCAGCAGATATTATTAGTTGGTGAAGGCGATTTCTCGTTCTCAACAACTATGGCTCGTCACTTTCGCTCTGCTTATAACATCGTTGCTACATCTCTTGATTCTTATGGTGATCTTCATCACTTTCCACGTTTCCTTTTTTCTTTACTGCTTTCATGGAAATGACTCACATTTATGAGTTTTCGGACAATGCAACTGGTTACATTAATTCAAAATTTATATTTAAGTGCCCTTTAAAACTCAAGTTAGCATTTTTAGTTAGGGTTTACGTTACTGGAACACTTTTTTCTATTTTTGAATCAACCCTCTTGGACCCTTTTGACTCCTGAGTTACAAAGTGGACCTTTTTGGACCCCTTTTCCTTTTCTACATATGTTTAAACTTTTGGACATTTATTTTGTGCTTTTTTCAAAAATTTACTTAAATTAAGCTGTGGATTAGGTGCTTGCAACTGAATTTTCCTTTTAGTAATTAAGCTACTCTTGAGTTTGATTCCTAATATATCAATTTTTGTTTAGATGAACTAACCGGTTAGGGTCTTACTTATACAATACTATAGAAGTTAATTGAAAATCAACAATATTGGAGGTTTTTCAAAGTTTTGTTTATAAAACTTTTATTTAAACTCTCCTAACATTGAAAAAAAAAAATTTAAACTCTCCTAACCTTAATCCAAACAACTGTCAATTAGACGCCTTGTATCTATGTTTTTTTTTTAATAGAATGTGTCTATGTTTTTTTATTAAAATATAAGTGCCCATGAAAACCAAGTTTTTTTTATTGAGTTCAAGTTAATTATGTTGTTTGCTATGTTGCATATAGAAATTCTTCTTAGCATTTCCATGTTTAGTATCAGTTTTTGTTTCAGTCTCTTTTTGCCATTTCCATTACAATTTCCTAGCTATACTTCTTTCGAAATAAGTTCTCTTTTGTCCGTTTACGTTTATGTGCCACATAGGTTATTTGTAAATCAGTCAATATGCAAATTGATTACCTTGTATTGTATATCTTCCAGTTTCTGAGGTTTTGAGCTTGAGTAGGACCTCTCTGGTTCTAACTACAAATCTGAAAGATGCTTAACATTTGCTTCAAAACTTTCACCTAATATTTTACCTATTTGACGGAATGACTCTCTAGGTGCTCAAAACCTCTTAGTTACCGATTACCACTTCAATGTTTTCAAGTTTCTTATGATTATATTTATTTGTTCTTCTACTTGTTTGTGTGATCAATTAGATACTCTGGTTCGGAAATACAAGAAAGCAAAAGTGAATTTGGAAATATTATCAATGTATGGAGCATGTACTTTACATGGAGTTGATGCAACCAAAATGAGACTTCACATGGATTTGATGATGCAAAGGTTCGACAGGATTATCTTTAACTTTCCTCATGCTGGCTTTCGCGGAAGGGAAAAGGATGACCATGTCATTCGGTAAGCCGCCTGTTATAATACTGTCCGTGTATATTTTGAGGCTTCCGTTTGTTCTTTAACGCGAAAGCACTTGGTTTTCCAGTATGAAGTAGAACCAAATCGTCGAATAATTTTAAAGTATGTTGATTTAGTTTGATTGGAAAACACTAAAACTTGATTCTACATGGCTCAAAGTGTGTATATTTGGTTAATGAACTTAAATTTGTTCATACCAAATCCCTATATTTTCAATGCAACATAAATAGTATGCATCAAAATACTTTTTGCATGCCGTCTTGTTTTTACCACATGATCCATCTGTACTCTGTAGTTTACATTCTGTGCTTTACTGTTTGCCACCAGTTGTGTTAAAATCAAAATGTACGGGGACTGCTTGTAATCAAACCATGTCTTGGTGACCAATTGTGCATGTCATTACCATTTATGTTGCCTATCCTTTTGCAGGAGACATAAGAAACTCGTGCTCGGTTTCTTCAAGAACGCAAGTGGCCTGCTTCGAGCCAACGGAGAAATACATGTAACCCACAAAACATCACATCCGTTCAGCTGCTGGAAAATTCCGGAACTTGCTCAAAGGAATTCTTTGGGGCTAATTGACTGTGTTGATTTTAAGATTAAAGACTATCCTGGTTATAAGAACAAAAGAGGAGGTCGCAGATTCAGAAAATGTGATCAGACCTTTCCCTTGGGAAAGTGTAGTACCTTCAAATTTAGATTCTTTCCTTCTACTAAGAACATGACCAGAGAGGAGAATAATACTCCTATAAGATCTGAGCTATCGGATGGTTACTTATCTGAGACAGATTGTCAACCAACTCAGTTCCATCACAGACATCCCGAAACACATTTACCTGTTGGAAGCCTTGAAACCTCAGAGAGGTACTCGGAAGAAGCTTGGATGCACAGCGCATCGAGTTATGGTCAATATTCGGGAAGAACAGAGACGTCGGAGCGTGAAAGGTCTGTTGAAAGTTCTTTAGGAAATTTATTGTATTAGAATGCAGCAAAAGCATCAGGTTTCCAGCACTATCGATGAGAAAAAGACTTCCTCTGGGGTTGTTTGAGCTTGTTGTCACTTTTGCTGTTAGTTTTTTGGCTGGATACTTCAACTTTTTGTTCTGTACATATTTTGAGAGGTGAAACAAGCTTCAACTTTGTGACTGATTGATTTTGGTTGGCTAAGAAATATTTGCTAACATAACAAGTAGATTCAAACTTGTACTTATGTTTCAACTGTCTCGTATCATATGATATAATGTCTTATGTTCAAAAGAATCCCTTAATATAGAATTGTTGATGCCAATTATGAGTTTGTGTGGTCAAGAGTCTTAAGTTGCTTATGAGATCTTGAATCCAAGTGTATGCAAAAAAAAAAAACTTTAACAGGAAGAAAATCCATACCAAGAGTGCATAAAGGTTCATATTAAGAAATTAGATATATTATTATTGTGTTCCAACGAGATGGAATGCTGTACTTTTACTGTTCAGATCAAGTCTGAATTAATTTGTTATATAAAATATTTAAAAGGTCTTTGAAACCTTAATCCGTTTCGCAATCAACCGTTGTTCAGATCAAGTCTGAATTAATTTGTTATATAAAATATTTAAAAGGTCTTTGAAACCTTAATCCGTTTCGCAATCAACCGTTGGCTAATTACCTTTTGTTTAGCTATTTGTTTAAAATGACAAACAAGGACAATGATGGTGATGGTTGGATGTGGCAATTTGATAAGAGTGGAATGTATACGGTTCAGAGAGGGTATAGAGCGTCAATGTTAGCAGGTGATCCTTTTATCCCGGCTATGAATGTCAATTGGTCAATCATATGGAAGCTCGAGGTCGCCCCAAAAATCAGAAATTTCTTATGGCGCCTATTGTCTTCCTATTTGCCAACGATGACCAATTTAGCTTCCCGACATAGTATACATCCGAATGTATGTCCTATAAGTAAAAATTTAGTGAGAATTTTTATTTTTTTGAAATGACCGTACTTAATAAAGATGAAACTCCAAACATCCCAATTTGATATCAAATTAGCATTATGAGTAAAATAGTCTTTAAAATAAATATATCAAACCTAAAAAGCTCTTAAAGTTAGCTTTTTTTGCAAGATATTACATAGATAATAACTTGGAAGGTCATAAAATTTTGTTCATAGCCCCTAATAATCACAAAGCCATACTAATAAGAAAGAAGTGTGTTGTTTAGGAAAATAGGAGACCATGATTATAAAATATTGTTACAATGTTGATTTTGAACCATTGAGATTTGAGATAATGAAACGTCGAGTAGGGAGGTCTATAATTTGAAATTTCTGTCACTTAATTTTTGACTGAAGTAAAAGTTACTAATTTTAGCTTTTACCTCGTTATGGGGTTTTGAAATAAGATTACCGTTTTCTTTCCCCAAGCTCAGGCTAACTAGCTAGTCCCTTGGTGGAGAAGGCCAAGAGTTTCATTTTTTACTTTATCTTCTGTAAGAATTTCTTGTGTCTTGATTCTGATAAAAACACCATTGAAAAGGGTATTATTGAGCAAGAAGACATGGAGGATAATGAGATATGGTTAAAGCATTACTCATCAAATCAGAGAATTTTATTAGTTGGTGAAGGAGATTTCTCATTCTCAACAACCTTGGCTTCTCACTTTGGCTCTGCCTCTAACATTGTTGCTACCTCTCTTGATTCTTATGGTGGGTCATCATTTTCTTTTTTTCTCTACTGTTTTCATGCCCACTTGTCCTTGGAGATGATCACCTGCATTCATTTATGATGACTTTTGGGAGGACAATGCAACTGATTGTTACATTTATTCAAAATTTAAAACCAAAGTTAACATTTTTTTTTAATCGTAGAACCAAAGTTAACATTTTTAATTAGGGAGTACGTTACTAGAACACTTTTTTCTATTTTTGAAGTAACCCTCTTTGACCCTTTTGACTCCTGACCCTTTTTCCTTTTCTTTGTTTAAAGTTTTGGACATTTATTTTGTGTCCTTTTCAAAATCTTACTTAAATTAACCTCTGGATTGGGTTCTTGAAACTGAAGTTTTCAGCTAGTCTTGAGTTTGTTTTATGATACCTTCAAAAACTCTTTTTTATATCCTAATAAGGTTAATTTCTTAAATTCACCTGACACTCTCCTTGTCATTTGTTTAAACTCTCCTAACCTTATCCAAGCAGCTTCTAATTAGATGCATGTGTATACATTGTTTGATTAAAATTCAGGTGCCTTGTACATTATTTGAGTTTAAGTTATAGGAACTCTTCTTAATTTGCATTTCACCATTTCTTGTCCCTTTTTATTTCCATTTCTATTTCCATTACCATTTTGTAGCTATGGGTTCTTTGAAATAACGGAGGCCGTTTATGTTTACATGTTACATAGGTTGTTTGTCAACCAGTCAATATGCAAATTGGTTACCTTGTATCTTCTGGTTTCCAATGTTTTGAGCTTGTGTAGGGACTCTCTGGTTCTAAGTGCTAACTATTTTATCTGTCTACATAACACAAGTCAATAAAAGTAAAAGATGCCTATCATTTGCTTTAAACTTTCACCTAATAATATTTTAACTTTTTGATGGATTGACTTTCTAGGTGCTCAAAACCTCTTAGTTACCGGTTACAACTTAAATATTTTCAAGTTTATGATCTTATGCTTATGTTTATTTGTTCTTCTACTTGTTTGTTTGATCAATTTTAGATATCCTGGTTGCCAAATACAAGAAAGCAAAAGTGAATTTGGAAATATTATCAATGTATGGAGCATGTACTTTACATGGAGTTGATGCAACCAAAATGAGACTTCACACGGATTTGATGATGCAAAGATTCGACAGGATTATCTTCAACTTTCCTCATGCTGGCTTTGATGGAAGGGAAGACAATACCCGTCTGATTGAGTAAGGCGCCTGTTATAATACTGTACCTGTATATTTTGAGGCTTTCCTTTGTTCTTTAACACAAAAGCACATTGTTTTCCAACATGAAGTATAACCAAATCATCGATGTTTTTGAAGTACTTTGATTTAATTTGATGGATAAATACGAACTTGATTCCACATGACTCAATGTGTATATTTGGTTAATGAACTTACATATGGTATTACTGAATCCCTGTACTTTTCGATGCAACATAGATAATGTGTATTAAAATATTCTCGTTTTTACCACATGTTCCATCTGCATAGTGCAGTTTACATTCTACATTTTACATTTTGCCATCGTTTGTGTTAAAATCAAAATGTACGGGAACTACTTGCAATCAAACCGTGTCTTGGCGACCAAATATGCACGTCAAGCTAACTACATTGACCAAATTTTACGTTTTGTCTAGTTTAATCAGGTTACTTATGCTTATTGCCTATCCTTTTGTAGGAAACATAAGAAACTCGTGCTGGATTTCTTCAGAAACGCAAGTGGCATGCTTCGAGCCAATGGAGAAATACACATAACTCACAAAACATCATTTCCGTTCAGCAGCTGGAACATTCCGGAACTTGCTCGGAGGAATTCTTTAGGGTTAATTGACTGTGTTGATTTTAAGATAGAAGACTATCCTGGTTATAACAACAAAAGAGGAGATTGCAGAATGAGAAGATGTGATCAGCCCTTCCCATTGGGAAAGTGTAGTACCTTCAAATTCAGATTCTTTCCTGCTATTAAGAACATGTCCAGATTGGACAATAATACTCGTATAAGATCTGAGCGATCTAATGGTTACTTGTCCGAGACAGATTATCAACCAACTCCATTCCATCACAGACATCCCGAAACACATTTACATGTTGGAAATGCTGACCACTTGAATCGAACCTCAGAAAATTTTCAGACACCTAATGGGAGTGACCTCCGTGGTTCTGCTTATGGGACGCAGACATCTGATTATGAGAGGTCCATTGCTGAAGCGGTTCGAAGATGTCACCAGTATCAGACTAATCCATCCAAAGATCAATATCAGGGTGATCCACTTGAACTTGCGGATGTCCAAAGAGGATTCACTATTGATACGAACAAGTATTGTGGTTATAATGGGACGCCTTTACCAATTAGCATTGGAAGGGAAAACCTTAAGGTCTCAGATAGGTACTCTGGAGAAGCTTGGATGCACATCGCATCGATTTATGGTCAATATTCGGGAGGAGCAGAGATGTCGGAATATGCAAGGTCTGTTGAAAGTTCTTTACGAAGATTGCATGAACGGAATGTATTATATCAGAATGCTGAAAAAGCATCCGGTTTCCAGCACTATCGATGAGAAGAAGACTTCCTCTGGGGTTGTTTGAGATTGTTGTCACTTTTGCTGTTAGTTTTTTGGCTGGATAAACTTTTGGTTTTGTACATATTTTGAGAGGTGAAACAAGCTTCAACTTTGTGACTGGTTGATTTTGGTTGGCTATGAAATATTTGCTAACATAACAGGTAGATTCAAACTTGTACTCAGTTATGTTTCAACTGTCTCTTATCATATGATATAATGTCTTGTGTTCAAAAGAATCTCTTAGCATGGAATTGTTTTTGCCAATTATGATCGGCTTGTGTGGTCAAGAGTCTTTAGTTGCTTGAAGAGATCTAGTATTTAAATCATACAAAGAACTTTAACAGGAAAAGTGTTAGGAAATTGAAAATCGAATCTGGTATTGATTATTCAAGCTTGATATACAGAAAAAAAAATTAATGACCAACTCAGAACACAATAAAATAAACGCACATAATTTTACGTGGATATCCCAAACAAATTAGGGAAAAACCACGGACAACAATAAATATTTTCACTATAAAAACAAATCAAGTGTTACAACATCTCTCTATCTATAAGAAGAATAATAATAATTTTAACCAATTCTCTCTTTATAATAGAAGCATAACAACAATACAAAACTCCCTAATTTTTCTATAGCTTTCACTCCTCAATACTCTTACAAACACAACTCTCTTTTTCTTTTGATTGCCCCAATACTCGAAACTCAATCCATAAATATAGCAATTGAGTACATACAAAATTTCGTGAACACAATAATTCACAAATAATTATTTTAACTAAACAACAAAAACATGACACAACATTATATTTATTTGTTTGGCTGCATATATCAACTAGTTCAACATATATCTGACTTCTTTTCTTTTCTTTTCTTTTTTCTTCTTTTTATTTTGTTTTACTTTATAGTTATAAATTAATAGTTAATCTTCACAAAAAGAATCCATACAAAAGAGTGCATAAAGACTAATCATATCGAGAAATCAAATAAATCAATGTGTTTCAATGAGATGGAGTTTTCTATTTTTAATGTTTAAATCAAGTCTGAATTAATGGAAGATTATTTGTTATATATAATAGTAATAAATAAAGAAAATGCCTTTTTTTCTCTCGTAATGAGGAAGGAATGCTATTTAGTTAGAGAGCTTTTTTTGGTTGTTGTTCTTCGTTCCAATTCTTATTTCTAATTGAATATTAACCCATTGTCTGTGAAATACTTTTTGTGTTCTACAGCTAAATTAGAAAATCTTTGAAATTAGAAATTTCGGCTGGTTTGAGATGTTATTAAAACTTACTAATCCAATGTTGGGAAATTCATTATACATCATGTTATGGTCTTAGTTCAATAAGCCTAACCAAATGACATGTTCATTTACGCGCATTTATTCTTTACATCAACTATTTTCTAATTAAGAGGTATGCTTCTCTAATAGTAGTAGTTATTTCTTTTATTACAAAAGTTTAGAGAAAAGACGTTACATGATTCAGAAAAGCCCGATGGTGGAGAAATTGTGAACTCTAATAATGGAGTTGTTACCTTCTTTGAATCCATGACAAGTGTAAAAATGGGCTGCAAAAAGTTAACGGACCCGGATCCTATAATAATTTCCATGGCAGTAAGAATGAGATGCATGTGGGAATCTACAAAAGCCAATTTGGGCAATAATATAATAGTACCTATATCTATAATTAAAATGTTTTCCACGTGCAGTATATATGTTGAGGGGGTTGAGTATTTGACCAAACGTGAAGTGATGACCGAGAAGATTCCGTTTGCCTTGCGGGTCAACGAGGACTTGCTAATTGAAATGCCTAAACTAAACTAACCCCTTCTGAGCTAAAGACAAAACAGTTGCAGAACTACTTAAGCCCCTACTCTCAACTCAACTACTTGTTTTTTCAACACTTGCTAGCTTCTGTTCTGGATTATAAATCCAATTTTAAGTTCCTAATCAGCCTTAAATGGTCCAGTCGGTTCAAAACGGATACTCAACTTTAAACTGCTAGACGGCATTGGTGCTCACTTGGTATGTCTTCTCAATTTAATAATAATTTGAATAACCAGTTTATAATTATTTTGCATATATAATGTCTGGATTGGATTGTATTTCAATCATATATATCCATGTCTACAATCATCAACTGTCATTTCTTAGGAGATCAATATGTTAATAGCTTGAGTGGTGAAAGGTTTTGAGTCGCTTAAATTAGATCTAAGGTTCCATTTAAATGATGCTGACGGGCCTTGAACCGAGAATTCAGGAGAGAAATATCATCTTCACTTTAATATATGATTCATATGGACACTGGCATTCAAATTATGAGTCAGAGGAAAGTGATTGCTTTTGGAATGAGCTTTTTTACTGTGAGATTCATTTTCTGATGCAGAAATATTTTAAAGGGAAACAAAGCAATTTATATTTTCAGAAGATGTTCTATGAAAAGTTGTATTAAGTAGCTCTTTAGAAACAACATTTACAAATATAACAAATCTGTTTAACACGATTATCATTTTTGTTGCGTTTATATATAAGATTACATAACACCGTAGCGACAGGACTACCTCATTTTCACACCCTCACATTTTGTTCAGATACAGATAAATCATAAATTTGATGCGGATTATGAAGCTACTGTTTGTGCTTGTAGTCATGGCATTACATGCCACTACTAGAGCTTTACAAAGTAGCACAGACCAAGTAAAGAATTTGTTAACTTTCAAGAATTTGTCAATTGAATCTGATCCAGAAAACTTGTTATCAAACTGGACTGCAACTTCCCCGAATCCTTGCTCCTGGTATGGTGTTTCATGTTCTGTTGATAACCGTGTGACTGCTCTCAATCTCACTAATTCCGGCCTTACTGGTACAATACATCTTCTTCACCTTACTGCTATTCCATCTCTCAAGCAATTGGATTTGTCCAATAATAACTTCTCAGGCAGCTTCTCCACCATCGATTTTGGGCAGTGCAGCAACTTCACTTTGCTCAGTTTGTCACAGAACAGAATCTCCGGAGAGGGGTTTCCGTCTAGTCTAGGCAATTGTAAGATCTTGGAGACGCTTGACCTTGCTCATAATGAGCTTCAATTTAAGATTCCGGGAACTTTGATCGGAGGTTTGAGAAGCTTGACAGTTCTTTCTCTGGCTGCAAATAATTTCAGTGGAGATATTCCTCCGGAGTTAGGAGAGGCCTGTGGGACTCTGCAGGAACTGGATCTATCTAATAACAAACTCACCGGTGCTTTGCCGATGAGTTTCTTATCATGTTCTTCTTTGCAGAGGTTGAATCTTGGGAATAATTTGCTTTCAGGAGATTTCCTCACAAATGTCATCAGTAATCTACAGAATCTGAAGTATCTTTATGTATCATTCAACAATATAACCGGTCCGGTGCCTCTGTCTTTGGTAAATTTGACTCATCTTCAAGTGCTGGACCTTAGTTCTAATGAGTTTACCGGGAATGTCCCATTTCAGTTGTGTGCTTCGGAGCTACAACAGTTACTTGTTGCCAATAATTATCTCTCAGGGGAGGTTCCTCCGGAGCTTGGAATGTGCAAAAACTTGAGGAGAATTGATCTTAGTTTCAACAACCTCAACGGTCTGATTCCTTCAGAGGTTTGGACATTGCCAAATCTAGCTGACTTGGTTATGTGGGCGAATAACCTGACCGGTGAAATTCCTGAAGGAATATGCACGAAAGGCGGAAACCTTGAGACTTTGATTCTCAACAACAATCTCCTCACTGGTAGCCTTCCAGAGTCGATAGGGAGTTGTACTAATTTGACATGGATTTCACTTTCCAACAATCAGATGAATGGAGAAATCCCTCGTAGCATTGGAAATCTTGACAAGCTTGCCATACTTCAAATGGGAAACAATTCGCTATCTGGACAAATACCGCCAGAGCTTGGCAAGTGTCGGAGCCTCATTTGGCTTGACTTGAACAGCAATGATTTCGTTGGCGTCCTCCCAAATGAGCTTGCAGACCTAGCTGGGCTAACAGTTCCTGGTATTGTATCAGGGAGGCAACTTGCATTTGTAAGAAATGAAGGTGGGACTTGCAGAAGAACTGGAGAACTATTTCAATTTGAGGGTATTCGAGCGGAGAGACTAGAAAGTTTTCCTATGGTTCACTCTTGTCCAACAGCTAGAATATATTTGATGGAGACTGTTTACACATTTACAAGAAGCAATGGAAGCATGATATACCTTGATCTTTCCTATAATTCATTGTCAGGAATAATCCCGAAAGATTTCGGTTCAATGAGCTATTTGCAGGTTCTGAATTTGGGACACAACAAACTAACTGGAACTATTCCTGATAGTTTCGGAGGGCTAAGAGATATAGGAGTACTTGATCTATCTCACAATCATCTGCAAGGATTTATTCCATCATCTTTAGGTACTCTATCATTATTTAGCGATCTTGATCTATCAAATAATGATCTCCTAGGTCCTATTCCATCCGGTGGTCAGTTTGATACTTTTCCAACATCAAGCTATGAAAACAATTCTGGGCTATGTGGGGTACCACTGCCCCCGTGTGGCTCTGGAACCCCTAATCTGATTCCAGTAGCAAAAGAGGAGGAGCAATCTTTGTTGGACAGAATACCGTTCGGGGTTGCATTCTTTATCACTTTCTCGGGGACCTTTTTTATCTCTTTCTTGCTCGCCGCGTTTTCTGTTAGCCATTTTAATCTGGTGAGCTATTTCAAGTGTTCCAAATACCACCATCGTCGCTGATGCCTTCTTCTTAGGAGTGACAATTTCAGGTTTGGTGTCAAAATGGATATGTTGTATTTATTGGTTTGGGATGTGTTTGTAGTAAGACTTGTTTTCTTTACATTGTATTGTTAAATAAATGTAAAACAAATGCATCAGGTTAGAGTTGGATACGAGCATATTTGCTTCTAGCAAGAGGTGATAAATGTGTTCGTTATCGGTTAGAACTAAGGATATAAATGGGGCAGGAATTCCATGTCGCTGTGTGTATCCACCCGGTTGGGGACGGGGAATCCGCAATAAGAATCCCCATGAGTTAAGGATGAAGATTCTTTATTTCAAGAATATAATAGAACAGAATAGGATTCTTTATTTCTTAAACAATTTTGTCTCTCTATTTCTGAATTTCCTTAAATTGAGTAATTTTGCTTAGTTTACTACCCCTGGTATTTCCCACACTTGTAAGCATGTGGGACTGCTCCAAACTTTAAAGGCTTTGTTAGAATATCTGAAACATGTTCTTGAGATCTGCTATACAAGAGGTGCCTCTGACAAATACATTTAAATTTTGTTGGAATGATGACCGGATTTAATAAGCAAGCCATCATTTTTATTTTTCATACTTCATTGCATCGGGATATTCTATGGTCACTTTGTTTTTCACAAAGTAACCATTACTTTGTTTTGTCAATCATTGGATCATGGCTTAAAAACTAATCCAATGGTGAAAAAGACAAAGTATAGATAAAGTAAGGAAAAAACAAAGTGACCATAGCCTACACCATAGTGAATAGTCTCTTTATGTTCCTCTTAAGCTAAAATTTAAAAAGTTTCCATAAAAATCTCTAACTACAAAAATATGCTACCTCAAATCACTCTAATCACACTCTATTTCAATTACTTTTATAGCATCTTCAAGAGTTTGTAGCTCACTCTCTAAAAAAAATATAAAATAGACTCTTATTTATAAAACCTCTAAATTTTATTATCTTCAATAATATTTAATTATTAAATTAAATTATCTATTATTATCTCTATCAGTAGAAAGATGATGGAGATTAGCGAATAATGAAAATATTAATAAAAAAATTAAGAGCAGAGGAGAGACTCTTAAATTTGAGGAGAGCGACTGTGACTTTAATGATGAGAGGAGTGACTAAGAGGTTCTTGAAGTTGAGCTTTTATCCAAATTCTTTAAACTTGAACTAAGAAATCTAAATAAAGCGTGTTTTGGAGAAGCTCTTGAGGGTCTTTCTTTCATACAAGGTCCATATTTTAAAGTTTTAATTTCATTAAGTGGCCCATAATTTTACTTCTTCTCCTTTTTCGAGCCAATATATGCATTTATTTTTATAGTATTACTTTAATACAAGGACCCATATTATATGTCACCTAAAATCTCAAATGATTCCGAGCCAACTCTATATAGTTGAGTCAACGATGAAACAAAGTCGGAGAATTAGAAGCAACCTCTTTTGCAGTCCTTCATAGAGATTAGATTGCAGAAAAACTCTATACATATTGCTTGGCAATATAAAATTTACTTCGCAGTACAAGTTACTATGAACAATTGTCTTGGTTCTTTCTTTGTAATTTATTCCCACAATCTTATTATTATGAAGCACGACTAAATAAGAGTAAGTATTTTAGTGAGAGTTAGTAAAACCTTTTAATTTGGTAACATGTTTTGAAACAAGTTATGTAAATGAACCTCCGAATTTTTTCAAAAGAAATAGTTAGAAGGGTGACAAGGATAACACCTAACCTAAGTAAAAGTGTCTATTCAGAATTAATTCAAAACCAGGTGAGGTGGCGTTTTGTTGCCTAAACCTGGCATTCCTTTATTTGCTATTTGTAACCACATTTTGACTACCACATCAACCACTTAATGCACTTAATTGGTCAACCAAATTGGTCTTGGGGTCAAATTATAGTTAGTCTCAATAAGAGACCAATTAATTAGGAATCAATTGTCAAATAATTAGGTTGGCTATAGGTTGAATTTAACATTTCTCAATTTTAATGTCAATGCCTAATTCAGTTTAGCCTCTTCAAATTAATTTTTTGGGCTGAGTTGTCTTTCTATTCTATTATTTTAATTTTTCAGTTGATAGTTGAATCTGTTATTAGTTAAATAATTAATTATATTCTTATTAAAATGAGTCAGTTTAATGAAAAGAAAATCTTATTTCATGAGAAATATGGATATTATTGTTGGGTTTTTGACAAATCACATCCCTAATCAACATGGAGATTGAGAAATTTTAAAAGGCACTCAGTGTATGATGACGTGGTACAACAATAAAAAAATCCACATTGTGTAAATAATTAATAATATATTTTGTAGTTAATTATTTGTATAAAATTTTAGATGACAAAATAAAAATTTTAGACCCTAAAAAATGAATTCGAAACCTTAAATTATAAAGCCTAAATCCTAAAAGTTATAACATGTCGCTAAATTATTGATCCAGTATACATATGATGTGGTACACCAGGTCTATTCTAAAAGTTTTCCAAATAACTATAAGTTTACAAAATGCAAAGAGGCTCGTAAGTGTTTGGACTTTTAGCCTATATGAATATTGGTTCAATTACGAGCCCATCAAAATAATATATCATGTAAGAAAAGTTGAGTTGTTAGATGAGTGTTTAAAGAGGTGGAGTGTTATTTATTTTTGAATCCATTATGCCAAGTCTTGATAGGAATCATTATTAGCAACTAGTTGATGTAATCAATTGGTTAAACGAAACATGGGCTTTTTATAAGTCATCTAGAGATAATTAGTTCTGAGGTCAAGTAGGTTATTTTTTTAATAATACTTTGGAACAATATGCAATAATTTATTGTCAGGCTTGGAAGAGGAGGAAGGATATTTCACACCTCCTAAATTGAAAAATATACAAATCTGAAATCAATCTCGCACCAAACTAGATTATTTAAAACTTGATCAAAAACCCTTAAATAAATAAAAGAAGTTGTTTAGTATCATTTTATCTTTTTAAAACTTATTTTTAATTTTTCAAAATTATTATTAAAGAGTTTTTTTCTCTAAACATCAGTTTTTTTCTATACTCGTCGAACAATATCAAAATAAAATTTAAAAGTGAAAGGATTAAGTTTCATAAAATATCATTATTTTTTAAAACTTTTTGTTTTTGAGGTTATACCAGTAATTTTAGAGATATTAGTATAAAAAAATTTTATTTTGAGAAATTTTGCAACCAAATAATTTTAATTTTTTAAAAAGATTACATGCATTTTTTTTAAGATATTTTTGTATTTTACTCATTTTTTTTTTTGTTAACTTACTCTTATTTTTTTGATTATTAAAAAAACTTGATCAAGGAAAATGTGGAACGGTGAAATTACTTTCTAGGGCGATGGAAGACGAGGTCTCATGAAAGTTTTGATAAATTTTATGATTTTCTCAATTATTATGGTAGCTTAATATTAATATTAACATGAGATTAATTGAGAATGGGTAGGGCCAAATTGATGTAGTGGGAGCATTTAGACGAAAATGATTCTAACAAAGCTGGCCCACTAACAAAATATCCCAACTTGTCTTCTTATTATGATTCAAATCCAATCAAATACATTATATAATCACCATATCAACCAATGAATCCAAGATTCCAAATTTCCAATCTTACCCTTCCCATTTCCTTTTTTCTCTTTATTTATTTTTTTCACCAATTTTCTACAAAATATAAGAATTTCTTTTCAAAATGTCCTACTGAAAATATGTCATATTGTCTTCTTTTAATAAATTAGGGATAAAGTGGATATAACAATCTCCTTTAGTCACGACTTTCAAGCGTCAGTCTTTTTGTGTGAATAAGTTGGGACTTAACAATACTTGACGATCAATTTACTTAAAAGAGAGTTTGTAACTAGACCATTAATTTTTTTTGTGGTGGGAGTATTCATAGTGAAACACGACTAAGATGTTGCCTAAGGTTGTGGGGCCATTGTCTCTCCGAGTTATCGTTGCTCGAATGGGTTGGACGCATGAGGCGAACACTTCATATGGGAGTTATTTCATGGCTGCTTTGTGCTAGAACATTTAAAATAGAAGTTTGATAGTTATATTCAAAAGGGTCGGCCACATCGTTAGTTAATGCTAGGTGACAGTTGAGAATGCGTTTTATGAGCTCAAACCAATATCTCATAATCCTCATCATAAAATATAATTCAAATTACAATATTGAGTTCCAATAATGAAAGATCCTTCCTTTTATTTACGATAAAATATAGTTCTCAAATCACTATTATTCCAAAATCGAAACCATAAATTATTTTATGGATGTCTTGCGTTTTTACTAATGTAATAGTTTATGAACTAAATTGATGCTAACGTTCGTTTTACAAAGTTGTAACTCAATGTGTTATGTAAATTTCTAAATGTGAGTTTTTCTAAAACAAAAATGTCCTTACTTGAAATTAAAACTTAACATATAATTTTATAAAAAAAAACACAAAGAACACCACGTACATTTAACTACAAACTTTTAAACCAAATATCTTTATTTGCTAATAAGTCGATCAAACCCTCTCAACTTTAAAAGAGACTACATGTATTTGAAGTGCTTATTGTTCTATTCCTGAAAAAAGCGCCAATTCCGCCTTGTGCTATAATTCATTTGCGCTTAAACGAGCACCAACCACAACAGCAAGAAACTATCATTTTGTTATCAAACTCAGTCACTTCTTAACTATTTTCGATGTGAGATTTAATTTGTCCACGTCCAAATAATCATATTTAGAGCCATTATTTAAACAGTTAAATTTCTAATTGATATTATCAATGGTTACATGTATAGAATAAATAGAAATTCAGCAAAAGTAATTGTCATATTAATGGAACGTATCAATCAACTTACTTCCATAAATTTATTATATCAGAACTTGTTGATCCTAAATAGAATCATTTAAAACAATAAGTTGGCTTCTATATCTAAAACACATATTTTTTTTTGTTCTTTCTTCAATAGGAAAACACATATTATATTCTTTACATTACATAATATTTATTAACACAAGACAATTTAGGTGATTCCTAACCGAAGTGAGCTACAAGTTTTTATTATTTTTAGGATTCGCTCAACTGATTACCATCCTTCAAATTTTCACATATTTTTTATGTATTCAATCGATAAGACGTTGACACATATTGTATTTAAGCTAACATTATATAAAATGAACCAATTTAGGGTTTGAAAAGTAAAAAAAAAAAAAACCACATTTAGCAACCACATTTTTTGCACGTAAATGTATCCATCATCAAAAGACACTACATTTGTGGATCAGAGACTATCTTCATTGCCGACAAACTAGTGGTATGATGTAGAGCTGTTTCGTTTAGAGGCAGTTTAAACCCAGTTTAAAGTTTTGAAGGGTCATTTAAAATGGTGTTTTCACAAAATTAGATCATAAAAATCTCCATTTAAAATTACTACCCTTTTATTATTTTAAATGTGATATATATTTTATTTAAAATTTCTCATGTAACGGTAAATGAACAAAGTAACCATAGAATTTTCCATTATTATATTAACTTTTATCGATTATCAGTTGATCAAATTTTTTTTGATAAATTGCAAGGAGCATGATTCGAATTCTGATCTCCTCAATCAATTGGTATCATTGGATCAAATTTTATGCTACTCATTCAATGGTGAAAATATGTAAATAAAAAAATAAAGTAATCATAAAATAAACGCCTCATTTGTATTTATTTGATCATAAATTAAAATTACAAATGAATAAATCTCAATGACCAATCGGGAATTTAGTCAAGGAACTAAATTTTGAGTATTTAAACAAGTCTAAACAGACAATTCAGTATAAATCAGACTCTCAATTTTAAGCAACGGACTAGCTAATGGTACATTTACAATAATGCAAGTAGAAGTTGTATGGAAGAAAGAAGAAGATACTTTGCGTCAAAGCACCAAAATGATTAGAAATAGAAAATAGAAACAATTGAAAAAAAGGGAATTCCTTTCCTCCCATACACGTACACACAAATATGCCTTGTCTCCATTAATGTATTAAAAACAAAGACAACAAATAAAAATCCAATCTTTAATATAAACAATCAATGCTTCCTTCCTTCATTGCTTTCACCCTATTTCCTTTCTTTAAGTGCACTGTAATCCATCATAACAAACCCTCACCAAATCATCATCTTCCCTCTGCTTCTACTTTCACTTTCAATGGCGTAAACGCAAATTTCACTTCCCTTGCGTGCCGGAAACCTCCCAAAACTTAACAAATCATAGACAAACACATACCCTTTTGAATTCTTATTAATATTCTTTAATACCCATTTGAAGTAGAGGTGGGAGTGATGAGAATCTGAGGAAGAAGAAGATAAAGAAGATATTTTTATAAAGGGGGATTCATTTTGGGGTCTGGGTTTTGAAATTTGTGATCTGGGTTATGATTTGTGTGAGAAAAATCAGTCAATCTGGGAAAGGCAGGTGCATATTTTCTGGACGGGAGGATATTCGATTGCATCAATGAAATCACTGGGGCCTTGGCGTTTGCTAGGATGAGTGATTCTGCTTATAAAGTTGAAACGACTTGTCGTCTCGCTCAATGGCGTATAGAAAATCTTGCTTCTTGTACCTACCGAAAGTCCGATCCTTTCCGGATCGGCAAGTGGAATTGGTGAGCTTTACAATTCTTTATGATGGTTCATTTTAGGCTTTGTTGTTGTTGTTGTAGGGCCTAGGTGGCCTGTATGGTCTAATGCATAAACTAACAGTATGGGCGTTTTATTGTTTGGTTGCTGAGAAAAGTTTGTTGCTTTGCTGTGAAAGTTTTGTTTTTTGTGGAGTGAGATATTTAGTTTGTTTTCTGTGATGTTATGCAAGATGATCTAATGAATTCTGATAACTGTCTGTTTGTTTGTGCATGTTTTTGGATTAAAGGCATATATCGGTGGAGAAGAACAGGGTGTTATTTGTTAAATTGTTTCCGGAGATATCGAATCTGACCAGAGACAATCCCCCGATTGCATCTTTCATTGTTCGAGTTGTTTCTTCTGTTGGTGATCGAAAGGCCTTCACTCACCCCGGTAACTACAGTTTTCCATTTTCAGCTCTCGAGGATCATACTTGTTTCTCATGTAATAACACTTGCTAGAGCGCCAATTCAGTCATTTGGGAGGTTATGAGTATCTTTTGTGTACCAATTATGATTATCTACAGCTAAATTGAAGTGATCTCCAATTAGGGGACTCGTAGGTCTAACTTGGGGCTCGTGTCCCCTGCTCTTGATCCAATTTCACCGGAGAGAAGTTGTTATATTTGATTGAGAAGATATATGTTGGCTTTTACATTTTCTTGATCATCTTTAATCGAGATTTCAGTTCTGTATGTTATTGATTGACAAGATGAACAAAGTGTTTGAACTACAAATTTATATTTGATTTAATTCTGTTTTTTTTTTAATGTTTCTGCAGAGATAACAGACAAGCCACTCAAGAATAGTGAGGATTTCATTTGGCAAATTGAGGTCCCGCTTACAGGAAAATTCATCATCGACGTTGAATTTCTAGATTTGAAGTCAGCATCTCCAGAGGTATGCTCTAACTTCATCATCTTGTTTCTCTGGCCGTTAACTCAGAAGAATTATAATGCTTTTCCTCGAATAGAAAATTGGATAGCATTAATGTATTGTTATTTTCACTGTAATATATGGGAATCTGGCATGATTAGAAAGTGTAGTAATTAGAAGAGTACTTTACCTCAATTTTAACATATGTGATTTAACTCCAAATATATACAGGGCGGAGAACCCTGTTCCATCTGGGCCGAAGGAGTTGCGAAAAAGCGATCAAATGCTACAGCTCTTTCATCGTTTAGTCGAATGTTATCAGAAAGCATCCACACCGACATCACGATTAATGCTTCCAACGGAAGCATTGGGGCCCACCGCTCTGTTCTTGCTGCCCGGTCACCTGTTTTCCATAGCATGTTTGCTCACGACTTGAAAGAAAAAGAACTTTCCACCATAAATATCTGTGACATGTCAATTGAAGCCTGTCACACGTTTCTGAATTACATTTATGGAAGCATTCAACACGAGGATTTTCTGACCCACCGGCTCGCACTTCTCCGAGCAGCTGATAAGTATGATATCGACGACCTGAAGGAGGCATGCCATGAGAGTCTTCTGGAGGATATTGATACAAAGAATGTGCTTGAGAGGCTCCAAAGTGCGTCCCTATATCAGTTACCGAAACTGAAGACAAGCTGCATGAGGTATCTCGTGAAGTTCAGTAAGATATATGATATTCGGGATGATTTCAATGTGTTTATGCAGTGTGCTGACAGGGATTTAATAGCTGAAGTTTTCCATGAAGTTCTCAGTGCCTGGAAAGGATTCTAAAAAAAGCCGTGACGGTATTGGAATTGTTGTGTTGATTGAATTTTACAAAATCTACAGAAGCAGGTGGTTAAAAAGATTAGTGTTGTATTATTTGTTGGAATTAAAACAATTCTTTAATCTGAAAGGAATTTGATTTGATCATGTACATATGGGATTTTCATGACCTAGAAGTGATATGTTTTAAGTTAAAAAGTGTTGATGTACTCTTATAGATGCTTTGATTGGATGAAATGTAAATGAATTGTTTCTTGCTACTTGATTTTTATTTATTTTTTTCAAGAATGTGTGAGAGCTAGATGATATCACTGGATGTTTGTTGATTATGATCTGAAAAGGTAACAATAAAAAACATAAATCATCAAGTGATATTATATGGTGTTATACAGCCAAAATTAAATCCATAATAGAGAGATTAGAGAATTACAAGATCAATTGTTGCATAATTAATTAACTAGTGGATATTCCTATCAAGTGAACATATAAGCAGATAGAGACATAAAAAATAAAATGTCCTACTACTTTCCAGAGATTCCTTAAAGATAAAGAAAGATTATGGAGAAAATTTCATTAAAATTATGGATACCATGATTATGGGAAATTATTGCATATCAGTTGATGAGGTCAATCCAAAAGGAAATGCATCAAATATATGCTTAATGGAGGTATCCAAAAGAAAGAAAAAGAAAGGTTGAAGAAAAAAAATCATAATGAACTTACCGAGCTGGTATAGAAGCTCAAGGAGAAAACCGAGGCAGGGGCGGAGGCAAGTAGAGGCTTGGGACGCGCCCCCTGCTGCCGAAACCACCCCTATTCGAGTGTTGCATTCCCCACTGATATGAGGAATAGTAATCTTTTCAGGTAGTAAAAGGAGAAGTTGAAACTTGAACTTGGAAAAACTACTAATAACATAAGCAGTTGTTAGGAATGAGCAAGAGAAGGAGGATTATGATTATGGTTATGATTAGAATGAGAAAATGGAGGGAATATTATGAGCATCTTTTCTGAGTTCAAGCATTATACCCCTAGCTTCATGTTGGGCTTTCAGGCCCATAAATAATCTTCACAATTCTCATCATTTTATTTCTTTGTTTCTTGGCTATCATATTATCTTTTATTTATTGTGGTGAATTTTATGTAAAGCCTTTAAGGTATTTTTTCTTTCCCAATTTGAATTCTAGTGTAAGATTTTATGACCAGTTAAGTATCAATTGCACAGAGAACTTGTGTGTATTGTTAGTAACTTTTAATCAAATCGTGCAACTATGAGGCATGAAGTATTGGTAACTATGAACTTCAAACGCTTGCCAAACCTTTGTCGGAGTACATGAAAAGAGGGCCGGCGTTGAGGCTCCTATTATACTCCTATTGTACCTCTAACAATCAAGTTAGTAAAGTTAATAAGAGATAAAAATGGCTAGGAAAAATGAAGCAAATAATAAGAATATTCAGAATCTAAAATAATGTGTACCTTAATTCCATTATTTGAAGATGATATAATGTCAAGAATGTTGCCCTAGATAGCATCATCTTTTCTTTTTTACCCTTACCTTTGGAGGCAAAGGAATAAATGTATTTAAGATCTTCTGTATGGAGGTACACGAGTTGACCACAACCACCTAATCATTTTGTGTTTTAGCTCTAAAATGTCCAAAGACGCATCTTAGCATGTTAAGGACGCTCCTTAAAGATTGGGGGCGCACCTAGGAATTAAAATTTCTCCTACCGTGACCAAATAAGGTATATCTTATCCGACGCAAATCCTCCCCCTCCCTCCTTTGGGTTCATTGTTCCAATGGGCCGGGTAGATAGCCTCAGCTTTGGCGGCCCATACCATAATACCATTATTGGTTAATGACATTTTGACTAAGGCATAGATATCAAAAGTATGAAAATATGTCTAATGAGCATGACTTAATTCAGACTCATAACTGGTAATGCATTTAACAAAAATCAAATTTGAAATCTCTTCTACAGAATTCAGCATACTACATTTGCATGCTAAGAAGTTTGACATTCCAATTTGTTATATGATTTTTTCAAATGAATGAATTTGGTCAAGTTTATTGTATGTACTTACATTTCAATAAAATGTAATTTTTTTTTATGGAATTAAAATGTAAATTTGATTAGACACAGTTTGAACGCGATGGGCTGTGGATTCTGCATTCAGAGTGAAGATGGGCTGCCAGAAAAAGAACAAACATAAATTGAAACTTTTCCATTTAGAATTACATTTCCGAAAATATTAAATGTCACTAAATCAAGGGAAATTCTTTTGATGACTAATTGAGATCATGTATGTATGTAGTCATTATATATTATTGCAATTAATTTCGCAGAATTATAGTTATGGAACATTAATTTTACAAAAATGGAAATGAATAAACTGATATCAGGTTCATAATTACCTTCTTTAATTTAATAAAAACATAATGAGAAAATCAATTTAGAGTTTATTAGAAAAATAAAGAGTAAATTACAAAAAAAACCTATGATTACAAGAATTTTGGAAAAAAAATACATGTTTCTCCAAATTTAATCCTTGTAGTTACAATTTTTTTGAAAAAGAGAACTTTTAGATTTGAGCTTATAAAAACGAGTGTTAATAATCTCAAAACAGATTTTTCTAATAGTTAGAGTTGTTTAGTACCACATATTCTATTAAAGCGTTTATTTTATTTTTCCAGAATAATCATTTGAATAATACCAAAATGACCTCAAAATTTAAGAGTTGAAGAATTCTAGTTGTTTAAAATATTATACTTTTGAGGTCATCAGTAATAGTTTAACAAAAAAATCCTCCATTTGTTGAAGTAAGCAAGAGTAATTTTAGTATTGTCGATCCAAAAAAAGTACTCATTTTGATAAAAAGCGAGAACTTGAATCCTCAATGTAACAAAAAAATAAACTATAGTCTTTGATGTGCAAAGGAGAGAAAGACATAGGTAGTTTTTGGAAATCATCCTTTAAATTAAGGAAGGGGGAAAAAAGAAATCAGTTTCCACCCAAATCCTAACTGTAAAAAAGAAAATTGATGAGGAAAATGAATAAATAATGGAAAAACGTAAAATCAGTGAAGAATTTTTTAAAAAGCCATTAATTAGAGCAAAAATGATAACTCAAAATGAGAATTTCCATAATGGTCTTTTATCAAAAAATGGAAGCAAATCTGTTCTTCCATAAACAGAAAAAAGAAACAGATTCATAAGATATATTCAGAGTATAAAAACAGAGCAAAAGCAAAGTCTCTTCTACATTGTACATTTTTTCTTTTCATTAATAAAGCAATGAAGCTTTCAATTATCACAGCCTTGCTTTTCTTCTCTCTTTTCCATCCACCTACTTTTGCTCTAAAAAAGGTCTGCATTTTTCTTGCTTTTTTCATTCTCATTATTGCTTCCTCTGTTTCATATTTCTCATTATTTTCACTTTGGATTCTGGTTTTGTTAGTCTTATGTTGTGTATTTGGGATCACATTCACACGGTCCCGAAGCAACCTTATCCGATATCGAAAGTGTTACTAATTCCCATCTTCAGTTGCTTGATTCTGTAATTGATTCTGTTTCCTTAAGGTATATTTTGCTCATGTTTTTCTTTGTTTTTGAGTTTCTTACAATATGCAAAAATATAAGAAAATTCTCATTGCTACCCTCAGCAAAGACCAAGATGAAGGGAAAGAGCAAGCAAAGGATAAAATCTTCTATTCTTACACTCAAAACATCAATGGCTTCGCGGCGGTTCTTGAAGATGAAGAAGCAGAAAAACTGTCCAGTAAGTGCTTTTATTTTTTAACTTGTCACTAAAGTTAAATTTTGGGTTATTATTTTATAGAAGTTACAAATTATGCATATTTTTTTGTTTAAAACTTACAATTAAGTCTCTATTTTTGTCTAATTGCTTTACGAGTAATTTCAAAATGGACGTTAAATAATTTCAGTGTGTTTTATTTCAAATATTATAAGTAGCTTTTATATGTTTTGAATTGCAAATGATGAATGCAGATCATCCAGAGGTGATATCAGTTTTTGAGAATAAAGCAAGGGAACTGCACACTACACGTTCATGGAATTTTCTTGGATTAGAAAGGGATTTTCAAATTCCTGCCTCTTCAATTTGGACCAAAGCCAAATTTGGTGAAGATGTCATTATTGCTAACCTAGACACTGGTAAGTATTATTCCTCTAATTTCATTTTAAATAACAACAATATTTTTCCTAGCAATTTTAATAATTTGATGTCACATAGGAATAGAAATATTTTATTAAAAAAAAATACATAGGAATAGAAATATTTTATTAAAAAAAAATACATAGGAATAGAAATATTTTATTAAAAAAAAATACATTGACCTAATGCACTGATTACTTGGTGCACTACAATGTAACAAAATCTCTCTGATATTTTTTGGGATTTTTTTACTTTAACTCTATTACATTGAAGTTGACTACTAAATAGTAGTTATGAGTCAAAAGAGGGTTGCATTTGCAGAAAAAGTGAATTATAAGGATGACAAATGAACATAATTGGATATCCTGATATAGAGTGAATCCGAGGATTATTTATTTATTCAATATGTTTTGAATTGAAAGAATTATTTATTGGATGAAGAATAATGGAGTGGTGGGTAGGGTCAATAAAAATAATAATCAAAGAAGGCATAAAAATAAAAATGGATAGTTTACTTTAGCATAATATAATAAGAACAATGATAGCATGTGGTATAGTATTCTTTTCATATTTTGACATTTTTCATAGCAATCATCTTTTCTAAAAAAAATTTGTTATTTTTTGTAAAAAAATAAAATAAAAACAGGGGTTTGGCCAGAAGCAAAAAGCTTCAGTGATGAAGGAATGGGAGAAGTCCCATCCAATTGGCGCGGAATCTGCCAAAATGACTCCTCTCCTTTTCCTGTTCGTTGCAACAGGTTTTTTTTTCTACAACTATTTATTCTCCAATTTATGTCTAACAAATTTATTACATCTATTTGAGAACGAAGAAAGTATATATTACAGTCAGCTTAACGTTAAATTTATTAATCTTAAAATAATAAGATAAACTAAGAATAAATAACTTCAAAATGAACATGTCATTATTAAACTGTTCATGTGTGTAATACATACATGGTTAAAACACACTATCATAAAAGTAGAAGGTATCTAGTGTCTAAGATATATTGTATAGTCTTTGTTGGTAAATACTATACAATATGACTGTAATTGGAGAATTGACCGGATGGCAATCATGTATCATTCTACAAGGCTGCCAAGTGTCTTAAAATGAAAAGAAAATAACACACTAGAAAACTAAAAAACACTTGTCAATCATATGGATGCTCCTCCACTCATATTTATGATAAAGTGGATGAGGTATTGCTCACATCACCATTTTAGTAGAGTACTAATCAACATTAATCATTTATGGATAGGGGAAATTATTAAGGTGATCAAGACCTTTAATAAAGTTGGGACTCCCTATTAGTTGTGACAAGTGTATTGATTAGTAGTAATTCATATTGTTGTGAGCATATGCACACTTATGCTCATTGGAGATTATTGCCATTAAGAAATAAATATGCAGCACTCTTGATATTTCATTGATTGGTCAGGTGTACATTTTCGAAAATTTTACAAATTGTTTCATTTTAACTTTATGGTGTGTATGTAATATCAGGAAGCTAATTGGAGCAAGGTACTTCAACAAAGGCTATGGAGCATATGCCGGACCTCTAAACTCCTCATTCAACAGTGCACGAGACACTGAAGGACATGGAACTCATACCTTGTCCACAGCAGGAGGCAACTTTGTCAAAAAAGCTAACATTTATGGAAACGGCAATGGAACTGCCAAAGGCGGGTCTCCTAAAGCTCGTGTGGCCTCTTACAAAGTTTGTTGGCCACCAATTAACGAGAGTGGCCAATGCTTCGATGCTGATATCCTAGCTGGCTTTGATGCTGCAATAAGTGACCGTGTCAATGTCATTTCGGTTTCCCTTGGCTCTGCCCCTTCTGACTTTTTTGAAGACCCTATTGCCATTGGTGCATTCCACGCTGTTCGGAGTGGCATTAGTGTTGTTGCTTCTGCTGGTAATTCAGGACCCGATTCTTGGACTGTTGCAAATGGCGCGCCTTGGATCATAACCGTAGGTGCTAGTACCATGGACCGCCAGTTCTCGAGCTACGTTTCTCTTGGACCTAACCAACACTTCAAGGTACTTGACTCTTACTAATCATGTTTAGAGATTTATTAAATTCGCTTAACTTAAATTACTTTAAATGTGGTGAAAAAATAGGGTACTAGCCTCTCGGAAAAGGGATTGCCAGCCGAAAAGTTCTATTCCCTTATCACCGGAGCAGCTGCCAAGGCGGATGGTCAGATGGCCAGTGACGCGTGAGTGGTTCATATTTTAATTAAAGCACATTAGCAATCATTGGAATAGTTTGTAACAGGTCTAAATTGTTTTGTAGTTTACTTTGCAAGCCAGGAACACTTGATCCTAAAAAGGTAAAAGGGAAAATATTGTTCTGTCTACGTGGCGAAACCGGGAGGGTAGCAAAGGGAGAGCAGGCGCTTCGTGCAGGCGCGGTGGGAATGATTTTAGCGAATGACGCAAAATCGGGGCATGAAATATTAGCTGATACACATTTGTTGCCAGCTTCTCATATCAATTTCCAGGATGGTGTATCTGTTTTGGACTACTTCCGCTCTACAAGGTAATTATACCAATGACAAGACTTATCATTTACACTGCTAATTGTTCAATTCATCTTCAACTCTTTGTGATTGATTTAACAGGATTCCTATGGCGTACATGACTCGTGTCAAGACCGAGTTGGAAACAAAACCAGCTCCATCTATGGCGGCTTTCTCATCAAGAGGTCCTAATCTAGTGGAACCAGCAATTCTCAAGGTTTGCTTTTTATTTTATCTTCAATCATCTTTGGTTTCAATAGAGGCGGATCTACGAGGTCACGTGCTCCCTTGCCCCGAGAAAAATGACAAAAAAAAAATTTCAATGAGAAAAGAATTAGTTGTCTAGATATAAATAAGATAGCATGAATTAAACAAAACTTCTCAAGCCTAAGGTCCTGTGTTCAAACATTCATTTTTACATTATAAATTTTATTTCTTTTTGCAATTCTAACTTGCAGCCAGACATTACTGCTCCGGGTGTTAACATAATTGCTGCTTACACTCAAGCAATTGGACCAAGCGGAGAAGAATTTGACACGCGTAGAATTCCATTCAACACGGAATCTGGCACTTCAATGTCTTGTCCTCATGTTGCCGGAATTGTTGGACTTCTAAGAAATCTGTACCCGCATTGGAGCCCCGCTGCCATCCAGTCCGCCATCATGACATCCGGTACATAAAGTCACCATTTTTATGATCATTTAAAATTTACACAATGGCAAGCTTTTATCTAATCAATCTGTTCGGTCGTGTAGCGAGAACGCGCGATAACAACCAAGAACCGTTACTAGATTCATCAACAAATGAGAAAGCTACTCCATTGGATTACGGATCAGGACATGTTCAACCAAATCGCGCAATGGACCCCGGTCTAGTTTATGATTTGTCGGTTAATGATTACTTGAACTACCTATGCAGTAGATCATACAACCAAAGCCAGATCAGATTATTCTCGGGCGAACCATACACTTGTCCGAAATCAGTCAGCTTAGCAGATTTCAACTACCCTTCAATCACAGTCACCAATCTTAGTAATGGCACACTAACAGTTACTAGAAGACTTAAGAATGTCGGTACACCAGGAACATACAATGTTTCTATTAAGCAACCTGCTGGGTTTTCGATATCAGTTGACCCGAAGAGCTTGGTGTTTGAGAAAATAGGGGAAGAGAAGACATTTAAGGCTAGTTTTAAAGGTAATAATTGGAAAGATGACGAAGATGCTGTATTCGGGGGATTGACATGGTCGGATGGGAAGCATTTTGTTAGAAGTCCTATTGTTTTTCTTCGCTAATCAACTGTGTTTGTCTATGTACAAATCAGGCTGACTATTAGTTTCTTTATTGGAAATGGAACATTCTCATTTTAATTCTTTTTTATGAATGCTACATTTGTTTCACACAAATCAAATACAAAATACAACTTGTTTGATTTAATTATGTTGATCTTAGATTTGGTCCATAATTAAGGGCTATCCATAATTTAGTATTTCTTCCTTCAACACTATATTTAGCAAAAACCCAATTAATTGCATAATTAATTAGTAATGATCTACTTAGTTGATTGTGTCCGAAAATTATGAATACTGTAATTTCTATCATTCTTTTATTTCTTCTGCATCATCTTCCTTCCAATACAGCCAAACAGGTAGTTGTAGAATCATCTTTAGTCATGATAATTAACTTTAAAATATAGATTACTACTACTATATACATCACTAATATAGTTTAAGTATCAGTAATTGAAATTAAGATGAGTGTTATTATTAATTAGAGAAATGGAATTCATTCGGTGCAGTGTTACATAGTCTGATGGTAGCATAGCAAGTGTGAACAATGCTGATAATTTGAAGCAATCCCATCTTGAGCTACTGGAATCCACCATCAAAACCGAAAGGTTCATCGACTTTCTTATTGCATAAGTAAAAAAAATTGTGCATTTCTACAACCTTATGCGTATATGTTATTGTTTGTGTAGTACTACTTGCTGATTCGAAGAACGATCTCGTATGTTCGCATACTAATGCTCTAAATGGTTTTACTGCATTTCTTGGAGATGATCAAGTACAACAGCTCCGCGGTAAAATTCTTGTTATTTGATGTTTAATAACATGGATTATGCGAAAAGTATAATTAATTTAATCGATGCAGGAAATCCGAAAGTGAAATCAGTTTTCTTGGACAAAAAATGTGAACTCCGGACCACACATTCCTGGAATTTTCTTGGAGAGGAAAGGAATGGTGAAACGTTTCCTGGTCGGTTTGGAATTCTGCAAAATCTGGTACAGGAAAAACAAAATTTTGTAAGATGTTAATTACCAGTGCATTAATCAAACTATGTTGAAGCTTTTTTTTCTTTATGGAAATGAAGGTGTTTGGCCGGAATCGAAAAGCTTTAGTGATGAAGGAATGGGACCTGTGCCTAAACGATTTCGTGGAGCCTGTCAAGCCATGTTATTTCGTAGACTGAAAATTTACTAATCATCACTTAAACCATGTTATATTTACAGAGAATGCAAAATTACAGCAGGTTCTAGAAAGTTACACCCATGTTCCATAAAAGGAAAAAAGTACATGTTCTAGCATTTTCGATAAACTTAACTGATGGAGCATTTTAGAAAACTATCAATCGCCTTAACATCATCCATAATGCACCAAACTTATATTTGGAAGCTGGTCAATTAGGATGAAGGTCATTCTTGGGGCCCACGAACAGGGGCGTATATATCAAGAGAGGCCTGGGAGCCTCGGCCCCTCCAGCTCCCGGAAGGTAGTATTGGTCTGTTCACACGCTGAAACCATCCCTGGATTGACCGGTTCCAGACTCCTTTTCTTAAGAAATTTAATAGTATAAGATGATCTCTTACAATAATACATTCATCAGAAATATGTAAAATAGCGTTGCAAATATGTTAAACTCTATTTAAAAACCTGAAAATTTTCGTCGGCAATCTGCAATTTTACACATAATTTCACATTTTCTTCTTTTCGATATAATGCATGAACTGAAATACAAATTTTCACTTTGGAACACATCTAGGTTCAAAATCACCCCTAGGCATTCCGATCTTGGATTTGCCACTGCCCACATATAGTATGCAATATTAAAGTTACAAATAACCCACTAGTTTTATCCAAAACTTTTATATAGTTTAATTTACTATTTTGTCTAAATGCTACAAATGCCGAGAGTTTTCCGCATTTCTTAGCTAGTGTCTACTAATGCCCTTTTATTCGTATCAAATTGCTCTAAATAACTCTCTTATTTTACAAATGGCATGGTAGAAAATCTCAATGATTCATACTCAGCCTAATAGGTATCATAATGGCAAAAAAATTCTATTAATGATATTTTTAAGTTGTTAAAATTTGCAGAAAATCAAAGCTACGCAAAGATTGATTCAAGTGGCTTGAGAATTTATCGGAGTTTGTTGCTGTCAAAGAAAATTAAAATTCATATATTGATTTGATCTTATAAATCTAGATTTGGACTAAAATTAAGGGGTGTCCATAATTTGGTATTTGTTCCGTAATTAAATAACATAAGTATAGAGCTTAACTCGCCACTAAAAATGGCAAAACCGAATTACATAAATCAAAGAGCAGATTAATTAGTAATGATTTAGCTTAGTTGATAGTGTCTCCAAATTATGAAGACTGCAATTTCTATCATTCTTTTATTTATTCTGCATCATCTCCCCCCAATTTCAGCCAAACAGGCAACTTTTCTTTCCCTTTTTTTTTTAAATATATAATATAACATAACAGTTATAGTAGAAATAACAAATTTGTAGGTCATGTTACGTCATGTCAGCACAAAGGAGATAAAGTAAAAAGGATTACTATTTCAAAAGTAATGTAAAAAAAGAATATAATTTTCGGAACTAATAGATTGATCCTTTAAATGACACAAAGTGAAAAATAGTAACAACTTAAAAATAATGCAATGTATTATCATGTCTAGTGTAAATATAAGTTGGTAAAACTGAACAATTTTTAAATATTATTTACAGAAATGAAATAATTAATTAATTTGGTCCAGTGTTACATAGTGTACCTGGGGGAAAATTCGGCTGGCGATGGCATTACGAGAGTGAACAATGCTAATGATTTGAAGCAAAGCCATATTGAGTTGTTAGCATCCACCACCAAAACCAACAGATTTTTGTTCGGGTAAAAAGCATTCATGGTCGTTAAAGTAGAAATATTCTCTGTAACTTTATTTATATATACATTATGTTTGCACAGTAGAACATCTAAAGTTGATTCGAAGAGTGATATCATATATTCGTACACGAATGCTCTCAATGGTTTTGCTGCATTCCTTGACGATGATCAAGTACAACAGCTCCGCCGTAAGTAAAAGAAAAATAATAATTTTATTTGATATTCTTTAATGAGCATGGATTATGAATAAATTATTTATTACCGATGATGCAGGTAACCCGAAAGTTAGATCAGTTTTCTTGAACAAAAAGTATAACCTCCACACTACAGAGTCGTGGAATTTTCTCGGAGTAGAAAATCAGGGTGATTCCATTTGGAAAACTGCCAAGTATGGTGAAGATGTTATCATTGCAAATATTGATACTGGTAAAAAGATTATACAGTGAAAAAATGTTAACAATATATTCATTAATAGATTTATAACTTGATCTTTTTAATTGTCACCGTAGGTGTTTGGCCCGAATCAAAAAGCTTTAGCGACCAAGGAATGGGACCTGTTCCAGAACGATTTCTTGGAAGCTGTCAAACTGATGGAACTTTTAAATGCAACAAGTAAGTTATTTCAGTTAATAGTACTAATGGATGCGAAAATTGTGGTCAGTAATGCGGGAAAATTCTCAGACATTATCGACAGATTTCCATGGTGATCCGCATTTTTCTAACTAGATTACTAAGAGATTACATGTCAGCATCTCGCCTTTTGAATAGTTTAGATTCAGTTTTGTGCCGAATCATTTTAGAAATTTTGGATGTTAATTTGTAAGTGTTTGGTGTAAGCAGGAAGCTTATAGGTGCACGATTTTTCTACGAAGGGGCAGAGGCATCCGGAATAAGAATCAACATAAGCGAGGCCTCCCCAAGGGACTTTGAGGGGCACGGTTCACACACATTATCAACAGCGGGTGGGTCGTTTGTCCATGGAGCAAGTATCTTTGGTTACGGGAAGGGTATGGCGAAAGGCGGATCACCCCATGCTCGTGTTGCTGCTTATAAAGTATGCTGGAAGCAAGGGTGCTTTGGGTCTGATATCTTAGCAGGAATTGATGCTGCAATAGGTGATGGAGTTGATGTTATTTCGTGTTCGATAGGTGGAAGTTTCACCAATCTTTATAGTGATGCTACGGCTCTTGGAGCTTTCTATGCTGTCAAGAAAGGAATTGTGGTTGTTGCCTCCGCAGGCAATGATGGGCCGACTCCTTCCTCTGTGGAAAACGTTGCTCCTTGGATCATCACCGTCGGTGCTTCCACGATGGATCGCGCCTTCTTTTCCTCCGCGCTTCTTGGAAATAAAATCCAACTCCAGGGGACTAGTCTTTCGGATAAATCCTTGTCTGCTCGAAAGCTTTATCCGTTGATCAATTCAGCAGATGCAGCAGCTCCTAATACAAGTAGTACAGACGCGTAAGTCTCACGAACCACATATACATTATATTAATACAATGTAGAAGAATATCAGAAGCGATAAACGGATTGATGAAATGAATAAATGCAGTGAGTTATGCAAGGATCAATCGCTTGACAGAAGCAAGGTACAAGGGAAGATTGTATTATGCCTTCGCGGTGAGAATGGTAGACTAGGTAAAGGAATAGAGGCAGCCCGAGCAGGTGCGGTCGGGATGATCCTCGCAAACGATGAGATCAACGGAGACGCACTTTTATCTGATCCTCATTTCATTCCGGCTACACATATCAGCTATAACAATGGTCTAAAAGTTCGGAAATACATCAATTCTACCAAGTAACATTTATAATTACGCCAAAAAATTTAATTATGTTTTAATCATTTCAGGATTTTTAATTATTGTGACATATATATTTAGGAATCCCACAGCATCAATCAGTCCTGTTAAGACTGTATATGGCATTAAAACAGCTCCGTCTATGGCATCTTTTTCGTCTAGGGGACCAAATCCAATTCAGCCTGGAATTCTTAAGGTTTTTTCTGTATACCTTCATTTTTTTTCTCATTCATTCTAACTTCATGTTCTTAATTTGAAATGATTGGAATGATCAATGTAGCCGGATGTGACTGCACCGGGGGTTAATGTACTTGCTGCTTACTCGGGAGCAGTATCAGCATCCGGAGGACCTAAGGATAGGCGAATTGTTCCTTATATGATACTCTCTGGAACATCTATGTCTTGTCCTCACATTTCCGGGGTTGCTGGTCTTATAAAATCAGTCCACCATGATTGGAGTCCTGCTGCTATCAAATCCGCCATCATGACCACCGGTAAACCTTTTTCTCTATTAATATTTTGACTTTATTTGACTGGACTTATTATAAACCCATCATTTGTCAACTACATTGCAGCAAAAACTACAAATAACAATAGAAGGACGATAAGCGAAGAAGGAGGGAATAGCACGACCCCGTTTGCGTATGGTGCGGGACACACAAGACCAAACAATGCAGCAGATCCTGGTCTAGTTTATGACATGACCATGGATGACTACTTGGATGCCATATGTAGTTTGGGATATAACTCAACTATAATGAAGGCATTTGGAGACTATAAATGTCCCGAAAATGTCAATTTGGCTAATATTAATTATCCATCAATAACAGTTCCAAATCTAAACGGCTCAACAACTGTGACTCGGAAAGTGAAGAATGTTGGGTCTCCTGGGACATACACTGCTCAGTTTGTTCCGCCTGCCGGAGTTTCGGGGACAGTTGAGCCAAACAAGTTGACATTTTCAAAACGTGGTGAAGAGAAGAGTTTTAAGATCGTTATGGAGCCTGAAGGTTCTGGGAAACCAAAAGGGTATACATTCGGGCATTTGATATGGTCGGATGGGAAACATAGCGTACGGAGTCCTGTAGTTGTGCAGCGTACCTGATTAGTTTAGGCCTATAAGATTAATTAAATCATTAGAATAATATGTAGAGTGTAGCTAGTTTTGTTTTAGTTTTTTCATTAATCAGCTGCGGAATCCATTGTGAAAAGGATATAAATAACCCGCCTTCATTCTATCATCTTCTGCCATTTTCTTCAGCTATCTTGCCATGACTTTTCAACCTTTTTTACGAAGTTATGTTTTTTCTAGGATCAAAACTATCTTTTGCCTTTTTTCGAGTTCAATTAATAAATCTTGAGCCAGATTACTCAAGATAAAAGTCAAAAGCAAAATAAGTTGAAGAACAGAGATTGGAATCAGTATACAGATACAGGGTCACTGCAAGTATTGGCGTTTGATCCTTTTCTTCGCATTTCATATGCAAATCCTTAATCGTTGTTCGGCATTTTACAAATGTTGGAAAATAAAGATAATAGAAAAAGATTAGTTACCAAAAATAAAATTTAAATATTTGAGGATCCATTAAAGAAAAGGCAAATAAATGTCAGCTTAATCTGTACTCAATCAATCAAATGACACTTATAATCCAAATAAACAAGTTAGAGATTGGTATTCTATGGATAAGTTAGCAAGCAGGAATTATAAAAAAAAGAGGCGGCGTGATTGAATTGCCAAAAATGTAAAAGGTAAATTGTAGTTAGCAACAGTAAAAATAAATATTATGTTGAATCAATCAATCGATAGGTGTATTCATTCATCCACCAAAAAGAAATCCAGCAGCTTGTTCTTCATTCCCATCAAATAACTTTAGAGCTTGAATCACTGAGCCCCTATCAAATCCTAATTCAACAAGCTTCGCAATTTTCGCTTCAAAATCCGGTCCCTACACCATAATCATCATGTTTACTCAAATTTGGAATATATTTACTAATTAAAACTAGTATTTATCAACTAAAAGTGCAGACTAATAATAAAAGCACAGGACGTAGCATATGTATGTCTGTATGTTGTATAGGAGGTATTACCTGTGCTGCATTACCACGCGCAGCTCCTGTTACCAAAGGCAAAGAGTAAGTAATCCATAAAGTAGTTGTTTTAACATTATGTAGAAAATGTTTTTGAACAATTTAGAGAAACTAACCGGAAGATTGGCCTCCTGCAGCCAAATTACTCTTATTGTCCGTTGTTCCTGATGTTATCTACACAAAAAAGAAACTTGTGTCAACACTACGACTGCCTTAACCTTCAAATCATCGGCATACGAACAGCATTTTGCTTTTGTTGAAGGAAAAACATTAGGAGCATGCTTACTGGGTTTCCTGAGCTAGATGCTTCTTTCGGCTGACTCTCTTCATCCAGAAAATGAGATGGAAGGTCTTTTTCTGAAACAATAACATTTATATTTCGTGAGGGGAAAAAACGGCACACAAGCAGTCAAAATAACTGGGTAGAGAGATAATGACCTTGCAAAAACGGTACAGAAACTTCTCCCCCGCCAACTCTCATAACATTATCCTTCAAATCTATAGTGCACTGCAGACATTGGTTAAAGCTCGAAAAAATTAGACAAAGTCAAAGCTCTTATTATACTACCGACAGATAAAAAAGAATAACTGGCGATTTTACCTGGTGCTTACGGAGCATATCAAGACCAAACAGAAATTCCATATTGGGTGAATCAAGAACCAAGAAGGAGCAAGGGTAAAATATACTACCAATCTGCATAACATTAGAATTAAATATCGAAGTTCCAGTGGGCTTTAAGCATATGACAATTAGCAAAAAACTTGGAGACATCACAATGAGTATTTTGTTAGGTGAATCACTCATGAATGCTAATATTTGAGCAGGAAGAAATACAGGGCAGAAGGATACACAAGCAAGTATACAGATTGATCAAATTACACCAATTTGAAAATAAATGTACAAACACAATTGCTCGTCATGAACTGCAAGAGGAAATAAACACTTAAAATACTAAAGCTTAGAGGCTATTTTACCTTTATTGGTGCTACATGTATCCGACCTAATATCTCTGATTGCCCCACTCCACGAGCAATTCCTTTATAACGTTGATCCATAAGCCTCAACAATCTAACATAGATCAATTTGTAATCAAGACGGCTAGCATTAATAGATAAACAGTAAAAAAAGTAGATATAAATTACACATACCCACACCGCTCAGCACAACTTTTTGATATTATTGTAGATTGTGCACCACTATCAACGAATGCCTGACCCAATTATAAAGAAAATGTTAAACTATATAGCTTTGCTTACCACCAGTATCAATAGAATTAATATTATGATGTCTAAAAACTATTACGCAGCAATTCTGCTACCATATGTGTTGAGAAATAACATAATGAACATATATAACAAATATGACAGGTATGTTGTAAGAATAACGTGTTTGCTTCTTCATAAAGATAAATGAGAATCTCTACTGACTCTACCTTCAAAGGTACACCGTTCACTTCCATGTCGACATACAACATAACCTGGAGATTAAACAAGAAATGCCAAATTAATACAAAATTAACTTCTGGAGTTCAGAAGTTGAATGAAGAGAGTACATACCACCCTAGCAAATGCTTCAGGGTTATGTTCTAAGGCAGCTTCCATGTTCTCATCAATTCCTTTCTGCAATTGAATTCAGCAATATCTATAAGTATGGCAGGGATAAAAATTGCAAACACATGTGATGAAAAATAAAAGACCTCCATGATGATAGGATTAAAAAGCGAAATGGAGTTTGTAATAAAAAAAGCTTAGCATGTGTTGAGAAATTAACAACGTAATTAGTGACACTTTTTTTCTTGAAGCAATTTGAGTTAAGAGTAAAATTCAAAGCAAAACTGTTGGAATATGTCAAGTCAGAATCATGTGTGATAACCACTAGCAAGTATTACCCAAAATAAAACATCTAAAACAAAGTACAGCGTAATTTCAAAAATTAGAACCATATTGACGCGGGTTATTTCGCTCATTTGGAAATGATATCAAATTATCAATCTATTGATGGATTTAAAAATAAGATAAAGAAAAGAAATTCGAAATTCAAAATACAAAATGTCATATTATTTAGATAAATGTGAATTACTGACTTGACGAATGGCAGCTTCAATTTTCTTCTGCGCCTCAACATCAAAAGGATCCGCTTCAAGAAGAGCCTATGATTCAACAGCATAGGTAAATCAGCATCTCTACTTGATAATACACTACTTCAATGACCATTGAAATCATATAATTTATATTACATTTTCCAACAAATAATTCTACATTGCAGCAACAATAAATATAGTTTTAATGTGATAGCTTTCAAAATAGTTTACTAATGACATCTTATCAATAGGCCAAAAAGCAATGCAGAAAAACCAAGGTGAAACAATCTTATTCTAAATCACAATCAATTTGTTTATAATGAGCTAGAATTAAATTCTTGTTTTTTTAAAAGAAAACCGCTACACATTAATGTCATAAATACTGTATGAATTGTTACTAGATAAAGTTATTGAATTACCCTAGAAATATATTCCAAAGGCAAAACACAATAACAGATAGGAACAGATACAAATCTTTTAAACCCCTCATCTAAAAACATAAAAACTGTTACAAAATTGAATTCTTGAGTTAAAAAATACTTGAGCGATAACATGGGATCAAGCCCAAGGAAGCTAGCAACTCACAAGTTCCTCTTCTTGTTGACGCCGTAATGCAGATCTTTGGCGATTGCGCTGCCGCAGCATGTCCTGCAGTCTGTTGAGGTCATTCCCAAGGAGAGCTTGAGCAAGTTCAGGATCAGACTGTTAATCCAAGACAAATTTAACCCCGTAAAAATTCTGTAGAAGAGAACAAATGCCTATTGAAGTATAAAAATCCACAATCTGCAGGAACTTCAAGTGTTCTGCAATAGAGCACTTCTGAAATCTTATCCGATACCAATTTCCAAAAGTATGATCTTGAAAGAGTTCCAATTAATTAAGACTGAAATTCAGATAATGCATTCATTTATATTCAATGAAAGAGATGCAAGAGGAGAATAATTGAGTCAATATTTTTGAAAACTCCAAAAACATTGACTTAGGCATTTACATTAAGAATTTTATCATTTCAACTAAACAAAACGGAATCAGTATGAAATTCCCAACATTCTTAACACACTAACTGAGAAGTATAAGAGTGAAAAAAGGAATTAGCTTTTCAATAAACCTGAAATAGTTGAGCCATTGTATTAGAATCACTTCGGATATGCTGTTGGAAAGCCCCAGGGTTTACAGCAGACCCATCAGGATTGAAGCTCAGATCATTTGTCGGTGCACTGAAATTTTTTTAAATCATTCTTTAGTAAAACTATATGCAGTAAGTCTATTTTAACGCAATTTTCATTTCTTCAGATTCCATATATATGTCTACTCAACTAGAACAAATTAAATTCAATCAAACAAAATAAACATATAAAGGTACAAATATAAAAAATACAAAACACTAGCGGAGAGAGAGGCCAAAAATAGAGCTATACTGCCACGACACAGAAAACTACACACAAGTACAGATTTTTGGGCTTCACTAGTCAAAATGTGCAACTTGGAAGGAGCTAAATTATTAAGCTAATGCCACCTCAATTTCAGTTTCCAATATATCGCAGCCTGATATGAGTGAAACGAGTTAGTATGCTGACATATCCCGTTTATCAGTATAGACATGCATTTGAATGTCTGTGGCTCCACAATTTACTATTTTCAGAACCTAGTAACTATCATAAAATTTCTTGCAGCTACATAAATAAATCAATCCAATTACCCCTATTTATCTAATAATGTGTTCACATACTCAACTCCCATAATTAGGTATACAAAATAACCATTTAAAGCAATCCTACATATCCAATTGTCAAGCAACCCATTGAACTTAAAGCTTAAGCTGATAGTTGAGACCCAAAAGTAGCTTTTATATTAATATAACACACCATGCCCACTAGGCTGAGATTTGAACTTTCAACCACTTGGTCCAAGAGGCTCTAATACCATGTGAAGAAACCGAATGAATTATTAGTTTAAGTTGATGATACTTAATGCACAAGCATAACTTTTATATTAATCGTAACACTAATCAACCTCACAGATAAAAGTTGACATACTTTATATGATTACAAACATCAAGTATTTGACAATCGAGCCAAACCTAAAATAATATTCATCACAGCACAGTAGTCCAGATATAATGTGAAACTAACTAATTGAGAAATCTACATTGCATTGTGCAAAGCAATTCATAGTGAAGTAAAACATACTAAACTCCAAAACTTGGAGGCAGAGAAGATACAGATTAGAGAAAAAAAAAAAAAAAAACTCATATGATACTCCAAATTGAGCTAGGCAACAATATAATTATAATTGAACAAAGTAAAGTGATAAACATCAAATAGCTATAATACCTACTACGAGCAGCGGCACCAGAAACCATCATCATCAAATCTTCGTCCTTAACACCCAATGCACTCAATTTCTCACCGTTCCTCGTTTCCTTTCCGTTATAGAGAAGCTGCTGTTGCTGCAATGGCACCTGGGTCTGCTCAAACACATGAAAGTAACAAACTTTATTGATGAATAGGAAGCAAATTAGAGTCAGTATTAAATATAATGATATTGCAAACACTATAATTAATGAACATGTTGTTTTGAAGAGTGATTACCTCAACCTCGAGCAGGGCTTTGACGTTTTCAACCTTGAATCAAATATCAGAAAAACAAAACTTGAGACTACAATTACTAATAACTGAGGTAAAAAAATCAAAATTAGGGTTTAAGAGGGGGGATTACAGATTCATTGGGATCAACATCGAGAGATATGATCTGTTCATCAGCTGTCATTACTGTGATTCTCATCTTTAAATTGGCTAAATTATTCTCTCTCCCTAGAATTGGATCTCTGAACCAAAAGGGTGTTGTGGGTATATATAAAGATTGGATTTTGGATTTCTTGTTGGAGAAGAAGTTTAGTTGTTGTCGTCGATCTAGTTGACCATTGATTCATATATCATCTCTTTTCAAGCTTGCTGTGTTTTTTATTCTTGGAGATTTTTGTGCATTGTTTGGACGGTTAAAAATACAAAAACACGAGTGGGATAGCCTACCAAAACATACATCTCTACTCGGATTAGAGGTCATTAAAATAAGGTAAATTTAATGGATGAGTGTAAAAATAAGGTAAACTTAAGAGATTGAGTGAAAATATATAAGGTAAAGTTTAGAGTTTAGTTAATTTATAAGGAGAGAGGTTTGGGGTTTAAGAGAGTGTAAGTAAAAGTAATTTAAAGTAAGTAAGGTATTGTTACCAAAAAAAAGTAAGTAAAGTATCATAATTTGCATATTTTAATGGAAACGAAATACATTTTGTTACTTCTAGATAATATTACTGTTGGAATTGAGGAAAAGTTTTTTTCATGTGTCATTATTTGAATAATAGATAGTCATGAGTCTATTATAATGTTCGTGCATTCAATTATTATATTGGTCATGATTATTTTTTTTTTATGAGACTAAAATATAGGATATTACAAAATTGGAGTTAATGTTTCCTCTCAAGGAAGTTGAGTCTATAAAAAGCATGATCGGTTAGGGAGGTATTTCAAAAGGTTTATATAACTACTTACTTCATTAGTAAAAGTTCTATTTCTCATTGGTGTAGGCTATGGTCACTTTGTTTTTCCCTTACTTTATTGGATTAGTTTTTAACCCATGATTCAATGGTTGACAAAACAAAGTAATGGTTACTTTGTGAAAAACAAAGTGACCATAGAATATCCCTTTCTCATTTTATCAAAGCGTCATTTCAATTAATAATTTTAAATAATAATAAAATGACATAAATTATATATGATTGTGTGTTTTTTTACGAAAGAAAATGTTGTAAAGTGACACTATTTTGTATAGTCATCAATTATGTATCAAATTTATATCAAATCAACACGAAAAGAATTCAATAGGTGTATTTTTTTAACAATCGAGGTATTCAATAAATCCTTTCGAAAATTGAAGGAGTTGAGTAATCTTTTTTGGACAAATTTAATAACATACATAGATGTAGTTTATGCCTACTAAATATTCCATTTGATTAATTCATCTCCGGCGACAGATTGAGCCTCACCTCGGCTGTCTTCTTCTTCGTCTCCTCCTACGGCAGGTATGTTTTTTCAATAAAATTGAAAACACAATGATCCTCTATGAAACCCTAACTCTCTTAATCCACACTCACTGAAGCGTAAATCAACTCTCACTCTCATAATCTTGGATGAATAAAATGGGCATTTGTATATTTCAGTGTTCAAGTACTTCTTTTCAATTGAAACTTTTCATCAGATTGCCCTGCTATATGTATTAAGATAAGTAGTTGTTTTAAATTCAATTAATATATTTCTAAGCTCAACTTGCTTACTTAAGTTCAATTCTCTGCCCTTAATGAGCTTCTTTTCTGCTTACACTGTAATTTTTATGCTTATTTCATTTTGGTTTTGTTTCTTTCTGGATAATGTGAGAATTAGCTGTAATTTGGTTTTCTCAGTTTGGTTTTCTACTTGAAGCTTTAGATGTATAATTATTGAATTTGCTTTTTATTAGAATTGTTAGTACTAGATGGGAAAAAATTGGCGCAATTAAAATTTTGTTGTTAAATATTTCAGCCCCGGGCCAGGATCGTGGTTCCTCCACTGGTTGGATACCTATCAAAGGTGATTATGGCAAGCGGACAAGTAAAAAAGCGGGTCAAATACAAGACTTCAGCAAAGGATCCTGGCACTCCTGGTCATCTATTATTGGTATTCCCCTTTTCTTTATGGAAGCTATAATGGATTCTTACAGAAGGTTGAGTGACCTTTTTTTGGCTGGTTTTATTGTTGTTAGGCTCTGTAATTTCAAAGGACAATTAGTAAATGTCTCAAATAATGATAATGAATCGATTCAAATTATGCTAGATTATCAATTTTGTTTGCATTTCATTAATAGACATTGCTATGTTTGATTAGGATGTCTTATTCTTTGAGATTTCTTTACAGAATGTGGAGAAATTGACATTTAAGCCTCACAATCATAACTCAACTTCGAGGCTTGATCTGGAGCTCCAATACATTAAAGGTACTTCTTCACTCTTTTTAGTTATGTTATTATTTTATTTTGTGTGATGGAGTTTTTGATCTATGTGGAATTTGTAGATATTAAACAGAGAAGAAACCAGACGACAAATAAACCGCCGTTGCTTAATCTTACTACAAATCAGGTTATTAAACTATATAAATGTGGCTCTGTGTGTGTAATTGGGTCTCATTTTGAACTTCTACTGAATGTTTTCCCCCTTGCGCCAATTTTGTGTTGCACAGAGTAAAAGTTACATATTTGAGTTTGAAAATGATGGTGATCTCGATGTTTGCAGAGGACTTGTTGGTAAGCCTCATTTTTTAATCACAACCATCATAATGGTTTGATTGGAAGAACATCTGCTTCATTTTGATGAAAATAATGCATAATTTTACTCAACATTGCTTCTAGAGTGTCAATGCTACACCATATATTAGTTCTAGAACTTTCTTAATTTTTTCGCTTCCTACTTGTAATTGTTTATAGACCCTAATCTACCCATATCCTCCCTCAATATTCAACTATTTAGTGTTGCTACAGAGCACAAAGACCTTCACCTTTTCTATTAGTTGCCACATCATATATGTGTCAGCATGATTGTTTGTTTTCATTTGGGGTTTTTGTCTGTAAATAGATAGACTGTTGTTCATGTTGGCTCCACATTTTAGGTTTATATGCCAGAAAAAGACTTCAATATAGGTTTGTTTTGGCTAAGGCCAAGGGCAATTTAGTGAACATTTCTAAAATAAGTTTTAAAGGGTCGCATTTTATTGGTCCCAACATGAAGATCATTATGCCTTTACCTTTGCTGCCTGTTGCTGTTGTTCCAAAAGACATTATCAGACTTTGCTTTTTCTTTATCTTTTAGATTGAAATCCTCTGTTAATTAGTTATTTATATTTTTGTTATGTGCTTGATTTTTCTTGAAGATTGGTGATTAGTTTTTGCAAACAGGAAATGCCCTTTCGAATCCGGCAGAAACTCCAAAGACTGTAGGTACTAAGGATTCTCCTTCCGAGCAACTTAGTACGGAGGAAGTGCATCTTCAGTTTAAGCTGTTGCAAGAAAATAGGTAAATTTCATCCTTCAACTTTTATGGTTATTCTGCGATTATGAGCCTCATAGTTATGTTAATTCATTTCTCATTACCATATTTATGTTTCCAACATTGGGTATCCCATATGAGATTTAATTTACCTTTGATCATGGTTTGACTTGAGTACATACTTAACTTTGCATGACAAGGTTTTCTGTGCTACATTATCATCGTTTGCAAAGGGCACATGCACCTTTCGTTATTGGTCCTTGCAAAGGCCAGTTAAACTCTTCCTTAGTGTGAAAGTCTCGATGCTTTCTTCTCGTTTGTTATTTTCTTTTAGCAAAAAATGAGGACAGTTTTGAGAAAAAAAATGTGGCTTTGAATTTTAAATTGTTGATATATAGGTTCTGCCATGGCACGTGCCAGAGCGACACATGGCACACTGGCACTAATAATTAGAAGAAATAATGAACTCTACATAAAAATGGAATAAATAATAAGCCATGAAAAAAGAAAAATGGTGTAACCTCTATTGATATGAAAAGAAAAGCGAGTTCAATTGAAAAAAAAAAAATCCCACTAATTGTAATTGACTTGTTATGAAGTCATGACTCATGAGAGAGTTTCGTAAAGAGCATTATCTATGTTTGAAAAGATACAACTAAGCGGACCTGAAGTTAAAATAAGGAACTCATTGAATTGGAGGTAATTTATCCAATAATGTATGGTTCCATAATATGGTAATTTATACCATGATATTAGTCTCAGTAGCTGTAAGTGGGCAAGCTTTCTTCAACCTGATAATTTCAGTATCATATTCTTTTAGCCTCACTAAAAATTTCCTCCACAGTGAGTTGCAGAAGCTTCATCAGAAGTTAGTAAGTGCTGGAGTATTGACAGATGCTGAATTTTGGGCTGCAAGGAAGGTTTGTTTTCTTTGAAGCATATACATGACTGTGTTGCTTTCATGACATAATTTCATTATATAAGAAATTGCAGCATCTACATCAATATAGAAATTTCAATTCTTTTTCTCCTATTAGAAAGAGAAACCTTCTGCGTAGAACTTATGGCTTACAAAAGGCTTATGTGATCACAATTTTTCCTACCCGATTGCATTTTGTAGAAAATGCTCAGTGGGGAATTCAGTAGAAAGTCAAAGCAAAGGGTGGGCATTAAAAGTGCTATTCTTTCAGACTCCAAGCCGCTTATAGATGGACGGGTACAGTATAGCTTCTCCGACTGTGTGCTTGAACATTGTATTTTGTGGGTTTAGCCTTTACTTTTGAGTCATTAATGCTATGGGTTCTAACACACATACTGGGTGAGCCTTATGGCTTTAGACTTCAAGCCACACCTTGACATGCGTTTACTATTGTTCTTTCTGTGTGTGTGCATGCACATAGTGTTTCATGGGCTTAATCTATGCATATAGGCCAATCACATTGTTTTGGTCTAAGTTCACTTTACTGGTTATGTAATTACCAGATGGTCCTTTTTAGAAGAACATGTCAATACTTAAGCAAATAGCTTAATACTGCACATTCCAGGAGAACAACTTTAGGAGCTGTTTGGTTCATAAAGCATACCTTGGAACACCAATGGGTTATTACCTTCCCTATCGTTTGGATACTACTTATTAACACTATAATTATCGTTAAACCGAAAACTCCCCGAGTTTTTGTGTTTACACTTGTATCTACATATTTACAGTTATCTTATTCCAGTGAAAGAAATTTATTTTTATTCCTGATAATTGACTTCCAATTGAATGGTAAAATATATCTGATAATATAGTTAAATCAGAAACTTCTTAAGAAATTGTATGTCAAATCATATCTGTTGAGTGTCGACTTAGTCAAAAGTGATCAATTGGTTTTAACTTTCTTTTTTAGTTTGGAGCAATTTTTCACCTTACTATACTGCTTAATATCTGATATATGGTTCACTAATCAATTATTTGTCTTGTATTAATTTTGTTGTGCATGGTCAATATATGTGGCATAATATAGAGAGATTTAATTGATATTTGGTCAGATAAACAACATTCACATGTTAAATAAGGCATGATAACTGGCTTGTGGAGAGAAAAAGATTGAGCAGTTCAGTTTGTTATGTTTTAAATAAATTTTCACGAGTTTTACTTTAAATATTTTCATATGAATGCTTACTAGTCTTGTTTATTTTTTCCCAGACGAACAAGGTTACATTTAGCTTGACACCAGAGATTGTACGGGAGGTATGTTATTGTACCATTTCCACTCTAGTGCCCTCTTATAGACTTTCTGCAGCAGGAGTGAAACCACTTTTGTCATACAAAATATGAAACATTTCTATGTATAGATGTTGGTTATGCAAAGCAAACAATGATTTTTTCTTAGTTTTGGTGGGCAATAAATTACTATATAGGTATGGCAAAGTAAATTATCTTCCTTGTTCTTGTTTTGTTGTATAATTCTCCCCTTTGCGTGTGTGCTCTAGCTCTTTGTTATGTGTTCTGATCTTTGAGCTGTGTTATTATTTCCTTTTAATTTACCATGAAATTCTATGCTTCGTTACGCTGAAGAACGACATTTACATTATAAACCCATAGGAACCCATGAACCAAACAAGGGCTCGTTGTTTTCGGGGCAAGAGCTGCCTGTTTGCATGCCATTATACCTACAATAGTGTATGCCTGTTATTACTATATATTTCAAGTGTTGTTTTATGTGATACCTGGATGATACAGCTTCGATAATGTTGTGCATCAGATTGCTGCACATTTTCTGTTCTGTTTATGGTTACTTTCTCTTTTAGATTTTTGCAGAGAAACCAGCAGTTCATCAAGCATACTTGAAGTTAGTTCCAAATAAGGTAATGAGAACAAAGGACTTGTTCCAGTTTCAATTGAGTTTTCCATGTGGATGGAAATTTGTATTGTTCGGTTGGGTCAATGGTCTTCAATTTTTTATCTAGATCAGGTTTTGAGTTGCTTTTTATCGCTCATGAACCTCTTGAGAATATGTTGTTTTCTTTTTTGAGCTCTAGATGACAGATAGGGATTTCTGGACCAAATACTGTAGAGCTGAGTACCTCCAGCGTTCAAAGAATATTAACGCTGCGGCCGCAGAAGCTGCTGAAGATGAAGAACTTGCCCTTTTCCTGAAACCTGATGATATTTTGGCTTCTGAGACTCGGCGGAAGGTACTCTTTTGGAGCCTAAAATTTGGTATTGTCTCTCAGTTAATCTATCTTTGAAATACTGCTGAGTTCTCATTGGTATTTTCTTTGTTTCAGATCAGATGTGTTGATCCAACTCTAGACATGGAGGCTGATCTGGGGGATGATTATACACATCTGCCAGTGAGTTAGTTTTGTTTATCTATTTTCTTTAGTTATAAATAGTTTACGGTCTCACGGTTTGTGTATACACATCTAATTTCTCTCCTCCCAAGCCAAAGGCTGATAATAATTTACGAATCCCTTTTTGTTTCCGTAACTGATCTATATATTAGCTTCTAATATAATTACTCCAGCTAATCTTCATCTATGTATCCTTTCTATTCCAATATAGCCCTTAATCTTATATTGCTCTAGCATTGTCTACATAAAAGGGCTTTATTTAGGGCATTGATGAAGGTTTAGAAAAACTTGACTTATTATGAACTTCTGAAACGTTCAACGTTATGGAATGCTAACTTTGAGGCCACAATAGAGCGAGTATGGGCAACAGTTTATTTTCGTTCATTTGTTATTTCAGTAATGAATGTTTTTAAGTAATTGGGTTGGGAAAATTAACTTAAAGGTTTGCCAAATATACACTTTTTGCCCTATTACTTATATTATTAGAATGTACTTTAAACCCTAAAGGCTATCAACGATGGCTATTTCATAATTAAGGTGCTGCATTTTGAAATTTCTTTATGACCGTATGTTAGTCTGAAATATTACCAAGCATTATGAGATTGTCTTCTTCTAGTGTCTTAATGTAGTGTTCTGAATTCTTAAGTTCTCTAGATTTGAACTTTATAAATTTAAAGAAATGTTTGGACTGTTTGTTTAGGATGTTCTTTGATAGGGTATGTGTTGGAAACATTCTTTTGTGTCATGTATTGTTCGGTGGCCTGAATCTGTTTGGTACATTTCTGTCTAGTACTTCCTAACCGTGTTCTGTTTTGAAAACTCAGGATCATGGGATTGTTCGTGATGGTAGCAAAGATTTAACAGAATCTCGGAACGAGCCTCGAATAAGAACTTTATTGCAGGAGCTTAACCGCCATGCTGCTGTTGTTCTTGAAGGAACAGCTATAGGTAGGATTTGCATTAGTTTGTTTCTCTAATTAATCTGTACAGGTATTAGATGTTGTCTCTTGCCTATCAATGCGTATTTGGCCTTTTTTGTTTACACCTACAGATGAAGAGCAGTTGAAAGACACACAAACTGTGGCAGAGGCGCTTGCTCGATCAAAACAAGGTTAGTAGTTAGTACACATGGATGCTTCTTTTTCATTTTCTTTATTTCATGAAAAGTGACCTTGTCTTTCTGGTTGCAGGGCATAAAATAGTTAGTGATGAAGTTGCTGGACAAGCAAACCAGGACAAACTGAAAAGAATTTCACAATTTATGGAAATTGAGGATCTTAGAGGATCAAATAGTCTGCCATTAGCACCACTTTCCATTAAGGTCAAATTTTATACCATCATATGCTTGTGATTGATTGAATTTCTTAAAACAATGATTGTTTATTTATGAATCCAGGATCCACGGGACTATTTTGATTCTCAACAAGCTAGTGCGCTAAGAATTTCAAAAGATGAATCAGTTGGAACCGAAACTATGGATTGTTGTTTAAGCACCCAGGAAGCTTATAATTCTCTGAGGGACTCCATTGCTAAGGTTAAAGCTACAGGATTGAATGATCCTATAGTTAAACCAGAAGTTTCTATCAAGGTAATAGAAAATTGTATTATGGACTGTTTCCCAAATATGATACGAAATTCCAAATGTATTTTTTTTACATTATGAGCTTGCTTTATTATGTAGGTTCTATCTGTATTGACACACAATATCTCAAGCTCAAAATACCATCTTGGGAAGGATCCTAAGAAGAGTGTTTTGGACAGTTTGCCAAACCAAATTAAGGAGGAATTGCTAAATGTAAGTCGCATTTGATGTATATCTCTCCTTTCATTGTTGTCCCTCCTATATGTGTTTGAGAGAAATAGTTGAAGGTTCTGTTGTGCAATGAAGCAATATTATCTGCAGTGGACCTCCATCAAGCAATTGTGTCGTAGGAGTTATCACATTTGTTATTTACATTGTGCTTTAGTTTCCTGTGATCTAATGTTTATAAGGAAACTCGTCTTCAGCACTGGATGTCTATTGAGGAGCTGTTGAGACATTACTGGTCCTCATATCCAATCACTACAGCGTATCTTTATGCAAAGGTATAATGTTGTCCTTCTCATGGTACTATGAGATACTTGATGATGTTCTTAGAGAGTTGTTGACATTAGGTAAACTCAGTTATGATTTTGCATGTTCCATGAATTTGTATGATCTGAAATATATACAGTGAACTCTTGATTTCTGGCCAAGATAGAGGATGAAACTACTGTCTATCTGATCTACTACTGAAATTAAATCAGCATAAAAAGAAATAAATCAAAGAGAAGAAGATATGGACCAGAAAAATATTGTAAAGAAAAACACTCAAAATAAACGCTGCTCCATGTTGAAGAGTTGAGAAATATTTCAAGTCTTGATAAGAAGCAGTTGTTAGACTATTAGTTAATTAACTTAGCATTTGGTTAAGCTTTAGTGTTTAGATTTAGAATTTTTGTCATGACTAACTTAAATTACTTGCTTAGTGCCATGTCATAATTCCTTTTTCTTCCTTTTAACTCTTTTGGCAATTGCAGGTTAGTAGATTAAAGGATGCCATGTCAAAAGTTTATTCACAGCTACAGGTAATTTTACTGGAAGTGTGATTTACATTTACCTATCTTGCCTTCCAATATTTAGATGCATCATTCCTAGCAACTTATTTCTGCCAAATTGCATTCATGTTTTCTAGTTTCAGTAGAATGTGAAATGGTTTAAGTGTTAATTTATCATCAATTATTTTGAAATGTTTTAAAGTGTTCATTTTGTTTCACCTGAAATTGACATCAGGAAATTCAGCGTCTAGCATTTAGTGCACATGTGATGACCTGCCTGTGCTTGTTATTGCTGCATTTTTCCTCTTGTATGTTGTTGAACTCTTTGTCCTCCCGTTTTTTTGGTATTCTTATATCTCAGCAAATGAAGGAATCTGTGCAGTCAGATCTTAGAAATCAGCTTTCACTCCTTATTCGTCCAATGATTCAGGTAATAACTTGTCCTTATTTAATTTCAGTTTAAAGTTTTATGCTTCAATCTTAGAGGAGAACATTGATGGAGTGCTTTTCCATTGATCCGATGAATGGTATTATTTATTGCTGGTTCACGGAATCAGAAAAAGTTACATTTGACTGAATCTCGTTAATAAGATTAGTAGATAAATGATGTGGTACTATACCTGTTTGTGAATATTGGACCTAATAACTCTATAGAGGAGTGAGTGGGGTTAATCCTTTTCACAGGCTTTAGAGGCGGCGATGCAACATTATGATGTAGACATGCAGCAAAGATCTGCAAGGAGTGGAGATAGACCAAATGGGTATGTCCAGAGTTGACACAATTTTCGTTTAGAGATGCATTTTGATTTCAGTTTTGCTTCTACCTTTGTGGCTATCAAATTTCAACTGTAAATCAAATCAATTTTGCTCTGAGCTTGACATTATGATCTCTAAAAACCTTTAAACTAAGCTATCATACTCCAACAATCGCGATAGGGAACGGAAGCATATTGTTGTAACCAAAATTGCAGGTGCCAAAGTTCTTTTATCTTGTATTTTAAGGATTTTTTCTCTTTCCCCTTTCACGGGGCGTTCTTTTGTGTGCGGACAAATACAAGGTGTTAATTATACACCTGTAACACTTTGTTGTCTGGCATCCTATACTTATATTTTGATCTATTGCACATCTGAGTACACATCATATTTTGTTAAATTTAGATCTTTGACGCCCTTATTTGTTGAGTAGGCACCTTCTTTTATAAAAAAAATTATGTGGGCACATTGTGTTATTAACGATCAAAAAATACTGTAGATGCAATCCCAGTGCCAAATCAACAAATAAGGAATTTAGATGTTCGAATTGACAACTTGGGGGTGTATAATAGGTAAATTGACAAATTCAAGTGTAGGTCCAAGTATGTGCCAAAGATAAAAATTTACCAGCTCAGGTAAAATTATGTATTCATTAACATAAAGTTAATGAACTTCATGCTTTCTAACATATAAATCACGTAATATTGATCATTGTTACGTTAGGTTGGCCTCATTGTATGGTATTTCTAAGCAGTTCCAAATTTTCAATTTTTAAGTTTTTCCTTCGTGTACTCAGGTTCTCGTGTTCAATTTCTGGGTACGTAGAAAATCTTAATTAAGGGAGGATCTGAGGATCTAAGGATCCGAGTGATCGGATTTTTATCTAATAAAAAAACAAAAGAGTATAGGGTTCAAGGTCTCACTATCAAAAAATGCATACTTCTAAAACGAAAATCACCTAGACATGGTAGCTCTGTGGTTAGGATGGTTAGATTCTGATTTGGACTAATTTTCTAATCCCTTTAGAATTTTGGTATAATTTTAAGGAATAAAGTAGCCAAATTGTTCTAATTTTTTTGAAAATGATATCAATTTAACATAGTATTAGGCTAATTGAGATTTGCTACTTCCGAATAATATAATTTTTTTGTTTAACAAAAAAATGCAATTATGGTTACAATTAATAAGAACATAAAATTCTCCCTACTCTGAGTGCTCAAATCTATAACATTCTCAATTATAGGAAGTGTTTCAACACATTAGTATAAGATATTCAAACCGCTTGCAAATAATATAATTAAAAGCATTGATAACATAATTCTAAAAGCATTGATAACATAATTCGAGAAGTTATAAATATTTTATTGATAGTGATGATTTAATTTTTTTATTCATGCAAACATCTATTCTTACTCTTGTTTTCTTTTCTTTCTTTTCTATATTTTCTCGTTTTCATGTTTAAAATTCTAAATGAGGTAAATAATTAGAATTTTAGAATGGATTAAGTTCACCCAATTGTGTTTACATATAATTGAACTTATACCAAATAATTTAATCAATAACAAAAATAAGATGTATTAAAAAACAATTGATTGGATTCATTGAAACATTATGAGCCTGGCCTTCCTAGGATTTCTCTTAAATGATGGACATAATAAGAAAACTGAGACGTGAAACTTGTCGAATAGAGTAGATGAGTTGTTAGGTAGTTTATGATAAATTATCTAAAAAGAAATTTGAAATTTGATAATGAAAGGTTGGATGGAGTAATTAGGGGAGTTTGGTAATAATTAGGGACGGAATACCCTTATTTCGAAAGGCAGCTCTCTGACGTGGAGCAGTTGACAACGTTTTCTTTTATAGAAAGAAAAAAAACTGAATATTTGTTTAGTTGTTATCATCATATCATTACACACACGACACGCCATATCAAAATAAAAGGAAACAACCAAGTAAAAAGAAAAGGAAAGTTGGATGATTTTCTTGGCCATTTCAACAGCAAAACTATCATTAAATAAGTAAATTGAGTTGTAAAGCCTATCAAAATTAGTTGCTAGTATTATTTCTTTCTTTCAATTTTAAATAATTGTCATATCTATCGAAATTTCACAAATTAAATGCATGATTGATTTTGCATTGAATTCTGCATTGAAGATCGGTATGCTCATCCATGTTGCCACCCAATATTTTAAGATCGAAGAGTTTTGAAATATTGACTTAGTTGCTACGAAAGAAGTTAAGGTTCTTAAGAGCATCTCTTATGGTTGAACATTTTCAACCCATATTTAACATTATTACAAAACCCTTTCACAATTAAGTACTTTAATGGTTGGGTACTCTCACCATTTCTATTATTAAAAAAATTATATTAATTAAATTATTGTATTTTTTATATTCAATTTTAGTAAACGGGTCTCATTAGATTAAGTAAAAATAATAATTTATTTGAACTCACTCTCCATTTTTCCATTGTCAATGTCACACTTCAATTAAAAAGAGACATGTGGCATTTTTTAACACTACTCATATTTGAGCATTCTCCAAGTTCATGGAGAGACTATTCAACAATTTTATACTTTATTAAATTGCTGAATAGTCCATTTTTTGAACCACTAGAGATGCTCTAAGAAATTTTGAAGGTTGCTAAAAGTTTGATTTTAAATAATTTGTTATGCTCTATATTTGTCGCGGAACAATATAAATGTATGATGTTTATGCTGCTATTTTTTTTTAGCAGAGCAGTATAAATTTGATTTTAAATAATTTGTCATGCTCTATATTTGATACGGTGTAGGCTATGATTATTTTGTTACTTTATTTTATTCACCAGTAATGGATACTTTGTGAAAAATAAAGTAACCATATAATTTCCCTATTTGATATTACAGACATTAACATTAACAACAATAATTCATCATAATTGTACCGAATACTAATAATTTAACGGAGCAACCACAATAACAAAACGTTAACAGTTACAACAAACAGCAATATGTATGTTAAAATGTGTTTCGAAATTGATGGATTACCACTCGCTCATTTAAAGAAACTCTGCATACCAAGGAAACTATCAACAGCAAATGTTATACTGAGGAGGTATAATAAAAATAAATTGACTATACTGTAAATATAAAGTCAAGGAGATGTGATGGGATTTGTTACACAAATTTAATAAATAATAATAATAAAAGTTGGCATCTTTTGAGGCACTAGTAGTGCAGTAGTAGTTGAACCATCTCAAACTCCAACGGTTATATGAAACAATTAAATATAATTAATAAACACTGTATAGAATTTCTGGTGTTTATCATCGAGAAATTCTATTATATAGATTAGGTGCAATAGATTCGATCGATCAAACATCGCGATGAGCTAGTAATGAGTGTTAGGCGGCTAATAAGAGTAATATGCAGTTAAGTAATTGAATTTGAATTTGGAGAAATTGAAGAAAATAAAGAAACATATTATAGGTAGGTCAGTCGAGAATCATCCAAACAGAAGAGAAATAATAATAAAAATAATAATCACAAATCCCTAAAAATTTAGAAAGGAGGAGGAGGCGGAGGTACATGATAAGCATAGAAGAATGGCCTTCCTGTTGGAGAAGATGAAGAATTGAAAGTGTGATGAGGTAATTGGGAGAGATGAAGAGTGTCGTTGATTTTGTGGAAACCTTTATTGAATACTCCGAATCCGAACACCAACCCGACTGCGATTACAACCAGCACGAGGCAGGTGCACATCATGCATATCCTCCCGCAACACATCTTCGACACTAATGTATATCAGGAGATGGAGATGGAGATGGGAGAGCTGAATCAATTATGGATTTCAACGAATAAAATAAAGGATTCTTATATCACCACGTTATAACTAGAAACAATAAATTCAACTTTATAAAACAAACAAGATAAACTCAATTCCTCTCCATGCTTACCTTCTTTTTTATACTAAATTAAAACTATTTTCAAACATAACTCCCTTTTACCTTTTCCTTCTCTAATTTCGAATGGAATTACCGCTTTTATTATTTTCATTTATTATTTGTTTTCACTAGCTCTATATTACATTTTCCACGTAATAAACTTGGTATAATAGGATCAAATTTTACAGAAATTTAAGACATGGATCTATATTCGGAAATTGAGCGTTTCAATTAGTCATCTTAATTTCTATAAATTCTTTGTAATGGTGTTTTATTTAACTATTTATTTTATATTTATGTTAGATATTACAAATAATATAAATGCATTCTTTCCACAAAAAATAATTTTCAATGAAATGTAAATCTGAAGACTTTTAGCAAACTCTTAGCTAAAGCTAAGCATTGAGTGAGATTTACTGTACATCTAACACATGGTATGCATATCCAACATATTAATGTCATTCAATATTTAAACAAATAAAACTTTGACACCATATAATTAATAAAAAAATATATTTGTAAAATAATATTAGGTGTAAATTAAATATCCTAAATATCAAAAAATAAATTTTAAGTACTAATTTATCAATCTTCGATGTGTCGTCAATTGCATTAGGGATAATTTCAAATTGCTCCCAATCATTACACAAGTGCAAACAAAAAAAAAATGACATTAATTTCAAAAAAAAAAAAATCTACTATTGAATTTTTCTTTATATTTTTTGTTAGCAAGCATATTAATGATTTTGTCCAATTTGGTCGGAAATATAAAAGGGTAAGAAGGTAGTACCGCATTTGGTGGACCTCTTATTTTCCAAGAAATGAATAAAACCAGATGACGTGGCAGGTTGACATTAATGCAATACCATTCATAAAGTATAATATAAAATCACATTAACCATGTCAAATTACGTATACAAGCTTAATAAGTCCAAATATACTACCGTATCAAAGTTTCAGTTCAGTATCTTACAGGGGGCAAAAAAAAAAAAGCAAAATAGAAGCCGAAAAAAACTAATGCCTCAAAGAAATGCTCAGCAAGATATTACAAGGGTTACAAATCAATACAATGTACAAAGCTGTACTCGACTGGCTACGAAATGAACCTTCTGCTCTATACCCTTCATGTAGACACGTGTAACGGTCTCCATGGGTTCACATCAGGAGAATCATGAACTAAAGAAATTCCATCATCTTATGTTATCTTCAGAGTAACAAAGTTGTTCATAATGGAGCATCACTCATAGGCATGCTGCTCAGAATATTTGTTCCCTGGCTATCTGAAATTTGCGAAGATGCATCAGTTACTGCTGTACTTTCTGCAGATGTTGGTGGCATATTCTCTTCTGAAGCAACTAACTCAGGGTTACTAGCGGAAGCCGCAATTGGAGCTTTATCTTCGACGGTGGTCTGCGGCACACTTGCTTCAGATGATGGCGGAGCATCTTCTACACCCGGTGTTGAATTAGGAGGTACATTTTCCGCTACAGTTGCAGTCGTGTCGGAAGTAGATGTAGTTACGGAAGGAGATGGTGCAGTTATGGGTTCAGAACTAGCCGTGGGAGGTGCTTCTATTTGTAATGGCTGACTAGGTGGTTGCTGTGAAGTTTGTGCACCCGGACCAGGTTTTTTCTGGCTAGTAATCAAAGTGGAAAGAGATGGCATCCCTGGAGGAAGGATTTCGATAGGTGGTTTCTTCCCGGCATCTGCCAAACCTGTAAGTTTGGGTTCCTCAAGGGATGCCAGAAAAGCAGCCGCAGCATCTGTCTTCGTTGATGGAGTCCGTTCAACCTCTTTCTGTAGCATTTTGTTCCAAGTCTGAACCAAGTTCCTAAGCGTTGGTCTCCCATGAGCCTGGAGAAAGACATGATAAACTGGTTAATTAGTTTAACAGATAAACTTCTCTGCTTGAAGTTCAAAAATTCAATGGACCAGTGTGCAATACAAATTAGAAAAGTAGTATCATACATGGGCATGAAGAACAGACTCAGCAAGCATCCCAGTATCCAGCCAAGCCTTTTCCATGAGAGCATTGTCTCCCAAAACAGCAGCGGAAAATGCTGCTTCACGACCCAATCCAAGCGAAACCAAATTGTTCACCAAACCCTGCAGTCATAAATAGCATTGAGAGAAATAAAGACGTTATGAGGATCTTCGACACTGAAATAAGCATAACCATGCACATTAGTTTTATGTAACCCATGGTATCTGTTAATGTCCAATAATATTTGAAATTTAGAAATCGATATTACATATCAACATAAATCCTCCTTGGCAGAACCTAAAGAGTCTCTTCACTGCTACGATATTAGCACCACAAAACAAATTAATAATTTTTAGTTTCACCACAGTACCACCAATAAAGACAAATCAAGGGAACTCTTTATCCTAGAACTTCTCGCTCCATTATAAATGGGTTGGGAACCCAACCTACTCTTGCTAACTTATGTCATAGATTAATATACCAAACTCTATCCAAAGTCCAACCTTAACTGATTACAGGATAACCAACACAAGTCGCAGTACCAAAGTCTTAGTAATACTTTTTCACATACTACACAAATCCACAAACCAGAAAGATCACAATTCTATAACAAGGTCACGAATGCAATGTAAGAAATCTGTTCAAATATTCCTAACACAGCCCTACTAGTTCAATGATGTGCTGATACAGCTTAATGCGCAATCATTGATAAGTTTGTTGGGTCAATGGATGAACTTACAAACTAGATGCATCAACACATTAAGCATAATATGTTTGAATATTCTAGCATGCATTTAAATAGTTGAACACGTCAATTTATGTAAGAGAAAGCAAATATCAGTATGGCTACATACACCAAGTCTTGTCAACTCCCCGTGATTTGCTAGGCGTAAAGCCAGTCCTCTTAACTCATGACCCTGTAAAGCTCCTTTCACAGAGCCTGCAGCAGCTAACCTCTTCAAAGCTTCACGAGCAATGTCAGGTTGCCCAGTGGCATCTGCAGCATCAATAAGCTCCAAAAACTCCCTTGCAAATTTCACGATTCCTTGAACAGCTTCAACAATATTTTCCTTCTTTGATGTCAAGTTGAGAATATCACTCAAACCAAGCCCAGTACCATCTTGCCCTATGTCCCTGCTGTTGCTCATTGTAAGAAGACACTGAAGTGCTCTTTTTAAATCATTGCTCTGCATAGCTAGATCAAACTCCAACCTAGCAAGAAATTAACAATATAAGTTATATCCGGGGAGAAAACATGCGCTGAATTGCAATAGAATTCTCTTTGCACACTCAATTGATACAGATCTAGCTTCAGGTTAGTTAATTATAATCAAGAAATCCGTTCATTGTGATAAAACTACAGCATCAGACACATGAAAGAGGAAGAAGCATCAAAGGACATCCACTTATGAATGCTTTCTTGTTAATAAAAAAATAAATGAATATTGACCAAATAATATCTGCGTAGTATTTTCTACAGTTTAATGTTCCATCAGAAAAAGAAAACATTTTCTGATTTTTTCACTAGATTCCCACCAAAAATAGGGGATTGCGATAAAAAAGATTGAACTAAATTCCATTTAATTAACTTTAATCAAGTAGTACACATGAACATAGACATGCTCACAAGCATCATAGTGTTGACCAAAAAAGATAGTCGATCAACGCAAATTTGAGTAAGAACCAAACAGTTCGGTTAACCCAAAAACCTAAAGGGAAGTGTGATCCTCAACTAAATTATTGTATTCAAAAGTATTCCATGACTATTATAAAGATCGATTGATTGCAATGAGAATATAGTCATCTCACGCAAAAGAAGGAATGAACTATCAAAGAATGTGCAATTGTCCACACGCACAAAGACATGATCAGTGATAGAAAACAAAACGTTTAGCTATCAAGGAAGCAAATGATTCTAAACCAGAAAAAGTTGAAGGCAGAATAATCCTAAACCAGATTCTATATGTCAGACCTCTTAGATATGCCAGGCAAATGAAGTGCTTCCGTAGCATAGCCCATCCCCAGCATAAATTGTGCCAAATCATCATGATGCTCCCTAGCAAGCCTACTTGCCCTGGATAAGAAAAGCACGAAATTGCACAACCATGATATTCAATAAAATGTTGTATCATCTTTGTTGTAATCAATCTGCACATATAAAAAGTTATAAGAGCAAGTACCATTTCACTGCACTAACAGCATCTCCATATGCAGCAAGACACCGGCAACGAATACCAGGATGACTTAGGGATAAAGCATGAGCGCACATATACCTACCAATAGATTATTCAAGTGTCATTTCTTCAATACACTAAACTAACATGGCCTTGAAAGCCTGCAAATTAATTAAGAAATTGAGAATAAAAGGAGCTCCCTATTTTGAAAACATTAACAACAATATTGCTCAAGCTTCACATGAACTTTAGAAGTACATTGTAGTTGAGACGAAGTAGTTAAGCTCATTGCTGTACTATTGATCACGATTATAACTCTACCAGAACCCCCTTTTTGGATTCCTTAAACTAGTCAGGATTATTCAGTTATATTTCAAATGAATATAAGCTATTATTTTAAAATGCACATGTTCCCTTTTATAGCTTTCGAGGGCCTACAGGACAAATGGGATGGATAGTCTCATTAAAAAATGTTCTTAATGTGAATTAGAAATATAAAGGCTCAGAAATAAACATGAAAATTTTAGAGACTTGATGAATTACTGTTGAAATATGAAAACATAAAATAATAATTAAGCAAAACTTAGAGGTTCAAAATTGAATGTTTCTACTACAAAAATAATTCCTAGGAACCATCACCAGGAATTTATCTACTTAGAGTCGTGTATATTCCACGTAGCACTAAAAATTGATAATGTCCGTATTTACATATCACTCCTATTTACTCAGCAAACTTCATAAGAAAAGAAACTGATATGCAACTCATGAGGTGGGAGGAACATCAAGCAACCTTCATAAGGAATTGATAAAAGAAAGATAAAGGTGCTCTCGTCAAGGATACAGGTTTCATTCACAACGAGATGGATACCTTATATGATAGGCCTCTAACCAGGTAGTTTGGTAGTAATTTCATAAACACAAGCTCAAACACAGGTAAATTACCTATCAATAAGCCAAAGAACTCCATCTCTTACACCCACCACCACAAGAGGTCCAACAGGTCGTTTCTGCTCTGCTGGGAAACGAGTAACTGCCACAGACATCCCTCCACCACCAACTGCTATCTCATTAACTCTCTTTTCTTCGAACTCTTTTGGAATTGCTGTATCTCCATCATCAGCTCTTGACTGCTTTGGCATTGATAAGAAAGGTGGCACAGAAGGAACATGCTGAAATGAAGCTAAACGAACCACCTGGGAAAGAGAACACACTTTTACTTAGGGAAATGGAAAGATACAATGATTAACTTTTGTACTCGTGCATCAGGTATCAAATATGTGGAAAGCACTGGTTTACTGAAGGAGCTTATAATCACCTATGAACAAGCACAAGTTTCATGTATCTGACTGTATTAGAAGTACAAGTAAATATTAAGAGCATATTTATGTTTTACCAATTATTTCTAGTTCATCCTGAATTTCAGTTTCGCACCCCTTTGTTACTTTTTTAAACAATTCAACATCAGAAAAGGAAAATTAATCAAACAAAAAATTCTCAAAATCATGATAAGAAAACTTCATTTTTACTAGAGCTGTTCATTGTTTGAGCCTGACCAAGCAGAATTCCAGCCATGCCCAGCTAAATTATATTTCAGTTTTTATGTAATTTTTAGTTTAACCTAAAATGTTGTGGACTGACCAGGCAGAGTTCCAGCTAGTCCTAGCCCACCTAAAATATTTTTTTCTATTTGTTTTTTGTGCATTTCTTTTAAAAAAATTTGACCTAATTCCGACATGAATAAATAAGAACACGCTAAATTTGAACACATACTAAAAAAATATCAATAGCATATATATAATACGTAATAGGGCGGGCCAAACTGGGTTTATTTTCAAGAGTAATCCCAGCCCCAGCCCCATTGAACAATCAGGTCTAGCGGCCATGTCTAGTATTCAAAACATACTTCCACTTCAGATTTTAAAGTGCATCCCGCCAAGCCCATGAACAAGTGTAATTTTGGCAAAAAGAAAAAAGGTTCACAAAAAACATCAAGCAAGCCAAAAAGAGGACTGCATATCTTTGTAGGAAGAAAAAGGAAACATAAAGAAAATAAATGTTTCTAGTAGCAAACCAACAAGGACAAGGTGAAGTATAACTATAAACCTGTAGCATAGGTGGCCTAAATTTTATTCTTTCTTGTGTAGATGTTTGGGGAGCTTCTACTGTGATGAGGGCTAATTCTCCATGCTCAGCAACTGCTCTTGCCTGTGCCTCTTTCAGTTTCATTTCTTCTTTCATCTTTTTTGTTTCTATATCAATAGCAGCAACTCCAGCATCCACAAAAACACACCTAAAAAAGCACCAGGTATTAAGAGCAATAAGAAGATCAAGCTGACTAATCAAACGTGGAAATCAGAAAGATAGGCATGATTTTGAAGTTCTAGTGTGGTTTTTGTTTCAGTGCCTACACATATTCATCAGATTTCATTTGGATCACAATTTCAATAGTTTCATCTCAATTTCGAAATTCATGGATTTAAGGATTGATTAATCCATTTTTTCATCCTTCCTCTATTAATCATGACCAAAGAAGTTAGAGAGAAAAGAAGCTGCAGAGAAAGAAGTTCGAGAGAAATAATACAAGAAATGTTTTGCAAGATGTATGCATTTATTCAGGATTTGAGAAATAAATGGGAGGGTGAAATAGGATCAGAAAGTTATTAGATCTTACTAGGCAATAGTGGGACCAAGAAGTAAGTTACTTAGCTGGTCAAATGCTCCCATGTAAACAATAGTTGTCATCAATACAAGAGATTTTTTGCAAGACATACTTTGACTCGCTAGACAAACTCAAACTGATATATGTAATAAACGAGTTTGCCCGTCCCCTATTATTTCCTTCAAATTGCAAGCACTAATAGATTTTGTTTAAGTTACTATCAAGATAATAAATACAGGAAACATGAGGTGAATGAGAAATACTTAAAAAATCAGGAACTCTGACAAAAACTAAGCAAAACTCACTGCTGATAATATCTTACTCAATGGTAGTAGGTGTAGACACAAAAAGCTGCCTCCGGTGCCAAACTGCTCCTGTAGCATAGGGAATTGCAACATCTCCCAAGTATCGATATTGTGGGCGGAGAGAAGATATGACAATATAATGCGGGTATGCAAAAGCACAATATTCAACAGTTTGATCCCATGCAGTCCATTCTGGTTGAGGAAGTAGACCACCCACAGGTTCAAAAGTTTCCCAACTGCATAGTATAACATTAATAATGCATTGGAAAGGAGACGATAATATCCACGTTTGAAAATATGTCAAATGTTACTTCTATCATATTTGTTTCTTGTACTTAAAACGAAAAAGGAAACTAAATCATCAAGCACCTCCACCCCCAATTCCTCTTTGTTCAGACAAAAATAAATAACACAAACACTTGGTGTGCAACAATTGGGAAAAGACATTATATAGATGAATACCAATTTTGTTGTGTCACAGTCTACCCAATGCAATACAGCATTGCGACCTATTTGTTTTCACCTACAATTTTCCCAAAAATAAATAAAAGGAAGCAGATTTTCCTAGTCAAGCTTCTCGTGTTAGACTGTAATGATGTCAATGTGAATGGCTTGATGATCAAGCATACAGCACATTAAAAAGATATACTGCACACCACCTTAGAAAGCTCTGATGAGAAAAACAACACAAAGAGAATACAGATGAATATGACAGTTTCAACAATTTGAGAGAAAATCATTCTTCACCTGTAGAGCTGATAGTTCTGGGGAGCTGCGTCAGCAGGAGATCTCTGAGAAGAAAATCCATCATCAAAAGTACTAAAGGAAGAAGCACCACTAGTTACAAATCCTGACAACGGCATGGATTGAACTGTAGAAATAGCTGTAGCCGCAACTGCACTGATCCTTCGTGAAGTTCTATAGGCAACACCTAGTAGTGCTCCTCCATGCAAGCCAATAACCTAAACAAGGTTAAATCCGAGAACCATTCCTTTAGTCCAAGTAATAGATACAATAAATGAAATATTCTTCCACAATTAAAAACAGCATGTATAAGGCCATGATATCGAAGACTTATGATGTTTTCACTTCTGAACATGATAAAATATCAAAATACCTCATTATAATCATATAATCATATCATAGGGATTGTGATTCTGATTCTTAGAAGCACAATCTAACTGTTTATTTTCTAAAAATTAGAATATTCGATAAGATCTACTCGCAAAATACTTTATGCCATAGAAGAACTAATTTCAAAAATATAAAAATAAGATTTGAGTCCCCTAGAAGAACTAATTTCAAGTTTATTTTACTTTTACAAATTCAAAGAAGAAATGGGAACAGTAAGTATGTGATATAGATAACGCCCATATTAAAGGAATTAGAAATAAAAGACTAACATTAAAATCTCACTGCAACAACTGCAGAAGAAGAAACTGAGAACAACAGAAAGGGAAAAATGAAAATTACCGGTTCAGAACGATTTCCTACGGATCTCATTAGGATATTTGATGTACCATCATCAAGCAAGATACGAACTTGCACACTGGCTGAAGAAGCAGCACTAGCAGCGGCTGCCGCTGCTTGAGCTGCAGCTGCAGCGGCTTCTTTTGCTTTTCTTGATGACATCCCCTTGGGAATAACAGGAATTCTAGGGGCTAATGCAGATTCCAGTATAGCAAATCTATCACGACAAGTATCCCAAGCAAGAAGCCTTGCACTGCCTGAATCTACGATAGACCAATCACTAACCTTGTATACAGAGAAGTAAGGAATATCAGGCCATACGATGGCGAGATATCTGCAACAAGAATTGTTTCGTCAGAAAGTAATAACTTTGTTGCTATATGAATTCCAGCTCCAAAACGTTGAAACGACTAATGAAAGAACAATAGTTACTCAAGTACAACCAAACAGAAAAATGAAAATTTAACAAAGAAATACTAAAAATAAAAAGGAAAAAACACATACTAGATTTAGTTTTACAATCACATGGTAAAATGGACAGTTATGAATTCCATTATATTGCAAAATCTCAATATCATAATAAAAGTAATAAAGGATCCATTTAAGAGAAGTGAGGAAACGTACTTCCCTGAACTGCTTACAGAAAGCATGGAATATGAATCGTGTGGAACAGGTGTACTAACATGCTTCTTGGACTGCTTGACGTGTAATGGTTCAGCTGATTCTCCTCTATGCCTCCCTGTTTCAGATAAAGAGCCATTGCTTCCGAGAGAAGGATTCGCCGTGTTAGACAATTGAAAATTTAGTAGCTTCAGTTCCCTTTCAACTACATAGATAGCAGAATGCTCTCTATTTCCTGCTGGCGTTGGTAAGGGAGCTACAGCAGGAACAGATCTGGCATCAAATTCACTAACAATAACACCAATATTGGTTCCAGTAGCGACAAGGTGTGGCTGTAGAGGATGTGCAACCATACAGTAAACCTGTTGTGGCAACCCATGAATGTCATTTACATATTCAAGAAGCTGGTTGAAATAATGCTCAAAAAGAATAATTTGACAACTGTTGAAGTCCAGTTTCTGTTAACTAGAGTACAGTTGCATAAGTAATATCATAGACACAATTCCTGTCTCATTAAAAATAGGCATGCAAACACTAAGATTACAGTGCCAAAGAACACAACAAACATCACCTAGCAGGACATTCATATTTATTTACTCGCAACAATTATACACACAAGCGCACACAAGAAATTTGTTTCCGGCAGCTTCCTGTGTGTTGGATCAACTGGGCTTGGTTTCTGCTTCTCTAATTCTAGCTATTTTTTATATTGTTTTGAGACTACGTCCCACTGATGCTTCCACTTGATGGAACAGATGCTGATAGGCCTCTTCCCAGAATCCGATTACCGGAATCTCAGCGCATGACCAGCACACGCTGACATGTGAAAGCATGTGGTGACTTCATTCTGCCTCCTCTGTTTAGTTCTAGCAAAACAGTTCACTGCCAGAGGAGCTGCCATGGCGAGTAGACCTGCAAGGAGTTACCTATATGGCTATATCTGAAGCAAGTGAGCATGATTAATATCTATGCTCCCGGTTGATTGGATATAATAAATGTATAGCATGCTTGGAAGACAACAATAGGTTGCTATAGGTCTGCTAGGTTCCTTAACTTAATGGGTTGTTTTAGGAGTATGTTGTGTGTGTGTTGCTCTACAATTAACCATATTTATTACTTTTTCAGATTACAAGGTATCCCATGCATTTCTTTGTATTTACATTACGTTCTTTGTCAACAGCAAAAAAATGTATGTTGGTCTTACTGAAGCTGAATTTAAACCAAATCAGGATATCAACCCTAGACGGAAACGAGAAGGAAGATAGAATGGGTTGGAGAACAAATAAGCAAAGACGAGATTTCGAAATAATGTCACTTATGGGACAAGTTTGAAACATCACCCTTAAACCAAAACAATAAAAATGGGGAGGCATTGCTTGTGTGAGTACTTACAAATAGTAACATAGAAATTCAATATCTACCTAAAGTCATTTAAACAGAAAAACTTACATACCCTAAGTTTCTTGTTTGGTGCAAGAACATGAGGAGGGATGAGAGAAGAAAGCTCACACAATGGCCTTGTCAGGGCCGAATATGTAGGGTGCTCAATAGCCCTGAGAAAAGGAAAATTTATTAAACTTGGCAAAGAATACATACATCCTATAATACAAACATTTGCATCTACATATTTATGGTTGCATACATAAACAGAATTTTGAATCTAGTTGTGCTCATTAACAAACTATACCATATATGTGAATCCTTGACACAAGTTAATATGTCGAGGTTCGGAGCTCGAGGGTGGCACCAAGATGACACGCTGTGGCAGGCCAATTTTGGCACAGGCTTAATTCGCCGCAGCTCCTATAAACATGGATAGGCAAGAAAAAGAACAATAAACAAATTTCTGATATTTTCTATAAAAATTCAATAATTTCAAAAAGTTAGTACAAAACCTTGAAAGATATTGTGTCCCATATAGCTAATGTCTTGTCTGCACCAATGGTAATAAGTTGCGGAGCACCTCCTATCACTCTGGAAAGTTCAGCAGCCACGATCCCCCCATCGTGTGCCTATAGTAACTAAGAGCATTATACTTTACTCAACTTTATAAACAGACAAGCATGAGCAAATAATAGGTACTGCATCCATCACGTGTAACTCCTACACACATAAAAGGGGTAATTTGAACCGATGGTCATTGAAATTTGGGGTCATTTTCAAAAAGGTCAATGAACTTTTGTCTCAATAAAGTCATTAAACTTTCCTCTTTTAAATCAGTCATTCCAACCGATTCAAAGAGAAAGGTCATAGGAATAGTGACGTTATGACCATGTAAGAACAAACTTACTTTTACGTGTTACATGAAAGCCAGGTGGCAACCATGGTGAAATTATAATACATTCTTTGGCTGCAAAGGGACATTTTTAAGCAGCTGACTCAAGTAAATAAACAACATCTTTTATTTTTTTGTTGCCATGTGGCTGCCAAGGCACAAGAGCTAATCATTTTCAACGCAGTTGTTATGTATTATACCAGTGATTTTCTATGTGAAACGAAGTAATTCTCAGTCATTTGGTATTGAAAAGTTATGAGGAAGGTTTTTAAAAAATTCACCTTTAGACTCAGTTTAGGTACGAGTTCTCGTGAATCTGGACCATGGTCAGCACTCCAAAGTACCAGTAAACCATCACTACCGCCCGAGACAAGAAGTCCCTGCAGCAAATTACGATATAAATAAATAGATAGAGTTACTTAATGGCTAAAAGGAATCTACAGGTAAAACAAATCACTTCATATTATTATGTATTATGGCAAAAGAGCATGTGGAATGCATGCTTTTGTTGATGAGCATGAATAATTTAACAAATATCAAAAAGTAAAACGATGAAAATTTAATGGATGAGTATCGACAACTCATTTGGTAAGCCTATAATAGAGCATAATAGAGAAAAAAGATTCAAGTTGAGATAGCAAGAAGACAAACAACATAGCACAAGATAAAGTCATATGGGATTTTTGAATGGCATCCAAGTCATACTCTCATTTTACTGACCATCAAGAACATACCCCATAGAAAAACAAAATCTGTAGTTTTCCCTTTCTCCATCCGCAATTTCCTTCTGCTCTTGATGGTTCTTCCATTGACACTCTAACCATATGCATTGGTCAACAGACACAATGTTACTTGCAGTATTTAAATTTTCTAAGGTATATGCTTGCAGCTAAAGCTAAGATAGAAATACCTCACTGAATCCTAAGGCTACATGTCTTTTTTAGCCTTCTAGCTCAAAGACTAAGTTCCCAAGAATATACACATGGAAATGCATTACCCATCCCATTAGAAACTCTTTCAATGAGAGAGGTGTGGGCCTAAAAAAGGAAAACTATTGATTTATAAGTATATAATGCAGGCTAAATTGTTGCATATGTCCCTCCCTAGGCAATTCTCACTATATCTTCTCAATCATCATGAAGAATTTCCCATAATTCTCCCACATTGTCAACTACATACATTGAAGCATACTAATCTATGTTAGATGAATACACATTTATAACCTAGAGTGTATGTTAAAAGCTAATGGATGGATAACTAGGTTAGATCGTTTTACTAGCAGAAATTAAGAACTACCTCACCAGAGGATGCCATGAAAGTCATCAAGCAAGAAATGGATCCTTTATGACCTCCAGTGTATCTACGCACAAGCTGCAAGCGAAAAAGAAGTTGCAGTACAACTCAGAGTTACATTCATGTTGGTAGCAGGAGAACAAAAACTTGTTGACAACAGGCAGACCTTCCATGTTATCATTGAAAGAACTCTAATAACTCCATCTGATCCACCAAATGCAACTAAAGGGCCATCGCCCGCAATAGATCTACAAAGAAACTCCATACTGCACACAGTGACCAGAAAGCAGAACTCAGAATAACTAGCATGAACATTTATATACCGTATATTTATGCACAAAAAATTCCTTCTACTGTTTTTTCCTTTGCGTGTTCAATTTCACTTATTTACTATTATTTTATTTTTTTGAAAAGAAAGGACAGATAAGGGTGATAAACCATTTGGGATTGAGGCCATAAAAGTGTGGATGCAGTGAAAGGCCAGCCAATAATGAAACTATAAACTTCCTTAGCTTTGAAAATCATGAAAATTTGTACTTGAGTAGCAATTAGTAAAGAAGCATTGAGAATGGAAACTGGGATTTGTCAAAGTGAAACTTACCATAACAATGACTTATTATCAAGCTCCTGCTTGAGTACGTCGCGGCCACGCATTGTAACCAAGTCGAGAAAAATGGCTTTATTTTCACAACAAACAACAAGAAAGTGCCTGCCTTTAGTGGAAGGAGCAGGAGAAGTAAAGGCAGAAGTAACATTATTGACAGCAGATGGTGCTTCAGCAGCTGTAGATCGATTACGCCAAAGTTGCCAAAACCGTACATCATCATCAAAAAATCCCACTTGCTTAACACTATTTCATCACAAAACAAAAACAAAAAATCAAATCAGCCATACAGCAATCAAATTCGGGTGCAAACAAGCAAGCAAACACACACACACAATTACCTCCCTCCCCTCATTGCTTCGGTAGGTTTCCCTTTCGAGTCTGCAATTATAAGATCACAAATTGTCTCAATTACAGTTATAAACGCAATGACAAACACAAAACATCAAACATTTCAAAAACAAAAGTAGAAAATGGAACCTAATTCGCCCTCGGCGAGCTTCTCGAGCTTGGCCCCGACCAGACGCCGTTCATCGACACCGCCAGCTTTGAGCTCGTATATGACCTATTTGCAAAAACAAAAACTAGGAATTAAAATCACCAAAAAGCAACATAGAACTTTCAGTGAAGGAGATTTAAAAACCTGACGGTGTTCCCAGTTCCAGACGGAGACGCGATCTGATGCGTCGGCGGTGACGAGCCATGGATGCGTTGGATGCAACTGAATCTTCACTATCTTGTCATTGTTCGGCCGAAATGCTCTCAATTTCAGCATTTTTCAAAAATCAGATCTAGAAAGGACCACGCAGATCTGATTTTTCATACGAAATGGCAGTTGAAGATTCAATTCAACTGAATTTTATATCGCCGGCGAGTATAAATGACCGGTGACACTCTATCAGTAATTGTATTGTTCTGGTTGGCCGGATGTTTAAGCATTTATACCAACTGGGCCTCATTAGGCCCATACGATTTACCTTTGGGCTCACCCACATTTTGGTATGTGTTATTCAGTTTTCTATATTGCTTAGTTTCGGGTGAACATTTTTGTGACAAAGTAATACATGCGTAATGTTATGTGATCGAGAAGAAAATGAATGTAGTGGTGGAGTTTTAACATAAATGTTTACGGAAAAAGCAAACTACACAATTGGAATTAAACACAATTGTTCAAAAAATGATATACCGACATGCTATTTTTTCGGATGAGACAAAGTATTTTTCATGGACTTGCATGTTGAATGTGTTGAAACAGAAACATATTTGAAAATGTAAACAACATCAAATGTAATATCAAAGGAATCTTCAGTAGCATTGCTAATTTGGATTGTAAAGTTTTCTCTTTATCATAAAGTTTTTGTTATTGATAGTGGTATTTGATGTCTTTAACCACTTGGTATTAACAAGTATGCCAAATTATTATAAAAAAACAAGTAGGCCAAATTAAATTTGTAACCATAAAAGATGACAATAATCGCAGTTTCAAGTGCATCCTCTACCATCAATCTGACCTTGTATACAATGGGTTGAGCTTGGACTTGTCTCAAAAACCCAAGCCCCGCCCGGCTATATGTTTTGCATATTCTTGGTAAATATATTTTGTAACCTATATTTGGTCCTTATATTTCTTTTTTTTTATTTGAGTTGGTTCAATTTGAATGGAAGTGTTCAAAAAGGATTTTATCGATTAACGGATGAAGAGCTTAATATAGAAAAGTAAATGATCAATGACCTAATCTTTAAAATTGATAAATTTCGGGAGCTCAAATATGAGTTTTGCCTAGTATAAATAAGGGTCTATTGCACTGACCAAATAAAGTTTGAAAAGATCAACAATGTTAAGCATATTTTTTTATCTGTTAGTTTTAAATATAAAACTCGACTAACATAGTGTTCTTAATTAATTTCATATGTGATCAAAATTCACAATTTTAGCGTTTCCAAAACTTTTTTTCTATGCGTGCCATAACTACAAATAAACGTAACTTTAATTTGGGAGCAAAAGTTTATTGCGTTAAAATAAAAGACTAGAAAGTCATCCTATTAATAAATATATAAAATATAAAAAAATGTCTCTCTAACTCGTCTTTTTTTTAACACCACTAACATTTCTTTATTTACTAAAAGTCGACTTCATAGACCTTTATTAATGTCGTTTTAAACCACAAAATTTTATTTGCAAATATCGAAAAACACAATATTATTTTCATGCTATACCCTATTTGGCCTTGGTTCATTGCACCTACCAATAGATATGTGATAATTATAAAACTTTTTTCCTACACTAATCATCTCCTAATGAGATGTTATGCATCTCTATTTTTATTGATCGAGTCTATTACATTTGGTCCATAGTAAAAGTTATTTTGTAATAACCAAGTAAATATAACCTTGAGAGATTCTAGAACGCTTTCGAAGTACAATATTTCCTTCTTTATTATATATAAAGAGTATTATTTTTTATTATACTCTATATAGTCCTTCTATTAATCTGCAATATTTTATATTTTCAAGGAGTACGATACTTTAGGAGCATGATAATAAATTATAACCGGTAAAAAAAATAAAAATAACTATAATAAATAATGATTATGAAAAACAATATGATAATATATACATGGACCCATCCCATATATGTGCGCAAGTCACGCCTTGAATTTTACCTTTACTTATGAACCATCTTTTTTCCTGATTTTTCATATATATGTGTGTTCATTGGGACCCTTAACCCATTCCTCACATTTATCAATTAAACCTCCATTTGATGGGTTTATTCTATCACTAAATAGTACTCCATGGCTACACCAAAAATACATTTGTTGTTCTTCATTTTCATATTTTTGCTTAGTTTTTTGAGTGGCAAGTCATCAGAGTTTGGCTTAGAAGAAGAAGAGAATGATGGGTTAGTAACAAGGCTACAGAATAAACAAAATAGCAGATGTGATTATACAGCTGGGAAATGGGTTTATGACCACTCTTATCCTCTTTATGATCCTAAAACATGCCCTTATCTTAGCACTGCTGTTACTTGTAAGACTAATGGACGCCCTGATTCTGATTATGAGAAATGGAGATGGAACCCTCATTCTTGCTCCATTCCCAGGTTCACTCATTCATTCTTTTATTACTTAAATTACTCTGTTTTTCTATAATTCATTTTTCAAACACCACACTGCATGCCTACTAATCTAGTTTAAGAAGAAAAAATCGGTGAATTATGATATCAAGCTCACTTCTAATGTTGGTAGTGAGACTCGAACCGTAGTCCTATGTTGCCTCGACACGAATGCGGACTTAGATACAATGTCGGACATAAATATGGGAATCGTTATTTCTAAAACATAACCTTCATAAAATAACTTTAAAATGGAAATAGATATGGACATGTGTTGGACATGAAGACATGTTGGGGTACATAATAAAGAGAAGTGACCATATTTGTGTAGCCATGGTCATCTCCCTGTAATAGAGCGCTTTCGGGTATGATACTCCTTGGAAATATAAAGAACGAGGGATTGATACAGAAGGTATTTAAACTGTAATAAAAAAACATAAAATTTTATTCATAACTATGTGAATATTGTATTTCAGAAGCGCTTTAAAATCTCTTTCTTAATGAAATACTAGTAATTGGTTATTTTATAATTAATTTTATTTTTTTTTGGTAATTGATTATATGGATTTTGTAGGTTTGATGCACTGAAGTTTCTAGGGAAGATGAGAAGGAAAAGAATAATGCTAGTTGGTGATTCCATCATGAGGAATCAATGGGAATCTCTTGTGTGCTTAGTACAAGGAGTTATTCCAACTGGTCGTAAAATGGTTACCTATAATGGTCTTTCTATGGCCTTTCATGCTCGGGTAATTAATTTATTAATTAAGATCTACATTGATTAATTACATTATATGTCATCCTCTTAGCTAACTAACTAATTAATTAACAGGATTTTGGGACATCAATAGAGTTTACATGGGCTCCATTGCTAGTGGAATTGAAGAAAGGAGGTGGAAATAAGAGGCTTTTGCATTTAGACAGGATTGAAGAGAATGCTAAATATTGGAGACATGTTGATGTTCTTGTCTTTGATTCTGCTCATTGGTGGACTCATTCTGATAAATACAAGTCGTAAGTTACTTTTTTTATTTATACTTTTCTTATCTTGGCAAGGGATGCTTTTTTGCCATATTCTCGGAACGCTCTAGATTTTCTCCATATATATTGATTACGAGGTTTCAAAATTTTGGCAGATGGGACTACTACATGGAAGGAAACACAATGCTCAAAACAATGAATCCCATGATTGCTTATCACAAAGGACTCACAACTTGGGCAAAATGGATAGATTTAAATCTTGATCCTCGAAGAACAAGAGTGATTTTCCGAAGCATGTCTCCGAGGCACAACAGGGACAATGGCTGGAAATGCTATAACCAAAAGAAGCCTTTGGCATACTTCAGCCACCGGCACATTCCGGAACAGCTGGTGGTAGTTAAAGAGGTGATCAGAAAGATGAGTTTTCCTGTGTATTTACAGGACATAACCACGATGACTGCGATGCGAAGAGATGGACATCCTTCTGTTTATACAAGAGCCATAAGCCATGTGAACAAGCAGCAGGGTGTTTCTTCTGATTGTAGCCATTGGTGTCTTCCTGGAGTTCCTGATATTTGGAATGAGATGCTATCTGCTCTTCTTTAATTAATCTTTAGCTTATCCATCTATTAATTAACTTGTTTTGTCTTGTTAGAACTGCTTGCTCCCGTTCAATTTATGACGTGTTATAATTATTTTATTAAGTTTGGTTAACTATTTATTTATGTTACACGGACACGGATATGAAAACCGAGGTGGGAAACATAGATTGAGTTTTGACACACCAATTCATCTTGAAAGCATATACTAATTATTTCTAATAAGTGGATGTATATATGCTGGTGGATCATGATTGTCAACCACATGGGCACACCCATCTTTTCACATATTAGAACTGCTTTTTTATTAGTCAATGAAGAATATATGCATGCCTTCAAGTGGCATACTTGTGGCTTCACCTTACAGTAAAGATGACAATATGAATCAAGTAAATTAAAGTGATTAATTCATAACTTTGAGTTGAAGTAATCAATTTAGTCTTCTTTTTGGGTAACCATTATATATTTAATCATCATATTTAGATCTACATATGGTTGTAACGATCCGGTCCTAAAAGAGTAGTGTTAGGGCGGAAGACTTGAACAAGAACCAACCCCAAATGACACTGATGGAAGATACAAATCTAACATCGGAAATGTATATGGAGTGGCTGATTGGTATTCTTATATATAGAGAATAAAAAGAGTGGAAATTTCCTACTTGATCAAGATGTACTATTAAGATCATGTATTTTCTATATATTTAGACGTGGCGTGAGGTCCAAAATTAGATTTGGACAAACACGGATTGGTAAAAATACAAAGAAGAAACCCAAATGCAGGAACAAAATTATTTTTTTGACAACAATGCAGGAACAACTTATTCTAACGAATATGCTAATTTATATAATGTATAAATCCTTGTACTTGAACATATAGAAAAAAAATAAGAAAAAGAGCTAAAATTAATGTAATAAATCAACTACTAATCCTGAAAATTTCCATTACATCTTCGTTAATTAATGTAACATATACATTCTAGGATCTAGCTAAGCTGATGATCATGAGGAGAAAATCTTTTATTCAACTTAGAGATCTCCTTAGCACTTAATCCAAAAGCCTTCTCCAAAAGCTCAACCTTAATTCCTGACCCGAAAACAGCACCCGGAATTCTCACCAATCCCGGATTCTGACTATTAAAACTACCTATAATAGTTGCTGTTTTCTCCCCAATATTCATCTGAAAATGAACTAGACCCCTTGGGAAAACCATTACTTCACCTTTCTCAATCACCTTAGCGAAAACTCGATTCTGCGAATCCACAAAACCCGAATAAAGTTTCCCCTCAACGACATATGCAACTTCTGTTGCTCTCGGATGGAAATGAGGCACATTCACACCATCTACTTCAAAATCGGCCCGAACCATTGACATGCCTAATGTGTTCAACCCTGGAAACACATTCACATTCGCCGCGATTGATGACAACCCCATTTTGTCAAATTTTCCACGTGTTTTCAACCCGGAAAACACAAAATTATCTGGTGTAACTTCTGATATGTTCTTGCAGGATGAATCTGAGTTTAGTATGCAATAGTCCCGGAGAGGGTCCGCGTCGGAAGCGAATGTGCAGATCATATAGCAATGGAAGAGGATAAAAAACAGTGCTATCAATCTTTCTAGTGCCATTAAATTGGTAGCATAAGTTTGCTGCAGAATGAAGTAGTAATATATATATAGCAAGACATTTGCTTGATGGGAAAGGGAAATAAAGAGGGTTTGTTGGCTAACTTTTGGAAATGTTTTAATGAAAAGTATGAGTTGGTTGAAGCAAAAGATGAGTTGTGTTAAGTGGGATTTGATTTGATTATTGAAGAAAGAGTGGTTACAAAGATAACAATTTTAATACTTGAGTAGAAATTCTGAAATGGATTCCAACTACTACACAAGGCAAAAATTTAAAGTATATGGTGGTCCTAATAGAACAATTATTCTTTATATAATATTAACTTGAATTAGTATTCTGATAAATTATATTATACCTCCGTCGTACCATATTATCTGTATCGAGGACAAATTATATGATGACACGTTGTAAATTTTAAGGTTTAAAATCTATAAGTTAGAGTTGGAGCTTATTTGTTGGGATCTAGGGGATTACCCCTAACTGATTGCGACTTTGTTAAAGAGCTTGGGTTGTTGCTATATTGTTTATAGTTCTAATTAAGCTCATGAATTAGGTGTTTCTGCATATTGCTTCTGCACAAACTCTGGTTTTACTAATGCAGAAAGTGTCCATACTTTTAGAATTGTTGACTTAAGTGTCATACTTTTAGAATTGTTGACTTTTTTGTCATTAGTTTAAAAATTACATTTAGAAATGCGTGTAAATCAGACGTTTTATTAATTAATGAGAAAAGTGTTAATATGTGTCGTGTTTTAAAATTGTTGTTACGTATTTCATTAATTGAATTTGCTATCTTTCTTCTTTTTGAAAAACGTATGAAATTAGTTTAATTTATCGAGAAATTGAATATTTTCAAATTCTAAATAACACGAACTTAAAATTGGGTTTGATTGATGATATTTGACTAATAATTTTTTGGATAAGACTTGTTCTTTTAGGCTTCAATTCGATAGAATCATTTCAATTCAAAGTTCAATCAAATTTTATTTTCTGATGAACCGAGGGGCAAAAAATCCAGACAAGAAAAGAAAGAGAAAGAAAAACAGAAAACAAACTCATTTAAAGCCAGATACATACGAACTTAATATGTGATGAACTCAAACCACATGTGCCAGCCAAAATGAGGTCCTAGAGGCTTGCAAACACTACATCACACTCGTGTATTCCAACAAGTTCCAATCAAATTTTATTCCATCTCGGTAAAAAATAATTTAATTTAAGTTGGAAAAACCCTACAGCTTAACCGACCTCTCCCCATAAACCCATTAAGTTTTGAATCTGAACGACGTCGTTTTATCAATAGTGAAACTGATAGGGCAGATGAAAATAACGCTTATGCGCACAAGTCTTCCCTAGTAGCCCGCCAGCCCTACATACTACAACACCCCTCCCTTCCTCACTTCCGTCCGGCAACAACTCCGCCGTCTCCTCGCCGGTGTTCTTCTTTTTCTCCGGCGCGAGGTATGTTTGCTTCTCCTTCTACTAATTTCAATCTTGATTGTTATTATCAATTCTTCATATATATATTTCATAACAACATGCTTATCCCTAACTTGACTTAACCATGTAATCAACTTTGATGTTTTTTTAATCCTCTTAACTTCATTTTATACTCCGCCTCCTCGCTATCTTCTATACGTTGTAATGTCTGTAAACCATTAGGGTGATGAGTGCCATAGTTCCTAGTGTTATGAAATGTATAATTTTGTCAAGCTCAAGTTACGATTCATGGCAACATTGAATACCAAATTGTTCTATTTTTATTCAATCATTAATGGTTCGACGAACTTGCTTGCTTTAGGATTATGTTTCTTGTTCCTCTCTTGCTAGCTCTTTTGTGAAACAACACCAACTACAATCACTTAATTAACTCGTTTGTTCTAAAATTTTATCAGTGAAAAATGTCTCTGAAAGAGGAAGAAATTGAGAAGCTCTTTATGATTCAAGAGACTCTCATGCAAATGCTCAACGATAGGGGTTACTTGGTTGGGGACTTTGAGATCAACATGTCAAAGGAACAGTTCATTTCAAAATTTGGCGAGAATATGACAAGGAAAGATCTTGTTTTCCATAAATCAAAACGCAATGATACCTCTGATCAGGTTTGTACTAATACCATGTAATTTATGATACATTCACATTGACATCTCTAGAAAGAATGCACATGCTTCACATCTTCTGTAACTATGTTTTCGTATAGTAGATGTTTTTCTACTCTCTCCATATGTCTCCATTTATCTCTTTATAATACTGTCTATTGTCAATCTTTGTACAGATTTTTGTTTTCTTTCCTACGGAACCAAAGATTAACGCCTCAGTATTGAAGAGGTATGCTGATCGCATGAAGTCAGAGGATGTTTTCCGAGCAATCTTAGTTATTAAAGAATATGTCACTCCTATTGGTCGAACATGTATAGCTGAGATGGCGTCGAAATTCCAGTGGGAAATTTTCCAGGTAATTGCTATATGAAGTTGCGGAAAATAAAAATGCTTTCTTAACCGTTATCCTACTAACAGTGTCAATATTCATCAAACTATTCCTATAAACTCAAGGAGGCTGGTTCAATTGTTTGAGTCACATGGATATTGAGTATTGAATATATTTTGATTGCCTAAATATTTTTGGTTTGACTTGGTGACCCTTAGAGTATGCAAACATGGATTTGAAAGTACCAAGTCTATTTTTTACTTCCATTGCCCAGCATCGTAGCATTTTATTTCCTATAATTTACATTACATTTGGATTGGTAGCATCCTGGTTCTCTCTGGATAGGTTTAACTTGCAAATTCAGTCATTACATTGCAACTTCTGTAAATATATTAAGCCTTGGAACTCTGATGCAGGAAGACGAACTACTGGTCAACATCAAAGAACATGCTCTTGTCCCTGAGCATCAGGTGCTGACAACTGAAGAGAAGAAGGCATTGTTGGAGAGATATACCGTGAAAGAAACACAGGTTAGGAAAATTTTCGAGGCACGAGTTATATATTCATTATTTTTGTGCATTCATATTCATTTTTTTGGTTATGATTTAAATTTTGGAACTGGAATTTTTCGTAGCTTATATGTACAATGTTTTTGTTTCTTGAACCTAGCTTGTTATATATTCTTAAGGTTAATATATTTAGGAGTTAGGACTTGAGTATTATATTTTTTAATCAATAATAATTCGATGTAGCAATAAGAAGTGATCATTAATGTATGTGAACTCACTGGAGTATCGTCTGAGATAGTTTCTTTCCAGAAAACCTTACATAAATATATATTGTTCATTGTTCAATGAGCTATTTAGAAACTAGAAATGATACTGAGCAAGTATTTTCTACAACTGTCTTAGTAGAAGTGACAGAAGGAATATGAAAATTTCACTCAGTTGTTTCGATCTGATTAGTGGCTGATTTCTACGAAAATTTCACTGGTTTTTAACTTTTTAGGCATTGTCTATGACGTTTGAGCTTTCTTTGTGTAGGCGTTTTACCGTGTGCTCGTTGACCCATTAAATTAGAAAATATGATAAATATTTGAATTAGTCTGGATTATGAAATTTGTACAAACATGTTTTCTGTTTTCCGTTTTCCGTGGTTAAAATACTCTGATTCTATGTTATTCTTGTACAGTTGCCTCGTATTCAGTTTACTGATCCAGTGGCAAGATATTATGGGTTGCAGCGTGGGCAAGTTGTGAAGATTATCAGGCCAAGTGAAACTGCTGGACGATATGTCACGTACCGATATGTCATATAAATTCATAGAACTAACTCGGAATAGAGTTTTGAAGATATGCTTGACGTGGGACAAGCAGCCAGCTTAAAAGAGGTTGTCACAGTTGGGGATTATTTTTTAACTGTAATCCATCCCCTTGAAGTTTGATTATGAGTTTATTAGATTAATTTTAAAGTATCTTATTTAAGTGTAGCAATTTATATGAATTTTTGCTCATTTACAAGGGAGTGTATTTCTGTTTATTTAGTGGAATAGTTTTAATCATATCCAATTTTGTACAACTATGAAAGCAAAAGCATCCGATTCAAAAGAGAGGAGGATAAAAAAACCAATTTTATATTCCTTTATGAAAAATATAAATATAGAAGTCTATTTGTGACATGATAATTGACACAGACAATAGCCACAATACATTTGTTTGCTCATAAAACCTTTATGTATTTGATTTATCCAGAATACATTCGTTTGTAGCATAGGTCTTTGTGTTGACACCCTTGGAATTCATGAAGATGAAGGTTGGGTTGAAGTATGCGGGGATTAGAGGTAGGACTCCTCAAATTGGCCTGGTGGCAGCATTGGTGTTTTGGATTAGACTACAATGGTTTGTTGATCTTGGGGAGGATCAATATGCGCTTAACATGACTTTTGGGACTTTCATCAATAGTGGCTTCTTTTTGGCTTTCACGATTCTTGGGAGGATCAGAGGGTAGCATTTCCTGAATTATTTTTGGATTTTGAAGTGCATGAGGAGTGATGATAGGAGGAAAATCAAGCGTATGAAAGTTAGATTATTAAGTTGAGCATCTGAACCTTCAACATGAACTTTAGTATCATCTTCAACATTTCTTCAGACAGCTTGCTTGGTCTTTATAACCTTGGGCTTTCTTCCATACTCAAGACCTTGGAAAGTCTTCTAGTTGATGTTGGCATAATACTAAACTAATCCAATCTCGCATCGGAAAAACTTTTTATATGTTATATAAGTGTCGACTAGTTTGAGCTTTTAGAAATGTGAAATTATTAAATAATAGAGTATACTTTTTTATATTGAATGTTTAAATGCAACCATAAATAGTTAAATACATATATAAAAAACCAGAAAAATCAATTGAAACAAATAGATAAAAGTATAAAAATATCTCTTTATACCTAGAAAAACTGAAAACCATTTTTCATCATTGTCGAGCAATGAATTCATTTTCTTCAACATATTCTTTTTGAAAAGCATTTCTCTTATGTCCTAAATTGTAAATTTGGAACATATTAAAAAGTAAGTAGAAATTAGAAGCTGGATGTAAATATCAGAAATTTTTAACGAATCGAAGACTCGGAAAAAAAAGATTCAAAATAGTATTGAGTCTTCGACTTCTATTTTAGAATCGAATCAAATTATATCGTTTGATTTTCAGTTATTAAAATTTGTAAATGTCTAAAATTACTGAGTAAATATAACGAAAGTTTTAAAATTCCATTGAATCGTCAAAAAAAAATCAAAAACCAAATTGAACCATTAACCATGTATCGCATCACTTTTATGGATACAAATCCCGAATAAGTATTTATTTGTAATAGTGGTCTTTGTATAGTCGATAGTTCACCTCCCTTACTTCAGTTCTAGTCTTCGCAAGGTTTTCCATCTTCTTCTTCTTCTTCTTCTTCTTCTTCCTCCACTCTTCTTCTGCAGATCTCTCCTGTCTTGTCTTCTCCCCAAAATTAAATCCTCTAAAAACCATCTCTTTCCACCACCTAATTTGATTCATCTTCTTCCCCAGCTGAGAAATCCCATTTGGAGTTCAGATCTGAAATAATCTTGTTCAATGGCGTCTCCAAATCCCCAAACCCCACAACAGTTCGACATGCACAAATTCTTCATGCCTACAACAACTTCAACACCCCCACCATCCAACAATCAAAACCTAATGGTACCTCCTCCTCCTCTTCCTCTTACTTCCATCCCTTCTTCTTCATACCCTCCTCCTAATTTCCCCTATCAATTTCCACCTCAGCAATTTCACCACGCCCCTTCTTATCCTTCTCCTACGGATAACAACACCAATCTCCCTCCCCCCCAACGTTCTCTTTCTTTCCCTACCCCTCCTCTCCAACCCCAACAAAACCCTACTAATGACCGCAGCGGGGCTGAGATTATGGCGCTGCTTCGGTCCTCTCCTCCCCCGAATCAAGACCCGCCCCCGCCTCAGCCTCAGCATTCCATGGAGTTCCCCATGGGGAGTAGTAACGTTCCGGGTGTTGGACCGGTTAGGATGCTGAGCAGTAAGGTGCCCAAGGGCAGGAGGATATTGGGTGATGAGGGTTTGTATGATGTGGATGTTCGGTTGCACGGGGAGATTCAGCCTCAGCTTGAGGTTACTCCCATTACTAAGTACACTTCTGATCCTCAGCTTTGCTTGGGCCGGCAGATTGCTGTCAATAAGTCTTATATTTGTTACGGGTTGAAGCAGGGGAATATTCGGATTCTTAACATTAATACTGCTTTGAGGTCTTTGTTTCGCACCCAATCTCAGGTTTGAATCTTTCCCAAGTTTTGTTTTCTTTTATTCGGTTTTACCCCTTTCGGGATTGTTTTAGTGTTCCTGTAATGCTGCATTCTTTACCCTTATGTGCCATTATAGAACTTATGGTAACAAGGGTTCGGGTAGTTATTATCTGTTCGGCCTTGTATGATTTGCTTATTTGTTAGTTTAGTGAAGTTTGATTGGGTTTCGTCGGATATGCATTTGCGGTTGACTAAGCCTTGAAGAGCATCATGATGATTTTTCAGTTAGTCGTAGTATATTTGAGTCTTCTGGTGTTGTATTTTATAGTGAAGTTCAAGAAAGTTATTTCCATTTATTTATTCCATTGAGGATCACAATTTGCATGTGTATTGCCATTTAGAAATGAGAAGTGCTTCGATTCACATTAGCTTGATTTTGCTGCTTGAAAATGTTGTATGGCATAGTTATTAGATTGAAAAGCCAAGCTCTCACTGATCATGATTGCACATACTCTTCTATAATATGCGAAATAATTGTGTAGTTGTAGCCATTCAGTTTATGTATGGGGAAAACAGCCTTAACTCAAAATTTTAATCTCATAACATTTTGTGCTTTTTGGCTTCTCCATTACATTCCCTTTGAATGTTTTCTTAAACTCTTATGTTATTTTCCAATTCTATTTAAGGACAACTGAAAAGATTTGATGTGGTAAATTTATTTTGGTGCCTACATCTTCCTTTTCTCATCTAAAGTCTTCTTTCAATCTCAGAGGGTCACTGACATGGCTTTCTTTGCTGAGGATGTCCATCTTTTGGCCAGGTATCCCTCTTTCTCTGGTTTGTAATTTACTACTCTGCTCTATGTCAGGTTATAACTTGTTTCTATGCAGTGCTGGGGTAGATGGAAGATTTAATGTCTGGAAAATTTCTGAAGGTCCAGATGAAGAAGATAAGCCACAAATTACAGGAAAGATTGTTATTTCCGTTCAAATAGTCGGGGAGGAGGAAATTAAAAATCCACGAGTTTGTTGGCACTGTTACAAACAAGTATGAAACTCTTATGGATCCTCAATGAAAGAGGGTCTACTGTTATACACATATCCTTTTTGTTTTTCTTTCCATTGGTTTGGTTTCTTGTATCATCTCACTTACGACCTTTCTTTCACTTCTGATAGGAAATTTTGGTTGTTGGGGTTGGTAAGCGGATTCTCAGGATTGACACCAACAAGGTTGGGAAAGGTGGCCTCTATACATCTGAGGCACCTCTTCAGTGTCATCTTGACAAATTGACTGATGGTATCCAGTTGGTTGGCAAGCATGATGGAGAAGTTACTGATTTATCAATGTGCCAGTGGATGACTACCCGTTTGGTTTCTGCTTCTATGGATGGAACTGTTCGTATTTCTCCTATCTTTGTTCTATTTGATACTGTTGTTTTCTTCTTGAATCCTTTTCATTCTAGAATTTCTTTTGTATTAATAATGAATTGATTTGAGTTTATTTATTTGTTACATAGTGAAAAACTCTAGAAGTTCGATTGGATTTTTTTTTTCTTTCGAAAAATAATTTAGATTGAAGTTTATATTTGATATTCTTATTTCTACCATAAGAGTGATTTTGTAATCTTGTATTCGCTTGTTCCCGGAATAGGATAGAATTAGGTTAGGAATGGTTCAGGTGGTCAGTTGGATTGAGTGCTGATTCCTCTCTTCTTTACCGTCTCACTTCTCTATGTTTGCTTATTCTATTGGTTGTTTACATTTAAACTATGTAGCCATTTGTCATGTTTTGAATTGTCTCTATGTCTAAATAAGGTTATTTAACTCTACCTTAATCTGAGTACCTATAGTTATTTTCAAATCAAGTTGGCACTTCCATTTTCCAGCTCTCACATTAATTAACATTTGAAAGGATTCTTCGATTGGGCAGAACATTTCTGTTGATATAAGAAGGTTAAACTTTTTTAGCTATTAGATATTGGTCTTTCATTGTTGCAACTCGCTCTTTTTGCAGCAGAATCTTTAATGTTATTGTGCTTGCAGTGAGTTTGATCTCTAAGCAGTTACGAGGTTTTCTACCTATGTTTTCTTATTGCATTATTGGAGGCAGCTCTCTGGGAACTCATAGTTTTTAGGATCTTTCCGTTTCTTCTCTTTAGGGGTCATTTATCATAAGATGTTGTTTCATCTATTGGAAAGTTATTATACAGAAGATGTGTTTTCATTTGTTCATGGTTAAAATTTATCTATGATATATTGATTGAATTGAAGTCTATTTTAGTCTTGTTGACTTTTTTCTTTATTTTTTTTCTTGCAACCAGATTAAGATATGGGAGGATCTCAAGGCATTGCCTCTTGTGGTATTGAGACCACATGATGGCCTATCTGTTTACTCAGCTACATTCCTCACTGCTTCCAACCGGCCAGATCATATCATACTTATCACTGCTGTATGTTGTTAAGATTTTCACTTTTTTTGGTCAAAGTCTTTTAATTATATTTCGGCTAGCTAGCCAGATGTGGAGCATCTAAGTTGCACTCCTTGAGTTGCTAATAAGATAAAAATTTCTTCTTAATAGTTGAGCTGATGACAAGAAAACAATGAAGTTCTGTGCTCTTTGCGCTTGTTTTACTTTTTATACCAGCCAGAAAATTTTCCAATTTGTTGCTAATCATATATAAGTGGGTTCTGCATAACCAAGTCAAGACATGGAAAAAATACAAGTTTATCTGTTATGGCCTCCACTGATTACCCTCCAACGCAAAACAAAATAAGCTTCTCACACGTGGGAAGGATGTTGAGATAGTGTCTATAACAAAAATTGGGATGGAAAGAGATGAGGTTTTAATTTTTGCCATGTATTGGATCAATTAGTTTGTCTTGTATTAATGGTCATATTAGCAAATCTCACCCTAATTTGCATGAAATATGGAGAATGTAACATTTTCTAGAGAAAAATAGCAGCATATCTGAATATTGTAAATTGAAATGATTGGTCCAAATGTAAAAAGCTCTAAAATTCAAGATATGTATATTCTTATTTAAAGTTCCTTTGGAGCATAAACACTTTGTGTTGGTCTAATTTTTCGAATTGGTGAACAGGGACCTCAGAATAGGGAAGTGAAGATTTGGGTTTCGTCCAAAGAAGAAGGGTGGCTCCTACCAAGTGATGCTGATTCATTGCATTGCATACAGACTTTAGAGCTAAAGAGCTCCTCTGAACCTCGAGTCGAGGAGGCATTCTTCAACCAAGTTGTAGCTCTATCTCAAGTGGGTCTCCTCTTACTTGCAAATGCTAAGAGGAATGCTATATATGCTATACATATAGATTATGGTCCTAATCCAGCAGCATCTCGCATGGATTATATATCGGAGTTTACAGTCACTATGCCTATCTTGAGTTTAACAGGAACTAGTGATGTTCTTCATGGCCAGTCTGTTGCTCAGATTTATTGTGTCCAGACACAGGCTATTCAGCAATATACATTGGACTTGTGTCAATGCTTCCCTCCATTGTTGGAGAATGTGGGTTTTGAGAAGTCAGATACTGATGTTGCACATGATCTACCTAACGTTGAAGGAGTTGTTGCTTTGGACTCTCATGGAAGTAACTTCTCTGACATGCCTGTTAGTGCTGCTTCAATTGATATGTCCACTGTGCAAGATATTCCTTCTTCAAATATTAATTCCAGGCCTCTGGGCTTGACCCCTTCAAATAGTGATGTTGACATTTCTTGTGGTCCGACATCTCCCCTTTCCCGTACTCGTAAGACTTTTGCTGAGGTTACAGCTGGAGGAAGACTTGATCCTGGCCCTCTGCCTGGTGACCAAGTTTCACATCAACCAGTTGTTGATTATTCAGTGGACCAGCAAATGGATTCCATTCATGCCAATGTAACTGACATTCCATCTTTGGATAGTGATCCAAAGAATGATGAGAAGAAAACTGTAGAAGATGATAACTCTAGCATGCTTAATCCCCCTGTCATGTTTAAACACCCCACTCATCTGATAACTCCATCAGAGATTTTAATGGGTGTTCCATCCCCTAATAATGAGGGCAAGATAGAAGTTGAATCAAACATTCCTGATGTAGTTGTCAATGGTGATGTCAGTAATGCAGAAGTTGAGGTCAAAGTAGTGGGCGAAACAAAATCTACTCAAAATGATGAATTTGGTCTACGATTAGAACCTAAGACACTGATCTCAGAGAATAAGGAGAAGTTCTTTTGCTCCCAGGCTTCAGATCTTGGTATTGAAATGGCCAGGGAATGTCGTGCCATTTCAGCAGAAACTTACAATGTGGAGGAATCTCATAGAGACGGGGCTAGTGCATCAGAGTTTCTCGCCCAAACTTCTAATGCAGGTGATGAAGAGGCCAATGATTCTGCAAAAGACCAAAAAGTTTCCGAGGCAACTATGACAACTATAGTTCAGCAATCAATCAATCCAACTTCCAAGGGGAAAAAGCAGAAAGGGAAAAATTCTCAAGTACTTGGTCCATCATTTCCAAGTGCTTTCGATTCAACAGATTCTTCAAATGAACCAGCAGGGCCTGCTAGTCACATGTCATTGGAATCTTCCATGCCTCAAATTGTTGCTATGCAGGAGATGCTTAATCAGGTAATTGCTTATCCTTAATGATGCACTGTATTTGTATGATATCCTTAATATTATATATTAAGCACCCTCAATGCTCGTGAGATTTCAAATGAATTGTACATGGTATGCTGATGGGTTTGACACACACATTGTATTGCTGTGTAAATATCTCATTTCTCCATCGCCCATCGGTGATCTGATCTGATGAGGGTCGAGACCTCGAATTATTGCAGCTTGTGTTGCTATTTTTTTTCTCTTGGAGTGGGAGGGGGTTGGGACTGGGGGGAAACTAAAGAATTCTTTTAACTAAGGTTCGTTTATAGTCATCAGTGGGAAAAAAAATCGCTGCCGGAAAAAAAATCGCTGCCAAGTCATAATAAGAAAAAAAAGGATATTTCATGCAGCTGTTAGAATGGCTTACAGATCAGAGGGTAGTATGGTATTTTAGGAAGAAGTTCATAAAATGACCAGTTGATATACAGAAAAAAGAGTTTTGCATCGTGAAGAATTTGACAAGTTCTATATTCTCTTAGCATTTATAATCTAGCAATAAAGTCCAAGATAACCCTTTGATTGGAAACAGGAAATGACTGAAGTATATAAGATGTTTTTCTTTTATGTAAATAAATGTGTTGACTATTTGATGCGGAGTATTGCTTAGAAAAAGTAATAGCAGAGACATGGACCCAGAGTTATAGCTTTACTGCTTAGAACTTTTCATGGTGGCAATTTGATCATCCAGTTGGGTCAAAAGTGCATGATCTTTTTTACATATTTTAATTGTTTTACATGGACAAATGTTTTGTTTGGCTACAAGCTTTGCTCAGTTTGTTTTTTTCCCTTCCTACAGCTTGTGTCTAGCCAAAGAGAGATGCAGAAGCAGATGTCAAATATGGTTGCTGTGCCTGTTTCAAAAGAATGTAAAAGACTTGAGACATCTTTAGGGCGGACCATTGAGAAAACTGTCAAGGCAAATACGGATGCACTGTGGGCTCGTTTTCAAGAAGAGAACACAAAGAATGAGAGGTTATTGCGAGATAGAACACAGCAAATCACAAATTTGATTTCAAACTTTGTTAATAAGGACTTGACGGGCATATTAGAGAAGACAGTGAAGAAAGAATTAGCTTCAGTTGGACAAGCTGTAGCTCGAACAATGTCTCCTGTCATTGAGAAGACAATATCTTCTGCTATTATTGAGACATTCCAGGTTCGGAATTTTCATTTGGTGATTGATTTCACTTGTTTGCATTTTTTTATTTTTTTTGGTTACTGATGCATTTCACTGCAGCGAGGGGTAGGTGATAAGGCGGTGAATCAATTGGAGAAATCAGTTAATTCAAAACTTGAAGCAACTGTTGCTAGGCAAATTCAAGCACAGTTTCAAACTTCTGGAAAGCAAGCTCTACAGGTTTGCCTGACTTTAACTTGAAATCCAGCTCGATTTTCAATATTCGAATAAGATATATTTGAAATTCAGGGCTGTATTTATTCTGAGGTGGAAAAAACATATCCCTCACCTGCTGGTTTGAAGCTCAGAGAAGCCAGTTGTACAAGCTGGTTGAAAAGGGAAGAACCATCTGCGGAGCTTCCTATTTAGTGGGGACACAGCTTTGCTATAACATTTTGTTTAATGAGCATTTGGCCCAAAAAACTGATTGGTCCCCCTATAAACTTATAAAGTATCTCAGTAGCCTCTTGAACTTGCTTAAAGTTACATGAGTAACCCTCCAAGTCCACATAGCAGAATAAGAGGATTTGGGAAACTTGAAATGCATTTCACTTTAAGTTCAGGGGTCAATTGGCTTTTTGGGCCAACTTCAAGGGGTCCCTAATGTATTAAGCAGACCAAAATTTTGTTTTTTTCTGGTGTATGGTTATGCCGTTGGTTTGGGTTGGCCGTGTCTGTTTTATTAATAATAGAACTTTATTGTTCACAAGCAGGAGGCTTTGAAGATAGGTTTGGAAGCTTCAGTTGTCCCTGCCTTTGAGATGTCATGCAAAGCTATGTTTGAGCAAGTAGATGCCACCTTCCGAAAAGGGATGGTTGAACATACAACTGCAGCTCAGCAACACTTTGAATCTACACACTCTTCATTGGCCCTTGCGTTAAGGGTATGTAGTCTAGTGTCATAGCAACTCTTCTTTTTCTTTCAACAATCATGTGCTGACTTAAATCTCAGGGGTTCATAATTTCAATGGCGGAGTTTGATGTTCATCCATTTATATGGAATTCAAGTAGTGAAATATTACTTGCGACCATGTAGCATGCAATTCAAAGGAGTGTGTCAAAATATGGAGTTTTTAGCAGCTTTCTTTCAGATGATAAATTATAGGCAGTACTGGCCAACATGTAGAGAACAAGTTCAATTCAGCATATGTTGCATGTGTGCTTCTTAGTAATTTGATATGTGGATCTTCATATGCCATGATTTTTGGAGTTCTGATTGTAGATTTTCCCTTCGGTCTGTTTTTTCTTCATGCATTTAATTATTTCGACTGCTGTTTTTGAAATTCAGGAAGCCATCAACTCAGCTTCATCATTGACTCAGTCTTTGAGTGGGGAATTAGCTGAAAGTCAAAGGAAGATGTTAGCTCTTGTGGCTGGTGCAAACTCTAGTGCAGCAAATCCCTTGGTCACACAATTGAGCAATGGACCTTTAGCTGGCCTCCATGAAAAGGTATGCCGTTTACAAATCTTATCAGTATTATTGTTGATTTCATTTTTATTTCATCTTATTAAGGAATGTAATTCTGAGAATTTCCTATGAACGATTTAGGTTGAGACACATTTGGATCCAACAAAAGAGTTATCAAGATTGGTTTCTGAACGCAAATATGATGAGGCTTTCACACTTGCCCTCCAAAGAAGTGACGTGTCGATTGTGTCCTGGTTATGCTCTCAGGTTTGTTTCCTTTCTTTCCATTGTTGTGTTAAGTAGCTGTAATTGGATCTCAACTTTGAAATAAACTTAATCAGCTTTGTTTGATTTGGTTAGGTTGATATGCGGGGAATTTTAGGAATGAATCCTTTGCCATTAAGCCAGGGAGTATTGCTTTCTCTTCTCCAGCAGCTAGCTTGCGATGTAAGCAAAGATACATCTCGAAAATTGGGATGGATGACGGACGTTGCAGCTGCCATAAATCCAGCTGATCAAATGATCTCAATGCATGTCCGGCCCATCTTTGAGCAAGTATATCAGATCCTCCTTCATCAACGGAGTTTGCCTACAATTACCGGTGCTGATACTGGAACCATCCGGGTTCTTATGCATGTCATCAATTCGATGCTGGTGACGTGTAAATGATTATCCTTTTTCCAGGGTTTGTGCAAAATATAGTGAGTTTAGGATAGGAAGTGTACAAATCTTCTGTGGGTCCTAGATCTTTTCATTTCTTTTCTTTAAGGTATATTTACCATCTCTAGTCTCTATATACAAACAAAGTAGTTCAGCTTTTGAAGACTCCTCTCTTGTTTAACTGCAAATATTCAATTTTTGTTAATGTAGAATTATTGCATCCTTAGCTCAAAATGAGGTTCCGGTAAACTAAAGTCGTGATTTAAATGCCAATATTAATTTAGAATTCTCGTAACTCCACTGAGGGAGTTTCAATGCAGGCGTTGGAGTTTTGTATTCTGTGATTTCAGGCATTTGTTATTATTGTGATATTCCGTTGATGTTCTGGATATAATGTCAAAGAAAGTGGGAGCGTAATTTCTGTTGTGTTGATATCAATAAAGGTTGCATGACATTTTAGTGAATACGGGGATCCAAAAGTGGAACTCAAAATTGTTGGATACAGGTCAAAGCAAGAGCGACCTAAGAAAGATATAGAGGATTTTCAAATGGGCTCTTCAAAACACTATTTAGAAAGATATAGAGGAAGATAGGTAGAATTCCAATTCGACCATGTAAGTTGGTTGCAGTTATGGCTTCTCAATCATAAGAAAGAAGGATGATTCTACGATAAAATTTCCGAAGAAAGATATGATCTCTATTTCTTTCTTTTTCTGGAATACTAGGTAATTTAACCATGCGTTGCGGCGTTCTTTTAATTTTGTATTGAACTGATTATACTAATTGTGCAATATTATACTTAGCGTTCTTCTTTTCTATTTTTTGTTCGGATTGTACTAACTTTTTATCTTCTTTCTTCTTTAATATATTCGGGTTTGGGGTTGGGTGTTAGTTCGGGGGCGCCGACCTAGTCGGGGTGTCTGTTTCTCGCACTTTAACCTCATTTGTCCCCATTTTTATTCAAAAAAAAATAAAAATAAAAATAAATAATAATAATAATAATAATAATAATAATAATAATAATAATAATAATAAAGAGTGTTAATTATGTAAAATAATGAAGTCACAAAATATTCAAACGATGCTAAAAATCAAAGAAAATAGATTAATCCCTCATTGCACATGCTCTACAATTTACGCGTAGTTTGCTCTATGTGGATTATGAGATTTATTAATAATGTAGTGTCTTTCTTGACATTAAGAAATTTCTTGAAGTGAACAACTTGTTAGCAAAATTCATAGTTCTTATATTCTCTCATTCTATATTTTATCAATTTGCTTTTGGCTGTCATTATTTGATACTATTAGTACTCTATAAAGAATTATAAAACTAACAAATAAATTACTATAAATCAAAATTGCAATAAAAAAATGGAATTACATAGAAGTAACTTGGATTGAGTTTGGTTTTGTTTGTTATATACAGGATGAAGGACAATATATAGTAAGCTAGTAATTATTCATGGTGGAGTGTGTTTACCTTAGATGAGCCTGTTAAATGTTTAGGGGGAAATGTCCAAATTGTTGATGATGAATTTGACATTCATACGTACATTAAAAAGTTGGGTTATGACGACTTCAAAGATATATACATGAAATGCAAATTCACTGGTAAACTTCATTTAGTAAGGAATGACATGGATGTTATTGATATTGCAAGATCACAAAAACTGAATAAAGGGAATAATTTTGATGTATGTGTACAACATTTACATGATGTGCAAACAAATGAGTTTGTAACTAATGTCAGGAGTGAACATTATGAAAATGAAGATGAAACTAATGAATTGCATTTCAACTATAAACCTTATGTTGAGGAAAACACCTTAGAATTCCACCAAATATATGATGAATTTGTTGTGCCTATTGATCAATTAACTGACGATGAAGATGAAGAGGTTATGATTGCTAGGGAAAATGTGAGAAATTATAGGCATAGGTAGTGCCTACTCTATCTTTTTTACAATTAAACTATTAATATAGTTACAGTATCTACCTCCACATTTTTTTCCACATTTAGAAAATAATGTAATTAAATTATATATTAATTATTTATTTTATATATGTTACTTTCAAAAATTTCAGTAAATTCTAAAAGAATTTATGCGATTACAAAAATTGTCAAATAAGTGACTATGGCTTGCTTTTTGCAAAAAAATGAAAGTAAATTTTTTGTTAAAAGAGTGATCTTTTATTTGAATTCCGTAAATTTTTATTATTTTTTTGTATTTATTTATATTTCAATGAAACTTTTCGCTAATCAAACAAATTGAAACTTTTTTCTTTATTAGTTTTAAGAAATGATTTTACAATTATTTTCTTAGCAAAACATAACTAACCCAAAAAAGCACTTCAAATGGATAAAATTAATTGCTATATTTAAAAGACAAAATAACTTCCAAGTTAGCAATGTGAGACATCGAACAATTATTGATAAATTTATGATCTACTACTTGCGGCATATAAAGGCTGTTAAATTTTTGTTTTTATTTTTCTACGGCTAAAACTATAATTACTTGTCGCTTTCGTGTTGTATCACCAATTATATGTAGAGGTTACCAAAAAAACCAATTATATGTAGAATTTTTATACGAATTATCCATCTTCAACTTTAATTCTTGCATTTTTGCTTCATAAGATTATTTAAGTTCATTATTTACTGTGGAGAAAAAATAGATAACAAATGTCTAGATTTTTATATACTTGAAAATGCAGTGCACTTATCCAAGCTAGTATAATGTTTGAATAGAAAGAGCAAATAAATGTAACAAGAGCAAGATAAAGTTTCTGAGATGTGGATTTGGGTCCGTATTTAATGGGCTTGGGCCTGAATATCAATTAGGTTTTCTTTTGGCCCGAATCTCACCTATAATGAATAGCGATCTTCCTTTCTTTGCAAGCACTAGCAGCAGTGATCAATCCTTGTCGGCGTGTGTGTTTGTGTATAATATAGTTGAAGTTGAGCTGAGCTTGAATTCGGATGTGAATACGACCCGCATCTTGACATGGTCTCGACCGACTTGCTTGTGCTTGATCATTGAATTTGAATTTGGACAATCGTGGACTGTGACTGGATGCTCTATTCATCTTGAGATTTAAACTTTTGACTCGGACTAGGTCAATGCATCTGTCAAGAATAAGAACCCTGAAATGTAAGATTGGATAAAATAAATAGGGTCTGGTTTAATATTATAAATTAGAATAAAATCTAGTTTAGATTAATAAGTTACAATCATATTTCAAGAAATATATTCCGAGCAAAAATTGTGTAAGTTTAAAATTATGTATTAATTTCTGTGAATTATATTCTGATTTCAATTCGATACGATAAGTTGAGATTAAAAACATCATTTTACTTTAACTCGAGATGAAATTTTGTATTCTAATTAAATAGAGAATTGTTTACATAACAAGTGTAATTTATTAAAACTAGTAAAAAATAATGGGTATTTATAGCATGCATATATTTTTAGGACAAATAAATTTATTTTTACAAAAAAACATGTTGTTCGAGTCGGTAAAAAATGGGTGCTAACAACATGCATATAGCAGCCCTGTATCAAAAACTTGACGATGTCGACATTTGGTGTTGTCCTTGATTTGCAATCATATGCACGCGACCTTGGACAAAATCTCAAAAGGATTTACCATAATTACACTGCATTAGAAAAAGATGCAGAAAACTAATGGATCATTTTATCAATTTAAAGAGCAACAATACAATAAGCACAACCATGCATGTCTTAAGGAAGTAAATAGAATTGTTAATCCATACAAAATTCTAGAAAGAGTAAATCCTCTTAAGATGATAGTGTTTTGTGACATACAAGACTATAATAATCATGACAACAACAACAATAAGGTCACTAACCAAGTAGTGAGGCAGGAGCATTCAAAGCAACAACATGCATCAAGAACATACAAAATTGTAAAAACAAAAGGGGATTTGAGAGAAATTGTAGGCATCATCATGAAGGACTATTAAGCATAATTTAGGCATGACTACTACCCAAGTATTTTTTGAGCCAGCAACAGATAGAAGGTAAAAAAGGAAGTACCGTATTATCATATCAATGAGATTTCAACATGCCACATCAATTCAAAAACATTGGAAAAAGATCTTCACAAAAAGAAATTTGTACATAACATAAACAAAATTTGAAGCATGTATGTTGCTTTCCATACATAAAGTCTAGAATCTCCCCTCCATTGTTGGTTCTTATGCTTATAGGTCGCAGTGGAGAGCATATTGTATTCTATGTGTCTCTTAATATATGATTGGGAGAGGGAAGAAGCATGCAACATTTATATAGGGGAAATCCATTAAAAAGTATCTATTTTTAATGAAATCTCATGATAGAGAAGGTCGAGCTTAGCAAAAAGTATAATGTATTGAAATATACTAAAATATACTTCACCCAAACAAAAAATAAAAAAACAAATGAATACGAAATTCAATAAATACTAATAATTAAATCACTTTTCCGTGAGGGGAAGCATCGAATAACATTACCTCAGCCAGCACGTCAAATTCTATCGTAAAAAAATTCGTTCCTGCCTTTAGTTGGAACACGGCTGTTTTAAAACACCCAACCAATTGGAATACCAGTTTTGCGTGAGAAATAAACACCGCTGATGGTGGTGGCATGAGCTAGGTTTATCATGACCTCCTCCTCCTCCAAGTAATACGTTCTGATTTCGGAGTTGATGGTTAATGTGTTACCACTACTCATTTCAAACTTGTGTCATTTCCGTACAAAGTAACACCCGACAAAAGGACCAACACCCACGAGACGGTTGAAAAACATCTGTCTCATATCGTTATCCCTATGATCGTAAACCAACGATGGTGCAATCCATGATAACCTATATGAGGACGAGGAATGATCATAACTAAACATATCCCAACTACGTCCGCGAAACTCATTTTTTTTCAAATTGCTCAAAACCTCAGTCATCGTTTGCAATCCAATAGCATCAACGGAATGATGGATAGACAGTTCGGGCAAATGTAAGGTGTTTCTAATACCCGCCCGCTTGAGCCGGGTGAGAGGCTCCTGAGTAGTCACCGAGACATGGTGGGCACAAGTATCTTTACTTGTTAGGAAAAAAAAAAAATAAGAAAACAAAGTAATCAAAGAGAACAATTATAAAATCATGAAGAAAGAGACATTAAAGCAAACAAAATAATGAAACAGCACATTTATGAAAACAGAACAGGAAGAAGAAGATAATAAGCAAACAAAATAAAAAAAAACAATTATAAAATCGAAAAAACGGTAGGAACATAGTACTTACCTTTACGTCTACTCACGGGTACAACCAAAGCGGGATGAAACGGGAGGGTGTCATCGTGGCTAATATAAGACCACATACTAGAGGAGGAGGTGAAGGACCAAAAAGGAACATTATCTGACATTAGTATACAACGGTTGGTGTTTTGATCACAAAATCAAAATAATCGATCGAGCGGTAGGCCTTCCTTCCTCCTTTTCTCTCGAGGAGCTCAACGGTAACACCAAGAAGAAAAGAAATTATGATAGAAGTCAAACTGCGAACGAGTTCTAGTGTATTGTTCTTCAAGTTAACAGAAACTATGTATTGGGGGAACAATATTGACGTCTACAACTTTTGTTAAGGTTATGTAAATTTTTTGAATAATTTTCTTTAACATTAAAGTTATTAAAAATACTATCTATTTTTATTTTTTATAAACAAAATACTGTTTATTTCAATATGTTTATTTTGGTTGGGTTTGAATCCTCCCCCACGAAAGGTCATGTTCTATTAGAAAAACATAGATTTCCATATACTAAAATATACATCACCCAAACAAATAATAAAGAAGTAAATGAGTACGAAATTCAATAAGTACTAATAATTAAGTTAAAAAGAAACCATACCGAATAAATTACTTTCCCTTGAGGGGAAGCATCGAATAGCGTTACCTTAGCCAGCACGTCAATACCAGTTTTGCGTGAGAAATGAACACCGATGATGGTGACAGCATGAGCTAGGTTTATCTTGACCTGCTCCTCCTCCAAGTAATACGTTCTGATTTTGGAATTGATGGTTAATGTGTTACCACTACTCATTTCAAACTTGTGTCATTTCCGCACAAAGTAACACCCGACAAAAGGACCAACACCCACGAGACGGTTGAAAAGCATCTGTCTCATATCGTTATCCATAAACCAACGATGGTGCAATCCATGGTAACCTATATGACGACGAGGAATGATCATAACTAACCATATCCCAACTACGTCCGCGAAACTCTTTTTTTTTTCAAATTGCTCAAAACCTCAGTCATGGTTTGCAATCCAATAGCATCAACGGAATGATGGATAGACAATTCGGGCAAATCTAAGGTGTTTCTAATACCCGTCCGCTTGAGCCGGGTGAGAGCCTCCTGGGTAGTCACCGAGACATGGTGGGCACAAGTATCTTTACCTGTTAGAAAAAAAAAGAAAAAAAAAACAAAATAATCAAAGAGAACAATTATAAAATCATGAACAAAGAGACGCAAACAAAATAATGAAACAACACATTTATGAAAACAAAACAGGAGGAAGAAGATAATAAACAAACAAAATAAAAAAAAAAAACAATAATAAAATTGAAAAAAATAGTAGAAACATAGTACTGACCTTGACCTTGACGTCTACTCACGTACAACGTAATGATACAAAACATTTATGAAAACAAAACACGAAGAAGAAGATAATAAACAAACAAAATAATAAAAAAAAAAATGTAGAAACATAGTACTCACCTTGACGTCTACTCACGGGTACAACCCGAGCGGGATGAAACGAGAGGGTGTCATCGTGGCTAATATAAGACCACATACTTGAGGAGGAGGTGAAGGACCAAAAAGGAACGTTATCTGACATTAGTATACGAAGGTTGGTGTTTTGATCACAAAATCAAAATAATCGATCGAGCGGTAGGCATTCCTTCATCCCTTTCTCTCGAGGAGCTCAACGGTAACACCAAGAAGAAAAGAAAGTGAACATTATGATAGAAGTTAAACTGCGAAAGAGTTTAGTATATTGCTCTCCAAGTTAATAGAAACTATGTATTGGAGAACAATATTAACGTCTACAACGTTTTTTAAGGTTATGTACATTTTTTGAATAATTTTCTTTAACATTAAAATTATTAAAAATACTATCTATTTTTACTTTTTATAAACAAAATACTGTTTATTTCAATATGTTTATTTTTGTTGGGTTTGAATCCTCAAACACGAAAGATCATGTTCTATTAAAAAAACATAGGTCTCCATATACTAAAATATACATCACCCAAACAAATAATAAAGAACTAAATGAGTACGAAATTCAATAAATACTAATAATTAAGTTAAAAAGAAATCATACCGAATAAGTCACTTTCCTGTGAGGGGAAGCATCGAATAGCGTTACCTCAGGCAGCACGTCAAATAACATCGTAAAAAATCTGTTCCTGCCTTTAGTTGGACCATAGCTGTTTTGAAACACCCAACCAATTGGAATACCAGTTTTGCGAGAGAAATGAACACCGGTGATGGTAACGGCATGAGCTAGGTTTATCTTGACCTGCTCCTCCTCTAAGTAATACGTTCTGATTTCGGAATTGATGCTTAATGTGTTACCAGTACTCATTTCAATCTTGTGTCATTTCCGCACAAAGTAACACCCGACAAAAGGACCAACATCCACGAGAGTTGAAAAGCATCTGTCTCATATCGTTATCCCTATGATCGTAAACCAACGATGGTGCAATCCATGATAACCTATAGGACCACGATGAATGATCATAACTAGCACTATCCCCACTACGTCCGCGGAACTTGTAGTTCCGTTCGAGGGTAACCCAATTTTTTTTCAAATTGCTCAAAACTTCAGTCATGGTTTGCAATCCAATAGCATCAACGGAATGTTGGATAGACAATAATTCGGTCAAATCTAAGGTCTTCCTAATACCCGCCCGCTTGAGCCGGGTGGGAGCATCCTGAGTTGTCACCGAGGCATGGTGGGCACAATTAGGAAGAAAAAGAGAATAAGAAAACAAAGTAATCAAACTGCACATTTCTACGAACCAAAAAACATGAAGAAAGAGACAATAAGCAAACAAAATAATGAAACAACACATTTTTGAAAACCAAACATGACAAAAAATAAAATAAGCAAATAAAATAATGAAACAACACATTTTTGAAAACCAAACATGAAAAAAAATAAAATAAGCAAATAAAATAATCAAAGAGTACCAGACAATAAGGAAACAAAGTAATGGCACAAAACATGTAATGATACAAAACATTTATGAAAACAAAACAGGTAGAAGAAGATAATAAGCAAACAAAATAATCAAAAATAACATATATAAAATCGAAAAAACGGTAGAAACATAGTACTGACCTTGACGTCTACTCACGGGTACAACCCGGGCGGGATTAAACGGAAGGGTGTCATCGTGGCTAATATAAGACCACATACTAGAGAAGGAGGTCAAGGACCAAAAAGGAACATTATCTGACATTAGTATACGAAAATTGGTGTTTTGATCACAAAATGAAAATAATCGATCAAGCAATAGGCCTTCCTTCATTTCTCTCTAAACCCTACAATTCTAGTGTATTTTTCTTCACGTTAACAGAAAATGTGTATTGGGGAACAATATTAACGTCAACACCGTTTTTTTAGAATATGTAAATTTTTTGAATAATTTTCTTTAACATTAAAATTATTAAAAATACTATCTATTTTTAATTTTAAACCAAACTACTATCTATTTTGAATATGTTTTTTTTTGTTGGATTTGAATCCTCCCTAACAGAAGTTGTTGTTTTATAAAAAAACATAGTTCTTCATATACAACAATATCATCACCCAAACAAATAATAAAAAAACAAATTAGTACGAAAATCAATAAATACTAATAATTAAGTTAAATAGAAACATACTGGATAAGTCACTTTCCCGTGAGGGGAAGCATCGAATAGCATTACCTCAACCATCACGTCAAATACCTCAGCCATCACGTCAAATTCTATCGTAAAAAATTTGTTCCGCCTTTAGTTGGACCACGTCTGTTTTGAAACACCCAACCAATTGGAATACCCGTTTTACGTGAGAAATGAAATGGTGACGACATGAGCTAGGTTTATCTTGACCTCCTCCTACTCCTCCAAGTAATACATTCTGACTTCGGAATTGATGGTTAATGTGTTACCACTACTAATTTCAAACTTGTGTTCTTTCCGCACAAAGTAACACCCGACAAAAGGACCAACACCCACGAGACGGTTGAAAAGCATCTGTCTCATATCATTATCCCTATGATCGTAAACCAACGATGATGCAATCCATGATAACCTAGAGGACCACGAGGAATGATCATAACTAACCCCACTACGTCCGTGGAACTTGTAGTTCCGTTCGAGGGTAACCCGTTTTTTTTCAAATTGCGCAAAACCTCAGTCATGGTTTGCAATCCAATAGCATCAACGGAATGTTGGATAGACAATTCGGACAATTCTAAGTTCTTTCTAATACCCGTCCGCTTGAGCCGGGTGAGAGCCTCCTTAGTAGTCATTGAGGCATGGTGGGCACAAGTATCTTTAACTGTTAGGAAGAAAAAGAGAATAAGAAAACAAAGTAATCAAACAGAACATTTATGAAAACCAAAAAACATGAAGAAAGAGACAATAAGCAAACAAAATAATGAAACATCACATTTATGAAAAATAATCATGAAAAAAAAAAGAAAATAAGCAAATAAAATAGTCAAACAGTATCAGACAATAATGAAACAAAGTAATGACACAAAACATACAAAGTAATGATACAAAACATTTTTGAAAACAAAACAGGTAGAAGAACATAATAATCAAACAAAATAATCAAAAAGAACATTTATAAAATCGAAAAAACGGTAGAAACATAGTACTGACCTTGGCATCTACTCACGGGTACAACCCGAGCGGGATGAAACGTGAGGGTGTCATCGTGGCTAATATAAGATCACATAGTAGAGGAGGAGGTCAAGGACCAAAAAGGAACGTTATCTGACATTAGTATACGAAGATTGGTGTTTTGATCACAAAATCAAAATAATCGATGGAGCTCAACGAGAACACGAAGAAGAAAAGAAAGGGGAGATTAGAATCGAAAACAAACTGCGAAAGGGAGAGCGGTGGTCTCTAAACCCTAAAATTTTAGTGTATTTTTCTTCAAGTTAACATAAACTATGTATTGGGGAATAATATTAATGTCTACAACGTTTTTTTAAGGTTGGTTAAATTTTTTGAATAATTTATTTAACATTAAAATTATTAAAAATACTATCTATTTTTATTTTTTATAACTAAAATACTAACTATTTACAATATGTTTTTTTTGTTGGGTTTGAATCTTCTGTTCTATTAAAAAAACGTAGGTCTCCACAGACTAAAATATACATCACCCAAACAAATAGTAAAGAAACAAATGAGTACGAAATTCAATAAATACTAATAATTAAGTTAAAAAGAAACCATACCGGATATGTCACTTTCCCGTGAGGGGAAGCATCGAATAGCATTACCTCAGCCAGCACGTCAAATTCCATCGTAAAAAATCCATTCCTGACTTTAGTTGGACCATGGGTGTTTTGAAACAACCAACCAATTGGAATACCAGTTTTGCGTGAGAAATGAACACCGGTGATGGTGACGGCATGAGCTAGGTTTATCTTGACCTCCTCCTCCTCCTAGTAATACGTTATGATTTCGGAATTGATGGTTAATGTGTTACCACTACTCATTTCAAACTTGTGTCCTTTCCGCACAAAGTAACTCCCGACAAAAGAACCAACACTCACGAGGCGGTTGAAAAGCATCTATCTCATATCGTTATCCCTATAATCGTAAACTAATGATGGTGCAATCCATGAGAACCTATAGGACCACGAGTAATGATAATACCTAACCCGATCTCCACCACGTCCGCGGAACATAAACTATGTATTGGGGAACAATATTAACGTCTACAACTTTTTTTAAGGTTATGTAAATTTTTTGAATAATTTTCTTAAACATTAAAATTATTAAAATACTATCTATTTCTATTTTTTATAACCAAAATACTCTCTATTTTCAATATGTTTTTTTTTTTGGTTTGAATCCTCCTCACGAAAGTTCATATTCTATTAATCAATTTTCTTGCTTTTTAACCTAAAGTCTATATGATTATCATTCTCGGTTAATTAATCGAACTCATGTGATTCATGTTGTTTACATAAATGTACTAAGATGAGATGACTCTAGTATATATTCTTTTGGAAATATGAAAATAGGACGGAAGAATCTAAATACACAAATGTTGGGAAAAGATTTATATTCCACTTCTTTATATATATATAGGGGATCAGGTGTGACACATTTGATTTGGTGTGACAAGATTTTAGTGTGTGACAACAGGTGGCAATTATGTAATTAAATGGAAAGATGACATAATTTGAGGGGCATACACGTGTATGGTGAGGGAATGAGGACTGATGATGTCAGCGCTGATGTCATCATAGGAGAGAGAAAAGTCTTTTATTTCTTTTCTTTAAAATACATTTTCCCGATGATCTCGAACTAGGTTTTCGAAATTTTTTATATCGGTGGACTCGTATTAATTAGCCGGTCATTTTGAGATCGTGGTCAAATAAAAACGACTTTTGGAATATTCCAAAACTTATCAAAGATATTCCAAAACTGTACACTGATATTCCAAAACTAATTTACATTTTTTGGTGCAGTAAGACCATCTAAAGAAACAGTTCAGGTAATGACTTTTGGAATATTCCAAAATTGTTCAAAGATATTCCAAAACTATATTCTGATATTCCAAAACTAATTTACATTTTTGGTGCAATAAGACCATCTAAAGAAACAGTCCAAGTAATGACTTTTGGAATATTCCAAAACTGATCAAAGATATTCAAAACTATACACTGATATTCCAAAACTAATTTACATTTTTTGGTGCAATAAGAGAAATAGTTCACCAATACATAGAGGAAAACAATTTAGAAATTACATTGACTTTTTAACTTTAGCTAACTTCAAAACAGAATACATCTCTTGGATAAAAGAAACATTAAATATAGTTGGTATGATCAATTGGTGTATACTATATCACACTATTGATAAACCAGAAATTCATATCAGCAATTCGGGCGCGAAATCAAGTTAAACTAATATAGCTAGATTTGGATGTTCCCCCTGGTGTTGATGCTGATGTAGGTGAGGTAAGAAAAGTAAAACTGAGAGTGATGTTAAGCCATTGAATGATGAAAATGAGCCCACAAATGAAGTCAAGGATGCTTCAAAATCACCTGCTGCAGAAAATGGAGCACATTTATGTAGGAAAGTGAAGGATGAGCCTGCTGATGGAAACATTGACAAGTAAGATGATTCATTTGATGATGGTAAACAAGTGGGTCTTTCTGAAGGCAAAGAATCTCAAGGCGAGCCATTGAATTCGCTATTGCCGTTGCTGTCAACTCCACCACCACCACAACATCGCCGTTGAAATTTCAGAAATCAAATCGAACCGACGCCATTCTCCGGCAATCTATCTATCTTTTGCCGCCGTTTAAGGAGAAGAGAAGAGGAGTAGAGACCGGTGAAAAGAAGTGTCGGAGAAAATGAGAAGAAGAGAGGAGGACGACCGGTGGAGGAGTAGCAGGAGATGGTGTCGTTGGTGGCGGAGTAGCAGGAGGAGGCGTGGCTGGTGGAGGCGCAGAAACAGGAGGTGGAGGTGGAGGCCGGATTTGAGGCGGTGGTTTTAGGTTTTTTGCTGTTGTCACACCATAGCAAACCTGTCACACTGGAGGGGGCTGTCACACCTGATCCCTCCCCTATAAATATCACTTCTTTTTATATATTGTGGGAATTGAATTCACAAATTTCATACTTTTTTTTTTTAGCATGACAAGCACTAATAGGTAGTATATTTGGACTTGTCAAGCTTGTATACATAATTTGACATGGTTAAGTTGTAGGCTATGACTTAGTTGGGCCGAGTTATATTTCTAAAACACAAATAGCCCACGTCTGATCCCCCACCTCTAAATATTAGTATTATGTGTACGTTTATTTTCGTAAAAATGGTTACTTTGTTTTAGATAAAATAATTATTATTTTGTTTTGTCCATCATTAAATCATGGAGTGAAAAATAATCTAATAGTAAATAAAATAATGTACAAACAAAGGGTCTGTTTGGTGCAGCTGTTCCTGTTTGCTGTTTGCGGTTCCTGTTTGCTGTTTGTTGTTCTTGTTTGCGGTTTGCTGTTTCATTTTGCTGTTTGCAGTTTGTTGTTTGATAATTGGTGTTTGGTAAAATCATAATTATTTATTTCTGTTAGCGTGTAAAATGACTAATATGGGCATAATATGACAATAAAGGAAACTAAAATCCGCAGAGATGTAAAAAAAGCAGTATCTTACGGCTTCTTGAAAAAGCAGTTGCCTTTCACCTAAAAAACAACAAGTATCATTTTCCAATTCCTAACCAAACACCCAATTAACTATTTTTTAAATCGAAAAGGCAAAAAACAGTTGGAAAACACTGAAACAAACAGCCTCAAAGTAACTATAACCTTCACCGTTTATTTTCACATATTTTTGTTTTTACAATTATTTATATTTCAATGAAAGTTTCGCTAATCAAACAATTCGAACCTACAACCTTTTCTATAATTAGTTAAGAAATGATTTTACAGTTATTTATTGATAAATTTATAATCTACTACTTGGGGCATATAAAAGCTGTTAATTTTTGCTGTAAACAAAAAGAAGAAGGAAGCTGTTAGATTTTTTATTATTTGTCTAGGATTTACCTAAAGCCAAAACTATACTTACTCGTCGCTTTTGTGTTTTATCACCAATAATATGTGGAATTTTTAAATGAATTATCCATATAAAGTTTTAGTTCTTGCACCTTTGTTTTGTAAAGTTATTTATATTAATGTATTTATGATATTAAGAAAATAATATTATAGTGATAGTGATGTTGAGAATTTAATACTTATGAGATACAATTATAGAAAAGAAAAGAGTCAAATATAGGTTTCCGAACTCCTCTAATGTCATGTTGAACTTTACAGTAAATTCTTCTCTCAATTCTCATTCACGATGGCTTGCAATAAATCCTACACGAATTAAGAAAACATTTCATACTATAATTAGGATACACAGCTCAATAGGTCAAATATAAAACAATACGTATATTGTCACAATAAGACTAATCAGGTTTTAACAAAGTTGATTACTTGCTGTGGAAGGTGTTGGAGAAAAAATATAGTTGGAGATGGAAGGCACACAATCATGTGAAGCGTACGTATGGAATATATAGATTTGTGTTGTGTTGTGTTGTTGTTATGAAAAGAATATAAATTAGTTTAGTTTTGTTTGGAAGGGTAATTAGTATTGCTCAAGGCTCCAGCAGATCAAGGTCCAGAAAGCACAGGTTGGGGAAGAAGAGGAGGGACAAATTGAATAACAACAACCATCTCCCTCAGTAAGCACATTTTTCTTGTGTGGATTTTAGGGTTTGATTGCATTTTTTCACTTGGTTTTTTCTTATCTCAAGGGTGCAAAAACAAGGAGACAGCTCTGAGGAGCTTGAAATTCTCGATCAAGTTCATTCAGGGTATGATTTTCATACTTGCTACACTCGTCGTTGCTAGGATTTATTGATAATTTTGATTCTCGATTGTAGCCTTTGCTGTTTTCTTCGCAATTTTCATCCGACTTTGGACTTCTTGCAGGGTGCAAAAAACAATCGATACACACTTCTCCAAGCTTCACATACTTGATGATCATAAGTAATTTTTTTAATTTGTTTGCTTTGTGCTATGTGTATACCTTTCAACATCAGATTTCTATGACTCATTTTCATTGCCTATTCAAGGGTGCAAAAAGGAATTGCTATGCTTCAATGCCCCAAGCCGAAGAAGCAGTGCAAGAGGAACAAGAAGCATGTCCCTCAGTAAGCTTACATTTTTCTTTTGTGGATTTTAGGGTTTCATGTTATTCTTCTGTGGATATTTTCACTTGGTTTTTTCTTATCTCAAGGGTGCCAATCTATATCTCTGACTATGACGATTTCTCCGACCTTGAAATGCTCGATGACGTTCCTTCAGGGTAAAATTTTCGTATTTTTACTCAACTGGGTTTCAATTTTCAGTAATCCCTGTGTGTTGAACAATTCAGTTGATCCTTTCTCTAACAAATTAGCAACGACTGGTTTAGAAAACGACAAGTTATGACTTGTTTCTGATTTTTAGTTTTACAATACCATACATGTCCCTTTCAAGTTATATTTTTAGCAGCTTTTTTTGTGTCCATACTGAAAGTTTCTAGCATGGCTGGTAATTCGCAGCTGCGAGGGAAGAACCGTCCTGTCTGTGGACCTTAAATATGCCGAAATTGCTTTGAAATCGTATGAAGAGAGACAGGTTTGCCTCTTTAATCTACCCATTTGTATTTTTTCATACAACTTATATTGTAGCAGTTCTAACTTTACACCTGCTTTTCAGGAAGCTAAGTTTGTGATTCTCCGAGTCCTGTTTTCTAATCGTGCGATATTAGATGTCCCTGGGTACGATGCTGATAAGCTATGGTGTCATGTAAGCTTCATTGCTGAGCCAAGGAACGCTGGCTGCATCCATGACCCTCCAAAACACTTCTTTGGTGAAATGGTGTTTGATCGTGCTCAAGATAAATATGATGTCACTTACTGTTCTATATTCGACCCTACAGATCCAAGTAATGCGCATTTCCTTTTGCATCTTACTAATTGTGGCTTTTGGTTACAACTCAGCAGTCCGCAGATGATAGATGTGTTTTAATTCTATGATCTAGTCTGTCTAACCAATAATGCTGTTGACGTGCTGTTACCAAATTTTGTAGTTGCATCCATTCAAGTATAACACTTTCAACTTACTGTTTTGCACAATAATTCTTAATTCGGTGTGGGTACCTCGAATGATGAATGTCTGCGACGTTCAAGTTTGACCTTAGTCAACACACTTCTGCAGGTAACGTTGGTGGTTGTGTATTTTGTCCTCAAATGGAGGCATTTCTTCATCCTGTAGATGGATGTCCTGCTAATGGCCGCCAAAGTGACAAAATTATGTGAGTTTTTACAACTATGTTCACTAATTTTTGGTATTTTGAAACTGTTGGACTGCCCTCATTCTACTTCTATATTTTTTTTCCTATTTTGTCCGGATAGTTTACTTCACATAATTTTTCATCTGCTATATTTTACTAGTAAGATACATAATGCCAAATAACATTACTTTAATGATAATACTATGAGGTTCTTAGAGTTCATTAAATCAAATAATTAAATCTCACCTGCTTTTCATTTTGATCTGCAATTGAAGGGCGCAAAAAGGAGTGGATGTCTCCCAGGGACAGACAGATGGATGCTCCAAGCGTCACCCAGAGGCGCCTAATGTATTCAGGAATTCTCGTGATTCAAAAATGTAAAGTTTTCTAGTTCACAGTTAAACGCTTCAATGATTGTTAGGGTTACGATTTTCAGTCTGCCTCTTGTGCTGAACAAAGTATTTGACGTCTTATGCATTAGAAATGTTAATGTGTTTTTGTGCTTTTGCATACACTATCTTTTAGCAAGGTGGCATTATAACTTGTAGCATCAAATACTCTAAATTGCAATCTTTAATCAAGAAAGCATCTGATTTCATAGATAGATGTATTGTTACTATGACAATGAGACTTGCTTTTACTGATGAATGGAGGAGAACAGAATCGTGAAGGCGGTGGAGGCTGTGCGTCTTGAATATGCAAAGATTGCCTTGGAATTTTACCAAAAGAGCAAGGTTTCTGTTTTTCATACTTATGTGCTTTCTTTCGTTCATCTGTGTTTTGATAACTTATGTTGCTGCATTCGTATCTAATTTTTTTTTTAGGATGCTGAGTTTGGAATAGATGAAGTGATGTATTCAGCGAGCGAGCCAGTAATCCGTGGATCTAATATGAAGGAAGAATGGTGGTGTCATGTCGTTTTCACTGCAAAACCCCAAAATGTGGATTGTTCAGAATATTTCTTTGGTGAATTGTTGCGCGACCCTACTACGGGGAAATATGATGCTACTTACTGTGAGATATTCAAGCCGCCTAGTGATTATAGTAAGTGGCGAATATTCTATTCTTCTATAATTAATTTAAGTTTCAATATTAACCAAGTCTTGTTCATTCGCTGCAGTGCCGTACCATCGATGTATAATCTGTTCACCTTATGAGAAGCATCCTACTTCGGGATTTCACGTTGGTCGTCCCCCTCATGTTATATCTGAGTGAAATCTTGTGAATTAATCCGTTGTTGTGTATTTACAAATTGATACAAAATCTCGTAATTTTAGTCTAGTTTTTTGATTTTGAACTAGTAGAAGGTGTTTGTTTAGTGGGATAAAAAAGAAAGTGATATCTTATCACATGTTACAAGAGATGGGTTAAGAAGATATCCCAACATTTCTATACCTACGAGGGGGTAGTAGGATAGATTTTTTAAAATTATGGTAAAATCTATTTTATCCTAAATTGATAATATTTTAATTGAAGTAAGGATAATAATATAACATGATTTGTTCTATCTTTATCTCTATCTCACATATCAGTTATTTATTTTATTACCATCTCAATCTTTTATATCTTTGTTTCCATCCTAACATTTATCATATTCAAGCATCAAACTCAAATAGCAAACGCCCTTGTATTGTTTAATAACCAAGCACTATGTTTTCTATTTGCTAGAGAATAAAATCAAGATGTGTATTTAATGTGTTCAGAAGCTATGATAATTTGTGACTTAAAGTTAACAATTTGAACTTTTGTAACTTCTTAATATATCTTATTCTTTTCGTATTTTCATTATTGATATTGAGAAATCCGAAAATCTTTGAAGCTATTTTTCTCCTTTATCCAATATTTCTTATATATGTATAAAAAAAAAAATACCTGCAAGAAGATGAAGATTAAGATAAATGTATATAACTCCTCTCAAAAAAAAGATAAATGTATATAACTATATATTTTATTGACACAAATACTATCATGCATTTGTTTAGCAATCCTCCATAATGAATATATTTAGCCATATAATTCCGCTGGCCATATAAATTTGGTTTCTGAACTTCCTTCATGTAATTTATTGGTGTTGTGAAATTATTCAAGTTCAAATATGTTCAGCTTGTCTAAATCACTACTTTGTTCTAAGTCACTTCTTAAATCACTGGAAGTCATATAACTCACTTTAACAAGGAGTTAGAATAAAGAGAAATGTCGAAACCATTAGTGATTCTGGCAACTGGACGTGCCGGGACACCCCCAGGTCACGGCCCGGTATGTGATTTCAAATGCGAAGAAACTGTAGTGTAACTAAAATGTATTCACAATTTTGTTTTTTCATTTCATTTTCGAGCAATGTACACTAAAAATTTGAGGTAGCAATGTACACTAAAAATCCTCTACAAGGCTCACATAACGTGACACATTTGCGTATAGTAAGCAAATCCCTGAAAAGCCATCAAGAAAAAAAAAACCGCTCAAATACCATCCAAACACTCCCTTATTTTACCAGCATTGATCGGTCTCCCATCTCCGGGTCGTATAATACCCGCCCGAAAACCCCACGGGCCTTTTTCTCCGGTAGTAATTACTAATCGACAGATCATACATCGCTCTCGCAGACGGATCCGACAGCGTTTCATACGCATCGTGGATCTGAATGAAGTTCCGATCACCAGACTCATCAGAATCCACGTGGACGGCGTCGGGGTGGTAGAGTTTCGCTAAGCTTCTATACGCCGTTTTGATCTCCGTTTGTGACGCCGAGTTGTCGACTCGGAGAATCTCGTATAGAGACGTTGATTTGTTAGAGTTGAATTTGATTGACTCGAGGACGGATGAAAGAGAGGCTTTGATGTTTATCTTCCGGCGAGATCTGGCGGTGGAGGGTGTACGGAATTGAGCTGCGGACGGCGGCGATGACGGTGAGGTGGCGGGAGTAGGGATTGGGGGATTGAAGGTGGAGGGGGATGAGAAGTAGTACATTGAAAGAGGGTTTTAGGGGTAGAATGGGAAGAGCCAAAATGTTGTGCGAAACGGAAAGAGAAGAGAGAGGTATTTAAAGGGTCAAAGAAGAAGGTGGAAATTAAAGGAAATTATTGTTATTTAAATGGAAATAAAGGCTTCAAGAAAATACTTAAAATTATAAACTTACTATGGGCTTTTGGTTTCAAAATAGATATTTCCGGTTAATTAATAGAGATATTCTCCTAATTATTAGTACTCAAAAACTCAGGAATTATAAATACTTTTTTAGATACTACTTATTTAGTTAGGATTATTGTTGAATGATGTATGTATTCTAGGTTTGTGTCGATATTTTGGCTTATTCACCCAATTTCGGTGTCGTGTACATTAAAGAATATTGAAGGGTGTTGAATGCACCGAACACCTAAATAAGAGCTGAATGATTTAGAGGCAGATGAGTATTAAGGTCTGACTCTAATAGGTCGGATGCACGTCTTGTCATATCCATCATAATCCTACAGCTTGAATTCACTCATCGCATATATATACCTCAAATGTAATAAATAAGCACACATGAACTGTTGAAAACTCAATCTTATTTATTTTGAATAATGTCAAATTTAATTAATGAAAAAAATTACATTTACCAGAACAAATACATGGAGTTAAATGTGGAAAAACTTGAATGAAAGGGTGAAAACTTGATTGGAATTTCTCCAAATTAAACTTGTTCATTTCGCATGTGCCATGTTTCTAGAAAGACTGAGAGCTGTAAAATCTATGCATCATATTTGGATTGAGAAATAAATAACTCCTATGAATATGTGCCTATACACTTCATTACAATTAAATTCATCCAAAAAATCGCACATCGAATGGCATGCAAATAGGCATAGAAAATGATTTTAATCTGTAAAGAAAGTGACTAGGTATTGCAATTTAGATGGCTACAGTTCAACAAAAAGTTAGCACGTGGCAGATCTTCTAGATGAGTTTCCATTCTTCACTTTGCCACCAAGTGAAAGAATTGATTTAGAGGTTGCATCAACACATTGGTGATAATATTTTGGGTGCCTTTCTTTGTCATGCAAGACAATCTTCTAGAAGGCTTTTCTTCCAAATAAATTGTAGTGATTTTCAATTTCATAAATGAAATTTATAAATCAATCCATCATTTAATGAATTGGCATAGGATGTACATATCATCTTCACCTTCTCTAGAATATTTTGAATATCAAACTTATCTCAATACGGTAACTATAAAAAGAGTATTGATTTTAAAATGAATTTTATTTTTTAAACAAAAACTAGAGGATAAAGACTGGAAAAGGTCAGACATCTCAATTCAGTTAACATCCTTGGACGTACCGTGCACCTGAACTCAAAATATAATAAAATAACAAAATAAAATAGTACGAATGATTTGGAGCGAGCCTGATAAAGTGAGATGAACAAGTGCTTCAAAGGGCAAAAAAGACATGAGTTACCCTATATGAGCACATCTTAAATATTTTGAGGAACTATTATCTAAAATATTCATTTCTCTATTCAAAACATAAGATACTGGATTATTGCTTAAAGTATCTTGTGTTTTGAATAGATTCTTATTATTGTGTTTTTTTAAGAAAATTCTGTAAATGTGTTTTTTTTTTTTTTAGGAAAATTCTGTAAATGTAAAGAGTCCCCAACATAACCATTCAATATCATGGGCCTATCTCATTTTCCTTATCTAATTTCAAGGAGATGGGCCTATATTATTAAATCAAAGCTCCGTAGAACATGCTGCACGGGCTCGGCCTGTTCTATATAATGTAAAAAAAAAAGCCACAAATTTCCGAACATTTGTGGTGTTGGTACTGAGCATGACAAGACGCCACAAGTGTCGAGCATATGGATTTCAACTGTATAAAGAGATTTTCAACAACATTCTTAGTTTTGTAAGGTTCGAAATGCAATGAAACATAACTATTTTCATTACAACTTTACATATACTTCTTATGTACAACATCTTATACATGTTAAATTGAAATGTAGGTAAAGTCCAAATACAAGATCTACATGAATTTTTTTTATGGTTGTATAGACAAAACTTTGAATCTTGGATTGAATTTTTGTAGAAAATTTAATGAAAAAAGGAATGAATAAATGATTGGAAGTAAATTTACAGTTATGAAGAAGATTACAATATTATTATTAGACAAAAAAAAGTGAAATATGCTAGATTGGTAAGAATGGTGGAAACCAAATTTAATATGTAAATTGAGAATCAAACGTTTTGTAATTACCCTTGTTGTAAAAACTATATACTTTTTTACTGTGAAGATTTTGTTCGATATTTAGTCGTAGTCAGAGTTCTTCATCCTTTGCTATGAATATATTACGAAAAAAGTTATAAGTAACATTTTTGTGATTTCACGGATTTGCATAGAAGAATGCAATTTAATGTTTTACAAAAGAGGGTGTGTAATGTACAAAGTTAGCAAATAAAAAAAACTTAATTAATAATGTTAGTATTTAATCATGTAAATGTTAACTTTGATGATATAATATAATAACATGACATATAATAAAATAAATTTTTGATAACACGACATGTTAACTTAATGATAAAAAAATATCGAATAAGATAACTTAACAAGTAGTGTTATTCAGTTTCTTAAGGTGACAAGAGTTTATTTGTAATTTTGTCGAGAATGACTCTGGCGAGCGGAGGGTAGGCCCCTTTGGTTACGCCCCGTGACAGGGTGCTAGTTGCGAGACACAATCAAAACGGTGGGGGTGGTCATGTTATTGGACCGCTCCTTAAACAAAAAAGGATCTGACACCAGCCTGGGGAACCCAAAGGTTTGGTGCTCTATTTCAGTTTTCTCTAACTGTTTTTTTTTTTTTTACTTTTGGGAATCCAATTATCAACTACCACCCTCATTCTTTATCTTTGTTTATTCAACTAATTTTTTTTTTTTGTTTGGTTACAATTGTTTATTCAACTATTTACATGCTCTATAGCTTATCAAATTTGGTGAAAAACAGCAACAATATACTTACTTAAATAAACTTTCGTTTGTATCCCAACATATACATCTACTGTAATCTCAATATTAAGAAAATTGCAAAATTTAATTGAGGAGAGTTCATTTGAGATTATAGTTTTACTTTTGGTTTTATGTTTATGTCGTTGTCGCAAGTTAATTTTAACAATTCATTGCTAAGGCGTTGTTACTATTATTATTATTATTATACTTATTCTTAATAATATTCGTCCACCAATTGATTGTAACTCAATTAGTACACTAACAAATGCGTGAATGAAAGTATTAAAAGTTTGAATTACGTTTCTTATAAATAAGTAATAGATATTTGATTTGTCCAATAACATATATGTTTCTGCTTTTAATTAATCATTAAATGGCAATTAGTGTGTTGCTTAGAGCTTACTTGGAAGAAAGGATTTTCAAAAGTTATCATTGAACTTGATTGCTAAGTTGTTGTTCCGCTTTTGTCAAATAATTATCATTATACATGGTTAACTGAGAGTCGTAATTTAACAAAACTTAAGAACCTTTTAAAATGATTTTCCGAAAAAGAAATGGAGACTACAATTTAAAAAGGATAGATTTTCCATAAAAATTTACACTAATAACTTTTTGTTTAAAAAAAAATATTAGACATTTTTAAAATTATTATACCTATATCTTTTTTGGGGGAAATTTATTATACCGATATAATTATATTATCTCCCGCCATAAAATGAATTAATATTAGTGTGAGTATTTAATTAGTTTGAATGATTGAAGGGACTCCCTGCATTTCATTGCAATATTTTGAACTTTTCAACTCATCTACTCCTCATTTCTTCTATATACATACTCCATAAATTTTCCTTCCTTTCTCATCTTTCTTCTTCTTCTTCTTAGAGAGAGATCTTAACTTGAGCCGGAGATCATGACGGTCGGCGCAGGAATCACGGTGGCCGACGGGAACTTGACGGTTCAAGGAAACGTCGTATTGCATAATGTTCATAAAAACATCGAAATCACTTTATCTGCTTCTGATTCTTCTGTTAATGGAGCTTTCATTGGTGTTCGTTCCGATCAAATTGGTAGCCATAGAGTTTTCCCTATTGGAACGCTCGAGTATGTTCTTTCTTTCTTTCTTTCTTTCTCAATTATTTGTTTATTATTAGGAAAAAAAGCATAATCTGATGTGTTTAATTAAGAGTTATGGATTATTTACGGTTAATTTTGTAGGGGATTGCGGTTCATGTGTGTTTTTCGATTTAAGTTATGGTGGATGACACAGAGAATGGGGACTTGCGGTCGAGATGTTCCATTTGAAACCCAATTTTTGCTTGTGGAAGCACAAGATGGGTCTAATTTTGAAGGTGATACATCTTCGGTGTATACTGTTTTTTTGCCTATTCTTGAAGGGGATTTTAGGGCTGTTCTTCAGGGTAATGACAGAAATGAGCTTGAAATTTGTCTCGAAAGCGGTATGGGTTTACAATTTAGTCTGATTGTTTTGATGATTTTACAGACATTTCGGTTGTAGTAAGTTTACGTTTTAATTTATTGTAATCTACTGCAGGAGATCCTGCTGTTGAGGAATTTGGGGGAAGTCATCTGGTATTTATGGCTGCTGGATCAGACCCTTTTGATGTCATAACGAATGCAGTGAAGTAAGTTTTAGGAATTCGGGTTCTCTTCATATGTTTATGTGACCTTTCTGTTTAAAATTTGAGCTTCATACAATTCGAATGTTAATTCTGCTGATAACATTGCTGGGGAATTTACCATTTCTGTAGAACACTTGGTTGCTACAAGTTTTTTTGAATTACTTTCAGATTTAACTGATATACGATGTGAATTTGTGTTTCTGCAAACAAAGATTAAAATTTGAATGTTTGTGATTTTCTGTAAGGTTTTCCAGTTTTATGGTGAAACAGTGACTAGTTGAGATAGTCTCAGTAAATTCAATTTAGGCATCAAGGTAACTAACCACTTGTACATATTGATTATCTCAGGTCAGTCGAGAGACATTTGAAGACGTTCTCACATCGCGAGAGAAAGAAGGTAACTTTGCTATAACTGGATGAAATTAAGTTCAAGTGAGGAGTGTGGTTATGATCGTGTTTAACTGAACTCATTAATTTGTTGAGTGAAGATTTAATCATTGAAATTTGGTTGAGAGCCTACTTGAGAATCATACAATAGTCTTCTGACATGAAGTAGAAAATTTTAACAATTACAAGCAACTGTTTTATATGTTCTCAATATAATTTCTTCCACCCAAATGAAGTTTATATTTAGACTTCAGTGCACATGATGGATTCCATGTTGATGCATATATATTGATATCAGATGTTTATTATATATATTTATGACTCAGATGCCAGACATGCTAAATTGGTTTGGCTGGTGCACCTGGGATGCTTTTTACACTGATGTAACAGCAGAAGCTGTGAAGCAAGGGTTGCAAAGGTAATTTCTCTTTGGGATCGTTGGGTGAATTGAAGTTACCCTATGCACGTTCAGGCATATACTTATTTTTATTCTTACAGCTTGGAACAAGGTGGAGTTTCGCCAAAGTTTGTCATAATTGATGACGGATGGCAATCGGTCGGAATGGATCCCTCTAGTGTTGAGGTCAAAGCTGATAACTGTGCCAAGTAAACACTCTTAAGTGTCATTGTAAAGTATTCTTTATTACAAGCGCTATATTTAGTGGATCGACTAACAATTTTCGGTTGTGGTTTCCTTTTTTCCTTCAGCTTCGCAAACAGATTAACACATATCAAAGAGAATTACAAATTCCAGAAAAATGGCAAAGAGGGCCAGAGAGTGGAGGATCCATCTTCAGGACTTGGACACATTGTCACTGATATAAAAGAACAGCATCATCTTAAGTACGGTCCTTTTTACCAAACATATAAACCAGGAGTTAGATCATAATAGATTTGGTAAAATCTTTGATAGTTTAACCATACTGATATACTTTTCATAAATTTTCAGGTATGTGTATGTGTGGCATGCCATAACAGGATACTGGGGAGGCGTAAAACCCGGTGCTACTGATATGGAACACTATGAATCAAAGATGATGTACCCAATTTCTTCTCCTGGGGTTCAATCAAATGACAATTGTGATTGCTTGCGAAGCATAACATCGAACGGCCTCGGACTTGTGAATCCTGAGAAAGTTTTTAGCTTCTACAATGAACTTCACTCATATCTCTCATCTGCTGGAATTGATGGTGTCAAAGTGGATGTTCAGAACATTCTTGAAACTCTTGGGGCAGGCCATGGTGGTAGAGTGAAACTTGCTAGGAAATACCATCAGGCACTGGAAGCATCAATTGCTAGTAATTTCCCTGATAATGGAATTATATCATGCATGAGTCACAACACAGATGGTTTGTACAGGTAATTTCTCTTCTTTTTTATGTATATACCATCGATGTCATGTGACTTTATTCTTTCAATCAGGATCAAAGGAATCTACATGTGACTTAATTTATTTACGCAGTGCTAAGAAAACAGCTGTTATAAGAGCGTCAGATGATTTCTGGCCAAGAGATCCAGCATCACACACAATTCATATTGCATCAGTTGCTTATAATACCATATTTCTTGGGGAATTTATGCAGCCAGATTGGGATATGTTTCATGTAAATCACCAAAACTATAATTTATCATTTTATTTTTGAAAAGCAAAGCAAAAAAATAAAAATGTATTGCATGGTAAGAAATTAACAGCTAAAAGTTACCTCATGGCAGAGCTTACACCCGATGGCTGAATACCATGGAGCAGCTCGTGCAGTAGGAGGATGTGCCGTTTATGTTAGGTAAAATTTCCTGTCACTGAACATGATAATTTTTCTTTTCTTGAAGCCAGTCAAACAATGTTTCTCATAATGTGTATTGCAGTGACAAGCCTGGACAACATGACTTTAATCTTCTGAAGAAGCTTGTTCTTCCCGATGGTTCAATATTGAGAGCGAAACTTCCAGGAAGACCTACAAGGGATTGTCTATTTTCGGATCCAACCCAAGATGGGAAAAGGTAATGAAAGAAAATTCAGTTTTACAATTCATATACCTGAGGTAAGACCTAGATTGTCTCGCTGGTGTTTTCTAGCTTAACTAACAAAAAACAATTTGTTTGTGATCAGTCTACTGAAGATATGGAATCTCAACGATTTCACTGGAGTAGTGGGGGTTTTCAACTGCCAAGGAGCTGGATGGTGTAAAGTGGGAAAGAAAAACCTCATCCACAACGAAAAACCTCCCACAATCACCGGTTTCATCAGGGCTAAAGATGTCGATTATCTACCTAAACTAGCTGAAAACGGATGGTCTGGGGATAGCATACTGTATTCTCATCTTGGTGGTACTGCAGTTTCTCCGTTCCTTTCTATCTGTTAAATATTTGACCTTAGTAATGTGTTAGTCTTACTAACAAAGCTTTTCTGGTGCCAACTGCAGGAGAGGTAACTTATGTTCCAAAGGATGCAGCAATGCCAATTACACTAAAATCCCGAGAATATGAAGTATTTACGATCATTCCTGTTAAGGAACTAGGCAATGGGGCTAAATTTGCACCAATTGGTTTAATAAAGATGTTCAATTCAGGAGGGGCTGTGAAGGAGTTGAGATATGAATCTGAAAAAGATGCAGCTGTTGGCATGAAAGTTTGTGGATGCGGCCTGTTCGGAGCATATTCGTCATCGCGGCCCAAGAGGATAACCGTTGATATGGAGGAAGTAGCATTTGAGTATGAAGAAGGATGTGGTTTGGTGACAATTGAATTAAGAGTCTCTTTGGAAGAGCTCTACCTATGGATCATAACTGTACAACTATAGAGACTAGAATTATTCTTTCTTCGCCAAGTGATACATATCAATGTCTTGAGACCAAGTCTTGTGATATGTATGATATGTTGTACTTGCATTTCTTCTAGGTTTATCGGGTGAAATGAAATTCTAGTATACACAGGGAACATGTACTCCCTTCAATTGGTATTCAATTGGTATAAGAGAGTGAAAAAGATATAATGGAAAGAAAGAGAGCACGTATTTGCGGTGAATTGTAAGACTTCTATTGATTGGTTGCAGGTCGTTTTCTTTTCCTTCCTTCTTTTACCAAATTGGTGTTGTATTACTATTCATATGCTAGGCATATCTGCACAAATTGCTGCTTACCTTGCGAAATAATCAGGGGGCAACATTAGGAATTGCCTAAGCTTTAAGCATGTTTGTGCCCTTTGAATATCAATAAAAACAGTTCTCCTCACCTAGCCAATAAAAATTGTGATCTTGTGACAAGAATAACATCATCAGTCAATTAGTTAACATTACTTGAAATAAAAGTATATGTCACATTGGAAAAATGTTAAAATTTAGAAGTTCAGACCTTGGGGAAGCACATCAGCAGTCATCAACTAAAATTACTTAGAATGGAGTACTTAAACACTACGGTTCAATTGGTAATTGTTGTTGATTTTAATTTGTTATCGGTGAGGTAATTTTTAATGTTTGGTTAAATTATAAAAAATATTAAAATTTGAAATGATTAATGTGAACATGTTTTGAATTAATTAACAAATAAATGTAAAAGTAAAAAAATGTAATTCAAATTAATAAAACTAATCTAAATAACTAATTAATTTTTCAAAATATATTTTTATTATCTAGGCAAAATATTGTTCCTTTAATAATATAATATCTTTATAGAAATATGAATGATAATAAATAAGAAAATATTTTGTGAAAGTAAAAAATATAATTTTGTCAACATCAAATAAATACAAACCGTTTTTCAACATAATTTTGTGAAAATTTGTTATTTTATGAGAACATCTTCAATCTTCATTTCCACTTTTCTCTTCATTTCCTACTTTTTCATCTTTATTTCTCATTGTTTCTCCAACCATAAATTTAAATTCTTCTCTATATAAACTTTTTCTTCAATAAAAATAATCACTAAACCATTAAAGTAACAATTTCTATCGCTTATAAATTAAAAAATCATTAAATAAGCTTTGAATGACATTGAAACAATTAAAATAATAATATCTAAAGGTGAGGAAGATCGAATAATGCTCTACTTGTGGGAAGATTGTGGAAAATGCTCTACTTGTGGGAAGATTGTGGAGAATGCCCACTAGTGAAGAAGAAATAAAGAACGATTGGACTTTCAATTTCCCCACTTCTTATTTACCAAGAGAGAAAGAGGGGTGGTTGAAGATGACCTTAAACCTACCTAAAAATAATAATTTTTGCAATTTAATTGAAATATTAGATATTGCTGCAAAAAACCGAAACAAACACCGTCTTTTGATACTTTCTCCGTTTTATAATATTTGATGCTTTTGAGAAATATTCCAACAACACAAAACAGGTTTCTCATCTAAAACTATAATTTACAAATACAAGATTAATTTTCTTAAAGGTTTATGAAAACGCAACGTTTTATATTGAAGAGTGAAAACCTCAGAGGATGCAAATTTGGTGATTATTTTCCAATTTTTGAGAAGCAAAGAAAGAGTGGAATTAAACCCTGGCTAAACCCCAAACCCAAAAGAGAAATAATGTTTGGAAGTATATTGAAGAGGAATAGTAAAGGAGCAATCAATTCCATATTTTCCAGTTTGAGGTCAAGATCAGTGCAGCACTTCAAGGATGAACCTTCTCCTTCCCTCGTCTTCTCCGCCTTTCGATCTTCTTCTCCGGTAACCCTAGCTACTTCTTTTATGCCTACATCTTTCCTTCTGGTGCGTTTACTGTACGGATATCAGTATATTAAGAGTAATTTGTTCACTCAAGCTCATAGGTGGGTATAGCATCCAAGCTTGTCGAGCGTAGATCATGCCCTTTATTAGGCTCTTTTCAGCTGGGTGCTTATACTGATAAAATAGAATTTATATATGTATATACAGGCTTCCTACTACCCGAGACAGAACCAGACTTGCGTAGGAAAGAAAACAAACTAAGTCCTTCCCTTAGCTCTTAGGCAGGATCTTGTGGCAGATCACCCTATCCTATCTTATATAGAACAAAGCAACTTGGAAACCACCACCATTAGCCCTTGAATAAACTAGCCACCTATTCATATAGAAGCAGAGGTATGAATGGGAAGTAGGCCTATTCAGAAGCAAGTGTAAGCGTATCGCATCTCTTTTTGCTTAATTAATAATGTCTTTTACATCTAATTAGACATTCCATCAATAATTCACTTCAGTTCAGCAAAAAAGGAAGTTTGCACCCGAGACACTTTCCAAATAACCTTGAGACCACAATTACACTATTTCATAGAGGTTGGGGTTAAATTGGTGCTACTTTCTAAGTGTTGGTCCAATTCACACTCCTCCAATAACATTAAGCCCATTTTACTACCTTACCTCTATAATGTCCTATAATGTATTCAGAGTGTATAGTGACCGTTATATCAGTTGGTTGATTTCCGGTGGCTTTATCAAGTATACCAGGATCTTGGTGTTAGGCGAAAATTATCTTTGATTCTCTTATGAAAATTGATTATTTTAACTTCATAGTCACTGCCTGCCAAGAAAGCTCATTGTTGAATGGGAAATGCACAAAGTAGAAAACTTTGATCCTTGCCATAAATGTTTACGAACTCAAGCAGAATGATCAGAATTTTTCCATGGTTACATTGGAAGTTTTCTTTATATATTGGTGCGCGAAATAATATGGAATTACAATTGGTGTTTTCTGTTTTGTTTTGAGGTATCTAAGCATTTTCAAACTCTGAACTGCTCTGTATCTAAGAATTTTGATTTTTCTTATAGGGTCATCGCATCCCATATATTAGAAATATGTCCACTACAGCAACCATTGGCAAGGAGGGTAAGGAAGGATTAAAGTTACTTGTTACAGGAGGGCCCCGTGCTCAGAAAATGGTTGGAATATGGCTTTTTGGTTCTGCTGCATGGGTCTTTAGCATGGTGATGCTTGGTGGTGTCACACGTCTAACTCGGTCTGGCCTCTCAATGACCGACTGGAAATTTGCTGGCGGCCTTCCTCCTCTTTCAGATGATGAATGGTTGAATGAGTTTGAAAAGTATAAGCAGTCTCCTGAGTATAAACGGTAAGTGCATTTAAATACCTCGTGGATATTACGGTATCAGTACTAATATATACACAAAGATAGAAATGTGTAATAAGTGGTAGGAAATAATACTCTGCGCTTTAACAGCAATTTTATTAAGTGTTCCATTCTTTTTTTTTTGTCTGAATACCTTAGTATTTATAAAGGCTTCCTCCATACTCTAAACAGTTCATTCTGCTTGCCACTAAATATTATAGAGAACAGTACACCTGGTCATGAGGTGGATGGCGTATCGATCCGTTCCTAATTGGAAATTACATGATTATTTGTATTTTAAACTTATTCTTTGTAGTTTTAAGAGGATTTTACTAAACATTTTATGCTACATGTATGTTGTAGGTTGACAGAATAATTCACAGTGAGTTGTTTTTTACCTGTTGCAGTGTAAACAAAGGGATGAAAATTGAAGATTTCAAATTTATATATTGGATGGAGTATGCACATCGTATGTGGGGAAGGGGACTTGGTATAGTGTTTGCTCTACCATTTTCTTACTTTCTGCGGAAACGATATATAACTGTGGGACTGGGATTACGGCTGTCTGGTCTTTTTGCCCTTGGTGCTGGGCAGGGTCTCATTGGCTGGTGGATGGTTAAGAGTGGCCTAGAGGCAATTAACTTTTCTCCCTCCCTCCGTTTTCTATATTATTTTTTTACACTGTTAGTTTGATCTTAGAGCACTTCTCACTCTCTGACATTTATGATTTGCATGCAAACTTCTCGTGCTCATCAGTAGTTTCTTTCCTTAGGAACCAGCATCCGAATATGTTCAGCCAAGAGTAAGCCCTTACCGTCTTGCTGCTCATCTTACTTCAGCCTTTGTTATTTACAGTGGCCTCTTCTGGACTGCTCTGTCCGTTGTAATGCCTGAACCTCCAGCTGAATCACTCACTTGGGTAAAAGGGGCTGCCAAAGTGAAGAGACTTGCTCTTCCTGTAAGCCTCATTGTAGGCATTACTGCTGTTTCGGGGGCATTTGTTGCTGGAAATGATGCTGTAAGTGCTTATAATTCTTTTTTCTTTTTTTCTTTCAAGAGGATATGCTGCATATCCTTCAACATATTATTAAAACTTCATTATTTTTTTTAATTATTTTTTGTAATCTATGGTTCTGTGGTACAACTCAGGGGCATGCATATAACACTTTCCCCAAGATGGGTGATACATGGATTCCAGAGGGTATACTTGAAATGAAACCGCTATTTCGAAACTTCTTTGAAAATACATCAACAGTGCAGGTAACTTTCAATTTGAAAAATTATGCTAGTGCAGGAATATTTCTTTCTGAATAGATATTGTCAGCCCTTAGTAATGTATATTATCCATAAAAAATTTCTTGGTCTAAAACTTCAAATTTGAAAGGATGTCATTTCAGCTAGCCATTTACAACTACTGGCGAACATGTTCTTTTAGTTCGCTCTAGAATTACTTGTGCATTTTGTTTCAGTGATGTCTGCGATTGTTTATTCTTGACGTCAAAACAACGAATTGCATTTTAACCAATTAAGAATTTAGCTGTCCATAATGTTTTCCTTGTCGGAAATAACTTATGGAAAAAGATGCAAAAGCTTAGTAACTCGTTATTTTGTCCAACGGTTGCAGTTTGATCACCGCGTCCTCGCAACTACGACTTTAGTTTCAATTGGTGCGCTATGGTGGTTTACAAGAAAGTTGGACATACATCCAGCAGTGCGAGCTTTGATTGGAAGCACACTTGGCATGGCTACACTTCAGGTAATACGCCATGTATTTTTAATCTATCCGCGTTTGTTTCATGTTACCGGTCTCCCCTGATGTAATGAGTCGATTTCATAATCACAGGTCAGCCTAGGGGTATCGACACTTCTTTCCTATGTGCCAGTTTCACTTGGCGCTGCACATCAGGCGGGTGCCTTGACACTTTTTTCATTTATGCTTTTACTGAACCACACAGTGCGCAAGCCATCTGCATCGCTTCTCAAATCGCTTCCTCAAGTTGTCAAAACAGTCTGATTAGCCAAGAAATTAGTAAATGAGTTTGGTTAGTATCGCCAAATACAGATGCCATTCACTTGATTTTTGTAATTGTTATTATTTAGTCAGTCATTTCAAACACAAGGGAGAAGAATAACCCCGATCCATCACTTAAGAAAACTAGCTTATTTTACAAAATTACTTGTAGTTCTTACAATCTCGTCTCCATTGGCAGATAAATGTTTTTTAAGTTATGCGAGTCTTAAGAGATTGCCCTTTTTAGTAAAATAAGAATATATCTATTCTATAATTTAAGTATTTTTAAGTGGCGGTAAAAATTATTATTGGACTGTTAGGTGATTTAATAAAATGGATTAAATTTATATGTATTCTATCAGATTTTGCACATTTACTCCAAACTAGATCTTACAAGAGCTTTAACATGCATGAGTGTGAGGTTTTATTTTTTTCAACGTATTCTGAGCAAATCCCGAAATTACAAGTAAAACCACTAAAATGACTTAAAAATGAAAAAAATAATCAACTAATACGAATCAACTAATACGAGTCCACAGTTTACGAAAACTCTGTTCTGAAAATATCCTAATTCTTATTATATATATTTCTTATCATTGTTACTTTTTACTGCAGTTGTTATTCTCTGAAAAATTTGTAGATCAGCCGCCCATATAAATGAAGATTATACTAATAATGTAACAATAATTGAAGGGGTTAATACTTAATAGTAATAAGTTTTGCCGTTTATGGAACAAAAGTAATTAGACAACAGTCTGTCTGTTATGTCCCGCTACCGAATCTATTTAATGCGCGAAACTTCTATGAAACTTCCATTATAAATATTTTAAAAATTCTCAGATTGGGAAATTTAAGATCTGCTGTACTGATCTATTTAATTTAATTATTATTCACAGTACTGCTTAAGCATCATCTTAAATAAATATAACAATATCCAAATTAATTAATTAATAGAATAACCGAAATAAGCGGAGAATTCAATCAGTTTCTCCAAAAATACAAGAAGAATCCTATGGTCTTCATGCTGAATTTCTTTTGATTTTTCATTCTATTTTCAGCTGCTTTCTTTCAATCTTCAAATCCATAAATATCTATCTTCTTCTTTTCTTTGTGGGTTTTCTTCCTGCTTCTCCCCATTTCATTTCAATATTGAATTCTTGCCACCTTTTCTTACTTCCATCTCCCTGAGGTTTGTTTGTTTTCTTTTAGATCTTTCTTTCGTATTTTCTGCTATTTGATCTCATTTTACAACTTGGTTTCTGCTTTTAGTTATTGGGTATTCGTTATTTTATGGATTCATGTCAGAAATTTGGGGTTTATTTATTTTCTTATGTGTCTTTTCTTTTTAAATTATCAATCTTTTTCTTTGGTTTTGGATCTTCTTTTCAAAATAAAACTAAAATGGGTGAAAAAAGGTCAAAACTTTACCCTTATATGCTTAATAATACATAGCCTTGTTGAGGGAAATGCTTGAGGATGATTAGTTGTATGTTTATTAGAATGTTGAGAAGCTGCAAATGTATGTTGCATTAACTTGGGTTGTTAATCCAGGATCTGATTCTTTTGAGATTGAGATCAAGATCGAGATCAGCACTGTTATGGTTTGGATCCCATTCATGGGTTTGGGAGCAAATTTATGCATTTAAATCCAGGGGATGGACTATAAGTTACAGGTGGTAGGAGTTCAATCTCAAGTTGAAGTAAGTCTTCTTATCACATTGTTTTTTTTTTTATAATTCTTGTTTGGTTAGTTAAAGCAATGCTTAACTTTGTGCTTTGATTGCAAAATTTGCTAGTTATTGCACAAATTTTAATCAAAGAGTTGGAACAGATGGGTGCAGTTGCTGACAATGGTTCTGTAGACGAGTTTGAGGAGCAGAGTCTTTTCAGTCCAGAGTCTGGAGTTGGAGTCGAGAAGCTGCAATCTGAACGGATTGCTGAATATGGATCTGTATCTTCTAGCTATCCTGCTGGTACTAAGCGGTGGACGAAAACTGCCTGTAGGAGTGTGAAGATTGTAGTCTTATCTAGTAAATTGAATTTTCTTATGTTATTTGGGCCTCTTGCTATCATTGTCCACGTATATTCAGGACACAGTGTAAGTTATAATTTTCTATATGCTGTAGGACATTGTTATCGATGTTTGTTCTTATTAACGTTTCTAATTCTGTTTACAGGGATGGGTCTTCACTCTGAGTTTGTTGAGTATAGCACCTTTGGCTGAGCGTTTAGGTTATGCTACCGAGTAAGGACCATGCTCTACCTCGCTCGCTCCGTGTATAACCAATAATGAGTTGCTCGCTTCTAATATTTCTTCTTATTTCTTTCATCCAGGCAATTGGCTTTTTATACAGGACCAACAGGTATAAAAGCTTAGCAGAATGTGTTTTTATCTCGATAATAACTTCCATACGTGTTTTTTCATAATCAAATGTTGCAGCTTCTCATCTTTGAAATGTTGAATGGTATTTATCTGCAGTTGGTGGTCTTCTTAATGCCACATTTGGAAATGCAACGGAACTGATTATAGCAATTTATGCACTGAAAAGCAACATGATACGTGTTGTTCAGTTGTCGTTACTAGGTTCAATTTTGTCAAACATGTTACTGGTGCTTGGTTGTGCATTCTTTTGTGGCGGGCTTGTTCATCATCAAAAGGAACAGGTTTTTAACAAGGTAACCATGATACCATTTTTTTTATTCTTCCGAACATATAATGTTTCTTCTTCTATACCTGAGCTAAGATCAAAATGCAGGCATCTGCTGTTGTGAATTCGGGTTTATTGTTGATGGCTGTAATGGGACTGCTCTTTCCTGCTGTCTTGCACTATACCCACACAGAAGTGCATTACGGGAAGTCAGAGTTAGCCCTTTCAAGATTTAGCAGTTGTGTTATGCTTGTGGTGTACGCTGCCTATCTTTTTTTCCAATTAAAAGGTCAAACAGATGCATATGTTCCTCTTACTCAGGTTGGTTGCTCTTTAGAAATCAAAATTATCTTGTCTCTTTAGCATCTGGCCCAGGATTAGTGTCATAAACTGTGTGAAATCAGGAAGGAACTGAGAATGAGGAGGGTGCAGATAATGTCGATGTTGATGATGATGAAATACCAGAGATTTCCAAGTGGGAATCAATTGTTTGGCTTGGAATAATGGCAGCTGGGATTTCTGTTCTATCAGAGTACTTGGTTGATGCCATAGAGGTATGATTTGAATTCTTTCACACAGCTGTTCATTCACTGATGAGAAATGTAATTTGATGATATATTGCTTATACATCTATGGTGACTTTGATTTTCCATGCGTATCTATCTAGTAAATGTTCCGTATTTCTCCATCAGCCTGCGAATACTTATGAGACCTTACTGTAAATTGTTAAATGCTTATTTTTGGCCAACCTTCCTGATATAGTCTGTCATTAAGTAAATCTCTATTAGATATCAGTTTCTCATTAGGTAGAGACATGTGTCAATCTTCATATTAGTCAAAGGCATAGGAAGGAATTAAGTCCGTTGATACTGCAAAGTTTCTACAATAAGACAACTTAAATTGCATTTTTTAGATGTTGCACAACATATGCAGTCATGAGTTGCCTCTCTCTATATATATATCCTCCAGCTCTGTTTTTGGTCTATATTTGTATTTGCAATTGTTGTAAGAGTGAAAAGTATGTTTCCGAAGAATACTTTACTTCAATGTTTTTGTAAAGTCAAGGTTTTGTGGTATCTTAGTGGATAATTAATTTTGCAGGGTTGTTCTGTTGCATGGGATATACCAATTTCGTTCATTGGTGTTATATTGCTTCCTATAGTGGGGAATGCTGCGGAGCATGCAAGTGCTATCATGTTTGCAATGAAAGACAAACTTGTAAGAACATCTTATTCCTTTCATTTCTGGCCATATTTTCCTGTTTCCTGTATTCTTCTATAACTGTCAGTTCGTGTGCAGGATATATCATTGGGAGTGGCAATAGGATCATCGACGCAGATATCCATGTTTGCAGTAAGTGTTATTTATGCAATTTGAGATTCATGAGGATAACTTGGGAATTTTTGCTTGTTTTGATACTTTTGAGTTTCAATTGGAGCTTATGTTGCAGTGATCAATATAGCTTTTTCTACATTCATTTGGCCTTCATGTGTTTTTCTTTTCTAAAAGGAGAATGTAGCTCAACTGTCCGATTTGAAACAATTAGTTAAATATGATTATTTGATGTGCCTTGATTGATCTCTTTTAGTGGCAAGGTAATTCCAATATGGATGCATTGCAGTAATTACGGTTTTAGCCATTCCTAATACACTCAAGGGGACAAAAAAATACGCGAGAAGAAAGAATTTAGCTGCCCTGCATATATCGACCAGCTGCATTTGGCTTGATTTCATTCAAGTGTATGAGAAGAATGGTGAAGAGGGGCGACTAAGAAAACGTTTTGACTTTTGTGTATAGTATCCGTGTAGTTGTGGACAACTACCGGATTTTGTACTTAATCCAGTAGAGCCAATTTCCAATTTCTAATTATGTTGATGTCCAAACCCTTCCCTCCATCCAAAGGGTCAGTGGACCTGCAATAGTGAAATTATATAAACTATCTCATTCAAATTTCCAAGTCTGTCTGATAAAATGTTATCATCCGATCCTTGTGATTTATGTACGAAAGTTGCTGAAACACTAGTCTGTCTGATTAGATTATTTGTGGTGTTCGTTTTCCTAAAAACATATGCTATTTTCATTGTTACTGCAGATACCATTCTGTGTGGTTGTTGGATGGGTGATGGGGCAGCCTATGGACTTGAACTTCCAGCTCTTTGAAACAGCTACTCTTTTCATAACTGTACTTGTTGTCGCCTTCTTTCTCCAGGTTTGTAACTCGAAAAACTGTTCTACAAATTGTGGTCCGTGCGGCCATTGAAATAATCTAATATATGCATAATCGGGCTATCTATGTTTGCAGGAAGGAACCTCTAATTACTTCAAAGGACTGATGCTCATACTTTGTTACGTAATTGTTGCTGCTAGTTTCTATGTGCACGAAGATAGTATTTCAGGTTACCTCTTGCTCTCTTCTTTTACTTGTTTTCTGATTCGTCCTCAAACATAGAACAAGACTGAATCTGAAATAAATCTGATTATGCAGATGATACGACGTCAAAACCGTAGTTGTTGCAATGGTGGCTTTGTATATATTTTCCACATTTGACTTTTCGGGCTTATGCTGGTGCTTGTTCATTGAAAAGGTTGGTATGTTGCTCAATTTTTGGTCATTTCGGCAACCGAATTGTTTATAATGTACAACAACATTTCCAGTCCAATTTTGTACCAAAGGTTTTCATGTATTATTCACGAAAGTTCAGATTTACTAGTTTCTTGGACTGAATACTGATTGTTAACTTCCAAAAATAGAATATGGTTGTTATGATTAATGAATTTGTTTCTTGATATTATTGTTTTCGTTGTCCATGGCCTAAGTTTAAATTTCTCACTTTCAGTTTAGTTTTCATCTCACATTAGTTTTCGTGGGCTAACTAGTGAAAATACGCGAAAAGCATCATCACTCATGTCGGTCCACTAAGCACTGATTTTTCATTTGAACACATCAAAAGTTTGAGTTTTCATTATCAATCACATTAAACCCGTGCTTGCTAAATTAGTTAACCATGTCCATCTAATCCAGTTAATGGAGAAGTACTATTCCTTTTATTAGCATAATAAATTGTGTTAACAATCCAAAATAACTGTATATATGTAAATTCTTAAAAAAATAAATCAAAAGCATTGTGTGGTTACACTGTTTTTCAAAATGGTGTGTGCTTTATTTTTTTCTCAAAATTGTATTAGGTGGTTATATGAATTTTCAAATTGAAGATTTTTAAAATTTGAACTTATAATAAATGAGTATTAATGATCTAAAAATGATGATTAATGTTAGGCATGTCTAATTTGGTTACTTTACCCTAGTTTATAACCTAAATTAGAAGCTTAAAAGCTGTTGGGCTTTCTCAAGTCAATGACCATTATCATAAGATGTGCTGAGGCACTCATTTAAATGTAACCACAAGTAGAATGCAACACATCTATCACATTAGAAGGTTGAAAATGAAGGGTTGAAATGCGAATTAATTGAACCAATTTTCTTTCCAAAACAATTCTTGAAATCACAGTTGCAAACAAACAGTGTCCAAGCGTTGAAATTGCCGCCAAGGCCCTCCTAGGCGCTTAAACTCCGACTTATCCTTGTTTGACCAACGCCTACCCTCTTTTACTAGGCTGCTTGAAACTATCCCAGTAACACGCATGTTTCGCCAAGAAAATTGCATGCAAACAAGACTCAAACAACTGTACTCAAGACTCTATGGACACCTGACCGCCTAGGCCCCATTTAGGCGCTCAAAATGGAGGTCCTGACTAGACCGATTAGATTGTCTAGGTGCTCAAAACAAAACATATGCTCAAGTGGCTCAATCCACAGACTAATACCAGACGGCACCTTCTCTCCTGTGAAATTGTCCCTCAAGATAAACCTCAAGTTCCATTACAAGCTTCTGCCAAAAAATAAAAGATCAACAAAGAAATGAGTTTCATATAAAAGTCATCAACAAAAATAGAATGATATATCTAAAATTTTAACATACTGTAACACTCATCTGCAGAAAACTTGATATAACTATAATGGTATGGGTTTCTGAGGGATTATGGACTCATTGAACGGACATGTTTATTGATCTTCACAAACAACTTCATAATGACAAAATCATGAAATATGTTCCCAGATTCGGACACCGACATACCATTTAAGGATATTACTCATGGAAAGTAAAGAATAATAGAGATCCCGGGGAAAATGTCTTCAATAAAATATGAGAAGCTAGCTTCGTAAACATGATAAGAAAAAAGACAGCTAGAAGTAGCCTCTAAAAAGCAGTGTAGTAAAAGACGCTAAGCGCTATTCGGACAGTTGAAAACCTTAGAGGACTAACCGCGGAATACTCAGACAACTATTCCTGAATGGATCAGGGGAATGTAGATACAGAACAAAAAAATTTTGTCATTGCAAACTACAGTGAAAAGTGACTTAAAAGAAAACATATCTTATATGACATAAAACACTACCACCCAAGAAAAAAAGAGATAAAAGTCAAGAAAGTTGGTTATATCATACTTACTCAGACAATAGAGCAACGGTAAGTGTTGCAAAGCTGTAGCAATGCTGTTTGATTAGCTGGCTCAAGACTTTCACTGATTATCTTCGGAAACCTCTGAGGGGAACGCGTAGAAAGATCATCCAGTGAGTGAACTAGAACATATTTTGGATCCGTTATGTTCTTAAGAGGGTCCGCTTCCTTTTTCCCGGCATTGTAAAGATTCACAAAGGTTGCAGTGTAACCGACGTTTTCTGCAATATCTGGCATTTCTTGTTCCTCTTCGGCTCTATCATCCTCCGGTCGACAGAGAAGGGTAACAATGCCATCCAGTGTTTTCCCCCAATTCTTAGCAGTTTTAACATCCAAAAGAACAGGAGATTCACAGATAAGTTTAGTAGAGGCAACTGCAGCTAATTTAACCTCAATCTGTCCAGCAATTAGCTTAAGGTTGGGAATCCAAGATTGCTCCAAAATCATCAAAAACATCCCGGGTTGAACTGAATTCATTGTATTGACAAGGTTTCCAGAACCATGCTTGACCAAAAAGAGAGACAGAGAAATCAACATAGACTTGACAAACTTCACGGTCGGATTATTTTCCAGACGTCTAAATAGAACAATCCATATGTTAGCCACGTAGGGTTCAAGGACGCGATATTCAAGATTTTCAATCACCGTGTTTAGCACATAGAATCCATGCTCATCAGTGCTTGGGGATTGCACTAGATTGTGGAATACACCGAGCACCTGGGTTAGCCTCTCCTTTTCGTTGAGCTCATGAGGTATTTTTTGAAGCATTGCTTGAAGGAAACGCACAGAGGCTGGGACATCTGAATTTCTCTTCCATGCATCAGGAGACCGGAGACGTTCCAAAATTGACATGTAGGCGGATGAGATTGGTGGTCTACTGAACTCAACAAGCAGCGCGAAGAGCTGGAATGCATATGGGAAAAATTCAATCACTTCATTTACCAAAATCATCTCAAGGATGGGAAATAAGCTCGTTTCAAATGTTGTTGCAAGAGAGGCGTTCCGTTCACATGCACGCCTTACAAGAATAGCTACTGACTCAAAGAGGTAGTGGTTAAAGATTGGATTCTTAGGATTTTTGCAAACTTCATTGAGAACCAAAGCCAATTGAGCAATGCAAGTTTCAGGAATCCCAGGTGATAATTCTGCCACTCCAAGGACGCGCATAATGCATTTCATTGTGTATTGATTCTCCTTGGATTCTTGAAATTTTAATGCATTAAACAACTTAGTCATTAGAACTGGAATAAAAGGAGCTACATCTGCTGAAGTATACCGTGGTCGTCCCCCCTCATCCTTCACAAGCAACATTTTCTCTATACAACTTGCAGCATAAGAATGCACTACATTCGACTTAGCACCAAGAAACCGAACTAAATCTGGTAGCAACTGAACAGCAAGTAGTTTCGGTATTAGGCTCCTAAATACTGTAAGGAACTTGATAGCACCTGCTTTAAGCAACGGAAACCCGTTCACATCCTCTCCCTGCAACTCAGGTAATATCGCTCGTATGAAAAAGTTCTCAACATCGACAAGATTAGATGAGACATAAGAATGCCTTGTCTCCCTAGTCGCAAGAGAAACAACCAGATAAATTGCACAATCCTTGTCCTTTCAATTTGATACAGGATTTGCAGCATATGATCTCAACAAGTTCTCCACCTGAATAGCAACAAATTTTGTTACCAGCATCATATAATTTGGATTTCTAGCTACCCCTTTAAGCAATTCACACACAATTCTCCTCCTCGTATCGAGATCACTCCCCTCCATATCCCTCCTAATAAACTCAATGTAATTCATTTCAAAGAGCTCTTCATCATCGTCTCTCAACCGCACATTAGGTATCACAATACTTTGACAAATCTGTCGGATAGCGCCATCAGTTGCAAAAACAGTATGATGCTCACCAGTACTAACCGTAGTCAAAAACTTAATTGATGTAACAACTAATCTGTCACGGCTAGAAGATTGAGATTCAGATAGATTCCCCAACAAACCCAAAATGGCAAAGGCAAAACCTCCCACGTAACGCTTGAACTCATCCTCATCCCTTCCCAGGTAAAGACTAATATTCTCACACACAGCAGCTCTGAGAGCATCAACTACCTCTAGGGAAGGATAGCTAGTGGTTAGAAATTTTTGAAACCCAACCATCCATTCGTCCATATTATCCTCAAAAAACTCGGGGAAATCTTGATAATTCAGCGAGTAAAAAATCCTACAACATAACCTCAAAGTCTCAAATATAGACTCCAGAGTAGGTGCACCTGAACTAACCAGGTAGTCCAACATAGCTACAGTCTCACGAAAAACGTCTAATAACGGAACACAAAAGATTTCCAGACAATACTTCAAATCGAGTAAGAGATCATTCGTTTTGTACTGATAACGGAATGTTTTGAAGATAGAATTAACCGTACCAAGAATGCTGTTAACGGAGGGGTAATCTCCAGCAGTATTAAGGTTAGCAACGAGTGCAGGTAGCAAAGTAGGCCATGACTTGGGGAAATCATGTTTGCATATGAGAGAAAGCGATTCGCTGAGTTGAGACTGTATGGGAGGACTATAGGAGAGATTGATGAGAGTAACCATGAGACGTTTGATCTCATTCTTTTCATCTTCAGCTATGGGAGTGAAGGAAGAGTCCCGCGACAGGCCCCAACGCGAACGGAGATGATTCTTGAAGTTAACAGCAGCGGCATGACGAATGTGCTCATCAACGTCGGGTAGTGCTATTAAGCGGAGGACGTGTATACCGTAATGAGGACGGTCGGAGGCTTCATTGAGCCTAGCTTCAGCAACATGACGTAGCTCCGGAGCCTGAGAAAGCGAGTGAAAGAAGCATTCAGACAGAAATTCTGGATTCAGTTCCATCTAGAGTTTGGAATTGCAAACAGAAAAACAGATCCAGATTATGTATTAGGGCGTTACATATATATAGCAGTGCTTCATTCAGTGGCATGCAATTGCATGGGCCTTATTACGCAAGTTTTAAAAATACGTCATTCTATTTTTCCTATATAAGAAATAATAATAAATAGGATTTACATACCGAATATATAGAATTGTTGGGTATTATTGTCAAAAGGATTTCTTATTACTATATACTTCTATTTATATTATTATTTCTAGTTAGGTACAAAAACGCGTGTCTATGTGAAACTTTTATATGCTCGTACTTTTTCTGTTTCCTTTTTACATAAAGAGCTCAAGACCCGTATAAAACAAAACAAAGAGTAATTACACCCGATTCTCAAGACACATTGAAGTTTATAATCTTAAAAGAAAATCAATCATACTCATGGTGAGGTAAATGTAAGTATCATATGTAATTCGTGATCCGTACACTTTTGTTCACGATACGAGTGAATAAATTTGACCTCATATCCATCGCAAATCTTATAACAATATTAAACAACCTAGAAATATCGATAATGATCTTCCACTATAAACCCCATAAAGTCCACAAGAAACTTAGAATCAAACCCATAATACACGCTTGAACCCCTTATCCCATGTAAATTGGAGACAGGGGCGGACCCAGGGGGGGGCTCGGGTGGGCTCGAGCCCCCCTCAGTTCCGGCACAACCCTTAGAAATATACCGATATGTTCGGGCTAGCCCCCCCAAAAATAATGTGTATTAAAAATAAAGATGATAAGGTAGACGAAGTGAAAGGGTGGAAGAGTTGGTAAGAAGGGGTGTATTTAGATGTGTTGACTAAGGTTCAAATCCCACCATCTACATTTTTTTTCTTTCCAACATTATTAATGCTTTTCATCAATTTCTTTTCCCCTAACATTATTAATGTTTTTCATCAATTTCTAATTTTTTTCTCCTAACATTAATTGCATCAATATTTTCCCCTAACATTATTAATGTTTTTCATCTATTTTTAGTTTTTTAATGTTATTTTGATCGAAAACTCTACTTTTTTTTGTTTTTCCTTTCTATTTTTAATAATTTTATCAACAATTTTTTATTAGATCATTAATTTGTTTCTCCTAATTTTATCAACTCTACTTCATTTTTGTATACACGCATATATAAAAAAAAATTTACGCTAAAGCCAAAATTAGCCCCCCCGATCTCCAAATCCTGGGTCCGCCCCTGATTGGAGACTGGAAAAGGTCTCCACAAATTCTCTCCCATTTTTATCTCAGCACTCCACCAACAATAAAACACCCTTGGTTTCTGCACACTCACTCATCTTTATTCATTAACCTAATCAAACTCTAAACAGACCCAATATCCAAATAACACGTTTCTCGTTGCAATTAGTATAAGATTCCATTTCATAAACTTTTTTTTCTTTGAAAGGTCCATTTCATAAACTTGATGCAATTCTTGAACTCTTAGGTTCTATTCTTTTTTACTTATATATTCAGTATATTCAAGTTCAGTTCGACCTTTTTTAGTTCAGTTTACCAAATTCTTAACAAATAATTAAGTTCAGTTCAACTTATTTTAGTCCACTTCAGTTTATTTAAAGCTAAAAAGAACCTCATTATATTATAGTAAAGTATATATAAATAATATTCATAAATAATAATAAATTATTGAATTTACTGAATGCTATCAATTTATTGAAACAAAATTTACTGAAAAGCTACTTAAGTGAATGCTAGCTACTAAAATCAAATGAAATTATTTCTACTTGTAAAAAAAATTGGTTAATTTCATATAAGTGTTTTGTGTTTTTAAGTTTTTACAAATTAATGACTGTGGTTTGGTTTGAGCAAAAAAAATTTCAAACCTTTGACCGGTTATGTAAGAGTTACGCTCAAAGGTCAAAAAGAAATTTTGGACAAAATATGTTTTCATTCACATCAATAAAATTGACCATTTTTTTAATTCTGCAAACAATGCAAATCACTACCATTTATATGCTGAAAGAAAAACTACAATCCTCTATTTGAAAAATGTAAAACGACAAAATACTTATTTAAAATTAATCAAAAAAAACCATGGCCAAAGATAAAGTGGGTAAAATATATTAATACCCCTCAAAAAGTGACTAGTTTTGTAACTAGTCCCATGGTTGGGTGTAATAAATAATTTATAAACAAACTTAGGAGTTATTATGTTGATTGGGTATTCAAAGTCCAAATTGAAGAGAAGATGCGCCAAACTCCTAACTAACTAACTCTCTTCATTTCAACTTCATCTCTTAATTACTTTTATCTTATTTTCCATTATTCCCCCAAAAAACTTCCCTCTCTCTCTCTCTGAAAATGGGAGAATTAACAGAAGAAGAAACACCAGGGACGCCATTGTTGCAGCTGCAACCTCCCATAAGAACTGGTTTTCTTTCTCTCTTCTCTTCTTCAATTGCTTCAATACTCTTTTAACATCACTTAATTGCTTTTTATTTATGTATATATATCTTCTGTTCTAATTCAACTTACTTATATAATTAATCCAACTAATCTATTCTAACATCCTGCCACACTTCTCAAAAACTAACATTCGTTTTTCCAGCTCATTTCTACTTTTAATTTCAATACTCAATGTTTATATGATCAATTACCAGTAATTAAGCCTATTATAATTAAGAGTTCAATTAGATGTTTGTGTTTATCAAAGTTTGAATTCATGTTATTTGTGCCTTGCCAGTAATTTCATATTTAAGAAATTTACTTCACTTCACAGTTCAGCAATTTTTAATTCAGTAAATTTTTGACATAAAGAACAAAGTTTACGATTAATATATTAAAAAGTGTTACTTACTAGTAAGGCAATTGAAGACCTTTAGAAACAAGTCAAGATAAATTTGGATATCAGTCGGAAATCAGTCGAATTTTGAGCACCTGAGCGATCTGATCAGTCCTGTAAAAACTCTATTGAAGAGCCCAAGGAATCATTAAAACAGTGTTTTAAAGTTGCAGGGCTGTAAATTTTTCACTCTGAAATCTTACTTAGCTTTATGATTTTTTTAACCGTACCTCTATGATTCGCACCAACTCTCAAAGTTTGTATGTACCTCTACCATACTACCTACTTTTGTAGAAGGAAAAATCTTAAGCCAATTATAATCAAATAATTATATTCTCGTAATAATTTCATTTCTAATAAATCTTAATAACTTTATTTGAAATCCAAGTTTTTGATGGTCATGTCATTCCGAATTAGATTGTTACAATTCAAATTTGGTTAAAAGACGGTTATGTTTAAAGAAATACTAATATTGTAATATTTATACTAGTTTAAATTTGTATAATAATTAACAGTGATTGAATGAATTTGGATTGAGTTATAAAATAATGAGAATGTATTTTGGTTAGGGGGTGTATGGACGGCGGTGGCACATATAATAACGGGGGTGATAGGGTCAGGAGTGTTATCACTAGCATGGAGTGTGGCACAGCTCGGGTGGATCGCAGGTCCATTGACGATGTTGTGCTTTGCATTTGTCACCCTTTTTTCAACTTACCTTCTCTCCGACTCTTACCGATTTCCTGATCCTGAATTCGGCCCCGAACGCAAACCATCTTATCTTTTTGCTGTTGACGCCTCTTTAGGTACGTTTATTTGTTATTGGCTTGTTGACGCCTCTTTAGGTACGTTTGTTTGTTATTGGCTTATACTTCTACCGTCCTTTGAATTCGTCTCTTTTTTCCATTTTCCTAATTCACCTTCCCAAGTGTATACACTTTTCTCTTTTGTGTTGGTGGAACAAAAACTAAAATAGGGAGAGGGTTGAAAGGTTGTTGAAACACATGAACCTTGAATGGTAGACCACCTATGTATCTTTTTTTCATTAACAAATGATTATAACTTGATTATATATGTACTGTCTGATTAAGATTCATTTTCCATATTATATGTGGTAATTCTATATCGTAAAATATGAGGAATATCAGTTGTAGTTATGTACATGCATTTTCATAGTATTGCTTTTATTAAAATATATTATAATTATATCCCAAACAAACATAGTTCTATGTATTAGCTTAACTTATTAATGTGATGTCTCATGTACTTGCCAATGTGTGAACAGAGGGTTTGGAATTTAAATCTTACTCAACAAATTTATAAAAAAATAATTCTCACAAGAAAAAGTGATGTTTAATCAAGTCCTGATTTTTTTACTTAAATAAATATAATGATGCATCCACTACATCATATATCTAAAATCAATTACATAAAATTGTAACCAAAAAAAATAAAATCAATTACATAAAATGACTCAAAAATTGGCTTAATTCCATGCTTAGCTTTAAAGGGGAATCCAATTTCAGATTCTTGTATCCAGAAAATAAATAAATAATGAGTCGTTCTATTCCTAGTGTTTTGTGATAAAAAAATCCATTATATTTGTTATCATGCGGGTCTCATAGTAATATATACATTATAAAAATCCACCAAGTTCTTTATCAATATAAAATAGACAAAATTGTAACCAAAATTATTTGGTAATTTGAATTTAGGAAAAGTGTCAAAATAATAAAATTATAGTGTGTATGATAAGATTCCTCAAAGTCACATCTTGCAATCGTCAGATCCTTTGGCCACAAGCTAATTATTATGTTATGCTATTGGGGTTTTCTTTTCAGTCTTGAAACATTTTCAAGCTGTATTCGAATAAAAAAATAACTAAATATGTCATTTTTGGATGTATGTTAATAATTGGATATTCACAAATATTATACAATAGAAATAATTGGAACAAATTGCTGTATACACGACAGAAATTTCCAGTTGCTGAATTAAGAGGAAAATATTATAATATGTTGATTTTTTTTATCAGGTGTTTTTAATTTAATTTGATGTATACATTATAAATTTATAAGATTAATGTGTTGAAAAGTATGAAAAATGAAAAAGTGGTTTTAGGATAATAGTGTCCAATCTATTTTAAACAAGTTTGATGACAATATCGTGTAGGTTGCTATTGGAGAATAGTGTTGTAGGGAAAAGCAGGAAAAAAATCGGGGTAACTAAACTACAAAAGTCGTAAAACTTGAGAAATAAAAATTAAAAGAAAATATAGTTATTAATTTATTTTGAAAATTAGAGGTATGTTAATTAAAAAATATCAAACATTTGTTTTTTCTAAAAGCTACAAATCGTAGTTTTTCTTAAAAGTAGCTTCCGTGTTTTTCTTGAAAACAATTTTTGCATTTATACATTGGTGCTTTTAGTTGGGAAAGTTGTTTTTATGGTGTGGGAATAAGCAAGAGTAGTTTGATATAGCTCTCACGGATGAGAATAATGAAACTGCAGGTAAGAAAGCATCATGGATATGTGGGATCTTGGTAGAGCTAAGCTTATACGGGGTTGGAATAGCTTATACCATTACTTCTGCTATCAGCATGAGGTTCCTTTTCCTTTCTTTTTGGCTTCCATATTACATGAAAGAATTCTGGAATTTGGTCTTAAGAAATCAGTTGGCTCTGAATGCTCAAAATGCTTTGTCAGTATTCAAAAAGTATCTATTCACTAGGGGCATAGCCATATGGTGGCCTTGGAGGCCCTGGCCTCCTAGCAGCCGGACCTACGATCTTCTATCCCCAACTTCTTAAAAGATACCTCGCACAAATAGAATTGTGTTATATATTTATAAAAGTCATATAGCTTTCGAAGGTAGCAATGGGAATATATGCGTAATAAGCTCCTTCCATTATCAAGATGTGAGCATGCTACACCACATTGCTTCTGCTAAAAGTTTGCATCTATGATTAATTTTGAAGGGCAATACAGAAATCAAACTGTTACCATAGAGAAGGACATGAAGCAGCATGTGAATATTCAGACAGCTTATACATGCTTATTTTTGGAGCTGCCCAGATTCTTCTTTCTCAGATTCCTGATTTCCATGAAATGCAATGGCTTTCTATGCTTGCTGCTGCCATGTCCTTTGCCTATGCCTCTATCGGATTCGGCCTAGGCGTTGCTCAAGTCTTTGGTACGTACATGCATTCTTTTCTCACTCATTGTATGTCAATCCGTATGTACATTTACTATTACTAGCTGTTGTATCGCTATTAGGAGAAACAAGATAAATCTACACTCTTTAATTATGTAATGGTGTGTATCTCGGGTGGATAACTAGCTAAAACAACGATTTGCAATGCAGAGAATGGATTTATAATGGGCAGCATTACAGGAGTCTCAGCTTCCACCTCATTAGATAAAATTTGGAATGTTTCTCAAGCACTTGGAGATATTGCTTTTGCATATCCATATTCTCTTATTCTTCTTGAGATTCAGGACACCTTAAAATCACCACCACCCGAGAATAAGACAATGAAAAAGGCATCCACAATAGCTCTCACATTGACCACATTTTTCTATCTATGCTGTGGAGGATTTGGATATGCGGCTTTCGGACAAGACACTCCCGGGAATCTCTTGACAGGGTTCGGATTTTACGAACCTTATTGGCTTATAGATTTCGCCAACACTTGCATTGTTCTTCATCTCCTTGGAGGCTATCAGGTACATTTTCAAGACGTTACTTATCAGTTTGAACTTTTAGATTGAACGGGGTTTTATTATTCTTTCACAGGTTTATACCCAGCCTGTGTTTGCAACTATCGAGAAATGGTATGCGCACAAGTACCCCGAAAGCGAGTTTATAAACAAGGAATACAAGTTTAAACTCCCATTGTTGCCAGGTTTTAGATTGAACTCTTTCAGGATGTGTTTCAGAACAGGGTACGTGGTGTCGACCACCGCGATTTCAATGGTATTTCCTTACTTCAACCAGGTGATAGGATTGTTGGGAGCCTTGAATTTTTGGCCCTTGACAATATATTTTCCAGTAAGAATGTATTTGAAGCAGAGGAATATTGAAGCTTGGACAGTAAAGTGGGTTATGCTTCAAGCTTTTAGTATTGTGGTATTTTTGGTGGCTGCTTTTGCTTTGGTTGGATCAATTGAAGGGATTATTAGTGCAAAATTAAGCTAATTTTTAAATTCTATGAATGGATAGGCTGAGGAAATTCTACTCAGCTGATTGAAACATTAATCATGATTTATTTATCTTTAAATAAGGCTAGTCTAAATATTCATATGGAATTAGTGGTGTACTCAAGGTTGAAACGTCGGGTTCGATTTTACACTCAAGTATATATACAAATTTTTTGCAAGATTTCATTATAGCTCATGCATTCTATCAAAAAGAAAGGGAAATGATATTTTACGAAAATTGCAGATTTCCAACAAAATCTTTTAGATTTTCAATAAAATTTAACTTAATTTGACATTATATAACAGATTTTAGACGAATTTATCACCAGAAAAGAAGTTTTAAGTTGTAACTAATAAATTTTCAAATCTGAAGACATAAAGTAGTCATTGTACAGATAGTTTCAATAAATAGATGACCGAAGACATTCCTGATAGGAGTATCAGTGTCCTAGGCCGGGGGCTGGGGGGCCTCGATATGCCCCTATATGGAATAGTATGCGTCAATGTATAGTCTTAAATTCAATTTACATATCCTCGAGAAACATTATAACTGGTATAATAGTGCTAAAGTGAGTGAAAATGTTATTTAGGTGTTTAAGTTTCAAGTTCAATCCGAATCATCTTTTGATAATAGTTCAGTTTTTGATACGGATAAAAATCAAACGAATTCAAAACCGAATTAGACAGGTTTATGTTATTTGATTTTAATATTTTATAAAGCCTGACATTTTTTTTTGCCGAAGCATAAAATACACTAAAATTTTATTTTTTTTTATACAAAAAGTTTGGCTAGGAGTAGACCTACCCACTCGCAAGACTAGCAAATCACAGACCTCGATTAGGTGTTGCAGTGAAGTTTACATACTGCCTTCTAACAAGGTCTAAATTTTTACTTGGAGTCTCGAACCATAAACTTTCCAATACAAAATGGAGCGTCTTACCACTTAGATTCACTCTTATTGGTTCTTAAATTTTTCATTAACTTCAAGCATTAATATTAAACATTTGAAAATGGCCACAATTGTATCTGTAAAGTCAAAAGTATAATTCGGTCTGAGACCTACAGAAAAAAGTTACTACAATTTTAAATTTTATTTTGGACATCCATTCGGTTCAACAACTTTCAAGATAAATACTCGGCCATAACTCTCATTGAATCAATGACTTCAAATCACCCCAGAAAAAAAAGAAAAAAAAAAGATTTCAAAAATGGATAACATGATTAACGAACAATAAAGGTACGGAAAGAGGCGCACGTGCAACATAGAAAGTAGGCGACTGCTCTGCTCGGTGATTCTAAAATAGTAAACTACACCTGTGGTCCCTAAACTCTGTAACTATTTTTATTATGAGCTCTGAACTTTAGAGCTTATGGCTTATGAAATTTGCACATTTTTAATATAATAGCTCTAGTTATTGTTGGCCAAATTAAAACAATTGCTGACGACTTTAAAATATAAAAATATAAAAAATGAAATTATTTAGGATTACATTTCATGAAATATTTCTGATCACAATTTAAGAAGTCATGTTTCACTAAACAAAAATTTTATTTCTTAATCAAAGAACACTTAAATCCACCAAAACAAGATACTTAAATTAGGAAAAAGAATTCAGAATTGAAATTGTTTATAATAGGCTTAAAGCATTATTTAGCCCACGGCCTATTCAAAAAAAAATTATTTTACCCTTGATTTTGGTCATATTTTGCTCCTAATGTACTCTAGTTTTACATGTGACCTCTGGAAAATCTTAAGTCGTGAATTTTCACTTGTTTCAAATAAAAATTTTATACACGCATTACCCTCCCGACATATGTGGATGTTTTCACACTTAAACTTGACAACTTTTTTATAGTATTTTTATCACATGTTTACTTATTTAAAATTAACTATTTAGATTTAAAAAAAAAAAAAGAGAGAATAGTTAAACAAAAGATCATTTAACTAGAATGTATCAAATCCAGGTGTCATATCGTCACAAGTCAAGTCTATCCAAATTGAGTGAAACTAAACAATAGTTGAGGGCCAAATTGATGCCTTTATAATATTGTTTTCAGTGGATATAGAATTGAAATGGGATCCACTATTTAAGTAATTTTTACTAGCCATTGGTGACTCAGCTTTTTTATTTACCTTTACAAATAAAAAAATTGAAGGATGAGGGATGTAATTTTGTGGAATTGAGAGATGGAAGAAGAAAGGCAGTCAAGGAGAGAGAGAAAGAGAGTTGACCGGGTGTCTTGTGGGTGGGTTACCTGTTCAGTCTCACACGCCCAATAGGCGTTGAATTCTTTAATAAAAATCATGCACCTTTTATGTTCCATTTCATGCTTTCTTCCCTTGTATTTTTCCTTATATAACTATTAACCACTTCCCTTTTCTTTTCTCACTTCTCTACTTTATTTCCCTCCATCTAATTCCCATCTATTTCTCTGTTTTTTTACCCCCTCATTTACTACTTTTAAATAAATATAATAAAAATTAAAATAACATGGGCAGAATCCCTTGTTGTGAGAAGGATAATGTCAAAAGGGGACAATGGACTCCTGAAGAAGACAACAAGCTCTCTTCCTACATTGCCCAACACGGCACCCGCAACTGGCGCCTCATCCCCAAAAATGCTGGTTTGTTTTCCCTACTATATTACTCTACTCCTACCTTCATATAATAATACTCTCATTTAGCTTTACTTATCTTACCTCAAGGTCTCCAAAGATGTGGGAAGAGCTGCAGACTCCGCTGGACCAACTATCTTCGTCCTGATCTCAAACATGGACAATTCTCTGATGCTGAAGAGCAGACTATTGTCAAGCTTCATTCTGTTGTTGGCAACCGGTACCTCTACTTCCTGCAAATGCCATATAAACACGGACTATACTATATGACTGACTAATTGCTATCTATCATGTGCAGATGGTCATTAATCGCAGCCCAGCTTCCAGGCCGAACTGACAATGACGTTAAGAATCATTGGAATACTAAACTGAAAAAGAAGCTTTCCGGCATGGGTATTGACCCTGTAACCCACAAACCTTTCTCGCACCTCATGGCAGAAATTGCCACCACTCTGGCTCCACCGCAGGTGGCTCATCTTGCAGAAGCAGCACTTGGCTGCTTTAAGGATGAAATGCTTCACCTTCTTACGAAGAAGCGCATTGACTTCCAGCTGCAACACCCGAACTCAAATGCAGCACAAGGGAACGGGAATGCTTCATCATCGCCTTACAATATTAAACATCATGAGGATGATGATGATGATACAATTGAGAAAATCAAACTTGGGTTATCGAGAGCTATGCAAGAACCTGGAATGATGCCCCCAAACAAGACCTGGGATTCCATTGGTGCAATGTCCAAACATTTCGGAGGGGAATGCAGCGGTGGTTTCCCTCCATCAATTTCTGGGTTCCAGTGTGGGCCTTCTTCTTTCGGTAATGAAGGGGCCATGTCACCTTGGAACCAGAGTATGTGCACTGGAAGCACAGGAGATCAACAAGGTCACATGCGTGGAAAGCTAGAGGATGAAAATGGAGACGATTCGGAAGGCGGAAAAGAGATGAGGAACAGCTCAAGCATATTCAATACAGACTGTGTATTATGGGATTTACCATCTGATGATTTAATGGATCCTATAGATTAAGACAGTTTTTACATAAAAAAAATAGGAGTCAAGAATAGGGCAGCCTAATTAACAACAATAAGTAAACAAACTCTCTGCAGGAAATTTATAAACATTACTAATGTAAATAAAACAACATTTATCAAGAATCACACTATTTTCTTCTATTCTTCCACTCATTTGCTCTCTTATTCCACTCATTGAGTTCCTATAATATTTTTTCTGCCCCTAAAAAGAAACACTATATATCAAGCAAAATATGATGATGAAGAGGATGTATCGGCCAGAACCTGCAATGTTCAAACAGGCAAAGTTCTTATTCTACATGCAAATCTATCTAAAGTTAAAATATAATCTGAAACCCAAGATTTTACTGTAATGTTACCTCAAGTTGTTCTTCAGTAAATAGATCTTTCTGGAAATTCCATGTATCTGCATGAGTCCGCCGGAACTCAGCTACAGCCTTTGTAACCGTAGATTTCACAGGTGACGGCTCTCCTCCAAAACGAGCTAGTAAAGTAACATGCTCAGGCAACCACCTGAAAGGAAATGAATATTAAACAACATAATAAAAGAAAAAAGAAAATAACATAAAAGAATCCAGAAACAATTGGAACTCAAGATAACTTGAGTCTTCTATTTCTTTAGAAACATGTGGCTATTCTATTAATTATTTCCCTCCATTACCACCAATCATAGTTCTAAGTTAGTTATCCATCCTTCTAAGTTTCATCTCTCCACCCATCCCCATTCTCTTTAATCTTTCATCCATTTGCATCCCCTTCTAAGCCAAAATATTATACCAAAATCTGGACTGTCTGAATTTACTTATATAACGTAGAAACTGTGAATTCTCTAATGTCTTTATTTGACCTTGAACAATAAAAATAGATGGCGAGTACCTAAACAATCAATGCCTTACATACAAAGTACTGCAATATTTTTCTCCCTCCATTATAAAAAATTAAGAGATACTAAGACTCCATCCTTTCATCTCTCTCTCCTTTCTACTTCCATCTTTCTCAATTTCCTCCCTCGCCAAAAATAGCACAAATAGCTGAAAATACATGATACAACCAAAGGCCTATTCTCAAAGTGAACATACCCAGGCATATCATATGGAACAGATAATACTGAAGCAGCCAAAGCAAGCACAGCACCATGAATAGACGCTACAGATTGACCCAATTTTATATTCCTGCAATCATGTAGAAAATTGTTGATCAATATATCACACAAAATTTATACCAAGATTGGCTGCCTGAAAAAGAAACATGGAACTGAAATGATGACCCTGTGCAGAAGAATTACAGAGACATATCAAAAGTGTTCGATATCATCAATTTTCAGCAAATAAAAAGTAACTTTGGAAGAAAAAAATTTCGCGGGATACAATGTAATTGTATTAGATTGGCCAGATCATCAACCTTTGTTTCTTTTTCTTTTGGATTGTGTTAGCTTCTGCATAAGCCCTTTCACGGAAATCTCTAGCAAGATCCTCATCCCCTCCCTTCACTAGACCTGCTAGAACTGCTGCAGCATGCTCTCTTACCTGAGCAAGATAAGAGATATAGAAAATTAAAATAAGAAATATAACTGAAAGCAGACCAATCACAGATTCCAAATAAAAATGTTTCCAGCACAAAACTCTACTATTTCGTTAGATTTGGACTCTTCCAGATACATGCCTTTCCCTGTGTCAAAGAAAATAATAATAAAGCTATTCTTAGATCTTAACTATCTGCTTAAGTTTTTGGTTTAAATAGTTTCTTGACAGTGTCAGAGCCTCTTAGACCAAGTGGCTGAGGGTTCAAATCCTATCAGTTCAACTTGCTGATGGAACTTCAACACATGGTAGTTTGAACTTTAAGCCGAGGGAGCATTTGGGTGAAGTGGTATATCAAACATAATAATAGAAGCTATTCTTGGGCCTAAACTACAGCTTAATTTATCTATCAGCTTAAGCTTGTGGTTCAAATGTTTCCTTGACTCCCAAGAATCAGTTTTCTTAAAAGTCAAAGCTAAATTGAGTTATTACAGGATTGTCAAACATCTTTATCACAAAATCAAGTCATGGTATTCAATTATTGATGAAGGCATATAGTTTTCATTCACATAAACCTACTAACAGCCAGTATTCATCAATTCAATCCAGCTAGGAACTTGCCTCTACTTGATTGTCTCTCAGTAGATTCTCAACTGTTCGCCAAATTTGTTGTTTCTCCACCTTTGAAAGAATAAAAGTGTGCCTGTTTGAGACAAAAACACAACTCAATTCAAAATCGCATCATAACTAAGATGGTCTAGACCAAAAGCTTGAGTAGCTTTCCACTAAAAGCCCCCACCCTATCCTTGAAAACAAAGAATGTTGAGTGCCAAACTATACGACTATAAACTCATAAAAGAAAAATGTAATTTCAACATTAACCAGATGCTCGAAATAAAGCCTTTTGCAATTGAAGAAGTGGTTCCCAAGAGACCCATTTGAAATGTATCATACCTATACATGAAAGTACGCAAATACGTCAGAGTAGCTGATCTGGTCCGCCAGTTAGAATCACTGGCCAAAGAAAGAATCACTGAAATAACCCTCTGCAGATGAGGTTCCCAGAAAATCCTCCATTTTAACAATTCGAAGGAAGCCTTGGCAAGGGTCGACAAATCTTTATTTGATGTTTCCTACAAAAAGTTAATAACATTCATCAGATAAAGATGTGTACTAACATAACTGTTGATAACAAACCAATATGATAGCTCATTTCATAGATTTTAGAGTTCAAAAAATATGAGAATCAAAACCAATTCAGAAACCAGATTATGAAGACTAGGATATTGATCATATATAAATATTTTCTTATTATTTAATATTATATTATTTAGGAGTTCTGTACGGATTTTACTATACTTAATGTTTTTAAGTTACTTAGGAAGTTCTATTATTTAATATGCTGTTATTTAGGATTCTCTTGGTCATGGAGTTTTAGTATTTAGGAGGTTCCATTATATAGGAGTTTCTCTAAATAAGAATTCTGGTATTTCAGATTCTTCTCTATTTAATGGAAGGATTATATTTCAATAAAATCAATTAAGAATTTGCCAGTACAAATCTGTATTTAAGGGAGTTTAGTGATCTCTCACAAATCACCATTATCAACTTTCGAAGATAGGCTTTTCTCCAAGCGAATCCAATTTAGAAACCAGATATTAAATATGCAAAGAGGAATCGAATGTATGCAATTAAGAACAAGTGAAGCCACTGCATGAAGGAATAGTGCAATAGACTAAACTGTGTGTTCAAAAAAAAAAAAAACTAGATAAACAAATTCTGAAATTAAATTGGAAGATGGTCATAGAAAAATGCAAGCATACCTGCAAAGAAACCACTGGTTTGAGAAATCCCACAATAACATCCAGCAAATAGGATGATCTTCCAGATTTCAGTGTTGAGATGATAAAATGAAACAGCTATACCAAAAGAAACAATAAATAAATTTATGAACTTTTAATAGTTATAAAATATAAGAGTTAATAAAAAAATATAGTACCGTTTCCATCCATTTCACATCATCCTGTACATCCCCATTCAAGGACCCATTTTGTGGAACTATTGATGTTGGTATCTCCAAATTGTCTGAAGGACTAGTTTTCTGAATATTTATGACCATCTCAGATGCTCGTTCTGTCAGAAGCAGAACCCACTCTTCTTCTTTCGGTTGCTTATCAAAGTCAGTGTGTGGTCTTTCACTTGAATGATTTGAAGCATATAGGCGAATGTTGGAGCACAAAATAGACATGTTAACACCTATAGCTTCTCTGACCTGTACCATCCGATATTGACATCAAAATATGACAATAATAGCAACTCCAACTTTCATGGCAAAAGAAGGGTAAGCATCATGTGAACTAAAATGCTTACTTGGGCAGATGAATGGCACATATTAGACAGCAGCTCAGTGAGAAGATCATGGTGGAGCTGAACCTCTGGCAGTGGCATTTTCTGAGGGGATATTTCAAGAAGCGCAGCTGAAAGAAAAGTGTAACGCTTTGCAACTATAGAGGTTGTTACAGCAGCAGGTAGAGGCATTATTAAGCACTCCAAGATTTGTTGCCTCAAAAGAGGAATTCTTGTACCATACTTCCCTTTTCCGGTAACTGCATAACGTATACAAGCTGCCCACTCAGGTACTGATTCCACTGACTGTGAAAGAATGATATTCTGTAACTGAACCTTCATCCAATTGTCCCACATGTCTGCAAGACCATTGACATCAGCATGCAGCACCCCAGCCAATGCTTCAGCAGCAACGCATTGTTTGGACCTTTCCTTAGCATTTACAAACTCCTCCAGTGTACTTTTAAGTGCAACTAAAACAGGCATCCCACATTCTTGTACTAGTCGCTTAAAAATACGCGCAAAATGAGAGTAGAAAGTATCATGTCCTAGTAAAGAAATCCAACTAGGAGTACGTGGCCAAGAAGCTGTGAAATCAAAGTAAAAGCGGGTGATAGATTTGTCTGCAAGGCTTTGAAAAGAAGGATTTCCATGACTTCCTCTAGATGTGCTATCATTATCTGTGATTATATGAACATGAGAAAGACTATTCAAAGTCTCAGAAAAGAATCCGTCTTCTTGGAAAATTTCACTTAATACCCCTTCAAGAGATGACTTGGTGGTTGTAGACTGCTCCCCAGACACTGCTGGTTGATTCTCAGCAGAGATCTTATAAGGTGATTCATTTAGTAGTGTATTCAAAGCTGAGATTGCGAGTATTCTTGTCTGCGGAAGTTGACTCTTTAAATTTTTGAGGAAGTGACCTGAAAAGGCATGAATAAGAGAATTTGAAAACAACTAGTTTCATTTACTTAATGAGAAGACTTGATAGCAAGAAAGCAAACAAGGGTAATCCGTAATCCAAAAAGAAATTGCTAACCAGCAGTTTCACTCAGTATTTTTGAAGAAAAGTTCGGATCATTTCTGGAGGTCATAGCCAACAAAAGCAGGACCCTATTAGCCATCAGGTTATACCTGATAAACGAAAAAGTGGCAGATAAAAATGTTAGCCAATATCGAATTTTTCAGGTAATAAACAATCTACATATATACACTTCCAATTTCACTTAAACTACATTTGACATTAATGATAAAACTCAACAGCACAGATGTTGTTTGCAGGTCCAACAATTCGTTTCCCTTCAGCAACAACCAAGGAAGTTCATCATTAAGAAACTTGTAACAAGCCCAAAAAAAAAGTAGTGGAGAAGCATTTGGGCATATACCTCCAATGTAAGTCACTGGAATCAAAACTCATAGATCCAATCTGAGAAACCAAATCTGCTAAATCCGGTTCATCTATGTGATTGTCCGCTGCCCTGAAAATGGCTTTTGATACTCCAGAGAAGTGGATGTTGTACTTGACAAAAAGCTGTTGAATTTCAAACATATTAATGAACAAGAAATTCAGAAATGAAGTATATAACTAATAAAACACGAACCTACCTCATTAATTGCTTTCTGAGATTTCAGTGTTTCGTGATGTGAGCTATAGTGCAAGGAAAAGGAAAAATGATGTCAAAAAAAATTTAGTGTCAAAATATTAGACAACAAAATGGCGCTTCTAAGGGTCACCTTGAAAGAATTCCAAGAAGAAAGGAAGATAATGCTTTTGTATCCTGAAATGAAAAGGTTAAGCATCAGGAGAAAAGTATTTCTGAGGAGTTTATGTCAACCAATTAGTGCTAAATGACTACCGCTGTCAAATGCTTGAGAACTGTTTGTGTGGAGAGGACTGCACAAGAACCTAAGACTGCATACTCTGGTGATTCAGCATTTTGTAAATTTGTAGTAAGAGAGAGCACACACTTGGAGATCATAGATGGCCATCTTTTAATAATCTTCAGCAGCGTTTTTCCAGCAAGTCTACAACACCATGCATATCAAACAATCACTCACCATTCGCTAGGTAATTTCAATAGATAGAACATCAAAATAAAGCAAAAAAAACAAAAACGAGCAAGAAAAAACACAAACTCATACTCTAAAACTTGGATAAAAAGTTATGCAGAAGCCTGTTTAAAATGCTTAACACAAATACAAGAGGCAGCATGTTGATAAAGTCTAAATCACGTCCCACTACCCTCATCTACCCCAGTTGAGAGGGAGAATAACAATTCAAAAGGCAAACAAGTCAGTCATAAGGAGATCGCAGAGCACTGAAAAACTTACGCGCGAACAGTTTCATAGCTATGCAAAGAGAGGTTAAGTACATCTTCCATTAAAAGAATCGCATGGTCTGATGGAGAAAAATTCCCACTTGTTCGATATAGATGATAAGATGACTGTGATGATCTCCATGTGCTATGCATATATGCCTTGTCAATAAGAGCCCACCTAGGCCTGGAAACCAAAAACGGATTCTAAATGCTAGTAATTTATTGCATGGTACAAGTAATGATAAAGGAAAATCTAGACTCCTTACCTTTTCTTTCCTTTAGACTGAGATGATACAATGAAATTTATTGGAGGCTCTATGATGGCAGCAGATTCCAGCTTCCAAGCCTGCCTGTGATTTGACCACTCATCATATTCTAAACTCCCTGTTAGAATAATGGATGTCAAAAACAGGCTCAAAGGAAAGGCAGATACAAACATTACCAATAAAGTTCCAGGAATTCAAGTCATCCAGACGTGTCATCTCACCGTAGTTGCTCAAGGCGTCCATTATGCGAATAATGAGTATCAACAAAATGCTATCATCAGATTTTTCTTCTAACAGATACCTGCGAATGTATGAAGCAATATTTAGAATCAGCGCTCGTGCAATAGGCAAAAGGAAACACAAAGAACTCCTAAAAAACTTAGATATTACTTGCAAGCTGTATGAATAATTGTTGCAGCTTTTTCACGCAGCTCAATGCTGCCAACAGTTGAACCAGTTGCTCCAGCAATGAAGAAGGAACCATGATCCGGGTCGTTGACAATTCCATTCCTTGAGGATGGCCTGAAATCAGGTAAGCAAGATAGAACACCTTGCAGGGAAGAATCAATACGCAGAAGAGTCACTTTCAAGTGCTCTTTTTCATTTCCTGTTAACAAGTCAAACAATTAGCAAAAATGATGATAAATATAAAGAAAAATGCCAGGCTTACAAATTTACATGTAAAAAAAATATCATGGCCTTAACTACTAGTTGTTTCGCTCTTAACTACTAAGCAACACTTCCAAAAATATTATGGTACTACAAAGAGAATAGAATATCATAGCAGTATAGTCAAGGCTATGTTTCATAGAAACACCCTAGGTCAGCAAGAACATAAGGTATTCAAATAGTACTGTTGTTAGTATAGCAGTACATGACGCTATATTTCACAAGCAGACCCAAATCAGCAAGAACATAAACTATTCAAAACAATCTTTAATCAGCATTACCTAGATCGGAGTGAATCTTGTTTTGGCATATTCTCAAGAGATCGTCTAGAGCTGATTCAAAATGAAGGTTCAAAAGTTCATTTGCAAACTGGATTTCTTCATTAATCGGGACATGCCACTTTGGACCTATCAACTTTCCATCACAGTTATAATCCTTTGTGCTGATCCAATCTTCTAAAGCTGCAGCATCAGGATGCCGCAACATGCACCTAGGAAACCATGTATTGCAGTTTCAGAAAAATGAAAAAGGAGAAGAAAAAACTTCAGCAAAATAACTGTATAATCTTACTTGTACTGATCAATAGGATAATACAGAACCAAACTTCCAAGGAGTGACCGAAGAAGGTGATCTCCCGCTCCATTAACCTGTCACATATAAGATATGATACAATCATGTGTTTAGCAACATGCATAAAAACAACATCTTCATAATATATTTTCCAAATGAATGTCAATTTCCTTGTGTAAAAGCTAAAAAGTCAGTTAAGAGGCAAACTGAAACCTTCCATGAGGGAGATTCAAAAGCAGATACAATAGCTTCTTTGAATTGTTCCTTGTAACGAAGAAGTGAAGAGCCTCCATAGCTGATAGAAACTGACAGTATTTTTAATTGATAATCAATTGATGTTTCAAGAGCAGGAGAAAGTGTTGGTTTTTCCTGGAAAAAGAATTTATCAAACTTTTTAAATTAAATCTTGGAATGAGATATTAGCACAAGGAAAACACATTAACAAATGTAAAACCTTGGTTGAAAAAGAGGCTTCAATATCTCTTCTTCCCCCAAACCCAGTAACAGGAGTTCCTTTTAAAGAAGATATAACAGATGACAAAATTGGCTCTGCAAGGGAACCAACTGCCTCATCCGGGTTTGTATGAACACATGCGCAACAAAGCAGTCCGACTTCTGCTATTGCTCCAGGAAGAATATTTGTCCTAACAAACTTTGAAATTTTCTTCAAAGCCTATAAGAAAGGCGGAAAAAAAAAAAAGTTAACCATGTCATCTTATTTACAAACTAATGTGTCCACTGAACTTTCATTTTCAAGATTACAATTAAACTAAACCTGATTGTATAATGATTTTGAAAGCCTGCCAAGCAAGATTTCAAGCATGCAATAGTAATATGGACCATCTTCAACCAGAAAAGTACCAGATGTTGCTGATGTAGTTAGACCTTCATTCCTATAACATGAGTAATTTATTATTCAGACCTCAAGAGAACTTCTGTCAAGAACACACTGAATGCACATTTCTAGATGTATGAAGGAAATTAAAAGATGTAAAGATTAATGTAAAAATATGTCTTTGGGCCTTAATTATAAGCAAGCTTTTAGTTCAATCGGTTCCTTGACATGATATCAGAGCCTCTGCGACCGAGTGGTCCTGGGTTCGAACCCTGGCAACTCCATTAATTGATGAATTAAAAACAGATGGTGTGAAGAGCATGTGTTGTGCACACTTCAAGCCCGAGGGGCATTCGCCTGAGGGGGTGTCAAAAATTAATATAAAAAAATGTCTTCGGGTCTTAACTATAAGCTTCAGCTTTTAGTTCAATCGGTTCCTTGACAAAAGGTGATGTGAAGCAGAAGGCTATTACTTACAGAACATTGCTGGGTTCCAAGTGTTGAAGTAACGAAAATAATCGACAGAAAAATTCATCCAACCACTCAGCAAACCGGCTCATAGGCATGAATGACATATCATTGTTTTCATCATCCAAAGTAGCAATCTGTCAGCATACGTAAATTAGCAGACAGGTGTATAAATATTATTAACATATAAGACATTTTTGCTGTGATAATCAGAGTGTTTAAGTTTGAACTTACATTTGAAAAAATGGAACCAATCAGCTGCATGGTCGCTAAGGTTTTTGGGGGATCATTAGCATCCATGCCTAACAACGCATTAGATAATGAGATCATCAGAAGATCAAGAAATGCTTCATCACCACTGCCAAGATCATCATGTTTTACTGAGGTTGATAGGGATGTAAGAAAAAGCGAACGCCCAGCAAATGCTACAGACATGACAGCTGTCTTCAACTGGTGGGTGGCTGTCATCTGACTAGATGTAAATATTGGTAACAGCAAGTTAATGTGATGAAAAAAACAGAGTTTAACGGATTGAAGATGATAAATCATCCATAAATCATGAATGCTCCCCATAATAAAAAGCTGTGTCTTGCAAGTTTAAGAAACCAAGAAAAAACAAAAAAAAAACCCAAGTATTCCTTGAAATTCAATGCAAGAATACTGACCGTCTCCAAAGCCAGATGGAACCGAGACGCTAAAAATGGAAGAACCAAAGAGGGCTCTACATATGACAAAACAGAAGTTGCTGCAGCAACTGTCTCAGAAAGATGTTCATTCTTACTATATTGCCCACGATCAACCAACTTCAGCAGCTCAGTAACAAAAGAAGTCCTTTCTAATCTTCCCAAGAATAGATCATCTACTCCAATTTCATTTGAACTCCTGTGAAGTATTTGAACAGGACTAGTTCAGGACATGTTTAGGCATACATTGCAACTCATATATTGGTATATTCTTACTGTTGCTCGTGTTGTAATCGTTTCTGAAACGTAAGTACTAAATACAGCAAAAAACGTTCTAATGAATAGGTCCACCGACCACCATTTGACGGATGGTAATATCTGGAACAACAAAAACCAGCTTAGGACCAAAAATTGGAGTTATATGCATGATTCACATGCTTCAGAAATAACAATTAGTGCATTAGAATATGCAGTGGACAAACTGTTCTAAGAGGTCAATTAATTTCTTGAAATGCTCCTGCGCTGAAGTACCAGGTTTTAGTAGATATACCTGCAATCGCAAACAAATCATCAGAGTCTAGAAATTATTGATAAGTCACCAATCCATAAATTTTCAGATTGTAAGCTGCAATAAGTCTTACAATCGATTTTGCAATAGCCTTTGCTGGAGTGACTGTTTTATTAGAGAACAAAAATCTTGTATATCTGGGAACATCAACAGAAAAGGGATATGATCCAGTTCCATTTGCCACAGGGACCTGTGAGTACCATAGTCAAGCATTAGAATCTAACAACTAAAATCAGAAAAAGGAAACCAACACATGATATATCAATGCAATGACGAAAATAGCCGAATATCCAAAATAAGAGCTATAGAACTTCTTCTAGAGCAAATGTAGGGACTTAAAATATAATTCAAATTTTACAATAATTGTAGGATCATACATGTATATGGTAAGTTCTTCTCAGTTATGGCACTTTAAATATTCAAATGAAGTTGCAGTAAGCAAATAGTTTTCTCTGATGTGAAGGTCTTAGCCTAGTGATTGAGACTCTTCCTATGATTAAGGAGTCACGGGTTCGAACCACACCCAGGGTGGGAGGGATTTTTTCTTTGTTATTATTTGTAGGCGCAGTTGCGCAATTTATTTATTTTTGAATAAAAAAAAAGCAAATAGTTTTCTCTTCTACAGTTGTACTGTTAAAAAACAGTAAACATGTACTGAAGGCCCCAAATCAACTATGTCAAAAAAAATAAATTATAAATCCCACATTCAAGCATCAACTTCATAGCATTTTTTAAGGCTACGTTTAGTTGAGAGTGTACAGTAGAATATTGGGTTTTCTTTGTGATGTTTGGAAACAAATGAAGGTGAGGAAGGATGGAATACGCACTTCTAATGAGTACAAATGGATAGCTCTTACTTAAAATTTACTTGCACCGAAAGGTAAGTGCAGAAATTGGAAGGACTGGCATTTATCAGCCAACATAAGGGTTGGAAGGATTGACTTATGAGGGACACTGAGGGATGGAAGGATTCACTTTTATTTGTCGTATGAGGCTTTTGACTCTTTATCAGTTCATCCATCCAGGGAAAAAAGGAGAAATATTATTTTTTACCTTGAAGAATTCCCTCTACCTTTTCCTTTTTCCTTATCCACCCACCAAACCACAAGCAGCAAAGAATGAAATTGACATGAAAGTATGAATAGGAAAAGAATGAAGATTAACCCCTGATGTTTTTCTTAACATTATAGATATTTTAAATAATTTCACCTCTAGAACAAGAAACAAAAAAAATAGCAATTTAATTTGATAGTCTACAAGTATTTTTTAAATTTATTCTACAAGTATTTGTTAACACAAAAGAAATTCTTGGTTAAACATTATTTGCTCATAGCAGTAATAATCTTCAGAAAAGATTAATAACCCAAGCGAAAAACAAGTTTTGCCAATCTGGAAGCAAGTTATAATATCCCATCCAAACTGTGATAGTTCCAACTATAAAATGTTCGAAAATCTCCCTCTCCATTATGAAATATAGTGCGTACCGAGTGAGACAATATAGTCTTCAGTTCCAGATTTTCTCATTTGATTATTTATGCCAGAAAATTTGAGCAATTAAAGTCTTCAAAATACAAGCTTCTCTTTCCCCCAAACTTTCAACTAAGCAAAATATTTTAACCATTTAAAAGCCCCAAATCAATATTGTCTATTTTTAAAGAAAATGAGTGGTCAAGTTCTACCCACACAAGAACACTAATTTACAGATTGCTCCCCTACCTATTTGAAAAAAATATAAGATTGCCACTGTTTTATATGTTCATGGAGCAATCAGATGTACCTAACACAGATGAATCTTGAAAATGTTTAAGCTGAATCCTTCATCAGTAAATGTTCAAGCTGAATACCAAATTAATTTACTGTTTAAATATGCTATTAAAAGATGTCTTCTGCCCTTGCTGTCTAATATAAAGGTGGAGAACATAATTTGGGCTTGAACAAGTTCAACGCGCCTTATTGTTTTTATTTTACTTGGCATCAATCTTAAACCAAGTACAAAGTATCAAGCTGAAATTAATGTTTTCATGATGTACTTCAAAAGTTGAGTTGTTTAAGATTTCAGTATTGCACAAGATGAATCTCATGTGTCCTTTCTGTTTAACAAGTAGTAAACCTCTTTCTACAAGCTTAAAGTGAAAATCGGATAAGTGGAAAATGAGATATGGTGTGTCAGCAAGTCCAAAGGCGTATCTATCATTAATCTTTTGATACAATTCATGAAATTTTCTGAAGCTAGGAGGGAAAAAAAAAAAAAGAATTGCATGTTTTAACACTAAACTGCTGGAAATCACAAGTAAAAGCAACTGAGGAAAATAGGAGTTGAGAACAATATTTCAGTAATGAAACAGTATTATAATTGATATAATGCCATCTAAGAAAATGCAATGTCTAATTAGAGCAAGAAGAGAATGAGGAATTCAAGGAGTAATACTTGAACCAGTGAAATCAAGGGCAGAAAGTATGAGTAGTTAAGCATGAAGGACTAACAAGATCTACGTAAACAAAGGCCATGGAAGAGATGAAACAAACATAGAAACAGAGATGAGCATAACAATAAGATGCACAAGTTAACCCGAGAATGAGAAAAGTTGGGTTTTGTGTTGGTCAAAATTCCATCACAATATCTAAACCTACAATGAAATCCAATATTTTAATTAATTCAATGCAGCCAAGTTAAGTATCCTTCAAAAGAAATTAAGACCATGTTCCCTCTAATGGAAGAGAATAATATAGAAGAAGAAAATTATATTTGGAAATTACGTTTTATTATAAAATACATGATTTTTTATTTTAGGACCTTCACATGTGGGAAACTTACAAAATTATATTTACGTATTTAATTTGTTTTAGCTCAAGACCTCAAACTAACAAAGCATTCAATTTTACTAACTATAGAATTTTCACTCACCTAGAAACCTATGAGAATATATATTTACATATATCCTCAATCATAGATTATCAAGAATTTTCTATCAGTGAACAGAATCAGGTACTTTTGTAACGTTTTTCTATTCTAATACAAATTAGAAAAAGAAATTATACAGATAAGAAAAGATTAGTGAAGCCCATCTATCCACTGTCTTGTCCAATCAACATAAAATGTCCATGTAAATGTAACTGCAGACAATAATAAAACAAAACGCAAACAGACGAGAAAAATATGTGATATATTTTGTAACTGAATTAAGACTTTAAGCAACAGAATTAGTTAATTATAAGACTTTCTTAGGACATCAACGAATTAGTTAATTATAAGACTTTCTTAGGACATCAACGAATTATCTAAACAACTATATAAAAATTTAGCAACAGTGCCCTCATTGAAAAAAGGGCTAAAATTCGAATTACAATGACAGTATTGAAATTCCAAAATGAGTTTATTATCATGGATGATATTGCAGCCACATATGTCCATACAATCAATCAATTTCTTTTAAATGTGTAATTTAATTGCCCATAGAAGGTATAAGATTTCTCTCTTTTCTCTTCAATGCTTCTCTACTAACAAACACAGTCACTAGTTATTTTCGTATCTTTTATCTTTCTCTAATTATCAAGCTAGAAAATTCGAGAAATAAAATTCTGCAATCCAATCCTATGGACTTCACATACTATTTAAATGGGAAGCCTAAAAAGATCCATGAACAAGTCAAAATTTGTGCACCCTGAACTGTAAGGAATATTGCTGCTAATGTCCTACTCCTATACAACTTTCATCAAAACAGAACAAAAATGCATTTCTGTTAGTTACTCTACATCCCCTGCTGCCGTTACAAGGTAAAAAAAAACAGCTCAGGAATGCATATAGTCCTAGATGCACTTAAATGACATAAACATAACGCAAAAGCAAGTCCAGTAGAACTATGGGTTTCTCATAAAAGGTCGCTTGCTTAACCTAGTTACTTATACGCACTCACCTCAAACATATTCAAGTATCTGGAGAACAGTGTTGGCAAGAAGCACTCCCAGTTGATAGATTTGCAGTTCTTTATCACACGTGCTATCACAGCTGCCCACTGGCTGTTCCAGAATTGGGAATTTGGTATCGAGTCCCACAATTCCAAAGTCTTTCTAACCCAATCACTGGTATGTCAAGAAGAAAAAGAAAAGAATATATAGTTTCACCGGTTAGAGACGCAGAAGGGGAGGAAAAAAGATAAGAGTTTCAAAATTAGTTGTTCCATACTCTGTGTAGAAGTCCTGGTTTTCCGAGTTGGTAGGCAGAAACAACCTCACAAACCCAGATCCTTCAAATGATGTATTATGCCAGGGATTTTCCAAAAGAGAACTGCAAGTTTTTTGAAAAGATCATGTCGAGTTAAAAAACAATATAACTAACCAATCTTCACCTAGTTACTGATCCCGTTTACTCAAGCTGCTACCCTCAGATTAAGCAAACTTATCTTAAAATAGCTAAGATGAGTTTGACTCTTTTGGCTAGATTTTGGTATCAATTTGTCTCACATTAAATATGACAGCAAATTATTATTATTATTTTCAGGGAATTTTGTAAAATTTAAGGTTAAGCGGGATTAGATACTAAATTAAACACCCAAACTGAAAGCCAACCACTACTTGAAATTATTTAAAAGTTTTGAGACATGCCTATAGCCCTACATGTGTGAATGGTGATAGCAGATTCGGTAGCTCTAAAAAAGCAAAAAAACAACCCGAAACAAGGTAAAGAACTCCAGAGCTTAAACACATATAAATACAAGTCAGAGGAGAAGAATATATATAATTTCTAATTAAAATATATTCAAGTTTCGTCATTTTGTAACATCTCAAGTTCTCAACATTTAAGGGGCTCTACAGTGTCAGGTTTATGAGAACCACAGGATGGATGATTAACCAATGAGAGAACCTTAACCTTCATACTTACCTAAACTCAGACCATATCTCCAAGGCAGAACCAGCCGGAAAGAATCTCCTGCAGGATCTAACAAGTGATGTAACAGTCTCAAAGTGTCTTTGTCTCAACCTCCATCCTTCTGGACCTGTATTCCTGTGATACAGATTCAGTTTTGAGCAATAAAGTAGATAATTAATAGCATAAACGAAAAGATATGAAAATTAGCAAAACATTTATAGAATTCATTCTCAGTACAAAATATAATGCTGCATTAAGGCCCGGCCCTGTTCTTTATGACTGAAATTTACCGAACTGAACTGAATGCTACTAAACTTAACTGAATTGAAGTGCATTTACTGAAGGGAAATTACTGAACTGAACTGAATGCTACTAAATTGAAAACACACTGACGGACTCACCTTGTGAAATGAGTATGAATGAGAGTATCATACAACGGCCGCCACTGAACTTTCAAGGAATGCAGTTTCTTCCTATACTTATTAAGAAGTCTGACCAAAACGCTCCCCCATCTAACCTAATTCACCGACAAAAAAAGCATAAAAAACACATAAAATCAGACTATATCCATTCACATATACAACAACAACAGAAATCCTTAATGTAGAGACAATAAACCTGAGCATAAAGCTTATCCTGAGATATATTAAACAATCCAATCCCTAATTCAACAAGTTGAGCCACATCTTCAACAGCTACTTCACTTTTCGCCTTGATGAAACTGCAGAGTAAAATTGAACTCTCAATTAGCACAAACACAACACTAAACTTGAATAAAACTGAAAGTAGAGTAAAGAAAAAGACGAACAGGTCGATAACGGAAATCCACTTGAGAGTAGAGTAGACAGAATCGGGATCGTGAGGATTAAAAGAGACTTTTACAGAGTTGACCACACGTGTGAAAGATTCAGCTTCTTTGACGGTGTCCGCCGCGACCGGCGGCGGTAGCCAGGCATTGTAGAGATGCATGATGATGTTGTTATTTCTTATGGTTGAGAATGGAGCTGATCGGAAACTGAAATTGAATTGGGGAAGTTAAAAAAAGAGTATTTATAGTGAGAGGTTTCTTGGGGGTTGGGCCGGAGGGTGTTTTATTTTCTCCTTTCTTTTTTGACAAGAAATGAAAATCAAAATGATAGAGTAGAGATGGCCGTCACCGGTCACCGGCGCAATAAAATTGCAAAAGTAATAAGAGCATGTGTGGAAAATGTTATTTCCACATATGGTTTATGTGGTTGGACTCTTCGTGTAAGTGGTTGGGCCTTGAGAATATTTCAACAATTAAGTATGTAAATGTGCATATGGAGTGAAATATAGTAAAGTAGAAAGAGTTTTTAAGAAACTATACTGGGATTTAATGTGTGTAAAATATATAGGCAAAACTCGGTCAAGCAGGTGAGTACGGGAATTGGATATGAGTGCACTTTCGAATGCCCTATTTTGAATATGGATAACTGAGACGCACCTATTAAAGTGTCTGATGTATTGATCAAGATAGTTGAAATGTTCAAGTTGCTTTTGTAGGTGGTGTTAATTGGTCTCCTCGGTTTCACATCTTATAGGCAGTGTCTAGGTTGACAGTGTGCGCTCTAAATCTCGTAATCCTCAATAAAAATTAGAGGTTTTCAAAATTGGTTGAATTATTATAGTTTATTAAATTTCAACTTATCCGATCCATGAAAGGTATATTGGATGAATTTCAATAATCCATTTAACAATTCATTTAATCCATCTAATCCATAAGTGTTTAAAAAGTGTTGATAGTCTCTTAGAGAAACTAACAATAAATACTTAGACTTATGAAATTTTATTTCATACGCATCACATTAACAAAACCATTATAATCCTCCAATCCATTTAAACCAACATATTCAATCCATTATATATTGTTTTGACATGAATTAGATCGATTTCTAAACATAATCCAACCAGTCCATGTTTGAACACTTCTAATAAAATTTAAAGAGATATATAATTTATACTATGGAATAATTTAAAAATCATTTTTTTTTTAGAGAAACTTGTATAAAAACCTGAATTGGTCTTCTAATATCGCCTTGTTGTGCTTTCTTTTTTATTTTATTCTTCTAATCTCTTCCATACTCTTCTCTTAGCATTCATTATTTTCTGTTTTGGAATCATTTATTTGCTTCTCTTATGAAATTGTTTATTCTCTTAAGCGCATATGCGTGCTCATTGTTGCATTTCTTGAAGTCATATCACATCGAGTGATCAATTTACTATATTTTAAACAAGGCAAGAGGGTGATCAAGACAACATGAAAATTTAAAAGACCAACCAAATTATTTTGGATAAGTCTAGAGAACAACTAATTATGTTTTAAGCAAATTAAAATGCTATGAAGACTTATTTGAAGCATAGACTTCCACAAAAGTTTTAAAAACTTGAGATAATGAAAACTTAAAAAAAAAAAAAAAAAATACAAAGAAAATCTATAGTTGTTGAAACTCATGAAGTAAAAGATTACAAAAAGTGCACCGCAACAGTTTTGTTTCATTATGGACCAAAATTAGGTGATTCATAGGGCACATTAAAATTGAGAGGAAATTACATCCTACATAAGCTTTTAGATAAATTTTACACTTAACTAACCTCTTTCTCCATCTTTTATCAAGCACAGTGATTTTATAATTATTTCAGGAAATTTCAATAACTTTTATTCTATTTATGTCAGGAGTTTACCAATGGAGGTGAGGTGAGTATCTGAACTTAACAAAAAATCTGAATGGTTTGGACCTTTTGGGCTTCAGATATGGTAACCCAACAAACTCCTAATGATTTTGGGGACAAAAGGAAAGGGCTCAAATCCACATTCCAATTAATCAAATTTACTAAATAGTGGAATTTAATTAACCCAATTTAATATCATATTACTAGACTTGGGCATGGCCTTGTACCTGTCCGGCCCATCCAGGTCCTGCCCATTGGATTTGACATGATCACATAAATTGTTGTTATTAAATTTGACCCGGCCCAATTGTATAAGCCCGTCTAAAATTAGGTTGGGCTTGAATATCCCTATTATAGGTAACTTGTCACGTCGGACGTCCCCAATTATATAATTTATTATACTCTACATAAAATTGTTTTTGTTACTATGTTGTATTACTTAAGTTTGAATTAGTGGTTTTTATAATGTCAGTTTTTTTTTTTCGTGTCAATTTAAATGGAGATATGAACTTTGGCGGGCGAACTTGGAAATTCAGTTTAAGTTCGAGCTCAACCCGAACCCGCCTAATTTCACAATAGGTCTGGTTGTATTTGAGTTGGATAGATTACTATGTAAATTCGACAAGCCCGGTTTGAATCCAGCTCATGTCCAGGTCTATATATCACCATCATACAAAATAAATTGAAGTTTTGAATGTGTAAACATTGTCATTCCAATCATGAAATATCTATAAAAGGGCCATTAATTGATAGATTGCTTTCTCTTATAATATGGTCGGTTCCTAATGTCAAAGGAAATAGTAATTTAACTAACAAAATGAAATAAACGAATAGGAAACCAAAAAATGTTAATAATTTAAATTAAATATTATAAATTGAACTAGTGGTAGGTTTCATGAGGGAAAAAAAAAGAGGGCTTGTGGATTCCCATTATTACTCCTTTTCTTATAATCATATTACTTTCGCACTCCCATTAATCTAAAGTACGCTTATTAATGAATTTAATTCCTTTCAAATTGAGTTTTAATTTGAGATATGGTCTCATAATCTCAATTATTAAACTAACAATTACTCCCTCCGTCCCATAATTATGTGCACAAATGTGTTTGCACACTAAATAAGAAAATATTAAATGTTATTATTGTTTTACTTATATGCCCTCAATTAATGTAGTATTTTAATGAAAAAACATTTAATGCATTATATATTTAGTAACTTAAACCATAATAAATAGGGGTATATTAGTAAAGTGATGGTTAGTTGGTAGTTATGTGCACATTTTATGAGACAAAAGAATTAGTTATTTTGCACATAGTTTTGGGACGGAGGGAGTACAATTTAATTATTAATTTCATGAATAATTATTTATTAGTTTTGTAATTAAAAATTGAAATACATAAAATAATATAGCATAAAAGAAATCAATTTTTAGGAGGTTCAAACTGACATGTTCATAGAATCCTTGAAATACTCACATGTAGAGTCCTGGTTAAGAGTGAGGTTTTGTTCTGGACCCTACAATGTGTGTATCTCATTGGCGATCAAAATCTCCAAAAGAAAAATCGGAACTTTATGACTGCACAGCACAAGACATAGGACTTGTGAAAAAAGAGATTAAACGCCGAGCTTTACAAATAATCATTTTGACATATATTAGGATTTTAGTAAATTAAGTAATAACTAGTGTGGTAAAAGATGTTAAGCGCTAGTCCGATGGTCAAAGATTTTCAAAGACTAATGGAGGATTAGTTGAAGATAAATCAGATTTTGAGCACCTATAAATAAATTTTAAATGAATATAATCAAAATCAAATTCTCAAATTTGAGCGTCTATGCAAAGGTTAAACAGTTAGATAACGTTGGTATACAATAGTATCAATAACTCATACTTGTAATAATATTGAAAGAAGTATCGTTTTTGCTTTAGTTTTAAAACATTCTCATGTATGAAATCACAAAAATAGTGATAAATAGTCTCATCAATCAGAAATTTGAAACATGCTAAATCATAACACTACAGTCTATAGGTAGCGTTAGTGTTACACAAATGAAATGACAAAATGTCAATACAAATCTAAAATAGGAAAAGTCAAGCAAATATAAATCAACACAAATTAATACATTCATTGATTAAAATCCATTCGTGTGACAAAATAGAAATAAACTAAAAAAAATCAAAAAAAGATATTATTAAGATAGGGACCACTAGGTTTTAGAAGTCTTCGATGTCATATCATATTAAAACTTTGGCTTTACTAAAAGGAAGTGGATAACCACTTTATTCATAAATAAATAAAGTTAAAAAATTATTTCAATCAAAAGAAAATATTTTAGTTGGATTAAAGCAACGGTCCAAAAATGTGCCTGCTTTCTTTGCGAAGATTCCGGTGTTTGCTTCTAATTAAACATTGTTTAATCTTTAATTTTGATTTTTAATCATCCTCTACTTTGTCATGATAATGATGCAATTTTTATTTTATTGTTAATAATACGTACACACTATTTGAAAATTGCATGTATATATTGCTAGACTAGTTTCTTGTCACCACCTTCAAATTTCTTTAAATTAAAAGCGTGTGCAAACAATATTTTTAAGTTGTTGGTTTGGATTATATTGGATATTAATGTTGAGCAGGGCCTCCACAAAATTATTCGCAAATGTACAATATTTAGATTAGATGTTTTCGTGCTTCATCATGTAAAACAAATTAAGTCAACCATTGTTTAGGTGTCATGATTGATAAAAATGTGAATCACGTTTGCGGAAGATCGTCATTAGTTTAACATCAATTGAAGTTGAAATAGACTATAAAACAAATAATATAATAAATTTCGGGTTTTATATACGTGAAATTGGGTTAAAAAGATGATTGTAACCCGTACAATTATAAATTGTACTTTAGTTAGATTCTTTAATTTGCTTAAAGTGACAAATTAACTCTTCAAATTTATGTGATAAAGAAATGAGAATTTTGGCAAGTTCAATATGTCACTTACAAAAAGGGGTGATTAGTTTTTATGTCAACTTCATAGAAAACTAATGTGGATCAATAAGTGAAATTTCATGAGGGCAATTTACAATATAGGTTATGGTGTCACACTGGTACTTCGGTGGGACCATGTGTTATTCTCGTGCTTTAAGTTGGGACTGAAATCGAATCTATGTACAAGAATCTAAAGATTGGACGATGAAAAAGAAATCACGGTAAAAAGTTAACGAAGAAAACCCTAGACCTAATGAAAGTTTATGTAGACATGAAAAGTTATTATCTGCAAGACATGTTAATCTAAGGTCTATTGCCAACGCGTCCACTTTGATATGGAAGACGAATAAAGGCTTTAAAGCCTCTGAATGTGACCGTAGAGATTTTATGATTGAGTTATAGTCAGAGAAAGACAAATTAAGGTTCAAGAGGAGGGGGTCTTGGTACTACGATCGTCATTTAGTCATTCTATCGAATGTTTCGAGTTATGATGAAGTTGCAGATAAAAGACATAAATTTAACCTCTGCTACCACACCAAAATATACTACTTCATTACATATTATTTATTTATTTGATAAAAATTGCCTTAAATTTTATTATAAACTTATATACATATTTTTAAAATTTTAATTTTAGGATCATAATTTTTCTCTTATTTGCTAAGGAGAGTTATCACTTTTTTTATTCGCAACATCTCCAATATTCCACAAAAAATATACAAACTTGTCCTTAATATAATGGTAGATGGTTGGATTTTGAATTCTATAAATTCTATAATTAAAATGAGAATGTCCTCACTAATTAACAGAATTAATTAAAGATTATGATCTGTTAGGTAGTTGCATTAATTTAAAAAGAAATGAAATAGCAGAATTAAAAAATAATAATTTTAGATTAAATGAATCTTGAATGAATGTTAGGACAGCCGTACCGAAACCTAGATCCACACTGCTCCACGTCCCGCGCCCCGTGCCCAATTTACCAACTCCCCAAAAATATTACTACTACTATTTTATTTTACTCAACAGTAACTTTTCGGATTTTTTAAAAATAATTCTAAAATCGTATTATTAATTAATTCATTCTCATGAGTATAAATTACGTAATGCCATCGATGAATAACTGAATACGTAGCAACCACAATTTTATCAAGACAAGCAACAATCAAATTAATAAAATAATATTCCACCTATGTCATCCAATTGATATACTCTATAACCATAATCAAATCAAATATATGAATCTACATTTATCTATTCAAAAAAGTAACTCCATTTCTACTTCAAAAAAAAATAAAAATAACTCCATTTCCTAATAAATACTCCATAACAATCAATACCAATCTCTCATTATGATATTTGGTATCCTAGAATCCTCAAAGATATTTATTTCCATAACTTCTTCAAAATAGAAATAGTTTTATTTACAAAAATATATATCTTTAGAAACGTATATTAGAGGAGTTTTAGTCTGTATTTTTAAAATTGTAGAAATTATGAATCATTAAATTTAATTAATCTCGGTGACTGACCATGCATGCGTGTTTAACACCGTTATTGTATTAAGTATTAAAGGCTATCTTAAAATTTGAAATTGGGAAGAATTAAGAACTTTGTAATTGTTTTTTTTTATCAAGAAATTGTAATTGTTGATTAGCTAGCAAATTACACAAAGTTGTTTGATTTTTGGAAAAAAAAAAACTTATTTGAAGACAGTGAATGAGTACTCTATAAATTCAAAAGTTAATTTATCAACAATTGTCTAGTTGAAAAGTGATTTTTTTCTTGAAAAGGTATTAATCTAATTTATTTTAAAATTTTATTGTTCATCAATTATGATATTTAAATCCACAATTTCAAGTCATTTTTGGAATACAATGACCACTATGCTGTGCTTAGTCATTAAACATTAATTTAACTGAAAAATGTTTTTTCCGCGAAAAGAATAAAATTGAAATTTGATACTAGCATTTTGTTTGAAAAATAAATAAGGGTTGTTGGATTTAATCCTTTTTATTTTGCAATCAATTAATTAACTAATCCTAGTTTCAACGTCATGATGTAAGATTGATGCGCACGCTTATATGTTGCACCCATTTTGTTAATTTATTAGCATTGACCCAAATAATTTCATATTTATAACCATTAATTTTGGCCTTTTGTTTTTGGGATTTTCCTACCTAACAACACAATTGGCGATGTTTTGTTTATTATCAGTAATTCCTTATCAGAGTTCTACATGTGAATACAATACGGACGGGATAAAATCGCACCAGCAACCATTTTAAAATACAAATCCCATGAAAAATTTATCCTAAATCCATCCTAGAACACAAATTTGGAAGAAAATTCATCAAATTCTAACTCTAAATATTAATATAACTAACAATTTCCATCAAATAGTTGGAGAAATATCCACACATTATATCTTGATTTGGTCCTTCACATGAGTTTTCGGTTAAAAAATGGTCGACACAGGCTACAGTTTTCTTCGCATGTGTTGCCAGCCTTTGCAGGAACTCCATATGCAATTTTCCTCTTCCTTTGCAAAGAATTGGCAACATCCATGAAAATAACCTTTTCATAACATGTTTAAAAATGAGTCTAAAAACGTTAATGTCTCTTCAATAAACCAATTATACAATCATCCCTAAATTCAAAAAGATAAATATTTAAATTTTTTTTGGTTACCCATAAATATCTAACTAAGTTTTATATATTGAACCTCTAACATTAATTTTTCCACTTTAATCAAACCCAACTAATTTCCAAATGTAATTTGAAAAATTCCTTTTAAATATTGACACGCACTTCAGTTGCTTATAGATTATTGTTTTCACTCAAGCTTAATCAACTTTTAGATGGTAATGTATTTATATGAAAGACAATTAGGTCTGTTTAGTGCAATCGTTCCTATTTGTTGTTTGCTACTTTTGGTTGATGTTTGTTGTTCCTGCTCGTCGTTTGTTGTTTGCATTAAAATGTTTGATTATTAGTGTTTAAAATTATAGTTAATTGTTGCTGTTAGAATATAAAATGACTAATTTGAACATATTAAATTTTTTTATTAATGTAAAACATAAAGGATAATAAAATAAAATAAGATCTGCAGTATGTTTTTTTTTTAGAAAATCAATATTCTGCTTCTTCTTGAAGAAGCAGTTGCTTTTTACCTAAAAATAAAAAAACAGTGTTTACTAAGTCCTAACAAAACACTAAAGCAACTGTTTTTCTGAGTGAAAAAACAAAAGGCAACATCGAAACGGAGAAACAAACGCTCTTTTAATTTCATATGATGATATGAAATACTCTCAAGGACGAGCATATACTTTTAGGCTATGTTTGAATGAGATGTATGATGGGTTAATAAAGGAGGTTAGGGAATGGTTTTCACGATTTTGTATCCAACCCTTCTTAACACTCCAATTTGGAGTGTTAAGATCTAGAACAAAAAACTCTCATAAAACCTTATTAACCTACACCCTCTCAACGACCTGTCTTCCCAAACATAGGGTTCGTCTTTAAATTTTACTTTATTAACCTTCCTCGACCCTCCTCCCAAACAAAGACTTATTTGTATTAATATGTTTCTTAAAGTTAATTAATTGAAATTGCCTAAGTTAAGGAAATATGTACAAATATAAAAGTTAAAACATAAAAGGAATAGATAGAGGCACATGATATGGTCAAAGTGTTGAGGATGGACCAAAAAATGTGCATAAAAAAAGGCTTATAAGAGCAGCTAGTGTCTCGTGCAAATGTTGGGGTAAAGAGTTACACATGTATAGAATTACAAGATTTATCCTCTTCCTTATTTTATCCATGCACTATTATTAATAAACTGTATTATAATACTAGTCACTACTAAATAATGACAAAATCAAGTAAAAAAAAAAACTCAAAATAAAAGAACAAATGCATCACGAGTACTTTAATTTTTTAAATAACTTGATTGATCCATGACATAGTGTTTGTGGTTAACCTCTTAAATCTGTTCTTAGGGCTTATAAAATAAAAAGTTAATTAATTTAAATGATTTAAAATCACCGATTAGACGTTTATTTTTATAATTATGAACTACTTTTACAAAGTTAGACATACTGAAAATATTTACTAAAGTTTAAAACTAATAGTTCTAGGCAAGTCCGAAGGTACGTGTTCCTTTAAGCTAATTCGATTCACTAATCAATAGATTATTTTAAGTAAATTGAGGAAGTGAATAAACTATTTTGTAAATTTAAAGAGTCAATTATGTTTTCTTGACATGTTAAGATGTCTCTCTATATATTTTAATTCATCTAAAAATTAAAATAAAATGACTGAATGCATACAATCGCGAGATAATAGTTGGTGGCTACTCTTCTTCAAAAGGAAGTAGAAGATTGTAAATTCGAACTCAAAATTAATAAAAAATGAAACTCTAAAAAAAAACCTTAAGACATACATATGGTGTCTTAAAAACTAATATCATTTATAATTTACGCATTTTGATACGATCAATTTTACCATCTTCAACAATATTTTCTATTCTAACTAACTCTTTATTTATTTATTTTAATTATTTATTTTAGTTAGTATTATATTTATTAATAGAGACATACTAAATGATAAAAAATATTAATAAAAATGAAATAAAAAGTGGAAGAGACTTTCAAAATGAGATGAGAGAATGTGACTCTAGTGATTTAACTTTGATGGTTTGAAGAAAGATTAGAATGCTCTCCAATTATATTTTCAATCAAAAATTTTAAATTTTAACAAGTTGAGGAACCTATTATACTAGTTAAACCAAAAAAGGACGAATGAAGAATGACAAGAGACTCATGAATGTAATATTTACATCTTTAATTTCTTTACATCAATCCGAATAAAATGTTATGTTTCTCTAATTTTATGAATTGATTTATTGCATTCAACTAACAGTAAAAGGCTTTGAGATATTTTTAGGGAGAGAGAGACGTAAAAGCATAGGAATTGAAGAAACAAAAGAAAAAAGACAAAATAGGCAGCACAAAAGTGCCAAAAAGGCAACTCTCCTCAATACAATACAATACAAAGAAAGAAAGAAAGAAATAAAAGAATGAAAATTCAAAGTTTGACTCACACAATCCCCCAATTTTCAGAAATTAGCACCCAAATTCCCAAATGCTGCCCCCAATGCACCTCCTTCTCATCTTTCTCTTATTAACTTTTTCATAATCAAAATTCTAATTCTTTCTTTCCTTTCCTTTCCTTTCATCCTCCTCCTCATCCATCTATCTCCCTCCCTGCAATTTCACTTCTGGGTCCAAAATATAAACTTTGTTTGTTTGTTCATTTATTTATTTTATTAAACTTAAACCCACTCGTGTGGGTGGATTGATTGATTGATTCCTTATCCTACCAATCCAAACAAAGTACTATGTTTATGTCTCAGTTTATTATGTCCATGTCTTCTTCTATTATGTTTATGTAATAACTTAAGAGAGTGACAGACAACCCAGCCGACACTTGTTCTGCACATCATCGTATCCTCTCTCTCTCTCTTCTCTGTTTTGTTTAACTGATTAATTCTTGGACTTTCCCTCAACTTATCACAACACAACTACCCATTACATCACTCTTCTTCCTCCCACCTATCCTTTCCTCTTCTTCTTTTCTTTTCTGTTTTCCCTTTACCATTTTCTCTCACCCTTTTCATTCATGGAGGATACTTCTTCATCTTTCTTCTCTAATTCCAACTGAACCCATACCACAAAAACTCTCAACTATGATGAGAGAATGCAGCAGAAGAATCTTCGAATTCGGGTTTCTGTTTTTTCTTCTGCTAATCATGCCATTACATGGGGGGGATATTACTACCCCAAATGATCAAATTTTCAATCTTTTATCTTTCAAGAAACTTTCAATCCAATCTGATCCAAGAAAGCTTCTCTCAAACTGGAATTCAAGCTCCCCAAATCCGTGTTCTTGGTATGGGGTTTCTTGTTCTTTAGATAATCTTGTAACTTCTCTTAATCTTACCAACTCCGGCTTAGTTGGTTATCTTCATCTTCCTCAACTTGTTAGTCTTCAATCTTTAAAGCATCTTTCTTTACATGGTAATTCTTTCGCCGCCGGCAATCTCTCTTCCGGTGGTGGTGTTTGTAATCTTGAAACTCTTGATCTCTCATCAAACAACTTCTCTGATCCTATCCCACCGGAGTCTTTCTTTTCGGGTTGTCATAATCTTGCTTATGTTAATCTCTCACATAATTTTATTCCGGGTGCTTCTGGTAATCTTCAGTTTGGTCCTTCTTTGCTTCAGCTTGACCTCTCTGTAAACCACATATCGGATTCTGCTCTTCTCCGGCGGACTTTCTCTATTTGCCAGAATCTAGTTTATCTGAATTTTTCTGATAACAAGCTTGCCGGGAAACTTGAGAGTACTCTTGTATCTTGCAAGGGTATATCGGTTTTAGACCTGTCTTACAATCTGTTTTCTGGAGATGTACCCTACAGATTTGTTGTTGATTCTCCGGTGTCTCTCAAGCATCTGGATCTCTCGCATAATAACTTCTCCGGTAGCTTCTCTGCTGTTGATTTTGGGCAGTGCAGCAACCTCAGTTTCCTCAGTTTATCACAGAACAGAATCTCCGGTGAGGGGTTTCCGGCTAGTCTAGGCAATTGTAAGCTTTTAGAGACACTTGATGTCTCTCATAATGAGCTGCAGTTCAAGATTCCGGGTGCTTTGATTGGAGGTTTGAGTAGCTTGAGAGATCTTTCTCTGGCTGCAAATAGTTTCGGTGGAAGTATTCCTCCCGAGTTGGGAGGGGCCTGCCGGACTCTTCAGGAATTGGATTTGTCAGCTAACAAACTCACAGGTGCTTTGCCGACGAGTTTCTTATCGTGTTCTTCTTTGCAGAGGTTGAACCTTGGAAATAATTTGCTTTCCGGAGATTTTCTCACGAGTGTGGTTAGCAATTTACAGAATCTGAAGTATCTTTATGTATCATTCAACAATATAACCGGTCCGGTGCCTCTTTCTTTGGTTAATTTGACTCATCTTCAAGTGCTGGACCTCAGTTCTAATCAATTTACTGGGAATGTTCCGTTTCAGTTGTGTTCTTCTGAGCTGCAGCAGTTACTTGTTGCCAACAATTACCTGTCAGGGGAGGTTCCTTCGGGGCTCGGAATGTGCAGAAACCTCAGGAGAATTGATCTTAGTTTCAACAGTCTCAACGGTCCGATTCCTTCGGAGGTTTGGACATTGCCAAATCTTGCTGACTTGGTTATGTGGGCGAATAACTTGACTGGTGAAATTCCCGAAGGAATATGCACTAAAGGCGGAAATCTTGAGACTTTGATTCTCAACAACAATCTCCTCACTGGCAGCCTTCCGAAGTCAATAGGCAGTTGCACCAATATGATATGGATTTCGCTTTCCAGCAATCAAATGAGTGGAGAGATCCCTCCGGGTATTGGAAATCTTGACAAGCTTGCCATACTTCAAATGGGAAACAATTCGCTATCCGGACAAATACCTCCTGAGCTTGGCAAGTGTCGGAGCCTCATCTGGCTCGACTTGAACAGCAATGATTTTGTTGGCGTCCTCCCACCTGAGCTTGCAGACCAATCCGGGCTAATTGTTCCTGGTATTGTATCAGGGAAGCAGTTTGCATTTGTAAGAAATGAGGGTGGGACATCTTGCAGAGGAGCTGGAGGACTAGTTGAATTGGAGGGCATTCGAGCAGAGAGGCTGGAAAATTTCCCTATGGTTCACTCTTGTCCGACAACTAGAATTTATTCGGGCAAGACTGTTTACACATTCAACACCAATGGAAGCATGATATATCTTGATCTTTCCTACAATTCCTTGTCCGGAATAATCCCTAAAGGTTTTGGTTCAATGAGCTATTTGCAGGTTCTGAACTTGGGACACAACAAACTGACTGGAACTATTCCTGATAGTTTCGGAGGGCTAAAAGAAATCGGAGTACTTGATTTATCTCACAATGATCTGCAAGGATTTGTTCCATCGGCTTTAGGTACTCTATCATTCCTTAGTGATCTTGATGTATCGAATAACAATCTCTCTGGTCCCATTCCGTCGGGTGGTCAGCTGACCACTTTTCCATCATCAAGATATGAAAACAATTCCGGCCTTTGCGGGGTACCATTGCCCCCTTGTGGTTCTGGAGGCCGCTCAAGTCACTCATCCACCAAGGGGAAGAAGCAATCTCTTGCAGCAGGGATGGTAATCGGCCTCAGCTTTTTCGTTTTGTGCTTCTTGGTGCTTACGTTGGCTCTTTATCGAGTGAAGAAGTTGCAGAAAAAGGAGGAACAAAGAGAAAAGTACATTGAAAGCCTTCCGACTTCTGGTAGTAGCAGCTGGAAACACCTCTCGGGTTATCCTGAACCTCTAAGCATCAATGTTGCCACTTTCGAGAAACCGCTGCGTAAACTGACCTTTGCTGATCTGCTTGAAGCAACCAATGGTTTTAGTGCAGACAGCTTGATCGGAACTGGAGGATTCGGGGAAGTGTACAAGGCGAAACTTAGGGATGGTAGTGTTGTAGCAATAAAGAAACTGATTCATATCACAGGACAAGGAGACAGAGAGTTTATGGCTGAAATGGAAACAATTGGAAAAATTAAGCACAGGAATCTGGTTCCTTTACTTGGTTACTGCAAAGTCGGAGAGGAGAGGTTGCTCGTGTATGAGTACATGAAATGGGGAAGTCTAGAGTCCGTTCTTCACGACATTTCCAATTTGAAAGGAGGAACCTTAAGGCCTGATTGGCAAGCAAGAAAAAAAATTGCTATAGGCTCAGCAAGAGGCCTTGCATTCCTTCACCACAGCTGCATACCACACATTATCCACCGTGACATGAAGTCTAGCAATGTCCTTATCGATGAAAACTTCGAGGCTAGAGTTTCTGATTTTGGCATGGCGAGATTGGTGAATGCTCTTGATACGCATCTTAGTGTAAGCACATTGGCTGGAACTCCAGGTTATGTGCCCCCTGAGTATTATCAGAGCTTCAGGTGCACCACAAAAGGCGACGTGTACAGCTATGGAGTCATATTGCTGGAACTTGTCTCAGGCAAGAAGCCAATAGACCCGTCCCAGTTCGGTGATGACAACAACCTTGTCGGATGGGCGAAACAGCTTCATAGAGACAAAAGAATCAGTGAGATAATTGATCCTCAGTTGACTGAACAGAAATCTTATGACACAGAACTACTTCAGTATCTACGAATTGCGTTCGAGTGCCTCGATGACCGACCTTTTAAGCGGCCGACAATGATTCAAGTGATGGCCATGTTCAAAGAACTTCAGGTTGATTCTGAAACTGATATACTAGATGGTTTGTCACTCAAAGATGCATCCTTGGATGAACTGAGGGAGAAAGAATCTAGTTCATGATTTTTCGGAGTTCCGATTTTTACTGTAAATAATAGAACACTCAACTAAGACAGAACAGAAGACATTATAAGTTGCAGAAAAAAAAATGTTGGGAGGAAAGAACAAAGTTGTAGGCCTTTGAATTGGTAATTTACATTTTTTGCTTAGTCATTTTTATGATCATAATGTCTGACACTTGGAAGAACTTTGTTTCTTTTTTCCTCTTCAATGAGTAACAGTTTTGCTAACTCATGTTTTTATTCTTTGTTTGTTATTTTGTTACTGCTGTTCATAGAAAAAAGCCCAGAAAGAATTAGTATTTTGTAAACTTTACCCTTTTGATAAAGGAATTATAGGCTCTATATATCCATTCCATGTTAATGTAATGTCACAAAGCAGTTTAGCGAAAGATGATATGCCGGATTTTGAGTGAATCAAATTGTTCGATTTCGAACACCTAGGCGGAGCTTAAACGAGAGAGGACCCTGTTTAAATGGTGCTTGCCCGAACAGAATTGAGAAAAAAAAGGAAAAGAGAAGAAAAGTGATGGGTTAAATTTGAAAATTGAGACCATATCCATATATTGAATTATGGGTTTAATAGGTTGTGTAGACCATTACTCTTTCTTTCATTATTTCTTTATCCTCACACAACAACATGAGATGTTTATCTTTCAATTATTCCATTATTTCTTCATTATTGTTGACCTAATGAATTGTCATCATTATTAGTAATAATATTATCTGCCTATGTGTTATGTATAATTAATTGTTACCCAATATATTCAATTATGTCAATTAGTTTAAGTGTCCATAAAGAGGTTGCTGAATTTTATTAGGCTCTTCTCTTATTAAAACCTTTCTATTTCTGCAATTTTTTGATTTTTTGTGTGTGATGTATTAGTTGACTCCCAAAAATTAAACGTTATATGAATCCATGTTATTTGATTGAATATATGCAATATATTTGTATTCCTATTATCTTCCTAAATGGTAATTTTAGAAGTAAAACTATTTTGTTTATATGTTCCAATCATGAATTTTCATATTGGATTGAACCGAAACCGAACTGAAGAATTGGATTGGAACAATTTTTTTTTCTTTTTTTGACAATTTGATCGTGGAGATTCAGTTTTCTAAACCAATTTCGAAAATTTAGCACTATAGATTTCGATTTTCGGTGGAGATATGTAAATTCCTGAATTCGGCCAAATTGTATAGAATCCTAATTCCTTGCCTTCCAAAATCCCCAAAGAAGAACTAGAGGTTGTCTTCCACATGGATTAGGCAGCTATGAAACACACTGATGAACTAACATGCATTTACTGAATGATAATGAAACTGGTAGAAGTACTATTTAGACGGGTTTCAACTAAAAAAATTGTTCTTAAGCCTTATCCAGCTTAGGCCCTGTTCTTTTTGATTGAATTAAATTGAATTGAATTGAACTGAATTGAATTGAATTGAATTGAACTGAATGATATTGAATTGAATTGAATTGAACTGAATGCTATTGAATTGAATTGAACTGAATTGAATTGAATTGAACTGAAATAAATTGAATTGAACTGAATTTATTGAACTGAATTTACTGGACTGAGTTAAAAATTTATAATTTAATGTTGTATTATATATGAGACTGAATAATTTTTGTGCTGGCAGAGTCAAAAATTTTATAATTTAATATTTGTAACACCTAATAAAGTTTTAACTGATTCTGAGCTAAGAATTAATTAAATAATATTAGCACCTAATAAAGTTTTAACTAATCCTAAGCTAAGAGTTAATTAACTATATCTACAATAAGCAAGTATTTTAAAAAGGCGTTGGATGTTTTGGTTATATTGTCGTTCGATATTATCAGGCCACATCGTGGTTTGTCAGAGATCCCTCCGGAAGTAGCGAACAACTCACGCTATTGGCCTTATTTTAAGGTAATGTTCGACATTATATTTGGACCTTATAAGTCATAACATGTATACTTTCTCATTTTAAACCTCATGCAACTTTTAATTTTATTTTGAGGATGCTATTGGGGCTTTAGATGGAACCCATATCCAAGCAAATATACGCGATGAGGAAGGTGTGTCATTTCGAGATCGCCATGGAAACAAAAGTTGGAATGTGTTGGCATGTTGCTCATTTGATAGAATTTTCACATTAATGTGGGATGGGAAGGGAGTGCTCATGATATCACATTTATTAATGTGGGATTGAGAATGAAAGTAGAAATGTCATTTGGACAATTGAAGAAAAGGTGGAAGGTGTTCTACAATATGCCTCAAATGTCGATCATTATTTTTACATTTACGCTTCATAACTTTATAAGATTGTGCACACTTGGAATACCAATTACACAATATGGTCCAAATGTCAATGGAAGAGTAGATTAAGATATATTTAGTACAAACCGAAAAAATGCCATGTTAGTAGTACGAAATGGTATAGCGCAACAAATTTGGCAATCACGACGGCTAGCGGAAAATGGAGAGCAATCAGATGATGAAGATATTGAAGAGAATGGTTAAAAATATATATTTATGAAATTTACTGAATTGAATTGAATTATTGAAAAATGTTGAATTGAATTGAATTGAATTGAACTGAATTGAATTGAACAGTATTGAATTGAACTGAATTGAATTGAACGATATTGAATTGAACGATATTGAATTGAACTGAATTGAATTGAATTGAATTGAAATATGTTGAAATTAAATCAAAAAGAACAGGTCCTTATACTTGAAAGTCCCTTTTTTCATAGGGGTTTAGTTTTATAAAAAATTGATCATATACAACTTATTTTGAACTAAAAAAGAATTGATTTTCCGGTTTAAGGATTGCCGGTCATAATTTAGGTGAATGTTATTTTAGAAAAAATGCTACGTACAACAAAACTTCAACTCGTGACATGACTTAAGCAATTTAAAACTCTTGACCACCTATATTAACCTTAATTTGAATGTATATTCTGCTTATTAATCAATGGATAATAAATTGATCATAAGTTTTCATATCATTAAAAAAAAGGCTTTGCTTAACAAATCCGCAACATATGGATTGTGGACCTAATTCCCAACCTAGATAGTCTTCAATTCAATCAATCACACTCGTTCTCTCCCCACAAATTAACATAAAGTTCAAATCTATAAGGTATATTAGAAACAAATAAATATCTATGGCCTCAATCTTTTTCTTAATTTCCCATAAAAGTCTTCTTGTGGAAAATCGAGTATTGCTGCTTGGTTGTCACATAGCATGTAAATTGGTAAAGTAGGAATCAAATGAAACTCATGTAGTATATAAATGGTAGACAATTTACTTATATTCTCTTGCTTGATTTTTCTTTACTTCCAATGAAATAAGAGCCTCTCCTGAAAAGACAAGATATCCTATTACAGACTTCCTAGAACTTTTTCATTTTCTATGTCCGAATTGCGATCATATTATGAGTAAAACACTCCTTTGTCTTTGGTCTCCTTTAGATACCTTAACGCATGTATTGTTGCATCCACTTACTGTTGTAAAATAAAGGCTCCTTGTCCACTCACACCCTATTTAAACACTCATGAATTGGTCGAACTGAACCGCTTAGACCTGCTTGGGTGTTCAAATCTGATTTATCCTCAAATAGGTCCCCAACTAATCCTCAATTAGTGTTCGAAAATTCTTAACCGTCTGACTAGCACCTAATGATTACATCTATGTGTATATGTGTAGGACATGACATTAACTAGCTCGGTTGATGGGTTACATAAGATAAATCCGACTTTATGTACGTAGCTCATTATATATGTGAAGCAATCCTAAATTCTTAAGATATCTTTTGGAGTTGCCTACTAATAAAAATTTAATTCATATAAAGTACAAGAGCACAATTATAGATATCAATCCATTATTTGATAATCCGAACACAAGATCGAGGAGAGAAAATCTGCTGTCCCAAAATTCTGTACCACCATTCACTTACTGCCACATGGCAGTTTTTACAATTTTTAAGAATTAAAGTCAGCAATTTTTAAAGCAAAAATGTAAAAACTGCCACGTGGCAGTAAGTGAATGGTGGTACAGGATTTTGGGACAGGGAGTTGGGACAGCAGATTTTCTCTCAAGATCGAGGAGCATCCGGAATCAAACCTTTTTTTTTATTGAAACTACTAATTTAGATTTCATGAGGGTGTCATATTGAATTTAAGGGAGCAAAATCAATTGCCTTTATAAGAACTAAATCTCCATGCAAATAAAATCTTAATTAGAATACCAATAATTCAATAACTATGGCAATCTTGCACAACCCAATTGAAGTAAAACTCTTTTACTTTGGGTCATTTTTCTTAAATATTTAGGAAGTAAAATTAGATGTTATTGAAAATGAACTATTAAAGCACATCGAATGTAAAATTTTGATTAATTATTTCACATATGGCAAAGGCCAGAGAAATTTTGAAGAAAAATTACATTTTACCATTCATATAAATGGAGCTTTATGAGTTTATTGAGATATTATCCAACCCAAATGAAATTCAATACAATTTCCTAACTTTCTTTTAGATCATTTCTTGGTTTGGTCATTGAGTCCAAGTGTGTTCTTCACACCATCCACTGCTCCTTGAGCCGTGTTCTTAATTGATTCTCCAGTCTGCATCATTAATTAACATCGATTAAGTTAAAAGAAAATGTACTAATCACGTAATAACACGATTTGCGAAGAAAACTCAATCAATTATCAAAAACATAAAAAAGTAACCTGCTGCAAGAAGCCGTTGGGGTCCTCCTTTGCGTGTTGAGCATTATCGGATGTTTTATCAGCAGCTAATTGTGCCTTCTCGGCAACATTTTGAGTGAGTTGGTTTGTCTTTTCCTATATGAATTACAAATTAATCAATAAATAGGCAACAAATCAACGTATAAGTAATCAAGTCAAAATAATGTTAGTTACTTCGGCACTGCCTCTGGTTTGGCCAGCATCAAAGCTCTGTTGCATGTTTGCCATTTCGTGTTTGGATTAAATAAATAATTGAAATGTTAAAGAGTGGATGTTTTTGACACTGTGAAAATGGATATCTAGGAAGTGTGTATTTATAATGTATACAAGTTGAAGCTTATGGGGATGGATTTCAATATGTAAATGAATTATGATTAATTTGCATATGAATAGGGGATAACATGGTTTAATTAGATTATTTGTTGTCCAGGACTCCTAGTTTTTTGCAGGAAAAATTCTACCTTCCAATTATAGTAAAGGGTAAAAAAATTACTCGAATGTAAAATAAATAATATTTGGTGTGTATTTCCAGTTTAGTATAACAACCTGCCCCCTTATCCTCTCTATTCTTAAAATTATTCATCTTGCATTCACACTATCAAATCACAAATAACACACATTTTATCATTAAATTTCAGAATTTTATTTTGTTTCAAACAGTAGACAACAAATTTTTTATATATATTAGGTAATGTTCTTTTGAACGTATAATCACTTATATTAAGTTCATTTCAGTTCAGCGACATTCAGTTCAATTTTCAGTAGCATTTAATTTAGTTTATTTCAGTAATATTCAGTTCAGTTCAATTCAACAACATTCAATTCGGTTCAAGTTAATAAATTACAAATAAATATTTATTATTTTTATATAATATGTTAATATTTATTATAATTTTACCTAGTTGATCCAATTTGTTTGCAAAAGTTCTTGGATGTAAGTAAATATTATTATCAATATACGTTACAATACAATGTTCTACCAACTTAATAATTTCTACTATATAAATTTGGATTTAATGTACTTGTAATAAGAAATTCAAAAATCTTGTACCATTGTTGTGTAGTATTAAGAGCAAATTAGCATCAATTAAAGAAATTTAAAAATCTTATAATAGTCAGTTATATAATATTAAGAGCAAATTAACATCAATTAAAAAAAATTCAAAAATCTTGTGAAAGAAATTAACATTAGCAAATTATGAGCAAATTCAAAAATTCACTAATAGCATCATCTCATTCTATTTTTCTAATCATCTTCTTCCATATGATCCATGATCTCATCATTTTGTTCAGTTTCATCATCTTCTATTTTTAAGTTTTTAACTATACTTATTATTAAAAACTAATATTATTATTGTTATTTATTCAATTCAGTTTCAATATTTATTTTTTCAATTTTAGCAAAATTCAATTCAGTTCAGCAACTTGCAATTCAGATTTTTTCAGTTTAAAAGAACGAGACCTTACACTTCTTTGTGCTTTATGAATGATGTACGTGCACTATCAAATTGCTTTATAATTATTTGTTGAATAAGGTTGGCAGGAGTCTTTTAAATATTGTATTGAATCAAATGTCTGAAAGATTTTTTTTTAACATTAATAAGTCTTTTTAGCTGAATTTAACCGAATTCATACTAAACAATTTAATTGTTTAATCCAATTTCAAGTCATTTTTCTTAGATATTTGATAAATATAATTAGAATCTTGCCATTTGAAAAGGAAATATTGAATTACATTTTTAGGTGGACGTTATTGAAACTTTTGAACATTTTTAGATGGGGTAGAATATGAAAGTTTGATTAATGATTTTAGATGTAGGTTAATGAAACTTTTGGACATTTTTACCTTTGGATAAATGGATCTTAATTCAACACCATTTCCCCACTTAAAACCCATACAAGACGGGAGGAGAACAACAAAATTAGGAATCTTGATTATAATAAATATTTTTTAAAAAATAACTAAATAGTCAAACAGAAAATGAATTATAGTAAAATAAAAATAAATAAATAAGGTGTTTGTTTGTCTTAAACCCATCATTTGACGTAGGTTAGACGGTCCTCCATAAACTTTTGGTTTCTTGTTTCACTTAATTAACTAATTTAATGTTCCCTTCTTTGGAATTTCCGTTGTTCACTATATGCTAAATTTAATTTAATAAGTAATAATTAATTTATAAGTCTCCTCTCTTCCATAAAAATAAAAATAAAAATTTATAAGTCTCCTCTATGTAAATTTCATGGTTAACACAGTAACCTTGGTTCAAAATAAAAATAAAAATGATTAACAGTAAAAAAAATAAAATAAAAATTTCATGGTTAACACGACATCACCCTCCTCGATTTCTAAAAAAACTTTGCAAGCCATAATTTATATAGTTTCATTTCTTCCTTAAATTTGCTTAAAATTGACATACTTAATTCTAAAATTTATAAAACATATAAGGCCAGCTATTGACATTTTAGAGGCTCTAGATATTTTATATTTTTTTCATATAATTTTAACAAATATAAAATTTAATATCGTCTAGAAAAATGATAAACAATAAATAGTAAAATCAGTAGTATATTTCTATGATTAGAATTATAATCATAAATTTAAACCCAATTTATTCGTAGTAACATTTGTTGAACATTATACTGTTATGTGTTTATTCATATAATTAATCTTTATACATTGATAATTACATATTTTTATTTGTCAAGAATAAAATATGACAATTTCACAGCACTCACCCGAACAACAGAAATTAGGAGACAATTCTTGAAATTAGTTCTACCTACTTTTCTTTTAAAGTTAAGATAAAGAAGAATTAATTTGTATTAAGATTTGCTGAAATTTAATTGATTGGGGAGATGTGATTTAACTAACATATAGAAAAGAGCATGTCGCTTGAATTGTGCAAACTATGATTGAAAAGAAGTCCAACCCAATTAATCAAGCAGTAATTGTGTTGATTAATCTGTAATTGAGAAAGATATTATTTTGAAAAAAGTTAAATAATTGTACGGTCCTATAATTTCGAAGGGCCTATGTGTCCGCCTAGGTAAACTCCCCCGGAGCCGACCCTAAAAACATTGTAAAAGCTTTTTTTTGGATGAAAATGCCTTAAACGTTTTTTTTTTTAAAAAAAAAAGAAAATCGATATGTTTTAGAGATTTAAAATTATCAATTAGACTTTAATGGTTAAAATTTCAACTTATACGGATTGAAATGCATATCACTCCAACCAAGTTATTAGACCAACAACTCTTAAAGGATGTTTGTTTGATGAGACAGAGGAGATGAGATATGCATATGAGTGTGAAAGATATTTTGGCCCCATTTGACATTATTTTCTCACGGCCTAAATGTAATATTTATCAAATGTAAAATTGTTTTTTGAAAAAGCAAAGAAAACAGGGAAATTGCTTTCAAGAAAAATTAAAATTTATAGCTTTTGAAGAAAACAAATATACAACTTATCTATAAAGCTGATATAAATATTTATTTTATTAAAATAGCCCTAATTTAACAAATACATGTGTTATTTTTATTTATGAATTTGTCAAATGTATTTACCAAATTGTTCTAAACTTTACTTGGTTTTTCCAACAATACTCACTCCCTCAACAACTTCTTTCCCACAACAATGTAAAAGCTTAACCATTTATCCCATGTTTGTTTTGAAGAGAAGGGATTAGACAAAAAGAGATAAAGATGTTACAATTTCATACCTACAAGAGGGTGGTAGAAGGAGGTGAGATAGAGTTTTATAAATTGATGGAAAAATCAATTTTACTCTTGAAGTTGATACTATTTAAATTTGAATAAGCGTTTTGTAAAATAATTTATTTTATCACTACGGTTGTTCCACGTACTAAATATATAATAATAATTCTCAACTATTTATTGTATTTTTATTCCAATCTTTTATTCTTATGCTCAATTCAACGTTTACCTCTATCTTTATCCTCTTTATCCCCTTCAAATGCCAAGCGCCCTCTTAGGTTCAGTTTGACATTTTACCGTGAAAAAAAGCACGGATCTCATGAGAAAAAGTCTCGTGAGTAAAGTTGATTAGTTGGTACATGATAAAAAAAAAACTTAAATAATAAGAAATGGAAAAGAAAGAAGTACATATTAGGTTACATTAAGTGCTATACGATTTTCTTTTTGTTTTTTCAAAAGAAAAAAATTCATTTTAAGTGTGACAATTATTTTCTCAAAAAATTACAAATTGTAGTTTTCCTAACTTTTAAAGAAAATATTATTGCATTTACCAAATTGTTTCTCCTAGTTGAAAAGACCGGTTTTAGGTTTAAAAAAACAAGGCAAAAAGCATTCTGAGGCCCCTGATTTTTCCATTTTCGGTGCATTAAGCCTCTGATATTTTATTTGGATACATTAGGCCCTTGATCTTTTATATTTGGTTCTATCAAGTCCTCATCTAACAAAATAGGATGATTTGTTAACTTTCAAAAATTAATAAGACCAATTGAAATATTGCGACACCTAATTAATTACAATTGATTGAATATTCATTAAATTATTCAACATTTTTTTTAAAAATGAACAAAAGTTAGTAGTTATTGTCGTTGTTTTGCTACCTTTCTAGTCATTTCGAAAGTGAACTCGAGGAGAATGAAAACATAGATGAAATCTAATGAGTGATGTTTGACCATGTTCTTTATGCTTTATTAGTACTTATCGGTCGTTCATTTCAATTCAATAATTTCTTTTCAGTAATTTTCAGTCATCAAGAATTTGGCCTTAATTTGTGAAGCTGAAATTGAAAAGAAAAACTAAGACGAAAAATAAAAGAAGAGCAAAGATGATGAAGAAACGATTACAAAATGAACTTGAGAGATAAAAAAGTACTGATTTGGAGAGAGACAAAGAGAAACGTTTGAGAAAGAATGTGCGACGTTACTACATTCCAATAGGCAGGAAAAATAAATTTCAAATTTAAAAAGATAATATTGTCTAGAAATGTAAGTAGAAAGCAACGTGAATCACATATATTAATCAACCCTCCTAAACGGGCTAGATTTGTAATTATGTCAATTGTCAAAGTTAACAAATCATCCAATTTTATTAGATTGGGGCTTGATAGAACCAAAAATAAAAGATCAAGGGCTTAATGTGTTCAAATGAAAGATCAAAGACTTAATGTACCGAAAAATGAAAGATCAAAGGCCTCAAGATGCTTTTTGACAAAAAACAATGTCAAACGAGATCTTAAACAAATTTAGAGGACCAATATGTTATTTTAAATAAATTCAGAGAACAACTTTTTTATTTTATTTTTTGAAATATTTTACGTTTGTCAATTTTAGAATTCGAACTTAGAACCTTATAATTCATTTGAGAGTGTAATAACCACTTAAGTTATTGTTTAGTGGGTAAATTCAGATAGCTAATAAGTTAATTTAAACAAATTTAAAGGACTAACAAAACACTTAACAACATTGATAAATTTTAGTCCATTTTTTTTTGACAAAAACTCAACGGACCAATTCTCTTTAACAAAAATGTCACCAGTTCGAGCAAATTGTGAACTTTTTTTTTCTCGAATATCCGGTTCAAACTAGTATTCTCAATACTCATGCCCAATTCTAATAATCAGAGGGTTAATAAAGCATGCATTCACTCATATACATCATGCATAATTCTATTGATTAGTATGTAAAAATGATGATTGAAATGTATTAACTAATACAACAAAAGGCGCTAAGCTTTAGTCGAGCGATCAAGGTTCTTCATAGACTAATCATGTATTAGTCGGGTGAAAATCGGATTTTGAGCATTTATACAAATCTAGACATTCCAAGTCGGATTTTCAAATTAAACTGGGTGTATTCGTTTTACGATTACAGTAACACAATACAAAATGGTTGGTTGTTACAGAAGATAAAAAAAGAATAGTAAAAGATTAAGAAGAGAGAGTAGAGTAAAAAATGATCTGTAAAAGAAAATGACCACAGAAACAAAACAGTACTAATAAAAGTGGAAAACAGAGATCAGTTAGAAAGATCAGCAAAAAACAAACCTAAATATAGAAGAGAGAGTTTGAGAGTGTAACAAACTGAACAAATGTGAGTGCAACATATAATAAGAATCATCACCATCATCATCCTCATCATCATCTTCAAGCTAGCTCAAACTACCTTCACTTCTGTTTCATTTTATCTAAAGCAAAGCTTTTGTTTTTATCAAATACTCCACTTTTCTCTCTATCTTTTTCAAAGATTCCATCTTTTTCATTTCCTCAATCATCATTAACCCTAGTTTGTTTTTTTCTTCCAATTCCCATCATAATGTTCTGCTTTTTGTAATTTTCCAAACACCCCATCATCTTAATTTCACAATTTCAATTTCAATTTCTTCAATTTGGGGGTTTAGGTTGGTGGTGGGTCTTTGTTCTTCATTTCTCATCATCTCACCCTTGACTCCTTAATCAATCAGGTAATCATTGTTAATCATTTTTATTTTATTTGTGTAATTGGGGTTTCTTTTTTATTTATTTAATCAATGTCTGACATATATCCATATCTTCCCTGCCAATTTAAGGTACAATAATTCTGTTTTTTTAATGGGTTGATTCAGCTTTGGAGCTTCTATCTATGTGATTTTGTTCTTTTTATTCCTCGTTAATATCTTCTATCTAGACCTTTTTCTTTTTCTTTTTCTTTTTCCCCAAAAGAGGAAAATGAAAAATAAACTCTTTCATCTATCTACCAGATCTTTAGATAGGGAATTTTGGGGTTGCATTTAATTTCTTGGGTTCTGAAAGATTTGATTGTTCATTTATTATCAGAATTTGAATGTTGTTGTCTCTTCCCTCATAATGGTCCTCCTGCTTTTCTACAGGTAACATAAGCTAACAAATACATGATTCGGGTCGATTATCATTATTGCTTTCCGATTTTGGAACTAATTCATTTAGTGTTTCTTCTATTGCTTCTCCAAAATGTACTTACATGGTTGTTTATGGTAGATGGTCATGTTTAATTGGAATGAATCTGTGTCGGATTTGAGTTTATGTGGATAATTTAAGGGCTAAACCCCGTTTTTATGTTTCTGTTTTCCGACTAATCATAAAGTCACATCAACGAAGTCTTTGAATTGTGTTGGAGTTAGTTGAGTTTAAGTTTGTAACCTTCCTTTTCCTGCCTTTCAAAGGTGATTTTTGACTACATTGATGGTGCTAGTAAGGGGCTTTTGCCGTCTTTGAGGATATAGCATTGTTTGTCATAGTAAAGGAACATGTTTGACTGAATACTACCTTCTGTTGATGTAAATTTTCAGGAATTCCATCGTATCAAGTAGCTTGACTGGAAGCTGCCCAGACCTGAATCTCGAGTTTTGAAGAGATGGCTGGGATTGATGATAATGTTGCTATAATTGGGGATTGGGTGCCTCCTAGTCCAAGTTCACGAGCATTCTTTTCGGCGTTTTTAGGTGATGATATGAACTCAAGAACAATACCAGAAGGTTCTCGGGAAAACAGAACTGAAGAGCTCTTTCTGGGGTCACGGAAACAGACAACGGAAGGAAATGATGAGAGGAAGGATGCAGCACAATCTGGTGCTTCTCAGTTTGCCGATCTACCTCCATTTCCGGAGCAGAAATCCAGCTCCCGCAGTGGCCTTGTAGAAAGAATGGCAGCCAGAGCCGGGTTCAATGCTCCAAGGTTGAATACAGAAAGTATTAGGTCTGCTGAGCTCTCACTGAACCCTGATACTCGATCTCCATACTTAACAATACCTCCTGGTCTCAGCCCAACATCCTTGTTAGACTCTCCAGTGTTCCTTTCCAATTCTCTGGTAAGTTCTTACAACTTGCTGAGTTTTTCTGAGGTAGTATATGTAGGATTAAAATATTATCTAATCAATTCCCAAAAGAGCTAGAAAAAGCGAACTGCAGCTCGATGATGTATGGAGTAAGCTTCTACTTGCCGAAATTTTACCAAAATAAACTATAATTTCTAATTCTGATATTGGATTTGTCAAATGATTTTGTACCGACATTCTTCTTGCTTCTCATAAGCATCCTTTGTCTTGTATCTCTTCTTTCGTTACTTTCAAATCATAAACGGATCTTTGTTGAGTTCTCCAGTTCACTGAATGCTTTTCTGGATATATGACTCAGGCACAGCCTTCACCAACAACTGGGAAATTCTCATTTATGCCAAATTCGAACATGAAAAGCTTCATATTAGCTTCTGAACCTGCTGATAAAAGTAAGGATAATTTCTTTGAGGACATTGATGGTTCTTCATTTGTATTCAAGCCTGTTCCAGACTCTCGATCGCCTTTTCTCCTTGGCACAAGCAAAGTACGTCTTTGCGTGAATCTTACTTTTTAGACAGGATACTAGTAAATAGAAGTGTCTGGATATGAATTTGTTAGTTGAGCTGTATTTGCTTTCTGCACATGGATAACATTCGCAAATCTTCTGCAGCAATCCTTTCCTAGTATCGAGGTTTCAGTTCAGTCAGAGAATTCTCGTGGTGTAGAACCAAACAAAGTCCAGCCTCAGAATAGGAACACCTTCCATTTCACAGAAGACTTCTCCCGATCAACAATCGAAAAGGGCAATGGAGCTAACACTATGAGGAATGATAGAAGGGCCTTTGAGGCCACCGGTGGCAGTGCTGGACATTCTCCACCACTTGAGGATCAAGAAAACGAAGAAGGAGAGCAGAGAGCTGTTGGAGATTCCGTTGCAGGTGCTGGTACAGGTACACCTTCTGAGGATGGATATAACTGGAGAAAATATGGTCAGAAACAAGTAAAAGGCAGCGAGTATCCACGGAGTTACTACAAATGTACTCATCCTAATTGCCCAGTCAAGAAGAAAGTGGAGCGCTCTCATGAAGGCCACATAACGGAGATCATATACAAAGGGGCTCACAACCACCCAAAACCCACACCTAACCGGCGGTCAGTCATTGGACCCTCTAATACTCTCGTCGACACACAACTAGATGTTCCTGATCAAGTTGGAATGCCGAGCTGTGTAGACAATGATCCTGCCTGGACAGGTGGACAAAAGGGAACAGCTACTGGAACTCCAGATTGGAGGAATGACAATGGAGAGGTGACATCTTCAGCAACTGCAAGCCCTGAATTTGGTCATCCGTCTTCCACAGCACAAGCTCATAATGGCACTCACTATGAATCAGGTGATGTGGTCGATGCCTCATCTACTTTTTCTAACGATGAAGATGAAGATGATCGGGCTACACATGGTAGTGTAGGTTATGATGGCGAAGGAGATGAATCGGAATCCAAGAGAAGGTAGTAGTCCATTTCTTAATTTTTAATGTTTAATGATGTGACGTTTTTACCAGTGCAATAATGTATAGCATAATATTATCGGCCATCCCAGGAAAATCGAAACTTACCCAACTGACATGGGAGGAGCTACCAGAGCTATTCGAGAACCAAGAGTGGTGGTCCAGACTACAAGTGAGGTGGATATCCTTGATGATGGGTATCGCTGGCGCAAGTACGGGCAGAAAGTTGTTAAAGGAAATCCAAATCCCAGGTGAATGGTCAAAAGATTTGTGGTTGTGTATGCATGGAGCAGAGTATTCGGTTGCAGGTGCAGATTAAAAAACTGAAAAAAGATCTCTTCTTTTTCTTGCAGGAGTTATTATAAATGTACTAATGCCGGGTGCACAGTGAGGAAGCATGTGGAGAGGGCATCACATGACCTTAAATCAGTGATCACAACATACGAGGGGAAGCACAACCATGATGTTCCGGCGGCTCGAAATAGCAGCCATGTCAATTCCAGTGGTCCCAATAATGGAAATACACAAGCTGGTGCGGTAGTTCAAAACCATGTTCACAGGCCTGAACCTGCACAGGTTCACAACAACATCCCAAGGTATGAGAGGTCGCGTGTATACGGATCATACGGCATGGGTGGAAGTCAGCAGCTGGGGCCGGCCCCTAGCTTCTCGTTTGGAATGAACCAACCAGGTTTAGCCAATCTAGCAATGGCTGGATTGGGTCCAGGCCAACCGAAGATGCCTGTAGCGCCTCCTCACCCGTATTTGGCACAGCAAAGGCAGATGAGCGAGATGGGGTTCATGTTGCCCAAAGGAGAACCAAAGATGGAAAATATGAATGAAGCTAGTCTAAATCTGGCCAACAATTCTTCAGTATATCAGCAAATCATGAGTAGGCTGCCTCTTGGACCACAGATGTAAAGTTTTTTCTTTATCTTTTTTTTTTCCTCTTCAAAGTTAATTTATTATTGTTATTTATTTAATTTCATGTTGTTGTGAGGAATATAGAATTATTTATTTCTTATATATAATATATAGATTGGCATTTCATTGGGCATTTTCTTACTCTTGATGCCTTGATAACTGAAATATAGCATATCATTGATGTTTCTGGGAAGGTGTACACTTGGATTTAGGGGAACTAGTTGTAGCTAATATCAACCCATTGTCGGTGGATTTTAGATCCTCAAAGAATTTGATTATTCTTTTGTCTTTTAGATTAGTGAAAGGCAGCCAGTTTTGGGGAAACATTTTTGAGAATATATGTCTTGTCATGTCATAAGCTTGCCATTAAATGTTAACATCATTAGTGATGAATCCTGATAGAATCCTTATAGAAAAAGTGTTTACATTTAAATTTTATTGTAAATTGAAATATAACTATCGATCTATCTATCTATCTAATATTCTTTCTAAACCCGAAGCACAGAGAAAATTTGAGAAGAATTTTGGAGAGGATTTATCTGGCGCGACAACTCTAATAAAACATAAAATGTAGTCGTTAAAAACAAAAAACCTAGAGTATGGTATAACAAACTTGATTCGCATTTGCAGCATTGTGGTTTTACCAAATATTAAAACGGAAGCCACTTTTTATGCAAAAAGAAATGAAGCTGAAAAATTATTAATAGTCTCAATTTATGTGGACGATCTTCTAATTACTGAGATTGATGAAGAAACAGTTGAACAGTTTAAAGCTCTAATGTATGAATTTGAGATGTCGAACTTGTGTTTTATGCATTAATTTCTGGGGATGGAGATTGATCAAAGTGATGAAGGAATCTTCATGTCTCAATAAAGATATGCTCAACAATTGCACAAAAAGTTTAAAATGGAGAAGTGCAAATCAGTATACAACCTCCAACGTTCCCTGCAGAAGTGTGTTCACTAAGGTCAAACTTGAATGTTGCAGACATTCATCATTCGAGGTACGAATTATTGTGCAAAACAGTAAGTTGAAAGTGTTATACTTGAATGGACGTAACTACAAAATTTGGTAACAGCATGTCAACAGCATTATTGGTTAGACAGACTAGATCGTAGAATTAAAACACATCTATCATCTGCGGACTGCTGAGTTGTAACCAAGAGCCACAATTAGTAAGATGCAAAAGGAAATGCGCATTACTTGGATCAGTAAGGTCGAATATAGAACAGTAAGTGACATCATATTTATCTTGAGCACGATCAAACACCATTTCACCAAAGAAGTGTTTTGGAGGGTCATGGATGCAGCCAACATTCCTTGGTTCAGCAATGAAGCTTACATGACACCATAGCTTATCAGCATCATACCCAGGGGCATCTAATTTTGCACGATTAGAAAACAGGACTTGGAGAATTACAAACTTGGCTTCCTGAAAAGCAGGTGTAAAATTAGAAGTGCTACAATATAAGTTTTATCAAAGAATACAAATGGGTAGATTAAAGAGGCAAACCTGTCTCTCTTCATATGATTTCAAAGCAATTTCCGCATATTTAAGGTCCGCAGACAGGACGGTTCTTCCATTGCAGCTGTCAATTACCAGCCATGCTCAAAACTTTCAGTATGGACACAATAAAGGCTGCTAAAAATAACTTCAAAGGGACATGTATGGTATTCTAAAAGTATAAATAAGAAAATTTTACCTTACATGAACTTCATCGAGTACTTCAAGCTCAGGAGAAATCCTCGGAGCTCTCGCTCGCTCCTTCAGAGACATCGATTTCTTTTTGCACCCTTAACATAAGAAAAAACCAAAGTGAAAAAATACACAAACAGATGATGAGTTCGAGAATGCAAATGCACAAACAAATTTTCTATTCCTATGTTTGAAATAACTATTCATGACTTCCATTACGGAATAACTATACCTCCACTTCTGAAATAGCTATTCCGTCGAATAACTATTACGGGTTTGAAAAATCTAACCAAAGCTAGGAATAGACAAAGAATAATTATTCTATTTTTTGATATTTCTTGACTATTCCGCGAACCAAACATCACTTAAAATCTATAGAAAATGAAAAAAGAAACATACTTGTTATTCAATTTGTCCCTCCTCTTCTTCCCCAACCTCTGCTTCCTGGATCTTGATCTGTTGGAGCCTTGAGCAATAGTCATTACCCTTCAAAACAAAACAAAACAAAATAAATTCTTTTCACAACACAACACAAATCTATATATTCCATGCGTACGGTTCACAAGATTGTGTGCCTTCCATTTCAGTAAATAGTCAAATCAAATTGTTACAGCCTGATTAGTCTGTATTGAAATATTTATATTGTTTTATATTGGGTCTATTTAAATGTGCATTCTACCTATAGTAGGAAATGTTATTCAACTTTGTGTATGATTTTTTGTAAACTATATATACATATACATACATCGTGAATGAGAATTGAGAGAATGATTTACTGCAAAATTTAACATGCATTAGAGCTTGGAAACCTGCCTCAACTCTTTTCTCTTTTATAATCGTATCTCATAAGACTAGACTCCTAGCATCATGTATGATATTATTCTTATAATATCATAAATATCTCAATATAAATAACCTTCAAAACAAAGACGTAAGAATTAAAGCTGAAGATGGATAATTCGCATAAAAATTCTACATATGATTGGTGATAAAACACGAAAGTCACAAATAATTATAGTTTTGACTTTAAGTTATTGTAGAAAAAAAAAATAAATTTCGTTGAGAAAATGCCTCAATTTTTTTGATTAGCAAAACTTTCATTGAAATATAAATAAATATAAAAAGGATATGTGAAAATAAACATACACATTACAACTAATATTTAGAGGTAGAGGTGGGTATTGGACATGGACTATTCGTGTTTTAGAAATATATATCTCAGCCCAACCATGTCAAATCTATCTATCTATACTATAAAAGTCATGGGAAGTAGAGACGTTAATACGATGAGGAATTCCCGTTCTCAATGGAGAACCGCTCCAATGAGGACAGAGAATTCTCGATAAGAATTCCCGTAAAATGGAGATGGAAAAAAGTATATACCTCGTAGTGGGGATGGGGCGGGGATGGGAAGGGAAGGGGCATCCCCATCCCCACCCGTTATTCCTCATGTGAGGATCCCGAAGAATTTCCCGTTTTACATTAATTAATTGTTACTTTTGTTTGTATTTTATTTATGAAAATAATGAAATATAAGATATAAATTATAAAAGTTCAAGATATAACTCTAATTTCTATTATATAACATTTAATTTGAAGCACAATGTATTATGTTCTGTGATTAAACATTAGAGAGCTAAAAAGCTTTATTTTCCAGAACGACAAATGGGGAACAAGAATACCCGTGGGGATGGAGAATCCCCGTGGGAGAGGTATGGGTACAAAACTGTGCCGCATTTAATTCGTGGGGCGGGGATGGGAAATTCCCATCATATCGCTGGATGGGGATAGTAAACGTAATCCCTAGTCCGCCCCATTGACATCCCTAGTGGAAAAGTCACACAATTGAATTTCAATTCGGATTATTACTAATTTAATCCTTCACTTTTCTATTTTTGCTTCAGTAGCCCTTAATGAAAACGACCTAGTTTGATTTAGTCGGTTGTATAAATTACTTCTACTCTACTCCCCTCTTTTCTTTCTCTCAAGACTTTTCGCGCACATGTTCATCTCTCTTCTCCTTCTCCACCCTTCTTTGATCTCTTACTTGCTAATCAAAATTGGCATATTTAATACAATAAAAATGAAATATTTCGGCTTATGACGTATGAGTCTCTAAATGATGAACATTATTTTGGAAAATTATACTTCATTTTCAGAACATAAACTATAACTTTTCGATCATATGTAACATTGTCTAGAACACGAGCTATCAAATTTTGAATACATGTATGCCGCAAAAAAAATAAAAAATCAAAGTTATATAATAATATTTTAAAAATGTAAGAAATTAGTTGTAGAACATATGACACACAGTTTAGATTATATGAATTAGTTTTAGATATAGATATATGACATTCGATTTATAACATATGAAATACAACTTTAAAATATTTAGAACATAACAAACAATGTTTAAAGCATTGTACTTTATTTTTTAAAACACATGTAATATTGTCTAGAACACGAGCTATAAAATTTAGAACACATGTAACGTTATTTAGATCACATGTTCATTAGCTTCAAATTAGTTGTAGAACTATGCAATAGTATTTGTTCCACAAAATTTAGAACTTATGTAACGGAATTTAGTAAATAGACTCTAAATTTTAGAACACGTTAAAACAATTAGAACATACGTTATGTTTTAACATAAGTTGCAAATTTTAATATATTATAAAAGGAGAAAGCAAATATGTTATTGATATCAACTAAATATTTTTTATAACATTCTGTTGAACTTTAGAATAAAAAATATAATTTTGGAACGTATATATTATTATTTAAAACATCGTATTGAAAAAAGATGAAACCAGATCCCGTGTTCTAAAATTAAAACTGTATGTTTAACCCATTTACCCGGGCTTCATGGATAGTCGGAAATGAGAACACATCAAAACTATGTGGTTTCATTAAAGGGAATGGACTAAAAGGAAATTTAACCCATTTACTCATCTCATGTGATCCATTCCCTATATATATCGGTTTTTCTAAAATGTGGCTAATGGGCACACGTTAAGGGTTATTTATTGTACATAATAACATGTAATGATGTTATCCGAATACTTATTATTTTTCCTTAATTAGTGAGATTCCTTTTCATCCCTATAACTTTCTACCTTAATTAGAAAGATAATAACATTAAATGCTATTGTATGCAATAATAAAGCTTAATGTGTGCCCCCTTGGGCACATTTTAGAAAAACCGATAAAAAAAATAGATAGTATTTTTAATAATTTTAATGTTAAAGAAAATTATTCAAAAAATTTACATAACCTTTAAAAAAGTGGTAGACATTAATATTGTTCCCCAATACATAGTTTGTGTTAACTTGAAGAAAAATACACTAGAATTTTAGGCTTTAGAGACCGCCGCTCTCCCTTAATATTCTAATTTAGGTGTTGTGTTAGTTTTTGAGTTTCAATATCGTTTTTGAGATAAGCCATCAATTGACAGAAAGAGAAGATAGTTGCGCGAGATTGAATACCCCATCGAATCAGAGTTCTTGCCGACTGCTAAAACAAATGGGAGGGGGAGGATCGACCCGTTGAGGTCCTTGAGATAAAGGAAGGAAGGCCTACTGCTTGATCGATTATATGTTGACATTAGAATTTTAGGGTTTAGAGACCGCCGCTCCCCCTTTCGCAATTTGTCTTCGATCCTAGTCTTCCATTTCTTTTCTTCTTGGTGTTCCTCAAGCGTAGCCTATGTTCATCGTAATTGCAGCGAATCTTTTCTTCTTGGTGTTCCTCAATTGCAGTCTCTCTTTCTTTCGAGATAATTGGACGTCATGGTTATGTGCATAGCCGTCTCTGGGCATGGGCAGGAGGGGCGTCCGCTTGGGGTCCAAAAATAATATGGGCCCAAATTTATTTGTATATTACTTATATATGCATGAACTCTTTTAATTTTTCATCACTCAAATCCGGAGTTTTCACGTAATTCAAAAAGCTTGAAGTTATTTGAGTTATTTGCATATATTTCATTAAAATTTTTTTATAATGAATAAAAAATGAAAGTGTTGGAAAAGATTTTACCAAATAACTTGATGTCAACTCTTGAATTTTTCAAGTTTGTAAAAACATTATAATGAGATCCATATATTTCAATTACTATTCGAGTTTACTTTATTGTGATAATGACTATTACATATGTTAAAAAAAAATTCTAAAATTGTTGAAAAATTTATTTGATATCATCGATGTCATAAGAAACATTTTGTAACTTTATATACTGAGAAAAATATGTTAGAACATATCGATATATACACTCTAATTAGTTATTTTGCATTTTAAAAATGTTCGAATAGATCATATTGTATAAAAAGACTCGGTAGTCAAATAAAACGTTTGTTTTCTCATCTGAAATATTTTCATTTGTTCATTTTTTAAGTATGATAAATTTAATTTTGAATCCATATTTTTTTACTTGTATTTGTCAATGAGGGCCCATATTTAGCTTTTTGCTCCTAGGCTCTCGAAACCTTAGGATCGACAATGTCAGTAGCCACTCTAATGGTTTGTAATGAGAAGATTTCAAAAGTAAATGAAGGTAAGAAAGCTGATCTTTTTGTGTATTGAAGTGTAATTAGCAAACCCAAAGCATCCACATGCACTTTAAATTTGGCTCATCACGGTTGAATGTAGCCCTCTTGGTCTAAGTCTCTACATCCTTAAGAAAGTGAAAAATATTTCATACTAAAAATTAGTTTGTCTATTACTATAGTACTACTAGATGCATACCGCGCGTTGCGCAGTTGAATGAACTAATTGTTTAAATAATGGAAATACACTTCTTTTTATGTATTATAGTGTGCAGTAATTTTTTTTGAGAGGAACAGAGAAGCTTTATTAATCAATACTCAAAGAATCATTACATAAAGCATCATTCAAAAAATGCGGAATAGAATTAGAGCAAAAAGGATTGACATGATCACAAGCTCGACGAGACAATGTATGAGCAACCCCATTGTCTATCCGAGGGACAAAGGAGACCGAGCAATCCGGCCTATTTCGAAGAGAATCTTTAATGTCTTGCACCACCCCACCGTAATCAGAGAAGTCCCTCACGGAATCCATCACGCTAGCAACCAAATTCTTCGCATCAACCTCAAAGGAAACATTAAGATAATTGAGGGAGAAGACCCATGCTATACCGCTTCGAAGAGCCATAGCCTCGGCAAGTCGGGGAGTAATGACACCCTCCTCAAACGCATTATAACAAGAAATAAGTTCCCCATTAGAACCTCGAAGAACCCCCCCACGTTGAACCTAGCTTCATTCGCAAAAACAACCGCGTCAAGGTTACACTTAAACCTTCCCGTCGCTGGCCTCTTCCACCCAGAATTCCGACCAACAGCAGGCTGCCTCGCCACTGGAATCCCAGTACAGCCCCGCCGGGCAGTCCGCCACTCCTCCAAAAACTGCAACGCCGTCCGGACACTATCAGCAGCAGTCCACCTGGAATTATTCCACAAAACAACATTACGTTGATTCCAAATGGACCATAACACCATGGCAGCTCGACAATTATCCTCCCCCGAACCAATCAAGCAAAGATTAAACAACCAATCCTCCGCATACTCCCACTCGGGTCTGGGAGCCAAAAACCCAGCAGCCTCCCAGGCAAGTTTAGCGTTCCAACATCCTCCGAAAAGATGCCAACTATATTCCCAATCGTTTGGACAGAACACACACTCCGATGGAACATCAACATGCTTATCCCGTAACCTAGACCGGAGCGGAAGATTGTTAGTTAAAAATTTCCACAGGAAGAATTTCACCTTGGGAGGAATATGAAGTCTCCAAATTTTATCCAACCCCGGCAGTTCTGGATCCATATTCACTGAATTTTCTAAAACCCGATAACTTGACTTGCTCGAGTAACACCCATCCTTTGTGAAATGCCATATACAAATATCCGCCCTGTTAGTCGTCGGGATCACCATATTAACAATCCGAGCCACATCCTCAATCGAAAACCATGCCGAAAGCTTACCACGATCCCACAATCTGGTACCTGGGATGAAAAGGTCGCAAACTTTGACCTCCCTATTCTCCTCCGTGCAAAGCGAGCTAAGATAGAAATTTGAATCGTCAATCAACCAGGGATCCCTCCAAACCGAGATGGAGTCACCCCTACCCACTCTCCACCGGATCCCTTTCTTAAGAAGCTCAATCGAGTTCCACACACTCCTCCAAACCATACTAGGATTATTGCCTAATTTAGAGGAAAGGAAAGTTTTATCTTTGAAATATTTAGCTTTGAACAAACGACTAACCAACGTGTGAGGATGAGTAATGAACAAACTAATTTTTCTTTGAGCGATTTTTCGAATTATTTGTTGGTACAATGACGTGTTAACTATTTCTAATGTGTTTTGTTAACTCCCTTTGAAGGTACTTTTTTTAGTGATTATGTGTTTTTGCTTTAGTTGGAACTTCAGAGTGTTGAAATATTTTGTTCCAACACAACCAGCATTATATCACGTCATCAAATACTTGAATAATTCCAAAAAATAATACAGAATGCCAATATTATTTGATAGTAAGGAGTAGTTTCGATCTCTTTAGCAATGTTAGACATTTATTATGTGCGTTTCACGCCTAATTTATGGATCATGTGCTTTGTTTCACTAATTACATTGTTCGTGTTTTTTTTTCTCTTAACAAAAAAAGAATCTAAATGAGCTTAAAAGAAAGCACATGATCCATAAATTAGGCGTGAAACGCACGTATTAACATATTAAACATAAAACATGGAAAAATAAGATTTTTATAAAATTATTATACATATATATTGGTGGAAATTTGAAAGGTTAACAAAGACACCAAATCAAATTAAGGCAACACATAATAAAGGAGTCCAAACGACAACGTTTTGCTGTCACTGTGTTTAAATGAGTAAACAATTTCAGTTACAATGTATCAAAATAATATAATAGACTAACAATTGGGGTAAAAAAAAATCTTGTAATTGCCAATAGTGCTCTTATTTTACATGTAACTCAATTAAATGATGTCCATGAAGTGCATATTATGGTTATTTTGTCCTTAAATTACTTTTTACTATTGTGTTTCCACTATAAGATACGGTATAGAAAGGAAAAATAGTAGATAAAATAAATTAAATATGGATGTTTAATAATTTGGAACAAATAGAAAACTACAAAGTATCTAATATTTAATGAATGAAGTATTTTTCTACAATTCATCCAATAATATAAAAAGTTATTTCGTGAAAAGAAAAAGTAATATTTACTTATAGATAAATAACTCGGCAGAAATTAAATTAAATTGTTCATCAAATGAAAATTCGAAAAATTCATTGAAATGAAACATAAATTGGTCAATTAAATTAAAAATTGTGTATAAAAGTTAGAAGCTTAGGAATCTAGATGGTGACTATTGATGCCAATTGGTTGGAGACTTGAATATGAAATAGAGAACTCTCATAGAAATGTGATGACAAAATTAGGAACCAACTTTTGAGGGTATAATTGGAAACAATGAAATACAATTTCAAATTTTACCGTTCATAAGATTCAACTTTATATATATAGATAATGGTGTAGGCTATGGTGACTTTGTTTTTGAGTTACTTTGTTTGTACTTTGCTTTATTTACCATTAGATCATTTTTCACCCCATGATCTAATGGTGGACAAAACAAAGTAATGATTACTTTGTCAAAAACAAAGTGACCATAGAATTTCCCATAGATAATATAAGGATTACTATATTAATTTTTGTGTAGTAATTACCTATATTTTTTCATTGGATGAGGTGTATTCCAAACAAATACCAACCTCATGAGGTAAAACAGGATTTTACGAAGAGATTGAGAACTACAAATTAAAATTGATATTCATGTACATAATGACATTCCACACTGATTATATGCAAAATATGTGATAATATAGTAGTATGAATGGTTGTCTGTAAATGATACCCTCTGGAACTTTCATCCTATGGGCTTTCCCCACTTGTTACATTTAAGGCCCAAGTATATATTCATTGCGCCTAACAATTGTTTTGATATCATTTTTTTGTTTTGTTTTGATAGTCATGTTTTCATATCATCATTCTTCAATACGATTTTGAATCCCATTAAGAAAACGTCAATTAATCCTAAACATTAAAGGACAAAGCTTAACAACGAAAAAAAATCAAGTACTTTCAGAATACAGTTTTAAGTGACAAATTTAATTTATTTTTTATTTTTTATTTTTTACAGAATCAATTTTCTACTTATACTATTACAATAATGCAAACAATGTAAAAAAAAAAAAACAGGTTCCATGCTCAATATTGATAACACTATGATTCAGGGAAAGTAGGTGTATTTTTTCCACAACTTGTTCTTTGGGTTCACAATTAACTTATTTTCCTTCAATATGATATTAACTAAGCATCATGTAAACAATAAATCATTTGGTCTGAAATTTCTAAGCAATAAGAACACAATTACGTACTTCCATTCAACTATCAACAGGTATGTATTTCTCTTCTTTTTTTCCTTCTATATCTCTCTTTAATTTGTATCAAAATGTAACTACATATCATTACATGTACATCAGCAATTTGCTTAATCTTCCACGACATTCATTTCTTTCATCTCAGAAACGCATATAAATATTTTACTGAGACTCCGAAGATGTTCTGAGATTGTATAAAACTGAGATCTCTCTTCCGCCCGTCCTTTTCAGGGTAGTAGGTCCAGAGAATCTTCAAAATTTGACAGCAGTAGCCTTCACCTCACTAATGGCCACTTTCAATCACATTGTCTAGACTCCTATCTTTCCTGTGCTGATACACGGATTTCCTACGAGATATTTCCTCTCTGCACAGGCAAAATACTTCATATGTAAGTTAAAGAATAAAATTTTGAACATGTGCAATGACGAATCTATGCCAAGTGAAACGAGAAAAAAAAAAAACATGACTACGAGTTTCTTCTCCATTATGATAAGCTAAATAATGTCATTTCTTAATAAAACAGTAAGAACCTGAGACAGTTATGAATTGAATCATAGTAAAGAACAGCAAGAACTCTTCGCTTCCGTTCTTTCAAGGAGCCTCTTGAATGCTTAACCACTGGCAACTGCTTGATCCCTTTGGCCTCCATTAACTCCTTAGCAATTGCTAAATCAGTGTCTGGATAGCAGGTCAAAAGTCCACGACTTTGTCCTCTATAGCTAATCTCTCGAGTACATACAGATGAAACAAGGCAATTCTTGACCTATAAAATAAGCAATGAATAAAAAGCTCAGACTATGAAAGAAATATAATGCACAATGAAGTATGAAGCACAACTGGGAAAAAAATATGCATAAAATATACCGCTGTTTCACAATTATTATGTAGCAACTGTCGAATTAGGTTGAGTAACCAAGTAAACACAATTAATATGGACACACAATTAATTTATATCACATGCTTACGTACATCTTTAGTTGTTGAATCACCAGAAGAAACCTCATCAGACTTCCTAGACAACCGTCTAACATCACCATATGTTAGTATCCCTTCAAGTAAATCTTCATCATCAACAACAATAACACAATTTTGCTTCATCTTGTGCATAAAATCTATGGCCTCTTTTAATGTTGAGACGGCTAAAATCTTCGCATAGTTCTTTGACATGGCCTTAGAAACCTATAATCAGCAACAAGCAATTTGCTGAAATTAAGCCTCAAAGAGAGAAGTAAAATAGAAGTCGGGAAAAAAACCCCTGGAAAAAACAAGAATAAACAAGTTCAGACCTTCAGATTTTCCAACACTAAATCTTCATGATCAGAAGCATTTTCCATGATAGCAAGTTCTAGATCATCTACCAAGTCATCAGAATTTGAAAGAGTAGAATACCCCCTAGTCAAAGTACGTGTATCAGTTGCTTCAGTCTCCTTTGCTTGGTTGGTCACTGAAGGGACCCATATTGCTAACCCAACAGCTCCCTACATGCATAGTCGACAGGAAAAAAGAACATTAACACGGAAAAGGTTCAAAACTATATCATATTGCATATAATGCACAAATCTCATTAATGAAGACCATGTTAACAGAAAAATGGCAACATATCCTTGTCCCAAAATAACTGAATAAATAAACAACAAAACAATAAATAAATTTCTAATGCTGCAAACCGAGAATGATAACTGCAAATTAATGTCCCATTCAATGATAAAGCCATAATGCACATTATCTCTACATTGTCTTTATGGCATATGCCATGTCACTAAGCAAGTCTGTCCATCTAGCAAAACAAATAGACTACATGTGTGAAAACCTTGAGCAAAATCAAGGAAAATTACCATAAGAGGGAGGATTATCCTGTAGTCTTTCGTTAACTCAAACAGGAGCAGGACTGAAGTCAATGGAACTGAACAAACTGAAGCTAATGTAGCAGCCATTCCAACCTGCATCAAGAGCAATTTCATAATTAGATCTAGCTAATTACGAACACCAAGGTATATTTACCAAGAAACAGAATAACACCAAAATAGTATCAGCAGAAATGAGTGAGCTGTATACGTTACCAATGCATATGCCTGAGGCTGAGCGACAGCAGCATTTCCTGGAATAGCTGAATTAATAATTTCTGCAGCTGAACCTCCAAATACAGCACCAACAGCAGCACCAATCATCAAACTTGGTGCATATAGACCGCCTACGAGTCCTGAACCTTTACATAAAGCTGTAGCCACCACTTTGGCTATTGCTAGCTGGGTTAACAGCCAGATTCCCGGAGCTGAAGCACTTTTTCCAGTATGTAGAATTTCTTCAACATTTGTGAAACCCCAGTAAAGTATCCCAGGATACCTGAGAGCAATTATCCCAGCTCCTAAACCACCTAAAGCAGGACAAACAACAGCAGGAAGGGCAAATTTGTTCTTGATATACTCAAATGCTTTGGTGAACCAAGAGACCAGGCCAGTAAAGGCCACACTTACAACCCCACATAACATACCCAAGATCAGGTATAAAGGTAATTCTGCAAAGCAACTTTAAGTGTATGAGAAAACTCATACATATACAGCAAGTCAAACAAGAACCTTAGCTAATTTATATCTTCAGAAATGCTACATCGTATCAAGTTTTAAGCTTGCTTTGAGCAATGAACACACCACTATGTCACTACTGGTATATTCATAAAAATGCAGATTCACTACAACCTCAAAGTAGGAGCTCAACCATAGAGAAATACCCGTCAAGGCTAATAATCACCTGAACTTTAAGAGGACAAACCAACAACATTTCCAGAAAGACTTGCAATATTGAAAAATAAAACTTATGCATAGTTGCATTCCGAAAAAGAATGGCACATAAACACGTATATTTTCTATGTTAGATGGAGTAATCCAACACATAACAAATAAGTAAGAAATAGTACCAGCTGCAGATTTCAAATCATACGGTGGCACTGTAAAAGCTGATTGTGTACCAAGTAAGACATTTGACACAGTTGATGATATAACGGAAGCCAGTATTATCATTGCAGTTGTAAATGGAGGTGAATTTTCAGCACGTCGAGGCCTCAATACAGTTTCAATAGCAAAGAAACAACCAGCAACAGCTGCATTGAAACCTGTAAGAGAAAAGGGAAAAGCATGAGGTTCTTACCTAATATTCCACCTCTAAAGAAAAAAATTTAACCAAAAAAGAGGTAAACATAATTATAACATTTCAGACTAAGCTGAAGTATCGCTTGCATTTCCTGTCTACCCAAGTTTCTCAAAGAGCCCTACCACACATTTCTAGAGTATAAGAATTAATGGGAATAAAAGAAGGAACCACTTTAACTGGAGCATGAACAAACACCGTAATGATGCAAGGTAAATTAATTGGATAATATAGTTCCGGATTCTGATTGTATTAGAAAATAAAAAAATAATAAAAAAAATAAAATAAAAATGTACTCTTGCCCAAAGAAAATGCTGGAAGTTAAGCAAAAACTACCAAGTACCAACTAACAATGTGAATTCCTATGGTTCACTGAAAGAACAAGAGGAATAAGGCAAAACAGGATGGAGGAAAAGATGATTAAATGAAATGATACAAATGTGAAAAAGAATTAAAAAAAAGCGGAAACAAATTGTTTGTTACCCCTTCGACAATCCTAACATTAGATGTTGTAGCTGATGATGGAACAAAAACTTCAGCCGGAGAATATAGACTCTATTTGGCAGAGGGTCATTGAAAGGATGTTTGAGCAACCTAAGTTTTAATTACCAAAAAGAAAAAATTCCATCCTTTTATTTCTAAAAGGCTTGTAGATCCTTTATACAAGCCAGTGACCCTATGCCCACGAAAACCAAAGACAACTACAATGGTTCAAACTGCAGTAAGTATCTAAAGACCTCTATCTTCCAAGTCAACATATTTTCAGAATCAGCATAAAATGCCATTTTATATTACCATCTTCCTCAAGTCATTCAACATAAATGAGATTACAATTAAGAGTGTACTATGGCATTCCATCTACTATAACTCTTCTCTTGACTAAATGGAATTAGATCCTATCTTCCAATTGAAATAATAGCAACATTTTCAGGTCTTTCTTGCATATATATGATCATTTTATTGCAATTCACATGATTTCACCTTGGCTCTATTTGATCAAGACAGACAAACTCCTGCCCTACTATCTAAATCTAACTTATAAATAGGACCACTGACAAATATAGATCTCCTACAATCATACCTAAAGATGAATAGCATAAGGATCCCGTTCTTTAGCTTGAATATAAATAAGCACATCTCAGTTTATGAAACCAAAAAGGATGTAATATAACACCAGAACAGTAACGCTATGATAGGCACTTTTAATTCGAACTTGTGCAACAGAACAGTAAGAACTCAAGACAGACTTTGAGCTAGAAAGCACACCTGAAGCAATCCCAGCTGCTGCACCAGCTGCAACCAGAGCAATCTCTCTTTCTCTATTATTTTCCATAATTGACAGTAAGCCATTGGCACAGGATTTTCCGATATCCACGCTCGGGCCTTCAGGACCCAAAGAGCAGCCAGTACCTAATGTAATTGCAGCCTGAATGGCCTTGATTGTAGGGAAGACTCCGGCAACAACATCAACACCTTGTCTTTGTGATGAACTCGTCTGCCTTATTTGGTCTAAAATTTCCACTAACCCGTGCATCATCCCAACAATAACTCCCCCTGTGACCGGTATCAAAAGAATCCGATGCCAAGTGTCAGCCAATCTCTGTAGGCGGAGCCAGGCAGCACCCTCATTAGGAGTCCCAGCCCAAGCCCACTCATGAATTAGATGAACCTAGAAGAGTAGCATTAGAATTTCAAATAAAGTGATATTCAGGCAGAACTAAACAAACTAACCAGCGATAGCAACAGGAACAGCCAATTGTGGCATAGGAAAGAAAAAGGAACACGTATTACTTGGAGATAGGCATCACTTAAACAAGATACCCAATGAAATCGAAAGAGAAACTTCATATTTAAAGAATAACAAAAGAAACAAAGTGAATATTCAATTTTCTAGCTTCATAAGATTATGCAGAACAGAGAACAAATTCTGGATAACTTCACCAATATTGAAGAATAAGTCCGCCTTTCTACGCCATATATCAAAATAGGAGCCTATGCAAAGCAATTTCATTATATACACCTACATTATACACCTACATTACATTCATACTCTAGGATCCACATTAATCCAAAAGACAGAGCATTTTAAAGGCGGACGACGATAATGATGAAGAAAACTAACCCCTTTATTGAAAGCAGCAACGCAGAGACCGGAGGCAAGGCCAAGAAGGCAACCAAGAAGAAGCAACACCCATTCGGGAGGGGCAGTATCCGCAAGAACATCATCATCATCTTCATCCCCATCTTCACCTCCACGTCGCCCTTCTCGAGCATTACGATGATTCTGATTCTGATTCTGATTCCGAGAATTCGATAGAGAATGACGAGGACTATCTCGTCTACTGGAAGTGGAAAGACGGCGACCGGAAAGGCCTCGATCTAGATGTTTGAGGAGTAAATCCTTAAAGGCGGCTGCTTTACCGGGACTACTGGTGGTGGTGGTGGCGGCGATGGTGGAGGAGGGAATTTGAACTTCCAAATCGCGGGATACGAAATCGTCAGTAGATCTTAAAAGATGATTTTGGTCGCTAAATTCAGCTCTTTCTCCTCCTCCCATTTTGCGAATTCGGAAATCAGCGAAAGAGATTCATTTTAGGGTTTGAGATCCCGAGATGATGTTAACAATGGCAGAGATGACAGATACAATGCTCATTTTCTAAGCTTTCTTTCAGACACACTTCCATACTTGCTACAACAACAACGATGCACAACCTTTTTCGACAATTTTATTCTCTATTACAATTTGCCACTTATGTAAACCGAGATGGCCCGACCATTTAGGTTCTGATTAAACACTTAAAATTTAGTATTTAATTTGGATCGTCTTGATTGTATATGTTTATTTTGGAGTTTATAATTCGATTTCATGAATAGTTTTTTCTGGCTAGTCTCTATTAATTTTTAAAGAATCTCGACTGTCAAACTAACGATTAACGTTTTTTATTACACTGAAATGATGCAATGACAAATTAGGCTTTATTAGAAAACAAAATTTTGAATATCTTAATAGTATCATTTACTTCTATTTTGTTCAACAGTTTAATCATTCAATTCATTTAAACTACCAATTTTTCTTTTACATTTTACATAATAGACTATGCTTGGTTCGGTGAGATTTACTAGTTTTGATCACAATGACAGCAAAATGCATTGGATTAATTGAAGGGTGTAAAACATAACACTTGAAACAGGTTTACAGGGTCGATTGGAATTTTTGAAGTTAAAGGTATCAATTGGAATTTTTGAAGGTGTATTAGGACAAAAAACAAAACGGAAGTCTTAAAAATATTTCATAACCTACCATTTTATTGTATAGTACTTTTACAAGTGTAATAAAAGCGGTAATTTGCCATATTATTCATCAACTTTTTGTGTTCACTACTTATATAACATTTTATTCTTATATAATGGCTTCATAGGTTCTCATTTCCGTTGGCTTTATAATAGTGAATATTTTATTTGAATGTTTGTGTGCAGAAAGGTTTATCAGATTAAGCATGAATATAAAGAGTCGACTTATAATAAATAAATAAAAAATATAAAGTTCCATTTACAAAAATTCAATCTGCAATTTCAATTTTACGAGCATTCTTGTATATAAATTACATATTCAATTTAGTATTCAAATGATACTAAACTATTATCGAATTCTTTTTAAAATGCCCTAAAATATTTCGCCCCATTTGATTCAACAACCCAAAAACCATCTTAATAGATAAATAAAATCCAACATTTTCAATGTCTAAATCAACAAAACATAAGAATCATACAAAATAAATAAAATCCAACATTTTCAAAGTATAAATCAACAAAACATAAGAATCGTACAAAATTTTGTGGTGAGCCACAAGGAATATATAGAATTATAAAGCTCATGTAAGCTGGTTAATGATGCTAATACCTCACAAATTGAGACGGATATGGTCTCGAGATTTCTAAATGTCTATATTCAGATTCACGGTGGTAACCAATAAGAGTTGGTTCAAGTGATAAGGCAATTCATCTCCACTGTAAACTCTCATCGAGGTCTGTGGTTTGCCTTGACCTAGCTAAACTTTTTCCTTACCAAAAACAAAGATTCACCTTTGGTGGACAAGAGAAGCAGAATGATTTTGCAACAGCCTGCCAAAAAATTCCCAAACATCAAACGTAGATATAGGAGTCATTTTGGAACGACAAGCGAGCGAAACATCAACTTATGCCAAGCATAATTTCATAAATATAGTAGCTAGCTTCATGTCATGAACCACAAGTTAAAGACATACCTGCATATCTAGGCTGTGGACATTATATATATCATTCATGGGGTGTGAATTATATGCCAAGATGTAGGATCGATACGCAGCTCTAGCCAAATGGTTGAGATGATAATTGTTAGCCACCAATTTCTCCTGCAGCAACCCAATAATCACTCTCAGCTACTCTATGGTAATGAGTAAATAAGAGGTAGAAAGCGAACCAAGAAAATACCAGATGAGACTCAACATTTGCCAGCTTCTTCTCCACAAATTCATATTCCTTAGCAGGAATATTGGCATCCTGAAAATACAAATTTAAGGTACTTTATATGTTGTGTATATAAATTTTTTTTCCTTTTAAATAGGGACGACCAAACAAATATCTGGCAAGATTTATTTACTATACCTTCAGATGCTGCAAAAATAGCAACTCTTCTGGAGTCAGAAAAAGCATGGCATTCCCTTGTGCGCCTTCTCCACGTGCTATACGCCCAACCCTATGAACGTACTCCTGAAAGTAGCAATTACAAATCAGATGTTAATGCTATCCATGAAGAGTAAAAAGACAACTTAAGCATTTTAACCAGGTAGACTTATTATACCTGTGGCTCGACAGGAGGATCATACTGAACAATCCAGTCCTACATGAAGAGAAGATAGGAAATTTGTCAGCACTGGCTAACCATTTAAGGTTTTTTTAATGCGTCTAGCTCAGATCAAATATAGTAGTAGTTTCTTGATAGATATAATCAGTAGCTTATACTTACAGTTAAAATTTAAAGCCCTGATATTAACAAATAAAATTATGAAACAGAATACAAGAAAAAGAAAAAATAAAGCTCCCGTTTTCCAGATAACTATGCTTATATTAAAAAGTAAATCAACTTCTACCGAAGACTTCATAAATGATAACCAGAAACAAGAACTGAATCATTAGATAAAGGATATAACTCCCTAGCTAATTAATGATTTTGCACTCTCAAAAATGTAAAAGTAGTAACTAAGATAAGTGGGTATAGAACAAAACTGAAAAAAAATTTATGTCAACTAAATGCGGGGATTAGAGGCCGAGTAACAAAGCTGGCTTTGATATTACAAACAATAAGCCCTAAGAAACAACCAGAGCACTATATATAGATTTCATTGAGAAACAGTTGGACAATGAAGCTGTAAAATTCTATAATTTAAGAAGGAAACATACAACATCAGGAATATCCAGTCCACGAACAGCAACGTCTGTACATAGCAAAAACCCCTTCTCTGCGTTGCAGAAATCAGAAAACGTAGTAGTGCGTTTCTGCTGCTTCTGTTTTCCATGTATATCAAAGCATTCCATCTTGATGTATCTAAGAAGTTCTGAATGATACTTGACTGAGTTACATGAGGAGAAGAAGACCACCACTTTCTTTGATAAGTTCCTCCTCAAAAAGGAGTAAAGAAGTCTAAATCTCTCAGCACAAGGAACTACACAGTAGGCTTGCCCTAAAATGTTGACTATCACTTTCTTTGTGACCTGTAATGCCATATGTAGGTTACGGAAAAGTTGAGCATTGTGCTCGCAAACTTATAGGAACAAAGTCACCATATATGTACCTTGGTTCTTCCATCACCAACACCAACATAGATTGGAGCTGTTTTGAACGATAAGCGAGCAAGATCATCAACCTGCGTATTTAATAAAAATAAGGATCAGCCAGGATTAAGACAAAATTCAATAAATAGAAAGGATAAAGGATGAGATTTAACGAATATTCCGTTTACGGATCTTAAGAGAATATATATAACAAATAAACATGACTAAACAAAACGAACATAGAAAAGTTATTTGAACACAGCCAAAAGATCCTGAAGCAAACCTTCTTGGTTTTAGTCACCGAAAATAATGCGGTTTGCCTAGTCTGCAGAAGAATTAGCAATTCATCAGCTAAAAACATCAAAGTTATTAATACAGGAAAAAACGAGAGAGAAATCACTTTCTCAGCCGGTCATATCAAATTAAAATCTTGCCATGAAATATAATAGGCCCGAGTTAAGGATGTCTCATCAAAGTGGCAATGATGGTACAAGTACAGCATCATTCACTCAATCAACTTACTTAACCTAATGCGATGTTGAATAGCCTAAATTAAGCTCAATGAAGTAGTATTACAGAGAATTCTTAAAGGAAATACATTCAATGGAAAAAGCGTGTTACCTTAGGTAGAAGCTCGAGAATTTGTTGCATTTCCACCTCAAAGTTTGCCTCCAGTATCCTATCTGCGTCATCAATCACGAGGTACTGCAAATGGAATTTTTCACAAAGATATCAGGACTCTATGAGATATACAAAACTTATTCAAATTTGAAAGAGGAATCTATCGTTTATAACGTTCTCCACATAAGCCTAAGCTAGAAATGTACTAGGTAGAATGATAACAAAATAAAATAAGCTAACGGCACAACCGTGTAACAAGAACTTTTTGTAAAAAAAATGAATATCATATAATCAGAAATAGAAAGATTGTAGGGAGATTACCTTCAAGTTTTTATAAATAAATCCCTCGGTATTTTGTAGGTGATCAAGAAGTCGACCAGGAGTAGCAACCAATAAATTTACTCCTTTAACAAGGTGTTCTGCTTCTCCTTCTCTACGAGAACCCTCGACGAGTAAGCCAAGAGTCTGAGTGTGAAACTTCAGAAGGTCCTTTGCAACAGCATGGGTCTGTAACATTTGAATATTAAATTAGAGAGATCAGTTTAAGAGTTCAGATTGCCAACAAGACAAGAAAAAAAAAAGATGGTAAAAGAAACCAGGTTATAGGGAAAATATATGTGCATGCATATGATAATATGACCTGAATGGCAAGGTCCGTTGTAGGGCAAATGACAATAACACCTGTTCCATGGAGAGGAATAAAAGAAAAATTGTATAACAACTCGACGGCTGGTATTAGAAAAGCAAGTGTTTTCCCAGAACCAGTCTTGGCAGCAACAAAAACATCCTTGCTATTTTGAAGCGGCGGAATAGACATGGCTTGAATCTGCAGTTGCATTACAAGTCAATAGCAAGAAACCTATGTAAATGTATTAGTGCAACTCGAAAACCGGTAAGAAGAAAAAATTTACCAGAGTCATAAAGTTGAATCCCATGTCGTGTATAGCCTTGAGAGTAGGTTCAGATAATCCCGAAGATTCAAATGATTCAGTACTCATATCTGCTTCAGCCATGGAATCCATTTTCCTATGAAAGGAGGGAATGGAATGATCCGAGGATAAGCAGACCCCCCGGGGGGATTGAGACACAAACGGTAGACAAAGAAGATGATATTATTCGGTGGACTGTCAACAATGTGATCAAGAAAAATTCCTAAAGCTTGGGACTCAAGCTTAGGGTTGGCTCATAACAAAATTTACGTATCAAAATTATTATTTACTCCGTCCGTCCAACTTTGATAGGCAATATTTTCATTTCACGGGAATTAAGAAAATTAGTTAATTGGGTATATCTTTACCATAATACCCTCATTTATTTGGTTAACTAAAAAAGATGAGAAACAAGTATATTCCATTATTGAAATACTCCATTAATAAATGTTGGACAAAAATTAAATATAATTGCATTTTTCTAGTTTTCTATTGGATAATAGTTGGTTAGTTAATTACAAGCATGATTTTAAATTTCTTGATATTTGAAGTTACTCGTGAACCAAAAAAGAATAAATTTGACTATTTAATGGTAAGTGATAAGAGTAGTTATTGGAAAGGGTATTTTGGTATATTTATCATAATATTTTATAAATGTTTAAATATAGGGCGAATCATTTAAAAGTCTCTATCGTTTTGTAAAATACATTGTTTAGTCCCGTCATTTTCAAAAACAGGCGAATAGGTCCCTAACGATCTACTTTGTTAACTATATAGTCTTTCTGTTTGTTTCTGGTGGCCAATCTGTTAGTAAAAAAGAACTTCAATCAACATCCAATTTAAAAAATAATTAGACGTTGTCTGTTTAGTCCATGACGATGTTGAGGGAATTTCTTTTTGACTAACAGATTGGTCACTAGAAACAGACGAAAGGACTAAATAGTTGACGAAGTAAATTGTTATAGACTTATTCATGTGTTTATGAAAATAATGAGACTAAACAGTGTGTTTCATAAAACGTTAGGGATTTGTAAATTATTCACCCTTAAATATATCATAGTTTGTTTTTTTTAAAGGAAATATACCATATTTGTTTCTGGAAAATGTACAGTTAAAGATATAGGTTTATTTTAAAGATACTTTGCTTCATTTATGCATAGGTTTATTATTAACAAAAGAAATTTGTTAGTTTTAATGTTATTTTAAATCGAGTCAAGCCACGTGACTGACCCTAGTGGGCGCAAACACACAAGAAGTTAGAGAAACTTGTACATGTCGCTTTTAGTATAACTAAGTGTGATCCAAGGAGATTGCTCGACTCCATCAGGCATAATGACTGAAGATCTCATCAAAAGCGTGGGACCATTTGAGGACATGACGAAATTATCCTTACAAATAATAAGCGCATTTTTTAGGTAGTAGTGAAGGTCTTAACTTAGTACTTGAGCTCTTCTTATAATTAACTAAGGAGGTATAAGATGCTAACCATCTATATTAGAAAATTTTTCTTTACGATTGATTAAATGTAAGCGCAATGATATTAATTTCTTTTTTTTATGATAAAAAATAAATATATTAACTAAAAATTGCAAAAGCGGAAAACATAAGAATTGAGTAGCTACAAACTACTCATTCCCTGTAAAATAAAACATCTAATTGTGTAATGAATTATAGCAGAGCGTTTGACAAACGTTATAGAGCAACTAACTATCTCGTTAACAAATAACCGACAACATTTGACTATGTCGTTACAAGGCAAAAGAACCTCTAATGGGCGGCTGTTGATTGATTGCACCACAACTAATAAATCTGAATCAACTTGAACCTTTTGCCGCCGATTATCTTTCAGCCTACTCAAAACTCTCTGTACGACAAACATTCCTTCAGCATCGGATATGCAGAAAAAACATCTTTTATCCAACTCAAAACTTCCATGGAAGACAAAACTTTTTTCAGCGATAAATGTGCATAAAAAACAACTAAACCATTATCGTCATCAAGCAAACTCCATCGCTGAACTGGGGAAACCATCAAAGCATCACGACCAAGAATTGTTCCAAACCCACACTCCTCATTAACATCCTTAAGCAAAGAGTCTGTAGCCATAATAGGTGTGGAACAAGAATAGCTAGCAGAAAAATGGCGATGAATTGACTAAAACCAGTGAAAAAGTACAATAAAACTCTAAGGGATATTCTATGGTCACTTTGTTTTTCACAAAGTAATCATTACTTTGTTTTGTCAACCATTGGATCATGGGTTAAAAACTAATCCAATGGTGAAAAAGACAAAGTATAGACAAAATAAGGGAAAAACAAAGTGACCATAGCCTACACCAAACTCTAATAATAATGCTCCTCAATAGGGAAAATTTCTTATTTCTAAATTTGTATGAACTAAATTGATTACTTGTACAATTGTAATTATAAATGAAGATTTTTCCATCACAATTTGGCAAAAAAGAAAATATAAGAAGTGTCTCATAGCTAACTACTGTATTTAAGAAGTAGCATCCATTCACCAAATGGATTTAAAGAGTATTAATAAATATATATTTTTTGAAGCAAGTATTTAATAAATATCAAATACCATAAAAAGTTTATTCTATATTTTATCTAAAATTAAAATTGAAAGAAATAAAATTTTAGGATAAATTTTAGGGGACCGGAATGATTTTAATATTTAACAACTACATGTGTTTTTCAATATTGCAAAACTTCAATGTTATTCTTACTTTATCAGAAAAAAAAAAGAAAAAAATTATTCTTACAATTTCCTGTGAAAAATATTAATGTTTTTATATTGGAAAATATGGGGGAAGAAGATGTATAATGAAAGAAAGCAAGAAATGGAAGAAACACGAGTGAAGATTTGTCGTGTAGCAAAGGGTTTGAAAATATTGAACACAGAGAAAAAAACTAAACTAGGATTAAAGGTGAATTGTCGACAATGGGCCCCACCTTTCCCATTCATCATTATTCTTATTTTTTTCCTTTTTTTAAAAAAAAAAAATATTGTACAAGGGGTTTGTTCTTGTAGGGTAGGTACAGGATAGGCAGATTTTTTCATTATTAAATTAACAAATTTATTTTAATTTTGCCATTATTTGATATTAGTGATTTGTTAGTTTACTTTGTTGGAGATAATTCTTGTAATTTGTTCTTAAGAAAAAAAAATCAAACTTTCAAATTTATTATTTAAAAAATTATAAAAGTGGTCAATTATACTGATATAATAACGTTAGAATTGATTTTTTAATTATGCAAATAATGCATTTCATAATTATTTGTATGCTAAAAAATAAATCATAAGGTGAAACTATGAAACATCGAAATTAATTTTAAAATGAATTTTAGTTTTACAAAATACTCAATGTTAGTCGTTTTAGTAAAAATATAAGAAATTAATATAACATTAATTATAGTAAACAAAATATTAGTCTATCTATCATCCTTTTAATTTCTCTTGTATTATTTATTTCCTTAAAACTCTACAAGTATAAAGACATAATTGACAAAATACTAACTCAATTATTATAAATAGCAAAAACAACCAACATTATGAAAAAATCCACTTTCAAAAAACGACCAACATTTAAAAAATCATTTAAAAATGAAAAGAATATGTTTTTTTAAATGATTTTTACATAATATGTTAAGTAATCTTATTTTTAAGAAAAACAAATCTTAAAATTCTGACCGTAATTAAACTTTGGAAACTTTAAGATAATTTATCCTTAAAATTTAATGAAAGCTTGATCTTTTATTTATTTTCTTTAGAAGAAAATAAAATAGAAGCGCATATTGAGAGTGTTAAAAAATAAAAATGTTTTGAGAGAGAGAGAGAAGAACCTGATGCCCTTTTGATGTATGTATGGGTGGTGCTCTTTCTTTTCATTTCCTTTGCTTTCATTTCTTTCTTCTTCTTCATCTCATTCATTTTCCTCTCTCCACACTTATTATTATTATTTTCTTCTTCTCTCAATATATTTCTCTTTTCTCCAACCTCTCTTCTCTTATTAAGGTTTCTTTCTATCTCTTCTTCCTCTTCTTCCTTTCTTTACTTTTCTCTCTCAATTTTGGTTTCTGGGTCTTTCTAAAAGTCTTTCCTTTTTTATTCCACCATCTTCACTTATCCTTGTTTGTGGGTAAGTTTGAATCTTTTTTTTTTAAGTCTTGCCCTTTGATTTTGATTTTCAACTTGGGAATTTTTTCAACTCTTATTTACTTCCACACCACATAATTTTGAGCTTCTAAACCTCTTTGTATTCCTTGTAAATCTTCAACTTTGATGCTTGGATTTTGGGTTTATGTTACTTTTTTTTTTGCAGAATCCTCAGCTGAATCTCTTGTTGTTTCATTGTGTTCAACTTTGTTTCATCTCTTTCTATTATCACATGTTTTTCTTTTCCAAGATTTGATTTTTTTGGGGTTAGGGTAGATGATTATGGCTCTTCAAAGACTGAATTTTTAGTGTTTGCGCACATAAAATAACAGTTATCCAGTTTAAAATTTTGTATGTGGATCAGCAGATGCTTCAATTTCACTCAATCCCATGACATAAAATAACATTTCATATAGAATCTCTCACTCCACAATCTTCTTCTTTTTTCTAGGTCACTCTTTGATCTCCTATTATTTATTTGTGTATGTCTTGCAGGCACTAGATGGATGAAGTGATGCGAACTCACGAAGAACGGTGCCTCGAAAACCCGTAACTAGATTTGTATCCTAGGAATAGGGTAAGCAATAGCTATTAGCTGCCCTTTTAAAGGAGTGCTTTGCTGTTGTGGTTGTGGTGGTGGTGGTGGGGTTTTGATTAGAAAGAGAAAGAAAATTGGGGAGTATTGTTAATTATATATGCTGAAGGCTAAGAAGATAAGGCTTAGAAGAAGCAGCTGCAGTACAATTGGAGAAGCTGCTTGTTATTATTGCTGTGACTGTAGCAGAAACAACACAAGAAAAGAGAAGCTTTGCATCAGATGTTATCCATTGAAAACCCTCCACCAGATCCCTCATGTTCTTATCAATTGACTCATGAGAGGGCTTCTGCTTCTCAAGAGGTAGATCTACCCAACTCAGACCTTGATCCTCATACCCCACTTCCCAATTTCTCTATCAGGTAATAAAAATCTCATCTTTACTCTTATTTAGGATGAACAGTGCTAGATTTTTCTTTTTTTAATGGATCATGGCTCAGTTGCTAACTTTTTTCTTTCTTGTTGATCTTATTTACTATGGTTCATGTTAGCCGACTCCGATTCGTTTCGGGACTAAGGCTTTGTCCTTGTTGTTGTTGTTGGTGGTGATCTTCTCATCTTATAAGATCTTTTAATGGGGTTAGATCCAGAGATTCATGGTCCTTGTGGTTCAGTTAGAGATGGGATGGGGCCTAGTTTTTTTTACTCATCTTGTCTCTATTTGGGTCCCTGAACAGACGATCTGATCTTACTTTTACCTCTCTGAAATCACCATATACATGATTCTTGGGTTTTAGTCAATCTTCACCTGTTTTTTCTTTCTCGATACCTGTGATTTCATGTCACTTTGTACAATTTCTCCTGTAAAATCTGCACATTTACTTGTCCTTCTAACCAAATATCATCCAAAAGATTTCAACTGTTCTTTTTGCATTCTTGGATTTAAACTGCATGTTCCATTGTTGTGTGAACATGCGATATAAGGATCTCATGGTTGCCATGGATTTGAGCTCTCTATCTATGTTGCTAACTAGTGCTTTAATTGTCGTGCAGAGATTATGTATTCGCAGCTCGGAGTAAAGATATCAAGAAGAATTGGCCTTTTTCTTTGAAAAACTTGCAGCTTTGTATGAAACATGGCGTGAAGGAATTTTTACCACCACTTCAAGCAAGCAAAGCATCGCGTAAGAGATGTATGGTTGAAACCAGGTCAGTTGAGACGGGAAAAGCAGACGATCATGCAGTATTGGATGCTTCCGATGAACCCCAGTTGAACGGTAAACTAGCGGAATCTTGTCTAGACATTAGTTCATGCAGATCCGGAGATGAAAACGATTTCCCATCAACAACCACCAGTGTGTCTCATTCTGAGATAGAGTCACTTACAGTTAATAGGCTGTGTAGCTCACAAACCGAGACTTTTCGTCGAACCTCAGCTGTGTTTGACGCTTCTGGGAATAACAAGACTGAAAACACCTCCCGGCCACCGAGCAAGAAGTGCAAATTGATTGTGAAATTTGGTGGGAATTTGGATCGTAGCTCGACTGAAGATATTGCTTCTAATTCTACTACTGTATCGGAGATCATGACTTCCAAAGTTTGCCCTGTTTGTAAAACCTTCTCCTCATCGTCAAACACAACCTTGAATGCTCACATTGATCAGTGCCTTTCTGTGGAGTCAACACCCCAATGGACTTCTGATTCTAAGTTGACAAGACATAGAATTAAACCAAGGAAGACACGGATGATGGTAGATATCTATTCTACAGCTCTACCGTGCACATTGGAAGAACTTGATAGAAGAAATGGTACAAATTGGGCAACAGTTTCGTGTTTGCCTACACGCGAGGTTGAGAAGACTGGCAATGCTGAGACTATCGTTGAAACGAAGAAGATGAGAGTATCACATGCCCATCCCGAGGATGTTGGAGATGTAGGTCCTGTTTATATCGATGAAAACGGCACTAAACTGAGGATTTTATCCAAGTTTGATGACCAGCCATCAGCATCAAAAGCAGCTGAGGATATTGAAACAAGGAAACCTCTAAAAGGAGATAAGGGAGTAAAATACATTTCAAAGAAGAAGAAGAAATGCCTTGCACAGAAACATTACAAGTTTCTGAAACTTGCTTCTCAAAGCAAGAACAATTTCTCCCAGAAGTCCCACGGCTCCCAGGTACACCCATCTTTACTTTACTACACATTTTCTTTTTCATGGACAATCTATGCTTGTCTCATTGTTTGTCGGACCTGAATCTGAGCATGCTGTAATACCAGCTTGTTTATCTTTTAACTGAAGTTATAAGTTCATGGGTAGCTTTTATAATCTATTTTTCGGGGAGATTTTATGTTGGATGCTTCTGCTATCATTGGGTTTATATGTTTCCTGAGGCCTTTTGGTTGTTGAATTACTGCACTTATTAGATTTGTTTATTTTTTGTTTCAAGTCAGTTGCATGAATTTTGAAATCTATGTCAAATTTGCTGTCAACAGATTGTGGAAGAAGAATGTCAACGAGAGGCAAAACGATGTGAGAAAGAACATATGGTGTCGGACCAAACCAAACCAAGTGATTTTGTTACTTTGAGACCTTGGGTTTGTTCCAAACGAAGAGGTCTTACAAAGAAAACTAGTCAAGAGGGCCATCAACCTATGAGATGTAATTGGCATCTACCTAAGGATTTGCTGGTTTATAATGGCCAATCATTTTCGGAAGAGTCTCCGACGGAGCGGAATGGTGTCCAAACTTCTACTAATCTGTCCGATGAGAATCCTACGGCTTCTGCAAAAAATGATAGAATTGAAAAGTCATTTCGGGAAGTCCGGGCTAGAAAGAAGATAGAGCAGTCTCTTGGGAAGAAAAGAATGGGGAATCTCTTGACGGCAGCCAGGTCTAGTAACAATTTGAGAAGTTCGCCTGTGAAACAAAATTCTATTCAGTTGGGAAATTGTGGCACTTCAGTAAATGATAGTCGTATGATGAGACCTTCAAACTCTATCAGTCCCTCATCTTTGCTGAGCAAGAGGACTTTTGGTGCTTCTGGAGGTGCAAACGGTTCTGATATAACTTGCACCCCAAGCATAAAATCATCTCGGGATGCTAATGCGGTTCTGAGTAAAAGAATGAAGTTCTCCTCTTTAAGGAAAAATTTGCCGTCTGTGAGTGGCCGATCTTCAGTGACAGATTCTGTGCCTGGTAAAATTAAGAAGCTGTCAGCCCTTAAGAAGTCTCAGTTGCGCTTCATGAAAAAGAGAAATGGAGAGGGAATGCTTCGCAAGTCTGGAGTGAACAAGCAATATGATTTAATGCGTGGAAATGCTAAAAATCAAGATGAAAGAGAAGAAATAGCTGCTGAGTCTTTTGAGATGAGCACGGTCTTGAAACCTAGACGAGGAAGAGGAATGCCATGGGTTTCTCAAGGGGAGGAAGCATTGGCTGTGAGGACTTCAAAACCTTCACCTCATTTCTACGATCATGATGTGCCGTTGCCTGCAGATTCTTCTGTTGGAGCTGATGATGATTTTTTACAGAAAGTTGATTGCGTAGACTCTGCTAGGAATCAAGTTCGTGTTTATGTGGAGGGCGTTGTTGTTGAACCATCATCAAATATTTCTGATGAAAAATATGCAGCTTGTACAATAAATTCCATAGGCTCAGAATTTTATGAGCTTGGTGACTCGTTGGATGTTCAACGTGACTCTCTTCGATCAGCTGAAGATTTCAGCAGGCTTTTATGTCGGACTGAAGCACCACGAGCTCCAAGCGAAAATGATTATGTGAATGACCAAGAGATGTTTTCTGCTGTTGAAGTTGGCAATGATATACTGGGGCAAGATTCTCGTACCGCAGCGGGGTTGGATTCTGAAGCTGGGCATGGACACTCCTTCCCTGAGGTTGATCCAATTCCTATTCCTGGACCACCTGGGTCATTCCTGCCTAGTCCTAGGGATATGGGGTCGGAAGATTTTCAAGGGAATTCATCCCTGACCACTAGCCGAGTTCATTCTTCTCTTGATCAGCATGATGCGGTTGATGGGGATTCATCAGATTCCCCTATGTCTGCAGCTTCCACCATCTCAAACTCTACAGCAGACAGGTCTAATTTCAAGTATTCAGAACCATCATCCTCAGTGGGAACGTACGACAAGATCAGGTCAGCAGCTGTTAGCGTCGAGTCTTCACTTGTTGATACCATTCCGCATGCAAGTGGTGCAGATGTGGAAATGACTGGTTTTGATGGAGGATATTTGAAATTTGATAGGATGTATGTGGAGAAGGGATCTCTCAGTTTCAAGAATGATCAACCGTGCTGTTGCCAAAGGAAGGAGAGATTTTCTGAGAGTGTTGCTTTAAATTTCCAGGAATCACAATTATTGAGAAGGCGGAAGATGGCTTCAATGACAATTCCTACTGGTGGAAAACAGATGGAATTTAATGCTAACTTGAAGTATGCTAATTTGGATGTGAGATCTGAATTTGCTCCTCCCAGCAGTTGCCCAAATCCAGGATCGGAAAAGATTCTTCTCCCAGTCATTAAGCCCCTTGCAAGTACCATTTCGTTCAGGGATTCTCCTAGTTCAGCTGGAGTGAAGTTTTTAGCTCCCAGTGATTCTGGTTCTGCTAGTCCATCTGCATCCAATCCGGTACTTCGGTTGATGGGGAAAAACTTGCTGGTAGTTAACAAAGACGATGATACATCCATGCCAGTTGGAGGGGTCCAACCGCACATTCAGAATAGCCCTCAAACCTCTCAATTCCTTGCTAATTTTTCTGAAGTCTCTCCTGGCAATATTCATAATCCCTTAAATCATATAGGATCCCAAGCTTCTGTCATCTTCGGTCAGAGGTCACATAAACCAGTAGGTCAGTATTATGATGGCGGATTATCGAATAGCTTTAGAGCCCATTCCAATTCAAGAAATGCTCAACTGCCGGCAGGTATGTTTCACGATCAACACATGGAGTACAGTTTTGCGACCCCTCGGGATTATCATGAATTCAAAGGTGATTACATGTCAAGCCAGCATATTAGGTTCAAGAATAGACTGGATCCTGATATTACAGAAAAAGTTATAGGAGCTCCTGACCGTCGCCATCAGCTTGCTGATTCTTCCCAAAACCCAGTGAAAGAGATCATCATCATCGACGATGTACCCGAATGTGAAACTGCGGTGCTTAGCAATGTAGCTTCGAAGTATAACCCGAATCACATGCATTCATTCTCTTGCTATCAGTCACAGGATGAATCTCCAGTTATTGAATCCCCAATGCTCCGTAATGCCAACTATCATACAACTCCCTCTAAACTAGGCAACACACATCCGGCTAGGTGGGGTTGTACTTCAGAAGGTTCTGGTGTAGTGCAGCAGCGGAGTCCTTTCACAGCAGCAGCATCTCCTCCTGGTCATGTAAGATCAACACCACTCCATTATTCGCCGGGCTTCTCATAGCGAAGGTACCTGATCTGTGGGCATTGAGTTGTGATCAAAGGTTGTTGAGGATACATATAATAGCAGCAGTTGCCAGAATTGTTTTGAGGGGTTAAAACGACTCTTTTTATAGCAAAAAATAACGGCAGTTTGCAGTTGAGAAACGAGGAACCGAAACTGGTTGTATTGAGTTACGTTTTGAGCAGTTTTTTAGGGTTCTGCTTAATTTAGGCACAATCAAAGTTTACTAAAGACTTAGATATATGTATAATCTTTGAATAATAGTTGACAAGGAACCTTTGGTTGGCTGAAACACTAGTAGTCACCGTTCCTATAAAGAAAATTGAAAATTCTCCCCTTTTTTTCCGGATGGTCTCAATAGTTTATGCAACGATCTAGTTCAGACTGAATGGTGTCGGGTGAAAAGCATTAATTAGACGGAATGAAATGAATCCATGCACATTACTTGATAGTGACCAAGAGATAAATGTGTTTTAAAGTTACGAGAACAAAGACCCCTTATTTGCTGTTGATCCCTAGCTTTAGGATAAATATGATATTAAGTTATGAGATGTTGAATAATATTGCATGCATATTTATGTTAAAGTTACTGCTCGGAAAAGTAATATTTCGGTTATTTATAATTAGAATGGTTTTTGCATGAAAGAAATATGGATGATCAATTGCTGAGTCTTCAAGTTATAGATTAAGACAAGGTCATCTGTGTTTGTTTAGTGTTTGTCTTAATAAGTGGTGTTGATGTAATACCATTAAAACAGTCTTGTGTGTGCGTGTGGGTCTTTATATGAAAATAAAGAAAATGTAAGGTGGATTAATGGGAAGGTCACAATAATAATTAGTTTAAAGTTAAATGTGAAAAATTTCAAAGGTGCATGCATATGCATGATATGATGTTACGAAAGTGTGATGACATGACAAGAACCCACTTGCCCACATGCCTTGCCTACCTATGATACTTACATTACCTTCTATGTTTATTTATTGCTCAAATAAATTTGCCCCAATCCTTTTGTAAAGTTCCCATTTATCTCTGCGGTAAATTGTAAAAAGTTCCAATTTAGAATTATTATATTAAAATTTTATTATTAAGTACATTGGGATAAATTCACAATTCGTGAAAAACCAATAGGTTTAAATTTGTACTTTGTTTGCAATTTATGCATCCCATACCACTTTCATATTTAATTTCGTAATAACTAGTGTGCATAAATTCATCCACCAAGTTGAAATTTTTTGTCTTTAATAAATGTGTTGGTGTTTGGCATTAATTTACTTTGAAAAACAAAACAAGTTGGAGTCATACCCACACTTGAATAGGGTACTACTAATATTTAAAAGAAATCAAGATGAGTGGTTATTCATATAAAAGAAAAATAGAAATTAATATTTGATATTTTTCTCATTTTTTCTTTCAAAAAGTTTGATGTTTGAACTAAAGGACCCTAATAGGCAAGAAGATTGGGTTATAGATGTATTAGGCCCTATAGCTTAATATCTTCACAACCTCTTGAATTTAACCATCTCTTTACTTAGCCCGCTTAATTTAGAAGGCACTTCATTAACATTTAAATTTAGTTATTTTTTTGTTACTTAGTCCTCACAACTCATTAAGAATACCACATTTACTCCTTTTATGTTGATGTGACACAAATTTAGAGGTGAAGTAAAAATAAAAATATAAATTCATGTGCTCCACTAATCATATTTTAGCTAAAATTAATTAAATTTGATTATTTGATAAATTAGTCATTGGAAAATTGAATGAAGACATCCAAATTAATGTAACAGATCTTTTTTTTCAAAATAATGTGGTCAAATGAGGGCAGTAAACAACAAATGATGATGGGCTTTTGAGTTAGCAAAAATCTAGCACTACCTCTACTTTATATTACCATTGAAAAAAAAAAAAACCAGAGTTTTGTTCTTACTGATCTTGAAACTGAAAGCATATTTTTGTTGAGCGTATTACATGATGCATGTCTGATGGATCAATGCAACGTGTCATCTACATATTATTTATGTATATTTTACAATATAATATTATATTATACACCACGGTGTAGGCTATGGTCACTTTGTTTTTCCCTTACTTTGTCTATACTTTGTCTTTTTCACCATTGAATTAGTTTTTAACCTATGATCCAATGGTGGACAAAACAAAGTAATGGTTACTTTGTGAAAAACAAAGTGACCATAGAATATCCCTATACACCTATTATTATTCTAATTGTCTCATATATGACACTAATAATAACACTTATTCTTTCTATTTTTAAATTACCCAAATATCATCCCATTTATATTTGTGACTTTATTCTTGCGCCTCTTATAATCCATAAAAATAAACAATAGTGGCGGTTGTATTATATTATTATTTACAATAATCACGCACCAAAAAGAAAAGAAAAGAAAAGAAAAGTATACTATTATGCAAGGAGTCTACAAGTAATTAAACAGGTATTTCCATTCTTTTCCTTTTGAATTTCCATGCTTGGCTCACTTTAACCACCGATCATCAGACCTCCACTTTGGCAGCTTTACTCTAGTATAATGTCATATGCATTTCCTTTTCCATATGAATTCCATCCGTTTAAACCAAAAAACGAATAATATCATCGTAATATTAGATTACGATATGTTATAATTGATATCAGAATTGTCGACTCTCCAACTCTATATATGATTGATGATGTAGTGATGATGCGGTCCGGGTTAAGTGGCTTTGAGACGGGTTAATGGCATGAATAAAGAATGATCTTTTAAAGTTTGATGATATGTTTAATTTCATAAATTTACAAAGATACAACGAAATATAAGTAGTGGAACTGGAATTCGAACTCAGTCGGGACTCAAAAATTTACCAAATTTTTTCGTGACGTCAATAAGAAATATAATTATATTCAAATTATACGATTAATATCCGAGTGGATTAGCTATTGCAAGGACAATATGAAAATCAATGAGAGACAGGCAAGAGAAAATCACAAATCAAACAAAAATAAAAACGCCCGGTAAGATGACTGAACAATTAGTTAGAAAATTATTTGAGCTAAAAAAAATAATAAATAGAAGAAAATTATATAATATGAGAAAAATGCTTATAAAATCAAATTAGAAAATTATTATAATATGAGAAAAAAAGGACAACTAGCACTCTGTGCAAGACGTTGTAAAAAGAAATTGGGCCAACCTTACTTAAACAAAGTCCAAAAGAAATTTAAAAAGCCATTTAATGAAGTGATATGGTTTCATTTGTTAAGAAACAAAAGACATGTAAGAATGTGCAGGGGGCTTCCTTTAGATTTCCGGCCGATCTCAGATATCTCAAATCTTAGAAAAAAATTCAGGTTATTTTCGGAGAGCAGGAGAATAGAGCCCGGTTGGCCCCCTAGTTCCACCACTAGAAATATATATAGTAGAGATATATTTAAACTTATTCGATAACTATAGATGTAAGTTTAATAGAAAAATATATGATGTACTCTGTTGTTACTAGTTAAATTTGAACATTCGTTTAACGGGTAATTACTCAATAGATGTTTAACTAGTTCATGATAATACTCATTAACATATACCTTAATTGCATTCAGTTCGTGGATTCATCTCATCTCATTTCAAGGTGTCGCTAAAAAAAATCATGGTCTGATATTTTTTGTTGCATGACACACGAGCGATTCGCACTACAAATAGTAATCTAATTACTTTGTTTATTTGTTCGGATATGTAGGCGAATAAATCTACCATGTATTAATATATTCTTTGAAATGGCTATTTCTAAAGTTTTATTTTTGTCGATTTTAAATTTGAATTCAAAATCTAATTTTTTACAATTAAACTATTGTTTGGTGAGTCGTTCTCAAATAGAATTGTTTTGTTATATCTAAAAAACTTTAAAATATGTAGTGATTGGGCCCAAGAAGTGGGAGTGAGGCCCACAGATGGCCCTTTTTTCTCGCCCCTCATAACTCAACCACACATCCAAACCCATTGAACGGTTGTTGTAACGGTCCAACCGGTCAAACTCCCCGCCATGACTTACCCGCCCATCTCCGCCGCCGCCTCCGCCACATACACAACCATCCCCATCTCCGCCGCCGACGTCATTTCCCGATCAATTCAAAATCTCACCGCCACCGTCTCCCTCCTACGCCCTTGGCCGGAACTCATCGCCTCCGCCGCATTCGACCGCCCTGATTCTTTCTCCTCCGCCGTGTCCCGCCTCCAATTCAACTTCCGCTACTTTCTCATCAACTACCTCATCATCGTCGCCGCCGCCGGCGCTTTTTCGCTCATCGGTTCCCCCGCCGCCCTCCTCTTCGCCTCCGTATTCGCTCTCTGGTTGCTGCTCTATTTCTTCCGGGAAGACCCGCTGATCCTGTGGGATTATCAAGTCAACGATCATATGATCATTTTAGGGTTAGCGATCGTCTCAATTTTGACTTTTTGGATCACCGGCGCGGCTTGGACTCTTGTTTTGGGGGTTTGTATAGGGATTTTGATTTGTGGAGTTCATGGTGTTTTGAGAAATTCAGATGGGTTATCTGCTGATGAAGAACATGCTGCTTCTACTGCTTTGATCGGTTCTGTGTCCGCCCCGCGATATGGAGCTGTCCCGGTCTCTGATCGTAATGTGTTTACTGTTCGTTAGAATGGTTCATGTTAGCCGATCCCCAGAGGAGAAATGTAAATATGAAAAATGAAATGAATGGTGGATTGTTGTGGAGACAACCTCTGTGTACCCTCCATTGATACATGGGACCTTAGCATCTTTCATCATGCAGATTCAGACAAATGAAATTAACTATTTTCAACTACCACTTTCCTTTGTTTTTCTTGTTTGTCCTTTTCTTTGATGCTTACTTTGAGATGATGTCTAATCAGAGTCATTAGATTTTAATGAATCATTGCTAACAAATATCTGAAATATCATTTAGTTGATTGTAAGTTGATGTTGTTATGGATGTGGAAATGTAATTGAGGAAAATTTCAAAATTGAATGATATGAGCAGTAATACTAATGTGCTATAATATATTTCTAACTGAATTATTACAATGTAACAAAACTAAGTTTTTGATTTTCCAACTTTCTGCATGAGAAAGGTCATATTTTGCTTCTCATCCTTACTAACTTTGCTAGTGTTTCTTGAGCAGCCAAAGTTTGGACATGGCTGTGGCCAAGCATTACTGTCCTGATGCTAATACAAGTCCTGCATAATTTTTCTCCGCTATCGAAATGGCCACCTCGAAGCAGCAACTTTGCTCTGGTTTCAAGTAAGGTTGCCTTCAACAATGTGACATCTTGCCACACGTATTCATCTACCCTTTGCTGACCTTGTAGCTTCTTCTTCTTCCAACAAAGCGAGCCGTGACACCAGTCTTGTATTTGGGACACGAATGATTTCTCTACTTCTTCGAGGACATTCGTGCACACTTTGAGAAGCTCCAGTGCCGAATTGCACCTCGAGAAGGTTGTGAAAGCTCGAATTGCTAGGGGGAGCGCCGTCTTCTTTATGTACAAAACCATGTCAACTGCCTTTAGTTGGACTAGTGGAGGCTCGGATTTGAATCCGAAAACAAGGAATGCTGATGCCCACAAGTGGTCACAACTGATTAACGGATTACCGAATTTTCGTACTCCCTGGACTGTTGACTTGGCAGCTGATAAACCTTCTTTTCTTCTTGCAAAGACTTGAGTTATAGGGTGGAACTGAATCCAAGAACCGGGTTGTTTATTGGCTTTTTGGGCTAATCCTAGTTTGACAAGAAGGCTGGCTGAATCTTCTTCACTTTGCGGCGCCATTCCACAACCTGAGCAGCAGGCAAATGCAAAACTTAAACCTTTGGTCCACTTTTTCAATTTATTTTCATTAGCTGACATGTCGTTAGCTGCTGTTGCCAGCAAATTTGCTGAAATGGGTGCGGGAGCAAACCAAGCACCAACAAGAAGCATTCTTGAGGCAAGAAGGTCCTTCGTGCTATTGGATTGCTGCAACACAATGAGACAAAAGTGGAGAAGCTTCATTAGGAAAGGATTGTGTTTACAGTATTGCTCATCGTTTATGCTCATATGAGAGTATGCAGAACCATCTTCATTCGGAACTTGATTCACAGCTTCAAAAAGTGAAGATGGAGTAATTGAAAGCTCAGAGAGAAGTGATCCAACTACCCATAACCCAAAGCTCAACCTTCCTAGATTCTCATCAAATTTATGAAGAAGTTGTAGCTCCTCACTTGGATAGTCCTTTTTCCTCCTTCCCCTCATTAGCATCATTGCCTCCGACAACGACAATGGTGGAAGCTGCATTATGTCAAAATTCATCACCTTCGGTAGTCTGGTTGTGATAATAACATGTGAGCATCCAGTATTCCTTGGGATCAAATCATATAAATCTTTCCCTTCCCACCATTCTGTTTCCGTTTCAAGATTGTCAATTATAAGCAGATATGGTATGTCTCGGAAGAGTTCCCTTTTCACTCTTTTGAATGCATCGAATTCTTGTTCTTCAAAGCTTCTGATTCTGTCTCGTTCTTTCTCACCGTCTGCACTCACATCCATCCCCAAATTGAGTGAGAGATTAAGTATGTTCTGCCTGAAATAACGAGCTTCTCCACCAATCCACAATACCATTTTATATCTCTGAGAATATCTATAAGCATATTCAAGCGCAAGATCTGTCTTTCCGGTGCCTGCAATGCCATTTATACAAAGCACACTGCTGCTTCCCATGGTCTTATGGTTACCACTTCTTTGTTTCTTGTACTTGGACCTCTTGAAAGAATTCCTTCCCATAACAGGCTCAACCCAAGCTTCTAAAGACGGCTCCTTGCACTTCCCTCTCAGCTCTAAGTTAATATATTGTCCGCTTTTATCGGTAGTCTCCTCGCTTTCCTCGGTCTCAAGGCCATCAGATTGGCCACTAGATTCTCCTTTTACATTAGGAACTGAGTGCTTTTGCTCAGTGCTATCCCCACACCCAAAGAATGCATTTTCAATCTCCATCATCTCCTTCTCTCTACCTACAAAGTATCTGTTTCGTGGGAATGGAAGCTCTTCAAATGCTTCTACATCTTTCTCAGCTACACTCTTTCGCCCAAGCTTAGCTCTTAACAAACCTGCAACTTTAGTTACACAGTTCCTCCAATTACTGTCATTGGCCTCCAGCTTGTAGTCATGCGAGTTCAATAGCCCATCGATTGCTTCTTTCCTCTCTTTATCTATGGAATTGCAGTAGAGAAGACCCATGATTTCAGATAGCCCGGTGCCAAAGAAAAGAGGAATCAAATTCTTCTTCTGAGCAAAGAATCTTATCTCTTCCAAGCTCAGTTGGTTAAGAAAGCTAGAGTTGGTCACCACCACAACCCCATAAGCTACAGAGCAGATAATTCTGTCTGCAACATCTTGGCTTTGATCCGAGTACTTCGCTCTATCCGCTACAAAGCAAGCTATTCCCTGCATTTCAAGCTCAGACTTGAGCCATTTACAGAAGCGAATAAGATTAGGATTGTGGCCATGGAAACCAATGTAAACATCACAGCTTCTGAGTTTAGCATTGGAAGGTGGGGAAATAGACCCTTTGAAGGATATACGCGGGACAGGAAACGAGAAAGAGACTCGCGGTGGAGCAGGATCTGAAACTGGAACACAAGTAACATACTTGAGTTTTGCATCAGCAGGGTCATCAGAATATTCATATTGGTCTGAAGGTGGAGTGTAGGAGCTGCTTGGTATGTCATCTGACTGTGAACCCCGGTATGATGAGACCAAAGGAGATGAAGATGGGTGGGTGAGATTGAGATTGAGATTCTCTTGTGGTTTTGGATTTGGAGGTGGTACAGTAGCTCTTGGTGAAATGTATGGAGATTGGAGGGCTGAGACAAATGCTGATGATGGTGGTGAAATAATGGAAGGAGAGTTATAGGGTGAAGATTCAATGGAAGATTTCAAGTTTGGAGAAGCCAAATATGAATTTGAAGCAAGATGGGATAAGGTTCCATTACCATTTTTACTTGAACAAGTTGAAGTCTTTATAGTGAGCCCAGTTTGAGAAAGTGAAGTTTCTTCATCCATGGCCACAAAAAAACAGCAGTAGATCTCTCACGTTTGAATGACAGTGTCACTTGTAAGATGTTGATAATAAAGCTCCATTATTTGATAGAAGGTGTTGAGAAGAGAACCATTTTAGCTCAATGTTAAGCTAACTGGAATGGAATCCCATTGAAGCTGACAGAGAGAGAGATATGTTGAAGTGAGTGAGTGGGTCTGATGAATGCAACAGTAAGGAATGGAGATATCTGCATGTGATGTGCACATACATACATGTATGTAATCAGATTAGCATGGTGGGCCTATGAGTCAGAAGCCATCCATAACTGGGTCTTTTTTCTTCTGCCTATTGAAACCAGCAAAGCAAAGCAATGTTATTTATATCAGGTAAGCATTTCTTCTTGTTCACATATGAATATTACTTTGAGCTCTCTCTTGACTCAATCATTCATTCATTCATTCATTATCTGAAAATGAAACAAATTAATGACCCAAAAATAGAAAAATAATAGCTTTTTTTCCTCATTACATGTTAATACTATCAGGAGATAAACAAGCATACAAAAGAAAATAGGACTAAGAACTAAACTTACCAATGTATGATTGAGTTTGAGACTTGAGATGAAGAAAGAATGAGACTTTGTTGGTGCAGAGGAAGGCCTTTCTTTCTTTCTTGTCTGTCTGTTTGTTTCTCTCTCTAATAACAAGCAGTGAAAGAGAGAAGTGGGAATCTAAATGTAGGGGGTTGGATCTGCAATGCAAAGTCCCAGAATTAAAATAATAAGTAAGTGCTTAAAAAAGAAATGCAGAGAGGTTAATGGGTATTAATTAGAAATATATAATAATAGTTACCTTGGGGTTAGCTTAGCCTATTTCTTTTTGTTTTATGTGTTGTACTACATTATGAGATAAACTTTGAATTTTTAATGTTTAAAAAAGAAAGGGAAAAAATCAAACAGGGTCACAGAAGCCCAAAAAATATTGGTCAGAGTAAAAGGACTTTGGGAGAGGAACCATGACTCAGAGAACCAATCTGGTTGATTTTTTATAATTATATGTGAGGAGGAGAGAAGTGGGTTTTCTTGAATTCAATTCAAACTGGTACTAGAATAATTATTATTTTTAACAGTCTGTGCTCTTTATGTTATCACTGTGTTTATTGTCTGATTCTGAGCCTATATTGTGCTGGACATTGCACCAAAGACCAGTCCAACTAAACAAAAACTTAACTATTTTCATCTGCTCAATGGATTTTTACATTCATCTTTTACCTACTTACTTGTTGGATACCAACATATCCTTTTTCTTTTCTAAAATCCATCTTCCCAAAGTTACATCATATCTCATTCAACTTTTGAATATATTTAAACTGATCTATTGATCGCTTACATTTGTTTAGAATAACTTATCTGCCTCTCAATTGCTTACACTAATATATTTTCTCTTTGAATTTGCAAATATATAATTTGCATTTTGTTAAAATTTATTTTTGCTCTGCTGCGTGAACTTCAAAAATTAATTATACAACTCAAAGCAAGTTTTGAGAGTGAAGAGAACATTGCATGCATTATGAGAGTTAATCTGCTTTTTTAGTCAAATTCAAGCAGTGATTTGAATTGTATCTCAATACAAATACATAAAGTAATTTCATTCTCTTCTTTTTTTTGTTCCAACTAGCTTCTTATTAAGGTACTTTTGTGATTTATAAATAAATAAAAATTGTAGTGCTTTTAGCTGTTATATAATTATTGTTCTTTATATTTGGATATAAGATTAGGCAGGGCACCAACTTGTATATAGGTCTAAGTAAATATAGCAAATCCTTTGATTTTATTTAGTAGATTCATTTCATCATAGCCTATCTGTCATTTAAAAACTAATTACATCCATGTGGTTCTTAATGATACTTAACTCATTGTAATCTTTTTTCTTTTTGATTTGTTATTTAATTGTATCAGCATTTCCACTTGCTTTCTTTTTATATATATAAAGTTTCATTATTTTTTATTATTAGAGAAGCCACTAATCTACATTCTTAAACTTACTAATACTCGAGTTCAAATTATTTCTGTATATACCATCTTTCATAAATGATCCGTATTAAATATGTTGCTCCAAACTCATCTTCTCATCACACACAAGATTTTATTTTCATTTATGGATCTTCCTAATAATTATAATATATATTTTAAAGGCTTAATATAACTTCTTGAATTTGGCTTCTTGAACATACAAATTGTTTTATTACTTCTTTAAATTTACTTAAAGTGACAGAATTAATTCTTTAAGTCCACGTGGAACAATAAGAAAGGATTTTTTGTCTACTACTTTATGTAAGTTTAAGAAATGAGTATATTAGTATACGTAAGTTTGGGAAGTGGCTAATAGATTATTTTAAACAAATTCAAGGAACTAACAATACACTCTTTAAATTTAGTGAGTTAAAACTGTTTTCTGATCAAGCACAATGACATGTTCATGTATATAAAGATATGAGGATGTCAAAGATTATTTTCTTTGTCATGAACGAAAATGTGATATATATTGAATTGATTTATTTTTTCTGAAAGCATATTGAATTGATATTATAGCTCTGGATTTCTTTTTCTTCTTTTTATCTGGAAATTTATGTTATGATAAGTTACTTTTGTAATTTGTTAATAAAAAGCTGCTTGTATTATTAACAATATTTTTCAATATAAGATTAGGTGTGGCATCAACTTGTATAATTATAAGTAACTATAGAAAATCTTTAGATTTAAATTAATAGATCATTCAAGTGTAGCTTATAATTGAAAACTAATTACGGACATGTGTTTTTTTTAGAGAGATTTTAGAGTACTTCTGAAGTATGGTACTGCTTGATTATAAATAGAATTTTATTTTTTTTATTATACCTTAAATAGTCTCTCATATTGATCCATCATGCTTTATATTTTTAAGGGAGTATTGTACTCTGAGAGCGCTTTAGAATTTTTCTTGTTTATGATAGTTGACACATTGTATGTGCTAAAAACCTTTCGTGCATGAAGCAATTGAACTAAAAGATCGAGCTAATAATTAAAACTTAACGATGTCTTTTATATTGATTTCTGGCACACCTCCTAATTATTCGAGCTTTAAGCTTGAAGTTTACAACACTAGTTAATTTTATCATGTGTTTTTAATTAATCAATAAATAAAATTGCCATAACTCGAACTTAAATTCTTTAAATCACAAAAGTTCTAATAACGTATCAATAAACCGATTGAATTAAAAAACTGAGCGAGACGAATAAATTTTTTATATCAATTTCTGCCACTTTTACCTACATCTCAACTTTATTAATAGTAGTAGTATTTGTTAATCGGGTTATTTATTTATATTAGCATTTCCACTTTATTTTTTATTTTGTTTTATACCAAAGCCGCCACTACATATAATCTATTTTCTTAAATTTGTGATAGCTAAGTTCAATTGCATTAACTAAAGTTGGAAATTAGCTGTTCGAATGATTTCCAAACAATTCATTTTCTTTACAAATTATCTGTACTAATTAAGTATTACTTTTCATAATATACTAGAATGAAAAAAGTAATAACAAAATAAAGTTTGTTTTGGGTGGCATATTACATTGTATAATTTATTCATTATTTTGTTCTACTTTCGGATGGCATTTTATCTACTATACGTCACTTCATTATCAATTCTGTTAAATTGTCCCACATTGTTACTTTGGAAGCTAAAATAACTCTTTAAATATAGCAAACAATCCTATTTCTTAAGGTGTCTTTTGGAGTTAGATAGGCTTTGCTAAGATGGTATCAGAGCTATGGAGTGCATGTGAAATTGTCTCACATTGCTACCTTAGAAGTTAAAATAGTTCATTAAAGATAAGATTGGCGTGATGGGGCGTGTTAAATTGTCTCACATTGCTACCTTGGGAGCTAAAATAGTTCCTCAAATATAGCAAGCAATCCTATTATTTAAGGTGCCTTTTGAGGTTAGTTAAGTTTTGCTAAGAAATTCTCTCCTTTAATTTGTTTTATGGTTGATAATTTAATAACCAATCAATATGGTAGAGAATAAATTTGTCTATGTTTCTTATTAATAATAAGTCATAGCCATTTGGCTACAGATCTAATAGCATTTCACTCGATTTTGTTTGAGATTAGAACCATTATCTCTAGCACATATTATGTTTTGACACTTGAATCCAACTCGTGGCATATGTTTATTTATTATTATTACTATTATTATCATTATTTATTATTATTGTGCAAATAGATATCTTTACTATATATATATATATATATATCACCTATCTGATTATTAATACATTTGAAGCCATAATTTTGAACCTTTATATAAAACAATCACATAATAAGGTTGAGAATATGTGATTGTCAAAAGAAATGTGATTGCTAAATGGGGCATTATTACTAGACAGAAATCAAATTGAAGAGAAAGAGGGTTTTATTCCTTTTTCCACGTGGCCTTCAATATGACTCTCATTAGTTTTTTTTGTTTTTTTTTTTTTTGAAAACAATATGGATCTCATTAGTTAATCATTTAAGCATGTGCTGATTTTTACGAAATTTCTCTCAAAATTAACATAGTGAACAGGAAATGTATAAAAATAATTTTATTAATGTAATTTAATTGATGTATTTGAGTTAAATTAGTTCAAATTTGCATCATGATATGTAATTTTTTTTATGCATTTCAAAACTTTTGAACTTTCTTGCTCTAAAGAAAAAAAAAACTTTTGAACTTAACAAAAAATAAATAATTAAATCTATATTTTTTATCCTGAAAAATAATAAACTGATTCGAAGTACACTAAAATGCATTTTTGAAGTGAAATCGCTTTAAACTAAATTGAGTTGAAATCAATTACTGATAAAACATGAATTACAGAGCCAACAAAAAAAAACGTGGACTTTTATTAATAGTTCCAATTTTCCTAATACATCCAAATTTCATATATTTATCCAATAAAACGTTAATGTCTCACGTTTCCAATTTAGGAGACAGTATGATCCTTAAAACAATCTTATCTCCTTGAGGTACCTTGGCCTTTAGGGTTAATAAAGGCTCTGTAAAGACCTTAAGAGAAAATATGATTGTCTTGTATATTAAAAGAGTCATATAATTTTCCAAGTTAACATAAGCCTTTAACACACCCTTTCACATTAAAAATTGTAAAATTCAATCAAACACAACAGAAAATCGCCCTAATTAACAAAACTAAAATTGAAAACTGAGCCTTTTGCTCCAAAATCAACAAAAGTATTTCTAATACAATACATCTTAAATTAAGGGTTTTAAGATCCTTTGAGCTACTAAACATCGATCATGGCTCACCCTTAACCTACACTGTACATTTTTTATTCCTATTATACAGGGGGATAGATAGATAGATACCATAACCAACTAATAGTTTTGACTCTTGCTAATTGACCTTGAATTCTTTTATATTATATTTTTATCAATCTAGGACCCGATTTATTACTCCTTTTTTTTTAAATGTTGGTTATCTTTTAGAATTGAACCTTTTCATAAATATTGGTCGTTTTTGTCATTTATGATAATAAGAATTAGCGTTTTGTCAATTATGCTCATATGCTTATAGAATTTTAAGGAAAACAAGTAACAAGAGAAATTAAAAGGATGATAGATTAGTATTTTGCATGGCACGGGTATGACACCTCCGACTTTTTATTTCTTTCTCTCATTTTAACTCTTTTTTCTCTCATTAATATTATCACATTCTATACCTTTTCTTTCACATTATTATTATTCTTTTACTATTTTTTCAATTATTTTTACTATCAATTTTATTTCTTCCTTAAATTTAAATGTAAATTTACATATATTTTCCTTTTTTTTTCTTCAATTCCATTATTTTACGTCATTAATTTTTTTTTCAATATTGATTGATTTTGCTATTTTGAATGGAACTAGAGTCGTGTATCGTTAATTTTGGTATTTTATGCAAAACTAGAGGTGCATGCCAAAAAAAATTATTTGCTTAGAAACGTATCTCTTTATATGAATTTCTGGATTCGCCACTGATACCAGGTTTAAGTCTATGGCTTTTATCTATTTTTCAAAACTCATATTCAATATTTACTTTCTTCAACTTTGTTAGTTCAGTGTTTTGTTAGTTATATTTTAACGCTTCCAAGGGCAACCAAATCATTGTGGTAACACCGTCATATTATCCAATTAAATCAATTTCCCGGCATATAAAATACATCTAGCTACCTTTTTAAATAAGATAAATATACTTGACGAATAAATGCTTGCTAGGGAACAATTCTATATTTATTAACTGGTTATGCTCAATTATTGTGTTAATCAATCACTTTTAATTTGCTCACAGTGGACTTTATGAAGTTATATTAACATGGTACATATTATTTTGTGTTGATTTTTTTATGTGTTGATCTTTTTATTTTTATTTTTTTTTTGTGTAACTTTTTAGAGTTTGCAATATGTCGAGATCGTATGATTCAATTAAGGATGTTACGGACGCTAAGTCATTCTGGAAAATCAAAGCTTGCGTGATGCGACTATGGAAATTACCAAATTTTGTTGGGACTGGATATTATTGTATCAACATGATACTAATAGATGACAAGGTAATTAGTTTACATATGATATGTTTTTGTATTTGAATTCAAATATTGACTTATTAACGCATTATATTTTTTTCATAGGACCTCATACACATACACATAAAAAACTTAATCTATTATGATCTCAAGCCAATAAACATACAACGCGATGAAGACGATACTTTAAAATTGGGCGATTTGGGTTTATTGGGGCCAAGTGAAAGAACAGGGACTCCGACACAGGGATATCGGCCCCCCGAAATAGATTGTAAGTTGAATTAACAACGGAATTATGATTGTGTATTGAATTGAATTCTTAAAATTAATTTGTGATAAACTTTTTTGCAGTTGTTAAAACGAAGACATAATAACACAAAAAGTAGATGTATTCAGTTATGATTTGTGTCTATAACTGATAACGAAAGAGCCGCAAGAAGAAATATGAAATACAAATAAAAGAGAAACAAAGCATTGTGGACATGGAAAAAAAATTGTGGGACCAAAAAGGCCATGCGATACACGAAACAATGATGATGAAGATGCAAAATCAAACAAAAAATGACTGATCCAAACTGATTTAGAAGAACAAAGATAAACGTATTGAAATAGATGCAACAATTGTGACAAGAATGACCATTGATTGCATTAATCTGACTGCAAGTGAACAACTATCGTTTGTAGATATAATTAAGATTCTAAAAGAATTCAATTCCCTTACATACATATATATATACATACATACATCTCTAAGGAAGTTTTCTAAAATTGAACATAGGAAAAAAATAGAAAAAGAATAGTAAAATAAAGATGAAATCTCTACCGTCATATTGTGAACACATGTGATTGAGGGCATCTCTAGTGCTTCAATTGGAGGCTATCCAGCAAATAAGTTAATACAAATTAATTGCATGTCTTCAATTCAATACAAAATCATAAGTTACCACTTACAATCAATTTCGGGGGAGATATCCATGTGTCGTAGACCATGTTCTTTCCTTCGGCCCCAATGAACCCAAATCGCCCAATTTTACATTATCATATTCATCGAGTAATATATTGATTGGCTCGAGATCGTAATAGATCAAGTCTCTTCTGTGAATGTGATCCATAACCATTGCTAATTGTTTAAGCATGGTTAACACGCTTTGTCATTCCAATCTCTGAATTGACTTTTCCAAATCTGTAGGATATAATTTCCAATTATGTTGGATATAATTCCAGTACAAGGAAATAAAAAACTTGGTCCTCAGCATAGCCAATGTATCCAACCAAGTGTTCATGTACAAGGCTTAAATCTTCATAGTATTTCTTTTCATGCTGCATAATTGATAGAAGTAATAAGTAAACTTTTTTCTAAGCTGATTGATAGAAGTAATAAGTAAACTGTTTTCTGGAAGTACCAACTACTAATCAAAAACTCAAAAGCTTATCTTGTATAGAAACAAATATTTCGTATCTATAGATTAGGGTTGGTCACAAATCCTTGCGATCCAATCTTGAATCAAATATTAAAAGTAAAATATTCACAATTATAACTGTTTTTTACCGAATTTAACCGAATCCAGTCAAACCAAGTCAATAGTTTAGTTAAATTCGGGATCATTTCACTTAAATATTTTATCAAAACGAACTAATTATGTATCTGTATCCAACATATAGTATAAAGTCTTATGTGTTTGTCAGTCTTTCTTTTTATTTTTAATTTATAAAAAAGTAATGGCTCACTACCGTCAGATTCAACCAATCATGCAACCCCTTAATCCTAGCCGCGTATTCTTCTTCTAACGACGTCACATTTTATTGACTTACTAATCAAATTAAATTTTGATTTAGCTGTACAATGATTATTATTATTTTTTACCTCTTTTAGCCTTTTTCTTTTTATCATCCTTTTTTCTTTTCAAATAATAGTAATGGTAATTATTCTTAATTTATGGTATTTAATTAAATTGTCAGCACACAGTGACAGATCCATAAATGACTCATAGGGGGTGCTTCAATGTCGAGTGCTTGAAATTTTTTACGGCTCTATCGTAGCTAAAAATTATATTTATATACATAGGTTAATAAATTTAATTTTTTGATAATCCCCTCTCTTGAGATACTATCATGAATTCCAAAAATTCTCAATTGATTTCAAACAAAAAAAACACCTTAAATTACCAACCATATATTGTCAAGCAAAAAAATAAAATAAAAAAAGGTAAAAACATTGATGCTATTGAAAGAACATTGTAAATATTTTATTTATTAAAGGCCAAGCATCATCATTTTGAAATGTGTTTTTTATATTAAAGACAAGTTAGACTTTTAAAATATAATAGATGAGCTTTTTTGATGAAAGATGAGTGGGCTTTTAAAAAGAATTAAATATAATAAAACAAAATAGTAGATAATAGTCATCTTCTTCTACATTGTTTTACTGTAAGTTCGATCTAAACCCTAGCCAGAAAAAATTAAATGTCAAATCTTGAACAGTGGCCGCTCTTATTATCTGGACGTCGTTTCTCGTTCTTCCTTGATGTTTTATAGTGATATATGGGTGCTCAATTGGCCATTTTTGGGTGTTTTCGTAAATAAAATTAAAGCTTCACTCATAGCTTCTACGTAGTTTTCTGGCAGCACTGGGTGCTCGAGCCCCCCTGGCACCCCCTGGATCCGTCCCTGTCAGCATATGTGATTGAAAGCATCTCTAGTGGTTCCATTGGAGGTTATCCAACAAATAAAGAAAATATGAAATTGCTGAATAGTCCTTCTATAAAAGTTAGACAATGATCAAATATGGAGAGTTTTCAACTTTGACATTGTTTGTTGATTGGAATGTGCATTACAAGAATGAGAGAAAGAGATTGGATTCTACCCAATTATTATTTTTTTACAAAATTTAATGAGACCCACACACTATAATTGAATTTAAAAATATAATTAAACTATTAAAATATTGAAAGTGTTCAATCACTAGAGTTCATACTAGTCGTTGGCCCGTGCTATGCACAAATACTTCTTTAAAATATATAAATTTGAAAAGTTTAAAATTGTCAATTAAATTCTTAAAATATGTTGAAACCATCCGTTGAATTACCCACACCATTGATTATTTCAGTATTCTTATAACTTTTCAATTTCAATACAATCAATATTTTCATTTATTTTATTATTGCTATAATTATATATATATAATAAGAAAATCAAAGATCACAAATAATTTTATTTTTCCAAAAAAACATATACTAAAATTTAAATTGTATAAGTATAAAATTTATTCATTTTAAAGATCAATTTTTATCTATTAGGAAGAAGTTGATAAAATTTACTTAAATTATTCATATGCTCTTCTGAGTAAGAGTTTCCTCGTCTCTTTTGCGTAAGAGTTTTGTCTTTTCTTTAGTAAAAGCATTTTCGTTTTCGATTCTGATAAATTTCAATGGAGAATCAATTGACAAATCTGTCTCTTGATGATGGTGAGGATGGAGTTTTGAATTTCTTGGGGGATCTTCCCCAACATGAGGTCAAGAGGAGCAACCTGTGTATGATCGGTCGTTTCATGACTGAGAAGAATATTAATGTAGGCGCGATGCAAAAAATAATGGCGAATGTTTGGCAACTGAGGGAGGGAGTGGCGATTACTGAGATCAAAACAAATCTTTTTGGATTTGAATTTTTCCATGAGATAGATAGAGATCGAATGGTGGCTGGAGTTCCTTGGTCTTTCGACAATCACATGCTAGTGTGGGATGAGTGGCCGGCGGATATGGCAGCGGCTGAGATCCAGTTATTTTATGCTCCATTTTGGATTCATGTTTATCATCTCCCAGTGGGATTTATGTCTGAGGTAGCAGGGAAACAAATTGGCAATTTAATCGGCTCTTTTATTGAGTATGATGGCAGTAATTCAGGCAAGCAAAGTCAATACATGCGGTTGCGAGTGCTGGTAGATGTTCGGAAGCCTCTGGACGAGGAGGGTTATGTCCATTTCAAATATGAGAGGTTGGCTACTTTTTGTTACATTTGTGGTTTAATTGGTCATTCGGAGCGTTTTTGTGAGAAACTCTTCAAATGTGATCTGAGTAGCATCACAAGGGAGTGGGGAGAATGGCTCCGGGCACCGACGAGAAAAGGAGGAGGAAAGCCTAGTTTATGATAATAAGAGTTAGCGTTTTGTCAATTATGCTCATATGCTTATAGAATTTTAAGGAAACAAGTAACAAGAGAAATTAAAAGGATGATAGATTAGTATTTTGTATGCTATAACTAATGATATTTTAATTTCTCATATTTTTACAAAAGCGACTAACATTTAAAATCGGAGGGAGGAGGGAATATTCCGTAAAATTTTCTTATGATCTATTTAACATATTGAATTTTTTGCTTAGATATTACGTCGTAATATCGTTCACTAACCCATTTCAACAATTTTAACAATTTTAGCTAAATTATAAATAATGTTATAAACAGTAAGTATCTCGGATAAATGAAACCAATAATACTGAAACAACATTTTGAATAAATAAAGTCATGAAACTAAAATGCTTGAACTTTTTATTTATAGTAACAAATAATTGAATGACAAGATGACAGTAGTCATGGATACCATAATCATACTGATACAGTTATACTGCCTCATCATTCAAGTTTCAAAATTAAATAGACTTGTAATAAATCAAACCAAGTATGATTGCAGATCAAATACATTATTATTATTATTTATTATTATTATTATTATTATTATTATTATTTACAATTGGAATAGTGCAAATTTAAGTCTAGTTCTTTAACAAAAGATACGTAATATTTGGAGCATGATTAGAACGTACAATTATACATAAAAGCCTAACTCTGCAAACACAAAATTTGAACAACAAAAACTATAAATTGATGAAAGATTTTTTCATATCACATCAAAAATATTATATATTTCAGTTCATTTTATGAGTTTCGAAACGTGTTAAGAGTATTTGTTCAATCTCGGTTCTTGTTTTTAATATGGAAAAACACTCAGCAGATTCATTATAAAAGGGAGGGACTGGAACCATTTGTTCCACTTAGATGCTCTGTCTCAACAGAACATAAATACACTGAAACTGGCTTCAGCAATCAAGTCGCTCTCCCCTTCTCTCCGTTAATAGTCCTATACTCCGGTCTCTGGTAGTATGTACTGTACACAAGAAGAAGCAACAATTGTACTACATGGCCTCGAATAGGACCCGGTGCTCCAGAAGATGTGATAGAACATCCCTCATCTTTTCAACTGATACAGGTTTCATTATTACACCATCCATCCCCACTCTCATGCAATTTTCCTTTGTCACTTTGTTTGTGTTTCCAGTGAGCGCCACAATTAATGGCCTCTCGTGACGTTTTGTGAATTTTTTATGTATGTTGAGAGCACCTTCAAAACCATCAGGCATGCAAACATCCATGAATACAACCTTGTAGTCTTGCGTAACTGCTCGTAGACACTCGTCCGTGGAACCAACAGTCGTTACATCACAACCCAAGTGCGCAAGAAGCCCTCTCGTAACCATCCTGCTAACCCTGTAAAGCCACCAAATGTTTCATTAAATTAACTAGCAACCACATTTTTCTCAAATTCAGATATCAGGTTTATTATATTAGCACAAATACGAGTGACACAAGGCTTACAAGCAAGCTGATGTCTCTTGGATGGATGCATGCTAGAGAAGTTCAATTTGACAAAAATAAAGCTAGTAATATGGATCCAACAACTTATTCATTTAGTTCAACATTTTGTAAGCAGTCTTCTCTTCACAGAACTTACTTTAGTACGAGCATATATTCTAAGAGCTAACTTATGGTTCTCAAGGCATATGGTCAGAACAGAATGCCACTGAAAGCATAGAACATAAAAGGGGATGATGTGTATAATATACCAACATGCTTTCTAGAATTGATACAGATTTTGACTACATTATCTCCCTGTTGTACTTAACTTTCTTCTCTAACCCATTTTCAGTCTTAGTAGCAATTCCATCACCGATTTTCTAATTCCACACCCACCATATGACCCCAAGTTACCAATACTAATTCTATTTCATCCCATATCAACTTCAACTTAAACTCCAAAGACAGGGGCAAAGCAACAATCATACTTTAAGATGATGTCCAGAATTAATTCCTTCCATGAACACTAAAATCCTGTTGATTGCCAAAAATCAGGATTCCCAGGTTGGAAATGCAGAGCCAAGAAAATTTCCTCAAATTTACAATAGACGCACAAGCACACATATTAACTACACATAGAGACAATAAAAAATGTCCTTCAGAAAATATAAGAAAGTAACAGTAATCTGCTTTGTATAAATGCAAGTGAAAAATCAACAATCAAAGAGATTGGTCAGTGGAAGGCACTTACGATGCCATGACCTAGATTCTAAGGAATTGAGAGATGTATAAATAAAAACACAATGAAGACAGCTGACAGTGTAACACTTCTTTATGAATCAAGCATGAGAAGTTTCTGCTCAAATGGCACTTCGATTATTTGCAGGATTTAATCAGTCGTATCTTTTATAACTTTGAAATGTACTATTTCGAGAAAGCATCAATTAATAAGACAAGAATCCTAAACATTATTTATACAAATGTGACCTATTGATAGCTAGTATAGAATTTGTGTTGATAAACATGCTACTTTTCTAGAAAGGTTGAGATTTGAACCCAAGACCTCCTTTGTCCACTTTGTTGAGATGTGCCAACTGAGCTATATATCCAATTGGTAAGACTAGTATTGGATTTTTAAACCTGATAATATAAATACTTGTTCAATATGTACATTATCTTAATATATTTATCCTTTATTTGGGCCCCTCAAGCAATGGCCAAGTAGTAAGACCATATGTATAAGATGAATTGGTCTGTGGAGGAGATGTTGAAGTTACTCTTATCAAAACAAAGAAACGGATTTGGGATCAAGATGACACATAAGTGGTACATTTTAGATTGAACTAAACTGCTCGTGAGAATGAATTCACAACCCAACAAACTTATTTCACTTTTTTTCATCTTTTAAATTTATGACTATATATCATCATATAACTCACATAAAATGTCATGATATTTCATAGATTTAATGAAAAATCTCAACAACAAGGACCTTGAAAATCTTTCCGAACTCAAAAAGTGTTTTAGATCTCATTTCTAATGTCTCAAGGCTTATAAATTCGATAGCTGTTAAAAAGAAAACAGAAGAAGCTCACAAGCCAACAATCGACGCAATCCTCATGAAAAGATGATAAAGACATATAAGATTTTGATTTTACATACCCGTTATCATCCATCACAAGAACTTTAAGCCCAGAAAAGGTTGTCAGCCCATGATTTCCTGGAATCTTTTGCATTAACAGAAGCTTAGATTCATTTGAACGCTCAACAACCCCAAGTTTTACGACAAAGATTGCAGTGCATCCTTTACCAATACCATCACTTTCAATCCAAATTTGTCCACCCATAAGATTTACAAACCTACAAGTTGCAAGCGCTAAAATAAATATCATATTGCTTCTTACTACACTCCTACAAATCTTATAAGTAGAGAGAGAGGAGAGTTGGGGAACAGAAGTATAGAAGTAAATACAAAACTGCTTCAATTCCCCAATATCTAAAACAAGTTGTTTACAATTGAGAAAAGATAAAAATAAGACAAAATACCTCTTACAGATTGCAAGACCAAGTCCACTTCCATTGGAATTCCGAGTTGTCACAGATTGACTTTGTGCAAATTTAGTGAATAATTTTGGAATATCTTGGGGGTTTATTCCTAGCCCCTCATCTTTTACCTATGGCGGAAAAAAGAGAGTCAAATATGTCAATTTTAAGGACTAAAAACTGACAATGGAAAAATGCAGGTCTTATGCCTATCAAATTGACACTGGAACAATGTAAGTCTTATGCCTATCAAATATGTCAACTTTAGGACTAAAAACTGATATTCAAACCTATGTAGGTCTTAGAGCATGGCAGGTCATATGCCTATCAAATTTACCAACCTGTACACGTAGATAGAACTGGTTATCACTTGACACTGGATAAAAATCAGGAATTCGAAGCTCTCTTAAAGATTCTGGTTTAGCAACAGAGGCAATAACCGAGATGGTGCCTTCCTTTGAGAACTTCACAGCATTACCAACAACATTTAAAATAGTCTGCATGAGGCGTTTTTCATCACCCATCGCATATTCCGGCAAATCTGAAGCCAAATTTAGCGTAATACGTAACCTTTTGACAGATGCAATAGGCTTGATCAAGTTAAGGACCTGCAATGGGAAACAATCAAATTTCTTAGTATCCAATTGCAAACCAGATTCTTGCACATTTTTATATATGTAAGGCACAGAACAAAATTTAAGTATTTTATCAGGACCACATAATCTAACCTCCTTGACTACAGCATGAAGATTGAAATTTCCCATGTCAAGCTGAAGGCTTCCATCTTCAAGTCTTGAAAGATCCAATACATCATTTATCAAAGTAGCCAAGAGATTACTACTCTTAAGAATGGTCTCAACCATCAAGCGTTGCTCAGGTGTTAGCTCAGTTTCTTGAAGCAACGAAGAAAGGGCAATGATTGCATGCATGGGAGTTCTCATCTCATGATTCATGACTGCCAAGAAATCATTACGAGCTCGAATAGCTGTTTCTGCTTCTCTTCTTGCATGATCAAGAGCTACATTTTGCTCGATTAGAAGATCCCTTGCACGCATTGACTCTTCCAATATAGCAGCATGAGAAAGGGCAACAGCTACCTGACTCAAAAATACAATCTCAAAAATCAGCAACAGGGAACAATGTTTTGCTTCTTTACAAAGTTGTATTTTTTTTTCTTTCCTTTCATTTTGGAACACCTCACTCATGACGTGCAACCTGTGAATGACTTCCTAGGAATCAAGAAAACATGGAGATAAGCTTCATAGTTTCTCAAATGTATTTCTAAGTTCAAGTGATGAAGAAACAGAATTGACGATTTCAATTTGCTCTTTAGTTTTTTACTAATCTTGTCCTTTCACTTATTCTCTTCCCTAATTTCCTCTTTCCAGTAATACCTTTTTGAATCATTTTCGTGTCAATCTTTATCTTCCTAATCCTACTATATTCTCTTCTATTTCTTTCCGATGTTCTTCTATTCGTTCTACATCATCAGATTAATAAATAGGCTCAATATGTAAGCTGCAAATCATTCTAGCAAGCAGCAAGCACAGAGACCATCAATTGTCCTAATATCATAAGTTTGTTAATGATGTCAAGAAATCAGTAACTAAGCTAGCCTGACAAAGAAATGCTATACACAATGACACAAGCATATTCACTAAGCATAAGAAAAACAATAACATAAACAATATGCAGGTAATGTAACAAAAAATAAAGCCATTTAAAACCTGATCAGCAACTACTTCAACAAGCTCCAGCTCATAAGCATGCCACTGTCTTGCACTATCTGAGGGAAGCATTAGTACCATCAAAGCATAACGTTTTGTAGAGAGCTCAGGCCAATCGTTAATTTGAAAATTAGAGAGATGAAGAAGTGGTACACGAACAGCAACCACCTCTCCAGGCATATGTTTTCCAGCAAAAGGCCGTATTCTTGCAACTGGAGAATTAGGTGAAATTTTTATAGCTCGGTTACTACGGAATACTTGATTTATCACAGGAAGCTGAATAGGAACAGTATAACCAACAGGATTCTGCTGCCGAAGAGTATAAGAAAGCTGAAGCTCTAACCCAGTGCGTGTTGGCATCCACAATGCACACTCTTCCAATGCCAATGTCCTTCCAAGTTCAACCAGAGTAGTCTTCAGAATAGTATGTCTATCAAGCGTGCTTCTGATCTCATGAGTGAGCATCCTTACATGCCGACCTGTTTCTTCCTGGGTACGGATGAGACCCATCTCTCTATCAAGCTCAGCAGCCTTGTTTTTTAAAAACAGCTCTCTAGTTTTCACACTCAAAAGATCAGGAATGATATGCACCAGCATAAGAGCTGTTGCGCACGACACAACAGCAGTTAAAACTTTAGCTGTGGTCATCACAATTGCCACAGTTCGACTATGGACCGTAAAAGTCCATAAGTTAATAAGATGGGTTGCCCCGCATAGAACTATAAAAGCACCAAACTGCACAAGAACCCATTTATACGGAAAAACCGCGGATTTCTTAACAAAGTAAATGAGCTCTAGAGGAATAGAAAAATAAGCAAGAGCAATGAAGAAATCTGAAATATACTGATATTTCATCAACAATTCCTCCGCTGACCATTGTGGCTCAATACAGTTGCAAGACTCCATTTTGACTTCAACCCGAATGCCCCGGTCAATAAAAATACTTCCTTGTCACATAACTGCAACACAAATCAAATATAAGTAATCAAAATCAAAATTGAATACCTAGCTGAAGTAAAGCTGATTCCTTTATGCAAGTACCCAAACAATTTCTAAGATTGAACAACATAAACTTAAAATAAAGCAGACTCAATTGAGCTAATTCAAAAGGGTAACAAGAAAGACACAAAAGAATGAATTTTGATGTGTGTTCTGTTTGATCAGTGAAAGATGAAGTAGCTACCTGAAGAATCTTGGTTGAAATAAGAAATGTTGGTGAAGAAGATTTGGGGTTTGGGGTTAGGGTTTGCAGATGGGAGGAAGAAAAGGAGAAGAGGAAATTGGAGTTGTAGTTGTTGTTGTGGTTGATGGGATTTGATTTTGGTGCTGTTTCTTCCTTTCTTTTTTGTTTTTCTTTCCTCTTTCTTTAGACTTGCTTCCACTGTTACTAATTTTTTATTTTTTGTATATATTTTATGACACCACGGCGTCGTTTCACAGATAAGGACATTTGACTCCTTTGATGAGGTTGCTTTCCTAAGAGAGTTGTTCTCATTTTCAGTTTGTGATTTATTATTGATGCAATAGATAATGGGGGTGTTTGGCAAAGAGATTTTTGGAAGAGTTTTTTGAGCCCAACAAGAAGTTTTTTGAATTAGCTTTTTCCAATATTTTTTATAAATGGCTAAAATAACCTTATTTACCCTTTTAATTTTACAACATTTCTATTTAATATTATTTACAACTTCTCTCTTTAATATTTTACCACTTCTCTATTTAATATTTTTTACTAACTTTTTTATTTTACAACTTCTCTATTTAATATTTTTTGTAAATTAGCTATTTCCACTATTTCTTGAAGTTAATTGATTTAATATTTTTTAGTAACTTCTATTTATGATTTTTTTTTAAAACATGTATTATTGTTTTGTTTATGGATTAATGACATAATTATGTAACTTTATTATTATTTGAAATATGGTTTGTAAGCTACAATTATGTAATTTAATATGAATTGGTTATTTATTTCTTATTTTTTCTTTTCTTTTTCTATATTATTAAAGATTTTATAATATTTGTTAAGCTTTTAACTACATATATTATACAATAATATCAATGTCCTTAGTTGTCATTTTACCCAAACAACTAATTTACAAACAGCTAAATTTTAGCAAACATGTTTACAAACAGCTAGTCAAAACAACTAGTCAAAACAGCTAATGCAAAAAGGTAAACAACTAACAGTTAATTCAAACCGCTAACAGCTAACAGCTCGTTCCCAAACAAAGCCATTATCCCATTTCGAAAAAGAGTGTAAAGAATTGTATATAATTGTCATGTTTGTAAAAAGTGAATACTCAAAATAAAAAAGTAATATGATTGTGTTAAAATTAAGTGGTTTTCTTTCAAACATAATGCGAAATTAAGTGTTAGCTAATTACATTTGTTAGTGCAGTTTTAACAAATTTATAATCTTTTCACTAAAAATAATATACGTCGTTTATTGCTCATGGTAATGTTATTAGGGATTTTGGTTATTTCATTTTTGTTTTTACTCATTGCATTGAACTTTCTTATGGTAGAACTATAATCAACATCCAAAAATACTCATGAATGAATCAAACTTGGATAGAATGTTGAATATGAATTTTGCTTAATTTTATATAGTTATGCAGTGCAAATGCAACGCAAACTATTCTATTTCGATTTCAATTAGTATTTAGACACTTCATCTAAGTTTTTTTATTGTGTTGTAAAACGTCATATGTTCTTTCAATACAATTCCATAAAAAAAAAAGTGTACGATTTAAAAGTTTCATGAATCCCGAAATTTGACTAATTGGTGATACTTTATCTTATAATAAGGTGTCAAATATCATTCTTTTTCGCGATATATTTTATCTACCAAATACTTCCTCTGTTCTTTTTTTTATAGGTCATTTTGGAGACGTTTGTTTCACCATTTCCCAACTAATTTTTGTCTTTGCAATCTAAAAAGCAGCTAATCAGATGTTTGGGTAGGATTAGAAAAGACCGCTTGTTGCCTTTCAGGTAAGAGGCAACTGCTTCTTCAAGAAGCCTGATTTTTTCTACAAAAAGAATCTATACGAAATTAGAAAAGATTGCATGTTGCCTTTAAAGTAAGAGGCAACTGTTTTTTCAAGAAGCCTGCTTTTTCACTATCGCTTAATCTCTCTCTTCCAGTTCATAATAGAAGTTTACTATTACAAGTTGAAAAAAACAAGGGTAATTTCCTAAAAAACTCATGTGTTTACCGATTTTATCAAAATAGTGTTTGTTTTTATTTTTGTGACAAAATGAAGATTGTGTTTAGCTCTGTTACCCAAAAGACGGAAAAGTTATTAACGGTGTTAAATGTGATGACGTGACAAGATGATTTTAGTGTTAATTTATTGGTAAAATCTTAAAAAATTCACGTCTTTACAATTTTAAAGTGTGAAAAATAAATTTTTTATATCATAGCTAATAAATTAAGACCATAATACTCCTTGCCATATCATCATATTTAACATCGTTAATGATTTTTTCGCCTTTTGAATAAAGACGCTAAATAAAAATTTTGTTTTGTAAAAAAATAAAAACACATGGGGTTTTTTTTAAGGAAATTATCAAAAAACACAAAGGGTAGTTATGTAAGAGAAGCATGGAGAAGGCGACCGTCATCATGTGATGTAGAGTTGTGGAATGTAGATCAGATCAGATCCGATGGCCATATGCCTCTCATCTGTGGGCCACCACCCTTCATGTGGCCCATCTCATCCTCCCACCTTCATCTATTATTATTTTTTTCTTATTTTCCAAAATAATCAATGATTTTCCTAAAGAAAAATAAACAATAATTTCAATGCTATAAATCTGCAAATCCCAGCATAGTATAGGGTTTCAATCCCCTTGGAAACTTTTCAATTTTGCTTCTTGTAATTAATATCTAACGACCCTTTTGAATCTTCACTTCAAAGCTTCTCTTTTGGTCGTGGATACATATATAAAGGTGCGTCCTTTCTTATCTTTTTCTTTTTTTCTCTTTTGATTCCAATTTTAAATTTTGATGCCTGAATTCCCAATTTTAATTTACTTTTCAGAAGAAGATATTGGAATTGGGTTTGATTCAAGAAAGATGATTCCTTTACAGGTTCGTGGATCTCTATGTTTAGATTGTGTGGGTTGATTTGTAACATAACACTGCTGGAATGATAATTTGTTGTTCTTGATCTTGATCCGAATAAAACCCTTTTGCCGATTTATGTATGGATTTGGAAAATGAAACTTCTGCTGTTGAATCTGTTGAAGATAATGGATTAGACACCGCTTCGAATAGTGATGGTCATAGTACTAAGGACAGGGTTAATAAGACTAATGGGTCGTGTTCAAACGAGATTCATAGTATCCGTACTAACGCATTTGTTGATAGTGATCTTGATGGACGAGTTAAAGATGGCGTTGGAATTGAGAATTCACAGCCTTCTCGTTCTCAATCTCCGTCCGTGGGATCGCCTCCTGTGCCTAAAGGGTTTGGCTTGAGGAAGTGGAGGAGAATCAAGAGAGACTTTGTTAAGGATGCTAGTCCTAATGAAGATAATAGTAAAGCTTTGAAGCGAGTATTGTCCATGTCCGGTAATCCTAACAAAGGAACACATATGATGTCAGCTGATATGAAGCTGAATAACATGGGTGCTGCTGATGGGGGGTTGATTTATGGAGCTGCCACGGATTCTAGATTTGCAGCTGGGTCTGCATTTTCTCCGAGTACAGACTCTGAGAATAGTGAAGATCGGAGTAGCAAGTCTTCAACAGCAGCTAGTGCTCCAAGGTTGAGGTATGATCTCCCTGCAGGGTTAGGCTACAATAGGATCAAGAATTTGAGTGCAAAGGGTGCTAGTAGTAGCTCAACTCAACGAGTTCAACAAGGGAAGGGGCGAGTGGAAAGCTCTAAGAAACATAGAGGAGAAAGGATCAAAATCGAGAAGGAAAACTCTCATTCCAGCATTGAGTCTGACTCTAGAAGTTCAAATTTTGTCTTTACGCAGGGTGCTTATTCTGTTACAAGTAACGGGAATCAAAACCAGAGATCGATGTATTATGATGGAGAAAACGGCAATGATACCCATGTAGGGGAGCGACAGTTTGGCAAGGATGTCCATGCTGATTATGACCACGATGAAGGAGAAGCTGGAGATGGTTCACAAGATGAATTAGCTGCAGATGCTTCTTGGGAAGGCAAGGCAAACAAAACCCAGAATCATAGGCAACCTCTAGATGGGGATCCTTTGGTTGAGTCTATTGTGAGCCTCCAAACTGTGAAGGAAGCCCTTGAAAGTGGTCAGTGTGCATACATTTACAGTCTTAATAAATAGCCTCATCACGATTATTGTTGAATGTGCTGCAAATTGTTTTGACGTGCTGTTTTTTTGGTGATTTCCAATTAGAATTCCCAATAAGTGCTAATCCTGTTATTCTATTTTCTAATTGGTTGGAGTTTCACTGCATATTTGTACCCAGAAATGGGGATATTTTTCCTTACTTATCTATCTCCTTTTACACACTTTGGAGATGCATTAAATTTTCATCCATAGAAGATTTCGAAATTAATTTACTTGCATGGTTGTTTTCTAGAAGGCAGCTCTGACATGTATATCAGTGTTAAGGGGAGAAACATCGCATCCTTGGGCTATTATTTATTTCATTTCCTTGCATGAAAGGAGTTCCAATTTTTTTTATGTTTTCTAGCTTGTTTATCGTCAAAATATGATACTATGTTTTGGATATTTTTATTAATGCTAACCTGAGAACTTTGGTTGCACGTGCAATTGCTATTCCATATGGAGCTGCATGTGATTGGAACAACACTGATATAGTATTGGTTGTCCTTGGGTCTTAACTGGGTAGAACGTAGATTGATCTGGGCATGTGTTGTAGTATGGTTATAAGTGTTATTGTTGATCGTGGATGTGGAGTTATTGGAGGCGCAAGGCATACTTAGACGCAAAGGCGTAATGGAGTCTACGGGAAAGGCACAAGGCCCTAGCATGTGCCCGAGCGACAGAAGTTCCACTGAAGAAAAATAATATATAAAATCATAAGTAACAACGGATAACATTTCTAAAGTGCCACAAATAGTTAAATTAGAATATATTGCTCAGGCAGGTGGCTTATCTACGGCTTTTCATGATTCCCCCAGTTTTTTATATGTCTCGTTGCAATTGTTAACCTATTTTTGCTTGCATGCTAGGGCCTCTGAAATTATAACGTTTCATACTGCTTGAATGCACAATTGGCTTCCCTTTCCAAACTATGTAGTTATCACCGAAGGCTATGGTTTATTGCTAGTTTTGGTTTGTGCTTTTCTTGGTGATTTAACAAGTGCAGCCCTTAGATATTATTTCTTTGTTTGCTTCCTTATAGGTTTGTGCTCAAAAGCTTATTGAAGGATTATCTCCCAAAATATTTCGTGAATTTGAAGGCTTTGTTGATCTTTGTATTTTTCATATTTGTGATTCTGTAATAGGTTGGTTATCCTTGTTACATGCTCTTTTTGTTCTTCTACTTCTTCTCAGTTAATAAGTGCTTCTGGTGTTAAATGCGAAGTGGATTTTTACTGAATCAATCAATAAAGCTTTAAATTATGAACTTCGAAGCTAGACAAACAATAAAAAATGATACTTCGGAAGTGACACCTATCGTTGAGTATTAAATGGGTCATTACCGAAGCTAGCATTAGTTGTCTGAGATCTGAAACTGCAAATGTCAATGTCCATGTTGGAATTTTGATACTACACAAGGTAGCAATCCCATTCTGCACGACTGTTATGGCCCTGCAATCTAGTTAACGATGAGAATTCATTGATCCATTTGCTCCTCTTCCTTCAACATCTATTTGCAGTTCTTTTAGCATTTTTTTAGACATGAACCGGCTCATGATGTTTACTCTCTCATCTGGCAATTTGCCGATTCTTATGAATGTGCTGATCTTTGTTGACTTGTGTTCATTTTCTGCATTTTTTTTCCTTTTTTTTGTTATCTTTTTCATAATGCTAGAAAGATTGTTTCAGGATGGAACACTTGTGTATGTTTTCCAGGGAAACAAACACTGGTTATAAGTTGTGTCATAGATAAAGAATAGTTTTTATATATATATATATCTCATGAAACTGACTTTTAGTAAGTTTTTTTGTAGAGGTCCAGAAATTCCGAGAAATTGGGACGTTTAGCAGCAATCCAGTTGATTTGATTTTTCTTGACCGGGAAATCCAGGAATCAAGCTCGTCTGAACAATTTGACGATGAAAAGGTCAGAGAATCAAGTTGGTCGGAATCACAAGTAATAAGCTTGACAGAAAATGTGAAATGTTTAGAAAACAGACTGGAGGAGGCAGAGGAAATAGTCAAGCTGAAGGAGTCGAGAATTACAGAACTTGAAAATACCTTGATCAATGGCAAGTCACCAAGGGAAGAATCAGGAAACACTGAAGAGCTTCTGCAGGATAGACATAAAGAGTTTGAAACCGAGCTTGAGCAAATTTTCATGCAAAAACTCGAGGCAGAGATTGAATATTTGACACTATCAAGGACAATGCAAAAATTGAGAGTCGGTTCAGGGGATCAGATGACCCTGTTTGAGCAACAGGAAGAACTGGCGGGCGAACAAACGCAAATGCTGAACAAGATTGGGGAGGCAGAAAAGAAAGCAGAAAACCTCAAGAAAAAAGCAGACAAGGTGGAGAAGTTCCGGGGAGAGATTTTAGGGACGGAAGAGGTGTGGAAGATGCAGGGGAAAGTATGCAAGGTTAGTTGGTGTTTTTTTATGCAATTAGTTTTGCTTTTGATGGTATTGTCTTTACTAGTGCTGGAGTCATCTTCCCATAAAGGGTTTGTTGTACCCACCTAGATATTTTCGAATGGTAGATCCTTTTTCTGTCTGTCTGTGTATTCTCTATAATTTTCTGGGTTGTTAAATTTTGATGTTATTAGATAGAATGTTTGAATCTTTTTCCGGGTGATCGGGGAGTTGTAACTATAACAGAGTTGTCGGGTTTTGTTTCATTTCATTGGATGTATTTTGTTTCTTCTTTTGAGTATAGCAATCCTATGATGACAGCTTTTGGTTTGAATTATTCTCGAATAACATCATTGATAGGTTTATTTTATTCTTCTGGTCGCATTGATGATGAAATTTGAGCAAGTTAATTGATGGAAAAATGGAGTTAGATACACATACTGTTCGCTATACGTTTTAGTTATGGTCACTAAACTTGGAAACTTGCATCATAACACTTGAGTTTTAGAGTAAAAGTGAAGTATGAAAGTAGTGATTAGGAAAATTGTAAAATGATGGTTACATGAAAAACATGCAGATCTAAACAACAACTTTTGTTTTATCCTTTGAAAAAGCAATTTTAGTTAAGGGTTGTGTATTTTCTTGTGAATTCATTAATAATTGCCCTCAAGAAATGACTTGCATTCCATGTGAGACTACTGACACTTCCAACAAACCTTTGGAAATTGCAACAAAATCTACCTTCTACTTGAATAATTGCCCTCAAGAAGTGACTTGCATTCCATGTGAGCTAACATTTATATAATCCGTTATTTATTTTGACAAATTTTAATATACATCTGAAATACCATCTCACTAATTTAGGCGAATGAGAAAATGACATTTGTAAAAATAGTTCAAAACTTGTGCTGTCTTTTTCGCCTCCTACGTTGGATGCATTGGTTTTTGTTTATTTCTTCATCTCTCTCTATAGCATATTAACATCTCAATTAATCAAGCAAAGCAAATTAAGTTTTTCTCTACTCAGGTAATTATGATTTATAAATTAGCTATTTGTAAATGAATTATTATCCCTAATATTATTTTTTATTCTTCGACGGGAAAGCAGAAAGATAGTTTAGCATTAATGGTGGCCGGAGAGGAAATCTTAATGAACTTTATAGGAAGATTATGTCAAAGTTCAGAAACGATAAGGATTATTTAAGACTATCGTATCAGATGAATCTGCCGATTGATATTGCCGTTTAGGATTTAATCCACAACAGATCAAGAAGGAAACAAAGCAGAACTAAAGGCGAAAGCCAACACACGATTCTTAAATTATTTAACTACCATAATTTCTTGTCTTAAGTATTGATCTACTTAATAGATGTCATGTTCTCATCTCGCAGGGCGTATACTAAGGAAATAAATAGAAAGAAAAATAAAATAGGAAAATAGAAAACTTGAAAAGAAGCCAAATGAGTGCCAATGCTCATGTCATGCTTTCAACTTGAATGTTACATCTGTGTACAAATCTAAAGCTACAACTCTACACATGCATACTACATTAAACTCTGCTAAAGTTACATGTCTGTGTCTCTGTGACTACCTCCCTACCTATCTCCTTCTGCCACCTTTCCCCTACAACAGACTGAGCAAAATTGGCACAACAAATAACAATTCTTCTTGCTTACTGCCCACCAGATCTATACTCCATCATTTCACTTCTATATCTCTCCTTGTCCTCCATACCTTTCTCCTGATAAACCTGTTGTTTAAACACCAAACTTTTTTAGTGAAAATGTTAAGCCAATACTGTCATTAAATCCACAAAATCTATTATTACCTGCTTCTCCGCCTCCGTCAGGTTATTCCACAGCGCACCGATTTTCTTGCTGATCATTCTTTCTTCCCCTTGGTGTGAAGGCTTCAGCCTTGCATAATGCTCAGCGAAAAAGAAATTGTACCCGCTCCTATTTGACTTGGGCTTAGAGGGATCGCGTACTAGTAACTGGGATCTTCTTCGTCGTCGGCGAGGAGGTAAATTTGAAGTATCAAATGCATTACTAGGAGTGTGATACAGTACACCTTGGAGTTGCTCAGATCCAATGTTCACCGTAATCAGATATCCGGTATCAAATTTTGCATCAATTGTCCCTGCCACTGAAGAGCCAAGCTGCACCTGCTGCTGATTTCCTGCTCAGCAAACATACGATTAAACACCCGTGAACCATATAACGAAAAAAAATCAATATTTTAGACGCGTCGATGAAACCTAGTTGTAAGTGTCTAATATAACCATGTTATTTTCATCGTCATGACTTGAAAATCTCGTAGCAGAATGAATATCGTGTAGCTCATGACATTAGTTATGAATTTATTTGATGAGAAATTCGAACAGATAAACTACGGGAACAGCAAAACTTCTTGCTCTATGTTGTAACTTCATAGACAATGCAATAGAAGCTCAAAAATTGAAGAGAAAATCCAGCTGCCGTTTTCTTGGCAAAATGACTTATTATCTACGCTTCAGTCGTTAAACGCGAATGGAGATAATAAGTTGCCAAGCTAGCTTCACAGTCGATACACTTTTATAATTCATAAAAAAAAAATGAATCTAATTTTCTTTAAAGCCAGTGTTGGCAAGTATGACGGTTTTTCTCTTCTATCTTAATTTTCTCTTGAAAAACTTCAGAACATGCCCCAGTCTATTAGATGAATTCAGATAATGGGAAATTCTCATATCAAGCGCACAAAATTCTAGTTTCACACCTGGGATGTCAATCATAGTGACATCTTCATCCGGAGTTGTAGAGCCAATAACAAGATTCTCGTCCAAAGTATCTGTGCAGGCTGCAGAGTAAAAGAAAAATCACACATGTTAAATCCACAGGCTAAGGCACACAACCAGAGAGCAGTGCTATCAAAAGCCGAAACGCCTCATATAAGAACCTGGTGCTGGACCGGAGGGGCCTTCTTTCTGGAAGAGGTAGACCTGCTCAAAGTGATAAATCAACGACAGATAATACTTTCTTAATACAAAAGATGCACTTGTAATCGTTGACGGGAAATTGAATGCTGCAATAACTTCCTTCCATCTTCGATCTCGAATCACCTGCAGCCACGTTAATAACATTGACAATTATAGCTCAATCAATTAGCGCGTGAAATTCATAAACCAAACTAGCGCGTGCAACCTTTGTCAGAAACAGAACTACAACTACCTTAGTAAAATCTGTTCAATTATGAAGTAAATGTTGTCAGTACGGTTAACCGTTAATATGAAGTATAACTGAAATCTCATACCTTCTCAAGGCCGCCACGAGATGCTACTTCCACAAAAAGCTGGTGAAGATCAAGAGCCTTTCCTCCCACAGTTGGAACCCTAAGAAACCACATATATCAGACAGATTATAACACCAACAACGTTTATATCGAAGAAGACCGGACACGAAACCATCAAACACAAGCGAAAACGAGCAAAACAAAACCTGAAGCAGACATAACATAAGTGAAACAGAAAAATCTACAAACAAATCAACAGTTTAAGACATCCAGGTTAGTGAGTGTGCCCCTAAACACTGCCACCAAAAAACATAAATCAATTCACAAGATTTATGAACATGGTGATGATACATGCATCTCAAGAACCAAAATTTGCAGTAAATCCATAAATCAACAGTAAAAATCACAACTTTACAAACAAAAAAACAGAACCCATTAAAAAAGAAGGAAACCCAGTAAAAAAAAGAGGACATACGTGAGTTTGGAAGCAAAAGAAGAGTGAAAAGATTTGAGCTTGTCCCAGAAAATTTGGGGGTTTTGAAGAACATCTTGAAAGAGAGCCGTAGGAGGAGGGTAGGACCTCACAGACTGACTGTTTCTGTGAGTCCCAGGTGAAATAACTGCTCCACTCGACATTTTTTTTGGTCAAGATTCAAGACAACAAAGCTCAACTAAAACTACTATGGAGAAAACAAAGATTTTGTCTTTCTTTTTCTTTCTTTTAGCTTTACTATTTATTTATTTAAATACTGTAACAGCTTCAAAGTTGGTCAAATTACGATAATATTAAAAGAATAAAACTGAATAAAAAATATAATTTTTTTGAATTAAAGATGGTATTTTTGCATAAATAATACTAAAGAATTAAGAGAGGAGACAGCAAATTTTGCGAGACACATTTAGGGTTAGGGTTACATTAGGCCCAAAATCATGATTACAATTTACAAAGCACTGGTGCTTCTGAGGGGTATATTTGTCATTTAGACCTCACAATGATTCTCTTATTACCATTACATGACAAATACGGGTAAACTGTATTAATGGCACTCAGCTTTCTTTTCTTCCTACAAGACTGATGCCAACTTCATAAACCTTTTAAAGAACAAAGGCCCTATACAATGTATATCAAAATTATTAAACATGAACAATCGGGTTATAAATTATTCCGTATATAATGCTTAGTTAATTAGAACAAAATCGGATACATTTTACAAGATTATGAAAATGCAAAGAAATGGAATTTCTAAGAGAAAGATCCGGTAAAGTTTGTATGACTTTCGCGGATACATTTTCTAAGGTAAACGCAAAATTTGAAATTTGTCGGAAAATCGAAAAAAAGAAAAACTACATATAATTTTGAAGTAGCAAACTAGTTGTAGTAAACACGTAGAATTAATGGTGGACTTTGCTCTTTTTCTCTCTTTTATATGTTTCTCACTAGAGTTCTTCCGTCTTACTTTTTCTTTGGTTTTTTTATCCATTGTTGTCGCCAATCTCCACTACTTACGTTCACTTTGATATTCTCTTATTTTCTTGTTTGGCTTCCCAATGCAAAATCAGATTATGTTTGTAGAAATTCAACAAAAGAAAGTTGGACAAACTTTATCTGACTTTCTATTTTGGGAAGTCTAACCTAAACAACAATGCTTAAGTTATCGAAAAGTAAAGAAGTCGGACAATCTTCCAACTTCTATATAATTTTAAAATCTGGAAGTTTGCATGTCGTCGTGGTTGTATGGAATAATTTATAACTAGACTATTTACGCGTAATAATTTTGACAAGCGACATTATTGAGAGTCTTTATCCTCTTTTAAACGACTAATATTAGAAATATATTGTGAGCTTTGAGGTGTTGATGGAAGTTTTTGCTCTTAGAGAAAATGGGTGATCTAGGTGAGGGTTGTTGATGGACGGTACCTCCTAGACGCTCGAGTCAAGCCAAGAAGAAAGCGAAAGGAAAGCTGACTATATTAGCGAAGAAGACGGTGAATAACAAAGACACCTCACATTATGATTGCATAATTCCTTTTATGGTGTCATCCTGTGTTTATTCTCGACATGTGGTGATCGGTCATTTATCTGAGCACGTATGACATTAGGAAAAATAACCTAGAAGCTTCATGGCATGCACAATTCAGTTATCTAATTGGTCCATATGTTTGAACAATTATTTCTTTTTATGCAACAGGTTGAGATTATGTTATGTGTTCAATTCTTTATTCTAAGTTTGCCGTGATCTCATGGTTCATTTTCAAAACGCACATTTAAAATTAGAGTTAGATTAAAGCCAAAATAACGATTACTAAGTTATGGTACTTCTCATGACATATTTGTCATTACACTCAACTTTTATTTTCCTAAAATGGATGATGCTAACTTCACAATCTTTTATAGAATACAAATAATGTATATCGTCAAAATTATTACACATAAACCATTGGGATATAAAATCATCCCCTATATAATGCTTAGTTAACTAGAACAAAATCGGATAAATCCGATTATGAAATTGCAAAGAAGCGGACTTCCCAAAAGGAAATCTATTAAAGTTTGTCTGACTTTCGTTTTGGTGAAGTCGGATAAATTTTGTAAGGTACGCGAAGAATTCGCAAATTAGATAATTTTTTTATTAAATTCATAAAATACGGATTCTTTTAGGCAATTTTAATATCATTCGGTGAAGAGATACCGATATTTTGAGAAATATATCTCTAAAAGGATTGTTTGAAAAATCAAAAAAGTATTTTAGAAAAAAAAGAAAAGGTAATATTAAAGAATTTGAATTATTAAAAAAATTTGTTTAAGATCGTTAATGATGATTTGTATAACTATAATAGATGCTAGAAAGAAAGAGAAAAACTATAGGTACTTTTTCCATGTAACCAAACTAAGTTTGAAAATAATTAAAACATATCTCAGTTATCATTTGATTAAAACAGTTCCGCTCACCTACACTTTAATGACCAAACTATATTCACTTTAATGACTAAACTATATTTTTTGATCTTTAAACATTAAATAAAAATTTGTGTTTTTTTATTATACCCTAAATAGTACCCGTATAAACCCATCGTCATTTATATTTTCAAAAAGTATCATAATCCAAGGGCATTCTAAATTTTCTTTCCTTAATTATAAAAGATCGTAGGATGAAATCTAATGCCTAATGACCAAATATATTTGGTCATTAAGACGTATGTGAGGGATTTTGTTTCTCTAAATAAAATTGTAACATGAACTTGTAAGACTTTGCACGTAAGAAGAATTGGAAATTGTCATGCCAAAAGCATCTACCAAATCCAGTCGATTCTTCCTATTACAGTTAAACCTCTTTAAAGTAATACTCTTGGGACCGGGAAAAAATATTACTTTACCGAATTTATTACTTTATCGATAATGAACACTGGTGAAGAGACCAGTCATAAACCGGACAATAGCAATAGAATCACCTAGGGATGAACAAATTTTTGAGTCTCTAATGAATATTGGTGAAAGACTAATCCTGAACCAGACGATAGTAATGTCATCCCAAGTGTGCCATCAAAGAAAGCAGTTCAAGCAATCAACACTTTGAACAATTACTTGTTACAACACGAGCAAAACATACCAAAAGTTGTTTATGCTTTACGCAAAGTCAAGGATGATGTTAATTTTAACTCATATACTAATGGTGACTCTTCAAATTAATTTGGAGAGTCACTCACTACTTGAATGAGACTGTATATTCATGTTCTAAAAAAATTGAATTTTTTAACTCATACATATTATATATATGTATAATTCTGAAATTATTACTTTACATATTACTTGGACCCTTCAGGACTTTCTAAATTTTTATTATCTTATGCTTTTAACGAGAATATTACTTTACTACATTGACAATTATAATCATATTTACTAACACTTAGAAAAACAGGATCCTATTATAAAAAGCAAGTGCACGATCATATGAATTCTATAGCTGTTTGCAAAGACACCATAACGAATTTTACAATTGGTATCAATCTTCATCTACCAAGGTTCCACGGATGGAACTTCCTCGTTAATATGACCATTTGAAGCATCCGCAGTCCAAAATCCCGCAAAATCCCCCGGACCTGCTTCCTCATTGCTCGAATCAAAATCATAATCAGAACCCATCTCTTCAAATTCCAACAGACTCTCAAAACCATCATCATAATCATCACCAAACTCATCATTTCCTACAATAGTATCGCTGTCATTTCCGTCGTCGACCAATGCAGCGCGGTTTCTTCTCTTTTTTCTGATTCTCCTGGATTTCCAAACCAGCTCTACCAATTGATCCTTTATGACCGACGTTTCATCTTTCTGCAAAAGCTTACCCTTGTCATCGAAGCATTCTGTCAAGAAAATAGAATCTCTGACTCCCTTTACGCTAACATAGAATAACTCGGGGTGTCTTGTGATCATTCCCCTCAACTGGTTTGGAAATCCAAAGTCTTTCCTCAAATGTGTCAAATGGTCTAACAAAGTTCTCTTTTCAACTGTCATTCCCAACACCTCTCTCACCACAGCACACGCTCTCTTCTCCGCCTCAACGGAACCTTTTACGAGTTCTTCAGAACGAGTCTTATACGGACACACATCTGGCAACTCCCCAAACTTGATCAGGAAATCCCGGTGACGTGTCTTCAAATTAAGCCCCCTCCGGAGTCTCAAATGCTTAAACTTCAAAGGTCTATCAACAATCAAATTATGCGAAACTTCAGGCGGCCGGGGCAAGGGAATAGCGAGTTGTTCATTCCACGACACGAGCTCAAGAGCACGCCCGTAGGAGGTATCAACAGTCCTAAATCTTTCGGGATGGTCATTGCATAGGCGAGAGCGGAAGCTAGGGGGAAGACCAAGATCAGGAGCAAGGTGTACGAGCTTTGACAAGAGAATTCGATGATGGGAAGACATCATGAGAAGTTTCTCAAGTTTAGTAGCCAAATTGTTGGAAATGGCAGTTTGAAGTTGAGACTCTTGGGCAGCAAGTTTCGCTGCAGTTGGCGTTAGACGGACACAGAGCTGAGAGTATGACTTCGTGGCATTCATGGGTAAACGCGGTGTTGGGATTGAGAAGAGTTCGAAAATGGAAGGATATCGCCTGATCATAGACGTGACAGAACGACGATCGGGCAGGGCAAGGTAGGATCGACATTTGGAAAGAATATGGAGAGGAATATAGTGTTTGGGCTTGGAAAGGAGTAAAGTTTTGAGCTTTAGAACAAAGCGAATGCGGTTATTAAGCCTAACATGTCTATCAAGGAAGGAATCAGGAACAATTTTACGGGAGGAACAGGAGATGTAATGGGGTTTTTCATCAGTAGACCGAAAACAAATTCTGGGTGTCCAAATAGAATGAGTACAAGGGAGGAAAGTAGAATCCTTGAGAGAACAAGGATGGTTTTGTAAAGGATGAGAGAGTGAGAGTGAGAGCATTATTGATTAATTTATGCTTCTAACACAACAAAATCTAAGTTTTAAGAATGAAAAACATAAAAAAGATTGAAGCTTGCTCCATTAATATTATTCAGAGGCATTTCATAGCTCTACTAGACATTAAAACAAACACCTGGCGAGCATGCTACAAAGGGAGAGTTTTGGACACACAACTGAACTAAACTGTAAGGAAATGAAACTTGGTTGTGAAACAACAGCTGAACCTTAATTGGGCAGACCAACTGAAACTATTCCTCTCCGTCTATAGACACCTTTTTTTGACCCTTGTGAAAATTCTCAAAACTCTAAATATTAACTTCCTTTTATTTTTCTTTTTTTTCTTAAACGAACTTCCTTTTATTTTTCATCTACCAATTTCTAACATTTATATACCTTTAACAATTTTATAACAATACACACAAATATCCTCAAATTCTGAGGAAAATAACACTTCAAATTTTCATTTAGGGATGACAATAGGTACCTAATGGAACTTTTTATACCCGGTTTAAAAGGATACGAGATATGTATGAGGTTAAAAATACTATCCGTGACAGGATACGGGACGTGTATGGAATTACCATCTAGGTACTCAGTATTCATTATCCGTGATATATTTGACGGAAAACATGTAATGGGTACCCGTTACCCGTCTCATCTCATTCAAAAATATATGCACATATAATATGTAAGCATGATTCAAACTAAATACATTAAGTCACAAGTCTATTTGTTTTTTGGTTTGAAGCAATTTAAATTGAAATATTTATTAAATTTATGTATGGATGTTTTTTTTCAAATTATGTGTATTATTTAATTTGTAATTTCTTTGAATATATTAATTGTAAACGGGTAAGGTTACCCGCATGTACCCGTTATCTAATCGGGTAAGAGTATGAGATTTCAAAAGTATTACTCGTCAGGGTAAGAATAATTCCAAAATAAACGAGTAAGGGTATGGAAAAGGCACTACCCATTGTAACTTTTTAATGAGGGTTTAAAAATAAGTTGTCTAATAATCAGATTTCCATATTATAACTTCTTAATGAGGGTAATTACTTTTTTTGTCATTTTAATTGCTTTTTCTGTCATTTTAAATTTTCAACGCATGTAAATTAGTTTACTTTAACCAATGTTACAAAAAATTGAGGAATATTTATTAAGAAATATAAGGGGTAATTTAGTCCACAACTTATACATTTAATGCGACATTGGTCTTCAAAACATAATATTATAGAAGTAATCCAGCATAGCACGTACGTTTTAACATATAAATTACTACCACTGCTCATTAACGGGTCCGGATCCTCTAGAGTTCCAAGGAACTCCATGTGTAGAGTTCCTAAGATCTCAGCCACACAATAAGATCCTAGGGCCCTCATTAATTAAACAAAACACCTTTTTCTCTCTCTACCTTTAAATGAGGGCCTTAGGATCTTATTGTGTGGCTGAGATCTTAGGAACTCCACACATGGAGTTTCTTGGAACTCTAGAGGATCTCTAGCCCTCATTAACCGTCGACTTCTCTTTGAACATATGTTAACACATCCTTCTCTTGCACCAACGAGCTTCTAGTATCCTATTTTAACACTAATAAGATTTGGTCTAAGTGGTAAGGCACTTCATCTTCTACTTGAAAGTTTGAGGTTCGAGTTTCCGCTTCGTCAAAATTTAGCTTTTATCGGTAAGTAATCCGTAAACTCCACTGTAAACTCTCATCGAAACCCACATCAAGATCTGTGATTTGCTCTGGCCTTGCGAGTGAGTTAGCCTACCCTTAGCTAAACTTTTTTCTACCAAAAATATCCCTATTTTAGTCTGGGTTAATTAGAAAACTAGGGCAATGAAGGAGCTCATTTATAATTTCATTCAAATGTGATTTTTTTTCGTACAATTTAAATGTGATGAGTTCTAATATTATTAATAGTTTAGGATTAACTTTAGTGAAATATTGATGGATTAATTGCAACCTAATTTGGAATATGTTTATGTTTGACTAGATTAGTAGATAGGTTGATTTGAAGTGTAGTAAATTTTTTTATATATAAATTGTACGGGTAGGAAACAGTTCAGTTTTGTTTAATTTTAAAAGAACTAATTATATACAACGCTTTAAACTTGTTCGTTTTGATTACTTTACCTCTCAAAAGTCACATGAAATTGGAGAGCACATCCTAAATAAATCCATATCAATTTCAAAGTAGTTTAGAATACATAAAACTCAACTTAATTCTACACTCTTTCTATGAGAAATCACATAAATTTGCTGAAAGCATACAACAATTTCACAGTTCAATTACTCCAATTATCCAAAAATAATTAGAAATGGAAGCATGCACCTTCAACATAACATCACATATCAAAACAACAATCGATCCAAATCATAAATTATCCAAAAAAGAAACAAACAAGTTACTGCTATACAAATTACTCCAAAAACAATATGATAAAATATAGAAATATAAGTAATCAAGTAAAATTAATTAACCAAAGAAGCTAGGATCATAGCCATTGCTAGAGGTAGCCAAGATATAATAAGCAACAATATGGCCAATAGAACCCCATGCAAGAACATCAACTATGTTAAACCCGACAGGATCATTCGACTTCAACAGACTCACATACTCTTTAGCCCGAACATCTCCCGCCTCGAAATGGGTCACTCCATTCTGCTCCGGCAACCCTTGTTTGGCCACGTTCTCCCTCTGAAAGTTAAAGAAAACAAACCTTCCAAGAAACAAGGACAGCCCTGTGCTCAGACTGATCACCAAAGGTGCACTGAGCTCTGCTTTCACCGCGAAGCTCCTCCTCGTTGGGGCCGCGGCGGAGAGGGAGGAGAAGGAGGTTTTGGAGGGCCTTGTTGAGAGGGGCCTTAGGCCTTGGAAGGAGACATGGGTTTGGTGGTTTTGGATTGTGGGTGTCAAGAACAATGAGGAGGTTGCCATTGTTATTGTTTTTCTTTTTTTAGATTGATGTTTGAGAAGTTTTGGAGAGTGTGGAAATGATATGGAAGATGGAAGATGGGTTTTGAGTTTAGTGGTTCATATGATATGAGATTATGGATTACAGAAAGTGAGGATGGGAATCATACGAGAAAGATTTTAGATGGTGACTTGGCCATTTTCTATTCGCTCTTTCTGGATTACAGATTCTTGCTTGCTTGCCTTGGCTCCACGTTCATTTTACATGGCCTTTGTTTTATTATAAGATAAATAATTATAAATTTGCAAACAATGTTATCAGTGGATCCGTGGCGCAATGGTAGCGCGTCTGACTCCAGATCAGAAGGTTGCGTGTTCGATTCACGTCGGGTTCAATCCCCTTTACCACTGTTTTTTTAATTTTTCTATTGTTTTATTTGCTGACGATTCTGCTGTGGCGTGTGTGTTCAATTTAAATAAACACTAAAATAATCATTATACACATCATTTTTATATGATACAAAATAAAAGCATATAAAAAAAACTGAGTATCCAAATGAATATCACACTTTTGAGATAATTAATCACCATGGATATACTTGTTTGGATATTCGTTTATATTTGTTTGATCATTATGCTTTGAATTATTGTCTAGCTGGTAAAAGCCTTAGCCCATCAGTTAAAACTTTTGATCTAACTAAAGGTAATAGGTTTAAACCATATTTGAGATGATAAGATTTTTTTTTATTATTGATTATAAACACATTTTCACAATTTTCAAAAAATTATTACATAGACACCTTAACAAATCAAATAGATTCAATCGTAATTTAATATTTAGTTTATGTGGGTTCAACTCTTATTTTTAATCACCCGTCAAAACATTTTTAGTGGTTATTATATTTCGCAAAAGAACGTGAGGTCATGGATTTGAATCCCATGTGAATACTCAAACAAAAAAATTTGTGATCTATTCCACCTGCTATATTAACCGATATTTATGAACATCACATACACATATAACACTATAAAAAGAAGGCAAAAAGCATCTTGAGGCCCCTGATCTTTCATCGTACGGTGCATTAAGTCCTTGATCTTTCGTTTGAACACATTAAGCCCTTGATCTTTTATTTTTGGTTCTATCAAGCCCATATCTAATAAAATTGGATGATTTGTTAACTTTGACAAATTAATAAGATCAAAATATTGTGGCATAATTACAAATCTAGCCCGTTTAGGAGAGTTCATTAATATATGTGATTCACTTTGCTTTTTACTTACATTTCCAGACAATATTGTCTTTTTCAAATTGACAATTAATTTTCCCGCCTATTCGAATGTAGTAACGCCGCACATTCTTTCTCAAACGTTTCTCTTTGTCTCTTCTTTTATTTTTCATCTTAGCTCTTCTCTTTGATTCCGACCCCACAAATTAAGGCCAAATTCTTGATGACTGAAAATTACTAAAGCACATTTACTGAAAAGAAATTACCGAACTGAAATGAAGAACCGATAAGTACTAATAAAGGCATAAAGAACATGGTCAAACATCATTTATTAAATTTCATCCATGTTTTCATTCTCTTCAATTTCACTTTTGAAATGACTAGAAAATGAGCAAAACAACGACAATAAATACTGATTTTTTTGTTCATTTTTAAAAAAAATTGTTGAATAATTTATTGAAAATTCAATCAATTGTAATTAATTAGGTATCACAATATTTCAATTGGTCTTATTAATTTGTGAAAATTAACAAATCATCCAATTTTGTTAGATGAGGACTTGATAGAACCAAATATAAATGATCAAGGGCCTTATGTATCCAAATAAAAGATCAAGGACTTAATGCACCGAAAAGGATAAGATCAGGGGCCTCAAGATGCTTTTTGCCTAAAAAGAATGATGTAATATATTGAGTCTTTACTCTCTCAATTTTCTTCTCACTTTCTTGCCGGACTTGACCCTTATAGAGGAACACCAATTAATAACCACCGCTTAGATCACTCTTTTTTCCTTATTTGTATGGTTAAAATCTTGCCTTAACCTCTCAAAGTTCAAGATACATTTTCTTCGGTACAAGTTACTAAACTATATGAAATGAATCAGATAACAATATTTTTGGATACACAAGCTAAATATGAGATTTAATCCAAATTATCATAAATATATGATATTTATAGAATGACCTCAATGAATAGCCTCCCATATTACTCTAAACATGTATTATATAGCATCTTTAGGTATTCAACTCCCAAAAACCCTTAATGGTTTATCAGCTTGCTAAAATAGTCCAGTATAATTTAATATTTGCAGAAAAAATTAGTATGCAGTTTTACATTTTGCAAAATATTTTCACAAAACTAAATAATAATGAAATTACAACCATCATTTTATATGACGACTGTTTTTAGTTGAGCATGTGGAGGCTCCCAAAGGCCTAAAGGCCTCTCTAGAGCCGGCCTTTGTATCATCAACGTTACAATTCAGTTTAGTTTTAAAGTAAAAGTGAACCGTTGAATATAATTTTAAATTATATTTTTAAATATTCAATATCTTTTGTTGGTGAAATATTAATAGAAGAATTAATATTGCCGGCAGTTGGCCGGGAAACACGAGGAAGCGAGGGAAGCCAGCTTAACATGAATCCTCTGTTCGGTATGTATCCACGTGTAACATCCGATTAGACTCCACGTCATCAGTGTAATAGAATATGCAGGCAGTTGTTTTCTTAACTACCCAACTTCAGTCCTACACCCTCAGCTGTTGTCATTTCTTCGTCGCCAATTCCCTAATCATGTCGCTAATACATCCCCAAAATCAGCGCACGAATTCGAAATTGAAATCAATGATGGCGATCCTGTTACGCAAGGTTTGGGAATCCATTAACAAGAAAAATTCGAGCTCCCGCTCACTCAATCGACTCAATTACAACCTCGAACCATCCTCTTCTTCCCTCGGAGCTTTCGATCGGATTCCGGTCGATGTTGTTATGCAGATTGTTAGGTTAATGGGACCCAAGGATGCTGCTAGGTTGAGCGTTGTTTGCAAGTCCTGGAGATCACTTGTTTCTGATAATCGTCTCTGGATTTATTTTCTTCAGAATTATCATGAATCCTGGGACTCTTCCTTCTTTTCCGAGACTCATTTGCGTTCCGGTTATCCTATTCAGTGAGTTCTTTTGTTCCTACTCCTATTTTTATATTCTTCATTTCAATTGTGGACTGAATTTTGTGTAAAGAAATGAATTTTACTGAATTTAAGTTAAAAAGGACAAGTGAAGTTCTTGTTGGGAGCTGAGAAATGTACCGATAGGTTGATTGAATTTCGTATTTGATATATGGAAGAGGGAGATTGAGCAATCTATTGTCTGCGGTTTGTTTGTTTTTTTTTTTTCGTTTTTGGTAGTTCATAGTTTGTGAATTTGAATTTGTGATTCTATTTGCAGGCCGTTTGCGAGTCATATAACGACTGAATTGTCGTTCATGAATATATATAGGGACCGGGAACGAGTTCCTGGTAGTGTTATTATTGATGGTGAGCATTCTGGTTGTGCAAGACTGTAATAGATTACCCTGGTTAGGTTTATAACAATGCCAATTTATGGTTCAGATTCTTCAAATATGCCGATTTTTGTTAGTGATATTCATTAATTGTTCAGAAATTGCTAATGCTTTTATATGGCAAAGGTGGTTCTGGGTATTGCAAATTTGGTTGGAGCAAATATAGTTGTCCTTCTGGGCGGTCAGCTACGTTTCTGGTGAGTTTCTGCTTTTCACTGGCAGTTTAGAGGTTTGTAATTCCAAAGATGGGTTTTCTTATTGTGTTTCTGTGTTTTTTTCTTAATCATTTTTATGGTATTCCTTCAAATATTGCAAAGCTTGATTCTTTGTCCCTGAACTATGGAAAATTTGTTCTGGACTCTTCTGGCGTGCAGGAATTTGGTAACATTGAGACTCCAATGTACTCCCGGCTTCGAAATTTTTATGCTACTATCTATAGCAGGTTAGTGCTTACCCTTTTCTTAAACCAGTACCCTGTTTATACTAATTTAGGATATGTTATGTATGTCCAACAATTATATTTTATAGTAATTCATCTCTATAATTGTGTACATCTGTTGAATGCCTATAACAATTTATTATGTGCAGCTGCAACTTACATTTTTCAACTGTCTGCCAGTTTTGTAGCAGTTCAATTTTCATTTTTGTCCTTATAGCCTTTAGAATATGAAGGTGCTTATTGATAACTATGCTTAACAGGATGCAGGTAAGACCACCAGGGCAGCCAATTGTTGTGTCCCTTCCAATTTGCCATTATGATGGTCAGGATCTGCTTCACTAAATTACTTCAGCAGTTCTATATAACACTTCTGTTGTATGATGTTTGCTTTCTGAAATGAATTTAAGGCCATATCAAAGATGTTTTGACGTGATAAATATCTGTTTCTTGTGCTATAGTAAGGTTTTTGTCTGTCTAATTGTAAACTTTTTCACTGCAACTGCTTCATGTATGAGCCTTTTCTATATTTAATTGATAAACAAACAATGTTTGTTTTTCCATTTTTTGTAAATTTAGGCTCTTCAGTGTGAACTATGTTGCTGTAAATGCTCAACTTTTGAGCCTTTACTTTTTGTATTTAATTAGATTAATAATAATGCCTCACATTACTTTTAGGCTTTAGCTTTGCATGATACACAAAATACCTCCCTTCACTAGCACAAAATAGCAAAAGCCTAATTGGTCATTTCTGTAAGAGTAAATGTTTAGTAAATCAATCAAAAGAACAAGAGGTCATTAGGCATTTGCATAAGTAGAGGGGTTTTCATGTATTAAGCCTATGGAGCTGAATGGGATTTGATTTAAACCCCGTATATTTTTTCATATGCTACCATTTACTTGGTTGACCATCATCGCAACCAATTGTTAAATATTTTGGCAAACTGTATGTGTTAATATGGATGCAGACAGATTGACTTAGATGATTTCTGATGTACTAATAGCTACGAAGTACTAATCCACTGTTCTTATTTCTCTGCTCGATGCCGTATTTAATTATATTAACTCTTAATACAATATGCATTTGATTGTACGAAAAGAAGACGATTGCTCTTAAATTTCTTATAGCCACATAAGTTCAGAATAATTATCGTAATAATTTTTGGTATGATTGGTCTGTTGAATATGCAATGTATGGTGACAAATGCAAAATCTTGTATTAAATTATCATCATAAACTTTATTGGTAATGACTCTTATTCTGTGTATTTAGATACCGAAACTGCCAAAGCCTCAAGAAGACAGCTAAAAGAAGCAGTTTACTCCACTTTGTTTGACATGAATGCTCCAGCTGTTTGTGCTATTAATCAGGTGTTCTGCTTATCAATTTATTTCGCTAGTTTCTCAATGAATTTGTTTTGTTAGGGATAAAACAAGGGAAAAAAAAGAGAAAATTGAAAATCATTCAGAATTAACACTTAACAGTAAAGATACTTGAAAGTCTGAGTTTCGAGTGATAAGTTGTTCTTGCTCTTGCTTTTCTTTTTCTTTTTTATTTCCTTTTTTCTCGTACTTCTCCAATGGAGAACTCTCTCATCCCCCTACTTATCCCATCTTAGTAAAGAGGGCTACAATGAATACACCTTGACCTAATAACTTTCTAGATACGCAAATGTATAGAACTATGGAACTTTTGGTGAGAAATGCACTTAAAGTTAATCATATTTTGAACTTTGTGATTTTTTTTCCTTCTTTAGTGATGGATTCTGCTTTTGTCACAACTGTTTTTGTGTATTAATATTCATTAACAATATTGCTTAGGCAACTTTGGCGCTCTATGCAGCCAGACGAACTTCGGGAATTGTTGTAAATATTGGTTTCCAAATTACCTCAGTTGTTCCAAGTAAGTAATTATCATGATCTTTTTAGTTAGAAAGATATTGAAAATTGATATGGGATTACAACAAGCTTAATAAAGATTGGCCTTAGCCTTAAGTTATCGTCTCTGATGTTTCCTATCTTCTTTTGTCAACTGAAACCATCTTTGCACTATTATATGTTGTAATGATGTGTTATCTAAGATTCTTCATGACTTATTTTTTCTGTAATTATTTATCAATGAGTCCAAGTCATTTACAGTTCTATTATCTTTATCTTTAAGAAGCTGATTTGTCTTTGAAGTAATTGTGACTTGATATTTGTGGATGGTGGATTCTGCACTGTACAGTTTTACATGGCAAAGTAATGCGGAAAGTAGGCGTGGAAACCATGGGTGTGGGAGCGTTGAAGGTTACAGGATTTCTTAGAGAACAGATGCAACAGAATAATATCAATTTCGAATCACTATACACTGTTCGCACATTGAAAGAGGTATGCAAAATTTCTACCTAGACCTTTTGTAACTTCTTAATTGAGCCTGATGTTATAGATTTCATTATTTTGAAATCAAAACGTCGATATTGGTCATACTCAACCCCAATAGTCAATGAAATGTGGCAACACGCATGTGAGCCTAAAGTAACATGCTCAACTAGTAGAAAAATATGGCATTTGTTTCTTCGCAGTGCGGTTAAAACATTTCCTTAGGGTATTATTTCTTTTCTGTGGTTGATTAATAAAGGTGTCAATTTTTTTGAAAATGAAAGAAGTTATTTGGACATTGCAAAGAGTTTTTTTCCTCTCTTTCCCACCAGATGGGCTTTTTGTAGAAGACATGTATTTTCACTTGCTTCTTCCTAAAGTAGTCGTAGGATTCTGAAAAATTTCACATGTGACTTGGCCTAAATTTTCAATATTATTGCAAATTCTGAATAATTCATGACCATGTTCAATGATCATAACCTTTATGTATTCCCTCAATTAGATGATTTTATTTGTTTATTTATTTTTTCTGTTCCAAAGCTCCCAGTGTTGTTGTTATCTTTTACTCATTTAGTTGCAATTTTCTATGGACATATTACATATCATGCTTGCATTTCAAGCATGTTTATAATATTAGTGAATTTTTGGTTGAATTTTTTGACTGAATATGATAAGATACTGTACCTCAATGGTCATTTTGTATGTGAATTCTCCTTTCTTCCTTTCTTTTTCCAATCTCTACTTTTGTGTTATCATTGACTATCTACTTGTCATAAAAGCTATCCATGTTAGGGTGATTGTTCTAAACAATACTCCATGCCCCCATCAACTTTATTTTCTTTTCTCCCAATTCAGTGATCATTTTTTTTTAATGCGTTTGTCGTACTTCATGGTGATAAAAAAAATACAAAATGTATTATGCTTATTGGTGGCTTTAACATCATGAAATTCAATGTAGTTCCAGTTACCAGTGTTCTGCTGGCATCTTATTGCAGAACCTTTGCTATGTTGCTGCTGATTATCAAGCTGAACTAGCTAAAGACACACAAGCATCATTAGAAGTCCAGGGAGAAGGGGTATTTACTCTCTCACATGAACGATTTAAAACAGGAGAGATCTTATTCCAACCACGCATTGCTGGAGTGTAAGTCATATACTCAACAATCTACCATCTTGCTAATTTTTCACCATAGCATGGTCAAAATGATATTCTTCTTCCAGTAAGTTTGAGGACCGTGACACCTGCATTCCTCAAAGAATATCATAAATGTTTCTAATTGTAAAACCTAGTATATATGTAGCAATTATTATTGTAACTTACCTAATTACGTCATGCGTATATTGCTTTGAAGCATGGATACTTCTGAGAGGTTGATGTTCGATTATCCGCTACTCTGGGGATATGTACAAGATACAACAAAATGAGTATCCCTTTTTTGGTGTGTGTTTTCTTAATTTATGCTTATACTTCTGGGATAAAAACAAAACAAAATAATTAGGTAAGATTTCGGGTTTTTCAGAATAAATATACAAAATAGGGGTTGATGTATTTATGTGTGTAATGAATTTAAATCCATAATATAAATTAAACCAGCTCACACCTTTTGTTTGATAATAAGTGCCCTATGAATGTTGTTTGTGACGACTTTTGGCGTATCCCCAACCTTGCCCTACTCTCATTTCATAGTTTTTTAAAATGTTGTTTGCCGTACCTGTATTATACCCTATAAGTGCTTCATAGGCGTATTGCTTTCTCTGTTTTTATGTAAAATTCTAAAAACGGAATTTTTTTCAATATATATTTTACCATTAAACCAGCACGCATAGTTAAAATTTTGAATTGCTTTGTATAGGCTTGCGATGGGTTTGCCCCAGGCAGTAGCACTGTGCATGGACCACTGTCATGCAGCAGAGTTAACTGGAGATGATGCTTGGTTCAAGACTGTGGTTCTATCAGGAGGCACTGCATGTCTACCAGGACTAGCAGGTAGATATATTTACCAAAGAAAGATACACTTTCGCTATAGAGAAAAACAGTCTGAAAGGCATGAGGATCAAATCAATGAATAGGGTGTTTGCATGTTCCAAAATTATCAACTGCTATCTTTATTATCTTATTTGTTGTGTATATATATATATATATATATATATTTATTTTTGTTATTTTTTTTGGTTTTAGAGAGGCTGGAAAAGGAATTGCACGTAATTCTTCCGCAATCCATTAGGAATGGGATAAAAGTTGTACCTCCTCCCTATGGTGCAGACTCCGCATGGTTTGGAGCAAAGCTTATTAGCAATGTAAGCTACTTCAGCACCAAACTTTGGATATGAAAGACTCAAAATTTTTAATCATTAGGTTTTGAATGCTACATAACGTTTAAGATTGCTTTATTAGTATATAGATCGAATATTGGATTTTGTGAACACTAACTTCCATGTTAGGTTCTGTTTCCCATCAATGCATCCATCTGCTTATGACACACTTCTCATTTCTGGTTTTTATTCAGTTGAGCACCTTCCCCGGACCTTGGTGTGTGACAAAGAAGCAATATAAAGGAAAGTCCAGATTCAATCTGACTTGGTAAATACATACAGTTGATTAGAAGGAAAACCTCTCAGGCTTCCCTGTATGATAAAAGCCTGTTATAGCATGGTAAAACTTTTCCAATTTTTTTTATCTTTCTGTTATTTTTATCAGTTTTGAGTTGTTTTTTCCATTGTTTTGTTGATGTCTGGTATGAATTCTCGAGTTTCGCTGATTACATATTCAAGAACTTTTCTTCTTATTCTTATAGTTGAGCAATTGTTGTGTCAAAAACATAATTGTATATAGTGATCTATAATAAAAGAAAATATACTTGATAGCAATAGCATGGTTATTTCTTGCCAGCTAAACACATATGCTATGAATTTGAAACCCACAGGTGAATTGATGCATCTCTTATTTTTGCCTTGTGTGTTTCAGGGTAGTTAGTTTTCTAATTACGTGCAGTTAATAGCCTAAGTTTCATGTATCTGTTATAAACACGGAACCAGAGTCTACTCACCTGTCACATGGTTGTTTCTTTTCATGCTTCATTTTCTTCCTTAAGAAGTTGTAACTGAGTACAATCTGAACACAATAAAGGAAGGGAACTAAAGGAATAGAAGCACGTCTAGAAAAATATAGTGAACGGGCTGAATTACTCGGTGATTTCGCCTGAATTGGATGGAAAGCGGTGGAGTGCAGAGTATGTATGGGAGATGGAGGTTATGCGATGGCAGGGAAGATAGAGCAGATAAGTAAGAGTAGCATCCGGCAAATCAGCAGGGATTCACTGCTTAATTGGAAGAGTTCAGCTGTGGCATTGCAGTATTGCGAAAAGAAGAATGCCAATGGTGATTCATTCAATGAACAGCGGAGTGAAATAATTGTTTGCTTTGGCGAAAGTTGAAGAATTCTTAAGTTGTAGTCTCCAAGAGCTGTTGGGTGCACAATTGTTTCTGAAAATGAAGAGTATGATTTGCTTTTCTGATCCTCGTCAGATCTTTCCTAAAATATTTTGCCTTTTAAACGGCTCTTCATTTCTCTATCTTAATTAATATTCTCAAGAATCTTTGACTTGGGTTGTATGAAATTCCAACCTTAATCATGACTGATTATTACTTGTGTTTATGAGATCTCCATAAGCAGAACCAACGCGGCTTTAGAAAAGAAAGGTCGCTTCAATTCAGTTTTTCTATTGTATATTGTTGCTATTATGGAAGATTAATGTCAACAGTAGAATTTGTATCAAAAGTTAGATAAGTTAGTGTTGACAAAAAAGATTAGTTGATCTGTTATAAACAGTCTTTACTGGCTGTTTGGGTTATAAAGAATAAGGTTTGTAAACTGAGCTATTGGGGATAGCAAAGCCTTCAGGTGATCCTAGTAGCTTCAGTCTTTGGATGATCATGGCTAAACTAGACTGTTGAAGATGCATATTATTTCTGATGAAAGATGTGTGTTTACTCGCAAAATCCGGAGTAGCATTGCTCTTCAGTGCATGAAACAGACTGTTAATATTTCCTGGAGTCAGATTATTAGTTGGTATGTAGGAGAGCTTCTGGTAAATCTCTTCTTGCTGGCTTGACGATTGTTTGGTTCAGCAGATAACCTTTTATACGTGTCTTCGTCTTCATATTGAGCTTTTTCGACAGATTCTTGGAATGGGGTTTTGTGAGTGTAATTGCTGCTAGTTTAGATTATGTTCAATTTTCCTGAATTTGTGTGGCGTTGTAGGACTTGAGGCTTGAGATTTCTGTTTCTCTCATGTCTTTTGCGACTCGTGTTTTTCCTGTGTTTTTTGTTCTCTTAGCCTTTGTTAATGGGGTTGAGAGCTACGGGTTAATCAGAGTAACGGAATGGAAATGAAAGTGGAAAAAATGGATGTTAAAAGTCAATCTTGTTTACCGGTTTATGAAATTAAAGTAGAGGTAAATGGATACAAAATAAGTTAAAAAGTTTTTGTTACTTTCATTAAATTGGAGGTTAATATATAAATAAAATGTAACCTCATTGACTTTTGTTTATTCTATACTTCCAAACATATTTAAATGAAAAGTTTGCATTTCATTACTTTGGTCAATCTCTATAAATTTAATGAATAAAGCTCTGTTAAGGGAAAAAAGAAAAAAATAAATCACTGAGGTTTCGACGGATTTATAAAGACAGTTTGAGGTTTGTGAGTGTGGAGTTAAAGTATCTGCAGGTCATTTTTTGGTTCTAACAATAATTGTTTGAGTTAATCTGCTATATCAGACTTTATGTATGAAGTAATTTGCAACAAATCGCTCTGTTTTGGAGCAAAAAACCATAACAATTTTTGACAAACTGAAAAAGTATGATAACCCCCTTTATTTATAAAATTTTAAACCATGAGACTTTATTGGTCAGTCCATCAAACAAAACCATCAGAGTCTATATTTGTACATAAATAAAAGTATTAGAGACTTAATTCCATAAATAAAAGTATTAGATACTCCATATTGTTGTATGTTTGGAATAAATTGAAATGCAAAAAGAGTAAAAATTTTACTATTTTTTCAGATTTATTTATATCGGACTTATTATTTATTTAATTATTCAGTTTGAGATTCTTCACTTGTCTTTTAGATAAAAAAAAAATCTAATATAGAGTCTTATACGTATATTGTAAAGATCCATTATGGACTATTCTTGTTTAAACAACTTGATAAATTGGTAAAGTATAAAAACGAAAGTCGAGTGGTTGAAATCGGTACAAATAAATGTGTGTGGTACGCATTTCTAGTAAATAAAATTCGAAAAGATAACGGTGTTAAAAAATGATGTTACAGCCAAAGACAAAATGTTAGAATCATTATTCATTTGTTGATGTTAAACATAAAACTTGATTAATGAATGTTTTTTATCAATTTAATATTTACTCAAAATTTGCAAGTTAATTATTAAAAAGTAGTTTTTGTATTTGTAGTAATTACGTAATTGTAAAAGAATTTAAAAATTTATTCGTCGGAGATTTGTTCAGTTCGAATAAATAAATACTCATTAAAGCATACGAAATGTAAAAAATGTTCCTTTAATTTACTTTTTGTTTTAAACCATGTGATTTTATTTGGACACAAATTATACAGTTATTTCTGGTACTTTACCCCAAAATGTTTTACTTCTTAAATCATTGGTAACTTGTATTTACCTTCGTTACCAAACAACAACAGTCAATGGTCAACGCCTAAAAAACAAAAACAAACAAAAGCAAAATAAGCCCCTACGTACGTTTCAGTAAATTATGTTATCAATTTTAGTTAGAAAATATTATATCTTCCAGAAAAAAACTAAAAAGATAATAATATTCTATGTTTACGCGTATGCAGGAGAAAAGTCTTAGAATCAACGTAACGGCGTCGTACTGCAAGTGGAAAGGAGTTATTATTTATTTGGTTGCCTGGCTGTTTTAGTCTGTCATGCAATGACCTACCATAACCATAACTAAGAAGACCATTAACCAAAAAGGTCTTAAATTTCTAACATTTTTGTGGTATTTTTATAATTATTTTACACAATTGGAACGCTTATATCATAAAAGACATATAAAATCATATCAAATTAAATTCAACGTTTAAAAAGTTAATATTTACAAAAAGATATCTGCTTAGATTTTGATAATGAAATTTGACACATCATATATACATAATTGATGAAGATGATTAGTATCTTTCGCACAATAAGTATATATTGAAAGTAAAATAATTGACAATATAAGTTGGAGTGTCAAATTTCATTTTCTAAATTGGTACCATTTTCGGAACATTGAGCCTAATTTGAAACTATTTTATCCATTAGACTTAATTTAATATTTTTCTAAAATTTTTATGCCTATTTTGGCACCTTATTGCTACATTTTTTAAAACTACACATTTTTTTTGAATAAAAGTAGGGCAGCGGAGAAGGTGCTAATTCCAACTAGGTTGGCACCCCCGCTAAAACCAAGCAACAAAAACCGATCCAAATATTTACAGTAAGGTTATTTTAATAAATGAATAACTTCAAAAATAATAGTCGTGGTTTACTCAATTTGAAATAGAGGTCTGTGGTTTAACAGTTTGCAAATAACTGTACGGGGTATGAATGTTTTTCAGAAATAAGGTATACTAAATTACAACTTTACATTTTAATGACAACGAAATACATTTTGTATTTTTCTTTTAAAAGTTACATTACATATCGATAAAACATATCCTTTAACGACATCTCCTACCCTCAAATTAAAATTATATACCATATTATAGACGTTTTACGTTCTTTTATAATTTGATGGTTTATGAACTAAATTGATGTTTAAGTTCATTTTTCAAACCCGTAATTAGATATAGGATCAATATTTTGTCAATATATAGATATAAATTGTTTAAAAGATAAAAATATCATCAAAACTCAATAATGTGATTCCGAATACTTTGGTTTGTTAAAATATTCATACCACATAGTCGCAAAATAAATCATACCTAAATAAAATAACCATTAAATATCCAAGTTAATTTGATTAAACTATCTTGACTTCCTTAATTTAGGTGCAGCAAAGGAAGGTTGAAATTATGAAGAAACAGAAACTGAACATGGAAGCTTGTTAGATGATATAATAATCATTTTTGTCATTCATCCTTTGCTGTTTTCCACTCATTTCCCCATTCTTTCTTCTTCTTTTTCTTCTTCTTCTTCTTCTTCTTCTTCTTCAGATCTCAGCAGAAAGATGAGACTGTATGGATTCTTCCTCTTCTTGTTAGTGCTTCTTTCTGCTTCTCTTTCTTCTTCTTCTGCTTCTTCTTTTATTTCAGGTAACTTTTACTAGATTCTTGTGATTTTGCTTGTCAACTTGAGTTTCTTTTGGAATATAATTAACTTAACTCATCTATTATGTGTTCTTGGGTTGGATCCAGATTCTGTTTTTGAATCCCATCATTCTACTGGAAGAAATCTTCTTCAAGCTAAGAAAGGTATTTTCTTTCTCCTTCTTAATCATTTGGGTTTCCACCAAATTCTATCATGTTTGAGATTCTGTATTGTTGTTGCTTATGTTTATATCACATTCCTCACTTAAATGCCTCAACTTTACATATGACTCTAGTCTAGTTACATAGTTTATTCACAATACAAGATTTGAGGGTGTGATTCATGTCAGATGAAGGTCTTTTGTGGCTCCTAAGCTTGTTTTGCAGGATCCATTTGTCCAACAATGAACTTTAGGTGTCTAATTAGTCTATCAAGATGGTGTTTTTTGTCCAATTAGTCCAAAAGTAAGGTGGGGTATTTGTCCGGGGTGGCGCATCTGTTATAAGATTCAAAATACCAAGTTTAATGATCAAATTGATACTTAAGGTGTACTTTCGCCAAATTAATCCTGCTATCCAAGATGAAAGGCCAAGTTGACCCTTCTATCCTGCAAATCTACTGTTACATGGAAACTCATTTGGGCTATGTTTCCCCTCACGGACCATTGGCATTTGTTGCACGAATGAAGTCAAAACATCATTTGGCACACGTAAATTGAACTCCTAGAAAAATCAATGAGATTTCAGAACTCCTCCATATTTATGGGCTTCAAGGATCTTTATGACTATTCAGGTTCTGAAAATATGTCATTTTGAGGGATTTCAGTGTTCCTGAGGTTTTGCAACTTAAATGATGAATGTTTTTTCTTTCATCAGCCAAAGAGTGAATTGCAAAGAAATATATTAAAGTCTCATCCCACACCTCCTGCATTGCCTTCAAGATTCTGAAAACTTAGACTGATTTCAAGTCTATTAAAGAACCGGACAGTGGATTCTTTCATTGTTCAAAATTGTTAGATACTGAAGAAGTGTTAGTTCAGTGAATTCGTTGTGAACTCTGAAACAATTGGACGGAGTTGAAATTTGTCTAACGAGAATAGATGGAAAATCTGAAGGTGATAGATCATTGGACGTCCCAAACTCCATCTTTCCTTTCTAATGATTTGTAATATGATCTTTCAACTCATGCACACATGATGAAAATCAGTTAAAGGTAATAAAAGAGAACAAATCCCGAAGAAAATCTCCAGTTTTTGAGCTAAAAATATAATTTTATTCCTCTCTTTCATTCGAGGGAGCAGTGCCGTCTCAGTATCATAGCCTGTTACAGTAATAGCGGGGTATTTATTTTTCTCATGCGTTGTGCATTTTCGACAAAAAGAAACAGAAGTTAGTTTGCTTTCTCAAGCAACAGGCATCACACATTACTTTATCAGTTAGCAATTCATTTCCATTTTCAGTTATGCCCATCATTCTATATTTGAATGTCTTGTCCATATGACCGAGTATTTTCTTACTTAATCGTGCAGGCTGCTCAGTAAATTTTGAGTTTCTCAACTATACAGTGATTACAAGCCAATGTAAAGGACCCAGTTATCCACCCAAAAGCTGTTGTGCAGCATTCAAAGATTTCGCTTGTCCTTACACGGATGTCTTGAACGACTTGACGAATGATTGTGCTTCAACCATGTTCAGCTACATTAACCTCTATGGAAAATACCCTCCTGGTCTTTTTGCCAATGAATGCCGTGAAGGAAAACTTGGCCTCGAGTGTCCTGCAACAGCTCCATCGTCATCAGTATCAGCTGATGATGCTAACAGCCAGATCATTAATCTTCCATCTTTATTGCTTATGCTTACATCTGGGTTCGTATTGCTGCTACCTCACTTGTTCTGAAATCTCAAAAAGGTTTCTTTTTCATTCTTTTGCTCCAACAAATTGTCTGTAAACTATGCCTTGAGAGTCACAACCATCCATTAGGCTTATTATAAGTTATACCGAAAATTTATTTATTTATTTTGGTTTGCCACTCTCTTATAGAGCTTTGTTGTATTGAGTTATGTATTAATGATTCATATTATCAAATATACCTACATGACCTTCAAAGTGTAAATTTATGCGCTGCTACATTCTCATCTTTATTGTTGAATTGAATATTCCCTGTTATAGTTTGCTACCTTTTTTTTTCTTTAGGTTTTCTTTAAATCAGTCATGCCTAGTGCTTTAAATTAGCCGAGCCGTTCATGTGTGGCTCCGTGTTCAATAATTAGATATAATGAAATTTAGTTGAATTTTTTAATGAGTTAGCATTTGCGAACACAATAAACGAACTGTTTGCGAGCAAAAAATTTTGGTTATTCACGAGATTTGCGTGACCTTGCTTAAGAACATAATGAATGAGTTGTTCGCAGACAAAGTTCCTAAACAAAATTGACAAGTTGTTTGTGAACAAAGTTGAAGAACAAAATTAGCGAGCTTGCTAGCATCTCGGTCTCGGAGCATATGATTTGCTTGTGAGCTACTTGTAAACATGATTTTAAGCTTTCGAAACTTGGTTCAAGCTCCATAATTTTCTATTGAGCCAAGTAACCAAAACTCAGCCCCGCTCAGTTGCGGTCCTAATATGCCAAACCAAGTGTCTTGTTGTATGTATTTCAAATCATAAAATAGTAAATATTTTCTTGGATAATGTTAGCCAGTGGCTGTGAATGAAAGATGGAACCTTATCGTTCTTATGTGTCCAAAATCCCAAAATTTGAAAGATATTTCCGCATTTAGGCTAAAATCTGGAAGAAAAGAAAAAATCTGGGTGTTCATCTGCTGTAAATTTTTTGGTTAGCATGAATAAATGTTACATAGCTCCAGCCCAGACATCAACAGCTATTTCGGCAGAGAAAAAGGTGAAGTTACCAGTTGCAATTTCATCAAGACCGGCTCTTATTTCCTTGCTTCAAACATGTACAAACTTGCAGGAAGCAAGACAATTACATGCCAAGTTCGTTGTCTCCGGACTAGTTAACCATCCTATGTGCCCGAGGAGGCTCCTTCAATTTTACGCTTCGAATTCAGAGACCGATTATGCTTTGTCAATCTTCAAAAGAATACATTCTCCTGATATTTTCACTTATAACACCATGATGAGAGGCCTAATACTGGGCAACTGTCCTTATGATGCTTTACTATTGTACCGAGAAGTTTTACTCGGATGCCTTGAACCCGACAACCATACTTACACCTTTGCACTTAAGGCATGCTCCCGTTTGAAATCTCTTGCAACTGTTGAAGGTAAGCAAGTACATTGCCGGATAATTAAGGTAGGAATTGCTCCAGATACACATGTTCACAGCTCCCTCATACATATGTATACCAGTTCTGGTAGCTGGGATCATGCAGAAGCCGTTCTTGGAGAATTCCCAGAAGAAAATACGGTTGCCATCAATTCTATGATTTCCGGGTATTTGAGCAATGGTGAGGTAGACAAGGGGAGAGCAATGTTTGACAAAATGGCTGCAAAAGATGTTGCATCTTGGAGTGCAATGATATCCGGATACACCAAGAACAGTATGCACGCCGAGGCACTAGCTCTGTTTCAAGCTATGATGGTTTCGAAGACCCTGCCAAATGAATCTACATTGGTAAGTTTGTTATCTGCTTGTGCATATTTAGGCGCACTGCAACAAGGAAGATGGATTCATGCGTATATCAACAAAATCAAGGCCGAGATGAGTATCAAACTGTCTACTGCTCTCATTGATATGTATGTTAAGTGTGGTGACATCCAATGTGGCTATGAATTCTTTCGAAAAATGCCGCACAAGGATGTTGTTACATGGGGAGCCATAATTTCGGGTTTTGCTATCTATGGAGAAGTGAAAAAATGTTTTAAGTTATTCGCAGAGATGCTTGCGGAAGGAAAATATCCCAACGAAGTAGTCTTCGTGGCTATATTATCAGCCTGCTCTCATGCTGGTTATGTTGAAGAAGGAAACAACTATTTCAAACAAATGATTCGAGATTTCGGAATAAGACCATCCATTGAACATTATGGATGCATGGTTGACCTTCTCTGCCGAGCTGGGAGGCTGAAAGAGGCAGAAGAGCTAATCATTTCGATGCCAGAACAGCCAAATTCAATAATATGGGGTGCAATGCTGAGTGGTTGTAGGACTCACAATGATGTTGCAAGAGGAAAACGGGCATTCGAAGAGTTGAAAGAGCTCGAACCCATGTCAGGAGACAGATACAAACTAGCAGGGTTGATGTACGCCAAATCAGGAGAGCAAGAAGAAGCCGATAAGATAAGGAAGATGATTAAGGACAAAGAAATGAATACAACGAATGGGTCTAGTTTCATTGAAGTAGATGGCTTTGTCCATGAATTTGTAGTAGGCCAAATTGTCCATAATCAAGCTAAAGAAATATATGGGATATGGAAAGGAGTTGAGACTGCATAAGTTTGAGTTTCCTAATTCAAATAAGCAATGACTTGGCATAAAGTTAAAAATCATATCATCATCTCCATCTTATTTCTGTTTTCAATTTCAAAATTATACAAGTCTCTAGATTACGAGAAAAATAATCTCGAGTAGCAACTACAACTTGTGTCCAACGCTTTAACAGCTAAAAAGAACCATTTGAGACTCCCAACAGAGCGTATCTACTCGATACAAGCACGACTTATTATTTTATAAACATGTTTGCTGCACGCATCGACCTCTAAAATCTCTACGGGCTTATTAGTTGCCAATTTTTCCGTCTGCATACATTATTAAAGGGAGAAGACGGGAAAATGGTATGAATTCCCAATTTCCTTTCTTTCATATTTTGGAAGGGTAACTCTTCTGCTAAACAGATAATGACAATCAAGTAACGAAATATATGGCTTTGGTAATATAATATGCATTTCATTTACTCTTTCTGTTCTTTTTTCTACACTGTCTCGAAGCTTAGATCAGGACCCGACTGCTCACCTAATCTGTAACTTGTGTCAGTAGTAACTGTAAAGGGAGATTGAAAGGTTACGGAAAAGGATCTACTAAAAGGGCAGAGCCATCCACCTCATGTAACCGTATATAAAAAGGAGGCTTCCATCCTCTTGATTCTTCCACTCATTTTAACACGGTGTCAATCAAAACCTTCTCTTAATCCGATATCGACCAATTCCTAGCTACTCGTCTTCAACAGAACAGTCTTCTTTGCTGCACAAAAGAACACCATCAGCGTCATATTCAAGTAACATAAGAATTTAGGAGTTGAAGTTTGCTATAAACGTAAACAAGTATCAGATACTCACACGACATTTAGACTCCCGTAAGTTGTCTAGCACCTCCGCGATTTCAAGTTGTCTTACAATTGTAGCATGCAATACCTGCAAGCATATATTGTAGATAATATCACAATCAGTACAACTATCAAACGTGCAAGATGCGGATTCCCACATGCTTCAGGTTAAACAAGCAAGGCATACCCTCTTTGTTTTCTCAAGGTCAAACTCCACAGATTTTATCCTTTCGAGAGATTCCATAAGCATTTGATCTTTTTCCAACGGTATTTGACAAGGTTTCTTGCTAATCTCGTCAATTGCTTTTTCCAGTTGCTGTAGGCGCTCTACACACGGGGCAACACGGTCTTCAGTCACAATTTCAACAGCAACTGGATGACTGTCAGCATCATGCTCCACAGGATTAGATGGATATATGTTGTTCTGCCTTCTCCAAAATTCAAGTGGTAGACAACGTAAGACTGCAACTAATTTGTCCATAAACGAAGTCAGTACTCTAGCCACACTCAAATTATGCCTTCTCATAATCTTTCCCTTAACAAAGTCTAACCAGCGGATGATGTGACCTGAATAAACATAAAATTAGCTCAGTTGACGGATAGCCACACCTGATATTCCCATGTAAGCCACAATTTCTTGTATTTGCGATTGTTGGAGGGGGGAAAATACATGGGAAAAGTTACCAAATACCTTCAAGATATGATGTTACTTCACCAGGAAAGTTCCTCAAAGTATTGGTTTCAAGAGATTCGTCTTCTTCAGAATGTCCAACTCCTGGGTTGCTTTGAGTAGCCTTCTCAACCAGAGGAAAACTGTCTTCACAACTGTAGTACAAATTTGGATCTGATGCTCTGACCTGAAAAAGTCATAATTTAGAACTTAAACATAGAAAAATATTGGCACAAACATTATAATCAATACGGGTGATAAGAGAAAACTTACTTCCTCATGAACAGGAGCCAAACGTGGAAATGTAGAACTCCGTTCAAGTGGAGAGGAGGGATCATCAATATCAGACCCTGATTCAGCTGCTGAGGTATCACTGCTTCTTCCCTAAAGAACCACGAACATGTCAAAAACTCAAGAACGAGATATACAATGACCATGAACATTCATAAGACTGAAACTTGCCTTCAGTGGTCGTATCTGAAAAGATGAGTCGGATTTCTCCTGGTTATTGGACACTCTAGTGATTTGTCTAACAAAGGTTGCTTCCGAATTATGTACAAGCTACAAAAAGGTTAGATCAATGTCAATTCATGCACGTAAATCGAAAATAAAGATCCAAAAGTCGTACATTACTGCCCAAGGAACCAAAGAAGTTAACGGGTGCCCTACCTTCATTATCTCAGGATCATTCCATGGACCTTTATTTGATCTAAGACAACCTCCTTCATCAGAACAAGTGCAAGAACCACCCAAGAAATCTGGCAATTGACTGCAAAAGAAGAATGTTCGATAAGTTTATAGAGCTTACTGAATACTGATTAAATGACAGAGTCCACATAAAATACAGACCTAGAGTCAATAACTTCCAGTAGCTTTGGCAAGGCCTTGGGATCCAAAACCTGCATTTTTTTGGAAATTTAGGTATAGCAGTGATAGATTAGATTAGAGGAAAAGCGCATTCAAGAACTACATATTTTTCACCCATATTCTGTACCTGGATCTTTGCAATAGTCTTTGGATCTAGAAACTTCTGTGCAGCAGGCCAAAGCATCTTCTTAAAACCAGGGCCAGCATTTACAATGTACATCCGATTCAGTGTCTGTGAAAGTTGCATGGTTAACATTGGCATATCAATGAAACCATGTAAAATAGAAGATTCTGGAAGGCTATACCTCAGGATAGTAACTGTTATCAATCTTTGTCATGGAAGCCAAAAGGTTTGCAGCAGTTCGTGAGAAATTCTTAATTCCCTGTTTTTAACATAATAGCATTGGTGAGCAGTTCAAACTCTTTACAATCCTTCTAACAGGAATATAATCAATTCTTTTACTTAATGAACTTGTCCTGTCCAACTCCATTGACCACATAATGCAAAATCAAGTTTAACATAAGACTCCTCCTCGACAGAAATTAAGCAAAATGCAGAAAAAGTTGCAGGTATGAACTGATGAGTATTTTTCTGTACCCACATTGAAACCAAAGTTCTTCAGAAGATTATATGGTTATAAAAGGATCCTAAAACAAATTAGCAATAGCTTATGTAGGATAAGATTTGACATACCAAGCCCTGCACATCCAATATCGTAGTGTTTGAACATATCTGTCTCTTTGCTGCAACTGAACAGGCAGGGAACTTCTCCATTATGGTCTTCTCAAATTCTTGAACATGGTACTTCATATATCGGTCAATTGTGGTGATTCGCATCAGCCTACTAGGATGAGCTGTTCCAAGCTTTTCAATATAAACTGGCCGGCCTTCTTTATCAACTCCATGATAACCCTGAGGGTAATACTGCAAGACTTCTTCCAGCTCCTCGAACTCAAAATCCTAAATGTGATAACTGGTTCAGTGAACTGCTCGATGTTGAACAACACTTGATTACACTAACTACTATGAATGGTAATTTCCATAAAAATTCTCTTTACACGTAGGAACTATCAGAAACAGGGAATAAGTTTAAAGGCATGTATTAATTCAATACCTCTAATATGGTGTCTGTTCCATATTCCTTTCTCCAATGCAGCATTTCTTCCCACATCTGGACTGTCTTTTCCATATTAAAGTCTCTAGCTTTCAAGAATCTACAAGGATAAAGCAACTTTGTATTATTTACTCATATTAAACGGCACGACATTTGTTCAAGTTCGTAACAGGTTTGGTACTGCATTCTAAAAGGAGGACAGACTGACCTTAATAAGGTATGATAATCATCATGCCTAGAAGGTAACAAGTTCCTTTCGAGAAGCGTTTGGCGCAGTTCGAGTACAGCACATTCCTCCTTTTCATCCCTAACATCCTTGATGGAAACAGAAGAAACTCTATAATCAATTTTCCTTTTCCCCCTTTTCTTAAGAGAATGAGTGAACTTATTCGAAGCGCTCAACGCCTTCTTCTTCAAACTGCCAATTTTAGATCGCCTCCTCTCGTCCTCAGAGTTCTCAAAATCAGATCTTCGCTCCCGAATTTCATCCATAGCCCCAATTCCTTCTGACCCTTGAGGAAAACAATGATCAACTACATAATAATCAACAAATCATGAGAAACAATTTGCAAGGATCAATGTAAACATACCTGACATTTCTGCAAACCCTGAAAATGAAAAGAAGCCCTGGTTTTCAGAAGGGGAAAGCAAATTCACGGCATGCGTGCAGCAGCTCTAGACTGTCAGAAACAAACCATAAAACGACATTGAATAAACAGTAGAGTAGGTTAAGAAACAATAGGTTCAAAATAAAAGCCATTAAATTTAAAACCATATATCACCAAACAAGAAACCAAGTAGCTAAAAATAAAACCATGAAACAACCCAGTTCTTTTTTTAACAGACCTTGAACAGTTGAGCCCAATCACCCTCTTTATCTTAATCATCAAAGTGAATAAATTTAATACCTTTATGGGATCTAAATGAGCAAAGATGGAAACTTTATATGAAATAATAATAAGTTTTTCAAGAAAGAAAAATGAAAACAGAAAAAAGAGAGCTGTAAATGGAAAAATGAAAACAAAAAAACAGTAAAAACCGTTAAAAACAGTGATGGCATTAAAAACTAGTGTATTAAAGCTCTGAAATTCATTAAATCACAGCAATGCCGACACCAACAGTACGGATCTCAGCCATTAATGAGCCCCACAAGAAAAAAATATGAACTTTAAACCAAAACGCACCAAATCTGAAGAGCTAGTCCAAGATGAAGAAAAACCATAGGGATGAATTGATTGGTTGAGATTAGAAGAATTTTCTGGAGAAAATGTAATGGAATTTTCTTGAGAAAGAGAAAAGTAGAAGTATGAAAAAGGGTAAAAAAAAAAAGTAGTGATTGTTCTTGTGTTGTTGTGGAGAGTGAAATTGAGAAAGAAAAAGGAGGTTAGATTGAGATTAAGCAAGTGAAGATTCTAGGAAGAGAAAGAGAAAGAGAGAGAGAGAGAGAGAGAGAGAGAGAGTGAAAAAAGGGGTAGCTTTTGTTGATGTGCAGCATATCATATCATATCATATGATGTGCTGCTGCTCTCTCTTCTGCTCCCTCCTCCTCCTCCTCCTTCCCTGCTGTGTGTTTCTGGTTACGTGTCTTTTTATGCTATTCTTTTCTTCTTTTTTTGCTCACTTTTTCAACCAAAATTTATTAACTTGGATTTTCTTTCTAATTTTAATGCATTCTTATTATTATTATTTGCTTCTTTTGTCCCATTATTTATCAGTTCTTTTTTCATTTTATTGCGGTAAAAAAAGATTAAGGGCGTTCGATTCTTTTGCAAGTAACGGGAATAGAATCAAGAAATGGAAACAAAAGGAGAAAAAAAGATTATTTTAAAGTTTCATATATGTTTGGATTGGTTCTAAAAGGGTTAATTGCTAATCTAAACCGCCTTTTATAGTGGCTTAACGTTTATAGAGTAGTTTGATTAAACATTACCACACTAGACACGTTTAAGGTTTTGGGACAAAAATACCCCTCCTTCGAAACATCACATAATTATTCCCACCACCCCTTGGCTTCCCTCTTTTTTCCTTCCTTTCGCTCTTGCTTTCCGTAACTTCTTCCTCCTTTATTGTTACTCCATTGTTTTCATTTTCCCATATATCATTGACGACAAACACGGTCCGACGACAATAAGTAAACATCGGCGATTGTAAGTAATGAGGAAGAGAAAAATGACAGATCTAGAAATGAGCAAAATAAGAAACAACAAAAGAAACAAGTAGAAGAAAGGATTAAGAAGAAACATTAAATTTATTTTCAATTTTCTTGTCGTGCCAACACGACAAGTCGCCACGACAACATGACATCGAGAAAAAAACGAAAAAAATTGTCGTGCTAACTTGTCGTACTGTCGTGCCGACACGACAGCACGACGTCGAAAAAAAACAAAAAAAACTTGTTGTTTTGTCGTGTCGGCTTGAATGCACGACAAACACAACAACTTTGACAGTACAAAAAAAATGAAAAAACTTGTCACAACACGACAAGTTTTTTCATTTTTTTGGTGCTTTCTTGCAGATTTAAAGCTTAAGTTGATTATGGAGTGGAATTATGTGTCAAAGGAATTGATCTGGGTATTATTTCACAATAAATAAACCTCACAAATTACATATTGTTCATCAATACTCGCCGATATTGGAAAGAAAAACATCTAGAGTTTCAAATTGACATGAGAATATACAAGAAGAAGAAGAAGAAGAAGAAGAAGAAGAAGAAGAAGAAGAAAATTTGAGCAATTGAGGGATAATGGCAAAACACTCACCATTAAAGCCACTATGACTGACCTTTTTGAAGTTTTGGAGATGAATGAGATGAATCGGGAAGGACGTGTTTTGTGTGTGACCGGAAAAGGAAGGAGATGAAGAAGGATAAAGTTCTAGTGATGAATGAGATGAAATTCTGGAGATAAGAAGGATGAAGTTCTTGAGATGAAGAATGCTGGAGTTTTGGAGATGAAAGGACGTGATCTGTGGTTGGTCAAAAATTGAAGGAGATGAAGAAGATGAAGTTCTGAAGATGAAGAATTATAGAGTTTTGGCGATGAAATGACGCGATCTCTGTGGTTAATCGAAAATGGAAAGAGATGAAGAAGATGGAGAGGGAAGAAGAAACGGAGATAACGTTAACTGGTTTTGTATAATGAAGGGTATTTTTGCCATTAAAATATGAACTATTGTGGTAATGTTTAGTCAAACTAGTCTGCAAACGTTAAGTCACTATAGAAACTGGTCTAGATTAGTAATTAACCCGTTCTAAAAACAGAATGTATTAGCTATTTAAAAGTTAAAAATTAAATATTTTTCTAAAAAATAAGTTTAAAATGAATTTTTAGAAAATATATATTAAAAATGAAATTAAATGGTGAATTAAAATTTTTGGTATAAAATTATATTTGTTTTTTTCTTTTTGAAACCAAAAATTATATTTGTTTTAAAATAGAATTTTAAACAAATAACGAAAGAATATGGTAATATAAAGAAAAATGAATCCAAATCCTTAGGGGATAGAGTTAACAGAATTAGAGGGATTTGGGGGTAATGGATGGGAAAATGAAATGAATTTGATTCATCCATTCTCTTTCCTTTTCCTTAAACCTCAAACTAAATGTCCCTTCAACCTTTGCATTTTATCTCATTATTTTGAGGATACTAATAATAGTGGAGTTAATTGTCACATTTCAAATGGAGTGAAATTTATGGATTGTTGTTAAACCAACGTCACTAAATGCCCAAATTGAGTATTTGATTTGAACCATTTAGATCAGTTAAGGAACTTAAAATCTTATTTATTGCAGACTAGTTCTCTGACTTATTCTCAGTTAGACGTTAAAGTTGTTTAAGGTTAAATCTCTAATTTTATTTTTTGCACATATTAAGTTATTTATTAACGATAACAAATACAATTAGTTGGTGACAGCCTCAAATTCTTGTGAAAATTAATGTTCAAAGACTTGATTTGAAAGTAACGTGATCTTGAACTATACTATCTAAACTCATAATATTTCTAGTGTATATAATTATAAGTATGCCTTCTTTTTATTTAATATATAAATGCAATTGCGATTTATTTTTTGGTAACAAAATATTTAGCTTAGGGTCAATTTATCCACTCGAAAAGTTAGGACAAATCTCAAACCTCGATGAAAATTTACAGTAGAATTTATAGATTGCTGCAAAAAAATTTAATAACATTGTAAGCATGATGAAGGATATTATAATGAATAAAAATAGAAGAATAAACAGATATGCGACTTTTAAATTTGACATCAGAGCGCCATTTCCTAAATTTTCATTATGTTTCATTAATATTTGAACTCAAATGTTATACTCCCTCCATTCCCTTTTATATGTCTTTTTAGAGAATTGTTTTTGTTCTTTTATAATTGTCGTTATCGTTTCCAAAAACAAATTGTACTATAATTTTTTGTTCCAAATATTTAAAGTTAGTATGGATTCATGTGTTTTTAAACAATTCAACGTTTATTCTCCAATTATCAAAGGAAAGAACTCATCTTTCTAATTTATTCATGTAAATTTATCAATTTAAGTGCATAATTATTAAGTTTCTTAATTTGTACAAAACTCCCAAAAACAACATCTATTTGAGAACGAAAAAAGTATGTGTTTGGAACTCAAATCATCGCATAGACGAGAAATGCTATATGATAATGCATTTTGTATAGAAAGGATAATAAAAATGAACAGCTAAAAAGGTGAAAAAGGGAGAAGAAGCATGGCATGCCTAAATTATAACCATTTTCTTGATCCACTCGCTTTTTGCATTTCCTCCCATCTCACTACTTCTCATCACAATATAAACATTTTTTATTTTTAGGAATAAATAATTCATTTGAATAAGTTTTACGGCCGACATCATTTACCTACAGTTAGTCATAAATTTTAAACATAAAATGATTACACCCTTAACATCCTCAAGTTATGCTTTAGAAGTCTTTTTTCTTTTTCAATTTCTCGCTTAATATATAGGGTAGTAAACATGTTAGATCAAGTCGGGTTTCAGATATATCCAAATCTGAATGACATATGGTTTTGAAATTTAAACTATACCTGCCCCACGGGTAGGGGTGGCAATGGGGCGAGGAAAACTTGAAACCCGCAGGTATCCGACCCGATAAGGGTGGGGAATATTCAAATTCTTTGCGTGTGTATGTGATTTTACACCTGAAAGCTAATTTTGGACGAATGCAGGTGTTGTTATACCGAACTGTGAGATACCCGATTCGATCCCGAATAAATTCGAAGGGGAAAACTCGTAAATAACCCACTGGATCCCCGAATCATATGTAGTTATATTATTTTAGATTTTGTACTTTTATTTGTTTGTTTTATGCCCATTTTATAACTTATTTCTATAATTAAAATTATTCGTCTGTATCGGTTTTATTATTAGTATGTGTAAACGAGTAATTTTATTATATAAATTAAAAAGTTAAATATTTTGGGTGATGGGAATACCCGAAACCTGTGAGTACCCTTTCCGGACGGGTGTGAGTGCAAAAACAAGCCCAAACTATTTTTTAGGGATTCCCCGAACCCGCACCCGAAAGTTTTGGGTGGGGAATGGGAAACGCTAACCCGCCCCAAATCCGACATGTTGCCACCCCCACCCACAGGTAATCCTTGTTCTCGCGGGCATATCCGATAACCCAATTAATTTGTTAAACAAATTCTCAAATTCTTAAGAAACAAAAATAAACAAATTTTAAATCACAATAATTAAAACAAACTATCCATAATTCTAGACAAATATCCAAACACAATAATTAAAATAAGCAAATATCAAAAACACAATAATCAAACTAATAATCCATATTAGTGTATATAGGTAGGTTAAATATATAAAATTTTTAATTAAAACATAAAATATTCGAGTATTAAGCAAATGTGTAGGCTATGGTCATTTTGTTTTTCCCTTACTTTGTCTATACTTTGTCTTTTTCACCATTGGATTAGTTTTTAACCCATGATCCAATGGTTGACAAAACAAAGTAATGGTTACTTTGTGAAAAACAAAGTGACCATAGAATATCCCTTAAGCAAATATCCGTCGGTATATATTTTTGAATTATGCGGACGGTTCGGGTTTGACCAGGTTGGATATATACCTAGCTGAACCAGCCTTAAACTGATTGGCAGGTATGAGAAAGAACCATGCTCACCTTATAGGAATTAGAATCGGGAATTATCTGCTTCTAACGAGTCGGATACTCTACTGCATATATATCCACCTAAGATTAGGATAAAATTTAGGACAATGAGTCAAGTTCAAATGAGACAAAGGTTTAGGATGAGACTAGTTTTTATGATGAGACATGGGGTATTTTTGTAATTCAACAGGGGAAGGTGGCAAAATTGTAATTAAATGAGCACCCCTCATGCGTGAATTGAAGGGAAGGGAGAGGGGGGTGATGTCATCGCTGATGTCACCTCTGGAGAGAGAAAGAGTTTTAATTATTTGATTTAAATTGTATTTTCCCGCTCTTTCCGAACTCATTTTTCAAAAAAAATTATACCAGCGAACTCGTATTAATTATGTGGTCATTTTGAGATCCATTTTTGTTATTTATAGACGATTTTTATTTTATTTTTATTTTTTTATAATTGTTCCACCAGACTACTCTAATTGTTCCACAGGACTACTCTAATTGTTCCAACAGAATATTACATTTTTTTACACTCCCAGAGTGCATTTAAAAAAAAATAATGAAAATATTTTGCTGGAACAATTGGAGTAGCCTGGTGGAACAAATATAGTATTCTGTTGGAACAACCAAGTATCCGACTTGGAACAAAAATAAAAAAAATAAAAATCGTCTATAAATAACAACAATGGATCTCAAAATGACCGCCTAATTAATACGAGTTCAGTGGTATAATTTTTTTTGAAAATTGAGTTCGGAAAGAGCGGGAAAATGCATTTTAAATAAAATAATAAAAACTTTTTCTCTCTCCAGATGTGACATCAGCGCTGACATCACCCTCCTCCTCTTTCCCTTCTTCCTCACGTTGACCATTTGTGTATTTATTTACAAGTTTGCCATCTTCCCCCTTTTTCTTACCAAAATGGTCAATGTCTCACCATAATATTTTGTCTCACTATAGTCTCCTTGACTCACTTGAACCTATCTCTTAGGACAAAATATTTATTCACATCTCTAAATGCAAATTAATATTATTCTAGTCACCACTTATTAATTAATGGTTATATAAAAATAAAAGTAAATTTGAGGTAATTGATTATGTAGAGTTTATTATTCCATTAATAAAAATGTTGGGCGAAATAGAATAAATTAGACTTAAATTATATGTAAATCTTTAAAGTTGTTCAAAAATATAATTTTAGTCATTCAACTTTAGGGACGACCTATTGGATCCTTCAACTATCAAAATATGGACCTATTGAGTTTTTATTCGATGACATTGCACTGAGTTTTACTATTTTTCACATTTATCAACTCAGTATCATATCATCGAATAAGGACTCAATAGGTCCACATTTTGATAGTTGAGGGACTCAATAGGTTGTCCCCAAAGTTGAGGGACTGAAATGACATTTTTTGACAACTTTAGAAACTTGCATATGGTTTAGGCCAATAAATTATATAACATTCTTTTGGGTAAAAAGAGTTATGGGTTGAGAGCAAAATAGAGAAATGTGATAGGGATGAAACCAAATAAAGATGGTTTTCTTTTTTTAAGCTTTGCATTGGAGATGCTCTTAGTCACTCAATTTTAAGATTCATCATAATGAGTGAGAGACAATTTAGGAAGTCAGAATAATGATTTTAGGAGCTGAAACTGTGATTCTAAAGTCCAATACACAAGTGACTTGACGAGTTGGGATATTGAGTCGCTGAGTCAAGCTTCACGAGAAATTCTGCCTAAATTCCTTCATGTGACTTGGCGAGTTGTCTGACATGTCTCAACGAATTTGATGCTTGAATGTCATTTTCTCTTCTTTTGAACTAGTGACTCGACGAGTTGGAGGCCTTGACTCGGTGAAGCGAATGAGGCTCTTGCGCCGCCATATTGGCCGAAACGGAGGAAAATGGTGGCCGAAAGACGCAGTCGGAGGCAGGGGCGTGTGTTAGGGTTTATCCCTGTGCACATATTTGTATCATACGAAGTTCGAGAGTCCTAACATGAAAAAGTGGTTGAATCTCAACAAACGTATTTTTATATGACATATTTCTTTAATTATATTTATTCAAGAATTTTTAGTAATTCTTTTTTTCTCAATTAGAAGGATATCTAATTCTTATGCAATTTATTAGATGTAAGCTCTTTGAATTTAAGCATAGCTATGTAGACGGTCAACAATGAGCTATTGTTTATTCTATGAACTTCATTAGAGCATCTCCAATGAGACTCCCTATATTATTATTTAGTTAAATTAGAGAGTGAGATAGGGAGAATGCTTCTCCAACCATGTGAGGTGACTTCCTAAAATTTTAGGGAGTTAATTTTGCCTCCTCAAATTTGAAGAGGATGAGAGGCTCTCTATTTCATATAATAATATTATCTACTCTTTATCTCTCTTCTATTTCATATAATAATATTATCTACTCTTTATTCCATTCCCTAATTTTTATTAATAAAATAATGAAATAGGGAGTGGGATAGGGAGCATGGTTGGAGCATACATGAAAATTGAGACAATTAAACTTAAAATTCTATTTATTTAATAATATTTTAGGGAGTGTAATAGGTTGAAGTCTCGGAGATGCTCTTACGCTTCATAACCTGTTACTCTTTTTCTCTGATTAATGAAGTTGTTGCTACAAAAACAATGGCCTATATTACTATGCTTTAGAGTAATTGTGAAATTTAAAATTTAAAATTGCTTAATAGTATAATAATCCTATCCATTTTTTATTGTAAACTCTTATTTTTATATATAAAAATGACATGTTTGCAACGAGAATAAAGAGTAATATAGTGAGTTCAACCGTTGGTTTCCTCTCAAAAATAAAATAAGAAATTCATCTAAATTTTGTAAGAGGTAACCAGTATAGTAACATTTTATCTATCTTTGCTTGAAACTTGAGCATCCTCGTTGACCAAATTTGGTTAGTTTTTTTATATCAAAGTTTTACTCTTACTTTTCTTTTTATTTGAGAGACTTAAATTACAATGTAAATGTGACTAGACCATCCATTGCTACTTGTCCAAATAATGTTTTCCACGTCTCACTCCCCTTTCTAAATTTATTTATTTTTCAGAAAGTCCTCTCCCTTTGTACCAACAATTTATCAAATTATTATTATTATTATTAAACTTTTTTTTTATCCGGTTTTCGAATCCACTGGATCGATCTGGATTCAGAGCGAGTTCAAAAATTATGGTATTTAAACCATTTCCAGCCGTTGTTGTGGAGAATCGATCTGGATTCAGAGCGAGTTCAAGGATTATGGTATTTAAACCCTTCCCAACCGCTGTTGTGGAGAATTGATCAGCAGACTTCCCTACCAAACGCAGTCTCGTGCTACCACTGCGCCAACTAACAATTGGTAAATCTTTTCTCTCAAGAAAATCTATAAATAATTTGAAAAGAATAAATTACGATACGTTTAATAACGCTTCATTTATAGTTCGAATCTATAATTTCTCTTGTTACTAAAAAAAAATTAACTACCAAAACAATGATTATTATTATTATTATTATTGATATTGTTTGGTTGTTCAACGCTTGTCCCTCAAGCCATCATATTAATGACTCATCTGATGACTCACACTTCTGCTTCTCGAGGCATCTCTTCTCCCGCTTGATTTGGGATTTTATCTCTGTGTTTTCAAAAGAACTTGCCTAATTTCTCCTAGTTGCGAGTTTATCTAACTCCTTGGTCAGCGTTTCCCACTCCTTTATTTCATGTTCTTCCATCTTATGAAAGTGATAGTACCTTCCATTGTATCGAGGTTTTCCTTTTGGGTGGCTCGCATAAACTCCTTTTTTCTTTTCTATCGAGAATAACACTTCCTTCCAAGGCGCATTGAGAGGGATATAATCTTTATCCCGACAACCGAAATCTCTGCGCGTGTCTCTTCCTCGATTCTTCTCCCATCTTTCAAGTTGTTGTTCCATCAGATTAGCCCTTTTTAGCTTCTCTCTCGTAGTTGGATTTCTCTGATGTTCCTCCCATGCCCCATAAGTTTTAGAGATAGTCCTCAACTCCGCCAAGTCGAGAGGTTTGGTTGTGACAATATGCTTTGCCGAATCTTGGTTGCAATTCTCCGCCAGAGACTTCTGGATTGACTCTATGATCATTGGGTGCACCATCAAAGCAATCCTTTGGAATCTGGTGAGGTAATCATCTAGATTTTCATCCTCTTTATACATTTATCAAGATCACGAACTGTCTTCTTATCCGGAAGAGAGGTCATAAAGTGATCCATAAAGGATCGAGAGAGCTGATTCCAATTGTATATGGATCCCGGGGCCAAAGCGTCATACCAATGGGTTGTGGTGTCACGCAGGGTGGTGTCGAATAGCTTGCACATAGATGCATTAGTGGCAGTGGTGGCCATGAGTGATCGCCCAAACCTTATAACGTGCAACTCCGGATCTCCTTCCCCATTGTAAGATGCTAGTGGGGGATACTTAAAACTCGGAGCATGGTTTCCTCAATAATCTCAGCACACATGGGACCGTTGTGATCATGCAAGTAAATAGTGTGCTTGGATTTAGATATTTTTCGCCTCTAGATACAGTGTTGGCCCAAATCCTTATAGGCATGTCGCTTTACATCGTAATCGAAAGCATTCACGAGCCGAATAGTCTGTTGTATATGGCCTTTATCTTCTACCTTCTGATTCTTGGTTGGTCGCTTCTCCGTTTTAGACTCTCGGTTGAGCTATACGTAAGTCTCTTCTTAATAGCAGAGTCTTTATTTTGAGGGCACTCCTTTTTGTGAGCTATTTTCTTGGGACGGGGTGACATGGATTTGTTGTCTTGATCCCATTTACTACTCTCCGGGGTTCGATCTCTACTCTCATGCATGTGACGAGGGGAGCGAATGTGCTTGCTCTTGCTATGGGAGTGTCCAGAACTCTGACAAGTGCTTCGGGACCTCTCCCTTTCTTGATTTTTCCTTTTCTCGAGCTCTTTAATCTTCCTTGAGCTGCTAGAATGCTACAGGAGATTGTTCATTGGCGAGAGCTAATCGTACTGCTACTCGATCCATCCACTTACGTTTCTCTGGATCTTCTGTCCCCACATTTGTCAACATGGTGTTAATGGTCCCGTCGTTGATAGGGATTAGACTATCATGATCATGATTTACTGCTTCCTTCGTCATGGCTGAATTATTTGAACTGTGGTTAAGGATCCACGCTCACAGCACCAATTTGTTACCGCTAAGATAACTTTAACGTTCACCTAAGCTAGAAAACCTACAAAACAATACACGCAAGCTAAGACGGGACCATTGATCGACGACCCCTTTCCGATGCTTAAATTAGTAAAGAACTTGTGATCGAGGGAATAATGTACTCAAGTAATTAGCGTAGTGAACGTACCTCGAGGTATGTGAATACCCTCCTTTATATATGGCTGAATAAGATCCTAGTCCTAGTCTGTTTAGGACTGTATAGGACGGTTAGTCTTAAGAAAGTTTGTCAAGAAGAAGTCTTGTTTAATCGAGACTTCTCTATTCGAAATAAAAGGCTAAGTAGAAGTAAAATCCACATAAGAGAGAGAACCTCTTAAAACTTTTTACTATTCTAAAATGAATAACGTAATTTTTTTCTAAACATTCATTTTCTCTTCTACATTAAATATCACCTAACTTACTTTCAATTAAAATCAAAAAAGAAACATGCAACATAAGTAATCCTTAATTTTATTTTCTTTTATTTAGGTCGTTAACCATTGAAATGATAAATTAGTAATTGGAGTTGAAAAATTAGTTAACCTAATACTGTGGAATACGTAACTATTGAAAGAAAAGAAAAGAAGAATAGAGAGTAATTGTTGACTCTTGGGAATGGAGATTAGAACATTCCCGTAATATAAAAATAAATAATAAAAGAGGTATGCATATATCATTATCTCATTATTAATATCACCTCTGTCTTGTTTCATTAATGAAAGTAATTCTTGCATTAATGGAAAATAAAGAAAGAAGAGAAGAGGGTAAATTCCAAATGCTAAAAGACAAACAAAAATGGCAGAGATACAATACAAACATAATTTCATTCCCTTTGCATTAAATGAATGCCAATAAAAAACAATACATATATAGTTCCATCCACATCATTTCATTTATGGTATTTTGCTTCTGTTATTTCTTTTTCATCTTATGGCCACATTTGACCTTATTCCTTACATCATCCGGTCCTCATAGACCAAATGCTTCAAATGTAATCCTAGTATTTACAACAAAGGAAATTAAGCTTAAAACTTGTTTTGAAATTGTAATTGTCTCTTAAATTTTAAAAAGTCTATACTTGTTACAACGTAATATATTAATTCATATTTTCAAAATTGATGTATCAAAACGTACAATTTTTAGGTAGTACATGTACTATAGGTGCAAGAATATGATAAACGGAATCAGAAATTTTGTTACAAACAATTTTGAATTAGGGTGTTACTGAAAACAATTGAACAAGATCAATGGGTCAATTGTAATTGTTGACAAGAATAAGAGGTTATTTGTAGTTGAACGAGAATATGGAATTATTTGCTACGTTTAAACAAGTATATGGAGTTATTTGTAATGTGTGAAAGTTCAGGGGAACAGTTAAAGTTTTTGGACAAGTTCGAGGCGCTACATATGTATTGAGCCAAAAATAAATATAATATAGAGTTTGTCATTTAATTGATACGACTAAAAATTTGAGCCAATAATTAAGACTTATGGTGCCTTTAGGCTGAATACATCTTTAACCCCTTCAAGTTGTCTACAAATTGTATTAGACCCCCTCAACTTAGAGTCGTTACAATTAACCTCTTAACTTGCATTTTTTTAACAAATATCCCCCTCAACTTTCATCTTTTTATCCCTTTGACTTTGACGTGACGCATTCTTACGTTGACGTGAAGCATGTTAAATGGTACGTGGAGAATGCTCCACGTCATCGTCAGGGGGTTAGTTGTCAAAAAAATGCAAGTTGAAGGGGTTAGTTGTTACGTTTCTAAGTTGAGGGGGTCAAATGCACTTTATGAACAACTTGAAGGGGCTATAAATGTATTAAGCCTTTATATATTAACATATGATACTCCTTACATGAATACTCTTTAGGCTTGAAACGTGTACAAAACACAGGCTCATCCCACTATGCGTTTTTAATTTGCTAATTCATTTAATGAGATTGTCATGACTCAAACTTAAGATTTTACTTTCGCAGAGACCTGATATCATATCATTTAACCGATTGAACTTTATACAAGATCGAACTAATAGTTAAGGTTTAACTAAAATTTATATATTAGTCTTTGATGTAAATATTGGTAAATCGATTTGAAATATTATTGATAATAGAAGCACAAACATATATACAAACAAGTGTATCTAGCAAGAGGTTTGGTGAACATGTCTGTTGTTTGATCATCTACGTTGATGTAGAGTACTAACAAGTCCTTGGAATGAACTTTATCACGACCAAAATGTAACTAGACAATCTCCAAATGCTTGCTTGAGTTATGAAAAACCAAATTAGCCGTGAGATAAACAACAATGAAATTAATTATCACACCATAAAATGAGGGAAGTTGAAAGTGGAAATCCAATTTCATGAAGCAGCATTCGAAGCTAGCTCACTTTCGAAGTTGTAATAGCAATAAACTGATATTCTGCCTTTATGGATGACCGAGAAACAATATATATGTTGCTTTCTAAAAGACCACGAAATCAAAGAATTGCCTTAGAACACAACATATCCTCCAATAGACTTCCGATCATCCTTATCACCTTCTCAATCTGCATCGGAAAAGTAATGCAAACGTCTCAGTGAATGTTTTTGAAAATGAAGGCCATGCGATGCACAACCTTTGAGATAACGTGAAATTCTCTCAACAGTACCCCAATGAAGATCAATTGGAGCATGCATTAATTGAGAGACTTTATCGACAACAAATGTAAGTCGGATAAATGTTAAGTTCTGCAAATTGCCCACAATACTTCTATACAAAAATGATTAGAAAACAACGCATTGTCGCCCAATTTCAATATTTTTGATGGATTAGTAGGGCTATTAATATGGCGAGATTCTTGCATATGTGCTTTAGCAATACAAAACTGAGGGAGGATGATAGAATAGTATATGTATTTATGTAATTCTGTATTATTAGGATTTACATCACACTTGTATATATTGCTATACTCATATGAATAATACTCTCACGATTGCACAACTTCTACACGACCATGGCCTAGGATTTGGTCGTCGTCCCTACCTATAAGGGTCAAATTTTATCTAGTTGTGTGACAAATTACTGCATATTAAGTATTTTTTTAAGCCCTTATGGGTGAACATTTTGCACATTTATTCCTCGACTGTGATTATGCGTTCATGCATCTCTGGCAGTACTAGACATTGATCACCAAGTTTCGTGAATAGATTCTTCGTTGATTGGTTTGAAGGACTATAATCCTCAGGGGACCAAAGGGAATATGTGGTGATGTGTATGAGGTTGTGGGAGATTTCGAAGCATTAGAACTATTGTTTGTGGGAGGTTTCCTCCACCTTGCCATCAATAGATGATGGACTATATCGTAGCTTCTTAGATCAATTCCTCTTAGCCTCACAATCGTGACCTTTAAGTTCTTTTGCGGTGGGTCTTGCAAATTTGAATATTGATGCAACTTGCTCTATAGTAGTGATGTGTGTGGGGCTCGACAATGTTTGTAGAGATGAACAAGGCCTGTTTATTTATGCTTATACTCATTCACAACAAATTGTTTTACCCTGATGATGACAGAAGCGTTAAACTGCTTCAAGCTCTTCATTTCGTTTGGCAAGCGATTGGTAAAAGTTTATTATTAAAATCCCTTGAAGGGTCCAAGGTGTGCATGGTGATTCAGTTGACCTTTCAAACTTCAACTTAATAATCTCCTCTTGCCAATTAAGGGCATTATTACTCATTAATCCGCCTTCTCCTTTGCTTTTGTTAAAAGAATTGAAAATAAGATGGCTATTGCGCTAGCTAACGACGCCTTGTCTTTGACTACTCCTATGATTTGACACTGTCCGAGCAAAATTTTCTTAGTTTTATTCCTGATGTTGCTTTACTAAGTTAATAATTTTTCTTTATAACCTTTAAAAGCTCCTAAAGGTTGTTTATTTTCGTGGCAATTGACTAAATTCAAAGATGTATGTATATACTTATTATGGTTGTGAAACATTTAGCATAAATTTAGCAATGAAGCAACATATTATCTTTGTATTGCAAACCCTCGTTTTCTTCTATGCATTACGTAATATTGAAGTTCCTCCTCCCTATAAAATTTGATTAATGATGTTGACTTCTCTTCTTCTAATAATATACAATAACAATTATCATAATGCAAAAAACTCCACACAATTGGTCAATTAATTTGTTCCGGGTTTCCATATTAATTGTCATAATATAAAATAATTTAGCATTACTAAACAAAAACATTTTCATTATTTAAGTTTTAGATTATTACCCATCTCAACCATATCATTTTGTATATTATATAAAGCACAATGTTATAGTGTTTTCGTGATGCATGGTCAATATCTTTCTTTTAATATATGCCACTCTTTTTTATTGAGATTTGCACAACCTTAATATATATATAGTACTACAACCACGAGATCAAAATACTTAATCAACTTTTGCCAAATATTTTTTTATTCTAATTATTTGGTATTATAAACAAACAACCTAAATTATTTTAGATTTGAGTCAAAAAGGTTTATTTTGGTATGCAAAAATCTCTCACCAAGTATTTTAGTTATTGTTGCATTCATCTTTAAAACTAGATCCTTAATTTAATGGTTAACCAATCCAATACCGTAGCCTAAATCAAGTTGCTAGTGAATTTTTTTTCTTTTGTCAAATATATAAAAAGCAGCTCTTTAAGTTTAGGGTTGCAACTATAGAACTTTGTTGAAGTACTGACGAGGCTTAACTAACCAGTTAGGTTAACCACTAATTAAAGAAAATAAAGGGAGAAACCAAACTATTACATGTGGCAATGAGAGATTTATTGAGGGCAATGGTCCATATACTTGTATGATTTGGGGACCTCTCAATAGCAAAAGTACCGCTCAGTTAGGGAGGTCATCTATAAAAGGATAAAATACGAAAAAGGACCTTGTTGTTTATGCTATTTTTCATGGTAATTCGGGTGTTGCTAGGTGTTCAGGGGTGTCAACCTAGTTGGAATGTCTGGTCTTAGTTGGTCCTCGTCCTTTGCTTTTTATTGACAAAAAATAAAATCAGTAATTAAAGTCTGAAAATGTCGATGACGTTTAAAAACTTATGGGTCAGAAGAACATTTTGTCAATTTTAAACATAAAACTCGATAAACGGAACATCATAATCAATTTTACAGGTATTCAAATTCACAATTTTAACTGTTTTATAGTCAATTTTTATATATAAAACACGACTATAGAGAAATTTTTAAGATTCTTAATTTATTACGATGCTTTCTCTTTCTCTTAACGTGTAGACAATATATGCGTTAAGTTTCATAATGAAAACGTAATGGAAAATAACTTCTAAAACAATGATGCATGAAAGTAACAAAAGAAAAAGGAAAATGTCGAAATTTGGGAGTAAATATGAATTGGAAAAGAAAAATAAAAGATGTAAAAGAGAGTAATTGTATTGTATGGGATGGCATGAAATGAATAGAAGAGAAGGGGAAAGGAGAGACAAAAAGGAAAGAAATAGTAATAGCAGGCTGCAGCGTTCTCAAGAAATATGATATAATGATTCAGTTAGTTGTCATTTTCGTTTTCTCTGGACTATGTTTTTACTATTGTACCTATTCTATTTGTATTCTAATTATTAAACCAAACCAATCATGCATACATCATTTTCTAACATTCAATTCAATTCTAGGCCTTAATTTATACATGTACTTGTGAAATTTTCTCATAAATTCAACTGTTATTTCTCTACTTCTAAAAAGTTACAAACAACAACTCATGTGATTATTCAAAACTAATAAATAATTGCCTATAAATAAAAAACTAATAAACAATTCATAATTTCTAGTTAGCAGAACATGCAACTAGTGATTTATGTCAAAAATTACGAAAATAATATCATTTATCATTTCAACTAGCTGCTACGATCAACTTTTAAATTAGAAAAGTTCATGATGGCAATCAGACAATATTAAGGAATTTGTAAATTTTGAAAAAGAATAAGTGGTGATTTGTGAGAACAATGAGTTATTTGTAGCTTTTGGACAATTTTGTAACTTTTGTAAGTTTGGCAAGACAATTGAAGTCTTGAGAAAAAATTGATTTGCTATGTAGCGTTGTCATAGCGATGACATGGTGCTTACATGACAAGTTCGATTGACACGTCACTAACTCAAGTGAGAATGCGGACAAAAAACGTTTGAAATAACTTAATTGTTACAAAAAGTAATTCTTAAGTGATATTATTGAATCAAGATGAAGTATTGTAATCTTTTAGGGCAAAAGTGTCAAACTTTGATAACTAACAGAAAAATTGTAAAATTTAGCCTAACTACAATTGCAAACAAACGCCCAATAAGCCTGTCAAGCAAACCCAATTCGTTAAATCAAACCGGCTCAAATAGTTGAAATAACAACACAGAGGCAGTTATTAACCACTTCCCATGATCTCCACGAAATAACAGTTAATCAACAGTTATGGAGGGAAGAACGGGTATAAATGGAGAAGAAAGAGAAGTAAACAAGGCTAGACACACAAAATTATACAAAATACTTTTATTCTCCAATTCTCTTACTGACTCGATGTTCGGAGTTCTACCCGGAGATCACATCTCCGCCATTGTTTTGCAGCTTAATCGACGTTCAATGAGAGATTTCATACGCGAGAATATCAAACTTTTATGATGGTTGCAGTATTGTTTTAGACAAAGGCCACTTGCCTTTTTTGAAAAGGTCATGGTCAGTTGGCGAAAGAGTTTCATTCGGCTAGGGCCGACTCAGGGCCATTAGGGACCCTAAGTGAGATATATCATCAACTTTTATATGCAAGTAAGACTATAATTTTCATTTTATTAGACCTTTTGAGCTCTGTAATTCACGTTTCTTAAATGGAACAACAATTTTTAATTTAACTTTGCTTGTATATACTATATTTTTTTTTGTTGGTATAGTATATTTTAGCAAAGCCTAACTAACACCAAAAGGCACCTTAAGGGGATATGATTGCTTGCTATATCTAAAAAGCCAATATAACTTTCAAGTTAGCAATGTGGGTCAATTTAACACGCCCCTCACGCTCAAATCCTATGGTGCGTGACGCCAATATAGAGAAGGCTCCCACATTGTTCAACTTGACTCTGATACCATCTTAGCAAAGCATATCTAACCTAAAAAAAACACCTTAAAGGGATAGAGTTTCTTTCTATATTTAAGAAGCCAATATAACTTAAAACTTAGCAATGTGGAACATTCAACATTATATACTACTTTTTTATTTTGCGCAAAGTTAACTTGGATAATAATAAGCTATATTATATATATATATTTGGCCTCATCTTTTGTTGGACACTAAACTCACTCTGGTTGCCTTGAACTCGATTGACTTTGTTTGTTATCTAGCTATTTAAAATTGAGAATTTGATTTAACTTGATTGAATCTCTAAATCTGAGTTGACACTCAAAGCCTTACTCCCCTGAATAAATATTCGGCTAGTTTTCAGAAGTTTTTGGCTTTTTTTTTTGTTTTCCACTCGGTAGCCAACTAATTCGGATTCAAGACAGGTCCACAGATTATGGTATTTAAACCCCTCCAAATCGTCGTTGTAGAGAATTGATCCGCATACTACCCTAGCAAGCACAAGTACATACTACCACTACGCTAACCAACTGTTAGTAAAGTTTTTAACTCTAATAACAGGTAAAATTCACTTATGGTGTACCAACTTAGATCTAAATCACACTTTAGTATATGAACTTTATTTTGTCACACTAAAGTATATGAACTTAGGGTGACCTACCACCTATAGTGTACAACATGTAAAAGTGACATGTCAACACTCAGTTAACGCACCACATCACCTATTTTAATTTTTTTAATAAAATATGATCGACTAAAAACTAAAATTACTCTACCATCCTCCTCATCCCTAAACTTTTCTGTCTCTTCAATTATTATTATTATTATTTATTTCCTTTTCTTTTCTTTGTTTCTTTCTTCTTCTTCTTCTTCTTCTTCTTCTTCTTCTTCTCCTTTCTTATTTTTTGTTTTTTTCTTTCTCAAAATTTGGAAATTTCCAAATTTCCGTCGAAAAGCTTTTCAGATCGAAAACCTGGGAATTTCTAGATCTGAAACTGAAAATTCCAGATTTTCGACGGAATTTGGAAATTTCAAATACCAACAAAAAATTTCCAGATTCCCTAAAATTTTCAAATCTGATGAAAATAAAAATTTGTAGATTTCTGTTAAAATATTCTGAAAAAAGATCTGAAAATTTTCAGATTTTGGTAAAAAAAGAAAAAAAAACCGAAGAAGAAGAAGAAGAAAACGATGAATTAAAGAAGAAGTAGGGGGAAGAATAAAGAAGGAGAAGGAGGAAGATGAAGAATAATAAAAGAGATTGAGGAAGAAGGAAGAATGAGTAAGAAGAAAAGAGAGAAAATGAAAGATAAATGGTGGGGGTAGAATAGTAATTTTAAATTGTATGGGCAAATAGTTGATGTGGCGTGTTGACGAGCGTTGACCGATCACTTTTACCTGTTGTACCGTAGGTGAAAGTTTACCCTAAATTATACACTTTAGTGTGACAAAATGAAATTCATATACTAAAATGTGATTTGAATCTAAGTTATTACACTAAAAGTGAATTTTACTTCTCTAATAACCCATAATGTATTTTATGGCACTGATAATTACATGTATTATTCCTAAAATTATTTTTGACAATAGTTTTGTTGGAATTGAAACAGTGAAAAGAGAATGACATAAATAAACGTGCACGGAGAGATTCCCATCCTACCTATAACCTATTTCCAACTGATGGGCCTCTGTCTACACAAGATATTATTTCAGAGACTGCCACAAGAATTCTATCTACTTTAATTAATTATTGTGAAATATATATATGCAGAGCATAATTATCTATCTTAATTACACATACACTCCTTCAAGATTCACCTTCCCTGCACTACAATTGAATTGCCTCCCACTATTGACTTCATCAATTTTACCAAAAACAACTCCAACTTACAATAATTGATACTATTGTTCTTGTTTTATTGAATATAAAAATACTATAAAACTCTTATTCTAGATCTGAATTTAACAAGAAAAATCTACTACTATCATTCAAATCAAAAATATGTTTTAAATAAAGAAATAAAATATATATAAATTTATAAGATGCCATAATTAATTGAGTACGATGTTTATAGCTAAATGTTACTTAATCAATTAAATTAAAAGTTTAAGTTGATAGTTAAAATCCAACCAACATGTTTTATATTCATTTATAATACACCTTTCACGCGAATGTCTATAGTTTGAAGCGCGTCCAACATAGGTTGTCAGTTTAAACTCAAGATCTTTCAATCACAGAGACTCTAAGATCGTTATTTTACCGATTGAGCTAAAAGATCAAAGTGATAGTTAAAGCTAACAACATCTTTTATATTAATATCTGACACAACTCTTCCATACAAATGACCTGTTGGTGCTTGAATCGTGCACAACATAGCTCTAACCCGTCATGTGTTTTTAATTCAACAAATATTGAGATTGTCAAGAATAGAACTTAGAATTTTTTAATTACAAATGTTCTAATATAATGTTATTTAACTTGAATGAACTAAACTTGAATTAATAATCAAGATCAACAACACGTTTTATATTAATTTCTAACAACAAAAATATTGTAAGTGTAATTTGTTAAAGATATAAATTTAGTTGCTCAATCCATCGAAGAACAACGAGAGGTGAGAAAGATTGCTTTGACTTTATAGTAAACATAAACTTTTTTTCTTAATGCAAATAAAGTGTGGTTACTTTAGTAACTATACAATTTACCTTCTCTAAAGAAAAAAAAACCCTATAGAATTTACCTTGTGTCATTAATTTAAAATTGGAAGAAATAGAAAACGAGAGGCATCTGTCGGAATTCCTCTTTACCTTAGAGCCGACAACTTTAGTTACGATAACTTTACCGAGAACCTAAAATTTATTACACATTTTATCATAAAAAGTCAAAATTGCTTACACCCATTCCATTCTTTTTAGTTTTTCCAATACAGTATCTATCTATCTTTGACAATGATATTCAATAAACTAAAAAGAAGGGCTACTCTAGTTTCTATCATAATTCACTTCTAGCATGTTTTATTATGTATTAACGACAAAATTAAGATTCTATGTAGTATTTACTATTTAGTACTATAAATATTCATCAAATTATGTTATTTATTTTTCATTATACAACTAGTTTATAAATACAACATTAATTGCCAATTAGTTCAGTTTCGAAATGATAATTTAGTGAATAATGGTATCAAGCTTTCTCCTATATTAGTAGTGGAATTTGAACGTTGATCTTATCCCTACTTGGAGACATTGTATCATATTTTTTCTAAATACATATTTCAGCATTGCAAACTATTTGAGTATTGTTTTTAAATATATTAATATATATAGAGAGAGTATAAGCTGAATAATCTAAATTTTGACAATTGAGAAAAAGGAGCAAGCTCTGGTAACTAAATAAGACTATTTGTCAATTAAATCATTGTGATCAAAGACAACACCACAACGTGATTACCAAAAACAAAGACAACACCCCAGTGCTGATATCACCAATACTTGTTACCACTAGTGATCCTAAGATTTTGGAGGATCCATGAGAGACGTAGCAAATATAGGTAATAAATAAATAAATGTAAGAAAAAATCATACTAACAAAGACTTGCTAGTCACATAGGCAACACGTAGGTAATACGTTGCTTCGCCTCCAACCATGTTTAAGCATCGATAAGATCTTAACAACATCATCATTTCAATAGAGCAAGTTGTTAAATTTGGCGGCAATGACTTTATTGATAGAAATGTGTTATTTAGTAAGTTGATTGACGAAAACTCTACTTTAATTGAAATACCCTCTCTAACTTAGTGATGGTGAGTATATTTTACCCGTGCAATGACCAAAGATATATCTAAAGATGGCCTAAATTACCTAGGAGATATTCAACTTCATTGAAGGTATATGTAAGGTGAAAGTATGGCCACATCAGATGAATAATAAGAAGAGTATTTTGAAAGTAAATATTTGGAAAGTTGTAATAGAAAGAGATGGGTGCATGGAGGGGTAAAGTACAAATAGAAGAGTTGAAATAATAACAATAAGAAGAGGAAAAGAGACATATCATTCAACTCTCTTTCTGCCTCTTTGAAATGGTAAGTTTTGCTACAGCTACAGCTCTTGTGTTTCTCATAAAAACAACAACCAAATTGCCCTTTCTTATCTCATTGCCTAATCTTACCATTACATTACATTACATTACATTAGCTGTTTTTGTGGCCCCATTTCTTACACCTTCCTGTTCTTTTTCTCATCTTTTTCTTTCATTATTAATATCTTTAACTCCTAATATTTTTACTTCCTTCAATTTTATGGATCAATTGCATAATTGACATAATTATTATATGACACTTCAAGCATGACTCATGGTAGAAAGTAGAAATATAATGCGGAAAATTGAAAATAATAATAGAAACATATTTCATCTTTTTCATATTACATATTGTGTATGCATTCAATGAAAAATGAGTTGAATTTCCTATACATAAAATTAGATATGTCAAATTGGATAATAAAATGATGCAGGGAGTGAACGAGTAGTTTCCTTTTTGATCATAATTATAGGGTCCTATGTTAAAGCCTTCCCTCACTGCACATATATCACCTTAAACATGGAAAAAATGAAACAAATTGTAAAACCAAAAACACATTTTATAAAACATCAAAAAGGTAAAATTAAATGCACAATTGATGACAAAACTTTGAAGGTTATCTCAGAATGAATGACTTTTTAATAAGAGGTCGTTTGGTATACATGGGAATTTAATTTCCGTGGGAATTTCAAATTCATAGGAAATTATTTCCTTAGTGTAATTCCCATGAAATAACCAAAATGTATTTGGTTGACATTAAGGAATTTGAAATTTCCATAAATTTTGAATGATCAATGGGGGGGCTAGGTGATTAATTTCCCACATTATGTGGGAATTTGAAATTCCCATGAATTTTGAGTGCCCCCATTTTCTCGATTTCATGTCAACCAAACAACTAGCCAAATTAGAAAATCATGGGAATTTCCATTGCCCACATAAATACATGTAAACCAAACAACCACTAAAATTATTTAACTTTGAATTATCTTAATGAAGTCATTCCAATAACTTTGGAAAGAAGTTCAACATTAAAAAAGTGATAGTGACTATTATATCTACATAAAATCACCTTTGATCACCATGTAACATTCGCCTAAATGTCACGTGTAATAAATTTTATTTTTAAACTTCTTGATGAAGATTACTACCACTTGACAGTGTGACACAAATGTCATCGACATAGCTACCTTGACCACCTAAGCATGAATAACAACTCTAACTGGACTCGTTCTGACCAGCATAGGTGCTCACAATCCGACAAGTTAATTAGTCTCCAATTAAGCTTCAAAAGTCTTTAAACACCCTAGTAAGTTAACTTCAATTAAGCTTCAAAGGTCCTCAACCACCCTAATAGCGCTTAGTTTTTAATACACTACTTATGATTATATAGCATCCACATCATTTTTTCAATGTCTAAGTTGACTGAAGAACTTGATTGAAACACAGTTGAAAAGTTGAGACCCATTAGAATTTAAATGACTATTTCAAATAAATTGATCACCTATGCATTGAATGCCAGAAAGGTACTCGTAAGATAAACAATGGGTCAATTAACTTTTACAATGACATTCAAATTATACTAGATGCAATACAGTAAGAGATAATTAATATAGTAAAATTTCTCAATTGCAGACTGAAACCTGATTATTAGAAGGGAGATGACAAAATGGTACTCACAATCATCCATGGCTGTTTTAAGCATGAAACAAACGTCTAAAATCAAAGTCCTAAAACGAACACTTATCTTAAAATAAATTAACATCAGAACAAGCATGTGCTTCTGAAACTAACCATGTGCTCGTTTCCATATCTGGAACTGCAGCATCGATTACCTAAAAACTGCAGTCTCAGTTTACTAAAAACTGCTTGGCCAACCTGCCTATGGTTTAACCATGGATATACAATCAAAGTATTGTCTGAAGTGTGTCCACTTCCCTACTCGAACTAGTATCTATGTTACCCGAATACGGATACGGACACAGGAATAGCCTTCATAAAATAGCCTGGGTACGGGTACCACATAGGTCATTTGTAAATCTAACCAAACATGATTGAGTACTCGAAAGTTACACCGCTGCTCACAAGGCTCATTTAGAGCCACCCTATATTTCATGGTGCTATGGGGTGGTACCACTCCTTCCACACATTTCATCCAGGAGTATTAAATGAAAATAGGTAAACATTGAATAACCCAATCCAAAAGATAAATAAAAGTTGCACATCACATTTCTCTTGAGGATTCACTAGAGATATATTACTATTTAATTTAATAAAATGAAAAGATACGGAAAAAGTTGGACCCTCATATCAAATTTCAAGCCGAACACCTCAGAAAGCTCTATTATTTACTAATAGGACAAATGACACAAAGGCCCAGCAACTAGAGATATATAGCCTTTAACCCATGGCATACTTCTGGGTCCAGGATCGAGCAGTAGTCTCATATTTGGCCCTGTCTGTCTTGTACATGTGAGCTATCTCAGGCACCAACGGGTCATCTGGGTTTGGATCAGTCAAGAGTGAACAGATTGACAGAAGAACCTGCAATAATGAAAACCGTATTATTGTCCGATCCTAACACCCTTATAATACCATTTCAGGGTCAATCGATAATTTATAAGAAATGGAAACGGGAACCGGGAAACATTATTTCTAAAACAATATGGCTAGGAGATGGAAACGTGGAAACACCAATGGTAAAGAGTTTCCATGGACATAATTATACGTAGTTTACAAGTATAAAGCATCACTGTCTTGTAGGCAACCCAAGTACAACTAACAGACAAAAATAGATCCAAAAATGAACAGGAGGTAATACCTTGGATATAGTAAGGGCAGGGCTCCACTGCTCTTTCAAAATATCAAGACAAATGCTTCCATTGCTATTGATGTTGGGGTGAAAAACTTTGGTACGGAAGGACACCTGTACATACATATCATATCAAAGTGTCACTCACCATGCTTGAAGGAAACGGTGACGAAGCAAGAACCGTTGGTAAACAACTTTTAAACGTGCAAACGTCAAGCAATTAGGCGGATAAGATTTACGGTATAAAATTCAAATACGTTAAAAGAGACAAGTTTTACAAATATATAATTCGATGCCTTCGGTTCAAACCAGGAAGCTGATGAAATAAAGCAGGAGATAAATAAATGTTGAGCTCAAATTCCATGCATTCAATCTACTTCCATTTGCAAAAAAGTTAAAATAAATAAAATATATAATTCGATGCCTTCGGTTCAAATCAGGAAGCTGATGAAATGAAGCAGGAGATAAATAAATGTTGAGTTCAAATTCCATGCATTCAATCTACTTCCATTTGCAAAAAAATTAAAATATTACATTCACAATGTGCATTCAGATTCAATGCTATGATCTGTAATAAATTAAGCAATTTTTATACAACCTATCACCATCTATTGCCACTAATTAACTAAATTCTTTCAAATACTAAGGAGTTTGTTCATTCCAACTCCACCTTTGTGCCAGTGTGTTGCTATTGGCAATCAACTTATTAGCAAAGAAGATTCAAAACTCAAGATGTTCACAAGAAACAAACAGTTGGGTTTTATGAAATTCAGTAATTTCATTCCAAACAACAAACTGTAGAACTGCAAATAAAATTACTTCAAATTTTGTGAAAGTTCAACATTCCAATTGTGCCCTTCATGCCAATAGCAATGCAAAAGTGACTAGACAATCATCTTGTCAGCCAAATTCTACACCATCCAATATATTTGTCACGGATGATATAAATATTATTCTTGTATCTTACCTGTTAGCTTAAGTTCTTAGTTTAATCATTCTTTGGCATGGTATCAAAGCCTCATTGACCAACAAGGTGGGGGTTCAAGTCCTAGCAGTGCCATTTTTATTGCCAAAACTTCAACACATGGTAAAGCGAACCGGTGTCTGTTGCACAAGCCTCAAGTCTACAAGGCATTTGCATGCAGGTGTGTTAGAGATTATATAACACATTTTAGGATAATGAAGTTGGGCGGGTTAACAAGAGAAGGCCAAAATGTAACCATTGTTCGGGAAGCAGATTAATGGATAGGTAAGGATAGCGGTTAACTAGGGAAGGCTAGAAATTAGCCATTGTTTGGGAGGCAGATTAATGGAGAGGTAAGGATGTATAAGGGTTAAAATCCAAAGTTACAACACATTACCTTCTAATTTCTGACACTATACGAGCATCTCCAAGAGGCTCTTAGTCCCCTCCCTAATAAAAACATAAACAATTCGACTCTTAGCAATATAAGATGTGAAAAACATGTCATCTCAAACAAAACTCTAAATACTCTCTTATTTTTTGTTACTAAAATTACTATTGATTGTTACATTGGCCAATAGGGTGAGCAGAGAGGATCTTCAAGAATAAATTACAAATAAAAAATAATATAGAGAGAGGAAAGAGACTCCTCAATAATGAGGATAAAATGACTAATATGATTCTGAGAGAAGCTAAGAGGCTCTTGGAGTTGAATTTTAACACAAACACCTCAAAACTGAACTTAGTAACTCAAGAATGGAGGCTCTTGGGAATGCTATAAATGATGTTGGGAAGAGTTTCTGAAAGAAATAACGATATGCCTAGTTATAGGGTGATCATGGCCATTTGAGACGCTCACAGATTCTAGTGGGAGGCCTTATGTATGGAAAGTTTATACAAGAGAGGGAAAGGGAAAAGGAAGAAAGGGCAGAGGAGTTCATTACAGGGAAAAGAGTGAGGTTGCTGCCTAATGAGACAAATAGGGAGGAGCCTCTCATCATACGAGACCGTCAAACTAGTAATATTTGTAAGATGGGTCTATAAGGGGGGACAGTCCTGGGTAGTGGAGGCACAAAAATATTGTTATGTTTCCATAGAAGTGAACGGAAAGTGTTGATTCTTAGGTCTCACTTTCATTTTGTACTTCTTATTTTCCAGAATTCTCATTAGAGATTCTGATAAATGAAGTCTATCAGTTCCTGAGAATTGTGTGATTTCATTTTTCTGTTGATATTCCAATCAGTTCACAAGTTTTCTCTATAACCTTCCCTTTTTTTAATGACCCCTACTTCACCTCACCCAAACAGACTGTAAACGTAATTCGGCAAGATTTTATGGAATTTGTTTGAGAATTCTGTTCATTTTCAATCAACTTTTTCTAAGCCTACTCAACTTTGTTGGATTAAATTCTACAAATAGTATTCATTCAAGTAACAAGAAATTTTAGTAAAAATAAATTCCTTCAACTTCTATAGATCTTTAAACTACGGCCTTTGCGCCAATAGCAATGCAGAAGTGACAACTTGATCATACTATTAGCAAAGAGGATTCAAAACTGAAGCAGTTCAAAAGAATAAAACAAGACTTGCACATCCAGCAAGGTGCATGATATTCCTTTTTCTCCCCCCTGTACCCCTCCCCTCTTCCCCAGGTGTACGAACAAACTAAAAAAAATTACTAAGTTAGTTACCTTTGGTGGCTTGAATGGATAATCCGGAGGAAAATGAATTGATATAAGGAACACACCACCAGCAAATGGGCTATCAGCTGGGCCCATGATTGTTGCTTGCCAATGGAACATATCATCAGCAACTGGACCTGTAAACATCCAGTATCGTAAAATGAATCAAACACAAATACTAGCTATACTAGCACACATACACATATTGGACTCTGGCATGAAGTGTGCAAGATCAGCAGGAGGTTAGGTAGTAGCACTCTATTGGCATGCAGGGGTTGTGAGTTAAGCTTTGCTATAGGGATAATTCATTGACACGTATAGTTGATATTTCTAGCAGGGTGTGGAGATGCAAGGAGAATTCAGTGGACTGTTATACAGTTGGCTTTGCTCTTTGAAGCAGAGAAAATTCTAGATTACTATGGAGGTTGAGACTATTAAAATTTTGTTGATAGTCAGTTTTCACCCGTTGGAGAAATCCATCAATTTCTTATCTTTTTTATAGATGATTCTATTACGTTCTAAAAGAACATATATAACTTCTTTATAGAATTTGTCTGGTACAGCAGTTGTACAAAACGGATAATGATAATATACATATCGACCATAGAATAAACACAATTGACAAGAAGTGTTTATGTAGTGCATCTACCTATGCGCAAAAAAGCAAACAATAAACAAGCTTATCCATTACTAAGTGAGAAATCAATATTTCAAATTATGCTTAGAAGATAAAATTGAGGATGCATACCACATAAATTGTACATAAAAATTGTTAAAAGTAGTGAAGAAGTCATGCGAGGAATAACATAATATAATATGATAAGAAACATAACATACCGGCACTGCATGAAGCTGGAGGATCCCGCTGCAGGTCTTTCAACTCCTTGTTAATTCTCTTGGAAGCCATATCTGGAAGTCAAAACTCAGTTATTAGCTACTAAATTATATAAACTATCCCTTAAGTATAAGAATTCAGTAGATTCGTAGCATCATATCATCGAAAAGGTGATAAAAGAGGAACCATAATTGAGTTTTTAAGATAGATGAGAGTGGCGACAACTTAAAGTTGATGAGTTTGTCATATATATTTTGAGCTAGGTTAATTAAGTATATGGAGCAGCTAATTTTTCCTTGAAAAAATAAATTAATAGATAGTCCATATAAATTTTCTGAGCAACCAAACAGAGGTGTGAGTAAAAGGGGTGCAGCTAAATATAGAGGACAGGCAAATAAACACTTGAAAAAACCTCATAAATAGGCATTAAAAATCAACAAGAGAAAGAAAAGCAATTAGTAGGATTTAGCATGAGAAATTAAAAGATAGAGAGAGAAATTAGATTACGAGAGGATTGAGAGAGAAAGAAAAGAGGAAAGTGATGAGGAGAAGACTCGTACATACTTTTTAAACTACTACATTACTTATGTTTGTGTTTGTGTTTGTGTTTGCCACCAAGCCTCTTTACATGGCGCTTTCTTATTGCTCCCTCCCTTTTTCCCTTTTAACACCTATCCTTTCCTATCTTTCAACTTTCTTCTCAACAACAAAACCCTATTCAACTCTCTAACTAAATTCATTTATAATTTTCAAGTTTTTATATTTTCATTATTTCTTTATTTACTTTTTAAACTGTATAAATGTAATGTATATGGAGAAGCCGTTTGGACATGTGATCTCGAATAAAGAAAAAATCAACTTTGCTTGATGAAATACCATATTAACTTTCAAATATGTGACGAATAGATTGTCACAATACGAGTGAGGAGGCGGAGGGAATCCACTTTCTTGAAGTAGAATCTAAAATTAATTTATCTTTTTTTAATTAAAAGCGGGGGGATGGGGAGAAATCCAAACCCAAGGAATACAAAATAAAAGAAAAAACAAAAACAACTAAAAAGAAACTATAAAGAAAAGAGAAAAGAAAAAAAAATAAAAAATAAAATCAAGTCAGGGTGAGAAGCGTCTAAGAATCCGGACTTGTCTTTTGGAACCAACCCGAAAGCACGTACGGGTATTTTGAGTTACTGGTGGCTCTAACTGACTTACTGGAGTATATTTATATTTTCGTCTTTTCAATTATACCACCCTTCAGGATCAGAATTTATGTCACGAAACTCATTGACAAGCTGATTTGCTCGTCTTTTCATCTTTTCAAATTAACTTATCTCAAAAGCATAAGCATCGATAGCAAGTGCTTGATATTTTACCTCTGTATAAGAACAAGTGATTGAGGTTTGTTTCTTGGAATACCAGGACACAAAGTTCGACCCAAGTATATAGCAAAGCCGGTAGTGCTGGTACGATTGTCCAAATTACCACTCCAGTCAGCATCGATAAATTTATAAGAGGTGTAGCACGATGAAAGAATATATCATGATCTTTGGAAGCATAAAGGTATCGGAGAACACATTTAACATCATGTCAATAAATTGACAACAAAGCTAATTAGACCTGGCAATTTTCGTGTTCGTGTCGTGTTGAAGTCATGTCACAAAAACTTGAACACGAACACGACACGAAACATTTTCGTGTCAAAATCTCAAACACGAACACGACACGAGTTTGACACGAAAAAACACGACAAGACACGAGTTTTGCAAAATCTTAACCTAACATGAGTAAACTACTAACACGACACGAACACGACCCGATTTCCCATTCCCAACCCTAAACACGAGTAAACTCCTTCCAATTCCCAACCCTGAAATTATATTTGAAATTTTATATAAATTTTCGTGTCAACTTTGTGTTTCCGTATTGACCCGTGCACGACACAATTTTTTCCGTGTCAAAGTCGTGTCGTGTCGAGAAAACCTAAACACGAACACGAAATTTTCGTGTCGTGTTCATGTCGTGTCGTGTAGCATTTTGTCAAGTCTAAAGCTAATGTCAGGATTCGTGAAGGACAAGTTTTGCAGTTCATCAAAATGTAATTAATAAATACATTTAACGTGTTTTTTCAGAAAGAAAAAACTAAAAAGAAATATATTAATTATAGATCAGTATTAATCCTGCTTCCACGTCAACACCTTATTGATTTGGCGCGATTGAACGAGATTCTGACTCATGGTAGAACCACTCAACAAAATAATGAATCCTATAGAGATGCGTTTGTTAAGAAAAAACAAGGATAATTTCTTAAAAAAATTCATGAGTTTATCGGTTTTTATCAAAATGGCGTATGTGTTTATCTTTCTAACAAAAGAGAATTGTGTTTATCACCGTTACCCAAAAACGGAAAATCCATTAACGATGTTAAATGTGATGATGTGACAAGAGATTTTCGGTCTTAATTTATTGGTAAATTCTTAAAACATTCACGCGTTCACAACTTTAAAGTGTGAGAAATGAGATTTTTATAACGTAACCAATAAATTAAGATCAAAATACCCCTTGACACGTCATCATCTAACATTGTTAAAGTGTTTTTCGTCAGAAAAATAAACACGGGCAACATTTTAACAAAATTTGTAAATATAAACACAATTATTTTTAGGAAATTAAAAAATAAAATTGAGAGAAAAATGATTGGGGGCAGGTGGAGGGCTAAGTTTAAAAAGGAAAAGTCAACGAAAATGGTGAGGGGAGTGAGTGGCATCTCCACATAATACGTGCTCTGCTACCTTCTCCACATATTATAATTAATATATTACACTGCTCCTTCTCTTCCTTCCTTTTCTTCTTCTTTTTCTTTTTCTTCTTTGTCAGCTTCTTTGCTCTTTTCTAGTTTAATCTTCCTTCTTCAACCTCTCTATTTTATTGTTTTCACACTTTCAAGCTTGCTCAAATTTCATTACAGGCAACATCTTTTTCTTTTATCTGCTTCATCAATTTTATATCCTTAGCTCCATTCTTGATCATTTGTTTTTATTCTTATTCGGATCATGTCTCTTCTTCTTTTTTGCACATTCTAACATTTAATTTTATCATACAGAACAACTAAAATATATCCTGCCTCCCTTCCCTTTTGGTCTTGTTATTTGACAATGGGAGGTGCAGTTGGCAAACCTGATTCACCCAGTTGGTTACCAGAAACAAAGCTTGAGGCCAAAATGGTTGAAGCTATGCGGCGGAGAGAAGCTGAAGGATGTTCTATAAGATCATTCAACAGCATCATTTTAAAGTTTCCAAAAATTGATGAGAGCCTAAGAAATTGTAAAGCTATATTCGAGAAATTTGGTAGGCACCTCGTTCTTGGTTATCGAATGCATGTTTTTCTTAGCTATAAGCTAACATATGGACTAAAATTTGCTTGTCATGCATGTTGTTCTTGCTCAATGTATGAATCAACATATTATAGCTGAAAAAGGAATCACTTTTTGAGTATGATGTCAATACGAATCCATTTCATTTCGTTAGGCATATGCGGGTGTACAACTGTAAACAAGCAGCGTTTGTTTTTATATTTTTGTAGATGAGGATTCGAACGGTGCAATTGATCATGAAGAGCTGAGAAAATGTTTTCTTAAGCTGGAAATAGATTTCTCAGAGGAGGAAATTACTGATCTGTTTCAGGCATGTGATATTAATGAAGATATGGGGATGAGGTTCAATGAGTTTATTGTACTTCTCTGCCTTGTCTATCTCTTTAAGGATGATCCTACTGCTGCTCAGGCTGTATCCAACCCTAAGTATTATTACTACTATGTTCATTTGTAGGACAACATTGACTGTTCTTTTTTTCTCGATTCTTTTGCATATGCATCATGATTGAGAGAAATGATTGTCGCTGCTTCCCGATTTTACGTAATTTACCTTAATTATTGATCTCATCTTGATGCTCTTTTTGCTTTTGGTATATTTGTATTCCATGACAATTCTAGAAATCACGGATGGGAATGCCAAACTTGGAGGCCACATTTGAAACACTGGTAGATGCATTTGTGTTCTTGGACAAGAACAAGGATGGTTATGTGAGCAAGACTGAGATGATCCAAGCCATAGATGAATCCGGGGAACGTTCCTCAGGACGAATAGCAATGAAAAGATTTGGTCTCTCTCTCTCTCTTTGAATGCTTTTCTTATGTTAAATTTACAGCAATAGCGTACATGCTAGAAAGATTCACTTTGCTATCCATAGGATTGATGATTGTGCCTGTGTTGCAGCAGCATATGCAATAGCACATATCTGCCAGTGGGACCTTTTACATTTTCCCCAAATATAAGTTCGGTTAGACTGAAATTAGCATTGGAATCTAGTAACTTCCTTTACTGACTGACCATCAACCTTTCTGCTTAGTTATTTTATGTGAAATCCCTGCAAGAAATGTGTACAAGGGAATGAAGATTTGGATTATCTATGATGTTTAGGTTAAGTCTCAAGTTAGAACTATTGTTTAGTTTAATAGGTATGAAATTTTAGCGGTTTTTATCATATTGTTAAAAGTATTCTTTTTTGTCCTTTCACAAATACAGAAGAGATGGACTGGGACAAAAATGGCATGGTGAATTTCAAGGAATTTCTGTTTGCTTTCACACGTTGGGTCGGAATTGACGAAAACGATGATGACGAAGAGTGACTACGAGGTCTAAACCAGCCAGTTCCAAATAAGCTTTCCGATAACAATGAAGATGGTGAATAATGAATCATGTACCGCGTGTTTCTTCATTCGTTGTTTTGCATTTGTAAAGTAGATAGTGTTACAAATAGAACCCACATGTAATGCAAATAAGATACGTATAAGATGCTGCAGCATATTTGTATGTGCAAAATCAACATGAAAAGCTGCGCTTGTTCATCGATTATGTATAGAATGGCTAGGATCCATTACTAGGGCTCAAAAGAGCAGATTTAGCTTTGTAAAACCAGTTTGGCATTACTTTTCAAAATCCTAAAAACTGCTTTTCCAAAGCAGTATTGGTAAATAGCATATTGTTCTCTTGAAAGCTAGGAAGTTATAAAAACAACTTTCCAAGAAAAACTACAATTTATAATTTCCGTTTAGAAAGCAGAAAATTTAGACCCAACAATACCGTGCTGACGGGCCTGTCTGAACCTGAAAAGGCCATAATTATATAGGAGAAAAGGATCCAATCGTCAGTTGAGAGGAGAAAGAACAAATATTGATCTAAAACTGGTAATAATACAAAAACCTTTGATCATCCCAGACCGACATCATATCATGCATTTAGGGTAGATAATTGTTTTCAGCTCGCTATTTGTGTACAAACCATACATACCTATCAAAACTGTTAATACATGCTTCTAATAGACCCTAATTTTAATAATACACAAAGGCAGTCCTGGGAGTCCAAAATGCCTTTACCAACATAATATATAAAGCAAACCCCCCGACTCGACTCGACTCAACTCAACTTAACCGGCTCCTTACTATGAGATATTGTCATTAAACCTTCTCCAAACATAAGATAAACACACTTCATAGAGAAACAAGTTAGAACTGGCACCCAATAGTACCAGTGCCCCGACGGCAGTCAGTCGGACGCAATGGCTGACACAGCACCACCTGTGGACTCCACAGGAACTGCTTATCTCTGGCAAGACAAACACACAAGCTTCAAAGCTCTCTCAGAACGGGAACCCATCACCCCCTTGTCTTAGCCCTCTTCATACCAAGACTGTTATGGAACGGAGATACAGACCCTGACATTGGAGAGCCTTCTTCTCGAAGTGTACCATTCAACATTGCTAGCTCTCTCAACTGCTGCTTCTTGTAGAAATCATGAGTTTCATCCTATGCACCAAAGCAGATATTAGATTATATGTAAATCAAATTGCAATCCACATCAATTCACACGAGGATAACACTACTTACAATTGGCTTCAACAAGTCTTCGAGTATCTCCCGTGCTTGCATCAAGCGAGCATCAACTATTTCAACAGGTAACTCTGCCTCCACTAAGATGTGGAGAGGTTCATTTAGATGCTCATATCCTGGCTTCCCTCTCATCATCTCTTCCTTTAAAATTAACCAATGTAAGGTTGACATAATAAAGCAATTTACCGCAAAATGAAGAATATTAGAAAAGAAATATGAAGCACAAAGCAAGCAACAATACAAACTAGCACCAAGAGCTTTTGAAGTTCTTCTTTTAATATGAATTAATAGAAAGCATAGGGGACAATATAGATGGACTTCTTACATGTGGCCACATATAGCCAACAACTCTGGTTTTTCCAGAGAGAGTTTCTTGCAACATCTTCAATGACATGAGGAAAATTGCTCATTTATCAACAGATAAAAAAAAAATCCCTCACCAGCCAGATATAATTGGTCATAAAAATGTCACTCTAGTTCAGGACAGAACTCCTCCTTAGGAAAGAGTCCATTCATTGGAATTCCAGGTCATGCATAAACCTTAGTTCTTCAATACAATTCTATCAGTTCCAGATCCTAATGAAATGCAGAAGCATGAACGTAAGCACAATAAACATTGCACAAATAAAATCTCATTGTTACCCTAGCTGGATCCTTGATGCTTCCACGCCCTCTAATCAAGACACGGCATTCTGTACTGGCTTCCACTCGCTTAAGAGAGTTTCCCCTGGGGCCAAGGAGGCGCCCAACAAAGTTGTACTGCTAACAAAAGTAATTTTGGTACATAAACACAGAAGATCACCAGAAAACAAAAATAAAAATGAAGAAAACAAATAATGATCCTTACACTAGGATACTTGTCAACAGGGATATCAACTCTGAGAGTTCTTTTAACAATGAGACCAGATGAGCTGCCTTGAGAACTGAGCCAGTGTGCTGATGAGGGCTGTAATAAACCCGACATCTGCACAATGTAGTTCTAAATGTTGTCAAACCACAGTAACAAAAACATATAGCCACCTCGCTTTTCATAGGCAGTTAAAATTATAAAAAGCTCCAGAGAACCTCAAAAGCATTTACAGCTTATGGCTAAAAAGAAGGTGCATAATTCATCGAGTCACACAAGAGGGAACGACAAAGCCATAAATTGTTTCAGGAAATGGCACCCAACATGAAGAACTGTAAGATGCTCACAGAAAGCGTTATATTCAAGCATACAACCAAATAACATAGTTAATACGGATGCTCCTAAACTAAACATGTAAGAGGACCAAAATGACAGATAAATATGACAACCACAGCAAGTTTAACAGACTTCTCATCTTTTAATTTAAATGAGGCATGTGATGCCACTATGGAAACACTTGCACTATCTACAACGTTTGAGAAACTAGCCATCGAGATGCTGCACAAAGTTTATGCTTCATTTTCCCTGGGAATCTTAAAATTAGACAATGCTAGTCCTAGTGCTTTACATGTCAGGCACGTTAACAAGAAAAAAATCCTAAGTAAATCCTGAAGCTTTGCAACTCATGTAATAGTGGCTCGGTCCCCATTTTGTTATCAAAATTAGATGGAAAAAAAATTCATGTGGCCCCAATACTAAGACATAAAAAAATGGCATAAATAATGGAAGTATACAAGCTGTCTAATATTTTTCCCTGAAACATGTTAAAGTTAACATCAATTATCGTAGGTCAATGCAGTTAGCCTCAGAATCAGACTTCCTTCCATGAAAATACTCTGAAATATAAGCTACAAACTTAAACAAAGTTAACAGTTAGAATAAAATGCAAATTATCTAGTCAGAAATGCTTCTAGAAAACAGTAACATTAGATGGAAAAAAGAAGGTTATGTTAATGGTTAGTATCCGTACTTCTGATTGAAAACGTGATGCCCATCCATTTGCATCAGCTGCTCCGTTTGAAAACATTCCTCCAGAAGCCAAAGGGCTAGCATGTTCAAGCCCACTTTGACCTAAAACTGATGCATTCCCCAACAGTGTGGTTACACGCAATATTTCTGCTCCAAAAATGTCAATTTTCAAGAACAAGATGTACTAGTTAGCATTTGTTAATAGATTGGTTAGCAGTCACCACAAAATGGACAGAAAAAACGGATTGTTAACTGAGTTAGTTAAGAATCAGTGCTTGTCCCATAAATATATTTAAAGTTAAACTTCAGCACTTAGCCTAGAAATGTTAAGGACCATATAGATTAGTCTTATCCTACTATATGCAAAAATAAGCAAAAAATATACTTGCACATTGTCTGATAAATTAGTGGAAAACCATAAGGCCAATTAGTTAATAACAGATAACCTCAAGTTATGTAAGAAAATATAACTGCAGGACCTTCTGATTAATTAGTGGATAAAAGATAAGGCTAAGTAGTTAATAACAAGTTATGTAACTGTAGGGCCTTACAAATCAGAGCCAGCAAAAAGAAATAAAGCAACCTCAATTTTCCTCACCACCAAATGTTAGCACCTGTGTCTACAAATTTTGCATCTTGTTAACATTAAAGAAAATCCAATGGAATGGTTAAATATGATATTCCTTAAAGGATAAACCCATAAATTAGGCAAACAGAAAGTAAAGAGTCAGCAACCTACTAACCAAGTCTCTTATTGTTTACAAGGTCAGCATCTAAATATGCAACGTTTGATGTGCAATGCACGCCACAAGAGTAGTTCAATCAGAAAAGGAAAAACAGCAAGGAAAGATGTGGTTAATACGTAGCGTGCTAAACAAAATTGTCAATATGTCAGAGTTATCCTTAAATGACACCATTTGACCAACCAGTAATCAAGCTATCAGTTCCTACCTATTTAAATTCGCAGATCATTTCCAAAAGAGATCACAGAAATTAGTATCCTAATTTTAAGTAAAATAAAATAAGGCTTCTGATACAATCACCACCGTCCTGAACCAAAATTTTCAGTGAATATTCTCTTCCTCTCAAAACAAAGATGCACACACCGTATATGACTGATGGAGGTTTGTATATTCACTAGCTGTATCTTCATTTCCCAACTCCTCATAAATTAGTCTTTTCAATTACATGGGGAAAAATTAATAAAATTACTATAGCTAATTTACTCCAAGAAGTAATACGATTAACTTCTTCACCATATAGTTCGTGACTTGTCTAAAGTCTTGTCTAAAGTCTTGTCTGTGCAACACTATGACCTACAAATTCTAGTTGCTTGCACTAAATAAAGCCTTAGATGTCAGAAAAAAGAGAATACAAAGCCTTGTCTGTGCGACACTATGACCTGCATAGGTGGTTTGTTGCTTAAACTAAATGGACTTAATCTTCAGCATTATATCCATCGTTGTGTGATAGACCACCAAGAGCTGTATACCGTTCTTCACTATGCTCCATGATCTATGCAGGATTTGATACTATGTGCAATTTCAAAGAAAGCGAGTTTTAAAAGTATATTGTCCAAGATGTAGGCAATCCATCAAGGAAGAGATATACAAAGGCATACACTGAAAAAGAAAATCAAAAATCTTTTAAATCTAGTTAATATCATTATAAAATACAATATCATTTTCATTTCATATTGGAATTAGTATAAAAGGATTCTCAAGAAGTCAAAAAGAAAAAATAATGGCAAAGTAGTTCCTGAAGATGATTTACAGAGAAAGTGCGCTCTAGGTTTCAACAGTGGTGGTCACACACACTACACTATAAGTTCCATACTCCAGATCAGGATACCAAGCACCATCAAGTTTTCCTTCCTCAACTACTTTCAACAATTTTTTGTTTTTAAATTTCAAGGATAAACAGAAGTTAACCGCCAATGCTTGCATGGAAGCTGAAAAATTCTTTTTCTAGGAAAACAATACTAGATAATAATTGCCTGAAGAAAAACTTTGGAACTGTTTTTAGATGATCTGAACATTTCAGTCACAATAAAATGAATTGACCTTAAACATAGTTTAATGGATTTATGTCAGCACATTGCAGATAACTTTCTCGACAAAAGCTGCGAAAATAAGAGACAAAATATAAATGGAGAAAGAGATCGTGTGTGGCAGGAAGTGTGACCAAGTCTTTCATCTCTAAAATACTGCAACGTGTGTCTATCAAGTATACAGACTACAGCAGTTTCCGCAGCATAACTCAACAGTTGAGGACATCCTAAGCCTTGAAAAACAAACCCTAAGAACAGTTGATTTTAACAAGTGTTAGTAGGTATACAGTTATGTTAGATAAACAACAGGGACAAACATGTGTGGCAACCTGTACCAAAACATTGCTTAGACAGAGGCTTCAAGTGGGTAGGGGTCCTGATAATTATCTCTAAAATACCCTAAAAGAACTTGATCACATAGCAACCCCTTTGAACTTCTCCATTTTAATCATCTTGGTTTGGTTATGCTGATAACATTCACAATTAAATATGCTTCCACCAAGTATACAGCAGCACCATGACGATATGCATATGCATTTCTCCTATTAATATATTGAGAACCACCTCCATAGTGATTAGAAGAAAGAATTAGATTTCAACCTAATGAAAAGGATATGAAAATGCATTCACATGCACCGACATTTTATGCTCACAATGGAATGCCAAAGTATCAGATGTGCAAAGAAAAGGCAAACCCGAATCAGTCATATACAACTAAGTATTTGCCCATTTGCATATGCAATTAAAGGCGCTAAAGTGTCTATGTGCCATGAAACCAACCATGACGAGAATAAGCCCTCATTAAAGAATATTAAGCATTACTCATAGATGAGTTTCTAAAATTTTATACAAGGAAAACAAAAATTGAATCCAACCAAACCACACCTTAGACAGTAACCATGAAAAGTAATGGTTTAGTCATCCAACTTCTATCTCTAACTTGACAATGCACAAAAAAAGAAAAGGGAGCAAAAAAAGCACAAAACTTGCGCAAATCCGTTAGTGAAAGGCTCTTAATAAATAAAGTAAAAGCTAGAGGATGAAACTATATTGGAACATCATAATTTTCTAAAACTCATGCTACCAAGAAAAACAACTATAAACTTGATCTTGTTCATTACCCATACCATAACAAAAGCAAAGTTGTGCTTTTAGCACAACTTTTAAGGAAATAGTGCTATATGGTGACATATAACTTATCAATAGATTCAGATCTAATGATCTTAATCAATACACACACAGAGCAAATGGTAGCAAACTCTTCAAGTTTGAAATTCATTTATATCCCCTGAAAAACAATAAACGATAATCTCACAATAATTCAACTTATAGCAGAACTTACCCTGGCTTAATAGTCTATAGATGTGAGGGAGTACAGGCAAGAATGGACCGAGTTTGTGGCGCTCTGCTAGTAATTCTGAAAGATATCTGTCAAAGAAAGTGAAACCCAACATAAGCAATCAACCCTGAATTAAGAAAATCAAATTGCAAAATGCTTTTCGAGATTCTCGAACTGGATTAAACAGCAAAGAGACTAATAAACATCAGATTAAAAAGCACAGGATCTCAGGAAAAGATGATCCGACGACATAAAAAACAAATTTCTCTACTAGCTCGAGTAACACTCAAACTAAAACATCAGTAAACACTACAATTAACAGCAACATCTTCACAAAAACTATTCTCAAATCAAAGATGAATGAAGTGTAAGTAATTGAAAAAAAGCAAGATCGTAGTAACAAGTAATTAGATCCTTAATAAGAAAGCAAAAGAAAGAATAGAAGTCTACTTTTCTTGCTCAACAAGAGCAGTAGAGGCGGAGCGGAGACCGGATAGGTGAGGAGAGTGAGGAGCTGAAGGAGATGGTGAAAAAGCCATGTAACGGCCGCCGCCGCCGGCAGAAGTGGCCATTGTTTGAGTAGCCCAATCGATATCCGTATAGAAATCCGTTTTGGCGGATTTAGAAGGATATCGGAGGGATGAAGGGGAAGGTAGATTGAGATCAGAGAAGTTGAGTAAAGGTAAGGGTATTCAAAGTTTGGTGGTTATGATTATTCATCTTGTGGTTATCATTCTTGCTGGTGGGCTGCCTCATCTCTTTCTACTCCGTCGGTGCAAATCTTCTTCTTTCTTATTTTTACTTTTACTATTTACTTCTACTCCCAGCGGGTGCAATCGACTCTACCAATAAAATTTAAGATGCCTATTTCTACATTGAGCCATGACTAATACTAGTAGTCTTACTCAATCAGATGTAGCTACGTTATCATATTACTAACGTGGAAACACCTGATCTGGTTGAATTTGACCAGTACTAGTCTTGACCCGTGTTAGAAAATTAGTGTAAAGAAAATAAATATACAATTGTCACATGTATATTACCACTCTAGTACACATTCACCACAACTTACCAAATTGTAAGAATCATCCCTAACATTTTCGATTAAGTTCTATTTTATTGCTATGTTAATAGTAGTTGATGGTAAGGTCGAGTAAATTTATTGAAGATCTGACGTAAATTAAGTTTTTTTATTGAGTAATGTATCGTGATCACTACTTTATTTGTCATCTTCTTCATTATTATCAGGGAGTGTCTTCTTATACATAGTCAAAATATACACCGGTGGACTAATATGTCTCTCCATCTTCTTTCTTTTGATTGTATAATCAAATGTGACAATATCATAGGTGGAATTGCATTTGATTAATTTGAACCGAACATCAGTAATATTTATTAAAATATTAATAAATAAATATTTCATCAGTTGTTGAAATGTTTGTGGTGTTACTAATATATATTTTGTTTTTAATTTATTTTGTTTGAATTTTGTTTTATTTATCATTAAATTAATTTGTTATAAAATAAAAATATATATATTTCACATTAATCAATTAACTATAAAATTTCTCTAATTACAAGTGGCTATTGTAGACAAAATAATTATGTAAAAGTCACATAATTACAACAACCAAATAAAATACACGAAAATGAATTTATTTGAAATGTGTTTTCAAATTTTTATGTGTAGGCAAAGTTCGATCTTGATTTGAAATTGAGGGTAAATTTCATGTAATTCACAAAGTAGAATAAATTTCATATAATTTACAAGGTAGAATAAAATTGCACTTATTATTAAAAAAATTTAAAAAAGATTACTAAAGTATTCCTTGTACTATTCAAATATTATAAAATTATCACAGTGTGACATCAAAAACAAAATATCATATGTTGTACAAGGTTCAATACTTTATGTTGTTTTCTTTTCTTATCCCAATTCTTTCTGGAATGCCTCTAAAAAAGACTAAACTAGTTTAGACAGTGATTTTGATTAGGATTTAAGTTTTGATTTTAAGTAAACAATCCCATCCAAAACTTCCCTATTCATTCACATGAATTAAAATTGATGATATCAATACGCGAAATTATACTGTACATGTGTAATATACTCAATCATTTAAGAAAGATATATACATATTTAATTCTTATCACTAACTACTTTTACATGTGTCCCTTATTTGATTGAGTATATTATAGTGGATACTATAGGAAAAAGTCTCAATCAATTCTCACAAGTTTATTTTATATTGAATAATGCAACCGAAACTTTGATTTTTTGAGATGATAAATAATTCAAAATTCCATAAAATAATTGTTAATATGCTGACAACTGGAATATAAGATTGAAAAAAATGAAATGAGAAATTAACCCTTGGGGTATTTAATTAGTATTTCGGAAGAAGGAGCACACAAGTGGTGTTGCTGACAACAACTTGTATAAAAATGCACAATGTACCATTTGTTCCCGAGATTCTTTCATTTTCACATAGACATCGCGACCGTGAAAGGTTTGAGTATCTATACATTGCCTCAAAACTTCATTGTTTGACAAAATTAGGGGACTCGGAGAGGCTCATCTACCACGAATAAATACTTCATTATTGACCGATTTAAGGCTGTGAGAGGTTGAACATCCACTAGCCTTCCGCAAAATCTCCATTATTCATCGATTAGAAGATCGGGAGAGGATTGAGGGTTCACTAATCCCACTAGTCGTCGCGACACTCCACAGATGGGGGTCAAGAGAGGCTTGAACATCACATCACTCGTTTTAGTCAGATCAAAGGGGCAGCAAAATTAAACCTGTAAAAACACACAATCCGATCAGATTTTGATATTTGATCCATAATTGAACTAACACAAACACTTTGATTATTAATTACCTTGAGAAATACATCAATGTCGGATCTGTGTTTCAAAACCGGCAAAGGATGAACTGAGAAGCAGGGAAGAAGAGACCCGAGAAGCAAAAAAGAGAGATGGTAATCAAATAGTGAGAAATCCAAGTGATCGGCTTCCATTTGATCTCAACACTCGAGCTCTTCATCCTCTTCCCACTCAACGGCTCTTTCGACAAATCAAAGCTCGATCCCTTCATTCTCAGCTCTTGAATACATCTGCTCACTGCTCGATTATCATTTCTTTCCCTCTGCAATTGCGCCCAAACCTTCCAATACACCATTGCTTTCATCTGCGCCAGCACCACGAACACCACGGATCCAATCCCCGATATCACCGAAGGCATCCACCATTTCCTGCACATCTGTTCATCCCTAACTGAAGATGTAAACAACAGAGTTAAAAATATTCCGTGAAACATAACGAAAAAACAACAGATTTCGAATAACTCGGATTTGATTGAGTTCATTCTGTTTTCTTTGATTGCTATTCGTCGGCCGAATAGATCCTCCTCTCTTTGCCATAGCTTTAGGAGGAGGAGATGGCCTGGACTGTGAGAGATTTCGGATAATGGATGGTTTTGAATTGCGCAGATTTGTTTCTGCTCGTACTCTTCGTATACCGGGATTTCTACTATGTGAGTGTCTCTCATTTCTGCCATTTTTTGTTAGATCTAGATATGGAAATGAGATAAATTGAAAGGAAAGAATAACAAAAATAAATGAAAAAAGGAGAGAATAAGTAAATAAAGTAAGCTTGAGAGTTGCAGATTGATCAGGAAGAAGAAGATAAAGATGAGATTAGAGATTGCTTTGTGAGATGAAAATGGAGAGTTTCAGATATTTAAATTGTTGGTGTTACAACGGTTATTTTTCCCTCCAACGGTCAGATTTCTTTCCTTTTTCCGCTCCCATTTTCAGGCGTTACGGTTTTTGTGGGCTTCTTCTGTTTGGGCTCGGCCCATAATATTTGCCGCCGGTTTTTCTCAACAGTTATTGACTTTATTACTATGGATCATGATGACGCCGTTTCGGTTTGGTAATTCTAAAGTGTCCGTCTAATCTGCGAGTTTTAGGGTAACACCCCCATACAAACTGTATTTTCATCATAAAGCAGCGCTAAATGAAAAATTATGTTTTTCTATTATACTTTAAATAGTTCTCGTATGAACCCGTCGTCCTTTATATTTTTAAGAAATACCATAATTCGAGTGCATTTTAATTTTTTTTAAAAAGTCGTATGATCAATGTTTAATGACCAAATTAGGTGTAGCTGAGCGTGGCTGTTTTTTACGTTGAACTTTGTACCTAGTAACATGATGACCCTTAACTCTAAAACGTGGCATTTTTGTTCTCGAAAATAAAACGTGGTATTTTTGGTACCTGAATTTTATATTTCACTAACATAACGACTCTTTATAGTGATGTTCTATCTATTTTTTCGTTTTGATCTTTATGTTTTTTTTTTCTCTTTTGGGTCAAATTGGATGGAGATGTTAAAAAAGGCGTAGTTAATAAGCAATCCAATACTAAATAAGAAAAAAGAAAGGGCAAATGATTTATTAGTCACTGACTTTTGTTAAAACTCACTGTTTAGTCTTTATATTTCGAAAAACTCGCTGCAAGATATCTATCTTTTGTCATAATTAATTTTTTAATCCATTTTGTCCATTTTTTAGATAACATAATACATTTTAGCTTTGAAGACATCTATACTGCAATATAAAATGACCTTGTAACTTTATTACGTCATGTTTGTCTGCCTATGACGACATATAAAAGTTACAGATCTAAAAAATTGGATAGAAAGACGAAGTATGAAAACCTTGTAGTAAGTTGGTTTTCCAAGATATAGGAACTAAATAATTAGTTTTGACAAAACGTAGTGATTAATAAATCATTTGCCAAAAAAAATGATTAACCTTAAAACCAAGAAAGTTGGGAGCTCAAATACGTGTTAAGTAACCATAAAGTGTAGATGGTGTTGAAAATCATTTAGACATATTATATTGTGAGGTAGGAGATGGTGTAAAAGTTTAGGTTTGTGGGATGGAAAAAGAAGCAGATAAGGACAGGAAGAAGTAATTAATAGTGATGTGAGGATGAGGTTATGGAAATTGGGAATGATGTGAGTGATGTGATTGAGAACTCACTCACCTACAATTAAACTATGGCACGCTTATCAATGGATACTTTCTTTCCATTCCCTCTATTTCTGCTTGGGTTTTTGTTCCTCCACCCAATTAACAAGATTGCCTTTTTTCATATCTGGTAATATTTCCCTTCCTTGTTGCTTTTCCATAAACAATTTACTTTCAACCTTTCAATTCTTTATTTCATCTGTTTCCTTCTTCACTTTATGCTACGTCTATACACCCACGGATCTATAACCCACCTACCATTTGTGTTTTTTATGTTAAATTTATATTCTTTTTGTTGTTCTTCATATAAATTGAAGTTTCGTATATAATTTTTTAGATTTTTTAGCAGTTTCAACCACTGGTGGGTGCTCAAATCCCGCTAGCTGGACATACTCTGTAAAATTCAGGGACATCTTAATTGAGTTTGGATTTAGCTTTTTATGTTCTTAATTCTCTTAGTTAACCAAATGTTTGTTTGAAATGTAAGATTGCTACAAATGTTTGCTTCCATAGGATCAGCCTTACTTTTAACAGGCAATAGAGCTAAGAAAGCTCGATACTTTGATTTGTGATGTACACATATGTAGTAGGAACAAGTATCAGTCGTTGTTTTGTTTTGCTTTATTTTCTTTCCATTGTTTTATATCCGGAACTTAGAGAACAAACTGTCTACTAGAGTCGTTTGCTGACATGTTTTGGAGCAAAAAGCTAGAATCTTCAAGAATATTTTCATTATCATCAAACTTATAACTCAATGTTGTTGCGATATCTCTTTAGTATTCTTTTTCCCATGTAGCCTATCATCTAAGCTCTCCCTACAAGCAGTCAAATTAGGAACATATTATCCAATATGTACTGTTTCTAAATAAATTAGTCTGTTCATATCTTCAGAAGTAGTTGTCACTTGATGTTTGTCTCCATATACTGAGGAATGACTAAATGAGAAGCAATGCTACAATAGGATGAGGTCTGATGGTTCATTTCTTTTGTTCAAACTCTGTTTTAAAAAGATCAAGTGCTTGTTAAGTGCATACATTTGAATAATATATGTAACTCTGGTACACTTGTATAATCATTGTCTATAATGAGTCCAGTCGATCCAAAGTTCCTTGATTTGTTGGAGAGGGCATTGGGGCGAAGAATAAGCACACCGTGAGACACTCAAATTTATGTTACAGTATGTGAAATTGACATCTTCTAAATGCATTTTATAACTTCTAATTTACTATTGGCTCCGTGTTTTCAGTGCTTGTTTTGGTTGGAAAAGGAAACTATTTGTGCAATACTGCAAATTTGGATGAGCCATCCTATCTATAATTTGTGAATGTAATATCTGATTGAGGTTATGTCAATCTTATCTGCAGGGTAACACATGGCTGCAATAGCAACTGCCGAAGCTTGTGATGCAAATGCAGCACTATTGACAAGTGGTGATTTGCGTGCTTTACAACCGGTTTTCAAGATATATGGGCAGAGGCGGATGTTCTCAGGCCCAGTTGTGACTCTTAAAGTGTTCGAGGACAATGTCTTAGTTAGAGAGCTTCTTGAAAGTAAAGGGCAAGGAAGAGTTCTGGTGATCGATGGTGGGGCAAGCATGAGATGCGCTTTGGTAGGAGGAAATCTGGGACAATTGGCTCAGAATATGGGGTGGAATGGAATAGTAGTGAACGGTTGCATAAGAGATGTGGATGAGATAAACGAGTGTGATATTGGGGTGAGAGCATTGGCATCACATCCGATGAAATCAAACAAGAAAGGGATGGGAGAGAAGCATGTTTTGGTGAACATCGGTGGTATCCAGATTCGCGACGGGGAATGGCTGTATGCAGATAGTGATGGTGTTCTTATCTCAAAGACAGAACTTGCTATATGAATAGGGATGTTTAGGCGTTTCTTTACGTGTTGTCTTTATAATGTTTCTCAGCTGATTATAGGCCATTAATAATTGCAAGTTACATTGCTTAGCTTAGGTTAAGCTTATCCTCTTGGTAATCCCAGAACCAAGTAGGTTCATATTGCAAATCTATAAATTCATTTTTGGCTTCTTCCAAAAGTGCAATATTTCTAGCAATTTTCGAAACAAATTTGTCAATCAAATCTTATACTCAACTTCCTACAAAACATTGTTCTCAGTCACTAACAACACGTCAATCCATTAAGCTTTTTATTTTTGTTACATTATAAATTGTATACAAAAAGTTCTACTACAAATGCACACTGATTATTCAACAAAATTCGATATCCAGTAACTCTATACTCAATTAGGAGAGTATTAGGAGAGAATAGAAGAGAATAGTTGAAAGAGAAAACATTATTTTATTAAACGAAAGATTAGAAGTTAACGTTTGTTTATCCAATAATGGAGAAGTAACCATGTATTATGATGATTATACAACGGGCTAGGATCAGTACTGGTCTAGCCCAATCAGGTGATGCCACGTCATCACGTGTCAACATCTAATTGGCTAGAATTTTTATGTCTATACAAGGTTGAAATAATATGTAATTTTATTTTATTTTTTAAAAAACATATATAAATTTATTGTAGCTTAAGGACACTTTGAAGGGTTAATTACACCACAGGTACCCAAACTATGTCCATTTTCCCAAACTGGTACCTAAAAACTATTTTGTCACATATAAGTACCCGAACTATCGATTACCTCCCAAATGAGTACCTCGTGACCTCCTATAGCATGTTTACCTCAAGTCAACGCTGGTCAACGGAAGTCAACACATGTTTGACCAAATTTTTGGTTGACTCAGTTGACCGAATTATTAAAAAGACGAATTTGCCCTCCATCTTCTTCTTCCTCCATTTAACCTTTCTCTCTCCTCCTTCGTCTTCTTCCTCCACCTCCATTCAACCTTTCTTTCTCCTCCATCCAATCTTTCTCTCTCTTATCACCATAACTTATTTTCTTTCTTCTTCTTTATTCTTTTTCCTTTTCATTTTTTCAAAATAAAAAATAATGAAAAAAAAACAAATCATAGGAAAGGGACCCGCCGGAATCTGGGAAATCCAGATTCCGGCGACCTGCTGCTGGGATCTGGAAATCCCAGCGCGACCTGGGATCTGAAAATCTCAGGTCGTCGCCGGTCTGGAAACCAGTGGCGGCGCTAGGATTTCCAGGTCCCAGCGCGACATGGGATCTGGAAATCCCATGTCGCCGCCGGTAATTCCAGACCGGCGGTGACCTGGGATTTTCAGATCCCTAGACGGTCCTTATATGTGACAAAATAGTTTTTAGGTACCAGTTTGGAAAAATGGACATAGTTTGAGTATCCGTGGTGTAATTTACCCGCACTTTGAAGTAATTATTACTTTACCTCCATTATAATTGGATCAAAATCTATATTAATCCCTCATCTCCATCTCCATAATAATATTAAACAAAGTAATTATTATTTTATAAGAAAATAAAATAAGTATAGAAAAATTCATAACTCATAACTTTATTTATTATTACATATTACTCCTCAGTATAAGAAAAATAAAAAATGGCTCTCTCAGTTTTGTCTCAATTTGGGGGATTGTACAATCAGCCTGTTTGCACAGCCCCATGAATATGCTCAAAAACCCCTTAACATGGACATTTTTTTCATTTCGGTAACAAAATTTAATTAATCTTTTTATTTTTTGTGGCAATTAAGGAAAACAATTAACTTAAAAGGAAATATTGGCGCCTAGTTTCAGCTTATTCACCCATGGAGATACGAATTCAAGGCCGAGGGTTGAATGGTCTTGTATTTTTGATATTTGTTCTTGTCTTTTTTGCCTTTGAGTTCCTGTAAGAGAAGTTTCCGCAAGCACTAAGGATAGTAATACTAATAGTCTAGATCAATATAGTTAAGAATCTTGCATTCATTCTGAGAAACTTCCTAGTTCCTTCCTCAATTAAAAAGGAAAGTTATAAGTTATGGAAAATCAATATATGTGAATCTCAATTTTAGATTCCTCTTTCTTTATGGTCATTCATTGTGCCTCTATATATACAGAACTAAATTTATGCCTAAGTAAGAGTAACTTAAGATTCTGTTTAGTTACTCTCTCCTCCAATGGCTTCTCCGGCGAAGAGAAGATCGGGGCGGCCAAGAAACTCCGACAAAGAAGCCCGAAAAGCCAATTTCCTGAAGAAGATTTTCAATGGTGACCAAGCTACAAAGAGTTCAAGTTTGGCGAAGCGAAAACCAACTCTAATGAAGAAAGCCATGGAGCTTGAAACATTATGTGGTATTGATGTTACCATTGTTTGTTTCGATCCGGATGGGAAGACAGTTGATATCTGGCCGGAGAATGAATCCGAAGTCAAGAAAAGATGCTTGCTTTACAAGGCATTGAAGAACACTAAAGAATGGAATGTTTCTGGTGTTTTGCAAGACAAGAAGAGGAAGATCATCAAGAAGAAACTGAAACAGAAAGGTAATAATAAGAAGAATGTTGATTTGGTGATTTCAGATTTGTCGAATTGGCCTAATGGATTATCCGGGGATCAGTTGAGGGATTCGGTGACGGATTTAGAGACTAAAGTGAAGCGGTTTAGGAACCGAATTGACTTTCTCGTAATTAATCAGCAGCAGAAGCAAGAAGAGGTAAGCGAAAAAGATTGGTTTTCTGAACTTACAAGCAATCAAACACAACCTGTTGATCATTATTTTGATCCTGTGGTGGAGTTTGATCGTAATAAAATCAATGAGAATCAGTTGATTCATGCGGCGGAAGATAATTATGGTCTGAATGGTATAAATTGTCTCTATGGGTGTTACGAAAATCCTATTCGTAATGATTGTTATTATGGTATGAATATGGTTGGAGCCACGAGTGGAGACTTTGGAATTCGTAACAATTATTATTATGGTACGAATATGGTTGGAGGTAGCAGTAGAGACACAGGAGTTTTGTATTCGCCAATAATCGGAGCGGAAAGTTCGAATAGCAATTGTTTGATTTATTCGGGTGAAAGTGTTGATAGAACATCAAGTATGTATGATGTTATGCCTATCTCCCAATGGCCTCTAAATTATGGAGATCCCATCAATGGTTCTGAATTCTATTCAGATTGTTAATTATGTTTTCGTTATGTTATTATATTAGTATTAGCTAGTGATTTACCCAAAAAAAAAAGGTAATAGCTAAGTGTTTTTCTTTATTGGTATAGCCTAGAAGGTTGTTTTTAGTTTTTGCTGGAAGGAATGTTAACTTTCTTTATCATTTTTGCTATTATCATTGCATTTTTGTCATATGAAAATTTCAGCACTTTTGGCTATGCATAAGGAAAATGAGAGATTTTGTTATCTCGGCCAATACTCTGATATGATGAACATTATCAATCAGTAAGATTTATTACCGTAGCATTTTTAATTACAATTTTAACCAATTAAATATAGAAAATTCTAAATTACATTAGATACTAGTCTTGAAATACATTTAAAATCTTAATTTTATTTTTTTTAATAAATGTTTGATTCCGAATGCAACTGGTTAAAACTATATCATCAATTGAGCAGCAAAATTTAAGGTACACATGCTTTAACAATGAAGATAGCAAGTCTGTCCATTAAATGTGAATTCGTGCATATTTTGTTATAAAGATGCAGGTTACAAATACTGAAAAACCAATCATTATTTTCATTTTCACACTTACAAATGAAATGAATAACCAAAGTATTAGTTCATAAAATGAAAGATACATAGTAAAAGTTGGACAAATTATTAGAAGGGAATTACAAATATAGAATTAGAAGATAGATAAACTCAAATTAGGGGAGCAAGGTTTGAATCGCGGTAACATTGCCATGCAAATGTCCCTAATTTTTGTTTGATTTTCATCCTCCGGTAAATAAATATTCACTTGCTTCAGTTTTCGAGCGAAATGAATAATGTATCTGAGTACATATAATTGACTTCTGGTTCCTTTAAACCCTTTCACTTCCACCATTTCTAGACTTGTGTTTATGCACTTCTCAACTATCAAATTCTTTGACCAATATTCATTTGGATTATATGCAAATGGAGCTTTATAGTCCTGCAGAAACAAACAGACAAAACCCCAATTCACAATCACATCAAAATAAAATATAAATCATACTGTAGTGTCTAAAATTAAGTTGTATTCAAAACAATATTACTTTACCATCCAAATGTATACTCACCGAGAAAATCTTAGCATCTCCTATCTCAAGCGTCAGAGTTTGTAAATTTGGACAACTGTTTAACATAAACTTCATCCCAATATATTCATTGAAATGCATTGCGGTTTTCAAGATTAGATGACGTACTTCAAGAGGACATTGAAAACCAAATGGCTCTTCTCCTTGAGGTACCATCTGCAATTGTAGATTGAGATTGTCAAAATTCGAGACAAACATTATGTTACATGCTAATGCATACGAATGAAACGTTATTTCTAAAATAAAAATACTATTGAAAAAAGTATTCGTGCAATTTTCAAGTACCTGAAGAAAGACACTACAAACGGTCAAAACATGAGCACTATAAACTTCTTGCACAAAATCATAAACAAGTGAACCAACTTCATTAAATTGGGGCTCCATTCCGAAATCAATGTCAACCTCAACTAATTCTCGTTGATTAAACATATGAAAACTCCCAATTCTACCAGAATATTTCAAAAACTTCAATTTGGGTCCCTCAATATAGATATAATCCTGAATAAAATCACACTTATCAATCACTAACTTCTTGAGCCTCAAATCTGGTGTACAAATTTCAAAATGCTCTAAACCCCAACATTTTTTCAAACTCAAACTTTCCAACACTGGACAACTATCGAACAATTCGGTAACATTGCGAATTCGGATTTCAATCCAACCGAAACTAACATTCTTCAGAACCCGAAAGTTAGTAAACACAGGGGCAGAGGCATTGAATTTGCACATAAACAACTTCAATGACTCAATGTCTCTATTCTGATAAGCCTGTAATGGCAAATCAACTTCGGCTTCATACTTGTCGGTATCATTTTCGCTCCAATTAGGATCAGATAAATCTACTTCCAACTCTCTTACATTACGCAAAACAGCGAAAAGGACAAAGTTTTTCATTTGAGTAACGAAATCATCTGGCTTGGAACACGAAATTGTGAACCTCTGGATAGGCTTTTGCGGGTAGTTTTGAAGAAAACTTGTAACGAATTCGACGAAATTGTTTCGTTGAATCCTCTGATTCTCTTCAGGTTCTTCATGGTTAACAAAGAATGTCTCGTAGAACTCGAGATTGGTTGTTTCGCGCCAAACAGAAAGCCATTGCTTTGAAAGGATGGATGTTCTTGCTGCTTCTTTGAATGGCAAAGAACTTACTATAGCAACAAGAAGAGAGTGTGGTAGACTATTGAACATGTCCATGTTGTTGTTTTCTTCCATGGCTACTGAACTAATTTTTTAATGTGTTGTGTTTCATTTTATACAGATGAATGACGACTTTGTTCAAAAGGGTGTCTTTGAAAGCGTACTTTGAAGTAGTTTTTGGTCAACGGGTATGTCTGTTCAGTTTGATTAAAATAAAGTAACTGTTTTTATAACTGTCCGAAAATTGAAATGGAATGATAAAATGTTCACCATCGAGTGAACTTGGTCGCCCATTGTATTGCTAAGGCAGAAGTTCGACGCTAGCCCATCTTTAAAGTTCATGTGTTTTGCACGAATTTCTAACTCTTAGTTTGTAGCGTATTGACTTTCAATACAACGGTTAGCACTGTTTTTTCTTACCTGAGACATTAAAAAAGGTCCAACTTTGAAAAGAAAAATAAACAATAAATTATTGTTTTCTATTCTCAATCTCATTTTCGTCCCACGCAATTTATGATATGCGACATATTTATTGAGAGCCGTCTCCAACATTAAATTATTTTAGTTAGGTGTAGGCTATGGTCACTTTGTTTTTCCTTTACTTTGTCTATACTTTGTCTTTTTCACCATTGGATTAGTTTTTAACGCATGATCCAATGGTTGACAAAACAAAGTAATGGGTACTTTGTGAAAAACAAAGTGACCATAGAATATCCCTTTTAGTTATGTTTTTCTCAAGTAATAGTAATAGTAATTGTGTATATTATTAACAAAAATTCATAACTATATATTAGACTTTATTTAACAAATAAAAATAAATAACAATAAATTAAGAAGTTACTATTATTCTCGCTTTTATATGTGTGAAATTTCTAATTGAATATAATCCAATTATGTGAGTAAACAAGATGGTCAAAGCGATCAATCTCTTTCATGATGTAGTTGATCAAAATTAATTCTTCATCAACTTCAACTTGAAAACTGGTATGTCAATGTAGTTTTGTAAGGAACCCAAACATTAGGAAATCAAGCAAGATATAAATCCTTGAGGTAGTCCAAAACTTCAACTGGTTAATTTGGTTGTCCAGTATCGATTTTATCAGCACTTGCAATTTTGAAAACAATTCAGTCCATCAATATATGAATCCATCGTTCAAAAAATCGTGAAGTGTAACATAAACATATTTCATTTTTTTATGCTCTTAACTTACTTAAGTTAAATAAGAACCCAAAAATATCTTCATAATTCTTAAATTGCCCAAATTTTATAATCATCGACATTAATGAGCCTTATTAACTACTTTTTAAAAATAATAACTTAGAAAGATTTTTCATGGACTTCGATTGGTTTATCCCTCATATTCTCATTAATATATTTTTTCGACAAACACCAATTTCCCGAAAAATAGGTTCAACTCTTATTTCTAAAGCATCTTTCTAGCTTCTTTTTTCACAAGTTCATATCCATTATTTATTTACTTTTGAAAATAAAAAGAAAAGAACAAGACGTTGTAATAAATTAATACATTCCGCAATATTCATATCCTTGCTTTGGACAATCTTACCAACTTTATTCAATTTCAGAAATATTTCGAACCAAATAATCATGCAGAAGGAACTCAAAATTTTGAAGTTCATTATTTTCTAAAAAACATGCATCCATTGATGTGATTTGGGTCGTTACTATTTTTCCCAAATAAAGTAATGCATCTCCAATTTGAGGAGCCTGAAAACTTATTGCCCTTACACTATTAACACGACTTTTCCAATGCGTAAATTAAGAATTTTGAGGCTCCAATGAGATTCTAAGTTGTCGCATAAGAGAACTTTTCTGGATATGTCAAGTATCTATCATAATGTACCATAAATATACTTTATATTATAATTGAGTGAGAGATAGGTGGAGATGGAGAATTAGAGACATCCGTGAAATGTTTTGTGAAACAACATCCATGGTGAAGTTAAACTTCAATAAATACGGTTTTGATATCTCTTAATGTAAGAATCCCCAACTAGCTAAATGTGCTAAATGACAAAAATCTTACTTAGAAATAGGATTGAATAAAAAAAGAAGAAAATAATCCCTTTCGGAAAAGAAAAAAAAACTAATCATTTATTAAAAAAAAATAAAAAAAAATAATCATTATTAGACTCCACATAATTGATTTTTGAAAATAACTCTACATAATTATTAAGGAGTATTGTTTTCATGACTTGCAATAATATGAGTAGTGATACTCTTTGGATCAATTTCGGGTCACCATGGAGCTTAAAGCGGATAATGGTGGAATGGGTGGCATGCACCCAAATTGAAGTAATACGTAAATCTTTTTTTTGTTTTGTTTTAATTTTTTTAAATCATTTTATGATTCTACATGAAAAAATATGAAAAAATTTAGGGATATTCTATGGTCACTTTGTTTTTCACAAAGTAACCATTACTTTGTTTTGTCAACCATTGGATCATGGGTTAAAAACTAATCCAATGGTGAAAAAGACAAAGTAAGGGAAAAACAAAGTGATCATAGCCTACACCATATTTTTTTGGTAAACTAGAAATTTTTTTTGTGGTTTTCTTCATTATAAACAGGACCATCTAGTTTAAAAATGTGAAAATGAGATATGTTGTACCGGTTTCTTTCAAACAATGTATAAAAAAAAAAAGGTTATAATAATGTTATGTTTTTTTTCTTTTTTGAAAGGATAATAATGTTATGTTAGCAACTGCTTTCGAGAAAAATAAAAAAAACAATGTTAGCAACTCCGCCAAATGCTTTTTCCTTATTAAGCCCTTGCAACGGTTGTGATCCGTAATAGACTATTTTTCTGCTAGGAAGCTTCAAAACATCCCTTTTTGTAAAATGTTAATCATACTCACTTTTGAATTAAAGATCTAAAATTGTACCATGTGAATAACCCTTCATTTTCATCATATAGTTTATAGTTTTTCTTACCACATATAGTATATGCATTTTAGAAAAAAATTATGGTTACTATTTTATAAACAAAGTGACTATAGCCTTCACCTGCATTTTACAGTGAAAAATTATCCATAAAATGATATTGATATACCTACTAAGAATGAATAATAATTAAATTATACAATTAAATAGTTTATCTCACTAAATGAATTTTCTTTTCCAGTTCCAAAGATATGCAACTGTTGAGGTTTTACTGTAATCAATAAATCAAAATTCTACCCATAATATCAAAGTTGTATAGAGAGAAAGTATTTTGTACTCAGCTTCAAATTACATGCAGGCTATGTTTGAACTTTTAGTTTTATATCTGAAAGACAGGTCTCATATCACTTGACTAAATAAAGCAATTATACTATCAGGCTGATATATAACATTTCATACAAGACCTTTTCGGTCCAAATCGCGGCGAATACAAACACTATGGCATTGTTTCTCATTAGCATAACAAACTGATGATAAACAATCAGAGTGTATTGTTCCCAAGTCTCTTGCAGGATGCAGATCCACAACGATGACACAGATGCCAACCATGTCGTGCAAAAGGAACAGATAGAGCGAACATCAACTTAGCAAAGGTAAATATTACATCCAATAATGTTGCAGCTTCTACAGTAGTAGGGACATACGACATTTCTACCAGTTTTTGGCTGTTGTTATTTTTGGCTTTGGAAAAAGAAGTGATCAGGCAGTTCAGTCCATCTTTTCAGGATCTTAATGTGTCCTCTGAATTGATCTTAAGTTGAGACGAAATCAGCAATTTTGTGGTCGATGATGAAACTGCCAACCATCATGGCACCCCATTTCACAACCATCTAAACACAGAGTCAGCCATGGTCTTTCATTTTGGATTTCAGTCATAACACCGCCTCTCTTGCTACTCAATTGAGTTTGTCCAATACCAATCCAATGCAACCCACTAAATAAAGGTTTCTTTAGCAATTTCAACGCATCAGCAGATAATCCAATGCAGCTGAAAATATCTAGTTGCTTCAGTTGCTTACTACCGTCTTCTGATCGCCTCTTCTTCGCTAGTGCTTGCAATGAACAATCAGTCACATAAAAGCAACACCTTAGGCATAGTTCAGTTATTTCTTTACCAGCAGCAACAATAGTAAGAATAGAATCGTCTGATATTCCTGGCATGTAACCTAAATCCAAAGCTGCCAATGTCTTTGCTATCACCCCACCGCCACTTAGCAAATGAGAAATTCCTTTGTCAGTTATTCTTTTACATCCTCTAAGAGATAAACGTGATATGGGTGAACACCCACGACTAAGAATGGATAACCCGCTGTCTGTTATATCAGCTCCAGTTAGATTCAGAGATGTTAACACCTTTAGTAGAGAAACTGAGTGCAGGCAAGAATCCGCGATGCTCTTGCAGCCACAAAGGTCTATCGTCTCCAAACTCGTGGAAGAGCACAATTTCTTCACAGTTTCGCTGGTTATGAGGTTGCATGACAATAACTTCACCTCCACAAGAGTAGATGGAGCTCCAACTAGATTATAAAATGCCAAATCTGACAACAATGAGGCATTACGAATTTCAAATTTTTTTAACTTCTGACATGACTGTAGCAATGACGCAAAGCCAGCAGCGCTAACCTTAGAGAACCCACAAAGCCTCATCGACTCTAAACCTTTACAACCCTCAGAAAGGAGGAACATGCCCATATCAGTGACTCTTTTAAACGATCCTTGATAGTTATGTCTGCTGCGAACGAGAGTAAGACCAGTCAAACAATGGCAAGAGCACAGTGCTTGAAGTCCATTATTGGTCAAGTCACAGTTAAGAACCGGTTCTTTATCTGGCCTATCTTCAAGATCCAGATCTAGAAGAAGAGGAAGAACGGATGCAATAGTGCTAACTAGCCTGTCAGATATCACATCTAAGACAAGCGACAAACGCTGCAATCCGAAAATAGAAGGTGATGGCAAGACATGAATGCTCAAATCATCATATCCGGAATACCTTCCATTGACTCCTAATTTGTTCACAAGACCAAACGCATTTTCTTCAAACACCGGCTTTAACTTGAGAGTGTTAACGGTTTTGGGCAGAAAGCATCCAATGGAATGGAAAGCATTCACATAAAATTCTGTTCCTCTAATTTTAATAGAAAGGCACTACCATCAGGAAAGAGGCATGACTCAGATTATAATAAAATTGTGTTTCTAAAGTTCTAAGCACGAATATAACCATAAAAAAATAATATCTTTGTTGAAAACAGCTTACCTCCAACAAATTACACCTTCTGAGCATGTATACAAGATTTGGTTCAAACAAATGTGGTGAGTCTTGGTCTGCAAATTCCAACATTAGCACCCTGTCAAGTAAACATACAGCATAATCACTCAATTAGATGCAAATTACTACAAATCGAAATCGAATAACCGACATTTCAACTTCAAATTGAATCGGATCAAGTACCAAAATAAGCTTAACATTTTTACAAAATTATCAAAATAGGCCTAACGTATAAAATAGTATCAATTTAGCCTCAACATTAAGAAAATGACATCAATTTAAGCTCAACGTTTACAAACAGACACCAATTTAGACTTCAATTACAAAATTCTACAAGTAATACATACACAGTTGACAGATGATGGAGATGATTTTTCTGTTTTCGCACAGTAAAAGTAATATGACTAACAGTGTAAGTTAGGGTGTAAAATTCCGTTACCGGATTTTAAATTAGTACCATTTTCTAAACATTGAGTACCATGTTATAACTATTTTAATACTTTTATACCATACGAAAGAAGAAGAAAGAAGAAACCTGAGGAAACGACATTGGTGAGCAATGGTAACAAAAATCTGAGAAGAGAGCAAAGAGCAGCAATAGAGATTAAGTTGAAGGAGATGATGACCTAAAAGAGGGGTAAAAAAGGAATTTGATAGGCGTTGGCAGTTGAGGGAGAGATTCTTTAGGGTTTTGCAGTGACTGAGGACATGGTGAAGAGAATTAGGATCTGGAATCAAAGAGGAGGGGAGATCGAGAGAGGAGATAAAGGGAAGGGCATGCTGGACGACGCCGGAGCGGAGGGTTTTGGTAACGCAGGCCACCGTGCACAGCGTCTCCGAATCTAATCTCGTTAGTATCTCTTCGTTTATCAGGTTGCTCGGAAGTTTCTCCATCGCCGCCGATCAGCTATCTCCGCCGGAGTACTGCTCCAACTGATGGTGTTACGGCGGCGTTTTGCACTCGTGCTGTGTTGTTTGTTTCAACTATTTTTATCGAACGTAAATTATATCCATCACCATGTAGATTTACTAATTTTTAGCTCTTGTCTAAGCTTACAAAGTGAAAACATGCAAGTCAACATGAAATATTTATACCACGTGTCAAATTATGTTACTCAAACTTTAAATTGTACGCGTTAATTTTAAATTGGTGTTGTTTATAATTAATAAATGGGTGTTGTTAATCGCAGCCCACTTTTGGGTAAATACAGCCCACTTTTTCCAAAAATGTCATTTTCATTTGGATATGGATTTAAGACAAAACCAAACTCATTCTCAAACACTCTCAAAACTAATATAAGGAATTAAATTCAAAAACTACAAAAAAACTCATGTCGATGCCGTTTAATTCTCCGGGACGGGACAATAACGAAGATTCATCGGATAACGACGTAAGAAAAATGAAATTACGTAAAAAATAATAATTCCACCAATCGTTTACTCTAATCGGTTTTCAAAAACGATTGGGCTATGGTCGAAACGTTTTTGAAAAACGATTGAGCCATGGTGGAAGCGGTTCTGAGAACCATTTCAACCTGGGTTGAAGCGTTTCTCAGAACCACTTCAGCCATGGTCGAAATGGTTCTCAGAACCGCTTCCACCATGGTTCAGGCGGTTTTCAAAACCGTTTCGACCATGGTCCAAACGGTTTTGAAAACCGATCACCTTTAAAAAAAAATTAGTTCAATTAATTATTATTATATTATTGTTTTATTTTCAGGTTCCATTAGAAAGTTTCGTTAGAGATGGTATAGATTATAGCGAACGTTTCTTGATCAATCGACGTTTTGAGAACGTGGATGAAGCTATTAGTTGGGCGAAACGGATTGCAATTAGCTTAGGGTTTGAGTTGGTGATTGAATCACATAAGAATCGAGGGAAAACAAAGATGTTGAGTTGTGCACGTGGGGTACCGTATAGAGGTATAATGAAGAATTTGGACGACGCCTTATGCCGGAAATCAAAAACGAAATCTTGCAAGTGCAAATTTCGGTTAAAGGCAAAACAATTTCATGATGGTTGGGAAATCATCGTGTTTCCTGGAAAGAAAGGCAAGCACAACCATTCAATGGCCAATTACCCGGAAGGACACCGTCAAATGAGCGGACTTAGTCCGGCATCGAAGTTAATCGTTAAGAATTTGACGGCGGCTCACGCAAAGCCTAGTGCTATTTTGGCGGAGGTTATGAAAAAAAATCCACTTGACAAGCCTACTCGATGTGGGGAGAATCATTGGATGGCAGCTACACAAGATTTATTTCTTATCGCTACCGCATTCAATGCCGCAGTGTTCTTTTTCGGCTACCCAGACGATGGGAAAAGCTTGTGGCAATGTGTAACTGTGTTACCATTGCGTGCACCAGATATGTCATCGAGACCGGAACGTGAGATCGTAATTGCCCATTTAGGAAGGAATTGCAAGCACTTTATCCGTCTTGATTTGTCTCCCAATTTTCCGGTACCACCGGTTCATACGTTTTGGGGACTTTATCATGATGACACCGTGACAAGATGGGATGATTTATATCGAGCGCGGAGAGCGCATTGGGATAGGTTAGCAGCTCTGGGGTAGGTTAGGGTTATCGATTGTTTTTGTTATTTTTGTACAATTGATGAAAGTTTGATCTTTGTGAGGTGGCAAAAATTATAACCATGGTTGTTACTAATTTCACACTTACATATTTGATCGCACGGACTTGAATTAATAAAGTACTATTTGAGTTTTGAATCGCACTTACTTGAATTATACAAATGCGATGCGTTTTCCAAGTATAATGTTTTTCACATTGCATCGCACAGAAGGAATTCGATCGCGTGCGATGCCTCCAAAACTGACTGTTTCCTCGAGAAATCGCACGGCATCGCATTCCCTTCAGTGCGATGACTTTTGAAACTTTGCTGTTTTTCCTCTATGAAACCAAAACTCATCGCATTGAAGGAATTCGATCGCGTGCGATGCCTCCAAAACTGACTTTTCTTTGAGAAATCGCACGGCATCGAATTCCCTCAGTGCGATGAATTCTGAAACTTTGCTGTTTTTCCTCTATGAAACCAAAACTCATCGCATTGTAGGAATTCGATCGCGTGCGATGCCTCCAAAACTGACAGTTTCTTTGAGAAATCGCACGGCATCGAATTCCCTCAGTGCGATGAATTCTAAAACTTTGTTGTTTTTCCTCTATGAAACCAAAACTCATCGCATTGAAGGAATTTGATCGCGTGCGATGCCTCCAAAACTGACTGTTTCTTCAAGAAATCGCATGGCATCGAATTCCCTCAGTGCGATGAATTCTGAAACTTTGCTATTTTTCCTCTATGAAACCAAAACTCATCGCATTGTAGGAATTCGATCGCGTGCGATGCCTCCAAAATTGACTGTTTCTTTGAGAAATCGCACGGCATCGAATTCCCTCAGTGCGATGAATTCTAAAACTTTGCTATTTTCCTCTATGGAACCAAAACTCATCGCATTGTAGGAATTCGACCGCGTGCGATGCCTCCAAAACTGGTATATTTTACTCGGGTACGTATATATACCACTTCAAAGTTGCAAACTGTTGGCCCTAACAAGATCAGAATCACCTAGAGGGGTGTGAATAGGTGTTTCAAACGAAAACTGACATTTTCAAACTTTTAATGAAAACTCAATTTTCAGAGTCAATAATCCTCAGAGTCAGAGGCAAACTTATTGAAGTAGCCTCTGAGGGATAATCTGCTTTAAGACAGGTTCTGTCTTTTCAGCAACAGAAGTTCTGAGTAAGGAACTTCTGGACAGTCTTCTGAACACAGACTTGTGATTTTTAAGAGGAAATCTGTTTCAGCACTAAATATGATACACGTACACAGGAGCAATTAACAAGTATAAAGAAGGGAGAAAGAGATTCAGGAGGTCCTGATGAACAGTTCAATTTATCCAAGTTCGCCACAGAATTCCTGTGACTACGTCTTGTCCTCTGAGGTCGCAGCCTCCAGAGATTTTATAAATCCACTATTCAGAACTTTTATGGCAAGTTCAGAAGCTCCTTTACATCAACAGAACTTAAGCTAATTTCTCACTTAGTTCTGACTAGCCTAAAATGAGTTAAAGGATTTTCACCAGAGCAACAATACTCTGTTTTCTGGATTTCTCACCCAACTCAAATCTCAACTAGATTTCTCTCTTTTAAATCTAACTGAAGATCACAACCGATCTCAGTTTACAAGATTTCTATTATGAACTTGTTTTTCTTCACTCTCTCACAATTACAATAGCTAAGCTAAGAAAGGATTGAGAATGGAAAGTGTGCTCTGTTTTCTTGATATAACAGTGCGTTGAGATTTTTGCTCTATGATCACACACCTAGTTGATGCAGTGGAGCTTTGCTACTATTTATAGTGTTGAGTAGATAACCGTTGAGGATATTGAATCTTCAAGGATGACAAGGATGAAAGTAGCCGTTAATCTTGTCAACTTCTTCAAACGGTCTCAAAACACTCAACTCTGTCAACTTTGTACTTTAACCAAATCCGGTATGGGATTTAAGATAAATGTGATGGAGTTGACTGAACTTGGAGATTGATTTAGAGGGAAACGATAAGAAAGCAGGTTTTGTTTGTTGTGAACAGGCGCGTCCTTCAAACAGCTTTTTGAACTTTTGGCGCCTTGCATTAAATGCAACTGACAAAGCATTAAATGCTTAACCAAACCCGTGATAACGAACTTCTGATGTCCGTTTTCCTTCTTAGCGCTTCTGAACTAAAACAACCTTAGTCTTCTGTTTGCAAAAGAGAACTTCTGATGAAAGCTTTAGGTAGACAATCAAGACTTCAGAGCGGTTTATCCAGCTTCTGAGAAAGTGCTTCAGTCTTCAGCTTCTTAATCTTCTGAGTTCAATAGGCAAGCAGGAATTCTTCATTCAGCATCTGCTGAGAAAACTCATAGTAACTTAACAAAAATTGTTAGTCAACATTGAAAAGTATACAAGTTAATTTTTATTTTCATCTTCTGAAACGTTTGGACATAATCAAAACACTTAGGGTTCATCATTCTCCCCCATTTTGGTTATGGACAAACCGTGGTCAGAAGGTAAAAGAAAAGCATGAGGATTAGAGAGTGACTTCCTGATGCAAATATTTCATTACTTCTGAGTAAATTAACTCCCCCATTTTAGTATAAATGGTGAACTTCAGCAATCTGTATAAACTTAATAAGACTTAAGATCAAGTTGTTAGATATAATGAAGTGTAATTTACTGAGATAAAAAGAAACATAAGCAAACATTAAGAAGTCAGATATGCAAGACAGTATAGAAAAGATTCAGTGTATATATGATCATTCAGAAGATAACATAGGAAACAAGATATTCAGAGGAGCAGAAAAAGTCCTAAGACATAGACTACCCAACCCAGAACCTAGCTAAGAAGCTTAAGTCCTAAACGATTACAAGTTCCTAGATTTCTTCTGAGGAGGAGGAACAACACTGGAACCTCCAGCAGCACTTGATCTCTTCTGACCAGACTTCTCCCCCGTTTGACCAGAACCAATAGCAACACCAAGAGCTCCCTGAGACTTCAATTTTTGGTGAACATTCAGAGCAGTCTGATATTGCACAGGAGTTGGTCGCACAGAATTGATCAAATCCATTCGTCTTCTGAAGTCATCATCAATGGTCTTCATATGATCAAAGGTCTGACCAGACATAGGTCTCTGTTTCTGAACATCTTCCAGAAGGAGCTTGATCAGCCTGTTGTTAGCATACACAGCAGCCGTGAGATGCTCATTCTGAAGATAAGTCTGTCCTCGGACAAACCTATAACAATTGTGAAGAGTCTTCTCTTGTTCACGAGCTTGATTATGCATAACTTTCAGGAGTTCAGTGAGCTCAGCAATCTGTGCATTCTGAGCAGATACAGCAGACTCAATGTTGGAGAGTCGGTTGTTGAGATCAGGAGTGATGTCATATACAATCTTGGCAGCTCCTGAAGATGAAGAACCTTGAGCAGAAGATTTCACTTCTCTCAGGATGTGATTTGCAGTACTTTGCAGGTCTTCAATCTTACTAGGAAGCATCTTCTCATGAGCCTCATAATGCTCGTTTGCTTCCTTGACTTCTTCTGTCAATATTTCCAAATTTTCATTGACCTTCAGAGAAGAAGCAAGAGCAATATTATCCAGAGAGGGAAGGGTCAGAGCTAATTCCCTCAATTTATACAGCTCATCATAAGTGGCTAGATGAAGGGTAGAAAGGTTGCGTATATACACAGAAGGATCCTGCATTTGGAGCATGGTCATGAGCTGCAGGTTCTGAGCTTTCAGAGAGTGTAATTCTTGCAGCACAATGCCCTGAGCATACATGTCAGCAGCAGAACTTCTTTGTCCTATACCAGCAAACCTATTCAGCAGGTCATCTGAGCCACTCTGACCCATTCTTCTCAACTCTTCAACACTTGGGGCACCTCCAGCTTCGGAAATACCAGAAGCTCTGCCCATGAAGCCAAAACTTCCAAATCTGTTATCCAGATCTTCACGATTCAAGTGTTTGCGTAGAAAGTCATAATTGGATGACAATCCAGCAAAACCTGAAGGAGTGGAGGAGGTAGTTAAGGGATCACACACAGGAGGTGTATGTCCAGAGGTTGAAAGAGGAGGGACAGAAGTTTGAGGAGAGGAGAAAATTTGTGGAGAGGAGGAGGAAAAAGAAGTTGTACAGGAAGGTAAAGTTGAAGGAATTGAAAAAGGTATAGACAAAGGTATGGAAGGAGAAGGAGCAGTAATTCCAATTGATGGAAAAACAGCAAAAGATGATAAAGAAGAAGTAGTGGAAGTAGAAATGGAGTCTGTGAAAATTGGTCCAGAGGACAGATTCACTTCTGAATAGGATCCAGAAGGAAGAGTAGATGGAGGAGGGACAACCTCAGATGTTGAAGTTGTCAGAGGAATGGAATTCTGAGATTCACTTACTTCTGTGACAGAAGGAAGTGAAGGAGATGGATGAGGAGTAAAAACAGGAGATGAGATAACCTGTTCAGAGGCATTTGGATCAAAAGATGAGATCGGCTCAGCATATAAATGAGCCATCCTGAACAGCGTTTCTGAGGCATCCCTTTCACCAGGGTTTCTTCCTTGATTCAGAAGAACATTGTCAATGAAGTTCTCATTGTCAACATTCTCAACGAATTGTTTAGCTTCTTCAAGAACCTCTTCATCTTCTGGTTCACTAACCTCAGATAGCTCTTCAATCAGAGGAGCTTCAACATCCTCTTTATCAGAAATCTCTGACAGCTCTTTATCAGCAGTTTCTGGTTCCTGAGCAGCAGGTTCCTCCAATTCAGCACTCGGAGCAATAACGAAGTCCTTCTTTCTCAGAACCCTTCGTTTTGCCACAGCCTTCTTCCCAATTCTGGTAGTGAGAGTGACAGTCTCAGCAATTCGAGAGGATAGAGCAACATTATCCTCTTCCTCTGAAGTCTCACCTACCTTGGAGAACTCAGCACCCTCAAGATTAGCAGCACTTTCTAAAAGTTTGGCATCGGCCTTAGCCTTTGCAGCGATTTCACGCTCAGCAGCTAACTTATCTTCAGCTTCTTTCTTCTTCCTTTTCTCTTCAGCAAGAGCCACAACTCTTGCAACTTTTTCAGCTTCAGCAGCCTTCTCTTTCTCAGCAAGGCGTGCTTCCTCAGCATCCTGAGCTTCTTTCTCAAGGACATCCTTTGGCTTCTCAGCAACAATCTTTCCAGAAGGTTCAACATTGATTTTTGTTTGAACCAACGTGGGAAGAGGTTCTGAGACAGCAACCTTCTCAACATTCAGGACCAACTTGCTTGATCCTTTCTTTCCCTTGCCCTTCTTGGCAGCATTCTTTCCTTTCTGAACTGTTGCATCCATAATCTCCTTCTGAGCAATACTCACAGAGGAGCCCTTCTCATTCTTCTTTGGAGTAACATCAAAACTGAGGTTTCTGAAGGTATGCATCTTCAGAACCGTACTCCTACTAGTAACACCTTCTCCTGACATAACAACAGAGGCTGCCTCAAACAGCCTTGTCAGGAGTGAGCCATAAGCTAATGCACTCACAGTAGTTACATTCTTCATCTGCCTTATCAGCATGGCAGGCAAATTTATCTTCTTCTGGTTGACCAGATGCCACATAAAAACCCTTTCTCTGTTGGAAACACAGTTGACTCCTCCAGCCTTCGGAAGAAAGACATTCGTAGTCAAATAATGTGCCCACCTCTGGTGCTGACTCAACCAGGTGGCATAAGTTTCCTTGGCACTTAGATCTGGCCTAGCCCAGTTGGCTTCTGAAAACCCTTCTGCTGAACCATCATCTCCAATGATGATTCCTTCATCATCAATTCCTATCACTTGAGAAATGGAAGCCCTGCTGACTTCGATTTCAACATCCCCGACCACAGAATGGAGCACATCCTCCTCATTAGAAAAGAAATGGAGGTTCTTATAAAATTCTGTAACTAAGTTAGGGTAGATGAATTCTTCGAGAGAGACGAAAGAATTCCAGTTTTGAGCACTAAGCCAAAGAGAGATAGGGTCAGTTGATTTGACTTCGTCATCTAAAAATCTAGAGGTAAAAACCCTAGATTGACTAACTTTCTTTCGTGAATCATCGGAAAAGATGTGAGTGACAGTGATTTCTTGAGCCATTTGAGGAAATGAGAAATTAGGTTAAGATTTCTAAGAGAGATGATAACACAGAAAAAGCTATGAAAATTCTAATGGCAAAGAAAATGAGAGTAAAAAGTTCTAAGTATGGAAATCCCTTATATATACCCAAACACAGAAACCGTTCCAATTCAAAAAGTAACTTCACACCGTTCAAAAGGGAACAGATAACCGTTAACCACAGAACAGCGCCGTAATAAGCAGTAAATAACGCATGCTTTCAAGTCAAATCATGATTAGAATTTATTATAACTAAATTATCTTAAACGATCAAACACTTAAGATACTCAGAGACAATAATTCTAAGTTATTGAAGAGGATAAGTCATACCAATGCCTTCTCGTAAGTTGCTGAAAGCCATACCAGCCAGAGGCTTAGTAAACATGTCAGCAAGGTTTTCTTCAGAGGAAACATGAGTAATGATAATATCCTTCTTCAGAACATGATCTCTCAGAAAGTGATGTCTAATATGAACATGCTTCATCCTGCTGTGCTGAATAGGATTCTTTGAAAGATCAATGGCACTCTTGTTATCACAGTAGATTGTAATTGTTCCAGGGATGACTCCATAGTCAGCAATTTGTTGCTTTATCCAGAGCATCTGAGAAACACAACTTCCAGCAGCAACATACTCAGCTTCAGCAGTTGAGAGGGCCACAGAGGTTTGCTTCTTGCTATGCCAGGAGACTAGGCACTCCCCCAGAAAGTGACAACCACCAGAAGTGCTGACCCTTTTCAATTTATCTCTACCATAGTCAGAGTCTGTGTATCCTATAGGAGTGAAATCAGAACTACAGGGATACCACAAACCAGCTTCTGGTGTGCCTTTAAGATATCTAAGAATTCTTTTGACAGCAACATCATGAATTTCTCTTGGCTTTGATTGATATCTAGCACAAAAACACACAGCAAAATGTATATCTGGCCTGCTGGCTGTTAGGTATAAAAGAGAACCAATCATACCTCTGTAGGTTTTTATATCTACAGGTTTACCAGCTTTCTCTTCATCATCAATGTCTTTGCTGACATCCATTGGAATATCAACAGCATTAGAGTCCATCATGCCAAATTTCTTCAGCACTTCTCTAGTGTACTTGGCTTGATTGATAAACACACCATCATTACTTTGCTTGACCTGAAGTCCTAAGAAGAAGGTTAATTCTCCCATCATGGACATCTCAAACTCAGCCTTCATGTGGTCACTGAACTCTCTGCACAAAGATTCATTAGTAGCACCAAATATAATATCATCAACATATACCTGAGCTATAAGGATATCCTTGTTCTTCTTCAGAGTGAACAGAGTTGTATCAACACAGCCTCTGACAAATCCTTTAGACAGAAGGAACTTTGTCAGTCTCTCATACCAAGCTCTGGGAGCTTGTTTCAGTCCATACAAGGCTTTCTTTAGCTTGTACACATGATCAGGAAACTTAGGATCTTCAAAACCAGGAGGTTGAGACACATAGACTTCCTCATCAATGTAACCATTCAGGAATGCACTTTTCACATCCATTTGAAAGAGCTTGAAACCTTTGTATGATGCAAAAGCACATAAGATTCTAATGGCTTCTAATCTTGCAACAGGAGCAAAAGTTTCACCATAATCTATGCCTTCTTGCTGACTGTAACCTTGAGCAACAAGTCTAGCCTTGTTTCTCACAACATTTCCAAATTCATCACGCTTGTTTTTCAGAACCCATCTTGTACCAACAACCTTCTTGTTGTTAGGTCTGGGAACTAAAATCCAAACTTCTGACCTTTTGAACTGGTCAAGTTCTTCTTGCATTGCCATTAACCAGGAGTCATCATCAGCTGCTTCATAGAAGTCCTTGGGTTCCAGAAGTGACACAAAAGCCACATTCCCCATGTATCTTCTGAGCTGAGCTCTGGTCATGACAGGATTATGAACAGAGTCAATGATGTTCTCTAAGGAATGATTCCTATGAGCTCTAACTTCTCTTGGTAAATCCAATGAGTCTTCTGAAACCTGTTCATCATTTGTTGAATCATATATAGGAGCATCTTCTGGAAGAGAGTTATCTTCTGTAGTTGGATGTTCTTCTGGAACATGTTCAACAGGAGAATCAACTTCAGCAGCTTTAGGAATAACATCTTCAACAGGAGGAGATGGTATTTCAGGAGCTTGAACTTTATCTTCTTCAGAGGCTTTACTATCTGCAGGGTTAGTCTCATCAAACTTTACATGAATGGATTCATCTAAAGTTTGAGTCCTCTTATTAAAAACCCTATATGCTTTACTATGTGTTGAGTAGCCAAGAAAAATGGCCTCATCTGCCTTTGAATCAAACTTTGAAAGATATTCTTTTGTATTCAAAACATAACATTTACAACCAAAGGTTCTGAAGTAACCTATTTTAGGCTTTCGACCTTTCCAGAGTTCATAAGGAGTCTTGTTCAGAATGCTTCTGATTAGCACTCTATTCAGAACATAGCAAGCTGTGTTCACAGCTTCTCTCCAAAAATACTTTGGAAGCCTTCTTTCATTGATCATGGTTCTGGCTATTTCAACCAGAGTTCTATTCTTCCTTTCAACCACCCCATTTTGTTGAGGAGTTCTGGGAGCAGAAAAGTTATGATCAATTCCCTTGATTTCACAGAATTCTTCAAACTTAAAATTCTTGAATTCTCCACCATTATCACTTCTGATATGGACTACCTTTTCATTCCTTTCATTCTCAAGTTTCTTAATCAGAACTGAGAAACATCCAAGTGATTCATCTTTGCTAGAGAGCAAGATGACCCTGGTGAATCTTGAATAGTCATCTACTATGACAAAGGCATACTTCTTTCCACCCATGCTCATTGGTTGAACAGGACCAAAAAGATCCATATGAAGTAATTCCAAAGGTCTTTTAGTTGAAATGACTTTCTTAGTTTTAAAAGAGCTTCTGGATTGTTTACCAGATTGGCAAGCATTGCATAAATGGTTCTTTTTAAAACTAATTTCAGGCAGACCCTCAACCAATTGATATCTAGCTACTTTGGCCAGAAGATCCATGCTAACATGAGCAAGTCTTCTATGCCAGAGCCAGGAGGTATCCTCTTTGGACATCAAGCATATATTTTTGCAAAGATTCTCAAGATTCAGCATGAAAACATTTTCAACTCTAGGAGCAGTTAGAATAACTTCCCTTGACTTACTGTCCAAGATTTTACATCCAGAGGAGCTGAAAACAACATCTCTACCTTTATCACACAGTTGTGCAACACTCAGGAGATTGAACTTCAGACCTCTGACTAGGGAGACATCTTCGATCGGAGGATTGGTTCCAATGGATCCAGAACCAAGAATTCTTCCTTTCTGAGCATCTCCAAAGCTGACTTTTCCACCTCTTTTAGGTACAAATGTGATGAATGCCTTTTCATCACCTGTCATATGCCTTGAGCACCCACTGTCAATGTACCACAGCTTTGACATTGATGGAGCACTCAGAGCAACCTGCAACACAATCAATTAGTGACAGGTACCCAATCCTTATTGGGTCCTTCAGAGTTAGATTTAGCTTCTACAGGTTTTTCTGATATTTCAGATTGCAAGAGGTTCTTAATGTGATACTTGCAATCTTTCAACCAATGTCCATCTTTCTTACACAACTTGCAAGAAGGAGGATTCTTGGATCTTTCCCTTTGCTTCTTAGGAGCATTCTTCTTCTTCTGGGAAGGTACTACTTCTTCAGAGGCATTAGCACTCTTAGAGGTTCCCACTTCAGGAGGAGAAGAGATCTCTTTCAAAAGAGAGGGAGTGACAGATTTCTTCTTCTGAGGTTTATCATTCCTCAGAGGCAGTTTTTCTTTACCTTTGACTTTTGAGTCATCGGAGGAAGAACTGAATTGTTTACTTAGTTTATCTTCCAATATTTTCATATCAGCATAAACTTGAGTAAACCTAAGAAATTTGTCAGCCTCGCTTTTGTCCAACTTCCTTTTTAGGTACTTGAACATGCTGTACAATTCTTCAAGAGAATCAAAGATATTTTGTTCAGAGGATATGTTTACCTCGGAGTCATAGTTTGCTTCAGGAGGTGCGGAAGTTTCTCCTGTGATATCTTCAGAGGATGGCTCATCAATAGCCATAAAACATATCTGTGCTTTCTCTTCCTTCTCTTCAGGATCACTGCTAGTCTCAGAGTCTGACCAAGCAGCCAGCATAGCTTTCTTGAACTTTTTCTTATCTTTCTTCAGCTCTGGGCAGTTAGGCTTAATGTGCCCAGGTTGCTGACATCCATAGCACACAATGGGCTTGTTTGGATCTCTCTTGAACTTTTCACCAGAATCAGGAGTTTTCTTTTCAAAACTTCTGAATGGCTTCTTGTAGTTTCCCCCTTTGCCTTTTCTAAAGGCTCTTTTGAACTTCCTGGTCAGCATGGCCAATTCTTCATCTTCTGATGATTCTTCAGAAGACTCTGCCTTCAGGACTACTTGTCTCTTTCCTTCTGACCTTTCTCTTAGGTCATGATTTTTTAGTGACATCTCATGGGTGATTAGGGACCCAATGAGTTCATCATACAGGTAAAAGCTCAAGTCCTGAACTTCTTCAATGGCAGTCTTCTTGGCTTGCCAAGACCTTGGTAAGCTTCTGACAATCTTCTTTACTCTTTCAGACTCTTCAATGTCTCTGCCCAAACTTTTTAAGTCATTGACTATCTTGGTGAATCTAGAATTCATTTCTGAAATAGATTCTTTGTCAAGCATTTCAAATAACTCATATTCTCTCATGAGTTGGTTGACTTTGGACTGCTTCACTTTTCCTGTTCCTTCATATGTGACTTCCAGCTTGTTCCATATATCATGTGCAGTTTCACAAGAAGAAACTTTGTTATATTCAGTGGTTGTAAGTGCACAATGCAACATATTTATTGCTGAAGCATTTGTTTGGAGCTTTTTCAGAATTTCATCTGAATATTCTCTCTGAGGGATAATGACATTCCCTAGACCTGGTTCCATTCTGGTAGGAATGAAATCTCCATCTGTGATGACAAACCAAGCACTCATGTTCTGAGCTTGAATGAAGTACATCATTCTCTTTTTCCAGTAGGAGTAATTGTCACCATTGAATAATGGAGGTCTAGTTGTAGAGGATCCCTCTGGGACAATGAAGTGAGAAGAATTCTCAGGCTGGTGTCTACTAGCCATCTCTATTGATTCTGATAGGATCTTACACTTAGATTGTTAGATCTTTAGTAAATATACGAAGTGACCTTCGCTCTGATACCACTTGTTGGCCCTAACAAGATCAGAATCACCTAGAGGGGGGTGAATAGGTGTTTCAAACGAAAACTGACATTTTCAAACTTTTAATGAAAACTCAATTTTCAGAGTCAATAATCCTCAGAGTCAGAGGCAAACTTATTGAAGTAGCCTCTGAGGGATAATCTGCTTTAAGACAGGTTCTGTCTTTTCAGCAACAGAAGTTCTGAGTAAGGAACTTCTGGACAGTCTTCTGAACACAGACTTGTGATTTTTAAGAGGAAATCTGTTTCAGCACTAAATATGATACACGTACACAGGAGCAATTAACAAGTATAAAGAAGGGAGAAAGAGATTCAGGAGGTCCTGATGAACAGTTCAATTTATCCAAGTTCGCCACAGAATTCCTGTGACTACGTCTTGTCCTCTGAGGTCGCAGCCTCCAGAGATTTTATAAATCCACTATTCAGAACTTTTATGGCAAGTTCAGAAGCTCCTTTACATCAACAGAACTTAAGCTAATTTCTCACTTAGTTCTGACTAGCCTAAAATGAGTTAAAGGATTTTCACCAGAGCAACAATACTCTGTTTTCTGGATTTCTCACCCAACTCAAATCTCAACTAGATTTCTCTCTTTTAAATCTAACTGAAGATCACAACCGATCTCAGTTTACAAGATTTCTATTATGAACTTGTTTTTCTTCACTCTCTCACAATTACAATAGCTAAGCTAAGAAAGGATTGAGAATGGAAAGTGTGCTCTGTTTTCTTGATATAACAGTGCGTTGAGATTTTTGCTCTATGATCACACACCTAGTTGATGCAGTGGAGCTTTGCTACTATTTATAGTGTTGAGTAGATAACCGTTGAGGATATTTGAATCTTCAAGGATGACAAGGATGAAAGTAGCCGTTAATCTTGTCAACTTCTTCAAACGGTCTCAAAACACTCAACTCTGTCAACTTTGTACTTTAACCAAATCCGGTATGGGATTTAAGATAAATGTGATGGAGTTGACTGAACTTGGAGATTGATTCAGAGGGAAACGATAAGAAAGCAGGTTTTGTTTGTTGTGAACAGGCGCGTCCTTCAAACAGCTTTTTGAACTTTTGGCGCCTTGCATTAAATGCAACTGACAAAGCATTAAATGCTTAACCAAACCCGTGATAACGAACTTCTGATGTCCGTTTTCCTTCTTAGCGCTTCTGAACTAAAACAACCTTAGTCTTCTGTTTGCAAAAGAGAACTTCTGATGAAAGCTTTAGGTAGACAATCAAGACTTCAGAGCGGTTTATCCAGCTTCTGAGAAAGTGCTTCAGTCTTCAGCTTCTTAATCTTCTGAGTTCAATAGGCAAGCAGGAATTCTTCATTCAGCATCTGCTGAGAAAACTCATAGTAACTTAACAAAAATTGTTAGTCAACATTGAAAAGTATACAAGTTAATTTTTATTTTCATCTTCTGAAACGTTTGGACATAATCAAAACACTTAGGGTTCATCACAAACACCTAATACCACTCATTCGGTTGTGGTAGAATCGGGATGAGGAAGAAAATGGAAGGAGAATGAGTGGTTAATATTATATTCACATTTAATCTAAATTGAAGGGTAAATTTGACATTTCCATCTTTTTCTAATCTCACCCAATACCACTAAGCCCTCCAAACAAACAAGGTCTTACCAAGCTCAACTTAAACAACACAAAGAGAAAACAAAATAAAAATTACATATCCGAAATTCAACTTAAACATCGAAATTCAACTTAAACATGATAAAGTCACTCGACGTCCGTCCATCGGCTCTGTAATGCTCCACACGCAAATAAATGATTGTTTGCTACTTCAGGTGGAGCATATTGCTTCAAAGCCTCAATAGCATGTTTATAAAAGGTCAAGGATTCATTAAACCACTACAACAATAATCGTAAAACCATATTAGTCAATTGATGTAATTAGTTTCAGTAAATAATTTTGAAAGTTAAGATAAAACATACGTAAGCACTGTTCGACCGTGGTGGATCACCACTTGTATCGCTATCCTGACTCACGATTAGCGGGTGTGATTTGGTGAAGTACCAACTAATGTAGTCTAAAACACACGCTGCACGATCTCCGAAGCTCGATTTGTAAAGGTTGAAATTAACTATGGATACATTAGGAAATTGTCTCCAAGAATCTTCGACTATTATATTCGACACCTCCACTTTATACTTCCTCGGAATCGAAGCACGTACAACCGTCACCGGTCTAGTGATCGGAGGAGGGATGCACTGTACATACCCGAGCTGACGCAATGCTCGAGCAGGCATGTACGGCTCCACGACATCTCGATATCGAATCCATCCGCTGAATGCAGTCCTTGGAACTCTAGATGCCTGCTCAGGACCAAATGGCAACCACGTAACCTACACAAATAATATAATAAACAATCAGACCTAAAGCATATATCCATAAACAATCTCGTAATATATATATATAGAGTCAAGTTCAAATGAGACAAGGGTTTAAGATGAGACTAGTTTTTATGATGAGACATGAGGTATTTTTGTAATTCAACAGGGGAAGGTGGCAAAATTGTAATTAAATGAGCACCCCTCATGCGTGAATTGAAGGGAAGGGAGAGGGGGGTGATGTCATCGCTGATGTCACCTCTGGAGAGAGAAAGAGTTTTAATTATTTGATTTAAATTGTATTTTCCCGCTCTTTCCGAACTCATTTTTCAAAAAAAATTATACCAGCGAACTCGTATTAATTATGTGGTCATTTTGAGATCCATTTTTGTTATTTATAGACGATTTTTATTTTTTTTTTATTTTTTTATAATTGTTCCACCGGACTACTCTAATTGTTCCACAGGACTACTCTAATTGTTCCAACAGAATATTACATTTTTTTACACTCCCAGAGTGCATTTAAAAAAAAATAATGAAAATATTTTGCTGGAACAATTGGAGTAGCCTGGTGGAACAAATATAGTATTCTGTTGGAACAACCAAGTATCCGACTTGGAACAAAAATAAAAAAAATAAAAATCGTCTATAAATAACAACAATGGATCTCAAAATGACCGCCTAATTAATACGAGTTCAGTGGTATAATTTTTTTTGAAAATTGAGTTCGGAAAGAGCGGGAAAATGCATTTTAAATAAAATAATAAAAACTTTTTCTCTCTCCAGATGTGACATCAGCGCTGACATCACCCTCCCCCTCTTTCCCTTCTTCCTCACGTTGACCATTTGTGTATTTATTTACAAGTTTGCCATCTTCCCCCTTTTTCTTACCAAAATGGTCAATGTCTCACCATAATATTTTGTCTCACTATAGTCTCCTTGTCTCACTTGAACCTATCTCTCTCTCTATATATATATATATATGTATATATATATATATATATATATATATATATATATATATATATATATATATATATATATACAGCCAGGCTATGGTGAGGGAGTGCCTCACTCACTATTCTAAGGGAGTTTTAGCTTTAATCTAGTTACCAAACAAAATACACCCACCTAATTAATTTAATGAATTTAAAGTAATAAAATCCTAATTTATTTTGTTTACAACTCTTCTAATTAGTATCCTAATTAAACTCAGGAAAATAGAGTTTGATTTAATTAGGATACTAATTAGAAGAGTTGTAACAAAATAAATTAGGATTTTATTACTTTAAATTCATTAAATTAATTAGGTGAGTGTATTTTGTTTGGTAACTAGATTAAAGGTAAAACTCCCTTAGAATAGTAAGTGAGGGACTCCCTCACCATAGCCTGGGTGTATATATATATATATACCTCGGAAGCAGTGAGTCGGTCAATCTCTGCACGCAACAATGACAGTCGAACACCATACGCCCTCGCAACATGCGGGACTAACCATCTATTAGATCGCGGCATTTCAAGGTCACTACTACTTCCAACTGCCTGGGGTCGAAAGCAAGGAAAGTACTCGTATATCCATGCTTGTAGTAGGGTCATACATCCAGACATCTGTGAACACTTAGATCTAGAACCCATCCCTAATTGTCGATATAAAAATGCTAGTGTTGCCGAGCCCCATGAGTAATTATTCGAATCGGCCACACCGTCCTTCACTTCTAGTAGGCAATTTGGTCTGAGTTTGCTGCCACTCTTGTCTAAAAACAAAGTGCAACCAAGCATCAACCATATCCAAGCAATCGCCTGAGTATCGGAAGAACTCGCTTCACACTCCGTAAATACGACATCAGTAGATACTCCTTCATTTTCCCATAGCTTCTTATCCTTCAACATATCTTGATCCGTCTTCCCGAGAAGAATCCGAACAACATTCTTCAAATCTTCTGAACTAGCATCATCTGAAACCGTGTATCCCTCGACTGGAATTTTGAGAATCCAATAAACATCATGCATCAAGATGGTCATCTCGCCAAACGGCATGTGAAATGTGTTGGTGTCAGGCTGCCACCGCTCAGTAAACGCCGTAATCAATGCCCAATCTAAGCTCTTGAACATACAAATTGGCAAGTGACTCAGTCGAGTCTCATCGATCTTTTTTTTCGTCTGTACACATACAAGAAATAGTTCGTATAAATCTAAAAAACTTGTAAATCTTATGTAGACTTAGGAATAAGATCACTTACATTTTGTGGCATATTCTCATACCACAATTGGAGCTTTTCACAAACTAATGGTCTATTATGGATCTTTAAAATCATGTCACTATCCTTCTCCTTTCCCATCCATATAGTATAAGCTCTATGCCCAAGAAAACTGGGAATCACAGTATCGTCCGTAGGCCCTCCGGGAACAGGGTCCGTAACTAACCAGTCATCACCATCCGTTATCTTGGCTTTTTTAGATTTTCCTGCCGCTTTTCACATGATCATTAAAATAATATATTGATTTAGTTCAAGTAATTAAAGAGTTAATTTTTACCTGAAGACGATCCGAGTTGGAAACGACCATCTTTCCCTTGCGAAACATTGATGTTTTTACGCATGTTTTCCACAACCTTACTACCCCGAACTTCATGATTACTCAAATCACCGCCAACATCCATTTCCATAGCAACATCATTAACTGCATCCAAATCTTCCTCCTCAGATTCTATCTCCTCATCCTCGGAACCTCTTGACTCAACACGAGCTAACTCCCCTCTCCTCCTCCGCGCAGAAGCGTTAGCTACGCGTTGCGTAGTATTTGGCTCTCCTGGAGTAAGAACATCATCCCCAATTTGCACGCCTAAATTTTGTGCATAATGTGCTAAACTCGCCAAACCTTTACCCCCTCCTTTCTTAACCCGAGCTCCATCCTGAATTTATAAAAAAAAATAAAATTCGAATTATCTTCAAACACCGCTTAATGAACTAACCTAACCTTATACCATAATGTTCGAACTTCAAACACCGCTTAATGAACTAACCTAACCTTATACCATAATACTAACCCTAAACCCTAAACTTTAATCAAAATCTTGTCTAAACGAACTCTAACCCAATTTCATAACATGTTAATACCTAATTAAACAATTAACGAGTTCAAAATATTAAATTAAATAAATTTCAATTTTTTTTTGTTCTAATCGGATCTCAGATCCGATTCCATCTAGGTGGAAGCGGATCTCAGATCCGTTTCTACCAAGGTGGAATCGGATCTCAGATCCTTTTCCACCATGGGGGAAGTGGTTCTCAGAACCGCTTCCACCACGGCGGAATCGGATCTCAGATCCGATTCCACCAATTCTGGGCGGGGAAATTCAATTTTATTTTTTTAAATGCTTTTAATTGATTCTCGTACATTTTTCTTGCAAACCTTGTCGTGTTTTCTCGAGTTCGTATTTCTTTCTATGTTTCTGAATGTGAGAAGGAAAAAAAAGAAGAGTTGTGGGAGTTTTTTCAAATTTAGAGGTTGGAGGTATGGTTTCAAATGAAAAGGGCAAAATTAGAAAAAGTGGGCTGTATTTACCCAAAAGTGGGCTGCGAATAGCTCTTCACTTAATAAATTGATACTATTTTATACAGTAAACACAATTAATACTTTTTTAAAAATGTTAGACTTGTTTTGATTTCTTATCCATTAATATTTATAATCTTTAACTTCAAATCATAATATAACACTACCCTACTATTATTAGTCGTTATCTTTCAAAAAAAAAATTTACATGTTTTTGAAAGGATGTTACTCATGCTAGATGAATCGCAACATAGTTTGATCATCCACAAAAAAAGATGTGATATAATATCAAGTAAGTTCATTAATAGTGTGCTAAACTTGTCACTAACGTAAAAGTAGTGTAAAATTAGAAAATACTTTTCAAGACAATGCTTTTCACTAATCAAACAAGTTGTAATACTTATTTCTTTTAAAAGTTGTCGTCGTAATACTTATTGAAAACCTTTTTTATTGTAATTTTTTATATTTTTTAGCATTTAAACAACCCCTCAAAATAAGGTAAAACTCTTAAGGTGTCCGTTGGTTCACGGAATAGCCGCGGAATAGAATATATATTCCTTGTCTATTCATATTCATAGCTTTGGTTGAATTTTTCAAACACGTAATAATTATTCCACCGGGTAGCTATTCCAAAAGTGGAAGAATAATTATTCCTTAATAGAAGTTGAGAATAGCTATTTCACGTAGGAATAGATATTTCTAGCGAATACCTATTTTATGTTTTTATTCAATAAAATAATTATTCTATTCTATTTTATTTTATTTTATTTCATTTCATTTCATTTCATTTCATTTCGTGAACAAAACGGCACCTAAATATTTCAGGTAATACCGTGAAAAAGGCCTCCATCAAATTTCAGAACTTAAGCAAGCCCAATCCAAGAAGACAAACACCCCTGATGGATAGTGACAAAATGGTCAAGTATATAGAGAAAGTATAAAGCGTACGAAACATTAACAAAACACACACTTGACCGTTTAATTTCTTAGGTTCTTTCACCGCCGGCGACTCCGATCGACATCTCCGGCGAGAAAACCACAATGGCGTCGTCTTCCAGCAGCGGACTAACCTTCAAGCTACATCCCTTAGTTATAGTCAACATCTCCGATCACTACACTCGCGTCAAGTCTCAGTTGAACCCTCCAATCTCCCCCAACAACCACACCGCCGGAGATTCCGCCGCTGCACCTTCCACTGCTCCGGCACTTCCCCCCAGAGTTTACGGGTGCGTGATTGGAGTTCAGAGAGGACGTACTGTCGAGATCTTTAACAGTTTTGAGCTTCTGTATGATCCTGAAACTCACTCTCTCGACCGCGTTTTCCTTGAGAAGAAGCAAGAGCTCTGTAAGATAATAAGGGTTTCAGGGTTTATTTTTCAATTTCTGGTTTAGGGTTCTAAAAATAAAAATTAAATTGTTTTTGGGTTGCAGATAAGAAGGTTTTCCCCAATTTTTATATTCTTGGGTGGTATTCAACTGGCAGTGATGCTGAGGAATCTGATATGCACATCCACAAGGCTGTATGTTGTTTCTTCTGCACTTTTGTCCCGCTCGATTACTTTCCGTGCTTCTTGGTTCTTAAGTTTGTAATTTACTGTCTGTATGTTTATGAAAACAAGCAATGTTTTTCGGTATAAATGGTTAGTTTAGGTATTTAAATAGTGTTACCATCCACATTAGGAGCAGTTGATGTGGAACAATGGAAGTCTCTGTCACTTGATCTAGTGTTAATGTATGTTTATGATTATGAAGTAGCTCAATATACAGCATGTTTCATCATGTTACACATTTAACAACTGCGTTTATCCCTTGTTTGGCATGTGCCCTTCCTGTCTTTCTATTTTTGTTATATTTGTGTTCATGTTGGCTCATTTGAGGATTGTAATTCTTTTGAAAGGAATATCTATTTTTGAATCAAGGGCCTAATTTTCATCATATTCACTTTGGAACTGCTGCTTTGTCAGTAGCATCTTCTTAATAATAATAATAATAATTGCATATACATCTCGTCTTTAACATAGCTGGTCATGGATTTTCTAATCTTGACTGCCGTTAACCTTACAGCAGCAGCCTTGTCTTTCTTGTTGCAACTCTATTAGGTTCATATATGCATGTGTTTTTTTTTTTCATGTTGTTTAAGTTTTCATTCTCTTCTTCCTTGTGCCATGTTCTCATAGTCTTGATGTTCCGTTTGGTGTTTCTTATGTTTTGACAAATTTGATTTTGTTTGTCAATGGGTTGTAATGTAACTATGATTTTTCTGTTACAGTTGATGGATATTAATGAGAGTCCTGTTTATGTTCTGCTCAATCCTACAATTAATCCTGCACAGAAGGATCTGCCTGTGACCATTTATGAAAGTGGTATGTGAGAAGTAGTTCTTTTTGTTCCTTCATGTTAATGTTAGGTAATGCTATTAGTTATTGGGTCACCGACATAATAGTCATATGAACTTACCTGTGGGGATTTGTTAAATGAGTTGATGATACAAAATAATTTCTTGCATTACAAATCCATGAAGACCAGTTGTCCTTTGCTATGTAGAAGGTTTTAATCAAACAGTCCATGTGCTTTTAACAAATTGCCTCTTGCAGTACCTCAAACTATTATTGTATCAGTGTCCCTAGTGCCATTGATCACTTATTTTATCTGAAGAAATTAATCTTAAAGGTCAAGTTAGAAGTGGTTAGGTGGGGGCAATATTATCAACTTAGAATCATATCAATTATAGTATTAAGTTCCATTGGTAATCCGCAATTAATGTTTTTCTTATTAAAGCTGTTTTCCCGCTTGTGTTTTCTGTTCTCTCTCTGGCACAAGGGGCAGCTTTAAAGCTTGCAAGGTATTTGCAGTCTCTCTTTCCTTTTCCATGTAAATTTTTTCAATATTTGAATTCGATTCTACAATCATCTGTATTCTAACTCTTCCCATGCCTTTTTAAGTGGGTTTTATTTTACATTTGGGTGTGTGTGTGTTTGGGGGGATCATGTTGTTACTTTGAACTGGATCTACAATTTTTTTTAACCCCTTTAACAGTTGATTTTTCCTTTGGAAATAGTATGTAAAATGTAAAAGATGGGAGAATATGCCCACAGCGTGCCATCTCTTGCCTACCTCCTTTCCCAGGGTGTTGGTAGGCACTATGCCTTGCCTCACCTGGACTTGTGCATGTGCTGCCTTTAACAGCAAAGTTGACTAGGTTAATGAGAGTCTAATACCATAGGAAGAAATGAATCTTGAACTTTTTAAGTGTCAGGGGGTGAAAAATCACATTTATCAATGTTTCTGAAGGTGGCATATTTCCTTATTTTAAGAATTAGCTCATAATCCTGAGCAGGCATATTGTGGAATTCATTATGAAGAACTTGGGCTTTTAAAGCTATAGGCTTCATAATCCTGAAGTGGGGCCTCTAGGTGGTACTTTGTGGTACATAATTTTATATTTTCGTGATATACAATATGTGCATATATAATCATAATACAAATTTATGTTTACTGGTAACTAATTCAGCAAGTATTCTATCTACCACACAAAATATTCTGCTTATTTCATATGAGTGTTTGTTGTTATTCTCTTAGTCTTTTTATTTTTGCTATCTGCTGAGATAAGAATTTTCCCTAATTTCATGTTTTTTGTTGCAAATCAGAGCTGCATGTGATAGATGGCATTCCACAACTTATATTTGTTCGCTCCAGTTACACAATTGAGGTGCTATATCTCGAGTCTTATTCAACAAGTTATATTTTTCTTGGCAAGTTATATTTTGTTGACCCTTGTCTTTTTGGGTCTAAAGACAGTGGAAGCCGAGCGAATCTCCGTTGATCATGTGGCTCACCTTAAGCCATCTGATGGAGGCTCTGCAGCAACTCAATGCAAGTCTCTCGTCTATTTTCCATTCTTTTTCTATGTCTTTATTGAATAAAGATCATTTCTTTTACATTTGTTAATTTAGTTTTTTTTGTCTGCAGTGGCTGCTCACCTTACTGGTATACATAGCGCCATCAAGATGTTGAATAGCAGAATTAGGGTGCTTCATCACTATCTTGTTGCTATGCAGAAAGGTATGTGCATTTTTTTTTTATAGATATTCAGTTTGCACAATGGTTAAGAGTTTCTGTTGAAAGAAATCTCTGAACTTAATTGATATGAAAAGCTGCAGTATATTTATGTACTGATCTTTAAGTGGAATTGTCCTAAAACTTACAGTCCTCCTTGTAAGGGGTACCCGTACAAAGATATTACTGGGATATGAGTCCTAAAGTCAAACTAATAGTACTTCAAATATGGAGGCATATACCTTATACAGATTTGTGATCTCTTAATCCTCACTGCTATTCATTCTGTTGATGAAAATGTATCTGTGTATCCACTTCACTAATGAACTATCAGCTGCTATAGGCCTCTGGCTTAGGCTCATGACTCACATTAAAGGAGTATCGTGGATTTTGTCCTGTAAAATGACTAGCATACAGACTTGAGGATGATTTTGATTGGAAGAGAACGAACCGTTTTTTGAACTGATATGTTCACTTTGAAAGATCGTAGGTGCTAGTTATAGAGTTGATAATAATTGCATGTGTTACATTTAATAATGCAGGTGAAATCCCTTGTGAGAACTCATTATTAAGACAAGTATCAAGCCTTTTGAGAAGACTCCCAGCTATTGAATCTGAAAAGTTCCAAGATGATTTCCTGATGGTGAGTTTTGACAGATTTATAGCTGCTTGTGTTTATGTGATATTATCAATCACATCCTATAACCAAATACTGAATTTGGCAGTTGCTTATGCTTTCCTTTCCAAAGTAGACATTTAAAATATTATGTCTATGTTTCATTGAAACAGAAATGTGGATCTGAATATGTAAACAATAAAAGTATTGGTGAATGTTCATAAAATTTATAACTCGAAGGATGAATTTGTAGGTTATATTTACATATATACACAACGAAAAAAATTACTGGCAAGTTTATATAAGAGGAAAATTGAAGTTTTTTTTTCTTTTTTTGCGCCATTTTGAAGGCTCAAAGAAATGTGATCTAGAAAAGTTTGTGGCATGCTTTTTGGAACACAATGTATTTCAGAAAATGACTTTCCAATTTTCTTAAACAAAAGCGTGGTCTGAAATGTTACATACAAGTATCTGAGAGTTTCAGTTTCTGAAACGTTTCACAAACATGGATGCTCTTCAAAATTAAAATATCCACACAACATTATAGTAGTTGGTTCAGATATAAGTACGACTTGTGGGTCTGTCTACATGTTGAATTAAATTAGAAGGTAATAGCAACTGGTGGTAGTGACATGTATTCTTGATATGTCTTTTTAGGATCAGTAATTAGTTGATGCGCTTTGTTGGTGGAAAGATGAATTATGAATCAACGATGTCTTTGTTTTGACATCAAATTGGTTTCCGTTTCTGTTAAAACCTTCTGATAACTAATTCATTTGCCCATATTATAAAGCAAAGATGAAGACTAACAATTATATAGGTTGTCTAGGGCAATCTTAAAATTTCTGCTTTGAGATTATAGTACGGCTGCATTTTATTAGGAGTTACTATCACATGAAGGATATGATATATGTTCTTTTTTCTTTTTGACAGGAATACAATGACACTTTATTAATCACTTACCTGGCCATGTTTACTAACTGCTCAAGGTATGGTTTCTTGGCATACTTAGTGTGGCATTTGATCATCTCTTTCTCTTTTGCTGTATTTGAACTTGTTGATTAAAGAAGAAAGGGATGAGTAAACCAGCTTATTTGTCAGGTTGAGGAAAACTATAAAAGCCAGTCTGTGATAATATGTTTAGAAATGGCTATTGTGAAGTCCATTGCCAATCTGTGATATTTGGTTTAGAAATGGCTACTGTGACGTCCATTTTTAGGTCGGCGCTTTCTGAAGGAAGGATAAAAACTAATAGTCTCTTTTTTTTTTATAAAAACTATGCAAACCATGCCTCTCTGTTGTGTTATTGTTGTTAGAAGGCACTTATATGTGACTTGGTTGCTTGTGGAAGGAAATCACAGTTTCGTGGATTCTGATGAGGAACCTCCCTCAAACACAAATCAACCAAGAAATAGATTATGAAGAATAGTGGAACTGATATAGTGGTAGAGCCAAGTCGATGAACAACTCAGGATGACAAAAGAAAAGAAAATAATAACATCTACACCAAAGCTCAGCTCAGCTCAGCTCGGAGAATGATCCTTTTCTCCTTGCAGAAATCTAATGGACCCAAAATGCATAATTTTAAAAGCTACTTTTCTCTTTCTATACTGCCAAAACTCACCCTAAACTCCTACTATAAGCCACGTGTCCCTTTTATTCTGTTTACTGCTTTTAATTGTCACTTCTTATCGTCATTGTCAGTGATGCATGATATTAGTAACTCTGACCTCATTTTCTTTTTTTTTCTCTCCAGCACCATGAATGAGCTAGTTGATAAATTCAACACTGCCTATGACAGGCATAGTCGAAGGGGTGGACGAACTGCATTTATCTAAACTGGTGATGGGAGTTTAAGCCAGAGTTAATAGCCATTTGAGGAAGTGAGTGTTTTTTTGTTTTTTGTGCATAGCACATAGAGGCTTAGGGCATTATTATAATTCTAGAAACCGAACAATTCAAAAAGAAATAGAAACCCGTCACAATTTTCTGGGCTTAGATTTCTCGTCTTTGCTGCTGCACGATTTTTCAGTGGCATATTGAATCTTCCCAGGGAGAAATGAATGGATATGGGTTGTGATGTATGAGGCTTGTCCTATTATTAGTATAAAGATTTTATGAGATGGGAATTTGTTTTGCTGATATAGAATTATACTTGCTGTAACCGGGTTACTTATCCTGACCTCAGTCCGTGTTTGCTTATACTGATATGTTGTTATGCTGGTTTGGATTTGACAGTCAGGACCGTACAAGATTTATGAGATGTTTTTTTATTTTGAAATTTGGAAGAAAGGAAATGAGAACGGTTAGTAACTTTTAAATAGATTGGTTAGCTATGATTATGAATCTCCAAATGCTAAGAGGGATTATGAAAAACAGGATTGACCGTTAATAAACAACACTGAGATTGAAACTCAAAAATGGGTTAATTATCAATTTGGGCCAATTTGAAAGCCCTAGAATTGTTGATATTGATTTAAAAGTCAACTAGCATCAAATGATGATCTAATACCAATATTAATAAAAATTTAACGGACCATCAAATTTGTAAGAAAGATATATCGATATTGGTTGTTGATTTGAAAATCAACTAGCATCAATTCTCTCTTCTCAAGTTCAAATTTTTTTTAAATCAAAAACAAATTTTATTAAGAAAGATTGATTAACAAAACATCGATAAGAAATGGAGGTGAACCAACCCGCTTTTTTCGAATAGACACACAACTTACAGCTTTGGCTAAACAATGAGCTGCAGAGTAACAAGATTGATATATTATCAATCGAAGATAAAATAGAACTACATTTTAGTATGACATCGGACATATCAATTTGATATCGTGAAAATAATTTTTTTATACAAAATCAACTAGTTTCAAATGAGTAGTAATTATTTATATTATGGATAGATCTAAAATTAATATTAAATGCAACTTTTTTTACAAAACAATTGTAAACTACTTTTGTTTGAATTTTTCACTTTATTTAGAAATGTAATAATCACCAAACAGACATTGTTTCGCGGGTAAAATAAGTGTAAATTTAAAAACGTTATATTATAATAATATTTGATTTTTTTTAAGAGGTATATTTGGATGTAAATAGAATAGAATAAAATAAAATATATTATATGGAGGGAGTGTTTAATTTATTATCCCATACCACACCAGCCTCTGGAAAAGAAAAGAAAGCAGTTGGAGGTCATAACATCTTCGGCGCTGTTTCCCATTCATTAAACTCTTTGCTCCCATCTTCATCATCATCATCATCATCATCAGCTCAAGAAACCCAATTCTTGAATTTAGCAATCAAGAAGATATGGCGATGCGAGAGCTGATTTCAGGAGGAGCAGCTTGTGCAGTTCCGGGTTCTTCTTCTTCCAATCCTATCGGAGCTCTCGCAAATTCTCTCCTTGGTTCCTCTTCCAAAACCCAGGTACCCCTTTCTTTAATTCAATTCAATTAGCCCTTAATCAATTCAATTCCCCACTAATCAATTCAATTTCTTTCAACAGGAGAGGCTAAAGGAAATCCCAACTTCAACTGCTACTACTTCCGACAATCGATTTTTTCAGGATCTTCAGGACCCCTCTAGAGCTCTTCCCGGGACCGAGTTTGAACAACAACCCTTTGCTCATCATCCTGGCCAGGTCTGATATGTATTCGTAAAACTATGCTTTTCATGATTGTTTTATTGCCATAGTATTAGTATCACTTAAAGGAGTTGTCTTTCTTCTTCTTTCTTTGTATCTTCAGGTGGGTTCGGATTTTTTTCGCGGGTTTCGCTCTGCTGATCAAAATGGGTTTTCAGATGCGTGGGATGAGGTGCAGCAGTCTCGGATTCCTCCTTTACCTCATGCTAACATGTACGAGCGTGGACCTCTTCCTCAGCCGACTTTGGATGGTATTCTTTTGTGAACTTTATGCTTGTATCGGACATTCTTGTAATTTGGTCATGTTGAATCTATAGAGCTCTGCTTATTGGTAGATGAATCTTCGTGTTGTTATTTCTAACTTTGTACTTGCTACTGTTATATCACAGGACCACCCCAAAGAGTATTGTCAAATTTCTTGCACTCCTTTGTTGGCAGTAGCCATGGTGGGGTTCCTTTTCGTCCTGCTCCCTTGCCAATGTTAGGATTATCAGAGGGCGACAAACAATGTATACGCGACCGTAGTAGCATTATGGCCCGACACTTTTTTGCTGATAAGAATGAAGATTTTATTAATGCACAGGTGCTTTCCTCATTTGTTGTCTAGAAAATCTGCAATTTTCTCTTAAATTATCTTATATTGACTTTATTTGACCTCAATCTTGTTCTGAGAAAAACATAAGTTTGTCTTGACTGGATCTGTTTTATCCCAGGTGAATGCCCTGTTGTCCTCCTTAGATATTGATAGTGATGGCAGGGCAAAGGGTCTACAACCTGGTAGATTTCGGGAGCTTGATGATTGTTGGAATGAATCACAAGGTAATATGAGACCAGGTCCTCATGCTGCTGAGGGATGGGTTACAGAATTTAACCAGCAAAGATTAGACCGTGGAGGTCCTGATGCGTGGGCTCATTCATTTGAACAGCAGCATGGTGCTAATGGCTGGGCCTCGGAATTTGATCAGGTAAGTGCTGCGGCATTTTTATAGTAGTTTTTAACTTGCTCCATCAAGCTCATTGCTTAACTGGTCTCTGAATCTTCTAACTCATAAATTTTCCAAAGGCGGGTTAATAATTGTATGTTAATGAAGACATGGTTCAGGAATATGACCATCTTCTGTTCTCATTGGAAATGACATTTGTTGTGTGTTTATGTTGTCTTATGGTTCATGAATATGGATATATGTAGTCTCGGAAATGACGTCTGTAAGATAATTAGTTCCTTTGTTTTGATATGGTTACACCTTACAGGAACAACGGTTGACATCACTAGACCAAATGAGAGGTGCAAATATTCCTAACCTAGCTGCAATGGAGCAGACGCGTATGCTTGCACATACTCTAGCTCAGAATAATGACCCAAAATTTCAGGTTTTCATGCTCTCTTTTGACTTTAATTTTCAAGATGTTGTATTTCCTGGTTTTGTTTTATGGATGGCTTACTAGATGCATGAAATTCCAAATAATGGTAGCTCTGTTCCGACACATATATGCATGTTATTTCATATGGTAGATTCTTTTTAAGCAAAGCAAAATCTGGAAGAACCGAGACCTTAATGCTTAGAGCAGTTTTTGATTCTTTAGTGAAAATTGTTAAGAATCAATTAGAAGGGAACAATGACTCAATACTTTTGGGACTTGGGAGGCTCCCCTCCCTAATGTGTTATATTAAGGTTATTTAAACAATAAGAATGGTGTGCTTATGTGTTGAATGATTGGTTCAATTGAACTATGTATGCATTTTTTGGCCAAGTCCATTTTCAAAATTGTTAATTTTGATTGCAAACCACAGTTAAAACAAACACCTGAACTGACTACATCTGTGATAACAAAGCCTTAAACATATAACTGATGCTTCCATGCATCCAGAACTTAAGGCCGTTTGAAGGACTTCTTTCGTGGTCTATTAGATTTACCTTTTCTTTGTATGAATAGCTATGACTGTTTATTCATGAACTACCATTGAAATGCAGAATTCCAAGTTTCTTCAGTTTGTGTCAAAGATGAGTCGTGGTGAACTTATTATTGACGATAATCAAGTCAAGCCAGCTGCATTGTCTGGGCCTAGTGATTGGGCATCGGAGTATCAACAGCAACACGCTGGGGGGACATCTTGGGCTGATGAATATGCACATAATCAGGTATGTAGTATCTGTTAAAATCATTGAACTTTAGCTTATTCAATTTGATTGCTAAATGATGTACACATACTGTTGCACTAATCTGATAGCACATTGAACATTTCTGAAACCTAAACATTAATTAGAATGATTTTGTGTACACTGATTCTGATTTATATCAAATAACTTGTAATAGTTCAATTTATTTGACTTGCATTTTTTATTATATGAAATTATCAAACCATATTGCCAATATGTTATTTTGGACAAGTCACATGCTCCATTCCCTCCCGAGCCTTTTTTCTTTTCCTCATTCAGTGTTTGGGGAAGTGTTCTCTGCCCTTACATTTTTCCTTCTCATTGAGCAAAGTAGGGTTCATCAAGGTTCTGTGGAGAAATAATGTACATGTATTGTCTTTTTCATGATGTGCTATTAAATATAGCACTGAGGTTGTAACCGTGGTCTTTCTCTTTCTAGTTGAGGCATCACTGTATATGCAAATGATGCAGAGTTAGGAGATGTAGTCTCCCGATTCCTTAAGTTCCCTCAACTTGGTTATTAATAAACATATACAATATTTGTAATATTTGTCAGTTGTTGAAGGTATGCGTACTCAGTATGGCTTTTGCATTCCAATCTCAAAATCTTTATTGTTGCTGCTTGGAAGTTATGATTCATTCGCAAAGAGCTTTGGCAAAATGATTTGAACATTTTAATATATCAAACATAGAAGGAAGGTTGAAAAGTAGATGAGTAGTCTTGGCTTTAAAATATATTTATGCATGCAGTTCTCTATTTTTTGAGGTGCTGAGTCACATCTTATGCACATCTCCTTTCTTAATCTTCTTATCCTTGAATTTTGAATTTAGCTAGTCAGTGCTTCTTGTTTATAGCATTCTCTTAAACCTGTAATGCTGTAACTGATAACTTAGCAATCTACACTTGGCGCATGAAAACTTAAGTATTCTGCAAATATGTCTCTGAAATTAATTATTTAGGTAGCTTTTGATCCGAAGTAATCAATCAGTAATGTCCTCTAATATCTGAAAGAACAGGATGTCCAAAAAAATTCAGTCCTGCAGCTAAGAGATATAAGGAGGCAGGCAATGAGACTGTTTCTCTATTGCTTTGTGTGTTATGTTCCTGCAAAAGGTCATGATAGCGCTTATGCATTTCCTTGAACATTCCATACCAGTTATGTACCCTAGGTTACTTGTTTTCAAATACTTTTTTACTTTTAGTTCGGTGATATAACTGTTTATGGGAAGTCCCGTATAATTTGTTTGATAAACCTGTTATTATTATTATTATTGTTGCTGTTGTTGTTATTGTTATTGTTTAAAAATTTCATGCATCTAATGATGTGCTTTTCAGGTTTCTCGTGGACCTGATCAATGGGCAAATGAGTTTGCTACTGAAAGAGAACAGAATGGGGCTGTTGATGATCAGTGGGCAAATGAATTCTCAAAGTTGAATCTTGATAACTGGGCAGATGAGTTCGGGCAGCAGGTTGATGAGGGTGCATTTGGGGATACATCAGGAGATAATTGGGCAAATGCATATGACGAGTGAGTAAAATACCTGTGAGAAATTAGTTTCTTGCATTCATTAACCATCAAAGATAATTTGATAAGGGTTGCTTTTGCTATGTAAACTATGGTATAGAAATTATTAGTTGGTCAGATTCTTATATCTTAGAAGACATTCTGAAGCAGTTGCAGAATGGGTGTGCAATTCATTGTCAATCTAATGGTCAATGGTTCCGAAATTACGAATTCTGATGAACTTTTGAGAGATTCAATAGTACATACATGTCTGTAAAGATCCTGTTTGTGTTTCAACTATTACCTATAACTAGTAGTCATTTTCCCCCTTAAATTTACAAGGTACTGATTGCCTCTACCCCTCGGTAGAGGCAATCTCCAGTTCAATTGATTGCTACAGATTACATGTTTCATTACTTCCAGTCCCTATATTTATTGTGAATTTCTGATATTTTATTGGTAGTTGAATCGTGTTATTTTAACGTGTGTCACTTCATTGTTTTCAAATGTCAAAATATGCATTGATTTAATATAGCATCATATGTTGGGCCATCCCCTACTTCTTAATTCTGGTATTTTTTTCCTAGTCCTTATTGTGGTTAGAATTTAGCTGTGATAAAAAGTAGTACATCAACGATAACTTTGTTTGATTATCAAGTGTGCTTGATATGCTCTTGTCTACTTAGATGCTGCGCTTTTTTTTTTCTTTTTTTGAGCAAACTTTGGTGCTGCGCTTATTGCTCTAGCAACTTTCAATGAATGGAATTAGTGTATTTGTTACAGGTATGTAAATGAACAAGTAGCTGCTAAGAAGCAGTCGGATGCTTCAAGGGGAGTTTATGTGTTCTCTGATATGAATCCTTATGTGGGTCACCCTAACCCTTTAAAAGAAGGTCAGGACTTGTTCAGGAAAGGGCTTTTGAGTGAAGCAGTGCTCGCTTTAGAGGCAGAAGTCCTGAAAAACCCTGATAATGCCGAAGGCTGGAGGTTACTTGGAATAGCACATGCTGAGAATGATGACGATCAACAGGTTATTCCATTAATGATTTAAATTTTTAGATTTTTCTGCAATTCTGTGACATGATTGTTTATTCTGTTAGAACTTCTTAAAAGCATTCCTGCTAGCTATAATTTATTAACCACAAGTTGTCATACGATACCATCTTCTAGTTGCCTCTCAAGTTCATGAAGTCACTACTAACAGTAGTGTTGTGATTATCATACTATTTTTCATGGCATATGTAAATTGAACTCTTGAACGGGAGAGATAATTTGTGTTATGCTTGATATCTCCTATAAGACTTTTCAAACAATGATCCACTTTTACCTATTCCCTATTGACTCTGATCCTGTCACTGATGAATTTCTGCTCCGTGTTTACTCATTACCTTTCTTCTTCATTCATAGTCCATTCCCTTCAGTTGTATTGAGAATCTTTGCTGCGGAGCTGTCTCGTTCCAACTAATCTAATTGTAAAATCCGTGTCTGGATATTGCTATTTTCCTTTTATCTGCTGCTCTCCTCTCTGTATTTTGAAACTTCTCTTATATTTAGCTTTTAGCTGTTTGTCGTGGGGATCTAAGTTTTGGATGGCTTAATTTTTAGTATTCTGAGACCTTAGATGCTTGATATTGTTTCGACTGCTTGTTAATGCTTTTGACGTAATTGCTTGTTATATCCCCGCATCCTTGCAGTGAGAATTTGCAAATTAAAAAGTTAGGCAGAGATTTTTGTTTTTGGAGAATGTATTCTACATTCCAAGTTGCGGTGCTTGTTCTGTTTTTATTTGAGGGTTAGTCTTGATTACTTGAGAATTTAGTTAATCATAAACTACATTGATATATGACAGGCTATCGCAGCTATGATGCGTGCACAGGAGGCGGACCCTGCAAATCTTGAAGTTCTTCTTGCTCTTGGCGTAAGCCATACAAATGGTTAGTTACTGGTTCTTCATATACTAGACAGAAAAATCAACTATTTTTAGTTATAGTGTTTAACAAGGATACGATGGGCTGGAGTTCCTTGTAGCTCTTTTACTTATACTATGATTATGATTTTAGAAATCTTGATGTATGATATTCTTTGAATGTATTAGTCTCTTAATGATTGAATTTGAATGAATTGACAAACAAATACTTGTATTTAAATTGCAGAGCTGGAGCAGTCAGCTGCCTTGAAATATTTGTATGGGTGGCTAAGTAATCACCCGAAATATGGATCACTTGCATCTCCAGGGCTTGCTGATTCATTGTATTACGCTGATGTAAGTGTCACTTCTAATAGTATCTCTTTCTTCTTGTAGCTGATATTCTATGAGGTTGTAGTTGCCGTCCACACTTTTTATGCAAGCACTAAAATGCTCTCTGGGTTAATGGGTTGACATCCATGGGCAACCTTTTCTAGTTTTGGTAATGAATGATTGGTATTAATTGTTTTATGTCGCTAAAAATGTTTGCCGGCAATGGTATATGGAGAAGATTTGAAAATTTTGTTGTGGAAGTCCTTGAACTTAGAACACGGTTTTGATTTGTTTTACAATATCATGATAAAGCTGTACTTGTATATTTCAGTTATGGAGGTACCATGAACTTGAAACCTCACTGAGCTAATAATGCTAACTATGAAAAAAGCAGACTCCGTCTGCTACATATTGACATAATAATTATGTGCGCATGTTCTTTATATCCTTTGGTAGCTGCTGCAAGTAAATATATTGAAGTAGAGAATCAAGATGCCATTACCTTTCTGTGCAATATGTTAATATTGAAGCCAATCTTTGCTGGCTATGTTCATTCAATCTTCTATTTCTTTTTCATTCTTTCATTTTTCCTTTTCCCTTTCAAATTTTTGCATAGATCAACTTTCCTTTCGTGGAAATAAAGACTTGATATAGCCTTTCTCTCCTTGTAACTCTACTATGTTCCATATCTGATACATATTCTTGAAAGAGCTGCTATACTTTATTACCACAGGTTGTCAATGGTGTTTTTCATTGATTCTAGTTTTATGACTTATTATTTTCAGTTTACTTTGGACCCATTATGAAAATAGGTGAGTTGGTACATAAAGTTAGTTTGTTTAATTGGATAATGTTTAAAATAATCTCAAGTGAACAGATCTCTGAAAAATGTAAAAGTTACTCTTAATATAGTTTGCTTAGCAGCTGGTTAAAGCTTAGGGATCCTTTGGTTGTTGAAAGAATTTCTAGATGATGCATTTCTTTTTCAGTTGGGGAGTGTTAGTGTTGATTTTATTTTTCCTTACTCGTTCCCTTTTTTTTTTTTCCTGCCTTTCCGTTTGAAATCTTCTGATTTTTTGTTCAGTTGTTTATTTATTGTGACACTTATCAAAATTCTGACAAGCAGGTTACTAGACTGTTCAATGAAGCTTCTCAAGTATCACCGGAGGATGCAGATGTGCACATAGTTCTAGGTGTGCTGTATAATCTATCCAGGGAGTATGACAAGGCCATTGCTTCATTCGAAACAGCATTAAAACTGAAGCCACAGGATTACTCCTTATGGAACAAACTTGGTGCAACCCAGGCTAACAGTGTTCAGAGTGCTGATGCAATATTGGCTTATCAGCAAGTATATCTCTGCTCAATTATAATTGAATTTATGTGTGTGTGTGCCGGTGCATATTTGCTGAATATAAGCAGTTCCGCTAAAACTTGGAGATAAAGTTTACTTTTTTAAGAGGGATCAAACAACGAAATGCATTTTTCCACGTGAACATGAACTATGCAATTAGATGTATGGGATGGTAATACAAAATGTTCCATAATCTGTTTAAGGGGAAATGTGAACAGGGTATATGTGCTGGAACACGAGTGATTTATACTTCATTTTATAGTGGCTGCACTATAAGGGTTATCTTATCTTTCATGATCTATAATTTGATGTAGTAGCATAAGTCCTTGGTCCAGTTCAACATATTGGCCTAGGTGCAATTTAAACATATTGATTTGCTTCTTCCCTGTCCATGTCTTTCGTCCTAATATCTTGTTTTCATTATTATACCGTTCCTTCCTTATGTGCCCTTGTGCAACCAAGCTTACCTTTTCCACAATGGAGAGCTGACGTCATTGGCCAATGTCTCCTTCCCAAAAGGCTAGCCTATTGGGTGGAGGTAACCATCCCTGATATGCGCCCATCTGTAGCAATATTCAGAAAATAATGGGCCCAGCAAATTATTTCATTTCTACTTGTTCATCGCTTTCTCTTTTTGTTTTGTGATTCATGATTAGTGGAATAGTTAATACTTTTCTTTTGTTTTGAATCTTTGTAGACCGTCATTAGTAACACTGTTGGATCTGCATGTTTTCTTTGGCATATTGTAGTACTCAATGTCCTTCCTTCTTTTGTCATCTGACTTGTCTTGCAAATTTTCTAGGCACTTGATTTGAAGCCAAACTATGTCCGTGCATGGGCAAACATGGGAATCAGTTATGCCAACCAGGTAATTATTGTCTTGATTTTCTATTCTTCTTGTTACCCGAGCATTTTTAAGCTAGGGATTTGGTCAATCCACCTACTTCAAGCTCTTACATGTATAATAAGGAACAAAATGTTCATTTAAAATGTGCGAACAGTAATAAATTGAAATCGTAATGCCTGAACTCATCATCATACTGAATATAATTTTATTAAGAAATAACAGACATGTAAAATTTTATTGGTTTCCAGGGCATGTATCAGGAATCAATTCGTTACTATGTCCGGGCACTTGCAATGAACCCTAAGGCAGATAATGCTTGGCAGTATTTGAGAATCTCATTGAGGTATTTTTTAAGAATGTGAAATTTTGTGTGAATTTTCTGGTGTCAGTGGCATAATATCTCTCCTATCCTTTTCCTTGCAGTTGTGCTTCTAGGAATGATATGCTGGAGGCCTGCGATTCTCGGAATATTGACATTCTGCAAAAAGAGTTTCCACTATAATATTTATACCGGTTTGAAGTAGTGGTACACATTCTTAAGTCGCCACTTCTTTGTCCATTGGAAGCTACCCCCTTAAAAATGGTGCTTTGTGGCTTCACGTTTTGCTGCTGTTGGACCGAGAGTGAACAGTTCCTACGTCTTGGTGAATACTATGGACTCGGATATTGAAGCTAACTTGAACCAACGATTGCGTGTAACGTGATATTTAAACACAGTAGTAGTAAAAGGCAAATTTATTATAATAAGCATAGTGTTGTCCTGTAATTGCAGAGGAAGGTGGAAATAAAGCTAGTTATGGTTATCCAATATTTGATGTAAACATGTTCTTGATAGGGAGCTGAAATAAACCCAGATGTGACCAACCGGGTGTTTCAGGATACCGCATGAAACAAAATTATGTATAATTTTCTTCTCAATATCAAGTCATCTGGATAACAATGTATTTTGTTGAGTTAATACAGGAAACAAGGTATTGCTATTGCCTCTAGAACTTTCATGCCGTAAGAGGAAAAGCAAACTGTCTTTTAGTTTGATATTGCTTTCCCACTAATTAAAAGCAGTGTGTAGTAAATACAAAAATACTTTTCGGAAAAGTTGAAAAAGCAAAAAAAAAATGTTTTTCGTTCACCAATTTGTAGTTTTTGAAGAAAAACAACTGTTTTTTATTAAAATAATCGTAACATTTATATAATTTAAATATATGTTTTATTTTTATTTAGACTTTTGAGACTTTTCTAACATAGTTGTTATCCAACACTTTTCTCCTTTTCTTCACCATATTTCTGCTCACAACACATTTGTTTACAAGGGAGAAAGAGTGTGGAAACATATATTCGTCCAAAAAAGGGATGTCAAATCTGAGGTAATAAATAAAGAAATAAAGAAAAGGTAGGAAGGAGCAGCTTTTGAAGACTTGCACTCCATTCTGCATTTAGCCCAAATAGCAACTCCATCACACACTCCATCCATCCCCATTCCAATTTAATGCTCCTTCACCTATACACTCTCATTTTAACAGTGAAACTCATAATTTCCTTTCACCCCCATCCTATCATATTTCTTAATCCTACTAACATTTACAAATAACATCCATCTATATTTATGGATTTTTTAACTGTGTAACATCTGCATTTTTTTTACAAATAGGACTTAATATTAAGTTAGCAATTTAAAGAATTAATATTTAATAACATGATGCCATGACTTTCATTGACTTGGTTTATGGCCATATTTAAATATTTACTTTTGATGATATGTCACCTTGATCTATTAACTTTGTATATTCTTTTAGTAACATTACCGTTGTATATTGATTTTGAGAGATTCTAGAGCGCTTCTGGAATATGATACTTCCTTAGTTATAAATAGAGTTTTATATTTTTTATTTATACTTAAAAAAGCTCTCGTATCATCCCGTCGTGCTTTATATTTTTAAGGAATATCGTACTTTAGAATCGCTCTAGATTTCTTTATTGATTTGATATTAGTTTGACTTTATTTTATCAATTATTAATTTTGTATAGCATATTGCATCTTTTAAAAGTAAATATTATATTTCATTATTTGTATGTAGATAAAATCACATGAAGTTTTATTTATAATATTCTTTATAACTTATCTGCATATGTCATATAAAAAGCATTTGTAATTTAACATATGTATATATTGATGTTCTATAAAGTATGATGAGCTTACCGGAATGCTTCTCTTGATTGCCTGAAATAGATGAACAATAGATTAGAGGGGATTTTGGTGACTGATCTAAGACGGGTGACATTTTAATGAGAGATCTTAAACAAATAAGATATTTGTGGCTGAGTGAAGACATACCTTTTAGAGGTGACCTCACCAACTTTTATATATAGTGATAGTTTAGGGTTATTTTTAAGCTTGTGACTTAATGACTTCATGATATTCACATAACAAGTCTCTCGGCCTTTTGACCACTATGACGGAAGGAGGCATGTTTTGTTCCCTTAGGGGATCCCTCATCTACACTTGTGTCGATCCGAGGGTTCTCGTTGTTCATTAATACTCTAGCTCAATCTCAATTATGTGTTGATCCAAGTGGCCAGAAGTACAACTTGATACCACATGGCTGAGTAAACGAGTGTCATTTCTTCATCTGAGAGTTCTCCTTCATTACTACATGGTCACTCCAAATCTAAGGGGCTAATGTCGTTCCATGTGGCGAGCTAATCCTCCAAGAACATTCTCGGAATATTCCTAGTTTGATTATTCCGTTATTATATATAAATTTTGTATTGCTTAATTTTTTTTAAAAAAAAAACTAGAGAAAAACTAATTAGTTGGAATAGGGATCTCCTAGAAGTATAGTTAATTAATCTGAAATCGAATCTTATTTATATGAAACATTGGAAATAATACAAAAACTAAGACATGTATCTTTGGAGTCTAGAAATGGAAGTTGAAGAAAGGAAAAATTGGCAAATTGAAAGAAAAATAAATCCCCTTAATAGTTGTGCATAGTGGAGGGAGGGGTAAATAAATAATGGTAATTATTATATATTTATGAAAAAGGTCCATGTTTGGGGTCATATATACTGTAACATTCTTGTTGTCTGTTAGTGAAATACATGTAAAAAAAGATGCTACTTTTTGAAGGAAATAAATAGGCACAAGAGAAAGAAGAAAGAAACAAGAAGGAAGGAAGGAAGGGTATCTAATCTAAGGTAAGGGTAATTATTAGTATTATGTATTTTCAGGATTGTTGTTTGTGGAGTTGGTTTTTACTAGGTTTAGAGAGTGTTACTTGTACACATGAAAATCCAATACTAACTGCTCAATTTTTGTCCAAATAAAATAAACCATCCTTCATTTGGGGGATGTGCACGTGCATATGCCTTGTACTCTATCTTCTGGGGACATGACTAATTTTTCACTACTCACTCACTATGGCTCACTAGATAGTAAATTAGTTGGTGTCTTGAATTAAATTCTAACACAATTCACAACCATTCACACAAAAAAATCTTATTTCATAGCGTTTTTATTATTGATATGATAATTAAGATATCAATTGATGAGAGAGTCGATTTGGTTATCAAAATACTACTTATCTTCTTCTAGGCTTTGCTCTTTATGTCTGAACTGAATTGAATACTACTGAACTAAATTGAAGTGCATTTACTGAAGAAAAATTATTGAACTAAATTGAAATGAAATCAATTACCGATAAAGCATAAGAAACATGAACTTAATCTTAATCCGATTATTGAAAGTGCATATATTTTTAAGGGGCTTTTTAGGTCAAATAATCTTTCTTTTAAAATTATCCTATAGCATTAATACTAACAAATATTATAAAATATTATATTATATATAGAGAGAGAGCATAAACAAATATATGATCTTACAAAAGGATTATACCAACCCTACCATTTCATTATCTGTTTTTCCCAAACTATATTGAGTAAAAAATGTATACTCCTTCCGAAATTTAGCTATGTAAGACATGCTCTTTCAATTTAGTAAAAATGAGTGCTAAAAAAAGCAATAGTAATAGCTATTACTAATAATTTTACATTAACTATAACTTCTCATAGAAAGATTCTGTGCACGTACGGGACTTAATCATTTCCTTACAATCCCATCTAAGATATGATCCAATCTTGTTGAAAAGGGTAGTTGATTTTAATTTCCTTGCTTCAAATCCCAAGCAATTTTCGTATTATTAAAAAAATGATTTCACATGCATGAGTTGGATTCCAAACCCTCATGTGAAAACCAGGATGACTTGTCATGTTGGATTGAACCATGAAAATTCACTCTGCCTATGCCAGTCTCATTTATTTTCGTTTTCTTACATTTCCTATTTCCCTTTTTTCAGGAAACTATTTGTCATATAATTAATAAGGGATAATGTAATACAATTCTAACATTTTTGGAGAAGTCTCAACTTAGATTGAATATATAGAATTATAACAATTTAAGTTCAATATTTATAAAATGGTATAAATTTAGGTTTTGATAATGAAATTTGACGCTTTGCCGACACCATAAATTACATTACCTATGGCTACTGCATGAAAACAAATCATCTTCATTAATTGTGTATATATGACACATCAAACTTTATTACCAAGTATATTATTTTGTAAATATTGAGCTTAAGGCCATGTTTTTACTTATCATTAGTTCAATCTAGTTCAATAATTTCAGTATTTTCACTTCACTTCAATTCAGTTCAATAATTTTCAACTATAAAAGAACAACGATAAGTGCTATTTTCAAAACATCGAGTCTAAATTGACACAATCTTGTACTTCAGCCCAATCAATACCTTTCTATGAATTTAGGCCTACTTTGGTTACATTATCCCTATAAATATTAGTTAGACACCAAATCCATTTTAGTAACTTTTTATTTTCATCGTAATTTTGTAATATTTTTTTAAAATTATAGGTAAGAGTAGATTTATCCGCTTAAATAATTAATTTTATTTTAAGCAACTATATATATATAGATTTTCAAATTTTTGTTTAAATGATGTTTTCGGTGAAGGGATCACTGGTAATTTTGGAAAGCAAAAAATGTAATTCTATATAATATATGCTATCAAACACCTTTAAATAATTCATAAACTTTTGACTTGCTGGCGCTAACGGTTATCTTTATAACGCCAAACCAAAAAATTATTATTTTGTTAAAAAATAATTTGTGTTTTTTTCTTTTGAAAGAAATAATTTGTGTTTTTATTTTAACAAAAATGTAAACAAATTTCGTTGGAAAAAAATATCAATTTTTATTTTAACGAAAAGGTAAACAAATTTCATGTATCTAAACCATTTGTGTTTATTTTAAAATCTATACTTAAAAAGTATGAAGTTTTTGTTATAGTTGGAGAAGTATATACCGCACTAGCACTCTAATTTATTTATTTTTGTTCAAATTGCAATAGTTGTGAATCGAAGTTGATATATACATGACAGGATATATCATCAATCCCTCACCATGACTTTATTTATATTAGAGGAAAGGGATTTTCTAGAAATGCTCCAACAAGCATCTTAGTGTGTTAAGTAGCTATATACTATAGTTGAGATTGACTTTCCTGAATTATTTATTTTGAATTGAACTGCATCCATACTTATACGTCATCCCTTTTATACAATATTCCAAATGTTGTAAAATGAAAGCCACCTAGCCACTTAGGGCATGTCTAAACCATTATAATCGATAATTTGATTTGGCTGATTAGTGACATGTTTAGGAACTCGAATTCCGATTTATCTACAACTAATTTTTATATTAGTCCTTAAAATTCCTCAACCGTACAGTGTATAGCATTTGTTACTACACTGTATATTCCAAATAGAAAATGACCTATAAATAAAAAAAGAAAAGGAAAAGATAATATTTGTGGATGGGGGAAGAACAAAAGACTATTTAGTAACTACTACTACTATTAGTATAGTATTGTATTTGATCAGTTCATCCATCCATCCCTGTAATAGAATTAGACAGATAACATGTTTCTGCCATGGAAACTGCATCATCATCATCATTATTATTAATATTATTATATGATCTTAACTTATACCCTATATTAGGGTTTGTAATGTCACCCTCTTTTTAGCTTCCATTTTTCAGATCAGAATCTCAAACCCTATAATACTAAACTCATACTCCCTCCTTCCTTCTATGTTGGGTTCTCTTAACTCTTCATCTTCTTCCCATAATCATGAACAAGATGAAGAAGAGGAAGAAGCAGCAGCTTTAATAGATCTGCAGTACCACCAGATCATTCCTCCACCGCCTCCGACGGCCATCACCACCACGAGCTTCACTTCTTCAGCACTTCACATACGTCAATTGCTTATAAGCTGTGCAGAACTCATCTCCCAATCCGACTTCCCTGCCGCCCACCGCCTCATCGCCGCCTTGTCATCCACCTCACCGCCTTATGGTGACTCTCGAGAAAGGCTTGTTCATCAGTTCGTTAAAGCACTCTCTATCCGCCTCAATCACCGCCGTCAAGAAGAAGCAAGAGCTGCCAGTTTGTTCATGAACATCCCACTTCCTCCTCCCCCGCCTTCCGGGGGCTTATTTCATCATCAGAATCATCAGTCTCCGGAGGCAATTCAATCTTGCTATCTAGCACTGAATCAAATAACTCCATTCATAAGATTCAGCCATTTAACAGCCAATCAAGCAATCTTGGAAGCCATAGAAATAGGCCAACAAGCAATCCATATCATAGACTTTGATATCATGCAAGGAGTACAATGGCCACCATTGATGCAAGCTTTAGCAGAAAGGTCCAACGATTCACTATACTCACCTCCAATGCTGAGGATCACGGGCACCGGCCACGATATCAACATCCTCCATAAAACCGGGGACCGTCTCTTAAAATTTGCTGAAACCCTAGGGCTCAGGTTTCAGTTCCACCCCCTACTCATCCTCAACAACGACCCGTCCTCACTCGCTCTACACCTCCCCTCTGCCATCACTCTCCTCCCCGATGAAGCCCTCGCTGTCAACTGCGTGTTCTACCTCCACCGCCTCTTAAAGGATGACTCCAGAGACCTCCGAATATTCCTCCATAGGATCAAAATGCTGAACCCGAAGGTCGTGACAATAGCAGAACGAGAGGCAAACCATAACCATCCATTCTTCCTCCAGAGGTTTCTGGAGGCATTAGATTACTACACCGCGGTTTTTGACTCGTTGGAGGCCACACTGCCCCCGAACAGCCGGGATAGACTAGCCGTTGAGCAGATGTGGTTTGGGAAAGAAATAGTTGAGATAGTAGCAGAAGAAGGCGAAACGAGAAGAGAAAGACATGAAAGATTTGAATCATGGGAGATGATGTTGAGGAGCGGCGGGTTTAGTAACGTTGCGTTGAGTCAATTTGCATTGTCACAAGCAAAGATGCTGTTGAGACTTCATTATCCATCAGAAGGATATCAACTTCAGATGATCAAGAATTGTTTCTTCTTGGGTTGGCAGAATCGTCCTCTTTTTTCAGTCTCTTCTTGGCACTAATTTATGTTTACCTAATTATCATTATCATCCTCTAATTGGCCCACTCCTAAAAGCATAAACAGGTTGGATATATTTATTTATTCTTATCATGTATAATCTAATATGGAGCAACCTTTTCTTGATGCTCCACTTAACATATATTCATCGTAATACTGCTATCGTCCAATCACGTTTAACTTTCGGTTGATTTGTGTGCTATGGTTTAGTTTATAAGGGATGGTTGCATGCATGGGTATACGATTTCTTGGAAGCAAGAAATAACCATCTTCAGTCATAGAAAACTTAGCTTTGATGTTCCAAGCTCTAATAATATAAGGGCCATTACATATATGTTCTGCTTTAATATCCATTTACTTAAATGAATTTGTTTTATGTAACTTAATTATTGATTTGTATTAAAACAACTTTCTCTTCAGCAGCTCAAAGGGGCAAGGATTACAATATTCTGTGGAGCATTTGACATATATAATATTTTTGGAGGTTTTATAAATATTCCAAATCCAAAAAGTTCAAAGCACCAACTTCTAATTAAATTTGGAAAGTAATTTATGGTGTTAAATATTAATAATGCTTCAACATCACTATTTATACTTTGATTGTTATTATTATAATATATTGTATTTCATGAGGTATCATTATCAAGCTGTCTTATCGTAATATTCTTTTGTTAATTTCTTCACTAAAAGTAGAATTATTATTATTAGTGATGGGAATGGGAGGGAAACAAATAATATAGATAGAGATATAGAAAAGATGTTTGCAAAGGAACCAAATATTGTTCCCCAAAATTCCTTTGTCTCCCTTCAATGTTAATGGTGTGTTGTTTTAGATTGGGTTTTCATTTCTTGTTTTCTGGAATTAAAAGTAGTCATGTAATATGCCTATATGTAAATGTGTAGCACCTCCATTTAATTAATTACCCTAATTTGAGCCCTTTGTCCCCTCCTCAACAAAACCATCGAAATTGTCAAATTATAAGGCTTTTGATACCCTCTTTGCCTCCTCTCTATCCTATAAAGAAAGGTTTCTTCATTTGGGGATCTTTCATTGTCATGTAAAATGGTCTCCAAGGTCCACAAATTAATGCAAGCCATGTCTTGAATATTGATCATAAAAGAAATAAAAAGAACAATGATGCTCTCTCTCTCTCTCTCTAGTCTCTCTCTTGAAATTAAAGAAAAAGATCTAGGCAATGGATTTTGGAATGATTCGGAAGAGAAGAGGGTGTTCCAAGTTTGGTAGGTGAGAGTGAAAAGATGGTGGAAGGAGATGCCATGGAAGGAAGAAAGTTGAGTTAAATTAGGTATAGGAGACGAGAGATTGCGTGTAGAAGAGAAGACACAAGAGGGTGTTTCAGAGACCTATTTATGTTAGCTATGTTTTTTGTAGAGTTAGGGCATGGCTATTCTATACTGTTTGACATTTACAGAATAAATATCAATCTATTATTCCATCACAACAAAACAATATTTCCTTCCATCAATCTATCAAACTATCATCTTTATTTCCTACTTACTTCCCATCTCTATCTCTTTCAGACGTTACCTCTCTCTCTCTCTCTCTCACTCTCTCTCTCTCTCTGTGTTAAGTTAACTCTATCAACATATATAATCCCATTAAAGCATGCATGTAAGCCCTAATACTTGTGAGAAGAGGTTTATGTGTTGTTTTTCTTTAAATGGCCAATTTGGTCCCTAACATAAAGAACTTGACTTAAGTAAATTGACTTTTTGAACTCAATGAGTGCTTGTTTGACTCCTTGAACTTATTTAAAGTGATCTGTTTGCTATTTGAACTTGTTTGAAATGATCTATTTGTCTCCAAATTTGTTTTTATTAATATATTCACTCCTTAAACTTGTGAGTTTAGTGGTTCACTTTTCAATTATTCAAAATCCACTTTTATTCTGACAAGTGAACATAAAGAGCTAATTATGTCAAGTTATATGCAAATTTAAAAAGTTAAGGAGACATTCAATGAGATTTTAATGCATAAATCTTTAATAATATGTTCCCTCAACTTTGAAACCCAACATAAAAATCACTCAATTTTGACTTGATGTACTAATATTTTAGTCTTTTACAAAAGCAAATGATTGTTTATATATGATGACCTTGAATTGTTTAGAGCTAGCAATATTTAGGATGAATCAAGTTTAGTTTTTTCCATATAGCTTGGTCACTTAATGTTTATATTATTTCTCAATGATCAGACAACATATAAATTATTTAAATTATTTTTTTTGGTGAACAAAGAATTAAAATTATTATAGAATATTTATCAGCTACACAATGGATTTTAATCTGCTATGAGTGGTCATGAATCAGTTGTATGTCGTAGAGGTAAATTTGAGAGACTTATTGATGTCAAAAGTGATCATAATATCAGCAACACTAATTTGAGTGGAGATGTATGTAATTTAACCAAAAAAAATACTGAATTTAGAGGGGTGAAACATTTAACGAAGACTTACATTTTTCGTCCATTTGAACAAAAAAGACTTACATTATTTCTCATGTACTTGGAATAAATATATTAAAAGACGTTAGTCGTTAGTTCGATGTACTATTGAAAATCTTTAAAGATTAGTTGGGAATAGTTGGAACTTGGAAGACCGATCGAATTTTGAGCCTTCAACTAATCTGATCGAATTTTCGATTTTAAACGCCTAAATGTAATCTACACGGTTCAATCGATCTTCACTTACGATATTGAAGTTAGGAATACTATTTCTACTGAGATTGGGAAATATTGACTCAATAGTCAAAATTCTACTTGAATGTATTTTTTTAGGGGATTTTATTTTTTGAAAAGTATATAATAAGTTAACATTTCCATAATAAGATGAAATGTGTTGTAAGAGATAAGGGCTAAACAAAGTTGTAGGCATTTGAGAAAAGAATAGGTTAGTACCCCACATGCAATTATTATAAACGTGGGTGGATGGATGGATGATATCTGTGTTAAGCAATTATTATTACTACTTTTCCAAAGCCCTGCCCTTAATCGTTCAATGATGCTTTAGAAAGCTAGAACAAGTAACTATGCTATGCTGATGCTTCTCATTCATTTTCTTCTCATAATTAAGTATATTCCTTCCTACTAATTTATTAGTACTTGTTTTTATTTGTAGTGGGTATCTTCTTCTTCCACCCATTTTCTATTTTATATCTATATATTACTTCCATTTCAACTTACTCCATTCTTTTCATTTTGTTTTCTCCAATTACAAATACTTTGTGATTCTATTCATTGTTTCCTTTTTCTGGTCATGTCTACGTTCGTGTGTGCTAGACAAAAAGAGATTATAATTAGTGCTTTTATTAATTTATTATCCACGCAGTAATGACCAAGACCATAATCCATTTATCTCAATTTTTTATTAAGATCTTAGGACCAAAATGTTATCTCTTGTAGTATGTTTTATTTCTTTTCATTTGTTAATTAATGTAATAAATTCAAACATTATGCTCTCTAGCTTTTATAGGATAATAAATTTAAACTATATCATTCAGAAGTCTGACAATATAAAATTCTCCTGTGTTTATGTTAGAATCATAACTCATTCATAACTATTAATTCGAGTTGATTAAATAACATGATAACAAAGTTATTGCGATCAAATGGCTTAATAGACATGTGTTGTGCACGTTTTAAGACCTTAGAGACATCTCGTGAAGAGGTGCGTCAAAGATTAATATATAAATCATAATTGAGTCTTAACTATCAGTTCGAACTTTTGGTTCAATTAGTTAAGTAAGGTAGGTGAAAAGATTTTCTTGGGTGAATTTTATGTGTTTTTGTTTTTCACATGAATCTTTGTCATTTGTTTTTTTATCAAAAGGAAAATTGTGAAATGTTTTGTTTGCTTTTGGCGAATTCTCTTGACGTGGATGAAAGCTTTTTTGATAAATGAAAATTTAGACCTTTAACCGATTATGTTAGAATTTAAAATCAATGGTCAGAAAAAAATTTAGACAAAAAATGTCTTGCCCACGTCAGCAGAATTGATCATTAGTTTCTTAATTATGCACACAATGCATTTTACTGTTTTTGCTCAAAAACAAACTACAAGTACTCATTGCTAAAAAATAAAACCATAATGCACTAATATGACCATATTTATATTAGTAAGTATATGGAGCGACTGAGGATGAACATCTCAATCGGATTATATCCTCTAACGCCGCATTTGAACCTAATATATTGAAACTAAGAGATAACAGTACAACTAAAGAAGGAAAGAACTAAGTAAATCAATACATATCTTGTATATTAGGAGATTTATCCTATCTGATAAACCGAAACCGAATCTCCAAACCTCTAAACTGGATTGGACCGAACTTTTTGGTGCAATTCAATTCCGAAGATTTAATCTTTCAATCCAAGTCTGAAGATTGCTATTTAGCTCTCCGAATTGGACCAGACAGTGTCCAACCCTGATCACAACCATGATTTTTAAAAGTGAAACACATACACTAATTCATCGGTTTGGATTAACTAGTTTCTAAACCTAAACCATAGCCATTATTTTTACAATTGAAAACCATACACTAAATTCATGGTATGGTTTCAGACTAACTTGGTTCTTCGATTTTTCATTTTTCCGGATTTCTTTTACCCCTAATACCAGTCTCTTCAAATCAGACCCTATGCAAACCATAAAACTGCATTATGCATGCCGAACTGATAAATCGGACAAGAAGAAAAAAAAAAAAACACATACACATTGGGAGAGGATCGGAACCTGTTAATCGAATGTAAAAAGAATTGCCTATTTGAGCCAAAATTTATTCCATGGAAGCAAACAATGAACAATGTGCAAGGATCATGAATAATTCTGTGCACAACAAAAAAGTAAAATTCATAATCCATATCCCAACAAATAATATCACCATCAAAATCTATGAGGCTTCCTTTTGGTCGAATAGGAATGTACAACTAACCCCATCAAACTCCAGCTTCAATCACGCCACCACGCCCATATGTATGCCTATAAATTCCACAAATCATAACCCATTCGGTTCAACGTATATGAATTTCATCAGGAAATTGCAAAACGAAATTCATCCAAGTTTAAGAGATCAAAAGTCATTTCGACATCTCATATCCACTTCCTCCAACTCCCTGTTCTTCTATTATCACCAGATAAGAACCTAGGAAGGCTTAGTAGACTGTTAACCCGTGTCACACCTTCTAAGGCCGACCATTCCTCATCCTCAGCACTTGATATGCACTCAGCAAGGCTCCTCTTTGACTGGCTTTGGCTGCTTAAACTAAGCTTTTTTTCCTCTGCTAACTCGTTGATTGGAACAATCTCATCGGATCCTCCTCGTATGGTATCTGAATGACTAAGAAAAGCATCAGCGGTTTCTACTACTACCGCAATTTCTTCTGCTTTCGCCACACTTTCCACTGAATCCTTTGGAAGTGTTTTAGCGTCTGGCTCTTCCACTTCCCCATTAGCTTCAGATTCATGCTCAAGAAAGAGGCACACAACAGCACAATCATCGTTCTTTGAAGTAGGATACTTAAGCCTCCATGCTCGTACAGCGCAATCCACGAGAGCTCTAGCTGCTGTAGCACGACCAGGAGCTGAGGCCACGATATCCACAGCCTCCTTATTTGAAAGGACATCCCAAACCTGTCAGAACAAAAAAAAGTTTAGGTGTGGTCTAATCCTATCAGAAGCATAGCATAAACATCCTTAAAACTACGAGTAAAGAAAAAGTCCATACCCCATCAGAAGCAAGAATGATGAATTCATCTTTCTTGGTAAGGTGGCGATAATAAACATCTGGTACAGAAATTAAACCATAATCTTTCAAACAGAAGTCCCCAAAAGCTCTAGCCATTGCCAAACCAGGTGAGTCGTTATTAGGCAACCATACACGTGCAACCTCTGGCTCATCCTTCAGTGCAAAAACCCTTCCTTTACATTGCTGTATCCTGGCAGCTTCCCCTACATGTTGGAAGGTCAAGAATTTAGAACTCAATAAATACTTTGTTGAAGCAGTTTCAAATACACTAGGCTACATAAATGCTAGAGAGAGAGAGAGAGACTAGGCAGATCAGGCTTCAAATCCACAGTCAATTGTATGGCATGCAAAGAGTCCTCCTCATCTCTGGTTGCCAGGATAGCTCTCGAGTCGCCAATATTTCCGACTATAAGATCCTCACCCTGAACAGCCACATTTCATTAGGTACAATTGTGAGACTGAGGTTGCATTCACATGAAAAGCAAAACAATTCCAGTTAACTTTGTTTTCAGCAAGAGCATAAGAAATGTATATACACCACTTGAACATAATAATACAAGCATGTCAGCTCAAATTTAACGAAGTCAAACACGAGTTCAATAATGAAGCTGTGATGACAGAAGGAAACTCCAAACTCTATAAATAATTTGCACCACAGTAATGACAAGGTTTTTAGCCAAGGAAAGAGCAAATCATGCTATTACTTCTGTGGTCATACAAGTTGCAGGAGGCATAATGTTCTCAAAAGCATTAGGTGCACTGAAGCATCAAGGTTTCTAAAGCCTAGGATCGATAATTGCAGCATAAACTGTAGGCATGCTCCTATATAAAAAGGAAGGAGCATATGTAACTTCAAAAAGAAAATGGGAAAAAGGTATAATTTGGCTCCCTGTACTTTGACTAAATTTCTTCAATTAGCCCGTGTACTTTAGTTTGAACTTTCTAACTCTTGCACTTGTAACGCAATTCAGCCCTTCCCTACTATTTATACTAAAATCAACTTGGTTTTAATCGTTTAGATTTATATGGAGATTGATAATTATACCGGTACAACATTAGAAACCAAAGTGTAGAAAATGGTCTTTTCTTGCACTTATTTTAGGAACTGTTGAATAAATTCTTATCATAACCTAGAGCACACTACAAGCTTTTGAAGCATCATTAAATCATCTGAAAACTTCTACTCCATTGCATAGAATCACTAAGAAAATAATAAAAAAAAGCCATCGTCAAATAGGTGAACTCAACATAGCAACAAGATGAAAAAGGTCTATTGACAAGCATGTTTTAAGTCATTGCTTTCCATTTTCTTGTGGTCGCATGATAATAAAATAATGGATACCATAATCAATTGGCTCGCTTAAGGATCCGCTTTTTCACCAAAAGAAATCCAAGGCTAGGCTCTATGGTAGCTCCATCAGCCATAAGAGAATGTGCCATAGGCTTGGACCTATGAATCAATTCACAATGTTCACTTGCCTTGCTCCCAGGAGACACCATTATAACATCAGCAAAGCACCATACAAATCAAAGTAATTAGGACTAAAATGACCATTGCATGCTTTGTAATAGGTCTAAAACACGAAGTACTGAAATCTTTTGAGCTATTTAATCCAATAACAAAATTCTACCGATAGGTCCTCTTGCTAATGAAACTAAGCATGACAGGTAGCGCCCATGAAGTGATGCAAAATAAATATAGCAACATCAACCAATATTAATAGTTCAAACTGGACCTGGCACTAATTTCTGATTTGGGTATCCACTCAAGGTCCAGTTGAACTCGTACAACAGGATAAAAGAACTTACAAAATAATGCATTTATTTTAGGTCTCATAAGCTCCCAACTTGAACATACAATTATTTTCTTATGATATGTTTGCACATGACTAACAGGCTCTATTCCAGTGTTCCTTTTTTGCAACTAGTTATCCCTATTGCATTATGTGTTCTCATTTCAGCAAAATTTTAGCGACCAAATTAAACCACCTAAACCTGACCTTTCAATATGGAATTGATTCCTATATGATGTTTAATATAGATACAATACTTTCATGAAAAGTCTTACCAAGTGCAACTATTAGCTAAACAGATAGCATTCATATATATACCACCAAGTGAAAATAGATGGAAGATATCCTCTGTTTTCAAGCTTGCACCACTTCTAGCTTCTATTTGAGTAGTCTGTTATTTTAAAACCAAGAGAATTTAAAGGCATCTTCACCACATGACAAATTGTTGAATGTGAAATCACATGCTACCTTCTGATAGGAATTACACATTACTTTGCGTTTAATAAGTGAAATTCTAACCAATAATATGGTTAGGACAAACCCAGTTATTTGAAATTATGCATCATGTCACAAATCATGATGATTTGGAATGTGTTCTGCTCACTTCCAAATGTGACTTCAGTTAACAGATTTTCAAGTTAGGCACGGATGATTGCCTCAAGCTCACATCGCAGACATTTATATCAATTCTGAAAGCTCAATCTTTTAGTCGTCTACTTTACCCAAACATCCTGAACTAATCCATCGTGATTTCTACTTAATAGGAAATAACTACAATTGAAAACAGCAAAAGAAATACTAATTAATAAGCAAGCTGACATGATAATTAATAATCTGCACTATCCAGAATATGAAAGAGGGGGAGAGGGCAGCAGATGAGAGAGAAGATACTATGAAAGAAACGTATTCCCTTGGCAAGTTAATTGACTAAAAAGAAGAAGCCCTCGTGGGATTCCATCTAAGACTTATATGGGAGTCAAATTTTCAAGTACAAGAATAAAAAATACCAGCATTTCTTATTTATTACTCATATAGTAATTCTCTGGCTATTCAATCCAGATAAAATAGTAAGATGAAAAATCATAATCAATAATTACAAATTCATTGATTGCCAGCTTACATATTAGCCTATGTATGTTATCTAGTGTAATGCAATTTATGTGCAGAGAACTAATATGGACTCCCCCAATCATCTTAGAAGCTAGGCATCTAGGTTAAGGATGTTATATTCAATCTAGCACGAAATATCCAGTGATCCAATCATCCAAGTAATCAGTGAGCTTTACTGAAACCCATAAAATTTCAGTCAAATTGAAGGGCTGCCAACCAGATTTTTACTCCAGAGTGGAAAACAATAGAGAAAAATGCAACAAGTCTTTTGCGAAGCAAGCATGGTTTAAAATAAATTAAAGGATGTTGTTAGACTAAATTACCTGCTTTATCAAGGTCACAGCAGTTGTACCGCTGCAAAAGCAATCAATAGTTGGATGCAAATTTAGTTCCTTGTCCATTAATTTGAAGGCCTTCAGCATAGTCTTTTTAAGTGGCACAAACATCTCAGGGAATTTTTCGTTCTGCTCGGGATCCAAAGAGTCATACGAGTCGTTATCCATACTTGCAGATGCAGTTTCCTCTGAATTTGTGCTTTCAGGAGTGTTTTCAGCCTTATGATGGCTGCTCTCCTCATCATTTGGACCATCTTGCCATTGAGTACACAGTAAAAGTGGAAGAGAATCTCGAACTCTCTTGGCTACCATATGACCATAAGGACCGTGACCATCAAAAACCCCACAGAAAACTGTGTCACTTCTTGAGATGAAATTCTATTAAAGAAAGAGACAAATCAAGTCCTCATAAATCAATACCAGAATACATAATCAAACAATATATATCTTTGAGGAATGAATTAGGTAGCTAAGCACCCCTTATTACTTGAGCAAAACAAAAACCCTAGCTTTAGTTACTAAAATTCAAATCCATAGGTATTCTACGGTCTCGCATTATCTTCCGCTCTCTTCACTTTTTCTTTTTCCACTGTCAACGGTTTTATTGCAATACAAGCCTAATCCCAAATCATGAGTTCTGCGTTTTTCCACACCCAGTTTATAAACATTGCTTTCATTAGCAAGTATCAGTGTGGTCCACATTGGATATGAATAGGGAAATTGTTTCAACCATATAAGTCTTATAAAAGAAAGAACGAGAAGAGCGGGCTTATCTTGCACGGAAACTCTTCTTCACTATCGTTTCCGCATTTCATATCCATATCCGTTTCTTTTCCGTTACCATTACTGTTTCCTAGTTATATTTTTATAGAAATAACCCCTACAACATAAGGTGTGGACTCTTCTCCCTATATTTTGCTTCTCCTTTTTTACTCCCCATATCAGTTATCCATAAATGGTTAGCACGTAGGCGAATTAGATTGAATACAGAGGAAAGCTAAGATCAAGTTTCACCTGAACCTATTTGCCAAACACCTAAACTTGGCTTTTATACGAGTGTGTGTGAACACAAACAACACTACAAACCCTTACCATCTCAAAAGAGAAGGCTAAATGGACAGATAAGCTATATATACAGAAGTAAAAATAGAAAACAACCGATGGCAGGTACCGAATAGGCAACAGAACAAATGGAGGATTGCATACATGTGGAAATTAGTACAATGTCAGCTCAATTACGCAGAACAGATAATATAGAAATACTTTAAAACGATAAAACCACTGGTATTTACTCAAAATGGTAAAAATTGAAGCTTCAAAAAAGGGAGACATGAACACGACTGACCTCCCAAACGAGCATGGCGTCTTGATTGGTACCTTTCTTTCCTTGTTGAGTATACAAACAGGCAATTTTAGAGACAGCATTAGAACACATCCTACCAGGAATATGATTCAACAAGCTTTCATCACTCCCACCTGATTTCCTCTTCCACTTAACCCTCTTTGGAGAACCACTGGATGCAGCTGCAGAAGAACTTTTCTCCCCTGCACCACCATTCTCATCCCTCTTCCTCTTGGAATAACAAGATCCCATTTCATAAAAACACAAACTTCCTTCCCCTTCCCCCTTCTTCTTCACCCTAACTTCAATTTCTCAATGCAGAAACTTCCAAACACCAAAACCAAATCAAATTAAACAAACCCTTAGGTCAAATTAGATCAGACAGATGAAAGCTGATAAGAAAAACTAATTTTTTTTTTAAACATAGACCAAGATCAAACGAAAATCAAGCATCAGTGTTGATTGAAGTATTGAAATGTCGAAAATGGAGTTACATATAAAAACATCAATGGTCTTTTCAGCTTTGTTAAGGGTAGGCCTACCCGTCCCGCGCTTAGTAGAATTTACAGATTGACTATTAATAAGAGTTAAATTTTGACGAAGCCCGACAAAACTAACACTTATTGTTGGCAGTGTACGAAAAGCTTTGAAGTTAGAGGTTAAAAATGTGCAGACAGAGAGATAAATGAGGAAGAAGAAGAAGATGGTAGAAAGAAAGACAAACAAAATAGCAAGACAAGAATTAGGTAACAAGTATCATATATGGTTATATTATAAATCAAGCATGTCAGAATGGCGTGGATTTAACAAATATTTTGTTTGAGTTCATTAATTAACGATTTAATTCTGATTTGATATTAGATTTATGGAGATAAAATTCAAACTTTTATGTGCCCTTTGACTTGTGCAACTCTCTTTTCAACTATTACCAACTGTATGTATCTATGTATGCCTCTATAGTCGCATCACAAGGATGGAGATGCAATATTTACTACAAAATCATATTAGCCATAAATTTCATTCACCTATTTTACATTTTTGATATCTCTCTCTCTATTTTAGACGGTCTCAATTATATTATATTATATTATATTATTGTCTAAAAGTATTAGAATACAATTTTTGCTCTCTAATAATGTGAAGTTTGATCAAGATTATTAAAAAAAAACACATGTATTAATTCATTATTCTATGCGGTTTGCATACCATATATTTCAATGAAAATTTATACCGAAATTTACATATTGTTTGTTTCAAGTAAAAGATAAGTGTTTTACCACTTAATTTATGGTCATAAAAACTGAGCTAAAGTGCATTTATTAGAAGGAAAATTGATGATTTGAAATAAATTTTTGGTAAAGCATAAAAAACATGTGTCTTAACTCTTACAGTTGAAGTGGATAAAATTAGTTTACCATTTAATCAAGTCTTACAAGTTACCCAAATCTTCACCAATTGAGATGGATAAGTTTTTTATTAGAAGGAATAAAAAATAAATAAAAGGAAAAAGTCATAAATTAGAAATCAACACCGTAGATGTTGATTAAATAGGAATAAGGTGTTGGTCCGTGAAGCTTTTGTTTTTCTTTGGATCGAATCTTAAATTCCAATTTGGTGTGATATTTAATTGAATCTCCGTATCAGTAATTTCCACGCTAGCAGATTTTCCTATTAAAATAGGTATAACTCAAAGCTAGACAAGAAATATTTGTAAAAAAGAAAAAAAAAATACGGGATAAAATATGAAAATAGATTTGGGGTTTTTATTATGTATCATTTTAGGCTAACGAGTAGAATTGTATCAATTTTTAGGTTGCAAAACAATATAATAGCTTCCATCCAGGAATTTGATATGTCATATGATGACATAGTTGATAAAAATAATTTGTTTGTTTTTATACAAATAATATTTGAAGTAATATGACCATGCAAATCAGACATCAAATTTTATTGTCTTAAATTGCTAGTTACTACCATTAATATTGAACCCAAATTAGTATCGTAAAGTTTTACGCATAAAAAGTTTTGAACACAAATTACTATAATCAAAGAAAATATAGAAATTAGGGCAAATAATTGATTAGTTCTGATTTTTGTTAAAACTCACTGTATGGCTTTAATATTTTGAAAAACTCACTAATAGGTCTTCATATTTCATTATAATTAATTTTTTGGTCCTTTTGTCCATTTTATTTAGATTGTAACTTTTATATTTCGGCAGACACTGACAAACAGACATGACATAACATAACAGACTCACAAATTCATTTTGTATTGTTGTATGGATGTCTTGAAAGTTAAAATATACTTTATTTTAAAGGATTAGTTATGACAAAAAGTGAAGACCTTGTAGTAAGTTTTTCAAAATATAAACACCAAACAATGAGTTTTGACAAAAATTAGAGACTAATAGATCATTTGCTATAGAAATTAATAAATTATTTTAAAAAATAAACTATGAAGCTCGAAGAAAGAAAGGGGTATCTAAGGATTTTACTGCAAATTGAAATTATTAAAAGAAAATTTGAGAAACTCGAAATACTATCTAGAAAGTATTATGAAATTGATCAAATAACTTATAGAAAAAAGAAATTAATCAATAATGTTATTTTATTTTTCTTAAAGGTTGTTAATAAGAGGAGATGAAACTGTCCCTACTTTAGAAAAAGAAAAACAAAACAAACCATATACTAGAGATAAGTACAAAAACAATTTAAATGGTTGGAATATTTAAATATAATTTTCGTGATTTAAATTTTATATATAAGTATTTTGTGGTTTTTATTCTTAGTAATTAGAGGTTAGTCGGATAACATTATTAATTGTTGGTAGCATATTTTAAGTTTTTTGAAGTAAAAATCACTATTTTCATCAATTTTAAATGAATTGTCATTTCTTTTTGAAAAAAATTGAATTGTCTAATAATTACAAAATAACTTTTAGCAAAGAGAAAAATAATGCAACAAAGCATCAATTATAATTGTCAACGTTATTAATGCAATTTTGTCAAAACTTTCGACGACAATAGCATATTAGATCTAAAATGAGTCATGACACTAAAAGAGACCACTATTTGTGAACAGAATTTGACATCGTTGTCTGATTAACATCTAATTGCTAACATTCGAAATCACAAAGTACCTGTTTGTAAAAATTTAAACCATGAGAATTGTGTATGACAATAGTCAAAACTACGTAGTTTTTTTTGTACTTTTCTCTACCTTTTTTATAGATATATGTTAGCCACTTTAGATAATGTTACAGAACTAGACACATTCAAGGGTTTGAGACAAAAATACCACTCATTTGAAAACATCACATCACCATTCTCGCCCTTTTCACTCTCGTCTTGCTTGCTTCATTCTTTCGTCCTTACTTATATGTTCCGTAACTTTTCCCTCATTTACAGTTACTCCTCTATTGTTCCGTTTTTCCATTTGTTATCGACGATAAGCAAACACCGACGACATCAACGATAACGACAACAATTGTGGGTTTTATCGATTGACGGCAACTGAGGGTTCGTTGGTAGATGGCGGCGAAACCTAGTGACGAGGGAGAGAAATGACTAAAATAATAAACGAAGAAAGAGAAAAAAAATGACTGAGAAGAAACATTAGATCTAGTTATCCTGCGGCACGACAACACAAAAAATAAAGAAATAACTTTGTCGTAGTGTCGTGTTGCACAACACAATTTATTTATTTATTTTTTGTTTCAACTTTGGGTCAAATTTGTGTTGCAGTACCACATAAATATATAGCCATGCAAAAAAGTGCATGAATTTATATAGAATAAATACATTTAAGTGAAGCAAATACAACATACGATGCAAGAACTTCTATTAATTTACCGAGAAAATTAACTTACAAAATTGGGTGTGATCTAGAAGGTGGAAGTAATGGTGGCGGTGATGGTGCACTTGCATGCTTATTCGAGTTCTTCTTTGTCTTCGATTCTATTGGGTTAATTTGACACAAAACACGTTTTGGCATCTAGCGTAGGTCGACAACAGAGATAGCAAAAATCGATGCTAGAAACAGCGAAGATCGACGACAATAGAAAGAGAGAGAGCGTATTTGTTGTTGGTGGAGACAGAAAACCAATGAAAGGAAAAGAACAAACAGAAGGCAAAATAAAGGAGTTAATTGTTTCGAAGGTTACAAAAGTTTGACTTTGCGCATGAACGGTCATAAAATTTTAATTAGTCCTAGTAAAATCATAAAACTTTAATTTTTTGTTTCAATAGAATTACACTGACCGTTTTCCGGCCAACCATTTGCCGGAGGTGATGATGTGCCAATAATTTTATATTTTTCGTGACACATTAGCGACACGTTATCGCCATATGGCAAATTAAAATATATTTTTTTTAATAAAAAACTTAAATTAACCCAACCCAACTCAACCCAATGTTATATAGTCGATTAGTTTTAGAGATTACAAAAGTTTCTAATATTCTCTAAATGGTCAAAAAAAATTTCAAATATTTTCTCAAATAGTTACAAATTTATAACTAATTACTTTTAAAAGTCTCAAACATATAGCTAATTATTTTTGCATATTAAAAGTTTGCTTATTTTTCAAAAAGTTCAAAAAGTCACAAATTTATAGCTAATTATTTTTTGCATATTATTTTTAAACACGTTTGAGACTTATGTGACTTTTAAAAGTAATTAGCTATATATGTGTGACTATTTGGAAAAATTATTGTCACCATTTAGTAAATTATTTGTAAATTTTGTGACTGTTTGGAGAAATTAAATTTCAGTTTAATTGAAAAATTTAAAAAGTAAAAACTAACTAAAAAAGAAAACTTAAAAATTTAAAAGTAAAAAACTTGATTGAAACCATCGAGGTTCAGAGTTGAGAAATCCCTAACCCTAACTTTCATCAATCGCCGTCCTCAATCTATCTCATCGTCACCGTCGTTCATAGTCGCCGGTCTTCTCCAACTCTGTTTTTACCAGATTCAGTAAGCTTCCATCTTTGCTAAAGATGATTTTTTTCTTCTCAATTTCCCACTTTCTGCTGATTGTATTAACAACAATTCATCTAAATAACTTAAGATAATTCATGAAAAGCTTTACCCTAATGAGATAATTAAACCCCAAATAAACTATTTATAGTATATTTTGAGCTCTAAATTTATATTTGCTTACAAAGAGATGTTTTTTTCATATGTAGATTATCCTTGAAACCTTTAATAATTGATCCTCCAAATTGTAAATTAGGTCTGTATATACTTTGAAGTTGATAATTACGGTTATGAAAGGCTGCGAAGGATTAAGATAAAATGTGGAGGCTCAACCCAATTTGAGCAATCATGTGTTACATTTATAGAAATTGTGTGTAATGTTTTAGTTAGTTTTTGACAAGTTTTAGTGGAAAAAAGATATGGATTGGAAAGAACTTAAAATGTTGTTGTACTTGTTGGATTTGAACGTGTTAAGTCGAATGTCTACTTGTTTAATTGGAGTGTGGACTTCATAATTGGTCTTTGTTATGTGTTTAATTGAAGATTAAGTGACTCAAAATTTCAGAATTTTTAATTGAGTTTGTATTCTTGATTTTTTTTTGAAGCATTATGTATGCTTGGAGATATTGCTTTTATTACGTTGGATTTTTTACTTTTTTTGAAGTTGTGGTATATGATTAATTGTCGTAAAAGGCTAAATGAGTTGATGAGGTTTACAATCCTTTTAGTTGATTTGTCATATTGTAGGTTAATCATATCAAATGTTTGCATTATTTTTGGCCAATATTCAATTCATTTAGTTGATCGTATCAGTCCATGTAAATTTTGTGTTGTGCTGTGTCAATCCATGAGTTGATCCTTGACGGGTCACAAGAGTCGGTTGATCTACGGGGTTTTTTCTGCCAACCCATTTTGGCACTCCTATTCTGTATGCTTTATATACACACATATATAAAACTACTTTGTGTGTTTATTTGTTCTTACTGATACTGTGGATTATAGAATTTTTTTGCTGTTTAATTGTATCTGTACATACTTAAATAATGCCTATCATTCTAATGAAAAAGGACTGCATCAATGGCGGATGAAAAGGCAGAGAAACAAGTCCCCGTTGAGGAAAATGGGGCTGAAACAGTAAATGGGGCTAAAACAGAGAATGAGACTGCAGAGGCTTCAGTAAGCAATGGAAATGAAGAGTCCTCTGACCTTTCTTCTGCCATGCAAAATGATGATGAAGAAGAAAACAAAGGTCATTATCTTCACATGGGTTCTCCATGAATCATTTCTCCTTGTTTAATATGACCTTTTTTTATGTATCTTATATTAACCACATTCATATATGTAAAAGAATTGCTTAAAATAAAATTTTCAAAAGTTGGACTTTGCGGTTAAATAAGCATAAGGTTTTTTTAATCATTAGCTAAGAAAGTCAGTATCTTTGATATTTGTACCAGGAGCTAACATTTGATGGCTGTTATATTTTAAATGGTTCTTACTTATTCTCAATATTGCAGTGCTTTGCTGCTGCCTTTGAATACCCCTTTGGTTTAATTTTTTTTCTTATAGACATTTTTACCTTAATTGTGAGGGCTTACATCAAATTGGCTATTTTATCAGTGCTAGAAAAGTGAAACCCTGATTCCATCCACTAAGTTTTACTAATATATTACCTCTATGTGCTGGAATTTGTTTCCTTGCAGAAGCTGCAAAGAAGAAGAAAAAGAAGAATAAAAGCAAGTGAGTACCTTTTGTAGCTTTATTACAATATATGTGTATGTGAACCCTTTATCTCCAACAATGTTCATCTGTATTCATAGGAGAAAGAAGGAATTGCGACAGCAGACCGATCCACCTACTATACCTATTACTGAGCTTTTTCCATCAGGAGAATTTCCTGAGGGAGAAATTCAACAATACAAAGATGAGTGAGTATACTTCTGTTTTTCTTTGGCTTTGATTAATTGTGATCGACAGAAAATAAGAAGTATGAGCTAGCTGCTATTTCTCGTCTGTGTTTGAGCAATTGTGCAACTTAAGTGTTTCTCAGGATAACATATGAATATTTTATGTGCTAGTTTTTTTCATCTTTAATTACTATATTATTATTATTTTGAACTCATTGCTGTAGTTCTATATTTCAGTAATTTATGGAGGACTACATCTGAAGAGAAGAGAGAGTTGGAACGTCTTGAAAAGCCCATGTATAATTCAGTTCGCCAGGCAGCAGAAGTTCACCGTCAGGTAGTTAATAAGCTGTATAGAATTTCTGACAAGGAAGATTTCTTTCATCTGCTTGAGTCTGATATTTTGTCTACTGAATATTAGGTTCGGAAATACATAAAAAGCATCCTAAAGCCTGGAATGTTAATGACTGACTTGTGTGAGACCTTGGAGAATACAGTTCGTAAACTAATAGCAGAGAATGGTTTACAAGCAGGCATTGCATTCCCTACTGGATGCTCTCTGAACTGGTGAGTGTCTTCTAAGGATATCACTAAATGTAGTATATTACATCTGTTCTGTACTTTTGTTTGAAGTGCTTTTTTATTCGCACTTCATAGGGTTGCCGCTCATTGGACTCCAAATTCAGGGGATAAAACTGTACTTCAATATGATGATGTGATGAAGTTGGATTTTGGAACCCATATTGACGGTGAAAGATATTCTTATAATTAAGCTTTTCCTTTCCGTTATGGTTATGCTGTTTATTTAACCACGTCTTTCAAGTTGAACAGTCGTCTTAAACAGTCATTTGAATACTGCAGGTTGCATTGTGGACTGTGCTTTTACAGTAGCATTCAACCCCATGTTTGATCCACTGCTTGAAGCCTCACGGGAAGCAACCAACACGGGTATCAAGGTGATAGAATGTTCATCTACTATTTGATCTTGGTCACTAGAAAAATCAGAGTGTGGATGTGATTGTATCAGCTGATTCTCAGTTTTCAACTATTGGGGATTTTCTAATCGTTAAACCATGTCAAAAAGATGCTAGTTCTATTGCAACTATTTTTTGTTTATAACTGTCCAGGAGTTCAAGAGTCTTGGATTTATTCTCTTGAAGTTCAACTATTTTTCGTTGAACTGGCAGTTGGCTGATCAGGATTTTATCCTTATGAAAACCTGTTTAGTCTAGCTCTTTTTTCATCTTTTAGATGTTTGGGTTGGGTAGACTACTGGGACTTTCCTTGTTCTTCTTCTATTACTCTGGACATAACATATTCATCTATTCTACATTTGAAAAAAGTTTGAAACATTTGAAAAAAGTTTGAACTGTGAAAGTTACCTTTCCCCTCTTATTTACCTAACCTAATTCATTCTTTCTATCTAATTCAAACATTCTCCCTCCTTGCCTAACATGGATGCTGATTTAACTTGCTTTTTATTTTTTATTCTATACTTAACCTCAATCCTTCCCATTCTAGGCCTCCTAATAAAAATCAAAGAATGCAGATCTTTCTTTTTTCTTTCTCAACCTTTCCATGATTTTAAACCTTGTATCAGATACATGCCTGCGGGAATTTTTGTTCACAATTCTTCAGAACTGTTCACCTGATTTCAAAATTCTTATTATATCATCCTTATCATTACATACAGTTTACTTGATTAATTGCTATAAAGATGATATCTCAAAATTTTAGGAAGCTGGGATCGATGTGCGTCTTTGTGATGTTGGTGCTGCCATCCAAGAGGTCATGGAATCGTATGAAGTTGAAATTAATGGGAAGGTGTATCAAGGTATGCCATGTACTTGAGTTTTGGAAACTTTTTAGATTCTATGGAGTTGAGTGAATTAGAATTGGAGTTGACGTGTCACGTAGGGAAACTGATCTTTTTGACATGATTTCTTGTTTAAGTTCGCCATTAGAAATTGTGTAGTTAGTAGTTACTGAACCAATTGCTTGACTGAATATTTGTTGGGGTATATCACTTAATTCACTTTTACTCGACTTTAAATGTATCTTTCAGATGGTGCAGCATTTGATTCACGTGGTTATGAATATTGTTCTGTGAAAGTCTTACATGATAGAATTGATTTTGGTTGCTTAGTGCTTTCATATCTAATACTTTAATCTTCTCTCTCTCTCGCCCTTGCTAATCCTAAGGTATTCAGGAAGTATGTTTTAAACACTAAATGGAAGTGAGATTAAACTTATGTGAAAGTTGTTAAAGCTTGTCAGCTGTAGGTACATGACATGATTGATATATAGAAACCAAACACGTCGACAACTTTCACGGCTTATCTTATGATGTATGGATTTGCTTGTAATAAAACATGCATCTCAGTACTTATTTTGTGATGTATTTTATTTCACGTCTTTATTTAATTGGCGAAAAATGTTATTGGCAGTTAAAAGCATCCGGAATTTGAATGGACATAGCATTGGCCGCTACCAAATCCATGCTGGAAAATCAGTTCCAATTGTTAAAGGAGGGGAGCAAACTAAAATGGAAGAGGGTGAATTTTTTGCAATTGAAACATTTGCATCAACAGGTAATAGTCCGTTTTGATTTGTGAGAGTATGAGTATCAAGTATCATGATCTGATGGAGTAACTTGTGTTTTTGTTAATATATGAAGGCAAAGGATATGTGAGAGAAGATCTAGAATGCAGCCATTACATGAAAAACTTTGATGCTGGCCATATCCCACTGAGACTGCCTAGAGCTAAACAACTGCTAACTACAATTAACAAAAACTTCTCCACTTTGGCTTTCTGTCGCCGGTATCTAGACCGCCTTGGAGAAACCAAATATCTCATGGCATTAAAGAACTTATGCGATACTGGAATTGTTCAGGTACCTCCCTTTTCCTTACCCCCTGTTATTTTTCCCATTATTCCTTGTGATGAAATAATGTTGTGTAGGGTAATTATAGTAGAAATGAGGCAGCTTAAGCGTCCTAATCTGTATACTATTCCCAGTTTCTTTTTTAGGGGTAATGTACAAAAATAGTCGTAGGTTTGCTAATGGTCCAGTTTCAAGCCTCATTAATAGGAGATTTAGGTTGTCTTTCACGTGCAATTCATGTTCTGGCCACCCTTCAACCTCCAGCATTCTGCCCAATAAGCTTTGGAATTGCACAGCTTCCGTTAATTAGGATAAAGATTGTACACATGGCTGCGGAAATCTACTCTACCCTCGATAACCTTAAATTTGTTCCCTTTATTTGAACATGTTCAGCCCTTGCTCATTTATATAGTTGGATATTGAGTTCATGATCTTTTATTTTAACGGTTTGCATGTAAACCTCTTGATTTGAAATCTATGCATTTGAATCCTTTCTGTCTAGATTTATAAATGATGAAGGGCTCGATATTAGGGGATCAATGTGAGAGGAAGAACAAGGGCCTTAGGATAGCCCTTAGATTTCCAATAGGCTGCATAATGCTTAGCATTGTGATGTTCATTTGAGGAGTCAAATTGACGATTTTTCAATACAGCATGGAACTAGTAATCCATGTCAAAAAATAGGATAGCTGCGGCAAATAACCTTAATTTCTCGCTTGCACTGTTTTCATTTCTAGTGCTGTGAAATATATATTTGATTCTTGGTTTATTTGTGGCAGCCATATCCTCCGTTGTGTGATAATAAGGGCAGCTATGTATCCCAGTTCGAGCATACAATATTGCTACGGCCTACCTGCAAGGAAGTTATATCCAGAGGAGATGACTATTAGTTACTCTTAAAATCCTTCTGTTTTGCAACTGTGCTTCTGCTAAGTTAAAAGTGAAAAGAAATGGTATTGGTATTCTGTATTAGAATCAATGTTACTATTCATGGACATTCTGAGTTCAAATTATGCGTAATTTTATTTAGATTAAATATTCCGAAACCAGAATTCTTAAATTCCAAATTGCAGCTAAATGGAACTGAGCGATTTGAGTCAAGTTGAGTTCTCATCAGAGGAGATTGCTTCCAAGGGACAACTTCAAATAATTTAAGCTTGCTGAGTCATTTTTTACAAAATTAATATTAGTTTTACCAAACTACTCTGTATCTTCTTTAAATTTTACCTAAGATCAATTACAAGCATTTAAAATTTTCTTTCCTGGATATTGATAACAAAATACTTGCATGAAAATGCATAAGCAACTCTAATATAAATATATAACATTGACGACTATAGTAGTAATTCGAGTCCATTGTGCATAATTTTGGATTCCATTTTATCAACAAGAAAAAATCTGGGTATGCCCAAAGGATAAAATTGTAACGAGGTTCTTTTATAGCCTTGAAGGCGAGTATTCGAAGATGAGGGATTTCGCTAGGACGAGAATGGAGATCTTTTTGCATGACAAACATAGATGAGGAATCCCCCTTGTGTCTTGTAGAATTTCATTCCTGAATATATGGAAATTTCTAAAACCAATAGTAAGGCAGACTATCTAATCGGGATGAGAAGGGCCTTAATGTTAGAAACTATGAAGTTGAGAGATGTTTGTGTTATAAAAAATAAATAATTTAGTGGACCATAATGTTAGTTGAAGTGAAGTTTAGGGACCATTGTTGTAACTCATACGATAAACCTCAATCCCTGCTGGGGTTATCCTCCTCCCATTTCAATTTCATCCTTCCCGTCGATGGCAACGGCGACATTGTCAGTCGCTGCGGCGGCGTCTAAGATCATACACCACACCGGAGTGCGATTAGGTATCAGCCGTCGGATTAGCTCCGGTATCAACAACCGCCGTCAATTCAGTATCAAATCGGAGACGCAACTTTTCCCGAGGTACAATCGCTTCTCTTGCTTTTGCAGCACCGCTAATGTCAACGTCAATGCGGAGGATGCAACCGCTGTTTCAACCGGCACGGCGGACTCATCTGAAGCGGGATCGGATGGGGATGTCGTCAGTATAAAAGATGTAGCTATGATGCTGGACATTAGGGTTGGCCGTATTATAAAAGCTTGGAGACACGAGGAGGCGGATTCTCTTTACGTGGAGGAGGTCGACGTCGGGGAAGCTGAGCCTCGTACCATTTGTAGTGGCCTCGTCAAGTACATTCCTCTCGATCATCTCCAGGTCGACATCTTTCATATTAATCTCTGACACATTACTCATGTGAATATCCTTGAGTTTGAAGCGTGAATAATACAAGCTCATAATGCTCTGATACTGTGTTAATTGACTGATTGAATTATAAGTTGAGGTGGTAGTTAAGGCCAACGGCATTTTTTTATGTTAATGTTAGAGTGTATGGAATGTTTGCAGGACAGGAAAGTGGTGGTGCTTGCTAATCTGAAGGCGAGGAATATGCGTGGAGTGAAGTCAAGTGGAATGCTTATGGCTGCTTCTGATGCGTCTCATGAGAATGTTGAGCTTCTTCTTCCTCCTCAGGATTCGATTCCAGGGGAAAGGATTTGGTTTGGCTCTGAAGAAGATAAAGATAACCAATCTGATCCGGCTTCTCCTAATCAGGTTTTGTTCTATTTTCTAATTTTTCGTCTCCATGCCTCTTCTCTGCCTCTTTTATCTCTGAATTTACTGCGAATTTTCAAGATGGGAACCAAAACTGACTTTTATGAACTTCAATCTTGCCATGTTACTTGAAAATTTACTTGAGAAATCTACTAGATGCTTGTGTTTTTAATACTACCAAATGTACTGATGATAACCTCACAGAGTGATAGGGTTTTTCAGTTTCTAAACTTAAACCAAGTAATCATTATTCTGAACTTGCTGGTAAGTATATCAGTCCCAATAATTCTGTATGGCCGAGGGAAATCGTATTTGATTGAAGCATTTAATAAACCATTCATGAAGGGCACACCAGCAATTTGTGATTCTCGTAAAAAACCATATAATGAAATCTTCTTTCAGGACATACAAAAATGTTAAATTTCTGATTACCAAGATCTTCTGGATGAACTATGTGCTTTCTTTGAGTAAAGGCATAAGCGAAATGGCAGAGTGAAAGCTGGAAAATTAATAGCAATACTTTGTGCATCCATGTGAAGTTTATAGAAGCACACTAAATACTCCAATGACTATTTCGTAGTATTATTTTTCTCTAATTTGGAGGATATAAACATGTAGGGTTTGGTGAAAAATGTTCACATTTTCCATCTCTGTAGTGTGTTATACCAAAGGATTTCCAACTCCAACCCTCTTCCCTTCCTCCTGTCTATTTAAAGTTTGTACTTCGATATTTCTTAGTTTGAACCTTTCTTTTTGGCATTGTTGTGCATATATGGAGTTCAATCTGCATAAAAGATAGGGTCGAAAAGTTTTGACATACAACTTCTCAGTATTGTAGAACTACTTCACAAACCATAGCTATAAACCCTTATACTAAAGTACATTCAATTGACCTAGTTGGGAATACAAACATATTGTTTTCCTGTTATGTGCCGTTCAAAATGGATTACATATGGAGCAAAATAGACATATATAATCTTCTCATTTACTACTATGTGTAGATCCAAAAGAAAAAGATATGGGAATCAGTGCAGCCTCATCTCAAGACAGATGATTCTTGTGTAGCTATGCTCGGGGAGCATGTAATGCGGACTTCTGCGGGTGTGGTGGTAAGCAGTTCTCTCAAGAATGCAAATATTGCTTGACTCAAATTTAAATTGATGTCACTAGCACCCAGTTTTCCTTGCTTCCATCCATTTTTTGATCCTTCTTTATCTAACTTAATATCGATATTAGCAGCTTATCTTTGAGAATGCTTTAGTCTTGCAGTACATGGCATTGTTACTTTACCATTATTTTATATAATCGTTAATAATTTGGTACGGACTGTGAGGTCATTTTCATTTTGGTAGTGTATTTTATTTCATATCTTAGTTTTGAGTTCTAAAATTTCATGTAATGTTCTTAAGATAATCTTTCCTTCCATGCCTTCAAAAGTAGGGGCCTTTTAAGAATCTGATATTAATCTGCAAAAATAGCAGATCTAAGCGTATCACTTCGGAATTAGCAAGTATTTAATTCAGCTATGTAGAAGTCTAATTAACGACCTTATAAAATACATGATCAGAAAAACTCCATCATTTGATTTCTTTATAGGCTTTCTGAACTCTTGCTGTTTGAATATGTAAAAAATAAAATAAAATTTGGTGTCCATGAAATATACTCAGCTAATTCAATTTATTAATGTACCTTTAACTATGATGGTTTAAGTTTAAGCATTCAGTATTTAGTTTGAGTAAACATTTATTTCGGTTGAAGATTTGCAATTTCAGGATATTAAAACTGTGATTACGTTATTTAACTAGAAATTATTTCATTGAAATTGAAATAGAACAGATACATCCTTGATAAAATCAGGAGGACCAAAAAAATATAAGTAGCCATATTACCAAGTCCAAAGCTAACAAGTAAAGAAAGAAATGATTTGAGCCTTTGTCTATCAAGTACAAATAAAAGAGATACTATAGGTCGATAATGATCTACTGCCAAACCGACCTACGAGGAAGTAGTGAAGTTCGAATACTGAATAAAGACTTGAGCATCACTTTCAATAGTAAATTGGCTATAATTAAGTCGTTCAAGGCAAGTAAGAGTTTAACTGCAATTCAAAGCTTCAGTTTGCAGAATAAGCAATACAGATTTCTTTTAAGATCATGAAGCACCGTGATATAACTGGCAAGCTTTGAAGGAGATGCCTCGCCAAAATTATGCTTTAAAATGAAAAATTGAGAAAGTTATCGCAGACATACTTTAAATTTAGAAGTGGTGGAAATTGCCACCGTAGGGAACATGAGAAAAAACAACGAGTGAAGAGTTGAAGGACTGATTTGGAGATTTTCAGGTTCTTTGATCTCATTTGGTTTTATCAAGTTGGTTCATAGCATCACCATCAAAATCTCACAACTGACTATTAAAAACATCAATATCGGAACCCTTATTAATCTTTCCCGAGCATCAGGAAAATATTTATGAAGTTAGTTTTCTTTCACTTTATTCAACAGAAAACAGCAAACAGGGCTCGGAACTAGGTTTTGTCCATCAAGAATGAAGATGAGAGAGCCACCGCAGAAAATTTATCCAAACAAACGAACAAATATATAAGAGATTTTAGACAAAAAAAAAAAGTGTAGTATTTCATCTTAATAACTACAATAACAATCGTTACAACTAATAAAGAATGCCAAATACATAGTACATGTGCTCTTGTCCACTAGTTCTTTTTCCCACTCCAAATGGACATAGATAGCACCATAACCCAGAGGAAGTTTTCAAAATCCCAATGAAATTATGTTATTACATGTAATTTGAAAAATTGAGAAACACCACTTCGAAACAATAAGCTATTAAATAGGTTGAAAGCACCATTTCAATGGAGCTCTATGAGGGTCCACGGCCTCTTATGGCCTCACAAATTGCCAAACACTTTAAAAATATCACCGTTCACATAATCATTATCTACCAAGCTAACCAAGTAGTAGCTATTCTCAACCTGCAAAAGTTCACATTTTATTGTTACCACAATTAATCATGGAACGGGAGATTAAGATGACTCAACAACATATGCTTAAAACATTAGTAAACATAAGAGAGAATACAATAATACCTCTTCAATCAATTTTCTGGATGCATCACCCTCTGGGTACAAGGAAGCCCATCCTCTAGACCATATCTCAAATGCCTCGTCCTTCCACACATTGAAGCTAACGGGATCAACAACAGTTGGCTGGATAATTTCCTTTGCAGGGAAAACTCCCCAGGTAACTGCGTTCACATCATTCGGGCCAGCATTAGATTGCAGACTGCCAGCTTTCTTCACAGCGATGTATGTTAACTGAGGGAAAGTATTGATCTTCTCAACAAGAGCGTGTAGCTTCTCAGCAGAACAGAAAAACTCTAAATAAGCTTTCTGATAAACATAGCCCCCTGGCCCTCCCCAACCTGCACAATATTAAGCAATGTTGATAAGTGAAAAATTTAGTCATCATATCATTAATCAATAATATTTATCTTATATATTTTATTAAAAGAAGTATCAGCCTATCAGTTTTGTACCACAGGAGATTGTGGTAAAAAAACAAGGATACCTTGTTTCAATTAGTAGCATTGTTTTGACCCAAGAGGACAATTAGATGCCTATACTAAGTGCTTTTCATAATGCTATCTAACCAGGATGTTACTATATTTTGCAAGGAAAAATCTAGCAAGCACAAACATCACTTACCGACAGATGGGGAATCAGATTTCTCTCCATTGACTGCTGGTTGACTATTGATAGTTAAGAATCCCTTCAAGTTGATCTTCCCAAGCTGTTCATTAATGATCTTTGTCTCTGGCTGAAGGCCATCCAGTTCTGACCAAGGACTGCTTTTCAACTTCCCAAGGCAGTATGTTTTAAATTTCTGATATTTGAAAGTGGCAAATGGAATAAGAAAATACAGTCACAAATGGTTGGACAAAAACAGAAAGATGAGAAATCACAAAATGTAGGAACCCTACCTCATAAATATCTTCAACACCCTTCAAGGGGACAGCCCATTCATCATGAAGTTTCTTATCACGTGCACGTGGTCGCATGAACTGTGCAGAAAATAACTACTACTGTTAGGTGAAGCCACAGTTCATTAACCATAGATTCCAATTCATGAAACACCACCAATGAAGCTCGAAAATTGGACCTAAATAAATTGTTGATTGAGTCTGGTTACATATCAAGAACCAGAAATTCCAACTATTCAAAACCTTAAAAAGTATTTAATTTTTAGGAAACAAAACTATTTTAATTTGGGATTCTTTAAATTAAGAAAGTAAACAAAATTTCTCACACAGGGGACACGGAAATAATTATTTACTCATATTAGGAGTAACTTATGAAGAGACAGGTTGATACTTGATACAACTAATTTCTTTTAGAAAGTTATATGCATAGCCGGGGTCACCTTCCAAGGTTGAGTTTTAAGGTCCTAATATGGGAATATGGAATAACGGACAAATCTGTAATAGAAACTATAGGCATATTAAAAAGGGGTTGACGTTTAAAACATATCCTCTGCCCTTTTTGCTACTTCAGAAAAATTGCAAGCAAGTCTGATGAGCTCAGAGGGAGAGTTTATATCTCTGATTTCAGATGCTGGGATTGGAACTCTTCAATTTTTTACTAACGATAAACGGGAGGTGGGATGGATTATTAGGGGATGTTTACATTTAAGTCTATAAAGCATCGTTACTTTGAGACACTGTTGTCCTTCAAAGGGTTTCACTAGAAAGATGATGATGACAAGGATGAACTTAAATGTCAAGATGACTTAAAATGGTTGCTATGTTTCGCTCGCCGTTTCTTTTCTTCTTTTTTTGTCTGCAATGATTCGCAAGCTAGAGATATGATTGTAAGTCGCCTTCAGAACAAATCAAATTTAGAGAGATGCAACAGCCAGATAAAAGAAGCTGAAACTATAAACTTAGAAATATTCCAATTACCATTAAATCTAACGATCAAATGTACCTGATGGTCAGATAAAGCACTATAGGATGCGTTGCAGGAATCACCCCATCGGCCTCGTGGGTACTGCTCCCAGCCCAAGGTTCTGGTAATGTAGCTCTTGGGGCGATTAGCCCTATGATCATTTTATAGAAATTTTAGATGTATTAAAATCTACCCCTCGTAGAATAATAGCTGTATTATATATCAAATCCATCTTAAAAATGGTATTTCAGAGAAATACATACCAAAAAATTGGGCGAACATCTTCCTTCACTCGGAAGATATTTGCTGGGCGTCTCCATGGTAATGACCTACTGACCTTAGACTCCTCAATCAAACCAAGATTCTGCCAATGGAAGTCCTTGGTTAAATATGATTACAGGTCTACAAGGGTATTTTATGAATAAGATCAGCAAGAAGAAAGTAAATGTATGGGAGAAATTAACCATTAATATAGCCAAAGCTGACTTCTCCATGTTTAGGGTGTAAAGATGCACTGTCTTAATTCCATGAGCTATAATCTTCTTGCACATTTCTGTCCCAAGGTGAATTCCATAAGCTCTGACAGCTTCTTCATTGTCCTTAATTGGCTCCAGTGCAGCAGTAACCTCAGCTGGTATCTAAAATGTGAAAGTGTCCATATGTTAATAGTTACATCACATAAATGTTAATGCAGTACCTCCAAACAAAATTTCAAATGCAACAAATTCTCCATAAATCAACCAATAGTTGATCCCAGCAATCACAAGCAATTAAAATCAAGTAAAACAAGCTCTTCTATGACAGACAGAAATTTCATGTCTACAAAAAACAGCAGATATGCAGCAAAAGATACTTGATGCAGCAAGAAACAATATTTGCAAACATGACACCACGTGTAAACTTTAAAGTCCATAATTTGGAGTATCCATAGTCCTTACTGATGATGTATAAACACACATGACGCAAATTATGACTTCGACTAATAATTGTCTTCAGCTTCCAAAACAATAATAAAAGAAAAATGACAATTGATTCATACACCCGAGATTAGTGAAACAAATAACGAGCTTGAAGGGAAGACTACCTTTGTTTTGCAAAAGCCAGTCATTCTAATGAAACCCTTGTAGTTATTAATGGGCATGATTCCAGGAACAATGGGACAAGTAATTCCAATTTGACGACAGTCATTCACAAATTTGAGAAAAATATCAGTATCATAAAACAATTGTGTCACAATCAGATCAGCTCCCGCATCAACCTGTGAAAGCAATACACACATCAATGACACAATTGCAAACTCAAACACCTCCACAACTATCCAAACTTCCAAATCATAAAGTAACACCGTACCTTCTGCTTCAAATACTCGAGATCCCTCTGGTAATTCTCCGGTGTAGCCAATCCATCGCTCTCAATAGCATCCGGATGCGCCTCTGAACAAAAAACATAAACAATTCAGTAAAAGATAACGACATTCTGATGCAGGACGCAGTTAAGAATATCTAACAGTTAAACATTGTTCGTATTGTTTAGAACGAAAGTCTGATTTTTGCGCCCTTTATCGATTAATGTAGCATAATAAAGCTGAAAAGAGCTAAAGAAATCACACCTGGATAACCAGCAACAGTAATGCCAAAATAGTCACCATACTGAGATCTAATATGTTTGACCTACACAAAACCAAATCTCAACCGTCAATCACAATCCAAAAATCATAAACAAAAGTGAAATCGAGATCTCGAAAGCTCAATTACCAGATCGAGAGCACAAGCGAATCCGCCTTGAACCTGAACAAACTTATCCTGACCATGAGGAGGATCACCGCGAAGAGCAAGAACATTCTGAATGCCCTTAGATTTAATAGTCTGAAGAGCATGATCAATTTTCTCAACAGGCATATTAGTACAGGTAAGATGCATCATAGTCTCAACACAGATAATATTCTGCATACGGTTAGCGATTTCAAGAGTGAGATCTGCGGTAGAGCCACCAGCACCCCAAGTGATATCGCAAAATGTAGGATTATGAACCACCATTCGATCCATTCTCTCGAACAGATTCTCGACTCCATCGTCGGTTTTTGGAGGGAAGAATTCGAACGAGAACACCACCTTGCTGGAGTCGGATCCTGATCCAGCGCCATTGGAATGAGCGTTGAGTGCATTGATTTTGTCTATCACCTTCATTTTGGCACCGACAAGATAAGCGGATTTGGTACTGGGATTTTATTTTTTACAGTACGCACCGCAAATGCGAGTGTGTTTGGGGGATGTTTCAAAGTATATATACTGAGGTTTGGATCTGATAAGTTGGTGAGCCTCACCAACAACCACGATTTGTTGCCCCGAGTAATTCTACTTGTTACGCTTTTATTTCTATTTACTCGCCTTTTTCATTCACCTTATTACTTTCTTATTATACCACCAATCATTAAATTTTTGTGGTTAATAAGTAATTTCAGCCTAGTAAATTCAGTTTAGTTTAGTAATTTTAGTGAAAAAATTTAGTAAATGTGCAGTTTAATAATTTTCAGTGCAGTTCTGTTCAGTAAATTTCAAGCATAAAGGACACGCTTAAGATGTAAGTTTAATTCAAGATAAGCTTGTCATTTTTCATAGGAGAATCGATGAAATTAATAAAAATTTGACAAATTTTCCTTGATCAACATTAACTTAATGTTGACCGGTTATAGCAAGTAACTAAGTACAACTTTGGAAGGTCATCGATACTTCAGGTACATGGAGATTGAAAGGCTTGATCTAAACAGACATGACTCCGACAGATAAAATTACTTAAGGTGCCAGTTTAAAAAATAGTATATAGTTTGTGTGCTAGTGATGTAATTTAGCCTTAGATATTAATAAAGGATAGGGCGTAAAAGGCACCCTATAAGCCCAGCAAATGTATCCATGTGCTTCCCCATGCTGGTCGTTAGGTCATAGCAGAGTATGAGAACCGAATTTGTTAGCATGCATCCATATCAGCATGCTGAATTATGGTCTATTCCCACAAAATTCCAAGTAGATGCTCACCGTCATCAAATGACCAAAACCATGATGATGTTCACAAATTATTAGAAATTTCTTGTTTTATATTACCTTGTAGAAGCTTAAACTTATTACCATATACTCACAATCATACAAACTATGTTTTTCAATCAGTGGTGATGTAATTATGGGTTACTCTCATTGTAGAGTAATGCCAATTTTAGGTTAGCATCAAATGAGTTCAATCCCAACCCAATTCAAAAAATATGTATCACAAATAGATTCTATCATGTTTTGAAATTAAATATAATTTTATTGTATATTCATATTTGTGACGTGGAAAATTACATGCAATTCATAATTTACAATCAAGCCTGCTGAAAAAATCATATTACCCTATTTCAGAATTTGAATTTTACAAAAGTTAAATTTTACAAAAGTTTTGTGCATCCCATCACGCGGTGAGATAAAAATTTAATCCACTTAAAGAGGTGGAGAAAGTCGGTCGCATTTAACATCACATATTAATATTTCTAAATTATTATATATCATTTTTGAATTAGCATGTTAGGCACTAACCATCAAACACTAATATATAAAAAAAATTACAATTTTATTATATTTATGAAGGATCACATGTATAAATATAAAAACTTTGAGTCGTGTATGCATGCAACTATAGGCTTATCATATTTATTTATTTTTGAAAACAGCTTATCATATTTATTAAATTAATTAAATATAAAAATAAAAAATGTATAATAAGAACTTTAAATATTTGTATAATTTTGGAGCTAGTCATTCCTAAAACAAGTCAAACGCTTACATAATCCTCCTACCCAAAAATAAAAGAAAAATTAGTATACGGGGTTGGTGGGGGTGGAGGGTTACCAACCCCATTACAATTAATCGCCGATTCTACAAACACAACAACCACTTCTTCTTACTTGGATATCAAAATCCAAGTAAAGTTATTCTACAAACATATTAAACCAATATAATTTGATGTGCTTTATCATCATCACTAAGTAGCTAAAACTTCATCATTCCTTATTTTATCTAGGAAAAAAAATAACTAGTATACAACAAACAAACATATTTCATGTGACCAACAAACTAGTGTACACTTGATGATACAACATTACTTTTTCCTTAGACATTTGTCAATCCTAGTCTCACCTGCAAAACAACAAAACTTTTAAATTGTCTCTTTCTACTTTTCTATTTATTTTTAGCATATATCATCCCATTTAAAGTTCACAGAATCATAGGACACAGAACACAGTTCACAAATGACTTACCTGCAACTAAATCAGCAAGGTACAAATTCCCAGACTTCTTCTGTCATGTCTAGAAATTCAATAACACCATCTTCAAACATTATCTGAAAACCAAATGCAGTTAGACAGGGGATCAAATGGTTACTCCCATCACAAATTCACAATAACAGAAAGGAGAGTGCGCATACCGCATGCTTTCTCGTATGCTTGTCATATCGCATGATTATTCCAAAAGATCTGGAATGTTAAAGGATGCAGAAGAAATCATTAGTTGGTGGAAAAGAACATTACAAAAAGGCATGACCTTGCACAAAAAGCGCAAAAGAATAAGCTACATCATTGTTCGGGAATGGGAAGACAAGGCCCCATTCAAACTTCCTAAAAAGTTAGTTTAATCCTTCATCATTTTTTATTTATATTTATAGCTTGAACATCTAAATTCCCTCAACCAAAATAATTCAATCTTTCTATAGAAGAAAGCATACCTATGCAGATTTTAGAAGTTTCCCTAAAAAGTTGTTAGTCAATATGATTGGTAAATGGAATAATATATAGCATTCAAAATTACCTCTCATTTTGTGGACGAAATATTTTAATCACTGCTCCGATGCAATTATGAGAGTCTGTGTGTCCATTCATACGAACATGGTGCGAAGAACCTGAAACAAGTGGAAAATAGTGGTTAAACAAATAAGAAAGTGTTCGGCTCAACAGCTTTTTATGGTCACAGCCGTCAAATAGGCAATACATGTAAATACCATAGGGCACTTCTGCTTACCTACGTGGAACCCTCCATTTTGATGAACCTTTGCAAAAGTAAACTTCAAAATCAGTCTCAGATCAATTTAAATGTTCACACATGAAAAAGCATAAATTGCAATAATCATGCATATACATCCTCCTTACATACATCTTTTCCCGAAAAAATTGCTTTCAGTTTGGGAGAGGTCGCCATCTGACGTGCCACTAGTTTTAGTGCAGCATCTGAAGACAGCTTAGGTTTGCTTGGTTTAACCCCTAATTTTCTCCTGCAACCACTGGCACCGCAATGGCAGTCTTGATCTGCACCAAATTGAACAAATCTGCTAAATTTATTAGTTTGGAGTAGGAAAACCATATCCTGAAAAAAAGACAGTTAGGAATACAGTATACAAATTCAAATCTGCACACTAACAAAAGCAAACATAGAAGCATAAACTAAATAAAGTACTAGAGCTGATGATGCAAGTACTCATACTGATAATCATAGGTCAGATGCTCGCCCTTTCTTATGTCACGAGTTGCAAAAATACCAATTCTTGTCTCACCATCAATTATCCTTAAGGAAAATAAAAGGAAAAAGCAAATATAGTAAATAAACACGTAAGAGTACTCCTCATAAGACAAAAAAGATTAAAGAATAAGGTCAGCTTGAAACCATTTTTGCATCTCGGTATTAGGACAACAGCTGTGGTTTATGTATCTAGACTTGTTTCCCTTGTATGTTGCATCTATTACCATATCTCGATTAATTTCACACAAGTAAAAATTCTTTTCTCCACGGTGCTTCATATTCCAAAGCCTTTCCTCACAGGTCTTATCATCTATAACTGCATCAGTAAATATTTAATTGTTAAACAATAAGGAAAAACGTTTTTTTATAATTCGAAATAGGCAAACCATAAAATGTTTAGAAAAACTTACCTTCTCCGACATACTCTATCACAAACTCACCACGTTCAATTTCTTCATCTGCTACAATCCCAGCTCCACATTTCTCAGTCTACAAGCAATACCTTATTTAATTTTTACTTTGAGCATACAATATGAAACAAATTTCAAGCAAAACAAACAGTATTCACAAAATGAAAGCATTATACCCATAAACATTAGAATGCAAAGTAAAAACTTATGAAAAGATCACTTGAAAGAAAGAAGGAATTTACATACTTTCCACAAGCCAAAAACACTGTGATTTGCATGTCTTTGTGTGTGTAAGCGCACGGTTGTGTGAGTGAGAGAGAAGCATTTATTTATACTTGTTTTTAAAGGCATAAAAACAATTAAACAATGTTTTAATTCTCATTTCTTGGTAATAACACAAGCATATTTTTGCTCTATAGTGTATTACCCCTGTCACTTCAATGTTTTTCACATTTTTCATGACTAACATGATTTCTTTCTCCATAGCTCACTCCAAAACTACTATAAAAAAATGTTGAATATGCTTTTATGTGCAGAAGATATGTCTTATACCTCAACTAATTTCATTTTCTTCATAGGTCGGTTTTGGAATGGTTTGTTAAGGCATGAGGGCCCACATTTGCAGCCAGAAGAGCAACTAGACAATAGCATCCTGAGGCAAAACAACAATTAGAATACAAAAATATAGGTGCTACGAAAGAAGGTTGAAGATGAGCAACAACAACAACAACATATTGCAAGTCTACACAGTAAAACAACCATCCCCAGTTACAAAGAAGTCACAGATGACATTGGAAATGATTTCATAGTTGCTTCTTCTTACACTTAAGCTTAAGTTGCTTGCAATATATAGTTAATATAATATGTATAGAAGAACTGTCATTATCATGAAGTTCCACCCAGATATACTCTACACCCAAAACTCCAATAAGCTTTAGATATGGACAGAAGCTGATATATTTTATAGCGTAACTTTCATGCTTGAAATATGACAGTTTTAAAGTCTATAATAATGCAAAACAACAATTCACTCTGAGTTTGAGCATCTGGCCAGACATAGATGTATATACGTAAGTGAATATATAGATCCACATATGGAGCTGACAAGCAGGAACACACCACAAACAGTAAAACATGTATAAAGCGATATACAAGGACAATCCATTGGAATAAAGATGCATATGGAACAAACACAGAATAGCATTTCCAAATTAGAATATTATTGAAACAAAGCAAAACGTGTTAACAATGTCTCAAAACAACTCAAGGCAAAAAATATTAGTCTGGACCTCCCAACAACAGAAATGTGAAGGAAAAGACTAGTTAACAGACTAATTAGTTGTCCACCAGATAGACTTGCTAGTTAATGAATGTGGAAATCATGGAAACAAAGTCCCATGTGTTTACAGCTCTCTTGTTTTAGTGTGTGTGTGTCACAATGGAAGCAATAATAAGCCTCAGTCTAAAAATCAAAAGCATTACTCTCTAACCAAATGAAAATTACGATATAAGATCTTTAAGTATTAATTGATCATAGAAAAGTTGAAAAAATATTTATATGCAATATATATCAACGAGCATAATACACACAAAAAACTACTTGAGAACTCTACATAGCTTAGAAGAACAACAATTGAACAAGAGCAATCTTACCCACAGTGGCAATCTCTACCGCATACACCAGAAGAACCCGGTGAGGAACTGCATGAACAGAATATGCCATCATCTTCAAGTCGCCGTTTAATTTTCTTGGTCATATATATATCTAAACTTGTCAATATCAACAATCAGATAGCGAAGAATATATTATAATGGCCATAGGAAAATAAGACCAGAATAATATATAATGAACTGAAAAAAAAAATGCCAAATTACAGGATCAAAGATATATTCCAACAAATTCACAGAAATACATAAAAATAATCAATATAGTTTCACAATGAAATTGCAAAAATCATAGGAAAAGGATACTGCGCTTTATGAAGGCGTATGGCGGAGGCTTCCATTTATTAGCCCACTCTGGAAGTTCAAACTCAACCTCCTTCCCTATTTGATCGAGCAACTTGCTGAAAGCATTTTCGATCCGAACATCTTCCAGGTCAAAATTCTGACGAACAAAGAAATTCCAAGAACATCTCAATCACAAGCTTCTACTTGTTTAACGAAAATAGGATAGTTTGATAAGCATTAAACATAACACAATGACAGAATATGCAGGCTCTATGAAAAATTAAAAAGAGGCAAAAACCCTAGAAAAACTAACTTGAATTTGTTAACAAAAATCTCATAGATCCTAGCGTAAAAGAAAACAGAGAAAAAGAAAACAGGTAATTGAAATGCAATTGACACGCTTCACATAAACTACGTCTCGACACAGAAGTCAAGTAACAACAATTCCTGAATTTGCATCTAATTGTGTTGGAATGGGACCAAAACATATCAAGAATTTCTACTTAAATGGATCTACTGAAGACGTGTAACCAAGGAAGTGACAATTTATCGACGAGAAATAGTAAATTGTCAACTAAATCGAAATGACATACTAAAATGAAGACATAGAAAATCAATTAACGTAGAGTAAAGAAGTTAAATCAGTAAATTGAAATAATAACCTTTTGATTGGAAGGCATGGGCTGAAGAATAAGAAGAATCATAAAGTAAATTACCGAAACCACGTCGGAAATTGGCATGAATTGAGCATCAGAATACAGCCATTTCAGAAGTTGTATGATACGCGCACAGCAAAGAAGCAATCCAAGAAGAAGATTAAAAGTCAAATTAGAAGAAAAGGTAACCTAGAGAGAGAGAGAGAAGCTTGCTAAACGAAAAAAAAAACAGAAGAGGAAGAGAAGAGAGTGTTGGGAAAGCAGATCTTGAGAGAGAAGAAGGGAGGGAAAATAAGTTTCTTGAAAAAACAAACTGTCAATTTGGGAGGGAGTTGTAGGGGAAAATATGAGTGGACTGGATTGAAATTCCCCGGATTTCTTTTTCTTTTTCTTTTCTTTCTTTCTTCATCATACAAATTTTTAAATATTTTCATAAAACTTATTTTTGTTTCAAAATGTGTTCACTTTTAAAAAAATAAAAAAATTCCATTGCTAAATGAGTCGCATTACGTATTAATATAAAATCTTCATTCTTCTTTAGATAATTCATAATCTTCAGTCGAGCCTTTCCAACTTCTTCTAACCTCAATTTGAAGTCATTTTCCATTATCTACATCCATCTTTCGTCATTTTTCTTGTACATATGGCCCTCACATAATATTTCGAGTACGTCACCCCTAGCTTGCAAAACGATGTCGACTTGGAACATGCAGTGATATTTAATCACATGCCTCCATTCTAGGGTTTTATTATATGTCTTCTTATTTTTTCACCGCCTTCCATCATACCTCAAATCTTGTTTGGAATCTTCTTGTGCATTCTACTAGTACGATTTGATGTTATTGTCATCATACCTTAGCCGAAGTGTTTATGCCACTATTAGTCGGTTACCACCATTCATGTAATAAACCAGTTTCATTTAATTTTAAAACTAAATATATTTAGGCCTGAAAATGAGATGAGCAGCTTCGTTTTATGATGAAAACTCTAGTGTATTCAACTCGATTGATAATAGAGCAATTCATGAGTACGATTTTATGTCTCAATTCATAAATGAGTCGAGTTTGAGCAAACTAGAACTTAACTTGAAAGCTCGCGATCAAGCTCGATAAAGGTCGTTAGTAAGATTGATTATAATTTGATACATTTAAAATTAAATTTTAGGAAAATATTCTTTTAGTTACATAAATCCATAGTTCAAATTGAACACTCAATATGCCTATAAAATACAATTAAAGGGCCATCGGCCTAGCCCATTCTAAAGAAAATTACTGAGTTGAATGTGAAACATTCCGATGTGTTGAAAGTTTGGGCCCTATGCAGTTGGGCTCCCTTGACACTTAAGTCACTCACGTCCCGTCTTAGCTATTACGGGCTTCTGCAAAATATAAAATTGGATACTTAATTTATTTATTTTTGATAAAAAATTGGATACTTAATTTTTAAATATTAATTATGCATAATAAAGATTGGGGAAACTCTATGGTCACTTTGTTTGTTTTTTACAAAGTAAGCATTACTTTATTTTGTCCACCATTAGATCATGGGGTAAAAAGTGATCTAATGGTGAATAAAGCAAAGTACAAACAAAGTAACTCAAAAACAAAGTCACCATAGCCTACACCTAAAGATTGAAGTTGTAGAACTTTCTTTTTCTTAAAATTTGCACAATACAGTTATATTTTGGTAACGCCAAACAATCCCGGAAAGAAAAAGAAAAAAAAACAAAGACAATAAAAAAAGGTTACATCCGAGTTAATTTTGGCACACCCTCGCCATTAGTATCTGCAGCAAGAAGAATCTGGAGGCCTGCATGAGGCACATCAAGTTCATGATGACCCAGTTCAGAAAAATCTGCGAAATTCGTCATCCAATCAGCAACACTATTACCCTCATGAAATTGATGTCGCACTCTGATTTCTCTATTATTCTTCAATAACAACTTACAACCTTCAATCATAACAAAGGAAATCTCCTGCTTAGTTGATTTGAATCCATGATTTTTTTATCATCGCAAAATCATAACTACTATACTAAGAACTTCACCATAGTAAATTTTAGAAGTTTTGTTCTTTAGGATATGAAATTTAAACATCTTGTCCAAAATCTATATATTTTGGATTGTAAAATCATATAGAGAAAATCATATTTATTAAAATAGAAACACGAAAATTAAGTTTATAGTGATTTGTTTCGGAAATTATTGGTTAGTGGATATTCATCAAACTAATCATATGGTATATTTGTTTAATTATGAAATGGAAATGTGAGAATTATGTCTTATATGTATGTAAAACTTGTGATTTGAATTAGTATTTTTGTGTATGTTCCTGTAAAATATTCAAGAATTAATTAATTGCAAGTCAACTTAAAAAATGAAAAGAAACAAGAAGAAATCCAACAATTTGAGACCCCTTGTACACTTTATTTATTATTTGGACTATATATAAAATTTGCTCCATTAAAAAAATAAATATAACTGAACTCTTTATCCACCCATAATTACAAAACTGGAGTCACTTTGTACTTAAGCAAACTATCTGGTTAAGTCTGAAGAAGTCAAAGCTCCACTTTGACTCGACTCGGAGAAAGACGATCAATCAAATTTCAGTCGTGGTTCTTGCAAATCGTATCATCCATATAATATACAAAAAAATATCCAAATATTTGATATTTTTTTCTATGAATGAGATCTCAAACGATTTCATTAGATATCTTACAACTAGAATCTTACCATATATCTCATTTCATGTATATAATACTTCAACTCTTTTTTTATCAAAAAATCTATTTTTTTAATTCATTTTTTTTTGGGACAAAAGAACATCGGACTACCTGCCTGCCTATGAATCAGCCCTTGAAGTGAGGTGAAGGGGGAAGGATGGGGATACAATATTTTCATTTACTATTATATTGAGATTCCTTAGCCAGCAGATAAGCATACCAAATTTTAGAACATAAACAATTTAAGTTTTACTTATAATGTTCTAGAAGCTTTGTTAAGCAGGTTGATATTTGATTACTATATTTGAATTAAGCTGTAATGACATCTCATATTATTTCCATGAAAGGCCAATCTTATTTTATTAAAAAGCCAACTCATTGGCCATTGAAGTATGGGATATGGAGATTTAAATATGCTTTTTGCTAGTATAATATAGTATATCTTTTCTTTGGGTGTAAATAATACACAATATTTTTAGATTAAAATGAAAGGTCAATCAAAACTGATGAGTACTAATTCATCATAAACAATTAAGTTTTGCTTAATCTTCTAGAAGCTTTCTTTCAAATTGAACTGTACTATTCTACTTTAATTCAGTTGTAATGACATCTCATGATACATTTTGTCCACCAAAGACAATCTTATTTTATATAAAATAAATCCCATTAGCCACTGCAATACGGGATATCAGATTTTTTATATAAAATATTCAGATAATCCTCTCAAAAGTTTAGATGGTAAAATATTTTTACTTGCTTACAGCAACATCATGGCAAATCACATATCTTGAACTTCAATTTTGTGATTTTAGCTTTCTTAAATCTATATAAGTTATATAAATCCAAATTGTCATGAATTATAAATAGTACCATCTCTCATTATGCAAAAACACCACAACGATAAGCAACGAAAATATCCTAAATGCAGTTTAGCCGTACCATACTCATAATGACTCAAATTAGAAGCCACAAAAGTGTAGATAACATGCCATATATACATATATAAAATGTAGTACTTTTGTTAAGTACATGATAAAACCTTTTTTAAACTCAAATTTCTCTCTCTCTCTCTCCAAGATAAAACATAAAAGACCCTCATAAGTCAAAACAAAATTTAATATAAGAAAAACCCAAATTATCTTACATAAAAAAACATAAGGATGATAATTCAGATTTGAAGATAAGAAGCGGAAAATGGGAAGCCGGAAAATGCTGCCGGACTATGGATATGCTTCCATTTGCTACTCCCATTACTACTATCTCTCTCTACCATAAATGCCCCTTCCCCATCACATTCACTACATGATGATGATGACGACGATGATTCCGATGATCTCCCATTTCCACTGATCACCATCAATCTATTCTTGTTAATCTCATTACTATATCCAAGATTAATCACACATGGATTTGTTCCATTGATACATTCCGGTACCGGAATTGTATTCACTTTTTCCCATCTCTGTTCTTGATTCTGATTTTCATTCTGTTCTCCAGCCAAGAACCACCACCACTGCTGTTGACTCTTGTTGACCGTCACCGAAACAGTTGCTCCTCTCGGAGAAATGCTCGAAAACGGCCAGATTCCATCGATTTTAGACCACGATCCACTAATCGGATCGAAACATTCAGCATCCGACCTGAATTGACCTTGACTATCAGTACCATAGCCACTCACTACAAAAAATTTCGAATTGTCTTCCCAAACAAGACCTTGACATTCATCTCTTTCTTCCTCCATATCCGGCAACATTCTCCATACATTCTCTTCAACATCATACACCTCTGCGGACTTCAACGCGTTCTTCTGCCCGTCGTGACCGCCCGCAACATAAATCGTCGACGGTCCGATCACAGCACAAGCGAAAAAAGAGCGTGACACACTCATTGAAGCACCGCGTCTCCACCGCGGTCCTCCGGTGAGATCGAGGATGTGCACATCCGGAACCGGCTCCAGAGTCGCCGGATCCCAACCGCCTAACAGAATTACTTTACCGGATACCGGAAGTGCTAAACACTGGCAGAACATCGGAATTCCAGCTGGAGGACTCGTTCTCAGCCACGTGTCATCCGTAGCGTTGTAGAGACTAACCGCAAACTGAGGAGGACTATGGATCTGCTGATTATTTCCATTTCCCCGATCGTCAATCTTCTCGTCTTTCTTCACCACGGCGGCGTCAGCGGTGGCGGTTTGGGGATGATCGGCGGCGGAATCGGACTGCGGAAGCGGCTGAACAAGAGAAACAAGATCCTCAGCGAATCCAGATTTGCGACGTTGTCGATAGAAACAAGGATTGGAAATGAGAGATTGCCAATTCCGACATACTGAAATTAAATCGGAATGAAATTGATACGGAACTCTGACTAAACACTCCATAGCTATCTCATCGGGAAGTCCCGGGATAAGCTGTTGCTGTTGTTGTTGCTGTTCAATTACATTTCCGTGACGTCCCCGAATAGTTTGGGGACTCTTTAAATTACTCGTCTCTTGTCCCATCGGAGACGAGATAGAATCAAGGAATATGGAGAAGCTAAAGTTGGAAATCTGAGATTGAAGGAGTGGTTTGGGAGGTTGTGATTGAGGATGGGGATGAAGGGGAGGGTATAAGTAGGGACTCTCACACTGTGGTATGGGGAATGTGGATTTTTATCAAATTTATTATTTTTCTATTTTTGTTATAAATTACGAAAAAATCTTAAAAATCTGATGAATCTCATAAATTAAAATACTCATCCATATCGAATGGATCGACGCGTATGTGAACAAATGCATGGAATCATCGGTAAATACAAACCAAATTTATTAAAAGAGCCACAAAATCTTACATATAGTACAAATCATTACAATATTATTAATCAAAATTTCCTTTTTTGGAAGGAAATCAAATCGCTCTTTAAAAAAAAAAAAAGGTTTCAATTATTTAAATAAAAGTTATTTTTTTATAGAATAATTATTAGCTTGTTTTGTATGCCATTTGAAGGAAAATGATCCAATCTTTTCTGGGTCGAATTTCAATTAAGAAATGTAAAAGTTTTGAAACTATGAGTTTTTTTTTCGTTAATATAAAAAAATGGGCAATTTCAAGTTTTCAACACTTTTTCTTTTTGGAAGATGTAATTTCAACACTTGGCTGATCTGAAAAAATGAAAATAACAAAAATTAAATTTGTTAAAACATTATCGATTTTTAAAGTATGTTATTCTTGAGATCATTACTGAATATTTTGACGCTAGTAATAAAATAAATCGTTACTTTTAAAAGCTATGCAATTACATGGAAAAAATTTGAAAAAAAAAAGTTGAATTTTATTTTTCTAAATGAAGCCCTTAATCGTATATCTTAAATTCTTTTTTTTTCGAAAATAAACATTAAATTCTAAATCCTAAGTTCTCAACTTTAAATCATGTGATATCAAATTATTTTTTTGAGATATAATAATTTTTATTGGCGTGATTAACTGGATTTGAAACATCGCAAATATTTCAAATCAAAACCTTTCATTTTTTCGTTAACAGTATAAATTTGTAATTTTATTATTGAAAAGAATGTACTTGTGATTATTCTTTTTTTTTTATATATAATTCGTTGAATGTGAATTCTTTTAAAATAGAAACTATTGATCATTAAGTATATATTTTGTTAGTTTTTTTAAAAAAGAGTATATATTTTGATTTTATCATATCTAATATACTGTTAAATTCTCCTACTTGAAAAATATATTATCGTATTATTGTGTTTGTTATAATAAAAAATTTGTTAGTTTATTCATTAGCTGATTTTTTTAAGCTTATCATGTTTATATTTTAATACTTAAATATTATATTTTCTTTGGTTACAAAAAAGTTTAGTTAAGAGAAGGTGTATTCACTTTCAACCTCAAAACTACAGATCTCAATGAAAGCTTATATTATATATGACATTTGTACTCAAAAATTTATTGCTAAAATACTAAAATACATTTTAATGTCAAAATAATGATCATGTATGATTCTTGCATTCTACTCGAAATTACTAAAGAGGGTATTTTATGAGAAAATTTAAAGTGCGGCAGATATAAAAATAAAATGAATAATGCAAAAGTTATTTAGGATGTAATAATAAAAAATATTTATAACATGGAAAGTATATACTTAAAGAGTTTTTACGGTGTAATATCGCGTATGTTAGAAACTCTATTAATAAAACTGTAATGTACTATTTTAAACAGGGATTATCTAAACTAATATTGTTGTTTATAGCACTGAGATTATCCAATTGACATCACCATAACCTATTGAATTTATATCCCATTTTACTATATTAAAGCCATTCAATATCTCTCTATCAATCTATTTCTATATTGTCAAAGATAGATTTCTGATGCTACAGCCTTTGCGTTAAAGAGAAGGCATACAAATTCAAACTACGATTTAAATTATTAAACATTGCTAAGACAATTATAGCATGTTAAAAGTATGGACTTCATTATACAATAATATACAAGTAGGACTAATTTTACACATATCTTTATTTTTATTTCTTATAGCTAATAACTATGTCAAAATTTTCATTTTTACAGTATATTATTATATTAATTTACAGACAACGATAACTATATTAACTAACTATTACTTGTTGCGTACGTTGTTAAATATGATTACTTTTGGTTTGATATTCTAGTCGATGGAAAAGATTGTAATAGTTTTTCAAATTTTGCACTTTATGATTTCATTCTTTCTTCTAAAATTATTAACTAAAACCAGGCTTATTTTTTTTTTATCTGATTTTTGATCTCACATTGAGTAGACTAATTCGAATTCAGGACAGATCTAAAGATTATAATATTTAAACCCCTTTCAGTCACCGTTGTAGAGAATCGATTCGTATACTTGTCTACCAACTGCAGCTCCATACAACCACTGTGCCAACTAACGATTAGTAGGCGTACTTGCTTTAAAAGTTAAATTTCAAACAAATAATAGACGACCTTATATCATTTTTAAATTTTTAATGCACTAAACCTCTCCAAACTTTATACATCAACCGTAGGCCTTTTATGCATTAAAATAAATTATCAAATGTTCAATCCATAAAAGTCAGAATAATTAAGATCGAACGTTTTTAATCCATAAAAAAGTTAGTTTCTAATACTACATTATTGTCTATTATTGTTGATGAATTGTAAGCTGTTGGGTTTGTTTTGTTCATAATTTTATTATAATAAGAGAAATAGAGTGGAACGTCTAGTGGTTTTTACTATTCACATCGAAGAGGTTTTACACGTATAAAATCTTGTGTTGTTGAGTGTGGTTTGATTTTCGATTAGTTGTTTATGAGATAGATTATTGTGGTGTTGTTATTTATTGTTATTTCGCATATTTGAAGTATTTGTATCTAGTGCACTGTCGTGCTGTTATCGCTTATGCTTCTGTCTTGTTGCTTTTGCTTTGGTGGCTCTTGTAGCTCGTGCACAGGTGTACGTGCTTCTAATTGTTTTAGCAGCTTCTGGTTGTTTCATCACAGTAGGTGCACAACATTGCGTTTTCTGATCACATAATAATTTGCAATATTAATTTGGGAAGATTAATTGTTTAATGTCTTAATTTGAGATGCAACATTTTATAATAGCTCCCTTCAATTTAAATTGCAATTTTTTTATTTGTTTATCAAATTCTGGGGAGGTTTAAGGACAAATACCGTCTCCTTTGCATAGGGACGGCGGTCATTCCTTTATTTGGAGACAAAAAATTGTCCTTTTTTATAAAGATTAAGACTATCTTCAATCATCTATTCTATTTTAACTACTCTAATTTCAATTTTCTCTATTTCATCTTCAAATTTAAAGTGAATACAGTCAAATCTCTCCAACTATTTACTATATTTCAAACTTTAAAATGAGCGATATTCTATGGTCACTTTGTTTTTAACAAAGTAACCATTACTTTGTTTTGTCAACCATTGGATCATGGGTTAAAAACTAATCCAATGGTGAAAAAGAGAAAGTATAAACAAAGTAAGGGAAAAATAAAGTGACCATAGCCTACACCTTAAAATGATATTAATTCTAATAAAAATAATATTTTATTATTAATGATTGAAAGGAAAAAATAATAAAATATAAATAAAAGTAAGCAAAAGGAAGTAATTTATTGTTATTTGAAAAATTGGATATATAAAGTAAGAGAGGATCTACTTGCAAATTTTGAGTTGGTAATTAGAGTACGGTGTAGGCTATGGTTACTTTGTATTTTCTTTACTTTGTTTATACTTTGTCTTATTCACCATTTGATTAGTTTTTAACCCATAATTCAATGATTGACAAAACAAAGTAACCATAAAATTTCTCTTAGAGTACCATCTTCCAAAGATACTCCCAAGATGGAGTACCATTGGAAACGGTTTAACATTATCTTTTAAAATTATAACAAAATTTGTTTTCCTTTGTCTGGGAATGAAATTTTTCTTTAGGAACAATGACGAAAATTGTCTATCATTATAAGGACAACATTGTTCCCTATTTTTAGAGACGGTTTTATCATTTTCTCCCCTATCGAATAGAGAAAGGAGATGAAAAAAAATTGTCCCATATAAATGAGTCAGTTTTTCAATTTTTTGGGATATTTTTCTATCCCCAATAGTTCATCTTTTTAATAATGCATCTATCCAAAGGCATGCCAACACACAACCCATAACCATTGTGCCAAAACTCAACAAGGAGATACCCGTAATTAGACATGGGTATGGGTTTTGAGGTCGGCCGGTTCGCCCAGACACAAGTCCATTAAACCGGACTTAGACACACATTGTTTTCTTAAAAGCAAAGTGATTGGATTGTTAAGTTAAGGAAGGCTGATATACCATGTATCTAACGACATATTATTAGAAATTCTAGGACAAAAATGCATTGAATTTATTTGAAATGAAAACAAAACGTACAAAATGTGTTATAACCTCTACTTTTCTTTGCAGAACAGACAATCGATTCAGTAAAGTATTTTTTTTCTTTTTTTCTTTGATCATTAGTATATTTTTGTAATTAATTTATGGTTTTTGAAAAAAGAAAAAGGAGAGGAAAGTAAGGTCCCACACATGGTGTTGTGAAGATGCAGCCATAATGAAAGCAGGTCCACTAAAGATAAGAAGACGACACACATCTACACATAAGCAAAAGCTTCTAGAAGCATTGTGGCTACGTGTGTGCTTGTCTCTATAAGGATAAGCATCATCTTTTAGAAGAGTGAAAACCATCCCATCATTTCTTTTCTTTTTTTTTGTTATTTAAACAGAAAAAATAATATTTTTCAAAATAAATAAATATCTCATTGTGTTTGTTTTTGGTGTTTTCCGTAAAGATTATTGTATACGAAGCCCATTAAGCTGTCAAGTACTCAAAATTCAGTATTAATTTAATCTGACTGTTTAGATATTTAAAATTCGATATATTTCGACTGATTTTTGCTTAATTTTCAAAAGATCTTGACAGCTCAACTAAAGTATAACACTTTTTACTATGCTAATATGTATAAAAAAAGATTTTATGGTTTGCGTCATTTACAAATTGGGTTTTCGAACTTAAAAGTATATAAATGGATTTGTGATTTGCCTTATTTATAAGAAGTTGTATTTTTCATCTATTATTTTTAAACGTTAAACTCTGAAGAACTATTAGATCAGCTTTATATGTACTCAAATTCAAAATCTTTAACTGTTGGAAATTTTCATATCTTGTGACATTAATGCAAATGAATTTTAATAATTTTAATTCAAAAGAAGAAGTGTATTTAGTTTAAATAAATTATCAAATTCATTTTATTAAATAAAAAGTTAAAAATATTCATTTAATTCATTTTTTTTAACACTTTTAACTTTTTGAAACTTTTTGTTAAATTTATTTTACACCGTTTTAAATTGTGTAATCGTATTTACAAATAGCTCAAGTTAGGTATTTTCTTCTTTTAGAAAATGAAATATAGTTTTATTTGTTGCACCCTACTTGTACAGTGGAGTGACTTTGAATTCAAAATATCAAAACACAGTCACTTCATTCAAACCTTTTCTTTCCAACAAACTTCCTCCGTGTCACAAACATAATAATTTTTTTTTTGACAAAACAAACATAATAATTTCATCCAAGGATAACAATAAAATTTGTTAGCATTAACATATTTAGAAACTATAGATTTGATAAAAATAAATAAAAAATATTCTCAAGTTTTCAATTAAATATCAATATAAAGAGACTGGTTTTTACTATTAGAGTTTTTAAATAAATTTCTAGATTAATGGAAGCAGTAAGTTTATGCGTAATTTTCGAAAAAAAATTCATGTGTTTATTGATTTTGTCAAAAATGTGTCTGTGTTTATCACCGTTACTCAAAAGGTGGAAAAATCATTAACGGTGTTAAATGTGATGATGTGACAATTGATTTTTTGTCTTCATTTATCGATAAATTTCTTAAACATTCATGTGTTTACAACTTTAAAGTGTGAAAAATGAGTTTTTCATATCATAACTCATAAATTAAGACCAAAATATTTCTTGCCACATCATCACATGTAACACCGTAAATGATTTTTTCGCTTTTTCGTTAACGGAGATAAACACAATCCTCATTTTGTCAAAACAATAAACGCAGACACCTTTTTGACAAAATTGATAAACACAGAGAGTTTTTTCGAAAATTACCCTAAGTTTATCGGTGTTTTGATAGGTCTTTTGAAATTGTTTTAAATATAATGTTATAAATTTCTCAAAATTACGAACAAAAGGTCAAAAATTGATAATGATGACAACCTACTTAGGGTTGCAGTGCTAACGTTGGATCATCGTCGCACGGCCATAATGTTGTATTTACAAAAAAAAATTAGTTGTAGAATCCAATATTTTGGATATCTACCTTCATGAAAGAATTCTACGGATCATTCTGCCGTCTGTTGAAAAATTATCTTGATGTACGTGAAGACTGTAGCTGCGGTTTCTGTGTTGTAATAAATTATGTATTTGGAGATACATATATTTTACACAAAATTCTTAATTTTTCAATTTTTAACTTAAAATACATATATTCGAAAACGAATGGAGTAATATATTATTTATTACTACCAAATTAAGAAAATTGTTTTAATAGCAACTCTATAATATAAACAACTGAACAATAAATATACTCTTAGTTAGACGACAATGAAGCCTTAGTTAATAAGATGATATGATGGATCACATTTCAGTGTAGTGGTAGTTTCATTGAACCAATAAAGTTAAAGTTTCTAGAAGCTTTAAGATTCGTCTATCCTTTGTTCTGCAAAATTTGCAGAGTAGATATGCCCTCACTCTTCTTTTTCTATTTTAAGAGATTCCTTTTGGAATTGGAAACCAGCTGGAGTCCTAATTAAAAAGGTAATTATGAAATAAAAAATAAATAAAAATATTTCCTCTCGACAAGGAAATAATTAAATTATTCATAAGCTCAAAATAGAATCTAATTATGACAGAGAAAAATGCCAAAATATATCAATTTTGAGTTTCAAGTAATATGATTAAGTGGGCATGTAATTAATATAGTTATTATGGTATAGGTTAGAGTCACATGCATGATGAAATAAATATAATTAAGAATCATTAGCTTTTCTTCTAGTAGCTATCTAAAAAGAGTAAATAAGAGTTCTAGAAGACCTATATTTATATGCTATATGAAAGCACCTTCCAATTAAATTAAGCAAAGCAAAATACATAGTCCTACTTCCTTCGTTTTCCATAAAGAATGTGCATTACCATGTCAACGGCCATATTATGATATTTGAGATATATTCCACTATGGGAAAGCAATTTGATACATGCAAATTACATTACTTTTCTTTTTGTCAATTCTAGATGAATAAGTGCACAAAGCAAAATAAAATAGATATATCTAATTTCAGAATGAAAAGCGAGGTAATAAAGGTAGTTTATGAGTTCAACATTCTGATTAGATCAGCGTTTCGAAACAGAAAATGTAAACCTCCAACCCCAATATTATTAAAAGAAAAGTCTAAAGATTACAAGAAAGGGGAAAAAGAATTTAAATAAATCGATAACATTTAGTGAGACCATAATCATCACAAAGCTAACTATGGTAAAAAATCAAGAATGTAATCTTAGCACTCTAAAGCTTGTGGTTTCATAATCAATTAAAACAAGTAAATAAATAAAATCCAGTAGATATTATCTACAACAAAATTAAAATAATTAGGATGGGATAATGGATTATTGAAAGTTCATAATGGCTTTGGCCCTGTGAAAAATTTGGAGGACAAATAAAAGCAGAAAAAATATATGCTATTTTAGGTATATGTGGGAATGCATTGAAACGTTGTTTACAACATTACATGTAGTAGGAATATGTGAACAAAATTGTATATGAGGTAGGGATAAGGATAATATTACAACTCTTGCATAGAATGACTCAAAGCAAGTTCCAACCATCTGGAAACAATGCACGTGATCATAAGAACTAGCTACCACCATAGTGAAAATGTACTAAAACATCGTTTAAAGCACTATCCGTGATTGATATGGGATGAGTATGAGATTACTTCTTAGAGTACCCGTTACCTAGTATCCGCCATATATTGGTATATAAGTGCTAGGATTTAGCCATTAAACTCCTACATTTTAATTGATTCAATATTTACATTGTAAAAATATAAAAGTACTGTTTAATTTTTATTCCTATTAAACTATTGGGTGATTTCCTAAGAAAACCATTGTGTTTATCAATTTTGTCAAAATGGTGTTTGTGTTTATTTTTTTTGACAAAATAAGAATTATGTTTAGCACAGTTACTCAAAAAGCAGATAAATCATTAACGGTGTTAAATGTGATGACGTGACAAAAAATATTTTGGTCTTATTTTAGATGATAAATTCCTAAAAATTCATGTGTTTACAACTTTTGTCAAAATGGTGCTTGTGTTTTATTTTTTTGACCAAACAATAATTGTGATTGTTGTCGTTACTCAAACTTAAACGAGGTGATGTAACAAACTTAAACGGATAGGTGTATGAGATGGGCGATGCCCGCGAATACCCTACCTGTTGTCACCCCTAATCAAAAGTTGCATCCGCTTCTACTGTTAGTCAAGCCAAACTGATTCTTAGAAACAATGTTCCTAAAGCACGGGAAGAAGAACCACCAAATTGGAACTTAAACCTGGCAAAATATGCACATTGCTGGAAAAGTTACCTCAGACCATGTCACATACATTCGGGTCTATAATCTCCTAATAATGCTAATAGGAAATACCAATGAGCCATCTGATCGCGATCCTACCTCCACCGTATACTAAAGATTGAGACAAATTTGTTCATTAGTAGGAAACGAACAAGGAGCTCTTGACCTTCATCTGATAAAACAACTAGCATGGCATTGGTAAGGAAAAAAAAACCTCATAGTAATTTGATCACACGAGTCGAACTCCCATTAGTATTGGTAGTAAAACGAACCATCCACCATCGTTGAAGTGACTTGCTTGTGACTTCATCGTGGCAGCCCTATGAAAGAAAGTGATGTTTAAGTCTTCGGCCGCCTGCAACTATTTAACTCTGCTCTTTTCTTTCAAAATGACCCCTTACTCTGTACCTAAAGCTCCAGTTTACAACAAGCCTGAAGCTCCTGCCAGGAAGGGACTGATTCAAACCTTATGTCTCCATCTCGACCTAACTGGAAGCTACTTAACCATTGTTAATTTCGCCAACACGTTTATCCACATGCCCCCAAAACATTCTGCTCAGACTCATAATGTAGGAAAATATGAGAATCTGTCTAGTGATTGCTAATCAATTCATGAACCTTGGGATGCCTCGACCACATTGTAATAACGATATAGAAATGAGAAACCCTCTGATCTCAGATAGAGCAAGAAAACAACAGGGGGTTATAATTGGAGAGGCATTTTGGAAGAGCTGTGATCCACATTCTGGTCGTGAAAAAACTACTCAAGGTCTCAACATTTGTTTTCAAGTAGATGAGACAGACTACGTGAAATGAATCCTTGTCGGATTGAACTCATTTGAAAATGGAAGGAACAAAACTGATTAGCATTTCTAAATTGTATATTCATAACTACTGGAGAATCTTCATATACTCTTTTAGACTTCTTTTTTTCTACTGTTTACATGTTTCGTCGTTGTAATATTGTTGAAAGATGTTTTTCTAAATGCATGTGATACGGAGTGGATACTCCATTAGTGTATGAAAATACGAACCCACTGTCATATGCAATGCATCAGTATTTGCAATTTCTTCCACCTCTTTCAGGATTTCGCATAACATTTGTTTCTGGTCAAAGAATGTAAACTGTTGTCAGAATGCAGAAATCGGAGTTGGGATGTAGAGATTGACGCTGAAATTGTTATTCATGCTTGCTTTTTGTCGAGAGTTTGAAACATGCCTCAACTGTATGTGGGTAGAGCTTGTCTTACTAATCCTAATAGCCGAGGCACGATTCTTGAAATTATATCTTTCTTTTTTCCTCTTCTATATATATATATCAACAATGTCAATATTACAAGAAATCATCACGGGAACAAACTACATCAATTCCAGGCTTCCCCAGACGAGAGACAACTATGGGTGGGTGTTATCATTCCGAGAAGCAAAGAATATTCAAAGTTATAAATTGCTATGACTTAGACGAGCTGGCACCAATTGATGAACTCCTAACAGCTACCCTTACTGCACCTACGCAACTACGCTGCCTCATCTCTGGACTCAATCCATGCCAGTCCTCTCCTCCCTTACACCCTTCTTCAATCTGAACTCCCACAAAGTATGCTATCTGAACCAACACCCACAAATACAGTAAGAACACTGAACAATCCCATAAAGCTGTCACCTTCATCTCCTAAACATTATGCATCTTAACAAAACCTTGACCGTAACTTGCATAAGACATAAAACTGACCTACACATAGCAAAATTTTCAAGTATGCTAACAAGTAAAGTAATAGCAGAAAGTAAGAAAGAAATCAAAGAAACTGCAATGCCAAAAGGCAGTTAATGGTCGTAGATTGCAATGTCAAAGTCGGAACCCATATGTTTCAAATCTGTAATCACCGTCCTTTTAAACATTTTGATGCAGGACCAACCAAGAAAATAGAAACTACAGAAGCAACAAGACATCGTAAGGAAGTTCAGTTTTTTTTTTTTTTTTTGGTTCATAAGGAAGTTCAATTTTATTGTTGATGCAAATGCTGAAATGTTCCTAATAATATCCCTAACTTGATTGAGTAAATATAATAACCCACCTTATCCAAAACCGTAACAAAATTCTTTTATCGCTAGGCCTGGCATCAAATTTACTCTCAGAATGGGGTTCCTATCAGCTAATAAATGTAAATTCCTGTTTCCGCGGGCCACAAGGTTAATACAAGGAATCCAAACCGATCAAATATTTCATAGACATAAAAATGCATACAAGGCCAAGGAAAAACTAGGTTTTGAACAACACTTAAAACAAGATACTTCTAAGAGAAAATATGCACTCGGTCTACACGTACCACTATGATTTTTGTGCTTATAAAGCAAGGGTTTCAGACCAAGATCACTATTTTCAGCAGCTGAAAAGTTCATGAAATAAAGACTATCCTTGATAATGCATTTCTTCAACAAACTGTTGCGACTTATCGACAAGTTAGGATGGCAGTTTGTTAATATGCCAAAAAGTTGAGAACAAGGACGTGGGGGAGCATGCAGGCCCATAATGTGCAGACAGTTACATGTTCATTGAAGTACTAAAATGTTTCTTTGAAGCACCTTCATCTTATCACAATTTTGAAGATTGCGCAACAATAACAACTAATATTATCAGATGAAAAAGTTCCAAGAAATGAAGGTTTAATCATGAATTTCAAGTTATCCCAGCAAGTCATACCTTCAGCCTGAACCCGATAATATCCTGTGAGGAACAGGTATCAGTAATATGATAATGAAAATTGAACGCGTATTAGGGACACAGAAAGGTGGGATGGGAGATTTTACTTGGTTGCGGTTGTTAGAGATGATTGAGACGCAACTGTGTTCCAAAGCAGAAACTGACAAGAGGTGACCAAAAAAATTGTTTATGTGCTATGTACCCCCTATAGGCACAATCATTATATGCCCCGCAAATGAAAAAGATGACCATTAAAAGGTACTGTCCCAAAAAATATGAAATTTTAAATCATGGTGCAGTCGAACTAAAACAATATTTGTTCAGGACCTCTATACTTTCGTTTCATAGCTTAAAGGGTTTGACTTGACCATAACTACCAAGACCTCAATGGCCATACCAATCACTAATTCTGGAAGTTAAATGTAGGGATGGCTACAGAGCAGGGAATCACTTTCTTAACTGTGACTTCCCCAGTCTAGGAAAAATCTCAATGTAATTTTATGTCAAATGTATTGAAGTTCCCAAGTACTGAGATGGAGAAAATAATATGCAAATTAGAAAAACTGAGCACAAGGGAAGTATTCCCCCCACGCCTCTCTTTCTTCCCAAAATCCTCTTCCCAAAGTAATAATAGTTTTTATCGCCAAATCGATAAAACTTCATGGTCTTACTTTTTACAAGTAACAGGCATATGAGCCAAATGTTTATGCGTAATCCCATTCGATCACATTAGGACCTAAACAGACTTCGTAAAAATTTGGAATTTATGAACATGTAATCTTCTCTAAATGCGAAAAGAGAACCTAGAATCATCCATTTTCCAGTTCTCGCCATCTCCTATATTCATCATGTGCAACCGGCAATTGAAATTAGTCATGACATTCAGATGCTAAAGCAAACTGAAAAATAATAATGCACAAAAAAAGATCAATTGCATTCCACTATTTGATTAAACCGTAGTATTTTCCTAATCGTGAAATATCAACATCATGTTCTAATGCTTCTTTTTCCAGACAACACAATTCAAGATCTTAACTAGCTCCATGCTATAGCATCAAGGAGCTGAACAAATTTCAGATAATGTTAACAAAAGAAGTAAAAGCGAAATAAATTGCCAACTCTCATTCACCAATATCAGATACTACAAAGTACAAAGGGTTCACAATCTGCCTGCATTTTAACATGAAAAAGGCTTTAAATGCACAGTATTTAACAACGAATAATGTGAAAGGTGGGGAACAGGAATAGTTTAAACATTCATAGTACCTTGCCAGTAGCATTACGAACAGGTGATATGTGCAGAAAATTCCAAAATGTAGTCTTATTCTTCCTAATAAGAGAGAAAACCCATTAATTAGAATAACTGAACAAAAAGTTTTGACAACGGATGGGAATAACAGTTGGAGTGCCAACCTGTAATTTAACATACGTACTGTACATGCTTGTTCTGCTTGAACGGCTTTCCTTATCTGGAAAAGCATCATCACAGGGTGAGTTTTCTGTCAATACTAACCCTCCATTTAAAGTCACCACCACCACACCCTAACCACAAATAAATGCTGCACACTAAACACATACCTGCTCAAGAACGGTTCTATCTGTATCTGCTCCACTTAACAATCTACAATTACACCCCAACACTTCGTGCTTAGCATAGCCTGGAACACGTAATGAAATAACATAAGAAGCTGAGCAACGACCATTCTTCCAATACGCGTAAACAAAACGCTCCAGATGATCAATGTTAACCAATGAATCTAGCAATTAGTTTGCGAGTTATTTCTAAGAAATCACCTGTCATTTTTAAGAAGGCATCACTAGCATAAACTATAGGTAAATCAGGCAAATGTGGATCCGTCCTGCAAATGAAAAACAAGTTCATTGCAAGAACACAATCAGCAATCTTCCAAACATGAAACATGCTGAAAGTAAAACAATTAGGAACTCGAAACAACTCACAATACAAAGCTTTGTTTGATTCTACCAAGTGATAAATTTAAAGATAAGCTGATAAGTCCGGCTCCGGGTAAGCTGCATCGTTTTCCACACACAGATTTCCCAGTAGATTCACTGTAATGAATCAGCACAGACAAGATATTATTAATGGTAATCGACGCTCTTCGCTTTTCTGCCTCACTTGCCTCACATGGCTCTTCAATATTCCCTCCTGTAAAACACATACAGACACATTAACCAATCTCTAATGCAGTCTAAGCCAAAGAATCCAACACACTACATACCTCCAATATTCGAATCCAACGCTAAAACCCGACCGAGTTCCACCAGCGTATCCGAGCAAACCTCCCTACGACACGAACCAAACATAATCTCTCTTAACCCGGACCCTTCATCTTTACCAAAACTCACTCTACGACTCCTACATACCCCCAAAATGGGAACTTGAACAGCAACAAAGTGAATAACCCTTCCATCCTCCTTCCCGAAAACCGGACACATGTAAAACAACATCCAGAACGGGGTTCCATCCTTCCGATAATTCAACAACTTGATCTGCAAACCCCTCTCTTCCCTGACAGCATCACCAATTTCCATCACAGACTTCCTGTCAGTAAGCGGGCCCTGAAAAATCCTCCCATTCCTCCCAATAACCTCATCCTTGGAGTATCCGGACATCTTCAGAAACCCCGAGCTGGCGAAAACAATAGGGTTCCCGGAAATGTAAGGATCGGTGATGGTAAACGAATCGGGCAGCCCATCGAGAGCTTCGGGTGCCCAAGGAGAGTAACGGGTAGTTAAGGATTGGTGAATAAGACCCAATTGTGATTCCATATAGATGACTGTTCTTCTTTTTTGAAATTGTGTATCCTGGGTTTGCTAATCAGCCCTAATCCCATGTGGTTAAAGCTAAAGGGCTGATTTTGATTGATGGGTTTTTATGGGAGCTTGAAAACAGAGAGACCCAAGAGGAAAAAAAATTTGAGCTTTCTCAAAGAATTATGGTAAGGGAATCCATGGAATTGAAAAAAGATTCAATTTTAGGAGGTGTGAGGTGGGGAAGAAGGAAGGAGGGGAAAATAAATATCAGGGTTTTGGAGTATGAGATTGAATGATGAAAGATTAGTGAGGAAGACACATCAATCGCTGTTACTGATGTGTTTTTGTTCTTCTTCCTCAGCTTCTTGTTATTCTCTAACAGTAGATGACAATTCAGAGCTTGATTTTTGAATATGATGAAGTTTAATCATATGTTGAGTTTGTTAATTAGGATTAGGATAAGGTGCAAATCTGGCTTATGGTTTTCTGAAAAGGTATTAACTCCTGTAATTTTAAGTAAAATTAGTTATATCTTTACAATATGACACGTCATCGAACACCAATCAATTTGTAAATTTTTCTTTTCATTTTGTCTAATTCTGTAAAGTGTATAAATTTTTTTCACAAAAACAATACATTTTTCTACTTGCAAATAACATAAGTAAATTTACACATTACTCTTCAATTATTTGTTGAATATACTATCTTGCAATTTTCGCCATAAATCCGATGAAAATGAGTTAATTATTAGAATAACCCATTTAAGAGGTTTATTAATGTTTCTTTCTAGCTCATTTTTACACATGTTACTACAGAAATATTTTTTTGTGATGAATTGTCTAAAACCATGCATAGAAAGAAATTTGCGAAACATTTTTAGCTATTGTGAAGCTTCACATAATCCTTTTTTCCGAAAGGTATTTTTGACAATCTTCTCTACAAATTACACTTTTTACTACAAGTGAATGACCTGTTTAACCAAATTTGTAATTGACTCGAATAAAATTGTGTCAAACTTAAAACAAGTTAAATAAATCATTGGGCTAATTTCCGTTTTTATATTTTCTTCTCACCACATTACAAAAGGTGTTTTTCACAATAATGGAATAGTGCGTGTGTTGTGGGTAAGTAGGATGTATATCCAATTAATGCTAAGTTGTCGACGTAACCAACCTTAATTACCTAAAACAAAACATTCATACAAAAGCAACCATTCCTTTCTCAAAGAAAAAAAAAAAAGACCTCTCAATTACTAGTAGACAAATGTTAACTATACTTTGTTTTTTCTCCGCTTACGTTCATTAATAGTTATAGATTTCATTCCACAAACTTAATTGATCAAGGGTTGATTTCAATTTTTGTATAAGAAAAATAAGTGAATGATCATGGTTTTTTTTGTATTTATTAAATTTATTTATCATTAGATTAATTTTTATTTCATAATTTAGATTTTTTCTTAAAAATAATCACTTCATGGTTTTTCAATTTAAAATATACTCACTTCGTTTCATAATATTTAACGTTTTGGAGAAAAAAAAAATTCAAAATATTTGACGTTTTACACATTCCAAAAAGCATTAAATAAACATTTTTTCAATTTTATCCTCATGATAATTGGCTAGCAATTTGTAGAATCACTTTGATCATTAATTATTAGAAGATAGTATTGTTAAATCAAACTCTTTTTAATACTAATTAGTGAATTTTTTAATATATGTAAAACCTTTAAATGACAAATATTATGAACCAAATGACAACAATAAATCCTTGTAACAGAAATTTATGTAATTTGTATTTCGGCAAAAAGGGGCATTAATTATCACTACTTATCTTTTATTGGTAGTTTAATTATTTCATTGTATTTTTTGAAGCCGGTAGTTTAATTATTTAAACTTTATAGAAAAAGGAAAAATAACATTTGAAAAAATCAAATGTGGTATGAGATGAGTAGAAATGTGGACAAAAACAAGTAGTAAAATAATTGAAGTGAAAGTAGTAGAGTTGAGTAGGGCCAGGGTGGGACCCATTTGACGGTGGGATTGGTGGTGGTAACAAATATGTACAAAACCCAAAAAAACGGAGGGACTATCTTATCCATCCATCCTCCTCATCATTACGTGGCTATCTCTTCTCTTGTTTTTTCTTATAAATCAATTAATAAATAATTGCAACCTGTCCAAATAAAAACTTACTGAATGAATATACAATTTTAAAGTCCTCCGGGTAATATCAATATCAATATTACTTGGTGATGATGGTATGATATCTGGGGAGTCATGTGACCTCAGGTTATTTATTGGGTTGCTTCGTATTTATAAGAAAAAGGTCCAATTACATTAAGCATAAAAAAAAGGAACTCTCTTTAGATTTAATCTCAGTACAATGCATTGAAAGATTACAATTACAATGCACAAAAGGAAAAGAGAACAGAAATTAACAGCCAGGGATCACATAAAGCCTAATTAGCTAAGCTCTTTCAGTATAGAAACAACATAATGACAGATCATAAGGTAAAAGCTATCACAGAATTGAGTGAAGACTAGAAAGAATACGCCCCAGAAAAAAAAGAAAACCATGGCAAATAGAGAGGACCCGAAGCAAAATTACTGCAGGTCTTTTACCAGGAGGGCTATTGTATCCTCAAATATTTCTCACACCATCATTTGAAACGGCTACTTAATCTCATAATTAAAGTTGAACCGTTGACGTTTGGACAGACGAGTGTTGCACACTTGAAGGAGAATTGATGGGATATGCCCCTTGAAACTGTGTTTTTGATGCAAAACCCGGAAATAATTAAACAGTTTTAAGAGTTATTATCAATGTGTTAGTAACTTAGAATTGATAAACTTTATCGAGAAAGGAAATGCCACTTTTCTGCTTTCTGTCCTTTAAACTAAGAAATTATGAATGAGATTTCAATCGAAGGAAGAACTGCATCACTTGCGTAAAATGATAAATAGAATATAGTTCAGCAATTCACGAAACAAAGCCATCAATATAAATTTGCAGTTCCAAAACTTGCAGTACATTCAACGGATCAACCTTAGTTTAGCTATTTACAGAAGAGATTCACAATTGTGCACTTTCAGAAGACCTGGTGTACTGTGCCATTTCTCATCAAGGCAGAAAACTTTACCTCATACCTGCAGATTCTGTCGCTTTGAGAAGTGGGGGGAGAGTTTCTTCTCCAACTCCACCAAACTGAAATTGATTCATAAATAATTATTCACCAACTACAAAATGCTTAGACAAAACTAATTGAACCCAGAAAAAAGCAAAGCAATTCGCTTACATCTCATATTTACGAACAGCCTCATTTCTTTTGGCAGCATACAAGTCACTATCCTTGGGTATATTGTTCAAAGGATTACCTGTAAGACACATTGGGGAAACCAAAAAAAAAAAAAACAGAGAAAAACATCATTATGCTACATAACCCAGAAAAAAAAAAGAGAACAGAACAGAGCATGAACATGTCTCCTATGATGTAGGATATACATATGAAAGCCGATTTCGGCATCCAAGCAAAAGCTGATGTGACATGTGTTTGTGCATCATTTGTGGCTAGTCTACTCTAGTAGGACATAGACGAACTTGACTGATAACCTTGGTCATAGAAATTATTTATTCTTATTACTGTTATTTTTTTCCAGAGCATATATTAGGAGTCCAAGTTCCATATTATTGGATGCAGTAGGATCTTGAAAAAACACAATTCCCCATTTTGGTAAATGAATAAGAACATCTGTGGGAGGGACCATACTCAGAACAGGTGCTATTTCTTTGGTCTCCACAATCTGGAGGTCTTTAGGAGAGGTTGGCTTGTCGGTCTGCGGCAAATCCTGTTCAAATCATATGGCTAATGCGTTCAAAATACAACCATAATGTTTTGGGGGTAGAAATAGAGATATAGGTGAAAATAAATGGAGTACTGCAGACTTTAAAATATAACAAATATAAGATATTCCATAATATAAACTCGATTGCAGGAATCCCTCAAAAGACAAACAACATTTCAAATTATGTTCGTTTGTAAGAAATATTACTTTTTTCTTATCCTTCCTCTTCAATATCTTCATATGACATTTCTTTATGTAGTGCATCAAATGGTACCGGGAATGTCTGGAGCATAATTGTTCTTTAATCTCTGGGTTTGCTGCTAGCCAGTCAGAAATATCTTTAGACTTAACCACCTCAACTTTACCTAAAGTTTCTAGCCAGGAATAAACTGGTAGCCATTGATCAGATCGTTGAAACCGAGCATGTGGAAGATCAACCTGATTTAGTCCTGTTTCCTGTTGTATGAATGGTAGCAACAGTTTACATTGTAATTTGGAGCATGAGGACAGAGCTACTTAAAGTAAGAGCAGAAAGGCAAATTGAAAAAACAGAGAACGCAATGACAGTTGATATATATTGTCAAATCTTCTATCCAGTATTGTTCTCGCATTTCCATGAAAGTGTATGGTTTACAATATTCGCCATTTAACAAGATAGCCAAAATGCACAACTTCTAATATCACTCAATATCAGCTCTGAAAGAAACCTAGGAAGCTCAGTGCAAAACAATCTTAATAACATTCAAATAGATTATATCAATAAAGAACTTTTGTGGATTCTGCAATTCAGCATTCAAATATAAAATGGGAGGGCTTCCTTGAAACACATGTATATAACTTGTGCCACGACATTCCCACATCCCACCCCATCACAGCAATTTCCTGAAACATAGCTCACTTTTGCTTCTAACATAAGCTTCCTAGTTTCACAAACACTTTTTATATAAAAAAAATTAAAATTCCAAGGATATGGTACATGATATGTATCTTAATATGCCAAACGGTAAGAATGAACATAAATTCTTTGTCCAACAAACATAGAGAAATGAGAAAGGAATGGTATAACAAGATACTTTAAGATGAAATAGGAGGGAATTATTTTGGCAAATTTAGGCTCGCTAGCAATGATGAAGAGGGTAATATCAAGGAGTAGTTTCTCGCTCTTTCCTATTATAAGGCTAGGAAATCAGAGGGTACAGGGAAATACGGACTGATGAAAAGAAAGAAATCAGCAAAATCACAATTTCCCCTCTTGTAAGCACCCGAGACTGCGATTGAAATAACTGGGATTTCCACATTATCAGGCTTATCGGGGACAGGAACGGACCGACTATACCCCAACAAGAAGAGGTTGGTTGGAGCCAAGCAAATAGAGTAGATAGATATGTAAAGGCCCGATTCCCTACATACCAGAACATTGATTATAAAAAAGTAAAAAATAGATCTTGTCCAGTAGAATTTTGCATGAACATATAGAACATAAAGGGATACTACTTAACTATACTAATAGCATTAAAAAGAAAGCAGTTCTAGGATCATAGAGAAAAGTGGCATCTATTAAATATAATAAATTCTAGTACAGAAATCTTGACACATACAGGTGCATCGAGCATACGAGCACCATAAAACGACTACACTAATCAAAATCATGTTGATCTCAAACAAAATTTCAGCCAATTACTCTCCAACTTTATACTTCACTAAACTTCTCCGTAGTACAACATCAGTCCCCAAATACTTGAATAAATGATAACATATTTTCACTAGCTTGGCAGCTAACCTAGATTGCCCCGACATGCACACAAAGGGAACTGTCAACTTAACCGATTGAACTAAAAGCTGGAGGTGATAGTTAAAGGCTAACAACACCTATTATATTAATCTATGACAGGAACATTATTTATAGAACATAAGTTTAGTAAATAAAACGGACACGGATAAGAAAATGCGTGTTACCTGAGTGGGCAGCCTCATGAAATTCTGGATGGCAAGGAGACGATCAATGAGGTCGGGACGGGGCATGGATTGGAGGTCAGATGGTAAGGAAGAGAGGTTAGTGTCGATCCAAGACTCGACCTGGGAATTGCTGACAGCTTTAGCCTCCGGGAAAGCGCTGAGCCAAGCTCGAGCCATGGTTTCCCATGCTTGAGATTGACTAAGAGGACTTTCATCATCATCTTCTTCTCCTTCTCCTTCTCCTTCTAGGGTTTGCTTTTCTGAGTTTTGCATTTTAATTACTCTCCTATTCCAACGCAGATACCACTCCCCACAATTTCTCCTACGCCCTCCTCGTATCAAGGTGTGCAGGCCAGATTTTAAATACTCCTAACACAACTACTCCTCATCTTTCTTTGGCTATATGATTTATTAATTCATCGAAACTCACTATTTGATTCTTATATTTTGAAAGACCGATTTTAGCTCTTTTATTTTTATCGATATTAATTATTTTATTATTTTTGTCCATTTTTTAGATTTTACATAATACTCATTCCATTCTTTTCTTAGATGACGTTTTGAAGTTTTCAATTTATTCTTTTTTATATGACATTTTGCATTACCAATGCATTTATGTCAATAATTTTCCAAAATACACTTACTTATAATAAGAGAGGTGTTAAATAGTTAATTATAATCTTATAATGAATTTTTCAAATATGAGGACACAACACTAAGTTTTGACAAAAGTAAAGGACTAATAAAAATTTTAGTCTTTTCTTTTATATGATTTTGATTTTGTAGAATTTTTTTTGTACAACTATTTATAATAAAGTTCAAGGAGAAAAAAAATAAAAAAATAACGATGTTGTATCTTCTTCATTTAAATTTAGAAATTGTAAGTTATTAAAAAATGCAATAATAAAATTGCTTACTCAAATTTATTTTTATATTTTACAATTGTATTTAAGTTTAGTATACAAAGTCAATCCAAAGAGTTAAATTTTGATGACTCACAAACTCAAACCTCAAACATTTCGCACAAAAAATGAGTAGGGCTTGTGTGTGGGCGAAACAAGAGGAAGAGCTGGAGAATCCATTCCTCTATCTGACCATATCTCATACCACGACTAATAAAAGTACCGAGATGAACCATAAGTAGGGGAACTCCTCCTCCTCAACTCTTCATTGCCCGAGATTAAGTAAGAGGAAGAAGCTCTGGGTCTAGCATAACTTCTTCCTTATAGACTGTAATGGATTCTAGTACAACATTTTCTTTTACTTCACAAGTAAGCAAATGGATAGCAAATCACATTCCTTTACAACGTAGAAGATAAGAAAAGGAAAGTTGATATATACTGAAAAGTGAATCAGTCCCTATAATAGTAATCCACTTATAAAGTTGCTCGCCTGCAGCAGTAGTCAACCTGCCAAGTAAAATGGAGTTCTCAAGCTCATCGTGAGGTAAAGGACAAGTCGAAACAAATGGTGATTAGAGGTGGACAGCTAGTCAAGCTCTAGCTGATGGAGCGAGGGCTGAGACCGTTATAGAACCAATTTTTATTGTCAATTTCACTTTCTTATACAATAACTTAACCTATTCTTAGTTTTTTTTTTCTCCATTACTTGTACTTTTATAATAAATGGTATGTGAAATCAATATATGTATGACGCATTTTAGAGCTACGCGTTAACAAATTAGATCAAAAATATTGCACCTGAGCGTTACTAATGATAATCATTGGTTATTTGAAAAAAAAGTGAATGAGGGTTATCAAGTTGATTGTATGGGCTCTATCAAAAAAAAAAAGTTGATTGTATGGGCCTAGCAAGGCTCAAGATTCATTTTGAAGGCATAATGAGATGGTGTCTCTGATCTGAGCTCCTCCTCGTCTCTCATTTCTCAGGCCACTTTTCCGGTTGGATCTCACCTGCCCGATCTCCAACCAAAATTCCCCTACCTCATCTCATCGCATCCCAAAATCAGTACTGAGAAAGTCCAGATCACAGTCCTCGACGACGTGCGGGTGCCCCAATCGCCTACTGGCCACGTCGTCGCCACCGCTCTTCAGTCCAGCTATCGTATATCTTTCTTCATTACTCTAAATCAGCCAGATAGTGGTGCAGCAGTTTTATTTGCTGAACGAGCCGTAATTTATTCTCTATGGTATTTTCGTTGTGTTGAAATTTCTTCCATTTTCTGTTATCATTTTGATTTTAAACCTTCTGCTAATTCATTTCAGTTGCGCCTCAAATCTTCTGCCCTTGTAACTCTTCCTTCTTCGTCGCCTTAGCTGGCGGTTTCCCTCGCTGATTGTCCTTGTTCAAGGTAGTTAGCTCCCGTTCCGTTATATGCTTCATGCTTAATGAATTACTAGTTTTACTTCATTCGATGCTTCATTTCCTTGCTCTTTCTTTCATTTGTTTCCTAATCTGCTACAAGAAACTTAATTCGAGTTGACATTATGGAAGAATGAGGTCTACGATCATGTTCGTAGTCATGGTCTTAAATAGTTAGGATCCTTTTTTATAGTGTGCAGAAATTGTTTTTTCGTTAAGTCGATGATTCAAGGACACGTTTTTTCCTGCATTCCACTTCCTTTATCTTCTCCTTATAAAGCATGCATTCAGCAAGTTTTGCATAGTAATGTCATAGTTCATCTGATCTTCCTGTAGCTCATACTTTTACTCTGCATATACTTGGAATATGAATAGTTAATCTGATCTTCCTGTAGCTAATACTTTTATTCTGCAGGTACTTGGAATATGAATTTTCTCCAGCGTTATACTAGCAATATTTCATTCAAAGAGCCGGCTCCTGCACATGAAACTCCTGTAGAAACACGGAAAGCACCGAAAGTTTCAGGTCCTTTGGAGGGTCTTGTAGCTGAAGATCCATTCCCTCAATCTCCTATGGGTGAAGATCGTAGAGCAGAGGTCGAGGAACTTGTAGATGAGAATGGCACATCAAGAGTTGCAAATGCAAGTAGTGATGACCTTGTTCCGGAGAACCACTTGGACGTTTCTGAAAAAGAAGGATGGATAACTATCCCTCAAGGTACTTCCCTGACCCCACATTGTCCTACTGAGTAAAGTTTATGTCTGGATGTAGCTAAGCATCTCTGATTTTATTATTATTGACTATTACACAAAAATTTACCGGCATCTTCTGGTTAACAAAGGATGCTATGAACTGAAGTCTTGCCTGCAGTTATATCTTTTCTAATTCAACAATAGTAGGATAGGTATCTCCTTCATCTGCTTTATATCAGGAAGTTGCCTAGTCCAGATCCAGCTTTCTTTATCAGGTCATAGCCCATGGAACCTTTCCTAATTGTGTGTTCACTGATGATATCTGAGTTTCTAACTGATAAGAGCTAACTGATATGATATACAATGTGCAATGAGTGATTGTGATGCAAACATGAAACTGATGGAAGATAACTCTCCCGTTCATTCAAATTGCTGAAGTTATGATTGTTAGGAATTCAAATCATTGAATGGTTTGAAGCTCTTAGGGTTAGATTTGATAAGATTGATGGTCATGTTTGTTGGATTTTCCTTGATTATATCCTAAGTTTCTAACTTGGTGAATATCACTTTATTTTGAAATGGGATTCTGGTCCAAGGTATTCAGATGGAGTTGAGCTGAAGCCTTCATTCTCTTCTCTTCATTTATCGATTTTTTATTCTGTACTTAACCAAATTGTTGCTAGATAGGAAGCCCATGACTGTTCATATTTATTCTGGTTAGTTTATCTTGGTAGTCTTGCATTTATGAAGAAGTGCTCCCTCTCTCTGTTTCACGTGGCGAGCCAATCTTTTTGCAAGGAATTTCAAACAATCCCATCTTTAACATATTATTCTGTGACTACACAAAGTTACAATTTCATGTAAGAAAGGATGTGGAATTAATTGGTGTCCTCTTCCATCACACCACATTGTGCTCACTCTTGATTTCTAGGCCCAAAGATTACTTTCTGTTGGATACTTGATGAATGTGTGTGTGTGTCTGTGTGTGTGTATTGTCTATTATAAATCCCATGGATATTTGGTTCCTCTTTTCTTCAGTGAAAGGGATGGAGTGTCGAGGAGAAGCATCTTTGTATTCTTTATTTTTCTTCTCCTGTTGCTTGCTTATCATGGTTATCATGGATAGGATGTCGGGGGAAAACCTGATATCTGGTCGGAGAAGCCATGTACAGTAGCTAATAGTATATATTATCAATCGCCCGTTGCACCTAGTTGAAATTCGACTTGATTTCTCTTGAGATGCTAAAGTTCTTAGGCTTTTCGTTTGGGGAACCTTTTGTGTTTTCATACTGTGGTAATAACAGGTGTTTGTTGTGCGGTTCTTATCTATTTCCAGCATTTGCTATCATATTAAGATTGTAGTGTTGTTTTCTTCCCTTGTATGGTTTGTTAATGCACTATTGTAAACTTGTAATTTTTTCATATGCATGATAATTCTGATATAGTGCTTTATGCTTCATTTGTTCTTCTAGGGAAACTTCCTGATGATTGGGATGCTGCATTAGATATACATTCGCTGCGCTCCTTAGATCGGTCATTTGTTTTTCCTGGTAAGCATCTTTTTTACTTCTTACGCTGTTACGATTTTGACATTTTGGTAACTAATGCAATCCAGAGTTACATGATACTTAAACTCTATTGCTTTTACAGGTGAGCAAATTCATATTCTGGCATGCTTGTCGGCATGTAAACAGGATACAGAAATCATCACCCCATTTAAAGTTGCTGCAGTGATGTCCAAAAATAGTGGAGGACAAAGCCCGGACAAACATAGTGCAAATATGAAAGATGGAATAACCTGGGACTCAGTAGTAGGGGAAGTGGTTTCTGATGGCTACCAAAACGGGAAGGATACATTAAATCAGGAAACTGATCCTTTGAAGGATATTTTGGCAAGCGAATCTTTTCTCAGAATGGAAGAACACAAAAGGCAAACTGAAATATTGTTGCAAAGATTTCAGAACTCACACTTTTTTGTTAGGATAGCAGAGTCAGGGGAGCCACTTTGGTCAAAAAAAGGTGCTTCTGATTTGAAACCTTTCCAGATTGACGGTACTGTTAATAGAAATGCACTTAAAAAAACTGCAAGTTCCTGTCTTGGTGCTCTAATTGATAAAGGAAGTTTTGATGCCAATGTCTCTGGTGGAGTGGCAAGAGATAGCATTAACTGTTGCTCTCTCCCTAATGGAGACATAGTGGTATGTGTCCGAGGATCTCAGCATGCTTGACAATATTACCTTTTCACTTCATTGGCTTTTCAGAAAATAGTTTAAGCTTTTTATTTATTTGAATTGTTCCTAAAAATTGCTACCTAGGTTGGTCTTTTGTCTTATGCCAGAACATTCTATTTGGCACAGAGGCTGCATATTATCTAATTTGGTTGGAAATTTGGAATTGCACGTTAAGGACTGCTAGTAATGTCATTATGCATGATATGCTTGATATATCCGCGTATTATCATGGATCTACTGACTGATTATTGTAAATGTTTCTTCATTTTTCCAAACCATATGGTTTCTAAAGTGATCTACAGAAACAATTCATATTGGCCTGATAGAAATTTGATTACATATGGGACTATTGTCTGTTCGCAACCAATAAAGATAAGGAACACAACCTTCAGTCGATTACTTTCTTTTCAATGAGATGCATAAGGAAATTTGCTGTAGCCATATGATAGTCAATTTGATTAGAAGGCAGAAGGCTTTATGTATGTAAAGGTGAATGCCTTAGAAGCTGTAGTTATTCTCCACCTCTCCCTCTACGCCCCCACCCTTTTTGTTAGTAAGAGTTCATATTTGTTGATTAAAGAAAATAACTTTTAGTGGGCACTGTGTTAGAACCATTATTTTAACTTGGTGGATATCCCGTATAAGAAATACTGAAATACTTATGGATATCCTTAGCATTTAACTGATGGTGCTATACATGATATGAAGTGATAGTCTTTGGTTTGATGAGAGGTCTGGGTGAGATTTCATTGGATTTTAGGTTGTTTGTGGATTTGATACTCTTCCTACAGTGTATACTGAATAGCAGGTACAGTTTCTCATTCCATTTGTTTGATTGGAAGGATGCAGGTACTCCTACAAGTTAATGTTGGTGTAAATTTTCTGAGAGATCCTGTCATTGAGATTCTTCAGTTTGAGAAATATCAGAACAGAAATCTTTCTCAAGAGTTTCAGGACAACTTCGATGGTATCAATTATGACCCATGTGGCGAATTGTTAAAATGGTTGCTTCCCATAGATAACACGATTCCTCCATCTCGTGCTCCATCTCCTCCACGTGTAAATACTGGTCCGGTTGGTGGCACTCCTCAAAAGCCTAACCCTTCCAGTTCTCAGCTATTCCCTCATTTTAGAAGCTACTCCATGTCATCATTGCCTCATAATACTGTATCAACTCCTCAAACTGGTAAATCAACTCCTCAAACTGGTAAAGCCCAAAGTTCTAGGCCTGGCTTCGAGATTGGTGAGTGGAATCAGTACTCTTCTCAAATGTCGTGGGAAGGTCAAAAAAATGGGGGTGAAGGTCTTTTATCTTTTAGAGGTGTATCGCTAGAACAAGATAGATTTTCTGTACATTGTGGGTTGGAAGGCATCTACATTCCGGGAAGGAGGTGGAGGAGGAAACTTGAAATAATTCAACCAATAGAAATTCGTTCTTTTGCTGCTGACTGCAATACAGATGACCTTCTTTGTGTCCAGATAAAGGTGTGGCTTGAGAATCGTTCCATATTAACAATCTACTCCTGTGATATGCTATACATATATCATAGGTTTATTTGGATTTTCGGAATCTGTTATTAACTTTTGTCATTCCTAATTAACTTAATCAAGGATGTTTTGCAGAATGTTTCTCCAACACATGTTGCTGAAATTGTGGTCTATATAGATGCCATAACAATTGTTTTTGAGGAGGCCTCAAAGGGCGGCTCGCCGTCATCCTTGCCAATTGCATGCATTGAAGCTGGAAATGACCACAGTTTACCGAATCTAGCTCTCAGGTGGTTGTTGGCTCTAGGCATCTTAAAGTACTTTCACTTGTTGGTTATTCATAGCATTTTAACCTGGTAGTGTGGTACTCTTGTACTGGTGGTGGTTGTTTGTGGCTTGTTGATATATTTCATATGAGCAAGACTCACATTCGTTGGTAATCCCAATAACCTAGTTCAACTAGGGCTTAACCAATATCTTCTGATATTGACCATGGTTAACAGGAGGAATTTCTTTTCATGGTTGAGATTTGGGAAGTACATGACAATACTTCTCATCCTGCAATGAGTGTTCACACATGATGAAGCTTAAACTGTTCTGTCAATATCTGTTAATTCAGCCACCTTGTAGAATATGCTAGGCATTTTAATGTTGAAGACAATTGAGTTTTGACCTTGACTTTATGTGATCAAGCACATACAATGTAGTAATTTGAAACTGCTTTAATGGTTGATTTACAGTATACTCATTTTAGTCTTCTGTTTTTTCTCCGGTCAAAAGATGAAAAAAACCTAGGAAAACATGTTTCATACCACCTTGTTTTTTCGGTAAAAGAATAACAAAATGGACATAACCATATTTAGTGGGATGAAGAAATGATATTTTCCATTGTAATTAACGAGATTAAATTGTTTATAATTACATGGTGATAGATCTTCTTCACATACTATTTACAAGACTTCATAAGCCTATAGATTTGTTAGTAATACTATCTTTGGTTTTTGAGAAGCTTTTGGTTACAATGAGAAGCATTGTGATATTATCTGTCATTAGCTTATATTAAGTTTGCTGATGGCAGGAGAGGTGAGGAGCACTCCTTTATTGTTAAACCAGCATGTTCTACGCAGAAAAATGTTAAAGTTCATGGTGAAAAAATGTCCCGATCAACGAGTTTAAATCTTTTGCCAAATCCTATTGAAGTGAGGAGAAGTGTTTGTCATACTGATAAGTATGCAATTATAGTATCTTGTCGATGCAACTATACTGGTAACTATATGTTCTCTTTATAATGTTTGTACCTTCTATCTAATTTTCAGTTTTTTAATTTTTTTGTTTATACTAAATACAGAGTCAAGGTTGTTTTTCAAGCAGCCAACTAGTTGGCGACCACGTATCCCAAGAGACCTTATGATATCTGTTGCATCTGAAATATCTGGACAATATTCTGAGCCTAATGAAAGGGACACACAGCTTCCAGTACAGGTTTCTACTGTACATTTGCTTTCATTTTTGTAATATATCTTGTCTATTTTTTTATTTTTTTTTTCTCTAGAAGCAGCTGATTTATGCTTCTTTGGTATTACCAGGTCTTAACTCTTCAGGCGTCAAATTTAACATCAGAAGATTTGACTATGACAGTTCTTGCTCCTGCCTCCTTTACTTCCCCTCCATCAGTTGGGTCCTTGACTTCCCCAAAGACGACCATTCATCCATTTGTTGGCTTGTCAGAGTCCAGAAGTATAATGAGTGGGGAAAGCGTTGGTAGTAGAGTTCAAAAGTCTGTCTCTATGCCTGTATCAACCAATCTAAAAGAGAGCAGTAATGATGAGGTTCCCTCCCTCTCTTTTACTGAGGAATCCTCTTCCGAAGTTGACGTCATTCCAAGTAATGGTTATGGTTGCACACATCTGTGGCTCCAGAGCAGAGTTCCATTGGGGTAATCTTACAGTTCCTTCTGCTTTTTTCTTTTGTTGATCCTGTTGGACAGGTATTAACAGTAAAAATTGTGGTTGCATCAGACGTGTTCCTGCTCAATCTACAGCTACCATCAAGCTTGAGCTGCTTCCATTGACAGATGGCATAATTACTCTGGATACATTGCAGATTGATGTAAAGGATAAAGGTATTAACTTCCTAGCTTCCGTCATCTGATTTTCTTCCAATAGGAAGTACTGTATTTAGAATATAAACTAGGTTCATTTTCCTTGAAGAGACATGACCATACATGCTTTATCACATGCTGATTAATATTTGTCCATTTCTTTTTGCTGATGCTTTCTCAAATTACTATTACTGCTATTGACTTGTCAAGTTGCCATAGTTATTGTCCTTCTTCTGTTGTTCATATGCACATATACATACAAGAAATGTTGGCTCACAATATTTGGGTTTTCAGCTTGGAATTTTCTTGCTGTAAAATTATGACCCATGATTGAGTACTTGTCAACTGCTAGTTCGCAAAAGATTCTGTCCAAACTGCCCCTATCATTTTTAGAGAAGTGCAGATTTGTTTCTTATGTAAGAAATGTTCTTCTCCAGATTTGTGCCTAATGTCCGAAATGATGAGATTTTACATGCCTAACATTTCCAAGCAGATCAAAATTTACCCATACCTAACATAAAATTTGAAACAAACAGGTTTTACCGTTCTTTGACTTGTTATTTAACTGCCATATACCTTCGGAACATCAATTATCTCTAAAATGTTTACCGTGTTCCTAGCAACTAAGTTTGGTACATATAACAGCTTCCCAACACAGTTACAAACCAAAATGAACGAAACTGTTTATTTTATTGACAAACTCGTTTGGAATGCCAATGTTGCTATGAAGTAATGGTCAAACTTGTTTATTCAGATTTTTCATTAGGTAAGGGAAATTTTTTTCTTGTATGGATACATTTGTGTAAAACTTTATTATTTCATATGTCAGAGGTATGTATATTTGCACTTCTCCAAAAATAATAGGGGCAAATTTGCACCTCATCCCTACAATAAATGTGAAGTATCACTTTTCGGAGTCTAGCTTTTTTGCATGTGGAATCAAATCTTTATTATGTTGGAAGAAAAAGAAAAGTGAACTCTATTACTATTCTTTGTAGTACTAATTTCCATATGTTGTTGAGTTGTAGAAATAGTTGTAGATTTAGCTTCCCTGCAACATTTTTATTACCTTTCAGAGTACTTATTTTCACATGTTAGCATATAGAAAAGGTTCATTGTTTCTTATTTGACTGCTCGACTTTTCAGATTTCGATCATTCTTTTTTTGTTTTCTGTGATAGACTCATAACTCAAAATGGTGATAAAATCCCAGATTCTTATAACTATTTGTTGGGTGTACAGGTGTTACATACATCCCTGAGCGCTCACTGAAGATAAATGCCACGTCGAGCATTTCCACAGGGATCTTTTAGGAGGAAACTTGTGTAATTTTGTTTCATAGACAAATTTTTTTTTCTTTAAACTATGAATGGAAAAGAAAGAGCTGCTTGAAGTGTCTCACCTTGAAATTACGAATGGTTGTTTTGTTGATTTGTTCAAAAGATAATAGCTTTGCCTCATCCCATGTACTGTAATTCATAATCTCGACAAACAAAATCTGTTATAATGAGCCCATTATGGGAAAGAAATATACCATTTTTTTTCTTATAAATGAACAGAACAGAAATATTCTTTGGACACTTGTATGACGGACGGTGCTCATGGTTGTTCAATCACTCTGGATTTAGAGACAATTGAAAGAGGTATGCTATTGCTCACCCACTTTTTCTTATATCATTTGTGTGAGCAAGTAAATGCACCTGATCTGAACTATTCAGATGGCTTATGCAATTTTTTCTATTTGTGTTTCAGAAACCATATCCTTGTTGTACAGAACAAAGAGTTGTGCGAGTCTTGTATAAATTTTCTCAATAAAGTACCCTTTAATATGTAGTTAAAAATTGTTGTTTTGGTGAGAAAAAGAAGTTTCTAAGCTCAAATTTCTTCTGTTATTAGAGCCGTGCAATCATATGCGTAATTGAGTATGGGGTTTCATGCTTTTGCAAGTTCAGATGCATCAACGGACATACGTTTGTCAATTTAAAGAATTAAGGTAAATAACTTGAGTCTGCTTAAGGTTTGAATACGTAGTAGGTCTTTCTATTTTTATATTTTAGGAATAATTATAACATTTCGAGTTATGGTGCTAATTCTACTTTACTGCTCTTCTATTAGTTTTACATATTGTGCGTTAAAATCTTTTCTTATAGGGATACGATGGGTAAGTTACAGATGTGGTGTACCGTCTTGCATATTTTATTTTGAGGTGATAGAAAGGTAGTACATATTAGCATGACATATACTAAAGTCAATTGAAGGAGTGGAGCTAATGCTTACCAAGTTTTTAAGGAAAATGTGAGGTAGTGGATGACTCTTGCCCACCATGCTGAATTTTGCCTCTCAATAGAAGTCTTGCTCCTCCTTTCCAAACCCCTCCAACCAAATCAACAAATCATTACATCAGACACTTATTAGCTCTCTCTTAGTTCTTAGTCATTCTCCAATTCATTTCTCAAATCTCTCTTAGTTTAAGTTCCTACTTTTCAATTATCAAGCTCACATTCGAGTTATAATTAGTTCTTCAATCAAGCGTACTCAGATTGATCTTTAGCTAATTGATTCTCGCTCAAATTTGTTTTTCTCTAGCTCTCAATATTATTCCTACAACCTCTTTGATCCTCAAATTCAGTTTTGTACAATCCGGTCTCCAATTCCTTAGTGTAAATCCAATTCATAAAGTTCTTCAGGTCACATTCTCTATTTTCAAACCCGACTAATCAACTTCGTGTTCACTTTTAGGTACCTTAACTTCATCCAAATTTCGTATTCTTTAACTTTAAATTTTTCTCACATATCAATTTTCAAGTCTCAAATTTTATTACGCCCAAGTCGACTTCCGATCAATAAGTTTTACGCCCTCAAAAGTCATGCCACAGATCTGCCTACTATCCCAGAAAATCAGGATTCCATCAGCAACTTCTCTAACTTTTTCAAGCCACTTCTGATCACCTTTTGGCCTCTAATTTCTTGCACCCGTTGCTTTGTGCCTTAGGGAAATTCTCAATTTTACGGAATTCAGTTCTCTCGGATAAAGTTTATGATTCTTTGAGATCTTTGACACAATGTTTCTGCCAATTTTGGACTATAGGTGTTGATTTTGTTCATGTCATTTCTTAAAAGCTAATTTGACATTCACTCTTCGTAAATTATATTCGACCTCAATACTCGGAGTCGAAGCACATTTCCACACTTGAGATGATACGCAAAGTTTGTTCATTTAATTTTCAATATGCATATATTTCATTGTTGCTTTCTATTTAGCAATTTCAGTTTTAATTACCAATTTCTATTCGGATTGTATATTATTGTTTATTCCCACTTTGCAAGAAAAAACATTACAAAATAAATAAAACAAAAGCAAAAAATTGAAAAATCCCTTCGCGTCAGTTTTCTAATACTTTTGTGTGATTGGTAATCAAATGCTAAGTTAATCGGTAAAGGTGTTATAACGACACTAAAGATCCAAAATGGATTTTCTTTTCTCAATCTTTGAGTCCATTGCCAATGGTCTTGCTTAGAAGTAATGTCTTTAAGTGAATTACAACAGTTAGAAATCCATTTAAACAAATTGAAAATTTACTTTTCTGGAACACCTCACTCATGATCAAAGTTGAAATTGGCTCGTATGTTTTATCAATTTGAAAATATCCACAATACAAATATACGAGGCTGAATTAATATTGGAGGAATTTATTATTTATATTTTGAAGAAAGAGGAATTTATTTATCAATAACGATACAAACTAAAGATCTAATGTATACAATTTAAGTTGAATTTGATCTACTGTTAACTTATATTAACCAAAATCTACAAATTGTTGTTAGCAAGCTTTCTTTTTCCATTACTAACTCATAAAATCTAATTGGTCAACATTTAATGGTTCTATAACATTGTAAGGCACTTGAACATTTTTTAAGCACTTTGACATACTTTGCATCTGCAACTTGGAAATTTTGTTGGTTGTTATAGTTAGGCTTTGCCATTTCTACACCTGTCTGGGAGAATGAAACTCCATTTTCAAATTCATCTCAAGAAGAATCCTTCAAATCAATGATCGAACCTGGATAAACCGTTAAGTATCTATATCCTTACGCATTTTACATTACTTGCCTTGTTGCTTCTGAGCATATATGTGTGTTGAATATTGAGTATTGAACTACTTTTTTTCTCAAAGAGTGATTAAAGTAGTTTAGCCAGTATTTGTGTCAATTCTAGTCCTGTGAGTTAGTTTAAGCGTGACTTGGTCTGGCGGCTAAGCAATCAAGTCTATAGCAACTAAGCATTTTGAACCTTCTAAAAAACTCTTGCTAACTCAATTTTATTGAGTATCAGAAGCATTGCTACTGAGTGTTTACCTGTTAAGTATTTATAGATACCACAAAAACTTTTTATTTGGGTCATTTACTCTATTAAATGACCCCTAAAGAGTATTAATCCTTGTATTAGGGACCTACAAGGTTTCGACTACTATTTGTGTTTTTAAACTAGCTCTTTAGGTTATATGTTGGTGGTGTTTGGAGAAATCCTTAGGCAATTTGTTAGTGAGTTTATCGAGTATGGTTTGAAGAATATTGGGTGGAGAGAAGAATTATATGTGTATCTTTGTAGACACGATGTCCGTCCAATGTTCAAAGATTGGAATAAAAGTAAATCATGTAATAGTGCAATAGAGTCGGTTCAGTTCAAGTATGCAGTTTCTGCTACGAGCCAAATTTGTTATATGTGTAGTTTGCTAGGGCACAACGAACCACTATCCATGTTCGGTTCAAGTATGCAATTTAAGGAAGAAGAACCGATAGTTTAGTGTTTCAAGCTGGCAAGATTATCATTTGGAAACAAATTCCCATATTAGCAACATTAATGGAATTGACAAATCATAGTCGACTAACTAGTTAACCAATGTTATTTTATTATAATAACTTTTCCTTTTTATTAAAAATGATTTTGGGAAGGTTAACTTAATTGGAATCCACAATTGGCTTAAGCCGAAGGAAAAGGTGACGATAAAGTTTTATTTCCTATTGCAGCACCAACTAGTGATTTACGGTTATCATTTTTCAAGGTATTAGCGATAACCTCTAAATATAGGGATTTCATAGAGGAGGTTTTATTATGAAATCTAGCTTGATAGTCGTGTAGAGGTTTCATTCTCCGTTGGCAAATGCCAACTAAATGTTGATCCTTATACTTTTGAATGCTCTCATAAAGCGAGCCATAAAGATATCCTTTTAAGTATTTAAAAATGTTGATTGACCTTATCGATAATTCCATGTACCTTACTTATGTTGTTCCAATCAAGATGGTAAGGAATATCTTACAATCTTGCATATAAGGACATACTTTTATGTGAACACAAGCACACCATCGACACATCTTGTCTAAATTAAGCAAGCATCGCCTCCACCGACAAAGCAAACAAATTTCCATATTGCTCGTAAACATTTCTCAACATCATCCATCAAATAACACATACGTCCATCAAACACCTACTTATACAAAGACAAAAAAAACTAACTCACCTAACAAACACTAACAAAAAAACCATCAACTAATTAAATGTCGGATATTTAGAAGTAGCGTTATTTTGTAATAATAAATACATTAACTTAAAAGTAAATAATTATAGACTCAAATATCAATCAATGAAGTGTTTTTGATGTCTATATAATGATTAAGCTAATGAAATCATTCTAATTTTAATTTAATCATCACATAAACTAACTAGTTAAACAAGTATGTGATGTGGACTCTAGTAGCAAACTAGAGGGGTAGCTGCCCGTAATCTATCTGCCCGCATTCTACGGGCAGAAGGATATTGCTTTTTGCAGTCTTTGATTCCATTTAAAAATTGAAATTGAATGAAAAAGTAACAATAGAATCGACAGCATGAAAGAGAAGAAGAAGAGTGCTCTTATTTAATTAATTAATTTTATCTCATTTCTTTTTCGTTTTTTGGGCTCTTTTTTTTTTTTTTTTTTTTCATTTCTTTTGCTTTTAAACTGATCAGCTTTGTGTAAGTTTGTGTTATGTTATGTTATGTGTGTTCAGAGACTTATGTTTGGTTTTCTGTTTTTGGGTTCTTGAGATTTCTGTTATCTTAAGAACAGACATTTGTTTCCTGGTCTGAGGTTTGTTTTTCTTCAAAAACACAACACAAGTACTTGTGTTTTGTTTTTTTACAGCTTAGACTCATAAGGGTCGCCATTTTTGACCTTTTTTTGATGATCTAACTCATTTTCTCAACTGGGTTTTTGGGGATTTGAAGAAAACTTGTTCAATTTGAGTTCTTTTCTTCTTTTATCCCCAAAAGGGGGTTTTTTTGGGGATGAAATTGTGTTGGGTATGTTGAGCTAGTGTTATTTTGGGAGGGAAGGGGTGGGATTTGGGGGGTTTTGGATGAAAAGTGGGTCTAGATACATAGGTTATTGTGAGGATGGGATTAGATGGGAAAGAGAGAATTAGTGTGGATGTGAGAAAATCAAAGGTAAGTAATAATATTAATAATAAGAAGAAGAAAGATGTAAATTGTAGTGGAGAAGAAGATGGAGGAGAGGAGGGAGCAGGTGCCAGAGGATGTTGGATCAAGTTTAGGTTTATTGGAAGCTGCATTTCTTCAAGATCCAAAGTTGATAGCTCTGTTAGTGGGACCAGTACCCATTCTGGTAATTCCTCATTCTCATCTGCAACTTTTATCTTTTCTGATGATTATTTTGCTTGGCTTTCTTGTCTTTTTCCTTGATTAGTCCCTTATTTTTAGTTTGTAGATTCAAATTATTTTAAGTGTGGTAGATAAGACTTTGCATCCAATTGTTAGAAGCTAATTTGCTAATGAAAATGTTGTGTTGTGTGAGAGTGAGAGTGAGAATTGAATCTCTTTCAAGATTTTCTAGAACATATATGTAATTGCTAAAATGTGTCAGTCAATACTTGGAATTGCTTTTAGAAATTCCATATTTCTGCTTGTAGGAGACTTCTGCATCTGCTTCTTGATAAAGGAATGGGATGATTTGGTCCTGGCACGGCATTACTCATCTGATTGAGTCTGTTACTCCCCTTGAGTCTGTTTAGATTGGGCCTTACTTACGTTGAGTTTTTCTTATTAAGGATATGAATTTCTCTCTTAGGAACAAGTTTGACCATGAGGGATAAACCAAATTATGATTAACCATCCATTCATCTTGAGACTGCTTCCTTTTGGTGTTTACCGTTTGTGCTTGTGTTTCCGTTCTGAAACACAACCGGTTGTGAGTTTGTATCTGTGCCAAGTCCACTGCTGGTAGTAGCAAACAAACTGCTAGTTTGTGATATGAACATTTAGTTGACACTTGACATTAACAATAGCTGTAAATAATGGTTTACATTGGGTATTTGAACCCTGAACTTTTAAGGCATTGTGCAGGTAGGAATATGATATACTTTGTGGGTTCCGAATCTTATTAAAAGAGGCTTTAGAAAGGTAGAAGAGCATGTGGTTTCTGAATCTTATAGAAAGAGGCTTGGACAAGGTAGAAGGGTGTGACAATCAAGTCCAGAGTTAAGATGTTTGAGGGAAGCTGTATGTTATACTTTTGTGTTGATTAAGTCGAAACACAATGATTCTTTGGGGTATTAGCTATCCATCTTTTGCTTCCTCATTCTTCTGTTCTCAGAAATCTTTTTCCATGATGATTAATGTTTTTCATGATCTTCTCAGCATTGATATTTGCAACTCTGGCTGATTTGTGTGGGTTTGCTGATCTTGTGAATGCCTATGCTCTGACTTAACTTATTATATTCCGCTTCTTCATTGTTTATATTCTAACAGGGTAACCTTTATGTGTGTATCAACAGAATGTAAATCTATAAATGATACAAGCTTAGAGCAACCTGCTGCTCCTGTGATCTCATCAACAACCACAAGTAACGCAGAAAGTAATTCTTCCACTGCCAAACTAGAAGAGGAACTTAAGATTGCTTCTCGACTGCGGAAATTTGCATTTAATGATCTGAAGTTGGCAACAAGAAATTTTAGACCCGAGAGTCTTCTTGGCGAAGGTGGTTTTGGTTGCGTGTTTAAGGGATGGATTGAAGAAAATGGAACTGCCCCAGTAAAACCTGGAACAGGATTAACCGTTGCTGTTAAAACCCTTAATCATGATGGGCTTCAGGGTCACAAAGAGTGGCTGGTATGAAACTTAGTATTTGTTTTAGATGCTCAAACAATCTTGCGTAAATTTATTATTATTAATGTATTTCTCATCTACATTACAGGCTGAAGTGAATTTCCTTGGCGATCTTATTCATCCTAACTTGGTGAAACTGATTGGTTACTGCATTGAAGATGATCAGAGGCTGCTCGTTTATGAGTTTATGCCTCGAGGAAGCCTGGAGAATCACCTATTTAGAAGTAATTGTTCTTTCTTCCTTATCTAGTTTCCACTTTTATTTCCTTAGGCTTCTAATATGAGTGAGGGAGGCCTATATGTTGGTCCATGATATTCATCCAAGATGGATATGAATATGTGCACTTGAGATTCAGACATGATTGCTTGTTGGATGAAGAGCCACCTTAAAAGATTTCTTTGTCATAGCTTCTTTGTCTTTCTAGCGTGTATAAAGGTTGATATGGAACTCTTCGATAATAATGTTATTTACAGGATCACTGCCTCTTCCATGGTCCATAAGGATGAAAATTGCGTTGGGTGCTGCAAAGGGTCTAGCCTTTCTTCATGAAGAAGCAGAAAGACCAGTCATTTATCGTGATTTTAAGACCTCCAACATCCTATTAGATGCGGTACATTATGAAACTTTCACAAGTATGTGTACAATACCTTCTTGTGGTGCGCCTTTTTAACAACATGCTATTCCAGGAATATAATGCCAAGCTTTCTGATTTTGGACTTGCAAAAGATGGTCCTGAGGGAGATAAGACCCATGTATCGACCCGAGTAATGGGAACATATGGCTATGCTGCTCCTGAATATGTGATGACTGGTATGCCTAACAAAAAAAATCTAGATTTTTTGTTCAGTTATCTTTTATTCTCAATTTCATTTCATTAGAGTTGTCAGTTGTTTTGTTTTACTCTTTGTCTTTATGCTTCTTTACCTTTTTTGGAAAATGATAAATTGGAATTGTCATTTGTGATGGGCAGTTGTATCATACATGTCAAAAGTTTAAAAGATTCTCATTCCTTGAGCGCTTTTGGGAAATATCCAATGCTTCTGAATTCTGTCATTTGATAGGATGGTTTAAGCATTAGGTGTTCTTCCTCTGGATGTAGATTTGACAATATGTATTTATGCTATATGCTATTGATCTTTACTATGAATTTCTGTTTAAATACCCGTGGTTCACAAACTCAAAAGAATAAGTATATTTTCGAGACTGTCCTAGGACATTCAAGTCATTGTTCAGAGTCTTAATTTGAATGGTTTAGAGGCAGATATTCATGGTTTTATGGGAAGATGATGAGAACTTCAACAATGGTTTTGGTCAAGTCTGAACTGATTAGTACTTTATTGTCTTAGGGCATCTTACATCAAAGAGCGACGTGTACAGTTTCGGAGTGGTTTTACTAGAAATGATAACTGGGAGAAGATCTATGGACAAGAACCGACCAATTGGAGAGCATAACCTTGTGGAATGGGCTCGGCCTCATCTGTTGGAGAGAAGGAGATTCTACCGATTAATAGATCCTCGACTTGAAGGACATTTTTCGATAAAAGGTGCACAGAAAGCAACACAACTGGCTGCTCACTGCCTTAGCAGGGATCCGAAGGCCAGGCCCCTGATGAGTGAAGTTGTGGAGGCACTGAAGCCTCTTCCGAATCTTAAGGACATGGCTAGCTCATCATATTATTTCCAGACCTTGCAGGCAGACCGAAGTGCATCGAACAGCCCAAATGGGAAGAACAGCCCGAATGTGAAAAACAGCCCAAATGTGAAAAACGGAAACCGAACACCAGGAGGATTAATGAAGAATGGACAGCAACAAAGAAGCCTTTCAATACCAAATGGTTCGCAGGCGTCTCCTTACCACCATCAATACCCACATCAATCACCAAAACCGAGTGGTAAAGCGTAACGAAACAGAGGGTCAGTAATTTTCTGAATTTTCTTGCCATTATTCATTTGCTTTTTCCCCATGTTCCGAGTGTAGATGTAATTTTCTGTGAAAGCATTTGTTGTTGGAAAGTGGAAAAGGCAAAATGTTGAGAAATTAGAAAGATGAGCTCCCTCCCATCCCAGCAGGAGAGAATGAATGTTCATATGAAATTACAGAATGTGTTGGAATGTTAAAATTATTGATTGGCTCCTTTCCTTATAACATCTTTCTTTCTCATTCTTGTGCTTCAATTTGATGAATATACCAAAACATTGATTTCACAACTAAACTAGATGGCTAAAGGTCCTTGCTGTTTTAAACTTAGGCTTAATGCATCATTAATGTCTTAAACTTAATCAGCTCTCTAAATGAAACATTTGAATTTCTTTAAAACAACATGATTAACTCTCTAATCTATAAGAATGCCTTGGAGGTTATGAAAAATAGAAAGTTAATTTGTATTGGAGATTTAGAATCGTGAATTTGATAATATATATTAATTAATAAAATTTTTAAGTTTTGAAATGTTTTATTATTTTAAATAATTGAGAGTTATCTATCAATCTAAAGCAAGTTCAAAGTATTAATGCTAGATAGGTTATGATTATCAAGTTGAAATTTTGGGAGATTAACGAGTCTTGCTAGATCTTTTTGGATAGGTTCAAGACTTGCATTATGCCTTAAATTTATATGCTCTTTGGTGCGGAAATATTTGAAAGTAAGAGTGGCGGTTTTGTAATTGTAATTAGCTTTAAACCTTATTTTCATTAATAAACCAACAAATAAAACTCATGGCTATACTACGAGTCTCGTGCTATATTTGTCAAATTCGACCATTTACATAGAAATTTTAGATAGTCAAATTCAATCATTTACATTGAGATTTTAGATTGAACTTATTGTTGTACAAATAATGTGACACTAGTGTGTCCTTTTTTTTGGAATTGCCAACTCTACTATCTCCTTATATTCAAAAACACTAGTAATTTTTTTTAAAAATGTTACACTAGTAATAGGAGATATAGTTATTTAATAAATAATATTCACTTCATTATTTGTAATTTATATACAAAGTATTGAATATTTTTACTCAAACAGAATGAAAAGTATGCAAAGTATTGAATATTTTCACTCAAACAAAATGAATAATGTTGTCGTAAAGATAAATAATTTAATAATACTTACACTACAAGACCCTCAATTCTCAAGTTTATTATATTCAACAGTTTAAATTCCTCGATTTATTTAAATTACTGATTTACCTTTAAGTGCAAATTGCATTTTTGGCACATGGATTTTCATGTATTTACAATTTAATACTTTTCTTATAAAACATTCTTAACAATTCAGTATTTTACTAATTAAAAATCTGCTCATGCCATTCATGTAATTCTTTGCTAGTGACAGGTTCACCTCATAAATGTAAGAAACGATGAGGTTTTTATTTTATTTACTTCTTGACTGTTTCTTAATACATTTCAATATATTTTTATCCTATTTCTTACATTTTCTTTTTACCAGCATATTGTCTCAGAAGACCCATTCATTCATATTTCATTGTGGTGGGGTGGGGTGGGGTGAGGCACAATATGTACAAATAAAATGCATCTCATGCTGCCTTCCTTGTGAGTTGCTCTTTTGATGTGCTCTCAAATATCTTATCAGCATTTCCCACCTCAAATCCATCTCGCCTATGAAACTCCTTAATCTGTTCAAGTCCATCATCAAGTTACTTAATCCAAAAACGGAGCAGTTTACTAACATAAATCGATGCATATAATTTCTTTGAGAAAAAGCAAAGACACTGCTGCATACCTGTTCCTCTGGTAGATTTTTGAACTGAGGTAACACTAGACGTTCAGCAAACTCAATGTATGAACAAGGTACTGCTTCTGTAACTCCATCTGAGAATTCGAAAGTAACTGAATCTGCTACTGTCGAACTTTGTTGCAGAAGGCCGTCAGGGCTCACTGGTATTGGCAAGTAAAGTATGTTTTTGTTAATCAGGTCTCGCAGATATGAAGCAACAGTAGAGAAAAACAGAGCATCTAGCATTTCATCTTTAAAGTCAGATAAAAAAGGTTGCATAAAAACTCATGTCAGAACTTGACTCTTAAGCCCAGATGGCTGAAATCAGTTGTGAAGGTATTATTTATGCTACGACAGCATGAAATTTGAAAAATAGTCAAAATACGTAGCAATTTTGCATCTTCATAACTCTATTAAAAGGCTGAAGGTTTCCAAGCCCTTAGAATTCTTAGTGTTGAAACGATGCTCCGTGAATTTATGAATCATCAGCAAGGTATTTGAATCGCAAAATTATAGCAACGAAATGCTCAATTCAATTAGTAACGAAGAACCATCCATGATGTAAAATCCTTTCTAAAACCAACTATTTTCTACTTAGTTTGCTCATGCATCTTGCCTCAAAAATCAGAAGATGATGATCTCAGTTAAGCTCCAACAATTGAATAACATATCAGTTACAGATAATTCATGTCATGCCTTCAGAAAGTGTAATAAAATCACAGAGGGTTTTGCTGACATATCTATCAGAGTATGACGAACCATAAGCATAACCAAATAGTTATGAAGTTAGTAACGTACCTTTGAGAACACCCCCTTCAGAATTTAACTTGAACCCGTTCTCTTCAATAAGTTGATTGAGGGATTTGATATGTTTCAGGTTGGATTTGAGCTGATGAGTTGAAATGGTAACATGGTTCAATGCATAACCATTTACAAGAGTCCAGGCAGCATATTCACTCTCCCTGGCATTTCACAAACCAAACTATGATTCTTTTCAACATTATTATATCTTCAAAAAGAAGTTCAAGTTTATCACCATCATTAAACACAAGACGAGGTAATTATAACAAAGAACTATACAATAATAAACATTCACTACGTATCGCTGCATAATATGTTACCAAGATCAAAGTGAGTTTAGCACAATTTCATAATACTCTCGTGCAAGAAACAACAGTATTAGATTTCAACAAAAGACTAATTACCTCGCCAATTGCTGAAACTCAGCATATAAGGGTTTCTTCCATGTCAAAGATCCCAAAGTACTTGCAAGAGCCGCATGTTTATATCCGCTACCAGAAATTTCAGTATATCTTTTAATTATTTCCTGGAAAAAACAGTACAGACCAAATCAGCAATTCTCAAAGATATCAAACATCTCAGAGAATATAAACTAGGTAATTCACCTGAGCTTGTGGACTCATCTGATCCACAAGAAGTTCCGAAACGAAAATCCTTGGCAGAGGACCATCAACACCACTGCCACCATCAGAAACCGAAACACGGGGAGGTGAAAACCACAGGGCTTTCAACTTTTTAGCAGGAAAACGCAGCTCCTCCTGCTGCGTATATCCAAAATCCAGAAAAACACTCGCCATGGAATCAATCCCATGACCATTAACCTAACAAAAACCCCAAATCACAACAATGTAACATTCATACAACACTAAAATTAATCAAATTCCAAATTAATTTAGACCATTATACCCCAAATGTCCTAAAAGCAAGATGATCATAGCAGACGCGGCCGCCATCAGCAGACTGAACCAGCTCCAATACTGATTTGGCCGTGGGGTTCCTGTTCAAATAAACCTTTTCCATACCTCCGAGCACGCTCCTGAAAAAGGAATCATTTTCCGATATGGAGGCGGAGACGACGGAGAGAGATCGGAATTGAGCGGCGGGGAGTGAATTTTTGGGAAGGTTGATACGGCGAGGAGAGAGGGAAGAAAGGGAGCGGAGTGATGGGATGGAAATGGAGGGAGATGAATATGTTTTGGTGGCGGATGAAAACATGGTTGATATAGATTGAAATGAAGAAGAAGATGATGATGAATTGAATATTGATTGAGTTGTTTATGTTAGGATTAGGGTTATGTTATTATGAGGTTTGATGATGATGAGATAGGGATGACACGTTTCCATAGCATCATGTTTCATAACGTAAGCTTAACGGCTCCATTACAGATCATCCCTAACAAGGAAAGAGAGAGAGAGAGTCCATGGAGTAATTTTAAGCTTGTTTGGATACTAGGGGTGTGTCTAATTGGGAAAGTTATTTCGTTCGAATGTTTGACAAGAATACAAGAGATTCACAAATAAGATAAACGTCATAAATATAAACTCGAAACCTTTTCGTTAGAAACAAACTTCAAGTATGAATCATGTTAAGCATATAAGGAATACTATATTAATCATATGATTCAATCATGATACATAAACAAACTAGTTCAACAAGAATGATACGATCAAATATTATTTAGCAAAGAAGAGTTAGATGTTGTGAATCCTATACACTTTCTTGAAAGAGTTTTCAATCCTCGAATCGTCATCGCTTGCACCTTCTTGTTGTTTCTTTGTGATAAGTTATTATTTCAGATAAACTTTGATGTAATATAAATAACTAAGATAATTTTACTTGATTCCTCAAATGCTAGAGTAATCGTGTGTATGCCACACTTAGGTGACATACACCATGTTCAGCAACTGTGCAATCACAATGCAACCTCACCAAAATGAACATACAAGGCGCTATTTATAATCTTCAAGTGGTGTGTTATAGAGAGTTGCAACCATTGGTGAAAAACCATCTTAATCTTCATGGAGAGTTGTCTTTATCCTCTTGTAAAGTTGCTTCAATTCATAAACGATATGACACAACGCTTGGTGATGATAAGGATAAAAGTTTGATGAAGGATTGCATAGATTCAGAGTTATGTTTACATGACTCATGCTCGTGAGGTACATGGTCGCGCCCGCGAGGTAAAAATCTCAAACATTCTGTTACTCCTAGCGCCCGCGGCAAGGCCTATCGGCCAAGTTGTCCAAATTAAGCCCGTTTTAGCTCCAAATCATCCCAAAGTGCCTAACTCTTCCTTCTTTATTCCTCGCTTTGCTTCAAACTACTCAGTTTTTTCTTGACCTTGATGTTGATCGAGTCTTAACATAAAAACAAGCAAACTAAAAGTAGAAGTATCCTAAAGTAACATTAAAAGAAATGAAACACACAAACAATAAAGTGAAATGCATGCTAAAAACAAGTAAATTACGAACTTATCAAGTTTTGCAATGGCATTGGCCACTACCTTATGTTCACTCTCTGTAGAAGAACGGGAAATCGTAGGTTGTTTACATGTTTTCCACAACACAAAACGGTTTCCCAAGTAAATGCAATATGCCCCTGTCGAGCGCCAGTCATCTGGACAACCACCACAATCACTGTCAGAGTAATAGTGAACATAGCGCATTGGCGAGGCCAATAGTGAGATGCCAAGATCGCGTCCCTTGTGTACGGAAGTATACGCTTAACGCCTTTCTAATGCTCATCAATCGGCCGATGCATGAATTGACACATTTTATTGGTAGCAAAGGCAAGATCTGGACGTGTAATTGTCAAGAGACATGATCAGGTCTATCCTTATCAACAGAACCCTAAAGTTGTTCCATGTATATTGTTTTTGTCAAATTTCCATGCAGAAAGGCGTTAGACACATCACGTTGTCCAACATACCAGCCATGAGATGCAACAAGCAAGAGAACCAGCCAAATAGCAATGGCCTTGACTACAACTAAATGTTTCTTTGTAGTTGTTTGCACCAAAAATAAATTTTGCTAAACTCGACATGTTGTTCGGAAAAATTCTCCAGTAGTGCTTTTATCCACAAGAGAAGCTATAAAGGAAACGTTTTTTAAAGAAAACTTTCATTTGAAAACCATTTTAGGATACTTTCATTCGAAAAGAATCTTTTTTAGGAAACTTTGTTCTTAAAAGGTCATTTTTTGGAAACTTTCTTAATGTGGTTTCCTAATGCACCCATTTTCTCCTTGATGCACCCTTTTTTCTCGTCTGATGCACCAGTTTCCTCCCTGATGTATCCTTTTTTCTTACTGATGCACCATTTTTTTCTCTTTGATGCACTCTTTTTTCTTACAATGAACTTCACTCTCCTCATAAAAATCATAAGGTGATATGGTGCACCTAGGGGAGAATCATTATTAGATTTCAAAATGTGGTGCACATATGGAATCACGAGACCGTTTATTTTTTGATACGTGTATTTTCTAAAGTCAATTAAAAGAGCATGAAAATAAAGTGGATCAGTTATCAAATATGTCAGAGTCAATCAAGGAGATCATGAGAAGTTGATAACCGTCAAGTGATGAGCAGTTTCTAAAGGTCATGTGACATGATGGAGAATGAGGATCAAGTGGAGCAAGCAGTTACTTCAAATGCCTATAAATGCCAGAAATCACGATGAAAAAAGCTCGATCAAATCAATACTCAAACAAGAGTAAAACTCTAGCAAAATTCCTTTAGACTTCAGCTTTTTAGATTTAGACTCCAACATTTTCACAACTTCATCGTTCATTTTAGTTCAATCATCACTTGAATTCTTTTTTCAGTTTGTATACGTTCACTTCAATTTCAATACAAGTATTCCAGTTCTGTTCAATTCAAGTTTATATTTATTTTTAATGTTCATCAACTTTCTGAAGGTGGTATCGTTTTGATTACTATAACCCTTAGAAATTTCAAGTCTCTTTCTTCTTTTACAATCGTTTGATTTTTAGAAGTTAAATTAGAGCAATTCCAAGTTTGAGAAAACTATAAATCTTTGGCACGCCCGCACTTCCACTAAAAGAGCCGAAACAATAGTTAAGGCCAAACTACTGAGTGAACCCGCGAGCCACTAACTAGACCTTATACCATTCTACTCGTCCAAAGGTCGAGGAACCAATATCGAATTAGGGCTAAATGTTGTTTTGTTTCCTTCTTTGATTGTATTACCAAGCTCTTTGGCATCTATGTGAGTTTCAACATCTAACACCCGAAATAAATAGTTGTCTCCAGTAACATCAAGGGCCACAAATTTAAGTTTGGTAAAGTTCAACCTAGTTAACTATACAATGGAAAATTAGGCTTAGATAACAAACATATTTATATCAAGGTGATAACTCAATTCTATTGTCTAAAAGACATATACATATTATAAGGAAAATAAGAGTTTAAGTTAAACTGTGTTTTACATATGGCCAAAAACTTGGAATGCATAAAAATAATATTATAAAAAGCTAATTTAATCATTGAAACTGTCTTTAGTAACAAATAAAGAGAAATTATATAATCTTATTAAAATATTTACCAAATATCGCGACAAGAACTGAACAAATCGAAAACTTAATCTAGAGTGAAATCGGAATACGTACAGATGAAGATCTTCAACACACATATTCGATTAAAACTAGTCAAATTAGAATTTGGAACATATTTAATTAGCAAGACAGAATAAAATAAAGAGATTTACCACAATAACTTTAGTCTGCTCAGTTGGCTAAAGTTTCTTGATGATAATGTGTTATGAAATAAGACAATGTATGTATTATAATAAGAACAAGAAATGTAAAGAAAGTAAGTATTGTAGTTGTAGTATTTCTTACTCATATAAATTACATAAGTGAACTCATATTTATAAAATTATGACATAATGAGTTACATGCAAAATTTAATGATAAAGTTACATCTATTAAATAGATTTTGAATCTCTTAACTTAAGAAGAATTAATAGACATTTATTAAAATTCATACATAACAAAAATTTAATGAAAGATATTATTTTCATTAATATTTCAGAAAGCAAAATATGAAGTAAAATATGAAGAATAATTGAAATTGAAAAAATTATATGGTTTTTACAAAGTAAAAATAACCTAATATTGAAAATTATATGGTTTTTACAAAGTAACTATTACTTTGTTATGTCCATCGTTAAATCATTACATGGTAAAATTTAATCTAATGGTAAATAATACAAAACACAAACAAAAATTTAAAATAAAATAACTATAACATAACATTGAAATTGCATTCAACAGCATAGAATGTAATTATCTATTAAATTGTTAGTATAACAGTTGTGGAATTGAAACAGTAATTTCATGATGGATTTATTTTTTATGGAAAATGATGGATTGTCAATAAAAGAAGAATGCATTGATTAATATTTTTCCTCGTTAATAACAAAAACAAAAAACTAAATTGATAGATAGTTAAAATTCCTTAGAATTATTGCAAGCCTTAAAGATCATGATGAGTGTGCCAGCTTTCTTTTATCCTGTTCCTCAATCAATTCACTTACGGTGACAAATCCTATGCTTGAAATTTTAGTTCAGTTTTATAGAACAAAACGAAATCAAACCAAATAATATATCGAAAACTAGAAATAAAAATTAAATATTTTACATCGAATCCTAACAATAAGTGTTTGGCATAAAATACAATCTCTAATCTATTCTCTTATAATGGGTCCATATTTAATAGGTGTAGGCTATGGTCACTTTGTTTTTCCCTTACTTTGTTTATACTTTGTCTTTTTTACCATTGGATTAATTTTTAACCCATGATCCAATGATTGACAAAACAAAGTAATGGTTACTTTGTGAAAAACAAAATGACCATAGAATATCCCTATTTAATAACTTTAAGATTATTTAACGTATAATTTAATTATTTCATAAATAATAACTAAAATCAACCGGAAGAAAATTGTTCTATCCTGCAATAATGTTATGAAACAAATAAAACATTTATTAAAAAAATTCCAATTCCATCACTTCTGAGAAAGATATTATGTAAATACCTCAATAAAAGAGTTTTACCCTTGTTCATGTTATTAATATTATCGACATCTTCAATTATTAACTAGCCTGATGACAATATAAAGTATACGTCACTAAATTGTAAATGTACAAACTACAAACACTAATATGCAAGTCAATATAATCAAACTGAGTCCAGTTTGTAATTAACCGCAACAATACTGAATCGAAAACAAATTAAAGCGCGTTTAAAACTTCCCTTATAAATACCAGTTATTATCGTGTTTGTTTTGGTAGAAATTACGGAGTCCGTTCCTTCCATTTCCTATATAATCGACGTCTGTCTCTTTCAATTTTATTCTCAGTCTGTCGTGCTTTCTCACTTGAAAACTTCTTCGGTAAGATATCAATTTAGGGTTTCAATTTCTAATTTTCTGCATAAATAATCTTCTTGCCTTTTTTTTTGTAATAATAATAGTGGATTTGTCAATTATTATATGTGTGGTGTGGTGACATTAACATAAATATATGTCTATTTTATCATTGTTGACTTGTCTAGCGTTGGAAATTTATGTTTATATAATTTGAAATTTCTTGTGGGGGATATGATATGGCTTCCTGTAGTTTTCTACGTGTCAGTTTGTTCATTTCACATTTTGATTTTTAATCTCTATATATAATATGATGGTGATGAACATATGTTTTTCTTTGTTAAGGTTTCCACCTAGTATCTTGCTGTGTTTTTCTGTTTTACATAAAGGTATTCTTTAGCTTTTCTTGGCGACTGCATTTTTTTTTTAATGCTTTTCTTTAAACAGTGTTAGAATATTGGTTAATATATGACCCTGTAGAGATTCTAGCTGGACTAATTTGTTTTTGCGTTGTTTGTTTTTATATGGTTAGCTTAAAGATTCATTTTTCTTTGTGGGTTATTCTTGATTTTATTTTGCAAGTCTGGTGGGTAATATGGAGTTTTATACTTCCTGTGCTGAACTTTTATATGATGTTACTGATTGACTATACATGAACTGATAGTTGATTTTTGTAGGATATTAAGTTTCTTGTTTATTGATCTGATTTGATGTGTGGTCTCGTCGCTGAAATCCGACTTGATCTTTTGCTTTAATGATATGGGATTGGATCTTTTGTTTGTTCTTTCTGATTAGATTTCCTAATTCCTCCTAAAGACAACATTCTTTCTCTGCTTGTGGGTCAAAATTGTTTGAAAACTAGTTCGAATATTGATTCTTCTTTTCTAGTTGAAGTGGTCATTTTAATTTTCATGAGGGACGGGAAGGATTTTGATTTTCTTGTGTGCTTGTTGATAGAAAATGGGACAAGCTCTGGGTTGTGTTCAAGTGGACCAGTCAACTGTAGCCATCAAGGAAACATTTGGGAAGTTTGATGATGTGCTTGAACCTGGTTGTCACTGTTTGCCCTGGTGTTTGGGTAGCCAGTTAGCTGGTCACCTCTCCTTGCGTGTCCAGCAACTGGATGTTCGATGCGAAACTAAAACCAAGGTATGCTACGTGCATAATTACCATAACGAAATTATCAATGGAGTTTTTTTTTGGGGTTCCTTAGATGCATATGTTTCCATCTTTATGTATGGTGCCTATGCCAGTACTGAACTTTATAAAGATTAAAGTGTGGATTTAGCCCATCTTATCTTTGAACACAGGATAATGTTTTTGTTACTGTGGTTGCTTCTATACAATATCGGGCACTAGCTGGAAAGGCTGCAGATGCTTTCTACAAGCTTAGCAATACGAGAGCACAGATCCAAGCCTATGTCTTTGATGGTATAGAACCATGAATTTCTTCTTTTCAGCTTGATATAGTGAAATTAAATTTTAGATGTTTCATGTATATTAGTTTCTCCAGGTTCGGATGCTCTTTTTGATATCATGCTCTTTCTTGGGATAATCTAGTTTATATCTTTAGTTTTACAATTTCAGATTGTTTCGACTTCGTGAATGTTATGCTTAATATTATAATGGCATATGATTTCTCACCTCGTGCATATAATTTTTTATGTTGTCTGGAATATCTATAAAACTATAAGAGATTGAGAAATCAAACATTTTAAGTTCTGTCAGTTTGTGAAATGAACTCTTGGAATTTAGCAATTATTACAAAAATTCTTTTCACAATGGGAGTTGGTGTGATGGAGATGATTGGCAATGTTTGAAGTTCTGATTTTGTCATTTAGAAATAAGTTAGTGCTCGACATGGATTTCTTTCTGATGGTGTCTGATATGTGTTTTCCATGATTTTCAGCTCTTGCATAGGAGTTTTTTTTCCCCGATACTAATATTTGATTGTTAAAGCTTTTTAATTGTGAGACTCATGTTTAGTGTTGCTTCTCTAGTTATTAGGGCAAGTGTTCCCAAATTGGAGTTGGACTCGACTTTTGAACAGAAGAATGACATCGCAAAAGCTGTGGAACAGGAACTTGAAAAGGTAATTTCCAGTATGCTTTAAGTGGTCAGATTCATCCTAACTTCATGTACTCATCCTTACAATTTATCTTCAATTTATATGTAGGCCATGTCTCATTATGGATATGAGATAGTTCAAACTCTGATCGTGGACATTGAACCAGATGAACACGTGAAGAGAGCTATGAATGAGATTAATGCAGGTATGTCATTTTGATTTCATATATCTTTCTATTATCAAACATTCATGCTCAGAGAAAAAAAGTGAAATATGGCATCTGTATCTGTTTGGATTATTCTATATGTAATTTGTTTAATTGTTACAACAGCTGCTAGAATGAGGGTGGCTGCCAATGAAAAGGCTGAGGCGGAGAAGATTCTGCAGATCAAGCGAGCTGAAGGAGAGGCAGAGTCCAAGTATCTTGCAGGGGTTGGTATAGCCAGGCAGCGTCAGGCTATTGTGGATGGGCTAAGGGACAGTGTTCTAGCATTTTCTGAGAATGTGCCAGGGACCAGCTCCAAGGATGTGATGGACATGGTTCTGGTTACTCAGTATTTCGATACCATGAAGGAGATTGGTGCATCCTCCAAATCAAGCTCTGTTTTCATCCCTCATGGACCTGGTGCGGTCAGAGACGTCGCCACTCAGATCAGGGATGGTCTTCTTCAGGCTAGAGAAACTCATTAGCCTACAGTATGTGGGTTTTAAATACTTTTATTATCTTTAGATGATTTTATGTTCATATGAAATTTGGTGGGTTATTACACTCTTAGGTATAGTTTTTGAGAGCTCGTGCTCTTTGGTGGGTTATTTGGGTCGCGTGCTTAGTTGGTAAGAAATATCAACAATATAAGCATAACGTTCTAGTTTAGTTATTGTGGTGTTATTATCTACGAAGTTGTTCTGCACTGTTGCATATATTTGATTTGTATGGTTTTCGTATTGCAATATAAAATGTATTCTTCTATTCATGGATCAAATTATCTCAATTTGAAAAGCTTCCTTTCAAATTTGAGATTTTTCATAAAATAGAATGAAGCTACAATACAAGTTTGATATTCTTTAAACTTGTTCGATTTCATATCTATGAAGAAATTAAATAAAGAAATGATATGGATGTCAATAAGTTATATTTGAATATTTGGTCATATATTCAATTTGATGTAGTTCATTTTTATTTAAAAATGGCTTATTACATCATCACATCAATGGGAAATTGACTTTCAATTTAATTTGCTTTTAACTCCTTGAACTTATTCATGTCACAAGTTAAAATAGTTTTAGTGAAACATAGTCTATAATTGTTTGGATAAACTGAAAGATCGTAATTAACTCCCTATGTTTATTTAACATATAAAAACAACATTTTCTCATTGTACCCTTAGAGAAAAACGGTCCTCAAGTTCATGATCAATAGTGGTCAAATCTGTGACAATAATAAGAAAAGTGACCATTGAGTACTCATACCGAACCGTGCACGCTCCATAATAAGGGTTGGCTCGAATTCTGAATTAAACGGATCAAGGATCGTTTTTCATGTGCCCATCTACAACCATTTTTTATAAGTTATATCCACCATGGGATGCCAATATAAAAATAACATAAACTTGGATGTTAAACTTTCTTTCTTTTACCATCTATCCTTTTTTCGTCAGTGTTGTTCTCCATTGCTAAGAATAATCTTCCAAAATAGTTGCTCTATCTAGGGATTAAGAGCCAAGGCCAATCCAATCTTAGCACTATCCTTAAATGCTCTGGTATCTACCTCTCCAGATACGATGAAAAGTGACTTGCGGTGCCACTCGTGCTGGATAACACCACTCGCTTTCCCATTGCTGTTCACCCGAGCCTTAAAACTGATCAACCGATCAAGTGCATGTTGTGTACCGATAGTCAATATGTTTTCCTTGCGTGAAAATCGACATGTCAGTTCCGCTCCAACCGCTGTATTTATTAATGGACTCACATAGTAGTAAGCACTCAAGGAGTCCCCTTTGTCACTCCTGCAGTCCGTTCGCCATAAGGTAGCCAATGATTTAATACAATATGACGACTAAAAAGACATGTATTACTTCGCAAAAAACTACTTACAGTGTCAAGGCAACATTAAGATCACCATGGTTATAACTCAAACCAGCATCCAACTTCGTAAAGTTCCCACTGGCAGTATCAAAACACATATCCGTCCCAAGAGCAATGGAATTTTTTTTAACCACACCAGAGAAGTTAACAAGATGATTTGCGGTTAACCCAACACTAGAGCTCATCCCAGCATACTCATCGTGGCACTGGAATTCCAAGTACTGCATGCACATCACCACCAGTGAGAAAGATATTAAACTGAGCACACACCAAACAAAGAAAGTAATAACAAATCAAATGTGAAAATGAGAAATTCCGGTCAATCAAGAACCACACTCGTAATCAAACATGGATAACTAGTTTGTAAACATATACCCTATTCAACTAGCATATGTCAATATGACAACCGCAACGCGGAATGTATAGCGGGGGATCAAACTCTCCTTACCTTGTCAGATATATGATCAGGAGCATTGCAGCTAAAGATTGTCTTCAGCTTAGAAGCTGGCTCATCAACGGTGATGGTTGTAAAAAACTGCAAGAAACATAATTTATCAGTTAAACCATCAAAGCTTTTTGTCATAATAGTTAAAACAAATAAATACGAAAGGTTTAATACATTGGGAGCTCGTCTCGTTAGTCCCCTTAAACTCGCTTAAAGGGGCTTATTGGCTCCCATAAACTTGCTTAGGATGATATATATTTCAACTTGTCCAAAATGTTCTAGCAGGAAAGACATCCTAAGTAACCAATAAGCTGGAACTTACATTGGAACTGTTGCTTAGATCTGCTTTTACATAAGTAGTGATGTTCTTGATCTTAAAATGACTGCTTACATCCACCAAAAACAACTCGCCTATCTTAATTCCACTTGAAGTAGTTGCCTGCAACAAGAATCAACTCAACATTAGAAAATGACTGCAAGCATTCAGTTTCTTAATTTTCCTATGAATCAAAAATGTTCATTATATAAAAATTATAGGCTAAACTCTAAAAAAAACACGTGGTTTCACTTATTTCTTAAATAAATAATTATTGTTTATTTTTATTTTTGTTGAAATAAGGATGATTTTACACTTTTAAGAAAAAAGATATTTTGAATTATGAATACTTCAAGATTTAAAATTGTTTTAATATTCTTTCCGTTTTGATATATTAGACATTGTTTTAATATTCGTTCCGTTTTGATATATTAGACAGTTTCTTGTAATTTTAGAAAATAAGATTATCATTTAATAGATCTAATTATGATGTTTCAATTAAAAATAATAAGTCTTTTTAAAAATGAATGCAATTAACATAATTATATAAGGTAAGAGGTAAAAAGTGAAACATTGTTACCAAGAAAATAACATTAGACAAAATAAATTAATATGATACACCATCGAGTAATTTAGAACAAATAAAAAGTAATAAAACATCTAATATTTAGAAACGGAGAGATTATCATATTTATTATGAAAACACATTTTTAGTTTTCAAAAATTATCATTTTCGGATCTTTCTCTCTTAAACGCACCTTTTTTTCTCTCCACCAAACACCATTAACACCATTTAGATGACCTCAAAGTAAATAAGTTGAAAAATTAATTATTTTTAGCATGTCGGTATTTCATTTTTTTCCAAGAAAAAAAAACAGTAGATTAGTATAATTATAATCAACGTTACATCAATATAGACTCAACCTCTTGGATCCGAAACGACACCGAACACCTTGACAAAGGCGAGCCGATATACTGACCACTTAATCTAGAAACAAAATACAATGTTCTATAAATAAAATTCAACAACTGGCACAATAGAAACTATTGCATAGCAGATCAAGACAACCACTTGGTCCTTCAACTAAAATCAACAATCAACGCATCTGCCGGAATAACATCAGCATATAGCTTGAACACCGATCAGAACACACGCAAAGTCAGACAATGAAACCAGAACTTCATCCAGCCGTAAGAAAAAAGAAAAAAAAAACGCACACAAATACACAATTCCAACACCATAACATGAATTTGTACAAAAATAAAACTAAGATCTACAAAATAGCAACAAAAAAACTCAATCTGTCTACAACAGAAAAAAAAAACAAGATGTACATAAACTAAAGAGAATGGAAAGGAATATGTAATTTTAAGAGACAATGTCGATTAAAGGTCTTTCATTTTTCTAAAATTTGAAACTTTAATTCTTGTTTTAACAAAAAAAATAAAGCGTAACCACCTTTTATTTAAAAATAATTGAAACCACTAGTGTTATTTTAATTTATAGAAAATTAATAAATTAAGAACTCACGAGTCCAATTGGAGTGCAAGTAGTGAGGGTAAATTTGTGGTTACCTAGGCAACCCTTGTGGAGAAGATCTGAGAAAATTAAGCAATAACATCTCTCACTCATAACACATACATATAGGAATCAACAAGCCAAACACAAACACTAACCTCTGGCATCCTTGCCAATATCTGAGTAGACCCCAGGACCTTTCTGACCTTTCAACACCATTTTAACCTTAAATTAAAAAATTTAAAGACAAGTTTTAACAAATTAGTAAAATAACCAAATGGTTTCAAGAGCCCTTGCTTGCCTCCATATTGGAAACAAAATTTGACCTAATCTAATTGGGTAGTTAGTTACGTCCAAAAGTGTTTTACCAATTACCGCCCAGTTTTAATAGTTACCGCTCAAAAAGACACTCATGCTCTTTTAACTCATTTTCAACCATATTCTAGAAACTTCTTTTTCTCTTAACTTCAAAATATCATTTCTATTTTTATCAAAACAAAAAATATCACTATTTACGGTTGACTTTTTCTGAACTACAACTCATTTTGATAAATTTGTCTTTTTCATTATGGACACGTCATGAAAGATAAAAGTTGAAATCTCTCAAATAAAAAACTTATTTTTAAAACTCGAACATTAAAAATCCGAACTTTGAAATGTCGAATGAGCCAACAAAATCGGAATGACATAGTGACGATCAATTATTAGAAAACGAGATACTCAAACATTAAAAACAGGTTAAAAGTATTTAAAAATTGAATTTTTTTGAGAAACGGCCGTTTCCACCAAGGTCGTTTCTCCATATGAAAAAACGTCCTCCATGGCCGTTTTTCCATATGGAGAAACGGCCTCCAAAACCGAAAACGCTCTTATTTTGAAATTTTTTACAAAATTAACTATTTTAGATTGTGTTTCAAAAATTACATACTTTGTTCGTGAATTTTTCCATAATCGTGAGCAAAAAGTGTGATTCTAGAGTTAGAAAGTTAAATTTTGAAAAAGAAGGTGTTGAAAGGTTTTAGAATTTCAAAATGAAAGGAGTTATAGCAATGATATTTTGGAAAAAAGTAGGCTGTAGTTTGAAAAAAATGCGCTGTAAATAGCAATCCACAACAAAAAAGTCATTTCCATTAATGTATCTACAATCAATGTCGATTGAACCAAAAACCCGCAAACTACAATAACGTTTCGTTGACACATAACAAGGCAATTGTCCCAAAAGTAAACTGCATCTATGATGCGTATTTTCTACTGAAAATTGTGGTAGATGCGAAATTGTATCTTTCCACATTTATAAATTTTTGATTAATCAATAAACGAATGCTTTTCAAATATAAACATCAATATCGTTTCCAGAACTATGACTTGAATTTTTTTTCTATCTATACTGTTGAATGCTTCATTGAGTTTCGAAGTAAAATTCAACAGAATTTGAAAAGTTTATATATTCGAGTTAAAAAGACAAGAGTCTTACCTAGTAATAGTAAGTTGTGAGTGATATTTAGCAATTCACTTCCGAAACGGAGTGGATATTGTTGGCATTATCGTGCCAACACCTACCACTTCCAAAACTGTTGCCCAAATTTTGTGCATTAAATAAACAAACATTTAACAACCATTATACAAATATGTTTAATCAACAATCTCCATAGAGAATTCTCACAGAGAATAGAGTACGATAAAAATTTTGACCTGAACTATCTCCATATCTCAGGAATTCTTACCTCAACCATCTTGTGGGGAAAAAAAATTCTCCTTTTCCCTGTATCCCCTTTTGCAACCCTTATTTTGACCAAAAATAGTTCAACGAAATACAGAGTGCCAAATCTAAACAAATAAAAATAGAATAGATAAACCAAAAAAGATGAAATTTTCTCATCCAACCATCTTGTGATCTCCACAGCATCAAGCAGGTCAATAGAACACCTTGAATCCCAAACTTTCAAGAACATGTAAACATTGGAGCAATAGTGATCATTACGCATTTTGAAGTCATGTATACCCCATACTAAGGGCTAATACAAAATCCAAATGAAACAAATCAAGGATGGTTCATGACGGCAAATAGAATTATTTTCTACAGGTCACAAACACAACAGCAAGACCCAATGTGATAACAAAAAGATAGGCATGTTTCATTTTTCTTTTTCAAAAAAAAAAGGATGATCTGTCATTTATCCTCATTATTGTTCTCTGGGAAAAAATCTTCCGGTGGGCCAAAAAAGCTGATCTATCTAGGGCTTGAGAGCCAAGGCCAATCCAATCTTAGCGCTCTTCTCAATGGCTCTGGTGTCTACTTCTCCGGAGATGGTGAAAAGTGACTTGGGACGCCACTCATGCTGGATAAGTGCACTTGCTTTGCCAAAGCTGTTCACCCGAGCCTTGACACTGGTCAGGGGATCAAGTGCATGTTGTGTACCAATAGTCAATGTGTTCTCATTGCTCGAAAAGTTGTGTGTCAGGTCAGCACCAACCGCTGTATTGCTTAATGGGCTCACTATATGGTAATAAGAAGCATTAAGCGAGTCCCCTTTGTCATTCCTGCAGTGATATTACCACAAGACAGCGGTTGAGTAAAAAGAGAATACATAGTAGGAACCATACAAAACCAAAGATACACAAATAATACAGATATCAAACTTCAAAATTATATGCAAATTTAATCAATGCTCCACATCTTGAATGCTTTATGAAGAACATAACCGCTGCTACAATGGAAAGACTGAACTGGAGCATGATCGACATAAATGATTAGAAAATATGCATATTACTGCACAGTCAACTACTTACAGTGTCAAGGCAGCAATAAGATCGCCATGGTTATAAGTCAAAGCAGCATTCACTTTGGTAAAATTCCCACTAGCAGTATCAAACGAAAGATCTGTCCCAACAGCAATGGAATCTTTTCCAATCACACCAGAGAAGTTAACAATTGGATTTGCAGTCAACCCAATAGCAGTGCTTATCCCAGCATAATCATGCTGGTACTGGAGCTCAATCTGTTCGCATCATCATAAGGACAATCTTCCAAATTTAGAAAGTAATAACAACATGAACTAAATTGGACAAGCGTAGCAACAAACAAAATGTGTAAAATGTAAATTTTACATCAACTAAGAACTACACTTTAGATTAAGAACGACCAACATTTCATAAACACACCCTAATCAACTAGTATGTCAACAATATGATAGTAGATCATCTAATCAATTACTCAAAGGCTGCCTACCTTGCCAGATCTCTGATCAGGAACTTTGAAGCTAAAAATAGTCTTCAACCCAGGAGCTGGCTCATCAATGGTGATGGTTGTGAAAAGCTACAACATATATAATCTTATTAGTTGAACCATCAATGATTTATATGATAATTGCATATAGTTAACAGAATAAATACAGAAAAGGAATTCTGTTATCTAAAATGCATGTGAAAGTGCTAAATCAGATGCAGCTAATACATCATCTACCACTGTCTACCAAGATATTGCAAGCATCAGCATCCATACTATCTCCAAATGTGATTTAGTATATATGTCGGCAGCAGAAAAACTAAAAATGTAGAGAGAAGCATGCCACATTTATTGGAGATAAAGAGTACGACATATGATGGAGTCGAAAGCAATTACAATACCCACCATAATAATTGTGCCACAAACAAATGCTTCACAATACTAGCTCAAGAAAAATAACCTCTTTGGAGTTCCCAAACAGACAAGCCCTGATGGTATTAAAAGTGGTGTAACACATGCATAGATCATGCAATAGTGAAATTTCAAAATAAATAAATATAACCATACAGTATCTGATGCTTTAGGATACCAAGTGAAAGTAACTAAATGAAAATGACAATATATGTGCATGAAGATAGCAAGAAATGCATAAATGACCTATCTGCTAGCATATCTACATTAAGAGAAACTGGAAAAGAGGATCTTGAGTCTATAACTTACATTGGAAGCAGTGTCTACTTTCACATCAGTAGTGATGTTCTTGTTCTGCAACTTACCGCTTACATCTGCCAAAAACAACTCACCTTTCTTAATTCCATTTGATGTGATAGCCTGAAACAAAAATCAGCAGAACATCAGGAAGTGACTGCATGCACCCTATCATTTATTACAAAAACAGACATAAGCCTTCCAATCATAAACCGATGAAATATTAGTAGAGTGTCACAAGGAAACAAAGAAGTCCAAATTACACCACCAAAACATTCTTCTCAAAATCATAAACATCTATTGAAGGTCCTACACACATGATGCATGCATAAGATAGCCAAACCAGATATCCAACAATTCATTCACAAATTAGCAGTTATTTAAAGATACATAAAGTATTTACCATGAACATGCACAAGGTTTTACTCCTACAAAACAATTGATCTAACTTACGCGATGACATAAAAAAAAAAAAAAAAAAAACCAGAACACAACAAAAAAGTATAGAAACAGTTAAAAAATATGGCAAAGACAACAAAATGACAATTCAGAAGCATATATAGCAAGAATAATATCAGTTGAACTGCAAAGTTTCATAACAGTTACAATCCGATAACCATCAGAAAAACAAACGAAAAACGAAAATCAGCAACAAGTCATTCAGAAACAATGTCAATGCGATGAGCCAAATATTGCAATGCATCAAACACAAACTTGATGAGCTTGATGGCCCATTGCATGACAACTAAAATTAATCGATCTAGCAGAGGAAAAATTATTACTAATACACCCTAGAACATTTTGATTTATATATCTAGCTCTCAAATTTAAATTTCATACATAGACATTGATTCAATAACTGTAGTCTGTTTTAGTCGAACTGTCGAGCACTGAATAGTGCAATGTGAAGTGCTCAATGCATCCATTTACAGTTGAGAAGGCTCAATAATAAATAATGAAATACTTATGCAGTAGCGACTAACACGAAAACTCAAAAATGAAATACTGAACATAAGACCTAATCGAGGAATCCGATTCGTTTTCTCAGCTGAAAAAGAGGGAATAAATTCGCAAGAAAAACTAAATAAAAAAAACTCACGACTCCATTAGAAGTGTAGGTAGTGACGGTGAATTTGTGGTCGCCTTGGTAATCCTTGTAGAGAAGATCTGCAAAATGAAAAAACTCAGTCAGTCATCATAAACAGTAAAACGACAGTAGAAATGTCAAAACGCAACGAATCAAACTTACCCCGAGCTTTTTTGCCGATATCGGAGTAGAGACCTGGACCTTTCCCCATGATTAAAAAAAGAAAGCTCGAGAGAGAAAAATCGATAGGAAGGAGTGCAAACAAAGTGAGAAGAACCCTAGTGTTATATTTGTTCGTTCAAAATTAAATTAAATAAAATAAAATGGCTGCGATATATGGACAGCTCTTATTTGGACCGTAGGATCAAGTTGGGTTTAGATATTCCGTTTTCTGGCCGTTGATTTTGTCATGCGGATGTGTGCTGGTTTTTGGTGTCTTCGAGATTGACACAAGGGTACCTGCGAATATTCGGCTGTGCGGTTCTTTCATTTTGAAAATAAAATAACAAATAGGATATTTACAAAATTATCATTGATCACTTGGACTGACAATAGAAAGATTTGTTTATGGGCTCAAAATAAATGTCAAATTCTGCCATTTCAAAGCCCACCCACCTAATTGCTCTCAAGTTTCTAGTTGTTGCATTACCTTTTTTAGGGGTGTCCGTTCAGACCATTTGTCTCGAACACAATTCGTAGGTAAAGATGCTATCTGATTGTCAACCGTGCAGCCTAGCAATATTTCCCATAATTACTAGTAAGCTTTAACCCCGAACCAGCTAAGCATGTATGCTAACAAGTAATCGAACAAAGACGCACAAGCGGAAGTGATGAAAACTTCTTTATATTGATAAAAACCTCTCACAACACTCTAAGGCACTTTACGAAACTTTAATATGTGTACAAGTGAGTACGTTTACAAATGATGCTAAGGCTTATTTATAGTTGTACAACCGACCTAAGTAGAATACTCTAGAGAAAACTAGTGAAAACACGTTTCGAAAGGTTTCGGGCTGGTCTAGGCGTTGCTGGGTGAAAATCCTTGGAGCTGGGCCTGCTGGTAGGCCAATCTGGTTGCAGTGTGGGCCCGACGAAAAATCTTCTAGCCAATTATCCCAATCCGTTGAACTTTTCCCGCACTATCTTTTGGCCCAACACTTTATTATACGTATAAAGACTACTCCTAAAGTTTCATAGTTATTGGATCAACGTACTATGAGTTATGCCAATTGCGAGGGACGAATTCGGGACGTGATACATTGCACGGTGACTTTGGAAATAATGGTGTAGTTTTTGTGACGCAATAATGATGGTGTATGCTAATTTTTCTAGTTTTGGTACCTCGTCTCATTATCGCGCAACACTCTGCTAGTATAGTATACGGGAAATTGTACCTTCCTTTCCTCTTTTTCTCGTACCAAAACTATGCCTACTAATTCATTAGTGACATTAGCATGTAGAAAGACTGTTTCACCTTGTTGGGTATGCTGAGAAGTGGAAGAGTGGCAAGGAATGTCTTGAGATCCTCAAAGGATTTTTGACATTCCTTCATCCGCTGAAAGTTCTTCACTCCTTTCAGGCTTTTCTAGAAGGGCATATGCATCTTTGTATTGAGCACGAGAAGAAGCATTTGAGGTATCTTGCCGCTAAGTTTTTGGACGTCATTCAATATTTTGGAAGGCTCCATGTTGGTAATAACTCGTATTTTGTCAGGATTCACCTTTATATATACCATGCTCGAAGATCATAAATCCGAGGAATTTTCCTCTTGAGATCACGAAGGAACACTTCTTTGTTTTCAGTTTGAGGTTGTATGCCTTAAGTGTTTTAAATACTCTTCGGAGATTATTGGCGTGAGTTGCCTTTGTCCTACTTTTTAGGTATCTCTGTTGCCAACTACTCAAAGTAAGAAAAAATTCAGAGCCGGAAAAACAAAGCCCACATCTAATCTTGGACAAGAGAGCATCAATGATCATCATCTCTAACCGGTCAAAGGTGTGGGCCAAAAATATCGAGTATAAGTTCAACTTTTGTTTGGAGATCAACCTTTGGCAAGGATAAAGACATTTGGTGTAGGATGGTTGCAAAGTGGCTTAGAGATGAACTGGCTCAATATGATCCAAATAAATACACATGCCTTGCTTTACGAACATGTCTTGGCTTGATAGACTACGCAAACACAAATGTTTTTAAACGAGACATATTAAACAATCAGTTTTAATAAGGGGTCTGATGGAATGAATCTTCGAGACACAGTAAGCGGTCCATGTTTTATGGGGAATTACCGACTCCAAAATAATTATAGATATCTAATCAGTCAAGAAATAAGATTCAGGCAAACTACTATACAATAACGATATACATAAGAAAGCAAAAGAAAGAGCATGTTTTTTTGAGAAGAGGAAGCCGATTGCACTATTCGGGCGGATTGCATAAACTGTAAGACGAACCGGTGTAGCTACAAATGAAAGCGAGGAACACAACATAATAAGTCACTATATTTGCTGAATATAAGGAGCTTTAGCTTAATTCAACGGATCAACAAGCTAGATTAGAAAAAAGGGGCAATTAAATGTTTGAAGAAGGAGTTCATAATGAAAATAAACGAAAGTCACTAGATTGGTGGCCAATAAACACTAACACATAAATAAAAGGTTACCTTTTTTGGAGAAGCAGTGAGATCCAACTCGAAATAGTTGCGTACGACATGCAGGAGAAGTCCAGGCCAGGTTGGTGCAGGGAAGAGCTACTTCAGCAATTTGGGTGAAGAACATTTATAGGAGGGTGGCGAAATAGCCACACCATTGATTCTATTGAACCTTATTAGCAGAGATGAGGTAAAAAAGTCAAACCAGTTACTGAAAGTTGCTGAAATATATCTTCGGCACAGGTAAAAATGTCAAATAACCCCTCAAAGTTGGTGAAATTACGTGTATGGTACCATGTAGATAAAATGTAAGGAACTTACGATGCTACTCCGAAAGTTGACCCTTATACCACCTTAATGTAACCCCCTCACTAGGATCACATTACGTGTCACAAATACACAGTTACACATGTACATACAAGCCCTGTCAATTTCATATCAAATTATATTCTCCACATTTCACTGTAATTTTTAGTTTGATTTCAGAATAATCTCCAATATAATAACTCATATAGATAACAACTTTATTATATATATATATATATATATATATATATATATATATATACTTATTATGATTCTTTACATTTCAACACAGTACACCCTTTTATAATTTACAATACACGTTATATACTATACATATATGATATACAAGAAAAACAAAACACATCCAAAATGCTCCATGATACATAGGTGAGAACGACTATCGCTGTCGGGTGCGATACTAACAAAAAGAACTCCACTAACCCTGAAAAATGGTGGCAAGGGGTGAGCTGCCTACTCAATAAACATACCACATATATATGTATATATATAAAATATGAAACAACACAGTTGAAAATATAACATCAACCTGAATTCAAAGTATATAATTCATCACACAATCACACGCATGAACATTGTATTACACTTATTATTTACTTCATTAGTTAATTAGGGTCCGGCTATACTTAAATGACATATGTAAAATGGTCTGTGGGCCCACTCTGTATTTCGGCTCACATTTTGGATACAATCACATGTGGAGGAGTAAAACTCAACTCAAGCAGTCCGCTACGGATATATCTCAACACTGTGCTTCCGGCTCACAATTTCGGATAACACTCTCAACAACATGGACCAGTTCACATATTCACTTAAGCAAGCTCATACTCTTCTTCATTTAATCATTATTCAGTTCACACATCAACCACACAACTCAACATATTTCATTCAACTCACAATATCACCAATGATCTCATCTCAACATTTCATAACCATAGAAACATTTCATAAACCAACACAATTCATACATCACTTCACCACATCAGATTCAAACATGTTTCACATTCAACGAGTTGCAATCACACCACATTTATACACACATATAAGCAATATGCTTACCGTTGCACTCGACTTGCTCTATTCTACACGATCGGGTGTATTCCCACTTACACCTTGTCCTCCTAATGCCAAATAAAATATATACAATCAGAATAAGACTAAAAGTAATGAAATGCAATATTATGCATGATGTACATGGTTTAACTCCTAACTTTATGTGCTCCATTTAATCTCAATCTTTTCACTTAGTTTTACTTGTGACCTAGCTGTATAGTTTCTGCCATAACTTCCTCTACAATAACTCAATAGACCTAATTCCAATTTCTACTGAACATAGACACATATGGTTCTAACATATCCAAATTCAAGTTTTGAGGCAGTCATCATCAAACCGACTTTACTCCCAAAATACTTTGAATTAAAACTCCAAATTTTCCAGAGAGCTCCATAACATCTATATCTAAAAGGTTGTAGTTTTAAGTTTTTCAAAATTCAAATTAGAAATAGATGAAATACAGGGAATAAGGAGACTGAAAATCAGTTCCAGAATTTCAGCTTAGGGCATAACTCATACCCTTCCAACTAAGCTACCCATAATCAAATTAAATCAAATAAAAACCCAACAAGAAGTTCAAAAGCTAGGTATAACAGAATGTTAACACATAAACCTTGAGTTTAAGAAGCTCCAACCGAATTAAAATGATGCCCAAATAATCCAACAATCTTCAAATGATATCTCCTTCAACTATGCTTGCTTGTAACACTTGATTGCTATGCAAATGATGAAAGGTTTGTATGAGAATTGATTTGGGGTTTTTGGATGATGAAAATGGAGGAGTTTAGAGCTGGAATAGAGGTTTTTGCTTCAGATTTCGTGCAAGGATGAAGAGCTCACAAGACTAGTTGGAAAATAGGCAACTTTTGTCACCATTTGCATGCTTGCCACACTATGATTGGGCAACTTGCTAAATTTTCGTTTCAGCCCATAATATAACTTGTAATCATAGTATTAACCCCTTAAATATATATTATTTTCATTCCTTCTAATTCTAACTCAATTATGCTTCACTAATCACTCACTATAACTTAATACTTCACTAGTCACCTCCTAATTGCACTTTAATTTCATTATGCATATGAAACTTGTTTTAATCACAAAGTCGAGACATACTAATATTAATTATGAGTATATATCGCAGATTTCGCTCACTTATGCAAACAAAAGGTGAACTTAGGCATTGAAGGCCTTATTGGTGAATTGGAGCCTTGTAGACTGCTGTCGAACTGTTGGAGCACGAAGGCTGTGATCCAGACTGTGTTTGATGCAGGCTGTGGCTTTGGAGCGGAGGAGGCTGTGCAAAGAGTTATGAAGGGGTATTTGTGACCTAAACTTTTAAGGTCATTTTAGTCTTTTGCCTTTTCTAGGGTTGCCACCATTGTCTCCCTATTTAAGGCAATGTTTTCTTTTGCTTTTGTGTGTGCAACAATCAACTTTTATGCACTACTTTTATGTTAGATAATTTTTAGGTTGCAACAACTTTCTTTTTACTTAGTTCCTAATATAGTAACTTTTCTTTAGTCTTTCAATATTGTTTTGGGATCCGAATCCCTCGCTTCTTCTTCTTCCTTTAATCTTATGCATTCAAGCTTTAGCTTTTATATTTCCATGGAGATTGTGAACTCATTTAAAGATGACGGATCGTGGCATTGGGAAAGGTTTTTGATAGGCCTAATATTTACGTAGTTCTCCACTCTTTTTAGCTTCTATTCTTGCATGTTTTTATCCTTGAAAGTCTTGCTCATAAAGGTTTAGTGCAGATTTCGCTCACTTATGCAAACAAAAGGTGAATCTAGGCATTGAAGGCCTTTTAGACGAATTGGAGCTGTGTAGGCTGCTTTCGGACCGAAGAAGCGCAAAGGCTGTGAACCAGGCAGTGTTTGATGCAGGCTGCGGCCGAGTAGCGAAGGAGGCTGTGCAAGAAGATTTGAAGGGGTGGAATGCCACCTAGCCCTAGTGGCAATTCTGTTAATCTTATCAACAATTTGGATAATTTTCATTTCAGTTTTTAAGGGTATTTGTGACCTAAACTTTAAGGGTCATTTTAGTCTTTTTGCCTTTTAGGGTTGCCACCCTTGTCTCCCTATAAAAGGCAATGTTTGCTTTTACTTTATATGTGTAGAAGTGTGGTGAAGTGTGTAATATACTTTATGATATAACACTATTTTTATGTTAGTCAACTTTTAACTTTGCAACAACTTTCTTTTTACTCTTTTCCATTTATAGTAATTTATTTTGAATCTTTCAAAGTTGTTCATACAACTTTGAAATCCGAATCTCTTCTTCTTCCTTTAGGTTAATGTTTTCAAGCTTTAGTTTTTACATTTCCATGGAGACAATGAACTCACTCTTGATGTGTGAGTAGTCTTTCAACATGGGCCGCGAGTGAAAGGTGAAGGATCGTGGCTTTGGGAAAGGTTTCTATTTATGGTAATGTTATTCTAGCTTTGATTTTCTTAGATCTATGCTTCGGGTGAGGATTGGTTGCAAACAAACCTCCTAAAATCATTAGTGGAGCTTAGAAATGAGCTATCTTGTGGTTTACTATACGGATTAGATCTAAAGATGCATGCTTTTGTAGTCTAGAGAAATCTTGCTATATTTGTATGTTGGTTATTTACTATTTAAGGAAACTTTTTAGTAAAACCCTAAGACAACACATTCCTTAGTAGATCTAGACCAAATAACTTTGCTAGATCTACTAAGTTATCAACTCCTAGGCTTGGAAACGAGCTAGGAAGAGATATTTGTGGGAAAAACCAAGTCTTTACTGTTAGTTTAGTCTTTACTATTACCAGAAACCCAGATCCAGTAGCCTATGATCCAGATCCAGCCACTTGTAGCCTGTGTGCCTTTAAATATTGTTGTTATTATACCCTGCTTTATATTCTTAGTTTTAATCACTCAAAACCATTACTTGTGACTTTATTAGATCTTTGAGACTGAAAGTTGATAACTTTAGCTTAGCCCGATCCCTTGGGTACGATAATCCGAGTCCTTAATACTCACTTTATTACTTGAACGATGGGTACACTTGCCCTAAAAAGCACGTAGGTTTCTATCGCCACAGTTTTCACTTATGGTAATATTTTTCTAACTTCGGTTTTCTTAGATCTATGCTTCGGGTGAGGTTTGGTTGCAAACAAACCTCCTAAAAATCATTAGTGGAGCTTAGAAATGAGTTATCTTGTGGTTTATTGTATGAATTAGATCTAAAGATGCATGTTTTTGTGGTTTAGAGAAATCTTGCTATATTTGTATGTTGGTCATTTACTATTTAAGGAAACTTTTTAGTAGAACCCTAAGACAACACATTCCTTGGTAGATCTAGATCAAATAACTTTGCTAGATCTACTAAGTTTTCAACTCCTAGGCTTGGAAACGAGCTAGAAAGAGATATTTGTGGGAAAAGTCCAACCTTTGCTGTTAGAATAGTCTTTGCTGTTTACGGAAACCAAGATCCAGTAGCCTATGAGCCAGATCCAGACACTTGTAGCCTGTGTGCCTTTAAATATTGTTGTTATATTACCCTGCTTTAGATTCATAGTTTTAATCACTCAAAATCAATACTTGTGACTTCTTTAGACTTTTGAGACTGAAAGTTAGTAACTTTAGCTTAGCCCGATCCCTTGAGTACGATAATCCGAGTTCCTAATAGTCACTTTATTACTTGAACGATGGGTACACTTACCCTAAAAAGCACGTAGGTTCTATCCGTGACCGCTAACAATTAATTTATTACTTGTTTGTTTCATATTATCAAACATTTTGAAGTTTTTTCAAGAATTAAAATAGTCATTCAAATTGTAGCAAGAAAAGAAAAATATTCATTTAATAAATCTGTTTAAATTTAATAATGGCATATTGTTTATGTGGGTTGCTATTTACAGCCAAGTTTTTTCGAATTACAGCCTACTTTTCCAATTTTGCTCTTGTCACTTATACTTTCTCTAAAATTCATTTTTTTTCTAAATTCTCTCAATCCTCTTTCTCGCCCAATTAACAAACACGAAAAAATAAAGAAAAATTTGAGATCCGAAAACAAAGACACGAAAAAGTACCACATTCAATTAAAAAAAAAAGACACGAAATCATTTAATTAACTCTTGAATTTATATAAAATAATTTTATTTTTTTAAAAAAAATGCTTAAAGTAAAAAAAAAAAAAAAAAAAAAAAAAAAACCCAAACGGCCAAGGAGGCCATTTGGCCATATGGGCAAACGCCTATCAGGGAGCCGTTTGGGCCTTATTTGTTTTTTTTTTCTTTTTTTATCTTTCTAAATCTTTCTTTTTAACAAAATTAATTTTTTTATTAGTGTATGTTTAATACTAAATGTTCGAACAATGACTTAATTAGTTATGTGTAATTAGTTTACGTTTCGAAAAAAAATCACTTGACGTGAAATTAATACTAAATGTTCAATCAATGATTTAATCAGTTACACGTAATTGTTGTTTTTTTTATATGTTAGTTTAAATTTTGTGTTGGGAGAATAAGAAAATTTTAGTTTAAGATTAGAAAAAATGAAAGGGCAAAAATGCCAAAGTGGATTGTAGTTCGGAAAAATTAGGCTGTAAATAGTGATACCCATTGTTTATTCTATCATAATTACGGTGTAGGCTATGGTCACTTTGTTTTTCCCTTACTTTGCCTATACTTTGTCTTTTTCACCATTGGATTAGTTTTTAACCCATGATCCAATGGTTGACAAAACAAAGTAATGGTTATTTTGTGAAAAATAAATTGACCATAGAATATCCCATAATTACTATGTAATTATTTCAAAACATGATTGAAACTCAAAATTACCATTAATAAAAAAAATTTCAACTTGTAACCCAAATAAAATAAAATATAAAGAGTTTACCATTAGAGAGAAAAATAGTAGATAGAAAAAAGAAAGTTGGGCAAAATATAATAAAAAAACATAGAAAAATAAATATCCGATAATTTGATAAAAAAGAGAGTATTATTATTGATGAAACACACGTGTTTTGACATATATAAATTTAACCAACATAATTGAGAAAATAGTACAAGCCAGGGTGCAAAAATTATATTCTTGGGACCATTTAATTCGGATCTATAAAGTTGGATAATTATGAAGCCACCATACTTGTTAGCTTTTGCTTCATAACTATCCCTTTTATTTTGCTATTTTTCTTATTGGATTTTAGTAAAGATGGTTGACCCTTCTCAATTAAGCAAAGTCCAATTATATTCTTAATTATTTTCTAAATAAAGTGATTTCTTTTAGAGGTTGCACTGCCCACTTGCCTTTTCTCGTAAAGAAATATTATTGAAGAAAAAGGTACAAACCTTTTATGAGAATCCTTCCCTCCCAGATATCTTCATTTTATTCTTCCATAATTTACGTGTAAAACTTAATTTAGATAATTCAATCATATAATGATTCAGAATAATTAAATACATGCATGTATTTAATTATTGAAATTTAGATTATCGATCAGTCTTATTGAGTATGCATCACAAAAAGACACAAGGAACCCTCCTACATTAAAGATATAGAAATGAAGAACTTTTTTGTAAGCCAGAACCATCCATGTAGTATTTCACGCGAATTTTTTTTGTTTAGTAACTAAATATAATAATAAAATGGTATAATTTAATTGATACATTCTTTAATGCATATCAAAAGTTTAGAGTTCACTAAGGATTAATTTGATATTGTTATGGGAAAAATTAGTTATTATTGAAAAGAGTGCAGTCGAGAAAAATAGATTAAAGTTGTGAAGTGTTTAATAAATAAAAATATGTCAAAACTTTTTAGGCAAACTCTAACAACTGTTTTCTTAAATGTTATAAATTACAACAGGGGCGGACCCAGGATTTGGAGATCGGGGGGGCTAATTTTGGCTTTAGCGTAAATTTTTTTTTATATATGCGTGTATACAAAAATGAAGTAGAGTTGATAAAATTAGGAGAAACAAATTAATGATCTAATAAAAAATTGTTGATAAAATTATTAAAAATAGAAAGGAAAAACAAAAAAAAGTAGAGTTTTCGATCAAAATAACATTAAAAAACTAAAAATAGATGAAAAACATTAATAATGTTAGGGGAAAATATTGATGCAATTAATGTTAGGAGAAAAAAATTAGAAATTGATGAAAAACATTAATAATGTTAGGGGAAAAGAAATTGATGAAAAGCATTAATAATGTTGGAAAGAAAAAAAATGTAGATGGTGGGATTTGAACCTTAGTCAACACATCTAAATACACCCCTTCTTACCAACTCTTCCACCCTTTCACTTCGTCTACCTTATCATCTTTATTTTTAATACACATTATGTTTGGGGGGGCTAGCCCGAACATATCGGTATATTCCTAAGGGTTGTGCCGGAACTGAGGGGGGCTCGAGCCCACCCGAGCCCCCCCCTGGGTCCGCCCCTGAATTACAACTTTTGTTAAAACTAATATTTTTACTTTTCCAATTTTCTTAAAAAACAGTTTCGTAAATATCGATTTTAGTTGAGAAAGCTGGTAAAGTAATTGGAAATCAGCGTCAAACTAGGTCTAAGCGTATTAGGTGTTTGGTTAGTAATTAGAAAATGCTACTTGTTGTTCTTTTTGGGTAAGAGACAAGCAGTAAAATAGTGCTTTTTCTACAAAAGGAACCCTACGAATTTTAGTTTACTTTATTGTTCTTTGCATTTTACATTTATAAAATTTAATTATGTCTGTATTAGTCATTTTACATGCTAACAACAATAAATAATAATTATGATTTTAGCAAGCCTCAATAATCGCAAACAAGAACGGTTGTACCAGACGGACTCTAATGTGTTTAAGGATACGTTGTAGTGTTTTATTAGAAGAAGATGAGTAAGATGTAATAATGAAAAAAGTTAAGAGTAGGAAAATATCCAAGGTGGTGCTTGTGAGTGTGGCATCCAAGTATCACAGAAACTGAAAAGATCTCCTCCTTTGTTTGTGCTTACTTGATTCTCATAATCTGGCATTAACATCATTAGAGTGAAGTGCAAAAGTATGTCGAGTGTGAGGATTGGAGGTGTAGTCCGGTTATACAGATGTGATAATAAACCCAAGATCCTCAAACCCTCTTTCAATTTCTGTCCTAACAACAATAATTATTATAAGCAGCTTGTCTCCAATGCCACTTTGTGGTGTTCCATGCCTTCTCATCGACTTCGAGCTTCCTCTTCCGACACAGCTCTGCCTCAAACTCAAACTCAAACTCAAACTGATTTCTCCTTCAACCACACCTTTCCTCTTCCTCGGACTCTAACGGTTTTCCCACTCTCTTTCTACTTTTTTACCTGCATTTATATTCTCTTTTCTTTATATATGCATATGAACTGCGCGTGTCGAATGTATTAGTTTAATTGCTCACAAAAATATACTGCAAATTCTGAACTATTTGTCTATGTTGGATGCTATATTGTACCCGGGTAACACTATCATACTTGTTTGTTGCGTTGACGAATGTAGCCTTTTTGAGAGAGTTCCCCATTTGTGACTTCAACTGATTGGATTAGTTCATTTGCCTGCTTCGTTTTATTCAAACTAAATTGACATTTCCATGACTGAATCTTTTTGTTAAACTGTAATATGTTGTTGATTTTCATTCCTTTGGCTTCCAATGTTAGTGTGAGGGGAAGATTTTTGTGAGATTAGAGAACTTGAAGGATCAATCATGTTGGCAGCTGACAGTAGGCTGTAACCTTCCTGGAAAATGGCTTCTTCATTGGGGAGTTTCTTTCGTGGATGACGTTGGCAGGTTAAATTCATTGCCATTGATAATTTCCTTTATGTTTTTGTTTTCAACTTTTATTTCACAGAGCATGTAAAATAAAATGCTTATTTAGTTATTTTGCTTCTTGATTTTCCTTTTATTCTGTGTCTTGTGTGTGAATTGTTATTTGTGATTTCTACAACTTAATCTTTCCAATGCTGCAGCGAATGGGATCAACCTCCTGAAAATATGAGACCCTCTGGTTCTGTTCCTATAAAGGTTATTATCCTTGGCTTCTCATAATGCGAGTATCCAGCCAGTTTTTACTTATTTAAGTACAAGAATGAAACATAACGTGTTTTTTCAGGACTATGCCATAGAGACACCATTGAAGAAATCATCTGACCCAGATACTTTTTATGAAGTGAAGATTACTGTAGATCCTAAAAGTTCAATTGCAGCCATAAATTTTGTTTTAAAGGTTCTCATCTTGAAAACTCAATGTTGGAACTTGCTAATTATGTGTTTACACAGACTCATAGATATTATATGTGTATGATATATGTATGCATATCCTCACAATATTCTTCTTTTCTCTTATTTTCATTTTGGGGTGATTTTGATCTTACAGGATGAAGAAACTGGAGCTTGGTATCAGCATAAGGGAAGAGATTTTAAGGTGCCTCTAGTCAATTACCTTGTTGGTGACAATGGCAACGTGGTTGGAGCTAAGAGAGGTTTTAATATTTGGCCAGGTTCTAGAGATCATTATTAAATGTGGTATCCATGGTTAAGAATTTTGTCTATTCTATTTTTATATTGTGTTTTCATGGTTCGAAGTTTGAACAAAACCTTAATAATTCATTTTAAGAAGGACAGACTTTATCAAATATATTATGTTCCAAGGTCCAATTGTTTTGCATGTCCTTCAAGTTTCTTGAAAGAAAATGTAAACCTGGTGCCCAAATGGTAAACAAAGTCGGTGGATTTAGGTAGATGTGGTCAATGACTTAAAGCTTTGAATTGGATTCTACAAAGTTTTTGATTATATTTCCTTCATTGTAGTGCAATGTGGCTATATCTTTGTCGGTTATTCTTTTGCAATTGGAATCGCAATTTATTCCTTAACAACATTTCTATATGAGTTTAATATGAAATTTGCTGGATATTGGTGTAAAATTTACAAATATGGAATACTGAATCTGTTGGTCGTTGTTGTAGCATAAGAATCAAACTTATGATTAGTGTTGTGCGTTTGTGAAAGAATTGGTAACAATTGTGTGGTTTATGATTTCTATTTGATCTTTTCTATCTACTTGTGAACTGACAGCTTATGCTTCTCGTCAATCCTAGGGGCCTTTCTTTCCAACATACTTTCCAGAACAGATGGTTTGCCTTCAAAAGAAGAAGATATGGGTATAGAGCCGGAAGATGCTAAACAAAAGAATAGGCAACTGGAAGGATTTTATGAAGAGCTCTCTATCTCTAAACAAGTTGCTGTTCAAAACTCAGTCACTGTTTCCGTAACAAAATGCCCTAAGACTGCTAAGAATCTTCTTTACTTAGAAACTGATCTTCCTGGAGAAGTTGTTGTTCACTGGGGAGTTTGCAGAGATGATGCCAAAAATTGGGAAGTTCCAGCTGGCCCATATCCAACAGAAACAACTCTATTCAAGAACAAAGCTCTAAGGACTCTACTGAAGGTTCAAACTTACCAGTACTATGAACTTATATCTGTTACGTGAAGTCAAGGGAAATTGGATATTAACTTCGTTTCAGGATTCCCACTGACTGCATTCGTAATCCTTTCTGAAACCATTAAGTTTTAAGCTTAGATTAATTGAAGTTGTTTGCAACTGCTTTTTTTTTCTTGAACTTTTTTTTTGGTTAAATTTTAAGTTCTACCTTGTCATTATGCATAAAATTGCAGAATCTGTTCAGATGTTTGCTAGAACAGGCACTATGACTGCATTTAACATTCAGCTAGCGGATCATAGTTGTTAATATCAAAACACTGTGCTATCTTTGTCCAGGATGATTTTTGTTGTTGGTTGATTTTCTCCCTTGTAGGTGTTTTTCTGAAATAAAGTGATATTTGGTATTGGTCTTAGGTTTACTACTTGCTTTCTTCAAAATTTAAAAACCATATCTTTTGTTACGTCTTATGACAGTTTTTCTAAATTTTTTCCTCTGTTGTTACATGTGTTTTATACATGTCTGCATGAATAAAAAGGTTTGTTAACTTGTATATTTATTTTTACAATTGCTGCAGCAAGAAGATGGCAAAAATGGTAGTTCAGGATTATTTACTTTAGATGAAGGATATGCTGGCTTCCTTTATGTTCTGAAGTTAAATGAGAGCACTTGGTTGAAATGTAAGGAAAATGACTTCTATGTCCCCCTTTCTAATTCAAGCATTTTGCATGCTCAACCTCGCCTTGAAGAGTCCGAAACTGCACTAGTATCTGGAAAGACTCCGGAAGCAAATCAAGAACTTGCTCGCACTGATTATACTGATGGAATACTTAATGAGATAAGAAACTTAGTCAATGGCATTTCCTCTCAGAAGGGTCAGCAAACGAAACCAAAAGAAGTACAGGAAAGCATTCTTCAAGAGATTGAGAAGTTAGCTGCTGAAGCCTACAGTATTTTCAGAAGTACCGTTCCTTCTTTCAAAGAGGAAGCTGTTTCAGAAGCTGAGGCAGAGTCGAAGACTGCTGTCAAAATTTGCTCTGGAACAGGGACAGGTTATGAAATATTGCTCCAAGGCTTTAACTGGGAATCTCACAAGTCTGGACGATGGTATATGGAACTAAAGGAAAAGGCTAAAGAAATATCTTCACTTGGATTCACTGTGATTTGGTTGCCCCCACCAACGGAATCTGTGTCACCTGAAGGATACATGCCCAAAGATTTGTATAATCTGAATTCCAGGTACTTGGTATTAATATATTTTAGCTCTGGATTTCATTGAAAGAGATGATGGTTTTTTTATGATCATTTGTCAAATATATATCACAATGGTTTTTTATGCATACGTGTTTTGGTCAAAATATTTTATCCTTTATTATCATTCACTGAGAATGATGGTAGGTCTTGTTTAAAATGACACCATGCACTTTGTTATTTTTACATATGAATGACAAGGTACATTGTGATAACCATTTGCTCTTATCAGGTATGGAAACATTGATGAACTTAAGCTTCTTGTGAAAGATCTGCATGAAGTGGGTATCAAAGTTCTTGGAGATGCTGTTCTGAATCACCGCTGTGCACACTATAAGAATCAAAACGGTGTATGGAACATGTTTGGTGGTCGCTTAAATTGGGATGATCGGGCTGTTGTTGCAGATGATCCACATTTCCAGGTAGCTGGACATATGATTCCCAAATTTGGCATCTTTTTTTTTTTCTGAATCAAATCGCTTAAAGAATAGTTATTGACTTTGTAGAATTACATGCCATGATGTCGGTGCCTTTATTTGTTCTATGATTGCTTATCGTTTTGCAAACCAACTCTTGCTGGCTGTCAATATAATTTACTAATTAACTGGATGAAGGGAAAATTTAACATGGTGATATATTGCTGAATGTCGTATAATACGTATATAACAATGCATGTCAAAACTATTTATGCAATTAGTTTCTTAAATAGGCTTAAATTTGAAGAGACCCCAGAAGACAAGAAACTTAATTTCAGCAAAGTAACAACTTGTCATAATCTTATTATGTGTTTTTCACCCACTCTAAATTTTCTAAAGCAGTAGCTTTATTTATGAGTATATATTTTAGTCTTTGGTCTTGAAATTTTTAAATTAATACTTGAAGGAATTATTGCTTGTTCAATATGGTATTATAGTTTATTACCAAGTGGCACGCATTGCATCAGATTGCTCATTTTACTCTCAAGTTCTATGTTCAGTAAATGGGTTACATATTGGCATGAACTTCATTTCCATAGTTGCTATGTTCGCTGCCAATTGGAAGATTGTTGTTATAGAATAAAATTGAATGTGCTCTGGTATTCCTCTTTGATCTAAAATAGAAAATAATTTTTGTAGAATCTGTCGGAATAGGAACTTTTTCGAGGCATTGTTACTATAAAGTCTCTTTTTCTCATAATATTCTCTCAATTTTCTTTCAGTTCTCTTTTCTTTTTATTTTCTATGATAGAGAACATTGCATGGATGGACCAGCATATAAGCAGGCTTTCAGTATCACTGTAAATGACATGAAAATCACATTTTGAAACAGTAAGGGATTTTATGATCAAAACTGGAAAATACCTTAAGCTGATTGATCCTTATAACGCAGTTCATACTTGGACGCTTTAAAATCTGTAAGCGTCTTGCATAGATGTAGTGGCCTTACAGCTTTTGGGAGTGCTTTCCTCTAATTGAATATTTATTATTGCACATGCTGCTTAAATGATATACCCTGATAACAATGAGTTGTTTCTGTATTGCAGGGTAGGGGCAACAAGAGCAGTGGTGATAATTTTCATGCTGCTCCAAACATTGACCATTCGCAAGACTTTGTGAGGAAGGACCTCAAAGAATGGTTGTGCTGGCTAAGGTTATGTTGATCTCTTGTACTGCTTGGTGTTTATTATTCATGATTGCAGTTTTTGTATGGAATAGAAGTGCAACTACTGAAGTTTCTTGACAAATCTGATACCCAGGGATGAAATTGGATATGATGGATGGAGGCTTGATTTTGTTCGAGGATTTTGGGGTGGTTACGTGAAGGACTACCTCGATGCGAGTGAACCTTATTTTGCTGTTGGTGAGTACTGGGATTCCCTCAGTTATACATATGGTGAAATGGATCACAATCAAGATGCACATCGGCAGAGAATTGTTGATTGGATTAATGCTACGAGCGGAACTGCTGGTGCATTTGATGTCACCACAAAAGGGATTCTGCATGCAGTAAGTACTCACCTATATCACTGTCTTATAACTTGTGTATCTTGGATTTACCTTAGGAAGGGCATGCCTTTCCAGGTCCAAGGGATGAAAGGCTTATTTTATTTCAACTTTCCACTGGGAATTTATTAAACCTCAAGGAGTAGTGTGAACAAAAGGGATCTGTATAGCAGGCTTTTGGATTTGGATTAATATGACATTTATTTGCACAGTGAGTTGAATTATGCAAAATATCTGTTAATATCATTGAATATTAGATTATCATGTCAACTACCCAACTATCTTTGCCAGTAATAAAACATGGTAGTGGATAGGACGGTTTGGAGGGAGAGTATATGTCGCTGATGAAGCGACTTGTTTTTCACGGTTCATTATGATGGTTTATGTTAGCCGACCTGAATTATTTCAGGACTAAGGCTTTGTTCTTGTTGTTGTTGAAGTGTCATGGCATTGTTAAACCATGAAGTATCATGAGTTTAAGCACAAGAATCTTAAATTTCTTTACGTACTATTTAAGCTAATTTCCTGTACTTTCATCACATTAGTTCTTTTATAGATTGTAAAGTGGAGAATTTCTATTTACAGCTTAAAATTACATTGTATAGGCACTGGATAGGTGTGAATACTGGCGATTATCGGATGAGAAAGGAAAGCCTCCTGGAGTTGTGGGGTGGTGGCCTTCCCGTGCCGTTACCTTCATAGAGAATCACGATACCGGTTCTACTCAGGTTTGAAATTCTTATGATTTTTTCATTTTGTATGTAATTCTGGTGAAAAAGTTTTGATGAGACCGACTATAAACAGAATCACCCCCTACTAAAATAATGCAGCAATTGTTTTTTTCCCGTCTCTTGGTACTGGGATGTTAGTTTGTTTCCTTAGTACAAGACAACATAAACATTCTCATGCTGTTTCTATTTAGAGGGTGCGTTTATTAGGCACGTTTTTTTATTTTATTTTGGGTGAAATCTTGATCTGATGCTGCTGTCGCTGATTGATGTTATAACTTTCATGTTGACCAAATTGTACACTTTATTCTTGAAGGGCCATTGGAGATTTCCTAATGGAAAGGAAATGCAAGGGTATGCCTATATCTTGACTCATCCAGGGACACCTGCTGTTTTCCATGACCACCTCTTCTCTCATTATCGATCTGAAATATCATCTCTAATCTCTATCAGAAACCGAAACAAAATTCACTGCCGGAGCACTGTAAGCATATATAATAATTTTATAGAAAAAAGAACTCTTTCTTTATTTGCAAACATTGTAGAAACAGGTTTCAATTCATTATCGTTTATCAAAAGGAACAACAAAAGTTTATTATTAAATTACTCCACTATAATGAATCCCCAAATGATAGGACATGGAAAAGTACAGTTCAATTCTTTAATTTTCTTTTCAATTTCAAGCAAATAAAGTTTGAAAGTTTCAGACTTTATAACTGTATGCTACTTGGAGATTTTCTTTTTTTCATACTTTCTTCTAGTGGTTCTCTTTACTAAGAATCCCTGATTTTTTGACTTTATATGACATTTGTTGTTTAAGGTGGTGATAACAAAGGCAGAAAGAGATGTTTATGCAGCCATCATCGAAGAGAAAGTGGCAATAAAAATTGGACCGGGTCATTACGAGCCCCATAGCGGACCTCAACAATGGTCTTTGGCACTTGAGGGAAATGATTACAAGGTCTGGGAAACATCATAACGCGTTCTTATGTTAATTTATGGTATATAGCTACGTATATAGTGTAGAATTCACAATATTCAGTCTTTATTTATCAAGCATACCCAAGTAAGTACAGAGCAGGATGATCTGCTTGTTGGAAATGGCTTGGCCATGGTATCTAGTCGAGATTGCTCCTCCGATTCCATTTTTGACCTCCCATCTAGATAATGGAGGTAAAAGCTGAACCTGAAGTGCATTATAGGCAATTAGCAATTGTAAAAGTTAAGAATAGTATTGGACCTAGAAAACTGGGCACAACTATACTATTCTCTGTATCATTAATAATAAGCTGGCCGAATGGTCATATTGTTGTAACATGTCAAAGTAAAAAGCTAACGATTGGAGGGAGGGAGGGACATAATGACATTTTTCCCTGGTATCTACTCATTCGTGTAAAAGAAGACGCTTCTATCTATAATTGTCAAAATAATTGAACTTCTTTGAATATATTCAAAATTTTACTTCTTATTTATCCCCGGTTTCTCTGCGAAATTGTCTACTGGTGTTTGTTAATATGTTATTGGACGTAGATGGTATATTATCAAATGTATCCCATTACTTGTAGAGCATTAACAGGTAATTCAGCTTTTCGAAATAATATCAATACTTAAGCGGCAATTCAGGAGGTTTATGCGTACACTGATGTTAGATCATGACAAAACTATGATTTAATTATGTTAATTTACTATAATTCGTATTTGGAAAGCAGAAATAAGTTAGCGGGTTAGCTGACAGGTGAGGAAAGCATGAAGGTGTAAAAGATAATTATGGACAACAAAAAAAGAGGATGAAGGTGTTGAAAAAATGTAAATAAAATTCATTAAATTTTTATCAGTTTTTCTTTTTAATTTTTGTAACGTTTTAGTGATAAAAAGAAAAAGGAAATGTAATGATAAAAACGTTTCCATCTTGATGGCTTTTATGAGATTTGAATTAGCCATTAAGTTATAAACGTTTTGTTTTGCTTTCACAACAATATAAGAAGATATGTTTTGTTTTAGAAAAGTAAGCCAAGAAGTGCATCAGCTTAAGAAAAATCAGAATTTTTAAAGCTCTCACACATTACAGTTTTGGTTCCTGCAATTTTGAGTTCCCCTTTTCACTTGTACCCAAAAATTTGAAGAACATAAAAAAGAGTAGGACCAAAATTGAAAATGTACAAAAAAAAATACCCAAAAATCTCATCATTCCTTCCATACTCTCTAATGGCAATCTGCTTGTTTCCTTTCTCTGTTCATCATCTTTTCCTACTCCGTTTCTCAATCCACCGCTACTGAACTCCTCAAATCCGCTGCCGCATTCACCACCGCTCCTCCGCCGACGATCTTTAACAACCTCCATGAAACCACAGTGGATTTGAGAATGTGACAGACATGTTTGAATTAGCTAGTCACAGTCATGCGCTGCTTGAAGGTTTACGTGAGACATATAACGAGCAAGAGGACGGTTTTATATTTAGTGATAATTATAAACTATATTTTAGTTTGCTCGATGTGCTTCTCATCACAGGTTTTCCCATTGTTTATAAACTATATTATAAACAGTCCTCTTGCTCATTATATGTCTCACGTAAAGCTTCAAGCACTGCATGACTGTGACTAGCTAATTCAAACATGCGTGTCACATTCTCAAATCCACTGCCTTCAAGCACTCCCAACACATCCTCTCGAATAGTGAAATTTTGAAGCAGATGATACAGTTTTCTCTCACACAGCTCTACTCGCTTTGATCCTCTCTCATTCAACGAGCTTTCCGCTGCCGCCTTGTCAGGTCCTTCTACACTCTTGGCTCTTTTTTTATGCTTTCGATTTCTTAATAAGTGAAAAACTTCTCATGAAATTCATTGAATGCGCGGTTTAAACTTGTTTATTGATTTGTTAGGTGATATAATGCAGTGTATACAATGCTATTAGGTCTGCAAATGTCTTTATAGTGTCTTGATTTTATATGTAATACGTTAGATTCTCGATTTGATTTTGCTGCGTTTGAATGTTTGTACAATTTGAATTGTAAATTAGCTTTTGTTTGAATTTTTATTTTTTTTATTTTGTTCGGCTTTCTTGCTGGATTTTGATGGTGGTGTTGGCAACTGTCATCCATGGTGTTGATCGGGTTTTTGATTTTAATGGTGGTTGAAGTTTTGGTGTTTGAGGAAAAAATGAGGGAGATGTTGTTATTGAAAGAAATAAAAAGAGAAAGGGTTGATATGAATATTTTTCAAGGCATATGGTGTGTTTATTAGGCCTTTTTTTTTGGGTGAAATCTTGATATGATGTTGTTGTTGCTGATTGATGTTATAACTTTTATGTTGACCAAATTGTACTCTTTCTTCTTGAAGGGCCATTGGAGATTTCCTAATGGAAAGGAAATGCATATATCTTGACTCATTCAGGGACACTTGCTATTTTCCATAACCACCTCTTCTCTCATTATGATCTGAAATATCATCTCTAATCTCTATCAGAAACCGAAATAAAATTCACTGCCACAACACTGCAAGCATATATACATACATATATATATATATATATATATATATAGGTGTAGGCTATGGTCACTTTGTTTTTGCTCTACTTTGTTTGTACTTTGTCCTATCCACCATTAGATTAGACTTTTACCCATGATCTAATGGTGGACAAAACAAAGTAATGATTACTTTGTGAAAAACAAAGTGACCATAGAATTTCCCATATATATATATATATATATATATATATATATATATATATATATATATATAAAGAACTCTTTCTTTATTTGCAAACGTTGCAGAGATATGGTTCAATCCATTATCCTTTATCAATAGGACGAATAAAAGTTTATTATTAAATTACTCCACTAATGAATCCCCAAATGATAGGACATGGAAAAGTACAGTTCAATTCTTACATTTTCTTTTCTATTTCAAACAAATAAAGTTGAAACTCATTGACTAGCATCCCTTTCACTAATATGGGGAGAGTTGGTGATTCCTTGTAGAGATGTTATGAATTAAAAAAAAAGTTGTTATTTGTGAAAATTACCATGCCTAAAACCAATAGTTGTTGAAAGTAAAATTACAGACGAAGCAAACTTGTTTATAAGTCGTAGGTCATACTAGCATCAAAAGTTGGGAACTTTACAAACATGTAGAGTAATTGATAAAAACTGATACATATAGAGAGATAAAAATGTATATCTCTTCCGAAAATCTCCGGGTGTGAAAACATTCTTTTCGGCAAAGTTTCCACCACCCTTGGTGTTATCCCTCCTAAATTTCTCCGACTGGGACGGGCAGGAGTAGGGGTAGAGGTAGGAGTAGTCCCCTCAGTTTGCAAATCTTCCTGGAAGCTATGATCCTTGAATAATGTCTCATCTTCAGTGTCATGGTGGGGTCGACAATTATGATCATTTGACACTGCCTCATCTTCTGTGTCATGATGGGGCTGGTGGTTTTCGATTTTGCTGCCTTTGGTTTTGCCTCATTCTCTGATAGGTGAGAGATAATATAATGTCTGCTATATGTTTCTCTAGTGTCTGCTATATCAGTAGCCCATATGTCACCGTAGTTCCTTTCTGACTTTCCTACATAATGCAAAATATAGGGCGTTAGCATGTAACATTGACTTAGAAGAGAAAAAAAGCAACCTCCAGCGCGTAATGTTGACATAGAAGAGAAAAAAAAAAACCAAAGCAGACAAGCAGGTATATAAGAACCATATAAATACAGCATGAAGAAATTACCCGTTAGCCTTTTCGCCACTTTAAGCATCTCCGTGGCTTGGAACCTATCTCTTAATTCTCTGGCAGAATCTTCTGTCATATCAAATTGTTGGGCTCCATTGAATGTTGCATTCAATACCCGATTCCACAAATGGAATGAGTAGATGCACAATCTCCCTCGACCACCCTCTGATCTTTACCCGTCTCGAGAATAAATCATTTGACAGTTGATAAAGATCATGGTATGGAGTCCACACAATTGATTCTTGTAGAAGCCATGATATGAAGAAAATGAGATTAGTTCTAGAGAGAAAGACAAGAAAACATGGTAACAAGGTTCTTATTGCTTCCAACTCCTCCCTCAGAATTGTTGTCAGCCGGCGTTACTAATTCGGGGTTGTCCTTTTCGGCTTGTTTTATTTAAAGCTGAGATCCAACCTTTAATTAATGGGAAAGTGGTTGCCGATCTCTCTCTTAGTTCAAATCTTGTATCCTCTACCAATCTAGGGATATGCAAACAAAGATCAGCAAAAGAAAAAAAAAATAATTAGCACTACTAATATATAAAGAGAAATAAAGAAATTTATCAAATCACTTACTATTAGAGAGAAAGCACACCCGGAGAGAATGCTATTTGGATTACTCAAGAAAGCATGTAGTTGTGCATGGGCAGCCGCACCTTATGCGTAATACTTAATATTGTCTATATCATCTAAAAAGTAGCATTAGATTGATTTGACAGTAAATCTCGAAGTGTCTGGGGGTAGCAAGGCTCCAACTAAAAATAAGACAGTAGCCTTGATTCTGATTTCAATGAGTATATCTGACATTGTTATTTGTCTTAGAGATGATAGACTCAGCCCCTTATCTTTTACCATCCCCTCGTAGTTACCAAAGTGTTTTCTGCACATTTCTGACGCATCTACTTTCTCCCTAGTTATAGGTTTTCCAACAATTGGAAAACCTATGGTGTTTAAAACATCTAGTAAACATCTAGTAGAGTATGTGCTGCTAATTCGGGTTGTTTTGAGTTTCATGGAGGAAACTTGTATTTTAGTTTACTAGATGTTTTAAACATCATAGGTTTTCCAATTGTTGGAAAACCTATAACTGGGGAGAAAATAGATGCGTCAGAAATGTGCAGAAAACACTTTGATAACTACGAGGGGATGGTAAAAGACAAGGGGCTGAGTCTATCATCTCTAAGACAAATAACAATGTCAGATAGGCCCATTGAAATGAGAATTAAAGCTACTGTCTTATTTTTAATTGGAGTCTTGCTACCCCCAGACACTTCGGGATCTACTGTCAAGTCAATCTACTGCTGTTTTTTAGATGATATAGACAATATCAAGGATTACGCATGGGGTGCGGCTGCCCATACACAACTACATGCTTCCTTGAGTAATCCGAATAGTAGTCTATATGGGTGTGCGTTCTCTCTAATGGTGAGTGATTTGATCATTTTCTTTATTTATTTCTTTTTATATATTACTAGTGCTAATTATTATTTTTTTCTTTTGCAAATCTTTGTTTTCATGCATATCCCTATATTGGTAGACGATATAGGATTTGAACTAAGTGAGAGACCATCAACCACTTTCCCATTAATCAAAGGTTGGATCTCAGCTTTGGATAAAAGAAGCCGAACCCCGAATTAGTAACAACCGGCTGACAACAATTCTGAGGGAGGAGTTGGAAGCAATAAGAACCTCTCTACCATGTTTCCTTGTCTTTCGCTCTAGAACTAATCTCATTTTCTTCATATCATGTCTTCTACAGGAATCAATTGTGTGGACTCCATACAAGGATCTTTATCAACTTATCAACTGTCTAATGATTTATTCTCGAGACGGTATAAAGATCAGAGGGTGGTCAGGAGATTGTGCATCTACTCGTTCCATTTGTGGAATCGGGTATTGAATGCAACATTCAATGGAGCCCTACAATTTGATATGACAGAAGATTCTACCACAGAATTAAGAGATAGGTTATAGGCCACGGAGATGCTTAAAGTGGCGAAAAGGCTAACGGGTAATTTCTTCATGCTGTATTTATATGGTTCTTATATACCTGTCTGTCTGCTTTGTTTTTTTTTTCTCTTCTATGTCAACATTACGTGCTGGAGGCTAGTTTTTTTTCTCTTCTAAGTCAATGTTACGCGCTAACGCCCTATATTTTGCATTCTGCAGGAAACTCAGAATGGAACTACAATGACATATGGGCTACTGATATAGCAAACACTAGAGAAGCATATAACAGCCACTATATTATCACTCACATATCAGAGAAGGAAGCAAAACGAAAACCACCAGCCCCATCATGACATTGAAGATGAGGCAGTGTCAAATGATCATAACTGTCAGCCTCACCATGACACTGAAGATGAGACATTGTTCAAGGATCATAGCTTCCAGGAAGATTTGCAACCTGAGGGGAGTGCTCCTTCCTCTACCCCTACTCTTGCTCGTCCTAGTCGGAGAAATTTAGGAGGGATAACACCAAGGGTGGTGGAAACTTTACCGAAAAGAATTAGTAAACGGCTAAATGTTTTCACACCCGGAGATTTTCGGAAGAGATAGACATTTTATCTCTCTATGTATCAGTTTTTATCAATTACTCTACATGTTTATAAAGTTCCCAACTTTTGATGCTAGTCTGACCTATGACTTATAAACAAGTTTGCTTCGTCTGTAATTTTACTTTCTACAACTCTTGGTTTTAGGCATGGTAAATTTCACGAGTAACAACTTTTTTTTAATTCATAACATCTCTACAAGGAATCACCAACTCTCCCTATATTAGTGAAAGGGATGCTAGTCAATGAGTTTTAACTTTATTTGTTTGAAATTGAAAAGAAAATGAAAGAATTGAACTGTAATTTTCCATGATAATCTAATATTCAATGATATTAACAGTTATTTTGCATTACTCAACTCAATGAAGGACTAGTTAGTGCTTAAATAGTAGATGCCAACAAATGTCATATAATTCCAAATACAAAAGCATGTTGTCCCTTTTCTTCACTCTACTCCTTGAGGTCTAATAAACTCCCACTGGTAAGTTGAAATAAACTAACCCTTTCATCCCTTGGACCGGGAAAGGCATGCCCTTCCTAAGGTAAAACCAAGATAAACAAGTTATAAGACAGTGATATATGTGAGTACTTATTGCATGCACAATCCCTTTCGTTGTGACATCAAATGCACAAGACACCATATAGGTAAAACCAATAATAAAGGAAAATAAAATTAAACCTCACAAAGATATAGGCAAAAACCAGTATAAACCGCATATAGGGCAAAAAAAAACGCTACAGAGAGCCTAAGACACTATTAAGGTATTAAAAAGTGACATAATACATCATATATTTCTTGAGATTTCAGATCCGCAGAAAGACAATCGAAAATCATTCTTCAACACCTATGCTCCTCCAGAAAATCAGATTTAAGTCATTCCTGAAATTGCACTCCCGTAAATCTAAAAACCTAAAGATTAAATCAACCTTTTTCACCCGTGCTAAATCTGAACGAGCTATAAATGAAGAAAATATAGCTATCAGATGTAAATCTGATACACAAATAATACGGTTGAAATATATGATGTCAAACAAAAGGAGGGATGAGAAGAAGGAGAAAAGTAAATCAGATTCCGGATTGGGAGGAGGAAGAAAGAAGCAAAACTTCATTCTTCCTCCTCGAATTCAAGTTCAAAATAAAAAAATAAGAGGTTTTTAAAATTAGGGTTACGAGAGAAAGAGGATTACAATATATATCAAACTATTGATTAAAAACATTTACGGGCATGGCTCTTCTCTTTCATTAATTTGAGATTTATATAAGAAAATTAGAGCCCGTTTAGTGCAGCTGTTCCTATTTGCTGTTGTGGAAATGGATAAGAGTTAATCTGCAATTTAGAGATTAAATTCGGTTACGTGTAAGAAAGATACCATATGATGTGATTTTGAAAATGAGAAGTTGGTTTAATATACATGTTTTCTTTTACAACGGTTTAACACACTTGTTTAAATGTAAATTTTTGCAATTAGTAATTATAGGGCCATCATCCGATAGTTCCCCACTATTTAATTTATTAAATCGTTATCCATTGATTTAAAATGGCAATGCAATTTTTACTAAATGTATATAATTGCTAAAAAAAAAACGTTTTGGGCTGTGTATCTTAAATTGAAATTAGTTGATTCGAAGGAAAGTGACCCTAGAATTTCTCTAACCTTGAACCATCGTTATTCATCTCATTCTTGTCAGCTGTATTTTTGCAGTTCCCGTTGTTCTTCAAACGCAATCCCTAATTCGCTTCTCTTCAAATTGGTAACGTCTCCATAGACGGATTCTTCCTTACGACATCCTCTTCATTTGCGCATGGTTCAGACACCTCGTAACGACCATCTGACCCTTTCGTTCTTCGACGAGATCTCACTACTTATGATTTTATCTATACTTGACTGAATCTTCATCTGTAAAACAAATTTTGTTAGAGTTGATAAATATAACGACCCAAACTAACCTTACTTGGGTATCGGTTCAGCTCCTAAGCAGACAACCTTACTTCCGAATTTGGATTCATCTACACTCTTCACTTCACCCATTCAGGTAGGTTTCATTCTTTCTATTCTACTTTATAATTAGGGTTACTTCAATTCGGAATTTATGCTTCAATTTAACTCTATTCGCATAGATTTTATGTCATGCTTCTTATTTTGATTGCTCTTCGTATCAAAATTAGTTTTTTCTGTGTTCAGTTTAGTGTATTTATAATGCCTTTTCACTGTGCTTGTTGTTCTTGATGGCTGCACTAGGTTTGATTTTGGTGGTGGAAATTTGTTGTTTACTGGCTATTTTTTATAGGTGGGTAGTTAAAAACATAAACCAGTAATGTTGTATGTACCGCTCCATTGAGAAGGTGCATTTTCGTATATAAATCTGGATGTAGTTGGTTGTTTACAGCAACCCGATCATTATTTGGGTTAAGTCCAATAATCATCATTTTATTGTATAGCACAAAGGAAATAGTACAACTAGCAACTCAAATTGGGTGAGCCCTGGTTTCCGGCTGTTCCAAATGCTAACTTAGTTTAGTAGAGCGGGGGACACTTAAATGACTTATCCCAGGGCTTTAAACTACTCATTCTAGGAGCAATTGCTGCTAGGGCTTTCAATTGAAATAGGAAGGAAAAGTTAAATGCTACAACGGCCCACATGTTAGTTGTGAAAATCACGAAAAAATATAGTACAAGACTGAATATAGGATCTGCATTTGAAAGCTTCATAATCCTTTTTTATGTTTTGAAAGGATTATAGAAGAATTATAAATTCCAAGAAATGGAAACTTCGATTTTCAAACCACTTCCTAATCTTATTTGATAGGTCAATTTCAAATGGTATCAAATATCCTCTCTGTTATCCAACATTTTGGCTTTGCCATTTATTTCTCTCACACAGGAGGTGGCAATGGCTGCAGTGATAATGAAGTTCTTCATCACTTCAATGTTTATGTGGATAGCTCCTATTGCAATCCTTTATGCTTTTAACAATGACTTGTTCCCTGGTAAGTTTGTGTTATCTCAATTTCATCTTCAAGATTGCTTACTGTCCCTCCCTCACAATCACAAATGCTTTTAAGATGCTAAATTCATTTCTGAAAGTTGACTGTGCTTGCTTCCTCCATCACACTTCTACATTTATTCTTGCATTTTCAAATTAGGGTTTTTATTATGAACACAATTGGAAAAGTAAGATGTTAGTGCATTATGTTATGTATGATAGTATTCATGTGATCTTATACGTGGTATTCGGATTGATGATCAGAAAATTCATTACATCCCAACCCTTCAGTAGGTAGAGAATAAATTGTTCTGGAGAACATTCTTTTCCGTTTGATGTGTTAATCTATGTAATTTTTCGTTTAGACAAGTAGTACTCTGGTAGCAATTTGTTTGTTGGTTTCTGTGGGCACTTCTGCATAATCATTATATCTAGAAATTAGTTATATTTCCCCCTAGATAAAAGACTTGACTTTTTAACAGAGTGTGGGCCGTTAATATTCTGAAATTAGTTGAAAGATCAAAGGAAATAGAACCTGTATGAAACTCAGTAAGGCACTGCTGCATGATGTCTTATCATCATTGTATACATCGAATGATATTAGTTTCTAAGAATTTGTTTAAAATACATGAGAAAATGAAAAAGGCTGTGTAGGCAAGGGTTGACTAACTATTACGAGTGGATTTGGTCAAGGATAAGCTTAAAGATATGGTTGGAGAGGGAGTGGTAACAATTTATTCATCCTAATTATAGAGAGTTGAGCGAACTCGTCTTGAAAGAAAGAAAACCACAACTTGCTAATAACTCCAGGAGATGCCAATTCATCTTTTCAATGGTAAGATGTAGAATTTGATTGAAGAGAACAGAGGCCTTTGTCTTGCAACTTCCAGCGAGTTCAAGGGGTCTTTTCGCTTTTGCTGGATAGAAACTGAGGTTGCCGATATTCTTGGTAGTCATTTTTTCTATGAACAGCACCTGCGCTTAACTACTTGTACCTGGTCTTTCCCTACGAAATTCAATTCTGGAACACAAATTAGCTCTTCTTTTACTAATTCATGGAGGTAGTCCTTTTTTTCTTATTTTAGCTGGTAATACTTTTGCCCCTTCTCGTCTGCAGAAGTCTTTTAGGGGTTTGAGCTGCTTTTGTTCGTTAAATAAGAAAGGAATATCTCATTAAAGTCAATAAATCCCTCTGGTAAAGATGGCACAAGCATATTCTTAAAAACCTGTGCTTTTGATCTGGTTATAGCTCCTCTTTTCCTGAAATCAAGTAACGATTCAGTCTGTGCCCCGTGTTTCTGAGACTCCCTTCCGAAAAAAAAATGCCATGTCATAACCAGTGATCTCTTAGTGTTATAACACGGTTTATTGTACTGTGAATTTTGCCAAATCCATCACAATATTTACGACTTCAAGAGAAAGCTGTTGAAAATGAACTTCTATTGAATTGCCCAATCCATCATTCCAATATTTCCTTTGACCATTGCCATATGTAGTCTTTTAAAGGAATTATTCTCTCCTTTGTGAAGCTGGCTTGTGAAAATAACTAGAATTGGAATCCTCGTTTATGTGCCAATGTTTCTTCTCTCTTTGCTTCTTATAAGCATTCATAGGCCAATCTGATCTCCTCCAATTTTCCCTTTGCAGCCTAAAAATCGTTGAGGGCATGAATATCATGCTTTCCACATGAAGCATCAAGTTCCTTAAACCTATTTTAATCTGATCTCGAATTATAGCTTGAAATTACAACCCCAACTATCTCCAGTGAAGATGCAAAACTATGTAACATAGAAAAGAAGTAAATCCTTAACCAAGTTGTTTGCACAATTTCTTTTCAACATGCTTCTGAAATCCAAGCATTCTCATACTGGAAGGTTACGACATTTGTAGGAAATGAAACCATAGTTTGGATGATCAATGCACTATGACCATATTGTTTGTAAAATGACGGAGAAAATTGTTGTCGAAATTATTGCTTGGTTTCCTTTGGTGCAAAATTGTTTATATGTGAATTTTCAATTTGGTCATCTTGGTCATTGCTCATTAGTATCATATTAACAGGACCAAAAAAACTGGATACATTATTACACGAAATGGATTTCGTATTTTGACATTTGTTGATGAAAACTGCATTTCCCATTTGGAATTCACAGGTATAACGCATCTATCTCCTGAGTCATTGACTCTGTTCAGCGGATTCCTAGCTGTGATATCAGTGAATATAGTTATCGCCTTTTACATTTACATGGCGATGAAGGAGCCTTCTGGTAAACGCGAGCCGGAGCCAGATCCCAAATTTCTTTCAGAAGCCAAAGCAAGTGTAAGTCAGTTTGTAGGTAAAACTGAGGATTCTTCTTCACAAGCTTCAAAGAAGGAAGAGTAAGCACTGGAGGACTGTATATATTCTTGAGCTGACCCTTCATCAATTGGTTATTTGATGCTGCATTATAATACTGACCATTGTTGTGTTTTTTTAATATTTATTTCTAAATTTTCATAGCTAGGTTTAATATAAGTTACATTTTGAAAATTGGGTTTTGTGATTTTTGATTGTTTTATAATAAATTTGAAAATTTTCAAATAAATTGTAGTTAGCTTTTACTGTTAAATTAAATTATTATAGGATATATTAAACCTGAAATGTTCATAACAAAACGTGAAATTAAGAATCTTGTTGGCTGTCGTTTAGCTAGTTTAATTTTTCATTCCGGAATGTATCAAATTAAGGTTAGTATGAATGGTTAAAGATCTCAAGTTGATTAAGTTAAAGATTTTGAATTTGAGTCCTAGTAAGGTGATCATTTAAAGGGTGTGCTTGATGAGTGTTCTTGTCAATGAGGAACCGATTCCCTATCCTTGTTACAGATAAAGGGTGTTCTAGATGAGAACCGATTCCCTATCCTTGTTACAGATCTGACTTGATGCGAATGAAAAGTTTTCAAAAAATTTGTCTACGGAGTGGGGATGAAGAGTTTCTTATCCCGAAAATTAGAACGAGGACAAAGATGGGCAATGTCATTCACGCCCTACTGGATCCAAATCCCAACCTATTTGGATCTCAAAGCAACGGAAAAAATAAGTTAAAGGAATATGCAGAGTGATAATGGAACCAATTTCCTGATTGATATAGATGATATGCAGGTTTTACATGAATTTTCAAGACCGAAATAACATGGTTGAAGTTGATTTTTTATTTTATTTAACAAAAGAACATTTGGATGGAGGATTTCCTATACTATCTATTTTAAACAATAAATATGGCAATGATAAATTATACACATTATTTAAACTTAACAATGTACTTAATGATACAGTGTTTAACATACCATAGACATAAGTTGAGAAAATGAAAGCAAAAGTAGTATATGTGTTTGGAAAGGGCATATAAATATAATAGAATGAGGAAATAAGATGAGGTCATAGGAAAAATCGTCAAGGAAAAACAAATTCCATAGCTTTCAACTACAAAAGAAGAGAACAAAAAGCATATAGAAGAAATATGAAACAATATGAATGAATATATGTGGATGGACTGAAATGGGCGACGGATCCCAAGAGCAACTAATGACGACAACTAATGTTGTTCGTCGTGTTTTGTAAATAGCAGGTTTCTTTTTTAATCTGTTTTCATATCTGACAAATCTTTTTTGGACTTTCTTCTGAATAAAGCCATCTTTTATTTTGTCCACTTCCACTTTCCTTCATACTTTTCTGCATTTTTCTCTTCTATATATATGCCTCTTTCTTAAGTTTTTAATCATGAAATATATGATTACTTTTAACTACAATACCTTTTATGGTAAATAATTATCCTTGAACACACAAAATTTCTTGTACATAAGAATAATTGGAACAATACATGACTTATTAAAATGCAGGTCAAATTTTATTTTAAAATCATTTTATTGATTATAAATAAAATGATTAGTTCAACTTTGGACAAACTACACCATAATCGACTAATGAGAAAACATACGACCTTTAAAAATGTGATTTAATAAGAGAAAGTTTGTATTTCTAGTGGTAAGGGTATCTCCAAGTAAAAATAATCCCCTTGAAGATTGCAGCTCCTGCACAACCATGTGTTTGCTAAGAATATATATGATTAGTATCATTTTTAATACAATTGTATAGTAGAAAAGTTCATGTTTTATGTCTTCAAATGAACGTTTTTTTTATGATTTTTGAGTTATAAATTAGTGTAAAAACCTTTATTTGGTAGAAGAGTTAAAACCTCCTACCTCTCATTTTAAATCGCAAATTGGTATTTGCAAATGAAGTAAATCGCAAACATTTCTTTTTGTTATTATTTTTTCTAATGACAAAATTGTTCTTTGGTTAAAGCATGGTCAAAATTCCACCTAAACAAATATAAATGGTGTAAGTGCAAATACGTGAAACCTCGTGCCTCTATTTTCAAACGATGAAACCAGAATGGTATTTGCAAAATATAAATCACAAACATGAAATTCTTCCTTAAATTAATAACAAACTTTATAGCTCAAATAATATATTTAATTCATAAACTCACATGCATGTTGATGAAACCAAAGATTTGTATCAAAATGGATCCTTATTGTTGTGAAATATACTCTGCTCACTTGAGAAGAACTTGCTTGTCTCAAATGGTATTGTTAGCATCGACAAACGGTCACAAAACAAATTAAAACACAAGAACATATACAATACATGTTTATAAATACTTAACATACTGCATTTATTTCAGGATTATCTTAAAATATTTGCACTAATTAAACAGAAAAAATGGCAAGTGAAGGAGATAGAATGGAGGGTAAGTATATTAAGAGACGCCGAAGATTGAGCTCGAACTCAAGTGATGAGAAACAACCATTGCCATCAGAGACAACTGCAGCTACAACTGTTAAAAGAAGCTCGAGATTTCGAGGAGTAAGCAAACACCGTTGGACTGGAAGATATGAAGCTCATTTATGGGATAAAGCCTCTTGGAATCCTACTCAAAAGAAGAAAGGCAAACAAGGTACATTACATTTCCTCATTTATTCTACTATGTGTACAGACAAACTTCATTCACACATTTAGCGACGAAATTATTTATTAGGTGCCTATTAGCTATTAGCGATTGAATTTTTTGCCGATAGGGCAGTTAACCTTACCCTGTCGGTACCAAACTCGGTAATCCGTAACTGATATATAACCTTACCCTGTCGGTACCAAACTCGGTAATCCGTAGCTTTGTCCCTTCGGTGGCGGATTTGGCCTCTACAGGCAATCGTTTCCCTTCCTAAAAATACTTTTTGTGACAAATTTTCATTCTCGTCGATGTTTTATTTGTTACGATTCACTCATGTAATGTGTTTGATTTTGTTGGTCATGATCTGCTTGGATTTTTTGGACTTGGAGCAGTGTATCTTGGTAAGCATTAATAATCAATGCTTTTGAGATAAATTTTTCTAGTTGGATTATATATTATATGTAAGTAAATTCATTATTTGTTTTGTAATATATAGGAGCTTATGATGTAGAGGAATCTGCGGCTAGAGCATATGATTTAGCTGCTCTTAAGTACTGGGGAACTTCTACTTTCACTAATTTTCCGGTAATGACATCAAAATTTCAAGTAGCCTTTAATCTTAGTCCTAGATTATATATTTCTTTAATTTTGGTCATGTTATTTACAGGTTTCTGAGTACAAGAAAGAAGTTGAAACTATGGAAAATGTCACAAAAGAAGAGTACTTGGCCACTCTTAGAAGGTATATCTATTTTTCTTAATCCGATCATTTCGTTAAAATTACTGTTTTTTCTCGACTTGAAGAGAGTTTGCTAATGTTAACTTGGTTGCAGGAGAAGCAGTGGTTTCTCTAGAGGCGTATCAAGATATAGAGGAGTCGCAAGGCACCATCATAATGGAAGATGGGAAGCAAGGATAGGCAGAGTTTTTGGCAACAAGTATCTCTACTTGGGCACTTACAGTAAGTTAGTTAGTTAGTTAGTTACGCTTTAGTTAGTTATTTTGTACGTTATAAAATAACGAATTTTGAATAAAGGTACGCAAGAAGAGGCAGCTCGGGCATACGACATAGCAGCAATAGAGTACAGAGGGATAAATGCTGTAACAAACTTTGATTTGAGTACTTACATCAGATGGCTCAGACCGGAGCCACAACCCGAGCATCATTTTCCTCCTTCAGAATCAAGTTTGTTGGATCCAATCATTTCAAATGATGATAAACCAGCGGATCACTTGTTATTCGACTCTACTCCTTACATGATTGAGGATTTAAACGCTCCTAATTTGAACCAAGAAATATTTCAACCGATTTCACACACTTTCACCAATAACTCTTCTTATTCTTCTCCTTCAACTGCACTTAGCCTTCTGCTTAAGTCATCCGTGTTTAAACAGCTGGTAGAGAACAACTCAAACCGAGAAGAAAACGACACGAAAGAAAAGCAAGTCGAAGAGAGTTTGTACGAAGGACTCACGTTTACTCCTTACATGTGTCCTTCAAATGGGACATTGCCATTTTACCCTCCCGCTTAACTCACTACTCCATACTAGTATGGCACTTGACATTTACTGCTTTTGTCATTTGTACAGACAGTTAATAATATTGATAAGAATGTTTTCTTTCTTTTCCTTTCATCAAGGTTTCATAAATACTATCTTCTGATGCTGCTACCGCAAAATTTTATTCATCATCACTATGAAGTCTAAAATGGTATTTCTTAATTCTCAGTTTTAGTTCTGAGATTGATGCTTTGAGTATGTAGTATGAGTAAGTTTCGCAGTTTTGGGTTTCTTTACCGGTTCATAAAAACTTTTCTTCATATATCCTTAGCAACTATAAATTCAATTCTTATCTTTTTAAAATGGAAAACCCCCGTCAAAAGAAAACTACTTTGCGTCTAACCACAAAAGGTTATTATGAACTTTGCATTGTAATTAATGAGCGCAATTTTCGCACTTGCCCTTCTCCGTATGTAAAAAAATAAATCACTTTCAGATTTTTCTTACTATTGATTTTTTATGATTCTAAAATTTTCAATGGATCAGGAAAAATTAACTTCTACTATACGAGTCCTCTACTCTGAATATTAAAACCTCAACTCTCAGATACTACCAAAAAAAATCAACTCATGTCTGAACAAGATTGACAATCATAATTATAAAAAACATAGTGGCCACTAAATATTTTGGTATCTACAACTGTGATACGTGCCAATCCACCGGCAATTTACATTTTACAAAACTACATTTTCAAGGGCATACCCTTTAGTTAGGAGATATTTGAACCTAACTTATACCATAAAAGAATTTTCCAAGAATATGTTGTTAAACGTGGCACACGCCCTTATTCATACATTTAGTATAATGGTATATAACTCAACGAGCATGTTGCAATATGAAGACGACTAGGCTAGGCTATGTAACCATCTCACTCAGTTGCATCAGCACTTCGCTGAACTATACCTGCAAATATATTGTCATTTAAAATAATGAAAACTCCACATAATAGGAAACACATTGTCAAAAAAAAAGTGCAATCCAACTGCACACCCATTCTACCACTTTTATCTGGACAAGTCAAGTTAATTTGCATACCTGAGGAGAGTTCTAGGTGGGTTAACTTGTGGAGTACATGGTGAGTCCACCGACTTATTATTTCCATCTTGTAACATGATATCGGTCGTTGGTTCACCGTTGGTTGCAAACAAATTGTCAAAATCCTTAAGACCCTGCTAACAAAAAGGTAACCAGGCTCGACTCCAATCATAATAATAATGACGCCAAACTTGGTTGTGGGTGAGAAAGAGCGAGATTAGAAAATACATACCGTCAACTTTGGAAGTGCACTACGAGTTCTCCCAGAAACTTTAAGCTCATCCTGCAAGAAAATGTTTGAAACATTTTATACTGATGTTCAACATCGTAAGCAAAAGGTGACTAGGGATAAAGCAATGAAAACTCTATCGTCCCAAAATTCACCACACAAAAACACAATGAGAGACATGTTAAACAAACATGCAACCAAACGAAGTTAAATCTGCTGACCAAGAACAAAAAAGTTCCTTGCGCATACTATTTGAGTTGGATTATAAAAGAATAACGATCCTGTTAGTTGTAGGAATTCAAGGGAAGGCTTAAATTAAAAATGCATCCTTTCCTTTCATTCAGGATGAAATACTCAAGGAAGCATTGAATTTGGAAAAGCCCAGGCCCCACCCCACGCTAACCCAAGCATTTTATCCAATAAAGGAGTAACCCATCTTCTCTTTTGCTCTCATAGAATGATCCCCATTTAAGTACAAAAACTTCTCCATTAAAAGATTTTGAACAGCCAAAAACACGCAATAAGAAAAGAACTTGTCTAACCTCCAGAGTTTTGGGCAATTTCATATGCTCGCGTCCAACAAAATTGCAAAGGTACAACACGCCCATATTTGCAAGATCCTGCAAGAATGATTGAATCAGCTAACAAAGATACAAGCAGGGAATGAAATTATTAAGCTCCAAATGCAGTTTCAAGTAATTGACACCAGTTGCTATTTCTTTTAACAATCCCAATCTAATTCCACATACACTCTAACCTAAAAATACTCGCTCAAGAAGGGAGAATTCTGATGCACATTATCTGGCATATGCAGACTTATAGCGATAACAGCAATAAACAAAATTTGCAGCAGGAGAAAACTTGTTTATTACTAGAGTAAAATTTCCGCAGTTAATGATACTGAATAAACAATCGATCACATCAAAACATTTTAAAGGACTCATGTTAAGATAAAAACCTGATGAAGCATGGAAAATCACTCAGCCCATTCCCAATATTATCTACACACACACACACACACACACACACACACACACACAGAGAGAGAGAGAGAGAGAAGCAGAAGGAATTAAATAAACAAAGCAGAAGAGTGCAAACATATTTTAACGCATGTATGTATCAAACACCAGAACAATCTGGGCAAACACAAGCCAGGAAGAAAAAGAAGTGATAGGGAAAACATAATCCTTTTATCAAGTTGAATAGGGCTTTGTTTTACCTGCTTCTCCTCCAATGAACCTATCTTTCCATCCTGAAATATGAAAAAATTTGCAAATAATAAGTTGGACAAAATGGAAAAAGTGGGGCTACATGTACTAAAGGCACTTAAACAACATCAAACATTAGAAAGCCAAAACATCCCCATCAGTTTCTACTAATTTGGACAAAAGATCAAGAAATCATGCTTACCAAACCAGAAACTAAACACTGCAACTGCCACAGCTCAGAGCCTATTTGTGATAGATTTTCCGAAGCAGCATTAACCTGTCTCGAAAGATTAAATAACATTAGAATGATAGCACAAATTAATATGGAATGTTTTTATTTACATAACATACTCTATCAATCAGAAAACTGAAGCTAGTATGCACATTGGAATATAGGATAATACAGAATATGCAATGCCTCTACCTTAGCTGTATTGCGATAACTTGGAAACTGGTTTAATAAAAATTTGAACTATGTTTAACTTTGTAAACATAAAATGTTATTCCTCAAATATAAACATTGATCAAATGTAGCCCATGAGTGGTGCTCACATGGTCAATGATTGACCAAATATAATTTGGTCAATCACCATTAGATCAAAATTTAAGGGTGGAGGTTAGATACTAATGAAACCACCAAACTAATCTCAACCCTTAAATTTTGATCTAACGGTGATTGACCAAATAAATTTGGTCAATCATTGACCATGTGAGCACAACTGTGTAGCCCATTATTTTCAAATCTATGCAACCAACCAAAGTTTTCCATTTAGTCTTCGCAACCCTATCTCCATTGATCTTTCAGCGTTATTTGAACTAAAACAACTGATTACTACGCATCTTTAGCGACATTAAGCAAAAAAAATCACTTCTGAACCATAATTGAGGAGGTGTTTATATTGGTCTAAATATAATTTGACAGCAGTCAAATACATCCAAAGCACACACACACCAAACTGCAGATATATCTTACATCATTTTGAATAGCCTTTGAGATCTCCTTCTGACTGTCCATTTTATCATCCAAATGTTGTATGCGTTGTGTCAAATGCACCTTTGCAGCCTGGCAAGAACATTAAAAAAACGACAAGCAACAATCAGATGTCCAAAATTAGAACATATAACATTTGCGAAAATGATACCAAAATACGTGCATTAAGTTATGAATACACAAAGTTTCTATTTCATATCAGATTGTTACGATTTTATCTATGAATATGTATTTTCCTATGTGTTGTATCTTATCTCCTTTCCGAGTGGTGCTCACCTAGTCAATGATTGACCAAAAGGGTGGAGATTAGCTCGGTGATTTCATTAGGTTCTAATCTCCACCCTTAGATTTCGATCTAATGGTGATTGACCAAATTATATTTGGTCAATCATTGATTAGTTGAACACAACTGTCTCCTTTCCTTATCGTATAGCATATAAATCACTTATACAAGTAAATAATAAGCATCATTCCAACCATTTTTTCAGAAAATCCAGGTGTGAAATGTGCTAAATTAATCATATTAAGCATCAATAATACACGTGTATGCGGCAGGGGGGGGAAGAAGAAGATGGGCTTAAGGAGACATACAGATAGAGCCTCCGATACTTGCTCAAGATGTTTCGTCAGGTTTGAAACAGCATTTGCCATACTCTTCTTGGTCACATACATGAGATCTGAGAGCTTTAGACCCTGGTTATCAGGAAAAAAAAAAAAGTTTCAGTCTCCTCAAATCAGCTATAACTTTGATCTTACATATTAAGAAAAACATGCAAAGGAAACTAGTTATCAAAACATAGAAAGTTCATCTAAGCAGAAAAACATTTAGAACACTAAGCAGAGAGAGAATAATGCTGGTAGTTTAAATACCTTCCACCACATGTAACCGTACCCCAATGCCCCGGCAGCAGCAGTTGGGACTATGAGATTACTCAAGTATCCTACATCAGGCAGAAGGATCAAATCAAACTTAGTACACATAAAACATATTAAAAGAAAAAAAAAATTTACTAATAATGCTTACCCATTTGACCAGAACCCCCATTGAGAACAGTGATCTGTCGTTGATTAGCAATGTTGCGAATCTCCATAGCCAAACGCTTTATCTGCAACAAATTTCAAAGCAGCTAAGTACCTCATGAAAAATATAGTACCTCATCAAAGATATGGCAAAACCGTGTTACCTGTTGGGCAATGGCATCACTATAGTCAGAATCGCCATCGGGATGTTCCCCGGATTTTTCCAATCCCTGCACCAGCGACTGCCAACAAAAAAAACGAAAACAATTTCAAACAGTTTCCTATATGCGGAGCAAATACAAAAGAAAAAAGCAGAAATTAAAATCATGAGTAATCAGATAATTGAAAGCACAATTAGAAATCAACAAAGTACCTGAAGTTCACCGATCAAAGAAGATAATTTACCGTTATTAAACAAGATGGTACCAGTGTATCCTGTTAAAAATAATCAGATTAGAAAAGAACATCGACAGGAATATTAGATGATGAAATTGATGACGTACCTGCACCCAAGAGCATGACGAGCTTCGAAAAGCCCATGCCGGAATGCATAGCCATAGCCATGGTGGTCAAATCGGAAACCCTAGATTCACAGCTGAGGAAAGAGCTGATCGATCAACAGTAGGTTGGGTGTGGGTGATAGACAACTATTTCTATCTTTCTTGGGCTCATCTATTGGGCCGACTTCATCATGGATCTTCAATTCAATATGGGCTGTCCAATGTTCGAGAATTTGGTTCCGAACTTACATTCTATGGAACAGTTTTATGTCGATATCAAATCTTAATAATAACTATAATATTAGTTGAATTGGAAGTTAAAAAAGAAATAATTAAATTTACTGAAAATGCGAGTTTTAATGCTTTCATTCGTCGTGTCGAATGAAATGTCGTTGCAACGTATGGTTGTAATAATGTATCGATTGGGTGAATGATAGCATTAAGAATATCACGAAATCGACTCACTTGAATTGATTTGAGTGTAAGAATTTAGAAACTAATGTCGGGAATGGGAAATGGTAATATAACTCGGGTTGGGGAGTATGAAACACAGTTTTTAAGGATGAAAATGGAATAAACGGGTCTATTTTGGATGATTAAGAACAAATGTGAAAAAATAGCTTGAATTCAGGTAATTTTTTATGAATAATGAACGAATTAACGATGAATAATACGAATCAGTACTTGAAAAGGAAGATTGATTATCGAATTTGCGTATTGGGATGACGAAAAACAGACCTAAAGGATGAACTAAGGGCCGAAAATTTGAGAGCTCTAAAATAAAATTTGGTTCAACTGTCTTGTGTTTTTTGATGTGTTGAATTGTATGTTAAAACGAGAAGAGGGATGAAGTATTTATAGACAAAAAAAAAATATATTTGGTTCACACTCAAATTTCATCCGCTATTCTTCCACTTTCTTCTTCGTGTCATGGACCAACAATTTAGGTAACAAATGAGGTTAATGGGTGCATAAAAGTAGGCATGTCTTCTTGATTGCAAAAAAAATCGATCAAATTTTTATTTTTACTATCAACTTCAAAAAATTGTCGCTCGACGCTCACTCCACTGCGAGAATTCCATAAAAACCGCTGGAAAGGTGATGATGTGTAGTTCCGAGATATATGATTCTTTCCACGTGCCTCCATAGTTTGACCCGTCAAAATAATTAATCAAAATTGATAGTTACATGACTCACTAAAAGGAAAATTGGATTTAATGAGAAAATAATAAAAAAATCTCTCTAAACCTACTAATCTACTTCCTTTGTGTGATGACCAAATCCAACTCCACTTCCGATTTATTTGAACTTACAAGGGAGAAGAATCGTGACTGCGGTTGAGATGTTTCTGTTGTTACCATCCTGATGAAATTGTCTTACATGTTTTTAAGGAGTGTAAGTTGGCCAAGGAGCTGTGGCTGTTGTTCTTTGGTTGTGATTGGCGCTAGAATCGTTCGTGGCTATGTTGATGGTAGAGATTTGCTAGAATTGTTGCACTCTCAACTAATGAAGGTTAATTTCCGGATTTTTGCACTTGTTGGTTCTTATGGCATAACCGTAATCGAGCGTCGCATGGTAGAGAGAGTTGGTTTGCGTCGACTATTGTAGAAAAGGCCTCGGAATGGTTTTCTAACTGGTGTGCAATCATAGGGGTTCCCTTAGTTCGAATGAGCGAAGTTCTTCTCTAGCTTCTTGGTCACTGCCGGATCATAATTTATTGAAGGTTAATTCAGATGCAACTTGGAAGAAAAATCTAATAGGTGGAATTGATGTTGTTATTTAGGATGATCTTGGAGATGTGGCACTGGTGCCTGTTGCCCGTTAGCATCAACGGTTTCTATTGAAGTGACGGAGCTCATCGCTATTATTCTCGGTTTGGAAACGGCGTGCAGTGTTAATTGCTCCAGAATCATTATTGAAATCGATAATCTAAACATCGCTAATGTTATCAACAGTAAAGGTTCGATTGACTTTTCTGCTTCACTTTTGATTGACGATGTTTTTCAACGGTCTCGTGTCGTCTCTGCTTTCCTTTGCATGTCATAAGAATTGCCAATTAGGCGGCTCATGAAGTGGCTAAATAGGATGATTCTTTCGAACCTCAGCATTTGATTTAATCTGATCCGACTTTTTTAGTTAGTTTCGTTTGATACAATTTCATCTATGTAATGAGAATTACTTGTCCATTAAAAAAATAAGCTAAAAATGCCTCAGGTCTCCAAAATACAAGATAAATGATATACAGTAACTTTTTAATTTATACTTTTTATTTAAACGAATACTAGAATTACTTTGTTATTATTACTTTAATTTATCTCTTCAAAAACTTTTTAATTTATCTCTTCTATCAACTTCTATTCTAGTGATTCCATAATAATTACTGCAACAATAGAAAAAATAATTAATGTGAGCATAGCATATAAAGGAAAAAACAAAATAGAAAGAAAAAGAAAAAGAAAAGGAAGAAAACGCATAGCTGACCTTAGCCACCCAAACTGTGATTCCCTATTTTAATTATTATTATTAATATTATTATTACTCAGTTTAATTAAAAAAAAGATATTTATCTGAAGATTCTTCTCTATCGTTCTCCTTCTTCTTCTTCTTCTTCTTCTTCTTCTTGGTATATGAATGAATAAATGTGGTTGTATTTTGTGATATGAGATTGTTTATCGATTTAACTTATTTAACTTTACTGGGTTTTTAATTACCTAATTCTCGCCGCGTTTCCTTACAGAGTAAGTTCTTCTTCTTCCTTTATTATGACCTAATTTCTATTCTCTTTTCTGTTTAATAGCTCTTTCTGGATCTAGGGTTTTACAGCAATTACGGGATTATCTTCTTAATTTTCTCTATTTTGCCCTAATTCTCTTGCTCATATCAATTCATGATTTATGGGAAACCCACCAAGTTCAATTTTGAATTTACAGGCGGTGAGGATGTCTACGCCCGCAAGGAAGAGATTGATGAGGGATTTTAAGAGGTTGCAGCAGGATCCTCCTGCAGGAATTAGTGGTGCTCCTCAAGATAATAATATTATGCTCTGGAATGCTGTTATTTTTGGGTAAATTATGCTAAACTTGCTATCTTTTACTTTCCCCGTTTAATACTATCATATTATTTATGCTCTTTTTTTCAATTGCAGACCTGATGATACTCCTTGGGATGGAGGTAAATTCAACTTTCTATATCACCAACTCTAGGGTTTGTTAATTATTTGCAGTCAAATAGCATGCCTTGTGTTTGCCGGCCTCTGTTTTAAGATAACTTATGCCGCTCTTTCATTCAGATACAAGTGCTGATTTCATTTTTTTTGTGTTTTTTTTTTTATCTTATGGTAGTATCCAACTGAGTTAGTTCTCACTTGATCTTCTAGTAAACCATTCTGATAGTTGTAAGCTCAATTTCTACTTCACATTTAATAGTTTTGCTAGATGTATAAATCATTACGTTTGATCTATGAGTGTTAGGATAGTATTTGTCTCCCGCTGTTTTCATATGCTGGAATGGTTATGACACCGTGATGCAGACGGGCTATTCAGGCCAATATTTTAGACCCACATGACAGGCCCAAAGTGCGGCAGCCTGGCAGGTTTTTTCAAGTAGGGGCAAGAGCACTACGAGGACAAGCGTAACTAGTTAGTGCAAGTTAGTTATGTGGGTTGATGAGCTGGATAGGGAAAGAGGGGAATATAAGTGTGTGTAGGTCTTCCTTTTTGAGTATCTCTTCCCATTTATCCTTCATTCCATTCCTTGTTCTTTCTGTTATCGTCATACTTCAATATTTTCAATGACTGGGGGTGTGTGTTTTTTGATGAAATACTGATCTGTTTGAGTAAGTAGTTGTTCTACTCTCTTCAAATTGGTTCGACCTGCTGTCTGGGCTGACCAATTCACCGTCTACGTATCAGAGTATTATGAACGAAATATTTCAGCCAGGATTGAGGCATTTTGTATTGGTTTTTTTGATGATATACTGATTTACAGTCCAAGCACTTCAAGTCTTAGCCGGACATTAGTTTCGAGTTAATAAGAAGAAATGTTCGCTTGGCAAATGGAGGTCGAATATTTGGGGTATGTGATGTCCACCAGTGGCATTGCTATGGATTCACAGAAGGTTACAGCCGTGCAACATTGGCCTATTCCTCAGAATGTTAAAGGGGTTCTTGATTCCTTGGTTTAACTGGGTATTACAGAACATTTATTTGTGACCATGGTAAGTTGGCCCAACCTTTACAGATTTAACGAAGAAGAATGATTTCAAGTGGACACCCCAAACTCAATCCGCAATTTGAGGCACTCAAAGCTAAGCTCAGTGCTACGCCTGTGTTGGCTTTGCCTAATTTCTGCCAGCCTTTTTCCATTGAATGTGACATGATGCCTCTGGTACCAGTATTAGAGCTGTTTTGATGCAGCACAAACAGCCTATTGCCTTTTGCAGTAAGGCTCTCTCTGAATGCACATTGGCAAAATCTACTCATGAGAAAGATTTAGTGGCTTTACTTTTGCCAATACAACACTGTCGGCCATGTCTTTACGGCCAAATCTTGAGGTGTACGTGGAGGGGGACTCGCAGGGTATTACAGAACTTATTGGCGACTTGCTGCCACTCTTTATTGGGTAGGCATGGTTAAGGCCGTGAAGACTTCTGTTTAAAAATTTGATGCTTGTCAGCGTTATAAGACTTCTCCTTTAGCTCCAGGGAGACTTCTATGGCCATTTCCTATTCCAGAGCGTGTTTGGGATGAATCTCCATGGGTTTTATTACTGGATTGCCCAAGTCCCGGGGTTTCCAAGCGGTTACAGTTGTAGTTGACCGTCTCTCAAATTACAGTCACTTTGACCTCTTAAACATCCTTGCACAGTGTGTATCATCCTTGAAAATTTTATGAATTTGCTTAAGCCACCTATCTCATTTCATGACTGTTGAAAACTTCCATTATATGCCAATAATGGGTGCTTTGAAGAGAATAGAAGACTTGATCTGGTGTCTTTTCAAGTCGGGATTGGGATTTTTCTTGTGTAAAGCAGGACAAATAGAGTTCTATTGATGAATGTTATATAGGGTGGTAAATATCGTGCTTGGTATTCGCTTCTTTAATATTCTGTCAGCAACATTAATCTGAAAGTTTGTCATAAGCTTAAACTCACTTGATGCTTTCATGAAATGCTAACGTGTCTTTCAGGCTGAATAGTGATACACATTTTTCTTTGAGCTGTTTCAGGTACGTTTAAGTTGACCCTTCAGTTTACAGAAGATTATCCGAATAAGCCTCCGACAGTTCGTTTTGTTTCTAGAATGTTCCATCCAAACAGTAAGTTGGAAAAGACAAACTTTCTTCATCTCTTTTAATTTTTTATCATGAAGAGTTTATTCTACTTTATCATACCCATTTTAAAAAACTAGAAATAAAAAAAATGAGCGGCATAGTAGCAATAAATAATCTTCATGTTTTTGTATCTTTTTTTTTTCCGAGCTTCTCTAGGTATCTCTTGCCTTTGTTATCTATGATAATTTTTAATTGATTTGGAATCTCAAATAAACCTATGTTATTCTTTAATCACTGCAATTTGGTTGTAAGTTCATGCTTTTGATATTTTACAGTTTATGCGGATGGAAGCATATGTTTGGATATCCTGCAGAACCAATGGAGTCCAATTTATGATGTGGCCGCCATACTCACATCAATCCAGGTAATTAATACCTGAACACCTATCTATTATTTGTAGTAATTTAATAATCCAAAGATGAAAGGAATGTCAAGCAAAGTTTGGTTCCTATACAAGTGTGTCTATCTTCCAATCTATAGTGACAATTTGGATATTTTGATCACTTAGACGTCCTGTTGGATTTGTGATTAACCCATATGAGCTTTCAATATAATTGAAATGATTGATGTCTGAATTTGTGGAAGATATAGGATAGGTTCTTCTTGCTTCTCTTTGAATATTGAAAGAAGATTGTGCAAGTCTTGGTTATCCTCCTTTTCACATTTGCAAAAATCATAGTAATTATTCCTGCATATTTCACTTCAAACTCTGTTTAATTCTCTCGTGCGGTTGTCCAAAACTTTGCAATTTGTAGAAATGTTCACTCTTTATGTATCTAAATGCTTATAGAATCTCTAGCACTCTTGCATAAATTTATTCATTGGAAATATGTAGATATACATGGTAAAATTCTAAGTTGTTTTTTTATTTTATTTTGTGTAGTCGTTGCTGTGTGACCCAAATCCGAATTCGCCAGCAAATTCCGAAGCTGCAAGGATGTTCAGTGAGAACAAGCGTGAATACAATAGGAGAGTACGTGAAATTGTTGAGCAGAGTTGGACTGCTGACTAAGTTTATTATTATCCGAGTATGGCAGCAGAATTTGAATAACATTGAACTTGAAATCCCAGCTGCCTATTCCCTGTTGTTATATGATGTTTGCTTGGCTTATGAGTAAGGATGTTTGCTTCTTTGTTGCAAATGCTTGTTGTACCCTTTTAAGTTGCCTCCTGTGGAGCTTCTTCTTATTTATTATTATTAAATCATAAGAAAGAAAAAAAAAGACAATGGTGGCGAATTTCATTGATCAGTCCGTTTGGATCGAGAGGTGTTAGATTGGTAACTGGGTTGCAAATATCATGTCTTTAACCTGAGGCGATGATAACTTGTTTTTGTGTTTTCTTTTGGTGGAAAGAAGTGGGAATTTAAGTTGGATTAAAAACCTTCAAAACTAGTTTAATATTATTGGGATTGGGAAGGGGTACTTAAAACAGGAGAGATTCTGTCAAACTAATCTTGGAAAGCCCTACAAAAAGGTAAAAAGGAATATTTTAGCATTGTATTTAAATATTATAATCTAATCTATTTTGTTTTTATTCAATTAATTTAAAGATTATCTGCATAATTTTATGTTATTGAAAAAAAGCAAGTAACTTAAGGAAAAAGAAGAAGAAGAAATGATTGCATAATTGAATGAGAAAAAGGAAATGAACTTTGGACATTAAAAAAAGAATGTAAGCTAGTGGCTTAACAAAAAATAAGGAAAGAAGACATTTAATAAAGAAAAAAAAGAAGAGAAAAACATATTAATTTATAATAGTTACAGTTATATTGTAAAGAAGTGTCTCATCGGCGACAAGCCATAACACGGTGTGCCTCCTTCCTTGCACCCTTGTTTGATTCTTAGCTTTGCCTTCCATGTTTTAATTCAGGAATAATTGTGAACAATCTTTATATGTAAACATCTCACTATAACGAGTTACTTATCTTAGTGGATGTTCTTATCCTAGTGGTTAAACATCGGTGATCATGGTGTAGGTTTGATTCCTGCTTACAGTAGATATTTGCATGTTTTTATGCTAATTAATTAGCATCAAAACTACGTAATTAGCTAGGAGTAGATTTTTGTTTTACTTGATCCCTCATATATGTGTTTGTTAAATATTGTTGAAAGTCTTTATCTTAGAAAGAGTTGGAAGTTGATTGATAATTATTGTACAGATTTAAGTTATTGGACTTCTGAATCTGAAAATAGAAAAGCTGTGAAACCGTGTCAAACAATCAATCCCCTCACCAAACAAAAAATTAATTAGAATGAATTAACTTCTACCCTCCTTTCTTGGAAACTAATACTATATAATAATGTTTGTATATGAAGATTGATCTAAGTCATTAAATCACGTGTGTTATGCTACAATACTTTATGTATTACTCAAAGAAAAATAATTGCACACTATTGACGTACACGAGTATATGCAATTGGTACCTATAGAATAACTGCATTTTTTTTTATCTTATGCATTTAGAAGAAAAGATGGGCAAGTTGAAAAGACCACTCAATTATTTGTAACATAACAGTATCCATGTGCTCCCACAAATCAGTAGCTCCTTGCACTTTGACATTGTTTTTTCAATTATTAAAAACAATTTTCTTAATTTTTTTTGTCAAAATCGATGTTTGTAAATGCAAAATTGTTTTTGGAAAAGCTGGAAAAACATGAAAACTGCTTTAAGCAAAAGTAAGAATTTGTAGCTTTTGGAGAAATCAGTTACTAGAGTTTATTAAAAGAAAAACTGATATCGATATTTTTTATAACCAAAATAGGCTAAACTTTCAAAATATTTTAATAAATTTTTTTTTTTCTATTTATTTCATGTCTTTTAAAACTTTTGAAATGTGTTTATCAAAACACTTCACAACTTTTGCTTGCTTTCTCTGGAAGCACTTTTCCTTACAACACTTTTTCCAATAGCAACTGTTTATTCCATAACAATGCTAAACTATCCTTAATATGTTGGTGTGGAGTACACACATTATTATATTATGGGTTTTTATGCAATGACTTCAATATATTATTTCAGATTACATTTTGTTTTTAATAAGTTCAATGTTTTTTAGAGATGAAAAGTTTAGCTAAAGGTCGGTCTACCCACTCGTAAAACCAGGACAAACCACGAATCTCAATGAGTGTTCAGAGTGAAGTTTACAGAGTGTTTACTAGTAAAAGCTAAATTTTAACAAAGCGGGAACTCAGACCTCAAACCTTTCAGGTAGAAGATGAAGTGACTCAAGAAAATAGTCTTTTATAGATCTCCCAGAATTTAAGACAGTTATACCCTTCTAATGTTATAATGACATCTTTTATTTTTGACTAATTTGGTAACAATCTAATACACAAGCACTAAATTATAAAAAAACAAATCACACACATATTAATCAATATACAAGACTCTAATTTGTAATTACACCAAAAATAGAATTCCTGTGTTTGTAAATCTGTGAAAAAACAAAATTTTTATTTATACTAAATAGAATTTCTCGGACAGTACAAGAAGTTGCATGGTTTGTAGTAAATGGCATCTAAAGTTTTATCACTCTTTAAATATCTATTATATGTTCTTGGAACGTTTTCTACTGAAATACTTTTGAAGTAGCAAAGTGAGTGAAAGAATATGGTTTGCTATATAGAAATAACCAAAACCAGTTTACGTACGGCCCTCAGATTTTAAGAGCAGTTTTCGAAAATGTTGAGGTAAGCCATGTGAGCTAGCTTTTTGAAGGTTGTGTGGGTCCAAATATTCTATCAACAAAAATAGAAGTATGGCACACCACTCCTAATTCCCTGTACAATCAATGAAGTACAACTCTATAAATAATATACTAGTTTGAACAAGAAACTCTACCCAATATTTCTATTGACAAACATTAATTCTTTTTGCATTCCTAAGAAAAATAATTAATGGGAATTCGTTTTGCAACTGTGAAACTTATTCTGAAAGGCAAGTCATCAACAAAAAATAACGAATGTACTGTGTCAGAAGATCATCATCATCATCATGTACCAAGAGGACATCTTGCTGTTTATGTTGGTGAAGAAGAAGATCATAAGAAGAAGAGATTCATAGTGCCTATTTCATATTTAAGACAACCTTCATTTCAACATTTGCTTAATCAATCTGAAGATGAGTTTGGTTTTGATCATCCAATGGGTGGCCTTACTATTCATTGTAAACAAAATCATTTTCTTCATCTCACTTCTAAGTTTCATGCTTCATAATTACGTACGGGAATGTGCATGTCTTGCTCTTTCTCTTCTTCTATTTTTCTTCCATGGTTATATTGAACATATACATATAAATATTTACAACTCAATGTCAATTTTAGAGTCCCATTTTAGAGGGCCCCCTCATTTTTGTATCCTTGCTTTTTTGGTGTACTGTTACCAAATAAATTTTTCATTTAAAATGCATGTAATTTATTTGCACATTATGAATTCATTCCATCAAACATCGAGAAATTTTATGGAGAATTTGGTCCACCACGTGGCACTGGTACTTAGCCAATATTGTTTAAACACCTATTAATAGACTCATAAAATAACAAAGTAATTAACAATAAAATTAGTAATTGTTGAAATATTATTGGCTAGGACTAGTGGCACAGATCCACTATACAAATTCTTCAAAACATAAGTTTAACTGGCATTGCGAGTGTGAGTAGACCTACCTTAAAAATTTTCCACAACTCCTAATTAGTTATATATCCTATCTATTAGGTTAGGTACATATCATTTCCTCATCTGTTGTCAATGATAACATGCTGTGCCCCTTCAGGGCCTTGCCCAAAATTTTATCCTCACATCTCTCATCCATAGTTTCACCAGGATTTCAATGGCAACGGAAGTCCCAGCCATGACATATCTTCCAGACCAACTGCATCCCCTTTTTTGCTGTCTCAGTGGCATCATGCATGTTTATGCACTGAATCAACCAACTGGTCTTCCCCTCACTTGTTCGTTCCTAGAAAACATCGCATCATCAGCATCAACCTCGTTACTAACAACTATATGAGCTGAAAGATGAACCTAGTGTCCATTCTCAAATCAAACAAGTTGTTTGACAATCTTATTGTTGGATTTTAAATCACATAATCAACAAATAGTCTGAAAAAGATCGACCAAAACCCACTAATTAATAAAGATCTCATTCATGTAGAGAATTGGATAGATGATTTTAACTTCCACCAAACATATATATGTTGAGTTTCAGACAAACAAGGACAATAAAGTGCAATCCTTCTACGATCACAAGCACGTCGGAGAGTACCGAGGGGAGGCTCGTCCATACTTGGCTTCTAATTGAAAGATATATATTGTTAATGTATCGTTTATGTAATTGTGTAGCTAAATTTACTTCCACATGTATATATATGTTACTTATGACCAATAATATTCTCAAGGTTGTCAATAATTCACATACTAAAATTTTTCTAGTATTAGAGCCACAAACCCTAGCTACCTCCTAAATTGCCGATTTTCTCAAGCGCATTGTTGGGATAAATCCGCAAGGACATTCGAATTTATCTACAACTTTATTGCGGATTTCGAATTTATCTACGACTTTATTTGATGTGTATGTTTTCGCTCGTAGTAATAATGGTCGATCTCACAAGAAACGGTATATGTCTAAACCAATTACTAAATCTAACATTCTGGGCAAAGATAACGATTCATATAAGTAAAATGATTGCAATGACAATTTATTATTGAACCAATTCTAAAATTCGATTTAATACGATCTCTCGATACTTATACTTATTAAATTATCCTTAATGTAGATTAATGGACTTATCCTAGATAATCTTTATAAATTAATTAATGATAATCATACAAGTTAGATTGATTTCGGTTTACTAACTGGACCTATCCTAGATTAATAAATTCAAAGTGATCTTCTTGTTGCGTCTTCGCTTGAGTCATCTTTTAATCACCTCCAATGTATTACATGGAACTAGAATAAATTCTAACTTTAACCATAAACTAATTTTGTAAATAAATATCTAATGCGTCTAACTATGTTATTCTCTCTAAAATCCTACAGATTATCCCTTTAAATAGACTCCAAATGTGTCTTTAAAAAAAGTCGAGTTCATTGGTGAAGAGTAGCTTCGACCTGGATGAGAGGTTGCATGGTTCAGTGAAGATAAGGATGAGTAAGCAAATTCAGAAAATCTAAATTTCAATCGAGATAGCAGAATCTCGAGTGATATATACATGCGCAAGAGAGGAGCACACTGAGTGGGAAAGGGTTGTGCCAACATTCTCACTCGAGATTCATGATTCTCGATCTAAGCGACAACTCTCCTTAAATGGGCTAGTTCATCTCGGATGAGATTCTTCCAAAACTCCACTAAATGATGATTTTCACTCCAATTGAGAATTTTTTAAATATTTTTCACCTAACAAACAAAAACACAAAAACCCATGTGAAATAATAAAAACAATTACAATTAATAAATTATTACACATATAAATATGTAAACAATAGGAATTAGGTCATGTTATTTTTGACTTATGTTCAACACATTTTAACAATTTCAGTTTTATTTAGCAAAAATTTCAGTTGCGTTTAACAATTTCAATTTAGTTGAGCAGTTTCAGTTCCTTTGCTTTTTTTTTTTTGGTGTCAATACTGAAAATAATAGCTATGTCATTTTTAAAATTTCTTAACTCTAATATATTTGTTACAAGCAACAAATTGAATATGAATGGAATGTATGAATTTGAAGCATGATTAGCATGATTAGCATGATATGATATGAGTGAAAGAATAATAAAATTAGTAGCAGATGGATTCTACAAACAAGCTCTCACATTACACTCCCATCTCCATTCTTCCTCACCTCCTACCCCTCACTTCGCTTTCGCCCCACTCCTCAAAGCCTGCACCAACCTCAAATCATCCCGTGCCGGCCGAACCATCCATGCCCATCTCATCAAAATCGGCTACCAAACCGACCTACATTCCGCCACTGCACTCACCCACATGTACATGAAGCTTCACCTTTTACATGATGCACTCAATATGTTCGCTGAAATGCCCCACCCAACTTTACCCTCTCTCAACGCTGCCATTTCCGGACTTTCTCAAAATGGGTATCACCGTGAGGCGTTTAAGTTGTTCACCGAGGTGGGGTTTTGCGGGTTTAGGCCGAATTCAGTCACGGTGGCTAGTGCGCTGGGTGCTTGTGGTAGTGTTGTTGAGCATTGTGTGCAGATGCATTGTTGGGCTGTGAAATTGGGGGTGGAAATGGATGTGTATGTTGGTACGTCGTTGTTGAGTCGGTATTCAGATTGTGGTGAGGTGGTTTTGGCTGCAAGGGTTTTTAGGGACATGGCAGAGAGTAAAAGGAGTGTTGTGAGCTATAACGCTGTCATTTCCGGGTTTATGCAGAATGGGATGATGGGGAAAGGTATGGAGTTGTTTAAGGGTATGGTGGGATGTTCAAGGGTGAGACCGAATTCGGTTACGTTTGTTTCTGTTATTTCTGCTTGTGCTACTCTTTTGTATGTTCGGTTCGGGAGACAAGTTCATGGGTTCTTCATGAAGACGAATCAGAATTATGATGTAATGGTGGGAAGTGCTTTTATAGATATGTATTCGAAGTCGGGATTTTGGGAATTGGGGTACGCGGTGTTCAATGAAATGGGAGATGTTAAGAATTTGGTAACATGGAATGCAATGATACATGGGATGATGTTGAACCAGCGGAGTGATAATGCTGTCAAGTTATTTGAAAGTTTAGCATCTGAGGGACTGAAACCTGATTCAGCTACATGGAATTCGATGATTCGAGGTTTCGCGAAATCGGATAACGGGGTTGAAGCTTTTAACTTTTTCAAAAAAATGCAATCCACAGGGGTAAAGCCAAGTTTGAAGTGTATTACTAGTCTGCTACCCGCTTGTGCGGTTTTGTCTGCTATGCAATGTGGAAAGGAGATTCACGGGTATGCTGTTAGAGTTAATGTCAACACTGATGAATTTATGGCTACTTCCCTCATTGATATGTACATGAAATGCGGGTGTTCCTCTTGGGCGCGGAGAGTTTTCGACCAGTTTGAGATAAAGCCTAAAGACCCAGCATTATGGAATGCACTGATATCCGGGTATGGAAGAAATGGAGAGAATGAAGCTGTATTCGAAATCTTTTACAAGATGTTGGAGGAGAAGGTGCAGCCAAATTCAGCAACTTTTACTGGGGTTCTATCCATGTGTAGTCATACGGGTCAGGTTGACAAGGGATGGGAAACTCTCAGGATCATGTTAAAATATGGTCAGAAACCAATGGCAGAACATTTTGGTTGCCTGGTGGACATCCTGGGTCGATCTGGTAGGTTGGATGAAGCTCGGAGACTAATTGCAGAGATGCCAGAGCATCCCCCTTCCATTTTTGCTTCTCTGCTGGGTGCTTGTGGACAACATTTCAATTCTGAGTTGGCAGAAGAAATGGCTATGAAGCTCTCGGAGCTTGAACCTGAAGATCCAGCTCCTTTTGTGATATTGTCTAACATTTATGCCGGACTTGGAAGATGGGGAGATGCAGAAAGAATCAGGCAACAAATAAATGACAGAGGATTAAAAAAACTCCCTGGATATTGTTCAATTGGAGTTGCATAACAAAGAAAATACATCCATATATATTCAACTGACAAAGCAATTTCACTGATCAGGTGATTTCCTGAAAGTTATTAATTATAGAGTTCCATAGAAGAAGTGTGAATTTTTCAGCTACTTTTTGATGGAAACCCAAAGTATTCATCAGAATGGTTAGGGGGCTCATATACGAAGCAAGAGATGACATCTCGTAGTGTAATTACGCCAATGACCTCATTTCCATCTCCAGCTACCACATAAATCCTGTGAGTGGAGTTTGAAGACAGGCGGTCAATCACACCGCCAAGAGTCACATCTGCCCTGCACGTTATAGGCGGTTTAACTTTGCCAGCTTCCTTGTTCGGGCTAATGGTCATCATGAAATCCATTACTCTGAGCTGCCTGAAAAAAGAATGCAGGATACAAGACATTAGTCAAGGCTTCAACATTCTTTTCTTTCATTTTGTGGGGTTCAGCACAATTAAGAGCATGCAGTTCCTGCTTTCTCGTCCTAGGTTAGCAATTGTCCTTTCTTAGCATTCAACGGTTGCTCATATTCTACAGAGTCTTGTAATGCTATTGTATTGGATTTAGAGTTTAGGCTTTGATCACAAAAAATGTATTTTGCAAGTTCAGATAAAAAAATATATGTACCTGAATTTTTTGAAAAGCTGAGGTTCCAGCAGCAAGTGTCTGATGTCCCTTATGCTTATGCTCCCAACAATTTTTTTGTGAGGACCTTCTACGGCTGGAAGACCACCGATATGGTTATCTTTCATTTGCTTGAAAGCTTCTAGAATCAATTCATCTTTCTGGATACAAACCACCTGGCGAGAGGAATGCATATGAAGAAGCTTAAAAGTTGAAATGAAGAGAGCATGATCTGGAACTGGAAGAGAAGTAATCTTATCCGTTGTGAAGAATACTGACCTCATCAGACGACATGAAAGGAAGGCCAAAGTCTGAAATGGGAGTTTGTGCAATACAATCAAACCAATCCCTTCCCTTGCATTGCTCTAGACCCTGAACAACTGCAGTTTGGGTGATGAAATTTTTGATGTCGGGGCTTCCTGGTTCCATCACTGGTACGTTTCGCAACCTATATTTTGAGAGTAGAAGTAACACATTCAACATTGAACTCTCTGTTGCAACAGGAAAGAATGGAGCCCACCGATATGATTTCAGTACCGTTCTCACCTATTAGGAGGAGGAAATCCAGTGAGAAACAGAGCAATCCTCTTTGTTATATCTGGATTCAATCATTCAACTTGGAAGCTTGGTAATTTTCTCAAGTTAACCTAAATGTCACACTTGCATCATATTGTTTGTAGTTTTTTCAACATTTCTGATGCATTCAACCAAAATGTGAAGTTGCTATGTTAGTGGTTTATGTTTAGGCAAGGGAAAAATTGCAAAAATACGCTGGCTGAAAGGTGACGTTGGCAGCCAAGAATAATTTCATCCCTAACGTTATAAATAGAACAAATATACCTATAACATTTGTATTTCGTACAATTATACTCAAGGCATCAATGTAAAATTTGAAATGTTTCAGCAATTATACATACAGTGGTTGATTTGAAAGGTTCTTCTTGAAGGATAACTTTGTAGAAATCCTCCCCCAAATTATCAGCAGCAGTGGCAGCATCCTTGCCTAGGCCCTTATCAGCAGCCATGCCACCGGCAACAGCAGCACCAACAGCTGCAGCAGTAAGCCCAGCAATGGCAACTGGACCTGTAACACCCAATGCCGCCGCTCCAATAGCTCCAACAGCTCCAGTACCCACCCCAGCAGCTGTCGCTGTGCTCGCTGACAATGCAACTGCTGCCAATTCTGCACTCTCAAGCACCCACAAAACGATCGCCGAGTAATCTATAATCCCTAGGTACCTCTCCTTCCAGTCCAAAGGATTCTTCACATCATCCTCTCTCACAGGAGCAGCCATTATGTTGCATCCTGATAAAATCTTCACAGTTTCAGCGACAGATGTGTCCGCCGGGATTTCAATCACTACATACAAACATAAATTAGTAATCCAATCCAATCCAATCCAACGAGCGAGATAGATAGATACCTTTCCCGCTAGGGACCATCGGAAACGAAGAGACAGGGATCCTGGCAAATGCAGTAGTTAAAGTCTCCTGCAAAGATTGTGGTAGTTTCTTTCTGGATTGTACTTTATCAAAATATGCATCACAGCTTGCAAGATTTGAATCTTCTTTCATTACCTTTGTTGCTTCTTCTGCCATATCTTTATACACCAAACAATTAATTCACATTACTAAATTTTTTCATATGGATACATACATAAATTTAACCTGCATTTGTTTAGATTCACATCAAATCATTGTTTCAGGAAAGGTGTAAGAATCTTAATCACAAGTGTGTTATCTGCTTGGAATTAGAATCTAATTCGTTTTCATCAAATTAAATAATATTATCTGCTCCTAGTCCTACATTAGCAGTAACATTTCTTCGGTAAAAAAAATATAACTGCCATTGATTGTACTTGAAGATAAAAAAGGTGAAAAAAGATTAAAAAGAAAAAAAAGAATTGCAGAGACAACATAAAAACATACCTGTAAATTTCATTTTTGTCTTGAAGAAGAATAGATTAGATTTGGATTTGGCAAAGATGTTATTTGTGTTGAGTTTCAGTTATTTTTGCATGGTTATCCATGGAACTGCCATGTTTTGTCCATGCCACGTGGACCAGCTTGGGTCTGCCACTCCTATGATTTTGTCTTGTTTGCCCAATAATTGTAGGCCATTCAGCTCGCTAGGCTTTCTTTCAAGCCCAATTACGAGAACCAAAAGACCATTTTTCCGTTGATAATTAATTTTTTTCTTTATTTAACTGATTTCTGAGTACTATATTAAATACCAATATTTCAGTTTTGAAAAAACTGAATAAAAAAATTATAGTATCAAACTTTTTTTTAATAATGGTATTAGAATTGTGGTAATTTTTTTAATTTAATTCATCATCTATTATTGAGCTACCAATTGTTAACACGTAATTTATGCTAAAATTATTTTTGTTAGAACCAGGTGCAATTTATCTGTTTTGTTTCCGATAATATATATCCTATTAAATTATTTACAGCTATTTTATTTGTGTAAGTTTACATGTTTCTCTTCATATTAATTTGAATATTTGTTTGTTTGTACACACTAACATATTCCAAAATTATTATAATCCCATGCAAACAATTTAAAAGATGTTGTATGAAAAAAACAAAATGTTCCATTTAATTGTGCACTTTCAAATCGAAATCATAAATCATAATATTGATATTTCAAATTTTCTTCTAATTCGACGGTTTCCGAACTAAATTGATGTTTGATTTACAAATCCGCAATCCGATTTGGAAATTAATGTTTTGCCAATATGTAGATATCAACTTTTTAAGAGATAAAAATATCATCAGAACTGAACAGTGTAATATCAAATTGATACCTCATACCACATTATTCTGTTTACAAACTGTTAAATCACAAACCTTCATTTACAAATTAAGTAAACCAAAAATCTTACTTTTAAATCTTTCCTTTAATTCATGTACTCAGCAGTTACATTTACATTTATAGTATAGGTACGTTGAAACAAAATAAATCGTATTGAGTTTATGAACTTAGATTGGTAAAATATACTGCCCAAATATCAGTATCAGTACCTAGTGAAAATAGACCGAGCCATCTCTTATTTAATGAAATTTTAAAAGTTGAATAGAAAAATTGTCCACTTATAGAAACCAATAAATAGAAGGAAAAAAAAATCTTTTATCAAGTTGATAATTTTTCACAATAAATTTATATTTAATGTATCAAATATTTAAATTTAATTTCTGATGTTTCTAACTGTATCAAATTTTAGTTGTTACATGATGAAGCACAAAAAGCACTTCTGTTTTTGTTTTTTGAGCAAGTTGATAGAACAATCTGTCTTTTTTTTTTTTTTTTCAAATGGGACTTCAAATTGAGATATATAATCATAGTTAGATTCTTAGTGAAAATCTGAGTTATCTATTTACCTCTGTTGAAAATAGTTGTATATGAATTTATCAAAAAATATATATTTTTCTAAGATGATTTATCAATTCAAGTAACAATGTCAGTCAGTCCTGATTCTGAAATATTTACAGATTAATTTGTAAGAAGAAGATGGAAATCGTGGATTCTATGGCAGAACAAGTGTTCACAACTGTCCAAACCCAAATTCAGTTTCCACCTGGGATATAATTGGACTAGAATCTGACTTGGATAAATTGAAAGGTTGGATTTTTGGTAGCAACAATGAACTTCGTCGGATCGGAATCCTCGGGATGGGAGGATTAGGGAAAACCACCATTGCACAAAAATTATTTTATGATACGATGGTGTCTAATCACTTCGAGAAGATGCTCTGGGTTTCAGTTTCTCAAACTTTAACTGTTGAGAGAATCATAAGGAGTATGTTGGAGCAATTGGAACCAACTTCTTTGATCTGGGATGAGGCTAATATGTTCCACAACATAATCAAAATTCTGAAAGACAAGAATTGCCTAATTGTCATGGATGATGTGTGGAAGATGAATGTGCCTTGGTGGGATTATTTCTGCTCTTGTTTGAAGTGTTCAGTCGGTACAAAGCTGCATTATAGTAACCACCCGAAATGAAGAGGTTCTAATCCGTATGGCGGTTCATGAGTGGATTCATCAGACAAAGCCTCTCAATACAGAGGAAAGCTGGCTGTTGTTCAGTAAATTTGCATTCTCAAGATGTGAAGGAAAATGTCAACCGGATGACCGATTCGACAAAGAAGGCAAGGAGATCTTGGATAAATGTGGAGGACTTCCACTAGCAATCAACACAGTGGCAGCATTACTAGCAACAAAAACCAATTCTCTTGTTCCATGGACCCAAATAAACAAGAACTTCCATGAGTTGACTGTTGGTGGAGAGATCGATACAGTGATGGCGTCTTTGCAGCGGAGCTACAATGTACTTCCGATTGACTTAAAGCAATGTCTGTTATGTTTCTCAATTTAGCCTGAAGACTTCGATATACATGCTGAATAGTTAATACATTGGTGGGTCGGAGAGGGACTTATCCATGGTAAAGGCTCAAAGACTGCTAAGGAAGTCAGCTTTGATTATTTATCCGATCTTGTTGCGAGGAGTTTGGTAGAATCAGTACGAAAGGCGAGACTACAAAGGAAGAGTGTATAGATGCAGAATGCACCGCCTGGTGAGAGAATTGACGACCAAGATAGCTGAGGAGGAATCATTTGCTAGATTTGATGAGCAAAGTAGGCAGAAACTGACCAGAGATCCTCGTTGGCTAGGTTATACAAAGGGAATGGACCTGAAATCCTTGACGAAAAGCTCAAATTTCAAGGCTTTCTTAGCGATGCCAAATAATGAAGTCATAGTTGGTAGGCATATTTCTCGTCATACTTCCCTCAGAGTGTTAGATTTGTCTCTCAGTCGGGTGCAAAAATCTTTTGCGGATGCTCTCCTTGTGTGGATTTGCTCGCTGAAACGCCTCGCTTGTCTCAATCTCAGTGGTTCCCCAGGCCTTACGCAACTCCCGAATGCTGTGAAAAATCTTCAGGACTTGCAGATTCTGGTTTTAACAGGATGCAGGAATCTGGTAACACTAAATCCCTCAATCCTTTCAATGAAGAAGCTGCTGATCTTGGGTGTAGGATCCTGTAGTCTCCAATTTCTACCAAAGGGGATCGGACGGCTTACTTATCTCCAAGAACTATCAGGATTCAGGGTTGGAAATAAGGGACACAAGAAAAGCTGCAGGTTTGATGAGCTTCGAAATCTCATAGACCTTAGAGTCCTAAGAATGAACATAGGCAAGGACAGTGAAATCTCAACAAGTGAAATGGATGTGCTATCGAAGCTTGAAAAGCTGAAGGTTCTATCCATTGATACAGAAGATTGTGTGGATAAAAAGATATATGAAATGCTGAATGGGCTATCTCCTCCATCAAATCTTGAAGAACTGTACCTGAGGCGATACCAGCACGAGAGTCTTCCAAGCTGGGTGAATCCCGAAATGCTATCCCTGTTGGAATATCTTTACCTGGAGGATGCAGACCTGGTGCAGATTGAAGCAGGAGGAAATATTCCAAAATGGCACATAGGAGAGCTGTGCTTCAAGGTACTGCCAAACTTGAGACTAGACTGGAAGAACTTGGAACAGGAGATGCCATATGTGGGATATGCAGAAGTTAGTGACTGTTTCAAGTTCCAGAATTTCCTATCTCATGATGGAAAGTTGGTGGTCTGGAGGAAGGGTGAAGGATTCAAAATTTGTTAATCATGTTTTATGTCACCTTATTTATCATTTGTTTTTCTAATTTTGCTTCAGATTTCTTATTATATTTCTTTCATTCTATCTATTTCCAAAAAAAAAAAACAATATGTACAGTAAATTGCAAATTCAGGGATCATAATATTTGTTAGGTGATTTGTTTTGGAAAGATTACAAAAACAAGTCTAGAGAATATATGTCTGGAATTCCTGATTTCTTATTAAGTTTCTGATATCTTTGAGCTTTACAACATATCTTGAGTGGTAGGAGGAGAAGGCTCAAACAAATCTTGTTAATGGTGAAACTGCAACACATATAAAGCAAGACTTTAAATATGACTGCAGGTGGACGAGACTAAGTTGTTGAATTCCAATAAACTGAAAATTAGTACTTAGTTGCAGATTGATGTGATACAGATAAAAGTAACAAAAATGATTCAATGAATATGAATGCAAAGAATTAGTTGACCTCAAACTGATCATAAAATTATGTAGTGAAATCTGTATGAACATCAAAATAATTTTGATTCTATGACTTTGTTAACAAAGATTTTTTCCACGTATAGATGTAGAAATGTATCACATTTCCAGGCAGTGAACAATCTTGATAGGAGAGGATCCCCCACAAGCAGAGCAGAAAGAAACAACTATACTTGGAAGCATTAATTATTCAAACAGGTCATACACCATATTTCCTGTTGTTGGTCATATACATATAATTCAGATGACGTCTCATTGCTCACCTCATCGGGTTTTTTCCCCTCAAATAAACTTCGATTTTCTTGTTTTTGAAAAACAACGCACTTCAATTATGTTAAGCAGTAATACAAAACTTCTATTTTATTTGAAATTTTCAGTAAACAAAAAGAATTTAAGCCATTCTATTTTTGAGAACAAAAGTAACTATTGATAGAGATTGTAATGTAAGATTGTGTTCACCCTTAACTATATAAATGTTAGCCAAAGTGGTGGAGTTTTAGAATTCTAACAATCTCATTTGTTGATGCAATCTTAACTTATCATATGATGAATGTGCATGACTAGCATATTGAGCTTCCACATTGCGAGGTATCTTGAAGATGATTACAAAAGTTTTTCTTAAAATTTCGCTATCCAACTACCTATGGTGTGATTTTTTCATTGATATAGTATCTAAACTTTTAAATCTAAGTGATGCTAGGTCCGGAATTCCATAAGCTTTTTACTTCCTAAAAAGATCATTGCATTTATTAATTTTACCATTCTCTCAAAATAACCATAGAATACACTTGTTTTTATTATTTAGCAAAATAACCTCTAGATTTGGGAAAGTTAATCTAACACATCTACGTAGAAAACAATATAGTTTTGTTTCTGACACTTGTCAAATCGCGTAAATAAAGGTTCTATTATTCAGTAGAAAATTGCCTGAGTCAGATGATAGTACAAAATGGTACGATTTCTGAAGCATCACAGCACGTCTATAAGGTATGAATATTGCTTGCTTGATCTCTGCTCAGAAAGGAAACCAAATAATCTTGGACTTTCATGGCTTTCATACAATACTATGCTGGTGATTTGAATTGTTTATATTATTATGTAGTTACAACGGATTATAAGAATATATAAAACGAAAAGTCTACAAGAGATAACGACTCAAAGAGTTTACAAGCATTACATAACAATATACCGCGATACTCACATATACCCTCACACAAATGAATTTGGTTGGTAGAAATGTCAAACTGGCCCTTAATACAATTCTTTCAATGGGACGAAACACTACAGAATCGATGCCATACCACTAACTATGCAAATTTGGGTGCTATGGAACATGGAGTTGGGAAATCTGGTCAATGGTTTTTTCATTCAAAAGAACACTCACAACTTGTGACATTGTAGGCCTGAGATCAGCAGTAGGGTGGATGCACATAATTGCTAAATTCAATACGGTGAATGCGACTTTTCTATCATAATTCGTCATCTTTCCATCAACCAACTTATCAAGCCTGCCATGTGCATGTGCTATGCGAGCCTGTATGTATATGAAATCACACAAAACAACTTAAAAATTACGGTTTTTCATACTTCTAACAAGTGTAAAAGTAAATGACTTACATCATCTAAGAGATAGGCTGCTTGACCATTTCGTAAATTTGAAATACCAGGTCTGCCACTGAATACTTCTAGTACCACAACCCCATAACTATACACATCTGCTTTATCTGTTATGGCTTGACCCAATGCGTATTCCGGTGCCATGTATACTCTATAACAACAATTTGATTAATGAATTAATCACAACTTAAGTAGTATGATCAAATGATTAAGATAATTACCGAGCTCCTCCTGCTTTGATTGTGAGGAATGGATCGTTCTCGTTATAAAGCCTTGCCCATCCAAAGTCTGTTAATTTAGGTGTATAACATCCATCTAGCAAAACATTATTTGCTTTTACATTTCTATGTAGAATCTTAACTCCTGTTTCTTCATGTAGGTACTTCAAAGCTTTTGCTAATCCCAAGCATATGTCAAATCTAACTTTCCAATCAAGTACAATTCTGGAATTTGGATCTATATATTATGCATAATAAAGATATAGTTAGTCGATTAAATCATATCATATAATTCAAAATGAGAGAATATGCTAATAAAGATAATGAATTACCTAAAACGACTTGGTAAAGAGAGCCGTTCTCCATGTACTCATAAATCAATAAATGCAGATCCTTTTTTGAATACCCATTAAGTAATTCTATTAGATTCTCATGTTTCAAAGATTTAAGGTTAAAAATTTCTCCCTGTAGTTCAGTTTTAAGCTTATCTTGCATGGAATCTGGAGAAATCTTTTTTACTGCAAGTTCAATCTGACCAGGCAATTCAACCTGCATCCACCCAAAGAGACAACATATCACATTATGTTTAAAAGTAACACATATTATGGAACAGAGTGAGCATCAATTATGCCAACAAGTCAGAAGCTTAACCTTATAAACTACCCCAAAACGCCCTCTACCAATCTCAGCTTTGGGGCTAAAATTTCGAGTAGCATCAATGATTTCTTGAAGAGTGTAGACTGTGCCTTTAACATCTATTTGTACTTCTGTTAAAACAAACATAGTGAATCATACAATATGTATATATGTATGTTAAGACGAAGTTTTAAGTTAATAACAAATTACCTTTCAACTCTCTATTGGCAAACAACCCCATTTTCCACAAGAAAGCCACAACAAGCATCGGCATTAGTACAGAACCCACCGTAATCCCTGCTATTTCAGAAGCAGATAGAACTTTCTTTCTTTCAGCTGCAAGTATAAGAAATTAGTAAGAACGTGAAGAATCAAATAAAAGGAAAAAGGTAGCAAAACGCCATCAAGATTACTGGCCAAGTGTCAATTTTACCTTCACAAACAAAATAGCATCAATTTGACCCCTAACATTATGTAATGGTGTAATTATAGTCATTATTAATAATTGGTGTTGTTTTGTATGTCGAGTAAAATTGGCACTTCCCCAGTAACTTTTGAGACAATTTTGGCACCTTATCCGCGCATGAAAAGGAGAGTAACTATTAAGTAATTACTTCGCTCGACTGAAATGGATGATACAAGTGGGCCACTAAGATATGGATTGATTGCAAGAGTTCCCTTGCCTGCCCAGAAAAAATGGATAACCAATTGTTGATCTTGTACACTTGCAGTATAATTTTTAGGAACTGCTCCAGAAAGATCATCTGGTGTCTCGTGTTTCATGTTAAAGTTCGATTCCATCTTCACCCCCTGAATGTAGAGATCAAAAACACGTTTTCCGAGACTGCTGTGATCTTCGTCCTTGGAAAAAGCTGTCTCTGCAAACTTAAGTTTTACAGAGTAGTTTCCATTGTGTAAGCAGAAGGCATAGTATGTGAGAGCAACGGGACAAAGGCGAGCCGTAGCCACAATCGTGTCGTCTGGAACTCCACATGTCTTATTACTTGTGAAGTCACTTGAACTCAAACTTATTCCTCTATCAAACCCAGATGAGAAGTCTCCAGAACACGTATAAGCCCATCTATTTCCTCCATTTTCTCCACTTTCATAGAACATTTTTTGAGAAACATCTTTATAATAAACCTGCCCGTCAAATACTCCCTCTCTACCCCCACAGTTTATGTACAAGGAATCATCTGCAAACAAAATTTATTGTTATTATTGTACGAATAGTAACTATCATTACATTTATATAATTTCTAATCATATAAAATATACATCAATAGTCTCAAGAAAAAAAAAACAGTTTAGATAGGTGAAGGACCAAATAGATACTTTAACCCATAATATAATTATAAAAGACAATAGTGAAGCTTCAATACTATGGTGTACAATAAGATTTCTGACTGCAACTTACACCGTGAATCACAATGCTTCTCTTTCTTTTTAAGTGTGTAGTTTCTAGAAAACAAGAAAATTTAGTATTGGATAAAACTTTAGATACATAGAATATTGTTGTAATTGAAGGATGAAGAGGGATAGGATGGTACCTATTTGGTAAACTGGTTGAGGAATCATCAAGTCCACAACATAAATATGATTAATGGGACAGATGTTAGTTGAAAATGGTACTTGTAATTAAGGAAACAACATTTAACTATTTTTAGTGAAAGCTATTACAAGTTTGCAATTGTTGTGGATGTTCCATGTTCTGAATACTTGGGTGGCTGAATTTGGAAATTGTTATATGAAATATCCCTGCAAATTATGTAAAAACTTGTGTTGTCACAAATATTATATTATCACAGTTACGAGCTGTAAAAGGTAAGCTGGAAATAAAAAATATACAAACAAACATACATACAAATAGCTCGTGTTAATAGTCCAAGAAGGGAGATCCCCGCCCAACATATTTCTTGTCAGATACCTACGCAAAATGAAACATTTAGAAAAATGAAAAATATCAATGTTTTTTAGGACAAGCTCCTAACTTACTCTTGACTGTTCTTGAAAACATAGATATACCCTTAACTTACAAAATGATAGATTTTGTCCTTGACACTTTCAACATTTATGAAGCAATTTAGGCCTATGTAATATAGCCTTAGTTGAACCCGGGAGAGAGGGGGGGTCAGGTCAGTGCACCCCAGTCAGTCGAAAACAGTCCTTATAATGGTGGTTAAGAGGCTAAAAACAAAGAGTTAAAAACTGTTCCAGATTGAAAATGTTTAGAATAATTGTTTTATCATTTCTTAAATTAGAGGTAAAACTATACTTCCATGAAAATTTAGACCTTATCCGATGTTTTAATAATTAGCAAGCAAATAAATATGGATAGTTAAAGTAGATCAAATAGTGTTTTCTCATACAGCTTGGACACGTGCTCCAAAGAATTTGGGATGGGACCAATTAAGTTATTAAAGCTTAAATCCCTGTAACACAAAAAAAAGCAAGTCAGCATTTATGCATCTTGTAACTTTGATAATCTAATTCCTGTGTAAATTTAACTATACTTCTGTATAGGGTATATGTTGTCTGAGAAAAAGAGAAGAGCTCACAGGTATTCTAATTGTGACCATTTACCGATGTAATTTGGAATATGGCCATTGATTGAGCAGTTTCTCAGTATCCTGCACAAAAGTTGTGGTGTTGTAATTTTTATCATTTAGACAAATGTAAGTTTCAATAAAATGTATAGAATAGAGAAAAGATGAAAGGATAAATATACCCCAATAAGTCAAATAAAGCCACCAGTAACTCAAAATACTTGTACGTATTTCCGGGTTGGTTTCAAAAGACAAGTTCGGATTCCTAAACGCTTCTCCCCTTGACTTGATTTTCTTTTATTTTTTTCCCTTTTCTTTATAGTTTCTTTTTAGTTGTTTTTTATTTTCTTTTGTATTCCTTGAGTTTTAGGTTTCTCTCTATCCCCCGCTTTTAATTAAAAAAAATAAAAATGTATAGGAACAAAAATAAAACTCACAATTTTAAAATGTTGCTTAGATTTGCTTCTTTCGGGAAAGAGAAATCTGCAGTGTTTCTTAAATCACTAACCCGTCTGCAACATAACAACAGTGTAAAAGCATGACAAAATCAATATAAAACAATTATAAATTATGTACAATCTAAAAGAGAATTTTGTACTTACAAAGTAGCAAGCTTAGACATTTGAAAAATCTCCACAGGCAGATTTCCTTCAAAGTCATTTCCGAAAAGGTTCCTAAAATGAGAGACCAATTGAATTTTCTATTACCTACTTAATTCAACTAGTTGCATTTCAAATGATTCTGATGCACTATTATCTTACAGATAAGTGAGGTTTTCCCATTCTGAAAAGAAGCTTGGAACCTGACCATCTAAATAGTTTGCTGTTACATCACTGCGTTGAACGGTGCATGCAGTTAGGTCTTTTAATGTATATTTAATTACATAATGAAGATAGATTTTTGTATTATGAACAATATGAGAAATAAGAGCAGTATATTATGCACAGCAATTATACTGATAATTTATAAGTAAAAGTTAAGGAACTTTTGTGTAAGATGAATAAGTTCCAGTAATTTGCTGAGGATATTTACAACAAGAGCTTAGTAACTGAAGTTAACATACTAATAGACACCTAATTAATCAAGTAAGCTATAGAAATGAGAGAAAAACAAGTTTGGGACAGATTAAAACATTATGCTTAGGCATCTAGGTTCCATTGCCTCTGCCATAGCCGAACCCTTAAATTGTGAAGATTTGAGACAGTATGTATAGCAACAAAATTGTTGAATTACAAGAAAAAAGAGAGCTGATGGGCATGTATATATCTACTCTCACTGTGTTCCCCAACTATAAAGCTTTCTTAATGGATGCCAAGATTGCCATAAGATGTTTATGTTGAGAGATAAGACGATGCGTGATGTGGATATTGATTCATTTCTAGTGGTCGTTTAACCCTTGCTTGAATTTGTCGACAAAGACAAACCTAATCATGTATGTCTTCTGACTAAATCACTCTATAGTCTCAAATAGGCACTTAGATAATGGTTACACATGTAAAACTCTTCCTCAAGACTCCCAGATTCTTCATGTCCATGGTGGATCACTCACTCTTCATTAAGTTCACAAACAATGGCAAAATTTCTATTTTTTGTTGAGTGGATGATATCTTAATAATAAACTCTTCTACGCAAAAATTATAACTGGAAATCCTTTAAGGTTGCACTTACAAGTATTCCATTGAAGACAAGTTTTTATAACTTTCTGGCAATTTTCCACTGAAGTTGTTGGATCCCAAGAAACTACAATAAAACATAGAATTACTTTTATGATCAGCTAAATTAAATAACAAGTAAAAGTAAATAACTTACAGTTTTTTGAGATTGATCAAGTATCCAAGTTCTAAGGGAAGAAGACCAGTTAGTTGATTCTCCCCAAGATACCTAATCAATTAAATCAAAATAGTAAGTGAATAAGGAATCATATATAAATTTGTAGAAATAATAAAAAAGAAAAAAACGAGTTCAGGTTTTATACATGATCAAGAGATTAGTTAGTTTGCCAAACTCTTTGGGAACTTCACCAGTAAGCATGTTACCGAATAGATCCCTGAAACATTAACATAATTTTTATATTTATTTCTTTTAAGCTGAAAAATGTACTAATATGAAAACAGAGACTGACTTAATTATAAGAAACAAAAAAATGGTTTTGAAGGAAGCATAATTTACTTAACTGATAAATTTCCAATCATATATATATACTTACATATTTTGAAGACTTGCCAAGCTTCCCAATGATGAAGGTATATCTCCATCCAGGAAATTATACCCTAAGTTGCTGTAATCAGAAATTCACTACACTATTAATATGTATAACAACTAATCATTTTGTATTTATATCATGTTAACCTATTCATAAGGGTTCACTTAAACTTAGACAAAGTATATTAATCATTTTCACTTAAACTATATAATATTATTTCATATATCAGTCATATGGTTTTTTAAGCAACCTTATTATTCTTTTTGTAGGTATTTAATTAGTATGACTTGTTCTTTTTAGCTAAATAAAACTAAACTGAACTGAATTGAACTAAAATTGCTGGATAAAACTAAACTCGTTGAAATGGCTGAACTGAATTGAATTTACTAAATTGAATATAATTAAATTAATTTTATCAATCTAAAATAAATTAATACCAAAACTATAAATAAATAAATAAATATGTACAATTTCTTAAATCGTTTTAATATTGAAGTTTCATTACCGATAAAAGAAATAACAGTTGTCATTTCATTGGAAAAACATAACTTATCATATTGATTATATAATATTTAACACAATAATGTATAACAGTTGGGTATCTAATTGGACTATGAATTCTTATGAAATTATTTTTAACTTATCATTTTTATTTCTAAAATGTATAGACTAATAAATTCTATATTATAAAACAAAATAAATAAAATTTGCACTCAAATAAAAGAAATATATTCTTTTAAGAAAAAGAAATATATAATTCACAAAATAAAATTTACTTGATAAATACATCTTTAGCAAAAAAAATATCAATACCAATAAATATCAATATCAATATATTGTACATAAGCAAATCACATCAAATGCTAAGATGGACAAGTTGTACCGTAGAAAAACCCCACACTCCTACTAAATTATTGATAGAACATTTTTGCTCTTTAAAAGTTAATCCATCACAACTCTCCATTTTCAAATCAATGGTTAAAACAAATCACTTAATTTTAGTTAATAATAAATGATGCACCTAACTCCAAATTTAAAAGTTACAATTGATATTTAATTATTTATAATTAGGAATTTCCTTTTAAATTAAATTAATTTTGCCAATATTTCTAATTTAAAAATAATGTTATTAAAACTGAAATTGCTGAACAAAGCTGAAATTGCTGAAAAAATTGAAATTAACAAACTGAAATAAAATTGCTGAATAAAACTGAAATTACTGAACTGAAATTGCTAAATGGAGCTGAAAATAAGTCAAAAAAAGAAACAGAGGCCTATATATCCTCATGCTACTATATATATTGTCATGGTAGAAAAATGCACGTTTTAAAATCTTGCTTGTCCTTGTGATTTATAACCACTTTTAGACGGAAGAAATATTAGAATATGTCATTAATAAGTTATTGGTAATAAATTTATCTGCGAGATTTTAGTTGGAGAACAATATTAAAAGTGCCAATCTAGTTTTGGATGTCCATGCTCAACTCTTTTCCAGCTTCCCATTCTTATTAAAAAAAAAAAATTACTTTTTCGATAACGATAAAAATACATAAATTAATATTTGAAGTGGATCATAATATAATAGGAAAAAGTTAGAAAGATGTATTTAGAATACAAGAGTAAAGTTCAAATGAGACAAGGGTTTAGGATGAGACTAGTTTTTATGATGAGACATGGGGTATTTTTGTAATTCAACAGGGGAAGGTGGCAAAATTGTAATTAAATGAGCACCCCTCATGCGTGAATTGAAGGGAAGGGAGAGGGGTGATGTCATGGCCGATGTCACCTCCGGAGAGAGAAAGAGTTTTAATTATTTGATTTAAATTGTATTTTTCCGCTATTTCCGAACTCATTTTTCAAAAAAAATTATACCAGCGAACTCGTATTAATTATGTGGTCATTTTGAGATCCATTTTTGTTATTTATAGACGATTTTTTTTATTTTTTTATAATTGTTCCACCGGACTACTCTAATTGTTCCACAGGACTACTCTAATTGTTCCAACAGAATATTACATTTTTTTACACTCCCAGAGTGCATTTAAAAAAAAATAATGAAAATATTTTGCTGGAACAATTGGAGTAGTATGGTGGAACAAATATAGTATTCTGTTGGAACAACCAAGTATCCGACTTGGAACAAAAATAAAAAAAATAAAAATCGTCTATAAATAACAACAATGGATCTCAAAATGACCGCCTAATTAATATGAGTTTAGTGGTATAATTTTTTTTTGAAAATTGAGTTCGGAAAGAGCGGGAAAATGCATTTTAAATAAAATAATAAAAACTTTTTCTCTCTCCAGATGTGACATCAGCGCTGACATCACCCTCCCCCTCTTTCCCTTCTTCCTCACGTTGATCATTTGTGTATTTATTTACAAGTTTGCCATCTTCCCCCTTTTTCTTACCAAAATGGTCAATGTCTCACCATAATATTTTGTCTCACTATAATCTCCTCTAGAATACAAAGTAACTAAATCTATCTATCTATACGAATTTTAATTTATAATTAATTAATCTATATTGAATCTGAAACATAATCAGTTTCTTCTTCCCACGATTTGTAGCTCTTCCACCACTGGATAATTTTATAAATTAACTTTGCTATTTTGATATGAATTTTCTCTTAAGATATATTTGCATGCAACAAAACAATTTTAATTTTTTCAATTGGTATTTCACCACTATTAGCATTTTCAGTTTTCTTTTGAATATCACAACTCCCTTGGCAGTTTTGACTCAAACTCGGTATTTTTTTCTAATGAGGATCGGTTTTATGATTAGATAATTTCTCTTGCACCAAATTGTCTTCTTTTAGGATTTAGCAAATTTCTCATCCTGTTTTGGATTTTCAAGGTTTCATGTTAATGTTTTCAGTAATTTCATAAATTGTGTTTAGTGGAAGTTGATTTCGATTATTACAGATTTGTTTATTGAGTTTCTGAAATTATGTATATTTAAATTTGTGTATTGAAATTGTGCCTACGGTTACTGTTGCAAATATTGGAACACGCTGTGTTAGAAATGGAACACAGAGTATTCAGAATTGGAACACACAGAACTGTCAAACAAATAAAAGTGGACTGAGTCGCGGACTAAGTCGCTCTCTTTAAGACGTTCTCGGAACTGCCGGGAAAGTGCAAGCAGTATTGATTCCGGTCGCCTCCAGGATAAAACAGCCCTCTCAAATACGATTCTATATTGCACCGTATAGAAACGCTCAATCTACACTCAAATTGCTCAGTATTCTTTTCGATATATTTTATATCTAAACTGTATCAAGCGTGGAGCTTAAATACTTGAACAATCAGAGCTGTTATGCTCTGTCATTATGGAGATAAAAATAAAGAATAAATGATATTAAAGAGGAGATCAATTAGGGAAGATTGTTGACCAAATAAAAAAAGGAAAAAACTGAAATAGGAATTTTTATCAAAACTTAACAAAATATTCTTATATGGGCAAGAGCCCAACAATCCTCCACTAGAATATTTGAAAACGTTATTACTGAGCAATTACATAAGGTCAGACATAAATAAATGTGTCTTTCAACTTGAACCATTGTGTAGTGATAAATTTCAGATTTTACTAGAGTGACTCGTAGTCTTGAACTCTATCTCTGACAATTTATCACGTCATAACCTTTCAGAGTGTAGTTCCTGTAGCCCGTGCGTTTATGGCCATGCACGTCTATCCCGGTTTAATGAACGCTTTAGAGTTTTTTCCCTAAAACTCATAGGAAGCGGCCTCACTTCCACATTCATATAGGCAAGTCTATCAAAAGTACTCCTGTAGCTATGTACTTCACTCCATCTAGAGTATAGACATTGTTAAGAGTTTCTATTAACTCAACCTCATATCGCTTCAGGATGTTCCATGTTTCACTTACATGTTCTAATCTCTATTACATACAACTTGTTGTTACCAATTGAACCTATTTCTTGGGATCTCCAGTCTATAGGTTGGGTTACCATTATATGTAAGTCATCACTTTAAGGGCATTAGTCCCATATTCTTTGCAGTTTTCTGGACTTTATCTCTAGCTAAGCCTTTCGTCAAAGGATCAGCTAGATTCTCTTCAGTGCGTATATGATCCACTCTAACAGCTCCTTTCGTGAGAAAGTCTCTAATAGTGCTGTGCTTACGACGTATTTGTCGTTTCTTTTCGTTGTAGTAACGATTCTGAATCTTAGCAATAGTCGCGGTACTATCGCAGTGGATCAATACAGCAGGAATCGGTTATTCCCATAAGGGAATCTCAGCTAACAGACATCTCAACCAATTTGCTTCTTCACTAGCTACTGCAAGAGCTATAAGCTCAACATCCATAGTGCATTGAGCTAGAATAGTCTGTTTCTTAGACTTCCATGAAACAGCACCACCAGCTATATTGAAAATATAGCCACTAGTTGCCTTTGAATCATCAGATAAGGAATTCCAGTCTGAATCAGTGTATCCCTCAAGCACTGCTGGAAACCTCTGATAATGCAATCCAAGTTTCATGGTTCTTTTAAGGTATCCCATGACCCTTTCTATAGCATTCCAATGCATCATACCAGGGTTACTGGTAAATCTACATAATAATCCAACGATATATGCAATATCGGGTCTAGTACAATCAGTGGCATACCGAAGACTGCCAATTATGCTTGCATACTCTGATTGTCTTACACTGTCTCCAGTGTTCTTAAAAAGATTGATACTAGGATCATAGGGAGTACATGCAATATCACAGTTAGGATAATTATATTTCATTAGAATCTTCTCAATGTAATGAGATTGGTCTAAAGAAATTCCAGACTCAGATCTTGTTATCTGTATGCCAAGAATGACATTCGCTTCTCCAAGATCTTTCATATCAAAGTTATCACATAACATAGACTTAACTGAATTCACCACATGTATATTAGAACCAAAGATAAGCAAATCATCAACATATAAACATATAATAGTGCAGGCACTATTCTCAAATTTATAGTAGATACACTTATCACTTTCATTCACTTTGAAATCATGTGATACAACAAGATTATCAAATTTCTCATGCCATTGCTTAGGTGCCTGTTTCAAGCCATATAAAGACTTGTCTAATCTACATACTTTGTGAGCCTGATCAGGAACAACAAAACCCTCAGGCTGACGCATGTACACCTCTTCTTCTAGTTCACCATTCAAAAAAGCAGTTTTAACATCCATTTGGTGCACAACAAGATTATGTAAAGCATCAATAGCAATCAAAACACGAATAGATGTAATCCTGGTGACAAGCGAATAAGTATCAAAGAAATCAACATTCTCTCTTTGTCTAAAGCCTTTGGCTACAAGACGTGCCTTATACTTGTCAACTGAACCATCAGGTTTCAGTTTCTTTTTGAGAATCCATTTACACTCTATAGCTTTGCAACCAGGTGGTAAATCAACTAAATGCCAAGTTTTGTTTGACTCAAGTGAGTCCATTTCATCATTGATGGCTTCTTCCCAAAGGTCAACATCTAAAGATGTCAAAGCTTCTTGGATACTACTAGGATCCTCTTCTAATGCAAATGCACAAAAATCAGGGCCAAAGTCTTTAGACAATCTAGGTCTTTTACTTCTTTTAGGTTCAGGTTCCTCATTATCTTTCTGAACCATGGGTCTAACAACAGGCGTGATACTAGATGTAGCACCCCCACTATTTCTCGAATTAAAAGGAAATCTATCCTCAAAGAAATCAGCATCATTAGACTCCATAATAACATGTGCTTTCAGGTCATAAAACCTATATGCTTTACTATTCACAGCATATCCAATGAAAACACATTCATAAGCCCTACTAGCAAGTTTGACTCTTTTGGGGTCAGGAATTCTAACATATGCCAAACAGCCCCAAGTTCTAAAGTAAGTCAAGTTGGGTGGTCTATTTTTCAAAATCTCATAAGGTGAGACTTTGCTCTTTGACTTAGGAATTCTATTTAACACATAGCATACAGTCAATAGAATCTCTCCCCACCAATGAGAAGCAGCACCAGAACTAAGCATAATAGAAACAACAGATTCTGTTAGTGTCCTATTCTTTCTTTCAACTTTACCATTCATTTCAGGTGAATAAGGTGCAGTGGTCTCATGTATAATACCATGTGTTCTATAAAAATCAAAAAACATGCTTGAACCATATTCAGTGCCTCTATCACTACGAAGTCTCTTAACTTTCCTATTGAATTGGTTCTCAACTTCAATCAGAAACAACTTGAACATGTCAAAAGCATCACTTTTATTTTTCATCAAATATACAAAAGTATAATCAGAGCAATCATCAATAAAAGTAATAAAGTAACGTTTATCATTCCTAGTCAACTTTCCATCAAGCTCACATATATCAGAGTGTATCAAATCTAAAGGCTCAGAAGACCTATCAACAGATTTGTGAGGAGTCTTTGTGATCTTTGCTTGGCTACATGCATCACACTTTGAGAAATCATTCAAATTTAACTTTGGAATTAAGCCTAAGTTACTCATATTCTTCATGATACGCTTATTAACATGACAAAAACGAGCACGCCAAACATTAAAAGAACACAAAGAGTAAACAGAAGCATTCACTTTATTAACTTGAACATTCAACTTAAACATTCCATCAGAAGCATAACCCTTTCCTATGAATACATTATTCTTAGTTAAAGTAAACATATCAGCTCCTATAACTTGAGTAAAACCAGCCTTGTTGAGAAGATAGCCCGAAACCAAGTTCTTCCTCATATCAGGAGTATGCATCACATCCTTCAAAGTGAGAACTTTTCCAGAAGTGAAGCTCAGTTCAACATTACCAATTCCAGCAACAATAGTGGTATGAGAATCACCCAATAACACTTTCTTATCATCAGTCACAGCATTGTATGTCTTAAACATACTTCTGTCATAACAAACATGACGGGTAGCACCCGTGTCAATCCACCATCCATCTGATCCACCTACTAGGTTGATCTCAGTTATCATAGCAACATAATTTAAAGGTTGCTCTTCAGTCAGGTTAACAATAGCATTAGAGCTAAAGTTTGGCCTGTTCCTGCACTTACGTGCCATATGACCTGGTTTCCCACAGTTAAAACATGAGAAAACAACATCATTTCTAGGTGGGACCTGCTGTGTTCCAATTTGCACATTCTGTGTTCTATTTTGGTTCCTTTGAGGATTCCAATTCGAGTTGTTGCGATTCTGGTTTGGTTTCCTGTTTTGATTCTTAAAGTTCTTTTGATTGGGTTTCAAAACAACATTAGTTTTAGCAGTGTTGGAAATAACAAGCACTTCATCTTTTAAATCTTGTTTTCGAGCTTCCTCCTCAATTCGAAGGCGAGTAATCAAAGTTTCCATAGTAAATTCTTTAGTTTTATGCCTCAAACCATTTTTAAAAACTTTCCAAGATGGTGGCAATTTATCAACTAAAGCAACAATTTGAAATTGTTCAGCAAGAGGAATACCTTCAGAGATGATCTCATGAGCAATCTTACCAAGTTCATGTGATTGTACCTCAACAGATCGTTCATCAGTCATTTGATACTTGAGGTAGCGGCTAACAACATACTTCTTCAAGCCAGCCTTCTCGGTATCATACTTTCGTTGAAGGGCCTCCCATATGTCCTTGGAAGATTTGTCCTCAGCACAATAATAATCATATAGATCATCAATTAAGCCATTCAGGATGTAGTTGTTACACAGAAAATCTGTTTCTGTCCATTTCTCAGCAGCACGTACATCGGGCTCAGGGGCATCCTTAGCAACAATAGGTTTTTCAGAGGTCAGAACAGAGGCTACCTTTTTAGTGGTAAGGTAGAACAACATCTTTTGTTTCCAGCGACGGAAGTGAGCACCCTCAAACCTGAACGGTTTGTTCAGTTCAGAACCACCAGTATTTTGTTCGACAGACATGGCAGAAACCAACGTCTTAAAATTGTTGGAAATATTGGAACACGCTGTGTTAGAAATGGAACACAGAGTATTCAGAATTGGAACACACATAACTGTCAAACAAATAAAAGTGGACTGAGTCGCGGACTAGGTCGCTCTCTTTAAGACGTTCTCGGAACTGCCGGGAAAGTGCAAGCAGTATTGATTCCGGTCGCCTCCAGGATAAAACAGCCCTCTCAAATACGATTCTATATTGCACCGTATAGAAACGCTCAATCTACACTCAAATTGCTCAGTATTCTTTTCGATATATTTCATATCTAAACTGTATCCAGCGTGGAGCTTAAATACTTGAACAATCAGAGCTGTTATGCTCTGTCATTATGGAGATAAAAATCAAGAATAAATGATATTAAAGAGGAGATCAATTAGGGAAGATTGTTGACCAAATAAAAAAGGAAAAAACTGAAATAAGAATTTTTATCAAAACTTAACAAAATATTCTTATATGGGCAAGAGCCCAACATTTACCTTGCAATAAGTTTATGATCCTCTATGATATATTTATCTTGGCTACTGATGGTTACTTCTCTTTTCATATTAGATAAGAGTTGTATTCTCTCTGTTTTTATTATCAGGGCAGTAACCTGATTTATTGCCTAAGCCTAACAGAGGTAAATGATGTTCCTCATTATTATTCTAACTTTCATTTAGGTTCTTCCTTCTTTAATGGTAATTATGTCTATCTATTGAATCAATTTAGTATGGTTCGAAGATTTTAGGAATTTCTTTGTATAAAACATTGATGCCAACCCCTAGATTAACACTAGGATCTTTATTTTGCTTTGATTTTGTTGATTTTACTTAGGTAGGGGTTCAAGTAGATATTGATTTACATGGATTAAAGATGCCAACACATGCTAACAATTGAGATGTTATTTTCTCATTAGCAGCAAGTTTCAAAACTAGGATCTCCATGCAACTCTTTGCACTTTTTCCCATCTAAGTGTTTTTGATCAAATTTCAAAATAAAATTAGTGAGATTGTTTCAGTTAGAAGGTAAAAAACACTATTTAGAAGGTAAAAAACACTATTTAGCCACTCACCTATCTAAAATTTATGCATTTGGATACTGACATTTTATTTAGTCACATTTAGCCATTGACTTTTTGTAATTTGGTCATATTTGACCATTGCTTTATCAATTTAGTGAAATTTCATCATTTTTGGATTAAAATTAAAAGGAGATTATAAATTTAAACATTAAAATTACTCTATTTCAAATAAGGAAGTGAAAATAAAACCAAAAATTTGCTAAATAGTACAAATGTAGGAATGTTAATAAACATAATAAGGGTGAGAGTTTACCAAATTACAAAATGTTGGTGACCAAATGTGATTAAATAAAACGTCAGTGACCAAATGCATAAATTTTGGATAAGTTAGTGGACACATAGTATTTACTGCCTAGTTAGAATTGGATGTGTTTTTGTCTTGGGTTTCTGTATGTGCAAAATCTCTGGTTCATTAGTGGGTTAGAGTTTAAAGCAGCAACCTATGGATGTTAGAAATTTATATTAAAACAAAAAAGTTTAAGATGTTGAGTTGGGTCGATTGCTTAATTGATAATTTCATGATCAATTGTGCATATCAATTTCCAAATTCATGAGAGTATTGTGTTCATTTACATTGGTTAACTATACAGTGTCTTATTCTTGGAGCTTGATTGGCACCACAAAATAGTTTATATGAAAACAATAGAGTTCTCAGTTATTGTTTGTTTAGAAAAGATAATGTTAATTGAGATTTAAAGTGTGCTAATGAAATTAGGGTTTTGTATATGCAGCAGCCTTCCCTCAACTTTCTATACTTGCAATTGATTATACTTAATGTTTTATGATATCTGTAAGACCATCTTGAGTAGTGTTTTTACAAACGAACAAATTGATTATCATTTTAAACTTTTGTACTCAAGCCATTTGTTATTTTAGTGTTTCCAATGCAGATCGATCTATATGTTAAAGTCGTGATTCTGTAAGTGTGCAATTTTTCAAATTTGGACTTCCTATTTCACTATTATATTTTGATATATTATTGAATTTTACATGATTAATTTTATTTTTTGAAAAATATACGATGATCGATTTATTAGTTAGTGTAGAATTTTGTGACCATATGCCCTTAAGAAGGAAAGGACACTTGAGGTTTGGACACTGTTTTGACTCCTAATGTCACTCGTCCTTTCAAAATAAGAGTTGATGGTCCTGCAGTCAATTAAATTGTTGTGTCTGAGTATTGTTATTAATTACATGAGTCAATTGGAGTTCCTTTTTGTGATGATCCTTTTCGTTTAAACACTAGAAATAGTAGCTAGATTGTAAGCAAACAACAAAGATTTTCATTAATCTTAATTTTGATATATTGAAAAGAATATAAGGATCAGATGGCTATTGTTAACACACATAAAGGTTCTCTTCGGGAGAAAAGCACACACATATAATGGTAATAGACCAAACTCTAAACTGTGTTTGTAAAAAAATGAAAAACAACTGCTATATAATCAAGGGTAATTTCAAAAAAAAACCCATGTGTTTATCGATTTTATCAAAAAGGTGTCTGTGTTTATTTTTTTGACAAAATGAGGATTGTGTTTATCTCCGTTAACCAAAAAGTGGAAAAATCATTAACGGTGTTAAATGTGATGACGTGGCAAGGGGTATTTTGGTTTTTATTTATGGTTATGATATAAAAAAGTCATTTCTCGAACTTTAAAGTTGTAAAATTTATCAATAAATAAAAATCGAAAACCCTTAAATTTCTTAAACATTCATGTGTGAGAAATGAATTTTTATATCATAACCTATAAATTAAGATCAAAATACCCCTTGCCACGTCATCACATTTAACACCGTTAATGATTTTTTCACTTTTTGGTTAACGGAGATAAACACAATTCTAATTTTGTCAAAAAAATAAACACAGACACCTTTTTGACAAAATTGATAAACACAGAGATTTTTTATGGAAATTACCCTATAATTAACTAGGCAACATTTTTTTTGTTTTGATAAATAATTTTTCTAAATTAATATCACTGTGTAAACTGAAAAAGAAAAAATTATTAACTTTTTAAGGAAAGCGAAAAATTATAACCAAAGAAGTTTAAACATTGTATAACAAAAACAAGTTAAACATTGTATAACTGTAAAGGTCTACTTACAGATCCTCTAGTGATGTCAAGTTTCCAAGTGATGATGGTATACGGCCACGAAGAAAGTTCCCTCTCAAATAGCTGAGATAACAAAATAAATTAATTTCTCAACTCATATTAAATGAAAATTTTGATAGAATAACGAGCAACTACAAATAAATATGGCCTCAACAACAATAAAAAAATAAATATTCTTACGAAATTTTTTTAAAAAAATCTTGCAAGTTTTGAATTTATTACGTTTTTCTTTCTCAGCCGATATGAAGCAAAACCCTTTCTTGATAAAACACAAAAACGCTTTATGCGAGTTTAGGATATAAAATGAAATCAGTAAAGATCACACAAAAAGAATTTGTCAGCATACCATTTAATACGAAGAGGCTAATGTTTTCACTAAACCCTTAGCAAAGTCACAGTTACAATTATTGAAGGTCAAACTGAAAGCCCAGCAGTTCTGTTCAAGCTCTGCTCGGCTTAATATGCTTGGGTGCTTGAGCGTATTTCATACAATATATTTTGAAGGAAAGTTGTTAGCAGATTATAAATTGTTCATCAGATATATTGGGATCTAGTTATGGAACCCTGTACCCTAAAGTCTTCTAGTAGAGAATGCTTAGAAGTCCTTACCTATCTTGCTGAAATGGTTAGGAGAACCCCGCACCTTAATTTGCAGGAACTTTTCTTATTTTCTTATTGATTGGCAAGAGACACAACTACTATTATGGAATAAATCCTCGATGCAAACTAATTAATGCATGAATCCTAATTTAAAATAATGCTAAAACAAAATAGCAAGTCAAACTAAAAGAGAACAATAATTAAAATTAAAACAGTAATGACGGAACTGATATACTAATTAGGACCCTGAAAAAGCAGCAGCTCGTTTATAACAGATTGCAAAATAAGGGCAACAATGGAAATTTATAAATAAGTTTTCATTGGTTGTAACTGAATTCTTTAACATTCAAGTGTTTTCTAAGCAATGAAAATGTTAGTCTTTTCTTGTAAAGAATTGGTTTACAAACATAGTGTTAAAGTGCTAAAGGCTACTTACAGTGCTTTTAATGATGTCAAGTTTCCAAATGATGATGGTATAGAGCCACCAAGTACATTCTCCCTCAAGTACCTGAGATGAGAAAATAACATTAATTTCTCGTATAAAAAAATGCATTCTGTTATTAGAATGAAAAGCACAGTTCGACATTATTATAATGCGAAAGCTGACAAATATAATGTAACGTTAAAGTAAGTATTAAGCTAACATTAAAATGAGCTTTTCAATCTTGATCTTCCCCTTTATAGAATTTGAGATGAAAGATTTAGGTGATGCAAAACATACATAATGTATACGCCTCATATATAAGAGATGGATACGATGGTACTGCTAGAACATTCTCCCAATAAAAGCATATTAGCTAGGAAAGATTCTAAGATTAGAACTTAGAAGTACACCCTTAAGATCCATGTCCTTCTCAAAAATAAGCAATCACCTCAAATATTAGGAAGGATGCCAAGACTATAAGTATACCCTTATTCCATATACATTTTTATGTGTGCAATGGTCTTCATGAGATTTGGTATTGCTAAAGCAATAGGTTTTTGTTAGCATATTCATGTCTAATACAAGGAGCCAGAATTATAATCTAGTTATGTGGTTGTTGTACTATTTAACAGGTATTTCTACTGCTGCATTGTGTTTCAATAAGAAAAATGTTATCTTAGAAGGGGTTCTTTGATGCAGATCCGAATAATGGTCTAGACACAAGAAAAAATACGACACATTTCCACCTTAGGTAACACAACAAATAGTCAACCACATAGCAAGTTCATGGCCATTAGAAGCTTCAAAAGAAATTGTTTTTATTTAAGAACGTTGTTGAAGAGTAGACCAAGAAACAAATGGATATTGGCTTAACAAGAGTGACACTAATCTTTCAAAGAAACAAGTTTCGCGTTAGGATAAAATATTTGATTGAGGTATGACTTAATAAACGAGTTTATTCGTAATGGTCATTTGTCCTTAAACAAAATCCTTGGTTCAAAGAATCTTATAGGTCTGTTCAGCAAGTTGGTTACTGTAAAGATAGTACATCTTATCAATAGCTTCAGCTCGCCTCTTAAAGTGATTGACAAAAAGGAACCACTTGTGATAATCATTTGGATGAATTTTGGGTATCATCAGACTTGTAAGAATGAGAATGAAGATTTTATGATGAATGTATGAGTAAGAGAATATGTTGAACAGGAACATAAACGGAAACAATTTCCATCAAAATAGGAGTTTGAATTAGTTAAAAACATCGTCGGGATTGGAATTGGATTGTATTTAGGAACGGAGACAGTTTCCAAATCAGAAATGCCTGACCTATCCAAGTCTTCTTATACAAGCTTCAACTAGTCCTCCAACATTCAATGAGTTTCAGAAATGAAAATCTATCAAAAATAGCAAGTGAATTTCTTAAGTTTCCTAGCAAAGCATGTGTTCTAAAGTCTCAGAAATGGGAAATTGAAAGAGAAAATACTCTTGACTGATCATCCTGAGAGTTAAAAAAAAGATAATGAGATTGGTCATTGTCCAATTAGTAATGTAGGGGTTAGGGAATCCCTAACCTCCGCCGCCGGCTGACCCCTCGCCGGAAAGAGATCAGACAAACCGATACCCAACCCAAAATTCAAAATCCAAACCAAAATGTTTAAATAATCAAACCAAATGCTAGTTACGGTTTGGTTTCGATTTTTGGGTTTTTTCTCACCCTAATTGTATTGGTTTATAATATAGTTAATTATACCTAAATTTGTTCGAAAGAATGCGATTTGTCTTTGGAATTTAAAATATAATCAATCAATTTCTCAATTTGATTTGACATCGAGCATATGACACTTAATATAGAATTGAGCTTCTTCTTTTTTCTGTCAATCATTAAATTCAAACTCAAAATTCCTTTTCAAAATGTGAAAATAATATTTGTTGTATATGAGAATGAACTCATCTCTTTTACGTTGCTTTTAATGAATTGTGAAAAATAAAAACACTTACATGTATTCCAGATTCTTCAAATTGCCAAGGGCTTCAGGAATGCTCCCATAAATATTATTATTTGTTAAATCTCTGCATTCTCAAATAAAGTTATCAATATCAATAAAGAAAATTATAGAAGACTTGGTCCCTATTCATCTTTGACTTATTTTATAAATATTAAGTTCAATTAAATTCTGTTCAATAAAATTCATCCAAATTTTTTAAGCACTTACCTAAATTCAGTTAATTTAGTACAATTTGATTTTTATGTTTTTTTCAACCTTACTTAAATGAACTATAGAAGACAAAAAGCTAAAAGAAAAAACTATCTAGTAAAAATTAACATAAGGTCAAAAACGTGGAGTTACACAAATTTACAAAGTATATAAATATTTTAGGTTGGCAGTCTCAAAATGTTAATTTTAATGATTTGGTTGCAACAAAGAAATTCTCTCTTATCCTTAGATATCATGATAGAACAGAAAATACATTGAGATGCATGAAAAAAGAAATAAAAGACTGAGAAGATAAATACTTACAAAAACCGAAGGTACTTCAAGTTAGACACACTTTCATGCAGAATCGATTTGCTCACGCCCACTCCAATAATAGTTCTATCATCAAAGAAAAATTAAAATAAAGTTTGTAATACAATCCCAAAACAATTCAACCATCTTTTTAATATATTTATTGGCTAATATATTTATCTTTAAGAACTTTATAATTGGCATTGACAAAAGCATATAAGGAATTATGAAGAAAAACAAATGTAAAATTAAGGTATACAAAAAGAAAAAACGGAAATGTTTAAAAATAATGATTGTGATTTGCAACTTTTGTAAATAAAAATATGCAGTTTCAAAGTTTGTAATTAAAGGTATGAGATTCATTCCGTTAGTAAAAAAAAATATTTTCACTAACACCGTTTATTATTGCTGACGTGGCACTTTAACCACAATTAGACCAAAGGGCAATTTTGGAAAAAGATTTGTGGTTTGTATTTTTTACAAATAACAGCATGTAGCTTAACATTTTATTAAAAAAAAGGTATGAAGTTTGATTTAATGACCAAATACGGTTTTTACATGTTTATAAATTAAAAATCACTAACAAACATTCATTTAAAAAAAAAAAACAAAACAATAAACGGATATAAATGTAGTACTAAAAAATTTGTAACAATCTTAATTCTAATCAAAATGAATTTTCGACACTACTACTATTTAGTCCTCATGTTTTCAATAATATATTACAAAGGTTTGTATTATGCAATAGTTTAGTCTCTACAACCATTTAAATTACTGATTTACCATTTACATATTATGTGCAAATTATATTTTCATGCATGATCTTTTACATGTTTACATTTTAATACCTAAAATTTATATTTACACCTCAAACTAATTATTTTATATTATTTATTTTTATTGTAATTGAAATTATTTTACATTTGTTATTTTTTAAAATTATACTATATGATAGGGAAATACTACATATGAAATTCAATTTTATTTTACTAAATAATTTCAAGATTTTTTTGTGAAATTACAATTCTAGTTGAAAAATTATTATTATTATTATTACATATGAATTTTAATAAATAAATTTTAATAAATGGTGTGTGTTGTCATACAATAGAGATTATCAAATTATTTAGCCAAATATAAAAACCGTATTTGATAATTAAATTAAACCTCATACTTTTTTTTAATAAAATGTTAGACCACATGCTGGTGTTTGCAAAAAAACTCAAACCACAAACCTTTTTTTTACTTTTTTTTTTATTTTATTAAAGACAAAATGGTCACTTGGTCATATTATGGTCAAAGTGGCACGTCAGCAATAATAAACGGTGTTAGTGAAAATACATATTTTTTTTAACAGAACGAAACCTTATACCTTTAATTGCAAACGTTGAAACCACAAACCTTATTTGCAAAAGTTACAAATTACAAGCATTATTCTTAATCATTTTCAAAATCCTTAATATTTTTGTTTTGGTGCATTGATGTCTTGATCCATTCCTTCCTAATCTTATGTCTTCAATTTTGTTCTATGGAAAGTAGTTTTATGTTCTGCATGCATCTCAAGTTTCGTTATCCATGCGCCGAGAATTTTTAAAACATTGAGAATATGTGCTAGTTGGCTAAGGATCCTCTGGTGGAATTCTAGAGGATCCGGACCCGTGCTAGTTTTATCGGCTTGGCTAACCTATGCTCTTTGACATAGATTAAGCCTCATTAAGGCATTTAATATACTCTGTAAACTCACAATTTTTTAAATGTATAATATTTATTGATTATCTAGAAACTATAAATACAATTAATATTTTTTTAAAACACTAAATTTATAAATCTTAAATTCTTAACCTTCAACTACAACTTGAACTAAACTCTCCGAAATCCAACCCGAATTCCAACAAAACCGTAAACCCTAACCCAAACCCTAACCTTAACCCTAACCCTAATCCTAAAACAAACCGTAAAATCTAACCCTAACCCTAAACCTGAACCAAATCTAACCCTAAACCCTAACCCGAATCCGAACCTTAAATCCGAACCTAAGTACTAACCCTAACCCTGAACCCTAACCAAAATCCTAAACCCAAACCCGAACTCAAATTATAAACTCGTAGCTCATGTTTTAAGAATTTTACCTATTAAATAAAATTAATTATAGAAATTTAATTATATTAGTTAATTGTATAAAAAGATAAAACAATTAAATATTTTTGTTAAAATGCATTTAATAAAGTTGAAATTTCCTAAATTAACACTAAATGTTATGTATATTAAATGCATTTAACCTATACCCTAAGGGCAAAGGTTAGCTTTGCCGTAGTTCTATAAACAATGTATGTTTGCTAACCGTTATAAAACATAATTTTTTAGCTATTAGATGGTTACCAAAGGTGTAGATAAATAACCAAATATTTAGTAAAAGATTGGAGATTCAATCTGGGCAAAACTAAAATGATTAGTGCATTATATCTCTCTAGATAGTAGATATAAGTTATAAGAAATTTTCTAGAATACACTCATCTAAAAACAGTAGAGAATGAACCATACATGTTGATTATGTGACAAACAGTAGTAGAACTTGTGGTTGCACAATTGCACAGAATTGAAATACCATGGTCCGATATACTGCAATTTTGAGGAGAAAACTCCGTTGGAATTTCCACATTCAACCCCTTTATCAATGCTATCATAGCATTTGCTGCCACAAAAATGCAAACATATATCAATACAAATTAATTAGCGGTTAGACACTTTAAACAAAATTTTAAAATCTCTTGTTTTATATCTTTGAATTTAATTATAAATTAATAGTGGAGGAGTAGTTCTTTTGCATTATCCATACCTCAAATGTATCTTCAACCGGTTTTTAATTAATTGCAAAAGGCAAACTTAAACTATCGGAATAACTAGTACTTTTTTTGTTAAACGAAGCTAGGAATAGAAATAGACAATAAAATTGTATAAATACCTTCATCGCAAGGCAAACCACCAGGGATGGAGCAATTGAAATAAGAAGCATCAGAATCGCTATACTGCTGACCGGCGGCACTGTCATAGAAAACAACTAAAACAACCATTCCAATAACCACCTTTCTTATGATCATTTCTTCCATCAAAAACCCTCTTTTCTCAAACAAAATTAAGCAGCATGACATATCTGAATTTATAATAATTAATAATGTAAAAGTAATTAATCTATTAGCATTAATTTGTTTATTTTCTAAAGTTTTCTATGCATGTAATTATCGCTAGAAGAAGTGGGAGCTGACTGGAAATGAGATAAAAAAACACTAAAAAGAAAAGGAGAATGATTGACATGACATGTTGGGTAAAGCTGTTTTGTCGCTTCTTAACGACATAACATGACCTTCATGCATATTAGTGAAGGTATATATTTTCGTTATTCTCTTGTTATCTAGTATCACGTCTACATACCTTTAATTGTACTAATAATTTTGGGACATTGAGTATAATTTCTAAACTTTGAGCGTAAATTGGTACCATTTTAAATTGACACTTTTACAAAAACGTTAAACTTGTATTGGTATTTCATTCCTTTATTTAATTGGGTTTCTGCAGTCTTGTTGTTGAAAAATGGAGATCGAATCTGGTATTGTTTTTTCAATTTTGATATGTCGAAAAGAAATTATTAGCCAACTCAAAACATAATAAAATAACACTGATATTTTACGTGGAAAACTCCAAACAAATAACGGAAAAACCACGGACAACAATAAAAAGATTTTCACTATAAAAATAAATTAGGAGTTACACAACTCTTTACTTATAAGGAGAGTAATAATACTTCTCAATTTTCTCACTTATAATAACAGTAAATCAACAATAATTTTAAAAAAATTCTCTAACTTTTCTCCTACAATACCCCTCTATTTTCTTTTAACTCCTCTCTTTCTTTTCTTTTCTTTTTCTGCTGTCACTACTCTTCTCCATACCCATATGTTTATATAATCATTTAATATAACAATAATTCAACATTATTTTACACACCAATCAACAAAATAAAATACAAAAATCATTAATGCACACCACACTTATTTGACTCATCTTTTTGTTTTCTCTTACATCTTTAATTCTTCAACTTTCTTTTTCTCTATTATCATAATTATGCCATAATAATTATGTCTTAAAATAATAGATAATTCTTAACAATTGTATTTTCTTTGTTCAAAGTTTGTTAAGAGATTAAGGTCGATTTATATAAATTAACTCGAACAATTGAGATAATTGTATAAAATAAACAACACATAATTTATGTAGAAAATTCAAAACGGGGAAAACCGCGGGAGAGAAGAAGGATTATTTATTAAAGCAATTCAAAACAGACTAGAAGAGATTCATGTAACACTCAGACCAAAAAATAGTCTTAATTCTATAACGCGGTGTTTACCCAAACCTCACAAGCTCTCAGATTACTGAAAAATATTATAAACTGAAGTTATAGATATGTTGCCGAGAACCATACTATCCAGAACATAAACACTTCTTACAAGAATGCTAGAAGACAAAGACTTTTTTTTTTTTTAAGAAAAAATTGTAGCAAAAGAGCCACAAACCACATCAAGCTAACAAAAAGAGACTAAAGAGCCATTTGACTACCTATCAAAATCAAAAACACAACAGAAAAATAAACTCTCCTAGCTTATCGGAATATTAATCCCGCTCTCAATACAATCTAAAATTGCTGTTTTCACCACATCTGAGTGAACGGAGCTTAAGGTTACTTTAACTTTCTTAACTTTAAGGGTCTTTTGCATATTTTTGGCTAGAGAAATTTCTTTGGATCGGCCTCTATTTGGACCATAACGTCGGCTATTTTCTTTATCATAACTAGCCCCTGCATCTAGAAACGACGCGATAGGACTAAGCCTCCCTTAGTAAATCTTATCATCCAAAATAATAGAGACGGAACGGAGTGTCTTGGCGGATCTAAAATGCTTTTATTTTGAGTGATCGGGATCAAAGGATCTTTAGCAACTTGCTTCATTTTTCGATCCTTACCCATAACTGGACTAGAATGAGTTTAGTTTGAAGATTAGTTAAAGGTAAAGGGGCAGTAAGACTCTTTTCACTATTTCTTTTCTCCTCCTATAACACCCGGTCTATTTTTGAAAGGAATAAAAAGAAGAGGGATCAAAACTGAAAAAAAAAGAAGAGAGAGAGCAGCCTTACCTTTGGTGTGTCCGCCTCCCACTTCTTCATTTTCACTTCTTTCTTTCTTTTCTCTCTTTATCCATCTCACAACCTCAATTTTCTTCAATTTGCTCAACCTAATTGATCTTGGTCCATAGTTTGTCACAATGACGAGGTTTATCTCAATCCTACCTAGTTAATCTTACTCAATCAAACCTCTATCATCCATCAATTTCAGAATTCTAAAGCTCAAATTCAAGTTTTGGGTATTTTGGTTTCTGATCTTCAAATGGGCGAATCTTCCGAACCGTGAGGATTCAAGCTACGAAATTACCACCACTGAAATCGTGGCAACGTGGGGAGTTTCCAGCAGTGACCGGATTCACGTCGGCGACATTCCGGCGACCGGCGAGTTGCCCCGGCGAAGGTATTTCGGGTCAAAATTAGTCTATTCACACTCTAAATGTTGTTCTGAGCAACATTAATTCTTGGGGTTTTGTCAGATTCCTGCTAGATTATTTACTATGAATTTATCTAATTTATAGGCTTAGAGTTAAAGTAGGAATTTCAGATTTAAGTTAGGTTAGAAATTGATAAGTTAGGTATATGAATGAGGTATAAGAAGTAGAGCACATGAACATACATTCTAACATTCTTGGAGTTAATTAGTTTGTTCTAAAAGTATGTAATTTGGTGGTTATTATTCTAGGTGAAGAGCTAGCACTTACAGAGACACAATAAAGTGCTAAAGGAGGAAAAGAAAGTGTTCTTTTTGGATAATAAGGTGAGTGGGTAACTATATAACATTGTGTTTTTCTTATACTTATAATACTAAGTTTTTAGTTACGTTAAATAAATGAGTTTCCAACTAACGATACTTTTACTGTAAAAAGATGGGAACAATTCATGGTATGTTATGTTTTACTATCTATTATACTTGTTTTTGGATATATATTACTAGATTGGTGTTTGTTTATGAAATGTGTTTAATGAAGAGCTGGATAAATAACATTGTACACTCTAGTTATGGACCTATAGATCATACCTTTGATGACGGGTATTCCATGGTTATGAGATTTGCCTTGCGATGTGTGCGTGTTGAGATTGTTCTACGCTTCGTGCATATGACGGATGTGATTACTCTGCGCTGTGTGCGTATGATGGATGTGATTGATGAGATAGACATTGGGATCCCATTTGTTGAGTTATGCGATACGTGAAATATGTAGATTTCACGTGGTTGGTTGCTTCCGGGGGCCGGTTGTCATCCCTACGCGGTTCGCCCTTTGGAAGTTGGTCTTTAGGATACATATATGAGTGTATGATGAATGTTTTGGTATGATGGTATTTTCTTGAGATAAAGTTTTGATATGATAAACTTAATTTTATAATATGGTTTGTTTTTCGTGCTTGAATATGAAATGTTGTTGAAAGAAGTTGTGAGATTGATTTACTGGTTTTTCATACCGACTGTTATAATACAAGTTTATATTGGAGAAAACTAGGTTTTGGAAATGTTGATTTAAAGAGTTTTGCAAAGTTTATTTATTTATCCAACTATGATCTTATTACAAATATGAAAACTTGTATTGTTTCACTTTGTTATATATTTATCCATTCACTGAGTACGTGGTATACTCACCCCTCTTATTTAAACATTTCAGAGAAGCTGTAAAAAAGGTAGCTAGAGTGTAGCAGATAGCTCTTTTTGGATCTCATCAAGCGCTAGAAGAGGTTGGGCCAATTTAGATATCTCGTGTCGAGAATACCTCTAATTTTGTGTATATACTAGATAGCTTGAGATAACTAGGTTGATGTATTAGTGTTGATGAATATGTTTGGATATGGAACATATGTGGAGTTGTTGATGATAGAGATATATATATGTATGGATTGCTTGGAGACCTTTTTATGACAGGTGTATAAAATTTGGGATGTTCATATTTTAGACGATATGCTGTCGAATTTTAGTTAGACTATAAGTAATATGTTTGGAGTTCGGGTGTTACACCTCCCCTTCACGTGGTCCTTGATAGGAGAAGGTGTCTTTTTGTGCACTAAGACCAAAACCACTATTATTTTGATCTCCCTTATCTTCACCCATATTGATGTCATCTCTTTGCATATCAAACCTGGACCCACAAGCAACTTCTTGTCTAACAATATTTTTCAAGGTGTTCCCACGCTTTGAAGTCTCAGCTAGCCCTCCGCCCACCAATTTCCGACTTCCATAATCGGCAAACATCCAAGGTCCATACCCGGACTTCTTGAGGTGACCGTTTCTTGGTTCTCCATTGACCACATGAGCAACATTTCCGTCATTACTATTTTGCACCTCGGTTTGCTCGGGGGTAACAGCTTGTTTCGAGCCTTTGCTAAGAGTTGGACAGTTCTGGATAATGTGCCCGTTTGTACCACATTGAAAGCATGCAAATTTGAGGTAAACCTTCATACTCTACTCGTTGAGTCTTGCCATCAATTTCAATTTCAGCTGGAAGTGGCTTGTCCAGGTCTAAACCCACAGCGAAACGAGCATATTTTCCCATTTCGTAACTCGAAGTGTTACGGTCAATTTTGTAGACCTTTCGACAGCTTGGGCTATAGAATTAAGGACTCCAGAGTGATAATATTGGATGGGAAGGTTAGGGAACCGAATCCAAGCCACTATTGAGCAGATGGTAGTAGATTCGGGATGAAAAGAAGATCTCCAAGGTTGGATCGTCAAGTAATGGCCAAACACTATCCAAGGACCATGAGTAAGAGATTTAAGATAATCCTCTTCAGCGCTAAAACGAACCAGAAACCAATTGTTACCCAATTCAACAAGATGAAAGACACCCTTCGGTTGCCATAGTCTAATAATTTGGAATTGTAAACTTTTTGTAACCGATATTTTTACCCATAAGACGAATTACAAGCAGTACAATTCATCTTTTCAGCAAGCCGCTCCTGAGTTCGAGGAGAAAAGGTTACCTTATTTACCGGACCACTTTTATCAATGGAGACATCTTCATTTGCTAGCTCCCATTCATCCTCAGATTCGATTTCCATTTCACTACTACCTGAGCTCAAAAGCTTTGCTTTGTAAAGAGCATGAGAAGGGTTAGAGCCCCTACCATCAAACCAGTGTTAACATAAGATATCCCCTCTGCCATCATCTCGGAATCAACCGATCTAGGTAAGATTGCCGGCTCTGGCTGAGCCCGTTTCTCCCCTCTCACTTTCTCCGTGGATATTGTTATTTTTGAAGTCCCCTCGCCGGCTGATAAACTCGAATTTGACTATGATATATGGTTGTTTTATTCATGTATTAAATGGGCTAATTAGATCACAATTGTATATTTTCTTGGTCTAATGAAGATATTTTCAGTTTAAAGAGTCTTCAAGGATAATTTGCTGGAAAGCAGCCTGTCTGAGTGAACAGTAGAGATCACATCAGAAGAAAGGAGGGGTATGTTGGAGTATGATCAATGATCAGAGTCGCGCAGCGGAAGCGAGAAAAACGATATTAACATCATTGATCAGACAGCTTTTGATCTTTATTGTTACCTCAATGTTATTTAGATTAAATGGTGATTAAATCTACATTAGTCACTCACATGGAATCTCTCTGAGAGAGATGGACGAACCGCACAATCGGAGATTCCGCCAAAATCACGTGCACGACACCTACAATGAACATGTACTCGCAAAAGGCACGAAGAACGATGAACGGAGACTCCGGATCACTCTAGGGAGTTCGGCCGAATGGGGTTAGGATGAATTAGGGTTTCTCATTTTCTGTGTCAGAAAGTCAAGGGTTTCAATCGATTAGGATTAATTTATAGTATGTCGACTAATTACAGTTTCAGTACATGTATTAATTTAGTTAATCTGATTGTACCACAATAGAATACAATAGATTTAATTAACATCAATTAGGTTATAATTAATCACACACTAACCCTTAAAGAAAATCTAATTAATCAATCGCTTAATTAATTAACCCGATTGAATAATTAATTCCTCCAAACTATCAATTAACTTGTTCAAATCAGAACAATTAATCAATTAACATTATTAGTTATCAACTAATAATCAGTTCATCATAAATACACTACATGTATTAGTTCTTCGAGTACAAGTCTTAGTGTCTAGTGTGCACGATCCTGTGGGCCATAATCAATTAGCTTAATGACTGATAGAGAGTTGCCTAGACCATATCAGTCACCAATTGATTACAGTGTTAGTCCATCTCATACAGATAGATACCCTGTAGTATTCTCTAATATCTCTTACCATGCATATCGATATATCAAGCATGAGGCATGGTGGATGTCATCCTCTACAGCTTGAAATACTTCTCGATCTAGAGTTAAGTGAAGAACAGATAAGTAACCAGCTTATCTGAGTGTGGCCACACATTTCTCAGTTCAACTCATCGAGTGGTCTAATGATATCATCTCACTTATGGAGTGAGTGGTAATTCCTTCACTTCAACTATCAGTATGAATCAGTTCACTGACTAGACCAATCATACCCGTATTTGGCATCTTTTTACAGACCTGTTAGACGTATGTCAAATCTAATCAGATTCCTCATTCAATACTATATTGAAATCAGGTCGACAGATAAAAAGAGATCTAAATTCATAGAAGGGCAATGACACTCCCACCGTGTGCCTTCTAAAGCGGATCGACCAAGTCCCCTATTGGTCATACGTGTTGGTGTGCCCTAGGCCCTAGGCGTTGTTTTATGACATTGTATTTGATGATGATTACATACTATGTTATTGGTGTTTTATGAATAAAGGCATTAATTCATTTAAGTTATATATCTTGTACTATAGTAACTAAATGAAGTATCCATTGATTGTATATCATAAAATATACCAGAAGTGAGTCATAGTCATGGGAATGATTATGGCATAAGCTTTTATATCTAGGATTCACATGACACTCTGTAGGTTGCTTAGTGTATGTGAATATGGATATAGGTGCATGTGCGTTACACGAGACTTGGTCGATCCGCTTTATAAAGTTCATGGTGGTAGAGTCATTAAGCTTTCTAATAATGTAGATCTCTTTTATCTCCTGACCTGATTTCAGTATAGCAGTCAATAAGGAATCAAATTGAATTTGGTGTATTTCTAACAGGTCCGCCAGAGGATGCCAAATATGGATACACTGGTTCAATCTCTGAACTTATTACTGCGGATAGTTGAAATGATGGAATTACCACTCACTGTTTAAGTGAGTTGATATCATATGCCACTTGATGAGTATTAGCTGAGAAATGTACGGCCGTACTGAAACAAGCAGGTGACTTGTTTGTTTGTCAGTAATACTCGATGATCAAGAAATTAATCTACCAATAGAGGATGACTACACCATGCCTCCAGCTTGATTAATCGATATGCTTTTGGTAAGAGATAAGTAGAGCATCATACAGGGTTTTCTGTCTGACATGGATAACATTCATCTGTAATCAATATGTGATTGACATGGTTTACTAGGACCCTCTGTCGATCAGTGAATTATTAATTCACAGCTTATTGGTTTCAGACCCTAAGGATCGTGCAACATGGTAATCGAGAAGATTAATTGATACATGAATTGTGTTAATTAATTCCAAGATTAAATGATCAATTGATGAATTGATTATTTGAAGAACGTATTGATTATTTGTTATGTGACAAGTTAATTAGTAAATGGAACGGCTAATTAATTAATCGGTTAATTTAATTAAGCGATTAATTGTGTATGGGTTAAAGTGTAATATTAATTTAACCTAATTGATGTTAATTGAATCGATTTAATACTACGGTGTTTAATTGATAAAATTAAATTAATTAAGGGTCAAATTAATAATTAACTGAAAGTTAATTAATTGCACTATATAAGTGAATTGTCAATTCATTATTCAGGATCGGAAACTGAAAACCCTAGCCTCCATTAGCTGAATTCGACCGAACCCCTCTCTAGAGGATTTCGGTGAATTTGTTCCTCGTTCTTCGCGTTCTTGGAGTAAGCCGACTAGTAGCTTATCTCGGTTCTTGCTCGTGTCTGCACGTGATCTAGGAGGAGCAACATCTGAGGCTCTCGTCTATCCTTGAAAGGATATCCAAGTAGGTTTTCTTAATCCATAGATTAAGATAACAGTTTTGTTAAAATTTAACTGAGGTTTAAAGATTAAGATCAATGGGACAATTGGTTCAGGTTAGATCGAATTCACCGTTTAACTACAGATAGTTCGTTGCTTCCGCTGCGCGGCTCTGATCGATCTTTCTGAAACCCTACAATCCGTACCTACAAACATATCATGTACACGCGTACATATCATGTTCGTAAAAGCTTCACGTTCTATTCATTCCCATGAGTAGGACTAGCTTATGGTTATTTATGATATACAATCAATGGATACTTCATACAGTACATATAAAACAAGATATATTAACTGAATGAATTAATGCCTTTTATTCCATAAAACAAATGAATAGTACAATCAACAAAAGTACAATACATAAACAAATAACTATGCCTAGAACTAGGGCACACCAACAGGGTAAAAAGTGTCGGCGCAGCTTGGAGAGTGTGTAGCAGTCTAGAAGTGATGGTGGCTGTCAAAGAATAAGTCATTTGTCTTACTAAGAGAGATGTTTAGCAGCTTCAATTAAGAAAAGTTACTTTATTAGCTGGAACTTTGTACTAGTGTACTTTTAACTAGTATTTTATTGTTGCTTTATTGCTTTAAGTAGTGAACTATTCAAAGGAGATAAGTATCACCTTATCACCAACATTATCATCTTTAACCTTCTCTCTTAGTTTGCTGGTAGTTGAAGCTCCTTTAATGGGGTTTATTGTTATTCCTTTTGTTGTTAAGCTCATTATGAGTGAGTAGTACGTTTACGAGCCGAGCCGCCTTTAGGGCTGGTGTTTGTAAGTCTCTTTATCTTATTTATGAATGAATGTTTGCAATTATTATGGTGTTTAATGGAGTTCTGTAGATTTCAGGTCTTAACAGCCTGTTACAGTATGGATAATTGTCATGATCATTGCTTTTATACTTGCTTGTTCTTCATATAAACATGTATGTCTGATATGACCATTTGACTGATGTATATCAAGGGTTTTCATGCAAATGAGATGCTACTTCGTGATTATGCAAGTTAAGAACGCATCTTAAAGGCCTTTAGGATGTTAGTAATGCTTAGAATCTTGAGGATATGACCATTTGAATCAAGTGAACTTTAAGTAGAGACCTTGACCTGATATTTGTAAAACATTCATGATTAAGTATGAGAAAAGAGGCTGCAACCACTAGATCCGTGCTAGGCTTGGCTTGTTCCTTTTAGATATTGTGTTAAATCACCATTTTCTACCATTTTTATTGTTAAATCTGCTTGCTTTAGCTTATTGTCACTTAGATATTACAGAAAACAACCTCAAAATCATGCTTATTATGTTACCAGTTACTTAAGGAGACTGTTCCATAGGTCTTTTCAGTTTAGTTTTATTTCAATCCTTGTGAGAATGACACTTGTACTTACCTAAGCTACATAATCAATTTAGTATACTTGCTAGAGGTCACGTTTCTAAGTAACACCGGCGCTTAATAACGGCGACCACTGGTCGGAGTCGAAACTAGGGGGGAGACAATGCTGGGAATTGGTTTCTCTCTCTACCATGTGGAAGAAAATCGTAGAATATAAAGACTTGAGATCATTAAAAACTCCATGTGCATGCTCCTCAATTATGTAAGAAGAACCCCACTTTGAAATTCATTTTTTTCCAGATGCTCAAAGTCTTCAATTTCCTATTCCAACAACATGCTAATGTCCCACTTGAACGATTCCAGAAATTTGCATCTCTATAATTTTCCATGTAACAATTAATCTAATCGTCTCATATCAATTAAGACTCCAAATAAATTAATATAGCTTCAAAAATTGCTTCTTGAATAATGAATTAAAACTAACAAATATCTTCCTTAACTCTTTATTCCAAGCTTAACTCTTCCTCTCCATTCCCGTTAGGGCCAGAATCGTCATTCTTCGAGTCCTACCAAGTTCTAACACAGCTCGAACTTGATAGACGGTACAGACTTCGTTAGCATGTCAGCCGGGTACTTAGAAGTATGAATTTTCTCCACCAAAATTTTCCCCTGAATAACATTTTCGCAAACAAAATGATACCGTATGTCAATATGGTTTGTTCTTTCATGAAACATTTGATCCTTTGTCAAATGTATAGCGCTTTTGCTATCACAATTAAGATACACAACCTCTTGCTTTACTATAAATTCACCGAGAAAATTTTTCAGCCATATTGCTTCTTTAATGGCTTAAGTCAATGCCATGTATTCAGCCTCTATTGTTGACAACGCAGCTGTAGGCTACATAAAAGATTTCCAACTGATAGCAGTATTACCAAGTGTAAAAACATAACCCGTCAATGATCTCCTTTTATCCAAATCTCCTGCATAGTCAGAATCACAATAGCCAACCAAACTACTAGATGATCTTCCATATACAAGACAGTAATCAAAAGTTCCACGCATGTACCTAAATATCTACTTAACTGCTTCCTAATGTGCTTTTCCCGAACACGACATAGACCGACTGACCACACTAATTGCTTGAGCCAAATCAGGACGAGTACATATCATATCATACATCAAGCTACCTATCACATTACAGTACGGAACACGCGTCATGTACCTCTCCTCCTCTTCAGACTATGGTGACATTTTAGCAGAAAGCTTAAAATGAGCCGCCAATGGAGTAGACACCGGTTTTGCATTTTTCATACCAATCATGTCAAGAACTTTTTCAATATACCTTTCTTGGCTAAGGTGTAATTTACCAGCTGCTCTGTCCCTGACAATCTCCATGCCCAAAATTCTTTTAGCTCCACTTAAGTCTTTCATCTCAAATTCACCATTCAATAAATTTTTCAGCTCACAAATTTCAGATTTATTTTTGCAAGCTATAAGCATATCATCAACATACAACAACAAATAGATGAAGGAATCTCCAACATTCTTAAGATAGACACAACTATCATAAGATGATCTTGAATAACCATGTGACAACATAAAAGAATCAAACCTCTTATACCATTGCCTCGGCGACTGCTTAAGCCCGTATAGAGATTTCTTTAACAAGCAAACATGGTCTTCTTTTCTTTCCACTTCAAAACCTTTAGGTTGTTGCATATAAATCTGCTCCTCCAACTCCAAGTCGTTCACAACAACTAGAGCCAATAAAGCATGAATTGTTGTGTGCTTTACCACAAGTGAAAAAACGTCATGAAAGTCAACAACAACAACTTGACTGAACCCCCGTGCCACAAGTCTCACCTTGCAGTGTGCCTCCTCCACACCAAGAATACCATCTTTCTTTTTAAACACTCATTTGCAACCAACTATCTTTTTGCCTTTAGGTGCCAAAACCAGATTCCATGTGTTATTCCGATGAAGGGATTCAATTTCTTCTTTCATAGCCAACAATTATTTGTCAGAATTAACTGACTCGATAGCCTCACCATAGGAACTAGGATCACCATCTAACTCTACCTCACTTATAACAGTAAGTGTGTATGTAATACAATTTTCAAAACGCCTCGGTAGATGTATCTCTCTCCTTGCTCTGTTCTTGGCAATAGACTCAGAGATTTGTTGCACCGGAGACCTCGATCCCAACTGACTAGGCTCATCAGTAACAAGCTCCTCAGATGTTGGTGTGCTAGGCGACATTTCAAGAGGTGAGGGAAATACCTCTACTTCAACCAGCTCGTCAGATTTTTTAGAAGGACCTGTAGAAACAGAACCTTCCCCTTGCGGGTGTACCATAGCTGACTCATCAAATTTTATATCCCTACTTATTACAATTTTATTTAAAATAGGACACCAAAGTCTATATCCTTTTACAAACCATAACCAGTAAATATACATTTTCTAGCTCTAGGTTCTAATTTATCACCATCATTGGCATACATATATACTGGACAACCAAAAAATTTCAAATTAGAATAATTACAAGGTTTTCCAAACCAAACATCTTTGGGAGTTTTCATGTCAAGTGATGAGTGTGGAGACCAGTTTACAAGGTAACAAGTTGTATCAACAGCTTTAGCCCAAAACTTTTTCTCCAAACCAGAATTACACAACATACATCAAGCTCTCTTGATGATAGTCATGTTCACCCGTTCAACAAGGCTTTTTGCTGTGTCCGGTAAGTACATGTGCGGTGCCTGATTATTCCTTCATTCTCACAAAATTTGTTACATTCACCAGAAACAAATTCTAGACCAATGTCAGTCCTCAGATATTTTACTTTTCTCCCAGTTTGTTTCTCAATCATGCATGTTTTCCACAGTTTAAGTTTTTCAAACACATCACTTTTATTAGCAATAAAGAAAACCCAAATTTTTCTAGAATAATCATCGGTAAAAGTTAACATATACCTCGCACTGCCAATGGATGGCTCCCTCGATGGACCCCACCGATCAAAATGAATATAGCCCAAAGGCCCCTTTGAACTATGGATCTGGTGCCAAAACTGACCCGCTTGTGCTATCTGGAAACACAGTGCTCGCAGAACTCCAAGTCAACATTCTTTTGACTTCCCAACAGACCTCTCCAACACAGCTCTACCATGCCCTTCTCGCTCATATGCCCAAGTCTCAAGTGCCATAATTTTGAAGCATCAAGATCAGATAAACCAGATGAAACAGATACTGAAACTGTAACAGTCTTGCCATTGATCACATATAAAGAACCCACCCTGGTGGCTTTCATTAAAACAAATGCTCCAGAAGAAACTTTCAGTACTCCTCTAGAAGTAGTTAATTTGCACGCATTTTTATCAAGAGTGGCTAAAGAGATAAGATTTTTTCTCATGTCAGGAACATAACGAACATCTGCCAGTGTTCTCACAATACCATCATACATACAAATTTTAACAGTTCCAATATCATGAATTTTACATGCATCATCATTACCCAGAACAACGCCACTAGAAATAAAATTCAACGAAGTGAACATTTCCTTATATTTACATATGTAGTATGAACATGCAGAATCGAGTATCCAGTCAGACTCAAATCTATCCCTTTCCCCGGTGATAGTAAAGGCATTCACATCACTATCCCCGTCAACAACACTAGCTTGTGCAATATTTTCAACTTGTTTACCTTTTTCTAGATCACTTTTTCTTAAACAATCAGGTCTAATATGCTTCTTTTTATCGCAATAATGGAAATTAGGTTCTTATGAGACCTAGATTTAGATCTACGTTTTCCTTTGTTACTAGTGGAACCTCTTTCAAAAAGTTCTTCCATGAACTACAAGACCCCCACCCACGGACTCCTTATTTTTAGTCAACTGGTTGTCTATTAGTTCACGTTGTAACAAAGTAGTTTTAACTTCTTCAAACGTAATCTCTTCCCTACCATACAAGAAAGTCTCCCTAAAATACTTATATGACTATGACAACGTGCATAACAGAGTTATAGCCAAATCCTCATCATCAATTTGTATGTCAATATTTTGGAGGTCCGTAACAATTGCGGAAAATTCATCAAGATGAGTTTTAATGGATTTACCCTCGTGCAGACAAAGTTCTTTCAATATACTTTTCAACAAAAGTCGGTTCGTCACTGATTTTGTCATGTACATTGATTCTAATTTCAGCCAAACTCCAGCTGAACTGGTCTCTTTGGCGACCTCCCTTAGAACCTCGTTCAAGAGACACAAGAATAGCGTTGAGAGTGTCTTTTTGTCAATCTGCGTCCGCTGCTCTTCCGTCATAGAACTGGGTTTTTTCTCAATTCCCTCCAGCGCCTCATCCCATCCATTTTGAATGAACTCGCATCTTCAGTTGCCATAAACCGAAGTTCGTCGATCTATCAAACTTTTCAATATCGAATTTTGTAGACGAAACCATGTCTCACAAATAAATTAATTCACCAAAAATAACTGTGAGCTCTTATACCAATCTGTTAGGAGATTAAGGTGGATTTATGTGAATTAACTCGAACAATTGAAATAGTTGCGTAAAATAAACAACACAGAATTTACGTAAAAAACCCAAAATGGAAAAAACCACAGGAGATGACAGTATTTTTTTATTGAAGCAATTCATAATAGAGTACAAGAGATTCATATAACACTCAGACCCAAGAATAGTCCTAATTCTATAACCCGGTGTTTATCCAAACCTCACTAACTCTCAAATTACTGACAAATATTATAAGCTAAACTTATACATATTTTGCCGAGACACATACTGTCCAGAACATACACACTTCTTACAAGAGTGCTAGAATATAAAGACTTGAGATCATTAAAAACTCCATGTGCATGCTCCTCAATTATGTAAGAAGAACCCCACTTTGAAATTCAATTATGTCCAGATGATCAAAATGTTCAATTTCCTATTCCAACAACATGCTAGTGTCCCACTTGAACGGCTCCAGAAATTTACATCTCCATAATTTTCCGTATAACAATTAATTTATTTGTGCTATATAAATTAAGCCTCCAAAGTAAATTAATATAGCTTCAATAATTGCTTCTTGAATAATGAATTAAAACTAACAAATTTGATCCTCTAAGAAATCTATACAAGCACAATATATGAACGCTGAAAAATATTTGTATAGTTCAGCTAATGGTTTTAGGTTAAGTAACGAGCAGTACATAATTTGCTAATTCTATAAGCGCTAGTTCACGAAAAATAAACTTTTTACAAGAACAATCTCATGGTTTAAAATTGGTCTCAAATAGTCAGTTTATAAAGATTGAGTTTGCATACTTATTCACATATAATGTCGGACGTTGCTAAATTGCACATGTGTTTGACTCACGAGTCTTTAAGCACAAATTTCATAAACTTCAAACTTCAAAACTACATTACTGTCTTTTCGAATCGACCAAACTAAAGGGTTTGTTTTTGTAATCTTTCCGAAACAAATCACATGACAAATATGATCCTTGAATTTTCTAGTACATTGTTTTTTCTGAAATACATAGAATGAAAGAAATCTAATAAGAAATATGATGCAAAATTAGAAAAACAATCCTGGTGACAAGTAGAAAAATGAAAATTAGGTCACATGAAAACATGATTAATATTTAATCAAGTATGAATTCTTCACCCTTCCTCCAAACCACTAACTTGTCACGAGAAGGTGGAAAATTCTTCAAATTAAAACAACCACTCACCTCTGCATATCTTAAAAATGGCATCTCCTTTTTCAAGTTTTTCCAGTCTACCCTCAAGTTTGGTAGAACCTTGAAGCACAAACCTTCTATATTCCATGTCGAAACATTTTCTCCTGCTTCAATCTGCACCAAGTCTCCATTCTCAAGGCAAAGATATCGCAAACTTGAAAGCATTTCAGGATTCATCCAGCTTGGAAGACTTTCGCGCCGATAGCGCCTCAGGTACAACTCCTGAAGATTTGATGGAGGAGATAGTCCATTCAGCATTTCTGATATTTTTTCATCCTCACAATTTTCTGTATCAATAGATAGAACCTTCAGCTTTTCAAGCTTCGATAACACATCCCTTTCAATTCCTGATATTTCACTGTCCTCACCTATGTTCATTCTTAGGACCCTCAAGTTTATGAGTACTTTAAGCTCATCAAATCTACAGCTTTGCCTGTTTCCCTGATTTGTTACCCTGAATCCTGACAGTTCTTGGAGATGAGTAAGCCGTTCGATTCCCTTTGGTAGAAATTGGAGACCGCAGGATCCTAAATCCAAGATCACCAGCTTCCTCAATGAAATGATTGATGGATTTAGTTTGACAAGATTATTGCATCCATTTAGAATCAGAATCTGCAAGTTTCGAAGATTTCGCACAACATTTGGGAGTTGTGTAAGGCCCGGGACACCACTAAGATTGAGACAAGCGAGGCGTTTCAACGAGCAAATCCATACAAGGAGATCGTCTACAGAAACGTTTTCCATCTGATTGAGAGACAAATCCAATACTCTGAGGGAAGTAAGACATAGAATGTTCCTACCAAGTGTGACCTCATTTCTTGGCATCACTAATAAAGCCCTGAATCTTGAGCTCTTCCTCAATGGTTCCGTGTTCATTTCCCTTGTGAAACCCAGCCAACGAGGATCTCCGGTCAATTTCTGTCTACTATGCTCATCAAAGCTGCCAAATGATTCCTCCTCGGCTATCTTAGTGGTCAATTCTCTAACCATGTCATGCATCTTGCAGCTGTAAACTCTTCCGTCGTAGTCTCGCCTTTGTACTGCTCCAACCAAACACCTCGTAACAAGATCGGATAAATATTCAAACCCAACTTCTTTAGCTGTCTTTGAGCCTTTGCCTTGAATTAATCCCTCTCCGATCCACCAATGTATTAACTGTTCAGCATGTATCTCAAAGTCTTCAGGGTAAATCGAGAAACATAAGAGACATTGCTTTAAGTGAGTTGGAAGTTCATCGTAACTCAGTTGCAAAGAAGCCGTTACCATTTCGATCTGTCCACCAACAGTCAACTCATGAAAGTTATTTTTTATCTCGGTCCATTGAACAAGAGAATTGGTTTTTGGTGCTAGTAATGCTGCTATTGTCTTGATTGCTAGTGGAAGTCCTCCACATTTTTCCAAGATTTGCTTGCCTACTATCTCGAATCGGTCATCAGGCGGACATTTCCCTCTACATCTTGAGAACGCAAATTTACTGAACAACAACCAACTTTCCTGTTTATTAAGAGGCTTTGGCTGATGAATCTCTGACTTGTGAACCCCCATAGTACCCATTGCCACCTCCTCATTTCGGGTGGTCACTATAATGCAGCTTTGCTTACCGATTGAATTCTGCAAACAGGAGCAGAATTTATTCCACCAAGGCTCATTCATCTCCCACACATCATCCATCACAATTAGGCAATTATTAATATCTTTCAGAATTACACTTATTTTGTGCAACATCTGAGCCTCATCCCAGATCAAAGAACTTGGGTCCAATTGCTCTAACATACTCCTCATGATTCTCTCAGCACTTGAAGTTCGAGAAACTGAAACCCATAGCATCTTCTCGAAGTGATTAATCACTATCTTATCATTAAATATTTTTTGTGCAATGGTGGTTTTTCCTAATCCTCCCATCCCAGTGATTCCTATTCGGTGAAGTTTATTGGTGGTACCAAAAATCCAGCCTTTTAACTTCTCCAAGTCCGATTCTAATCCAATTATCTCAGATGGATCATAATACTGAGACGTATATTTCAAAACATGATACGAATTATTGTCTTGTTCGTTCAAGTCTTGTGCCTTCAAATTCGCACCCAAAGACTGCTCCATCATCTCCATTTTGGCGTTGATTTGCTTGAGTTTCTTGCCCGTTTGATAACAGAAAATGGGTTTTTGAAAGGAAAGAGTGGTGCAGGAACCATCTTTCTGGTAGTCACTTCGAAGGAGGCAATCTGTTAAGATGTTGTCAGCTTCAAAAACAAGATCTCGTAGGCTTGCCAAGGTTGCCTTGACAATTTGCTTCTTGGTTTTGAGGTTTTCTGTATCAGCAAGCAAGGCCTTTATACGGTCCAGTTTTGTCTTCATGACCTCAAATTGTTCTTGGAAATCAACTGCAAAATAAGCTTGGGTTTGGAGAGTTGTGAACACTTGTTCTGCCAGGATCTGGATCAAAGCATCCACGATTGCCATATTCTTCTTGAAAATTAATCTGTAAATATTTTACAATCAGGAAAATGAAAAAGAATACAAAGAAAAAAAGAAAGAAAGATTATGCTATTCTTGATATAAGAAAAATGAGGCTATTCTTGACCGTGTCAAACAAGTTATCTAGAGAACGAGAATCAAAGACAAAATGGCTACAGGAGAAAAGGAAATCTCCGCCATCGATCACCGTACTTAACATCGTTGATGAAGTTAGCACATCGATTGATCCGAAAAGCAGTCATCAATTTCCTTTAATGAATAATTAATGTTTTTTCTTTTTAATAAAAATGAATGATTAATGTTATGAACAAGAAATAAGACAGATTGTTATATATGAACTTGCTCAACTAAAATACAAGTTGTTTAACTTTGGAAAAAGTAAAATGGAATTATGATAGGAAAACCACATACCAAGTCGACAACTCTTTCTTTGTGCTTAAATTGAGCAAGCAAAATGGAATTACAAATGTTCTGGAACTCAGCAACACAAAAAGTAAAGACAGAAGCTGATGAAGATCGGATCGGAGTATGCTCAGCAAGTAAGCATTGATGAGAACTGAGAAGTTAAGAGTCAATATAATAAAAGCATATTTCTCCTAGACAAGCAAAGCAAAACAAAGCAATCATAATGAGTAATAATTGTCATATCATGGGATCCACCATTTCCATATAAAAAACCTTTCATAAACCCACTTTATCTTCGTTTATTTTTTTCTCTTTTTGGAAGATATGTAAATTAGACCAATGTTTTAGAGAAGGTGAAACTATTTTTTTTACAAAACTTTATTAAATTCCTCTCTCTTTTTTAAAAAAAAAGTAATTAAGTTTTCAAAATTTCTAAGTGAATTTCTTTAATAAAAAAATAATAAAAGTCATTAAAATTATTAATATAGAAATATTATTTTTAATAACCATAACCCTACTTTAAACATAAGAACATCTTCAGTAACAAATTTTTTTTGTTGTTCTTTTACTTTTTGAGAACAATAAAAGCTCTTCAATGGTTAGAACTTTGTCGTTCTTTCGAAGCCAAATTCTTAGAATTAAGAACAAAGGAGAGAGATGAGAGACAAAATAATTTAATATCTTACGTCTAAAGTAGGATTGTGGTTATTAAAAGAAATTCTATATTAATAACTTTAATGACTTTTATTATTTTTTACTAAAGAGACTCACTTAGAAATTTTGAGAACATTACTTTTTTTTTTCTTTTGAAGAGATGAATTTGATAAAGTTTAGTAGAAAAAATATTTTCACCATTGGATTTGCTCTAAGATATTAAATTATTTTGTCTCTTATCTCTTTACTATGTTCTTAATTCTAAGAACTTGGCTTTGAAACAACAACAAAGTTTTAACCATTCATAACCACTTAAAACAATACAAATTAGAACCACTCCTAACCACTTAAAACATTAACTTCACTCTCCATAGATTCTAAAAGAGCCGTTTTTATCATCTCCAATTGAGGATAACTTAGAGCTAGTTTTAGCTTTCTTCACTTTGAGCCAACAAAACACCTTTAGGTTTGCAAATACAACTATTTTGCATATACAGCTATTTTCAACACATGTACAAATGCAACTTAACCTCATCCACGTGTTCAAAAGAAACGATTAAAGCATTTTCTACAAGAACATTTGATCTCACTCCCCATTTATACAATAAGGGTTACTAATTGCAAAATTTACAAATGAATTAACCCCATCATCAAGATGTTGATCAAGCATCCCATTAGCCAATTTCCTCTTATACATCCACATTCTATCTGTACATGCCATTGTATTAAACTTATAGAATTCAAGTAAGTAAAATTTATAATGAACTCAATGAATTAATCAATAGTAAGAAAGGGAATGAGAGGAAAAACAGCAAACAAAAGTGTAAAATGAGAACACAAATACTCTGGGAATTGATACTTTCTATTGATAATGGAAGGAAATTATATACTCGAATGTACAATAAAGAATGAAAAATCAGAGCCTATGATTGACATACTACCATTACAATTCCTATAATTTAGCTTCTAAAGAAATCTTATTACAGCAGATATGGAAAGAAATATTTGACTTTCCAACAAAAAGCATTTAACTTCATTAATTTCTATGTTCATATAGCAGAATGACCTTATACACCCTTCCTTATTTTAAATTACTATTTACATTCCTGGTTTCCCATTAACTCTCACGGATTGGGATGAAATTTTGACTCCACTCTCAGCTATCCTTATTCCAAGTTACAGAAATATATCAAGATAAGTATATCCGAAACCACATATCTAAGCTCAATGTAAAATTCTGAACTCTCATATGAAATGAACATACCGTTGAGTAAAATTAAGGTTAATTAACAAACATATATACCCCAAAGTAAAGCATAACCAGAAAACCATCTGAGCTAAAGATAAAAAATAATGTGCATAAAAGTAATGTTACTTAGAGCATCTCCAAACATCTCTATTTTCTCTCTTGAAACTTGAAATGTGAAAAATTTGGCATCCCAATCGTTCCTACTTTCTTCCCCATGAGTGGCCACAAATGTGGATTCCCTACTTAATTCTACACGATTGGAGAAGAAAATGGTTTTCTCCACTTTTATAAATTATTGTTTTAATATGTTGTCTCCGTTTCTAATAAAGTTTAATTCTTTTTTAATGTTTTGTTAGTCTTATTTTTTAGAAAAATATTATTGTATTAATAAATATTGTAGATTGAAAGGAATAATGTAAATATGAAGAAAAATTAAAATTTATGGTTGAAGAAAAAGTGGGGAATGGAGATAAAAAAATAAATAAATTAGGGAAGGAGTTATGGTTGGAGATGCTCTTGTGAGTGTGAAAATAGTATAGGCAAAAAACACAATTTAACAACTAACTTATTCAACATTTGTGCAGTTGACTATTCACGTTTTAGTTAATCACATATTTGTCATCACTTTTGTAATTTGGTGAACTCTCAAACCTTATTATATTTATTGACATTTTTGCATTTGTATTATATAGCAAATTTTTTTGTTTTATTTTCAATTTATTATTTAAAATAGAATAATTTTAATGTTTAACATTATAATTTATTTTTAATTTTGATCTGAGAAGCGTGAAATTTCACTAAATTGGAATATCAGTGACCTAATATAACCAACTTCCAAACGGTTAGTTGTTAAATGTGATTAAATAAAATGTCACTAGCCAAATGCGCAAATTTGAGATATGTGATTGGCTAAATATTACTTTTACACAATAGTATACAAGGCAAAAGCACTGAAAATTTTCCACCAAGGTTTCTAAAGATAAGCCAAGAACAAAGGCACTGATTTGGGAGTCTTAACTGTGTGAATGGCACCTAACATAGGGGCAATGATCATAAAACAACACACTATAACAATTATTATTATGTGTCATGATCACAAAACAACACACTATAACAATTATTAGGTGCCATGATCATAAAACAACACACTATAACAATTATTAGGTGTCATGATCACAAAACAACACACTATAACAATTATTAGGTGTCATGATTGTAAAACAACACACTATAACAATTATGATTATTAATTTCATTTCCATTTCTATGCTAACAAACCATACCATTATGCAAATATATTTGTGAATAATTACATCTAATAAATTAGAAGAAGAAAACTAAGATAAATAAGCCATCATATACTATATTTATGTGAATCAAATACTCTTAAGAAAACTAAGATAAACCAGCTGCCCGTGACTTTCCTGTCACCAACTTCACATTTAATTGAACTAAATGTTGACACATTAAGTTACCAACAAAAAATGTGAACACATTAACTAAATGAAAACCCAACTAATATTTAATTACAACTTCCATTATTGAGATGAATTATAGTGCCACTAATTTTCTAACTATTTTGTAGTAGCTATTAGATGGAATAATAAATTTAGATCTGTAGTTATGATATATTAATTTTTTAATTATTCAAATTAATTATCAAATTCATACTGTTTGAAATTTATGTTCTTCTAAATTCAACTATACTAAAATATCTCATTTTTAGTTGAGATGTCTGCCTAATAATTATGACTTTGTTTTTACTCTACAAAATGATTAAGTTTTCTTTTCCTTTTTCTTTTGTTTTGTACGGTCATAGTTCATATGCAAAATTTAACGTCTTTTTTCATTCGTCTTCTTGGAAATTCGTTTTAGGATACAAATTTTTGCCTGTTAAATATAGAGAGAAATTCTAGAATATTTTCAGGAGGTGTAATACAATTTGAAAATATAAAGCACATTTTTGAACTATGTTAATTTTAAAAAAGTGTTTTGTGATTTGTCAATTTTGAAAATAAAAGATTGTTGTTTGCATTTAAGCAAATAAATGATTGTGATTTGCATTGTTTGTAAAATTAAGGAAATTTTTGATTTTATTAACGTAAACGAGGATAATTTTTACCCAAAATGTTTTTCTGACCTTTCAGTTTAACTCTAATTTAACTCGTCAACGGTCAGAAAAACATTTCGGACAAAAAATGACATCATTTACGTCAACACAATTAACCATTTCCTTAATTCTGATTATTCTGACAAGTACCTCACAGCACGACTAGCACGACATTTTTTTACTTAACAAAATTGACCTCTTCCTCTTCCTCTTCCTCTACCTCCACTCCTTCCTTTTTACATTCCTCGTACAAGACTGACATCATTGTATCTTTTTTACCAGACACATACCTCTGCAGGTAGGGAAGATACCAAGACTCACCCTCTCTTTCTTCACTTTCCAGTACTCTTTTTTCTGGTTCTCCAGCAGCCTGAAACAGAGAACAAATGTTAGTAATATACCTAGTCGTGATGTCGTGTTAGTCATGCAAGATAAAAGTTTGAATTTAGATTGTTACCTTTGCTATGTCATTAGCAATTGCAGAGTTAACTCTATGTTTCACGTGTCACCTTTGAAACCTTGGCAGAATATCTTCTCTATATCTGAAATGCTCCTGGTAGTCCTTACATATTTCGACAATCCAAGTCTAACATAGCAATGTAAAACCAACAGTTACTAAGTATTATAGATTAATAAATTATTTAAAACAACAAGATATATCCAAAATATTATACCAGGAAAGCTGGTGAGAAACCTAACAGTTGATAAGACACGGGATTTCTCCCGCCTTCTATATTTGCTTCACAGGCTGCCTGCCTTTCTTTAACACCCTTCTTCATGGGCTTGATTAACTTCTTCAACGCAAACACACACCACGGGAAAGCACTAAATAATTCAGGCCGATTTGCGAGCTCTATCATCCAATCCTTTATATTCCTTCTGATAGTGTTATCAAAAATAGTTTGGAAAATAAACAATAGCATGGTCATTCCAACTGCATCATCATCATCTTCCTTAGCCCAATTCGCCTCTTTAAACTTATCCAACAACATACTGTTTTTAATTGCCTTTGCATTCGGGAAACTTATCCTTCAACCTATGAGTCTGCTTTAATTTAGCAATCTTCAGCTTCCATTCTGCATAATCTCCAAACCTCAGCACACTAAGTAACCCGAATTCCCATTCCCCAAATTTCACATCAGTCCCTCCAATATTAAACCAGATCTCTACCTTACTATTTTCATTTCTACTGACTTCTCTTGTAAGGACACTGTGGACTATGTTTCCAGAATGGTTAGACAGCTCAATGCCCAAAAACTGTCCAAAATGTGTCTTCTTAAACTTTTTCTTTTGTCTCTTGGTCAAAAAAATTTCAATCGTAACCCCGACGTCTGTTGAACAACGCATTGTTACTTGTGCTTCCGAACCAATACATGATTCATACAAGGATTCTGATGCCACCTTCCTTCTTTTATCATTCTACAAAAGATAAACAGAAATTATGCACGACAACACCTATGTGTCTTTTCTTAATCCAAATACTCAGGACATATTGAAAAACAACAGCACGACAGCACGACAGAGACATCACCTATGTTGTCTGCTCTTAGTCCAAATACTCAGGACATATTGAAAAACAACTACACAACAACACGACATCAACATCACCTATGTTGTTTGCTCTTAATCCAAATACTCAGGACATAATGATAAACAACTGCAGGAAAGCATGACAAAAATACAAGTTGCCCTGCTATTTTTTGTATTTTGCCCAATATCGAAGCAGAAATTAAAAAAACGAAGCACGACAGTGAGAAATATGCAGTATGTACGTGCTTTTTTACTAAAAACGCAAGCATATATTGATCAACAGTGAACATCAGAACGACAAAACGACATCATATATATGCAATTTCTCTCCTGCCCAAAACAAAACCAGAAAATTCCCAGCATATATTAAATCCCTATCAGACAAAAATGTCAATTTAAAAACAATGAAAGAACTAACAGTTGAATGTACCTTCTTCTTTGACCTTTCTTCTCGAATTTGATCTGGTACCACTTCTTCCCTTGTCTTTTCTTATGAATTCCACTTTCAACCATTTTACCCAACTGTCGCAACTTTCCGCCTCTTTCCGTCACGTCAACAGCCGACTTCGCCTCTCTCTTTCCGCCTACGCCTCTCTCTCATCGCCGGAAAAAAGTACATGATGAATGAAAACCGTTGTCGGGTTAGAAGGAAAAGTGAAATAAGAGGGAAACCAAAAGGTTGGAACGGTTTCCTTACACTACACCATAGATTGCATAATGCAACGATATTGAATAGTTGCTTTCGGCACCAAAAACAGTTGCAATAGGGCAAAAATAGACCTAACGCAACCCATTACAAAAAAATAAGTCGTTGGAAATTTGTCCTTTGCCTTTGCTCTCAAAGGCAACGATAATTTAACAAATGCGACAAATTTTTTGACGTTGCATTATGTTTGTAAATAATTGCAACAACTTGATAAAATGGAAAGGCAACGGAAAAATACAATCTAAAGCAATCAAATGTTGTTGCCTTAAACTATCTAAGGCAACGATTCTACAACTAGGACAATAACGTTTTGGATTAATGGCAACGAATATTTTCTACAATGGCAACATATTCACATGAATTTATTTGGATTGAAGAGAGCTCTTTACAGTGGTAATAATAATAATAATAATAATAATAATAATAATAATAATAATAATAATAATTAAAATCTAAATTATGATACAATAAATTTTCCAAAGATTCTAACAAATATTATACTTAACAAAACTAGAAATAGAAAACTAATACCAATACTTGAAAATAATTAAAAAAAGATTTTGGGTGCACCCCTATGGATTGGTTGACAAAATGTCAACTACCAACTGATGAATTCCTTCAAGCTTGCTACTTTGGATGCGCTGGTTCGACCATAATAGGGTCTCTCATGACGAAAAATGTCAAAGAAACTGAAGCCACCACTCAAAACATCTATGTAGTTTATAGCACTAAATAGATTTTCAAATTACCTGTATAGAGTAAATGAGTAAATGAAGCAGCTGCCAAAGCCTCTACATCAGCTAAACAAACATTATAGTAAACATGCAAAAGGGCCTTAAACAGCCCTGAATAATTCGTGCCAAAATCAGATCTGTAGCGATCCCATATATCTTCTGCAGCTTCAGCAGTTGACTGTAAACATTAAGACAAATAAGATTAAACTTTTTTCTATGTCTCAACCATTCACAGTATAAAGGAATAGTAGTGCTATTGATGCATTGACATTTTAGAAACAATCAAGTTAGAGTGAAGTTTTCCATAAGCATTTGACACATTTCAATACACTTCAATAAGGTCTATTAGTAGACCAAATTAATGGCAGGAGCTACAAGCTACACTTTATGAAACTCAATGAAATTGTAGAATCTCATCCAAAATAAGGAAAATTCCATATAAACTAAGAGATGTATGGTTGGAACAAGGAAAACACAAGTACACAGTCATGAAAGTCTATGCAACTCAAGAAAGCGATTTAAACATGACAAGATTAAGAAATAGTAAAATAATATCTCCTAAATACGTGATCACCATCTCTAATTTTATAGTTCTTTATGTCAGTTTCCACAACAGCTTCCGACCAAATATGGCTCCACACATGCAGCCTTCATCAATCACATTCATATACCAATCAATTCATGTTATAAAGGAAAACAGATTAAAGAAAGGGCCAAGTATAAATAACAGACGGAGAACTAACCAAGACAGTTGTTATAGCACGAGAGTTTTCAGGGAGAAAAAATAAGAGGCTGTTCCGGCAACGTTACCTTGGGAAAAAGTTTGAAGTTGATGTAGAGGAACAAACACTTATAAGAAAGAACGAATAATAGCAAGTATACGAATTAGGGACTCTAGCTAACTTGATTGATCAATTGCAACTTAATGAGTAGCCAACTTCAAACCATGTTGATCATCAAGTCATCTACTTAATAACTTTATCTTAACTGATGCAACCACAAATATGTGGAAGAAAGTTAGAATAGCACAACAAAACATTCCAATAAGAAAATTGCAGGGACAAAAAGAGAAACACCAAGGCACAGTAATACCTCAGCAGCAGGAAACTCGAGCACAACGTCCGCCATGTACACTGGAGTTCCACTTCGAACACGCTGAGGATTACGGCCTTTCTTCAAGAATCGAACTATCCGACCTACCAATTAAAGAGCAAATTTTTTCAGTTAAAAAGAATTCATAGCAAATAAATTAACTCAAAACAGATTAATCAAAGTTATAACAGACTGATCAAACTTATAACAGATTACTGAAACTCGTAACAAATTGACTAACCTCAGTGTTCAAAATAGAAACAGTAGCTACTACGCAAACTAAGATCACCCAGAGATTTTGCAAAGCAATAAAAGCAGTCAGTAAAATTCCAATAGTTCTTCTTAGCTCGAAATTTAGTAGATTCTTTGTGACTACATAAAAGATGCATGTACAAATTAGTAAGATGAATACGAAAACTACCCACCAAAAGAAAAGTACTAAACACAACGCAGGAGCAGTAAATTCATAAAAGATCAGAGTCTCATCAAATGAGCAAAATTGAATCCAATCTACCGAAAACTGTTATTGTTCTCGTGCTCGTTCTTTCCATAAAATGGCTTTACACGTAAACAATGACTCGGAGAAGAACCAAGGCAGCATCAACAATTGATGTGATGATGAAATCTAGAGATACTTACATAACATAATAACATGATTCTCAACAGCTAAAATGTTAGGATAGAATCCACAATTGCAACTGAGCAACCGAATACATTTAAATTCACTAGAAACCACACAAGAACTACTAACTAATACTTCAATTTGTGACCACGACTTTAAGCTCCTAATAAATTCAAGGACACCTTCAAAATCAAGAATCTTTCATCTCTATTGGCACTAAAGACACTTAATCATTTATTTAGCCCCTTTAGATTCAGCTAATTTCAAGGAAAACAACAATAGAACAGAATCATCATATTAGTCCTAAAACACAAACAACAATGTGAAATAAATTAACTCAGTAACCATCAAATTATACCGAATTCCAAACATCATTACACCAAAAGTATCAAAGCATTATTATGGTTGAGCAACCAACTACATTCAAATCCACTAGAAACCATTCAAGAACAACAAATTCAAATCATACCGAATTCCAAACATCATTACACCAAAAGTATCAAAGCACTATTATGGTTGAGCAACCAACTACATTCAAATCCACTAGAAACCATTCAAGAACAACAAATTGAAACTTCAAGTTAAGACCAGTAGTTTCGGACCATAATAAACTCGATAACATGTTCAAATTAAAATCTTCCGACTCTTTTCCATCCATCATAACACATTTAAACTTCAACGTTAGGATACAAATCACAATTGCAATATGCAATAGAGCATTCAAATAGACTCAAATTCACTAGAAACCATACAAGACTTACTAACTGAAACTTCAATTTAAAAGCAGGAGCTTCGAATCCTAATAAACGCGACGACACCTTCAAAATTAAGAACCTTCAGTCACTTTTGACACTACAGAAACAGTGGTCTGTAGCCACGGTTTAACAAATTTACATGCACTAACAAAACTACCCACGAAAGAAACATCTTACTAATTAAACTGATTAGCAGACCCAACTGTTGTGTCAACTTCCCGTTCAAGAAGTTCTTCTCAACCTGCGAAGATGAGCAAAAAGAATACAAGGAAAAGTACAACAAAAACTAAGCAATTGAGACGAAAACTATATCGTTAACCAGTAAACTTAATTTAAGATTGAAAGCTGACCTCAATCAGATTGGTGAGTGCCTTAGGCTGATATTGAGAGCTGAATCAAGGGACGAAATGAAATTAGCTGACCTCGATATGAGCGGAAACTATCTACTGCTAACATAAGGAGATCGGAAATTTTCCGACGCCGTCGGAGAGGAGGAGGGTGGCGGCGGGGAGGAGTGAGAAGGTGAGATAGGTTTAGATAGGTGAAAGGCGTTTCTAGATGGTGAGTGGGAAATTCTAAGTGAAAGTCAATACAGACAAAGTGGTGGGAAATGAAAAAATTGATGGAGAGAAAATAAGTGTATATAGAAATAATGGAGGGAAATGAAAACTTATGGAGGGAAAATAAGTGTTCCGAAGGCAACGATATGTCGTTCTTGTTATAATTCGGTTGCCTTAGTCTATAATAAACAATCAAATGAAACGTCAAAATATCAAAGGCAACTTACACGTTGCATTTGGTGTCTGAAATTTACGATTTTTTTTGTTATGAAAAAAGAAGAGGTAATGCAACAATTTTTTGCAACGATATCTGAAATTCCGTTGCATTATGCAATCTATGGTGTAGTGTTAATTTTCAAATGAAGGGTATTTTTGTGCAAAAAAATTGAGAGTGGTTAGTTTGGTATGTGATACATGAAGTGAGTTATAAATGTAATGTGCCTAAATGAAGTGAGTCAGTCTTGTAAAAACCCTAAAATTAATATTAACATTTTCTTCTTTAGATAGAAATCTAAAATTGGGACTTCAAGTAAAGATGCATAATTTTAAGTGGATATCCGCGTTATCTTTCTAAATATGTTGATAATAGCTGTATATGGATGGATGGAATAAGCGTATAGTCTTTCATGTATTTCTCACTATGAGTCGATCAACCTCATTTGTAATCCACAGATGAATTAGAACAAATTTAAATAAAATAATTAATGATCAAACATTAAAGAACATTGATCCACATGATATGGAAGATTACATTGTATCTGAGTTACATAAATATTAGGAGGATTGGAGAATATGATTTGGGTTTCAGATTCTCAATCTTCAAGTGCTGAGAGAATCATGAGGAGCATATTGGAGCAACCGGAACCGAGTTGTTCTACTTCGGACGAAGCTCAGATGTTGCACAAAATAAGTGAAATTCTGAAAGACAATAGGATGATGTGTGGAAGATGAGTGTGCCTTGGTGGGATAAATCCTGCTCTTCTTTAGCCGAAGTGATCACTTAGCTTAGGGTTTAAAGCTAGCAATGTACTACTGGACGAAAACTATAACCTTATAGATTTCGTCCAATAATACATTGCTAGCTTTAGTATTTCTATCAACGAACCAGTTTCTTCATGTAGATTCTTCAAATCTTTTGCTAAGCCTAAGCAAATACTGAATCGAACTCTCCAATCATGAACTACTGTTGGATTCGGATCTGACATTGTTTGATGAAGAGACCATTCTCCATGTATTCAATATATTAGGAGATGGAGGTCTTTTCTGGAATATCCATCATGCAATTCAATTAGAATCTCGTGCCTCAAAGATTTCAAGATGTAAATTTCTCCCCGTTTTCACTTTTGAGCTTAGCTTGCATTGAATCTGAACAAATCTTCTTCGCTGCTAGTACTATATTAGCTTGCTTCTATAATCGTTGTTGTTTGTAAAAACGATATCTTCAAACTGAATTTTGACAGAGTAATTGCCATTATGAAGACAGAAGGCATCAACGAGATGTTTCTTGTGAACTCGTATCTGTTACTTCCCATGTTTTGTTCTTAATGAAGTTACTTGAGTTGTGTGGAAGTTTCCTGATCAAGTGTACAAAGGAGAGATGATGGAATTACAGATTTTGTGGAACTCAAAAGGCAAAGAGTAAAGAAAGAAACTAATTAAAACTGGCAATATTATTGAGAATTCTTTATTTTTGTAAGTCGCAATTCAACAATGTGGAAAGATTGACTAAAATGAAAACTAATATGTACAACTGCCAATATTATTGAGATAAATTATAGTGCCACTTAATTTTCTACCTATTATGTACTAGCTATTAGATACTAGTATCAGATTCAGATCTGTAATTATGATGTATTAGTTCTTGAATTCTTCTAATTAATAATCAAATCCATACTCTTTGAATTTAGATGGTAACTAGGTTGATGTTAGTTTCAAATTAAACTATATACTAAAACATTAACAAAGGTGAAAATTAGAGAAGGTTAGTGACATGGACGGATTCAGGGGTGAGCTGGGATGGACTCCAGCCCAGGTCAGCCCAAAAAGAAGAAGAAAAAAAAAATTTAGTTTTATCTTTTATAGATTTAGGGATTAATTTGTATTACAACTTAATTTGAGTGTTTCATTCGTCTTTTCTTTTTATCGCACAATGTATCTTGTTTCAAATTTTAATATGTTTACTCCTCTCTCATCATCAACTATTATCTGAATCAAATTCAAGTTTTAAGACCAATCAAATTCGATAAAACTTCAATTGTCCATTCGAGCTTATTAAATTTAAATATTTCAATTCTCATCGTTTGTTTATCTTGTTGTTTTAGGCTTAATATGTCATCAAATCAAGATTAAAAGAGAAAGACATTTTTATTTTTTTTTAAGCCAAGTAACGATGTGTCATAATTTACAAGTGATACTCATTCCACGCCGTCAAATACAAACAATTCAAATGTTGCAAATCACGTTCCTCCTTATAATTATCAAGAAATTAAAGTTGATGTTGCATCTCTCAAACGTGATCTAGTATTACATGTTGCTCTGTGGAATTACTACAATGACAGTGATCCAGGATTACGTGTTGGGAAACAACGTCGTCGGTTTCAAAGCTCATGGTTTAACAGTTTTCCTTAGTATTCTATCTCGAAAGATATGGCATTTTGTTTTCCATGTTTTTTATTTGATAAAGATACATTTACACAACATGTATTCACTATTGATGGATTTAAGTGTTGGAAGAGGATTAGTGATGGAGACATATGTTCTTTTTTTATGCACGTTGGAGGCCCTTCTTCACCACATAATAATGTCGTAAATGCACTTCAAGATTTGAGAAACGTTACAGGACATATTGATAAAGTATTGAATGCTCAGAGTTCAGAAGAGATAAAGAAAAACCGATTGCGCTTAATGGCAACAATTGAGGGTGTCCGATGGTTAAGCTTGCAAGCTTGTGCGTTATGAGGCCATGACGAATCAACAAATGCTTCAAGGACGGAAAAATCCGAGCTTGCAAGATTTTCTAGACTTTTTATATTAATATTTTGGGTCAATGTTTTATCGCATGAAAAGTAATGACTTTTTTATCAAGTTTAAGTCTAGCCCCAGGGACAGACAAATCCTGGGTCTGCTCCTGGTTAATGAGAATAACTGAACGAAAATGAAAGTTAAATATTAACCTTGTTTGGGAGTTTATGAAATCGAATGGAGGTGAGTGAATGTAAATTATAGAGTGGTGCTCATATGGTCAATGATTGACCAAATACAATTTGGTCAATCACCATTAGATCAAAATCTAAGGGTCAATCATTGACCATGTGAGCACAACTGGTAAATTATAATTAAAAAGTTTATGTTACTTCCATTAACCCCCGATTTGCAGGTTAAGGTTTCGAAGTTAATGGAAGTAAACTATTAACTTTCATTAACTCTCATTTATTCTCTTAAAAAAATTCTCAAATGAGGTTAATTAAAAAATTTACATTTCATTATTGTAGTTAACCTTCATTAATCTCCTTCTAAACAAGGGTTTAACTCCTAAGTCGAGAGTTAATTGAAGTAACTTAAACTTTTTAATTAATTTTATATTTATTACCTCCATTCAATTTCATAAACTCTCAAATAAAATTAACTTTTAAAACTTCGTATTTGTTACTTTCTTTTCATGTTCTGTTTCATTTCAGTTGTGCTCACCTAGTCAATGATTGACCAAATACAATTTGGTCAATCATCATTAGATCAGAATCTAAGCGTGGAGATTAGAACCTAATGAAATCACTAAGCTAATCTCCATCCGTATATTCTAATCTAATGGTGATTGACTAAGGGAACACCACTCGTTTCTATCTATTTAATTGGATTAGTTTAGGATTTAATCTTATTAGCTGGGCTCATCTCAAGGGCTTGTTTATTTCACAAATTAGAAAGCCCAATGTATTATTTTCACGAAGCTATCCTAAATTGACATCTTTTTATTAGTGAAAGCAAAACAAATTTAATGACTTTCTTTCTTTCTTAATTTGCAGATTTCCTTTAGAATTTCACGTTTCTTACATTAAAAATAACATGATTTCAAATTTGATGATAAATAGCTAGAAATCGTCTATCATTATATCTACCCCAAGCAAGCTATGCCTTTTAAACTCCAGTCCTGCTCGTTTTCAAATTTGGAAAATTGTCACGTTTAACAAGTATATTAAACCATCAACTCATTTCCAAAAATCATATCTCATATACTGCTTGTTTTCTTTTCAAGTTGACCAGTTCATATCAAAAATCAATCTACAATACTTGATCAAATGTTTTCGTGCTTCTTGATCTAACAATTAATTAACTTAATCTTATTGTTTAGTGGCCATGATTGATACAACTGTGAACCACAATCGCCGGCGAGTTATTAGCTTGAGATCAATTGATGTTGAAATAGCCATGAAATATATTTTATATGAATAAAATTTGGATCGTCTACATTATTACATATCTTGCTTTTTGGCTAAAAATATCCAATCGTGTGTATATTCACAAATTATACTTTAAGTACTTTTTTAGCTTGCCTAAAATGATACCCTTAATTCTTAAAATGATATCATTAACTCGGTAAGTCGATGTGACAAATAAAAACAAGAGAATTTCAATATAAAGATTAGACATCTAAAAACATAAGAACAATCATGATCAGATTCATATCTACCTATATAAACACAAACCGTCAGCAGTACAAATACACAAGTATGTTTATGTTTGTACCTGTGTGTATATATATTTATGAGTATGTCTTTACCTCAACTTGTCGGAGTATTAAATATTATTTGACCAATTGTCACATAAATTACTACGATACAAGAAAGCAAAAATTACATGATTTGAATCTAAATGAATGATTATATCTGCAAGCCAAGGTTTCCACTACTAGTCCATCCTTCTTGAACTTGGTTTGAATACTGCAAATTCCATAGTACATCTTCTATTGAAGGCCTATTACTTGCCTCTTCCGACAGGCAATTTATCGTGATTTTAACCGCGGTTATCAGCGATTCGCATGCGAAAGTTCCCCTTGTCGACGGATCAGCTATAGATCATAATTTCGAAGGCGCTTCACTTAAGTTCTTCTCTAGCTGTTCAATAAGAAAAACATCATTTTAAAGACTAAAACAACATTGTAAATGAAGTCAGTAGGAACATAATTCAACTTGCAGAATTACCTGAATCTTCAACTCGTCCAATTCGCTTGAAGATTTGATGATTTTACCAATAATAATTTGAAGTAGGATCAAGCCTAGTTGATAAACATCTTCCTTTTCCGCATTCGTACAGCTGACATGTATATCTTTTCCATTTAGCGGACTCTCCGAACTCCCTGGTAAGTTGAAAGACCGAAACTTTAATTAGTAATATACATCTTGTGCCGAAATTTAATTAATCTGCCAATCAATGTATCACATTTCGAGGCAGTGAACAATGTTGATAGGAGAGGATCCCCCACAAGCAGAGCAGAAAGAAACAACTATACTTGGAAGCATTAATTATTCAAACACCATATTTCCTGTTGTTGGTCATATACATATAACGTCTCATTCCTCACCTCATCGGGTATTTTCCCCTCAAATAAACTTCTATTTTCTTGTTTTTGAAAAACAACGCACTTCATTTATTTTAAGCAGTAATACAAAACTTCTATTTTATTTGAAACTCTCAGTAAACAAAAAGAATTTAAGCCATTGAGAACAAAAGTAACTATTGATGGAGATTGTAATGTAAGATTGTGTTCACCCTTAACTATATCAAATGTTAGCCAAAGTGGTGGAGTTTTAGAATTCTAACAATCTCAGTTCTTGATGCAATCTTAACTTATCATATGATGAATGTGCATGACTAGCATATTGAGCTTCCACATTGCGAGGTATCTCGAAGATGATTACAACAATTTTTCTTAAAATTTTGCTATCAACTACCTATGGTGTGATTTTTTTTCATTGATATAGTATCTAAACTTCTAAATCTAAGTGATAACATATGTGAATACTAGGGATCCTTGTGGAGCAGGAAGCTAGGTTCGAAATTCCATAAGCTTTTTACTTCTCAAAAAGATCATTGCATTTATTAATTTTACCATTCTCTCAAAATAACAATAGAATACACCTATTTAACATATAGCAAAATAACCTCTAGATTTGGGAAAGTTAATCTAACACATCTACACAGAAAACAATAAAATTTTGTTTCTAACACTTGTCAAATCGCGTAAATAAAGGTTCTATTATTCAGCAGAAAATTGCCAAGTCAGATGATAGTACAAAATGGTACGATTTCTGAACCATCACAGGACGCCTATGAGGTATGAATATTGCTTGCTTGATCTCTGCTCAGAAAAGAAACCAAATAATCTTGGACTTTCATGGCTTTAATACAATACTATACTGGTGATTTGAATTGTTTATATTATTATGTAGTTACAACGGATTATAAGAATATTTAAAACGAGAAGTCTACAAGAGATAACGACTCAAAGTGTTTACAAGCATGCATAACAATATTCCCGCGACACTCAGATGTACCCTCACACAAATGAATTTGGTTGGTAGAAATGTCAAACTGGCCCTTAATACAATTCTTTCAATGGGACGAAACACTACAGAATCAATGCCATACCACTGACTATGCAAATTTGGGTGCTATGAAACATGGAGTTGGAAAATCTGGTCAATGGTTTTTTCATTCAAAAGAACACTCACAACTTGTGACATTGTAGGCCTGAGATCAGCAGTAGGGTGGATGCACATAATTGCTAAATTCAATACGGCGAATGCGACTTTTCTATCATAATTTTCCATCTTTCTATCAACCAACTTATCAAGCCTGCCATGTGCATGTGCTATGCGAGCCTGTATGTATATGAAATCACACAAAACAACTCAAAAATTACGGTTTTTCATACTTCTAACAAGTGTAAAAGTAAATGACTTACATCATCTAAGAGATAGGCTGCTTCCTGACGATTTGGTAAATTTGAAATACCTGGTCTTCCACTGAATACTTCGAGTACCACAACCCCATAACTATACACATCTGCTTTATCTGTTATGGCTTGACCCAATGCGTATTCCGGTGCCATGTATACTCTATAACAACTATTTGATTAATGAATTATTCGCAACTTAAGTAGTATGATCAAATGATTAATATAATTACCGAGCTCCTTCAGCTTTGATTGTGAGGAATGGATCATTCTCGTTATAAAGCCTTGCCCATCCAAAGTCTGTTAATTTAGGTGTATAACATCCATCTAGCAAAACATTATTTGCTTTTACATTTCTATGTAGAATCTTAACTCCTGTTTCTTCATGTAGGTACTTCAAAGCTTTTGCTAATCCCAAGCATATGTCAAATCTAACTTTCCAATCAAGTACAATTTTTGAATTTGGATCTATATGCATAATAAAGAAATAGTTAGTCGATTAAATCATATCATTTAATTCAAAATGAGAGAATATGCTAATTAACATAATGAATTACCTAAAACGACTTGGTAAAGAGAGCCGTTCTCCATGTACTCATAAATCAATAAATGCAGATCCTTTTTTGAATACCCATTAAGTAATTCTATTAGATTCTCATGTTTCAAAGATTTAAGGTTAAAAATTTCTCCCTGTAGTTCAGTTTTAAGCTTATCTTGCATGGAATCTGGAGAAATCTTTTTTACTGCAAGTTGAATCTGACCAGGCAATTCAACCTGCATCCACCCAAAGAGACAACATATCACATTATGTTTAAAAGTAACACATATTATGGAACAGAGTGAGCATAAGTTATACCAACAAGTCAGAAGCTTAACCTTATAAACTATCCCAAAACGCCCTCTACCAATCTCCGCTTTGGGGCTAAAATTTCGAGTAGCATCAATGATTTGTTTAAGGGTGAAGTGTCTGCCTTTAACATCTATTTGTACTTCTGTTAAAACAAACATAGTGAATCATATAATATGTATATGTGTATGTTAAGACAAAGTTTTAAGTTAATAACAAATTACCTTGCAACTCTCTATTGGCAAACAACCCCATTTTCCACAAGAAAGCCACGACAAGCATCGGCATTAGTACAGAACCCACTGTAATCCCTGCTATTTGAGAAGTTGATAGAACTTTGTTTCTTTCAGAGTCTGTAAGGAAATTATTAAGAATGTGACTAAATAAAGAATCAAATAGAAGGAAAAAGGTAGCAAAAATGCCCTCAACATTATTGGCCAACTGTCAATTTTACCTTCACAAACAAAATAACATCAATTTAAACCCCCAACATTATGCAATGGTGTAATTATAGTCTCATTATCAATAATTGGTGTTGTTTTGTATGTCGACTAAAATTGGCACTTCCCCAATAACTTTTGAGATGGCACCTTATCCGCGCATAAAAAAAAGGACTAACTATTAATTAATTACTTCGCTTGACTGAAATGGATGATACAAGTGGACCACTAAGATATGGACTGATGTCAATAGTTCCCTTTCCTGCCCAGAAAAAATGGATAACCAATTGGTGATCTTGTACATTTGCCACATACTCTTTAAGAACTGCTCTGTAAGGATCTTCTGGTGTCTCGTCTTTCATGTTAAAATTCGGTAGCTTCTTCACCCCCTGAATGTAGAGATCAAAAACACGTTTTCCAAGACTGCTGTGATCTTCGTCCTTGGAAAAAACTGTCTCTGCAAACTTAAGTTTTACAGAGTAGTTTCCATTGAGTAAGCAGAAGGCATAGTATGTGAGAGCAACGGGACAAAGGCGAGCCGTATCCACAATCGTGTCATCTGAAACTCCACATGTCTTATTTTTTATGAAGTCACTTGCATTCAAACTTATTTCTCTATAATCCCCAGATGAGAAGTCTCCAGAACACGTATAAGCCCATCTATTTCCTCCACTTTCATAGAACATTTCTTGAGAAACATCTTCATCATAAACCTGCCCGTCCAATGGATCTACTTCTTTTCTTCCCCCACAATTTATGTACAAGGAATTATCTGCAAACAAAATTTGTTGTTATTATTATTATTATAAGAATAGTAACCATCATTACATTTATATCACGTATAATCATATAAAATAGGCTTAATACATCACTACTCTCATGTACTTGGGCCAAAAAATCAACTGCCTTCCTATACTTTGGCAATGTCCTATTTACCCCTTGAACTTGTTTAAAGCGACACATTGTCCCCCTAATATCCACTTGGCAAAGCAAGAAGAGAGTGAACATGTTGTCCCTCTAAAGTTGAAATTGCATTTAAGCAAGATTAGGAGGCTAATATGTCACTTGACAACTGATTTTCTTTCTACAAGTACAGGGGGGGAAAGGCTGTAAAATGTAAAGATAGAATTAATATGAAGTTAAAAACACTATTTGATCCCTAACCAATCCGAAATGTTAGCCCCCTCTTCATTATTTGGAAACATTGGCCTCCTGACACATCCAGAATGCTTATTTTTTAGCCTTGGCCTATTATTGATAACTTTTGCACCTTAAAGTATCCAAAATTGTTAAAATATCAATCGGTTTTGATGGTTGAGATTTTGGACAAGTCAAGGGGCAAATAGTTCATGGGGTATTGTTTCAGATAAGTCGGTGGCTAAATGCTACTAAATAGTAGGACAAAGACCAAAAGAGAAAAAAACAACAGTTTAGATAGGTGAAGAACCAAATAGATACTTTAACCCATAATATAATTACAACATGACAATAGTGAAGCTTCAATACTATGGTGTACAATGAGAATTCTGACTGCAACTTACACTGTGAATCACAATGCTGCCTTTTCTTGTCAAGTGCGTAATTTCTAGAAAACAAGAAAATTTTGTATTGGATAAAACTTTAGATACATAGAATATTGTTGTAATTGAAGGATGAAGAGGGATAGGATGGTACCTATTTGGTAAACTGGTCGAGGAAACATCAAGTCCACAAGATAAATATGATTAATGGGACAGATGTTAGTTGAAAATGGTACTTGTAATTAAGGAAACAACATTTAACTATTTTTAGTGAAAGCTATTACAAGTTTGCAATTGTTGTGTTGGATGTTCCATGTTCTGAATCCTTGGGTGGCTGAATTTGGAAATTGTTATATGAAATATCCCTGCAAATTATGTAAAAACTTGTATTGACACAAATATTATATTATCACAGTTACGAGCTGTAGAAGGTAAGCTGGAAATAAATAATATCCAAAAAAACATTCATACAAATGGGTTTTGTCATTAGTCCAAGAAGGGAGATGCCCGCCCAACATATTTCTTGTCAGATACCTACGCAAAATGAAACATTTAGAAAAATGAAAAATATCAATGTTTTTAAGGACAAGCTCCAAACTTACTCATGACTGTTCTTGAAAACATAGATATACCCTTGACTTACAAAATGATAGATTTTGTACTTAAGATTTTCGACATTGAGCAATTTTTAGACTAGATAACATTTATGAAGCAATTTAAGCCTATGTAATATAACATGTAAAACAGTACTCTTAGTTGAACCCGGGAGAGAGGGGGTCAGGTCAGTGCACCCCAGTCAGTCGAAAACAGTCCTTATAATGGTGGTTAAGAGGCCTAAAAACAAAGAGTTAAGTACGTAGAAGCTGTGTTATTTTTTCACTTCAAGTGGTCAAAAGTTTGATATTCTGTCAATGTATGGACCAAAAACTGTTCCAGATTGAAAATGTTGAGAATTTTTGTTTTATCATTTCTTAAATTAAAGGTAGAACTATACTTCCATGAAAATATCACATTCCGAACAAATTTAGACCTTATCCGCTGTTTTAACAATTAGCAAACAAATAAATATGGATAGTTAAAGTAGATCAAATAGTGTTTTCTCATACAGCTCAGACACGTGCTCCAAAGAATCTGGGATGGAACCATTTAAGTTATTAAAGCTTAAATCCCTGTAACACAAAAAAAAGCAAGTCAGCATTTATTCATCTTGTAACTTTGACAATCTAATTCCTGTGTAAATTTAACTATACTTCTGTATAGGGTATATGTTGTATAAAGAGAAGAACTCACAAGTATTCTAATTGTGACCATTTACCGATGTAATTTGGAATATGGCCATTGATTGAGCAGTTTCTTAGTATCCTGCACAAAAGTTGTGGTGTTGTAATTTAGACAAATGTAAGTTTCAATAAAATGTATAGGAATAAGAAAAATAAAACTCACAATCTGAAAATGTTGCTTAGATTTCCTTCTTTCGGGAAAGAGAAATCTGTAGTGTTTCTTAAATCACTAACCCATCTGCAACATAACAACAATGTAAAAGCATGACAAAATCAATATAAAACAATTATAAATTATGTACAATCTAAAAGAGAATTTTGTACTTACAAAGTATCAAGGTTAGACATTTGAAAAATCTCCACAGGCAGATTTCCTTCAAACTCATTTCCCAAAAGGAACCTAAAATGAGAGACCAATTGAATTTTCTATTACCTACTTAATTCAACTAGTTGCATTTCAAATGATTCTGATGCACTAATGTCTTACAGAGAAGTGAGGTTTTCCCATTCTGAAAAGAAGCTTGGAACCTGACCATCTAAATAGTTTGCTGATACATCACTGCGTTGAACGGTGCAGTTAGGTCTCTTAATGTATATCTAATTACATAATGAAGATATAGATTTTCTATTTTTTGTTGAGTGGATGATATCTTAATTATAAACAATTCGTGAACTTATACACAAAAATTCTAACTGGAAATCCTGTTGTACTTACAAGTATTCCATTGAAGAAAAGTTTTTATAACTTTCTGGCAATTTTCCACTGAATTTGTTGGATCCCAAGGCACTACAATAAAATGCAAAACATAGAATTACTTTTATGATCAGCTAATTAAATAACAAGTAAAAGTAAATAACTTACAGTTCTTGGAGATTGATCAAGTATCCAAGTTCTAAGGGAAGATGACCAATTAGTTGATTCTCCCCAATATCCCTAATTAATTCAATCAAAATAGTAAATGAATAACGAATCATATATAAATTTGTAGGAAAAAAAAAAAAAAAAAGGAGTTCAGGTTTTATACATCCTCAAGAGATTAGTTAGTTTGCCAAACTCTTTGGGAACTTCACCAGTAAGCATGTTACCGAATAGATCCCTGAAACATTAACACAATTTTTATATTTATTTCTTTTAAGCTGAAAAATGCACTAATATGAAAACAGTGACTGACTTATAAGAAACAAAAAAATGATTCGAAGGAAGCATAATTTGCTTAATTTGATAAATTTCCAATCATATATACTTACATATTTTGAAGCCATGCCAAGCTTCCCAATGATGAAGGTATATCTCCATTCAGGAAATTATACCCTAAGTTGCTGTAATCAGAAATTTACTACACTATTAATATGTATGACAGCTAATCATTTTGTATTTATATACACATGTTAACCTATTTATAAGGGTTCACTTGAACTTAGACAAAGAATATTAATCATTTTCAAGTTTATATTGTAAATTCAATTTTTAATTTAAACTATGTATTGTTACAGTCAAGGCTATGGTGAGGGACTCCCTCACTTACTATTCTAAGGGAGTTTTAGCTTTAATCTAGTTACCAAACAAAATACACCCACCTAATTAATTTAATGAATTTAAAGTAATAAAATTCTAATTTATTTTGTTTACAACACTTTCTAATTAGTATCCTAATTAAATCAAACTCTATTTTCCTAAATACTAATTAATTCAAAAATTAATTAATTAATCATATTATCACATACGAATTGCAGCAAATTGAATTTATTTCAACATTAATTTATAATTCTAATAAATTATCTGGGTTTCAATCTTTTATGTGTAAATTTAACATAAATTATTTTAATATTTGAGTTTAGGGTTTATAAAGTTAGGATTTAGGGTTTATGGGTTTAAAGTTGTTAGGGTCTAGGGTTTATAAAGTTGGGACTACGGGTTTATGATTGTTAGAGTTTATAAAGTTCGGGTCTAGGAGTTTAGAATTATTTGAATTTAGGGTTGTTAGGGTTTAAAATTAAGGACTACGGGTTTATGATTGTTGGGGTCTAGAGTTTATAAAGTTGGGGTCTAGGAGTTTAGAATTATTTGAATTTAGGGTTGTTAGGGTTTAAAAAATTAAGGACTATGGGTTTATGATTGTTAGAGTCTAGGGTTTATAAAGTTAAGATCCAGGAGATTAAGTGAATAAATTAGAGAATTAATAATAGATTTTTGTTCTTTTAAATTAGATGGTTATTTTGTTTGGTAACTAGATTAAAACTAAAACTCCCTTAGAATAGTAAGTGAGAGAGTCCCTCACCATAGCTAGACTGTATAACGTTATTTCATATATCAGTTATATAGTTTTTTAAGCAACCTTATTATTCTTTTTGTAGGATTTAATTAGTATGTATCGTCATGCTACTGATATATTGTCTTGGTAGAGAAATACACATTTTAAAATCTTGCTTGTCCTTGTGATTTATAACCACTTTTAGACAGAAGAAATATTAGAATATGTCATTAATAAGTTTTTTTTTTTTTTGGTTCAATAACGATAAAATACATTATTTAATATTTTAAGTGGATCATAATATAATAGGAAAAAGTTAAGATGTATTTAGAATATAAAGTAACCAAATTAACTGTAAAAGCCTGCTTACAGATGCTCTAGTGATGTCAAGTTTCCAAGTGATGATGGTACACGGCCACGAAAATAGTTCCCTCTCAAACTGCTGAGATAACAAAATAACATTGATTTCTCAACTCATATCAAATGAAAATTTTGATACAATAACGAGCTAAGTACAAATAAATATGGCCTCAACAACAATAAAAATAAATATTCTTACGAAAAACTTTTTAAAAAAATCTTGATCGGCTAAGATCACACAAAAAGAATTTGTCAGCATACCATGTGAAACAACTATTTAATATGAAGGGACTAATTAATGTTTTGGCAAGAGACACAACTACTATTATGGAATAATACTCGATGCAATTGCAAACTAATTAATGGATTTAATTAATACATTTGATAGCCTCTTGAACTTCTTTGTTTATTAGTCATCTGAAGTAAAAAAATTTCACTTAGCCTCCTCAACTTGTAATTTCTTTCCACTTGGCCTCCTCAACTTGTCAATCGTGACATATTTGCTCCTTTTATACTGACGTGACATGAATTTGTTTATAACCACTTCTATTATGTCACGTCAACACAAAGAGGAAAATGGTCATATTTGACAAGTTGAGGAGGCCAAGTGGAACAAAATTAAAAGTTCAGGTGACTAAGAAGTTATCGTCTAAGTTGGGGTGGCAAAATGAAAAAAATGAACAAATTTAGAAGGACCAATAGATGTTAAGCCTAATAAATGCATGAATCCTAATTTAAAATAATGCTAAAACAAAATAGCAAGTCAAACTAAAAGAGAACAATAATTAAAATTAAAACAGTAATGACGGAACCGGGATACTAATTAGGACCCTGGAAAAGCAGCAGCTCGTTTATAACAGATTGCAAAATAAGGCAATAATGGAAATGTATAAAATAAGTTTTCATTGGTTAGTAACTGAATTCTTTAACATTCAAGTGTTTTCTAAGCAATGAAAATGTAGTCTTTTCTTGTAAAGAATTGGTTACAAACATAGTGTAAAAGTGTTACAGGCTACTTACAGTGCTTTTAATGATGTCAAGTTTCCAAATGATGATGGTATAGAGCCACCAAGTACATTCCCCCTCAAGTAGCTGAGATGAGAAAATAACATTAATTTCTCGTATAAAAACTGCATTCTGTTATTAGAATGAAAAGCACAGTTCGACATTATTATGATGCGAAAGCTGACAAATACAATGTTACGTTAAAGTAAGTATTAAACTAACATTAAAATGATCTTTTCAATCTTGATCTTCCCCGGCATTTATAGAATTTGTGATGAAAGATTTAGGTGATGCAAAACATACATAATGTATACGCCTCATAAGAGATGGATACGATGGTACTGCTAGAACATTCTCCCAATAAAAGCATATATTAGGAAAGATTCTAAGATTAGAACTTAGAAGTACACCCTTAAGATCCATGTCCTTCTCAAAAATAAGCAATCGCCTCAAATATTAGGAAAGATGCCAAGACTATAAGTATACCCTTAATCTTCCATATACATTTTTAGTCGACAATTTTATGTATGCAATGGTCTTCATGAGATTTGGTATTGCTAAAGCAATAGGTTTTGTTAGGAGCCAGCATTATAATCTAGTTATGTGGTTGTTGTACTATTTAACAGGTATTTCTACTGCTGCATTGTGTTTCAAATAAGAAAAATGTTATCTTAGAAGGGGTTCTCTGATGCAGATCCGAATAATGGTCTAGACACAAGAAAAAGTACGACACATTTCCACCTTAGGTAACACAACAAATAGTCAACCACATAGCAAGTTCATGGCCATTAGAAGCTTCAAAAGAAATTTGTTTTTTATTTAAGAATGTTCTTGAAGAGTAGACCAAGAAACAAATGGATAATGGCTTATACAGCGAAAACAAGAGTGACACTAATCTTTCAAAGAAACAAGTTTCGCGTTAGGATAAAATATTTGATTGAGGTATGACTTGTTAAACGAGTTCATTCGTAATGTTCATTTGTCCTTAAAAAAATCTTTGTTCAAAGAATCTCATAGGTCTGTTCAGCAAGTTGGTTGCTATAAAGATAATACATCTTTCAATGGCTTCAGCTCGCCTCTTAAAGTGATGGACAAAAAGGAACCACTTGTGATGATCATTTGGATGAATTTTAGGTATCATCAGACTTGTAAGAATGAGAATGAAGATTTTATGATGAATGTATGAGTAAGAGAATATGTTGAACATAAACGGAAACAGTTTCCATCAAAAGAGAAGTTTGAATTAGTTAGAAACATCGTCGGGATTGGAATTGGATTGTATTTAGAAACGGAAACAGTTTCCAAATCAGAAATGCCTGACCTATCCAAGTCTTCTTATACAAGCTTCAACTAGTCCTCCAACATTCAATGAGTTTCAGAAATAAAAATCCATCAAAAATAGCAAGTGAATTTCTCAAGTTTCCTAGGAAAACATGTGTTCTAAAGTCTCAGAAATGGGAAATTGAAAGAGAATACCTCTTGACTGATCATCCTGAGAGTTAAAAAAAAAAAGATAATGAGATTGGCCATTGTCCAATTAGTAATGTAGGGGTTAGGGAATCCGTAACCTCCGCCGGCGGCTGACCCCTCGCCGTAAGAGATCAGACAAACCGATACCCAACCCAAAATTCAAAATCCCAACCAAGCCAAAGCAAAATGTTTAAACAATCGAACCAAATGCTAGTTATGGTTTGGTTTTGATTTTTGGGTTTTTGCTCACCCTAATTGTATTGGTTTATAATATAGTTAATTATACCTAAATTTGTTCAAAAGAATGTGATTTGTGTTTGGACTTTAAAATATAATCAATCAATTCTCAATTTGATTTGACATTGAGCATATGACACCTAGTATAGAATTGAGCTTCTTCTTTTTTGTGTCAATCATGGAATTTAAATCCAAAATTATTTTTCGAAAAGTGAAAGTAATATTTTTTTTGTCTCTGAGAATGAACTCATCTCTTTTGCGTTGCTTTTAATGAATTGTGAAAAATAAAAACACTTACATGTATTCCAAATTCTTCATATTGCCAAGGACTTCAGGAATTCTCCCGTTAATATTATTATCTGATAAATCTCTGCATTCTCAAATAAAGTTATGAATATCAATAAAGAAAATTATAGAAGACTTGGTCCCTATTCGTCTTTGACTTATTTTATAATATTTAGTTCAGTTCAGCTAAATTTTGTTCAGTAAAATTCAGCCAAATTCAGTTAACTCAACTAATTCAGTACAGTTAAATTCAACCTTACTTAAATGCACTATAGAAGACAAAAAGCTAAAAGAAAAAAATATCTAGTAAAAATTAACATAAGGCCAAAAACGTGGAGCTACACAAATTTACAAAATATAAATATTTTAGTTTAGCAGTCTCAAAATGATAATTTTAATGATTTGAAATTGTTTAATACTCTATATTTATTATCATACCACATTTCTTATTTTCAAGATCATCATTTTTCAGATTTTTGAAATGTTTCCCTCCCTGACGAATATTTGGGAGCAATAAAGAAATTATTTCTAATCAACATTGAGATGCATGAAAAAAGAAATAAAAGAATGAGAAGATAAATACTTACAAACTCTGAAGGTAAGACAAGTTAGACACATTTTCATGCAGAATCGATTTGCTCACTCCAACTCCAGTAATAATTCTATCATCAAAGAAAAATTAAAATAAAGTTTGTAATACAATCCGAAAACAATTCAACGATCTTCTTAATATATTTATATGCTAATATATTAATATGTAAGAACTTTATTTAGCATTGACAAAAGCATATAAGGAATTATGAAGAAAAACAAATGTAAAATTAAGGTATACAAAAAGAAAAAAAGATCCTTAATCATTTTTGTTTTGGTGGATTGATGTTTTGATCCATTCCTTCCTAATCTCCAAATTTTGTTCTATGGACAAAAGTAGTTTTATGTTCTGCATGTATCTCAAGTTTTGTTATGTGCCGAGAATTTCTAAAAGACATCGAGGATATATGTGCTAGTTTTATAAACAACGAATTTTTGTTAACTGTGTCAGAAAATAACTTTTTAGCTATTAGATGCTTACTAAAGGTATAGATAAATAACCAAATATTTTAGTAAAAGATCGGAGATTTAATCTGGGCAAAACTAAAATAATTAGTGCATTACACCTCTCTAGACAAAAGTAGATATAAGTTATAAGAAATTTTCTAGAATACACATGTGTAAAAACAGTAAAGAATGAACCATACATGTCGATTATGTGACAAACAATAGTAGAACCTGTGGTTGTACAACTGCACTGAATATAAATACCGGAGACCGATACATTGCAATTTTGACGAGAAAACTCCCTTGGAATTTCCACATTCAACCCCTCTATCAATGCTTTCATAGCATTTGCTGGCACAAAAATGCAAACATGTATCAATACAAATTAATTAAGCAGTTAGACACTTTAAACAAATTTTTAAAATCTCTTATTTTATATCTTTGAATTTAATTATAAATTAATGGTCGAGGGCTAGTTTCTTTTGCATTATCCATACCTCAAATGTATCTTCAACCGCTTTTTAATTAATTGCAAAAAGGCAAACTTAAACTATGGGAATAACTATTCCATGAAATAGCTACTTTTTTTTGTTAAACAAACCGCTCAAACTAGGAATAGAAATAGACAAGAAAATTGTATAAATACCTTCATCACAAGGCAAACCACCAGGGATGGAGCAATTGAAATCAGAAACATAAGAATCGCAATGAGGATTGTAAGTCGGACAACGGGAGTTCGCCTTCAGACCGGTAGCGCTGTCATAGAAAACAACTAAAACAACCATTCCAATAACCACCTTTCTTATGATCATTTCTTCCATCAAAAACCCTCTTTTCTTAAACAAAATTAAGCAGCATGACATATCTGAATTTATAATAAGTAATAATGTAAAAGTAATTAATCTAGCATTAATTTGTTTATTATCTAAAGTTTTCTATGCATGTAATTATCGCTAGAAGAAGTGGGAGCTGACTGGAAATGAGATAAAAAGCTTAAAAAAAGGAGAATGATTGACATGCACTACTTCCTTCCTTGATGTTGCGTAAAGCTGTTGTCACTTCTTACCCACATAACATGACCTCATACATATTAGTTAAGGTATATATTTTCGTTATTTTCTGTTATCTAGTATCACATCTAAAATTTTCTCACCGATACCTTTAATTGTACTAGTTAGTTTGTAATATTGAGTTTAAATTGATGTCATTTTCTAAACTTTGAGCGTAAATCGGCACCATCCTAAAGTGACACTTTTACAAAAACGTTAATTTAATTGGGTTTCTGCATTCTTGTATTTTCTGTTAAAAATTAACTATTAATTTAAAACTCAAAAATAAAATAAATAAATCAACAAGTTTAATGAATTAGATATAAATAGGTCCACCTCATTTTGAAGAAGTATCCAGCCATATATATTTGAAGAATTGTCTAGCAAAATCTAGATTAAAAGAGATTCTAGAAATATCATTTAAATATCTTAAGAATTGTCTAGCAAAATCTAGATTAAAAGAGATTCTAGAAATATCATTTAAATATCTTAGATTTTTTTTCGGTTGATGATGCCACCGACCTATTTATGTGGCTAATAGAAGTTTAGTCACCGACTCTAATTAGTATAAATAGGTGTTGGAGTGATTTAGTTTGTGTGTAATAGAAAAAGAAAAATGTGAGTTAATTGAGGGTGTTTGTGTTTGAGTTTGAGTGTAGTGAGTTAAGGTCTTGTAAAATTTAGTCTTCATTAATAAAATAAAGAGTGTTTAATTAAGTTCTCTAAATACTTATCATTTTCTTTGTTCAATTTGATCCTCTAAGAAATCTGTACAAGCACAATATATGAACACTGAAAAATATTTGTATAGTTCAGCTAATGGTTTTAGGTTAAGTAACGAGCAGTACATAATTTGCTAATTCTATAAGCTATAGTACACTGAAAATAGACTTTCTACTTTGTCCGATTTACAAGAACAATCTCATGGTTTAAAAGTCTCAAATAGTCAGTTTATAAAAATTGAGTTTGCGTACTTATTCACATATATATAATGTCGGACGTTGCTAAATTGCAAATGTGTTTGACTCACGAGTCTTTAAGCACAAATTTCATAAACTTCAAACTTCAAAACTACATTACTGTCTTTTCGAATTGACCAAACTAAAGGGTTTGTTTTTGTAATCTTTCCGAAACAAATCACATGACAAATATGATCCTTGAATTTAAAGAAATCTAATAAGAAAATGATGCAAAATTAGAAAAACAATCCTGGTGACAAGTAGAAAAATGAAAAATAGGTGACATGAAACATGATTAATATTTAATCAAGTATGAATTCTTCACCCTTCCTCCAAACCACTAACTTGTCATGAGAAGATGGAAAATTCTGCAAATTAAAACAACCACTCACCTCTGCATATCTTAAAAATGGCATCTCCTTTTCCAAGTTTTTCCAGTCTAGCCTCAAGTTTGGCAGAACCTTGAAGCACAGACCTTCTATATTCCATGTCGAAACATTTTCTCCTGCTTCAATCTGCACCAAGTCTCCATTCTCAAGGCAAAGATATCGCAAACTTGAAAGCATTTCAGGATTCATCCAGCTTGGAAGACTTTCGCGCCGATAGCGCCTCAGGTACAATTCCTGAAGATTTGATGGAGGAGATAGTCCATTCAGCATTTCTGATATTTTTTCATTCTCACAATCTTCTGTATCAATAGATAGAACCTTCAGCTTTTCAAGCTTCAATAACACATCCATTTCGATTCTTGATATTTCACTGTCCTTACCTATGTTCATTCTTAGGACCCTCAGGTTTCTGAGTACTCCAAGCTCATCAAATCTACAGCTTTGCCTGTTTCCCTGATTTGCTACCCTGAATCCTGACAGTTCTTGGAGATGAGTAAGCCGTCCGATTCCCTTTGGTAGAAATTGCAGACCGCAGGATCCTAAATCCAAGATCACCAGCTTCCTCAGTGAAATGATTGATGGATTTAGTTTGACAAGATTATTGCATCCATTTAGAATCAGAATTTGCAAGTTTCGAAGATTTCGCACAACATTTGGTAGTTGTGTAAGGCCCGGGACACCACTAAGATTGAGACAAGCGAGGCGTTTCAACGAGCAAATCCATACAAGGAGATCGTCTACAGAAACATTTTCCATCCGATTGAGAGACAAATCCAATACTCTGAGGGAAGTAAGACATGGAATGTTCCTACCAAGTGTGACCTTATTACTTGGCATCACTAATAAAGCCCTGAATCTTGAGCTCTTCCTCAATGATTTCAGGTTCATTTCCCTTGTGAAACCCAGCCAACGAGGATCTCCGGTCAGTTTCTGTCTACTTTGCTCATCAAAGCTGCCAAATGATTCCTCCTCGGCTATCTTAATGGTCAATTCTCTAACCATGTCATGCATCCTGCAGATGTAAACTCTTCCGTCGTAGTCTCGCCTTTGTACTGCTTCAACCAAACACCTCGTAACAAGATCGGATAAATATTCAAACCCAACTTCTTTAGCTGTCTTTGAGCCTTTGCCATGAATTAATCCCTCTCCGACCCACCAATGTATTAACTGTTCAGCATGTATCTCAAAGTCTTCAGGGTAAATCGAGAAACATAAGAGACCTTGCTTTAAGTGAGTTGGAAGTTCATCGTAACTCAGTTGCAAAGAAGCCATTACCGTTTCGATCTGTTCACCAACAGTCAACTCATGAAAGTTCTTGTTTATGTCGGTCCATTGAACAAGAGAATTGGTTTTTGGTGCTAGTAATGCTGCTATTGTCTTGATTGCTAGTGGAAGTCCTCCACATTTATCCAAGATTTGCTTGCCTACTTTCTCGAATCGGTCATCAGGCGGACATTTCCCTCTACATCTTGAGAATGCAAATTTACTGAACAACAACCAACTTTCCTGTTTATTAAGAGGCTTTGGCTGATGAATCTGTGACTTCTCAACCCCCATACCCGTTGCCACCTCCTCATTTCGGGTGGTCACTATAATGCAGCTTTTTTTACCGATTGAATTCTGCAAACAGGAGCAGAATTTATTCCACCAAGGCACATTCATCTTCCACACATCATCCATCACAATTAGGCAATTATTCTCTTTCAGAATTTCACTTATTTTGTGCAACATTTGAGCCTCATCCCATATTGAAGAACTCGGCTCCAATTGCTCTAACATACTCCTCATGATTCTCTCAGAACTTGAAGTTTGAGAAACTGAAACCCATAGCATCTTCTCGAAGTGATTAGACACCATCATATCATTAAATATTTTTTGTGCAATTGTGGTTTTTCCTAATCCTCCCATCCCAGTGATTCCTATTCGGTTAAGTTCACTGGTGGTACCAAAAATCCAGCCTTTTAACTTCTCCAAGTCCGATTCTAATCCAATTATCTCAGATGGATCATAATCCTGAGACGTATATTTCAAAACATGATACGAATTATTCTCTTGTTCATTCAAGTCTTGTGCCTTCAAATTCGCACCCAAAGACCGCTCCATCATCTCCATTTTGGCGTTGATTTGCTTGAGTTTCTTGCCCGTTTGATACCAGAAAATGGGTTTTTGAAAGGAAAGAGTGGTGCAGGAACCATCTTTCTGGTAGTCATTTCGAACGAGGCAATCTGTTAAGATGTTGTCAGCTTCAAAAACAAGATCTTGTAGGCTTGCCAAGGTTGCCTTGACAATTTGCTTCTTGGTTTTGAGGTTTTCTGTATCAGCAAGCAAGGCCTTTGCAAGGTCCAGTTTTGTCTTCATGACCTCAAATTGTTCTTTGAAATCAACTGCAAAATAAGCTTGGGTTTGGAGAGTTGTGAACACTTGTTGTGCCAGGATCTGGATCATAGAATCCACGATTGCCATCTTCTTCTTGAAAGTTAGTTCTGTAAATATTTCACAATCAGGAAAATGAAAAAGAATACAAAGAAAAAGAAAAATAAAGATTATGCTATTCTTGATATAAGAAAAATGAGGCTATTTTTGACCGTGTCAAACAAGTTATCTAGAGAACGAGAATCAAAGACAAAATGGCTACAGAAGAAAAGGAAATCTCCGCCATCGATCACTGTACTTAACATCGTCAATGAAGTTAGCACAGTGACTGATCCGAAAAGCAGTCATCAATGTCCTTCAATGACTGATTAATGTTATGAACAAGAAATAAGACAGATTGTTGTATATATGAACTTGCTCAGCTAAAATACAAGTTGTTTAACTTTGCAAAAAGTAAAATGGAATTCTGATATGAAAAGCACATACCAAGTTCCCAACTCTTAAATTCAGCAATTGAAAATATGTAACCTGAAATGAGGCACTAATAAGTACAAGTTACCAATTAAGTAGACAAGAGGGAGATGATGGAATTACAGATTTTCTGGAACTCAACAACAGAAAATGTACAGAAAGAAGCTTATGATTATGAAGATCGGATCGGAGTATGCTCAGAAAGTAAGAACTGAGAAGTTAAGAGTTAATATAATAAAAGCATATTTCATGTAGCAAAGCAAAGCAATCATAATGAGTAATAATTATCATATAGTGGGATACACTATTTCCATTTTCCAGCAGCATATATACCTTTTATAAAGCCACTATATCTTCTTTTATTTTTCTCTCTTTTTGGAAGATATGTGATCCAAATTATACCAATGTTTTGGTACATTAATTATTTGTTTTGGTGTATTGTAAATCAAAGAAATAAAATGGAATATGTATTGGTGGAAAGTTGTGTCATGTATAGAGTTGTAACATTAGACAGTACTACAAGTGTTCTACTAGTAGCATCATGTTCTACTTTACTATATGTGCTTTTGTAATGATTTTAAACTCTATCAGTTCATAAAAGTATTCACTTCTAAGCTACCTAGGTTACTCTTTCTTACAACAGAGTCCAAATATCGAACCGATAGCAAACTTTGAATACTATGTTAATTGCTTGTTACTAATTAGAAGAAAGGAAGATAGAAATTATAACATTCACTCTCACACACCATACAAGACTTACAAATAAATCTGCACTTTTTCAGCTTTTCCAAAAAGAGCATGACCTTAAACCTAAGTACTATGATTTCAAGTCATATAGTCAGAATATCATGCAGTTTTGCCCCACTTAATGCTACACTCTGGCTTCGCCACTGCAATTGATCCGTGCATACAAACGATTTTGATTGAGGAGCATATTGGAGCAACTGGAACCGAGTTCTTCTATTTCGGACGAGGCTCAAATGTTGAACAAAATAAGTGAAATTCTAAAAGATAAGAATTGCCTAATTGTGATGGATGATGTGTGGAAGATGAGTTTGCCTTGGTGGGATAAATTCTGCTCTTCTTTATTAAACAGAGTTGCATAGCCGAAGTCACTTAGCTTGCTTCTATAATCGTTGTTGTTTGTAAAAACGATATCATCAAATTGAATTTTGACAGAGTAATTGCCATTGTGAAGACAGAAGGCATAAACGAGATGTTTCTTGTAAACTCGTATCTGTTACTCCCCATGTTTTGTTCTTAATGAAGTTACTTGAGTTGTATGATCTGCAAGCAAGGTCAAGCTTTGTCTTGATGACCTCAAACTGTTGTTTGAAACCGAAGTCTAGCTTGTTCATTCCAACAACAACTGAACATGTTTCCAGTAACCAGCTGCAGTTGTTGAAAAAAGAAGACAATTAATTACCAATTAAGAAGACAAGAGCACATAAAAGAAAGAAAGAAAGAAAGAAAGTACAAGGGAGAGATGATGGAATTACAGATTTTGTGGAACTCAAAAGGCAAAGACTAAAGAAAGAAACTAATTAAAACTGCCATTATTATTGAGAATTCTTTATTATGTGGAAAGATTGACTAAATGAAAACCCAACGAATATGTACAACTGCCATTATTATTGAGATATATTATAGTGCCACTTAATTTTCTACCTATTATGTACTAGCTATTAGATACTAGTATCAGATTCAGATCTGTAATTATGATATATTAATTATTGAATTCTTCTAATTAATTATCAAATCCATACTTGATAAGCTCGAATTTGACTATGATATATGGTTGTTTATTCATGTATTTAGGGGCTAATTAGACCATAATTGTATATATGTGGTGTCTAATAATGATATTTTCAGTTTAAGAGAGCCTTCAAAGATATTTGCTGAAAAGCAGCCTACCTGAGTGAAAAGCAGAGGTCACATCAGAAGGAAGGAGGGGTAAAAGTGCCGGCAGCTTGGGAGAGGGAGTGTAGCAGTGTGGAGTTGATATTTGCCAGTCAAAAAGGAGTCATTTGTCTTGCCAATGAAGATGTTTAACAACTGTAGCATAAAGTAGTGTTACTTTATAGCTGGAACCTTTTGTGCTAGTTGTACTTTAACTAGTATTTTATTAGTTGCTTTTTGCTTTAAGTAGTGAACAATTCTGAGGAGAGAAGTATCATCTCCTATCTTATAATCTCTTAGTATCTGTTTTTCTTCATAACATTAATCTTAGATTTCAGTAGTTGAAGCTCCTTTAATGGAGTTTATTGTAATTCCTTTTGTTGTTATACTCGCCATGTGTGAGTAGTACTCTCTACGAGCTAAACCAGCCTTTGGGCTGGTGTTGTAAGTCTCTTTATCTCTGTATTTAATGAATGAATGTTATTTCTTTTAGTGTTTAATGAAGTTCTGTAGATTTCAGGTCTCAACAACCTGTTACAGTATGCATAACCGACATGACCATTGCTTTTATGTATGCTTGTTCTTCATGTAGACATGTACATCTGATATGAACAGTTGAATGATGTATATCAAGGGTTTCCATGTTAAATGGGATGTTACTTCGTGCTTAATCAAGTAATAAAGCATCCTGAAAGGCCTTTAGGGTGTGAGTAATGCTTAGTAATTTGGAAATATGACCATTTGAACCAAGTTAACTTAAAGTAGAGACCTTGACAGAATAGTTACATGCATTCGTGAATTAAAGAAGGAGAGAAGGAAGGTTGCAATGACAGTTCCACGTTGTGTTTAGCTTGTTCCTTTTAATATATTGTTATCAATCATCATTTCTCATCATTTACTCTTTAGATCTGTTAGTAGTAGAGTTCTTAGCTTAGATAAAAGAAAACCAACCTCAAAATCAACCCTTTTTATGTTACCAGTTACTTAAGCAGACTGTTCCATAGCTAGTTTCAGTTTAGTTTTATTTCAATCCTCGTGGGAATGACACTTGTACTTACCAAAGCTACATAATCGATCTAGTATACTTGCTAAAGTCACAATCTGAAGTAACAATACTCTTTGAATTTAGATGGTAATTAGGTTGATGTTGTTTCAAATTAAACTATATACTAAAATATCTCGTTTTGCATTAAACAAAGGAATAAAATACAATTTTTAACATAAAGGGTCCAATCCATTTAGAAGTCCATTAGGATTCTGTTGTTTTGCTCGCATGAACAGATTGAAAATACCCATGATCTAATGGTTTGGAGAGTCACTCACCAATTGAATGGAACTGGTTACAGTTATGATAGAATTGGAGTAGTTAATTACAATTGATCCAACCAATCCAATAAAATTCTAATTATGTCAAGTGTAGTTAAACCTAACCGGCACATCCCTTGAAAAGGGGATTAATTCTGTTTTTTTTTTTCAACAAAAAAATATGATTTTTTTATTATGAAAATATAGTTATTTACTACAATACAACTTCCACTATCACCAATAAAATTGAAAGTACTCGGACTAATTTTCAAACCAAATTCATATATAATAGTAATGAATTCGGCAATTCATATTAAAATGTTCACCTCCCTCATTTCTTTTATACAAGTAATTACTAATTCCTATATCTTAAAACAATACCTTTTTTTTTTCGAATTTCCATATTCATAAGTAAAATTCCAATATGACTTGATTTATTATTAAAAGAATCTATAAGTTCAATTTAAAAATATTTAGATGAATTTTAATATGAACATACTTTCTTTAATGATAAATAAATTCATATGAATATATTTTGTCTTCAGTTTCGTGTTATGAATATGAATCTACAACAATCACATCATGAAATTCATATATTTAATTCCTACCTTTTTCTATTCAGATTATGTTTTATTTTTTATATTTAATTTTAAAATTTGCAGAAACCTATGAAAACATAAAACAGTAAAAAAGAGAAATTCATAAAGGGACTAAGAAAAGTGGGGAACAAAATAACAAAAAATAGACAGATTTTAATTAGGAGGAAAAAAGGAAAATAATGAGAATATAAAATATGAATTAGTTGTTGTGATTAGAAGAAAGACGAAAAAGATAAAATAGAAAGGAAGAGTTTGTCCAAAGAACTAGAATTTGTGAGCAGCGGCAAAAGAAGAAGAAGAAGAAACATAAACTAGTGGGCTAAAATGTAGGGATATTTAATAATATATAAAATAGTATAAAAGGCGTGGATGTTAAACAGTGTGAATTGCAAATTCGGTTTTTTACAAATTTACCCTTGTCTTAATTTGAGGGATAACCTTTGTAATTTTGGCTCCTACAACCGACATACTCAATTCCTTTTCACCCATTTCTCTGGCTCAGCATCCCACCAATCCCTAACCCTAATGCCGACCATGGGATAATCTTCGGCTCCGGTGCCTTATCCAGCTCTGATCAACCTAAGGGACGGCATGACCAGTAACCTCTTGCTTTTCCCCTTTTATTTTTTCTTCGCAATTTCTGTGGTTTTGATGTTCGTGGCGCTCTTATCTAACTATCCGACGAGTTTATCGATTTCTTCCATTTTGGATTCTGGAGTCTGACATCGTCTCAATTTAAATCTGGTGGGTATTTCGTTACTATGTCGCTTCCGGTAGTAGTTATTTCGTACCATCCCTCTTTTTTTTTTTATTCTGATTGGCTTTCTACTCCCATTATTTATATTATCGATTTTATGGGTATTTTTTTTCTCAGGTTTGTTGATCTCACCCTGGCGATGCCTTCATCCAACTTGCAGGTGAGTTCTTCTTGGTATTTTCCTTCTGTTTATTTCCTTAGTTCCCGGTCTTACTCTCTGTGCGATGTAGTTTTTGACTCGGTTATTTTCCGAATTAAATGTTTGCTGTGATAATTTTCCTTATCGTAATTGCCTTTCTTCTACTGTTTTTTTTAATCGTGTTTATTGAATTTTGCAGCATTTGTTTAGAATTTCAGTTGGTTAAATTGGGTGCTTTTGCTTGATTAGTGTGGAATGCTTTAATCATTGTTTCTATTTTACTTTGTATTCTGCAAATTTGCTAATTTCCTTTTTGGATTGCATTTTCAGTTCTAATTGCATAGGTAAATTCAGTTGCCAGTTATGTATTCTTATGGATTCCTTTGTAGTAGGAATTTCAGTTGTTTAATATAAGTAGCATTGTTCATTTCCAATTCCATCATCTTTTTATTACATCAAATGCTTATACATGTTCACATTATTGATTTTGTTGGACGTGCTACATGTAAATGCCATTTTCTCTGTTTGTGGTGAGTTTCTCTTACTGTCCCTCTTTCTCTGTCAACTTTTTTCATGTCTCTTTTCTCTATTTTAATTTTTTCGGCTTCTTTTACTTGCTATCTCTGTGAATTGAAACGTCATTTGGTACTATCTATTGATTTGGATATAGTGGTTGTTTTCCAAAATTTGGAAATTTGGTATGGTCCTGTCTCAAATTTCAGCATTACTTTCTTTCGGTGAGCTATCCTTATATAGTTAAAATGTTGTTCTGTCTCCAAGTTACTGTCTTTTAAACTTCTCATGTTTGTATTTTTTTTTTTTTATGTGTTCAGGCTTTTTCAAGATTTAACCAAGGAAAAACCTTTGCTTTCTTTATCCCCTTCTTCTGTTTGATTTTCGGTCATGGTAAGTTGAGTTGTGACTTTTCTATTGCTCAAATCTTTCTTTTTACAATTTAAACATATTCTTATGAACACAATTTTATGTATATAGAATGACAACTGCCTATAGTAATTTCGGTATTGAATTGCTTTTCTCTCCATTGTGTTTCATGGCTTTATTTTCTTCTTAAAACATGAAAATCACATTATATTTTCTACACCTGGTGCTCTTTACAGTTACATCTTGGTTTATTTGTTCCTGATGTCGAAATCTTTATAATCATTCATATTCTTAAATTTATATATTTTTCAATCTCAACTTTGAGGCCTTAGTCTCAGCCTCTTGCAATGGTTTTGGTTGTGATTGGAAATTTGATAGTTAGGCGAAAAAGGTTCATGATCTTGAGATTATAGGCCATGGTGTTCTCACTTATTCTCAGTATCTTTCAATTTGGTTCAATAACACTTAGTTTAATTCGATTAAAATTTAATTTATTATTAAAATTATTATTACATTCTTTATAATTATTTATTTATTATATATAATTTATAATTATTTATTAAATTATCTATTACAATTATAATTATTTATATATAGTTTATTATTATTTGTAATTATTTATTATAATTATAATTATTTATATACTTTATACTTTCAGTTTGGTTCAATTGCATTTAGTTAATTCAATTCAAATTTAATGTATTATTATTATTATTCCATTTTTATTATTATTTATTTTATATAATTGAATTTTTATTATTATTATATATACATATTTAAAATATAAATTAGTATATATTATATTTAAAATAATTAATATATATATACATTATACACTTTTTTTCTTTTAATTTGATATAGAATTATTATTATTATTATTGTTGTTGTTATATACTTATTTATTTTTATTATCTAATTGCATTAAAAACTAATATATCAGATGGGGTAAAAAATTTAATTGCTTTGTTTTCTGTTTACTTTGTTTATATTTTGTTTCATTTACCATTAGATTTGTTTTTATTCTATGATCTAAAAAAGAAGGAAAGCAGAAATCAAAGGATAATGGAAGCACCGAGCCATAGGCGAACACAACCAACTATAGGCCAACATCCTAACCCCACACGAATGAACATAGTGAGGAGGATGAAAGAATCTATAACAAAACAAGGACAATGACACTATGTAAATAAAAGAAAGAAAATGAGAATTTTAATTGATGTGTCACATGAAACAGTTTAGAGAAGGTAAATTCTCAGGGACTGTAGACTGGGCTGCGTAAGTCAGGTGTCCCCTTCCAACAAACAGTTACTTCAGCTCTTACAATCTACAAACAAGAGTTGTCTGGCTATTTAGTCTAGCTTATAAAACAATGTAATATTAGTATTTCCCTTAAAATATATTATGTTATACTATAAGCAATTAATATATATTATATTTACAGTATTATGTTTTCTTTTAATTTGACTTAGAATTATTATTATTAACATATGCACTGTAAATATCTCTTTATAATTTTATATTTCATTTTCTTTTAGTTTGATTTCTTTGAATATTCTCCTTGATGAATATTTGGTTGGTATTTTTTATCATTTCTTATTGTAATTGAGAAGTTTCATAATCCCAAACATGTTCGTTGTATATTACGTAATTTGATAATTTCTAAATTCATTAATATTGTGGTAACCACAAAATTTTAAAATTTAACCTTTGGTTTAGTAGGGGATATTGAAATATAACTGGAAATTATTATGTGACATTTTTTTCTCATATAGTGGAAGTCAATCTTCTATTAATATAGGGTGAATAATTTAAAGGTCCCCAACATTTTACATAACTAATTGTTTAGTCTCATTATTTTGAAAAACACATCATAAAGTTCCTTTTTTTGTGAGGATTAACCATTTGGTTTTTCTGTCTGTGTTTTGTTAGAGTTGTAACAGTTATATTTTAGTATGAATATGCAGACAGAATATAACAGAATCACATAATCATTTTGTATGACAGAATAGACGTTTTGAAAGTTAAAATATGTTACATTAAAAATCTAAAAAATAGAAAAAAAAAACCAAAAAGTTATTTATGACAAAAGACAATGATCTTATTCAAAATAGTGGGGCTAAACAGTGTGTTATGTAAAACATTGGGAACTTTTAAATTATTCACCCATTAATTTATGCAAATTTTTGTCAGTATATAAGTTAGTATAATCGAGGAGTGAAACTTATAATTTTAAGTTTGATAAGATTTCAAAATGATACTCCCTCTGTTCCTATATGTAGTTCGTTCTAGACACTTAAAATAATTTCAAAATATAAGGTGTTCTCAGTTATCAAGAAAATTTTGGCTAACTTCTTCCTTTCTTACCCTTTCTTCTTTATATTGATTACTCCATCTTTTTCAAGGTTCAATAAATGAAGAGTGAGGCAAAGAGCCAATGAGAGGGAGTATATTTGAGCTATTAATGTTAATTGAGGTGCAATTAATATTATTAAGACTTTTGAATAAGGTTATATTAGTAATTGTAATCTATATTAAATGTCTTTCTTAATTTGTGTGAAAAAACCTAAAAAGCCTTATATAAAGGAACGGAGGGAGTACTTATTATTCAACATTTCGAATGTACTATATTGTTTATATTTTGTTGTTAATATCATTAGATCTATTTATTTTTTCCTATTAATTGTATTTGTTTGTACATGTATTTTTTTTATCCCGAAGCAACGCGAGGGTATCTTCTAGTTAAACTATAAACATTGGTAAAATAAAAAAGTTGCATAACTGCTTCACTTGAGAAAATCAATATAAAATAGGGGTTTGTGGTAAAAGATGAAAAGTTACATGAGTTAGTTGTAAATTAGAATTGAAAGATGGTATTTGGTGTAAATTCCTCAACAGAATATTGACCCACTCTAAGGAAAGCCCAACCGATGAAACCCAATGGCAAGCCCAAGCCCTCAATGCAAACAAGACAATAAATCTGATTGGAAGTAAATGAATATTAATATATTTAACATTAATAAAGGTGAAAGTTAGAGAAGGTTAATGAGAGTAACGGAACGAAATTGGAAATTAACTATTAACTTTGTTTAGAAGTTTATGGAATCGAATGGAGGTGAATGAATGTAAATTATAATTAAAAAGTTGATGTTACCTCTTTTAATCCCTGAATTGCAGGTTAAGTTTTCGAGATTAATGGAAGTAAACTATTAACCTCCATAATAGAATATAATCCTTGATTCATTCTCTTCCTATATATACATCAAATATACAATCAGTCAACCTATACCAAAGGTAACAAACTTAATGATAATAAATACAAATATATCAACATATATTCTAATACTCCATTAACTTTTATTTATTCTCTAAATAAATTTCTCAAACGAGTTAATTAGAAATTTTACATTTCATTGTTTAGGATTTAACCTTATTAGCTGGGCTCATCTCAAGGGCTTGTTATTTCACAAATTAGAAAGCCCAATGTATATTTTTATTTTCACAAAGCTATCCTAAATTGACATCCTTTTATTAGTCAAAGCAAAACAAATTTAATGACTTTCTTTCTTTTTTAATTTGCAGATTTCCTTTAGAATTTCACAAAATAAAATGATTTCAAATTTGATGATAAATAGCTAGAAATCGTCTATCATTATATCTACCCCAAGCTATGCCTTTTCAACTCCAGTCCTGCTCGTTTTCAAATTTGGAAAATTGTCACGTTTAACAAGTATATTAAACCATCAACTCATTTCCAAAAATCACATCTCATCTACTGCTTGTTTTCTTTTCAAGTTGACCATTTCATATCATAAATCAATCTACAATACTTGATCAAATGTTTTCGTGCTTCTTGATCTAACAACTAATTAACTTAATCTTATTGTTTAGTGGCCATGATTGATACAAATGTGAACCACAATTGCCGACGAGTTATTAGCTTGAGATCAATTGATGTTGAAATATATTTGATATGAATAAAATTTGGATTGTCTACATTATTACATATCTTGCTTTTGGGCTAAAAATATCCGATCGTGTGTATATTCACAAATTATACTTTAAGTACTTTTTTAGCTTGCTTAAAATGATATCATTAATTCTTAAAATGATATCATTAACTCGGTAAGTCGATGTGACAAATAAAAACAAGAGAATTTCAATATACAGATTAGACATCTAGAAACACAAGAACAATCATGATCAGATTCATATCTACCTATATAAACACAAACCGTAAGCAGTACAAACACACAAGTATGTTTATGTTTGTACCTGTGTGTATATATATTTATGAGTATGTCTTTACCTCAATTTGTCGGAGTAATTAAATATTATTTGACCAATTGTCACATAAATTACTATGATACAAGAAAGCAAAAATTACATGATTTGAATCTAAATGAATGATTATATCTGCAAGCCAAGGTTTCCACTGCTAGTCCATCCTTCTTGAACTTGATTTGAATACTGCAAATTCCATAGTACATCTTCTATTGAAGGCCTATTACTTGCCTCTTCCGACAGGCAATTCATCGTGATTTTAACCGCGGTTATCAGCGATTCGTATGCGAAAGTTCCCCTTGTCGACGGATCAGCTATAGATCGTAATTTCGAAGGCGCTTCACTGAAGTTCTTCTCTAGCTGTTCAATAAGAAAAACATCATTTTAAAGACTAAAACAACTTTGTAAATGAAGTCAGTAGGAACATAATTCAACTTGCAGAATTACCTGAATCTTTAACTCGTCCAATTCGCTTGTAGATTTGATGATTTTACCAGTAATAATTTGAAGTAGGATCAAGCCTAGTTGATAAACATCTTCCTTTTCCGAATTCGTACCGCTGACATGTATATCTTTTCCATTTAGCGGACTCTCCGAACCTCCCTGGTAAGTTGAAAGACCGAAACTTTAATTAGTAATATACATCTTGTGCCGAAATTTAATTAATCTGCCAATCAATTATGTTACGAAATGGTACCTTAGATGGCAATGGAACGTTGTAGTTACCGAGTTTTGCAGTGAGACAATCATCCAACATTACATTTTCAATTTTTATATCATTCCCAAAAATTCCAGGAGCAACTCCTGTGTGCAAGAACTGAATTCCTCTCGCGACTCCGATTGTGATTGACATTCTTTGTGGCCATTTCATTATCTCTTTCTTTCTTGAATCTGACCGATAAAAATCATGGATTAAAATTGAGAAACTACACATATGTTGTTCTATTTTGATTATGGTTTTTAGGATATTGTTTTGAGTTACCTGAAAGATAAGTATGGAGAGATCCATTGAAGATGTGTTCAAACAGAACAAATACAGTACTCGCCGTAGCGGAATGGTCCTGGTAAGTAACAATACAGTGTCCAAGAACACTGACTAAATGCACATGTCTGAGCTTTGATAGTACTTCCATGTGTTGAGCCAAATTTTGAGCCACATTCTTCTGTTTTAATTTTATGCATTTAATTACTACCATTGAACCATCTTCCAGACAACCCTTGTACATCTGTAGATCAAACAGCAACGAAAATCAGGAAACAAGTTTTAGATTTCTTACCAAATTGTTGAAATTTTTGTACCTGTCCTTGAGATCCTTCTCCTATGAAATTTTCGGGGTCAAAATTGTTAGTTGCATCTTCAATCTCTTCTACTGAAAATACACGATAAGGCGAAAGACCAATTGCAGCTGACCTCATTGTTTGAGGCACTCTCCCTACATAATTGAACTTATTTTATTTTCCACCTTTAACTAATAATGAGTGCATTGGAAGGAAACGGATACCGAAAACATTATTTCTAAAACATATTCTTCGAAACATAGACAGTAAAATGGAAATGGAAACAGGAAACAAAACTGAAACGGATCAAATTTGAAAATGCATAACAAAACTGAAGAGGAGTTTCTGTTAAACTTACTTGCATCAATGGTGGGAACAGAGGAGCTGCGAATAGCCGTTTTATGTGCCATATATCCATCAAATGTGTCACCATCGTTTCTCCTTTTCGATCTTCGAACAATAACAAGAACCAACAATGCAATAACAAGTAATATACCTACAAATGCTCCAATGATAGCGAGGATTAGGCCTAATTTGACATTCGACTTCTTCTTCTCCTCAACTTCAGCTCGAGGCTTAACAGCTAATGCTTCCTTTTGGCAGAACGACAACGGATGCTGGTTTCTTGAATTCCCATCAGACAAGCAATTCCAAGAACTTACAACTGTTCGATTCGAAGACTTCGATACAATGCAAGAAGGTAACTTTCCTATCAAAAGATTGTGAGAAACGTTGAGCAATTTAAGCCCGGCATTGCAAGATACATTTGCAGGCAGACCGCCACTGAATTGATTCCGAGCTAAATCAATATACTCAACAGAAAACAGAGAAAACAGAGCAGATGGGATTTTCCCATTAAGCTGATTAAAAGAGAGGTCTAAATCTTCAAGTTTGTTCAATTTCAGAACTCCTAACGGAATAACAGATTTGAATGAATTGTTCCTCAAAATCACAACAACAACATTGTTACTCAAATTCGGGAAATCGGGTCCAAGATTGTTGCTTCCGAAATTCAACTCTTGAAGTTGAACTAAGCTTTTGAGATCTGGAACATTCCCATCTAGCAAATTATCAGACAAAATCAAACTCGATATATTCTTCAATGTCCTGATCTCCTGAGGAATCTTCCCATGAATGAAATTAGAGCTGACATTAAGCACTTCAAGAGACCAAAACCTGTTGATCTTATCCGGTAACGGACCCCATAATCCTAGAGAAACAAGAGACAGAACCTTCAAGTTTGAAAGCTTTGTTAGAACAGTAAAGAAAGCATCAATGGAGAAGCTCTTGGACAAACTCTGTCTTGGGGGTTTGGATGGGGAGGTTTTATTTCCAATTACAGTTAATTTTGTTACATGACCGTTTGAACAGACAATTTTGAGAGATGGAGAAGAAGGGAGATAGCAGAAATTAGTCCAGTTGCTCCATCCTTGAAGAACTTCAGGATATTCTAGAAGTTTCTGAACTTGGAGAAGGATTCTTGATTCACTTGGAGCTAGTTGTTGCCCTTTTGAAATATGAGCAATAGCAATAAGAATAAGTAGACTATACAAGAAATGGGAAAAAATCCTGAGATTTTCCATTTTTGTGAAGTTCAAAAGTTCAAACTTCAGCTTCCATTTAATGGTTACTAAAAAAAAAACTAGATTTTCAGCAGTACTGTAGTTGACTTAAACCCTATTCTTTATAGCTGAACTGAACGTAACTTTACGAAATTTTGATGAATTCAAGTCATAAAGAATAGTTCATTATGGTAAAACAAAAGAGGAAATAATACATTTGTGGTGATTATGGAATGAGTTTTCTTGGGGAAAGTGACATAAAGTTGTTAATCTTTGTAGTTTCAATGAGTTAAAAAGGGAAAAATGATGGAAAATGAAGGATATTTTTCAAGTATAAAATGATTAGATGTAGAATATGAATTATGTAAAGGGAAACTGAGCTGGATAGTATGCTAACCAATCTAGAATATTAAAATAGGAACAATCTTTCAGAGCCGCATAGCTTAGTGATTCTAGTGTAGCACCTTAATGATGCTAAAGTCAACTTGTCCCTGAATTCGAAGACTTGGATTTGCGAGTACCTCGGTTTTGACCACGATTATTACGGTAGACCTGCAAGTATTTAGTAGCCACTGGCACGTGACCTTCAAGAACTGAAGGCTAGCTTAGCTGGCTATCCAACAAAAAGATGAACTTGGTGTAAATATACTCCCTTCGTCTCAAATTGATAGCCAATATTTCTATTTTGGTTGTTTCATAATATATGCATTTTCTATTTTTAAGTGGTAGTAGTTAAGAGTTAAAAAGTCCAAAATACTCTTATTTTGTCACTTTAATTAATTTCTTTTTCATATTTATGAGACTACTTTTATTGATCTCAATAATGATTAATTTCATTCAACCAATAGAATAACAAGACACTTGAATCAAGACTATCATCATTAATTACATTAGATTTATTTCATTAATTTATTAAGAATATATTACTCCCTCTATTTCATAATATTTGACGTTTTGGAGAAAATATTTTTTCCAAAATGTTTGACGTTTTACACTTCCCAAGAAGTATTAAATGAACTTTTTTCAACTTTGCCCTTATGATTTGGGTAGGAATTTGTAGAGTCACTTTAAACATTAATTATTAGGGTAATATGGTCATATCATACTCATTTTAATGCTAATTATTGAGTTTCTTAATATGTGTAGAAACCTTAAACGACAAATATTATGAAACGGAGGGAGTAGTAAACATATATGGTTTCAACTAATTTTCTTAATTACCATACAAATGAAAAGTTGCTTATCAATTTGGGACGAATGAAGTAGTTTATAACAGTATATTGCTAGTTGGACGGTTGAAGTCTTTGGAAGATTAACTTAATCAAAATATTATTTGAAAGCCTTAAAAAACTTAAAATTTGGAACTCAGTTTAAATCACATACTCAATTTTGAACGATTTGATGACATCTACATTAGTAGTTTATATCAATACATTAATATTGCATACGTGGAATGGCCATGATATATGGTTGGCTGCTGTGTCGGTGAGAAAGTGGTAATATGGATGGAATGGATGGGCAAAGTTGTCATCTCTGATGACATGTTACTTCTACCTAACTCGTTTCCTAATCCTCCTGTAATTAACTATATGCATTCATATACTTTGGATGTTTTTGGTTTTGGCATTATTTGGTTTTTGGATGCTATTTTTGCTGTACAATATAGAAAGACAAACAAAAAGTATATTTTAAAAGAGAAAAAGAGGAGACAATACAAGGATTAAGTTCAAAACTATCATAGTGGTACTAAACTAATCTTTGCTTATGCATTTCACCATAAACAATATTTTGTATTTGATAACGAATTTGAATCTTTTAGAGATCTTGTCTCATAAGTTTAACTCGATCCTCCTCCTTTATTCGGATGTTCGTGTTGAGATGTGTGGATGGCTGAGAATTGTATTATGCATTAGATATTTACATAGCTATTCGAATGTTTCTAATAGGCAAAAAGCATTCTGAGGCCTCTGATCTTTTCCTTTTCGGTGCATTAAGTCTTTGATCTTTTATTTGGATACATTAGACCCTTGATCTTTTATATTTGGTTCTATCAAGTCCTCATCTAACAAAATTGGATGATTTGTTAACTTTCACAAATTAATAAGACCAATTGAAATATTGCGACACATAATTAATTACAATTGATTGAATATTCAATAAGTTATTCAACAATTTTTTTAAAAAATGAAAAAAAATTCACTAGTTATTGTCGTTGTTTTGCTCTAGTCATTTCAAAAGTGAAATCGAGGAGAATGAAAACATAGATGAAATCTAATGAGTGATGTTTGACCATGTTCTTTATGCCTTATTAGTATTTATCGGTAGTTCATTTCAGTTCAATAATTTCTTTTCAGTAAATGTGCTTCAGTAATTTTCAATCATAAAAAATTTGGCCTTAGTTTGTGGGTTTGTGAGGCCGAAATTGAAGAGAAGAACTAAGATAAAAAAGAAAAGAAGAGCAAAGATGATGAAGAAGAAGAAACAATTACAGAAATGAACTTGAGAGACAAAGAGTACTAATTTGGAGAGAGACAAAGAGAAACGTTTGAAAAATAAGGTGCGACGTTACTACATTCCAATAGGCGGGAAAAATAATTGTCAAATTTAAAACGACAATATTGTCTAGAAATGTAAGTAGAAAGCAAAATGAATCACATATATTAATGAACCCTCCTAAACGGACTATATTTGTAATTGTGTCACAATATTTTAATCTTATTAATTTGTGAAAGTTAACAAATCATCCAATTTTGTTAGACGAGGACTTGATAAAACCAAATATAAAAGATCAAGGACATAATGTATCCAAATAAAAGATCAATGACTTAATGCACCGAAAAGGGAAAGATCAGGGGCTTCAGAATGCTTTTTGCCTTTCTAATATTCAAAAAGATATTATTTAATTAATAATAGATATCAATTAACTAATATCTTAAGTCAAGTACTAAGGAGGGCAACCAAAGAAATGAGATTTTTTACCTAAATATACACAATAAGCACCAGTGGATCAACGATGTTACCTCTTGGTGTGACTCTAGCAAGTATACTAGATCGATTATGTAGTTTTGGTAAGAACAAGTGTCATTCCCACGAGGATTGAAATAAAACTAAACTGAAACTAGCTATGGAACAGTCTGCTTAAGTAACTGGTAACATTTAAAGAGTTGATTTTTAGATTGGTTTCCTTTTATCTAATACTAAGAATTCTACTACTAACAGATCTAAAGAGTAAACGATGAGAAATGGTGATTTATAACAATATATTAAAAGGAACAAGCTAAACACAGCGTGGAACTGACATTGCAACCTCCCTTCTCTCCTTTCTTAACTCATGAATGTTTATAACTATTCTGTCAAGGTCTCTACTTTAAGCTAACTTGGTTCAAATGGTCATATCCCCAAATTACTAAGCATTACTCACACCCTAAAGGCCTTTCAGGATGCTTTACTGCTTGATTAAGCACGAAGTAACATTCCACTTGCATGGAAACCCTTAATATACATCATTCAACTGTTCATATCAGATGTACATGTCTACATGAAGAACAAGCATACATAAAAGCAATGGTCATGTCGGTTATGCATACTGTAAAAGGCTGTTTAAGACCTGAAATCTACAGAACTTCATTAAACACTAAAAAGAAACAACATTCATTCATTAATTAAAGAGATAAGGAGACTTACAACACCAGCCCAAAGGCTGGTTTAGCTCGTAGAGAGTACTACTCACACATAGCGAGTATCAAAACATTAACTACAATAAACTCCATTAAAGGAGCTCAACTACCAGAAATCTAAGTTACTACACTGAAGAAAGATAGATGAAGATGAAAGATGATAAGATGATATCCGAGATATCCCCCTCCTCAGAATTGTTCTCTACTTAAAAGCAACAAAAGCAACTAATAAAATACTACTTAAAAGTACAAAAGTACAACTTCCAGCTAATAAAGTGAAACTACTTTAAGCTACAGCTGTTAAACATGTTCATTGGCAAGACAAACAACTCCTTTTTGACTGGCAAATATCAACTCCAAACTGCTACACTCTCTCTCCCAAGCTGCCGGCACTTTTACCCCTCCTTTCTTTTGATGTGACCTCTGCTTTTCACTCAGGTAGGCTGCTTTTCAGCAAAATGTCCATGAAGGCTCTCTTAAACTGAAAATATTATTATTAGACACCAAATATATACAATTATAGTCTAATTGGCCCCTAAATATATGAATAATCCACCATATAACATAGTCAAATTCGAGCTTATCAAACGATCATCCAGACAACCCACCTTAATCGCTATCCGAGTAACAATTCACATGGATGATGAGAATGTGAGAAAATTGAAGACCATAATGGATAGTGCCATGAAGGTATAGTAAGACGAGTTTCACAATCTTTTAAGTAGGGCATTGAAGGAACTGACACAATTTATTAATTGCAAAAGCAATGTCGGGGCGAATGAAAGTAAGATACTAAAGTGCTCCAACTATACTTCGGTATTCATTTTCAAATGGTTTCCCCAATTCTAGAGACAAGACCAATAAAGTTGATGTTGAAAACTTAACCATCTTGTTTTGAGTAATGTCAAGATTCAGTTATGGAAAATGATAACTCCTAAACATTAATTGTTTATTATAATCTTTCATGAAGTTACTAACAGTTTATTGTGGCAAGATACTGACTCGAAGTTTGAAGTTCAACGCTCATGTTGACCATCATTGAAGAATCAACTCAGCAACTCAACAGAGCTTAGGTAGTTGTCGAACCAAGTTGGGACATTGGTACATCCGAAGATCTGAACCCAGTAGTTCATTCAAATTTGTGGAAAAGAATTCTACATTAAAGATTCCTAGATATTTTCCAAAATGGTTAAGTGTTAAAGCATTCAACATTGCTGTCCAGAAATCATTTCATGATTTCACAAAAAAATGACAATTTTTCCTTCTACTATAAAGTTATCTCTTCTAAAATCATCAAAAGGGAATGTTCAATGTTCGAATCATTTTTCAAGACAAATTTTATTGCTATGTATAGAAGCAACGACAACCTGCTAAGTCTAACGGAAAGATTAAAGATTCAAATTCAAGATTCAAGTCCAAATGGCTAGTTTGAAGAACCTCTATTGGAATGTGCATCCTATGAAATATTCAACCAATTTTGTCTTGAAATATGCGCTTGGAATTCCATTTTTCACCTTCGTTTCGCCGAGATAAACTGCGTCTCGTCAAGAAAAAGGATGATCTCGATGAGATACTGGAAAAGGCCTTCTATTTGGAAATGTGATCATTTAAGGCGTGGCTCGAATTCTCCAAAATGCTTTAAAATGTCCCGAAAACACCTAAAATCATTAAACATGTCAAAAGTAGACGGAAAAAATAAAACTAAACAAGAACGCTATAATATAATAAATAAGTACACTACAAACATAGTAAAAACTACTCTAAAAGACCCCTAAAATCTTATAAATTATAGTTTTGACAACGTCCTTCAAGTCTTTTCCTTCATCAGAGCATTACTTGATATGTACCTCTACTAGAGTTGAAATAAGCTTGCACTCTAGGATCCCACACTTCTCCAAAAGATCTTTTGTATACTTACATTGACATAAGAAGAGTCCTTCCTTTGTGTGCTCAACTTCAAGAACAAGAAAATGATTTAACTCTCCTAATAACTTCATTTGGAACCTATAAGTTGGCTATAAATTGATTAATCTCTATAACATTTTCAGCTGTGATGATAAGATTATCAACATATACTAATATTATAGCCAACTTTTCACCTTGTACTTTCATAAACAAGTTAGACTCATTTGGTGCCATCGTATAATGCCGTTGGGATCAGAAACTTTGCTATCTTTCCATACCACGCTCTAGGTGTTTGTTTCAATCCATATTGCGCCTTCTTTAACTTGCACATAAAGATTGGGTGAGCCTTGATCTGGCACACTTGTGGTTGGTTCATGTGTATGTCTAGATCTAATTCGCCATGTAAGAAAACATTTTTTACATCTATCTACTGCATCTTCCAATCTTTACTAGCTACAAGTGCTAATAGAACACGAATTGTGGTAATCTTAGCAACTTTCCTAAAGAAATTTTTTAGATTACACCCAATGTACCATGTCATTCATACGTCAGGCTAATAATTTAATTCACATTATATATGTTAGCATTTGAAGTTCACAATTTAATATTTAAGGTTCATTTTGTAAAGTTTAAGGTTTACTTTGTAGGGTTTAGGGTTTTTATTTTAACTCCTACTATCTGATATAATTCATTAACTAAAAAATGTACTTTTAATTAATTATACATCATTAAAATTTTATTGGTTATTTTAGTGACAATTATTTATTAGTTTGATGTACACGTTGAGTTGAGTGTATATAATTAAATCTCCTTAAACTAAATATCTCATCGTAGTTGAAACCATACGTTTGTGAGAACCATCAATCCGTCAAGGTAGTCTTGTATTTTTTTTTTTTTTTGAGAAATAGTCTTGTATCTTTCGATTGATCCATTGGGCCATTGTTTTAGGTTATAAACCTACTTCGGCTTCACATTTGTGGGCCATGGAGATTCATTCTTTTGGTTGATTTGTCCCCAATATTTTCTTCACCCTAATAGTTCTTTCAAGAGAGATGTATTCATAGTTATTTTTTCTTGATATTCCTTTTCGTAGATTTCATTATCCTTTACTTTCATTATTATGTGCATTTTGTATCGATTTTATTTCTTTATTGTATGTATTTCTTTAGTGACATATACGTAAATTTATATAAATAACTAATCGATTTAGATAGTATAATTTTTATGATAAAAATATTTATCAGTATAAAATACATTATTATAACCTTACGAGTGAATAAATCTATTTAAATTTTATTATTATCGAAAAAAAGTATAATACATTATGTAGCCAAGAAATGTACACCCTAAATTTTTATATGGTTACTTTTTTATTTATATATTTTTATTACCAGTGATATAACTGATATAAAACTCATAGCAATACAAACAAAGCAGCTCTAAAGAAAACAATAATAATCTGCATTTTTATAATAAAATTATTCACTCATATAGAAAATATTACATAACAAAATAGTTAGATAATTTTTTTTTTTAGAATTACACATTGTTGGTGGATAAGTCAAAACGAAATTATTTTTTTATAAATTTGTAAAGAGCAGTTTGAGTTCTTTTTCACACATGTCAGTATATTAATTAGACTATAATTAATTTTTAATTTTTCATTTGGTATTTGAACCCACACTAAATCGACTAATCCGGATTCGAGACGAGTTCAAGAAATATGGTATTCAAATTCCTCTCAGTTACTGCCGTGGGATTAATTTTTCATTTGGTATCTGAACCCATACTAAACCGACTAATCCGGGTTCATGACAGGTCCAAGAAATATGGTATTTTCTTTTTATGGTATTCAAATTCCTCTAAATTATAATTGTGAGAATCGATTTGTATATCTTCCTACCAAATGTATGATCATGTTACCACTGGGCACAATGAATGGATTAACAAATTCCCAAGGTTATGGAATGCAGTAATATATTTATTAGTAATATTTTGAAATAAGGAAAGCAATAATAAATTAATAATAAAGAAAGCAAGTAATCTGGTTCAAAGGCATTAATAAAAGCTGTAAAGATGAAATAATGAAGGCACTTTAATTTAGGTTTGTGAGACCCACATGTATGTATGTATGTATGTATGTTTCGATAAACACACTCTCTACACAGTTACTGATTTTGATTAAACAAATGAAACATTATTAGTTGAGATTCCTTCGTCTTCGCCCCCGTGTTTCTCTTTCGCTCGTCTGCCGGAGACATCGAAAGCGACACTTTATCCGATAGGTACATTTTGTTTTTATTTCTATATTTATCTCTATCTCTTTCTTTCTTTGTTTTTTTTTTCAATTTTTTTTTGGTGGAGTTTAGAATATTATTTTCCTAGATCTCTGTTTCTCTATTGTTGTTGTTGTCGTGTTCGTTCTGTGAGTAGCTGCTCATTTTTCAGTTTTGTTTTCTGCTTACTAACTGCCAGTTTCATCTTAGGGTTTCAATTTCAAACCAGGTAGGTAATGCTTACATTAGATCCCATACTTTTTTTATTCTCTCATTCACTTTAGCTTTGGTTCGGATGTTCCAATGTAGAGGTTGTGTGTTCTTTTTTTTCTGTTTGGTCGGGGTTTTGATTTTCAGTTATTTAATGCTTTGATGTATTTTACTTTGACATTCTACTGTCCGGTGTTAATTTTGAAATGTACGTGCTACGCGAGTTTTTTTACGGCGATTGAATTTTTTTTGTGTGGTAATTCATGCAGTGTAAATCATTCTCTTTGTGAAATGGGAAGGTCTCCTGCTAAATGGATCAAGTCTGTTATTCTTCGCAAGAAGTCACCCAAGTCTAAGTTGTCGTCTGAAGGAAATGATGTTCTGGTAAGATTCTTAGTTGTCACTCTGACTCGTTTTCTTCATTGCATTACTGCTTTTTGTTGTTTTAATCCAGTGAATGAGCTGGTAGTGGGTGTGTTTAGACTCAAGACTTATCTAGTATACTTGGGCCAGTAAGCATAGCATATGTGGTAGCTATGACGTAAATGAGTTTGCAAGAAAGTGTGAGGATCACAAATATCTGTGCGGGTAACCATTGGTTTTGGTAATAGAAGAAATCATCTTTGAGTATGAACTGCATGGTCTTTCATAAAGTATCACTAATATGTCCAAAATCGTGTCATATCCTGCCTTGAAAATTTAGATAATTCATTGTTATCTTTAATGGGGAATGTAGCCAAATGGAAATTTTATTTCATTGATATTGGAATCTTCAAGGATATGCTGGATGTTCACCTTTTGTTTCTGAAAACAACATAATCCTTGCAGACATGTTAGTTAGGTGAATCTATGTATATTATATGTGCTATCTAAATTGTGCAACTTGAAAACTGTAATATCCTGATCAATATATATTTTTTCTTTAAAGAAACCCACCGCCAATAAAGGAGAGCTATTGGTTGCTTCTGAAGCACCTCTTTCTGATACTACTGCTGATCGTTCCTTGATTTCACAACTGGGTCCTGTGGTTGGCACCAGAAGTCTAGTCAATCAAGAACATGGAGAAGCTGCTAAGGTACCAAGTGAAGGACTTGCTTCTTCATGTGCACATACAGATGAGAATGCTGAAGGGATTGTGAGTTCAGGTCCACAAGAGGATGATGACGGAATTAGACTTCAAACAGCTGCCACAAAGGCACAGACATCTTTTAGGGGTTATCAGGTAAATTCCCTTCCTAGTGTTACATCTCACAGAAGAACTTTAAGTTGCTGTTTAGTTTGTATTTTCCTTCACATGAATGAGATCCTAGTTTTTTGACCTTTCAGTTATTTCCTACTGATATGATCCACGAACATTATTCCTATGTTGCCATCACTTGTCTTTCTTCAGTGGAAGCTTAGTTAGTTCAAATCCTTTTACCAACTTAGTTATGTATTATTAAATCTGTTGTTTATCCTAGATAGAATTTTCAATGACTTCCAGCTTCATTTTGGATTGATAGCATGAAATCACTCTCTCTTCTTAATTGCATGTATATTAGGTTGATAGTTTTATTGAGTCAAGGTGTGTGAGATGTTATGAAGTAATCTTTGCCTTCAAAATTGTAAACTTGATAGGCACTGAATTTTTAGTTAAATATTGTAGCATCCAACCATTACAACATTCTTTCAGTTGCATCTGTAAACATTTGTATGTGTAATTTAAATTTATAAAAATGTTAATATGTTTGACCTATATACTATTCAGTTGAATGTTTAGTTAGGGGTTTTCCTTGTGCGCCTTTGATTTTGTCGTGTAATGTAAGCGATCAGGGAAACTATAACTAAAGAAATAGGTTATAGTAGAGAGATTGGAGTTGGCACAGTAAAATAAATATGTTGATTTCTAGTTTGTTTATGCCACTAAAATCATTGGCCAAATAGAAATCCGAAAGAATATAGGGAACTTCAAACTATTGGACACTATTCCAGTTCAATTTATAAATTAGGAATTATACATAGAATACTAAACTAAGTACGGAAATTTTTCCGGCTGATGGTTTAAAATTACAGATCTACTCCTACAACATTCTCCTTAAAGTACTTCGCTTTGGCTCGGATGAGCAAACCCTGGTGTATTCCTCATATATGGTTGGATCAACTTGTCAATTTTTCAGAGATCCATGTACTATCATTTGCTGCTTTACATAGCCATTTTTACCTAAAATCATCTATTGCCTCATCTAGACTTAACTTCCTGACATAATCTAACCCATCAGTAATGTCAGCTTTTGTAATTGATCTTCTATACTGGATGGAGCACAGTTTCAAGTCCATGAAAAGGGTATAGAATTAAATTATTAGAGATTGGGCTACAGCTGGTAGGTCAATGAAATGGCGATTTCAAATGATTTTGCACAGCACCCTAGAAGGTCCAAACCTCCTAGATTTCAGCTTGTGATATGTTCATTTACCAAAGCATTCATGCATTAAATGCAAAGTTGATTTGCAAAAAGAATATGCAGCATTGGTAACCTTGAGAATAGCCATTTTTTGGGTAACATGCCTACTGCATGTTCTCATCGTAAGGTGGAAAATTCTTTCTTTGGAGTCTATTAGTCATCTGTACTGATGCCAGTTTGTTGTTTTTGAAGGCTCGTCGTGCATTTCAAACAAGTAAAAGCAACATCGTAAGGCTGCAAGCCCTTGTACGTGGTCACTTGGTTAGAAGACAAGCTGTTAGCACCTTATGTTGCGTGCGGGCAATTATTAAAATTCAGGCACTTGCCCGTGGTCAAAAGGTTAGACGCTCTGCTGTTGGGATTGAAGTGCAGAATGCATGCAATCCGGAAAAAGTTCAGGTGATAAGGCCCTCTTAGTATTTGCATTTTGTATTTTCATCATTTTAATTAATAACCATTCATGATGAAAATTATTTATACTTCCATGCTTTTTCTTAGATCTGGATCAACAATTATATAGCCAGATATTAATGGTTTAGTGCACTTAACTTGCTGCTAATATTTAAATAAATTATTTGTTATCAGGGTGCTATTGGTATTTCTGGAAAATGTACATATACCATGGAAGAGAAGCTTATCAAGAATGTATTTGCACAGAAGGTAAGGTCCACTAATTTTACTTTTGTATAAATAGAACGGTCTTGTTCCTTGAAACTATTGTATTAACACAGAACATGGGAGAATTATAGGATTTGCAGTGTGGATTGGTATACATATGTATACATGACTGAGTATGCTAGACATGGAAAGAAATTAAATCCGATCCCTATGACTATGGAATCTACTTTTTGTAGTCAAGGTACCAGGTACAGCATGCTGATAAATTTTAGTGTATGCGTTCATCCAATAGTATTAAATTGATTTTCCTGGAAGATGTACATATACCATGAGAGAAGCTTAGTAAGAATGTTTTTAAAGATGAGATCCACTAATTATATTTTTGTTCTAATGAATAGGTCTATTGTCATTCTTTGGTCTTCCCTTGAAACTGCTGATGGACTTTTTGTTATGAGTTAAATTCATCCTAAATTACCAAATTGATTGTTATGTCTATAAAGTATAAAGAGCTCCCTGCTTGATCTGTTTGCTTTATTATACATCTCATTTCCATTTGGCCTTGTAAATACTTCTATTCAACAATCCTTGAAGTAGTTATTATTGGACTTATAGCATTTTCTGCACCACAGTTTTCATGCAGCTAACAAGTGTAGGGGTGAAGATTGACTTTATGTTTAGTTTCCATGTTTCATTTTCTGATGCAATCCTCTGCTTAGATAGAAACTTTGCTTTCAATTAATGCTTTAGCTTATCCTTCATGACTTTGGTAAATCAATATGCAGTAGGTTATCTGCCACTCTGATTTCCTATTTATGTTGTTAAAATGTGCCAAGATGAAATTTACTACTTACATAGAACTGTATAATTTAAGAAGAATTATGTATCAAATGACTCTGGTTTTTTTTTGTCCATTAGCTATTTGCATCATCATCTCGAGGGATACCTCTAAGCCTCCAGTATAATCTTGGGGATCCTAATTCATCTCGGCAATGGGTAGAGCGCTGGACAAAGTCACGATTTTGGGCATCTCACCCCAGAAAAAAGAGTACTGGCAAGCATGACGCAGTTAAGAAAGTTGAAACCAAACAAGGCAGGACAAGACGAATTGTTCGGAATCATTCCCATTCAAATGCTGAGAATGGCTCAGGACGTTCAGTTAAAGAGTCTGAAAAACCGAAACCAAACCAAAGAAAGGTTGGCCATCCAGTAAATTCAGTTCAGGAACATCCAGAAGTTGAAGTTGGGAAGGTAAATCGCAATTTAAGAAAATCTTCGAATCCTGTGAAAGAGGTTCGTGAACGATTAAATGTTGTTAGTGAGAAAGCAAAACGCACTATGAGAAAGTCGTCTGAAGTTTCACCAGGCACTAAAGATGTGGCAGTGGGAGTTAAAAGAGATTCTGCTACTGACAAGAGTTCAACACTTGCTACTATGGATGGTAATAATGTCGCTCCATTACAGGAGTCTCTTGATTTGGACTCTCAATCTGTGGGGATAAATAGTAAAGTTGATGACCTTCAAGAAACAACTGAACAATTGAGTATCACGGGTAGGAATGATGAAAGTTGTGATTTGGGATTAGAATCTGTAGGGAACAATGGTAAAGTTGATGATATTCAAGGGGGAAATAAGCCATTGAACCCTAAGGATTATAACAGTGGCAACGAAAACCAGAAGATCAATGAGAGAAGAGCTTCATTACCTCCAAATGTTGAGCATGTGGAGAATGGTGTTCAGAGTACACCTAAAGTACCCAGTTACATGGCCCCAACTGAATCTGCAAGAGCTAAACTAAGGGCGCAAGGATCACCAAGATTTTCTCAAGAAGCAATTGAGAGTATAGCTACAACAAGACGTCATTCTCTTCCATCTTCCACCAATGCCAGGGTTACTTCAATGTCACCACGTGCACATAAACTTGTCCATTCAGCTGGGAAAGGATTAGTCAGCAGTAACAGATCTATGTCTTCTTCCAGAGATGGTAATGGTAAGAAACTTTTGAATCCTGTGACTTCTATATACATCTGTTTTTATTTTACTCGTACTTGTTCAAACGCATTGCTTGTTCTATTGTACCCTCGAACAATTTACTTTGACTCAATGGGTTCTACTGATGCCAATTAGTACCATATCTGAACAATATGTATCCATGTGTTGTATACGTTTACGTTTTTAGTTATGCAAGTAGATTGATAGGTAGATGAAGATAAACACAACATGGTAATGGGTTTCCATCACACGCCTTGACCATTTTCAATAATGTAGAGATGATGATGGATATGTTGTTTGTGCTCTTTATTCCAACTTTTTAATGCTTTTGTGAAGAGATATAATATCCGCTTGTTTAGTTGAAGCATTTTGGATATACACACTATGATAGATAGTGGTAATAGCCTACAATTTGAGAAAGGAAAGTTTTATTTGTTTTGGTAATATTTCCAGATTCTTGTTAGGTTAGAATACATCTTTTCTAGCTTTCGGTCATCTGCTGTGTTGTGGTTGCAGTTTCAGACAAGGCAATGAAAGCGGAATGGAGGAGGTGATTTTGAAGAAACGCGGAGCTTATACCGAAGGCGAAAGGGATTACAATGAGTTTTTTGTTTTTGTTAATCTTTTGCTTTGCATACAAGATATTGTGGTATGTGAAATGGTGATCTCTATCTGTAACAACAGAAGTAGGAAACTTGTTGATGTAGATGTCATGATATGATATGGGGGTGTTTACTTTTACTTTTTTTTATTTTTCTTTCGGTTAGGTGGGTGCACTTATGAAAGGTAATCGAGGTATGGGTTTGTATTCTCTTTATGGCCTGTAAAACGATTTCTTTTGTTCTTCAGATGCTATAGATTTCTTTCTAGATGCTAACTACTTTTTCTTTTCAAACCCATTGTTTAATTGTTATGCTTCTTTTAAAAGTTGTCAAAAAATATAATGGGCTTGGAGGGTTGGTCATGGGCTTTTTCTGGGTGTTGATCTGATGTTATATCTAGCAATATTGGGGAAATTTTACATTCTGTTGTTTAATTTTAGTTTGTATTCCGGTAGATGCGGATACAGTTTTTCAAAAGAGATTTTACTGTATGAATGTACGTGGTCGGCTGAACCAATGAATAGTTGCACTTTAACCTTTTGTCTCATAATATTTGTCGTTTTGGAAAGTTAATTTGTCCTAAATTATTTGACGTTTTACATTTTCAAGAAGAATTAAATGCTTTTTTTCCAACTTGCAAGAGGGTAACATGGTAATGTTGAAGTATTTTAATGCTAATTAGCATTAATGCATTTTTTATTTTTTTTTTGGTGAGGGAGGGCAAAAAGCTCAGCAGCAGAACAAAGAAAAAAAAAAAAAAACTTAAACAGAAATAAATCTACTTATTGCTTGACCACTACACACTCGTGATAACTCAAGGTAAAGGAGCCTGCGAAATTCGCCATCCAGTCAGCTGTACGATTCCCTTCCCGATAAACATAGAGGAAACGCACGTCCCATTCTCTATCTCGGAGCTTGACAACGATCAATGATCCAACCGTGGGGATGATGCCTCCCAAGCCGACCTTTCATCAGAGTAAGAGCAGCACTAGAATCCATTTCCACAACGACCTTCTTGTAACCTTTGGACCAGGCAAGAAGAAGCCCAAAGTATAAACCCCATAACTCAGCAAGGAAAGCAGTGCAAATACCAAAGTTAGTAACGAAGCCACCCAGCCAGCCTCCTTCACTATCGCGCAGAACACCTCTGGCCATAGCGTAGCCCGGGTTCCCTTAACTAGCTCCATCAATGTTGATTTTAACCCAATTCTCATTGGGCGGAATCCATTTAATAAATCTTTCTTCCCGGACTCCAAGTCGAGCACTTTTTAACGAGTTCATCGCCGAGTTACACTCCACAGCTCTCAAAATAATCATCTCTGAGTGTATAAACCTCAAAAGACAAACTATATGGGATAGAGGGGGTAAGATTTTTATAATTAAAAAACGGAGTGAATAGCTGTTAGTAGATTGTATTAAAAGTTATTGTTGAAATTTTTTTTATTATCTTAAGCCCCATAATTACATGCGTTTTTAAGTACCATACATTGAATTTTTTAAGAAAGAATGAAGAAAGCAATCAAGTTGTAGTATGTGCTATATGAATCTGAATCTACAAGATTAAGTTTTTGATGATAGGTTCTACCTAAGGATATTTATATTATTTTTTTACACTATCTATGCTAAACAATGAATGAGACTGTTAGATTTTAAATATTCAATTTGTACATCTAAAAGACCGGCTTAAATACCATGTGATCAATTGAACCAAAAGATTAAAATGATAATAGGCACACGGGTATCACCGGGCTGCGAGCATCTCCTTGATGCTCCCTCGCAATTGTCCTCCACAAATAATTTTTGCATTACCTGTGAGACAACAAACACATGCATTATATTGTGTGAAATGAAACCTAGAGTTCCCCCAAACACTTCAGTGGGAAATATTATGGAATGTAAAGCCCCAATGAAGTGATCAGGAGAACTCAAGGTCACATCTCACTGTTTTTTTACATGTTTGCTTCATCTTCTCGTTCCTTCCCGACTTGCATTTGAATTAGTCCGAGTTGTCAGCGCAAGTTATTGATAGTTAAACCAAAAATTGATGTTGTGAGATGAAACCCAGAGTTCCCCCAAACACTTCAGTGGGAAATAGTTAATGGAATAAAGCCCCAATGAAGTGCTCAGGAGAACTCAAGGTCACTCCTCACTTTTTCTCTTCTTATCTTCTTATTGGTTTCTGTTTGTTGAGCTCTTCTTCATACATCTCCCCCTATTTATAGGCATTGATCTCTATTCATTTAAAAATATCAATTCCAATTTGAGGTAGACATTACGTATGTATATATGTAATGACAATACGTAAAACGTTGTTCATTTCAACTGTTGTATCAATCAACCAATTCCCACTGAATATTCTCAATTTTTTCCTTAGTTATATATTATTTTCCCTTTCTCAAATACTTCCGGGTTTGAAGTGTGTACAACACTGTCAACACAAATCCATCATTACCGTGTGTTATTCGATCCCTCAACCACTTCATTTAACAGGCTGCTTCTGAGTCAAAATTAATTGAACTAAAATTTTTGAGTCGATAGTTAAGGCTTAAAAATAGCTTTAATAACTCACGTACCCTCATGCGAATCTCCTAGATTTGGAGTGCATGTAAGACTGACCCATCTCATCATATGCATTGAAATTTCAACAATTACAAGGATTAGAACCCTCAACTGCTTAGTCTAAGAGAATCTAATAACATATAATAGAACCAATTGAACAAAATACTGAAAATGATATATAATTAAGACTCGTACACGAATAACTATTATTATTATCTCTCGAAATTACCACCAAACATGTAGTCCAAGTGGTAAAGATACTAAATCATCATAACCATAATCATAGAGTTCAAATTTTGAAAGCAGTTTCCACTTCGTTAAAATTTAGCTTTTATTGATTTGTAATATGTAAATACTACTGTAAACTATCATCAAAATCTATAATTTGCTTTGCGCTTGCAAGTGGGGTTGACCTACCGCAACTTCATACCAAAAAAGAAAGTTAATTTTACTGTTCCCAAAGGAAAAAATAGACTGATTTAAATATGGATTAATGTAGACTGTTACTTAATACCAGTTCATATAGAATAAGAGGTTGGATGGAATGATGTGAGTGAATAATTATAGTAGGAGAAATAGAAGTGAATGTGGACAGAAACACTGTGCAGATTAATTGAAAGTATAGATAGCGAATATAAATTGAGTCCTTAAATATTCTTATCACTGTACTAAAAAGCGTTAGGGGCTACTAGGACGGTTGAAGACCTTCGGTGCCTAATCTGGGTAATATTCGGGAATTAGTTGGAGACTGGTCGGATTTTTAGCACCTATCTGTTCAGTTGAAGTCCTCATTTTGAGCGCTTAGGCGAGTTCCTAGGGGGGTCCTTTGTTTAAACCAGTATATACGTGATTCTTATACTCATATTGCTGAAATTTCCCGTCTCTCCCTCTCGCATTCACTACAACGACAACAAAAAAAGGTACAACGAGGCAGCAGAAAATAAGGAATCAACGAACAGAAAGAAGAAAAAAGGACCAAGTGCACGCAGATTTTGCAAAAAACTCAAGAGAAAAAGATGCATGGTTAGTGAAAGTGAAAGAGGTTGTGTTGGTGACCACTTGACTATTACTAGATTATATTCAGATTCTCTTCCTTCCTATTATCCTAAATCCTGACCATGTTCAAGCCTTTCTTCTTTCTCTGTAATGTTATCTGTATATGGTCCCATAAATTATGTCTTTAACGGGAGTAAATCCCGTCGCTAAACACAAATTTTGTCTTATAGCGACGGTATTTACTGTCATGCACCCATGTTAAAGCCTCCAAGATTTAAAGGAAATAATGACTGAAAAAGTTTAAGTTAATAACAACGGCATATAACAATAGCCGTAGTTACCATCGTCAATGACTCAATACTTAACAAAAATGATAAAAATGACCATCTTTATGGATTATACATCTGAAGTTATATACAGACGGTTAAATGTTTCAAAGTCATACGACCTAAAGGAGATAGATGATAACATTTTATATACTACATAATTTAATTCTGAACTTTAGAGTTTAGATGAGTAATTGTTATTGGCAACTCAAATGGGAATATTCACATTTTTGAATTAGAGAGGAAAGCATTAATAAAGAATTAATGTCTATAAATAGGAGGAGATTTATAAAGAGATAAAACAAACACAAAGAAATGAAGATGAGAAGAGAAAAAGTGAGGAGTGACCTTGAGTTCTCCTCATCACTTCATTGGGGCTTTATTCCAATAACTATCTCCCACTGAAGTGTTTGGGGGAACTCTGGGTTTCATCTCACACCATTAATTCTGGTATCTTTGTTCCAAGAAAGTATTTTATTGTTGCATGAAAGGGTGTCTCAGTGATATAAATATTATACTTGAATTTAAGTTTAAATTATTAGAGTAATTGTTTCAATAACACATACTTGATGATTAATTTCATTCTTATTTCAATAAAATCAACAGCAATATCTAGCTAGCATAGTGTTCTGCATGGTAATTAGGATATCCTGCAATTGTTTTTATTTTAATTTAAGGATAAAGTAAAAAAAGAAAAAAAAAACCAGTTATGTGTTTTTTCTTAAAAAAAGGGTTGCACGAATTCACAAATTAAAGATACACAAATTAAAATTTCAAAGAATTGAAGTGGTTTATATTTACGTTTATTATAGAGTACAACATCATTTTTTATTTATTCAAAATCCTTTGTTCCAGAGCTTTTTCTCTCTTAACATATTTTCTCTCTATTCAGTTAAATAATACTATTCACCAATCATTAACCTTATCGACAGGAGGATTAGATTAAATTGCTTAAAACATTATTAATTTTTAGAATTTTTCATTTTTCGATTATTAACGGTTATTTGATGAATTTTTATAACTCAGTTTTTTTTTAAAAAAAACTACAATTATTAATTTGTCAAAATACATAACTGCACGAGTTTTTGTTATACTTTAACCTTAATTTAACTATTTTTTTCTTTCCATCCGGTTTTTGAACTCATACTGGGTCAGCTAATCCGGATTCGGAGCGGGTCCAAAAATTATGGTAATTAAACTCCTCTCAGTCGCCGTTGTGGGAGATCGACCACAGACCTCCCTACCAAGCGCAACTCTATACTACCATGCGACAACCAACAATTAGTACCTTAATTTAACTATTAATGCTGGTTTATTTGCTGCAGCTTTTTGTTTAAAGACCAACCATACTCTCTACGTAAATACATATATACATGCTGGCTCCATTGTTTCCACTTCAGTGCTACATATTTTTGTTTGAGAGATGTAACAGGAGCTCTGTTGAAAAAAAGAAATGTATAATAAAAGGTATTGTTATACTTTATTTATTGTCCTCTTGGAGGCATAAAATATAAAGGGTAAAATGGTCATTATAATTATGTTTGTATACGTAAACAACGTGAACTTACCAACGGTATATTATACGCTCAAAACGAATAAGTGATTAACGAGAAATTAAAGTTCAAAGTTGAGAAGTTGATATGAGTTTATGAGATGAAATTGATGTTAAACTCCCATCTCACATTGCTAGTGTCAAGTGAAACTACAAGATTTATAAGTTAAGTAGCTCCATACAGCATACAACTAATAAACTTGGTTATGATGTAGACTCTATATGCGTAATGGGTGCAAACCCATCGGGTTAAGGGTGCATCCGCACAACATAGCCGACACGAATACGGCTTCAATTTGGGAGCCTGTGGGCCAGCCCATTTTTGCTTCGATCCTACGTTTTATCCTAAACATATATCACTTTTGAGAGAAGAGATTATAAAATACTCCTCAGAGTTATATGGTTCCACTTTTTATGTGGAAAGCTAAAATAATGACATGGCTCTTTTTATAACATAAATAAATAAAAAAGTTAGAGCGGCTTCCGGAGTATGGTACTCTTTGAAAATATAAAGAACGACATGTGATATGAAGGCTATTTAACATATATAAAAAAAAAATATGAAAACTCTATTTATAACTTATGAAATATCGTATTCCAAAAGTGTTCTAAATTTTTTTCATAAATCATGTAAAGTTAATTAATGCTATTTTACGAAGCTCGATGTGAAGTCTTGTGAACCAATATATGTGTACGAGATCTTTCTTCAAATTCAATTACTGCGAAGGACTACGTGAAAGAGGTTGCTCTGCGAGGTCTAACTATGTTTAATATAGTTGAGCTGTAAAATAGTGTTTGGGTTTTTTTTTTCATTTTACAGTGTGGTGTGCGAAGTGTTTTTTTATTTATTTTTTTTTTGCAATATTTAGAGTGGAAAATGCATCTTTTTAACTGCGAACAATATTAGGAAAAATATACCTAAAAATGTTTAGCTTGATAACACATTTAAAATTAGTCTGACAATATAAATGAGTAAAAAATTCGGCCAATTTTTGTAACTAGCCTGTGTAATATAGCTGTTATGCCACATTACATTAACGTATATTATGTTCAAAAATGAAAACTATATCAAAATGCAAAATAAAGTAAAGTTCAAACAATATCAACACAATTTAGCTAGAGGTGCTTGTCAAATTGTTGTTTTTTTCACTAGAAAGATAAAGAATTCACTTATAAGGAGCATATAAGTACAATCTGAAAGTACATTAGGGAAACTTGAATTCACACGTTCAGTATCATAGACCATGATCTATGATAAAGCAATAGTAGGCAACTCTTGGAAATTTTTGTCATAGTGACAAAAAAAACACACTTCACAGGTAAGCGACTTCAAAGTCTTTTTCTCTATAATTGAATCCATGAAGTCACCTAATAACTTTTTCTGCATCAATAAAGATCAAATTCAAGAAATTAGTACTGATATAATGACATTAATAAACAGAAATGCAAAAGTAAATAAAGATAAAGTTATCTAAGTTAAGAAAATTCATATGTAACAAAATTAAGCAACAAAAAATCAGATTTATGTAAATAATATTAGGTTTCCTCGCCTTATAATGCCATAGTCAACGTTTGCTCTTGCTTCCTAAACGAGTTTTCTAATAACTCTATTACCTTTGTTCGACGCTCGGCGAATGAAGTGGCTCATGTTTTAGCTAGACATGTTTCTTCATCTTCCTCCCGGATAGAGTGGTTTGGTGTACCTTCCGGATTTCTTTGTGGTTCGTTAGTTGTTTAGTCCTTTGTTTCCCTTGTGTTTCAAAAGAAAAAAATCTAGGAAAATCACATGTAGATTTGCATCTTAATTCATCTCAATCATCGACCATAAAATTACTTGTTAAAACTTTTATCACATGCATTTAAAATAATTTTCCTTAATGTTAGATTAGTCAAGCATTACAAATAACTAATCTCTAATCAGATAAATAACCATATAGGTTCATACTGTTAAAGTTAATTATTTACTTAATTAACTATTCTATATATTTGACTAATTATTATCTAATTATCTAAGATAATTACTTTGTTTTGAAGCAATCTAAGATAATTACTTAATTAATTAGTCAAATATCTTTCAAATTCTAATCTCCATGTATCTCTCAGAATCACATCTGTTAATATTCTATAAAATTCAAAATTGAAAATCATACAATATATACTCAGATTCAATATGGTATCAAAGCGTCGATAATCTAAGATCTAGATCGTTCATTCATTTACAATAACAATTCTAATTATTTTATATTAATATCATTTATGCTCCCTTTGCCCGAGAAAATTTGAAAAAGAAGTATCTTTTTTAGGTGGAAAACTTTGAATTGGGTATATATCTATATTATACATGCATTGAACAATCAAAAGAGTTGGTAGAGTTGGTTTTGGAATTATAAGCATCTTACTCTTCAATAGAGAAGTTTTGGGTTCAAATCTCCAATTAATTTTGATATTTTTCATGCAAAATTAAACTTGTATGTAAAAAAAAATTCACATAGAAAAGGGTTTCCCTTTAATCAATTTCTGGATTCGTAACTGCTCGAAACCCTTAGCTAAATAGATAAATTTAACCCTAATTTTTAGAAAATATATATACTTTTAAATAGTCATTATTACTATATAATTTTGTATAATATGACCGTAAATATTTGTTTGGAAAGAAATTGTAAATCAGTTGCATTAAATTTCTTTTATAAAAGCATGCGTTTTAGTTGAGTACTAGTTTAAACCCCATGCAAATGTATGGAATGCATTTCTATTTTTTAATTATTTTGTTTAGTTACATATATAAAATATTTTCTATTTGGAAGTATTATTAAATAAATAAATAACTCATTAGAAAATAAAATATGTAAAATATAAAATCCTAAAATATGTTACTCGTAAATATGTGTCCTCTATTTACAAATTTAAGTAGATGAAATAACCAAACTCAATAAAAAAAACTCAAAAAATTAATAGACAAATATTAATTATCAAACTAAAAGTTATAATTTTTAAAAGAGTTTCAACAATACAGAATATGTACTCATTTTGAATTGTGAAAATATATATTTTTATCATACTCTAACTAATTCTTTAAGTTTTTAATTTTTATTAGAGAGAATTTAATTAATTCTAGTATTCTTTTATTTTTTTCAATTTTTTTTTGAAAGGAATTCTAGTATTTCTAAACATGTAGATAATAGATACTATTTTTTTTTTCTCATATTTTGCAAAGAGCAGGATTTGAACCCTGGTCTCCCACTCACGTATTGGTGAGTGAACAAATTGGTGTAGATACTAAATACTACTCTCTCCGTTCCATAATATAAGGTTTTTTTGTCATTTAGAGTAAGAATAAGAATGTCACTGCAAATACTAATTTACCCCTAATTAATGTGCTGAAAATATCTTCATCATTCTCTCTAATAATATATTATTCTTTAAATGAAAAAAGTAGTGATGTAAATTCCTCAAATAATTATTCCATTTATTGCCAAAAAGCCTTATATTTTGGAAAAAAATAGAAAAGTCAAAAGCCCTTATACCATGGAACTGAGGGAGTATTAAGTACTAACCTATAAAACGTAAAATATATCTACCATGCTCACTTTAAAATATATATAGATTGTATATCTATCACTTTAAAATATATCAAATAGGCCTATTAAACCAAAGCCATCAAGCACATTTGTTTGTAAGCACTAAACAAATTGAATTTTAAACAAGACAGAAAGAAATCAATTACGAACCTAATTAATTAATGTAAAAGATTAAGATCAACATTCTTTTCCACACTGTAGGCACGAAACGATAAATGAGAGTTTTAGGATTTTTGAAACTTGAACCTCTATATCTACGAGACCCATCTAATATGATATGATTAAGTGGATTGTGTGAGATGAAACCCAGAGTTCCCCCAAACACTTCAGTGGGAAACATATTATGGAATAATAAATCCCAATGAAGTGATCAGGAGAACTCAAGGTCATTCCTCACTTTTTCTCTTCTCATCTTCTTTATTTCTTTTTTCTGTTTTGTTGACCTCTTCTTCATATATCTCCTCCTATGTATAGGCATTGTTTAGTAATTCTTTTTGAATGTATTCCCATTTGAGGTAGACATTATGTATGTCATGACTGCTGTAACAATCAGTTGCCAGGGAATATTCACAACTTTTCCTTAGCCATCACAAAGATTGATGTGCATCAGCTAAACTAAACCGGATGAATTACCAAATGTTTAAGTTAATAATACTTTTGAGTGAAACTAAATAGTTATTATTAATATTGATTAATTTTTGACAAACTTTCTGATGTGAAATTCTCCTGAGGTTAAAGCGTACAACATAAATTCATTTTACCATATTTTGAAATTTAATCATTACATGATGTTGCCATAATATTAGAACTACTAATACCATATCAAAGAATCAATTGAATTAAAAGTTTAAATTGATAATTAAGGTCCAAAAATATATCTTTTACTATTATCTCTCATACGCCACCTTCATGTGAATGATTTACAGATTTAAAGCGTGTATAATACTGATTTATCGAGCATATATGTGTTGAAATTCCAACAATTGTAAGGATAGAAAGAAAGTGGTGGAAGTGAATGTGGACAGAAAGAATGTGTAAATTAATTGAAGATATATATAGATAGGGAATAACTGAGTGATGCTATCTTTTAGTTCTGGCTCCTATAGCTTAATTATTCTCATACTGCAACTCTCTTCATTTTCATTCACCACAACAAATAATAACAACAACAAACAGACAAAAAAAAAAAAAAAAAAGGTACAAGATTAATTTGAGGCAGGCACAAAACCCTGGAATCTACGAACAGTAATTTAAAAAACGGACCAAGTGCATGCAGATTTTGCAAACACTCTAAAAAAGGTCGGTTTAGTGAAAGTGAGGGTGGTGACCACTTGACAATATTACTTCATCTTATATAGATTCTCTACCTGATTTTCTTAATTTCCATAATACTGACCAAGTTCAACCCTTTCCTTCATTCTCTCCATTTTTATTACATGCATACATATGTGGTCTCACCTCACAAATTTAGAGTGTTTCTGGTGTACCGTATAGAAACTATCGTGCCAAATGATGTACCAAAACTAAATATCATATTTTGTATGTTTTTGCACATTTTTATACCAAATGATCCAAAGAGGATTTATGTTTCGGGATCTATCAGCCATAATAAATATTGTTCAAATCCGTTAATTTTTTTTAAATCAATTGATTCTTTTGGCCATACAATTACAACTTTTGTGTACTTTATGAAAAAAGTTTTTACTTGCCGCATATTTTAGATCTGCAATATTAGTTAGTTAATGTATAACAATCAAGATCTTTGAATAAAAGCCGGGGAAGGGCGAAGTTGAAGTAGCAATCAAAATTAGAGTGACAAAATTTCACTAAGAATAAATATAGTTCAAAAGAAAGTAAAGTTTCTGTTAAATAGGCTTTGAAATTGTACCGTTAGATGTTATATTACCCGTAAAGAGTAAATCTACCTCCTATAAATGTTGAATTTATATCAGAAGCTTAGAGGATCCCAACACAATAATATTTAAACTCACAGTGAGTAATAAATGGTGCACTTTAGTTTTATTATGACAAGGTTTTAACCCCAAGTGAGCCTAATGGATCGAATTGTATACGTAATGTCTATCTCATATGGGAAGTGATATTTTTGAAAAGCATTAATAAAGAATGCCTATAAATAGGAGAAGATGTATGGGGATTTCATTAAACAGAAATGAGAAGATGAAGTGAACATAGAAGAAGAACAGTGAGATGTGACCTTGAGTTCTCCTGATCACTTCATTGGGGGATTTATAATTATTTTCTTTTTCCACTGAAGTGTTTGGGGGAACTCTGGGTTTCATCTCATCACACCATTAATTAGTTTAATTATTTGATAGCTTAGGCCGACAATTCAGACGAATTCAGATTTGAGCCGGAAGGTTATTTGGTAAAGCTCTCCCTTCAAGTATTTTAATCACTATTGTATTTTCATCTCCAAGATTTGATTCCTCATTCAATAGTTAAGCTTATCCAGTTTGTCAACCTCCGAGTTCAGCTTGAGAAAGAGTGTAAAGGAAATAACTAAATAAGAATTATACACTTAATACGCTTGCTATTATTGTCTGAATAGGATTCGTTGTTGTGTAGTAATCTATTTATATTATTACTAGTTCGGTACAATGACTTGTGCCTGTAAGTGGACGTAACGTAATATAGTTAAATAATAGAACTATGAAGAAATCAAAATTTTAACATGACAGTACTTTGGTAGGCTTCAATTCAAGAGCACCAAAATACTTCCAAGTTTGATCTGAATTCACAGTGAAGGTTGAACTAGAACCGTCAGATATCTTTCCGAGGTTTGAAGTTGAGGGGAAGGGTTTCTTGTGTTGCATTTTCGTCTTGTTTCCACATTTTGATTGTTTTATCGGCTTCACATGTTACAAGCCTTGAGCCCGTTACGTCGTAGGACATAGCATAGATACCAGCCTCACTCTCCAATGACCCGGGCTGTGCAATAGTTTGCTCTTGCTGAAAATTATGACCACTTTTCCAGTCCCAAAACCACATACTCCCATTGTCACCTCCCGTTGCCACTACGCCATCCTCATTGATAGCCATTGCATTAATTATGGTTTTCTGCTGGGAGAGCAAATTGTGCAAGAATACCCCTTTTGGAAGACTAAATTTCTTTATATTGTCAGCTGATGCGGATGCAAAGGCGTGCTGCTCAGAAGGATGCATTGCCATGGTTCGAACAGATTTCTTGTGGTGTGTGAGAGTTAGCATAGTCTTACCATATCGAAGGTCCCAGAATTTAATGGTTGTGTCATGCGAAGCAGTGACAACTTGTGGATCCGTTGGTCTAGTAAAAACTGAGCATACTGTATCATCATGCCCGGCTAGTGCAAACACTTCAACTTTGGTACGCACGTCCCATACCCGGCAAACAGAATCACGCCCCCCGGTAAGCAAAAGATCGATGGTAGGATGAAGAGCCAAGCAGTAGACACCGCTTAGATGACCATGATATGACCGAACGACCTTATTCTGTTCAATATCCCAGCACTTGACCTGTTTGTCATCACCAGCAGAAAACATGTATGTATGCCTTTGGCTAACAGCAAGGCCTCGGACTTGTCCAATGTGCCCCGTCAGTGTGTGCTTTAACCTCCCGCCTGCTACATCCCAAATCTTGATTGTTCGATCAGCAGAACCAGTACAGAACCATGTATTACTTGGATCAAACGCAATAGATCTCACCCATCCTAAATGGCCACTAATGACCCTGTAGTTCTTCCATGGAGCATGCCAGACAGGACGGGACCGTTTGCTTCCAATCCTTTCTACTATATCAGATTTAGAGAAATTCTTTTCGGCTGATCCAGATCCCGGTATTAACGATTGTGGCTCAATCGGCTCCATCTCCGTCGTTGGACCAGGGTTTCACAGAGGAGGAATATTCATGAGAATATAATCAATAGCCAATTATAATCTTGGATGAGAATATACATATATATAGAACAGAATACCCAAGACTAGTAGGAATCCTAATTAGTGTAGGAAACTTTTGACCTACACAAACGGAACTTCTAGTACAAGGAATACAAGAAATAATATTTACTTGTCCTTCCAAACAGTATCTAACTTAAACTGAGATATTTATCATCTGAAAAATGTTAAGGAAATGATTCAATTAAAAATTTAAATTTAATTGATAGAATCAATAACATTTTTTATGTTAATACCTAATACATTTTCATGTCAATCACTTTCGAAATATATAGAGCACAACATATTGGTAAGAATATTTGTGTTCTGATACATTTCAATAAAGCGATTGAATTAAAAATTTAAGTTAATAATTAAATCAACAACTTTTTTAATATTAAAATCCAAAACACCTGTGCTCAAATCCCCACCACTAACAAAGCGTCATATCATAGCTAGCTTACCGTCATATGATACAGTAATCACCAAACAATGTCTTGGTGGTTACTACGTTCCTAAAGAAAATGTGTAGGATTCTAAGTTGACAGAGTGAAATTCTTAAAGAAAAAAAATGACGTGCAAAATTATATTTGAATTTTTGATAGATTATTTATATTTTATTTTAACAGTAAATTAATTGAAATAAAATTAAACTCGAGGAATCTTATGAAAACTACAAATTTACAAGAGATTTTGGCACCCAAAACACATACTCCAGTAATTATAAATAAAAATTTATAAATTTTTATTAACTAATCACGATATCAGCCCGTCAACTTTTATATTTTCTATCAATGAAATAGCAACCTCTCCAAAGCTGAAGTAGCAATTCCAAATCCATGGCAATGCCGAGACAGCTGTTATCCCCATCACAACCATCTTCGTCCCTTCCACTTAAACCACCACCAAACTCTCCTCAACATCCACATCATCCTCACTCCACCTCATCTCTTCTATACACTTCTAAACCAATCACTTCCACTCTTTATGCTTCACTTCTTGATTCCTGCAACTCCCCACATCTTGGAACACAGATTCATTCCCACACCATCAAAACTGGCTTTCATAACCATGAATTTGTTCAAACTAAGTTACTCAAAATGTATGCTCGATGCAGTTGTTTCGATAGTGCAGACTTACTGTTTGATACAATGCCGCTTAGAAATTTATATTCTTGGTTAGCCATTCTCAATGCATATTTGGATAACGGACTTTTCGTGGAGGGTATTGTACTCTTCCAAGAATTGCTACTTGAAGATACCCCACTTGAGTTCTTCGTGTTTCCGGTAGTTTTTAATGTGTGTAGCGGTCTTAATAGTGTAGAATTAGGGAGGGAATTACATGGTATGGTGATAAAGACTGGGTTTTTATCGAATGTTTATGTGGGTAATGCTTTGATTGATATGTATGGTAAATGTGGAAGCTTGGATGATGCCAAGAAAGTTTTAACATTGATGCCCCAGACGGATATTGTGTCATGGAATTCTGTTATTACGGCTAGTGCTGCTAATGGGTTTGTTCATGAGGCATTGGAGTATCTCGAGAAAATGAAAATGGTGTGTAATTTAAGGCCGAATCATGTTTCTTGGAGTGCGGTTATTGGAGGGTTTGCGCAGAATGGTTATGACAAAGAAGCTATAGAACTATTCTCTAGAATGCAAGTAGAAGGGATTGAGCCTAATGCGCGTACTATAGCGAGTGCTCTTCCAGCTTGTGCCAGACTACAGAAGCTTAGCCGTGCTGAAGAATTTCATGGATATATCATGAGACGTGGATTTATGTCGAACCCTTTTGTTGTGAATGGATTGGTTGATGTGTATCGCAGGTGTGGTGATATGGATAGTGCATTTAAGATATTTTCAAAGTTTCAACTGAAAAATGGAGTTTCGTATAATACAATGATTGTTGGTTATTGTGAAAATTGTGATGTGTGGAAGGCAAGGGAACTCTTTGATCAAATGGAGCTGTCAGGGTTAAAAAGAGATGTAATTTCATGGAACACAATGATTTCTGGATATGTGGATAATTTTATGTTTGATGAAGCTGTGGATTTGTTTCAAGAGTTGTTAAACAAAGGAATTGAACCAGATTCTTATACTTTAGGTAGTATTTTGACTGTTTGTGCTGATACGGCTTCACTGAGAATAGGAAAGGAGATACATTCTTATGCCCTTGTTAAGGGCTTACAGTCTAATACATTTGTCGGTGGAGCTTTGGTCGAAATGTACACTAAATGTCAGGATATACGGGCTGCTCAGATGGCATTCAATGAGGTGATTGACAAGGATACACCGACTTGGAACGTTCTGATTTCTGGCTATGCTCGCAGCAATCAGCCAGAAAGGGTTGAAAGTCTTCTTGACGAGATGAGAGAAAAAGGTTATGAGCCTAATACATACACATGGAATGGCATTCTTGCCGGATACGTGGAAAACGGCCAATTAGACTTAGCCATGGAATTGTTCTGTGAAATTCAGTCAAGGCCCGACATTTACACGGTCGGAATTATTTTACCTGCTTGCTCAAGGTTATCCACTCTTGAATGGGGGAAGCAGCTTCACGCACACTCAGTTAGGTGTTATTACGACTCCGATGTCCATATAGGAACAGCCCTTGTAGATATGTATTCAAAATGTGGGAGTATAAGGTACTCCAACTTGGCCTATAACAGGATATCAAACCCTAATTTGGTTTGCCACAATGCTATGCTTACTGCATATGCTATGCATGGACTTGGGGAAGATGGAATTGCTCTATTTCGAAGAATGTTGGCCTCTGGTTTTCACCCAGACCATGTGACTTTTCTATCTGTTCTTTCTTCATGCGTTCATGCTGGATCTTTGGAGACAGGCTTGGAGGTTTTTAATTTAATGGAATGTTACGGTGTAAAACCTGAATTGAAGCACTACACTGCAATGGTTGATCTCCTAAGCCGTTCAGGGAAGCTTTACGAAGCATATGAACTTATCAAAAAGATGCCGATGACCCCTGATTCGATTTTGTGGAGTGCTTTGCTTGGAGGCTGTGTTATTCATGGTTGCGTTGAACTGGGGCAGATTGCGGCAGAGAGGCTCATAGAATTAGAACCAGAGAATACTGGGAATTATGTTCTATTGGCGAATTTATATGCTAATGCAAAGCAATGGTCTGACCTTTCGGGAATACGACAGATAATGAAGGAAAGAGGATTGCAAAAGAGCCCTGGATGCAGTTGGATTGAGGACAGGGGTGAAATCCATGCTTTTGTTGCAGGCGATAGAACTCACAAGAGAAAGAACGAGATTTTTGCTACTATAAATAGCCTCATCTTTCACATGAAAACTGATACCGGAGCTCCACAATGAAACACAATGTTCTTCCTTTTTGGCCCTTTAACGAATCAATGTGAAAATCAGATGAAGATAATGCGTCATGTCAATTGACAGTTTTGGACAAGTACGGAGAGCTTGAGATGTATTAAACCATTGGTAAAAATGTTGTTGTTTTCTGTACCTTACTTTTTTCACATTTTATGGATATGTAGATATTGACCTTTAACATGATCATATTCATATATTTCTATACATATCAGCTGGTTTGTCATGCGTTAGTTATGCACCTTTTTTTATTATAACGTAACAGTAAATATGATAATCTGAGCAACAGTTACATTTTGCATATCTTTTTAATCTTCTTGTCAATATCAAATTTCGTATCCAAAAATTTGGTAATATCTTTTTCATTTGTCATGCAATATATACAGGAAATAATGTCTACTGCTAGAGAAGGAAAGAATAAGAAGCAGATGGAGAATATTGCAGCTCTTTCATGGCAGGAGAAGAAGGAACTTGCTGATAAAGAAGAAGATGCGCTAGCAAAGGACATTAACGATCTTAGGAAATGGGTAAACATATTCAATACTTTAAACGTTGTCATATTTCTACTTCACATTTTTCTTTAAAAAAAATAAATATTGGTGGTTTTGTATATTTGTAAGTAGAGGAATATGGTCTCATTCATTACAGAGTATATAAGGTGTTTACACCGGTGAGCAGGAAAAAAGTCGAGCTAATGTGGCGAATATTGAACTCCAACTCTAGAGGGGCCGACTTTTCATCTGTGCCAAATCTTTTTGACTTTAGGAGGCTGAATGCCCCAATCTTCAAGAGGCAAGGGAAACCGGAACCACTACTGACAGGGTGGTTCTGGCGGACATAGAGCCGAGACCCACCAATGGCCCCTCCTTGCCTCCGCCCGTGATACCATGTTTATTAAAACTAACTAACTCCTTAATTTTTGGTCATGTTTGAAATTTGTTTTATAGGCTGATGTGGTAGATGCGATGAATGATGAGCAATTAAAAGAGTACCTGAAAAGTAGACCTGAAGAGCTGAAAACATTGAAGAAACAAAAGAGAAAGCAACCTACTAGGCAAAAAGTAAGGTCAAATTCTTAAAACTGTGAAATTTAAACCCAGTTTATTTTTGGCATTTTGATACAATTTGATTTACTAATCACAAGAGTTGGTGATGATGATGTAGGTCCAACGGAAGACAAAATCTTCGACTCCTACTGGAATAATGGCTTCAGTATGGAAATTCCATGTTGAAGATCCCTGCTAATTAATACCTGCAAGCTTGGATGGAAGCTCGGATCGAGTGGTTAGTTCCCGAGTAATTAGCATCAACAATCATTTGCGTGTTGACAATGTTTCAATAGGATCACAAATGTTTGTTTTTATCTCAATAAAATCATTTATTTTTGCTTCTGGCTCTTTGACCGTTTTCTATTTCCAACGACATCGACATGACATCCACTCACATATCTCATGACGAAAGAAAAGATAGGTGATCTTTTTGAAACAAATATGAACATGATTAGCTCCTATAATTCAACTTACAATCATCTAAATTTTGATTCAGATATTTGAAGGACATAAATTTACTATGTTACTGTATATTTTCTATCTTACTTTTCCCCATTGAAACTAGTATAAATCCACCTGCTTGAACATTCTTGAACCGATTGGAAAATTCGAAATATTTTACAAATAAATGTGAGTTGACAAGAATGAGAAATTGCAATTGAATAATGAATATACATATGTAAATATTATCTACCAATTACTATCCTTAACAATCTTAGATTTCTCCAAGATGAATTTACCTTCCTTATACTTCTGAGAAGCCTCGTAAGCACGTTCATACTTCCAACCCAGAAGCTGATGACAATCCGCACAGAATATATCAGCCACAGTATGGAGACCTGTCATCAAATGCCTGTCTTCTTTACTCCCTACTTTTATGTTCATCGCGTGTGAGAAAAGAAACCCTCGTCCATGTCTTCCCTGTTTTCATTTATGTTTGTAAACCCATTAACCATTAGAAAACACACGACGAATTATAAAAAGAACGGTTATTCTAAATGGCCGTGAGAGTGTTCACCTGAAAAGCCTTGGAAATTATATCATCATGGAGAGAAACTTGGTTTCTACAATTACAACAGCTATACAAACGAGGACCTACTAATTCCCCCATTATTCAACTCTTAATTTCAGATCTAATCAACCAAAAAATTAAAATTAAAATCAAAGCCATGTCAAAAGCTGAAACTTTTATACATGAACAACACAGACAAGAGTGATCAGTGATCACTTACCAAGAGAAAACCCAGTCGGTGAGGATAAGAGGCTGCAAAACAAATTTTTCTGTTGAGAAATAAATTATTTTGGTGAATGTATGAGAATTATAACATGAATTCTTTACAGAAAATACCATGGGTTTTCTATTATTTTCCTACGAAGAAGTTAATGATGACCCAAAAAGTCTTCCCATAGATTTATACAAATTTATTGTTGTTTTTTAAAATAGAAACTATCTATAGCGTGCAAGATTAACCAAAATATAGAAATGGATTACAATAGGGTAAGTGTAGATTCGCTGAAATATTAGAATTAATTATAGTCCATTGATAGAGATAGACGGATTAAAGTGGTAGTATGATAAACTACAAGAATATGGAATACAGCAATTATTGAGTAGATATTCCATACTATTGCAAAAGCATGAGATCAACAAGTAGGCCAAAAAGAAAAACAACATTCTTTTGGAAAAAAGGAAAGAAGAAAAAACAACATTCTTATTCAAGTAATTATGTATTTATCATTTATATATATAATAGGAAGGGATTAGGATAAATATATATGAAGTAATGTTAGGTTAAAAAGACAAAAAAAATTTGAAACCAAAAGCAGAAAGAAGAAACATCAAAATGCATTGAGCTGAAATGAAGCAATCCCTTATCCTTTGCTTGAAGATGAAATCAAATCATAGAGTAGATAACCCATTTATGGAAAAATGGTTAGAAAAAAAAAACAAGAAATGTTTTTAATATATGTTCCAATTTCCAAAAGCTAAGACAAGTTGTTTATGTCTCTGTCTGTCATCAACCATGGTTCAAACAAGATTAGGAATAGGTCTAGACTCTATGAATGTCTGAAGAGCATCCCCAAACATATAGCTAAAAGAAGGAACAACAACCGTAGTAGAAAAGCAAGCATAATAGATGTCACATAATCACTAGCCATCATCATTCAAGTTTTGGATTTTTCTTCGGGTTTTCGGCTGGAAGATAAGCCCAATCTTTATTTTGCTTATTATTTTGTTTATTGCTTTTGCATAAGAACATTGGTAAGGTTATCAATTGCTTTTTTATTTGAAGTTTTTTGCGTTCTCCTTGTATGTATAGTTGATGTTGTTCGTCTTCTTGTACGAGGAGTTATTCCTTGTTTCCTTTTATGGGTGTTTTATGTTTTATTTGTAGAATGACGGAAGAGTTTTTGTTATTGTCACTTAGAACTGCTGATTGGATGGTGAACTTCGGCGGTCTCCAAGATCTTCTAGCTGATATAATGTGGTTCAAGCACCTCTCACCGTGTCCGTATATTATAGTTTTGTTGCTTTGTTTTTTCTACTCTTATTTTCCAGGACTTGTAAGTCTTCCTTATTACCAAAAAACTAACTGTTATTCCTTGGAAAAATATAAGAGAAAAGTAAACCTCTAAAACAAAAATACCATACCAGGCGAAGAAATAGATACAAAATGAAAATGAATACAAATTAAACTATATTCATACTTAATTAGCAAATTCTCTTAAGTGAACCAAACACAAAACACAAACCAAGTAAAGAGGGATTCTAAATTTATTTTAGGATGATGAAATTGAAGGGAGGAAGTGTAGAAGAATTTCAGAAAGATTCCTGAAAATGAATCTTGAGCTTCTCAAGCACAAAGTGACCTTCTTTATACCTCTGTTTAGGATCAAAAGCAGCCACATATTTCCATCCCAATTCTTCACCACACTTGCTGCAGTTTATACCAGCTATGCTGTACTTCCCTGTCATCATCTGCTTCTCTTCTTTTCTTCCCAACACCACATTCATCACATGACTGAACAGATATGCCTGCCCTGATTTTGCCTACACATTCATATTTAATTACTATGGCCATGTTCATGATTTAAATGCACTAGAATTCTATTTTGTTCAGTTCAACAAATTCACTTCAATAAATTCAGCATTTAGTTCGGTAAAAAGAACATGGCCTAAATGAGACAACAAAAACTGTAATTTGATTATTAGAAGAAGATCAAATTGATTGAGGCCGTGTTCCTTTTCGCTGAAAAAACTAAACTGAACTGAATTAAATTATTAACTGAATGTTTAATGAATTTCGGTAAATTTGCCAAAAAAAATAAAAAATAGGTCTGATTACCTTATACCCTTTGGAAAGAAGATCAGTTTGCAAAGCAAGAGGAGTTCTGCAATTTTGGCAGGTGTATAAAGGATAATCATTAGCTGTTGCAGATGCAGCCATAGTTAGTTTATCTATCTATCTATGTCTGCTTTAAAGATGGGGGAATCAAGTAATTAATATAAAGACCATGAATATGATCGTCTCAAATAATTGAAGGAAAACGATTTGGATGACTTTGACTTTTATTGGGTCGTTGGTTGATAACGATAATGAGAGCAAAAGGGTCGCAATCAATTTCAATTTGAATAACAAGAACAAGATTATGATTTTGCTGTTAGATTTTGGGTATGTTTATAGTCTAAGGATTCTTGAACCGAATTGAATAACCGAAAATAAAATCTAGAATTGTATAGAACTTTTGACTTTTAATTTAGAACTGTACCAAATTGTACTGTTAACTTTTATAGATACAATTCTAGAGATTTTCAATTATCTGAAATTACCGAGTAAAGGTAAGGGAAGTTCTAAAACCGGACCGGATATCTGAATAAAAAGATCCAGAACCAGATTGAACCGTTGACTTTTTCCTAAGAATCGAATCGTATTGTACCGTTGATTTTTACCAATACAATCCTGAAGATTTTTAAAAACCTGGATTGAAAGAACCGTACTCACCCCTAGTTTATACGTACCTTCCACAAACTCTACAGGACCATAAAAAATTACCGCGCACAGTTTTATGACAAGTAGTAAGAATAGTGAAAAATAACTAATGAAAACTCTTTGTCTCGAGACTTAGAAAATCGATTAAAGTCAATATACCGGTTTCTCTACAAACTTTACAAACAATTGGGCATGAAACACACATATGCCATAAATTTTCATAACTCGTATTGCACATAACACAAGTGGAATCAACTAACATAGTTGTGAAAAACAATTTGTCCCGCACCGAAAGATAGTTTGGAGCTACTCGCCAAGCAAAATAGCGCGAACCTTTGCTGAAACCTCCATTCTCCACAACGTTCTCCAATCCCCATCTACCTGATGATGATCATTTGGTGCTACTACTTCCAGACCAAAGCGATAGACACTTTTTACTGAATACTGGTCATTCTTAGTACGAGTAATAATAATAATAATAATATTTTATCAAAAATAATAATAATAATGTTAAACAATACTAATCAAAATCAAAAGATTAAATTTCAATTTGTGTCAATCAAAAAAGGTGGCATCAAACACTATTGCAAGACTATAGTTATTCTAAAATCATTATTACTACTTTATATTGAACTAAAATTCACATGTTTCATCTAATAATAAAAGTAAAAAAGTTACGGTTGTTTTGTAAAAATAGAAAAATCCATGATAGTAACAAAACAAATAGTAAATTCAAACATGTAGCCGAATGAGTAAGCTAGTTTTTGTGATTTAAATGTAGCAAATTTCAATTCGGTTCAATAAATTTTAGTTTCGGTATATGCAAAATTTAACAGACAAGTAGCAAAATGGTTAGCAATGTTTAGGAAGTGAATCTAATAGGCTAGGCCTTTGTTTTTGTTGGTGAACTGAAATTGAAGTGAAACAAAACTAAACTCAAAAAAAAGCTGAACTGAAATAAAATAGGATGTCTTAAAACTAAGATGAAGCCACCAACTAAAACAGCTTGAAGATTCTAACCAGATCGATTCAGTAACAACATATCTTCAGAAGCTCTTCCTGTTCTGTCTTCAATCTCTGTTTCTGTTACCTTAATTGTGGAGCTCAACATTCCTCCGTGATATGGCGGATGCTTATTGGAGATATCCCAACCCCCAGCAGCAGCTGCCACCACAGCAGCAGCAGGGTATCCCTCCTATCGCCGGAAAACGCCCTCGTTCCGATTATGGTACATCTTCCCTCTTTTATTAGGGTTTTCATTCTTTTACTTCCATTTACAACCCTCTTTTTATTAGGTTTTTTGATGCCCAATTGAATTTCTTTAAATGTTGAATTATTCATATCTAAATGGCTTTTTAAACATTCTTCTGCTGTATAATTTTCATATAAAAGCATACGGCTTTCATACGAGCAGATATATTACTGATCGATGTTACAGTTAATGCATTTTCATTGGTTAACTGTGACCTTGTTTTCTGCTTATAGATATAGCTTATTTCGTTATTCTACTTGTTAATGGCATCATTTTTTGTGTCGTTTTTATTTTAGTCTACATGTTTGATCGTTGACTGCTGGTTATATACTTCGTCCGCTATGGTGAAATCCATTCGTATTCTTGATTCTGCTTTAAGTCCCACATTTGGCTGATCTTTTCTTCTTTCTGCTACAAATGCTGAATGTTGATTATTCCATAACTAAGAAATTTGTGTCAAGAAGTAATTTAATATATGTTTTTCTTTTTGCATATTAACCTTTGGTTTATGTTTGGAGATCACTTTCCACCTTTATTAATTGGGTAATATGCCCTCAATTTCTGCACCTAGTAGCTTACGAGTGTTATGCTCCTATAACATCAGAGAACTTTAGTTTAGTTGACACTGCATGTAAACCCTTGATTTACCTGTATAGTCATCGTGATGCTTTGTGCAATTAGCTTTACCATTATCAGTATCTTTCCCGGTTTAAAAAGGCCTGAATGTTTCTTTATGGCATTAAATGCATTATCCATTTTTGTGGAAGGGGATTGTTATGGTAAAATGACTTAAGCTTAGAGATGGTATATTAATCTATGAGTTTGTTTTTAGTATTGTGTCTTTCAATGACTTATAAATAATAAAATCCATACTTAAGTGACTTTACTATTGATTTGGGAAGGATTTTAGTTTAGTTTTTTTTTTTTTTTTTTTTGGGTCAACGCCAGTTCTATGTGATATCATTTGAGAATAATTGCAGAACTTTCTATGTGCTCTAAGCAAACTTGACGACCTTTAGCTTATCCAGTCAAGTTTTACTATTGATGCATTTTTTTTTTCTTAATGTAGTATGCCATTTTGAACACATGACGAGTAGGGCTAGTGTAGTTATAGTTTTCTCTCATGTATGACACTGTAATACAGTTGAAGCTATATATCTAATTTGCTTACAGTTTTTGCTTGTTTTCGTAAAGGGAAGGCACAAGCATAGCCTTTTTCTTAACATTTTCTATAGGATTACACCTTTTGAGCACCTCATTAAGAAGCATGGGAAGTTTATTTTTAATAAACTGATATGTGAGGTTAATGGAGCGGTCCTCATTTGCAGCTTCTATTACATATGTAGTGGCTGATGTTCATAATTCACTCTGTATTTTTGTTGGATATTTACAATATAGGTTGTTTTATAACTTTTTTTTGTCTCCTGTACTTATTCTGTGGGACAGTTTGGTGTGATACTTCTATTGATTTACTCTTGAGATTATGTACTTTATATCAGTCTTCTATCTGTACATTTAATATCTTAATTTGTTGAAGTACTTCTACGTTCTTGTAGATATTCCCGCTAGCCACGAGCTTCACAACGTTTACGCTCGTGATGGTGATAGAGGAGCTGTTCATTCAATTACAGATTCAAATTCCATTGGAGCATCATATGACCGTTACCTACAAAGCGGGGTGATTAGTTCTTGATATTTTTTTTGCACCTCATTTCCATATTATTCATGATTTGCATATTTACTTTAGTGGAACTAAATTTGAATGTTATAATTTCAGACAATTCCATCATATGGTGGAGGACCGCCAGCTAGACCAATGGGTGGAGTGCCTATTCGCCCTGTTGATGAACTGCGGGTAGTGAGTATGAGGAGCATGGACCCAGGTGTTGCTATGAGAGAAAGGATGGGGCCAGGAAGTGGAAGACCAGAGCCTCCCCTTCCTGCTAATGCATCTAATACACTTTTTATTGAGGGTTTGCCTTCTAATTGTACACGGCGGGAGGTTGCACGTATCCTTCTGTTGACTTCCATGAGCAATTATACTTTTGTTTTTCACCTTTCTCTTCTCTTTTTACTCCTTCACTCATATCAACAGATATTTTTCGTCCGTTTGTTGGCTACAAAGAAGTGAGACTTGTGAGCAAGGAGTCACGACGAGTAAGTTTGTTACTGCTTCTTGTTCTTTTTGTTGTTGTATATAGTGTCAAAGCTTGACTGATAAAAACATGGCAGCCTGGGGGAGATCCACTGATTCTCTGTTTTGTTGATTTTCTGAGTCCTGTCCATGCAACCATTGCCTTGGATGCCTTACAAGGTGAGTTTTTTTCTTCTTCTTATTTTGCTTCACGCTTGTTCTGTAGGTATCTTAGTCATGCATATAAATCACAGTATCAATTCAGTAATTATCTAAGCTATCTTTTCTTTATCGCATTATCAGTTCACTGATTATCTAAGCTATCTTTTCTTTTCTTATCTATTACCTTTCTACACGGGTTAAGAGTAATGATCTGGTTGTTTTGATTATTACAAACATGGTGTATTTTGCTAAACGCCTTTAATGATATGAGATGGTGATATGACTTGGTTTTTAAATTACCATGCTTGTGAGGTGAAATTTCATAACAAGTCATAGTGGACTAAGAGGTCATCATTGGTGGACACAGTTGGTGGATTAATTTTGTTTTTTCTCAGGAAGGAATTCGGGATTGGCCACTTTACCTGTCTTTTTTTTGTATTCTTCTTAAAAGGAAGAACGAACAAATCGAACCCTGTTAGATCCTTATGGATCATAATCAAATTTAGTTGATATCTTTGTAATCTGACTTGTGCAAGCCTTACCATTTTAAAGTTGCCTTCTGCCTCCTGTTGAGCCACAAACTTATACAACGATATGATTTCTTTTGTTTAATGCCTGAGGTAGAGAGTAAAGCCTGTTGGAGCCACATAGGGTATCTATTCCTATTTCTCTGTGGTGTTGCCCTCAGTTTTTCAGGTGTAACTCTTGTTTGCAAGTTAGTGCATTCAGAACTGATCGACATATATGGTATACATCGAGTGTGTACTCGTGGTAAATGGTTTTAGCGATCTAAATTCTAATATGCTCTACTTCTTCCAAAATGGCCGCTCAAAACGCATTGTTAGTCGTGTAGTGTAAATAGTCGAGCTCGATTTTGCAGGTTATAAATTCGATGAGCATGACCGAGATTCGGTCCATTTAAGGTTACAATATGCTCGCTACCCTGGTGCGAGGTCAGGTGGCGGGCATCGGGGCAAACGTTAGATAATGCGGTTGTGAGGCAGGTGATTAATATTCTCCCTTATCGACTCAACGTCTTATTATTCATGACCCCTAGGTGCTAAGAAAAGCTTTATTGTAAAGCAACGAATTGGGCTAAATCATGGAGCGAACCTTCTTTGTAGGACGCGAGCAGCGAGGTTATGATAATGAGGGACAACACTACAGCCTTGCAGTTACAGGAATTACTGAAAAACGATGCCGTTGTTACGATGAAATTATGTTGTGTTTCATGATAATTATTAAGCGATCAATAGACTCGGGTAGAGTGCGCTTTTATAAGAGAAAATTGCCATTTTTATTTCCTTTAAATTACTTAACTGTCTTCATATGACTCTGGAAATGATTCTGAACGGGTGTTGTTTTCTAGCCAAGCATAATGGTTATATCTTCATGTTTCGAGAGATACCAATAACCTTATTTCTGGCTAAGCATATCCATGATTGTACATGTGCAAAATGTACAATTCGTAGGTTGGAAATAAACACACTTGAATAAACATGACGGTGGCTGAAGGTAGAATGTTTAGCTTGACCTTTTCAATTGGTAATGTAGTACGACTATTTGGGATATTTTTAGTGTTTATTATTTATTACCTAAAGGCTTGCCAGTACCTACATTGTTTTCTTAAGATCTTATTCAATTATGATTCGGGTATAAAATAGCGGAGGTGGGTCCTAAAGCGTCTATCACTGTGTGTGTGTGTTCATCTACCTAGGGTGTTGATTCAGTCCAATCTTTGCGGCTTTAGGTTAGGCACAGGATGTATTATTGTGATTTCTGGAACTTGGAAGTATACCCCTCTACTTATATTTGTCTATTAAGTATGAACTTGTATGCTTTCTTCAAACATTAACTAGTGCTATATTTTCTTGAAATTGAAAGTATACGCTTCATGAACATGGTTTCTGCAGAATGCAGTATATACTCTTCTAGTCGAGAATTGCTCGTAAGGTCAGTTTCATTTAGAAGTAGGATACGTGCATATTATAGTGAGTTGGGTTTTTGTTTGGTTGTCTATGCTTATTATTAGTTCACTGACTGGAGAATGTGAAACAGATCAAGCTGTTTGCTTAGAATTTTTTTAAATCGATTACAGTTAGTGAGAAGTTCAGTAGACTGACCAACTATTTTAACATGATCACCAAGTTTTTGAGTTGTTAACTGTATAGAATTTGTGGTCTTGTGTGTTTTGTCCATTCGGATTTGTAGAGGCAGCAGCGATCTCAATCCAGAACGGTATGGTTATGCTGTAGTTTTTTTTCTTTTTTCTTTTTTGGTACTAATTATATCAATATCCGTTACCCCTTAGAGAAATTAGTAGATTGAATAGTTATGTTTTTTCAAGGAAAAGAAAGAAACGTAATTAAATATGAATTACTAATTATTTGAGGGAAATGAAAATGTAATTCTATTGTGATATTTATCTTCATTTTTGTAGTGTTAATCTAGAATATATTTCTATCTAGTAGGTGTATTTACAGAGGGAAATGTTTTAAAGAGGGGTCACTTTTTTTTTTGGTTGTCCATTTTTTCTTTTCTTCATCTTCTTTTGGTGTTCAAATATTTGACCAAGTTTTTAGCCTCTTGATGTTCAACAAGCTTGGGAACTCTTATCATTTTCATTTCTAGGCTTTATTTTCACTACTCCCCTTTAGTTGTACTTGTTAACAAAAGCTAACTAGTACCTTAAAGGGAGGGATATGAATGTATTCACTAAAGCTTGAGTTTATAGTTCAGGCTAAATGACATCTTTTCATTTTAATCTTTTAACACTTGGTTTGTAGATGGGTTTGAAGAGTGCACAATATAAATCATTTTACCACGTGTTTTTAATTCTATCAAATAATATTGTTGTTGGGATTCGAACTCTAGATCATTTGGTCGCCGTGGTTTTGGTACTATGTCAAGGAATCGAATAAAATAAAAGCTGAAGCTACCATTTTCTTTTATATTAATTTCTAACAATCCTAAGGTGTAACAAAAGATTTGAAATTGACAAGAAAATGAGCTTGAGAATCAATGCAAGAGGTGGGAAGTTGGATGCAGTTAAGTAGAACAACTCAAGTACCATTCCAGATCAATCACCACCCTTTGCTTTCCATGGGGAAAATTATGAAAATATGCTAACAGAAGCAGACTGGAAACCAACTGAATAATTTTTTCTCCGACCGAAGATTCGAGGGAAGGAGAGCACAGGGACCAGAGATTGCCTGCAAAAGATGTTGCATCGGATTAGATCCATAAGATATTGGAGCACTTGTTTCTTTCTTTCATTGGACATTGCCAATAATTTTCAGCTTCGTTAGGATTTCAAAGTGAAATTACATGTATAAGTCATTTTGGTGTACGAACATTTTTATTCATCGAAACAATGCTTGCTCACATAAATCATATCTTTGTAAATATATATCAACTGTCTATTATATATCTTCGATAATTAAGACCATGTTTTTTATTTCAGAAATTGTTTTGTCATGCTTTTGTTAATTTATAATCTTATACATAAAGTTTGCTCCAGTTGTTAAAACTAAATTCAGGCAAGGTTTTCACACCGATTATTCGAATAACTGTTTCATTTACATTTGTACTTCGATCCTTCATTCTACAATTTCGATCCTTCATTCTACAATTAAGTTGATTCAGCACCTTAACCATCTGGATCAAATGTTTGGTGGTTATGGTTTATAATTAAGTACTTCATTAGCTACTTGGTTCAATTTCCATTAACTAATCCCATTTTCAGTATTATTTATTATTAATTGAAATTTAGAATAAATGTAGCGCTGACTATATTGAGGACAATCTGAACAATATAAAATATTCCAAATGTTTTAAAAAAGAGAAAGAAAGATAGCAGAAAGGAATATTTTTGCTTTACAGGAAGTCCACACACACATCCTTTGGTTTCTTCTCCAAAAGATTAAAAGAAATCTTTTGTCCAATTAATACATTCAAATAAAAAATCCTAATTCTTTTCTCGTCAGTACTCAATCTAGATGATTATGCTAATAGATAAGATTCCAAAAGAGGAACTTAATCTGATTATGATTTTATACATTTTATTATTTTAATTTGTATAAGCAAATCTTGAATAAGGGATATTCTATGGTCACTTTGTTTTTCACAAAGTAACCATTACTTTGTTTTGTCAACCATTGGATCATGGGTTAAAAACTAATCCAATGGTGAAAAAGACAAAGTATAGACAAAGTAAGGGAAAAACAAAGAGACCATAGCCTACACCCTTGAATAAAAAGTAAAAACGCCGAAAGAGCAAAACGACCAGAAAATACAATATTATAAAATCATTAGAAATATTAGAAATATTAAATATGCATGATGCATGCAAAATCATAAAATAGCTAAAACCTGAGATTTTTCTACCTTATTTTATGGAATTCATGTCGTAGTATTATTTTTTTCAATACAATAGCCATCTCTATTTTTATTTTTTTTAATGCATAGCCATCTCTATTTTAAAACTCCAAAAGAATATTCTTTCAAACAAACAAATTATCAGAAAATTTATCATATTATATATAAATCAAGAGAAATTTTCAGGACTGATCCCATAGATATATAATAGCAAATGTAAACATATAGATTTTATCATTTTAATTACAATAAACTTGAAATAAAATCTTCGGCCACGTTCTTTTTTATTGAAATTGATTGAATGTCTAATGAATTTTACTGAATTTACTGAACTGAATTGAATTTTACCGAATTTAAGCCAAAAAGAATTGGACCTTTGTGGTTATGTTTTTATTAACATATATGTGGTTTTTTTAATAATCGGACATGATTGAATTTTTTTTTTCTTTTTATTGGAAACAATAATCTTTTACTTTGACATTGTAAAAACAATAACCAACAATTTTAAATAGAATATTTCAAGAATTAAAGTGTACATCATTTACCATGGAATCATATATTCGAATAAAATAATCACGTTTGAACTCTGTCTCCAGAACATTCAATTTTCTTCTCCTCAAAAATCAACAAATGACCTTGCAACTAAAAAATTGAAGAGTTAAAGTTACATGACCCAATTGAACTAAATTAAACTTAACTGAAATAAATTAATGATAAATATGCAATTAATAAAATGTCTTGTCACATGTCTATAAAAAAAAATTGTGTTCTCAAATGGGCTTTGTCTCTATTCATTATTGCCTGATGAAGAAAAAAAAAATATTGCTTAGATAGATAGAGTAACAAAGAAAAAGAAATTTATTTTTTTAAAAAAGAAAAGACTTGATAGTTCATTCTATGTGTATATATGTGGACAAATTATAAGAAACAAAATGAGAGTAAACGGTATTTTCCCATATGAATGTTTGAGAATCTATATATGTTCTTGACTCATTCTTTTCAAACTGGAATAATAAATTACAAAAGCCTCCTGCAAACAACATTTTGAATCCTTAATAAAGAAGCCAGAAGTACGTACCATGTATATAAAATTAAGCAAATGTAGCCTTGCATTTGTTCCTCTACTGATCCTGAAGGAGACTAATAAGTCGGGATTCACTGACACAAGAATAGTCGAACGCTTAATTGAAACTTTTTGGATGTGTTTTACTCTATAAAGTTTAAACCCGTCAGATACGTTTAATGAAGTTTTCTGGCTGAAAGCGGCCGACTTCAACTATAGTAGAAGGAAGCATACAAGAGTGATATTGATTCGGCTCATCAAAAGATATAATTAAGATGAGCCAAACCAATATCACGCCATGTCTACTTACTTCTCTCTTTCTCTGCCTTTTGGATTTCTTCTTCTTCACCATGTGTATATATATATATATATATATGTATTTGGTGTGTTCAATTCTATATGTGATCTCCAATATATATATATACACAAAACACACATACACATACTTTTTTTCTCTCTCTCATAGTATTTGCCTCATAAGTATAATGAATCAACAATACTAAACTTTAGCAGGTACATACAACAATGTTGAATAATATAAACTACAATAAATAGTTTTTGATATTATTGAAGTTCGGAATGTGCGATATACACATTAATCGACAAAAAGTTAAATATTAACAACAAATCTAGTTATTCAAAATTTTATATCATATAGCGATCGCCAGGGATTAATATAAAAAATGTTGTTAATCTTAACTGTTAGCTTGAGCTTTTGGTTCAATGAGTTAAATAACATCAACAAATTAATATACATGTTTGAAAATGTTAGAGGTAAATTTGTCCAGCACACCCACCCGATTTTCAACCAACGCCCGACCTTCACCACTGCTTCACCACACACTTAATTATTTTTTGTCCCCCTCCCCGGTCAAGTTTTCTCCTTCTTGCTAATATCTTTCACACTTTCCTTATAATAGTTCATTTTAGTCTGCCTCAAATTATTTGGACTCGGACTTGGGAATTGTGGTATGGCTTAACCTTAGTAATTGATTGGTCCATATTAAAAGGCATTAGAGGTAAATTTGTCATCATAGGAAATAAAATAGATGCGAATTTGACATAATTTAGGTGTTTGAATTTTTAATTTTAACACAAGGTTATGTTCTTAATCCTTACCAAGTCAACATGCTTAGAGTTGCAAGTGGAGCGAGAATTTCATCTTTATATGGGATCCGTTCTAATAGAGATAAATCACCATTAATTTCCTCGTATGAATGGAAATCAACATTTGATAAAATGAAAAACAAATTAAACTAAAAGTTGGTTAAAGTACAAAAAAAAAAGATCATGTGCTTTGAATAATTTACAAATATGGCCTTGTGGTTTCAAATTGTACAGATAAGAGTATTGTTGTTTGCACCATTTGTAAACGAAGTTCCAAAATGTTAACATGTTAAAAAAGATTGTATTGTAGTCCAAGCCAAAGAGTTTTTTAACTGTAATCTTTAAACATACAATCTGGTTAGTGGATAGCTCCTTCAAAAATTCACATTTTTAACTGTTCAAAAGCAGATTTTGTATTTATGACGTCAATGCAGAATTTTTTAAAAAAATTTCAATTTTTAAGCAGAGTATATTAACTTCAAATAAGAAATTATCAACTCTTTTCATCAAATGAAATGTCAAAAATACACATTTAACTCATCTTTTTTAACACTATTAACAGTTTGGAACCTTGTTTGCAAATAGTGCAAACCACAGTATCCTTATTTGTATAATTTGAAACCACATCACCCTATTTGCAAATGTCTCAAACCACAAGGCATTTTTTTGTACTTTACCCTTAAAAATATAGTCATTTTTAAAATCAATCTTAAAATCGGAGTGTAGTAAAAGATGTTAGGTGTTAATCGGATTACAGTTCCATTGAAGACTAATCGGGAGTTAGTCAGAAAATTATTTGTTCGAAGATAAGTCAGATTTTTAACGCCTGAACGGTCTCATTCATATACTTGAATTTTAGCATCGACTAGGCGAGAAAATGACATTCTTTTACCATATTGCTTAAAAGGGAAAAAAATCTTCTCGTTTCTTCTTTATTATTATTAGAAATTGAAACTTGCTTTTAAGAAAAAGAAAACTTCTTGATCAAATTAGATAAAGTATGTAAAACGTACCAATGGATAGTTCCAAATCCGATCGGAATAACTCATTCATACTTTGAAAGTGGAAAAAATAAATAAATGGGCCACTCATTTGTATTCCTCCCATGTCTTCTCACCACTTGCTTTAGAATCTTATATTTCTTGCCATATATATTAAGCGCAAGTCAAATGTCAAGATTTGGTTTTCAGTCTCCTTATTACGTTAGTGTTACCAACATAGTGTCACATAAGCAAAATGTGTTTACGTGATGCGTTTTTATAGAGTTTAAGTGTCTATATAAAAAATCTTAAAGTTTATGTATCTAAGTGAAAATAAGTGTCAACTTTAAGATCTGAAGTAAGGTTAAGCTTTTTTGTTACGTATCCACATACTACTAACATATAACTCTTCCACCCTTATTTTCAAGAACATGATGTTGTCACCTTGACATTTTAATATATATTTTTGAATTATTGAGAAGATAACATTTAATCCCTTTAGTGTGAGATAAGTATATTTATTTAAAGGAAAATTTCAAGAAATAATGTTTGTAGTTTTCTCAATTTTCAAATAGGGATTTGTGGCTTAAGAGTTTGTAAATAGAAGTATGTGTTATAATTTGTTTTGCAAATAAAGGTGCGTGGTATGAATATTTTCAAAACAGAGTATCCGAAATCACATTATTGAGTTTTAATGATACTTTTACCTTTTAAACAACTTATATCTATATTTTGACAAATTATTGATTTCCTCGAATCGAATTACAGATTTGTAAAATTGACTTAAACATCAATTTAGTTCGTAAACTGTCAAATTATAAAAGAACATAAAACGTCCATGATATGGTTTATGATTAGGATTTGAGAGTGGACGATGTCATTAAATGTTATGTTTTATCAATATGTAAATGTAAGTTTTCTAAAAAAATACGAAATGTACTTCGCTATCATTAAACGTAAAGTTGTAATCTACATTACCTTATTTTGCAAAATAAATTCATACCACATAATTTTATTTGCAAATTGTTAAACCACAGACATCTATTAGCAAATTGACTAAACCACGAGCATTATTTTCTGTTCTCGAGACAAAAGGCCACGTTTCTCAACACCTAATTATAGTGAGAATGTTTTCTCCTTTATGCATAGAATCATATGGAAATCCATATGGATTCTTTTATCATTTCATTTAGATTTCTCTACAAAAATAGATCTTTTGGAGAATTTAATATTAAGGATTCTACATTTTAAGTTGAAATTATGCAATGTTATCCAACATATTTTACCTATATATATATATATATATATATATATATATATATATATATATATATATATATATAGTAACTTGCAAGAACAACAGTTCAAAGTAAAGGTTTAAACTATTCGAATTTTTGTTTCAACTTTTAACTCAAACAAAGATGGCAACCAAGTCTTTGATAATGATGAATTTCTTAGTTGTTGTATTAGTCCTTGTCTCGTGTTAGTTTTTTTCTTTATCTATAGCTTATGTGTAATTATTTAAATAGATTTATTAAGTAATATATGATAAAATGTATTATGAATGCAGGTGCAGAAAAGGTAAAAGGTAGCAATGATCATACAGCGAGCGGGCCGATTTTTGATTTTAGCGAATGCAAGTCAGATAAAGATTGCAATCATCCAATATACAAATGCTCTTCTTGCAAACATTGTTACTGCAATGATTATAATCGTTGTGTCTGTATCCGTAAAACACTCAATTAAATCATTTAATATTGATATGTTATATTTATAAGCAATATGATATTATATGAAATAAACTAAAATAACATTTTAATTATCATATATGAACAGATTTTATATAAACGGTGAATATAAGAGTATCTCCAATTTTGTCTCATGACACCAACCAATTTTGGGTCATAAGGATGTCATTTTTTTAACGTTAACCGTAAATTTTTATATATATAAAAATAAAATTGACACTATTGATTATATGCAAGTTTTATTCTCCAAAAGTAAAATAAAATTATGTGTAAAAGAAAGCAAAATAAATATGCACTAACGAAATATAAAGTCTTCTCACTTTCACCCAAATTACACTTCAATTATAAGGACCCGGATCAGTATGTTGATTTTCATGGAAATTTTGGATAATAATAATCAAACAAGAGAGGGAGTAAAGTTAAAAAGCATTGCTTTTGCGAAAAAAGAGTTGATTCTTTCATGATTAGTAAATATCAACAATACGACATTTTTAACCAACCGCTCTAACATATTCCGTTTACATCAAATTTTAAAAGCAACTTTTTCGGTTACAGTTTTTTCCAAATAAAACTTTTGTAGTTTTAATTTTACTAATTCAAGGATTGTAATTTGTCAATTTTAGCAAAATGAGCAAACACGACCAAAATGATAGTTAACGACCTCAATTTAAAAAAATTTAAGAATTAAAGTCGTTCAGCACATAATGTAATCACATTTTCCAATTTTCAAAAATGACGATTTTTATTTGATAAAACTGAAAATTAAGCGCTGAAAAATTAAGTGGTAAATTTTAAGTGTTGAATATTATAAGAGCTGGAAGTGCTAAGATAAAAACTGTTTGGTTTGTACTGAAAATTAAGTGTTGAATATAATTAATCTGTTTGATATCTATAATACGAAAATAAAAAAATAAGTAAAATAACAATTACGTCCTTACGTCGAGTGTCATGTGAGTCATCAACAACTTCAACCTTAAGAGTTGAGATTTTTTAGTACTTTTTTGTTTACAAAATTTGAACGGATTATAAGTGATTTTCTGTTTTAAATAGAATACTCTAGTGAATCTGTCTGAAGAAAATTATCGGTAATCAATTAAGATTTTAATGTTGCAAAAGGTGAAAAAAAAGAAAGAGATAAAGATGGAAAGGAGATAGAAGGAAGCGTGAGGTTATAAAAGTAATATATAAAAGTAATATACATAAATTTTCAAAAAGTAAACGTGTTCGTGAAAGTTTTAAGTGAACAAATTTCACTTATTAATTTAAGTCATTTTTTACTTAATCCATTAATTCAAGTGGTGGGCCAATTTCAGTTATCAAACACACTAAAACCATTTAAAAGTTTAATTCATTAATTTAAGTTAATTTTTGAGTTATCAAACATGCTCTAAATGTTTACTTTCTTTCTCATGGCCAAACAACTCTAAAATGACCTTAAAATTAAAAAGTTGAAAATCTAAAATTGTTTAAAATATTATCAATTCTTAATATATTAATTTTCTGATGTAATTAACGTCATTTTGATAATTTGAATCAAAAGTCTATATGTTTGCAAAAAAAATTTAAATCACGATTTTAAATTGACAAAATTCAAACCCACAAAATTTTATTTAAAAAAAATGTAACCATATGAGTTGTTTTTGGAATTTTCCTTTCCGTTTATGAGCCAAATACAAAGAGTAGTTGAAAAGAAGACAAAAAAAACACCCCCTAAATAATAAACTAAAAATATATTCTAAACTTTTTATTCTAATCAAATAGTGTGAAACATGTTAGAATGAGACGGCTCGTGATGGACAAAGTTGGAAATAGTTCCTTCCATCTGCCTATTAACTTTGGAGAATGCTAACTCCCATTTTCAATCTAGCCATTAAAAAAGTTTCAATTGCAACTTCTATTCAAAACAGCTCTCGTCCAAAACTCATTTTTACCAAATTATACCTACGCTTAGAAAATTACAAAAGAAGTTACATTTACAAAAATTTCATCACTTTCTTTTGTTTATCCACAGCGACTATTTTCTTTCGACGGTAGTTTGAACCTCTATGGTATTTAGCAGTATGCTAAAATTAAGTTTGAAACAGTTAATTTTGAACGGCTAACACATGAAAATAATGGTGAAAGAATTCTGACAACTGTGAGTAGAGAACCTATAATAAGCGTACTGAATGAGCCTAACTCAAAGAATAAAATCAAGAAAAAATTACGCCCAAAGTCAATTTTCATTTTAATACTACCACTAAAGCAATTTATTTATTTTACTTTATCAATACAACAATTCTTTATAATTAGATTATCAATTACTTATACTCTATATTTCTTTTATTAACCTTAAACGGTGTTGTAGCCGATATAATACTCAAGATCGGATATTTGGGTTTTCAAAATTCATGTTCTGCCTTTCCTTCTCTCCTTTAGATTATCTTACCATTTTAATCTACCATTTTCTTGTTCATTTGCATATAATCAGCAAGGTTGTGACTATTGGAACGGACCTTAAAGAATGATAAAAAAGATGTTGTTACCCTTAATTATTAGTTTCAGTTTTTAGTTCAATCGGTTAACTAATATGCATGGTATTAGAGCTTTTTTGATTGAAAAGTTTTGATGAGTTCGATTCCTAACCACCTCAATATTTGATGAATTAAAAAAACATAGTGGGTTAGTTTGTATTGCACACGCTTCAAATTTAAAGGGTGTTCACGTGAAGGGGTGTGTGATACATTAATATAAAAGATGTTCTTTGCGTTAACTATCAGCTCGAGCTTTTGGTTCAATCAGTTAAATAACTGGTATCAGAGCCTCTGTGATCGAAATGTCCTGAGTTTGATTCCTAACAACCTCAATACGTATTTGGTTGAATTAAAAACACGTGATGGATTATTATGTGCATGCTTCAAACATTCCTCTATTTACAAAACTTTAATATCATAAAAGTTTTATTTTATACTTTTATCTGCGATTTTATATGTAATTTTATCTGCAATTATGTCCCGCATCTCCATAGATTGTTTGCCCCTGTTTCTTTCCCAAAGTTTGGTTCTCTAGATAGTTTTTCCTTTATTTCTATATTTATTATCATCAAGTTCTTCATTTTTATGACATATAATTTAATTTTCATAAGTGTGGACAGTGTTTTTCTTCTATATAATTGCACAATAGAATAAGAGTCAAAATATAAGATAATTTTCATCAAAAAAAAAAAAATATAAGATAATAATCCATTAATTATATAATGCTATTATTGAAGATCTGGCCTCTTTCCCTCTTTTTAAAAGAATACTAAAAAAGAAAAGAGGAAAAAACGAAACATGAAAAATTAAAGTTAATATGGTTAAAAACTTTAAATAAAGCATCGATATTAAATCTTATAATATTGTACCATGCAAATTTTTAATAAATTTTGTTTATAATGTCTAGACGTATGTTTCAGCTTTTAGACATGATTTCTTATTATTAAAAGTCCTAGATTGCTTATTTCGCCTAAAGCTTTTGAAATGTTACGACCGATCTTAGTAGAGGTGATCCAATTTCTACGTTGACAATGAACTTTGGCAACATCTCTCATATAATCATGACCACTGCAATCACGAAGTAAAGTTATTATATGACATTGCAATTTCGTCAATTAATAAAAAGGTTATAAACTAAATTGAATTCAATTCAAACTGTACCTTTGTCCATAAGGGGACTTGTATGCAATAACTATGTGACGTTTCGATGCATTTTCTTCATCCTGCAACACCCAGAATCAGTCGATTTTCATCGATGTCTTTTATATCCATGAAACTAGGAGTCACAATCTGTGTATTCGTGTTGTGATAGTTCATTAAAGATTGAGGACAAACCTGAGCTTCATAATAGAGCCCAACATATAAAGAAGCATACAAATAATCTTCAGGCTTGCGGCTAAATGCATTGACAAACTACATTAAAAAATGAATGTGTCAAGAGTTGGATGTAATTATTTCGATAATTAATTCAAGAAAAAATACAACATCTATGCAAAATGATTAGTGAGTTTGTCTCGTAAATAATCTGCTATGCGCATCAAAAAAATAGAACTTGATTTTGATCGAACTATATATGTATTTTACGAGACTGTTACATAGAAAGATAACGAATGTGCATGATATAAGATTCAATAAATTTTAACAACTAAAACAAAAAAAAAGAAGTTACCTTTTCAAGATCACCTCCATCTTTAAATATTTTGTAAGCTTTTCTCATCACCGGTCTTTGATCTCGGTGAACCATTCGCTATCCAACAATCAATAAAACTTCATTCATTTTTTTACTTGATTGCCAACTATATATAATGTAATTTATATTACAAACATCAGAGCCAGCCTTGTTATAAAGAGAACATGTCAGGCAAACTTCCGAACCCTAAAATCAGATTTCAATTTGAAGCAACCATTAATTAAATCACTTTTATATAATGACTTAAACTTCATATAAATCGGATAAACACATAACAATTTGACATATAAAAGAGTATACTACAAATTCCACAATAAGGTGAACTACTGATTGAATAAAGTTCTTACTGCAATCTATTAACACAGAGTATGGGAAACATAATTTTAAAAACTCCGGTAAAATTAAGCAAGAAAGTTAGACGAAATTTTTAAGCATTCAAAAGGTTTAACGAGCATTACTCAATCTTGTAATCTTAATTCTCAAAAATAATATTTCTTTGTCTTCCAACAATGTAATTAACCCAACCATGAAAAATATTGTGTTACGAATTAGCTTGCTTTTTTCATATTTGACATATTAAACTTGTTTAATCAATACTCAATCATACCTTAAGGAATTTTTTTCTTGCTTTAACAGCTCCATAAAATTGAGCTTCACAAAGAAAGCACCATATTGACTCCTCTGTATCATTTGAATTTTTAATAGCATCTAAACGGAACTGCTCTGCTCCCTCTTTAAACCTAGTCATGGTGAAGAATAACCTCTCTTTTAATCTCTTCAAACTCATATACAATCAATGAAAGAAAAAAAAAATTACCAGTTTGGTTGTTTGGAAAGAAAATTCAACATATGCAAGGGAAAAATTGAGCTATGATTTAAGATAAAAACAACTCAAGGAGACTATCACTATTATTGGGTAAAATAAATCATTTGATACTAAGAAAATGAAAGTTCATATCTCAAATTTGGGTCACCTTAATATTATTTAGTTTATCCTTGCATTTAACTTTCTCACCGAACATTAACTTGTTATATTTTCATAATTTCTTGAGCAATCTGAGAAGTGACTAAGTTTTTAATTAATGAATGAGTACCTGTTCAAATAATAAAGCGAAATTCCCATTTCCCAAAGATCTGTCAAAGCAACAAAAAGTTAAATCATTGTACACTTGAGGTATTATATATGAATTTTATTCGCATTCCATTCCAAATAAATATCGTTAAACTGAACACTTACGAGCTCTCTGATTAGGATCCAACTCTATGGCCTTTTCAAATTCTGATAGAGAACCTTCGACATCACCCTAAACAACGAGAAAGAAAGCATTAGTTTAAAATTCTTTGATTTTTTTTTTAAACAAAGAAGTAATAAACAGTTTACTTGTCTAAAGAGTGCGCGCCCACGGTCAATGGCGAGTTGAGCTTGGCTGTGATTTTTGGCTCCGGTTAACATGGCGATATGAGAAACGGTGAAAGAAGGTAGTAAAAAGACACTAAGAATAGCTATCAATGCTGCTATTTGATTCATTATCAGAATAAAGATTGTATCTCGTAGAAAAGATGAAAACAATGAATGTAAGTTATGGTACTGGAAAATAAGATAAGATGGATGGATGGATGGATGGATGGATGGAGGAAGCTAAATATATAGAAGGAAAAAGGGGTATAAGCTATTAACATCATTGATGACTATATTAACTATTGTTAAAATGTGTAGGATTTAATTTTGAGAGATGGCTATTGTATGAGTAGATTACTGAGATTGGAAAGATTAGTGGATTATGAGTCAGCTAATCTCAAATTGAGAAGGCATCATCTCCAATGGAGCATTCTATTTCTGAAAAAGCAAGAAGAATTTAAAGAAACAAGCTTTGAATGGCCAACCAAAACACCTTTGTTGCTTTGGATTTACCTGAAACATATAAATTTGGCAATGTTGAACCAACTGCTACAGACTTTTCAGGCTCTTCCTTTTGATTTTGGAAGAAAATGGGATTCAAAGAAAAATTTGTAGTTGGATAAAAGTATACATTTGTTTTTTTAAAGGCGTATACTAAAATTTCTCTATATGTATAATAGCAACTGAAGAAGAAAATTAGGAAGACTGTAACTTTCAGGCGTTTTTGTTGTTAGATACATAGATTGTGGTCTTGCTTATCTGTTTTGGAGTTGGAAAGAAGAACTAGAATAATGAAGTTAAGGCAATATTTTGGAGAAGATTAAATAAGATAGGTCCAAAATTTTGTATTGTTTTATTGAACTGATTTTTTTGGGCCTTACTTTGACACTTTGTTCAAAATCTATTATTATGTACGTATAGTGTAGGAAGAAACAATATTCTATGTAGAAGAAAGAATGAAACAAGGTAAGGTATGGTGGAAATTTATTTAATTTATTTTTTTGATAAAGGTATGGTGGAAAATTAAGATGGATGGAGGAGGGAAAGTTTAAATAGAACTACAGAAGTGAACCAGACAAGGGAGAGGGATTTGATGGTTCTGCTTCAACCATTTTCGGAAAAGATGACAGAAATTGATGTTAGAATGTAAGTAGGAAATATCATTAATTAGGCATTTTTTTTTAACTTATATTCAACAGATTTCAGTTTAGTTCACTTTATTAATTTTAATTTAGTTCAGTTTTTTTTTTTAATGAAAAGCTGAGGACGGGAACGACTAAAGTATGGAATTCCAACTATATTGTCACCCCATGAGACCAAGACGAACACCAAGATCCAAATATATTAAAGAGAAGAAAAACATTAAGAGAAACGGTTTTTGCTGACAATTTAGTTCAGTTTATTCCAGCAAACTCATTTAAACAACCAATAATTCAGTTCTCATTCAATTTATTCAGTTTTTTTCAATTTATTTTTTTTTAGTCAAAAAGAATATGGCTTTAAGGGCGTGTATATTGTAAATTATAGCTTCCTATAACTGGAAACATGACTGTAAAAGCTTTTATGGGTATGACTTGTACAAATGACAGGAATTTGAGGCAACCAATTTGGGATTTAGGAAATGAATTGGCTAACTGGGGAACTATAAGTTGTTAGAATAAGATAAAAAGAATCCCCTATAAGTGCATTCACTCTTCACTAATCTTGATGTATTTTCTGGCTAGCTTGTTGAATGAATTATCTGATTATATAAAAAATGTTTTTATATTTCATTTTATGTGTTTGATAGAATGTTCCGTTATTTTAATGCTTGCAAACCTAAGTCTAGGTAGATTTGATGGATAAGTTTTCTTATGATCTTTAAGTTGGTCCAGGTGATGAATTTCTAAAAAAAAAAATTGTTAAATATTACGAAATTTAGAGTTGAGTTATATTAAACTGATTTTGGCTTTAAATTTGATCTTTTAATATTAAATAGTGAGCTATTTGGTCACTTGGATCCCTTTTTTTTTACGGTTGAACTGATGTAAATTGAATTGGACTAAGATCATATCCAACTCAATACCAATTTGATGCTAAAAAATAGATTTAGTTGTTTAGCTCTCCAACCCATCATCCAATCATGTATGCACTAATCATTTACCGTCTGACATTAGACTTAGGAAACATAAACATTTACTATTGTTAAATGTTTCCTTGACGAGTTTCAGATTCGAGGAGAGAATAATGATGAGTTTTATTTTATTTTAAGAAATGTCTCGTTTTCTATCGTTAAATGTTTCCTTGACATGAACAATATCTACAATTTGAACATCAAAATCTTGCATTGCTCATTACATCAAATATAGTTGGTTCTACTTATGACTGTAAACGAGTCGTGTCGGGCCGAGCTTTGGCATGTTTAGGCTTGACTCGTTAGTAATTTCACGAGCTCAAGCCCTAATTCGAGCTCAAGATCCTTATTCAGGCTTGTTTATTTAGTTGTTCGTTTGTTCACGAGCCGGCTCAATAACATTTTCACAAGCTTCTTAACGAGCCTCAAAGTATATGAAAATGAGCTCAACTCGAGCTTTAACAACTTTATTAAAAAAATTTAGTCATCCAAATTACTGATGCTTTGTCAATATGTAGTTCCACTTTTGTTATCAATTGTTAAACCTTTTAGTCTTCATTTTAGCAATATGAGATTGAGACTCATGTATTATACATGGTTTCTTTTCTTCCTCATCCTAAGCTTCAATAGAAAAACGTTTTTGCTTATTTTACTCTATCGTAAATCTATTAGATTTTGAAACTCTAAATTAAACTTAAGTATAAATGATTTAACTATTAAAATTGCATAAAATTACATAAACATCATAATCGAGCTGGTTATCGAGCTTGCTCGCAAGCTTTTTCGATTTGAGCCGAACTTTGGCTTGCTCAAGCTCGGCCTATTTATGATTCAAGCTTCAAAATTGTGTTCATGAACAGCCGATCGTTTACAAATCGAGCCCAACCAAGCTTTTATCGAGCCAAATACCGAGCTTCTAGTTAAAAGCTTGATTCATTTACAGCTCCAGGTTTAAATTAAAAGAAAACCAGATGTGTATGATATCTTGATCCAATTCCAAACCATTAAAGAAAGTTCTTTGATAAACTAGTTAAGTCTTTTCAATCTGATGATGAGGGTGAGAATTCATTAAAGTTACCAACTACAGTTAAACCTCTTTAAAGTAATACTCTTGGGACCGGAAAAAAATATTACTTTATCGAATTTATTACTTTATCGATAATGAACACTAATGAAGAGACTAATCCTAAACCGGACAATAGCAATAGAATCACCTACGGATGAACAAATTTTTGAGACGGTAATGAACATTGGTGAAAGACTGATCTTGAACCAGACGATAGTAATGTCATCCCAAGCTTGTCATCAAAGAAAACAATTCAACCAATCAACACTTTGAACAATTACTTGTTACAATACGAGCAAAACATACCAAGAGTTATTTATGCTTTACGTAAAGTTAGTGATGATGTTAATTTTAGCTTTGGTGGAAAGAAGAAACAAGATATTATATATTCATATTTAAAAAAATTGAATTTTGTAACTCATACATATTATATATACGTATAATTCTGGAATTATTACCTTACATATTACTTGGGTCTTTCAGGACTTTCAAATTTTTTATTATCTTATGCTTTTAGCGAGAATATTACTTTACGACATTAGCCCAAGTTGGGACCGACGAAATTTATTACTTAAGCGAGGTTATTACTTCATCGAATATTACTTCATCGAGATTTAACTGTATTTTTGAAATCATGGAATTTGATTTGTCACTATATTTCAACCCACGCGCATTAAAGAAAAATGGTATGGCCAAACACAAGCATATATTTACACTTCAATATAAATATAGTTTGCACTCATAAATTGTGCTCAACTTTCATTTTAATTCTGGACATGTGTGTTTTGTATTATTCATGTGCCTCATTAATTACACTCTGACGGCTAATTTAAAACTTTCCAATCCATTCCAATTGGTGATGATTCAAATAATTATGTTGCGATCCTTTTTTTTTTTTGGGTGTCAATATATCCAGCCGGCAATTAGTAAGACAGCCGGCTGGATATGACCTTTTTACCCTTGTTTTTATAAAGTTTTTATGGAAAATTAATTTTTTATCTTTTTTAAATGGTGTCACTGAGGGCGTAAGTCGGCACAGGTGGAATATCAGTGCCGCCTTACGGTAGCACTGAAACAGCCCCAGTTCCACATATGGTGGAACTGGGGCTGTTCCAGTGCTACCGTAAGGCGGCACTGATATTCCACTCGTGTCGCCGTGTGGCCGGACGGAATAACCGTCAGTGCTGCCGTTTGTGGTGGCTATAGAATAAAAAATTCCAAATTTACGTAAAAAAACGTGATTTTATCTCTCGATTCAAAATTTTATTCACAAATAACAACATTACAACTTCTAAGTTTACGATTCAATTTAATTCATACCCAATTAAATTTTTATTTAACTTCACCGGTCACTTCGCCGGAATTTCAATCCGTCTTTATCTCCCCTGCCGCCGGATTTCTCCCCCTCCGCTTGCCGCAAATCGCTGCACCGCCACTATCGCCACCGTCATTTTAGGATGGGAGGAGGTTGAGTTTGGAGGAGGGTTGTTGTGTTGTTTCAACTTTTTATGAATTCTTTTTCTTTTTTCTTTTAAATAATAAGTGAGGGCATAAATGTCATTTCCAGCTGGCTTCCCTATTGAATTGCCGGCTGGATATACACCCCCACTTTTTTTATCATGAAAAAGATTATCTTAAGGAACAAGATCTCTCGATAGAATAAAAATTAGAAGGATGCTTATGTTTTTGTTAAAAGAAAAAAGTGCAGCTTTTTTTGACAAAAGAAAAAAGTGTAGTTGATATGCTATATTATAACTAAAGAGTTAATTATAACTAAAGAGTTAATTATATATAAAGAAAATTATGTAGTGAGTTTTCAAAATATGAGTACCAAACAATGTAAAAGTTATAGACTAATAAATTATTTATCCTATAGTAATAAGTTGTTGTTTTAATGGTTTAATGTTTATTTTATTTTGAAAAATGTACATGGAAAAAGAAATGAAATTTATGGTTGGAGAAAAAGTTGAGAACGGCGATAAAATAAAGTAGGAAATATGAAGAAAAGTAAGGATGAAGATTAGAAATACTCTTTTTTTGGTTTTTCATCCGATTTTCGAACCCACTGAGCCGACTAATTCAAATTCGTGGCGAGTCCAAGAATTGTGGTATTTAACCTCTCTCAGTCGTCGTTGTGAGATATCGTTCCGCAGACCTCCTTACCAAGAATAGCTCCATATTACCACTACGCCAACTAACAATTTGTCGATTGAAAATACTCTTATACACATAAATAGAATTGATTATTTTTTAAATTATGACAAAACAAAATAAAATTACTTCCAAAATGGAACATTTTAACATTGTGGGCCAATAAGATTGAAGTGTCAATGGAGTTGATTAACTGATGTGGGACGTAATGATGAGGAAGAAGTGGAATGGTTTTAAAATTATGGCATCCAAGTATATTGTAATGGGGTTGTTGGCCTGCAAATCCAACAATTCCACCACTATAGTTGAATTATGACTTACCCTCCTCCTTCTCCTTTCTCACTCTTTATTCTAGAACCAATGTCTTCCATTTTTCTTTCCAAATACAGTAGTATAAAATACCAACTAATGTTCACAATTATGACTACCAAGCTTAATGTTCACAATTCAACTCAAACCAAACGTCATCTTTAAGTCTCAATTTTAAAAACACTATTCTTTTTACCACGTGAAGCAATCATCCATCTACTCGCTACTCACAATTATGTTGTTTCCTTTTTCCTTCTAAAAAAATACTTTATTGTTTTAGTTAAAACTAGGATGAATTACAAATTTATTATGTGGTGGCAATGACGTTGTTATTGAATTAAAATTGTTGTTATTGAATTAAAATTTGCAATTTTAACTATTTAAAAAAAATTGTGTTTTGTATATGATGTAAATGTGGTTAAAATTGTATGATCCTTAAAAAACTAGAAACTCATTTCATTAAATAAAATGTCATAACTCAAAATAATTTAACCGTTAATATTTTTAAACTTTATTTGCTAACGAACAGTAACATAAACCCTCATTTATATTATTTTAAATCGCGAAACTTTATTTATAAATGATATAAATTTTTTATTTTATTTTATTTTACTGATTTGAATTTATTAGTTAACTTTCTTTACAATAACTTTTTTTGTGACATTAACATTTTTTACTACTTATCTCAGATTTTCTTAAATACTATTATATTTTTATTATTACTATATTTTTGTTTTAGATTAATAAACATACTACAATGGAGTCACAATAACACGTGTATTAATGTTTGAAGCATATGCTATGAAATTATTGCTTATGAAATAATACAATTACGATGTAGTCTATGCTTATTTTGTTTGGAATTTACTTTGCTTTTACTTCGTCTCATTTATCACTAGATTAGTATTTATCCTATCATCCAATAGTAGACAAAACAAATCATGGTTACTTTGTGAAAAACAAAGTAATCATTAAATTTCCCTACAATTATTCATGAAGCGACAATTTAATTACTATAAAACATCAATTTAGTCTCGATATTGTGAAATGACACAATTACACCATCATCTAACGTGCTTGATTAGTCAATGATTTGTGTTATTTTAATTGTTAAAATCCAATCGATACTTTTTTCATAATTTTAAAATTATAATTATACAATTTCATGTACATGGAAATTGAATTAATGTTATCTTCCCGACTCAAAACTCAAATTCACACTTTGGTTATACTTGTAAGTCATTTTCGTAGCACGTACCAGAAAGTAACAAAAAATCAATTAAGTGTTCACCAATCACCATAAATTAGTGTTATATAAATTAGGAAATTGTGAGTTATATATCGAAGTCCCACCACACTTTTTCACCAAACAAAGCTCCTATACTTGTCAAACTACCCCAAATGGCTAACCTCATCTCTACCCAATTATTCACCATCTCCTTCCTCATCCTCCTTTCCCTTTCCGCCGGAGAAACCCACGTATTCGCAAGAAACATCGACCGGAAACTACTCGGTCTAAAGAAAGAAAAGCTAAGCCATTTCAAATTATACTGGCATGACATCGTAACGGGCCCTAAACCCAGCGCTGTCATGGTGGTTCCGCCATCCAACACGTCAGCAACAGCTTTTGGTATGGTCAGGATGATCGACAATCCGCTAACTCTAGGCCCCGAGATGAGCTCCAAGATGGTGGGAAAAGCTCAAGGGTTTTATGCTCAGGCAGCACAGGATGAGATAGGGTTGTTGATGACCATGAACTTTGTTTTTATTGAGAGTAAATATAATGGGAGCACTCTATCTGTTCTTGGTCGGAATGAGGTGTTTTCGAAGGTTAGAGAGATGCCGGTGATCGGAGGAAGTGGACTTTTCAGGTTTGCTAGAGGCTATGTTCAGGCAACTACTCATAAGTTTGATCAAACTACTGGAGATGCTACTGTTGAGTATAATATCTATGTCTTGCATTATTGATTTTTTGTTTTTTTTTTCCTTTTCTTTTTCTAGTTTATGTTTTTCATTTTCGGAACTATGTATGTTTTGTTGCGGTGATGATCGGTCATATTTTGTGGGATTATTTTATGATGATGATTATTTATTAGTTTATGCTTTTTTGTTGGAAAATAAAGGAACCTAATTTTTGTTTCTTTTCTTATATCTATGACAATAATTTATTATTCTACTAGAATTAACTATTAATCTACTTAACTACAAATAAATAGTGAAAAGACAAAAAAGAATGAAGTGGGAAACAGTTGTATAACTGTACAACTCGGGCTTTCAGCGTTTGAATGTTTAAATGCGTTGGGCTATAAAAAGCATTTGTTGGACGAGATACTTTTTTGAGAAAAAAAAAACAAAAGCCTATACTAAAAAAACAATTCTGTTTGCGATTTATTTTTAAAAAAATTATATGACGTGGTTATATTAATTCTTAAATAAGAATTATTATTTTAAATCATCAAACTTCTTTTATTGAAAAGCTGAGGAGATTGAAGAAATTTCAGCCTCTGAAGTTATGTGCAAAATGAAAAGTACAAAAAGCAGGATACAAATTTCTTCACTCTAGAGCCAAAGCCTGATGACATTCTCAAATCCTTCTCAAAAGATTATTAAATAGTCTTCGAAAAAGATTCTAAACAATTTTGAAGCTTCTCAAATGGTTCTCAACATTTTTTGATATACTCGAATGGCTTCTCACAAATTTTGGAGCATTTCAAAAAGTTCTCAAATACTTTAGAGATTCTTAAATGGTTCTTAAAAATTTCGAGGTTCTCAATAGTTCTCAAAATAAAATAGTACTAAAATTGTTAGGAAGTTCTCAAATACTTCTCAAAATGATTTCCCAATAAATTTAGAGGTTTCTCAAAATGTTCTCAGATGGTTCTAAATTCTTTTAGAGGTTTGGGAAAACTTATTTTTTATATATTGGAAAGAGTAACTTAAATATATAAGCTCTGAAAAAAAAGAGGGGAAAACTTATTTCTGACCTTAACTAAATAATCAAATAAATAAGTTGTTAAAAAATTATGCACCACAAATTTGTATTACTAAGATTAATTAAGTTGCGTTTTATTAGAAATTAATATAAAAAAAAATTATTGGCCATAACAGTCACATTTAGTTCATGCAGATATGGTATCAGAGTCTCTACGATCGAAATATCGTGAGTTCGAGTCTTAACAGTCTCATTTAATGGTGAATTAAAACCGCATGGTGGATAGTTTTGTATTGTGCCGTCTTCAAATTCAAGGGATTTGTACGAGGGAGTGTCAGTGATTTTTTTTTGGTAACGCGGAGGGGTAACAACCCCAGAAAGAAAAAGCAAAGAAAAAAGAAAAAGAGAAAAGGTTACATCCGAGTTAATCTCAGCACACCCTCGCCATTAGCATCTGCAGTAAGAAGAATCAGGAGGCCTGCAAGAGGCACATCAAGCTCATGATGACCCAGTTCAGAAAACCCTGTGAAATTCGCCATCCAATCAGCAGCACGATTACCCTCACGAAATTGGTGTCGCACTCTGATCTCCCAATTTTGCTTCAATAACAACTTACAACCTTCAATCAACCAAAAGTAACGATGACACACCGGATCCGCATCCATCACCAATTGAACAACAGATAAAGAATCAAGCTCTACTTCAACTCGCATGTAACCCTTCTTCCAAGCCATATCTAAACCATAGTATAAACCCAAAGCTCCGCCAACATCGCCGAACAAATGCCTAAATTACACAGGAACCCACATAACCAAGCACCAGCCACATCACGAACAAGGCCCCCGGCTGCTGCAAAACCAGGATTACCTTTACTCATCCCATCTGTGTTCAATTTAACCCATCCTGTATTAGGAGGTGACCAAGCAATAATTAAATGATGTTTTTGGCAAGGAGCAACAAGCTTTTAACTATCAGTTTAATCAGTTAATAATTGACATGATATCAAAGCTTTTACATTGAAAAATCCTGAGTTCGAATCTGACAAATGGTGGGATGATTTTGTGTTGTGCAAACTTCAAACTCCATGAGCATTTGCATGAAAGAGCGCGTGAGAGATTAATATAAAAGATGGTATTGACCTCAACTATCAATCCAAGTTTTTAGTTTATTCAGTTAATTCACAAGTAATAAATAATTCACGGATATATTAGTTTATAGCAAAATATGATAAATCTTACATGATGCGTAATTTAATCTTAACCGGTCTATTTCATTTTCTAAGCCGGTTATATATATAGTTCCAATACTTAACAATATATAATACATGTATAATAGTAGTTTGGTGTAGTTGGTACTCGGTGGGATGAGCATAGAGAGCACTTTAAGTAGTTGGCAAGCATGACTATACTACACATAATAATAAACTTTAGATAACCTAAATCATTACACTAGCAAATGAGCAAGAATAATTGGCCAACCTTTGGGACTTTTCTATGTATAAAATACCGCCCAGCTATAGCAATTACTTAGGCCAAAATCAGAATCACAAAAACAATGAGAAGAATCATTCCCATTTTGGTTTTCCATCTGATCGTCATCTCCATCACCGTCACTGGCGAAAATCAAAGACTCGGAAGAAGCCTCGACCAGAAATTATTAGGGCTCAAAAAAGAAAAGCTGAGCCATTTTCGGTTCTATTGGCACGACACATATAGCGGGTCAAACCCGACCGTGGTTCCCATTGTTAAATCACCGATGAATACAACGAGTGGTTTCGGGTTTATGAGCATGATAGATGACCCGCTAACCGAAGGGCCTGAAATGAGCTCAAAATTAATGGGAAAAGCTCAAGGTTTTTACGGGTCTGCTGACCAAAAACAACCAGGGCTATTGATGGTGATGAATTTTGTGTTCGGGCAAGGCAAATATAATGGAAGCACGTTGAGCATTTTTGGAAGGAATCAAGTTTTTTCGAAAAAGAGAGAGATGCCTGTAATTGGTGGAACTGGCTTGTTTCGATTCGCTCGAGGTTACATTGAGGCTTCTACTTATAGTTTTAACCAAAATTCGGGAGATGCTATCGTTGAGTACAATGCTTATATTTTGCATTACTAGTTGTTCATTCTCTGATTTACTTACGAGGTTTAAGTTAAATCGATTCTCAGAATAGTCTCACCTTGTTAGTTTTTCATTTCGTTTTTTTAGCTTCTATACCTTATAAATTTTGGTTCTAATTCTCTGTTGCCTCCTTTTTTTTTCTTTTTGGAGTTTCTTTTTTTCAGTTAAGAAACAAATATTCCCAGAATAAGGAGATTTTATATCATACCAACAAAAAATAATAGAAGATGATATGATATGAGAGAAATTAGAAATCTTACGGGGTGGAACAAAGGCTAGTTATGGATATTTAACAAAAAATGGAATGCAAATATTTATTTATTTTTCATAGAATAATGGACAAACTTCTGATATGTGGGTTAGCGGTGGATGCAAATAGGAGCAAGATTCACCAAAATTTCCTGTAATTGTTTGTTGAGAGTGCACAATGAATCCTAAAATGTGATTCTCATATTTTATAAAATTGAATTCAATCAAAACCATAATTTTGCAGATGAGTGTGGTCAAATATTCCAGGTCATCTTTTCAAAAAAGAAATTTCAACAGTGAGAGTAGCACACTACAACAAAAACTCAATATCAAACTATCTCATCTTCGGCTTTTTTAGGTCCCTTTGTTCTTTCTTTGCAGTTGTTTAAGCGTTGGGGTTAATTTAGTTCAATTTTTCTATAAAAAAAATAAGGTAAATTAAAAAAAAAAATCATGTAAGGTGACCATTTTTTTTTGTGAGCAAAAGGTGACTGAAATTTTATTTTTGCAAAGAAATATCTTTTATTTGGACATCACAAAAATTACCTCTAATGACCTGAAAATTAAAATTTTCAAATGAGTTCATTTTTCATTTTGGACACTATTTTAAGGTCAGTAAATTTCTGTGGTGGAAAATAGAAACATTCGAGGATTTTCTATCTTTCTTCCTCTTTTCAATCATTTGGTTAGAAGTTAGAAATTGGTTCTAGTTTCGGAATCCACTTCGAAGAGCTTTCTGAAAACCCAAGATTGGAATTAGTTTTGTCAATTGAAATGAGAAAGAAAAAAAGCAGTAGCAGCTAACAAATCTGAATCAAAGTAGGCTCCAATATTAGTACTTGATTTCTCAACTAGCGGTAAAAGCTCGTTTGCTTCCTCTTTTTGAGAGCTTGTTTATGCTTTTCTCAATTCACTTATCAACACAAAAAGGGAAGTCAAGAAAGGGAGCTTCATAAATAATTTGCAAAACAGAATTTACACCTATGTAGAGCACAGAGGCAATTTTGTGCATGAATTTAACTACCAACATGTTTGAATGATCTCCTGTATCATAAATCACAAAACAAACATTCTGATTTTCCATCCCTTTACAAGCATCAAATCAAAAGAAAATCAGCTCAAAGTTCCAACACGGGATTTTCTATAACCAAAATCATCTTTGTATATGCTTCCCCATCCATCGTCATCACAACTCCAATATCCAATTTCCATTTTTTCTTGTTTTTTTTTCTAAACCTACACATTTCCTCCTGTCAAAGCACATTACACAATTAGTTATTTGCCAGTACTCAACATCAGCAAACTAGACATTGACCTTGTCCTGAAAGTTTATTATACAAAAACACAATGGCAGGCAAATGCATTAGTTAATGAATTTACGAAAGAGTAATGTTCGAATGATCGCATCAATGCAAGTCAAACCTAAAGTGAACTTATGGCAATAAACGCTGAAGTGCAGTATACTTACTATCTTCCAGAAGTTAATGTAGCTCCACTTGTCCTGCAAAATTTCAGTAGTTTCAACCATAATAAGTCCTTCAACTTTGATAAAGTAAACCATAAACATATACCCAAACACAAGCATCCAGAAAGAAACCAAACCTGCCTTGCTGTTTCTTAGTAAAATTTGAGTTAGACCTTCCATTAATCAGACCCTTGCTGCTTTGACTGCTCGACACACTTGACCTATCAAACTCTGCTCCACTTGGTTCCTGAGAATCTTTTGATTTGCTCAAAATCTTCAAATTTGAGATGCCTCCAGTAGCACTATTGTTAACACCATTGGTGTGTTTGGAATCAATAGATGGAACCTTCTTGATGCGGTGAGACTGAGCCATAGGGGTAACAGCCATAGAAGGCAAAAACGAAGAGTAAGGTGAGGATGCTGCAGCTGCTGCTGCAACTTTAGCAACAGCAGCAGTAGCAGCTACCTTTGCTTGAGCTCCTTCTCGGAGCTGAATATAATCTCCCTCGATTAAAAATAACTGAAATTGCCAAAGAAAATCTCAGATTAATGGTGAGAAAATTGCATGAACCCATAATATATGAGAAAATTCTGCATAAACCCAAATACATGAGAAACTCACTTCAGGATGACCAGCTACAAAGTCGTCAAGCTTTCCATACTTTTTCTTGTAATCATGCCAATGTAAAGGGGCAAGCATTTTTCCCAGCCTATTTGGTAGCTACATTAGAAACCAAAGGGGAATTCTCAATTTTGGTAGCATAAAATACGAGCGAAAATCAATAAGTTTCAATTTTCAACACAAACCGTTGAATTGATACGAATTCCACCACCACCAGGAATTGTACGAACTATACAAGCCAACAGAGATCTTTCGTCGAGCAGGGCAGTCTCTAAAGTTTTCCCCGCCTGACCAGGTGGGATCAATGCCTCAGACAAAAGTACACTGGGACCATTGTTAACTGTAGCCTCAATGAGATTAACTGAATGCATGGATGCTTCGGATAGTGATGCACCAGCTGAGGAATTTAGTTGCTCTTCAAACAGAACTTGGTCATTTAGTCCCTGATCACCCAGATTTAGAACACTCTGCTCCTGCATTTGTTCAAATCCAAGCATAGTGAAAATTATATTCTACTTAGCTGCTTTAAATGTTTAATACACAACATAATGATTTAAAAAAAAGAGGGAAAACCCCATTACGAACCTTTATGTCATTTTTCTCTTCAAGATGATTCAATCTTAAGGAATCACTGAGTTGAGAAGACATTTGCTGTATGCTCGGCTCAGATCGGGGTGATACCAAGTAACTTCTCTCCATCGACTCAAGAGCCTGAGAAGGAAAGAATTAATGCACCCTGTCAAGAATGATCAAGAAAATATATCGAATCCAGATTGCAACAAGTTGATATGCAGCACCTGTACTTCCCCTGCAGATGATGAGATTACAGATTCTGGCTCTGCGATGTGAACATCCAGATAATTTTGGTGAAAGCCCTGTCCATTAGCAGATATTTCATACTCGTATTTTGCATCTTCCCTCATAAGAGGTTTCTCAGTTTGGGATGATGGAAGTCCATTTTGTGTGGAAAATTGTGCACCTTCTGATACACCCTGAAAAAAAATCAGAAAGAAAAAAACATGCACATCATTACAAGGTTGATAGAAGATATAGTAGCACCAAAGTCGTTCATTACAAGGCAGATAAGAAATATTTCAATATGGTAATACCTGTTGATTTTGCCACTGGGGAGGGGATGACATCGTTGGTATCGAGTGAAAATGCCCAGCATGAGATTGGGGAACATGTGATGGCATAGAATGGGGCATCCCTTGCTGATGCAGAATGAACGGATGCAGAGCAGTCACCTGCCCAGATGGAAGGTACGTATGCATCCCAAGCATAGATGATGGACCCATTGGAAGACCAGCAACATGATTGGTCTAATAATAAAACCAACAGATTGGAAATCGTGAAAGACAGCTTTGCACAATTCAATTTTCCTTCCTATAGGATTAGATTTATACAAACTAGCAAAATTAGAAAAACAAGAAAAAAAGTAACCACTTGTAAATACCCTGTCAGCATCTGTCTATTGGGAAATACTAAAACACTCCTGCAAATCTCTTGAACTGAAGATTGGATTCAAAGATAGGAAAAAAAAGGTGGGGACATGATAGAAAAGGCACTCGCGAACCACTAAAGTTCAAATTCTTGACAAGACGCATTTAATCTGTGACAACATAGAAGCATCAATGCCTATGGTTGGTGTGATTACTAACCAAATTTCTTCGCTTAAAAACCCCAAGGAACAAAACAACAAGAACACAACTATCAGATAATAACTGGTCATGCAACTTTTCTTAAGAGAAAACTGATTTGGGAACTGGCATAAAAAACTCAGGAAGCCTCTACAAGATCAAATTTAAGGCAATTGGAATACATCACACTAAAAGATCTTGGTCAAACAAAATTTAAGGCACCAGATTATTAAGTCTCACTAGACAAGTCCAACAATATCCCATAGACATGATCCTGACTCTTATCACAACCAATTGTTATCTCTTCTTAAAACTGGTCTGCAAATACTAAATTTAAACAGAGACTAATTTCAATTTATCCAATTACCATATGAACAATAAAACAGTAACTTCATAGTTTCCTATTTGAACAATCTCAATCCTGCACCAGTGTTTCCAAAATTCTCACAAGATCACCATGAATCATTAACCATTACAACTCTGCCGTATCCTCAAAACAATGCCTAAGTACAAAAAATTGTGAAAACCACAAATTCTTATGCAAAGTTCCAGACCTTTCTTTTACATATTTCCTTATTGATACAAGATCACAAAAGTCCCATGCTCAAGGATATGCTTAAAGAACCAACTCATCGTTATTACAACAGTCGAATGTTCACACGCCAAAGGGAAATGGTGCCGAATCCTTATCGCAGTTGATCCATGGCATAGAGTTTAATATCACTGTGATACTGATTAGTATGCAATGATTTCAAAAACAATTCTGTCATGGCTCATGAATCGGAGCTCCCATACTGCACATTGTTTACATTTGCTTGACAGAGCCCATGTTTAGAGGTAGATACAAAACAAATATGAATCAACACAAGATCACATATTAATTATAGGCCAGTCTTCAATTATTCGCAAAAACCCCAAATTCCAGGAAAGCTACTTCGACTAGGAGAAGAGCCAACACTGAACCTCAGTACATGCATTTAAGCACATGCAAACTAGACATGATGCATAGAGGGACTAATACTAGGGCAACTAATCACATATCATTTATTATACAACATTAGGGGCAAAAACACAAGACCTTAGCCAAGCAGACATCGAATTCAAACCCTGTTCGAGAAAAGAGCACATATTACTTGTACAAGTTATACCTATTCATTAGAAAAACCAAATTACATAGATCAGCAAATTAATATTATTGAAACTAAACAGATGCAACTAAGACCTTGCAAGGACCCATCCACTCAAACACCTAACCAGCCTACAAGAGGTCAAAGATATTTAATAGACATAAAGAGGTCCCCAGCTACTGACTCTCAGCCCAACTTATTATAAAACCAACTTTATACCGAGCGTTCTCTATTCCTATCACCATGTTTCTCAAAATCAATTCCACTTTCAAATGACATAATGCTCTTCAAATAAAATTAGATGGAACAATATACAGCATGTCATTTGCTGGATTGACAATAATATAACAACGTTCAATCAAGAAGGTATCAACTAAATGTCTCCATTTTAAATACTAATTATTTTTAAAAGCTCGATACTAATAAAATATTCATATCGATATAGCAACTACAGCATCGTACCTGGTTTGATACATTCTCTGAATTTCCATTCGAAAGTGCTCCATTATTAGCATTTGCCGCACCACTTCCATTAATATCTTGTTGGTTTCCATTACTTTGACCAAACTTTGAGGAATCCTTTGAACTTTTCTGTGATCGATGTGACTCCTCAGGAAATGATCCACTCCTTTCTCTTGCATCAACTAGCTCAATATGTAGTTGCTGTATAGTATGCAAATGAAGTCTCTCCATTTCTGCTAACTGACATAGATAACACAGAAAAAGAAAACACATCAATTCAAAATGATTAAAATTACTCCAAAAGGACAGTTACCAGTAACAAGTGACTGTTTCTGCTAACTAACTGACATAAATTACACAGAGCAAGCAGAACATCAATCCAAAATTACCAAAATTACACAGAAGGACAGATACCAGTTACAAGTACTGTATATAGCCCATTAAGGTATGCCAGGGATCAATAACTTTATAACCAAAACAGATACATTGATTTTCCATTTGAGGCGAGGAAAATATTCTACACATATTTAGGTATGATCCAAGCATGCAAGCTTTCATGAGAGCACATGTACATATACACCCATCTGCATAAATGGAGAAGAGGAAGAAGGAATTAAAAAACAGTGCAAACTAACCTGTCTTTGACAACCCAGCCATAGCTGATTATACTGTTCAGTACGCTCTCGTAATTCAACTTGTGATGAATGGTGCAGTGAATCCATCTCCTGAGCGCGTGCAACCCAAATTTTGAGCTGTTCCTCCTTCAAGAATATGGTTTCCTGATCAGCCCTATGCTGAAAGATAAAATCAAAGTTAGACACTTAACTCACATAGAGATAAATTATATTGTCGCTCAGCTACTTTAAACAAATTGAACAAGATACAAATATAGTTCTGTAGTTATGATTTTCATGAGCAAAAGGGATTGCACCGTCTATACAGCATTGTTAAGTAGTGAAAGCTCAAATCAAACAGACCTGTTCCTGCAACTCGAGAATCTGCCTATCTTTATCTTGAATATGCTCTTGAAGCTCACGCATTTGTTGTATATGCTGTGCCCTTTCAGCTTCAGAATGATCACGCTCTCTTCTGCACAAAGAAGTAATACCATTAAATTAACAAGAGATGAAAACTAATATGCTTTCAGATAATTTAGAAGCCAAAATGATGCCTATCCACTTAATTGAACCGCCGACCCTCCGCAAGCCGTAAGTTATAATTTTTATAAAAAATGTTGTTCTGCACATAGTTTGAATCAAACACCATGACTTGTAAGAGCTTTGTTTTTATGTTTGCTTGTTTCAGACATGAATCATTAGTTCAGATGAGTCCACTAATTTTTTTACTTTTTTTGTGGGGGGGTTTCCAAAATCCAAGAAAAGAAACAATACCTAAATGTTGCCAATTCCTTATTTTGTTCTCTGAGTAGATCATCTTTTGCCCATGCCTGCCAAAAATAACAGGGCAAGAGTGATTTACATCAAATGCTCCAAAAATAATAAATTTGTATCATGTGTGCAAGAGCAAACCGCTTCATTATCCAATTTAATGGCATGTAATTCTCTATCTTTCTCTTCATTTCTCCTTTCCAGATCATGAATGGTCTGTTGACATTCACAAAGTTTTTCCTACAAAACAAAGTAAGCCAAATGCATTAAGCAAGAGAATACTTATTAAAGAAATTTAAACTAAGAGGGGCCACCTAAAGGATACCGGAGCAACTTCAAACAGACTCAAGAAAAAAAAAAGGTCAAGCAAATTTTATAAGACAATAAGCCTCGGTAACCATGTGTAATGAAAACTCATGAAGAAAAGCTTAAAATAATCTGATGGTCATATACATCCATATTCAAGCAACGGATCAAACAGGTGAAGGAATTATCATACTACTTCTACAAACATCATTTGGATAGCACATGAAAATAATAATAAAAAAAAAGTACCTTAACTTACTAACAAAACAAGATAACAAGTTCCAATTTTTGAAACACTTATACACAGAAGAATATAATATGCGACTTTGGAGAAAGAAACATCACAAAAATTCAACCTGAAGGTTTGCTGCAGCATCTTCACGGTCTTTGATTTGAGCACTAAAGTTGTTTCGAATTTCAAAGATCTCAGATCTAGCAATCCCCTGAGCCTTGAGCTCAATTTCCATCTGTTGCAGCTCTTCCCTTTGTCTAGAAATGCTATGAATTCGCTGCTGTAAAATGTCGTTGTCCAGACTCCCATCCACAGTAATTGAACAGAAGTCAATGTCACCAGGCTCTCTTCCATGCTGCACCTTGACAAACATCAAGTTCAATTTCATTTTCATTTCCCTTTATCGTTAAAAAATAAAGGAAAATTAATTGCTCATAACACAATGCACACCTCATATATTGTTCTCTCATCAGAATGACCCAAATTTGATCTTCCCAGTTCCTGAGATAAACAAGCCACCAAGTTACGACTGAGAAATCAACAAATCATTTAAATATTTCCCCAAAGGAAAGGCATATCAATGTTCCAATGTTGACCCAAAGAAAAAAAAATCATTGAACTCAGTTGACAAAACATTAAAGTTCAATCAAACAAGCTTTCTTCACATCAAGAATTCCGTTTTATATTCATATACCCGCAGTAAAACAATAGTGAGCTGAGCTCTAATTAGCTGCATTAGACCTAATCATTAAAATTAGAGTTAAAAGAATCAAACACCCAAATGCCAAACAGTTTATAGCTCAGCTCATTTCCCGACATTTCTATCAATAAACGAAACAGCAAGAACACAGAACATAAAATGATCAACATTACAACCTCATCAACGCTGCTTCGAACAGAATGATGGTCAGAAACGGCACGCCACTCCTTCCGACCACCACCACCAAGTGAGGCTACGCCACCAGCCGCGGCCTCCATTGAAGAGGTGAATTAATTAGACAGCACCAACTGTTTTGCTGGCACGAAAGACACACATCAGAAGAGAGAAAAAGAAACCCTAGAAAATGAAACCCTAGAAATTGGGGGTTAGTGAAATAGAATGTGAGAGGAGTACCTGAATTGAAAAGATTATAATAGGGTTTTGCAGGGGCTTGGAGTGGAATTAGTGAAAGAGAGAGATGATGATGATGATGAAGGAGGAGATAGATGATTGGGCATTGCAAAATTTCGATATGTTGCAGCCTCCCGCCATTTATAGACCATCTTCATCGCTACCACATGCTTATTTCACGCGCATCTCATTCGTCTGCTCCTCACGTTTCACCTTAATGAGCTGCTGCTAAGTGAAAATTCACCAATTCAAAATTCAGGATTACTCGGCCCAATGTGGTTCGGAAATCGGATGGAAAACCGAAAAAAAATAAAAAATCCCATCACAAAATTATATTTTGATCATTTAGTATGCATAGAAATTCATGTTTTCTATTATACACGTGTTGATCCATTATCTTTATATTTTCAGGGAGTTTTTGAGAGCGTTGTTTTCCTTAATTATAGATTTATAGAATTAAATCTAATAGTCCATAACTGCCTTTGTTTGGGAGTTGAGGGATTAATGGAGGTGAAAGTTAGAGGAGGTTAATGGAGGTGAGAGTTAAAGGAGTTTAATAAGAGTAACGAAACGGAAAATGAAGTAATGGAAATGAAAGTTCAATATTAACTTTGTTTGTAAGTTGGTAGAATTGATTGAGAGGTTAATGAATGTAAATTAGTTAAAAAATATGCGTTACTCTCATCAAGCTCTGATTTGGAGGTTAAGGTTTTGAGGTTAATGAAAGTAAAATGTTAAATCTCATTAACTTTCATTTCATTCATTTACTCTCTTTAACCTCCGTTAACTTCCTCCCAAACAAAGACTAAATATAATTTGGTCATTAACGTGTAAGAGAGTATGACTAAGACTGATGTTGCATATATTAGCTTTTTTGAGAAAGAAAATCATAAACATTCAAACAAATAGTAGTCATTTTTCAACTAAAATAAGATAAGTAATTAAAATATGGTTAGGTTTAATATCTATCGAGTACCCTAAATTTGTTCATTTTTTTACTATCACCTCAACTAAGGGATAACCTATCAACCACCTCAAGTCCATTTTTTACCTAAGCTTAGCCACCCGAAAGCTCATACTCAGTCTCAGTCAGGAGAGTGTATTACATTTGCCTAAAATTACAAAATTGATCCTCTCAAAGTTACAAAATTGATCCATGTACTTTTTCTAAAAAAAATAAAATCTCCATTTCATTTATCTTTCTTTTTTTCTTCTATCTTTCTACTTCTTAAAAAAAAAAAAGTGAGTTACCCCCGTATTTGAATTCTAACGGAAATTGAAAAATTTCAGTTTCCAATCAGAATCTAGACTTTTCTAATTTCTGATTGAAATTTGGAAATTCCATACTTCGGCGAAAAACTGGAAAATTTCAGATCTCGTCTGGAATCCTGAAATTTTCTAGGATTCGCCGAGTTTTCGGACAAAATCTTAAATTTTTTAGTCTAATAATTGACAATCATGAATGCAATCAACGTTGTATTTCGTGGTTTCAAAATCTTAAAATTTATTTTATGAAAATTCAAGGAATACACTAAATACATAAATGGGTAATTTGAAAACGGACTAAAGTTGTTTAGCTAATATGGTGTGTAAAATGTTGTCATTTGGTCATTGGAGTATGATTTGGTAATGTATAGTCCCCTATGGTATTTCGATTTGTGACATTTGACTAATGTGGTAGGATTTTGTAACATTTCACCATTGTGACCTTTGTCGAGTTCATTATCTTTCAATCAATCTAAGTGCAAAATATCACAAATTAAGATACCACAATGGTCGGATATTATAAAATCATACCACAAATGCTAAATGTCCACTAAGTACCAAATGTTACCATGCCAAGGGCTTTAATCGCTTAAGAAAAAAAATAAAAGGTAAGTTTTTTTTTAATTGTTGTGGATTCATAATTGTGGGTAACGTATGACTCACAAATTTTGAATGCAAGTCAAATATTAACTTGATAGCCCAACCAGTGAAAATTTAGAAGATCAAGGTTCCCAACGTACTGGTTATAAGTGAGGTTGCTAACGCAAAAATATCAGAGTCTACTTTTAGGGTACAAAGTGATATTAGATCTTGACTTAGGTACCTCTAATTTAGGTCCCCAATTAAAGAACCAAAATCACCAGATTTTGTGCAAAACATTCAATATCTTGGAGAAAGTAAAAATAATCGTGATGGTCATTGTGTGCCAATTATTGAAGAACCAAAATCAACCGCGCTTGTGCAAATCATTCAAGGTCTTGAGGAAAGTGAATATAATTGTGATGGTCATGTTGATTATGGGTTAAATGATTATAATAGTAATAACTTTGATGAGTAATAATTTTGGTGATAATAAATTGATTGACAGTGAATGAGAAGATGAAGAAGTTCCTACCATCGAACTCAAATGTATAGCTGTAAAAACTTTAATAACAAGAAAAAAAAATAAAAAGAGAGCTTCAATAGCTCAATTACATCACACCTAAAAATTGAGAAGAAAGAGATAAAAACAGAGTTCCAATAGTTCTTTATTACATTGAAAACATGACATAAACATCAACATTATCAATATTAAGGAGGGCAAAGGCTTCAAAGACTTGCATAGCTCCAGTTAGGGTAGCATGAGTAGTTGTTCGAAAAGTTTGTAGTTCTATAAGAGAATGATATTGACCATCATCCAAAGTAGGATTTGTAGTTAAGGTATCCATTATCATTTCAATTTGATTCGAAACTTCAAAACATTGCTTGTGAATACGTTTAGCAAGTTCCATAAGGTTGATAACCTGCGGGTTGAGATTCACCAAGGTTCCTTGAAGGTTCCCCACGTGCATAATTGGTTTCCTATTCAAACTTCTCATATGTAGAAACTGATCATGCATCCTCGCATAGAAGCGAATCTCATGCAGTGCTAATCTTGAGGTTTCGAGGGCCTAAGGGCAATGGTCCTTCATTAACAAATACATACAAGTAAGAAAATATGAATTCAAAAATAAATTTATCGTACTTAAATGAAAATATTTCACATGAGAAAACAAACGTTTTATTTGACTACCGAGTTTTTTTTACACAACATGATCTATTCGATCATTTTTAATGCAAAATAACTAATTATATTGTATATATCTATAATGTTCTAACATATTTCTCTCGGTATATAAAGTGGCAAAACGTTTCTTACGACATCGATGATATCAAATAAATTTTTGAACAATTTTAGAATTTATTTTTTTAACATATGTAATAATCACTATCATAATAATGTAAACTTGAAGAGTATTGGAAATATTTAGATTTCATTATGATGTTTTGACAACCCTGAAAACTTCAAGTGTTAACATTAAGTTATTTGTTAAAATCTTTTGCAACACTTTCTTTTTTTTATTCATTATAATTTTTTTTAATGAAATATATGCAAAGAACTCAAATGACTTCAAATTTTTTGAATTACGTGAAAACTCCAGATGCCATAGGCGGACGCCCCTCATGCCCATGCCCAGGGATGACCCAGATCCCATGTCGCTATCGTCCCCCATCAAAGTGACAAAAGATAAGGGATTGGAAGTTAGTTTCTCGTTCGAATTGAGGAGGCGGCAGTGATTCCAGCAGAAATGTTCAGCCGGATTCATAGGTAGAACAAAGTTAAAATAGATTGGGGCGTTGAGATTCAAAGGCATACCACCAATATTCCCAACAACTCCCCGAAGTTCCAATCTAGCTTTCCCTAGAATGATTAGAGGAATCCTATAGTTTTCTCGAGGAGTGAATCTTGAATTTATCAAAAAGGTCACTTGTAACTATAACTGAATAGACACAACTTACATAGTTTGACAAATAGTTAGAAATAGTAGAGTAGATTTTGTAATGTACACGAAAAGCATTAGCTTCTAAGATTGATCAGATACATCGGAGTGTATGACATTTTTTTTCTTTTATGTGCTGCCTGTAGGATTATTGAGTCTATAAGAAGAGAAAGCTTCTGAACCAAAACATCCATAACATATAACCGAAGACCTGTTCATTTTTCTTACAAATGTTTTAATATAAAAAACGAACTCCAAAACATAATTTCAAAACATTAACATCTTTTTTTAACACATAAGCAAACAAAGCCAAACTAAATAGCAGGACACTCAGATTTGGTTCATGTAGGAATTAGATTTCAAAATATACCCCAATATTCAGGAACCGTAAATATAAATTATCTTTTCAATAGTTATGTCATTTTTAATTTTATTTTTTTGCATTCATATAATTTTTATCCCATAAACTATATTTTAAATTGAATTTTCTGTTTTTAGCAACAAAATCAGTGAATTTTAATTAGTCAATTTGATTGAGATAATATTTGGTGCTTAATTGAACTTCCACATATATCATTAGACATGACTGGATTTTTTACCTATTAATTATCATGTAAAAAGTATTATTATAAATGGTACACTGGTCTCTATTTCTTTGCCCCAATTGAGAATATAATTTTTTTGGGTGACAAGTCGTTTTACAGAGCCTATGTGTCAGTTTGCATTGATACTTTTGGGATTGGAAGCCAATAAATGGTACACTGGCCTCTATTTCTTTGCCCCACTTGTGTGTTCTCCTCAATTCTTAGGAGCTGAAATTGAATTTTCTTTTTACCGTACGTTGAATTTAGGCGTCTGTAATTTGGAGTTCGTGGATGTTGTGGTGGTCGTTGCTGTTTTCTCAAAATGCAGAGCATTCGCATTAACAGTCCACTCGTCAATTTTCCACCAACGATTCGCAGATGAGTTGATCTGAAAAACACGTGCCTTACACCCGAGCGAGTATTCAGCTCCTCTACTCTTAATTTACAATATTACGTCACCCATACTCGAAAAACATTCTAAAATATATTGTTGGATCTCAAAAACATTAGGCACTGAATAGTTCAATTAATACAATTCTGAAACTGAAATAGGAACTAAAACACAAACGAAAGTTTGAGTAGAACTCCATATCTAAAATAGGAACTACAAACAAAAAAACTCAATTAATACTCACTAAGAATCACTCATTGAATTCCATATCTAATAAAGAGTTACTGATCCAACAGTGGAGATCGAATGACAGTGAAACAATACCACATTATTGTTGTCCGTAGATTCGAGCGCTATGTAGATTAGGGGTGTGCATCGGTACAAAATCGGACCGAACCGAAAATACCGAATACCGAATTAGCACAAAAACCCAAATCGAACCGAACATGGATGTTTGAATATGGCTACGACCTTTATTCAAGCACGACTTGAAAGTGCAAATTGCAGCATAGAAAACGGAAATAAAAAAAAATAACATTATTTGGATTGAAGAGAGCACAACAAAAATGGATATCCAAATTAACATCCATTTTCAAGAAACGCACATCGGCTCCCAAACCCAATACTTGATAGGTCCCTCTCTTGCCCATGAACAACCTGCAATCACATCTGACCCTATTATCCAAGACGTCATAAGAACTAACAATTTGCTAATCCTAATAAATATGATGGTAATCCTAACATGTGAACATTTTAAGCATAGGAACAACATCTGGTTTGCAGAGAAAGAAACTATCTTTATCATTATAATACATATAACCTGTAACAAATTTGCACATCACAATAAAAACAAACAAACTGAGGGAACATACATTACGTCGACATTCTTGCCACAAACCCAAGGCTTGAGGTATTGCTAAATGCTTAAAAGACATGGCTGTTTGGTATGTATATCTTGTTTAGCTGCAACTATCCATTCTGGATAATTAACTTTTGAGAGAAAAAAATACCCATCAATCATGTTTATTTAGCAAGAACCCTTCAATAGAATCCCATAATCTCATCCACAGCTCGGTCGAGTACATTAATTAGCGAAATATGCAGTTTAAATTTAACATATTTCAAATGAAATAATGTAGATCAAATAAGAAAAATCTCTGTTACTAAACCACACATATACCAATATTAAAGAAGAGAATAAAAAAGTGACCTGAGAGATGATCAGAATATTACTCTAAACTAATGTATTTGCAAATATAGAGCTAAAAACTCTTAACGTTTGAAAATAACAAAAATATTGCTTAAAATGACTAATCGAATGAGACATGGAGAACACACAATACCTGAAACATAATCCTGATATTTAAGTTAACAGAATATTGGGCAGTTTCTTAGATATAAATCCTTCAATTGCAATCAATCTTATTGCTTCCTTTCATAACACATATCTCAAAGTTCCATTTTAGGTACGTGCGGAATCAGAAATTTGGAAAATGAGTGCTCATGATAATCATAAAATTTTGCACAACAATTGAAACAAAAAGAAATTCAGATGGAGAAATCTTTCAATTAACTAATTGAACTATTATTAACTGAACTGAAACAAAAGAGTGAAAGAACAACAGAGATATGCAAAAGATCGGGCAAGCCAATGCATGGGCTAAACAAACCATTTAGTGTAAGATTGCGGCACGATAAGCAGAACAGAAAGTCGGAGGAAGTCTGCAAATAGAAATACAAATAGGGAAGTCAAGGTATGAGATTCAAGCAGATATGGAAATACAAATAGAGAACTCAAGATAGAGAAATACAAATAGGGCCGCGAAGAAACTAAAAATGGGAATACAAAGAAGCGAGCAAATAAATTGAAAAGAACTGGAGATCTTACGCCAATTCAGTTCATACAACTTGGACCACACTGTTGCCACAGAGTCGCAAAATCACCCAAACACAAATGCGGCAGAGGCGAGACATGAGTACGCCAAATTAATGAGACTTGCGATACGAATTATCGGAAAGCATGAGAGAAAACCTGCAAAATATGAACAAAACTCAGAAAGTCAAAATATAGGATTCAAGCAGATATAAAAATAGAAATGAAAACTCAAGATAGAATTTCAAATAGCGAATCGAAGAAAGTGATCAGCATAGAAATACAGATGAGCGTATGAATGGATAACAGAAATTGACAATTTAATGTCAGCGAATAAATGATACGCACGAATCGAAAACCAAACAACCAATAAAACATAAGAACATGCCATGATAAAAAGCACAGGAACATCAAAACAGATGCCATATAACGAAAGTAATAAAAACAGGACAATGAATCAAATAAAAACCCCATAGTATGTACGAAAAAACAAATAACCATCACATATGGATAAAACCGCACGTCCTGTTAGGAAAACGATAAGCGTTCATTGCAGAACATTTAAATTCAAACAACTGTGAGTCACTATCAATGAACAGTTACATGATGCATAAACAAATGCCTAACCAAAAGGTAAGCAACTAATACAATCAATTTTGATATATGATAAAAAAAATCACAATTACTCTGAAGGAGATAGGATCAGGTGAGACAAGGTTACTATGGTGAAACTGATTTTTAGTGTGAGACAATTAAAAAGTGGTGGCAATTTTGAAATTTTAAAAACATGGAGGGGCATTATTGAAGGGAAGAGGAGGTGATGTCAACGCTAATGTCACCTCTGGAAAGATAAAGAGTTTTAATTATTTTATTTAAAATGCATTTTCCCGCTCTTTCCGAACTCATTTTTCAAAAAAAATTATACCACTGAACTTGTATTAATTAGGAGGTCATTTTGAGATCCATTGTTGTTATTTATAGACGATTTTTATTTTTTTATGGTTGTTCCAAATTGGATACTCGGTTGTTCCAACAGAATACTACATTTGTTCCACCAGACTACTACATTTGTTCCAGCAGAATATTTTCATTATTTTTTTTAAAAATGCATTTTTATGCTCTTTCCGAACTCATTTTTCAAAAAAAATTATACCACTGAACTCGTATTAAATAGGCGGTCATTTTGAGATCCATTGTTGTTATTTATAGACGATTTTTTAATTTATTTATTTATGGTTGTTCCAAATTGGATACTCGGTTGTTCCAGCAGAATACTACATCTATTCCACCAGACTACTACATTTGTTCCAGCAGAATACTCTAGGAGTGTAAAAAAATGTAGTATTCTGGTGGAACAAATGTAGTAGTCTGGTGGAACAAATGTAGTATTCTGCTGGAACAATCGAGTATCCAATTTGGAACAACCATAAATAAATAAATTAAAAAATCGTCTATAAATAACAACAATGGATCTCAAAATGACCGCCTAATTAATTCGAGTTCAGTGGTATAATTTTTTGTGAAAAATTAGTTCGGAAAGAGCGAAAAAATGCATTTTAAATAAAATAATTAAAACTCTTTCTCTCTCCAGAGGTGACATCAGCGCTGACATCACCTCCTCTTCCTTTCCTCCAATTTCACGCATGAGGAGGTTTCTTTTAATTACAAGTTTGCCACCTTTCCTTGTCTCACCATAAAAACTAGTCTCATCTTAAACTCTTGTCTCATTTGAACTTGACTCTACTATGGAGACATCAAACCATTGCATCAAACAAACCATCCGGAACAGAAGCCAACAAGTCACATCAGAAAATGGTTATTGAAGTGGAACAATATAATTCACTGATAGCAAAGAGAACCAAGAAAATGCGGTTAACGACATGTCATATGTGTACATGGAAGAAAGCGTATTAAATAATGGATTATACAAAATTATGGTGTCAAATATCAAGGTAAATGCATAGGTTTTCATACAAACTTCAAACTTATACCACTTTACCAAACAAACACATGAAACTACTACATCAAAATCCTTAATTTTAAACAGTCGGATCAATTCAAAACGGTTTGGAAGCAAAAACTACAATCAGCGAGCTTAGTTTTTAAATAGATTTTGAGTAGCTTAACACTTGCTTTTAAAGAGATCTTGACTGTGTTGAGACCATTGAGCCTGATAGAGTAGTCAAAACTTAAATTTAGCCAATTGGATCTTAAATAGATTACGCTAAAATCAAGTGGCAAACAACTGCAACTTTGTAAATATAAAATTAGAAGAAGAAGAAGAAGAAGAAGACAAAGACTAACATATGTTGATGTTGACCCATAGGATTGATCGATGATGATGGGATTTCAAAGATTAGTCATATGTAAATCTCTAGTTCATCTACCAAACTGAAAAGAAACAAATACCAGTCAGAACCGAGATCAACCTCGTAAATAAGGAAAGTTTAGGAGATAAGAAATGCACCTGAATGAAACATGTGTAAGACGCCATTGTCAACGCAAAGCATTGTCATATCCCTTGAATAGTTCACCGAAAAAGAAGTTCGTAATAGAGACACATTCAGTTAAGGACAACGAATTGGGAGCTGCAATACAATAGATAAACTGTAGAATTAATGGAAACTACATCGTAACAGCTAACATGAAAAGTCACACAACATCAGTCAAGATTAGGGACAACCAATATGAAAATGACAACTGAATCATAAACAAATAAGCTGAAAGCAAACAAAATAAATGAAAATCTTACGTCCATTTACTGCGTAAAAGTTGTATCATACTACTGCTAGCGGAGCCCAAAAGATCCACCATCTAAACACCACCGAGGTCTGAAATGAATAGAAGATGCAAAATATGATGTTCACTAAAAAGTCAGTGAACTGATAATCTGAAAAAGATTCAAAGAACTAGAGAGCTTACTACCATTTAGTTCAGTCTGCTGCTATAGAGCCCCAAAAGCCACCGTCCAAACACAAACAAAGCTCTGAAACAAATAAATTGAGCAAATATGTAGGAAAAACCACATGACCACCGCATACATATGGCATCGCACGTCCTGTAGGAAAAGACATGAGCTCAGTCAAAAGCACGATAATTGAAATTATCTCATCGTCAAGAATACCAAAAACACAACATATGTAGATTGAGCTTCAAAAAAATATGGAAAAGGCAAGAAAAGAACTATTAAATGAGGTTGGCCTATTCACAGATCTTAAGCTTGCAAAATTAATAGGCAGCACCCTAAACATAGTAGAAATTCATAAGATGTGATCATGATTCACTTGCAAGTGTATAAAATGGAAGTAAACTAAGATCACGTGATCTTCAAATCTAAACTACTCAATTTGCATTCCGTTCACAATAATGTGAAGATAAGAAGGATAAAAATACGAAATCGAAACTCAAACTCGCCGAGCTTGACCTACTGTAGAGAAACGCCATCAAGCAAAGTAACTCCATCATTGCCTCCCACCAGTTTGTTTGACGATTTAATTAATGCGCAAACTTGCCACGGTCTTCCACCTAATTCAACCAAATAACTTAAGTCACTATCTCCGCCAAATAGAAATCCAAATTTGAAATTCGGCTATAACGATATGAAAGGCTTCCTAACAAAGGAAAATCTTGCGCCTGTACCTTAAAGATGTCACCATGTATAAAGCTGTGACACCATTAAAAATCTCCAGGCAGAGCCACGAAAATGAGACACCCTGCAAAAGGAGATTCAATAAGAATGTAAGAAAAATAATTCAGCTGTAAACTCAGTAGAGAAAAGAACAAAATAAGATCCATGAAAAATGAAGGATTTGAAACCTGATCTCTTAGCCATTCCCCTCGTACATAACTGGAAAATCGAGAAAAAAGAATCTCAGTCACTGCCACGTAATCAAAGCACATAAAAATCACATCCAAACTTAAATAGAAAATGTAATGAAGCAAATAAAGGGGGTGTATTCAATTAGGATTTTAAAAGACTTTTTATGACTTTAGAAATCCGGAGGTATTCAATTGAGATTTTTAAAGACTCCTCAGAAGTCTAGAGGTATTGAATAAAGATTTTAAAAGACTTTTAAAACGTCTATTAAAATCTAGAGGTATTCAATTACTACTTTTATGAAGTCTTTAAAAGTCTAGTTGTATTCAAAAAGTCATTCCATCCGGATTTTAAAAGACTTTTCTTGATTTCAAATGACTTTTTCTTCAATATACACTACAAAATTCTCTCATCCTTCCTCTCAAGATTTCATTGGATTTCTATAAATTCTTTTTAATTTCACTATCCTCTCAATCTCCTTCTCTCGTTGATATTTTTCTCAAGCTCACTTTTTGCTTTCATTCAAAATTTTCGTGGATTTTTTTCTCTTTTCTAGATTCTTACAAAAAAAAAACAAAAAATCATTCTATCAAAAATTTCATTTGATAAAAAAAATTTCTCTTCCGAACTATTTTTTTCTTTCAATGCTAGTAAGACAAAATACAATTACATAATTCAATGTATTTTGCAATTGCTAAATATGCTCAATGGAATTGAGCCTATTTACTTTAATAACCCGTTTTCCAAACCAGTGGTTTAATTCCCTCGAAATCAAATTATGGTAGTTTTACTTTTCTTTCTTATAATTAATCTTCCCCATTTTATTTCTAGTGGAAGTTTTTTGGTACCGTGTTTGTAAAACCCAATAATCAAAAGCTAGTTATATTAACACTATTAAAACTACTTGAAGATCAGAAAATTACGAAAGAGCATAAAGGAAATAAGCTCCGATAAATGTATCAGGTAGTTTTTTTTCATGATAAAAGTTAGTAATAAAAATGTATTTTAAGGTCGATATTATTCATAAAGTATATATTGAATCATTTTTATGAATCTCATTTCCAGATTCAATCAAACAAAATAAATAAATATTCATTCCGCTCCGATTCCACCTCATTCCAATTATGAAGTTTCAACCAAACGCCTTTTATAAATGAAATCTTAATTCAAAGTTTGATGGTTTTTCTATTAAGAATTTAAATCTATAAAAGTCATTATAAATCTGTCAAAGTCATTAGAAAAGAAGTCCATAAAAGTCATTGACAAATCTATAAACTCCACAAAACTCATTAAATCCATTAAACTCTATAAAAGTCATCTACCTAAAAAAGTCTTTAAAAGTCTATTAAAATCTGGCTACAATGCTCACTTGAAATCCAAGATGGATATCTCGAAATAAGATTAGCGCTCGTTTCGGGTAAATCATCGAATAACAAAGAGAAAACACATCTGGTGTATCCAAAATCGAAGAGGAGGGTACATGAAAAGCCCGGAACAGCCCCCAGGGTGAGCGATACGACACCGTTTTGGTTTGGGACACCAGGGACCTCCAGGTAAAAAAAATGAATTTTACTGTTGAGTTCCTTGCCTTTTAAAGCTTTATATAATTACTGAATTATTTGCAGATTTCAACAACCACAACACCAAATCCCACTCCGACCAAATCCAAATTTAGCTGCAATGCCAGTCTTCAAAACGCCGTTTAACGGCTACTCCGTTAAATTCAGCCCGTTCCACGAATCCCGTATCGCCGTCGCCACCGCCCAAAACTTCGGCATCCTCGGCAACGGCCGTCTCCACATCCTCTCCCTCCCCCCTTCCCCTAACCTCCCCCTCGCCGAACTCGCCGCCTTCGACACCGCCGACGGCATCTACGACGTCGCATGGTCTGAATCCCACGACTCTCTTTTAGTCGCCGCTATCGCTGACGGCTCCGTCAAACTTTTCGACACCTCACTCCCCCCAAATCAAAACCCCCTCCGTTCCTTCCAAGAACACACGCGCGAAGTCCACTCCATTGACTACAACTCCACGCGCCGCGACTCTTTCATCACCTCCTCCTGGGATGACACCATCAAGCTATGGACGTTAGATCGCCCCGCCAGTGTGCGTACGTTTAAGGAGCACGCGTATTGTGTGTATTCTGCCACGTGGAACCCTCGGCATACCGATGTTTTCGCGTCGGCGTCCGGGGATTGTACTGTTAGGGTTTGGGATGTTCGTGAGCCGGGGTCCACGATGATCATCCCGGCTCATGAGTTTGAGATATTGAGTTGTGATTGGAATAAGTATGATGATTGTTGTATTGCTACCGCCTCGGTGGATAAGAGTGTTAGGGTTTGGGATGTTAGGAGTTATAGGGCCCCCGTTTCGGTGTTGAATGGGCATGGTTATGCTGTTAGGAAGGTGAAGTTCTCGCCTCATCATCGGAGTTTGATGGTTTCCTGTTCTTATGATATGAGTGTTTGTGCTTGGGATTATATGGTGGAGGATGCCTTGGTTGCGCGGTATGATCATCATACGGAGTTTGCTGTTGGGGTTGATATGAGTGTGCTTGTCGAAGGATTGATGGCTAGTACGGGTTGGGATGAGTTGGTTTATGTTTGGCAGCACGGGACGGACCCGAGAGCTAATTGATATATACCCCAGTTTGTGATTCTTGATCATAGTATTAGACGATAGATGAATTGGAAGTGCTATGCTATGCTATGCTAATGCTTGTTGGGAATTATTGTGACATTTCGTTGTTTTGAATAATTTGACGAATGATTCCCTGTATATCAGTTTTAATAATTGAAATGATATATGTATTTTGTCGCGTTGAAGATCCTGTCATTTTGAACTCATACAGTTACCTGAAATTGCATTTGATGTTCTCTGCCTTTATTTGATAGCATGGAAATCATGTACAATATGTAGTTTTTATGAGCTTATTTGTTCATGTTCTATTTCGAGTTGGAAACTGCTTGTGTGCTAGTGTGATCTTACTTTGGTGATTGAGTATACCCTGTTGCCGAACTTTAGGAAAATGACTATGAGAGTGCGTTTTATAGAGGTTTTTGTAACTTGCCATTTGCAGTCATAAATAAATTTCCAAATGTCCATACCGTTTTGCTTAGGATTGGAAGTTCAACTGGGAGTTGGCGGTTTAGTTTCAGGATTCTTGATGGATGCTTTAAACACAGCAATTCTCTTGATTTCATGTTAATTTAGATGCAGGGTTCTTGTTCTTCAAATTATTCAGGTTATGTTTTATGCTGTTCTGTGCTAGAGTTGAAGGATATCAAGTAGACAAATACAGTTTGTAACTTTGTATGATAAAATTACCTTAATCAACTTAGTAAGATCTTGCCTGCGAACGAACACCCGTTGTTACTTCGATATCAGAGTTAGGAGCTGAATAGCATCATAAAATTTGAAGAGCTATACTTGTTGCAACCTACTCTAGTGATAAACTTATTAAACAATTGCAACAAACATACTTTTCAGTATTCTCATCTTAGTTATGATAAATAGACAAAGCAAAAACTTGGACAGCTGTTGTTTACTTAAAATCAATAAAGACTTGGAACAACAATGAAGTCTTTGAAATGAACCCCAAGAACTTCAAAGAAGCTATAAAGCAAAATTGCTGGTGTGCTGCCAACTCAAGAGAACGCCGAGGCTAGTCATGCTTCAACTCAGCTGGATCCTATTTCTGGTAAGTTTGGCATGCATTCAGCTGAAGTGCAGTTTGTTAGTTGTTAGTTCAGTGTGTTTCTAAGTTTTTATACTTACGGAGTCTTAATGAGTTGGTAATTGCTTAACAGATCATGACAATTAAAGAAGCAGTAGTTGACTTTTTTTTAACAGCAGGAAGTAGTTTACTTCTCCTCTCGAATAACTTACAGGATATGTACTCTAGTTCAATTAGCTCAGTTGGTACCAGAAAATGCGTATACAATCAAAAAAATCATGTTTGAAGCAAGTGAACTGAAAAATTCTAAATCCTTTTTGCAGTAGGAGTTATATGATTATAGAAAACTGAAAGTTTCTGATGAAACTCAAAATGATACAGAGTTAATAAATCAAAAGAGATGGACTCAATGCTTTTAACTCAGAATTTCCAAGGAGTTGAAGGCCAGCTCAAACAATAAAATTAACAGAACTAAACCAGCAACTCCTAATCTGCCAACGATCTGGATTCGTATTATTATAGGAAACTGAGAAGTTTCTAGAGAAATTAGGGTAAACTAATATCATTCATTCTTGGTTATTCCTAATTTCTTCAAGAGCATTACTATTGAAAGTTTGAAAAACTTTACTTCATAAAAAAAACAATTATTATTTTGTGTTAAGAAAACATTAGAAAACATAACAAAAAATTCATTCTTAAGTAAAAAAAACATTAAAAACAACTGAACACTTGAACACTTTTGACGTCCTCTATATATAATTAGAGGTATAGTAAGATGTTTTGTTACGAGGACATGAAGGTTGTAATTATAAAATATACAAGGTGTTGCTCTAAGTTTAACAAAAGCTAAATTTCACGTCAATTACGAAAAGAATGAGCTCCATTATTTTTCGTTTAACAATATTATATAACCTGCCCAACGAGTGAGTTTTCAACTAGTTCAAACTGATATCTAATCTGATTTTCAGTTCAGTTTATCCAATCACTTAGTCTGATCCTAACAACAATAAAAAAGAAAGTTCCCATTCATTTCGCAAAGGCAAAAACCTTAAATAATAAGGGTATCATAACAAATTTAATTTTGTCAAACAAAATTCCATAGTGCTGAAATTGTGAAACCATAAAATCACATGGGCTTAATTATAAATTCATTATAGAAAAACGGCAGGAATGGAAAGAGAGTTGTATCATAAATGCAAGGTATAGTATGTGACGTTAACGTAATTTCTCCATAAGTTTCAAATTTTTATTAAATTATATTCTTTCATTTTCAATATTTCCTTCCTTTCCTAGTCTTCTTCACCAAAATTTCATTGTTCTTGTCTCCTCTCCTCTCTACACTTTTGTCCCTCCTTAATCCCATCTCCCCAATTTCCTCCGATCATCTCTAAACCCTACGACATACAAACACTTCTAGTCTACTCGTATCCGTGTCGGACATCATTTTTAAGCTCTTTTATTAAACTTACGTTTTAGAAATAACGTTTTGTATCCGTGTTCGGGCCTATAAACTAATCCGATGGGCCATTGCTGTACTAAACCCCTCCAAAACGATCGAATCACTGATGCTACCGGAAAACACCACAACAAGCCACCGCAGACGGTGGCGTTTCATCAAGATGAAACGCCGTCTTCTACCGACTTTAACTCCTTCGCCGGAAGTCCATTCCAGAGTCCACTTCCGGCTGGAATTCCGCCGTCTCCTTCTCCGGCAGGTACTCCGATGAGGAAGTTCAAGTGGCCTTTCCCTCCTCCGTCTCCTGCTAAGCCGATCATGGCTATTATGAGACGGCGCGGGCATACTAAGCCGCCTAAAGAGGTGCCGATTCCCGAGGATGGCGAAGGAGCTGCGGCGGAGAGACAGCTCGATAAGAGCTTCGGGTTTTCGAAGAGCTTCGCAGCGAAGTTCGAGCTCGGGAAGGAGGTTGGGCGGGGGCATTTTGGTCATACTTGCTGGGCTAAAGGTAAGAAAGGTGATCTCAAGGGAGAATCTGTTGCTGTCAAGATCATTTCTAAAGCTAAGGTGTGTGTGAATCCAATGTAGTATCATATCATTTAATTGTAATTACGCGACTTGATTTTCACGGTTTATTATGATGGTTCGTGTTAGCTGACCCTGTTTCGGGACTAAGGTAGTTAGATGATTAATTAAATCAACTTAGATTAGGCGAATTGACGATAAGAAGGATGCATTGGTAAGAGAATTGAGTTGATCATGGTTGTTGGAAATTAGGGGAGGAACATTCACATTGCTCAAAGGTCATCAATTATTGAAAATATTAATAATCTAGCTGTTTAGCAACATGTTTAGGGATGGTTTGAAAAAAATATTAATAGTCTACTTATTTAACAACTCTTACATGTGATGCCATTTTCTTGGAAAATTATTTAGTGTTTCCTTTGACCAGGAAAAACATTTTCTATTGACAAATTCTGGTACACTTGGTTCATGCAACAAATGAATTGTCAAACTACTGTTTTTCAGCTCTTGCTTACATCTTCTTCGAAAACGTTGTGAAGAAAAACTGAAATTCGCGATGTATCATACCTGACTATGAAAATTTAGTGGCAGTTTATTAAAAATGGGTTTTCTTAAACCGATTGTATTGTTCAATGCTTTTTCATGTTTAAGCATTTCTGGATATTGCAAGTATCTCTTCTGACAATGGATGTTTTGACTTTTTACTCTACCAATACTAGAAACTGGTTAGTTGCCAGATATGAGTATCTGGTTATGGCATTTTGATAACTAAGCTTGAGTCTTATTGGCAGATGACAACAGCAATATCTATTGAAGATGTTCGCCGGGAGGTAAAAATGTTGAAGGCCTTATCCGGGCATCCACATATGATCAAGTTTTATGATTCTTTTGAGGATGCCAGTAATGTTTACATAGTGATGGAGTATGTATACGTAATCCTTTTCTTTAACATCTTTGCTTATACTCTTCTTCATTTTATGAAATATTTAGTTTGTAGAAAACATTGAGTAAATGAATACGAGTTAGGTTGAAACATCTTGATCTATAAAGTTCTCAATTTCAGATGCTTCAATTCAACCTAACACCAAATATCCTAGAGAAACCTAAAGAACCATGCTAAACTACTTATGCATAAGTATGACTGACTGGAGCTAGACCACATTATGTATAATCCTGTTTTCTATACAATCAAAAACCTAAGTGCTCTTTTCTGAAGTATTTAGAATCTTGTTACTGGCAGATTGTGCGAAGGTGGAGAACTACTAGACAGAATTTTATCGAGGTAATGCAGGATACATTATGATGTGACTTCATTAAGAATGAATATCTTTGTTTTCAATTGCTTTCAATGGTTTCTAGTAAAACTTGGACAATAAGAATATTATGAAAATCTTTGTGGTTTCCTTGATATAGAGGGGGCAGATACACTGAAGAAGATGCTAAAATTATTGTAGTGCAAATATTAAGTGTAGTTGGCTTTTGTCATCTTCAAGGTGTTGTGCACCGTGATCTTAAGCCGGAGGTAATCTATTGCATGTGCATATAAGTATTATATGTGTTTGTGTTTTTCTTTTTGTGTTTGTGTGTGTGTGTGTGAGTGAGTGAGAGAAAGAGTTGCTGCAGACAATATCTCTAATTAATATGTCATCACTTGCAGAATTTTTTATTTACAACAAGAGATGAGGATGCTCCATTGAAGGTTATAGATTTTGGTTTATCAGATTTTATTAGACCAGGTAAAATGCACTAATTCATGAATCTGGTTATAAGTAGTGTAAATGTTAATAATACTGCGATAATTAATAAAACTTAGTCGTAGTTTGTTTTCTATTTCAAGTTGACCTGGTAATACTTCGATAATTTATGTAAGGTTAACTTAATCTTTGTCAAGATGAGATTTAAATGTATTTTTATTGTTTTGCTTGAATATAAGTTCTTTTTTTTGGATAATACAAAAACAGCCTGTTTTAGAGATTTGATGTCTTATACTAATACATATAGACTGGTGCATATGAATGAAGAAAAAATGGATTTTATGTTCTCATATATAACTTTAACAAGCACTAATTTTAACAAAATGGTCTTAGAACTGCCTGGAAGATAAATGTTTTGTGTATAGTGTTTTCCATCTATCTCGCTTTCTCTTTCCCTTGGCAGATTGTCAGCAGTCTACTATTTGTTGCCACGCTATTTCAGTTTATTTTGTTGATTACGTGGTCTTGAATTCCTCAAAAATTTTGGGATTTGAATATTGGGTCCATCATCCATGTATTTTGATTTATTAACACTGGATTAATTCAATTTCTTTAGGAACTTCTCAGTTTCCTATACTAATACGAATCCAGTTTGTTGGCAGATTTGGAGTTGCTGGTTTAGTTCTGTTAATTTTGTTGTTTGAGCTGGCCTTCAACTGCTTGGAAATTCTGAGTTAAAAGCATTATGTCCATCTCTTTTGATTTATTAACTCTGTATCTTTTTGGGTTTCATCGGAAACTTTCAGTTTCCTGTAATCATATAAATCCAACTGCAAAAAGGATTTAGAATTTTTCAGTTCACTTGCTTCAAACATGATTTTTTTTTATTATATACGCATTTTCGGTTATGTGCATCCTAATATTAATCAGTTCTATTCTATGCGCAGATCAACGTCTCAGTGATATTGTTGGCAGTGCATACTATGTTGCCCCTGAAGTGCTCCATCGGACATATGGTGTTGATGCTGATATGTGGAGTATTGGCGTGATAATATATATACTGTTATGTGGAAGCAGACCTTTCTGGGCTCGAACTGAATCAGGAATATTTCGTTCTGTATTAAGAGCTGATCCTAACTTCGATGACTCACCTTGGCCCTTAATATCACCAGAAGCTAAAGATTTTGTGAAAAGGCTTCTTAATAAGGACCATAGAAAGAGAATGACTGCTGCTCAAGCACTAAGTAAGTTGTTACAAGTATTACAGAGTCTTTCTCTTTTCATATATTAGCCTCTGAAATGTGAAAATTTTCTTTTCCTAAGCTTGTTGACATGTCGAAACCACAAGTGTTTATGTGCGTTTTCATGTTAGCTACAGTTATGTTGCTATTTTTGGTGGTAACAAATACATATTCCTATACAGCTCATCCATGGTTACGGGACGAAAATCGAACTGTGCCTCTAGATATTTCAATATACAAGTTGGTTAAGTCATATGTTCGTGCCACACCATTCAAACGTGCAGCATTGAAGGTAGTTATGAGTAAAGTTACTTATATGAGATGGTGCCTTTTCTAATCACTCAACAAGAAAGAAAATGACATTTAACATGATATCATTTCAGGCTCTTTCGAAAGTTATTCCGGAGGATGAGCTATTCTATCTTAAAGCTCAGTTTACACTCTTGGAACCAAAAGAAGGTTTTCTGTCCCTTAATAATTTTAAAACGGTGAGTCCAACTTACTTACAAAAAAAGACATTTGATTTTACATCTAATAGGAAAACTTAATATGTTCATATTATAATGAATCAAACTTTTATGGTATAATGAAAAAAGAAGTCACATTTGATACTCTAGTCATTTGGTGTCTAGTATACTATCCTCACAACCTTCATATATTTGGTGAAGAACTGCAGGCGATAATGAGAAATAGTACGGATGCCATGAAGGATTCAAGGCTTCTTGAAATTTTAAAAGTGGTGAGCCTTTCTCTATCTAGGATAAAAAGCCCCGAATTGTATATTCAACATACATAGAAACTGTTAGATATCTTTTTTTCTCTTTTCCGACTTTGTCATTTTTCGAACTTTACGAATGCATATGAGGTCGATGTCATCATCGCGTAACATTTTTGGCATATATATGATTTTAGATGGAACCACTATCGTATAAAAAAATGAATTTCGAGGAGTTCTGTGCTGCTGCTATCAGTCCATATCAACTAGAAGTTCTTGAGGAGTGGGACAACATTGCAAGGACTGCCTTCGACTACTTTGAGGAAGATGGAAATAAAGTCATTTCGGTGCACGAATTAGCCATGGTATGTGTACTTAGAGCTTTAGAAAAGGCAATAACTCAACAGCGTCTTTGTGTTTTTCACGTCTTTGTCCTCATCCATTTATAGGCATTTTTTTGGAAAATAACGTGTCCATTTCCTTGTCGGTTTCATGTGGGCATTTTACTTACTGCAAGTAATGTGTGCAGGAAATGAATTTGGGTCCAACATCCCACTCTATAGTGAATGATTGGATTAGAACGTCTGATGGAAAACTGAGCTTTCTTGGATACACCAAGTTTTTACACGGTGTCACCATTCGAACGTCCAATACAAGGACAAGATCATAGCACAGAATCAGTCTTGATCACTCTAGATCAAGCAATTCTTTCTCCCCAGAAAAGGGGAGGTCTACACAGGAATTATTTTATTTGTTATCATTGTTATCCTGCTATTTTACAATTCTCAAATCAAACTGTAAGATTCTTCCACGTTTGAACAATATCGTCGATTACCTTTGTAAAGATAAATATCACATTTATTACATTTTTGAATCTTCATTATGAAATATAGTTTGAATCTCTTCTTCAAGTCTGTTTTTATCATAATCTCTCGTTCGGTTCCACTTCCGGACACATATACATGTTCAGATTCGATGAGTAAAAGCTTCTAAGATTGTCAAGCGATTCGAGATAAGCTTCCAAGAACCTTTTACCTCCTCAATCTTCCATATAGGTAATAACCAGTATAGGTTTCAACAGCTCTAAAATTGAGTTGACAAAATATGAAATTATAAGAAGTCAAAGATGGGCTCATGATGCGTACGTCATGCGCGTTTTGATTCTTTCTTAACCTTAACATAAGACCTACACAATTGAGATTACGAATAAATTTATTTTCAATTGCAACTAAATATTTATTAAAAATATATAAAAAGAAATTCCGTTCAAAAAAAGAGGAAAAAGAAAAGAAATTGTAATGGCTCTTCTTGCTTGGTAAACCTTTCTGCTGGCCTGGCCCCTTCTATATTATTCCAGACGTGTCCTATACGGTACCATAAAACCTTGAATTCACATCAATAAATACTCACGAAAAGTAATAAAAATATTTTTATTTTGGACTAATTTAATTTAATATTCTTGAAAGATTTATTATTTACTCTCTTTTAGAATATAAAAGTATTCTTTAGGATAATCATATTTGAAGTTAAGTGAAAATTAAGACTTCTCATCTTCCTTAATCATATATGTTTTCGGTGAATTCCATTGTTCTTTTTTTCTTTCTATAAAGTAGCTTTTATGTATTTTCATGATTGGATGATTTATATAAAACTAATTCAATGATGATAGAAATACAATATAATTAAATAAAGTAACTATAGTCTACAAATCACACTATCTCTATATGGTTAGTCACAATATCCGTTCGCTGATGGTCTAAGGTTTGTATTTTAAGGGCAAAACTTTCTTATAAATAATGTTCTGAAAAATCAATTAATTATTGAATTGCATAATGTTAATAGTTTAATGGCTAACATGTGTATTCTGATATCAAATTATTTGTCTCGACACACCATGTCATTCTTGCACCGGACTATAGTAAGCTCACTCCGGGAATGGATTCTGAAACATGGGTTGCAAAATAGAATGATATCGTAGAGGTAACAAGATAGAAAGCGTGGGAGATAAGATGATAATTAAGTAAACCAAACTTTTCTTTCTGTAAAGCTCTTCTTTAGTTACAATAAAGTATCAAATAATTCTTGTTTTCTTTTGCTGGAATCTACATTTTTCGTCATCATCACATTCCAAACTAAAACAACAGGAAGAAATGAAAAACAAAAATCAATGAAATAAATGAAAATATGATCACAACAACATAATAATATCAATTCATCAAACCCTAAAGCAAAGAACATGGTGGTGATGGTGATGATGATGGTGGTGGCTTTCTTTGTCAATAATACCCTGAACGTTGCGAAAATCTTCAACATGACAAGGGATGATGAGAGGACCTTTTTGGTTAAATCCGAATTCTTCTTCAGCTTCTTTGAGTAAGTTCATGAAAAGCGGGTGAGTAAAATATACGAGAGGGATTACAAATCGCTCCTGCTCTTCGCCTTGCCCGACCAAGATGGCCAAGCATCCTTTGGGGACATCTTTCAGCTCTTTCTTGCTTTCATTATGAACAAGAAAGTGGAAATTCATGTGATTTATATGATCTCCAACAAAACCCATATCTGCAAAAGAAGAAATTCAGATTTTGCCCACAAAAAACACAAAGAAAACAAAAGAAAAATGAAAATAAGATGGATTGTATAATATAAGGTTGGGGGCTAAAGGGAAAGAAGAGAGAAAGGCCAAGGATCAGAGGAAGAAATGGCAAGATTGAAGAGGGTAAGAGAGGAATCTGTGAGAGAGGAAGGAATATTGCTCATCTTAATTCAGAGATTAATGAAAATCAAACATGTATAACTATAATAATATTATGGAGGAGAGATTGTTATGGTGATCACAATATATTTGGGGTGTGTATATATACACACACATAAACAGCTGGGTTGGGATTGTCCAAAAGGTCTTTGCTTAGTTATTACACAAAGAAAGGTGAGAGGTGCCTTCTAGACTCTCACAAATTGTACAACCACTTCATACGCTTGTTACTTTTATATTATAATAATAATGATAATAATATAATTATTATGCTGAGCGACCGACTAAAGGGTATATAAAAAAATTTCACTACACCTGTTTTTAAAGTGAAAATTTTCATTGTAACTTATATGCTTTGTTAAAAATAAGAAAAATATAAGAATTTTTTATTTGAAAATCGTAGAATTTTAATGAAATTTAACATCTTTTCAAACACCATGTATTTACAGATATCTAATAAATTTTATAATCAAAATTCATTTTTTAACAGTAAAATTCTCAAGTTGGAAGGCGGAATCACTTATTGTAGAAGTAGTTTCAACGTATTGGAAGACTGAAACCACCACTAGTAGAGTTGGTTCTACTATCTAGATATTATTATTATTATTTCTTTTTGATAAAATCTAGATATTATTAATTTTTATTATTTATTATTATTATTTTATTTTTTTGGTAAGTTATTATTATTATTATTACAACAACATGGTAGTAATAATACTACCAAAATTATTAATTGTTATCATTATTACTGTTTTATTATTATTATTTTGTTACCAGAAAAATTATTATTATTATTTTGTTTGAAAAGTTATTAGTTTTCTTATTGAAAAATCTATTTTAACTATAAAATATTTTGGCTCTTTACGGAAGTCTACGGTTCGCATATCCGCTTCTATAATAATAGCTATCAATTTGGTACCAAGTGGTAATTAATATTTATACAAAAATGAATTTTATGAAACTTTTGGGTGACATCTGTTGCTATTTCCACCAAATCTGGATGTGTTTTGACTTTTCAGATTGGCCTAAGGTTATGGAAATAAAAATAAAATGCACTGAGATATTTTAACATTAATATATATTATGGTTTACTTTTGAATTTCTGTTTTATTTTAAATTACAGTTGATTTTTTCAACCTACTCTTCAATCTACCTTAAGAAATAAACCTACTTTTCTCTGGTGTTAGTTTTAATTAAAATATAAACCTGCAGGACCATTATTTATACTACACGTTTATTATTCTATACAAATGGACAAAAAAAGAAAGTCTACAACCGTTCAAGCATGACAAAATGATGATATCACCATGAACTTTCATGTATTTTAATGATCATATTTATGTAGTTACCAATATATCATGTTGGAAAAAAAACACTGTTTCATACATATCTAGTCAATCCATCTCATTGCATGTAGTGCAAGTGTTACTTAAAAAAAGCCTACTGCACCAAATTATTAGAAGCACATCTTCAAACCCTCTCATGGGCTTACTTTAAAAAATAGCTTGAGATTGCCCATATGTGAATAAAAGCTTATCAACTTATACTCACAACTAGCCTTAAGCCCAAGAATTGCACAAGGTATCAATATAATAATAAGAAATATTTTCAAAAAAATAATGAAATTATCGTTGGCGTTAATATACTATATGCAGTAATCTGGAACATGATTTTTTTTAAAGTAAGAAATTAGCATTGAACATTATATTTTGATATTAAAAATATTTCACTCTTATAGTATTATTAAAATATCTTTAGCATTTAAAGTTCTTGATTTGGATGGAGTTGTAGGAAAAAAGAAATTCAGTTTTAGATGTGCAGTAATGTTCAAGTGGTCCTTGAATGTCCAAATTGAATTTGGACATTGACCATTAAATCTAACAGTTTCGATTATATTCACATTAAAAACTAAGCCCTAGACACTAAAAACTAAACCCTAGACCCCAAATCATCGACCCTAGACACTAAAAACTAAATCCTAGACCCTAAATCATCGACCCTAGATGATGTGATACTCCGGACTAATAATTCACATGTTAGTATCTAGGGTTGATGATTTAGGGTCTAGGGTTTAGTTTTTAGTGTCTAGGGTCGATGATTTAGGGTCTAGGGTTTAGTTTTTAAGTGTCTAGGGTTTAGTTTTTAATGTGCATATGAACGAAATTGTTAAATTTAGGGTCAATGTCCAAATTCAATTTGGACATTCAAGGACCACTTGAACATTACTGTTTAGATGTGTACTTCCATAGATTGGCTTATATTTGGAAATTCGTTGAATAAAACAGTTTGAATTTAAAAGTAGAAATTGTTCAATAGAGTCAAGTTCAAATGAGACAAGGATTTAAGATGAGATTAAGTATTAAGGTGAGACAAGGGAGGGTGACAAACTTGTAATTAAAAGAAACTTCCTCATGCGTGAATTGAGGGGAATGAAAATGAGGTGATGTCAGCGCTGGAGAGAGCAAGAGTTTTAATTATTTTATTTAAAATACATTTTCCCACTCTTTCCGAACTCATTTTTCAAAAAAAATTATACCAATGAACTCGTGTTAATTAGGTGGTCATTTTGAGATCCATTTTTGTTATTTATAGACGATTTTTTTTTTATGGTTGTTCCAGCAGAATACTAAATTTGTTCCATCGGACTACTACATTTCTTCCACTAGAATACTACATGTTTTTACACTCCCATAGTGCATTTTAAAAAAAATAATGAAAATATTCTGCTGGAACAAATGTAGTAGTCTGGTAGAACAAATGTAGTATTCTGCTGGAACAACTGAGTATTCAATTTGGAACAACCATAAAAAAAAAATCGTCTACAAATAACAACAACAATGGATCTCAAAATGACCGCCTAATTAATACGAGTTCAGTGGTATAATTTTTTTTTTAAAAATGAGTTCGAAAAGAGCGGAAAAATGCATTTTAAATAAAATAATAAAAAAAATTTCTCTCTCTAGATGTGACATCATCGCTGACATCACCTCCTCTTCCCTTCAATAATGCCTCTCAATGTTTTTAAAATTTCAAAATTGTCACCACTTTTTAATTGTCTCACACTAAAAAAAAGTATCACCATAATGATCTTGTCTCACCTGATCCCATCTCTTGTTCAATAAGAATAAGAAATAAAGGTTAAAAGTAGAAATTGTTCAATAATTTCAAAAAAAAAAAAGGTGTTTAGTTTGTAGATAAGAGAGTATAAATCTCTTCTCTCTAAAAAAAAAATAGAGTATAAATCTCATTCAATAGTTTATTTTGTATTTTAAGTTTCGAATATTTCTGCCAAAAAATTTGGATTATTAGGAGTTTTCGTTAGAAAATGAGAAATTCTAGTTAATCTCAATAGTTTGTTTTTAATCAAAACACCTTAAAACAAATTAAATAAAAGAATTTAGAAAATGACAGTCATCATAGTATAACTTAAATGTCATTTTTTGTGCTCCTTTCATGATAGTATAGAATTGTACTTAATTACTAAAATCAAGAAGAGATCCGTATATCAACAGAAACATTTGAAGTCTTGAAAAAGCCCCAAATATGTTGTATTTTACAGCAGTAGGATTACAATATTCCATTGCTTGCATGATCTAGCTATATCCATCATATCAAATCCAAGCAACAACTTCATGATGACCTCTGATGATGTTCAAGTAGTAGAGTGAGCTTTTAGTAGAGTCAGTATGAGCAATCTTGAAGAAGAGACAGTCCCAACAATTCCAAGAACAACCCCAAAAACAACAAGTCCAACATTAAGGATTAGGGAACCTTTACTAATGTGAGACCAAGAGATCTTGAGGTAAAAGACACATGGTAAAACTATGCAAATACTAACACTAACTAAGGAGCCAGTAAGGCCAAGAACATGTTGAAAGTATGGGAAAGAGAGTGCTAGGGCTAAGATGACAAGTAGGATAATTGACCCAACACTTGCTCTTATGATCATCTTCATTTTAGGGCTCAATGATTTAGGAAGGCTATGCTCAAGTTGGATAGCAAATGGTGCAAATTCTAGGGCATATTTTGTCATCGGTGTCAACACAACTGCCCATAGTGCTATTTTTGTGAAGATCACATTTCTTGGCATGCTTAGTGTTATTTGAGCGCTCACTTGTGGTCCAAACATTTTTGCTCCCATGAATGCTAGTGATGTGTAAAGTATGGTTACACATGAGAAGCTCACAATTGACACCTGTATAATACATTACAAAGAAATTGTTATATGAATATAAACCTTGTTAATTGGGATATATGTCTAAATTGGTTCTTTGATCTTTTTAGAGAAGTGCATACACCAGAGTTTTCATTGTGACCCATGTACTTTGTTGAAATGAGGAAAAAAATAGAATTTTTAAAAAAATTGCAGATTTTTGACAAAAGGTTTCAGATTTCCGGACGACTTTTTTATATATTTTAACACTATTTTATAAATTTCTACAAATTTATCATTAAAAATTAGCATTTTCTAGTAAATTTTCAACAATAAAATCGTCGAAAATTTATACAATGTTTGTCGGAAATCTGCAATTTTTGTAAAAAATGGGCAATTTCTTAAAAGAAAAACCATGTGTTTACCGATTTTGTCAAAATGGTGTTTGTATTTATTTTTTTGACAAAATGAGGATTGTGTTTAGTTGCGTTACCCACAAAGCGGAAAAATCATTAACGGTATTAAATATGACGTGACAAGGCGGTTTTAGTCTTAATTTATTGATAAATTCCTAAAATATTCACATGTACAATTTCAAAGTATGAAAAATAAGCTATTATATCACATAACCAATAAATTAAGACCAAAATATCCCTTGCCACATCATCAAATTTAACACCGTTAATGTTTTTTCCGGCTTTTGGGTAATGGAGCTAAATACAATTCGTGTTTTGTCAAAAAAATAAACACAGACACCATTTTGACAAAACTGATAAACACACGGGATTTTTTTAAGAAATTAACCAAAAAAAATTCATAATGTACTCGAGTTAATATTGAAATATCGGCGCCCGACATTGCACATGCACTTTCCAAAAATGTTCGGGCAAATTTAAACTTGTCAATATTTTGGTATATTAATAAGAACTAAAAATGGAAAAGTAAAACTAGTACATACCTTGGTGAATTTGGATGGATCCTTCATGGATTTGTACAAATTGGGGAAAACAATATGGCCAGCAAAACTAAACACATAAAGACCAGAAATGGAAGGAATATTTTGGAGGTGAAGAAGTGGTATGTCATGATTAGATTGAACATACCCCAAAATGGAAGTCAATGCCACACAAGTAAAAATAAGGAGTGACATTAAAATACCCCCAGATGAAAGAAAAGACACAGAAGAAAGATTTCTGAGCCACAAACTTGGAAGTGCAACCAGCACAGCTATGATTGTTAGCAGCTGTGCTGATGCCAATTTTGACCATGAAAATACTCTGCTAATCCCATTTGTCCCTGAAAATACTAAAGCTATGTTGTCATGGAGAGATATTGTGTAGGAAACAAGGGCCATGAATATTTCTAAGTATATGAAACATGAAGCTATGATTTTTCCTGTACTTCCAAAGGCTGCCTCTCCTATGTCTGAATAAGTTTTGGACTTTGGGCTCTTGTCTAGACATTTTCCAAGAAGATGGGAGGTGTATGCACATATTATTCCTAGTCCCACTAGCATCAACACTGATAACCATCCTCCATTTTCTAATGCATATGGAGTTGTCAGCTGCCCCAGACCTGCAATTTTTAATTTAATCAAGGAATTAGTTGTCTGAAACCACCAAACTTAAAAGATAAATTAGTTCCAAGAATACATAAATGTGTGTGTTGGGTTAACTTTGCATAACAAGAGGAGATATAGACCTATTTAAATGTCTATTACTTTAGTCAGTTGCGAATAGAGTGGAAATATTGGCGGGCCGACTTTACACCTAACTATATGAAAAAATATTTTTTCTCATAGTGAATTTTTTTATTGTAACTCATGCATTATGCCAAAAAGGGAAATAAAAACACGATTTTTTTTGACAAAAATTGCAGATTACCAACAAAGTTTAAATATTTTCGATGCTATTTAAGATATTTTTGACACTCTTTTACAAATTTCCAACGACTTGATCAGCGGAAATCATCTTTGACTAGTAAATTCTGCAAACCAAGGCCCGGACCACTCTGTAATAGAGGTGGTTTCGGCGGATGGGAGGAACGAAACTACTCATGGTAGGGATGGTCCCAAGATACAGCCTGACTTTAGTTAAATTAAATTCAATGGAATAGATCACTCTATGTTTAGAGAGCTAGGTAATTGTAAAAGCCAATTCAGGCTATCAATAGATCATTTTAAGCAAATTCAAGGAGCTAACAAGACACTTTGTAAGTTTAAAGAGCTAATCGCCAAGTTTAGGGGGCGGTTTTGCATAAAGCGTAAGATGAAAGAAGGGTAGAAGAAAGTACCAATAAGCATTCCAACCATGTTGATAACAGCATGGGCAAAAGAAGAATTAGCCTCAGCATGAACAACAATTTTTGAATTACTTGTAGGAATCATATTTGGATGGCATGTGCATGTTTTATTTGCTTCTAAACAATTAGTATGATCACAAGCAACCCATTTTGCAGCCAAGCTCTCACCATGTACTGATTCTTGACTTACCACTTGATTCTTTTGAGATGATGATTTCCATTTCCTCACTATTTTGCATATCCTTCCCAACATTTCTCAACTATATAGATTACAAGATATTTAAGAAATTATTTGTCCTTGCTATACAATATGCCAAATGATATATATGTATTTATAGGCAAAGAAACATTACATAATTAAGGAAATAAGTAGGCTAGTTACATGCATGTTAAGCATTTCTGAGAATCTAGGCAGCTACATTTTGGGAGTTGAGATCCTTAGGCTAATTGCAAGAATATCAGCAATAGAATAGATTCTTCATTCCAGGCATACGTAATATGTATAGTATATTTTGTTTCCATTTGGAAGAATCTACCTGCTGCATGTGAATCATGACACAGACTCACACTTAAAGTTCTGCAATGGATACTCTGTATTTTCTATTGGGTGGGCTTTAAAATAACATGTGTTTTTTAATACCACTAAGAAGCACACGAGTTTCTTTTTCCATGCAGAGCACCATCATTATCCAAGTGATCTCTAATTGCTGCTTGAAACTGAATGATAACCCTTTGTAAAAATTTAAACCACAAAACTGATTTTGTAAATAAGTTGATCCACGTAGTTTATCTTTTTTTTTTTTTTTTTAACTTTTCTTATACATGTACGCAGTAATTTTAAAATACAGTGTTTTGATAAGCAATCGATACATTGATTCACCGAGAGAAATGCTCCATTACCTACAAGAGTATGAAAATTTTCGGGTGCATTTATACTAACAAAATAAAGCTCCATACACAAGATTCAAAAAAAGTTCTTGAACAATCAATTTGTGCTCAAATCTTATCCCCCCTCCCGACCTTCCTATGATCAATGCCAGTTGATAAGTATTGTAACTTAGCCAGAATATATAATCAAATTCGTCTATATATTAAAACCAATTCGAAATATTTTATATATTTGACCACATATCCGGGTTAAAATTTTACTTTTGCCCCTTAACTTTGATAGGAAATTAATATTGTTGGGAGTTGGCAAATGGAACAAAATGCCTTGCTTCAATTAGTTCATTTGGATTTGGGAATAAAATACACAATCATGGGGAACAATATATATACTCACTTTTTGATGATACAATTATGGTATATATCAACTCAGCGGATTTTTTTATTTTTTTATTTTTTGAGAGGAGGAAATTATATTGTTATTATAAAAAAACCTTAACATCAAGAATAAATGAATATGAATCTTATTCGCAACTGTATATTTACTTGTCATTGTTGTATTGTAGCCCCATTTGACATAGTAATATTAGAGTTTACTGGAAAAAGATATGAGAAATTAGTTGTATCTTTTTACACGAGAAAATCTAGAGCTTTTAAAATGTACAGTAATCCATGAAAATATGAAGGTAAAACATGTTGAAACAAAAATAAGAATATTTAAGGTACAAATCAATAAGAGTTGATCCAAGTGGTTAGGCACTTTATCTTCTGCTTGAAAGATTTGCAGTTCGAGTCCTCATTTCGTCAAAATTTAGTTTTTATTGGTAGTCAATTTGTAAACTCCACTATAAACCCTCATCGAGGTCTGTGGTTAGTCCCGACCTTGCGAGTCGGTAAGTTTATCTTAGCTAAACTGTTTGTTACCAAAAAGATTATTTTAAGGTATAATAAAAAAATATGTGTATGTACTCCGTGAGCGTTTTAAAATCGCTCATTTTTTAACTTTTTTTTTGTTTATGTAAATGTGTTTCTCGGAGCATCACAAGTTTTGATTTTAACAAATGAGAAACTTTAATATTTTTTATAATAGTATTTGGAGGGAAGTAATTGGCAAAGGAATCGGAATAAATAAGGATTTGATTCATGGAAATGTTTGGTTGCTGGCTTATTGGAGATACTAACGCCAATCCAGATAACTCTTTCTGCCTCTGGGATTGTACATTACATACATTGCAATGGATTCCAGTTTAATGGAATCTCCCTCAAACTTGTGAAACCCACTTTATTATTTTTATTCTCATTTTCATTTTTATATTCTTAAATCAGAATATATCAAATGAAATTCTTCAAATTTAGATATATATGATGTCACCATCCAGTACATGATAACCACAAATATTATATATATATATATATATATATATATATATATATATTAATACATATTTAAGAGAAATTTCTTCAGCCTTTACTCTAAATATTTATGTAGAAGAAGAATCCTTTAGTGTGGTGCAATAGGTTTTTCCTTTTATTGGTTCAAGGCTACCAACTGCATTGCCATGCAAAAACCTCACATTTTCATGTTCATGAAAACATGAAAATGCAGTTACTCTTGTCAAAAAGGACAATCACATGAGCCATAACTATCAAACCCTTTTGAACGTATGCATATAAGATAATGCGAGAATCCTTGATGCGTAAAAAATCCGGTAGCCATGGGAGAAATACATGGTTTACATGCAATTGAATCATTCTTGAGAAGTTGTTTAAGGCTATATAAAGACTTCTTAAAAAGACATGCAGGTTTGACCGATCTAACTAAAAACCGATATGGTTAGTCTATATAAACAGTTTCAATTAGATATGCAAGAATGCGTTGGAAATAGCAAAGCAACTCCTAACGCAAAGATAGCCCGTACTATCATTTCAATTAAAAAGATTTTTGAACCGATCATTACATAGTTTAAACAGTACCAACACAAGGGAACATAGACTAATAGGTTTGCCAAAAATAACAAAAAGAAAAAGTATTTTCGTTGGTTTCCATTGGACCAGCAAGAACATAGTAGAATTTCTCGAAGAGCCTTCAATCCGGCCAGGTAACTTATGTCCTTGAAGAGGATGCCAACTAAACATGTCTCTGCAGTTCTTGGGATAAAAACAATGTGCTCAAAGATCAAGCTGATAAATATTGATAGATTTTAACGACCAAGTCTAGCGTTTAAAATGAAGAAAGAATATGCAAACAAGTCATGCTCCAAGCTAATATTGAACCTTTTCCTTCATGATATTCATATAATATAAGTTTGTCCGATGACATTAATTCATAATCAGTTTTTCCTTGTCATCCTATTCACAATCTTGCAACAAAATCATCTTCAACCTTGCCCATTCGATTGCATCATTGTGGTTGTTATATCATCTGTTTTTCCGACACAGAAATTGCAACAACATCAAATCCAATTATGCTTGTCAAGAAATTGTTCAAGGCTACAGATCATCGTTAAAGAAAACAAAACAGAAAAAAAATAAATAAATCTTAATATAAATTTGCAATGCAAACATTCGTACCTTGTCTGGAAAATGTTCTGGATCATTTTACGGGGACACTCACTTGCTGCATATTCCAATTGAAGCAACTCATCTGAACTCAATCTCCAACCAAGAGCACCCAAATTGTCCTTTGCTTGTTTGACTGACTTAACTCCAGGGATTGGAATCGCACCGTTGCAGATGCACCAGTTTATGGCTACCTGTTACAACCTCCTCTTTTAACAAAGCTCCAAATGTCTAGTCCATAAATACATACAGATAAGAAGAAAACCTGCGGCACAGTTTTACGCCTTTTTTGAGAAATTTCCCTTAGTGCACTAAGTAAAGGATCTAATCCAGGAAGAATTTGCTTGAATAGTAGGGCCCTGAATGATAGAAACGAAAATACATTAGAGTAGCAATGAAATAGCCAATTCAACACGTCATCTTCATATTCATACCTAGGCCCAAATGGAAGTGTGGAAGACGTATATTTTCCTGTAAGCATTCCAAGTCCTAGAGGACTATAAGCAATTAAACGAACCCCTAGAGAGTCACATACTTGCTTGATTTCCATCTGATCTTTTCCCATGCTCAGTAGAGAAAATTGCACCTGATCGATTCTCCAATGTAGGACTATTAGTGCAAAATATGGAAAAAGATTGATGTGTTTCAACATCCATCAAAGTTGACAAGTGCTGCATATAATAATAATAATACCTGAGCAGAGCAAAGGGGCACTCCTCGGACTTTGAGGTAATCATGAATCTTTACAAGTTGCTTTGGTCCATAGTTGCTCACTCCAACAGCTCGTACTAAACCCTATACAGCATCATTCATAAGTCTAATACTGAATGTGAAAATATGCTCCTATAGAAACTATAAAGCCGAAAAGCTGACAGACAATATTTTTTATGTTGAATTCTCTCTTGTTTTATATCAAACAAGGCTAACATATATGTGATTTGCAAAAGAAAATGTTGTTCTGATTTGAAATACTTTGACCCTATTTCTAGTAACAGAAACCATTTGAAAGTAAATAATGGTAACCTGCTCATACATTGCGACTAAACCATCCCAAAGTGCTAATTCTTGCAGAGGAGCGTAATTTGCGGTAGACCAGTGTAATTGACCTATGCCTATTTGTTCAACTTGCAACCTTTCCAATGAAGACCTGCAAAATCAATCTTTTTGGAATTTCATCATCATACGTGAAGAAGGCTTTTCAAACCTGATTTCTGAAATTAATATTCGTCTAAATTATTCAGTAGTGAAACAGGTGAATGCACAATCCACATGAGCAATATGTTAGAGAAGTGCATTACCTGCAAGCATTCACAAACTGTCCGGGTGTTAGACGCCATGGATATGCAGCAAACTTTGTTGCAATTACGATGTCTTCTTGCCTCTGTTTCCCTGAGAAATTAGGATACTAAACAATAGACTTAAGCAAGCGGAAAAGTCATCGATAACAATTTTTTAATCCGTCTCTAAATAATCTAGGTTCTAGACTTTACATTTTAGCAGCATACTAAATAAAGGATGGATCACTTGCATGACCTTCAAAACAAATTGCAGATGAAACTTAATACATAATTACACACATAAACTTGAAAGGATATACAATACAGACCTGGAAATTCGCGAATGAACTGGCCGAGAAGCCGTTCACTTTGGCCATTAAGGCGGCCAGTGCCATAAGAATCAGCAGTATCAAAGAGATTAATGCCATTATCTAAAGCTAAATTGAAAGTTTCTTGAAGTTCATTATCCATAGATTGCTGATAACCCCAGAGGACCTGATTCCCCCAAGCCCATGTTCCAAATCCCATAGGCGAAACGCTCATTGGACCCACCTTTATCTGCGCGTGTAAGGTCATGTTCTTTATGACTGAAATTTTACTAAACTGAACTGAACTAATCTAAACGTTACTAAAATTGAACTGAAATTAAGTGCATTTACTGAAGCGAAATTACTTAACTGAAGTGAATGTTACTAAACATAACTGAACTCAAACCAATTACGGATAACGCATAAGGAAGTGAATTGTTGATATAAAAACAAACCTTTTCCCATGGCCAGAAAGGTGGCAATTTGAGAGGCCTAAATGGAGAAGATGATAAATTTGAACATTTGAAATTGAAATTCGCATTCGGCACTACTGAAATGCAGAATGCCATAACCAAGATGAAGGAATGAAGTGAATCCAACACAATTCCTTTTTATTTTCATTTTCTCTATGTCATATTTGCGGTCAGGATTTTTCATTCATTTTGGATTAAATCAAAACTATATTTTATACTTACTTTGCTAATTAAATTCATTTTCATCAATATTTTTTTACAGCAAAAGTTAACTAATTTTAATCAATCTTTTTTCTTTCTTTTAATAAATATTTGATTATATTAAATTTGTTAGACTCAAGGTTTATGGTCAAATTAAAATTAGTAAGTGTTTTTCTCAAAAGAAAAAAATTAGTAAATGTTTATTTATCAAAAATAAAATAACATATCTTTAACTTATACTGAAAACCATTAATTACATATCTCATGCAAATTAAATAAAGTTTTTATTTAATAGTTTATAAAAGATTTTGCAAATTAGAGATAATGAGAGTGTTTTGTCTGTTGTGTTAAGAGTGATGGATGCAAATCAGTTTTTTTTTCATATTAGTGTTTCTTCATTATTTTGTTTATAATGAGCAATTTACCAAACGCCAATCTCTTAAATCACTTTAAGAGCGGACCTAAATAGATCGGATTTTGGCCTGGGCCCAACTCGTCTATTTACTCCAACAATTAACTCATTTATTTCTAACTTTTTATACTTTCTATATTTAATATTTTTACTTCCAACTAATAAAAGAAAGTATCGTATTTTAAGAGCGCTTTAAAATTTCTTCAACATGTACATGCAAAATGTATAAACATATATTTTTAAAAGCTCATTTTCAGTTAGAATTAAAGTTTAGAGGATTTAACCAAAATTACTTAAAATATCAATTCTTTTATTCTTTATTTAAAACTACTTAATTACTTTTTTTACAAAATTAGATCTTTCAATTATTTTAACATCATTTTTCCCTCTTTGTATTTATAAATTTTTCTACCTTTTTGTACTATATTTACTTGTGACTAATAATAAAAATATTTATTTCAGATCAATTGTCATAGAGAAAAAGGCCATATCATTCTTTGACAATGCAAACTAGCATAATAGTTGGATTTTGAGCCAATAGCATAATTTATATATCCTATTTAAAGAAAATCTCAAAAGCTCATGAGAACTCAGTTTGGTTATTAGAAATGTAATTGTACCTTAAGTTAAGCATTTCCACCCCGAGAATACAGCAACCATTTTTAATCAAGAATACCACAAACCCTATTTCTCTCTTGTTGTTGTTGTTTTTTCACATTTCCTAGCTAAAAATAAAAATCTTTGTAATTTTAATTGTAAATCAAACCTGAAATTTCCTTGCCGGTTGGGAATTGGGGAGAGAAAATTATCCAATCTCTAACTATTCTCTCCCCCAATCCCCTTCCGACCAACCCCTTTCGAGAAATTCTACAATACTCCTGGAAAATACAAATTCTCCCCTCAGAATACTTTTCATGCATCATCATACTTATCATCATCCTATCTTAATAATTTCCACATTAATCCATCATCATCATATCATTAAAGGGATTAAATTAATGCCATGTTAGACTTTTTTTGGTCACCACTTCTTCAAATTGCCTTTGAATCAGCTACTCTTTGTTCCTTAACTGGTCTTCTCGTTCTTTCCTTGATTTCACTTACTTACATCCTTCATTTGCATCTCAAGTCGCGTAACGAACAACATTTACAGAGATTCAACTCGCTTTGGACCGTCCGTTTTCTCCTTGTTTCTTTCACAACCCTCTGGGCCTTCAGTGAGTTGCTTCATTTATCTATTTTCCATCGAAATCGTCTCTTGCCTTTTTTACCCTCTTTCACCGTATCACAACAAATTAACCTATGCAAAATACATGTTGTCTTCTCTTTAGGATTGTTTGAGCCGGGTTTTCTTATAACTCAACTTTTCCTTGTAAATGTATCCATCCAGAAAGAAACTCCCCAGGGTTATTGGGCTATTATATTTGTGTTTTCTACATGTTTTCCACTTCTTGTATTACAAGTTTTAGTCGTGTTTGCCACGAAAATACATTTGCCCAAGGTGTTCCTACATAGTTTCATTGTCATGAAAAATGATGTTGGTGAGGACATGGTAATGTGTGCATACCCTTTAATGAGTAGTGTGTTATTCACAGCTTTTGCAATTTGGTTTATAATAGCTTTCACATTATCCTTCTACAAAATCATTACCATTGTCATTAATAAAGGCATAAGAGCCCGGATATACACATTGGCTATCGTTATCCAATTAACGCTACCGTTACAAGTCGTTTTCCTTGGCTTATCGGCCTTATGGCTACCTCAGGATACACGTTATTCAGCATTTGTGTTCTTTGAGCTAATATGCTCATTAGTTGTTGCCGCTACAGGGGAAGGCATTTTGGTTATAAAACCGATTGTTGATTCATTGTCCGTAGGAGACGATGTCTCTCCTACAGTTAGGGACGAATCCAGGGAGGATCAGGAGCGTGAGCTCTTACAAGAGACAGAAAGACGAGAATTCGCTATAGTTGTTGGTTCATGAATTGAATTGAAGAAAACGAAAAATATAAAACGTTCTTCTTCAATTCATCAATGGAATGGAAGGTTTTATAGCCAATAAGAATTAAAATTGCCATATTATCATCATCATGAACCCTATTGATTTCATTGGAGAATTCACAAGAAAGGGAAGAAAATGTCAAAGGTTGGCTTTATTAACGTTTCATACATAAATATGGCTTCTCCCTCTTAAACAAATTTGTAATATAACCCATTTTTGCATTTAGAGTTTATATCGTGTGTTTTATTTTTTTCATTTTTTTAAATTATTCATAATCGCAGAAATTTCGATCGATCGCCGAGAATGATAGAAGCTAGAAGTTTATTGTTGTAGCTCTAGATGAAATCCCTAATATTAATATATAGTAGAATACATTCTATACATTAAAATGTGTGCTTCTATATTGAATATTGTGGTAATATAATATCTTGCACTAGCAATTTAGTACAGAAATGTTAATGTGAATACATTCTAGCATATTCCCGGAGTATCACTCAAACAATTATATTATTGCATGCCGAGTTAGTACAACAAATAATGTTGAACATATGGTTAGGTAATGTAATTTTACCCTCTTAAAGCCGTCAATGGTATTTTGTTAGAAGAGCTTACGAAAAGGTTTTCTTCTCATATATATAGGGGTTGTCATTTGTCTTCTTACATGGGTTGTCCTTGTTATTATGCTTTATTTCATAAAAAAAAACCGAAAAAGCAAAAGAATTTTGTTTGTTTTCATATAGGTTGGACCCTTAAAATATTAAGAAATCAGTCCATTTAAATAAATAAATAAAAACTCTAAAATGGATAATGGATGGAGTCTGTTACACGTCATTGTGCCAAAAACAATTTTAAACAATATTATTTTCCATACCATTTGATCAATATTATTATCTTATGATATTATCCCCTTTATTTCCTTGTTACCTAATGATGTGAATATTAAAAATATTTTTGTTACTCTAATTTAAGTTAAGAATAGACAACCAATAAACTAAACTTCAAAATTAATTTATTTCTTTAAGCAAAAGGCTCTAACAATTTAGTGGGTAAAATGAGAAAGTGGGGGGACTTGCTTGGTTGGGTCTCACCAAGTTTCATTATGATGAGGATACAAAAACTAAAAGCGCAAATCAGTAAACTTGTCTTTTACCCGTGACATTATCGGATTTTTTTTTATAAGTAGCGCAATATTTAAATCCTCTCGTAAGTCCAACTACGACTTGAGGCGTTGGTTAGAGATACCCGAAAAATTCTAGATTGGGCTGGACCAGTATTGATCCAGTCCCAGCCAAGAATCACTCTGAGATACCCCTACAAACAAAAGCATTTGTGCATTATTTGTGAATGTGGTTTCAAAAGACTGAGGTTACAGAAGCTTTTGTTTGAGAAACAGAAAAGGGCAATGAAGGGTTCTATTTTATATATTCAGTCAAACCAACTGTGCTAATCAACATAATTAGATACCCCTAATTTTATCTTCTAAGATAATGATAAATTATTTTATGTAGAGAAAGTCAATCCAGTCAACATTATTTGATTTAGACAATTATCATAATTTTGTCCTATTAGTGGATGCTTAATGAACAATTCTAATAAGTGGTTTCTTTCATTAGAGAAAATTTTGCTTTTTCTTTAATGATGATTGTGACGTAACCTCGATCTTTTTCCATATTCAACACATTTTTTATATATGCAAAACCCAGTATGACTCTTGCTCAATCACATTTTTTTTACTTTTTAGCAATATAACATGACCGTTTAAAAAAAAAAAAGAATCAAATTTATGTTACATACCGTCCAGTTTTATTAGAAACTGCTCAATTCACTTGGAGAACAACGTCGGATTAGTGCAACGCCTACAATACAGTTTAGTGGAACGACCGTGATATTTACATGGCATACAGAGTTTGAGACACGGTGAGGGAAATTGGAAAACCAATATTGATCCTCCTTTTGAGTGAAAATAAAGATTCAGTTGGAGGAATTGAATCTTATTAGTACTTGCTAAACCACAAATTCAGCATTAACATAATCTCAACACAAAACATAATCTGCTAAAGCTAGCACTTAATCATGGTCTAATCAACTAGCTTCGTCCCAACAGAGTAAGGAGTTTAGAATCCATGAAAGTTGGAGAAAAAATTTATATATCATAATCATGGAAATATAAAGATTCTTTAATCCTCATCTGATACAGAATATTGGTGGATGATACAATACAAGGCATACCTGATGAATTTGCTATGGAGTGGAGCAGAGACTCAACTCGTGTATTTTTAGGAAGCGGATACAAATATCTCAGAAACTACCGTTCTGCTATCAAGAAGCATAATGGAATAGACACCCTCTGGACATTTGATATACCCCAAAACAAGAAAAAAGAATCAACAACTTCCAGTTAGCAGACATTTTTTAGAATAAGCCATCAGAAAGTCGTCTCGATCTTGTCATGCAAGGTCACTACTAAGTCATGTGCATCATCTAAGAGCTTCCATATATTAAGTTGCCCAGCCATGCTATTGCATTCCCTTAGAATGTCATCCATGCTGTTATATTTCTCTATAATTAACTTCCTTCTCTGTAATACAGATGCCGCAATAGCATAAAGCAATAAATCATCTGTCGGTGGAGCACACTGGCTTATCCTGCTCCAGGCAGATTTTCTAATGCCAGCCCTTATGGCTGCCTGATCTGCCCACATCACCTCCCAGAGACAAAGTGTCTGCTCGAATGTGAGTTCCCTACGAAACAACACTACCACCATCCGATAAACAAAAAAGCAGTCATCAGCCTGCAGCTTCTCCAAGTGCCTGAAGAGATGTGAGTCTTTGCATTTGATAATCTTTGAAACAATATTCAATTGCCTTCTAATCCCCACTTCATCCAGTCTAAAGTTATGGCGAGCCTTTTTCATGTATCCTACAAAACACCAGAAAGCCTCATGATCCTCTGGGATAACAGTGATTATCGGAGAAAGCAGATCACTCATGCCTTGACAATATCCAATCTCAGGGTCATAGAGCGCATAGGCTTCAAGAATAGCAACTAATCGAGCAGCATGAAAAATTATGCAGGGTTCTAGGTGTTCGTAATCCTTTAACCCCACAGCCTCTGCAGCACTGCGTGCTCTATCCTCTGATATTGATGCCTGAGATGGGAAGTATGGCACCCATTCTGAATTGGCACGCAGCGCATCAACACGAATAATTCTCTGCCATGTGGAGAAATTTTCAGTGGCATGTTCTGTCCTTGAAGGAGAAATTAACTTGCTGGAGGAGGGCACATCAGGGTCATTCTTTATTTGAGGATCATTCTTTTCTATGCTCTCAGAGGAGCAAGAAGCCTGAATGACTTCAGGATCGTCAGAAGAGTCCGAGTCTGATGACTCAGTGTTTAGTATAGATCCAGATCCATCACTTTTTTCCAATTGTTTTGTTGAACTATCATTCCCTTCTAATAGTTCACAAGAGTCACCATTAGTGTAATCAAAATCTGGATTTCTTTCCTCGCTGGAAAGTGATTCCCTGGCACTAACCACATCTTCATAACTAGAAGTATCTGAGTATTGAGCTTCATTCCTGCATTCCTCATCATTGATTGATTCACCCCTATGAACCAGTTGAAAGCTCTCATTGCGGTGTTTTAGAAGTCGTCTGCACTGTCTCCGAAGTTTCTCATACTCCTTTCTGTAACATAACAACACATTTTCACAAATCAGTTGTAATGCATACAAGTGATAAGTAGGTCAAATTTACCGCACCAAAGAAAGAACAAATCCATAAAGGGCTGAAAAACCAGATTGACTTCTTTAAGACTACAAAATCCAAGTAACTTAAAGGCCCAAGTAGACTCTTATAAGAATGAACCAAGTACCTGTTCTGTGTCCTAATAGTATCTCTTTCTTCTTTTGTACTGTCCAAGTTATAGCTGTTAAAAAAATGTGCAAACCAAGATTATCAGTATGACTTAAAAAAAATAATCAACTGAAACTAATCAGCTGCAGTTAATGGCATGTTGAAATAAAATATATACAAGATAACATTCACAATCACAGTGCTTGAGAAACATCAACACGTGAGATGAGATTTATAATTATAAGTAGCAATCTCAGTTATTGAGCTCGATCATGTAAACCCAGATAATAGAATCCTACTTCCAAAAGCTTGAACAGTACAACAAGCAAATACTGAGGCTAGAAATGAACAAAATTATATATGCTTACACTCCAAGAAGGAATGGCCAGACCTCTGCTCGAATACTTGGATCAACACCCTATAGGAGAAACACAAGACATAAATATTACTACAAGATGATAGAGCAAAGTGCATAATATAATTACAGCACAACTAGCAATAGTTACTCACTCCGCTTCTAACTTTTTTCAAAAACTTAACTCCACTACCATGGAGTTTTCCTTCTGGCGTAAACACACTTCTCCATTGCCGAGGAGAAAGAGCATGTTTTCTTTTCCTTCGCGACCATGGAGATTTAAGATGACTTCTGAAATGGAAACAAACACATCAACATAACGAAAACCCACAAACAACAACTTACTATAAGATAACCAACTTCATGAAAACAGCTCATTTTCAAGAAATTTCAAAACCCCAATTGAAATTACACGACGAATCGAGCAAAAGCTCCATCCTTTAACCAAAAAACAATCTAAAAATCAATAAAAACACACAGCTATTCGCATCGATATTGACAGATCGGATCTGAAATAGGAAAAATTATAAATATTGTCGAGAACCCAAATGCGAAAAAGAAGAAACTCACCGATCAGAGGAGGAACAAGAAGCCGGGGAGGATGAATTAACAATTAAAAGAACAGAACGCAAATGAATCCACGAAGAAGAACTCGAGGAAGACGATGATGGGGAAGACGAGTTTGATGAAGATGACGAAGTCTGACTTCGTCTTAAAGCTTTCATTTACTTTAATTTAATGGGTATATATTATAATTAAAATTAAAAAAAAAAAAACAACAACAACAAAATCTCAGTTCTTCTTACAGTAGCTAATCACTGTCACTAACAAAATCTTTCATTTGGGTCTCATTTATATATAACCTAGTTGCAGTTTACAAAATAAAGCGGCGATTCCGGCGGTGGTGGACAGTGGAGCCACCAAAGTCCGGCGCCGCCGCCGCCAGAGCGATGGATTTTAAGATGAATGGTGGAGCTAAGGTTGAACATTGAGGGGATAAGTTACTGGATCCGAGATATGGAAGCAATCAAATGCAGTTTTGAAGGTGGCCGGAGATGGGTTGAGGTGGCCGGAAAATTAAGAAGATGCGATGGTGGAAATGGAGGAGGAGAGTGAAGAAAGAAGGAAGGAAGGAAGTGTTGAAATGTGCACGCGCATAGTATACTCGCTTTCCCTACTAGTGCTACTCGTCTTCTTACTCGCTCGCTATAGTGGGGTCTCCATTATTTCTATTTCTTTTTCTTTTTCTTTTTCTTAATCTTCTCATCCTCGACTCTTTTTCTTTTTGCATGAAATGCTCTTTTAATGTTGCCACTTGCCCTTCTTTTACTTTTTATTAATTGCAATTTGGTCCAACCAACACACCATTATTTATTGTTTTACCCTTAATATACTACTATATCACCTTTCTTCTTTGTTTTTTTAAAAGGTAGGAAGGTGGAGTAAAACTAAATACCATTTATTTTTCCTTTCACCTCCTCTAAGTTTCAAACTTGAATCATTTAGACGTAAAAATTTGTTAGTTGCAGTCAAGTCGTCTACGGGGTAAATTACACCACCCATTTTTAAATTGGTACCTAAAAATCTATTTTGCACATCTATTTATCCAAACTATCGATTACCTCCTAAACTGGTATCTAATAACCTTTTATAACCAGTCACCCTCAAAGTCAATGCCGGTTCAACCTTATTTGACCTGGACACACCAAAATTAAAAAAACTCAAAAATGAAAATGTCCATTTTGTCCTCAGAATCATCTCCCTCATTTTCTTCCTTCTCTCTCCACTTTCTCTCTTCCACTCCATAACTCATCTCCTTCTTTCTTTTTTTTTCCTTTACTTTTTTTAAAAAAAAAACAATATTGATCTAGATTCCGACGAAGGGGGAATCCCGGAATCTGGAATTTTCCAAACCCCAGATAGCCGCCTAGATCTAGAATCGACGGCGACCAAGGATCTGGAATTCCAGATCTCGGCAGCTACCTGAGATCTGGAAAATTCCAGTCCCGTCCAATTCCCGTCGTCTCTGGGAATTGGAAGTTTCCAAATTTCGGTGGGTAGTCAAGCCCATCGAATTTTAGATATTTTTGTTTTTTTTCAAAAAGAAGAAGAAAGAAAAAAATAAATGAATTATGATTATGGTGGAAGAGTGTGAGAGAGAAGAAGGAGAGAGAAGGTTGAAAGGAGGACAAAGATGAATGATGAGAGAGAGAGAAGAGGAAGAAGAAGATGAAGGAGAGAAAAGTAGTCTTTTACATATTTTGATCAATTGAGTCAATTACAAAATTGGTCAAACAAGAGTTGACTTCCGTTGATCGGCGTTGACTTGGGGGTGACTGGTTATAGAAAATCATTAGGTACCAGTTTGGAAGATCATCGATAGTTTGGGTACATAAACGTGCAAAATAGTTTTTTAAATAACACTTTGAAAAAGTGAGTATAGTTTAGAAACCTCTAATGTAATTTAGACTCATTTCCTTGAAAACCATCTATCTCCTTTCAACTTATAAAAAAATAAAATTAATTAACCTCCAAATTATTTTTTGTCCCTTTCAGTTAAATATAGCCAATTAATTCTTGAATTTATCTAAAAACTTGAATATATGTAATTTCAATAACTTCTCCAACGTATGTAAAAGACCTAACTCTTCTCCAGACATTTGAAGTTTGCACATTTTTCACTTCTCTCTTTCATGTTTGTTGCTTCTCACTTGACCTTTTGATCCACTTAAACCATTTTTGCCTATATGGTACTATTAAGATAGTAAAGGAGGACTAATTTAGAAATTTTCAATTTTGCAAATTGTAAAAAGACCATAACTTCTCTTCTTATTCTTATTCTTCTCTTTAATATAGAAATCTGGTATTCTAGACTATTTCGGAATTCTCGCAACTGAAATTCTAAAATAAGTCCACAGATAGTACAAACTTTTCTACTTTGACTAGTACATTCTCAACAATTCTCCTCGAGTAACTAATAAATCTATCAGCTAATTGGATTGACATCCTAACATGTTGAGGTTCTCCTAATTCAAGTTTAGCATAAACTGGATATGACATGAGATTTATACTAAATAAAATAGACAAAGGAACGAAAAGTTAATTACGATAAAAAATAAGACCTGAAAATATATATTTCAAAATAAAGAGACTAAATAGTGTATTATATAAGGATTTGAGAAATTTAAGTTAGGAATAGTTTCAAAAATAATGCTCGTGGTTTCCTCAATTTGCAAATAGAGGTCTGTGGTTTAACAGTTTGCAAATAAAGGTATGTGGTATGAAGTTCTTTGCAAAATAAGGTATCATAAACCACAACTTTACATTTTAAGGGCAAATCCTAAAAACAACCCGTGTGGTTTCTTTTTTTCCAAACAAAACCTTGTGGTTTGGATTTTATCAATTCAAGTACTATGGTTTGTAAATTTTGGCAAGAGTAAAAACGGCCAAAATGATAGTTAACGACCTCAATTTAGAAAATTTCAAGAATTAAAGTTGTTCAAGACGTCATTTACTATGAAATCGCAATTTCGATTTTCAAAAATGACAATTTTTTGAACTTTCTCTCTTTAAATATTTATTTTCTCTCTCATGGCTAAACAACTCTAAGGTGACATTAAAATTAAAAAGTTGAAGATTTAAAGTTGAAGATTTAAAGTTGCTTAAATTATTATCAATTCTTAATATGTTAATTTTCGGATGTAATTAACGTCATTTTGATAGTTTGAATCAAAATTTCATATGTTTGCAAAAAAAATAAAAAACCATAATCCTTGAATTGACAAAATCCAAACCACAAGGTTTTATTTGGAAAAAATGTAAACACATGGGTTTTTTCGGAATTTGCCCACATTTTAATGACAATGGAGTACATTTCGTATTTTTTAAGAAAAATTACATTTTCATATCAATAAAACATATCCTTTAATAACATTTTCTAGTCTCAAATCGAAATCACAAATCAAGTATGGACGTTTTATGGACTATAAATTGATGTTCAAGTCCATTTTATAAATCTGCAATTCGATTTGGGGATCAATATTTTATCAATATATAGATATAAGTTGTTTAAAAGATAAAAATATTATCAGAACTCAATAATGTGATTCCGGATTCTCTATTTTGTAAAAATATTCATACTACATACCCTTATTTGAAAACAAAATCATACCACATACCTTTATTTGCAAACTGTTAAACCACATACCCATATTTCAGAGTTGACTAAACCACGAACATTATTTTTGAACATTTTCCATTAAATTATTTACCCTATTCTTTTTTTGGAATAATTATAAAACTAAATTACTTTTCTTTACATTTACAAAACTAGACACTTTCAAGATTTTGGGACAAAAATACCCTTCATTTGAAAACATCACATAACCCTTCCCATTCCCCTTCCTTCATTTCCATCTTCTTTCCTTCATTCTTTCCTTCTTGCTTTATCGTTTCCGTAACTCTTTCCTCCTTTTATGTTACTCCATTGTTTCCATTTTCCCATATGAAATAGACGATAAGCACAAATCGGCGACGTCAAGGCAGCGACGAATAACTGGGAGAAGAACAATAACGACAACGACAACAATTGGGTGTTAAATCGATCGACGATAAAGCAAACATCGGCGACATTAACGATGACGACGGCAACTGAGGGTTCGTTAATATAGATGGCGGTGAAACCTAGTGACAGGGAAGAGAAGAATGACAGATCTAAAAATGGCTAAAACAAGAAACAACATAAGAAGAGAGGGAAAACGAAAAGAGCAAAAGAAATGACAAAGAAGAAACATCAGATCTTGTTTCATTTTTTCTGTCGTGTTATCGTGTCGCACCACATCACAAAAAACAACCAAATAAACCTTTTGGTGTTGTCGTGCCGCATATTGTCATGTTGTGGTGATGCACGACACCACACTGTAGAGTTTCTTTCATTTTTTTTTTGTGTTGTCTTGCATATTTAAAGCTTAAGCAGATTACAGAGTTTGTTTCCATGTCAAAGGAATTGATTTGGGCATTGTTTCACAATAAATAAACCTCGCAAACTACATATGGTTCATCAATTGGATAAAAAGAAAAGAAAAACATATAAATGGTATAAATATTTGAGAGATATATTGTAGAAATATATTATGGTGGCACTAAACTTCAAAACTCGTCGGAATCGGAAAATATATTACATTGAAGAAGGAAACGGAAGAAAGAAGAAGAGTGAGAGGGCAAAAGTATAAGCTGAATGAGGAAGAGAAACGCTTAGGGTTTCAGATCGAGATGATGATATATAATATGAATAAGAAGAGTTGAGTAATTGAAGGAACAATGTCGGCGCTCTCACCATTGAAGGAACAACCGAGACTGAGCTTTTTGAAATTCTGGAGATGAAAGAGATGAATCGGAGACGACGTGCTCTATGCGTTGATCGGAAAGGTAATGAGATGAAGAAGATGAAAAAAAAGAAAAAGGATGAACTTCCAGAGATAAGTCAAAAACAACATGCTCTGTGTATTGAAGGATATGAAGAGGACGAAGGAAAAATAAGAATGAATGAGTTAAGTTACTGAAGTTGTTTTTGTCCACAAACCTTAAAAGTGTAATTTTATAACGTAAAATAGAATAATCTAAATATGTAAATGACATATAAAAAGTAGTTTGATTTTGTAATTATATTATTTTTTATTAATTTGTAAGAAGCAAAATTCAAACAATGAACTTATCACCTATAGGCACTTGAGTATAACAATTAGCTATCAATGAATTTTTTATTTTCTTTATTTTTCTTTTCAATTCCAAAGCCTTGAGAAACATTATTAAACCATAGTTTAGTTGATTGAGTAACTACTTTAATAATAGGTGATCCAAACAAAATATTATTTAGAGAGTTTGTATATCATATAACCCATCCATACATCCATCTATCTCTTCAATAATTCCCCTCTTCAGAGGTGGTTAAAGTTGAAAAGAACCCAAACCCAAACCCTAACAGAATCAGATTCCTTGTTTCTGCAAATAGCAACCTCAAATTGGAAGAAAGAGGAAGGTTGAATTGAAGTAATTTCATCGGATCAAATCCAATGTACAACCCAGGTTACAATCCTTCCAACGGAATCCCTCGCTCCGGTGCCGGTTACGGCGTCGGCAGTGGATTCTGGTGGGCCGTTAATGCTCCTCAGTCTCGTACTGCTCTTGCCGTTACTGCTTTCGCAGGAATTGCTGTCTTCGCTGCCATTTTCTACACCACCAGTAGGTAATTTTACACATTTCCGTAATTGCGCTTACATTAAATAACAAACATTCGAACTCGTGACCTCACTGATTATAGCTAGACTCTTTAACCGCTAGGCTAAGACCTTCACCACTACTCGTATATGAAACTAGCAATTCAGCTAATATTCAAGTAAAATTAAGGGTTGAAGATGACATTAGCTCATCCCGTCCCATCTCATTTTTCAAGTGTCCCACATTTGCTAGCTATAATGTTAATCAATAATTTATAGGTGCCAGGCGATCCTCTCTAACATCATTCATATCTAATCTTTTTCCCCCTTTTTTGTGTGTCGACTGTGGATATGATAGCAATTCCGATTGTTTAGTTGCTTTAGTGATTTCAATACGAATGTCCTTGTTTGTCTCTATCTCAGCCCATTTTACTGTTTTGGGACTATTAGGGGCATGTTTGCGATTGTATCTGTTTTCACTTCTTGATCCTACCATAATTTCGCTTTCAAATTAGTATTGGATTTCCATGTTTGCTTCAATTTGGACATGAATTGACCATACTGATTGTCTTTCTATGGATAATGAGAGTTGATGTTATATGTAACATGCTGCCTGGCTAGTTTGCTTCCGATTTGTATCCTTCTCATTTTAGTTTTGTTTTTGTTCAGGGGTCATCTTAAATCACCATGGTCTCACAGAAAAAGAAAAAACGCCCTTTCTCCGGATCAGTGGAAAAATTTGTTTACACCAGATGGGAGGCTTGATGATGGTGGAGTTAAGTTGTTGAAAAAAGTTCGGAGTGGGGTGAGTAAGCTACAGTGTTTCTGTGTGTTTACCTTGCTATGCCATTATGGAAGGAATATTTATATGTGACGTTTCTAATGTAGGGCGTAGACCCAAGTATTAGAGCGGAAGTATGGCCATTTCTTCTTGGAGTGTAAGCATAATTTAACCTTGTTTTAGTCCTTTCTGAATTCTCAATATGACAATTGCGATTCTTTGTACTTCTATTGATGATAAACATTGAAGTTGCTGTCAAGTTTTCACCAAGTTGTAGGCGGGGACATTTGTTGAAAACGAAGTAAAATCAACTAGAAGTTAAAGGGGCTCTTGTTATTTGAATGCTTTGGAAAGGATTATAATAAATCCAGATAACTATGAACTAGAGTGCACTTTTTACTTGCTAATATGTTAGAGAATGGCGGCAAATCCTACGTATTATTAACTAATTATTTTTCATTTGACTCGTATATGCGCGGTGTTAATTTTTACATTATGGTTCTTTTTTAATAAAAGAAAACACATGTTCTTTATTTCATGTGCTAATGTTAGATTTTCGTTTCTGAAGTAGGGTTTCACTGCTATTTTGTACATACTAAATAAACCGTTGTCATGTTGTCATCTATAAGCTGATTAGTTGTTTTTCTTGACTTATTGAAAACCTGAATTTCTTTTAAGGACTTTATTAATTCATATCTTAACATTTTCCAGGATGACTAAGTTTTTTCTTCGTCCTTTTTTATTTTGACAGTTATGATTTAAACAGTTCCGAAGAAGAAAGAGATCATAGAAGAAGCCAAAATCGGTACTTTTACCAATCTCATTCCATCAAATTAACTTCTTACTGTATGCTACTGTGAGACTGAGATAAGTTTATTTTAGGTTGTTTGTCATTTCCGGCGGTAGTGTTTTGTTTTTTCGCTATTGCTTTATATTCTTAATTTTCCCTTTCACTGTTGATGGTTATAGGAAGGAATATGAGAAACTCCGTAGGAAGTGCCAGAAACTGCTCAAACTCAATAAAGAAAGCTTAAAATTGAAAAAGAGTGCTGAAGCAAGCAACAATCAAGACAGCACAAGCCTTGTTCAAGATATGGATTCGTCTGGTTGTGAAGAAACAACGAGTGACAGGAAGTCCATTTCCAGTGAGGAAAAAGGTCTGGATGTAGAGGATGACAGCACAAGCCTTGTTCAAGATATGGATTCGTCTGGTTGTGAAGAAACAACGAGTGCCAGGAAGTCCATTTCCAGTGAGGAAAAAGGTCTGGATGTAGAGGATTCTGATGATCCCTCCAGTGCACTCTTACAAGGTGATGACAATTCAGGACAGGTGACAAGCAGTGATGCCTCTGCCGTAAATACTGAGTCAGACTCTTCTGAAGACCCTGAGGTCATTTCAGCTTCCTCTTCTTCCGAAGGCATGGAAGAGAGTGATCCCCTTGTGCCTCCTGAAAAGAACAGCCCCCCCTCAATAAAGAAAAACCAGCATGGTACTGAAAGTTTTCTTACGTGGCAGCGGATCATCCTTCTTGATGCAGTGCGTGCAAATTCAGAATGGATGCCATACTCTCCATCCCAGGCTTCAGTATCAGAGGATACGGCAAATCAGCTTGCGGAGGCTGTTGGATTAAAGGATTATGATCACCTGGAACCTGCGAGGGTTTTCCATGCTGCTCGATTAGTTGCTATTCTTGAGGCCTATGCACTCTATGATGCTGAAATTGGTTATTGCCAGGGAATGAGCGATCTTCTTACTCCAATTATTGCTGTAATTACAGAGGATCATGATGCTTTCTGGTGCTTTGTGAGTTTCATGAGGAAGGCTCGCCATAATTTTAGGCTTGATGAGGTGGGGATCCGAAGGCAATTGAGTATTGTTTCCAAGATCATAAAATCAAAAGATTCACACCTGTACAGGCACTTGGAAATGCTGCAGGCAGAGGATTGCTTTTTTGTTTATCGGATGGTGGTAGTGTTATTTCGGCGGGAGTTAACATTTGAACAGACACTTTGTCTGTGGGAAGTGATGTGGGCAGATCAGGCAGCCATTAGGACAGGAGTCGGTAAATCTGCATGGAGCAGGATCAGACAGAAACCTCCTCCAACAGAAGATTTACTGCTTTATGCAATTGCAGCTTCAGTGTTACAGAGAAGGAAATTAATTATAGAGAAGTATAGCAGCATGGAGGATATTTTAAGAGAGTGCAATAGCATGGCCGGACAGCTTGATGTGTGGAAGCTCTTAGATGATGCACATCACTTGGTGATTTCCCTGCATGACAAAATCAATTAATTCGACAAAATCAAATATTGGGGATAAGATGAGATAAGATTAGACCTATTTTTGCTATGAACTAATTTGAGATGAGTTTATTTTTTAAGTTGAGCTTTGGTAGTCCCTTGTTTCCTTGTTTGTTTGGAGGGATTGGTAGAGATTAGATTTTAAGCCAAAAAAGTAAAAGACAATATTATTCCTCATTTAAAAATAAATTTGAATATAATAATAATCATCTCGCATAATTAATTATGAATAACAAATAACCCTCCATCCTAATCGACTATTCGTCCATCCAAAATCAAAAGCGATTCTGGAACGATCCTAATCGACTATTCCTCCATTCTAAATCAAAATCGATTTTGGAACGGCTGAGATAACTCTTTGATTTTTTAATCGCACTCACTTGAATTGTATAAATGCTCTTTATCACCGATTCCTCGTTATAATATAATCTTGCAGATGACAGAGTGTTCAGTTCTTTCTTGGTGATTCTTATGTTAATTTGGTGGAATAAAAAGTAAAGAAGTGGAATAAAAAGTAAAGAAGAAGCAGTTCATAATCTTGCATATAACAAAGTGTTCGATTCTTTCATGGTTATTCTTATGTTAATTTTGGTGGAATACAAAGTAAAGAATAGGGTGCTAATAAAAATTGAACCGTGGATAAATGCATTTCCGTGCTTGAAGAATTCAAAAACTGCAAAAGTTGGGTTGTTTTTCAAAATTTGTGAAACTTAACATAGTAATGAAAGAGTGTAATGCAGTTTCGTGCTGGTGATTTGGGATGAATCCAAGATTTTACCCAGGGTTCAACTTGTTGGCCAGATATGGTCTGCTCGAGTGTGGATGTTGCAGAAGCAAAAGTGATCATGTACGGGCTTTAATAGACAACCGATAACAATTTTTGAGATTGAAAGTGATTTTCTAGTTAATTATTTCTGTGCCTGTAGTAACGTCTGTGGCTCATGCTTCACCAAGAGTAAGTTGTTTCATGTTCTTTGTTTGATCATTCCTTGAAACACATCAGCATAATCAACATGTAATGTCATTAAATTCCACATGTTATGCGAAAAATATTGCACTACTCATGCTTGCAAATCCCAAAACCAAATAGGTTATTTTCCCTTAAAGAGAAATTAATTAAACATTTTTCTCTCTTTTTTTCCGCCATTCTTAAGAATCACCGTAGCAAATGGCATTCAGATTATTTCAAATTTTTCATAATTAACGAAACAAATACTGAAACAGAAGGCAATTGGTAAATTTTGTTTTGGTACTCTATCCTATCTACCACCTGATCTGATGGCTAGCAATGAAATCCTCCACTTCCCCACCATTATTTAAAAACAAAAATAAGAAACCATTCCGCCGAGACAGTATTTATTTGTTCACATAAATAGAATGCTGAGAGTTTGAGAAAATCAGAGCAATTTATAAGTTTATAACAAGACCAGACCAACCAGAGAAACTGTAAAATTATGGGCATGGAAGAGAGGCAACAAGTGAAGATTTAACATGTTCATGACCCAACACAGAAACCATTGTCCCCTTCCACATACATCCCCAGACCAACTATGAAAAACAAATCAAATCTAAACCATTTTATACTCTACTCTTTCTTGGTGTACTGCCGGACACCGAAGGCTAGTCCTAGAATCAGCAGAGGCACAATAAACTGCAAAATCTTGATAAGAAACTCTGAGCTCTTCGACTGATTGTTCGTTTTCTTTCTAATGTGAGTACGCTTTGCTGGCACCGTTGCTGCATCTATTTCCCCAATGTAGTATTTGTCCATCATATCCCGTGCTGCATCGCTGTGACCCACATCTTCAAAATCATTTGTTGCGTCCGCCCCTGCACATTTCCATTTCAGTGTTAATTTATACAACTTCAATCCCTACTCCATTATCCACATAATTAAATCAACTACTATACCAGTGGATGACAGCAAAACTTCATCTCCTCCCGGATGATCATCCATGAAAGGCGTTACATCGTACACCTGAATTTCAACTCCAACATAACTTATATCAACATGTTATCAAGTCCAAGCTACCATGTTTTATATTTACTAAAAACTCATCAGATTAATCATTACTAGAGAAAGAAAACAAAGTTAAAGATAGCATGAATCGTTAAGAAAGCTTGAAATGGCCCATAGTAGATGATGTTCTTTCACTCCTTCACATTATCACATTATCTTTTTTACTTCCTTCTAAACAGTTAATTTTCAGATGAAATGCACTTCGCAATCAATCTCATCTTTCAACTGGTGATACTTGTTTTTGAATTAGTCAATTACGCATGCGCTAGCATGAACAAGACAAATCATATACGGACATGTGTCACTTTCGGACTAATTTGACCAAAAATATCAAGTTGCTGAACAAATTCAAATGCAAATTTCATTTTGGGACAAATGGACCAGGCAAATCAAGTAGAATGGCCAGATCTCCAAATACAAGTATCAAAGACATGGCTTGTTCTGAGTGTTCATACTAAAACATCTCTAACTAGACCGGTCAAACCCAATATTGTCTGTTCGAGAAGATACTATTTCGAGAACTTGTGCAATGGATCAAGTGCAATGGACCCAACCAATGAAATTACAGGATCATACATCACATCACTGAGAGATGATTGGCATAACAGAATTTCTCTACTGCTCGTCGAGAATCAAAACAAAGAACATCAACAAAAAAAGGAAGGTTATTTGTGAACAAATCGGTTGAAAAGTAAACAATCCATCCAACAATACCAGACTAGAAAATCACTTGTCATACCCAAACAGAGCACTATTTTCCCAAAATAGAAGATCAAAACCTAATATTGTTCAACTGATTGAACTAAAAGCCCGAGCTGAGAATTAAGACTGAACAACATCTTTTAATCTAAGACTTAGACAAAATGCAAATGATGTCAGAAATAAAAGAAGTCAAACCTTGCCAGAGATGACGAGCCAACAATCCTTAATTTTGTTGTGCTTGAGAACATCTTCAAATACGTAAACCTTTGGATCTGGAGCCATACCTTCTCCTCTTCCTCCCTATAAAAAAACAAATAAATATATAAACCACAAAGATCGATTGATCGATCTGACGATAATTAGCTAATGTTTACAGATAAACGTCACGTCGCAGATTCGAAAACAGATGATATTAGGGTACATAAAATCAAGAAGGAGGATAGGATGGACTTACTAGCGATTGATTGGCGATTTCAATGAGGAGAAAAATTGACAAGACTTGTCACTCACTTGACAAAATAAATGTCACTCTGCTCAGCTGCTTCTCAATTTATCGTCGCCAATTATTACTCGAATGACATTAAAGTCCTTCACTATTTCTTGTATTTACCTCAGCCTGCCACGCTCAAATTGCTGAGGCATGTGGGACCCACGTGCTATATTATTTTTCTAAAAAAGAAATGTCAGACGATAGCTCCAATGTAGCAGCAATATCGTGTTCAAAAATGTCAAGTTAACAACTTTTGTATGACTATGAAATTTTTTTATTTCAAAAAATAGTCCGTCATATGTATGCTAAACAAAATAACCCAAGTACATATATATTCATGCTAAAATTAATAATTTTTTCAAAAGAATTTCTTTTGAGGATTTGAATTTACAATTTATTTTTTATTAAATATAATTTCATTTTTTGAGATGTAATAAACACTTGTATTTTTGTAATTACCACGTGACTTTTAGAATGGAATTATTTTCAAAGAGAAGTAAAACCATGAATAAAAAAACATGATTTTTTTTTCCATCTTCTTTTCAAACCACATTAAGTCGACTAATTCAGATTCAGGGCAGGTCCAAGATTATAGTACTTAAATCCCCTTCCAATCGTCGTTGTGGGGTCTTTTGATCATTTTACCCCCTCACCTTAAGGGACACTCCTTTTACCCTTTCAACTCTCCAGAAATGATACTATGTAACCTCTAAATTTGCATCTTTTGGTCATTTTACTCCCTCACTTTAATGGACTTCTCTTTTACCCCCTCAACTCTCCAAAAGTGGTATTATGTGTCCTGCATTTCTCAACTCAACGAAAAAAAGGAGACTGTACAACACGCGCTACAATAGTTGAATTTTTATAGGACACATCGCAATGAATTTGGGCATGTCAGCATTTGTAATTAAATGAACAAAAACACCTTAAATTTGGACATGTCATCATTTGTAATTAAAAGGACAAAAATATAAACATAATATTACAATAGATAATTGTAAACCATTACATATGCTCCCTATTGCATTTCTCTAAATCATATAACTTCTGCCATTGTATCATTTTTGGAGAGTTGAAAAGGTAAAAAGGAAGTTCCTTAAGATAAGGGGGTAAAGTAACCAAAAGATGCAAGTTTAAGGGTTACATAGTACCACTTTTAAAGAGTTGAGAAGGCAAAAGAGATGTCACTTAAGGTGAGGAGGTAAAATGGCAAAAGATACAAATTTAGAGGGTTACATACACGTTAAACTTTTTTATTATTAGCTTTCACTTCATTTGTTGTATTTACTTAAATTTTAACACTAGATGCAACCTCAACTTTTCACTTTCAAAGTTTAATAGATTTCTCAATGGTTATTTCTCAATAACTTCCATTTATTATATCTTAGCTGAACATGCTTTTGTGACCCTCATTTCAAAAACATATCATCCAAATAATAGTAAAGGGTTGAATTAGAGTCATATAAAATAATCAAATAAGAATATAATAACTTTTTGATAAATTGTAAGGAGCATGATTCGAATCCTGATTTTTCCATTCATACATTGGTATACTAATTGAACTACAACCAATTGGAATATAATAATTTATAACCGTTGAATATGAATCAGAATTTTAAATAAATGCAAAAGTAATTTATATTTTTAAAAAAATTTAAGAAGTGTCACAGCAATATATGGGTCTAAATATTAGTTTAACACACTTGCCCAACTCATCCATGTGCAAATTACATATGATTATTGCGCGGATTTCGTTCAATTATAAAATTGTTAAGGTGACTTAATTACTATCTCTCTTTCTTTTTTTTTCATCTTACACGTGATTCGAATTTAAAATTTATAATTCTAGGAATGTATTATTCAATAACTTTATTCAACAATAATTCACTATAAAGAAAAATGTTTATTGTATTATTCAGATAGTGACTTTCAATGTTACCCTCCCCACACACATACCAAAATAAAATGACTTTGAATAAGTTAAATTTTACGTTATATATAGATTTTATTTTCCATATTATTTGCCTTCAATCACATACAATTGTGCAACCAATTTTTGGTTGGTGCAGTGGTAGTATGTGGATGCGTTTAGTGTGGAGGTCTGCGAATTGATCCCTCATAATAGCAATTGGAAGGAGTTTAAATACCATAATTCTTAGATATCACCCCGAATCCAGATTAGTCGACTCAGTGTAGGTTCAGATATCGGATGGAAAACAAAAAAAAGTGTATAATCCTGCCAATTATATTTTATTTTCACATTTACCAAGTGTTGAAGCGCTTTATTTATTGCTACATTACTGTAGTGATTATTCGAAAGGTTTTAGACGATGAAGGTTGGATTGAAATTACTTTGATGTGAATTTGGATTTTACAATAAGAATATGACCTTTATTAATATATATATTTTTTTGTTTTATTCTTTTATGGTCATTTAGATAGATGCTATTATAGTATAGTTGATTGAGTGTTTATCCTGATTTACACCGTGAGCACATGGTGATTTTGAAAGGGTGAAGAGTGTTACACCTAGAAGCTATGCTCATCTAACTCGTGTTAGGCGGATTTCGATGAGGCACATAATTAAATTCTCTTTATTAGTTATTACTCCCTCCGTCCCAAATTGATAGGCATTTTTTCATTTGCACGGTAAATAAGAAAAGTAGTTGAAATCATACATGTTTACTAATATACCCTTAATAAATTAATGAAATAAATCTAATGTAATTAATGATGATAGTCTTGATTCAAGTGTCTTGTTCTTCTATTGGTTGAATGAAATTAATCAATATTGGGATCAATAAAAGTAGCCTCGTAAATATGAAAAAGAAATTAATTAAAGTGACAAAATAAGGTATTTTGGACTATTTAGCTCTTAACTACCACTTAAAAATAGAAAAATGCCTATATTATGGGACAACCAAAATAGAAATATTGCCTATCAATTTGGGACGGAGGGAGTATTAGTTAATAATCTTAATTAGTATTTATGAGTATTTTCTTATTTAAGATTCTCTCTTATTTAGGAGTTATCTATTGGTTAGGATTTTTTTATTGTAGAGAATCGGTATTGTAAATACTTTGACGCTTCTTATGATGTTAATGCGTAATCAATAATATTCACTAGTCTTGTTTCTCTTAATTTTTTTAAATTCCCTAGAGCTAAAACTTGCTTGAAGAGTATGAGTTTGATCACCTATCTTGATTGTATCACTGTCTATAAATTTTCTTTTATATGCAATGAAGTCCCTACGAACTTCCATTTCTGATGCGGCCATTGAATATTATTACTGGTCAAATCTTGTTTGTTGCCCAAATATTAATCACACTTAATTGACTCTCACAAAATACAATTTTCACGAACAAAATTTTACCTTCGGATGGAAAATTTTCATAAAGTTTTATTTGCTTTTAGTAAGTATATAGATTTTTATTATTTTTTCAAAAAAGAAAACAATCCTGCATAGTTTTAGAAAGAAATTAAACATATTATTAAAGTATAGACTACAAAGAAAACATATTATTAAAGTATTTGAAAAGTCAAAATCGGCCGCCTGTGGTTAACACAAGAATATAATAGGAAATAGTTGTTCAAAAAAGTATAACAGAAAATAGCCAATAGTACTCAATATTAAATTAAAATGTCAAATTCTCATAAACAAGATTCCTAGAATTTATTAAGTTTAGGGTAATATTCAACAAAAATTATTCCGGAAAATGAGGACAGTATACTATTTTGTTCAAAGTAAGACACTGTCAAAAGCTAAATCCGGTCAAATTTAGGGATTATATGTAAGTTAGGGATTACTTGACTAGATTTAGTAAGTTTATGAAGCCATTCAGCTTATATGAATATACAAGTTTTTTTTTCTTTTAATAAGTTGAAAGCTACCCTCCGTTCCTTTTTATAAGTCCTTTTGGCTTTTCTACTTTTTCCAAAATATAAAGCCTTTTGGCTATAAAATGAATGATTATTAGAGAAATTTCCATTATTACCCTTTTCATTTAAGGAATAATATATTATTAGAGAGAATGATGGAGATATTTTCAGCATATTAATTAGGGGTAAATTAGTATTTGCATTGACATTCTTATTCTTACTCTAAATGGCAAAAAAGTCTTATATTATAGAACGGAGGGAGTAGTATGTTTTAAGTAAGGAAATTATAACGATATTATAAAAACTTGGAACTAATCAAGTTTTTAAATATACTAGTCTTTGGCCCGTGCTATGCATAGATTGTGAGAGCATATTTTTTGAATTATTGTATTAACTTTATGAGAAATTTTATTATAATTCCAGGGACCCGAGCAATAAACATGTATCACTTGTATACATTTTTTTCTTTACACTAATCATTTTTCAATAGATGACATATTTCTCTAATTTCATATGCTCGGATATATTGCATCTCACAAATGGTAAAAAAAATTCAAATTTATTACTTTTTTTTTTACAGAAAGCAAATTTATTACTTAAATACCATACTATGGACAATATAAAATAAATTCAAAATGCACAGTACATAAATACTACTCATATTATTGAACCTTTTTTTTTTTTGACAAAACCATATTATTAAACTGAGAATTAGGTTGTCCTGTAACTTTTAAAGTAAGAAAGTTCAATTAACTACTTTTGAAATTAACTATTTGTGAATTGAATTTTAATATTGCATTTCTTATTGAACTATTTTTTATAAGTTAGTTAACTAAAATTATCCTTAAAATTCTTTTCTTATTTTTTTTTTTTATAAATAAAACTTATTTCCTTATTAAAATTCGTTATCCTAGGATTAGATTCAAATTTTTTAATTAAACTGTTCGAATGCTAAAAAGAGTTCGTAAGTAACTGTATTATTATTATTAGCTTTCAAAAAAAAAACTATATTAACACAGCAAAAATAATTAGTACTTGAAAAAAAAAAATCAAAAGCAATATATATAAATAATAAAAATATAAATTTTTTAGCTCCTATTTAGAGTTATAGGAAAATACAGTCGCAATTTCACATTATATTATTATAAACAACTTTAACCCGGATTTTTGAAATCTATGAGAACCTCTCAATACTGCAAAATTCAGGGATATTTCAATTTAAGTAAGCAAGTTTATGTGGATATAATAAATAGAAAAATATACTAAGGTAAAACAATTTGATTATAGGAAAATCTTATATGAAAATGCATATTAGACATAACATGAGCAATAAAAAAATTGAAGTTTTTATAACTTTTTTTAAAAATGAAGCTGATTAGAGAGAGAATTTAGAAAATAAAAACATTTGAGTCAATCCATTCAAAATCTAATACTAATACATCAAATAACAAAACCATATTCATCAAATAGACACAATAAATACTTTGGCTCAATCAATATTAGATCCTCATATTCATCTATTAATTATCATTATGAGCTAATTTGAAGCAAGGAACAAAACAAAAGTTAGTAATATGTACAATTCAAAATTTGAAATAAAATTATGATAGTATTAAATTTGAATTGCAATCTAAATAATTAAAAATATTACCATATTATGTATTTTTGTTTTTTTTAAATTAAGTAATTACCATATATATCAATTCGAATTAGTATTATTAATATATAGAATCCGTATTACAAAATAATACTATTTTTCAATTAGTAAATATAAATGGTATGATAAGGAAATGATAAAAAAAATTACAATTGTGAAAAATTGACATGTGAAAATTAAAGGAGTAAAAAAAAAAAAGAGTTTGACACCTCATCCTAATTGTTACACCTTTAATATATATAGATTCATCTATTTTTTTTTTCTCGAAGACATATAGATTCATCTATTAACTATTATTATGAGCTAATTTGAAGCAAAAAACAAAAAAAAAATGTTACTAATATGTAGAATTCAAAATTAAAAATAAAATTATGAAAGTATTAAATTTGAATTGCAATCTAAATAATTCAAAATATTACCATATTATGTATTTTTTAAAAAAAATTAAAAAATTAAGAAATTACCATATACACTAATCCGAATTAGTATTATTAATATATAGAATCCGAATTAGGAAATAATACTATTTTTCAATTAGTAAAGTGTATCTAAATATAAATGGTATGATAAGAAAATAATAAAAAAAAATTAAAATTGTGAGAAATTGACATGTGGAAATTAAAGGAGTGAAAAAAGGAGAGTTTGACACCTCATCCTAATTGTTACTCCTTTAATATATATATATATATATATATATATATATATATATATATATATATATATATATATATATATAGATTAAAAGGCAAGTGATGTATTGATGCATACCTTAACAATCAATTAGTGGATTACACTACGAAAAGAAAATTTTATCATCACTTGTAAGTTGTAAGACGAAAAGGGGCATCTCATCTCAATAATAGGTGCATACAAAAGAAATGTTAAATGGTTTGGATAGATTATTTATGAGTTTATTTCCGAATAATCGATCAAGATTAGTAAGACATCTTGTATATGGACTCTCTACAATTGAAAAGAATGAGAAATGTAGCAAAATGCATTTGGATGAGATCATTGTCAAATGGTGAATCTCGCTTATTCTAAAATTTCTCAAATTGTTGTGTTTCAAGTCATAATATCGCTTAACCCTTAACATTTCATTAAAAAAATGTGCTAACTGATATGATGGCTTGCCGGTACGAACCTGAATATGTAAAATATGAACAACAAAATAAGGTTTACTTCTTAGAGCGTGCATTCGTTATTAGTCTAACAAAAGTATTAAACCAAAACTTTGCGTCACTGATCTAGATGATTGCTACACTAATGGAGTAATCGCCATTTGTCCACAAATTAAGAACGTACACCGAGACATGATGCCTAGCTAGGAAGGGGAAGAGAAAGGGGATTGCGCAGATTAGTCAAATAGATTAGTCTACTGCGGACGATAATGAATCAGATTTGAGCCTTAGCCCGTCCGTACATTAATTCTAACATAGTTTTTTTCGATGTGATTGCTTAGAATTTGCTATTTCATTTTGGTGTTTCTTGAATTGCCAAAGTGTAGCCTTTTTTAAGTTGTAAAATGAAATATTAGATCTATTTATCCATTTTGGAAAAGAAGATATAACAAGAACTAGCCAAAGTGTATGCATCTCAATTTCACATTTCTTACCAAAAAATATACAGTACATATGTGACATTTACTATGACTTTGGAAAGGGAAACTCTCTAATAATCTAAGTAAGCTATATCTCTCTGTTTAATTAGTTCTGCATCTGATTTTGGTGGTGCAATGAGTTTTATTTGTATCAAACTAAAGTCAGTGACTTGTCCAGAATTTACGCTTCGTTTTTATCCTGTAATTTTTAAGCACCATCCGCAGTTTCTGTCAAGTTTTCCGATGATCAGGGAGTGCTTGAGCCCTCTCCCAACCCCCTAGATCCGTCATTTTGAAATTCTATTTGGTTGACAGGAAGTTCATGCATATAGGCGGACTAATTTTGAACAAAGCAAGAATAGATGACGGAAGAATCCATAATCCATCACCACAAATCAACCCGGAAGCCACAGCAGGAACCATTAATCCTGCCTTTTTGTTGTTTAGTTTATGCCATACGAACACAATCAAGCTCCCTACACACATATCTATCGCAAAGTATGCCCCTACTAGAAATGGCACTGCCATTGCCATCGGCAGAGGTATCCATTTTCCGATATGCTTAGGGCTTAGGTCTCTCAACAAATTTGCCAATATAGCAAACCCGAAAAATCCGTAGCAAAGCTGCAGGCAATGCTGTGGAAGAGCAGAGAACCCTTCTACACCGAGAATAGCCATGTTCCGGTATATGATTGCATAAGGAGCTTTATATTGCCCATCGGGATTGCCTACATCAAACGCTTTGTAGAAGAGAAAGAACGTGAGAGGAGCTACCACGCAGCCTATTGCTGTCCCGATCGCCTGGCTAACCAGCATAGAACGAGGCGAAGTGAGAGTCAAATGACCTGTCTTAAAATCATGCATCAAATCAGAAGATATTGAAACAATGGATTTCATCAAGCCACACCCTACTAGTCCGGCAACAACGCCGTTCTCCCTTCCTGACATTGCTGCTAGCACAAATAGAGCAACCTTCCCGTAATTGTATGCCATATTCATATCAGTTAGACCAGCTCCATAAGCATTGCAGAAGCTCAGAGATGGTGCCAAGATGTACGCAACAACTACAAAGTACCATTTTAGTTCCGGAAACATGAGAGGGATCACGATGATAGAGATCATGGAGAATCCAGCATATCCTAAACAAGCTACCCATATTGGGATTGTTTCTCTCCTAAAAAACTCGTTTCTTCGAAGATCATCATGAGCTTCATTCTGCTTTTCAGAAACTAAACAAACAAATGCACGAGTTAAAGATCATGATTCATGACACTGCAATTGGCAATGTTGGCGCGGATTTTACATCAATTGAATAACTGCTTACGAGTTTTGTGTTTGCCATTCTTTGCTGCGGCGTATAAATTCCACGCAGTGAAATAGAGTATCTTGAAAAAATTGTAGAGTCCATCCCCTAGGATCAGAGCAATAGAAACAAAAACCTGCAAAGAACTCGAGATATGAATAGATAGACATCTCGAATGAACAACAAAATTAAACTAGGGAAGAAGCTGACCTTGTAACCGTTTAAACTCTTCATACTGCTCGATTTTAAAGTAGCAGAGTACCAATCTCCTTTAAGACCATCTATCTGTGGCCACATGATTCCCCAAGAAACCACAGCACCAAGAAGCAACGACAAATTCACAACATGGGAACATATCATTCCAGCTCCCACATAAGTCGGGCTAAAATCGAAGTAAAATCTGCAGAGTTTATAATTTTATTAATCAACCGAGACTTGGGAAATTAACACAGAGCCAATTTTTGAAATAAAAATTTAGGGGACTAACGAGTTTTTCCACGCTTTCAATCCGAATGTTGGGAATTGAGCAAATCCACATGCTTCTCCACCAGAGTAGAACCATTGAAAGAAAGCCCAAATGAAGCTTACTGAGAAAAACTTCATAAACCCATGAACCTGCTTCCTGGAAAAAAAGATAAAAGGATGTGTTTTTATACATGTTTGACCCTTTTCCACACTCAAGTTCCATTACTTCCGTTTAGTAATCATTCAAAGCTTAAGGGCTATTATGTATGGAAAATATACCTAGCCATCTTGTCTCCTTTAGGAGTGTGAAAACCGTTGATGAGAACTGCAGTAGCTGTTCCACTTGGATAGCTTAGTTTGTAGTCTATTATCATAATCTGGTAAACATAACAACTTATAATTACATTAAGCATAACCAATCATATATGATACACCAATACAATTATCACATATTAAAACTCTAATTCTGAGGATTACTGGCTAGAATCTTGATTAGTCAGGACTGTATGTTTAGGATCCAGTTTTGATTAATAAATATGCTCCACGCACACGTCTCTTTAATAGTGTTTCCGTGTTTCATGTTAGAGTTAGTGTCCATTTTAGTTTATGAAACTTATGTTTTATAAATGATGTTATCTAAACCCGTTTCGCGTAAGATTAGTGTAGGTTATTAGATCAGGCTGAAATTTAGATTAGTACGGTTGTCGTCATTGTGATAGATCCAATGCTAGAAAACTAAAACTCTACATAAAGGTGAAATGGAGTTTCCGGCAACCTGTGGGTGCTGTCAAGGAACCATTTGAACTAAAAGCTTTAAAGTTTATAGTGAAGGTCGAAAGAGATTTTATATATCAATATTTGACGCAGCCCTTACGCATGTGCTTAGGACTTGAAGGGTGCACAACACATGCCATCCTGATATGTGTTTTGGATTCACCAATAAATTAGACAACATGAATCGAACTCCGGACGGGTTGATCGCAGAGGTTCCGATAATATGTCAAGGAACCGACTGACTTATTTTACAACATATTTTACATTGATATATGACAGGTGCTCGAGTCTCGAGCTCGATCACCTGGCTTTCGGCCTAGGACACCAGATGGTTTAGACTAAAAGAGGTATTGGTATTCATGAACAACAAAGAGGAATGAGTAGAAAGAAATTACCTTCCTAAGAGGAACCAAGGCAAGAAGACCAACAAAACAGCTAACAAAAAGAAAACCAGTCATCCAACCAACCCCGGGTTCTTTAGTACTTCCCGGAGTATTCCCCGGAGTCTCAGCCCCACCAGCTTGCTCATATGTCCTACTGTTCAATGCCAGCAAATAAGACCCAAAACCACCTCCAAGAGCAATGCTATAGCAAGCAACAGCACAAGTCTGAATCACTGTATTCTCTTGTCTAGTAAATGGCTTTGTCACAAATCCAGCCTTGTGAAGAATTTTAGTCCACCCCTTTATGAAAACAAAAGCTAGTAAAGCAGCTGAAACATTCAGATTAGGGACTAACCCTGTTGTTAAATTTAGCTTCATCACTATCACACTATACATCACCCCAATTACTAAACTTGCAATTAAACCCCTAATTGTAATTTGTGTATTCCATGGAGCAATTCTTTCTGATTCTACTGCTGCTGCTGCCTCATCTTCAATTATTTCTTTGTTTTCTAATTCCATGTTGCTTTGATTATTCATCCAATGCAACTATCTCAACAATCAACCTAGAAAAACCACAAATTTAACATCAAAATACAGCATCACAATCCCAAAAGAAAAAATAAAAAATGGACACTTTAAAAAAAAATCTTACCTTTATGTTGTGTTTTTCTTGAGAGAACCCAAATGGCACAAGAATTGAAATTTGAAATCCTAAGAGAATCAGGGCAAAGGTAAGCAGAGATATGTAGCCCACAAACTTAAAAATGGAATCTTGAAATAAATTGAGTGGAGAAGGAGACAGAAGCTTGATTGAGACTCCCAATGCAATCAAGAAAGCATTAAATTCCACAACAAAAGCATAACCCCAAATGGGTTTCTTTCAAAATTAGAGAGACAAGATGATATTAATCATAGCTCATTATTTATTGTGTTCATACATGCCAGATTGAGCTTCTAATTGGAAAAAAGTCAATCAATTTTTTTTAAAATGTAGTACAGATTAAGAAGTAGTACAAAAAAGAGTTTGCTTTGCAGTACATAAATTGAAAAAAAAACTAAAATTGCACTAAGAATGCAATGTATTGAAACACTTGTCCTGCCACTAAATTTAGATCACTTGAAGTTGACTTATGATTAGATCTAGTTTACTTTTCTGTTGAACAAACTTTTTGTAGACAGGACAAAAAAGAAAGATATTAATGGAGGGTAAGGTGAGAATTAGGAAGAAATATGGTAGAGCTGCTTTTGGTTTCTGGTTTGGGTAATTTTGAATATGATCACTGCTTCACTTAAAAGGATGGTAATGATAAGCACCAAAGTTTCTGAATTCTTTGTATTATTATTCTATTCTATTCCATATAGATTAGATGGATATTAATTATGTGATCAAGAATCCCACTAACTATACTATGTCTTGTCCATTGCAAGGTAAAAACAAAAGAAAAGAACCAACACAAGCTTGATGCAGACCTTTTCTACCATTCAAGTTGATGCAGGGAGAGAGATATATTTGTATTTTGGTGGGTTTTATATTCTTTGTTATCCTTTTGGCTGCATTCATCACGACTTGACTGCATTAATTTAAAAATAAAAAATAAAATAGAAAGACATTTATTTTTGTTTCGTTAAAATTTAAAAAGATGATTTGTAAATTTTATTATAAGTTTGTCGAAAGGTTCGCAGGTTCATGAAGTTTTGAGTCCGCATGGAGGGAACATGTTTAAGAAAAAGAAAAAAGTATTTCCATCGAGATTTATAATTTCGTGACTTTAGAAGTGAATAACCTTACCTAAATTTTTATATTGAAAAAAATAAAATTATTTATTACTACCTCCACTTTTTTCTTCCATCCATCTTCCCCAATATTTTTTAACTAGGAATGTCCAGATCAATTCAATACAATAAAGGAAAGGATCCATAAATTAATTGTTGATGATCAATTTAATCCATGGACATTCACCAGCGATTTAGCTTTATAAATGAGCTGAGCAATTGCGATTCAGTTTCATTCGACTCGATTCGTGCACTAAATAAAATACAGTTGTGCTCACATGGTCAATGATTGACCAAATTGTATTTGGTCAATCACCGTTAGATCAAAATTTAAGGGTCGAGATTAGTTTGGTGGTTTCATTAGTATCTAATCTCCACCCTTAGATTTTGATCTAATGGTGATTGACCAAGTTGTATTTGGTCAATCATTGACCATGTGACCACCATTCAAATAAAATAATAGGGATAAATATTGAAATTTTGCTTCAAAAAAACTTAACATATGTCAACAAAAATAGCATTGTTATCCAACTAAACAAAAAATAGCATCGTTATCTAACTAGTTCTAACAATCAAAACCAAATAAAACATATTTACGAATATTAAAACCACTAAAATTATGTTTAGAAATGACTTAAACCGCATGATTTATTTTTATATTTTGTCGCTTTTTATTATATACAAACTAAAAGAGATATTTTAGATTTAGATAACTAAGGATAAACTTGCATTTTCATATGTAAAAAATAAAAGAGTGATTAAAGAATTGATTAATATAAAATTTAGAAACTTTAAAGTAGAAGAATGACTAAACAATATAAAATGTAAAAACACAATCCTTATATACTCTCTCCGTCCCATTTTGATAGGCATTATTTTTATTTTGGGTGTCTCAAAATATAGGCATTTTTCTATTTTTAAATGGTAATTAAATGTTAAAAAGTCTAAAATACCCCTATTTTGTCACTTTAATTAATTTTTTTTTTATATTTACAAGGTTACTTTTATTGATCCCAATATTAATTAATTTCATTCAACCAATAGAATAACAAGACACTCCAATCAAGACTATCATTATTACTTGCATTAGATTTATTCCATTAATTTATTAAGGATATATTAATAAACATGTATTGTTTTAACTAATTTTCTTAATTACCGTACAAATGAAAAATTGCCTATCAAATTGGGACGGAGGGAGTATTTAGATAAGAGTTTTTGAAAAAGAAAAGAAAGAAGATAAATAGTTGTTTTATCAATTTTTAAATTAAGTCTTAACCTGATATTATAGTGCTTTGGTTCTCTTCTTTGTCCACGTTCAATTCGAATATCATCACTTCACTTAAAAGCGTCTTCTCCTTTTCTTATTTTGTGGAGTAAATTACAAATTCTGAATTCTCTTATTCTAGTTCTATATACGGATGTATAGATATGAAAATAAAATAAAAATTCTAAGTCCATTAAAAAACCCATCCTCTGACCGGGTTTTATGGGTTCTATATTTTGCAACACGATTGGGTTGGGTGGTCCCATTTGCATCTTTTGTCAAGGTTTGCTTGTTAATCCATAATATTTTGAATTTATCACACTCATTGCACTAATTTAATAACGTGTGAACTGATCCAAACCTTTTCAAAAGTTTAGTTTTCACTTAATAAAATAATAAAAAATAAACTTAAGGGTTTTCTGAAAGAATAAACCTAAGGCTTAAAGTTACTGATCAGTAACTCATTTTTTATGCCTAAGTCAGCTGAGTGGTTATGAAGAATAAGAAATAGAGAGTGTTTCTAGTTCTCTCGTACATTGATCATATGCTAGATTGTGTGTATATAAGAAAATAGGCCGGTTTATTCTGCTCTAATAATGACTTAATTTTTCAAAAACAAAAGTAAGAGTCTTTTTATAATTTTTTTATTTTTGAGGTCGTCAACGATTATTTAAATAATGTGAAGCTAAAACATTATTGTGTATGCAAATCAAAAACCACATGTCACAAAGCAAACAACAACAACTTATGATAAAAGTAATTACAAAACTGGCTCATTTTCTGTAGAAATAATTTGAGAAAGGAGGAGTGTATCACAACTTACTTCTTGAAGAAATTCAAAGTCCACAAAAGCTGTTCCTGGTTGAACATTAAGAGATCTTTCTTTCTTTAACGCGTCGAAGCTAGATAATGAATACCCCTTTGGAAGGATCCCCGTCAAGTAGGCAATCAAAAAAATGACCAGCTTCATGCTGCACTCAATAACAACCAATCCAAATTGGACATGAAATACACAATGGCTACTAAAGAGAGGTCTTTATGTAGCCATAGCTCTCAACCTTTGAGCACCCTCCATTCCTGCAAATCTTTGATGAGAGAAACTGCTGATCTTTCATCTCCCTTGGATAGCTCTTGCACCAGATGATGATGATGATGAACTGACTGTTTTGAAAGAGAGGAACTCTGGTTTCTGGAACAGAAATTAAGGTCCTGTCAACAAGAATCGAGGGAAACCCCCTATTAGATTAATAAATCGCATGCTTTTATGGTCTGGTGCTTAAGAATAAAAATAAAAATCTTCTCTTGCACTTGTTTCAGCAGCCACACAATTGTAGGATAACAATGCTTAGACAAGCAAGACTTTAATATAGCAATACTCCACTTTTTTGCACTGACATTATAATCATTTTGTCTGAAACAACATGAAAATCATACAAATTTGGCAATTCTCTGCACTACCCTTCAGTTATGGGACAGGTTGGTTACAGATTTAATAATGGGCTAGGCTTAATCATGAATTGGGCCCAGTCTGTAAACATATCCAGTCTACTCCACGAAAAGAAAAATCTTCAAGAAGTGAGCACGTAGAGGTGAATCTGAGAAACACAAGTTTGGTATTTAAATTCATGAGTCCACTTGCACCTTTTGGTCCATCTAAGTATTAAACAAAAGTTTGCTTTTTTTTTTTTTTTTTATATATTTAAATAGTATTCATATAAACTCGTCCATTTTTCATATTTTTAAAAAGTATTATAATTTTAAAAACTATTTAAATTTTTTTAAAGTCGTAGAATGAAATTTAATGTTTAACGATTAAATATAATTTAATCATTAAAATATATGTAAGTGTTGTTGTTAAATTTATTTAACTTTAAATAAGTATTTTGTGGTTTCACGTTTTTGTAAATAAAGAATTGTGATTTGACTTTGAACAAATAAAGTACTATGGTTTGCATAACTTGCAAAATTAAAATAATAGTCAATTTCGTTGACATGAACGAAGACTCTTTTAGTTTAGAAAAAGTTTTTGGCTGTTGAACTTAACTCTTACATACTCAGATCGACTTAATTCGACAAATAAAGCAAATCATAGTCTAAAAAAACACTTATTTGAAATTAAACCAAAATTCATATATAAAATGAATGGCCGTACCCATCCAAAATGAAGAAATCACGTTTAAAACCTCAATTCCCCTGGCGCTAAGCGAGAAGATGAAGAAACACAAATAGACAGAAAAAGAAAGAAAAATTAGCAAAGCAATCATGAACCCTGCTGCTCCGATTCTAAAAAAGCCTAAAGTCGAGCACGATAACCAAAAACCTAACTCCATGGCCGCCGGCGAAGACAACAACAACGGTGAAGGTACAACAAGCATAGCTGAGCAAGAAGAGGCTTTTGTCGCCCTCATCGTCCACCGTGCTCACGAAGTTGATCATCTCAAGAAACGTCTTACCTATTATACCAATCAGGTTCTTTCTTTTTTCTTCTACTTTTTTACTTTCTTCTTTTTTCCTTCTACATTCTCATATTTACTCTTCTCTTTATCTATACTTCCATTCAAATGAACCACCCACGTCTCTCTATATCTACTTACCTATCATATTCATTAACAAGGTTGAGTTTCCACGATTCTTCATTCACTTTTGCTGTTCCGCTTGCTATATTATCACTCGCATTTCTACTTTTCGAATGACTTTTTGTCAAGCTCTTGGATGCCTGCTAGTATTCCTCTGGATCTTGAGGTCTCGAGCCACCGGATTTACACCTGGATCAATACAAAACCGTTAAGAGTAGGGGCCGGAGTCCGGTGATCAAGTCAGATGAGTATAATGAAGGAAATGTGGCTCATGGAAATATTTGGATAGAATAGTGAACATTCCATTTTAGAGGTTACCTTGCCTTACGTAGTGGCTTTGAGGTTTCCTTAAACACGTGTCGGTCCTAGATTAGCCGGGAGGAATAATTCTTTTTTCGTTTCCGGTTTTGTGATATTTAGTGTTCTGTTTATCTCTACTTCCATTGAAATGTCACAGCGGTGTCTTACTGATTAATAAGATTGAGTTTTCACGATTCCTGATTGACTTTTGCTGCTCCACTTGCTATATCAATTATCTTCTCGGGGAAGCCTTTTTCCACTTCTAAATCATTAGCATTTCTAGTTTTCGAATGACTTTTTGTTAACTTCTTGGATACCTGCTAATATTGGTCTGGATCTTGAGGTCTTGAGCCACCAAGTTTAGACAATAGAAAACGTTAGAGCTGGGGCCGGAGTCCGGGAACGCGCTTCGACGATCAAGTCAGATTAGTATAACGAAGGAAATGCAGCTCAAGGATATATTTGAATAGAATAGGGAACATACCATTTTTAAAGGTTCTTGCCTTATATTTTGAGGTTGCCCTAGACATGTGTAGTGTTCTGTTTATCTATACTTCCATTGAAATGAAGCAGCGATGTCTGTCTATATATATTTACCTATCATATTGATTATTAAGACCTGGAATCAATAGAAAACTGTTAGACACGGGGCCGGAGTCCGAAAAACCCGCTCCGACGATCAAGTCAGATTAGTCATATTTGGATAGAATAGTGTACATACCATTTTTAGAGGTTCTTGCCTTATATAGTGGTTTTGAGGTTTCCCTGGACACGTGTCGGTCCTGGATTGGCCATGGAGGAATAATTTTGTTTGGAGGATGCTTCCTGAAGCATGTGAGCATGTGCTGAGTGTGTCTTTTTAGGTGATGGTGACGCATGTCCTCTAGGTGAGGCGGTTAATGATGTAACCGTTGTGATGACACCACGTATGGCTAGGGAAAAGGGGGCAACTTTCATCATGTACCAGGCGTGTGACTTCGGTCACGTGGTTAGCTCGTGACCTCGGTTATGATTTACCTTGGTACCGCCTTCTGTTTAATGAGTTCCTCATTTTTATGCAGTTGGAGTTCTATATTAGTTGAAAATATATTGACATGAATATGCTTGCTCAGAATACTCTGACAAAGCTTGGAAACCTAAAAGCTGATAGGATATGGTAGCAATACGCTTCTGGTTTAGTTATGTGTGTTTAACAGTATATATAACGGCTTAGGTTTTGCGGATAATATGCGTGATGTAGTTCTGCTTTTGAAATCTTTTTGCTAATTGTTTCCTTCAAAAAGTTTGCAGCTTAAGGAAGCAGAGGAGAAGTTGCGTGATACAGAAACTAAATTGGCTCGCTTACGCGCGCAAAGGATTCTACCGCCTTCTAAAGCTGCCCAGCGGAATGCGAATAGAACTGTGAAGTTGGAGAGGATGGAATCCAGTCCTTCCCGTGTTGATGAAAATGCTTCTAGGAATCAGCCTCAGCCAAGGACGGAATTAGTAATTCCGTCTGCTAATCCTAAAATCTCTCAACCTGTAAAAGTGGTAGAGCACAGTTCCAAAGCTTCTGTTGGTGCCGCTGCTCATTCAACTTCTAGACACTCCAGTGCTGTTCCAAAAATAAAATCGGAAGGACCTTCTAGAAGTTCTCATGATGTTGAAGCTGTTGAAACTAAGAACACGGGAACGAAAAGGAAACTTGGTAATGCTTTCATTTGAAAATAAAAACATTGGTTTTTATCATATAGCTTGTGTGTATGGATGGGAGCAGAAGTCCTCATGATGTTGAGGCCCATAGGGGAAATAAAAGGATGCTTTGTAATGCTTTCATTTGAAAAAAAACATTAGTTTTATCATATGGCTTGTGTATGGATGTGAGTATATGTCCTTCATTTGGAATTGTTTTTGACGCCATTTGATATTTTAAATTGATCAACAGTCACAATAACTTTTCTCTGTATTTTTCAGAACAGAAGGAACACAAGGACTTGATACCATTGGTACGCAGTCGTTCTTCTCCGCACTCTGTCAATTGCTATGCTAGTAATCACATTTCTAGCCAGCACAAGAGAAAGTTGAGAAGTCTTATTCTGTGCCCAGTAAATGATCAGCTTTTCGCAACCAGGTAATTTTCCAGTTTTTGTGCATAACCCTGCAAGAGTTAAAAAGATTCTTTATAAATATATTATGACAATATGAGGAATATTTTGCATTTATCCCCAGCTTGCATATTGTTTTCAACCTTCTACTACCTGTACCCATGTATAATTTTTGAAGGATAATTTGCTCCCACATCAAAGTATTTTCTTTTCTGCTAATGAGTTGTATGGATCTATTAAGAAGAAAAACTTAATTAGCTTTAAATTGTTTTGTATGAAGAAACAGTCACAAGTTTTACATAAGCCAAAATGCTATACGGTTGACAATTGTTATGAAATTGAGCTGTTAGTTCTACAATATAAGGTGCTAGAAAAATAGTTCTGTTTGAAGGATGCACTGACTCAAGGAGACACTGGAAAGAATATAAGTGATGGAGAAATTGATGGTGCCGTTGTGCATAACTGATCTGAAGAACTAAATTAAGAAAATCTGACTTCAACTGTTTCTGCCTCAAATCATCTAATAAGGATTTGCAATCCTAACAAACTTACTAGATAAGTAAGATATTTATGAAAAATTACTATCAATATCGGACTAGATAAGGATAAGATGTTTGAAAAATACCTCCTAATAAGATAATTGATAAAGAGAAAGCTCAACTTATTTGTAAAGAGTTCAGGCTCATCTATTATCCTATTTTTTCCATGAATGAACATCTTGGTAGATTGGTCAATGGTAACCATGTTGACTGACCCTTAGGTTTGCTTGCTTTTACTGTAGCTCTATATCACATGATCTTACGTGTCTGACTCTTCGTGATTGTGGTATTTTTTTCAGTGCTTTGGATGGAATGGTCAACTTGTGGCAAATTCAAGCAAAGGGGTGAGTCTGACATCTGGTCTCTCTTTATGCATCACTTTGATTCTTCATCATTACCTTAAAGTAGTCATATTCCAAGGATATTTGGGCATATACGAATTTGGGTAGTTTCTCGTATAATTTCTAGTTTTAGCTGATCTTGATAGTTGAGATAGATGCTTTTGCATAGTTGGTTTGATATGTTTGTTACTGAAAAAGAATATTTCCATTGCAGATTTGTTTGCTGCATGATAGTGTAAATTTGATAGAGAACCATGCTATCTATGGGCTAAAACATTATGCATATGCATATGATTAGAGATGTTTGCTCGAGCCTCTTCTATGTTTATTGCATAGGCTTATGACATTTTATGTAGCATCCTTTCTGCATGAAATGTGGTTTTATGTTGTGAATCAAAATTTATGCAGTCAGGTTCTGTCCTTTAGTAACTGTAGCAGTCAAGAATATATATGCAAAATAGTTGATACTTGATAGGCTTTACTGTTGTGTTGTGAGACCTTAGTTTTGCCATAAGCATAAAATATTTGATTACAAATTCTACTTTCGCTTGCTTGCTCAATTAATATATAATATACTACAATTTTAATATTTGAAAAATATAATCTTAAAGACATTAGCAAAGCCAGAAGTTATCTTACTGAGTTGTAGAGAATTTAAATTAAACTTTCAAAAATATCTTTGTAATTTAGTACTTATAAGACAAATATTTGCTAAAATTGAAATAAGGCTTTTGTATAGGTAAACTCTAAATGATTAGAAAGTATATATTACATTTATAATAAAATGTATTTACTGAGTTGAAAGCATTTTAAGTTTTTGTATTCATAATAAATTCTGCTTATTATTAAAGTAAAAATATTTGGTCTGATTATGTATTTGTTGATCATATTGATTAAACGTGTATTTAGACATTATTACAGTATCAGTAAGTAATGCTTTTGGCTCTTTTTCTTTTTTGTGAAAATGCTATAAATACTGTGTATTTTGTGTGCAGTCTGTATTTAAGTTGGTGAATTGTCAAGTGTGTGGAGAATTTACGATATTGTTTAGTTTTACTTCATCTTTGACTGTTCATTGGAGATGATGCTAGTAGCCCAACCCTGACTGGACCTCGTTATGGACCTTATACCTGGAATTAATCTAGGGAGAGATTCTTGTTAGTCTTCATGCCCTTATCTATTTTGACAATTAATTAGTAGCTAGTTAAGAGAACTCCACTATCAGTTGAGATTAATTTGTTGGAAAACATGGCTTGCTTCACTGATTTATTTTTGGCATGATATGAGTGTACAATCAGTTTTTTTTTTCCTAGTCACGAGTGTATTGCTGCTACACTACTTAGGCTTGGGTTTGCTTAATTTATGTCGATTTAGGACCTCCGTTAGTCATTTTTTAAAAATATTTTTCAATTTCTTCCATGTACAGATGTTTCACTATTCGGTACTGGGATATGAAATTTCTCACTTGTCATTTTTGCTGTCTTCTTTTTTCCACTTTTATTGCAGATCAAGTGCCTCTATTCTTAGCAGTAGTGATTGTGTCTCTTCAAAGGAGAGGCGATGGCCAGAAGATATAGCTTGGCACCCCCTAGGAAACAGTTTATTTTGTGCTTATAGTGCTGATGCTGGTGATTCTCAGATATCAATGGTAGATTTGAATAAAACACACGGGGTAAGGATCATGCCTGAGATTTATGGCCGAAACAAACTAGTGCTATTTCTAAATTATATATAAATATATGCACCTGTTGTAGAGTGGTAGAGTAGTCATATACAAGTATGGAATATAACTGTCTTGAACTCGAATTTTCATGGGAAATGTAACGTACATATTGAAATGACTGCTCTTTGTTTATGGTGACAGAAAGCTCGTGTGACTTACTTAGAGGATAGGCCTCATCGCAAAGGTATTATAAACAGCATAACGTTCATGCCCTGGGACAATCCCTGTTTTGCCACTGGCGGGAGTGATCATGCTGTTTTCCTCTGGAATGAGAAAGGTGATGAAAACTCATGGAAACCGAATTCACTGCACAAGGAACTGCATTCTTCTGCTGTTATGGGAGTTGCTGGGTTGCAGCATAAGGACATAGTTCTATCTGCTGGTGCAGATAAGAGGATTATAGGGTATGATGTTCAGAAGGGGAGAGTAGAATTCAGGCATCAATTAGATAATAAATGCATGAGTGTACTGCCAAATCCATGTGACTTCAATCTATTCATGGTTCAGACAGGGTATGCACTTTCGCTTCAATCTTGTCTGCAGTCTGTTTATAGCATCCGAAACTGAAATATATATGTTGAAAACTCTAACTTAAATATGCGATATGCAGGATGCCTCAGAATCAGCTGCGGTTGTTTGATATTAGACTGAGGAAGACAGAGGTTCATTCGTTTGGATTTAAGCAAGAAAGCAGTGACTCACAGTCAGCTCTGATCAACCAGAGTTGGTCTCCTGATGGTTTGTATGTGACATCGGGGTCAGTGGATCCAGTGATTCACATATTCGACATTAGGTATAATTCTCACAGTCCATCGCAATCTGTTAAAGCTCACAGCAAAAGAGTCTTCAAAGCAGTCTGGCATTACAATCTTCCGCTACTCATTTCTATATCTTCCGATCTGCAACTCGGATTGCACAAGATATCGTGACATTTTTTGAACAAGTGTTTGTTTCTCTTCTTTCTGATCTGCAAATTGGATTGGGATATTAAGGCGATTTCCTCAATAGTTCGTTTTTAGTTCGATGCCTATTATACTGATTGGAGGTGTTTGCTTTCTCTACAACATGTGCCATATAGCAATTTTGTCTACATGTTGGGATCTGGAGAAAATTCTTTACTGTGCTAAAATTGTGTTTAGTTTGTACCACTCGTGTCTTCAAAAAGAACAGGTTAGCTGTAGAGAATAGGTCGGATGGATCCTGCAAATTGTGCTGCTCGGTTTTTGTTTGAATAGCCAAATTTGGAGAAAACAGTAGACAACTTATTAGAACAATACCTGAAAGCAAGCTCTGTGCTCGTATTGTGTGCAGAGCCCGACATCAATCGAACCTCTGTTCACCTTTCCCTTCTTTTCTTTGCTGCTATATAATATGCAGTCATCGATTTTGTGGGAATTTACCCTTATTCTTCGTGTTTATCTTTTATTGGGATAAGGTACAAATTTGTTTACAACATTCTATGGAAGCACAAATATACTCATGGTAGAATTTTGTTAATGTTTTCCAACATGGATAATTTTGGGTGTGGAATCAATCTTTAGTTGTTTAGAATGTAAAACGAAGCCTCTTTGTCTAACAACTAGTTGGAAAACTCCTATATAAAGCGCTTAGTTGGAAGATTTAAACACACAAGCTGAAATTAGATCTTAAGAGCATTAAGCTATACACATTTCAATTGTAATACTTCTGTAGTTGATTAAAGAGAAAGTAATTGTGTAGTTGGTTAAAGAAAAAGTAATCCACCGCAAAGCTATTCTTTTTGTCTCTTTAATAATATGATTGGAATTTGTAGTAGGCTACATCGGATTGAGATTTTTAGCTGAAATTTTGAGTGAAGGAAGACACTTCACTAGACCTAGCTATTTCTTTAGCAATTTTGAGGCTGAATGTAAACAAGAGGCTGAACTGAGTAAAATCTGGTGTAGTATAATCAAACTTCAGCAAAACTTGATATAACTAATGGGCAATAGTTTCATAAAGTTTCACTAATAGTCTTACCAAGTTTACCAAAGTTTCATCGAATTGTTCATCAAAATTAATATGAATTCTCAGCAAACTTTGGTAAAACGATTATGAAGAATTAGCGAAACTTTCTTAAAATAGCTTCACCACATTACAAATGAATTTCAATATTTCACCAGCGTTTTGGTCGGTTAATTGTATCTCTTGGTTTTTTAAAAATAAGAAATTATAATCATGGAGTAAAGTCATGTTTTGAAGTGAATATATTGAAGTAAATTTGTTAGATTAAATTTAATTGAATACTACTAAACTCAAATGAATTTTACGAATAGGGCCAAACCCTTAATTTAAGTTTGGTTTTCCTTGAGGTTTTTGTCCTAGAGAATATATGTATCCTAGTATAAAATGGTGGAGTTATTAGTTATTAGGGTGGTTGAGAAATAAAGTAGGAAAGGCCAAGGCCCAAAACGTGAATAAAAAGAAAAAGGAAGTCCAGTAAATAAATCCAGAACAACCGATACGATACGAGACGAAGATAGAAGAAGAAGAGAAGAGAAGAGAGGAGAAGAGAAGAAGATAGATAGGGCAGTATAGGTTGGTTGTGGTAGCATAGATAGATAGGAATTGTGAAAATGGGGGGTTCATCATCAGAGACATCTACGAAATTCTTGCAAGAACTGATAGTATATGCGGCAAGTGCTGCTATTAGCTGTTTGATTTTATTTGCAGGTCTTAAACATCTTGACCCTAACAGGGAGGCATCTAAGAAGGCTCTTGAACACAGGAAAGAAATCGCCAAGCGCTTAGGTCGTCCTCTCATCCATACCAATCCCTATGAGGTATCTCTCTCTCTCCTTTATTCTATTCTATTAATCTTTCACTTCTTGAATTCTATGTTTTACAATTAAAAAACAGGATATAATAGCATGTGATGTCATCAATCCTGACTGCATTGATGTCGAATTTGATTCAATTGGAGGATTGGAAACCATCAAGCAAGCTTTATATGAACTTGTCATTCTTCCATTACGGAGACCGGAACTCTTTTCTTATGGCAAACTTCTTGGCCCTCAGAAAGGAGTCTTGTTATATGGACCACCTGGTACTGGTAAGACTATGCTTGCCAAAGCTATTGCAAGAGAGTCTGGAGCTGTTTTTATTAATGTCAGGATCTCCAATCTCATGAGCAAGTGGTTTGGTGATGCACAAAAGCTTGGTGAGTATACAACTTATCTTGGTGATTCTTCAAAAGCTTATATGATTTATGTGCATAATTTGCCAAAATAGAAGAAGAAACTTTGTCTTTGTTAGTGAAAGAGCAGTATGATTAGTAATGTTTGATATTAGGATGAAAAACAGAAAACATCGTCAGCATTTTTGTTGAAATAAAACCTTTTGTGAGATGATATCTCTAAACATGGTAGGTTTTTTCCTCTCGTATTTTCAAGAAACATCAAATCATGGCATTTCATTTATTTCTTGATCTGAGGTTTGAGTAAAGGTTTTGTTTTCCTCTTTTTTGGTGCAGTTGCTGCTGTTTTTAGCCTGGCTTATAAACTTCAACCTGCTATCATATTTATTGACGAGGTTGATAGTTTCTTGGGGCAGCGTCGTGCCTCAGATCATGAGGCATTAACAAATATGAAGACCGAGTTCATGGCTTTATGGGATGGGTTTACAACTGATCGTCAGTTCTTCTACTCTAAATATATTTTTCTGTTTTTCTTTTGCATCAATTATATTTGCGTGTCTGAACAATTTTTTATACTTATATAGAGAATGCACGAGTGATGGTCCTTGCCGCAACAAATCGCCCATCTGAACTTGATGAAGCAATACTCCGTCGCCTTCCCCAGGCTTTTGAGATTGGAATGCCTGATCGTGTGGAGAGGGCTCAAATATTAAAAGTTATTTTGAAGGGTGAAAAAGTGGAGGAAGGCATTGACTATGACTATATAGCAAGCATGTGCGAAGGTTACACAGGTTCTGATCTACTTGAACTATGCAAGAAGGCAGCCTACTTTGCAATCCGGGAATTACTGGAAAAAGAGAAGAAGGGAACAAAATTCAATGTAAGTGTGATAATAATTTTCTCCTCTGCTGTCTAGTTACTCTTTAATTGCTTTTGCATTTGGTGTACATAAATTTTAGTTGTATACTAAAAATGGTAGGAGCTATTTCTTCACCGAAAAGGACATTCAAGTAACTAAGCTCTGGTATCTAGCTTGATATACCTCCCACGAACCGTTGCTTCTTATGTGAAAGATATTGGACTTCAACTTTTGCACATGTTGTATCAGGGCCTCCTAGACTATATTTGTTACTTTTTTCTTTTTTTTTTTTTGCTATTTCCTGGGTTGTATCCTTTCTATCGTTTAAAACCCAGTACAATGTGCTTAAATGGCTAGGGGTTCGTTCCACTGCATCAAATGATATCATGATGGTTCATGTATGTAAATACTGGCTTAGCTCATAAGGTTTGATTTGAGATCTTTCTCAGTTGGTTCCTTTTTGAATCATGTGCTTTCAGGCCTAATATAGACTATTTCTTCGATAATCATGTACTTGATTTTTGGTCATATATAATTTTAATATGATATGAGAAAGTTTGAAATTCTTTTATTGTTTATCTGTATTTAATGTTTACGGCGTTGAATTTGTGATTGTGTTGTACAGACACCGCGAGCATTGACCCAAAAAGATTTGGAGCAAGTAGTAGCAACATCAATGAAAACAAGGGTGGCTGCAAATGAGTACACAAGGTCATCGGAAGTGGGGGGATTGTCTTCCGGGCAATCAGATGATTACCAGGTTCAAGCCACAATTAATGAGCTATCTAAGCTTGTAGTTGCCCAAATATTGAATCTGCAACCGGGTACAGATGCTGCTAACAACTCTTGAAATACGCACCCGCCCTAATGTGATCTGTATTCTATTTCTTTAGTGATTGTGATGCCATATTTATCATGTAACAAGAAAACAAATAGTACATTTACTATTGTTATTATCATAAAGCCCTAGGATTTAGGATTTTCAGATAGAAGAAGAAGAGTGCTTGCTTGATTTTTTTGCAGAAAGCCTCATAAAAGCAGCCTACAACATCAGCTCTTCTTTTGTTACTAAGGATTGATACTCCCAAGAGAAGAATATTGAATTTAATTCAGATATTTCTGGATGTTTATTCCTTATCTTCTCAACTCTTTTTTTTATGTTTCTTTTGTAGTATAATGTGCACGACTTGGACCTGACAATATACCATCTGAAACAATTCTGCTTGACATTGCTTTTTTTTATTGCTTAAAAGTAGTTTTTTCAGTTTTGCCACATTTTTGCTATCATTATCTTTACTCTGCAGCCAGCAAAACTTAATTTTTAGTAAGCATTTTTGCACGTGAAACTCCATCAATAATATATATGGCTAGATCTTCAATGTTTCTACCTCCAATTATCAAAATATAAATTTTTTATTAGGATGGCGACGGTTACATAAAGCTCGGTTTGTTGCTAAATGCTTTCATTAGCGGTCAGGGATTGATTTTTTTAAGACTTTCAATCTGATGGTAAAACCTAAAACTATCCGCTTTATATCCTGTCTTTGGTAGTTTTTCGTGGATGGTTTGTTAGCCTACTTGACATTTCTAATGATTTTTTTGCTTGGTGATTTGAATGAGGATGTCTAGATGATGCAACCCTCCTGGTCTTGTGGATCTAGCAAGCTCACATAATGTTTGTATCCATAATTGTTGTACGGTTTCAAACAGTCTCCGCGAATATGGCATGAGAATCTAATGTCTAATTGCGGCTTTTTGGTTTTGATGGCTCCAAATCGGACTCATTGAATCTCTATATCAAATGTGATGTTTGTATCTACATCCACATTAGGGGGTTCTAGTCAATTTTTGAAACCAATTTTTCTATTTGTATTTGGGGTGTGTTCACTTATTTATTGTCATTAAGGTTGATTGGTTGTGTTTTCTACATCAGCAGTAGTATTATTTATTCGTTAGTGCCAAAGCTCATATGAAGGCCTCTTGTCATGTCTTCAAATGCCGCCGAGAAATTGAAGTTGGAGGATGGGTCTCCATTTTCGGATCCATCCTTGTATAGGAGTATTGTAGGTAGTTTACAATATTGAATTTTACACAACAAAATATCACTTTTGCAGTTAATAAATTGTCTCATTTCACGCATGCTTCTACCAATATTCCTTGGGATGTGGTGAAACGTCTGCTTCGCGACCTTAATGGTATGTTGTCCCATGGTCTGTTTTCTCAAAAGGTTTGCTTGGTCGTTTATATTGTTTTTCTATTGAAAGTTCACTAGTCATTATGAAAATTTTCTTGGTTCTTGTTTGTTATCTTGACCTTCACGTAAACAACGCATTGTGTCTTGTTCTTCTACTGAAGCTGAGTATCGGTCCATTGCTACAACAATATCATAGCTCAGTTGGATCCAAATGCTTCTCACAGAGATTGGTTTTCCTCTCCACTAACCGCAAATTTTATGGTGTGACAATCTTAGTCTAATCTTAGTCTTCTACCTCACTGCTAATCCCATATATATATATATATATATATATATATATATATATATATATATATATATATCTCATAGTTCCACAAACATTTGGAGATCGACTTCTATTGTTCGTGATCGAGTTCTTTCCAAGGCTTTGTGCGGTACACTCATGACCAAACTGCCAATGTGTTTACCAACCCTTTGGCGAGTGGTCGCTTTCAATGTCTACGTGACAAGCTGACGGTTCCTGAGCGCCCCCATTCAACAGCTTGAGGGATATAGTTATAGGCCAATATCATTCCTACTGTTGAATAAGAGTCTATTGCTTATAGAGAAAACATGTTGTAGTTAGTCTTTGTGTTGTGTTAGGAGACTTAGCCTCATATTTTGTTTCTTGTATAATATGTACGCTCCACACAATTAAAAATATATAGGCTGAAAGTGTTCCTTTACAGAGTTGACATTGCAGTTGAGTTTCATCCAAGATACTGTCATGGTTTATCCAAAAATTAATTGACATATATACATTGGAAAATAGTGCAGTTTTTGTACAATGGGATCATTATTTTTGTGAAGAGTGAATGAGTATCTCTAATTATAGGGGTGCCTAATTAATCAAGATTGTTATATTTGACTAGAGATGACTAGAAAAATCTGTTGAAAATTGGAATTGAATGAGGTTGTAAAATTTGACCAGCAGGCCTAGCTAGGCAGGCATATATTCAAATAAAATTATACGCTAATTCTATTTTTCATTTTGACAATATTCAAAATCAAGATTGTTATACATCACATGCATAGCACAATACACGACTGCAATATAATATTCTACACTTCTTTCCTCGTTTCTTTTTGTGACATTTGGCAGCATTATTTTACGACTGGTTTTTTGGAGTTCATTTGTGAATCCACCCTTTTGGTTAGACAGGATTTCGAAATCTCTATTGAGTTTAGTTTTCTCAACAACTAATAACTTCAGTTACCACTGTTTTTTTTTTAAAAATAACTTCAGTTACCACCCAATTTCAGTGAGACCTGTTTAAAAAACATGTCTAACTTTTTGTTTGTCCAAAAATTATATTTTAATTATCTTTTATGGAAAAAAATATTTTTTTTACAAAGACATATTTCCAATCTTTCAATATAAAATATATTATTTTGTTTTAACTGTATTTATTATATAACTTAGATACCCATAAATTGTGACGTTGAATAGAAAACTATTAATGTAATTATAATCGCAAACGCCGAATTTTGTCACGATCAGACAAAAATTTTGACCACTAATAACAACATAATCCGCTCGACAAAGACTAACAGGGCATCAACTGTGATAGTTGGAAAGTATGTTACGTTTAAGACATTGTGACAGAAGACTCGAGCAAAAAGTATTGGAGTTCTGATAAAAGATCCAAGCGAAACGAAGTTATAAAATGATGATAGGAAAGGGGATTGATGTAATTGTCTAAAATGTTGAATTTAGATGAAGTTGAACCATATTGTATAGAGCTTACATCATAGTTGTAAATCTAGTTGACAAACTTTACAATTTACATTTACATGACAGAGTCGTAAAGAAAAGTAAGTGTAAAACAATCCAAAAAACCTGTCATAAAAAAAGAAGCAAATGAGTCAAGAAAATTGAATAATAAATAAGCTGAATTGAAATATTCAAGAACCAACCAACCAACCCCTTCCTTCCTTCATTCCTAATATTCTTAATACCAACAAATGTTAGTCATAAATTCACTGCCAAACGCTGCTTTCTTTCTTCCTTCTTCTTCCTCCTCCTTCCACCCTTAATTTGACTCTCTTATATTATATGCATCAATGAAGCTCCATTATATTTCTCTCTAAACCCCATTTTAATCATCAAATAATCAATCCATAATATTAATCATCATGATCTTAATCCCCAACATTCTTCTTCTTGTTTTCCCCACCATCATCATCTTCTTCCTCCTCAAATTCCTATCCAAAACATGTTTTCTTCACATCATCCTAACATGGTGGAGATCATTTGAAGATCTTTTTCATGTCCACCAATACTACAAAGTTCCACAATTCAATGAAAACTTCCAGCCAAATCACCTCTACTGTAAAATCTCAACTTACCTCACTTCCTTGCCAGCTATGGAGGATTCCGATTTCACCAACCTATTCTCCGGCCCTAAATCCAACGACATCATCCTCCGCCTCGACGACAAGCAGCTCGTTCACGACTCCATCCTCGGGGCTACCGTTTCGTGGAGCAATCAGAAATCTGACGACGGAGACTCTAATCTAGTTCTAAAACTCAGAAAAAAAGACAAAAAACGAATTCTCAAACCTTACTTACAGCACATTCTCGCCGCGGCCGACGAGATTGAACAGAGAAACAAAGAGATTAAACTGTACATGAATCTAGAAACGGAGAACGGGAGACGATGGAGATCAGGCGTTCCGTTTACTCATCCCGCCACCATGGACACGGTGGTGATGGACGGTGAGGTAAAGAACAAAGTCAAAACAGATCTAGAATCATTCATAAAGTCAAAGCAGTATTATCACAGACTAGGAAGAGTTCATAAACGGAGTTACCTTCTGTACGGCGGTTACGGCACCGGAAAATCAAGCTTCGTAGCGGCGATGGCGAGATTTCTGAAGTATGACGTGTACGAGATAGATCTATCCAAGGTACGCGACGATTCAGATCTGAAAACGCTGCTCCTGCAAACGACAAGTCGTTCGATGATCGTAATCGAAGATCTGGACATGTTTTTAGCTGAGAAATCGAGGTTAACCAAACGAGGAATAACAAATTTCATGGACGGAATAATATCAAGCTGCGGAGAAGAAAGAGTCATGGTTTTCACAATGAATAACAAGATTGAAGAAGATATGGTGATGAGACCTGGAAGAATCGACGTTCATATAGAATTCAAACACTGCAATTTCAACGGATTTAAAACCCTAGCGAATACTTACTTGGGAGTGAAGGAACACAAACTTTTCAGCCAGATTGAAGAAATGTTTGAAAGTTCGTCGTTAAGTCCGGCGGAGATAGGAGAGATTATGATTTCGAATAGGAATTCGCCTAGTCGAGCGTTGAAATCGGTTATTTCAGCTATGCAGAGCAATAACAGTAAGGTTAAAATGAGTGGTGGTGGTCAGAGATCGGTGTCGGAATCATCATCGGCGGGAGAAAGTGAAGGCGCGGCGGCGGGAGTGATTTGCAGAGAAAGTGTTCATACGGTTAGGGAATTTAGGAAACTGTACGGACTGTTGAAAATGGGAAGTAGAAGAAAGGAGGAATCTCCATTGATAGATTATTCATCTGTTTTAGATAGTAATAAAGATAAAGAGCAGGCATCTAGGCCTCCTGCTTCTTAATTCATTTTTCCACTTTCTGTAAAAATTCTTTTTTGCCAAAGTTCTATGTAGTTGATTTAAATGTTAATTATACACCAAACATGAAATATATTCTTTTTCACTTATCACTCATTTACTACTCATAAATTATGGGATTTGTTGGGTAACTAGTTGGATGGAGTTTTAAATACTGAAGCAGCCTGCTACTGATTACATTAGTCTTACTAGATCATCTGCCCATTAACTGGTCCATAAAAATTAATTGATGTTTTGATTTTTATTTATTGTTCCAATATTCCACCACTTTACTTAAAATTCAGTTAACCAAAATTCAAAAACCTTAATATGATGTAACATCGAAGAATACAACACATAGAAAAGGGAAAATAACATAAATAAACTAATATTATTAAAATAAAAAATTGTCAAGCAACCGCTTAAAATAAATTTTTAAGTGTCATTTGTTTCGCGGAATAGAATTGAACGAAATAGAATATCTATTCCATGAAATAGAAAATGAATGAATAGAATACAAAAAAATTAGAATAAATATTCTTTTGTTTTTCCTTGTGATTTTCCTTGATTGTAATATTTATCAATCACATACATTGTTAGTTCGGCTAATCCAATTATAATTTATTTCAATTTGTTTTTCAAACATTTTTTTGGATCAATATCGTTTTAATAGTCATTACTCTTAAGAATTTTATGCCTTTGCCCAAAAAAAAATAATCTTATGCCTTATTCCTAAGAATTACTTTGATTTTTTTACTAAAAAAGAATTGCTTTGATTTTAGAGGTTAGACAACTTAGAATTGCTTTAGCACAACTGGTACACTCACTGATGTGTGGGTGGAAAATTCACGGTTCAAATACCGCTCCTTACAAATTTATCAAAAAACAACAAATAATTTCCAAGTTCGAAAATACTATAACTGAGTTATTTTAAACAAGTTCAGGGGATAAATGAGTTGAGAGGTAAAGTGAGAGGACCAAGTAGTATTTTGTACAAACTAAAGGCGTATTAAGCGATGAAAAACGAAGAAGGAAATAAAACTCATCTCAGTTATGCGAAATCAAAGCTCTGAAGTCAGCTAGGTTTATTAATTTTCCTCTTCGTTTCTATCAGAATCATCCATCAGTCATCTTTCTCCCACATTTGTATATCTACAGGTATCGAGATCAAATCCCTAATTTCAATTTTGACTTCACTTTTCACATTTTCAATTTCACTCTTTCCTTTCTGCATCTTACATCATTTTTTGCTGATCATCAATCACAACTTGATAAATGCAATGTTTTTTTCACTTTAATTTCTAATTCATTCACTAATTCGTCGTGTTTGCAACAGATTGATTAGGATCGGGCTTGTACCATAAACAGCATGGTGAGTTTTTTAAATTAGTATTTTTCGGGTTCAAGTATGGATCATAATCCACTTAAACACTTTGTTTTTCTACCGTAGAATTACCTTATTGGAGCATTCAAGCCAGCTTGTAATATCTCCATCACTTTTACTGATGGCAAAACTCGCAAGCAGGTGGCGTACCATTTACTATTCTTATTTTCTTCCATCACTTGCTGTTTGCTATTTTTTCTGTGTTTGTAACTAGCTATAGTTCTGTATGCGGTTGTTTAGTGTGCTGATATATCTTATGTTTGTGGTATTGTGCTGCATGTGTTTAGGTTCCTATGAAGAAGGAAAATGGCCAAACAGTCATGGTTCCCCTGTTCCAAAGTCAAGAAAATATTGCTGGGAAGGTGCTGTTCTAACTGTAATTTTGTGATAGTGATGTCGTTGATTGTAGCTCAAGTTAGTATAGTGACTAATGCTTTGAAAATTTTCATATGGGTGCGACTCTAGATTTCCGTAGAGCCACTTCAAGGGAAGAAGGTTGAACACAATGGCATCAAAGTTGAACTTCTTGGTCAAATAGGTGAGCTTTCTGGATCTTATAAATTTCCTGCTGTGACATGCTTACCGGATCAGGATTCTTGACACTTTAAAGAGATTGCAAATGTATCTAATACTGAATTAATAAGTATCCCCCTAGATGGAAAAAGATTCTATTTTAAAAGTAGTTTTGTACCATCCTCTAGATCTTGAAGAACCTCCAAAGGACCTGCATATTCGGGTCCAATACGGTGTTGTATCCCTGCAGATATTTCTCTTTCTAACTATACAATTACTCATATGCTTATCATGCTTCCCAATTCAAGAATCAAAACAGGAACAAACTCCCATATAATTCCATAGACCTCGTTGAAGGATTCTAACCTAGAAAAAGAATAGATAGCTTGTACTTCTGTTGTATCAATTATCATTTGAATGATCAACTTCTCCTATAACAATATCTATACTACCTAGTATTGTCATAATATCAGCCAATTCATTATTTTAACTAATTCAGGAAGCATTTGCTAATTGATAAAGCCTGGCGGTCGATCTCCAAGGATAGCCACTCTGATGATGTTGAATAATACTTACATTTTCCTTTCATGTATGAATTTATAAATAGAAGAAAAGAGCATAATGCCGAAACAAGATAAGAGGAAATGAAATTAAAAAACCTTTGGCTGAATATCAATGAGCAAAACCCTCTCAGAATGCTAAATGAAAATCGAATATATGTTTTTCTTCAAAGTTGGATTTAAAGTTGAAGTCATAATAGGCGCTACATTAAGTTCAAAATTTCAAGGTTGTTCTTTTAACCTCTTTCAAAATCTTAAAAATTGCCTTATAACAAATCTCTCAACGTCGCAAGTTGAAGCTCATGCACACTGTAAAGGTTAATAATATTGAACACATAAAGATAGTTTTACAATGCCATTTCTAATAAGAGGGGGGGGGGGGGGGGGGGGGGGGGGGGGGGAGGGGGATGTTTTTCTCATGGATGACTTCTGAACATGTTATGTCTTGCATTTTAGCCTACTAAAGGCCTGCCAAGAAATAGACTGGAGAACTAGAATGGAACAAATAAAAAAAATTGTGTCAATATATTTGAGAATTGGTCTAAGGTTTCAAGGACAAAGAAACTCAAACTCCCGGACTAACAGTTGGTTATGTGCATAATTTGCTTTTTAACTGTGTTTTGATAAGCACTGCTGATCTTTTATTTTGCTATCATTTCATCTTAGTTGACACTATAAATAAGTTGTGATTTCCCTAAACTTTTCAAGAACAAAGAAAGTCATGGTGCTGAATTCTGCAGTCGGCTATGTCCATCATGTAAAAGACATGATTTGTCTTGATTATCAAAGTTCACTTCAACCTTTATTAAGTTATTGTCATTGACATGTCAATATGGTCTACCAAATCACCTCCTTGTAACTTGAAGGTGCATAGATGTAATAGGAATACTTGTTCCCAACTCTCCACCCTTTGTCGTGCAAAGGTTTCAAGTTTATTATATTTACAGTCTCTTGCATTATTTTTGCTAACATGTTATACGAGACAAAATTTGTCAGAAAGACATATGGATAGTGGTGCTTAAAGCAATCTGTTTCATCTGTCTCCCAATCTTCATCATCTGTCTTTTACCTGTTATTATTTTGGTGGAAAACCAAATCTGTAATTCTCAACTTCAGTAGATTTAAATTCTCTGAAACAAATTCCTGCGGAAATAAAAAATGTACTCAAATATTAGTCAGGGTACTCTCTATTCACTATGTTTATACTGATATTTAGGTCATAGTCATCCAAAGGTGATTACTAACTTAATATAAATTTTATTTAAAAGAAAGTAATGGCGGATGCTTCTCTAAAAACAAAAAGAAAAATATGTAACATTTTTCAAATTGTTTGACAAGTAATGTAACCTCCATGGCTATTGCTTAATCTTCTGCTTCTGTTTTTTCATTTTTCTTATTAGCTTCTGTAATTAGTTAATTTCTCTTCCACTGGCATTGAGTTCCTTTGATTGTATAACTTGATCATACCATCAGGGTGTTGCCCCCACAATCTCGTTGTTGCGCGTGAAGGAAATTACTCTTTCAATAGGGGTTGTGAATAGCAGATTGTACATCCTTGTGATGCCCCATCATATATTAGGAGCCTTCTTGCTTTGTGTCTGAGCTGGTTTATACTCATTAAGCATATTATTTTAATTGGCACCTTCACAACTTGAATCCACAAGAGACTAGGGTGTTGTTTGATAAAATTGAAAACTAAGTGTTGAATTTTAAGTGTTGAATGTCGTAAATGCTGAAAGTACTAAATGATGTACCCATTGATAAATACTAAACATAATTACTGAATTTAAAATAACAGTTGAAATTTTCTGAAATTGTTAAGTTGTGTTATCAAACAAGCTAAAACGCAATAAGCACTTCACACATTAATTTTTAAGTGCTGAACTATATTATTAAACAGCTTTGTTAAGCTCTAGTCATTTGTTTTTGTTTTTATGAAGCATGCAAAAATTGGTTTCTCTGGGAGTGCTCTTTATGCTATTATAGTGTCCGTGCACTAGGTGCTTGACCTTGAATTCTATTTTGTGATGTTTAATTTGTGTTTATTATATGCATGGTATAGTTTTTTTCGGGTTACATTGCTTTTAAACTATTTAAGGTTGTTGTCTTACATGAAGTTATATACTTAAAATTTATTATAACCATTGCTATTGCACTTTGCAGAGATGTACTTTGACAGAGGAAACTTTTATGACTTCACTTCCCTTGGTTAGTATGCAGTGTTTGTGATCCATTTTTAATTTGGATCCTATTCTTAGAAGCAGCAAATATTTTTCTTGCAGAATGCTTCAGCTATCTTAATCTACTGTTTCCGAAAGCTCTAATCTAAGTAAAATGCTGAGGAATATTTAAATTATTATTTATTTATCGTTGATTAACAAAATTCGTTTTGGTTTTGCCTAATTTGCAGTACGTGAATTAGATGTTCCTGGGGAACTATACGAAAAAAAATCATACCCATTTGAGTTTTCTACAGTAGAGATGCCGTACGAGACATATAATGGCGTGAATGTGAGACTCAGGTATGCAAATATTTTTTTGAAAACCTTGAATCCTTTTTCTTGAATAATTTGGTTGGTGCACCTTCGAGTAGTTTGTTACAAGAAATGAGTTAGTTTTGATTTTGATAGTTTGATAGCATAAAGATCGTTTTTCAGATTTCTCTTTTCTATGTATTGTGTTTGTCAGGTGGGTAGCAAGTTTCTTAGAATTATGCTTGCTTGAGTGAGGATGATGTTCTGCTGGGGGATGAATTATTTTTAGCTCTGCTTTTAGTACTTTTCTATTTTTGGACTCCATTGAAATATCAACCCTGATAGTTCCTCTAATATTGTTGTTTCTTGGCTATTAGTATCTGTGCACAAGCATCTGCATGTCATGTTTTTTGTTTTGGTAGTGTGTGATTGAGCAAATTAAAACTTGCTTTCACTTAAAGCAAAAATTGAGGCTGGAATCATATTATGTCCATCTCATACGTTTGTATTTGATGCATCATAATCAGTTCAGTTTCAACTTTATTTCCAGCCTCAGTCTTCGCTTCTGTATTTGGACTATATGTATAAATCTAAAGTTGGTTTGTCTAATAGAAAACTTATATTACAACAGTTTGCTTATTTGCTCTTGCACAGGTATGTTCTGAAAGTGACTGTCAGCCGTGGTTATGCAGGAAGCATCATTGAGTACCAGGACTTCATGGTAATTTCTTTTCTCTGGGTTGCCTCACTTCCTATAGTGTATGCTTGCACACACATGCGTGCTTTCAGTTGCCAGTGCTAAATTCAAGTTGTATAATGTTGGTAAGAGCTTTGTCATGGATTCTTATGTAAACTATGCCAGTTGTTTGTCATTGAATTTTTAGTACTCACGACAGATAGGCACTGATAGTATGTTATCTTATATATGTGTTGACATAATCTATGTATCAGGTTCGCAACTATTCACCACCTCCATCAATCAACAATAGCATCAAGGTAAAAGAATTCAATTTCCATTGTGATGACTCTCAATCTTATGTGAATAACTCCCCTAGTTTAGAAAGGAAAGGACAAAAGTCTTTGATAATAGAGCTGATAGCGAATCGAGGGATAATTATTCTTATTATTATGGTGGTCAGTTTTTAAAGCTATTATTATTGTACAACTAGTAGTTACTTGCAATAGAAACTATAAGGTACCTTGCCAATACCCATCATAATAACTTGTACATGCCAATCTATTATCACAACTCTACCAAGCAATTTGAGAAAGCCACAGTCTGCAAAATTCTCATTACATCAATATCTAGCCACAATTGGACACAGCAATGCCTTCTGCAGAAGCCTTTGCATTAAGCTTTTAGCCTATGACTATCTAGTAGAAAGCATCATCATATTCCAACAAATACGGTCAGTGAGGTCGCAAAATTGCATAGATATGCCTCTTTCGTTTTTGTTTTCCAGACCAGCAATAAAGAGCATCCCTTGGATTTATAAAATTTATACCAAGGGTATGCTAAAGTTGAATAAACATGAATGTTCAGGGCCCCATCTACTTGTACTTTTCTCAGTCTACAAAACATAACTTGGGGGGTTAGCTGTTGTCCAGTCTCCGCAATGAAAAATGATCAGTTGATTTATAATTTCTTGAGGTTTGAAAATAAATACTGTGGTACTTTTGACATTATAAAATTTGGTCGGAAGTTGGAATTGAAGATTGGGAGTTGGCAAACCTTTTTGATTTGTTTGGCAATTGGGCTTAATTTTGAATATCATGAATTGTGCAGATGGAAGTTGGAATTGAAGATTGTCTGCATATCGAGTTTGAATACAATAAAAGCAAGTAAGTCTATTTGTGAATAGGCATTCAATCAATCTCCTATTGATTTCCGATACTCTTGAGTAGGCACCTGTAATATGGTGGAATATTCAGACCCACAATCTTAATTATAGCAGTTTGGGTTATTTACTAGGAATGGCTTTATTTTTCTGGTATTTAGCTTTTGAAAGGTGCATATTTCTGCAGTTAAGTGGAAAATTAATTGTACAGGTACCATCTCAAGGATGTAATAATTGGAAAGATATACTTTCTTCTTGTACGAATCAAGATAAAGAATATGGATCTTGAGATCAGGCGCCGTGAATCAACAGGAGCAGGGGCGAATACACATGTTGAGACAGAGACACTAGCTAAATTTGAATTGATGGACGGAGCTCCAGTTAGAGGTATGCTGTATCATAAATTTAGAGTTGATTTTGAATTTTAACCGGCAAGATGTAGAAACTATTTTCAGAATAATGTTTATATAGATAGATCATTTTGATGTTGTCAACAGAAGTGATAGTCTTACACAAATCTACTTATGTTCACAGGCGAGTCAATACCGATCAGATTGTTCCTTAGTCCTTATGAATTGACACCAACACATCGCAACATTAACAACAAATTTAGCGTGAAGTATTATTTGAACCTTGTTCTGGTTGATGAGGAAGATAGACGATACTTTAAGCAGCAGGAAATCACAATGTACAGGTTGCAGGAAAATTCTTGATTAAGCTAAGGTTGGTGGTGTAAACTGGATGAGAGAAGAGAGACTAGAAAGTAAACTGCCTTCTGACACTATGTAAAGCCTTATGATCCAAACTGGAGGAACTGATAATGAAAAAGAATTATTTGAGTGAGGTTCATGTGTATTGGCAAGTGTCAATGCAGTCTTGAATGCAATTGCGCACTTGCACAGAGTTGCTTAAGTTTAGGCTATTGGATTTATTTGTGTAAATGAGCCAAGTTTGGAGTGTTAATAATGTTGTCTTCTAATTACTGCAGGTGCCTCATCTGCTTGTAAGATTATGGCATATTATGTGCTTTTCAGACCTCCCATATTTTATGTTGTCTCGCTTTTTCCCCCAAAAATTTTAAGTGGTCCTCTTAAATTTTAGTATGGAGTATGGAAGCTTTGATCTCAAAAACTGAAACTGGTTTTTCAGAAGTTTGGAATACACTTTTTTTTTTTTTTTTTTCCCAAACAGAACAAGTTTTTAGAAGTAAAAAGACTTTTTATTTGATTGTTTCTTTATAGTGAAAATTTGAGCCAGAATGCATGGTGTAATTATGATTATTGAATAATAACTAATGAAGAGCCAGAATGCATGGTGTAATTATGATTATTGAATAATAACTAATGAAGTTATTTGAGGAGCCTTTTCTAAGGTATCCTTGTGATTCTGATATTTTGCTAATGGAATCTCAATTCAGTCAAATGTGTGCCAAATTTTTGTTATTTATATGGTGTATCTACGTTTCTATTTCATATATATTCTAAAATATCAAGAGTTTCTTGTTCGGTTTTTGGTTTTGAAATATAAATTGATTTGAGAATGGCCAGTTTTGAGAAATAAATACAAAACAATATTAAAAAAGAAAACTTATAAGACTCCATGATGAGAAAGAGAAACAAAAATATCTCATGATCCATACGTAATCCAAATGTGAAATGGCAGTCGCAAACATCAACCACAAGTGGAGATTCTTGGAGGATATACAAATCCACAAAGCCATTGACTATGGCCCATTCGTATTCCACCAACCAATAAATACCAAACGAAGAAGCTCCTCATGGCAGCTTTTAATTTGAAAGGATGACTTATATTTAATTAAGCAACTCTTTTTTAAGCTCCTCATAAATTGATGATGGCTGCAATCAGCTGTCACTCATCTTCTTCATCCTTGTACCCCAATCTTCAATCATCACCTCAAGGCTACTCTTTATCTTTTGTTAGAATCAGAGTAAATGGGAGGCTATCTCCAAAGGGAAGATTAAATTCACAAACTACACTTCCAAGACTCATGAGATTGACAATCACTAGTACAGCTCTTAAAACTGCAAAAACACCAGGTTTGTACTTTCCATTTCTTTAATTACTACTATGGTTTTGATCACTCGAGACGACGAAATATTTTTCTTTCAATCCTGAATTGCTGCTTCTTTTTCGAGTAAGCAGCTGAAGAAGATTGGAGGGTGAAAAGAGAGGTCCTTGTGGAGAAGAAGGTTAGGAGTGTTGATGTTAAGGAAGCTCTCCGCCTTCAGAAAGAAAATAACTTTGTAATTCTCGACGTTCGTCCAGTAGCTGAATACAAAGAGGTTGTTGTTAGTCTGCCTAATCCTTAGACGATGCGTTTCTGGTCCTGTTTTATCAATCTCAATGAACAAATGATTATGCTCCTGCAGGCTCATCCACCAGGTGCCATAAATGCGCAAATATATAGGCTTATAAAAGAGTGGACAGCTTGGGACATTGCTAGGCGAGCTGCCTTTGCATTTTTCGGCATTTTTGCTGGCACAGAAGAGAATCCTGAGTTCATAAAGAGTACGATATCTTCTTGTTATGTTATGCTTCCCATTTGTTGCAAACCTGTAAATGACTATTCACAAGAGGTTTCTGTGTACTGGCAGCTGTGGAATCAGAGCTAGATAAAGATGCTAAAATAATAGTGGCTTGCTCGTCTGGTGGAACTATGAGACCAACTCAAAATCTACCTCAAGGCCAGCAGTCAAGGTATTTACGATACCCGACATTCATTTAGACACCTAACTGAAACTTTTCTGAGTTATGTTATTGTATTAGTATAATTACGCTCAGTATCACACTAGTAGTAATTAATAAGGAAAACAGTTAGGAGTTTCATGACGAGTTAGTCTCGTAATCATGTCATGTGATCTGCATATTCCAAAATGATAGAAAAATAATGATTTTGTCAAATGGGTCGTACCATATGGCTCTCTCTGTAAAGCATATTGTGCTATCAGAAATTGATAGCTCTTGAGAATGAGGTTAGCTGCAAAAATAGTTTAAATAACCCTAGAGTACAATGAGTCGACCTATTTGCAAGGTAAAATGCACGAGAGTCACTTAACTTTGCCTATTATTTCAATACCACAGATAAATTTTAATTTGTGTCCTAAAAGTAACTGAACATAGATTCTTGTCCCTCTAAAAAACCACTATTATGAATTCCCACCAAGGCCATAGCAGAAAATCGACATGGCATGCTTTGACAACCACATCAAAGTCTAAGAGACACCGTCTCACGTTCACTTATACCATGTGAGCTGAGCAATAGAAATACCCTAAAATTTCAGTTGTTCATAGGCTGTGATTAATAGTATCTCACTGGTCAAAGTAACGCCATATCATCTTTCGAGCAATTTAGTGAGAATCATATTCAATTATTTTATGGAAGAAATTGAAGTTTAGTGGGTAGTAAAACAGTAGGGAAAGTTAAGTGATCTTAGTTGCATTTACCACACTATTTGCATTCAAAATCCAGACGTATGACGAAGACAGAAGAAAATAAAATCTTACATTGCATAATCACTTGATAGGATTATGCAAAGGTAACAAAATTTAAAGTATAGTCCTCAACATGTGTATACTAGAAATGTAAGCAATCCAAGTATCCCAACCTTAAGTTTAATCGTTTGCTTGCTTGATGCCTCCGCCCGAGAATAAAAATGAATGCTACTTATTGTTGCAGATCACTGATAGCAGCCTATCTACTAGTCCTCAACGGTTACAAAAATGTATTCCACTTAGAAGGAGGCCTTTATACATGGTTCAAAGAGGGATTACCAGCAGTTTCTGAAGAGTGAAGCACCATGATTTTCGAAGACGGTTTTGCTCTTTCTACAGATGTACTTTCTTTCTTTCTAGAGTGACTACTTCAGTCCATAGATTTGAAATATTTTTATGTAAAAATTCAGTTTTGATCTTATTAACAGACATAAATATCACAAAAAAAAAAAAGACGAGCTTGCATGTCAAATGATAATCATGAAAGTACTCTTAATAATTTTTATATGATCAGTGAATATGGACCAAAGAAACTGGAAGAGAGAGTTCAACCATCGAAACCCTGATCTGTTGCAATTGTAGTTTGTCCATTGAGTTTTAAAGTTGGTTATGTTACTGTCACGCCATAATAGGACATCTTTATGTAACTGAATATTCATGAGGGAAAAAAAGATCCTTTAATTTCAAGATCTTTTTCTGTGAACTCTTGTCAGTTCTTCACTGCTCAAGTTGTCCAAAATGTATACGAGAAAGAATACAATATAAATGGTGTTGTTATTCAGACAAAATAAGAATGTTATGCGTCCCTGATTCAACAAAAACAAGTTAAAAACTGCCTTTATTCTTATAAACCAAATTGAATTCATGACATCCTCAGTTACAAATTTAAAAGGCCAGGTCATACAAGTTCCTAAAGAAAGCTGTCACTAATGCCTATTCCAGCAAATTCTTCATGAAAGTTGCTCAAAAAGTGCAGGGAGGTTGAAGAAACGAGCAATAAGGGGACAACGTTTAGTTAATTCAAGGTTTTGAAATTAGCATCTTACATTATCTAACTACTCCTATGTTTATTAAGCCTTCAAAGAAGCTCTTGCCATAGCAAGAGCGCCTTCATAACTTCGGTTCTTACCAGTGAATCCACTCATGTGGACAAAAACACAGCCAGGGATACCTGTCATGTCAGAGAGTTCTTTATCTACTAGACCTCTCCAAGCAACCGGTAGAGGTTTCCTGCTTTCAAAGTTAACTGGTGAGACTGCAACTGCTTGCACTCTCCAATTTTGAGACCTATCATCCTGCAGAGAACAGTAGCATCCATAACAAATGTCATAAAAAAATGCAAAAGATAGCATGTACACTGCATGAGTATCTCTATGAAATAAGAAGGTTGTGGAGTGGATCTGTTTGAGAATATCGATTCCAGAAGCTTGTGAAAAATTGCCTTTTGTAAAGACACCAACTGTTCCATTATTCTCTTAAGGCAACTTCTGCATGTGACAGCAGTAAAATGATCGAGGAAAGTATAGATACCTGGTAAATAACATATTTGATGGAAGGATCAATCTTCATTTCTTCCTCAAGTTCAAATATGTGGAGCTTCCACTGTCAGAAAGTCAGTGTAATAAGAACTACAAAGATGCAATCAAATTCTTGAATTCGAGTTCTGTGTCTACTATGAAATGATATTGCCAAATCCCAGTCGGTATTCCCTTGACGGGAAAAAGAGAGAGCGGATGTTTAATTAAGTTTCCAATTAGTTTGGGACTGATGCTTAACTGAACTCAGTTGGATATAAAGGATTAAGTGCCTTCATCAAATAATATACAACAATACTTACTACAGCAGAAGACATAGACAGCTTCACGATTTCCCCACTATCGTCAACACTTTTCCTTGAGGCAAGACATTCCCTCACAATTGCTCGTGCTGGTAACCACGATTTTGCATGAAAAATAACACTCTGCCAAGTCGAAATTGTTAAGAAGTTTCAGTTACAAGAATGACACATTGACGTAATTCAATTATGCTTTTACTACTAGTCACAAGTATGCGGCCCTGGCACTCAACTGACAGAAAATAATCAAGCATGAAGCATATTAAAATATGATACCTCCAAAAATTCATTGCCGGCTAGTTCCATTGCACGTCTAAAGGCTTCATTCTCTCTCTCAGAAGATCGATCAGAAACAAACCAGTCGAGATTTAATCTGTGGACTCTATGAGATAAAGTTGTATTATTCAAGAATCTAGGGGGTTGGTCTGTCTCATATTGACTAGTTCCATTATCAATAGCATCAACTGCCTGAATATCAGCAGCAACAAAATGAAAACTCCAAACTGTTAAAATATTGAGAACACGCATGATCATCATCCTCGTACCTCCACAAAATTTTGATAGACGGCTAGAAACAAGCGATGCACATCAGGATGATCTTGATTCAACTGAAGCTGTTTTGCAATGATCTCTGGTCCGTAATGCTGAAGATATAAAAAAATAAATATATATGAGCAGATTACAAAACCGCATAATAAAAAGAAAACGAAACGATCAAGAAGAGAGTGTTACCTTGTAAACAAGGCCAGCAGTACTAAGTTTAGTGGTGAAGCCATGGCCAAAAACCTGATGAAAACCGGACTGGTGATGATCAAAACGACATTGGGTGGGATTATAAACGCCTCCAACATCAAGAACGGCATCAAGCTTGTCCAAAACCTAACATTTAACAAAAAGAAATCCTAAAATAAACATCTAATACACTTACTAAGCATTGGCTTAGTGGTTATTACGCTACAAAAGGAAGCGTGAGGTGGTGTGCTCGAACCAGGGGATCTCGGGTGCGGATGATTTGAGCATTGGAGAAGAAATGGGTAAGGCGGATGATGAAGCAAGCAAGAGCTTCGTCGCAGTGAAAGGACCCATCGTGAGTACCCACTCGCTTAGTAAGTGCTGCTGCTGATGATGATGATGATGATGATGATGAACGATGTTGATATGAAGTGTAGAGGAGTTTCATATTTTGGCTTATACGTCGGATTCCCACTACCGCCATAATCATGTTCAGAATTTCTCTTTGATTTTTCAGTTTTCCCTCCCAATTTCACACCTCAACTACCCTATGTAAAACCTTACCCGTTATTATTTGGGAGGAAGTTGACGTAAATGAATATAAATGTAAACTTTGTTTTGAAGTTTTTAAAACATTAAATGAAAGTTTGTAATTGACATTTTACTTTCATCAATCTCGAAACCTTAACGTTCAAATCGAGGATTAATGAAAGTCACGTAATTTTTTTAATTAAATTAGATTCGTTAATTTCCAATCAATTTCACTAACTTTCAAACAAAATTAATATTTAATTTTCATTTCCGTCAATTTCATTTTCGTTCTGTTATTTTTATTAATCTTCTCTAATTCTCATCTCTATTGATCGGCTTATATAAATTTCCTTTATATTTTTATATAGATAATCGATCTCAAATGTTATACTGGCAATTTTCTTATATAAATTTAAATTCATTTTGAATTAAACGGTTTTATTTTAAAATTAGATACTTTTAATTTTATTTAAATAAAATCTCTATATTTAATACATCAACCTATTTTTATAAAATTGGGAGATGGTATAGTAAAGATTGTACAATATTTGTCTTTCAAAAAAAATTTGTACAATATTTTTCTTTTTTATTAAGAAGAGAGATTAAAGCCTCCTGAAAACAATAAGGAAACAAGAAAAAAATACAACTACGTTTTAATATTTTGTGGAAGTGAAACATCATAACAATTAGTAATAAGATTATTTTAGATGTTTTTACCTTCATATAGTTATGTGTATAATATTTAGAAGATTCTTCTTAATAAAGTATTTTTATATGGATGTTTTATTGTTGATAATAGTTTTGAATTTTTTAAAATATCTAATATCATTACGTAACGTAAATGTGATTGAGGTTTAAAAATTGACCGAATAGAGATCTTTTTCTGACGACCAAACCTTCTAAAAATTTGAATATTCAAATCACATGAGTCATACTTACTCTAAATTAAAAGAAATTCTAAAGCACTTCTAAAATATTGTGATTTTAAAAAACTATAAACAAAATTACATATATATTCCTTTTACGAGAATAAAATTATATGTTTTTCATTATATTTCAAATTTTTTTTTGTCTAAATACCCTCCATCCTTTAAAAAAAAAAAAGAAAAAAAAGAATACCCTCCATTATAAACAGAAATCGACTTACTGTGCAAGACAGGTCGAAAAGAAAAGGCAAGTTGATACCCATCGGAGTTGTTGGAAATTTGGGCATGGAAAGACTGCAGAGAATGTTCGGCGGTGCAGGAGGTGGTTTGGGTCACCCTCCTCCCGATTCTCCTACTCTTGATACCTCTGAGCAAGTCTACATCTCCTCTCTCGCCCTCCTCAAAATGCTCAAACACGGTCTCTTTTTCCCTTTCTTTCTTTCTTTATATTTTACTTTGATTTTTTCTTATGTTTCTTCTGGTATCTGTTGATTTTCGTTTTCTCTTTGGGTTTTGATTACTCTTTTCCGAGTGCTTTTTAATTTTGGATTTGGACGGTGTCAAATATAGGAAGAGCTGGAGTCCCGATGGAAGTAATGGGATTGATGCTTGGGGAGTTTGTCGATGAATATACTGTCCGTGTTGTTGACGTCTTTGCTATGCCTCAGAGTGGTACTGGTGTTAGTGTTGAAGCTGTTGATCATGTCTTTCAGACTAACATGCTTGATATGCTCAAACAGACCGGCAGGTATCTCCTTTATCATTCAATTCCATTCCTATACTGAATGAAATACTCTCAATCTTGCTCGACTCTCTCCCTCTTTCTCGCTGCTTCCTTTTTCAGTACTTTATTCCCTGTTTCAGGCCAGAAATGGTTGTTGGTTGGTATCATTCCCATCCAGGATTTGGCTGTTGGCTCTCTGGTGTTGACATTAACACACAACAGGTGCTTTTCTTCTTTTATTTTACTCATCTTCGGCTATTCTAATACGTTCATGCTTCATATCTAATATCCATGCTTCCAGCTCAGGAATGTTCTCTTCTTCTCCCTGTTTTGAGTGTGTTGTTTTTCTTCAGCTCCTTTCTTGACCTGGTACTTATCCGCCATGACAGACTAGATTGGTAGGATGTATTATGAAAGAGGGAGCATAGTTCATCATTAGGGCTTGAATAGGACAATAAATTCACTGGTTAAAATCAGAGCAAACAAGTAGGAAGGCTGGAAGTTGTACCTTAGGAAGAAGAAGATGTGCCACCAGGTAGTAAGGGAAAGATATTTGAAACTTGAATATTACCTGTGTGGGTAGTGAATATGTTTTGCATCTAAACGTTTGAAAGTTATGAGAGCCATGAAACCCTAGAAGTTATATTTGTTGCTCAGAAATGCTAAAGTTAGATTCTTAGTTATTAGGATTTCAATGGATAAAATAAAATACATTCATGTCCCCTGAACTATTGTGTAAGTAAGTATGTCACTAACATTATGGCTCTTAAACTTCATTTTGTGACATAAAAGTCTCGAACTTTACATTAAATTCTAAGTCATTGAAAATTCCTTAAAAAAATTAATTAAGAAATGACTTGGACAAGTTTGACTATTAGAAAAAAAATTTCCCATGTCGAATTATGGTCAAATACCTAATTTCAGGTCATGATTTTGTTATTTTTTGTGACGTATTTTCTTTCATTTTGGACTACGTACTTCAAGGAGTTTTATGTCACAAGATGAAGTTTAGGGGCCATAATTTAATAGTGATATAGTTCATGGTATTTTACCCTGACTTCTATCATGACTAGAAAGATCCGGTATTGTGTGTCTAGCCATACAACGTATGGTTTGTTGAATTCTGCAAAAACCTTGAGTTAGTCACTTTAATCTTAATTGCACTTGAACATTTCAGAATTGCTCCTTTGCTTGCTACTGACCTTATACTTTATCATGTTTGGTTTGCAGAGTTTTGAAGCTCTTAATCAACGGGCTGTAGCAGTTGTGGTGGACCCAATACAGAGTGTTAAAGGGAAAGTGGTCATTGATGCTTTTCGATTGATTAACCCTCAGACAATGATGTTAGGCCAAGAACCACGACAAACAACTTCTAACCTTGGGCATCTTAACAAACCATCCATTCAGGTGAGTGCACACACTGACATCTTTATATGTTATGCCTCCCTTAATTTTGTTATCTTCTTCTTGTAATAGATCCCTGGATTGAACATACATACAAATGTCAATTGATTTGCAGGCGCTGATCCATGGATTGAACAGACACTATTACTCGATAGCCATCAACTACAGAAAGAATGAGCTTGAGGAAAAAATGCTTCTTAACCTGCACAAGAAGAAATGGACAGATGGATTGACACTTCAACGTTTCGATACTCACTCTAAAACGAATGAGCAGACTGTTCAGGTCAGTGGAAAAAATTGAGCGACTTTTTATAATGTACATAAAAGAACATAGATGCAATGTGAACTTGTGCAATATGAATGAAAGAAGCATAGATCACTGGCAACAATTTGAATTACCATATCCTATAACTAAAGCATGTAGCTCCAAAATGCAAAAGGTTCAATTGCCTTAAGCTAAAGTTTAGGGCACATGTAACTGGTCCATTATTTGCACGGTTGACACATTCGTTTTCGCAATAACATGTGTATCAGATTACTGATTGGGGTCCATACTTGACGGTTGATTTTAAATTTCTAATTAGCCAAATGTTGTAAGAACATGGACGAGAAGCTAGCAAAGAAATGATGATGTAGATGGTTACAAGCATATTAGAATAATAGCTTTCAGAAAGTATCACCCACGAAACAGGGCACTCTCTTAAAACCGCTTTAAATAATAATCTTTCTTCTGACGGTTTATGCTTTCTGAAAGATACTGTTCTGCATACGTTTATCAGCTTGTCCTCTTGTGTTTTATGCATAAGAAATCTAATATGCTGATAAACCCTTCCTTGTAAACAACCATATCGTTGCTGGGTTGTAGTCCATGCTCGAAAGATATCCTGGGTAATAAGTAATTTGAAACCAACAGTCTTTTGTGGACTCTATTAATAAGCAATCTGATGCAGAAGTGTTATTGAGAGAATGAACGTGTGCAACAATGCGAGTAATGGATGAGTTACATGCGACCTAAACTTTAGCTTAAGGCAATTGAACTTTTTTTTAGGCAATATGGGTGTAACTAAATCAAGTATTAACTTGTGTTGATATGAAGTCATTTAACCCTTGAAAGTTTCATTAATTTTCTGCAATGAATTAAACAAAGTAGTAATATGTTGGTCAAAGAAGCTAATATAATGTTGGTTTGCATTTTGCAATGAGGAGCAGGAGATGTTGAGCTTAGCTGTGAAATACAACAAGGCAGTGCAAGAGGAAGATGAGCTGTCTCCTGAGAAATTAGCGATTGCAAATGTGGGAAGGCAAGATGCAAAAAAGCACCTCGAAGAACACGTCTCTAACTTGATGTCCTCGAACATAGTCCAGACTTTGGGTACCATGCTTGACACTGTTGTTTTCTAGGTTATCCTTTTCTTTCTTCTGTATTATTTGTTATTCTGTCCAGAATCCTCTTCTTTTTAGCTTAAGTAGAATCAATGATCTTGGTTTTTTTAACATTGCTATCCTTTAATATTTCACTTAAAGAAGAAACTGCTTGCCCATGTCAGTTATTCAAGCTCATTTTTTTTATTTTTTATTTTTGTGCCTTGGTTAATTAGAAGATCAATAATGCTTCAAAATTAGTTTTATGGAATCCAGCATTTACCCTCTCAAATCTTCTATTTCGAACAGAAACTGTGCACAATCAACTCGATATCGATGGGTCTTGCTAAAATGTTTGAAGACTACCAATTATCCATGACCATTCACCTAATAAATTACTCACAAACCCAATCAACAACAATCAAGCAAGAAACTAATTAAAATAAATAAATTGCTCACGTTAATATTAGAGATCGGATCTAAAATAGCTGCAATGAAAGATAATGCATCATACGTATTTTGAAGTGAAAAATATATTATTCTTTGTATCTAGTTTTAAAGGGCATGAGTTTCTATTACATTACAGTGTGTGTTATGTACTATGTTTTGTATTATATGAATAAGACGTTAATTTATTTTGTATATATTCGTGTGCTATATCCAAAATCATGCATGATCATGAGAATGATGAGGATATAAATTTGTACATTCAATACTTTTACGATTTTTGTAGGTTGCATAACCTGTAGATCCTGTAAGGTAGGGTATAAGTGTAAATACGTGTGACATATACGAAACTGGATAAATGTACTTTAAAAATACACAATTTGTTTGCTTCTGAGTGATATTATTCAGAAGTGAGAAACAAATGCACCAAGTTGAATTTCATCTTTACATGCTAAGACATTGTTTCTTATGTCTTTTGAAAGTTTTATCCGGACATTCTAATTGTTTTGTGTCCTATATAAAAAGAGAGTTTAAATTTCAAAGTGTTAAATGCAAATTCAAATGAAGTATTAGATAGTTGGATCATTTGTTAAAAAAAAGAAAAAAAAGATGGTTGATCATGTTGCTGAATGAAGCGTGTAGTTAATTGAAAATTAAGAAAAGAAAAGAGCTCCCAATATGAAGATTGATGGTTACAAAAGGATGGGACTTGTTTTATTTTGTTTAACGAACTTCGGGTTCCATGGAAAAAGAAATCAACTGTGGGTCCCGACCCGACGAAGACGTGCAATTGGGCCCAGCCCGAACCACCGACAGACAGTAGTATATATTATTAAAATAGTTAATTAAAGCAGATCGTGCCACGTGGTGGATGTGCCTAGGAAGTGTTAAATCCATCCATCCAGAGGGATGGATGGGATCAAAACGCGTATTTTTGTTCATTCTCATTTAAGTATTTCCAATAGTATTTCTCATATTCTCTTTTGTTTCATTTATTAATTTTTACAAATTTTGAAACGTGAATGCAAATATATACTAAAAATTAGGGCTGTAAACGAGCCGAGCCGGGTCGAGGTTTGTCATGTTCAGGCTTGATTCGTTAAAAATGTATCGAGCTCGAGCCTTATTTCGAGCCTTAAAAAGCTGTTCAATCTTTGTTCGTTTAGTGCTCGTTTGTTCACGAGCTGTTCGCGAGCTTTTCTCGAGCTTGATCGCGAATGACTTGTTTATTTTGTTCACAAACAAAATAATATAAACTTGACTACTTAAAACAATACTTTAAATACTTAAACCTACATATGGTCATTTATATAAAAAAAACAACAACATTTGATCAATGACATAATTAATACGAAAATATCCAAATAAACAACTCATAAACCTAAATGTATGTCGCTTATTATTTTCATATGGGCTGTAAAGTTTTCGTGTTATTGTTAAGAGAATTGGGCCACAATGTAAATAGGCCATGGGCACTAAATTAGATTAAATATGAGTCATACTAACTTTCAATTTATTTTTCTAGTAATACTAAATTTTAAATTCTAAATATTAAAAAACTGTAACCCAAGCTATTTCACGAGCTAATTCATGAACTTGTAATCGAGCTTGCTCGCGAGCTTTCGAGCCGAGCTTTGACTTGCTCAGGCTCTGCTCGTTTACTGACCGAGCTTCAAAATTGTGTTCACGAACGGCTCGTTTACCGATCGAGCCGAACCGAGCCGAGCTCTTATCGAGCTGAACACCGAGCTTCTCGCTAAGGGCTTGGTTCATTTACAGCCCTACTAAAAATACAACTTATTAATATTAACATTGTGATATCTAGTTTTTTCTTTTTTTTTTTAATTACATAAAGTTGTGGTAAAAACTTACTCACTTTCAAAGTCAAACTAATTACTAATATAATATAAAGTGGTGCTTACTTAGTCGATAATTAACCAAATAAAATTTGGTTAATCACTATTAGAATAGAATTTAAGGATGAAGATTAAAACTTAATGAAATCACCTATTTTATTTTAATTATAAATAAAGTTTTTTGTCTTTCTACTATACTCTGAATAGTCTCGTATCAACCCTCGTCTTTAAGTAATTTTACTATATTTTAATCTCCGTCCTTAAATTGTAATCTACTGATAATTTGGTCAGTTATTAATTAGTGAGCATGACGGTCTATTTGATATGTATGAATCAATAGAAAGAAAGCATGTATGAAAATAAAATAAAAATGTATAGCATCAATAAGTACCAAATATTATTTTATTCTTGAAGTAAAAGTCTAAGTTGGTAAATAGATTTTTATTTTTATTGAACTTAATTTTGTCTTTTTCATTAGGTTAAGTATCATTATCATTTGCTTTTTCATACGTAATATTAGTTCTTGTATTTATTAGTTTTCGATATTTGTTAAAATTTACAGTTTAGTTTTTGAATTTTGAAAACTTATAATTATTTTTTGTCATAATTAACTTTTTAATCTTTTATGTCCATCTTTTAGATTTTAAAAATAATATATTAAACTTTCAAAACATTTATTCTGCAATATAAAATGAGTTTGTGATTATGCATTGTATCTATTTGTCTGTTTCTATCGAAATATAAAATATTATAAATCTAAAATTTTTGAAAGAATGGCCAAATAGTTAATTATAACGAAATAAAAGAATTTATTTATTTTTTTAACAAAATATGAAAATCTTGCAGTGAGCTTTTAAAATATACAGCAAGTTTTGACAAAAGCCATTGGATAATAAATTATATTATTATTATTATTATTATTATTATTATTGAGTGATGCTCCATCACACCTTGTAATTATAATGCAGAGTGATGGATCGCAAGAAGCAAAGCAAGGAGACAGGAGAGGGTATGTATAAATTGAGCTTCTCCTCGTGCCCTTACTAGAGTCAGAAAAGAGCAGACACTCATAAAATCTGACTTAGGAGACACCCTTTTGAATTTGATTGAGCTGGTGGTTTTGGATTGTAAGAATGGAGGTGTTTTACTACATGGTGTTCGGAGTATTGAGTGCCATTGTTGCTGCTCTCGAACTCAGCAAAACCAACAAGGACCGCATCAATACTTCTCCTGCTTTTAATTCCTTCAAGAACAATTATCTTCTTGTTTATTCTCTTATGATGGGTAATTCTATCTCAAACTTCCGGATCTCAATCTTACTCTTTCTTCATTTCCTTATCTGGGTCCTTTTCATTTTCTTCTATTAACATTCATCACTTTATTATATCTGGATCTGGAGGATAATCATACCCTTCTCTTATGATGGCTTTGTTGTTGTTCTTCAATTATTGATTTGATTCATTCTATAAGTGTATGTATGTTGACAAGTTTGCATCTTTATGCCAACAGCTGGAGACTGGCTGCAAGGTCCATATGTATACTTCCTCTACAGCCAATATGGTTTTAGTAAAGGAGAAATTGGACAGCTTTTTATTGCTGGTTTCGGCTCCTCTATGTTGTTTGGTACTATTGTTGGATCTTTAGCTGATAAACAGTGAGTTTAATCATCTCTTCCTTATTTCTTTATTTTGTGATGCTTCTACCAATTTCTTTTTCTTAACGAGCATGCTTGAAATTTGGATTCAGGGGTCGAAAGAGGGCGTGCGTTACTTATTGCATAACCTATATACTGAGCTGTATTACAAAGCATTCTCCTCAGTACAGGGTTTTGATGCTTGGCCGTGTTCTGGGAGGTATCGCCACTTCTCTCCTATTTTCTGCATTTGAATCATGGCTAGTAGCTGAGCACAATAAGGTGAGGGATCACTTTTCTTTCATTACTATTTCTGTGCTATTATTGCATAACTGAAAATTTCCACATTCCTGCATTATTGTTTATTTGAAAAGGCAATTGTGGATCTTATTTTAAGCCATCCAATCAGTTTTTGAAATTATTTCTGCATATTGTATTCGGTTAGGCAATTCCTATTTCCACTGCTCAGAGTAAAAACCTGCTCTGCAGTCAAAAGCTATGTTGTTTATGCAAGGACACAATGCTAATCTCATATTAATTATTTCTTTTTATTTTAAATGTTTAGAGGGGCTTTGAACAACAATGGCTATCGCTAACTTTCTCAAAGGCAATCTTTTTTGGCAATGGTCTTATTGCTATAATAGCTGGATTGTTTGGAAACCTTCTTGTTGATTCATTTTCTCTTGGACCTGTTGCCCCATTTGATGCTGCTGCATGTTCCCTTGCTATTGGAATGGCCATTATTTTATCATCATGGACGGAGAATTATGGAGACCCTTCAGAGAGCAAGGACTTGCTCAGCCAATTCAGGGGTGCAGCTGTGGCCATTGCTTCTGGTAAAGTCTGATTTTTATTTTGTACAATGATGTTAGTTTGGCCCTTGGAGAGCTGCCTTCATGTTATTTTCTTTTTATAATGGTGCATGCGTATGTGCAGTTATCATGGTCTAATGCACTTATAGATTTTCTGTTTCTTTCTGTTAGTTTGTACCCTAAAGTTGTATTACATGTCCTACAGATGAGAAAATTGCTTTGCTGGGTGCAATTCAGTCACTATTTGAGGGTTCGATGTATACCTTTGTGTTTCTTTGGACACCTGCTTTGAGCGCAAATGATGAAGAGATTCCTCATGGATTTATTTTCGCAACATTCATGTTGGCATCAATGATGGGAAGTTCACTTGCTTCTCGCTTGATGGCTCGCTCATCCCCTAGGGTAGAAAGCTATATGCAGATTGTTTTTGTCGTTTCATCAATTTCCCTCATGCTTCCTATTGTGACCAGTGTATGTATCAAACTCAAGTTCATTCATATTTTGCATTTCTCTTATCCTTTACTAGTTTCTTGTTCATCTCTAATATTTCCGGAATCAAACAGTTGTTAGTGCCTTCTTCTGAAGTGAAAGGTGGAGGCATCTCATTATCAGGCAGCATCCAGCTTCTTGGCTTTTGTGCCTTTGAGGCTTGTGTGGGGATATTCTGGCCATCCATAATGAAGATGAGATCCCAGTACATTCCCGAGGAAGCCAGAAGTACAATTATGAACTTCTTCCGCATTCCTCTGAATATTTTCGTCTGCGTTGTTTTGTACAATGTAAGTTAATCTGTATTCGTTTTTTTTATTCAAAATTTTCTTTCCCATTTTTATATCACACCGACTGATTTTGTGCTTCGTTTTGAAGGTGAATGCATTCCCCATCACTATTATGTTTGGCATGTGCTCAATTTTCCTCTTCGTGGCATCCATCTTGCAGAGGCGGCTCATGGTGATTGGAGAAAAGCCAAGTATGATCCTTGATAATTCACTTTGATGTCTTATATGCATCCCTTATTTTCCTCTCACCAATGGGGACAATATAAGAAACATGATACCTAATGTTCTTAATCTGTGTCTTTTTATCTGTTCCAGAGACGGAAGCTTGGACAGCAATGAAAGAAAGGGACACTGAGGCTGAGCCACTAAACCTTTGAATGAGTTTTGAAATTAACCACACATTCATTCATGCTGTACACATCTGTTTGTTGATTTATTTATTTTTCATTAAAGTTAGAAAACCGAATAGGAACGGAGAAAACAAAATCGGTTATGTTTTCCTGCAAAGCAAGAAAATACGAAGGAAGGTCACTTGGAGAGCATCATCGTCATATTGTTTTGTTTAGGGGGTTGAAAATTATTGTATGAATGAGCCATTTTCCTGTTATTAAAGGGTTAGCTAAGCCTATAGTGATTTATCCCAATTTTGTTTACCTGTAATTCCATACTGCAGGACTTAAGAAACTGAAGCAAATTTAACCACCAAGAATTGTGCTAAAACGTTGAGATTATTCATTCTTATGACAAGTTGAGATTCTCAAGGTTCATTTCTCTAATTCAATTGAGATAAAAACAAAAAATTTCTTGGGTAAAAACAATAAAAAAATTACTCATGGTTATGTGTTTTTACTGATTAGCATGTGGCTTCAAAAATGATGAGTGAATTCAAATTGTGGGTCTTCTTTAGCTGATATTCTCAAAATGATGGTTAATCATCCCAAAATAAAATAATTTTGCAACTTTTTAACACAAAAATTGACATTGGTATTTGTAGGTCATGTGAGGTTGAATCAACACGCATTGAAGTGTGAATTCTCTTGCAAATTAATTTGTGTTGCAAAAGTGAGCAACTTAGATTAATCGCCAACGCATGTTATTGTAACTCTCACTGTTTTTCATTAACCGCGGTAGGACCTCAAACACGTAAACTTCCCTTTGTCACATTATTCATGAAAGCTACATGATGCCACAAGAATTTATTTCTTCGAAATGTTTGTCATTCTTGTCCCATGAGACGAGTTTTGACAAATTCAATGTGACAAATCACGATTGTATGGAAAACTTTAGATTTGACAACAAAATTACACATAACTGCATATATATCATATTTATGGTATGCATTTGAGATAATATGAATGAAAATAAAACAAAAATAATTATATAAACTTTAATTGTAAGGGTAGATCCAGAGGGGCCTGTGATCGACAGCCCCGTTGGCTCGAAAAAAAGAAAAAAAATAATAAAAAGTAGTAGAGTTACTGAGTGGTGGAATACTATTTATATTCTAAATAACAATGTTTCATGTTAAAGTTTTACCTTCCACATCTCAGGTTAAATTTTAATTTATTTTCTTCTTTTTTAGTGTGTTTCTCACAATTTTATTTAAAAACATTCATCTGTATCATCGAATCAAGATACTCGCAAGTATATGAAATAAACTAAACAAAATCTCATAACAAAATACAAGAATTCAAACATAATTAATTATAAATAAGCTCTCCTGTATGGAGTAGATTTGTAATTAGCTCATTAATCATTTAATAGTGAAAAGCAATAATTAATTTGTATATAAGGAAAAAAACTAATTTTCATATAAAAAAAAGAAGAAGACCCATAAAAAGGAGGACGCGGGGAAAGATAGTGGAAATATATAGGAGCATTTACGAGATACTGAAGAAGAAGGAACCGTTTATCAAAAAAGAAGAAGAAGAAGAAGAAGGAACCGAAAAAGAAAAGCTGAGGTACGGGTTTTTTTCTTTATTTCTGGATTTGATCTATTGATCTCTGTCATTTCTTGAATATTAATACATAGATTGTTTCCTGCTTGTTTTATTTCTTTATTTTTCTGAATTTCTGTCTTCTTTTGTGTTTTTTGAGGTTGGTTTTATTTTATAGTGTTATGGATTGACATGAATTTTACATTTGTTCGTTGATCATCATATCTAATTCTTGATTTGTGATATGAAGGGTGGGTGGGTAATCATTTTTGCATAAAAAACACATCTTTTTGTTTCAACTTGTTGTGATGGTGGATGAGTAATATGGTTTACTTTTGGAATTACAAAGACCAGAACTTGTGGGGAAAAAGTAACAAAATCCTTTTATGGTCTCATCTCATCTATTTGAGATCTTAAATTACAAGTTTGAAAATGTCTGACTCAAGTGATATCTTGTTAGGAGTCTAGACCATGGATTATTTTACCTGTTGTCACCAAGAATTTTTTATCAATTGCATGATATCCGACACCAGCGAGCTTGACTGATACAAAGGCAGTGCCTTTTTCTCTTTCACCCCATATCGTATTTTCAATTCATGAGGTTTCTAGATGCTAAATTGTACTGATGTATTTACATGAAAGCTCTATAACATAAATTCATTTTAATAACTTTCTGAATCGTGTGATTTATAGGTTTGATTCTGCTGCACAGCAACAGGGCGCATTTCTTTCTGTTCAATGGATTACGATTTCAGGAACAGAGCAGCTTCACCATATGATGCACATTCTCCTATGTACAGGACCACGTCATCATCTACGGCTCCCTCAAGCCACCCAATGTATGGACAGTCTCTCTATCCAAGAGTAGGTCAGCAGGGTCAGACAGTGGTGCCTCCTGTTAGCCGCAACTCCTATAATCAAACTTCTGCTCCTGCCCCTTCTTGTGAGTCTGTCTCTACTATTCAACTATTTTCTCTACGCATTTTAGTGCTTAGCCTTGACTTCAGTGGCAAAGCTGTTATAATTTCTACTTCTTTTTCCATCTTCTTGTTTGAATTTTCCAATCTATATATGGCCACAGAGTACATTGCCTGAACTTAAAAGAACTTATGAATCCATAACTACTTTAAATTAAGTATTGTTTTGTTTTTATAGAAGCATGTTTTATGTATTTCCATTTGTGCCCTAAATATATTATGCACTTCTTTCTTGGTGAGCAGCATCAAGACCTTAGCTGAATGGTTAATATCCAGTTATTAATATTTTGATATTATGGTAATTAAAGCAGGCAGGGATTGTGGTAGCCTAAGCTTGCCTGCTCCCTAGCACGGATCGCAATCCGCAAGATGGGTCTTGGGATATCTGCTATTGTAATCTTTCTTTGACATTTAATTTATTCTCGATTAACTCTGATTATGAGCATTGTTTATTGCATAATTTTTGCAGCAGGATTAGGTATTCGCATTGCCCTGAAGCCAGAATATCGGATAACTCCCCTGGTATGATTTGATTCTTTGGACCGTGATTTAGTATTTTTTTGGCGTATGAGTGTGGGGTCTAGGAAAGGAAAACCACTTCTTTTCCATTAATCACATTCAAGATTTGCCATTCTTGAGTGAGAAATTCGCGTGTATAGTAATGGTAGAAATGAAAAAAAAAGAGTTCTATAGTGTACCGTATTCGTTCAATTTGCAAGTTTCCCTTTTAAGTGCTTAATTCCTCTATTTCCTTTGATGTGATCTTGTTGCCCTCTTGAGTGTGGTGATAAAATGTTCTAACGCAATCTGTCATATGTTTAGATCGTTTTGTGAATTAATTTTGATAATAAATGTGTTGCTTGGCCAGTTATTTTTGCTCGTTATGCATAATCAAGTGCCTTGTCAACTTTGAATAGTTATTTTACCATGTTTGGCTAATCGTAATTGCTTGTGTTGTAGCCTCAACTAGCACCAGAAATTAGAGATATTCAAAGGAGCAACTTTGAGTTTGATTTTGAGCTTGAGAAGAAAATTTTGGCTGAAGTAGAAAAGGGAAGCCATAACTTCAGCAGACTTGGTCTGGAAAATCTTCCATCTAGAACATCAGAGTCGAGTCCTTCACTGGTATGTTATCTTGTGACATTCATGTTTGTACATTTGATTGGTTGTCTTAAACTGGATTGCATTACTTTTCGGATGGAGATTTATATCCAAATGCAGCATATTTGGTTCACCTTTAGAGTATCTAAAGCTCCATTACAATGTTGGTCATTAAATGCAGGGAGCGGGTGCAGATCCTGTGATGAGCAAATACATAGCCTCAGGACTGAATCGAGAAGCTGTTGCCCTTGCGATTGCTAACTACGGAGACAATCCAACAAAGGTAATTCCATTTTGCTGTGTACATTTAAATCTACTAATAGTAGATTTGAGGTTAGAAGTAAAAATCTATATGCATATTTTGGCTTGCCTTGATGGTGGATTAATAATTGGATGGTTAAAATGAACCAGGTAGAAGAATTTGCAAAAGGTTACAGACTGTTGAAAGAAATGGGATTCTCATCGAAGAACGTAGGAGAAGCTTTACTCATGTGTGACAATGACACTGACAAGGCATTGGCGCATTGCCTCAATGCCTCATCTTGACCCAAACCAAAGGCTACTGCATATATATTCGCCTCGTTTGTTACAACATTCGTGTGATTTTTGTTTATGTTTTCATCTTATCTATGTATATGTATCTATAACTGACAGTTTGACAAATAAAATTACTCAAGTACTACTGTTATATTGTAATTTATAAACAGCAAAACTAGATGAATATTATCTCAGCGATTTTATCATATACATGCCTAAATTGACAGTAATGCAACTAATTTATTGATTCTGCACTAGATTTTTACATTGTAGTTACCTTAATGTATATAATACATGATGATCTGGAAACACTCTTTAACATAATGATGATACATGAATAATTTGATAATACACATGAATGTATATATACACAGATAAAACCAAGAAAAGCATGTATATATATAGACTTTACAGTTAGAAGAACAAAGTAATTCTTTTAGCGAGTCCGAGCACGTTTAGAATCTGTTTCCAAGTCACCAATGAAGAAGAGGATTTTGTCAAATATACCTCCTCCCCTGCAGCGATCTTGAACGGAACTTTCTCCATCTCTGTCTCCGACATTCAGATTTTCAGTTGAATTTTGGGGTTTGGAACCCAAATATCGTTGAATTTGTCCTTGGTGGACAAGGTAGTAGTCGCCCCCTTCTCTAATTATCTTCAACCCTCTGCACCCTCCACAAATTCATTGATTCATTCATTATTGTATGCTTGCTCAGATAAATAGCATTGACACTTCAAATATATTTATAATAATGAACTTCAAAACTAGTTGTTGGCGAAAAATGGACTTCCCCTTGAAACTCATAAACAATCCAACAATTTGTAAAAACAGAATGTTCAATTATGCAGGTTTTCCCAGATAAATTGACAAATATATCTCGTGTCCGTTCGGTTCTCCTTTACCTAGCGCCTGGCAGCCTTTAGCAACTGGAACAGACATTAGTTGAGTAGTACAACATAAAATCTTAATCTAACAGAATACCAACAATACAAACTCTGTGCTCCTTTTACATTTTAGCATTAGAGAAACATCAACACCCTTAAAGATGAGCCGGGCAAATTCATACCTTCAATTAACGACAAATTTTATAATACTCTCAAAGGAAACACCAAATCCGTCAAAAGCGTAAATCTTTTTTTCATTTTCTAGCCTTCTTTTTGTTCTTTTCTTTTTGATGTTTGCTAAATGCATTTATTTAATATATTCAGAGGAAAAAGCTATCAAGTAGGTTCATTCAATAATGAAATTTCATTCCAGCTAGGCTTTTCTTATCTTTACTAACTCCACAGTTACCAAACATAACCATTTACTAATATGTAATCTTTGCATATTTGTGCAGAAAATGCAGCAATGGAGGTAACTTAGTAGATAAATAAAATGAAATGAAATTGGGATATATTGACAACTTACAGTCCGACTCGATCACAACGATCTTGCACCTCGTACACATGTTTCCACGATTTGGAGTCGAGAGGAGCAAAGAAAGAAGCAGCATCTGCTCCCCATCTATCCTTGAACAGATTACACCATAGCTCATTCTTTGAGGCCAATGACTTCCATTTCTTGCATACTTTATTTATTCATAAGAAACAACAAAATGTGATACAACAAAAGGAATTAATTTAGGTCAACAGTATCATCATCATCAAAACAAATATATCAAGAGAATAATTTATGAAATAAAAATGGAATCTACAAATCAATAATAATAATATGTGATATTATCCCAAAGGAAAGAATTGAATTGAATCCTCCAGAAATATAATTCCCCGACCATTCAAATAAATAATTGAGAGATTAAAGATATAAAAGAAAACAAGATTAATACACAATTACATACCTTGATGAGCAGAAGCAAGATTTTGGTGATCCAACCAACAAAATATATCAACCCAAAGCTCTGCTGGTAATTTCTCCATTCTTTCTCCACTAAAATAATTCCACTTTCCTTACAAATTTTGTATAAAATCTCTAGTTTTTATGAGATAACATCAACAAGAATTGAACATGAATGAATGGACTTCCTCACTGTTGTTTGATTTCTTTTCCAAATAAATTTAATACTAAAATCCACGTGGCGTCACTCTATTTTTTGTACCTTAAATCGTGCAGAAAAGTTTCTAGTCTACTTTTTGGAAACTTGTATATTAATCTGCATCTCATATGACTTTTTGTAATTCCAAATTTTATAAAATCTTCGAGAATGGCCAATTTTGCCTCTAATTGCTGTTTAAATGCTACTTATTTCACCCACTATGCTTTCACAAAACCTTTGTTACAAAGAGAAATTAACAAAATAAAATATAAAGCTTGTATAAGTTTTTTTTAATTTAAAGCTTGTATAAGTTGATCACGACAAATTTAAAGCTTGTATATTAATCCGATTGCTTATCCATTGTTCAAGCGATCCTTAAACCGAGCTCTAATTTTTCTTATCTTGCTGATGTGTTGATGGAGTGTGTGGAGTTATATCAAACTGTTGATTTCGTGTCAATTTTTTTTGTTAGACATTCAGCGAATTCCGCTGCTCATAGCTTAGCGCGAGCAATTGTTTCTAGATTTGTTTGTGGTGAGTGGACATGTCCACCACCGCTTTTTAGCGAGATTATGTCTGACGATTTCCTTTAGTTTGTTATGTTTTGTTCTTAAAAAAAATAAAAATTTGATCACAACAAATTACGTTAATTTCATATTAATATCATCATGTGATTCTATTTTTTATTTTTTGTAAATGAGTGCTTTGTGATATAGTTTTTAGCAAAATTAGAACTATTGCATGCATTATTTGCATAGTTACCAAAATAATTAATTCTGGTAATATGAATCAAAATTTGTGTAAAAATATAAAATAAACTAACCGAGCCTAACCTTAATCTAATTAGTCAAAGATCTAAACAGTTTTTAGACAAAAAATGTTTAAATCCACTATTACAAAATTGACTATTTCGTTAAATCATCTGCAAACAATGCATTTTATAGTATTTTTTTTTTTTTCCTCAAAAACAAACGATAGAACCCATTTACAACCAACAAAGTAAAAAACCACAACACACTAATATAAAAATTGAGGAGAACAGTTGTATAAGTCGGTCAACTTGAGGGGGCTTCGTATTAACAAGTTTGATTTGCTCTTTAAAAAAAAAAAAAAAAAAAAGTTTGATTTGCATGTCGGCAAAATACACAAAACTACCAGAATATACAAGTTTGATTAGCATTTCTGTAAACGGTGAGTTCAAATTTTACTAACAGGTACAGATCAAATTCATCCTACTTGGAAACCTTGAGAGCAAGTTTTAACATTTCATAGGATATGAGTAAACCTGCAGCTTCCCCAAAACAAATAGGGTTCTAACAAAAGTCTTCTCTCCTCACACACTGCCACTGAGCAATGGTAATGCAGACTGGATCAGATTTCCCATATTGTCTTTCAATCTCAACACACTATTCTTGAGGGTCTTGCAACTTGTCTCGTCCACACAAACTTGGCCCTGCTGCAACTGCATCTCCAAATACCTTCTAATGCTAGCTTCTGCCACATTAATTAGGCCGAGACAAGGATTCGTGTGCATCAATTTTGTAACGAAAAATCCTGCTAGGATATGTTGATCAGCCTTCACAAGCTCTGCTACAAAGGAAGGAAATAGTATTCTTATAAAAAGAAATAGGAAACCATCTTCATCTTCCTTCTTTCTTCTTTCCTTGATCCTTGATAATTGAGCGTCCTGACATTGACGAGAAATATTGCCTGCTAAGTATGTCAGAAAAGAGAAAGTAGTTCCGTATGACGATTTGGTTAGTATAGTTGATATGATCCCGGATGATAATATGAGAATGAACAACTCCTGGTCTCTGCACAATGTATCTGCTATGTTTCCTTGTTGTAGCTTATCTTCTACTACAGCCAAACACTGCGACTGCATTGCTTCATATGGCAAAAGAAGGGAGAGCTTCAAAGCAAAAACACAATCCATCTCAAGTAATATCTGGTTCAACATACTCGCACCAACTTCATCCAGCAATGTTCCGTTTGATTTTGACGAGGACTGGTCGATCAGCCTCAGCACATTTGTCAACTGTGATTGAGCAATAAATTTCTTGAATATCTCTGCCCAACACACATGTAAAGGATGGAGAGAAGACGAGTTTACTGACTTCTCTTTCTCAAGAGGTTTGACAGATTCTACTTCCTGAAAGCTTTCCCATCCTTCATCCCAATCATCATTATCCCAGTCATTTCTTCCTTCAATTTTTTCAGCAGAAACTACTATCTTCTCCTTCCCGACTACAAAGAACCCTTCCCACTCTTCTAAAATAGCTAGCAACACGTCTAAATGAGCATCAGAACTGGAATCTTCACACAGCTTCAAAAAGCAAGAAACAGCTGTCTCCACAGTTGATAGATCATCAGGAGTGATTTCTATGCCAGGTGAGATGGCTGCCACAAGTTGGGTCGATTTAAGGGAAACTAAGGTACTTGATAACTGACTGTTACTATCTGTATGGTCTGGCAATCCAAGATTGGAAGTAGTCTCGCTCTGCTTATATGTAGAGAGATATTCATCCCACCCTTCCCATGGTAAAACCTTGGACTGTAGCTCTGCGGAGAGGCCCTTAATATTTCTACCCCTGATCAACTGCATAAGCTCTAAGACAAAAACCCGAACTTGACTCGAAATCTGAGAATTGTCAGAGAACTGGGCCATTCTATCCCAAACAGCCTGCCTGACCCTCAGCAAATCCTCCAGTTGGCCTTCCATTTTACTCAATGACAACAGCAAATGATATAAGTTCTGATATTCAGAGGATCCACTCACCAAGTCTTCTAAAATTGGTTCCAACATATATACATAAAGATGAAGAAGATCCTGAGATTCAGAGTCTGCATATGACCTTGAACTGGTATTTAAGGTAGATGTTGCCTCAGTGAAAACATCCGAAACGGCTCCAAAACCACAACCAGAAAATACCATGACTTTGCAAAAAATCAGAATCTCAACAGAAAATTCACCGGTTAATCCATACTTGGCATAGCCAACAATGGTGCCCCAGCCCTGGCTTGGTGATACAGTGTCCTCCATCACCAGCCTCATAAGAACCTTCAAGCAACTTAATAAGCATTCTGGATGGAAGCTAACTATTTCAGAATTGTCATTGGATGCAATTTCCTGCATGTCTCCAGTCAATCGGACCCAAAAGTTTAGCAAGATGATAAGGCAATCCTGCCATGTAGAGTTATCCAGAATATTCCCATGAGAACCAAAGACAGGTATAATGACAGTTATATACCGCTTCATGATGTCCAGGGCATCTGAAGGTGCTAAAAGTCGAATATATATTTTGGATAAATCGTAGGCATGCTCAAGTTGAACAATGAAGTCTTGAAACTTTTCAGGCCTTCCAATATTTAACTCCATTCCACTCTCCAATGTCATAAACAAACTTACAACATAATGCTTATATACATCCTGCCACACAAGGAGATCTTCAGGTACTGTATTGCTAAATATACTGGTCAGTGTGTCCACCAATTTTGCCAAGGCTTCCAAGTTTACTTCATTGATGTGTGCATACACTTCATTCCGTAATGATTGCAAATTTAGACCATCTAGTGTAACAATATTCTTGAAGTTCAGGTCCGTGATAAAGGAAACCCTCTTACATTCTTGCTCAAACACTTTGTACATGTGAGCTATATTTAGAGGAGACAAAAATGATGAGCTTGGATGTAGAGCTTGAGACGAATCTTTAGTTTCCTCTAATTGCAAGTAGCAGTCAGAAAGCAGGCCATATATTAAAGCAAGACGCTGTTTGTTGTGCCCATTAATTGCAGGATACACAACCAAGGAAACAGTTTTAATCATTTCGGAAGCAGAATCTATTATCTCTGCTTTAATCTCTGAAATCTCAGCAATAATATCAACATCAGCCCAAACCTCAGAAACAAGAATGGCACTTACATAACGAAGCAGAACCTGCAAACAAAGAAAAAAAGATGGTATACTTATTCAAACACCAAAAGATGCATAAAATTAACATTTGCATAAATTTGAAGGATGCAGGCAGACAGATCTGTGTACCTCAGTACGATTTAAGCCATATGTATCAGCTAATTTCAACACATCCTTCACAATATGCTTCTTTTCCAATTTCACCGATTCAGTCAGGGAAAAAACAGCATTCTCAATGTAATCGAAGTCACCAGACAGAAAACGTGCAGTTTCGACCCCCGGAATGACCTGCTCCAAGACTCTAGAATGTTCAGCTATGCGCTTTTTCTCGTCTAGTTTGAGCTTCCATTGCCTCCAAAAAGTCGATTGCACTTCATCAATCTTGTTGATCTCATCTGAACTCGAAAACGAAACATGAAAAAGAAAATACAATGACTGCTTATTTGTTACTAACATAAATAGCTTTAGTAGTAAATCACATTGCTAATATATCACATATTGTAAGCTTATAAAGTAGAAGAGGGCTTAATTATAATACATAAATTCACTCTACACTTGGCATGAAAAGCCGAATAGCCATTTTTGGATCCAGAAAAGAAGAGAGAAAAAGAGACCAGTAAAACATAAAAAGGCAATATCATGTTCCTCAGCTCAAGAAAACTACATTATCCTTCTCCAGCCAGCGCCTGCAATTCCAAATTAAAACCCAAAAATGCTTGTGGTTGTCTATGTCAATGGCTTTGGCCCAGGGCACCAGGAAACAAGGAGACACTCTCTTCATTACCACACGCCTTCAACACCACCCAGTGAATCTAACTCTACAATCTTCATTATGAGATTAATTAACCATTAAGGAATCAAGAATAGAGATCAAAACTGGCAAGCAAGAAATTGATCTATTTAGGAGACGGGAACATGCAATGACCTAGAACTCCTTCACAATGGTATGCCTCGATCAAAAAAATTTGCTGCAGGTCAAAATTTAAGTGGTCTATCTAATTAGTTTTACACATCAGCCAGCAAGCACCTTACATGTTTTCTCGGCCACCTTGAAATTGTGGAAACAGAAATGTCTAAATGTCAAAATTTACAGTTAAGGTGTCTAATAGGTTTCTTTTTCCTTTTTTTCGACAGCATAGGTTGTTTTAAAAGGTAGGAACTCGTGCTTTCTGTGTGAAGTATAAGCTGTTCTTTAAATGTTAAGATTTAAGCCTAAAATGACTAATTCTTTAACATAAATTTCTTGTGAATTAAAAGAGGATCAAAACAAGTTACCAGAACTAAGCGGCATATGTTTCTCTTCAAACTTTCGTAATAGCAGCTCCCTTCTCTCGTAAGGACCATTGCACTCGACTTCAAAGTTATGCAATAAACTGTAAGTCATCCCCACATTCATGATGCTACAAATCTCTTGGTAATTCTTCCTTGTCCTGAGCTGTTCCTCTATTACCTCCACCCCACTGAAGGCATCCACAAGATTCAACAACACAGAGCATCCCATGATGTCCTCCTCTTCTGTGACAGGTGGTTCTAATATTGATTTTGCCAGAGAAGCAATGACATTGTCTTTGGGACTAAAACCATTTCTCGCCAACCAGGAAATAATAGTCACAATCGCTTGCGTGCAAATGCTCACATATAATTTTCCAGGAATCACTTCAGAAGCATGTTTTTTATTATATTCCATTTTGCTAATCAAGTCGAGCAACCATGGAAGTTGCGAAGCAGCAAAAGATGAAATCTTCCCATTTTCTCTCAAAAATGTCTCAGAATCAGAAGCCGGATAGTTCTTTGCAACAGAAGAAAGGATACCTTGCGCCTTACTTAGGCAAGCTTCATCATCATGAGAGCTTCCTTTGTCAACCAATGTCGAGCTATCCTTAAGACTGATCTCCTGGATGCTAGTTGAGAGTTCTTGAACTTGGAACTTAAGAGGACTTGTCCTTGTTAGCGTCAATAAAGTATCACACTGCCCCTGCATATCTAGATCCTTCCAAGCATGAAGAAGCTCACCGATAGATTCCTCATCACAGTGGCTCAAAGCAAAACCTAGTAACTCCTTTCGAGATTTTATATCCATATTTTCAAGAGCAGGACCCCTGGCAATTGCTGCACATAAATCCCAAACAAGACCATGTCCTTTTTTAGCCAAAACAAGGCAAAGATCAAATGCCAATTGCAGATCACCAGCTACAGCAGCTTCTCTGGCAATAGCCTCCTCAACAGCTGCTATATCATCAACAGACTTCAATCCAAGAAGTTTAGCAACCTCAATAAGTTCATCAACTTGCAGATAAGCTCCAGGCTGACTAGTGATAGCCATTTTTACTATCTCCATGGGGTCTCGTATCTGCCTGAACTGCAAGGGTAGAAGAGTCACCCCAAGGTTTGGAAGCTTCACAGTGAGTGCCTCAATTGTATCAGCCTCTTCTTTCACGAGTCTGCTGCTTGGAAACAAATTTAGGCATTCCCTCGCCTTCCATATCTGAAAATTGTTGCAGAAACACACTCAGTTGGCTTATGATTAAAGAAAATAATGATTTTAATTCCAATCACTGAAAATGCAGAACCAAAAATAGCATTTTGCTTCAGCAGAATCATTAAAAATTACAAGTCGCGAGCTTTTTCTTAAACAATCCATTGATGACAAATCAAAACAAGGGTAAGGAGTAAGATAGCAAACGAGTAAAGATAGATTGAGAACAATTCACAGAATTACCGATCTTCAATTTTGTATTCATAACAAGATAGCATCAGAGTGTGATTACAGGCCTACATAGGCTATTTATGAAGAGACACTGCTCGACAAAATAATAAAAATAAGAGAGAAAAGTGAAAATTGTTCCCACTTCCAAAGGGTCTCGAGAACAATGTAGAACTGGAAAACAGTTACAAATGCGAACAAACTCTACGTTTAAAGGTATAAACCAAAAAAAGGTTCACTGATCTGAAAAATCACGATTATATCTCATATTTCAAACTATAGTAAAGCCAGTATTGAGTTCCATTAAGCTACTTCCTGTAGTAAAAGAAGTAAAAGTTATTTGTCCATGACCAGTGCAAAAATGTACCTAATACGTGAAAGCAATCAAAGAAGCTATTGAGCACGCATCTTTAAAATAACTATTGACTTATAAATGCACAAATTTGCTATAATACATTATACTTGATTTCTATTTGGATATCATGGGCAACTTTTCTTGTACCTATGAACGCTGCATCAATGGTTGTTAAAAGATGATGTGTATAATTGTCCATGTTCACAACTACTATTTTATCAATGTCTCGCAAGGTTCAAGGCTATTTCTATTTTGGCCTCTAGAAAAGTCCCAAATTTGCTAAGTTGGAAAATGAGTTACAAGTTACATTACTTATAGAAATCCTGTTAATGAAAATGGACATAAGAAGTCTTGCAAGTTACAAGAAAGAAGTATAGTGACGTAGATGTTAGGTGTAGGAATTAATTTTAACATAACTTAAATTTGTTGATATAATAAGTATAACCCCATAGCTATAATCCTAGCACTGGTCATATTTTGTAGTTCGGTCTTGTTAAAAAAAGGTTCTTAACTTATGTCTTACTTATATTCTAATTTTTTAAATATTATCTTATGTAGATATTAGAGGCTATATATTATAAAATTATACAGCACCAAAAACCAGTAGTTATTATAAATTTTTCAACCAGCAAATTATCCTACTATGTAGAGCATTTTGTATTTGTATTTCCAGATACATATTGGATTATTTTCAAAACATATAACAGAACCCAGTAATAGAGTTCGGATCTAAATTAATGCATGCAGGTGCTTATAATATGATTTATGCTAATAACTATTACCAAACCCCTAATTCTAATCAAAATACTTGAAAAGTTCGATAAAGATTTAAACTGATACCAAAGAACTAAGTTGTTATCTTGACTGCAGTATATACTTATGAATTTAAAGTACACATTGCATACAAACTTTAGTTACTAATATGAAATGTAAACCAGGTGCAATGTATGTGAACAGAAAACTATGTATCAGCAAATCATTTCAATTGGCTGCAACAAGATGATGCTAAAACTGGCAGTCTTCGCAGTTTTTTTTAGGCATATCTGTAGACTATAATAGAAGAAAATCATTTTCCTCTTAGCTAGCAATCAAGCCCAATAAATATTACAGCAATTACAGCGTGCAGATCATATTACAAATAATTTTAGAAAGTAAGAAAAACTGAAGACAACACACTGCAAAGAATACTAATAACATTCAAAACCGAAGCTGCATCTTTCTACTGTGAACACAAAAATGCAGAACAAATAACAAATTAACATTGTCTCTTGGAAAAAAGTAAGCAGATGCAAAACTTATCAAGTCTATTACACGTCAAAAAAAGTATTGTTCCACACTTTAGTAGTATCTTCCCTTCTTACATATAATAGAAATAGTAAAGTAATTTCGTATATCGACAAAAATAAAGCACACTAGAAACTGATCACATGCTCATGTGATGCAATGCATGAAGTTGCACTCTGGGAATAATAAAAAAACTTATTTAGTTCAATAATTATATCAAGCAATGAAAATACTTATAAAGGAGAGACCAAATGATAAGAACCAGATCAACTGCAAAAACAAATTCCAAGAAGCATAGTAGACGCAGAAAAAGATTAGCATCCTATATCTGGAAGATATCAATGTTGAAAACCATAATATGGCATGAAATTAATGTCTACTTACTTCTGAGCATGACAGACTCGAAGCTGAGAAAAAAAACTCCCGTGCAGCTTGAATGACAAGATTTTCTGCTTTCTCTGGTGACAAGACCACCGAACTTGTACCTTTTAAATAATTTCTTGCGAGAGAGAATCTCCCTGCTTTTAGCAGTCCTCTGCAGAATTCTGTTAACATATACTCTGGGTCAAGGAAAGGAAAAGCCTTCTCCCTCAAATTTTGCATGTCACGCCACATGGTGGCCCAGTCATTATCTGATCTACCAGGTTGGCGTCGAACAAACTTTGAAAGCATGAGGCGAAGAATCTGCTTTACACCTTTTTCATCAGCATGAGCCTCAAGGAAGAAACTCATTGGTTTCGGGACCTGAGATAAAAGTAGCATTGCCAAATAAACACGAAACAAAATGGAAATGTCAAATAGTATTTAGTAATTTCAATAGTTGAATCTCATGATTTTAATTGGTAATGATACACTGCTAAAGAATTATATTCATCTCATACTTATTATTATAATTTATTAGTTCCCCATAATTTCATGTATCAGAAACATTCCACAAAATGATGGTATGAACTTGATATGTGATCATCTTGCCCACGTTTACTACCGTAATAACCTAACATCATATCCATTATGCAACCCCAATCACCATAGTTGAGAAAGAAAGGCACAACAGGCAATAAGGCGAAAAGGGTTCTGGAGCCTAGGCGCAAGGCTAAGGCGCGAGCCTGAGCGACACAAGTCGCACCACAACAAAATAACATCTAAATTTATAAATAACACTTAAAATTTCTAAAATGACACAAATTATCAAATGAGGACAATCTTAATCATTAAATGCATGAGATAAATTCTAACTGCTAAGACATAATTATAGTTCATAATAAATTTAAATCTACAGAGCAAAGTTCAACTTCAACTAAACACTAAGTTAATAACTGATAATCGAACAATAACTACTCCCCAAGCAAAACCAATCTCCTCAGTCTTTATAGTCCCTATTGATCGTCAAAGTCACCATTTTCACTATCATCTCCATCACCATATTCCTCTTCAACGGTGCCAGAATGGAGGAGATCAGAGATGGCTGCTTGCTTCAGCAGCTCGCAGAGAAAGAGATAGTGGCACGGGTTTTGCTTTTTCTGTCCTTTTCTCTTTCCTTTTCCAAAATCTGAGACCCTTCATCATAAATATTTCCTATGGCTGTCATTAGAAGTCGAAAAAGCCCTAACAACAAGGCTACAATTGCGCCTAGGTGCATCCCACTCAAGGCGCAAGGGTCAGGCAAGGCGCACGCCTGGCTGACATTGCCCGCCACACACACAAAGAGGCGTTAACTCTTGAGCCTTAGCCTGAGGCACGCCCGAAGCGTGCCTTTGACAACTACTGATATAAAGACTCAACATATATGAAAGAGCACAAGAAGAGTCAATTAATTGAGCACGACCGTGTCTTGAAGAAAAATTAAATAAATACAAAAACCAGGACAATTCCCAAACCGATTGCAATACAAAGGCATCCATTGCATCAACACTATGAGATATTACCAACTCTGACAATTAGTAGTAATGGAATGGAAAAAAACACAAACCTGATAAAATGTCAAAAGCATTCCAGCTTCAATATGTCCTTCAGCGCGTTTGAGTCTTTCCTCAAGGTCGTTGGGATACGTTTCAGAATCTGTAATGAAAGTTTTTACCTATAATTCTCAATGATGAAGAATTCAACTTCATAATTTAACGAAACAATACATTTAAATAGACAAGCAGAAAATATTTAAATTTACTCCAGTCTACTGCAGCACTCTGAATAAAATGTAAGGATATACACATGCACAGCCAGAAAACACATCGACTGAAATGTAAGTTGGTGCGTCATTCAGAATTTATTAACAGCTTAAGGTCTTTCCTGATGAGAATATCGTATGAATAAAAAAAACACAGTACAAGGCATACCTTGCTTCTGTGGAAGCTTTGACAATATGGCGGCCAATGTGCTCCATCTATCTGTAACTGTACATGTATATACACATTGCAAACCACAATCCACAGCGTCAATCTCATCCTTGAAGAAACTTTTACTTTGCAAATCTCTGCATCCTTCGTCGATAACCATCAAGCATATGTCTAATTTATTCTCCAAAGCAATCTCCTTAAGCCATCTCACTAGAAATGATTCCTTGTGGTGTAAAGAATTATGACTATTGCTAACTTGATCTTGAGGAATAGAGTTCAAATTAGAAAACCTATTTTGCATAAAAGGAATTGCCATATCATGCAACTTTTTTACCACAATTTCCTCTTTGACTTCCTTGAGCATCATTCTGAATTTCTGATAATCAGATAGTCGTTCCCATTCCACAAGGCTAATACTAGTACATACATCACTGCAACTCTCATCAGCGTATATAAGCTGGTGTAAGTATGAAACATCTTTGTGAAACTGTTGTAATTCAAAGATACCTTTTTGACAAGCCAAGTCAACCAGGATGAGGCAGTTTTCCAGTTGGCCACTGTAGCAATCAATATCTCTAGCTCTATTCATATACCAAATGCTTAGTTCGTCAGTTGATGGCCAAATATAGCCTGGGAACCTTTTAAGTATAGGCTCTGTTCTGATCTGAATGCTAAACTCATAATTCTCAGGTAACCTGTTAATAAAGCTTAACACCTCCTCACATTCAACCCAATCTTCTTCCCTAAGAGAAACACCAATAGGAGGGGACCTCCCAGGAAGAAGCTGCGAATATATCTGTACAGGAGTAGTTTCGGGAATAGCAGCCAGTACTTGCAACATTGAAGGGGAAAGAGAATAAGGATGACGTTTGAAGAGAAGGTTCAGAGCACCAATTTTTCCACTCTCAGCAAGCGATACAGCAGCTTCATTTAAAGGCAAAACACGAAACTTGCCATACTCCTGCATTGAAAACCTGCAGGATACTATGTCATTAAGCTGTTAGTTCGTTGAAATTGTCAGGACAACGGAGAAGATAAATATAGATATAATTACTGGTAGTCACTGTAGATATTTATCTCATTCAATAGTTTTTGGCTATGAACCAATGATGATCAACAAATGAAAACATGCAAATAAATGCTGCATCACTTTGGGGAAAAAAGTAAACTTTCACTGAGATTCTTAGGGAGAAAACTACCACAGGAACTAATACAAATAAATCACAGTGATTTGCACTTTGCCATTGCAGGCATTATTATTATTTTTTGTCTCTATCCATCAATCTACAGTAGGCTAGATAGACAGAGTATATGCTAGGTTGAATGCAATTCGTTTTCTTGTATTCAATTTAGGTTGTCCTTTCTCAGTCACGATCCCTCTTTCTCTTCTGTGCTCAGTTAAAAGCATATTTTGTTCACCTTAACATTCTTTTTCAAAAAAGACAGAAAAAAAGTTTTTCTGCTAAAATTTGAATATGGTATAAAAGATTATACCATAGAAAGCATATTCCAAAATCTCTATTGTATTTTTAACACACACTACACACACATCTATAGAGTAGGATACCTGCCCATGTTAATTCCAAGATATGTCTCCAGCCTGTCTCTAAATTGCAATAGCTGAAGCCTAGCCAAACGGAAATTCCAAATCTGGCTACTTTGATTATCTTCTAATCCTGAAAAGCAGTACTGATCAGTTGCATGTAACCCGTATGAAAGTAATGCTCTCGTAGCATCTTCTGTTGCTCCAACTTTATTGGTGCATTCAGTAAGTACAAAACCAGAATCCTTAATGTTGGATAAAAACATGTTTATTTCATCTATTCCTTGACAAGAGCGCAACCACTGTGATTTTAAAACTTCATCTCTATCCAAGCCATGACGACTAGCAAAATCAAATGCCTCCTGATATTTATGATTACTGATGAGGATATTGTACATTTCAGAAATTGATCTTTTTGAAATTGATATTAATCTCCACCGCATCTTGGAAGAGTCAAACTGATCACTTGCGTCTTCAATTATTTTCTCTATATGATGCAAGCCTATTGATTCTCCACTAGCATTAGATGAAATTTCCCTCTCTTCTGAGGATTTGCTTTCCAAAAGAAACAAATGTCCCTGAAGTCGCTGAACTCGGTCTAAAATAGGCATCGAAAAAATGGAATCATTTTCTTGAATTCTAGTCCCTGTAAGGATATTCAACATAATCATAATTCCACCCCTCCTTGCAAGAGTCACAATATGATCAGACCACCATGTAAAATCCACATTATCACTCAAAAGTTCTTTGTTTATGTTTGCTGAGCCGTTGATCATCTGTGAGCCTGATCTCTCTCCACCAGAAAAGCTTGAAAGTGAACTATGTACTTTATCCAGCTGAAAAATGTGCAAGTATCCTGCTATATCTAAAGTAGCAACAAAGTTGCCTTGTGGTGACATTAGCACCTTCGGATACGCTGTTTGACCAGCATAACTGTTTGGTCTGTGGTATAACCCCTCAAATTGCACAGATGACATCGGCTTTACATCCACATTATGGGATACATGCCAAAGCAAAATATCACAGGAACCTGCAGGCAAATGAATAAATGCTCGATCATAAAGTTTGAGTTTCAGCTAAGAAATAGCATAGAACGAGAAAAAAAGTTTATCTATCTAATTCTAAACATAAAAATAACAAAAGAATTTTAAAGAACTTTTGATCAGACTCGAGCATGGGTGAGTCAGGCAGGATCTAGTTAGGAAGTTTAAATCTTCAAAGGTAGCCAACTAAGCATGTGTCAAATAACAAGGGAACATTAAACAAAAAAAAGAATAGTACTTCACGACTACAACATGGTTTAAAAAGCAAGGAAAACAATAGTCAAGATTTTGATAGTTGGTAGCCATCAACCAAATGAAAATCAAAATTATGCCACGTAATCATATAACTAATTACAAAAAGATCTCTAATTTAATCTAAACTTCACCTGAATCTTGGAAATTTAGAGTACTTAACAATACCTCGACTCGAATTGGACGGTAATGAGGTGCCAACAGAACTACCGACAACGAGAAGCAAAGAATGTACGGCATCATAGTCATGACAGTAAATGTCCTTAGGGAATGGTCTCTGTATGGTTAAGCCACTTGTTGATGTGTGCCTGGAGGAAATCGAAGCAGTTGGCTGTTGGCTGTTCTCAATATGGTGAAGAAATCCATCCGCTGTAAGAGCGATGAAGCTGCACCTGCAAACCTTCCTAAATTTAATAATAATGCAAGTTGCAACAAAATTCTGCAACTCCAAAGGCACATGCAAATTTGCACATATGCCTTATGAAAGACAAATTTCTTAAGGAATCTGTTTGCAACTATCAAACGCATAATAGATAGATTAAGACCACTAACCAACAAGAGAGTAGCAAGATAACACTTACAAACAAGATCCCTGGGCACCAGTACTGTTCTGCGGGAACATGCCTATAATTGGAGAAGTTGTTTTTAAATCTCTCTTAGTTATCCTCATAACCTCTTCGCCATTTACTTTGATAAAGTAGAGTGTATCAGTGTCATCAACTATTCCAAGAATATCGTGAGATTCTGACCAAACTCCATAAGTAAACAAACGAAGACTGCTACCTGGCATTTGAAAGGAGGTAGAAATAATTTCAGCTTGAAGGCGAAACAGAACCCATTACAGAAAGAATTAAAATCAGCATATTTTTACAACTAATTATCCAGTTAGCAGTCACGATAATAGGCTGTACGACAGTGAAATAATAATCTTATAAAACCTATCTTACATGAGAAATGAAGGTTATTACTTTCTTGACCTTGTTCTAGTGAGATTGTGTATTATTCTATTCCGTCTAAAACAGAGCCTAACAGTAACTTCATCGCTGACTACATCAAAATTTCATATGAAGAAAGAACATAAAAGGAATCGGTTTCTCAAAACCAGTTACTATAATAAAAAAATTCAGCTACCTACTACTGCACAGAACCCAATATTAATAGTAATGGCAAGTAAATCTTACTAGTAAAAACGCCACACGGCTCCTGGTAGTCATCCTCCTGCTGCAAAAATGTAATCCGACTGCCAGTAGCAACAGCCACGCGTTCACCCCGTGGTGAGATAACCAAGAGAACAGGTTTCTTAGCTTTTGATGGATTCCTGTAACCCTTCCATTTCTCCTTAAGTTGAGTAATGCCTGTGCAATCGTATTAGACGGAGGGGAAAGTCCCGTGATCAGTAGACTAATTGAATAGCATTTCATAGACATCAAAGCATTTCATAGAGTAATTGAATAGCATTTGATAAACATCAAACCTGTAGCTGAGAAGACCGATGAGAAAACTCCTGTATCGCGATCATGACTCTAAATTCAGTTCAAGGATAAAGAAAAAGGCAAGTATCAGAATGAATAGATATATTTGAATTAAATAAGAGAGAAAGCAAGATCTAAGATATACCTTAGAGGATTGAGGAGGGTAATTGGAAATGTAAGGGCCTGAGGCGTGACGACGAGTCTCGAAAAGCACTTCTTCTTCTCCGGTGTCTTCCTCCATCGCCGATGATGATGACGTCGGGACTAGCAACTAGTGATTCTAATTTAGATTTTTCTGACTCAAGGACTAATATAATAGGTTAAATAATCTATTAGGTAAAATGTGAGGGACTAAATAATTATTTATCCAAACCGACTATAAAAAGGTGACGGCAAGCAAACAGATTCTTCTCTCTGAGTAGTCTGCGGAACGAGAGAGAGATAGAAGATGCAGATATTCGTGAAAACCCTAACTGGGAAGACCATAACCCTCGAGGTAGAGAGCAGTGATACGATCGACAATGTCAAAGCCAAGATCCAGGACAAGGAAGGTATTCTTTCTTTTCTCACTCAGCTTACTGATTTCCAATCTTTTCATTTTGCACTCTCTAACTTCTTTTTCGATTTAGGAATTCCACCGGATCAGCAGCGATTGATCTTCGCCGGGAAGCAGCTCGAAGACGGTCGAACCTTAGCTGATTACAATATCCAGAAAGGTTTTTTGATATTTCACTCTGATTCATGTCATTTTGTTTATCAACTTCTATTGAATGGACTGTCCGGCTTTACGTGTTATGTAGAATCTACACTGCATCTTGTGCTCAGGCTTCGGGGAGGAATTATTGAGCCTTCTCTCATGGCTTTGGCTCGCAAATATAATCAGGACAAGATGATATGCCGCAAGTATGCTCTCTCATTCACTTTCCGAGTGTTGTTTATTCACCGTTTGTTGTTCCATTTTGCTTACTTCCTTTTCTAGGTGTTAACTGTTTTAAGATTTTAGTTTGTGGCTTCTAGGAAGCTGTATTTGTGAACTCTATTGTGTACTGACTTAGCTTCTTTGCTTTTAAAAAGTCTTGTCAGTTCCCAATTTCGGTGTGTCAGCTGGATTTTATGAATTCAGTTTATTTTCTACTGGTGGTATGCCTGTGTTGCTTATGTACGTAGACTTGTTAAGGCATGCACAAAGCAACCTCTGAGTTGGAAGAATGTCATTAGTTTGTGAGTTAAAAATGATGAGAATTACTGTCTTGTCTTGATAATTATTTTACTTTGGTGCTACCATGGTGAAGTGAGGTAGATCTTTACAATTTGCATTAATTGTACTGCAAGCTGTAGACAAGGCTAGTGTATTTATCACTTGCTCTACTAGTTAGTGAAGGCACAAGTCGTAAAGGCGCCTGGGGGATCTGGAGCCCAGGTCCGAAATTATGTGAAATATTAATGTAAATCCAGTCTTTGTCTGCCTAAATAAGAACTATTATAGTATCAGTAACTGCTTTGTAAGTTATAATGTTAATTCCAAGAGTATTGCCTAAACCATTAATTTTAGGAGTCTTTATTCTAATCAATATGAAAGGGGAGGAATAAGTAATAACATTAAATAGGCTGCTGTAATGCTAATGTTGTAGTAGGTTAACTTAAATTCTATGAGTCTTTCCAAAACTAGTCCCTAGTTTTAGAGGTCATTTATTTCAAATAAATCAATAAAAAAGTGATTCACAATCACATCTTGCTTCCAGCAACCTTCATCACAGTGTAGCGCCTTCTAATTGTGGAAAGGCACCCAAAGATGTGCGTAGGCAAATACCTATGGTAAAGCACCCGATGTTGGTGTTGTAAAGAGCTAACCTTAAGAGCCTGGTTCTTTAACACCTATGCATACACTATGTTCAGTTTTGCTTTTCATCTTCTCACTTCATTCCCTACTCAGTGTCTCATGTTTTGAGGGCATCATGGCTCCATTTGTGATTCACATTCTCAATATTACCTCCGTATCTGATTCTCTTGCATTTGATTTCTTGGTGGTATATGATAGAGAATTCGATAATGATGGATAAAGATAGAAAGGGACTACGTGCGTACATGCGGTCTAGTATAATGGAGTCGTTTAAAGCACGGCTTGGTATGAGTTTTTGGGATAGAAGTTATTCATTGGGTTGTGTAAGAAGAGGGATGTATCTTTTGGAATAGTCTTTGGGTATTGGGTTAGCCTTGGGAAGCAATACTTCGTTCGTTGTCAGAAGTTGTTGTTCTATTCATTTTTATTTTCTTCATCTTTCCTTTGCTTGTTGATGGTTAGAAGTTCTTTTTCTTTATTCTGCTCTTGATTTTTAATTTGTGGTCTCTAATGGTCATAAAATTAAATAGAGTTTTTTATGTTTGCTTCAACTCTCTCTCTTTCTCATTGGTATGACCTGCTAGATCCTCAAACCCCGCTGTAATAGACCCCGTTATCCTTAACCACGTGTCCCTTATTATTCCCTTTCTGCCCTTAATCCTCATTATCTCATTCTTTATCTGTATATATATATGCCATTCATTTTCCTAGATATGGTAGTATGCAAGATTTCAATTATTATTTATCCATATGAAAACATTTATTCTAGTGATTAATAATATCATCTAAATTCTTTTTACTGAAACTTCATTTATTTCACTCTCATAATTCTGAAGCACTCTTGAGACTTTGTTTAGCCTTTGCTATCAATTTTCTGCTATAATATTCCTGATATTGTGTTTGAACATATCAAAAAAGAAAACTGAATTGCAGCTTTTGATGTTGGTTATCCAGGTGTTATGCTCGACTCCATCCAAGGGCTGTGAACTGCCGCAAGAAGAAATGTGGCCACAGCAATCAGGTTTTCTTTTTACGATTACTCTGATGAACATTTTATTAAGCTGTGCATTTGCTAGGACATATAATATCTAAAAAATTGCTGTTCTGTCAAGTATCTTTTTGTTGATGAGTGGAACTGTTATTGGTATCTCCTTTGCAGTTGAGGCCAAAGAAGAAAATCAAGTAGACTCTTGGTGGGCAACGGATGCTGATCATTGAAATATTTGGTTGCATTAGGTTCAGATCTTTTGTTTGAATTTTAGTTTTATTGAACATATGAGAGCTGTTTTTACGAGAACAATTATGTGCTTGACTTTTGTGAAATTTTGTGGAATTAAGCTCACTTATTTTGGATGCCATGTTCGTACCTGCTGTTTTGGTTGGCTGCCTACTGAGTAATTAGCATTTCATAATTAACGGTGCCAATAGATTAGTGGGAGGTCGCTAGCATAGTGTATGGTTGATTAGCAAAGAGAGCTTCCTCATCATTTCGATTTTGATGGATTAGTTCTTTGATCTTTTATTTCAAACATCAAAATTTTAGATTGCTGGTCATTTATAATTCTATGCTTGCCAAATTAATCAGTTGTGACTTGTGAATCTTTAATTCAGTCAAAGTGTTAATTACTTCATATTCGTGTGAAGTTTATATCCATTTCAAGCATGAATTTGAACGATGTTCTGATAATCTAATTTTATTTTTCTAGTTGACTTAATATGACCGAAGATGAATAAGCATGGTTCTTAAAACCGGACCGGCCGGTCGGATCGGGTCCAACCGGAACTGGAGGTCTAATCGGTCGGTTTCTGTCCGGTTTTCTTAACAAATCAGAATCGCCCATGAACCGGTGAACCGGCCGGTCGGATCGGTGAACCCGGTTTTGGGCGGTTCAAATTTTAACCTAAAAAAAAAATCTAATTCGTTAAAAAAGGAAAACTAAAAGCATATTTGGATTTTTCTTTTAAGAAAGGAAAAAATTCTAATTAGGAAAATAAGTTTTTAAGACTTCTAATTGAAGATACTCCAAAATGAGACTAGATTATCATTTATTAATTTTAAAAGTATTCAATTCAATTCATAAGATTACTTTTTTGAAAAAAATATTTGACTAAAATGATGTCAATATTATTGACATTAAAATTGCATTACTAGATTAACATTTGAAGCTAAATAAAGATTGATAGTATGGTAATGAAGTTTGAACTTCAATTTAGGGGATGTTTGGTACAATTGTTCTTGTTTGCTGTTTGTTGCTCCTGATTGCCGTTTGTTGTTCCTGTTTGCGGTTTGATGTTTGATTATTAGTGTTTGGTAAAAATTATAATTAAATGTTGTTGTTAGAATATAAAATGACTAATTTGTGCATATTGAATTTGTTTATTCATATAAATACAAAGAGTAATAAAGGAAAATAAGATCTGCAGTATTTCTTTTTGAAGAAAAGCAGCATTTTGCTACTTCTTGAAAAAACAGTTGCTTTTTACCTAAAGAGCAAAAAGCAGCTACTCCTAATTGCTAACCAAACACCAAACCAACTGCTTTTTTGAGTGACAGCGAAACGAAGAAGGAAACGCCCCCTTAGTCTCTTAATTATTGATGTTTGAATATGTTTTAAGACATTGTAATAGCTATCAAATATTAACTATTATTTTTTTTTCAAAATTGTTAAATTTGTTAATATAATGTAAAATCTATTATTTATCAAAATTTAGAATCTGATAAAATTATCATATTACATATGTATATGTATGACAGTTAATACATTGAACCCGGTTCGAATCCGGTTGAACTCCGGTCAGATCTCGGTTTATCGAACCGACACCTTCACCGGTTTAATGGCCGGTCCGGTTCTAAAAACCATGTGAATAAGATAAATACTTGCATTATATACAGTTTAGGTTAATCTGTATGTCATGACAATATAATAGATGTCGTTGATGATCTCTCTTTGATGGGTTAAAAGCACCCATGGTCATTAAAACCATAATTACAAGACTAGACCGAATTAAATTCACCGGATTGATAATGTCAAAGGCAAATCGACGCGGTGCGTAATCAACACACTCATTAGTAATATGATGTAAAGTTAACTTCATTATATTGATGGTATCGGTGGTCGACATCGATTATAGTGACTTTATTGATGGATGTATGTATGTTATTTTAATGATTTTATTGACATAAAATGTATTTTATTGACCATTGTTATACATAATATGTAAGTGACCATGAGTCCTTTTCACCCTTTTTAATGTTTAAGTTAGCATAGAATATCTCGATGGAGATTTGATAAGATGCCAGTATAAATAGAAAGTTCTAATTAAAATAATCTAAAAGGTGTGTAAACATGTTGTTAAAACACTTAACCTATAAATAAAAACTGAGACTCTATTCTTAAATATGGTTGTATCTTGTTAAAACATCGTACCTTGCTGAAACATGATACCTTACTATTGAATACAAATATCTAAATATGTTTGCAATACTTTGCGTACATATTCAAATATGTTCTGATAACTTCGATGATTACACTTCTTATATACCATCAGTTTTGATATTAAGAAATTATTAAGAGCAATCAAATAATATAGTTTTGAAAGTTGAGACTATTAATTGAGATTTGAGGAAAAATTGAAGGGGCAGTATGTATATTAAGGCAAAAGAAAAGGTGAAATGTGTTTTGAATGAGGAAAGTATACATAGCGTGCGCGTATATATATGTTGATGAGCTGGCGTATAAATGTATGTGGTTGCAGGGGCAGATCCAGGATTTCAAGATCGGGGGGGCTAATTTTGGCTCTAGCGTAATTTTTTTATATATATGCGTGAATACAAAAATGAAGTAGAGTTGATAAAATTAGGAGAAACAAATTAATGATCTAATAAAAAATTGTTGATAAAATTATTAAAAATAGAAAGGAAAAACAAAAAAGTGGAGTTTTCGATCAAAATAACATTAAAAAATTAAAAATTGATGAAAAATATTAATAATGTTAGGGGAAAAATATTGATGAGAAATATTAATAATGTTAGGAGAAAAAAATTAAAAATCGATGAAAAGCATTATTAATGTTAAAGGGAAATTTTTTTGATGAAAAACATTAATAATGTTGAAAGAAAAAAGAATGTATACGGTGGGATTTGAACCCTAATCTTTAAAGACAGTAATGTTCAAGTGGTCTTTGAATGTCCAAATTGAATTTGGACATTGACCCTAAATTTAACAATTTCGATTATATTCATATCAAAAACTAAACCCTAGACACTAAAAACTAAACCCTAGACCCTAAATCATCGACCCTAAACACTAAAAACTAAACCCTAGACCCTAAATCATCGACCCTAGATGATGTGATACTCCGGACTAATAATTCGATGACACGTCACATGTTAGTATCTAGGGTTGATGATTTAGGGTCTAGGGTTTAGTTTTTAGTGTCTAGGGTCGATGATTTAGGGTCTAGGGTTTAGTTTTTAGTGTCTAGGGTTTAGTTTTTAATGTGAATATCATCGAAATTGTTAGATCTAATGGTCAATGTCCAAATTCAATTTGGACATTCAAGGACCACTTGAACATTACTGTCTTTAGAGAATAAACACAACCTTCTTACCAACTCTCTCATCCTTTCACTTTGTCCATTTTATCATCTTTACTATAATATACATTGTTTTGGGGGGGCTAGCTGGAATATGTCATTACATATATTTCTAAGGGTTCTGCCGGAACTAAGGGGGCTCGAGCCCACCCGAGCCCCCCTGGGTCCGCCCCTGTGTGGTTGTACCTAGAAATAACCATGTGTGTAGTGCTCTTTCTACTCTTTAGAATTCACACTCGCGATTTTTTTCCAGAAACAATTACTGATAAAGAAACAGCAGTAAAAACATGAGAAAAAAATTCATACGAAAATGAAAAAGTTAATTAAGAACATTACGTAGTTCCTTTGAAAAAACTAAATAAATTTAAAAATATATAAATGTCAGAGATTAATATATAAGTTGTTGTTAGTCTTAATTATCGATTGCAGCTTTCGGTTCAATCAATTAAGTAACTGGAACTATGTGATCAAAAGGTTTGAGTTCGATTTATTGGCAATCTTAATGTTTTTTGAATTAAAAACACATGATCAGTTAGGCTGTATTGTGCATGCTTCAAGCCTATGGGGGTGTGCAAAGATTAATATATAAGATGTTGATAGTTTTAACTATCAGCTCGAGCTTTTGGTTCAATCGGTTAAATAACTACGTGTAGTCATTAGTATTAATTTACCAACAATTTTTCTTATCTTCGTAAATGACTTCAGCAAGTCAAATTCATATGATGGTAGATCGAGCTATTATGTATTTTGACTAATTAAACTTGAAAACATTCATGAAGAAAGAAAAAACACACACTATTGTATAAGGAGGAAAAAAAGCACTCCATATAAAAGGAGAAACAAACTTAGTATTGATTTATTTGATTAACAATTTTATTTCATTAAAAAAATAAAATGAAGGTGAGTAAAGTGGTTTATCTTTTAAGTTTCATTGGAAAAAAAAAAAACACGGATTAAAAGTTTCATTGCACCTTTCGATTATTTGTTCTTACAAAAATAGAACATGTGTATATTTATTGTGCATTTGGGTGGTTCTAACTCCTCATCATTGAGAGATGGCTCGATCGTTTAATCTAATTTAGGTGCTTACATTTAATAGTGCTTGAAAGTTGATGATTGCCCAACTAGCACTTAATAATAAAAACATTGTATATTATCTAATCTTAAGTATGAGATCAACTATATACAAGACTATTTTCGGAATTTTTTGAATTTTTTTTTTTTTTGCAGTAAAAGAAATTGATTATTGGAATTTTAAATTTTTTCATTTTTAACAAAAAGAAAAGAAGAAAGTATTTACCTGGTGTACATACGTTACCATAGATTCTGCCAAGTAATAAAATAGTTTTTAACTCAATTGTTATCTAATTATTTTCATTGACTTGTTTAACTAAATTGGTTGGAATAACTGTTACCTGAAAAACGAGTATTGTTACTGTTAGCTATATTTTTGAGAAACAAAAATATTTCCTTTCAACCTTAGCTCGTGTGGAAATAAATGCGGGCGTGCCAGAGAATTTGGTTCTCAACCTACGCTATAGGAAGTGGTTTAAAATGTGAAAGGTTGCGCCTATTGTCTAATGGATACTTGATTTAAACAAAACGATTGAGCGGGAAAGCAAGGATTGAGAAAACGCTTCCATTGGTTCCTAGTCGGGGTCAGCACAACTTTGACTAGAAAATAGACCAATTAAATGATTTGTAAACTTTAAAAAAAGAAATCAATAAACAAAACCAAACTTTTGGAAATTTAATTTTATTGATCAATATAATGTCAAGTTACAAATGAAAGAGATAATTACAAACCAAAAATCCAACAAAAGTATTAATGTGATCAATGTTAATTAACAAAAGATAACAAACAACTAAAAATTGGAAATAACAAAAATATCAAATTAAACCGAATTGGTGAGCTTTAACTTCTTGCTTCGATTGGCAATGGTGTTGGATGGGTGGAAATGGTGTCACCAAACTTATGAAAATCAACACACAACCAAGGAATTTGGGTGTCGGAATTCGTGGAAATTGATGTCGGGTTTGAAAGGGATTGTGTAAAAGACGAATTGGGATTGTAAATTGACAAGAACGGAGTTGGAATTGAAGAACGAAGGACTGAATTTTAGAGAGCTCTAGAGAGAAAAATTAAGATTGATGTTGATATGCTTTGTATTGATTTGATTGTTTGATTTGTTGGGAGTTAAAATGAGAGATGGAAGGGGGTATTTATAGGCAAAATTGACTTGGTGAACACTTATATTTTCACCCACTAACCACACATTTACCCACTAACTTCATGCACCACTTTGTTGAAGGAAAGTGTGAATGTGCTTGCTCAAATGTAGGCCTCAACTTGGTGTTGAAAATTCCTGCATTTGTCCTTTCTGTGCTTCTTCAGACGACTTCAAAAATTCATTCCTTGATGCTCGCTCCGCCCGTGAGAAATTCGTGAATACCATTGAAAAGATGAGAAAGTCTAGTTTCCGAATATATAAATTTCATCAGGTGTCTTCGAGATTTGACCCGTCAATGAATTTAATCAAAAAGACGCTTCATGTGACAAGTTAGTATATAAAAAAGATGAATTAAAAGGAAAAAGTGAATTTCCATTTAATCAACTCATTATCTCCACTAACCCACCTACATAATTGACAAAGACTAAGTCAAAAGCTCAAATCTTCTCCAAATATTCTCTCTTTTATCATTTTCTTTTCTCACAATTCTTACTTTCTTCTCTCATAATTTCCATAACAAATAAATACTATATGCTATAAGTATAGCATATAGTTTACATGTGAATAAATGTAAAAATTACATTTACCCCCAACAGTTACCAACAAAAACTGGTTGGAATAATTTTATTAAATTAATGATAAGAATATCAATTATTTTCTAAAAAAAATAAATTAAGTTCGGTAATTTTGGTTTTTATTTGAACTTAAACTTTTTTTTTCTTTTTTTTGATAAAATTTGAACTTAAATTTTAAAATGATATTAATCTATAAAATTTACTCTCAAGTTTTAACAAAAAGGTAATATATGGATCAAACATAAAGATAGTACCAACCAAATTTCTAGTACGTTTTTTTTTACTAAGGCCTAGAATAATTGAATTGATGGGTTTTTTATATCATGAAATTATAGTGCAAATTTTTGTATTATGACTTTTATATAACTAATACAAAGTTATACACGAAATAGACAAGAAAAATTTAGTAAGCCTTTCACCTCATCCGTTTGTATATGCTTCGTTAATTTTCCAAAATTCAGCACAGGGATGGATAAAGATAATATTAATTTTTTATTATTTGGGAAAAATTGAGATTTAGGTTATGTTTTGTTTTGACAAGTAACTAGCTTTAAATTGAATTATATTCTAGAAGACGGGCTGCTAATAAATGCACTCATGCATCATGCATGTCAATTGGTCAAAAATCACTCTTCTTCAAACCATCGGTGCAAAAAATTGCTTTCCAAAACTAAACTGTTCACACCATAGCCAAAACAAATGTTGTTAAATTGCTCGAAATCTATAATTTATCGTGTTAAAAAATGAATTGAACTAAAAATTTAAATTAATAGTTAAAACTCAACGGAATTTTTATATTAATATTTGACACATAACTCTTCACATGAATGTTTTATAGATTTTTTTTGATAGAAGAGTTATCGTATCATTGAATAAAAAAATTACATCACGATAATAATCAAACAAAAAAAGAGGAATTAAACCTCACAAAGATACAGGCAAAAGCCAGTATAAATCGCATATAGGGCAAAGAAAGGTTACATAGAGCCTAAGACACCATAAAGGTACTAAAAGAAACGACATAATACATCATATATTTCTTGAGATTCCGGACCTGCAGAAAAACAATCGAAACCATTCTTCAACACATATACTCCTTCCTGAAATTGCACTCTTGTAGATCTATAAATCTATGAATTAAGTCAACCTTTTCCGCTCATGCTAAATCTGAACGAGCTATAAATGAAGAAAATATAGCTATCAGATGCAGATCTGATAACAAAAGAATATTATTGAGATATATATGATGCTAAACAAAATGAGCGATAAGAAGAAAGAGAAAATTAAATCAGATTCAGAGTTGGGATGAGGAAGAAAGAAGCAAAACTTCCTTCTTCATCTTCAACTTCAAGGTCAAAATAAGAGATTTTTAGAATTAGGATTTTGAGAGAGAAGGGGGCTGAAATGTCTTATAGATTTGAAATATGCATAACACATGTTTACTATACCATTTTTTTTATTTCACCAATAAATGATATTATCAGGAAGGAATTGGGGTTGCAGAGGCTCTGATAACATGCTAAGAAACTGATAAAACTAAAAGTTTAAACTGATAATTAAAATCTAACGATATTTTCTATTTTAATTTTTAATATATTATGATTTTAAAAGTGAGTAGTCTTACTTTAATCTAAACTTCTTAGGAACATGTAAATAGAATTCTTATGAATTCAACGATTTGACAATAACTAGATGTGTTTCTATTATTATTTTTTATGAAAAAAGCACATGCTTTACATTGATCCAAAATGGAAAATTTGGTAAGCATAATATGCCATCAAAACAACATGAACACATTAAAAAATTAATATTTATTATGCAATATCAACAAAGTTAATGAGTCAATTTATTACATTATCTATTACAACGTATTAAGTTATATAAAACTACTATTGTTAGTGAAAATCTCTTTTTTGTTAACATGTAAAAGACAAAACTTCTAATTGTAAAAATATAAAATAAAAAACCACATTATTCTACTCTCTCGAACCTGTATATGGATATTCTAGTTGTATTTAGTTTAACATATCTTTATTATAAAAAAAAACTCAACACAGAAGCCTCTAGACCTCATAGAATTTCAAAATTTCAACCTCTCTTTTCCCCCTTAAAAAGCCACACCCCCTTAAACACAAACTCATCTCCCATATATCCATTTCTCCATGATTTCCTCTCTCTATCTACAAACAAAAATCAAGAAAGCCAATATATCTTTGTTGAAGAATCAAGAAAAGGGTCAAAAAAATCAAGAATTGTTGATATGGGTACTTTGGTTGGTCATGTAGCACCAGGTTTTGCTTTCTTGCTTCTTGGTTTTTGGCATCTTTTTAGCCACACAAAACTACATTCTCACCAACCCAATTCCTACACTGCCTCCCCATGGTTTCCTACCTCAAAATCAAGGTACATAGAGCCCATCCTCATCATGATAGGAAGCTCCATTTCAGTATCCATGGAGCTCTTTATAGGTCCACAAAGACACCGACCCTTTGACTCAGATGGCACTATCCCATCCAACCATCTTCACAACTTTGAGCACTCCTCAATTTCAATGACTTTCTTTGTCTATGCAGCTTTTGTAATCATTCTTGATAAAATTAGACCAAAAGCTCAATATGAAATTACTCAATTTCTAGGATCAATAGCCTTTGGTCAACAGCTTTTTATCTTCCATCTTCATTCAGCTGACCATATGGGTGTTGAAGGTCAATATCATTTGCTTCTTCAAATTGCTATTCTTGTTTCTTTATCTACTACCCTTTTGGGAATAGGGTACCCCAAAAGTTTCATAATTAGTTTTATTAGATCTTCAAGTATTATGTTCCAAGGTATTTGGATGATCACCATGGGTTATTTTCTTTGGACACCTTCTTTAGTACCTAAAGGTTGCTTTATTCACTTAGAAGAAGGGCATGAAGTGGTTAGATGTTCAGATGAAGAGGCTTTGCATAGGGCTAAATCATTAGTCAACATTCAATTTAGTTGGTTCTTGATTGGTTTCACCATTTTTACTGTCACCTTCTATTTGGTTCTTGATAAATTCTATAGCCATGATCAGAAAGTTGACTATTTTTCTTTGACTAAATTGGATGATCAAGATCAGGAATCTCTAGATGATGTTGAAGCACAAAAGTTTGAAAGCTCCAGCTTTATGCATATAGGAAAAAGCTTTTCTCCAATGGATATTGAGAGGTGAATTGTGAAGGAAGGAAGGAGAAGATTGAGTTACAAGTAAAGTCATTTGGATAAATGTGTACAAATTAATTAATTGTGTTTGTGGGATCCTGCTTTTTTGTTTAATTAAGCATTCAATAATGTTTGCTCAATGAACAATTATGGGATGACAGAAAAAATGTGAATTATTAGGAAAAATTATCAGGGATTTATTTGGATTGGAAAAGCTTTCTTTTCTTTTTCATTTGTATAATTAAAGTTTTTTTTTTTGGATTTATTTTATTTATACATGGAGAAAATGTTGAGGAAAATTGCGAAGGTATGTTGAGAACCTTTAGTGAGCGACTCTTATATGAGACTTTTACTTTTATGCCAAATTTTGTAGCGATGGCAAAGGTAATGAACTAATTAAATTTTCAATGTAAAAGATCACATCTTTTAGTACCAATTTAGGGTGGGGTAAGGTGATTAATCATACTTTTCTTCCCTATATGTAACCGATAAAACGAACTAAATTTTTTTATTTTATAGATTAATTCATTTATCTCTCTTTAAGGTGTCCAATCACACCTTATTTATTCATTTATTTTGATAAGTGGCGAGTCTAAAATGAACAACAGTTTAAGAAAGAAAAACTGTTAACTATAGTAGCCGACGTCGTGTCGTGGAAAATTCAGTTATGACAGAAATATGAATATAAAGGTATAATAAACCCATGAATGACCATAAGCAATATTTCTTGTAGGGGATTGGTTGCTTTTGAAGGAGAGCTCAACTAGGACTGCAAAGGAGATTGAGGTTTTAACTCTTGGTCTTAATTTTCCTCCAGCGCCTCTACACTTCTCTCTTGCAACATCAACATTTGAAGCCAATGCAGCTGGCTCCACGATTTTTTCCTTTAAAAGCATCTCCTTTAGCAATTTGGCCCGATCTTATGATTTAAAATACACACGAGCGTTACAACAAATTAAGAGATTTAAAATAATTAATTAAGATTTAGATACAATAATTGACTAGTTTTTTAATGCTAAAACAAAATCTTTTCATCCAAGGAAATGAATAAAGGGCTGAAATGAGTATTAAAAGTAAAAATGTCTTAAAAATGAATATTACAGTAAATTAATTGAATATTTATAAAACCATTTTTTTGAAAATTACCTTCTTGTGCCCATCCCACTCCTTTTAACCTCACCATACATCAATATTATAAGTTTTATTAATCAAAACGTCTAAACATTGTCAAAATCTCTAATTTTGTATGGTTCAATTGAATTGATTACTGTGCGGATAAATTATACTACAGATTCCTAAATTATATCCACTTTCTTGAAGTGGTACCTAAAAAACTATTTTGCGTACCAAAACTATCGATGACCTCCCAAACTGGTACCTAATGATCTCCTATAACCAGTTTCTCTCAAGTCAACGCGAATTTGACCAAGTTTGACCACTTTTTTTGTCGACTCAGTTAATCGAATTATGTAAAAGATCAACTTACCCTCCATCATCTTCTTCTTCCTCCTACTATCTCACTCCTCCTTCATATTCTTTTTTCCTTCAACTTTTTCTCTCTCACACCCTTCCACCATATTCTTATCCATCTATTCTTCTTTTTTTTCCTTTTCTTTCTGAAAAAATCCCCGTAAGTATCTAAAATCCAATGGGTAAAGTCAAATCCGCCGGAATCTTCTCGGCTTATCGCCACCAGTATCGCTTATTCCATATCTTAGGTCGCTGACGAGATTCCGGCGGCGACCTTCCGCCGAAATCTGAAATGTCCAGATTTCGGACGGCGATCCGCCGGTATCGCTTATGGAATCTGGAAATTCAAGTTCCAGCAGGTCACTAGTCCGAAATTCCAGATTCCGGCGGAGATACGCCCTTGCCGGGATTTGATATTTGTTAAATTAATAAAAAAAAAGGAGATGTAGAAAAAGAAGGAAAAAGAAAAAGAATGAAGGAGAGAGAATGGAGGAGGAAGAAGAGAAAGGTGGAGGGGTAACTTGGGCATTTTGCTTAGGGGAGTTGAAGAAGTCAACTAAATTTGCGTTGACCTTTGTTGACTTGAAGTTGACCTGCTATAATATAATAAGTCACCAAGTACTAGTTTGAGAAGTTAACCTGTACTAATTTGGGAGGTATCGATTGTTTGAATACATAAATGTGCAAAATAGTTTTTTAGGGAGTACTTTAAAAAAGTGGGTATAATTTAGTAACTTACGTGAACAATGCCAAAATGTGGTAGTATTTGCCAAACTCGGCTCATGTCGCTTAAAAACACTTGTCACTGTACAGAATAATTACCCGTTTGCCTAGAAACGACGTCGCAGAAGTTCCAATTAGATTTGGTGGTATTGGGTTAATTTCTAGGGCATTGAATTAGATTGATCAACTGAGAAACAGAAGCTCGGAAGGGTGGTGGAATGGATTGAAAAGCTTAATAAACGATGAATTGATAAAGAGTGGATATAATAATAAATGGAAAGCTCAGAGTCGGACGAGCCGGAGAAGAAGAGACCTCACTTGAGTTCACCTATGGCTCGCAATTCCTCCACTTCTCCACCTTCCAACAAATCTGTAACTATTCTCTCTCTTCTCCATTTCCCAAATACTAATATATATGCTTACTTCTTAGGGTTAGCCTTTCATTTTATTCTGAATCATCATTACTTTTCAGCTATTATGTTGCATGGACACGGACACGGATATGTGAAATTTTATCTCTAAACTATAACCTTCATAACATAGCCTACAACTAGAAACAAAAACGAAATCTACTCACACTCGGACTCGGACATGGATACCGATACACAGGCTACTTAACGGAGTGTCTGTGCTACATAGCTTTTGAGTATCGGAACTTAGAGTTTATTAATTGCCATTAATTAAATGATAGAGATTTTTGGCTTAGTTAGTGTAATTTCTACAAGTTTGATTTGTGTTCCTGTTTTTGTGGTTTTAATAGCATACAGGAAAAGGTTGGTCATGATGCTATGTGCTCTATATGTGGTTATGTGCTTGGCTTAATTCTTATTGTAGTATGTTATCTCCATTGGTCTAATTTGTGCTGGATCATATGTGTATAAGTCCTGCTAAGTCATGTTTCTGCTGTGTATCATGTATTATTGAGTTTTGCGATTATGGATTCGAAATTAGTCTTTTCTTTTTGTCTGTACTTTAGTATGCCCATTTATGTCATTGCACTCTTTATCTACGTTCTTTGCATGTCTTTTGTTGCATAAATGAATGTGTAAAGCGATATTTAGTTCTCTTTGTTTCTGGTTCTTATTTTTTCCCTCTTCTAGGTTGATGTGGCAGTGCTCCAACTCCAGAATCAAAAGCTTGTTCAGCAGTTAGACATTCAGAAGCATGAGTTGCATGATCTTGAAACCAAGGTTCGAGAATCCAAAGACAAACAAATTGCATATGACAACATGCTCATAACAGTAAATCAACTGTGGAATCAGGTCCAGTCCCAAGTTTGTTTTTTCAGAATTTGTCCACTTATAATGATAATTTTGTTCCGTTTTTTCAAACTTCTGTTTTGTGTCATACAGTTGGTTGATGATTTGGTCCTTCTTGGAGTTCGTGCTGGAGGAGGTGAAAATACTTTGCCGTTCTTGAACCATTCTGACTATTCTGGAGGTATTAGTTTATAGTTTCTTGTACTACTCTGCATAGATTTTCTTTAATGGTTGTCTAAATACTGAAGTTGACTGGATTATTAACTTTTTGTTGTTCTTAATATGTATACTAAATTAACTCCATATGCCCTTTTTAGGTTCGATTCCATCATGTCCTGCTGAGGATGTATTTCTCTGTAGACTGCTTGGTGCAGAATCCATTGAATGCTGTGACAATAATGAAACTGTTAGATATGTTGAAGAAACTCTCTCTTCTCGCCATTCATCAACCATGAAGCTGATGAAAATTTTGGAAGATGCCATTGATTCTCAGAGGTTAGAAACTGAGAGCATAGCGCAGGCATTACTTGGAAAGTTATCTGCAGAAGGTCAGAATAAATAATGACATGACATGCAATTATTAAATTGATCATTCTTATATCTATTTCCTGTCATTAGGTTAGCCACTTTATTCTTTACTCTTGACAGTATTGCATTTTATCACGGACATTTGTTCATAATTGATTTTGGTTTTGGTTTTAGATAGCATTTTTCATTTGTCAAGGATTGATGATATGATGAAAACGGAGGTTAAGAACCTCCAAGAGGCCATTAATGTTCTCCACTTGAAGCATAAGGAGTATACTGATGAGATTCAGGCTTACATGAGCTCTCATTCAGTGGATCAGTCTGAGATTAGATGCCTTGCGGGTATGTTGTTGTTATAAGTTTTTTTGTATAGTAAGCATCTTCATTAGACTATTAGTGCATGTGTGCAATTGGTAGCAAATAAAGGTATGGGGTTGTGCTGACATTTACTTTGTCAGTACTACATCTACTATTTTCAGGTGTTGCATGCCGCTGAAATTGTATGGTTTTTGCTCATCCATATAGGTGAGCTAGAAGAAAGTATGGCTGAACTTGAAGAAAGCAGAAGAAAGCTGGTTAATCTGAAAATGCAAAAAGATGCAGCTGCTGGGTTGCATACTATAGCTCCAAGTGCAATAAATGGCAGCTTGTCACCTGAAAAGCCTGCAGAGAGATCTAAGGGTTTTCGACAACTAAAAGATGCAATTGAGGAAGCAAAGGTAATTTTTTAATGTGTAATTTATTTTTCTTCATCCTGTATAAGCATTCATTTCCTTCTACATGTGTGCATCTTAAGATTGTGTTGTTTGTGAGCAGCTGATTTACTATTGAACCAATCTTGCAGATACTAGTGGCTGACCGTCTTTCTGAGCTTCAAGATGCACAAGATGAGAATCAGAGCTTATCGAAGGAATTAGAAAATCTTCAAGTATGTTAATTTGAATTATCCATAACCATGTATTTTGGATTGTAAATATAATAATAACAAAATTAATTCAAGAGTTCGGTTAGTGAGGTCTGTCCTTTCTACAGGATGAACTGAAGGATGACAAGTATATACTATCATCTCGTCTCTACAGTTTGGTAAATGATCAGCTCCAACATTGGAATGCTGAAGCGGAGCGATACAAAGCTATGACAGATTCTTTGCAGGTTATTTACTTATTTGCTGTACTTTTGGCTAGTTTTGAATCTGGATTGTTTTATTTTAATGCATTCGTTCAGGTCGACAGGCCTCTTGTGGCAAAAAGGGAAAAGGAAGTGAATGCAAAAGTTGAGTCAACAGATGCTGCAAGAAATAACATTGATAGTACTGAATCTAGAATTGAGGAACTTGAACATCGGCTTCAAAAATGTATTGTTGAGAAAAATGATCTCGCGGTTAAAATGGAAGAGGCTATGGAGGATTTGGGTGAGATTGTTTGATAAATTTGTTCTTATTGTCTTGAAAGCCTGCTACTGTGGAACTTTGCATAACATATATGTAACTTGAACCAGGGAGAAAAGATATTAAAACAGAGTTCCGTGTAATGGCTACTGCTTTGTCAAAGGAAATGGGGATGATGGAAGCACAAATGAATCGGTGGAAGGAGACTGCTTGTGAAGCACTTTCTTTGCGTCAACAATCAGAGTCACTTAGAGTCTCTTTATCTGAAAAGGTTGCTAGCTTTTTCTATGAACAAATGAATGAGAGCTCTAATGCAATATGATTTTTAATAGGCTTTCATTTTGCACTCTAGTTCTCAATTCCAGTATATTAGGAGAACTTATATTAAAGCAATTCTCCAGTTGTTAGTGGAGTGGTTTTGACTTGTTCGTGAAATCAAGTTGTCCCGTCTGTTAAGTATGCTTATGTACATCTTTAAACCATCTCACATCTTAGAATTTAATACTCTTGAAATTTGTTTTCTTCTTCTCAAAATTCTTTCTCCTCAAGCTTCTCACAAGAAGCAAATAACATGTGCATGGCATGCAGAGAACTTCAAACAAATAGAGTGCTGCTGATCTAGAAAATATAATCTCAGAAATATATATCTTTTCTAGGATTTCTTACACTAAAATCCGCCTTTATTGAAGTCATGGTTCAAGAAATAAATATATTGAAAAATAAAATCCGAAGCTGTTGTTTTTATCACGTGAAAATGTGAAATTGCAAAACAAGAATCTGCAAAGTCCTGCATTACCATAATGTTTTAATGTCAAATTTGGTGTTGCGTAACTTTTTAACTATGGTTGGAAACTAGTATTGTGCAATGCATGCTTGGTTTTCTCACATATTGTATCAGTGCTGCTCTTATTCTTCTTTACTTCTTAACTGCTTATACATATAAAATATAAGTAGTTTGTCTTCTGGAACTGACTAGCTTGATATTATTACTATTGCAGACAAATGAGCAAAAATGCTTATTGGAAAAATGTGACGAACAGATCTTAGAAATGAAATCGCTGAAGATTCTGGTAAGTTTTTCTGTTCAAAATATGTCTCTAGCTTTTATAATTGCATATCTCAATGGTTTGGATGTCTCCAGTAAACTGCTGACCTAGGAAATTCTTATTGAATTTATTACTATTTAGCTACTGCTTAGCATAAAAAATTCTGAGAATCTGTTTATTTACCCATGTTTTGTTGTGCTCCATATTCAAAATCATAGTGTGAGTGTTGCTCAGTACAGCAAAATGTATGATATGCATGATTTGATCTCCATGGTTTACAAGTTTATGTGGAAGATTATGGTTGGAATTCCATTTTAGTGGAATTGAATTGGTTGATTACATCCTTTCGGAAAAAATTGGGTAATAACTAAGTTTGGTGACTCATTTTAGCTTGATACACCTACGAAGACACTTGCGTATTAAGACATGCAAATTACTTGGTGACAATGTAATCAGAATATTTAAACCATTCAAATATTCATATGGTCCTTTGTTTTGATTCTAATGACTATCTGTAACTGAAGAGGATAAGCATATTGCAGATTGAGAAGTTGCAGAAGGAAAAACTAGAACTACAAATAATGTTGGACATGTATGGACAGGAAGGTTATGATAGCAGGTACATTTCATTTTAGAGTGCCATATCTTGCCTACTGTTGGGCAGGCATTTTATGTAATTTGTCGTATAAGCCAATGTGTTTTAGTACTGTATGGTAATCCTTAGATTTTACACAAATTGGGATTCTATGTCCTTTAGTAAAAGTCCAAAACCAGTAAATCTAAAACTATTTGTTCTTTTTCCTTGTCTGTTCATCACATGATTAGTTGGTGTATTTAAGATTTAGAATGATTGGGATGTCAATCTATGCAGCACCGTACTTCTAAGGCTAAGAGGTTGACATATGCGTATTGGATACTCCAGGAATATGTGGGGATACGCATGAGATACACACGGGATACGGCAAGTCAAGGATCCTTTTTTTTATTTTTTAATTATAGGGATATGGAGGGGATAATTAACAGTTAATCAGGTAAAATCTGTAGGCTTTTTTGATAAATAACTTTACAAAAATTAGGGTTTGATATATAAAAAAGGTTACATATATAGGCCTAATATAAATAGTTAACTAAACCATGCCCCACCCACGCTTTTATTTGCGTAAAAATAAAATAAAAATGAAGGTCCTAAATTACTTTGTCGAACAAACATCCAGCAACATAAAACCCCTATTTTGTTGAACATGAAGAGCATGAAAATATCTTTTGACTTGGTAGTTGAAATACTTGAAGTATTACTTTTTGACGAGTTAATGACTTATTAGTTATTATGAATTTGTATTTGTGGTTTATATATTTGTGTATCCTTCAAATTTTCAAAACACACATATGTGTGTTCGTGTAGTTTGGGGGTATCCCTGCCGTACCCATATCTCATATTTTTAAAAGTGCTATTTGCCATACCTGTATCGGTGCTTCATAGCAGGTCTGTATTTGTGCGCGCCATGATTGATGATAGAGGTGAAACTTTATAGATGTAAAACCTGGTGCAAGAAACCTAGGAGCTAAATTTATTTGGAAACCTGCAGTTCTGTGCTTTGTCGTCTATATTTAATCCTAATGGACATTGAGCTTTAATTCGGACGAGCTTGATATATCTGTTTCCTGACCTCTTTGGAGGTTACTGTTTCTAGAAAGTCATATAATTCTTGTTGTTTGCTCAGAGTGTGATTCTGTCGTAGATTGTTAGTATAGGATGTGTCACTGTATTACTACATAACATGCTGTCTTTGCTTCTTGGTATCAGTCACACCTGAAAGTTTCCTAATTGTTAAGTAGCTGGAAGGACAAACATGTTTGGTATTTCATGGGGTTATAGATCTTTAAGAGAACTAAAAGCTGATAATAGAACTTAAGGTTTTGGGTTCAATGCCCTTTTTCAAACTGACATGCTCTAAGAATGATAGAAGCTCTCAAGTTTAGCATGTTTATATGGTCTGCGACTGGATTATAGTAATGCGCTTGTCATATTGAATCTTAAGAGAATTTTAAGGTGATTAAAATACTAAGATTTGGAGATAATGGGATTTGCACAAACACAAACTTGAAGCAACAATAGAAGTTTTGAGTGTAGTATATTCTAAGGGTTTATCCTCTCATGAAGCAACAATAGAAGGTGATTAAAATACTAAAATTTGAAAATATTTGACTGTTTTCCCTATCTTGGCTTTCCAATCTCTGGAAGATGACAATGGAACTGCAGTTAGATGTTTAACACTGTTGGTTGTAATCTGCAATTTCATTCTCTGAATATGTGTCCTTACATCCTCATTTCATTTCTGCTTTGCATATACTTTAGTATTTTATCATAATCGTCTATGAACCTTTGTGCAGAGATGTGATGGAATTAAGGGAATCAGAACGTAGGGCTCACTCCCAAGCTGAAGCCCTTAGGTGTGCTTTAGATGAACATAGTCTAGAGTTGAGAGTCAAAGCTGCTTATGAGGCTGAGGGTGCTTGCCAACTAAGGCTTTCAGAAGCTGAAGCTGAGATAAATGAATTAAGGGCCAGACTTGATGCTTCTGAACGGTTGGTTCTGTTATATCATTTCTTTGAAAGTTCTTTGCGCATTTTTAAAGTATTTGTTTGTTTGAGCGAAGTTGTAATTGTCAAGAGCTGCGAAATTCCAATACAATATGAGGAAAAAATCTTGTTCTCGAATCTTTATTTCTTATTTAATATTCTTTTGTTTTTTGATACTGAACAAGTTAGCACTGGACCAGTTTTGGCCCAAGTGACCAATGGTTCTAAAGTGTGGAGGGTTTATACTAGATGCTTACAGGTAGTGGGGGAAAATGGATGTGAGCTTGCAACGTTAGTTAGACCTTAGGAGTAGAGAAGTTTGTTATATGCTTTGGTGTTTTTGGGTGTGAGGTATGGAAGTTGATCTCTATTTTTCAGCTCTTAGCTTTTCAGCTTTTAGAGAAGGATCATCCCTGGAAACCTTCTTTGTTCTTCTTTTCCGAGCATTTCTTATTATCAAATACATCAGCCCTAGTATCCTTCTGTTTTCTGGTTTGATTACTTCTTTTCACTGCTAATCTGATTTGAGTTTCTCCACATATATTATTTAAGAATTTATCATATATGTTGAAGGTCAAGTAAGCTAATTTATGATGTCTCTTAGGCCCTGTTCTTTATGACTGAACTGAACTGAACTGAAATAAATTACTGATAAGGCATAAAGAACAGGGCCTTAGTAGGGATTACAATCAGAAATGAGCGGCAGTTGGTTGTTGTAGGGATGGTTTAAAAGTCATTATCAAGAAAAAAAATTGTGCGACTGTTTAAAATGTAGATAGAACAACACAATTTTGAAGGAGAGACCAGCTACATAGTGTACATGATTATAGGAGAAAAATACATTTAAAAAGAAAGGCAATGAATTCTTTCTATACAAAGGAGTAGGTCACTGTATGAGATATTCTTGCAAAAAAGAAAAAAGAAGAAGATTTGGTCTATTTTTAGGGAGAGAACAATATATATATGTATTAGAGAATTCAGCAAGCTGAGCTCTTCTTATATTTTCACTAATTACATCATACGCATACGTGATACATGTGGTTTTTTTTCTTCTTATTAGTTTTGACTTTGGTAGCTTAGCTGAGACGATTACGGTGCTACAAAGTTTTATTGATTTGGGAATTACTACTTCAATGCTTTGAATTGACCCAAAAATTTTCTAGCAGTTTTATTCCAAATGATCCCTGCATGGATGGTATATTGTGAGCAAGATTTTGTGTAGTTATTTATGTGTTGAGTCCATACAAAAGTGTAGCAGACCAGCTATGATGTGTGGATGTGGTTCCTGACAAAATGGATAATATATGATGCTGTTCTTTTGTAATCAAAGATTATGCATATTATTTTTACTCATTAATTGCTTAAGTGAAGACCGCAAACTTGATATGTTATATTGTTACTCCATGTGCAGAGATGTTTGGGAGATCACAGAAGCTATTAAAAGTAAAGACAAGGAGGCTGAGTCATATATATCTGAAATTGAGGTTTGTTGCTTGTCCTATTTGTTTTTGGTACCTTGTACCACTTTTCTCATTTGCTGCTGTTTTTATCCCTCTGATCTTGTTCCATCTTTTAATGCTAAATTGTTTTACTCTTCCAACAGACAATTGGGCAAGCATATGAAGATATGCAAACACAAAACCAACATCTACTACAACAAGTAGCAGATAGGGACGACTACAATATCAAGGTATGCCTTGATTATGCGCCATGGACGAATGGATTGTAGATCGTTAGGTTTAGGTAGTCGCTGGAAGCTTTGTTATTTTATACATTATTTATGAGAGATCTTAAAATGCAGATAGTGTCTGAGAGTGTGAAGACAAAGCAGGCGCAGAGCTGTCTACTCTCTGAGAAGCAAGCCCTAGCTAAGCAACTTCAACAAGTTAACACATCAGTTGAATGTTTAAAAACAAGAATATCTCAATATGAGGAGCAGGTAATTATTTCAAAAGCTTTCAGCTTGCTCTTTGTCATTCTCGTAATTGTTAGAGGTGTGATGCATTTTTTTAATTCTTGTAGTTAGAGGTCTGCTATAGCTATTTGTCTTTGTCATAGTTGTTAAATTCACGGCGTAGCTGTGAGGCACTCCGCCATAAGTGCAGAACCAAATAGCCGAGGCACAATGAGTGGAGTAGGATACCTCACTAACATGTACATGTACTCCCTTGGAATGTATGGGTGTATAGCCACTAGAAGCTTTTGTTTTCCCAGTTTGATGTCAATATGAGAAGTTGCATCCTTAGCATTGATCTCAAGTTCAACTTATTACTGAGTAATAGTATAGTATATTCTCAACTTCAATTTGTTGCAATGGAGCTATTTATTTTTATTAAACATGTATTTATTAATAGTAATATCCTTTTATTCATTGTTCTTTAAAATAAATTTTATGTGCTGATATGTCTGTGTCAAGGTGCCAAAGGTCATTTAGGTGTATATATCAGTTCGCCTATTTTAGAACATAATGATTATTCTGACTATTGGAAGAAAGGATATTATGATTATCCAAATATAAGTGTTAGGGCTTTTATTTTTTCATGAATAGAAGTATCGTTTCAGATTAAAATTCAAAGAATTAAGTTGAAGGACAAGTATGGAATTTAACTGATTGTGACCTTAGGGTAGCCTGGTCCCAGTCTCCTTTTTACGGCATCCACACGTCCTGTGACAGGGCAACTGCATTTTTTTTTATCATCGCTTATGTATCCTCTGTTAACTTATGCCTGCATACAAAGTTTTGTCTTAATCTCTTTGTTAACAACATCCTTATCTTGGGTCTCTGAGTCTCTCAGGCCTTTGCCACGCCAAGTTCCTCCACAATCTTCTCATGCTTTGTATAAGAACCTATTCAGTTTTAATGGATGGTTTAATCTTGCAGATGAAAGCTTGCATGACAGAGGCAATTAGATCAACTGAAGAAGACAGGCATTTTTCTGTCAAACTTGACACTGCTCGGTGGGAATTGATGGATGCAGATAAGGAGTTGAAGTGGCTTAAGTATGCAGTTGCTTCTTCTGAGAAAGAGCATGAGCAAATCCAAAAGAAGATGGATCAAGTTCTATCTGAGTTAAACAATGAAAGGTAGGTTTCATTCATTCTGATGGTTACATTTGAAACTCTGATTAAATTTTTTGACACTAGTTTCTTTGTGCCATCAAACCTCATTTAGCATCTGATTTTATGGGAATCCTGCTTGCGGTTCTTTTTTATATCATTTATAATATTTATTGCTTGAGCTGGAATTCTTCCCATTCATTTGTGGTCACTGAAACATTATGATAGAGAACCTGACCTATGTGGTAATTAAAGGCAATATAATAATATAAGGGACATGTGGCTATCATATTTATCATAGTATTTTAGGGTTTTAGTTAGTATGGGATGAGTAGTATATATAGTGGCTTTATAAAACAAGAGAGGCAGCTTTGGATGATTATTCTATTTGGGTTTTTTGAGTCTCTTAGATTTATGCTAAGAGAAAGGGATCGCTTCTTTGGCTGTTCTTCGGCATAGATTTATTGTTTGCTTTTGTTCTATATTCACCTGTCTCTACGGTTAGTAATATAATTTCTGTTTCTTGGGATTATTGTGTATTGTTCTGTGTTCGAGTTTTTTGTTTCAATCACATTATGCATATAAACTTGAAATTATTTGCTTCTGGGACGTTACTTAATACTGACTGGCTGTTTGTATTCTTATTTTTAACTTGTGGTAACCTAAGAACCCAATTTACTAGCATGTCAGATTAGTCTATTTCTTGACCATTTGGTATTTGTAGCCAAACCCTTTATTACTTAGTAGTAGAGCTAATTGTAGGGCGGTCCTACTTCTCAAAGGCCATTTAGGATGATTTATAATTTCGTAGGAAGTGAATGTAGAAGAATGTGGTACCATAACTTCTTGCATCATATTTACATAATTTTTTGCCAGTTTTCAATGCCCTTGACCCTTTTCTCATTTTTCTTTGAATTAGACTTCTTTCAAATTGAATCTTCCGCCAACTAGTTTATTTCTCACGAACCATGATGCACATATTACATATATGTTTAGAAGTTACATGTCAATAAGGGTTGTCCCAAACGACACTTGTATCTCTGCTTGAAAGGTTTGAGGTTCAAGTCCCTATTTCGTCATAGTTTAACCCTTGTTTGTAGGTAATCTATAAGTTCCATTGCAAATCCATGTCGAGGTCTGAGGTCTGCCATGACCTTGAGACTGTGACGCCTACCCTCACCTTAACTATATGTTAACAAAAAAAGATAGTACATGTGAACACGTACGCATATAAGTACAGTTTTGTTTTATAATCGGTCACTATAACAATCAAGTGTTATTTCCAATATTCAGCCACTAGGTGTAGAGATTTTCTTTTCCAGCAATTACATGTTATTTAAATGTCATCCATGCCTGTCTCAGTTCTTGATCATAGGTTACCTCTATTTTTTGCCTTTAGACAAGGAGCCATCCTTGGGACAGCGGTGAACATGTTCAAACCATCTTAATTTATCTTTATTTTGTCGCCGATAGGTGCTACACCAAGCTTTTCTTGGATATAGTATTATTATTAATTACGTGGATGTCCAGTCATACATATTGACATACTCAGATTTGCTACTCATTTTATTGACATTTTCTTTTCTACTATGATCAAGCACTCACTTCCATGGAGCATAGCTATTCTGATGCAGCATAAGGGTTGAGGATAATTAGTTAGAATTCAATGTCTAGTTTATGAGTTTGGGGTTGGAACTATAATAGGTTTAGAGATAACCATTGGAATAAAATTCTGAAGTGATTAGAGAAGAATCATAACTTGATTTCTAGAGTTCTATTTATCCATTTAGAATCATTGACCCAATCAAAATCCTAAATAGCCTAGGAACCTAAAAACCATTCACAATTAGTAAAAATACGTCATAAAATAGGGATTCTATTTAAAAAAAAGGAAATATATCAGAGTCCATGAAGGAAATCTTATCTGCTAAATGCTAATTCCTCTTCCCATCATTGGATCTCTTTTGTACTTGGACAAAAGAGACTACCTTAGGCTGCTGAGCTGGAATTTGACTGTGCTGACTTGTAAAATATTTTCTATTATTTTACCAGCTCTCTTTGTCTGGTCTTTCCTACCTCATCTTTTTTGTCCATTTTGTCCAATGAAGACAAAGCCAGGTTCTCCCTAAACATTACTTTCTGAAGTAGTGCTTTTCCAGTCAAAGAACTAACTTCTCAACTCCTAGACTCTTGTTGTCTTAAACTAATTTCTTTACTGCTGCTTCTTTACGTCCATGAAAATGCTAGAAGTCTTCATTTACTATATTAGAAATTACATTATAATCAATTGCAATATATGTATCCCTGCTTACGTAAAGAATTCAAGTACTGTAAAATGTGAGATTAGCATATTAATATATCTAGGTATTGGATGAACTTGTGTTAATCCAGGACTGAGAGGAAGAAACTTGATGAAGAGCTTATGGAGGTAAATGATAAGATTGCTGAGATGACTTCTGAAAGTGGCGAGGCGACAATACAACGAATCCAGGATGAAATAAAAGAGTGCAAAAGTATGCTCAAATGTAGCGTGTGTTCTGACCGGCCAAAGGAGGTAAGTTCGCCAGTTTGCTGACGTGTAATTTGTTTGCTTTATAAATGTACAAGTAAAATTTGAAATATTCTGGGTCTACTGTACTTGGCAGGTTGTAATCGTGAAATGTTATCATCTTTTCTGCAATCCATGCATCCAGAGGAATTTAGAGATTCGCCACCGGAAATGCCCTGGATGTGGCACTGCATTTGGTCAAAGTGATGTTCGGTTTGTTAAGATATGAATGATGTTGAAATTTCTAGCTTGGCCCTAGTAGTGTTATCCTCAGAACTTCAAACTTTTGATGTCTGAAGTGCTCCTTCTGTATATATAGGAACGTAGGCAAAAATCAGAATCTGTAAATGTCAATCATTTTGGTAGCTAATATCTACAACGCATCTTGGTGTTCATATTGCCAAATGGCATGGACACTAGTGCATTATTTGTGATAGCCAAATATCATCCAACGTGGTGCTTGTTGGATTTGATAGTAATAGATGTTAATTTATAGGCAAAATTCGACTCTTAGGTCTTCAATTTTATTTTTATTTTATGTATGAAGTCCTTGATCGATTTTTTTATCAGTGAGTTTCTGAAAATATTTCGTAGTTGCACACTATGCTCTGTCAATTGTTTCGCCACATTGAACTCTTCAATTCTCATTCTTGATCAAAGTTTATAATTGTTATGAACACGCTCAGCTTCTGAAATTATTCAATTGTTGAATATGATGTGTACATTATATTTTGCACTTTTTTTTTGTCACATCGATGAGTTTGATATTTCTTATGTGCGTGTTTAACAAATTTTATTTTATTTTGAATTAAAAGCTTTATGATATGGAATGGAAGTAGTGATTTTACAATATTCAAGTTGTATTAATTGGAAGATTCAGTTCAAGTAGATAATATTTAAATTTGTGTACATTTATTGATGACAACATATTGTACTAACACTATTCAGAAAAAGTCATAATGGGGATTGACATTTTCCATGAGTATAGACATACCTTTCCGGCAAAGATGAGGATAAGTTTTTCTTTTTTCTAGAATCTATAAGTTTATATACTATCCATTATTTAATATTATCTGATTTTAGCCTCTTCTCATCTTCCCTGTATTCGACCCAACTTGAACTTGGATTGGTTTCACCGCTTTCTACTCTGTATTATACTAATTCTGGTATTATTTCGTTAATCATATCACTTTACTTCCCCCATTAAATATAAACTGCACTGTATTGTTTTCAAATTTTAAAAAATAACATTAAACAACATTGTTCTGTGATCCGTGCTTCTTGTGGTGCAGCCGCAATAGTTTGTTTATCTTGGTCTTAAAGTTGCTCATGTACAATGTCGAGATAACAGAGATTCTAATCTACTCCTTGAGAGTGCTTTTCCTTAGGCTAGTACAATATTTCCAGGACTTTGAACTCTTTAATTTACGATGCCTTTAGCTGCATAACTGATTTTACAGGCTTTAAATCCAAAAAATAGATTTAATCACATTGTTTACTTTGCTAAAAAGGAAAAAATATTCACATTGTTTAGAATCATTAAGCATCAGTTGGAACTAAATTCATTGTTTGCTTTTTGTTTTTCTTTACTTAACAAAAATTGTGTTAAATTTGAAAGATTATTATTTAAAACAATTTGCACAACTGCGTTTTGATTATTTGATATAATGTGCACTTATATAAAAGGGAATCCTAATTTGAAAGTATTCGTATATCATTACTAGAGTAAGGTCATGATATTTTATTGGTGAGTGTAAACTTTAGTAACTAGACATATTAATATTTTATAAATTTTGATAAATTTTACGAATTAAACTGAATTTTTGAAAGTAAGAAAAAAGAAGGGAGAGTAAAGCAGTGTTTGACAATTATCAATTCAATCTAGTCCGTCTTGTTCAGTGCTTAACCAGAGCTGCTGTGGTTCCATTCACTACTCATTGAGTCACTGCTTGGTCTAGAAAGAAGAAGAAGAAAAGAAATATGAATAATATGATGCTACTTCCCAAATCCCTGTTTCCTCCTCCATCAAAACCTCTTTTAAACTCTGGAATTTACCTTACTAAAACACCATCTTCTTCCAGAAGGATCTCTGCTTCTTTGATAGAAACTCCAGTGCTATGGGCTGGCAGGCTGTGCGTCTACTACGCTCTCTTGAAAGCTGGCTTTGCTGGCTCTAAGTCCAATCCTCTCGTTTCCGGTATCTAACTAACTAACTTCTTATCTTTCTGTTACTTCCATTTTGTTTCATTTTGACTTTTAGGGATAAGAATAAGAAGAAAGTGTTTTGATTTATTAGGTATGGTTGATGCCGGTGCGGTTGCTGCTGAATCTGCTGATTTGGGTTTCTCTAAGTGGATTGCTGTTCTTCAAGGGAAGCCAGGTTTGTTCATTTCTTCATTTTAGTTTCTGTATTCACCAAAAAATTCCATTTTTAGTTGACCACTTTTCGTTGTGTATGATCATGTCTTCCGAATTTTCATCTTATTTACAAGGCTTAATACATGATGTAAATGAACCCATTTGAACTAAAACCTTGAGCTGATAGTTAGTTAAGGCCAACAACATCTTTTATGCTACTCTCTGACACACCTCTATGCCCCTAGGCTTAAAGCGTGCAAAACATAGGCCTATCCTACCATGTTATTAAAAGGGTTGTCTAGACTCCAACTCTGGTCATTTCGATCATAGAGGCTCTGATACCATGTTAATGAACAGATGGAACTAAAATCTTATGCTGATAGTGACATCTTTTATGTTAGTCTCTGGCATAGGATGAGTCCCAACTTTGCCCAAAAATGGGCCACCTCAACGTGCCCATTGTTTACTTTACAATTGTCTTGTTAGCCTCTCAAACTCGCTTAAAGTGACATGATTGGGAGATGGGATTTTGACAAACTGTAATGTGTATCGTTTTGAGCAAATTTGCAAGGCCAATAAATCATTATAAGCAAGTTCATGTGGCGAATAGATCACTTTAAGCAAGTTAAGGGCTTACGAGACACTCTTTAGATAGCCAATGATTTTTTGGATCAAGTTCAAAGTCTTTCAGGTATTGACGCCTTATTGAAACTTGGAAAGTGGATATCATGAATAAATGCAAGAATGGTAATAGTTTCTCTCAGTATCATGGGTTTGACAGTCTTGATTAGAAAACTATCTGCCTGTTTAATTGGAAGGCAAACTAACAAAACGAAGGATTTTCCTGAAGAATGTTTAATTTGATTGCTTGAAAGAATAAAGGGAAGTTATTATTAATATAGTACATGAATAGAGAACAACTCAACCAAAAATGCAAATGTAGCCTAGGAAATATGACATCTGTTTATGAACTTCTGGACTGCTTTAATGAGAAACAGGATCTTGTTTATATGGAAGAAACCAGCAAACAAACAAACAACAAGATAAAGACTGAATCCAATAGCATCTTATGTTCCCCAAGTAGGTGCCTTTCCAAGCATCAAGCTTAGACTTGAGTTGATTTCCCTAAAGCTGCTAGCCACCACCTAAAGACCCACATATATATTACCAGCAACTCTATCGCCAATGCCTTGCAAACACCAGCTTACCCTAAAACCACGTGTCCCCTAATTTGTTAACCTAATCTTATTCATTCTATCACATTTCATATCACTATATATGTATATGTGTGTCTGTGGTTGCAGAACAGACTTTTGGTGATCCTTATAGTTGAATGTGGTGGCTGCTTGTATTGTGCTGAACATCTGCTGCAAATTCTAGTTTTTGGTGCGGAATTTTTGCAATGATGATAAAAGTTCTTTGTTAAAAAGAACATATGGTTTATTATGAATGATCATAATTCCATAAGCCATCATCTGTAGTACCTTTAAAGTTTGCAAGAGATTCAATTATTAATCCCACGAGAATCTGCTCCTACATCTGCTTTATAGAGACAGTGAGTTGAATAGAAGCTGTCTTTACTAATTGTTTCAGAAAAATGTTAACAGTATTTTAGTTTTCATCCGCCTTAGATGATAATAAGATTTGAAATTCATTTCACAAATATGTGGACAAACCTTGAAAACTGCAAATAGCTTAAACTTTTGATAGAATGTTTCCCAGTTAGTGTCAAGTTTGAAACATTTTCAATGTAATAGTAATATATATGTTAGACTGAAGAGTATATTTCACATAATTATGAGCTCAGTCGATTGGAATCTACAAAGAGAGGGACTAGGTCATAGATTGGAGATAAAACGAATAGCTAATTTTCATGTAATTTGAAGCTAGCAGGCTAAGGTAGTATCTTATTAGACCAAATAGATGATAAGAGATGTTGATTATGAGGCTTGTTTTTGTATCAAATAGATGATGATAGATGTTTGGTGGCCTACTGAATGTTTAAACCCAGATATCCATATATGGAAATGGAACGTATTTATTTCTATTATTTCACATCAATATAGTAGCTAGATTTTGATTCTAATCATTCATTTATGCTAGGAATTGAATATCAACTCGTGGGATTGTTTAATACTTGTCCTAATTGTCTTTTCTCGTTGGCAGCAACGAGGGCTAGGATGCCATTCTCCGTAATACTCTTAAAGATATTAAGTGTGGCTTTTCTCAACCCTTTAGTAAATTTCAATTGCAATTGCTAAATATGAAATGTAACTCTTTTATTTTATTTTTTTTGGTAAACTAATTGGGTAAAACCTTTATTATGGGATTCGCGTGCCGGACAATTTAAGGGAATCCACTTTCTGAGACTATTTGAAGGAAGATGGATTTTATGTGTTTCTTAATAATTGAGGGATGAAAGTGGAAGTTATATTTCTACAAAGCTTTAATAGCATTGTTTCTTGCCTTTTGCAGAAAAGGAAGCCGCTGACAAGAGAAAACTGGTGAGCAAATGGCATCCTACAACAAAGGGAACACTGAGAAGGAACTATAGGGTGGCTTCAAAATCAGATGGACGGCGCCTCCTCAAGGCAATTGCATCATTACTATCTGATGACGATCAGTTTAGGGATGCGACTTCTCACAAGGTAATACAATGATCTGAGTGAATCCTCCCGGAATCGGGGTGAAAAGCTAGAAGATGACATCCATTTGATTTGTGTAGGGGTGCCAAATAAGGAGGGAGAGTGCACATGGTGAAAGTGTGTGCTGCAACAATGTAAGGGCTTTATTTGATGAGCTGCCAACCCCACACCTTGTTGTGGAGATCACACCATTTCCTGCCGGACCTCTCTCGGAGAAAGACTATGCTAAGGCTGAGAAATTAGAGAGGGTGCTTAGATCAGGACCTTCCATCTGAATCGATCAATCAACCATTCAATGGCTTCATCATCTCATCGTCTTTTGTATGTATAACTTCTAATTTTGTAAATACAACCGAGTACCCACCAACCTGATTCAAGATAGAAGATATCTTGTCATTTTGTTTCTGCTTACAAGAATGAGTATAGACAAATTTGTTTCTTTGAGTTATGAGTCTCAGAATTTGGCAAATTATTTTCTTTGGGAAGTCATATCAGGAATAGATCCAGGAGGGTCGAGAGGGTCCTTGAGCACCAACATGTTGTTGGAAAACTCGGTTAATTCTGATTTTTGTAGGGCGGAGATGGAGAAAGTGGAATTTGCCCCTTTTTTGCAAGTACTGCGGTCGTACGGATGTGTTATAGCTCTAGAATCGGCTATACATATATCATATTCTCAAGGATTTGGGAAAATCTGGATACTCATTCAAATGATCAACAATATCATTGTATTCGGTATTTATATAGTGATAACAACACGACAATACAAAAGAAACAAATGGTAACATTACAAAGATAAAACAGTATCGTAAAAAAAGAGGGAACCTAAAAGGGGTACAATTTAAAGTGATCTTCTCCATCTTCGTTGGACATTCTGAAAAAGAAAAACTTTCAAATATCTTTTGTGTCATTTTATTTGTTTCGGCAAGAAATATAAGTATGCATATTAATATTTGAAATATATGTCATTTTCTTCAATATACAAAACATCTGATATCACATCGTTTTTAGGCTTTGACATAGCCAAAACTATTTGTGTATCATGGCAATCAGTAATGTTTAAGTGGTTCTTAAATGTCCAAATTGAATTTGGACATTGACTCTAAATTTAACAATGTCGTTCATATGCACATTAAAAACTAAATTCTAGACACTAAAAACTAAACCTTAGACCCTAAATCATCGACCCTAGACACTAAAAACTAAACCCTAGACCCTAAATCATCAACCCTAGATACTAACATGTGACGTGTCATCAAATTATTAGTTCGGAGTATCACATCATCTAGGGTCGATGATTTAGGGTCTAGGGTTTAGTTTTTAGTGTCTAGGGTCGATGATTTAGGGTCTAGGATTTAGTTTTTAACGTCTAAAGTTTAATTTTTAATGTGAATATAATCGAAATTATTAGATTTAATGGTCAATGTCCAAATTCAATTTGAACATTCAAGGACCACTTGAACATTACTGTCATGCCAATACCATATATACAATTATAAGTGGGTTTAAAAATTGGATACAAGCTACCGTTTCTCTTGAAACTAATCTTTCAAAAGGTTCATCTCACGTTCGTTTTTTGATCTATACAACCAAATAAACACACATACCTACCCCAATATACAATCCTCTTTCCAAATCATCTTTTTTGGATCCCAAAACTCGTGTGCATATGTGCATTTATAGTCTTGAACACTAGTAAAGCTGGATATGATGCTTACATGAAAAGTCATAATTTTGTAAATTCCATACAAGCATATGTTAAAACTTATTCGTAAATCTAATATAATTATTTTTATTAAAAACATTGAAATTTCTATCTAATTTAATTAATAATTTTTATTTTATTTTTTCTTTTTGTAACATGCTTACCAAACCCTTCTCAACTTTGTCCTGATTTGGTTTTTCTCGTTAGATTTATTTTTGACAACTCTTTTCTCTAGAACAATATCAAACTGGTCTTATTTATATATGTTATTATTCAATAAATTGGTTCAGTTAAACACTTATAAAACAAATATAATACAACCAGTGCATTTCACGAGATTTCACGCTAGTATTATATATTTTCTAAATTAAAACACCCGAAAAATATTTCTGCGAACATGGTCGGTTTACATTCTTCTTCCAATTATTTTCAAACCGAGATGTGGGCACTCTATTCAGGAGTGCACTTAGTGTAGTAGATATGAAAATTCTAAATACTGTTATAATTTGATAATTTGAAGGTTGTCCTTAATCTAATATTTAAGAATAAAGTTTCTCATTGTCTTGTTAATCTTGTGAAAAACATCCATCTCTAATTGCAAAAGTTTGAGAAGCTTCACATTATTCACATTTTTTCGAGAACAAAACCATGACGTTGAAAAGTTGGTTGGTTTTCATGGATTTAATCATCGTGTAACTCGTCTAGATTCTCCCCAAGCTCAAATTCTTCATCGTATTCTCCATAATTAGCCTTGCATGGGTTTAAAATAAACTTTTCTTTGTTTTTTTTTCTCTCATTTTCTTGTTATTTGTGGAAATTTTTTTAAAGAAATACTTTTCTATAATGTTTTTGGCTCCACTAAATATTTTGTTCGGTTCAGATCGGTTTTTTATCTGAACGGTTCCATGCTTATCTCTAGCGAAAATGGACAAATCATCTTCATCAACTGTGTATATGACGTGTCTAATTTTATTTCTGAAGTCTAAATTGGTGCCTTTTTGCAAACTTTGAGGCTAAGTAGGTGAGGTGCCTTTTTTTCTACATTTATGCAAACTTTAACATTTTATTTTATTTGGTACAAATTTTAGAACCCAAAGTTAAGTGTGAGAGTTGAGTATGATTAGAAAAAGAAAGTGCAATATTGATATCAGAAAACAAACTGAAGCCCTAATTCTGTAATCTTCTTCGTCTTCTCAACCTCACTGTTGGTCTCCATCATTCCTTCTCAGATGGCCAACTTCAACTGTTCCGATGATCGTTCTTCATCCTTGTAGACTCATCTACTCTCCTTCTTTTCCTGTTGTTCAAAATTCAGCAAATCAGGTATTTTCACCACTTTTCTATTATACACTCTTTTATTTTCATTTCTTATATCATATTATTCTTAGACTAAGTAGCCCTAACTGAAAACGATTCCAGAATTACATACCTACTTCACTTCAGCTCTAATTATTCTACTACTATTAGCTGTATTGTAAAATAACCACGAGGCATATCCATATTCAATTGTCCGATATCCGGTAAGGAAAAATTTGCTGAGCCTTTTTTAGATATGACGCATTCTTGAATTCAATGATTTGCCAAAAGCAAGTTAAATAGGTACACTAGACTTTAGTATCGGAATGTGGATGTCGATCACTAGTCTAGATTCAGTTGGATTGGTAGATCAGATCAAGTGAGCTTGTTTTGGATGGATGACATCCGTTCTTGTTTTCGGTACAATAATTAAAATTGTTTTAGATTAAGATCAAATGTTTCGATCATTGTTGCTGCTTACCAGTTTGATGGATTTTCAGTATTCAATTGTCAAAACGAATGGAAAAACAACGTGTGATGCATTTCCTCTATTCTCCTTGCCTTTACTTTCAGTGTTGATTTCTCATTCTGTTTTACCAGCATTCGTATTGATATTTGTATTCCCCCAAGAGGCCACGAGTTTATATTTTGCCTTGTTATCATAACTTCAACCACTTTATATTAAATTTTTGTTGCTATTTTTTATTTCTCAATTGGACCTTAGAACATAGCTAAAATTTGGTAGTTATGCTTAGTTGCTTCCTGTTTTTAGGGTGTCTGGATAAGATGAGTGCTGAGGTGGATAAGGAATCTGCTGTTGAACCCCACAAGATTAAGATGTCTACAAAAAATAGTTCATCTGGTGCAACAACTTCTGGTCCAAAGACCTCGATCTTTGCCGCAAAATCTGGATTTGTTATCCCTAAGAACAAACTTTCAGGTTCATTGGTTCCCATCTTCAAGGCTGGTATAAAGCCAGGAGGAAATGGTGCATCCAATGAGGAAAAAGCCAACCAGGTGACGAGGAAATCAAAGTGGGGCCCGGATCCAACCCAAGATGCAGCAGTTAGAAGGGCAAGAGCTTTGGCTTATCAGGTAGGTTTTCTTCCTAGGAATACCAATGCATCATCTTAAGTACTATGTCTATCTCGAACAAATATTCATATGTAAATTTCTTGGGTTTTATTATTTCGATTTTAAAAATGGAATGAGACATTAATCACTGTACGTTGTGGGAGGAACATGTTGCTTAGATAGAAGCAATTGAAAATTGCTGTTTCCCTGTGAGTTATAAGATGTTAGTGTCTTCCGTGTGAATGGCTCACATGGAAGCTTCCCGTTCCAGGTGCCTTTAAGTGATATACCAATTTTGGGCAGACTCGAATTGATCAAATCACGCAGCAGCTGATGTCAGGAATTCTAGAACCTGAAGAAACCCAAAGCTCTCAAGTAGTAGAGCAGCCTGCTAATTCGAACTTATCAGCTCCAGAAATTAACTTCAAGGTAAAGCGTTGATTTATGCATTCCCTTTTTTCTGAAGAATATTCATGTTTGTGAGAACTTATGGTACAATTTGTTGTTGAAGGTCTCAGAAATGTTGAAACTGGAGAGGCGGGAGATTATAGGTATGCTTGAATGATGAAACTTTTTCTTAGTGAGATATTCTTCTGGGACCAGTAGTGCTCTTTAACTGTGTGTATGTATGCATAGTTATTTAAAGTGTGGTTGCCCAGCAAAATGTGCTGGGCAACAGGCCTATTGCGTATAAAGGGAAAAGGCTGGTGATTTCCAGAAGGCTTCCGCCTGAGTGTGCACCTGCTATCCCGCCATGCTATAGGAGGTGTTGCTAGGTTGAATTTTTGTTTGTTAAAATTTTTTTGGGGGATATTGTAATGGTTTCAGACTTGATACAAATATGGGTTTGAGTAAAAGAGAGGACGTTAAAAGAAATAGTTGAGATATTGGAGAGATGGTGCAAAAGGAGCTGGACAAATAGGAAATATAATCCACGAGGAGAAAGAGGTTGTGGTTCAATAGAAGAAGGAACTGAATCTTTTTCATTTTTGAAAGTATAATAATAACGCTTGGGATATTTATATGAGCTAGTAATGGCAGTGGCGAAGAATCTAAGGCAACCAACTCCATATTTAATAACATCTGTTTATGAAAACAAAAACGAATTTAGGATACAAATGAATTCCTAGTTAATTTGAGGATTTGATTTAACTCTAGAATTTTATGGATGGGTTCAAATTTGCCTCCAAAATTTTTAGGAATGCAGAAGATTAATTTTATTATTTCGTACTAAATGGCCCAAGTTGCTTCTGTATTAGAAATCCTAGTAAAGTTTTACTTCCACGTTAGAAATCCCAGTTCAATTATGTCCTTTTTAAATATCAACAAGAATTGCGGATGGAATTCATTGAGGAAGAGTAGAATTGAATTGGGGGCAACATTGGACTATTTTGTACAATAAGGGTAAGTTGATCTTGCACAATAACCTTGGAAAAATTCACAATTGTTTCTGAGATATTATTTCTTAAATGTTATCTATTGTCATTATGATTTTATATGTATTCAATCTTTAGTTCCGCTCAGTTGTGTGCCTGCTCCTTGTGCCCAAGCTCTTGGGATCCCCTTGTGCCTTAAGTGCACATTGCACCTTGAATAGCTATGTCTATATGAAGGTTCAAACTGGTAACTTTCAAGCAAGTGCCTAAATAGACTAACTTTTGATTAAGTAGAGCATTTGGCTGGTTTGATTTACTGTATCAGCTCTCTAGAAAATTCCCAAGTGAAAATGTTTTCTGCAATGGATAGGAAAGACAAAGAAGGGTTCAGAGGAATTAACATATGAAAAGGGAACTCTTTTTCCTGCCCTTTTTTCTTAGCTTGTAACTACATGTGCATATTTTTTGTTCTCTATTGTTGGTCAAACAAGATACTTTGTCATTGTGTCTTTTAGTTTTTAAATAATCATTTAAAATGGAGCAAAATAAATATATAAATTGTATCACGTAAAAAATTGAATCGAAGTTCTAGTTGTGCTACTTTGTATTTATACTCTTGCAATATCTGGTTTTCTTTTTAATTTCCAGGTGAAATACTGAAACTGAATCCAAGCTTCAAGGCGCCACCTGATTATGAACCTTTACTGAAAGAGGCCACAATTTCTATTCCTGTAGGTTGAGTTGCACTTTGCTTGATTTCCATTTAACCTTTCCCTTAGTCGCTCTCGTTATAGAAAACTGATTTTGCAATACACTAAATGACAAAATGCATTTGGCAAGTTTGTTTATCATGAAATGAAGATCAATATGAGAAACTTAGGTCTGCTGGATTGGACTCTGTCAACTATGAGTTGTCAGAATTTGATGTTCTTCTTTGTTACTTTTTATTGATTAGCATCAACTTTAGATGTGTTTTTCTTTTAGCTTGTAGCATAGCTTCTTAGGATTTCAATGATATAGGCAACTTCCAAAGCGAGCTATTAACTTTAACTTGGAACTGGTATGCTTGAAAAATGCGTTAAGGTGGTTGGATAGCCTATGGAATTCACTATTTATGTATTAAGAATTTTCTAGAAATGCTGCTAGATGCAAGTAGCTATTCTGATTTTTCATGTTCTGCTTATTATGCTCTGATCTACATTCATTTATTGATTGTAAAGCCAATCTTTTCCACCTTTTGCACATAAAATGGATATTCACATCTTCCAGTCATAAATTATATGTTGGCTGAGCAGGTTAAAGACCATCCTGGATACAATTTTGTTGGTCTGATATTTGGGCCTGGCAGTGATGCTCAGAAGCGATTGGAAAAGGTTAGTTTGGCTGATAACCTATAGTGAAACAAGAGAGATTTTTTTCCCCAACTTTTTAGTGATCGATTTTATTTGTACTCTGTGGATCAGGAAACTAAAGCCAGAATTCAAGTATTTGGCACCAAAGCAGATACTGGAGAGAAGGTGAGTCACTTCCTTATTAGGCATAATACTAATCTTCATATTTTTGATCTTTTTGTTGGTTCTGCAACTTTTAGTCGAGGCCTTGTTTAGTTGTCGGACATATTTTCTGTTTTCATTTTCTTTTCCTCATCCTCCACTTTTTCTTTTTTTTTTTCAAAATGGAAGATTAATAATTTGAAGGACATGTTTTTTTTTTCCCTTTTAACTCCAGTTGCTAAATTCTGATTGAATTTTAATTTTTTGAACTACCACTATGTTGTAAATATTTCTTAGTATAAATATGCATATACTTTATAAAATATGTTTAAAAGTATAATCAATTGAAAATACGAACTAATTATTTAATTAATCACTATTATATTGTAAGTTTTGTAAATATTGATAAGCATATCGTTTTATAGAAAAATGTTAAAATGAGTTCAAAATATGGAATTTTATGCCACTCAATATTGTAAAAATGAGCTAGGAATACCTAGTGAAATAGGTAAATATAATACACGTACCTATATGTTTGTTTGTAGAAACAATTAGATATAAAAAACATAAAATTGTTTGATTGGTTCAGTATACATATCTGCGTGAGAAAGTGAAATTAAATAACAATAAAGAACGATAATTAAATCTAAGACTTAATAATAATAATAATAATAATAATAATAATAATAATAATAATTCCTTTCAAAATAAAATAAAATAATAATAATAATAATAATACTGTTTTCCAACACTTTCGGTTTCTATGAAAAGGTAGGAAACATGTAAGAGATGTTTCGAAGCATTAGACTAAAATAAAAAAATCAAAATGAGAATGAGAATTTGCTCTTGTATTTTCTAATTAAAGAAATTTTTGGAACTAAACAATTAGTCACCATTTCTGATTGTCATGCATGTTGGAATAATATTCTAAGATACAGGCTTCATATTCCACAACTATATCTACGTTGCCTTCTACATGTAGATACTGGGCAACTGAGTCTTTTTATGATTTTTTCAGGTTCAAATTTCTGCATCCAATGTGGGTGAAACCCAAACTGCTTACAAGGAGTTGAATATCCATGTATCAGCCGAGACATTTGAAAAAGTTGATGGAGCAGTTGCCCTTATTGAATTGATTATTACCTCGGTATCGGTGAGTTTTAATATGGTGAAAGATAAATGAAGGCTATGGTGAAAGATAAATGAAGGCTATATATATTATTTGATTTACTGGATTTTACAGCCGAGGTCCACATAGTTTAAGTTATTTCTGCATTATTACCATTGTAATTCTGGATATGATGAATACTCATTACAGTTAGTTGCTCTATGTAGGAAAATTTAGCTGCTGGCCATAACCAAAATGTACTTAATCGAGATCACGCATCTGGTGAACAGGGAGTTGACCAATCAGTGGTTGCTCAAGCACAAACTCCTCTACAAGGTCAGTTTCAATATCAAGGTCAAGGTTTCTCCGGAATCTCTGCACAAGCTTCAGGGCAGCTTTCTCCCGGCTTCAATCTAGGACAGAATTCAGTACCAAGTCATAATAATTTTCTGCCTGTGCACTCATCACCTTTGAATCCTTCATTTTATGGATCTCAACCAATTTCAGCATCTGGGCATACTTCAGTACATCCTAGTACATCATTTGTCCTTTCCAGGCCACACATGCTAACACAAGTTCCATCATATCCGTATCCACCAAGAAATTTTCACATGCCAGTCCCCCATCTTTCATCTGTTCGGCCTGGGTCAGGTGTTCCACAAGGACTTCCATCTGACAGGCCGTTGACACCCATTGGGAGCTCATCCGGATGGTCTGCAGCTCTTCCTAGTGTTTCAGCACCCTTGGGTCCAGGAAACATGGGCCAGATGATTACTCCAATGACCTCTTGGCCTGTGACTCCACAACCAGGTTTTATGCTATCCACACCACCTTCAAATACGCCAGCAGCTAATGCAGTTCCTTCTATATCCTTTTCATCTGGTTCGTCAACTATGAATCGTCCCTCTGGAACATTGAGTTTTGCTTCTGTTCCAGCCCCTCAAGTGGGTTCTTCCTCGACACATCAATCAATTAATTCTCCTCGTATGGTCATGCCAAATTCTTCACTTACAACGACGTCACAACTGACTCTTCAGTCAGGAATTAGAGGATCTTTTCTCGGAAATACAGCAAATCCTACTCTCATGAGACCACCAACCGTTGATGCTTCCAAGCAGCTGCATTCAGGTCTAGTAGACTTTACTTTTAAACCTAATCCTCTGCAGAATTCAGCTTCAGATCTGAGGCCAAGTAATCAGTTTGTGAATCCGGACAATGCGCTTCTGAGACCAATGTTGCAAACACCATCATCTGAAGCACAATCTTTCAGGTTGGGCATTCCCAATTTAATACCTTCGCCTGGTATGCATGTATTTCCAAGGTCACAGGTCAGTCAGATGGGTCAAAATCAGGCTCTTAGACCTGGAGCCTGTTTTACTGGAACATCAATTCCTCCTAGAGGCCTAGCGTTTTCGGATGCAAGTCCACTTATACCGCCACCAATTAGAAACTTCAATGGTGCCCCTCAACGGCATGACTTTGCAGGCCCATTACCTCCCATGCGAGGGAATCATCCTCTGCATAATTATCCGGGTCCAAGACCCTTATCTGGCAATGTCTTTGTACCTAATCAACAATCCAGTAGGAATCCTTTTTTGGCATCGAATCCTGGAGGTGGTCAAATTTACGATCCATTCTCACCCACATAAGTTCCTGCCATGCCTCGGCAGCAGTTAAATGGGTCAAAAAGGGGTGACTGATGATCCTATGTGTTGACGATTTGATTTGAGCATGAATCTTTAGATCAGGCTTTTCTACATCAGTTTTCAACTCTTTGAAATGTATATTTTGACTAGAAAGTAGAGTTTAGTTTTGTTGGCAGCCGATTTTAGTTATCTAAATTCGGAAACTTTTCAGATTGGAATATGTGATGCCGTTGGATCTTGGGCTGAAAGTAAAGCTTAACTATTAGAAGTAGAAATTTAGAATTTGAAAAATTTGCGGCTCCATGTATCTCTAAATTTTATCAGTTGAAAATCACAAGTAGCATTTCTAAAAAAACTGCAGTAATTGATAGCCGTTATTGTTAGGTTTGTAATGGATTCTAGTGGTGCCTATGAGGTGGGATGCCGGTGATGTTATAGGATTAAATACACTTTATCTTGTCTAAAGTAGCACAATGTTAGCATTTTTGTGTTTGCTGTATGTAGTACTACAAATTTAAGATTTACTGTTAGGAAGTGCTCCAATAACTCTACGTGCTTATTTTTTGGATTAATTTCATATTGATGTTTCCGTGGTTTTATTTTTTTGCATATACGTTATTGTGGTTTGTTTTTGAAAAAAAAAAAAAAAAAACTGTCAATTGAATTGCTAATAGAATTAAGGACATCTTTAATTGGCTAGGTTAAGGTTGAGAATTAATAGTTAAAAATAAAAATTTGGACAAAAATATCCTTATCTATGTTAATAAAATTGACCATTTTATTAATTGTGTAAACATGATATCTGAGAGTCCTGTTTTTGTTCAAAACGAACAATAATGAATCATCTAAAAAATAAACCACAAGACGTATTGTTTTTAGAAGTGATTTACTAAAAAAAAATCAAAGCTCTAGGTCGGGATTGAATGGGTTTTTCTAATGATTAATGCACGTTGAAGCTACTTTGGGAGCCTGCAGGTAGATCCTCCATCTGTGTGTGATTAAAGATTGAGACAGTGATGAGTTAGATGGGAATCTACCCATAATAAATAGCATTGAGTGAAGGTAGGACCCTCTAATCCAAATTCAGCTGGAAAATTAATGACATACACAATTGAATTCAAGTCCATCCCTACAAGACACGGAATTAAAACGTTACATACATATCATATCATAGTTTCATTAATGTGGAAAATAGAGACAATTATGCTCCTCTAATTTAAGAGAAATCTGTTATAACCCTGATTTAATGGATTCGATTAATAGATATGTGACACTGGTACACTTTATCAAATTCGGAAAAATGTTAAAAGCCACATCAGAAATCCGCAAGCAATGATGATGTCCACACCAATCCATCTACTAGTCTTGCCTTTTCCACCATCACTCTTGTCCTCTGCACTTGATCCACTGCTGCTGCTGCTGCTAGTATTTCCTTTCCCCACAAACAAAAAAAGAAGAAAAAAAAGAAAAACACGTAAACAAAGTTAAAACCAACTGATTAAATGCCTAAGTTTGGAAAATGATAATAGAATATAACGAGTTGAGAAAGTTGAATGATGAAGTCGGGTTTGAAAGAATGAATGAGTACCGGTTTTAGTAGGTATAGCTTGGGTTAGATTAGCAAATCCTGCAAAAACCTTAGCATCCGGGGAGCTCGGAGGCAACTTTAGAAGATCTGCACCAATCATTCATCATATATAACAATACCCCAAGTTATATATTCAATAAAATAAGGGGTAAAGTTCAAAATTTACCCGTTATCGTTTGTGGAAAATGCAAATGTATACTTAACATAAAAGATTATAACATTTTCTGTTTAACGTTTCAAGGCGACTCAATTTTAGGGTCATGATCCTCTCCTGTCCTGGTCAAACTGGAGGGCGCTAGTAGTATGGGAGCGCTCATGTTCCCCATACTACTAGCATCTTGATCCTCGAGTAAGAATTTCCGTTTCAGTTTCAGATGTTGAGACATTTAAAAGATACAAACGTTGAAAGTGACGTACCGATGCATTGAGTAAGATTGGCAGGGGCTTTACAAGCAGAGGGGAGACTAGCAGCAAGAGTAACATTAACTTTGAAACCAAGATTAGGATTATCTCTATCTTTTATCAGAATACAAAGACATTTCTTGCTGTTTGTTAGCACTTGTTTCAGCCCCGTGCAGCAATCTACGGTCGGAGCTTTTGCTGTTCCTCCGACGTAGGAAAGACACGTGGCGAGACCGACTAATTTGTCTACGCATTCTGCTTTATCTTGCTCAAAAGTTGCACTTCCATAGCCTGCTAACATTAGCACCACTAACGTTCCCACTCCTAGTATATATTTTGATCCCATTTCAGCTCCCTAAATGTGTATATATGAAAGAGCCAGCAAAAACCAGGGAACTCTTTCCCAACAAATGCCCAATAACAGTCTCTTTTATATATAGACAGATACAAACTTTATTATGTTTGTTTAGATAAGATATTAATGATAGAGGGTTATAATTACATTGAATCTAATCACTTCTTATTAATTATTAGGGTTGATTACCAATGACATGGGCTTCCAAGCAAATACATAGTTGGAATGTCAGGGGAATTTTACGTCGGCATACATTAAGAAAATTGTAAACGAACTTTTTTTTGAAAGTGAAAATTCCTTTTATATAGTTCAAGTATTTTATCGAAAAAGGAAAAAAATACTTTTTTAAAAAAAAAAAAATTGGTGATTTTTGACGAAATTTAACATATCTTTAACACTATTTTATCAATTTATCTTCGAAAATTAGCTTCTATACTAGTAAAATTTTCAAACCAAGAGAGTCTGAAATCACTAATTGTAGAGCTGGTTTCAATGGATGAAATGATAAAATTATCCTTGATAGGGGTTGCTCCTGAGGCTTGGGAGGCCCGAGGCCCCTTTCTAAAAATACGCCCCTACTTTCAAGCATCATATTGGAATATTATTATATGCTTCACAATCTTTAATTTTTTTTTTTATTTTTTTTTTATGAAAACACAATCTTTAATTTCTTAATAACATTAAAACCATGCAACTTAGCATTTGATACCTAGCATATATCGATGATATCTAGGTTGAAACTTATACTTCTATAATTGAATGTTTATCTTCAATTATAGATTTCAATTTTTATTGGTAAAAAAAACTTTGTATATTTTATTTGAGTTGGATTTGGATTTTTGTTTCATACATGATGTTAGTTGGTTTGAGTTCACCTAAAATAACAGCAATTTGTATTAGATTTGAATTAAGTATTTCTATATAAAAGCTCGTCGTGCTTGCATAACGTGACTTAAACATGTCTATTTCAGCAATAATGTGTTATTGAAAAAACACATGAGCAATATATTTGTCAGATTTTTATAAAAGAAACAAAAATATTTTTAAAAAATAGTTCTATAATATTATAATTTAATTAAATAGTGTTACCTGAGTTAGATGCATATCCTTATCAAATCCGTTTAAGAAGATAAATCATATGTGACATATAATTGGATTGATTTAAGTGTAAGGTTGACTATTGTGCTCTCGAGGTTGACTGTTATGTAAGGTTGATACAGAAAAAGAATGGTTATGCTCTTATTTTAATTATGTGTTATTAAAGGTCCATTTAGTTGTTGTAGTTTGCGGTTTATGTTATTGTTTGATGTTTGTTATCAGATATTCAATTATTAGTGTTTGATAAAATTATGACGAATTGTTAGTGTTGATGTGTAAAATGTCGAATAAAAGACATTTTTTTAAATGAATCAATACACAATATTTTAAACACAAATAGAAAAATTATAAATTTAAGTCTCGTGGTTTTACCGATTTGCGAATTCAGCTTAAGTTATTTTCCAAAATCGTGAGAAAAACTATTTTTATATATATAAATTAATATCGTTCGTTTGTTTTAATCTTTGATGAATTTAAGTTGTAAGAATTTGTGATTTTGAAAAATCAGATTAATACTCTCATGATTAATGCGTTGCTAGACAAAATTTAGTTAATTCTTAAAATTTCTACTTCGAGGACTAGAGTAAAAATGTCATCTTTAGCCTAAAGTTTTTATTTTTATCAATGTCAATGGCATCGATTATATTTTTGAACTATAAGTCCACAAACATATATACGTAACTAGAGTAAAATTGTGTATTTATGTTTCTAATTCATTCAAATAAAAATTATATTCTAAACATAAATACTAGAAATAACATTAAAAAATAAAAAATCGAATAATTACACGACGGAAATTTTCAAATTTGAGCTTTTTGTAAAAAGCTTCAAACTGTTGTTTGCATAAAAATGATAAGTGTTTTTGTTACAAACTTAACCAAACACTTTTTTTTACCTACATTTTGAAGTAAAACGCTAAATGTTCCAACAATATATTATACCGAACAATATATTATAGAATGTAGGGAGTATTCAATATTATTAACTGAACTTTCCTAACTTTTTTTGGTGGAGCGGGAAGGCTAAACGCCCAAAAGAAAAACAAAAAGAAAAAACAGATCAAACAATAACAAGTCTTCTCTCTGATCGACCAATCTGATCTTCAAGAAGAATCTCCTGGAGGCCTGCAGGAGGCGCACCACACTCGTGATGTCGCAAGGCAAGAGAACCTGCGAAACTCGCCATCCAGTCAGCTGCTCGGTTTCCTTCACGGTAAACATGGAGGAACCGGATCTCCCAATTTCTATCCCGAATCTCTTGACATCTATCAATAAGCCAAGCAAGCGGATGATGCATACCCACATTCCCTTGCATGTAATTAAGAACCGAGGACGAATCCAATTCAAAAATTACATGTCGATGTCCTTTATCCCAAGCTAACAACAAACCAAAGTAAAGCCCCCACAATTCAGCAAGAAAAGCCGTGCAAATGCCTAAGTTCACCGTAAAACCCTCCAACCACTCTCCTCTACTGTTTTGAATTAAACCTCCCGCTGAAGCATAGCCCGAATTTCCCTTACTCGCACCATCGCTAACTTGAATTGATATTTGTACCCATAGCTCAAAAAAAAAAGACTATTGTGTCTTTCACTAAAAATATAATCTTCAATTGTTCCCGCACCCGTCATAAAAAAGTTAATAATTTCATTTTTCCATATTTAAAAAACATAAACAAAACAAATTAAAAGGTAGACTGCAAATTAATAATTCATTTTTTTCTCTCCAACACCGTAAAAGGCAAATTCATTTTGTTCGGGTATTATGAGCGGGAAAAGTAGGTTGCAAATAATATGACTTAAGCCCAAACTCCATTGTGTCTTGATAAACAAAAAGTAACTATATTATACCCTTAAAAAAAAGTAACTAAATTAGTAATTAATTCAGTTATAAAACAGAGTATTTCTGAATTATAAGCCCTATATCCAAAAGGTGGAATAGCTCTTAAATATTCAGAAGGAAATCAGTACTGCGTACGTTGGGAGATATGAACATCATAACTGCTCTCTACTTCAATACATGAGCCCTATGATACTGACATTTAGATTTAGCCACCTATTTTTACGGTAAATTATATAAATAAAATCACGTGATTATTATATGGGTAAATTGTATGAAACATTAATAATTTCTTATGACACATTCATAAATTAAATTTTATTAATTTTACCTTAGGTTAGACTAGATTTTACGTTGTATTTGTGTTTTTGTATTCTGGAATTGAAATATGTTAATGCATGTTAATTTGGTGCAAATGCGGGTGAAATCAAGCAAGTTATTAACACATTAAGCAAAGTCTCGGACGAGACGTAAACGACGCAGCAAAGACAAGGAGGATTCAACTTATGGGACAAATTTTTTAGGCTCTGTCCAGAGACATTCAATATATCAGACGCGACACGCTAGTTCATCCCAAGTCCTCCTCTCATTCAGGTTTGTCGCGCCAGTGACATGCTCCCTTTCGGCCGAGATCATGCTATCTTTTGGCCCATTTGTTGCACCGCTTCGCCAACAATTGCTCATATTCCATCAAGAGTTGAGCCTTTTCGACTCAACCTTCTGAACATTATAGTTCGAAATCAATTTCAAATCCTCTATAGACTTAAGAGAGAGAAAAGTCATCTTACTTTGTTCGACATTTGTGCATTGAAATTTGATGGAAAAATGAACTTTCTTTGAAGTTTGATCAAGGAGATTCAAGGCAGAGACTTGATCAGTGATTCATTATTATTAATTGATTTTTATATTAAAGTTTTGCTTCGATTTAGCTTTAATAAGGTTCATTAAAGTGAAATGAGGAAATATGAGCGGAGGGAAGGGTAGGCTAGGTTAGATTATTAAGGAAATCTTGCTTGTTTTGATGGGTTTCTCTTTTCCAAACTAGATCATGGAAAGTCCCTTGGCCTATTCGCTTTGATTGGATATAGTGTCTCGATTGGGTCTTTTCTATGCATTCGGTTGTTTCACACATCTACCTTGAAAAAAATTGAGCAGCTGATTCTCTTTCTAGATTTGGTCAAACTAGTAGTATATTTTGTTGGTGGCCTTCTAGTCCCAGTTTCTGTAAATCGTCTATCTCGGATGATTTATTTGGGAAGGAGTAGTTCTGCTTTCGCTAAATCTTTTAATTTTTTTCCTTTTTTAATAATATTCAAGTCCTGACATTTACTCATTTTGCTTTTGGTGGGAGTGCCAACCTATAAGAGCTAGTTGAGATGTCCGTTTCTAAAGAGTTGTTTAAGGAGTTGTCTGCTTCAGCTTTAAAATAATTACGTGATATCTTACATGCACCTACAAAATCGCATAATTTATTATCCATTTTTTCTCTCACTAACTCTAACCATATCTTTATTGGATTCTTTTTTGATTATTTGCTTGGATATGGTTTTAGGAGATTCGTTAAAGAAAGATTATTTGATTATGTTTTTTTTTTTTAAAGATTATTTGATTATGTTTGGATAGAAGTTTACATTCTTTTTAAGGTTAAATGATAGTTAAATGAGGATTAGAAAACTATGATTTAAACTCCAAATCACTCCCATCAAACCGGTAGGATTTAAAAATTCTATAATTATTCAATGTAAATCTATTGAATTTTTTTAAAAAACTCATGAAAATAAGCAAAGTTTATTTAATAACCTAATCTAACCTAACCGACCCTCCCCTCCCCTCCCCTCATATCTCTGCTCACTTTAATGAATTTTGTTACCAAGCAAAACCTTAATACAGTATAAAACATCAATTAATATAACCTCAATTAATATAATGAGTTAAATTATTTATAAAACCTCAATTAATAAATAATGAATCAATGATTTTGTCTTGCGTGTGTGGTTTTATGCCAAAATCCTAGGTTGTCCTATTTAGCATGTCTGCCTCAGTTTTGATAAACCCGTGAAATAGAAGACATGCCCGTGATGAGTAAGTTGATGAATCCGTGATTAACTCATACTCATTTCTCATTAATAATTTAAACCGCTACTAAACTAAACTTACCCCATGCGGAATCATCTTGACCACAAATTCCAACCAATCTGTACTCTCAACTCTCCATCAAATCAATGCCCCTTGTTTTCAACTATGTAGCTTAAAATTGCAATGTGTCCTAAGAAAACCCAAAGTTTTTGTCGGGCTGAATTAACATGTAATTAATGTGCTACCAAAAACAGAATGAAAATACAACATTGAAAGATCTAACTTCAAGCATATAGATTAACTTGTTCTTTCTTTAATTTATAGGCATAATACATAGAGGGTCATTCAAATTTTAAATGAAGTAATGTTCGACCCGTATTGAGATATTTATGATATTATGAGAACAAGATCATGTGATGCTAGAAGTCTAGTATTATAAGACACGATTATGGAAAAGAAAAGAATCAAGACAGGTTACCAATCTCAAGAAAATATAAGAGCATAAACAAATTGCTTGAAGACAAGATATTGTTATTCGAAATTTTGTGACTATTTCAAAAATATAGTTTATTTTAAAATTACGATTTAATTAGGATAGAGTTTCCTGATGGTTAAAAGAATATTTATTTGCAAACACTTTTACAAAGATTTGGAGAAATCACGTACGGTATAATTATTTGTTGCGCAAGTTGGACATTTGTGACTTGCACGCTCCAACTTGAAGGAGAGTGTTAAAGCCTAATTAATCTATGTATGAATATTATATTTAGTCTTTATAGAAATATTTGTTGTTTTATATTTAGTCTATTTGGACATGTATCATAGTTACAGTGGAGGGTTAATTACACTCAAGGTCATCCAGCTATTATAAATGGAACCGAAAAGTCATCAAACTTAAATTTTGAACATCAAAATCATCCAACTATCATAAATGGAACCGAAAAGTCATCAAACTTAAAATTTGAATACCAAAATCATCTAACTTTTCATAACATTACAACCAAGGTCATCCTCGCCGAATTCCGATAATAACTCTCGCCGGATTCCGATAATAACTCTCGCCGGAGTCATCATGTGCTGCCACGTCATTTAAAAAATGCCACTTATTTATTTAGCTGTAATTAACTTGAGTTGGGTCGGGTTGGATTTTTTTAGGTTTGGTTGGATTTTTAGTGACAAGTCAAAATTAATAACAAGTTACATTTTTTAAATGACGTGGCAGTCACATATTGACTTCGGCGAGTTACTATCGGAATCCGGCGAAGATGACCTTGGTTGTAATGTTATGAAAAGTTGGATGATTTAAGTATTCAAGTTTTAAGTTTGATGACTTTTCGGTTCCATTTATGATAGTTGGATGACCTTAGGTGTAATTAACCCTTACAGTGGAAAATGTTTTCATATAAACTATATATATACATGTGTAGAGTCAAGTTCAAATGAGACAATGGTTTAGGATGAGACTAGTTTTTATATTGAGACAAGGGGTATTTTTGTAATTCAATAGGGGAAGGTGGCAAACTTGTAATTAAAGGAACACCCTCATGCGTGAATTGAAGGGAAGGAAGAGGAGGTGATGTCAGCGCTGATGTCACCTCTGGAGAGAGAAAAAGTTTTAATTATTTTCTTTAAAATACATTTTCTCGCTCTTTCCGAACTCATTTTTCAAAAAAATCATATCAGTGAACTCGTATTAATTAGACGGTCATTTTGAGATCCATTTTTGTTATTTATGGACAATTTTTTATTTATTTATTTTTGTATGGTTGTTCCAGCAGAATACTATATTTGTTCCACCGGACTACTTCAATTGTTCCACCAGAATACTACATTTTTTTACACTCCCAAAGTGCATTTAAAAAAAATAATGAAAATATTCTGCTGGAACAAATGTAGTATTCTGCTGGAACAACTGAGTATCCAATTTGGAACAAAAATAAAAAAATAAAAATCGTCTATAAATAACAACAATGGATCTCAAAATGACCGCCTAATTAATACGAGTTCAGTGGTATAATTTTTTTTGAAAAATGAGTTCGGAAAGAGCGGGAAAATGCATTTTAAATAAAATAATAAAAACTTTTTCTCTCTCCAGATGTGACATTAGCGCTGACATCACCTCCTCTTCCCTTCAATAATGTCCCTCCATGTTTTTAAAATTTTAAAAATGCCACCACTTTTTAATTGTCTCACACTAAAAAAAATCTCTCTATAATGATCTTGTCTCACCTGATCTTATCTCTACATGTGTATTAGTTAACTTTTCACAGTAAATTCTCCTCACATTCTCATTTACAAAACACATATACAGTAACTGAGCAAGGGAGTCAAGGAGGCAAAATGTCCACATATAACATGTTATAGCTGAGCTTATATATATGTAGAGCCCAATACACTTAAAGAAGCTAAGCCCAATATGTAGTGACAATATTGAGTACGAAGTCCAAGAAGTTGAGTTGTGTTCCAAAATCTAGTCTAATATTAAAGAGAAAACCTGGACCAAATAATATAAAGAGGTAGAGCAAATGGTACAAATGAGTGAGGACATTGAAGATTTAACAAGATGCTGAATCAATCACATCATATTATATTTATTTCATATAACAAATAGGAGGGATTTCTATGACAAAATAACCATTACTTTGTCCACTATTAACATTGAATTAGTGGTGGAGAATTTGATCCAATGGTGATAGTGGCAAAGTAATGATTACTTCAAAGTATCCATAACGTACGCCACAAATAAGATGTCTTACATCATAAAAAAAAAAAAACTGCCTTTCTCTAAAAAAAAAACAAAAAAACTGCCGTCTAAATGACCAAGTAGAATAGAGTGTTTATATATGTATAAAAATAGAAGTTAGGATGCGGTTTTAATGTGTGCAAATATCAGCTACTCATTATTTATAATCAATAGTCAATACAAGCCCTAACGTTCCTACTTCCTAAGTCATTTTGTGCTCTTTCAACACTCAAATTTCAACAAAACATTTTAGTTTTCCATCTGAAAATCCCTGTAAACATAGCTTTTTCATATGCAATATTTTTATTAGTCATATCTAAAGTGTAATACAAAGATTTTCAAGCCATAGTGTTTTTAGTTGCACTGCATGTTACAACTGTACAAGTACAAGGGTTATGATGGATAGATAGATTTGCAGTGTCTTAGACACACGTTTAGAAGATCAATCAACCGCAGGAATGGCTGACTTGGTTCAATCTGATGACTTTTGATAGCATAACATAAGAGTTCACATGAATAAAGATGAGTACAAAAGTAAGTGCTGAAAAATAAACACGCTTAAGATTCACAACCTCTTTGAACTTGGCTAAAAAGGTAAATTGAATCCTTAAGCTTATAAAATGTCACATTAGCTCTATGAACTTGCTTATAGTAATCTATTTGCTATTTGAATTTGTTTAAAGTAATCTATTGGACACCTAAATTTGTTTAAACCGTACATTCGCTCATTGAACTTGTAGAAAGGAATATACTTTATAATTTCTCAACATCCACTCTTATTCTGACATTAAAAAGCTTATTGTGTTACTTTAAACAAGCAGTGAGCTAATGAAACACTCTAAAAGTTCAGGAGACAAGCCACTTTTTTGTCAAATTCAAGGAGTTTTTGAATTAAAAAAAAAAAAGAAGGATCATCTGGTAAGAACAGGAAACCAACGATGATGAAAAGAAGATTGATAAGAAACCATAAGGAGAAGAAAGAGAAGCAAAAGAGCTACTCCCCATGGAGACCCTCCTGCTCTATGTACACTCTCTTTTTCAGGTAAATGAATGACAAAGAAGCCACTTGATAAGCACTGAACAACAACAAGTATCAAAATAGGAGAAAGCATGACAAGAATCTTGAGTTGCTTCATCATATCCTCCATTTTGGACTCAAAGTTTATGTAGCATGATAAGCTCAGTGTGAATATGAGTACGATCACAAATAGCCATAAATGAACAGGCATAGATGACATGTTGTAGCCTAAATATTCGAAACAATTTCGAGCGCTCTCAGGGTACGATGCATTGTGATTGTTGGAGTATGTAACCATGCTTCTAGACTAAACTGGTTTTCTTTAGTGACTATATAGGTAAGAAGGAGAGGTATGTTTGCCTAGCTAACTTTTATAGCCAAATTTTCTATTACTTGACCAGAAAGTTTGAGAATCTTGTAGATCAGATTATTAAGGATTTGTGGGGTGCAATCTAGTGGATAAAATTAAAAAGGAGGGTGGGAATATTATATCAGAGAATAGTTGTTAAAGTATACACAAATCAAACATTGCAATTTGCAACATCCAACCGACCATGGGCATCTTTTTATTTTGAATCGACCATGGATCATGTGATTCATATCTAAAGTGTTTTTGAATATTCTTTTCAGTTTTTGATTAGGCAAATTATTATCATTTGTATAAGTTTGAATAATTTAAAAGTTCCCTAATATTTTACATAATACGTGGTTTAGTATCTTTATTTTGAAAGCCACATTATAAAGTTTATGTTTTTATTATAATTAACCTTTTGATCCTTCTGTCTATTTTTAAAGTCGTAACAATTGTATTTTGGTATAAATATGCAGACAAAACATAACATAATCACATAATCATTTTGTATGACAGTATAAATGTTTTGAAAGTTAAAATATATTATGTTAAAAATCTAAAAAATAGAAAAAATTATCAAAATATAATTATGACAAAAGACTGAAACTTTATAATATATTTTTGAAAATAGTAAAACTAAACAATATCATGTAAAAGGCTAGAGTTATATATTTTCCAAGTAAGGTTTGTTCAAGGATTAGTTTGGCTGCAGAAATAAATAGAGGCCAAGTGGAATATTAGTCGGTCCAACTTGCAAAATTGGGCCTGGCCCATGAGGTGGTGTCTGCTTCTCGTATTTTGACGACTGAGTGTAAAGTAGTTAGCTGATGGAGAAGCAAAGCAAACAAGGGATGAAGGGTTCAGAGAGGTGGTCAAGCATGGATAATAAGGCGCAAAAGCCTTTGTTTAGGGCAGCCATTGATGATTCTAAACCGTCTCTTCAAGATCCTGTACGGTTATCTCTTTCTCTGTCTCAGATATACAAATAGTGGATTTTAACATGTTCTAATTTCGTATTTTATTTGCAGATATTGAGATCGGATCCGATGGTGACGGAGGAAGCAGTGCTCAGGTTGCCTCCTTTTCCACTTATCAAATTCAACCACCACTCTCAGTGAGTTTGTTTCATCCTCTTTTTACATCTTCATGTTGCCTTTAATTCTAAATTCACTGTCGATAGAAGCAATTCAAGTTACGCTTGACCGGATTTCAAATTACTTCAATTGCATTCAAATCAAGTCTTTACCTCTACAAATCAATTCAATGTTGAATTTATATACTAGCCATATGCATTTGTTTGTATATTTGCTCACTGTTTCTTAGTTTAATTACTTCAATATATGCAAATTTCTCTTATTTTTTAGTTATTCAGCACAGAGTTATGCTCTATTCTTCTTTATGACTGAATTGAACTGAATACTACTGAATTGAATTGAAGTGCATTCACTGACGTGAAATTACTGAACTGAACTGAATACTACTCAACTGAATTGAAATCAATTACTGAACATAAAGAACAGTGCCTTAGTTTGCTAGTTATTCATTTAGGTGTTCTTTATTTTAATGGTGCTGGTTAAAAGGAATAGAAGAAACTTGATTACATTAGGGGCCAAACAAACTGCATCCACTTCCTATGTAACGCTCCGACCTCCAATACTATGTAGAGATTGTCAAATCTAACATCTTGAGCCTCACGGCCTTAAAACTCGTGTACATGTATTGTTTATCCATCTTACTAATGTGCCTCCCTCCCCATTTTCGATTTGGGATTTGGCCTCTTTCTTTCCCTCATAGTCTTCCCCTTGCTTAGGTCTTCCTATTCTGGCGCTATCTATTTCGGACCAAATCGTTACAATGTTGGGTGCCTTCATAACTACAGCTGAAATTTTTGATAATGATTGATGACAATGACTTGAATTACTTTATTAGACACTTCAGGGTAGGATAAGCTTTGCAAGATCGGCCACTACCTTAAATCTTTCTCTTTAGGTTCCAATCCGTTACAGCAAGTGCAGAGTTTCTGATAGCTAAAATAGAATCCATTTGTATGTCATGTCATCTACTCCAAATCCGCCTGAACCTCATCAATTTTGACTTTTCTTGCAATCACTTGTTAGATGTAATTTACACGTTCGATTTCTGAACGGGAAAATCCACAAGGGTCAATGAAGATTGGATTAGTTTAGCATACTCATTCAACGTCAGTTTGTTTGAATGAACTTTTTTTTTTGTTCAATAATGTCGTTCCACACCATTCAAATAATAAAAGCCGCGAAATAGTGCTAAATTGGGTTGTTGTGACTTGAATCTTCGACTTCTATTATGTCAATGAACTAATTTGACTAAAAACTTAAATTCATAGTTAAAATCTAGTTATTTATGTATTATCAGTTATTTATTTCATTTCAATTCAGTTGAGTAGTATTCAGTTCAATTCAGTAATTTTCTTCCGTAAATGCACTCTAATTCAGTTCAGTTTAGTACTATTCAGTTCAATTCAATTTAGTTCAATTCAGTCATAAAGAACATGTACATAATTTTTGTCATGTTGGAAGTGTGTCTGTTAATATGCAACTTTCTCAAGTTAAAAAATCTACCAAGTTTATCATTTTCTCATCTCACTCACTAATTAATGATTAAAGTTAATTATCAAATTCCAAACTTATTTATTTATTGAGGATGTTTTAATTCTCGACAATGGATTAATTCTATAAATGTTTAACTTGAAGGAGTTAAATGTTTAAACATTCGATAATTGCTTAATTCTAGACCATGGATTAAACATATTTTATATTTAATGGTTAAAATATATTAAAGGTGATTTACTTGAAAGAGTTTAACAGTAGAGGATACAAATGCATTTCCATCTACACAAAATAAGTTTAAGAAAAGCACCAATCGTTAGTTGGGGCAGTGGTAGCATGAGGTTGTGGTTAGTAGGAAGGTCTGCGAATCGAACGTCATAACGACGTCTGAAAGTGGTTTAAATTCCATAATCCTTGGACCTATTCTGAATCTAAAATTAGTCGGTTCATTGTAGGTTCAGAAATCGGATGAAAATAAAAAAGAATTATAAGTTTAAGAAAAGCATACATAGAAACCAATAACCGAAGTTGACACAGAAAAGGCCATTTTTAGCTCGCAAGTTGATAATCCAAGAACACAATTTGCATAGCAAAAAATTAAGAAAATTATGGAATTAGTTCGAAAAAAAAGAAAATAATGGAATTTAGAGGGAAAAAATGAAAAGAAAATGAGAGGAAAAGACAAGGGAGAAAAGAATTAATTTGTTCTTATCTAATCTGTGAGAAAATAATTTGTGTTGCAATTCTTACAATCTAATCCGTTCTTATCAGACGAAGAAGAAATAACAAGCGATCCATCAATATTAGATAATTTATCCTTGGCATGCAGAGCATAATTGAATTCGCGACTCCAAGAGTAATTTGCTTTCAGTTGCGCAATTGTACTTGCATTACAAGGTATTTACACATTAGATATTACATATGTTTTGTTTGCTTATGTAATCTGGTTAATCTGTTAGAGATTATTTAAATATTTTTGGATTTGTAGGTAGTTCCTTTTATAATTAAAATTGTAGGCAAAATGTATAATTAAGCCCCTGAACTTTGCCGATTTTAAAGATTAAGCTCCTGATCAATTATTTTTTCATACTGAGTCCTTGATCAATGCATTCATTATGAATCTAGCCATTTCCTAATGGTTCCGTCAGGTTTTCCGTTAAAGCTTCTCTGGACTGCTAACGTGGATATTTTATTACCATGTGGACAAGTAAAAAAATGAGTTGTAAAATTGATATTAACTATGAGAAAGGCCAAAATTAAAAATTAAAATCACCTAAATTTGATTTTGTATTGCCTAATCCCTAATCTGATTCTTCCAACCAAGCCTCTTTCCATCCTACAAAAAAAACCTTAATATGGTAGTTCAATATTGAAGGAAAACCGCAAACTCGATTCGGTGAAATAATTATCAAGTAAAAGAAGTCATTACACAAAATATCTATAAGTTTCTTCATTACCTCACCTACCATAGAAACTCAAAGTTCTGCAATTCAACTACCATAAATCCTTTAAAATTGAAGAGATTATCGAAGTAAATATGGTTCTTTTTCATCCATGTTTTCTGATAAATTACTAGAGCTTATAGATTGAAATTCCACTTAGAAAAAAGAGAATAGAAGGTAGATTTGGATGAAACAAAATGATTTTAATGTTATTGGAGATGATGGATTTGCAATTTCATTATGATTCCAATTTTGTGTTTTAGACAAGAGCAATCATAATGTTAGGGGAGAAATATTTTGACGTGCAATAGGGTGGATGAAATAGATTGTGAAATGATTTTGGAAGAAGCAGCCCGTATGAGCTTTAACAGAATACTTAACGGAATAGTTAAAAAAGGGCATGATCCATAATGAATGCAATGTTCAGAGGCTTAATGTGGAAAAAATAATTGATCAAAGGCTTAATCCTTAAAACCGGCAGCTATTTTCCATATCCCTTAATTTTCTGTCATCAAAATGTAAAAGAAATTGAATTGCGCGAAAAAGATATTGGAAGAACTAAGGATTCCTACAATCAAGTCTAACAGAATTTATTTATTTTTTTTGATAAAACAAGTCTAACAGAATTGGAAATGAAATAAAACAACTTTTTTCGCTCAAAAACTAAATAACAAAATTTCCGGAAATGAAAAATATGAATTGAACTCATTAATTTAAACAGAAGAAATTATATATGGCAAATTAATTAGGTGGACATCTCTTCATTGATTTTTTTTTGTTTTTTTTTGTCAACTTCATGAACACTTTTAAATAACTTCCATTTATGTACTAACTAGGCATGACCCAAGCTCTCTCTATCTATATAAAAAAAATCAATTTGGATTTCTGATAATTCGTTCACCTACCTCTTTTCAAAGGAAAAAAGTTCACTCACCTACCATTCCGCTGGTCACACATTCCCAAACTCCTAAAAGGACTACATTTATTTTTCATACACAAAAAAATAAATAATACATCCAATATTATTTAGGTAAATTTTCCGATTTACTTTACTAATCATTTCTCAAAAGTTTTGTCAAAAAAGTAATTTCTCAAAGGTTAACCAGAAAACAGTTTGCATCTTTCTCTTTTTTATTGAAGAAAACAGTGTGTATCTTCTTCTTTTTTTGGAAGAAAACAGTGCATCTTAATTCACATAATTAAAGCTATCAAGCATAACCTACTTAAATTAACAATATAGAAAATTAGTTATTAAATGATAAAATTGAAGCATAAATAAATGACAATATTTAAAATTAATGATAATGATGTTTGGCTCTATATTGTTGTGGGAAAAAATTGACGCAACAAAAAAGGTTGGTCGCATCTTGTATATTTGAGAGTGTAATGTTCAACTATGCTAAACACTTTTATCATATTTAAAGTGAAATTGATTTTGTTTCTAAATTAAAAGCGTAGGTTAGAGTTACTTTACTTTTATTTATTTATTTCATTTGTATTTTGTCTTATATACTATCAAATTAGTTTTTACTCTCTAATTTAATAATGGACAAAAAAAAGTAATAATTATTTTGTAAAAAATAAAAGTAACTATAAAATTTCCCTTATAATACTCATAATATTTTTGGTTGACTAACATGCGTGACATAATTGCTTAAACAAACAAATTCATTCTTCTGTACCAAAATTTTCTTTATACTTAAGCATTATGGTTCCATATTTATAAAATTGTTTTTTAAATTTTTTTTGAAAGTTATTAAAGAATTTATATGAAATAAATTTCTAGGTTAAATATGAACAAGTTTAAAAAAAATTACAAATAAAAATAAATAAATACTATAGCATGTTTTATAATAAAAAGGAATAAAATAACTGGGTTGCTACTTACAGCCCACTTTTTCCGAACTACAGCCCACTTATGCCCAAAATACCCCTTTCATAATTTCCTTCTTAATTTTGATGTCCTCTCAACAACCTATTTTTCAAGATTAAACTTTTTAACATCAAAATCACACCTTTTGCTCTCAATTATGGACAAAAACACGAATAAATTACGAAAAACAAACTCAAAAAACAGTTAATTTGATCAAAAATTTCAAAAAGTGGATTAATTAGGGTTTGGAGGCCGTTTTTATGGAGAAACGGCCATGGTGGCCGTTTTACCATAAGGAGAAACGGCCACCGAGGCCATTTCACCATATGGAGGAACGGCGTCGGTGGCCGTTTCACCTTATGGAGGAACGGCCTCGGTGGCCGTTTCTCCTTATGGTGAAACGGCCTAACCTAGGCCGTTTCTCCATACGGAGGAACGGCCGAGTTGGCCGTTCCACCATATGGTGAAACGGCCACCATGGCCGTTTCGCCTTAGGGCAAACGGCTTTGATGCCGTTTTTTAAAAAGAAAAACAAAAAATTTCAACGTTTTCTTACCGTTCGAGTACCTCGTCTTTTAATGTTAGAGTTTCAAAATTAGGTTTTTTGATTTGAGAGCTTTCTATTTTTATTTTTTCTGACTTGTTCATAATGAAAAGGGCAAATTTGTCAAAGTGGGCTGTAGTTCGGAAAAAGTGGGCTGTAAATAGTGATACCCATAAAATAATAAAGGGTTAACTATAAATTGGTATGTGTGGTTACATTGACTTGTAAATTAGTATTTGTGATTTGTTCTTTTACTATTCAATGACTTGTATTTCATACAATTAGCTTAATTTTTTTTGAAAATAATGTTAATTTTGATGGCGTGAATAAAGGTAAAATTGTCTCAATATTTTGGATGCACTAGTAAAAAAACTCTTACCCAGCAGATTTACAATTTAACTCCCCCTAATTTGATTGATATTCTTTGTTGCAAAATCTCGAAACGTAGTTCCCCTTATATGAAAACTTTTAATTCCATGAAATCTAAGATAATATGCGGACATCTCAAAGAGAAAACCGTCTACATACCTATCAAAATTTTGAAAGATATTACCTTTATCCACGTTATATATTAACGACAGCTTCAATTTTGACTAGCCTGATAATAGTCATACTAAATTACACGAACACTAACCAGCAAGTCATGTAAATTCATGATTAACCCAAGAATAAATTTAGTTGACCTTTTATGGGGATTCTTAAATTAAAATTGGTATAGAAAAACAATTGACTTATTCGTTAGGTAAAACCATTCAACATCTTCCATTGTTGGAGAGTATAGTTTATTACTTGGACTTTTTTTATATAATTTATTGGCACTTTGCGCCAAACATTTTTATTTTTAGTATGGTTTTTTTGTTTTTTTAATCATTTTGTCCGGTTTATATTTTATCTTACTTATCCAATCCAATTATGATAGTAGACAAAGGGAAATTCTATAGTCACTTTGTTTTTTACAAAGTAACCATTACTTTGTTTTGTCCACCATTAGATTATGGGGTGAAAAGTGATCTAATGGTGAATAAAGCAAAGTACAAACAAAGTAACTCAAAAACAAAGTCACCATAGCCTACACCGTAGACAAAATAATGATTAATTTATAAAAAATAAAATAAATTATAAAAAATTTATATTTTCCAGTTATCATCTTAATAAATAGATTTAAAAATACTCTCAAAATACGGTACTCTTTTAATTATAAATAAAGTGTCATATTTTTTTTATCATACTCTAATTAATATCGTATCAATTTATTGTATTTTATATTTTCAAGTAGTAATATATTTCTTTAATTAAATAAAGTATCATATTTTTTTAATATATTCTAAATATATTAATTTATTGTATTTTATATTTTCAAGTGGTATATACTAAATTGTTTCCTTTCAGTAAAATTTGAATCCTACACAAGTTTAAGTTTGTTAAAAGAAAACCATCCAATCATTTTAAAGAAGACAATAACCATCGCAAATCAATTTAAATTGGATTCTTTAAATTTTAGAGTGAGAGATAATTATATACTTGTAAAGTCTTGTCAACTGAATTTGACTGAATTGGCTAATAGACAAAGAAAATTGGCCGAATTTGGCAGAACTTAACTGGAACTTTTGAAATTAAACAAAAAAAAAAATACAAGCCTAATTGCTTTAATTATCTTGGGTTATGTTCAATACCATCGACTCTTACCTATACCTTAATAACCAAATTATATTTTGTAATTGCCTTTAAATTTAGGTCTTTTTCATTTTTGGTTTAATTTTTGCAAAATTCAGTTCAACTCAGCCAAATTTTGTTCAATCAATTTCAGCAAAGTTCTTTCTTCATTGAGCTAAATTTCAGTTAACTATTTAAGTTATTAAAAAAAAAACTATGTTTAATGCTAAATGACTCAAATATAATTTGGTCATCCAAATGCAGGTGAGCAGAACTATATTATATATATGTAAGAATTTGGGATAACAATTTGCTAATCCTATTATTCGGATGTATAAACCGAGTTATCTTTTTAATTGAATTTTTTTTACCATGATTTGTGTTTTATCTATTAACATTATTTATTTTTAAATCAAAAAAAACTTAATAGCAACGAGTAAAATATAGTTAGAGACCAGTTTACTTGGTACACTTACTATTGTATACTGAATGGAGAGTTTAGAGATTGAATCATTCTTCTTACATATTTATCAGAAATATGATCTTCTAACTACAAATGTGAGCGACAATATTAATCAAGCGTTTAACAAATGTAATAGAGCAATTTGAAAGCTCGTTTAGCAATAACATATAATCTTTGACTATGGTTATGGTGTTAAAAGGTTAAGAAACCTCTAACGAGCAGCCCATCGGTTACACAATATCAAAGAATCCAATTCAACTTCAACGTGACTCCAGTTACGGACCTTGATTACAATTGAAAATAGCTTCCAATAAAAGGAAAATAGCTTCAAACAAGGCCGAGGCTGAGCCAAATACACACTCAACATTTCTAAAACTATAATTGAATCCAGTTGAATTATCTCGCTTTGTTGTAAACTTCAGTTTGATAAAGTCGGAATGGTTGAGACTGATCGTTGTTGTGAAGAAACTTGGCGTTATCACTAACTATTTAAGACCATATAGTTATTTTTGTTGGTTTTGGCCACTCCAATTAAAACTTAGAGTTGTGTTTAGTAGAATTATGTTTTAAAGCGTAGTAGATTTTGATAAAGAATCAAATCATGCAAAAGAAAATTACATAAAATTACAATTTATTATTTTTGGATACGTAGAAATACATACCTCCTCTCGTAAATTTTTAGATTCGGCACCTGAAAATATAAAAATAAAATAATCCGCCACATGAATCGAGGGTGGGTTGATTATCTACTGAAAAAATAAACTTTTGAATAAGGTTGGAGGCTGATCAGGGATTCAGGATAAAGGAAAGTATCTATTCATCGATAAAGTAGAAAAGCCAAAAAGGTTTGAGCTCATCTTAACGTCATCGCTAAACTAAATTCTAAAACAAACAACTGACTCTTTTCAATACCACTGCAAATTTTATTTTACTTTTATCAATAATTCCAGCACAACTTAATTTAACTATTTCCCAACAAAAATAGAAAAAGTCAGTAGAATAATTTACTGATTTTTGGACTAGTATAATCATTCATTATATATATTTAGCCTTTGAATCTTGAATTATCATATTCATTTTAGTGTGTACAGTGCAGTAAATACATGCACAGAAAGCAACAGACCTGACCTGAAGAGGAGGAAGAAGAAATAATGGAAGCAGAATCTCAAAGCCCTAAGTCGCCGCTCTTGCTCAATGAGCGACGGCGGAGCGGCCGACTCAGCCGGGGCAACTCCGTCAATTCACTCAGAAGCGACTTCTTGTCCAGATTGCCTCCTAAAGTTCGTTCTTGCATCGATGTTGAATCTCCTTTTCACATTGACGTTTCCAAGTCCAACGACTTATCCAAAGGTCAAATCGTAATTCTCTGTTTTGTTTTGCTCTAATTATCACTTAGATTTTCTATAAACTATTTGAATTATTGTTTAGTGTTACTTAATCGACTGAATCTATAGCTCGAGCTGATATTTAAGGCTAACAACCTCTCACGCAAAAGCCTATTAGGTTGCACAACAATTCACCAATAAATGAATTTGAACTCATGAACTGTCGATTGTACAGATACTTAACCAGTTGAGCCAAAAGCTCGAGCTTACAGTGAGCTTAAGCCTAACAACATCTTTTATATTAATCTCTAACAGATGAGAAGGAGTATTACGAAAGTCAATTTGCAACGTTGAAATCTTTTGAGGAAGTTGATGCTGTGGAGGAGAACGGTACGGTTTTCGAGGAGGAGGATGAGGAGCAGAAACAAGCTGAAATGGCCATGAAAATCTCGAATTATGCTAATGTGTTACTTTTGGCTTTTAAGGTAACTTTTACACACTGTTTGTGTGCTGATTGGGAAATTAGCATACAATTAAGTTAGTAATCATTTGCTTTCTATTTTTGGGATGAAATGTGCAGATTTATGCTACGGTAAAGAGTGGATCAATAGCTATTGCTGCTTCTACATTAGATTCTTTACTTGATCTGATGGCTGGTGGTATACTTTGGTTCACACACGTTTCTATGAAGAACATTAATGTTTATAAATACCCTATCGGAAAATTGAGGGTTCAGCCAGTTGGCATAATCATCTTTGCTGCTATTATGGCTACGCTTGGTATGCTATTTGCCCTTACTCTGCTCTTCTTTTCAATTGATTATATATTGTAATTGTTGTTGGAAACACTATCGAAGAAGATTCCTGTGCAACATAACTATTGTCACTTCCTCATTGAACCCGTTTAGCTTCCTTGATCTTTTATAGAACAAACATGTTCTGTGGATGGGTACAATGTTAAAGTCCACTTTCATATTTGAGTCTGTCAAATGAGCATGATCTTTATTAGCTAAAATAACCCATATTATTTTAGATGTGAAGAGGATCTTGTGGCAGTTTCCTGACTTGAATGGACCAAATGCTTATTGACTTTGCCAAAATTTTGTGTTTTCAAGTTCCCCTTTAGTCTTCTCTTTAATAAACGGCTCCTTTGAGTTTTTATGACTTGAGGATGCTCAAGATTCAAAATTAATGAACAAAGAACTTCTTTCTTTATACAAACTTGTTAACATATTAAAAGTACATAGGCTGCATATATATATGTATATCACGTCCGTTGTACTCTTCTTGAAGTCTCTTGCTTTCTCAATTTTAAGTTTACCAACTGCTTGAAGCTGAAAATAATAAATGGTTCATTTATAAGAATAAACTAATACGAGGACATTTATGGTGACAGGCTTTCAAATATTGATCCAGGCTGTTGAAGAACTGATCAAAGATGACCCCCCAGCAAAGATGTCCTCAGACCAACTATTGTGGTTATATATAATCATGATCACTGCTACTCTTGTGAAGTTGGCACTCTGGATTTACTGTAGAAGCTCGGGAAACACTATCGTTCGTGCCTATGCAAAGGTTTTTTTTTTTAAACTGAAATTTCAATTTCAGGATCTAATTATCAGTTCATAAATTCCTTGACCGTGGTAATATATGCAGGATCACTACTTTGACGTGGTAACAAATGTGGTGGGTTTAGTTGCAGCTGTTCTTGGTGATGAGTTCTACTGGTGGATAGACCCAGTTGGTGCTATCTTTCTTGCTATATACACAATTACAAACTGGTCTGGAACAGTTATGGAAAATGCAGGTATCCTTTCTTTAAGCTTGCCATTCCAAAAGAAGCAACACCGAATAAATCATTGTTGATCATTCATATACTTATTCTTGTTGCAGTTTCACTTGTTGGGCAATCAGCCCCTCCTGATGTCTTGCAAAAATTGACTTATCTCGTCATAAGGCATCCTCAAATTAAGCGTGTAGACACTGTTCGTGCTTACACCTTCGGTGTTCTTTATTTTGTAGAGGTCAGTCATAATATTTAGTATTGACAAAGAGCTAACTTGCCAACAGGATTTCCTTGTTTTAGTAGTTGAATCAGAAGCTTTTTTTAAGTCAAATGTAATGAAATGAAACCAAAACTTTAACTTGCCATTCTTAATTTGTCATTTCTGCACCATTTTTCTTAAAGCAAATTGGGCATATAAAAGATCCTTTAAATTGACCATCATTTTATGCAACTTTCAAAGGGAGTATTTGTGGTTGGAATGCTTATATTATTCTTGAAACAAACAGGTTGACATTGAGCTTCCGGAAGAGTTGCCACTAAAGGAAGCACACCAAATCGGAGAGAGTTTGCAGAACAAAATTGAGAAACTTCCAGAAGTAGAACGAGCATTTGTTCATCTCGACTATGAGTGTGAACACAAACCAGAGCATTCTATTCTCAGCAAGCTACCCAATAGCAGTTAGCCTTAGCCTTCATCATTATTTGTGTATTTAAATGTTTAGTATTTAGTGTTAAATGTACAAATCATGACACGGTCATTGAGATCATCCATTACACAAAATTTTGGTTGATTTATTGAGTTCAGCTATTCAATTTCATGCATTACTTGGTTATGGTGATGAAATAGCCAAATAGGTAGGAAGTCGTGGGTGATTTTGAAGCAGTAAGCGTTTGTTTGGTTATGAATTTTAAAAAATTTCAACTGAATTCCAATTCAATTTAATAAACTTTTACAAATAATGCTATGGATCCTCAAATATACTATTAGGTTATGGCAGGAGATAATTGCATTGTCTTTGGAGGCTGGAGGAGGTAGTTGCATAGTCTTTGGTATTCTGCTACTGAATCTTTTTAAACTCTTCATATTCAAGATTCTCCTTCCAGGAATATTCTTACTGCCTGTAGTAACTTTCACCCTTTCGAAAGGTGAGGTCTTCTTCGTTGCCAAATGGTTTTCATGCTATTTTTTTATAGAGGGATTGAGAAGCAGGTTTGTTATGTATTTTATAAGCCTTAAGTGATGGTATTCTGGAAGAAGGTGTGAATATCAGATTGATTTCACTTATTTCTAAGGTGACCATTCCAATAAATTAACCTTGCAATGTTCTCTACAAAACATATTGGCAAATGTTTGGTTAATTATCTGAAACTATATCTGAATTATTTGGTGATTCCTTCTCAGAGCAGCTTCATTCATAGCAATTACATAAGTGAAGTGTTGATATTATTTTACTTCAATGATTGGTTAATTAAGTGTACAAGAACAAGGCTAACAAAAGATGATGATTTGTAAGTTGGATCTTTTGAAGGGTCACTAGGAAACATTGGATCTTTTGAAGGCTCACCAAGAACAAGAACAATTTTGATTTTAAGCGGCACTCAATTTGAGTGTTTAGACGGCCAAGCAACCTTCTTTTCTGTAATCTGCACTTTGCCTTATCAACACCAATGTGAAAATGAATTATTTGTTTATGTTGACTAGATGATTCAAAAGTGGTTTGAAGCTAGGAACACAACAAAATATGGTAACAACATGTGGACTAGTCAGATATTCAAATATATTGCTGGTAATTGCCATGTGACTGATGATGCAAGCTGAATCAAAATGTGCCAGAAACAGATTATGGATATTGCTAAGAGCCAGTCGATTGTCACAGTTCGACTGCAGTTTGACCTTTCGAGAGAGATATTGATATAGAAGGATAAACCATTTCTTCTCCATATTTATATCTTAGCTAACACTTTTTTTTTCTAAGTCTTTGCCTTTACTCAAAGGACAAATCTATTTAAATATCCGACAATTTTTTCAAAAAACATATAAGAACATGACCCAACATATAAAAACATGACTTAACAAAACAAATGAAAAGAATTGTTTGAATTTAGTTTAAAAGATAAAAAAAAAATTTAATTAAACTTATTTCAAGAGTGTTGAAGCATCATTTAAGTTATTTGTTTTGTTATATTATGAAGTCATCTTGAAGGATTCACACAATCGGAGTGACATTTTTAAACTATGTCCACATTCAAACTAATCATGATTCGCTGTTGTAGGCACCTCATAGTGTAGAACAACTAGTCAAAGGTTTTACATATTTTCTATACTCAAGACATGGTTTGAATCCTGACCATTGACTAAGAGTAGATGAGTCTTTACCACTCGATCACTCTCCTTTAGTTATCATTTAGGTCATTTGTACAGACAATTGAGACAACTTATAAAGACATTGTTATAATCTCCTATAAACTAACATTAACAATTAAAATCTGAATATATTTAGAAACGTTCTCTAGGAATTCGGCGTATAGGATAACTTATGCTATTCAATTTGATACTATTTTGAATTTTTTATTTGAATATTTAATTTAATTGAAGAATTTTGGAGATCAATGTTTAGCTCTAATTGGCATAACAAGCGACTTTAATAACACTCTATTGACAATGGCTATTGTACAACAAATATAAAAGTAATTAAGTGATTAAGGACGACCGTTAGAACATCTCCAAAGTGAAGAAAGTTGCACACTAACCTTCCCCATTTAGTCCTCCACTTAGTGGGGTCTTTTTTTTGTTTTTTTTTTATCCAAAAAGGTAAGGAATTAATAAAATAATAAATCAATTTTGTTGTTTTTTTGACAGCTATAAATCATTTTTGTTCTTGATTTAATTTTAATAGTATAAATTATTTATTAATTTTTAATTGATACTAGTTTACTATTAGAAATTAATATGATATTAATAAATATGATAGGTGGAAAATAAAATATATATGCAGAATAATACAAATATATGGTAGGAGACAAAATTAGAGAAGAGAATGAATAAATTGAAATTTGTTACTTTTTGAAAAAAATATTGTCCAAGAGTTCGATTAATACGTTTGATATGTTTCTTATCTTTTTTACATAATTAGTGGTACACATCATTTTTGACAAATATACCTTCGTCTTTTACATTACACCATAACTTCACTTTTTCGAAATAGAAAACATGAAATTGTTCGACTTTTTTAGTTATTTGGGTGCAAGTTTGGAGATGAATTTTGCCCGATTACAAGTACCGACAACGAGCTACAGTTTTTAGGCTCCAAATTTCAGCGATCCAACTCAGCAGCGCTGCAGGCCCAAAATTTTTGGGAGTTCTCCTATGTAGGTTAAGATTACTTGGACGGTTAAGGTTTAATTCATTATAATAATGACTCGAGTTGCATTCGATCCTAACAAAATATAACTTTCGTTTTCCTTAAGATTGTAGGTTGTTTGATTTCAAACAGTTTCAAGCTTAAAGGAAAATAACCTGAAATAAAGCAACATCCCGCAATATGAGCATGTTCATCGGAATGTATTATCGAGACTATATCGCCACAAACTTTGCATTTTTAAAGATTCAAAGCAACAAAAACGCGGTCAGATCTTATCGCGTTTTGGTAAACGCTACACGAACCCGATCAGATATTGTAGCGTTCACCAAAACGCTACATGAACGCGATCAGATCTTATCGCGTTCATGTAGCGTTGAACGCTACAAGATCTTGTCGCGTTTTGTAGCGTTTTCTTAAAAGCTACAAGTCCACCATTGTTGTAGCATCAAGCTATGTGACTATAAATTACATAATTTCCACATATATGCATCAATAACTTCGCTTTTAGTACTTAAACTCTAATTTTGAAGTAAAATAACACTGAAATCACATAAGTGATAAATTAACTTCGATTTTTGACTTGTTTTCAATTTACCCATTACAATATGGAGATTTAGTTCGTTGCTGGAACTTGTAATTGCCGTAAAATGACATGAATCGTACAAAAATCTCTCCAATATTGCCGGAACTTGTTCGGTTTCACGGTTTCATTTCAGAAAAGAAATGAATAAGTGATGTTATTGTTTCATGTAGAAGATGAGGGTATTTTTATCGAAAAAATGATATATATCATTAGTTACGTAAAAGAAGTTAAAGAAACATGACAAACATGTTAATAGGCCTCTAAATGGACAAGATATGCAATAACCCCAATTTTTTTTATGCATAAACGGATGTGAGATCAATTACTCAAGTTGTTTTTTTAATTTAGACAATTTTACCTTTATCATTTGTAGAAACGCCCATGTATGCATAAAAAATAGTAAGAATTTTATTTTTGTTGGGTAATTATTGTGTGAGTGTTTAGCTGTGAATTAGTTGATATTATTTTTATGATGGCAAGTAATTGAATTTATTTAGGATGTAATTGTGATAAGTGGGGTGTGTATGTTAAAGGAAAAATGAAACCCTAAACAGGTAGTATGAGTGGCATTGAATCTGAAGAGTGTGCAATGGGATTGGATAGAAATGGTTCAGTAAATGGTCGTAAGAGAAAAACGAATTGGAGTGAAGCTGAGGATCTCCAACTGCTTTGTGCTGTGGAGAAATATGGTGAAGGCAATTGGTCAACTATCTTATCCAATGAATGCACTTGGCTAACATCTCCTTCCCAGCTTTCTCAGGTTAGGTTATATCTCTCTCTTCTTCTTTTTCTTTACATCTTTCTGCGTTTTTCACACTCAATTATATTGTATGATAGGCAGAGGTGGGCAGTAATCCGAACTAGGAAGGATGCCAACTTCAATCTTCCTACCACTACTACCCCCACCATTAGTGGTGGGATGCAACTTTCCGAGGCACAGCGAGCAACACGGATTGCATTAAACTCAGCCCTTGGTCTGCCTATCAAGAATTCATTCATTAAGTCTGGTAATTCTCTACTACGTGTTTATTTTAGCAAGATTAAGTTCTTAATACATAGCACTTAATATATGCACATTGTCTATACAGCTGAAGGTACATCTTCTCCGCACTTTCCTCAGACTCGTATTGCAACAAAGCCATCTTCACTAACTGTAAATAAACCGGTAAAGGCTGATTTGAGTTCAGATCCAGTAAGAGCTGCTGCTGGTGCGCGTATTGCTACTCAGTCAGATGCTGCTTCACTGCTCAGAGTGGCTGAGGCTGGTTCTTCAATTAAATCAGCATTGCCCGGTTGTGCATCAGAGGCTTATTCTAATTGTAGTTTCAATCGCCTGCCAACTGCCAGCACGACCCAGCAGAATCCAGTTTCTGGGACAGCAAAGAATGTGTCACCAACGGCACAGGCTAACACTGAAGTTCCATTGAAGCAAGGTCTATGCGCTGCTATGGAGAAAGCTTCCTCACTAAACTTAGCCCGTGGTCTGCCTCTCAAGAATTCATTCATCAAATCTGGTAATTCTCAACTACGTGTTTATTTCGGCGAGATTAAGTTCCTCATACATAGCAGTTAATTTATGCACATGAACTTTCCTAGTTGTGATGAATTTTATTTCATGTTGGTAATATATAGCAGTTGATACAGCTGAGTTGTGATGAATTTTATTTCATGTTGGTAATATATAGCAGTTGATACAGCTGAAGGTACATCTTCTCCGCACTTTTCTCAGAGTTGTATTGCAACAAAGCCATCTTCAATAACTGTAAACAAACCAGTAAAAGGTGATTTGAGTTCACATCCAGTAAGAGCTGCTGCTATTGCTGCTGGGGGACGTATTGCTACTCAGTCACATGCTGCTTCACTGCTCAGAGTGGCTCAGGCTAAGAATGCTATTCATAAAATGCCCACTATTGGTTCTTCAAATAAATTGGCATTGCCCCAGGCTTATTCTAATGGTAGTTTCAACAGCCTGCCAACTACATCAGTTTCCATAAAAAGCACCACACAGCAAAATCCAACTTCTGGGACAGCAGTGAATGTGTCAACAAGGGCACTGGCTAACACTGAAGTTCCATTGAAGCAAGGTCTACACCCTGCTTTGGAGAAAGCTTCCTCACAAAGCACAGCGGCCCAGCACAATTCAATCCCACTGAAGCAAGATGTAAATACTGGAGGAATGAATATTAGTGTAGCGGATCATGTGGCGAAAGTGGAAGTAGAAGAACATAGGGTTTCTATTGCAGCAGGAAAGGAACCTAGCAAGCAAGTTAAACTAGAGAAAGCAGTGTTGTTGAACCAAGAAACTCAAGAATCTGTTTGTGAGAGTGAAAGGTTAAAGGCTGAAGCTGAAGAGATAATACGCCAAGAGCAGATGTTTTTCAAATTAGTCTTTAAAGATATTTTTGAAAATGAATGTCCAAGTGAATGGTGAAGATAGTTACGGTTCAGCGTAGTCCATCCTTCCATGTGTTTTTAATTGAATTTACAAATTAGTTGGTGTAACATTGTGAGGATAGCAAATAATTGAATGCATATCTTTATAGAGGATTGTCTGCGATTGTGTAGCCTTAAGTTTGTTATTATCAGTTGCTTACTGAAGAATCCAAAACATTGTTATTATTTCAATCTTCACTCCAGCAACAAGGTCTTCTCTTCCATTGCAGCAGAATGTCACACATTACAGTACCTATCTGTCTTTATATTTAATCCAAACACGAACAGTTTCAACCCATCTTTAATACTCTAATATATACCACATGATCGATTCATTTCTGTATATAAATGTTTCAACAAGGGAAGAAACGTTTCATATTTTTTACATTACAACATCGTGACACAAAACATTCTGTAAAATTTCTAAGAATTTTAGTTTTCTAAATGTTTCTGAGAAGTGAAAACTCTTCAAACCAAAATTTCCTCATTCATCTTTTAGGATAGTTTTAGGATAAAAACTCCACAGCTGCAACATGTTCAAACATTTCCTGCTTGTAATAGATTCCGCTCAAAGTGAAACTTGTAAGTTTGATTTTGCCACTTCCTTCTCAATCAACCTTCAAATAAAAATAGAGTATAAACTTATATCGAAACAATGAATATCCAGAAAGGGTTGTTAAGACTTACAGATCAAGATCCAGGCACTAGGCGACCATTATACATCTTATCGAGTAATTTCTGTGCATCAGGCCTCCTTAGAAGACCTTTGTTATTTGGTAAACCAGTACCTAAACAAATAGGGCAAACAAGTTTCCCCCGACCTGCAAACACCAAACTCTAGAAATCACATCCCACACAAATTCAACTATCAAGAATTATACAGTACGCAATGGATGTTTCAAGTTCATTCTTGCATTGAAACATGAAAATAAGGACTTGGTTATTACATCTGTTTATCATTTCATTTCATTTGTGATAATCGTCTCTCTAACATGGTTTTAGTTTTCAATACCAAGCCATCATATTCCCTATTCATAAACTTTATACAAAATCAGAATCCTATATAGCACATCCTACAAATCATGTTGGTGACAGCATCTTACATCTTCAAATTATTTCATAAATGACATGTCACAGAATGACTTGTTGAAAACAAATTCAAAATTTTCACCCAAGAGCAAAGGGAATGGGCAAATAAAGAAAAAAAGAAGAAAGAAAGAAATACAAATACGATCCAGTGCTAAACTTTGATCACTGTATCAGATAAAAGATAAGTACCATAGCAGTTGGGGCATTCCGTGAACTCATAAACATCTTTAGCGCGTTTTCTGTTGAGAGCCTTCCATTTTCCTGTTCCGCCACACATATCACCTATATCGACAGACAAAACATAAAACTATGGAACATTTTAAAAGATGAAACTGAGCGAGTGATATCCTCAAAGTCGGCAAGTGGACAATTGTCAGAAAAAATGATATTGCTGTACATATCTAATATACATTCTGACACTAGGTTGTAAAAAGCTAGACGAATATGGAATAGAGAGATGGGATTCCCCAAAATAAAAAGGTTCCTCATCAGCTGAGAAATTCGTTTTTTCAACATGTATGAATGTTCATGTCCCAAGGGAGGACATGATTTTATGAATTGTATAATGCAAAGGGAAAATGCTAAAGAGAATAAGCTTACAAAGTATAGCGCCGCTGCCGGAACAATTCCTACAGACAGCTCTTTCTTTTGCATCTGCAGCTATTGCCTTTGGGATGACGGTGGAAGTTCCAACGTTACTAATCAACGATATACTCGAACACAGGCACGTAATACACCATCGCCTTGATGTTAGTGCTTCAGATTCCTGCATATATAAATATAGTTCAGATGATTATTATGTGATTAAATTGTATCAGCAACAAAAAAATAATCTCTGAAACAGAATACTAAAAACCTTATCCAAAATGCAGTTGTAAAAAAAGAAGAAGGTAAATGGAAAACCTTATCCAAAACTGAATCAGAAGGAGTAGAGCTCTCATTTTGGGAAGTTGATCTTACACGAATTCCCGAAGGCTTGGCTGCAGGAAAGAAGAAATTAAACAAGCAAAGCAAGAGTATAATTGAATTCCAGAAGAGAAATTAGAAAAGCAAAGAAGAAGAAGAAGAAGAAGAAGAAGAAGAAGAAGAACAGACAGTGGGGAGAAGAAGATGGAGAAGAAGAAGAGAGGCGTTGAGGGATAGCCAAGAGATGTGAACAACTAGAGGAGGAGGAGGATGCCATGCTGTGGATTGAACTCCACATTCTCCCCTACACTAAAATCTACTTGTGGAGGGAAGATAACTAATCCAATTATTCTTTCTCCTTCATTACACCTTTTCTTAAACATATGCTATCTTATTTTACAAATTAAATCCTTTCATTATGCTTTTTTTTTTCAATAAAATTTAGTTTAATTTGTTTCAGCATACTCAGCAGAAAAAGATTTACTCATTTAATAAATTCAGTTCAGTTAAGCTATAAAATAGTATGTCTTTAGTTTTTTTAATCACAAACCAACTTCCACAATGTATCGTATTAACTTCTTAATTTGTATTAATATGATTTGATAAGATATTTAACTTTTGTTGGAGTGACATGTTAATTATATGATGTGTTAAATGGTACTAGCCAAATTCGTTTTTTTTTTGCTAACTTTGTAAACCACATAATTTCTTTTAAAAAAAAGTCTTTTTGTACTTGCAAATTCATGAAATTAAAATGATTTTATTCCTACTTTCATTTCTACAAAATTACGAATACAGTTTCCATAGATTTTATTAGATACATATGTTACCCCAAATTTATTTCAAAGCTTCGAGTGTCCACCAAAACTCCAAAAGTCATAAATTAACCATACACTTTTATTTATGAATATCCTCTTATCTTGTCCAATTGTTCTCATTTAAATTTTACGGTAATGAAAGGTTAAAACTATGGATGATATCTACGAACTGTTGACGGCGACAAAATTGCTCTTATTCTCAGCCACTATTGACATTTTTATACTTCAAGTCTTATTTTACTGATATTTAGCAAAATGATGAATATGGTCCCAATGAAAGAACAGTAAGAAATGAAACTTAAACAGCATATCACAAACATCAATTTTGTTTTCAAAAAGACTGGGCCTTGTAGAATTCAAGTCCAACAAGTTGTACCATCACTCTGTTCAGTTTTCTTTCTTTGTTATGTTGAAGTAAGATCTCTGTTCCCTTTGAAAAGATTATTAAAATTGCTCTAGTACAACTACGGCTATCTAAGTTTTTACTCCAAATGATTCCTCTCTTCATCTTCAACATTCTCCTCTATTTTCCCTCTTCAAGAACACACATATAACCATGAAAAATGGTGCATTCTTTCTGACACTTTTCCAGAAATTATCCATTCCCATTTACCGGTTCAACCAATGACTACAACTTCATAACCAAATTAATTAGATACTGGCTCAAAACTCGAGGAACCTTGCAGTATTACTTCTATTAACTAAATAAACTTTCAAACTTTAGACTTTTTCCACATTCATGCATTATGCTGCATAGGTGATACATGAATAATAAATAAAGAGAGTATACATAAAAGGTAGATTGAAGTATATTATAGCCATGGTAAACTGACACATCGTGTGTATCAGCTCTCGAAGATTAAATTCACTCGAATATCAGTAGGGCCGAATTGGTGAGCAATGGGACATCAAGTAATGTAGATTACCTATTTTGGCTATTCTAAGTCTCTCCGTATTTTTAGAATACACAACATGTGGATGCCAAACCCTTCCTATAAATGCCAAAGTTACAGCTTCAATGCCAAATATACAACACTCATTTGCTCCAGCTATTCTCTCCTACTTCATTTGTACAATTAAAATGATCAACTTCGTACACAAAATCAGTTGCGTTACCGGAAGTAGAATAATATCACCAAATGCTTTTCATCTTTCTCAGGATATCATCTTCAAGAAACAGTCCGGCCATAGCACAAACATGCAAGATACAGATTCTTTGCCCATTTTTCCTGCATATGACCCATCACGGGATATTGTCAAAAGTCAAAACAGATTACTTTCTACTACATGGCATTTGGTGCACTCTTTGTTTTCCCACCCAAAATAAGCAAAGGAACCAAGTCTCATGTAAAATAAAAAAAGAGGGGGTTATGTAACAAATGAAGAAGGAAGTTTAGAATGGCCTAAACTTCTTCCTCAATTGGAAATTCCTGCAGTTACCTTGACATGCGTGCTTGGAAATTGAGAAGTACGCAAAGTTTCTTGGGTCTCATCCCCAGGTTTACGCCTTGGCACACTTAAGATGAGAGCAGCTTGATCAAAAGTAGCTGCTGTTGAAGTAATACGAAATCCATTATCCCAACGCCTATGAATTCCCTCGCTTGGATAGAGAAAATCAAGCTCAACAACCTATCAAAGCCAAAGAAATATGTCTTATATCTAATTGTCCAAGTAAGGCGTAAATGCCAGAGTATTTCAAGATAGCATAATCAAGAATTTCCACCTGGTCACTGAAGCCGGCATTCCGAGACATCACAACACCCCATCGACTACCAGCAGTTGCCATTGAAGTCACATGAAATCCTTCTCTCCACTTTTTGTTTATCCATTTAAAGGGAAATGAGTCACTAACCTTGTAAGACTGTTGTGTGTATTGGGTTCCTGCAAACCAAAATGATTATGAATCTTTGTTCCCAAAGACACATTCATAGCTCAAATTCCTCTATGGATACAACTTTCTTTTTACAAAATGGACAAACTTTGAAATACAAACACAAAAGACAACATTAGAGATATCAAATTGGAGGTGTTGAACTCAAACTGCGTACTTTGAATCTATCGAAGAAAATATTTGGTTCAAGTTATACATCGATGTTTACCCAGGCCAGGAAAAAGCATCACAAGGTACTCTATATATAAAGGGGACAACTACTGAAAGCCCCCTTACGTTCCATCTCAAGAACACCTTGGTACCAGTTGTTTCATATATAAAATTTTCAGAATTTGATTTGGGTCTCCTAATTCTTTCTATTATCATACCATCAATCCAGACTTTGTTATTGTAATAAAGAAAGGTTTCTCAATTCATAATTGTCCTCATTCTTACTATGCTTTTTGAATGACTATCTTAACACACAATCGTCGCACCGGATAATAAGTACCAATAATAAGAATACACAAATAAATTTAAGAGTAGAAATTATTTCTTTTGTGTGCGTGTGCGTGTGCGAGTCTATGTGAAGTGTGAACCACGGATATCCTCATTGAGATAATCCTGTTTGACGTTTGGTCACAGTTAAGGCTCTTGACGAGTGCTGAGAGGGGATAAAACCAAGAGCTCTCACAAGCTTGAGCCACAACCAGCATGAAGCATGTAAAAAAGCGCAAAGGAATTTACGTATTACAGTTAAGCACTAAGTGAAGAACACGAATAAACCTTTGGACATCACCACAAGTGAGCTTCCATTGGTTGACCCAGCAATAGAACTGATATAATAGTTTTTCTCCCATTGGTCCATAATCCATTCCTGTTATATTGGAAGAAAGATTAGCTGATTGTTTTAGCGCTTCAGTTACTGGTATGGAAAGTAAAATAGCATAAATAGACCCCATATTCACCTTGTGTAAGAAAATAGGTGATAGTTCATAAACCTGGCTTGTGAAACCAGTTCCAGCGTCCATTATTAATGCCCAGAGATTAGAAGAAGATGCTACACTACTTATCAGCAAACCATCAGCTATTCCTCTCTCCACATGTTGCGCCAACCTTCCATCAGCAACATTGTAATGGTACCTAGTAGCACAGCACAGCCAAATTATACTACAAGTATACTATGAAAATCATATCCAGATCATGAAGCAATAAGCTTCTGTGTAATCTATAGACCTTTAGTATTAAGTGATGCAATCACAGGGTATGCCACAGTCAAAGCCTGTATCACCAATGTTCCACATGAATATTACAGAACCTTTAAAAGAACACATTATTCTTAATCTCTTTTTTATTATAGATGGAACAGTAATTACAAAGACAAAGTAACTAAACAGAACAGGTTACAAGAGATCATTGCATGGAAAAAAAGGGAAAAGTTCGCTTTCCAAGCACAAGACTGCCAAAACTTCTCATTTAGGGGCATACACCCATATTGAAAAGAGCTTTTGGACATGTAAAGAGTATAAAGAAGAGAAAAGGTTTTCATAAAACTGCAGCACGAAGATCAACAAAAAAGCAATTAGAAAAAGGAACACCAGAGGAGTAACAGCTATACGCTAGCACACTTGGAAAAAACATATAATTTATATAAACATAATAATATAACCTGTTCAAATAATTCCTTCAAAAAAAAAAAACATTCGTTTTTAATTCATAATCAAACAGCCAGAAGAACGCATACACTAGTTCTAAGAAGAGAAACCCAACTACATGTCCAAATTTATTGATTCTTTGACTATTAATAATTGGATTGTTTATAAATCAATTACTATATACATAAACTTATGAATGTTGAACTTTGGACCAGTGAAATATTACTAGTTCCAACACAGCTGAAGTAAATTTTATAAATATGATGGATCCTACTAAATAGACAAACTCAAATGATATGTGTAAATAAGACGTCAATCCAACAAATATAATATCAAACTTCAAGAATCAGATCACATCACAGTTACAGCTCACAAGTAATTAACTTGGAATATCTGCAAATGAATCAACAAAAAGGTACAGAGTCTCACCTTTGTTTCATTGGTAACCTAGCATTGTAAATAGAAATCCACTGTGTGGCAGGAACTCCCAAACGGACCTTCTTCCTAGGTTGCCCATCATCATCTTCTTCAATATTCAGCCTACCACGCTTTTGACCAACTTGGCAGATGATCTGATAAGAGTGTATGAGATATAATTATACAAGCCTTACAAACTAAATGAAAGGATAAAGTTCATTAGATTCACTTGCAGGGCAGTTACCTTTTGAGCGCCCTCGGTGTTTATGGGCCTTATAGCTGGATTTGGTCCCAGCAGACCCTCAAACAAAGAGATTAACTTGGAATAGTTTGGTTCTTCATCAAATTTCATATTGACCACGATTTCAAGAAATTGCTTAAGAGGTGGTGGACAAAAGCAACACAACATTTCAGGAGACACTGCCATCTTCTTTTTGCAAACTAGGAAGGACTTGTTGTCACCCTTAGTATATGAAAAGAAACATAGGCGTGAGAAGCTTAGGCATATAATTCTAACAAGAAAACCTACCAATATATTACACTTGTAAGAGCTTATAACAAGTATACATGCATGCTCATAGCGAGTATTGTTATACCTGATAACCTTGCCATGGCAATCTTCCCCGGTGCAGGAAGATAAGTGTATATGCTAGAGATTCAAGATCATCCCTCCTACTAGCAGTTCTTCCCAAGTGAGCATGAACACTAGCATATCGAACAGTCCCCCTAGCAATGTCAAAATGGGAAGGATCGTGAGCAATGACAAATCCATTGGGTTGACAACGAGTTCCATGTAGAAACATGAAAACCCTTAACTCTTACCTGAACATATCAGGTCGCTGGTCGTATTCGACATGCTGTCCACCTGGACTATCTTTCCATTTCGTAGCTGTTGTACAATACAATCATGTACAATAAGATATAAGGAGCAGGAACTGGATTAAATCCAATACTTCACAAAAAAAAACATTTCTTACCTAACCCCAGGTCAACAAGAAATAACTTTTTCTCTTGGGATGAACCTGGCTGACCAAGTAAGAAGTTCTCTGGCTTTACATCTCCATGGACATAGCTAAAATAATAAAAAGGGTGGATTAGATTTTGATAAAGCAATATTTTTGAAACTAGAATAAAAATTTGTGCCCCTAGCTTCAAGTTGTGAACGCATATTTGACCAAGAAAAGAATATGTAACCTCAATGTGATAATTGCAAAAAATTCACATACCCCCTTGAATGCATCTTGTCTAGGATTGATAGAGATTCAACTGCAATACATGCCACCATCTCTGAAGACATTCTGCGTACGAACAGGAGAGAAAGAAATTAAAAAATGTGCATGTGAAAAAAAAAAAAAAAAAAGTAGACACCTACATTAAAAAGTTCAAAAATTTAAGGTCTAGTATTAGTTCAAATAGGAGAACTAACAACGCTATTTATCAATAATATAGGAAAATAAACTGCGTTCAAGTGGAAAAAAGCACATGCAAGAACATAAAAGCAAATGCAAAAATAAAAGCTTTAAATCCTCACGCTTGTCCAGAAGAATTCCATACATCCCAAAGGCTGGGGCCTAACATGTCCATAACCTGAAAATGCATGAGAAGAAATTAAACCAGCAGACCAAAATGGGGAGGTGAAAAAACATAAAGATTCCAGATCATACCATGACATAATACTCTCCGTGCCTTCCTTTGTAGTGTACTCTGGGCACCCCATGGCTACCACCAAGAGTGCTGTAGAACAAAAATGGTGGATAAAGGATAAAAAAAAACATAAATAAATATTAAAATGTCCTCAAAAGAGACAAGAAGAAAAAATAACTTACTTGTAAACTTGCCACTCGTATGGAGGACCATAACTACAACCTTTACTGTTTCTATGCTCAAATTTCAAAGCCACCTAAAAGAAAACATTTTAGAGAAAAAAGTTCAGGCATGAAAAAGCTTTAATATAGAATATAAGGAGATAATAACTATACTATTTTACCTCTAGGAGACCAGGACCTCTTTCATTTCCACCTACACGGCGACCAACAAACACCTGACCAAACCCACCTTTACCCAACTTCCTTTCAACTTTGTACCAAGGTGATCCTCCCACTTGAACCTTAGGAAAGAAAATAAAAATTTCATAAGCCTTCTATAATTACCAGAGATAACATGCAATATTAGCATCTGAATATGCTGAATCAATCAGCAAAACTGAAGTATACTTGTACAAAGTAATGATCAAAGACCAGTTCAACTAAAGAACCTGTTTAGAAAAAAGAATAAAACAGAAGCATCACACATGAATATAAATATATATTAGGCTACTCTCCCAAACTAAACAACAAAGCAAAAATAATTTTCCAAAGACCCTTGCATATACCTAAAGGATAAAGCCAAGAGATCAAACAATAATATGAGTAAATAATTAATGTATTTAAGCCCTTGAGTTTCTGCATATTACACCAGTCAGTCCAGTTTAAGAAATATATTTGTACCTGAATTTTTCAAATGAATGACTTAGTCCCTGTGTCTAGAATTATGTAACTTAGAAGTTCAATTTTGAACAAAATGACTATCAAACATTATGAACATTAAAACAACTTGTGACAGATGAGTAAACATGCCATTCTGTACAAAATTATTGATTAAGAAAATTCTAGATGGAAGGACTAAGTAGTTGGTTTTAAAAATGTCACTGACAATAATTTGTTTTTAAACAGGACCGACTACTATGCATGCAGAAACTCGGGGACAAATAAATTATAGCCTAATAATAATGATAAATAATAAAAGTTTCTAACAACATTCCTAAACAAATAAAGAACTACCAGACTATTGAATGATACTTTAACCAAGCAGCGAGAATCACCAAAGCAACAAGAACTATAACCAAGAGAAGGTTATCACACATAACTTTCACACCTTCACCAACGAAAGCACCACAAATATGCATCCAAGCTAACTACTTAGCACTCACTCACAAACTGTGACACAACAACAAAGAAAACCGGAAAATCCCAGCTAAACAAACTACCCTATAATCAAACACGACAGCATCCAAAAAACGCACAAAAGATACAAAGATATAATTGGCCAAAAACACGACAGGCTGATCATCAAGAGCAATTTATGAAACAAACATTCACAATCGAACCCATAAATCAACGGAATCAATAACAAACAATAAACAGACACAAATCGAAAAAGAATTACTTTTTCTGGGAAAGGAGCGGTGCTGCCTTCCTCGTCCTGGCCAGCAGCCTTATTAGCACTCAAACCACCACTATCATCACCCATTACACCAACTTTAACCTTATCAAGGACGCCTTTCGTATTATCAACACCCAAAATCTTCTTCTTCCCCTTACTTTCGGTCTCCAAAATCACCAAATCACAATCGTTTCGTTCGGTATCTTTACCCAACCTCCTACTTTCTAATCTAGTCCTGGGCCTCTTTCTATCTTTAGCGACAGCACCACAATTTCGTTGCTGCGGAGACTTTTCCGATTGCGGCGGCGTTACCCCAGCGCAGCCTCTCCGTACACGACTGCGAAGCTCAGGCATCGCATAAGCCCATGCAATTGGTGCCCTAAAAGACCAAAGCAAAGCAAATCCGCGTTGATCATTATAGTGAAATTGAGCGATTCATTTCCTCGGAAGATAAATTTGGGGAAAGATGAGATAAATTGAAGCTCCGATTTAAGTTAAGTCGTGCGTATGAAGGAGAAAAATGGAGGTTAGGGTTAGGGTTGGAGAAGAGAGAGATGGAGAAGACGGTTCTAAATTTGATTTTTAATTTTATGAGTTGGGTATTTTGAAATGAAAGGAAGAAAGCAAGGAAGGGAAGGGAAGGGACCCATATATGATAGGGTCAAATTTGCATTTTAGTTTTTCTTTGTCATTCCTCATCTACTCTCATTTTTTAGACCATTTGTTTCATACTTAGATGGGATTAGATTATAACAAAAATGAATCTAGCTATGCAAGGAATGTTGATTTATTACTCCTAATATTTTGTCCTAATGTTCACAATGGACATCATTTTTTGTCCATGTATTACTAAGATCTTTAAGGTAACCGATTTGATCATTATTTGACCGTTACGTCGCTAATTTTGAAATTTACTGTGTTTTCGATATAGTTTTAGGAAGTATGTCCTCATGTTAACAATTCAGTTATATATAAAGTAGTCACTCACAAAAAGGATCGAAATAGCTAAAATGGTTATTGTGTTATCGACACAATTACAAACGATTAACCGAAATGCATAAAGCGACCTCAATTTATTGATAAACTTATGTTTTTTGGGCTGGACTCAGGCTTTTGATTTGCAACCCAAGTTCAAACCCGCTTAAATTACTAGAGGGCAAGAGATTTATATGTCAAAGCCTGTCAGGCTCGGCCTATAAACATGTCTATGGATAACTAAGGAATTTCTTTAAAAAAAACCAAATTGATGAATGCCTTAATTTACAACATTTTTAAGCAACAACGAGTTGTTTTCAAAAATAAATTTTCACCAAAAATAAATAGCAATCCTAACCCTAATCTCAGCCTTTATTCGTCTGGTAAATGTTATTTGGTTTGTAGGATAGAATAACTATTTCATACGAATAGAATACAATAGAATAAAATATGTACATTTTAGGAGTACATATTCCAACCATGAATAAAATAACTACTTTTCATAGGCCAAAAGACTATCTATTTTCTCATTCTATTTCCAACAAATCATTATTCTATTCACCAAACTAAAGCACATTGGCTTTAACTTGACAAGGAAAAGCAACTCTTACACCTCCATCACCCTTTTCCGATTCGTATAGTCCAATTCGAAATATTGGTTCACTTCTGCATATTTTCCTTGTTCATTTTCAGCAGCATTTTATTCCTGAATCAACCACCGTGGATGATAATGATTCTTCAGCAGCAGATGTTTTCTTACCACATCTCTTTTCTTCAGTTTTGCTAAGGAATTTATTTAAAGCTTTGTCAGCCTTGGCCACAATTTTTGAGACACTAAAGCCTGCAACTTCAAAATTTTGCGATCTAAAAGGAATCAGAGGATTACGAAGAACAACATCTATTCCTTCATATGTCCAAACTCCTAATGAAGCCTCTCCGTTTAGTCCAACAGCATACCACCCTACACCAGCAACTGCAATATCTTTACAACTTGAATCCCAGCTGTTGCCGGAAATGCGGAATTCCTTTCTCTCCCATTTTCCAAGCTCTTCTACTCGTTTGTCCCCAATTGGTGGCTGAAACAATCACAAAGAGTGTCAAAATCACAAATCCAGGAACTACTTTTAACCGTAGTATAATAAGAAAAAACATAACTATGGCAAAGATAACCTGTAATTGACGGCCAAAATGATCTTCTATCATAGTGCTTGCATTTTCTGTTTTTCCCATATGTAATGGAACAAGTGGAGATGCCCATACTGTAATATACAGAGAATCTACTGATAATTCCTCCACATCCAACCTTATCAGCCCACCAATATGAACCGAATGCCCTTCCTGTCAAAACTAAATGTAAGATGACCGTAATACCTATAAAATTAGTAAGATAACCAGTCTAAATTCGGACGAAAAATACAGAATATTATGCTGAAATAAAGATGTCTAGAATAGGATTTGTCCTAATAAAAAGACAACTAGAGATGTTGTTAGTATGAGAACATAGTTTGTTGTTTTGTCAATTGCAGATTGGTTTTGTTATTTTGCCTCAAATATAGATTCTCAAATATAGATCAGTACATGAAGGCTAAGTAAATATGAGAACAATCTAAAAAAGGGAATTAAAAGCATAAACAACTATTTGAACAAATATCAGATCTCTTGAGCTTCTAAATATCAAAATAGTTGGAAATGTAATTCATAAGTCATTTTACTTTTAAATATGAAAACAATTGGAGTCTTCCATTTTTCAAATTTTTTTAACAAGATGAGACCAGGTAACCATATTATCTCAGAGGCAAAAGCTAGTACCCTCTGCACTTTAATGAGACTGAAACTAATAAAATGCATCAAAAACATTATAGCACACATAATACACAAATAAAAGCCAAACTCATTTAGTGTAGTTCGCCAAGTCTGCTTTCAGTCCTCCACATTGGCACAATAAAAGTAGATTTGAAAATAAAAACAACCCAAGGCACTGTAAGACAAGAATTGACTGTGACAAATAAAGAATTGCATTAGACTAGACTAGGGCATAAGAGGAGATTCCATCGCATACATGACAACCGGTGATCATTTCTCAATCCAGAGCATGTGAAATGCATTAATAATAACCAAACAAAGTAATTCAATATGTTCGTGACCTATAAAACCATACATTTCCTAAGGATGCTGCAAAGGGGGAATAGATATTTGGAGAATTTTGCGGAGCAATTGGAGTAGATAGCAGAAAAAGTACAAAAAGCATACAATATAGAGAACTTCTTTGTAGATAGACTACATCATGAACATGAAAACTCATCAATACCAAAGCAATTCACTTAAATATGCACAACACTAGAATTCAAGTAAAAAAAACTGACCTTGATTCTGTAAGTCCTTGGTTTCAATTCCTTACTGATATGAACAAGCTTCTGTTCATCCCTAGTAAGCCGTGTGGTTATCTGATGTGGATTCAAAAGTCCCGGAGTATCAAACAATTTAGCCTGCCCCGGAAAAACACCTTCAACCCTAACAATCCCCAAAGTGGTTCCAGGAACAGGAGCCTCCGTCAAATGAGTCAACTTCCCCTTTCCCTGATCTCCACCAGCCCACTTCGCCATTGCATTTATCAATGTACTTTTACCAGCATTTTGCATCCCCACAGCCCAAACATTTCCTCTAGCTCCCGCCAATCCAGTCACATCCTCAACCAAATCCTTCAATCCCCAATCTTTAACTGGACTCACAAAATGCACTTTCTTAATAACACTAGCACCCCCTTCCCTCGCTCTCTGTCTCACCCAATGCTCAAACCTCGTAGGTGATACCGAACTAGGCAACAAATCAATCTTGGTCACAACAAGAATCAATCTTGGCACATTACCCGATTTCCCTTCTTTCCAACCAGTAAAATTCACCTCAATTGAATCCGAAACCAACTTAGCTACCTTTTTCGGGAACGACCCATCAAAATCCACCGCGTCAACAACCAAAAGAACCAGCGAACGAGCACCAGAAGCTGACACCATACGCTTCCCCACAGTATAATCAAAATCAAACTCCGGTAGCAGATTCTCCATAGTTGGATCCTTGACTTTCCCATAGTGTCTCAAAGAGTGACACCTCGAACAAACAACAGGTTTACCCGATGCTGCATTTTGGGCGAAAGAAGAATCGGGGTCGGGATCGATGACAGAGCCGGTCTTTAAGGAATTGGAGAAATGGGATTCGAATGAAACGGGGTGGAGATGAGCGGAGGATCTGTAATTGGGGCCTTTGATAGAGGGTTTGGTGAAGAAGCCGGGGAATTTAGGGTTAGAGTCTTGCATATGGATTCCGCAGCCAGGGCAGACGGAGGATTGGGGAGAAGCATCGTCGTAGTTTCCATCGCGAGTGAAATTGGGGGGTTTTGAAGAGAAGTTACAGAACTGAAGAGATGGTGAGATGGGAGGATCGGAGATAGGGATTGGGGAACAAGATTGAGATATGGAAAACAGGGGTTTTAGGGATTTCAATTTCGAACAACAGAGACGACGAGCTACTATCATTACTCTGTTTTGTCTTCTGATGAGTTCTAGGGTTTGGGGTTTTAGCAGGCCTCTCGTACAATACGACACCGTTTGATGTTTTATATCTAATTTTTGGTAAAACAAATTGAGGCCGCAAGGCCCAAACAAGAAAGAGAAAAAAACAAACAAACTAAAGCGGGACTATATGTCCTATCGTGCGACTATTACATTAGTTGAAGAGAAAATTCGCAGGAGGCACACCACACTCATAATGACAAGAGAGCTTGCAAATTCGCCATCCAATCAACTGTCCGGTTTCCTCGCGAAAAACATAAAGAAACTGCAACTCCCAATCCAGATTTATGAACTCTTGAGATTGCTTAACAATCCAACCATATGGGTGATGAGTACCAATACGATTACTGATTGATAATCGATTTAATGGGGAGTAATCCTTAATTTGATGAGCCTAATTATTTTGTAACTTCAAATTCCAAAAATAACTGTGTTTCTTTGAAATAACGAGATTTGGATAAATATTGTGCTATTATTTTTGTTTGGTGGATTTGGTGATGGAGATGCAACAAAATATTCCAAAATAAAGATATATCATATTGAGTTTTCAAAAAATTATATCTTCATTTTTTATGACTCGTTGAAGAAGTTTAGATAGTTCTTGCAAAACTTGATATGCTAGGTATTAGAATTCTACGGTCTCATTGCAAGATTCTATTGTTTGTTGACTCGAAAAGATTGCAATCAAGAAGATGGATTGCACTAACTCGATTTGAACGTATGACCTCACACTTCTTAGTGGAATGTTTTTTTTGATTTTTAAAGAAATTAAAACCACATGATTTTTAATATAATAGATAAAATGTAAGTTTTACTACCACATCCAGCAATTGATAGTACATACAATAAAACCATGGTTCTTAATTTAATCAAAGCTTGAAGAACCACTAATTCTATGTCCGAGGAACATCTTTCTTTCTACCCTTCTTTATTTGGTTTCCTATCAATCTCCTTCATCAGAGAGTCAAACGCGACCGCCTTCATTTTCTCTACCGTCGGGGAAGTCTAAAGGAGGCTCAAAACATGTAGCATCGAGAATGGGGTGTGACTCAAGTGAGAAGTCTGAGGCACTAATAGAATTGGAAAGATCCAACAATTCTAAACTGCAATTGAGATAATCTTCCATAGATTTAGCCTGCCAACTAATTTTATGATGATCAACCTTCACAACTAGCTTCTCAAAAGCTTTACTGGCAGAGGGGTGGTGATGATTGTATTATGCAAATTGCAGCATCAGATAGGAAGGCCTGCACTGAAGCCGCTAAGGCTTCCGACGGTGGTGATGATCCTCAATTTTGAAGAAAAATTTAGTGACTTATGAACCGATAGTAGATTAGATTGGGAGCTCGATTACGCCTTAACCCTTGATTCTACTATTATCCTCCTTTGTTAACTAGTACTATGAACCGAGAGTAGATTAGATACATTTCGAACAAACTATAATGTCACTTTTGGTATAGCACAATATTTGTTCCCATTGGTGACTGCACTCAATCCGTAGCTTGCGGGGCAATTCAAAATTTCCGATTTAAGCAACCTTACTAAAAAGGCATCCGACTCACATTATATGGTGAAGTAGAAATTGTACAGAGACATCCATGAAAAAGACTGCAAAATGTGGCTATGTCACTGTTACCTAAACTAAACTGATAATTATTAATTTAAAACTGCTACCTATTTACAGACAACATAAACATCTTTATTTCAACAAAAAACTTGTAAATCTTACAGCTATGTCACTGTTCTTTCCAGATACGTCCAGCCACTTTAAGCTTCAACTCCTGCTGATCGCCTCCTGAGAAGAAAAGCGCCATATTTCTGTGAATAATGAGTCCATCTTGGCTGTCTCGAACTTTCTTATGGCTATCACGGATGCTTCTAGGAATTCCTTGCCATATGAGCTTTCTTCCGTTCCCACCGACTTCCAAACTGTAACTAAATTGCCTTGCCTCATCATCACTGCCCATAAATCTCAGGAATGCCATGTATACCGGTGCCATTCCTATCTGAAATGCCTCAAAGTGCAAACAAAATTGTCTTCCAAAACAATTAAATATCTGCACCATACCGACATAGGGTAAGTTAGTAACTTCACTTGCTATTCTTCTACTCTCCAAGAATGCAAAAGATCTAGTGCTGAGAAACAATCCTACAACGGGTTAACAGGAGTAGAAGCATATGAACTAACCGGCACAAAGTCCTTCATATTTATGATTCTAAAATTTTCAAAACACAAAGCAGTTCAGCATTACATTCCAATGCCATCTTTGTCATGACCCAACTCAATAACTGCTTAAACCCAATGTAACCTTTACAAGCCTTATAGCCGCACATATTTAGCAATTATACCCACAAAAGTTGTTATAGAACACATGCAACATACCACATACATGACATGAAAGATAACTAGTTAAGCAGAAAAGACAGGTACATGTTGCGGGACAAATCCCCAAAAACTTTCATCTACTTTTTATCAATTGGAGAAGTTCAAGAATGATATTACTGATAAATAAGGGAATGGAATGGTGCAATATACCGAAATCATTAACTACGGAACTATCATTATCACATATCATTAAGAAGGAGAGGATAAAAATCAAGCTCATGTATGCATGACTTAATAAGAACCGTACAATTAACTTTAATTGAAGAAGAAGAATCTTACAGTTAACATCCATGTCGCGTTATCAATTTCTTGCGGATTGGATTTGACATATCTGTGATTGAAGGTACACCCATCATGCATATCAACCTTGTGATCATGCTTGAGATGCATCACAAGGAGATGGACATCACCAGTCACTGTACATTCGGCCCCAGCATACGGGCAGTTGTAAGGACGATACTTGCAATTCTTCTCATGCTTAAGATTTCCATAATATGGAAATATATCAGGACAACCCATAATCTGGTATTTGCATGGGAGTTCTAGTGATTCTGCTACTTTCTCCAGAGCCAAGCATCTTATATTTCCAAGCTCTCCACGGCAGGTTGGACAAGAGTTGTGTACTCTAGCCTTACAGGACGAACATAGAGTATGACCATTCGGACACTGAAATAGATAATCATGAACTTTGTTAAGATCAAGGTGGAGATTATAATGTTATTGGCAAGATGCTTATTGTGTGATGTCAACTTAACCAATTTAACTCGTGACACTAAAACCCCTTATTATGATTAAATTTCACCAAATTCATCAATAAAATCCCCCGTCAAATAAAGCTGTGGAGTGGGACTTATAAGGTCATTAATTGGAGATGTAATGTCCATTTCACATCCACGTATCTTCAAAAATAATAATTAGTTTTGCTCATGTTATGCCTAATTAATGGGTTTATAAAAAGTATATGCCATTATTCATTCTAGTGAATTATTATGCTGGAAATGATTGTAATGAAACTAAAATCAAAATATAACGGATAATGACATGAATTATTTTTATGGCCATGGTGAAACTACCCTCAACTTTTGGGGCTATCTCAACTCTTAATCCCATATATATTAGGGGCATAATTCTTTGCAAGTAATGCATGATAGAATGTCTATTAAACTAACCAACCGTGATCAATTTCCTACACATTTCATATGAAACGAAAATATCCTTTCTTTGTATATCCTTCAAAAGAAGTGAACATACCTGATAAATTGGAGGATACATTAAGTTCATGCACACAGGACACTCAAGCAGGTTCTGCACATCACTAGATGACGATGTTCCAACATTTCCAGAAAAACGACTTGTGGCTTTTCTGAAAGGGGAATCTCTCAACTCCGTGCTAGAAGTTGATGTATCATAATCCGTGAATGCGATACGTGACTCAATCATCTCCTTACAGAGTATACCACCACCCGGAGGAGCCATTATCCCTTTATCTCAGATGTTAAATATGGTGTCTATTTCAAAATCAGAATTACACAATAAGATTGCTGGCATTCACAAGTGGATTGGTCCTGCCAAACGTAAATAGCCATAAAACCAAACATTTAGCAATAGGAAGTAGTAATAGATGAGAATTTGTTCATGCTACAAACATGAACTTGAAAAATTGGTCTGCACATGAAAATGCAAAATCTAATTCAAACTTAAATATCAAAACATCAGACTTTAAGTCATAAGCTCCAAAGAGCAATCATATTTTCACTGTACCAAATCATATTTTCAGTGTACCAAATCATATTTTCACACAATTACATAAAGTTCATCATCATCAAAAAGCAGCAACAACAAAGCCCTTAGTTCCGAAATGATTTAGAGTCAGCTAAAATGAACCGAGAATCTAAGTCGCGTGAGTGACATAAATTCTCTCCCTCCACTCCGTACTATCTACTACCATATCTCCCTATGACACTCTCAATCACCCTCTTTGAATTCCAAGTTTGCTTAGACCTTCCCCTGCCTCTCACCACTTCATCCCTTAACCACTCTTTGAGTGGTCAAACCGGCACATTACTCACCCTTCATCTTACATGGGCCAACATCAATATACAAATATTTAATGCCCCATAGATCATGATCAGCATAACAAAAGGAGGCATCTTTGTAAGAATTGAAAATTCCAGGATCCAAAAACTACCCAGCCAGAATGACCCATTCAAACTTGAAAACAATCAAAGACCCATTAATAATCTAAGCAAAAGAACCAAAATTGATAGAAATAAAGAAAAATCTAACCAGGAAAAGGGAAACCCAGATGAGCAATTGGGGTTTGAACCCAGATGAACAATCGTACAAAGATGCAGAGTGAATATTCAATAATTGAATCAAAGTGTTTGAGAATCCATCCAATAATTGCAGAAATGGAGGACAAGCAAGAAGAGAAGAAGAAGCTAGTGACGTGGCGGAAGGACCGCAATAGCAGGCCTCCGTGAATTGCGTGTACTAAAACCTCCTTGTGTTGTTCGGACAAAACTATTCCTTCTGTGTACAATAAATAAATGAATAAATAAGTTGGATCTGCTGCTGCTTATTTCATGCTTTGACATCTATTATCTGTATTTTTTTGCAATTTTTGCTGTTGTTTTTCTTTAAGAAATTAATTTAATTTTTGTTTTTATTACATAAAAGCATATATCACAATTTATTTCCTTATATGATTGGCCACTCGATGCCAACTCATGATAAGATATCAATTATATGATGATAATTTCTTCTCAACAAATAATAATTATGTGATGATAATTGTATTTGTTCTTTTAATTTTAGTTGCCACTAATTTTTAGTTTTAATTTCTCTAGGATGTTTCATTTATTTATTTTAGCTTAAGACTAATAAATCACTCCAAAATGCAACTTGATTAAAGAGGATTACCATTAGACTCAAGAATATTGCTTTTGAAGCGTAAAGTTTATAGAAATTAACATCTACGGTTGTCGCCAATAATAGAAAGCTTGAACTAGGAGGCTTTGAGTATAATTCATCCTAAAATGCACATTAAAAAGAGATTACGACCATTTATAAATGTTGCATCACCTATGTAGGAGGCTAAAAAAATATTTATTTAATTAAATATTTTTAGTATTACAAATTATCAATTAATATAGTTATTTAAAAATATAATATTAACTCCCAAAAAATTATCTTCACTTGAACTAAATTATTTTATTTATTTGATAATAAATAATAAATATATATAAAGTATCCGATCTCTGTTGTTTTATGATTATCAATCTGTTGTGTATAATTTTTTCGTTAATTTTTTCTTATTTATCTACAATTAATATTGATAATATAAGATTAATTAAGTCATAATGTTCAGAAATTTGTTAAGTAATGACAATTGAACATATTACCAAAAAAATAAAATAACAATTGAACTTTTATAATGATCGTTTTCTAATTAAAAACTTTGAGAAGTTTGGTTTGAAGTTGTTTAATAGCTTCTAGGTGACCCATTTTCAATTAATATATTTTTTATATATACTAGGTTTCAACCCCGAGAACTTAAGTTTAGAATCAGATGAAGTATTAATTATTTTCTTATATGCAAAAAATACTATTTATTTGTTTAACTATTAAAGAAATTTTTTATAAATAATAATAATTCATGTAAATATAGTATGTGTAGTGATTATTTTATGGACAAAAAATTTATATAGAAAAAAGAAAACAAAAGTTTATTATGGAAATAATTTTACTTAATTTCTTTTTAAAAAGTTTCTATTTTTTATTTGTTATACTGAAAGTTATGTTGATTTTTTTCCCCATCCTGTCAAATAGTTTAGGGTACCATTTGATGTTGACTTTAAAAGAAGGAAAAAGAAAAGGCTGTTGGAGTTGGCAAAGGAAAATAACTAGGATCTGGAAAGAAAAAAGAAAATAAAAAGATAACGAAATAGGAAAGAAAGAAAATAGAGTTTTGGGATTTATATAGTAGAAAAATAGAATGAATGAATAATTATATACGAAAATAGAATGATACTAAAATAAAAAAATAAAAATAAAAGGGATGGATGACAATAATGGAGGATGAGTTGTCCTCCTTAATGAGAGGGGTGAGAGAGAGTGAAGGTGAAGGTGACATTTCCCACACGCAACGTTTACATTTTGACTTGTTTGTTCTTTTAATCTTTTGGGATAATAAGTCCGTTATACTCCTCTTTTCATTCCTACTTTCCAATCATTCATTCTTATTTTTATCCCAAGTATAACAAATTAAATTAAGTAGAATAAAGAAGGGATAAAGTGTGATAAGATGTTTCAATGTGATAATTTTTATGGTGTGATTATGGAGATAATTTAATAATTAATTAAGGAAATGTGACAAGCTTGTAAATAAGTAGAGGAGCATGTCATGCACGGGAAAAGGAGGAAGGAGAGTGATGTCAGCGTTGCTGTCATCATAGGAAATAGTAAAAAAATTTATTTCTTTTATTTGAAATATATTTTCTCGATGATTCCAAACTCATTTTTCAAAAAATTTTATACCGTTGGACTCGTACTAATTAGGCGGTCATTTTGAGTTCTTTGTGGTCAAATCAAAACAATTTTTCTTTCAAATTTATTTGATTTTTATCCATTTAACCACTTTCATAATTTATTGAGACTAAACTGTGTGGAATTTGGCTTTAAATCAAGAATTAAAATTTATTAGAATTACGATATACATCCTCCTGGAATTTTTCCAGAATTTTCTGGCAAATTTTGGAATAGATTATTATTTTGGTTTGGAATATCAGAGTATTTTTTTGGAAGATTGGAATATCAGACTCTGATATCCCAAAAGAATACTCTGATATTCCAATCTTCCAAAAAGAATACTCTGATATTCCAAAAAGGATAATGTGGTATTCCAAAATAATACTCTAATATTCCAACAAGAATACTTTGATATTCCAAAATAATTCTCTGATATTCCAACAAGAATACTCTAACATTAAAAAATAATACACTAATCTTCCAAAAGAATACTCTGATATTCCAACAAGAATACTCTGATATTCCAAAATATTACTATGATATTTCAACAAAAATACTCTGATATTCCAAAATAATACTCTGATATTCCAAAATAATACTCTATTTCAAAAAATGCCTAGAAAATTAGGGAAAAAATCCAAGAGATATAATGGTAATTCTAAGAAACTTTAATTCTTGGTTTAAAGCCAAATTCCGCACAGTTTAGTCCTAATAAATTATGAAAATGGTTAAATAGATAAAAATAAAAATAAAAAATTGCCTAGAAAATTCTAGGAGATGTATATCGTAATTCTAAGAAACTTTAATTCTTGGGCTAAAGCCAAATTCCGCACAGTTTAGTCCCAATAAGTTATTCAAGTGGTTAAATGGATAAAAATCAAAGAAAAATAGTTTTTTCTGACAACAATGGATCTCAAAATGACCGCCTAATTAATACGAGTCCAACGGTATAAAAATTTTCGAAAAATGAGTTCGGGAACATCAGAAAAAAGTATTTTAAATAAACGAATTAAAATGATATTCTCTCTCATGTGATGGTATCCGCGCTGACATAATCAGTCCCCCACCATCTCCTTATGGGCATTGGCCCTTTTAATTTCTTTACCATTATGTCATCTTTCCCATTTAATTACAAAATTGCTACCATTGTCACACCATAAAAGTTGTCACACCAAACTTAATGTGTCACACTTGGTCCCTCCCTCTGTAGAATAAACACTGCAGTTTTAGTATATACATTTTGATGTAATGAGATATCAATTTTTAAGTTCTCAACGGTGATTTTAAGAGCGTCAATCAAAAATCAATTGGTTGTAGCCCAATTGGTACACTTACCATTGTGTGAGTGGGGAAACCAGGGTCCGAATCTTGCTCCTTGCAATTTATATAAAAAAAACGCCTATAAAAAAGGTCATCATTTTGCTCAAATGTGAAATCACAATCATATTTGCAAAAATAATAATTTCACAGTTCTTTTTTGAAAATAAGTAAAACTACAAGAATTTGTTTTTTAACTTTATTCTTTTTCTTATAGCATAACCGATTTTTAATCAAAGTTCAATTTACATCGATAAAATATATTTCAATTTTCTTATGAGATCGAATTCAACTGATTCAAAAGATTATGATCCAGTTTGACATTGCTTTTCTACAATCTAAAAATAACGTTTGGTAAATGTCAACTATTTTACGAAAAAGTTGATAAAGCTGTTTTCAAAAAAACTACAATTTGTAATTTTTGAAAAGAAAAAAAAAGAACAGTTATCACAGTTTATTAAAAAAGCTGATATTATTATTTCTCTTATCAAGTAGCTCTAACTCTCAATATTATTTAATAATTTCATATTTTTATTTTTTAATTCCTAATTTTTGGAACTTTGCAGTATAGTTATTAAACACTTCTCTACTTTTCTTTTTTCTCAAATCACTCTCCTCTACAACATTGCTTATATGTCTTCGTATAAATTTTACTTCTTTAGATCAAGATGTCTAGAGCGAAGACCTGGTTTATTCTTGCTGAACAACTATTAGCATTTTAGGAAGTTGTTTGTAACTTTGTTAGTCATAAAATAAATTTGAATGCTATAGTTACTTTTCCAATTGGTTCTTTTATTTTTTCACTATTGGATTAACTTCTTACAAACAAAGTAATGATTTTTGTCAAAAACGAAATAACCATGAAATTTTTCTATATTTAATTACGGTTCACATTAAAAAGATTCGATATTACATTTTAATAGTGAAATAAAAGAACAATAAATTAATATTTTTGTTGGGTAGTACAGTTATTGCTATTATTGTCATCATTTTTTTTAAATAAATATGTATTTTTTGAGCATGATAGGAAAAAATGGGAATCTTATCCTGAGCATTTCGGCCAATGAAAGTTGGTCTAAATGATATGGTAAGATATTCATTTTCTGCTCAAAAGATTTGAAGTTAGAGTCTTCACTTCATAAAATTTTTGCTTTTAGTAATAATCAACCCATAGATTCTACTATTTTGTACATTCATCATTTTAGTATTTGTTTCATCTTTTCGGTTATTTTTGTACATTTATCATATGCAAGGAAAAGCATATTTCATTAGTATAAAGTAAAATACTTTTGTTATTAAGTTCCTATTTCACAAATCACACATTTTGTACATAAATAATGAATCCGCTTTTCTCAAACTATTGGCTTGTCGCACGGATTGTGCCATAAAACCATTTGTTCAACATAACCCGATAGTTAAATTTCAATAACAACTTTTATTGTAAACTCGGACAACATTATACATACACATACTACAATAAAATTTATCAAATTTTATCACATATAAACACAAATGTAAGGCTACATTTTGGTACCTATAGTCATGTAATTGGTTTCTCTAACAAAGCAGATAAGTACCACTCATTTTTCTGAATTCCCCTATCGAGCTTCATATCAGCATTCCACCGTATCTTCTTAAATCCTACACGGTCCAACATCGGAACATAAGTCTGATTCAGTTGTGTTCCTAAGCAGAAGAAATGATCAAGCCAGAACAAACCTCCTGGCCTCAATACTCGATATACATCATACAGTGCGAACTCAAGCATAGCATCAGGAATCCAATTGCTCAAAATGTGCATCGAATGAACGATATCTAGCGTGTTTTCAAAGAATGGCAGCCTCTGTGAAACGCTGACATGAATTGGAATCAATCCCCTTGAAGCAATGAAGCTATTGAACGGACCATCTAGGTTCATTGTGCTTGTTATGATAGTAACATTCCTTTCTTTCATTCTAGCTGCAAACGTCCCCGTTCCGCCTCCTATATCAAGTCCGATTCGGATAGTTCCATCCGTTTTTATTCGGAGAACTTGATCAATTCCATAATCGAGTCCTCCATTGTCAAACATCCATCTTCTTTTCTCCCTCCCTGATAAATCAAAACAATCTTTACAATCAAAGAAACCTGCTTGATTTTTCCTCTCTATCAAACACTTGTAGCTTTTACAAGCATAAGGATCCCAAACAACGCTTGTTTCCGGCGGGGTTTGCCAAAGACTCTTTGGTAAAGGGTTCGGTTCGACGTAGTTGACCGGGGACTTGGATCGACATCTCCGGCGTGGGAGCGGCTCACACCCTCTTAACATTAACTTCTGAGCAAAAACATCATCTACAGGACATTCTCCACCTACTTGATATGTCATGTATTGAATCAAATCTTCTTGATATCTCAAACACCCTGCGCCAACCGGAGGGTAGACCTCGTCGGACCCCGTTCTCGGAGAGTAACCGAGAGGGAGCTTGTGAGCTCCAATTGCTAGTAAAAGCTCACCGGACAACCCGAGATGGGCATACTTATCATCACTTAATTTGAATCTCTCATACAACGATTGATGATCGGTTGGTTGAAGGTTACTTATTTCTATAAGAAGTGCTTGTACAAGCAAATTTGTGGAGTTGAGCTTGTGATTCAAGTCAGAAATGAGTAAATGAGTATCTGGAGAATCATTCAATGAATAAGTAGGGAAGGGATTAATGTGGTTGAAATTGAAATTAGGAGTAGTTAAAAGGAAGACTGTGAGAGAATTGGTTAGTAGTATAAGCATAAGAATCTTGAGCTTGTATATGGTAGTGTTTTGGTGGTGATACGAATGTTTTTCGTCCGCTCCACTTCCCATTCTTTGAGTTTTTGGAGAAAGTATTGTTGCAGATATTGAAATTAAGTAGTGAAAATGAGAGAAATAAGAAGAAAGTTAGTCAAAGTTAGTGAAAATTAGTGAAAATTAGTGAAAGTATATAGTTGGAGAGTGTGAGTAGGCTGTTTTGAAGAAGAGAATGTGAAATTCTGAATCCAGATTTCCACAATCTTAGGATCTTGGTTACGCTGTAATTAATGGCATTGGGATAAGTCCACTCTACACTTACTACTAACACTTGAGATGCCAAAAGGCTGTCTCGTTTTTCTGAAAACTAAGTTAATTTTAATTCTTTAGATCTACAGAATTTGAAAAACCAACTATCTGGTACTACTAACTAAGGTGCCTTGAATGGTAGTACATGTAGCATAAGTTAGAGATATCGAGTTCGAATAATATCATACGCAAAAACCTTGAATGCTACATGCTTCGCGACTGGAACTGTGGGAATCTCTTTTTCTCCCCTTGTCCCTCTTTATTAAAAGAACCGCGCTTTGGACTTCAGGATTCAACAGATTGTCGTTTGATGGAGCAACAAAAGAGGACCTTTTCATGTTCTTTCGGGTTTGAGGCACCATAATCAAAAAACAAAAATGAAACTGAAGGACAAGAGACGAGACTTGCTCGACGAGAGTGGAAGTTCTTAGAAAACACAACTGTAAAGATTGCCGAGAAAAATGAAGTACTGGAAAACCCAAAACACGGATTTTATTTTTTATATATATATATATATATATACCTAGGGATTACGGAAGGCAAATGGTTTTTGAATTTCAAATGAATCTCCACTATTCATTTGCTGTATCAACTAGACAGCGTATACAAATAATACATGTTAAGTGCTAGCAAAACGTTGTTGCATTCGGAAAGGTCTTTAGCTTACCCCGTGTTGCACATATGCTTCCAACAGAATACTTTAAAGACTCGGGTGTTAGGTATTACCTAAAGGTGGATTCATGAACCCCTAAAGAGCTTTGGTCCAGTCTTGTAGCAGGACACATAATGGCTAAATATATAAAACATACATATGGCGTTCACACACACACACACACTCACTGTAGGGTTCATCAAAGCATTTCTAGAGTCTCCTCTTTTATTTAGGGTTGGACTAATCACTTCACTAGTTGTCATGTCATTTTCCCTATTCTCCGTTCTTTAAAATCCTAATTAGACAATGATATCCTCCTCCCTCCTATAAGGGTATTCTCATACCTCAAAGGTACAATCTAATACAGAAACACACATGACTTGCTACAAATTCATATTACCATTTCCAGCCTGGTTCTTTACTATCGAAGAGGAGTCGCCGGTCAACAGCCCTCCCTTAAACTAACTTCCCTTTATTCACTGGATGCGAAGGTCGACTAGCTATTGGATAGAATCGGATCAGTTTAAGTACTATCAACCAGCAATAGGTTCGACTTACAATTTAAGAAAGCAGCAATAACTTCATATTCAAGTTTTTTTTCCCTCTCAAAAACGGATAAGGAACTAAGCGCCAAGTGTAGTAGCTATTTAGAAATTTACTTGATGTTTGAAATTTGTGCCTTTTGTTGTTTTTCAATTGGAAACAGCAAACTCATTTGCCGGACATGCCACTACGTGATTCTCATGTAAAAGTAAAACATGTTTAACCCTAAACATAAAACAAGCATTATGCTTAAAAAGGCTTAAGAATCCCTACAGTCGTTTGTGTATCAGAATAGACAGCTTTACCTTTATTTGGAGTAAGAATAGTAAAGTGAGTTACATAATCAAAAAGAAAAGAAAGATGCATAAGCAAATGTGGATGTAGCATACAATCTTTTTGGGGGGAGCTAAGACTAAGACAGACCCATGACCTTACCAGTAGCAGTGTCAAGATCAATGTCATAAAAGCAAGGCCTTGTAGGAAGTCCCGGCATCGTACTCATTGTCCCTACCAAAGGATAAATGAAACCAGCACCAATGCTTGCCCTCACATCCCTTATTGGCAATATAAATCCTGTAGGTGCTCCCTTCGCTGCTGCATTGTCTGAGAATGAATACTGTGTTTTAGCCATGCATATCGGTAGTTCTGTGAACCCCTGTTTGCTGTACATCTCAATCTGCTTCTCTGCCTGATAAAATCCATACCAAAATCACATATATAAACTCCTTCTTCAAGCCATAATATATGATAAATATACAACTCGAAACTGGAGAGTTAACTTGAAAACAATATGAGAAAGTTGTCTTTTACCTGATCTGAATACTCTACGCTGCTAGCACCATATGATCTTGCTATTGCCTCAATTTTCTCTTTGATACTGATATCCAATGGATATAAAAACTTTAGTGGTTGCGCCACGTTTTCACAGGCTCTTTGAACTGCAATTCCTAGGTCAACCTGATGATCAAGATAGAGTTAATTCGATCGTTACATCAAGAAAAATTCAGGCAATAACTTCACAAATGCAGTTTTGAAGATTGATGATTGGTTCATCAAGACTGGATGCTGATCTATCCGAATTGTAAAGCTGTCTATAAGGTAAGGAGTCTTCACATTATGCCGGGCAAAGGAAACATTTACATTTTCAATTTGATACTCAGTTTTATCATACTAAGTTTTAAATGCCTTCAAGGTCAACGTAAAATCTCCCTAACATGCTAAATTTTAGAGCATACCGCTGAACACCAAAACTTTATCAGCAGACCTTTTTTCTTATATTTGAAGTTTCAGTTTCCTAACTGTATACCGTAAAAATGCAATGAAGCTGATTATTTTCAGGCAGGCTAAATACCACAAATAAAAAATAGGAATAAGTGACTCACCGCTCCTTTCCCACCATGGGCGTGATGTGTGCAGACTACAGCATCATATGCACCAGCAGAAAGGGAAGCATTTTTCACTGCAGCAAGTTCTGCTTCAGTATCAGTTGAGAACATGTTCACAGCAACGACAACATTCACCCCATAAGCTTTTGTGTTTAAAATATGCCTAGCAAGATTAACACATCCAGCTTCAACCATGGCCACATTCTCAGTGGTGTAGGCTCGGTCAAGAGGCTTCCCAGCGACAACTTGTGGTCCTCCTCCATGCATTTTCAAAGCACGAATTGTTGCAACAATAACAGCACACTGAGGCGTCAGGCCACTATAACGGCACTTAATATTCATGAATTTCTCAGTCCCAATATCAGCACCAAAGCCAGCTTCTGTTACCACAAACCCACCTTGTCCCACTAGTTTCAGGGCAATTTTATCAGCAACAATGGAGGAATTACCATGAGCTATGTTAGCAAAAGGACCAGCATGGACAAGAACGGGAGTTCCTTCAATGGTCTGCATCAATGTAGGATTGATGGCATCCTTCATTAGTACAGTCAAAGCACCTCCCAAACCAAGATCATCAGCTGTAACAGGGTCACCCGACTTGCTATTTCCTACTACCATTTTTCCAAGCCTCTCTCTCATGTCAGAAAGAGATGATGTGAGAGCCAAAACTGCCATAATCTCACTAGCAACAGAGATATCAAATCCTGTTTCTCTCACCATTCCTTTTTCTTCAGGACCTTGTCCAACGGTGATTTTTCTCAAGAAACGATCGTTGACGTCCATTACTCTCCTCCATGTAATTGAATCTGGGTCAATATCAAGCCTTGCAAATTTCTTGACTTCTTCGGGTGTAAGCTCCTCGGGTTTGGTTTTGGAGATCCCAAGCTTTTTCAGACGCCGAAACATTATGTCATTAAAGTTTCTTTTTCCTTCCTTATTAGGCGGGCATAACCGGTTCAAAAGAGCCTTATCTGATTGAGTAGACTCATGGAATATTCGGGTATCAATTGCAGCTGCTAGAAGATTGTTTGCAGCCGTAATAGCATGAATATCTCCAGTTAAGTGAAGATTGAATTCATCCATTGGAATGACTTGACTATATCCACCACCAGCGGCACCCCCTTTAATTCCAAAGGTGGGACCTTGTGATGGTTGACGAAGGCACGTCACAACCTGACATCACATAGGCAGAAAATCAAAGAATATTCTGACACCAACCTGTCCAAAAGACTATGACCACCGATTGGAATATAAGCATCATTAAGATCATTACAACGAATGCACTTTTTACACTACATACATTTAAAGAAATATAGAACAAATGCAAATTGCTAACAATCACAAACTAAACCGATGCACCTATCCCTAGCAATTGTCAGAGAAACCAAACAAGAAAAAGCTCCATCAGGGGAAAAGGATCAGATAACTTCTGTGCCCGGAACGAAAAACAGTAACTCTGAAAATTCATCAGCACGAGTAACAAACAGCCAATGCATGTGAAAGCATTTGGTCCAGGTAGTAGAAATCAGAAAATTTCAACTGCAAGTAAAAAGCCTTTAAAAAACAATGCCATTGACATTGAATGCAGACGATTATCATAAGTATTACTCGGATTACATAATCCATTGGCATTCAAAGATTGCAATCGAACAAGTAAACGGAGCTTCTACCCCAGCAAAAATTCAATCTTTTTTTATCTCCATTTCATTATCCAGTAAAAGTAAAGTAGCCATCTATCAATTACCTCCATCCTCTATAGTCTAGACAGAGCTTTCACCATTTCTATCTTCCTAAAAAATGCTACCAAGCACATGATTCTTCATTTTCCACAATTTTCAGACACTACTTGAATCCATACATAGGATTAACAAAAAAGCAACATCAGAATTAATCAAACACATATTGATTAGCAAAAAAGAAGACCTTTTTATCGAGGAACGCGCCGAGAGCTTGACAAAGTCCAACAGTAGTAGTAGACTTGCCTTCCCCAAGAGGAGTAGGAGTAATCCCTCCAACCACCACATAATACCCATCAGCAGCTCCTTCAACCTCATCAAGAACAGACAACAAAACCTAAAAAAAACAACAAAGTTTCAATCTTTTTTATCCAAAATTAGGTCAAAATCAAAATTGAAACTGGGGTTAATTACCTTGGCTTTGTATTTGCCATAAAGATCATAATGATTAGGGTTAAGATTAAGCTGTTCAGCAATCTGAGAAACATGAAAAGGTTGAACAGAATTAGCAATGTCTATATCTGCCGGAACTGGAGAAACCACCTCCACCTTCCTCAGGGTTTTTGATGATGATGATGAAGAAGGAGAGGTCATTTTTTTTATTTTCTTTTTTCTTTTTTTGTGTTTTGTTTTTAGAGAAATGTTAATCTGGGAATTATTATAATTATTATTGTTGTATTTATGGATACTGAGTTGTCCGGATTTTTGAAAATTTGTGCATCTAAAAATGAAATGGTGCAATGATAGGTACATTGGATAGTGTGGTGATTCTTATCTTTGGGGACAATGATAGGGTTACATGTGAGCTTTTCGAGCTATGGCGACACAGTGCGTGCTAATTGTCGAATACCTAGGACCCACTTTTCATAAAGATGATGTTCTCAATTTGTGATTGGTTAAGGATAAGCTGTGAGTGACTGTCATGTGATTTCAGAAATCGTGTTTGGCTGCTGACGGCTAACAGTCCCGCTAATGTTTTTAATTAAGTGAAGGCCACCTTCCATCCGTTTTAAGTCTCGTTTTATAACTTAGGACCCCTTTGGTGCGGCTGTTACTTTTGTTGTTTGCCGTTTCTGATTATTATTTTTATGTTCCTGGGAGTCTGGATGGTACACCTATTCGTGTTTACTGTTTGATGTTCCATTTTGCCATTTGTTGTTCTTATTTGCTGTTTACTTTTTGTCATTTCATGATTAGCGTTTAGTAAACTTACGATTAATATTAGATGTTAATAATATATAATAACAATTATAGACATTTTATCCCAAACAATAAAACTCTTCGATCTCTACTCTTCTTTTCTTCGAATTGGTAGTCTATTGCTTCTTCTAAATTCCAGCCTCTAAAAATCTTCCAGCAAAATCAGATTAGAATTGCATTGGGTCATTTACATCCATTTTTATGAAAAACTCACCAGTATATAACTTAATTTTTCTTCTACAAATAGCTAACACCCATCCTAGCAAACATTTATCTTCATTTTTTTATTTCTTTTGTTCTCTCAATTGAGAACGGTAAAAGACTATGACCTCCCAACACCATTGGAACTCAAGAACTGTACAAAATTTGATTTTACATGAGCTGCAAATATGAAAACCACGATGGTGAGAAATAAGACTACAACGAACAATTTTTTTTTATAGAATTGGATACCCATGATTCCGGTCACTGTCACAAAAGTGCAATTTTGATAAGCTCAGATTATAACGTGGAGGATACAATTATATAACTGTATTAAGTCGGGATTCAAGGATAATCAAGCAAATAAAATACTAATAGGAGCCGCTTCTTGTAAAAAGCAACAATTTAGTGCTCTTCGGAACATCAGTTGTTTCATGCTAAAAAAGCAAATAACAGCTGATTTAATTTGCTAACCAAACACATATACAATTGCTTTTACGAGTAAAACAACAAAACGGAGCTAGAAAAGGTACAAACAAACGGCCTCTTAGTTTTAGCTAAATTCATTTCAATTTTATTTAGTTAAGTTTAATTCAGTTAAATTCAACAAAATTTACTCTTCATTTTAGCTAAATTCAGCCAATTCAGTTTAGACATAAAGAACGGCGCCTACACATAATAAGTTGAATGGGTTAATTACAAAACTGAATTATATTAAAGAAGCTCATTACATTTTTAAATATTGTTAACAACATGTAAATGGAAAACTCAAGCAGATTTTGAAAGAAGAGGAATAGTGAATGAGAACAATGGAGGAGATGCGGACGCTCATTTTTATGACAAAGCGATGAAAGAAAGTTCACATCCATCCCTTTGCATGACAAAATTAAAGTACAGTTAAACCTCGGTAAAGTAATGTTCGATAAAGTAATAACCTCGCTTAAGTAATAAATTTCGTCGGTCCCAACTTGGGCCAATGTAGTAAAGTAATATTTTCGTTAAAAGCATAAGATAATAAAAAATTAGAAAGTTCTAAAGAGCTCAAGTAATATGTAAAATAATAATTTCAGAATTATACGTATATATATAATATGCAGTGTTGAAGAAAGCGGCCTAGGCGGCCGCCTAGGCGCTAGGCGGTCTTAAGCCGCCCCGATTTCACCTTAGTCGGTGATTAAAATCGGAAGGCTTGTTTAAGCGGGTTAGGCGGAAGTTAGGCGGGCTAGGCGGTTTTAATGTGCCTAATTTATTTCTTAAGTTTTTAATTCCTTTTAATGGGTTCAATTTATTTCTTAAATTTTTAACTACTTTTTAATGGGCTTAATTTATTTCTTTTAAGTTTTTAATGGGCCTAATTTATTTTGCATTGAATCATGATTGTGTTAAAAGATTAATGCGATGATTATTTTATTGGAGAAGCAAATCTTTCCAAATTATCATATTTTTCAAAAAATAACAATACTAATCACGGTATTCTAATTATTTTATTAATTTATTTACATATAATTAACTTATTATAAAAATAAATATTATTTTATTTTAAAACCGCCTAGGCCCCGACTAAGCGCTCTAGACATTAGGCGGAGGGTCACTGCCCGACTAGCGCCTAACGCTTTCTTGAACACTGATAATATGTATGATTTACAAAATTCAATTTTTTAAAAATATGAATATATAATATCTTGTTTCTTCTTTCCACCAAAGCTAATATTAACATCATCATTGACTTTACGTAAAACATAAATAACTCTTGGCATGTTTTGCTCGTGTTGTAACAAGTAATTGTTCAAAGTGTTGATTGCTTGAACTGCTTTCTTTAATAACACGCTTGGGATGACATTGCTATCGTCTGGTTCAGTATCAGTCTTTCACCAATGTTCATTACCGACTCAAAAATTTGTTCATCCGTAGGTAATTTTATTGCTATTGTCCAGTTTAGGACTAGTCTCTTCACCAGTGTTCATTATCGATAAAGTAATAAATTCAGTAAAGTAATATTTTTTTTCGGTCCCAAAAATATTACTTTAAAGAGGTTTAACTGATGTAGGCTATGACCTAAAATGAAAAATAAGGCCCTCAAATTTCAATCATATACACATAGCCCATGTTGAGTTTTAATTATTGTTTTAATCCATGTGGTCAAAGCATGTTATAAAAGTGGTGTGAGATTAAATACAAGGCCCAAATTCTCAAATAGATGAATTAGCCCCTCTGCCAAATATTATAAGCAACGAACTTGCAGCCTTATTTCCTTCTTTTCGTTAGTACTTTCCTTCTACTTTTCTTTCAAATGCATTTCAACTAAACTCTAATTTGCATAATTTTACTTTTAGAGCTCATAAATTTATCAGTGTTTATGATTTTTGTTCGTTTTTAGTTGTGTAAGGAATTTAATTATGATCAAATTTCATCTTACAAATTTTATTTAATTTGTAATCATCTCTAATCAAATTAGAAGAGAAGAGAGATAATTCAATAGATTTTCAATTTTAAAAATCTCATGTAGTTTGAGAGAATAGTTTGAGGTGAGCAAATGAATGTCCTTTCTACTGAGATCAATTGTAAAAGGTTTGTTCTCCACCCGTGAAAGAGATTGATGATAATTTAAAATCTTAATGGAAGGAACCTTTGGGAAATAGAATAAACACGAAGAGAGTACGAAAATTAGAATATCTAATATTGATCTTATAACTTTAACTTTTTCATTCTCCATATTTCTTTTTGTGTTATATTATTGTTGTGTAACTGAGCTTAATTACAAAACTTTTTGAACATTAAATGATCAATAATCTTATTGTGTTTATCTATATAGATATGTTTGAGCAAGCCTTGCTCTGAATAAGTCTTGCTTTTGAGCAAATTACTCTGAAGTTATTGAGTTGCTATCTAAGTTAAGTTCGATAACTCATAAGCTGTATGTTGACCCTGAATTACTGACTCCGAGTAAAAGTGGTACTTATTTTATAAAAGAGTTTTATTTGCTTAAGTGTTTTATTTGCCTCCCTCTAAAACCTTATTGACCTATTTGGGACCTATAAAAATACCATTTTAGGCCCTAAACTCCTCAGGAGGCCGAAAAGCAATATAAATCGTAGAAAAGCTATGAATTTTGATCGTCGGGTCAATTCCAATTATAATAGATTTGAGGAAAGCTTTACACACCTTCGTTGCCTTTTCGGAGGCCTACACCCTATAGAAATTGTCTACATGAGATTGTCCCTTGGCCTGTAGGTCCTGACACAAGGTTAGTATTCTAGATCTTCTAAAGTGGTATCTCATTGATGGCTCGGCCCCTTGAAGGGAGTCTTCTTTGCCTTCCACTTAAGTTGCGCGGAAAAGGCCCAAATCCAATCTAACCAAACAATGAAGCTTCGTAGCGTTCTATCCAAGTGCAAGTACTCCACATCTTCACAGACATGTCTATTTCACCGAGCCTTTTTTCGAGATAGTGGTTGTTACGCCTTTCATGCGGGTCAAAACTACCAAATGATTCCTACTAGAACTTTTCACGGAATCTGCTGGGACTTCATGAGGTTGAATATTCACAACAAACGCGCGAGTCATTTCAAAATGTGCGTATTTCTGAGGATATTTTCACATAATAATATATTTTCATTTATATGAAATTAGTTCTCACTTTATCTCTCCTCTCTATATACAGAAACACACCGCCAATGAATATTAATCATCAACCACTCAGATATGCGTTAGGTAAAAATTCCTCCTCTTATTTGCGCCAAGTATAAAATGTACGCATGTACATATGATACAAAATTGTGAATGAATAGAAGAACTTCACTTGAATTTGATAACTACGAGGCCACTATTGTTTCCTGTATTAAGAATTTATGTATGCTTTAAATATTGGCATTTTTATATGAATTATCCCTACTTAAATAATTTGTTAATTAGGATATGCAGTAAGCACTATTTCTATGTATTAGGCACAGCCGCCATACATCATGAGCACTATTCCACATGTCTAATATTAATAATTTTGCATGGTATGTAAATTGGGTATAAATATACCAAAGAATTCACTTAATTTTATGACAGAATTGTGTTACATACTCTCAATATATATACTAGATTAAGGTTTCTTTTTTGCATTGTAGAAATTAATGGAGAGGTTAACCTACTACTACAAAGGCTATGTGTTAACAATTTTAATGTTATGTGTGGAAGTGAGATCCCAATTAACAACTGATTTCTACTCAAAATCATGTCCTAAAGTGAGTCAAATCGTTCGAAAAGAGGTTCAAAATGCTATCAAGTTTGAAACACGAATGGCAGCCTCTTTGCTCCGACTTCATTTCCACGATTGCTTCGTTAATGTAAGTGTTTATATTTTGTAACACTAATTTTGGATTTCTTGAATTAACATACCATAAAGGTTATAATCCGGTCCGGCTTATAAGCCTGTACTGAACAGTTTTTTCCAAATCAAATATACTCCATAGATGTTTTTATATCTTATTCTAAATACTATAACCCTAATAAATAGAATTACATTATCTTGAATAAGACAAAAGCTTCCATGGAGTCCCATGCATTATTTGGTCCGGATAGAAACATCCGATATAGGGCTAACATGCTGGACGGAACATTCTCCTGATGTTGCAAATATATATTGTAAGTTAACATCATTATAGATACTAATTGTTTTTTTTTTTTTTTTATAAGGGGTGTGATGGATCGGTATTGTTGGATGGAAATGACGGAGAGAAGTTTGCATTAGCTAACGATAACTCAGCAAGAGGATTTGAAGTAGTGGACTCTATAAAAAGGGCTCTTGAAGCTCAGTGCAGTGGAGTTGTATCTTGTGCTGACATACTAGCCATTGCTGCCAGGGATTCTGTGCTCTTGGTTAGTTGTTCATCCATCTTTTTAATTACCATAATTAATTCTTTTTGGTCCGCAAGAGTATCCAACGTAACCATACTTAACTCTAATTTGTGTAACTGATTAGAGTGGAGGACCATCATGGAAAGTGTTACTTGGGAGGAGAGATGGACTGATAGCTAACCAAACATTAGCAAATCAGGCACTGCCTTCTCCATTTGAAGGACTTGATGCTATCATTAACAAATTTGTAGCTCTTGGCCTCAATATCACTGATGTTGTTTCCTTATCAGGTATAATTATTTAACTTCTTCCAATCCCATTTACTAATTTTCAATTTCTCAATATGCATATGGTGTTAGAACTAAGATCGCTTTAGTACAATATCCGAGGATTTGAGTATCTCCATAGTTGTATTGAAATTCGGATATTCTACAAATTAAAACAGGTATTGTATATTATAATTGTACGTATCAAATTAGCAATAACCAAAACAACAAATCCAGGTGGTCATACAATTGGTCAAGCAAAATGTGGGACATTCAACAACAGATTGTTCGACTTCAACACGACCGGGGTTCCCGATCCAACGGTAGAATCAACTCTGCTATCTAACCTCCAGAGTTTCTGTCCATCAAATGGAGATACAACACGAACCACAGCCCTTGATCAGAACTCCACGGATCTATTCGACAATCATTATTTTGACAACTTGTTAAACAACAAGGGTCTTCTGGGTTCCGATCAGATTCTATTTTCGAGTCCTGAAGCTATTTCCACAACAAAAAGTATAGTTGAAAGTTACAGCAGTAACTCCAAGCTTTTCTTTGATGACTTTGCAAATTCCATGATCAAAATGGGGAATATTAGTCCTCTTACGGGCTCCAATGGGCAAATTAGAAGGAATTGCAGACTTGTTAATTGATTCATCTACTTAATTAACTAGTAAGATCATGCATGTGTATGTAATTACTAAACTATCTTAAAATAATATTCAACTTGTGTATGTACGTACGTATGGTTCATGATGAATCACTACCCATTAATTATATACATGTGCATGGGATGTGTTCACCTCTTGTGTTTAGTGGATGAACCACTCTCTCTGTATTTGTACAATTAATATTCAACCCCAGCCTTCTATATAAAAAGAACGCGAGTGTTTGTGCATATTAGAATACTTGAAAAGTGTAAGAGAAGGAAATGGTGAGGAGTAAGGAAAATCGAAAGCAGATTTGGAAGAGGGTGATTGAGTGTGATATCAGTTTATTAAGAAATTAAAGAAAATACGGTGGTAGATAGGACGGAGAAGCGTGAGAGAATTTATGTCACTGATGCAACTTAAAATTTACGATTATTTATGATGGTTCATGTTTGTCGATTTCGAATCGTTTTGACACTAAAGCTTTATTGTTGTTATTATATTCATCAATTCTTTTTCTTGTTAAATTTTCTTCTTTTTTTTTAAAACAAAAATGAAAAAAAAAAGAGAGAGTAAGATATATGCCATATAATAGTTTATTGTTTGATAGAAAATTAAAAATCAAGTTAGGGCATGTTCTTTATGATTTATCCGTAATCTATTTCAGTTCAGTAGTATTTAGTTCAATTCAGTAGTATTCAGTTAAGTAAATGCCCTTCAATTCAGTTCAATTATAAAAAAATATAGCCTTAAGCATTGAAAATAAAAGATGTATAAGAAAATAAAATTCCAATCTAGTTTGAACTGATCCCAGCTTGATCGATGGTTGAGAATGTTCCACGTAAGCTAGAAGATGAGGAATTGGTAAGCTTTGAGTCGGTGATCATCAACCTTCCTCTAATGCATAAGGCTGTGTTTGGTATTGCTGTTGCAGAAAGCTACAACAGATTTTGACTGAAAATAAGGTATTCTAATGTTTGACAAAGATCAAAAGCAGCTTTTGCTGACGGTGCCTTTTGGTTACAAGTCGCTTTTACTAAAAGCAGGTACCCCCATGCTTTTGGAAAAAACTTATTTCTCCGCTTTTGTAAATAGCAATTAATTTTAAAATTTGGACAAAAATATCCAAAAGTCTTATACGTATTACAATAAAAACTTCATATAAAAGACGTGGAAAAAAATTTTAGTTCCTAAATTTTCATATTAATCAGTAGTAAAGTCGCTCAATTTTAAAAAATAAATACAAAACCCTTGAATTTTGAAAAAAAAAATAATTACTTATCTTTCAATCGATTCATTGTATTAAAATTTTATGTTCTATTAATTAAGTTTTAAGCCACTAATTAACATACTTCAAAAAATTATTGGCTAAATACTTATCAAACTGTTTTTACCTAATCACATATTTATTTTTAATTTTACCAAACAATATTCTGCTTTTTTTAACAACGTTTTTCAAACAACACTTTTTTCCACAGCTACATTAGTTTTCAACATCAATCCCAAACTAAGCGTAAATCAGTAACTTTGATATCAAGAAATAAGTGATATAAGACCAAATGTATTGTGTTTTGTTGTAGGCTTAATACATTCGCAGCTCCCTGAATTTGTCTGTTTCTTTCACTTGGCTCATTTAACTTTAGGGACAACCTATTCACCAATTGTACTTATAATTTTTTTCCACTTGACCTCTCAAATTGTCAAATGTGACTCGTTCCGTTCCATTTGTACAGACATGACATGAATTTGTTATTGATGTTATGTTATGTCAACATAATAGGAAAAATGGATCACATTTGACGAGCAGTGGAGAGCCAATTAAAAAAAAAATACAAATTGAGGTGTCCCGAAAAATGTTAATTCTACATGAGCTTAATATTTTGAAAGTAATGCTAATTGAGTTGGGCTTAATGTGGTAATTGTACATGGGCTTAATATTTTTGGTATTTTAGAGGTAAACGTGAAAACATTTGGGATAAATTAGCATGTTACGGTTGGTTTATTTAGTTTTACCTTTTACCTATTCTCTCTAACTAGAAATCAATTATCGTCTGAACCCTACTAAAACCGGCGCCTCCATAAGCCGCCGAAGAAGAGCACCTTCCCGACAACATCATCTGCAGAAAGGTCTCTGTCTCTTCCCTTAGAAATCGGATTTGCTTTTTGTACTTTAACCGCTTCAATTGAGTTTTCAGTTTCTTAAGATTCTGACAACATCATATCATATGGATGCAATTCATTCAACTTCTCCTAACATTCCAATTCAGATCTATTCTTTTATATTCTAATTCTCCGATTTCTGTTTAATTGAATTTCTTTATGACTCAACTTAACTCAATTTATAAAAGATTAACTAAACTCAATTTGCTCAATTTGGCTCCATCACTAAAGAATTTTGCTGAATTTGTCTAATTTGAATTGAATTTTGTTCAAAATAAGCCAAAAAGAACAGGGCCTTACTGAACTACGCCCCGTTTTTTATGGCTTAACTGAACTGAATTTGCTGAAATAAGCTGAATTTAAGCTATAAAGAACAGGGCTTTACTGATACTTGCTAAATATTGATCTGTTATGAAATCACGTCGCGGTATTTGGTACTTCATTGGAATTCATACATGTTATTTAGCTGATATTGAGATTTCTGACTGCTTGATTGGGTTGCTGGGTCTTGATATTTTGCCTCCAATTAGGTTGTTTCTGTGCTAATTACTTTTCACTATGCAGTTTGCTATTGTGAGTATGCCTCTGAAGAGAGTTGCCCATGTGCCTATGAAAAAAGTTACTAGTAAAAGAAAACCAGCCCTTTGGACTGATCCACTTCCTGATGCATGCCCCTTTCAGCAACGGCGTTATCTTGAGGCTAGGATGACGCGTATCGAGCGAAACATGCAGGCTGTCTTTGAGCATGTTGGATTGCAGCCACCCTTAATGGGTATGGTGTTTATCTCTTATGTTTGCAATTGTCGTGTGTTTTGCCTTTGAGAAGTCAGATTCTTGTTATAGTTACTGAGTGATTGATTGATCTCCTGTGAGTTTTTTAGTTGTTTTTGAATTGGTACTTACTTAGATTTGGTGATTCACTTCGTCTGATATTTCTTTGTCTCCAATTTCTTCGGTTGATTTCCTGGGATTAATTGATTGAAATTAAATTGTGGTTTATGCGGTGGATGGAACTTCTTTCAAGTTTTCAAATTAGGGTCTCTGTGTAAATTGAAATTGTGGGATTTTCTGGTCCCCATGTGGAATCCATTTATGTTAGTAAACTCATACTGAGACCTGACTATTCAATGATGGGTGCATTTCCGAGTCTTGATCTTTTGCCTAAAGTGAGGTTGGTTCTGTAGTATTTACTTTGGGATTTAACAGTTGTTAATGCAAATATAAATGAACTGCTAGTAAAAGAAAGCTAACCGTTTGGACTGAATGACTTTCAGAACCTGATGATGAGGAAAGCTCCACTCGGTCTTGGGTTGACCTTGATGCTAAGATGGTACGTGGCCTCAATGCTAGGATGGCGCGTATAGAGCGACACATGCAGACTCTCGTTGATCATACTGGTTTCTAGCCTCCTGCTTCTCCTTAGATGTTCATAAACTTTTTTTAGTGCAGAGTAAGTGTAGCTCTTTTATGTAGGTCTGGGTGGGGATGTGTAGCTATCATATTTGTTTCTACACTTTGGATTCTGCACTTTTTACTTTTAGTTTTGGTACTGTTATATTATGGTACTATCCTTGGGCATGATTATTGAGTTTCAATGCTAGATTTTTCAAGCGCAAAGTGCTGAAATCTAGAACTTACTGGGATGTTTTCCAGCTTGAATTATTATTGACATTATGTTCTGGATACTTTTTTTCCTTTGTTGTTCCAAACGCTGGAAAATTAAGTATTATATTTTTTCCCTTTGTTATCAGAGGCGCAAGTCCTCGAACTTGAGCTTTATATATGATCGCTTAACTAATGTAACTTGTACGATAAACAAAAAAATTAAATGATAAAAATACGGTTCTTGAAGTTTTCGATTTTGTTACAATTCTTTGTAGTTTCGATTTAGCATTAGTTGGCTTATTGAATTCGAGTTGAGCTTAAATAAACTTGGCACATCACTGTTTTGTTCGTTTCTATGCAGTATATTAACACCGGACTCGAGATGAAATCTTTTATCTGAGTCTTCAAGTACTTTTTTTTTTATGTGTGAGGTTGAAAGAGTTCACACAATATATATTTTTTAATAAAATATAATTCAATTTATTTGAGAGAAAAAGTGAAGGTGACATCTAATTGGAGACAGAAGATTTGATCAATGGTATCACTGTTGATAGTGGTGACTATTTCTTTTTACAGTTAGTTTGTACCTTTACGTGTGGAACAGTGAGCTGTAAAAAAAAAAATTACATTCACAAAAATTTTAGGATTGAACTTTGGATTTTTAATTAAGGGAGGGAGCGTTTTTACCACACCACTACAACCTCGTGGCTATTTTAATAAAATAACAAAATACAACTTAGAAAAATAGAAAATGAAAGAGAAGTTAGTGAATGGTGGGAAGCCACGTGTCAAATTCCACTTAAGTATGAGATATCTTATAATCATCATAAAATCTCATCACTTTGCCTCCAAATACAAGAAAGAATGAAATTGCACAACTCATAATCTGAGTGTACATTGCTTAAAAAATGGGAGTGAGTGGTGTTTGTATAAATTATTATTCAGGTGGTTTGCAATTAAACCCAATCTCCAAATTCAACTTGGAACCCAAAACTCAACCAAAGCTGTTCAAATTATCAGGCAACAGAAAAAGCATCATCTGTTCTTCTCTTAATGTGGATCAACAACAGCAAAACCAGTTCTCATTCACACAACCCGAAACTCAACTGATCGAAGCTCTTATCGGAATCCAAGGCCGTGGCAAATCTGCAACTCCTCAGCAACTCGAGGTCCTCATTTTCTCCATACTTACTTTAATCTTCTTACTAATATTCAATAACTTACATTCGTTACGGAGTTTGTTTTTCCAGGTTGTGGAACGTTCTGTTAAACTACTTGAAGACTTGGAAGGTGTTTCTCAGCCGGTACGTCATCTTTTTTTTTTTTTCTAATGATAACATTCACCAAGTTAACTAACTATGTTACTTTTTGAGTTATTGTCTATGTATTGGAGTTTAGGATTTTGGGTTAATGTATAAGGGTTAGGGTCATTATATAGAGATTAAAGTTTGGAATTAGAATACAATGTATTTATATTTTATATGGGGTTTAGATTATAGTGCTTCATAATCAAAATGATAATGATATATAGCTTAATTATATAGATTTATGATTATTGTATATTCTATTACCATAATTTGGCAAGTGTTTTTACATTGGAATTATTAGTTTGGGGTTTAGGATTTAAGGTCACTATATAGGATTTTGGGTCATTACATAGAGTTTTAATGTTAGTATGTAGGATGTGGATAGTCCCATTAAAATCAAATAGTGTCTGATATCTGTAATATATTAATTTGTTTCTATTTTCATGTGAAATGGATATTGAAATTACGAACAGACCGAGTCAGATTTAATAGAAGGGCGATGGCAACTTATGTTTACCACAAGACCAGGGACAGCATCTCCTATCCAGGTACCTTGTTTCATTACATTCTCTAATCTTCTTAAAGACCTTTTAATCACAGTCTAAAATTGCCCTCTTGATCATATGGTTCGTTTGCAGAGAACCTTTGTGGGTGTTGACTTGTTTAGTGTATTTCAAGAGGTTTATCTTCGAACTAACGACCCTCGTGTATCTAACATTGTGAAATTCTCAGATGCAATTGGTGAACTCAAAGTTGAGGTATGTCACATTCACTTGTTAGTTTTGTAGTGTTTCAAATGTGAAGTCTTAAGTTTCCATCTTGTTGGTTCATGTTTGTACAGGCAGCTGCACAAATTGAAGATGGGAAAAGGATCATGTTTAAGTTTGATAAAGCTGCATTTGCATTCAAATTTTTGCCATTTAAGGTTCCATATCCGGTGCCATTTAGACTTCTTGGTGATGAAGCTAAAGGTTGGTTGGACACTACCTACTTATCTCCCTCCGGGAACCTTCGCATTTCAAGAGGAAATAAGGTATGCATGAAATCCACAATGTGCATGTTTGTCTTTTTCAGAATTCTTTTTGTGTAACGATTCAACATTTTCCGTAAAAAGTTGAACCATATGCTAAAGTGATGGAGCAATTGGTTTATAGTGCAGGGCACCACATTTGTGCTTCAAAAGAAAACAGAACCTAGGCAAAGCTTGCTAACTGCAATTTCTACTGGAAAACAAGTCGAAAAGGTAACATTGGAATCATATTTTTTCAGTTGATCTAAAAGGCTATTTGGAATAGCTAATTAGTAATTATTGCTTCAAAATTTTCCGCTAAGAACTTCACAGGCAATCGATGAGTTCATATCAGTGAATAAGACGGATGATGAGCTAGAACTCGCTGAGGGTGAATGGCAAATGATGTGGAGTTCCCAGGTGCGTTTAGGATATTAATATCTACACATCAGCATGCTTAGATCTGCTCACTCGTGTACGTCATGAATGTTGCAGACAGAAACAGACAGTTGGATTGAGAATGCTGGAAATGGTCTCATGGGGAAGCAGGTAGGAATACATGTTTTGTTATACAATAGAATTGGATCATCTTCTACTCAATTTATAACCATTTCTATCTTTCTTGTTTAATTGATATTCAGATTGTGAAAAAGGATGGCCAACTAAAGTTTGTGGTTGACATCTTTCTTGGTCTTAGATTCTCCATGACCGGGATATTCGAGTAAGTTTCTACTCTATTTATTTTATGCCAAAACATACATCTGTGAGCTGATATTGTACATGAACCAGGAAATCTGAGAGAAACAAATACGATGTTAAGATGGACGATGCAGCAATCATAGCAGGGTCATATGGATATCCCATAGAAATGAAAAACAACCTTAAGTTTGAGCTATTGTAAGTAAATCGACATTACCATTCTATATATCAGTTTCATGAATGATCCATCCTCGTCCTAATTATCGCATTAAAAATGTTATTATCTTGATTGATGTGGTAGTGGTGAATTTCAGGTATTGTGATGAAAAGATGAGAATTAGCAAGGGCTACAATGGCATTCTTTTCGTCCATGTACGCTCCGATTGAATTTTTCTTTGATCTGATTGTTGTTGTATATGGATGACCAAAATGTTGATAGCTTTTGCAAGATGTTTGAGGATTCAATGAGAGGTTAGAATGGTTATAATCAGACTTGTATATCACAGAAACCTCACTATACACTTGATGTCCATTCTACTATCTATCATCAAAAAATAAATAAACTATCTCATAATTGGATCAAGTATTCAGCTTTGTCTAATCTCTAATATTTCAATAAAATTAGTGGTAGAACTCAGTTCAGATAATGAATTTAACTCATATATGTGAAAGCGAAACACAATGTCTGTGTATAAATCTTCAGCAGTTACATACTGTCTCGCTTGTTATTGCTTTTTCTTACATTAAAAACGAGTCTTTTGCCTAAAAACAACGTAGATGAATATAGTTGCTTGAAAGCTTTTAGCTTGAAAACAGTATTCAAGATATATAATTTTTTTTATCATTGCAATACAGTACCACACTTTTTTAACATTAACATTAACATTAACATTAACTATCTCATAAGTGATTGGGACTTTGACTGGTGGGTCTTATACGTTGGAGGTAGACCTATACTTGGGTTTATTTTCTTATTTGAGAAGACTTGTTCAATTCTTGTATTGAGTTGAACAAGAATCCTAATATTATTTGTGTTATTGGCAACTTTCAGATTTGCCCTTCGGTCGGTCAGCTAGACTATTCCAGTAGACTTGTCCAATTGTTTTATTGAGTCAAAATTTTAGTACATTATACTGGTATACTCGTAACATATTAATGAATAATTTACTAGAATGTTGACTTGTACTAAAATTATTACAATAAAATAGTCTAGTCCAGATCCCTTTTGCCTTCATTCAAGTCGTGTAACCAAGGGGATCAGATAGAGGCTATCCAGGACTAGACTAGAGCCCCAGCTAGCCGCCCAAGAATAGAAAACTATGTTTGCTCTATTTTGTATCTCTTTTTTCATTAAGCGAAATGACATTGTCTCATTTAGATTTTTTTAGTAGAAGCGGGGAATGAGAAAAAAAAAATGAAGATCAAGAAGAAGAAAGAAGAAGCTATTAAGTTTAAATGAACAAAATTTACTCCATAAACAGCAAAGAAACCACATATGCGCTTCATGATGCGCCAAGAGAAAACGTATTCTTGAAATTCACTACCATTCATGTCACACTTAATTTAGATTTTGGAAAAACCAATTTCCATATCGTATCCATCTCGAAAACTTAAGTTCTCATATAGATGCACGCCACTCTAGAGACACATTTCTTAGAATTTGAAAACTCTAGAAAGCTCCTCAAATTGTTTTCGGAATACGAAGGACAGAAGCAAAATTGGCATCCATCCATGGAGAAGTTGAAGTAAATTTATGTTATTCCTTACGGCACCATTAACAAATTCCTCCAGTATGAGGCTGCCACCTCACCTGACTTCCTCTTCCCTTTTCTTCAAGGCTCCAACAAAATAAGTAAAGTTTATAGATGCCCATGTTCTTCCTGCATCATGAAAGAGAGAGGTACAGAGATTTAGTATGACTCATGATAATTAACATGCGCTTAAACTAATTAAGTTTAAACACATGGTAATCATCACAGGAAATGACAAATAATCAATCTCCCACAATATATCGGAATGTGAAGCCAACTTATAGGTCCTTCCTAGACCTAATGGATGAAGCAATAGCCATTCTGATTAAGCATGCCTTTCATACAATGTCAACAAAAGAAGTTCATCAGAACAAAGCTTAACCGCACCTTAAATCTGAAGGTACAGCTAAGTGAAGTCTGGTCAGGTACAGCCATATCAAGCAAGAATACTCATAAATGATAAAGAATCTCCACTATCTCCCCACAGTTTTTAGAATTCGGAAAAACCTGCTACAAACACACAAACAAGCAAAATGAAGAATGGACCTTATTTTACATACATGCTCATTATCCACCTCAACAGAATTGTATCCCTGTAGGTTACATGCTACTTTCAACAAAGCACAGAAGCCATTTTATCATTAACTGAGCCATTGTAAGGCATGCAACAACTGTGGAACGACAATTACTGGTGCCATACTGTTTATAAGTAGAACACCACAACCTTTGTTCCATGGACTCAGGTACAGAGCTAAACGTATGCATCTCGGTACTTGATCTCTTCCAAGTCTCAGCTCTAGGCTTATGACCTCATAAACACCTAAATATAGATACTGAAATTGGATAGACAGACAATAAAACACTGTAATGACAACAAACAATAAAAAATAGTTAAAATGACAACATAATTATTTCTCCGTAGAATGTAATTGAAAGAATTCTAATGTAAATTAAGCAACGACAAATAATCAATCAGGAAGAATGAGGGTAGAATGAGAGGACAACCAAAAAACATACCCATTCTCTGTTTCTTTCCAACTGAGCCCAGTTTTCTATCACCAATAGTGTGAAGGAATTTAGGGTTTACCTCTCAGAAATCACAAGACAGTTATGTGCTACAGTTACATCCATAATTACCATTCTTTTCAATTGACATCGTTTTCTTAGGAGCACTACTGCTTCTAAAGATAAATGAAGCATAACGAGATGTCCCGAGTCAAAAATTCAGTTCTTCTAACATCGGTGCAGTTTCAACATCTTTTTTTTGTTTTGAGAGGAGTGCAGTTTCAACATCTTACCTCCTTGCTTCCTGCCAACACAACAATCATGGAAAGCCGAAGTCCAAGATCACCCAAATTTGCAGAATATAAATTTAGATAACATAGATGCCATTCTGGATAGGAATTTTCCTCTTCCAATTGTTGAGTATCTCACAGCATCTCTAAAAACAAACAGTTGGCAACCATAATTAACAGATAAATGTCCTCAACTAAAGTTTGCAAAGGAAAAAACGACATGTACAACGATAATTAATACTCAACAGTATAGTCGGATGATTTTCTCTTTCCACAATTCAGAAACAGTGGCCATCAGTGGTTATATAATCCCATACACATAGCACAGGTTCACCAGCTCAGTCACATCTGAAACCTGAATGACATAGTAAACTTACACCGTAGTCAATCGTGATTATTCAATCATGACAAATCCAGACAGGTTAAATCCGGTTACATGTGTATTAGAGAAAGAGCTTCATATGAACACCTGTTCAAGTTCCATTGAGAAACTACCACATAGAACGTCAAAATTATCCATAATAGCACATAGAGAGGAAGTCATTTCACTTGACTAATGAAAACAAAAATGGAAGTAAAAGAAAAACATCGATAGAGAAGGAGAGAAAGGAGAACTACTCAGTACAATCCATAGTAAAACACAATCAATAGCGATAATATTTGAGAAATACTAGTATGAATCAGCATTATCAAATTACAAAAGGAAGTTTAAACATTAGACAGCAAATGGCCATACATCATAGTTAAAAGCTTTAACATTCAGGGTTCAAATCAAACGTAAAAGAAACTGATTTCTACTACATACAGATTTATGCTTTTAACATAATGAGCCTTGAAACAAACTCCGAACCCCACCTAGAAACACCCTACAATCAACAAGCTATCTCTTATATTTTGTTAAGCCAACTAGGGAAAAATAAAGAGAACAAGTCTGTTCTGTCTTACGATCCCCTAACCAACAAAATATAAAAGCATTAACAGAAACTAAACAAACTAGTCTACACAAAGCACCATCTATCCATTGTGCAAAACAAGCAAAATGTTCGATTTATTCAGAGAAGAGACTTACATTAACGTGGGACAATTTGATTAGTCACCACTGCCAATGCTCTTCTCTAAGATTGCTCATTCATGTCATCTTTCTCTCCAGCTACCTCCTCTTGAACTACCTTGTGTTGAACGGTTATATTCTCTGAATCATCAGGTTTTAGTAATTCGTTGTTTACAATTACATTTTCCGCCAAAATCTCCTTTCTAACTTCTTCTTCAACCCTAGAACCATCCTCCACTACAATCACTTCATCTTTCGCTTCAAACTCACTTCCTGCATTGTCATTTACGGGTCCTGGTCCTCCCTTCACTACTGCTTCATGATCTGGTATAATCTCTTCCATATGAATATCATGACCCACCTTAACATCATTCCTAGCTTTTGTATCGTCTAAACTTGCGCCAACGAACTCCATCAATCCATCAATATTCTCATCACCAGTTGCACCTACATCGGAACCTCCATCACTTTCATTCTCATCATTCTCCGAAACATTTTCAACAACCTCCTCATTAACATACTCCACAGGCATAGCATTGTTCCCCTGACCATGACCATGACCATGACCATGCTGCCTCTCCAAGAACTGCATCCGCCTCCTTAAATCCCCCAACTCTCGCTCCATCAAAAACAACCTCTCCTTCAAAGTCAAATTCTCCTCCTCAAGCTGAGCGATATGGCTATCCTGATCATCTACTCTATTCTCCAACACATTATTATAACTATAATCAACACCAACACCTCCATAATTCGGGTAAATCATCTCAAACCGACTCAAATCATGATCCAACCTCCTCTCAACCTCAACATGCTCCTCCACATCACTCTCACTAGAACCATTCCCTTCCTCTTCCTCATCATCCTCATGACCATTCCCGGGGGATCTCAACCTAATCAAACCTTTCATGGATCCATAACCATCAACACCCCACTCTTCCTTGGCCATATCCCCAAGCACCTCGCGCGAGGGTGAAAACATGGGAGTAGGCAACACAGCAGGAGTGACCGGACAAGGAGACACCAAAGACGCGATACCTCCCGCCTTTTTAGCACGTATAATGAAAGAAGTCGTGTTTCGTGGAGCGTAAGGAGCAAACCTATTGTTGAACTTTTTCTTGGGATGATAGTATTTTCGAGCTTTCATTCGGTTTTGAGTCTGTAAATCGTTGAGGCTAGGAGGCTGATAGGCGGCTCCGGAAACACCAGGGCCCGCCATAGGGTTGATTATGTTAGGTACTTCCAAAGGCATAGCCATTCTTCTCTGGTCTTTGTTGTTGATATTCTTCCCTTTCCAGTTGTTCTTGTTGCTTCTAGGTTTCGAGGCGGCGAAGTTACTGTTAACATTATTATTGAACTTCAAAGGATTTTGCTGACTCTGAAACTTCATGTTTGGATCCATCGGCGGCCAAGGCTTATAGCTTCTAGGATTCATCATCATCAACGGAGGCGGCTGCTGCTGCTGGTTATGAGTAATCATCTGAGACTGAGGCTTAGGATTCAACGGCTGAGATTGAACCATAACCACCGCCGCCGGATTCTGATTCATCATCGGAGATTGACTCATCATCTGAGCCTGATTCATCATCTGCGTCGGATTCATCATCTGCGGCTGATCGTTCATTATCGAAACCCTAGAAATTCAGGTAAAAAACTTGTAACAGAATTCTTCGAATTGAATTTTCAGATCCAAAAAAAAAAAAAAGATGAACCAACTGGAAAATAAATCTTAAATTTGTGTAACGGTGATTTCGATCTTAAAATTTGAATTTGATATTTGTTTTAAATATTTAAGGATGTTGAGATCTGGAAAATTCGGATTACTAATTTTTTGTTAGGTTGTTCTTAACATAAAAAAAAGTTGCAAGAAAATGGCGAAAGAGGTGTTTATATAGGGGACAAAGAGATGGGAAAAGGCGGTTAGATTCCTGGGAATGGACGATGATGAGAGACTCCACGTGTCAATAAAAGTACAATAACGTAGGATGGATTTTATATAATCAGAGAGTTTGTGTGGGATAAGGTGGTTTTTTTTATATTACATATATGAATGATGGGCCTTAATTCTTCCAACCGCTAAAATGTCATCTTTGTCCCTGTTTTTCATAGTTATGTTCCGGGTTTTTTACATTTTGGTCCAATTTCATACCCTTTGCTTTTTTTTAGTGTTTGAAAATTATAGAATAAAAAAGTAATTATAGAATAATGAAAACTTTATGAATACTTTATGGCGTAGGTTTTGGTTATAATCGCTAGTTTGCCTTCATCAATTATTTTCTAAAAAACAAACTAATTGTAGAAAATTTATATTTATTTACGCAATTTGTAAAACTATTATTTTCTAATTTAGGACTTGTAATATTTTTAAAGGTTAATTTCAAATAAGTGCTTTGTAGTTTTGCGTTTTTGCAAATAAAAGATTCTGGTTTGTCTTTGAGCAAATAATGGACGGTGGTTTACTTTATTTGCAAAATTAAGTAAATAATCGATTTTGTTAACATAAATGATAACTTTTTTTGCCCAAATACTTTTTCAAACTTTTGACCGGTCATGTAAGAGTTAAGTTCAAAGGTCATAAACAATTTTTATATAAACTTATTTACTTTTTAGTTTGTGTTTATATTTTATGCTATAAAAAAATTGTAATTCTATATATGAATTTGTAATACAGATATGAAATGGTTGATCTTTCATGAGACGAAAAATGGTTTATTCTTCTTTTTATAAATGATTTATTCTTTTTCTTAATTAAGGCTATAAATTAGTGTTTATTTATTTATAAAAGAAATAGACTACTTAAGTTCTTAAAAAAAATAAAAAATTCATTTATATTACTTTTTTCTAGAGTTTAAAGCAACTTTTGCAGCTAAAAAAAACGTCTGATAAATGCAAATTTACTGTCTGAATAAACTTAAAACTGCTTTCAATAAAATTTACAATTTGTAATTTTTAGGAAAACTAAGAAATGGTTTAGCAAAACCTCAGGAAGGGTACGCAATCATGGTGAAGGGACATTTTGGAAAATGAGTATATGAGGATCCAAACAGCTAACTCAAACATGTGCTTTTCTTGGGTATAGAGGCATTTGATGCATGTTCTTACTAGGTGACTTTACCAAAGAGCCATGTCCAAAGTTGCTTTCTTAAAGGGTTCCAAGACAAAATAGCACTGCAAAAAGGCTAGCCCCAAACAGTTTACAACAAGCTTATGCAAGATGATTTCTAAATGCTACAAAGTCAAATAGAACCATGATTAACAAGCCAACCAATTTTGCTGCACAGTACAAAAACTATCTGCCAACCACTTCAAACAGACCACCATTATTTCCAACCCCACAAAAGTACCAGTCAATGCACCACATTCTAAAACATATCCCTATCCAAACCAAAACCTTTTTACTAACACCAACCAATCCAAGGTTAAAAGGTTTTTGCTGCTGAAATTTAAAAAATAGGAGAGCCAATAACATTTGCTTCTGGTGTGATGAAAGAATTTTGTCTGGACATCAGTGCAAGAAAGTTCATACATATGATCATGGTCCGGAATGTCTACGAGAGTTTACTGAAGCAGAAGTGGAGTCTATGGGAGAGAAAGGGCACAAAGGAGACACATGAGACATTCCAAAGTTCATATTGTATTTTTATTTTTATAGCTTCCATTGGACATAACAAAAGCAGTCTATGGTTTGCCACCACCCTTGGCATTAAAAATTTTGAAGCACCACCTTCAACGAGCCAACCATACACAGAACGAAACAGTTGGCCGATTTATAGAGAACGGAAAGAGAATTCGAAATTGGTGATGAGGTATTTGTTAATTTGCAGCCTTATTGGCACCAAAGTGTTACCATCAAGTGAAGCAGAATTTATCACCACTCTTCTATAATCCATACAAAATTGAAGACAAGATTGGGTGTACAACTTACAGGGTAAAGTTGCCAAAAGTTAAGGGACAAACGCTTAATCAAGTTACTGTAATGAGCCGACTATCATGAGATGTAGTGCTAGAAAGCCCCAATGATAATTGTCATGGTTAAAAGAGAAAGCATGCTAGCCACAAAGCTTTTGATTCAATGGAGGAGAGAGTCCTGAGAATGCCACCTGGAAGATCATATTAGATTTGAAGCGATTTCTAGAAGTTGATTTTGGTGTGATGTTACAATCTTGAGGACGAGGTTCTTATGCAGGATGTATTGTCACATGGAATTTATTTTACACTATTGTAGTTGTCACCTCATTGCTTTCAATTTGTTAATTTTATTTAGAACTGCAAACCCTATACTCTCATTTATGAGATTTTAAACCACAACTTTATTTACAAATGATTTAAACTACATACCCATTTTTATACTTTACCTTCTTGTTTAACTATAATTACTAAGTGTCATGTTTTCATTGTAGCTATAGCACGTCTATAATTACTACGTGTCATGTTTCCATTGTAGCTATAGCACGTCATTTTACTGCAAACGGCTATATCTTATGAACCGTTGTATTGTGGCGAAGTAAATGAATAATATAATCCAATTTTCTCGCTCTTTTTAGTTTCTCTCTTATTACAATTCCGATCATTAGAGAAAATTTCTAGTGTCATAATAGTAAATAAGAAATAATAACGATAATAATCCCTAAGAACTAACAAAACCCTGATCCACCCAAAAAAAAGAAAAAAACGCGACAATATGAAACTGTGAAAAATGACCAATTATTTGTAGTCCAATTAATACACTTACCAATGTATAAATGGGAAGATCAGATTAGGATTTTAATCTTACTCACAATTAAAAAAAAAAAACACATGAAAAATGAATCGGAATATTCGAATTCTTTTATATCTGGAAACGGCTATAACGGCTATATCTGCAAACATGAAAAGCATGCAAACGGCTATGACGGTGCATATCATATATCCCAATTTGTACGATATCAAGCCGCATAATCCAAGCTACATGGCCCTTTTCTATATTTTACCCTTTTGTTTAACTCTATTTACTATTTGTCATGTCTTGTTTTCATTGGTAGCTATGGCACGCCATGCAAACGGCTAGATCTTGTGTACTGTTGTATCGTTGCCAAGTTATTGAATAACATAATCCAAGTATCCCCCTCTTTCTAGTTTCTCTCTTCTTGTACAATTCCGATCATCAGAGAAAATCTTTGGTATCACAATAATAATAAATAATAAATAAGAAATAGTAATAATTCCTATGAACTAACAAAACCCTGCATTAGATTCATGAAACTATGATAAATGAATCGGAATATTCGAATAAATAAACAGCCACAAAACCTTGTTTTTTTTAATCAACTAGCTATATAATTCGATAAGGTCAATTAAAAGTAGGGACTGGAACAGAACATGAGTCTATGTACAAGCAATTTCAAAAACTGATCCCCAAAATTTTGATCTTTACATACATACCTACACAAGATTACAACTAATACGATGATGACCGCAGGTAAGAAAAGTTAGCACAGGACAGGTCGTCTCATCTGAATGCCACGTGGCATGTGACAGTGCAATGCTGTTAACTAATTAAACTGTAAATGAAGAAGAAAATAAATAAGAACAATTAATTAAGGAAACCACAGTAATCTAAACTGTTGAAAAGCAGAATAACCATTCAAATTAGGGCTAATTAGATGATTCTCAGCAGACTACAACCTTAATAAAGCGGCCCTATTTTCTAGGAAAGAAATGAGAATATAAGAACAGGAACATACCATATCATATACCATTGTTGGCGTTGTTTCCTGCAAGAATTAGAGAGATTTCCAATCCTCGGCTGAAGGCTTGGTTGAACATGAGCCTGGTTTGGAATGTTGATACAAATGGAAACCATGAAAACAAGGCAATTGGAACAAAGATAATCATCCCCATCCCAGCATCATATAGACGGGCAATTGAACGGATGGATTTCCATAATCCAAGTTTCTTCATCAGAGGCTTCCATGCAGCAGCAATCTGAAAATAAATAACACTCTTATCATTAAAATGCATTGGTAAAGAAGCACAACGGTCCAACATAAATGTTTAGACTTATAAAACACGATTAAGATTTTTGAAATGCAAACCTATACACATTGTTTTTCTAGTAAGAGTCATCACCACATCTTTAATGAGATGAAAGATTAAGAAAAATACACTTCAGTTAATGAGAACTTACAGATAGAATTCCCCATCCAGTAGGTATAAATGCTAGGATGGAAGCAAAAATGTCTCCAACTGACAAATCTGTGAAAATAACTGCAACAGCCAAACCCGCAATCGCCAACAAGAAGGAGACTCCTTGGATGAAGCGTAACAAAAGCTGGAAATTGACAGATATCTTCTGACTGAAGGTGAATACCTGTCAAACATAAGTAGAGTTTATTAATATCCAAACCATATGCAATGGCACAACCACATTTATTACAAATGATTGGGGTTTCAGAAGTCATAATACTGCACCTTGAAAAGGATTATAAGCACAGCCAGAACAACCCATGAAAAGCCATACACCTAGACCAAATATCAACCAGAAAGATGTAAGATCTCCAATTAATTTAGTGAAAAGAAGATAGCAATAGAAAAACAGATACTCCAGACAAAGTAGAGGCAGTATGTATGCCAGTTGTGATGTAGAATTAATGAAAATGTAGCATATAATATGAATGATCAAAAGAGAGTTGTTACCGATAATGATGTATTGTTTCCTTGTATATCTAACTTGTACACAATACCATACTGGAAGATAAAGAATCTCAAACTTAAAATAGTTTCCATTATCCTCCCACCCAATGTTCGAATATGTGCCTGCAGATTAGCATTTGGAATCATTAAAAGGAATCAATGTCAATAATTAATAACAGTGAATACAAAATGAGATTCATCTGATGAGAAAATGCTATTCCTGAGTGGCTCTAATGAGTTTTTGGAGAACCAAAAATTGAAGATTCCCAAATTGAGAAGAAGCGGAAAATATATTGAGATTGTACATTAGAGGGACAAATAATTTAAACAAGGAACCTAAAATGAATCATGAAGAACAATGACATATATAGAATAAGGAGGCTTCATCTAGAGGATCAAGAAGAACAAGATCCCTTCCTACTATGCGTTCTCTAATACCACATCAAAATTTATTGGGAAAGAAGAAAAACAAACAGGCTGGACTGAAAGCCCAATATTCAATGTTCAGCTAAAAAGTTGCGGCAGATAAGTTACAATTTGTAGGAAAAAGATCATCATGACAAACAATTTCATCTTATTAAACATTAAAAAGAACGTTTAAATTGACAGACGACTACAAGAAATGAATGCTGTTCACCACAAAATGTAGCTCATGGCAGACAAAGCATTAGCAAAATTGAGGGATCCTATTTGTGCAGTGTACATGAACCAGTCAAATTTCGACTAGTACAAACTCATGATATAATAAGAATGTTAAAAAACATAAAGCACAAAAGCCCAAGCTTAAACTAATAGGTAAAGAATCCAAAAATAGTTTTCCATGTCCAACAATAGGAGCCCTACAACTTAGGAATGAAAATGCAAAAGTTGGTACAACACGCAGCACAATGACATGCAATTTCCTGTTTCAAGCAATGTCGCAGGCTGGAAGAAAATAGCAAGTCAAAAACATCCTTTGCGCCTATTTATTAAAATGGATTATAAAACAAAAGGTGAGGGAAAAAATAAATTGCTGAGGAACACAAGTAATACCAGTTCCTCATCCCACCAAGCTTCCCAGCTTTCTTCTCCTTTAACCCCAATTCCACCTCTATAGAGAAGCCAATTTGTCCAATCTCTGAAGTCCTCTACTGTCCTAAAAAAACAAAAATGAAACATTTAAACCAACCAGTGCAAAATGTAACCACAAATATGTATAAAACCAGTACTTACTTTTGCCACTCAAATCCAGATGGGTTGAACAAATAGGGAGCAAAAAGCCAAGATAGAGCCATAAACCAACTGCTAACTGTAAGAAGAATATACGACAGACCACCACCATCATAATATCCATATGCAAGGTATACTATCAGCAAAAGTACGACTTCGAGCCTGAATGAAAGAGAAAAATAAGAAAAATTAGAACATCACTTCACATTAATGTGTTTGAAGAGTAAAGAGATGATAGAGGTAATACCCTTTAACGAAATGACTGCGCGAATAGAGCCTATAGTTCTCAGAGAATCTAATATGTCGGACCACAAAGCCCCTGCCAGTGGCTTGATACTGTTGACATACATAAGATTACTTTCACATGTCAACAGGAAGCAGAGAGAGAGAGAACAGGAAGCAGAGAGAGAGAGAGAGAGAGAGTGCAGATGAGAAGCAAGAAAAGCATACCCTTGCACCGCCATGAAGAATAGTCCGACCAAAATAGTGTGTTCTTGTGCCCAATGAAAATGTGAAGAAGACAGAACAAAGTTGAAGCTGCATTGTGATGAAACCGACAACGGCCTGCATCATGCAACTGATTTAGCAAGAGACAAATATATGCAAACCTTAGAAACACAAATAGTGAATATTTAGAATGCCAACAATATCAAAAGATCATAATATTTTGACGTTTTGGAGAAAATAAAAATTCCAAAATATTTTAACGATTTACACTTTCCAAGAAGCATTAAATGAACTTTTTCCAACTTTGCTCTCATGATAATTGGTAAAGAATTTGTAGAGTCATTTTTAGCATTAATTACTAGGTGAAAACTCTTTTTAAAGCTAACTAATGAGTTTTTTAATGTGTGTAGAAACCTTACGCGACAAAAATTATGAAATGGAGGGAGTAATATAAAAGCTATTATCGGGCCTTAAGGATTATTTATCCATATGATGTTCACAGAAGAACATTGAAAACTTCGTTTTGGACTGTAAAACATACAATTTTAGACATAAATTGGGCCTTGATTATCAACTTAAGCTTTTAGATTTCATTGACATGGTATCAGACACTCCGTGACCAAGTAGTCCAGGAATCCTAACATCCCTATTTGTTGATTAAAATTAACACATGCTAAGTTGAGCATGTATAATACACACTTCAAGTCTATAGGGAATTTGGAGGTGTATTCAAAATCAGATTGATAAGAGGATTTACATTGATTTTTGCTTAAAACAAAATTAAAATTATATAAGTTTAACAAATAAGGTATGGCGGTTGAGACTGAACCTATGACTCAGGAAGTTATGAGTTCGAACCACATGGGGTGTAGGGTGAAGATTTTTCTTTGTTGTTTAATGTGAGCGCGCACATCTTTCTTTTTTTTCCAAAAAGACTAAGTGGCACAAAGTGTAAATATTATCATTCTTACAAGTTAAATATCATCAATTATAGTTGTATAAATTTTATTTTGTTTAGTGTGCCTCGTGTCACTTAGGCACACGCCAAGATAGTGTGCCATCCACATAGGCTCCAGGACACTCTTAAGCCTTAGTCCGCCAAGTTCCCTTAATAACTATGACTACATCTAATACCATTAGTAACAACTTCCCTACAGTTTGCTCACAACTTAACATTTATGCTAAGAATTTGAAAGCAATTAACTATATCCATTCATATACTGGCAAGCAATGACAGAATTACCAGTCTACGCAGTTCTAAAAATTTAGCAAGTTGTGCTCGTACATGAGAGAGAGAGAGAGAGAGAGAGAGAGAGAGAGAGAGAGAGAGAGAGAGAGAGAGAGAGAGAGAGAGAAAGGCATGAATTTGTAATAAGGATGCATTTTATGGACAGAAATGAGTAAGTAAAAAATAGGCAGATTATAAAATTGATACCTTCAGAAAACCTTGCTCCAAGATGAAACCCAAAATCATGGGCACAGCAGTGAAAATACCAATTTGAAACAGAAACTGTGCATTTAGAGCAGCACTTAGGGCATCATTATCCATAATTCCTGCTCTAATTTGAAGAGTTTCACCAACTCCAGAAAGTGCCTGTAACAGAACTGCATTAGAGTGCGAAGAATGATGGAACACGCTCAACATAATAATACATTTACAATTAACATGTGTGAGGTCTGCTAGCATTCCAAGCAATTATTGAGCATATAAGGGACTATTTAAGTAAAATTATAATCAACTGGCAAAACACAATATGATAAGAGAGAGAACGAAAAAACTCCTAAAAAGTGTATTCACTACCAGTCTGAGAAAACTTATTATCAATATCCTGAACTGAAAAGCTAAAATGTGGAAAATGCAACTGTAATGTAGCAGGACACAGATAATAGAACAATGGTTATGAAAATTGACATCCATATACTTTCTCAAATACCAAAAGCCAGCTTCTAGTAGAATGCAGCAATAAAAGATACACTGGCAAAAGTGTCAAAGTATAACAATGCAATGAATAGATGTGGCATGCATCAAAATGTTCCACAAAAAAGCCAAGGCCGTACCAGGTATGTCTTTCCATAGAGGAAGATGTACACAGTCAGAACTGTTAACTGCAAAAAAATTGAGAAGTGAACTCGTCAAAAACATAAAAGGTTTACCGGATAGAAAGCATCATGCAGTTCCCAACTGACTTTTCTTATTTTATTTTCAAATTATATTTTACTCCCAGTTTCACATTACATGTCATTTTTCCCACATTTTCTTGTTTCTCAATACATTTCATTTTGTTTTAATCCAGGACATTATAAAACATTCCAAATACACCCTACATAGGTGGGTCATTAATTGTCCATATTTGATATTAACAATAACTATAACTCAATAAATAAGGGTAACCAAGTCTTTTTCCTATCATATTTAATGATAGCTTAATTCTTGTGCACATGTCCCAAGCGACATGTAATATGAAATGGAGGGAATATTCAAAATTTTATTGCAGAAAAAGCTAAGAACATATATTCAGGTAGGCATGAAGGGATCGAATTACACATTTGAATTAGACAAACAAAAAACTAGTACAAGGGGCAAGTGGAAGAAATAGATGAAGTTAGATGGATTGAAAAATTGAATAAAAAGGCAAACAATACAAATAGAGCCATCTGAGAGCAGTACACTAAAAGAACAGGCAGAAAAAATCAAACTTAAATGATTGGCAGATAGCATGAACACCAGTATGGATGTTCGTGACTAGTACATGTCATGTTTTGTCTGCAACTACATTAATTAACAGCAGCCAAATCTCAGCTTCACATTCATTAACCAAAATAAATTTCTTGACAGTTGAACATGCAATAGACACTTACCATTGTACAAAAATAATATCCCACCGTAGTGAAGTAAAACGACATCATTCGAAAGAAATCAAAGAGTTGTCCAAGCCTGTATATGTCTCGACTAAGAACTTGCTCCCCATTCCCACTTGCGACCTTTCCTTCAAATAAGGCAATCTGATTGAGACCAACATCTCGTCCTTTGCCGACCTGTAAATTTAGTCATCATTAGAATCATAAAGTGTCCGATTAGAGTAAGATAAATGGGAATTAATTAGTTTGTTAATTGCTTATGGGAGCTAGTTAAGAGTTTAATTGACAGCTGCAGCAATTTACAGTAGTAAGTTTGGTGCCTGCTGCCATGTCAGCAGCACCTTTAGTCTATATTAGAGGTGATGTCTTTGTTGAGATTATCAGAATATATCAATGAAGTTTATCTTCTACCCTCCTTCCTCTCTTCTCTACTATAATCTTCCCCAATCTCTATTTCTCTCTTCTATCCTATTCTTCTAGTCTCCTTTCTTCGATTTCTTTCCTAATCTTTTACTTTCAGAAATCGTATTCCTGACATAAAGCAACAAACGAGGCTAAAGACAAAAGAAGCCGTACCTGGATATACTCATGATGAGTGATATTCCCTTGGCGCAAAGTTGAATTGAACCCTGCATGATAATCAAAATTAATAAGACTTGCATCCTTCAAACAATGAAAGAAACTTTTTCCATACTTTTCTTGTCCTGCCATAACTTTGGAACTTCAAAACGAATTGAATTTTATGCAAAGACAGAAAATCCAATCACATTGAATAAAAACAGCAATCAATCAACTTTGACAGATCACTTGAAAAAAGAGATTGAGAGCATAGTATAAACAATTTACAAGTAAAAACAACAAACTTATTTTCCAATGAAGATTAGAGCTCTTTATTTGAAGGATAATTGTAAGGAAAGCCATATACATAAAAAATTAACTTACCAACACACACACATACACATATATAAGAAAAAGACTAGCATTGAAAGGAAAACTATCAAGTATAGACACAGAATAAAATGAAAAAGTTGGGTAACAAATTCATTGATGGTTTCTAGTACTTGAAGTTCTAGTTTGTTGCAGATATAGTATTGATAGAGAATGGCTTAGACCATTAGTAGGGATAAGGGTATCTCAGGTATTAGGCATTTTAACATCGGTCCGACCTGCCAGATTCAAACGTAAAAATTATGCCTTACTCCTCTCTAACTATCCTTGTATACTAATTACTTAATCTAAATACTAGTGCTAATGCCTAATACCCAAAATACCCTTATTCCTACTAATAGGATAGGCCATTCTCTATCAGATATAGTATCAAACTGCAAACAGGAAAAAAAACAAATTCAATCAGCCAGACCATCAAGCAATAATACAAGAAAGGTTTCAAAAACAAAAAAAGCGTCAATAGATGGTAAAACTATTTTTGGAACAATATTGGTGTTTAAGCTTTTGGGTCAAATAGTTTTTAGACATGATACTAGAGCCTCTTGAATCAAAAGGTCTAAAACTTGAACCCTAGCAAATACCATTTAAGATTAAGTTCAGCACAAGATATAGTGAGCCTATTTTTGCACAAGCGACAAGACCAAGGGGCATTCGAGTGCAAATAGTTTATTAAATATATAAATCTATCGACTTTTAGGTTGGATTAAATGGTTCTTTGATATCATTGAGTATAAAAATGGACATGTTATGTCCCTGTGCCCCAACTGTACTTTGCTTAGGGAATTTTGTCAGGCAATAAATTTTGACTACAGGTATTTCTTCCAGAAAAATAGTTTCTATCTCCAGAAGCTAGGTGCTGCAACCTTTGGATCACCTAAAGGAAATTGAAGCCACAGATATACCAGAATTTTCAGAGTGACTCCCAAGAAAATATATGCCACAACACTTAAATTGACTGCTTTTCATTACATGTTCCATAATTCCAGCACACAAATTGTGGTCTAAGCTTTCCATACAAGAAATTATCAACAAAAAATTCGAAAGAAAGTTTCTCCGATCCAACATTCTCAGAAAGTAAGTAATTCGGTAGACAGACAGCCACTAACTGTTTTTTTCTAAAAAACAACCTCCAGTATCAGTCATACCATTATGAATGAAATTGAATGACACAATCTCGTTACCATGGTTGAAATGTTAAACCTAAATATCTCGCAGTCCAGTAATATGCTGGCAGCCTACAGACAACCTAATTATAGAAAAGATAAAAGAAAAAAAAAAGGAACAGGTTCACAAAGAAAGTAAGCATGCCTGCATAAATATCTTCACTAATGTTGATAACTCGAGAAGCCTTGCTAATACCACCACGTGTTATATGAAAGACTCGATCAAACACATCCGGATGACCATAATGCATACGAACTCTGCATGTGACATACAATATCAATATCAATTAGCTTGATTATTAATTATCACGTAAGTCTACAAATCCATCAAAAAATATGTTCTTACTTCAATGGATTAGCCAGAACACGTTGACCAAGTGTCACAAAGCTAGTTTCCTGATTTGACATAAAGGAGGCTAAAGAAGAAACACTGCATATAGGAGGTCAAATTAATGCAAAGGGAAAAAGAAAATATATTCAAAATAGGTAATGATGCTCAAGAAATAGATACCTTCCAGTAAAAACGTGTTCTCTGACGCCAAGAATCGTAGGAGGATGAATACCATGATCGTAATGGAATTCCTCTAGCAGATTCCTCATTTTCAAGGCTTCCTCAAAATAGTTATCCTACATTGTTGACATTGAAAATCATTACATCAAGTTATTATCAGTACATTGCAAAATTAAAATAAAATAAAAAAAAAGGCCAGAAACGAATATAATATCTTCCTGCTAGTAATAAAAATAAAGGAATAAACTCATTGCACGAAGCATGGGGTATACAGGGATCAACGATAATTTGATATTCCTGCTAGCTTTCCATCTATTGATGCTAGGCAATGCAAAGTCTACGTTTGTAGTTAGGTGATGAATGCCTTTTCCGTTCCTTCTTACTACCAAGCACTTTAATTTCATTAAGTAAATAATAGAATTTTCTTGTATGGAAGTCGTAGAGTTTTTGAATATACGAAGTTGTCAAAATAGGTTATATGTGATTGAAAAGCAACAAAAATAATAATTATGTCAAAAGGGTCTGTGTGAAATTGACAGCTCTTAGGTGCTCACCAGTTCCTGCCTGATAAAAGCATTTGAATATTTTCACTTCAAAAAATGCATGCCAAGGGTATTATTTTTAGCAATTTCTACATTACTATGTATTAAAGCTTTCCTTCCATCTCTATCCAACTCAAGTCTTCCTGCAACAAACAATATTATTTGCCCGCAAGTCCTATATGTTAAAACATGGTCCTAACTCCCACCCAAACGCCACCTCTTGCCCTACACTTATAAATGAAAAATTACCTGTCTAACTAGCCATAAGACGCACAGCCTCCTGCCCAGGGTTGAAGAGCAAGATTTGTCTGGAAACCTTGATTTTGAAGAGTTTAAACATTTCGGTAACGTTTCAGTTTCTAAAACTCTTGGAAACTGATATGTTACATTTCGGTCACATTTATAAAACCATTACATCCGTAATTTGTTTATAGACCATCTACTTCAAGCTTTGGAAAGAAAACCTTATTTTCCTTCCTACTATTTAACTTGCATATAATTTTTCTTATTTTATATACGTATAAAGTTACAAATACATGCTCATAATTCCGACAAAAGATTTCATAGATATACCCCTACATTTTATTCATCGCACGTTCCTCCATATTTCAGTTTTGTATCTTTTTCAACAAATACTGTTTCTGCTGCTAATATGTGAGATAGGTGATTCTCCATGTTGAAACTTCTATCTAACTCCATCCAAAAGGCACCTCTTGCCTCACCTATCTTGGATACTTATATCCTACCCAATCAACTAACAAACCCGAGCATTACTACTGAGTTCAATCACATTCCTAACTTCCACAAAACAAGCACATATGCAAAGCTAAATTTAATTTGCCCAATATCAGTTTTGTAGGATACCACATATATCTGAAACAAGTTACAAGATGCAAATGCTCAGGCTACAAAAGATACAGAGTAGTAAATGAGAATCTAAAAGGTACAAATAGTTTAATATAAAGTTAGGCTATATACATACCATAAAATTATCACCACCGCTTGCATTAAGCAAGGGTAGCCCAAGAAAATAGTCTTGGCATGCTAACAAAGCAATTAGGTACCTGATTCATATCAATTGTCTGAACTGCATTTCCACGAGTAAATACAATTGCATGGTTTTGGTTCTCCGGTTTTCCTTCTCCAAGTTTAGGGTTTCCAGGCAACTTTATAGAGTAAATTTCCTGCATAAGTTAAAAAGCTTAAATTACAGAAACAATAACACGAGAAACTGCTCTTAAAATCTGCATCCAAGTAAACTGCAACAGATGAAGCATGGTTAAGAGCCAAACGTAGCCATGGCAACTAAACATCATCATTCATGTTTGTGTAGGAGAAACATAAAAATAAAACATATCATATTAGGCAAGCCCAATGCAGTGGTCAACTACAACTTTAATAAACATTTTGATGCGGACAATACATATTTCAGGGAGAAAGGGATATGTACAACATTTTTTTTTTGTTCTTTTACAAGTGTCGTTTTCGCTTTCCAAATTATTTTTGTATAATTTATAGGTCCAAACATTTAAAGTTTGTCTTGATTCATGTGTTTTTGAACAATTCAAGGTTTATTCTCCAATGGGAGGTTATTTTTTTAGTTTATCCATGTAAATTTATGGATTTAAATGCACATTTATTGAGTTTCTTAATTTTCGTGTGAAACACCTTAAAAGAACATGTATTTGGAACCCGAGGGAGTACGAACTAAGACATCTCAATCATAGATGGTTCATGCATAAGAAAATTCATAAATCTATATTGTGAAGTTTATACTTAGTTTATCAACCAGGTTTTTCCATTCAATTCAGCATAAACTGTTACTATTCTTATTCTTTGCTTGCTTCTTATTAAGGCTAAAACATGATTGACTCTGTAATTAGATATGCATTGTTCTGTAGAGTTGAGAAATATGGTTGATTAATAGCAATATCAAGCTCAAGAGAAGGCAAGCTTAAAGACTGGAGAAACTATACACCACTCAGACCTCTGCTAACACAGGCTAACTACCTTCAGTCTCAATGTTTCAAATGGGTAAATCATGCAGCATTGTGATGTCTGTTAGTAGAGCATTTTCAGAGATCATTAAGTACTTTTAGGCTTCATGGTTTTTATTACATTTTTACTCATATAACTGGCTCATCTTCATATGTTTTACAACTTCAAGACCAAGCAGTGCAGGCAAATTACCAGTTACATGGGAAAGTGATCCTCTAAATTATCCTATCCTACCATATTAGAGAGCTAAGTAGTTTAGAAATCGAGTTTAGATCTATGTTTGAACTCCAAATTCCCCAAGGACTAGGGAGTTCAGCAAGTTCAGAATTACAAAACACTACGATGGCTTTCCCTTTACGTTCATTATGAATTCCCCGACTCTGATCCCCCATGAATAAAACAATTGAACCTTAGATTTATTTGATTCATGAAGCATTTATTTCAGTTTCAACAATATTTTGACCCTTGAATCACATTGAAGTGCACCCAACCATCTTACCCATATTTAGCGGACGAAATGTGTTAAATTTCCTAGATACAAAATTGTTCAAAAAAATAAAACAATGACCTTGTCTTTGCCGTTAATATCTGCCTTCACTAGCTTCGAGTAAAATTCTCTATGCACTTTCCCATCCTTCATAGTTTCAACATCATCGATAAAAGCCACACGAAGTGCTTCATTTCTGACAGTATAAGGAATGAATGAATATCAAATAGCAAAAAGAAAATGCAAGTGAAAGGTTACCAAAAGCCTTTAATATCTAAAGCCCTGCACATGGGGATGCAAGAGAGAAAAAAGAGGCTGTAGAAGGTGGTCCCTATCACCTTTGCATGAGCAAGGCAATATCAGCAGCCTCAGGTTTTTGATCCTCTTTCTGTTTCCCATATATTTGACATGTAACCACGTACGTAAACTTCAGGTCAGCCTGAGCTCGTGCCTCAGGAGACAACTCAAAGCCTCCAGTATCAGTTGCATCATTATTCGAAATTGCAGCTTCAGTATCTGATACAGGTATGCTAAGATCATTGAGAATACAAGCAGAAGAGGAAAAAAGGTTTAAATTCATAGAAGCTCAAACCTCCAGAAGTTGCTTTTTCCAAGTAACTTTGAAGCATAAGAGCTTTTCTGTAGTACATCATTCCTCGAACTGGAAATGCAAAATTTAATTAAAAAAAACATCCAATGGTCCATAGAAACATGTATGCATTTGTCCAACAAGACAGCACTAGAAATCACAAATTATCTGTGCCAGAATCCTCCCAAGATGATCATATTTTAAAAAAATAGTCTATTCCAACAATGCTTTAAATTCGTGCAACAAAACAAGAAGATGCTTCCTCTATCACTCCTCCATATCAAATTGCAGTCAAACAATGTTCAGAAATCAAAATGCTGATAGAAATTCATCTCAGTAACGCTACCACATACCATGTCGTAAGGCCATCTAGAACAGAAAATTAATAAATGGACAGAAAGAAGAAGGGATAGAATCAGAGGGTTGCGGGTAGATTGCATACAGAGCTACAAACATGACAAGAAGACCGCATTTGACATAAAGAAACCACACAATAAACCATATTTAAAGTGACAGCTCAAAATCACCTTGAGCAAAGTTTGCAAAGAATAGAGTATAAGAAAAATATGAGGTCGTAATAGAAGACAAAAGACATAGAACTGATTTCAAATGTAACAATATTAAGGGACAAACAATCGTTTCTTCTCCGCTTTTCCCTTTCATATTTTAAGCAAGCCTGTTAATGAAATCCATTGTTAATTAGCCTCCGTAGTCTCAATAACTGGGTTCTGAGGACTTAGGTTCCTTATCATGGTAAATAGATACAGAGCTCAGTTTCCCTGTAAATTCCTCACAAGCCAATGTGGAGGTGGACTGTTAAATATCTTTGCCCTTCGTAATTGTCAGTTTACCTATTAGCACTTTAATTTTCATGGCGGAGCTTGGTTTTCCTAACACCTATATATAAAAGAATTGCCAGTATACAATTTGAACAAAAAGGTACATGTCCACATGAAACACGTGTGATTCACGAATCAAGAATAGAAAAGAGTGTTTATGTTATAACGAATAGAAAGAGAACACACGGAAAGAGAGGAGAAAATATATAGAGGGGCGAGAGAGATGGTAATTACCTGTTCTAGCTAATGTTTGACCCCTGTAAGAGGCCCAAAATCGAAGTTCGAGGATATCATTAGGACTATCAAAGAGATCAACATCAGAAGCATTTTCATCACGGCCAATTCGGGAGAGAAAATTCTTCCACTCGTCTGTGATAAAATCAAAATAGTATTCAGGCCACAAACAGTCGGAAAAATAATACAATGGTTGAAACAAATTCAACCATCTCAGAAAACAAAAAGGCAGGCAAACCAATTAATTGCAAGAAATGCAACAATAAGACCAATTCAGACTGTTAAATGTTCTTATCCTTTATTCAATAATAGTAGTTGGAACTCCCAAATTCTAAATCAAAAAATAAACTTCATATCGACCTTGACCTCTGCTACCATGTTAGAGATAGTTCACTAAAATATAAGGATCAGCAAAAACAATAAGGGAACAGAAGAAAACATATAGATTGGAATGCATATCCTTTAGTTAAATAGCAGGACTATCATGGATCGAGTAACAGTCAAGTTGTGTAATGACAAATTGCTCGTCAGCTGAATTTATGAAACACAATTAAAATAACGACAACAAAGCTATTCGCAAAATGATTCGAGGTTGGCTAACATGAACCAACAAAATGAACTGTGAAATCAAGTCGCGTCAGAGACAAATTCTCTCACTCTGTCCTATCCACTGCCATACTTTCCTGAATCCCCAATAGACTCCTATCAGTCTCAATCACCCTCTTCCAAGTTTTCCTGGGCCTTCACCTACCCCTACCCATCACCAATTCATCTCTTTGCCACTGTCTTTTTTCCAAGTATTTACATGAATCGACAGCCAACCACAGCCAGAGTTTCTTTTTTTATGAAGAAGAACATAAATGAAAGACTGAAACAAAAATACAGGGACCACAAAAGCGAAGCACCTTTTTTTCCTGTATAATAAACACTCAGAAAACTAAATGCATTGTGCAGATATAATAGAATATCAACCAAACCGCATCATTTCAAAAGCACGTGCAACGCATCGGGCAGAAAGTACCTGGATATATCTTCTGGAGATAAAACAGAATTGATATTCCATCCTCATTTTTCTTTAGAAGTTCAGGCATGCTATAAAGAACAATCTCTGAGTAATATGGAGTAAACACGCTGCATGAAAGTAAAAATACATGAGAAAACTAAATGCATTGTACATACATATTTGTACTTGTGCCTTTCAAAACAATTACTGCTCTGAAAAAATACACCTGAATGACAGCATTTCACGAACTGGCTTTGCTAGAGGCATATCCATAAAAAGGGAATTGGTGAAGAACTCCAGCCTGCGTCTGGCTTCAATATTTTTAGGAACATTCGTCGCAGATTCTTTGATAGTTAGAAGCGAATACATTCTTTTGATTTGTGTTCTCTGCATATATTTTTATGTTATTACTAAAAACAGAAATGACCACTTCTCAGATAGAACAAGAAAAATCTTGCATAACAAACCAGCTCAGCATTTCTAGGCCACTTCAAATCTGTAAATAAACGGCCTTCAGACCTTGCTTCTGATAGTAAATTCCAATCATCATAGTGTTCCCTGTGTTATATTCACAAGTTACTTTGGCATAAAGAGCAACAAACACGTTCATCTCAAAAACAAACACAAGCAAGCAAGGTAAGCAAACCTCATAATGATAGACAGGAAATCATGCCGCATAACATCATAGAGATCTTGAACAGCTTTGATTGCACCTTTCTTCAAATCTGATGTTTCTGGCTCTTTCTAAAGGAGGAAAATTTGAACCCAGTAACCAAGTAAATAAGCATAACATAAAACATTAACCAGTATCAAGTGCTAGTAACATTATGATGACACTGGTGATTAATGTACTAGTAAACCTAGTATATGCTAAAACAGTAGGAAACACTATAGATATCTTTTACAAATGTCATTTCTTGGTTTCCATTTCAGTTTCCTATACTTTAAGAAGTACCTGTTTTCAGTGTCCATTGATACCTTTAGAAATATCATTTTGTTTCCATGCAACACAGAGGACAGTGTTTGCATTGTTGATACAAAGGGGCTAATACACTACGTAAAAGCATCAGCAAAGTAATTATAGACTTTCTCTGCATCCCTCATTTTTTATTCATTCCTTTAATATTAGTGTCGTAAATATCAATACTCGAAATAAACATACCAGAATTCCCATTAAAGCAGTTACTCGTGAAATAACCAATGATAGCTTGTTTAGCTGAAAGTCTTCATGAATACTCCTCTTATCAATACTTGATCGAATGTCTCCATAAACTCTTTCAACCCTGATGTGGAGACATAATCACAATTGGGAGATTTTCAGTTCCTGTGAGTGTAACTTGTAAACATATGAGACCGCTGCTTCAAAGCAAACTTACCACATCTTGCCTTCACCCTCAAATATTTCTGTCAGAATAAATCTAAGGGTATGAAAGCATTCTTCAACTCCATACTTCATATGGTCATCTCTACAAATCCTTTCCCACAGCTCGTCCTGTGAATCTCTATTCTCAACAGCAATATCCTTGGCCAAAAATATCTACATAAGCCATGTACGAAACAGTAAGTATTTCCACAAAAAAAGGAGGAAATTATAGAAGAAAGGGCTGCCTACCAAAATTCAGGATTTTTTTTCCCTTTTTTAGCATAAACAAGTAAACTTTAAAGGAAAATAAAACAAAACCAAAGATAATAAATAAAGCATTGTTCTTTTATATTAACTTCAATTATAACAAATAACTTGCTTTGTCATAAATCCTCAATATTCATGTAATCTTTCAATTGTTAAAAGTTAGAAAAAGGAAAATTCGACAAATAAGTGAAACGGAACAACATATTCGGAGAAATCTGCAAACAGACTGATAAAAGAGTATGAAATTAAGTACTTCCAAAGGAAATTCAATGAAATTGCTTGGCATTTTCAATAACAACTCATCTTCTAAATTGGTGATGTTTATTTTTTCTTTTTTCCCTTTCTAATTTGGGGAATGGGGTTTAAAAGATGGATTTTGAGACTGAAACTCCCACCTCGCTTCGAAAGAACATACTACTTCACTGATCTTTCTATTTTTAATCAAGTAAGCGGATTTCTAATCGAATTAAAAAATTTATATCTGCAGCTAGAATAAAGAGGTATGGAAGATATGCATGCATGCATACATACATAAGTACATATAATGTTATGTTATGTTATTGTTCAATTGAAGTAAATCTAGAAGTTATTGCTTTCATTGATAAAGTTCTTGTTCCCGCTAAAATGTGCACGCTTTTTTAGTTACCCTAATAGATATGGAGAAGGTAAGAGAAGAAATGTGCTTAAAGTTAAGGAACAACCTTGCTGGCAAGGAGAAAAAGGGGCCACTGGATGAGGGGAAGGTTTCCAGTATTTTTGGGCATCAAAAGCAATTCCATTTCACTACAAGAAAAATAAATAAGAAAAAAATTAGTTAAGCGTAGTAGAAAAATATACTCTGCTATATGATATGCAGTAAACTTCATGTTAACAGCTAAATTGCAATGACGGTCGCTCAACTTTTCCCATTGTTCCAGCACGGTCAATAAACATCAATTTGTGCTACATAAACAACAGAACTTTTTTTATGCTACTACAGTCGCTGTCATGAATTTCCAACCAAGTCTGAGCCAGAAAACTAGTGTATCGTGATTATACCACGGACTCAAGCCACCTCAAAATCTAAGAGCCATCACGTCAAAGTCTAATTGCCACCACATCAGCTCCAGTAATACCACATCAACATTAGAAACACCCGAGAACATAAATTTTTTGTTGCTTATAGACAGAAGCTAGGGTATTTTTGTTGCAGACATGGCATTAGTGGAGCTGAGGTATGGCAAAAAATTTGAAGCGGTTTGATTCATGAGTAAAGTGATGCCAAGTCATCTAGTTCGGATTAAGATTTGGACGGAAATTTATAATCATGACTTTAGTGGGACAAAAGTCGATGTTCAATTATTTTTACGACACAAATTTAAGTTTTAATTCCCATACTAAAGTGAAACAATAGCTAAAGTGGAGAGACTGTCGTTTTCATATTACACTCACATTAGCATATGCTTTGGTTTTGTAACTAATATGATCCAAAAGCATACATGGAGTTTACTTCCTCGACAGTTTAAACAAGCAAATAATTGAACTTATACAAAAATCAAGAGGAATTCTTTTGTGTTTAATTCATATTAACAATAGAAAATCATGTGATTAATCTAGATTTATTTTCTGCATAGGCACGTGAAAAATTGTAAAATTAGATTACTATATTCAGTCAATCGGAAGGCGTAGCCAGCCCAGTGCTTGGGTAGGCTAGAGCCCCCCGGCGACGGAGTAGCCTTTGGCCGGAGTAGGAGTGGCCGGAAATAAGCCCCTCATTGTTGGTGGCTGCTGTACATGGAAGCCCCCCATAAGCCCCCCAAGTTTAAACTCCTGGCTACGCCACTGATCGGAAACCTTTGCATATTATGTATAATTTCCTTGCAACAATAGATAGGGAATAGCATGTTTCCTTGAAAAGACATGACTGCTAGTCACTTCAAAAAGATAACATATTCCAAGAATTAAATATTATTCTAAGCAACTTTAATTATTCCTAGTTTTTCACTTTAAGATCATTTAGATGATGTTTGATGATAAGAGAGAAAATCATGTTTAGAGAAAGAAAGGTCAAAAAATGATGATTTCCAAAAACCTAAAATGTGGTTGTTTGGTAAATATAATATTAAACAACTTGAATTCTTGAAAGTTTTCATTTTGAGGTCGTGAGCAGTGATTTTTATAGCATCAATCTAAAAGGTTCTTAATTTGCTAAAAGTGGGAAACCACAGGCCCCCATCTGCAAATCAGTGAAACCACAAGGGATTTTCTTGGAATTTGCCCATTATTTTATCCAAACAAATATGTTAACTCTAACTCACATTATGATAGATTCATTCTAATGATTGTTCCTATGATCAACAAAGAAACATCAAATGAAAAAGACAATAGAATCCATTAAAAGACAACGAACCCTCAACCGTAAAAACAAACAAAAAAATCTAGCAGCCACAACAATTGTCACATCAAGTATATGAAACATATAAAATAATTTTATCAGATCTCGAACTCACAGATTAGTAATATAATCTTCTTCCCTCAGGGCTTTTACAATCTCATTCCAAAAGGGAGAGAATCGGGCAGCATCAATCTTTCTCTTCTCCAAAACCTTCATACACAAACATCAAAGGAGTCACAAATTTCAAAACAGTATTAATGCATAAGTGGCACTTAGATTCAAATGAATTTATATACGTCCTCAAACTTCATGAAATAATCAAATGAATTTGACTGGGAAATATTGCTAAGCAATAGAAGAACAGTAGAATGCTGATCCAACATAAATAATTAAGGAATTTGCCATTGAAATTTTTAAGACTATCGTATATAGAATTCATGCAAATAATTCATCAATAAAAAATAAAAAAATCATATAAAAAGGTTTTCATGTCTTCAAGTTGTTATATTCATTGTACTTGTCAAGAAGAATTGAAATGAAATGAAATTCAGTTGGTCCTGCTCATTTTTCCTGTGTTTAATAAATTTGTTGAGATGAAACTAAATTCACCCTCAAAATTTGGTACCAGAAGAAAAAGTTAAGAGCAAAAAGCATTCAGCTTATTAATATTTGACAAATGATAGTTCAGGAAGAACTGGATAACAGAACAAACAGGTGTGCTTGGGTGGACATATGTACCCGTATTATAACAATGTTAACAATATAACAGAAGAAAATCAAGGCAAATTTGGCAAAATCGAAGAAAGAAATCCACAACAATTAAATAGCATTCGTCAATATTTTCAAAATCACAATGTGGTAGCTGAAGTTAACGAGTTCCAAAGTGAGCGCGTAATCTAAAAATCGTATAATCAGTCCACGTTTGAAGAGTTCAAGGACAGGAATAAATTTTCCGTAGGGATTCAGATTCATAATTCAATTGCAATATTGTTCCAGCAATGATGGATGTTACTGAAACTACCGGTGGATACTCTTAAAGCATGACCATTGATAGTCAATTACAAAACTATTGGTGGATACTCTTAAACCGGACTTCGGTACAGAAGCCTTTATGATTGTTATTAATTCTTCTGCTTCTGGTAATTCAATCTGTCTACACTTCTGTGTTATGCTTAGGATTTTTATTTTAGTATTTCTAGTTTCCCAAGCGTTTTCAATGATTTGATTATTTCTTTTTACTTTCACTCTTTTTTTTAATTGTATGTTTTTCTTTTCTTTGATAACTGGGTTTTGGATTTTGGGGGTTTTGTGGAGGTTGCCAACCTAATCGTAGTGCTCCACCATCCTCCTCCCCTCCCCCCGCTTTTACTTTAAAAAAAATGGAAGTGTAAATAGTTTGTTTCTCCACATACCCCCTTAAAAAAGTTTTACTATTTAGCTAGCAGATAGTGTTGTTACATCAATAAATATCAGATGTTCTTTCTTGTGCCCCTGTCCTGTGTCAAGGAGTAACAAAAAGACTGCAAAATAAAATTAACCTTTAATCAACTCACCTGGTTAGATGTACTTTCAAACGTCCTGCAGAAAGAAAAAATGTCACATGCCATCACAAAAGAGCATAACTAAAAAGTGATTTCTTTTTTTATCCCAAAAAAAGTGACAATATTTTCAACTAACATCAAGCAGCATAATATTCGAGCTTATCAAAACGGAAGAAATCTTGCCTGCCGTGTACCGGAACATGAAGAGTATTCATAAAAGCACATGGAAACTCCTCAAACAGTTTTTGTACAGCTTCAAGAGATCGAATCTGTAGATATAAGTTGAGAGTGAATCTTCATAACGCAACTCACAACAAAAACAAAAATTAAACGAAAGTCTCATACAAATATTGGTAACCAATCTAAAATAATCAGTAACCACTTCAAAACAGTCATAAAGCAAGATGTGAGAGACAAGAGTTAAGATTAACGGAAAAAAAAAAAAAAAAAAAAGGAACACAGAGAAGCAGAAATGTAACAAAGTACTCACTTCACCAAGGCGGTCTCTTGCTCCAAGCAAGAATCCCCATATTGCAGATATGACAGTGTAGAATATATGAATATCCAAAAGATAAATCTGTTGATGGAAGGAAGAAAGTAAATATCACAGGTTTCGAAAGAAAAGCAATGTTTACCCTAATTTATTTATTTTTAAAAGTCAGATACTGTTAATTGCATGATTAACCACTTTGCTTATCCTTTATGGAACTAATTATATATTTACTTATCCAATACACTATGTTCCATGTGTTTCCACTTTCTTTTAATTAGCAGAATACTAGGTTGCATATAAACCTTTATTTTAGAGCATTTTATGTTTCCGAAACCTTTTCAAAAGAAACTCTTGAAACTTGTATGGAACGTTATGCATTGTGTTCTGCAATTTAAGAAACCTGGAAACACTTTTCTCAGAATAAAGCTTGCTTCCAAGGACATAATGTGTTATCACAAGTAGATAATGCTATATTCATTACTAAACTTGTTGAAAGGATGAAATATAACCAAGATATATCTTTTCTATCAGAGGTTGAATCGATCATTATAAGAAGAATAGGGCCAAAAGTTAGTCACATGGTCAGTATATCCCTTATATTTTCTAGATCATCTTTTACAAGCTTTCAAAATGGGTGGGGGACTCTTTTTCAGTAAATCCCTTGTATGCAACTTTTGTTAATTCGTATATATAGATCAAAATAAATAAATAAGTGAATAAATAAATATACATCCTTATAATTTTAAGAATTTATAGATATTACACAATGTATTTTTACTAATTTCACATTCCCCCACATTCACGTTTTCCTTATAAACAAATACTTCTTATTGTTTGTTTCCATTCCCAAGTAACATAGTCAGAACACAAGAATTCACGATAGTCTGATGGCATAAATAAAGACTGTATCCAGAATACAAATTGTATTACAGAAAATTGACTGAAAGAATTAGTAAGACCATAATTAAACTTCTTTGGATACCATGTGACACTAAACTAATCAATATGGCAAAAACTGTTAAAAGAATTTTGATAGAAGTATAACTTTCTTAGTTGGTATATGTGTATCTCTGTACAGCTCTTAGAATATCACAAATTCTAAATTTTGGTATTAAAAATACCAAGTGACAGAAGATAGCTCTGCCAAATGATAGGCCAGCAAGAACTTAAGTATCAGCAACTCCAAAAAAAAATTTATACTTTTGGACTCAAATTTAGACTGGCTTAGGAAGACAGGAGAATTTTGGAAACAGAAGTACAGGAAATTTCAAGAACTGTACTATATACTTGATGAAGCAAATTTCGAACGGGACGAGAAAAATCCTTGAATAGACAGCCACTGCAGCTTAAACTTCAATTGGACTATCTCCAGGTCTCTTTTTGTGCTCTGTAGGGTTCTTCTGTCCTCTCATTTTCTTATAAACCATACGATGCGGAATCAACTACAAACTAGTTCTTTCTATTTGCTTTTACTTTTTCATAACAATTAAAGACTTTTTGTGCATATCCTACATGCTTAAAAATTGAAAACTTTCAGAACTAGATTTCCCAAAATTCTAATTTAACGAATTATAGGAAGGGAGTGTATATAACCATAAGGTCCATAAACAAGAACAAGAACACAGCAGTTAAGCCCCCCCAAAAAAAGACTGAATTCTTAGGTGAACAAAATATTAAATGTACAATACAAATGTACATATGCAAAAGAAATATATGCTTCAAAGTTAAATGCTACTTACAGCAACAATTGGAGCCCACAGACTCGCAACAGCCAAGGCATTATGATTATCTGCATGCACATCAACAAGTCAGAAGCAGCTAACCATTTGAGACAATAACAATCTCAAACTAAGCAACTACTACAAAGGTCCATGGACAAAACTCTAATCAAAGCTCAAGCATACCAATACGTCCAGCCAGTTTTTTGGTTGCATATTCCAGAATGAAAAAGTCAGGTCTAAGTAACACCTAAACCAAAACCATAGACCCTGAGACTGATCGGGTGTTCCTTTTCTTGCCATGTAAGATAAGGGTTTTGAAAACCCTGGCCCAGATCAATCCTTGGTCTTGAGAAAGAAATTGCAGCATTGAAATGCCAAGGCTAAAAGATGTATAATTGTTAAAACCCTTCCGAATGACCAAAAATTGTTCCTTTAGGTTTAAGGTTAGCAAATATGTTTTTATCCACCAATCACAATAGTCAACATAAAACAACCAATGAGACATTAAGGCAAATCATTCAATGAGATTTCAATTTAAATTTCAGGGGTTCAAAAACAAAGTATAATGGAAGTACTTCCAAGTATGACAGAAGCAAATATAATTGTCGAAAAATTGAAATTTGGACCACAAGGAAACTTAGGGGCTACTATAGCAAAACAAAAAGTTCATCACTGTGATAATACTTCAGGTTAAATTTCAAACATCATGCATATCCAGAGAAGATAGTTTAGAATACCACTTGAAACACAACTATGAAGCAAAGCTGTAAAATTAATACCTTTTGATACAATATCATGCCACGAATAATTTATATTATCTGTCATCTTCACAATCTCCTGTGTAGGTTCCACCATTGGCTTGATCTGCCAAAAAACAATTCAAGAATATTAACAAAATAGCAGAAATAAATACAACCAATGAGCTACGATGTGACTAACCAGGAGAAAGTACGCAAACGAGAATTTTGCAGTCAAAACAACAAGCCAGAAAAGCATGTACCTGCACAGCAAGACACTTGTAAGCTTATCTTCTATAAATAAAGAATTTGCAACTTCAAAGGGATTTCAAATAACATAATACACAAATAAACCAAGCAATCTTGCAAGTAATACTCTAACTCAAAGAGGTTTACTACCCTCTAATAGCTTTGAAACTAGGCAAGGATGAGAGAATGGAAGCTATTACACATGAAATCAGGTCATGGCATTACAGTATACAATTGACTTGCAAAAGGTAAGAAGATTGGCTAGAGCTACCCAGAACTCTGCTGAAATTTTTGCAACTTAAATTCATAATATAAGTTATACAGCAAAGAACCTATAAACCATGAGCATCTACCATGAAGTTTAACATGTTTATTCAATTTTAACAGAGTACATACGAAACAAAATCATACTGTGTGTGCCTCTGCACACACACACACACACACATATATGTACATTAGAGTGATCTGACAAGAAAAGCATGCATTACATCTATATCAGTTCCCATTTTTTAATAAGAGAAAGAAGGAAAAAGAAAGAGCTAGTTGCATCATGCCTCTTCCTCTCCTATCTCCCATCTATTGAATAATTGATCATTTACCTCTCATTCAATATCCTTATTAATATTTTCATTTTATTTTTTTCTTGTTGAACACACATACACACACTCACAGACAGAGGGAGAAAGAGATTACTTCAGAAAGTCGGTAGTCCTTTCGTACATGCCTCGGCCAACATAGTACCGTTCCTTCATATATAAATAAAAAAGAAATTAACTATTAAGAATAGAAAGCACACTCAAGTAATTGAAAACATTGACATGTATCAACAAAAGCTGGAATGGGAAATAGAGTTGGAAGAAGAATGTAAACCTCATGCATCCACTTTAAAAAACGGATTAAAGACCAATTATCACACCGATCAGTCATGCGGTGGCAGGCAGGTATCCGCATAAGGAAACTAAGGAAAAATTGGACACCAGCATAGATACCAAGAATGATCACATACAACCTCAATATGACTGAGCTTGGGTTTTGCTCACTCTGTTCTTGGAGTGCTTTCCTGTACGTTAATCAAATAACCAGAAGGAGAGATATTAAGTATATATCATACCTTGCCATGGATACTGAGTGTTAAGAAATCAAGACAAAGGTACCCGAACATACACATAAAGGAAGCATATAAAAACAGAAGCACCAGTAAACCAAACAAAACGTAGTGTTATTCGTGCAACAGCAACCCATCTGGATGTAGAATAAGCACCATACATCATGATTACATCTAATACACCTGCATCAAGGAGTTCACAACCTCAGCTACAAAATCTGCAATCACTATATGACAGGCACTCTCACATCAGTAATACATAGCATTATGTAGCACGATGGAATTAATATAGCAAAACTTTGACACTACTATAAGCATTACAAGGAGACATACTCTCAAAAAACTTCATCACCATAAAAGTTGGACCCAGACTCAGAACTTCACGCAAGGTTTTGGAGTTGAAACGTTGATCGTTGAAAGCAAATATGGCAAGCCCCTGGAAACGGAAAAGGACGTAAACCCCATAATAATGGTAGAAGTTTAATCAATAAGATGAGTACACAGACAGAGGGCATTAATTGGGAAATAAAAGCCCACATGAACGTAAACAAACTGCAATTCACAGCAAGTGAAATCTTCTAGCTTCGCAGAAAGGACGGAAACAAATGAAAACTACTTACAGACCCTTCAGTCAGACAACCTTACCTGAAACATCATAACAAGAAATATCCAAAGACGGTGGAAACTATGGTAAAGATGAAGAAATGTCCGGTGCTCAACAAAAGAAGTTTTCCCTCGACGTTGACTCCCAGCGGTTTTGAGCAGATACTAGAAAATTAAAAGAAAGCAAGACTGAATAAAATTCTTTAAATGTAGCAAACAAGAAAAGCATCATAAAAGAACAAAAGATTAAGAGCACATGAAAAGTAAAACATGACTTGAACAAATCACAGTTCTTTGATAATATAATAAAATCTGGAGCATATTGTTTAAATGCAATAGAGATAGACGAATTGATCCTAGAGATCTGAAAGGCATAATTATTAAGTATTCTTCAACTCGAAAAGGGATAAAGAAATTGCTGTTATTTTAACAATGTTGAACAGCTTGCTTTTCAAATCACTCAAACATATTTAACATAGAAGTCAATAAAATATGAAAGCAAAGAAACAAAGAAACCCAAAATGAGGAAAACCAAAATGGCTTATACAGTAAAATTTTCCTGTTCAGGGAAAAAAAGCCAGCTAAATGACAAAAAGAAAGATAATTTTCAAATATAGCTGCATGGTTATTAGGGGAGAACAGATTAGCCTCAAAACAGTGCAAGCTTAAGCTTAAGGTTTATCGTTATTAGGGGAGAACAGATTAGCCTCAAAACAGTGCAAGCTTAAGCTTAAGGTTTATCATATAGTGCATTTTTAAGCCTCATTAATGCAAAATGAGTTTTAATTCATGTACAACTTCATGTGCCGATATTGTGACGTCCTCCAGTGATCTAGCCACCCAATCAGGCTTGAAATTGTGCATCTGGTGTTTCTGTGGAAAGCACTGATGAGGCATGAAATTGGACCATATGGTAAAAGTAAGGCTTAAAATCGCACGGCTTGGTAAATGTTAGGCTTAAAATTGCACTATTTTGTACGTGGAGGCTAAACTTCGCTCTCCCCCATAGGAATAAATTTTGTAAATTATCCCTGAAAATTGGGCTTGATTCTATTGGGTTGATATATGACTTATTGCAATAGATAATAATGGTTGAGGTTGAGGTTAATTTCTTTGAAAAGCCAATGTTAATTAACTCGTCAGCATTCATGAAGCTTTATATATTCGGTATTCTAGAAGGATACCAAAGGACATAATAGAAGATAAAGTCTGGGAAAAAAAGAAAATATGGGATCAAGCAATCAAAAACATAATTCTGCAAGTGAAGAGAAGCGAACCTTTGTCCTTGGTTTTGGTTTTTGGAAGAAAGATGAACCCAAGCGCCATGGCCAGCTAAGTTCAAAGCAATGAAGTGACCTGAAATATTAGAAGAGGCAAAAACAGTTGCATCAAAGACGAACAATACTTAAGGTGTTAACCAAATTCAATTGTATGATACCCAATACATATTTGCAATTGTGTTATTTCCTCCATGGGAAGACAACGATATGTATGTAATCAAAGCTGAAAATAATTCTTATAATGCAACTTGGACTTCAATGTAAACAAAAATAACAAATGCAGAACATAAACTTTTTGCAAGATTGAAAGCATTTCCAACTTACAGCTACACTATGTAAATATTCTGCATGAATTACTGCAGGTTCATCCCATTAAAGTAGAATCATTTAAACTACTACCAGCAAAATTATTCATTTGAATTTCAAGTTCATCCTACTAAACTAAGAATTTCTTGATCAAGAATTACTTGTGTTCCAATCATAGCTATCAAAGGTGCACCTCAGGCTAAAAAGGTGCTAGGTTCCAGCTCGAATAGCTTAAAAGGACTGAATCGAAATCGTTTATGCAAATTCATTGGATGATTCTAGAAGGATTGCAAGATAGAAAATTTTCAGTTCACCAATTTAAACAAGTAAATAACCTCTCACTCAAAATATGAACTACATCAAATAAAATTTGTATGGCAAACTTATGCTAAAGTAGCAAACATTATATAGATATCTTACCAAAAATATTCATTAAAATCATCATAGTTTCTCCAGGCAGAATGAGGTGCTTTCCCGTTCTCATTATTTCCTGCTTCCTATGCATTGTTACAGAAAAGTTATATACCAAGCCAATCACCAACACACAAGAGCAACAATTACCATTAAGCTGGTATTTGAGGCACTAATAGGTAAGCTGATATTTGAGACACAAATTGGTCATTTTTATTATAAGGAAGAATATTTACTGAAAGTGTAACAGTTATACTACATTCAAATTACCAATCACCACCGACTTACAATATGATAAGCTTCATGCATAAGTAGGCATAATAATAGCAAAAGTATCAAGCAAAATTACCATACAACAAAATGAAAATCCTAAATTAATAGCCTAGCACAACTGAAAATATGCATGCAAGAATTCAACTCAGATAATTCAAAATATCTTTTCCACAGGAAAGAACCGAATTCATAATGCAATTATCCACACACAAAAATGGTGCAATAGAAACTGCAGAAGCAAGCTCATCAGATCCAACGAAAAACAGCTGGTTTTCTTTTCAAAAAGGAAGATATAAGTTAAGCATGATTTGAGTTTATCTGTGGGATTTCCGTAGATAGTACTGTTATAAGATGACATATCTGTGTGTGTTTCTTTATTATTCCATTTAAATAAGATTTCTTTTCAGAGAGCCAACTCAACTACAAGAGGTAGCTCAAATTGTAGCCAAGGAGCCTAACACAACTAAACAATAAAATATCTCAAGAAATGCACAAATACTTCGGCTTAACACTAGAAAATGATGCATCACTCACCAAAACTATAAATAACTAAAAATGCTTGATGAATAGGCATATTATAACCCTCTAAAAAACATTCTTCAAATTAAAACTTGGGTTCAAGCAACAAACATATCTACCACATACATGAGCAATCAGCCCAGGAATAAATATCTATTATTATATGGGTGTTCCAAGAATTCCCAATAAAGGCATTCTAAACATGGAATTACATCATAAACAATCCAGACATTCTAAATATGTTATTATTTACAGCATCATACCTACCAACAGAATCAACAACCTATCAACTAGTTATCTTACCAGACATTCTAAACAATTGATTACATTACATCATATGAACATATTGTATAGTGCCTTCAGACATGAGCAAAGGATGCAAATAATTATCGTAAGAAATGTCACACAATAGAGTTAAGCCGGAAGTTGAAAGGAGCTTATCCCCATAGAAGCAAAAAAACACTTCACTAATATAAAAATATGACAAATATGATACTTACTGCTGCAACAACTTCATAGAGTGGAGTGACAACCTTATCCAGGAAAGACGGACCATTCTCAGAATTGCAACTATTTGCAGGCTGTGCAGTTTGTTGTCTTAAAATCTCATCCATTTCCCTGACCATCTGCATATCAAGTTTAAAAGACTTATGTCAAAGTGAACATGAGAAGAAGCAATAACAAAACTTGATACGTTTATTATATTCAACCTAGTGGCAAAAGTTTCCAAAGAGGAGAGGAAAAAATGAGCCAAACATTATATATATAGCAGAGTTATCGAAAAATTAAACAAAATAAAATTACAACGAATATAAAATTAATCACGAAAATAATAAAACTTCAAAATGCTTGTAATAGTGTTCACCTAATAAAAATAGGACCGAGAAGCGCTATAGAAGAAAATACAAGAAATTCCATGGAAAATAAACCAAGTGCGATCAGAAACTGAACGACAGATAATTACAGAATTGACTTACATGATGAAATATATAGCACAAGCATTCTGGAAGGAATCTGACATTAGCAGCTTCTCCCCATATCAAAAAGTACAGTGAAAGAAAGAGTAATTTCTTTTCCTTGCTAACAGAATCCAAACTGCAGTGGACCATTTGGGCACATTTTGTCATCATTGGGAGTCATTAAAGAACAAATTACTATATCAGCAACAATAGAAAACGAAAAAAAAAAATTATGTTCATACTTGCTCCAAACAGGTTGAATGTGTAAGTAGTAACACCATTTTATGTAATTATCCATCGACTTCACAAACACCTTCTGTGCAGCACCCTCATCCAAAATCTGCAGCAAGGGAAGTAACCCATAGTGAAGTATGACATTGTTTTGTGAAACAAACTTGAAAAAAAAAAAAAAAAAAAACAATGCTATTTAGTAAGCTTTTGGATAAACTTGACAACAAGCTGAATAACAAATTGAATTGTTACATGTACCGCGAGCTAATTGATGTGTTTAAAAGATCCAGGCAATAATATAGCGACATGTCGTAATGGAATCGCACAAAGCAAAAAACATAACCAAGCTCATATTTGGTTTCATTTCACCCAACATCCCTACACTTCATAGAGTATCTTATGATTCACGATTCGAGTCTTAGACCACCTCCAACCCATTTCACCAAATTTGTAGCATCAAATGGTACTTTTCATCATTTTTTGATGTTGCTACAGTGTTTTTACTCCAACCCATTTCATCAAATCCTCCCTCCAATTAAAAGATTCAACTAAAATAATAGTATTTTATCATTATCGAACCTATCAAATTATACTTCTATATTTTTTTATTACTTTAATCAACCAACAGCAAAATATATTATTATTTTAATATTTGATGTTGCATCAAAAAAATTGATGCAGCATCAAATTCAACCGTATGCATCATTTTGATGCATGCGGTTTGATGGTGGTTGGAGTGCAAAGCAACATCAAATTTGCTTTTTAGCACCGATTTGGTGTTGGATTGGAGGTCTTATGATTTGAGTCGATTCAGCTCTATTTCAGTTCAAATCTATAGGGCGGATCTAAATTATCACAGAATCTTACGATTCACGATTCAAATTGTATGATTTGATTGTATTTCGAGCCAAATCTATAGGGTGAATCTAAATTACAACTTAATGATCAAAAGACTTTCCAATTTCAATTCTACAAGTGCCAGCCCATCTTGTTCAGAAAACGTTACTGTTTGTTTTGTCATGGTGCAACTACAGTTGATCAGAACAAAATTATCTTCATAATTGTTTTTCGGAAACTTCAACAACGCTTACTAAAAACTCACTCTAGACTCATATTTGATAAAAAACATTCTTTCCTGGAAGATTTTAAGGTACAAAACCCCATAACTAGATCCGAACCCGTGTTCATAACATTGAGTCAATCAAACATTTAAAAAGAATAATACTACAAGAGACATATTCTCAACTTTCAATACCTCATGAAACATCCTAAGAACTGAGAAACACAAAGATGCATGTTTTCTGAATTTCATCTATGCAAATTTCAAGTAAGCTATGTAGTCACACCTTAGACGTAATATAAGTGACTTTTTCACAGCAAAAGCTGCAGCAAAAAACCAAGTTTTGTTTTTACTTTCTAGAAAGACCATTTCATAGATTAAATCATCTAATTGTTCTGCTGAGGCTGATTGTTGTTGTAGATGCAACAACAAACAGCACCATAGAACTACAACTAAATAAAAATAAGCTGGAAAAACACTCCCAATAAACTAATGCACCATAAATAATGAACCATATAATGTGAGATACCAAATATAAACTATAAAAAAGCATGAATTTTATCAGAAGCTTCCAAACTACTTGCATTAGAAAAATTGAAAGGGAGAAGTATATTAGAATATGAGAAAAATCATGAAAGCAACCATACGGAACTTCATACAATAAAAGAGAAAATGAAGAGGTTGACAAAGTACATCTTACACGAGAAATCAAGATCCTTGATAAGGAAAAGAAAAAAGCTAAAGCTGGCATATATGGGACATACCGGTTCAGCTTCATCTGGTATACGAAGGCGAGACTGCTCATTTGCAAGGAGGTGAACTATATGTTCTCGTTGGTTGGAAACATTGTCTCTCTGGTATCCATAAAGAACAAGAATTGCAAAGCAAAATTTGAAGTTAAACATAAATTGCTACACGAAACTGATAAATCTTAAGTGTTAAATATAACAGCCCATTTAACAAATTAGGAAACATCAATTAAATCCATTGCAGCAGCCAGAGCTCCATTCTACAATAGTGAATTTCCTATAGAGCAATACCAATATCTCAGGGTCAAGGCACTGTAAAACTCCTCTAGAAAAAGGCAGCTAATCAACTCTTAATGTAGAGAGAGAATGAGTCTCCATATTGGGCTATTCTTCCCAGGAAAGAGTGGATTAGAGCTTGAACATGTTCACCTTTTAAGGGGATATGCAGAAAACTAGAGCCAAAGGTTAAGAATTAGCCCAACCTAATGACATGAAATGATTACTAATAACAATTTAGAAAATAAGTAACTTAAAGAAGAAAAAGACAAAGAAGAATACATGAACATTGTAAATAGCATTAAGAAAAAAACAAACCTGAAATCCAAAAACAAACTGCAAAAAATCAAGCATATCAGCATTCCTTGTGGCAGGAATAGGGAAATCAGGGGGTAGTTTTGGCAGGCCTTCGAAATACTTCAAAGCGGATGCTGCGGCTGCCACCTGCCCATAAATATTTTGCATGAAAAATGCAAAAGTGAAAACTACATATATGACAGAAGAGAAGAAAACAGTTTACCTCGGGGAAGGCAACAATAGCATTTGCTATAGTTGGAACATCGAGCGGAATAATGTTGTAAGCAATTAGGTCCTCTGTCATAGCTGCATCTGACTCAATTACTTGCTTCAGCTGCAAATTATGAGATTTGCAAGTTTATTATACATGCAAATTATCACAATTACATACAACAAGATAAGGGAAAGAAAAAAAGTAATTTGGGGGTGTAGAAGAAAAGTCAGGACTAGAAAACAGAGGAAATCAGAATCAGAATTACTTCAATATGATGCAGGAGTGTCCAAGGAATGATAATCAAATTAAAAAAGAAAAGTGCTGGAGAGAAATGTACATCATGTACACCAACTAATTCCAACTAATTCTAAAGCCTGACAAACTTTCTAAATCCTAAACACACATGCACATGAAAGGGAGAAAAGTAACATTTTATCAGAATGTAGACCTCACTGTCTAAACCGATTTTAAGGGGATGAAAGTCATTAATTTAACAAATTTATTGGACGATTGCACTCTTTAAACAAAATTCCCTAAGCGTAGCGTCTATCAAAACCTCATAACACAAACAAAAACAATTTCAATATTCAAATCATTAAAAAAATCTAAAACTACTGTCTCACAAATTTTTCCACTCTTGTTTGCCAAACACCAAAACAAAGAGCTTGAGAGATTTATGTTAAAATCAGAGCAAGTAGGCTAAAAACTTTGCGCCCATGGCTCATTTGGATTTTACTGAAGTTTCTTGTTTATTATGTGATCTTTATAGTTGCATAACTTGATTGCATACTGAGAAAGGTATGCAAAGCGTGCTTTCTCACTCAGGTCTCTTAAAACTTGGAAGAGTATTCTGAATATTGATAAACTCGAGAAGAAGTTCAGAAAATATTGCTGAAAATAAGTTTGTTTCTGAAGATGGATGGGAAAGATGTACAGTTAGTTACTAAACTGCAGGTCTGGGACCACAAATAACATACACTGAAAAGAAATAAGTTGCATGTTAATTCCCACCATTTCCTTGTCAATTTGGAACAACAGAATAGGAGAATTGTTGAGGTATAAGAATTACTGACTTGGAATAAAAGTTTCTTACATACTAGATGACTTATTGTTGATCCTCCACATACTATAGAGTTGTCAATATCAATTTTCATTATTTAATTTGCTTTCTGTACGAGAGTTGGTCCTTTGATGTCATTTAGTGATTGTCTTTGATTATCTCAAACAATACACCCCCACCCACCCACACACACATACATGTGCGTGTGAACAATTAAATAACAAAACTGAAAGCAAACAAACCAATCATGAATCAACAAGTCCAACAGATTTTATAGACAGGAAAAAAAATTAGTTTCAAACGACTATTGATCCAACCTCTTCAGGAATTTCCTTGGTCAGCTGCTCCAGTACAGATCCTAATACCTTCAGAGTTGCAAAAACTCTTTTCCTCTTGACTGTTTTTCGTTCCAGCCTACAGTGTAAAAAGCAAGCAAAACATCATGTCATAAAGGAAGAGATAGATAAAAACAACAGCATTCCTTCAGAAAGGCAACAAGCATGAATAAGTTGGGGGCTTCTACTAAAATCCAAAGCTGCCAAGAAGACAAAGCAAAATAATTCTATTATCAAGAGAAAATTCATCACATTCTCATTCATGAACTAAACAAACATAAATTAAAATCCTATTTGGAATGGAAAACAAAATGTATATTATAAACACTGGAAAATAATTGTGAACATTTTGCTAAAATGCCCAGCATCCTTAAAAATGAATAAAATTAAGGATTACATGAATAGGTCTTTTCAATTACTACAGTAGAGTCCATTATGCAGACCAAATTCATCAAGTACTCATTTATGAACAAATACAAATACAAATGCAATTCCTACTGGGAACAGAGAGCAAAATGTGTGTTATGAAAATGCGAAAAAATAATGGGAACATTTGACTAAAAATACCATTATCCTTAAATATGAATAGAATTAAGTAATGAAATAATCAGAATTATCCATTGATACAGTAGAGTCCCATAAACTAAAAATGAGCACTCTAAGCAATAACTGAAACCCTGTCATGCATAAACCAGAAAACGCAGCAACAAGCAATCATTTCTCTTAGACTAGGCATATAATTATGTTGCTGAATGCTCAGAACGTAGTAAAAGAAAAATCCAATGTCATGTTAATTAGTGCCTAACCGACACTTAAGTATCTTACAAGGCCAAGGCAATCTTCTCAGCAAAAACTCAATCTATTAAAATTTTAATAAGAAATTTCTTGAAGAATACTATAAGAGATGTAAAATGATAAGAGTTCTGTAGAATGCTCAAACACTCTTCTCTAAACCTATTTGAATGCAAATCAGATATTTCTCAAACATTAAATACATAGAACCATATGAAAAAGAAACACCTTTTCTAGGAAGGTTAGCAGATAATGTGACTGGATTGTCAAATAGATTTCTCTCTCATTGTAACTTCATATGCATTTATGTTTGGACTTTCAAATTTAAGTCTGTCACAAGCAGTTCGTAACTAGCATGAAAGTGCTTGAACGACTGCAACTTCACAAAACCACACATTGAATATAATATTTAAGAAACTGAATGCTTATCCAGCTTCAAAATTCAAACATGCAAGAGGTGACCAAATATGCTTCGGCCTATGAGGATCTGTTCCTTTAAATTTTGGCATTCAGGTTGGCGGTAATTGAGTGGGAAGGTAGAAGATAAAGGGATGTCTGAAACAGAAGTCAGGACATATGACCCCAAAAAAAAATTGCATGCCAAACCCACACTGAGCCCAAGCATTAAGTAAAAGTATTTTATTTCCCTGTTCTCGACACTTACTCGCCAAGATTTCCACTAAAAGTACCAGACTTCCTCAGCTTCATTTCTTCTTCTCGAAGCTTATCAACGTTGTTCTTCTCTCTATAGAGCTTGTAGTACTCTTGCAAGCGAGCAATATCTTGGCTTCTGTCAATGGTTCCACCATCTCTCTTTGCAAGCTTTTGCTGAAATTTTCTCAAATGGACAAGAAAATTAGATCATATGAAGACAAATTCTAGAACAACATAAACACTTATACACTGCAAATTCAGGCAGAAAAATGTGTGGTAGTAAGCAGTAGAATCTTTCAAAAAAAAAATCCAAGAATATCATCCGTTAAGGGCTCCCTAATAGCTTTAATACCTGTAAAATTAAGATTCATGATTTGCCAACCCAATTGCACATAATTGTATCTATATCACAAGGTTTATCCAATTTTTCCCCGCAATCTATTATACAAGATAACTACATAAGGTACACTTATGGTCTAAATTGATCATGGCTATTATTAGTTTTAACAAGGTGTTGGACCTACAGTAAAATAATGGTATTCCATTTTTGTCCTTAGATCTTCAAGATAATAATGCATAGATAATGCAACTCTAGTTGGCATTAATTTGAGTTGTTACTAAGTTATTACGAAGAACAAAGAATTTAACAGACACTGATACCTTTATGCAAGGCCCTAAAATCCTTCTTAAATAAACCACATCGAATTCTTAGGTTAGCTTAACCTGTTCTCTATGCCTAAGGCAGCCAGGCTAACCATCAAGGTTAGAGTTTTGTAGCAAAGATACAGCTAGAAGTTTTGCAAAAAAAGAAAACAAAGCACACAGTATGACAAAAATCAAACACTTACATTAACCAGAGGTATACCTTAATAACAGACATCAAACCAGTCTTGAATTGCAGAACGCCCCTTCCTTCACTATTGGGATCCAAATTCTGTGCAAGTGAGTAAGCGTGCTCACATACTACAGGCAGCAAAAAAAATATATCTATTACATCAGCATCATAAACGCTATTTCAACTATGGTTATCAGTTGAAAATTCCACTCTTCACCTCAAAGTACAAAGCCAATTCAAGAGTGCTATGGAACTATTCTGCTATCCATAAACAATTGAAACCAGTTATGCATACTAGAAAACCACCCTCAAGACTTGAACCATGTACCAATGTCTAATATATTTGAAACCATAATCCATAAATATATTCTTGCAAATATGTTAGTCATTTTTAGAAACTTCGCGCCTTATACTTCAACAACTAAATCAAAACCAGAACTATCTGACTACTTAGTCCAAATTAGTTGGTACGTAATGCAATCATAGAAATATATCTCCAGTGGTTGATGATTTGGCAGCGATGTAAAGGAAACTTTGAAAATTAGTCAGCACAAAACTAGTAAAACAACAATATTTTCTAATATCAGCATTACAGAAGTTGTGCATCAATCCAGAAGTTGTTAAGTTTCTACAACACAATCGGCACGTGCTACATCTAAATAAGCAAGTGTTTCCACTATTCGACAGTAGGACAGGGTCATATCAGCTAGATTCTGCATATGTAAGGAAAACGAAACACAGAAAACAGAAAAACACATACAAATTCTAGAGATATTGGGATCCTCATCTTGAATTTCATCAGCAGCTCTTAAAATCGCATCGATATCTCTATTATTAGAGAGAGAAGAAGGAACATATCCGGCAATGCCAGCAGCAGCAGGGCGGCCAAGCGCATCCGTCCCTATTCGCTCCCTCCTTAAGGCAGCTCGAACTAGGCGCTCCCAGAGCTCCTCTACTCGAGCCATTTAGTACCTGAGGGAAAAATAAAGCTCAGTAACAGCAAAGCATAAATGCATCTTCTAGGACTCAATAAATGGAAAATCGAGTACCGGAATGGCGATGACAAAACCCTAGACAGTGATTTGAAAAGTTGTAGAAATAGAAATGAAGAAAAAGATGATGATGATGGGTTTTGAAAATGAAACGGGGGAAGGAAGGAACACAGAAAGAGGAAATTCTACAGCGTAAATAATTAAAACGGAATCTACTAACCCAGATTTTACCGGCTACTGCCGGTTGTGTATGGATCTTACTTTTAATCCGCTTTACACCGGACGAACAAACTTCTTTTAGACCAAAAGATTATAGACTCGTTCGTTTCACGCGCTTTAACTCTTATTTGGTTTATACTGTATACAGACGTATTGTTGTTTTTTGTTTGATTAAATATTTTGTAAAACTGAGTATAATTATTGTTCTTACTATATATATAAATTAAATGATATATGAACTTGCTTTAAATTAATATACGAATTTAGTTTGAAAATAATAAAAGTATTTGTTAATAAATAAACCGAAATTAAAAACATAGTAATTTATTATAAATTTTTACTTCATAAAATTATATCAATTGTTATAAAAAAAACTTTGTCACTAAATATCTCAAAGCTGAGTTGCTCTACTTTCATTTTATATTGTTTGTTAATTTTTAAAATTGTACAAATTTTAACTTTAATTTGATCATATTAAAGGTATCACGTAAGCTTCATCAATTTGAAATATGCATATATTTTTTGCAAACAATTAGGAATATTAGGAAAATAAGAAATGTACATCAATATAAAGACATATAATCAGAATTTTTCTCGAATGGAGTAGGATCACAACAACTCTTCTCAAATCCTTCATTGACAAGGTACCCTTCGATTCTATTGAATCATGCCCTTGGAGCGTGCTTTAAGCCGTAGAGAGCTTTACTCATTATATACACCTTGTTCTCCTCTCCTTTTACTGCATAGCCTGGTGGTTGAGCAACATAGACATCTTCTTTAAGTTCTATGTGCCGAAACGCGCTTTTGAAATCTAGTTGAAACTGCTTCCAACCAATTTTTGTTGTTACAGAAATCACCGCACAGATAATATCTCATCTTGCAACTGGGGCAAAGACTTCATTATAATCAATCCCTTTCTCTTAAGCATAACCTTTTGTCATGAGACATGCTTTTCATTTATTGATCTTCGTTCTCGTTCAACTTGTCTGATACACCCATTTGACCCATATCACCTTCACTCCCAAAGGGGCTTTGACAAGCTTCCAAGTTTGATTCTTCTCAATTGCTTCAATTTTCAGGTCCATTGCGTCCTTCACTTATCCATTTTGCTGCTTGTTCATAAAAAATAGGATCATCAAGTATGCATAAAAGTAAAGTTTTGTACCTCATCTTTAGATAATCCTTCTCCACTTGTATGATCTTCAAAGTAGCTAGAAGCTCTTCATTCCCTGGTTGAAGGAGATGAATGAGATATATTACTGGAGTTCGAATTCAGCGAATTTGGAATATCACTTGAGCTCAATTTTGCTGAGTTTGGAACTGGAATTTTTTGTATCACTAGATGTGGTGTCTTCATCTGCATTGGCTATAATTTCTTCATTTAAATATGCTCCTTCTTCACTTTCGTCTCTTTGATCACAAGCTTCATATGGTTATCCCCAATCAAGTACACCATTGATCTCCTCTTTTGTCTTTTCCCGATCCCATCTTTCATTTTCTTCAAAGATCGCATCTCTACTGATGGTTACCTTCTTTGTGGCGGGGTTAATTAGTTTGTATCCTTTTTTATTTCTATTTTTTTGTTTTAATTATTTTAACGATGGGTTTTGTTATTTTTTTCAAATCAATCCTTAAGTGTTTTTTGTTTTTTTTCATTCATATCTAAATTAATGACGTGGCAGGAGAGTGGAGTTCACACACTAGCATGTGACTGGTTATTGTTCGATGAAAGGCTAAATAGTTCCACTTTAAATACATGAGGGGGCAACATAACCTAAAATTAGTTGAGGGTGTAAATTGGCGAAAAGAATAAAGCTCAAGGGGTGTGGATGCATTAAGCCTATATGATTGGTGGCACGATTACCGTTTGTCTGGCCTTGCTGAGAAATGATCACATCTTTGTTACATTGGGTCCACATATCACTTATTACCCTAATTCACTCTTCTTAACTTTCAATGTGGAATTCAGTTTAATCCTGCCCCCATGGCCATCCCTTAGGACCACGCCTTGTACATGCATTCTCACACCGGCATCACCTTCTCCGGATGGAGTCTTTACATGTCCACCAACTACCGTCTAGTTTGTCTCGGAACCACACTTCATACGTAGAGAACTTGACTCTCATACCAACTGTAACACCTAAGCCGAATACCATGTAGATATTGTCAAATCCATCACAATTAAGTCTCACGCTTTAAAACGCATCATGCATGTGTTACGTCCACACATCACTTATAAGCCCCAGTTCATTCCTCTCTATTTTTGATGTGCGACTCACTTTATTCTTGCCCACATCACCATCCTTTAGAGCCGCTCCTTGTATATATGTCTTCTCACCCCGGCGCCACCCTCTTCTGACCAGATCGTTACAGAAATGATATTGTGTGACATAATTGTACTTCAACAACTCCTTCTAGTGTTACTTTGGCTCTTGATTTTCTAGTTCAGTTGTCAAGATCCTTTTTGATGATTTGTTTTTTTTGTTTTGTCTCTTCCCTTTTTATGTTTTTTCATTTCTTTAATAATTTTGAGTTTGAGCTTTGTGAGTTTTTGTTGAGGTTGCTGACCCAATCGAGACCTCCATCACTCTTCTCCCATTCCCCATTTCACTTTTAAAAAAATTAGATCCTTTGCAAGTTGTTCTTTATGTCTACATGCATCGTCCTTCTCAGTTATGGTCTAAAGCGTCGGGTCGTTACCGAAAATAAATGTTAACGCGACGATTTTAGCATGACAAGTTGTGGTGTGGTCTTATGTGATGTAACGAGCTCTATTCGAGAAAGTTTCTCCATGCTTCTCCTTAGCTCAGTTTCTTCTCATATTGTAGAAGCTTTGTGCATCAAGGAAGCTCTCTCTCTTAGATTCGTTGCAACAGAGGCCTTTAACTTCGATGGAGATTTTTTAGCGAGTTTGGTTGTGTTATTTCCTATTGGAGGTCTATTGCTTGCCAAATATGTTGTTTAGGTATGTCAATGTGACAAGAAATCCTCATTCCTGATGGGATCCGCTCCCATAGGAACGAAGAATCTTCGATAAAAATTTCCATAAGACCGGGATGGAGTAAGTTATGTATCCTGTAATAGGGATATGACGTGGCTGGGGAGAGATACTGCCGCCCCACGAAGATCACCATCCCTTCTCCGTTATCTTCCCACGAGGATTCCTGATGGATTATCTTCTTAATCCCTATTTAATATATTAACTTAATAAAAAAAAAAGGTTCTTACTTATGGTGTATTAGCAAACAATATAATTGATTGCTCTTCTTAACCATTAACGAGAAGCTCGGTGTTCAGCTCAATAAGATCTTGGCTCGGCTCATTTAGAGAGGATGGTTAATTTACAACATTCACTCTTTCAATCTTTACAAGTAGAAAAAATATCAAAAAACTGATTACTAAATAATTATATGAAAATAAAATTCCAGATGTACAACTATCACATAGTAATGCTATTAATTTATTTATTTTTTATGAGTTTCATCTATAAATTTAACTTTAAATCTTTTCAACAAAGTATTATATTATTTATTACCTAATTTTTACTTAATATTATTAAATTTTGAATTTGTCTTCATTTTATTATGTACTTTTTTTAACATATGTAAGTGTGTAATATATATTTTTTATTTTTATATTTTGGTCGGTTTCGGCTAACCGCGGTTAGTACAAACTACTAGCCGTAATCAAAACCTAAAATTCGATTTTCTGAATTTGAAAACCATTACTTGGTCTATTGGTTTCGGTTATCTATTTATGATTTTTCAATTTTTTGTGTATACTTCTAATTGATTTATTGAATTCTATTTGGTTAATAAGAAAAAACAAAAAAAGAAAATAGGACAACTACAAAAAAAAAAAAAAAAACTCATGTGGCTATAGACACTTTGAAAAAACAAACCTATTCTTTTTTTTATTCAAGTTTAATTCTAACTAGATCTTCAGCTGAGTCAATTCTTGAAATGCGCTTTCCTCTCATCCTCCAAACATGCATATGTGATACTAGCCGCCAAAAATACTTTCCAACACAATTTTGTCTTCATTCTTCACTTGTCTTTTACAAAAAAAATGGTTGTTTGTAACCAGATTCCTTATTGCTTCCACTGAACTTGATATTTGCTACACTTTGTTCATTGTTAGCACAATATTATGCAATATTAATTGATTTAGCCTGAGATGTTTATAAAAATCTAAAGGAAAATAATGTCAAATACGAACTCAACAAATCTCATACAACTTAATTTTACTATTACAAAGCTAACCAAAACGTCATTAGAAGCTAAATTAAAGATCAAATTTACGAGCAAAAAAGACAAACCCATAAGAAACACCAAATCGTAAACAAACACCCCTTCATTTGCTATTAATTTTTTCTTATCGTTTTTTTTTCCTTTTCCCTATCGTTATTGCCCGAAAATATAAAATTAAAAAACCCATAAAAGAAAGAAATAAAAAGACTAGTCTTTTTTTTCAAGTTGTTTTTTCTTTAAAAAACAACCCAAACCCCGCAAAAAGAAAATAAAAAGAAAAGATTGATAAAATATTATCATAAAGTTAAATGTCCTTCCTAAGATCCACCACGACCACGCTCACGTTGTCAGTACTGTGCCTGGCAAGCGCTAGTTTCGTCAACAACATCGACGCATCTGTGCATGCTTTATCTGACGTCTCTCCGCCGCTTGCACTGGTCTCCTCATCACCACCGCCCACCCTCTCATTCGCCGCTGCCGCCACACCACTTGACTGCTCCTGTAGTTGTTTCCCGATCTGCCCTTTTCCTCTCAAACACATATGTGCCACCCCACAAAGTCGTCTCGTTTGATACCACATCCCATAATCCATCGCTCACCAGAATCAAACACTCATCCTCAGATGTCCGTTCCGTTATCGTCACCTCCGGTTCACAGCTCACGTACGGCTTTAGGTAATTATCACCTGTAATCACAAATCAGAAATGTCATTTTACACCCGAGTAGTAAAAAAAATTAGGCGTTAGTTAGATAGTCAAGGTTTTTTTAGGACTAATCGTGCATTAATTAGAGAACCTGAATAATAGTTAGATTTTCGGCAGTCATGCAGTCAATTCGGTCCAAATCGAATACTTGAAAACGACTACGCAAGTGATTACACCGTTAAATAATGGCATTATCGTTGTAAGTTAGTTTCTCTTATAAGTTATTGTTACATATGAATCTAGACATGGCCAGAACTCCGAGAACCCGAGGACAATCCCAATATATGACACGGCCACCGACAGCTTGGATCCGGTTCAGCTCATCTGGACGGTCCGGCTGTTCACACCACAAAATCAAAGTTAAATAATAATAATAATAATAGCAATAATCTTAATCATAATGACAGAATTAAATCCGAATTTCATGATCTCAAAATGTACGATCTGTGTACCTTCTGATCAGTAGAAAGAGGAATAGGCTTGCCGTTACGGCACAAAACAACTCACACAATTGGCAACGATAATCTTTGTAGGAGTCACGATAGCCACAACAACAGTAGATCCGACAATGTCGCATTCCGGCATCTGCATCTCACATCTACAAGTAGCACGAAACGATCCTCCGTTCCACGCGATCACCTCCTTAACCATCCGCGAGCAACTCTTCACCATCGCGCTTTTCCAGTCGTTGTCCAACGTCGCCACCAGAGTCGTTGCTTATTTGCTCCCTAACAATTACTCCATCACGTTATCATGGAGTCTGTCTCTGCATTTCGCCGCCACCTGTGATCGGAAAATAAAAGTTAATTCAATTTAAACGATATAATTAATACAAAATTAGCTCAAAATCAGTCGTTTAGTTTAGCTTCATACATGAGAGCAACCATGTCCATCGTACACGCCAATATAATGTGAATCAGAAAGAAACAGATCAAAATGAAGTGTGGCTGAAATAGACCGACTTAAAGCGACACTCATAAAGTTTCCGTTTGGACGTTCATGATGATATTGTTCTCTTCATTTTTTTTCATAGCGAAATCTTCACCATATTCTCCACAAACATCGGAAGGCAATGAAATAAAACAAACTTCAATCTTCCTCCGCTTACCACCGTCCTCCGTCTCCGATGCAACTTCAGCAACAAATTTAAACCGTCTCATCTCCATTCGCCGCCTCGATGTTTTTCTATCACTAACAACTCCACGACATATCTCAGCCATTAAAGTAAGAAATAAAAAACTATTCTATAGTTCATCTACTGAATATTTTGCAAACAATAATTCTTGATCACAATTCTAATTATCAAAATCAACACTGCTTTTAGCTGTCAGATAACGATTTCTTTCTTTCTTTTCTCAGATTTTATTCAACACAAAAAAAAGAAAATGTTAGGAATGGAGAGGAAAAATAAAATTTGTGGTAATGAAATTCATAAATTCAATTGATAACAAACTTTTTCTTTTTTGTTTAAATTTTTCTCATTCGTTTTTGGTGTTTAAAGCTGCCCGGCACTGTAATGGACAGTGGGATAGACAAATGTTACTATATAAGGAGTTAGACAACACAATAATCCTAAACCAATTAGAATCCAACACTGCTTTTTACTAAGTACTTACTTTCCTCACACATGTTTGGTACTCTTTCTCTTCTCGGTTGGGTTTTCAGATTTTGGTGTTCAAATTGATAGAAAAAGAATTCAAATTTCCTACCAAAATCGTTTAACTCAGCAGACGGTAGATTGAACTAGAAAATAATATAATTCTTAAACTGAAATTCGCATCTAATATGGTGTTCAAGATCAGTTATATAAATAACAAATAACATTGTTTTAATTAATTGACGCCTTAACTATTTTAGATGATCTAAAATGCAGAATTTGATTGGAACGACTTGATTGTTTAGGTACATGAAATTCAACTAGCTCTTGACTACTTCTCAAATATAAGTTAATTGAATACTGAAGGTTCTCAACCGGCTTAGTAGCACTTGGATCATCTCTTTGGACACCTTCAACTCATACACATCATAAATTTAACTTTCACAAATACTCACATTTAAACACTAGTGGTTGAATTTGTACCAAAAAAAAAAAAACACTAATGGTTGAATACTTGATCTTGAGAAATTTTAAAATACTTCTGGAGTACGAATGACATGATACTCTGGACTAATAATTCGATGACACATCACATATGTTAGTATCTAAGGTCGACAAATTAAGGTCTAGAGTTTTTATTTTAAGGTCTAGTTAAATAAATTATTAACTAAAAAATAAATTTTTAATTAATTATACATTGTCAAAATCTTATTGGTTGATGTAACAATGTCGGCCATTTATTGGTATGAAGTACCACGTCATCGTGCTCCAATAGTATACTTTCGTTAATCTTATGATGAGTTATGTGAAAAATAATTAGCCGAACCAAAAATATAAATATAAAATATATAATCAAAATGTATTCAAACATTGAAAATAGTAATTAGAACCTAAAGTTGATGTAAAACTCGTTTAATTTTAGCATCTATCCGGTTATTCATCGCGTTATTTAGTCAAATTATGGACATTTAACCAGACCTTGCCAAACGGCATGACATATCCCTGATAGCATTAACCTAACACGACATGTTTTTTAGGATCAAGCTAGTCACTATGCCGTTTAACATATTATCACTCAAGATTATTTTTATAAAGTCTATCCTCTAGTTGTACACATTTTGTACCCCATTTCTCCTGAAAGGAGGAGAAAGAAAAGAGAGAGGGACTGCAGTTTTGATCAGACCCTTTTCCAATCACTATCCACATCGAGAAAACTGCATTTATCAGAATCATTGCTCGACTCCACAAAAAACATTACAAATTTTGTTGTGTCATGCTATTCAAACTCATTTCACTGTCGCAACTAGAACACGACTAGTTCAGAGTTTCGACCCAATTCATCACTCACCTCCTTTTAACTTTAACTGGTTAAAATTCGGGTTAAGGTCGTAAAAGTACAAGAATAGAACTCCCACATCATTTACTAATGAAGAAAGAACACTATTAATGCAAGTACAAAATATAGAATAATGAATTTTTACTTTACAAATCAAGTCATCTTGACCACAGTTTATATAAACAAAAGTCGCATACAAATTCGGAGTTCGCAAACTAGAGTATTGAAAGCGATGAATATATTAATCTTAGTTTGGTTCGAAGGGTAGATTTGCGCCTAATGCTTTTGAGTTGAAATGGGTAAAGTGAACTTGGCCGAACAATTCTCATACTAAACTAAAAACCCAACTAGTACTTTCTAACTAAACTTTGATCAAACTCGAGTAGCAGTTCATTGCCCACAAACTATATAAAACTAGGTGTTTGAATGGAGATCGAGAGGCGGGATATGCCTATCAACAGGAAGCTTAAGTTTGGAAAGGGAAGAAGCAGGAACAAGCTTCAGATTTTCACAGTTGCAAATCTCAATCATAAAACCATCTGGGTCTGTAAAAAACACTTGTTCTATTTTGGCTCCGTTTTCATCTTCTATTACTCTCTTTTTGTACTCCACCTTGTGCTCTTTCAGCCTTCTCTCCATTGCTTCCACTTCCTCACACTACCATATTATCCATAAAAACATTCAATTAATTAAAGGCAATCATAGTTTTCAAATTTTTTTAAAGGCAATCACATATATATATATATATATATATATATATATATATATATATATATATATATATATCGGGTAAACTATGAAATAGACCTTGTGGTTTGCCCATTGCAAACCAGGTCATATCCCATGGTGTAGACGGGCTTTGTGGTACTGTGGTCGTTTACAAACAAAGTTTCAAAAGAGTTAAAAATTGCAAATTACGTATGAAATTGATTAAGACTGCTAAAAAAACCCGGATTCTGAACCGTTAAACTTGCAAATTTTAAATGTATATGAAATTGAATAGAACGCTCTATCAAATTTAAATAGATAAGATAATGCTCTTCTAGCTTAAGTGCAACTACATTTTTCTTGTTAAAGTTAACATTTTTAAACTTTACACAAGGTGGTGTTTGCAGACATTATTTGCAAATGTAAAAAGTACATTTTTCCTACTTCACCCGATAATATAGCCACTTCAAACAAATTCAAATAGCTCTGATAGTGTAGCTTAATTTACTCAAAAAAACTAATTAACCAGGACACTACACAAGTATAGAGCGACCACTGTTGTTAATGAAGGCCCGTCTAACCACCCGGGCTAAGCGCACTCAAAATCAAGTATCGAATTTGGACTGACTTAACCACACAAAATCCAACTTACTCCCGAATATTTGTCGGACTAATCCCGAATATAGTCCTTAAAGAAACCTGGACGCCTAGCGTATTTTACTACATTAAAAGGGATAAATGAATAGAGTTTGGGGATATGAATGAATGAAAGAATACCTGGAAAGAGATATGATTGTCCATGGGATCCAATTCATGGTCCGGATTGGGCAATCTACTTTCCTGCTCTCCATCTTTGGCTTGCACCAAGTGAATGCCAACACCATAGTTAAAGAGCCATGCTCCATTGAAATCTTCCAAAGCTTGAGGTCTTTTAGTCACCACCATTCCAAGAACATTCGTATAGAAATCTATGGAAGTTTCCACATTCCTACACAATCTTGATACATGATTCAACGCCATTAGAGGAGCCTCTTGCTGCTCTTTTTCTTTCTCTTCCTGCGCCATACTTCTTGATCTTCTTCTTCTCCTTTAGGACAAATGACAAATGACAAGTAATAAAAAAAGAGCAAGAGATGGAATGGGGAAGAGGTCTGCATGCACGAAGACACGTTTTGAGATTTTCCTACCAATTCAACGTCGTCGTTTTTGTGTCGGTTCTTTAAGCGGTAAATGACCTGCGTATCGAGGTCTACATGCATGCAGCCACGTTTTGAGATTTTTCTAGCAATTAAACGTCGTCGTTTTGTGTCGGTTCTTTAAGCGGCTAAATGACCTCGAAAGACTAGGCACCATTTGATCCAAAGCTCCTTATACCATCACCATCGAATGAAAAAAAAAATTAAATTTCTCTTTCAAAAGAAAAGAATAACGTGCCACAGCTTTCCATCTGCCCTTCTGGCAGCTTATTTTAAAATGGGAAGATCTAGAATAACGTACCACAATTTTATTTTTTTCAAAATTCTCAAAACCACAAGAATTTTTTTTTTGTAGTTTTACCTAAGAAAATTACGCCTAATACACAACTCAAATTAGCTCATAGGTCAACAGTATACTTCAATTACACCAAACTTCTGGCAGCAGTTGAACTTTGTTTCTGAAGCATCTACCAGAGTCTCTTACAATGGTAAAGCCAGCTATGAAATCTTTTAAGTAAAATTCAATTGCATATAAATTTTGGAATAAATTATCAAGAACTAAGGACAACTTTTCTTGTTCCAAATTGGGATATAAATGTTAGGAAGCTGAGGCTTGACCAATATTTTTATCACCAAAAATTGCTCCCTATCTCATCCACAATTACATGACAAGCCATTCATAATTACAAAAGAAGGTGTTTTACATTAGATTAGATATAGACAGGAACCTTGATCAGATCATGATCACAAATAAATATACATACATCTATTACTCCTTGTTACGAGAAGAACGGTCCTTCCTTTGGCCTCCAAGAATACGTGAAATTTGCAAACCTCTGCTAAATGCTTGGTTGAAAAGCATACGCGTCTGGAATTCTGAAACAAATGGAAACCAAGCCAAGAATGCAACTGGTGTGAACAGAAGCAACCCCATTACTATCTCATAACCTCGAGCCAATGTCTTAACTGATCCCCAGAACCCAGCCTTCTGAACTACTGGCTTACAAGCTTGTGCAATCTGTAAAGGCACGGTTTATAAATCAAGTCTAATATTGATATAAGAGAAAAAAAAAAACAAAAAAAACTCACTATGTTCCAAAAATGTCAATTTGAAAGATATCAAATAAACCAACTGTAGAAATGTTTTTCAAAAGAAATAAATTTGTCAAGCTTATAGATAAGAGTCCAGAATAATGAATGAATGTTCCTTTGAGCTTGAAGCGTTACAAGCTACGTTGCCATGTGCAGGAATAGAGTTGCCAAGATTCAAACTTTAGACCTCTTGGTCTAGCAACCAAAAATCTTTAGAGAAAAGCATTGTTGTCCTTCCAGTCCAACCTCTTGGTCTATTACTAAATTTCAGTTTCAAGTAGACTAAATTGAAAATTATAGAAACGTTAACTACAAGAAAACCCACTTACCAAAAGCATTCCCCATCCAGTCGGCATGAAAGCAAGAATGCAGACAACAATGTCTTGAATTGTCATGTGTGGCAATGCAATTAAAGTAACCAAAATGGAGACAAAGGTAAGGAATATCATTCCCTTGATAAGCCGGAAAACAAGCTGGAAGTTTGCACTGAACTTTCTCCTTCCAACAGATACAGTCTGAAAAAGAAAATTGATTGTTTTGAATCACTTAACAATATATTCATGCATGAGAGTAATCTAGGGGCAAATATTGTGTTATTCAAATCCCATGTCAGTAAAAAGATGTGCCCCGTGCCCCAATAATAAGCATGTAAAACATTCTAAGGGAAAAGGATTAGTTGTTCACCTTCATCACGAACAATATCACAAAGATGACCAGCCATGATATTCCATAGACCTATAAATAATCAACAAAAGAATGATAGTAATGTTGGAGCTTCTAACCTTTAATGATAAATTTAAGTTCAAATAAAGAAAAAAAAGAAGAGTAGTTTCAAAAGAATACCAGAAAACTTTTAGTTTCTTTTGTAATCTTCAGGTGATATACCAGCCCATATTGATAAATGAAAAACCGCAAAGACAAACATATCTCAGCCACAATGCCACGTTTTCCTGAATGACGCAGGTGTTCTTGTTCCTCCTCCCACCATGATTCCCAACTCTTTTCTGGAGGTACACCTATACCTCCTCGATTACTAATCCATTTATTCCAATCAGTCCAATCATCAACAATCTTTTGCCACTCGAAGCCAGAAGGATTAAATAGGAAGGGAGCAAAAAGCCAGGTCCCAACCATAAACCACATCGAAATAGTAATCAAGAGATAAGCAACAGCACTTCTATAAGGCTGACCAAATATCTGGTAAACAACTAGCAAAATCATCATCTCGATACCCTTCACAAAGTGGCTTCGAGAATAAAGCCTATAGTTTTCAGCAAACTTAGCATGAAACACCACAAATCCTCGACCTGTAGGCCTGTATTTTGCACCTCCATGAAGCATGGTCCTTCCATAATAATGTGTCTTAGTTCCAAGAGAAAATGTGAAAAACACTGGTGCCAATTGCAATTGCATCAATATAAATTCACTTAGAGCAGTTCGAAAACCTCTTTCCAATCCAATTTCCATCAGCATAGGTAAGGCCATTAGGAACCCAATTTGAACAAATGATTGAGACGCAAGAGCCACCTGAAGAGGTTTGTTATCTCGGATTGCTTTCTGATTGATCAAACCTTCTTCCAGTCCACTTAGAACAAGATAAAGGCGACCATAGAGGAAGACATATACGGTAAGCACAGTTATCTGTAAGGGAAAAGGAAGACTATTATAATCGATTACATTCTCTAAAAAGAATTAAGGTAAAAGAATAAAATCTTATGACATACCAAAGTACTGAAGTAAAATCCAACTGTGGTGAAATAGCAAGACATCATGCGGAAAAAGTCAAAGCGGTGCCCAAGTCGGTATATATCGCGACTCAAAGTCTGTTCACCATTTCCATTAGCAATTTTGGCTTCAAACATAGAAATTTGATTTAGTCCCACATCCCTACCCTTCCCAACTTGGATGTATTCGTGATGAGTAACATTGCCTTCACGAAGTGTAGAATTGAAACCTGCATTTCGAAATTAAGTCAGAAGAAGCTACTTTGTAGAAGTAAATTAAAAGAGAAACCTCTACAAGTATACATACCAGCAAATATGTCTTCGCTCAAATTGATAACCTTGGACGCTTTACTCACACCGCCCCTTGTGAGATGAAAAAGCCTATCAAATACATCTGGATGTCCATAATGGAACCGAACCCTAGCAGAAGAAAGAAAAAGGTTCAGACATAAAAACAAATATTGCAGGCAGTGTGCAAAATGCAAAGTTGAACAAAAGACAAGTTTTGGCCATTGACAAATTCAATTAATATGTAAGAGTATACATCACATACACAAACAGTTTGAGGATGCACTTGAATGTGGACTAGAGTGCAATCAGTTTATTGTTCACATACAAAACAACTAAACCGCACTAAAAGAGGCACCGATTTTCTGGATGTAGCTAAGTATATTAACAGTAACAGAGGAACAGCTTAAGCCTTTTTGGTTTTATCACAGTGATACAGTGGTTTTTATCCAATGCTCATCATTATGGCATGGAGCTTTGCTACGATAAAGGTCTACACACCTGATTCTAATAATGGTATGCAACTTTGTAACCTTCTGAAGACATATCAAGTGAACAAACAAATGATCAGAGGATTTTGGAATCATTAACATCATGGTAAGATAACTCAATTCTAGCAACTTGGTTTTTCGACTTAAATTTTCCAACCTGATTTTTCTTGGAATTCTAAATCAGTATTGGGGCAGTATCCTAGTAAAGGATACAATTATAACAGACATTCTCAACTACTAACAATGCTCAAGAGCAATTGAAAAGAAATAGAGGATATTTTTTTCCCAAATTGACTCCGTGGTTAGAGAACTTCGATTCTAGCAACTTGGTTTCCGACTTTAACTTTTATCACCTGATTCTGATCATATTATATACTTGAATTTAAGAAGAAGAATTAGCAAAAAAAATAAATAAATTTCACTCCCATATCATGCGAGATTTTGATTAATTTCTAATTAGCTTGGGATGACAGTATCCGAGCTCTGATGAAATCTTTCAGGTACCAAAGAAACTTTCTAGACACTGTTAGCATCAACAATATTGATAAGCAAATGCAAGCATGATATATTAATCAAATGGTCATAGAATTATGCACTAGCATTATGGCCAGAAACATTCAACTTCTTGCAACTCGGTCATTTGACTTCATTTTTGCTGCAACCAGGGAGCTCTCCATCAGATGATATTGTTACACAGAAATTGAGAAAAAGAACGAAAAAAGAGTGCACTTGCAAAATTAGCTCCAAACTGAATCCGCGAGCCTCAATAGATTTTGAGGGATTTATATTTGGAATCAGGTGGCAATAATCAAAATAATATGCCTCTGTAATAAAACTAATGAAAAAAAATTGGAGAATGATTATATTTTAATGCCTCAGAAGAACTGCACTTCAGTCTGATTTATCCCTATTCAAAATGAATACTATTGGAATAGAAACTAAAGCAAATGCCTAGAATTCAGGTGCTGCATATAATCTCCACTCCAAACATTGCAACATAATTTTAATTGTTCTAGATAACCATGAATCACAAACCGTGGGAAAAAAATGGGAACAGATTTTTCAAGCCAAGAGAACTTACTTCAGTGGATTGGCCAACAGTCTTTGACCTATAGTTACAAAACTCGTCTCCTGATTTGACATGAACCATGCAAGAGATGAAACACTGGACCAACGAAAGAAAATTCACTGTTATATAATACCATGAAACACTACACCAACATATTCACTGTTACATTATACCATCAAATCCAACATCAAAAGGACTTGTACACAAACAATAATATAGTACCTTCCTGTAAATATATGCTCTCTGAGCCCCAGTATTGTAGGATGTCTCACTCCATCATGCTTTTTAAGAAATTCTTGCAGTAAATTCCTCATTTTTAAGGCCTCCTCCATGTAGTTATCCTATGCAAATAAATAAAACACTAAGTTATGATAAGCGTGACACTTGCCCACATAATGCATTGTCTTGATTCATGGACACTTTACCTGGTTCATATCTATTGTTTGCAAGCCTTCTCCACGTGTAAAAATAATAGCGTGATTTTGGTTTTCTGGTTTTCCCTCACCCAAGATGGATGGTCCTGGAAGTTTGATCCGATAAATGACCTGCACTTGCAAAAAGACATTGGATAATGTTTGTCCAATCAACATTTAAGTCATACAGTAAAAGTAAAACTACTATAGCATAATACGACTTAATAATAACGAATGAAATGATAGTGCATTGTCCAAAAGAAACTAAACTGTACAAAAGCTATTTTTGACTTTAAGTATCACCTTAAGCTTTTGGGTCAAATGGTTCATTGACATAGTGCGGTTGTCGTATTAGAATCTCTTAGACCAAGAGGTTAAGAGTCAAATCCCGGTAGGCATGGTATGTGCTAGAAATCAGTATAAAAGATGTTGGGTCTTAACTATGATAACATAATGAGCAGAAAATAGGAAAAATGAAATTGTGGGATAGCAATCAACAACGAGGAAGTTCTAGCTAAAGCATGTTTCATATATTTGTAGCGAATTGTGTTTGCCGGCCGAAACAGTTTCGACAAGTCAAAAGCACGTTTCATATTTTTGATATTAACAGAAACACACCCAGAACCGTGCCGTACTAGTTTCCAGGAGTTTTCATTTACAAAAAACGAGCATGCAACACAACTTTAAGGTTAATTAGTTTCTTGACATAGTATTGAGAGCCTCCTAGACCAACTAGTTGAGCTCTCAACTCATGACAGCTCCATTCGTTAACGAAATTTGAACAAATGGTAAGATGAACCATTGTTGTATAACTTCAAGCCCAAGGACTGTTTGCAGGGAGCGTTAAAGATGATAATAAAAGTCGTTAATGGATCTACCTATCACAGCTTACCCTTTGGGTCAAATGGTTTCTTGACATTTACTAATTATGATTATTGTATCAGTTAATTTATCAAAGCTAAATAACACAGAAAGGAAGATATAACAAAAAACAATACAATTCAGTAATACACTAGAGCATGAACGGTTACGATGTGTTTGATTCCAACAGATACTAAACTAGACTGCTATTACGCAAGAAGAAAAATTAGATCTTAACATTTTTGACACTAAGCAAAATATCTGTTAAACTATGTTGTTATGAAAGAAACAATCGATCTGGCAGATTGCCTTGATCAGAATGCAATATTCCAAGCTCTTGAAATAGTTGGAATTTTACCTCATCCAAATTTTGAACTGGCTCTAGAGGATCAATTGATTTCGGTGAGGCAGCCTTCACCAGAGCAGAATAATATACTTTTTGGTTGTTCTTCTTGGATTTATCTTTGTTGGTTACTTCAACCTCATCAATGTATGCCACGCGGAGAGATGGATATCTACCAAACGAAAAAACAAAAAAAACTGTCAACAATTCGACACATAAGTAAATAATGAAATAGCTAACCAGAACATACGCTGTCATGAGTTTCAATATATCTTGAGCTCGATGATCGCCCGACCGCTTGTGAATCCCATATTGTTGACATGATACCACATATGTGAATTTCATATCAGCTACAGCTTGACACTGAGCCAACATTGACCTTTCCCCCTTTGATTGATCATCAGTATTCAGCTCTATGGCTTTATAGCCCTCCATCAAATCTGTATTGTGTGATAACAAACATCATGATAAGTCTATATCACAAACACAAAGCCAAATAATTAACCATTGTAGAGAATCAAAGAGATTTTTCGCTTACCTTCATGCTTGGCCATATCAAGGAAAGCCTGAAGCTCCAAAGCCCTCCGGTAATACATCATTCCTCTTACTGGAATTTTTTTTTCACCAGTTAATACGAAAAAGGTTTAGTTCTACGAACACATGCACCTTACAAAATTTCCCATCCCTCCAAGAACTCAACCCTTGATCACTAAACAGTGCGTGTGCACACATACACTCAGCGTAACAGAAAAAATTAGTAGGAAATAAAAAGAAGAGCGGGTACCAGTTCTGGTCAGAGTTTGGCCCCTGTAAGATGCCCAACACCGAAGTTCTTCTTCTAATTCATCCATTCCTCTTAATTCATCTTCATTGTGGCACTTGACTCTCTCAAGAAAATTCTTCCATTCATCTGTGTATTACAGAATATAACTAAAGTTAAACACATGGATCAATAATCACTTAGCATAGTAATTGATAAGAATTAGAAACAAAACCTGGAAATATTTTTTGCAAGTAAAAGAGGATTGAGACACCATCTTCATTTGGCACTTCCAAATCATGCAAGGAAAACAGTACCTCCTCTGTGTAGTATGGAGTTAAGACACTGCAAAATTAATTATTACAGGAGGAAATTAGTCCATGTTATTCAACAAGAAACCACAAAAGAACCTAAACCAACAATAAATTTTCCCTATCTAGTTGTAAAATTGATTGATGTAATAAGAGTTATACAACAGAAACATTGTAATATAACAAATCAATGGAATGCCCACCCCCACCGCAAAGGATTGGAAGTAGATAAGATTAAACTAAACTGCTCACAAGGAGAATATGCAGAATACACTGCAATATGCTACAAGGCGGTAGCACATTTTTGTTTTGGCTTGATGCGTACCATCAATTGCATCAATTTACAAATTGAAAAACTAATCAACAACAATCAGTGAGAATACTTACGAAAATGAAAGCATATTGCGCACTTTAGGAGGAGTTGGCATGTCCATAAATAATGAATTTGAGAAAAAAGAAATTCGCCTCTTAGCTTCAAGGTTGGATGGCACATCCATGGCAGATTCTTTTGTTGTAAGCAAAAGATAAAGCCGCTTGATCTGCAAAAGCAGATAATAAGTGAGCTAAGTTCATAAAATACACATGCACATGCAAGAAATAAGTTGGGATAGTTATCATATGAACATACTTTCTCTTTCCATGCTTCTGTAGCAGGTTGAATAGGAAATCTAATGGCTCCTGAAGACGCAAATAATTGATATTGTTGATCAAAGGAAATCATTTCCTCTTGTCCAGTTCCACCATGCATCGAATCTACCAAACTGTTCGATGAATATTTAAACAGCATTAGAAAATTAATACATGACAAAAACATTGACGAAATTATTAAAAAAGTAGTTGTACCTTGATATTTGATCCTCCATCATGATATCGCGCGTCACAACCTCCAGCATATCCTGGAATAGAATCACAACTTGATCCCTGTCTTCCTGCTTATTGCTTAACTGTATAAATTCAACAAAAGGGTTAGGGCTTCCTAACATTTCTTTTCTAATTATAATTCTTTCAAAGAGAACGTTACCAGATAGGTGATAAGCTTCACAAAATGGTCATAGAGGCTCGGAAGAGCACTCATCTTGTACTCAAGAATCAGGTTGCCTTCATTTATATGATTTTCAACTTCCTTAAATATGAAATCAATCACTCTGAAAAAATAAATAAATAAACAATTAGTAAGATCAATGTGAGACCATGGCTTCAAATATTAAGCTAGAGAAAGAAGATGGAAATTATGTTGATTTCAGTCTTCACTTATTCTATCCACAGAAACTCACTCAGTCTCCCGTTTCCCCTGAACCAAAAACTTGATGATATTCCTAAATGAAGCATAACATTCACGAACAGCACAAGACATATAGTTGTCATTAGCAATTCTCTTTTTCAGCTCTTTATCTTTACCATTGCTATCTTTGGCCATGTCTAATGCTATAGGAATCTGAAATGCAGAAAGATAGATTTAATATATTGACATGAAGACTGCCCAGATTAGTACTGAAGTATATAGAATGAAACCTTGCTAGCAAGCAAAAAGGGAGGCCACTGTATAAGACCTAGATCTTGATCTGCCCAATATGGGACAAGTAACAAATCCATTTCCCTGAAAGCACAAATACACCCAAATATTAGACAAAAATTTGATAAATAATGCATATTTCTAGCAACATCTTACCTATCGCTTATTAAATCTTCTTCTCTAAAACTACTGATTATTTTGTTCCACAACTGTGCAAATCTCGCTGCTCCATCTTCTTTGTTCGATATAATCTGCATTGAGCAAGCAATGATCAAACATTTAAAAATAAAATAAAATTGCACCTAAACTTGTGTTTGAGCAATCAGTTTTTGTATGTAGCTAGGATATTTCACGTTGAAGTATGCACGTTTTTCCTAAAAAAAGGCCATGAGTATTTTTCTGTCTATGTGTGCGCGTGAGACAGAGGTATGTATCTGTGTGTACAATATTTCAAGCCTAACCTCTGCAAAATTGCGAGACAGGGTGGCCTTAAGTCCTTTTTTCTTTGGCTCACTCCTCTCTTCTGGAATCAAACGGGCATTAAAAGCACCAGGCAATGATTGAAATCGAGAACGAAGCATTCCCAATGTTCGAATCTGAAACAGATATGAGATTAGAGCAAATAAAAATGGTCCAAGAATTCATTCTGCTGTACATAAAATCCAGATACAGAAGTCATGAAAAAACATTCATGAATACTGATGGCCTTGGTGGTTTACTAATCAACAATAAATTTTCAAATTAACAATAACATAGTATAACCATATGAGCAAAGTAAATAGCAAAATACATATCAAGCAAAATCCAGGCTCCAATTAAAACGCATGAAACAGCAAACACACAATTAACTAACATGCACGAATGTCAAATTCAAGAATGCATAAAATGTTTATTGTTTCCTGATAATATTGTCATCGTCAGAACTTATAAACATGTAAATGCATTCGTTAAAATTGTTTTCATTATTCCATTTACTTTACTGACAGAACTTTTCAATTTACATTTAGTTCCATTAAATTCATGTGAGCTACATGTGTATTTACAAACACAGAACAAATTCTTAAACCTATTCAATTTCTTTCTTGGTGATATTATGGAATTGGATTTAATGAAAGAACAAAGAAATTATTTGCACCAATAAGAGTTCGTAGAATCTGGATATGACACTAGGTTCTCTCAGGCAAGCCCTTTTGATAGCAGACCAGGTAAAGATAGAATGAAGTCTCAAGATTGAGACCTGAAGGATAAATTAATATTGATTTCAAAATAGAGAGACCCGCAGCCAGATCATAAGGAAGGGCCTGTAACATGTTGCAGTAAACCACAGACAGCAATGTCTCAATGGGTGGCTGAATGGAGAGTAGAAACTCTGCCATAATGACTCAATAGGTGGCCAAATTGGGAGAGAACTTTTTTCCATGTGATCCCTTCTCTACAACACTACATTTCATAACCCTGTACTAACATGTCAAATAATTTATATTTTTCATATAAAATATTTTAGCAAAGCAAAGAATGTAGATCACAATAAGAAGAATGAGATATGTTCTTAGCCTACCATTACATGCTGGAAATAACAAATTTAGAAAAAGTAACTATGTCTTCTTTTGCTGAAAAAACGTTTAACAAATAACACTCTAGAAATTTCTCAAGCATAAATACAAAGTCTGGAAGAAATTAAATCTTGAAACCATGATATACCAGATTTCATAACCATGTTCAGCAACAAAAGGAATTTACCCCAGCTGTGATCGTGCCAATCTGGGGTTCTATTTCTTCTAATGCAAAATTTTGGCACAAATGTACCATTCAGTTTTCTTCATAAAATGAATACTTTAAAAAACATGAACTCATCAGAAGCCCAAATATTGTGTCATTGCATTTAGCAATGGCACTTGTATTCAGCACCAAACTTCTCAAATGATAAAGCTTTAGAATTCAATGTTAAATTTTATAGTAGCACCACTTAGTCAAGATGCATAGCGGAACCATAGAGTAGAGAAAAGGGTGAAATGGTATGCAGGATAAATGATTCCTAACCTCCCCAAGGCGTCGGAAGGCACCATAAATGCCTCCAAATAAAGTGGAGAATATGGCATACCAGATCTGGGTATCCATAAAATATACCTGGAAACAGTTAATATGTCAGATTCTATATGATATTCAAGTAAAAACAGAAAGTGCACTACTGACGAAAATAATTAGCCCATACAAGGATAATTGGAGCCCAGAGCGCTACTACAACTCCAATATTGTTTTTTGCTGCAAAGAAAACTGAACAGTAAGGCTTTTCGAATAAAAAAATAAAATTAAAGTGATCCTGCAATGCTGTTTACCCTGTGGAAAGAACTCATGCCACTGGAATTGAGTTACATGAACACTCATAACAGCCTTTGTTGGACTGACTAAAGGTTTGATCTGAAACCAAGAAAGAATTATTAGAATAAGAAAATGGACAAAATTGTGTTTGACCAGAATATGATAATCTCACAATTAACTTCATCAGTAATACTAGCTACATGATATTCCATTTTCATTCTTTTTATTTTAAAATAAGAAGTTCTACCTAAGGGGAGGTTTGAAGGTTGTAATATGAAGGAGATAATAATCCTCTATCCCAATACCTGAAAACTACCAGCAAACACAAAAAAAAAACTATTTTCACTATTTAGTGACATAGTTTTTTTTTGGGGTGTCAAGTGGAAGTGCAGTGATAGTGACATAGTTTTTTTTGGCGTGCATTTTCTTCTTCACTACGGGTAGCTCCTAGCTATCTTTGGCGAGGAAAATGAGTAGAAGAACTGAAGGGGCACTTACCCCAAAATGCACCCCAAAAAAAACTATTTCACTAAATGCACCCCAAAAAAAACTATGTCACTAAATAGTGAAATAGTTTGTTTTGGGGTGCATTTTGGGGTGCAGGTAAACCAAAAAATTTGCACTATTCACAAATTCATGGTTTGTGTGGGGCTAATTGGGCTTGGCACTTAATGGCCTTGTTCCAACCCATACTATATTTATATCGAGGTTGGGCCATACTAAGGGAACTAAATTCCTTGTCAAACAAGTATATTCATATTAAAAAAGTTAGTCTTAAGAATTACAATTAAACTATAATAACGAACAAAATGTTTAGCAAAGTAATTCAACAAAACTCAATAAACATAATCTTAAAAGTAAGATAAACCGTATCACAATTTAATAATAAAAATCAAATTTGTATAAGCAAAAATATATAAAATATGAACTATATCAGGGCAGGCCTGGTCAGGCTCGGTCTTTTAAGACAAATCCAAAACCAGGCCACTTAATGTGGGCACTGGGACTGGGCCAAATGTAAGCATGTCCATGCCCAACCATGAAGGGCGGTCTTGGGCAGGCCTGCAGGCCCATCAACAGGTCTACACTTAACTAATAGCTTATACAAGACACTAGAGAAATTTGTATGACAGACCTCTATGTAGTAACTGAATGCCAACTTTGTCATGAGAAGGAGAACCCAAAACATTGTATACCTGAAAATTCAGATAAAAGCCATCAAATGGTAATGCAAAACATGATTGCCATAAGTCATTTTAGCAATGAAACCTTACTTGAAGAGAGAGAGAGCGCTTTCATGCATTCCTCGTCCAACATAAAGCCGGGGCTGCAATATGAAAATGGCGCATATATGATCCGAGAACATTATAATGGAGTTTAGTAACTAAAGTTATAATTTCTTCACATAATTCCCAGTCATGAATTTTTGCAAATACACAAATTATATAATGAATGAATTAATAGAGAAGAATCCATTATGCAATACCTGTGACCACCACATCATGAGCATCACAATCCTGTAGTTTGACCTCTCAAGGAATCGGCGCAAAAAGGGGAAAAGAAACAACATTGCCGATAACATATTTGGTGCCAAGTAGATGACTACAGCCAAAATAAATAAAGAAGGCGAGCTTGAGTTATTCCCAAACCAACTTTTAATGGTTTGAGCAAATCCTGGAGGATTTTCCCAAGTGTAAGCATAAGTGACTGGTAGAACCACAACCCATGCAGCAGCAGAAACAACCTTCAGAATATATCTCAATTTGACGTAGAAAGACATGATCTGTCGCGCCTTCCAACAAAGTATTACATCGAGAACAGCTTCATTGTTTAACAGAAAATATTCTCGAGTCAATTTTTCAATTATTAGCAATGCCAAATAATTACAACTTATATTATTAGTAACAACAATAAAGACTTCTCATAATTCATATAAAAGGGGCATCACAAATTTCCTTCAACCACAAGACAAGACTACAAAAACAATCAAAGTAAAGGAAATGGAATTGCTAACATCATATATATACACAGAAAAAAGAAATATTACACACACACACACACACACACATATATATATATGTAAAGTCGATGTGATAAATGCTTGATCATATCTAAATGGCCAACTTTACAAAAAAAAAAAATATTTATTTTCTATCAAAAGAAAGAAAATGGTAAATATATTCAGGAGAATAAACAGCATTACCTTGCCCAAGCTTTAAGATAGCAGCAGTTATGAAGACACTCAATACTTTTTTGAATACATCACCGCTAAAAACAGAACCCAGCTGGCCCGAACCATTCCAAGCAACAATTATCATAGCCTTATCATAACGAGCCAGTATCAGTAACATATCAATGTCAAGAAAAATATTCAGGATAAAGAACTTTCAGTGAAAGATAACAAATACCTGTAAGCACAGGATATAAAAACTCCACATTCGATCAAAGCTTCTAAAGATATGCCAGAAAGAACGGATCTCAACAAAATTTACTTTTCCCACCCATCGATCTTTAAAAGCTGGTTTATTCTCCTGGATATTGTATCCCACAACAGTGAAAAGTACATTATTGCTAAGTTCATGAGGAAATTATTTAAAACAGATTTAGAACATTCATTTCAGTACCACGAATTTAGAACATCAGCAGAATAAAACCATTAAATTCTTCAAAATAAGTTACTCAAACATGGTCCTATGAAACCAAAAGAGTTTTTCCCCCATAATTGAGGTACGTACATGTAATTAAATTTGATCACTAAAGTTCACCACAAATAATGTAACTTATATATGCCTCCTTTCATTGCTGTACACCGGCTCGCATTACTAAACCAAAGCCAGATAACATTACAAAACAAGAAATTTTGCACTCATAATTAGGATACTTCCAATAACAATTACTAAATAATGAACTTCAAAGAAGTCCATAACATTCCCAAGGCGAAAAGTCTCACATGAATCAAAGAAAACAGAACTGCAATAATTTCACGCAAATCTGCACATACATCCCATAAATCTGTTAGAACTTAGAAGGCTTCTGCTATGTATGCCAATTACCTAATAAAAACATACAAGTGCAACAACATTTGAGTATTACACAAAACAAGAAACACCCTTAAACTCTCACAATTGATTTAAATCATAATATTGAATGATGTGCAAACAAACCTCTTGTTGGTATATTTTTTGCCAGAAATAGTAATTACTGTAGCCATTTAAAGGTGAAAAAAATAGAACACAGGAATAAAACAGCAACTTGCCTCATTTTTGTCATAACGGAATTGTGCAGTAGGCATGTGAAAGAAATCAGCATCTGCACGCATTGGCCAACCTAACCGAAAGCAGTCCACTGACCTGCAATTTGTATGATAGCAAATAAATGACAAATAAATAAATAAATTAACCATGAAAGGAAAAGAACAAAACTAATACCAGAAGTATTCATTTAAATCATCGTAGTTCCTCCATTGGGAATGCTTTGATTTGCCCTTTTTACTCCTTTCAGATTCCTGTCAAGTAATAAGATTAATAAAAATTTGGGAGCGCAAAAAACTGAAAAGCAGATGAAAAAATTCAAGATAGTAGAAGAAGGAAACACTGCATGCAACACCTTAGCAATCACATCATAGATAGGAGTTACAACTTTTCTCAGGAATGCCTCTTCTTCACCTCCATAAGCAGGCTTGACATTTTCCCCTGTCATGGGACTGACATTCCCAGCTAGCATCCCATATAGCTCAAATGCCATCTACAAAAAGGTGAGACATGTAAGCATCAATTTTCTGTAAAAAATTGGAAAAAGTCAATATTCACAAGAATATACATAACGTTTAGCAAGCTTACTTTAAAAGAAGAAAGATTCCTAACCCAGAAAAAAGTTCAGAGGAACAAATAAATGATAGGATAATATACATGTACCAAACCTTATCCCGCGGACAGCTAAAAATTTCAGGAACTGGTTTTCAATTGAAATTTAAAACATTTCTAGAAACGCAACCATTTAAGTTGAAAACCTATGAATACTTATTTCTTCCTTGAACTTTTCCCACTAGAATTAATAATGTAATCTGATATTACCTAAAAATGGATGCTCATACAAGAAGCAAGATTGTCAAAATGGATAAATGGGTTGACACGAGACCCAACCATTTGATAAATGGGTTGACACCATCCCATTCTTGAACAGTTACTAAGTTGACTCATTTAACCCGATTAACTAAATCTAATTAGACTATAAATTGGATACAATTAAAATTAGAAACTCAACGTATTAGAATTAGCATCTTTCATCAGACTTGACTAGATTGGAATCTAGTTGAAATTCCATAATCTCATTACGCAGGAAAGACGACAAAAATAAGAAAAAAAATAAACGTGACAAACAAAAGAGGAGAGGGGAGAGAAAAAACAAGAAAACAAAATGGGTCATGACCCAAGTTGCCAACCCTACATGAAGTGTTAAACCCGATGGGACTAGCAAAGGCAGGAGTCAAAAAAAAATTACACATGTCCTACTAGGCGAAAGGAGTTCCAAATTAAGGACTATTAATTGGAGAACAGGATCATAAAACATACGTGATGATAAATATAGCACAGGCATTCAGGCATGAATCTCAGGTTAGCAGCTTCCCCCCATATTAAAAGATATAGACCCATATAGAGCAATTTACGCTGCTGCACCTCCTGCTGTATAGTAGGTAACCTGAAAATGAAATTCCAGACAATGGTATCAGTATAACATCAATCTTAAACCTTTTGAGCATAAATAAACATAGATGGAAGAGACTGTATTAAAGCATGCTACAGTTTAATATAGTATCTATGCATTTATGTCCAACCCCATGTTTGAACTGAACAAGTAATATTACTATCAGTAGAGTATTTGGCCTAACAAGTGCAAGCGATAGGAGAAATAAGGAAAAAAATAGGTTCAAGGCTTAATCATATTACTTTCTCTTTGCCATCTCAATGCATATTTTACATGTCGGAAGGACATCAAATTATAAATTACGTACGCAAATAACGAAAACTAAAAGAAAGCCCAGCATTCATTTCCATGTGCTTCAACAGAAAACATAAAATGGAGCTGGGGTAGTTCAAAGTTTAATTTTCCACATTTTCATTCACTAGCATATTCTCCTTTCTCATTTTAAAAGAAGTAATAAACTTCCATTTCTATTCCTTTCTTAAATCGAGTAATTCTTTCCTCGGGTGCAAAAGAATTTCCCTTCATCAAGATAAAAATAGAAAAATAATGTCACCCAGACCCAGCTACATTGCCAACAGGAAAATGAGTGCTTGGAAGAAAAATCATATAGAAGGAAGAAAAGGATGCTGCCTATGTTTATAACCCAAAGCGCAAACCAATAAGCAAAATGAATGCTACTTCTAACTTTAAAATTTTGAAAATGGAAGTTTACCAAAGACTACTTTTTCTGTCCAGGTACTTGCACCATTTCTTGTAGTTCTTGAAAAGCTTCTTCATCACTTCAGTCAATGCACGCTCATCCAACTGGGGAAAAAAATGGGTTTCCACATGATTGTCTCAGTTGGTCAGAAACAGAACTGCATGCATTACTTATCATTATTACTATTGTCATGTAGACAAACCTTGGGTTGTTGATCAGGCTTCGGAAATTGCCGAATGTGAACATTTGCAAGCAATAAGATTAGGTGCTCTCTTTGATTAGCCACATTATCCTTCTGCAAAATTAAGATACAATGTTATAAACTCTAATTTTATTCATCTACATACTTGAATACAGATTTGCAAGACCAATGAACGGTGCAGTAGCAGAGTAAACATAACAACGGCATATTACTTGAAACCCGAACATTGCTTGAAGCCAATCCAAAACATCTTCATCCTTTTTCTTCTTATAGTCCTTATGCCATGGGAGACCCCTTGTGTTGCGAAGCGCAACAACAGCAGCTTGGATCTGAAAATAAAATTAAATATAAGACCAAATGAACAAAATTGGAGTATAGCCAACAATAAAATCAAAATAAGGAAGAACACCTCAGGGTATCGCATAATGGCCTGATTTGCACTATCAGGATCGAGAGGAAGGATATTGTAAGGAACGTATATCTGAGTCTTTTCCGCAACTTTATCCTGAGCTTCCAAAATCTAGAAAAGTTCCACCAAAAAGAAATCATAGATAAGTAATAGCTAGAGCAGAATCCACCATAAATGTAAATTCATACAAAAATATGAGAGCAGCTAGAAAGGTAGCAGAGTGAAGCAACAAAGTTTCACCTCGCGATCCACTTCAATAGATTGCGTCATATTAACAGCCTTCAAAACCTCAAAGAGAACGTTAGCAGTTTGGTATGCCTTGGTAAGTTGTGCACTGGGTTTAAAGAGAGAAATGATATCCCATCAAACAGATATTTCAAAAAAAATTAGTAAAAATATATTGCACTAAATACTACCTCCATTCTTTTTATATGTAGTTCAAGGTTTATCAATTTGTTCATCCTTATCACATTTAACAATTTTTCTCGAATTTCCCCTTATTAATGGTAAGAGACTGATTTAGCATTAATGAAAATAACCCTACATATACCACAAAATTCATGAAGAAACATTCTGCATCGAAGGTAGAGTTTTAAGAGAGAAGTATATAGGGTACATTAATCATTTTGGTAGCTTGATTTATATTCGGCTGGTCTTGATAAAAAAACCCTTAAACGACACATAAAAAGAACAGAAGAAGTACCAAAAAAGAAAAAAGAACCTCTTTCTCTCAGGTAAATAACTAACCGATCAGCTTTATCTGCTGCATTTTGCAATGCTTGGATATACTTTTTGTAGTAATGCTGATAGAAGCTCTGCATTTCCCTGGCATCACTCTTTTTCACCCTTCCCATCAAGGTAGGATCATTCTCCTGAAGGAAAAAAAAATCAACATAAAATCTATTAGCAGCAAATAATACTAAGCCTAAATAGCAAAAGGTAATTGCAGGAAGAGTTCACTTTCAAATTTTTGAAACTGGGTACATTCGGAGCAAAACATTAATCTGACCACATCAACCTATCCAGAAGTTCAAATACTAATTGTTTTCAAGAGTTGCACAATACATGGACACACAATCTATAAGACTATAAAAATGACTTAATTATCCAAAGATCATTGTCAAATCTACAATGGCTTACTTTACCAAAAGTTATATAATGGTGTCAAGATTTATGTTTCTTAGCCAAGTTAGTCATTAGAAACTTATATACTTTCTAGTGTTGAAATATTAGTTATTACTTTACATATATCTCAAGGAGTTGAAAACTTGAGATTTCTTCTGCTGAAGATTTCCAACAGAAATGATTGGAAGTGTCAGCTCGCTGGTCGTATTAGTGTTATACCAATCTTTAGAGTTAGTGTTAAAACACCCAACACGAACACAACACTGTGAGTTGATACAAACTAGGTAACTAGTATGACCAATTCAATCTATTAATGGCTCTACCCCATCTGGTCAAGTGATTCAAAACATCATAAATACCCTCAATAAATTTGTAAGTATATAATAAACAAGAAATTTTCAAAAGGCAATTTTAATATTTGTTTGTCACAAGTCATTTATCAAGTCAACAATGGAATGGCATGAGCATTTTATTGTTGTTGTTTGGTAGACAGTATCAACAAATATCACTATATTCATGTCTTGTTTAAGGAATAAAATTAAGACTTCAAGCCATTTCTTTAAACAAACTAATGTGCGGGAATTCAATGGAGTTCTTTCTTTGACAAGAGATTATTTCCAAAAACAGTAGTTCCCAAAATAGAAAACTTGTAATTGGCTTCTCAGAATAAGAAGTGAAATGATTATTCTTACCCTCTCAAGACGCTGAAGGAGAGCAGTTTTAAATTGGCGAACACCTCGTCCACTTGAAGTGGGATCCAACCTGTGCGCTTTCTCAAATGCATAAAACCGACCTACATCGTACAAGAAATCAAGATGTAGAGAGCAATTGAACATCAGCTATCAAAAAGAAATAGGAAGGAAAATGCAAATGGTTATTTTCTTGCATGAGAAGCCCGTAATTGTTATTGAATCCCATCAATACTAACAGTACCTTTTCAAATCAATTGATATAATTCAAACCTACAATTTTTTTTAGGAGACAAACAAATTTAAATGCCTTTTTCGGGGATACAGTCCCATGTTCAATCCATTATCTATAGCATAGGCAGGACCACTATGGCTTACAGATATGTCCTACTAGGGGTGCAAATGTGCGTGCTCATGCCAAGTATCATGCTTGAAGCCATCAAACAGCCAGCCATGGTTTCTGACCAATTCAGTCTTGACATAAACAAGCTTACAATGAAACAAGCAAAAGCAAGCTCAAGGAACATAATAACCGCAAGTGAGCATGGAGATAAACTTAATACAAGCTGATTTCATAATATTTTAAACAACACCAGTTTCACAGCGAACAAGTAAAACCTCCGTGCCAAACATCAAACATGATCAATTTTGGGTAAAAAAGAGCTAAATTATCAATTTCAGAGACAATGTACCCAAAAAAAAGGTAAAAGAAAGTGCATTCTATAAATGGTCCACAAAAAACTGATTGGAAAGCAACCAAAAACACATGAAATGAACAAAAATATAAAAAAGGAATGATTTTTAATAAACTTACATAGATAAGCAACTCTAGGATTACTAGATTCAACCTCATTAGCAACACGAAGAATAGGCGCAATCTCAACAAGTGAAGAAGGCACAACCTCACTATCAAATATCGACTCCCCAAGGTTTCCTGCGGTCTGTGTCCTCGTGATCCGCCTCTGCAACGGGGGAGTCCCCTGATCCGGTCCGCCTCTGGAAGACGAAGACATTTTCCCCGCCTTCTATAAACCTCACTTCACTTCACAAATCTAAAACAAAAAAATAAACAAAGATTCAACTTCACTGTTACTCTATAAGTTGAGAAAATCAAAAGCAGAGATATAAGGAGAGAAAATACCTGCGGAGTTCAAAATGTGAAGCACATTACATGAAGAAGCTGCAGAAAAGTGTTAAGAGATGAGATTTGAAGAGAAAGAGGGAAAGGAAACCCTAAGTTAGAGAGAGAAAGTGAGGTTAGAGAGAGAAAGTGTGGTTGCTGCTAGAGTAAGCTACTGAGGGATAGAAACAAACAAAATGAAAAGAGCTTTCTTTGTTTGTATTAAGTGTGCAAAAATGGTGAAGTGAACATGGAAGAGAAAGTTTTTTTTTTTTCAAATTTCAAACCTTTTTACTGCCATTGGTCGGTTTTGGTGCTCGAGGTTTGCGCCAAATGTATGACCTTCAACCACTGTTTTTTTTACACAATTGACATTCATTCTTTCGGATTTCCTGCTCTTTTTAAACGTTAGCTAACAAAATCAACGGTAAATTTTAATTTCTTTCAAAAATATTGTTACACAATTTTTTAAAAGTTTAAATACCTTTTTACCCGATATAGTATTTAAAATACTGGAATTTATTTTTTACGATATTATTTCATCACATTTATGATATATTAATTGGCTATAAGGATGAAAAGAATACAAGTTCGTAATCTATTGTTTTATGTCACAATTTGTTACATGTGTACATACCACGTGACAATCCAATTTGAAAAAATAAATAAATTTTATGGCAATAAAGTTTTACATGTCAATTAATATGACATGTGAATATGTCTAAATATAATTGATATATTTTCATCTTAGGAGTGATTGAATATGACAAATTAAAATATCACATGAGGCAAATGTCAACATTTTAGATATACGAGGGCAAAAATGTGTTTAATCTTTTTTAAAATATTACTTATAATTTTTTTTAATTAAAAAGTTAATATATTTGATTATAATAATTTAAGGATTCCTTTCAAAAGAAAATAAAATCTAAGGATTTAATAATATTGATTTGAATATTAATGAGATGTGTAAATTCTACTATACAATGTAATGATGATTCTAGTAAAAGAAAAGAAATTTATGTGATGTTTATAATTAGTAAATAAAGTTACATAAAATATCTGCTAACTTTTTCCACATTAATAATTATTGATATTCTTGATTTTATGGAAACGTATCTATTTCTTGTTTTTGTAAAAATAAAATGAAAAGAGATGTCATATAATTTGCTTAAACAGTGGCAAATCCAGTAAATATTGCTACACAACTGGCCATTTCAGGAAGGTTATTCAAAATTCAAAAGAATTTTGTATACTAATGATCTGAAAAGGTTGAACGCCCGATAGAGTAGCCGTTAAAATGGAGAACATTAATTGACAAATCTACCCTTCTGTCATCCCTCCCTTTAATTATAAATGCAACTACACTTTAGGAGGGTAGAGTAGGAATATGAGGATAAATTAAGGATAATTAAGTCATTTAATAAGGAAAAATCCCGGGAGAAGAGATAAATGTCGGTTTGTTTTGTTCGAAATTCCATATCAGCTTTTCCCTTTAGCATATTGGGTCCTCACTGGTCACTCTTTATCATCATGACGTGGCATTTCAGAGATAGTGTAATTAATTTACTATCTGAGCCAATTTTATACAACCATTGGTGTTTACTTGGTTCATATCTCGGGGCTTTTGATATTTATAAGATTATTGCTATTTATTGCTATTTTTTGCGAACTACAATCTATTTTGATAAATATGTTCTTTTTTATTTTGGATAAGTTACAGAAAATAAAAGTTAAAATCTCTTAAAAGAAAAAGTATTTTGAAACTCAAACATTAAAAATTCGAAATTTAAAATATCGAATAAGTCAACAAATTCATAATGGAATAGTGAAGATCAATTATTAGAGTATGAGGTACTCGGAAATTGAAAACACATTAAAAAAATATAAAAAAATTGATTTTTTCCGGAGAAACGCCCATGGTGGACGTTTCTCCATATTGGAGAAACGCTAAACGCTCGCCTTAGGGCGTTTCTCCATATGGAGAAATGGCCACCTAGGATGTTTCTTCATATGGAGAAACGCTCGCCCTACCTAAGGGGTTTCTCCATATGGAGAAACGGCCTCCTAAGATGTTTCTGCATGGAGAAACGGCTTCCAAGACTAAAAACGCTATTCTTTTTAGAATTTTTTACAAAATTAACTATTTTCGAGTATGTATTTTAAAAATTACGTTTCTTCTTTGTGATTTAGTGCATAATCGTGACCAGAAAGTGTGATTTTGGAGTTAGAAAGTTCAATTTTGAAAAAGAGGGGTTGAGAAGTTTTAGGATCTCAAAATGAAAGAGGGAATCATGGCAAAGGGTATTTTGAGAAAAAGTGGAATGTATTCGAAAAAAATGGTCTGTAAATAGCAATCCACTATTTATAAAGATCGGAATTGGTTAGGATTATTATTGTGTGTTTAGATGTTAAATAAAGATGTATTTTTTCTTTTTTCTTTAGGGAAACACAAACTTTATCATAGCTTAAACTTAAACAACCGAGTTCGATTTCCAGTTCATTAAAAAAGTTATGGTATAATGTAGAAAATGATAGTATATTTTGTCCAAAAAGGTATACATTACTAATTATGTAAAAAAATTAAAAAAAACATGTCAAATATGTTAATAGCCCTTCTAAAAGGGCAGATCTGTAATAACCTCAATAATAATAACACTAGTTGAATAGGAGATTTATATTTTTCATGCTATTTATGGAAAAATTCAACAATGCTTCATGGGCTACCAATTTAGTTAGTAGTCCCGGCCAATAATGTTTTGATACCTAAAAAATAAATACACATTAGATTCTTTTGCAATTTTGACAGCCAATAAATATGCATTGAGGGTATCTATTGCGTATTCGAAAATTTACATTTATTCACAATTTTCCATACTCTATACATTTTCTGTATTTTATGCTTTTTCATGTATTTTGTATTTTTTTTTTTAATTTTAGTACTCTCTGCTGTATGATATGAATATTTGAAATAAAGTATGAATAAACGTAATATAACACGTACGTAAAAATTAGTGGTCGGAAAATATTTTCCAATGTTGTACCGGTTTTTAGCCAAACAATTTAAAAGATTTGATTTTCATGGACAAAAAATTTCAATGCACAATATTTTTCTTCAAACAAATATGATTCTACAGTTGACTTGTTTGCTTAAATTGATAAATAATACTATATCAAATTATTTTCTTATTTACGAGTCTACCTTCTTTAATACACAATGTGGATAGTTTTGGAATTGATTATCTGTAATAGATTCCTCTTCCACACACATAAAAGAAGTCGACAAATTAATCCACATATTTTGTTGAGTTTGAGGATAATAATCTCCATTCCATTATATACTACAAAAATAAATGTAAGATATATTTTTTAAAATCATACAATATACAAAATTTATGATATTTTTCTTATATAATCTTATGTGACGTGGGGGGATGAGTTCGATATTTGCTAGTGAAACCAATGTTGTGATGCAACTTAGACAATTCTCCTAAGAGTGCCTGCTTCTATATTTACATTTTGTCTTCTTTAATTCTATCTCTATCAGACATAAAGATCAACTGATTCTCTACAAATTTAGAACAATGTACAAAGTACACTTCATTCATCAAACACATAGTCATTGTAAAAACTGATAGAAACTCGATCATGTCTTGGATTGTGGATGAATGAGACCCCATTTGTATTCTACCATGCTAACATTTTAAGGACACGGCACGTTGACTAGAAATCCTAACAATGTTCTCCAGAAATGATATGGTACAATTGTTTGGCTATCCATGTCACTTCAACAAGCCTCTTTATCGGTACCCGCAATTTCTTCTGCAATTGTCATTAACAAAACCCTGCATTCTGCACCACATGAGTTCAGTTTAGACTCAATATCGACATTGTCTTCGTATATGTAAACTTTTCGACATAAATCACTTGGCCTCTCCTTTTTCCACCAAATGTGACTTCACCCCAAAAGGTATATATTATCATAAGATAGAGAATTTGGCTAACCTGGAATCTTTGTGAAATTTAGTAGTGACATGGAAGCAAGAACCTTGTGCTCAATCTGCTCACTGTTTTCTAAACTTTCTTTCAATCCCGAAATGAGGACAGAGAAAGCAGAGAGGTGCATTTCGGAATGAGATAGGGAAGAAAGTGCACAGCTCAACCATGTAACAGTAATTAGGGATGCTTTCACCAAATCTGAGTTTCCGGAAGATAGGCACTTCGATATGGCATCTAAGAATGACCTTTTTCCATCGTTAAGTAGTGATGTCGACAAGTTTCTTAGCCACTCACTGATAGTCTCTTCTTCATCTTCCTGAATTCAATATAAGGTTAAGTTATTTGAAATCATTATAGAAATCTTCTCATGGGAAGCATCAGTTTTTACAAAGGAAAAGACAGAAAGAATGAAATGTAATACCGACTATACATACCAATGGAAGAGAGTCATCAAACAGTAAGTCGTCTTCTTGAGACTTGGCTTCATATTTACTTCTAAATCCTGCTGCTTTTAAAGTCCAACTTTCCGTTATCGACTTCCCAGAAGCAGAAAAACGTCCTCCTAAGGTGAGGAGAACTCTGCAAGAAGATTCTCTGACCTTATCATCCGTTAGGCTGACGCGGAGCGCCATTACAACGGCATCAACAGCTTCCTCCCTGTATATACTGTACTTCTGAGGTTCTACCTGTAGGATATGACAAATATTACATAAAACAATATCAAAGTTCTGCTTATAAATTTGGATGAAAAAAATATGTTAAAAACGGACTATTACAACAAGATCTAAAAGGAATATTGTAATTTGCCAAATTTCAATTTGAGTGAGCATACCAGGAGGTCTAGGTGCAAAAGAAGTGCAGCAACCCAGGGCTTTTGCTCAGGAGGAGATGTTTGAAGATATATCAGCACAATGTGCTTTGCATTCATTATCTCCTCATTTCGTAAGCCGCTTAAGAATAATTTCACATCTTTCCTGCTATAATGCAAAGAATCACAACATTAGTTTCCATGGAATGTCAGCGAACATTAATGAAGGAACATATGGTTGCTAAATGACTTCTGATACAAGAATTATTCCAGAGTCACTTGAGATGATTTTAGAGAGTTTATATGAGAATGAACATTAAATAACTAAACAAACAAACCGGAGTGCAAAAGCAGATTGTCATAGTTACTAAGAGGAAAAAAACTTATGCACCTGCACAGGCAAAGTAACTGAATCAGTAGAAGCACAGCATTTCTTCTAGATTTAGGCTGCTTGCTTTGAAGTAGCTCCAAGAGACAATGTCTCTCAATATTTTTAGCTATTTGGTTTCGGCAACTTGCATCTCCTTCAATACAACATAATAAGAGAGCCGCCACGCGTGTTTTCTCTTCCATATTTCCCAATATAAACCTTCTAATTAGAAATTCCAAGCCTCCAATAGAAACAAGATGTTTAGCATTTGCTAACCTTTCTTCCATGCTGAAAGTAGTAAGAAGCGATTCAAATATAAATATTGCTGTTTCATCCCTTTCTCTTGATTCATATTTCCCTGAACTCGTAGCTATTCTAGAGGCAAGACCCATAAGATGACTACTGTGCTCCAATTTCCAACTGTCAATAACACGCTTAAGAATAAAATTGGTATATGGAACTGTCTGACATTTTAAAGCTTTTCCTGTAACTGGACATGTTTGGTTTCCCTGTTTAAACCAATTCTCTATAGCTTCTCGCTCAAAGGTTTGCCCCGTCTCTAAGGTCACCGGATCCTCAAATAGCTGTCCAGAAAGAGGACAGATGAAGTCCTCAGGTGCGCTTGCAATGAAGGCTCCTTCTAAATCTGGTTTAAGAGGATGCAAATCAAGAATAAACTAAAAGAATTGAGATCATATATCAACTAATGTGTATACAGAACATGGTTTTTTTTAACTCACCAAGCTCATAGGAATCCCCGACTTTGACAGGCTGTAGCTAGAAAAGGATATGACATAAGAAAATATCAGGAGGCAAAACTAACAGAATGGAAGAACATTAGATGATAAACAAAGTATGCAACTGCCTATGGATTACATTAATACATCAAAGCAATACCTTGCTTGTTTCTGAATCAACAGGAACAGTGTGATCGCCGGACTCCTCAGTTTGACGGAGTTCAAAAACAGACTCTGCCAGGTTCATGAGGATTAACTCATTTGAACGTGTCTTCAAAGGGGATTTTCCTGCAGCTTCTTGGTGTTCTTTGAAGTTACTAATTTCATCATTGATATCCATTTCCTGTGTGGAACTCACTTTAACCAACTTCCATTCTTCTTTAGATACTGATACGCTCTCATAGTCCTAGTAAAATGTAAAATTAACAAAATCATTTGGAAGATTAAGAGAAATAATGCCTCATGAAAATTAAAATAAGGAGAGTACATGTATGATATATATGCATAAAAGTTATGTTACTTACAGAGGGGAATGCATTCTCTTGTGTGTCATCTCTGCAAGTTTTTTCTACGTGTCCATCGACATATTTAATTATTTCAGAGGAGTAGATAAATATTTTATTGACTTGAACAGCAGAATCATCACAAGAAGCTCCACCATTATCAATGTTCTCCTCATATTGACAAGTTTCATGGCTACTTGAACGGTTAAATACAGTTTCATACAGCTTCTTACTAACCATTGGCCGAGGAGAGAAAGACTCAGAAGGTATACTTAGACCTGAAGAATAATCCTGCGAATTTCCCAACTGAACTTCCCGAAATGACATTGCGGGGATGTGTACTGAAGGAGGAGAAGAGGCTTCAATCCCCTCGGTAAGCCAATCTTTGTAGTAAACTGCAATCTGGTAAGTACCGGAATCCAGAATTTCATTGTAAACTTTGTCAAGAAGCTCGAGTTTCCTTATCCTATTTGGTGCATTATTCAGAGAATTCGCTTCCTGATTGTACCACTCCTCCAAATGTGAAAGGTGTGGAAAGAATAGATAGTCAAAAAGTTCACACAACAAATGTGCTCGTGCTAAAAATGGAGAATCGCAGAATACTTGCAAAAGATACTTTGCTGATATCTTATCCTTCTTCTGTAACTTATAGGCCACACTGAGATAAAGATGTGCACAAGCAGACAATCTTGAACTTAGAGTTCCTGACGTAGACTCGTCTTTCAAATCATGTGAATTCAGACTTGTGATCATGCTCAGCTGCATTGAAGCTGTTATCAAATCCTTCCGGTTTGAGTTTTCCTCTGCTGACTTTTCCACTAGCTCAATTGCCTGTTCAAGGTTGGTAATGACTTTGCTCTTACTATTGTACACTTCTCCATCTTCATTTAGGCTAAGGGACGAGAAACAGTTTTGACGAAGTTTGATGCGAAATTCCTCATCTCTGAGGAAACTCTTAATGTAGCCATTTAAGATGGAGACCATGGCTTTGACAGCGACTTCATCAAGAGCAAGTTTAGGAAGTTGCGGTGCAACATTCTTGGACTTTTGTCTCTCATCACCTTCATAGTTTTTTAAGCTCATGGAATTTCTAACCGAACTGTCATAAGATGGTCCAGAATGGCCCAAGGTTTTCTTTTTTCTATCCGTTGAAGATGTATCATTGATCATATTTTTGTCATAATTGTAGGAGTTCATCTTAGATAGTTTCCTGCTGTCCGCTTTCCTCTCTAAGTACCTTTCCCTTTCCCCATTTCCATGAAAAGATCTTCTCCGCCTTTCCTGATTATACACTTTATCAGAAGATAGGTCCTTTACCCTTGTATCGTCTTCCTTCACTATCTCAGTTATTTCACTTTCCTCATGATATGCTATATCTTTATTTCTTTCGCTATTGAGAAAATCATTTGAAAGGTGGCTTACGCGATGTCTTTCTGAAGATTCGGTCTTTAACCTTCCACCTTCTCCAGTTTCTCTTGAAAGCAGACTATCCCTTGGTCTTCTGCTTGAACTAGCATCACTAGCAGGTAATTCACCCTTCACGATGTATCCAGATAGATCAGACCTTGTCCTCTCCGTCTTAACCCTATGACTTAATGGGGAGTCTTTCTTTGATTTGGCTCGAGAAGGATCTGCTCGGAAGGAAGCTCTTGATGTCATCCCTGATCTTCTACCTTTAAACCCTTCCTCTACAAGAAGCTCCTCCAAAGATGATGCCATTCCTGCTACTGGTAACAGAATCTACCGCCCTTCAAAATTGTATCCAAGAAAAAGGTAAGAAATCCAGAATCATGAATCAACAATTCAAATAACAATATGTAGAAAAAGCTAAACTATAAGAGAGGACACTTTTTCATCCTCTGCAGAAAAAAAACATTCTTTTCTTCACTTCTCCCCGTAAAAACTCAAACTTACAAATCTATACTCTTCCAATTTTCAAATTCCTTAAACTTCGTTTCTATGTGAATCAAAGTGGTTGAACTTTGGGATTCTACCAGAGTTATTTATACTGTGAAACTAATCTTTACAGTTTGCGTTTTAGATGGACGTGATTATCTTGTTTGATCCATGTCAACGATATTTGAGATGATTAACGAGTAAAGAAGTATTCAAAGTATGCGAATTGATGTTACATATATAAAACTGAAAACTTGTCACATGTTAACTATTGGTCTCCAATTTAAGTACTTTGATCAAACATATAATCCGGGAGTTAGCAAATGAATTCATAGAAAGAACATCAAACTGAAAATCCATACCTTGAAGCTAGTTGTGAGAATCCATGATGATCATGATCATGATCATGACATATAGAATGATTGTTGGGAAATGGGAAGTAGAGAATACAAATAAAAAAGAAGAGTATTTGAGAAAGAAAAGGCATGAGTGAAGGATGGATGTTGATGGTATAAAAAGGACTGCAACTGAGAGGAAAAAACAAAGAGAAGGAAGGAATGAATTACAATAGGCAACAAGAGAAAGAGCAACCTTGAACCTATGACAAAAGGAAAATGACAAATCTCTTCTTTTATATTATCATAATGTCGGATGAGAGGAAAGTAATTCATTTAAATATTGCTCTATCTTATTCAACCTCATGCAAGAGTTTATCTTTCTCATAGTAACTACTTGTTCTCTTTTTAATACATAAAGAGAGGGACAATGATTTTTACTTCCGAATTGTCATGATCCCATATGGGATTTTGTTTCTAAAGATTCTTTCCACTCTTGACTTAATCCAAGTATGTTTTTTTTTTTTTAAAAATAAATCAACCGGCAATGAACTGATTTCAATTTCAGAACTTTGACATTTTTTGTGCCTTATGCTCTTAATATAATCATTGACCAGGTCCTCAAAACCTGGTCAGTATCTTCACTAAACCCTTGTCATTGTCACGGTTTGAAATTCTTGAGAGATATTTTGCCAAATCATCCACAATTTGTGTCCAACTTGATTAAACAAATTTATCATGATTGGATCTATAAACTTGGTGTACTGTGTCACTCAGTGGTTTTAGATTCAAAGCTAGATACAAGTTTATATAATCTTGCATTTCGGTGTTATTTGGTCATGCTATCTATTTACAATAGAATCACGGTTGATCTAATATTTGTCACCGAGCTAACCTACCAAACATAAACTTACTAAATACGTATAAAACAAACAACAACGGTTGAAAAAATCGAATGTTATTATGAATATGTGTTACAAATACATAGTAATAGAGATTAATAAAAGTAAAGTTGGGAGTAAGCTAAAGAAGAGTGTAAAAAAGAAGGTTCCAAGTGTCAGGAACACCAGGAAGACACCAATGGCTGCAATCATTTCCTTGATTTATAGGATTGGTATAATAAAGAGAAGGATGGCCATCTTTTCTTAGCTGAGATAATCTTGTTATGTCCAGCAATTTAACATCTACTACTTTCATCTTTGCTATTACTTTTTTCACCAATCCAACTCCTAATTCTGACCCTCCATCACCTCTGTATTTTTTACCATTTACTGGTTCATTTTGTCCCTTGCAGCTTGACCCTGATTCATTCCATTCATTCCCACTACTCAAATCAAGAAACGAAAAAATAAATTAAATTTCTGTTTGTATTTTGATTCAAAATTTATTGTATTAAAAATAAAAATTCTACATTGGCATATTGATCCCGCCTAGAGAACGGGTACACTCTTCAAACTTCATATCATCCTTTATCATTTTAGCTAGACAGTGCACACGGATACCTTTACCCATTTGTAATTAATGTAAATTAAATAATTAAATTTTCTACATATAATCCATACACTATATCTATTATACGTATACTGTAAATATTTATTAATAAAAATGAGGTTACTCAGTTGTTAAAGTTACTAGTCATTTATAACATGTCCTATGATCACATTCACCTACATGACACTAATATATTCGGCAGGCCCATAGATTGTGCAAAAAGGCCGGAGCCGAATTGTTTTCCTCATATGCAGTCTATTATTGATAATAATAATAATAAGGCTTGATACACACAAAACCCCTTAAACTTGGTCAAATGTTGCAACTGTCCTCCCGAACTTTTAATTGTAACAAATTACCCCTCAAACTTGGCAAATTGTAACAAATAACTCCATATTTTGAGTTTAAAAAGTCAAATGCCACGTGTCATGCCCTTATTTGATATTTGAAAAGTCAAAGTGTCACGTGTCATGATTCTATAGGGTGTTTGAAAAGTCAAAATGCCACATGGAATGATCTTATAGGGTGTTTAAAAATTTATGCATCATTGGGGGTAATTTGTTACAATTTGCCAAGTTCAGGGGGTAATTTGTTACAATTGAAAGTTCGGGGGGACAGTTGCAACCATTGACCAAGTTTAAGGAGTTTTTTGTGTATTAAGCCTAATAATAACAATAACAATAAAAATATATTTTTTAAAGAATAAATATTATTTCAACCCAACATAAAACAAATTATTCTCAATTATTTGATAAATAAACGTAAACTTCTACTCTCTCATTTAATAAAATAAACATATCCACCAACGGATTATAGCTCAATTGGTACATTCACCAATATGTAGGTAGAGAAACCAGCATTTCGAATCATGCTCCTTGTAATTTATTAAAATAGAACAAAATAAACATTTCCTTTTTCAATTGTCTTCCTAATATAATTGTTGAATGTGAAATGCTGATTATTCATGTGTTCATCTGTTGAAAGAAATTTTTTCAATTTAAAATTATGAAAATTTACATATAATCTACAATAAAACAAAAAAGGCCTAATGGATTAATGTTGGCACACCTGAGAATGATGATTTGAAGAAAGCTGAGGATGCTCATTTTGCTTTGAACAATGCTAGAAATTATCTTTTTTTTTTGGCAAAAAGCTCTATTTGGCCACTGAATTATGCAAAATTTATGCATTTAGCCACTGACTTTTTATTTGGTCACATTTGGACACTGACCTTTTTTAATTTGGTGAAATCTCACGCTTATTATGATAATTGACATTCCTGCTTTTGTTTAGTTTAACAATTTTTAGTTTTAGTATCAATTTCTTATTTGAAATAGAGAAAATTTAATGTTTAACATTTTTATCTCATTAATTTTAACTTTGATTCAAGAAGTGTGAAATTTCACTAAATTGATAGATTAATGACCAAATATAATCAAATTACAAAGGTGAGTGGCTGAATGTGACCAAATAAAAGGTCAGTCGCAAAATGCACAAATTTTACATAGGCTAGTGGCTAAATAGTGTATTTTACCTTCTTTTTTTTAATAAAAGCACATATTAATTTGAAACCATACCAAGATTTTAAACATAATTGAACTTTTTGCTGATTATTATGCTGAGAAATTTTAGAATACTCCTGGAGTACGGGTGATGTGGTACTCCGGACCTATAATTCGATGACACGTCATATCGGTTAGCATCTAGGGTTCATCATTTATGGTTTAGGGTTTATTTTTTGGGGTCTAGGATTTTTATTTTTGGATCTAGAATTTTATATAAATAATTAACTAAGAATTACATTTTAATTAATTACACATTGTCAAAATCTTATTGGTTAATGAGACACATGTCTACTATTCATTGGCTTGGAGTACCACGTCATCGTGCTCCAAAAGTATACTAAAATCTCTCTATTATGCTTTGCACGAAGGCCCCAAAATATAAAAAAGGAGCCTAATATCGATTACTCTAGGAAGATTGCGTATAGATCATGGATAGTGTTTTTATTCCATACACACCCCGTGTGGATTCTAAATAGAGTACGAATAGTTTTATTGATCATGAGATATCTACGAATTGCGTACTTATTGTCATTTCTACTCCCGCTCAACTAAATACTGACATGTCAACAATATCTATATGAGGATAATTACTTACTTGTAATGAGGTGGAGACATGCCTTGAAAGAATACTTTGGTAATGTCAGGATTGATATTAGTATCAATCCATTTTGACCAAGTGTTGAGTGCCTTCTTAAAAGCTATCATATGATCCATGTTTCTCCTTGTTCTGTTCCCATGTTGAATATAGTCCCATCTACATTCACAACATAATAATAAAAAAAAGACATTGAAAGAAACTACATTACCTAATTAAGTGAAATTATCACTTTGTATCAATTCGTAACACTTTGAGAGGTCTTCTTGTACGTTTCGCACACCAAGTCATATCTTAAATTGCAATTTTCAATGTTTTACTTTTGTGAAGAAATAAATCTTACGGTTGTTTATGTCCTTTGTGGAGCCACCAATGCCAAGAATTGAAGATGAGCACATCGTAGCCTAGCCAACTTTTCTCGCTTTGGATAGAATCCAACTTTAAAACTTTGCCAATCTTTTCTTGTACTAAATCCACCAGAAGTGCATTCCGAGATAGTACAATTGAGGTGTTATAATCCTGGAATCGTATAGAATTCAAGTTTAGAGAAAGAATAGTTCGTATACTTTTAAATAAAAGGAGTACTAGAATTACATTACTTGTAAAAGGAAAGAAGAGAAGCCTCCATTATGTTGAATAGTGAACTTGGATTGGGGAGCTGATGCATGAAGCATGCATGCCAAAGATTGCCATTGATTTAGGCTTATAGAATCACCAATCAACAATATTTTTTTACCCTTAATTCTCCTCAAAAATTCTTGGCCATTGAATCTACATCATTATATATTATATTTATCAAAAACTAATATAAAAGATGTCAATTGGGCAGTTTAAGTTAGTGATTCAATCGGTTCTTTGACATGATATGAGAGCTCCAAAGAGAATTCGCGTAAGAGGAAACTCACTTTAGCTATTCTATTTTTTAATTGCACTATTGGCGTATAGTAGAATTTTTTTTTAATACGATGTATGGCACATGTATTTGAAAACTTGAAAACCGATGCTATATACTACCCTCGAAATATGTGCTTTATGGTGTTTCGCAGAGACAAAATAGAATATTATTCATAAACTATCATCTAAAACTCTATAATCTATTCAAAAGAATTGTTCCTTTCTAACTTATTGTTTTCTTTGTTGGGTTACGATATTCTTCTTAATTATTATGACTTGATTCAAATTGTATGCATCTAATAATAAACCTTCCCCTTACATAAGTTGTAGGCTATGGTGACTTTGTTTTTGAGTTACTTTGTTTGTACTTTGCTTTATTCACCATTAGATCACTTTTCACCCCATGATCTAATGGTGGACAAAACAAAGTAATAGTTACTTTATAAAAAACAAAGTGACCATAGAATTTCTCCTTACATAAATACCGCTAAATTTATAAAAAATTTTGGCAAAAATGCATTCGTAGTGAGAAATCATATACATTATTTTTTGATAATCCCAAAACATCATGTAAACCCGGAAGGAGTAAACAAAAATGACAAGAAAATTAAAAGTAGTTCCATATTTAAGTTATTTGTGTGTTTTTATGCAGAATTTAAAGAAATTTTCAATTTCATGGATGTGAATATTGTTTTTCAAAATGTTTCTCCCACCTTTTTTTAGGTTAGGTTAAAGTTTAGAGTCATAACTTTATTTGGAAAAAAAAAAGTTTTCATCTATGTCAACAAAATTGACATTTTTCTTAATTCTACAAAAAATAAATTTCTCGATCCTCTTTCTGTTCTAAATTATGCCACGACTCATTTACAAAAAGTGAAACCACAAGACACAAATATGAAATTAACCTTCTAATAAACTATATAAACTGTTAATTTGAATAGTAAAAGGTAAAAATACCTGGGTAATGTGCAAGCTGTAGGCTGCCATCTATATTTGAGATATAACTTATCTGGCCTTCCATTTTGCCGGCAATCAAATTCAGATTGAACAAAACGGCAAGAAGAAGTGTCGTACAGAGGATAAGAATCATCATAGACCCATTCTCCTTCAAATATGTCACACTTGCTCGTCACATTTGATTTTGATTTTCCTTTTTTCAAACATAGTGAAATCATAATCACAATAATCATAGCATTATAAGCTCTGCACAAAAAACCATCTGACCCATTTCTCATTTTCATCAATTAATTTCTCATACTAGCTAATTGCAAGAAGTAATGAAATTTTATATCATTTGGATCATATCAATAAACAATTTTGTATAAGGGCTTAGCTGTTGCTTCCTTTAAGTGAAGATTAAGTTTTCTTTTATATATTTTATCATAATAATTCTTCTTTCTTTATTCTTCACTTCTTATTTCATTCATGAACCCAAAAAAGAACATAATATATATGGGATAACTTATATTTTGTAAGTCTCTTTTTTTTTTTTTTTTTAAATAATTGTGTAATTATACTTACAATTAAATAACAAAAGGAAAAAATCTCTTACTCTTGGTGTAATTCGAACGCATGAGCTCCCTGATCTTAGGCATGTGGTTTACAAAATTGACAATAGAAGCAATTTGACTTAAAATGTTAGTCTTTAATGACGTGTCATATTGGCTTTGAAAATGTATCATGTTAACTTACTGACTTTGATAACATAGCACGATAAAATATTAATTTTTTGATAACAACATTCCTCTATTTGCAAAATATTAAAACCAATATGATTGTATTTGTACTTCCCGTATGAGAACAAAATTATCAGTTCCAACATTTGCTATAGTGAAAATTTTGGCGAGAATAGTGATATTTTGATTTGGAGAAGGGATGAGTGAATTTAGTTTTCAGTCTCATATATTATAAAAATTAGAAAAATATCTAAAATGGAATTTTTTTAATTTAAAGAAAATTGGCCGAGTTGCCCTCTTGGCCGTCAGGCGCCCAACCCTTGTCCGTATTGATTTTTAAAACATTGCTATAATGGAACTTTTATATAAAAACACTTTATATAACAATAATTCTCAATTGTTATATAAATAGTCGGTTCAGAATCTTTGTTGTACCAACATGGTCTATTTAGTAATAACCTCTTAGGGATGGCAATGGGGCGGGTAGGGGATGGAGCGAGCTATTCCATCCCCATCCCCATTATAAATGGGGATTCCCCATCCCCGACCCATTAAGAGAAATAGGGATAAAATCATCCCCATCCCCGCCCCAATGGGTAACGGTTATATCCATGGGGATACCCGACCCATTTTGTAATTTAATAAAACCAATATCAAACGTATTCGATTCCGTAAATATATATTTTTTTTAAATATCATACAATAAATAAAACAAAATCATTCATAACAAAAATAATTATTAAAACATATAACAATAAAATATCCGAACAAAAATAAATATCTAATTGAAATATTAAATAAACATAAAGTTTGCCCGTTCCAAAACAAAAAAAGTTTGCGTTCCTCGTTGCTCCATTAATCAATTCAACGAGTCAAATCTTCCACTTCATTGGTGTTCATAGTAGATTTTCTTTTTTGTGCGGCAGTGGAGTGGAATTGGGAAAATATATATAGAGAGATTAATAGGGTTTTATTTTACTAGTTGATTGCCTAATTAGATTTATTTAACATATTAAAATAATTAAATTTAAATGTCTAATTAGGATATTTTGAGAACTTACATAACAATATATATCTATAATTACAAAAAATATATATTAATGGGTATACCCATGGATATCCCCATGGGTTAGCCTAACGGTAATGGGTTGGGGATCCCCATGGGGCGGGAATAGCTATTACCATCCCCGACCCATCCCCGGAAAACGGAATACTTTTTCTTACCATCCCCGACCCTATAATGATGGGTAATGGGTATTCCCCGACCCTAATGGGGCGGGACCTATTGGGCATGGGTATTCCCCGCCCCATTGCCACCCCTATAACCTCTCGATTGTTATACAAATAGTCCCGTCTCAAGTGTATTGCTATATAGATGTTTTAGTGTATTAGCTTAATCTTTTCTGATCTGTGATAGTTTATAACTAGCAAAATGGGCCAAGTACAGAGGGTGGAAGATATATTAAGGCCAACTATAAGGATCAATAGAAATTTAAAAAGTTCAGAGAATTAACTGATAAAATAGACTAAGTACATAAATTGAAAAATGTAATATGCCATTATTTATTTTTACCGCATAAAATTGAGCTTTTTTATAGAAAATTATAAAATTACAAAACATAAGACTTGTTAATAGGTGTTATCTACCACAAAACATTAGAAGTAGAGACGAAATTGCGGTGAATTACATTTAGCAAATATTGGTATATAAATTCCAATGTATTTAACATTATCTAACAAGCCTCTTAGAAACAATATAATCTAACAAGAATTCAATAAAGTTGTCTGAAATGAAAAGCACAAACTTATTTCCGTTTTGCATTATAATATGCATGTTATTATTGAGCGGGAGCGGAAATGTGATGGCAACAAATATTGGCGGTGGAGCAATGGGAGCAGATAACGGAAATTGCCAGGCCAATAATTGTGCCAAAAAGCCTGCAAACCCATACCAAAGAGGCTGTAATGAGGCAAATCAATGTAGAGGAGGATGAAATCAAATATGTATATATATATATGTAGGGAGTTACAATCTTGGACTCTCATATTTCTTTTGTCATCTTCTTCATTTTTTATATCAACATGTTCTTCATTCATAATATATATTTGATAACATATTATAATAATAATAATAATAATAATAATAATGAAAAACTTTTGTTTTTATGTTTGTGTTTACTTTTTAATGGCTTAACCATATTTTGAATTTTCAACTGTTTATGTGAGGAATTCTTTTCGATGATGCATGGTTTCCTCTTAGGGACATGAGACAATCGACCTCCGGCTTCCATTGTTTAGGCCTATTGGGATAACACATCAAGAATTACTTTTTATTGCTACGTTAATTAAGCCTAAATCAATAGACTACTAGTCGGAATTTCTTTTGCTTATCTATTTTCATTAGTGAAGTCCAATTCTATGAGGCAAGTATTAGGATTTTCTAGGCTACCCTTTGGTTTAGGATTTTCACTCATTATTTCATTATTATTTCCTTATTACACATTTTCCACCAATAGTAAACAAGTGCATATCAAAACGCAAAAGCAAAACAAACTTTTTTGTTAAGGACATATTGTTCATCATCTAATCAACCTTTCAATGGTACCTAATTTCATGTTATTCATTTTAATTAAATATAACATATTTATCTTTGATTTGTTTCATTAACTATAATAAGATAAATAAAAGACTAATTTCTCTGCATTAAACTCTACTTCTTTATTTATTTTTCCAAGTATCAGTGGTAGATATATCTTTACTATTTTTCAAAATCGTTTTGTAACTCCTGTGAAAATTTAGGGCATATATAATATTAGTAAGAACATGTTACTTAACTTTTCAAAACACAAAAAATAAAATATAGAATTATATATTCCAAATGTTTTGTAGTTATGTAATATTTGTTAAACATTACATATGTAATTTAAAACATTGTATTTAACCTTTTACATTACAAATTATAAAATATATTTTTTTAGACATATGTTCTAAAACTAATGTATTATATGTTCTAAATCACCAAATCATTAACAAAATCATGACCACTCAACACTATAAAAAAGCATGAAAAAAGGCTTTTGTTATAAAAAAAATCCGTTCAAACTTAGCTATTAGAGGTTGTTGATAGAACTCTAGCAAGACTATGTTCAATGGAAAATGAACTTACACACACTATATTTGACAACACCTATACAATTTTCCACCATAGATTTGAGGGAAAAGGACCAAAAGTTTACTCGTGAGCTCAATTTCGACCTCAGATTTGAGGAAAAGGGATCAGAAGTAATTAAGACTACATACATGAAATTTAACTTCCTATAACTTAGATAAATTTGTTGCACAAGTTAAGAGTTTCACTTTGATACCAAAAACTCAATAAACAGTTGCTCTTACTTGAAATGTTAAGTTATGAAAACTAAGCATTAATTTAGCTAGTATTAAGTCGGTGAGACCATAACTAAAATGTACTACATAACATCAAACCTTTAACCAAAGTGAAGGTACACTAGTTTTTACATTTTTCTTGATTACAAACACACTACAAAATATTACATTAATTACTATACCATTTCAAAATGCATCTTAAAACTTGTTTCTATACCAGAAAACACCTTGGTTATTTGCTCCTTCATCTGCCTCAACAAACAAGCATTCTTTTGCTTCCCTCCACAGTGCTTTATAAACCGGAGTTCCATCATAACTATAATACTCCCCCAATATTGGCTTTATTGCATTTGTTGCTTCCATTGCATTATAATGCGGCATTGTCGAGAACAAATGATGCGCTATATGTGTATCCGTAATGTTGTGGAATACCTTATTTAGCACACCGTAATCTCT